>JAIVEN010000001.1:40000000-50000000 GCA_026686845.1 Adenanthera pavonina | reverse complement strand
GTAGTTCCAGCAGGTATGTACTGTTCTTTATCTCTCTCTTTCTGTCCATCCATAACTTGCGTGAACTGATTTGGCGTTCTCATTAGTATACTCAATAATGGGGGTCGAAAACTACCATGTAATCGAGCTCGTTGGTGAAGGCTCGTTTGGGAAGGTGTATAAAGGACGGCGGAAGTATACAGGACAGGTACTTTTGGATTTCACCTGAAATCTATTTTTTTTAGTTTTTTTTTTTAATTTGTATTCTTCAATTTTTGTTTTTGATCCCAGACTGTTGCAATGAAATTCATAATGAAGCATGGCAAAAGTGAGAAGGACATCCATAATTTAAGACAAGAAATTGAGGTAATTCATTTTACTTTTGCTCTGCACTGCTACATCAGTGGGTGTTTTTGAATGAAAAAGAATACCATATGATAAATCATTTTACTACATGGCTTTTCAGCTTCTAGGTTCTTGAAGATTGAACTTTCCAATATTTGATTCCTAATTTTAAAATTGGATCAGCAAATAAATACACGGTGACAAAAAATTAAGTTCTATGTTATCAGTCATTCAATATTGCAGATTGTTGGAGTCGATAATTCATTTCTCCTGTTGAATTTAGCATAGGTTCACAATTACTATGCTAATAGGAGGCTTTTTGCCTGAGATTTAGCAGATTAAACAATAGGTTCATACAGATAAAATCAACATATGAAAAAAATGGGATAGACTTGGGGTGTGTTGGATACAATTAAATAATTTAGCATTCCTTGCTCAACTTTTAGTGAAATATTTAAGCACTAAATATGTGCTGTTTGAATATATTTTGATTTTGAATCTGAATGTATTAAAATTAAAGAAAAAATTAGTATGCATTTCAATTTATGAGGCTACACTAATCAGAACTATTGTAATTTGATAATTTAGACAGTGAAAGAGTTTCTTCTGAAAGTCTTTTTATGAACTCCCAGTCTCCCACTTGCAAAATGTTTTAAGAACTTATACTTGAATTCACGTTTTAGCTCACCTGTTTTGTTGCTGTATCTCTGTAGCTTCCATCTGCTTAAATTTTAAGGTTCAAATATGTTTTTTGGTTAAACCATTAGATTAACATGAAATGTGTACCACTACAGGAAAACAACTCTACTATTTCAGCTTCCTTGACTACTGTATTATTGGTTTGCATTTCCATAAATTTTGTTTTATTTAACAATATTATAAAACATATATCGACATTGTTCAAACATTTTAAATCTAAAAAGTTCTGTAATTTTTTCAACTTCCTTGATCCATTACCTTTCATTCTTTCCCACACGAGTGAACAGCTATCTTGAAATTGGCAATAAAAAATAACTTATTCCTCAAAATATGGTTATAGTAAATAGTTTATTCTAGTTAAGAAACTGTCTCGAAATATCAACACTTTTAGATAGATTAAATTTGCTTGGCACATTAGAATGTGCATTCTGAGATTTCATATTTGTTTTTGAACTTTGAAGGTATCTACTTGGTCAAAAGGGAATATATTATACAATTTTCTTCAAGTGCCAAGCAATTTTGAGAGATTGTATTCATATTTTTTTGTGGGTGATTATAATTTTTACGGAGCACATTAACTAAAATTCACAGCAGGAGTTTGGTTTTAAACTGGTTATATGCATGCGTACTAGTCCTCAGGTCAGTTCCCAAATCACAGTCATTTACATCAATGTGGTCTCTTGATGCTATTTCTCAAAAGTTCCGTGAAATAAAAGGGATATGTCTACGTGAACAAACAGTTATTGATATGCAGAAAAATGTTGGGCCCATGCTAGCTAGTTCTATTTACTTTTTGAATTTATTTTTTGTTTTTATTCATTGTGTGAATCCTACTTATTTTGCCAAATAAGTTTTTCATCTTTTTTTATAAGGTGTGTTAATTTTTGCAGATCTTAAGAAAGTTGAAGCATGAAAATATTATTCAAATGCTTGATTCCTTTGAAAGCCCGCAGGAGTTTTGTGTTGTCACAGAATTCGCACAAGTAATCATCTTCTATCATTTATTCAGTTGGCCTTTTTGACTGATAGTGACACTACTTTCCAATTCTGAGATTGTTACACAGTGAATTGTACACTATTATGCACAATTAATTGATGATTGACCTGGCAGTGTGCATAATGAGAAATTCTAATTGTGTTTCTTAATTTGCAGGGAGAACTATTTGAGATTCTTGAGGATGATAAGTGCCTTCCTGAAGTACAAGTTCAAGCAATTGCAAAGCAATTGGTATTTTATTCTTAAAAAGCTTTCACTTCTGTCTATTAATCTCAAATAAATAATAGTTTTGACTATGGATTTTGTTTAGGCTGCAATTTTTTTGTTTTCAATTTATTTTGTGCAGGTGAAAGCATTATATTACTTGCACTCTAACCGCATCATCCACCGGGACATGAAACCACAGAATATTCTCATTGGTGCTGGATCTATTGTCAAGGTTGGTTTAACTTAGAGTCCGTTCATTCACGTGGAAACAATTTCCAACCTGTGTTTTTGCTGTTAACTTGAGCTGTTTATAAAGTAGCATAAATTTCTGAACATATTTGATCCTGCTTCTTATCCATTATGCTTACTACTTGTCATTTAAACCTTTTCTTTTGGCAATGCACTAATGCTCTTCCTCTGAATTTCACCACCAGTTACTGTGAAAGATTTTACTGTTTTCCATCTTGATGATCCATTTCATAAAAATTAGAAGAGAGAGAGAGAGAGAGAGAGAGAGAGAGAAGATAACAGTGCTATAATGACTGGTAATATTGCTCCTTTGCTTTTATCATTAGTCTTCTGTACATTAGTTGGGTGGCTGTACTTTCAGATTAATGAGTTTCAAGTTATTTTCCCGGGGTTGATTCTATCTATACGCACTAGTTATTTCTGAATCATTTGCAAAGATTAGTCTACAATTACTTGCTCTCCATTTTGGTCCTAATTAGTAATTGTGTGATTTTCGTTACTACAGATAGGTACATTTGGTAATTATTTATTTTTCTTTTGGATTTGTGGTAGCTTTGTGATTTTGGATTTGCACGCGCGATGTCCACGAATACTGTTGTTTTGCGATCCATAAAAGGTTTGCTTATCAAAACTGATGTGTTTTATTTGGTAAAATAGCTTCTCTATGGCTTCTTGTACTTTGAGAAATTATGTTGCTATGTGTATATTTTGTTAGTTAATGCTTTTAACAGGCACCCCACTGTACATGGCTCCGGAACTTGTACGGGAACAACCTTACAACCACACCGTTGATTTGTGGTCTCTTGGTGTTATATTGTATGTTAAGTATTCATCTATCTTGTTCTAGGAAGATACTCCTCTATGTTCAGTTATGCCTCTGTGGTTCTTATTTGTTTGAATTCTGACATGATGTTTTGACAAAGATTTTTTTCCTTCCCCTTTCCATTTCTTGTATTTTTAATCTTTTTGCTTTTTGAGGAAATTGTTAATTTCTTGCTTGTGACATTCAACTATTTTTTATTTCTTATATGTTTGGATTGTTTCCTCAATTTATTGCTTGTGACGTTTGACTATTGCATTCCCTCTTCCATCCTTAGTGGTAGAAAATTTTCACAGATTTTATAGTTTATCAGGTTTAAGCCCTATTTTCAGCTTCTGCATAGGTTAATTTTCTGAGAATATGACTATGATAGACCCTTTGCTGTTTCCTTCCGAATGATGATATTGTCTTACTCATAGTCATGATACCATGTTATGTAGTACCTCTCAATTTTTTTTTTGGGCTATTAATCCTAAGTTGAAGTGTTGAAGCCATTTTATCTTTCCCATAATAGGTATGAGTTATTTGTTGGCCAACCTCCATTTTACACAAATTCAGTATATGCTCTCATCAGACATATTGTTAAGGTTAGTTTCTCAAACATATGAAGCTGGTTATTTTAATTCTTCTGCACTGTGATGAAGCATAGGCCAATCTTATATACAATAATCCAGGACCCAGTTAAATATCCAGACAGCATGAGTCCACAGTTTAAAAGCTTTTTGAAGGGTTTGCTAAATAAGGTACTGTAGTTGTGAATATTTCCCTTCTATTTACATATTACACTTTTCCACGTTGATGTGTAACATGCTTTGAGTTATGAAATTACTCCTATCAGGCACCAGAAAGTCGACTGACTTGGCCTGCTCTTCTTGAGCATCCATTTGTTAAGGAAACTTCAGATGAATCGGAGACCAGGGTAGCTATCTTAAACTTTATTTATAGTTGTACCAGTAGAAGTATTTGGCTCCTCTGTTGGGAAGATAAACAATAGATGTAGAACTCTGTTTCTTATTTTTTTAAGTGACACATAATGGCTTCAGGAAATGAGTGAAATATCTGGTTCACAAAAGGGATATGAGCAAACACGGAGGGGTGAGGGAAAAACCTATCAACCTGTATCAGGTTCAGTTGCTTCTAATTCTGCAAGTAGATACTCCACTAAATTTATCATATATATCCCTTTGTGTACTTATTTACATAATTACATAGTCCCAGGAAGAATGAATAATATTACAGCTTTTGAGGAGAATACTACTTTACCAGCTCAGAGTGAAGCTCAGATAAATTGTCCCAACTTGGACACAGCCCATTCTTCAGCACATGATGCATCCCCAGGATTTCCAAATCAAAATTCGGTCAAGGAACCAGGTATCTTTTCCTGCTCATGCTTATAACTCTAACTGGATGTCAGAAGAAAGGTGTTGGTTTTCCTCTTTATTTTTCTTGTCCTACAATCATTTAGTAGCTCTCTTATAACTTAAAATATCTGAGATGTTGTCTTATTTTAGAATCATTTTCTTTCTGAATACATTTCTGTTAAGGAAAATTATTTTATTGCACTTGCAACTTTAGTTAGGTAAGTAGCGGTTCATTATACCATTTAAATTCCAATTTCAGTGTGATTATTTATTACATGTTTAACATTTAGCTTTCCTGATAAACTTGTTGCAACGGTAACACTAGTTGGAAATACGCAAACTTGCAATCATTTAATGACACAATGGTTTTTAAATTGGTACTAAACCATTAATTTGCCGTTGCACTTTCTTGATTTGATAATTATTAGTTTGGTATATTTCATAGCTTGTAAAAATTTTGGTCTCATAAGACATATCAATACTGCATTACTGGTTTACAAACTATACCATTTGTATGTCTTTTGCATGAGATAATATTTCACTCCTTTTACTCATCTTTGTTTCTCTATATGGTTGTTTCTTTTGTCTGATTTTTGTACCAGGAAGCAGTTGACAGCATGGCTTCCAAGAGTGGCTTAGAGCATTTCATTTAATATAAGCTTTATAGCCTCTTGGCAATTATCCTATTAAGACATGCACAAGCAAATGCATACATATAGGAATTTTAGTGGTTTATCATGCCGGATCATGAAATGCTAGTGTGTTTTATTTACTTAGAGAAATGAATTAGTAAATATGTCCATTATTATTCTTTGTTTTGCTTGAAAGCCTGCAATGCTTTACATAACTATGTCTAATTAGGTTGCCAGAGGTTGGAGAAACTAGAAAATAACTCTCGCACAGTCAAAGGTGCAAAATTAATTGGTCAAGATAATGAAGCTTTCGCTCATATTCTGCTGCCATTGAAAAGATGGTCTGAAGGATCTCAAAACAATTGCAGGTAAATGAGTTGCATGGTTATGTCTATTATGCACCTTAAGCCCATATGAATCTCATTATTTATTGAAAATCTACAGTGATCAAGACATTCTTGATACAAACCAGTCATTGAGAATTCTCTCAAATCTAGTTGCAGCAGGAGCCCTCAATTCTGGTGGACGACTAGATGAATTAATAAGTGAGCTTCTTGCATTTAGTGGAACTATTATAAGAATTAAATCCTCTGAAGTTAACGACTTGGCAGCAAAGGTACATCACTGGAATATTTGAATTAGAAGTCCTTTCTTTAATACTTGTACCCTGCTGTATCTTTCTTCCTTGACGCATGCTTTGAGCTAGGTTCAATATTCAGATAATTGATTGCTAAACACTTTTTCAGTTTTGTTTACTGAACATTGTGCTTTCTGTTTGATAAATTTTTTGACGAAAGAAATTTCTGTTCTTTTCCCTTGAAAAGACTTTTTTTTTTCCAAAATATAAATTTTCGTTTTAATTTTTGGCCAAAAATTTCCATGGCTCTATCTTATATAGGGAATTGGGTTCACATAGGAAGTGCATTAAAATTGAAGTTGGTAGGTTAGATTTCTGTGCATTTTAAATATTTTTGTTGATAGTTTATTACTTTATTAACATTATTATTAACTAAACCTTTTATTTTGTGCAGAGTTTCTCCATCACTAAAGTGTTGTTAGATAATAATGGGAGCTGCAATGCAAGCTCTTATCTAAGGCATTGGGTTGCATTTGTTGAAATTTATTCACAGGTCATATTCGTTTTATTACGTAATTTCACATATGATAATTCTAAATAAAGGGAATAGTATCCAATCAATTTATTTAAACATAAACATCGTTGTTAATATAGATTTTGTTGGACATTAGGTCATTATATGCCCCTTTTTTTTTTTGATAACCCTTATATGCCTATTTTCATTGAGTTATTTTTTATTTTATTTTACAATTTGATATTTGATTAGTTTTAAGGCTTATTTGTTTTTTAGTTATTTTTGGGATAATGGTTCTATGTGTTTTAGGATTAGTTGAAGTGTTCCTTTAATCAGGATAAGATTAGTTTACGTTTTATATTTTGATTAAGATAGATTCATCCTATTTTGAGAGTTATACATGTTCAATAAAATATGTTAAGGGGATTGTTGATCTTGAATTTCTACATGGTGTTAAGGGAAGAAAACTGCTGAGCCAACCAGCTTTCTTAGAAGTGAACCGTGAGGATAGTAAGAAAAGATATCTGTTTGAACAAAGTCGTGCTATGGTGGCCCTTGGTGCTCGCAACCTAATTGAATTCCAATACAGAATTGCAGTAGCATCAACAGAAGAAGAAATATTCTTCCTTAAGTTGGACTTAGTTTCGGAGAAGATGATTCACAATGCTAGAAAATAGCTCCAAGTTGAGAATACTCAAATTGGGACCACACTTTTATGTGTTTAGGATTAGCTTAAGCATTTTATTTTTGTTATAATAAGATTAGTTTAAGTTTTGTATTTTGAATAGGAAAATGTTATTCTATTTTGGGAGTTACATCTTTTAGTTGAAGTAGGAGTCAACTCTCCCTTTTATCTTTTATTTATGTATATGGTTGCTATTCAATAAATAGGTTCAGATGATTATCAACAGTGAATTTTCTACCTTGTATTTGTAACAGTTCGTAATTTATATTTTTATGTGTCATGCATTATTGAAGAGCACTCCAGCAGGATTTGGCTATTAGTTCATAATTGGTAACTGTGCTCTGCTTACGTGGGTGCTGCACTCTCAATTACTGATATATGCAGGTTGTTATTTCCACAAATGATGCATCTGGAAGGGTTCTTTATGAGTCTAGTGCCTGTATTACAGTCATGCTATCTAGAGTTGCTCAGGTTCTTAGATCATCTTCTCAAACTTCAGTCCCAGAGATACCGAATGAATCAATTAAAAAAATTTTGGATCATGCTAAAACATCCGGAGTAGTGGACCATTTGTGTCACTGCTTAGCAACTTCAGGATCTAGTCTTATTTCAGGTTCTTCTAATATGCAACGGGCAGCTTCAGAAGCGTGGAGAGCTATCTGGTCTCTGATAAATGCATTGGATATTCTTTTCATGAAAACAAATGTCATTATATTTCCTATAGATGCTTTGCAGCGTCATTCTTTGTCTCAACTAGAAATTGTAGATCATGAACAAGGTCCATTTATAGGAGCAGCAGAATCATCAAAAATTATTGAAGCAGTGACAAGAGCGTTTATGAAATCAAAAGCTATTCAGGTTTCTGTTTACTATTGTTTCCACCAACGCCTTGAGGCTGCAATGTGTTCTGGACTTCAGGTACTAGTGGCTTAGTGCTCACCTTTTTTGTCGCTCTCAATTATTGACATGAAGCTTGCATTTATAGATGTGATGGACTGACAGTGATAATTTTAAAATTCCTTTGCTTTCAGCTTTTGTCAAGGTGCTGCCTGCATAGTGGAGTTTTCCCAGCACTCCTTTGTGGTCTGCCCAGTTCCCTTCCTGTGGCTACTGTTGTTAGTGGAGGTGGAGATGGCACAATTGTTTCAGAAGTATTTTCTGTATTATCATTATGCACAGCCTCTAAAGATCCACAAACTGGAGATTCAAATAACCTGAAGTGCAAATTAGCCAATCCTTCTGCTCTGATTCTTTCTTCATGCCTCCTCCTTGCTATAATTGCGCAATGTTTGAAGTCATCTGGAAGAAATTCAGCACTGTTTATGCTCACAAACTCACCAAAGAAACAGCTTGCTCGACTTTCAGTGCTTGCCCATCATATTTCTTCTGATGATGTAAAGAAAACTTTTCAACCTCAAAGTTCATCAGCCATGCTGGCTTTAGCATCCATTCTATCCCTTGAATCAGGGGCTGCTATTGAGTCCTCAGTCTCTGACATTGCCATGCCCTTGGTTCCTCGAACATCTTCACTGTATGATTATCTGAAAATTTCATCTGGCAATGAAAATGAATTGGATCCTTCCTATCCCAGTGGGAAGCTCTCATATTGGCATGGACTAAGGGATGGTTGTGTTGGCCTTTTAGATTCCAGACTAAAGTGGGGAGGACCATTAGCTGTTCAACAGTTGTGTGCTAGTGGTATCCCTCTTTTGCTTATTGGTTTATTAAGCATTGATGGTACCAGTGCTTCCCATGGACTTGAGTGCTCAAATGATATAGTTGGATTATCCCCTCCAGGTGTTACTTGGACAGTTTCGTCAATATGTCAATGCCTCTCTGGTGGTGCTTCTACTTTTCGTCAGATTTTGATTAGGAATGAACATATCAAGCTCTTTTCTGACTTGATATCTGATGCTCATCTGAAGTTGGTAAACAGATGGATCGGACCTGGTGGAGGGAGAGCAGGAGTTAGAGATATAATAAATGCGGTAGTAGTTCTGTTAGCATTTCCATTTGTTGCTCTACAAAATGTGCCTGGCTTGCCGGTTGCCACTGCATCTATTAACAGTGGGTTTCTTCTCAATGTGGGCTCTCCTTATCATAAAGTATGCATGGAAGACAAGGACATAATTAAAGCAATAGAAGAGGACATGGGAAAATACATGAAGATTCTTCTGGAGGTGAAATTTTTCATCAGTTTTTTGTTTGTTATTTATTTTGGAGATTTGGAAGATGTTTCAATTAAAAAATTTTAGTTTCTTATCAACCTAGAGTGGTAAAATGAGATGCTTTTACAGCTTGTTTTCCTTCTTAAGCAGTGGCTGATAGCTGCTGGCATATTGTTTACTCTCCCTGCCATCAATGACTGAATTTTGTGGTTACAATCCATTAGTTGGGTTTTCTTTTTCTAGTAATTATTATTGTTGGTGAATTGCTTTCATATATATAATACTGTTTGCAATATTTTGATTTTGTTATAAGTTGATTACACACTGATTTTCTCTATCAAGATATCTTAAATCCTCATGTTATCCTTATCAAATGCTTTTGAAGTTGTCAGGTAGGAGTTCCTGGTATTATTCTTCGATGCTTACATCATATGGAGTTGAATGAGTTGGGCAACCCCGTTGCCTTTCTTGCTAAAATGGTAGGCCATCGACCTTTGGCATTTCAACTTGTGAGTCAAGGTCTTCTTGATCCAAATAGGATGAGACGGTTGTTTGATTGTTCGGTCCCAAAAGAGGTCACTCTGGATGCTCTCATGATAGTTTCTGATCTTGCTCGTATGGACAAGGTAAGATTTCTTTCCCATTAGATGTTTTCATATTGTCAAAGCAAAAATCATGGTCTGTCTTTGTCAGTTGACATAACAGTGGTGGGTACACACATAAGTTGAAAGAAGCAGATATATGGATACATTCCATGCTTTAAAGTCGTGTTGACCTGTGCTTTTGTGTGTAGGAATGTGTGTGTGTGTGTGTGTGTTTTTTTTTTTTTTGACCACCTGTGTATAGAAATGTGTTAAAAAAAAAACCAAATTGTTCATTGAATTGGATTCTAAGGGATTGTTTGCGGTTTAGAGATCCTACTATGTTCAAATCATTTTTTAATATGATGTCTTACTAAATTTATTAAGAAATATATGTTTAAAATTTTATAACGCCATATGTATAAAATTTTACAACGCTTTGGTATCAATTAAGTTCATATATATATAATAAAGGTACTAATTAAAATAACTATACAATAGTACAATTTTTTTTTTCAATAATTTGCGTATGATATCTTATATAATGTGAAAATCTATTAAATTACGTAATGATATTTGCTCTATGAACTTATCTTTGACAAAATTAATGTTCATTCATTTGTGCTTTTGAGTGCATTAGATCTTGAAGATAAGCATAATTGCTTTTGCAATGTCACGGTCACTTTTCAAATATCTTTTGAATTTTCCTCCTAGCAGATGGGTTTATATCACGTGGTCCCATGTTGTCTTTATTTTCAAAATGTATACTCTACTTGATTGTATGTGCTTTTGAATGTTCATTCTTTATGATTGTTCTAATCGTTTGTACGCCCTGTTTTTTGTTTTCAGGCGTTCTATGATTACATTAAAGGTGCTTCCATTTTGGAGTTCTTAAAAGGTTTTCTTTCACATGAGGACCCTAATGTTCGCTCCAAAACTTGCAGTGCTCTTGGAAATATGTGTCGTCACAGCGCCTACTTTTATAGTTCACTTGTATGTGTAAAATTACTTTAAGCTCAATAAATGATTATCTTGGTTTGAGTCTTTACAAATATAAAAGTTTGGCATTGTTATCATGCATTACATTTATAAGCTTTAATTTTTGCATATTTCAAATGATACTCAACATTTTCTGCAGACCTCATTTTATATTGCAGTCTCTTATTAAATCGGATATTGCAGGCAAGACATCAAATTGTAAGCATCCTTATTGATCGATGTGCTGATCCAGACAAACGGACAAGAAAATTTGCGTGCTTTGCTGTAAGCTTTTTATCAATTCCCTCCAAAAGCTAAAGATTTATTAGTTATGACTCATTAGGTCTTTTGTCAAGATTGTAATTTTCTTTTTGTTTAGTGAATATCTTTGCTATTTTTGATATGCCATTGCTTCTCTTTAAGTAATTGGTATTATATCAATTCCAACTACTCTTTTATTAATTTTTTATATGTAAATATTTAGAAGATTAATTGCACTTTTGATATCTTTAGTTTAGTCACCAAAATAATTTAGCCTTTCCAATTTCAATCTGATTAATGTTATATCCACTTATCCTTCTTATTTTAGTTTGAGTAATGTTCTCTCTTGTTTTAATTTTGACCAATAATATCACTTTAGTTTTTTTTTTTTATTTGATTAATGAAAGTTTATGTGAGTTGAGTTTCAAAGGAAAATCTCATGACTTAAAAAAGAGCATTTATAGAGGTATTTACGGATTACCTACTAACAAAGTAATCACATTGGTAGTGGGAATTTAACCCATGTCCTTATAGAGTATATGCCAGCTTCTTATCAAGTAAACCAACCTTTGCTGGCATGCTATCACTTTAGTTTTAATCGAAGCAATATAGTGCATCTAACTGTCAGATTAAATTAATGAAGGATGATATTAGCTAACTTCCATTAAGTCAGAAAGTGAACACAAATATTATAGTTAGCAGTGATTTGTTGTCACATGTCACGTCTGCTATAGTCTAGTGGTTTTCTCATTTATTGCTTGTATTACAGTTGTGCTCACTTGCATTAGACAGGCTGTAAATAGACTCAGATGTGAGAACCGCTGATTTATGCTTCCTGTCGATATTTCTCTCTCTTTTATACAAACAATAGATTTAAAGTTTATTTCCAATGATCATTTTTTTATATTATTGGAGGAAAATTATTACTCTAATTGAAATGAAACCAGAGGGACTAAATTGATCTAACTAGCGAACTGCAGGGGCATGATTATTTTCAATTGAATCAATAGAAACTAAAATAATCATTAGCACATGTTGTTTTGCATTTTCTCTTAACATACATTGGGTTTGACTTCCTAACTTTGTGTATTCATTAGCTATTAAGTACAATAGCTCTCGGAGCAAAAGGGATAAAAAAGCTCTTTTGCAATGTGCTGCTTTTGCTGAATTGTAGTATGGTTAGTTTAATCAGAAGTTTCTCCCATATAATCTTTGATAGAGGGCTATTTTTCTGGCTTTCTGGCCATCCTGTCTGTTTCAGCAAATGGCTTGCTTCCCTTTACCTACAAAGGGATGGACAAGCTCTTGCATCGTGATTTCATCTTTTAAATTTAGGAGGACTCCTTGTCTTCATTAATGCATTGTTTTCTCCTATTAATGGATTCTTTTTATATAAAATAATTGCTCTCTGAAAGCTAACTCGAATGGTGTAATTAAAGCTATCTTTTACCTTTTACATTTCTAACATTGAAAGGCCCTGTTTATGTGTTCGACACTGGGAGATGTATCTGGCATGAATTTATTTATTCTTTTTTTGCAACAGCTGCCTTGCTATACTCTATATGTAGATCTAATTTGTTTTCTTCACCTTCGTCTCAGATTGGAAATGCAGCCTACCACAATGACATGCTATATGAAGAGCTGAGAAGATCTATTCCTCAGTTAGCAAATTTGCTGTTGATGGCAGAAGAGGACAAGACTAAAGCAAATGCGGCAGGTGCACTTAGCAATCTGGTTCGCAACTCTGATAGGCTCTGTGAAGACATTATTTCTAAAGGAGCGATTCAGGTTTGTTGCATAATATCTCAAAACATTAGGACAGATGTGTGCTCTGTCAGCTTTCTGCATGTATAACCCTGACAATTCAGTAGGGTTATTGTATTCTATTTTATTTCAAATTGAGGATGACAAATAATCATCCTTCATCAATAACTATATTTGTTTGCACTGAATGGTTGATCTTAATGCTAACATGAAGTTTACATGTAGAACTGTTCAAGAATCCAGTAAAAATTATTCATGAGTCATTACTTATCAACTTTAAGATTTTCATTTGAATGATCATCGACAAGATGTTGATGTGGATCATGAGTTGAATCCTTGAATATTCTAATTTTTAGTTTTATAGACACAAACACACATTTAGGATGTCGTATTATTACTAAATTATATAAGTACTGCAGTTCTGTTCAGGTTGCATGTCTGTTTCATGAATTTTTTTTAATTCTTTTCTTTAAATTTGAATATTTGCCTCAAGTACTTGACCTACTACATGAGATTCACTATTATTTAATCTTTATCTATGAATAGTGCAATTTTGTTTTGGGCTGGGTGCTGCTTCATAACTTTTTCCCCTTTTTTAAATTTGAATTTCATTACATAGTAGGTGGGTCTGTCCTTAGCTCACACTTCGAAGCACAAAGGATTTTGTGTGAGGAGCATGTTACATGTTATAATTAAGTTATTCCTTGCCTCCAGCTTACACTTTTTAGTTGAATTGATCCTTGACTACAACTATTACTCCCAGCTGTGTTTGTAACTTTAAACCCAAATACAAGTGATCCTGGTTTTTCATGTTGCAGGCCCTCCTGAAGCTAATTTCAGATTGTTCGTTTATAGCGTTGAATCCAAGCAAAAATGATTCAGCAAGTGAGTCTCCTCTAAAGATAGCTCTCTTTTCCTTGGCAAAAATGTGTGCACACCCCCCTTGCAGACAGTTCCTCCGTTCATCACCCTTGTTTCCCGTTGTTGGAAGGCTTCAGCAATCCCCTGAATCATCAATTGCCAAATATGCCTCTGTAATTATTAGCAAAGTTGCTGAAGCTTGATGCTCAAAAGCCAGTTTGACCATCTGCCACAACCATAAGTTTGCCCTCCACGGAGGCCATTCTACTTGTTCAAAAATGTTTACGAAATTGTCAGGAGAAAATGTAAAACAGGTGGCTTAGCTTATCAGCAACACTGTTATAAGTGATAATAAATTATGCGTTGTATTGTACAAGAGATGAACTGTATAATGTGATAGCTATGTCCATATTCTATATTGTACCTCTATTCCTTTATTGTGTCTTCATTTCACTCACTAACTATTAGGCTAAGGAATTTATGGTCGCTTGGAATATGAAATAGAATATGATAAAAAGAAACATAAAATTAAAAGTATTTTTTCTGTGAAAAAGTTTTTTTTAGGTCAGCAGCGTCTTTTATATCTTTAAATTAAAAAATTAATAAAAAATATTGTTGTAGGTCAAAATATGAGTGTGACGATTTTCCTCATTTTCCATAAGTTTTAGACGTTAGTAAACTCACAATTAAATAAAAAAAAATACAAGTATAAGTCAAAGGATCATATTTAAGTTTACTTTTATATATATAAAAAATGTTAAGTAATTTATAGAAATTTCAGCAAAATTTCCATAATAAATAGGACCTTCCAAAAATTTTACAACATCATTATCAAATAAAATACAATAAAAGGAGTTTTGTTCTATAGCAATATATATATATATATATTAATACATTAAAAGGTAAGGATTTTGCCTGTAAGTTTCAT
The DNA here is from genome assembly GCA_026686845.1 of Adenanthera pavonina. Classification (NCBI taxonomy): domain Eukaryota; kingdom Viridiplantae; phylum Streptophyta; class Magnoliopsida; order Fabales; family Fabaceae; genus Adenanthera; species Adenanthera pavonina. The sequence continues at coordinate 49,985,394 of JAIVEN010000001.1, read as the reverse complement.
TGAGCATATCTAAACTGAATATAAGAGTTATACAACAAAATAAAAATTTTTACATTCAAGTTAGATTATCCAAAACAATGATCAAAAGCTTCCTAGTAGCGAAGCCTCTCAAAGATCTACCGGAGATGTAGGGTCAACTCTATTATATGAGGCTAAAATATAAGGAAAATTATCATTAAATCCCAAAACATGAAAATATTTACTTAAAGGTCCTAACACAAAAAAATGTTACACCCAAGTCCCATGGGCAAAATCAGTATAAAATCCTAAAAAACAAGTATAAAATCATGGAATATGAGTATAAAAAATTTCAGTATTGAGTATAAAATTATAATAGAATATTTTATACTTATACTCCATAATTTTATATTCAACACTAAAATAAATATTTTCATGTTTTAGGATTTTTTAGTGATTTTTCCTAAAATATATTTACCCATAAATAAAGTCTCAGAGCAAAAATATAAATATAAAAAATAAGGTAAAATAAACAATTGCAAATTCCACAATAAATAATTAAACTTGAAAATAAAAATCAAACCATATAAAGCCGTTATTCTTGATCACTTGCAAAAGAAAATCTTACTTTAATCAAAAGTAAACACACTCAAGATTAACAAATTTAATCAACAATCTTCCATAAAAATAACTTAATTCAGAATAGATAAAGGAGTCACCGTTTGAGTATATAAAACATGATATAAGGATTTTTTACATGAAATTTAATGTAAAGATTAAAAAATTTCTTAAATTTTATTTCTTAAGAGGACCAAAATAGAATGAAGTAAAAAGTGTGACACACTTTCCACGAGAATAAATAACCAATCTGGCGTAGTTAAAGCCACAAAAATAGGCATAACTACTAAGCTCACAAATAACAGAGTGAGTATGATGCTCATGAAAATCCATCTTTCCATTCCACGTGTGTTAGCTGGCACACGGGACTAGGATCTCCTATATACTCTACTAGTTTGGTGTTAACCATGATGTACTAAGAACTATTGGAACTACCATTAGCAATTAGTGTTCAGTGCTTGGTCCCATAAAAACATTTCTGGCATGCATAGAGATTTCAAACATTCTTTTATTTCAATCCATTTACAATACATCAAGTATAAGCTTTAACTTCGAAAAATAGCTTGTCTTTTCCATACATATATAATCTTTGGCAAAGAAGTGAAACAGACTTGAATAAAACTCAAATTTTCAATAAACATCTTTTAGTCTCATTTAAAATATAAAAGCTCCATAATAATAAAGATAGAGGTGAAACACATAAAAATTTATTAAAATTGGCATTTGTTAATAAAAATCACTTTAAACTTGTACTGGAACATTATTTACTTATTTAATATGCTTCCCATACATATCAACTACTCACTAGAGGACCTTACAGAAACTTATCTGTAGAGACACTTGTGCACCCAAAAGAATGACCATTAATATTTTACTTAATATTAGTAACTTAATAAAACTCTCTTTGCTTACCCAATAATTCTCAAGTTTATACTATTTTAACAATTTCATCTTTACTCCATTATAATGCTTCTTTCATCTATAATGAATATAAAGAAGATTCTATTCAACATTGTTTGAATGATCTATCAATAACCATTGTCTCTTACCATAATGTTATGTTTATATTACTTCTAATCATACTCATGAATTTATATAAAAAAAATAATCAAACATCAGTTTACTTTATCACTATAGTGAAAATTTAAGGAAACCACTCTTAGATTTAAATCAAATTGACTATATAGTCATATTGTTTAAATATTGTGTTATTATTAGAATTTTTTTTAATAATCATACATATTTACAATATTTATTATACTCTCAGATAATCATATTTCTAAAATTCCACAACACATAAATTTAAATATACTATCTTATTCCATGTTATAAAGTTTTTAATTATAAACCTCCCAAGCTTAAAGTAATGTGTTTATTTCCAAGTTTTACCATGAAACTTAAATAAATTATGTAGTACAATTTAGCCAATATTATATCAACCCTATTTACTCATTTTTTTTTTTTACAAAATTTCCTTTCTTAAACATTTCATCAAATAATAGTTTATGTGCACCATTATTCAACTTCAAGAAACAAGTTACTAAAGTCTTGTATCTATCTCCAAAATAATCATATAACAGTCAAAGCCTCATAATATCTTCATATAAATCAATTTCTCATATGATTGATTCAAATTTCCTCAATTCCCAACATTCTCAAAACTTAGACAAGAAGAAAATCAGATTCCTCAATCTCATACACACATAAAACTAAAACCAAAAATTTATGGGGAAAGTACCACTTAAAATTGAGTTTCTTTACTTAAGATTTCAGTTAGCTTTTCTCTCCCACTCTCCCTCTGTTTTTCTGACGCAGCAAAAGGAGGAAAAAGAGAAGTGGCAGCAGCTGAAAATGAGGAGAAAATGAAGCTTAAAATAGGCACACCCACAACCACACATCAACGCATAGTAATAGGAAGAAAGGAGGGGAATGATACAGCAATAGAGAAAAGGAGGGAAGATGATGGAGTAAGATAAAAGAAGGAAGAAAGAGCTGCAACTTACCCAACTCACCAGCTGTGAAATAGGTAAGAGAAGCAAGGATGACGTGTTGCAGCAAGAAAGAGCTAGGGCACAAGGGAGAAAAAAGACAATGTCTTCTCCTTTTTTTTTCTTTGCTTCCTCAAATCTAAACATCAATTAAAAGGAGGGAAGGAAAGAAGAGTTTGTGGCAAATGATGAAATACCCAACTTAGCTATGAGAACATGGAAGGGTACTTTGTGAATTTGTAAATAATGCGAGAAAAATATAATTGAAATATCATGGAAAAATTGAGGTACATTCACCAATAATTTCCATTAGCTTACTTGATGCTCATGTACCAAAATTGAGATATTTATCTATTTCTATTTTATGCATATGTATTTATACATATATAAATATAAGGATAAAATAAATCAAATAATTTACTTTTACTTACACTAAATATATATTGTATTTATTTATTTTTTGTCATTATTATTGTTATCATATTTTTTATTTTAGAAATTACCACATTTATGGTCATTACATTACAAATATAGTTACCAAAACTAATCAAAAAAATATAGTTACTAATAAGTAATAATAACATGCATATAATAAATATCATATATTTTGTTGTGTGAAATAAAAAATTCTTTTGTATCATAATTCCTTAAGTGAAAAAATAAAGTTCTTTTGTTTGCACTTTAATTACAATATTATTTTTTTTCATGGTTTGTTAATAGTATAATTTGTTATAAATTTTATTTTCAGACATAAATTGACTCTAATTCTAAGGTGTAAATTTTCGTAAAAATTTAGGTATTTGAGACTTGACATTTTAAAAAAGAACATCCTAAATTGAATTATGATGAGGACGTCATCTGCTATGCATAGTAGAAATGAGCTTTTTCTTAATCATTAGAATGGTAAACAAAAATAATTGTTAATGCAATTTTATTTGACATCATGCGAGCCTTGTAAGGGTTTAGATATGAAAATATTTGGTAGTCACTCATTTGCCATCGGTACTTTCTAGCATTTGAATAGAACACCGGTGGAAAAGTTTTACAGGTATTGAACTATCATATAACTGGGTGAATAAATATTTTGTCCAATAAAGATACACTTTTTCGTTATTTAGTCTTTTAAAATTAATTATATAATTTAGTCGTTTAAAGTATATTTATATCATGTTTTTCAATCACATTAAATTTGTTAGCGAATATCTAGTAGGGCGGATGACATAATGTAAATCTATTCGGCCATTACCCTATCAGTTGCCATTGTGATGAATCAGAGCATCATACTATAATCAATTACTACCATACTAATATTATACAACACTGTACCGTTGTAATGTTATGTCATCTTATACTATAAAATATTTTACTATCATATTAATTAGTATTATATCATAGTTAGCTAATGTTATTTGGTTCAACATATAATTGATAAAGAAGATGAACTATTTTAGATAACTGGAATGAAATATTCAAAATTTGGAGGATCATATTCAGATACGATTTCTCTTTAAATTAAGACAAGATAATTGAAATAAAATCCAAACATTAACAAGCAAACATGGATTTTTCAAAAACCAAAGTATCAATTTAGTTATTATAATATGACAGAAGGCTGATAAATTTATATATCCATACATAATAAAAAAACTTCATGAATAATGCAGCTATTCTACAAATTCCGTGCAACATACGGCATCCACATTACTTAATTTTTATTATAATATGATAAAAGGCTTCATATATTTATATATATATATATATTGGAACAAATCTTATTATTTATGAGCATAGGGTTTATTCCTCAAGTTTCGTGCAACACATAGAATCATAAGTTATTCATAAAATATATATCATTTGACAAAATGTTGTTTCTTCCAAAAGAGTGTGAAAGAGAGAAAAAATTGCCGAACTCAACGCTTTATTGCAGGTAGACATGTTGTTCGTGTGGGTTTCCAACTATTTCATAACTATAACTTGGTATACCCAATTTTTTCTCATCGAATTAAAGAAACATAGCCAAAATGCATAGATCAGCAAGTTGGAGTCGATATTCGGAGGACTACTTCAAGCAATTCACAACGTATAACTCGCCAGGGCTTAAATTATCATCATCATCATCGACAGATGATAACGATCTGCCTGTATATGATCCTGTTGTAGAATTGACTAAGAAGGAGAAGGCTCACGTTAGGTTTGCTGAGAATGCTGTGCATTGCATTCCTTTCGTGCTCTTTGCTTGCGCCGTCATCCTCTGGTTCTTCTCCAATTCCAGTTTATAAATTTCCACTTGCCTTCCTGTATTTATTTGATTGATTGATTTAGTTTTCTTTTGCAATGATCTAAAAACTTCATCCATCCACGGATTGAAATTTGCTATTGAGATTAATGGAAAAAATTGTCTGCGCATAAATTGAAAACAGTTTACCAATATTGCTGGATCAATTGAAGGGACTTGATTGTATTATAAGGGCTCGATTGTCTTATAAGGTTGAAGGTTTGAATCCCATGAATAGAAAAAAATTATGTTTGAAGAGCTAATGAATTTTTTCGTTCTTAATTATAATTAAATCTATGAGTTGATGCATTCTTAATTCCATCATTACATATATTACTCCCTCAGTTTCATTTTATTTATTATTTTAAGCTTTTTTACGCAGACGAATAAAAAAAATTCTGGACCTCAGAAAGTTTCTATAAAAGCTATTACTGACATTTTACGAGTGATGTTAAAATTTGTTTAAAAATACCACATATTTGCCTTATATTAAATTTCAGTGTACCATAGTATGTAGCCTTCTGTCCATGTAATACAAATCTTTCAAGTATAAATTTATCAAAATTTAAATGACATTTCTAATATTGTTTGGCAAAAAAAAATAACATTTCTAATATTTAAAAATTATATTTTTATTTTGTATGGGCTTGAATTTGCTCTTGTTCTTGGAAAGTAATAGCAGCATGATGTGCTTGTTAAACTAATGTTCAAAGTTATCAACGACTGTTGATCTAAATGGTTCAATACTTAATTTTTTAAATAAGATTTTAGGTTTGAGTCCTACAAATACAAACAATTATTGCTAAAAAAACTTTTATACTTATGTGGCCTGATTTAATTTGGTTCAAATTAATTGAAATATATTTTTTTAAAAATGAAAAGCATTTTAAAAAATTGTTTAAAATCCGCATGAAACAATGAGATTCAGCTTTTTTTTTTTTCAATATTTAGTTATATTCAATTTCAATTGCTTATAAACCAATCAATGGCATATGCGATGATTAAAGCATGCATTCTCAAAAGTAGCAATACATTTGAATCATCTTTGTATATGTTGTCCAATGTCCATCATTTTTTTCTTAAGCAAAATTCAGACAAAAAGTATTAATAAAACTAAAACAAGAGCATGACAAAAGTTTTACACAACTCAATTCAAATATAATAATTCTATAGGACAACATATTCTTTTTTTTTTTTAATAAAACGGAAAAGATATAGGACAACATATTCTAATTTTACAGACTATAAAAGTTTTGGGCTTTGTACAAATTTTATAAGCTCCTTGATATCCATGCACATGCTTATTTGCAAGGATTGTAATTAGTATCTATATTAATATTAATATTTTTTGATCAAAATTCATGTGAAACTTCACTATTCATAAATTTTGAATAATGTAACTCATTCTTAAAATTCCATGCGTCGAGGTGATTCATTCAATGAAGAAGATGAAGGATAGGGTAGGTTTATATGAAGATAGTAGTAGATCTTTAAATTAAAAAATCTATGATGGTATTAATTGAAGCTTTATATAAGGGTAATATCCTAAAAGGAATTGGGATATCTCCGGCGACGTCTAATTTAATTGACTTGTACCTCATCTATGAAAACTAAAATCCTATGGAATGGTGAAATTACGACTATCTTTCATCTTCAAGGGGATTAGACATGGAATTCCTCTCTCCCCATATTTATTTGTTATAGGGGTTTATAAGTACTCATAATATATTCCAGATAAAGTTGGGCGTAATGGGCCCCTACTTCCTGACTTGATGCAAATGGTGGATTGTCTTCAAAAGTTTGGTAAGATCTCTGGACACGAGGTAAGTGTTAGCAAGAAGTCAATTTTCGTCTCTAAAAATGTGTCCAGAGACGTTCAAAAGCATATATGTAATATTAGTGGTTTTCAAAGTGGATGAAATTGGGACCTATCTGGGGGCTAATGATCATCACCACATGAAATTTGAGCACAATGTATGACAAGATTGTCGACAAAGAAAGAAATAGACTTTTGGGGTGGAAAAGCAAATGCCTTTCACTTATAATTGGAAGACTAATTAACTCTGGTTAGTTCCGTCACCAGTAACATGATTAGGTTCCAAGCTCTCAACAAGAGAAAATCCCTATAGGCATGTTATATTTATTAATGAGATTGAGAAGGCTGAGAGTCATTTTATACGGGGAGATGATAAGGATGGTAAGAAATGGAGAGTCATTTTAGTGTATGAGAAAGGGATTTACAAGTAATTGATATCATATGGTCCGTTAAAATTCTCTAGAGAATGACAACTTTCATGTGGCTGCTTGTGCATGAGAGACTTCTTATACAAAGCATCAGCCATCAGAGGCAGGTAGGTGGTAATGTTGTTAAAATGGGCCAAGCCTGACGAGTCGGCCCGAAAAGCCCGAAAAAATGAGCGGACTTGGGTCTCAATTTTGGGAGTAAATACTTAATCCGGGCTTTTTGAGCCCGGCCCGTGGTGGACTGGCCCGAGCGGGCCACGGGCCAGCCCGAAAAGCCCGAAACTTTTTTTTTTCTTTTATTTTTGATTTAAAATATTAAAAAATACATATTATTTTATTAATTAGTGATATGTAAATTGTAAAATTTAAATATTATGTTAGTTTTTGACGAATTATGATGATAATTAGTTGTATTAATTTAAATTATGATAATAATTAGTTGTATTAATTTACATAATTATATAAAAAATTTTATTAAAAAACATAAAAAAATATTAAAAAATTAAAAAAAGCCTACGGGCCGGTCCGTAGGCTCAATCCTGCGGGTTCGGGTTTGAAAAATCAAGTCCATTTTTCAATTAGGACTTTTTGGCGCGGCCCGAGGTGGGCCGGCCCAAATTGATAGCTCTAGCAGGTGGTCCCAAAGTAATAATACTTACATGGAAATTGTGGTACAAATGAAGACGACATTATTGATTATTTCTTAACGCGACTATATTTTGGCATGTACTTGTTCTCTCTAGCAAATTAATGTGCTATATTCTTCAATGAGGACAGTAGAGCATGATTTGCCAAAAATTTAGGCCAAAATTGTTATGTATGAAAGAAATTTCATTAAAAAAAAACAGAGAGAGATTATTCATACAGAATATATTTGGTAACATTATTTCAAGCTTTCTATGAATAAAAAATGGCCTTTTTAGAAACCCTCTTTAATATTTCCCTGAAAAGTAACTCATTCTTACCGAACATAATCTTAAATAGCTCTAATTCTTATGAGGATGGTAATAATCAGTCGAGATCCACGTTTAGTGTTGCATGCTAGTTTATGTGGTGCTAGAGAAACAAGTCCTTTCTTTTTATTTGGGACTGATGAAAAAGTCATTATTCAAAGATGGCTTTTCACAACATAAAAAGCCAGAAGTGGAAGCCAAGGTGAACATTGGCTTGCAAGATTTCAGCATATATAAGTTGGGGAGTTGTGATGCTAACTCAACAGAGCTTCGGGATATTTTTAGATGGCTTGGAGTTCAGTTGGAAACGGGGATTCAAACGCATTGGTGGAAAGTGACTCACTCATTTTGGTGAATGACCTGAACGATGAAGAATCACGTACAAGTTATAATTAATACTCATCTATTCCATGGAGTTTTACTCTTGAAGAGTAGAACGGGGGGGATGCACAATTGATGCATACAGATCAGGAAGGCAAATAAATATCCAAATTGTATGGCTTTGAAGAGTCTACACAGAGAGCTAGGCCTTGGTATTATAACATTTTAACTACTCCTCCTACTAAGCTTGAGGTGCTTATTCCATTTTTTTTTCCTCCTAGGAGATACTACGAATGTTGAGATGCCAATCGATGACGTGTAGTTAGCTTGTTTTGTTGTTTGTTTTTTGTGGTTTAGCCCCTGCTTTAAAAAAAAAAAAAGCGAAAAGAAAAGAAAAAACACATTACAACAGTCACTTCTCTTTCCAGCTGTAAAGAAAAACTAAAACAAGTAACTTTTAAGTCAATTTTAGCCAACTAATGGCCACAAAAGTCCATTTTAGACAACCATGTGATTTTATGTATTATATGAAAAATTATAAAAAATAAATTACATTATTCACAACCGCATGACTTGTTATAAATTTAAGAATTAATATTGATTTTTTTTGTCAGAAAAAATATTGATTATGATAATTAACCTTTTCTTAGAGATTATGATTGTTGCATCAATTAAACATTTCGTGGCATGTACCTAGAGGATCACATAGAATTGATTGGAAGGATTTTTTCCGCCCAATTCGAAGGATGTTTAAGCAATTGAGCTGACAATTGAAAACAAAGTCTGGTGATTTTTTTCCCCTTCAAGATTAAATGGATATTTTAATATTTTATTTATTTATTTTTAGATTCTCACGCTCAATATTTGGATCTCATGCTTGTGCTTTTTGTTAATAATATTTTTTTATTTTATATCACATTTAGTACAAGAATTGTTAAGTAAACAAATAAAAAATAAAACATTAATAAAGTTAAAGTAACGACGAAGAATACATGTGGGGGCTTGATGTAGCCTGAAATAAGGGCAGTAGGAAACTCATTGTTGAGTACTAGTCTAAATGCAAAATTGGTAATTAATGAGTTAATTTGTAGGAGAAGGCAAGGGAAACTGAATACTATATTCCTTGAAATCTTTGATATATACTTGAGAGAGATCGGAATGTGGTATTCAAACATGTGCCTTGTGATGCGAATAAGGTGGCTGATAGATTGGCAAGAGAAGCTGTTAATGGCTCTCATGATTTTTATTTTTTTGATGTCCCTTTTTTTTTTTTGGTGAATTTTGATGTCCCTTATTTTATTAGAGGTATACTTGTACAAGATTGTACGGGGTTTAACTTTCTTTGTGAACATTAGTTTTTTTCCTTTTTTTTTAAAAAAGAATCTGGTAAAATAAAAAAGAAAAAATATGTACGGTACAAAAATTTTGTGAGACTTTCCATGATTTCGTCTATATAAACCGGAGTTACCAATGTGAAAGAAAAAAAGTTTGCGTCTCCATAAAATTCATAAAGTCGGTACTCTGCTTCATTATTGGCCTAAAAAAATAAAGCTCTGTTTCATTAATTTGAAACCGATGATACTCAGTTTCATTGTTTAGAAACGAAATTTGTGACGCAGCAAGAATAGTTAAGTTACAAATAAAAAATAAGACGTTAATAAAGTTAATGAAATATTATAATAAGAATAAGTACTGTAAACACCTTTTTTTTTTGGGAAAAAGAAATTTTGGGACCTCCATGATTTTGCTAAATTGGAAAAAAAAAATCAAATTCCTTAAAAGGATCTAAATCTTTGGAGACAAAAAAAAAGTTGGATAATAATACCCTTCCACCCTCCCTCCCTCATTTCCTCCTTCCCTTATTAGTCACGGGTGATGTTGTCAGAGCTCCAATTACTAGTGATGTCACCGGAGCTCTAGTGACTGAAAATATTGCTAGCGTTGCTACAGTCACTGAAGTGAAGTTTGATAAAATTAAGAATAATGAAATTAATTATATTGAGTTGGAAATTATAAATATCTCATTTGAAAATTTTATTGATCCTACTTGAAAATTTTTTTCATGGTTATCTTCTGAAATAAAATTAAGAGTGTTGAAATTAGTTATAGTGAGCTGAGAATTATAAATTTATCATTTCAAAATTTCATTAATTCAACTTGAAAATTTTTTACAAGGCAATTTTAAAAGAAATTTCCAAGTAGATGTTCAAGTGAAAAACTCCTAATTTTCAACTCACTATAATTAATTTCAACACTTTTAATTTTATTTCAGAAGGCCATTATAAAAAAAATTTTTAAGTGGAATCAATGAAATTTTCAAGTAAAAAACTCATAATTTCCAACTCACTATAGTTAATTTTAGTATTCTCAATTTTATTTCAGAAAGCAATCATAAAAGAATTTCCAAGTAGGATCAATGAAATTTCCAAGTAAGAAATTCATAATTTCCAACTCACTATAATTGATTTCAATACTCTCAATTTTATTTCATAAGGCAATTATGAAAAAGTTTTCAAGTAGGATTAATGAAATTTCTAAGTGAGAGATTCATAATTTCAAACTCACTATAACTAATTTTAGAACTTTCAATTTTATCAAATTTTACTTCAATGACTATAGTGACACTGGAGATATTTCTGGTTATCAAAGCTCCGGTGACATTGCCGGTTACTAGAGCTCTGACAACGTCACCGGTCACCAGAGCTCCAGCAACGTCGGTGGTGACTGGTGAGGGAAGGAGGAAATGAGGGAGGGAGGGATGATGAGTATTGTTGTTCAACTATTTTTTTATCCCCTCAAAAGATTAAGATTTTTCTAGGAAATTTGAATTTTTGAGTTTTTAATATGAGAATATCTTGTAGTGGAGTCGTGAAATATCTTTTTCCTAATCCTTTTAAGGTTTCCATGAGTTGGAGTAAGCAATTAAATATTACTTTATTTTCTTTGGGCCAATGAATATTTCTTAGTAACCAATCCAGTAAATGGATACTCAAATGATGTATTTTTAAAATTTTTATTTAGAAGAAAATTTTATAATTTTATTTATATTTGTTTATCATTTAAATTTTTAAAATAACATTAATTATTATTTTATAAATGTATCTTTATTTCTCATTTTAAAGCTTAAAAATAATATTAATTATTTTTTCTACTTATCCATTTCTTTAACGCATTTTAAGAATTTTAAAATGAATTCTAATATATTAATTATATTTTTTAATTTATATGTTAAAATCTTAAATGAGAGATTAAAAAATGAAAGGGGTATTACTCATTTACATGGAAGTGAGGGGAAGGATGTGAAGGAAAAAAAGTTTGGGTCTCTTTAAGATTCTTAGTTAATGCTCTCTTTCATTGTTTATTGACAAATTTTGGTCAAAAGAATTATTTATTGACAAAAGAAAAATGATCTCTTTCATTAATTTGAAGCCAATGATAGTACTCTTTCACTGTTTTGAAATGAAATTTGTGACACAGCAAAATTCGAGCCTAGAATTTCCAATTCTAAGCAGTCATGCTCCTCACTATTTCATATCATATTTAGGGCTTATAAAAAATTGATACAAGAGTATTTCTATCTTTATTTTTTATTGGACAATACAAGAGTATTTCTATCTTAATTTCGATGAATCTTGCATGAAGTTACGCTAGTAAATTCCATAGAGAAATTAACATTTTCAAAATCTCCGTAAGTGTGAGAGGTCAATTTTGGATGCACCATAGAGTTTTTTGCTTTTAATAAAAAATGCACCAAAGAGTTGACGCAAAGAAGATGTAAGATTTAAATATATTATTTTTTGTTAACATTCAATAATATTAATATTGAGTCTAAAATCTTTTGTATTTAGCTGATAAATGTATGATTAATTTTTTAAGATAGAAAAATATAAAAAAGCATACAAAATGAGCTCCACACACTTATCAACGTTTTTCCATCAATCTCTCATTTAAATATATACATTGAAGATCAAAATCTATAGTAATATAAAGTGAAGTGAAAATAACGAACATACTTTAAATTAAGAGATATGAACATTAAAATTTGGCCCGAAATTAAAATTTCATAATTAGTTTTACGAATAAACATTAGAATAAAACACCCAAGCCTTTTTGTTTGGATTGATGAACACGCAACCGTAAGAAAACACACAAGGACACTCTAAAAGAAGCAAAATTGACGGCTTTGGCCGGAACAAAAAAAAAAAATTGACGCTTTGATTTCCTTGTAGTGCAAGCCCAACGATCTGCTGTTTCTTTGGGCTTCACTTACCATCCACTGCTTTTTCTCACTAGTCTAATCTTTTTGTAAAATTCCCAAGCTATCCTTTCTTGAACTCAACCCGGGGCTTCCTCGTTTACTGCATTGATCGTCTTCACTTTCTTGCACCTCCTATTTCCCCCTGCTTTTTCTTCTTCTGACTGACTGCGACTGTCTCGGGATTCTTCGATTGGAACCGCTTCAACTACCTAGCAAATGACTCTGATGACTCCTCCGCCGTTAGATGTGATCACAATTTCCGTTTCTTCTCTGTTCTTGGCTTTCATTTCGTAGCTTTTACTTCAATTCTAGAGCAATCGATAACCGATACGGTTGTGCTGTTCATGTTACTTTATATGCTTTGAAATCGACCATAATTACTGCCTTTCTCTCCAATGCTTTGCTTAGTTGCTAGGGTTTTGGTCACTGGATCCGGTTTCCCAATTTGACTTTGTTTTGTACAGCAGGAGGAGGACGATGAGATGCTCGTTCCCCACTCCGACTTTCCGGAGGGTCCTCAACCCATGGAAGGTAAATGCTTCAGATTTCTGGATGCCACTTAGTGCTCCTACTGGGAAGTTCAGTCGCTGAATGTGTATGATGATAATACTTGGTGCGACAGTATGTTATCAGATAATACGTGATTATTTATGACCGTCGGTGTGTTTTGGTCAACTATGGTTAGTGTTAACTGAGGGCCCGGTTTAATGAACACAAAGTAGTTAGCAATGTTCATTTTGCTGTCTTTCTGGTGGCCGGTTATCTTGCATATGCTCCGTAAGTGCTCAGGTTGCTAAGGCTGTTATTAGGGCTGGAATGTGGATATTATTGTGTGCGGGTACTCTCGGGGATTTGTTTATGTTTTGTTTATGTCATTTATAACTGACATAACGGAATATCCAGTTCACTTACTTATTTTAATGGTTTGGCATCCTTTTGTTTCTCTTTGTAGTATCCCAAGCGGAGAACATGACTGCAGTGGATGCTCCTCCAGTAGTGGATGACCCACCATCAGGGAGATTCACTTGGACCATTGAAAACTTTTCCAGGCTTACGAAAAAACTCTATTCGGACATTTTCTGTGTTGGGGGATACAAATGGTACATTGATATCTGCCAATATTATTTTTTGGTGAACTGATCTCTGCCAGTTTTTAATCTTTGTTGTGGTTACTAGTGTATATGAATGCTAAATCATGCTGGTCTTGACTGTTGGTTCTGATTGGCATTAAATTGCAATTGACAGGCGGATACTTGTCTTCCCGAAAGGGAACAACGTTGATCATTTGTCGATGTATCTGGACGTTGCAGATTCATCAACATTGCCATATGGGTGGAGTAGATATGCCCAGTTCAGCTTGACCATTGTTAATCAAATTCATAATAAATACTCAATCCGAAAAGGTACTTTCTTTGTGGCAGGTGTTCTTCAACAGCTTCCCTTGCTATCATATGTGGAATAAGGAACAGGGTTAAATTTTGCTTCTTTGGGTGGGGTGTTTATATATGAACGAAAGCATTGCATCATTTTTCTTTATATATACTGCATTGAAGTGAAGCTCATGAATGCAAATTTAATACTTCTCATCTTGTATACTTGGGTAATTCAGTAGGATCAATAGATGCTATAAAGCTAAGCTTCAGTTTTATCTTCTGTTGAAGCCGCGCACTTTTCTGTTAGATTTTGTTTGTTGTTAATTTTATCAGTTAGGGAAAATGAAGATTTCAATTCAACTTTTTTGGTTGCTCTTAAAAATATTTAGAAAAACAATCTACTAGAAAGTCTATTGTACAGTTAGTAAACAATATTTTTTGATGCTTTATTTACCAATTCTAATGAAAGGTTTTGAAATGATTATTACTACAATTATGTTCATGGTGGCTGTTGCTATAAAAGTATGGTGGTCATCTGGTGCGTGAGATCACTGCTTAATTTAAATGAAATTTACAAGTAGAATTTGATCTGTTTGCATTGAATTACGTACCATACTAAACTATGCATTTTAATTTTATTTATTATATTTATTATATTCTCTGTGTTGGATTAGATTCAAATTATGTTGATTTCATTTCTCAAGTGGATTGAGTCAAACATTAATATATATCCCACATGAACCTAAGAATTGCTTCTTTACCTATAGTAAGCTAAAAGGAGTCTTTTCTGTTTTCTTTTTCCTTGTGTATGTATATTTTGTTCCTAAGTGTGAGTTATATACATTATCCCTCTCTTTGAATCCTTCCCACTTTAGTGAAGGCGAGACTAAATATTAAGTCCTTGCATCTGCTGCAAAATACTTTACCAGCTGAACTAACTGACACAGCCTTTTTTAAATTGTTGATATAACATGAATTGGTAGGAGTCTTCTCTGAGATAACCTATTTGTCCGTTAGTCTTATTGATTCAGTAATTACCGAAAGAAGGCACTTAGGTGCTTGTGGCTTTCTTTTCATTCTCTTTTTTTACTTTAACATGCATGTGACAACTCTTTTGTGTTGCAGAAACACAGCATCAATTCAATGCACGTGAGAGTGATTGGGGTTTTACTAATTTTATGCCTCTTGCTGAATTGTATGATCCTGGTAGAGGTTATCTTGTAAATGATACATGTATAGTTGAAGCTGACGTTGCTGTACGTAAGGTTGTTGATTACTGGTCTCATGACTCAAAAAAGGAAACTGGTTATGTTGGACTGAAAAACCAAGGAGCTACTTGTTACATGAATTCTCTACTTCAGACACTGTACCATATTTCTTCTTTCAGAAAGGTTAGCTGATATATTATAAACTATGGGTTTCTGTCTCAAAGGAAGCATCTCATGTGCCATTGTTACAGGCTGTGTACCATATGCCTACAACTGAGAATGATATGCCTTCAGGGAGCATACCTCTGGCATTACAGAGTTTATTTTATAAGTTGCAGTACAGTGACACTAGTGTAGCAACAAAGGAGTTAACCAAGTCTTTTGGATGGGATACATATGATTCATTTATGCAACATGATGTCCAAGAACTTAACAGGGTTCTTTGTGAAAAGCTGGAGGATAAAATGAAGGTATATTTTTTAACAGCAATTGTTATCTTTCATGTTGTTAATACAAAGGTTGTTTTTTTTTTCCTTTAGATACATGCACATTTATATTTGGAGATCACAGCATTGGATTTTCCTACTGGCTTAGGGAACTGTTGTTGAAGGCACCATACAGCAGTTGTTTGAAGGCCACCATATGAACTATATTGAATGCATCAATGTGGACTATAAGTCGACAAGGAAAGAATCATTTTATGGTATCCATTCTAGGAGTTGTTTTTACATAATTATTACACGCATTCTTGCTTCTTATGGAATTTGGGATATTATATTGTAGATCTTCAGCTTGATGTTAAAGGCTGTAAAGACGTTTATGCTTCTTTTGACAAGTATGTGGAGGTGGAACGACTTGAGGGTGATAATAAATATCATGCAGAACAGTATGGTCTACAGGTAAAACATGAAACCATGAATTTATCTTTAGTATTGCCTGTCTGAGCTTTCTTTTGCATTAGTTGAAGTTGATACCCCATATACTAAGTATCTTTATTTTATTTTCTGATATTCATAGTGCTTGAATTATCGTTGTTTTATTAGTATTGTTTATTTTCCTGTTGTTATTAGTACTGTGTAATTGTTGTTGTTGTTGTTGTTTGTCATCACTGAGATTATGCTTTCAGGATGCTAAGAAAGGCGTGTTGTTCATTGATTTTCCACCTGTCCTTCAGCTTCAGTTAAAGCGATTTGAGTATGATTTTATGCGAGACACTATGGTAAAGGTCAGTTTTAATTCAAGATCAATTCCTTTCCTGTGTAATATAGCCAAAATTAAAAAAAAAAACAGAATGAAAGGCATGATGAACTTTCTTTGTTAGTTTAGTTTTTTCTATGCTGCCAGATGTGTTTACTTTATAATTTGGGTACAGTACTGGTAATGTAAGTGTAAATGTAATCTTAGCCTCGAAGACTCTTGATTGCTCGGTCCCTTATTTGTATGGTTATCCTATAGTTTGCTTAACGTTGTCACTATAAGTCATGACCTTTTATTTTTAGGAAAGAAAGTGTTCTGACACCTGATGCTGAAAGACTGAAAGTGGTTTTTCCATATTATCAATTGGCTGGGAGAGTTTATTTTGAGAATGATGTTGTATTGGGTGGCCTAAGGAAGGGGCTTTTATATCTGGTTTCTTTCATTTAGTGTTAGGTGGAGCAAAGCAGAGAAGTTTGATTAGGGAGTTGGAAGTGGACGGGGATCAGGCTGGTTGGGATGCTAACTTTATTGTTTTGGAAATCACTTAAAGTTTAGTAATGAGCTTTATGAAGTGGGGAGTCTTAGTAGGTCTGCTTATTGAAGGGAAGGATGGAAGCCATTGTTATTATAAGGTTGGATAGTTGGACTGACCTTTTGAGGATATTAGGTCAGGTCAGCTATTTAAGGCTCTTGGCCGTGATTTTCACTATGGTTTATTTTCATCCTTGATGGAGTATTATTAAAGCTGATGTTATATGGTTGGGTTTTGTTTTCTTGCTTTTGCTTTATTATTCTGGGTTGTAAGTGAAGAGATTAGAGAGAGAGAGAGAGAGAGAAAATACTGTGGAATGCATAAGGAGATAACTTATGCTGCATTATATCTATAGTAAGAACTAAGAAAAAGTTATACAAAATGTAAAATAAGCAATGTGGGACTGAAGAATATGCAGCGCAGCAGTGTAACCTACTACTACAACAATAATATTAGCCTTTTCCCACAAAGTGATACAGCTTAACCTACTATTGATGCTTAATTCTAACAGTAATATTGGTATTAGTATTAATTCTCCATAACTTTTTCTTCTGTTTAAATGAGAATACTTCTTTGGTGGGTGGAAAGATAGCACAAAGGAAAAGGGACTTGATATATCATTTTTTTTTTCAGCAAAGCAAGATAATTCAAACAACTTAAGAAAGCCGATGCAAATAAAGACATCCATATAAAAGAGATCTCCAATCTTCTGCCTACTTGATGTTTACCATGTTCTCGTCTTCTCCTCAATCATATATATATTTTTTCCTTTTTTGGGGAAATGTATGCATGAGCTTGAGTAACTTATGATTTGCTATTCTTGGTTTTGAAATAGTAGGTTTGAAAGAAATAGGTGGACATTGTCGAATAGAAAAAATGAAGAGAATATGTATGCGGCTTCCCTTCTTTCCCTTTCCCTAAAGTGTTAAAAAATTCTTGTTGGTGAAGTGATCTTTATTTTTAATGGCTTGAAATAAACTGAGCAGGTGGCTTCTTTCTTAGATGCACAACTTTCTTTAGTTGCTTGTTCAGATACTTTTCTTGGCTCTAGATACTGTCAATGAAAAATATTACATTGTGCTTCATTATTTTATTTGTATTTTTTTCTTTTCATGTTGATGCCCAGAATTGGAATTGCTGATAATTTGATTGCTAACAGATTAATGACCGTTATGAGTTCCCCTTGCAACTAGATCTTGATAGGGATAATGGCAAGTATCTATCTCCTGAGGCGAATAGCAGAATTCGTAACCTTTACACTCTTCACAGGTATTGATGATTTAATGTCATTGATGATTTTGTGTATCTGCTGTGTGAATTGTCTTCTATTGAATGCAATGTTTGGGAAATTCATCATTTACTGCATTGACAAACTATGTAGCTGCGCTTTTTGTTAGATTTAAAAACCATTTTTACTTGCCATATCTATGGGAGAGTCAATGAAGCCGGTTAGCTGGCATTAGAGAAAAAGGTTATGAACCTTGATACAGTCACATGAGCTGCTTTTACGGATGAAGTGAGGATCCTTCAAGATGCTTCGGAATCACCTTCTCAATCTAAATGAATATATTTTTTGCCAATTTCTCTTGGCGTTGTCAGCTTCCGTCCCAAATATATTGAGAAATATTTTGGTTATTTTCATCATCAAGTGGAATTTACTTGTACTTTGCCATGTGCTTCTTAGTCACCTGTAACAACATATGTAATGAATCAAGCAACCTTTATATATTCCATGACACAAGCATGAAACAGTTAACGGCTGATCTAGATGAAGTATAAATCGGTCTTTCCTTCATATGGGATTGTTGGGAGGCTTAAATGTTCATGTAGTGGCCATGCATTTGGGCAAGAAGCTGCACCTTGATCAAAATTTTTGATCCCTAATAAATTTTGGTATAATTATCCACTTGGGTCTGTAGCTAGGGCTTGCCAAATTAAATTAATCCATCAATCATTGTATATTCCATGACACAAGCGTGAAACAGTTGACAACTGATCTAGATGAAGTATATTTTGGTCTTTCCCTCTTGTGGAATTGTTGGGAGGCTTAAGAAGTGTAGTGGCCATGCATTTTGACAAGAACCTGCATTCGCTTGGGTCTGCAGATAAGCCTTGCCAAACTAAGCCAATATGCCTTCAAAGCGGAAGAGATTCATGTTACCTTCAGTACAATTTTGCTTTTTAGTGCCATTTACAACATAAATTCTTAATTGTTTGTTGATTGTCCTCAGGCTTGCAAATCTTGCGAAATAAATTTAAGTGGTTGAGTTCTTTTACTGTTGGTGTAGGTGTACATAGGCTTGGATGGCTCAGTGAATATGGTCCAACCCGGTCAATTTGAGCTGGGCCAATAAATTTGGAAAATCTGGGCCGGTATTTGGTGTGGCATTCCAGCCATGCAAACCCAACCTGCCCTTCCCCCGCCCGGGGGGGGGGGGTGTGTTGGGGGTCAGCAATTGAATTTTGATGCAAATGATGTTTATTTAGTATTTTTCTGATGCAATTCCTTCAGCTTCAATCGTTGTGCTGTTTTTAATAAGGTTATTTTTTCCCCCCTATTATGAGACTGTTGGATGACTGAAGGAGAAAATGACATTTTCAGTGTTGTCTTTTTTTTTTTTTTTTTTGGCAATTAGGCCATCCCAGAGGTTATATCCCTTGCTTGGCCAGATGGGCACTGTGCTGACCCCATTCAGGGCCATAGGCCAGAAAAATTGGCTTGTGGGGTTGTTTGGGCTAGGCCTATGTACACAACTAATTACTGGCTATGGAAGGGGATGGGTGTGTTTAGTGGAAAAATTGTTGATTGTGAGGGCATTATACCTGCACTGAAATCCTATGGCTATTTGGTTAAAGATCTTTAGATGTTGATATGAGTGTGATATGGAAGAACAAGGTGGGTAAGGAGAAGATTCATGGTTTTCTTTGGCTTTTTTCTGAACATCTTGGAGTTTTTGAAGGATGACTTACTAGAAGTTTTTAATTAGCTTTTCTTTAATGGTGAGATTATTATCAACATGGGTTCTACCTTCATAATTTTTGTGCCTAAAAAGGGCTGATATATAAGTGAAGGATTTTAGACCTATTAGCCTTGTAACGAGTCTTCCTAAGATCATGGCAAAAGTGTTTCTGAGATCTTATTTTAAAAAAGGTTGTCTCTTTAAGAGAGATCAGATGAGGTTCTAGGCAAGTATATTTATGAGAATCATAATATACTTATAGTACTCATTTGGTTGCAGGAAAGAATGAGAATGACATAGAATGGAATGGAATGATAATCATCATCAATATGTTCGGTAACTAATAAAGAAGAGTAAGAATTATTTTGATTTTAATGTAAAAATAACAATTATGTCAAAAACACATGAATACCCTTTGTCTTCTTCTTTACCATTCTCTCTCCCCATCCTCTCTTTCTTCCTTTCCTCTGTCTCTATTCTCTTTGACAAACTCAAAAACCAAAACCAGGTTTCATCTAACATACATAAAAGCAGAGGTTGCATTAGTTTATCTTTCAAACTGCTAGCTTTCAAAATCATAAATTGGGGGCAAATTGGCATAACCCAACCTTCAGATTTCTCAACATCTTGAGAGCAACATCTCGAAGGTGGCTTTGGTTAAATAGGGAGCATGGGCTCTTGAAGGATGAAGAGAAATAAAATATCCACCTCTGGAATCTGTTCCTCTCTCTGATTATCTCACTCTCTTCACTTTGATCTTCGATATGTTTTTCTCCCTATTAATTGAAGTGAGCAAGGTTGAGGAAGGAGTCTGAGGCTTCTTGTAGTCAAGCTACATCTTGTCTCCAACTTTTTATGTGTGTGACTGGATTTAAGGGTGTTTCGATAATTGCAAACAGCATTCCTGAGTCAGAAAGAGTTTTCTCCTCATAAATTGATGACGTCTGCATTCCCTTATTTTCAGTAATGGTGTTTCTAAAGAGTTTTCCCTCGTTGGGTTGATATTCTTACCGAAGTCTAGGTACTATGTTGAAACTGCCCCAGAGTCAGATGATAAACCTATTGAAATAAATAAAGACCTCGTTTATGGTAGTTGTTCAGCTCTTTAAAATACCCATTCGTTGATCTGGAAATTATTATATGTGGATGGTGCCATATTTATTTTTGCAAACTTGTGGGAAACAATTTGTTTTGGTTAGTGGAGTCTTATATCTTAATAATGTTGATTGCGCTTTGAACTGCTTATAGGCTTATGGATCTTGTCAATTGTTTGTTTGCAGTGTTTTGGTTCACAGTGGTGGGGTCCATGGAGGACACTACTATGCTTATATTAGGCCCACACTATCAAATCAGTGGTACGTTTCATGTTCCAGAAAAATTCCAAATTTGAGATTAGAAAAATTATGATTTTAGAATTCTATAATTTACTTTGTTGTTTAATATTTCTTTATATTGATCCGACCTTAACACCACCCCTGCCCCAAAAAAAAGAAAAAAAGGAAACATTTCTGCCTTGAATTGTCTCCAGTCTCACACAGCTTTAACCCCCTTGTACTCAGTAACAAGAAAAATCTTGTACAACCCGTGTAACATTGTTGAATATTTGGATTTTTTCTAATTCTAGAGAGGTCATTATATCAGTGAATTGTTAGTGCTTTTGTTTTGTGAGTTGTGACATTTGAATCCCAAGACTTGTGTTCATATTTGGAGTCTTGCCACTATCAAGACTTACGAGACTTGTGTTGTTCATGTTTGATATGTGTGTGTGTGTGTGTAAGGACATCAATATTAATTCTTTTTAGCACAAGTGGATCTCACAATGTTAAATCTTCTGATTTTTTCAGACTCATGGCTGATCCTATCTAAATTCTCTATTTTGACTACCTTCAGTGTGTTTGTTCATTTGATCTCCCATTGAGTTTTTTTTTTTTTTTTTTTGGTTCTGCTGGAATAGTCAAGATTGGCTCTCAAGTCCTATGATCTTATCTTTTGGTGCTCTACGGTTGGATATGATAATATAGACTAATACAACCTATTCTTAAATTACATTTGGTTTGAGCAAAGAATTGGCTTAGATGGAGGGGACATTTTAGTTTTCACTGTATAACCTTCTCCACCCAGGAAGGGAGGAATGAGCCATGATAAGATATCTTGTATAATTTTGTTAATAACAAATTTTTTTTTTTAATCAGTTGCTAATATTGTCATATCATCACTATTACCACTATTGCTACTACCTTGTTAGTAGCACACTGATCCTGCTACTGCAGTTGCCACTACTGCCAGAGTCAACATCACTACAACCCCCACCACTATGGCCATTGTGGCCTCCACCACCCCCACCATCAGCACACCAAACACTGTCCTTGTACCCCCTACCTCCGCTGTCACCACTACTATTGCTACCATCATTGCCACAACTGTCACGATTGTCATCACCACCACTATCTCTTCTATGGTATACCTTGATGCAACAAACACAACAGTATAAAAAGCTTATATGTTGGATAGATTATACAATACCATCCAATGCTATTCTACTATTAAGCATGATTCTACATGGTGCACCAGATGCCCATAGGCATCTCTATGTTCATGGATTCATATTGATATCAAGTTTGAATGCGCAACATGATTTGATTGTTTGTAGGTTTAAATTTGATGATGAGCGAGTTACAAAAGAAGATACGAAGAGGGCTTTAGAAGAACAGTATGGTGGTGAAGAAGAGGTAATATTCAGTAAGCAGTGATTTTTCCTCTTTCATTTATATTTGCATGATCTATTTGTCTTAATGAAGTTTTTCTTCTAATAGCATTCTCAACCTTTTTCTTAATTTGTTCATTTTACTGTGTCCTCTATAGTTACCTCATACAAATCCTGGGTTCAACAACTCTCCCTTCAAATTTACAAAGTACTCAAATGCTTATATGCTTGTTTATATACGTGAAAGTGACAAGGACAGGATAATTTGTAATGTGGATGAGAAGGACATTGCAGAACATCTCAGAGTAAGATATATGATGCACTGATGATCATGTAATTTTTCTCTTACAGCTTCATTTAAACATGATTCATTTTAGAATCACTGTGCAGATAAGGTTAAAAAGGGAACAAGAAGAGAAAGAGCAGAAGAGGAAGGAGAAGGCAGAGGCTCATTTGTACACCATCATAAAGGTATACTTTGTTTTCTCATCTCAGTCAAAGATTGTTGGGTTTTGATGTATTGTGTGTTCCTTATAAGTCATATTCTAGAAGAATTTAAGTATGCAAACTATAAGTTACTTTGTGAGTATTAAGTATTCATTTCCATGTTTGACCCTTATTAAATAATTATGGTGGAGAGAGATTAAGAAAAAGATAACTAGGATGGGTATAATTTAATAAGGGTGATATTGAAAAATTATGGTGAATGTTACAAAGTTTAAAAATTTTAACTACTTTTCTTGGTATATGTAAAATAGTTAAAAATAACTTATAATAGGGAATAGAGGGATACAATGCATGGGCTGTAAGATGTGGTTCAATAATAATTTTTTTCTTGGCCTTATTTTGTCTAGATATTTTTTCATGTCCCCAGGTTGCACGTGATAAAGATCTGTTTGAACAGATTGGGAAGGATATATTTTTTGATCTTGTGGATCATGATAAAGTGCGAAGTTTTCGTATTCAAAAGCAAATGCCTTTTATCTCGTTTAAGGTATTATTTATTGTCTTATTGTGCATTTTGTTTTGGCGTACTGTCTTTGATTTGTCAGACCATGTATGTTTTTGTCTATTGCATTTTAGATTTGTGAAATTTATTATAAAAATAGAAATATTACAGCTGGGAAGGGTTGCACAAACACGTACTGTGGCACACTCTTCTTTCATTTATAGTACTCTGAACATGATAAATTCCTAAAACTAATGATGAAAGGTAATTATTTTGCAAAAAGATGAGGATAATTTCGTATGTTTTATTCAGGACTGAGATTGAAAGTATATAATGGATCGTGAACAGGGGTCATAACAGATGCTCTTCCTAGAAATCAGGAACTATTTATGAAATAATATACAAGGAGATCCCAATATGATTAATTATTGAATATTAGGAGCATATCTTGCTAACAAATATTGAACTCCTAAACAATAATATATATATTTCCATCAAATTTCTAACAAGGTTTTATCAGGAAGAAGTTTCGCAAGAGTTTGAAGTACCTGTTCATTGCCAACGTTTTTGGTTGTGGGCCAAGCGCCAAAACCACACATATCGGCCAAATAGACCACTGACACCTCAAGAAGAAGCTCAATCTGTGAGTAAATTTCAATTTTTGCCTATCTGCAAATCAAGTTTCTCTGTTCTTGTATTTCATAAAAATTGCATTTTGGTTGTCATGTCTTTGTAACCCTTGTTCACGATCTAAACTGTATGGGATTTTCTTCCCATAGTTGTTTGTTTTTATATTTTTAATAGTGTTCAAGGGAATTCATGATCTGTGACATCTGCTTTATTCATTAATATGTTTTAATTGTTAGTGCATATTAATGAAAATAGTTCCAATATTCCATTATTCATTCATGACCATATATAATGATGGAGAGTTTCTTCTCGTTGGTGCTGAAGGTGAAATTAGATCGGTGCTGAAACAGGGTAGTAAGCTCCGATTGTCACAGTTCTCTATTATGTTATAGTGTATATTAGAGAATTTGTACCAAGATTCATGAGAAGCAGCCTTCAAAATATGTTCATTTGTCAGGCTCATTGAAATCCTTCTTGAATTGGCGAGAAAGAATGTTTATTTTGTCCAAATTTTTGAACATGATGATTGATTCATGTTGCCTTAGTAGTTTCATTGATTACGTGATAATTTGTCAGCTGAAGTGGAACTTAGCCTAGGGTGATTTGTAACCAAACTTAATACACACTTCTTTGACTTTGTAAATTCATAAAATAGAAGAAATGAAAGCTTCACTACAAGAAGTGATATTTCCATAAAGGAGAATATTCATGATTCATCTTGCCGACATTGATATCCATAGGCTGTGTTGTGACGCTGAACATTTGTAGGTGGGACAACTTAGAGAAATTTCCAACAAGACTAACAGTGCAGAGCTGAAGTTATTTTTGGAAGTAGAAATGGGGCAGGTAATATTTTCCTTGTTAGTTTCCATTGACTCTTCTGAATTGTGGTGACTGAGATCTCGTGGATATGAAATTTTCACCTTTATGACTTGTGACTGAGGTACTTGTTTGTTATGACTTGTGCATTGAATTAGGATTTGCGGCCTATTCCTCCGCCGGCAAAGTCTAAAGAGGAGTTCTTCCTATTCTTTAAACTTTATGATCCTACAAAAAAAGAGCTTCGGTACTTTCTCTACCTTTTCCATTTGAGTTTGAAGAATGATTAATTACTAAGTTTCCTATTTTGGTTTCCTCAGCTATGTTGGGAGAATTTTTGTGAAGAGCTCTGGGAAGCCGATGGATATATTAACCAAACTAAATGAGATGGCTGGATTTACACCTGAAGAAGAAATTGAACTCTTTGAGGTCAATTTGCTTTTCATCTCTTGTATACTGTTCTAATGTGTGCAGTATCAAAGTATCAAGAGAGAAAAAGTGCTTATGTTTTGTCATGTACATTCAGGAAATTAAATTTGAACCTCATGTTATGTGTGAACATATCAACAAGAAGTCCTCATTCCGTGCCAATCAGGTACAGTAGGTTTTTCCATGTCAACAAGTTAGTATTTCTTACTTAGTTTACATATGTTTTAGCATTTTTTTTTTTCCTGTGTCCTTTGCTTACCTGTGTGTTTTACTGTACCCTCTTGATTTGGGGCAGCTTGAGGATGGAGATATTATATGCTTTCAGAAGTCTTCCCAAGTGGGAAATAGTGAACAATATCCTTATCCAGATGTTCCTTCATTCTTGGAATATGTGCATAACCGTCAGGTTTGAGCTTTCTCAAAACAGGATATTATATTTCTCTTACATTCTAATTTTTGTATACTCAATTTCATTTTCTCAGGGCTAACCTGACCATATCCGGTGTGTTAGATATGGGGCTTTGTGCTGACCTTCTATCTTGGTGTACATAGGCAGTACTCCGTTATATTTGGAAAGCTTAGTTTTGGAATAGTTTTTTTTTGGGGCCTGGGGGGGTTTGTGATTGTTGAGATGAATGAATATTTATAGATCTCACCTCCCTTAGATAGAATGCAAATGACACAGCTTGTTTAGTCTCTCTCTTCTGTGTTAAATGAAATTGGGCTATGCTGATTGGGCTGATCATTTTTTTACTCAGAAGAAATTTTGTTAGAGAAAAGAGAAGAGGAGATATAATTTGAAGAAGGATTGAAAAAAAAAAAAAAAGAGAATCCTAGAAGCAGAAAAAGAAAGGAAATGCTCTAAACTGAACAAAGTATCGAAAGCCCCATCTTCCTTATAAATGTGGGAGAAGCTGTTCCACAGATCGGGTAGTTTTCTTGAATCAGTCATGGCTGGAGGATTTGTTCTAAAATCACAAATTATTTTTCTTTTAAGGGAGAAGAAAGAATAAAAAGCTTCGTATGGAGGATTTTATTTTTGGGCTTTTGCTGAGTCTAATATTTTGTATTCATTTTTCAATATCTTGCTTTTTTTGGTGAGATTTCTTACAGTACTTTGATATGCAGGTGGTACGCTTCCGCAATTTGGAGAAACCGAAGGAGGATGAATTCTGTCTTGAGTTGTGAGTTTCTTGTATAATTTTGATTTGTTTGTATTTTTAAATGAATGTGTTTCATTTTAGTACATCTGCTTATTCACATCTGTTCTGTTCTGTGACAACATAGGTCAAAGCTTCACAACTATGATGATGTTGTTGATAGAGTAGCTCAACATCTTGGCTTGAATGATCCGTCTAAAATCAGGCTAACATCTCATAACTGCTACTCCCAGCAACCTAAACCACAGCCTATCAAGTACAGAGGAGCGGAACATTTGTCTGACATGCTGGTACACTACAATCAGGTTATCTGTGACAATTCTTCAATAATAGTGATGCGGACTTGGGTAGTATGGGATGCCCAAGTCCCACAGTGAGTAGTATGGGATGCCCAAGTCCCACAGTGAGTAGTATGGGATGCTCACTCAGGTATTTAAGTGAGTTGGCTCTCCCACCTCAATTGCTAGCTTTTTGGGGAGGGTTTCCCATCCTACTTGAGTGCCCATCAAATAGTTTCTGTTGCCTTTAAAATTGCTTGGTAAACTTAGTTGGAAGGGATTTCTAATGGATCTTTGTTTTCAATTTCAGACTTTGATGTGCTAAATTTTTGCCTTTTGAATTTGTTTCTAGATTTCTGATATTTTATATTATGAAGTATTGGATATCCCTCTGCCAGAACTGCAAGGCCTAAAAACTCTGAAGATTGCTTTTCATCACGCTACCAAGGATGAAGTGAGTATTGGTATTAGTTCCACTCACTTATCAGAAAGTTTTGCACTTCTGCTATATAAAGTTTAATACTTCTAACAGTTTTATAATTTACCAGGTAGTGATTCATACTATTAGATTACCGAAACAGAGCACTGTGGAAGATGTAATTAAAGATCTTAAATCAAAGGTAATCTTTACATAATCATAGTGGATACATTCATTATATAAGATGCTTTGATTACGCACAATGACTTGCAGACACATTGTCATATTTCGTTGGACTTTTGTACCCTTTCCAGTTTTTTCGTCTTATATATGTTTCTTTTATTGTGTTAGAGATTGTCACTTTTTAAATTTTTTCCTTTGGTTTATGGAAAAAGAATTTATTGGTGAAAAGAGAAAACAATATGACAGTGGACAATATGACAATGAAATATAATTACTCCTCCCAAACAACCATGATTAAAAAGAACTAAACAAACATGAGCTCAAAAGAACTTTCCCATCCCTTTATAAAACCCGTAAGGAATAGGCCCTTGAAAAATGATTTAGGGTGATTGACATAGAAGCCCATAAAGTAGTTCTCTTCCTAAGATGTGGCGGAAGAAACTCTTTGGTGAAGATTCCAGCTCTGTTTTATCCATTGACACCACAGTCCTGCAAATACAGTACACTGCTTAATGACTTTACAGTATACTCATTATTCCCAAAAAAGTTGCCCAAATGCTCTTTTTTTTTTTTAATTAGAAAAAGGTTGATAAAAAAAGGCATGGAGGTAGAGGACAAGAAATACTCCTCAGACAAAGAAAAAAAGTAAAAGAGAAAAACTAAAGAACAAATGAAGAAGCACCAGTAATCAAGTACCACTTCTGACTATTTTTAAGATAAGGTGTGTTGTACTTTGTTAGTGTATTGCATGTGCACTGGACACTTGACAAGTTATGTGAATGAATATAATATGCTGATACGCCCACCACAAAAGCCAACACCCTAATTTCAGATGAAACTTTGCGAAGTAGAACAGGATGGCAGAACTAGAACAACTATAGAAAACACCTCATATTCTTGTTCATAAATTCAGATTGCTTGACTGGAATCCCTTAGGCAGACAATAATCTTTATATAGGTGACACACTAGCATAGTTCTACCAATCCTAACTTATTAGAGACTTGAGAAATCTTAATTCAGAAGCATAATCCAAATACTTCCCGCCATTTTCTGGAAAGCCCTAAGCAGTAGAATTAATACAAATAATGTGCTTCAGATTTGAAGACCTGGTTAGCTTCTCTCTGCCAAACTTCACATCTCATCCCCTCTATCAAGGGATCCCATCTTATAACTTTCCTAAGTATTCTTCTTAGTCTTCTTTTCCACTTTTTTACAAGGTTAAAAATTATCTGATCAATTCTCTTTATTAGCTCCTCAGGTACTCTTCTTTGTACATGTTCAAATTAGATTTTTCTCCCTCGCACATCTGCATGGGACACGCGGACATATTTTATTTAGTTGTAAAAGATATTGAATTCAAAAAGGATTTGACATGATTTATTAACTTAAAAAAGAATCTTGTCACTTCCTCCTCCCACCCACCCCTCACTCCCCAAAACAAAAAATAGAAAGCCCATCATCCTCACATTGTAACAAAAAGTAAAGAATAAAAAAAAATATTGTTTTCTTAGATAACATTTATGAGTATCGGTGATAGTTATTAATTAACAGGATTTATTTAGTTAACAGTGATAGTTAATCAACATGGTATAGATTTAGTTTATAAGGAAAAAAAAAGTTTAGAATTCAAAAAATATTAAAAAGTGAAAAATGAGAAAAAAGAATTCATAATTAAAAAAGATTAAATTTGACCAAAAAAGATATCAAGTAATATTAATTAAATTAAAATGGATGAACTTAGTTGCTCCTTGTTATGATACATTGGCGAAAAAACATTGATATCAAATGATATTAATTAAAATTAATATAGATTTGGGAAACAAAATCAAAGATCTAGAAAACTGCAATTATATTATAAAATAATGCACACTATGTTTATTATAAAATATATAAAATACATACGGTTTTATTCCCTCCCAAAAAAAAAAAGAAACAATTTCTTTCCCCATCTCACCTGTCTCTCATTCAATTATAAATATAAAATATTGATTTCTTATCCAGTTTAGTAGTTAGCAAACAGCCCATTCACACTTGCTTCCGTTATAGGTAACAGGATCAGCAAGTTAGCAAAAATAAACCACTTGCTTCCCTTATAGGTAATAGCTGTCTTTTTCTATTTACATAACAGCAGCACTGTAATGACATTCCTCAACTGAATCACGACAATCATCCACTTAATTGCTTTGGGAAAAAAAAGGTGTTCTTCAATTCTACCGTTGTCTCAAGATATATTAGCAGCTTATGTCTCCTATACTCCTCTAAAATTTTGCTAAACAAAAGAGACTACCAAACTCACTCACCAAGTTCAATTCTTAACATATAGTTGCACAGGCCTTAATTACTCTTCAAAACAATCACTAAAGTGAACAAAATTGGGAATCTCCATTAACAATATCGAAGGCAGAAGGAATGTTACAAAGCAACAAATACAAGATGATTTTGATTTATACTAAATCATGTTGATAAAACTTTCTTCCACTGCATTTCTTGAACTAATGAAATCCAATCATTCTGCACTCTTTGCATCTAACGCTTTGTGGAAAAAGTTCACAATCCTTGAAACAATTCAGCACCCATCCATCTTGCATGGAGCAACAAAGTTCAAACAATTCCAAATTCACTTAGAAGAATCACATTCTCATCAGGTCTCCATTCCCACAGAACTGACATCACCCCCAGATGCATTCATTCTCAAACCTAAATTATAAACTCACCAACCTCTCTTGTCCCCAAAAAATCCTGAATAATAGAAAGCTATGTCTTCATCAGTTGCAGAAAATTTTTCAGGGTATCAAAGACCTTCAAACATTACGAAGTTTAGATCTAGGTGCATGATACTTAGAAAATGTTAGTGAATATTTGCATGCACAACTGCAAAAGTATGTTATGCAGTTGTTATAGTTGTCCAACTACATTAAATCATCATTTCTCTTTCTTTTCCAGACAATGTTAGCTACAGCTTGTAGCAATTCTAAGGCCAAAAGTTTTCCATCATGAATGCAGAGGCCACCAAGTGTTGTCCATCTCATATCAACTGCATCATGACATGTAACAGGATCAATCAGTCACCAATGGAATTCCATGAAAATTTGTAATGGTCTAAGAATGTTGTAACAAAACACAAGGTGGAAAAAGGTAGGTATGCAAGCAAAAATTATGACATAAATATGGTGAACATAATTTATTCTTTCTGGATAGAAGAAACAATATTTAGAAAGTTTAAATACTTAAGGTCTTGCACATCCAATTACCTCATGTCTCCCACAGTAATATATATTATATAGAACAAAACATAAAGGATCATGCAAACTGCAAAACTATTTTAACTGATATAAATTTTCCATTAGTTCAATTTATTTGAAAAAAGATCTAATAACTGGAAAATCTTAAAAGTAAAAAAAAAATCTAATATCTAGAATTTCTTAAGGTAAAAGATACTAATGAAATGCTACAATAGATTGTCCCAAAACTTTGGAAGGAAGGCCATTCAGTAGTAAACTTGGCAGCGTGGAAGATACAAATTCATAAACAGATCATATATTAGAAACTTACAGGTGCTTTGTTGCTTCTTGTGTCTTGGTCTCAATCAGTAGTGTCCCTAAATCATATAAGGAAAAACAGACCTTATAAGGAAGCCATTATCATTATAGAGAGAGATTTAAAAAAAAAATCCAGTTAAGTAAAGCCAAAATTGATGCAAGAAATGATTGAAATTTGCATTGCAAATGATGCATAGAATACCGCTTCCTTGTCTTCAAACATAGATGCTTTCTCTTCAAACATTCATGCGTGTTATATGCAGTGTCATCAATAACAGACAAAAACACATTTACGACCTGAGAGGTCTAGTTTAATTAGAGAGGTCTAGTTTAATTAGGTCCACTAGTATGTGCAAAGTTCTCTAATGTGTACTTATATGTAAGGACATAATGTAAAGCCATAATATGAATTTTAATCAGCTCAGCAAGCCACAAAACAACAAACTATGAATCATTTGCACCCTTTGTAATACGAAGACAGTCCGATACACATAACCTAGCCAGCAAGCAATGCAGGAGCTATTATCATAAGCTTTGACTACACAAAAAGGTGAAAATTTGAACATTAATTATCACAAGCTATAATTGCTCAAAACGGTGAGAATTAGTTGTTACTTTGAGAATCTACCCACTAGCATCCTACCCCATACTTGATTTAAAATTGCAAAGTAAGAAATTAGAATCAACAAATAAACTTTGTTAAGATATTGCCATAATTATATATATAGTTTCACTATGAATCGTAGATATCATGAACCGATAACATTAACAAATATCAAGACAAATGAAGCTGCACTGCACAAGTTGAACAAACATAACGTACCATTATGAAGACATGAGGGTGCTATCAAGTTCAAGCCAACACAACCAGCTTTAAGTGACATCAATAAAACCTGAAAATTGGGTTTCATAAGAAAATAATTCAGTATTTATCATTATAATTTGACAAAAAAATATATAGTTTAGACTTATGTTACTTACCCTTTTTCTTGCTAGACACATTGAACTCGCGAAGCTTTTGCGCTAGACTTCTATTAAATCTCAAAAACCCAATTTCCTTCCCCTTCAAAGGACAACTTTCTTAATGATTAAGGACTTCATTATGTTGTCACTAGTCACAAATCCTCCATTTCCTTAGAAATACAAGGAACCCAACATATGTGAAGATAAATAGAGTATTTTAGTAAAAATAATGTGGCTTCCATCAGTTATTGAGACCCATCCAAGATTGTATAAGTGGCGATAGAGTCTAGAAATAAATTAAAAAAAAAAAAAGAGATAACCTAGAACAGGCGAATGACAATGAAGAACACACAATTGGCCATCTTCATTGTCAACGATGAAGGGTGAAAAATGGACATCAATCTCTGGGTCTCTCTCAATCTCCATATCTTTCCCACTCACTCAATCATTCTCACCTCCAATGTTCGGAACCTCTGCCCTAGCTACATGCCTAGCACTTGCCTTTCATAATGGGGAAGAGATCCTCCGTAACCACCGTGCATGCCTTGTCGTCATCTTGGCACCATGCCCAGCTTCCTTGCCCTAGCCCCCAATCTGTGAATCAAAGATCTGCGGAAAAAATAAAAGACAATGAAGAAAAACAAAGAAACAAAAAGGAAAGTGAAAAATGAAGAAGATGATAAAGTAGAAGAGGAGGAGAGATGAGAGAGAAAAAATGGTGCGTGGAAATGATTGAAAATATAGAAAAGAAAATATTTGAATTTGAATCCCACTAAAATCAACAGAGGGAAATTTGAATCCCACTAGAAAAAGAGGAGGGAAGAAGGGAAAAAAAAGAAAAAAAAATTTCGGACATAGAGGAATGAATAAAAGGGAAAAGGAAAAAAAATATAGGAAGTTGAAGATGAAGAGGCTTCAGCGGCAGAGTCTGGGACCAAATTAACTCAATTTGAGTGGTATAAACAAAAGAAGATAAAATCTTTCAGATACAAACATGGAGCGAGTGTTAATTTGAAATTAGAGATGAGGAGCATGGCGAGAGTGTTTGCTGAATGCATAGAGCCCAATGTAAGTCAGATTTTGCAGGGAAAGATTGATGATCAATCTCTGATTTGACTTGAGATTGAATTGAATATTTCATTTCCCTGTTAGTTTCTAGTCCCACATTTCCCATCCCATCCCAGCTTAACGAAACAGAAGGGAATAACTGAGAAAGGTTGGCTTCAGTTTGTAAAAATGGACAGGTGGCAAGTATCAAAGGCAAAAGAGAGACACATGTCATGAAGGGGATTAATCTAAGACACATGGCATGCAGCCCAACAGGTTAAAGTGGCTAGTGAACTTTGTAACATTGGACAGGTGGCAAAGATTAGAGCCACTTCAAATACACATGACATGAATATAATTCATCTGCATAGAGCCCAAAATGGGAGAGGTTAATGAACAGTAAACATTTATCCTCCTTTATAATGGTACTTGGATTGGATTGCCTTAATTGATTTTCTATCATTTTTTTCTCAATAGATATTACTCCAACTTTTCCTCGTATATAATAATTTCATATCTTGTTCTTTCTTATAAAATCACACATCCATCTTACCATTTTCATTTTTATTACCCCATCTTGTGCTTTTGTTGCCTTTCAAAGTCTAGCATTCACTATCATTTAACATTGTTGTTCTTATAGTAGTTTGATAAAATTTCCCCTTAAGTTTGATAGGTTCTTTATAATGCCTTTCTCCACTTTATCCTCTTAGTTTGTATCTTATTATGACATCTCCATCAATTTCATTGTCACTTTGTGATATCATTCCAAATATCTAAACTTTGATGCTTGTGGTCTGTTTTTTTTTTCCCCCAAATTTTTTTTACCTCCAAAGTATTTCTAACTTGCCTTCTGTTAAATTTGCAGTGCATATGTTTTGTTTATGACTCAAACAGAAACCTTTTGATTCCAATATCATCTCCATAGCTAATATCGATCCTAGAAACTAATCCCTAAATTTTATAATCAATTCATTAATCCCTGCTTTATGTACCAAACACTATTTCCAAAGATGCAAGAATGAATACAGTTTAAAAAATTATCATCATTTCATTTTGCATTATGTTGATATTTTCGTGTTTCTTCTGATGGTAATTTATTTCATGCGGATCACTGTATGTTTTTCTTTTCTAAAAGTGCATCTGTTTTTTCTGTGTATTCCTTATTGTTCAGTTATATGATATTGTGTAGCATTTCATTCTTTTGTCATATTTGCTAATGGTTTCTGATTTCTGCAATAAGAGTCTATTGAACTAATATTTTGTTTTCTGTGAAACAGGTTGATTTATCACATCCAGATGCAGAACTTAGATTGCTTGAAGTTTTTTATCACAAAATCTACAAGGTGCTGGATATTATTAAATCTATAAATTTTTCTTTCAATTTCTACTTTCACTTAACAGCATTAAAATTTCCTTGAACTGGTGAGTTTTAGGGGTTTAAAATTGTTATTCTATTGTGCTCTTGTTATATTTAGTTGGGAGCCGACCTTTTGGCGATTGATTCCTCTATGATATGTTTGGATTGGATAGTGTGGAGGGGAAGGAGCAGGAATGTCTGATCTGTGTCCAGTGCCTTATTTTAATTATTCTTATTTTTTGCTCTGATTTTTGTTTTTGATGTTCCAACTGTTGATTAGTTTCTATTGTAATTTTATGCTCTACTATTCCAGATTTTCCCTCTCAACGAAAAGATTGAGAATATTAATGATCAATATTGGACATTAAGAGCTGAGGAGGTAAAGATCTGTTATCTGTATATGTGCAGATTATTTTTGTAATGCTTGTCTGTATGGGGGGTTGTTTAATATAGATAGATATATATATATTTAATGACTTATTTGATCTTATATTTGGGCATTTGGCTTACCTCAGCTTCTTTATATATATAGAGTAATAGTGAAGCTTAACTTTCAGAAAAAATGTGGCTCGCCATTATGATTTTTAGAAATGTTGTGATGTGTGCATTCAGTTTATGATGTACTAGAAAATGAGCTTTAATGTCTGCCTGAAGTACTAAACCAGGAATGAAATAATAAAAATAGATGAAGAATGTGGTATGCAATTACTAGAAAATAATTTTTGTTATATATTCTCTTTTCAGTTTAATTTGCCTATGTTCAACTAATAATTATTTGTATAGAGTTGGCAATTTTGTTTTGGAACTATTAGGGTAACTTTTGAAGATGGTTTTATCTGGGTTGGTGACAGCATTTTTTCTGCAAGATTATCATTTTATTTATTGTGTATGTTATTATACTATTATTATTGCCCTCTTAATCTCTCCACTATGTTTTTCCTTTAATTATTGTTTTGGTGGTTTATATTAGATCTGATACTTGTTCTTGGATTATAAATGTATTCTACGGTTAGAAATGAGGAAATCAATGTAGGATTTAGCAGAGAACCCACCTAACAAATATGTTGACCAAACTATCCCTATTTTCATTGTTGTTGTTGTCCATCACCTGGACTCCTTATTTGATGACTTAAATGAAAATTTTCAAACTGCGAATACTTGTAGATGCTTTTAATCCACGAGAATGAAATTGAACCTATAGACTTGGTTATGGTTCTGGGTAAGTGCATGAAGAAATCACGAAAGTTATCCTAATTACAGATTGCTTGATTTTAAATCATTAATTGATCTCTCAATTTGTTAAGAAAAAAACTTTCGTCAATCAAACCTCTTTATTGGTGAAATATGCCAAATTGCCAAACATAATTTTTTTTTTTTCTGACATTTTATTTGCTTTTTCATTGTTTTTCCCCCTTGAAAATGTTTCATCATTCATTAACACCTTTTTTCTGTTGTGATATGGCTTGTACTTTTTCACCCTTTGGGCATTATTCCTCCTCCTCTTTGTTCTGGCAACAAAGTTTCATTTTTATTTCCTTATACTGCAGATTCCTCAGGAAGAGAAAAATCTTGGTCCTCAAGATCGGCTGATCCATGTTTATCATTTCACGAGAGACACAGCTCAAAATCAGGTGGCAAGATAAAGTTATTCTTAGTTAATATTTTGCTGCTTTTCCCTGATCACCTAATATGTTGCTTTATTTGAGGCATTGTATTACCGCCTGCAATTTATTTATTTTGATTTATTTTTGGTGGGTTGGGTTTGGTGGTTGTTGGGAATGACGGAATGAACAGCATGTTCAGAATTTTGGAGATCCATTTTTCTTGGTGATTTCTGAGGGTGATACATTAGCTGAAGTCAAATTGCGAATACAGAAAAAGTTGCAAGTTCCAGATGACGAATTTTCCAAGGTATTTACTTCTAAATACATGCAAATATCTTGTGAAAGGTATAATCAGATCAGTGAAGTGCCCGTATGCACACACATACTATTTTTATAAATGGGATGAAAACAGGTTTATTTGAAGGTAGAAGATATTGAAATGGAGAATGAGGTATCTTGTAAAATGTAAACAAAAAATCATTAAATGTGAAGCTCCCAATTCATCTGCTTTCTCCACTGGGGCATTCATACATCAATCAGTCAGTCAAAAAGTCAACCACAATTGGAAGTGTGACAAAGTGGATGG
This sequence comes from Adenanthera pavonina, assembly GCA_026686845.1. Lineage (NCBI taxonomy): Eukaryota > Viridiplantae > Streptophyta > Magnoliopsida > Fabales > Fabaceae > Adenanthera > Adenanthera pavonina. Next base: position 49,948,842 of record JAIVEN010000001.1, on the reverse strand, counting down.
GTTTTTGAGTCGTTTTTTTTTTTGGTGGTCTGTCTGATACTTGTCGTTTTTACGTTGCTAATACATATAATTACTAGTTCATGAAATGACGGTGTACTTTTGGCAAGTATTACATATAAACTGAAAGGTATCGTGCTAGTGTGAGTGGGTCTTATTTTTAGTTTCAAAATTACTGCTGGCTGATCAGTTTGATCCTTGTCATTTTAGTCTGGTACGTCTTTTATGATTGAACGATTGGTTTTCTTTTATGAAATGATGTAATATTTCCATTATCCATTTTTCCAGTGGAAGTTTGCCTTTTTATCACTCGGTCGTCCTGAATACCTTCAAGATTCAGATATAGTTTCAACTCGGTTTCAGGTTTTTCAATTTTTTCTTTCTTGTGGTTTGCCTTTCCTTTTGATTGTGTTAGTCTGAGGATTTCCTGAGGGGCATTGCTCCTTTTCTATAAATTTGACTTGCTCTATCGTTTTATTTCTTAGAGAAGAGATGTCTATGGTGCTTGGGAGCAATATCTTGGATTGGAGCACAATGACCATGCCCCAAAAAGGTCCTATGTAGTCACCCAGGTATATAATAGTGTTCTTCAGGCTAAATCTATCTCTTCACTGAGGGATGGGATTAAAAACTCATGGATATGACGCTTACTGATAAAGTAGGATGGGATAAAACTCTGTGTAGGGTTTTTTTTTCTTTTTTTTTTTTTCTTTTTTTGGGTTCAACTATGTGTAGGTTAACAATAAGTAAACTATTATTGCTTGTGTTAGAGATTAATTAAAATTAATCATGTGGATTCGTTTTGTTGCTTCTTGGGTTGACATGGTCCTTGGTGTCGTTTTTACACGAATCACTGGTCTCATGTTTGAGCAGCTACGTTCCCTGTTTATTAGTAAATTGATTATGCTTCAATCTAAAGCTGTCTCAGCCTAAAAGAATGATAGGACAGGATATTCTGATTACTTAATCGACTTGAATCGAGAAATTTAAACAAAAACTGGTAATGGAGAGAATATTAAAAGATCATTATATTGTCACTTGTATTATTAATTTCATTTGCAGGTTTTATATTCCTACAATTAATTATTTCTTAATTTTGCAGAATCGTCATACATTTGAGAAGCCAGTAAGAATCTACAACTAGAAAATTCTGAGCCCGTCTCGATCAGGCAATGTAACAACATGCCAGTGGCATTTGCAGCTTTCTTAAGGTAGCAAAAGAAGCATAGAGAAGCTGTCGATCTTCTCATGAGTAATTCTGTCTATCCAGATCCATAATTCTTTAGCTGGAGTGGGGCTAGATAGCCTTGAAGTAGTTGAAACTAAATTTCTCTCGAGCACTCCTCTGTGGTGGTCAGGAAGATTAGTTCTTATAGGTCATTTTGTAGTTTGGTACATGCGATTTTGGTGGGGTTGTTGCTTATGTATAGTGGCTATAGGTATATTCTTGTCTTCCAAATACTGTTTTCCCTTTGAGAGTTTTCTCTTCTCCTTTTCCTAGATATGCATTGAGGATGGGGTTGTGTATATTGTTTTTGCAGGTCATTCGAGTATTTTTTTTTTTTCGTTATCTTTTTCTTTTGCTATTAGACGCATAATGAGTTGTGTTAATAATAGCAACATTAGTTGCGCATCTGTCTGATCGTAGGATTCTCGTTTTATATAGCTGTTCCTATATACCTTTTCCCCCTAGTTTTTTTATCCGGAGCCTCTGAATAATTTAGTTGTTTAGAATAAATATGTAGGCTAACTGGGAAAAATTATAGGATGCATCTGTTTAAAGAATTCTCGACCAGAGCTTCAGAAATTTGCGTTTTTCTACCTCCCGACTTTATCTATGGTTCACTTTTTTCCGTCCGGGGTGTGAGATTGTTTTTTTATTTTCACAATATAAAATATAGAAACTTAAATGAATAATTTTATTTTTATTATATTTAATTAGTTGGTTTTCTCTCTCCTGTAAGTGTAATATAAGTGCAATAACTCATGACATAAGGAATTACTTGTTTTAATTATTTTAATATTTTCTCAATTAATAGGGGTGAGTTTGGAATTTGTAGTATTTTTTAAAATATTTTTTAATTTTCTTAGTAGGTATGAAAATGAGTTCTATACCCTATAATATGAATTGGAGGAAATAATATTTTAGTGTATATACTAAAAAGATGAGAAGATAAAATTTTTTTCAAATTTTCTAATATACCTTTTAATAAATAAATAGATAAAAAAGTAGTTAATGTGATTTTTGACTTTTAAAAAGATGAGTAGGGGTATGATTAAAAAATAATAATTAATTTTTTAAAATTTAAAAATGATGGATATTCAAATAAATAAAAATAAAAATTTTTTTAAAATTGGAAAATGGTATACATTCAGTTAAACCAAAGTTTTCTTAAAAGAACCTTGAAAAGCAACAGGAAATCATCAAAGGGGATATATACCATTGAAGTGTACTTTATAATTATGAATAGACTACATTTTAGTGTCTTTTTTTTTTTACCAGAAAAGAAACTATATTAAGAAAAAAACATTACAACGGAACCAAAGCCCAAACAAAAAAAAACCTGACCCGACCATGAAACCTACCAAACTAAGAACCACAAAATGCACCACCAAACAAATGGCGGAAACCACCAATGACCACCACATACACCCACCCGAAGAAAATACAGAAGAAGCAGCCAAATCAACAAGAAAGGAGAAACAAAGTAAACTTAAAACAAAAACAAATGACACCACCATTGAAAACCAAATCAAAATGCCACCGAAATCCCACTGCACTGGAAGCTTTCAACAACAATCCATTACCTAGGATGGTGGTTTGAAGAACCGCCTTTTTCAATCTCATCCCCTTCATCAACGAATCTACCATAACAATAGCAGATTTTAACAAAGCTCCATACGTAAACCATGGGAAAAGATCACTACTTCAGAGTTCGTCGTTGCAAGTGATGTATTGATCATCGGAAAGTGCCTCATCTCCAATCCATTGATCTAGACCATCTAATAAAGAATCAAATAACATAATAGACCCATCAGATGGCAGGGCACTGGGCATTCCAATCCTTCGTAGTGGATAGCAATATCAGGAGGAGCTCTTTTGCAACCACCAAACCCTAACATGCACACACGAACAACACCAAAACCACCACATAGAAAAACACAAAACACATGCACATCACATGCGACCTCTTCCCCAGTGAAAGTCGGAGAGAGAGGTGCCAAGGAGCTTAGAGCACGGAAACAAGCTGCAATTTCATCTCTCATTGGGAGAAGGTTTCGACTCTCACACTGGGAGGGGGTTATATAACATTTCTCACTTTGATATCTTCAAAGTGGATATTCTTTTTGGCTTATTGTTAAACATAATGCTCATAATTCATTTTGCCACTACCAGTTGCAAAACCAGACCGTATTTTTGGGAACAATTTAATTTGATCACAAACAACATTTTTCTTCCATCTCATATTATAAGGCAACATGAGGGATTTTTCTTATCTCATAATATAAGAAAACATGTAGTGATTTATCATTTTTATCTTTCATTTATTATATTATTAATATTGTAACTTGTACTATATATAATGAAAGATGTGAAATTAATAGGGGTAGTACTAAAAATTTTAAATTTTGTTAGATATTTAAGGATGTAATAAATATTTCTTAATATGTATGAAACTCTTTCTATTACCTTATAATATGGAATAGATGGAGTAACAAGTAACAGAGTTTAAATAAATTTCTTTGTTCTTTTTTTTTTTGGGTAACTAAATTGTTTGCTTCTTGTTAGATATGATCTAACTTACCAGCTTAGGCCTCTCTCTCTCTCTCTATATATATATATATATATACCTAAAATCATTGTTGCTAGAACTAATCAAAGCTAGTGAATATATAGGTGTTAAAATCAGTTTGGAAGTTTACAAAACTAGTCAAAGACTGGCCAAACTGGATTGGGATCAAATGTGGTTTGAACTGGTTTAGTTGGAGTCTAAAGTGGTTACTAGATACTGGTAGATTGGATGCCAAAAAGAATGGCCAAAGTAATTAAGGGGAATGATAGTTATGGATCAAAATTTGAAATTAATTCCAATAACATAACAAAAAATTGCAAAATGTGAATAATGGATCCAAGATTCTCAACTCATCAAAAATTAAACTAAAATTACTAAAATGCCCTCAAGCAGTGTGAAACTAGAGAAGATGAATGTCGAAAACTGAAATTATAGTGTAAAACCCCCTAAAAATGAGTATAAAAAATTGGACATATGAGTTTAAATTTGCTTATGAATTTTTTTCATCAGTGTGAAACATAAGAAGTTGAATGTCAAAAATTGAAATGATAGGATAAAACCTTTGAAAATGAATATAAAAAAATGGGTGTGATAGCTGAAATTTTTAAATGAATTTTCCTTGAGATTCCCAGTTTTTTACACTAATATTCAATAGTTTTCTATTACCATTTCATTTTTTAACACTTATCGTCTCCTATTTTATATTAATCAAAGAAAACTTACTTGCAAATTTTAAATATAACCCCGATTTTTTAGACTTATCTTCAATAGTTTTACACTATTGTTTCAATTTCTTACTTTCATTTTTTTCTGTTTTATACTAATGAAAGAAAATTTACTCACAAATTTCAATTATAACACCAAGTTTTAATACTCATTTTCAATAGTTTTACATTGTCATTTCAATATTTTACACTTATATTTCCTCATTTCACATTGATGAAGAAAAACTCATTTACATATTTCAACTTTCATACCCAATTTTTGACACTCATCTTCTAGGATTTTATATTATTATTTCAGTTTTTGATACTGATATTTTTCTAGCTATTTCACACTGATTAAAGGTATTTTAGTGATTTTGATTTTAATTTTTGATAAGTTAAGGACCTTCGATCCATTATTATTTTGCAATGTTTTAATTTGTTATTGGAATTAATTTCAAATTGTCATTCCCCCAAGTAATTAAAAAAATGGTAAAAAAGGGGAAATCCAGCTAATTGTTGGTTTGCCAGATTCAAGTTATTTTTTATATTCTTAAAATGTTTATAATTAAATAGCATCATTTTTATTTAGCATAAAAGAGCATTATTTTTTGAAAAATTTTCTTTCTATATTATAATATTATATAAGTATTATTTTTGTATATAACTATTATAAATTTACTTATCAAATAATGTAATGATAGATTATTATTAACTATTTTAAATTTAGTATATGATTATAGATGAATATTTACTTATTTAAATATAAATATTGAGTCAACAAACTTGTAATATAATAGTTTTGTAAATTTCTATATAATGTATAACATATAAAATAATAATGTATTAATTTTATTATTATCAATTTAATCATGATTTGGCCATGGTTGATCTTGTTTGATTTAATAATTGATTTCATTTTCAAAACATTAACTAAAATTACATAGAGTTTTTCTATATTGTTATTAAATTATTTAATAAATTAATTGTAACTTGTAAAACTTACACGTTTATAGATACTCATTAGTCATTATTTAATAAATGTCGTTACATGCTTTGTGGATATGCTTATATTGGGCCTGTATGGTTAGTGTTTCTAGAATATTTTTTTTTATTTTTAAAAATAAAAAAAATAGAAAAACTTATTTGATAAATTTTTTTTATAAACTGTTTTGAAAAATAGAAAAATAAAAAAATAAAAAATTCAGAATATCTTTCAGTATTCTGCAATTTTTATTTTGGTAAATACAAGAAATTATGTAAAATATGATAAAGTTATAAATTTTGAATAATTTATTTAATATTTACTAGTTATGATTTTGACAACAATAAAACAGATAACTAAGTCAAACATTCAGTTTTTTTTAATGGGTTAATCTTAGAAGTTGAAGTACCAAAAGAAAAGCAGCCCCAAGTGAGAATATATTGCTTCCAGATTTGTCTTGGTTTCATGAGAATACAACTCCTTTTCTCATTAAGATATCATTGATTTATTCTCATCATTACTTCATTTATTTCACAAGCTTTAAAGTTGTTTAACATCGGCTGCTACATCATTTCGTTTCTTAGTCAGCTACATTAAAATCTTTAGCCAGCAAAACAAAAAGAGAAGAAATTAAAATCGTATGCAGAAGAGAACCATCCAAAATATTAATTAATCAGCACCCCATCACTTTGTTTGCCTTGGGCACAGGTTTCTTCTCCACCACGGTCCCATCATTACCAGCCAATGCTCTATACTTATCCTTCCTCGTAAAGCTCGTGCACTCATACGACAACGTCGCAGCAATCACCCTCTGTGTGTAATTTGCAACCTCATGGCTTGACTTCCCTGAGCTACAAGTTAGCTCTTTCGGCAACTTGTTCAAGAACGTTACCTCATAAGCTGGGCTCGGGTTCATGAAGAAGTAAAATGGGTCCATCCCTTTCCACCCTCTGGCCGTCGTTCCATGAAACATGCTCATCCGGTTCACCATGGCTACTGGCACTAGCTCGTCCGTCAGCTCAGCAAACAAGGCCGAAAACCTCAGAAGAAATGGCTCTCTGCAAGTTGTCCCTTCAGGGCATATGGCCAGGTCACCTTCCTCCAAGAGCTTCTTTATCATCGCCGCATCGGTTGCCCGATCACGGCTTAGACGGACGGTCTTGATTGGTGAGATGATCTCAGAGAGGCGGGAGACAGAGTAGGTGACGGCGGGGATGGGGCGGCCAAGGGCGGTGGAGAGAAAGATAGGGTCAAGTAGAGTTCTGTGAGAGCAAATAAAGAGGACTCCAGATTGACCTTGAGCTTTCTTCACCGGAGGCGGTGGTGTGCCCTTAACCTTCACTCGAACCCCAAGTGCCCAGAAGGCATAGTAGACTAAGGACATCGGAAGGAGTGCTCCGGCGGCGATTCGGAGGACCGCTAAGGGGAAGCCGATGGGGATCCATAGGATTGTGAGCAAAGCGAAGAGTGGCGTGGGTTTCTGGACGAGACGGCCATCGTGGAAGATGATGGGTTTGGGAAGCTTGTCGCTTGTTACGGCTTTCACTTCGGGTTTTGCTGGAACGATGTATCCCTCCTATACGTCGTTCGCGCATCAAAAGTTAGTTTTTCAACTTTAAAGGCTCATACAAACAACAAATAGTATTAAAAGCTTTAGCTTCAATTAGAATTAGAGCTTAGAGATAAAATATCAAATTAAATTAACATAAAAATGAATAATTTTTAGTTATTAAAGCTGACGTGAATGGGAATAGCTCTTCGATCAGCTTAATTTTATAAATATTTATTCTTAAAAAACAAAATGGAAGTGAGTTATATGTGTTATTATATATAAACCTGAGTCACTCACTCTAACAGAAAACTTGCATATATTTTTAAGGAATGATCTAATTTTCAAACAGGAGGTAGTATATAATTACATAGTTTTTATATTTAGGTAAAAATATACATTTGATCCCTTAACTTTGGAACAGATTTAATTTTAATCCTTTAACTTTTAAAAATTTTATTATAATTTTTTAACTTTATAGAAAATGTTAAAAAATTCTTGAACTTAACACCATTAAACAAGTTAATTGAAAATTGATTTAAATTCATATAATCACTTTTATTATACATTAATTAATATAATAATTATAATAATTATTTTTTAGACTCAAAATAAATAATTAGTACCTTAGAAAAATAAAAAAATATGTTAATTTAAGGTATTAAAAATTATAACTTTAGAATAAATTATTTTTAAAATATTGTGGTAAAATATTTAAAATTATTATATTGAAATTAATAATTTATTTATTTTGTACAAGTTGACAAGTTGAAAAATTTAACTTGAAAATGTAAGTATAAATAATAAATATTTATTTTTTATAATAAAAATATTTTAACGTCTCAAAATAAATATTTAAAATCTAAAAATAAAACTTTTGATTTTAAGGTTGTAATATTTAACCTCTTATGTTAACATATTTTTAAAGTAATAAATATTTAAGTCTTCAAATTATTTTTGTTACAATTTTTATATTAATTAATACATAATAATATTAATGATATGACTTTTAAATAGATAAATTATCATTTTCTGTTAATTTATTTAACGGTATTAAAAATTAGGAAGCCTTTGATAATATGTTAATAGTTAAAGGATTAATATGAAACATAATAAAATTAAAGAATTAAAATAAAACTTACTTCAAAATTAAAGGATAAAAAATATGCTTTAGCCTTATATTTAATATTTGACTACTTGTAAGTGAATTTACCTATGTCGCATTTCGATTTGTTAGAGACCCGAATAATAAACATCGACGAACTTGACCAAAACATAATGCAAAATCTCAATTACTTTACTAATATTTGCATTTTAATTATTCTAAAACCCTTAGTTATTTGCATGAAACTTCTATATTTTTAATATTTGTAAAAATTTTCAAGCTAAAAATTAGAAGGCAGTAGAAAGTTATTCAACCTCTCAATTTTCCTTTCTATAAATAATGATCTCCTTATTAGTTGGAATCAATACCTAATATACTTATTTTATTTTGATATATATTTGCAGGCTCTAAATTTTTATATATATATATATATATTTTTTTTTTTCATTTTTTACCCATTAACATGAATGACTAAGCTGGTCATATATAAGGATAGTATCCCAGGCCCAGCTTTTGATAGTTTTTGAAGATATGGATATGTTTGTGTGTGTCTATATGTGTTACCTTGCACAAAGCCATGAAAGGAGCATCGGTTGATCTATCACCAAGTCCGATTTCTGGCCGTTCATCGCCAAAAGCTTTCTTCAATGAATCTGCTTTCTTCTTCCCCACAAGTATCCCTGGATATGGAACCAACCCTGTAGCCCTTCCCTTAAACGTCGCTATCTCCGTCCCCAACACCATATCAGCCCCCAAGAAATCCTTCAGAAATGGCTCCACCATTATCCTCGGATTCGCCGTCAGAACACACCGTTTCCCGCCCGACGAGAACACGCGCCAGGTCTCCGGGTGGAGGTCAGCAGCATAGAACTTGGGCAGCACCGCACGCGCCACTGACTCGATGCTGGACACCTTCATCCCTGCCATGGCCGCGAAGATGAGGACTTGGATGCCAGCAGACTCAGACACACAGTAATAGAGAAGACCAGCGATCGGAGACATCAAGACGTAGAAGAGAAGCCTCAAAACTCCACCAACCTCAAACGCCACGAGCGCAAAATAGGGAAAGGAGCTTCTTCCTCGGAGTAAGGTTCCGTCCATGTCAGCCACCACAGTGTGCTTCTCTCGCCCTATAGAAGGACATTTGTTAACTGCTGGAAAACTCGTTGCAGTGGCCATGGATGAACTTGAAGCTGTAAACGAAAACTTGCAGTTAAAAACAGTTATATGCTACAGTTTGCTTAATGATGTGTATATATTGCATGGGTTATAGTAACATATACATGTGTGTGAATATATATAGAGAAGGGCATTAATTATGTTGGAAGACAATGTTGGGGTTGTTAATTACAAGTGTGCGAATGAACGATGACATAAAAGTGGCGCGGAGATTTCCAAAAGTGATTGATAGAAACTTAACGGTAGAAACGAGGGATCGATGGCTATTCTCTTTCTATGTTGAGAAATGAGATACGCGAAGGCTTAGGTTGTTCCGCCTTCGTCTTTGCCTTTAACCCTTTTCTTTCTTTTTCTCAAGTTATGTTGCTAATTGCAATGTCTTTATTGTGGGAATAGTCGACGTTCTTCAATATATTTTTATATTCTCTTTCAATTCTAGTTTCTCTTGCCTTTCAAATTGTAGTTGCCATGTGAGAAATATATCATGTAATTATTTTGACTGAGATTTTTTTCCCCAGAGCATTTTATGAAGAGAGATTAGAGAGATTTTGAATTTATAGTAAGATGCGGATTCATTAAGAGGTGATAAAAGTTCATTCTAGTGATTCATTTGCAACTCAGGAATTAATAAAACAGTGCGTTTGAGATGGAGGTTTACTACCGTGTCTTTTTAAATCTAAATCTGATTAAAAGAGATCATAATAACACACAGAATGAGAATATTTCAGATTATATTGTTGAAAAAAAATAATTAATATTTTAATTTTTATCGTTTTCGGTTTTTCACAATTATATAATTTGGATCTTTTAAAATATAATTTAGTACGTGAAAAGAGAAAACAAGAGAGAAATGAATTTCATTCTTGTCTTTGTGGATCTTATAAACGTGTGGACTCCAACTTTATCTTTCTCATTTTACATGAAATCAATTTGGAGAATCTTATTGACAAAGAGTGATATAAGATAAAATAACACAAAAAAAGTTTAAAAAAATTATAAAACTTATTTGTTCATATGCTTATCGATTTTTAACCGCTCTGGAAGATAACGTTTCATAATTAGTACTTGTGAGAACGAAAAGGTGGGTTCGTGTAAGAAAATGATAAGTGGAACCATCATTTTCTGGGCAGGAATTGATTGGTTGGGTATTTCAAAAGCCATACATCATTTTCTTTTTTGGTTTCTTTTTTTAATAATCATTTGGTATTTCATACTTTCAAGAGTCTTCGGACCTTAACTAATGAGAGCAGGTATGATGGGGGCTAGTCAGTGCTGAAATTTGTTAACATATTTCTTTAGCCAATTAGTAGGCAGGTTTTGATGGGTGCTAATCATCGGTTCTGAAACTTGTTAACATATTTCCAATTGTTAACAAGGGAATTCTCATTCTCAAAAAATTTAATGATAATTCTCCTTGCACAACACTTCCTTCCCTCCATTTTACTCCGTTTCAATTAAGTTACTAATTTTCTTGCGTTGAGAGCACCACTCCACTTCTTTCTCCTGGATTTGGATTTTCTCAATTACCCGCCAAATTCATATATTGCTCAAGTACAATTATAAATTTAAGGTAAGCATTTATATATGTTACTTTTATATTTTCAGTTTATTTATAACAAATTTACTTTTTTATGTTATACTGTACTTGATGGCCATTGTAGGAAGTTAGGAAATTGGGGAATTCAACTTTCTTCTTTGAGATAATGTTTAGTAGAAAGAAGTAATTTTAAAGGAAATCGAAAGAAAGATGGAGAGGGAGATGAAAATTTTATGAAAAGACTATTTTCGGTTTTTGAAAACTTGAATGATGTAATATCAAATATGTCATACAAGATGTGATAAAAAAAATATCATACAAGAATTTCTTTCTCATTTTTATGCAAGCAGATTTAAGAGATTTGAAATTGCACAGATATAGTGTTCTTATCTTAATACATTACACTTATAATTCAAAAAATTATTTATCTACTTATTATTTTAAAAAATAAATTATTTATTTAAAAATAAATTCTTCATTAAAAATAGTAGTTCAATAAATTATTCATCTACTTATTATTTAAATATAAAATAAATCAGTTCATGCCAAGTCAACTAATGTGAAATTTGGCTAAAAAAAAAAACTATATGCGGGATGGCTTCTCCGATCGACATGAGTACGTATTAACGGGCAACAGGGTCATTGGCGAAGAAAAAAACAAAAACAAAACAGCAACAAGGTGCATCTATAGTTTCCCTTAAATTAAACTTAGGTGCTCCGGCTAAAAAAAAAACTTAGGTGGTCGGAAAAAAAATTAAACATAGGTAAGTAGAGAAGGAAAAAAAAAAAATTAAATTCCAGACGCCCTTTTAATAAATGATTAAATAAATGAAATCGCTCCTTTTATAGGGGGAAAAAGAAAGAAAGCTGGGTTCACATGTGTCACTCCTATGTTTTTTTTGGCCAACGTAACTCCTATGCTCAAAAGTGAGTAATTTTTTTATGTTTTCCTGCCTTTTCGAATTGTGGCAATATATGTTCAAAAGTTACTAAACACACAGACTATTTTTTAATAAATATTTATATCTTAAATAAGTATATTTAATAATAATAATTTAATATTTAATTATCATTTTAAGTTCTAACTAATTTAAATTAAGTTAAAGTTGGATTCATTCTCTCAAAAATACTTTTTTCATTTACATAACTTTAAATATGAGATATGATACTTAAGTAATTGTAATCCCTTTCATTAAAACTTAAGCTTGTTGATAAATTATCTTAATATTTAAGGCTACTTGGATTATTCATAATGCAATGTAAAAGACTTCATATTACCATATTGGATATGCTAGGTTGCATTTTTTTTTAATTGTAATTAGTTTTATATTATGAATCTGATTTACATTAAGTCTTATAATTTCTTTATATTTAAGGCTCTGTTTGGTTGGGATTTTTTCAGTGGGAGGGGAGCTCCCCTTGTTTGGATATGTTTTTTGGAGGGGATTGGGGGGGGGGATTTAATTCCCCCCAATCCCCTCCCCCATCCCTTTTTCATTCCCCTCCAATTTGGGGTTTTTTGGAGGGGACTGAGTTTTATTACTCAATCCCCTCCAATCTCCTCCAATCTCTTTCTGAATTAAACAAGATTTCATTAAAATCCCTCCAATCCCCTTCCCTCAAATTCTACCAAACAAGGGAATTTTAAAATCTCTCAAATTCCCTCCATTAAAATTCCTCTCCTCCCTTCCCCTCGATTGAACCAAACAGACCCTAAAAGTATGATGAATACTGGAATATAAAAGTCAGCAAAAGTCTAAGATACCCTTATTCTATGCTAGATGCTGTCTCCTCCGCGACTGACTACTAGTAGTAGTAGTCTAGTGGTCGATAAGGACATTTTAGCTTTTTTAAATTATTTTCTTTTTCATTTAAAAGTAAAAAATAAATTGATGTAATAAAGAGATGTAACGTGGAAAGGTCGAATAGTAACTTATCTTTCTGGTTAAAAAAATAGTAGCTTATCTTTATATTATTTAATTTCATTATTTATGTCACAAATAAAATGCCGTAAGAAACGGAAATATTGTGGGACAAAATGTAATTCATAAACTAAAAGGGTCAAAGTATAATTAAAACTTGTAGAGCTCACAAATTCGGACGACCTACGCCGTGACTGTGATCTTACAAGCTATAGATTGGATTTGACCTAGAATCTTCTCGATCCTCACTGAAGTGGTGCATCTTCTGTCTGTGTTCCGAAGAGGCGAAAATGGCCGACGAAGGCAATAAAACTGTAAGAACCGATTCATTATACGCTCATCTTCGCGCACTAGCTATTGCGCTGCTAGCATTGTTCAAATGGCTACACTGACCTTTTTCTGCTGGTTGGATGCGTCCAGGTTTTCCTCGAAATTCAAGGTCGCATGTTCGAGACTACTGCGAAGATGAAGCAGGTGAAATCTTTGTTTTTACAATATAATCTAGGGCTTAGAAATCTGTTTCTCTGGTTCTAGGACACTGACTGATACCTGATTAAGCCAAGGTGTTGATCCCTTTAAAAAAAAAAAAATTCTCCCTCTCTCTCTCTCAGTCTCCACTGAAGCCAGGTTATTAGGAAACATGATCCAAACAGAACTATGCCCAATAAAAAAATTGGGGCAAGTGCGCTTCATGAGGTATTGATGATAAGTTTGAACCAAAAAACATGAAGGACATAGTGATCATAGTAAGTTGAAACATCACGCTTTATCAAGTACTATACATTTACTACCATTGAGACCTTGAATGAGGCTTAACTACCATTGTAGCATTAATGGAGAAGACAATAACCGTAGTTGAATGTTTACTTGCTACCTCCCGAATAAGTCTAATGGAGTTACTATCATTGATGAGAAGAAGATTAAGCTTATTCAGTAATGTTTATCCAATACAGCTCTCTATTGTCCGCTTTTTCCCCCCAAAATTGCGGCAGGTGTAGCTCCAAGGATTATGTGAAATTTTCCTTATGCAAGTGCAGGAGAGGGTAACAGAGTTCATCTCATTAGTTAGGAAGTTTGTTGTAGACCTGAGAATGATGGCAGTCAAGGTCACATTTGGTGTCCAAAAAATTGCTTTGGCAGCTAAATGGTATTGGTAATTTCCTTCGAGGTTGAATGCTTTATGGCATGAGTTAATTTGAAGCAAGTACGACTTAAATCATAATGGTTGGGATGTCAACACAGCAGTGAATGTGACTTATCTAAGTCCTTAGAAATTTATTTTGCAAGGATATTTGTCTGTTAGACTACTAGTCTCTCTGAATTGGGTAATTATTCCAAAGTAAGATTTTGGGAGGATGCTTGGGGTGGAAAATGCACCTTTTTTAAGGCATTTGATTCTCACTGTTGGCGTTCTTGTTGTCCCAATTCTTCCATCTATGATTTCTTTATTGTTGATTGTTTGAATCCATTTTGGGATTTCTGTTATTTGAGAAACATGAATGACCAATAAATTAAGGAGCTTCAGACCCATTTTTCTATAATTAAACTGTCCTTTAGGAGTTGACCAAAAAATATGTCCTTTAGGATGTGGAAGTTTGGAATCCTTATTCGTTTAGCATTTTTTCCTACTAATATTCTTTCATTTGCTTCCTTATTCTCCTTCTAGGGAGTGGTTTCTTCTTGACAAGCCAATTTGGAAGTCTAAATGCTAAAGCCCCCTCTAAGGTCCAAATTTGTCTGTCTGGACAACAATTCTCAACATGAGTAAGCCAAAAGACATGTTGCAACTTTGCTGGCCCCGTATAGCTCCTTCTTGTTACATGTTACATCTATTTAACATTTTGTTGTGCTCTAACAACGTATCAGTAACTTGAATGCAGACTATACTTTTTACATATGTTGAGACTCCTAACTATTTAATTGCATATTTATTGATATCAATATTTTCTAAAATTAAATATGTATATATATATATATGACCAATATGTAAATTACTTCTAATTCAACAGTTGAATCAATGAAAATGATTTACTAAGATGAGATATTGAGGGGTATGAGCGCATCAATTCTTACACCAGTATCATGTTATTAAGTAGGTGAAACTTGAGGCACAGTTCGTTCAGCCTTAATTACAACTTGTGTACTCTTTTCTAACTATTATCAAATCTGACTTAAAATATCTATATCTAAATTCTGAAATTTCATAATTTTGCTTCGTGAAGTTATATGCCCATAATAGGAGTTTCTTGATGCTTTGAATTTGAAGTTTACTGTTACCCTTGGCCTTCAGGTGCAGTACCAGATGCGTAACAAGGAAGGTGAAAAGAAGCGTGCTTTTCTAACCTTGGAGGAGCTGCGGCAGCTGCCTGATGATACTCATGTTTACAAATCCATTGGTATGAAAGAGTCATGTTCTTATGTTACTTTGTTGTATAATGCTGTTTTTCCCTGGATGAAATTGTATAATGCAGTAGTAGTCATCTAGTTATTAATTAATGCTATAATAATAACTATCCCTGTAATTTGAAGAATTGGATTGATGTCTGTATGATCTGTTTCTACAAGCATTCTATCTGCTGTTACTAGCACAATTCATTTACTTCCTGCTCCATAATTGATTTCTCATACGATGTCCCCATTTATCTTGTTTTGCAGGGAGAATGTGAGTTGTTCATACCTATTTGAACATCCAACTAAATAGAGTACAGGAACTGCCTTATTTATTGGTAGTTAGGCATATAATTGACATCCTGTAATAATTGTTACCTTTATGTGCAGGTTTGTATTAGAGACCAAGACAACTTTAATGAATGAACAGGAAAATAAGATGAAGGAAAGTGAAGCTTCAATTACTTCTTTACAGGTGCATGTCTTTCCTGACTTAAGTATTATACTTTTCAAATTTTTTATACTCACCATATCTGCAGATGCATTCTCAGTTTTGGGGTATGCACCTAAAGAATTTAAATATACTTAATAGCTACACCATTAAACAGTAAATATGAGCTTCTCAGTTCTATCAGGCTAGGTGAAATTAGTTGTTTTCTTTGGCTTTGGACAGAGTTCAAAAGAATACCTAGAGAAGCAGATTGCTGAGGTGGAAAATAATTTGAAGGAGCTGTTACAACATGATCCTGGTCTCGCACGTCAGATCATGTCTATGAATGTGTAATGTAAAGTTTTGATTGTTAAAATTACAACTAGTGGCAGGCTTTCTTGTGCAGCTGAGCGAATACAAAAATTTAGGATATGTTTTAGAGGTTGTTGTAAGTTTGCTACTAAGTTACCTTAATTTTAAGATTTTTGCCATGATATAAGTTTGGAAAATCCCAGATTATCTTCTTTTTCATGTCAACAATTTCTAGACAATGTTTGTCTGCTACCTTGTTTCTAATGTGAGATGGCCCTGCTGTACCTGGATATAGAAGCTTAATGGTTAGTGATTGTGATTGTAGTAGTTATTGAACAAGTATGGCCCTTTGGTTCTCCTTCTTTTCTTCATTTTAGTTTGAGTGGATACTGTTATCTCCTGCTATTACAAAACATTGTTCTATTTCCTATACGGTGAAGAGTATTTGAGTTTTTGCAAATAGTTGTCCATTTCTATATTTTCAGGATCACTACAAAACCTCGGACCTGGATCCCTACCTTGCAAGCAAATGCTCAATACACACACACACACACACAAGAAGAGATATATTTCTAATTTCTTTTTCTTTCATAAATGTATAGTATATTATTGCAAATGATCACAATCCTAAACATTACCACCCAAGCACCACTGCTTTATCTCAACCCCTCTATCTTCATCCTTATTCATTTTTACCCTCCTGCCACCATTGTTATTAGTTGTTACCATCATTGCCATCGCCCCAACAAAGTCATCATTATCGTCATTTCAACCATCTTGGCTGTTGTTGGCACTAATATTACCTCTATATCTTGACTATTACCATCACTACTACAGAGCGTGGTCATTATGAGTTTGTGGTCTAAACTATCTTATAGGATGTTTTTCTTAGGCTGGAAGGAATCTCACAGGTAACCTCCTTGATTTCTTGCCACGAAGACAAAGTTGCAGATTACTGGCAGCTGTGGCCATAAAGGAGATGTGTCTGGTTACAAGGGTCATCAGACCACCATCTCTGGCAAACGTTTTTATATCTAATCCCTTGAAGGCTAAGGAAACTCTGGCAAACTAGTTCATCTGGGATTGGTTAAGGAGGGTGAAGGAGTGATAGTTTGGTGTTTATTTCTGGTTGCTATCTGTTAGTTATGTGTCTCTAGTATGTTATGGGCATTTAGATTTGGTGTACATCTCACATGCATGTCCCATCTGGCATTTGGACGGTCTAAATTTTATTATTTTATTTTTATATATTTTTAAAGAAAAATATGATCTTTTATTTTATGGTTTAATAGTTATAATATTGATATTGTTTTGTATTATGTATCATCTAAGATAGAAAAAAAATTAAAATCTAATTAAAAAAAAATGGAAATGGACTATCCAAATGGTACACATCTCTATAAAAATAAGATGTACACCATATACAGTCTGTGTCTATAAGAATAAATTGACATTTGAATACTGTTGGTTTTAATAAATTGCAATTCCAACAATACCAACATACTTTTGGAAAAAAATTGTAATCTTGTATTGAGTAAATCATTACTTTTATCTAGTTTTTTTATTTCATATTTCAAGGTTTAATTCTTTTAATTAAGTTTCTAGATAAAGTTATGAAAATGAGTTTTCAGTTTTTTAAACCAACACAAAAAAAAAAAATCATCTAACATGAGTTACTCAAATGGTGGAATATACTATGATATCTTAAAAAGGAGGAGCGTAAATATGTCAACTAATAGCAAGAAGGTTCTTAGTTGTTCCCACTTTCTCCAACATGATGAGAAAATTATGGGCATGTTTGATTCGTGTTTCTGAAATAATTGTTCTGTTTTCGGAAACAGAAAAATAAAAAAAACTTGTTTGGTAAACCTGTTTTTTATAAACTGTTCTAGAAAACAGAAAAAAAAAAATAGAAAACTCAGAATAACTTTAAGTTGTTTTGTAGTTTTTGTTCTGGAAAACAAAATGAAAGGTGAAAAACACCCACCTTATTAATGATAAAATTATAAATTTTGAATAACTCATCTAATATTCACTAATTATGATTTTGAGAACAATCATTCAAACAGATTTTTTTGTTTTCTTGTTTTCACAACTTATTTTCGAAAATAGTTTTACAAAACTGTTTTGAGAATAAGAAAATAGAAAACACTGTCAAACATGCTCTATGTCTCTTTTGGATGATCCTACAATGTCTTAAAAAGCTTGGACAAATAATTAACTTGTGGACTGACACGCATTTTGTCTCATTTGTTCCAAAATATAAGTTTAAAAATGACATCAACAAATATTGTCATGAAGAATCTGATAACATTATACTAGCGATTTCTCCCATGGGACCAAAATTGTTTCCAAAAGCAAGCTTTCCATTGAATGATGTAGGGTTGGGAGAATTTGGTTGTAAAGTAATGGTCTATAGTTGTAGTTGTTGGTGTAATTAGCTCATTAGTGAGTTCTTCATTCTTTATAGAAAATAGTTGATACCAAGGTATAAAATTGATCAAAATTAGAGAAAGATTAAAAAAAGGCAAGCAAGGATATTTAGAAGTTTAGCTTAGTGCCACTTACTAATATAATTTTGATTTTGTGAATAATACAACAAATCTACACCAAGTGGAGTCTCAATTACTAGACTATTGATCTCTATCTTAGGAACTCAACTACACCAAGTTGTACTCAACAAAGTATAACATCCATGTGGCAGGATTATGCTTGTCTCCAATCTTAGGAACTCCTAGAATAGTCTCCAAAATATTTTACATACATGTAAGATTACTCACAACTTACAAGTTTGAGAATATTTTCATGAGCAAGTTAGAAGTTAGATTCACTTCAAAATACTCTAAGTTTTTGAGATTGTTTGCCTAAAGAACCACCATATATGAGTTGATCTCTCATCTTCATCAAAAGCAACTAAAGGAAAGATGATTTTAATATAAAGAGTATAATATCTTTAAAGCAATCATAGAAATAGTCTTATATAATGAATTGTTATATTGATATTTTATCTCATCAAAAGCTTCAAATATGTCAATACATGATTGATGAACTATGCAGACAACAGTTCATCTAATATCAATTGTATTTCTAATTATACCCATAACAATTGTTGATGCTTGAGCATTAAGATTAAATATTGGTTCATCCATAAAGATAATGGAAGGATTGATAACTAATTTGTCAGCAACAGTTAGTTTCTTTTTTTGCTCAATTGATAAAGCATTTGCTACTAGAAGGCCTACTAAAATATTCCTTATTTGTTCTAATTCGACTAGCTCCATAACTATGACATATAAATGAAACTATCAATAATGGGAATAATTTTTTTCAGTAACTAATGCACTCCAAAATTAACATCACGTACAAGGTATATGTAATTCACATGTAATGCACAAATAATGAACAAGAGATGCACGTGTCATGCCTAAGTAATGCACGTACAATGCAGGTGTGATGCATACATGATGCATAAGTTTACATACTAAAGTCATTACTATTGTTAAGCTTATGATTATTGTATGATGTTGGGGAAAATCTTAGACATGCATGGGGAAGCACGAGGGCAAAGTGTATTCCTGGTGCACTACAAAAAAATACTCATTTACTTACGAATTTTAGAGACGGATTAAAATTTGTCACTATTAGAGACGAAAATAGAGACGGATAACGAATTTTTTTAGCAAAATAACTTTCTTTCATATTAAAAATAATGGAAATGTATTAGAGACGAAGTTTGAGACGGGTATATATCGTTTATAATAAAATCCGTCTCTAAATCCGTATCTAATAATATGATAGAGACAGACTTAGTAACAACTAATTTTTCATCGCTAAAATAAAAAAGTTCGTCTCTATATCCGTCTCTAAAAATATTCTATTATTTCTTGAAAATTCTTTAACATTTAGAGATGAATTTTGTGATGGATGTTTTTAATTTATTGTGATGGATAAAAATTTGTCACTAAACTTATCTCTAATTTTTTTTAGAAGGATTTAGATATGTATTTTTAGTGAATGCAACAATAAATGTCTTGCCCTAAATTCGTCTCTAATATTTATTTAGAGATGAACTTAGAGACGCATTTGTAATGAACGCAGCAACGGGTGCCTTGTCTGTCTCTAAATTAGTCTCTAATTCACATATAGAGATGGATTTAGATACGGATTTTTTTTTAAATTACTTCAATTTTATATAGTATTATTTTTTAATATTGTAATATGTTAATTTAAATTTTGAGAGATATTTTTAAATTTTGGGTATTTTTTAAATATTATAGTATGTTAAATGGACCAAACTCATGAGTTAACTAATTTAAGTTAAGTGAATTGTATTTCCAATCATATTAAGACATTTCAAAAAGCGACCTTAAACTAAATCACCAGAATCCTAAAACCTAATGTTTCTTTTATTTTTTTAGGAGCATGCTTGGTAGTTGATGGAAGAAGATCGAGAAATTGAGAATATAGGATGAGAATGAAAAATAAGAAATGAAGGAGAGAGGAGATATATAGAGAACTTTAAGATTAGAAATAGTAAAATGAAATTAAAGGAAGCGTTGAAGTTTTAAGAAATTTTAGACTAAAAGAGAACGTAAGTAATTTTATCATAGATGACATTTAATTATCCTAGTAATTAACAAATATCTACAATCAATTAATATTAAATAATATTTTTTATTTAATTAGTAATCCATATGTTGATAAATTTTTTATATTGGATATGTTTGTAGAATTGATTTAAAAAAAGTTTATCTTTAATAATATCATTCGGTTTAAAATATCTAAGTAGATTATCTTAATTTTATTAATTTATTTTACTTTGAATTAATAAGTTAATTTTTAATTCTATTTCATGATAATAATTTCAAAAAATTCTGACAACAATAAATTTATTATAAATTTATTAATCCTATTTAATTAGTAATCCATATGTTGATAAATTTTTTATATTGGATATGTTTGTAGAATTGATTTAAAAAAAAAGTTTATCTTTAATAATATCATTCGGTTTAAAATATCTAAGTAGATTATCTTAATTTTATTAATTTATTTTACTTTGAATTAATAAGTTAATTTTTAATTCTATTTCATGATAATAATTTCAAAAAATTGTGACAACAATAAATTTATTATAAACTTATTAATCATTAATTTTTTCTAAATCAACCTTCTTTTGAAAATTTACATC
Organism: Adenanthera pavonina; assembly: GCA_026686845.1. Classification (NCBI taxonomy): domain Eukaryota; kingdom Viridiplantae; phylum Streptophyta; class Magnoliopsida; order Fabales; family Fabaceae; genus Adenanthera; species Adenanthera pavonina. The sequence continues at coordinate 49,927,752 of JAIVEN010000001.1, read as the reverse complement.
TACATTTTAAAATTAAAGTTAAAAGTAATAATGATACTAAAAAATAAATCAAATCAAAATCAAATAAAATTTCAATCCTTTTCCATTAGGAATCCATAATTAAATTTATGGTGTAAATAATAAAAAGATATGTTCCTTTCTAAATTTAAAATGGATATATATAATACTTAACCAAGATTTTGAGTTAGATCATGGACTGACATAAAACTCGATCATATCTGATTTTCTCCCACCTCTAATATATATTAAACATATATATAATATAATTTATTAAATAATATAAAATATGATATATATATATATATATTATATGATATGACTATGCAAAAAATAACATAATAAAATATTAAAACATATGGATCATAAACATAATATATATAATTATTTTTATTTACAAATAAAAATTAAATTTAAAAGTCGGCTAGGAAAATAATTTTTTTCTTTCCAAAGAAAAAAAAATATATTTATAGGAAAATTATTTAAGATCTAAACAAAATAATATAAATATTCATATAAATATGAATATATAAATAAATAAAATATTTTATGATATTAATAATTGAATATAAAACATATGTGTATTTTTTAATAATATATTGACTTATAAATATATATGTTTATATATTAATGTGTAGATAAATAATATATATTTAATATTACATATAGAGATTACAGAAACATTTCAGTTCAATTGGCAACATGATGACTACAAAGGTATTGGAAGTAAGAGGTCATGACTTCGAACCTGGGTGAGACACATTTGAAGCTATTAATATGATATGGCACTACAAATGACATACCAGTGATGTGGCCTGGGCTTTGGATGAGTTAATCCCTCTCTAATTATTTAACGATGCCACTTTTAGAGACGAATTTTGAGTTATTTAGTGACAGATTTTGGCCATCTCTAAATACCTCTTTTTTTGTAGTGGTGAAACCAAGCCCTTGGAGGAAGTGAAAGATGTGGTATATGAGGTGGAAGGGGCTATCATTACGAGTTGTGGTCTAAACTATCTTTCTTAAGCTGGAATGAATCTAACAGGTAACTCACACCTTAATTTCTTGCCAAGAAGACAAAGTTACGGATTGTTGGCAGTTGTGGCCATAAAAGAGATATGTCCAGTTAGAAGGGTCATCAGACCGCCATCTCTGGCAAACATTTTTATATCTAATCACTTGAAGGCTGACGAAACTCTAGCAAACTGCTAGATTTGGGATTTGTTAAGGAGGGTGGAGTGATAGTTTGGTGTTTATTTTTCGTTGCTGTCTATTAATTATGTCTCTTCAGTATGTTCATGGCATGTAGATTTGGTGTACATCTAATGTACATGTCCCATCTGGCATTTGGATGGTCTAGATTTGATTGTTTTACCTTTATATATTTTTTAAAGAAAAATATTATATTTTATTTTATGGTTTGATAGTTATAATATTGACATTATTTTATACTATGTATCATTTGAGATAAAATATTAAAATCCAATTAAACAAATAAAAAATGGATTGTCCAAATGGTGGACATCTCTATAATTATAAGTAAAGAATCTAAAGATGTACACCATATTCATTCTCTCTTTTTTTGTGTGCATAAGAATAAATTGACATTTCAATACTGTTGGTTTTAATAAGCCAGAAAAAAAAATCAACATACTTTTGAAAAAAATTGTAATCTCGTAAAGTTGAGTAAATCACTACTTTTATCTATTTTTTATTTCAAATTTCAAGGTTTAATTCTTTCAATTAAGTTTTTAGATAAAGTTATGAAAATGAATTTTAGTTTTTCAAACCAACACAAAAAAAATACCTAACGCAAGCGTTACTCAAATGCTGGAATATACTCTAACAAAAAAAAAACCTCAAATATACTATGATATAGAGCACAAACACTAATTCTTATTTACTTGGGGACTAAACTTAACTCAAGGGCTCCCATGCCATTTTTTTTCTTTAGTTTAAGAAATGTATTTAAAATACATGTCATTTGAAATTGATTTGTTCGTACAAATTTTTATCTTCTCTCACCACACAACCTATGATATATTTTTTTCTAGAAAAATTACTTTCATTAAACTAATTCAAAGGACAATACACTCAGACCTTAGTAACATTAGAAACAAATCAGAAATCGATACTCACCATACAGAATGGATTTGATATGCATTGCTAAATGGTAAATAGGACAATCCAAAAAAAATATAGTCAACCAAAAAAAAAAACAAGAAAATAGTGGTAGAGCTTTATGTTTTATAATATATATTGATTTTTATCGTCTCAATTAACTGTTGTTAAGGAATTTAAATTTGAATTTTGAACATACACACATGCATTCTTGTGCATCAATCTTTATCAATATAATTGGCCCAAAAAAACTTTATATTAAGTATAAATTAACAGTTTTTAAATAAAGAAGCCAGTGCAATAAGTATAAATTATTTTAAAATGGAAATGAAATATGATGTGAGTCGAAATTGGAAATGAAATATGCAATTTAACTTATTAGGTTTACACACTTTCTTGCAAATACTACTCAATTTTGATATTCAATTCATTGCCACATGTGATACTTATCTCTTTTGGAAATTAACGAACTTTATACCGCAGGCAAACATTAAGAGGAAGAACACGGCAAATGCAATGTGGACTGCAGCAACTTCTCCAAGGAAGTCATATTCAAATCCCATGTACTTCTTAAGGTAAGCTTTTATTGATAAGGGTGTTTCTCCGGGCACCTTTACTAGAGAATCCTTATCTCCCATCTCGGAGGTCACTAGTCCATATATAGTCCAAGCCACTGGGGATGCCCAATAATACCATCTCCACCATATCGGTATTTGCTGCCAAATGAAATTAGTCACAACAATAATAGTCTTATGTTACATGAATCAAAGTGTTAATTTTATTTGAGAAGAACTTTCAAAATCTGAAATGAATTTTATGCATAGTGAATAATGCATGCTAATACACAATATACATACCATTCTTGGAATGAGAAAACCAGAGAAGAGGCTCCAAATATTGAGGAAGAAAGACGTAACGGTTGCAGCAATTTGATGGTTTGGTGTGAAAGCTACAACCATCATGCCAAACAAAGTGAAGTGGACAAAACAGGTGAAAACAAAATAGTAGAACCAAAAGAACTTGTTAGCTTGTGGTTGGAACCCAATCATTGAGTAGAGGATAATAGAATAGATGAAAGTTTGGATGGCAACATAAATGATCTCTATGGCTACCTGCAAGACAATAAACAATATGTGAACTATGTAAAATTGCTTTGCTACTAGGCTTGCAAATTTTTTCTTTTTTCTTTAATTTGGTTAAATGTTAAAAGCAATAACGTTGTGTGATTCATGTAACTAGTCTTACTCAGTTTATTGTTATTGTTTAAATGTTAAAAGATCAACTTCCTTTACCTGAGCTATTGCATAGGACAATTCTGAATACATTCCAGCTGCTCTTTCACGATAGAAAACTGTTCTCTCTATTGTAACAACTGGTTGCACAGAGTAGCTATTGGAGCCTCCAAGGTAAATTACAGCAGCAAACATAGCTCCAAAGAGATTTAATAGATCTTGTTGCTTGTGTCTACAGAAATAATAATAATAATAATAATAATAATAATAATAATAATAATAATAATAATAATAATAATTTGTGCTCACACTTGTACAATTTTGGAGACCATCTTTTTCAAGTAATAGAAACAAGGTTCATAATTGTTCCCACAATCTCCAACATTATGAGAAAATTATGTCTTTGGGATAATCTTATATTATCATAAAAAGCTGAAACCAAAAATCAACTTGCCAACTTACATTTTGTCTCCTTTGTTCCAAAATATAAGTCCAAAAATGACACCAACAAATATTGTCATGAAAAATCTGATGACATTATACTGTGAATTTCTCCAATGGGACCAGTATTGTTTCCAAAAGCAAGCTTTCCATTGAATGATGTAGGATTGAGAGTATTTGGTTGGGAAGTAAAGGTCTGTGGTTCCAAGTGCTGGTGTGCTTAACTCATTAATGAGTTCTTCATTCTTTCTACAAAATAGTTAACACCAAGGTATAAAAATAATCAAAATTATGAGAAAGATAAAAAAGGCCAACAAGAATATTTAGGAATGCAGCTTAGTGCCACTTACTGGTGTAATTCTGATTTTGTGTATGATTCAGCAAAGTCTACACCTAGTCGAGACTCACTTATTAGAGTACTTATCTCTAACATCCATGTGGCAGGATTATACCCGTCTTTAATCTTAGGAACTTCTGGAATAGCCTGCAAAATATTGTATATATATATATAAGATTACTCATAACTTACAAATTAGAGAATATTTTTATGAGCAAGTTAGAAGTTTAACTCACTTCAAAATACTCTATAAGCTTCTGAGATTGTTTGCCTAAAGGACCACCATATATGACTTGACCTCCGATCTTCATCAAAAGCAACTAAAAGAAAGATGATTTTAAGATGGAGAGTATAATATCTTCAAAACAATCATAGAAATAATGTTAGGTGGTGAATAATTATATTGATACTTTACCTCATCAAAAGCTTCAAATATATCAATACTTGGTTGATGAATTGTACAAACAACAGTTCGTCCGGTATCAACTGTATTTCTAACTGTACGCATAACAATTGCTGCAGCTCGAGCATCAAGACCTGATGTTGGTTCATCCATAAAGATAATAGAAGGATTGGCAACCAATTCGATAGCAATAGTTAGTCTCTTTCTTTGTTCAATTGATAAGCCATTTGTTCCTGGAAGGCCTACTAAAAAATTCCTTATTGGTTCTAATTCAACCAGCTCCATAACTTCCTCAATAAACATCTATAACATAGAAATGAGACTATTAATAGTGGGAATAATTTTGTTAGTACCATATGCACTCCAAAATTAACATCTCGTGTGAGGTATGGGTAATTCACGTGTAATGCACAAGTAACGCATGAGGGATGCACGTGTGATGCTCGAGTAATGTACTGTAATGCACGAGTAATGTGCACATGATACACAAGTAATGCACGTGTGATGCATAAGTTTGCATACTAGAATCATTAATAATTGTTAAATTTATGATTATTGGATAGGGATGGATAAAATATTTGAGTAGATGCATATAAGGAATTGTTGGAATAGGTTTAAAGAAAAAGATACCTTTCTTGTTTTCCTGTCAACTTTCTTGCCAAGGCGTAGCCAAGCAGAAAACATAATAGATTCATAGACTGTAATATTTGGAGAATGAATGTCATTTTGTTCACAATAACCACTAATTTGAGCAAAAGTTGCTTGGTTCTTTGGGTAGCCAGATATGGTGATACTTCCTTCAATATAACCCCCGGTTTTTCTACCTGCAAGCACATCCATTAAGGTGGTTTTGCCAGCACCACTTACACCAACTAATGCTGTTAGAACTCCAGGTCTAAAAGCACCACTAATATCCTTCAGTAGTTGGAGCCTAGTCTCTTCAATTCCTTGTTTCTTCATTTCCTGATAAAAATCACCATCTTGGCATCTTTAACATTTAGGAGCTTTCATATAAAAAAATTTCTAAATGTTAAATTTTCTATCAAATGAACATAATACAAAAATAGAAATATGTTTCTGCAAAAACTAATTATTTAATTTTGTATAGTTCTTACTATTATCACAACCTTCTTATACATCATGAAAATGCTTGCCTTAGTATAAAAAAAACCTTATCATTTTGAACTAAAAATGTGAAGAGATTGGTTTCTTCCTCTCTAGAGTGTATAACAATATAATTGAATTTTACTATAAATATGAGTTTAGAAAAATAAATAATAGAGTCAGTCAATTTTGGTCTTTAACATCCCTAAAGAAACAGAAATGCAAAGCAAATGGTAAGATATTGACAATATCAAATTGCATCTGAATAAAGTGATGGTAAGATATAATTTAAATGAGACAAGAGATATACAGCTGGCATATTGATATAGTAATTGACATGGCTAAAAGCAAGTGACAGGGGTTGGAAGGGCAACACCATTCCCTTCTTGTTTCTTGCACTATCCGTTGCTTTAAGAGTTGAGTGATCTGTGGTGTTCCTTACTTCCACATTACTACTGCCTGTGATAAGTATAATAACCTTGTTATTTATTGCTTAATTGCATCATTTAAACACTAAAACACAAAGAGCCATGGAGCATTTCATGATATGATTAAATGTGCTGAAGAAGTTGAAATTCATGCAATGATGAACAGTTCTTCCAATCGTCAATTTTATGATCAAGAAGAAAGTATTATTTTTTGTTAGAGTTGTTCTCTATTTTTTCAAGAGAAGAAGGTGAAATTCCATACCTTCCAATTCAGTAGCTTCTGTTGTCAATTTCTTTTCCATAGAGGATGATGAATTTATGCCCTCGCTGTTATCTTCTTCTTCCTCAATAATAGATTTAGAATTTCCCAATGCTGCAAATTTAATTTTAAAAAAAAAATTAGTGAGGCTTTTCAACTTATGGGTTATTCTGAGGTGTAACTTTGCTTTTGTGATGTGTGTATTGATTAATTTTCTTTCTTTCTTGTTACCTTTTTATACGATAGTCCTCTTCCTTTATACTTGATAAATTAAATTATATTCTAAGCAAAGTCATCTAGTGCATATGGTACTGAAAATGAAAATTTTTCACCAGAGCAAGAAAAAAAGTCTAAGCTATGGAGAGCTCAAATTCCTCATAATTAGTTGTGCCATCATCTATCAACATTCATTAATGACGATAAATATTAATTAAACTATATAAACCTCTTCTAAGTTTCGCTAAAATTATGCAAATCTCTCTTAAAAATTATATATATATATATATTGCATGTGTCTTCCTTAAACATTGCTAAAATGAAAAATCTATTCCATTTATTTTGAAAACTTACATGAACTTCCTCTAAAAATAAATATCAAATTATACCAATCTTTTCTAAGTTTATTTTAAATATAGAGGGAGGTCTTTGTAATTTTAACAAAACTCAAGCAAAATATGTATAACTTATTCTTTTGTGTTAAGGAAGATCTTCTTTAGTTTTGAAAATAGGTGGGAGAATATATAATTTTTACAAGATTCAATGGAAGTTTGTATTCGTTTTACAAATAAAGGAGATGCCTATTTATTTTTTCAGTATATATAGTTCAAGAGAAATTTGTTTAATTTTCTATATTATGAAACTCAAGACTTCTAGATGACTGAAAACTTGATCTATGCATAGTAGCATTAAGAAGATAAAAGAAAAGATAGCATGAGAACTTACGATTTAAATATGTCAGCGCCAAAATGAATAATATGTTAAAAAGTATAGAAAAGCATAGGAGGGCCCCAACAGATATCCAATACCAATACTCTTCTGTAAAGAGGCCTCTAGCCTTAAGAAGAATCTTCCCAACTGTAGGCTCAGATATTGTTGCGTCATTGTTGAGCTAAGAAAGAGAGAAAAACAAAATTAGGTATTCAACACTAAACCATATTGGAGGTTGTTTTAAAAGAGAAGAACTACGATTTGTCGCCATATATTTAACATCTTACAGTGCTCCATCGTTTGTCAAGAAATTCATTGATGGCGATGGAATTTTGTCCATACATCATAGGTGAAACATAGTATCCCCATATCATCCATGGTTCAAGGTCATCTGTAAAAGAAAAAAGAAAATTAGCTTCATTAGAGAACTTTATATATAGACTTAATCATGAATTTTCACTTACTAGCTTGATATGATATATCTGATCCTATATGACCACATGGACATGAGTTAAATTATATGGTTGTTTTTAATTCCTTTAATCTATAGGATTATTTAAGGTACTAAATGGAAAACCTGAGTAAGTACCTCTAGAAACAATGAATCCACCGAGGACAAAAACAACTAGCAATGTGAAGGTACCAAGGGTATTTGCCACAACTTGTGTTCTTCCAAGTGCAGCAATGAGGCGAAAAAGAGAGAGAGCCATTTGATGCACCATGAAGAATGCCAAAAATTGACGGAAAAACCTGTAAGAAATACTTTTCATTGAATTGTTACAAAAAGAAAAAAAATTAATCTTGACGACTGCTAGACAAACTTTACAAGTCATTAAAACTGAAGAATCTTTTTCCTTTTTTGGGTGATAAAGGAATCTCTGCTTTGAACAATGGAAAAAGGCCAACAAGAATTTACCCCATGTGATTTGGCTTAAAATTAGTTTTCCCTGCATCTTTCAGAGTTTCTCATTCAACTTCCCTATGCTTTGTTCACTAACCACTTCTATATGGTATTTTACATCTAAATTTTATTGAAAACAATCAGAAATGATATAATGATTAACAATGTTTGTTTGACTAATATCTTAAATATTTTATCAACGTTTAAGAGTACTATTGAGAATAAGTAAATAGTTAAAATTCCCAAATGTCCATATAATTTCAATAATAATGTTAAAACACTATTAAAGTATTTGACATGCATATAAATTAAACATCCTTCCGATAATGAAATTGTGATATTATTTCAATTTAGTTTTTATATTATTATTTTTGTTAAAAATTTAAACTGAATCATCATTGAATAATGGAACAAAACAAGTTAAACGAGAAAATTTAAAATAAACTATAATTTTGAGGTAATGAATTGCACAGAAGTACATGTAATTGCAATCTCATACCTAGTAGCTGCAGGAGCAAACCCTATGGTATAATAAGTAAAGATGACCCATAATCCTGATTCAATTAAAGAGGGAGGAATCTGAAGGACCCATATAGGCAATGCGAAAGCCCATGCTGGATAAAACATGAGGTCTCTTTGCTTGAAAAAAACTGGAAGTCTCGTAACAATCATTGCGAGCTCTGCCAATCCATTGAACATTATATTGACAAGACTGAAAAACAAGGCACCAAAATATTTTCCTCCATCTTCAAGATGGCCATGATTCATTTCTGATCTTAGAAACACTGTCATAGTTATCAATGACATGACTAGTATTTGAGAAGTACTGAATATGTATATAAAAGAGTTTCTCTTCATCAATAACCACTCCCTTGAAAAGCATGCCTTGAAGAGTTCCCACTGTGAGATCCCATACTTGTCTTTCAATAATGCTGCACGATAGACTTTTTTATGATCAAATGGAGTTCCAAGCTCATTAGAAAGCTTTTGACCAATGGCATAGCTTTTGAAGTGAACTACAAACTCGGACACACTGATATATCGGTAAGTTATATCCTTTCTAAACCAGTATTGTTGTTGATCCTTTTTTGAAATAATTTCGAGTAAGAAGTCAGCGACTCCTTTTCTTTCCGGGCATTTGAAGCCCACACTCTCAAAGAAATCAAGAATATTTTCACGTGGACCATGATAGACTATTTGGCCTTCTGAAAGTAATATTATGTCATCAAAAAGCTCAAAGGTTTCTGGTGCAGGTTGTAGAAGAGAGATTATCATTGTAACATCCATGATATGGACCAACTGCTTCATGAACCTTACAATTTGAAAGGTGGTGGAACTATCCAAACCTGTTGAAATTTCGTCCATAAATAGAGCTTTTGCTGGTCCAACAAGCATCTCACCTGCATGCAGTGTGGTAAACATGTCACATGCACTTACAAACCAGAAGTCAAGATGCTAGTGTAGTAAACACTTTAATTTATAGAAAATGTCACATGCACTTGCATACCAGTGGTCAAACGCTTTTTTTGTCCACCTGATATGCCTCTTCTCATCTCATCTCCCACCAAAGCATCAGCACATATTCCCATTCCAAGAATCTATTACATTTGATTATAAAGTTAGATGCAAGGAAGTTGGTCTGCTGACTTCTTTTGGCCAATGGTCTACTGATTGAAACAACAATAATTAAAGGGAAATATATGTATCAAACCTTGAGAGTATAATCTGTGACAATACTTGTTTCTTGACCTGACATTGCTGCGGCTTTCATGAAAGCATCAATCTCAACATCTGGTATGATTCCTGCATCTCTTTCTCTCCTTGACAATTCCACCAGAAAATCATACCTTGCTCCCACTCCTAGGCACCGTCCAGAGAAGTCCAAGGTCTCCCTCACTGTCATCTCTCCATGGTGAAGATCATGCTGGCTAATATAAGCACATGTTCTTTGTGGAACAAAATCTGATAACTCATGACCACAATAAGTGATTCTTCCTGATACCTGTTAATCAGTTGTATCATGTAGAGTTATGTGCTGGAACTACTCTAAGCAGATTAACTCACCTGCTTTGGTTCATATTCCAGAGGCCAGGACTCAGGAGCATAATCCATCATGAAGGTTTTGGAATGAGAGTTAAAATCATGTTTTTGTTGAGATTAAGAGGAATAATAGTAGAGAAAATATTTGACATCATCCATGTCTGACAAAATCTAAGAAACACAGGCGCAAAATGAATATCACTGTGCTGGACACAGATCGACCTTTGCTTTTGAAGAGTGCATACTTTGCAATACAATAGTAAATTTACAAGAGAGACTGTTAGTATGACATAGGGATGCGATATATGCATTTAGAAATCAGTTTGAAAATTAAGGCCAAAAGAAAAGGACGAAATCAGTTTCAAAATTTCTTCAATTATTTTGCCTTCACTTTAGATGCCCAGAGAGAACTAAAAGTGGTATATGTTCCATATCATAACATCATTCGTTTAAATTGAGGAAGGAGCTAGATTACATACTCTTAGATTTTTGTCCAACTTCTTAGTAAGTGCCTGGAGCAATGTGGTTTTCCCTGATCGTGGTGGCCCCAAAAGTAAAGTCATTCTAGAGAGAGAGAGAGAGAGTTAGCTAATATAACTCGATCAATTTTACTAACTTTATAAATCTAATGGATGATGCAATTGAAAAATGGATTTTCCAACTGTACCTTGATGGTTTTACAATTCCACTGACATCTTTTAGGATCTTCACGACCCGTTTCTTAGATGGGAAAACCTTGATTGATCCCAAAAGTCCCTATATTGTCCGTAAGCAAGGAAGAAGAGGTCATTTGTCTCGATTCGTTATTCAACATGCATTGTGATGAACATCAAGAGGTGTTGCTTATGGAAAGCTCAAACCTCTCTCGATTGAGTTTTGTACCAGTGTATTGATATCTTTCTTTAAACTTTTAAATCTTGTCAGATAAAAGATTACAAAATTCCTAACATTCAAGACGAAGAATCGTAATCTCTCGATAGGTTGAGGCTTCTATTGTAACACAAAAATGAAACTTGAATTTAGATCAGATAACCGTATCTTCAATGAGATTACCTCTACTACATTTAGAGTAGAATTCAACAGTGTTGGCAATGCCCTTGTACCGAGATATGCATCCCCTTCCACTGATAGATGCTCAAATCTGACTTCAATCTTGGGAATCTCAATTTCAACCCTGGATAAACGAAACATAATATGAAACATGTGTGTCAGATCTTGCAGGAAACATATAAACTCAATGAAAATTATAGTATAAAGTTTTCATTAATGTCACAGCCAAAGCCACCTATCGATTCTGTCCCTGAGCCTCTGGAGGAACTTCTCATCATCTTCTTCAACAGTCTTCAGTATACTCTCTAGCAGAAACTTCCTCACCCCCATGCCAAGCTTGGTGATGTCAACCTCTTCATATTTAACTCCTCCATTATCCAAAAGTTGCTTGAGAATACCTTTCCTCATCCTATCATACGTGGGAAGCCTCTCAATTGATGCCCACTTGAGCATTTCCTCATCATCTTCTTTCCTGCTTCTATGAAACGCGTCTCCTTCTCTCCCCATTGGATAAAAGAAACTTGCAGATGACCAATGACAGTTTTACCTCTCTCTTTCTTCGCTCATTAACCCCACAGCACCATCTCCCTTCTATACTTATCAACCATATATTGATCAAATGTCTTCCTGAAAGGTTAGTGACAGAAATTTTTTTTTTTTGATAAACCGGAAATAATGTGACAAAAAATTTTTAACAGGGTATTGTTGAAAGAAGACTTAGGATGAAAGCACCGAAATTGGTTTTTAATAAATGACAATTAATATCAATTATCCTCATTAATTGGTATCCAAAAATAATATCTCATTAATTAATTATGTAATTGGAAAATTAGTTAATTTATAGAATAAAAATATATTGACCAAAAGTTATACTACCTCTTATCCTCAATATCAGAGACAAAAAATAATAAATTTGTTTAGAATCTAAAATAATTTTCAAAAATGCTATCATTTAATATTAATAACCTTTATATCATGTAGTTAATACAAATAAATTATATTGAAAAAATGTCATCTTGATTAAAAATAATTTTAGAAGAAATTATTAAATACATTAGGTAAATCTTTTATGTCCCTTATATTTTGAAACATAAAAACTCTCCCAATTGTCCCTTATTAAATATAGAGTCTTTTAATTTTGTTCTAAATATAAGACCATTTTTAGAATATGAGATAGAATTTATTACGCATTTCCAAAAATGCCTTTATTTAATCCATTATAAGGAGAGAATGAGATTAAATAAGGATAATTTTAAAAAATATCTTCATTTTCAAAAAAATCAAGATAGCTAGCGTGATTGGATTAAATGGTAGAAAATGCTGTGAAATACACACAAACGCACACATTCATGAACGCTTGACCAGAAACCCCCAGCCATTACTCTTCTGTCACCCTATTAACGGAAATTGTCACATCGGACCAATGAAGGACATGTGGCATCCTATGCAAGATTAATACTAACAAATAATAATTATATAACTTTTTTATATTAGGGTTAAATCATCATTTTACCATACAAAATCATCAAATAGAAAAAAAAGCCTAGCCGCCTAGTTGCAATAGAGGGGAAATTAATGCCTTCGGACTCCTCAACAAAACCGACACAAAAGGGCTCGTCATTGTGAATCTGATATGTATTTCATGACATTGGAGTTTATCCGTCTCTATGGAGCTCGGAGATGTTGAGGAAATTACACCGGCATTAACATGGATGGACATGATTCCGAAGATCCAAAGCAAAGAACTGCAGATATGATAGCTTTTCTGCAAAATCTTTCCAAGCAAATGCAAATTAGGTTCTACATTATGTTGGATTCCATCTTCACACAGATTGATCGATGAGAAGGGAACCCGTATAAAGGAGTTGCCTATGATGAAAGCTACATTTCAGAGCATTGATACAGAGTTTTATATTTACAAATAATTTTTTTTAAGGAAAACTATGGTGTTGATGGCCCAAGGTTTTTTTCTTGTATTTTTTAATCGTATTAAATGTATTTTAATTTATTTTTAGACAAACATATGTACAATAATAAATTTCAAGAGGATTTTCATTTTTTCGACACAGGATTCTTTTTTTCAAATGACGTCCGTCATACAATTGCAAGAGTCCGTTGATCATGATGTGCGTGTTTTGTTTATGAACAAAATTACGTTATAACCCTTTTTTTAAAGTACGTGAAGAAAATTATTAAATTTTTTTATTCCATATCAGATGCCATGTGGATTTCATTAACTTCCCTTCTTCACACAAGTGTAACCCGGAGAACTTGCTCTGTATAACTTGATATTCTGTCAAAATCAATCAATATATAATAAATTGTTTTTTTTATTATATACTTGAATACAACTCAAAACAAGGAGAAGTGATACATGAAAATATTTACTCCCCTTCTCCAACAAAAGCTGTTGCTTTTCTCCCATTCAATCAATGACATCCCGATTACATGTATCCAGGCAATATAGTATTCCTCCACTGGTTGAAACTTTTAATGGAATGATGTCAAAATAAGAATGAGAATTAAAATTAGTTTATTATTTTAATTTTTTAAAAATTATAATATTTTTGTAAAATTATACTTATTGGATTTTTTTTAATTTAATAAGAATTTTTTTATAATATATAATAAATATTATTTTGTAATCACAAAAGAATCCTATATTTAGGATTAAGATAGAAAAACCTATATTTAAGATAAGAGGAAATAGATGTTTCTTTTCTTCCCAATATCCAACGTTCCTATAACTAATATACTACTTTATTCATCTCATATTGTAAAATGTTCTTGAAAAATACATAGATTAAGTAAGATGATTAAAATTAGTTGAAAATCTTAATTTTATCAGAAAAAATTTTCAAAGATAAACTTTATTAATTTTATTATTATTTTTTTAAGAAAGTTGGGTTAGTTATAGAATAAATTTATGAAGGTTATTATTAAAAAAATTTATAAATACTTAATTACATTTTATAAAATGCCTTATAGAAAGTTTGAAAAATGTGGAGTATAAAAAAATTATTGGATGGATTGGGCGGGAGTCCACGATATTAAAAAGTAGTAGCAAATGGAGAGAGAATTTAGACATTCACTTTTTTTTTTAATAAAAATCACTTTTTTTTTATGAAAGAGCAACAGTATTCCAGTATTACTATTACAAAAATATGTACAGTAAAGATATTTATATAATACAAAAAATTAGAACTACAAAATTAAAGAAATATTGACATTTAAATATAAATAATTAAAATGTTTACTATTTACTATTAAAAATTCAATAATTTATTATTATTAAATTTTTTATTTGTATACATTGTTTCAAATAAAAACTAAACTCAATTACTTTGTAGCTATGGGCTTGTTTGTTTGAACTTCTCCAAAAAGTGATTTTTGAATTATTTAAAAAAATGATTAACTGTTTACATGTTTTTAAAAAGGTAGAAATTATTTTGTGTTTAGTTAGAATAAAAAAAAACACTTTTTAAATTGTTTAGCAAATAAATAAAAAATATGAATTTATATTATAATATTTCCATGGGATCAAATATTATTATTTTTATAATTTTTAAAATTATTTTATTGCACCGTGCCTCTTATATTTTTTTCTCCCCCATTCATCGTAACTACTTTTTTCTAGAAGCAACCTAAAGTAGTTTATCAAAATAAGCAGAAAATTACTTTTTTTCAGATTCTAATTATTTTTAAAAGTTTAAACAAATATCCTAAAAAATTTTAAAAGTGCTTTTTTTTATGTAAAAAAGTGATTTTTGCATAAAAAAAACTGAAACAAATGGGCTCTAAATCTTTTTAGCCATATTCTTTTCATGTTGCTTTTTTTTTTTAAGAAATATTACTTTCTTTTGAATTAAATCTTTTTTTCGTTTTGGATAGTTAATTTCTTTAAATATTTTAAGTAAATATTATTTAAAATATGTTAATTTAATTATAATCAGTCCAACGTCAATCAAACTATTGGATCTTGCATCGGTGCTTTGATTAGTTCAGTAATGGGCTTAATTTCCTTAGCATTGATTTAAGGTAAGTGTTTTGAAAGTGTACTATAACTTCTAAAAGCCTATTTGGTTGATCTTTTGTAAAAAGAAATGATGATTTTCAACTATAGTTTTTCAAAAAAATGTGTTTAAATAAACCTAAACTGCCTTTTTGAAAAATAAAAAATTGGTTAAACTATGGTTTTGGAAAATAAGGGAGATAACTACTTTTCCTTTTCCAAATGAGGTAAATACTAACTTTATATTATACATCTAAAAATACTTTTAACTCATCATCCAAATAGGTTTTTTATCAAACCATGATTTTGTAAAAAGAATATCTAAATATAACAACTTATAACAAACTTACTTTTATGAAACTTTATTTATTTTAATTTATTTTTACAAAACTAAAAATCAAACGGCCATTAAGAGTTGTAACGTGGATTGGCTCTTGGAAGAAGACAAGTCAATCAGCTTTGTATGAAAGGCAAGTTGATGGCGTGGCTTACTGTATTGCTTTCTAGAATGAAGAAGCCAATTGGATTGTCCTCTTCATAAAGCCCAGTGAAATGTAATGCACTAATTAGAAAAAAAATATGCAATTAACTTTTTAGAAAAATAATGTATACATATAAATATTTGACAAATAGTTCATGTTTGAGCATATACATATATATATTTAAAGTAGAAAATAATTAAAATTACTTTGGGTAAACTTAATAAATATGTTTGGAGCAATAAAAATTTAAGAAAACTAAAGATAAAGATACCTTAATAAAAATAAATTAAGTGTGTGCTATTGCACTTGGTCCCTATAAAATAAACAAGAGAATCTAGCAATAAAGAACCTTAAATTTTAGACACTTAAACATTACAATTAGGTCTCAAACTTCATTGAAAGAAGCTAAATTATCATTTGTCAATAGTAGAATTGGCAATTTGGGCCAATCCATGATAAGCCCAGCCTAAAATGAGGAGCCCAGTTGTAAAATGGGCCTTAATTGTTAAGGCCTTGCTCATGATCATTGAGCTTGTGGCTAGATTACAAGCCTATATTTTTTAAAAATATTTTTATGTAATTTTTTTTAAAAAATTATATAATTATTCAAATTAATATAACTAATCATTATTATTATTTATCAAAATTACTATAATATTTAAATTTTATCATTTATATATTATAACTAAGAATAATATAGTTTTTTTTTACATTTAGAACAAAAAAAAAGGCCAATATGTGATATATTTTTTTTTTGGAAATTAATGAACTTCATGCCACAAGCAAACATTAAGAGGAAAAAGATGACAAATGCAATGTGGGCCATAGCAACTTCTCCAAGAAAGTCATATTCAAATCCCATGTACTTCTTAAGGTAAGCTTTTATAGATAAATGTGTTTCTCTAGGCACCTCTACTAGAGAATCCTTGTCTCCCACCACAGAGGTCACTATCCCATATAGAGTTCAAGCTACTCGGAAGGCCCAATAATACCACCTCCACCATATCGGTATTTGCGGCAAATAAAGTTGGTCACAACAAAAATAGTCTTATGCTACATGAATCTAAGTGTAAATTTTATATGAGAATGAGAACTTTCAAAATCTGAAATGAATTTTATGTACATTGAATAATGCATGCTAATACACAATATACATATATACCATTCTTGGGATGAGGAAACTAGAGAAGAGGCTCCAAATATTGAGGAAGAAAGATAGAATTGTTGCAAAAATTTGATGGTTTGGTGTCAAAGCTATAGCCAACATGCCAAACAAAGTGAAGTAGATAAAATAGGTGAAAACAAAATAGTAGAACCAGAAGAACTTGTTAGCTTGTGGTTGGAACCCAATCATTGAGTAGAGGATAGCAGAATAGACTAGAGTTTGGATGGCAACATAAATTATCTCTATTGTTACCTGCAAGACAATAGATAATATGTGGACAATGTAAAATTGCTTTGCTACTAGGCTTGCAAATTTTTTCTTTTTTTCTTTAATTCAGTTAAATGTTAAAAGCAATTGTATTGTGCGATTCATGTAATTGATCTCATTTAGCGGGATAAGATTATTATTATTATTGTTTAAATGGTAAAATATTAGCTTCCTTTACCTGAGCTATTGCATAGGGCAATTTTGAATACGTTCCAATGCTCTTTCTCAGTAGAAAATTGTTCTCTCTATTGCAACAATCGGTTGCATATAATAGTTGTTGGAGCCCCCAAGGTAAATTATGGTGGCAAACATAGCTCCAAAGAGATTCAATTGATCATATTGCTTGTGTTTGTTGAAATAATAATAATAATAATAATAAGATGTGACCAAAAATCAACTTTTGGACTTACATTTTGTCTCCTTTGTTCCAAAATATAAGTACAAAAATGACACCAACAAATATTGCCATGAAAAATCTAATAATATTATACTATGGATTTCTCCAATATGACCAGTACTATTTCCAAAAGCAAGCTTTCCCTTTAATGATGTATGATTGGGAGTATTTGATTAGGAAGTAAAGATCTGTAGCTCCAAGGGATGGTGTGCTTAGCTCATTAATGAGTTCCTCATTGTTTCTATAAAATAGTTGACACCAATGAAAAAAAATGATCAAAATTATGAAAAAGAAAAAAAGGCCAACATGAATAATTAGGAATGTGGCTTAGTGCCACCTATTGGTATAATTCTAATTTTGTACATAATTTAGCAAAGTCTACACCTAGTTGAGACATAACTATTAGAGTACTTATCTCTAACATCCATGTGGTAGGATTATACCCGTCTTTAATCTTAGGAACACCTGACATAGTCTGCAAAATATTGTACATATAAGTAACATTACTCACCACTTACAAGTTTAAGAATATTTTTACAAGTAGGTTAGAAGTTAGATTCACATCAAAATATTTTATAAGCTTCTAAGATTGTTCACCTTAAGGACCACCATATATGGCTTGACTTCCCATCTTCATTAAAAGCAACTAAAAGGAAGATGATTTTAAGATGGAGAGTATAATATCTTTAAAGTGATCATAGAAATAACGTCAGGTAAGGAATAGTTATATTGATACTTTAGCTCATCAAAGGCTTCAAATATGTCAATATTTGGTTAATGAATTGTGCAGACAACAGTTCATCTAGTATCAACTGTATTTCTAACTGTACTATAATAATTGCTGTAGCTTGAGCATCAAGACCTGAAGTTGGTTCAGCCATAAAGATAATGGAAGGATTGGCAACCAATTCGACAGTAATAGTTAGTCTCTTTCTTTGTTCAATTGATAAGCCATTTGTTCTGGGGAGGCCGACTAAAAAATACCTTATTCGTTCTAATTTGACCAACTCCATAACTTCCTCAATAAATATTTGTAACATAAAAATGAGACTGTTAATAGTGGGAATAATTTCGTTAGTAGCTTATGCACTCCAAAATTAACATTCCATATGAGGTATGGATAATTCATGTGTAATGCACAAGCAACAAATGAGGGACGCACATATGATGCTCGAGTAATATATGTGCAATATACGAGGGACACACATGTGATGCCCGAGCAATGCACACACGATACACAAGTAATGCATCTGTGATGCAAAAGTTACTGGAAAAATTTTAATTTTACGTATAATTCAGCAAAGTCTACATGTAGATGAGACTCAACTATTAGAGTACTTATCCTTAACATTCATGGGGCAGGATTATACCCGTCTCTAATCTCAAGAACTCCTGAAATAGTCTGCAAAATAATGTACATATACGTAACATTACTCACAACTTATAAGCTTGAGAATATTTTTACGAGCAAGTTAGAAGTTAAATTCACATCAAAGTATTCTCTAAGCTTCTAAGATTGTTCACCTAAAGGACCACCATATATGGCTTGGCCTCCCATCTTCATTAAAAGCAACTAAAAGGAAGATGATTTTAAGATGGAGAGTATAATATCTTCAAAGCAATCATAGAAACAATGTTAGGTAACGAAAAGTTATATTGATACTTTACCTTATCAAAGGCTTCAAATATGTCAATCCTTAGTTGATGAATTGTGCAGACAATAGTTCATCCGGTATCAACTATATTTCTAATTGTACGCATAACAATTGCTGCAACTCAAGCATCAAGACCTAATGTTAGTTCATCCATAAAGATCATGGAAGGATTGGCAACGAATTCGACAGTAATAGTCATTCTCTTTCTTTGTTCAATTGATAAGCCATTTGTTCCGGAGAGGCCGACTAAAAAAATACCTTTTTGGTTCTAATTCGACCTACTCCATGACTTCCTCAATAAATATTTGTAACATAAAAATGAGATTGTCAATAGTGGGAATAATTTCGTTAGTAGCTTATGCACTCCAAAATTAACATCCCATGTGAGGCATAGATAATTCATGTGTAATGCACAAGCAACACATGAGGGACGCACATATGATACTCGAGTAATGCACGTGCAATGTACGAGGGACACACATGTGATGCCCGAGCAATGCACACACGATGCACAAGTAATGCATATGTGATGCAAAAGCTACTGGAAAAATTTTAATTTTACGTATAATTTAGCAAAGTCTACACGTAGATGAGACTTCACTATTGGAGTACTTATCCTTAACATTCATGGGGTAAGATTATACCCGTCTCTAATCTCAAGAACTCCTGAAATAGTCTGCAAAATAATGTACATATACGTAACATTACTCACAACTTATAAGCTTGAGAATATTTTTATGAGCAGGTTAGAAGTTAAATTCACATCAAAGTATTCTCTAAGCTTCTAAGATTGTTCACCTAAAGGACCACCATATATGGCTTGACCTCTCATCTTCATTAAAAGCAACTAAAAGGAAGATGATTTTAAGATGGAGAGTATAATATCTTCGAAGCGATCAAAGAAATAATGTCAGGTAATGAATAGTTATATTGATACTTTACCACATCAAAGGCTTCAAATATGTCAATACTTCGTTAATGAATTATGCAGACAACAGTTCATCTGGTATCAATTGTATTTCTAACTGTACTATAATAATTGCTGTAGCTTGAGCATCAAGACCTGAAGTTGGTTCAGCCATAAAGATAATGAAAGGATTGGCAACCAATTCGATAGTAATAGTTAGTCTCTTTCTTTGTTCAATTGATAAGCCATTTGTTCCGGGGAGGCCAACTTAAAAATACCTTATTCGTTCTAATTTGACCAACTCCATGACTTCCTCAATAAATATTTGTAACATAAAAATGAGATTATCAATAGTGGGAATAATTTTGTTAGTAGCCTATGCACCCCAAAATTAACATCCCGTATGAGGCCTGTATAATTAACGTGTAATGCACAAGCAACAGATGAGGGATGCACATATGATACTCGAGTAATGCACGTGCAATGTACAAGGGACACACATGTGATGCCCGAGCAATGCACACATGATGCACAAGTAATGCACGTGTGATGCAAAAGTTATTGGAATGGTTTTAATTTTGTGTATAATTCAGCAAAGTCTACACCAAGTTAAGACTCAACTATTGGAGTACTTATCTCTAACAACCATGTGGCAGGATTATATCCATCTTTAATCTCAAGAACTCCTAAAATAGGCTTCAAAATATTATACATATTTGTAATATTACTCATAACTTACAAGTTTGAGAATATTTTTTCAAGTAAGTTAGAAGTTAGATTCACTTCAAAGTATTCTATAAGCTTCTAAGACTGTTCACCTAAAGGACCACTATATATGGCTTGACCTCTCATCTTCATTAAATGCAACTAAAAGGAAGATGATTTTAAGATGGAGAGTATAATATCTTCAATGCGATCATAAAAATAATTTTAGGTAATGAATAGTTATATTGATATTTTACCTCCTCAAAGGCTTCAAATATGTCAATACTTGGTTGATGAATTGTGCAAACAGTAGTTCATCTGGTATCAACTGTATTTGTAACTGTACGGATAACAATTGCTACACCTCGAGCATCAAAACCTGATGTTGGTTCATCCATAAAGATAATGGAAGGATTGACAACCAATTCGATAACAATAGTTAGTCTCTTTCTTTGTTCAATTGATAAGCCATTTGTTCCTTGGAGGCCGACTAAAAAATACCTTTTTTGTTCTAATTTGACCAGCTCCATAACTTCCTCAATAAATATCTGTAACATAAAAATGAGACTATGATTAGTGGGAATAATTTTATTAGTAGCCTATGCATTCCAAATTTAGCATACCGTGTGAGACATGGATAATTCACATGTAAAACACAAGTAATGCATGAGGGACGTATGTACGATGTCCGAGTAATGCACATGCAATGCACAAGGGATACACATGTGATGCCCAAGTAATGCACACATGAAGCCTAAGTAATGCACGTGTGATGCATAAGTTATTGGAATGGTTTTAATTTTGTGTATAATTCAGCAAAGTTTACACCAAGTTGAGACTCAACTATTGGAGTACCTATCTCTAACATTGATGTGGCGGAATTATACCCGTCCTTAATCTCAGTGGTGGACACACGTATAGCTTGGGAGGGGTCGTGGCCCCCCCTTCTTCTCTCTCCCCTTATATATATACATATAAACACACATTAATATATAGTTAATGTAACATCCCAAGAAAACTAAAATATATAGAAATGTATAGAGATTTTGTAAAAACGGATAGGTACCGTTTTGCGTGAAAAAGGGTAAAGAGGTCATTTTTCCTAGTTAAATAGAAAAATGAGAAAATTATATTTTTACCCCCAAATAATTATAAAAAGGACATCCATATCCCAAAAGTATTGAAATGCACGTGGAGAAAGAAATAAAAGGTTTTGGGGGAAAATTATACTTAATGACTCGAAAGTTTTAGAAATTATAATTTAACCTCGGGTCAAGGGGCAATTTTGTAAATATGTAAAATTACTGTCAAAACGAAGCTCTCGACGAGAGAAGTCCAATGGTATATGGCACTGAGAGTTAATGTTCAGGAATAAAGAAATAATCAGTACCGAGGGTCCAAAAGTAATAGTAAACCGATAAAATAAACTGTGGGCCCTACCGATAGTTGAAAAGAAATCGGGTCTAGATATGGGCCATACACAGATACTATTTGAGACAGGATAATTATGAAAATATAAAAATAAAATTAGAATAGTCCTGTATCCCAAAAATGTTAAATTACTGTAAAGATGATTTTATCGGTACGATTAAAAAGTATCCAGATTGAGGTATATCTGGATCAGGAAAATTGGACAATTTTTGGACACATTTTTCTCTCTTTCATGCATGATTTGCTGCAGCCAATTGTCCAAATTATTTAATGATTTTTGAAGGCAAACTTCTTGAAGAAGGAGACCAAAAAGTAATCATGGTTACTTTTGCTAATTAACCATGATTAGCCATATTAGTAACCACATGATTAAGTCATTTAATTACCTTCTTTCCTCTGCATTTTCACGCGTGAACCAGTAGCCAAACCAGAGGAAGAAAACGCAAGAAAAGGAAGAGGAGTCAAAGCAAAATCGAAACACCAATCGGTAAGCTTTTATATTACTACCCTAAGCTTATTATCCATGGTTTTTAAAGCATGATTTATGGTTTAGTTTTCTTCCTTTACACCTTAGGGTTTCAGCCAAATTGGGTTTTAGCATAGGAATGAGTTTTGGACCATGAAACTTAAGGGAAAGCATAGACTAGACACTAGAAGCATGAATCCATGGAAGGTTTGAAGTGATTTGAAGGAAATTTTTTTTAATCACTATGAGATAATTTCGGCCAGAACAGGGGAGGTATTTAGAGTTGGAATTTCATGATTTTGACCTCAAAAATGGATTCTCCATGGTCCAAAACCTTAGGAACAAGTATGTTGTACAAAGAAAAAGCAAAGGAAAATAAAGTGTAAAATTTGAGTTTTAGTGTATAAAGTATTGTGTAATTCCGAAAAACCAATGGATAAATTGGTTCAATGATGATGTGGATAGGTTCAAGAAGGTTGTGGAAAGCTCAAAAAGTGGTGGACCAAGTTTGGAAAGCAAGGGAGCATCATAAGGTAGTTAATTTCCCATACTAGCATTATGTTATCATGTTTGTTTCAATGTGTTGTATGCCTTGTCATATGATTGCAATGATGTTTTGAGATGATTTATATGTATTGGCTGAGTTTTTGGAGGGGCATTGAGACCCCGGGATGTCCATTTGTCAAAACGAAACTCTGCCGAAAATTTTATGAATTCATATGACGCAAATGTGATAATGCATTCAAAATGTGCTAAGGTATGCAAAATGTCCTATCTTGATATTTTTATGTTTAATGTGATGATGTGATGGCTTGTTGGGTGTTAACTACTGAGATTCTTTGAATCTCACCCTCCCAAATATTAACCATGAATAGGTAGCAACAATGGCAAGTCCACCAAGGAAGAGAAAGGAAAGGAGAAAGACTTTGGCCATTAACGTGATATTTAAGGCATCGGCCATGAGCTTTGATCTATTGCATAAATTGGTAAATGTGGTGATAAATAAGTTTCTTCCAAATTTTAATATTCCTTTAAGTTTTAGCTAAGGTGTGGCATGATATGAAGATGAATTATGGTCATGTAAATATCTTACAATTTTTGTATTGTAAGTATACAGATACAAATGGTCATTCTGACCACTACCAAATGAAAGAGCTACAGTATGGGCCTGTTGATGTATAAAGTATGAATGTTATCTATGTTTAAAAACTAGATAGAAAGAGCTTTCATGTGGTCCAAAGATCACTCGAATAGGATGAGTGTAAGATTTATAGTGGATTTTTAAATTTAGCCCAGAAAACTGGAATTTCTGAAATTGATCATATGAATGGTAGAAATTCACGAAATTTACTGTACAAATTGGCCAAATAATTGCTCTGATTGATATTTTTCCCATGTAAATAATGTTTTAAGCTACATATGGAGACTTGAATCACATGCATACGATTTTTATTGATTTAGTTATGAATTTCCAAAGTTTAATTGGAATAAATGAATTAGATTAAATGAATAGTGCCAAAGCTGGAAAAATTTTGTTATGCCATTTATTGTGATTCAAGATCCTACTATGATATAAATAGACTTTAGCATGGTTAAATACGTGGGAAATAGGCCTATAAAGGAGGTGTTACAGTTAACCATAATAATGTAATATATATACACATATATAAACTCATATATTACACACAATAAATAACTAAATAAAACATATATATGTACAATATTTATTATTGATATATTTAAAAATAAATAAAAATATAAAATTTATATATAAATGTATTGAAAATATAAACTTTTAATATGTTTTTTATAATTTTTCTTAAAATTAATATATTACATATATGGTTTCACTTTATATATATTTTGAAAAATTAATTTAGAAATTTATCATTTCACTTTATATATATACACATAATTTATCATTTCATATTTTTTTAAGTTATAAGAATATTTTGAAAAATTAATTATGATAAATATTAAAAAATTAAATTAATAATGCAAAATATTGTACAAATTTGTACAAATTAATTATGTGGTAGGATTATAATTGTCTTTAATCTCAAGAACTCTTGGAATAGCCTGCAAAATATTGTACAAATTTGTAAGATTGCTCACATCTTACTAGCTTGAGAATATTTTTATGAGCATGTTAGATGTTAAATTCACTTCAAAATATTCTGTAAGCTTCTATGATTGTTGGCATAAAGGATCACCATATATGACTTGACCTCCCATCTTCATTAAAAACAACTAAAAGGAAGACGATTTTAAGATGCAGAGTATAATATCTTCAAAGCGATCATAGAAATAATGTTAGGTAAGGAATAGTCATTTTGATATTTTACCTCATCAAAGGCTACAAATATGTCAGTACTTGGTTGATGAATTGTGTAGACAACAGTTCATTCAGTGTCAACATTATTTCTAACTGTTCGCGTAACAATTGCTGTAGCTCGAGCATCAAGACATGATGTTGGTTCATCCTTAAAGATAATGGAAGGATTGGCAACAAATTCGATAGCAATAATTAGTCTCTTTCTTTATTCAATTGATATCCCATTTGTTCCTAGGAGGCCGACTAAAAAATACCTTACTAATTCTAGTTCGACCAGCTCTTTAACTTCCTGAACAAACATCTGTAACATAGAAGTGAAACTATCAATAATGAGAATAATTTTGTTAGTACCATATGTACTCCATAATTAGCATCCCGTGCGAGGCATGGATAATTCACGTGTAATGCACAAGCAATGCATGAGGGATGCATGTATGATGTTCAAGAACTGTAGGTGCAATGCACAAGGGATACACATGTGATGCCTGAGTAATGCACACATGATGCACAGGTAATGCACGTGTGATTCATAAGTTACTGGCATAATTCTAATTTTGGGAATAATTCAGCAAAGTCTACATCTAGTTGAGACTCAACTATTGGAGTATTTATCTCTAATATCCATATGGCAAGATTATACCTGCCTTTAATCTTAGGAACTCTTGGAATGACCTGCAAAATATTGTACACATATGTAAGATTACTCACAACTTTCTAGTTTGAGAATATTTTTAAGAGTATGGTAGAAGTTAGATTCACTTCAAAGTATTCTATAAGCTTATACAATTGTTCGCCTAAAGGATCACCATATATGACTTGACCTCCCATCTTCATTGAATGCAACTGAAAGAAAGATGATTTTGAGATGGAGAGTATAATATCTTCAAAGTGACCATAGAAATAACGATAGGTAAAGAATAGTTATATTAATAATTTACGTCATCAAAAGTTTCAAATATGTCAATACTTGGTTGATGAATTGTACAGACAACTGTTCATCTGGTATCAGCTGTATTTCCAACTGCACACATAACAGTTGCTCCAGCTTAAGTATCAAGACCTGATGTTGGTTCATCCATAAAGATAATGGATGGATTGACAACAAATTCAACAGCAATAGTTCGTGTCTTTCTTTATTCAACTGATAAGTCATTTGTTCTTAGGAAGAATACTAAAAAATTCCTTATTGGTTCTAATTTGACCAACTCTGTAACTTTCTCATAAACATCTGTAACATAGAAATGAAACATCAATAGTGGGAATAATTTTGTTAGTACAATATGCATTCCATAATTATCATCCTGTGCGAGGGATGGATAATTCATGTGTAAAGCACAAGCAATGCATGAGGGATACACGTGCGATGTCTGAGCAATGCACATGCAATGCATGAGGGATACACATGTGATGCTCGAGTAATGCACAAGTGACGCACGTGTGATGCATAAATTATTGGCATAATTCTAATTTTAGAAATAATTAAGCAAAGTCTACACCTAGTTGAGACTCAACTATTAGAGTATTTATCTCCAGCATCCATGTGGTAGGATTATATATGTCCTTAATCTCAGGAAGTCTTGGAATAGCCTGGAAAATATTGTACACATACGTAAGGTTACTCACAACTTTCTTGTTTGAGAATATTCTTATGAGTAGCTTAGAAGTTAGATTCACTTCAAAGTATGCTATAAGCTTTTGCGATTGTTCACCTAAAGGACCACCATATATGACTTGACCTCCTATCTTCAATGAAAGTAACTAAAAGAAAGATGATTTTAAAATGAAGAGAATAATATCTTCAAAGCGATCATAGAAATAATATTAGGTAAGGAATATTTATATTGATACTTTACCTTATCAAAGGCTTTAAATATGTCAATACTTGGTTGATGAATTGTGCAGACAACAGTTCATCTGGTATCAACTATATTTCTAAATGTTTGAATAACAATTGTTGCAGCTCAAACATCAAGACCTGATGTTGGTTCATCCATAAAGATAATGGATGGATTGGCAACCAATTCGACAGCAATAGTTAGTCTCTTTCTTTGTTCAATTGATAAGCCATTTGTTCCAAGGAGGCTGACTAAGAAATATCTTATTGGTTCGAATTCAACCAACTTCATAATTTCCTCAATGTTTTTCTGTAATATAAAAATGAGACTATCAATAGTGGAAATAATTTTGTTAGTAGCCTATGCACTCTAAAATTAACATCCTGTGTGAGGCATGGATAATTCACTTTTAATGCACAAGTAACACATGAGGGATGCACATATGATGCTCGAGTAAAACACGTGCAATGTACAAGGGATACTCATGTGATGTCAGAGCAATGCACATATGATGCACAAGTAATGCACGTGTGATGCAAAAGTTACTGGAATAATTTTAATTTTGTGTATAATTTAGCAACGTCTACACCAAGTTGAGACTCAACTATTGGAGTATTTATCTCTAACATCGATGTGGTAGGATTATATCCATCTTTAATCATATGAACTCCTGAAATAGGCTGCAAAATAGTGTACATATATGTAACATTACTCACAACTTACAAGTTTGAGAATATTTTTACGAACAGGTTAAAAGTTAGATTCACTTCAAAGTATTCTGTAAGCTTCTATGATTGTTCGCATAAAGGACCACCATATATGACTTGACCTCCCATCTTCATTAAAAGTAACTAAAAGGGAGGCGATTTTAAGATGCAAAGTATAATATCTTCAAAGTGATTATAAAAATAATGTTAGGTAAGGAATAGTCATATTGATAAATCAAAAGTTTCAAATATGTCAATACTTGGTTGATGAATTGTGTGGACAACTTTTGATCCGATATCAGATATATTACCCATTGTATGAATAACAGTTGCTGCCACGTGAGTATCAAGGCCTGATGTTGGTTCATCGATAAAGATAATGGAAGAATTGGAAACAAATTCGACAATAATAGTTAGTCTCTTTTTTTGTTCAATTGATAAACCATTTGTTCCTAAGAGACTAAGTAAAAAATACCTTACTAATTCTAATTCGACCAGCTCTATAACTTCCTGAACAAACATCTGTAACATAGAAATGAAACAATCAATTGTGGGAATAATGTTGTTAGTACCATATGCACTTCATAATTAGCATCCCGTGCGATGCATAGATAATTCACGTGTAATGCACAAGCAACACATGAGGGATGCACGTATGATGTTTGAGAACTGCAGGTGCAATGCACGAAGGATACACATGTGATGTCCTAGTAATGCAGACATGATGCACAAGTAATGCACGTGTAATGCATAAGTTACTGGAATAATTCTAATTTTGGGAATAATTTAGCGAAGTCTACATTTAGTTGAGACTCAACTATTGGAGTACTTATCTCTGACATCCATTTGGTAGGATTATACCTGTCTTTAATTTCAAGAACTCTTGGAATAACTTGCAAAATATTGTACAAATATGTAAGATTACTCACATCTTACTAGCTTGAGAATATTTTTATGAGCATGTTAGATGTTAAATTCACTTCAAAGTATTTTATAAGCTTCTACGATTATTTGCTTAAAGTACCACCATGGAGGACTTAACCTCCCATCTTCATTAAAAGCAACTGAAATGAAGATGATTTTATGATGGAGAATATAATATCTTCAAAATGATCATAGAAATAATGTTAGGTAATGAATAGTTATGTTGATACTTTACCTCATCAAAGGCTTCAAATATGTCAATACTAGTTGATGCATTGTGCAGACAACTATTCATCCAGTATCAACTATATTTTCAACTATATGCATAACAATTACTATAACTCGAGTATTAAGACATGATGTTAGTTCATCCATAAAGATAATGGAAGGATTGACAACCAATTTGACAGTAATAATCCGTCTCTTTCTTTGTTCAATTGATAAGCCATTTATTCCTGGGAAACCTACTAAAAAATTCCTTATTGGTTCTAATTCGACTAGCTCCATAACTTCCTCAATAAACATTTGTAGCATAAAAATGGGACTATCGATAGTGGGAATAATTTTGTTAGTACCAAATGCACTCCAAAATTAACATTCTGCGCGAGACATGGATAATTTATGTGTAATGCACAAGCAACGTATGAGGGATGCATGAACGATGCCCTAGTAATGCACATGTAATGCATGAGGGATACACTTATGATGCCCGAGTAATGCACACATGATACACAAGTAATGCCCGTGTGATGCATAAGTTATTGGTATAATTCCAATTTTGTGTATAATTCAGCAAAGTTTACACCTAGTTGAGACTCAACTATTGGAATACTTATCTCTCTAACATCTATGTGGTAGGATTATATCCATCTTTAATCTCAGGAACTCTTGGAATAGCCTATAAAATATTGTACAAATATGTAAAATTACTCATACCTTACTAGTTTGAGAATATTTTTGTGAGTATATTAGATGTTAGATTCACTTCAAAGTATTCTATAAGCTTATACGATTGTTCGCATAAAGGACCACCATATATGACTTGACCTCCCATATTCAATGAAAGCAACTAAAAGAAAGATATTTTTAAGATATGGAGTATAATATATTCAAAGTGATCAAAGAAATAATGTTAGGTAATGAAGAGTTATATTAATACTTTATCTCATCAAAAGCTTGAAATATGTTACTTGGTTGATGAATTGTGCAGACAATAGTTCGTTCAGTATCAACTGTATTTCCAACAGTACGCATAACAATTGCTGCAGCTTGATTATCGAGACCTAATGTTGGTTCATCTATAAACATAATGGAAGCATTGACAATAAATTTGACTGCAATAATGAGTCTCTTTCTTTGTTCAATTGATAAGTTATTTGTTCCTACAAAGCCTACTAAAAAATTCCCTATTCGTTCTAATTTGACCAGCTCCATAACTTCCTTAATAAACATATGTACCATAAAAATGTGATTATTAATAGTGGTAATAATTTTGTTAGAAACATATGCACTCCAAAATTAACATCTCGTGCGAGGCATTAATAATTCACGTATAATACGCAAGCAACTTATGAGGGATGCACGTATGATGCCCTAGTAATGTGCATGTAATGCATGAGGGATACACTTGTGTTGCCCGAGTAATGCACACATGATGCATAAGTAATGCCAGTGTGATGCATAAGTTACTGCTATAATTTCAATTTTGTGTATAATTTAGCAAAGTCTACACCTAGTTAAGACTAAACTATTGAAGTACTTATCTCTAACATCCATGTGGCAGGATTATACTTGTCTTCAATCTCTAGAACTCTTAGAGTAACCTGCAAATTGTTGTTAATATATGTTAGATTACTCGCAACTTACAAGTTTGAGATTATTTTTATGAGCACATTAGAAGTTAAATTCACTTCAAAGTATTCCCTAAGTTTCTAAGATTGTTTGCCTAATGTACCACCATATATAACTTGACCTCCCATTATTGTTAAACGCAACTAAAAGGAAGATAATTTTAAGATGGAGAGTATAATATCTTCAAAGTGATCATAGAAATAATGTTAGAAAATGAATAGTTATATTGATACTTTACCTTATTAAAAGCTTCAAATATGTCAATACTTAGTTGTTAAATTATGTGGACAACAGTTCATCCGGTATCAACTGTATTTCCAATAGTACGCGTAACAATTGTTGCAACTAGAGTATCAAGGCCTAGTGTTCGTTCATCCATGAAGATAATGGTAGAATTGACAACCAATTCGACAGCAATAGTTAGTCTCTTTCTTTGTTCAATTGATAAGTCATTTGTTCCTGGGAGGCTACTAAAAATTTCCTTGTTAGTTCTAATTTGACCAACTTCATAACTTTCTCAATAAACATCTGAAATATAGAAATGAGACTATCAATAATGGGTATAATTTTGTTAGTAGCCTATGCATTCCAGTATTAACATCATGTGCTAGGAATATGTAATTTAGAAGCAATGCACAAGGGATGTTGTATGGTGAATCAATAATGCACATGTAATGCACAAGGGAAGCACATGTGATGCCTAAGTAATACACATGCAATGCACAGGTGATGCACAAGCAATGCACGTTTGATGCTTGAGTTTCCATACTATAATTATTACTAATTGTTAAATTTGTGATTATTGGATATGAATGGATAAAATATTTTAGTACGTACACATAAGGGATTGTTGGAATAGGTTTAAAGAAAAAAAATACATTTCTTGCTTTTTTGACAACTTCTTTACCATGGCAAAGACAAGAAGAAAGTATAATAGATACATAGATTGTAATATTTGGAGAATGAACGTCAATTTGTTCATAATAACTACTAAATTGAGCAAAAGTTGCTCGGTTCTTTGGGTAGCCAAATTTGGTGAAAACGTCCTTCAATATATTCCCCAATTTTCTAACTCCAAGCACATCCATTAAAATGGTTTTTCCAAGACCACTTACACCAACAAATGCTGTTAAAACTCTAGGTCTAAAAGCACCACTTGTATCCTTTCGTAATTAGAACCTAATGTCTTTAATTCATTCTATTTTCATTTCCAGGTAAAAATCACGATCTAAATTTAGACTATTAATAATGTAAAAAACTTTGTTAGTAACCTATGTACTCCAAAATTAACATCCCATACAAAGTATGGGTTGTTCACATGAAATGCACAGGCAATGCATGTGGGATGCAGTGTGATGCCTAACTAATGCATGAGGGAAGAACATATGATACCCAAGTAATACACATGTAATGCACAAGCAATGCACGTGTGATACTTATGTTTACATACTATAATTATTACTAATTGTTGAATTTGTGATTATTGCACAAGGATAGATAAAATATTTTGAGTAGGAGTGCATAATGGATTATTAGAATAGGTTTAAAGAAAAACATATCTTTCATATTTTTTTGTCATTTTTCATACCTAGGTGTGCACGAGTAAAAAACATAATAGATTCATGTATTGTAATATTTGGAGAACGAACGTCATTTTGTTCACAATAACTACTAATTTGAGTAAAAATTACTTGGTTTTATGGGTAACCAGGTATGGTGATACTTCCTTCAATATAACCAACAGTTTCTCTACCTCTAATCACATTCATTAAGGTGGTTTTCCCAACACCACTTACATCAACTAATGTTATTAGAACTCCAGGTCTAAAAGCAGCACCTGTATCCCTCAATAGTTAGAACCTAGTCTCTTTAATTCATTGTTTCTTTATTTCATGATAATAATCACAATCTAAAAAGAGACTATTAATAATGAGAATAATTTTGTTTATAACCAATGAACTTCAAAATTAAAGTGTAATTGAAGTGTAATGTACAAACAATGCGTGAGGGATGCAATATAATACCTAAGTAATGCACATGCAATGCACGAGGGATGAACAATAACACATGTGTGATATTTAAGTTTAAATACTTTAATCATTATTAGTTGTTAAATTTGTGATTATTAAATAGGGATGGATAAAATATTTTTAGTAGGTGTGTATAAGGGATTGTTGAAATAGGTTTAAAGAAATACACTTCTTTCTTGCTTTTTTTACAACTTCTTTACAAAGGCATGTACAAGTAGAAAGTATAATAGATATATAACTTTTAATATTTGGAGAATGAATGTCAATTTGTTCACTGTAACTACTAATTTGAGTGAAAGTTGCTTGGTTCTTTGGGTAGCCAAATTTGGTGACAATTTTTCACTATAATCCATGGTTTTTCTAACTCCAAGCACATCCATTAAGATGGTTTTTCCAGCACCACTTACACCAACTAAAGCTGTTAGAACTCCAGGTCTAAAAGCACTACTTGTATCCCTTAATAATTGGAACATAATCTCTTTAATTCATTGTATCTTCATTTCTAGATAAAAATTACCATCCAAATTTAGACTATTAATAATGTAAATAACTTTGTTAGTAACCTATGCACTCTAAAATTAACATCCCATACAAGGCATAGGTAATTCATGTATAACGCATAGGCAATGCATGAGGGATGCAGTGTAAGGCCTAAGTAATGCATGTGCAATGCATGAGGAAAGAACATATGATGCCCAAGTAATGCACATGTAATGTACAAGCAATGCACGTGTGATGCTTATGTTTACATACTATAATTATTACTAATTGTTGAATTTGTGATTATTGCACAAGGATAGATAAAATATTTTGAGTAGGAGTGCATAATGGATTGTTAGAATAGGTTTAAAGAAAAACATACCTTTCATATTTTTTTTGTCATTTTTCGTACCTAGGTGTGCACAAGTAAAAAACATAATAGATTCATGTATTGTAATATTTGGAGAACTAACGTCATTTTGTTCACAATAACTACTAATTTGAGCAAACATTGCTTGGTTTTATGGGTAACCAGATATGGTGATACTTCCTTCAATATAAACAATAGTTTCTCTTACTCTAATCACATCCATTAAGGTGATTTTTCTAGCAACACTTACATCAACTAATGTTGTTAGAACTCCAAATCTAAAAGCATCACCTGTATCCCTCAATAGTTGGAACCTAGTCTCTTCAATTCATTGTTTCTTTATTTCATGATAATAATCACAATTTCAAAGGAGACTATTAATTATGGGAATAATTTTGTTGGTAATCTATGCAATTCAAAATTAACATCCCATGCGAGGCATGAATAATTGAAGTGTGATGCACAAGCAATGCGTAAGGGATGCAGTGTGATGCCTAAGTAGTGCATTTGCAATGCATGAGGGATGCATATGTGATATCTGAGTAATGCACATGTAATACACGAGCGATACACGTGTGATATTTAAGTTTAAATGCTATAATCATTACTAGTTGTTAAATTTGTGATTATTTGATAAGGACAGATAAAATATTTTTAGTAGCTGTGCTTAAGGAATTACTAAAATAGATTTAAAGAAAAACATATCTTTCTCACTTTTTTGACAACTTCTTTATCAAGGGGTAGACAAATCGAAAGTATAATAGATATATGGGTTGTAATATTTGGAGAATGAACATTAATTTGTTCACTATAATTACTTATTTAAGTAAAAGTTGCTTGATTTTTTGGGTATCCAAATTTGGTGACACTTCTTCAATAAAATCCCTAATTTTTCTAACTCTAAGAACATCCATTAAGGTGGTTTTCCCCATACCACTTACACCAAATGGTGCCTTTAAAACTTCAGGTCTAAAAGCAGAACTTATATCCTTCAATAATTAGAACATAATCTCCTCAATTCATTGTATCATCTTTTCCAAATAAAAATCACCATCTAATTTCAGACTATTAATAATGTAAATAACTTTGTTAGTAATTTATGCACTCCAAAATTAACATCACATGTAAAGCATAGGCAAGTCATGTGATGCATGAGTAATGCATGTGTAATCCATGAGAGAGGAACATATGATGCCCAAGTAATGCACATGTAATACACAAGCAATGCACGTGTGATACTTAAGTATATATACTATAATCATTACTAATTATTAAATTTCAGATTATTGGATAGGGATAGATAAAATATTTTGAGGAGGTATGCATAAAGGATTGTTGAAAAAGGTTTAAAGAAAAACATACCTTTCTTGGTTTTTTGACAACTTCTTTACCAGGGCGTGGACATGCATAAAGCATAATAGATACATAGGCTGTAACATTTAGAGAATGAAGGCCAATTTGTTCACAAAAACTAATAATTTGAGCGGAAGTTGCTTGGTTCTTTGGGTAGCCAAATTAGGTTACACTTCCTTCAATATAATCCCTAGTTTTTCAATCTGTAAGCACATCCATTAATGAGATTTTTATAGCACCACTTTCACCAACTAATACTGTTAGAACTCCAGGTCTAATTACATCACCTATATCCATCAGTAATTGTAGCCCAGTCTCTTCAATTTGTTGTTTCTCTATTTCATGATAATAATCACGCTTTGAAATGAGACTATTAATAACGAGAATAATTTTGTTGGTAACCTATATACTTCAAAATTAACAGCCCAAGTGAGGCATGGATAATTGACATATAATGCACAAGCAATGTGTGAGGGATGCAGTGAGATGCCTAAGTAATGCATATGCAATGGACAAGGAATACACATGTGATGCTCGAGTAATGAACATGTAATACACAAGCAATGCATGTGTGATATTTAAGTTTAAATAGTATAATCATTACTACTTGTTAATTTGTGATTATTTAATAGGAATAGATAAAATATTTTTAGTAGGTGCACATAAGGGATTAATAAAATAGGTTTGAAGAAAAACATACCTTTCTTACTTTTTTGATAACTTCTTTACCAAGGCGTAGACAATCAAAAAACATAATAGATACATACTTGTAATATTTAAAGAATGAACGTCAATTCGTTCACAATAACTACTAATTTGAGCAGAAGTTGAATGGTTCTTTGGGTAGCCATATTTGGTAACACTTCCTTCAATATAATTCCTAGTTTTTCTACATCCAAGCATATCTATTAAGGTGGTTTTCCTTACACCACTTACACCAACTAGTGCCATTAAAACTCCAAGTCTAAAAGCACAACTTGTATCCTTTAGTAATTAGAACCTAATCTCCTTAATTCATTGTATTTTCATTCTCAAATAAAAATCACCATCTGAATTGAGACTATTAATAATGTAAATAACTTTGTTGGTAACCTATGCACTTCAAAATTAACATCCTATGTAAGGCATGGTTAATTCACTTGTAATGCATAGGTAATACATGAAAGATACAGTGTGATGTCTAAATAATGCATGTGCAATACATAAGGGAAGAACATATGATATCCAAGTAATGCACATCTAATGCATAAGCAATGCATGTGTGATACTTATGTTTACATACTATAATCATTACTAATTGTTAAATTTGTAAATATTGGATAGAGATGGATAAAATATTTTGAGTAGGTCAGCGTAAGAGATTGTTGGAATTGGTTTGAAGAAAAACATGCATTTCTTATTTTTTTTGTCAATTCTTACCAAGTCATATGCAAATAGAAAACCTAATAGATTCAAACACTGTAATATTTGGAGATTGAACATCATTTTGTTCACAATAACTACTAATTTGAGCAAAAATTGCTTGGTTCTTTGGGTAGCCAGATATGGTGATATTTCCATTGATATAATTGGTAGTTTCTCTACCTCCAAGCACATCCATTAAGGTAATTTTTCCAGCACCACTTATACCAACTAATGATGTTAGAACTTTAGGTCTAAAAGCACCACCTGTATGCTACAATAATTGGAGTCCAGTCTCTTCAATTCATTGTTTCTTTATTTCATGATAATAAAAATAATTTGAAATGAGATTATTAATAATGAGAATGATTTTGTTGGCAACCTATGAACTTCAAAATTAACATCTCATGCAGGACATGGGTAATTGACATGTAATACATGAACAATGCATGAGAGATGCTGTGTGATGTCTGAGTAATACACACACAATGCACGAGTGATGCACAAGCAATATGCATGTGATATTTAAGTTTAAACACTATAATTATTACTAGTTATTAAATTTGTGATTATTGGATAGGGATGAATAAAATAATTTTATTAGTTGTGTATAAAGGATTGTTGGAATAGGTTTAAAGGAAAACATACATTTCTAATTGTTTTTTCAACTTTCTTGCCAAGGAAAAGCCAGGCAGAAAACATAATAGATTCATAGACTGCTATATTTGGAGAATGAATGTCATTTTGTTCACACAACTACTAATTTGTGCAAAAATTCCTTAGTTCTTTGGGTAGCCATACATGGTGATACTTCCTTCAATATAACCAGGAGTTTCTCTACCTCCATGCACATCCATTAAGATGATTTTTCTAGTACCACTTACACCAACTACTACTGTTAGAACTCCAGGTCTAAAAGCACCACCTGTATCCCTTAGTAGTTAGAGCCCAATCTCTTTAATTTGTTGTTTCTTCATTTCATGATAACAATCACAATCTGAAATGAGAATATTAGTAATGGAAATAATTTTGTTGGTAACCTATGTACTTCAAAATTAACATCTCATGCGAGACATGAGTAATTGACGTGTAATGAACAAGCAATGTACGAGGGATGCAGTGTGATGCCTAAGTAATGCACGTGCAATGCATGAGGGATGCACATGTGATGCACAACTAATGCACATGCAATGCACAAGTGATCCACAAGTAATGCATGTGTGATATTTAAGTTTAAATACTATAATCATTACTAGTTGTTAAATTTGTGAATATTGGATAGGGATGGATAAAATGTTTTTAGTAGGTGTGTATGAAGGATTGCTGGACTAGGTTTAAAGAAAAATATACATTTCTTGTTCTTTTGTCAACTTCCTTACTAAGGCATAACCAAGCAGAAAACATATTAGATTCATAGACTGCAATGTTTGGAGAATGAATGTCATTTTGTTCATAATAACCACTAATTTGAGCAAACGTTACTTAATTTTTTGGGTAGCTAGATATGGTGACACTTCTTTCAATATAACCAGCAGCTTCTCTACCTTCAAGCACATCCATTAAGGTGATTTTTCCATCACCACTTACACCAACTAATGTTGTTAGAACTCTAGGTTTAAATACACCACCTGTATCCCTCAGTAGTTGGAGCCCAACCTCTTCAATTCGTTGTTTCTTCATTTCATGATAATAATCACAATCTGAGATGAGACTATTAATAATGGGAATAATTTTTTTAGTAACCTATGCACTTCAAAATTAATATCCCATGTGAGGCATGGGTAATTGACATGCAATGCACAAGCAATACGCAAGGGATGTTGTGTGATGCTTGAATAATGCACGTGCAATGCACGAAGGATGCACATGTAATGCCCGAATAATGCACATGCAATGCACTAATGATGCACAAGCAATGCACGTGTGATATTTAAGTTTAAATACTATAATCATTACTAGTTGTTAAATTTGTGATTATTAGATAGGGATGGATAAAATATTTTTAGTAGGTGTGGATAACATATTGTTGGAATAGGTTTAAAGAACAACATACATTTCTTATTTTTTGTCAATTTTCTTACCAAGGTGTACATAAGCAGAAAGTATAATAGATTCATGTACTGTAATATTTGGAGAATGAATATCATTTTATTCACAATAATAACTAATTTAAGCAAAAATTGCTCAGGTCTTTGAATAGCCAGACATTGTGATACTTCCTTTAATATAACTAGTAGTTTGTCTACCTCTAAACACATCCATTAAGATGGTTTTTCCAGCACCACTTGCACCACCTAATGCCGTTAGAACTGTTAGGTTGGTTGGTCACTCAAGAGGGGGGTGACTTGGGTGATGCAAGATTTTGCTCTTTTTGGATCACAACCTAATTTCACTAAGAGTGCAGTAAAACAGAGATAAATATAGAGAGTTATGTGCAGTAATTGAATAGAAAAGATGAAGAATAATACACAACAATTTATACCGGTTCAGGCCAACCACTTGGCCTACATCGAGTCCTCAAGCTACCACTTGAGATTTTTAATTATATCCCACATGTTTGATCTGGGCACCTGTGAAGCCTCAGTACATCCTACAAGTTTCAGTAGACACTTGTGAAGCCACTCTCCCTATACCCTTACAAGATGTGTAAATCCCTTAGTATTTCCTCACATTAAGATTATATCTAGAATATGTAGAAAAAAATGTTTACAGAATAAAATTTTTCTTAAAGAGTAGATAACATATTGAAAACTTACTCTATTAAGGTTGGTTTTTCAAACAATGCTGAGATAAAAAGATTTTACAAATTGTTGCAACATTTTCGCATAAGTTCTCCTAAGATTATTACCCATAAGTTCAAATGATGTTCTATTTATAGATTTGTAGTATAACTAGACGTTAGACACAAGATCTAGCCATTAGAAACTTTACCCAATAGTTACTCTGTAAAACTAGCCGTTCACCAACCACATTTAATGTGTTGACACTCTGAAATTCAAATTTTTTGTGTCAACAGATGAATTTCGCAGAGACCATGAGTTAAAGACTTTAACGTTAAACTTCAAAGCTCATTTGTTCTAAAGCAAAATTCAAATTTTCATCTTTGACAAATATTTCTATGTTGGAACATACGAATTTTCAAGTTTAAAGTTCTTCTGATAAGTGTGAACAGTTATTTTATATTGCTACAATGCCTTCAAAGTTTAAATTTTGGTGCCCAAAATTCGTCTGTCAGTGAGCAACTCAATGTGACACAAGTTCTTCTTTTCAAAATTTGAATTTTGGATGTGGAAATTCGTCTGTTTACTGTTCAAGAAGTATTTTCACATTTTGGTGATTCAAAATTCAAATTTTCAAAGCCAAAATTCGTCTATTAGACTTGAAGTTCAAATTTTAGATGTAGAAATATGTCTGTTGGCTATTCCAGAAGTATTTTCACATTTTAGAGCTTCAAAATTTGAATTTTGAAAGTCAAAATTCATCTGTTAGACTTGAAGTTTGAATTTTAGAAGCCAAAATTCATCTATCAGTGGCAAGCTCAACATGACACAAAGGTTCTCTTTGAAATTCAGATTTCGGAGGCCCGAAATTCACCTATTAGTAGCAGAATTTCCGTAACTTCGAGTTTTGCACTATAGACAATTTTGTAGAAGCTATAACTCTCTCATTTTAAATTCAAATTAAGCAAATGACCTATGGTTGGAAAGCTCTCAATATCTACTTTCAAATGCAACAAGTTTAACTTCAAAAAAAAAATTTATTCTATGAGATATAATCAAAATAATGATAGGAGGTTAAAGCTAAAAATGCATATCTCACTACTCAAATTTAAATGACCATAGCTTTTTCATATAACATTTATTTTGAGTGAAATAACTTTCTTTGAAAAGCTTATTAAGTCTAGTTTCATATGAAATAAGTTTTACATCAAATCCATATGTATTTGGAGAGATGTATTAAAAATACTAATTAAAGGTCAAACTCTAGATTCTTGAAAATCAGATTTCACTATATTGAAAAGTAAGGATATGTTACTTTGATATCCAAAACTTCTTGAATTAATCAAATGCAATTGTAAATCATTGAGTTTTATTCTAAAGTTCAAATTTTGAAATCCAAAATTCATCTGTCAGAGGGAATGTTTTTGAACCATTTTAGTGTTTAATTATCAGATGAACTTTGTCATGACTTCAGACGAATTTTGCACCTTTTACTAACTATGTTTGACTTGAAATTCAAATTTCAATACTTGAAATTCATCTGTTAGAGGTGATATCTCTATACCTTTAAATTTCAGTCAGCAAAGTTTATATTCTCACAATGTATATGAAGTTTAACTTCTCAAAATTCGTCTGTCAGTCAGAGTTTTTCAAATCTAACATAAGCTAACATTATATTTACTTAATTTAACACATTTAAAACATATGATAACAAGATTAAGTAATTTTCAAAGATTAATCCCACCTCAGGACCTAAGTGGAAACAAAATATATCTAGTGACTAAGTCTTCAAATATTGAGTTCCACTTTCATTTGGTCATTTCCTTTTTGGCATGCTTCCTTCTGATCTTCAATTTTTAGAGCATCCTTTCTTTTCTTCTTTCTTGAGTGAGACATGATATTGATTTCCATTTCTGTATTTCAATGCTCACTTTTTTTACTTGAACCATCCTACATTTAATATATTACAATTACAACCAAGTAGTTAGTCCAGTTTATATATTCAACTTATGTTATTCATTTTAAAAGTACAGTGGATATATTTGTACATGGCATAATATATACATTATAACCATAATTAAATACATGCTAATGCATATTTTACTTCTTTAAGGAACATTATATATATCATATACATATGATGCATTTGTTCCTTATTACTCTATATTTGTCATCATCAAAACTTATGTTATACTAAACCTTACAAAAACTCCAGGTCTAAAAGCAACTCCTGTATACTTCAATAGCTGGAGCTCAGTCTCTCCAATTCATTGTTTTTTCATTTCATGATAATAATCACAATTTGAAATGAGACTATTAATTGTGGGAATATGTGGCGCTCGATTTTTATCCAAAATATCAAGAGATTAAAATGGAAAAAATAAAAATGGAGTTGCCACAAAAAATTTATGAAAAAATTTTGGAAAACCTAAAGATGTAGGAAAGGATGATCTACAAACAAAAGAGTTAGGTTCGGGTGGCAGTTATGTGTAGGGAAGGTGTTAGATACTCTATGTCACCCATTTGAAAGAGCGATTACCCTAAATTTATTATGCTTTATTAAATAGGCCTTAAAAATGAATTATCTTTGTTATTTAAATTTTATTGCTAGACCCAAAGAAAAATTAGTTGAAAAAAGTAAATATAATATTTTTTTATAAAGAAAGATCAAAGTTCACATAGTTTGAATATTAATTTAAGTGTTTTAAGTTTTGTAAAAAGTTGTATTCTTTATTATCTTTTGTCCTTTAGAAAAGAATAGTTGTTACAAAAGATCATGTATTTTATATATCTTCAAGAAAACATCTAGAGTGAAAAATATTTTGTTATAAAAAATAAATTTAACAATGGTATGAGTATCACTCGTGATCGTTTAAAATAGGAAAAATTATTTAAATTTGCGGCGGCATAGACATCACTCGCAACTCTTTTATTTAATATTCTATAGGTTCATTGAGGTATAAGCATCTCTCATGAATTTTTATTAATAAAGAAAATGAGTAAAAGAGAAGTAAGCAAAAAACCCAAAAGGCTGTGACGTACCAAAAAAAAAAAGCATAAACATGTAAGGCTTATTCTATACATTGTTCTTTTAATGTGAGAGCATCACTGGTATGAACATTGACCACATGAATAAAATATCCAAAACTCATATGAAAGTATTTCGGAAGAAATTATGTATTTCCAAATCTAATACTGATGCAACACATATGCATATATGGGAGAAATTATTAGGTGTCTACGAAGGAGAAAGTTAATGTACCTGTACTTGTGTAAAATACAAGTTTTCTCTTAACCATTTTCCCTCATTGGTATTCCTTAAGAGTTTCAATCTTCACTCACTCTTTTAAAAACTCCCTCTCTTTCTACGCCTCTCCATGCTCTTAAGTCTCATTTTTTTATTGCCTAAAGCTCTCATTTTTTATTGATCCTCCCCTTTGGCTCTCAAGCCCTCTATTTATAGAGGAGCTAGCCATGTATTTTTTTTAATTTGAAATATTTGAATTTTGAGTATAAGAATCATATGAGGATAATATCTTGATCTTATAATCTTTTTTTTTTAATTATTGGATCTCATTTAAAAGATATATATTATTATTAATTTAATTCATCCTTCTTCTTACTTTGTATTATTTCTATATTTTTTTCAAATCCAAGATTTAGAAGATAATTCGTTGATTTTTTTATTTTTTATATATTTTAATAAAAAGATAATCTCCAAATTTTGCTCTGAAATCTTTAAAGATAACCCATGAATATTTTATATTTTAATCTGTTTAATATTTTGAATTTTCTATGGATACTCTTCTAAGATATTATGGGTTTATTTTTTTTTTTATGAACCCTAAAAGGGACAATTTTTATTTATTTTATGTATTTATTGTTTTTACCAAATGGGTCAAATAAAATATAGTGTTTATGGAATAATTTTGTTGGTAATCTATGCACTTCAAAATTCACATCCCATGTGGGGTATGAGTAATTGATGTGTAATGCACAAGTAATGCGCGAGGGATGCAATGTGATGCTTGAGTAATGCATGTGCAATGCATGAGGAATGCACATGTGATGCCCGAGTAACGCATATGCAATGCACATGTGATATTTAAGTTTAAATACTATAATTATTACTAGTTGTTAAATTTGGGATTATTTGATAGAAATGGATAAAATATTTTTAGTAGGTGCACATAAAGGATTGTTGGAATAGGTTTAAAGAAAAGCATTCCTTTCTCGCTTTTTTTTACAACTTCTTAACTAAGGCATTGACAAGCAGAAAGCATAATAAATACATAGGCTGTAATATTTGGAGAATGAACATCAATTTGTTCACAATCACTACTAAATTGAGCGGAAGTTGCATGGTTCTTTGGGTAGGCAAATTTGGTAACACTTCCTTCAATATAATCCCAAGTTTTTCTACCTTCATGCATATCCGTTAAGGTGGTTTTTCTAGCATCACTTAAACCAACTAATGCTATTAGAACTCTAGGTCTAAAAGCACCACTTGTATCCTTCAGTAATTGGAACCTAATCTCTTCAATTCATTGTATCTTCATTTCTGGATAAAAATCACCATCTAAATTGAGACTACTAATAATGTAAATAACTTGTTTAGTAATCTATGCACTCCAAAATTAACATCTCATGCAAGGCATGAGTAATT
Source organism: Adenanthera pavonina (assembly GCA_026686845.1). Lineage (NCBI taxonomy): Eukaryota > Viridiplantae > Streptophyta > Magnoliopsida > Fabales > Fabaceae > Adenanthera > Adenanthera pavonina. The sequence goes on along the minus strand of JAIVEN010000001.1, from coordinate 49,884,353 downwards.
CACGTGTAACGCATAGGCAACGCATGAAGGATGCAATGTGATGCTTGAGTAATGCATATGCAATGCATGAGGGAAGAACATATGATGCCCAAATAATACACATGTCATGCACAAGCAATACACATGTGATACTTAAGTTTACAAACTATAATTATTACTAATTGTTAAATTTGTGAATATTGGATAGGGATGGATAAAATATTTTAAATAGATCAGCATAAGGGATTGTTGGAATAGGTTTGAAGAAAAATATACCTTTCTTGTTTTGTTGTCAATTTTCTTACCAAGGCGTACAAAAGCAAAAAAACATAATAGACTCATGTACTGTAATATTTGGAGAATGAATGTTATTTTGTTACTAATTTGAGCAAAATTATTTGGTTCTTTGGGTAACCAAATATGGTAATACTTCTTTCAATATAACCAATAGTTTCTTTACCTCCAAGCATATCTATTAAGGTAGTTTTTCCAGCAACACTTACACCAACTACTGCTGTTAGAACTCCAGGTTTAAAAACACCACCTGTATTCCTCATTAAATGGAGCCTAGTCTCTTCAATTCATTGTTTCTTCATTTCATGATAATAATCACAATCTGAAATGAGACTATTAATAATGGTATTAATTTTGTTTGTAACATGTGCACTTCAAAATTAACCTACCATGCGAGGCATGAGTAATTGGTGTGTAATGCACAAGCAATGCACAAGGGATGCAGTGTAATACCTGAGTAATGCATGTGCAATGCATGAGAGATGTCTATGTGATGCTCGAGTAATGCACGAGTGATGTACATGTAATGCTTAAGTTTACATTATATAATCGGTACTAGTTGTTAAATTTGTGATTATTAGATGGGGATGAATAAAATATTTTGAGTAGGTACGCATAAGGGGTTAGTTGAATAGGTTGAAAACAATATCTTTCTTGTTTTTTTGCCAACTTCCTTACTAAGGCATAGCTAAGCAGAAAACATAACAGATTCATTAACTGCAATATTTGGATAATGAATATCATTTTGTTCACAATAACCACTAATTTGAGCAAAAGTTACTTAGTTTTTTGAATAGCGAGATATAGTGATACTTCCTTCAATATGACCCTTAGTTTTTCTACCTCCAAACACATCTATTAAGATGGTTTTTCTTGCACCACTCACACCAACTACTGCTGTTAGAACTCCAGATTTAAAAGCAACACTTGTATTCTTCAGTAGTTGGAATCTAGTCTTTTCAATTCCTTATTTCTTCATTTCCTGATAAAAATCACTATGTCGGCATCTTTAACATTTGGGTCGTTTCATACAAAAAAAATTCTAAACGTTAAATTTTTTTACCAAATGAAAATAGTACAATAATATAAATTTGTTTATGGAAAAGCTAATTATTTAATTTTGTATAGTCCTTATTATTATTACAGTCTTCTTATACATAATGAAAATGCTTGCCTTAGTATACAAGTTATAACAATATTGAAACAACTTATAGTAAAAATTTGAAAATTAAGTTGTAAATTCAAAGTAAGTAAGTTATAAATTCTAAAAAGAAAGTTGCAAAATATTGAAACCATTCATAATAAAAAGTTGGAAAACAAGTTGTAAATTTAGACTGTGTAAATTGCAAAATTTGAAAAAAAAAGTTTTAAAAGCACTGAAACATTTCATAATAAAAATTTTAAAAATAAGTTGCAGATTTATGTAAAGTAAAAATTTCAAAACTAAGTTGCAAATTTAAAGCAAGTAAATTGCAAAATCTAGTAAAAAAATTTTTACGAATATTGACCAGTTGCCGGTAGCTATTGATTGGTTACCAGCGACCGTTGGTTGGTATTGTTCAATAACCATCCGCTAGCAACCATTGACCTGTCATCATCGATATTTGACCAGCAGTGGCATGGCTGGAAAAGAATAAAAGTTGAAAATATTTTAATAATTTTATACTTTTTATATTTAATTTAAAAAGTTGATTTCTTTTTATAATTATATAAATAATATATATTATTTTATAATTAAATATTGGTTCTAGTCTTTAATAATAATTGCCCAAAAAGTAAAAAAAAAAAAACAGAGCAGATTACATTACAGAGGCCACAGAGATAATGTTTTGCCTTTTCTATCCCTCTTAATCCCACAAAGGGAAGAAAAAGCAGAGTAGACTACAGAGGCAGCAGAGGTAAGGTTGACCAGTGACCGCCCATTCTTCTCTTCTCTTCACTCCAAGAGGGTGCGAGGAATATAAAATACTAAAAAGAGGGAGTGGGTGAGAGAGAGAGAGAGAGACCAGAGGTGAAGAGGGACGAGATTCAGAGAACGAAGGAGTGATCTGGGGAGGCTCTGAACTGGTAGAAGAGAAGGAGAGATACAATCAAAGAGGTAATGAATACATGCATCTGTTATATTCTTGAGGAAAAACAAACCATTTACTCTACCCTTCCAACTTCTCCTTCGCTATCTCCCACTTCTCTCCTGCCGTCTCCTCTTCATACCCCCAATCTGTCGCCTCCTCCACTATTTTTCAGAACTTTTTTTTGGCTTTTATTCACATGCATGTTTTCCCTCTCATTATCGGTTATAACCCCATTTTTTTTCGCCATGGTTATAACCCATCTGCTCACACTTAAAATCTCAAATTTTCGAAACTCTTAAATATACTCTTCGAAAAAGACATATCTTTACTCGTCGGAGCCGGCTGTCTTGCCAATCTCTGATAGATTCGGTATGGCCATTCATTCAACTCCGAAGCTTTCATATATCTACGAGTTCTTCTATCCTTCTCGAAAAATGTAAGCTTGAATCGATTGCATTGATAAAGGGCAATGAAGAATATACTTTAGAGGAAGTAAATTATAATTTTGCCTCATCGTTATTACTGTCTTAGACTCTTAAATATAGTGAATTACCTCTTGCAGATTTGAAGAGATGTAAACTGAAGAACAAGGATGATTGGCGCAAAGGAGACTACTTTGGACTGCTTACTTCGTTTTTCTAAATCTCTAATTTGGAATCAGGTCTGGTTCACAGCGAGCATCGTGCTGCCTGAGGGCCTTTCTTTTTTTTTTTTTAATATCTTGATATCTAAAAGATTATTTTAATATTTGATAATTTATTTTTATAAAATTTTTCGAGGTATATGCTATATATATGAAAGAAGTCAGTTAGGAAGAAGAAACACGAAAGAAACTAATGAAGACGGCTGCGGCAAATGGGCCCACTCACTTTTCTGAAAAATATGTTTATTATGTCACTTTTATAGTTTAAAGTTTTTTTATTATTTTCAACCTCACAAATATATTTTTATCTTTTTTTGTTTTTTACAATTCATAGTTATATTTGATAAGAGTTTTGACATTTTTACTATTTCTAATTTATAAATTGTTTAATATATAAATTTTTTTTGCTAAAATTATAAAATAACCTCTAGTTTAAAAAGTTGTTTCCATGCATAATCACAGCCCATCCCTCTTTATATTAGGTTGGCCTGGGTTCCATTCTTTAGGTGGACCAGTGTGATGCTTGAGGGAGTCTTCAAAAGGTAACCCACAATTTCCTGCAATTTTTCTAAATTTACTTGTTATTTTTCAAGTTTCTTGGCATTTTTCTGAACTTATTTATCACTTTCATGTTGAAGACCCGTAGTAATTGTTGGGATTGCTAGAAATTTAAGGAATGGGGTATTTTTCCATATAATAATTTAATTTATTAAAAATATTTATTAAATTTTGATTAATTCCATGCATTGCATGAGTATATATATATAACAAATTACAAAAAAAAACTCAAAACCCATGTTATGTTTAGTGGAAAGAAAGTTGGTTTTAAGAAATAAAAAAAAAAGAGAAAAAATTCATTTTAATGTGTTTAGTTTCTACAACAACAACATTAAATTTATCCCATTATATGAAGTTGGCTATATGGATCAAACGATATCAATGGGCTCTATCAAGCGTTATATCCTCAGATAAATCATTTCTCAAAAGGTTATTCCTTATAACTTCTCTTAATATCATTTTTGGTTTTCCTCTATGCCTTTTGATCGGGCTCCAGGCCATTTGATCAACTCTCTTCACTGGCTCCTCTTGCCATCTTCTTTGTATATGCCCAAATCACTTTAAACGATTTTCCACAATTTTCTCATCGATAGGTGCTACCCCAACTTTCCTTCGTATACAGTCATTTCGTATCTTATCCAATTTTGTACGACAACACATCCATTTCAACATTGTCATCTTTGCTACTCTCATCTTATGCTCTTATTATCCTTTTAAAGCCCAACATTCACTACCATATAGCATCGCTAGCCTTATAACTGTTCTGTAAAATTTTCCCTTAAGCTTAGTAGGTACCTTGCGGTCACAAATAACTCTTGTTGCTTATCTCAACTTTAACCATTCAACTTGTATCCTATGCATAACATCCCCATCAACTTCACCATCATTTTGTAAAATCGACCCCAAATATCTAAATTTTGACACTTCAGGAATAATTTGCTCTCCAATCTTTACCTCTGAATTGTTTCTAATTGGCTACTTATTAAATTTGCAATGCATATATTCCTTCTTACTTCTACTCAGATGGAAACCTTTTGATTCCAAAGTGTGTCTCCATAATTCAAGTTTAGAGTCGACATCTTCTCTTGAGTCCTCAATTAAAACTATATCATCCTCGAAGAGCATACAATTTAGAATTTCTTTATGTATATGTTATGTAAGAACATCCAAAACCATATCAAACAGGTATGGACTCAAGGAAGATTTTTTATGTAAGATTATTGTTATAGGGAAGTCCTTTGTCACATCTCTAAGGGTTCTCATACTTGTTGTTACCTCATCATATATATCCTTTATGGCTCGAATATAAGCCACACGGATATTTTTTTTCTCCATTACTTTCCACAATATATCTTTTGGTACTTTATCATAAGTTTTTTCCAAATTAATGAAAACCATATGCAAGTCTCTCTCTTTACTCCAAATCAATGTATTTGGTTTCTAATCAAAGAATTATTATTGATTATAAAAAAATATTGAGATTTTCAATAGAAAACCTATAATTGGCTACCAAATATATTAAAATGGATTTTTTCTCTCCTTTTCTTTTTCTTAAAACCAACTTTCTTTCTATCAGACATAGCTCCAGTTTTTAGCAATTTCCATGCACCATCGAAGACTAGTTTTCACTCCATATATACCTTTCCTTTCTCAATTTATACATTTTTTTATGCGAAAGAGGAATGAAAATTTTAGATCCCTGATGAAGATTTCCATTTGAGAGAAGATGATGAGAATTACATACCAAGAAGAATAAATTTTAAAATGGAAGTCACCTTGTGATCTTGCTTTCTTTTTCCATCCAGCTCCTCCCCACAACACTTATGTTTAATTGCTCGTTGGATTGAAGACCCCAACTTAGAGACTTACAGCTTTCATCTAGCTAGAATCCTTGATTACTTTTGGCTTGCTAAGGACGGCTTGAAATTTCAGGTTAGTACTAATATTTTGAGATAAAACTTTTGACCATCTAGTCATACTGATTTATATCAAATTAAAATCATAAATTTCTATATAAATTATGACAAACACACTAATGATTTTATGCAAATGCAAGAGTCTTGGGTGTGTCAACTGTGGATATCGATATTTTATGCTTAGTTGTATGGTTCTTAGAATATCTTATCTCATGCATGAAACTGTCTTAGGAGGGTTATAGAATTTGGACGAGTTGCTTAAGATAGTTGATTTTAAGAATTCTTCAACACCTAATAATTGAATAAAGTATGAGTCATTAATTGTTTTTTCTTTTTGGCCAAACTATAATATATGTTTTCTAAGGGCTTGCATGGAAAAGGTTCTTGTTCGTAGATGAGAACAAGCTCGTGAAGACATGGTGGCCAGAGCCGAATGCCTTGGTTCCTTAAGCTAGAGGCTCTACTCTACAGCACCATATCGAAATCATGGATTCTTTTGTTAGACACTTTGCTTTTGGGATGTGAGAAAAAAGATGTCATTATCTTGCCCATGTCCAAGATCGAGGTGATTGATTAGTTGCCAATTTGATTGAAACTAACAAGCTTTGCCTCAATATAGTTAAAATTATTTTAAAAGTTGAATTAATAATCCAAACATAAATTCGAATTTAGAGTAAAAAATTAATAAAAAAGAAAGCAAGAAAAAAAATCTTAATTGAAAGAGTTAAATTGATCAAATGGAAAAATTCTCTTTCAATTATTATTATTATTTTGCCTTTTTCTTTATTAATTTTTGCTCCGAATTAGGATTTATATTCAAATTCTTTAGCTTTAAAAATTACTTCTAACTCTATTGAGCTAAAGTTTAATTTTATGTTAGGTAATTAATGAATCATCTCGGATATGGCAAGAGAGTGACACCTTTCTTATTTTTCCATCTCAAAGCGAAGTGTTTTTTTTTATAAAGAACATCTATGATTTGGATATGTCGCCGTAAGCCTAAACTTTGAGGAACTAAGAAAACATCTTTCTTATCTTCTATGCTTCCTCCCTGGAGTTTGTCTGTGACCTGTTCAGAAACAACTCGTTCATATATGCTGTTGACCCCCGTTCTGTCACGAGCTTGTTCTTGTTCTTCCCACAAGTATGGTATCATGTTTCGAATTGTTGATCTAACATATAACGAACTTGTTGCATGCCAGCCTGCAGAAAATTGCCACGAGCTGGCAAAGGATTGAAGTCTTAACTTAATTAAAGAGGGAGGAATTTGAACTACCCATATGGGCAATGCAAAAGCCCACGCTGAAGATGAGGTTCCTCTGTTTGAAGAAAACTGAAGTCTTGTAATATTCATTGTAAGCGCTACCATACCATTGGACATTACATTGATGAGACTGAAGAACAATGCACTAAAATATTTTCCTCCATCTTCAACATGACCATGTTTCATTTCTGTTCTTAGAAACACAATCATAGTTATCAAAGACATGATTATTATTTAAGAAGTACTGAATATGTATCTGAAGGAGTTCCTCTTCATCAGTAGCCACTCTCTTGAAAAGCATGCCTTGAAGAGTTTCCACCATGAGATCCCATACTTGTCTTTCAATAATGCAGTAGGTTAGATTCTTTTACGGTCAAATGGAGTTCCAGGCCCATGAGAAAGTTTTTGACCACGACATGGCCTTTTAAAATAATCTACAAACTCAGGTATTTGTAGGTCACTTTACAAGTTATATATTCCATTTGCCCTTCTGATGAGCTTGGAATTACATTTGACTGTTGCTGTATTATACAAAGATAAGTACGGGATCTGACAATGAGAATTAATTTTAGGTATGCTTTTATTGAAGAAAAGAAACTCTTTTATATACATATTCAGTATTTTCTCAAATAATAGTTATGTTTTTAATAATTGTGACAATTTCTAAGAATAGAAATGAAACACAGCTATCTTGAGGATAGAGAAAAATATTTGTGTTCCTTGTACTTTAGTCTTGTCAATATAATATAACGTTCAATGGAATAGCAAAACTTGCAATGATTATTAGGAGACTTTCAATTTTCTTTAGTTGAAATACCTCCTGTTTTATCCATCATACGCTTTTGTACGGGTATTTTGTATTCTTCCCTCTTTAATTGAGTCGGGATGGGTCATCCTTACTTGTTATGGCATAGGGTTTGCTCCTGCAGCTACTAGGTATGAGATTGCAATTACATGTCCTATTATGCAAGTCATTTGCTCAAAATTACGATTTATTTTAAATCGTCCCCTTTAACCTCTTTTGTTTCATTATTCCATGATAATTCAGTTTTAATTTTGACAAAAATAATAATGTGAATACTAAAATAATAACAGAATTCGGATTCTTTAATAATGAAGTTGCTGGGTTTTGCTCTTTATCCAAATTTCATGTTCCCTCCAATTTTTTAATGTGTAAACAAATTCGGTCTTTTGAAGGTTCTCATCATGATGAGCTCTGTTTCTGGACAGATTGGGTGATTTCATTAATGTACAAAATCATACACTTAGTTATTATCAATCTATATAATCAGCTATTCAGACTTAACATTGGTTGACATACAAGATTGTAGTTTCCTGCCTAAGTTTCTTATTTCTTTTTTGCAGAATGTGATTATGCTAACTATATTTTGTCAATTACACTTGAACTTCTTCCTAATATATTTTGAGAATGGTTTCAGGGTTTTTGTATGAATAGTATGGTGTATTATGGTTAAGATTAATACGTCAATACAACAACAACAACATTAGTCTTATTCCACTATGTGGGGTCAACTACATGGATCATACGACGCCAATGGGCTCTATCAAATATAATCCCCTCAGATAAATTATTTCTCAAAAAGTTATTTCTTATAACTTCCCTTAGTGTCATTTTTAGTCTTCCTTTACGCCTTTTGATAGGGCTCCAAACCATTTGATCAACTCTCCTCACTGGCTTCTCTTGTCATATTCTTTGTACATACTTGAATCACCTTAAACGATTTTTCACTATTTTCTCCTCGATAGGTGCTACTCCAACTTTTCTTCGTATACAGTCATTTTGTATCTTATCTAATTTTGTATGACTATATATCCATCTCAACATTCTCATCTCTGCTACTCTCATCTTATGCTCTTATTATCCTTTCAAAGTCCAATATTCACTACCATATAGCATTGCTGGCCTTATAGCTATTCGATAAAATTTTTCTTTAAATTTAGTAAGTACCTTACAGTCACAAATAACTCTTATTACTTTCCTCCACTTTAACCACCTAACTTATATCCTATGCATAACATCCCCATCAATTTTACCATCATTCTGTAAAATCGACCCCAAAGTGAAATCTCTTATTGTACTCACTATTAAATGAATGATTTGAAGAAATTTCTTACTATATTGTCTTTATATCAACTTTGTTTTCAGATTGGTTTTTATTAAATTTTGTGTTGGTTATTGAAATATCTTGGATTCTATGGTAGAATTTCAGAGGTCTAGACATGATAGATGGTATCACACTAATTACTGTGAGATTCTATCCATTCATACCGCAAATTTCTATATGGAAATAATCAGTTTTCGATTATAATAATTTTTAATGTGCTATTGGAATCTCTCAATTGCTGATGTATAGAATTAAGGACCCAAAGTCAGCCTAAAATTAGTATTCTCGCTGGTGCTTCTTTTGAATAAACTGTATGAACTTTCTGAATTGGATATTAATGCTCGAAAGTGGACTCAATAGTCCATGTCACCGATTTTAGTCGTATAAATGAACTTCACTTAAGTATGTATTTCCTGTCTGGTATTCAAAACTGTATGACCTTCAATATTGCCCATGACAATTCCCTTCAATCAATTGCAACGACCTATCTTTTATCCAAAAAAAAAAAAATTGCAACGCCCTATCTTTTATTCTGCTTTCTATCTTGTGTCTTTTTTTTTTTATTTGGTTTCATTGAGGAAGCGTCCATTTATTCAAAAAATAAAAAGAACTTGCTCCACCTTCGTACTCATCTCACCCCTTGAGATAACTCCATTTTCATTCATGTCAAGTCCCAGTCCAACCTTCCACAACTCACAAATCAAAAACCTGTTCGTGTTGCCCCAAGTTTAACTGTGGTTGTAGGCAATATTATAGGGCCTGATTAACAATATTCTCTATTTTATTGTTCTCAACAAAATTTTGAAAAAATATTTACCAGAACAAGTTTCGGAAATAAGAAAATTAAAAAATCCATTTGAATAATTATTATCAAAATCATAACTAATAAGTGTTAAATGAATTATTTAAAATTTATAACTTTGTCATTAATAAGGTGGGTATTTTTCACATTTTCTTATGTTTTCCAGAACAAAAACTGCAGAACACCTTAAAGATATTCTGAGTTTTTTGTTATTTTATTTTTTTATTTTCCAGAACAGTTTATAAAAAACAGGATTATCAAACAAGTTTTTCTATTTTTCTATTTTCAAAAACAAAAAAACTATTCTGGAAATATGGATCAAATAGACTCGTATTTTTTTTTAAAATTTTTCAATATTCTCACGAAAATGGTAAGTTTTTTCTGTGAAAAAAATTCAGAAAAATCTATCAAAAAAATTTCTCACAGAATTAATCTATGGGAAACCTCTCAGCAAAATCCAAGAGAAATTTCTCACACATTTAATTTGTCATGAGAAACTTTTTCTTATGGATTTCTTTTTAGATAATTTTTTTTCTCACAACAAATTTCCCATTACCCAAATTCAATGAGAAAATCCATGAGAAATAAATAAAAGAGTTGAGTATCAAATCGTAAAACATAAATATCAAATAAAGAGAGTTGAGTATTAAGTACTGAAATTAATTAGTCAAATTCTTTAGTAATTATAGATCATAATATATTTAGTGTAAAACTGGGGAAGCGCAATATCAAATTGTGGAATCTGAGTTATAAATAAGGGAAGGTAATGTAAAACACTAGAACTAATCAATTGAATTATTTAATTATTAATATAAATGTCGAATTTGTTTATTCATGCTATCCAATCAGTTTTTTTAATTCATTTAAAAAAATTCATTTAAACTTTCAACTCTCACATCTAATAATTTTTATGCCCTCATTTCAATTTTTAAGACTCTTCTTCTCATTTTACACTAATTCAGGAAAATGTACATAAAATTTAATTTGTCACACCTAGTAATTTGATACTCATCTTGAGGGTTTTTATACCATTATATCAATTTTTGACACTCTCATCTCACATTAATAATGTTAAATTCACTTACAGATTTAAACTCTCGTTCCCAATAATTTCACACTCATCTTCAGAATTATTATACTAACATCTTCAATGTTTAATACATACCTTACCCTATTATACAACGATAATTCAATTAAAGTAAAATAATTCAGTGTCAATTTTAGGGATTTTACACTGGACTTCTAGGAATTGACATTGACTTCTTAAGATTTTGACACTCATCTACTGGAATTTCAGAAGGAATAATGAAACTTGTAGTAGCAAGCTAGTGGAACTATGAAACTCATCTACTGGAAATTGGACTCGTGTTGGCTAAGAATTATGGTTGCTTTTGCAGTGCAAGCATAATTGATGAAGTTCAGATTAGAAATCATTGATTGATCTATAAAAAAAGAAAAACAGGGAAATGTGATTAACAAGCTAGTGGTGCTGTAACATCTAAATTTTTATGATTTTGTTTAATTTCTAGTTTAGAGAATTACTACATAATTAGAATTAAAAGAGCTTAAATATCTTATGTAGATCAAAGTAGGGACTAAATTGTAAAAGATGATCAGGGACCAAATTGTAAAGAAAGTTGGATGGCATAATTGAAAATATTAATTATTAGCAAAAAGACAAAAAAGGGGACATAGATGTCATTTCCTCAAATAAATCATCTGTCTAGTATTTACTAAGACTGGTTATAGGAGGTGATTCAAGAAAATTCTCGTAAGAAATTATACTCTAATAAGCAAAACCAGAAAATAGATATATTGGGTAGAAAATTGATCCGAAGTTCCATAATCTGTAAATTAATAAGAATTAGAAAATAAGTCTAGATCAGGAAACTCAGATATATTAGGGCACAAAAAGAGATACTGGATTTTTCTATAAGGTTTAAATAGTCATAGAATCGGTCTAATGAATATTGGGCCAAAATCGGAGTCCGGGCCCAGTAAGACTGCACCGGTTTCTTAATGGGCCAAAATTACTATTCATGGAGGCCCAATAAAGGTGTAGAAAACCCTAATAGGCTAAGGATGATTTTTGGGAAACCCAGAAGTATTATTGATAAGAATAGCTCAAATGATGTCAAGAAAGGATAAAGAGCCCAATGAGCCCAATTCACCCGATTTCCAGGCTAATTAAATTATAGGTGACTCAGTAGACTATGAAATAATCAAGAATAAGTTCAAAATAATACTAGAAGGTTTACAATAATCCTCCATGCAGAGAAGTTACAGGAAAAACTAATCAGCACTAATTTCATCAGTGTTTTCGGTTAAAGTCCAATAAGATAAAATATCTTCTAAAATAAATTATATGGGCTTAGAAATGATTAATTAAGGTCATAATGAGTTTGAAATTCATATTTTAAATATATTTATGCATGAAAAATTTTACCAGACAAAATTTACATAATTAGAGCCCGAAAACCCGGTATATGTTGAAATTGGGCCTAGAATTAAATGGTTTAAGCCCAAATAATTAAAGGCACTATCTTGGGCTGAATTATCACTCAAAATTTGGTGCAAAAGGAGTGGAGAAGAGTTAACCACCATGCATGACACTATTTCAAAGATTAGGTGTCAAAATTGGAAGTTTGGATGAAGTAAGCTTATGTAAGCATAATGATGCAATATTTACCTTATTTGGAGATAAAAGTGGCATCCAAATTAATGACAAGAGAGGGAAAATTAATTAGATAACAATTATGTGAAGAAATTAGGTGTATGGTGGAGAAAAGAGATGATGTAATGCAATTTTGGCCCTTTGATCAAAAGTTAATCAAATGGATGGAGTTGCTTCTTGTTGTCTATAAATAGGCTCTTCCTCCCCTCCATTATTCACACCAAAAACGAAAATCCACCATATATTAGTGAGAGAGTGAGTTATAGAGAGAAGGAGGAGAAGAGGAAAGGAAAATTTGAAAGTTTAAGGTAACATCTTTTCCCTTTCTTGCATTTTATTTCTAAATGGTTGTTAGATCTTGTATTTTTATGCTTGGTAGGTAGAAAACATGTTTATGTTATGAATATGATGATGATGTTGGATTAAAATGGTGAAAGAATGATGAATATGTTATGAATTTTGTAAGAACAAGCATGAATATGTGAAGAACATGATGAACATGCTTAAAGATGTCTTTTGATCCTAAATGTTACCATGCCAAAATGAAATCATGTTTCTTGTAATTATTTTTAAATATTATGCTAAGAATGAAATTATGATGTTATTAGGATTTTCTTAAATCTCACCCCACCAAATATCTAACCATGATTAGGTTCAAATTATGTGAAAGGCAAGGAGATAAAGGAGGATCCATGGAGAAATGTTTAGAAATAGGAAGGGTATTTTGGATACTTATGTAATATCAAGTATAATGACATTTTATGTCACAATTATGTAAATTATGTGTGACTCCTAGATGATGAATAAAATTATGTTTTGGATCAATTTTATATGTGTTATGTGACTATCATTGAAAGTATGATATTATGGAATTTTAGGGAATGAAATTTGGAAAAATTAGGGTAAAATTGTAAGTAAATTCACGAAATTTACTGTAGCAATCTGCCTAATAAAATTCCAAATTAATATTTTTTCCTTATAGAGTATTTTAAGAGATGAATATAGAAATTTGAACCACCCTTAAATGATTTTTCTAGAATTAGTTATAATTTTTCAAAATTCAGCCAAATTTTTATATTTACCAAATGAATAGTGACTTTTGGTAAATTTTTGGAATTTTTGAATTTGGCCTAAATTTGCTTCTAAATACATCTAATTGGAACCTAAACTACTAAGGATGAATAGTAAATAGTTCCTAAGGTTAAGGTGTGACATGTACAATTCTTGATTCGAACCCAAACATCTTTGATAGTGAACAATAACGATTTCCTCATCCTTTGTGTGTGAGAGTTGGGTCGACTTCCCCTGCTCACTGTGGGCAACAGTGAAATAGTTTTTGCATCCTCAACAACCATTGTCCACGATGAAAGAAGCACTTGTCTTCTGTCTTGGTGTGCGAAGAAGTTACCGACAGTCTTCTCTCTCAGTGGTAACAATGGAATTCGAAATGGATGGGAAAATTATGGCTTCAAAAGATTTTGAGATAGGATGATGGTAAGGGTATTTTAGTAATTTTAACTTTATTTTTTGACGAGTTAAGGACCTAAAGTCTGACATTTCACAATGTGTAGGTTTTTTATTAGATTTAATTCATAATTTTAGTCTTCGATTATCATTTCCCCTAAATTTAAAGACTTTTCTCACAAATTTCGTCATTGAGAAAAGTGTTATTTTTCTTGTACAAAAATAACCCTTTCTACGTATTGCCAACTTTTGATTTTTGATCCCAAGAGATGCATTCTTGCTTAGTGCTTGTAGCTTTCATCATTCTGTTGTGGTTGATCTCGGTGCTTAGGAAAGTGACGTGGCAACCATGTTAGGCCAGTGCAGGAGAAAATTGCTTACTTGGAGTCACACATCCCTGGATTGGAAACGGTCCAAGTGATATGATGAGGTTGCGTGAGTGAGTTGGTGATTTGAAGTCTCAGCACTCTCGGATTGAATGTCATTTATTTTGAAGGTATTAACAATCGGATCGATCAATAAATTAGATGAGATAATGATTCAAGGTTCAGTAATTATATCGGAGTTTGACCAGGATCAGATCGGTTGTAAATAAATTAATATATTTTAATAATATAGATAAAAAATATAAAAAATATTTATCCATAATCATAAAATTAACATTTATTCTAGGATAAAAAGTAAATTTAATAATATATAGAAAATTATAAAATATTATTAATAAGTTTTACAACCTAATATTAAAATCTAAACAAGTTAATATTCATCTATAATTATATTTTGAATTTAAAATAGTCAATTGATATTCTATTTTCATATTATTTGCTAAGTAAATTTATCATTATTAATAATTATGTATCATAATAATACTTATAATATATTGTAATATAGAAAAAAAAATTTATACTAAAAATAATACTACTTAGTACTAAAAATAATGTTATTTTATTTTAAAAAAATATTTTAAAAAATTTTAAAAATAAAAAAGGGTCCAGACCGGTTCAACCCGGTTTTGTACCAGTGTTATACTTGTTCAACTGATTCTTAACCAGTTCACATTGATTTTGAAAACTCTTAATCTGTATCCATGCTCAGACTGGATCAGGGGCCAGTTTCCTTATCAAATCAATCAAACCGACCCAGGGGCGGACGCAGGTGCAATGAATGGGAGGGGCCAATTTTTTTGCACACTATTATATGTAGTATAATGTGCTAAAATTACGCATCTAATCAGCTGGCGAAGTCGTTTCTACCACACTTATTATCCGCAACTTCATGGGTTCAAGGCTGAGGGGGGCTATTATTGATAATGCTTACAGAAAGAGAAAATTTTTGAAAAAAAAAATTAGTGGGGGGGGGGGGGAATTAACAACGTGTGTCCACCACTCAACTGACTGGTCCGGTTTAATTTTTTTTTCATGGCTTATTTCAAAGTTTGACAATCTATTAATAAATTTTAAGTAATTTATAATGACCAGCAAAAGAAGCGTATTACAATATGGAAAATTTAAAATAAATTTTATAAAATAGAACACAGTATTATACCGATTTCTTTTGAATTTTGCTTGAATTGGATTTTCTTTATTTTAAATAATGAACTTTAGTCTAATTTTAATTTTTCAACTAAAATGCTATCTGTTAAACTAAATATACAAATATAGAAGGATGAATTTTATTTTTTATCATGTGTATAAAAAAAACCTTCTTAAAAAAGATAAATTTTGTTTTCTTCAATTTTAAACATGTATCTTAGTTCATGTACAATATTTTGGTCTAAAAGATTAAAATTATATTAAACTGCATTAATAAGAAAATTTGTTCATATTTTAAAATAATAAAAATCTTTGTAATTTTAATAAATTTTAAAAAAATGTACATAAAATTCAAAGAAAAAGGATATTATAGGTCGAAACTTGAAACAACCCCAACCAAAACAGTAGTTTCCACACAACTAAGGACATATTTGATTTACCTTTTGATAAATTAAACTATAATTTTTAACCATCATTTTTTTCAAAATTAACCAAATAAGTTTGTGATAAATTTCTTTATTTTTATTCAAACTTCATTTTTATAAATTATAATTATTCTAAATGATCTTTTACATGGAGACAAATCAGGACACTAAGGGCCCGTTTGGTTTTCAGTTGGTTAAGAATGAGTTTTGGTAGAATTGATTTTGTAACGTAGTTATGATAAAAATTGGTTTTGGACTAACATGTTTATGTTTGGATGACTTATTTGAAAATTGGTTTTGAAAAAACTCATAATTTTTCTCTAAATTGAGCTTAAACTCTATTTCATGATTAATTTAATTTACTTAGACTAAAATTTAATCTGCATTTATTTAATTGAAAACATAATATATCTGACATAATATTTTCTTACAGGTCATAGTCTATAAAAATTAAAATTTTAAAGGGACATTTTGGTCAATAGATAGGAAAAATTTTATGAAAATTTTATTTTTCTAATTTTTCTCATTTTTATTGATATATTTTTATCTGACTTTAAAATAAATACAGATGAAAATAGAGGAGCAGAATGGAAAAGCATATCATTACCTGCTTATATTGAAACTTCGTTGTGGGCTGAAAATGATTCTTCAAACGGGATTGAAAAATTGAGTCAATCATATTCACTTTTATCAAACTTGGTTACAATAGTGATGCCAAACATGCCATAACACGCTTCGTTTTTGCTGAAATGCGGTGTTTTAGCCAACACCAATAGCATCCTGCCACCACAGTCGTGTACAGCAATCAGCTTAGCTATTAGGGTCTGAAATAGTGTGAAATAGCCCTGCCTCAGCCTGCTTGATCTTGAGACTTCAAAATACACCCAACCCTTATCTGTTTCCTGTTTCACACACACAGAATGGGGATCCCTCACTTTCTTGTTATATCATTTCCAGCTCAAGGACACTTGAATCCCAGCATGCGGTTTTCTCATGCTTTGACCAAACATGGCTGCAAGGTCACTTTCCTATGCACAGAGTTCAATCACAAGAGAGTGATGAGGGCTGCATGTTCCGAGCAAGAAAACCTCTTGGGATCAAAGATCAGGTTCGTCTCACTCCCAGACGGTTTGGATCCTGACGATGAAAGAAGAGACCTACAGAAACTGCTTTTTTCAATCAGAAACACCATGCCTCCAAGGCTTCCCAAGCTTATAGATGATATAAATGCTTTGGATGGTAACAATATGGTCACTAGCATTGTTGTTTCTGTAAATATGGGATGGGCCTTGGAAATCGGCAGCAGATTGGGAATCAAAGGTGCTCTGCTTTGGCCAGCCTCTGCAACTTCCTTGACTCTCTGTGACTCCATCCAGAGCCTGATTGATGGTGGAGTTATTGATTCTGAATATGGTTAGATCACTATTTTATTATTTTCAGTAGTTGTTTGCAAATTAGACTTCGTCTTTGGTTATGAAGCCATTCTAACCATAACCTAAAAGGAAAAACTTTACTCTTTTCAGTTTTGATCCATCTGTGCTTAAATTTGGTACTTTTTTCCTCATTTGGAAACTGTTGTGCATTTTTCCCTCCAATAAACTCAACTATTTTCATGTAAATCTTGACGTTTCCTTGGCAGGACTTCCAATCAAAAACCAGAAATTTCAGCTTTCTCCAAATATGCCTCTGATGAACCCAATTGACCTGCCATGGTGCAGCCTTGGTACGGTCTTCTTTAAACGCCTTGTGGAAGAGATGCAGACTTCCAAGTTAGCGGAATGGTGGCTCTGTAACTCTGTGCATGAACTTGAGCCTGAAGCTTTTTCCTCATCATCAAGGCTTTTACCCATTGGTGGGCCAATGTTGGCAAGTAGTGACTACAACCCAACCTCATTCTGGGAAGAAGACACAACCTGCCTACACTGGCTAGACCATCAGCCACCACAATCTGTCATATATGTTTCCTTTGGTAGCTGGTCAGTATTGGACCCAAACCAATTCAAAGAACTAGCTCTTGGACTTGATCTCTTGAACAGGCCTTTTCTTTGGGTGGTGCGCCCTGGAAATGATCAAAATAATGCATACCCACATGAGTTTAAGGGAAGAAAGGGTAAGATTGTTGGTTGGGCTCCACAGAAGGAGGTTTTGAAACACCCTGCTATAGCTTGTTTCATCAGCCACTGTGGTTGGAACTCTACCATGGAAGGTTTATGTGGTGGAGTAACTTTCTTGTGTTCGCCGTTTCGCAATGACCAGTTTGTGAATAAGTTTTTCATTTGTGAGGTGTGGAAGGTTGGACTGGGGTTTCACAAGGATGAAAATGGAGTTATATCAAGGGATGAGATAAAGGAGAAGGTGGAGCAAGTTCTTGGCAGTGATGATATAAAAGTAAGGTCTTTGAAGTGGAAAGAAGTTCTCATGGAAAACATGGAAAAAGAAGGTAGTCAATCTGTAAGGAATCTCAACAACTTTATCAACTGTACCAAGGAATGAAAATGTTCGCGTTGATAATGTGGAATTTAGAAATAAAATGTTGGGATTCATATGATAGAATAGATAATATAATATCGAGTGGATTCAGAAGCTTGAGATTCCTCGTTTCCCATTCATCCCATCTCATATCCTTCATGTATGTTTGAAATAATCTAAATAGGTCTTCTTCTCTTTTCCTTTTTTAAAAGAAAATCTTTGTTCTTTGCCTTTTTCAATCATAGCGCTGGTTTTAAATTAATTTCTCACTCAACTCTAATGCTTGGTGTAAGATATGTTAGGTAAAAAGGTGATCAATCCCTTTGTGTATCATTGTGTCGAACTTTTAACTCCCGGCTGGATAACGACAAAACGATTGGATGACATATTCCATTAGAACTTGAATATATATCACATGACTATGCAGAACTATGATGAAGGATTATATTGTCTGCGTTAGCAAAAATAACCAAAGAACTATATTCCTACTTTACCCAGAGAAAAGGTTTCACTCATAAGACAAATGAAGTAAAACTAAACTCCCAGAATAAGTTTCTTTTCATGAAAGGTTACTAATCGTCACCACTATGCGACTGATAGTGTAGAAAGGAAAGCACCAATATTACGTGTCCAACCCAAAACCACGTTTCACACTGTGTGTATATGTGTGTGTGTGTGTGTATATATATATATATAATACCACTCTGCGACTGAAAATATAGAAGAGGGAAGCACCAATATTACGTGTGAAACGCTAAAAGCTGCTTTTGCGCTTCAGGTGATGAACCGTGATTTTTGGGTTATATATACTCTACACCATTTAAATTATGAATAAGATAAAAGTATAGCACAAGCAAATCTTGAGGATAGAAAAAAAAATTGAATCTCGCACCTTTATTTAAAAAGTAATTAAAAAAATGATTACATAATAATATGGATATGGGGATTATTCTATAATAAAAAAAAAGGAAAGAAAATCTCTTTCCATCCTTGATACTAATTCTAATTGGGATTTTAAACTTTTAGTCTAAATATTTGAGAGATATTCAATTTAATTTATGTAATAGCTGGAAGTATTTCATTCCCTGTGCACAGCTTGAGGAAATGATTAATATATACATACATAACATTAGGCACGATAATTCAATAGTGATTGTTTTAACATTATAAATATAACGATTTGAGAAATGTTTCACACAAAGTCAATATATAACATAAAATTCATAACAGATCACATTATTTATTAGTCATAAACTATGTAATTCATTTTCAAATTCCATATACTAGCCCACCCATCTAATTGTCGTAAAAGATAAAACTAGATGGTGCACATGAACATGATGCATGCAATAAATGGGAGTGTTAAAATTGGGTGAAATTATGGGAGAGAATCGTATGTGTATGGCACCAGGGGTGGGACATAAGGGCTCAGCCCACACACACGTTGAAATGCATAGAGGGAAACAGCACCTTAAACTTTGACTTTTGCCGATTGCCCTTTACTCCTTCAAGAGAATCTATCACATTTGAATTGACTTTTTTTGAATGAAGTAAATGGCATGGCACTGAGAATGAGGATGCAACAATTTCCCTTTTTTCTTTTGTCACTGCATCCTATGCTCTTAAGTTGATCACTCCATAAAAAGATAAGTTTATGAAATTTATCGTTTAATGAAGGGAAAATTAAGCGTAGCCACTGTTAGTATCAATGTACGTAGCAAAATTTGAAAAAGTATAAGAATTAGGGTGTGTTTGGTATCACTACTCATACTAAAGTTTGGGGTCAAAACCAAGTTTAAAAATAATTTATGCTGCAAAACGTGGTCCGGAAAGAAGAGTTCCATACATGCTTTTCCATTTTACTTCTTTAAAAATAGACTAATAAAAATAAGAAAAAATAGAAAAATTAGGAAAAATAAAATTTTCATAAAATTTCTCCTATTTATTGATCAAAATGTTCTTTCAAAATTTTAATTTCTATAGATCATAACCTGTAAGAAAATGTTATATCAAATATACTTTGTTCCCAATTAAATAATTGCAGATTAAATTTTAATCCAAGGAAATTAAATTAATCATGAGATAAAGTTTAACCTCAATTTAGAGAAAAATTATGAGTTTTGTCAAAATTAATTTTTAAATAAATCATTCAAATATAAATACGTTAACACAAAATCAATTTTTATCATAACTATGTTGTAAAACCAATTCTACCAAAAACTCATTTTTAACAAACTAAAAACCAAACAGACACTTAATTTGCCTAACCAAACAAATTATAAGAAGTGATTTACCAAATTTATTAGCAGCTATTTGGTTAATCAGCAGCTTATGCGCAATTCTGCTCATGAAAAAGATAGAGAGGATTCTGGCAACAAGACTGTTTTATCAGTTTCTGAGATTATTCCCTAATATGTAAATATAAGAATTATGAAATTTCCTGAGAATAAAGATGCAGCAAAACATATATGTTAATATTTGACATATATTTGTATTTATTATAGGATATTATTTGATTTGATTATGTAATTATTAGCTAGATATTCTTTTGTGTATATATGTATCCCAAGTTATTCAGAATAATACACAAGAATTTTCCACAATTATTCTTTCATGGCATCAGAGCTAGGGTAATTTCATAGGGGTAATATTTTTTTCTTCATTACCGTCACAGCGTTTTTCACAGATCTGTCATCGTCTAGTGGTCCAGCCGTGACACGCGCCCCACCACCGTGCTCAACGTCTCGAGTTTGATCGGTCCACCAATTCCGGCAACCATCCTCCGTCTCACGCACTCCCACACGCGTCACATGCAGTCGGTGTAGTTTTCTTTCTCCAGCGCGTGAGGGCACGTCCGGTGTCTGTTCTCATCGACGTTTATCTCATTCTACTCGTCGTCATCTTCTGCTTCTCCTCATGTGGTTGGTTTGTTGATTAGCCAATTTTTTGAAATTCCCTATTTTTCATATTTCTTTTGGGATTTTCGTTTTCTCCTGGGCTTTTTCGTTCTCTTTTGAAATTAGTTTGTTTCGTCATGGACAAATCTAATATTGCTCAACCTATATCTGTTATTTTGAATAGATCCAATTATAGTCTCTGGTTGGAAAGCATGCGTGGTTTTCTTAAAGGCAGAAAATTATGGCGATATATTACTGGTGACATTAAATTTCCTACTCGTGTGTCTGAAGAAACAAAGGTTAAGTTTAATGAACGATTAGAGGAATGGGATAGTAGGAATAATCAAATCATTACATGGTTTTGTAACACCTCTACTGCTAGTATTCATCAACAGTTTAGCCGCTTTGAAACTACTAAAGAAGTCTGGGATCATCTTGCTAGTGGCTATACCTCATCAGATTTATCCAATCAATTTCAGTTGCAAAAAGACCTCAGTATTCTCAAACAAGAACATGGCCAACCTCTTTATAAGTTTCTTGCTAAGATTGAGTCTATTTGGAATCAATTGGCTTATTCAGAGCCCACCTTCAAATATGATGTAGATGCCCAAGCCTTTTTGAAGTATTGTGATCAACTCCGACTCATTCAGTTCCTTATGGCCTTTACAAATGATTTTGAGCCTGTTCGTGCTTCTTTACTACATCAAAGTCCACTTCCTACTCTTGAAAATGCTCTTCCTCGTCTTAGATCTAAGGAAACTCGCTTGGGTCTTCTACATCGTAATCCAGAGATGGTTTTTGATGTATCTGACAGGAATTCTAAGCCTTGTCGGTGTTGTCCTCAATCCAATCACTCCTTTGCTAAGTGTCCTTTCATTGAATGTCGTGCATGCTAGAAGAAAAGTCATATAGCTGCTAATTGTCCCACCTTATATTGCATATATTGTAAGAAGACCGAGCATCTCATGGATCAATGTCCCATTCGTCCACCTAGAACTGATCAGAGGAAGTTTTCACAATCTAGGCATTCATCTAAGCTTGCTCTTTCTGCCACTGATGTTGTCAACAGCGAGTCACTTTCTGAATCCACTTCAGCATCCTCTACTTCTGATCTCGGAGTGTTACTTTGGAAACTTATTTCCAGTTCTTCTAGTCCACCTACTACTTTAGCTACTCCTTCAGGTATATCTTCTTGGTTTTTTTATTCTGCTTGTTGTAATCATATGACTGGACAATCCAATCTTTTTTCTTCCATGACACCCAACTCTACTGCTCCCTCTATACACACTGCTGATAATTCCCAAATGCCTGTTGGTACTATTTCCTCACCTTCTTTATCTCTTTGTGATACTTATTTTGTCCCTGCCATTAGTTTCAATCTTATTTCTGTTAGTAAGCTTGTTGACATGGGTTATGATGTATTATTTAACAAGCATGGTTGTGTTATGATGGATTCTTAGACAGGACAGATCATCGAGACTGAGCATAAAGTCGGATGTATGTTTGAGCTCACTTCTATGCTTCTTCCTGATGTCACTCCTTCATCCAGATTGTGTGCTGCTTCTACCTCTTCATCTCTTGATTTATGGCATCGTCAACTTGCTCATACTTCCTTGAATAAATTATAACTTTTGATTTCTAATAGTTTTCTAGGTCCTGTTAGTAAAAAATCCTTACATTGTATTTCTTGTCAAACTGCAAAACAACCTGCCTTACCTTTTAATAAAAGTGATTTTATTTCTAATTCTCGATTTGATTTGATTCACTTTGATATTTGGGGACCTTCTCTTACTCCCCCCAAGAGAGGATCACAATATTTTGTACTTTTCATTGATGATTTTTCACGCTTTACTTGGATCTATATGATGAAAAATCGTTTAGAATTATCTCAAATTTATATTAAATTTGCTACTATGGTTCATACTCAGTTTTCCAAGGTACTTAAAGTCTTCTGTCGTGATAATGCTTTAGAGTATCGTGACTCCAAATTACTTAGTTTTCTTGATGAACAGGGCACTATCTCTCAATATACTTACCCTTACACTTCTCAATAGAATGGTCTTGTAGAACGAAAACATAGTCATATCCTTGACTCTGTCCGAACTCTACTTGTGACATCTGGGCGCTGACGAAGGCGGGGAGTGATCGCCGGTGCAAAAAAAGTGGGGGTCAGATAAAGTAACGAGGATAAAGTAATGAGGCACCGACAATGAGCGGCTCCTGGCAGGCTTCTAAGCGGGAGGGGCATATGAATGAATCGAATACATACCAGAACGAGAGGGATCTAGAGACTGTATAGGTATGAGACTATACGGTTAAGAATAGCTTAAAGGAATTGATAGGTAGTACCTATACCAACAAGGTGCACCTACCTTTTCTGTAGCATATCCCTTAAGAACTTCTCAGTTAATCGTGCTTGATCTGGAGTAATTATAAGATGGGTGACCTCCTGGGAAGGAGGTGTGTGAGTGAGAATAAAGTATACCGCAAGGGACATAGGGAGAGGTGGAAGAAAAGTTTATTAATTTTGGGATAAATTACACATGATGACCCGAAAGTTTTAAAAATTATAAATTACACCCAGGTTAAGGGCATTTTTGTAAATATGAAAAATTATAGTCAAATGAAACTCTCAATGAGTTAGACCCAATGAAATATAGTATGGAATTTATTAAGGTTAAAATCATATTTATTGGGTGATTAGAATTTAATATTAATATTTTACCTGATAAAAGTGAGTTTTGACTACAGAAAAAGGTAGAATTGATCCAAGGACAATGATTAGACCTTGCTAAATATATTTTGGGTCTAGATAATGATTTTGGATCAAAAGTAATGGTTGGATAATCCTGTACCAATTTAATGATAATTTTGGCAAAAATACCCAATCGGTGCGGGTAAATTTAATCCGTAAAGGGTATTTTGGTCCATAAATATTATTTAGGAAATTTTTGGCCAGAAAGGGGATGAAAAACGTATGATTTCTAAATGGGACATGAAGGGAATTATTGGAAAAGCTTTTTAAAAGAAAAGTAAATGAAAATAGATATAAAAGTTAATTAAGTTATTATATGACATAATTATCATTATAAAACACACCATTTCATCTTCCTCACGAAAAAAAGACGCTGGTTAAGTGGAGAAGGAAGCTAGGAAGGCGTGAGAGAGAGAGAGAGCAAAAGGGAGAAGAGAAAATCACATGATTTGTCCCAAAACTTCAAGGTATTATCTTATAACCCTTTTCTTGTGTTTCCTAGTAATTTTGAGGGATTTTAATGGTTATTTTCCCTCTATTTTCTTGTTGAAAGTTTCTACCTAGAGAGAGAGTAGAGAGAGTAGAGAGAGAAAATGAAGGTATGAAAAAACTAAGCCATGAAAAGGGTTATATAGGTCATAAGGTGCAAGAATATGTCATTAGATTATAAATTAATCGGTTAGTTATTTTTCTATAATTTATGATAATTTTCTGCTCAATTAGGGTTCATTATAGGAAGGAAATTTTAAATTTTTGACCTCAAAAATGGATTCCTTGGGTCCAAATTTTAGTTCAAGTGAGTACTTTGTGAATGAAATTGGATAATTAGTGGTTAATGGCATTATTTTATGATGCTATAGGATCCAAAGGAGTGTTATAAGATCAAGGAAAGAGTTTGCAAAGTTTGGAGATTAGTGGAAAGCTCAAAGGTAGTTAACTCACCTATCTATGCTTATTTATTGTCATTGATGTTGCTTGGCTTGAATGATATGTTTAATGCTTGAAATGTTGTCTTGTGATGATTTGGCATTGTTGTGTGGATTGTTTGAAGGGTAATGTGACCCTGGATATGTCCAAATACAAGGGGAAGTGCTGCCCAAATTTTTATAAAATTTTTATGCTAAAATGATTTGATTGCATGCTTACTGTGCTTTTAGATGAATACTTGCAATATATATGATGATATGTGTGCATGATGGTAGTTGCTACTGAGATTCTTTGAATCTCACCCCTCTCCAAATGTCTAACCAATTTTAGGTTCAAGTTATGGCAAGATTACCCAAGAAAGGAAAGGCAAGGAGAAGCAAAGTAATATTCAAGATAATGATACTTAGATTGATACTACTATATGAGACGTTATGTAAAACCTTATGGGATATAATCATACTATGCTTCCATGTTAATATGTTCCTCTAAGTTCTTATGGAGTATCATGTAAGATAAAGGCAAGTTATGGCTATTTATGTATATATAAGTGTGTATTTTGGAAAGTTAGGGAGAATGCAAGAGACTTTTCTGAACATGGTTGGGAATTCGAAGTACTGTACATACCTCGATATGTTCAATGTATGAATGTTTTACATGTATAAAAACTAGACATGTGTAGCTTTCCATAGACGCAAAGATCACTTAATTTGGAGTTGTGTATGATTTATGGTGATTTTTCAAATTTATAGTCAGAATCAGAAATTTTCAAAAATGACCATTGCTACAGTGCATATAAAATGAACTTACTGTATAAGTTGGTCTACTAACTTCCCTGTTCAACATTTTTCCCATGTATAGAATCTTTTAAGCTATATTTAGAAACTTGAACCATATCAATATGATTTTTCTTGATTTAGTTATGAATTTTCAAAATTTACCGGGTAAAAAGAAGTTAACCAAAGGAATGATACCCATAATGAAATAAATTGTTTTAAGTTGTTTTATGTAATCAAGTCTCTAATTAAGTAATAATGGACTTAAATATAGTTTAATACATGGGAAATGAGTATAAGTATGAGGTGTTACACTACTCATTTCCGCTTCTTGTCCAGAGCGTTTTTGGGGTGAAGCAGCCATGACTGCCGTCTACTGTATCAATCATGTTCCCTCCTCTGTTCTTAGTAACATCTCTCCTTTTGAGTGTCTTCATGGTACTTCTCCAAATTATTCTATGTTAAAAGTTTTTGGTTGTGCTTGTTTTGTTCTTCTTCCCTCTCATGAGACCACCAAATTACAAGCATGTGCCCGTGTCTGTTGCTTTCTTAGGTATGATTCTGAGCATAAGGGATATCGATACTGGGATCCTTTATCCCATCGTATACGAATCTCTCGTCATGTTGTTTTTTGGGAAAATGTCCAGTTTTCTTCTTTGATTGATTTCTCTTCGATTCCTTCCACTTCTTCTCCTATCTTTACAAATCCTTCTATTGATCTTTTTCCTAGTGACTCAAATACAGGTTCAGTTGATGAGCTCACCACTACATCTGATGTTGCACCTTCTCCAGATGGTTCTGTTGCTTCTGATTCTCCTTCGCAAGTCATGTCTCCTAAGCCTTTGCCCTCTAAATCCACTCGGCCTACTCGTGAATAAAACCCTCCTTCTTACCTTCGAGATTACCACTGCTTTTCTACTATTCTTCAGTTACAAGAACCTCAGTCCTATAAGGAAGCCTCTCGTGACTCTCATTGGCAGCAGGCTATGCAAGCAGAATTGCAAGTATTGGAGAAAATGCACACTTGGGATCTTGTTGATCTTCCTCCTGATAAGACTCTAGTTGGATGTCGATGGGTATATAAAATTAAGACTCATTCTGATGGTTCTTTGGAACGGCGTAAGGCTCGATTGGTGGCTCAGGGCCTTACTCAGGAGTATGGGATCGATTATGAGGAGACTTTTGCTTTGGTTGCTCGAATCACTTCTATTAGAAGTTTTCTTGCTATTGCTGCAGCTAAGTGTTGGACTCTTCATCAAATAGATGTCAAAAATGCCTTTCTAAATGGAAATTTAGAAGAAGAAGTTTATATGAAGCCTCCTCCAGAATATCCTCATCCGGCAAACAAGGTTTGTCATCTCCGGTATGCTTTTTATGGTCTTAAACAGGCTCCTTGTACTTAGTTTGCTAAGTTTAGCACTACTATCAGTCAGCTTGGTTTCTCTTGCAGTCCTCACAATTCTGCATTGTTTCTTCATACTACTAATCGTGGTATAGTCTTGCTTCTGTTGTATGTTGATGACATGATTATCATAGGTGATGACTCCATCAGAGTTCAAGAACTCAAGTCTTTCCTTGGGAATCATTTTGAAATGAAAGATCTTGGGAATCTCAGTTACTTCTTGGTCTTGAGGTACTTTATGTAAAGAATGGTATATATCTCTCTCAGGTCAAGTATGCTTCTGACTTGATTTCTCAAGCTCAACTTACTGACGACACGATAGAGGCTACTCCTATTGAACCTAACGCTCGGTTTACTCCTACTGATGGCACATTGTTGAAAGATCCTACTTTTTATCGTCAGTTAGTTGGAAGTCTCATCTATCTCACAGTGACTAGACCTGATATTGCCTATACAATGCACATTATCAGCCAGTTTATGTCAGCTCCCTATACTACTCACTATGCTGCTGTACTTCGCATTATTCATTATGTTAAAGGCATCTTATCTCATGGTTTGCATTTCTCTGCTAGTTCCTCGCTTGTTCTGCGAGCTTATTCTGATGCAGATTGGGGAGGTGATCATTTTGACCGTAGATTTACCACTGGCTTCTGCATTTTTCTTGGTGATTCTCTAATTTTGTGGCGAAGTAAGAAGCAGACATTGGCTTCTCGCTCAAGTGCTGAATCCGAGTATCGTGCTCTAGCTGACATTACTTCTGAAATACTTTGGCTTCGATGGCTTCTTACTGATATGGGGGTGGCCCAAGACTCTTCCACTAACCTTTATTGTGACAGTCAGAGTGCCAAACAGATTGCTCATAATGATGTATTTCATGAACGGACTAAATATATTGAGGTTGATTGTCATTTTACTTGACAGCATATTGTTCAAGGTACCCTCAGACTCCTTTCCATTCGAACTACTAATTAACCAGCTGATCTATTTACTAAGTCACACAGTTTAGGTCAAAATGTTCGTTATTAAACCTTCTTGAGTTTGAAGGGGGTTGTTAATATTTGACATATATTTATATTTATTATAGGATATTATTTGATTCTATAATTATTAGATAGATATTCTTTTATGTATATATGTATCCTTAGTTATTCAGAATAATACACAAGAATTTTCCACAATTATTCTTTCAATATACATAGTTAATGACTTTAATTCTTCTGACCAATAAACCAAAAATCACTCTCTAGTCGAAACCGCTTAAATTTCCTCATACATAGAGATCAATGCGAAAGGGAAGACTGAATAAGAGTCGAAGAGTATTTGTGACGGCCAACATTGTTAGCGAAACAAAAAAATTTTCCTCTTGGATGCATTGGATGTTCTTCACAAATTTCTCGGCCATTTCCTCCACTTTCTATCGCACCAAACAGCCTGAAGCCCATCCACCTAGCTCCTCAGAGAAGACGAAGACGAAGAAGAACAAATAGAATATAGATTTAACAAAAGAGGAAAAGAATAATTTATGATACAGCATGAATTTCATTCTCAGAAGAGGAAGTAGCATAAAAGTGGATGAGATTCTGAAGAATGAGGACACGGGTCCTCAAGAGAAGAATGTAATTGGCAGTTTGTTGAAACAGCTGATCAGGGGATATGATTTCCTGAGCAGTGTTGGGGGACGAAGGGATGAGCTTCTTGAGTGCCTGAAGCTTGCCTGAGATCAGAGAGAGCTTCCGCAACTTGCTTTTGAAGCTTCTCGGAGGTCGCAACGGTGGTGGTGGTGGTGGTGGTGGAGGTCGTCGTCGTCTTCTTCCTCTGGCTCTTTTCACAGAGAGAATATAGATGTGCTTCGCGTTTATATTTCTCGTCTTCCTTCCTGTTGGTGTGTGTTGATCTGTGTGAGGAATGGGAGGAACGTGGTTGTCGGTATAAGTATTAGTGGTACCTACATATTGCCACTCGCTGTTACTTGTTACTACCAAAATACCACTGCAATTTTCCTCCTCTTTTTTCACAACTATATATTGCCATTTAATAACACTATATATGTAATCGTGTGTATATGTATTAATGTATATATATTATAGTATACTTAAACTGTTATTTAAAAAATAAAATGAAATATAAAAATTATTTTTATTCAAAATTTTGAAAATAATTTTAAAGTATTATAAATAAAATATATTATATCTTATGAACACTAATATTAATATTTTTAATTAAAAAAAGAAGAGTAATTCTTTTAAAACTTTGAAATCACCAAATTGGATTTTGTTGATCTCAATTAAGTCTTTTTCATATATATATATATATATATAATATTTTTAAATAGTACTTTTACAACTCGTTGTCACCAAATCATGTAATGAGATGCCAAGAATGGTGCATTGTTAAGAGCGAGAAGAAAATCGAAAGGACATGCTGCCATGGCAAATTTGCCTTGCAGCTGAGTAGGGCTGCACATTCTTGCCCGAGGCCCGGTTGGCCCGGTCCGGCCCGACCACTTCGGGCCAATCAGGCCGGGCCAAATTTCGGGGCGGGCTAGGGTTAGGGCCAAGCACTCTAACCCTAGCCCGGCCCGATCTATATATATATATTTTTTAAAATTTTTTTTCTAATTTTTTATATATCTTAATTGATTTTTATAGAATTTTTTTTTCTTTATGTATCTAATATAATACATTTACTATGTAAATATTATGAAAACTTTTTAAGATTTTAATGTTTCAAATTTTTTTTGAAATTTTGAATTAATTTTTTAACTTAATATTTATGTAAAAATAATGTATAATGGTTAAATATTCATAAATTTTGAACAATTTTATTTTTTTCTAAGATTATTTTTTAAGAAAATCTATTTTTAAGTACTAATAAATGTATTTTTTATTATTAAATAAGTTTTTTTATTTTTTAATTTAAAAAAAAAAGATATAAAGTTTCGGGCCAGCCCGGTACTTGGCCCGAAGTTGGCCCGATACTAGCGCGAAATCTTTCGGGCCGGGCATCGGGCCGGGGATCAAACCCGACCCGACCCATGATCACCCCTACAGCTGAGGATCCGAGTTCGAAGAGAAACAAAGAGGAAAGTACATGCTGATAGGATGGATGGATGCATGCAGATATATTTCGAGCTGACGTGGAAAGGTTATAATTGTGATTTGGTCATCACAGAGCATTCCGTGTCTCATCCAAATTGAACCAAAGAAAGCGGGAAGAGACACACACAATTGGCAAGCCAGAGGGAAAGACAATCAAGCCTGCCCATCTGTAGTCTGTACCCGCACATGTGAACGTCCAGGGGGCTACAGACCCTGAAATTACCAAGTTACCCCTACATAATAGACAAATTCTAACAAATTTGGTATGACTCATCAATTTGGCAACGTCAAACTGTTTTAGTGCAAACCAATTTTGGCTGGATTCTTTTTTGTGCTTTTTGAGTTGAAATGAAATTGCAAACAAATGAATGATAGTTAGTTTAGGTCAAACGGAACCTTACAACAGTGAGTCTGTAAGACATCCTATGAGTATGACTAACATCCTCTTTTGAGGGGTTCCTAGTCCTAGACAGATAGGATAAGAGAGAATTAAGATGAGACAAAGCTCGTCGATGGTTTAAATTAGTAATTAATTAAGGGAGAAATTGAAAAAGAAGGGGCAAAATAGTAAAGGAAAGAGTAGGGTGGTTCCGGCAAGAGGGGGCATGTGAAGGAGAGATGGGGCCAGCAAGGGAAGCACATGGGCAGCACATGTGACAAACAAGGGACAGTGAAGCAGCATCCATTGCCATTGGACAGCATGTTCTCCACATTCCCTGCATCCATGCACCTCCCACGCTTCCCTCCTCCCATAAATCCAATTTCATTCGCTTCACCCCTTTTTTTCCCATAAATACCCACCCCTAATTTAATTCATTAATGCACTCTTTTATTGCATGTGGCACCTCAACAAATTTTAAGACCTATCAATATGATCCTGTACTGTAACGGATTAAATTAGTGGGCCATAAAGCTCGCGTGATTATTATCGTTTCTTACCCAAAAGTATGTAGTACTTCATAAATTTATATTTATATGGTAAAAAATGTATTTAGGTGATTTAGGCCCAAGGAGTTCACTCAAATCGAAACATACTTCATGACTTAAAAAGAAGACTTGGAAAAATACTCATAAATTGCTTTTTCTAATCCAAAATATTTGTTATTTTCACACAAATTAAAAAAATTAGATAACCTAGATTATAATAAAATGTTATAATATTTTACTAAAATATCCTTAAATACTCCCTTTCTTCTCTTTAAATAAAAGAAAAAATTAATTCATTTTGATAAGTATTTAAAAAAACACAAAAACTTCAAAATAAAAGCCATTTAGAAGGGAGGGAGTAGCTATAGGTTCTCTACAATGACAACAGAATCAAGAGAACTTCTTAGATACTCTCTCCAACAAAAATACACCACGTACCTTAAATAATTTTAATCTTACGTGTCATTTATTTAATTTGTATTATTTTAATATTAAAAAAGCACTCCAAAGGACATTCTTGTGCCCAAGAGTTCTTTCCCTTATGATATGGATACTCTAGGATCAATGTCCTAAAAGTCTAGAAATTCAAGTTGCCTGCAAAGTGAAAGCACGAACTCAAAGAAAAGGAATAATCAAAACTCTAAAACTCAATAAAATATGAGGGTTCTAAGAACTCCAAAGGGGAGACACCATAAAAGAGAGATCAATTCTCTTGATTGGTTGAAACTTTGTCCTAAGAAGAATATAAAGAACTAGTGAAACTTACCAATTGAATAAACTCTTAATATTATTTATTTGTAGAAAAAGTAAAACTACAAAGGTCTATAAATAGGAAAAGAAAACTAAATTATAATAAATCTCTAAGAGTTATCAGATAAAGATAATCTCTATCTAATAAAGTTTAAACTAAATTAAATTAAATCTAAATCTATGACTGGTTCCTTTGAATATAAATAAAAAATCACAAAATTATCCTAATCCTAATTTAAAAATAAATATGAAAAATTATCTTAAAAATAATTAAAATACCCCCATTAAGTAAGCTCTTTTATTGATCGTTGTACGCTTCAAAAGGAGGTAGAGGAGTAAATGTGACTTGCTTTTTATGGAACTTGAAGTAGTAGAAGTTCTTGCACCCATCATGATTGACGTATCTATCATACTGTCTTGGATGACCAAGTAACAAATGCTCAACAAACATAGGTGCAACATCACATAGCACCTTATCTATATACTTCCCAACAGTAAAAGTAACAAGAATTTTCTTACAAACTTTAACTTCACAACAATCAGTCAACCATTACAACTTATATGGCCTAAGATACTTAATGAGAGGTAAATTCAATTTTTCAACAAATAAGGTACTGGCCACATTAGTACAGCTACCATCATCAATGACTAGACTACATACCTTATCTTGGATAAAGCACTTAGAATGGAAGAGTAGTTCCCTTTGTTCATCATTATGCTCTTCTTTTGGTTGAATGCTAAGAGCTCGCCTTCTCAACAAATGTCTCTGCCAATGGGATGATCATATTCATCTTCTGAAACATTAGATAGATAAGGGGTTTTGAAGCTATCATTTTCTTTTTTATCATCATCATTGGAGCTTGCATATTTCATATCTCTACTATCAAGTAGTAAGACTTTCCTTTTATTTGGACATTGGATAGTACTGTGTCCGAATACTTGACACCTGAAGCAGCAAGTGTCTTTGGGTTTAGAAGACATGGAAGTGTCAGTGTTGCTCTTTGAAGGAGCAAATTTGGTTTTGTAATCATCTCTAGACTTCATAGCAGATTTGACCTTTGGAGGCTCTTCCTTTATTTTAGCTTATTTTTCTTTGTAGATAGAACTATTTCTTTAATAGATAGATGAGCTAGACTTTTTATTTTCTAATTGCCTCTCAACATGGATTGCCTTATAGAGTAATTCCTTCATGGTAACATAGTTTTCAAGCTCAATTTTATCTCTGATTTCATATCTTAAACCACAAATAAAGCAAGCCATAGTTTGCTCAATATATTCTTATACATCAGCTAAAATCATGAATAGCTCCATCTCTTTGTAATACTTATCAACAAATATTAATCCCTGTTCAAGAGCTTGTAATTTAATATGTACGTCACGAAAATAATATTTAGGGATATATCTCTTTCGCATAGGAGTTTTCATCTTGCTCCATGTGTTGATAGGCTCTTCACTATATCTTCTTCTATTTCGCTGCAATTGATCCCACTAGTCACTTGCATATTTAGTGAATTCAATGGCTATAAGTTTCACCTTCTTTTCTTCCGAGTATTCATGACATTCAAATATCATCTCCACTTTTCTTTCCCATTCGAAATATGCATTAGGGTCACACCTTCCTTGGAAAGAAGGAATTTTCAACTTGATATTGTCTAAATCATTATCTCGTTTGGAGGAGGATTTATTTATGAAAGAGGAACCATGTTCTGAATTTACTCATTATCTTCAAAGAAGCGAGATCTTGACTTTTTGCCTCTAATTTTAGATTTCATGTTTTCCATGTTAGCTCTCATATACTTGAATTGATCACAGAAGACTTTGAGGGTAACTTTCAAATCTAGTTCACATTTTGTTTCACTTTCGGACATGTTTGCCAACCTGCAAAATTTAAGAAAATAGAAAAAAAAAATTTTGTGAAAGGCAACTCACTCCCTCTTCTCAAATGTTTCACTCAGTTTTTATATAAAATTCACTCATGTTTACACTCTTTTTGGTTTTTTTCTAATAATCAGCTCACACTCTCTCTTACCTTTTACCACTCACACTAATTTCTTACAGTACTATTAGTATAATTAAGACGACTCAATCAAGAGAATTTTGTGTATGTGGCAATTAATATATAATTTTATAGTTCAAATAAATCAAGACAAAACTAAGAATCAAGTTAAAGCAAATCTTGACAAATAAGAGGATGAAAGATAATAAGATTAAAGAGAATTTTTTTACAAAGAAAAATAAATATCACGCCAAGAATGATATATAGATCAATAAAGATGTCAACTTTCTATGTTCTTGACTTTTCTTTTCTTTTTCTTTTTCTTTTTTTTGCCTTTCTTTCTTTCTTTCTTTCTTTTTTTAATAGCCAAGAGCAACAAAATCTTCAGCAATCTGAATTTTCCAGCAATTAGTATTCCCAAAAACAGTTTCAATACAGATAATTCAGGAAAAGGAATTTTTCAGCAACCAATGATTTTCAACAAATAATTGGTTCAGCAAGAAGAAAAATTTCAACAAGTAACCAATTCAGTCAATGCAAAATATGGCGTGATTATGATGTGGAATCTGGACAACACACGATTTGAATAAAAAGTAGAAAGAAAAGGAGCAAAGGAGAATCACAAATATGGGAGGAGAAAAGGACAAATTTACCACTTAAGAAAAAGGCACGAATCTGGAATTTTGAGGAGATGAAGGACGCACGGATTGACTTGGAATTGATGATGGCTGAGCATGATCTAATTTGATGACCGAGGAGGGACGTGATTTTGGTGTGAGGAGAGAATGACAAGTTGATGAATAGGATGACGGATAATAATGTGCTGTGAACTTAGGCTTCCACCTATTAAATGATGTGGATCATTTAGAAATAATATTTTAGAAACTAAAAAAGTCGACTTGTTTATAAAGTGAAAGCACAAACCCAAAAAAGAATGGATAATTAAAATTTTGAAACTCAATAGAATATGAAGATTCTAAAAACTCTAGAAGAGGGATATCATGAGAAAGAGGTCAATTTTTTTGATAAGTCAAAACTTATATTCTATGAAGAATACAAATAATTAGTGAAACTCACTAATTGAATAAACTATGAATATTATTCATTTGTAGAAAAAGTAGCACTACAAAAGTCTATAAATAAGAAAAAAGAACTAAATCTTAATAAATCTCTGAGAGCTATTAGATAAAGATAAGCTCTATCTAATAAAGTTTAAACTAAATTAGATTAAATCTAAACCTTTGATTGATCCCTTTGAATACAAATAAGAAACCACAAAATTATTCTAATCCTAATTTAAAAATCAATCTGAAAAATTATCCTAGAAATAATTAAAATACTCTATTAAGTAAGCTTTTTATTATTGAGCCTTGATTAGTGAATTGTGTCTCACTTGAAACTTGAGTTTGAATCAGAATTATTATTCTTTTTTCAACAATGGGCTTAAAAGTCTCTTGATCTTCAAACATGGGCTCATATTTCTATAATTTTTGGATCAAGTCTTGTAATGTTTCCTTCGTAACTTTGGTTCGACCTCGAGTCATTAGACCTCCAATATAATGGATTCTTTGGAACATTAGATCTCCATTATTAGACTTGTAGGTAATGGTTTGAATAGTCTCTATCACCTTCCCCTACATCTTTCTTTCTTCTTCCCAACAGCATGATCACCGGCTATGGTGTTTGGTTCTTGAAGAAGGGACAGAAGGACAGGGGAGGGGAAGAGTCGGGAAAGTTGGGATGGCTGAGAAGAGATCGGGACTATTAGAGAACCGGGCATGAGAGAAAATAATATAAATCGTGTCATTTTACCATGTAGGATTAAAATGAGTTATGTTGTAGCATTTTTATTTTCTAGAGTACAAACGAGGTGGTATTGTAGGAATACCTAAGAATTTCTCCAAATCAAACCTAGGTCTTAATTATTTAGATTTCTAAGATAATAAAGGTCAAAGGTTTTCAAGAGAAGTTGGCTTTAGAGCCTTTGATACCATTCCTTTCATTTTCATTTTCTAACAATTGATACTTTGGATATTTTACTTTGTTTCTAAAGAATTGTGACTTCAGAATTTTAAGAGTATTAATTATCCTTTTGAGAATTTTATCTTTCACTAATGATGAAGGATGAGAAAAATATTAAAGAATACTACATAATTAAGTATGGTATTGTAATAAAATATAATAGCAGTTTGTTAATTATTAAGCTATTTATTAACTTTTTTATCCTACTGCATAATTTCAAAGTATCACTTATTCAAGAAGAGAGGAAGTACTAGTTATGTGTGCCTTTCCAAGAGCTCAAGGCAACCTCTACTCTTTTCTTTTCTTTTTTTTTTTAATTTGTGGTAAGCAGACATGTTAAGAAGTACAATTACTCCATTTATTTTTTATTATAAGTTATATTTTAAAAAAATTAAATTATAAAAACTATAAGTCACTTTGTGGGTATTAAATATTAATTTTCATGTTTGTCCCTTATTAAATAATTATGGTGGAGAAATATAAAAAAAATATAATTAAGATGAGTTATAATTTAATGAAGATAATATTAGAAAATTATGAAAAATTTTGCAAAGTTCAAGAAGTTTAAATACTTTTAATAATTTTTCTTGATATATGTAAAATGATTAAAAGTGATTTATAATAGAAAATAGAAGAAGTAATATTCTTTTTAAATTTTTAATGTTTCCTTACAAAAATGAATAAATAAGTAGAAAAGAGAATATTTGACGTCCAAAATAACAATATAATGGGAATAGTAATAAACATTGTCTTAAAATTTTAAAATAATAAATAATAAAAGTAAAATTTTTCTTTAAACATGACATTTAAAAAAGAAACAAATAGAGGATAAGCTATCTTAAAATGTACTCAGGATAACAATCAAATCAAGTGGAGCCACATTGTCAAAGGTAAAGCCAATTTATTGAATACTCTTTTGATCTTTAATATTAACCACCTTCCAAAACATTTTGGATTCAAAATATAAGTTATCTTAGATAAGTTTTTGAAATATTAACTATTTTATTCCAAAAATACTATTTTTATTAATTATTTTATGTGGTATTAATTTCTTAGAGAGTTTTTGAATTTATAATATTTATTAGAGGGAAAGATAGGAATTAAAATAATTTTCAAAAAATTTTATTAATATAATTAATTTTTTTTATTTTAATAAAATAATTAAAAATAATTTATATTAAAAACGTGAACAAATATGATATAGGAGATATGGTGGAGCAGCGTGAGCTTTGGTGGATTTGATTGGGCTGTCTTGGGCCTTTAAAACCCTTGTCACACTTTATTTTGTGAAGTGATGTGCTAGGCAACTTAAACATAATTGTCCTGCCAAATTGTAATAATCGCCCTTGTTATGGACAGTTTCATTTGTTCATAAAGATGGGCTTACCATTTCTTTCGTTCTTGAATTTTTCGGTTTATAAATAAATTGGTCTATCTTTAAATAGCTAACCCAAAACATAAGTCCACAATTATTTAATTAAGTAATTAAATATTTTGCCCAATTTAATCTTGATGTGAAATTAAAATTAGGAGATGTGAGAGTTATTCCTATATTTACATGATAGTAAAAAAATTTCACTCATTTAACCATACTCTTTTCCATTGTATTGAAAATTAGACTGGTTGAACTAGCATAAGTCTAGTCCAGTAGATGCACAAAATCACCCCTCATTGAATCGGTCAACCAGTTGAAAACCAAATGATTTTCATGAAAACCGATTTTATGAAAAATGTAAATGCCAAAGAAAAATAACTTAAAATAGACAATTCAAAAATTTTAAACTTATTAGCCCAATATATTATAGTATGTAGGACTTAGATCATTGTACTCATACTAAAACTCCCTCTTCCATGGGATTTTATAATGCTTCCTAACCTATTCACACTCTACTATTAACCCTCCTTTTCCATTTCCCTCAAGAACTAGTTTTTTTCTTTATTTTCTTCAACCCATTACTTTTGGTTATTTTTTTGAATATTTTTCTTTATGTAAGAAGAAATTCTTAATCTTTGTAATATTTATTATTTATCAATGCTTTAATTTTGACCTTAATCCTTTTAATATAGTTTTAATATAACTTTGAAAAATGTTTAATAACGAAGGTTCATGCCCTTTTTCTTCTCTTGTTTTTTTCCTTTTTTTTCTTTATGTGATATCATCATTTTAATTTTGTAATACATATTATTTATATGTTTTAATTTTAAATTTAATTATTTTAATTTAACTTTAATATAACTCTTAAAAGTGTTTAATAACAAAGGTTTATGATATTCTTTCCCCTAACTTTTTCTCCCTTTTTAATCTTTGCTCTTTTTTTTATTTTCTAAGTATATATTATTTAAAATGTATTAATTTAATTACAACCGATCCAACTCTGACAATTAGATCATTGACCATTAAACCGATACCTTAGCCAATATAGTAACCAATTTGATTTTCTTAACATTGCTCTTCCCCACTCTCATATTTTGTCTGTGAAATCCTTGATAAAATTCTCACTCTTCTCTTTGGTATCTCTGTTGTGAAACAAATTAGTTTTCATCTATGATTTTCTTTTTTTTTTTTGATAAACAGATGAAAAACTTAAACCTACGCACTAGCATCTTTACAATGAATATCAATTAAAGCATGCACGTCTTGTCTGAGCACATGTTCGATCACCATGGGAGGAGACGAGAAAACCTAGAAATCCATTGCCATATGAGCAGCATCTTTGGCCAACATATCTGCTACTCTGTTTGCCTCTCTATCACAGAGGTTAATCTCCACTTGCCAATCTCTTTCCAACATACTCTGAATCTCCCACAAAATCATCCCATCTGGATGTTCATGAGAGATACTGGTGCGAATAGCTTGAACTAGC
Organism: Adenanthera pavonina; assembly: GCA_026686845.1. NCBI lineage: Eukaryota > Viridiplantae > Streptophyta > Magnoliopsida > Fabales > Fabaceae > Adenanthera > Adenanthera pavonina. The sequence continues at coordinate 49,845,724 of JAIVEN010000001.1, read as the reverse complement.
TCTATGCAGTCACTCTCAACGATAATAGATTGGAGACCTCGATCCCAAGCAAGTTTCAGAGCCTAATAACCCCCCAAGCTTCAGTGGTAAAGCATGAACCCACTTGCAATCTGCACATGAACCCAAAAATGGTTTCCCCAGCATGATTTCTAGCTATGCCTCTGCAAGAGTGTCGACTAATGTCTGCGTAAAAAGATACATCAACATTTAGCTTAATGAAGTCTCTTGGCAATGATCGCCATTGAGATCGACCTTTAAGATTACTAACATCTCTAACCAACTCCGGTTTGCCCCATGAAAGGCACGCACGTGAGCGTCTAATGATGTCTATTTGCAATATATCATTACCATCAAAAAGTTTCACATATCGAGCAATCCATATGTTCCTGCTAACCACTGCAAGCCAACATTTCCAATCAAAATTTTCCACAGAAGCAATAACACCCAAATTCCATCTAATCCACTCACTAACAGTATGAAACTCAAAGAAATGCCTCCTCCATTGGACAAGAATTATCAAGGTCCATGTACTAGTAGCAATAGAGTAGTCCCTAACTGCATGCAACATAGTTTCTCTCCTTTGTGCACATAACTCGCATAAACCTAACTCTTGGAGACCTCGACTTTTCCGAGCCATATTCGTGAATAGCTTGTCACTTGCGCATAACCATAAGAAGGAACGACATAGTTGTAAAACCTATAACTTCCAAATATGCCTCCAAAAATTACGAGCCCCAGCATTAACCTCTCCCTTTAAGAAATGGTAAGCCGACTTCAAAGAAAAACTCCCATCCGCTGTCTATTTCCAAATCACAAAGTCTTCCTCATTAGGACCACCAGGAATCACACGTGCAATCTCATCTATAACATAGAACGGAAAATACTGAGAGAATTTATTCAAGTCCCATCCACGAGAATTCATAATGCAGTCCTTGACTTTCCAGTCAAGTATAGCAAAAGAAATACCACCCAAAACAAGATTCTCTAGTTTGCCCAGATGTGAGACCCAACAATCCCTCCAAAAATTTGTCAACTAACCATTACCAATTTTGTAAGCTAAATTGTTCTCAATATTGTGCCAGTTAGAACTAAGACCAACCCAAGCTCGAGAAGCATTTCACCTTTTACCAACCATGGGAATAACTTTATCACCACACTTGTATTTCTCACGCATAAACTTCACCAAAAGAGCATCCCTTCTTCTAATAAGTCCCCATCCCATCTTCATCATAAAGACCGAATTTTGAACCTTAGTGTACCTAAGACCTAGCCCTCCATCTTCCTTTCCCCTACAAACTTTCTCCCAAGATAAAAGATGACACCTCCTATGAGAGGGAGAGCTACCCCAAAGGAAGTTTCAGCACCTCTTATCAATCTCTTGGCATATAGCACTAGGAAGCGAAACTGTTTGCATAGCATACGAAGGCATGGTTGCTAACACTAAGGTAACCAAGGTGTGACAAGCACCGAAAGAAAGTGAATTCATCTTCCGACTAGATAGGCATATATCTATCTTGTCTAAGATAAACTGATACGTCCTTTTAGAGACCCTTTCATGGTGAATAGGCATTCCCAAATATTTCCTGAGGATGGAGTAATAGCAAACCCCAGAAATTCACTCAGCTCTTGAGCCCTAGCATGATTCAAATTTTTTGAAAAGTAAATCCTAGTCTTGGAAGCATTAATCTTCTGACCCGACACCTCACAAAAATCATCGAGAAAAGCTTTAATGATGCCCACCTATTCCATATCAGCTTCAGCAAAAAGTATAAGATCATCAACAAAAAACAAATAGGAAATAGGTGTACCTTTCTTGCTCAATCTAAATGGTCCCCAATTCCCATTCGCCACCTCACATTGGATCAGATGTCCAAGTCTCTCCAATGCCAGAACAAACAGGTAAGGTGACAAGGGATCCCCTTGTCTGACTCCCCTTGATGAAAGGAATTCATTTGCTCTCTCCCCATTCTAAAGAAGTTGCATCCACTAAGAAGAAATACATTCAATAATCACATTTATGATATTCTCCAAAAAACACAATTCTTTCAAACAATCAAACAAAAAACTCCATCTAACACGATCATAAGCTTTCTCTAAATCAATCTTTATAGCTATGAAACCCTTCTTCTTTTTCATGCTACGCATAGAATGAATGATCTCTTGGGCCATAATGATATTATCAGCACTCTGACGTCCTTTAACAAAACTACATTGGTTTGGAGCCACCACTTGGGGCATAATCTCTTTTAGTCTATTTGTAATAACCTTTGTGACAACCTTATATATCAAATTGCAAAGGCTAATGGGACGGAATTCCCAAATTGTTTGTGAATGATCCACCTTGGGAATTAAAACAATTTGAGTACCGTTAATCTGATGAACTGAAGATGGATTAGCAAACACTTTTTTCACCTTCATTACCACACTCTCACCAACAGTGTCCCACTGGCTTTGATAAAAGAGTGGGTTAAGTCCATCCGGCCCTGGAGCCTTCAAAGGACCCATATTAAATATTGCACGCTTAACTTCATCTGCATTAACATGTCTTCCAAGTGAATAAAGATGGTCTTTATCCAATGGTGGATAACTATATTCAAAATCAATCCCATTTCTTTGTTGTGCCTCCTCTGTGTAAAGCTCTTCAAAAAACTTTGTACCCATTTGCATAATTTCTTCAGGATCATAAGACCATTCCCTAGAATCAAGCTTAAGAGCTTCAATTTGATTACGTTGTCTTTGACTATTGGCAACCATATGAAAATACTTAGTATTGCGATCCCCATAAGAATACCAGTTGCACTGGAAATTTTGCAACCACATAACTTCCTCCTGCATGAGGACCTCCTCTAATTCCTGCCATAAAACTTTCCGAGTCTCTTCAAGACTATTAGTAGGTCCATGCACAGCCATCTTTCGATTGACACTCTCAAGTCTACAATAGAGAAAATCCTTCCTTCTATTTATATTTCCAAAAACCTCTTTATTCCATGAACCAACCTTCTCTGTGAAATTGGAAATTGTACTATTCTAGTCACTAAGCCCGAGCCAGTTTTCCTTCACAAAGTTAGAGAGCTCCTTATGCATGACCCAATGAGCGAAAAATCGAAAAAGGACGTTTATGAGGCTTATAGTTCTCTCTATTTTCCAGCTACAGCAAGAAGGGGAAATGGTCCAATTTATACTTTTGGTAAGTGAGTAACCGAAGCATTTGGATAAGCCATATACCATGACTCATTAACCAACACCTGATCTATTCTACTATGGCTCCGTCTCCTACTCCACGTAAAATGGGGACCTGTAAATCCACTATCTATCATTGAATTATTAATATGCCAGCGTTGAAACTCTTTATCAATACCCAACCTACGTCCATTCTCATTCCATCTATCCTCCGGATATAGAGTAGCATTAAAATCCCCACCCACAACCCATTTGCCATGAACCACATTACAAAGCTCATTGAGTGAGTCCCAAAGTCCTCGTCGATGTTGCGGATTAAGATCACCATAAGTGAATGTAATGGCCCATTCATTAGTTTTGCCCTTATTCATTGTTCCATGGATCCACTATTTAGATTTTTGTTCAAAGGTAAAATCTATCAAAGTATCCCATAAAACCTAGATGCCTCCGCTGAAACCACGAGCCTCCACTAGATCCAAGTTTGTCCATTTAAGTTTCCTAGCAAGTGCTTTGGCTTTAAAACCTCTCTGTCTAGGTTCAATGAGAGCCAGCAAACCAACATTATGCCTTAAAACCAGGTCACAAATCAAGCGATTAAAAGACTTACCACCTACTCCTCTTGAATTCCATATCACAAGGTTTGAATCTATAAAAACTCAAAGAATGTAGAAAGCGATAAATCAACCCATGACTCATTATTGAATCAAATCCATAGCACCTTTTGCAAGCTCAACTTCTGAATGCCCAACGTCCATATCCTCAGAGAGGGGATTGGAATGAATAGAAAAGTGATAATCTATTCTTTCCCCAGGATCGATGGGATCACTAGCATCTAACTGAACTCCATGGCTAGGAATAACACTCCCTGCCTCTGAATCCAAATTCATCCTTACATTACAAGAATCAAGCTTACATGTGATCAACGCAATGTCCCATCTAACTATCGGATGTGACGTGGAAGCCCATAATGGATCAGCCTTCTTAGTGTCCACCTGTAACATATTCTCTTTAACAGCTAGATAAATTTCCATTGGGCTTTTATACTCCTTCCCTTGGCCTACATGTGTTTGATTTAGTTCAACTCTAGAAACTTGACTTTTACGCTTGTCCTCCAGTTGCTCACATGGTTTAATAGCCTTACCCTGCATTCTCTTCCCATTTCCAATATCTCGTATAGGATCACGTACAGTAATTGCATAATCCTTATCATGCGCAAAATCCTCCTTCATGTCCTTTAGCACCAAGAATCTCGACCCATTGAATGCTCGTTCCATCCCATTTAGAAAATCTTGCCTGACTTCTTGCTGCCTTCCTCCCCCAGTCGCCAAATGCCTACCTCGTCTACGTTCAGGGCCACACATCCAACCACCATAGATGGGATTACTCTTCTCCGCCAACAACTCACCCTGAATCTCTGAAGGAACTATCGAAGGTGTTTTCAAGCCTATCTTTCCGTTGGTTTCCATGCCCACATGCTCAACTCTACTGTCACTATTTCCCATCCCATGGCTAGAGCACTGATCAATATGATAACCGTATTTCCCATACCCAAAACATATCAAATGTAACCCTTCATAAACGATCTTTTTCTCTTTTCCATTAATCTGAATGGAAGGAAGCAGAGGCGCCTTCAAGTCTAACTCCACACACAAATGCGCAAAATGCCCCTTTGACCTGTACAATGTGTTTGTATCTACCCTGAGCACTCGTCCGATCTGACTACCCACCACATACAATATTCCTTTGTCATAGTAGTCCAAGGGAAACCTTGATATTCGAACCCGCACAACAATCTTATGAATCTCCTCTTCATTCGGATCAAAGTCAGCCTTCCAGGATTGCATCGTAAGGTAATGATCAAATAGCAACCATAGACCCCTGTTAATGCAAACTCGTTTTCATCTATGATTCTAGTCACCACCATGTGATACAAAGAAGAATTTGAGTAGATTCAATGATGCAAAGGGGGAAGGAGTCAATAAAATCATAACAAGAAAGAAAAAACCAAGAAGCTATTTCACCCAAAAAAAAAAATAGTACCAAGAAGGTAGAGTCTTTACTCTTTTCCACCGCCCTTAAAATTGTACAGAATCATTATTGGTCACTTAATTATAATTCTAGAGGTTTTTAATTAATGCCAAAGGCAATACTTATATCACTGTTAGCAGGATAATACATACCTAATATCTCAGATCACCTTAATTATTAGAATGCGATGATTAAAGCAATCAGAAAGATAAGAAATAAACATTCAAAATAAGAAAAAACTTGCAGACTAAGCAAACACCAATGAATGTTCCTATCACGTACAAAACTCCATACAGATTTCTGACTAAAAAAGAAGTAAAAAGAATGGTGGGAAGGAAAAAGAAAAGGATGTTGTATGAGGGAGGAATAAGTGAAAAAACAAATTTTCAGACTAAATAAGGGGGTTAGGTCATTTTCTGAGAAGAGAGATAGTGAGATTGGCACGAAAGTGAGGGACAAGATGATGAGGAACTACAAAGATATGTGATGTAACAATTTTTTTTTTTGAGATGACGAAGGACGAAGCGTTGTTTTGTTGAGACTCAGAGACATGTGCGAAGCATTGTTTTGTTTAGGAGTTGACATGTGCAGGGATTTTGCTTTGTTGTCACTCTTCTTTTAGTTTCTCTGTCGGCTGAGGTTGCCACTATTATTACATGGGCTGTACGCCCATGGACCACAAGCCCACATGTTTGTCTAGCAAAACTCACTTTTTATGTTGGCACTTTTTTCAAATAACTTTTACAATTTTTTAATTTATTCAAATAATAATTTATAAAAATGTGTCCTAGTGATTATTAAAAGATATTTTAGTCAAAATTCTTAAGATTAGATTAGAGGGCGGATCCTTGCAGTTATTTTATGGGTTGCATGTTTTGTTTTGCACTAGAATCACTATCCATACACCTTTTATATTTCAAGTTGTTTGATTAGCACTTTATTTTTTTTCCACGATGATATTTCACTTTAAGAAATAATTCTTACTTACTAGATATATTCTTCTTTACTCATTTTAAGTATACTAGTCGTTTTTTAGGGCCCAAAAAGATGGTAAGCTGTACTAGTTTTCTTCAAAACTCACACAACATGTAATTAAAAATAAAAAAAAAAGCTACACATCAAGGTTTACTGTACCAGTCCTGTTCATGCCACGCTAAGAATGCGCGTCCCCTCCTAAAATACTGTCCCTCCCCTATTTTTTTAATTTTATAAAAAAACACTCCCTCCTCTCTCACAAAATACACCCAGCTTATGCGTGAATTTAGTCTCCACATAAGCAGCTTCCTTTACTGTACACTGTTGACCCAAAAAAGTTTTACAGCACACCATCAAATGCTCTACTTATGTGTTATTGTTTTTAATGCTCTAAATATCACTAAGTTTTCCTTTTTTTTATATAATTGGTTTACTCAACGAATTAAAAAAGAATTTCATTTCCTTTTCCGTGCCAAACGGACCATTCGCTGCAAAATTGGTTCATCATCCTATTTCGGTTGTTCCGTAGTTCCAGACTTGTTATTTGTTTTTCTGGAATTTTTGGGAAAATAACCAAAAAAAAAAATTAAAAACAAAATCATAATGCAAAGGAAAGTAAATTGAGAAATCTTTCATGTAAATAAGTAAATACAGTATAAAGTTACCAAGATAGACTCTCATTCTTCTTTTTTTTTCCTTGACCGCCAAGAAACCTTCAAGTATCAACTTTCAAATCACAACCCTAGCTGAACTACAAATTTTAAGCATATTCGTCAATATATTAAGAGTTTAGGAACATCTATTATAGGTGCATATCAGCCTATTGTATTGCTATGTATTACATGTAATGTGCTTGAGAATTTATCCATTTCTCCAAAACATCAAAGCACATTGCTCTTCTATGAATTGAAGATTAAATTAGTTGAGATATAGCATGAAGGGTCAAAATTTCCTAACCAACAAATTGGAAATAACACTTCATCTAAAATGAATATATTAGAACCCCATACATCTTCCCCAAGCAAAATCACTACCAATCAAATTCTTCGTAGAATTTATTACCTCTTACTACATGGATTGTCGAGTTTGATCCTAATTTCCCCCCTGCCTGAGGGATGTGACAAAATCAAACCGGATCAGCTATCCATTCAGATGACAATTTATAAACTAGAAACTTACCCTCACCTCTTCTTATTCTTCTTTCTTCTTTTTACTTGTTTCTCAACATTTCTCAGCCTTTGACTGACATCAGAAGATATCATTTTACCTTGAGGTTTTGGTGGCTCCGCTAGCAAAGGGCTTGCTTTATTAGTGGCTGACATAGCTTGCTTTAGCGCTGGAAAGACAGGAAAGGAAGATTCTTGACTAGCTGGGGGTTGTGCAGCAGGAATTGCCGGAATGCCTAATTTTTGCTTCACACCAGGAACTTTGAGCACTGGAAAATTAAACAACAGAGACCGCGTTATAGTAATTTTATGCAGAAAGGCTCAGCAGCAATCTAAAAATAGTTCATTGAACTTGAAATTTAGATCCTCTAATGGAGTCTAATTAACTAAACTTAGACAAGCATGAAACAGTTCAAATTGATGTCTTTCAAAACCTAACACCTATGGTTCCTCAATTAGAAAGAAATCAAGTACCTCGTCCTCCCATACAAGTCCCACCAATAACATCAACAGAAATTAGGCCAAATGACGTAGAGAACTACCTAACATAAATGCTCTACTTTGATGCTAGTGAAACTAAATACAAAATATCTAGCAAGCTGACAATGGAAGGGAAGTACCTGCCACAAACAGTCTAAAGGTAAAAATATGATTAACTCAAACTATACTAATTTCAGAGTAATTTGTACTTTATAAGCAACATGAGTTCAGATAGAGGGTGATTGAGTGGCAACAATAAGGCGGCAACAACAACAACATTAGCTTTATCCCACTAAGTGGAATCGGCTATATGGATCATACGACACCAATTGGCTCTATCAAACACCATCTCTTCAGATAAATTATTTATCAATAGGTCATGCCTTATAACTTCTTTTAGTGTCATTTTTAGTCTTCCTCTACGCCTTTTAATAGGGCTTCAATCCATTTGATCAACTCTCCTTATTAGCTCTTCTTGTCATCTTCTTTATACATGCTCAAACCACCTTAAACGATTTTTTATTATTTTCTCCTCGATAGGTGCTACTCCGATTTTTCCTTGTATATAGTCATTTCGTATCTTATCCATTCTTGTATGACCACACATCTATCTCAACATTCTCATCTCTGCTACTCCCATCTTGTGCTCTTATTACCCTTTCAGAGCTCAACATTCACTACCATATAACATCACTGGTCTTATAGCAGTCCGATAAATTTTCCTTTAAGTTTAGTAGGTATTTTACGGTCACAAATAACTCTTGAAGTTTTTCTCCACTTTAACCACCCAGCTTGTATCCTATGCATAACATCCCCATCAATTTCACCATTATTCTGTAAAATCGACCCCAAATACTTGAACTTTGACACTTTTGGAATGATTTGCTCTCCAATTTTTACTTTTGAATTATTTCTAACTTGCCTCTTGTTAAATTTACAATACATATATTTCGTTTTACTTCTACTCAAGCGGAAACCTTTTGATTCCAAAATATGTCTCCATAACTCAACTTTAGAACCGATCTCTTCTCTTGAGTCCTCAATTAAGACCATATCATCCGCAAAAAGCATACACTTAAAAATTTCCTCTAGTATATGTACTGTTACAACATCCAAAACCAAATCAAATAAGTATGGACTCAAGGAAGATTCTTAATGTAAACATATCCTTATAGGAAAGTACTTTGTCTCCCTTTCAGGAGTTCTCACACTTGTTATTACCCCCTCATACATATCCTTTATGACTCGAATATAAACCACACGAACACCTTTTGTTCTCCATTACTTTCCACAATACATTTCTTAGCACTCTATCATACGCTTTTTCCAAATCAATGAAAACCATATGCAAGTTTCCCTCTTTACTTCGATATCTTTCAATTAAAACCCTTAATAGATAAATAGCCAAAAAAAATCAGGTCAACATACTACCAATTGAAATTGTTAGTGGTGTTTGACAAGCTTGACATGTTCAGAAAATCAAGTCAACATACTACCAATTGAAATTGGAAGTTCATCTTGGAGGGTTAGAAGTTCATCAAAGGCAAATGGCAATGCCCTAGGTGAGAATACCAAGTGGCAGGTTTTGCAGCAAAAGAGACCAATAACCCTCCAATTCTGCCATAACCCATCATCATGTAGGATTGTAGAATAAATCACAGAAAGGAGTTAGTTACTTCATCTTGGCTGTACAAGCACATAATCCTCCAATTCTGCCATAACCCTCCCCCATCCCCTTTTTCACTGGATGCCACTACCATCCTCCAAAAAAAATTGATGGAGCAAAAGAGAACTCCATGTTTAAATTTTCTCACTAAAAGATTGGAGATTTATGAGCAAGAACTAGACAAGTGGACTTGAGAAAACTAGATAGTCATGGATTGCATACTATTACTGATACTGACAGGACTTCCATGGAAGGACTAAGTTCTAACTAAGTTACCCAAGACAATGTGTAACAACAACAATGACAATATCCTTACCCTAGTAAGTGACCTTGACTACATGTATCATACAACCCTATTGGACTCTATAAAAAATCATTTCTTTAGATATATTATTAATAAAGAAATCCTGCTCTATAACTTTCCTCAATGTTCTTCTTGGTCTCCCCTTACGCCTTAGTATACCACCATATAAGCCTAGGTAATGTGTATTCAAGGAAATGAAATCCAACTTTCAGCCATCATAATGTTGGGTTCAATGGAAAAGACTAAATAATATGCTTATGCTAAGAACATAAAAGGCCTTACCGAGTCCATACATAAGTGAAAAACAATTTGACGCAATCCAGTAACATATTACAGCCTGCACAATTTTACATCAACACTGAGTTAAAAAAAACACATAAAACAAGATTGATACTAAATTAATCACTCCTTTTCTTTCATAACCAGCCGTATAGACTATGATTCTTTGCTAAGTTCATATAGAAAAGTATATCAAATGCACAAATAAATTGGATTCAAGCAAAGCAATTCCTTCTCTAAGCAGCTAAGCTGGAAAAGCTACCTTTGGAAATCCCATGGTGAGAGGAACTGTAAGAACAGCAAAGACCCTGGAGGTATTTTTTATCATGCCAGTCGTAGCATTTCCTTCCATGCCTTCTTGCAAATTGCACTAAATAACATTGAGAAATTATTTTGTCTACATTGGTATTAATCCCACTCTCGCATACCCATATATAGAAAACTACTTTAGTTTAAAATAGGAAAAATAATATCTAATAGATTTAAATACAACAATAGCCAATGAATTAGATTAAACAAAAAAAAGGGCATTCCTAAAAAGTTATTCCATCTTCAATTTGATACAAATGACAGTTCATCCCTATAAAGCTTGAACTTGTACTGCAAGTTCACAAACTGAAAACTAGCAATTTTGTGATAATCCAAACAAGCTTTATTAGGAAATCTTATGAAATGACTAGCTGATACAGAAGAAATCAAGGCACCAAGTAAAATGGACATGTCCAAATATTATTCAGGCATGGCTTGAGATGATCGGTCAAGACAGACAATTGAAAAGAAACCCAGAAGTCTCTGCGAGGGAAATGCTCACCTCTACTGTTACTAAGAATGACAATGCAGTCAAAACAGGAAATACGTATAACTCATCTGGAGTTGTGAGATCGGTAAACCAGTAAGCTCCGCCATGTTTGAATGATTGCATTTTTTCAGCCATATTTGATATCTATGAATAAATGTCCATCAGTAAATGTTAATAAATAAATAATAGCAATAGATTAATCAGAATCATACAGCTAAACAAATTGAAAGAGAATCAAATTGAAAATCATCTTACCGCCAGGAAAAAACTGACAAGGATAGGACCTTGAATAAAGAGCCCCATCATTGGAGTAAATGGACTCACACCGTGTCTGTATGATCAAAATCACAACGATAAATAGTAAAACAAAAGGTCCATGAAGTTTAAGTTGATACTTGAAACACTGACTCTGTGAGATTCAGAGAGTAATTATATTATTTCCTCAAAGTTATGAAATATTCACAACATTTAAATGACTCGAGATGTAACTTCTTTCCATTCCAAGAACATAGTTGAAGCGCATATGAGATGACATTTTTGAGAGGCCACAATGACAGCAGAAATTGGACAATACTAATTTCAATTACGAGAATACCATTAAAAAGTACTGCAGGTGTATTATAGCACCAAATGTACTATATTACATCAGATAGTGGTGCTCAAACATGACTATTAGAGAGTACTTCATGAAGACTCAATTCATAAATAATGCCAAGATATCTCTTACTGGAAAAACAGAAAAACTACTTACTCCTTAAATAGCTTTTTCATCTGCTCCTGACCTTCTATTCGAGATACAACCTGAAAATTTTATGTCATTGCACTTGGAAAAGCAGTTGCTTCTGATGTGACATTCTATAACACCCACGTAAGAAGCAAACGGTGATACATGATTCACAAAACACAGATAATAAGAACATATTTATATGATTAAATTTAAAACTAAACATGTATATGATAATGACTCTGTAAACGCTTTTTGAGCCATAAGGTCTATCTTGGCTTTGATGAGGCCCCAAAACTAAATTCATCTAAACTTTTGTTTATAAAAATATATATATTATATATATGATTAAAATTAAAATTTGCAAATGTCTTACATGGAACACAAGGTGTTCAGTCCATATAAATGCTCAGAGGAAAGGCGCAAACCCCACCTTCACAAGCACAGGTGATGTAGAACAGGGAGGAAGAAAAAATGGAAAAACAACAAAATTCTCAAACTGAATATCAATAATCAGGGGTAACAATGATAATAAAATAGAAACCTATTTACAGGCAATTAAATCAAGAAATCCAATTTTCATGACAAGAATTGTTATCCTAACATATCAATAAGGCAATACGACATGTCATGTCCACCATTCCTAGTAATAAATTTCTGACTTTAGTACATATAGCTCTATTACCTTATCTTCCATTTGTTTCTTTATCTCTTCCATGCGAGGCCTTATTAGCTGAACAAATGAAAAAGTATGCTTAGATGCCAAGGTTGATAAGAAATCAGAAAAGCTTATTATTGATATAACTGCTGCAACAAGTTTATAAATCTATTTGGAAGAAGGGAACAAAAGAGGAGCAGACGTGGAGAAGGAAGGGAACTACCCCACAACCCTTTAAATATTTTAATTTAAAGGGAAAGAGAAGCGGGGAGATTATCCCCTCCTTTTGTCTGCTCCAATTTGGAGAGAAATCCGAATTTCTTTCCATTACTTCTGCTAGAAGAAAAAGAAATTAAAAGCAGCACGCCATACAGAAAGCTTAGATGTCGCCTTTTGTTGATATATCACTAGTGGAAGTGCTGCTACTCGAATCAAGATGGTTGTTAGAACTATGGCTAACCACCTGAAGGAAAGAAGAAAAAAAAGGAAAAGAGTTTCCTTTCAAAATTGATGTGCAAACAAATTTAAAAATTATACAGTATTTCATGTTCCTAAAATGCAAAGGAGTACAAGAACAATCTTGCAAGCTCAAATAAACTGATGAGTTCTGGGAAAATAATCAGTAGTTGAAGATTCAGATTCGGACATTACATCCCAAGAACAAAATGCATTTCCATTTAAATCATATTCATCATTACCGAGCCAAGTCCCCCTTATAATTTTTTAGGTATCTTAAATTAACATACTGTATTTCATGACAAAGAACCACAACCTTCAGAGTATGACTATATGTTCATCATGACAGAGATATTCCGCGAAGGTACTCTTGTACCCTATGAATGAGAGTATTGATGAGGTTAGATAATCTTATAACTTAATGCCGAAAAGTTCAAAAAAATAATAATAAAAACCAAAAGATTCACTAACGACAATTTAATTTATATGTATGCCAATGGTGCACCTATTTCAGAATCCCCTCACTCATTCAGATTGGTCATAAAGAATAAGCAATAACGTTCCATCGAATCCATGGCCCGTGAGTAGGTTTGAGCTATTACTTAACGTTAACATCATTTCTGAAATGTTGGCAAGTCTAGTATTACTAAAGTTTCTTCATCTTTTCCGAAGTACTGAGGTAAGGTAAGAATAAACCAACCAGTTTAACCCAGTATAGGAATGCACATCATATATCAAGAACTGCAAAGCTTTAACAGGTAAATAAGAATCCGCAGCAGCAATTGCAACTTCACTAGCAACAGGAATCTGAGAAGTTACAGTATCTGTGAGAACATCTGCTGCTACATTACCCATTACTTCGATATTATCTGAACCCTGATTGAGTGCTGTTGACATATATCGGCAGAAAGAATAACCAAAGGGCGGCATAAGAATATTGTGAGAAGAGGCAGTAAAACCCATTGAGCCATTGACAGAGCTTCCAAATGATCTTGTATGGAGAAAATAACTCGTCTCAGCCAAAGATGCTGTTCCGTCTGGGCATTCAAGTTTATGTTCATCGCTATGAAGAACGTAGCTGAAAGATGGGTTGAATTTCCAATGAACGAAGTTCCCTCTTATCAAGAGGCAACGTCTGTAAGCCATTGCAAAAACATCAAGTAGTCGAATTTGAAGTGCAGTGAAGGTCGAATGTTAAATCGATGGTGTATTAGGACCACAAAGCTTTTGAAGATCTTGTGTTCTCTCTGGTGTATCGGTACCGTAACTTCCTTGGTAGCGAAGCACGGCAACTATATCAATCTCGTCTTCCTGGGACGAGGAATAGGGTTGCGTTGCAACTAGTAAACTAGAAACTGGAATAGGGTATTCGATCCGACCCAGGTAATCCAACAAGAAGATCTTCTCGTTGGTGTATCGTGCAGTCAGGCGTCATATCTGGATGACATGGCGAGATGTGTACCCTTTGATTATTAATTAAACGGGTTAGGATGTGGGTGCTGCTTAAAGATGGGCAGAAATATGCTTCTTAGGAAATCCGGTCGCATATACACACAATCACAGACAGACACATATATGTTGCACACTAATCGTTTTTGACATTTTTCTTGATTTGTGCGTGTCATGTCTCTGAAAGGCCTATGCTAGTTTTCTATGTATCATTCCAATTCTATCTTTTTGACATTTGTCTTAGGAGAGATGGAATTACATTGTTTGACTATTTGTATTTTGTGAAAGAGGGCATTGCATTATTTTGATTTTTTTGAGATTTCCCAAGTTCGTCACCATGACCTGATGGCCCACTGCCAGGCCTAATCCATTACACATTAGCAACGTTGCTAGGATGGCTGAGAACTGTATCATCTCTCATCCACAAACTAACATCCACATTCGAAGTGGGTTCATTCAGATTGAAGGCCCAGTGTCCTGGACTGAAAATGGGTTGGGGATTTTGGGTCCTTTTCCTCAATCACATGGTGTTTTGGGGCCCACCATTATTCGGACATATCCTTTTCCATGGGTGACATTTTTGCTTTCCCCTTCCTTTTACTCCATGCTGGTTTCCACATGGCTTTTCAATTCTGATCCAAATTCTTTAAATAACCCTGCTTCAATCCTCCTCCATATGGTCATATTTGCCACACTTGAAACAGACATATGAATATTTTAATTATTTGGACATGAAAAGAAAGTTTCTCCTCATATGAACTCTTGTTTATTCCTCAACACAAACTACTCTATCAAATTTTCTGCAGTAGACGCCCTGCAAAATCATTTTTTTTTTAATGTTTTGCTAACAAAGAAATTTCATAAAACAAACCAATTCAAAACATCTGCAACAAAACAGAACCACATAGAATATAGACTAGCTTAGAGACTACAGTTAACGCCAAAGTAAACACCACCCATACAGGAAAGAAAAACATAGTGAGAGGGATTGGGGTTTTACAATCCAACCAATAGAGCACAATCCCTTTAAAAAGCTCTTGACTAATTGGAAAGCAGCCAAGTTACACAAATGAGGTACCCAACATAGAGGCACCACCAATGAAACAACAAACATCATAATGGTGTCCATAATAAAAGAGCTACAACTCCAACTACGATGATGCTGAAAACCAAACACAAAAATGACCAGAACATGAAAGATCATCCCAAAGCTAGCCACCCAAAACTCCATACACAACAAACCCAGGTTAGACCCATCTCAGGGTTTCAACAATGTCAGGCTAATTAAAAGTAAAACATCAAACACTTGCCAAACATTAGTTGAATATGACAGTAAAGTTTAGAAATTCGTAATTAAATATCTGGCAATTTGTCAACTTGATTTACTATATTCTCTAGTTCCCTCAATCCACAGTAAGAAAAATGGTCTTTGACCCCAATTCCCCACAAAAACATTAGAATAAAATATAGTAGGATTCTAGAAACAGAAAAACTGGATCACATCTAGTTTGATTTGAGCAATAGTTCAGGACAACACGTTCTTGTTGATGATCATTAGAATTAACATCTGTTGCACATAATTTGAGACATCATGGGTATTATTGTAATGTTCTGTTATCTAGCTCCTATATGATGTACTCTTGTGAAATAGTAGGGTCATGCGAAATGTGAGAGAGACTTCTGATTCCTTCCTCTTCCTCTTTCCATCTTTTTCCTTCTCCTCTTCCTCTCTCTGCATTTGTTTTCTTATTCTATCCCAATTTAGATTTCAGGATGTAACAATTGGTATCATAGCAACCAATCCACGTGGCTAGTGATACCCTATTACCTGCGAGGCAATATAAACAAATATTTGTAAAGAATTCCTCCTAGACTGGCAGCTTGGATTAGAGCATTTGAATCCTCAAACCTTATATGAAGCCATGGATTTAGGAGAAGGCTTGATGAGGAGTTTGTACCTGTTAGAGGAAGCTGAGGCACATAGCCATTGGAAAAGTGAACAACAAATCAGTAGTGCAAGAGTCAGGCATTACTGACTCTGTTTCTAAAGAAATGTGGCCAAGTTAATTCCCAACATTAATTGTTTTTTTCGTTTTTCGTTTTTCTTTTGTGCTTTTTTTATTGAGCTTTCTCTCTCTTAACACAATCTCTTCTCACATGAAAATTGGAATGTTGTAGCCGTGCTAACAGTTACAAGAATCATTTCAAGTAATTTGGACAAGTAGATAATATGTGAGGTAGGGTTCCAACTTGTATGCTTTAAACCGGGGAATAACACACCACTCTCATTCAAGTACGGAAATAATTATATCCTCTCTATATTTTTCCCTCTATTCATCAATACCCAGTGATGGCATACTTATGGGTTGAATCTCCTCAGACTTTACACTAGCTAGTATTACGGCCAATGTGTGGGCGATTGGCACGACAAGCAATGGACTCCACCGAATTTTCCAAGTAAAAGTCACAGCTAGTGGTTCTCGCATCATAAATGAAAACTGTTTCTTGGAGAAATTAATAGTGAAAACTGTTTCTAGTCAGCTCAATTTATTTGTTTTTATGCTTCTCGCATCATAAATGAGAACTGTTTCTGGCCCTTCTTCTTCGTCCTTTGTCACCGAAATAAAATTTGAAAAATATAAAGACATGAGAGCTCTCACCCACCCAACACTGATCACTTTCACCATAATTCAGTGAGTGAAGTCATACCATTGGCGACAAGATGAATGAAGATGCCTTTGTCCAGGCTTTTTGCCACCCATCCTATTCAGCGATCTCTTCCGATCTGGACGTACGTCCTTGGACGTTAATGGATATTGGATGGACATGGAGCTCCAGCTTCACCACAAACAAGAGGAGGAGCGTGATAAAATTATAATGGACGGTCAAGATTCTACTCTAAAAAAAAATTGTGATGGAAATTTTTTGGTTGCAAAATAGTACTATATTATTAAGGAATTTCATAGTCATCCTGTCTGACAAATGCAAAGGGAAAGGTCATCTTTTTTATTTTCTTAAACAAAAATCAAGAAATGCAATATCTCTTGCACTCATATTGTCATTAGTCAAGTATAGTTGAGAGACCTGTGACCTCCTCTCCTACGATGTTATTTATTTTGCATTGGGCTATTGCCCCGGTTGTAATTAAAAAAAAAAAAAGAAACCCTATAGTTATGGTTTTATGTTCTTTCATTTTTAAATGCACAAAACTGCTTTTTCCTTTTTCAGTCAATTTCATTAAGTGCATCAAAAGAGAATGATTTTGAATTGATACGATACAACAGTTTAAATTTATAAAATTTCAAATTCAATTTGAATGATTCTGAAAAAAAATTAAATTGTATACTCTCTCCAGTCCATAATATAAAATTATTTTAATTAAATCACGTTGATTAAAAATAAAAATTAAAATTATTTAACTATTTTAATTTTTCTAAAACATTACAATATTTTTTAAAATTATTTTTATTTAATTTTTTTTCTTTTTTTAAGATACATTAAATATAAATATTTTTATAAATATATAATAAATATTATTTTATATATTATAAAAAATTTTATATTTAAAATTAAAATAAAAAATTCTATATTTGTGATCATAGATAATATTATTTTACATTTTTCAAATGTTAATTATAAAACGCCTATGGTCATGCCCTATCATTTATTATGTCTCTCATCTGTCTGCCGTCAACACGACCCCCATTAATTATTCTGAAGCAATTTGTCAGCCCAATTTATTATATTTTCTAGCCATTCCGTCGATCCCCAATTCGAAAATTGGTCTTTGATCCCAATTCCCAGGCGAAGATAATCATGGGGTCACTTGGTATAATGAAACAGCAGACAGAAGTTTAACTTCCGAAAAAATATAAACTTGTCGTTTTTGTTTAACTAGAAAAAAGATATAAGTTTCCAGTGGGTTTAACTTTAGTAGTTTTATTTCATGATCTAGAGAAGTTCTATTTTTTCAAGTTATTTATAATAATTTTTTTAAATATATAAACCTTTATTATTTTAGTAAAATAAGATTATTATTATTATTATTATTATTATTATACAAACTCTTAATTATCATCATAATTTTTTTTAGAAAATAACATTTATGTCATTAACCTTAAAATATAATATATTTATTTTAAAAAAATTAAACTTCATAGGAAATAAAAAATAAAACTAGTTAAAAGTAAACTTTGTGAAAAGTTACTTTTCGAGAAGTGTATTAAGAATTCCAGAAGAGTAATACAATATAGAATTCTATCTATATGTTCTCAACCTTTGTGTATGTATAACAAATTTAATACGGGAAATCTATCTTTTATCATCGGTATTTTGGGGAAATTAGTTGGTGGAGGATACTACTCATCGAAGATAAATATATATATTACTTGGTCAGGCCTGGCTTGATTTGAGCAATAAGATCAGGACCGACTGGTTCTCACCGGAAATAATGAAATTCTTTGGAAAATGTTATATGAGTTGCTAATCGATAATTCAAATACAAAGAATTCACTGATTTTCCACATCTCCTAATAATTTCAGGACGACACTAGCTAGATTGGTTTTCAATGCCACATTTTAATTCAAAAATTTTGACGATAATATTATACTATATATAAAGAACTACAGGCATTTAAGTTTTCTTTTTCATATTGAATTCTATTGTATAGTATGTTAGTTACATTAAACATTTTTGTCACAAATTTATTTTTCTCTATAGTGATTACGTGAATCTATCATATTCAATTTTTCATACTAGTCAAGGGAGGAATTTTCAGAAAATTAGTGTACTTCCATTTCATTTTAAAATTGATTAGATAGGAGATGAATTAAAATGAAACTTCAACAGTAATTCATATTAATTATATTTCAATATATAATCATTTTTAACATTTTTTAGCCAACATAATCATATTTAACATTGTATATTGTATTATCTGTATACGCTCTCTGGTTAAAAAAAAATCTGTATACGCTCGTTGCCGAGGGTGAGAGAGGGGCAGGGAGGGAGTTTATTTATATAAATCCTCTTTCCCTTATCAATCGAATTATCCAGTTATTCCAGTCTTTCAAGATATATATATATATATACACACACACACACACACCAGACTGATCAAAAGCTAATCTTTCCTTATTGGGAGTTGATGTTTATACAGATACCTACCATTACAAGAAAAATTAAGAAAATATATAATAATGAACTAGTTTAGCGAATCACTGATCGATCAGCTTCTTCTCTGGAAGAACCTACGATGAGTTGATTGTTTTGAAATGGTTCATCACAGCCCATCCAGCAGACACGTTTGTGAGACTATAACCTCCGTCTAATACAAGGTTGAGCCCACTCACGTACCTGGATTCATCGCTTCCCAAATACGCAGCTGCTTCCGCCACATCCTCTCCTTTCAGAAACACTCCCTTGAGAATCCCAGCCTCCGAGTACACCCTCTCCACGTCCTCCTTCTTCATCTTCATTTCGTTCACCATCATCGGCGACCCCACCGCGTACGGCGATATGCAGTTCACTCTCACGCCGTGCTTTCCCAATTCCACACTCAGGTTCTTCGTTAGCCCCACCACTGCATACTTCGATGCCACGTACTCGTGCGCTAACCCTCCATGACACACTGACGCTATGCTTGACGTGAAGATAATACTCCCTTTCTTTTGGGGAATCATAACCCTAGCCGCGTGCTTCGCTACGAGAAAACATCCGTACACGTTCACCGCGAAAACCTTCTTGAAGAACTCTTCGTTAATGGCGAGAATTGAATGGTCCGGATTGCCGGAAACCCCTGCGTTGCCGTACGCTATGTCGAGCTTGCCATGCTTTGAGATGGTAGCATTGATGGCAGCTTCAACATCAGCGTCGCTTGTAACATCGCAGTGGATATAGGAAATATTGGCTTGATGGTCGGAGCCCATTTCTTCACAAATGGAACGACCCAGATCGTCTTGGACATCAGCGATGACGACTTTGGCACCGTGGCGGACAAAAACCCTTGCGGTGGCTGCGCCGATGCCACTGGCACCCCCGGTTATGAAAGCTACCTTACCTTCCAACCTGTTCGGATCGGCCATTATATTCCAAAATTAACATCCAAGGTTTAGACATTATACATGTTTTTGATCAATTTAATTAGTGATAGGTGGATTGGGATTTTACCTCTTAGTGGAGATTGGAGTGAGTGACGAAGACCCTTCCATCTTTGTTCTTCTCAAGCTTACAAGACGAAATTATGTTGTGAATGTATACTAGCTAGGGCACCCACATAAGCATATATATATATATATAAACAGAAAAATTAATATGCGGTGTGGATCCGAAAATATTTGAGATAGTTTGGGTAAAATATGAAATTAGTGTAAAATAGCATGAAATACAATGTATAATCGAGAATACTGATGAGTTAAAATTAAAAAAAAAAGAAAAAGAAAAATCGTGTAGCTAGCTTGCTTGCTAGGTATTCTATTTTAATTTTTGGTCGACTAGCCAGGTACCCTGTTTTGTTGAGACTTTCAAATTTGTGGATGGATATTTTGAATGCTTTGCAACACGTGGCAAATCTTGTGTACCTTTGGGATGAGTAGTTAATGTATAGCTAGTCAATGTCAAGTGTCGTTATTTTTATCTAGTTTATATTAGGTACACATTTTGTTGTTATACCTTAGCTTTAATTTTAACTTTATGCGGATAATTCAGGCTCTCAAGGATCCGAACGGGAAGAGGATCTTTTGGAATATTTTATAATAAGTTGGAGGCATTAGCGGCCGGTTTGTTTAAACTTTTTAAAAAATTAATTTTTAGATTATTTAAAAAAATGATTAATTATTTAAAAATTTTAAAAAAAGTAGAAATTATTTTGTGTTTGATTATAATTAAAAAAATATTTTTTAAATTATTTAATAAATAAAGAAAAATATAAATTTATATTATAATATTTCTATCGGATCAAATATTATTATTTTTATAATTTTTAAAAAAATTTTTTGTTATGTCTCCGCCTCTTTTACATTTTTTTTCTCATCTATATAACTGTTTTTTTTTCATAAGCCACTTAGAATGACTTTTCCAAATAAGTACAAAAACTACTTGTTTTTATATTCTGATTATTTTTTAAAATTTAAATAAACACCCTAAAAATTTTTTAAAATGTTTTTTTACATATAAAAAAAAAGTTGAAACAAATGGAATGTAGATGTACTTCTCCCTTTTTCTTTTTTAAATTTTTATTTTCTAAATTATCTTTTGAGTGGAGGTCCACCCGAATGCTCCGAGTCCAATTTATTGAGCCTGCAGTACTCAAAAGCACATGTAAGCGTTTCACATTGGATCTGGATTCCCCTGCCCATCTTGGCGGATGGACAGCCTTCAAATCTTGTTAGGAAAATGTCGGATTCATTGGAATTGGATGGATCATGCTGTCCCACACCAATAGAGATCATGGTAAGTGGATTTTATTTCTGTCAATAAACTCTATTTCATATACACGGCTAAAGATTAGACCTAAAATAATATATTTAAACAACTCAATTATTTACTAACAATCTTAGGATCTGACTAATTTGCCCAATTTCATCATATCAAAATGCTATTTCTCATAACCATCCAAATTGTGGCCCACTTTTTTCAAATTTTATGTGGGCCCACTCCTATCCCCACATAGCAACAGGACCGTGGTGAGAAGCAGTATTTTGGTAGAAGAGCTTTTGATGGAAGAGATCCCAAGTTCCGCAAATTGATTGTCGCTTTCCACAATTTCAACCCAACTCCGTGATTATTCTGTGTGGGCAGCAATGTAGAACCTGACACTTTCTGGAAGAAAATGCCAATCTGGAGGAAATATTTTAATTCCATTGCTATTTTTTGAGAAGCGACTGACTTTGAGGGAGCAGGGCTAAATGAAGATGAAGGCCGCGCTACTCTCTTTTTAAGGGAATATATTTGTTTTGCGCATTGATTAAGGGTGAATCTACATATATTATGTAATTAAGCACATATATTAAAACTTGTTCTCCTTTCAAAATAATCATTATTCACAAGAAATAGTACAGCTCATATTTGATATTCCAATGAATGAAGCCCACTTATAATTAATATTAATTATTTATATTGATATGGATAGATAAGTATTATTTGATAATAAATTACATCTACTTACAGCAGAAGTAGGTGCTGCTAAAGGACTTGACCAACGCTTCAATTGATGTGATGAGGGAGGCATGAAAGCAACGACCATATTAATTCGACCTACAAAACTTGAGCCCAGTTAATGTACAGACAAGCTATTCGATTAATATTCATGATACTCCGTCCCATTTTATTTATTTTTTAAGATTTTAATATAAGAATTAAGAAAAATAATAAATAATCTATTAAATGATACAATTGTCTTTAATTGTTACTTATTTACTATTTGTATTATTGCTTTCCTAAAACAATATGCTATTTAATGTTTAAAGTTATAGTTGAAAAAATAATTAATTTTTTATTGATTTTCTAAAATGATAAATAAAATGAAATATTTAATTTTTTTTAAAATGACTCATAAAATTGAACGGAGGGAATATTATAAAGTCTAGTTGGCAAAAAATAGTATTTTATTCATTGTGAATATATGACATTTTAGGTGTTTAAATACACACATGGAAATGTTGTGCCGTTGTAAGAATCCATGTTACTGAAAGTGCTGTTGTGAGAATCTATTAAAGGTTTTTATTGACAGCAAAAACAATTAAAGTAAGATATAGCAGTTATATGGTCAATTAGTCATGTAATCAGAGGAAAAAAAATATATGTTATAAAACGAATGGAAATATATAAACAAGTTGGTCAGAACAACAGAGAATTCAATCAGAAGAAATGGGGGAGAATTCTTTTTATTCACTTTCACTTTGATATGTATACAATACTTTGTGTTAAATCTCTATTTATATAGATCTCCAATAATTAAATAAAAGCTCTAGTAGTGTAATGTATCTATATACTCATTATGACATATATTGTCTGGAAACAAAGCATTCTTGATAGATATTTCTTCCGTTCCTTAATATAAGAGATAATTAGAAAAATTTCTATGTTTCAAAATATAAGGGATAAGAGAGGTTTATTTGGTGTATTTAATAATTTTTTCCAAAAATACCTCTAATCAATATAATATTTTTTTTATTTGTATTAATTGTACGATATAAAAGTTATTAGTATTAAATGAAGGCATTTTTTAAAACTATTTTATATTTCAGACAAATTTATTATTTTTCTTGGTCTGTGTAATTTTATTTTTTATCTCTTATATTAAGGAATGGAAGAAGTATATATATATATAAACATACATATGAATGTTCTTGCACTTGATAGTATGGTTCCATGAATGAAAGAGAAAAGTAAATAGCCAAGACTCTTTGATCTTATATGTATAGGTTGATTAATTATGAATGCCATAACCATGGTCAAGAGTTGAGAGATCATAGACATCCAAAAAATATAATATTTATAACGTTCCCATTGAATGCCCATGACTAAATAATGTGTCTCATTAAGATCTAAATAGGAAAAATAAAATGGGATAAAAATCTAATAAAAATGAGGAGTACACAATATTTAAATGCTTATTGAAATTACTTCACTAAAAAACTTATTAGGAAAATCTCGTGCGACAATGTAATCCTATAATTGATCATACATATAAATATAGAAAATCATCTATTAAGTTATTTAATTACCTATAGATAGTAAAATACTTACACATTTGAATCCACCTGCTCATAAAATTATAATCTAAATTGTTGGCATTTTGTATAAAATTAAAAACTAAGTATTTAGGTGAAAAGTTGTAATTTCTCCATCTATATTTTTTGTTCTTTTAAAATTTTGTTGCATTAAAGTTTTTACTCTATGCTTACAAATTATAAAAAACATGTTAATAATTCCTCTTATCCAATTGTATATTATAGAGAGAAAAAAAGACACACGATTTTTAGGTTATTTTAAGAAAACTTTGATTGAAATACCTCGGATATTTAATATTTCTAAAAACATACCTAGAACTTGTCTAATTATCATAAAATACCTAAGCACCTAATTGGAAATATTTCTTGGCATGAAGTTAGAAATTGGAAATCTATGAAGAATAGTTATAAATCAATTTGAAGTAGATAAAGTATAGTTAAATATCTCATTTTCAAATGATCTTTGTAAATTTGAAACTAATATTTAGATATTTACAATTTATCCTTGTATATTTATAAACAATATTTTTGTTAGGTTTAATCACATGCAAAAAGGGAATTTCATACATAAAAAAATTTCAATTAGATACCAAGGTGTCTTATACTAATTAGGCAAGTTTTGAGTTTTTTTAGAAATATTTTATTTCTAGGGTATTTAAGTGTCATTTTTTCTTATTTTAAAGTTAAAAAATCTAGGGCTTTAAGATTAAGAGTTATTAATAAAATAAATAATTTAATGAATTAGATGATAATAATAAAAGAAATAAGTTAATAGTACTTATATATTTCTTTATAAGTGAGTTTAATTTTAATTAATTTACACAAATTAAGGAATTTTGTAAAATTAACTGACAATCTTAATTTAAAAAAAAAGAAAGACCAAAACCTTTCAAAATTATCCTTACTTAAACTCATTAAATTCTAACCCCTCTTAATTATCTCTCATAATTCTTCTTTCCACTATAATTATTTTGATTATTCACTCTCTCATAATTATAAAGGGCAAATTTGTCTTTAATGATTTATTGATTCTATAAAATGATGGATATTAAGGTCCAACAAGTACTACTAAAATGTGATTTATATATATAAGAACAAAGGGAGTAAAATTTAGGATTTAAAATCATGGATAATTAATAAAGTATATATGAGTTTGACAACTCATACCATCATGTTCATGTTAATCTCATCCCATCTCTTTATTAATTACATTATTATCCCTTCATTAATTATTCTTTTATCCTTTAGTAATTTATTATGTTTTTATCTTTTCAATAATTATACTATTTTATTTCGTTAATTATTCCCTCTAATTTTTAATATAAAACTATTTTAATTTAATAATATGAATTAAGATGGGAGTTAAAAAATTAGTGAACAACCCTAACTTTTTGTAAGTCACAATATCTTCCAAAATCAATCTTATTGAAAGCCAATTATGATAATGGTGGACGGTTTTCCTTTCATTTAAAAAAATTTGTCACTTTGGCTATTTTTTTTAAAAACCTGTTGCTTTAGAATTTTAATGAGTATTAATTATTTTTGTATAATTTTACCTTTCATTAATATTATAAACTCCTCTTAATTTCAATGAATACAATTTCAAGAGTATTAATTATAAGAGCATTTAAGTCTAACAAACATCAAATTTTACTATTATTTAGATTATTTAATCACTTTTAAAAATTGTGCACATAAACTTAAACGTCCAATTTTTTGAAACAAGGGTAATATAAAAAAGTAGGTGGTTTTCATTTTCAGAAGCATTTTAAGATAAGTTAAATATAAGTACATCAGATTCTGAAAAAGGTCATTAGTTTAGGACCAAATGAAAAAGGGAAAAAATATTTTAGAGCCTATATAAAAAAATATTAACAAATGAACAATAATAATTAGAAATTCAATTGATTCGAGTTAGGAATTCAGTTTATAGAATTACTAAATTTTTAAATCGAGTCCTTAAAAAGAAATATTTTCAGTTGTGGGTACTAAATTATGTTTTTTCCAATAAAAAATATCCTATATTTATTACTGAGGGGAGTATGTCATTATTCTTTCATTAATTATGTTCTCATACCTTTATTAGCTACTCTTTCTAATCCTTTTGATAAGATCTTCTTTTGATAAGATCTCTTTAGAAGCTTTTGATATTTCTTAATATAAGGCTGTCACACCCGAAAATGCGACGCGGATGGCGCGGGAAATGAAATAAAATGAAAAGGGTGAAACCGACCCGCACGACGGAAAGCTAATTTCGGAGGGAGTCGCCACCAAAATTTTGAGGGAAATTTTGGAAAACCGGAACATAAAAACAAAAAGGGACAAGGACCGGTCTGCGAATCAGAGTTGGGTTCGGGAGTACGATTGTGAGTGAGGAAGGTGTTAGGCACCCCCACAACACTCGTTCCTAAGAACGGTTACCTTAGGTTGATCATGCAATTTTTATGGCTTTTTACAAATTTAGTTTGGTTGGCCTTTTACCATTCACATGCAAAAATAAATAAATATAAAAATAAGGAAAATGTAAGATAAAAATAAAGAAAAAAAATGAAAATATGAAAATTTAGAAAAAATACATTAAGGAAAATATTATTTATTTACAAAAGTGGACTTGACCCAGAATGAGAGTCTGGGGCCTACGTACCCTGCGATAGGGATCAAAGTCGACGTAGTTCGGACTAAAAATGCGTGTCACTGGGTTGATATTTTTTTTTACTTTTATATATTCTTTGAAAAGAGGGGTTTATAGAAAATAACTTGTCTTTCCGCAAAGAAAACAATTTTTAGAATTGGTTGGCGTGTTTTAATTTGTAAAAGATAGATTAATTTCCAATATCTGCCCTTTTCATTTATTTATATATTTTTTTGGTTTAATCAATTCTTAAAGGAGAATATATGTTTTTTTCTCCATTTAGAAAATATGATTAAAATTATTTGTGACTTTGAATATTTTATTTTGATTTGAAAAAGAAATATTTTAAAACCATTTATTTTCACAAAATAAAATCAATTGGCTCATGTGGTGACTTTATCACTCACATCTACCCATTGATACCTAAGTGTTATTTGAAAACAAATTTATTTTTACATGATAAAATCAATTGGCTTATGTAGTGAATAAAAAAAATGAAAGAAAACAAGTAAATTCTTTTGTAAAAATCCTTTTAATACCTATTTATTTGTATAAAAAAAAGGATAAAGAAAAGGTGATCATTACGTATATTTTGAAAAATCATGATCAGCATATGTGGTGACTTCATCACTCACAAGTTACTAATCAGTACCTAAATACCCACAGTGTTTCCACTCGGAGCCCAAAAGCATAAAAAAGACTTTGGGAATAAAATTGGGACAAATAAATAATTTAATTTCATATTTTACACGGGTCATCTCTTTATTTCCTTCTTTTATTAAAGAATAAAATCGAAATAAATACGACCATGACACGAAAAGTATTAAAGGGAATTTGAAATATGCCCATTATATATACATTGCAAAGTAGCATATATAAACAACTTTACTTTCATAAAACAAGATTCTATTTGTTTACTTATTTATATATATATCCTTTATTTTTACCTCCATAAATTACTCTAAAACAAAACCCACAATTAATTGTGGTGACTTTATCACTCACAATTTGTAAATTGATACTCAGATGCTCACGGTATCACTAGTCGGAGCACGAAGATAGAAGGAGAAACTTAAAATAGAGGAGTTTTGTTTTACCATTTACTCATTCATTTTTTATTACTTATTATTGTCATTAGTATAATTATTATTATTATTAAGGAAAATGGAAGTAGCCATTTGAAAAGAAGAAAATAATAATAATAATAAAATAAATAATAATAATAATATTACTAAAATGTCGTCAATATAGGTGTCATGGTGACTCCTTACTCATAGCACTTACACTCTAATTATTTGTTCACGGAGACTTAATCTCTCGTGAAAGGGCCCTAAGGTGAAGAGGAAACGGCATTGACCATCCAATAACTCTTAAAAACAAACCAAAGAAAAGGTTAGTAATTTCACAATATTAATCACTAGTTAAAAAATAAAAGAATAAAAGTAAAATAAAAATAAAATCCCTCAGGGCGGGCTAAAATAAACGTTCATATAGGCGACGGAAGATTCTGCTAACAATATTATCACAAGTTATGCTTGCCCTTGCTTTGTTTCTTCCCTTTAAGATCCATACATGACAAACATAAATTTCCCTCTTAGCCTAAGAACAACCGAATGGGACCAGGACATAGCAATCCCCACAAGACCTAAACAATAATCAATCTTTCTAGGCTTGAAGCTATCATTACCCACAGTAAGCCGCAAAACAAGTATAAACCAACAACCGTCCAGGCATCAAGACATGTATAGTAGACTGATTAGCATTGCATATCCGTAACCCATCAAGACAAGGAAACTGGAAATCGCAGTAACGTGAACGCCATGATGGAGGTT
This sequence comes from Adenanthera pavonina, assembly GCA_026686845.1. NCBI lineage: Eukaryota > Viridiplantae > Streptophyta > Magnoliopsida > Fabales > Fabaceae > Adenanthera > Adenanthera pavonina. The sequence goes on along the minus strand of JAIVEN010000001.1, from coordinate 49,817,364 downwards.
CAGGGGATCTAAATGACACTGGCATATAATTAAACCTGCCACAAATGCTAGACTAACGACAGGACACTCATCACAGTATTCAGACAAAGCCAGAGTTGTCCAAGCGTGCATTCTTACCCAACCCGCAAATGTTGGCACTCGGACATTTATATCAAACAAATTAAATCCATAACAGAATCACGGACAAACTTCCTTAAGTACCAAGACACGAATTTTGGGGTATTATGAGTAATCTAAGTCCATGACCAAGACGCCATCCCTACCATACGTACAGCCTACGACCCGTTACCATGTTAAATCACCAAAGAACTACAATAGGCATGTTGAACAACTATGAGACCATCTCAGTAAGTAAATTAGACCCAACCATTCAATCCATCTCATGTTGCAATCAAAGACGAGTCATCAAGCAATAGACCAGCAACAGGAAGATTATGATTTAATCGACAAAGATAATTAACAGATAAGTCGAATTGACTCTGTCCCTAATAAGAACAGAGAAATGGAGATAAAAGCGAGAGGCATCTATTTTCATCGAATAATCAAAGTATTACTGACCCAAACGACACTGGCACTTAATTCATGTCCCGGATTCCTCGTCCCTCTTCTGATTCTCGAGCTCGCGTTCCCTTGGCCCCCAGAACTTTGGCCTCTAGGATCTACCTCCATGTTGCCCGAGCTCTCCCCTGCTTTTCAGACTCTGCTTTCTTTCTTTCGGGCTCCTGAAATTTTCCCTCCAAAGTCCTCCTCTGTTTTTTCTTTTGCCCGCGGCTTCTTCCCTGTCCTGCACAGCCCCCTCCTTTTCCTCTCGAGCTTCCCCGATCCTCGGTCTCGGCCCCTCACCCGGTTCTCTCTCCCTCTATTTTCCGGACTTTTCTTTGATTCCTTTCGAACTCCTCAAAAAAAAGGCCCCCCTTCTTTCACTCGGCTTGCTCCTCGGTCTTTATAGAGTCCGCGAGTGGTCCCCTGTCTTCCAGTTCCGTGCACGTCTCCATCCTTCCTTCCTCGCGCCCCCTCAGCTTTTCCTCTGCAGCCGCCTGTTTTTTTTTTCAGTCTCAGTTCCCTTGTCTTCTCGTGTTTGCGTGCTGCTCTCTCTCTGACCCCCTCTGTTTTCGCGGCTCCTTCTGTTCTCTTTGTGCTCGCGTAGATCTTTTCTCCCGCAACTTTTCCCTCGCGGCCATGCCTCCTGCAGCTTTCTCTGTGCCTCTCGCGGTGCTCCACTCTCTTTTCTTTTTCGCGGTCAACCCCTCCCTCTGCCTCTGTTCCTGCCCTTGGTTCGTGTGCTCCTTCCCCCTCCTTCTCTGCGGCCACTGAGCCCTAAAGGCTCCCCCTGTCTCTCCCTGGTGTGCTCCCTCTGCTTCTCCGTCTTCGGGCCCTCGTGCCCTATCCACTTGGGGGCTATGCCTTTTGGATCCAAGTCCACGAGCCCTTAATTGGGCTCGTGGCAACTTGGGCCCAAAATATAATCCCCCACCTCTTTTTTTTTTTTTTTTCTATTTTTTTCCATTAAAGTTTCTTTTCCTTTCTTTTTTTTTTATTTCTGTTTTTCTTATTATTTTTTGTCTTTTCGTTTTTTGTTTATATATATATATATTTTATATTCTTAAGAAAAAGAAAAGAAGAAAAAGAGAAAAAAAAACTTTTTATTTTATTTTATTTACTTTTATTGTCTTTTTTTTTTCATTCATTTAGTTTTTATTATTATTATTTTATAAAAGTGTACAGACAAAATGGGGTGTTCACAAATGCCTTTATAGAAAATAGCGAAACATTTATGAGTTTTTTTTTTAAATGGCCTTGATAAATCCACTCTAGTTAATATCGTTTTCTCTTTTAAATGTTATGATTAAAGTGGGTAATTTTGGAATGTTTAGTAAATTGTTTTTAAAAAAAAAGACTTAACTAATTTTAGCTACCTTCAATAATATATATAATTCAATTAAAAGAGTCTTTTTAAAAATAAATAGAGAGAGTATTCTTATCACTTATTTTTTTCGGGTAAGTACGTTCTTATCACTTTATTAATTACATTTTTATCTCTTTATTAATGACATTCTCATTTGTTCATTAATTATGTTCTCATTCTTTCTTTAATTACCAAATTATAAGTGTTTAGCTCCTATGTTCTTTATTATTCTGTCTAATCTTAAATATAGGATATCTTGTAGAAATAATATTTAGTTCAAAATAAAAGATATTTTATGAGATTAGCTAGTACATTAATTATTTTTTCCATTCATACTCTCAATCTATAATTAATAGGTAAGAGATAAATATTATGAAAAAAATAAAATATAATGTAATAAACAAGGAAAAATAATGAAAAATATTGGAATTTCTTGACAAATTTAATAATTTAACTTATTTTTTTAAGATATGTAAAGTAGTTAAGAATATATTTTATAATTAGGACGAGAGGGAGTATAAGGTCCTTTCTAAAAGATTTTCAGGGTACTTATTGTAAAAACATTTACAAATCACTCCCTCTTATTTATAAAAGTTGTTGCTTTAAAATTTTCATACAAATCAAGAAAGTCATTAAATGACCTAGAATATTGTAAAATTTAATATTACCTCCAGTCTCAAATTTAAGTAATTTTGGAAAAATGTTAGAATTTTTTAAGAAATCGAAATAGTTAATTAACTTTAACTCTTATTTTTAATCAACTTATGCAGTTAAATGGTCTTATATTAAGGATAAGAGATAGTATCAATAATGTTAGTTAATTTCATTTAATTCATAGTAACACATTTTTTTTTTCAAAATTACTTTTAATTAGTAGTCATCTTTTTACCTTGATCAATTATTAACCATTGAAAAAGCACAACTTTATCCAAATTAATAAAGGATATTGTTGGAATATCTCTTTTTTTTTGCATGAAATTTCTACATTCTTTTTCTTATATTTTGGACCAACATAGTCCTTTCAAAATTTTCTTATGTTTAAGACCAGATAGAATATTTTATCAAAATGACCTTAATTTAAATGTCCTATTAAATGATCCATTTAATATTAATAAAGGGTATCCTAATAAAACAAGTAATTAATGTTCATTGGAATTCTAAAGTGATAAATATTGTAAGAAATCTCAAAAGCCCTAAAATAATAATTTTTACGAACCTGAGAGAATATATAAAGCATTATTATTTCCTCCTAAATGCCCATTATATTGATATTAGCAGTTATGGTATTTTATGTATTTGAAATTATTTCTCATAACTAATTGAGGGTAATTTTAGAAAATAATTAAAAATTATAGAAAAATTTAAGAAAACCAACTAATTAATTTTAACAAAATTTTCAAATGTCATGATCCAATTTCCTGAGCCATGACCGGAACATAGGCTAAGCCTGTTCAATCCTCTTAATCTAGCAAGCCTGAAAATTTCCCCAACTCATCTACAACAAATATTAATAGTCTTAAATTTTTTCTTCAACAATAATGGCCACGCATGGCCTAACAAACCAAACACCCATATTCAGCCTAAAATAAACCCAAACTAGCAGCCATCTCTCTTATATCTGAAACATACTATTGGTAACCAACATATGTACCTAGTGTCAGTAGCAAGTCTTAGAGCCTCCCAATGTATTAATGAATGACCTAAAAAATATATAAGGAGTGAGGTGAGTCTACTATTGACCTAATGAATGCACAAATAATAAAGTGTACAGATGAAAAGCAAAACACATGGTAGAGATTTTGCAAACTAGATGAACCAAAAACATTTAAAAATAAGTTATAAAACTATTCATGTTATCACATTACACAAGTAAACAAGCTTTTAAAATAAGAAACAAAATACAAGACAAAAATTAATTGTAACACATAATAAATATTATACACCAAAACTATATCACATTAATTTCACTATATACCATGCTTTATCTATGTCGCTATAGTACTTTTGTACATTTTCTAATATTCTTCATCTGATTCTTAATATAAGACAATTTTAACCGAATCACATAAATTAAGAATTGGAATTAAAACTAATTAACTATCTCGATTTCTCCAAAAATTTTAATATTTTTCCAAAACTACCCTTATTTAATCTCTTTCTCTTTCTTTTTCTCTTTGAATATATTACATAGGGACATTTTTTGAAAATATATAATAAATATTACCTTGTATATTATAAATGATCTTATATTTAGGATCATAACAAAAGATTCTATATATATAGAACCGGAATAAGTATTATGCAACTATCTTATTGCATCTCAATTAGTTACATTTTCTAGCCACTAGTTGCTACCACATATATAGTGGACATATCAAATCTCAACCAAGTGTATCATCACACCTTTTTGGAAGTCAAACTCAATTTATCTCATTTATCACAACTCAGTGCATTATCCAGCCACTAAGAAATTGCATGATTTATTACCAATAAATAAACACTCATCAAAATTCACGAGGAACAAATTCAAGCCACAATATACTGAAATATGAGAGTCAAACTCAATTTGTCTCATGTATTATAATTTAAGGGGCCTGTGAACATTGTATTTTATTTAGCTTTTAAAAAAAATAATTTTTTTCATAAATATGAAAAGAAAATATTTACATAAAATAAAATAGTAAAAAATAATAATATCTCCTAAACGTTGCCATATCTTGAGGAGTTAGGATTTTCTTCTTTTTGAGATTTTCATAAAATTAAAAAAAAGTAATAAAAATATAAAACAAAGAAAAGAAAAGGAAAAATCAAGGATAGAGATTTGATATCAAATTAATAAGGAAAAAAATAAAGCAAATCAATGAATCTCAATGTGAATATCAAAGAAAAATAATAAAAAAGATTTTTGTGATTTTAGAACATTAATTGAATGATTTGCTTTTTGATACTATAAATAAAGGCAAGGTGAAAAGAGATAGAGAGGGAAAAAAAAGGAGAGATGTAAAGAAAAGAGAGAGGAGGATGATCAAAGAAAAGAGGAAGAAATTGAGAGAAAGAGAGAGGGTATGTGAGGGTGGTGTACAAGAGTGAAGGAAAAGTTGAAAATGGGTGTTGGTTTTTTCAATAAGGTTTAAGGTAGGAAATTTCTTCTTTTCTTCTTCATTTCCATCCCTTGAAATTTTCTAAAGGGTAGAATATTTTTATTTTAGAATGCGATATACTATCTTCTCTTCTTCTTGAATATTTCTATGGATTCCAAAGTTGATGTTTTAAAATGTCTATAGAACAATTTATTCACACTAATGAACAACTCATAATAGGTGGAGGTATACATGTGATGTATTTTGTTTTCTTCTTTTCAATTTGTTTCTGTAGACTCTAAAGTATGATATTTTGATAAGGTTCTAGAGATAAATTACACATATCTATAAATATCCTTAATAATGATAGAATTATATATTCGTTGATGATGGATAGATTTATCCTATTTTATCACGATTTATATTCCATAAGTTAAGGTGTATAACTACATAATTATAGCCATACTTACCGAACACGTTGACTAAATTAATGGAATAACACCCTGTAATATTCTTTCTGACGTAACTATTGTGATGAGTTTTTTTTTTTTTAATTTCTTTCTTCTCATTTTTTTTCTTTTTCTTTTTCTTTTTTTCTCTTTCTCGTTTCTTTTCTTTCTTTTTCTTTTCACATTCTTTCTTCTCGTTTTCCTTTTTTTTTGTTTTTTTTCTTTATTTCCTTTCTTTCTTTTTCTTTTTTTTTTCTTAAAAAATTATGATATTAGATGATTACAACTTCTTTTTTAAGTCCATAGAATTCAGTTGAAATATCTATCATTTAAAGTTGGGATAAAAGGCACATATAGTTTTAAAGGAGTTACCTTTTATGTACTTTATAATAATGATAGTTAGGTGATTGATTATATTATTCTTATTCCATCATACTATTATGATTATATGATATTTTCTCATTAAATATATATTTTTTTATTTTTGCCTATGGGGGTTTTGGAACCTCCGTAGATGTTTGGATTAATAAATTTACCACGTGTTTCAATTTGCTTCCGCTGGTATAATAATCAAATTATGCATTATTTTTGTAGAAAATACTTTTTTAAAGATTTTTTCAAATTTCATAAAGTTTTGAACAAAAATATTACTTCAAATATAATTTGATAATATATTTTCAAGTTATTTTATGTGAGTTTTTTAGAAGTTTTTATAAGTATATAAACCAGTTAGTGAATACGTGGAATTTTGGGAATCTCCATGGATTTATTAACACGTAATAAATAAATAGCTAAATAATTTTTATATAACATATATAATTCAATTTTTGAAAATAACAAATATATATAATTTTTCTTAAAAAACACAAACCCATTGAGATGAGTTTTTAAATCCGAACTATGTGTATATCTCTCCATTAGGGTACTAGGTCGTAGACTCTTATTCTAGGTCAAGTCTGTCTTTGTAAATAAATTCATGTTATTTATTTATTTTATTTTTCTTATTTTTCTTGTTTCTCTATACATGTTTTATAAAGGTAATTAAAATAATTTTAAGACCACATTGATTTTATATAATCAACTTAAGGTAACCGTTATTATGAACGGGTGTTATAGGGTGCCTAACACCTTCTCCACGACACAATCTACTCCCAAACCCTTTATGTTTCGTATACTACTTTTATTTTTTTTGAAAGATTTTCCAAAATTCCTCTTTTAAAAATTTTGGTGGCGACTCTACTTTATTTTAATTTTTCATTTTTGGGAGATTAAAATCGGGTGCGATAAGACCAAACTTATCCCAATATACATCAATCATAATATGTGAGGACTAAGGTCAACCTGCTATACAACATAATATATGATGACCAAACTTAATCTATTACATATCAGAATATACAGAGACCATGCTCAACTCATTGCACAATATAATATATGGATACCAAACTCAACCTATTACACATCAAAATATACCGGGATCCAACTCAACCCGTTGCACAACATAATATATGGAGACTAAACTCAATCCATTACATATCAAGTATACAAGAAACAAACTCAACCCGATTGCACAATATAATATGTGAGGACCAAATTCAACCCATTACACATCATAATATATGAAAACTAAACTCAACTCCACTACTACAGATTTTGGGTTTTGGTGCGCACATAGGGGTATGCTTATTTAAAAAGCGTACTAAAAAAACCTTTGGGTATGTTAACAGCAAAAAGCATACGCAAACATATATTTTTTGGTACGCTTATTACAAAAAGCGTACAAAAATATCACTACCAAACATATTTGGGTACACTTTTCTTAAAAGCATACCGAAACAATGGGAGTCTTTTGGCACACTATTTTCATAAGCACACCCAAAACTAGTTAAAATGCTACAGTACACTTTTGCTCCTGCGAACTTGACATTGCGCCACTCACAGAAGTTCACTTTCCCTTTATTCTCTGAATGAAAATTCTCTCCTGCCTCTTCTTCGTGCGAATGCCATTGTGGGTCTTCTTCTTCTATTCAGCCGATGATCAACTAAGAAACCACTCACACTTCCTCTGGATTTTGGCACTCCCATCCTATTCTTCTTCACGGGTCGTGCGTGGGTTACCGAGTCGTTAGGTCGTGTGTTACCAAGCTCTTTGTTATGGCAAGATCTGCTTCGTTGGTCTCTGGCCGTGGGTTACTGGAGCTTCTCGAGTGTGGATAAGTGTCATGGTGGTGGCTAGTAGGTTGTGCACAGAGCTCCATGGGTTTCAACTCGCGGGTCGCGGTGGCTAGTGGGTTGTGCGCAATCGGCCGTGAGTTGTCCATCCTGTTCACCGGAGCTTCGTGGTCTCTGTCGTAGTCACCAGCTTCGTGGGTCTCTTTCATCTTCATCAGGTCATGGGGTCTTCTACATATTCTCCATTAGCGGATCTGGTCTCTGTTCTCCATCAGCCCGTGGGTCTCTTGTCCCTTGCAAAGGTATTTACTACCTTCAAATTACATAAAGATACTTGAGGTTTTGTTGTGTGCTTGTGTGTGTATTAGAGCCTCATGTTTCATGTTAAATGGGTACGAGCTTTTGTGCAGGATCAATGCTTTGAATTTCCTGGAGATATACAGGGGGAAGAAGATTATGTTTGTGGGTGACTCATTGAGTATGAACCAGTTCAATTCTCTGGCTTGTATGATTCACACTTGGGTACCCAATTCCAAGACCTTCTTTGTCCAGAAAGACGCTCTCTCCCGTCACATTCGAGGTTGATTTTTTCTTTTTCATTTTTGAAAATTTGAAACTTGCAATGAAAAGAATGATTACTATTTTGGCTTTATCCATGCAAGTCTTGTTATTTTGGATTATATATCGTGTACTCAAGCATTTTTTAATCCAATAATAAAATCTCACATAAGAGCATTTATATTCTATTTTTGTGTTCTACTTCCTTCTATCCCTACTTTATATGATGTAAACTTGCCAAGTTGTAAGCATAGAGTTTTCTCTCTTGCAGCTTTTCACTCAAGAATCAGTACAGCTAGTGCTTTCTAAAACTATGTACTTGTTAAGCCTTCTTTGTTTAGACACCATGGTTTTGCTGCATAAAATGTGTTTGTAACATTCTACTTCTCTATTGAAGACTCCCTATTTTTGACAAAAAAGGAAGACGTGGGCAAGTTCTTTCTTCCTTCACTTCCAAATGGGTCTCTCCATTTTTGGGTTTCTTAAATTTTGTTTGACTTGGCTGTTATTTCTTTGATTATGTCCTTATCAAGAAGTTTCACTTTGTTTAAATTGTAATCTAACATTCTTGGATCTTGATTGAATGCAGTTTTTATGGATGTTATTCCGTTGATTATGTTATTATCATTATTTCTTGTTTTTGGTTTGAAGGCCCTGTTCTTCTACTATGTTTCTTTTCTTTCTTATTTCTACTTTACTAAGATTTAGTCTTTTACTTATTTTTTTATTTTACTTGTATATTTATCAGGGAGCACAAATATAGAGGCCAATGTTTCTATAATGCCAAATAGATGCATCCCAAAAGCAGTGAATTCAATATGAATCTTGTTGAGCATACTACTTTATTACTATTTATATTTAGATGTAGTGATTTTTTTCTTTATTTTGTTATCAAATATTTTTTCTATTGTCTATTACTTTGACAAGTTTTCATTCAATATTAATTGATGCCTTTAGGTTTGGGTAAAGTAGGAGTAGAGACATTGGCTCATTTACCCCAACAATTGAACAGGTCACTAAGATTCTGAATAACAAAAGTTGTTTAAGCAGACTTAGGCTTGGCTGTTAGTCCTTATTTTTAATGATCCCTTTGCTTGTTGAGTAGCCTTGTACTTTGCATATTTCTGGGACTTGATGCATGTATCTAGATGACCAAAGAAATTTATCTATCTGGAGATATATCTTAGAAAAAAATTTTGCTTAGACCATTTAATTGGTTCCAGAATATGTTTTATAATTTTGCTTAGAGAATTTTTGACATGTTTTAGAAATAGAAGAACTTCATGAAGTTTTAGACATTGTCAGGAGACTTTTTGGCATGTTTTGTGTATGTTAGAACAATGTTGTCGTGTTATATTATTTTTACATGAATTGCATTGGAATTTAAAAACATAAAGAAGATGTTTTAGACGCGCTTGTAAAATAAAGCGTACCCCAAGGCCTACCCTTGGGTATGCTTTTGATGGTGTGAGTACCTAAAGACTATATTTTGGGTATGCTTTTAACCATAAAGCGCACCCTTAATGCATCCAATACCTAAAAGGACAATCTTTGAGTATGCTTTTTAAAGCGTACGCAAAGAAGTTTGGAACGGTCACATACGGTATGCTTCAAAAGCATACCCAAAGGTCAAAAATAAGCATACCTAAATATAATTTCTGTAGTAGTGCTCATTGCACAACATAATATATGAGAATTAAACTCAACTCATTATACAACATAATATATGAGAACCAGACTCAACCCATCACATGTGCCACATAACACTAACATGCCAGTGTCATTGAATAACATAATAGGTTACTTAAGTGTATAAATATTGAATTGCACCAAGAATAATGTATATAAACTCCTGGCTTAGCTAAAAAATATTTATGGAGAAAAATTAAATAATAAAGTGATAGGCGCATAACACTAAAATCAGTTTTAAATAAAACAATAATATTTGGGAAAAATGGCGAAGAGAAAAAAAAAACAAAAACTACAATAACCTTTCTCATAACAACATTAAAATCAAGAACTCATAGTAACTTCGCTACGAAAAAATTATGCTTGCCAAGTTCTTAAACCAATTCATTCCTAATATATCAAAGGGTTCCAAATAAAAAGAGGGGAAAAAATTTGGATTGCTTCCCAAGGTAACATGGAGGAGAAAAATAACAAAAAAAAATTAATTAGAAAGATATTTGAGGCCAAGAAATATAACAGAGGTGAAAAAGAATCTCATCACCTTACTATTTGTACACTCATCTCCTGGGACTATAGTAGAAATTCTTCTTTCCAAGGGGATAAGAATACTTTGATATTTCCCAATAAAATTCTCATGTTTAAAGTCTTTGTCCAGTTGACCGTGAAGAAGGAAATGTCACAATAATAATTAACAAGAAGATGAGTTTGAAGAGAAAATTTGTAAGAAATAGATATGAGGAAACAAGGGAGAACAGAGTTATGTAGACAAATTTAAGCCATAATACAGATACCAGAAGACGCTGGACCTTAACGCTATGAATAAAGGAGAGGAAAGAGTTGTTTTTAACTTGTGGGAAAAGTACAGAATTTAACCCTAGCTAAAATTATTCATAAAACCCTAAAATATATTTAAATTATAAAATTAGGATAATTTAATTTTAAACTGAAATTTTGAGTTGGAAGTAATGGATATTGATATAAGCATACCTTTTATCCTTTAATTTTGAGGTAAATTTCATTTTAATTTTTTAATTTTATTATATTTCATATTAATCCTTTCACTATTAACATGTAATTAAATACTTCTCAATTCTTAACACCATTAAATAAACTAACGAAAAATGATAATTTATCTATTTAAAAATCATATTATTAATATTATTATGTATTAATTAATATAAAAATAAAAAAATAATTTTAAGGCTTACATATTTACTACTTTAAAAATATATTAACAGAAAAAATTAAAGATTACATCCTTAAAATCAAAAGTTTTATCTTTAGGTTTTAAATATTTATTTTAAGATATTAAAATATTTTTATTATAAAAAATGAATATTTATTAAAATTTTCTAAAATAACAAATAAAATATGATAGGGGGAGTAGGTTAAGTTGTTTATCTGCAGCCAAACCTTGAAAATGTTGTAGCTTTCAATTTTTTTAAAAATTTAATAACTAGCAAATTAATAAGTGCTTTATTTATATTTCCTTCATATTTTTAACTGTTATTTTAAAAAATTATTTTTATTTATCAACATTTTAAAAGTCACCAACAATATTAATTACTTTTTTTTATTTATCTATAAGGACATTTTAGAAAATTTAAAAAGAATTACTCCTTCATGTCCCTTTTATAAGAACCAACCCCATGATTTTTATCTAAGCACCTATACAAGTTGTAAAAAATATTAATTATATTTTTCTTAAATACCCTTGTATAATTGCAATAATTATGAGAGATGGATTGAGAGAGATTTTAATAAGGATAATATTAGAAAATTTTAAAAATTTTAGATAAATTCATAACTATTAACTAAATTTAATTATATTGTGTAAGATTATTAATAGGTACTCATGTGATGGAGTATAACGTATTAGTTGTATTTTTAATTTATGTGTTAAAATTAAAAATGATCTTCTTATCAATTGCTTTATAGAATATTAATTATTTTAGAGACCAGTAGATATGTTTTTTAAATTTACTATAGTGCTCTTCAGTTCCTTATTAAATCACTTTCAACTAATTCATGTGACTTAAGAAAATTAGTTAAAAGTAAGTTTTATAATTAAATTTGTCAAAAATTAACTCTAATTTCTTAAATTATCCATAATTAAATACAATAACTATTTTTAACCCCATCTAGATTAAATGCAAATAAACAAAGAGCATTTATAAAAAAAATATTAAATGCTCTAGACACTTAGTAAAGTGACTTATTATATTTAGAAATATAAAAATTTTATAGAATATGAATTATAATAAGGATTATAAGGAGCATTTATTAGAGGTAAGATGAAAATCAAACAAAATTTTAGATAATTTAATTGATGCAACTAATTTTTTTTTTGTTTCAGTGATGTAATTAAAAGTGACTAACTCCCTCCTACCCTTAATATAGTAACTCATATTTAACTAATTCACATTAACCAAAAATTTGTTATAACATTAAAATTATTTTAAATTTAATATAATTTTCATCTTTAACCTAATTAATATTATTAATTCAAACAATCTAATTGATCTCTTTTACTCATAAATAAGGATATTTTAAAAATAAAATAATTAATATTCTAATAATTTATGGAATGTAAGGTATATTTAGACAATAAAAAGTTTCTACAATAAGGACAAGAGGAGTAGAGGGTAACAAGGAGTAACTTGCAAAATTGAACATAATTTTCCCCCAAAGATTGATCCCTATTCACACGCAATTAATTACTAATTGAAACTTAGAATTAATTAATTATTCCTTTCGTTCAATAATATAAAGGATAATTGAGAAAGTTTTTATATTTTAAAATATAAAGGATACATAAAGTTTATATAATGTATTTTTTTTTGCCATAATTATATAATATATTTAATATTTTTTAAAAAAATACTTCTAATTAAGATGATATTTTTTCTAAAAATTAGTAATATAATTTATTTATATTGATAGCATGATGTAAAAATTATTAATATTAAATAAATATTTTTAAAATTATTTTATATTCCACGCAAATTTATTTGTGTAATTTTATCCGTAATTCACAAAAGGCAGTTATAAAAGAACCAATGAATCAAAGCAGTTGAATTGGTAAGATTCATCGTTCATAAATTCTGCTGTCCCTCTTTTTCCCAACACCTTAATATCAGACCTTGTTTGTTATGCGTGTCAGCCTCTAACTTGGCTTCTTTCTACATACTCCCATTTAAAATATAAATAAATAAATATAAACGCCTAATATTGATTTTCATTTTCACCCTCTCCTTCTCGTGCAGCTCGTTTCTCTTCTCTTCTTCGCTCCACTGAGATCCATGGCTGACCTCACAAGCGAGCCCAATTCTCTTATTCACAAGGTGGCCGAGAAAATCCAAGATGGTCAATTGCCATCCACGCCATGGTCTTCTGATTCCGATGACACCAAGCCATCGGCCGATGAATCCTTGAAGCACAAGGCTAACAGGCTCTTCGGTCGCCAGAAGCCGGTCCACATGGTCCTGGGCGGAGGAACACGTACTTTCTGATCTTTCACTCTCTTGCCTCCTCTCTCTTCATTTGCATTTTCATCTCCTTTCGCAATGCTGCATTGATCGGAATGCTACGAGAGATTCTGTGCTTTATTATCTGTTGTCTGGAGCATTTCGCTATATAAATTAACAGACCTCTAGTTTTATGATGGTGATCTTCTATTCCCGTATCTCTGTAAATGAGCTTGATGCGATGCGAAATTGATTCTGCAGTTCATGTTGATCAAGATCAACGCTATACTTACAAAGCTGAAGCACTTTTGCGATACGTTTTATTTGTTATTTTTAATAATCATCAAACAGAAAGCTTGACTTCGTATAATTTGGTTTCTCTTGGGTACTCACTTCTCGGATTATTATCTATTTGGGTTTTACTTCGGTGCTTGTTTGCAAAATGAATCTGAATGCTATTTTCTTTTTTGTTAGTGTTACATCGTTCTTTGCTGGAATGTAGTGTTGAAGATTTGGAAGGCAGTTCTCATCTCCTCTTACTAAAGGATGCAGCAGTGGAAAATAGCACCTTCCATATTTGTATCTGTGATTTTCATGTACAATTTGAGTAACGTCATCCTACTAAAACTAAAAGTAGGGCGTATCACTTGATTTTTTCCCCTCTAGTAATAAACTGAGCCATGTGTTGACACTACACAATCTAATTATTATCGTCTAGTTATATTTCACTGGGAAAGCTGAACGTAATCTTTCTCTAGCTTACAATTTCCACATCAGTTGTCGGGAACTTTTTTAGTACATGCTACTTTATCTGTCGAGGATTCATATCATGCATTGTGTATTTGATGTTAATATAATTTATTATGTTGTCGGAAACTTGATACAACAGTTATGATGAAAAATTTTTGAATTATCTACTGAATTTCTCTGGTATATTGCATCTGTTTACCTCATGTCAAACATCCTGTTCTGCGCATCATAATATAACCTTGTCTTACAACAACCTTCTCTTGCAGCTGCTGATATTATCCTGTGGAGAAAAAAGAAAACCTCCGCAATTTTATTTGGTGTTGGCACTGCAGCGTGGTTTCTCTTTGAGTTGTTGGAATACAATTTGATCACTCTGGTTTGCCACGTATTGATCGTGTCTCTCGCTTCCATTTTCTTGTGGTCCAACGCATCCGTCTTTGTCAACAAGTATGGAATTAATCATTCTTATACATAATATCTCATTCTATGCATTTACATGTTGTCTTGTCATTTCCATGACTAGGAAGCCACCGAAAATCCCAGAAGTGACTGTTCCTGAAAAATACTTTCTTGAGGTTGCTTCTGTTCTGTGTACTGAACTCCACCGAGCCTTGGTTGCCTTTCGTGACATTGCGACTGGAACAAATGTGAAGAAGTTTATTTTTGTAAGTCGAATTGCCCCTGCTTCTTCTATTAAAGCTGTGGCTGCTCATTGCCGCTTACTTCCCATGATTTTTACTGGATTTCTTTAGATTATGCGAGAAGCATGGAATGGAAGCATCTAAGCAAGTCCAATGATATTAAATTCCATTTTCATTTGGTCCTACGCATAAATGTTCTTGTCTTCAGACCTGTATCTCCTGTGTTTGAATGTGCTGACTGTTATAAGGGCGGTGCCCTACTGTGTTCTCTGTCCAATGAACAGACTTTGACTGGATTATGGGTTTTCTCGGTCGTGGGGAACTGCTACAACTTCCTGACCTTGTTTTACATATGTGAGATTTCATGCTTTACTTCCTGTCTTTTGTTTTTACTAATCCTTGTATTTATGCATAAACTAACGTTTCTATGGGTGTTCTATTAACAACGAACCAATTTTGGTGTGGTACAGCCTTCGTCTTGATTTTCACTGTGCCAGTGCTGTATGAGAAACATGAAGACCAGGTTGACTTATTTGCTGAGAAGGCAATGGTTGAGATCAAGAAGCAGTATGAAATCCTCTATGCTAAGGTTTTGAGCCAGATGCAAAAGGGAGCGTTGAATAAGAAAAATGATTAGAATACATATAAGGAATACCATTCTATAATCAATTAGGTGTCTTCGGTTTAGATGCTCGGTATCTTGTCCCAGGGGAAAAACTGTTCAACTTCTATGAAGTTCAATACATGTAAGGAGTACATAGTGGTCACATAATCCTCTATCTCTTTTTTTTCTTTTTTCCTGGGTAAACTCTCCTCTGTTTGTTGGGCCTATTATGGATTTTTTTAATAATATATAGCGTACTATTTTACCAGGCAAAACATCACTATTTTAGTCGTATTTGAGAATCTGAACGTATAAGCATGCTACGAATTACTTTGATGATATTATATAACAATTAAGTGAGTAACAACAGCTGGTGGGAAAAGAATTATCCATCCCTTTTAGAAACAGGCCGGAGGCAATCGATTATTAATTTTTATTTCTTTAAAATCATTTGAAAGGGTAAATATATTGTTCTTCTTTGCCAAAGAAAAAGTGTTAATATATTCTGATATCATATGATAAGTGACTATAAATATACGCCATAGTAAGCTAGCTCCTGTTCAGAAGGGAAGAAAAAAGAATCCCATTTCTTTGATTTAACTATTCGCTGATTAGTAGATTTGCACAAACAACTCAATCGTCTTGCGTTTTTTCAGATGCCAATAATGAAAAAGGCGCAAATATTATCTCTTCCATCAACAGATATGAAGGTAACACATCAATGAGTAAAAGAAGTGGCTGTTCCATTTCCCTCAATGGACTGAAGCTTCCATAAGGTACCCATAGAGCACTGGCCTGAGCAAGAAATTATTTTCTAGATCTTCGTAATTTTAAAATTCCACATTTTCATTAAAATGAACAGTATATGTCTGTTTGGTTCTCATTTTCCAAGATGAAACCATGATTTTTAACCATGATTTTCTAAAAGACGTGTTTCGCCGAATATAGGTGAAACATAAACTGACTTTTTGAAAAATGAAAAATGGGTTAAACTATGGTTTTAGAAAATAAGGGGAAAAGTTAATTTTTTTTTAATAAAATGTGGGTTTTGAAAAAGGAGAAACAAATTTACTCTATATTATACATCTAAAAGTACTTTTAACCCTTATCATTCAAACAGATTTTTTGTTAAACTTACTTTTACAAAAAGAATATCCAAACATAACAATTTCCAACAAATTTACTTTATTTAAACTTCATTTTTACAAACTTCATTTATCTTAACTTAATTTTACAAAATGCAGAACTAAATGGTGAAGTTACTAGGAATGATGGTTAAAGGGTCTGTTTGATTCTCCGTTTTGTAAAATTAAGTTAAAATAAATGAAGTTTGTAAAAATGAAATTTAAATAAAGTAAGTTTGTTGGAAGTTGTTATGTTTGGATATTTTTTTTTGTAAAAGTAAGTTTGACAAAAAATTTGTTTGAATAATAGGGGTTAAAAATACTTTTAGATGTATAATATAAAATAAATTTGTTTCTCCTTTTCCAAAACCCACGTTTTATTAGAGGAAAAGTAATTTTTCCTCTCATTTTCCAAAATCACAGTTTAACCCATTTTTCATTTTTTAAAAAGTAAGTTTGTGTTTCATATGTGTTTGGTCAAACACATCTTTTAGAAAATCATGGTTTTCTTGTTTTGCAAACATGGAACCAAACATGCATTTAAGTAGTTGGCAATTGATTTTGTGTTCGAACCTAGATTTTTATCAAGTAATTTATGAATGATATTTCATAATATAACACTCCCTCTACTCTTTTATATAAGTGATACTCTAAAAGAATTTTATGGTTTCAAATATTTCCTTTGTTCCATTTTATTTGTTATTTTAACAAATTCTAAATATTTTAATTTATCTATTATTTTATATTATCAATAAAATATTAATGATCTTTTTTATTATTTTATCTTTCATTAAAAATAATACCAAGTGAATTATGAGATATCTTTTAACATTTAATTAATGAATATTTTAGTAAAATATTATTAAATTTTACTATAACTTAGTTCATTTAATAATTTTATTAATGTGTGAAATTTTAAAATGAGAGATAACATGATATAGAGGAAATGTAAGACAATTTACAGAGAGTTTAAGGAGTATTTATTGCTCTATTTCAAAAATGCATTTTTATGAAAGGAATTTGCTTTATAAAGTATTATACATATCTATGATATTTATTAGAGATAATAATAAAAATTGAAATAATTTTTTGTCAATTTTATAAATATAATTAATTTTGTTAATTTTAATGAAATAGTTAAAAATCACTTAGACTAGGGATAAGAAAGATATCTTATTCGAAGTTGACATGGCAACCTTGAAGTAATAAATTTAACAGTCACTTCTATGGATGAAGAGACAACACCATCACCCTATAGCTAATCAGTCTACTGAATTTTTTGCTGATACATTGTTCGCCGTTGTAAAGGTACAAATTCCAATCGCTCAAGCTTCTTTTACTAAAAACAGCATTAACATCTAATCCGTTGGTAAAAAAAAAAACTAAAAACAATTGCAGGGTCTCGAATGTCTTTACCGAAAGAGAATGACAGCAGATTGCTTCCTATAATCTTTTATTTATTTATTTTTCTTGAATAAAAAACTATGGGAATCCACACAAAGAAAAAGGAACTGAGTAAGCGAAGTACACAGTTTATACATTTCTATTAGTTCCTTGCATCCAAAGGAAGGATCATTGAATAACACAAACTATACTTCCAGATTATGCGCGAGTAGCTAGCCAATATGCATATTTATTGGCTTCAAAGTAAATATGGTCAAAATTAACATTCTAGTACTCTGCCAGAAGAACTTTGCTTCCTATCATCTTTTTAAGTGCTTGGGATACGCCCATAACCTGGAAACTGATCCTCCTTCTGAATCACTGTCACTGTCTGAGGAAGATGTTATGGATAGAGAATCATCCAGAAGATATTCAACAACCTGAAATAAGGACGGTTTGCACAGTCAATATCTAATCATTTCAGTCATCCAATTTGAAAAAACGACAGTAAAAATGAATATTCATAAGCCACATAACAACAAAAATGTTGGCGGAAAAACTAGTTGCTTGCATTTTTTTCTGGCAATCCAGAGACTGACAAAGACAAAAAGTAATATGTCTATCTGAATACATGGACTGTAATATAATGGCATCAGAATTTTAAAGAAATTCTGATAGTTAGAATTACTTACTAATACATGCAAAGACGAATTTACCAAGAACCACATAAAGAGTTAGTTTTAGATACATTCTTGCAATCTCGACCTTAATCAGGTAGCAGCAGTTTTCTATTTACAAATAACATTAAAACATATGTTGGAATATCTCCTGCGACTGGTGGCCAGGTCAAACATGATATACAGTATTCATATTGGTTTATATGATCGAAAAATTCAGTTGTCATATCTTTCTCATTCTTCCAACTACAATATATGATTGGAAACAAAGTCATGACGCTCCACACACTCAACATGATACCTGGCACGCTGTTACAGGTTTGATATCTTGAGTTTTGGATATAATTCCGCAATGTGCATTGAGACATTTTGAGTTGTACAACCAAACTATTGTTTTGCAGTGTCCACAGTATCCCCTACTGGATGTTAATTTCTTCGATAAAGCTCCTATATCAAAGTAGATTGTAAGATGACAAGAGCAGAAACATTTTGAATGTGCAACTACGGATACAGAGAGAGAGTGAAGGAAAGTGAAGGGCTGCTTTCTGTATTCATATGATAAAAAGTTAAAAGCTGAGTTGAGCAAAATTGCAAACTCAATCATGACATGTAAATCAATACTCTAGACCTCTTTTGTGGTTGAAGTGTGGTTTCAACATTACTCAACTGGCTAGACAAATTGTAAACTACTTCTGAAACTCCGCCTCGCCAATTTTCATCAAAATGTAACCTTGCTAGTGTATCTTATAGGATTGTGCCTCCATCCCCCCCAATACATTGCAGCATTACGATACCAAAATGACAGCCAAATTAAAATAAAGACCAGCAATCATCACCAAATTGGATAAAGTATGTGAATCGGAAATTCTGCTAGGTGGAAATAATCAAATATGTTAAAAAATTCAAAGTAAATAGGGAAATATGTACATAAAAGTTTTTCAACTGAACAATTCAGTGATTTACTTTTACAACATTTGTTAACTGACAAAGCATTGGATGCGAGAAGAAAACCTCATCTAAATGTTAGAAATCAAACTCAGCTTACCAGTATATGCTCTTTTAACTGCTGCTTTCCAGTCACTGTTGGATCTAGTATCTATGGGATTCCCTAGAAGAGTATAGTTTCTGTCCTCATCCAGTTTAATAGGCTGCTCTTTAACAAAACTATCATACAGTACAACATACTGCAACTCCCACAGATGATTTTCATTTGCAGCTAAGTTCCATGACCTCCAAATGCATCATTGATTGGTCACTATCAATAATTTCATAAAAGATGAACATTCATGACTAGTATAATTCACTTGCCAGTGCAGCAAGATATGTGATTGGCAGATAATGTTGCACATGCACAACATGTGGGCTAAAATAATCCGTGATGATGGTATATCATTAACATAAAAAAGAAGTCTTACCAGCAGACTAGCCCCACAGAGACTAAACATTGCATATCTAAAAAACTGAAGATGTGAACCAGAACATCATGTGGCAGTTGAGTAGAACCTGACAGAAACTTCTTATCTCAGATTTACTTGCTTTCTTGGGTAAAATAATGCAATTATGTAGAATTATCTGAAATATAATCTAACCTTTTCCTTCTTGTTGAGCTTTACAACGCCTCTTATGAGCAACAATTGCGTGCTTGAATTCTTTGACAGCCATATTCCTTTTTTGCTTTGGCAGCGCAACTTCTACACTCTGTAGGAGTAGATGGGCTGATGAAACAGCACTCTGGGTCTGTATTCTACAATTAGAGAACATTTAAGAATCAATGAGTCAAAGTGGCTCATGGTGACATTTCAATTTGGATGCTCCACTCAAAATCATGTAGCAGATGACTAAAAGTAGTATCAGCCCCCTGCTCTTTACAATAGCTAAAATTTATTATTGTTGGTTTTGTCTCTCAGATATTAATATTAAAAAATAATAATGTGAAATGTTTGTCATACCCATTTCTACTCCAACTGGAGTTTCAAGCACAAAGGAGCAAAGGAGGATATAGTTGTAGTGGCATAAAAATTGGAATTTCCACCACAAAATTCCCCCCCTTCCCACTTCGTAGATTCTGTTTCAGGTAAAATGCCCTATTAGCTATTGCTGCCCAAAACAATTTCCTCCCTCACCCATTTCTTTTGAAGGCTAAAAAAAAAAAAAATTGTACTTGAACTTAAAGTGCCCTTTCTTCGTCAGTTTTAGTTTTCCAAGCAGGCCTAAAGCTTTCAATAAAATAAAGTTCAAGATTGTTAGGTTACGTTGAAGAATATACATAATTCAAATTCATTCACTGTATTATTACTCGTGATCAAATTAGTAACAAGAAATATGAAGGCTATACATGCAACCAAATAACTTGATAACCACAAATATTAGAGTTTTATGAAAGACTTACTCTGGAAGGAGAAGGAAGGCTTTGAGGATGTCTTGAAAGATGATAGCCTGCAAATTTTTGGGGAGCTTATCGTAGGCGTTCCTGAGAATTGAGCTTAGCTCTTTGCAAGCAATCGGGTATCTGTAGATTTTGGGTAGAAACTCTCTCAGGCGTAGTTTTTGGTATCTCTCTAATGGATTCGACATGTTCTGAATATTTTGGAGACTGGAGAGAATCCAATACTAGATGGAAACCATTTGGGGCACAGAGGCAGAGAGAGAGAGAGATGGTCTTGATTTTGGAGATAACGTCGGAACCGACTTGTGATGCTGTTTTGGGTAGCTAAATCATGAGCGGTCGACTTTGATAAGGACTGAGATCATTGATGGCTAGAGCCGGCAACGGCAAAACCGTTTAGCATGATAAAATAGGTCTTAGCCTGGTGGATGGTGGGTTGACCTTTAAAAGGGGGACGTTGAATAAAAAATGGGATTTTCGGTCCAAGTCCTTCAAATCATCTGAAGTTCAGATGGGCTGGTCGTAGCGGACAACAAGTGATTTGGCTCCTTTTTTTTTTTATTTAAAATTTTAACAAAATAAATATTATTATATTAATTAATAATGTATAAATTATAAAATTTAAATATTATATTATTTTTAAATAATAATAATAATAATTATTTGTATTAATTTAAATAATTATATAAATAATTTTTAAAAAAAATAAAAAATATTTTAAAAAATATGAGCTTATGGACCTACGCCATGTGGGCTCAGGATCATAATTTCGATTATAAGCCCACTTTAGTAACTAGGCATTTCGATCAGGTCTGTTTTGGGTCTAATTAGATCCATTTTGCTAGCTCTGTTGTGAGCTCCTTTAAAGAAAAAGAACCAAAATTACAACCTAGGGGTTAAGATCATTGATCGTTCGCTTTTTAATTTTTATGATTACTTGGAAAGGAATTATAACGGACGCATATGCTCTGAATTGGTGATTCTTAAAGTAACATGTGTGAAAAAACTAGAACCACTGCCTCTATCGGGAAGAAAAAAGTGGCTTTAGAATTTTGACTACTTTTAAAAAAAAAAGGTTACTTTAAAATTTCATTAAGTGTTAATTACTTTTTTATAATTTTATAGATTAATAATAATAAGTCGAATGAAATAATTATTTAAAAATAAATATAAAAAATTAATTGGTCACATTTAATAGAAATAAAGCATTTATGAATGTAGAAAAATAATAATAGAATAAAATTATTTTAAGTGCATTTTAGTTTAATAATATTAAATTTAAAAATAAAGTTACAAATTTAAAATAAATATAATTAAGTAAATTGTAAATTTTGAAAAAAAAAAAGGCTAGGAATCACTATAACTAATTAAATTGCAAAACTACGGCAGCCAATAATCATGGACTGATTCTCGGTACCCATGCCCATGATGGTGGGAAAAAGGAAGAAAAAGAATTTTTTTTTTATTTTTATTTTTCAATTTATTTGCCTGAACAACTAATAGCCTAATAGTTAGAATGTTACCCAAAATCCCCCATTGGTAATTGGAAATTTGATATACACAAGTGGCGCTGGAGATTGCGCCCTACTATATCCATTCGTTACGCGTATATATATAGATATTCGCTCACTTCACAGTCACACGCACAAATCAACTTACCCATGGAGACAGTTTCGCACCAACATTCTTCTGCTCATCTGAAAGAAGCCCTCGATTTTTGTAACCGGGTTCACTCTAGAATATTCAAACACCACCGGCATAATTTCGCATCGTTTGCCACTACTCTTCTCAGCTTGCCGAACTGCCATAATCCACTTCACGACGTTGATGCCCTCGTTTCTCTCTTCCATGGACATCCAGATTTGCTCCAAACCTTTCGTGCCTTTTTCCCTAATTCTGACAGTGATCGCTTGTTTTCAGCTGATCATGATCACCAACGCCACTACTTCACTCGTTCTGCCAACCAAGCTCGTTATTTTCTCAGGAAAGTAAGCCGCAGATTAGACAAGGCTCGCTTCTCGGCCTTCCTCAGTGTCTTTACTACCTATCGGGACAGAGACTCCGATCGGAATGAAGCGAGAAAGGAGGTTGCGAGTTATATTGGGGAGTTTAGTAACCTGATGGATGCGTATGACCGTTTTTGGGACTATGCTCATAAAGTTCAAGCTTCTCTTTCATGGCTTCGTGACTGCGATTGTGGTCCCAGTTATCGCCGGCGGCCATGCAAAAGACCTAAACTG
This sequence comes from Adenanthera pavonina, assembly GCA_026686845.1. NCBI lineage: Eukaryota > Viridiplantae > Streptophyta > Magnoliopsida > Fabales > Fabaceae > Adenanthera > Adenanthera pavonina. The sequence goes on along the minus strand of JAIVEN010000001.1, from coordinate 49,794,238 downwards.
GAAGTTCAAGATCAAGTACTGAATGATGATTGGGTATGTGAGGCGGCTGTTTCAAATGGTAATGAGAACTACGGGACACAACAAGAGAGATTTATTAGCAGACAAGAGGAGTTGCAAAATAAGGTGGAAGATGAATTGTATGATGTGGAGATGACGCTGGTGTGTTTCAGGAAAAGTGCTGAGAGAATAGAGAGTTTAATAGCGAGTGACATCGATTTGAAGCTTCCTATTAAAGTGAAAGACCATTTCAGTGCTTCAAATTTAGGGTGCATCGAGAAATTGTATGGTGACCAAAGCAGTATAGTGATAGAGACGCTTGGTAAAACTCCAGGACGGGTCCTGCCAATTTTATTGAAGCGCTTAAGGGAAAAGGAGGAGAGCTTGACGAGTCATTTAAGACTGAGAAATGTTGTTGCTTACCGCATGAGACAAAAGCAGATACATATCAATTCTTGAACATCTCTATACTCCTATTTATATATATCAAAAGTAGAATTTTGCACATTGCGCGTACTCCATTGGGTTAGTTTTTACACTTTTTAGTAGCATCAGATTTCGAGTTCATTGCAACCTTAATATACTTTGGAACAGTTAACTGAAAATGCTGAAAAACTGTGATAGTCAATATGTAAAATAATTAACCATGAATAGAATTTGTCTGTCCGAAAAACATTGTGAATGCTCCCGAATATATTTACTTTAAACCTGTATAAGTGTTATATTTACTTTTGCAATTTGCTATAATGGAGGTAATTTCTCTTACTAATTTTTCCTCCATAGCTTCTTCATGATATCAGTTGCCTATATGTTTAGATTGGATGTGATATGAACTGTTTAGATCAGATCCAGGTTCATAATAAACAAATGAGGGGCAAACTCTATAACCAAAAGAAACAGTGCAAGCACACAACCAATATGCAAAAGTTTATTGTCTGATAATGCTGTTTATATAAACACATATCATTTACCTAAAGATTTGGTATAATATAAATCACTCGTACTCACTGAAAAGCCAATGCATCTTCCAAAACCAATAACGAGTCCACTAATACTGGTGGTCATTAGTTTCTAGACAATCTGATCAAATACCGATAACCCTCTCTAAACATGATGTATGGTAGATGAATGACACACCATTTGGAGGATATTTGCCTGGATTTAAGCTCTTCTAGATTGATAAGATATTGCTTTTGATTTTGAGAGTAACCCTTTGGCATGCTTGGACCTTTCAATCTCGTCTTTATGGGCTACGTTCTTGTGTTTTAGATTTCCCTTGGAAAAATGTTGACAAGTCCATAGCTAACCAGCTTTCTACATCTTAAAGGAAGTAAGTGAGTTGTTGTTTTTTTCTTGAACCTCCTTCTCCATATAGCTCTTTCCACTGCTTCAGCTCACCCATTATTGATCCTTCAGCAGCAAAACTTGCAGCAACCTGCAAGAAAATAAACCATTAAGCTTTCACAAGGACAATGAAATGACTATATATAGAAATAAATATCCTCCTGGCAGAATACAAGACTTCGATGTGTCACATTTATAAATGATTAAGTTTTCACAAGGACAATGAAGAAGGCTCCCTAAACAAGTTTATGACCTCTTGTAACAATTTTATATGTGCACAAACATTTGGGTATCTCATCAAGCTATGTGGTGAAAACTTGATCAGCTATGTAAGTCTTCTCCTAGAAAGGCATAAGAGCGAGAAAAAAAAAGGAGTTGCAAAATCCATCCACTGATGAATGGACTACGGGTGGTTGCATCTTTGATTGCTAACATCTGATGGAATTGTTAACTCGTGCAAAAAAAATATCATCAACGCAATATTATTTACCCAAAATTCAAATATTAGTCACAGAATTCCCATGAACCACCTAATGACCCGTTTGGTTGGATTACATTAAGGGGTATGTGATGTATTGGAGATTACATTACCTCACTGAATTCGTTTGGTTGCACACATCACACTGTGATTATGATTACATGTGTAATGGGAATCACCTCCAAAACTGTAATCATCTTCACCTCCAAAAATCAATGTAATCCCCTTCACATGACTGTAATGGGATGATAAATGTTGGATTTACCCTTCACAAAACTGAAAATTACAATAGAACCTTCCCCAATAATCCATGGCTGATCGTCGGCATTCCACTTTCATTTTCAACCCATAATGGTCATTTTTATTTTTAATTTTAATTTTATTTTAATAAAAATAAATATCATTCATATATCTCAAATATCATACCAAATAAATACATATATAATTATTATCATATTACATTCCTTCACACTCTTCACATCACATTACCTAACCATTCATGTAATTGAACCAAACGAGTTAATATGTAATCATTATCACATTACATCCCTTCACATCCTTCACATCACATTACCTAACCATTCATGTAATTGAACCAAACGGGCTATAAGTCAAGTAAATCCGTAGTCATTTATGTGAAATGTGAAGGGTTTTCAAGTTAACCTTACCTGACTCTTAGCCTGTCTCATATCTTCCATGTTTAAAGGCCTCAAGGTAATTTCTCGCTCTTCTTTATCCTCCTTGGTATCTGAAGCATCCTTTGAGCTTTGGCCTTCTGCCTCATTTTCATTCTTTTTCTCACCTTCTGCCTCTTCTTTACTCTTTTTCTCATCTTCTGCCTCTTTTTTATTCTTTTCCTCAAACAAGATAAAATTGATGTCAGTCAGCTAACAGCTAATGATTAAATTGAATACACAGATTGAGATAATGTTACAAGTTAACATCTTAAAGGTTGCTTAGTAACATTACCATATCTTTCAATCTCTCCTGCTTTATTAGCTCCCTAACAGGTCGATAAGCAGCAGTAGTGCACAAATTCTGTTTATACAGAAATTTAGTGTCAAGAGATGGTGACCACACATTAGAAGCAGTAAATTAGAATCACAAGCTACTAAAAAACCTTAAGATCACTTCCACTATATCCTTCTGTCATGACTGCAAGCTCTTTGAAGTCTAAATTTTCAGTCTTTTCCTTAGCTAAGAGAGTTTTCAAGATCATTTCCCTGTTCTCGACAGATGGAAGACCCACCATGATTCTGCTCAGCATTATAAGTTACATCAATCGCAAATCTCAATAACAGCAGGTATTTGAAAATCATATTATGTAACGATATTGCTAAGAGATACTTTGGAGAATCTTCAAAATAAATACTAATATGCATAGTTGAAAGTTAGACTTAATTCTCTGTCCAAGAAACACATCTGGTAAACGCAAATATCGAACAATTTATACAAGAAGCTTTATTGTAAAAGCTTTCAATTATTTTGAGACAAAAAATTTATAGTTTGATGAAGCCTTTTGTTTTCTTATGAGCACCTATTATTAATAAAGGTCGTGTGTGCACTTTTTCTCACGACGATAATGTTGAAATTAATCAGGAAGAGACAATCAATCCAACTACAAAGGCATACCTTCGCTCAAACCGTCTTATGATTGCTTCATCAAGGTCAAATGGCCTGTTGGTTGCAGCAAGAACTAGAATTTGCTCCCCAGGTTTTGTTAATAGACCATCCCAGTGTGTCATGAACTCATTTTTAATCTTCCTCATAGCCTCATGCTCTCCAATTCTTGTCCGCTGCCCAAGCATGCTATCAACCTCATCAACAAAAATAATTGTTGGGGCAACCTTTGCAGCTAATGTGAACACAGCTCGGACATTCTTCTCATCTTCGCCAAACCATTTTGAAGTGATGATAGACATTGAGACATTGATAAAACTTGCTCCAGCTTCATTTGCGATTGCCTTTGCAAGCATTGTTTTTCCAGTACCTGGAGGTCCAAAGAGCAATATCCCTCTACAAGGTTTAAGAAGTCCACCTTTGAAGAGGTCCGGTCTTCGAAGGGGAAGCATCACCAGCTCTTCAAGTGATTCTTTAATTTCATCTAATGCACCAATATCTGCAAATGTTACTCCTATCTCATTTGCAGGGATGACCTCTGGTCTTATGCGTTTCTCAAACTCATTGTCTGGAGGAACTTCCTGCAAGCACAAAATTAAACTTGTGGCAACACGAAAAAATGAAACAGCAGAAGGAAATTACCACGTAAAACATTAGTTAATATCAACTTGTTTCAAACTCTAGGCCTTGGAAATGGAGACCAATGATGACATACTCAAGAACCATCTTATTGACCTAACTAGTAAAACTCTAGAACACTCTCATGCTATAATAGTCAAATTGGACAAATGTTTACAAACAACGTGTAACTATTATCAGATGAAGATATTAGTTATCCATATAGAAACCACTAACAGTTGCCAGCTGCTCATATACATAGAAGGATCTTGATAGTGTTTCCCTTCTTTCTTTCATTGTTAGATGGGAGTTCAATAAACGTCTGACCAGTGGGTCTAAAATGAGAAGAAAGATTGTTCTGCCTTTCAAGATCCCTCTGATGCATATCTTCTTGAGGGTAGCTACTGAGAAATCAATCTTACAGCTGCTTTTGGAGCTGAATTCTCTCCCTCAGTCTTTGCTAGAGGAATTGATTTCTCTGTCTCACTTTTGTTTTCAGGTGGTTGGGTGTCAGACCGTACCTCATTTTTTGCACCATTACACTCTCCACCAGCTGAGTCCTACAGTATCAATTTAGAAATGTAAGCACTCTTTCATCATCCTTTTAATCTTTTTTATTTCTTTGGAAGCATTTGAGCGGATCCATTGTGCTCTTGATAATGAGAATAGAGATGTAAGCATACCTTGTTTCCATTGGCCTCCAGCTTCATGGTATCCTCGACACTACTTTTGCCTTCCCGGAATAGATTGAAACCATGGGACAAACTGTCCATTCCCAAGATCAGCAACAAGAAAACATTTTTCTTGAACAAATACTTAGAAATCATTGGTCCAGATCCTTACCTCTCGGATGATATTACTAGCTTCCCATTTCGGTATTCTGGATCCTTGGTATTCCTCAAGTGGTAAGATATTGCAGATACCACAATTTCTTCAATACAATTACTTAGTACCGTTGTGTCTGCTTGGCAGAATGAAGTCAAGTCATTACATTCAATATCATTTGCTGCAAGTAATTCTTCGATGTGTTTTTTGTTATCTTGAGACTGAATTATTTTCATGTTCTCTTCCAGTTGGGCATTCCAGTTTCCACGATTAATCTCATCTTCAGGTGGTTTGATCACAATGTTGTAAGGAAATAACGTTGCAAGCCTTTCATCAACTTCTGAGCGTTCACCTTGTGAATCCGATATCTGGGAACCAAGTACCAACACAGGCCCTGAAAGTTTCTCAAGCATTTTATGAAACAAATTATACAGCCGTTCTGATCGGAGGAAAATCTTCTCAGCATCCCTGATATATAAAATGATGGAACTTTTTTCTGAGAAAGAAACCAAGACCTGCAAGAATTAATATTGATCCTTCTTGTTAGAACCATTTATTGATAAAGATATATCCCAAGTCAATTTTTTCTCAAATGTATTTTTTCTATTTAAAGCAGTACGAATTTGAGTTTGAGAGAGAAAAGCCATGAGGACCTCACCTTGTAAAGCAACTGCAGAAAGAGCTTTTCATCAACACACAGGCTGCTTGTGTGCTTCAAGGGACCTGAAAATGGGAATTCAAAGCAATAAGCATACAGAACTGTTAAAATTTTATGCCGTATGAAATATAAAATATGGCATCAACTATTTAGCTGTATTAAGAATGATAAGATGTGATTATTATTAAATATGGGATAAATTCTTGTTACTAGATAGTATGAAATTCTTCTAAGAATATCCTAGCACAAAAAAAAAAAAAAAACTAAAACTGCACTTCTTCTACCTTTCAAAGAAGCATTAAGAAACAGATGGATTTACTAAATCACAGCAACTAGGAAAAAAAAGAAAAAAAAAACCTACACTTCTTGTTACTAAATAGTACACAAGCTGCTTGTGTACACAACTAATGTGAGAAGGATGAGTAAGCCCAACATTACATCAGTCGGCAACCTCTTGAAGATTAATATATTTTTATACCGTTATCTTATAATGAAAAGAAATCTATCAAAAATATCATCATTAATGAGCATATTAGATAAAATATGTCAACAGAGAGAGAGATAAAAATGTCTTTCAAGTATAACCTGAATTTGTTGGAGTACATTGGGAAATAGTGCTACTAGTATCAGATACAGCAGACGCATTTCTACGAAGCTTTGAGGAAGTATTGGAACTACGAGTACTATTACTTTTGTGCAAAGGGCCTACATTAAAAAAGTCAATCAAGATACACTGAAGTCATTGTGATAAAATTTAGTAAAACCTGGAAAATGGCCAAGAATTGAAGGATATTTATTGATACAAAAATCTGCAAGGTAAGAGTGATGCTATAGAAAAATTCATAACCTTTTGCAAGGTTATGACTAACATCACTGTGAGAGATATTAACATTGAAAAGGAAAACTACATCAATATTGAATGTTAAAGCGATCAGAGATAAATCATTACATCATTATTTTGAGCATACATTCAACTAAACTGCCTATAAAATTTTTTATTTTGGTAAACAGGATTATCTCTAATGATAACAGGTACTAATTTCTCTTAGGGTACTAAAGCTAAAGGGTAAATCCCTCCCAACTAGGTTTATTCCATACAGAAATATTAGAAATCGACATACTGTTCCTTTCCGCACTACCTTTAGTTTGGCCAGTTGAAGGGAGGACTGAGAGGGAACCGAACAAACTGGACACTCGCTCTATAGTCACATCAGATAAGGACCTTTTAAAAGCCTGTAAACAAAGCAAACAAGTTAGGAAAATCACCTTGAAAAACAAATAATTGCTTGTGACTTTCTGTTATCCTTTTCCTAAACAAATATAATAGATTTAACCGAAAACTCATTTTATATGAGGAAAGTAAAGACTCCAGAATGACAGGTATAAAAGCATTCCCCACATGAATAGTCATGTTAATCCATGTTCTAGTTAATAATTTTAACATATGACTTACAAGGAAGGACAAAGTGAGAAAACAAATTTATTTTGCATAAACAGTGAAGAATCTTCAGTTCTTGATGCAGTTCAGATCACGGCAAGGAAAAAACAAACAGACAAACAAACAAATGCAAAGCCAAAAAACTTACTGATTCTTTTCTTGCACAACCATATTTGCTGTGCATCTGTCAAAGGGAACTAGGTCAGATATGAATATTTGCTGGCTAAATTTAACAAATGAAACTAAAATATGAAAATCATCACCTTGAAAGAGAAGTCAACAATATCTAGCAAAAGCAACTTTGATTCAAAGTGATGCGCTAAAGCCTTGGCAAGTGCTTGCAGGTAGAGTTCTTCAAAATTTGAAAATACAACAAGTATGAGTCAAACAGACATTAAAAACTAAACAATCTAGTGCAGGACATCACAAGACATCTGCATAACATACCTGCAGGTCCAGAAAGCAGAATTGCTCTGCTTGCTGGTGAAAGGTTCCGGATGTGTTTGGAAAAGTGAAGTTGTTGTAAATGAACAAATGCGGAACGTGTCAATAACTCACGAGTTCTTTCACTGTCATTGTCATCATCACGCAAATAAGATTTGTATTATCAGGAAAATAATAATTCATAATTCAAGTATGATTTGAAACCAGAGCCATAATCTGGTGTTTATAAAGTCAATCTACTTAAGGATAAAGGTCTCAAGTGAAGCATATCAAATTCGTTTAAGGGTAGAGCATAACACCACGTACACCAGTGAATGGACTTCAGCTTCACATCCAGAGATCAATGCCAAAGATAGGCCACAGTTATGATTAAAACATGGTTCTTAAGCTTGCTTACACCTTAAATAAAAACCTAATTAGTACTTCAAGCAACATGATTGGGTTGAAGTATCATGTGATCCTTGGATGTATAAAACTAAGAAACAAGATGCAAGAATACAGGTTCGACATTGTAAAAGTTCTTAATAGTATTATAGTTACTGTTCATATGCTCTGAATCCGAAGTGCAACTGAATGGAAGAAAAAAGTATACAAAGGCACAAATAGTATATGTTGCATTTTCTATGAGGTGGATGAAACTGGAATGTGCATCGGGGTACTATGTTTCACCAGGAATCAATCTGAACAATAAAAAGTAAATGAAGCTACAAAATGTGGAATTGAATAGAATAATCCTAGATATGATTGCAAGAGATGCTTTAGACATGAATTTCTGGATTCAGTTTCATGTTTCCTGTTACATAACATTATCTTACTGATCAAGAAAGTGACATCAAATCACTAATCTCTAGTAACTTCTCATCCGTTCTGGCTCAAGAGATACTAACAATGAAACAATTTTCTTGAAAAAGTAGACAGAATTACTCCTACAGAATCAAAGAAAGTTCGGGGTTGACAGCATGAAGCTGAAATTAATAACAATCTAACAGAATCACAAAGAGATTAGAAGAAGCCATCATGGAAGATCACAAGTCCTACTAGAAAGTCAAATCTATTAGTGCAAGAAGCTTCAAAGCAAATTGCAAGAAATTTTCTAGTCCCCCGTAAAAAGACACCCATATCTACAAAATCTGTGAAGCACCAGCTTCATTATACAAAAATAAAAATGCAAGTTTTTGCAAGGGAAAAAAAAGGTTAAATTACCTTAAGTAATAAGGAAATTCTTCAAAAGTTTCCTTGCATTCCTTGCCATCAATCACCAGCCTCTTAAGCTGCTCCTCAATATGCTCAGCACAGAGCTCACCAGACTCGTGATTCCCTCCAACCCATTTCTGAACGACCTGTCCTGAACTCAATCCAAGCCCCACTCCAAGACCAACGCCCACACTCAATGCTGACAGCAGAACGTGCTTCTGCTCCATCTATTCAAAACGACTTGATTTTATTTGGTCCGTTTTGAGCAAACACAAGTCTGTAGATTCTCTCACCAGAAGGGCATCAAAAGATTAATGAGGTTCCTATTCTGGATTAGAGATTCAACAAGTTTGAAATGAACAAAAATTTAAATTGGAGTAAGATGTGGCTAGATGTTCTGGATAACAAATGCATAGAGGCGTCTCCAGAGACAGGTTCGTGGGTGACCCTCTTCACCTCTGTGTATATATGTATATATATAAGCAAATAAAATGCCATTCTTGGGAATAATATACAGGGACGTTCAGCTCAAACTTTCAATAAAAAAAAAAAAGCTTCTTTTTAGGTCCGTCGACGCCAAATCTGGGATTTGATTTCCCACTCTATCTAATTTTATGGAAAAAATAAAATATATTAATACAAAATTCTTTTATGCAGTATATGAATGACGAATTAAAATTTTTAATCTAATTTTATCAAGATAAATTTAATCTGGTTATCCACAGATAATTTGAATGTTGTTTCTTCTCTGTAAAATCAGGATGGTATGTTTTCAGTGCTGAGTCTGCTGACATAATTTTCGGAGTGGTATGATAATTAATATTGTAACTTTCTTTTAGTAATTTTTAAGGTGTAAAGGTGTAGATATTATTAAAGTGATTTTATCTCTATCAAAGTAATTTTATCTCTCATAATAAGATATTTTTTTCAGTTTTATTTATAAGGAAAAAAATAACTTCACCAATATTAAAAGAGAGAGTTGAAGTTAATTAAAGATGATTAATTTATTTCATATTTTTTATTTTTTTAAAATTATCTATATTTAATTAATCTTTCTATTTCAATTTCTTTCAAAAAATATACCTCATAACTCTCAATAATATTAATAAAAAGGATAATTTTGATAAAAATAAATTAATACAATATTAGCTTTCTTTTTTCTCTTATAAATAGGATTATCAGAAGAGAAAAATCTTCCCTTATAAATAGAACCAGAAAAAATAATATTTAAAACTTCTTTTGCCTAGCTCTATGTATCTAATATTCAGGGGGAAAAATCTAGTATCCAATCAAGTCTCAAACAAGGAATAAAGCACTCTTAACTAGTATGATTTTTCTTTTCTTTTTTTTTTTTATTTATAAGCACCAAATCCAAAATTTTACTGAAAAGAATATCCAATCATCTTCACTCCACCAATCAACTTGATGAATACAATATATTGTTAGCTTTTTTTTTTCTTCAACTAAATTTGTTATCTTTTTAATTTTTTTTATAATAGACTATCTAGTATCTGAAACTAACAGCTTTAACTAGTGTGAATTCGACTCGGATCAAGCCCCAAAGAAAATTAATGTATTGTGAAATTTGAAAGTGACAAATAAATAGAAATAAATAATTTTTTTTAAAAATGATAATTAAAAAGAAACTGAAGGAGTATTATTTTATCTATTTTATATTCTTGATTTTAAATTTGTTAGAGTAATTTAAAATATTTTCAATTTTATGTGGGCACCAATCCAACCATTGACATGCCCATGCCGTGTCCTTCCACTTACACTTCTTTATTAACAAAATTCCAAAATGAAACAGTAGCAAGAAAAACCTAACCCTTTTTATTTTGTAGATTCCAATTTTGTATCTGAGTTTGCCGAGAGAAGATTGGGTTTCAGAATGATTGGATGTATCTATCTACCCTGGAAATTTTAAGAGGTTGATCTGTTCTTGGAATGCTCACTCAATCTTCTTCACTTCGTTTCCAAAGAAAAGGGCATAATTCATCAACTTGATCACTAGATTGTTGTGAGTTGTGGTTTTCACTTTTTCTTTTGTTTGGCATTTTCATCAATTTGTTTTAAAAATTAAACAAAAAAATAAAAAGCAAAGTACAACCTAGCATTCTGGAGCGACTTTACCAACTTCGTTAAGCAATCCAATATTGGTTCTAATAAATTGAAGTTGTAACACCTTTTAGGTAGAATTGATGAATCTGAATCATATAATCACTTTCATTTTTTATAAAAATAAGAATTATAATTAATTAATCAACTGCTGTATAATATATTGGTAAGTGTTTGAACGGCAACTAAGTGTTTGAGCAACAACTAATTAGTTTAAGCAGTTTGATACTTATTTTCTTTAAATATAGTTTTAATTTTAAAGAGGAATAACGCTCCTAGTGTGATTTTATTTTTTTTTATTTATATAACTTAAATTTAAGATCCTATTTAAAAGTATCAAGTCCCTTGCCACCTAATATAATCACCATTAGTTGCTGAAAGAGATTTTATATCAAAATAAGATGAAATCAGAATGCATAAATTGTTGATGCTAGCATGATTCATGCGGTCTTATTCAACTGAACTTAAATTAGTTGTGATAAAAAAATTAGTTGGTGTATTAAAATGATAACTTCAAAATTTGTGCTGTTAGTAATTGAAGGGAAATTTTAAATTTTAAAATAAAAAATAATAGTTGAAAAATAATTGCAATAAAAGAAATTTTGACTCATATTAGCGCCAACAGTTTAAGCATTTTGATTTCATCTCACGCGTCCCACGGAAGTAATCGTAGCAAATGGATTATGTGACACTGAACAGCAGCAATAAAATGACGTTATTAATTTTTGGTAAATTGGTGCCTTTTGAATTCTATATTTTTTTTTAATTTTTAATGAAGATATTTTAAGTCGTGATAAGATATTATTTTATTTCATGATAATTTTATTTAATAAAATATTAAAATTAGAAAAATACAAAATATAAATTATCTGAATTAAATAAGAATTATTCATATCTAAAATGGGAATATGTTGTTTTTCAATGAGCATATTTAAGTGTCATTGTATCACTTCATATGTTAAGGAGTAAAGGTAATAATTACACATCTTGAAATTGACCCCATAGAACCCGTTGACTTCATAAAACAAATTATTGATAGTATGATTTTCAATAACGATGTGGGCAAAAGCACAAATGCCAAAACAAAGTGTTTGGAAGGAGAGTTATACCACTAATTGCATGGTTTAGGATTATGAATAGTGAAACTTAATAAAATTTTTTATATTGATATATTGAATGATAATTAATCATTTCAGTATTTTTAAATCATAATTAGCCTAACTACGTAATTAATTCAATAATTGATTTAATATGTTGATTTATTTGAAAAATATTGGAAAAAATCTCCTAAACGTCCCAAAATCTAACCATTATGTTAAAAAAAATAAATTAAATTATTATGAAACACGACTATAATGTATTTAAAATAAAGAATTAAACAACCTTAGTTATGAAGCATGGAATCAATTTGGCAGGCAGCATGCGTTCATGGAAATTGGAGAGTTCATATTAGGATTTACCCTTCAACACGGTTGCAAAATTTCCTGGCACTTTACTTGAAAAATGCATGATAGGATGTTTCTTTTTCTAATTTAATTTTTCTTGTTTTTTTTTTCTGAAAAAGTGGGTTCTTTGGAGGTTTGAACACGTTAACTTAAAACTTCCATGAAATTTACTAAATTTTATTAAAGTCAACCACACATCATATGAAAGCAAGACTGAATAAGTAAATCCATAATGCCCTGTCCAGCTTGTCGTACACTAATGTAGGTTTCGTGACTGACATGAGCGATATGTCCATTAAAAAAAAATTGATCCATATAATACCACCAAGCAAAGGACCACATGCAATTTCTGATGAAGTTTACAAAATTAGTTTTTTTTCTTTGGTATTGATCACATAAAAAAGAAATGATTTGCTATTTTTTAAATAGAATCTCTTTCTTAAAATCGATGATAGAAAGTAAAGTACTACCGAATTTTGAATAATTTAAAATGAAAAAAAGAGTACTCCCTCCATTTCAAAACTTGGTTATTTTTTTTTTTTACGTATATCCTCATTTATTATGAAGTATCTTTTTTCTATTCCCTTCTAGTTATAGTATGTTAATTAAATGACAATATTTTTGTTGATATATACATTAATTAATAATCATAACTTTAAATAAAAATTTTGAAACTGAGGTATCGTATTTTTCTTTGTCAGTAGTGTGAAGGAAGGAGGCATGTGACATGAGAGGGTGGGAACTTTCGGTCGTTGTTTTTAAAGGAACCACATGGAGGATGGGGTGTGTGTGTGTCTATATATATATATATATATATTTTCACCCTCCAATGTCCGAAATTCTTTGAGCCTGACTAATCTCTATTGGGGGAGAACAAAGTGTAAAGGATTAGCTCCCATCCCAACAAGTGTGCTTTTCAGGATTCGAATTTATGTTCTCCTCTTTACGGCAAATCGAACCACTTACCACTCGGATCAACAGTTTATTAGTACATGAAGGATGATATATATTAATATTAATAATACTGATAAAAGGTGACTTTTGTGTAGCACCTTTGGTATGCTTAAATATTTGTGGGGCCACTATTAATTATCAATAATTATTAAATAATTATTTTAACCTCTATGTAAACACATGAGATCTACTCTAATTAATTAAATTCTAATAAATATAAAAAAATACTTCATCCGTTCCTTAATATAATGAATAAAAGATAAAGTTATACAAACTAAAAATAATAATAAACTTATTTAGAATATAAAGTAGTTTTTAAAAATATTCTTATTTAATGTTAATAACTCTTCCATCATGTAATTAATACAAATGAATTATATTAAAAACATACTATCTTAATTAGAGGTATTTTGAGAAAAAAAATTATTAAATATATGAGATAAACTTCATGTATTTTTTATATTTTAAAATATAAAAACTCATCTAATTATCTCTTGTATTAAGGAATAAATGGAGTAAAAGAAAAAAAACTCAGTTGGTTGCATAAAGTGGACGTGGGGTATGCTTCTAGCTTCCTCGGTCAGCGGCCTACACCAAGGCATTGACGAGCCAAACGGTGCATTATGAGTCCACTGACATTAAAAATTTTACAATTGTTGCTCACAAGACACCCTCAATCTAGTCTTAAAATATATGGCTTCTTCTAAAAATTTTATTTAGTTTAAAATATAAATCATTACATATTATTAACGAACATTTTTTCCAATTCTGCCTTATATATATATATATTTTTTGTAAAACCACATAATATGTCATGGAAACTTATTCTTCATTTAATAAAAGAATGTGTATTAATTGAGTAAATAAGGATAAAATAAAAAATAATTGACATTTTTTGAAAAAATTAAGGATATAACTATTTTTTTTTCTTTAAGATGCTAAATTAGTCAATTGTTCCTTGTATTTAAAACTAAAGGGAGATAGACTTAGGGCTCAATTTTCTTGACCCGCCCCACATGACTTGTGTATTTATCTTCCTGACCTTACAACACGGTTTGGCATCTATTCTATCCCTATCAGATTTATTTTTGGGAAAATGACACACACAGGAGGGGCTCCGAAGGAACATGGACACTTTAAAGGCTTTAAATCAAAATTTGGAAAAGTAGAATATCAAAGACTTGGGTCCTTAGCAAGATCAAGAAATAAAATCCAGAATGTCTTTTGTATATTGCCCAAAATGAGTTTTAAATAAGGGACATGATCAATAATTGACTAATAAAATACGCCAATCAATTGTTGAGCCTCACAAAAGGTTTTCGGAGATTTTATGGGGCTTCAAACTTCATTGTCCGCCTCTTACTGGGTGACACACCATGTCCTTCTATTACAACTTATCTTCGTCTTCCAAAATTTATAACTAACTTGATCTCATAAAAAATCCTAAACATGATCGATGTTTCTTTTTCTTTTTATTTACAATTGATCTTTAGTAATTTATAACTAATCTTTTGGAATTTAAAAACTCAACCCGCCAAACACTCAAAACGTTCATTCTACTTTTCCAAATTTTAGTGTCTTTAGTGTGTTTATGTTCCTTTTGATGTCCTTTAATGTCCTTTTCCCTTTAACTTTTTAACTGCTGCTTCTTTATCATCTTAAATAAAAATAATTTTATAAATTAATAAACAAAATTCATTCATAAAAATAAGAAATACATAATAATGATACAAACATAATAAAATATTATATATCTATTTTATATATAAAAAATGAAATCCTATCTAACGTAACTTGCTGTAGTGACATATGTGTTAGAGATAGTTTGAAAAATTTGAGTCCCACATTGGATTGGAGTAAGACTTATGAAGTGTATATAAGAGAGAGAAGACAAAGCATACTATAATAATTATTTAATATTTAAAAATTATTTATTTAATAATTATGTGTCGTAATCATTGAATTGATCTAACGGTGGAGATTTGGTCTGATATAAATTTAAGATCAATATATTTAATTAATTATTTTAGAAACGGAACTTTCAAATGACAATGTCCTGAAATGACACTTTTTTAAATAGTACGTTATTTGATATTCTGTTTGATAACAACATTTCAATTGCAACGTTCAGAAACGGGCTGATTGATCAATCACGTTTCAATTTCCACGATTATAAAAGGATCAAATCAGAGATTGAAAATTTCCCTTACATCCTCTCCTCTTACTTACAATCTCTCTATTTTGTGCTATATTTCAAGATATCTGAAGTTGCTGTCAGATATCTTTGATACTTATAATAATTTCTAAAGGTGATTCGTTGGATTCCTGCAACAAATTTAGTGAGGGTGAATAACACCCTAAGAACATTGTGTTATCATATGTTTCTGGACACCAGTTGTTTTCAATTATTATTTCTAAAAATATGGACAATTAATTTGCTTTAGTGACATGTATCTCTAACCATAATATTCATTCCTTCTCTGTTGCTTCAATTTGTGATTACTGTTTAAAAAATTGAAGTACTATGCCATATGTTATACAGAACTCGAGGAATGAAATGTAACGTTCATACACAACTTATAAATAATGCTCGAAAAAAATAATTTAAATTGAATTTAGATAATTCACATCATTTTTTAAAAGAAAATGGTCTAAAGAAGAGCTGAGAAACCAAGACAAAGGCATTGGAAGTAGGGATTTTTTTTTAAAAGACCAATTGGGAGTAGTGTTGATAATATAGCTTAATTCTTCTAGTTTTAAATATAAGTTATTTTTAACTACGTTATATATTTTAAAAAAATAAATTGAATCATTAAATTTATCAAGAAACTTTAACATTTTTTCACCTTTTGTTCTTATTAATTACTTCATGCTGTTCAAAATATAAATCATATTTCAAAAGTTTATTTTGATCCAAACTATAAGTCTCATTTGATAATTTTTAGAATATTAAATGTTTTTTCTCTATTTTACCCTTATTTACAATTAAATGTAAAAGAGATAATAAACTTTAAATATAATATATTTAATAGGGTTACTATTGAAAAATAATATATTTTTTGACAAATTTAATAAGGAAAACTACCTTTTCTGATTCTGTGCAATTAATCAAATAAAATTTATATTTTGAACTGGAAGAAATATATTATCTCTTATACTTCCCATAATATTTATATTTTATCTATTAATTGTAAACAAAGGATATGAATGAAAAAAATAATTAATATATCAGATAATCTCTAAAATGCTATATATTTTAAATCAAATATTATTTTTAAAAGAATGTTTTATATTTAGAACTAAAACCAATAATGTTTTGGAGAAAGTTCTAAAAAAATGTGAGCTGTTACACTTTTATTTTTTTTTTTATAAGGAGAGCTGCTACAGCTCTTATCAAAAGAAGCCTAGAATCATAGGTGAATCTACCCTCAAGATTTCCATATTCTTTTTAATTTGAGAGCCTAAAGTTAAGTAATTATCAATATTATTATTATATTATAAATGAGAAGGAATATGTGAAGATTCCATAAGTATGGATGCCATCTTTTTTTAAATGTCACATAAGGCCTTTTCCACCTCAGCATCACATGCTTTTGCTCAAATCAAAATCTTTTTTATTTGTGGGTTACACGTAACATGCCACTATTACAGTCTTACTTCTACTTTTTCTTTTTGGGTTCCTACTCCTCCATTCTACTCTCTGTGTTCCGATCTCTCACTTAAGAGAAAATTATATTTACAGATTCATTTTTTCAGCGGCAGACATGGATGCACGGGTACATTGATGACATTTTATTTGATTATAAAATATATTGAATTTAAAAAAAATTATCACTAACTTCCCTTATAAAAAAATATATCAAATAATATTAATTAAAATTAATATAGATTTTAGAATTAAAAAATATTAAATTAAAAAAAAGTGAGATCCACCTAAAAAGGGGAAAAAGATGGAACCCATTTGTAAAAAAAAATGAATAAGAAAATGGAATCACTTAAATAAAAGAAAAAGATAGGACAAAAAAGGGCATGAAGCCCAAAGTAGGATGGAGTCACAGTTAATGCATCGTACTGAATCTACCCTACATTTTATCATATATTGATTTAAGTTGATGAATCGTAAGAATTGCAATTATTTTCAATGACCCAACTTATTATTACAAGACTAAAATAAATCTATGTAATTTTTTTTTTAACCTTCGTTGAGAGTTGAGTGGATTTTAAAATTAGAATGTAACTAGTAGTGGCCGTAAAGAGTGGAAATGATTTAATGTCCGTTATGAAAGTTCTCAGTTTGAATCTTGTAATTTAAAAATAAAAAACACTACGATAATTATTTCCCATTTGAGGTGGATGAAGCTCGAGTTTGAGTTAGTCAACAACATCAAATATTCAATATTGAATGGTTCTTAAAAAAAAAAAGAAACAAGAAAAAGAATGGAGATTTGCGTAATTTAGTAAAATTTAAAGGAGATTTTTAAAGGAGATTCATCTATCTATTTTTTGGGAAAATTTTCTTATAATCTTGGAAAACATAGAAGAAATCCCTGTAATTTTAACAAAATTTATGAAAATGAGAGTAATTTATGTTTTTAAAAGTAATTAGAATTCTTATGATCATTTAATCTAAAATTTTGTAGAATATGGCTTGAATTTGGATTAACCAATAGTATCAAATACAAAATGATTCTCATGACAAAAGTAGAATAGAGATTTGTGTGATTTAGTAAAATTTAAAGGAATTTTAATTAAATAGAGATTAAAAAATTATAATTTTTTTGATCATTTAATTTAAATTTTATAAAATTTTGGTGCTTGGATGTAACGTCAGCTTCCATTCTTCAAAAATAAATTAATTAAATTTAAACAAATCCACAGAAAGTAGGCGCAGAAAGACAAAATTAGTGGTTCCGGTCAAGCCCCATTGTTTATTCTAAGCCAACAACGACTTCACTTTTTTTCTTTGGCCCTTAACATGGGTTATTCCTTTTTCTTTTCATTTTTGTTTTGAGAAAAGTTTCATTGCACTTTCTAAGTGTGTTAGGTGAGTGAATCATTCATATATATATATATGTATATATTTATGATCCAATATTAATATATCAAGTCCCTTCCATCATTAATGTCTGAATCGAAAAATTTATTTAGAGGGTATTGAATTTTTTCCCACATGAATTCAACCATTATTTTTGCATGTTTGGTACCCGTTATGTAGGCTTTTAAGGAATGATGTTTCTTTCAAATGAAATGTACTTCCTCTGTTAAGGTAGAGGAAAGTAGCTTTCTAGCAAAGATTTTAAAGTTCAGTTTTTTTTTTTTTATATTCTTGATTGTTTTATACGAAACTTCTTTTGAAAAAACATTGATTTCTTTTTATCTACCAAATGCATCTTTAACCCAAAAATAATCTTTCCAGATCGAGAGACCCTCTCCCTCTCCTCTCTTTCTGTTTTTCACAAATGATTCCATCCGACCAAATATAACCCAAGTTCTCCTTTTTATTCTACATTTAAATTTGTGATAATGCATTTAAGGAATCACACAAGTTTGTTTTCATATACATTATTAATAATTTAAGATTCATTTGTTCATTTCGTCAATAATCTACAACCTATTTATTATGTAACAAATTATGTTAGCCTCTTCTAATAACCTTTTATTCGTCATAAGTTTATAAGGTCTTTTAAAGTTTCTATTTAGGAGAAACACATATTTTTTTCAACAAGAAACACATATTTGTATAAGGAAAAATTTACTCTGCTATTGACATTCTTTTATTATGTTTTATTAAATTTAATAAATATATAATAAGTATAATTTTATAAATTTTTTAATTAACTTATACTTCAGCCATATTATAATTAAATATTATATATTTATTATATGTTGAATGAAAATCCTAATAATAAAATAAATTATGTATTTAAAGCTAATATTTATACAAACATATAAAGTTCTTTCAAATATAACCATTTATTATACACGTATGCGTATGTTTGTATACACATAGATAGACACATACATACATATATAAATACATATATGATGCAAACGAAAATCCATTTTAATTGTGGATAATGTTTTAAAATATTGAGAAACATTTTCTCTCTCTAGTGTGAAATGGAAAAACTCATTAACAAAAGACTTTCGTGTTTGAGTCTTCGGGTCTAATATAATTTGGTTGATTCTATACTTATGGGATTAGATTGATGACTATAATTATTTTAGATTGTGGTCATTGTCATAACCTTATAAACATCTTCATTAGATAGAGTCCAATATACCGAATATATACAAATAGTTCAATAAAAAAAATCTTGAATCACTATCAAAGGGAAAATTAGCCAAGACAATTTTGTTCATTAATTATCATAACCTTATAAACATCTTGATTAGTTAGAATCTAATATGGCTACTGAATATATAATGAATAGTTCAATAAAAATATATTGAAACATTATCAAAGGGAAAATTAGCCAAGACAATTTTGTTTTTAAGTATCACTAGTATATATGCAAAATTTTCATTTTTTTATTTATAATCAAATAGTCAAGTGTGTATTATATATATATAGCATTAGATAGTCATTAGAAATTTAGAATATTATTATGGATATACTAAAATATATATAACCCAAGTGAAAAAGACTGGAATGAGAGTGAGCTTTGCGTATTTGGGGGCCCTTATTAAGAGGTAAATGCTCTTAAATCTTATATCAGTTAGTAGTGAGTGTGTGTGAGTATATATGTTAAAAGGCAGTGGCTTTGGATTACTACCTGCACTAGATGATTTTGTTAAGTAACATAAATTCATTTGCCCAATATATATATTGACAATGTAAAAATGGCATATAAACTTGAAATTATTCATATGGACTGGCAAACATTTTTTAAATTTTCATATTTCAAATCATTAATTATATTTAATAAAGCTAATAATATGGATCTCAGATTTTTATATTAATTATTCTTGTTTACTAGACTTTTTTTTAAAAAAATTTACCAATAACTAAGGAGGCTTGTTAATTAATCTTTCTTTCTTTCAGAATTAAAATGAAGAGACAACTGGGTGTCAAAAAAAAAAAGGAAGAGACAACTGTTGTTCACCAAAAAGAAAAAGACATTGTTAAAGCTTTCATTCCTAAGTGATTTTTAAAAGGAAAATTCATTGTGGAAAAAAACAAATCGGTCAAAAAGGGTTGCTTTAGCAACCTGGGACATCTATTACTGGTTTAGAAGTTAAGTAAGGACTCCATCAAACTTATTCACAAAAAAAAAAAAAGACTCCATCAAACTTCTCAATTTCAATCTATTTAATTGTTTTCATTTTCTTTCTTACTTAGAAATAAATCCAGGATTTTTTTTTTGCCAAAATTCAGGATTAAATCATTAATAAAAAATTAAGATAATTAATACGTTCATAAATATTTTGTGTGTGTGTATTATGCCCTTTTATGCTGTATTTTTTTAAACATTTATCATTAAAAGCGATTTTTTTTAATAGCTTTACAACATAAATGAGAAAGAAAGTTTCAATAGCAAGTCATATATAAGTTTTACAATTAGAATTTTGATTATTCGAATGATCACTGGTCCAAACTTTTCAACAAAACAATGTTATGGTCTAAATTTAGATTTGACAAGTAGAAGATGAAGAATGAATATATATATATATATATATATAGAAGATGAAGAAGGCTAAAATCATATATGGCATTAAACTATCAAACAGAACCAACTTTAAAAAAAAAAAAGAACTGACAAAAAGTGAGAGTGTACTTTTATGAATTTGCTTACGTTTTTGCTGCATATATGCTAGCTACCACCTTTGCTGATTAGCTAAGTAATGCTTTGCCAGCCATCATACTGGCAAGGAATTGACTCAATAGAGAGAGAAGAAAAGTGAAAAACCGAAAAAAAAATTAAAAAATTAAAAAATTCTGACAATTAAGGGGAAAAAGAAAGATCACATATACGCATGAGAGCATCCTATACAAGCACTTTCTATTTATAGAAAGTCTGGAGTCTGCAGGTTCTTAAAAGTAAGGGCATGAACTTGATACTCCACTCCAACAAACCAATATACTCTATAACCTCATTTGGTACAAGAAATAATTTTTTATGGAATGAGAATAAGAATGAGATTGTGATTGAGAATGAGAATAAGAATATGCTTTAAATGTGTGCTTGATATGTCAGGAAATATGATAGGAATAACAAAAAAAGAGAAAAAAATTAGGAAATAACTCAAATGTCCCCATATTTAATAAAAAAAAATCTCTCCACTGTCCTCCTTTCTTATTCCTGTCCACCACCCTACTTCCTTCTTTTTTCTTCCCTCACCAGCCATTGCCACCACCATCATCTTCCTCACTGGCCCACTCCTCCTTCCTCCATTTACATCTCTCAAGAACAGACAAAGACAAAGCCAATTTCCAAAAAAAAAAGAATCCATCTCATATCGCTGAGTTAGGTAAGCCGTGGAGGATGATGTCTCAAAATCATGGTGCCTTGCCTTAGAGGTGGAGGTGGAGGGGGAGCAGTGGAGGAAGTCACCAAAGGACTAGATCCGCACCAAGTTCCCTCTCTTCGTTCATGAGTACGATGGTGTGAAGAAGCTCGTACTATTGAAGAAGCTCTTTGTCAAGTGGTGCGACATTTCGTCACAGACATTTGAGGTCTCTAAGTTTGAAATAGAGGTGCATGAAGAACAATTCTACAGGATTTTCAAATTCGACCAAGATGAAAGGGAGAGGGAGGGAAAGAAGAAGAGGGAGACGCCACCAGTGATGGTGGACTGTGGAGGAGGTTTACCGGTAGTGGTGACTGTGGAGGAGGTTTGCCAGTGGTGGTGACTGTGGTTGAGGTTCACCAGTGGTGGTAGACTACGAAGGTTCACCAATGTTGATGGGCTGCGAAAGTTCACCGGTGACTATCTAGGTATTTTCGCCCCAAAAATTTCATTCCCAAACTTCACCTGCCATTCCCATGGGTCCCCATGGGTTTGGGGATTTCCACATATGAAGGAGTTCTTCATTCCCATCCATCATTACTCCCTCATCCCAAACACTAGTCATCCTCCGTTCCCTCACTCTCATTCCCTCCTATCAAATGGTGCCCATAATTCTTAGCTGTTTCTTCATCAATATAATGAAGATTTTTCCATGTACACGTGTGCATGTGAGTGCAAACCAATAGCACAAATTTTTTTTTACCATGTTCATTGAATAAGATTAATATTTAAGATTATGTAATAAAAATTCCTCATGTTGTCGATTAATTAGCAAGAGGATATGAGTACGGTATTGTCGCTAAGCATTCTTGAAAAACTCTTATTCTCTTGATTAAAATATTAAGACAGCATTTGATTCAATAGAGACAGGAAAAAAAATCTTAACTTTATCTTATTATTTAAAAATTATATAACTTTGGTTCCCCAGTTGAAGGGATCCAGATTAATCTTTGCATGTTTTAGGTACAAGAGTTCAATTTTCACCCTGACTAATTGTCCTATTTGATGGTGTGTGGGTTGGAGTAATAATTTAGATCGTTTCGAGTGATTCAAAACTCTAGTGAAAAAACAAAAAAGAGAAAATGAGAGTGATATGACCCTACGACATGTGTGTGTGTCGAGTGGATCTCATCGTCTTTCCCTTTTCTCTCTCCAAATGGATCCTTTCTTTCCCTCTTCCAATGGACTTGTGTATGAAATCCATGTTAGACTGAGAAGCTAGCCTTTTAAGTAAGACAAAAAATGGTCGTCAAAGGTTAACTGAAAGGCATATTTATATCCCTTCAAACCCACTACAAAAAAAGAGGTATTTAGATATGGCCAAAATCTGTCACTAAATAACTCAAAATCCATCTCTAATCTATTATAGACGAATTTAGAGACAACATTTAAGTCGTCTCTAAAAGTGGCGTTGCTAAATAATTAGAGAGAGATTAACTCATCCGTCTCTATTTAGAGACGGATTTATTCCGTCTCTAAATAAAATAAATTCATCTCTAATCTCAATCAAAATTTGTTACCAAAATTAATAATTAAATAAAATAATAAAAATAGAATATAATCATTAGCCGCTTCACCCCCTAACCCAAAGCCCACGCCACATCACTGGTATGTCATTTGTAGTACCATATCATATTAATAGCTTCAAATGTGTCTCACCCAGATTCGAAGTCATGACCTCTTACTTCCAATACCTTTGTAGCCATCATGTTGCCAGTTGAACTGAAATGTTTCTGTAGTCTCTATATGTAATATTAAATATATATTATTTATCTACACATTAATATATAAACATATATATTTATAAGTCAATATATTATTAAAAATACACATATGTTTTATATTCAATTATTAATATCATAAAATATTTTATTTATATATATATATATATTTATATTTATATGAATATTTATATTATTTTGTTTAGATCTTAAATAATTTTTCTATAAATATATTTTTTTCTTTGGAAAGAAAAAAATTATTTTCCTAGCCGACTTTTAAATTTAATTTTTATTTGTAAATAAAAATAATTATATATATTATGTTTATGATCCATATATTTTAATATTTTATTATGTTATTTTTTACATAGTCATATCATATAATATATATATATATATATATATCATATTTTATATTATTTAATAAATTATATTATATATATGCTTAATATATATTAGAGGTGGGAGGGAACCAGATATGATCGAGTTTTATGTCAGTCCATGATCTAACCCAAAGTCTTGGTTAAGTATTATATATATCCATTTTAAATTTAGAAAGGAACATATCTTTTTATTATTTATACCATAAATTTAATTATGGATTCCTAATGAAAAAGGATTGAAATTTTGTTTGATTTATTTTTTAGTATCATTATTACTTTTAACTTTAATTTTAAAATGTAGATGTAAATTCTCAAAAGAATGTTGATTTAGAAAGAATTAATGATTAATAAGTTTATAATAAATTTATTGTTATCACAATTTTTTGAAATTATTATCATGAAATAGAATTAAAAATTAACTTATTAATTCAAAGTAAAATAAATTAATAAAATTAAGATAATCTACTTAGATATTTTAAACCAAATGATATTATTAAAGATAAACTTTTTTTTGAAATCAATTCTACAAACATATCCAATATAAAAAATTTATCAACATATGGATTACTAATTAAATAAAAAATATTGTTTAATATTAATTAATTCTAGATATTTGTTAATTACCAGGACAATTAAATGTCATCTATGATAAAATTGCTTACGTTCTCTTTTAGTCTAAAATTTCTTAAAACTTCAACGCTTCCTTTAATTTCATTTTACTATTTCTAATCTTAAAGTTCTCTATATATCTCCTCTCTTCTTCATTTCTTATTTTTCATTCTCATCCTATATTCTCAATTTCTCGATCTTCTTCCATTAACTACCTAGCATGCTCCTAAAAAAATAAAAGAAACATTAAGTTTTAGGATTCTGGTGGTTTAGTTTAAGGTTGCTTTTTGAAATGTCTTTTAATATGATTAGAAATACAATTCACTTAACTTAAATTAGTTAACTCATGAGTTTGGTCCATTTAACATACTATAATATTTAAAAAATACCCAAAATTTGAAAATATCTCTAAAAATTTAAATTAACATATTACAATATTAAAAAATAATACTATATAAAATTGCAATAATTTAAAAAAAAATTCGTATCTAAATCCGTCTCTAAATGTGAATTAGAGGCTAATTTAGAGATAGACAAGGCACCCGCTGCTGCGTTTATTACAAATGTGTCTCTAAGTTCATCTCTAAATAGATATTAGAGATGAATTTAGGGCAAGACATTTATTGTTACATTCACTAAAAATACGTATCTAAATCCATCTCAAAAAAAAAAAAATTAGAGATAGGTTTAGTGACAAATTTTTATCCATCACAATAAATTAAAAACATCCGTCACAAAATTCATCTCTAAATGTTAAAGAATTTTCAAGAAATAATAGGATATTTTTAGAGACGGATATAGAGATGGACTTTTTTATTTTAGCGATGAAAAATTAGTTGTTACTAAGTCTGTCTCTATCATATTATTAGATACGGATTTAGAGACGGATTTTATTAGAAACGATATATACCCATCTCAAACTCCGTCTCTAATACTTTTCCATTATTTTTAATATGAAAGAAAGTTATTTTGCTGAAAAAATTTGTTATCCGTCTCTATTTTTGTCTCTAATAGTGACAGATTTTAATCCGTCTCTAAAATTCGTAGCTAAATGGACATTTTTTTGTAGTGACCTTAACCAAATGATCTTCATAGGATTATACTAAAAGTTAGCCTCTCTAGAATGCATCTACCCTAATAATTTATGCCACAGCTAACTTTAGCTAGATGCAATGTTCTTTTGTGTATATATAGTGTAATATCTTGAATTAATAAATTAAATGAAATAATTACTAAAATATTTATTCATATTGTTGGATATTACATTGGACTTAAGGATGTTTGGTTATTTTTTAACCGGTCTAAAATGAAGATATTAAAAGCCCTTTTTGTACTATTTTGTGTTAATCCAAGGTCTGCTGATATATATATCACGACACAAGCCTTGCTTATCATGATTGATATATATATATATATATATATTTTATTGTGCTCCTGGGTTCAACTCCTTATTTTGCCTCGAGGTCCTCTGGATCACAATTAATTACCATTAGGATAAATCGTGATGTGGTAATTAATTTCAGTTTCTCCTCTCCAAGCCTTCTATCATTTTCTATTTTTGGTCCAATCTTTGGCTTCATTCTTTTGCTCCCTGGAAAGTAACATATATTGACAATGAGTTCAAATCATGATATATAAATGGTCCAATTGAAAACACATCAATCCTCACTCTTTTAAACTCGATCAAAGACTACCTGTACAAATTTTCTTTCTAAATCCTAATCAATTCGTCAAGATATTACCATTCACACTACAAAAAAGTTTTCTTTAGTGGGGTTTTTTTAAAAAAAAAAATTTGTGGCAGTTTAAACCTTGCTAAAGGTTTTATTGAGGATTTGTAAAATCACCACCAAAGCATCCATGACAAAATTTTAGTGATTGTTTTCATAAACCATTGGTAAAGCATAAAAATTGTCATGATTTGCGGCAGTTCAGAAGCTTTATCAGCGGATATCAGCGGTTCTTGAAGTGCCACCAATACTAACAGTTCATCAACTACCACCATTGCTAGTGACTCATTTAGAAACGCCACAAGTGTTAGAAAATTTTGTTAAACATGTTTTTATTTTATATGAAATTTTAATGTCTATGTCAATTTTTTTTTTAAATTTCAGGATCTATAAAAATTGAACAAACATACTAAAATAAATTAATTTATTGGGTTTAATATTTCCTATAGTAATTAATTTAAAATAATAAATTTAATTAAAAGAGTAAGTACTTAATTTACAATTAACCAATCAAAGGGATAAAATTAAGAATATAAGATAATAGAAGGAGGAAGAATAATAAAACGAATGTTTCAGAAAGTAAAAAAGAAGAGAACTTGATCCATGTGAGTAGAATATTATGAAAAGAAAAGAAAAGAGTAAGAGTAAGAAGAGAAATGCAAATGTTGTGATAATGATTGAGGGAAGAATGACAATTTATAATGAATATTGGTGTCGTTTGCTTCAGTGGTGATTTAAAATAACCACCCAAGGGCTAAAATTCTCGAAAAAAAATGCCAAGAAAATTGATGAATGTGATATCTTTAGTATTGAGTTATCAACAAAATCACCATTAAAGCATGCTTCAGTGATGGTCTTGATATGAACTGTCACTGAAGTGCTGTTTTGTGGTAATTTTGATATGAACTGCCACTAAAGCGTATTTTCATGGCAATTTATATAACCGCACACGCTTTAGCGGCAATTTTGATATCAACCACCATTTAATCAAAATTGCCATCACCTTTTCACATCTGAACTGCCAGCAATTTAATAAAACCATTATTAAAACGTGTGTGCTTTTAATTCAAATGCCAAGAAAAATGTGCTAAGTTTGATGATCAATATGATTAGTTTTGATGATTTTAAATAGTGAAATAAAAAATTTGCATAATATGTGTATTTAATGTTCATTATATTATTTATATCATATTTATCATATGATATGAATTAGCTTAATTATTTTACTTGAAGAGAATTATATTCAATGTAGGTTGTCCAAAAAAAAGAAAAATGAGCGTTAAAATAAAGAAATGAATTATCAATATCATGCTCAACTTAAAGGTAAAGACAAAGAAATGTTGCTCCAAGTATTGAAGGATGTAAAGATGAAGATATTAAGAAGAGAGTAGATGTCAAAGTGAATCCAAGAGAAAATTAAGCTTAAATGATGTATTTATTTTCTTCTCTTAGGTATAGAGGTAGTTGAGCTTTAATCGTACTTGATTAATTTTATTACCTCAAATCTTAAATCGGCATACATTTAGAGTTTTAGTAGCAAACTTAGTATTTTTCAAACTTATTTTCATACCAAAACTACCTTGTTCTACCAAGTTATGGAGGATGTCTAGACAACCACTTGGTTCCAAACTTACTTTTGCTTTTGGTAAAGAGTTTGTTCAACCAAGCCTTGAGGCGGTCATGAAATCGTGGATCTTTACAATGTTATTATTCACTAGTTTACAGCTTGTCAAGACATTATATCGGACTTGTCATGACATAAAAGGGAAGAGACAATCTATATGCAATTGCTCAATGTCTTTGAAAAAGAAAAGGAAGCCTCTCAGATTAAGCTCAATGTCTTGACAAACCCCCTAGGTTGTCACAAAATCATGGTTATCCCAAAGGCAACCTAATCTTTTTCCAACAAGCTTGTCACAACAAGACCCTCAAACTTATCATACCAAGGTTGATTATCAAATACTCAGTTTTGATGGATTTAAGCCTTTCATAACAAGGAGTAACATCCTAGGAATCTTGTTTTACCAATCTTGAACTCAAAGGTTCTGGGTTTCCTCGGGTTGACAACTTGTCCCTGACAATTAAGGTAGATTGTCACGAAATCGTGTTTGGGCTTTGTTTCTAGAATTTAAAATAGTGCTCAATTTCCTGATAAGGTGCAAACCTTGTCACAACAACCTGATTCAACATTAAGAGATGTGTCTAATGACTAAATAACTTGTTCTGCTAACATGCCTCACTTATCCTACCAAGCTCTGACACGCATTAAATGTAGCAGTTGAATGTTAAAATAAGCTTAGTAATGGTTATTTCTTGTCTCTAGTGGATAGATTTCCTTGAAATCTATAAATGGAATCGAATTTAATGTGGTACATTGATTGAAGCCCTTCCTGTCATACTTGGATAACTCCTTGAGAATGTTTCTATTTTACTCTTTATGAGAGAGTTTATCTTTTGTAAACACTTCTTTTCTATTTAGGTAGATTACTTAGAGTGGAAAATCTCTAAGGGAGCATTATAATCACATCTTGTAGGAGTGTGAGGAGAAATTTAAGGATGTGATATCTCTTGAGATGTAATATGGCTTCATAAGAGGTTGGATCAAACTTATAGGATATAGTGAAAAATCTCAAGTAAGTTGCTAGGGGACTAAATGTAGGTCAAGTGGTTAGAACGAATCAAGATAAATCTTACTGTCTTGATCTTGTTTTCTACCTTAAGCTTCATTTTGACACTGTACTCTCTTCATTCCTATTTTAAGTTTCATTGGATTATTCTTTATAAAGACAAAAATTTTATAATACCAAATTCACTCCCTCTTGATTGACTAACCAATCTAACAAAATATGCCAAATAACATATAAATATAGGAGTTCTTGAGGTACGTTGGATTTAATCAAGCGGGACAATGTTAGATTTTTTTTTTGGATAAATGAAAGTTTAGGTAAGTTGGATCTTTAGGGCTTACCAGAGTTAAAGTAGATCTCATGGTTAAAAAAATGCATATAGAGGTATTTATAAATTACCTATTAATGAGGTCCTAATATTAGAAGCAAGATTTAAATATATGTTCTTATAGGGTATGAGTCATATATTTACCAACTTGACTAACTTTTGTTGGCTGAAGAATGTTAGATTTTGATAATTGATTAGCGTGCCCTTCACAATCTCATGAAAGACACACAAGGTTTAATATTGAATTTGTTATCGAATTAAAAAATCCAATTACAAAAAATTTTCCAAATTATACGCATCAATAAAAAAAATTAAGTGGTGCAAGGGTCAAAAGTATATTTAACCTTGTTTTATCTTTTTTTTTTAGGTGTCAAAACATAAATGGAAGAGACAATCTGAATGCAGAAAAGAGGTCATAATCTATTAGCTAGCTTTCATTTCGAAGGGATTTTAAAGGTAAAATCCATTATGGAAAAGGAGGAAATTCTGGTCATTGATATTAAACAGGATTGGTTAGTAAACAAATTGGGACAATGATTACTGGCTTATGTGATAAAGCAGAATCTCTATCAAACTTTTGATTTCATTTTCACACTGTTAATGCACAATCTCCTAGTCAGATACATGAATATTAACCACATATCGAGATTGACAAAAAGGCACTATATTGTACTTTATTTGCTCCTGTTTTATTGCATGCTAGCATTCTCCTTTGCTGATTGGTTAAGTAATGCTTTGCTAGCCAATAGAATAGCCCAAAAAAAAAAAAACTAAGGATGAGAGAGGAGAAAAAATTTAAACAAAACAATTTAGTAAGAATCATTTAAAACTTTTTATTGTAATGTTCTTGTTAAATTTAGAAGGAGAATAACAGAACGAATATAAGAGTATACAATTTATTGAACCAAGGTTGGTTGAATTGGTAAGAATTAGTCTTCTAATTCTTAAGAACATGGTTTAAATCTCACTGCCTTTATAAGAATTTTATTGATAATTAATTTATCATTACTCTTTGAACTGTAAAACATGTTCTAATTTTGGTGAGCTTTCATGATCTAATTAACGTAAACTTTTTCTTATAAAAAAAGTGTACATGGAGTTTACTTATTTTTATATTCAATATTTTAATTAATTCCTTTTTTAAACTCTAAAATAGATTCTCAATTAGTGCTTCAGATAACACAAACTCAAAACTGTTTGATTACATATGCATGAGATCGACGATCTAATCTATCATGCAGTTGCCATTCGTAGAAAGTGAGTTTAAGTGCGTACATGAACCTGAAAATATATTATAGGTGATTTAAAATTGAGTGTTAAGAAAATATAAGTTATTTAAAATTGATTTCAATAATTTTGATAACTGAATTAAATTTCAATAGAATTAACAATGCAGGAGGCCTGAAATTTCTATGAAGATCTTTATCCAAAGAAACAAGGGGAAAGAGGATGCACATTTGGAGCCTTTCATTTGGGCTGTGGCTGTTTTTATTTGAAAGTTTCCTTGCTCTGTCCATTTCACATAAACAGCTTCTCACCTTCCATCACTTGGTTAATTAATTTTATTTGTGTGTTTGTATTAAAAGAGGAAAAAAAAAGGGAAAAAAAGACTCTGACTTATCAAATTTGAAGCCCTACTCTCTCGTTCACTTTGCCTCCTTCACATTTCCTCAGATTTGAAGGGTAGATACCAAACATAATGTATCAATGTGATGTATATCTCACTATTGATATCTTTCATTTTTAGATCAAGAGAAATAATCAAAGGTGTTCTGCAATGTAATGATAATTTGGTTGATTTATGAAAGAAATACTATATTTTCCCATGTCATTTCAACTAATATTTAAGGATATAAATAGAATGTGAAATTATATACATGTAAATTGTTAATTTATTTAATTTTACTTTATTTTGTTTTTATATCTAAAATTTATATTAAAATTTATTTTTTGGCCTTTACGGCTTTACTTTATTTAACGTTAATTAGTCCCAAAGTTTATACTATATTTTATTTTCGTCTCTTAAAATTAACTTCTTTCTTTTTCAGAGTTAATATGTTATAACTAACAAAATTTTTATGTGACTCCTTGATAGTTAGTGGAAAATTCGATATTAGTGTTTTTTTGGCCAATAAAAAATTTTCAGAGTTAAGTCACCAAAAAAACACAAAGCACATTTTATTTTGCATTTTAATTTGATAATATCAAACAAAATGTTTGAATATATTAATAAATGAAATTAGAGTAACAATATTTGAGAACGAAAGTAATTAAATAAAATTAAAGAATTAAAAAGATATAAATTAAACAAATAAAACAATTTCACCATATATTTAAAATTAAAGAATTGAAAAGAAACTAAATAATATTGAAGGGTCAAATTAAAACTTAATACTAAATTAAAAAAAACTAAAATATATGTTGATTTTGAAAGAAGGGATTAATTTTTTTCTTAAAAGGAAAGAAATACACGGAGCAAACAAATGGGCTGTAAAAAATGGTGTACTTAATTGGCAACATATGGATGTGGACAGAGATTTGTGAGAAGGAGAAAGAAAGCCAGATTGGTCCAGCTGCCACAGGCCTTTTTCTTCAATAATCATAACCAACTTGCTTTCCTTTTTATTTTTAATTCATGTGTCTTCACTTCATTATAATTGGTCCCTACAATCATCAAATTAATTAATTCATGGCTTGAAAAAATCAAAAAGCTAACACTTCAATCTTATCTTATTTTTAGAATTCTATTATTTTACTATTCAATTTATTCTGAATTATAAATACTACCAGCATAATTATTTATATAAAATGAAATATGTAACCAATTGAAATATGGTTTTAAAAAAATAAATATTCCACTGAATCTTGGTATTTAACTGGATTAAAAATTTCACAAAATTCATCAATTTTGAAATGCTCAATTATAAAAATGAACTAAAAAAATTGATGGATTGCTGACCATTAGATAATTGAATTGATACCTCAATAAAACCGATCATTTTGAAAAAAAAAATCAATAACATTCAAAATCCAAAAAAAAAAAAAACAAAAGAAAAAATCAGGTAAGTTTATGCTACGCTTTGAACTACAAAGATTTTGAACTGCAACACACATTAAATGGTTTTATCTAACATTATTTATTTGCAATTACTATTCTTTAAAAAATATAAAGGAGATGTAAAGAGGGGCAACACGCAAAAAACACGGACTGCCATTTCCACTTTAGCTCGAAACCAATAATAATAGCAGTAATTGTGGGCTAGGTCAGTGTATATTTTAATTATTTATATACTCCAACAGTTTCAAAGTTATCACACATCAATTCTCAGAAAATTTTTTATATTTTTCTTCAACATTTCTGTTTGTTTACATACCTAAGAATGAAAAAGTCGTTGCCAGGAAAAAGATTTTAAATGAATAAATATGCACGCCGGTGGGCGCGTCACTTTCGAGGAGGACGTTACGATCTTAGTGCATGCACTAGCACAATTTTAGAATCGGGAATGCTGGTTTTGATTATGACTATGTAAAATTTTATTTTTCCTCTCTCTTGTCGGCCAGCCTCAATTTCGTCCCATTTTAACTATTATTCCATCATAAATGTTTTGAATAAAATAAAAAAAATAATTTAATGTCCTTTAAATATTACAAAAAAATTTACATGTTGAATAATTTAAAATCTTCCTAATTAAATATGTCCTTTAAATAGAACAGAGGTAGTATTAACTTCACCTCAAGTTTGTGTCCTTAAACAAATAATCAGATATTTGAAAATAAGATGGTGTCAATTAAAATTAGGAATGCGCAATAGTGACATGAAACAAACAATGGCTGGCTCTGTGTGTTGAACGTGATGATGGGGCTAGTGAAGTCAAGTGTGTAACTTCAATTTGTTTCGTTTGGTTCGAGGGGTTTTGGAGATGAGGAAAGGAGAGAAAATTTTTTCATTGTATTTTTTTTTAAATTAAACAAGAAAAAATAAATATTTTTACTTATGTCCTTTCATCTTTTTCTTGTCTAAAGATAAGAGAAAAAGTAATTTCTTCTCTTATTTGGTTCGAGAAAAAAAAAATAGGATAAAAAATTTTCCTCCCTCCAAAATCCCTTGAACCATACGGAGCTTTTTTGTGGCTGCTAAATTAAAAAGTGATAGTTATCTAATAACCTCAACTAATTTCGTTTCAGTTTCCAAACTAATTAAACTTGTTCATTTTCCATCACCATCATTATATTTTATTCTATTTCAAAACAATTATTACTTTAAAGTTATGCATAAATATTAAAAAAATTAATAAATAGCTTAAAAATTAATAAAGTTTAATTATATTTTGCTATAATATCCTTATTTATGATATAATACTCTTTGATAAAAGGTAAATTTATCAAAAATCATTCCTGTTATCTAGAAAATTATAAAATGGTAATTATTTTGAAATTGAGAAGGAAGTACCAATTAATTAGTTTATGTTATTCAAAGCTTTGGAATATTGGTTTAGTTGGACTAAAAAAATATTTTAAGTTAGTTCAATTCAAATGTGAATGGTCATAATATAATAATAATATATGTGTACTGAGATAGATAATGCCTATTTTTATAAAACCGCTTTTAATCTCACTCTGTGTGTTCTCAATATTTAGCAACTTTATCCAAAACCCTTAACAGACTCCTTTGTGTGCTCTCGCGTGTTTTTCTGTTTTCCTTTCACCAACAATTATAGATAATTAATTAATTAATTAGATATTTATTCAGATATAACATATATTTCCTCCGGTCCCTATTATAGGATGTTATTTAGAAAACTTGTCTGGTCCAAAATATAAGATATTAAGTAATAAATTTAATTTTAGTCTCAATTTTGTCCTTATTAAATACTTTCATTACAAGTTTTAATTAACTTCTCTCTTCTTCTATTTAATGTATTTTTATTCTCTCCTTAAGTACAAAATGAGAATGTTAGAAATTTTTTTCATTAATTTTAAATTGCAACTAACTTTTTTCTTAATCCACGTGCGGTAGTTAAAAACATCTTATAATAGGGACATGAGGAAGTATTCTTTTAGAACTACAAAGTAAGTTTAAGTAGTCTAGGCACAAAATAAACGAGAAAAGACAGTTCATTGATATCATCAACAATGATAAGAGAACAACCACAGGCTGGGTTACGAGAAGTCATATTTTTTCAGAACAATGTCATGTGAATGATTAGCTAATCCAACCACTTTTAATATCATCAATTCATTGGCTCACAGAATGTGGGTTATCAGTTCAGCAAAAGATTTTTAAATGAATGAAAATAAGTAATGAAAATCAAATGACATTTGGAAAAATAAAAATAGAAGAGGAATAAAAATAATTAAATTAAAATAACTAAAATGTCCTTGACTCAGCGGAGAGATAAAAATTAAGCTTGCTACGCTACTTGGCTTTCAAAGAACTCGTCCTCTAATATCTGCGTCAGAATATTGAATTGACGATCCAGCTTTACTCGATCCAAATGATTAAATTTATACCAATTATCTGCTAACTCATAAAAAACTCTAGTTTTAAAGATTATGCTACATTCTATTAATACATGTCTTTTTATTTTCCCCTCCTAGGTGATGAAGACTTTCTACTTCTTAAAACAAATGTATATGTTAAATTTTGTAATTGAAATTGTATTAAGATTAATGAGTGAACTAATCAAATTATTGGATGAAGATTTTTATGGCAGTATTTGATGAACTAGGCATTTGTTTTTTGGACTGAGATATGATGACGTTCAATATCTCATTTTGCAAAATTTTAGGCCAATACGGGCTTCATTTTGGGATATTGGCCCAAATTAGTGATATATTATTTCCATTTCTTCACCAAAAAAGAAACTTGGGGCCTCTATGGTTCGATTACATTACCTGAGGTAGTGTAATAAACTTCACGTTATCTTACTTAATCGCATTTGGTTGGTCGAAAGTCATATAATGCAGATTACACATGTGAGCTGGATTACCTCAGTTTAGGTGACCTCCTTCCCCTTGAAAAACCCATGTGATAGGCATCACTAGCATGTAATCATATAGAAAAGTCTAAAACACCCTCATTATAAGACTCCAATTGGCAACCGCTCCTCCTCCTTCAGTTTGCCTTCTTCATACTCAATGTCAACCGACCTTGCACCATCGGTTTCCTCCCTTATTGGCATCAACCTCCTCCCTCACCACTGGGCTTCTTCTTCCCCACTACCAAGTTCCTCTACCATTAGGTCTCGACCACCACCGCCAAGCTCTATCTCCCTTGGCTTGCACCACCGCTGTTCGCCATTGCAGAGCAAGAACCCTCCCACCTCTATCCTCAACCACTCATAGATGGCAGATCTGGGAGCATGACAATAGATCAATCTAGTGATGTAGACCTTTCTCCCTTTACAGATCTGGGAACACGATGGCAGCTACGAGCCTACGATCTTGGAATATGTCGAGGAGATGACTAGACAACGGCTGCGATAATTTGGTGATGAGGACATGAAGGATGGCACTGCAATTTCTGGTGGATTACCAGTGACAATGATTTGTTCCTCTTTTTTTATTGGATTGTTTGTTACTGTTGAGAGGAGAGATGTGAATGGAGGGTGGTGGTGGTGGTGGTGGTGGTTGATGAAGAAGACGGTGTTAGTGTTGGCCGATGAGGAAGGCACTGATGGTGGTGGTGGTCGACTAGGAAGAAGGAAGGGAGGGAGGAGGGGAGTTTTTTTTTTATCAGGGGCACTTTAGTCATTTTAGATTTATTCATATTTTAATTAAATACACAAAATAAATTTGATCCCCATATCTCCATTATCATACCAAACAAACTCCCGTGTAATTATCATTCATTTACATTATTTCACAACCTTAATATTACATCACTTAACCCTTCTGATAATTGAACCAAACGAGCCATTGAGCTACATAGATCGCTTGTAAAAGACCCAACAACAACGTTTATAAAAGTATATTAAAAAAGAAAGAAAGAAAAACAACCTATATAAAATTGCTTAATCCGTTTCAAAATGTTCAATATATGTTTTATTTTAAAATGTAAAAGACAAATAACTTTTGTCTAATAAATTAATTTTTTTTTCAATTTTTTCTTAATTAAAGTAGGCTTTTAAAGTAAAGTTAAGCATAAATACTAAATTAGGGACATTTGTAAAAAAAAAATTCTTTTTAATACATTTAAAATGTTTGATTGTTTTTTTAATTATGATGAATTAATCATTTACCTCTTATATTTTAGTACGGAGATAGTAGAAAAGGAAAAGTTACCGGCAGCCCATTGGCATACATGAAGAGACAAGTATTAAGATGTCGTTGGTATGATTATGTGGGCAAACTTCTTTGACATTGCATGAATATATAAATATCAATTCATTTGTGCAACTTCAGTTTTAAAGTTTGAAGACATTATGAGCTAACGATGGATTTGTCCAAAAATGGGATGGACAGAGACCTCATAAGACAAGAAACACAGCTGTTCCAGTGAGAAACGTTGCCTAGCAGATTAAACATGAAGTTAATACTGTTTTGTAAAATTACCAAAAGCCAAAAACCGCATTCTGTTCTTACTGCTCGAAAGTATAGGTCCCCGCGTAAGCAACATAAATAAATAAATATATATATATATATATATATTAATTTCTTAATCTAAATTCCCAACATCCTCAGTCCTCACGAAACGTTATACAAACTTACGATCACACCAATGAAAATGAAGGCATCTGTATATTCCCATTCGTTTGGGAGCCGCTTTGCTTTAAGAACCCTCATATTAATACCCAACTAGCTCACTTCACAAGCCTGCACTGCTCAAGGATTCTTCTGAACCATATTACCTATGGCTTCTTCCAAATCAGTGATTTCTTTATTAGTTCAGGTGATTTTTTTATTAGTGGTTCTCTTTATTACAATATCTCAAGGGTGGCGTGTATATGAGCAGTAGTCGAGATTTTAAATCCTCCTAATGTAATAAAAAGAAAAAGAACTCTACTAGTTTTTTCTTCTTCAATGTCAATGATAAATAAAAACTTTACTGGTTCTTTCTTCATCAGTATCAATGATAAATGATTATTTATCAAGCATTAGAATTGAAAGGATGTGTCGGCAAGAAAAAATTAACAAAAAAAAGTAAGAAGAAGAAGAAGAAAGGATGCGGAGAAAATATAATAAAAAATCTCTAAATTCATCTCATTACCTAGTGCTTGAGTCAATTGGTAAGGAAGTTGTATCAACTTAATCAAACGCTTGGTTTTGAATTATTAAAATGTAGTCGTGTTAAATATTTGAGGGTAGAATTTATCATTTAAAATAATCTTATTTAACTTAATTTGAATCAGTTTAGACCTTAATAAATCCTTTGATTAAAGTAGAGGACATGGATATAAGATATACATGCAGAAAACTCTAAACTCACCTCAACAATGAAAAAAAAACGATTTATTGTACTGTCAACGTTCAAAAACCTGAAAGATAAATGATTAGAGCCAAATGCTTTTACATGATTGGGCCTTCCCTACCAAAAAAGTGATTGGGCCTAGCCAGCATCGCGGTGGCTATAATCCTCGTTTATTGGGCCTATAATTTCATATCCACTTTAGCTAATAAGCCTAACCCCTCTTTAGCTTAGGCAACCACTAATAAACCTATTTACCATCGTATAATAAATATCATACTATGATATAGAGAAAACCTAGTTTGAAGGATCTATCATTTATTTTTTAGTATTTTGAGGGAGATTATTAATCTCTGTTATTAGCAAAGAATACTCCTACTCCAATTAATACAGATATATGTGTGTGTATACATATTTACATAACACATAACGTGTAAAATAAAACCAGATGGTTTTATTGTCATTGAATAACGTACAAAATGAGGTGGGGCAATACATGTACACTAAATTCTTTCTCTACAATTGACAAGACAGATAATAACAAGCTTGTCAATCTGCTGTGACAAATTAAGAAGGAATGTTGTGGTTAAAAAAAAAACCTACATCAGATTCTGGCTTCCTTAAAATTCTCACATCCTCTCCTTTTAAGCCTCTATTAGTTTTATATATACCTTCAGTTTCTCTTCTACCTCCTTTGAACCTCTCTTTAGTTACATAACTAAACTCTTTTTTCCCCCCCTCTTTTATATGTGCCAGAGAGGCAGAGAGAGACACCCTCTTAATTTGTTTCTCTCTCTTGTCTTTATGAAAAAGAAGTATAGAAACTTCAGTTTCAGAACTCTGTGCCACAGTAATTTTGCCAAGGTAATCTCTCTTCTTTTTCCTTTTTTCTTATGTTATCTTTTAGCTGGAGGTGAGCCTTGTATATATTTTATAGAATTTAAGAAATAAAATATACGATCATAGTTTATGAATAATACTATTTACAAAAAATTCTCTGTCATATATTGATGTTAGATGTATATTTACCTGCAAAAAAAATGTTGGTTTCTGATTCTTTTTGCAGCTTCCATGCATATTTTTCTCTTTTTCTCTTTATTTTCTGGGGTTTTGTTTTTCCTCAGTTAGTGATGTACAGTTAGAGGTGTTTTCGGACTTTGTTAGAAATTAAATAAGATGTTAGATAATTTTAGTAGTGCACTCTAAATTTTATTGAATTGTTTAGGTATTCTTTGAAAGAACCAAACTTTGATTTTTCTTTGCATTTTGAGAGAATAAGATAAATTTGAAAATTGTGTGAATTTTAAAACTAAAAAAGATCATGATTTTTTTAGCTATTTTATAGTTTATAAAAACACACAATTAAGTAAAAATTTTAAAATATTTATTATTAGGTCTTCAATTAACACTCTAATATGTAAATGAAATATCATACGTAAGGGGTGAATAGGTGATTATGCAGAAATTAAAATAAAACTTTACACCTAAATCACAGATTATGTAGCCAACTAGTTGAAAAGAAATTTGTCAGTTGATAAATAAAGTAACTAAAAATGACAAAAAAAAGAGAAAATCAATTTAGAAATTTAGCCCAATTGCCTATGTTTAGTTCCTTTAGGAGTACTAAAGAAATTTTTAGCTCATCCCAATCCTCAACTCATTTGGTTTTTACAAGCTTACTTAGAAGATATTCTTTTTCTCTTCAATCACTTAATTATGGGTTTATTCACCACAGTAGATATTAATTAATAATATTCAAAAAAATATTTTGAAAGATATGATAATTAAAATTTAACTTTTGGTATCATCAAAATCAATCGAAACCTTGGGAGATAATAGTAAAATAAAATGTTTTGAAAGGTTAAAAATATAGCAATAATTTATTAAAAGACTAAACTTATATTCCTTTCGATTCCTATTATAGGGTATTATTTAGAAAACTTGTCTGGTCTAAAATATAAGATGTTAAGTAATAAGTTTAATTTTAGTCTCAATTTTACCCCTATTGAATGCTTTCATTACAAGTCTCAATTAACTTCTCTCTTCTCCTACCATCATTATTAATTTAATGTATTTTTATTTTCTTCTAATGGGTAAAATGAGAATATTATAATTTTTTTCATCAATTTTAGACTCTAACTAACTTTTCTTAATTCACATGTGGTAGTTAAAAATATCTTATAATAGGAATAGGAGGGAGTATACTGTTATTTATACTCTTTACGGGTGTTCTCTAATCAATAAATGTCATGTGTCCTTCTATAACAAAAATAAAAATTACACTTAACACCAATAAGAAGATCCATACTCCCGTAAACCAAGTACAAACAAACCAATAAATCTGATACTTTTGCAAAAACCCATGAGATAAAAAGCAGTTCTTTCTCGTAATCAGTGACAATGCCACCATAGCCCTCTTCCTTCTTTCTCTTTCGGGTTCCCTTCTGCCATTTCTCTACAAAAAAAAAAAAAAAGCAAGTCCAGCCTATGCCATCAAGAAGGTTTGCAAAAAATTCTGAATATAATCAAACTTCTCAACCTCGCTGCACAGAGAACCCTATAATGTCAATTTCTTTGATATAAAAAAATATTCATTTCAAATCATTTTTACTCCTTTCAATTATTTTTATTAGTCATATTCTAAAAATGTTTTAGTGGTTTTATATACGAGTCATTTTCTATATATTTCTGAAATATTAATTACTTTATTTTAAAAATATCCTTATTTAATTGTGAGAAAAAAAATAAATTATTTAAATTTATGGTATTTGTTTGAGGGTAAAAATAAAAATTATATTATTTTTAAATAATTTTAATAATATAACAAGTTTTTTTTAATTCTAATGAAAAAATTGAAAATAAATTATACTAGAGACCGGAAAAAGAGTAAGTTTCAACAAAGAAACTTGAATTGCTCACTATTATTGCCCGTCATCAGACTTTGCGAACTCGAAAACTGCCCCAAAACAACATGGGGTATTTTGAGATGAACAGCAAGGCCAAAGCTAGGAGCAAATGTCGACTTGGGCCCTGTGATGGAATCAGCCAAGAGAGGAGAAATTATTGCATACACTGATTGCCGTCAAGGTGGAGGCGTTCGCTGGGAGGAATCTAAGAGAGAATGAATGAGGGTTTCATTGCAGGTGAACAGAAATACCTTGGAAAAGAAAAGAAGGAAATGTTAACGGTGTCAGATATAAAATAGCGAGAAATGTGATGAGTTGGATAAAAACAACCAGATGGCATGAATTGATTAGAGAACAAATAACAAGTTTTCTTTTTTATTAAAAATTCATATATATATATTGATTTTTTTTTTCAGTTTAAAAGTTAAGTTACAAACACCCAAGTATTTCCACATCCATAAAAAAATAAATAGCTGTTGGCACATTTAGTCAAGATCCCTTTATTCTTTAGTTTATTCTCAGACTTGAATTCCAATGGCGATGCATAGCGACTGAGAGTGGAAGTGATTGCTGATTGCTGACATAAGAAAGAGAAACGGTTTACAAACTGACAAGAACATTACCATTTTCATAGCCAAAATATAGATCCACCTAATCCT
This sequence comes from Adenanthera pavonina, assembly GCA_026686845.1. Lineage (NCBI taxonomy): Eukaryota > Viridiplantae > Streptophyta > Magnoliopsida > Fabales > Fabaceae > Adenanthera > Adenanthera pavonina. Next base: position 49,753,224 of record JAIVEN010000001.1, on the reverse strand, counting down.
TCATCTTTTCAATTAAGTTTTGGAAGTTTTTCCCTTTTATGTCCTCTTGAGTCATCCTCAACTTAACTGAACCCATATGTTGGACTCCTGCGTCCACCATTCTTCTTTTTTTCTTCTAAAAAGAAAAAAAACTATTTTTTACCTGTGAGTCTGCTCCAAATTAGGTCTTTCGTTAAATTCCCTTTTCACCTTGCTATTCGTTGTTTTTTCCATTTTACAAATCATACGCATTTTCTCTCCTTTTTTTTTTGCCAAAATTATAAGCATTTTCTATATGTAGGTTTTTTGGATAATACCATATTTAAATTTTTTAACTAAAAATTGTGGTGTTGAAAAATAAAAGAGGAAATATTTTTTATTTGGTTTGGTATGATAAGGTGGATAAACTTATTATAGGTATTTTTAATTTTTTTTTTGTTTTGATAAAAAGGGCAATAGACAACAAAACAGAACAACGTACTATCTAAACACTAGGTAATACTGTCCTCACTCCAAAGCTCCTCCAAAGATGCCACTGGAACTTGATAAAGCCCTTGAAGAAGAGACAATGCCCGCTTAGCAATCAGATCCGCTTTCCAGTTCTTATCTCAATCAATTAGTTCTAAAGAAGTCGTCCAATCCCTATTCAGTAAGTAAAGTCTGCAGCTCCTCAATCAAACCTCTCTCCATATGTACTTCCACATCTTTATGGTGTGTACATGCTAAAGCCTCAGCCGAATCAGACATTAAAACAATCTTACGAAACCCACTATCCCAAGCACGTTTCAAGCCAATGAGCATGCCCCAAAGTTGAGCACAAAGACTGTCTCATAAAAGCATCAACCACTTCCTCATTTTGCTTATAGATAATCCCACCACATGTAGCAATTCCACTGTTTTGAGAATAAGCACCATCAGCAAAAATTTTTGCCCAGACATCTCCCTCACAGCCAACACTGTGAGCCAGCGTTAATTTTAGTAAATTTACTCTGCACCTGAATCATACATGCCAAGATAGCCTTAGCATGTGCAATAATCTCCACTGGATCAACTCTAGCCTGCTCAAAAACACGTTCATTTCTGCGTTTCCATAGCAGCCAGCAGGTGATCGAAAAGAACTCCCCCCACCTTCCCTAGCTCTCCATGGCCAAGCTTCCTTCGTAAATTCAATTTGACCCAATCAGCAGGTTTAGGGTGAAAAAGGGACCTCACTAATGGGTATACACAATATTCAACCACGCTTGCTGTGCAACACTACAATCTCGAACATGTAAAATGTTTTCCACAACTCCAGGACACATATCACACTCCGCACCCTCCGGCAACCCCCTATGCATCTTTGCTTCATTAGTCAAAACTCTATTATGCACCATATTTTACTATATTTTCAAAGTTAAGAAATTTTAAAAAATGTAATAAAGGGCTCACTTATCACACTTCTTAAAAAATTAACTTTCTATTAAGTTATGTGTAGTTTACTTGCCTCATTTTTATTTTCTTGGTATTTCAATTTTTTAAATAAATATATTATGTTTTAATATTGGAGACTTAAATACCCTAACTTTTTGTCAAAGAAAATAAATTAAGAAATTAAGAGTATTTTAAAAAATATTATAAAATACTAGAAAAATAGAACTAGGTTTTACTAAAAAAGTAGAACTTTTCAATTTATACTATACTTTCCTGAAACCTATATAATAGCAATTGATTGACTTATCGAGAAATTTAATTTTCTCCTTACTTTCCCAAATCACCAAGTTAAAGCATCAAAATAAAATAAAGTGATACATATTTTATTAAAGCCTGGAAAGGGATATATTTGTATTTTGGAAAGTGATACATGTTTTAGGCTTATATAGACAATGAGAGAATAAATTAATATTATTATTTTTTAATTGATTTTCGAGATGTTCTCTCTCTCTTTTAACTTTTATTGAATGGTGAAATTTAAGAAATTAGAAGCATACAGTTGTTTTTGGTTCTCTTGTTAGTTTGTAAAAGAATATAGTAATGACTTGTAATTCTGGTTAGAAGTTAGAATATATAAAACCAACTCTGGCTATTAGTATAAAAAATCTTCATTTGAGGCAATAATTCCTAAGTTTGAGGACGTCAAATTGGTGTTGTGACAGCTAATATTCACACGATCTTTTAGTTTTTAATGGCACAAACAAATTCACGCGTCTCTCTAATCTTCAATTTTTAAAGAGACACTACCATTTTCTAATCCATGCATGTACATGTTGATTTCAAATATATATCTTCTCCGATCCCACTCTTTTTCCTTCGTTTTCTGGATTCCCTAACAAAAGTTTTCACACTTCACAGATAAACAAACACTCAACTTCTTTTTCACTCAACACCACAAAGGACCCTTTAAAATGCAATCGATATCTCCGCAGGTACGTACTTTCGCTACTTCCATATGCCTTTTCACTCTCAATTTTATGTTATTGCCTTTGAATTTTATCATAAATCTCATTCTAATTTTCTTTTTATTAATATTGAAGCATTTCCTGTCTTATTTTAATTCTTGAGTAAAACTCATATATAAAATGTTGAATTCTCAGCTTTGTCTTCATTACTTTTGAAAAAAATATCCGAGCAAATTAACATCCAAAAATGATGGTATTCCCATCAATATGTTGGAGTGCCTTCTTAAGTGTAACAACTTACATTTTTTTCTTCTGGGGAAAATTTTCTCTGTTGAGAAATAATAATCAAACATCTTCTCGGTTCAACAAAACACCATCATTTGAGGGGCGATATCTTGTTCAATAATTTTCTTAAGAAAATAATTCCCAGGAGATTTATTTAGATTCAGAAATTATATAAGCATGACGGACCATGCATGCATGCATATTTATTAAAAAAATTATTGATCAGTAAAGAAAAGAAGAGGCCATTCACTATAAAAAATTTGACTTTCAGCGGGGATAAAAGTTAACGTTGAAAGAAGGAATGTTGCTGCCAAAAATTTTCAGCGGCGACATTTTTGTCGCCACCATGTCGCCCACACAAACCTCGTTGTCGAAAGTTTGGTGACGATAAAAACATCGCCGCCAAAAGTAGATATTTAGTGACGAAAAGAGTTGTCGCTGAAAATATATATTGTCGCCGCCAAAGATTTCTCATTTGGTGACAACATTTAGTTGCTGAAAGCATCATTACGACATTTAGTCGTCGCTAAAAGTTGTTTGGCCACGCCACCACCATGTCAGCCACTGGACCCCACCACGTCACCACTGTCGCCAGCCGAATGCCACATCACCACTGTCGGACCGCTGCCATGTCACCACCGCCATGTCATCACCCACATCACCACCGCCATGTCATATATTTGTTTCAAATGTGCCTTCACCTAGGTTCGAACCCATGACCTCTTGCTTGCAATGCCTTTGTGTTCACTTTTTTACCAGTTGAACTAAAATGCACTTGCAGTCTTTATATGAAATATTAAATATATATTGTTTATCTACACACTAATACACACACATATATATATTTATAAATCAATATTATTATTAAAAAATACACATATATTTTATTTTCAATTATTAATATCGTTAAATATTTTATTTATATACATATATATTTATATTATATTTTTTATTTTATGTTATGTCATATCATATAATATATCATATATTATATTATTTAATAAGTTATATTATATATATGCTTAATATATATATATATATATATATAATATAATGTAATAGAAAATTGTTAAAAAATCATTAAAATAAATATTATAATTTTGATTGTCATATGATTTAAAAAATGTAATAAATTTAATATTATAATTTAGATAATAAAAAATAATTAAAAAGAGTGAGAGGATAAGAAAGAGAGAATTAGCCAATATTTATTTTTTAAATATTGTTGTTACTTATTTTTTAGGAAAATATATTAATAACACATAATTCTTCTTTCTCTACGTGACATTACTTTATTAGACTTTTACATTATGAGAAAATATCCACACTACTAACACCTATAGGAGTTTGGGCTGAGAGTCTCAATCATAGTATGACAGATTATTCTCTTGGACTAACTATTGATAATTATCTTAGTACATTATTACTTCATCAAAATTATTATTGGCAATAAATAACATTAATATTAATTTATATGTTAAAAATATTAGAAATTAAATTAACCTAATAAGAATTCCTCCAAATATAGGGTTGATCCCATTAGATAATTAGGGATTAGTTTGTCTTCCTAGTTTTTTTTTTGGAGTTATCAATCCCTTTATGAATTAAAAAAAATTATCCTAATAAGAATAAAATATTTCATTAATTAGGATAAGGAAAAGTAAAAATAAATATAAATTGAATTCAATATTCAACATTTTAATTCTTTAATCTCCGGTAGAGATAAAACACTTTCAAAATGTTCAGAATATTTTATATGAAAAAAATAATAAAATACTTTATCTTTAAATAAAGATACTAGATAATATTTATAATATAAAATATATATTAAATATTTAATTACTTATAATAAAAATGTATAAATAAAACACAATTATTATTTTAATATGTTATTTATTAATTTTTAAAATGAAAATAGAAAAAATTCATAAAATTAACTTTGGCGGCGACTTTTTCGAAAGTAAGACTTTCGGCGGCAACTAAAAATAATTGTTGCTGAAAGTATAACTTTTGACGGTCCTAAGGAAAAATCGTCGCTGAAAGTCTATCTTTTGGCGGCGACAATGAAAGTCATCGTTGAAGGCTATTTTCAGCGACACCTTTTTTTGCCGCCGCCGAAAGATGGACTTTCAGCGACACCTCTTTCAGTCGCTGCCAGAAAGTTACTTTCAACGATGGTTTTTTTTAGTTGCCGCTGAAAGTTCATTTTTCAACGATAACTTTTTCAATCGCCGCCGAAAAACTGACTTTCAGCAACAACTTCTTTTAGTCGCCGTTGAAACTTTCAGCGGTGACTTTTTTTGGCCGCCGTCGAAAGTCGTTACTGAAAGTCTATTTTTTTATAGTTTTGCAAATTATTACCTTGTAACTTTATATTTCTGAATTATATATATATAATTTTGTAGCTAGTTGTAAGTGGGGAGACGAGGCAGCTTTGATAAGCAAATATAAGTGATTTTACTCAATTAATTTGCGCCACTTCTTTCTGATTTTTGGTTCTCAATGTTTCCTCCATCCACAGCAAGCCTTGCATATATTCCTTTTCATTCCCAAATTATTCCTGCTTCCCAATTGATTATTTTTTGCTTAAAAGTTAATTTAATTGATTATTTCTTGATTCACACGGTTATCATTTACGTAAACTCTTCTCAACTAATACTTAGGAAAATTATTTTTCTTTTACGGACTAAATCAATTATGAATAAAAATATTAACCACATTTTTAATATGATTTAGATGCATGTTTATTTATAAGTGACTTGTTCTAGTTACAAATTTTTTTTTTTTAGTATTAAAGATATTTTCAATTGATCGCCAAAAATAATCTCTTCTATTTCACAACTTCTTTGTCTTCTACTCCCTTTGTTTTTGTTTTTTTAACACTGAACACCTATTGGTTCACTTTGAAACCTTCTCTCTTAATTATAACTATGTCAAAGCCTAATTATAGTTATAGTCAAGAATTGTTATATTATCTGTTTTCAAGATTAGGTTTTTACATTGGCCAAACAAATATTTTTGTTTTTTACCAATATTTTATTTAATTTAATGGTTGACCTAATTTTAGGTGGGCCGTATATCAGATTGGATATCAGGTTAAGATCAAACCTGACCCATGGTTTTTATGAATATAATTATATATAAACACCTCAATCCCTAGGCTTAATTTTTCCTTGAAGCAGAATTCAAATTGATTGATGCCCACCAAAATTCTGTGTTTCTATTTTATTTTGGATCATCAGGTCTAGGAAGGAGACGAAAAAATACTCTGCATATAATTGTCACAACTCAGCTTCAAGCTTTATTCTGCATTCTGAGTTCATCAAGTGGCTCTGGCATATATACAAGAGGACAATACTTGAAGGTTCCAGTTCCTGACCCTTTTCTTTCTCTTTTCCTTGCAATTGGCTCCTTTGGATCTTCTTTTGGATCCATGAACTGTTGGAATTACAGATTGATCCTCGAGCTATTTAATATGGTAAATGCATGAGAAAGACTGAAAATTTGACTCTCACTACAGTATTTTTATTGACACATAAAGCTTTGAAGTCCACTCGTTGCTTTTCTGTCCTTAATTTCTCGGAGGATCAAAATGACCTTTCACTGTTTGTTAATTTGACTGAGAAGCACCTTTCATGAAGTGTGATTATATTTTCTGTTTTCGGAGGAGAAGGAGGATTTCTTCATAACTAAAAGAAGATATATCTGCATATTTTTGGGTCATATGTCATTGTTCATCTTATGTTGGCTGAAGAATTCTGAATTTAAAAGCATACATAAATCACATTAAGCATGAAGAGACGTATTTAAGCATGTCAGATAGATCCTCGTATACCAATGAAAAAGTTTTCTGACATGCTCACTTATTTCTTTATCATTGGCTCAATCCTCTAATCTTGTTGTTGAACATGTCTGTTTACCGAAGAATTCCCTGTCACTGTCTAAATCGTTGTTCTTCCTGTCCAATCTCATGTTTGTATACTCTTTCAGGTCCATCATGGAAAACAATATAAACCATGAAAATGTGGGGGAAGTTCCATCACTAATCAAGCATGTGTTAGCAGATGAAGCATCTAGCTCTCATAAAACTGAGGAACCCAATGACTTTCAAGTTTTCACCATAGCTCCTCATGTAATACTCACTTGCTGTAATACATTAGAGTGCCTAAATAATTTGAACTTGCTGGTATTTATAGTTAAGTTAAAATGCATATGTTTCTATAACAGGAAAATCAAGCAGTCTCACCACAAAACTGAGGTAATGAATCTGAGGCCATGAATGATGAGACAAAACCTTCTGTTCTGTCAGCTTGCCAGTTTCTCCCTTAGTTAGGCCAAAGAACAGCAAAAAAGTTATATTTAGTGGCGAGATAGGTGTTAAAGAACCAAATTGTTATTCTCAACCAATACCAAAAGGCTGTGAGTTACTGGATGCATTGAGTGATATGAACTTTTCCAGACACACTAGCAGTTCGAACATCACTGTAAAGTTGAGAGATATCGGGCATAATAGCTTCAAGACATGGTCTGGAAAACTTGAAAGACAGATATCAATGCTACGTGGGAAGTCACCTAAAGAACCTCTTCCAGAAGCCAACAAAGTGATAAGCAATGATAAGCCACTTCCTGTTGATCGCTTCTATGATGCATTGGAAGGTCCAGAGTTGGAAAATCTCAGGGCATGTCAAAAGTATTTGTTGCACACTTTCAAATAAAACAATCTCACAAGAGTTATGTTTGGAAGGGAATGGTCTCCTGCTTAATCCAAACATACCCTTTGATGTGAATCTTTATTTTTTAAGTCACACTGAATTTCCAAGTGTGCTTTTACTTTTGAAACAGGATTCAGAAGAGATATTACTTCCTCATAACAAGCAGTGGTCATTTCTATTGCAGTTCCCTATTTCATCATTTGGTATTTGCCTTGGTGTTAGCAGCCAAGCAATTCTGTGGAAGACACTGGCCATGGCTCCAAGCACCGAGTTTCTTCACATAAGCCTGAAAATAAATCTTATCCTATGCTTCATATCAATTGCACTAGTTGCTTCTATCTCTACCATCTATCTTCAGAAAATAATATTCTACTTCGAAGCAGTTCGTCGTGAGTACTACCATCTAATCCATGTTAACTTCTTCTTTGCTCCATGTAACTCTCTTGTTCTTTCTTCTTTGAGCTCCACCATCATTAGTCAAAGACTTGCATCACTCACTGTGGTACATCCTAATGGTTCCCATATTCTATCTTGAGCTTAAAATTTATGGACAATGGATGTCCGGGGGTCAAAGGAGGCTATTAAAGGTGGCAAATCCCTAAAATCATCTCTCAATTGTTGGGAATTTTGTTGGTGCCTTACTGGGTGCATCTATGGGCCTCAAAGAAGGGCCTATTGTCTTCTTCGCCATTGGCCTTGCTCACTACATAGTCCTTTTCGTCACTCTATATCAGAGACTCTGAACCAGTGAGTCTCTCCCAAAAGAACTCCATCTTGTGTTCTTCCTATTTATTGCAGCACCTAGTGTTGCTTCCATGGCATGCGCTAAGATTCAAGGCTCTTTTGATTATGGATCAAGGATTGCCTACTTCGTTGCCATGTTCCTTTATTTCTCTCTGGTAAAGTTCAGTTTCATTCATAGTCTAATTCAATCACTTATACAGCTTCATCCCATTCATTATGAAGTTGATGATGATAATCTTGGATACAATTTTGCAGGCTATCCGGGTTGACTTCTTCAGAGGATTCAAGTATGTTAGATCTTCGAGGTCCATAAATGTCTGTGTCTGTCTTTTAATACTTAAACAGTTAAATTTACTGACAAATGTTTTGTGTGAATAAATGCACAGATTCTCACTTGCATGGTGGGCCTACATGTTTCCGATGACAGGTGCAGCCATTGCAACTATAAGGTACTCGGAGGTGGTCACAAACCGAGGAACCAAAGCAATGTGTGTAATTCTGAGTCTGGTTTCTATATTAACAGTGACATTACCTCTTGCGAGCACAATGATTTGTTAGAACATAAGTGTACTTTGTGTGTTAATAAAAGTCCCACATTGCTTCAACAAAAGAGGGTTTTAGTGTATAAATACTAAGGTGTGTTGATGGGTTGATAAAAGGGTCAAAAGAAAGAGTAGACTCGCACATATAACAACATGCCAACATAGTTAAAAATCTCCTATTCCCCGCTTTTGTGCTAGTTAAATGTAGGACTGGGCATTTTTTTTAGATATTTTTTGAAAAATTTAAAATATTTTTAACTTCCCAGAAAGCCTTAATTTTTAACAATTTCAGATTTGAAGCCTTCAATTTCTGGAACGTTAGGATTTAATGTCCGGAATGTTAGAGCATTTCTTCAGTTGGAATTTGCCATTATTTTGTTGTTCCTACAACATTCAAAAATAGATTGCCATTTCATGTCCAACATTCAGAAACGGATTTGGCTTAATCACTTTGTCTCCTAACGTTCAAAATTGACAATATAATTGCCATTAACGATTTTAATTGCTGCGCAATGATCAAGTGCCATTAAAAGAAAGAGTGGGTTCACACGCATAACAACATGCCAACGTAGTTAAAAATCTCTGATTCCCCCTTGTGAGCGAGTTAAAAGTAGGACTGGGCATTTTTTTAAAATATTTTTTGAAAAATTTAAAATATTTTTAACTTCCCAGAAAGCCTTAATTTTTAACAGTTTCGGATTTGAAGCCTTCAGTTTTTGGAACGTTGGGATTTAATGTTTGGAACGTTGGAGCATTTCTTCAGTTGGAATTTACCATTATTTTGTTGTTCCTACAACATTCAGAAACAAATTGCCATTTTATGTCTAACGTTCAGAAACGGATTTGGCTTAATCACTTTGTCACCCAACGTTCAAAATTGACAATATAATTGCCATTAACGATTTTAATTGCTGCCCAATGATCAAGTGCCTTTTGGAGCCTATAATACCAAGCTCCACCAAAGGGTTCGATGTACTGAGCTCACGGACAACTGATCAGGATCTTACAAGCATACAGAGTCGATCGTAGTAGTAGAAAATATCCTGGAGTATTTCTGGAGTCAAACCCAAGGGAGCTTATGATTCACTCAATTAAATAATTTCAGTCAATACAAACGATTTGTGAAACATTGAACAAAGATTCAAATAAGAGAAAAACAATAATAAAAGCAATTATTTGAGTTTAATTCAATCACTGAGAGCGTTAGGGAATTGAGATTCATCTTCCAGGGATAACTAAAGTTACTCTTGAATTGACTCTCTCTATAATTATAGTGACAGTTATTTCTAAATTATCCTAATTACCTTCCAGTCAATTAGTCTGTATTTAATCATGTTTTAATTCATACTCGTGCAACCAAAATTACTAATTAAACCTTGAAGTTATAATTGAAGTCACCATAAACACCTGATTCTATCTTTAGAATTGTTGTTTATGTCTATCTCTTTAGATTTATGTTTGCTTTTCACCTTTTAGTTTATCAAGCTTACCCACAGAATGAATATCGTGGTGGTCAATCACAAAATCCCCAATGAAATATAAAAGAGACTGATATACTTAAACACAAATATATTGGAAGAATTTAAGTAGAAACAAGAGTCATAATTCATATTAAACTCTAATCAATTCCAGTTAGATTACATCCTTATCCCTAACTAGGGAAATTAGTTACGTAAAAATATTGTTCTCAAAATTAAAATAAGAATAAATTCCCAAATCATCCGAACAAAAACTAAAGAAAGAGAAGTAGTAGATAAAGAGAATGATTCAGCCTTACTACGCCTTCAATCCTCTCAAATCTGCCTTCATAATACTCCTTCTAAGCTCCAGAGAATTTGGAATAGTTCTTCTAGGGCTAAAAAAAGTGATTGTATCCTTTTTTTTTTCGTTCTAAACTCCTTTTATATTTGTGTCATACGATGCTTGTGGAAAATATTAGAAAACAATTTAAGTGACTTCAGTTGGCACTGTGTCAATCTCTTGTTTCTTTAGCCTGCGCCTGGTGGAATATATAGTTCTTGGCTCTGCTTCTCACCGGCGCCAAGTGACATGCATATTTGGTTGACCTGGTGCCAAGTCAATCCATGAAATTTGAATGTCCTTGCCTCCTCACCCGGCCACAGGTGAGGATGCTGATTAGGGATCGGATGAGTTGTTCTTATGCCTTCTGTTCTTCCTCTTTAACTCTAAAATTCTCATGTCTTAAAAAATTTCATGAAATGCAAATATATCTTAAATTATATAGAATCATGCAAAAATTATATCAAAACTCAACATTTCCTAGGGAAACCAACATCAAATGTGGGTAATTTATAGGTATAAAATAAATACATCAAATCCCCTAACACTTGAACTTTTGCTTGTCCTCAAGCAAACACTAAGCATGAAATCAAAGAATTTTCCTACATAAAATTCACATCCACCTATTCCCAAAATTTAAGAACAACCTACTACCTATCCAGTCAATTAATATAATGTATATATGGAATACTAAGCTCTATCTAGCCAATATGTATTTAATCATATTCACGAAACCATGATGTGTATGCTAATCAATCTATAATTAGTGTCAATAACTAGCCAGACAAGCGAATTGAAGATTACGATACTTATTTAGAAACTTGTAATACCTTAATTTAAAATCATATTAGTGACAATTCAATAACAAGAGATCCTCAGGTTTCATTTTATGCATCAAGGCATTTTCTAATGTTATTTTTCTTTTTTTTCCCTGCACATTTTGTGCTTCAATTTTGTCTATGGATCATTGCTTTTCTTTAGCTATCATGCGTCCTTTTGACGTGAAGATCTTGCATTTGTGATGCGGAACCCCGATTACTCAGGCTAACATCACTTTGGCATAAAGATACCTTTGACTCACTCATAGCTCACTTTTCACTGTTTTACGTGAAGGTCTCGCATTTGTGATGCGTACGCCCGGTTACTAAGCACAGGTTGAACCAGTGGAATGGATAATTTTTCACATTTTTTTTAGCTTCCCGAGTCATGTCTCACTAATGATAATACTCATAAATTCCAATTGAAACCATGCAAGTTCAAAAATAAATATATATTTCACTATCTCACTTATTCAACTACTTATTTTCACCTCTTATAAGCTAGCTATTAGTGCTCAATTTTAGGTTTCATGATTCCTTGCTTTTTATTGATTGGCTATCTGTCTCACTTAGTTAAACAATGAAACTCAGACTCATGACTTTCAAGATAACAATGTACTTAAATAGTAGGAGATAGATGGTTATCAATTCAAAAGTAAAAATAAGGTGAAACATTTTCTTAACACTCGCCTAAATTTTTCTAATGATTTCCACACCCCCCACTTAGCGCGAACACTGCCCTCAGTATTTAAAATGACAAACTATAGAGATGAAGGGAAAATAAAACTAATACTCCCTTGGCGTATGCTGGTGATTCAGTTGTCTACAATTATTCTGTAATTGCATCTCAGGTACTGTTCTGGTTATACAAAATCTCAAAGAGGGAAGGGGTGAAGCAGATCAAAAGACAATCAAAAGAAAAAAAATCTACTTAATTAAAAAAATGAAAAAGAAAGGGAAAGACGCAAAGATAAAGGAGAACTAAATGATCTAAATCATGGCAATTGACACTGTCTAGCCTAGATCAGCTAATGTAGTAACGCTTCAGTATGCTGCCGATGCTCTTCATCCTTTCTATCACATTCGACTTGTTCTTGTTGCATTTCAGCAATTGTTTTCTAGATGTGGGTTATCTTCTTCAAGAGTCGCTTCAGTAGGCTGCGCTTAGGTCATGGTTGTTGAACCTGGACAACTGGTTATGCTAGTTTGGGGTCCTCAGCTAGTTATTCTGGGGCGGCCTCAACCATGTCATATGCTTCGAGAACTGGTTGTGGGGGCTCCTCAACTCTTTTTCTCCAAACCCCATCCACTTTAACATATTCCAAGGAACCAAGTGTCCTTTCAGATAGTACATCGTTATCAGTTGGCGTTCTAGTGACTTCCCCATGCACATCAACTCCTGTAGCCTTTATTAGAAGAGTGATCAGGACAAGAAATAAGAAGACTATCTTCTTACGTTTAGCCTGGACGACTTGATGTGGGCTAGTGGTATCCCTGGGATATACCTTATACCATGTGTCATCTTGTAAAGGAAGTACAGATCAGTTAACTGTACTTCATTCAAAGCTAGTTGCTCTCGGTATGATGTTGAAGCTCATGAGATAAACGAGAAACCTGTGATGAATGGCCAATGACTTTGCGAGAAGAGCTTGTCTATGAGTACCCTTAGTGGATGCCTACTGGATTTGAAGATTAGTCATGGCTTGGAGGATAGTCCAAGTGGGGTTCAAAGAAATCCAGTCTCCAGTAGAGTTAAAAATAGGACCTTGTTGTGGGAGTCCTAAAAGTTGGTTAAAAATAGGACCTTGTTGCAGGAGTCCTAAAAGTTGCAATAATCGCTCAGGTGTGATGATTACTAGAATCTCCTTGACTAATGAAACTATGCTCTATTCGGTTTTTGAGTCCTTATTTTTTATGTTGGCATATAATTGTTTGGCCAAGTCTGGGTAGTAGAGTCCAAACAATATGAGAATGCCGCCTCATCCAAATCGTTGATATGATTGGCTCAGATGAAATTGGTCTTCAATGGCTGGATGTATCATCTTCTCATAAATAAATGGGTTGTCTTTCCTAGCATTGTACCAGGCCTCATTGCCTATACTTGTAAATCACTGAGGTTGGGATGGAGGTTGGGATGGAGGTTGAGGTGGATCAGCTACCGAGCGAGATGAACTGGCTCTATATGGGCTGCCACAAGAAGAGCTTCCTCTTGCCATATGTGTTCCTAAAAATCAAAGAAGAGGCTCTCTTTAAGTACAAATCATATCAAGAAGGCAATTACATACCGAACTCTCGCATTATCTGGAGAAATTTGTAACTAAATAACTAATGCGAAAGTGAAGTTCATAATTAGCAGTTAACCACTATATGTAAAAAAAATTCAACAGTAGCAGTGGTCCTACCCCAGAAAATAAGAGATATAATAAGAGAGGTGGGCTATAGTATCAAGCAGGCAATTATTCAGTACCAACCAATGGGAACCACTATGGAGTGTAGAATAGTCAAATCAATAAACATGCTGATGGCAGTTATTCGTATCTTACCAAAGTTGGATGGGCCCCTATATGACAAGTAAATCAAAGGTACATGGCAGTAAAGTGTTAGGATAGCCTAACTATGGGATTTGCAGGAACAACTACCTTGCACCTCAGCAAGCAATGTCAATTTTCCATAGAACCATGCACAAATAAAACACAACACCCATGCTAAAAGGACATCAGGAGTAGAGGGTAACTAGTAGCACGTTTCAAGCACACAAGAGAACCAAGAAAGACAATGAGAACCATGTAAAGCATACCAGTTATCTTATCATAACAATTCTCAGATTATCCAGGTACAATACTTTGGCCTATTTGCATTTCTAATCCATCAGTCTAGAAAATTATTCATTATAAAGCACTAGAATGGGTTTCAAATGGCTTAAATATTATCCCATACAAGCAATAGTGACAACAATGAAAGAACCAGAGGGAATAAGCAAACCTGAAGCTAAGATTCAAACTCTGAATGAGTAAATCACCAACCCAGACCATACTATGAGGAAAAACCAATGACTCATTCACTTCAGCAAATGATTTTGCTATAACCACGGTTCAAGATGCGTAAACCCAAAAATCAATTGGTGGATCTTGAATAGGAGGTGATTTAATCTATGAAAAAGAGTGAAAATGGGTTAAAAAGGAGGAGGAAAGGCCAAAAATTACCTTTAGGTGGTGGAGGAAGAGTTTTCGGTGAGAGAGGAAGAAGAACTGGCGAAGAAACTGAAGAAAAATGGTTGCTATGACGTTTAAGATGTCTCGAGTTCACAGAACCCGAGTCCACCCGGTGCCGGGTGGATCCAAATTCACTGACCCAGCGCCAGGTGAAGTCTTTTCTTTTTTAACCCTAGTAAACCTGGCGCCGGTTAGATCCAAGTTAATGGACTCGGTGCCGGGTTGTGTCCGTCTTTATGTTTCTTCTTTTCTCTCTTTTTTTTTAAACCAAAAATAAATGATTACTAATACACCTTTTTAGTACTAAAAGAAGATCCCTCTAAAGAGCCTACACCTCCCCCCACACTTACAATTAAGCATGGTACAAAAAATTGGACCGGATCGATTGGTTTGACCGGTCCGACCGGGAACCAGCCTCTAGTCCAATCCGATAATAGATGGAAACCGGGGGGTTTCAAAATCGGTGGGAACTGGTCAAGAACCGGTCAAAAACCGGTACAAAACCGATTTCCCCCCCTTTTTAATTTTTTAAATATTTTTTAAAATAAAATAATATTATTTTTAGTACTAAGTAGCATTATTTTTAATATAAATTTTGTTATTTCTATATTATAATATGTTACAAGTATTATTATAATACATAATTATTAATAATGATAAATTTACTTAACAAATAAGATAAAAATAGAATATCAATTGATTATTTTGAATTCAAAATATAATTATAGATGAATATTAACTTATTTATATTTTAATATTAGATTATAAAACTTATTAATAATATTTTTAATTTTTCATATATTATTAAATTTACTTTTTATTCTAGAATAAATGTTAATTTTATAATCATGAATAAATATATTTTATATTTTTTTATCTATATTATTAAAAATATATTAATTTATTCACAATTGGTTCGACCCCGATCCGACCACTGAACCTTGAACCGTTACCTCATCCGATTCAATGGTCGATTCGATTTTTTGAACCTTGCAATTAAGTACTAGAATAAAAATTTAAGAACGGTTAGAAACTTCCCTGAATTGTTGCTGAACCTTGTCGCCTGACTGGGAGAAGAGTTCCACACAGTGACTTAGAAAACAAAATTTAGCATGAAACAATTTTAAAGAAACATAGAAAAATAAAATAAAATAAGAAAGATTAGGTTGCTTCCCAACAAGTGCTAAATTTAACGTCTATAGCTAGACGAAGCCGTGACAAGGATGTTAAACTTCATTCAGAGGAATTGATTGTAGTGCATCAACTGATTCCCCGTCATAATATATCTTCTGCCTCTGACCATTAACCACAAAGCAATTTCCAGCAGGCCCTTGAACTTCCACAGCCCCGTAAGAATGCACATCAGTAACTTCAAATGGTCCCGACCATCTGGATTTTAATTTTCCTGGAAAAAATTTAAGGTATGAATTGAATAATAACACTTTCTGTCCAACCTTAAATTCTCTCTTTAAAATCCTTCACTTTCTGTCCAACCTTAAATTCTCTCTTTAAAATTCTTTTGTCATGCTAAGCCTTGGTTCACTCCTTACACTACTAATAGATTTAGTGAGTGTTTTATTTCAGAGCTTCTCCTCTATTCCTCTCTTCTCTCCTGAGCTTCTTTTCTTCTCTTTTTCATTATTCTAAAGCCTTACTCTGGTAAGAAGAATCCATTTAATCCTAGAGAGTCATCGACTTGTGGTGGAATAACTCTTAAGAACAGTGTCCTCGGGCATGACTCGGATTGACTTATACTGACATTTTGTTTATTGCAACCAACAATCTTAAGAGTTATTATGGAGTCACACTTTGCTAATCATGTTAACGTTACAGCTGCAAGTTCTGGTGGTTCTGGAGGCTACATTCCCACTACTGTTCTTGCCATACCAATGTCCAAGCTATTTCTAGACATATCCGAAATTGAGGTGTTTGACGGGAAGAATTTCAAAAGGTGGTAGAAGCAGATCTTCCCTATCCTAGACATGCATAGAGTTACAGTGGCATTGACCCAATCTCAACCTGCTCATGATACTGACTAAAACCAGAAAACTACTTGGGAACATGCTAATAAGGTCTGTAGACACATAATTATTAGTACTTTATTTAATGATCTTTTCGATGTGTACTATGTCTACAAGGAGGCAAACACAATTTGGGACTCACTAGTTGCTAAGTATACTACTGAGAATGCTGACAAACAAAAGTTCGTTGTTGGAAACTTCTATAAGTGGGAGATGACCGAGGACAAGGACATCAAGATGCAAATCAATGAATACCATAAGCTACTGGAAGAGCTGCGTGCTGAAAAATCAACCTGCTTGATGAGTTCATTGCTAGGATACTGATTGAGAAGCTACCAGAATCATGAAACAACTATAAACAACAACTAAAACACAAGCAAAAGCAACTATCTCTGTCAGACCTCATTACTCACATCATCATTGAGGATACTAATTGGAGGGAAAGTTAAGCTGCAAAAGGAAAGGAGTTGTCTTCCAAAGCAAACTTGGTGGAGACAAAGCCTCCCAATAAAAGGTATGGGTCTACATTAAGGAATAATTCTAAGAAAAAGCCTGATTACCAACCCGAAGATTCTAACCCCAAGTTCAAAAAGAAAGGCAACTGTTTTGTCTACGAAAAATCAGGCCATCATGCTAATCAGTGCAGGAAGAGCTAAAGGTGATGATCCTCCCAAGCCAAGTGCAAATTTGGTTCAAGGAGATGACAATGATAATGATGAGATCATTGCTGTAGTTGTTTCTCAAGCTCTCATTATTTCTAATGTGAAGAAATGGGTGGTAGACTCTGGGGCTACTAGGCACATCTGTGCTAATAAAGAAATGTTCACCTCTTACAATCCTGTTAAGGAAGGAGAAGATTATATTTACCTTGCTGATTCTTGAACTACCAAAGTTCTTGGGAAATGAAAGGTTGAACTCAAGCTCATATCTAGAAAAACCTTGTCTCTAAATGATGTTCTTCACCTACCTAATGTTAGAGCAAACTTAGTCTTTATAACTCTATTGGGAAAAGTTAAGGTTAAAGTGTCATTTGAATCTGATAAGATTGTAATAATAAAGAACAATGTGTTTGTTGGAAAGGGTAATTGTAATCAGGGACTGCTTGTTCTTAATGTTGAAATGAATGAGAATGCATCATCTTCTGCTTATTTGCAGGTGTTTATGATTGATTCTTTTGATTTGTGGTTTGCACGTTTAGGACATGTTAGTAAACAATATTTAAAGAAAATGCGTAAACTTGATTTAATCACTGTAACCAAAAATAATTTTTTAAATAAATGTGAAATTTGTGCTGAGACTAAATTAACCAAAAAGTCTTATTTTTCTACCCAAAGAGAAACCGAGTTACTTTTTTTAATACATACTAATCTGGGTGATTTGAAACAAACTATGACAAGAGGTGGAAAAAGATTTTTTGTAATATTTATTGATGATTTTTCAAGATATACTAAAGTGTATTTGTTGAGAAATAAAGATGAAACTTTTGATAAATTTCTTTTATACAAGGCAGAGGTTGAAAACCAATTAAATAGAAAAATTAAAAGGGTCAGGTAGGATAGATGAGGAGAATTTGCTTTATTTAATGACTTTGTGAAAAAGAGAGAATTATTCATGAAGTAACTCCTTCATATTCACCTGAATCTAATGATATTGTTGAAAGGAAAAATATAGCTTTGAAAGAGATGATAAATGATTTACTAGTAAGTTCATCTGTACCAGATAACTTGTGGAGTGAAACTTTATCATCTAGTTTTTTACAAAATATGATTCCTTATAAAAAATTAAATAAGACACCTATGAAATGTGGAAAGGTTTTATAGCAAATTTGAATTATTTAAAAGTGTGGGGGTATCTTATAAATATTTTGTTACTTGAACGTAAAAGGAGAAAGATTGGTTCTAAAACCTCTGATTGTATGTTTATTGGCCATGTCGAACAAAGTGCTGCTTACAGATTTTTGGTTTTGAAAAGTGATGTTTTGAATCACAATACTATTATTGAGACTAAAGATGCAAAATTTATTGAAAATATTTTTTCCTTTAAAAGTTCAGCATAGTTCTCAAAGAGTTGAGAATCTACCTTCTTTTCATGACAATATCTCAAATAAAAATTTGGTTGAAAGTTTAAGGAGAAGTAAGATACAAAGAAAAGAAACTTCTTTTGGAAATTATTTTTACACTTATTTAGTTCAAGAAGAACCCTCAAATTTTTATGAAGCTACTTTTTCTCTTGACGCTAAGTTTTGGAAAGAAGCCATTAAAACTGAAATAGATTCTCTTAACAAAAAGTGGGTTTTAGTAGACTTGTCTCCAGAAGCAAAACCTATTGGGTGTAAATGAGTTTTTCGAAAGAAGTACAATTCTAATAGATCTATTGGTAAATATAAAGTAAGACTGGTAGCGAAAGCTTTTTCATAAAAACAAAATATTGATTACTTTAATACTTTTTCTCCTATAGCAAGGATTTCTTCAATAAGAATTTTGATTGCTTTGACTTCAGCTTATAAGTTTTATATTCATTAAATGGATATTAAAACAACTTTTCTAAATGGTGATTTAGAAGAAGAGATTTATATGAAACAACCTGAAAGGTGTGTTGTTCTTGGGCAAGAAAACAAAGTGTGCAAACTTGTTAAATCTTTATATGATTTGAAACAAGCGCCTAAACAATGGCATGAGAAACTTGATCAAGTATTGTTAAGTAATGGCTTTTCTACTATTGAAGTGGAAAGATGTGTTTACACAAAAATAATAAATAGTGATTGTGTAATTATTTATTTGTGTGTGGATGACATGCTTACCTTTGGTACTAGTTTGGACGTAGTGGAAGAAACTAAAAGTTTCTTAGCATCAAATTTTGATATAAAAAGATATGGGTGAAGTAAAAGTGATTTTAGGTGTTAAAATCATAACGAGTGAAAATGGATATTTATTATCTTAAGAACATTATGTTGAAATATTCTTAGTAAGTTTGGATATTTTGATTATACTCATTTGAGCACCCCTTATGATTCTAGTACAAAATTAGTAAAACATAAAGGTGATCCAGTGGCTCAATCTGAGTATGCATAAGTTCTTGGGAGTTTGTTGCATTTGATAAATTTTACTAGACCTGATATAGCAGCTACACCCACTATCTATGCTTAAGAACATTATGCTGTTTGTGGATTAAGCAGCTACACCCACTATCTATGTGATGACCATTGCTTAGCTCTTGTCAGAGTTATAAGATATTTAAGAGGTACCATGAATTATGGTATATTTTATAGTAGATTTCCTATTGTATTAAAAGGATACAGTGATGCTAACTTGATCTCAAATTCAGACGAGACTAAGTTCACTAGTGGTTACATATTCACCCTTAGTGGTGGTGCAGTAACCTGGAGATTAGCCAAGCAAAATATCTTAACAAAATTCTCAAGAGATTTGAGTTTGTTGCTATAGAGTTGGCTAGTAATGAGGGTAAGTGGTTGAAAAACTTCTTAGCAGATATTCTGTTAGGTGAAAAACCAACACCTTCAATATCTTTACATTGTGACAGCCAATCGGCTATAGCTACGGCTAAAAACAGAGTCTTTAATGGTAAGAGTAGACATATTTGATTAAGGCATAATATCATAAGGTAGCTGCTGAAAAATGATGTAATCTCAATCGATTATATGAGATCAAAAGTGAATTTGACAGATCCATTAACAAAACCCTAGGGAAGAAACAAGTTATTGAAACATTGAGGGGAATGAAACTTAAGCCATCTAAAATTAACAGTGATGGTAACTCAACCTCTGTGATTAGAGATTCCATGAAGGAGGTTCATATGGGTAAGAATAAATCTTGAGTTAATTCTGCTAGCACTAAAATTGTTGTCCCTTCCTATGGTTTTGAGAAAGTACTAGAATGCATTGTTTGAGAGGCTAAGCAAAGCTCTTAATGATTTGGCATTCCTTAGGGATAGTGTGTTCATTACAGATGTACTTGATGAAATCACCTAGATGAATGTGAAGTGGGGCCACTTCTATGAGACCGTGGTGAAGTCTCTAAAGCATTCATTGAACACAAGGCATACACATGGCCATTTAAAGCGCAAAACCACCATTAATAGTAGAAACTGTGGGGGTTATATTCTGATTAATAAGGCCTCTAGTACACAACAAAGATTTGTTGGTTCATAGAAACGTATGTTTCACTAACATCTCTGTATACTAAGAATTATTGGTCTAGGTTTGATTCATAGTCAAAAGACACCAGATTTGAAACGTCTATACTCATGTCAAAGCTGAGATAACAATGATCCTTTTATCACACATGTGGGGGATTGTTAGAACATAAATGTATTTTATGTGTGTGTTAAAAGAAGTCTCATATTACTTAAACAAAAGAGGGCCTTAGTGTATAAATACTAAGGTGTGTTGATGGGTTAGTAAAAGGGTCAAGAGAAGAAGTAGGCTCTCGTGCACAATAACGGGCCAATGAAGTTCAAAATCTCCGATTTTCCCCTTGCGTGCGAGTTAAATGCAGGATTGGGCATTTTTATTTAAATATGTTTTGAAAAATTTAAAATGTTTTCAACTTATCAGAAAACCTTAATTTTTAACAATTTCGGATTTGAAGCCTTCAGTTTCTTGGCATTTTTATTTAAATATTTTTTGAAAAATTTAAAATATTTTCAACTTAACAGAAAACCTTAATTTTTAACAATTTTGAATTTGAAGTCTTCAGTTTCTGGAACATTGGGATTTAATGTCTGAAACATTGGAGCCTTTCTTCAGTTGTAATTTACCATGATTTCGTTATTCCTCTAACTTTAGAAATGGATTGTCATTTTATGTCTAATATTCAGAAACGGATTTAGTTTAATCACTTTGTCTCCCAATGTTCAAAACCATTGGTATAATTGCCATTAACGATTTTAATTGCTGCCTAATGATCGGGTGTCTTTTGGAGCTTATAAATACCAAGCTCCACCAACGGGTTCAATGCATTGAGCTCACAGACAACTTTTCGAACTTCTCCTCTTTTCCTCTCTGCTCTCATAAGCTTATCTTCTTTTCTTTTCGGCTGTTTTGAAGTCTTGCTCCGGGAAGAAGAATTTGTTTAATCTTGAGGAGTTTTCAACTCGTGGCGGAATAACTCTTAAAAATAGTGTCCTCGGGCACAACTCGGATTGATTTATATTAACATTTTGTTTATTGTAGCTAACATGATGCATGCGTTTGTGTTGCAAGACCTGTTCCCCAATGACATAGCCAAAGCCATTAGTGACAGAAAACCCCATCATCATCATCATCATCATCATTATCATTTTAGTAAGTGGTTCAATCTAGGAATGGACATGACAGCAATCAAATCAACAATGAGATTGGGAATTCCTTGAGGTCTGCAAATTCAGATAATAGTAGCGATGTATAAGCTTCGGCTACTAATAATAATAATAGTAGGAACAGTACGAAAGTGTTTCCAGGTGAGGATTAAGTTAGATAAGACATGTGAAGAACGTAGAGTTAGAGTTTTTTGTTTTGAGTGTTCCCATGACCATGTTATGTTGTACAGTGAGAAGAAAAAAGGGTGTATGTACTAAGAAGAGGTTTTTGCAAATACACATTGATGTGTCTATTTTATACATATAGAACACCCACATTTTGTATCTATTTTCATCCCAAAATATTGTGATTTTATGCTTTTTGGCATGATTTTGCATAACTTGGAGTATATTTGTATTGCAGAAATATTCATGAAGATTTTGAGCTACATAGAGCCAAAAAGAAGGAGAAAAACATTGCATTACGAAGCAACTCGGTCCCACTAAATTCCTCACCCGCGGACGGGTGAGGAGACGAAGAGAAGCAAGATCATGAACTGACCCTGCGCCAAATCAACCATAAGGGACTCCAGCCGGCACCAGGTGGTCTCGCAGAGTGGACAAAAGACGCGTTGATCAGGTGCAGGGTCCATTCGAAGAGCAGAGTTAATTATTTCGCGTTTTAGTGATTTATTAGGCTTTTATAGGCTTCTAGACTTTCCTTATAAAAGGAAACATGGCAGAAACGTGAGGGGGGTTCAGTCGTGCATCTGGAGGTTAGAGAACACAATTCTAATGCTTTTGGAGCAACTTGAGGGAGTTCTGAGGCAATCTTCGAGTTTCCTCTTTTCTACTTTTATCTTTAACTTTGTTTGTTTTATGATTTGTGAATTGAACTTTGTTAAGATGATTAATTTTATGGATTGCTAAATTCCCAGTCAGGGGTAGGGATGTAGTCTGATTGGGATTAACTCATTTAATAATTTTGATTATGACTCTTGAATTTTTATGTATATCAATTTGATTGAATCTTTATGATTATATTTATCTTCCTTATTTGAATATTGATTTTGTGATTGGCCACCATAGAATTTAATTTGTGAGCAAACTTCAAGTACCAAAAGGAGAAGAGTAAGCCTAGACTTAAGATAACAAACGTAGATAACTAGACTAGAGATAGATTTAGGAATCTAATGTGACTTGATTGTAGCTTCATGGTTTGGTTAGATGAGTAAGTTACACGAGAGTGAATTCAACTCTAATTAAACAAGGACTATTATGTTGGAGATTGTGCCTTAAGCCAATCATTGTATTATGAACATTGTTCTTTATTATGAAAAAGAAGGTATTTTTGTTACATTATCATATTGTTTGCATGTTTTCTTTATAATAATATCCTTGGATAAATTATTTTATCCTAAATATCCCTAGTTAATTATCATTGTGGGAACAATGATAATTATGTGATAATTATATATGAAGATACAAATCAAATCATAAGCTTCTGTTAGAGAATAGACGCTGGATTGACCCGTCATAAGATAGCTGCATGGATCAAGTCATAAGCATATCTCATATATAACTGTCACTAAGCCCTCAAACCTGAGATCATCATAGCTTCCGATATGGGAAACACTATACTTTAGCATAGTCAAAAGTCACCTTTAATAAGGAGATCATAAAGGTTATAATCGGGTATAGTGGAACTCGTGTGGAGGAAGATGAATGATCAAGATGAAATTTGTCCCTCTAATTAATGAGAGATATATCTAGGTCCCTCGATGAGTGAAACTGAGAAATGCATGGCCGTGCTCGAATGAAAGAGTTTCCATTTGTTCTGTCAATCTACTCGGAGATCGAGAAAGTGATGGTCGAGTAAAATAAGGATGACGTTTCCATGCTTCATACTTGACCTATGTATCATGAGACAAAAGGGATGTGATTAGGTTATATGATAGATTACATCAAATTACCGATCTCATATGATTTGGGTATTCATAATGTCTTACTAGAGGCTACTTATGACTTGTGGATCTAATAATGTTATTAGCCTATTGTCAACATCATATGGGCCTGCAGGGTCGCACACAAGAACAGACCAACTCGAGTTAGAATATCCAGATTCATTGATTTTAAAATGTGTCTAAATTCAATGAATTTAATATTTAATTTAGGGTGATTGAATTATATAATTGAATTATATATATTATAAAATTTGAAATATATATGTGTTTGATATATTATATATATTTGATATATATTATTTCGAAATATATATATTGTTCAAATTATTTTAAATGAATTAGTTTTAAATTTAATTTTATATGATAGATTTAAATTTAAACTAATACCATAATCTAAATTTGACTTAGATTGGATTCTAAATTTGAATTTAAACTAATAATCTAAATTTGATTTATATGATAAATCAAATCTAGATTTGATTTTGGATATATATTAGATAGTTAGTTTAAATTTAATCTACTAGATAGATTTAAATTCAAACTAATTTATTTAATTAATATTTGACTTAATTTAAATTATTGATTTAAATTAAACAAATATCAAATTCTATCTATATATTGATATAGATTAGGATGCAAAATCAATATGCAATTCAAATCACCCTAAAGAGTGAGAGGTCATATACTCAGAGAGTAAGATTGTATAGATGAACAGCGTACGGACGTACGGAACAACAACAAATAGCCTACGGAAGTACGGACGAACAGCGACTGCAAGGATGAACAGCAGGACTGTACAAACAGACAACAAGACTATACGAATAGACATTGGGCTGTACGTACAGATAGTGGGCTGTATGGATGAACAGCGAGGTGTACAAATGAATAACTGACTATACAGATGAACAGTGGGATTGTACGGACAGATAACGGGTTGTACAGACGAACAAAGGGGCTGTACGGATGACTGGATTATGCTGACAAACAGTGAAAACGGAACAAACATACGGACGTTCACAAATAGAGTTGCTAGCATACCGTTTGAGTTGGACTCACTGTTTATGTGGATATCGGTAGAGGGAGCTGACCAGTCGCATTAGTTCATGGGGTCTGACGAAACAAAAAAGAACACCAAGGGACGCACCGAAAGTAAATTCTTTTCTACATCTTAATCTAAACAACATTGATGGATCCATGGGAGACAATTTCATAATAGTTTTCTGCTGTGTGTGTGCTGAAATTTCCAACATATTACACTGGGAGGTGATTAGGACATAAAAGAAATAATTATCACTATAGTGGCATAGACCCTAATCAAGAAATTAATTTGAGTTATTCTGATATGTGAATCCCGATCCCTTGACACTTCTAGTGATTGAATCAACCTAAAATTCAATTATTTGCTTTCTTTTAATTCTCAATTTTCTCATTCAAATTGTTAATTGTTTTCTTGGATTAAAAATTGTAGACTGATAGATTTCACAACCTCCCTTGGATTTGATTCTGGAATACTCTGGACTTTTTATTACTACGATCAACCATGTATACTTACAAGATCCCGATCACACATCCCACATGTATGCTTATTGTAATTATATATTAGAGGTTTGTATTAGTGAAGGAGTAATTTTGTGTGTGTGTGTGTGTGTGGAAATATTGTGATTTTTTTTTTTAAGAAAACTTGAACTTGTTTGAAAGAATCAACATTGCAATAAGAAAATGATAGAATGATTGTATTTGAGCTTTTGAAAAAAAAGGGGCCATCCTATATCCTGAATCACATTAATTTCTGACTAATCTGTATTGAGTTATGTTGGATCCCAAATGGGAGGAAGCTCTTTCAAAGACTTTTTCTGCTTCTACAAGTCTCGAACCCGAGACATCATATTTAAGCTAACCTCTTCCAATAGAAACAATGCCTGTTGACTGGGCTTACTCTTTTAAAGAAACATAGAATATGAAAAAACAATCTTTTATATGTAATATTACATTACATGTCCAAAGAAAAATTATAAATTGAAAATAATAGTAGTAGTACTAAGAGTATTCATGTTAAAATTGATTTTTGGTAAGAGTAATAATAATAATATATTGTGAGATTGATTTTTGGTATTTTATCATGTTATGATGGGTTTAAAATCTATGTGAATGTGGTATTGTATTGAATTGGTTAAGAGAAAAGAAGTAATAAATAGTCTGAGTTAGTAGTAAGGGGAGAAACAGCTCATTGATACACTAAACACATCCAAATACATAATATAAGAACAAACATTATTACGGATTACATATTATATAGTAATAACACACGGCAGATGAGTCTGAGCTTTTAAACTTGGGATTTAATGGATGAGCTATATCCAGTTTGGCCATCATAATACCTAGACCACAACATAATTCCTCCATATTTAGCAGAGGTCTTAATGGCGGGAAGCACTTTGGAAGTGAGATCAGAAGTAGGTATGAATCCACTACCTGCAGCCTGAGGGGAAGCCGGTAGGCCCAGGAACACCTTATTGGCTGGGATATCGGAAGTCCACTGCTTCCATGCACCTTCAAGACTGGCAATGTCCCCTGCATTGTATTGACATGGAGGATTGTTGTAGAATTGGACCCACACATTATCAAACAGACCAGTCTTCAATGCATTTCCAATCCAAGCATCTGGGAATGGACACTGAGGAGCTGCTGTTAAATACACTTTCTTGCTATAACCTTTAAGGAAACTGTTATGAAATAAGAGTTAGTTATTCATGTGTATATATATGATTGCTTTTGCTAAAATTAAGGAAAGAAAGGTACCTGGCAAGATCACCCCAGTGTTGGTTTGATCCTCCCTCGATGTCAAAGTCAATACCATCAAGAACAGCAGGACCAAGCGGGCGAGACGAAGAGTGTCCTCCCAAGAAGTTATTCCAAAGGTAAGTTGCTACTTGCTTTGCATCCTGAGTCGATGCAATTGAGTAGCTTCCAGCTCCTCCTCCTAGAGAAAGCAACACCTTGATGCCTTTGGCTTGGCATGATTTGATATCAGAACTCAAACCAGCACACCCATTACTGGTGGGATCACAATGACCAGCCAGGTTTATTTGTGGGGTTTGGCCGTTCCCGAAAACTGGAAGGAAGGCAATTATAACGTACTCATAGTTTCCTGTTTGGCATGCCTCTGCTAGCGTGCCTTCATTTCCATTTTGGCCCCAGTAGATGGCGATTTTGCCGGCGTTGGAAGAAGAAGCCAGCATTGTCACGGTGAAGAAGACCAAGAATGAAATTGAGATCACAGACTTAGGTACCATTTTCACAAAGTTTTTGTGGAACCGCCTGATGCGATCCGGTTCGATTCGCTTGAGGATTTGTGATGTTTGTGTGCTACTCCATAGCGGGTGGAGATTGGGTTTTGTAAGGGTGAGATGCTTTGAATCTTAATTAGATTTTTAGGTGCTTTGGCTCATAACAGCGTGGCTTGACAGTCACTTTGTTCGTCTGATGCTTAAAATTGCAGTCCATGATGGTGAGATAATTTTAGCGTCCTTGACAGGTCTGGTGTCTGGTTCCTCTTTGAACGCTGCTTCGGTGCTTTTCTGTTTAGTGAAAAGTCATCAAGTTAACAAATTATCTGCAGTAATCAAGATTTGACTGAAACATGGGCACAGAGAGTTCTATGATTCTACTTGGTATTAACACTAGTAATGTTTAAGCGTTCAGGTCAGCCAAATAATTGTGTCGATCGACGTCCCGAATTTTGCGTTTAGGTTGATGATTCTGACCAATTTGTAATCTTCTAGAAAACTTGTTAAAATTACAATTTGATCCTCATATTACTATGCTCATTCAACTTTAGTCTAAAAAACATATTAATTAGTAAATAATTTTATATCATAAAACAAAAATTTTTACTTCATGTTAATTCTGCTATCATATGAATGAGGAATAATATATAAAAGATATAACTTGCAAAGAGTTTGAAAATACAAGATTGAAAATTTCTTGAGGGTTACAAATCCATATGATAGCAGAACTAACGTAGCGTATTAAAAATTCATATAAAGTTAAATTAAGCCTGCATAATAATATTAAAATGAGAACTTACTGAGTTTTGCAAATTTATATGATAGCAGGTGATAATGAGAGTAGCATGCAGGAACTAGGCCCAAGTAATCACAAGTCTAAAGCTTAGCCCGAAACTTAATAAAATTTTATTTAGTTTAAGAAAAAAAATAAAAAAAATAAATTTAAAATTAAAAATATATTTAAATCCGTATTTTTAAAACAATTATTGAAAAGAGATGAGAATTATTAAATAATAATTACATGAATATGATATATATTATACAAATATTTTCTTTTTTTTTCATTTTTGTCATGATACCAAGCATGGTGTATAATTTATGAAAGAGAAAAGCAATTAAGAATTTTTTAGTAGAAAAAAGTGTTTGCTTTGAAAACATCAAAATTCTTTGAAAGCAATTTGATTATACAGTTTTGGACCAAACATTAAATGGATAAGCCTTTTTTTGTCTTAAGAAAAATGTTCTAAGGACTAGCGTAAGACCATTTTGAGCCCAAAGTTAATTGGATCCTAAATTTTAAGCTCAGGAGAATACTTGTAGCTGAGCTGTTTATTTGCAGCACATTGTTTGATCAATCAATTTGATTGAGTTTATTAATGGTCCAGATAAAAATGAGTTAGCCCATACCCTATAAGGGTATGTGTTCAAATCCACATTCGGATCTTATTGACGGAAAATCAATAAATACATTTATAAGTATATTTTTGAATTGCAATGCCCATTTTATCCTCGATCCACCCTTGAAAGGCAACTAACTTAAACTTTTAATTACCAAAAATTAAGAAAAAAATGTGATTCAATCTACTAGGTGGGCACCAAGGGATCTCCCTACGGAGAGATGTATTCACAAAATGAGACTTTAGAAGGCCTTAAGGGAATTCAAATCCACAATATCATCCTTTTGATTAAACTATGAAGTGAGAATTATCTTCATGGTTCTTGACTATTTATGGATAATTTGCATATGTTAAACTACCACTTACTTGATTTAGTATAATAGGTTGAAAGAAAAGCATTATTTGGTTTAATCAAGGGGAAAATGAAATGAATTTAAGAAAAGATTAAAATAATTCATTGTCCTCCACCAAAGGACATATATTTACCGTGAAGTTAAGAAGAGGGATTTTTGCCCTTCCTTTATCTTCCCTTTTCACCCAGCAATTAAAAGAGGGATTGCTGAAGGTGGATCAACAGATCTCTATTTTAATCTTTCTTTTTCCTTCCTTTGCATGGATATACCAAACACAAGAAAAAACCAATACCGATTTAGCATCCTTCAATTATTTTTTGCCAAACAATACATAATTGTCACTGTTGATATTGACTCACAAAATTAGATATAAATAAAAGGTAAGAGAATAAAAATAAATGCACAATCATAGCTAACTATACTTGTACTTATTATTATTAGAACTAGTGTAGGGTTTGTGCCTTATACAACATATAAAAAATGAATCATGCTATTTATGACTCATAAAATTATTTTCCACGTTGGGCCTTTTCTCTCCTACTATTCTATTGTACCAAGTCGTACAAAGCAGACTAAACTACAGTGCTTCAATGTTGCAAATAATAGCCCAAGACAAGACACGGAAAATCAAAAATATATTATTATTCTACATGAAAGTGATGCTTCATGCGGAAATCACAATCAAACCCACGTAATTTACCCCAACGAACATCACGGTATGTTTAGTTTGCATACTCTGAAATTCATCGTAGCTGATCGAAGTCGTGTACTATAATAATTTTGTGTCGGCTCTCATTGTTTCACGTGATTAATATGATTTTAGGAAAAAATAAAAATAAAAAAGATCTCAAGAGGCATATCTCCAACATCGATCTTAGGCAATGCTTCCGACAAAAGGCATAAAACTAGGTCATTAATTATTTGTTCTCTAGTTTGTTTGTTTTTTCGGATATCCAACAACGTCGTTTTGATGAAGGTAGCTTTGATAATAGTTATAATAATTAATCGCTTCTATTTATTCTCCCCATATCCCGCAAATTAAGAATTGCAGTTTATGGGTGCAGAATTAATCA
The DNA here is from genome assembly GCA_026686845.1 of Adenanthera pavonina. Taxonomy (NCBI): domain Eukaryota; kingdom Viridiplantae; phylum Streptophyta; class Magnoliopsida; order Fabales; family Fabaceae; genus Adenanthera; species Adenanthera pavonina. Next base: position 49,723,367 of record JAIVEN010000001.1, on the reverse strand, counting down.
TGTTGTTTGGTAGCAAACTATCATTTGATAACAAGATCAATTCTACTTTTCTCAAGCAATTAATTGTTGCTTTATTCCTTTTGATATATTGTTTTGGAGTACGTTAATCCATCATCTGTTAGAACAATTAATTTGCAATGTCCACGTAACACTACACTATACAATTATAGGTTGTCCCTCATGAATACTGTTTATGAATGTGTAAACTTAATCACAACTTGCTGAATGTTTCATAGTACAAGGGGCTTCAGACGAAGTACGTGATTATTATTATTTTTTTTTACAGAAGTGATTACTTCTCTTTTACAGAATAGACATCTGATCTAAATGTCTGATCTGTCGAAAAAACAGGAAGAAGGAAGGAAAGAAAGAAAACTGAGATAAATTTTAATGGAAGGATATCCTTATCTGCATCTTGTCAGGCATAAATTCTTAGCCTTCAATTCGCAATCATGATGGAGCAGTCAGAAACCCTAGGAGCCTTTTTAGCTCAATGTCTCTAAACTTTTATCGTTGTGGATCATTTTAGCTCAAGTTTTTAAAGTTGACCAACAATATCAATTACTCAATTCAATATTAAATATGGGATCTTTTATTTTATATATAAAATTATTTTCAAAATATGACATAGTATTTATTATATATTTTTAAAAAATATTTTTATTTAATTTATCTCAAGAAATGAGAAAAAAGTGGTTAAATAAAGATAATTTTAAAAAAATATCTTAATTAAAAAAAATCAAGATTTAATTAATGTGATTCGCTTAAAATTTAAATTAAGCATCGAATTAAGTAATATCTAATATTAAATATAAAATTTATACCAAGTTTCATTATTTATAAGATGTTAACAATTCAACTTAATTCTTAATTTACGTACAATGCACAGGAAAAAAATCTCATTAATTACGAGCGGTACAGTAAACATGACTGGCGAGTTTGATCGACGAATGTAAGAATGAATCTGACAAATAAATTGCACATATTATTTTGGTCATACTAATTATTAAATCAATGCTACTTATCCCCCGATAATCTGCAGAGAGTTGCAGTTAATACATTAATTGGCACATTGATCACATCAATTAAGTCTTTGTTTAAATATTTTTCAAATGACTTTGCTGCTCTATATATACAATTCCCTTTGTGGTGGAGCAAATTAATGTATGTGTTAGTTTCTGTAAAATAATGTATGCCTGTTTTCTTAAGTGAAGTGAAAATCTGATGTGAAATTATATAGCAAATTAAAGGAAGGAATCTTGACAATATTTGTTGATCAAACTACTTTTTCTCGCAAATGTAGTGCAAAACGCCAAATTAAAACAATCATTTTCGGTTTTTCTTTTTTCTTTTTTGTTGATCAAACTTCTCAGGCAAAAACACTGTCAATATTTCTCCACTTGCAATACAACTCATTCTTTCTCAATCCAACAGTGTGAAAATGAAAATGTCACAACATATATATATTTATCATCTACATTGGTAGCCGTCACCCCTCCTCTTTCATTTTCTACGACATGTTTAAGCCGGACTATTCATTAGGCATACATATTAAAATCTACAAGACTGTTAAAAAAATCTATAAGAATTAATATTTATCATCAGTGTAACTTACTTCAAACCCTGTGTAATCACGGGACCCACATCTAATTAAAATATTAACTATACTTGTCATCAAGCCGGACTATTTAGTAGTCATACGGATTAAAGTCTATAAGAATTACCCCCTCATGTTCTTTTTAAAGGGACTTCTTTAAATATTTTTTTGTCTTTAATATGAGATACCCCTCAGGTCTTATATATAGGATCTTTTATCTTGATCCTAAATATAAGATCCTTCATAATATACGAGGTAGTATTTATTATACATTTTCAAAAAATGTCATATTTAATGTATCTAAAAAGAAAAAGAAAGAAATTAAATAAGGGTAGTTTTTGAAAAACGTTGGGATTTTCAAAGAAATTGATGTAGTTAATTAATTTTAATTTCAATTCTTAATCCACGTGATTCGATTAAAAGGGATTAGAGGGAGTACTTTTGGAATTTTTTAGATCATTATTTTTTTTTTACCCAAAATGTCTTTACTTGCAATTAACAAATGATATTAATATGAATAATTACACCAATAATTAGTGATATATTAAATGTCATTTTCTTGAAAAGGGGAAAGAGTGCAATCAATTAACTTCATTGAATGAGGATAATTTTAAAAAATAATTGAAAATTTATATAAATTTAACGAGATTAATTACATTTAACTAAATTTCTTAATATGTGTAAAGTATGTTAAAAGTCTCTTATAAAAAAAAACGAGGGAATTGGTTATGAACAAGTGTGGCTTAATTACCTCAAATTCTGTTCAATCACAGGACCCACCTCTATATTAAATAAATATATTTGTTAATTGTTATTTTTTCATAAAAATGATTTTCAAGCGAAACCAATCTTATACTTATTGTAATTTATTTTCAAGTGAAACCAATCTCTAACTGCTAATTGTAATTTAATTAAGAGCCCAAAGTTAATTGGGTCTTAAATATCATCGTTAGATTTTTTTGAGTCAAGGGTTATCCTAGCTAACTCGTTATCATGTCGGATTAAACTCATGCAATTTCTTCTTCCTTGTCAAGTTTGCGAAAAGTGGATGATTCTTCAATAATTGTAAAAAGTGTACACGTTTGATGTTTCGATTGGAGAACAGGAAATAGCCAATGAGAAGAAATGGAAATTAAGTATCTTCCTTCTCAGGTTTTGGTGCTGGTTGAACACATTATTGGTCCAATTAGCTTGCATCGATATATATCCATGCATATTTCTCTTATCAATATGTGCCATCTTACTGTATCAAATTATTATGCCACTTGAAAGTGATGCAGGAAAAAACCTAATCACACCCATATAATTTTCTCAAATCAACATTGCAGAAAATATCGTGTTCTGTTTTCTCATCAGAAATCATCTGATTATGTCTCCATTCATGCACATAAAACATGTATCATGAAAAATTCCTAGGCACAACTCCTATACTATAATAATTGTGCGTCTATTTTCTCGTGATCAGCATGATTTTTCCCCCAAAAATAAAAAGACTAAAGTTCAGAAGGTGTATCTTACTTATCCCAAGCAATAATTACTTCCGGCAAAAGGCCATGTAACCAGGTTACTATTATTTGTTCCCCACCTTTCTTTTCCCCTGTCCGTCGTTTCGATGAAGCTAACAACGATAGATGAATTGGTTATACAAATTAATCACAGTTTATAGCTCCAGACTCATATGTTGTTTGGTGGGAAAATATATAACTGTATATCAAATTATTTTGCCACTTGAAAGTGATGCAGAATAAATCCTAATCACAACCATATAATTTTCTTAAATGAATATCGCAGAAAATATCGCGTTATCTTTGCTGATCGTACATGAATGTATCATGGACTAGAAACATGAAACATGTATCATGGAAAGTTCCTAGTCAAACTCATAGATTATAATAATTAGTTGTGTGTCTATTTTCCCGCGGTGATCAACATGAAAATTCAAAACGTGTATCTTATCTCAAGCAATTGCTTCCGACAAATTAAAGGCCATGGAGCTGGGTTAATTATTATATTATTTGCTCCCAGCTTAATTTCTTTCGTTTTCCCTAGCGAAGATATATTAATTGGTTATACTAATTAATCAGTACTACTTATCGCCCGATCGATAATCTACACAAAATTGTGATGTTCTCTGACGGATATTACTTAGGAACATGTAAAAAGATAGTACATGTGGTATGTGAACATTATTAGAATATTTCATCCAGGCAACCCTTAATAATTGTAGTTTATGATGTTCTATATGCCAGAAAAGTATAGAAAATAATTAAACTTCTGAAATATTATCTTTTTAAAATTGTTGCAAAATTTATAAGCTAAGTTTAACACAAGCGAAATGCATGAATGAGGTTTAAGTTTCAAACTCTTGAATGCTAAAAATTGTAATGCTTTTTTTGCGTGTGCATCTATATTCAGTTAGAAGATTTTTTGTTTTCTGCATGACAAATATCTAAGTTTCAAATTCTTGAATTGGATGCTAACAATTCTAATGCTTTTCTCTCTCTCTCTCTCTCCTTTTAAATCTTTTTTGCATGTGCACCTACATTATCATAGACCTAGCTATTTCATTTTAAGTGGAGGATTTTATTAGAGTTCAGATTAATTTAGATTAACTCAGGTAAGACCCGTTCAAGTAGTAAATTCTACCATCAAGTATTTAATATTATTTCATTTCTAGGATTTGAAATGAGATATCTAATTAAACTCCTATAAACCCTTATTAATGGAACCAAGCATCAGTGACTAAAAATTCTAATGCTTATTTGAGCGTGCGAATGTGTTGATTAGCTGTTGTCCGTTTGAATACTTCCTTTTCCTTCCTTATGTGACAGTTTGTTTAGCCACTTCCACACGTCCCGCTCCACTTTATTCACTTTCTTGACAGTATTTCATTCAAGTAAACTTTCTTTTAAACTTCTACTTGAGATAGGGTTGTAACCATTTGAAACGAACTATTTGTCAACACACAACTTTATGTCGCGCTATATTACAAACTATTCAATATTATCTCATTCTTAATTAATTTTTTGATAGAATATATGCTTATGTCAATGTCAAAGGAAATATAGAATTAAGATGATTTAATAATATTGTGAAACTTACGCAGTCATCTGAAACTACTTCTTGTACTGTTAAATAGTGCCATGTCACCAATTCCTGAATATTTCAATATGATATGGCTTTTTTTTTTCTTTTTCCATTTCCAATTATTCTAATATGAAAAAGAAAATCAGAAAAACAGCTATATTTTTATGGAAAATTCTAAATAAATGCCAAGGAAATAAAATATTTTTAAAAGGCAACCATAAATTTACATGATTTCTTAAAACTATCAAAGTTTGTAATTAGAATTAAAATTAGAAGGTAAAAGATGAAAATGTCTTTTTTATACAAGTGACCCATTTGCAAGTGATAAATGTTTATCTGCAAGTGATAATAGTATATTTGTAACTGACATATGTTTATTTACAAGTGATACATACTCATTTTCAAGTGATAATAGTTTCATTTGTAAATGATCATTTGTCACTCGCAAATATACTATTATTACTTATTAATGAAGCTGTGTCACTTGCAATTGGGTTACTTGTACAGAAAAGGTATTTTCATATTTTATTTTTTAATTTTAATTTAAATTACAAACCTTTGTAATTTTTGAGAATTGGTTAAATTGGAGTTACTTTTTAAAAATATTTTTTTATTTATCTAGAATTTTCCCAATTTTCAAAGTGCAATTAATGCTTAACTAATATATATTTAATGTGTCTACATGTATATACTCCCGTCGGTTTATATTATAGGACATTTTATATGGCAAGTTTTTAGTCCAAAATATAGATATTAGATATTTTTCTTCCTATTTTACCTCTGTCTTTAATTCTTCCCTACTCCTCATTTATAACCATATAATAATAATATAATGGAGTATTTAATAAGGGTAAAATGAGAAATATTGATACTTTTTACATTGATTTCAATTAAAAAAAATAATTTTCTTAATATGTGTATAATTGATATAAAATGTGTTATAATGTAGGTTGAAGGGAGTATATATATATATATTCTGTCATTGCCAATCACAACTTGTGTCTGGTGAATGTTTCAAAGAAGGATTTCAGGCATATTAATTACCATATTTTTAATGATTAATCATCCAACCTAAATATTAATGGTAGGATCCTTATATATATATATATATATGCATCAAGTCACAAACATATATAAATTATATGTTTAACACTTTGACCCCTCATTAATATAATATATAGCATTGTAAATTATATTAAAATTATAAAAAAAGGAGTCAATAACAGGGGTAAAATAGAAATGTTTGGGTTTTTTTTGGAAGAATTTATAGAGTTTATTTTTATTTTTAATACGTGTGAATCTCCAATGTTGCCTTACAATATGGGATGGAGAGAGTATCTCTTTTTTTTTTTTTATCTTTTCATGTATTGTTAAATATATATCTCTGTCTTTTCAAGACATCATCCAATATCCATCAAGTCCCAGATTGAATATTTTTCAAATGAATTTGGTGCACTTATTCCCTTTGTAGTGTAGCAATCGTATGTGTTTGTTTCTGTAAATTATCGTACGTCTATTTCAAAGTCTTGGTCGATACAGAGAAAATCTGATGTGAAATTTTAGCAAGGAATCTTAACTTTATTTCTCGATCAAAGTACTTTTTTCACGCAAATATAGTGCAAAAAGCCAAAACAATCATTTTTCCTTTTTTTTTCCTTCGGTTTTCTTTTTTTCTTGATCAAACTTTCCAATGCAAACACAGTCAGTTCCTCAATTGGCGAGTCTATGCCTCTTGTTTCAATTTTGTTTCAATTATGACACAAGCAGTCATCACTTGCAAACTTTAATAGATATATACAGTAAGAGTTTGATGAATGGAGGAATGAATAAGAATACAACTGATAATCCTAATTAATAACGTTAATAGCGAGAGAAAAATTAACAAGGCGATTAATGTACTATTAACAGTGTTTTCTTCAAGGCAAAGTGAAAAGAAAAAATCTAAAAGTAGAAGAAAACACCAAAGCATTTAGGTCCTTTCAGTATGTATATTATGGAATGAAATAAAAAATAATTTAATGAATGAAAAATATATTTTTTATGCTTGTGAATAAAAAATACAATTGTTAAGCACAATACTAATAACAGGATTATAACAGATATTATATATTTTGTTTTTTTTTCTTTTGTTGGTGATACATATTTCAATTTTTGTGCAATGAATTCCGGTTCCTTTTCTTGGACAGTATTTCCTCTAATCCAAAATATAAATTATTTTTTACATTGTCTAGTATATTAATTATTTCTTGTTCATTTATGCCTTTGATTTACAATTAAATGAGATCGAGATAAAGGTTATAGGAAATGTGAGAAATAACATACTTCACCGGTTCATTTTATAAGGGACTTTTAACTACTTTATGTAGATTAAGAAAGTTAGTTATTTTTTAAAATCTTGAAAAAAAAACTAAATATTCCTTTTTTTATCACTATTTATTATAATAATATAATTCATATTAAATAAGACTTTATAATAATTTAGGAGGTTAAAAAATTCCTATTGAAAGGTCCAATAATAATTTAGGAGAATAAATAAATGATGAGATGCAAAATAGAAAAAATTTTACTGAACATTATAAGATCTTTATAAAAAGGATGAGAAATTTTTTTTGAAAGATCTATTATAAGAAAGACTAAAGGGAGTAATTAATGAAAATAAATGGTGGAAAGTATTAAATTTTTTTAACAAATTTAATTATCTATTTTTTTTAAGATATATGAAATAGTTAAAAATAATTTGTATATTTTATAAGAGAGAGTATGGAATATAAGAGGGTTAGTGAATTCCACTTTGGAACCTCTCTCTTGTACGTAATGTTTTGTCTATATTCCCCAATGGATCCCATTATTATGGATCATGTGCTGAACTTGTAGCTCTTATAGCCATTTGCCCTAAAACTTGAGCTAAATTCAAGACCCATCACAATGGCTGGATCCTGTCTATTATTATGATCACGTCTTTTAACTTGTTCCCTTAAATTTCGAATAACCAATACAACCCTTTAAGGTGAAGTTAAACAAAAAGGGCTACCTACAACGTAGACCTTTTCATGGTGTAGTAAGCTTGTACAACACTAAAGTTGCAGTTGCAGCTGCAGCTGCAGCTGCAGCCATCCAAATTGCTTATACTAGTACTAGATGATTTTTCCCCCTCTCTTGGGACTAAGACACGTGGAATTTTTTTTTTTCAATTTTTTTACAAATAAGTATGAAACAATTATGTTTTGTAACTTTCCATATCCTAATTTAAATAATTTTCTTATAAAATTTGTCACCACCTATTCTTTTGAGTCATTTTCTCAAATATCCAGTTGTCAACTCAACTTATTATCAACTGAATTAGTTTTCAATTATTTTAATTTGAATAAGTTAAAAAGAGAGAACCCCACTTTATCCTTTCAAATCATTTGGTCAAATAACGAATTCCAATTATTATTTACATTTAGTAGCATTTAATCTTAAACGAATCATCAGCAGAGGATGTTTGAGACACATTAATTCGGTACTCTCCAGCTGTTTTGTCAAATATGGAGCAGTTAATTTACTTGTCAGAATTAACTTTAAAAATTAACCTCAAAGTAAGAGAGAAGATCATCTCACTTTATCTTCTTCAATCATTCTGTAAGACATCGAAATTTGAACTTGTCTGATTAAGTTCAAAACCACGTCGTAGGAAGAGGCTAAAACCATGCCAGAAACAATGATTCTTTCACAGTTTCAGTATATTCTAAAGAGGAAGCATCTGCTTTTTATGCAGACAAATTTGAGTTAGATACTGACATATTGAATATGGACATAGAACTTTGCCTGTCTTTTGGGGGTGACCCAGCCTTTTACATTATGATTGCCATCAAATAAATAATTGTGATTCTTAGTCTCATAATTGCTAGTTATATCTTCCATCTGGTGGAAATCATCATAGTTATAGCTTTATAACTTGAACAGTACGACTTAATCTCATTATTTATTATGGTAACACATTGCAAACTCCTTAATAAGGAGGCAAAAAGTTAGTGCAGCACTAACTGTTCAGCAAAATCCATTGTATATATATAATTTTGTAATATAGTGTATTGGAATGTATAAATGTTGAAGATATAAGTTCATATTATTGGCTTCACCGTGGCTACAGTGGCACTGTAAAAGAGGTGTGTAAAAGGGCAAAAGAGACATGGGTAGGTGATTGTGTCAAGTTCAGAGTGATAAATGCCTGAGGTTGAGGAAGGGACCTACCATATGGTCCATCTATCCCAAATTGATGATGCGCCATTTAAGAGCAACGTGGAATCAAAACTTGGTCCAAAACACATGTGAGAATATACTTTTCTTTCAACACAGTCTCTTTTCTCTTTTTTATGCTTTTCTGTTTCTTTGTCGGCCAAATTACATTTACCGTCCCAAATTTGAGCCCTTAGATGTATTTTTGCCGTAGTCTTTCACATAGCAGGGAGAATATTACTGAGTTCCAGGTGTACTGATATGATATGATATATATTGATATAGACACTCACATTCTTATTCCATGTGAAACAACTTTCTGATTTTATATTAGTTTAGTACTTCACTGAAATAGGAGGTAGATTCTCATTTACACCCAAAAAAAAAAAAAATTCCTCTCCCACAATACAAAATAAAAGAACAAAAATGTTGTATGTATATTTATATATAGATACATACATATAGTTGCAAATTTGAGTCCAAAAGGCCCAAACACACTTATATCTTTTGCTACGACATTCCACTTTCATTCAAGCACAGAATGGAGACAGAATGAATGCCTGATGATGACTTGACCTCATTCCTTCTTCACCTCACGTGACTTGTTCCTTCTCTTTCCTCTTCCTCTCTCATCTTCCCCTTCTTCAATTCATTCTTTCTGCAATCAACCACAGTGTGAACATGAAAATAATGTTACAACTTAATTCGTCTTCATTGATATATGCATTAATGGAGGTTTAATTACATACCAATGGATCTTTTGCAATGGAGAACAGCCTCATAAATTGAGCTCTCTGAATCACAAGACCTGCGCCAATTATCATATGCTACGCTGATTCTTGGGGATGCTTCTGAATTATAGCTTCCCTTGTTCTTCTTCTGCTTCTTCTTCGTTGAGTCACCCCTTTTACCAGCAGTTTCAAAATCTGAACCTGGTTTCTGATTCCGAGTGTGACCCATTAATCTTCTGCACAGGGGCCTTAAGAAACTGAGATACTTGTGAACCACCCTTCTTGATAACGTTCTGCATCTCTTCAAGGAAGGGCATCTGGAAGTGCCTTTAGGAGTTTGTGAAGATGAAGGAGGAAGGCTCACTGATTTGGACATGGAATCTGAGGATTTGTCTGAGTCCATCTTGAGAGAATTCACAAAGAGTGGCATAATATAGCCATTGGAGAAGAGCTCATCTGCATCAACGAGGCCATCTTCATCATCATCATCATGAGGGAAGTCAAACTTGAAATCCTGTGAGTTATTGTTGTTGAAGAAGAATCTCTTGGAGGGAGGCATTCTTGGGTCCATCTCAATGAAGGAATTAGATGCCTCATCTGATGCATCAAGAGAAGGTCTCAAGGAGTTTTCTAGGTTTTCCAGAGATGGGTTAAGATTGACAAGCCAACTGTAAGAGAAGCTTTCTATAGAGAGGGGCTGGGAAGTTTCCATGGCTGTTAGCTTCTTCTGGTCTATGCAGTTATGAAGCAAATTAGGAAACTCACGAGGACTCATATATATAGACTCTGTCTCCAACAATTGGGTATGTGGGAATCTGGCAAGAGACAACGAATTTTAATAATTGGAATTGCAAAAGGAAGGAAAAGAAACAGAAATGTGAGCCCCCATTAGACCCATATATAATGTCCTGTTGCGTCAGTAGCTAACCTCACCATTTCTTTTTTTCTTTTTAATTAATTTTTAATTTTTAAGGGAAAAAAGTAGGTTCTATTATTCTAGAACTTGGACTTTTTATCATAAGCAAGAATTAATTAAAGGAGGAGGAGGAGGAGGAGGTTCATGCATATTCAAGCTTAAAGCATTAAGAATGCAGAAAAAATGAAAGCAGAAACAGAGCCAGTATTATGCATTATGACAATGTTGGCTTTAGCACTTTAGGCTTTTTGTTGGCAGATGAAAAGTAATGAAGGGGAATCTTTGCTCGTTGGTTTATGCTAATTGTTTCAATGCTTTCAAAAGTTCTTCTCTTTGTAAACATTGTTATTGTTCTAAAGAATATGGAGGAGATTAATGTGCATTAGATACTCTTCTCAAGCATGATGAGTATATTGTGCTTATCCTTTATGTGAATAATAAGAGATCAAAAGCGAAAAATCCAAATTGGATTTATTTTTTGTTCTATAAAATTTATTTATTTATATATCTTAGTAGAAGCAGCATATATAAATAAAAAATAATAATTTTTACTACTGATTTAAAAAAATGGAATGGAACTAATAAATAAAAATAAAAAATATGAAATTCCCAGACAGTGTAAATCATATCTCAATAAACAAATGTTAAATCATTTAAATCAAATTTAAACAATTTAAATCTTATGGGCAAAAAATATGCTATTATTTTTCAACAGCTAGCAAAAGATTTAATTAATTTGTGTTTTGTTATTGTCGGGAATTGTGGTAAGTTGTTTGGATGGATATGACCAATTGAGAAGAGTGATTTCATCTCTCTCTCTCTGATGGATCACATCTCAACTGCTGCAACGAAAGGTTCAACCTAAGATCATAAAATAAATCCACGAAACCTTATTTTGCTTTGTGCATGTAACCTCATTGGAGTTGATAAACCATATTTTATTCCTCCAAATATATGTTATGCACCACATACTCTAGACAGCATCATTCTTTCACAAAAGAGGAAAAAAAAAAGTTAGTGTTATCTATATGGGCTCTTTTATAAGCCACCATGTTTCACTATACAACAAATTTGAGTCCTATTTTTAATTTCATTATAATATAATATAATATGCCTCAATGATATGCAACAGGAAATTATGCCATAGGCAAGCCTGCCCATTCAACTATTCTAAAGGCAAATTTGAACCTTGTGAGGAAAACTGTCACCAATCATTTAAAAAATACTATATAATTTTATAATGTGATGTGTATTCATAAATGTTAAGGAAGTTTTGTTACATTCTTAAACTTCTCAAAAAATAAAAATAAAAAATCTCACTTTTATTCTTATTTATTCAACTCTTATCCATTATTTTAGCACAAGTTGCAAAACTAGTTATTAAATGAATAATGAATAAAAAAAATAAATCGCTACATGGCACTAGATCAAAAAAATATCTTATAAGACACTTATAATATACAACGGAGGGAGTAAATATTTTTTGAGACAGTACAGAAGGTGGGAATAAGGGATTAGTATAATAAAGATAAATAAGTAATTATAAATTATTTTAAAATATTTTTAATTACTAAAAACAAATTTGGAATCTTTTTAAAATAATTCCTAATTGAGTTAATATAAGTAGATGAAAAGTCTTCATAATTAGGACAAAACAAAGTAGACTGATATGTTTGATATATGAAATTGAGAAAAAGTTACTGTGACTGATTAATAAGAAATTTGAATATTTTACAAGAAATACTAATTTCATTTTTTTTTCTTTTGTCATCTTGTAATATGGATTGGCACAAATGGATAATATACATGATACAAATTGGCATACGTAGCTACACTAGTGTCCTTGAATCAGTTAACCACATAAATATAAGAAATGCAGAGAAGAAAATTTAAAGGGGTTGTCTTGATAAGGAAATTTCAGACCTTTTCATCCACTACCCGTTGAAGTAGTGTTGAATACGCACATAGATCCTTTGCAATATTTTATAAGAAACGATTATTATATTGAGATTTTAACATTACAAACTTTTTTTTTCAATTTTTTGTGAAGAATACTTACAAGACTTTTACTATATATATATATATATTGGTATTGAACACTTGTGCAAAACATATTATGATTCGTTATATATTTAGAATCAAGATAAAAAATCATATACTTAAGATTGAATAGAGTATTAAATAATGATGCTAGAAATATAATGTTACAAGAAATATGATGGAAGTATAATAAATATATTACATATCTCAATTTTTATACAAAAGAAAAAAAAAAGTTTCTTTGCACATAACAAATCCCCTATAGGTGAATTGATATTTCATCTTGACTTAGAATCTTAAGGAATTAGATTTATCACTCTTTTTAACTTGTATACAGTTTTTATTTAAGCAAATTTTATTCAACAATTGACACTTAATTACAACACTTCCCACATTAAAAGTTATACAACTCCACACGCTGCAATTTGTCTCTCTCGAACTACACGTAATGAATTAATATATCCTTAATTCAAAGGATAAAAAATTGGTTGAACACAAAAATCCTCAAGTTTACTCTAAATTGCTGAAGAAAGCAAAAGCAATGTCATTTTCAGCCTGAAATGAAGAATTTCCTTTGGTTCTAAATGGAGGACATTTTAACTTAATTCTAAATATAACATATGTTACAATATATGAGATAGTATTTATTATATATTTTAAAAAAATATTTCTGTTTAATATATTCCAGAAAGAGAGAAAAATTAAATAAGAATAGTTTTAAAAAAATATTATAATTTTTTTTAGGAAATCAAGGGAATTAATTAATTTTAATTCTTTTTTTAAGTCACACAATCCAGTTAAAATAATCTTATATTAAAAAAAAAGAATCGGTTGGATGGAGTAATTATCATTGGAAGCATAAAAGTAGGGAAGGAATTGAGAATACTCCTCCGATCCTATTTATAAGGTGTTATTTTTTATTACATAGGTATTAAGAAGGCATAATTATGCTCTCAAATTTATAAAAAAATAATATAAATTTTCAATTTTACCTCTATTGATTAAATGGAACAATTTACAAGATAAAAAAGTTATTAAATGAAAAATAAAAAAATTTAAATAAAAAAAATAACATAATATTTTATTAAATAAATTTTTAAAATAATACCTTATAAATACGGCTGGATGGAGTAGGAGACAAGGGCCCTGGGGTTGTCGAGTAAAGAAGACGACATGAACAAAGGGTTAAGAGACAAAAGGGTGAGCTGAGACAAAAGGGTCCCTTTTGATGTTCCCCTTTGAGACAATAACTAAATCCAATATTCATTAAAGCAGTCTCCTTCAGAAAAGAATGCTACATCCAGACCCCATTCGCATATGCAAGTCTAGTGACGTCAGTTTTTTTTTTTTACCTGTGAGAATTTATCTCTGCAGAAGTATTTCAGAACAACACAATAATAGTATCTGTTGTTGATCGATGGATAAGTTATAATTATATTTTCAACTTTAAGTACTTCTTTTGTGATACATATCATAATTTTACTGAGGGTTTCTTTGTCGATTGAAAAAAAAAAAATACATCCTCTTTAATCATATCATTCGTGGGATTATTATTCTATATATATCTATCTTTCTTAAATAAAAAAAAAAACTCAATAGTACTAGTAAAGATTTTAACGGGGGAAGTGAAGCTGGAAAGCAAAAACCCTACATTTTCAGATACAAAGGTTGGCTTCACCTTCACGTTTCACGACAAGACACTCGTGGAAAAAATCGTAGACCTCCATTTGTGAAGGCATAAAGCAAGGCCTTTTCATTTGAGGTAATATAGGAATGTCGACGTCTAAAGTTAAAGAATGATTATACAATACGTAAAAGTAGAGTGAATTTATATTATATTTTATTGTTTATTAGTACACATATTCTCCCCCTGTGTTTTTTTTGGGATATATTCTTTTTCCATTTAATATTTGATTGAATCTATTCTTTCTAGAATTATAAAGAGGATTTGGATTCATAAAAAATTAGAAGTGCATGTGATTTTTTTTTTTTGATAACATAATGCTCTTATTTTTATTATTTATAAAATTACTTTTTTTTATTCTCATTTATTTTCATTTTACGCGCGAGGACTTAGTCTCTCTCGTCTGCTATATTCCTTGCAGTATTGCAAGAAATCTACTGATTAAAAAAAAAGTATTGCAAGAAATCTAAACTTGCAAGACGAGGTTAACCTAACAAGTAAACAAGGATAGAACACAATAGTAAATCAGCCAAAAAATTTTTAAACAAGTTCTTTCTTTCTTCTTCTTCTTTTTTTTTTCGGTAGACCAAGCTCTTTCTGTTTGGTTATGCCAATATTACGAACTAGATTCTATTCCAAAATGTACCAACAAATAAAAAAGATTCCACTCCAAAATTAGTAAAGAGAAAAATGATAAGAAAGTCCATCTTTAAAACTATAGGGCCCAACAATGTCTAAAGAGATGATTGGGCTCAGTTAAAAAAGTGGAGACGTTTCGGCCCACTAACTTTTATACGTAGTATCATCAATAATCGCGGGGCCCCAAGGACTACACATGCATTGCCGAAGGTGGGAAACCACGAGTGTTCCAACACCAATACCAAAGTCAAGAATGTTTACACCGGAGTATATGTAGATGTAGCTGTAAAATGAATATTTTGTATAATTTTTTTAATACCTGTCATGCTAATTACTATGAAGACAATAAAATTTGTGAACTTACAATTTTTAAAAAAATAATTATAAGCTCATACATATAATTAGAAGTTATTTATTAATTAATTTTCTATATCTGATTATATACATATAAAAGGAGGAATGATTGAGATTGACTTTAATTAATAAATGAATAAGGAAGATTGAATTTAAAGAGATAGCACTCAATGATTTTTCCCATAACAAACCGTGGAATTGAAAGTTGCAACCCCCCTTTGTGTTTGTAGTTTGAACACATTAGTATATTAACTAGTTTGATACGATGATCAAGTAAGATGCTCAATTTAATTATTATGCTAAATTGAGGAATGAGAACCACATAAGATTTTCTGGCAAAAAAAAACACATTATTTGGTTGGTAATAAATAGTACCACTTATTATAGATCTTATATTAATATATTGGTGATCTTATATTTATTATCTTATATTTAATAAGTAACTAAATGTATAATAACTTATATTCTATAATACAAATCTCTATTCCATATTTGAAAAATTTCGTACACTGATATTTTCTTAAACACAGTTTGACATAATTTTCTGAAAAAAAATGCACATTCGTCTCGAGTGTAGTATCTGCAGCTCAATGTACAAGGAGCATCTTCGGAAATCTAGACGAAGATGCCACCATTATTACATATATATATATATACAGACTGCCAAGTTTTGTTCAACTTAAGAACCCACAAATACTTGAAGACCTAGGTGGTTTCATTCAACTGCTGATAGTCGCAGGATGGGTCACGTCTACAGTTATGTTATATATATGGACCTTAAGTTGTATTGTTCTCTTGTCCTGTATAGATGATAAAGAGGATTTTGCGGGTTCCATTTACACCAGTGTTGGACGAATACTGGGGAAGGGAATTTCACTTGTTTTTTCCCTTAGTCTGCGACATTCTTCTCTTTTTCGTATCAGTACGTAGTACTATCAGGTCTTTGTATCTATGTTAGTATCGAATTTTGGGTCGGCACCGATCGAGGACAACTTGTTCATCGATCTTTTTTAGTGATCACAAAGTAAAACCCACCATTGCTGCTTTGTATCGCTTCATGTTGACTGGTTTCTTCGTTTCCTTGTTCATGAATATGATAGCATCGTGGATACTGTGATGATAGTTCACTTCACGAAGAGTGGGTGGAATTGGTTATTCCTTGTTCCATATTCGCTGTCTTTGTTTGCCTTCTCATCACCGTACGATGTTCAGCTCGGATAAAATCTGCACGAAATATCTAAGAGGTGATATATAAAACAGATGATGATCCTCAACTGGTCTACAACTAGAACATGATTGGAAACTGATAAAGGTGGCAGCAGTCGTCACATTATTGGCAGTTACGATATGGACCTTGGGTTTCAAGATTCTCTTAATCTGTATAGCTAGGTTTCATGGAGGATCCAAGCACAATAGGGTGGAGGAATACTGATGAGGGGAGTTTCACTTGTTCTTCTCTTAGTCTACAACATTGCTTTATTTCTCTTTTCAGTGCTACCTATTATCAGGCATGTGTATCGTCATGGTCAATACACCAACTTCTCATGAAAGTGAGCAACCCTACAGGGTTCTGACCCCAAAGAATATTATGAGTATATCTTCAAATGTTAATATACCTGTGTCTATAGTTATATGATATATATATATGCCTAATAACTGAGAGTTATTTCTCAGCTCTCTATAATTACTAGATTATTAATTGAGCGTAACAATTACAGCGATTAGTTGGGTAATAATCTTGCGATCAGTTAACTAAAAAACAATAAACTGCAAAATAACAAGAGTAAGGGAACAAACAAAGCACACAGTGTGAAATTTATTCTGGTTTGGCTCCACTACCTATGTCCAGTTCCCTTGAGAATATTCAAGGGATTTTCTCACTATAATTTCATCAATAATTACAACTAATGGTTTTCACAGCTTACCAACAAATTAACAACTAGTTAGGTTTCAACGAACCTAAATCACATCATAAACTTATCCAGCCTTACCCTACTTTCTAAGCATGCCAAATGGACCCTTAAAAGATGTAAAGATGTATAGAGGGACGGATCTTTTTTGGGGTGGGGAGGGGAGCTCCTAGTCCCCTAAATCTGCCACTGGATGTATAGAACTCATATTCTCATTTTGATAGCCTAGATTAGATTTGATTTAAATGGTCTAAATATTATATTATCTTCTTTTTATTTTTTAATGAAATTAATTTTTAAAAAATATTTAAAAATCATATTTATTTTGTATAATATTTCGAAATAGAGGAAGTAATTTTTAAAATTTCCTAGAGTATTGCCTCATAGGCAAGACAGAAGAGCCATATATATCATGAGGAGGACTTTTTGATAACGTCAATGAAGAAATGCTTCATGTTGCAATTATTGCTCATGTGTCTCAATAATTTGAATATAACAAGTCAACTGCGGCTGTTATCCGTTTTTCAAATGGTCTCTCTCAAGAGTTAAATACTGACCACCAATTATCATTTTGTCTTAATTCATTATTGGATTATTCATAACTTGGTAAAATTAGTACTAGCTAGATGGTGTTGTTTTTTTCAAACAATATTATAATTGTCTAATTTTTTTATATGAATTATTCTAATTTTATTATTTTGGCAATTTTTTTAAAAATTATAATATAGAATAAAAATAGGGAAATAATTTAGAATAAAAAATTATATTCAGGTTTAATTGATTTGCATTTATTGTTATGAGTTGAATACTTTTGATACTAAAATCAAGATATTTATTTATAATGGTGACCAAATAAATAATATATTTAGTTTAACATCGAGGAATGATTCATTTCCTACAAATAGTCTTTCAATTAATTACAAATTTACAAATGATTGTTGATGTTTGCCAAAAAAAAATTATTTTTTTTTGCTACTTGTGCCCGGTATCTTGAGATAACTTGAATTCATTACCCGCCCCAAACTAATCCGAATCCCGTGCTGTGTGACCTTGCGGTGGTGACAGTACCAATAGGGAATCGTTGTTGAGCGTAAAAAATAATGGCACATCATACAAAATTGAAAGAATAATAACAAAAAAAAAACTTGAATATATATCACAACACTAAAAATGGTTTTTTTAGCATATAAATATTAACGGTTATACAAGCAAATGTTAAGAAAAGTGAAACAAAGATACGGGCAATGTTTCCTTTATGGTTATTAAAAGAAATGTAAAGGAAAGTTGGAATTTTCCTTTGCAGTTATTTAAATAACCATGGTTATTTAAATAACTGCAAAAGAAAAGTCAATCCAATTACTAAAAAAAAAAAACCAAACTTTCCTTTGCAGTTTTTTGAATAATCACAAAAGAAAGTCAATCCAAATATACAAAAAAAAACCTAGTTTTTCCTTATGATTCTTTAAATAATTGCAAAGGAAAATTACAAAGGAAACTTAAATATTTTATTTTGTAAGAAACACACCACACAGATCATCATTATTAGTCATTGATGAAAAGAAAATCAATGGATATTATTACTATATACCATGTCCTTACTTTTCTATTTCTTTCATTTTCATATCTTCTTTCATTCTCATTATCCTCGATGCCTCCTCTCATCTCTTATCTCAATCATGGAACTCTAAACAATAATGATTGTGTTCTCCTTTAACGATGACTATGGTGTCCTTCTCCATAAATAATGAGTTTTGAGCCTAGATCCCTTCGTCATCACCATTTCCTACATCGCTCGAAGCTCTGTGTTGAGGCCAAATTTGTTAAGCCACCATGAGTTATCAGATCTAGGGCACTGTTAGTTGAAACTCCTTATTTACTAGAGCCGGCAATATAGATCAAGTATGATGGGTCAGCCTGTTTAACCCTATAAAATGGACGGATTGAGTTTTCAAAATGGAAGTTCGAAAGAAAAATTGGTTTTTTGGGGTTGGCCTATTTAAGCTCGACTCGTGGTAAACCGACTCGAGTAGGTCATAAGCCGGCCTGTTTAGACCGGTTTTCCTTCTTTTAAAAAAAAATATTAAAAATATATATTATTTTATTAATTAGTAAAGCATAAATGATAAAATTTAAATATTATGTTAATTTTTGGTAAATAATGATGATAATTAGTTGTATTAATTTAAATAATTATATAAAAAATTAAAAAATATTTAAAAAAATAAAATGCTGCAGGTTAGTTCATAGGCCTGATCCCGCAGGTTAGAGCTTGACAATATAAGTCCGATTGCAATCCAAACTTTTTGGTCCAGCCCGGATTGCCAGCTCTATTATCTACGCCACTATCAAGCCAAGATCTAAATATGCAATTTCGTTGAATCTGCGTTTGTCCTTCTTTATTTGAATTTTTGACTATGTAGATATTAGAGATTTCATTTCATTTTGTAGATTTGTGACTCTGTTTACTATAAATCTGAATTGGTTTTGCATATTCAAAATTTACTAATAGATTAAAAATAATAAATATGATACTTTATGGTTTACTTGTTCTTATTTCAACTATTGGTGTGGTAGTGGAGGTGTGGATCGGACAACATACGAACCTATCATCCTTGTTGTTTTTTGTTTTTTTCTTTCTTTGTTTTTTCGTAAAATGGAATGACTTTCCTTTACTGCCGCAAAGGAAAACTATACTAAAATTCTTTGCAGTTAGGAACCAAAAAAAAATCAAATATAACTATCAAGAAAAACTATTTTTGATGTAATATATATTTTCATTCTCTATCTATTTTTCCCCCTTTTATCTTTGTCACTTTCACTCTTATCTCTATTATTATTTTTTTCTTTATTTCTATGATGATACTGTGTAAAATGAGTATGGAATCACAAATTTTGCAAAATCTTCAGACGACAGTGTGAACAAAGCAAAGCAACAAGAACACAGCGACGTGTCTAAAATCTAAATTATTTGGCAGCTTGGCGTTTTGGGGGTAGCTCACAAACCCAAATCCCCATTTGAAGACCATAAAAGTCACAATTTCTAATCATATCCTCTCAGCCGACCACACATTCACGTTCACGATCCAATTAATTTTCAAACTTGTAGCTCACCAACCTCTGTCCACGTGTCAATATCCCATTATTTTACTTCCCCACACAACACTCACATCGATATCACAACCCTCTCTAGGTTCACCAAGTCTTAAGATTTATACTCCACACTCAAACCATTACACTGAGATTAGTTTTCCATCTTAACTATTACTACTTCACTACCCTCCCATGCAAGTGTGGCTATGACACTAATGGCTACTTCTTCTTCTTGTCGTTGGGTCTTGTTCTTTCTGGTGTTGGGTGGTCTTGGTGGGTGCGTTGGATCGAGCCAGATTGGTTTGGGTTCGAGACTAGTTGCTAGTAAGGGTGAAACATGGGTTTCTGATAATGGCACATTTGCATTTGGGTTCACTCCTGCAGAAACTGACGAAGATGATGGTAAGCTGTTTCTGCTGGCTATTTGGTTTGCAAGGCTTCCTGGGGATCCAACTCTAGTTTGGTCACCTAAAAGGTACTCTTTTTATCCTTCTTTCTGTAATTCGCACCTTCTATTCTGTTTGATTATTTTTCAGTCCATGGGTTTGTTTGTTTTTGTTTTCTAGTTATAAGATGTTTGATTGCTTAAGTGAAACTGGGTCTTCAATTCCTTTAAGGTTGAATATTCAGTTGTTTATTAACTTGGCACTTTGATGTTGTCTGGAATGCTAGTAGTGATTAGTGAGTTCATTTGCGCGTTGTATGTCGTAGTATATGCATGAAATTAACATGTCCCATATATTTTATTAATTGCTTGCTTTCCCTCCCTTCTTTTGATGCTAGTCTGATCGATCAACGATTGCGGTTAAGCTAACTATTCATCTGTTATGTTAGCTTTTTGTTTCCTTTTGTACTGTGATGATGTGTCAAGTTATTGAAGGAAATGGTAATTGTAGTTGAAATGCAAATTAGAGTTCATTCATTTAGGATATATGGACATAGAATAACAAGACGATGGCAAAAAAAAAAAATCTGTATTTTGGCCAAGATGAGAAAGAAAAAATGCTAACATAATGAAGATAGTGATGAGAACTAGAAGTGATTATTGATGTATTATTGAAATTGAGATGATATACAAATAAGAGATAGGGGATTGACATCGAGATAGGTATAATGTTTCAGTACTCGGTAGAATTGTTAACGAGTGACTCTTAACATAATGAAACATCATTATTAATTGCAAATTTTTAGAATCCACCAAAACAGATTAAAAAAAAAATGAGCGGATTAGATGGTTCATCTGGTTTTTGACTCAAAAAAAGGAAAGTCATAAATCAATCTCCATCTAGTCTTCACAGTAGCCCTTGCAGCAGGTTATTATGTCTCTCTGTCTCTCTTTGCCAAGTTGCCAACAAAATTTCACTTTCTTTCTCAAATCCAAATTAGAGATTTGCCGGCATCCCAAAATGCGATCTTGGAGCTCGACACCACCGGAAACCTCGTTCTCTCGGACGGACATGTCACCCTCTGGACCTCAAACACCTCCGGCGCCGGCGTAGATTCAGCGTCCATGGAGGAATCCGGCAACTTTGTCCTCCATACCTCCTCTGCAATCAACCACCCCGTGTGGCAGAGCTTCTCACAACCATCAGACACCCTCCTCCCAAACCAACTCTTAACTGTCTCTTCCGAATTAACCTCCTCAAGATCTGCATCTCATGGAGGCTACTACGCTCTTAAAATTACGCTCTTAAAATGCTTCAACAAACCACGTCTTTAAGCCTTGGCCTCACTTACATGCTCCCAGATTCTGAATCTTACACCAATTATTCCTACTGGCAAGGCCCTGATATCTCCAACGTGACGGGGAATGTCACAGCGGTTTTAGACCAAGCAGGGAGCTTTGGGATTGTGTATGGAGATTCTTCAGATGGGGCAGTTTATGTGTACAAGAATGACAATGACAATTCTGGTTTGTCTTCTTCGTCTCGCCAAACAACCCCATTAAGCACTCTTAGAAGATTGACGCTGGAAAAGAATGGAAATTTGCGTTTGTATCGTTGGGACGATGATGTGAATGGGTCAAGACAGTGGGTGTCAGAGTGGGCTGCAGTATCAAACCCATGTGATATTGCTGGAATTTGTGGTAATGGGATTTGTAACTTGGACAGAATTAAGACAAATGCTTCTTGTACTTGCTTACCTGGGACTTCTGAAGTTGGAAGGGATGGCCTTTGCTATGAGAATTCCTCACTCGTCGGAAAATGCAATTCCCTACATGAAAACAAGACCCAAAGCCAGACATCAGAGTTCAAGATTTCTGTAGTGCAGCAGACGAATTATTATTTTTCTGAATCTTCTGTGGTAGCAAACTACAGTGATGTTGCCACTGTATCAAAATGTGGGGATGCTTGCTTATCAGATTGTGATTGTTTTGCTTCAGTTTATGGGCTAAATGAAGAAACACCGTACTGCTGGGTGTTAAGGAGCTTGGATTTTGGAGGGTTTGAGGATATTAGCTCGACCCTATTTGTTAAGGTGAGGTCAAATGGCTCAATGACCCCAGAAGGTGAAGCAGGAGGGTCTAATAGTAATTCTGATGGTGAGGTCAAAGAGAAGGTTGTGGTTCTTCCAATTGTTCTTAGCATGACACTTCTTGCTGCCCTGCTATGTTTACTGCTATACTATAGTGTTCATCGAAAAAGAACAATCAAAAGGGAGGTGGAAAGTTCATTGATCTTATCAGGTGCACCCATGAACTTCACATACCGTGATTTACAAATCAGGACCAGTAACTTCTCCCAATTGCTAGGAACAGGTGAGTGTAAACTTTGATTCCATCTGCTAATTTGGCAGTGTGAATAATAAACACATTGATTGATGAGGCTAATTGTATGTGTTTTGTAGGTGGATTTGGAAGTGTGTACAAAGGAAGCCTTGGAGATGGGACGCTAGTGGCAGTAAAGAAACTTGATAGGGTTTTGCCTCATGGGGAGAAGGAATTTATCACTGAAGTAAACACCATTGGCTCAATGCACCACATGAACTTGGTTCGCTTATGCGGCTACTGTTCTGAGGGATCACACCGGTATGTGTTCTGCCATTTTATGTTGAATCTGAAATTGTGACTAGAATTTACTTTTTGTTTTCCTCTAGAGGACATAGATTTAAGTCTTTAATTGCATGGTTAACAAATTATTATGTTTTTTTTTTTAACTTTGGCTTGTAGTACTTACAGGCTTCTAGTCTATGAGTTCATGAAAAATGGGTCTTTGGACAAATGGATCTTCCCTTCATATCAAGGACGAGACAGGCTGCTGGATTGGGCAACTCGATTTGATATAGCTATTGCTACTGCACAAGGGATTGCTTACTTTCATGAGCAGTGCAGAAATCGGATAATACATTGTGACATAAAACCTGAAAATATATTGGTTGATGAGAATTTTTGTCCCAAAGTGTCTGATTTTGGACTGGCAAAACTGATGGGAAGGGAGCACTCTCATGTGGTGACAATGGTGAGGGGGACCAGAGGTTATTTAGCACCAGAATGGGTTAGTAATCGCCCTATTACTGTAAAGGCTGATGTTTACAGCTATGGGATGCTTCTGTTAGAGATCATTGGTGGCCGGAGAAATCTTGACATGTCCTTTGATGCAGAGGACTTCTTCTACCCTGGTTGGGCTTTCAAGGTAAATTTTAGAACTCAGCTTTACATACGGTCTTCCTTTTTTGGATGTAAATTCAAGTATATGATCACATTTTAGTAGTAACACACAACACTAGTCGCTAAATTTAAGTCAAACCCTTTGTTTCCTTCTATTTACTCCTTCTGAAGTAGAAAGTGTATGAAAAACCTAAATTTTGAAGGCTGAAATTGACATGATATTAATCTGTTCATACTTGCTTATCTGAGTTGGAAACTAAATCTTCCTTTCAAGTGATTATGGTCAGTTTGGTACGCAAAATGAAAAAAGAATGAAATGAAAATGAAATAAACAAAGTAGCTTTAAAGATAGAGAATAATCATTATGTCTCTATTTTTAAATAGTAGAAAACAAACATATTTATGGGGAAGTGATTACAAGGGCTTAAGGGGCATTGTAAAAAAAGAAAATGGAAATTGATTTTTCCATCATTGATTCCAAGCGTGGCCTCACCAGCTTGGAGCAGCTAGGTGACATTAAATGGTAGAGAATCAATTAAGAAGATAATAGTTCATGACTTGTCCTGTACACTTTTGATTATTTATTACCATCAAATAACTAACCATTTGATAAATACTAATGATGAAATGTCTGGCTACTGTAGGAGATGACAAATGAGAGAGCAATAAAAGTAGCAGATAGGAGACTAAATGGGGCAGTTGATGAAGAAGAGCTAATGAGAGCTTTGAGAGTTGCCTTTTGGTGCATCCAAGATGAGGTTTCCATGAGACCAACAATGGGTGAAGTGGTGAGGATGCTGGAAGGATCAATCAGTACCAATACACCACCAATGCCACAAACAGTAGTAGAGTTGATTGAAGAAGGTTTGGACCAAGTTTACAGAGCCATGAAAAGAGAGTATAATCACCACAGCTCATTCACCTTGACTAGCCATCCTTCATCTCAGGCTACCTGTAGCTATTCCACAATGTCACCAAGGTAGTTTTAACTGTAAAGTGTAACAATTTTGGTTTGTTCATGTCAATGACGCATGGTGCACGAATTCTTTCAAACGAGTTGTATCAGTGTCCGATAAATTTTTCAAATTATACATGAGCGTTTCAACTTTTGTCACATTAGGGTGTTAATGTTCATGTTTCTTTGGTCATTGTCTGTAATTCTTGAATAAGAAGCAGTAAACTATTCAACTATTTGTTGGTACCAAAAACTAATTGAGCTTGTAAACAATTTTATCTAAAATTTCATTCATCCAATTACTTGAATTAGCTTCATGCGACAAAACTAGTCAATTTTTGTGTCGTCTACAAATCAATCAATATATCAATATATTATTTGAAAGCAAAATCGATTGATATTGTACGTTTACTGTTATTTCCGTTTTTTTTTTTAAATATCACCAATGGTTGTGTGATATTATACTCAAATGACTCACTGGATGCTAACTTGATCCCATCCAGTGGATTTGCTTCTGCTATATGCAAAGACTGGTATAATAATCAAAATTAACATAATACTTGGGTCTTTCTTACTTTTGATCGTTTAGTGTGCTATATATGTGCACATTATAGTATATAGCACATTATAGTGTTGAAGACGAGGCTACATTATGGATTTTCATTTATTTCTTCTAAATTTGAATTAAGAGAGGGAAGAACACAATGCTGATGGATAAGAAATGTGCAGACCAAAAAATACAAACAAAAACTTAAAGTATACCCTGGAAGGAAAGTAATTATTGTGGAAGAACTTTGAAATTTCAATATAAGCTAGAAATAGTTGCTTCTTAAAAGAAGAACCTGTGCAGAGCTCCAAGGAGAGCCATGAATGCAACTCTATCCCATAACAAATTTAAGCTCATAAAGATTACTTAATGATGATGGGATTTTAGAATTATAGCTACGATTAATGAACTCAAAACTGATTAAATGTGATGCTAGATGGATCAAATGGCCTTTCTTCCCTAGCAGCCAAAGCATGTCTCAACTCTTTATTTTCCTTTATTTCTAACTCCATGGTTGTTTAATTCTTTGTTTTCCCCTTTTCTTTTTAACATTCATCTTAATAATTTTGTCCCCTTCTTTGAGTGAGGAGTGCTCAGTTCCTTTTTGAAAAAAATTTATTAAAAATATTTACCATATATCTGTGCAATGCATGGATAAATATAACTAATTTATTTTATTAGAAAGAATATGATCTGTTGCAATTCTCATATACAAATAAGTAGAGCATAAAATCTCAAAGTAATTATTCTTAAAAGAATTGGCTTGAGAACATGCAGCAACACCTTTAGTTTTCACTCACTCATCTGCAGGTGTTGTGAGCACATATGCTGTTACTGGAAACTGTCAAATTACATTAAACAAAACCAACATTTCTGCTAATGGAAACCATAAAATTAGCATTCCATGAAGATGAACATCTAAAGGAAACAGACCAGCCATTAAATCTCATTCTTGATGGAAGAACTGTAATTAGTGAGGCCATCAAAGTACCTTGGCCAAAGCATTACACCTCCATAATTAGCTGAACTCTTGATAACAGAAAGAACTTCAGAAGTGACGTTAGAGGGAGGGATGAAGCCGCTATTAGCAGCCTTAGGAGCAGCAGGCAAGCCCCAGAAAACCTTAGCTCCAGGAATAGATTTAGTCCATACCTTCTAAGCATCCTCAAGTTTTGTTATATTCCCACCAGCATATTGACATGGAGGATTATTGTAGAACTGAACCCAAACATATTCAAACAAACCTGTCTTAAGAGCATCTCCAAGCCAAACATCAGGAAATGGGCATTGTGGGGCAGCAGTTAAGTATACTTTCTCGACAAAATTGCTATAATTAGAGAGTCTAATTGCAAGCTCATCCCAGAACTGCATTCCCCCAGCTTCGATATCAAAGTCGATTCCATCCAAAATAGCATTGCCAAATGGCCTTGAGGGCACTGATCCGCCCAAGAAGTTGTCCCACAAGTAAGATGTAAACTCCGTAGCTTCCACAGGTGAGGCAAGAGAATAGTTCACAACTCCTCCAATGGAAAGCAGAACCTTGATGCCCCTGTCTTGGCATAACTTGATCTCAGAAATCAAAACGGCACAAGTATTGTTGGATGGATCACAATGACCTGAGAGGTTTATAACTGGACTTGAGCCATTCCCAAATCTGGACAGGGACGCTGTGTTCACAAAATCGTAGTTCCCAGAAGCACAGGTTTCTTGTAAAGTTCCCTCGGTTACATTTTCCAATATATGGTAATCCCACCACCATCAGAAGCTACTGCTAGAATTATCAGAGCCAAAGATAGAGATACAAGAAAAATAGGTAAATTAGAAGCCATTTGGGGTTGAAAAGAATGGGTTCGGATTACTAAATATCTATTCTAGAAACAGAGCTAAATGCACTTGCTTACTATTATTTATATGAGATTGATTGGTGCAAAGAAGCATAGAACCAAGTGTAACGTAGGGCAGCTGGCAGAAGGGATTATAACTTGGAATATGCAGAAAAAGTTAAGATAGTTCACATTGGTATAGTCACTCACTCTCATTGAACTACACCTCTTGGTAAGTTACGTGCGGCTTGCACACAAACTCAAAGGTATCAACTAGGCGGTGCGTCTTAGGACATATCCACTATCATAGATTGTATTATTATTATTATTCTTTTTTTTATTGGGTAAGCCATAGACTGTATTATTTTGAATTAAAAGTTATTAACTAATTTTGACAATGACATAGTCTGGAGCAGTGGATCGAGTCTGGCCTTGGTCTGTCAATTGGTGACAAACGTACCAGTAAACAAGTTCGTTAAATGTATGAGAAGCCAGATTTTTCATGTGTCTTTCAATCAGGGTGAAGGAAATAAGCCACTGAAGAGCACCCTTGATCCTGAACCTGGAAATGACTGACCTCTCTGACCCTTTTCGTGAAGCTTTTTCTATGCTGACTTTTCTTGAACTGAGCTTATCGTCTTGTTGAGGAGGACGGGCCCTCAAATCCCGAAGATTGGAAAAAAGGTGATTCTGTATTGAGGTCTCTGGCAAGCTTGTAGGATCTCGTGGGTTATGCAACACAAGAGCTGCATGGAACGAATATATATAGACTAAAATTTGCCCCAAAAAAGACACAGACTAATTAGTGATTACTCTCCAATTTTTTTGTAAAAAATTATATTAAATTACATAATCTTTTATTGTATGAGATATACGAATTTATCAAAATTAACATGTGATAAAATAAATTTGGATAATGATACTAGTTTTCTCCAAAATTCTACTAACATGCCAATAAACCATGTATGTTATTATTAGCGATTAATCTAGCAATAACTAGACAGAATACATAACTTAGAAGAATAAACATGTGAAGAAAATTTTCTTATTAGCATAAATGGATTGACATTATTGACAGCAGTGTTACTGCATATGCGCATACGTCTCACTTGACCATGAAATATATGTCCATCTGGAAATTGCCAAATAACATAAAAAAGAACAGCGCACTGCCATTGCAGCCTTCAGTTATTCAACCATAAAAGTGAATGATCAGAAAGCTGATACTTGATAGAATACAAAAATCACACACCAAGTTAAACATATTTTACGATGGAGGAACTGTAAGTAGTGAGGCCATCATAGAACCTTGACCAAAGCATAACCCCTCCATACTTGGTAGAATTCTTAATGGCAGGAAGAACCTCAGAAGTGAGGTTAGATGGAGGAATGTAGCCTCCAGATGGAGCAGCCACAGGAGCAGCAGGCAATCCCAAGAAAATCATAGTGGCATTTATATTCGAATCCCATTGATTCCATGTATTCTCGAGAGGATCTACATTTCCATCATCACCATATTGACACGGTCCGTTATTATAAAACTGAATCCAAACATAGTCAAACAAGCCTGTCGTAAGAGCATCTCCAAGCCAAGCATCAGGAAATGGACATTGTGGCGAAGCACTTAATTAATGATGTTGTTCATACGGTCCGTTATTATAAGTACACTTTCTTGCTGTCGTCTCCACTTCCAATATTATTGATGTTGCTGTTATAACCTGAGAGGTTCCTTGCAAGCACATCCCAGTAGTCCTTGCTAGCCCCACTTTGAATCGCGAAGTCAATTCCATCCAAAACAGCATCCCCAAGTGGTCGTTTCGAGGATTCTCCTCCTAGGAAGTTGTTCCAAAGGTAACCACCGACCACGTTAGCATCATCGGCCGAGGAAAGATTATGGCTCCCAGCAGCTCCTCCTATGGACAGAAATACCTAGTAGATTAACACAAGTCAGATTAGTTTATAAAATAACATTAACCTTATGTTTGAATGGAAAGAAAAGTAGGGAGAAGAGAAAACTCTAAAGGAGAAAATAAGAGAGAATATATATATTTTTTTCCTGTTTTAGATGCGGATAGAAAATACAAAGGAAAGAAAAGTAGATGAGAAAAAAAGGTATAAGGCGCTGCCCACATATTTTTCTCCCCAAAATCTTAAAAGTAGGAGGAATTTTGGAAATAAAACATTTTGGAGAAAAAGAGAGGCATGTGCCCGCGTTTTTTCTTAAAAATTTTCTCCTCTTAGTTTTCTTCTCTTCATTCAAACCTAAGGAGCAAGCATTCTCTCACTACTTTTTGCTCCCCTCAATTTTCTCTTCCCTCTATTTTTTTTTTCTCTCATTTTCTCTCTTCATCCAAACAATTTAAAGCATAAATTTGTGGTGAATGGAGCTGTTTATAAGCTCCATAGAAAATTTGAAGTGTAATTAAGGTGAAAGAAGTCTAGAAAGGTACTGGTTAGTAATCTTCTATCATGTACAGACACTCTGATATTTCTGATATGTGTGCGTTTAAGCAGATTCTTGATGAGAAGAATATAATGTGCATATATACAGTACCTTGATGTTCTTGTCTTGGCATGACCTTATCTGAGAGCTTAAATTAGCACGTGTACTATCGGGGTTACAATGACCTGCGAGGTTCAAAACTGGATTAGAGCCATTTCCAAAGGAGGATAGGAATGCCATGATCACAAATTTGTAATTCCCAGAATCACACGTATCCTGCAAACTTGACTCATTGGTATGTTGGCCCCAGTAGACAGCAATCCCACCAGCTTCTGAACCCACTGCTGCTAGAGATAGCACAAGGAGAGACAGAAACGAGGGCGAAATCACTGACATGGAAGCCATAGGTAAGATGCTTCCGAAGAATCGTTGAGCAGTACTACAGCCTTCTGAAGTGAGCTAGTTGGGTATTAATATGAGGGATCTTAGAGCAAAGCGGCTTCGAAAATAATGGGAATATGCCTTCGTTAATTTTCATTGGTGTACTCACAAGTTTGTCTGAAATTAAGAGGAGTAATGTTTCGTGAGGTCGGTGAGGACTGAGTATGTTGGGAATTAAGATAAGAAATAAATATATGTTGCTTCGGTGCTACGTGGGGATCTGTACTTTCGAGCCGTATGAACAAAATCATTTTTTTGGCTTTTCGT
Source organism: Adenanthera pavonina (assembly GCA_026686845.1). NCBI lineage: Eukaryota > Viridiplantae > Streptophyta > Magnoliopsida > Fabales > Fabaceae > Adenanthera > Adenanthera pavonina. The sequence goes on along the minus strand of JAIVEN010000001.1, from coordinate 49,693,018 downwards.
TTTACAAAATAACTCAGGTCCACAACCAAAATCATGATTTCTAATTATTATGTTTTTAGTCTAAATAAGTTTAATTTTTTTATTTTTATCCAAATTTTATTTTTATAAACTGTGATTATTTTAAAAAATTTTCTACAAAAAGGTAATTCAAACGGACACTCAATCTTTTGAAAGGCTACACTTCTCATGGGAACAACTATGTTTTTCTCATCTTCATGAGGTCTCTTTTAATCAGATTTTTTGACAAATCCATGGTCAGCTCATATTGTCTTTTTCTTAAAAGTTTAAAACTAAAGTTGAGAAATGAATTGATATGTATTCATGCACAAAACAAAAACTTTTCCGACATGATCACGCAACGACATCCTAATACTTGTCTCTTCGTGCATGTCAATCGGCTACTTGATCGGGATCTTGTAAGTATACATGGTTGATTATAGTAATAAAAAAGTTCAGAATATTCTGGAGTCAAACCCATGAGAAGTTGTGAAATCTATCAGTCCACAATTTTTAATCTAATGGAACAATTCACGATTTGAATGAGAAAATTGAGAATCAAAAGAAAACAAATAATTGAATTGTAGGTTGATTCAGTCACTAAAAGTGTCAAGGGATCAGGGTTCACATATCGAGATAACTCAATTAATTTCTTAATTCAACTCTATGCAATTAAAGTGACAATTGTTTATTTTATGTCTTCATCACCTCTCAGTGTAATAGTCCTTGTTTAATTAGAGGTGAATTCACTTTCGTGCAACTCACTCATCTAACCAAACCATGAAATTACAATTAAGTCACTACAAATTCCTAGATATATCTCTAGTCTAGTTATCTACGTTTGTCATCCAATGTTTAGACTTACTTTTCTCCTCTTAGTACTTGAAGTTCACCCACAAATTAGATTTTATGGTGGCCAGTCACAAAATCAATATTCAAATAAGGAAGACAAATATAATTATAAAGATTTAATCAAATTGATATACATAAAAATTCCAGAGTCATAATCAAAATTATCAAATAAGTTAATCCCAATTAGGTTACATCCCTATCCCTGACTGGGAATTTAACAATCTATAAAATTAATTATCTTAACAAAGTTCAATTCCCAAATCATAAAACAAATAAAGCTAAAAATAAAAGTAAAAAAGAGGAAACTAAAAAATTGCCCCATAACTCCTTTAATCTCTTACTTTCCTTATTTCTTGATCTCTTTTAGTTGCTCCAAAAGCATTAGAATTTTGTTCTCTAGCCTCCAAATGCGCGATTGAATTCCCTCTCACGTTTCTGCCATGTTTCCTTTTATATGGAAAGTCTATAAGTCCATAAAAAACCAATAAATCATTAAAACGTGTTAAAAAATGAGTTGCCTCTCGAATGGAGCCGGTGCTGGGTCCATTTAATTCTCTTTTAGTCGGCGCCCGCTCTAACTCATCCTTGCTCAGGTTGCAAGACCACCCGGCATCGGGTGGTTGCTTCTCTTGGAGGATCCGGCATCGGGTCCTGCCGTGAACTTTCTTCTTCTTCGCCTTCTCACCCGCCCATGGGTGAGGAATTTAATAGGGACCGGTTGGCTTCGTGAATGAATGTTTTTATCATTCTTTTTGGCCCTATGTAGCTCAAAAATTCTATAAATATTCTTATGATACAAATATACTCAAATTATACATAATTATACCAAAAAAATATCAAATCACAATATTTTGGGATAAAAATATATACAAAATATAAATATTTTATAAGTATAAAATAGACATATCATTACCATTAATTTTTTGTGTTATAACTTTTTTTTATTGGCCAACTGACTTTTTTTGTTTTGAGTAAATTGTTCCCATAGTGTTGGACGGACACGAGTTATTATTAAGTGGACTTGGTGCCTGTATGGTTTTGTAGCTTTGGAGGCAAAGCTACTCACATTGCTTTGGTCAAAACATAACTAAAACCAACTCCAAATAAAACACACCCTATAATATGATTTAAAAAAGAAGCAAATGTGAAAAGCAACAAGGAATCACGGGTCTCCATTCCGTGTGTGGCGCAAATCCACACACGGAGAACGTGGTGTGACTCTTTTTTTTTTTAAATTTAAAAAAAAAAGGGAGAGATATAGATAGAGAGCGCACCACCTATTGTGTGTGCTCTGCATTGAAGTGACTTGCACGAATCACGTATACTTTCTCTGGTCCCATTTATAAGATGTTATTTTTTATTACACGGATATTAAGAAAACACAATTATACTCTTAAATTTATAAAAAAATAGTATAAACTTTCAATCTTACCCCTACTAATTAAAGACTGGAACAATTTAAGAGACAAGAAAAGTTATTAAATGAAGGGTAAATAAGGAAATTCAAATAAAAAAATAAAACAACACCTTATAAATAGGACCAAGCAAATTTTTAAAATAACATCTTATAAATGGGACCGGAGGAGTATTGTTTAACGTTGTAAACGCAAACAAATATATATATATATATATAATACTTGCTGAAATACAAAACCACCACAAATACAAGTACTTTTCCAATCGGTGTGAGAGAAGCAATTTTTTGAAGATGAGAAAAACTAGGTTCAAATATCATCAAACTGGTTTTTGGGTTGGGGAGGGGGCGTGGGGGGAAGAAAGATAATGTTCTAAAAAGAATAGAAAATAGAAAGAGAAAGAGAGGGAAGAAGGTGAGAAGAAGAGAGTAATGAAGAAGAGAAGGGAACAAGAGAGACAAAGGAAAGAAAATTCCTCTTCAACAGTTGGTTTCCCCTCTCTCTTTCTGAGCCCTCAGAGCCTCTCCTCTACTTCCATCATCGATCATACCTTAACGAAAACTCCATTATCAATCATCCTTGATCCTCTCGTCCCCTCTCATTGGGACGTGTATATAATTTGATAATTCAAGGGCTGAAAGCTTCATTATTTGTTCAAGAATATTGATGATGATGAATAACGAAGATCACTATGTTCACCCCAATATATGTATGTAATAGATACCTTAATTTCGTGTTCATGAGACAAAGAATAATTAAAAGCAGAAGGAATTTTGATTACCTCCCTCAAGTGGCACATAGATGGACAAGATACTCAAATCATATGAGTGAAGAGTGAAAAGAGAGAGATAAATGCACCGAATACTAGAAGAAACCAAGAGACTATTTTGAAAGTAAATAATAGCCACTTTAGCAACAATATCTATACATCTCGAAGGCTATAATATCAAAGTTAAAGATACAGATATACTATACCTATGATAGAAAAGAATAAACATGATATATATATACACACACACATATACAAACTTTGAATGTTCAAAAGATTGGATTAAAAAATAAAACAAAAAAAAAGAAAATGTTGGACTTTTTTATGGTCCGCCCTTGATAGGCCACAATCTAGAAAGCCCAATAGGGTTTGTTGATATGAGTTTAATGAGTTTGGTCATCTATTAAGGGAAAAATAGACTAACCAAGTAAAGTATCTTCTCAAATTAACATACTACTAAATTTACGGGATTCAAGAAGTTAGTGGGCAGAGATAAATAACACTGACTACTCTCACATACTACACACATTTGGTATATTGAGTGAGCTATCGTGAGATTGTGAGACACACTTTCTTTGCTTTTGTGTGTGTGAGACTATTCCTTCTTTGAGTAAGACGGCGCCATCTGCTATGAACATTTGGCTAACTAGGTTCCATATCTTGGTGATCTAGCCTCTATCATTTGGATTAACGACTGTCTATTTCTTGTGGTTGTGCAAAGAGAGTAAGCACCAAAAACTTGATCGGATTCTGCAAGTATATAAAGTCAATCATAGTAATAAAAAGTCCAAAGTATTTCGGAGTCATATTCAAGAGAGGTCATGAAATCTACCGGTTCACAATTTTTAATCCCAATAATAATTAAATTGAGAAAATCAAATTAAAAAGGTAAGGAACAATAAACAAACACATTATATAAGTTTAATTTAGTTACTAGAAGTATCAAGGTATCAATGTTCACCTATCAGGATAACTAAATTTATTTTTTTGATTAGATTCCATGCAATTATAATAATAGTTATATTTATTATGCCATAATTATCTCTCAGTGTATTAACCCATGTTTAATTAGATTTGAATTCACTATTACGCAACCCACACATCTAACCAAACTATAAAGTTACAACTTAAGTCATAATCAACTCATAAATCTATCTCTAGTCTAGTTGTTTAAGTGTGTTCTCCTAAGTCTAGGCTTACTCTTCTTCTCTCGGTTCTTAAAGCTTACTCATAAATTAAATTTTATAGTGGACAATCACAAAATCAATAGTAAAACACGAAAGAAAAATATAATTGAAAAAAATATAGACATCAAATATATAATTAAAGCTCAAATCTCAGAGTCATAATAAAAAAAATATAGAGCTAAGTTAATCCTAATCAAGCTATATTTCTACCCTTAATTGATAATTTAGCAATTTATAGGAATAATCATCTCAACATAGTAATAATCCCAAATCATCAAACAAAAGTTATAAAAGAAAAAGGTAAAGAAAAAGAAACTCAAAGGACATTTCAGAACTCCCTCAATCCTTTGTTGTCTTTGCCTCACAATAGCTTCTAGTTGCTTCAAAAGCTTTAGAATGGTGTTCTCTAGCCTCTGGATACTCAACTCAATATATTATTGTGTTTCTATTGCATCCCTTTATATAGAGGATGTCCAGAAACCCATAAAATCCCGCATAAAGGGTAAGTCAGTTCCACGTAATGAGCTGGTGTCGGTTTATTCCTTTTTCTCTCCATCCAATGCCGAGTTGAAGGCTTCTTCCTCCAGCACAACGAACTCACCCAACATTGGATTCATTTTATTTTCTCCTAGTTGGATCCATTTTATTTTCTCCCAACCAATGCCAGGTCAGTCCGTAACTTACAATCCTTCTCACATTCTCACCCGTGATCGGGTGAGTGAAAATGGGGGTCGGGACCTTATGGCTTCGTATTTCAGCATGTTTCTTCTACTTTTTAGCTATACTTTCCTTAAAAATCCTCATAAATATTTTTATGATGTAAATATAATTCAAGTTATGCAAAATCATACAAAAAACACTACACCAAAAATGGGATTTTTTTGCGGTTATTTTGGTTTTTATTGGCGGTTTAAAACCGTCAACTATTTGAGCGCCGATATAAGAGATAACTTTTGTTGGCGGTAATTAACCGCCAACAAAAATAGACTTTTGTTGGCGGTTATTTGGTTATTTGAAATAACCGCCAACAAAGGGTATATTTTTTAATAAAATATTTACCTTTTGTTGGCAGTTGTTTCAAATAACCGCCAACAAAGGGTAAATTTTTTATTAAAAAATAACCTTTCTTGGTAGTTATTTCAAATAACCGCCAACAAAGGGTAATTTTTTTTTTTAAAAAAGTAATCACAGAACAAGCATCCTTAATAAGTAATTCAGAATCATCGAAAGGTAAAAAAATATACAACATAAATTATAGATAGATCTAATTGAAATTTTACGTAAACACACTGTAACAAAAAAATCAAAATAAAAAAGAAAAAGAAAAAATTTTCCCACAGAATCAATATTTATACCTTAAGTCATAAAAAATTACAAGCTTTAAAAATTTCTTCAATCTTCAAGATTCATTTTCTTACTTCAGAGTCAAGATGAGATGAGAGAGAACGAAGCCGTCGGCGAAGGTAGACACAAACACTGTAGTCGGCGATGAAGGCAGTGGACAAAGTCACCGATGAAGAAAAAGCTTGTAATTTGTTGGTGCCAATATGAGATGTGGACCATGCTTCGAGATTTGTACAAGATCTTGATCAAGCTTTGAAAATCTTGACTGAGGGAGAAGAGAATAGAAGAAAACAAAAAAGGAGAGAATGATAAATTTGATTGAAAGAGTAAGAACGACGATTTGAATCTGATGAAAGAGGAAGAAGACATGTAAGGGAGAGAGAGCTTGCAGATCAAAGAAGAAAGAGATTAGGTGTGGAGAGAGAAAGAGAGGGAAGGAAAGTGATTAGGTGTGAAAAGAGAAAAAATTCAAATATATGAAAGTGATGGAGTTTGATGCGTGACATGAAAATGTATGAGTGGGTATAGAAAAAGATGTGTTAAGGAAAGAGATGGAAAGAAAGGAAGGCCGTCAGATCTTTTTTATCAATGGTTATAAATATTGATCCATGGCTTGCTTACTGATCCGTGCCTTGTGTGTTTTTTTTTTAAAAAAAATTGTAAAAACTTTTCTTGGCAGTTCTATAAATAACCGCCAATAAAAGTCAGACTTTTCTTAGCGGTTATTTAGAGAACCGCAAAGAAAAGCCCCCGCGTTATTTTTGTTGGCGGTTCTCCAAATAACCGCAAAGAAAAAGTCAAATTTTTATTTGCGGTTATTTCTAGAACCGCCAAGAAAAGCCTCCGCATCATTTTTATTAGCATTTTTCCCTATAACCGTAAATTATTAAGCGCTAAAAAAGGTTATTTTTGGCGTAGTGTTAAAAAATCAAATCACAATATATTGTGATGCAAATAGGTATAAAATATATATATTTTGTAAATATAAAATACACAAGGCACGTATAAAATACACAATCAGTACATGTGTTTCCAATCCTATTCTTCAGAAAACAAAAGAAATATGTAAATTAAAGAACCAACTGTGTTAATACACAAGATACTATATATGATATCTTGTGTATTAATAATATGAGAAAAAGATACAATTAATGATGCTTAAGGAGCGTAAGATACTTTATGTTTAGCTATATATATATTTATATGTTGCTCAACATTATTTATAAAGGTTTCTAATTTGCCTTTTTGAGCTTGAATTTCCCACTCGCATGTTACTCGTTTGGTTAGCCCAAAGGCAAAAGCAATAACCCTCACAAGTTACAAAATGTCGTTGAATTATACGTTTTCAAGTTTGTAAGAGAGGAGAAAATGTTGTTGATGGAGAATGGATAATTAAGATTTTAAATAAAGATATTTTATTAGATATTTAAATTATTTTTAGATTTAATTTTTCATTTATATTTTATTTTTTATTTATTTCTTATATTATAATTTCTTTTCAAATAAGTTAGATTCTTGTAATCTCTTTAGATTAAGTCTCTAGTTATGTAAATAGAAAGCAATTGAGTCTTATAAATAACTATCATGATAATTCAAAATGTAGAGATGATATTAAGTGAAATTGAGTTTTTTATATATCTATTTTTTCCTTCATTGAGTTCCTTTTTTCTCTTCCATGAGTTCTTTTTTTTTTTCTCTCTTTTCTGTCTACCTTCTAAGGGTGTTTATGGGTAGAGCTGGTAAAATAGGTCAGACCCGATGGACTAGCCCGAATAGCCCAACAAAATGGGTGGGCTGAGCTTTAAAATCAGAGGCCCGAGGGAAAACGGGTTTTTTGGGCCCGGCCAGTGGCGGGCCGGCTCGAGAGGGCCACGGGCCGGCCTGATTGGCCCGTTTTCCCTTTTTTTCTCTTTTCTTTGTTTAAAATATAAAAAATTGTACTATTTTATTAATTAATAATGTGTAAATTGTAAAATTTAAATATTAAGTTGATTTTTTGTGAATGATAATGATAATTAGTTATATTAATTTAAAAAATTATATGAAAACTTTTTTTAAAAAATATGAAAAAATTTAAAATATATATATAAAAAATATTTTTTAAAAATATACGGGTTCGGGCTTTACAAGCCGAGTCCATTTGGCAATCCGGGCTTTTTGGCTTGGCCCCAGGCTGGCCGGCCCGGATTTCCAACTCTATTCATTGGCAGGGTTTGGGTGTCAATATCAGGTCAAATATCGAGCTGACCTTATACTAAGTGTTTTTTTTTAAATTAAAAAACAAAAATTAATTTTATTTAATAACAAAAAATATACTTATTTATATCTAAAAATAGATTTTCTTAAAAAATAATATTAAAAAATAACATTTTTAAAATTTATGAATACATAATATTAAGTTAAAAAATCAATTCAAAATAAAAAAAATGAAACATTCAATTCTTAAAAAGTTTTCATAATATATATATAGTAAATGTATTATATTAGATACATAAAGAACAAAAATCCTACAAAATTAATTAATATATATATAATAATTGAAAAAAAAAAATACATGTAGGTTGGGCTGAATAGGGTCAGTAACATTTGGCTCGAACCTTGATCTTACTCAAAAATTGGTCTAGACTAGTTGGCTGGATGTGATTAGGTTGAATTGGATAAAGTGATGGGCCTCGCATGTTATTGTTTAGCCCTGCTACCTTCTCCTTCCTCCTCTTCCATAAGTTGTGGCTCAGAAAAGCAAGTGAGAAGGAGAAGTAGTAGCCGTGTAACATGCATGTGATCATGGGATAGATAATAAGGGTGTGTTTGGATTATATTATGGATAAGTGATTATGAGAATAAGTGATTATGTCAAAAGTAATTTGTGTTTAGATATTTTTATCTCATAAGTGATTTTGAGAAAAGAAATGTATTTGAATATTGGGGTTTAAGTGATTATTGGATAGATAATGAGAAGAAAAAATGAAATAAGTGATTATGGGAGGATAAGTGATTATTATAAGTTGAAAAAAATCAAAGTGATTATCATAAGTTGAAAAAATCAACTTTTTCGATAAACACTTATTTTATGCATAAGTGTTTTTTCCGTTTAGCAACTTAAAAAGTTGTTTCCATTTTGCAATTCTATCATATAAAGACTTATGAATTCCCATAAGTGCTTAATTTTGCAGTCCAAACAGGCTATAGGAGGTTTACAAAACAAGAGTGAACAAATCGACAAAGTGAAAGGGAAAAAAAGAAAGGAAGAAAGAATAAAAAAAGGGCAAGAATCGGCGCTTTTGCGTCTTGGAATCTGATCTCTCCCTGCCTATCCATGACTATTAAGGTTTTAATCATCAATTTACTCTGTCTCCTTCATCTTAACCCAAGAAAACCCCAGCTTCCATGTTGGATCAAAATATTTCTTCTTCCTCAAACCAAAACCATTCTGTCTGACCAGATGTCCTTTTCTTTTTTTCTTCCAGTCAAAGTCAATTCAGAGGTTTTGTAAGTGATCCTTTTCCCCTTCAACATTCTTTTGATCCTCTCCAATGTTCTTATTCTTCGTCTCTGAATCACGCTCCACTGCGTAGCTTCGTTGTGGAACCTACTGTGACGTAGCCCTCGAAAGATCATATCGAAGTAAAGAGGGAATTGTGATAGAGCAAAAAGCGTCACCGGGAATGAAGTCACAAGATATATAGCAAGTGCGGCGTATCGGAACTCATCCTTGAGCACGAAGAAATGGACAGACCAGCATGGAAGCAACTAATGGACATGAACAATGAGGGCATACCTATAATAAGCTTCCCTGGCAGGTCCTTGTTAAAATCCATGGCCAACTCTTGATACCGAGAAGTAAGCATAGGTAGGAACATGATGGTGGCAATTTACCTTTCTAATAATATTATTTCATTTATTCAATCACAGTTATAGTAAGATCAACGACGAATAGCCAAGGCGACAGCCACATGCTTGGCTTATTCATTATTTTAAGAAGGAAATGGTTTAGCACCCGGTTTTTTTATACTTTATTATCAAAATAATATAATATATATTTTTAATAATAATATGTTAAGTTTATGGCTATATATTTATTTTATTTTAATTTAAAATTTTAATAACAAATAACTATATATAAGTCTTATATATAATATAATTATTAACAAGTACAAATAGACTTTTCCTTTTTTCCCTTCAGTTACTATATAAAATGTATTAAAAGCATATATTTACCAACAATTTTACTATATAAAAGTTATTAAAAGCATATATTTACTAACAATTTATTATATGTAGTTATCAATTTATGAAATAAATTGTTGGCCAAAATAAAGATACATGAAATAAGTTGAAATGATATTTTATGATAAATATTGGTCCCAAGTTCATGTGAGCGTACTCCATCCAAAACATCTCAATTGCCATGCAAAAATGAACAGATCATATATGCTTGCAAGTTTCATATACATGCCAATAGCTTACTCTTTGTGCTTGCCAGTTTTGGTGGGTTGAGATTTTCTGAAACCAGCCCTCTCTGATAGGTTGGCAAGCTAAATGGGCCAACCACTTTTCTAATAATTTTTTTAATAAATTAATATAATTTTTTAAATAACCATATATATCACATCCATATCTATCATCAAATTATAATACAAACATATAAATAAATTGTCACAAGAAGAATTCACAATTTACTATTCAAACATAAATAATTATATGTCCATAGTTGAATCACAATTCAAATCTTCATCACCTTAAATCAGTTGTCATAATGACAATTTAAATACTTAAATTCACATATCATTTTCAATAATAATAATATCAACAACAACAACAATATGATTTTTTATTTCAATTAAAAAATTAAAAAGTTCAGCCTGTGGCTTGCTCCAGTCTATTTTTTGGAGGATCAAATGGACTGGCCAAAAAAGCCCACTTTTAATTCGAACTGCCATTTTAAGACCCAAGCCTTGGGTTAAATAGACTAACCCATTAAGTATAATCCATATTTTCGGCCCATTAGCATTTTGTTTGCAGCTCATGCACCGTCATGCTCTCCATCGCCCCTCATCTCGGTAATCAATTGCAATTCTCCAATTTGGTTTTACTACAAAAATTTAATATAAGGAGAACGTAGTTTAGCGATTTTTTAAAATTATATGTACTTTTTAATTTTTTAATTTCAAAAATTTGATATTTTTTTCTTTTTTTTTAAATGAAAGATAGTATTTTTTTAATTCTTTATGTCAAATTTAAATAATATAAATTTATTTTTAATTAAAATAAATTTTATTTTAATGTTTCTAGATGAAGTATTCATTTGGTCGTCTATTTTTTATAGCAAGAAAGTATGAAAATTTAAAAAATCTATATATATATATAAATAAATCATTCCAATTTGATCTTAATAATGTAATAAATGAGGGATGAGCATAATTTTTACTTCCATTAAGGAAGCACAAATTTAAATAAATTTAATCTGAATATAATTTTTTTTTTGTATTAAACGTATCTCTTATAGTATGTTTGGATTAGCTTTTTAGATGGGATAAGTGATTATTTTATGCTCAAAATCCAGTTTCCAAACACAACTCTGATAAAAATAATTATTTATAGCAATTTAAGTAATTATTTCTATAAGCTACTTTTTTTAGCTTATAATAATCATTTATTCTCTTATAATCACTTATTTCATTTTTTCTTCTCATTATCTACTCAATAATCACTTAAACCCTAATATACAAACATATTCTCTTTCTCAAAATCACTTATGGGTTAAAAATATCCAAACACAATTCACTTTTGACATAATCACTTATTTTCATAATCTATTATGAATAATCACTTATTCTCATAATCACTTCCAAACACATCCTCAGTCAACAACTAAAGATTAATCTTTTTTTAGGTGTAGAAATCATTTAAGTGGGTTGTTTCTCTTGACAAGACATTTTCCATATTTAAAGAATGAGATTAAACGTACTAAACAATATGCCTAAAGAACCTCATGAATGTTTAAAGTTTTTACAAACTTTTAAGCATGTTTAATTTGTAGCCTTTCTCTTTTAATTTACTTTGTAATTGAGGTATAGTGGTTTTCTAATTGTAGCAAATAATAATATTAGTTCAATTTTATCGGTTTTTGACTGGGTTGTATCAATTCTGAAATTTTCTAGTTATTCTCTTTTCTCATATTAGACTTGGCACCGATTCTTAGTTTAACTGATCGAACTAATCGATCCAATTCAATTCTGACAATTATGATTTTACCCTTCAAAATTAAAACCCTCAAATAAGTTCGTGTAAATTATTCTTTTAGAAATTGATAAAGTTGGGTCAATTAGTGTCATATGGTCTGGTAGGATATGCCAAACTTAACATATTAACTAAGTTTTTTCTTTCCATTGTGAGTGTCTTTTCTCTCTCCATGGTGAGAGTCTTCTTTCATATAGTGGTATGCTTCTTCCGTAATGAGATTTAAGTGTTTGTGAGTTTTGTGGGTGATTCTTTTAGACATAGTGAGTGTGCAGGACATAAAGGGTTAGGTTTATGGAGGAGGAAAGGGAGGGTAGATTACGAGTGCAGTTGGGGTTGCAGAATGATGATGATAAGCCACAGAGCAACAGTGGGTTGGTTGGGAAATTGGTGACAGGAAAATCATTGAATTCATACATAGTGGAAAACAAGATAAAAAAAGGATGGAATTAGGCTAAGGGTTTGAAAATTAGTGTTTAGAAGAATGGGGCTTATTTATTTCACATTGAAAAGGAGGAAGACTGTAAAAGAATTTTCAAGGCAAGCCATGGTCGATATAGGGTCAACAACTATGTGTGCAACCATGTGAGGATTATATGGTTATAGAGGAAGCTACTTTTACTAGTTGCCTGCTTTGGGTTCAGTTTCATAATTTGCCATTTAAAGCGATGAAAGAAGATAATATCTTGATTATGAATGAGGTAGTTGGGGAGTTAGTAAAATATAAAAAACCAGAGACAGAGGATTGTGTTGAAAGTAGTTTTATCAAAGCCTATATATTGATTAATATTACGAAATCGCTGGTGCCTGACATCTGGGTTCCTAGACCTCACAAATTTGATGTATGGGTCTCGGTGAAATATGTACGTCTTCGGGATTTTTGCTATGCTTGTGGAATTGTCAGACATGAAAGGCGTTCTTGCTCTATCAAAGGTTGGGGACGAAGGCAGGAGGATCAACGTTCTCTTGGGTCCTTGGATGTCGATGTTGGCAGTGAAAGGCAGAGATGAAGCCATGGTGCTTTGGAAAAAGGAGTGGTTGGAGGAGGAGTATGGTGTAGACAAGGTGGCACGTGAGCTTATGATGAGGGAGGAGCATGAGTTCTCTAGGAGGGAAGTGGTGAGTGAAAGGGTAGATACAAGGTTTATGGGTGATGGAGAGAGTGGGGACTAAAACCAATCTGTTGAGAATGGAGTTCAGGTGCGTGAGGATAAAGGCAAAAGCATTACCATGGACTTGGGAGAGGATAATATTTTGGGCCAAGGGGGTATGGGCCAGCCTCTCTATGTACCTAGCAAAGCAAAAGGGGTTGTCATTAATGAGGGGAGGAGTCATAAGAATAATGGGCCTTTCAATGTAGACAAAGTATAGAGTCCTTCTTCTATTATGACTCACACTTTAGAGCTGTCAAATCGGGTCAGACCCGTCCATTTGGGTTGGCTCGCCTCGGGTCGGGCCTAAAAACCCGATTTGAAAAACAAGTTTGGAAATTCAAGTCCAAGTCCATGGAATCGGGCCTATGGGCTGGCCCGCGGGTTTTTTTTTCAATTTTTTAATATTTTTCATTTTTTTATAAAATTTTTTCATATAATTATTTAAATTAATACAATTTATTATCATTATAATTTATTAAAAACTAATATAATATTTAAATTTTACAATTTATATATCACTAATTAATAAAATAATATGTATTTTTTAATATTTTAAACAAAAGAAAAATAAAAAAGAAACGAGCTTTCGGGCCGGCCCGCCACAAGTTAGGCCTAAATAGGCCGAGCCTGAAAAGCCCAAGTTATATTTTGACACTAAAAATTGAGGTCTAGTTTGCTCATTTTTTCCAGCTTTTCGGGCCGGCTCGTCGGGCTTGACCTATTTTGCCAACTCTACACTTTAAGTTATGTGGGTGATCAAAGTTATCCTTCAACAAGCCAGAAACAAATGAAGTGAGTTGAGACATCTAATTATTTAGTGGATCTAGGAGAGGAGCATTAAGTTAAGGAGACTGGAAATTATATCGTAGAGCTCCCTTCAAAGGACAATAGAAATCCCAAAGCTATTGTTCCCTTTATCCAATTGTCACTGACCTTAGCAATTATGTAAAGAATTGAAGGAGTGATGTTGAAAAGAAGAGCCATTGACAATGAGGATGACAAAATAGTGAAACGAAGAAGGTTGTTTGGGGAAGCTGATGAAGCCGCAGAGGACGATCTATGTCCAAATGAATCTCAACAATGGGGCAAAACAATGTGAGAAAGCTAAAGAAGCAAATTCAAAGTCAACACTCTAGGAAAAAGATTAATACTTGGGCTGATGGGAAAGGTACAAAACTTGATTTTCCTGAGGATTGGTGTGTATTTTGTGCACCTAATATTTCTAAGGGGGTTTCTGTTCAAACTAAGTGTGATGGTGGCTAGCCTCAAACAGCCACCTAATATCTTGGAACTACCAAGGGTTGGGGGCTCCTATAGCAATCAAACACCTTAGAGAGGTGATAACGAAGCATAAGCCCTCTGTTGTCTTTTTAATAGAAACCTAACAGAGGATAATGAGATTGGAAAGAATACGAATGAAATGTAATTTTGATGAAGCATGCTATGTTGAACCAATGGGGTTATTTGGAGGATTGGCATTCTGGTGGTGTAAGGAGATAACTATAGAAATTCTTGTTAGTTCGAAGAATATAATCTACATATGGGTGACCTTTAATGTTTATGACGTTCCTTACCACATTACTTTTATCTATGGTCCACCATTGGAATTAGAGAGATCAATTACTTGGAGGAAAATCGGTATCTTGGCAGTGGGTATGGAAGGATCATGGCTTTGCATTAGTGATTTTAATGACATGCTTTCACAAGACAGAATTGGGGAAGAAGCCATATGTTATAAGGAAGGTTATTAATTTTCAAAGTTTTGTTTTTGACCGCCATCTAATGGATATTGAAGCTAAAGGACCCCAATACACTTGGAATAATTGTCGCTTGGGAAATGCTCATGTTAAAGAATGGATTGATAAAGTTATGGTGAACATTGAATCTATGACAAATTTCTAAAGGCAGTGGTGATCCATTTGGAACTTGTAGCCTTTGATCATCATTTATTACTTTTGAATTTTTGCTTTAAGGATATAGAACACCAAGGACTTTTAAGTATGAAGCTATTTGGGCATCTCACCCTGAGTTTAAGGTGATTATAAGGCAATGTTGGATCTAGTGGAATCTGGGGGATAGTAATAAGATGCAAAATTTCTTGAAGAAAGTTGCGAGGTGCCGAAGGGAATTAAGTAAATGGAGCAAGAAGGCTTTTTCCCAACAATCAAAAGGTAATAGATGAACTTCTTGGAAAATTAGTGGTCTTTAGAGAAGGTATGTATTTATACAGAGGACACTATGAGGCAAGCTAATGATATTTTGGATGAGATTGAATGAGTATGGCATCGAGAGGAGATGTATTGGTGGCAATGAGCAAGATTCAATTGGCTTACAGTGAGTGATAGAAATACTCAGCTTTTTCATGCTTCCACCTAGCAAAGAAGACGACAAAACTTGATCATAAAGTTAAAAGATGAGACAAATCAGTGGGTGGCAAATGAGCAAGATATCAATTAGCTGGTGATTAATTTTTATTCCAACATGTTTAGGAAGAGTGAAGACAAGACTTGGACGTGGTATAGAATTTCATATCACCAAAAATTAGTGCGGAGAAAAACCAAATGCTATGTCAAAAAGTGTCAAGGCAAGAAGTGCAAGAAGTTATATTTCAGTTAGGTGCTATAAAGGCCCCTGGTCTAGATGGTTTCTTTGGGCACTTTTATCAAGCTATATGGGATAAGGTAAGCCAATCTATGTATGATACGATCTTCAATTTTTCTGAGGCTCATGGTAGCTTAGACAAGTTGAATGAAACTAATTTAATATTAACCCCAAATATTGATAGGCCAGAACCAATCAATCAATTTTGTCCTATTAGTCTTTGTAACCTTGCCTACAAGATTATTTGGAAGATCTTGACTAATAGGATGAACGATTTTTTGGGTAATTGTGTATCTGAACAACAAAGGGCTTTCATCCCAGGGAGGCTCATTCAAGATAATATACTCATTGTATATGAAGCATTTCATTTCTTGCATCATAAAAAACAAGGGGGTTCATTTGATTTGGCCATTAAAATGGATACAAATAAAGCTTATGATCGCATTGAATGGGACTTTCTTGAGGGGACTATGAGAAGAATGGGTTTTGCATCACAATTGATTCAATGGGTGATGAGATGCATTAAGTCTATCAAATTTAATATTCAAATGTTTGAGAAAACTGTGGGACAAGTTATACCAAAAAGGGGAGTAAGACAAGGGAATCCATTGTCCCATTTTTTTTATTTTTCCTACTCTTTGATGTATTATTTAACATGATTTCTTGGTATGCTGAGAGAGGAAGGTTAAGGGGTATTAAATTGGCCTGGAGATGCCTTGAGATAACTTATTGTCTGTTTGCTAATAATACTATGCCATTTATGAGGGTAGAGGAGGAGAGTTGTAAATGTTTGAAGGAGATATTAAAGGCTTATTGTTTGGTCTTAGGGCAAAAAAATCAATTTGGAAAAGTCATGTATCTTTTATTCTCAAATACTCTTGGGAAGGCAAAGAATCATATTAATGAGATTTTGGGGATTGCTGATACAAATAATTCGGGCAAGTACTTGGTGTCAAACCCGATTTTTAACTGAAAATAAAAATGGAGTTACTATTAAAATTTTGAGGAAAAATTCTGGAAAAACCAAAAAAATGTAGGAAAGGATGATCTACGAACAATAGAATTAGATTCAGGAATCTGTTGCATATAGAAAAGATATTAGGCATCCTATGCCACCCATTCGAGAGAACAATTACCCATATTTCATTGTGCTACTATAAATAGGCCTTAAAAATTTATTATTCATGTTAACTATATTTGATTACTAACTCCAAAGAAAAATTATATGAAAAGAATAATATCGTTTTTATAGATCGGACTTGACATATGATGAAAACCTAGGGCCTGCATGCCCTTAGAAGGAATCAAAGTCTATATAAATCGAGATAAAAATGTGTGTCTACTTATTTGTGTCTTTTAAATAAAAATTTTGTGATTGGTTGTCATCTTTTAGTTTAGTAAAAAGAATAAATTATTCTTTATTATTTTATTTTATTTCATTATGAGGGGGCAACAACAAGTGTGAGAACCCCTGGAGGTGTGATAAAGGACTTCCCTATAACAATAGGCTTATATCAATGATCTTCTTTAAGTCCATACCTGTTTGATCTGGTTTTGGATATTCTTACAGAACATATACAAGAAGAAATTCCAAAGTGTATGCTCTTCACAGATAATATAGTTTTAATTGATGACTCAAGAGAAGATGTCAACTCTAAACTTGAATTATGGAGACATACTTTGGAATCAAAAGGTTTCCATTTGGGTAGAAGCAAAACGGAATATATGCATTACAAATTTAATAAGAAATCAATTAGAAATGATTCAGAGGTAAAAATTGGAGAGCAAATCATCTCTGAGGTGTCAAAGTTTAAATATTTGGGGTCGATTTTATAGAATAATGGTGAAATTGATGGCGATATTATGCATAGGATACAAGCTGGGTGGTTAAAATGGAGAAAAGCAACATGAGTTATTTGTGACCGCAAGGTACCTACTAAGCTTAAAGAAAAATTTTACAGAACAGCTATAAAACCAGTAATGCTATATGGTAGTAAATGTTGGGCTTTGAAAGGACAATAAGAGCATAAGATGGGAGTAGTAGAGATGAGAATGTTGAGATGGATGCGTGGTCATACAAAATTGGATAAGATACGAAATGACTGTATACGAAGGAAAGTTTGGGTAGTACTTATCGAGGAGAAAATGGTGAAAAATCATTTAAGGTGGTTTGAGCATGTACAAAGAAGAGGGCAAGATGAGCCAGTGAAGAGAGTTGATCAAATGTCGTGAAGCCCGATCAAAAGGCGTAGAGGAAGACCAAAAAGGACATTAAGGGAAGTTATAAGGAATAACCTTTCGAGAAATGATTTATCTGAGGAGATGACATTTGATAGAGCTCATTGACATCGTTTGATCCATGTAGCTGATCCCACACAGTGGGATAAGGCTATTGCTGTTGTTGTTGATTTTATTTTATTTCATTTTATTTTGAAGAAAGAGACTTAATTTTATTATTTTTAGAAAAAAAAGATTTTAGGAAAACTTTTATCATATCATTGTTATTTTGTTTGAAATATGAAAGATATATCTCTAAATATTTTCTATTTTAGATTAATACTAGAGAATATCTTAACTAGCATTAGTTTCTACGGTAAAAATTAGCATCACTCGTAGTTTCTTAAAAAACATATTAAATGCACACAGAAATCATTGATGTCCCTTGTGACAAAATATAAGGGTGAGAAGATGGACAAGAAAAAAAAGTTATGAACTTTAATTTCAAATCCTTTGTGATTATCTTTTAAAAAGTATATATGAGTAGTAATGGTGAACTCATAGAACATCAATTAAAACCCTAAGTACACATAGAGATAATTAGTATCCCTCATGCCAAATTGGAAATAGTAGAAAAAGAAAGAATTTTGAGAGAAAGAATAATGAGAAATTAAAAGCATTTTTCATATACATTGAAATCATACCCAAATCATAGATTTTGAATATAACTATTGCAAATAACCCAAGCAGAAATAATTTTAACACCACTATCATATTATAAGCATAGAAACGCGGTCAATCTTCTAATCATGAAAAAAACAAAGGCCCCACCACTACATGTTTTAACACATGATATCATGATCAAATTCTATCCCTATACGCGAGGACTAATTTCCTATTGGGTGTGATAAAGTTTTATATACATGCCTTGATGAATCTGGATCTCCAATGTATTCTTTCTTTTTTTCTTTTTAGATCTACCTAGGTCACTCTTTCCCAAACTCCTCTTTGGGATCTTGAGTTCTCTAGGTTTTTTTTAATGTCTAAGGCTTTCCATGATGGTTGATGCCTCTTCTGACTTTTAGGCCCTTAATTTATAGAGAAGCTTATTATTCATTTTCTTAATTTGAAATATTTTAAATTTTGAAGATAAGAATCATATGGGGATAATATCTTGATCTCCTAGTCTTTTGAAAATTATTAAATCCCATTTAAAAAATATTTATTGGTTTAATTCCTCTTCCTTCGTAATTTATACTATTTCTATATTTTTTTTACAAATCCTATGGATAGGGAAGTTAGCAAGATTCTTGTAAAAGATAATCCCTCGATTTTATATATTTTAATTAGAAGATAATCTCCAAATTTTACTCTAAAATCTTTAAAGATAACCCATGAATATTTTGTATTTTAATTTCTTTTATATTTTTTGGATTTTCTAAAATATTATAGAATTATTTTTTTATTTTTGTCTATAAACCTTAAAAGAGACAATTTTTTTCTTTTTTTTTACGGATTTATTATTTTTTCTAAATGGGTTAGACAAAATATGATGTTTATACTTGAGTTTACTTGTGTTATGGGGACACTTAAAGGTGGCGGCTTTGGCTCATGTACGGGACAAAATTGGTCAAAAAGTTCAAAGTTGAAAAAGGAAGATGTTATCTTTTGCTAGAAGAGATGTAATGGTAAAAGCAGTCATCAACGTAATTTCAATTTTTCTCATGTCTTGTTTTAAATTTCCTAAATATACATGCATGGAATTAGATGGGTTAGTGGCTAATTTCTTTTGGGTCAAGACGAGGTCAGGGGTAAAATCCATTGGAAATCATGGAAAACATTAATCAAATTGAAAGAAGATGGAGGAATGGGATTTCAAGACTTTATGGCCTTTAATGAAGCTATGTTGGTGAAGAGTGAAGATAGCTTGGAGAATTGTTGAAAACCCAGAGGCTTTATGGGTTAAGGTGTTAAAAGGAATTTATTTTCCTAATTATTCCTTCTTGCCTAATTATTCCTTCTTGCAAGCACAAAAGGGGCAAAGATGTCTAGGGGATGGAGTAGCATCTTAGAAGGCAAACAAATTTTGATGAAGGATTTGATATGGCAAATTGGGGATGGTTGTTCAATTAATGTTTGGAGGGATAGGTGGGTGATGGGATTAAGTAATGAGAAGCTTACATGTATAAGTCCTAAAGGCAATATGCTGATTTATTAGTTAAATATCTCATTCAAGATAGTAGGTGGAATTTACACATGTTGGAGGGTGTCATACTAGATAATGAATTGGAAGCCATTAAAAGCATTCCTTTGCCTGGAGAAGCCTGACAAGACAGAATGTGATGGAAAGTTGCTAAAGATGGGTGCTATCAAGTGAAGTTGGGAAATATAGTGATACATGTAGAGATGGATAGACGTATTATGGAAGGGCCTAGTAGTTCTTATACAATGCTTGAGATTATGTGGAAAATTGTGTGGAAGTTACAAGTGCCACCAAAAGTTAAATACTCTATGTAGAGGGCATTAAATGAAGCGTTAGCAACAAATGAAGCTCTATGTAAGAGGAGATGTAAATCTGTATGTGAAAGAGAGTATGAGATGTAGAACACCTTCTTCTTTTATGCTCTTGGGCTGTCGCCACTTGGTTTGGTAGTCCACTTGACCTTAAACCTAATGTTGACAATATTTTTAGTTTTAATGCTTGATGTGTTCATTTTTTAACAGGTGATAATTAGCTGGAAGAAGAGGCCAAGGTTTATTTTGCAATGTTTTGTTGGAATATTTGGAAAAAACGATGCAATGCCATATTTAAGAATAGCAAGGTTGACCCAGTTTATGTTCAATCTACCACTGCCACATGTCTTCAAGAATTTCAGACTGGTTAATAGGTTCTACCACTGCTTGGCAACGAATATGTAGACCAATCTCATTGAACATGGCATGCACCACTTCTCGGTCAAATTAAAATAAACTGTGATGGCTCTTACCTCAGCAATTCTAACTCAGGTGGCAATGGAATTGTTTGCAGAGATTATACATGATGTTTTATTTAGGGAGGGGGTGGGTTGAATTTAAAGTTGACTCAAGTTTAACTGCTGAATTAATGGCTTTTAAGAAAGCAATTGATTTGGCAGCTAAGTTTCAATAGGTGATCATTGAAACTAATTATGTTGAGTTGCTATACTTCATTAACAAGAGATCAGTTGAAGGTTTTTTGTGGCAATGACAATGGGTGTTGGAGGAAATCTTGGTTACTATAGAGTCTAATTCATTACTTTCCTCCTCTTTCACTATAAGGGAGGGGAATTGTGCCGCTTATCTTTTAGCCGTCTCTACTTCAAAGGGAGTGAGCTCGAAAGGGTAGGTAACTTCACTATCACTACCTTTCTTACAAGTGTTATGTTTTGACTCTGTGGCTTTACAGAGGACTTCCAACAATTCCATTCCTTTACCACAAGATCAACAAGGAAATGGCTAGCTACTTCAATGTGTTTGTGTTTTTTTTTAATCCTATGTTTGAGTCTTTGTTTTTTTTCTTTTGTATAATTTTTTTCTTTTCTTTTGAGGTTGGTAATGGGTTTAGGACCCCCAAAAACTGCCACTTGGCTTAATTTTTTAAATATTACGATCCATTTTGTTACATGGCCAAGAAAAATATATAATTTGGTTTAAGTTTTCCATAGATGATAAAACAACTTTAATTTTTCTAAATAATATAACATAACTAGTTTAAATAAATAATATTTTTATCAAAAAATTAATTTTTCTCTCATCTAATGTGACACAATATATGATCAAATTCTATATAATATTTTTTATAAAAATATCGTTATTGTCATTAAAAAAATTTAAAAAAGGGCTAATCTTGTTTGTTGTCAGCTGAAGAAACACGTTTCATCAACCGTTCCATTGAAATTTGGCCGTCCGGTCGAGTGTATTCACGCGCGTTCAGATCCGACGCAAGCAAGGTTCGTACTGGTGGTTTTTCAGTCATTCAGTGTTTGCTCGCCCTTGGAGCCGTCGTCTTCTCCTAAATTCAATTCCGCTGCTAAGTGGGAACGACTAGCAGCGCAATTTAGCAAACTCATTCCCTCGCCAATACAGTTCTACTTCCTCGGAAGCTCACATCAAATTCCTCGTCTCAGCAGATTTCTGCTCATTCTATGATTCATGTGTCGCAGACCGTTAATTCTTAGTTCCTTGATCCGTTTGTGATTTTGTGAGCTACTTCTGGAACCCTCTGTTACTCTGATTTAAACTGTTCTGTTCTTGGAACGATTGAATTTTAGTGACTTTGAACCTATGATCTTTCTTTCCTTTTATGGTTTCGTTATGGGGTGCTGTACTTGTTTAAAGCGTCTATGAGTTGCACTAGGGTCGTCATGCTTAATCGTCGGTTTATGTTGTTTCCCGAATTTGTATATTAGAATTTTGATTGGAGGTGAATTTATTTACTTTTGTTCTTCGAATGGGATAGATGTGGATTGTTTCAATTGAACTATTGTGGCATTCTGCACGTTATGCCTGTTCTAAAATGAAATGGGGATACCAGTGTATATGCATAGCATTGATTCACATATAAGTATTTCTTGAACTGCTAACTGCATTGGAAAGTGGGATTTTCCATGGCAAGAAATTTCATTTGCTTTGTGAAATTCTAGAAGTTTAAAGCGTTGTTATTCATCATTGTAGGTCTGGTAGGACAGGATGGAGAACATGCAGTACGCTGAGGAGCTTGTCCGAGAGTTCCTCTTATTCAGAGGATTTACTAATACCCTTCAAACCTATGAGAGTGAATTGCGTACTGATATTGGTAAAGGGTTTGAAGCGGATAAGATCTTAGACCTAATCTTCTCAGTATATATTCCAAAATTTCAAGCAGAAAAATTAGTTGGTCTGCTCAGTTTCTTCAAACAGTATCTCTCATCATCGTCTGATGCAGTGCTAATTGCTACCTTGTCTAAATTGGAGGCTTCTATTTTACGTTACTACATAGTTCATGCATTGCAAGTGGGAAGAAGAGACAAAGTAGCTGAGTTTTTTGCGTTGAGAGGCAATGAATTGCTGGAAAGGTCCCATGATTGGACTCCATGGTTTGGTGCGTTTGCTTTTACTTCTGTTGTATTCTAATGAACTATCAGTTTGAACTTATGATGCTAAGCGGCTGTAATGCAGTGATTCCATATATCAAGAATCCACACTTGGATCCAGAGTTTCGTATTTATTTCTCCAAGGAATGGTTTGAGGCCATGCATCTTTCTGTGAGAAACTTCATTTGTGAGATCTTCAATGGCAGTCATATCCTTCAGAATATATTTTCATGTGTCTTTTTTCTTTTTTCCCCTCTTTACATTGGATATTTTGTCCTTTTATCTCTTTTCCCTTCATGTTTCTGATACAATTATACATGCAAAGGTAAAACATAATTTTCAGTTCTGTCTATATCAATCTGAATCTATAAAACTTCTGTTCATGGTGGCTGCGGTCAATCAAACTCTTATTGGACATGATGCATGTGTAGTTTTGATTCTAAAGCCTTAAGATTTGGTTCTGAAACCTCCTCAGACAGGCAGGTTGCCCATTTTTGGCCTCAAGGTTACCTTTTTTTTAGGAAAGAAAATTAATTCTTCCATTATCATTTTTTTTTTCAAAAAATCAATTCTCCATGAAGAAAAAAAAAGCTCTCACAACTGAGGCTCTATTTTGTTTTGCTAGATAATTGACTTGGACAAAGATTACAATATTAATGAATTATCAAAATTAAGAATTCATATTGAATGCTTTCATTTATTTGCAAAATGAATTTTAAATAGTGTGACTATGGGCTTGTACTCAGTGGATGTCCATTGTATTGTGAACAAACAGAGAAAATGTTGCATGTAAAGAAAAGAAAATGCATAAATAGTTTCATATGCCTCTCAAAAAGGTGACTGTCTTTTTTATTTGATTGTCCAAAGTATAAGCCTCTCTAGTTAATTCCTCAATACTGTTTTCCCAATTATTTTCATTCCTCAATCTGTTAAAGTCATGAGAATCAACTTCTCAATTTGATCCTCCAAAGGCATGAAAACAATTGGAGGAAAACTATCGAGGAGTTAAACTGAGAGAAATATGCTTGGGATGACGAAATTGAGAAGTAAGTCATCTACCAGGAATGAAAGTAATAATTTACTCAAATTAATTTATTTAAATATTACTTATTAGTTTCTGAAAATATTCTTAACAAAGCCACGCCTACCTGCTATACTGAAGATCAGTTCAGATACAAATGCTACCAACAGTCTCAAAAGAGATATCAGACAACTGAATCATAAGTTGTCTCAACTCCAGGCTTTACTTGAGGAGAAAGAGGCACAGTTATGCCAGCTTAGGAGGTAAGAATTTTTTATTCAATACTCTTGAGACGCTAAATATTAATAAATTTTAGTCCTGCTTTTAACTTTGATTGCAGTATGGAAGGAAGTAATGATTCTTCAAGCATCTTGCATGAAGAAGGTATTTATCCATTGCAAGATACTCCAGAAGTTTGCACAACAATTAATCCACAAATAGGTCAAACAGAGGTTAGCCAAGATTCTGTTGTTGCTGGGACTAGAAAAAATCATTCAGAATTTATCAGCTCCAATTATGGTGATGATTCAACTTCACAATTGGGTGACCTTTTGGGAAATGGCAAAACAGGTGATACCAGTCAAATAGTTCATGACAGTCCCCAAATAGGTAGACAGATACTTTAAGACCACCACTTCTTCGTGAACTTCTATGAAGTAGTTGTTCTGTCATAATCTTTTAAAAAAGGTGATGGCAGCTGTGATAATTTCATGGATGTATGGATATGTTTAACATCCACAAGACAAGAAATATCTTTTTTAAGATAAGTGGGCATTGGAGTGTAAAGGCCAGGATAGATAGAATTGGATCTCTGTAAATTTGGAGAAGTATTTGAACTTATCTGGTAAAATAAAATGATTGATACACAGTGAACGATGCTGACACTAGTTTCGTGTCACTTGTAACTACAAATCATAAAATAAGATAGTATGGAGAAGAATAATAAGTTTTCTATCAAGGAGTAGGGTTAGATTCAGGAATCTATGTAGAAAACAAAAATACGCAAGACGTGTAAATTATGTTGATGGATATCGAATTGAATCAGCTTCAAAATTTATTCTGAAATGAATACACACACGCACAAAAAAGCTTCTGACACTTGATTTAAGGTAGCAATTAATTAATTCCTTCTTTTTCATATTTGCTACTAAAAATATTTGTAGGCCTCAGTTTAGTTATGTGCCAACACCATCTTCATGAACTTTCTTAAAATCACATATAATTTTCTGGATACTGCATAAATTGTGTTTTAGGTTGAGATAGGAATCAATGAAGAATTTAAGTAACAATTGATCATATATATGAAAATAGAAAAGTAATAGTTAATCTCTCTTGGCAGAGAACAGTGGGGAAGTTTACATGGAAGAGGATTTTCCAGAGGTCAAAGTAGAGCACCAGGTAAATTTACTGTTGGAGTAATATCTCATGTCTGAAGTTTCATACTCTACTTACTGGCTTTTGTTTCTTCTTCCTACTCAGTCATCTTCTTACAATCCAACTTTCCTGATTATGCTAACTTTTATTTGAGTCTGTAACTATCAAATTACTGTGGCTTCTAAGGAAACATTCTTGGGGCACACAAGTCCAATTAGCCGATGCCGCTTTTCTGCATCTGGAAACAATATTGCCAGTGCTTCCCTGGATGGAACTGTCAGGTATTTTCTTCACAAGGTGTTTCAAAACTGTATATTAATATTAGGAACTTGACAGGAAAAAAATTAATGATGTTAGTTTAATTGCTAGTCTTGATATCTTGGCTATAGTCATTTACCACTTCCTAAAAAATGTATGAGCAGAGGTTTATTAGAAGAGTGCCGTCCACATTAGTAAAGAAACCGAAAATAATAATAATAATAATAATAATAATAAAAATGCTTGACTTAACTGCATAAGTATTTGTTAAGCACTACTTTTTTTCTGTTTTCTTTTGTCTCTCACCAAGTATGCTAGATCATGGTCTGCAGCTTTTCCTAATATATACAAGATCTATTTACTCATTAAAAACTAAATCTTTCTCTGCTCTATACACCTTAATAAAGGATATGGACATATGACTCATCAACTCCAGTGTCTAGAAATGCAACCATCTACTGTGGCACAGAAATCTTGTCTCTTGATTGGGAGTGTAAGTCAGATCGCTTGGTATGTGAATTGGTTACTCACGGTGTTCCATGTTATCTCATTGAATGCCTTATGTAGTAAATTCAGTTAATTAAGTTTTTCCTTTTGCTTAAAGCTTCTGATAGGCACATCAGACGGGTGCATCAAGGCATGGAATGTGGATGCAAAGAGAGTTGTTTGTGACCTAAACACAACTGAAGCATTTCCAAAGTGTTGCCTAACCTAATAATTTACTTTGCAGGCTTTCCTCTGTGTGTGTGTGTGTGTGTGTGTGTGTTTTCCTATTTTTAAGCCATTAAAGTAATATATGTGGGTTTGCAGAGTATTGGATGTGAAATGCAGCCCGGTGGAACCAATTTTTGTGTCTGCAGCAGCATCTGGAGGGTACTGATTCAATTTTTGAATCTTGAAATCCTTGTGAAACTTTTACACTAAATGAATGTGGTTTTTGTATTCTCTGTTTTAATGCTTCTGGCTTTCCCAATTTTGTTGTGCATGTCATATTATCTGGATTTGCAAGCCATGGTTTTCACCTTGCTCTGGAATCCTACCTTTTTTTTGAATGTTTTTATCCTTTTTGTTTTCATTTTTTTAATTTTTCACATTTTAACAATGAATCATGTGCACGGTCTTCCCTATGTAGTGCTGGTTCTAACAACTTGGAAAATCTGGGCTTCGCATCACTAACTGTGTGGAACATGAAGACATGGAAAGCCATGGTATGAGCTTTTATATATGGAGTTCATATTCATATTTTCAAGTTGTTTTTTGTGTTTTTTTATGTCATGTATAATTTTGTTATTCATGAAGACAGTTCTTCCCCTTGGAGAAGAACCACCAGCAATTACTTCTCTATGCTTTAATCACAATGGGAAGATTTTAGCAGCTTCTGCTATCGATGGAATGATTCACATGTTTGGTATCCTTTATTTATTTTATTACTTCCCGGCATTGATGTAATTAGTATTAGTAATTCATCTAAAAAGTGAAATCTGTTATTTTCCTTTTTCTTGAGATAATATCTCCTTCCATGTTATGAGTGCTAATCTGATGGATTAGATATGCTTTCTGAAGGTTCCTTAGCTGCAAAGGGATAAGAAAGGAGAAAGAGGGAGTGATCTTGTTATTTTTAGTGATGTCAAATAATGTCATAAGTATGTTCTAGTAGAGGTCACTTGTTTTAACATTCAGATCATCCTTAAGCTGGCTAAAGACATGTCATGTGGTCTACAAATCACTGGCTGGCCTGCACATGATTCTTCCATCAGTTCGATGCTTTTTGGACCTGATGAGACTAGCATTTTTAGCTTAGGCTCTGATGGGAAGGCAAGTACTATTATTTAATGTTTAGCCTGAAAACAGAGATACTATTTTGTCTGCTATTCCTACATGTAAAATGATCTTTTCAGTTTAATTAGCAGGATTGCTTCTTTCTTTTTTCTCTTTTGGGTTAGATATTTGAATGGAGTTTGCAAAATCCGGGACAAATCCTGTGGTCAAGAAACTGTGATAGGTATGTTTTTAGTTTGATAAATAGGTATAGATTTATAATTTTCTTTTTTTTTTTTAATTTAAAAAAGGCATGGAATTGTATTAATGTCGGATAGATCAATTAGTCTTCATATCAAGATGCCAAAGATAGCTAAGTTAGGCACATGAACTGGAGGGATGTCAGAGAAAGCTAATCCTGCTCAGAGTGGCCCTTTGGTACAAGGATAATTGCTCCACAATTCAGATGCTATGAGTGTTTTGGTGTCAGGGAACCTATACTTTAATGAAAGCTGTAAAATTGGGTACTGATTATCTTGTTTGACTCAGAATTTCTAATACCCAGGCCAAAAAAAGAAAGAAAAAAGAAAAAGAAATTCTAATACCAATCTTTCTTTTGCTGTAAAAAAGGCAGAGCTGATTTAATTAAGGGTGGTTCCTTTCACTAGCTACAATAGTAGGTCAATCTGACTTCTAGCATGTAGTAGGCATGCTAATACACGTGATAAATGTGCGGAATAACTGTGCTGTTTTTTTTTTCTTTTGACTTCTTTGGAGTGATAAATTGGACATGCCTAAAGAGTTTGCTGCCAACATGATGATCTTTTATCCAAATTTCACAGGTTGCGTTATCCAGGGGATCTAAAATATTGCAGACATGAGATGGCTTTAGATGGTAATGGGACGAGACTCTTAGTAACGTCAGGTTCAGTGAGAGCACCCATATATCAGGTTCAAGTTTCCACCTTATTTCCTCCCTACTCCCCTTTCAATATCAAGTTCATTGATAATACACTTAGTAGAAGAATTTTTCTGTGGAAAAGAAATTAGAATTTGCTGAACGTCATATTGGTTTGACTTGTATCATTGGTGTTCATACTTTGGATTGAAAACTTATAATTACTTGCTAGGGAAAAATACAAATACTTCCTTTAATTTGAGCCATTTGCAAGCACCCCCTTAACTTTGAAAGATAGAAAATACCCCCACTCAACTATCATCCTTGAAGATTTAAACACTTCTATCAATTTGCCTATTACCTTACTTTAGACTCTGGTTTGTCATGTGATACACTTATGTATTTAACTAGAAACAATAAATGACAAAAATTGAGCCTTTGTGAAAATGGGATTTAAATTCTCAGTAGTGATATTTGTGGGGGGATGAAACTTTGCAAGGCAGATATTGATTAATTTTATTCAGAGTATGCGGCTGAACAGATATAGAGCTAGGACTCAATCAAATCTGATCCTAATCATGTAAATTCTAATCTCTATTCCTAAAAATCAGGGATATACCTAATCTAATAAAAATAATGTTGCTGAAGATAAAACAAGATAACATAAAAGATAAAATAAAAGATAAGAAAAAGATAAAAGCAATAAACTAATTTGCCCTAATCAGATAGGGTTTCTTGTGCACCGTTTCCAACTGGGGATATTTTCTGGTTTTGCAAGTTGAGGGTGGTGTTTGCAAATGACTCAAAGTTGAAAAGTGATAATTGCATTTTCCACTGCTACATGTTAAGTAGGGTGATTTTACTCTTGTATGTCCCACTGTGCTGTCAGGTTCAGGGTCGTCAAAGTGGGTGGAGAACACTTGCTCATAGTGCCTCTATTACAACTGTTGATTGGCATCCGAACTTGCCCATTTTCTTGACAGGGTCAGCTGATAATTCTGTCCGTGTAACATCCTTGTCATAGCTGATTGTCTAGAAGATTGTTTCATTCTTTCTTTAGGAAGCAATTGAATATGTCGTATTTAATTTCTGTGTTTTAATTATGATGGATCTTCTTTAATATTCAATTTATGCATCTTGGTGTCAAGCATTTCTGAAAATCCGCTAGTCCGATGTGCATGTGTATACTATGGACTCGTGTGTGTAAAGTTGAAGAGAGAAAAGAAGCTCTGATTGATGTCGTTTCTTGATGTGCATATGTGTCATTATTATGTATTCTAAGCAGTTTGTTGTTTCTGTATTTCTTCTCGGACTCTAGTTTGATGTCAGCATTTGCTCAATGTATTAATTAGATAAGCATGAGTATTAACTAGTGCTACGTGTTTAAATGCTTCTCCCACCCCACCCTCTCTCTCGTATTAAAGAAGTGGAGTGATTTTGTGAGAAAAAAATGAAAGAAGGAAATCAATAGTGAATTGAATTCTCTCTTGTATAAGATGTGTTACGGGAGAGGGTTACTCATAAGCTACTCTCTCACTTAGTCATTGTCCCTCTTACTGAACGAATTTGACTCGTCTTGAGTATGTGAATTTGAATTTGGAATGTTCAGATCATATTTAGATGGGATCTCACCTCCAATCTGATTACAAGATAATGTAATCTCACCTCCAATCTGAGCGCAAGTCTACTTTATCTGGTTGTTTAGAAAAGTTGACTTGCAAAGATGGAATCTCACCTCCAATCTGATTACAAGATAGATCTAAAGATTCCACGAGTGGAAAGGCTCCAAAACCAATGGGGAATTGTGTCAGAAATTTGAGAATGTGACGTGTCCAACAATTGGTAATACGTTTGAGTGCGAAGCCACATTGGAAAAGAAGGACCCACCTTGATAGAACTTAAATTTAAAATCTCCAATTGGAATGGTGGAACCCAATCAGCACTAATGTTTAGAACAAGTGCATTCGAAGACAAATCCAAATAATTTAGGTTAGACAAGTTGGAGAAGTGAACGTCGGTGACCATACCTGTTAAGGAGTTTTCCGGAACATATTATGTCTCCAACTCAGACAAATGTCCAATGCTTTTAGGTAAAGTTCCACATAATTGATTGGAACCAAGGCGCAAAACCTTTAATGATTTGTGTGCACATTGAGGGAAATTTGGAACAAAATCTTGAAGTAATCCAGTCAAGTTGCTTCCATCTAGAGATAGTTCACGCAAACTACATATATCCCACACAGATCTGGGCATGCCATCATGAAGCTTGTGGACAGAAAGGTCAAGAATAGCAAGGCTGCTTTTAAAATTCAACAACCATTCAAATATTGAGGACGTGAGGTTATTGACAGACAGAGAAATCAATGCTGGCAAGAGAATGAGAAATGTTAAGGGTGGAAAAAGACAGAGAAGGAATATTGTCGGAAAGGTTGCAATTGATTAAGCCTAATTCATTTAGAAGAGGAAGATTGCTTATCAATCGTAGCCAATTGTGTGCATTAGCACTGAGGTCTACGCCTTGGAGTTTAAGAGTAGTCAAAGACGAGGAAAGATATGACAGCCACTGTAGATTGGATCTTAAATACTAAAAGCGCCAATGTGAAGATATTGCAAGTGAGAAAGATTGCCAATCTGATGAGGTATTACACCATAAAAATAGCGGTAGGAACTAAGGTCAAGATGTTTTAAGTGTGATAGGTTCAAAAGCTGAGTAGGAAGTTCTCCATCAATCTCATTGAAACCAAGATCTAGATATTGCAAACGGGTAAGATTCTTGAATTCACTGGGACTTTCCCTTCAAATGCACAATTTGCTAGGTTGAGGTATTTCAAGTGAGTTAAAGAGTTTATGAATTTCGGAATAAGCAGGCTCTCATTAAAATCATTGTCACTGAGATCCAAATAATTCAAATGATGTAACTCAGCCAATGATGGACTTATCATACCTCTTAAATATTGCAATTCCTTACCACAAAGATCAAGCTTAAGCACGTGACCTGTTCGGTTACTGCATGAAACACCTTCCCATTTGCAGCATTCATGTTGGTTCTCTCCACTTCCCCATGAAGAGAGTCTTCCACTCTCATCGATGAATCCCTGTTTCAGAGAGGCAAGGCTTCTCTTTCATTCTGTATGCACAATAGTCCTATGCTGGTTGACATGTGCGCCAGAAATACAAAAGGGAAAATGATCAATTTGGGTACCATGTTGATTATGAGGACGTGGAATACAATTAGCAAAAGCAGTCGAGTAAGGTGAGAAGCTTAAGCAATGCTAACACAATATATATAGACACACACTAACGAAAGGCAAGATTTTTCTTGCGAACGGTAATTAAATTTAATTGGTTGCGTTAATTAGAAAATTAGTTACGGTTGTTATTAAATTTAATTGGTTGAACTTGAATCTTAAATTTTTTTGAGTTTATTTTCCTATTAATTACTGTAAGTGAAATTTTTGGTCAAAAACCTGTAAAAGCTAGGTAAACGTCAACTCCCACAATCAACTTCTTAATATCTGTTCGGTTTACTTTTTAATAAAAAATTGTTTAAAATAATCACAGTTTACAAAAATAAAGTTTGAATAAAAGTAGAGAAATTTATCACATATTTATTTGGATAACTTTGAAAAAAATGATAATTAAAAACCATGATTTGATTTACCGAAAAATAAACCAAACATACCCTAAGGTGTTTGTTATAAGTCCAAAAGTCCAAGTCAATCGTATGTTTATTTCATTATGTTTACTTAAATTGCGAAAACAAAATAAACATAAGTTAATGTGAAACTTATTTTATATTCCTACTTTAATACCATGATAAAATTGATATACATGCTAAAATATCTCGCGAATAAATTATACTCTGTTTAATTTTCACCCAAAAAAAATTATAAACTCTGTTATCGTATCTTCACATATTAGATGACCATATAAAAGATAAGCTATGGGATAAAGATTAGAATAAATTTTGATGGTCAGTTTGATATATATAGGCATTGTTTTAGTTATAACTACTTCTTTAAGAAAATTTATTGATAAGAAAAATAAATTGGCTAAATTAAATGAATGCAATTTTTTTTTGAAATATAGATTATGTTTTGTACCAGACTTACATGGAAAAGATAAAATTATACCATACATATCATTAAGTAAATTGATGCAAAAAATATTTTTTTGAAGGTGAAGGGAAATGCTATTTATAATGGAGACTTAGCATTTTATGAATTCTTTCTTTTTTAAAAAGAATAGTGGCATTTTAAAACGTCACTAATAATAGCTTTGTTTAAATGTAAAT
The DNA here is from genome assembly GCA_026686845.1 of Adenanthera pavonina. Classification (NCBI taxonomy): domain Eukaryota; kingdom Viridiplantae; phylum Streptophyta; class Magnoliopsida; order Fabales; family Fabaceae; genus Adenanthera; species Adenanthera pavonina. Next base: position 49,660,549 of record JAIVEN010000001.1, on the reverse strand, counting down.
AATGGTATTTTTGCTGAAAGCCACTAAAAATGCCACAAAATAGCAGCATTTCTTATGGTGTTTTATGAAGAAATATCACAAAAACACCAACATTGGAGTGTTTTTAGAATGTTGGTGTTTTTAGAAAGCGCCAGAAATCCTGACTTTTTTTTTTGGTGTTTTCTAAGGAATTAGTGTAGCCCATGATTGTGTTTTTGTTGCGTTTTAAAAAATGTCATAAATTCCAGTGCTTTATGAAAATACCACAATCTACGACATATTTTGTGAAAATATCATAAATATTTTTTTTTTTAAAAAAAAAGGCCACCGTGACAATATAGCACACTTTTTTTTAAAGTGATATCCTATAAGTGTAAATAAAATACTTATTATTCAGTATTTAAAATTCTCATTTGATGACCTAATGAAAGACGTTAATGTCACTTGTGGATATGTCACATGTTATATATATGAGTGGCTTATGATTAGTCTCCCATCAATTTCTTACATAGAAATATAGACTGCTTCCCGCAAATTTTGCATATTCATGCAAACTTAATTTCCACATAAGAATAGTCAAAAGATTACCCTTCGCAATCACTTTTTGTAGTTTCTCTGTTAATATGATGCAATTCAAGAAAGAGACTGCTCATCTCTAAATAATTTAAATTATCATGAAACTTTATATTTACTATATTTCTACATAATTTAATTTAACAAATTTTAAATAATATTAGATTAAATATATGTTTAAATAAATTATTAAATTAGTATACTCAATAATTAAAAATAATTTAAATATATTGAATAATTGATTTTGCTGAAAGACTATAGTTACAATTTTTTTAATTTTTATATTGCATATTCCAAATTCCAGAAACAAGTACATAAATTTCTTTTGAATTAAGGTGATTTGAATAAATCCGTTTTTGTTAAGAGTCTTACAGAGCTTTAGAGTGTTCATGCAAACCTCGTCATTATTTTATTGCAATGATAAATCATTTCGGTTGATTTAATTTTATAATATGAAATGCAATAATCAAAATTTCATCAAATTGAATTTTTGAATTCCCTCTATCTACCTTCTTAATTCCTTGTAAACACATTCTTTTCTAATATATGTGTGTGTGAATGATAAAAGTAATCATTCTAAATTAAATTATCAACTTTTGAATTAAGGAATATTTAATGAATGATCTCAAAATCAATTAATTCAAAATGTATAAAAAATCATATGATTAATAAATAGTATAAACAATGCATTATGCAGGTCATATTGAATCCTATATATATAATTTACTTGAGCCCGGCCACCTTAATCTATAACGATGGAAAAATTACAGACCATTTGATTGATTGATATACTTTATATGCAATCTCAACACGCAAGTGCAGCTAAATGCATGTGATTGACTGTTATGACTTTCATGTTAATTACTATTCAAAGTTAGAATATCACTCTCCCGCGCACATCAAGTTAAGGTGTCTATTCTACATGTTGCGCCTAAAAGTTATTGACACGAAACTAAAAGTTATGGTAAAAAGATGTATAGAACAAAATGCTTGTTTCGACAAGATATTTTAGAATCAATCAATTAATGTTGGCGAAGAAATATGGGGATATATTTTAAAAATTTTATATTATTATATATCATAACCATTTATAGAGACATTATTTCTAACTATATATACTCTTAATATTTATGAAATAAATAAATTTAATATATTTTGGGGTTGTATAATATGGGGAAAATGAGGAGGGGAAGTTAATGTTTAACTTCACACGAACTACATTAATCACTTATACTTGGTTGTAAAAAATAAATGTAACTTTCCGAAAACTTGGGCTCAACTCAAAAACTTTTCAAACAAAAATAAGGAAAATTTTATGGCCCAAGTTATTTATATTACTTTTTCAAATATACTCTTATTATCTTAATATTTTTTTAAGAAAAATGATATTTATAATATTAAAATTAAAACATAATATATTAATTTAAAAAATAAATTAAACTTTCCAGAAATAAAAAAAATGAAACAAGTAAATTAGAATATAACTTCCTAAAAATTTAACTTCCAATAAGTATAATTACTAAGAAGTTATTTTTTAGAAAAGATATTAAGCAACCGCTTGGTTTATATATGTATCAATCAATTTTCTTGTTGTAACTTTTAGATTGATCCTTAGGGTTAAACACTTATACTTCTCTCTAAAATTATATATATTGCTTTTATCAGACTTTATATATATATATATATATATATATGTATATATAATTTATATTTTATTATTTCTCAAAGAAAGTTACTGGTAATAATAATGTCTTATGTACAGTACTTTTTCTAATTTTTTAACTGTTTCAAGTAAGAAAATTTAAAATCTTCAAAATCTTTCCCATGATCTCAACTTCTCTCTCCATTATCTCTATTTCTTTTTATTTTATATTTTTACACAATGTTAATTTTATGGTTCAATTGAGCACCATATTAGAATTTTTAAAATTATTTTTTATTTAAATATTTTTATTATCTAATTTAATTTTGAAAACTATTTGTATGTACTTTTTTTAATTATTTTTATTTAAATTTTCTTATTATATATTTTTATTTTAAATTAATATTTTTAAAATTAAAAAAATTTACGTTTTATCATTAATTTTCAATTTAATCTCTTTTCTTTTTTCTTCAAAATAATTTTTAAATATTTATTGCTTAGTCACAAATTGTTTGATTATTTTTATATCTTTTTGTGAATTTAATTTTAAATCTTTTCAATAATATAATATTTCTTTAAATTTTAATATGTTACGTGCGATGCACATGATAAAATAATCTAGTTTCTATTAATTTTATAATATATTATTAGCACAAATACCCAGAGAAATAATACATTCTTTGTTATAAAACAATTGACACTTTGATTTTTTTTCCTTGTTTCAAAGCAATTATCACATTACAATTTTTAAAATAATATTAATTATTTTTTAACAAGTTTATTCTTAATAATGACACTATCAATGAGAGGTTTAGACGTTCATTAATAAGAGTATCTTATAGTAAAATATATTAATATTTTGTTAATCATTGGATTATTGTTTTCTTCATCTATATATACAATTTCAAAGTGTCAATTGTTTTGAATATAAGATAACAATACTTTGAGTTATTTGTTCATCACTTGGAGCTTCTTGTTGAGCACATTAAGGTCTAAGAATTTTTTCTTTTCTGTTATTTATATTATTTTTATATTTAAAGCCTTAAATTATTTTACAAATCATGAGTTTTCAAACTGAGAATATGATCATTGATTTGAGATTAAAGTTTAAATTGGAAATCACAATATTAGATCGATGTCGCACATACATGCATATGTGCACGCACATATACGAGTTTGCGGCATACTTCGAAAGTTCATGGTTATAGGAGATATTTTTATCATGATATTGAGGGCTAATACATACCTTGATAAGATCATGGTTATAAAAGATATTTGGCTAGAATACATATAACTCCCCTATACTTTAGTTTCATTATAATTTTAATTTCTGTACCCAAAATGTAGTTATAGTCCATGTCGTTTGCACAATTATTTTAATTTTAATTTTGTAGACTTCACCTAAAATTTATGTCGTTGGTATAATTCTTTTTTTATTATATGATGAGGCCTTTTTTTTAAAAAAAAAAGTTTGCACTTGAATCAAGACTAAATCTCATTCAAATAATTTTAAGAAATCCCCTAATCATTTTTTTATTGCATTTATATTACATTCAAGCCTTCAAGGTATGAATACCTGACATGTTAAAATTCAATGCAAGCATGCTGTGTGCTTTTTAAAACGTTTTTTTTTTTAAAAAACTTCTTCCAAATTAAAATTAAATATTAAAATAAATTTACATATTTGCTTATTCAATATTACCATATGTAATACAATAATCAACAATCATTAAATAAGTTATTCTTGTCCAAAATTTGGATATACAACTATATTAAATATACTCATTAAAAGAGCTTTACTTTTTGACTTAACCTTAATTAGTTAGAGTCTAATGTGATTATAAATATGGGGTGATTTGATACCAAAAAAATTATTGTTGTCATTGTAATTAAAATTTAATTATTTACAACTTTTGATTCTCATTTCCTTGATTAGTCAATATTATTATACGTAATGCAACAATAACTAATTGAAGGCCAAAAATGCAGTAATAAATAATTATTGAATAACTTATTTCTGTTATGATAATTAATTTGGTGCTATATGCTTATTTCTTTGGATAAGTACAACACTTAAGATCCGAAGAAACAATAAATATTCTGTGAGGTCTATGGCTATGGGAGAGTTGTAAATTTACATGCATGTACTGATTAAAAATACTTCAAAGAAATATATATCTGAATAGTGAGTACCTTCTTCTGCCTAGTTTCTTTAAGAATCAAACTTATCCCACCATTTCTGGATATAAGGCGGTACAGACTAAGAAGTTACTTAATCAGTCTTTATTAGAAATTGGACAAAACTACCATCACTGAACTTCTTTTTTTTGTTTTTTAATGAGCTCACTGAAATTTAAACTCGAATACTACATGTGCAATAAAAAACGTTTACGAACCTGATAGAAATTCTCCCTTAACGAAAATTGAACCAATTACGATTGCCAAGACAAAATCTAACTTTGTAATATATAGTTAAAAGCTAAAGGACTGTATGTAAAACTCTGCGCGCGCGCGCACACACTTGGGTAAAAACTTCTAATGAAGTGTTCAGAAATGCAACCATCCACTAGAGTGTAAGTCAGACACTTGGCACATGAATTATACTTTGTCATGGTGTTACATGTTATTTCATTGTATGGGTTGAATCATTCTGTCATGTGGATGCAGAGAGAGTTGTTTGTGACCTAAACACCACTGAACCATTTCCAAGGTGTCGCCTAACCTAATAATTTACTTTGCTGTGTTTTGGATGCAAAATTAATGCAGCAGCATTTGGAGGGTACTGATTCAATTTTTGAATCTTGAAATCCTTGTGAAACTTTTAAACTCTTAAATGAATGTGGTTGTTGGATTCTCTGTTTTAACTCATCTGCTTTTCCTAAATTTTGAATCTTGAAATCCTTGATATGTTTTCTGGAGGTTCCTTAGTTGCAGAGGGATATATAAGAAAGGGATAATGTCTTTTCACAGAATCAATGACAAAATAAATTAAAAATTTATCACATATATAAGTGCCTATATAATGGATTTGATATGCTTTCTGCAGGTTCCTCAGATGCAGGGGAATAAGAATGGAGAGACAGGATTGCTTTCTCTCTCTCTCTGTTTTTTTTTTTATATGAATGGAGTTTGCAAAATTAATGACAGATCTTGTGGTCAAGAAACTGTTATAGGCATGCTTTTAGTTTGATAAATGCGTGTAGACTTGTAATTATTATTTTTTTCTTTTTTTGATTTAAAGAAGGCATGGAATTGTATTAATGTTGGACAGATCAATTAGTGTAGATGCCAAGATGACAAAGATAGGTAAACTAGGAAGATAAAGTAGAGGGATGTCATAGAAAGCTAATCTTCTCAGCGCAGCCTTTTTATGCAAGGATAACTGCGCAACCATTCATATACTGCGAGTGTTTTGGTGCCAGGGAACCTAACTGTAAAATTTTTTTCACTCCCATCTTTAATATTTGTCATTTTTATTGAAAAAAAAATTTACAGCCCAAAATATTACTCATTTTAGAAAGTTGTGATGTGTACTCCATGAGGAATTTATCTCAGGAACTTAAAAAATATAGAGGATAGCAATGGTGAAGTTTAACTCAAACGAGTTGATCAACTAGAACCTAATGAGAATTTGTCTAAGAGAACTTTAGCTATAGAAAGACGTCACAAGAATAGATCAAACTCTTGATAAGTTAAATGTATTCTTAAAAAAAAATAAAGAATTACTGAAACTCACTAATTGAATAAATTCTGAATAATATTGATATGTCTAAATGTGTGTATAAACAAGGTCTATAAATAGGCAAATAGATATCTTAAAATAACTATAAATATTTAGAACTCAAATAATCCCAGCAAATCTAGTAAATTCTAAAAAGATAACTAATTATCTAAAAGCCTAAAAATAAAAATGAAAATACTAAAGAAAATAGTAAAAAATAATATTCTAACCCTTATACTACTAGATATTCCTTACAGATAAGGTTTATCTAATAGAATTTAAATTAAACTAATTTAAATCTAAACTTTTGATTAGTCCTTTTGAATACAAATAAGAAATCACAAATTATTTATCCTAATCTAAATCAAATAAATTCAAAAAGAATAAGATAAATAAAATAATTAAATCTAAAAAATTAAAATAAAATTTAATATTATCCTAAACTAATTCTAGGTGGCTTGTGCTGCTGCTTCTTCTAACTGGGCTTTTGTTGGATCATGAGCTTGGATCAAAACTATAATTCTTTCCTGGGCTATATGTGTAGAAATCTCTTCTTCACGAATCTTGGCATTTTCATCTTGTAAACCTCTAATCAAACTTTGTAGAGTTTCCTTAATAGCTCTAGTTTTTTCTCTAGTCATTTGGCTTTCCAAAGCTAAAACCTTTATTTGAGATTGATCATATAATGTATTGAAAGAGTTTTCTAAATCCATACCATTCTCCCCCTCTTGAAAAAGAGTCGTCCTTGACTCTTCAAGATACTTTTGTAACCAAGGAGAGTCACCCAGATAAAAAATCTTCTTTTTCAACCCTCTTAGTGGTAGTAGATGATAAGCATGAAAGATTGAATTATGAAGATGATCTTTGTATTCCTGCAAAAGAGAAATAAAACAATTAGCAAAAGAATAAATAAGATCATTAGTTTTTACTTTTCTCTCCTTTTCTTTCTCTTTTTCACTCTTTCAATTTTCTTCTCACTTATTTGCTTTTGTCTTCTTCTATTTTTCTGCACTTTTTTCTTTTGACTTACTTTCTTTTCTTCTCTCATTCCTAATTTTACCACGCTTATTTTTCCACTTAATTTTACTTTTTATTTTCTCTTGAGCCTCACATAATTGAATACATTGTAATGAATTATGGGCTTCGTCCAATACAAGAGAACAATTGTTAGCATGCCCTTCAAATAGTCATGCATGTCCAACTACCATACCCATATGCTCAACTTCATCACAAGCATTATTTTCCAATTTTGCAATGTCATTGTTCTTAACTTGTACATTAGAAGCACAACAAAAAACAAGTGCACCACTATCAACTAAATTATCCATCAAATCATTTATAACACTTTCCTTCTCTAAAGGTATCAAATTGTCATGAATAACAATATTAGACTCACTGGGACTCTTATTTGTAACATATCCCACATCAATTAATTCAACACAAGAGATATAATCACTACAAGGGTTTTGAGAATTAGGTATACCTTTAAGTGTAGTTGATGTTGCATCAACTTTCTCCTTCAGTTGATCTATTTTCTCTAAGTGGGGTGTTAATCATACCAAATTACATCCTTTCAGCGCATTTTCCTTGAGTTATGCATTCATATTTATACATACTAGATACTCATGATAGGAAAATGTACAATCCTGTAATGCATAGTAGTATGTTTTTGCCCTATTATACATTGTTTTGCTCCCATGGAAGATTATAAATTATCATCTTTGTTGCAGACCTCATGGGGGAAAACAGTGGAGCAACCAAGCCTCTTTTCTAGAGTGGGGAGACCATGAAAAGAAAGAGACATTATAACTTGAGAAATATATGAAAAGGAGGAAGAAAAGAAGGGAGTAGGCTTCAGAAGCTGCCCACGCCACGGCTTGATGATATGAGGCCACGGCCTCATGACAGACAGTGAGTGATGAACCACGACTTGAGATATGAAGCCGCAGCCTGGATAGTGTAGCTACGGTGCTAACCCTTCGTCAGCAAAATGCAGAGCTTCATTTTAACCGAGTATTTGAAGAGTTAGAGGCAATTATTTTGGACATTCTGAGCTAGGGCACGAAGAGGAACATCCAGAGAGCATTTTAGAAGCTTGGTTCTGCTAGGATTTGAAGCATTGACGAGATTTGAGCTTCCCTCTTTGGTTTTCCTACATCTCCTTCTTCCTTTCCTTACTTTTGTTCAATGATTGTGGTAATTGGGATATATTTTATTATGGTTTTGTTGAACATGAGTGGCTAATTGTTCCATTTCTAGGATTATTTTGAACCCTTGTATGAATTGAATACTTAATCCTCCTTTATATTTGTGATTAATGTTATATTTATGTTGATTCAGCTCCATTCTTAATGCTTCTTATTGTTTGGACACTAATAAGATTATCTTATTCATTTAAGTGATGCTTGAGGAAGTTAGTTTAAGTAGAGAACTTGAGTTAGATCATATGAAAACTTGAATCTTGCCTTGTTAAGTGAAGAGTTGTGTTAGTGGGATAGAGATATACTCACTAACCTCATATTGTCACTTAGGATTTGAATTGAATTGGGGAGTTTACTTAACTAGAGAAGAGATTAATTAATTAATTAAACTAAACAACTATTTGGAGACTCGAGAGAGCACATATAGCTAAATCGGTATCCTGACTAACATAATCTAGCATTAAAAGCAATTGTAAAAGGAGTTTAATTGGGTATTTATGAAATACAAGGGGGATAAATAATCCTAGATCTCTTTGAATTCCTCAAGTCCTTAGCCATACTTGTTGCTATTTTTATACCCTTGTCTATCATTGTATAAGTTAATTAAATAGTGAATCATTTAATTGCCTTACTTGAATTAATTGAAAATATGATGTCCAATGTTTGACTACTTTTGATCTAAGTCCCTATAGAAATGATACTCTCTCATCACTTTACTATTACCTCAGCCCGTACGCTTGTTGTATAGCCTGGTGGTGAACAAGTTCTTTGGTCAACCTTAAACTAGTGTTAGTAGATTAAGTTTGAGTTTATAGATAGGAAAATAGATACTTTGTGTAATTTAGATTCATATACTTTTTATTTTTGTTATTAGTTTGATACTTGTTTGTTGTCTTTGTTTTGTAGGTACCTATCTCTCGCGCATGCAAGGCTTAGATCCCGACAGATTTGAAGTGGTTCTGGAGGGCGAAAATATCTTTGAAGGAGATAATCCTAACACTCCTGAACCTCAAGAAACTTTGGCCATGAATGAAGGTGAGGTGGATGAAAATGACATCCAAACTCTTGATGAATTTGTCAGTAGAGAGAATGATGGCTATCACTCTAGTATCCACATGCCGGATATCCAAGCACGAAATTTTGAAGTTAAGCAAACGATGCTACAGTTGCTACAAATGAATAGGCAATTTGGTGAAACATACTCAGAGGATCCTAATGCTCATTTGACTACGTTTGTAGAGGTTTGTGACTCATTCAAACAAAATGGTGTTTCTAAGGATGCTTTGAGGTTGAGGCTCTTCCCCTTGTCATTGAAAGATAAAGCAAAGGCGTGGCTAAATTCCTTTCCAGAGCAATCTATTGATGCTTAGGATGAGTTAGCAAGGAGATTCAGAGCAAGGTTCTTTTCTCATGGTCGTCGAGCCTCTCTTTGTGGTGAACTTCTATCCTTTGAGCAAGAACCAGGTGAACTATTTCATGAAGTTTGGGAGTGATTTAAAGATAAGTTGAAGCAATGCCCTAGTCATGCACAGCAGAAATGGGTGTTACTTAAAACTTTTTGGAATGGGCTTGATGATGATTCCTTGAATATGCTAGATGCTGCATCTAATGGGACTATTGGAAGCATGATGATTAATGAGCTCTACAAATTGTATGAGAATCTTGCTGCAAACACAATGCAAAAGGCCAATAGAAGGAGAACCATGAAGAAGAAAGATCATTCACAAGCCACTAGCTCTACCAATGACATTTTAGATCATTTAAATGCTTTGAATCGTAGGTTTGACAATTTGGAGATGCAAGTAAGAAGAGGAAATGTTATGGGGGTAAATTCCATTCAATCTCCTATGGGTTGTGAACAATGAGAGGAAGGGCATATCACGGAGCAATGGCCTTATGCTTTAGAGAATGTAAACTACTTAAACAACTTTCAAAGAGGGCCAAACAATCTACAAAACAATCCTTTTTCACAAACTTATAATCCGAGGTGATGAAATCACCCTAACTTCTCTTAGAGTCAAGGACAAAAAGTGAATCAACCTTCTTAATCTAGTGTAAGGCCTAACCATCTTCCCGGCTTCCAACCTCAAGCTAGGCAAATTCCCATTAAGGAGAAAGATTCCAAAATGGAGAAAATATTGTCTCAAATTCTAGCCAACCAAGAAACTGCAAGAGTGGAGACTAAGGCTACTTTTGCGATTCATGAGATGACAATCAAGAATCTTGAAGTGCAAATGGGTACTATGGTTTCTCAACTGAATTCTTTGCAAAAGGGTGGTTTGCCAAGTGACACAATTCCTAATCCAAGGAGAGATGGCAAGGAAGACTGTAAAGCGATCACCTTAAGGAGTGGTAAGCATTTGCTCAAAGTCATTGATCCTAAGGTGAATTATGGAGGTGATGAGGAAGTTGTTGTTCTAGGAGAGAATGAGAGTGAAAAAGAAGAAGAAGTTGTGAAAAATAATGAGGACAAGAATGACACTGAGGGAGAAAAAAGAGAGGTAGAGAGAAAAGATGAGAAATAGGGTGAAAAAATGAGTGGAGAGAAAAGAAAGCAAGAAGAAATCATCCAAAAAGTGACCCATCCTTTACCTTTCCCCTGAAGATTCAAGAAACAAAAAGAAGATAAGCAATTCAAAAAATTCTTAGATATCTTCAAGTAGTTACATATTAATCTTCCTCTAATTGACGCATTGGAGCAAATGCCCACATATGTGAAGTTCTTGAAAGATATGTTTGATCAAAATCCTACAAGTATACAGGGTTGATTACAGTAATAAAAAGTCTTTGTAGTATTCCAGATGTTGAACCCAATAAAGGTAGTAAATTTGTTAGTCCAAACTTTTAATCCATGAGGCAAGTAATAATCAGATTGAGAATTCAAATTTAAAAAGGAAATAAATAGGAAACAAAACAAAATTTGAGTTTTGATTCAGATCTAGAAGCATCAAGGGATCAAGATTCACCTTATGGGATAACTAGATTCTATTCCTTAGTTAGACTCTGGATAATTATAGTGATCGTTATTCCTAAAATGTCCTAATTACCTCTTAGTCAATTAGTCCTTATTTAATTAGGATTCAATTCACTCTAGCGCAACTAAAATTCCTAACTAAACCTTGAAAACTACAACGTATATCACCATGAATTCCTAGTTCTATCTCTAGATTAGTTATTCATGTTTATTTCTTTAGATCTAGATTCACTTGTCACCTCTCAGTCCATCAAGTTAACCCATTAATTAGATTATATGGTGATCAGACATAAAATCCACATAAATGAATAAAAGAGATAAATATAATAGAAAGATAAATTAATTATAACTTGAAGAAAAAATCAACAGAGTCTTAACTAGAGAAACAAATCGAATCCATTCTAGTCAGGCTACATCCCTACCCCAATTGGGAAATTTAGCTACTCATAGAATTAGAAATAAAAAAAAAACTAAAATCTAAAATCATAGTGAAAATAATAAGAAAACAGAGTTATATTAAAGAAGAATGAATCTATCGCTAATACTCCTCGAATTTCCTTACTCCCTCTCTTTATAAGATGCTCCTAGTTACTCCCAGATACATTTGAACCATGTTCTCTGGCCTCTAGTGCATTTCTTAATCTTTTTTAATGTTTCTATCTTGTCTCCTTATATAAGAAAAATTTAGAAGCCCATAAAAGCCCAAAATATCATAAAAATGTGTTTTTATGGACTTTTGTTGCTTGACCCGGCACCAGGTGTCCATATACTCATCCAATACAGTGCTGGGTGCTTTTGAAAGGTTGAAAAACATCCAAAACATGTTGACCCAGCACCGGATGAGTTTGACCCGACGCCGGGTGCTTCTGTGGTACGAACACTTCTCTATTTAGCTTCAGAAAGTCACTAGCTCGTGTTGAAATTTTGAATTCAATTTTCACCATGATAAATTTGGAATTTGGGAAAACTCATAAAGGTTGTAGATCTATGTCTCAACTTTTCAATGCATCTTAAATCATCTCAATCAGAGTTAGAGTTATGATCAAAATACCAAAGGATGTCGAAACTTTTTAACATGAACGATTTGTAACATTTTTGCTCCAAATGCTTCTAAATGAGTCTATAACACCATGAAACATCAAAATATGTAAAATCATGCTAAATTATATCAATGTAAACATATTTAAATACAATTTGAATCTTAAATATGAGTATTTTACATGTATAAAATGGACACATCAATGTTGTCTAAGAAGAGAAGATTCAATGAGTTTGAAATGGTAGCCTTAACAAAAAGTTGCACCGATATCATCAAGAATCAGCAACAAAAGTTGAGTGATCTGGGTAACTTTGTGGTTCCATGTGAAATGGGTAAAATGACCATCCGAAAGACTTTATGTGATTTGAGCTCCAATATGAATCTCTTGCCTCTTTCTATCTTTAAGAAAATGCAATTGGGTGAGGTAAGGCCAACCACTGTGACTTTGCAATTGGCAGATAGGAGCTTGGTTTATCCCAAGGGGATCATTGAGGATGTACTTGTGAGAGTGGGCAACTTCATCTTTCTCGTGGATTTCATCATTCTAGATTATGAAGTAGATCGGGAGATGCCCCACATTCTATGGCGTCCTTTCTTAGCCACTGGTAGAGCCCTCATTGATGTGGAAAAGGGTGAGATAACATGGAGAGTTGTGAAGAAAGGTTGACATTTAACATGTTTAAAGCCATCAAAGTGCCTAATGAACTGGAGGAGTGTTGCTTTACTGACATCATTAATCAAGTGGTGCATGAGGAATTCCACAAGTCAATCACTCAAGACCCTTTGGAAGCTCTCTTAATTGGGGGTGAATTGGAAGGAGAAGAATTTGAAAAATGCTTGGCTTTGATGAATGCTTCCTCGACCATCCCTAAAAATCGCATTGCAATTGAGTCTTTAGAGACAACTTCTCTTGAAAAACCTTCTTTGAAGCCGTCTCTAGTTAAGCCATACATTCTTGAGTTGAAAGCACTCCCAACTCATTTGAAATATGTTTATTTGGGAGGAGACAATACATTACTTGTCATAATTGCTTCTAATTTGAATGAAGATCAAGAGAGGCAACTTTTAAATGTCTTGAAGGCATATAAGTGGGCTATTGGGTGGACCATTGCAGATATAAAGGGGATTAGTCCATCAATCTGTATGCACAAAATTTTCTTGAAGGATAACCATAAAACATCCATCGAGCATCAACGAAGGTTGAATCCCATCATGAGGAAGTGGTGAAGAAGGAAATTCTGAAGTAGCTAGATGCAGGGATTATATATCCTATCTTGGATAGTTCTTAGGTGAGCCCAGTCCAATGTGTTCCTAAAAATGGGGGCATGACTATAATAGCTAACACACACAATGAACTTATTCCTACTCGTACTGTTATCAGTTGGAGAGTGTGCATGGATTACCGCAAGTTAAATGCTGCCATGCTAAAAGATCATTTTCCATTACCTTTCATTGATCAAATGCTCGATAGATTGGCTAGTAAGGAATTCTTTTGCTTTTTGGATGGATATTCTGGTTGCAATCAAATTCCCATTGCTTTAGAGGACCAAGAGAAGACCACTTTCACTTGTCCTTATGGCATATTTTCATTTCGAAGGATGACCTTCAGTTAGTACAATGCATTGGCAACTTTTCAAAGGTGTATGATGTCGATCTTCTTGAATATGATTGAAAAGACCATAGAGGTATTTATGGATGATTTCTCAATGTTTGGGGTATCTTTTGAGGAATGTTTTTACAATCTTGCAGATGTCTTAAAACGTTGTGAAGAAACCAATCTTGTGCTTAATTCGGAGAAATGTCACTTTATGGTGTGTGAAGGCATTGTACTAGGCCATAAAGTGTCCAAAAATGGCTTGGAAGTTAACAAGTCAAAGATTGAGCAATTACCTCCACTTGTCAATGTGAAAGGTATTAGGAGTTTTCTTGGCCATGCGGGATTCTATCATCGGTTTATCAAAGACCTCTCCAAGATAGCTAAGCCTCTATATCTCTTATTAGGGAAGGATGTGGAATTCAAATTTGATGACAAATGTCTTGAGGCTTTTGAAGAGCTTAAAAGAAGATTAGTAGCGGCACCAGTCATTGTAGCTCCTAATTGAGACCTTCCATTCGATGTCGTGTGATGCTTTTGACTTTGTCATGGGGGCTGCTTTGGGTTAGAGGAAAGATAAGATTTTCCACCCCATATACTATGCTAGCAAAACTCTTGATGCTCAAGAGAACTACACTACCACAGAGAAGGAGATGCTAGCCATAGTATTTGTTTTTGGCAAGTTCCGACCATATCTTGTTGGTGCTTAAGTAACGGTATTCACTTATCACTCTTCCATATCTTTTTAGCAAGAAAGAGTCAAAGGGGTGGTTGTTAAGATAGGTTTTATTGCTGCAAGAGTTTGACCTTGAGATTTTTGACAAGAAGGGCTCTAAAAACCAAGTGGCTGATCATCTGTCAAGATTGGACAGCAATGCACAAATTGATAACGAAGGTGCTATTCATGAGAAATTTCCTGATGAACAACTCTTTGCTATTAAGGATGTAGTGGACCCTTTGTATGCTGATATTGTTAACTACTTAGCATGTGAAGTGACACCCCCTGATTTGAAGCTTTATCAATTGAAGAAATTCCTTCATGAAGTGAAGTATTACAATTGGGATGAACCTTACCTCTTTAGGTGATTTGCGAATTCATTGATTAGATGGTACGTCCCGGAGTATGAGCAACAAGCCATACTTCATGGTTGCCATGCTTCTGAATATAAGGGTCACTTTGGGGGAGGGGAGAAAATAGCAGCCAAGGTGCTTCAATGCTATTTCTTTTGGCCAACTCTATTCAAGGACTCGTCTGAGTTTGTTCTGAAATGTGATAGATGTCAAAGAGTTAGAAACATCTCCAGAAAAAATGAAATGCCACTGACCAACATGCTAGAAGTAGAATATTTTGATGTTTGGGGGATTGACTTCATGGGACCACTTCCCAAATCCTTCAACAATCAATACATTCTAGTGGCAGTGGATTATGTCTTAAAATGGGTGGAAGCCACTGCTTGTATGGCCAATGATGCCAAGACGGTGACCAAGTTCTTGAAAAAGCATATCTTCACCAGATTTAGGACTCCACGAGCCATTATCAGTGATAGTAGTACTCATTTTTGTAATAGACAATTTCGAGCACTCTTGAAGAAGTATGGTGTAAAGCACAAAGTGGCCCTTGCCTACCATCCTCAGTCTAATGAGCAAGCTGAAATTTTAAACTGAGAGATCAAGATCATTTTTGAGAAGATCGTGGGTGTAACTAGAAGGGATTGGGCCACTAAACTTGATGATGCCCTATGGGCATACCACACAGCTTACAAAACTCCCATTGGGATGTCACCATACCAACTTATCTATGGCAAAGCTTGTCACCTACCCATAGAGTTAGAGTATAATGCTTATTAGGTCATAAAAAAGATCAATTTTGATTTGAAGGCAGCTGGTGAAAAGAAATTATTTCAGTTGAATGAGCTTGAAGAGTTCCATCTCAATGCTTATGAAAGCTCAAGGTTGTATAAGGAGAAAATGAAGAGGCTGCATGATTAGAAGATTCTTCCCAAAGCATTTATGTTAGGCCAAAAGGTGCTTTTGTACAACTCAAGGCTCAAATTTTTTCCAGGCAAGCTCAAATCTAGGTGTTCCAGACCATTCACTATGGTTCAAGTGTTTTCTTATGGAGTTGTGGAACTTGAAGGAAATAATTGTGAGAAATTCAAGGTCAATAGGCAGAGATTGAAGCATTATTAGGGCGGAGAGATGGATCGTCAAACCTCCACCCTTCATTTGTTGGATCAAAGCTAGTGTTGTGAAGATTCGGGCCGGTGACTATAAAACTAGCGCTTCATGGGAAGCAACCCAAGCTCTTTAATTTTCATCTCATTGTTTTTGTTTAGGTTGTGTGCTTTGTGTAGTATGTTTTATGTTTGTTCTTGGTTACAATATAGGTAAGGTATGTGCAACCACTTGGGACCAAAAGAAAACAAATTCATGGCAAAGAGCGAAGAAATATTGAAGTGGAGATGACCTATTAATAGGGAAGTCACAGAACTCAATCTTCATTTAACCTTCTCTCTGCAAATACTAGTGATAGCTATGTTTTGGGGACTGACTTTGAGCAATTTAATATATGATCAATGGTTGAACATGAACAATTGTGCATGATTGAAAATTGTTGAGCTGTAATAGTAGAATTGGATAGGTTTGAAGTGTTCTATATGTTCATTAATACCATTTTGCTGCACCCAACGATGAGGGATGTCTTGAGTGTGACATCCGGGCCCTGACGAGGGTGGGGAGTGATCGCCGGTGCAAGAAAAGTAGGGGTAAAATAAAGTAATGAGGCATCGGTAAGGAGTGGCTCCTGGCAGGCTTCTAAGTGGGAGGGGCATATGAATGAATCGAATACATACCAGAATGAGAGGGATTCAGAGACTGTATAGGTATGAGACTATACAGTTAATGATAGTTTAAAGGAATTGATAGGTACTACCTATACCAACAAGGTGCACTTACCTTTTCGGTAGCCTATCCCTTAGAAGCTCTTTAGTTAACCATGCTTGACCTGGAGCAATTATGGGATAGGTGACCTCCTGGGAAGGGGGTGTATGAGTGAGGACAAAGTACACTAAAATGGCTTGTGTTGGTTTGTAGGGACAGTCGTCAATCTCGAATAGCGGTCGGATGTTACATTGAGTATCGAATTCTTGGCATAAATGTGCTAAAAGTGCTGATAGACTCAGCAAGTGCATCACGTCATGCTTAAGAATATAGAGCTGCGGCGTGAAAGAAAATAGAGAGAGTATAATTCTTGAGAGCATTGAAGCTGCGGCCTCCAAATCTAAGCCGTGGTGTGAGTGAAACCAGTGGGCTGCTTAGTTATATGCAAAACATTCTTGTCGCGGCCCCCAAATTTAAGGCTGTGATGATAAAAACCTCCAGTGACTGGTAAAAATCCTGGGAGTATTCATGCTACAACCCATAAACTGAAGTCACAGCTATCGTGATTATACCAAAACAATTGAGCTGTGACATGATAAGATAGAGCCGCAGCGTGAGTTGTGATTCTGTACCTAGATTTTCACTAAGCCTCGAGTTCAGCCGCAGTGGTATAGGACACGCCGTGACGATATGTCTTAATTTTTCAAAACGCAGCTTCATTAGGTTGTCTTCTAAACCCTAGACCCAGTTATCTTCCTCGTGAACATAATCTCCTCACTGCAGCCTTCCTCTGTTCCATCATTGAACCCTCACCCAATCTCCTCCTCTCCACCATTGAAACATCACCCCCCACCAATCACCTTTGTCCCTCTCTCTCCTTGGCTCACCTCTGCAACCTCCCTCCATTCCAAATCCCTCCCTCTCATTCCATTGGTTAATCCCTTGAAACCACCGTCCTCTTCACTCCTCTACCTCCTCCACGGTTCCTTCCTTCCCCCAGGGGCCTCGACCATTAGCGAACAACCTCCACAACCTCGATGCTCCTCCTCCACCGGTTCCACGACCATGTCTACTACTTCTAATCATCTCCTCCTCCATCTCAACCCCCCTGCTTTACATTATTTTGGGTAACGCTCCTCTTTCTCATATTGTGTTGTAGGATATTAGTAGGCAACGGGTTATGCTGGTTATGTGGTGAATTTTATTTGTCAAATAAGAAGTATGTGCATCATATAGATTAAGATTGCTTTGGAATTTAGTTTAAGTTTGACTGGGACCATTGTGCTGTTGAAATTGTCATTGTGTTATAGGCCCTTATAATCTCCCTTGTGGTCCCCTGTGTTGCCATTACTTTGTCGCTTCTGCCATGTCACATTGCTGTCACGTGTGTATTGTTATTTATTGGTGGTCCCATTTGCTTGTGGCATATGGCTGTTGCTAGAATCATCAATAGGTTGCTAGTTTAGTGAGTCATTTTGTCAGCTGGTGGGTCAAGGTATTGTTTATGTCTTGTAAAAGGTCTTTTGTCTATAGCTTGTACCTAGGTTTGCTCATGTTGTATACCTATATTTGTGCTTTTGTCTTTCAGGTTCTTTGGGCTAGTTGTCTTTTATCTGCCCATGGGTACTTCTTTGTAGGTATGGCCCACACTAAGTGAGCTAGTCAGTCACAGGAGGTACCTCCACCTCAGCTTGAGCCTAAACAACAAGAGGAAGATGACGACATAGAAATAGATAAGCCCCGACCACTCATATTGGAAAAATGCTTTCCTTATAATAACGACATACCATTCTAGCATGGGTAACAGTCCTACCAGTTTAATTTCTTAGTTGGGGAAAGGAAGGGAGGTTGTATCACCCTGGTCTGGGAGTTCTATGTGAAAGCAAAGAAACGTACCACCTTAAGGTGTAAGGTGCGGCGAAAGTAGATTGAGATCTCGAAAGCAGTTATTCAAACATTCTTCCACCTCCCCCCTGTGACAAACTATCGGTATAGATATTTCACTGAGCATCAAGAGATTGCTGAGCTGATCACCTTGCCTAGTAGAGCTCAGTGGCATATTATAGATGGGACCCACCGTCACATCAAGCAGGCTCACTTGCACTACATGACGTGATATTGGTTGCATTTCATATGCAATAACTTGGTATCGGTGACACATTTGAGTGATGCCACATGGGAGAGGGCCCTCCTTATATACCTATTCATGCAAGGAGAACCGATGGATGCCGCCCAGCTCATCTTTGATTATTTGAGGAACTCGATCACCAAGTTGCATTTACCTGCTAGGTTTCCTCATTTTATCTTTAGGTTGCGTACTAAGGCAGGAGTGGCCCCAAGGCAAGGTGAGGAGCTCTTCCCGCACAAGCAAGAGTTCAAATATGACTCTATTAGAGTAGCCGACATGGTAGAGCTTGGTGAGGGGTAGCCACAGGATGAGCCCAGGGAGGTGGCACCCATAAAGTAGCCTGCACCATTACCACCACCTACTGAAGAATACACAAACGAGTGACTATTTATGTATCTGTAGCAAGTCCATCAGGATGTCCAGCACATTAGTACCACTCAGATCAGAATGGATAGGGACATCAGGCTACTAGCACAACATTGTAGGTTCCTCTATCCCCTGAAGACACAGCCAGACTATTAGACCCTATGGAGATGCTAGGAGCACATGATCTTGAGGATAATAGCTTGCTTAGAGATTTTCTTCTATCTTCTGTTGTCTTGCCTTTTGCTTCAAACTCATGTTACTTGTCTTTATGTTATCTTTTGTGTAGGATAGCTTTACCTTTTGGATATCTGCTCTTTCATTGCTTTGTAGTTTTCTTTTTATTAGAACTCTGGTTTGCCCTCATTATCTTAAACTGGTTGTGTTGAGATATGTTGATCTGTTGAATTGATATAGTTGTGACAGTTTTTGCTTTACATTGTTACTACTTTCATTGCATTCACATATTCTTTTTGTCCATCTCGTGCAGTTTTATTTGGTTGTGTTGTGATACTATTTGAGAGATGCCCCTCATTTTACCCTGGTGCATTGATTCTGACATTGAGGACAATATCCCATTTAAGTTTAGGGGTGAGGGATGTTGCTTTTTGATTTTGTTCTTTTTTGGGCTGAATTGATGTAATTTTAGACTTTTACCATTTACTTTTCCTCTTTTTCAAATCCTACTTTGAGCTAGATTGTTGAGTTATCTTCTAAATTAAGTGCATGGATTCAATAATTGTGGGGTGCTTAGATTATAGATTGCACATAAAGGGTATGTACTGCTCGTAGCTGCTTGAATTACAATATCAATTTCTAGTTTTGTGGTAATTTTGAAGAAAATTTCTTTGCACAATAATGGAGGAATAATTTGAATGTTTGTATTAAGAGAGAATAGTAGCAAATTGATGTGCATAGTTTGTCTGAATGTCATTACCCTACAACCTATCTTGGAACCCTTTGAGGTGAATCAATGACTTCATGTATTCTGGGAAAATGATTTGAGCATTCTTTAAAATGCGTTTGTACCTTTCAAACCTACCTTTATTGAGTAATTATCCGCTTGAACCCCTTTTAAGCCTTGTATTACAAATCTATATGAATTCTCTTTCTGCAACCTACATTTGACCCTAATCCACATAGCTTGAAAAACCATGAATTATCCTTAGCCTTGAGATAAATGGTAAATCACTCATGCTAGGAAATAATGGTGTGGAAGGTATATATTGCAATGTATTGTCAAATTTAAGTATGGGCAATATGAGGTGAGCATCATGCAACCTATTTGCACAAAAAAAAACATCAATAAGTGCAAATATCACCTTAAAAGATAAATTTGGGGGAGTTACTTGGCTTCATGTAATAAGCATCAACATGTGAAGTAAGAAAGAATGGTGGTTTGTAATGCATTATTTATCTCAAGATATTTGCAATCCCTCTTTCCCCTTCATTTCAATAAGCCATTAACCCTGGCCACACTACAAGCTTAAAAGTCTCATTGATCTCAAAATTACATGGTGGTTATCTTATAAATGGAAAGGGGGGAAGAGGTTAGGCATATGAAGTGTTGATGTTAAGGCATTTTCATGCATTTTGAAGTGTTGCTTTCAATCTTGATACTTGCAGGAAAGTTGTTCCTTGATTAACACCACACACACATTCTTTGAAATTGCTAGGAAACTGGTCATTGGGTTGGAAGTCATGTAGCTATGGTCATTTAACTCATTCCTATGTTGTTTATCATTGGTAACACTTGGTGAGGAGAAAGTTCATGCCACCACAGTAATTAGATAATTCATGCAATCTAGCTGGTTTTCCTACGTTAGTTTACTCGAGGATGAGTACTTGTTTAAGTTTGGGGGTATGTTAATCATATCGAATTATATCCTTTCAGCACATTTTCCTTGAGTTATGCATTCATATTTGTACATACTAGACACTCATGATAGGAAAATGTACAATTTAATTTTTGTAATGCATGGTAGTATGTTTTTGCCCTATTATACATTGTTTTGCTCCCATGGAAGATTATAAATTATCATCTTTGTTGCAGACCTCATGGGGGAAAACAGTGGAGCAACCAAGCCTCTTTTCTAGAGTGGGGAGACCATGAAAAGAAAGAGACATTATAACTTGAGAAATATATGAAAAGGAGGAAGAAAAGAAGGGAGTAGGCTTCAGAAGCTGCCCACGCCACGGCTTGATGATATGAGGCCACGGCCTCATGACAGACAGTGAGTGATGAACCACGACTTGAGATATGAAGCCGCAGCCTGGATAGTGTAGCTACGGTGCTAACCCTTCGTCAGCAAAATGCAGAGCTTCATTTTAACCGAGTATTTGAAGAGTTAGAGGCAATTATTTTGGACATTCTGAGCTAGGGCACGAAGAGGAACATCCAGAGAGCATTTTAGAAGCTTGGTTCTGCTAGGATTTGAAGCATTGACGAGATTTGAGCTTCCCTCTTTGGTTTTCCTACATCTCCTTCTTCCTTTTCTTCCTTTTGTTCAATGATTGTGCTGATTGGGATATACTCCCTCCGGTCCTTTTTATAAGGGACATTGTAATGTTTTGTAGGATTTTTTCTATTTTGCCCTCATCAGTTATTTCTTCTCGTAAATTGTTATTGGACTTTTTGAATGAAAGAGGTACTCTCAACTGGTCAAATGATATTTAATGTGAATTGTATCATTATATTAAATAGAGGTAAAAAAGGAATATTTGATTTTTTTTTTTTAGGATTTTAAGAAGATAACTATCTTTCTTAATCTACGTAAAGTGGTTGAAAGTCTCTTATAGAAAAGATTGGAGGGAATATTTTATTATGGTTTTGTTGAACATGAATGGCTAGTTGTTCTATTTCTAGGATTATTTTGAACCCTTTTATGGATTGAATACTCAATCCTCCTTTATATTTGTGATTAATACTATATTTATGTTGATTCAGCTCCATTCTTAATGCTTCTTATTATTTGACTACCAATAAGATTGTCTTGTTCATTTAAGTGATGCTTGAGGAAGCTAGCTTAAGTAGAGAACTTGAGTTAGATCATGTGAGAACTTGAATCTTGCTTTGTTGAATGAAGAGTTGTGTTAATGGGGTAAAGATATATTCACTAATCTCATAAGCTAGCATGACATGATGAAGCAGGTTTCCAGAGAGGTCAAGAATAGCAAGGCTGCTTTTAAAATTCAACAACCACTCAAAAATTGAGGACATGAGGTTATTGTGAGAGATTTCAATGATAGCAAGAGAATGAGAAATGTTGAGGGTGGAAAATGATAGAGGAGGAATATTATCAGAAAGATTGCAATTGTTTAATGTTAATTCTTTGAGAAGAGGAGGATTGCTTATCAATTGCAGCCAATTGTGTGCATTAGCAACGAGGTCAACGCTTGTGTGTTTAAGAGTAGTCAAAGATGAGGAAAGATATGACACCTACTATAGATTGGATCTTAAATAAGGTGGATTATCTGTGGAATATGAACCAATATAAAGATATTTCAAGCAAGAAAGATTGCCAAGTTGAGGCAGTATTGCACCGTAAAAATAGTTGTGACTGAGGTCAAGATGTTTCAGGTGCGATAGGTTTAAAAGCTGAGTAGGAAATTCTCCATCAAGCATATTTCCACTAAGGTCAAGATGCTTTCAAGTACGATAGGTTAATGAGCTAAGTAAGAAATTTTCCATCAAGCCCATCCTTGCCAAGATCCAGATATTGCAAATGGGAAAGACTCCCAAATTCATTTGTAGTATATTTATTTTTATTTTAGTCTACTTGGATGGCACTAGATTACCACATAAAATTTTTTCTAACATACCACGTAGGCTGCCAACTAGGATATGTTTGATATAGTTGATAAATAATAGTTAATGTCAATGACTCGATTATATTATGGTAAAATTACTACAATTTTAAAATATAGAGAGTAACATTGTGCCAACAAATGTTTAGGATGCCAATAACAAATAGAAATACTTTGATAGTAGATTTGTACTTTAACTTTTTTTTTTTTCAATGAGAATACCAAGTAAATTACCAGCTAGGATAAATTTGGTACATTTGGCAGAGAATGGTCAACATCATTAACTCAGTTGATGTAGGATAAAATTTCTACAATTTGAACTTCGAGGGTAACATTACACCAAAAAAAAAGTTTAGAATATTAGCAACAATTTTGAGAATATTTTAGGGCTAGATTTGCAATTTAACCCAAATTGTTTATGCAGTTTAACACACATGGGCAATGTTTTTATCAAATCAACAAACTAATAATTGTGATTTTACGATGTAAGGAGCTTTAATCTATTTATAAAATAATTATTAGTTTCCAACTTCGACTAGAATAATTTTAAAACAATAATTCCACGCTAATTAAGTTTTAAATTGAAGACGGTGTTAAAATTAACCTTTTAAATATGAAACATATACACTAAAACGTAGTTTATTTTTGTTTCATACGTGTCCAAAAACATAGTTTAAAAGTCATTTTAGATTGCGTGATGCAAAATTTCCACGTGATGAGAACCTCTAAATTGAAATTGATGGGTGAAATTCTTCGTTACATCTCAAATAAATTTGTTTAAAAGGATCCAATTTACACTTATGATCATGCAAGTGTTTTTTTCCCCTCCACTAAGGTGATTTAACCTGAGTGGTTTAAAATAAATTCAAAGCTTTAATTAAAATAAGTTAAAAGCAAAAACTTCACGTTGATTAACTTATAAAATAAAAGGCATTGTTTTTTTTTTCTAAATAAAAGGCAGTGCTTTAAATTTAAAATATGTTGAGATATATAGTCCATTAATATGTTTATTGTGGCATTGACTTAGTCAACTATTAATTGTGGGATTATTTTAATATGTTTCAAACTAACAGGACTAGTTTAAAATTATAAATCGAAACCTAGCACTTCCGAAAGTAAATATATCATTATCAAATACCAAAAAAAAAAGGGAAGACATGATTTGAATTTGGTTTAGTCATAACTCATATTACATTACTGGAAAAAAGAAAAAGGAAAAGGAAAAGTTGAAAGAAAAGAAAAAAGCATTTGGGAGGAAAAATAAAAAGGAATTTGATTTTATTATATCATCAAATGAAGGAAAAAGCAAGTAAATAGAATTTCCTCAATTATGAAAAAAGGAAAAAAGTTGAAAGCATGGTATTAATTTCTGACTAGATCATCTTAGTAGAGGAAAAAGCATGAATAAAAGTAAATACAATCTTATCAATATTAAAAAAAAAGCTGAAGTCATTATATGAATTTGGTTTGAATCAGACCATTTAGTGGAGGAGAAGCTTGTATGAAAGTAAATTCGATCTTTTTAAAATAGAAAAGTGAACTTTTTGCTTTTTCTTTCTTTTTTCTTTTTTTCTTTTTTGTCCAGATCGCCTTATTGGAGAGAAAGGCATTAAGAAAATATAATCTTATCATCATAAAAGTGAAGCATGATTTGGTTTTGGGTGGGACCAATCTGCGCGTTAATCAAAATTTTACATTCAAGACTCAAAGGGAAATTGTTCTTCTAGAATAATTTGCTTTTATTTATCATAAAGCCTAAAACAGTCTATATCCAAATTTCTGTGCTTTTCATTTTCATTAAAGCCAAAAACAGTTTACATTCAAGATTCAAACGGCACGTCCACACGACTTCTAATTTTGTACAGTACATCAATAATGTCTTCTAAGCCATCGGCTAAATTGCCTGCCTGAGTCATCACAAACTAGCAAGAGTGAAAATTGTTCCTTCCTTGAACTGATTCTGTACAGAAAATCATGTTCCCTGACCCCAGGTGCCCATCATAAAGAAATATGCCATTCTTTATGGTTGCAGAATCTCCTGAAATGGTTAACTGCATCAGCAATTACGTAGTGAGAGAAGCAGTTAGTTCAGCAAAAGGAAAGGTATGCTGTACATTGTATAATCCATAAATGAATGCTAAACTTTAGGAAAAAATTAGATCTTTAATACGCAGGCAAGTGAAAATAGCTTGTTAAATGGATGGAAGATTACGAAACCCCATGGTCAAATTTGGGTGCCGTGCAGTTTGACAGAATCACGCCCATGTTCTCGAAAATCTTTCTTTGTAACAACAAAAAGAAATGGCAGGTTAAAATTAAAATGATGTCCACACTATTTGAGAGATTAAAATGATCCAACTTAAATCAAGTCAAGCACCTAGATAACGATTGTTGAAACTTTAGGTAACAAGTTAAGGATAGCAGAAGGAACCTCCTCCCTGGTCATGCATCCATTTCAATCATCGTCCTCAGCTTCCTTCTCGATACAGCATTGTCAGGAAAAGCCCTGGTGGCCCCATCATCTTCGGAATCCATCAACTCATCAACCACTTGCTGATGTTCTACTTGATGAGTGTTTGAAAGGCCCATCCGATTTTCACTGCCATTGCCAGTTAATTCAAACATTAAATGAATAAACTAGACCCATTAAAATGTCCGGTTAAATGTATCCATAAATTTTGTTGAAGCCACATTACTGTATAGTCCATACTCATTTCTTTTGAGATACTTTGAAAACATTAACACGAAGGATCATATATCCAATTTCGTCAGCATCACTGACTGAACCTATTTGACCCAACTACCATTACAATCATCACAGATCAAGGCAGCAAAAATTTTGTTTTGTACTGCCAATCTATGGAGGAGGGAATAACTAGATCAGTCTACATTTACAGCCAATAGGTAGCCAATTCGCACCAGGCAGCCCTTCATTCTCATTTTCCTCTAAAAACTTGATATGAAAAGTTCATACTTTCAATATATATGTGTGTGTGCGCGCGCTTCAACATTGTTAAAAGACTAGATGCTGAAGACTTACTAAAGTCCCAATGGTCAGCCTTAATAATCAAACTAGCAACAGATGCTAATATTAAAAAGACAACGATATTGTTCTGGATAACACACCTTTCCAAAATGACATTTGTGCTACCATTAAAGGAATCATTGCTCATCAATGTCTTCTGAATTTTGATGGTTTGAGGTTCATCAGTCAATTGTTTAAGAAGAGATCTTCCAGTTTTCCTACATCCAGAAATTAAACAAATAAAAGGAAACGAAAGAAAAATAATACATATATATATATATATTATAGGCCAATTCAAACATAGATCAAATCTCAAGAGACCATCCATCATTATTTTCTTTCGGAAAAAAATATAAAGAACCTATCCTTGCATACAAATTTAAATAAGGTATGAATAGAAGTCAAATAAAACTAGACGACTCAGGCAGAGTCTAACCCTTTCTATGTATTGCAACACCAAAGCTGCATTTCAACAATAATGATTGTTGTGCAAACACATAAGACCAACGACAGTGAGTCAGTGATGCATAAACTACATATGAAAGCTCCATTTGAGGATATAATTACAAAGGTATGGAAATACGACCATTGTAACATTTTAAATGTATCACCTTCACATTGATATTTATGTTCTGAGTCAAATCCAGAAATCTGATTCACATGTCCAGAAAATTCAAAGATAAATTCCTTTTGAAAATAAATCATGTATACATCATGCATTGGGCATGCATCCCAGATCCATCTTCATTCTTAGATGGGACTGTGAAATACTTTAATTGGAATGTCAAACAATACCGTGCAATTGGTATGCTATATGCCAACTTATCCTTTACATTTTCTATATGATATAAGGTCTCAATACCTACAAAACAACTTTAAATTACATGATCTCCACCCACTAGTCCACAGGCTCCCGCACATATATGAACAGTATGGTCATTAGTTTGGTTGATTTGTCTCAACTACCATGGATCCAAACCAAAAGTACCTTTCACGCTTCAACGAGCTTCCATACCTTATCAAATATGAGTTTTATTTCATTAAATTTAAGAAAAAAGGCACACAAAATGAGAGGTGAAAAAACTCATAAGGGAGTATTAGATGTTGTAATTATGGTGCCATTAGTCCTAGGATTTATTGTAATTATTAAGCTAATTATTAATTGACCCTTGAATCAGGGATAGGATTAGGGGATCATCAATCCATTATATTTTGTGATTTACCTCAGCGTTTAATTCCTAGGATAGCCCCTCTTGTATATAAACACCTTGTGCATTCTATTTTGGATTGACCAGAGAAATTATTTAAACAAATTTGTCAGGGAGAAACATTCTTCCAACATGACAACTCGGAACATAAATTTCAAGTTGACTTACACAATTAGCACAAGTAGTTCAGTTCTGTAACCACCCAGCTTGAGAATTTAGCTAAAACATAAATTTAGCAAATAAAAAGAGTTGATGTATATTAGCTCTTACTAGAAAAGTCTTGTAAGCTAACGAAGCTAGTGCATCCAAATAAAGGATACAGGTCTCTTTGCATGTATGGTCACGGTATAAGTATATACAGAGGCTGAAGAATAAGTGTTATAGACCCCACACTTGAGTCTTTCAATAAATAAGATTCGTTTGGTCCTATGTTTTCTGGCTACTTGCTCTCCCTATTTTCTTTGAACACTCTTCATTGGCAGATAGTAGGTTCTAGCAAGTTGGTCAAATGCCAAAGGCACCAAAAGGTGCAAGCCGTAGTCGAATTGTAATATGTATCGCCCATTGGAAAGCATATATTTGAATTGTGAATTGTGGAATGATTAAATCATATGATCTAATAACAAGTGAAAAATAGCTTGAACAATCGAACAAGACACTTATACATGTTTATAGTAAATCCAACCCAAGAGTTCAGAAAAATACTTAAACATAAGTTATACGCTCTGAAAATATGCTATATAAATAGAAAATAAATAAATATGAACTGCTGTGACAATACTTGACAAATAAATTTGCTTACCAAGCACAATAATCATATTAAAAAAGTGAACTATCAAAGTCAACAAATCATAAAATGCTTGTTATATAGTAACTGACAAACAGCCTAAATAATAATGTGTTATAATTCTTAACCTGATAGCATCATTATTTGGTTGGGTTTTGGGGTTGTATCTCTGTAAAATAAACCTAACATATGCAAAGCATCTGATGTTTGCAGTTTGAACCAGGATGAAGGCCCCTCATTTCAGCCAGCAAGAGGCGTTGAGGCCTATTGGTGCTGAGGCCCTTCAACTACACCGGGTTTTAGACTTCACACTATACTTATTATAAGGTGAATTCTGTCACTGGGGCACAAGTAATCTCCAATCTTAAAAAAACAACTTGCTGTAGGTTTGCAGACATGACAAAGCACTTTCTCTTATTGTTTGGTTTTGTACTTATTTGATGCTGAATAATAGCATACAATTATTTTTACATTATCCAACTAACAGATACTTGTGAAGAATTTGTAGCATAAACTGGATTTGGTCCTTGATGGTTCTCAAAGTAGAGAAACTGTTGTTATTTTGACACATCGAGAAAACATATACTAGAACTTTTAAACTTTTAGGTCACCTCCTTTTATGGAATAAAGAGAATCCTATTAGCTTTCATGCTAAATAGCTATTTTCAAGGGGTTTCATTGTTGGACATACAGAGAGATTGGTAAGCTTTGCTTTAGCTTTTTTCTTTCCTTTTTTTTTTTTCCAATTTTTCTCCTAGGGATATCTTATACACTATGAATGTCCATTATTTTTTCTCAATTTTTTAATGAAAACAAAAAATATTATACTCAAATAGAAAGAAGAAACATACACGCCAAGCAGGTTAGTTATGAAATATGAATTTAGAGGAACTAAATGCATCACATTCATACACATGACACCAAGCATTCATGAACCAACCGGATGATGAAATGGCTAAAGACAATGACTTCATGACATGACCAGAAGGACTAACAAGTTTTTTATTTTAAATATATCAAGGAAGCATGAATCTACTTTTGATCCTTTGGATATAAAATTTATTTCAAGAAGAATGGTGTCAGACCAATAAACCATGGTGCACATTCAAAAAGCCTGAAATTGGTGACTCATCATCAACCATGCACATGCATCATTGACACCAAAATATAATTGAATTGAAATTCAAAGAAAGCTAAAAGAGTCATATAGCTGACTGTGTTACAGGAAGCAAATGCATCATACCCATGGCACTGTAGGATTGATGAACAAAAGGTAAGAATATGATGAAAAAGACAAAGACCATGAAGTTATGACGTAAACAGCAGAACAAACAAGAAAATTTCTTGCTTTAAATATATGACTAAAGCATAAATGTGCTTTAAAACCTTTGGAAACAAAGTCTCTTTCAAGAAGAATAGTGTCATCAATAAACTATAGTGCACATTGAAAAAGCCTAAATGGATTGGTGACTCATCATCAACCATGCATATACATCATTGACACCTAACTAAAGAAGGCTAAAAGAATCATGATCAGACTGTGTTTGGTTTTATGTCAAAATCAGAGTGAAAAGCACAATAGAGCATTGTTACTTTAATCGGTGATATTTGATAAAAACAAATAAGCTGTAATGTCATATTTCTCAAGCCAGGGCAGGACCGCCTCCCCCACCCCCCCCAAACAAAAAAAAAAAACTACATGCCAGAACTAGAAGTTAATGATGCATATCTTCATTTAATTCATCACATAAATAGGTGAGAGAGATTTACTTGAGAACAGAGCTGAGCGTTTCATCATCAGAATCAATGTTTGAGTTTGACACATTCTCCTTACTGGACTGTTCATGTAATTTTTCAATTGAAATTCTACCATTGTCCATTTTCCTCCTACAAGTTAGCCGACAATAATTGAAGGAGGGGGTAGGTCCAAGGACAGTTACATAAAAGCAGACAGCAAATAAAGAAACAACATTTGACAAAATCTTCAATTTCATCTGATGCGTATTTGATCCTGAAACTTGAAACCATCTGCTTTTATTGTTGGATACTTCTTCCAAACTTACACATACCAATTGATGAACTTGATATTATCATAGGGTTAATTGAATCAATATAGAAACTTTGGAAATGATTGCAATGTAGATATAATAATCTATGCTCAACAGTAGAAACTACAATGTAAGAGGACAAACCATGACAAGAAGCAATGACAATATGATTATAAAGCAGTAGAAGGGAACAAGAAAGGAAACAATAAAGTAACATGCAGAGCATGGGCCAGTAATCAAAGGTTAACATCATAAAATAAACAGCATGTTTGACGAGACATACAAAAAGGGAGTGAAAAGCACAAAAGAACATTGTTACTTTAATTGTTAATATTTGAGAAAACAGACATGTAGAATTATTATATTCAAGTCAAATTTTTCAAGTATGGGCAGAAGGAAGAGGAACAGGATAAATAAGCAACATCAGATTTAAATGTTAATGGTTCCTATCTCCAATAAATACATTCAAGAAAAGGAAGGTGAGAGAGGAGGTTTACTTGAGAACAGAGCTGAGCATTTCATCATCAGAATGATCTGTTGACAATTTCTCCTTGGTTGAATGTTCGTGTAGTTCTCCCCTTGAAATTCTAATGTTCTGCATTTTCTTCCTACAATTTAACAGACTAAATTAGTTTGGGTATTGAAGGAAAGTTTTGTGCAAGCAAACAGCATTGTTAAGTAACATTTGACAAAATCTTAAATTTCATCGGAAGCATATATTTTGTGCCTGAAACTTGAAACCACAACTTATGGTAGCAAAAGATGTCTATCATAGCAAAATTCTTTCCATAAACCATGGAAGAACATTTTCACTTTAATTGTTGATATTTGATAAAACTTGCAGACAGAAATTATGAGATCCAATTGTCATATTTTTCAAGTCAATGCAGGAGCAAGAGGAAAAGGAGAAATGAACAAAAACTACATGACAGATATAAATGTTAATGGCTCCTATCTTCAATAAATAAATTCATAGAAATGAAAGGTTAGAGGAGATTAAGAATGGAGCTGAGCATTTCATCATCAGAATGATTTTTCGACAATTTCTCCTTGATTGACTGTTCATGTAACTCTTCACTTGAAATTCTACTGTTGTCCATTTTCTTCCCAAAATCTAAGACAGTAAATGAGTTTGGGGACTGAAGGACTGTTTTCTGCAAGCTGAAAGTAACACGCAACATTTGACAAACCATCATCTAGGATAGTAAAAGATGTTTTTATCATAGTATACTTCTTTTGAACTGGTACGTACTGAACCGAATATTATGATAGATTGAGTTGAATCAATATAGACCGTTTGGCAAAGATTATAGCGTAAATAGAATTATCCATGCTTCATAGTCCCCAATAACAGAAAATACAGGAGAACAAAACATGGCCATAAGTAACGACAATATGATAATGAAGCAGTATGAGAAAACAAGGATGGAGATTGAAATTCTTAAAGGAGAAGAGCGGGTTGCAGAATATGTTTTTCCACCCATTAAAGGAGAGCTACAAAAATATGGGACCATGGCCACAAATTCAGATACTAGAATCCTATGAATAGGAGGGAGCCAAAAAGAAAAGTATAGAACATAATTTGAAATTTAGCAGAAATCATGGGATGGTAATCTAGGAGTTAATTAGTCAACTGCATTGCATAATATCTGGAAAATATTAAAGGAAAGAAGACATTTTGCACATACAAGAAGACAAACCTTATTCTAAAAGTTGACCCAGGGAGAAAAGAGCCATTAGCTCTTTATTGCATTAGGATCACAGATGACTGCCAAGATTACAGTGACGATAGTGTCTAACCACACTCATTCTCCAACACTCCCACTCCAGCAAGGGAGTAAATATCTAACATTCCCAGCTTGTTGATAAAACTTTCACACTTCACTTGAGGTAATACTTTGGTAAGGATATGAGCAACTAGAGATTGAGTTGTGGTATGACTTGGCTCCAGTATACTAGCCTCTAACTTTTCTTTAATGAAATGTTTGAAGATTTCAATATGTTTAATTTGACCATGGTGTAGTCGATTATTTGCAAAGCATATAGTAGACATTATCATAAAAAGCGCTAACAGGTTTCTTCACAAGTATCTTCAATTCCACCAATAATCCTTTTAGCCACAAAACCTCACATATGCCATGAGCGAGAGCTCGAAATTCAGCTTTAGCATTGCTCCTGGCCACATCTACTTGATTCTTTGGCAAGTGACTAGATTACTCGATGTACAAGTACAACATCTAGAAGTTGAAAATCAGTGACTCATCCTGCCTAATCAGCACTAGTATTGACTTTAATATTTTTCTCGAGAATATTCTTCTACCAGGAGTCATCTTCAAATATTTCAATATTTTGTAATTACATGCCATGTGTTCTTTGATGAGCTTGTTCATGCATTGGCTCACAAAGCTAACAATGAAATTGATGTCAAGTTTGATATGGGACAAGTATCTATTGGTATCCCACCTTTTATATGGTTTGTCTGGTGGGTAGTCTCCATATGGGTGTCAACTATCTTTTATACCTAAGCATTCCAGTTTATTTTAGGAGATCAAGCGCATATTTCCATAGAGAGATCACAATGCCCTTCCTTGATCTATTTATCTCCATTCCTAAGTAACACCTTAATTCTCCTAGGTTCATGATCTAAAATTTTTTTGCATGCAAGTCTTTCAAGTTTGTAATTTCGTCCACAAAATACCCTGGCACAGTGATATTGTTTACATACATGATCAGGCCAGCAATTTTTCCTTCTAGTTAAAACTTGAAGAATAATGTCTGATCAACTTACCTTTGAATATAGCCATGACTTTTCATAGCTTTTGTGAATTTTTCAAGCCATGTGATGTGTGACTGTGTGTAGTAAAAGTTCTGTAATTTTCTATTCTCCATCTTTATTAATGTTCTGTACAGTTGTTCATATTTCCACTCTCAGCACCTTTTGTATCATCTGTGTTAGGTGTGGTTTAGTGTCTGTAGCAGGAGTGTCTCAATATGATTTGTATCACTATGTGCTTATATGAATTAGGAAGTTGAACCTGTAACTGTAAGTAATTTAATTCAGCTATTCTGCTTATAATCATGTACAAATCTGTTCTTTATACGGCCATTTTGCAATCTGTTCTGAAGAGATTGTGAAGACCCTATCAAATTCCATGAATAAAGTTTCAAGCTTCATCCCTAAGCAGCCAATCTACAATAAGGGTCCATTGTAATGGCCGATGAACAACTCAAAGCAGGTGCTTTAATGCATAATCAAATAATTAAGTGAAAATGAAAATTATCACAAATATGTATCACTAGTATTTCAATATAATGTTTAAAAATAAAATACAGATAAATATCAAAATGATATTACCTCTTTACTAATGATACTAGTGTCTCATCATCAGACCCATCTGCTTTGTCTGTAGCTGAGTCCTGAAGATCCCAATCCCATGTACGTATATTGCCTTCAAAATTCTTCTTCTGAGGAACAGATAAGCCAAGCTGCTTAAGTTTCTGAGACACTTGGCGAGATGTGAATTTTCCATCCACATCCAGTGCATTGGCTATCATGTAGCTGCATCTTCTATGGTCCTTGAACCTATAAAAGTAACAAAGCCCGCGTGTTCAAAGCAAAAGAAATGCTATCGATTTTTATTATCCTACTTAGTTGAAAGTACAAAATAGCACCCAGAACTGGTAGAATAATCTATTATGTACTCATTTAACTACTGAGAGATAAAATATATCTACGACCAAGAATTCATGTTTCGTGATACTCACTGCTCATATAGATCTCTAATTTGAGATTCTTGATCTTCACTGAAGGCATGTACTCTTTTTCGTTTCTGCCTATGAAATAAATAATACAGAAATTTGAGAGGACTGAACAATATTCAGTACATTAGCATTATAGCTACTTACGTTCAACTAAAGTGAACCAGTGAAGAACAAGGTTTTCAAATCAAGGGTACAAATAACTTAGGCTTTTTGTGAACCATTACACAAATTATATGGCAGTGGCAGAAAGCAATCCAATAAAATAGTTTGAAATAACATCACTAATACCCAATATGAAAAAATTTATATATACTTACAGATGCTGGCCCAAGGGATTTCCCTCAGAATTCAATGATTTATGAAAATCAGTAACTTCGTTTGCAGTTCCTTCACCCTCAAACTGATTAGTGCTTGTTGAAAATAGTTCACCAGCATCAGCCATCTTTTTCCTTGGTGCACTTAACCCTAATTTTTTAAGCTTACTGGAAACTTGAGCAGATGAAATTTTACCATCTGGATCTAGCACTTCAGCAATACGGCAACTACAATGTTGATCATCTTTGAATCTGAAATGGCCATTGCAAAACATGACTAATGAAAATTTAGACCAATGCTATAAGCAAATTTAATCAAAATACATATATCTCACTGTGGCCAAAATATATATATCACAGCCAAGACTACTTGAACTATGCACACCAATCAATAGTGGAAAATATAAAATAAAATGCCAATTCTTAAGACTTAGTTCAAAACCGTGCTACAAATTTACAAAAATGAAACTAAACCTACTTCTCAAAAAGATCCTTTATTTGTCTCTCTAGTTCACCATCAAGAATAAGCCTTTTCCTTCGCCTTGGAGCATTTCTAGATTCATCTTCTATCAGCTGCTCCCCACTGTAATGTCCAAATCAACCAAGTGTCAAAAATATGACATTCGCAAGCAAATTTGATCTCAAGAGTTATAAACCTACTTATTTTTATCACCATTTCCCTTCTCACTGACTGAGGTAGATGCAAAGCCTACATTAGCATCGTCAAGTTCTTCATTGCTGGAAACATAAAAAAGAATACAATCATTAGGTCATTGTGGATGATTATTTGCAGTATATCAATTTAATAAAGAATACTAAATAAGCAATCAAGTATCAATAGCAAATAGGACAAAATTTAATCTTTGTCAAACCAAAATTGCTATCAAATGTTCAAAATTCTGGATTACTTGTCTTGATCTTGAAAAAAATTCACCAAGACAAGTAGGAATTTAACATAAGAAGTCAACATGCAGAGTTTGCTAAATTGATCTTACTTTTGATATCCCAAGTCATAAGTGATAACAACGTCTGCTTCATCATCACCAAGTGCATCTGCTATGCTTCTACGAGTCCACAACTTTTCTACTGATGAACCAATTTCTCCATCCGCTTGAGTACAACTCAAATTTCCACTTTCTTTCTTCAAATGGCCAAGCTCATTCAACAAATATTCAGCATTTATGTAATGGCATTCCCTTCGGGTCTTCCAAAAAAGAACTTCCACAAAAAGAAGTGGTTGTTTTTTCATTATTTTCAGCATTTTTCTAATCAAATTGGTCAGAAAACCAACAATATTTGCATATTTCTGGGATGGACTTTTTTCTTGTTCAACCAGGATATCGTAAAATGTGGTGAGCAATGATAACTGCAAGAAAATAGTAACACGGTTAACAAATGATATCGACTTTCATAAACAAACATACAATCTTATTGGAGGTAAAAATGTTTCCTAATAACAACCTGATAGAGCATTGGATGAAGCTCAAGGTCATCACAGATCCTCCTCAATATGCATATTATGTAATGATTTGTGGCTAGGGAATTGCTCTTGTAAAATTTGAGCAACCAACATATTTTCTGAATAATATTGTGATTTGCAAAGGCAGAGACCAGTGTTGAAACCTTTAAATCAACTTCATTGTATTCAGTTTGCTGCTCATCACCAGAAAAATCACCCGTGCTGTGAAACAAACCGTCATTAGCTTGTTCAGAATTTTGAATGTCTTTTGGTTCTAAATTAACTGGGGAGATCTCATCTTCCTCAACAATATTTTCATGTCGATTATCACTGTCAGGGTCAACAGTGTCCTCTTCACCAGAAATTCTGTTCAGCATATATTCCTTCTCTGGAAGCTGCTTTTCATGCAATTGATTGGGACCAGAGACGCGAACCTCATCTTCAGCACAAGAATGATCTCTGCATGGTTTGTCTCCTGTTTCAATTCCTTCCTGGAACTTTTTCTTTTTCACCTTCCTTAATTTTCTAGACACCTTGAATTAAGAAAACAAGAAAGAAAAGACTGATAACTGTTAATTCACAGACAAAAAGCTTAGCAGAGAAATAGAAACACAGTGTATGCTGTACTTAAAAAGCCTGACAATTTCAAAGCATAGTGTCAGATACTTCTAGTATATTTCAATATCTATACTTTAAATAGGTAAAGCATTAGAAAGTCCATAGAGCACAATTATGACTTCAAATCTGAAGTCACTGTGAACAAGAATAAGATCACTTTTTTTGAGAGAATAAGATCATAATTGCTGTGGAAGTGCTATGTTTCAGGTATGCTTGAATCAGAAGGACCTTGTAATGAACCCTGGGGTTCCTTTTCTCCGCACCATAACCAACAATCTCAAAAGTTGTGGAAGACAAATAGCAGTTATGCATGTGTGCCTAAGAAACACACACAAAATCACACAGAGAGATGTGTACCAGCTTACCCTTAATATTCCTCGAGCCTGCAGATTTTCCATCAGCTTCACAACTTTGTGAATAATTTGAACCAAATCTGCAAGATCACTGACAAGGAACAACAAGTATAAATATGGGAGCAAAATAAAGACCAGTACAATACGACTTCAGTTGGATACCATACATGACAATTATGCATGCAAAACTAAAGGTAATATTATACACATAGATTGACTTCTGATTGACAAGTGACCATACAGGAGAAACATTATTGGATCAGAAAACACAAGAAATGCAGCTTTAAAATGTAAGCCTTTCAGCTGTGAACAATAAAAATGCAAGAGAAGTGGTATGCTATATTTATAGTGAACTTAGCCCTTACCATCACCAAGGCAGAGGCTGAGGTCACAATCAAAGAAAATAACAAAATCAGAATACATTAGAAAACGTACCTGAGCAAAAAAGGTATAACAAGAATGTCGCAATATGAAGAATTGATATAGCGGAATGGCATTTACTAATAATTAATGCCCAGACCAGAGACAAATCCATTGTAATGGAAACAAAATATCAATATTTAGAACTCAATCACTCACAGCAATTTTTACTTGACATAGGAACAAAGAAACTAAACCTTTTGGGCTGTTTGTGAGTGTCAAATGTTTTCATCAAATTCAGAAGTAACTGAGTCATTCCCTCCTCAGTCTGATCATAAAATAATTTGTAAAGAAGGATCCGAGCTGTTTGGGGCTCCTTAGAGTCTTCTGGCAACAACTTAAGAACCAAATCCAGCATAAGAATCTGCAAGAATGGAAAGGCACTTAGGAAGCAAATTACCTAATTATGAATATGAGTGAAGTTCATCTTGTTACTACAGTACTCCTATATTTGATACATTACGGAAACACAGTGGTGGACCCCCTCTTTATTCATGCCATGATCCAAATGTCGATAGGGAAATGTAATGAGTGCAAAATTTGATGAACATAGATGTTGGGCACTGACCATATCTAAAGATTTAACTAAAGAATGATAATAAAGCAAACTGGACCAGAAGAACTGAGATATGAACAAACTGAGACTGGAAAGGCACTAGCAATTCAAAAGTAATTTAAGAAGTGCAATAAAAGTCCACTTGTCTGAAGATATGTTTATAGTAACATATAAACCTCTGTGTGACATGGCGCATAGTTATAAGATGAATAAGCAAAAAGCTATCAAACTCTCAAGTGTCAACCATCTTTGAGCATACATACACAGCCACATACTAAGAAGAGTACAGCAAAATGTTTCATTAAAATTGAAGAGTGTACGTCACCATATTCTTCATAAGAGAACCAGCTGCTGAAAGAAACTTGTAGTCATTTGTTTCCTTCAGAACATCAAAGGCATGACGCCACTTTGAAAGGACCAATTGAAACATTCCCTCATTCATGGTTGCTGCAATAGGTCCGCATATCTGACCATTGAAATCTGTCCCAAGAGTATCCTTTTCACCAGAAGTCTCAAGTATGCCCACTACATCGTTTGTCTATAGAAATTTAAAGTGATAGTGAACATCCTCATAATTTCACAAAACTAAACCCACCAATAAAAGGCAACTGCTTACGAATGAAGCAAGAAACAACTCAAACTAGATCAGCAGAAATTGTAGTTTACATCCTAGTTATATGTACAAACAAGCAGCCAAAATTGCTATTGCCAAATTATCATTTACCATGCAAAGGAAGACATTTTTCTAATTCACCCTTCATGAACTCCAATACCAATAGTCTCTCATTGGAGAAGTCCCAAACAGGTGCAACTTAAATTATTACATAGAATGGTTCAATTAGAGATTCAACTGCAATTTGTAATACTTTAGTTTGCATATATCAAACCTCATCACAAACTAATCTAAGGGGAGCTAAGCATCACATTAATAAGCAACTAGCATGAACATGTAAGGTGCAAGTCGTACAATAATTGATTATTCATTTTCAGATTTCCCTATTCAAGAAATGAGATTAATTAGAAGAATTTAATTAAAGGTCCTATTTCTGTTTTTTCATTTAACTTTCTAGCAGTAGAAATTCAGAGTTTCAAGAGAGAAGAGAACCAAGTTAATGCTTGTTTATAAATTTTGTTATCTGACTCATTTATTTGAAAAACAAGAACTTAAAAATTGAATAAAGATAACTTTGCCCGCTAGACATTGAGCCCATCAGGTAGTAAGCAAAACAAAGATAATAATACATCGTGGCATTGCTTTCTAGGTAAAAGACGCATAATGCAACAGAGATCATGAAAATTCTCTCTCTCTCTCTCTCTCTCTCTAATGAAATCATTCCCTTTAGCTTGTACTGCCAAAGGACACAGTCACTAATCATGACAAGACATTAAATTTATAAGTTTCAAAGAGCATTCCTAAAAAAAACCGTATCTAATATTATCTTTCTCACCTCAGAAGCTGAATACTTGTAAAACTGAAATGAAGTGACAAATTCAGCAACCTCAATGAAAACAATCACATCGCTCTTTTGAATTGCAGGGTGTTCCTTCTCAACATCTTCACGAATTGATTGCATCAAAGCTGATACCAAAGCATATTCCAAGTAGATCAAATTTAGCTTTACAGATGGAAACCCAAGTCATCAAAGTTCAAAAGGAGCAATTTATTCCAAAAGAACATACTGTTGTATCCTCCAGACAGCAATTGATTGACAAACCCATAAAGCAACTCCAATATCTTATCCTTTGTTGGACGAAACTTTGGATGATCCCATGCAATTTTTTTCACTGGACCCCGAGTGACATTTTGTGATTTAAGTAGAATATTATGAGAAGAACTGGGATGTCCCTTAAATACAGCTTTTGAACCATCCTACCAACAAGATTCAACTGGGGTCATTAAAATCTTCCATTAAATTGCTAATCACCAAAAGCATAAAGTAAGTACCATGGTAAGCCGTGCAAATGTTCCACTAAATTGGGAATGCCGATTCATAATGTTCAGCCTACAATGCCTTCTTTTCTCTGCTTCTTCCTCCATAATGGATTTGAGACTATTAAGAGACACTTGAGAATTTTCATCTGCCTAAAAGTAAACTTAGTAACATGGTATTGATCAAATAAATTAGAACTCAAGAAAATAACAGCACTTGAGATTTAATAGATAGAAAACGATAATACTATTGGATCCAACAAAACCTGACATGTTAGACTGTCAGTCCCAAGAAACTATAATTCTATAATTTATTTTAAATGGAAGTTAACTAAAAGATATACTTCTATCATATATTGGGCAGCACACAAAAACTTAATGAAAGAAAAAGCTTTAGCATATTAATTCTTTATGTGCTTCTCACTCACCAGCTCCAAAAAGTATATGTAATTGCCAAAAGATATGCTGCATATATTAAGAAAACTGACCTTCAATCCATCCAGATGAGCCCTAACAATCAGCTCTGGCTCTTGACCCATAAACACATAACGTAAAATTTCCAGAAGAAGCAAATTATCCTGACGAAGATGAGCACTACAACCTCCAGCACAATGAGTTATAACCAAAATAATGTCCATTACATTTTCGTGGAATAAAAGTTCCAGAAACCTATCTCTCAGTGATAGTAATTGACTAGCAGAGCCCCCTGACTTCGGTGGCAATGGGATTTCTTGAACAGCTAGGATATTTCGAAATAAAGTAAGTACTAGCTGCACTAACTTCCAATCATCCTCTGTGAATGCATCACTGTGAAACCCAGAAAAATAAGGCAACTTAACATCTATATGGGGTGATTTTAAATTTTGTTTTCCTTACTTCCCTACCATTCTCATCAAAAGGAAAAATACTATGAAATGTTCATCTCACCTTTCCAAATTCTCGAGAGGGCCTTCCAGAAATGAGATTATCACTGCCACAATATCACTGCTTGTTATTGAAGCTTTTAACTCCCACAGATACTCTAATTGTTGTGACATATCCGTTGAAGTTGGCTCAATAGGCATCGTAATGAACACTAGCACCTTCACTACAAGTCCAACACAATAACATATAAAACCCCATAAATATGACAAAAAGACGTATACAGCTAAAAATGGATATGAATAAAACCTGCATTTAAAAGCAAGTTGCGATCTTCTTGGCAGTGCTCGATAATGGGTATCAAATTTTTGGAAACGATGCTCCATGTACAAACTTGCTTGAACACATCTCGAGTTTGCGGATCATCGCGTCTTAAAAATCTCAGCAAATCCTTTAAATTATCTGGCAGTGAACCGAACAGTAAGAAACAAAATAATATATAGGAAACAGACGGAAACGGGAACAACGGAACTGCAGCTGAATCATACCCAGACAGTATTCATCCTTTGAGTAGCCAATTTTATTTCCATTTTCATCCTCCTCGATGGTTCCTAAGCCGGCACAGATCACAGACAATCCCTCCATTTCCATCTTGTCGGG
The DNA here is from genome assembly GCA_026686845.1 of Adenanthera pavonina. Lineage (NCBI taxonomy): Eukaryota > Viridiplantae > Streptophyta > Magnoliopsida > Fabales > Fabaceae > Adenanthera > Adenanthera pavonina. Next base: position 49,619,647 of record JAIVEN010000001.1, on the reverse strand, counting down.
GATTTTTTATAACGCAGTAGGTGTGTTTTGTCAGAACCAAAAATAGTGAAATTTGGAGAACACAAAAGAGTGTGACTTGGGAGAAGAACGAAACTAGACGGAAATTATAGGAGGAAGGTAAAGCTCGGCTTGAATTGTAATTGAAGATGAGATCTGAACTTCTGAAGTGCCAGAATGATGCTTGCGGATTAAACATGGCGCCATTCTGGAGGCAAAAGTTTCCCGCGCTTACGAGGGTAGTTTTGGACTTTGGAGTAGGCCTGAAACTTTTACGCGCGTTTGGTTTTCGGTTGAATAAAAATGAAATTCGGTAGAATTGATGTTATAACATAATTAATTATGATAAAAATTAATTTTATATTAATATATTTATATTTGAATGACTTATTTAAAAATTAGTTTTGATAAAATTTATAATTTTTTTTTAAATTGAGTTTAAACTCTATTTTATGATTAATTTAATTTACTTGGATTAAAATTTAATTTATATTTATTTAATTGAGAACATAATATATCTGATATAATATTTTCTTATAGGTCATAATCTATAAAAATTAAAATTTTAAAAGAACATTTTAGTTAATAAATAGAAGATATTTTATGAAAATTTTATTTTTCTAATTTTTTTATTTTTTATTATTTTTATTGACCTATTTTTATTTGATTTTAAAATAAATACAAAATAAAATAGAAAAGCAAAACAGAAAAGCAACTACTTCAACATCATTTTTTTAACATAAATCAACGGTGGTAACCAAACCTCATTTTAACACCCAAACTTCCACAAAAAGATAATTTGAAAAGTGATACCAAGGCATACCTTAGAATCTGCAGGAAAACAACGCCGTTTTGTCTTCGAATTGGATACCTACCATATGATTCTGAACGGAACCGGCAGTAGTTTACACTTTACCAGAGCACGTAATCACCAAAAAAAATACGTCTCTTGGAGCATGGGCCTGCGAGGAGGAATAATGAGTGTGGAAAATAAATGGGCTAAGGATGCATAGCTTTTGGGCTTATTGCAAGATCTCACTCCCTCCAAGCCCAATAACCTCGGCTTTTGCAAGCCATGTCCAAGGAGTCCTGCAGACCCGAGTTCAACCCGTAGAAAGGCTGTCATAATTTCAATAAATTCTTGGTTACGGCAAAACTAAGCTCAAGTTAGTAAATCTTCTATAATATCAAAATCAATATACAGCTTACCGAAAAAAAAATCAATATACACACATATACATTTATAGCCAATGAAAATCACACTATTCATAACTATAGGAGAATTAATTCCGATCAATTTGAGGGCTCTGTGTAAAGGAGCTATAATATATTTGTAATATAATACTCATAATATATCGATATTACTTACAAGCTATAAATAGTATAATTCATTCATAAAATTTCATGAGAAATAATATCTTACAGACTAGTTAGTTTTCACGTTACAATGAAAATTGTAGCCTGAAAACCAATTTACAATACAGGACCATCAAATTGTGCAAATTTCATGGGGCCTCACTTGGGCAGTATTTGTGATGTGGTTCCATGCTTGTAGGCTTTCTTCTGCATAAAACCACATGAATGTTGGACTGTTCAATATCTTACCTCGACATTATTATTGGACCTTTCATAAAAATTGATTTATCTGTGAAACGAAACATTTTGAATTAAAAATATTTAAAGAAATATATAATTATTTCAATAGATGCAAGCTTTCAGCTATTAAAATATTTATTGAAAGGTTCTAAGGGCATTAGTACCAAATTCTTTTCTAAAAAAATCGAAATTGAATTTGATGCCGTCAAATTTAATGGTAACTTTTGCATACCTTGATATGTCTCATGAATTTTAATGACAGTTTAAATTCTCAAGAATAACTTGAATGAATATCATTAGGTACTCTTACACATTTAAATAATGTAGGAAAAAACTAATGTAAGATCAATTAACAAAATAACTAATATATACGTATGTGCACACTATATGACCCTGTTAATAGGACAATTTTAAACAAATATAATAAGCTAGCATGTATAGGATTATACTTCCATGCAATTCATAAATTTTCATTTAAATCTCGTGAAAAAAAAACCGTTTGCTTTGATCTATTACCTAAAATTGCCCCATAATATTTGACTATACAATAGGTGACAAATCAAAATGGACCATTAAAATCTTCACAATAAAATTGGAATGAAAACTATATGGAGAGTGCAAGTCCATTCAGATACACCACATATTATAAAATCAAGGAATACAAAGCCCACTGCACATCAAAACAAGGCAGTGAAGCAGACAAAAGTCAACAAATTAACAAAATGAGACAAAAACTAATAACAATCGTGTACATTATAGGCAAAGTCTAAATGCAAAAGATTTTCTCTCTTTAGAGAATGAACAACTAGAGCCTATCTTAAAGAAGAAGTTGCTCAAGTCCTTGTGTGTCATCCCCCAAGAAAATACGCCTGTTCCTAACTTCCAGCAGATAAGGCCAAAAGCAAGCTTCCATTCCAAGTTGACTCAAATGGATTCTTTCGAATATATGCGGCGAGTATTGGTCGACTGTTTTCAGTTCTTTTGCATGCCAACCATTATACTTGGACCATTCACAGTAAATAATATTATATATATACACTCTTACTCATTTATTGTACAAAATAATTGTCCATCGAACTGCTTTTATTTTTAATTTGTTTATTTGTGTTACAAAAGGTTGGATGTATAAAAAACAATCTCTTCTAGATATATTCACTCCATTTTGGTTTATAAAACACAATTATGATAAATCTATGTTTTACAATATAAAGTGTTTTACAGATTGCGGAGTATATCTAATTTTGTTTTGCCCAAAATACCCATTAGAAAGAATGGAATTTAATTAATATTAAAAAGTTTAATTTATGGTCAACTATATTAAATAGTGTAATGAGAATATTTAGAAAATAATAAATTTTTTTCAATTATTAACTATCATTTTTGATTCGTATACAGTAGTTAAAAGTATTTCATAATTTGAAATGAAACTAGTATTTTTTATGATGCCACTTTATTTATCAAAAAAAGTCTCAAAGCTAGATGTATAGAAAGATATCTTTATTTATGGCGAAATCCATTACATGGTTACAGTTAATCATGGATAGATCCCACATGGTGAAATAGTTATTCCAATACCCTTACATGATAAGCTACCTAACAGTAGCTACGCATGTAGCACATCGATCTCATGTTACACAGATTGGGATAAGAGACCGTAGAAGCTGCGTGAGACAGCATCATGGCATCCGCATTCACAAACTTGTTCTGTACCTAAAGCATCCTTAATCTCACCACTATAGCCTGTTTTCTTATCATGTTACCTATTCCAGACATGATTCCACCGTTGTTTGAAGCTTCTTTTATAGTCGGAAGAATCTGAGACTTGAGCACATCTGGTTTTATGTAACCACTGGTTGCTGCAGCTCGGTCATCTGATGCTACTAACCCTAAGTACACTGAGTTATTAGATAAAAGGAGGTCCACTACTTCCAATTTTTAAGTAGATTTGTGGCGTCGCCATTTAAATATTCGCATGAGGCGTAGTAGTTGTAGTATAAAACCCAGATATATATAATCAAAAAGACTAGTGTCGATTGCCTTCTTCAAGCCCTTCTCACGTTGCAACGTGGGGCTGCTGCTCATAAGTAAATCTTTCTTTCTTGGGTTGAAGCATTAATGATGGCCCTCACAAGTTCCCAAGGAATGCTTGCATCGTAACCAGAGCTAGGATTAGTAAGATCGATGCCATCCAAGGCCACAGGTCCCAGGGGACCAGCATTGCCACAGAGAAAGTTATCAAACAGATGCTTGCAGTGGATGTGGCGTCGAGATAGCTAGAGTCTACTTCAACGGAAAGCAAGACTTTGATACCATTGCTCTGACAGTGTTGTATTTGCGACGTACGGTAGGACAGTCTTTGTCTTTTATATATGAGGTCAAGACTAGTGATCATTAATCATTATATATAAATTAACATACGTTCTTGTTATGCATTAATTGATGAATATAAGAAATTATACTTTAATTTATTCCCAATATATACGTACCGGCTGTCCCTATGCTATACTAATTGTTTATATTTACTTGCATTAAGGAGTGACCTGATTAATTATACTCATGAATAATAGTGCGAGTCTGTGACCCAAGCAGGCATGAAAAGGCTAAACCAGAATTATGAACGGATTAAATCACGAGTTATGGAATTACGAAAGGATTCGATGACGAGTGTTGGAAGGGACGGATCTAGAATATATATACGTATATATATATAGTTATTTGGGGGGCTAAATTGTAAGATACGTATATTTTACTTTTGGAAAAGTTATGCACAGTTTCAATATCTCCTTCGAACCATTCAAATTTAGTTTGAAATAGACATTTCTCCTTATATTGCTTTGAGTTTGAGAAATTTCCCAACTATTTATGATTTATGAATAATAAAACTTGGTATAAATTTTACTGTATAGATTGACATTGATTATATGTATGGATGATTTTTTCTATTATTTATTTTTTAATTTTACACTGAAATCATCATCTTTTAAAAAGAAATATGTTTGCTAAAAGTGTTTATTATTAATGGCTATTGAGTTTCATAAAAATAAAAATTAATAGCTATTGAGTTAAGTAAAAAGAACTCAATATTCCTTAATTAAAGTTTCATATTCAAACTGACAAATGAAAAAAAATATATTAGGAGCCTTCATTATTTGGGATCCAATACTGCTCAAATTTAAATTAATCAATAACATCAAATAGGGAATAGTTCTCACACAAAAAAAGTGTTTATTTTATATGGTATTTCCTTCAAAAAAAATAATCAAAATAAAAGGACTGAAAAGATTTAGGTGGTCCACATGCATCATATTTTAAAGGAATCAGAAAAAACTGCAAACTTTTTTTTTGGGCAACAAATGAAATGTGTAAACTTATCTCCACATCTCTAATAAATACGCAGTGGATCAAAATTATCATATTCAGGAGTAGTATAAATGCGCATTAACAATACATTGGCCATGATATTTTATATATATAGTGCCCACTTCCAAATAATCAAATACGAACTAAGCGAGTAATAAAACTTGATGAAGAAAAAAGGTTACAATCCGCAATGTGTGTTATCATTGGTAATAGAGTGATAATGCTACCTAAAGAACTGAACAATTCCATCGCTTGCAATGTCATGATACAAATACAATTAATTTTAAATTCTAAAATATATCTGAAAATCAATTACAGATTAACATAACACAAATACAAATAGCAATGACACAGAAAATTAATATTTAGGCACTACAAAATAAAAATAGCATGCTATAAATTATAACAATGGAAACTAAAACGTTGCAAGTTGTAACACCTTACTCTCAAACACCTCTAAACTTAACCAAAAACTTCAAAATCCAATCAAACACAACCCAAACATGTTGAAGAATACATGTGTGTGTGTGTCAAAAGGAAAAGAGAGAAAGAAAGGTCCCACATTACTCAAACAAATGAAAGCCAAAGAGCATAAATACTAACATGTGATCATGGAGGAGCAAAATTGACCTAGGAAGAGAATGGGTTTGCATGCACAAAAATTGGCCCAACTCAGTTGAAATCCATCAATTTGCCCCCTTGCGAACGAAAATATACCCAGGGTTGGACACTTTTTTGTCATTGCTCGAAATTAATTTTTTCAAATAGCCTTTTAGAAGATCCATGGTTTTAAGGCTTCAGTTATGAGGTTCATGCTGTTAATGTTTCTAGACATTGATTATTCGTTTCTTTGTCATTATTGATCCATTTTCCTACTTTGATTATTCAATTTAATTTCCATTAATCCTTATGTCAGAAACTGCCTAACGTTCAAAAACATCTTCATTAACATCATTAAATGTGGTTCAACATCCTATCGCTCTAGTACCTATAAATACCGAAGTCGATCACCGGGTTCTCTTCATCTCTGCATTTTCCTTTCTACTGTTCTGCTTGCTTGCGACTCCTAGAAGAATCCGTTCAATCCTGGGGAGTGCCATCTTGTGGAGGAATGACTCTCAAGGACAATGTCCTTGTGCACGGCTCAGATTATTTTTATTCTAATAAATTTTTAATTTGTAGCCTACAAAACATCTCACATGAACCTATCAAAACCACTGGGCAGCGGAAAAACATCACAAAAACACCAAAACGCGGATGCTACAGTACCTTACGGCTCTAGCACCTCCCAAAAACTCACACGCCACTGGAACTCTTAGCACCGCAGCGCCCCTTGCTAGTTTTCTATACCAGCAAATTTCAACTCTGAGGTGAATTTCCGAAGCCCATAACTTTATGCCCCGACCTTCGATTGATCTGATTCTAACTCCTACAAGTCAATATAGTCTAGATCTAATCATAGACACCAACTTTATCTCAATCCATCTCCGTAAAGAGAATCTAGACACCTGACACCGTTTTATCTACTTTTTTACCAAAACTCACAACTTACAACTCACATTTGCCACCAAAGGCAAATTGACCATCTAGGACCATTCACACAGGTCCAAAATCATCAAACCAAATTATTCAAAGAGGTTTCACCTCAAATGAACCACTCTTCTGAGATTTGACTCCCTTAAACCCCAATTAGCAAAATGGGCTATAGGCCCTAAAACATACCAACAAGGCCTAATTCCACCTTTGGAGTTGCATATACCATAACCAACATACACAGCATATACAACACAACTTCACATATATAACATAACAACAACAACCATATCATATCATTACAACCATCAGAATCCTTATATCCATTACAATCACACTATCATACTTGGCACAAGATACAAATCCAAATAAACATACACTACATAAACCCAGTATTCCCACATCCAAAGCTACTCCATTGTCTTCTCAGGACTAGTGCTAAAACCGTCACCTAAAATGGTTAGTTCATGGGAGAGGGGTGTGATACAATGTCTTAGTAACTGGGAACAACCATACACACACACATATATATCTCATACAACTCATGAGTGCAATATGAAATGAATGCATGTCTCCCTCGCATATAGCTAGAACCATGAGCTATCGTCATAACAGGATATTTTGTATAGGTAATTCCTATACATTTTGTATAGGAATTCGACCAAAACTAAATATCCCAAAATATAACCGAAAAATCCCGAGTTTAAACCAAAGAAAATGGAGAGGGAGGAATAGAGATCACTTACCAACGAAGATTCAAGCTCTTGGATGCTGGAAAATACTCTCAATGGCAGGAAAACTAGAACCCTAGCAGAGCTCTCTCAATTCTCCTCCATTTCTTTCTTTTCTGTTCATCCGAAATGATTCTTATTTAAGCAAAAATCCCAACTCCCGCCACGACTTCAGATAAGCTCGTCGTGACGCCACCAGTTTCAGCCAGAAAATGTCACTAGAACTCACTCTTACCACGGCGTGGAGCTCTTTCATACTCCACTTGAATCTTCCTTCGTCATGTTTCCTTCAGTTCTGCACATAATGCCAACACAAATGTCATGAGGGTTGTTACATAAAGCCTACATAACAAGCCTACTTAAAGTCTACATCAATGTCAAACAATCTCAAACACAACAACATGGTCTCACCAAGTACTAATAAGAGAGAAAGCAAGTATAACAATATGTTTCTTCAACTAATTCACCTTAGACATATTTTCTGCAATGACATTAAATTGCTCTCTTATCTTTCTAATCTTACAAGCAACTATTGAATTTAAGGATGAAATAAAGTGATGTACCTAGAGATTGTAGTCACACTTTCAATGTTACTCTCCAAAGGCTAATGATGCCAATGTGTTTATGAGAGTTGTAGCCACACCAAATGGAATATGTTCATCCATCCTTCAAAGATATGCACAAGGATAAGTGCAAGAAGTAATATTCTCATATAAGAGAATAAAAAATATAATAATCTCACCTGTAATTTTAATTTTCTATTTTGCCTTTCACTCCATTAGGGTCAACCCTATTAACTTTTTCTCCAACAATCTTTTCTCAGACAAAGCTAGCAATATCCACAGTGATGTGCTCTTCATTATGTTTTCAACTTCAAGTTTATAGAAAAGACCACAATACAATTATAAGTTCATAAAAATGCAAACAACATAATACAATAAGTTCATAATAAAAAAAACGCCATCATAATACAATTTTGAGTTCATAATAATACAAACAAGTTTATTTGTTGACGACACAACACACAAGTACAATAATTCAAATCCAATCAAACTAGACCAACTAATGAATTATATATATACATACATATTAAATTATATATATAATTCTGAAAGAGTAGAGTAATATAGCAACTTATATGGGAACCAAGAGTAATTATATGGACATTCAAACTGATCTCGGAAATAGGCCCATTCAAAATTTGATATGTGGATAATGGAGGTAAAAGCAATTTTATGATAGATTCGACCAAAAAAAGATAATTACATAGAGAGATGAAAGTATTTATGAGTCAAAGGCAAACCCAAGATCACGAAACATCAAGAACTTTGTAGCAGATCTGCAATTATATATAACCATAGAAGCTCAATATTAAAGACAATCATAACAACTATGGCAATATATAGAAACCAATCAGAATTCATAAAACCATTCTTCTGATTGGATTTATCTGTGAAAAGATACATTTTGAATTAAAACATTAAAGAAATATATAATTATTTCAATTGATGCAAGTTTTCAGGTTTTAAAATATTTATTAAAAGGTTCTAAGAGCATTAGTACTCCCATCGATTCCGTTTATAAAATACATTTATGAAAAAATTATATTTAACAACATAATGCATTTTATAAATTTTGTAGTGCATTAAATTTTTTTTCTTTTTTTGCTCAAAATGTCATAAAGAAAGTATCAAATGACTTGTCTCACTAGCTATTAACTATCACCTTTAGAAAAATATTAAATAAGGGTATTTTGAGAAAGGATGAAATTTTTTTCAATTATTAATTACCACCATTGATCAGTATGACATAGTTAAAAATGTTTTATTAACCAAAATAGAGGGAATGCCAAATTTTAAAAAATTTAGAAATTTAACTTTGATGTCCTCAAATTTAATGGTAACTTTTGTATACCTTGATAGTCCTTGTGATTCTAAACACTCATTTTATTCCATTTTATTTGTTATTTCAGAGAATTTTAAATGTTCCAATTTATCTGTAATTATAATTTATATTATCAATAAAATATTAATTATTTTTTTACTATTCTACCCTTCATTAAAATGATAGTAGTGGAATATAAATCATTTTTTAGCATTTAATTCAAGGATATTTTGGTAAAATATAATTAAATTTTACTATAATCTATATCATTTAATAGTTTTATTGATCCGTGTAAAAAAAATATTAAAATGACAAATAAAATAGGATGGAAGGAGTACAAGTCATTTCTAATTATTTCACAATCTTAAGAAAATGAGTTCAATCATTAAATTTGTCGAGAAATTCTAATATTTTTCATCATTCATTTTTATTAATTGCATTATTTTTCATACTTCCTTTGCCAATAACATTTACTATATATCACTTATTAATTATACATCAGGGGCATAAATAGAAAAAATAATTTATGCATTAGATAACCTCACCAAATGTTCTATATTTTGAATCAAGCATTACTTTTAAAGATACCCTATATTTAGGATAAGAAGGAGTACATATGTCAGCTAAATTTTAATACTCCATTCAGTCTCAAATATAGGGCATTTTGCTTTGATCCTGAATATAGGACCATTTACAGTATACTAAGTAGTATTTATTATATATTTTCAAAAAATACCTTTATTTAATGTATCTCAAAAAGAGAGAGAAAGAGATTAAATAAGGGTATTTTTGGAAAAATGTAATTTTTAGATAAATATAATTGAGATAATTAACTAATTTTAACTCTTATTCTTAGTATACGTGATTTGGTTAAAGGGTTTTATATTAAGGATATGACGAAGTATCAATGGATTATTTTTTAATACATTATAGATTTAATTATTAATTATATATTAAAAGTTTTAACTTCTTAAAATTAAAAAAATTTGAAAGATCTACTTATTAAATTTTAATTGAAAAATAGTATGAAAAGTATATTAAAAAAAGCATATAAGTTTAGTCCTTTCCATAATTAGGAGGAACAAGTTTCCTCTTTCTATAAAACTTATGAAGACCGAGAAATATGTTATATATTTATTGGTGTAAACGTTTTTAGAGCTAGTTTCGATACTACTAATGACGATTTCCCAATAGTTAAAAAACTTTTTCTGCTATGAATATCATCAAGAAATTAAGCATATATGAAATCGTATGAGAAAAGATTTATTGAATGATTAATTGTTTGGTTAATTACTTATGTAAATAGACAAACTGTTGATAGTATTGAACATGAAAAAATTATCTAATGCTTCTAAAATTAGAAAACTCTTGAAAAAATTATAATGTATTAATGCTTTTAACAGTAGTACACTGTATAAGTTATTTTAATAAGTTGATAGCCATAAATTTTTATTTTATACTAGGTAGATTTGTTTTTCAATATCTTAAATTGTATCTGTCGCTCTATATATAGAAAAGATTTATGTTATACTTAGCATTTTAGTAAAATATTATGTTGTAGTTATCTGGTAATTCATGTCATATTTTTTCAATATATCCTTGTTATGAATACATTCAAGATTTTTTTCCCTAAATTTACAACGGAAAAAGTCATAATATTATAAGGAGGCATTGAATTGATTCAAAAGACTTTGTTAGTAGAGACAAAACATACTTAAGTAATCTTTATGTCTCGAAAGGGATTAATTTTTTATTATTGGCTAAAGAATACCATTGGTATTCACACACAAAAATTCAAATGAAAATATTTTATTACATCAATTAATTGGTATAGAAATATATCCCCGTATGAGTATTTTGGTAGTGAAATTATTAATATTAAAAATACTTTGTATGCGGCACAATTTTAAATCAAGATCCTTTTAAATTTAGGAAGGAAAAGGACAGATTATTATAAGTAAACTATTCTAATTAACTTAATTTAAGCGCATGTTTTTCAATGAAATGGAATAGAATAAGATAGCTAATAAACTCATGCTATTGTTTAAAAGAATTTTTTTAAAAGAGATCAAGATAACAAGGGATGGCCTACCAAACTATTCTTAGCTATTATAAACCCTTGCACTTAAGTTAACCAAAATTGTTCAATTATTAATAATAATTTGTCATCGCAAATCATTCTTAACCATTATAAACCAAATTATTTTGTCCCTCAATTTGAAGGGTCAATGAAAAAATGGCTTGAAATTAATCTTATAATTTCAAAATTATCCTTATTCTTATGAAATGTATTGTGTCTTTATCAACCTCCCTCCTCTCGCTTCCCTATTGCATCAAATCTCCACCGCATGAAGTATGATTTTTCTCATATATGTTTTATGCATAATACACTTCTCTCTTCAACTCAAGTTACTTTTTCTCTTAATTAATATTGGTTTTTCACCAATTCAATTGATAATTGAATTTTCTTACATTTATTTGATTATAACTTAAAAATACAGTGAATTTTTCCTAAATTAATTAATAACACCAACTCTTTTATCTAAATTAACTCATCATATAAGATAATATTGGAAAAAATGGTTATAATTCATTTTATTCAATCCATTTTTTGATAACGCTAAAATATTAGTCCAATAAAAGCATTCCCTCTTCCATAAAATTTTCAATCTATGGAATGTTATGTTTCATTACATTCCATTTCATTTTACGTAATTTCATTAATAATTGTTCTATTCCATTAAGTTCTAAACTCCTAAAAGTAGCCTAACAGTTGAAATAAAAATATATATTTTATATATATTTGAATGCTATATATATAAGTATAAATTATTATTAAAAAAATTATTTTGCTGCTTCCAAGGGTCATAGGTGCTATTCCACAGCTTCATTCTTAATATATATATTGTTCAAATGAGTTATTATTCTATTGAATAGAATATTTACCCTGCTTCATAAAATTAGGCATATCATTAAATGAATGGAGGTATTGCTTAACAATATACTAATTATCTGAGCGTAGTGAAATTGTAATCCAACATGCAGTTTTATCCAAAGAGGTCTTGAAGCTAGATGCATGTATAAAAATAGATCTTTATTTATGGCGAAATCCATTACATGGTTGTAGTCAATCATGCATAGATCTCACATGGCGGAATATAGTTATACCGATACCCTTACATGATAAGCTAGCTTAACAGTAGCTATATAGCACACATCTCATGTTACACAGACTGGGATAAGAGACTGTAGAAGCTACGTGAGACAGCATCATGACATACGCATTCACAAACTTGTTCTGTACCTAAAGCATCCTTAATCTCACCACTATAGCCTGTTGCTTCATCATAGTACCTGTTCCAGAGCATCACTCCACCGTAGTTCGAAGCTTCCTTTACGGTCGGAAGAATCTCAGATTTGAGCACGTCTGGTTCTATGTAGCCGCTGCTTGCTGCAGCTGAATTATTTGATGCTACTAACCCCAAGTACACAGAGTTATTAGATAAAACTGAGGAGGTCCAATCATTCCAATTTTCAAGAAGTTTTGTGGCGTCGCCATCTAAGTATTCACAACTGGCGTAGTTGTTGTAGTACAAAACCCAGATATAATCAAAAAGACCAGAGTCGATTGCCCCTTTCAAGCCCTTCTCACGTTCGTCGCAACGTGGGGCTGCTGATAAGTAAATCTTCCTGTCCTGGGTTGAACCATTGATGGCCCTCACAAATTCTTCCCAGGGAATGCTTGAACTGTAACCGAAGTTAGCAAGATCGATGCCATCTATGGCCACAGATCCCAGAAGACCCGCATTGCCACTGAGAAAGTTAGTGTAGAGATAAGCTGCAACCAATGTGGGGTTGAGCTCACTAGAGTCTACTTCAACGGAAAGCAAGACTTTGATACCATTGCTTTGACAGTGTTCTATTTCCGACGATAGGACAGTGCAATCGCCGCTAGGACAGTGGTTTCCCAAGCTTAAGAATATTGAGCTGCCGGAAATATGGAGGTATGCGATAATGACGATGTTGTAGTAACCGGAGTCACATGCTTCGGTTAAGTTACCTTCAGAGGCGTCGCTGTTTTGTCCCCAGTAGACAGAGATGTTGCCACCACTCATGCGTGTTGAGGGACAATCAACAGCATGTGAGGGCTTGATGATGGAGGAGAGTGTGAAGAGAGACAAAAGGAGAATGAAGACTTGTTTTTTGGAAGCCATGATCGGAGGTGTGAGGGTAAGGTTGTGGTTTTCTTGTTTGGCTCAATGCCTCACGGTGTAAGGGACGGTGCCTATTTATAGGGATAGGGAAGCGCAAGGGTTACCATCAAAACTTTAGGATCAGAACCCCCGTAAGGTGGCCTAAGAACTCTTTTGGTTAATTCGCCCAGTAACTTAGTACGAGCTAATTAAGAAATTCTTTCCCGTGGTGAAAAAATTATTTTACCAGGTTAATTAATAACAGAGAAAAAAAAATCTCTCACCCATCCCTTGCTAAATATTAAAATGTTTTTAACCCCTACTCTAGCAAATTCTTTTAATTTTAATTATTAATATTAATAGTTGGTGAATTTTTATTTTTAATTTGAACGAAAAAGAAAACAAAAAAATAGTAGAAAAAAAAATCACAAAGCTTATCTCCCGTGAAGGAATAATTGGCAGGAATTTATTTTTGTTATAGAATATTGGATATTTTTACCGTGTGCAATGCACCCAAATAAGAGAAATCAGAACAACTCATAATCAAACACCTACAGTCCGGAGTGGAGAAATCCAACAATCTGATCAAGCTTCTTTTGTCTTTTATATATGGGGCCAAGAGTAGTGATTAATGATTCTATATATAAATATACGTTCTGTTGATGCATTAATTGAAGAATATAAGAAATTATACTTAAATCAATCCCTATTTGTACTGGTTGTCACTGTTATATTAATTGTTTGTATATATTGTAATTATTGAGTAACCTGATTAATTATGTTGGAGTATCAATAATAGTCTGAGTCTGACCCATGCTTACACATTAACAACGCTTTAAAACGATGAAATGAACACCACTAATATTGGCTTCAGCATGTGAGGGACCATGATATTTTATATATATAGTGCCCACTTCCAAATAATCAAATTAAACTTGATGAAGAAGAAAGGTTACAATCCGCAATGTGTGTTATCGTTGGTATTTGGTATAATAGAGTGATAATGACTACCTAAATAACTGAACAATTCCAATGTTACATACATATATGTGAGATAGGTGTTTTTGCCATGTTACGATATAAATACGATTAATTTTAAATTGTAAAATATCTCTGAAAATTAATTGTAGATTAACATAACACAAATACAGATAGCAATTCTTCAACAACAGAAAATTAATATTTACGCACTAGAAAATAAAATTAGTAGGCTAGAGATTACAACAACTTAACAATATATAGAAACTAAAAAGTTGCAAACAGGGAAGGGATAAGAAAATTAAATCACACCAAGCAATTATTGGGGTTCACACCAAGAAAATATCTAAAATCAGTGGGCTATATTTATAAATTAATTTGACATCATTTATCAAGGTCATATGTTGCACGTGCTTTTTGCTAGTGGTTCTTAACTTTTCTTTTTGGGCCAGTGCTAGTGGTTCTTAACTGATTGTGTTATCTGGTTCATCGAATGGTGACCTTGGCTTTTTAAGTATGAAAGATCGTAAGAGCCAAAAATTAATCACGAAATCTTCCAAAACCAAGAGTTGAAAATAAGCAATACGTTGGGTTATATAGAGAACCTAGTACAGTAGGACAAAACACTGAAAAGCAAATCAGAGAAGGGTATTGTATTGTTACATCACTACGTACATACAATATTCGCACAGAGCAAAAGCAAGACACAACGGACAAAACGTTGCTTACCCTTCTCATCACGCAATGTTGTAGAAACATTCAGCCATGATCTCATCTAAATCCTCACTTACGTATGTCCATCCGGAAGTGGGGTTTCCACATGATGGGCCACGACGTCCTGCCATGATATTCATTTAATGATGTGTGGGAGGCTGATGAAGACTACTTGCAGTGTTTTTATACGGCTACCAGAATCGAAGAACCATTTCCGAATTAAGGACCATGTGAGTCTCTCATACACAGGGGCGATAATTATTTTTTTAAAAATAGTTTATATTATTTTTAAGTAAAAATTATAAAGAATATATATAAAATTTATATTCTCAATACACTTACATAGGTGATTGTACATGGATGGTTTGAATTAAAAAAAATTAGGATGATGGCCAAAAACACTTGCGCGCGCAGTATTATATGGGAGGGGATGTAACTTTTTTGTCTTTCTGGTTTTTTTTTTTTTCATTTGGGAGAGGTTGGGGATCAGTGAAACGTACTTCCTCCAATTTTATATATAAAATTTTTTATCCTAATTCTAAATATAAGATTTTTTATAATATATGAGGTAGTATTTACTATACATTTTCAGAAAATATCCTTATTTAATATATTTAAAGAGAAAGAGTGAGAAATTAAATAAGGGTAGTTTTAAAAAAATATTGAGATTTTCAAAGAAATCGATGTAGTTAATTAGTTTTAATTCTAATTCTTAATCTATATAATTTGGTTAAAAATGTTTTATATTAAAGATTAGAGATATTATTATAAAGGATGCGTGTATATTACATAAGAGGTGGGAGGAGGTAAGGAGGGGCTAAGGCCCCCAGCAATGAACCTCAGTCCGCCACTCCTCGCGCATAGGAAGTTGATAATCTGATGAAGAGTATTGTTGGAATATATTACAGAAGAAATTTACATTTTTTTCTTATATTTAGACCAATGTAACCCTCCAAAATTTACTTATATTTAAAACGGGTATCTTTCATCTGCTCTTTGTTTTAAAGAGAGAGCCTGAAACCAGATCTGCGAGACCCATCAATGGAGGAGGCTAAAACCTTCGCTAGTGGTCCTATGTTGTACGTGCTTTTTGTTAGAGGTCCTAAATAAAATTCATATCAAATATATATATATATAAATAAATATATCAATAGAGGTCATATGCCGCACGTGCTTTTTGCTTGTGGTCCTAAACTTAATGGGTTAACCTCCGTATTGAATGGTGATCAGAGTGTTCTTGGCTTTAGCATGGATCACCACGAATCCTGAATGTCTGATGCAAGCCTCCCCGCATCATCCCTGCTGCGACTTTATAGGATGCCGTTTGGATGCTGATTTACCCCTACACCTCAAGTGGATTATTCAAGTTGTCTAACCCCTACGCCTCAAATGTTTCAAATTGTGGCTTTATAAATTCATTAATAATATTTTGTGCATTAAATTTCCATATAATTTTATATTTCCATTATTAACTTTTAATTGAAGTATGGAAAATATTTAAATGATTATAATAAAATAATTTATAGCATCTAGAAAGTTAAATTTACTCTTACAGTGAATTTATAAATTTAATATATTTACAGTCAGAATTAAAAAAGTATAATAATTAAAGTATAATAATTAAGCTGTGAAAATATTTTCTCCCAATAATAATAGTCAAAACTTAAAAACATCAATGAACATGGTTACTCTATTTGATTCAAGAAAAATATTTAATTATACATTTTGTGTATGGAACAAAATGTAAATGGATGAGGGTTCAATTTCCAACCATTGTGGATGAAACAAGACTACTTGGGAGGGATGCCAACCTTTGCTCTCAATAGCTCGAGCAACATTAATTTTTTCTGCCCACAGGATACTCCAGCTATTTCATCACCAAAAAAGAAAAGTTTTATATATAATTTGTTTGATATATTAACTTCTCTTAAAAATCCTAGAACACCAATGGGAGAAAAACCAATTTATTTCATTCATCCTAGAACACTAACTAAAGTATTATTTGCATGAAAAAAAGTATTATTTCTATGAGACTAAAATGCACATAGCTCCCCTGACCTTTGAGTCATGTGCAAAGAATACCCCTAACATTTTAAACTTGTCAATATTCCCCTGCTCAACTTTTATTTATGTGCAAAGAACTTCCTTTCCTTACAAAATCCATTAAGTCATTAACAATAATTGCCATATATATCAGATTAGAAAGAATTATGTGGCATCTAACTAGGACCTAGGGGATGTTTCAGTCATTTTCTTATCCCACGAAAGCAAACATCCTTTCTTCTTCCTCAAAAAGCTAACGTTTTTCTCTTGCATGTAGAAAATTATTGAACCCCTACTATCATCTCTCTTAGGCAGAGTTTGAGTTTAGATCTAGTAAATGTTTCTTCTAAAACTTTGCCATCCATGGTATCTAGTAGTCCTCATAAATTCCCTTTGTAATGGCACTTCTTAAAGCATTCGAAGGGGGGAATTATAGCAGCACATCAACAAGTAATATGGATAATGTGATATGTCTATTAGGTGATTTCCAAAGACAGCTAACAAATTGAACAAAATAAATTGAAGACAACTTCTTAGACACCTAAAAACCCCAGTGCAAAATGTTCCTCCACCCCCAGTTTTGCTACAGGTAAAGAATGGGGCATTCAAAATCTAAAGCTTAAACAATAAAGAAGGAAGAAGATGAAGGATCAGAAAGAGGAGATGTGAGGCCGCAGAGGAGAGGGAAAGTGGGGTTGATGGAGGAGGAGAGGGAGTGAAGGATGGTGGGGATGATGAATGCATGAGAGAGATTGGATGGCTAATTGGGCATAGCAAAATGGGATCGACAGAGGGGGTGGTAGCGGTAGTGGCGTCCTTCTCAGACATAAGATGTTATAGAGAGAGAAAGGGAAGGGTGCATTGATTCAAGACTAAAAGATGATTCAGATTTTACTCCGTCTTTTTTTCATAATCAGAAAGTATTGAAACTGGGGATTAGAAAAGAAGGAAATTAAGGAATTTTGAATTTCACAAAAATATTTTTCTTTCTTAACACCAAAAATACTGAGGACAGAGGAAAAAAATTGAAAGGCTAATTTGTTTGTCTTAAAAAATGACATAAATTTTGATATAGCCAATTCATATGACATGTCACTAAATGAGATCTGATGTAGCAAAATCAGTAAATAATTTATCTGTTGCATTAACGAAAGGAGGCTTTATGCATAAAAATAAAGGATTAAGGAGGTATTTAATCAAGTTTTAAAGCTTAGTGGTATTATATGTATACTACTCAAAGTTTAAGGAATTTTTTTTACATTTAAGCCTTTTTATGAAAACTAGATTGTCTTTTCCGTGTATTGCATGAGACATATTTGAATTTAAATAATTATGATATTATTGAATAGATGTAAATTAATAAAAAAAGAATAATAATAAAAATAAAGATTTAAAAGTTATTTTGAAGAAAGAAAAAATGGAGGGACTTTAAATAAATAATAAAAAAATAATTAAAAAAAGTAAAAATATAAATTTAAAGATAACAATATAAAATAAAAATAGATGATAAGAAGATTTGAATAAAAAAGATAACTGAAAAATAGTATGAAAAATAGTTATTTAAAATTGAAATAGATAACAAGGGTTAAATAAAAAGATAATTTTAAAAATAATAATAGGTGTTCAATTGAACCATGAAATTAACATTTTATAAAATATCTAAAATAAAAAGAATTAGATATAGGAATAAACTTACATACTTAGCCCTAGATACTTTATGTACTTATCTCCAATTAAAAATGCCCGCAAGGATTTTTTTAACAGCTCATCATTCCCACTCATCTAATAGAGTTTTCTTAGTGTTAGCTACTAAGAAAATCAGAAAAATAACAAAACGCTCATCTCCTTTCTTCTGCGTGCTTCCACCATATGCCTGCATTCCACCCTCTTTCCCCACCATGCCTGTACTCTCAATCTCTCTCCTTTTTCCCCACTATCCCCCTCTCTCTTTTGGTTACGAAACTCGAACTAGTCTTTCAAAACCTTCATGCCAGTTCTCAATCTCTCTCCTTCTTCCCTACCATCCCCTCTCTCCCTTGTTTTGAGTCCTTAGTAGTTGTAACAATGGCATTTTAATTATATTGAATGCAACTCCTATTTCATTGATAAAAAGCATTGGACTTGCGTCCAAAGGCAGTAAAAAGGAAAGCTAATTTTCAATTGGAAAGGGAGAATTTAGTTGGAAAAAGAGAAAAAAAAAGCAGAAAGGGAGGTTTTAATTTAACATATTTTGTAACAACCCACACGTAATCATTCTGGACATGTATATGATTCATGGAAGAGACCAAGACTAGAGAAGGAACCAAAGTGAGGCAAAGCTTTAGAATAGAGGTAGAAGCACATCACACTGTGACGCCCTTGTCCTTTACTGCGGAATAGGTGCGCTACGGCGAGATAGCAGAGGAACTTCAAAATTTTTCTAAGTGGCAAAGGTCCACACCACAATAAACTTATCATATGCCGCAGTGTCAGTTACAGAACATGAATAAATCAGGGCGTGATTCAGTCGACGAAGCAGAAAGAAATGGAAGGAGAAGAAGAGGAGATCTATTAGGGTTTTCCATTTTCGACCTTAGGGACCAATTTCTGGACTCTAAAAGCTTGATTCTTGTTTGGTAAGTGATTTTACACCTTTCCTCCTCTCTTTTCTTCATGGTTTTCAGTTGAAATCCATGGGTATGTTTGGAAATGCTCTTGATTGTTATTCCACTGATTAAAATGTTCGCAATTGAATTATTGGAGTGTTGTGTGGTGCTTCTATGGCTTGGGCATGAGTTTGGAAAGATTGTGAATGGTTTATATCAAACCCTCGTCTAGAAATTGTAGAGGAAGCTTGGAATTCAAATTGCTAAGGTTTAGCAATGGTTTGATTGGGTGTTTAGGGCTCCTTCAGGTATGTTTGTTTTAGTATAACTATGTGTTCATTATCATTAAGTTTGGTTGGTTGGATTATGAGTTACTAGGAAATATGAATTTTGTGTTAATTGAAGATATTATGATATTGTTTATGTTCAAGGTTTTGTTTAGAAGTTGTGGTGTTCGAAGAAGTGATTCAGAAGAGTGCAATGCATCATTGGTACTCTGACGGCTTATCTTCCCCTCCGTGCATGTGTTTGTGTATAGACAATTCGAGATAACGGGATAACTTTAAATGTTAAATAAATTTTAAACTTTCATATCATGATATGTGTCTCATATTTCAGCTCGTAAGTTTTCTTGGACTCTTAGATTTTGATGGGAAATGAGAATGGTAATCATATGGTCCTTTATGCATGTATGTATATGTATATATGTGTTTATCCAATTGTATCATGCCTAATGATAAAGTGTCAATATGATTCTGATAGTGATGATAATAATGGTATGTGTGATAATGGGTTGAACATGAGAACATGATAGCATGACAATAATGAGAAAAATGATAGTAATGATGTAGATGGTTGAGAATAACTAATATGTGTGTGTGTGTGTGTGTTTGAGCTCGGTGATTGATGATGTACATCGTTGTTGTGCATCCCCATGGAATATCTTATTTAATGATATTATGCTAGCATGATGATATTGATGATGATGATCGTATTGTTCTAGATACATTATATAATGGCATGCTAACATAGCATATGCATCATCACTGCATTACACATGTTGGGCATTGGATTGGTTTGGTGATGATATCGTGATATGATACCACATGGTATACCAAACTACTGGTGGGACATGCGAGGCTTCGTGTCCAAGTAGTGAGATTTGATATAGATATCCTTGCCACTAAGGGCCCATTTGGTTTTCAGTTGATTAAAAATGAGTTTTGGTAGAATTGGTTTTGTAACGTAGTTATGATAAAAATTAATTTTGGACTAACGTGTTTATATTTAGATGATTTATTTGAAAATTAGTTTTGACCAAACTCATAATTTTCCTCTAAATTGAACTTAAACTCTATCACATGATTAATTTAATTTACTTGAACTAAAATTTAATCTGCATTTATTTAATTGAGAACATAATATATCTGATATAACATTTTCTTACAGGTCATAATCTATAAAAATTAAAATTTTGAAGGGACATTTTGGTCAATAGATAGGATAAATTTTATGGAAATTTTATTTTTCAAATTTTTCTATTTTTTCTCATTTTTATTGGTCTATTTTTATCTGACTTTAAAATAAATGCAAATAAAAATGAAGAAGCAAAACGAAAAAGCAGCTATTGAACTACTTCTTCGAAAACCACGTTTTGCATGTGAAATCATTTTCAAATGGGAAAGCAAAAAAATATCAAACACACCTAAAACTACATCAAATTTAGTTTTTGCCCCAAACCAAGGTTTGAGCAGTGATACCAAACAGACCCTAAATCCTCCTCCTTTGGCTAGGAGAGCTAGGTGGCAGTAGATTAAGGATGCATCTTCTCTAAATCACCACCAATTCAAGTGATCAAGGGGAGGGGGAACCATGGTCTATATGCTAGTGAAATGACCTTTAGCTGGATTATGACTCTAGATGTGAGGCCGCATCCCCATGCTTCATTATCTCCATCTTCGTTTTGCCTCAGAACCATATCTCGCCAAAGTACCTTCTTGTTGTTTTGTCTTCTCTCCTTGTTTTCTCTATTCGTTAGGTATGTGAAGTGGGGCTATAAAGTTTGGGGTGTTACGCATGTTGTTGTTGGGTGATTGGCAATGTGTAGGTTGGAAGGTTGTTCATTTGAGGTTTCATAACTTTGTTGAGTCTGACATTGGAATTTTTGTTGTTGTAATATCTCTATTTTTATGGGATGTTATAAAATAAATAAAATATGAGAAATAAGGTGAGATGAAAAGATTATATATAATTGGGCTTTAGAAGGAATTAATTTCTCATCTAATTTTCTGAAGAAGTTATGTTCGGTCCTTAATTGGAATTAATTTTCCATAACGTCCTTAGTAGAAATTAATTCTTGAACCTACCTCGAAAAATATGCAATATACCACTTAAATAAAAGCCCGCTCCAAGCTGAGCGTAACGGTATAAGTATTGCACTCCCGGGAGGTCCATGTTAAGAGATAGACTAATTTGAAGTTAATGTGAATAAAGAAAAAGAAATAATAAAAAATTAATCTTTGGGTAAAATTACAAGAAAGTGCCCAAAAGAATAAATAATTACATTTTACCCAGTTCAAGGGCAAAACAGTCATTTCTCACATTAGAAGCAAAATGTGAATAATGAATTGAAGGCCCAAAAAAGAAAAAGCTGACATCATAAAATGTAAAAGGAATTGGAAAAAATAGAGAGATATCATTAAGTGTGAAGAAAAAGTAAAGATGTCATTTTTCCTAGTTAAATGAAAAAATAAGAAAATTATATTTGAGTCCCAACAATCAAGAATCTTTACAATTTAACCCCTTAAGAATGTTTGGAAGGGAAAGGAGAAAGAAATTGGAGGAAAATTATGAAAAAGGACCCGAAAGTTTCAAGAATTATAAATTAGCCTTGGGTCAAGGGCATTTTTGTAAATATGAGAAATTATAGTCAAAATGAAGCTTTTAATGAGTTAGATCCAATAAAATATAGTATGAAATTTATTAAGGTCAAAATAATATTTATTGGGTAATTAGGATTTAATATTAATATTTTACCCGATAAAGGTCATTTAGACTGCAGGAAAAAGCAGTACTGATTCAAGGACAATGATTAAACCTTAATAAAATATATTTTGGGTCTATATAATGATTTTAGATCAAAAGTAATTGTTGGATAATCTTATACCAATTTAAGGATAATTTTAGTAAAAATACTTAATCGATACGGGTAAATTTAATTAGTAAAGAGTATTTTAGTCTATTAAAGTTTATTATACAATTTTTGGCTAAAAAATAAGGTGAGTCACGTTTGAATCACTTGATGGACACATGTGAAATTTTTCAAAAAGCTTTTTAGAAGAAAAAGTAAATAAAAGGAGATAGAAAAGTTAATTAGCTAATTAGATGACATAATTGTCATTTAAAACTATAACACTTCATCTCCCTCACGTATAAAGCACGCTGAACTAGTGGAGAATGAGATAAAGAAGCCGTGGAGCACCTAGGGAGAAAAGGAAGAAGAAAAGCCAAGTTTGGTCCTCAAACTCTCAAGATAGATTTCTATAGTTATCCTCTTGTACATACTTGAGTATTATGATGTTTCATGAAGTATTTCCCTTCATTTTTCCTCTGAAATTTTCTACCTAGAGAGAGAGTAGAGAGAGAAAATGAAGCCATGAAGAAATTAAACCATGAAAAGTGATGTATTGACTTCAAGGATTAAGGATATACCATGGGATTGCCAATTAATCAGGTAGTTGTTTTTCTACAAATTTTTCAAATTTTCTGCCTATTTAGGGTTTGAAAAGGAAAGGAAATTTCATGATTTTGACCCCAAAAATAGATTCCTTGGGTCGAAAATAGGTAGATACAAGTATATTGTACAAGAAAAGCTCAAAGGAGAACAAAATGGAATTTTTGGTTCAATATGTCACTTTGTGAATGAGCTTAATGAATCAGTGGCTCAGGGTATCATTTTATGATGTAATAGGGTTCCAAGAAGTTTTTTAAGATCAATAGAAGTGTCTACAAAGTTTGGAGAACATTGGAAAGCAAGAAGATAGTTATTTTCCCATTCATGCCAAATGTTATCAGGCTTGATTTTCATGATTCTATAACTATGCCATTTATTTGTTTGGATACGTTGTGATGAATTTGTATTATTGGCTGGTTGTTTGAAGGGTTTTATGACCCTAGGATGTCCATTTTCTAAGGTGTTAACATGCCAAAATTTTTATGAAATTGTATGGCATAATATGAATTTATGATCCTATGATTTTCATTGATAATTTTATGAAATCATTTGATGATATGAATGCATAATTGGGTGTAACTACTGAGATTCTTTGAATCTCATTCCTTTCCAAATATTAACTATGCTAGGGCAAGGACATGAATGTATTCAAACAAATGCAAGGGAAATGAAGAAGATGATGGAGAATTACTTGATTTTGCAAGTTATAATGTTAAGTTGAGAAAATATGTATCATGTATGTATGAGATGAAATTCTGTAATTATACATGATTATGTTCCTTAAAGTCCTCTTATGAAGTTATGTGTGGATTTGGAACAATAAATGTTGATGCATGAGGTTTATAAAGTTTATTATATGGGTTATGACATAATTATGAACAAGATGACCAGCATTGATTTGAGCAGGGGAACTCTATCTGAAACAGAGTATCCTATATAAGTGTTATACATACTCTTATAGTAGATAGAATAAGCTTTTCATAGAGGTAAAAAGCACTTGAATTGGATAAATGTATGAATTATAATAAATTTTTGAATTTAGGGTTCAGAACTGGACAGTGTTAGAAAAACTGGAGCCTACATTGTGAATACTAGATTTTTCAAAAGGCACTATAAAACCGTGTATAGCTCCAAAAATTCAGTAATTTGCATTTATGGAAAGCTCCAAATCTTAGGGAATGAATGCCACTGGTTTGAAACCCTTTGGAGCTATGAATGAG
The DNA here is from genome assembly GCA_026686845.1 of Adenanthera pavonina. Lineage (NCBI taxonomy): Eukaryota > Viridiplantae > Streptophyta > Magnoliopsida > Fabales > Fabaceae > Adenanthera > Adenanthera pavonina. The sequence goes on along the minus strand of JAIVEN010000001.1, from coordinate 49,595,080 downwards.
TTATGTAATTTCTCCTAAAACTATTTTAGTAGAGGTAGTGTTTTGACCCATAATAGTGAAATTAATGTCATGCCATGTACAAGTTGAATAAATATACAAGAAAAATATTTCTAGAAAGTAGACTCATAGAGCTTTCCAATGACATAAGGAATGCACAAATTGACTCATGGTAGAGTGAGATATGAATTTTTAAAGATAAGGACAAAATTCTAAGGAAGAAAAAATGACCAAATATATAGTAAATGTTTGAGAAATAAACTGTATAAATTGGTCAAGAGAATGCTCTATTTCATATTTTTACCATGTAAAGAAGGTTTTTATCTATTGTTAGATACTTGAATCACTATGAAATGATTTTTTTAGAATTAGTTATGAATTTTCAAAGTTCAGTCAGTAAAGTGAAAACTACCATATGAACAATAACCAAAAATTTTGAAAATTCTTATTTTCATTCTCATGTGATTCAAGCTTAGAATCAAGTATAATCAGACTTAAAATGAGTCTAATTCATAGGAAATAAGTCTAAAAAGTAAGGTGTTGCAGTTGTTCTCTAACGGGCTACTAAGGTATCGTGTGAGTTTTTGGATGGTTCGAGATAACTGGGGTGTAATTTAGCTTTGCAATTCATTGAAATGTATATTTGATCATTTTCATATCATGATATGCATGATTATACGGGTAGTAAGTTTTCTAACTTTACTTCAAATAATGATGGAAATGATATTGGTTATAATGTTTATGCATATGGCTTTATGAACATGATAGATATTGCTACATTAATGAATATTATGTATCTCATGACTTGCTATGTATGATCATATGGTATGCTAGCATGAAAACGTATAACATGTCATGGTTTGTTAGTACACATTGAGTATTGTCACTGGTTATCTATATTTTGTTGAGGCATGATGATGTAGGGTAATGATGCTCTAAATATCACGTGATATGTCAATTCACTAAATAGCGCACAAGACCTTATGTTCATATGGTAAGGCTTGTGATATTTCAATCACTAAATAGTCATCCTTCGAGCGAGAGACTTAGATAGCTGTGGATTAGGGATACACTGGTGGTTCAGGGAAAGGAAAGTCACGGTCCAACCTTTAGTGTAATAGCATTTGACCAAGTTAGGACTATTGGGAGAAGAGTTTGGTGGTGACCTCAGAATTAGCCTTTACATGTCGTTAGAAGGGGGTTACCTTATGATGGTAACTAATCCATGGTTCTAGCCATGTATTGTTGGGAATTGCATTGCATATCCTATACATTACATTTATCATAAGTATTCTCAAATGTATATAGCTTCAAAATCTTAAATTTGTTGTTATTACACTGCTCCCTGGTTATTAGGGCATATATCTCACATTGTGGCTAACAATTTCAGGTGAATGATTCAATACTAGCAAGGAGAAGGCTAAAGAGGCTTAGCTCTCTTGGAGGTTGAGAGTATACCTATGGCTTCGGGGTTGTGACACCCTCTTTGTTCCCTTTTGATGCTTTTCCTTTAGCAAAGTGCCAAATATAGTGAACATATGATACTATGTGTAACTCAGTTGTGTACTTGTGGTTTTTGCTGGTCTTGCATGATTTGTGACTAAATTTGGTTCCTTTAAACCTTATGGATTGATGGATTTATTGGTTATGGGATCTTAAGAACATATGTGATTGATGTATGACATTTGTAGTTGAGATTGAGTATTAACGTCCACTTCTCATGGAAATCTTAATGTTGTTGGGAATAGGGGCTTGTTGTCTCAAATGTATTCCAATGTATTTGGTTAAATTATAAGCTTAGTTGGTCCATTGACCATTTAGGGACAAATTGAGTATGTTAGTCACTAGTATAAATTGGAGTTTAAGAGAGTCAAAATGTAGAAAAATGGTTTCTTTAAGGAGGAACTAAGGGTGGGTATTTGGCTTATCAATTTGGTTTGGTGCAAAAACCAGAAAAAACAAATAACCAAAATAACATGTATATTTTAATTGAACCTAACTGATATTCCATAAAAAATTAAATCAAACTAAACCAAATTATTTTAGATCAATTGGGTTATTTCAATTAGGCTTAGGCTGAGCCCAAACTTTTTTTTATCGCAAACTTAAACCATAATTATATCATAAATAAACATAAATACAATCCAAAGTTTTAAACCACCAAATGGTCCAAATCCATTCTAGACATACTTGAAGGAACCTGGAAAATTAAAAATAAAAAAATACAACATTAGCATTACAATAGCTATTAGCAAACATACAAATTAATCAAATGAAGCATAACATTAAATTTAAAATAAAGTGATAAACACGGTAGCCAAAGCCCAAAGAAGTTTTCCAACCTGCAACCTACATTAAAAAAGAAAAAAAATACAAATAACCAGCAACATATGTTGATCAATACCAAAATTAAAGAGAAGAAAATTAATTTACCCCCATAACATTCTTAATTCTACAATATGTCAACGATTGTTTCTGATGCAAATTTTTGAAATTCTAAAAGTAAATAAAAGTAAATTTTTATTGATAAGTCAAAACCAATCCAACTTTTAACTAAAAATAAGATAATGAGGAAAAATTAATGAATGTGAAGATAAATAAGTAAAATTACCTTTATCTTTTGAAGAAAAACCAAAATGTGAAGATAAATGATTAACAAAATCAAATATAGAAACATTCATACCTTTCCCCATCCTTTGAACATCATCCAAATCTTCTTCTACTTTAATCGAAAGACAATGTTGAAGCCAATCTTGAGCACAAATAAAAGATTGCATAACTTGAGTTAAAAAAACTCCTAAATGTATCAAGAACTCGTCCTCCAGTACTAAATGTAGACTCGAAAGCAACTATTGAAATTGGGATAGCCAAAACATCCCTTGTCAAACGTGAAAGCATACAGAATTTAGGGCTATTCAACTTCCATCAATTCAGAATGTCAAAATCATCTTTATCAATATCAGTTTCTTCATTTAAATATCTTTCAACTTTCATTCTACTATTTCTTCTAGCAAAGTGCGCACTCATGAATTTGTTCTTTTCCGATTCAAGCAATTTTCTAACCTTCATAGCAGGGTCATCATCATCAGCATTAGCTTCTAATTCAACCAAAAGTTGCTCCTTTTCAGTTTTTGTAGAAGAAATAGTTTCTTTATATTCATTATACAAAGAAAATAACACATCCTTCACCTTCACCTGTATCCCCAATTATTCACCAAATTCACTAGCATACATTTTGCAAAATGCATATTGCATTCACTCCAAGTTAAATTGAGGATTAAGAATAACAGCAACATAAATAAGTTGGTTCATCTTTGAAGGATCTCCTTAATATTTGTCACATTTTTCTTTTATTTTAGAAGCCATTAAAGCTAACTCCCAATTTACATTCTTTTTCTACTCATCCAACAAGCAATGTAACATATAAATTTCATTGAAAAAAGCTATTGGATATCACAAATAAAGAATAAAAAATACAGAAGATCAACTTATAAAAATGACTCAAAAACATCATCATCTTTCTAACATTGACCCGATCATCAATAATAGCTAGGCACCCCATCCTCACCTTCAAAATCAATTCAAAAGTAAGGATCTTTATTTGCAAACCTCTTGAATGCTGCCTCAAATTTTTGGGCTATCTCCAACATCAAATAGGTGAAGTTCCACCTAGTAGAGACATCTAAACTCAATAGTTGCTTACTTTGAATCTTTTCATCATCACAACTCTCTTTAAACTTTCTCATCCTGAAAGGGAACTGCCTAACAAAACGACAGCCTACCTAACTTTTTTAACTAAACTTCCTACTTCTTTCAACCCATCAACAACAATTAAATTGATTATATGAGTAACACATCTCATATGTAAGAATTTGCATTTCATAATAGAACAACCCCAATTGCTAATATTTTCTTTTAAATACATAATAGTGACATCATTAAAACTTGCATTGTCCAATGTAATATTGAATACCCTATCAATTCCCAACTTAAGCAAACATTTTTCAATTTCTATTCCAATATCTCTCCCACTTATGACTAGAAATTGAGATGAAATTTAAAATCCTTGTTCAATTTCCAATTATCATCTATAAAATAGGCTATAATACACATGTAATTGATCATTTGAATAGAAGTCCTAATGTCCATAGTGAGGCAAACCATTTATTTTTTGTTAATTAGATAATCTTTAAATCTAATCTTTTCATCCAAGTAAATTCCAAAACAACGATAGGGCATCTAGAAAGAATCTTAAATTTAGATTGAGCAGCAAACATTAACCGCTTAAACCCCATCCCCTTAACTGTAACAATTCTCATTATATTATCCCTAACTTGGTCCCAAGCTAACCAAATGTAATTGTCATTGTGTGCAGAACAGAAGAAACCAGGATGGAGGAAAGAATCAAAGTGGAGAAAATGAGCTCCATACCGCAGTGAGGAGCAGGGCCACCACGGGGAGCAAGCCCTGATTTCTGAGATATTTTCTGGTCAAGGGCACTCGTGCCGCAGTGAACTAACCTGTCCCCACAGCGCCACATCTCAGATTTGGTTAAATCTGAAACATTTTACCTCGGCCATGAAGGAAAGAACGAGAGGAAACGGAGGGAGCAGCGAAGAAGCTGCGTTAGGGTTCTAAGTTTCTAGCCTTTGGGAGTGATTTTCTGCCTCTTGGAGCTTGGATCTTGGTTGGTAAGTGATCTCTACTCCTCCCTCTTCATTTTCTTCGATTTTGAGTTGGGATTTCTTGGGTATATGTTGGGATTTTTGGTTTTGACCGAAATCCACCAATTGAAATGGATGAAAAGGGATCAATGAGGTATGATTTGGTAGTTGTGATGCTTGGGTATGAGTTTTAGAGGGAGTATGCATGATTTAAGCTTAACCCTAGGTTGATATTCTGTGAGGAAATTGGGAATCCAAGATGTATGGGATTGATTAGTGTTTGAAAGGTCTCTAGGAGCTTAATGGTATATGAAAATGATGTTGGAACCTTGGATTAGGCCTGTATGATCGAATTGTGGTTTTTGGTTAAATGGTATATTGGGTTAATTGGGGATTTTATGGTATTGTAAAGGTTGTTTGGTTGATCGGAGAAGTCAAGTCATGGGATTGACATTCAAAAAAACTTGTGGAATCCGTGTGCGTGTGGTAGCGACAATTGAGGTAACCAGGTGTTTCTATTATGTGATTATATGTTGATATACATATATATATGCATATATACATGCTCCTTTTCATACCACAATATTGGTTGTGTATGTGTATGGTTTTCTACATATTGTGGTATACACACGACTAGTTGAGATAAGATGATCGTATATGTGGTGTCTGTATGATGTTGTAGCATCCCCATATCATTGCATGCTAGCATATCCATATGATGTTTGCGATGATAATATATATGCGTGTTTGAGGCATGTTGGCATGATATTGGCATCATCACCATATGATTTCATAGTGAGAGATTGATGATGAGGTGATGATGATATGATAAAGATTCTTGTCACCAAATCCTCTCCTCGGGAGAGCCAGGTGACAGTGCACAAGATGATATGATAAAATATCCCTGTCACTAAATTCTCTCCTTGGGAGAGCCAAGTGGCAGTGGATTTGAGGATGCACCTTCCTTAAATTATCACCAATTCGAGGTGGTCCAGAGGAAGGAGAGCCTCGGTTTGAACTCTAGTGTAACCATTGGCCTGGTTGCATTAGGGTAAGGTGAGTTTGGTGATGTCTCGGAATCAGTCTTCACCGACTGTTAGAAGGGAATCTTCTATTGAATATATTGTGATGACGACAACTCTTGGTTCTAGCCATGTATGAAGGAGAGCATGCATACTATTCATTCGCATTACATTGCACCATGTGCACGCTTGTGTGGATCAATATATATATATTATGTGTGGTTGTTCTCAATTACCGAGACTTTGTCTCACACCCCCTTTCCCATAAACTAATATTTCAGGTGAAAGTTTTGACATTAGTCTGGAGAAGGCAAAGGAATAGCATACCAGACATGGGAAAACCAAGTCTATGTAGTGTATGTATGTATTGTCTATGTATGTTGTGTTAAGTAGGATAATGTATTATAATGAATATGAGGATCCTGATATTTGTAATGATGTTGTTAGTATAATATGGATTTGGATTTGTGTGGTATGCGATGGGTATGAGGTTTTATGATGTATGTAAGGATTGGGATGTTAAGGAATTTGTATGGTTGTGTTTGTGGGTCTAAGGACGGAATTGGGCCTTGTTGGTGTGTTTTGGGGCAAGTAGCCCATTGTGTCAATTTGGGGTTCAAGGAGGTCAAATCTCAGAGGAATGATTTCTTTGAGATAAAACCCCATTGAACAAGTTGGTTGAGTCATTTATGACTTGTGTGTATGATCCATAATGGTTAAATTACCTTGGGTGGCAAATGGGAGTTGTAAGTGGTGTGTTTTGGTTAAAAAGTGGTCAAAACTATCTTAAGTGTCCAAAACCTCCATATAGAGATGGATTAAAGTTAAATTGGCGTCTATCGATAGATTGGAACAAGAATGACTTGTAAGAATTAGAATTAGGTCAATCAAAGGTCAAAGCATAAATTTATGCGTATCGGAAGTTCACCTTAGAAGTTGAATTTTGCTGATGTTGCATCAACAAAGGGGCACTGCAGCGCTAGGAAACTAGGCCGCAGTGCCAGTGGATTCGAGAAAACCAAAGCTGCAGTGGTACTGTAGCGGTTGCGACCCTGCACCCTATTTCTGCTGTTCTGGTGTTTCTCGAGGTGTTTCGTAGTGTTTTTCGCTGCCATGATATTTTGGAAGGTAAATTTGAGATGTTTGGGCTGTGTTTAATTGGTTTTTGAAGTGTTTAGTCAAGTCAGGAGGTGTTTAAAAGTAAGATGTTACATTAACAAATTTGAAAGGTAGCCCATCAGTAATGATCATGTATGCTGAGGCTTTCCTAGTGGCTTCTTGATCAAATTTCCAACTAATGAGGAATACATCATCATGCGCAATAACATTCAAGTGTAATTGTCTAGGTTCTTCAAGAGAAGGTTGTTTCTTATTGACAACCATATGATTTTTCAGGGAACCAATGCCATTCTTTTTTGAATCAAAATGAAATTCTCTTTCAAAGTAATTGCCCTTACCTTTAGCATCATAGTTTTCATTGGCAAATTTTGTGAAACGATCCCAAACTTCAGATCTTGGTTTCATGAGTTTTCTTTTCCCTTATTAAGTTGAAGCCTCATTGGATGCTTAAGCTTGAGGTTGAGAACTCTTAATAGCATCTCCAATTGCTCCATTAGTGGCAACCCTCAGTTTCACCATGGCATGACATCTAATACCGTAAAATAAACACAAATATGTTCACATATGAATGAATGAAATGGAGATCCATATACACATCTCTAAAAATATTTACTAAACGGTAATGAACCTAAGCATTAATTTCTGTTATTTCCTAATATAATAATGTGCTTTTTGTTGCAAAAAAAAATTTCAGAAGCTATAAAAAATTGAGCTCTTGATAAAATCATCAGATAAAGATAAAAGGCTTGTTCCAAAACTTGAAAACTTGTTCCATATACACATTAAAGGCTTGTTTAGTAGGAAGAGCTACACTTATCAAACACATAAGGAAGGAATTAGCCATAAAATAAAGTTACAACGATCAGATATCTAAGAAAATAGCTACACTTACCACAGTTCCAGCATACTTATATTCTGATGATGCTTAAGGAAAATAATTAGTTACCACATGAATTTCCATGCATCAACAAGTATTGTGTATGTAATTTAACACCATAAACAAGTTATACAAAGCTTGTATGAGACAATAGCATTTTGCTTCCAATTACTCTTTCTTTTATATCTATATATATATATTTATATTTTGGATAAAATACCTATAGGACTAATTTACGTTAATGTTATATACTTTACTCAGATGATGATTGAGATTTCCTTGTGTTAACAATTGGTCAACTTTTGCCAAGTTTTCCACAAATATATGTGTTTAAATAATCGTTGATGTATAAATTACACTGCAATGTATGTCAACTCAAGTAAGCCAATACCTATATCAGTAGGTTATTCTCTAAAATAAAGTCCATCAGCTAAAAGAAGGAATAGACATGCTGAAATGAAACAAATTTCTTTCAATTTACTACTCAGAATATTCTAATTCATTAGTATTATTCTTAAACAGAAGCATGCATCACAAATTTCCGGTCTAACTATCCCATATTTAGAATTCAGATACTTAAAATTTTCCCTACACTTGATACTAAATCCACAAAGAATAAAGTTATCCCTCAAAAAGAAGCTTAAACCTTTCAACTTAACCAAAACAGAATCTACAGGGGAACAATTAGAAGTAGACCTTCAACGGCTGTGTCTTGAGCCTCGCATACAACACGCTCACTGTGACAAGCAAATCTCGAGAGGCCACAATAATCGGAGTTGGAGCCGAGACGTAGAATGAGAGCACCGATCCAAGTCTCGAAGATGACTAGATAAGGGAGTGACAGAGTCAGAGATGAGAGAACTCGGATTCTGTGAACGAGACGGAGGTAGAGAGCGGAAAGGAGGAGGCTGGAGGGAGCCAGGAGGGAGATGGGGTGGCGACGCGACACACAGCACGGAAAATTGGAAAATTGGAAAGGGGATTTGGGATTTCAAAAATGGTGAGTGAGTCAGTATGACCCTACGCTTTGTGAGGCTTTCAGTTCACAGACGATGGGGTCCTGGGGACTTGGTTGCAGAGTTTGCTTTCAGATTTAGAGTGGGCATGAGACTGGGCTGAATTTTGTGGGCTTGGGTTGTTTGAACTTCAATAAAGAGACCAGGGAGACTATGTTTTTGAAAACCAATATATATATACATATATGTATATATATATATATGAATTTCAGTCAGTTTAGTCTATTCGGGTTTTGCAACCTCCAATCGAACTGAACCATAATTACTGTGTTATACTTAAAAAATAACCAAATGTTAACCTAAAACCAAAATAATTGAACTAAAAAAATGGAATCCATTGGTTCAATTAACGGTTTTAGTTTGATTTCACTCATCCCTAAGAGGAACCTCCTTGAAAAACGTCTTTGGGTCTATGTAACCTAGTGGAGTGACTTTAGAGGCTAAACGTTGGTTAAATTGGGTTATAGGAACAATTGGTAACCTTGATGGTCCAAAAATGACCATTTTAATATTGAATATCTAAAATCTTCTTACGGGGATATTGAGTCATCATTTGTACTCATAGTTAAATAAGGAGTAAGGTGATTTGTAATTTTTTTCTAACATTCCACCACTCACAAAAAATTTATCGATTAATAAAATAGTGTGTAGGATGAGAACCTGAGGTCTACATATCGTGTGATAAAGATCAAAGTTCATATAATTTGAGCTAAAAATATGTATCACTAAGTTGAAATTTTTATTATAAATATATTTTTAAAAGAAAAAAGTTTATAGGAAAATATAATTTATATTTTCACAAACAAATAATTTTTAGAATTAATTTATGTCTTTTAATTTGCTAAAAATAACTTAATTTCTATTCCTTACTCTAATAATCATTTTTATTTGCTCTTATTTTTAAAAAAAGTTATTAGAAAAAAAAATACATGTTATCTTTGATATTTTCCTTTTGACTTGAATAGGAAAAGCTTGAAAACAAGTTTTATTTTTTTTTTATTTTCTTAAAATTAATTTTAAAACAAAACCAACCAGCACCTGTCGTGACTTTAATTTGTTACTTACAGTTCACTGATTGATACGTAAATATATATGGTGATACCACTCAAGATAGATAAGCGAAAAAGATAAAAAGCTTGATGAAAAATAAATCATTCTTGTTTAAGTCATTTGTATTTTCTTATTTTAAATTATAAAAATGGAAATAATTAGGGTCATAGCATTCAAAAAGAAGTTTAGAGTGAGATTATTACTTAAACCTTTTAAAAAAATCAATTAGTATTTGTGGTAACTTTATCATTTACCATTTATTGATTGATATATAAATGCCCAATGAGCTACCACTAGGAACTTAAAGATGAAGAAAAAACTTTGGAGGAAAATGGAGGGCTTCATCTTAATTATTTTATCATTTATTTTTACTTTAAATTAGAAAGGAAAATAAAAGGGCCATTAGAACCCATAATATTTGAAATAAGACATAGTGAATGTAGGTACTCATGATAACTCTTCACTTAGGGGTAATTTGATTGATACCCTATATGTCGACGGAGACTTAATCCCTTGCGGGAAGACTAAAAGTAAAAACTCAAAAACAACAATTAAAATAATTAAGACACAAGTATAATTTATGCAAGTGGGTGTTTGTGTTCAATCAAGTTCAGTATTTACCCAAGTCATATAAAAATCACATTATGAGTAAAATGAATGAAATTCAGACAAGATAGAAAAAACCCGTGAGTCATTGGCTTCCATGAGCTTGTTTGCCTTAATCCTTCCTCCAGAATTCACCAAGCAATTGAGTCTCATATGCCATAAAAGGCAAGAGATATTAGCTTAAGCGATCCACATGGGGTAACAAATGCCTAGGATGCAACTGGTGTAAGGTTCTCACAAACCAATTCGCAACCATTATTCACATATAAACATGTTTAAATCTTTTTGAGGAAAGTTATATGAACCATGGTTATTATCTAATAATCAAAAGCCTTGGGAATCACCAGATTATATAGGAGGCTAAATTTAACCATCCCCTACACGTAACAAAGGCTCATGGAGGATCTTTGTAACATGTATTATAAGCAATTTTATTGCCAAAAAGATCAAAACTGTAGGCTGGATTTCAAAACAATATCAACACAACCTATGGGCATATGACAAGGTTGACCCGACAAATAGTGAGCAACTCGCAAATCATAAAACTCAGACTCTATATAATGCCGAAATATATTGGGGAACAAACAGAGGTGACAATGCGTTCGAGAGATGAGAGATACATGGTAAACCATGGTCTGAAAAACTGTCAAGGCAAAAATGCAAGTATCTTGACAAAGCATGGACTGTTTGTTTATGCACTACCCAAGAAACCTTGCATCTCTCTCAAGTATATTATCAAACACATGCCGGGCATATTCTAGAAAAAGAATTGAACACAAACCTCTTTCATTAATCTCCAGTACAGCCATCAACAAGCACACCCACGTTGTAACCAAGCAATCATATTTAATCATAGTAGATTAATAGACCCTGACGTTTGCTCCCCGGTCTCTTCCCTACTCTATTATATTCCAACGCATCCACTCTCTAATCGTGTTCTCTTTTCTCGCTCAATCTCTCTTCCCTTCCGTTGTTTTTTTTCTTCCAACCCCACTCTTTTCGACATGAAATCCTCTTCTGAACACAGATCGCACCCCCCACCCCCCCCCCCACCCCCGGCGACTATTCTCCTCTTTACTTGCTCCCTCCCAATCGCGGACTTCCCTTCCTCTCTTGTAGCTCGAAACCACCTCCCTTGTCCCATAACTCCTCCTCGGTTAGCAGAAGACTAAAAGGATATGAGTTCGTGGAATCCAATGAGCACAGCTTATCATCCTGGTTTAGACGGATATTGTCCTGTTTTAATTTAAATGGTTCATATTCATAATTTTATATTTAGAAAAATAATTATAAAATTATATTTATTTTAAATATATAATAAAATAAAAATATAATAATAAAATATAATTAAATTTGGGAGAGTATTTGCGCACCGAATGTGATTTTGGAGTTCGTGTGCTCTGTATCGCTTATCTCAGTCTCCACCTGGAATCCCGCTCCTGCCACTGGTCTTCGTTCCCTCGAGGGTTGATCTTCCTCCTTCAGCTTTCTAAGCCACCGACATGGAATAAAGAAGAGGATTCCTTTTACCTTTCTCATGCTTTGCTTCGTCTCCGATTTCTATGTTGTCATGTCACACTTTACTCTGGCTCTTCTGTCTCTTCTCTTTCACACCGAAAGCAAGAAAACGTGAGATTAGGGTTCTCTCTTGAAACGCTATATATATATATATATATATATATGAAGACTAGGGTTTTGAGTACCTCCATTTTCATTAATTTTATTATGACTTCTTCTCTTTTTAATTTTTAATTCTCACCTTCATAATTTAAATTTAATATTTAAATTTTGAAAAACAGAGAAATTCTTCAAAAGGAACATATTTTTGTTTATTTCTAAATTAAAATCTTGATAAACAAGAGATATAAGTTTTAATTTTGTTTTTTAGTTAATTATTATTTTTAATTTATATTGGAAAGAAGTGATAATCATTAAATTTATTTGAAATTGAACCAAAAAGGTATTTCTTTTACCTTTTTGCTTTTACCAACTTTTTTATCTATTTTTTAAAATATCCGGATAAAATATGATATTCGTAAATAGATACATCTACAAATTTGCTGAGAAATGAGCATTGCAAAATTCTTAAATGACCCCGTTTTGTGATCGGATAATGGCTTCCTAGGAAACATTGTGTCATTTCATGGAGGATTCCCAATAAGGAAGGCTGGATGTTGATAAATGTGGATGGATATGAATAACTAGCGACGTGCCAAGGAATGAGCATTGCATACATATGTGACACCCTTTTGTAATCGGACCCTGTTTGGTCTCTGACATGATCGTTGAATGTGGATTGTAGATCGATGGAATAGCTAATAAATCACTAAGTGATCGTATGAAATTTCTATCCAGTACTTAATAATTTCTCACACATTCTCAACACGGTCTCAACATTTTGGTAGTTTTTAAAAATATTTTCGTTATCAAAGGTTGGTAATTTTTCATCAAATCAATTGTAGTGAACATTTTTAAAAATTTCATTGTCCAAGCTATTCTGGTAATTTTATATCAAATTAATTAACACAACATCACTAATCAAAAAGGTTGTCAAAGTCACACGAGATTAATTATCCTCGTAAGGGAGATATAAATTCGTAATGTAAACCTATAATAATTTACTTTAACTCTTCAATGTTTCAGTAAAACTATGCTTAGTGTTTCTTTTTTTCTCCGGTTTTCCCCTTATATATTTGAGATTTTTATTCTTAATTTAAATTTAATGCATGCATTATGATACTATTTTAAAATATTTTACAAGAGCTTAACTAGAAAGATATAACTTTATAAAAATGTCAATATATTATTTTTAGTTGGATATCATATATAAAATAATGGTATTTGAACTTCCATAATAAATTTTTAAAATATTATGAATAAAATAGTAATTGTAGCTTTGTATATAAAAGATTTTTGTAAATTGGTCATAAATTCTTATGTTATATGATCCTTGTATATACATATCTATTTTCAATCAAAACACATTTATTATATATTATAAAGTAGTAGTCGAAAGCACCAATGAGTGCCTGGTCAAGTGGTAAGAGGCTTGACCAACATTCCTCATGATCGAGAGGATACCTAGTGATAAAGTATAAAAAAAAAAAGTAGTGGTCGAAAGCACGATGTATTGTAATTTCAAACCTTTATATCATCATGTTGACTATGAAAAATCTAACTCCACATTTGATTGTCTAAAAGAATATTTATTGTTGAAAGTACGACATGTCGTGATTTCATGTATCTATACCATCGATCATGCTGACTACGAAAAATCTGAGTCCACATTTAATTGTTTACATCATGATTTGATTGTCTAAATCACGATTTAATTGTCTAAAATAATATTTATTTCCTAATTATATATTTTTATTTTTAACAAAATTTGATATGATAATCAATATGGGAATGAAAATCAAATTTGATTATCTAAAATAATATTTATTTTTAAATTATAAGTATTTTCATTTTTTTAAAATTTGATATGATGATAAATATAGATACAAAAATCAAATATATACATATATATTTGCAAAAAAAAATTAAGATTTGATTATCTAGGTTATCAGTTATTAATCGGTGATTTCAGGATTCGATATTATCATGCTGACTATGAAGAATTTGGCTCCACATTTAATTGTCTAAATCACGATTTGATTGTTTAGAATAATATTTATTTCCTAATTATATGTTTTTATTTTTTCAAAAAATTTGATATCATAATCAATATGAAATTGAAAATCAAATTTGATTGTCTGAAATAATATTTACTTCTAAGTAATATATATTTTCATTTTTTAAAATTTGATTTGATATAATAATAAATATAGACATGAAAATTATATATATATATATGCAAAAAAAATCATAATATAATTGTCTAGATTATCAGTCATATATAAATTTATATTGTGCAAGACTTTTCACACTATTATGATATCATTTTTTAGTTCTAGAAGCATTTTCAAAGATAAAATTTCATCATATTGCTTTTTTACAATATTTTGGTAATAATTTTCATACTTTTCTTATATATTTTTTCTCCTATAGATAAAACATTGAAATAATCACTTCTTCCCTCATTCTACCATCTTCTTCCAATTCTTTGTATTTTTTTTTCATTTTTCATTATGCTTATCTTTGTATTTTAATATTATAATTTTACTTATTTCACCTATTTATGTTAACGGAAATGTAAATTTAGACGAATCTTTCAAAACACTAAACCTCTCCTTTTGTATTTGAAGATTCGTAAATGTGAGTTATTCTTATAATTTGTTTCTATTATACATAATATATATATATGTTATACATATTAACAATTTGTTATTCTTTTATATCATATTGGAGAAATTAGCTCTTTAGTGATAATAATTTTTTTGTTATGATGGTCATATAATTATAAAATGCAAAAAAACATATCTTATTCATTTATATAATTTGATTAAATTTACAAATAACTCCCTGTGTATGGCATGAATTTTGAATTCTAGTTTTGATTAAAGTTTATTATGATGTAATAGTGGTGATTCATATTTTTTTTTAATATATCCTTGTTATGAGTTATTGCTTAATTTACAATATAATTATCTGATCTTAGTGAAATTGCAATCGAACATGTAGTTATATATACTTATGTGTGTATAAACTGTTTGCGTTGGACAAATTAAAGAAGAGAAAAGCTATTCAGGTAAATTAATAAAAAAAAAGAAGAAGAAGAAGGAACCTTATACATGAAATATATTGCTCAAATTAAGCTCAGATGTATGTATAAAACTATAAAAGTAGGTCTTTATTTAAATCGAAATCCATTACATTACATTACGTGGTTGTCGTCAATCATGCGTAGATCTCGCATCGCATGGCGAAATAGTTATTCCAGTAGCCTTACATTATAAGCTACCCAACACTAGCTACATAGCACACCAATCTCATGTTACACAGATTGGGATAAGAGACTGTGGAAGCTGCGTGAGACAGCATCATGGCATACGCATTCGCAAACTTGTTCTGTACCTAAAGCGTCCTTAATCTCACCACTATAGCCGGTTTTCTCATCATAGTACCTGTTCCAGAGCATCACTCCCCCGTAGTTTGAAGCTTTGCACCTGGGAAGAATCTTAGAATTGAGGTCCTTTGGTTCTATGTAACCACTGGATGCTGCCCCTGGGTCTTTTGATGCTACTAACCCCAAGTACGTACACTGAGTTATTGGATAAAACCGACGAGGTCCAATCCTTCCATGATTTGAGAAGATTGGTCGCATCGTCGTTTAAATATTCGCACCAGGCGTAGTTGCTGTAGTATAAAACCCTGATATAATCAAAAAGGCCAGAGTCAATTGCCGCTTTCAAGCCCTTCTCGCGTTCGTCGCAACGTGGGGCTGCTGATAAGTAAATCTTTCTCTCCTGAGTTGAAGCATTGATGGCCCTTACAAGTTCTTCCCAAGGAATGCTTGAACTGTCACCGAAGTTAGCAAGATCGATGCCATCTAGGGCCACAGATCCTAGAGGACCAGCATTGCCACTGAGAAAGCTATGGTAGAGATAAGTTGCGACGAATGTGGGGTTGAGCCAGAGTCTACTTCAACGGAAAGCAGGACTTGGGTACTATTGCTTTGACAGTGTTTTATTTGCGACGCTAGGACACTGCAATCGCCGCCAGGACAGTGTCTTCCCAAGTTTAAGTTTCCTGAGCTTTCGTAAACATGGAGGTATTCGATAATAACAATGTTGTAGTAACCAGAGTAACATACTTGGGATAAGTAACCTTCGTCGTCGTCGCCATGTTGTCCCCAGTAGACGGAGATGTTGCCACCACTCATGTGGGTTGGGGGACAAGCAACGGCCTGTGAGGGCTCGATGATGGAGGAGACTGTGAAGAGAGACAAAATGAGAATGAAGATTTGTTTTTTGGAAGCCATAATCGGAGGTGTGAGGGTAAAGGTTATGGCTTTCTTGTTTGGCTCAATGTCTCACGATGTAAGGAACGGTGCCTATTTATAATTATATATAGGGCCAGATAAGTGCAAGGGTAGCGTACAAAATTTAGGAATATTAGAACCCTTCAGGTGGCCTAATTAAGAGCTCTTCTGGTTTTCTTAATAACTTACCACGAGCTATGCAATTCCTTCGCGTAGTCGGTGGAAATAAAATTACGTAGCCATGTGAGTTAATTTATTGCATCGGAATGAGAGAAATCAGAAATAAATAAAAAAACTCATTAATCATCTAATCAAGCTTCGTAATCTTCTGTACATCTCGGGGATATTAATCACTATATATAAATAAGTTCTTTTTATGCATTATTAATTGAAAAATATAAAAATTTGCACCTCAACTCAGTGGTCCTAAATACAGGATGTCTTTTAAAAATTTTACTTGATCCAAAATATAAATCATCATATAACATTAACTACCATTTTCCAATTCTACCCATTGTATCTCTTTTTTTTTGTAAAGACACATAATATATCATAAGAACTTATTTTTTATTTAATAAAAAAAGCTGAGTTAATGGAGTAAATAGAGATGAAAAAAGAAACAACTAATATATTCTGGGATATAACTATTTTTTAATATAAATAAATTAGTTAACATTGCCGTGAGAAAGTAATCCCTATGGATACGTGTATATGAAGGCAAAAAAAAAATGTCAAAAATATAATAGCTTATCTCCCGTGAGCGAACAATTGGCAGGACTTGTTTGATGCAGTTATTAAAAATAGTTTTTTTTTATTTTTGAAATAAAAAAAATTATTTGATAAATCTGTTTATTATGAACTGTTCTGAAAAATAAAAAAAAAAATAGAAAACTAATAACACCTTTAAGATGTTTTGTAGTTTTTATTCTGAAAAATAAAAGAAAAGGTAAAAAACACTCATCTCATTAATGTTAAAATTATAAAATTTGAATAACTCATTTATCTCTTGCTAATTATAATTTTAAAAATAATTATTTAAACAGATTTTTTTATTTTCTTATTTTTAATACTTATTTTTTAAAATAGTTTTATAAAACTATTTTAAAAATAAGAAAATAAAAAACATTGTCATGTAAGCGTTACTCTCATTATATATTTTTAATAGTATTTCTGTTCCATATGTTCAGTGCATCGGAATAAGAGAAATCAGAAAAACTCACCCTCATCTAATCAAGCTTCGCTGTCTTCGATATATGGCCAAGGGGCAAGCTAGAGACTGATTATTACACCCTCCTCTTTTTTCTACTCGCTCAGTGTTTTAATGTAATCTATTTTTAACTACTTCATTATAATTAAAATAAATTATTACATTATTAAAAATATTTTAAAAATAGTGTGATTTTTATTTTTATCTTTAATAAATATCACAAATTTAAACAATTTACATTCTTTCTCATAATTAAATAAAAATATTTTAAAAATAAAGTAATTAATACTCCAAAAACTCATAGAAAATGACTTATATTTAGAATTATAAAAAATTTTTAAAATATGACTAATAAAAAAATGGGATGGAGTATAAGTTTTCTATAGTTTTAAATATAAATTATTTTTTATAAGCTTTTTTAGCATTAATTCTATTAATTTTAAAATATCTTTTTTTTATGAATAAGAGATAATATGAATTGTTTAAATTTAATTGTGATATTTATTATGGATAAAGGTGAAAATCACATTAATAAAACAATTTTAATATTATAATCAATTTTTCTTAATTTCAATTTCGGTGAGTTAAATTTATATTAAGCACGAGGGGAGGACATATAAAAGCACGTACTTGTTATAAAAAACAAAAACACGTACTGTTATGCATTAATTGAAAATATAAGAAATTGTACCTAAATTCAATCCGTATACTAATTAGCTAGCTCTCACTGCATATTCCCTTCCATCATTTTTATAAATTATTTCTAATACAAATTAAAAATGGTTAAAATTTGTTTGAGATCCTGCTCTCTCTGTTTTTTTCCCCAAAATTATTTTAATCAAAGTCATTAAAAGTGGCTCTCATTTCCTGCATATGACAGAGAAAGTCACAAACCCTACTTCCAAAATAATACTCCATTCTTAATATAATACCCTTTTAATCGAATAATGCGGATTAAAGATGTGAATTAAACTTGTTAATTACCTCGATTTCTCCAAAAATTAAAACATTTTTTCAAAACTGTCCGTATTTAATCTCTTTCTCTATCTTTTTGTGATACATTAAATAATGGTATTTTTTTAAAATGTATAATAAATAATACTTCATATACAGGGTCATATATTTAGAATTAAGGTAAAAGACCTTATAATTAGGACCAAATGAAGTAATTATGAAGGGCATTTTTTAAAAAAAAAATTAATAACTTGTAATGCATTACTTTATTATGAGTATTATTTTATTACATTAATGAGTAACCTAAATAAATCAATGAATGGTTGGAGTTTTTGACTTTCTCTTTCATATAATTCCTCCGCTCTTACAGATATAAATAAGATTTTTTTTTCTTAAATATAAGAAATAGAAATGAGTTTTCTAATGTATTTATTTTTTTATATAATTTTACCCTTCTTTAAATAAATAAATAAAATTAATTTTCATTAGTTACAAAGATAGATTTATTAAACAAAAAAAGGAGACATTTTAGAAAAGTATTGTGAATTTCTGACAAATTTAATGCTCCCAATTACTTTTAATCATATTTCTTGATCAATATGTAAATTAGTTATTTGCATTTTAAATATAGGAACGAAAATTAGTTATTTACATATTAAATATAGGATGGAAGGTAGTACTTAAAACAAGATAGCATATTTGTAAAATTTAATATATATATATATATATATATCCCACCTCAATAATACTCCCTTTATTTTTATATATAAGATACAAGTAACTAATTTACACATAACAAAGAAAAGTATTAATTGGAGCATTAAACTAGTTAGGAAGTCCAAATAATTTCTTAAAATGTTCTCAGTTAATATTTAATACTTCTATCTTGTAATTAATGAAATTAATTGTATCCACTTATTCAATGAATAATAAAATT
The DNA here is from genome assembly GCA_026686845.1 of Adenanthera pavonina. Classification (NCBI taxonomy): domain Eukaryota; kingdom Viridiplantae; phylum Streptophyta; class Magnoliopsida; order Fabales; family Fabaceae; genus Adenanthera; species Adenanthera pavonina. Next base: position 49,575,708 of record JAIVEN010000001.1, on the reverse strand, counting down.
AAAAAAAAAAGGTTTCAGATAACTAATTCCTGTATCTTATATTTTAAAAAAAATTAAAGTACCTCATTTATATTTTATATACAGAAACGAAGGGAGTAGTACTGTTAAGCCTGTGACCCATGAATGCTTGAAGAGGCTAAATCAAAATTACAAACGGATGAATCACTGAGTTATTGAATTACGAATAGTGTTGGACCGATGTGATACGATCAGAATTGTTCATATTAATGAATGGCCGGATTATCCTGAAACTTCAAAACCATGTCATTTTGTGTTTGGTTCAAGAGATTTTGAAAGGGAGGAGAGAAAAAAAATTTTATCTTATTTTTTTTCAAACTAAACAAGAAAAAATAATTATTTTCACTCATATCCTTTTCTCTCCTTCCTATATAAAAATAAGAGAAAAAGTATCCTCTCCTCCTCTCCTCTTATTTGATTGAGAAAAAAAATGATAAAAAATTTTCACTTACCTCTCATCTCTTCCAAAACCCCTAAACCAAACGAGGCTAAGGATAAAAACTTTGTGCTCATCCAAAACCATCATATCTTGGAATCCAAAACACCAATATATATATATATATATATAAATACATACTCCATTAATTGAATTATGTGAATTATAAATAAAAATTAAAATTGATTAATTATTTTAATTTTTAAAAAAATCACAATGCTTTTCTTAAATTATTCTCATTAAATTTCTTCATTTTTCTCTTTTATAAATTAAAGGGTATAATTTTTTAATAATACATAATAAATATAATATTGTATTTTGAAAAGGGCCCTATATTTATAATTAAAACAAAGAAGTTGTGGTTGGTAGGAACTCTATTTTCATTTGATTATAACTACCCCATTTACTACATGATACTTACCTCGCCAACATTTAGATCTGGCTCAATGTGGCTAGATTCCCCTACTACATGTTGCTAGATACCACCTGTTGTTCTAGCTAATTGTCCACGTTTTTTGAGTGTAACTTTTATGTTATGTCTCGCGATGTCTAGTAATTGTTAAATTATATATATATATATATACATATTTTACCTGAAACATCGATATTTTGAATCAATTTCATTTTAATTTTAGGATTTATTAGAGTCCAGACTAATTTGAATTAAATAAAATAGGACTACAAAAATAGTAAAATTTTATCTCTAAATATTTAACACAGCTATATTTTGGCATACATATCTTGGATTCCAATCACCAATATGAAAACATATAATTTATTTGTGGAAAAGGTATGTACAGTTTGAATATCTCTTTTAAACGTGTTGGCAAAAAGGGGAAAGAATAAAGCTAAAAAGAAGTCTCTTTTGAACCATTCAAATTTAGGTTGAATTAGACAAAATTTTTCTCCAACGCCACCGCTTAGGCGGGTTGGCCGGGTGACAATTGATGCTACTAGATTTTTACTATTTTTAGTCATCATTTCTCATATTTATTAGCTAATTGTGCTTAATTAGTTGATAATTGAATTATCCATTTTAAAAAATAATTTGATTTTTTGGATTAATTATGGAAATTAAGCATTTAATTGTGGTTATCTTAATTATAGAATTTCGGTGTGGTTTAATTCTTTCAGTCATGATTAATTTTGCTTGATTAATACTGTCATAATTGAATTAATTGGGAGAGATTTGTTGATTAAATTAAATTAAATTGTGCTAAGTATCTATTTTAATGGGACTTTTTAGTTTTTAATTTTGACCATTAAATGTTGAATAGCAATGAAACTATACATCGAATCTGTAAATATATACATATAGTTCAACTAGTACATCATGAGCATTTAAAAAAGAAAAACACAGAAAGAAAAAAAAACGCATGCAAAACAAGGGTTGCTAAACTACATTATGCGTCTGTCCAAGAAAAAGAAAACAGTGTCATGCACATTGTAAAAATAAAAAATAACATAAAACAAGGGCTGCTATAAGAAAACAGGCAAAACATATGGGCTGCCAGGAATCTTGCGGCTCCATCCTCGGGTAAGGTAAATGATCTTCTACCAGGATAGAAAGTAATGCACTGAGGATTGATTATAGAGAATTAATGCATGCGAATTGAGCAAGTAATTCATTAGGGTTATATAGACCAGTGGTTAGACACAACGTACAGACCCACACAAAAATATATACAATCATTCGCCTCAAAAGCATACGTACAGACCAGTAACATGGTTTCTCAGTATGCATGAGAAATAAAACTATACTAAGATCACATTCTAAAAACCCCTTAATCACATGGATTATTAGCCTAAGATGTTTTTTAGTTTGCCCACCAAATAACTTACCGTGAGCTAAGAAATTCTTTCGCATATAGTCGGTGGAAACTTTTTTTAGTGAAAAAGACAACAAAAAAGTTCAGTGGTAGAAAAAGGAAAAAGATAAAAAAATCACAAAAGGATATCTCCCGCGACTGGATAGTGTGAGTCTGTGACCCATGCAGGCATGAATAGGCTAAACCAGAATTATGAACAGATAAATCACGAGTTATGGACTTACGAAAGGATTCGATGGCGAAGAGAGTGTTGGACCTATATATGTGATGCGATCAGAATTGTTCATATAGTGAATGGCTTGGACTGTCCTTAAACTTCACAACCACGTCATTTAAGTCGAGGTACTCTGTGCTCTGCTCATCCAGCATGGCATTAATTAATTTCAATATCTATTTTTAATATAAAATATAAAATTCATATCAAGCGCATGTGTTATTCATGACTTTTCATTTTTTATATTAGACGTTTAAAATAATATCAATATTGACTCATTAATATCAACATCAATCAATCAATATATCAACAAAATACGGACCAATGATGCTTTTAATAAAATATGAAATATAAATTTATTCCAAATCTCATAGTGAGGGGTAATAGCCCTTGCATCTACTATAAATAGGTGGTGGCTTCTCAAGACCTGGCAGAGGCAGCTAAGCAAGAAAAACCCGGAAAGCTATGGCATGCTTCCGAACACAAGCATTGATCCTTCTTGTCTCTCTCATCACAGTCTCCTTTACCATCAAGCCCTCTATCGCTGGTGGTAAAATAGCCATTTATTGGGGCCAAAATGTCACCGAAGGCTCCTTGAACGACACATGTGCCTCCGGACACTATGATATTGTGCTTCTCGCCTTCCTCAACGTCTTCGGTGATGGCAGAACTCCAAACTGGAATTTTGCCGGCCACTGTGGTGACTGGGACCCCTGCACCAAACTAGCCCCAGAAATACAATTCTGCCAAAGCCAAAATGTCTCAGTGTTCCTTTCCCTGGGAGGAGCCTTCGGAGACTACTCCATTGCATCGGCTGATGATGCTAAGGTCGTCGCCGACTACCTCTGGGACAACTTCCTCAGTGGTCAATATGGCCCACTAGGAAGTGTTGCCCTAGACGGCATTGATTTTGACATTGAAGTTGGCTCCAATCTCCACTGGGAAGACCTTGCCAAAGAACTCTATGCCCTCAAACAAAGGAAAACTTTGTATTTATCTGCAGCCCCACAATGTGTGATTCCAGACCATTACTTGGACACAGCTATAAAAACTGGTTATTTTGATTATGTATTTGTGCAGTTCTACAACAATCCTCCATGTCAGTATTCAGATAACAACACTGACCTTCTGTTTAAATCATGGGATGAGTGGACATCCCTCGTTCCATCCTCTCCTTCGAACGGACTTGTATTTCTTGGATTGCCTGCGGCGCCAGACGCTGCTCCAAGCGGTGGTTATATAGAGCCGGAAAAGATGATTTCTGTCGTTCTTCCCTATGTGAAGCAATCGCCCAAGTATGGTGGAGTCATGCTATGGAGCAGATCTTTTGACATTCAAAGCAACCCTCCATACAGTGCTCAGATAAGGCCGTATGTAATAGGTGGATCTGCATTGAACTTGGCTGCAGCAACTATGAATGCAATTTATGAGTGTGTATTAAACACCATCAACCGTCTGTTACCAAAATCTCTGGCACTGTTCTAGAGTGCCATATCAATATATAGGCATGTATATATAAATGCCCAGCCTAAGTATGACGCCGCTTTAAATAAAATAAATTAATAATAAGCGAAGCAAATCCATTGGGCATGTTAGGTTACAACTTACTTGTAATGGATATTTCGGATATTATTGCAATTAACCTTCTTCTTTCATCTTCAGTATCACCCAAATAACATACTTTCAATTTAATTTTATGAAATATCAAACCCCGTGTACTAAAAAAGAAAATTCTGTAACAGATCGGACAATTGCACAACTAAGATGAAGGATATCCGCCACAGTATCTTTGTTGAAGTTAATGAAACCACAAGAACAAATCTCAATGGCGCTTTGAAAATCGCCGTTAATGAAACTACGGCGTGTTGGCCAAAGAAAAAAGAAAAAAGAAAAAAAAAAAAACAATACAAGGATATGGATATTTGCCACGTGCGAAGTATCTTTACAACTAACGGCACACTCAGTATTGGTTTGGATTATTCTACCAAATTTGAGAATGAGCGAAACTAATTAAATAATCTTTACACTATTTATTTATTTTCAATTTTGGCTGACTTGTGTTTTAAGTTTCTTTACATTATTTATTAACAGCACACTCAACATTGATGAAGATTTTGTGGGGCGAATTGGATAATTCTCTATGGAAGAAAAATGAAAAGAAGACAAAATAAAATAAAATTGAAGCATTGGGTTTTTGGCAGTATGCTCCTTCGTAATAAAGCCAAGAACTTGTGACCACCATTCATATATATTAAGACCACCATGAAAAAAGAAAAGAAAAAAAAACACGTGCGCTATGAAGTATCATGGTCCCTAGATTTACTCTCAGAATAATTTGTCTCATTTGTTTTAGATACTGTGCTAATTTACTGTACTGGCTTCGGCCGAAAGAAAAAATTTACTTTAATGTCAAGTACACCATCAGAAAGAAAGGAAGTAACAAACCTCGATGGAAGATAATGGGCTTTGTACCGAGCCCATATTCATGTCCACTCGACATTGGATTGCTTCGTGAATGCCCAGCTCCAAAAAAGGAAAACGAACGTTAATTCTACATGACGACGTCGTTTATACTTAAATCTTCCAATTCGCTGATGGTTCAATTGAAAGCTTCCTCACTTCTCTACCCCACAAAAAAAAAAAAAACCAAACAAAACAAAAAGCTTCCTCACTTCCTGACTTCCTGTATAGTATGCCTACTCCGAGTTATTCACATTAGTTGGGCCTGTATCTCCACTTATTTTGTTTAAATCGTTGAGATTTGGACCCTATATTTTTCATAAAATTTTGATATTTTATATTTTAAAGCAAGTAAAATATAGATTAAGAATAATCTCTTATATATTAATTTATAAAATAAAGACTTAAAAAATATAAAATGAATAATAAAATTTGGACAGTTGAAAGTCAAATGTACCCTTCATTTCTTTGTGGCTTTGAGCTGCCATTTTGATAATTGATGAGTCGAAGGTTGTGGTTGTCTTGCGGACTAGAAAGAAAACAGGACCTATCATTGGTAATGAAATCCCGCTCTTAAAAATTTAAATTAAAAATATCATATTCTCTCTTACTAATTATAGAGGGATAGATACATCTTGAAATTTGCATAGATATAAGCATTGCATAGTTCTTAAATGACCCGGTTTTATAATCGGACAATGGCTACCAAGGAAACTATGCTTCATTTCACCGAGCCTTCCCAATAAGGAAGGTTGGATGTTGATAAATGTGGATGATCTGAATAACTAGCTATTATGTCTTATTCATAAAAAGTGTCATTTTAGAGTTTTTACATAAATCAAAGAAATCATTAAATGATATGAATTATTATAAAATTTAATACTCCCTTGCTATGATATTATGATATTATAAGAGTTTTTACAAAAATTATACATATCAAGAAATGTAATTAAAATTAGCAGAGAGTCTCAATTTTTACAAAAAAAAGGTTATTGTGATTCCAAAAAGGATCTTCATTGACATTAATTAAAACATTAAAAAAAAGAGAGGATATGATGAATTTATGAAAGATATTTTTCAAAAAAAAAAAAACTCATAAATACTCTATTAAATTTTATAAAAGGTTTTATATTATATGATAAGAGAAATTTTGTAAAAGGCTTTATAATATAGGATGGAAGGAGTAATATTTTTCTAAAATTCCCATCATTAAGTACTGTATGTTTCATTTCATATAATGATCAAATGATGGGTAAAATAATAAAATAGTAATTAATATTTCCTTAAAATTTTAAAGTGATAAATATTTAAAAAAATCACAAAAACTCCATCACGCACATTGTAAAAATAATGGCGATTATGACCAGATGCATCTTGAGTTCTGGAATTACGAGCGGATTTGATGAAGAGAGTTATATTGAATAGCAGTGAAACTATACAACGAATCTTGTGACAAAAAATATATAGTTCAACTACTACATCATGAGCATTAAGGAAAAAAAAAACGTGCAAAACGAGGGTTGCCAAACTACGTCAGGAGTCTGCCCAAGAAAAAAAAACCACGTCATGCACACATTGTAAAAATAAGAAAATAATACATGTAAAACAAGGGCTCCTAAGAAAACATGCAAAGCATGGGCTGCTAAGAATCCTGCGACCGAAAGTAATACGCTGATGATTAATTATAGAGAAATGCTCATTGAGCACAGTAATTAATTAGGGTTATATAGATCCTTGGTAAGACACAACATACAGACCCAGACAAAAATACAATCATTCGCCTTAACAAGGAAAACACAGTCCGCAATCATGGCTTCAGAAAAACGAGTTTCCATGATGCTCCTCTTTTCCCTCTTCACACTTCCTCTCATCATCCACTCCTCCCATGCTTCTAGGCTTGCCTCCGCAGAATCCACTGGCAAAATCTCCGTCTACTGGGGACAAGGCAAGAATTCTACAGAAGAAGGAACTTTGACTGAAGCGTGTGACACTGATCACTACGACATCGTCGTTCTCGAGACCCTCCATGTGTATGACGATGGCATAACCCCTCCATACCTAAACCTTGAAGCTCACTGTCCTAACGGCGACTGCACCAAACTAGAGCCAGAAATAGAGTACTGTCAAAACAAAAGCAAACAAATCCTGCTTTCCATTGAACTTGATCCAATCGCCACCTCATCCGTCGACGGTGTTGCAGACGAGCTTGCAAATCAACTCTTCAGAATGTTTCTCAGTGGAAAATCTGGTCCCCTCGGACACGTAGCCTTAGATGGCATTGATATTGCTGACTTTAAAGAGAGTGACAATCTTCATTGGGATGAACTTGTTAGGGCCATCAACGCGTCCACTGAAGAAAGAAAGATTTACTTATCGGCTGCTCCGCGTTGCGACCATCGCTACAATGATGGCTTGGACAATGCAATCGCCACTGGTCTTTTTGATTATATTTGGGTTGTATACTTCAACAACAACGCCGATTGTGAATATTTACACGGTGACCCTGATCCCCTTCTTGATTCGTGGAAGAATTGGACCTCCTCAGTCCTTCCCAATAACACAGTGTTCTTGGGGCTACCAGCATCAAATGATACAGCTGACGAAACCAGTGGTTACATATCCCCAGAAGTGCTCAAGTCTAAGATTCTTCCAATTGCAAAGCAAGCTGAAAACTATGGTGGTGTTATGATCTGGGACAGGTACTTTGACAAGAAAACCAACTATAGTGGTCAGATCAGGGAGGATGTCCTTGTCCTTTCTCATGCGAGCTCCTAGGGCTTCTCTATTTCGATCCATGTAACATTCGATGCAGTACATGTGTGTGTGTAGCTTGCTTGATTTTATCGGCAGTCTCACACTGCATGAATTAAAATAAATCATCAGCTATATGTATCGTTTTCCGTTTGTGTTTTGGTCATATATGCACCGTTATCTATTGATCAATAACTGCTGTTGTTACAATATTTCCCTCTATCCCTTTGTCTCTCACACATATAGGTATATATATGATTGATTAATTGAAAGTGAAATTAAGCTAATACAGTGGTATATTTTCCGTATGTTCTATTATTTTTTCTTTTCACTGAACAAAGTTAAATAACTTGCAAATAATGAATGCATTTGAGTACATGGTAGACCCTGATGTAATTCCTATAGACTTCCCTTTGATCGAGCGTCTTATGCCACTGTTGTCAGAAACTCTCTATTTAGCAAATGGCTGCATAAAATGATGGCCACAATGCTTTCTCCTCTAAACTTGCCACGTGGATCCCATTTTCGTTGAGTCATTTCAGCTGAACAAAAAGAATCTAAACCCCCATTCATATGTCCGTGGATGCCAAAAATCCAAGTTAATTAAGTGTGTATGGCTGCCAAAATTAAGTTAATTGATTAAATAATTGGGCAAATCGTCTACAGGAACGAGTTCAAAGATTAATTAGTAATGTCCTATGTATTAATTTAGAAAATAATGACTTAAAATATATTAAAAAATTTGATAAAATTTGGACAATTGAAAGTCAAATATAATGAGCTTTTCAGCATAAATAAGAAAAATGACAACCACGATATCTAGATAACTCAATAAAATAATTTTTAATATTTTGATGTTTAATAAAAATATGATTGTTATTATTTTATACTTTATTAGGTTAATTTACCTCTAAATCTCTCTCTCTCTTCTTTTATTTTGGGATATCACATTCTCTCCCCCTTTTAAAAAATTCGGTCCTGAATTTCATATAAAAACCATACCACAAAATTTCGGAAGGTGTGAGTAATTCTGTTATATTGTCTCTTTGGTTTCGTAAGAAGTTTTTCAGAATGATTCTATCGGATCACTTTCGCATACTCTATATTATTGTTTCTTTCTTAGTCTTCACTGCTACAAAAATTCTTTTTAGGTACGCTTATTTTTTGTATTTAGGTTGCTTTTAAAGTGTACCTTATGTGACCGTTCAAAAAATCTTTAAAGCATGCTCGTAAAAGCGTCCCAATATTCATACTTTGAATACGCTTCTTTATAAAAGCGGTCCCAAATTCCACCCCACATTCACTGCCATAAAAATTTCCGCTTTTTGTCCTGCTACCCCTACTAAAGGTTTTTTGCCCAAAAAGTATGTTATTAATATAAGAAAAGAAGATTACACACACTAATCAGATAAAAAAAAAAAAACCCCCAATACAACCTAAAAAGGAACAAAATAAAATAGAAAAAATACCTAACATAGAGCCTACAAATTAAAAACAAAAGACATCAAAAACCAGCAAGAAAGCAGCAGAACCAATCAATCAATACCACTTCTAGCACCAATTAGTCTTGACTTTATACCAGCTATCAAGATGGCTTCATGCTTGAGCATTGCTAGTCTCACTAGTTCATCTTTGAAACAAGTGAAAGTCATAAAAAGCAACTTTGTCAGAGTGTTATAACATGTTTAACTGCCTAACAACTAAACAAATCATCTCCATTTTGATTTCAAAGTATGCAACAAGAATATACGTTAATTCAAAGTCCATGGAGTGCAATAAATTTAAGTAACCCAATTGAAACTAAAATGCTAAGAGGAGTATCCATATATGTCTGTGTGAAAATACCTCCCTGAGACCATTGTCGGGGTTTTAAAGAAACTTGGTTGCCTCTTCCTAGCCAACCTCTGCAGCACATTCCAAAAGAAAATCACTGCAACCAAATCACAATATAAAATTAATGATAATGCCTATCACTTCTTCAGAAACAACCACTCTTAAATTAACCTCACTATATAGAGATTACTTACAATATTTATACCAGCATGTATCACCCAGATTGATGAAGCAAGACTAGGATAGATTCTTTGTAGCACCAAATGATGGATACGATGATGGAGAAGATAAGGGATATGATGCAAGAGGCTTGAAGATACATTCCCAACATTTCATATTGTTTTGCTCCAAATCCTTGCCCACAGAATGTCTCTAGTGCCCCACTTAACCCCACGTAAGACAAGAATAAAGGGCATAATATATTGTAAAAACTTTTTCCTTGACTATAATATTGCTTGATGGACCTAGCTCCTTATATTTTGCAAGGTAAGCCATCGTTTCATCTCAGTTTGTTATCACTGAATAATTGCATGGCATATTAGTTCAATTTTTTGAAGTCATAAATGGAAAATCTATCCTACAGGCAAATGCAATAGAGTTGATAGAAGAAAACAAAACTCAGGAAGCCAATCCGATGGCTCCATTACCATTTTTTTCAAATTTCCTCATGAATTCAAGCTGCATAAATAGTTGAGCAACTAATTTCCTTAATTTCCCTCCAGGATCATAAATAGTTAATTTGTCTAAAAAGGGTGACAAAGGGCTTGGTGGAAAAGTGGATTTGTCACCAACAAAGTGGGATAGAATAGAGTTTGGGGGACAAAATGCAGATTTCCCCATAAAAAATAATATTTATACCAGCATGTATCACCCAAATCTAGACTTTAAAATCTCACCCTTCAAACTTGATTCTAGAGAGAATGGTGTGGCCATTACTGTCAACAATCAATATGAATTATTTAATATACAACATAAACTAGAAAGAAAACAACTAGACACTAGCTCGACCTGATGACTTTAGAATAGCTCCTGAAGGGCAAAGTTACAAAATTTTACATTTCATATGTACCTTTTCATGCTTAGCCACTGCTTTCAAATTTCAAAAATAAGTTCTCAATTCGATCATCTGTGAGTCCATAACCAAGCTGAAACAAAAGAGAACAATTCATAACATCAAGAAGGATACACAATCAATCCTTAACTCATTAACATTTTTATACCTCTTCAAGTCGTTTTCTCAAAGCATGGCATCCACTACATCAAAAAGAAGCAATTGTGTGTGTTAAGGGGAGAAGATACAAGAGCTGACATATTGATAACATAAGGCCTCAGGGGATACAAGGACATGAAAATATGATATTAACATTAACAAAACAACAATGAATAAAAATATACCTGACTCAATATTGACAAATACAGTACAAAAGATTTATAGCCTCAAAGTCAAACAAGTGCTTATGGGAGTCAATGTTAGATGCAATAGAACTAGAAGCATTTATATTGCCAACTAGCTAGTCACAGATATCTAACAACAGTAATCTTAAAGTAAACTACAGAGTTGGGCCCCAAAAGAAAGAAAAGTAAAGAAAAAGTAAACTACAGAATCCCTATACAATCTGAAGTATATAAAAAAAGGCCTTCAAGTATTGTTAAATTGTATAGAGAGCACCAAAAAAATTTCAAAGCTCCATACACCTCTCACTTGGCATAAATGCATCTCATTACCAAACTATTTATAAATATGTGATTTAATTCGGTTCATTAAGAGTAATCCAGTGCTTGACCCTGTCACCAACCTCTTTGAAGCATATTTCTACGTAGTATGCAAAATCCTTTAAGGTTTCCACCTAAAACATAATTTAATCATGAGATTAATTAAATCATATAAGCCAATCCAAGGTAACTTCTTTCTTTTACACCTCAAAAAGGGAAAAATTAGCAAACTAGGTAAAGACGAATAAATCAGCAAATTATCCTTTCAAATATTAGTAATATCTGAGGCGGCAAATTAGAGGCAGCGGTAGAAAATCCAGACCTTCATTAGAACCCTTTTGAGCTACTTGTAATTGGCAGCTTGCTAAATAGGATCCAATATTCTTATAGTGAGTTGGGCATCAGCCAAGGGATAAGCTTTAGGATACACAGCCTCTCCAGTCTGTAGCACTAAGCAATTAGTAGACGACATCGGATTCAAGCAATGAAACAACAGATTCTAAACTAAAGAAAACCAATTAGGCAAAGACTAAAAAAAAATTTACCACTATTGGTTGCGAAAGGAATGAGAACCCATAGAGGTAGATCTCTCAAAACAATCTGTTACTGAACATAAGAATGAATCAAAAAGTGAGATAAGGAAAGATTGAAATAGAAAACAAACATAAAAAGATGGAAAATGGAAGATTTGCATAAGGTTGAGAGTTTAGAATCCTAGATCTAGTTGATTCAAAGGGAGTAGTCATGAACCCTAAAGCAAACCAACCAAAGGAAACTGTAAAAGCTAACCAAAGGGTTTCACCGGCAGTGAGGAGGAAGCTGCGGTGGCGTTGTTGGACGAAGCGTGACCCAAGCACGATCTGCGAAGACGAAGAAGAATGAGGGAGTGCCGAGCTCCAGAAGAAGAAAGAGTGGGTTCTTGGTTGATCGTTGGAAGATATTCGGAGGAAGACCCATGGTGGATTTTCGCACGAAGATAAAAAAGAGGGCGGGAGAGGATTTTGGTTCTGAGAAGAAGGAAGAAGGTAAAGTCAAGTTTTGATGGGAGCCGCGCGAGGTCAGTTCGAAGCAATAGAGGTACTGTAGCTTTTTAATTGAGTATTGGGTATGTTAATGAAAATAGCGAGTCCAAGAGAATCCCATTATTTGGGTATGCTTTTAAGAAAAGTGCACCTAAATGCATGCTTTTAATAAAAGTGTACCTAAATTCATATTTGGTACGCTTTTTAAAGTAAGCATACCCAAAGATAAATATTTGGGTATGTTTTTTGTTATAGGTATACCCAAAGGTGTTTTTTAGTATGCTTTCAAGCGTACCCATATGTGTATACCTAAATCTAAATTTTGTAGTGGTGCTTTTAACTTCTATCTATATGGCCAGAAGTTTTGTCTCTTAAGGGAATGTTTGGTTGAGGGTTTTTTAAGGGTAGGGGAGGGAATTGGAGGAAATTGAATCTCCTCCCTTTGTTTGGCTAAAAAATTGGAGAGGATTGGGGGGAATTTAATCCCCTCCCCCATCCCCATTTTAAATCACCCCAAATTAGGGTTTTTTTGGAGGGAATTGAGTAATTATAACTCAATCCCCTCCAATTCCCTCCTAAAACCAAACAAGATTTCATTAAAATCCCCACAATCCCCTCTCCTCCAATCCCACCAAATAAGGAAATTTTAAAATCCCCTCCAATCTCCTCCCCTCCAATTCCCTCTGCTGAACCAAACAGTCCCTAAAGGAAGTTATTTGTCCAATTTAGCTATGTAGTTGAAGCACCTATGAAGAATTCTTTAACTTGTCTATCGAAGAATGGGGTAAGCAATTCTGAACAAAGGAAGTAAATGTAACAAATATATGTAATATTTTACTCTCAAACACCTCCTGATTCGACCAAAAACTCAAAAATCCAACAAAACCCAACCCAAATATCTCACAAATACTTTCCAAACTTTAGAGCAGCGGAAGAAAAACCAGGGGACATCAGAAACTAGGCTGAGGTTGGGGTCGCTACAGTACCGCTGCAGCTCTAGTGCCCACCGTTTCTCTGGCGCTGCGGCCTACTTTCTGGTACCACGGCACCCCTTGCTGGTTTAAACCGGCAAATTTCCAAAACTTCGGGGTAAACTTCCGATACGCATAACTTTATACTCCGATCTCCAATTGACCTGATTCAAACTCCTACAAGTCAATCTTGTCACAATCTATCTATAAACACCAATTTCATCTCAATCCATCTCCAAATAGAGATTTTGGACATCCGACACCATTTTGTTCACTTTTTGATCAAAACTCATAACTTACAACTTCCATTTGCCACCAAAGGCAATTTGACCATTCGGGACTGTTCACACAAGTCCTATTCAACTCAACCAACGTGTCTAAAGAAGTTTCACCTTAAAGGAATCACTCCTCTGAGATTTGACCCATTTGCTAATTTGACATAATGGGCTCTAGACCCTAAAACACACTAGCAAGGCCCAATTCCACCTTTGGGCTCACAAATACCATCATACTGACTCGACACTATCCCAATCCACACATACATCACAAACTATCATATTCATCACATTCGTTCACCATACATAAACATATATATAATATCCATCCATAACAATTCTTATCAAAGTCATATGTCCCTTACAAACATCATATCCTACTTAACATAACATACATAGACATTACAGACATATACTACATAGACTTGGTACTCCTACGTCCGGTATGCTACTCCTCTATCTTTTCCGGACTAGTGCCAAAACCTTCATCTGAAATATTAGTTCATGGAAAAGGGGTGTGAGACAGAGTCTCAATAACCGGGAACAACCACACACAATATATATATACTGATCCACACGATCGTGCACATAGTGTAATATAATGCTAATGAATGGTATGCATGTTCTCCCTCATACACAACTAGAACCACAAGCTGTCATTATCACAAGACATTTCAATAGATGATTCCCTTTCAATAATTAGTGAAGACTGATTTCTGAACATCACCAAGCTCACCTTACCCTAATGCAACCCGGCCAATGGTTATACTAGAGTTCGAATAGTGATTTTCCTTCCCCTAGACCAGTTCTAATTAATAGTGATTTAGGGAAAGTGTATCCCCAAATCCAATATTACCTGACTCTCCCAAGGAGAGGATTTAGTGACAGGGATGTTTCATCATATCATATTATCCTCTACCATCTGACTCTCCTAAAGAGAGGATTTAGCGATAAGGATCTTTATCATATAATCATCATCTATCATATCATCATCACCTCATCATCAATCTCTCACTATGCAATCATATGGTGATAATGTCAATGTCATGCCAACATACCTCAAACACACATATATATCGTCATCATAAACATCATATGGGCATACTAGCATATAATGGTATGGGAATGCTACACATCATACATGCACCACATATACAATCATCACATATCAACTAACCGTGTGCATACCACAATATGTAGAAAATCGTACACATACACAACCAATATTGTGGTATGAAAAGGAACATGCATATATATATATATACACTATCATATCTCACTATACAATACAAACACCTGGTTACCTCAATTGTCGCTACCACACACACATGAGTTCCACAAGCTTTCTTGAATGCCAATCCCATGACTTGACTTCTTCGATCAGCCAAACAACCTTAACAACATCATAATATCTTAATTAATGTACAATTCAAATATCTAAATTCTATAATTCAATTACTTTGGCCTAACCCAAGGTTCTAATACCACTTTCATGTATCATTAAGCTCCTGGGGACCATTCAAACACTACTCAATCACACATATCTCGGATTTCATACTTCCACACACAATACTAACCTAGGGTTAACCTCAAATCATACATACTCTCTTCAAAACTCATACCCAAGGATCATAAACACTAAATTACACTCCATTAACCTCATTTCATCCATTTTAGTCTGTGGGATTCGGCTAAAACCAAAGATCCCAATATATATCCGAGAAAACCCAACTCAAAACTGAAGAAAATGGAGAGGGAGGGGTAGAGATCACTTACCAATATGAATCCAAGCTTCAAGAGGTCCAAAAACACCTCCAATGGCTATAGATTCGAAGCCCTAATAGAGCTTCCTCGGTGCTCCCTCCGTTTATCCTTTTCTCCCTCAAGTTCGGCCGACTGAAATGTTTCAGATTTAAACAAATCTGAGGCATGGCGTCGTGGCGGCAGGTAAGTAGGCCACAGCGTGAGTACCTTTAACCGGAAAATATCAAAATCTGGAGCTTGCTCACCGCGGTAACCCTGCTTCTCATCACGGCATAGAGCTCTTTTTCCTCCACTTTAATTCTTCTTCCATCCTGTTTTCTCTAATTCTGCACACAATGCCAAAAATGTTATGAGGGTTGTTACAATATATGTCACATTTTTCATTTCACATTATGAACTTAATTTGTCAAGAAATATATCTATATCAATATGTATAACATATTATTTACCAACTCATGTCTCATGTTAATGTTGCCTAATATGCCAATTTAATTTATTTTTCTTGCTCTCACTTTGAACTTTTTTACAAATTTCCAAATTTTAACAAGCACATGTTGTAAGATCTGTGACACTATCATTGACTTTCCTAGGGAATAATTGTCATGTTTGCAGACAAAAGTTTCCTGCATTAGAAGAGGCTATATAGACTTCATCCTAAAGAGAGGAAAATCATCATTTGATGGTTCTAGCCAAATTCCAAGATATGGGGGTTTGCCGATACATTGTCGGAGACTTCCAAGATGTAGAAAGTCAGCTAGGAAGTGGTGCACCATGCTTGCTCCTAGCTCCTGTTCATTCCACAAACATTGAATGTTGTTATGGGTTAAAGAAAGTTTTGAGTGTCATTGCCGTCGGTGATTCCGCTGCCCTAACCTACAAGTATAATATTAAGTACTTCCTCTTCTTCTAGTCCTTAATATAAAACATTTTTAATCGAATCACACAAATTAAGAATGAGAGTTAAAATTAGTTAGCTACCTCGAGTTCTAAAAAAATCACTATATTTTTTTAAAACTACCCTTATTTAATCTTTCTCTCTCTCTCTGGGATACATTAAATAGGGGTATTTTTTGAAATGTATAATAAATACTACCTCGTATATAGTAAAAGGTCCTATATTTAGAATAAAACAAAAGGTCCTATAATTAAGACTGGAGGGAGTATTGTCTTTGTTTATTCTTGTTTCATTTATCTTGAGAACAATGCTATCGATCTTTCCCTTATCTTTTGATTTCTTTAATGAAGGACATCTGCCACATTAACTTTCTTGAAGTTAATGAAACCACAAGAACAAATCTTAATCGTGCTTTGGAAATCGCTGTTAATGAAACTACAACTAGGATATGTGCCACATGCACGGTCACTTTACAGTTAACAACATACTCAATATTGGTTTGGATTATTCTGCCACGTGTTACGTGTATTATCAACGGCACACTCAATATCTTTACAAACAACACAACAATATGTATTATTCACCGCAGCTCATCTCAGATTCCATGAGAAGTACTATCTTGTGAACTAGTTAATTTTAGCCTTAAAACAAGTTAAAGTTATCAATGTCTTATAATATCAATGTCCTATAAATGTGCAAAAATAATATAAATTAATGACAGTGTTAAATATTTCAAATTGTCTTGCAATATAAATTTGACTATAGCTCAAATTATATAAATATCAGTTGTTATCACTAGTGCAGAAAGCATTTTTCACATTGGTTCTTTTTTATTATTTATGTTGATTATGAAGGCGACGCAGATCAAACCTATGTAAAAATGATGTAATTCTACGTCAGTTGTCATTTTTAATTGTCGTAGAAGTTCAATTTTTACATCAATTATAATTACAATTGACATTAAAATTGCTTATTTTTAAGGGAAAAAAATTCACCACTATAGACTTAAGTTTTGGGAACGTTTGTTTTTAGACTTGGGGAATGCTTTGACTTATAACAAACGTTCCCAAAACTCCTTTTATTTAAAAAAAAATAAAGTTTCATTTTTTCTTCTTGTCAAGTATTTCAATTATTTTAGCAATCCCATAATACAAAACCAATAGTACTTAATCCAACCATTCCAATAATTCCACAATCCAACCTTCATACATGTACACACTTTGGCTAAAAAATTCAAATCCAATTAATCAATTAATTCTATCAACTTACAAATCACTAATAAATGATACTAGAAATTATCTCTAAATAATGTCTTAACATTATAAATAATCTATAAACCCAACTTTTAGGTCCTAGTTTAGCTCTAATTTTTTTTGGACCAGCTAGTTAGGCTCTAATAAGAAATTGGAAACCAAGTGGTGGCTCTTCAACAACTAAAATAATAAACAACCAATCAACTCAAACTATTCAGTGCAACAAATAGTAACAATAATCACTTCTTTCACATCTTTGGTTTACATATTTATATAAAACATAAGAAAGTATCCCATGTTCTCCTTCAGTTTTGGAAATGACCTAAGGAAAGGTTATTAAGCTTGCAAATAGCACCAGCAAAACCAATAGCAATTTATAAACATTTAACAAGTCTCCTGCTAGGTTCATTGTTTTATGACCTAATTGTAAGGATTGGACTTGAGTTCTACTCCTACATTGGAAATATGAGATTTTAAAGTGGGGCTTATATCAAAATGAAACCATAATACATCTTCTTTCCTAAAAGGATGACAAGAGTATTGATTTCAGCAGTACTCAATTTGAGGAAAGAAATTTAACTCAGCTAATAGTAGACAGAACCAAAAGGCATTGATAATGAACAAAAAAGAAAGTAGCTTAATAGCAGATAGAATGGAAAAAGTAGTGAACCTTATTATCCTATTCTATGTTGGGATGATTACTAAAGACCACATAAGAACATTTTCTATTCTTATTATCCTATTCTATGTTCAAAACCTTATTATATGTAGTACTTGTCTAGATGTTTATGTGGCCTTATGTACAAGCATCAATTATGGGTTCTGTTATCTAGTGATTGTGTATGTTCAAACTATATAAGGACATTTATAAGCATTTAGGGAAAGAAAATTACCATGAAGACTAGACCAAGCAGTTAACTAAGCATGCTAGAGAAGGGACCCTAAAAAGCAGAAGAATAAAAGGATGGTTGATTGTCATTCCTTGTAAACATAAAAAAAATCTTCTTTTGGACATGAAAACTCCCCACTTTGTCATGGTCCACAAGATTAGAATATATATATCCCTTCCAATCCGCTCTGCAAGATCCAGTATTTGATTTAGCAGCTCCCAGAATTATTCCAAAGTAAAAGAAATAGTTGATTATAATAAGGAAATCAAGATTGGGGATCAATAACCTTTACAATGGTGTAAAACAGAGCATATGCCTTTTCTTTCTTTTTATGCTTTTTTCTTCTCGTTCTTTCTTTAACTTCTCCTGCAATAATCCATCATACAAAATAAGCTCAAATTCCCTACAATATAGCAATAAAAATAGTCAAAAGTATGGGAGAATTGAAAACTAGGATCAGTTTTGGGTCCAACAGTTTACAAGGCACTTCTTAGGAAAATAAAAATCAAAATGCATTTTTCTACTGAAGGTCTAAGCAAAAAAAGGCATAAAGATATTGATTACTGAAAGACTTAGTGGACAACAATCGGCAAACTGTGACATGCTTTCTTAGGTATATTATCTACCTGAACTTCATTTGGAATATAGAATTTAGCAATTTAACTTGGCTTATCTTCATTTGGAGCCCTAATTAGCTTCTTATCTATTAATGTTATGCAATGTCTTTCTCATTCATATCGCATATTATTTTGTCCTAGTCACTTTCATCTATGTAATATAGCTAGCCAAGCATGCTAGATCATCTTCCCAAGTGACATACAGGATCTCTATATGCTCAGTTTGCCTATTAAAAAACAAAAAAGCAGTTAGGCAGTACCCCTATTTTCAGATAGAAGCATATGAAATAAGTCTCATACAGCATCATCATCAACCTCTAAGTATTGACATTTGTAACATAAAGAATAAATACAAAGTAGATCATGCATAATAACATCTACGTGCTATATTTCTGACACCTCTACTTGCACACACTACCTACTAGCCTACTTTCCCACCCTGTAACAGATTGATGACCATTTATAAAATGATGACTTGGGACATAGTATGTGATCTAGAGGCATAAAATGCATATTAACCAAAGCATCACTGTGTGGCTGGTGATGTTACTTATTCATGCACTTACTCTATTAGAAACCTCCATGCACAAGAAACTCCAAACGATGAAGCACATTAAAAATATGGCTGCCATCCCCTACCATAAACGTACATAAATACATGCTAGCTCAAAAGCCAATAGTCAGTACAGATTAGTGAACACTGTAATACCTTGCACCCCACCACTGTGAACCGAAACACTGAGGAAAAAAAGTCAAATATATTAAAGTAATAAACATCATAGACAAGGCTATGCAGAAACAAATAGGGAAATGATGGATATCATTAGCATGAAGAATTATATTAGAAGTCACATTTATCATATGCTTCTATTAAGTGAGAGATTTGAATTGTGGCTTTAGAAGATGAGGATAGAATAAAGGATCTCATGGAGGTAAAGGGAGAAACTCCAAAAACAACTCAAGGCTTGTCTGTCAGCTTTGCAATCAAAGTGGCCACATAGCTATTAATTGCTACTTTCAATTTGATCAATCATTCACTAGTCATCACCTAAATATGCTAGGAATTCTTCTAATGCTCCTCCTTATTACTCAACATTCATTGCTACTCCTAGCACAGTTAGTGATCTTAATTGGTACATTGAGAGTGACGCCAATGTGCATGTTACAAATGACCCCTTACAATTTGAGAATCTAGTAAACTATACAGGTAAAATCTGTTTAATAGTTGGTAATGGCCGTAAAGTTCCAATCACTGGCACAGGGCAAATCACATTACATCCTGACAATAGGGAAATTCTAAAATTGTATGATGTTGTTCTTGCACCACAAGTGAAGAAAAAACATATTAGTACTCACAGACTTGCTAGAGATAATAGTGTTTTCTTGGAACTTCATTCAAAATGTTGCTTTGTGAAGGACTTGAAGACAGGAGTCACTTTGCTCTAAGGGACAATTGATGATGGGAAGTACAAAGTTTTCCAAGATATGAGTTTGAAGAAGCAACCTTATATTTTGGTTGCTGATTTCAAAACTAATCATCAATTTTGTATTGAGTTAGAGGGCTTACATAGAAGTCTGGGCCATCCATTTGCTGCTGTATTGTTGAAAATTCTACAAGATTGTAAACTTCAAAATGTCAGTTCAAATAATAAAATTCCATTTTGCAAAGCGTGTCAATTTGATAAGATACATAATCTTCTGTTTGATAAGTTCATAAGCACAAAATACACATGATCTCACTCATACTGATATTTAGGGTCCCTCTACAGTTCAATCTACAAATGGATTTAAATACTAAGTGCATTTTGTTGACAATTTTAGTAGATACAATAGATCTATCCTTTAAGGAACAAGAGTGATGTAAAGAATGTATTTATGTAGTTCAAAAATCTAGTGAAAGATAAATTTGACAGAAAAATGAAAATTTTGCCAAGTGTTAGTGGTGGTGAGTTTTAGGCTCCTCATGATATTCTCATATTATCTAGAATTCAAATTAGACACTTTTATCCACACATTTCAGCACAAAATAGAAGAGCAGAAAAAAAAAGCATTATCATATGGTTGAATTGGGACTTACACTTTTAGCACAAGCTATTATTAGTTTATTGGTGGGGGCCTTTCCAAACAGCAATGCATCTCATTAATTTGTTGCCAACTTCAATTCTCTTTGGTCAATCTCCTCATTTTGTCTTGTTCAAATAGGAAGCAGATTATAAAAGTTTAAAGACTTTTGTGTGTCTCTGTTATCCATGCCTTAAGCCATATAATCAACACAAGCTTCAGTTTCACACTACTTGTTCTATATTTCTTGGCTATAGTGGCCAACATAAAGGATTTAGTGTTTGAGTAATAGTGGAAGAATTTTAATCTCTAGGTATGTTCTCTTCAATGAGAGAGATTTTCCATTCTCATATGGCTTTCTAAGGAAGCAGCAACCAATTCAAAGTGTACATGAAGAAGTGACTTCTTTTCCAACTTGTTTTCAACTCCCACAAACTGACTCTTATACGATGACACCTCCCACGTGCACTTCTGCATCTTTGAGTGATCAGTCTAATATACTTATTGGTCAAATGCTCATCATAGTGAATCTATTAATTGTGGCCCAGACAACACTGTGGATCAGGACACAAATGATCAAATTATTGCCTAGTTACCAGCCACTAATCAAGACACCTTGTTGTCTGATAGTCAAAGTTGAAATCATGATGATGAACCTGATCTACAACCTATGGGCCATCATATGGTCACAAGGTGCAAAAGAGGCATTTTCAAGCTAAAGTATCCATTTGTTGGGCTTACTAATGACTCTTCTGGATTTGTTGAATGAACAAAGGTAAGTGAAGCTTTAAAAGATCCAAAAAGGCTCAAGGCTAATTGTGACTAAAAAAAGGCTCAAGGCTATGAAATAAGAATATGATGCTTTGTTGAGGAACCGTACTTGGAATTTTGTTCCCTATATAGATAAAAAAATTGTTGATTGCAGGTGGGTATTAAAAATCAAATGCAATATAGATGGCTTTATTCCGTTAGAGTTATTCTGATCATTGCAATTACCTTCAAATGGCCAGTTAGACAAATTGATACTAGTAAGGCCTTCCTGAATGGGCATCTCATTGATATATGTCATAGTCTGAAGGATTTGTTGATCCTCAGAAACTAAATCCTATATGCAGATTAAACTAGGTTTTACATGGTTTGAAGCAAGCTCCTCTTGCTTGGTTTGAGCGATTGAAGAATGTTTTCATAGATTAGGGGTTCAATAACACCAAGAGTAATTGTGCTAGCCCAAAAAGTCTTTATCACATTCATCTTGATCTATGTTGATGACATATTGATAATTGATGATGACAAGAGTAAGGTTGAGAAACTCGTTAGCATATTGAATGCTATCTTCTTGCTAAAAGGCCTCATTGATTTGCATTACTTTCTAGGATTTGAGGTTCATTATGATAATCATGGAATGCTATTAATGCAATGTAAGTATATAGAGGATCTTCTCAGACACTTCGACATGCTAAACGCAGCTCCATGTGCCACTCCAATGTCTATTGGAAAAACTTATTCACCTGATGAAGGAGATTTAATGGTTGTTCCCATCAAGTTTAGAAGTGCAATTGGAGGTTTGCAGTATTTAACTAATATTGGACTAGATATCTTTTATGCTGTTAACCATCTTAGTCAGTTTCTCAGTCGATCTATAAATATTAATTGGCAAGGAGTAAAAAGAATACTCAGATATGTGAAAAGAATAGCTATGCTAGGTTGAGAATCAGTCCTTCTTCAAACCTAAGTATAACTGCCTTCAAAGATGCCAATTGGGCCTGCAAATCCTACTGATCAAAAGTCAAGATATTGTGTTTATTTGGGTAACATTCTAGTTTCCTGGTCCTCCAAGAAACACAGTGTTGTAGCTCATTCTAGCACGGGATCAAAATAGCTAAAGGTGAATTATGTACCATTTGAGAAGCAAAGTGCAGATTGTCTTCCAAAATCCCTAGGACATGCTTGGTTCACTTATCTCTATCGCAAATTTAACTATTAGAAGTACCTCTGGTTTGAGAAAGGTGTTAGAGAAATCAAATAAATCTTTATTATGCCCAATATAGCTTTATTGTCTCGTGTCATGGGCTTTGTCCTTTGTGTTAGCGCACATTTACGTCACCCTGAGTATACCGGTAGCCCAGATTAGGCAGATATGTTGTTGTTACTTGTAAACTTGATCTTGATTGCTATGAATGACAGAATCTGAATACACGAGAAAATTTTGCTCTGAATAACTGAATCTGAATACACAAGAACTTTCCCTCTCTTGCTCTCTTGGAAAATCTTCAAGAAAGTCTTCTGATTCATGCTATGGAGCAGATATTATGACATTCAAATTAATCCTCTATGCAAATTTTCTTTTTTTTTTTTTTTGGGTGAGAAATGCCACAATTAATGTCATTTTCTAAAAGCATTCCAATAACAGTTTTTTTAGTGATAATAATGATAATAATAATAATAATAATAATAATAATAATAATAATAATAATAATAAAGAAAAAATGTGAAGAAAATTGGGTGGTAGATAAAATTACGCACTTTTCTTGCTTAAAAAAAAAAACTACTGGCTCCTGACAATTTTCTTATACGTCCAATTTTCTCAAAAATCTTGTTCAACATGGGAATTTTTTTTTTGGGACCAACTTCAACAAGGCAAATTAAAATCATGGTAAAACTTGTAAATTCAAAAACTAAAAATTCATATATATGTTTTAGTCGTAAAACTTCTTTTTAAATTCTCTCTCGCGTATATTGAATTTCAAAATTTAATTTATAAGTTAAATAAAAATTATAATTAATTAATTAATTCTTAGTTAATATAAATCAGTCCAGAGAGCCTAATCGAGTATTTCGTTTTTTTTTTTTGCCATGAAGTATTGACTATTTTTAATATTTCCTTCTTCTAATATTATAAAATGTTTTAAAAAATACACAGATTAAGGAATCTAGTAAAGTTAGTTAAAAATCTTAATTTCACAAAAAAAATGTTATCTTTCAAAAAATGTCCTTCATTAGTTTCACTGACTTTTCTTTTGGAGAGAGAGTTTAGTTTGTTGTAGACTAAATTTATAAAGGTTATTATTATAAAAAACTCATAAATACTTTATTAAATCAATAAATCTTATAAATGATTTTATATTATGAAACCAGAGAAAATTTGTTAAATGCCTTACAATATGAGACGCAACTAGAACAATTAATACTGTAATCACAATTATAACAATATATTTGTAATTCTTAGTAACTGTTATTATCTTTTTTTTTGCCAGATTAATAGCTGTTACTAATTGTTAATGTATGATGAGTTTTGATTAATTTTTTCAAATTTAACTAATAAGTGGTACGGGAATTAAATTTGCGTCTTTTATTATTTAATTCTAAGAAATTAACATAACTAAAAATTAACTAACCCATGTGTTAATGGAAAATTATACTTAAAGACCCATAAATTAAAAAATTTAGTTTCAAAGGTCTAAAAAATCATAATTAATTCTCTGAATAAAAATTACCTTCAAATTTAACAAAATTTATTATTTGATTAAAAAAGCACTATAAAATTTTAAGAAAGTTACCGATTTAAGTAATTTAATATCTTATAATAATTTTTTAAAATAAAAGTATTAATAATATTTTTAAACTTATAATATTTTATAGCAGTTTTAGTCTTTAAGAATAATCATGGTTTTTAAATTTTATACTATCTAAATTTTTTTAAATCTTAGTTTTCCAACCTTTTATTCTCGAAAATCTTGTTCAACATGGCAAAAAATTTCTTTGACCAACTTCTGGGCCTATGGCAAATTAAAATCACTATATGAACTCCAATTGTTGTTCGTGATATTTCTTATCATGTAGAACTTCTAAATTCAAAAACTAATAATTCGTACACGTAACACTTCTTTTTAAATTCTCTCTCTCATATTTTGAATGTCAAAATTTAAAATATAAATTAAATATAAAGTATGATTAATTAATTAATTAATTCTGAGCTAATATAAATAAGTCAGTCCAGAAGGCTTAATGGAAAATTTTCCACAAATAAGTAATTTTTTTTTTGTTCCTTTGCCATGAAGTGGTGACTAGTTTTAATACAAATAATACTGTAATTACAATTAGAATATATTAGTAATTCTGAAGAACTGTTACTTTTTTTTTTGGCCATATTAATAACTGTTATTTATGATTAATGTGTGATGAGCTTCGATTAATTTTTTCAAATTTAACTAAGTGGTACAGGAATTAAATTTGAGTCTTTTATTATTTAACTCTAAGAAATTAACATATTAACATAATTAAAAAATAACAAATTATTTTTGTTCTAAATCAATATATAAAGTATATATCTTAACTAGAATGTACCCGCATGCGATGTGCGGGATACTATTTATTTATTTCTAAATTGCTAAATGTGTCTTGAAAAATAATTTGAATTTGAAAAGTGTAATTAAGAAAATAAATAAATTTAAGGTAGTATTAATGTGTTCTAATTTTTTATATTAAATTCCTAATCCTATGAGTAGTACACCTAACAATTTATTTAAAAAAATGTTTTTGTACTTACCACATAAACTATATAAAAAGGGATAGCCATAAGCTTGTATAACCTAAAAAAAAAGAAACCTCTTGAACACCCTCTCTCCCCTAGCATCTTCGTTTGTTATGAAAATAATAATTATTGATATATTCATAAAACTTTAAATTGGAATTTAATTTTGATATAGTATTATACTAAGTTTGATTCGTAAAATATTAACGAAATTCTATTTAGATTATAAAATATCCATGCTTACTTAATTATTTGCAACATTTTTATACCCCCAAACTCCCCAAAAAAAGGAAAAAATAATAGAAGCAAAATAAAACAATTGAGGAAGATTTACAACATTTAAATATTTTGGTGTACAACATTTCATTTTTATAAACAATTTTTACTTTGAATATCTACACAAAAGGAAAAGTCGCAATAATTACAATCACCCCCCGGGGGTGGGAAACTTTCTAACTTAACATGGAATGTTAGATAGTGATAATTAACTTGACTAACATCAAATTGGCTTTTATTTTTATGTTTCTAGGCGGCGTATCTTAGAGGAACAAACTTTTCAACCTAACATAGAAAGTTCATAATAAAACAATGATAATTAACTTGAATAACATCAAATCAAATATTGTTCACAAAATTATTTCTTTTAATTTAGAAATTGAGCATGGAGCCTAATTGGTTAGTTTTTTTAAATAAAAAATAATCAGTTTGATTTTGTTTCATTTTTATGTAAATATTCACAATAATTACAATCACAGAGGAACAAACCTTTCAACCTAATATAAAAAACTCATAATAAAATAGTGATAATTAATTTAACTAATGTTAAATAAAAAGTTGTCTACAAAATATATGTTTTTTTTAATTTAGAAATTGAGCACGGAGTCCAATTGGTTTTTTTTTAATAAAAATAGTTAATTTGGTTTTATTATGTAATTTTTATTTATAAAAAAGAAAAATAAAAACAAAAATCACTTTGATGCTTCCGTTTAATATTATTCTATCTGGTTTTTTTTGTCATTATTTTTTCGGTCTTTTGGTGCTATTTTCACAGTGCATAACAAAAAGAATGGAGCCAAAACCCTGCTTTGATTTTTATGTATATATTCATATTCCCATCAAATTTACTTTGAATATTTACACAAAAGTAAAATTTACGATAATCACAGTCACAAAGGAGTAAACTTTTCAACCCAACAAAAAAAAAACTCATAATAATACTGTGATAGTTAAATTGATTAACTTCAAATAAAAATTTATTCATAAAAATAGTTCTTTTTTAATTTAGAAATTGAGAACTGAGCTCAATTGGTTAGTTTTTATAAATAAAAATAGTTAGTTTGGTCTTACTTTGTAATTATTATTTATTAAAAATAAAAATAAAAATAAAAGTGACTTTGGTCTTTAGTATAATTATTATTGTGATTGGGTCTTTTTCTGTTATTAATTTTTCAGTCCTTGGTGTTATTTTCACAATGTGTAAAGAAGTTTTTTTTAAAAAAAAAAGTAAAAGGAAGAACCTGACTTTACTTTGAATATTTGCACAAAATAAATTTCATGATAATTACAATTACAGAGGAACAAACTTTTTAACCTAATATGGAAAGCTTATAATAAAACGTTGATAATTAAATTGATTAACATTAAATAAAAAATTTATTCATAAAAATAGTTTTTTTTTAATTTAGGAATTGATCACAGAGCCCAATTAATTAGTTTCTATAAATAAAAAATAGTTAATTTAATCTTGTCATTATTATTTGTAAAAAATAAAAATAAAAGTGATTTTGGTATTTTAATATCATTATTATCATGATTGGGTCTTTTTTGTTATTATTATTTTTAGTTCTTTGGTGTTGCTTTCACAATGTGTGAAAAAGTAAAAAAAAAGAAAAAAAGTCGACACCACAACTAAAGCACAATGTAATATATATAATCAACAATAGAACATAGATATAATAGATACTTACCCGCTTATATCTCATTTTGACATGTTATACTGCCTCATATGATATGCATATTTAAAATTTTTTTTATTTGTATGTTTCTTGTTTTAAGTTTTTTCTTGTTTAAAAAAAACTAACGCACGCACGGAAAACTAAACTAACACGCTTGCAAGAGTCCAATCTTAAGTCCCTATATAAGACTCAAGGGTACTCAAAATGGGGGAGATGAAAAGAATTTCCCCGATGGGCGAACGACAAGTGAGCTGGTGAGCAAGAAGAATGGTGGCTAAGAAATTTTTTATTATTTGCGATTCCCTTATGCCCTAGGAGGGAAGTAAATGCTGGAAATGTGGAAACCGATTCCTACCCATCGACAAGTTAATTGACTACTTTTTGTTTGAAGACAACCATCGTGTCAGGCACCTAGTGGGGTTCACTTTATCTAAGGGATCGTTGATGTTGGTGGCACTCCAAGAAATGTGAAAGTGCGGCATCTGTACCTTTAAGCTTGAACTAGGCAGGGAATTAGTGCAACTTCCTTGCAAGCACATATTCCACGACGAGTGTATCATCAAATGGTCAGAGAATCATGATCACTGTCTCCTTTGCCGCCCCCGAAACATACAGGTCCAAGAACCCTGCTTGTGTATTCCTATCATCGTTCTTTTTTTTATTTCCTCTTGGGTTAAGGTTTACAGCTAGTTAAAGAATTTTTTGTCAAGCCCAAGTCCCCCATGTAGCCACATAGCCATTTTGATTTGATATGCCTTATTATTAATTATTTAATTTGTATTTGTAATGTGAATATCTTATAATTATTGTAATCCCTTATTTTAGGTAGATGATAGACACCCAGCAAACGGTAGCATAAATTTATAAAATATGTACAGATGTAACCTTAACACATCTAAATACAATTGTCTTCTTATACTCCTTGTTCCTTTTGTACCTTGCTCTCTCTCTTGTCCTTTTTCTTAGTATCAGAGCATCATTAGCAAATGTCATGTCAATCTACAACAACTCATCTAACCAATCGCGCCAATCATTTATCCTTAAGAACCATATCTCTATCAGCAATATTACGTGTCCTATCAAGTTGGATAGGACCAACATTTTGTTTTGGAAAACCACTGGTCTTCCCCTTGTTCGTGGCACTAACTTGATGGCTATCTTGTAGGGACAAAGAAGTGTCCCGAAGAATTCATTCTTGCAGGAGAAAAAGACAAGGCAAAGGCCAAACTGGATCCCACGTTTGAAGATTGGAGATCAACTGATCAACTACTACTTGGCTGTACGGGACTATGACACCCGAGACTTCTACTTAACTGTTTAATTATGAAACTTCTAATGCCTTGTGGAAGGTTGCGCAAGATCTACTGGGATTTCAATCTCGTGCTCGAATTACTCTTCTCAAGAATGAATTCCAAAGAACGAGGAAGGGCTCCATGAAAATGGATGAATATTTGTCAAAAATGAAATCAATTGCTGATGGTTTATTTATGGTAGGAAATACAATTTCTGATAATGATTTGACAACTTAGATTCTTGCAGGACTTGATGCATATTACAATCCTATCGTTTGTCAACTTTTGGAGAAGGACAACATCTCTTGGGTGGAACTACAAGCCGTGTTATTGACATATGAAAGCAAGCTCGAGCAATTGCAAAGTTTCAGCAACTTGAATCTTGGGCAACCCACTACAAATCTTGTTGCTCATTCCAAAAATAATCAGAAACAAGATCAAACTCGTCAAATTCAGAATTATTCCAGAGGTGGATTTAATCATGGTGGTAGAAATCAACGATGCCGTGGTAGATCTTATTGGTGCAACAACCAGCCAGTGTGTTAGCTTTGTGTTTGCAATAGTTATACTACCTTCAATTGTTATTACAGGTTTGACCAGTCTTTCATGAGTGGGTCATTTGATAATTAGAAAAATCGTGGTGACATTACTCCTTCTCACCATACTCCAATGGCTCATCCTGAGATTGTGAATGACCTAAGCTGGTATGTGGATAGTGGAATGAATAATCACACTACTAATGGTTCGGTTCCTCAGGTAATCAAGCTTTAATTGTTGCAAACGATGAAAAAGTTCCTATTACACATATTGGTCAAAGTAGACTTTTAAGTGACACTAGAAAAAGACTATGGCTTCGAAATGTGTTAAAAGCTCGAAGAGGTTTTAAGAATCTTCTTAGTCCTTATCACCTCAAGGTTGATAATAATGTTTTTCTTGAATTATACTCACATGTGTGCTTTGTGAAGGATCTGAAGACAAAGGAAATCTTGCTGCATGGAACACTTGAAAATGGGACGTATTGTCTTAAATCGAGCATAAAGCATGATCAAAGGCTTGTCTGTTTTGTTGTTAGTTGTGAACATAATAAGCTTTCTAGTAGCAAGTTGGAAGTGTAAAACCATCATCTAGGACATCTGTCTTTTAGTGCTTTATTTAAAGTTTTGATTCATTGCAATGTTGCTGTTAATAGTTCAATAAACCTCCCTTTTCTGAGGCTTGTCAATATGGAAAGATGCATAATCTTCCCTTTAATAATTCAAATTCTTATATCAATGTCCTTTGGGGTTTGTTCATACTGACGTTTAGCGCTCAGCTCTAGTTCAGTCTATTAATGGATTAAAGTATTGTGTTCATTTTGTTGATGATTATAGTAGATTCACTTAGATTTATCCTTTGGAAAATAGAAGTGAAGTTAGAGGAACCCTTGTACAGTTTAAAAATATGATGAAAAATCTCTTTGACCAAAAAATTAAGGTATTGCAGAGTGATTGAAGAGAAGAGTATAGGAACCTGCAAGATTTGATTATTGATTCAGGAGTTCAATTCCAACATTCATGTCCTCATACCTATTCACAAAATGGATGTGCTGAGCCCAAATGTCGCCGTATTGGTGAGCTTGATCTAACATTGCTTGCTTAGGCTAAAATGTCTCTCCGTTTCTAGTGGGATTTATTTCAAACTA
Organism: Adenanthera pavonina; assembly: GCA_026686845.1. NCBI lineage: Eukaryota > Viridiplantae > Streptophyta > Magnoliopsida > Fabales > Fabaceae > Adenanthera > Adenanthera pavonina. The sequence goes on along the minus strand of JAIVEN010000001.1, from coordinate 49,545,247 downwards.
CTGTAAATCTTATTAATCTACTTCCTACTGCTATGCTTGCAGGTCAATCTCCCTTTCAAGTTCTCTTTAAGAAAGAGCCAGATTACAAGGATCTCAAAGTTTTCGGTTACGCTTGCTATCCTTGCCTAAGACCATACAACTAACACAAGTTTTAATTTCACACTACACATTGCATTTTTATTAGTTACAATGGGCAGCACAAAGGGTTCAAATGTCTCAACTCAAATGGTAGAGTCCTTGTTTTTAGGCATGTTATGTTCAATGAGCAAGAGTTCCCATTTGCCAAAAGTTTTCTTCACTTGTCACAACCTACACAATTGATGGACAATAATCAATCAGTAAGCCAATTTCCAAATTGGCTGCAATTGCGAAGTGTGAACCCCAATACTCAATTGACTGTTGAAGCTTCAAGTCCAATTATTATAGATTCGAGTGAGTTGTCAAACTCTTATGCTGAACCACTAAGTCTAATATCAACAAATCAGCCCAATACAACTCACGCTCCATCCAAATTAAGCATACCTGTTTGAGACCGAAGTCCTAATTTTTGAACCCGAACATGATCTTGTCTCACAAACAAGTAAACAAGTAGATTCTCAAGTTGATCAAGGTCAAGGCCTAAGTAATGAAATGTAGCAACATGGCCACACTATGTTCACCAGTTCCAAATTAGGTATTTTTAAGCCCAAATATCTTTTTGTTGGTGCTGTATCAAACTCGTTCTTTGAGAGTAAACCCTCCACGATGCCAGAAGCTCTCCTTTCAACACATTGGAAGTCGGCCATGACTGATGAATATAGCACTCTTGTATGCAATAAAACATGGGTTCTAGTTACACAGCAACCTCATCAAAAGATAGTGGATTGTCGATGGGTTTTCAAAATGAAATATAATGCAGATGGTAAGATATTAAGGCATACAGTAAGGTTAGTCGCTAAGGGTTTTCAGCAAGATGTTGGTGTAAATTCTGGGGCAACCTTCAGTCCAGTTGCAAAAATTACAACTATCTGGCTTATTTTAACTATTGATGTGTCATTGAATTGGCCAATAAAACAACTTGAGATCAACAATGCCTTTTTAAATGGTTATCTTTTAGAAAAGGTTTTTATGACTCAACCTGAGGGCTTTGAAGATCCTACATGTCCTAATCATGTATGCCTGCTTTGAGAGACATTATAGGGTCTTAAACAAGCTCTTAGAGCTTGGTTTGAGAGACTTAAGGAAGTATTGACTAATTGGGGATTTTTTGAATACCAAGAGTGATAGCTCGTTGTTCATACTTAGCTGCAAAGATCATATCATCATGGTTCTCATCTATGTTGATGATATTCTTGTAACAAGCAATGATGCAGGAAAATTGTCTCAATTCATAAAAAGGCTGAATGTTATGTTCTCTCTCAAGGATCTTGGTGATGTTCATTACTTTTTGGGTTTTGAAATTTATCATGACAATACAAGGATATGGATGTAAATACGTTGAAGATCTGCTTAAGAAGTTTGGCATGTTTAATGCTACTTTGGTTTCTACACCTATGTCCATGGGTAAAATGCTTAGTTTTGTAGAAGGTGAGTTATTTGTAGAGCCTACCAAATTCTGTCAAGCTTTTGGGAGTTTGTAGTATTTGACTAATACAGTAATACTAGACTTGACATTTCTTATACAGTCAATCATCTCAGTCAATTTCTCAACAAGCCCACCTTTGTACGCTTGCAAGATGTTAAACGCATTATGTGATATCTCAATGGTATTGTACATTTTGAACTTCATATCAAAGCATCACCACATCTTAATTTAACTGCTTTTACTGAAGCTAATTGGGCTGCATGTCTGGATGACCAGAAATCTGTCTCTGGTACTATGTATTTATGGGTAATTCACCAATTTCGTGGTCCTCTAAGAAACAAAGTGTTGTTGCAAGATCCAGTATAGAATCTGAATATTGTGCATTGGCCAATATCTTTGCTAATTGAGCTAAAAATACCACTCACTCGAAGTCCTGTTGTGTGGTGTGATGATTTAAGTGCCACTGCATTAGCAAAGAGTCCAGTGTATCTTGCTCGCACCAAATATATCAAGAACGATGCACATTTTGTTCATGATTTGGTTCTTGCTAATAAGCTCAAGATTGGTTATGTTCCTTCAACAGAACAAACTGTTGACGGTCTCACCAAAGCTCTTGGACAAGCTTGTTTCTCGTATCTTCATAGCAAACTCAGGCTCATGGTACCCTCTTGTTTGAAGGGGGTAGTTAAGGAATATTCTATCAAGCCTAAGTCCACCACGTAGCCACATAACCGTTTTGATTTGATATGCCTTATCATTAATTATTTGATTTGTATCCGTCATGAATATCTTATAGTTATTGTAATCCCTTGTTTTACATAGATGATAAACACCCGTCAAGCAACAGTGTAAGTTTATAAAACCCGTATAGATGTAACCCTAACACAACTGAATACAATTGTCTTCTCATACTCCTTGTTCCTTTCATACCTAACTCTCTCTCTCTCTTCCTTTTTCTCTATTATATTTCCCTCCCGATTCGTTTCTGGTTTCAAAGATTTTACAAGTCTTTAATAACTGGTTCTCTATTGTTTCCTTGCTTTAATGTTTTAATCTTAATTTCCTGTATAGGTCACTGATTCAGCTAACGCTAACTCATACCCAAGTTTCGCAAAGTTCAGCTTGAGAGAATCAAACTTATGCGTCTTATCAATGTAATGACTTTAGACCTAGCTACGTTAATTCTTCATATTGAAGGGCCTCTCACTGTAATTTTCATGATTCAAAATTTTGTTGTTTTATTTTTTTAAATTTTTTTTCTTGAGGGTTCAAAGAAACTTTTCTTGAATGGGCTTATGATATTGTGCGGATAGTTTTCTTGATATGTTACATCTCATTTGGTCAAATAATTTGCCATTTTGTTATATATTCAAATTTAATCGTTTTATTATTTCCAAATAGAAGTTCAAATTAAGAAACCTACGCTAATTAATTTCTTGTATTCCATGAAAAATAGTATCTTGTATACTAGTTAATTTTAGCCTTAAAACTAGTTAAAGCTATCAATGCAACGAACTTATGATACAGAAAGGTGGGCAAATTTCATGGATGTATTCTTGTGCATAAATAATCCAAACGAATGTGGGGCTGTTCAATTTTTTTTACCCACACAATATCATTATTGGGCCTTTCTTTAATATTGGGTTTATTTGGCTAAATTCTAAATTTAAACTGTAATCTAAATTTGAATTTAAGATAATTAAAATAAATTATTTTTAGATGATTAAAATTATCTGACATATGCATTTAGGCGAGATTCTAATGTTAAGGAGGAGATAATTCGTATAATAAATTTTAAAATTAACTATTAGTTTTGATAGAGAAAAATCCTCTCTTTAGAAGTCTATAGACTAGTTAATTAGAGTATATAATATAATTTAATCCTCTTACACATTTAATTATTGTGAAAAAATTAACAAAAATAAAGCCAAGAATCAGCCATCACTGGAGGCAGGGCAGCTAATATCTCAACAAGTTTAGAGGACCACCCGCCAGCAATAAGCATAATGTGCAACTTGTAACCTTCATTTGATAAGTTGGCCAAAAAAAAAACCTTCATTTGATAAATTAACTGTTCAGTTATTTAGCTTGCCATTATCGTTCTACCAGTAATAATTCTCGTTATTGATTGTAACTTTTTTCTTTTTGCTAGACTTTATTATAGCCCTCATGTTTGGTAAGAGGAGTTAATTTTTTAGAGAAATGAAAAAGGAGAACAAGAGGGAGATAGGGCCTATTTGGTTCTGTTTCTGAAAACAGTTTTCTATTTTTGAAAATAAAAAATTTAGAAAACTTGTTTGATAAATCTGTTTTTTATAAACTGTTTTGGAAAATAAAAAAAATAAAAGAATAGAAAACTCAGAACATCTTTAAGGTGTTTTGTAGTTTTTGTTTTAGAAAATACAAGAAAATGTGAGAAATATCCACCTCATTAATGTTAAAGTTATAAATTTTGAATAACTTATCTATCGCTCACTAGTTATGATTTTGAGAACAATTATTCAAACAGATTTTTTTATTTTCTTGTTTTCAAAACTTATTCTCGAAAACAATTTTACAAAATTATTCTCAGAACAATAAAATAGAAAACACTATCAAACAGGCAATAAACTTTCATAAAGATGCATGCTACTTTTAGGTCAAAAATATGTTTGGTAGTCAAAATGAAATTGAAATTTTTTTTTAATTTGCGTGGGAAGTTTGGTGTGAAGCAAATCAAGAATGGAAATAAAGGAACCAAAGTTGCAAAATGACATGAACATTCCTTATTAAAATACCCAAATTGAATATTCAGCTAGATTAATCATTCACACTGTTTCATTATAATATAGAAGGCTATTATTTTTAAGAGAAATGACATTTCAATATTTATATAAAATAATAAATTTAAAAGTAAAATATTTTGAATGATTAAAAGTATTATTTACACTTATCAATCATATTTTTGAAATTATAAATATAAAATGTTCTTACAATATTTTAAATATCAGCCATTATCTTAAAAACAATGAGTGATTAGGTCTACATGGAATGTTTAATGTTACATTGCTTTTTTTACTGTTCCTACTTGCAAAAAAGAAATTAATATAAATCAAAATTTTTAATTTAATCATATTTGAAACCATATGTCACTGTAGATTTATTTTGAGAATAATTAGTCACATTGGTTTTAGATAGAGTACGACAACTATAATAGCAAGTATATCATCAGAAAGAAGGGAAGTGCCAAAACTCGGTCGAAGACAATGGGCTTTGTCCAAGCCCATATCCGTGATCACTCGAGATTGGCTTGTTTCAATTTTCACCAACGCCCCAGCTCAAAAAAAAAAAAACGTCTTCACGACATCGTTTAGACTGAAGTCTGCATGTTCGCTAAAAGGTTCATTGAAAGCTTCCTCACTTCCCGTGTAGTAGGCCTAATCCGCGTTATTCACATTAGTTGGGCCTTCATCTACACTTTATTTTTTTTAAATAGTTGAGGTTTGGACGGTATATTTTCTTAATATTTTAATATTTTGTATGTCAAAGCAACTAAAATATAGATTCTGAATAATATCCTGTGTATTGATTTATAATAGGAGAATACTTATTTACTTAATTTTATATACTTAACGTATTTTTGTCAATCAAATTAGAGCATGTAAATTTTAAATTTAAAAACAGGTTGACAATATTAGTAATAAAAGTTAGTTAAAAATAACTAATATATGAAAAACAAACTTGGCTGGATTTAATTGAAATAAAGTACGTTAAGTATATAAAATTAAATATTAAGTTTTTTCATTTATACAATAATGACTTAAAAGCATAAAATAAATAATAAAAGTTCGAAACTTGAAAGTCAAATGTAAGCTCAGATGAACAAATAAGAAAAATGACAACCAACGTTCTATTAAACTAATTATTACCATTAAAGGACCTTAATTGGACAATGGCTTCCTAGCAAACAATGCCTCATTTCGTGAGGCTTCCCAAATAAGGAAGGCTGGATGTTGACAAATGTGGATGGATCCGAATAACCAGCGATATGCCATAGTAATGAGTAATGCATACCTTTTGTAATCGGACCCTGATTGGTCTCTGACATTATTGTTCAAAGTGGATTGTGAATTTAAGATGGGCAATCATCAAACACGTGAAATCCCAAGCTTTTTTAGATTGGCGGTGGTAAAGTAATAGCAACAAAAACTTGTGTTGGGATTTAATAATGGTTCAGGCCCGTTTAGAATTATATTTTGAAGCCCAAAATGTGGTTCTAGCAAAAGTTGCCAAGTTTTGGACATGGTTCCAGACAGAGCCTTAGTTAAAAAAAAAGTGCCAGGTAACCAGACAGAATGTGCTACACAGAAAACCAAAACATCGAGAAGCATCGATGGAAAAAGCTAAACCAGAAAACAATGCCGAGTACAACTAGATGCATCTTGAGCTATGGAATAACGAACGGATTCGATGAGAGAGTTAGATTGGATAGGAATGAAACAATACAACGAACCTGAAGATATCTGTGTGTGTGTATATTAAAAAAAAAACTAGTTCAACTAGTGCATCATGAGCAGTGTTAAAAAAAAAAAACGCATGCAAAACAAGGGTTGGCAAACTACGCTATGCATCTACCCAAGCAAAAAAACTACGTGAATATGCATATTATTTTTAAAAAAAAATTTGCAAAGCAAGGGCTGCTAAGAAAACATGCGTGCAAAACATGGGCTGCTAAGAATCTTGTGATCGACTCCATCCTCGGCTAGGGTAAATGCTCTTATATCAGCAGGATAGAAAGTAATACACTGAGTATTAATTATAGAGAAATACCCATTGAGCACAGTAATTCATTAGGGCTATATATATAGACCCTTGGTTAGACGCAACATACATACCCAGATAAAATACAGTCACTACTTTGTACCAAAATACATGTGACCTCCACTAACTCAAACACCAATGGGGCAGCCACTGACAGAACAGACGTACAAGGGAAATAATAATTCTAGCCAGCTGGAAAAAAATGACTCAAATACACAAAAAAAAAAACTTCAGGAAATAATAAACAATCTTTTTTTCTTGATAGTGACTCGGAGTATATGATCCCGTCAGCAGCAAGAACTGATCTTCCGTCGAGTAATAATAAACCAGTTTTATTCCTTAACTTCATGCACTTCTCTAAGCCTATAAAATGGCAGCTTCACTAACTGAATCACAATCCACAATCACATGGCTTCAGCAAAACGAGTTTCCATGAAGCTCCTCTTTTCCCTCTTCACACTCTCTCTCATCATCCACTCCTCCCATGCTTCTATATAAGCTTGCCTCTGCAGAATCCACTGGCAAAATCTCCGTGTACTAGGGGACAAGCCAAGAATTCTACAGAAGAAGGAACTTTGACAGAAGCATATGACACTGATCACTACGACATCATCGTTCTGGAGACCCTCCATGTGTACGACGATGTCAACTGCACCCCATACCTAAACCTTGAAGGCCACTATCTTCAAGGCAATTGCAGCAAACTAGAGCCAGCAATAGAGTTCTTTTTAAGCAAAGGCATCCAAGTCCTGCTATCAATTGAACTTGATCCAATGGCTTCCTCATCCTGATCCGTTGACGGTGTCAAAGAGAAGCTTGCAAATTACCTCCTGGATAATTTTCTCAGTGGAAAAGCTGGTCCCCTTGGAAACGTATTCTTTGATGGCATTGATATTGCTAATGAAAACATGTAAATGAAAGAGAGAAGAGGAATAGAAAATTTGCCGTGTATATTGATCTGAAGAACTTACAATATATAGACAAAAAGAATACCGCGTGTAATAAATACAGAACGCGTCTAATCAATACAAAATATTTCCTAATAAATACAAAGATATACAAACTAATCAAAGATATATGTAAATCTAGCACAATAAGTGTAGATTTTATTAACATCCCCTCTCAAACTCAAGATGGCTTAATAGGAAGCAACTTGAGTTTGTCTATTAGAAACTGAAAGCGGCCGGGATTAAAAGACTTAGTGAACAAGTCAGCTGGCTGGTGCTTGGTTCGAATGGGAATAAGTCGAATAGTGCCACGAACAACATGTTGACGAGTAAAATGACAGTCAATCTCTATGTGTTTGGTTCGCTCATGGAACACATCATTGTGGGCAATCCTTATGGCAGCTTGACTGTCACAATAGATATCTGTGGATGATGTTTGTGATGCCCCCATCTCATCAAGTAACCAACGAAGCCAGAGAACCTCAGAAGTTGTGTCGGCTATTGCACGATATTCTGATTCAGCACTAGAACGAGAGACTAATGTTTGCTTCTTACTCCTCCAAGAGATAAGAGAAGTACCTAGGAAAATACAGAAGCCAGTGGTAGATCGTCGATCAGCATGATCACCGGCCCAATCAGCATCAGAGTAGGCCCGAATAGCAAGAGAAGAACTAGCAGAGAAATGAAGGCCATGATACAATGTGCCTTTGACATATCGAATAATCCTAAGAACAGCTGCATAGTGGATAGTCCGAGGTGCAGACATAAACTGACTGACAATATGAACTGCATATGCAATATCCGGACGAGTCACTGTAAGATAGATGAGTCCTCCAACTAGTTGGCGATAACGAGTTGGATTCTCTAATAGAGTGCCATCAGTAGGTGTAAAGTGAACATTTGGCTCAATAGGAGTATTTTCAACCTCCTCATCAGAGAGATGTGCTCTAGATATCAAATCAGTTGCATATTTAACCTGAGAAAGAGAAATGCCGTCCTACCCATGATATACCTCAAGCCCAAGAAAATAGCTTAGTTGGCCAAGATCCTTCATTTCACACTGCCTTCCCAAATAAGTCTTAAGGTTCTGAACACCTGTGACATCACTACCTATGATAATCATGTCATCAACATACAAGAGGAGTAGAACTATACCTTGAGCTGTACTCCGAACAAATAGTGCAGAATCATGAGAGCTATAAGTAAAACCTAATTGACTCATAGTTGTGCTAAACTTAGCAAACCAAGCACGGGGTGCCTGCTTAAGTCCATACAAAGCTCGACGGAGATGGCAAACCTTGCCATTTGGATGCTGATACCCAGGAGGAGGCTTCATGTAAACTTCTTCGTCTAAAACTCCATTCAGAAAGGCATTTTTAACATCCATTTGATAAAGAGACCAATGTTTAATAGCAGCAATAGCAAGAAGACTGCGGACAGAGGTAATTCGAGCAACAGGAGCAAATGTCTCTTTATAATCAATACCATACTCCTGTGTGAAACCTTGGGCCACCAAGCGGGCCTTTCGTTGTTTCAGAGAGCCATCTGAATTAGTCTTGTTCTTATAGATCCATCTACATCCAACCAAAGTCTTTCCAGGAGGAAGATCAACAAGATCTCAAGTGTGCATTTTCTCCAAAGCCTGCAATTCATCATTCATTGCTTGCTGCCAAAGTGGATCACGGGAGGCTTCTTTAAAGGATTGGGGTTCCTGAAACTGAAGGATGGTGGAAAAGCAATGATAATCACTAAGGTAAGGAGGAGGACGTCTTACACGGATGGACCGAAAGTTGTCGGATGATTCAGGCTCATTATGAAATCGAAGATCATTGGATGATTCAGGCTCAGTATCTTGTGTTGGCAATTCAGAGAGAGGAGGATCATCTAAGGTGGGCGCAGAGTCAGACATAGAATTGAGCTCAATCGAAGAAGCAGTACCTGAGTCACTGGGAAAAAGATCAATAGAAGTATCTGTGAAAATAGAAGGTGAAGAAGGAGAATCAGAGGAAAGGTTAGTCAAAGATGAAAACGGAACATGTTCCCAGAAAACAACATGACGAGAAATACGGATCCGTTGAGAGAAGGGGTCCCAACAACGATAACCCTTATGCTCAGAATCATAACCAAGGAAACAACAGACACGGGCACGTGCTTGTAGTTTAGTAGTCTCATGAGAAGGAAGAAGAACAAAACAAACACAAGCAAAAACTTTGAGAAGACTATAATTTGGAGGAATGCCATGAAGACGTTCAAAAGGAGAAATGTTACCCAGAATAGGAGTAGGGACTCTATTGATACAATATACAGCAGTCAAAGCTGCTTCTCCCCAGAAACGTTCAGGACAGGAAGATGAAATAAGCAAGGCTCTAACAGTGTTTAGAATGTGACGGTGTTTTCGTTCAGCCCGACCATTTTGCTGAGAGGTATAGGGACATGAGTACTGAGAAATAGTGCCCTGAGTGTCAAGAAAACTGATTAATTTAGAATCACGATATTCTAAAGCATTATCACGACGAAAAACTTTGATAACTTTTGAGAATTGTGTATGAATCATTGTGGCAAATTTAATATAAATAGCAGGAAGCTCAGATCGATTTTTCATCATATAAAGCCAAGTAAAGCGGGAAAAATCATCAACAAAAATAACAAAATATCGTGACCCTCCCATATAAGAAGTAGGTGCTGGTCCCCAAATGTCAGAATGAACTAAATCAAAAGGCGAACTTGCAACAGAGTCATTTTTATTAAATGATAAAGCAGGCTGTTTAGCAGTTTGACAAGAAATACAATCAAAAGACTGAACATCAACATGACCTAAAAGACCACTGGAAAGTAAAGGACGTAAAGCAGTTACAGAAGAATGAGCAAGACGACAATGCCACAATTCAAAAGAAGAAGATGTAGAAGCAGCACACAATCTAGAAGAAGTGACTTCAGGAAGATGCATTGAGTTGAGCTCAAACATACGCCCAACCTTACGCCCAGTCCCGACAATCTGTCCTGTCTGAGAATCAAACACAGTACAACCACGTTTGTTAAATAATACGTCATAGCCCATATCAACAAGTTGTCCAACAGAAATAAGGTTAAAACTAATGGCAGGGACAAAGTAAGTGTCGTTAAGGGATAAAGAGGATAATGAAACAGTACCAATATTACTAACAGGCATTTGAGAGTTATCAGCAGTGTGTATAGATTGAGCAGTGATATTTGGTGATAGAGAAGAGAAATGATTTTTCTGACCAGTCATATGGTTACAACAAGCAGAATCAAAGAACCAAGAAGATGTACCTGAGGGAGTAGCTAAAGCAGTAGGTGGGCTAGTAGTACCGGAGAGAAGTTTGCGAAGGAAGGCCTCAATGTCAGTATTAGAGGGTCCCGGATCAGATGCAACAGTGGATGTATCATTGGTAGCAGATAAAGCAGGCTTAGAGAAAGAAGAACCAGATCTTGTTGATTTCCCTTGGTCAGATCTAGAAGGACGAGTAGGACACTAATCAATAAGATGCCCAGTCTTCTTGCAGTATCGGCAAAATAAGGTTGGACAGTGTGCAGCAATGTGACCCTTCTTTTGGCAAGTTCGACACTCAATAAAGGGGCACTGATCGAAGGTGTGAGTGGATTGAGGGCAGCGGCGACAAGCCTTAGAATTTCTTCCAGACGCAGCAAAGGCCATCTCAGGGGTCCGCTGAAGCAAGCCCAAACTAGTTTCCTCAGATCGGAGACGAGGAAGAGCATCTTCTAAAGTAGGCAGTGGGCTTTGGTGTAGCAACGAAGCCCGAATAGGCTCAAAGTCATCCGTAAGAGCCATCAAGAATTGAATAAGGCGAAGCTGATCTCTGTACTTAAAGAAGGTTTGAGCATCTTCCTCACACTTGAATGTAGGTTCAGAGTAGGCCAATTGATCCCAGATGGATTCAATTTTGGCAAGAAATTCAAACAGTGGTTGACCTTTCTCCTGTTTAAGAACACTAAGATCCTTCTGCAGTTGAAATTGATTAGACAAATCAGAAGAGGTATAGCGACTAGCCAGGTGATTCCATACCTCTTTAGCAGTGTCAAAATGCCCAAATTGTTGGTGAATACTAGGTGTAGAAGTATTCCGGAACCAAGTAATAATCTGATTATTTTTGCTATCCCATTCATCCAGACGTTCAGTATATTTCAAATCAGATTCATTAGTGTCACGAGTAGGAAATGTAATGTCACCGGTAACATATCGCCAGAGCTTTCTTCCCTTCAAAAAACCCCGCATACTTTCCAACCATAAGCGATAGTTGGAGCCATTGAGGATAACAGAAATAGGCTGAGCAATATCGGATTTTTCCATAATAACAGCAATGTATGGAAAATTTAAAAAATGCAAGAAGGTACCCAACTGACCAACGAACCCTAGGAGCAAGAAGAGCACAGAGAGAGGATCGTGGCGAGTGAAGCAGTGGCTGGAACAGAGCTTCCACGCGCCGTCACGTGCCGGCAGAAGATACGGGTGCAGAAAACTTTGAACGGCGCGTGGGAGCGCGTGGGTGACCCGAAAGACGCCGGATTTGGGGATCTGGCCGGACGGAGGACGGCGAACACGGAGGGGCGGCGCGTGTAGGAAACAGAGGACGACAGTGGCGTAGATCAGAGATCCGTGAATAGTGACGGTGATGAACAGTGACGGCAGAGAATTTTCTGGGCTATTTTGTTTTCTGTTTATGCTGGAAAAAAAATTTCAGTCTCTGATACCATGAAAACATGTAAATGAAAGAGAGAAGAGGAATAGAAAATTTGCCGTGTATATTGATCTGAAGAACTTACAATATATAGACAAAAAGAATACCGCGTGTAATAAATACAGAACGCGTCTAATCAATACAAAATATTTCCTAATAAATACAAAGATATACAAACTAATCAAAGATATATGTAAATCTAGCACAATAAGTGTAGATTTTATTAACAGCTAACTTTAAAGAGAGTGACTATCTGCATTGGGATGAACTTGCTAGGGCGATCAACGCGTCCACTGAAGAAAGAAAGATTTACTTATCGGCTGCTTCACAGTACATGTGTGTGTTTGTGTGTCTGAGTGTGTGTGCGTATGCTAGCTAGCTTGCTTGCTCTTATCTGCAGTCTCACACTGCATGAATAAAGCATCAGCTATATATATCGTTTTCCTTTTGTGTTTTGTTCATATATGTATCGTTATCTATTGAATAGCTAGTGTTACATTATTGCTCTCTATCCCTTTCATTCTCACACATACAGACATGTAGGATTTTGATTAATCGAAAGTAAAATTAAGTTAATATAATGGTATATTTTCCCTTATGTTCTATAATTTTTTCTTTTCATTGAACAAAGTTAAATAACTTGCAAGTACGTAATGAATGGATTTTGGTGCGTAATATGGTAGACCCTGATATAATTCCAACAGACTTCCCTTTGATCGAGCATCTCATGTCCATGTTGTCGGAACCTCTCTTAAGCAAATGGCTGCATAAAATGATGGCCACAAGGCTTTCTCCTCTAAACTTACCACGTGGATCCCATTTTCGTTGAGTCATTGGACTGAACAAAAAGAATCTATACCCTCATTCATATGTATGTGGATGCCAAAAATCCAAGTTAATTGAGTGTGTATGGCTGCCAAAAATCTAAGTTAATTAATTAAAGAACTGGGAAAATCATCTACATGAACAAGTTCAAAGATTAATTAGTAATGTCCTATGTCTTGATTTAGAAAATAATGACTTAAAAAATATAAAAGAAAAATTAATAAAATTTGGACACTTGAAAGTCAAATGTAATAAGCTCTTCAGCATAAATAAGAAAAATAACAACCATAATATCTAGATAACTCTATAAGATAATTTTTAATATTTTAAATAAAAATTTGATGGTTATTGTTTTATAATTTATTAGCTTAATTTACTTCTAAATCTCTCTCTTTCTCTCCTTTTGTTTTGGGATATCACATTCTCTCCCCCTTTAAGAAATTCAGTCCCGAATTTCATATTAAAACCATACCACAAAATTCCGAAAGGTGTGAGTAATCCTATTATATGGTTTCTTTGGCTTCGTAAGAAGTTCTTCATAATGATTCTATCACATCACTTTCGCATACTCCGTGTTTCTTTCTTAGTCTATTAACTTGTCTATCTATATGGCTACAAGTTTTGCCTCTTAGGAAGTTATTTGTCCAATTTAACGATGTAGTTGAAGTACTTGTAAAGAATACTTTAACTTGTCTATCTCAAAATCGGGCAAGTGATTCTGAACAGAGGAAGTAAATGTAACAAATATATATGATATATCACATTTTTCCTGTAATTTCACTTAATAAACTTTATCAAGAAATATACCTATATCAATATATATAATATATTATTTACTAACTCATGCACGTGTTAATGCTAACTCATATGCAAATTTAATTTATTTTTCTTGCTCTCACTTTGAACTTTTTTACAAATTTCCAAATGTTAAGTAAGGCAACAGAAAACCCTCTAGCCTGTAAAAGACTTGAAGGGTAAGATGAAGTATATGTGAGAAATTCTGGTGAATGGCGATAATGGTGATCGATTAAAGCGTATTGTAAGATTTGTGACTCTCTCGTTGACTTCTGAGGAAGCAATTGTCATGTTTGCGGAGAAACGTTTCCTACACTGGACAAGGCTATAGACTTCATCCTAGAGAGATTCATTACAGTCAAGAAATGCATAAAGAAGACAAAAGTTACAAGAAAAAGAAGAAGAAGGAAAAAAAAAAAAAAAAGGAATTAGTCAAACACTTAGTTTTGAAAGGCAAAAAGAACACAAAAAGTTCTGAATGCATGGGATTTGAGAGAAAAACCCAACAATTCTATGAATTAGATTTGACAGAAAATAAAAAAGAAAAACGCAGAAAGAAGACAAAAGGGTCTCAATAGGATTTGAGAGAAAATAAAGAAATCCCAAGAATAGAATGTTTATATAAGGACTAGAGGATATTTATCTCTTTATTTCGAAAAAGCCTCTCCTGCAAAGAGGACCGTTGTTATGATTCTCTGCCTATGAAAAGGCATAGTGGGTGTGAAAGTGATGACAGCAAGGTAGAATCACTCAGTGATCATGTCCGATTGCAAAAGTGTTACCGCACACTCCCCCGTCCACTAGAAGTTATTCATTGTCAAAGATTACCAAAACAGGCTCCTAAAGATGGAGCTACGTACAAAGTATGAATTTTCTCCACTATCTCGTCGAGGGGGAGGAATTCATTTCACTTCATGTTGGCCCAATCAACCATTGCCTTGCACACTGAACAAAGACGTTTCAGTTCACCTTTCTAATCCAGATAACGAATAACTTAGCTCCAAGATTCTTTTCTAACGTAGAACACTGGAAGATACTTGAATGAATTAAATGTGGAAACTTAAGCAGAGCTATCAATATTGAGAAGTGTCTGGTGAAACAAAAAAAAAAGAATATTGAGAAGTAAGAACCTCATGCGTGCATGGTTGTGCGGTGGACATTAAGGGAAAATGAACTCGAGCTTGGGTAGGGGAAAAGAAACAAGTGGCCCCGAAAATGTTCTTTGGGCCATCATTTTATGAAATTTGTGACCTCATTTGCTCTATGAGGCTCTGTAGGGCCAAGTCAATTTTACTTACCTCACCATTCCGTAAGTGTTCATCAGTCATCACCGCCTCCATCTATACCACCATCAACCACTCATTCCTCCTTCCACCTTTTTTTTTTTTTTTTTTTTAACTTTGAGTTGTAAAATTAATTATCAAAGTTTTATAATTAAATAATTATAACATTTTACTTTTAATAGATAATATAGTCATTAGGATTAATGTAAATATTTTTTTCAATTTATAAAAGGAATTGAAAAAAATATTTGTATTAATTTCAATATGACAATTTGAAAAAATAGATTATTTAAAAAATTTTTGGAATAAAAGAAATTTAGTTAAAAAAAGATTAGTTAGAAAAAAATTAAAATATCAATAAAGACTTATGACCATTAAATTATATTGAAAAAAAAGATTTATTAAGTTATACATAAAGACGGTTTTACCCTCTCTTTGTTTTTATATCTTGTTTTTTGTTACATAGCTAGTTTACATATCCTCCTAATTAATATGTGTGTGTGTATATATATATATATATGGAGCTTAGGCGGTTGTCTTATCGGCCTGAAGGCCCAAATGACTTAGCTACGTTAACCAGCACCTCTCGCTATAATTAATTATCATGCCATGCCGGTATGGGAAATATTCAAGATCTTGTTTTTTGTTTTTCCAAGTTTTCTTGAGGTCAGAGAAATTTTTCTGAGGATTATGATCAGCTTTTGCCAGTTTTCTTGACGGTTGTGATCAACTTCTTGATATGATGTTGACTTGAGTTATGATCAACTTCTGCGGCATATAATCATGATAATACAGTATGGATTCCTGGACTTTATTGTTCCTTTGAAGCCTGTAATGGTTGTTTTTTGTTTTTAATACAATCCTTCTCAAACATAAAACAACCACCTAAGTGAGTCAGGATTTCCTAACCAAACCACTAAACAACGGTATGCTCTGATGCGAGAGTTTCAGAGCAGCTAGTCGCACGATGGCGTATATAGTTGAATTTAAAGACAATTTCTCAGGCCAAGCGTGACGTTCAAAACACACAACAATTTATAATTTTTTATTTTTATTTTTTATATAATAATAATGTTTTTTAAGTAGTAACAATTATAAAATTATATCTACTTTAAATTTTTTATTTAATAAAATAAAAATATATTAAAAATATAATAATAAAATATAATTAAATTTGGACTGTCCATATTTGATCTGGATGATCCAAAAAGAGATGAGCACATGGCACCCAAAGTGTTCTCATATATATATATATATATATATATATATATAGACACACACACACCGTATACCGGTCTTGGCAGCAAAACAAATTTCGATGATTTAACACAACTTCAGAGTGCGATTAACATAATCACATATTAAAGATATAATTGGACAAAAAATATGAAAGACTAAAGAGAGCCAAGTAAAAGCTTTTTATTGATTTTATCAATGAGATAGACCTTCGCTATCAAACACTCTCTAGATATTACATTATTATAACCAAAACATACGTTTACCGATTTTCCAAAAAAATAGTAGTGAACACATCAACTTATATCATTTCACATATGAAAATTTTATATACCTCAGCCATAGTTGGTGCTTCATATAAAGGACGCCCTCCTTTCCTAACCAAACTACACAAAGCAACGCGGTGAGAGAAGTCCTGCATTAATCATATATTCAAGATATTTTTTTCAATACTACAATTATACTAATTAGGTAGTGCCGGCCCCCACCTTCTCCCCTTCCACATAATACGTCCCCGCCCTCTTTTACACACACTATTGTAATTATATATATTATAATCATAAATATATATGAAAAAGTTATACATATTCAAATATATTTTTATATGCAATTAAAAAATAAATAAATAATTTTTTTTCAATTATAAATACCTATTTTTTACTTGCTAAAAAATTTTTAATTATAATAAATTAAATATTTAATTCTTATATTTGAATCTCAACTTAGAATTTTTCAACTTGTCAACCATGCACGTTTAAAATAAATAAAACTTATCCACATTAAGATTAAAATTTCAACCAAAAAAGGCTGTAATTTTAATTCTTTTATTAAAGCATTTTTAAAATAAGTTATATTAATGCTATACTGTATTTTTTAACATCTTAAATTAAAATGTTTTTTAACTTTTTTTTATTTTGAAGGTAGTTTCTATTGGAATTAGGCTGTCAATGGTAGCTTTTCACTTTTTCTTTTAAACTTCTTTCAATAATGTTGTTAGTGACGTGATTTTTTTCAGTAACAAATGACAGAGAATAAAAAACGAAATCAAACTGTCAAACTGAAGAGGGCAAAGCCTAGTTTTATTTAACCAGAACAAAGCCTAATGTTCACTTTTTGTCCATTACTGCAAAATTCGGGTTGAGGACTGCACATTGAAAAAAGGATCCTAAATATACTTTCAGCATCGCTTTCTGTGTCTTCGTGACGCTTATAAGTAAAAGCGGTACAGAATGGTTGACCTCAATGGTTGTGACCTTCAGGACCGTTTATATTTTATGAAGGGTAGTATACCCTCCGGATCGTTTTATTTAAATAAACAGTCCCAAAGTCATTTTCTTTTTTATTTTATTTTATTTTATATTAGGAATCTTTAAGCATTTGATCCTTAAACTTTTACCTCTGGAATTAGTCCCTATAGCTCAAATTTTTTTAAACCACTCCCTAAATATTTTGGAGTTAGAGCAATTACTCCCTACACTTTTTGAAAATGGAACTGAGTCCCTAAACACCGTTAAATTTGGTATTTTTAACAAATTTGTTGAAAAAATAAATATTTTAATATTATTTATATAATAATAACAAATTTTTATATATTTATATCACGAACACAATGAAGAGAGTGAAATGTCCAAAGCTCAAAATGTAAAAAAAAAAAAATATTGAAGTACAAAATATAGACAAATATTTTATTTAATAAAATAAATAAAAATAGAAAATATTACATAACGGGATACAAAATTGAGAAAAAAAATGAAGAGATAATTCTCATTTATTTACATCATTATATCTTTAGAACATAATCAATAGTTATAAACCTTGATTAATTTAAGAATTATAATAATATAATAGAAAAATAATACACATAATTATATAATATAAATTTTTTATGAATATAAGATAAAAATAATAATAATTACATAATTATATTCAAAGGGATTTGGACATTGAATTGCAGCTAACACACAATGATGAATACATATTTGCTACTGCTTATGCTAGTCTTGCGACAGGTGGAATTGGGGTTGTCACTACAAAAAAATGTCCATTTAGTTACGAATTTTAGAGACGGATTAAAATCTGTCACTATTAGAGACTAAAATAGAGACGGATAACAAATTTTTTCAGCAAAATAACTTTCTTTCATATTAAAAATAATGGAAAAGTATTAGAGACGGAGTTTGAGACGGATATATATCGTTTCTAATAAAATCCGTCTCTAAATCCGTATCTAATAATATGATAGAGACAGACTTAGTAACAACTAATTTTTCATTGCTAAAATAAAAAAGTCCGTCTCTATATCCGTCTCTAAAAATATCCTATTATTTCTTGAAAATTCTTTAACATTTAGAGATGAATTTTGTGATGGATGTTTTTAATTTATTGTGATGGATAAAAATTTGTCACTAAACCTATCTCTAATTTTTTTTTGAGATGGATTTAGATACGTATTTTTAGTGAATGTAACAATAAATGTCTTGCCCTAAATTCATCTCTAATATCTATTTAGAGATGAACTTAGAGACACATTTGTAATGAACGCAGCAGCGGGTGCCTTGTCTGTCTCTAAATTAGCCTCTAATTCACATTTAGAGACGGATTTAGATACGAATTTTTTTTTAAATTATTGCAATTTTATATAGTATTATTTTTTAATATTGTAATATGTTAATTTAAATTTTTAGAGATATTTTCAAATTTTGGGTATTTTTGAAATATTATAGTATGTTAAATGGACCAAACTCATGAGTTAACTAATTTAAGTTAAGTGAATTGTATTTCTAATCATATTAAAAGACATTTCAAAAAGTAACCTTAAACTAAACCACCAGAATCCTAAAACCTAATGTTTCTTTTATTTTTTTAGGAGCATGCTAGGTAGTTAATAGAAGAAGATCGAGAAATTGAGAATATAGGATGAGAATAAAAAATAAGAAATGAAGAAGAGAGGATATATATAGAGAACTTTAAGATTAGAAATAGTAAAATGAAATTAAAGGAAGCATTAAAGTTTTAAGAAATTTTAGACTAAAAGAGAACGTAAGCAATTTTATCATAGATGACATTTAATTGTCCTAGTAATTAACAAATATCTAGAATTAATTAATATTAAACAATATTTTTTATTTAATTAGTAATCCATATGTTGATAAATTTTTTATATTGGATATGTTTGTAGAATTGATTTAAAAAAAAGTTTATCTTTAATAATATCATTTGGTTTAAAATATCTAAGTAGATTATCTTAATTTTATTAATTTATTTTACTTTGAATTAATAAGTTAATTTTTAATTCTATTTCATGATAATAATTTCAAAAAATTGTGATAACAATAAATTTATTATAAACTTATTAATCATTAATTCTTTCTAAATCAACATTCTTTTGAGAATTTACATCTACATTTTAAAATTAAATTTAAAAGTAATAATGATACTAAAAAATAAATCAAATAAAATTTCAATCCTTTTTCATTAGGAATCCATAATTAAATTTATGGTATAAATAATAAAAAGATATGTTCCTTTCTAAATTTAAAATGGATATATATAATACTTAACCAAGACTTTGGGTTAGATCATGGACTGACATAAAACTCGATCATATCTGGTTTCCTCCCACCTCTAATATATATTAAGCATATATATATAATATAATTTATTAAATAATATAAAATATGATATATATATATATATTATATGATATGACTATGCAAAAAATAACATAATAAAATAATAAAATATATAGATCATAAGCATAATATATATAATTATTTTTATTTACAAATAAAAATTAAATTTAAAAGTCGGCTAGGAAAATAATTTTTTTCTTTCCAAAGAAAAAAAATATATTTATAGAAAAATTATTTAAGATCTAAACAAAATAATATAAATATTCATATAAATATAAATATATATATATATATAAAATATTTTATGATATTAATAATTGAATATAAAACATATGTGTATTTTTTAATAATATATTGACTTATAAATATATATGTTTATATATTAATGTGTAGATAAATAATATATATTTAATATTACATATAGAGACTACAGAAACATTTTGGTTCAACTGGCAACATGATGAAAGCTATTAATATGATATGGTACTACAAATGACATACCAGTGATGTGGCGTGGGCTTTGGGCTAGGGGGTGAAGCGGCTAATGATTATATTCTATTTTTATTATTTTATTTAATTATTTTTAATAATTTTGGTAACAAATTTTGATTGAGATTAGAGATGAATTTGTTTTATTTAGAGACGGAATAAGTCCGTCTCTAAATAGAGACGGATGAGTTAATCTCTCTCTAATTATTTAGCGACGCCACTTTTAGAGACGATTTAAATGTTGTCTCTAAATTCGTCTCTAATAGATTAGAGACGGATTTTGAGTTATTTAGCGACAAATTTTAGCTATCTCTAAATACCTCTTTTTTTGTAGTGTGTAGATTCTTGCATAAACACATAACTCTAGTCATGAATGTATCTCCTTTGTTTCTAACATACTCAAGCCAGTCAGTCTCAGTTTCATTTGTCAGAGTTTCTCAGCTTCATCACGAAGAGATTTTTTGCTATATATTATTAGAAATTGGATCTCACTATAAGTTCAAGAGTCGGCTCTCGGAGAGATCACTGGCGGAGTATGGTTTGGCCAAACAAGCATAAATGAATTGATAGAAAGAGCTTTGGTTCAGTTCCTTCATCGGTTAAAGCTTGTGAACATGAAAGGTTCATGTTTGTAGTTTGTACAACACAAATGTTTCACACCCTACTTCAGAATCATTGCACATGGTAGTAGTAGCACCAGAGTCCTTTCTATCCGTTGCATGAAACAATATCAAAGTCGTCCTTGTCCGTCACACACTGCTGCGGAGTATACTCTAATTTTTGTGATGGTTAACCCAATTAGCTTCCGGCTCACATTTAGTTAAACATTAACAATCTTATGTGTCATGTCACATCACGTGCCGCTTGTCAAGTATGTCAAAGTTAACAACATTTAGGGACTCATTATCCTTTTTAAAAAATGTAGGGACTAACAGCATTAATAGACAAAAGTATGAGGAGTGAGTTAAAAAAATTAAAATATAGGTACCTTTGTCAAATTGAGGTGAAAGGAGAGGGACCAAATATTCAATTTTCCCTTTATTTTAACTTATAATCAGAACCCCATGGGGCCTCTCGCTTTCGATTCGGCGTACCCTTGCCGCTCTGCCTCTGTACTCTTCCCTTCCCTCCTCTACCGTGCCGTCGAGCTCCTCCCACTGCCTGCACCGTCGAACTCCTCTGCGATGTCGGCGCCACCCTCATCTTTTCACGGCGCGAGAACACCCATTTGAGATTATGGATTATTTTTCTCACGGCCGGCGAATTGCTGCCGCCGAACTGGTTCACTCCACCACGCCGTTAAGTTCTCTCTACCGTGCGTCGTTCACTGTTTCAGGTTGTGGTCTTCACTGGAATCTCAGTAGGTTCCTCTTTTACGACCTCTGCCCATTCCATTGACCTCTGCCCTGTATATTTACCTATGCCACTAAAAATTGTAATTGGTTCTGATATACTTTGCTATGCCTTGATCTTCCTTGTTTATGGGTAATACAGATGGTGAAACTTCATATTCAGTTTTTTTAGTCAGGAATTTAGTTAATTTTTTATTTTGTTTTGTCTCATTTGTGACTATAACTCTGTATTTTCCTCTGTCCAGTGTGGACGCAACTTTAAATTGCATGGCTCACATTGAATTGAGGAGGTATTGTACTGATTCTCACGAACTGATTTGTTGCTTAACTGGTATACTACTCTGAGTTTCTGCACTACCTTTGTTCTATTGTTTTTTCCCCGCGGTTTTTTTCCTTCACTCATTCTTGGTTGTTCCAGCTCATCATGCAGCATTAGCATATGTAAGCTCATTCAGCATTTGGCAGTCTTTAAGCGATACAAAGGTTTGATTGGATGCTTGAAATTGATTAAACTTGTCATTATTTATGTTAATTATAATTGTCAATTATAATTGATTTGGTTTGATTTGATTTTGAGTATTTATTGCAATTATTTTAGGTTTCCTTTTTCCCTCTACAATGTCCTTTTCTTTAGGGATTCACATTGATGTTCTTTAATTGTAATTATTCCCTCGACCTCTCTTTCCCATGTATATATTGCTCTCTATATAGTGAAGATAATCAAGCAAGTTTCTTACAATTGCTTTTGAGTTTCTCTTTCTTTTTCTTTTTTCTAAATCTGACATGGTATCATAGCATTCCTTCCAGTTACTCCGTGTCTGATTGTTCATTGAGGACAATTCAGATTTGACGTTTTCCCTCATTGCACTTCGATTCTGCCATTGTTCATCTTCGTTTCGTGTCTCTACTGAAGCCAAACCACCACACGTGCTGACCATCTTCTTTTTCGATGTCTCGCGACGCTGTTGTCAAATTTTCACGGTTATCAGATACTCCACGCGCCGCTAGACCGCCGCTGCTCGCCAACATTCAGTTTTCTTCGTTTGTCTGAGTCACTGCTTTCCAGACCGAGTTCTGAACAAGTTGGACTGGTTCCTATAGTTTTTGGGTGTGTTCTTTTTTCATTTCTAGCCTCTGTTTTTGCGAAATCCTTCTCGTTTTTTGACTTCTACTATTGTCATGGATAAAAACAACGTTTCACAGCTAATTTTTGTACTTCTTAATGGATCTAACTACCGTCACTGGTTAGAGAGCATGCTAGGGTTTCTCAAAGGTTGCAAATTATGGCGATATGTCACAAGTGACATTCAATATCCTGTTCGTTCTGAATCAAAAACGGCCGCTAAATTTGCTGAGCATTTGGAAGAATGGGACAGTAAGAACACCAAATTATCACATGGTTTCGGACACTTCTATCACTAGCGTCAATCAACAATTTGGGTGTTATGAGAGTGCCAAAGAGATATGGCATCACCTTGCCAGTCGTTAGATGTCCTCTGATCTCTCTAATCAATTTCAGCTTCAGAAAGATTTGAGTGCTTTGAAACAAGAACCTGGCTAGCCTGTTTGTGAGTTTCTTGCAAAAATTGAGTTTATTTGGGATAAATTGGCATACTCTGAGCCAACATTCAAGTGTGACATTGATACTAATGCCTTTATCTCTTATCGTGATCATCTCAAACTTATTCACTTTATGATGGCATTGACTGGCGACTTTGAGCTTGTACGAGCTTTTTTACTGCATCAGAGCCCACTTCCTACTCTTGAGGATGCACTTCCTCGGTGAAAATCTGAAGAAACTAGATTGGGACTTTTGAGATGTAACACTGACATGGCATTTGCTGTGACTAATAAAAACTCCAAACTTTGTTGTCGTTATCCTAAATCCACTCATGTATTTTCTGAGTGTCCTCCGATTGAATGTCGTACTTGTAAGAAGAAGGTTCATATTGCTGCAAACTGCCCTTCTCTCCTATGCCGATACTGTAAGAAGAATGATCATGTCATTGAGCATTGCCCTACTCATCCTCCCAGAGCTGATCAGAATAGAAATTTCTCACGATCCAATCAACCGCCCAAGCCTGCTCTTTCTACAGCTTCTGCCAATGATGTATCCACTCCACTAATCTCCAGTGATCTTGAGGCTCTTCTCAAGCAATTACTTGTTGGTACCTCCTCTCTACCTACTGCTTTAGCTACTCCCTCAGGTAACCCCTCTTGGTATTTTGATTCTGCTGGCTATAATCATATGACTGGTCAGTCAAAGATCTTTTCTTCTTGGTCTCCTACTACCATTACCCCTCCAATCAACCCTGCTGATGGTTCATTGATGTCTGTTAGTCACACTGGTTCTGTTTCTTTGTCAAACCTAACTCTTGATGACCTTTATTATGTTCCTGCTATTTCCTTCAATCTTATATCGGTTGGTCAGTTAGTTGACCTTGGTTATGATGTAATCTTCTCCTCTAATGGTTGTCGTGTGTAGGATCCTTGGATGGGATAGTTGTTGGAACAAGGCATAAAGTTGGACGTAATGTTCGAGCTGAATTCCTTGCATATTCCTCCATCAAAATCAACTCGGTTATGTGTTGCTTCCCTTGCCTCTTCTTTTGAGTTGTGGCATTATTGTCTTGGTGACTGCTCCATCAATAAATTGCCATCTTTAATTTCAAATGGACTTTTAGGCAATGTTATTGAAAAATCTTTAGAATGTGTTTCTTGTCAGACTGCAAAACAATCAGCATTGTTTTTTAGGAAAAGTACTTCTGTTTCTGAGTCTCCTTTTGATTTAATCCACTCTGATATTTGGGGCCCTGCTCCTACTTCCTCCATGGGAGGATCACGTTATTTTGTGATATTTATTGATAATTATTTATGTTTTAGTTGGATATATGTGATGAAAGCTCGTTCTGAATTGTCTGCGATTTATATTAAGTTTGCAAATATGATTCGCACTCAGTTTTCCAGAAATATCAAGGTTCTTAGGCGTGATAATGCTATGAAATATCGTGACTTCCAACTCCTTAGTTTCCTTGATGTACAAGGTACTCTCTCACAATACTCCTGTCCTTATAACTCCCAACAGAATGGTAGAGTTGAGCGAAAACACTGTCACATTCTTGACACCGTTCGTGCTCTTCTTATCTCATCATCTTGTCTTGAGCATTTTTGGGGAAAAGCAGCTCTCACAGCAATTTATGTTATCAATCGTATTCCTTCCTCTATACTTGGTAATATCTCCCCTTTTGAACACCTCTATGGTACACCCCCTGATTATACTATGTTTGAAGTTTTTGGTTGCACTTGTTTTGTTCTTCTCCCTTCCCATGAGTTCATAAAACTTCAAGCCCGAGCACGAGTTTGTTGTTTCTTAGGTTATGACTCTAAGAATAAAGGGTATCGTTGTTGGGATCCCCTATCTTATCGC
This sequence comes from Adenanthera pavonina, assembly GCA_026686845.1. NCBI lineage: Eukaryota > Viridiplantae > Streptophyta > Magnoliopsida > Fabales > Fabaceae > Adenanthera > Adenanthera pavonina. The sequence goes on along the minus strand of JAIVEN010000001.1, from coordinate 49,520,179 downwards.
ATTCGCATTTCTCGCCATGTTGTGTTTTGAGAACATGTCATGTTTTCTAGTCTATCCCAATTTTCTTCCATTCCACCGACCTCATCTCCTTGTTTTGTCAACCTTTCTGCTGATCTTTTTCCAAGTGACACAGGTACTGAAATTTCAGATCAAGTTCCCATTACATCTGATGATTTGCCCCTCACCAATGATCTTACCCCTCTTGAAGATCTTGCACCCAACATGCCTCCATCTTCCACCACTCATTTTACAAGAGTAAGACACCTTCCTACTTATCTTCGTGATTTTCATTGCTTTTCTACCATACTCCTCAGTCCTTTAAAGAAGCCTCTAGTGACCCTCGTTGGCAGCAAGCAATGCAAGATGAATTACAGGCTTTAGAGAAAATACACACTTGGGATTTGGTTAAGCTTCCACCAGATAAAACTCTTGTGTGAAGCAGATGGATCTACAAAATAAAAACTCATTTTGATGGGTCTGTAGAGCGATACAAGGCTCGCTTAGTGGCACAAGGCTTTACTCAAGAGTATGGCATAGATTATGAGAAGACATTTGCTCCGGTTGCTCGTATTACATCAGTCAGAAGTCTACTTGCCATTGCTGCTGCAAAGCAATGGGCTCTTCATCAAATGGATGTCAAAAATGCTTTTTTGAATGGTGACTTAGAGAAAGACGTATACTTGAAGCCTCCACCTGGCTATCCTTACTCAGGAAACAAAGTATGTCGTCTTAGTCGAGCTCTCTATGGTTATAAACAGGCTCCACGTGCTTGGTTTTCCAAATTTAGTTCTACAATCAATTAACTTGGATTCTCATATAGTCCCCACGACACTGCACTCTTTATTCGTAGAGCTGATCTAGGGATTGTTCTATTACTTTTATATGTTGATGATATGATCATTATTGGTGATGACTTCACAGGTATTCAGGAACTCCAAAATTTTCTCGGGCAACACTTCGAAATGAAGAACCTTGGGCACTTAAGTTACTTTCTTGGGTTAGAAGTATTCACACTGACTGATGGTATTTCTCTTTCTCATGTTAAGTACGCCTCTGAGTTGATTTCCAAAGCTCAAATTCCTGATGATCAAACTAAGAAAACTCCTATCGAGAATGTTAGGTTTACACCTACTGATGACACTCCATTGGATAATCCTACTTTATACCGTAAGTTGGTTGGAAGTTTCATATATCTCACTGTGACTTGTCCTGATATTGCGTATGCTATTCATATTGTTAGTCAATTTATGTCAGTACCATGCACTACCCATTATGCAGCGGTTCTTCATATTCTTTGATATATTAATGACACTCTATCCTATGGTCTACATTTTTTTGCCACCTTTCATCTTACCTTACAGGTTTATTCTGATGCTGGTTGGGGCGGTGATCATACTGATCGTCGCTTTACCACAGGATTTTGCATATTTCTTGGTACCTCTTTTATTTCATGGCCGAGTAAGAAGCAGATTTTGGCTTCTCGATCTAGCACTAAATCTGAATATCGAGCACTAGCAGACACTACCTCTGAAATACTCTAGCTTAGATGGTTACTTGAAGACATGAGCATTTGCCAAACCTCTCCCACTGCTCTTTATTGTGATAATCAAAGTGTTATGCAGATTGCTCACAATGATATCTTTTATGAGAGGACTAAGCATATTGAAATTGATTGTCACTTCACTAGGCAGCATGTTAACCGAGGCACTCTAAAACTTCTTCCCATCTGGACTGCTGATCAACCAGCTGACCTGTTCACCAAGTCCCATAATCCAGGCCGCTTTCAGCTTTTAGTGGACAAACTCAAGATGGCTGCCATTCCCCCATCTTGAGTTTGAGGGGGGATGTTAATTATAATTGATTTGATTTTGAGTATTTATTGTAATTATTTTAGGTTTCCTTTTTCTCTCTTCAGTTTTCTTTCTTTAGAGATTCACATTGATATTCTTTAATTGTAATTATTCCCTCGACCTCTTATTCTCGTGTTTATATTATTCTCTGTATAGTGAAGATAATCAAGCAAGTTTCTTACAATTGCTTCTGAGTTTCTCTTTCTTTTTCTTTCTTCTAAATCTGAGAATTTATTGTTCTTGGCTATAATTATTTATTGTTCTTGGCTATAATATGTTACTGAATGCTTCTAAACTTTAGCTAAGAACCAAAGAATATTGTGTTCATTTCTAATGCAGTGCCACATGTGGTAATGACTGAGATTTGATTATTTTGGCGCTGAATTAGGAAAGTAAAATTTTTTTGTCTAATTGAGAATTTCTCAGTTCTTGCTCTTCATTTAGAGTCCTAGATAGTTTTTTTTTTTTGACAGAAATCATCCCTATAAGGATTATTATTATTTTTTTAACTTTTACTTTAGTATGTTTTGGCCAGAGTTGTTGATAAATAATTCCCTAGCTCTATGTTGGTCATTTACAAATTGCATTATTCTTATATCATGGTATGTTTGTAAACCAAGACTATTTGCATAACAGGCTTTCCCCCAAAGCTCTTGTAACTTTGTCATTCCCTTAATTTTGTTCTCACAAAGTGTACGTACAGAATGGTATCCGAATAGACAAGATGAAGATGATATGTAGTTAGAAACTTTATTGCATAATGCTTATAACAGTGTATACATAAAGTAAAACAAGACATGAGTAAATTTGGCGGCTCCAAACCTACCATATGTTTCTTTGATGGTGAAATAGAATTTGACTCGTTTCTTTGATGATGGAGAGATCATGAAAGAGGAGCGTTCTAGATAGAGTTGAGAGGAAGAGGAACGGAGACTGAAGAGAACCAGAGATGGAGCAACACAGGTTTGTCCTTTTATGTGTCTTGAGTCTAATTATGAGTTAACTATTGTTTATGATTATAATTTCCCAAGTGGAACCATGTGTGTATAGGTTGTCCATAGATGACATAATTGGGAGGAAAAGTATGTTATCCAAGGCTTGGCTTATCAATAAATATGAGTGGGATTGATTCTTTGATAGGAATTAGGAAGCTTGAAAGTAGGTAACGATTAAAGCATTATATTAACGTTTGAAAGAGGATTCAGAAAATCTTGATGTGTGAACGTTATAATTAAGGAAGGTAGCCATAACTACTTTCAATGTATTATATATAGTAATGAAGTTGCAGCAATGTATTCAGCCTCTAGAGATGATAACGCAATGGTTTTCTTCCTCCCAATCATGTCATCTATGACTACTTTCAAACATGACATTTTCTGATTTTGATTAGGAAAGCATTAAGTGGAACCCTCCAAATTCAAATGGAACCATGTGTGTATAGGTTGTCCATAGATGTGAATGCAAAGTTGTGAACATGGGGTATTACTATAATATATATATATATATATATATTATAAGCTGGCTGGTTAAATTTTCATGAATAGGTTTTTGGATGCTTAGTTTCCAATTCATGGATCCCACACTAATTTTTATTCCTCCTTTGATACAAGTGCAAGGGTTACTGTAACAGAGGAGAAGCAGAAAAATGGTATGTGCATCTTTAACATTCAAGTAGCTTTCTGAATCAACTAAATCCTTGGTTTTCTGTTATATGATTTCTTAAGAACTGATGCAGTTGACTTTTACATTTTTATATAAGGCTCTTATCACTTATTTGTTTTAAAGGCTCTTATCCCAAACTTTTTGTAACTTTTACTGACATTTTTTGGACCTTTTCAGTTGTTAACTTGACACTCATTGATCTTCCTGGCCTAACCAGGGTAGCAGTAGGTAAGTAATAGAGTGACTTTGTCTATCTTGTTCATGGTTTTCCTGAATTCCAGTGAAATATGTTCAAGTTTTAATGTGAAGAGTGAGATGTTTGCATGTTTTTCTTTGATGGTAGGTGGCCCTGGTTAACCACAAGATTTAGGGAGAAACATTTATCTGCATGGATTCGGCTAAAGAGAGTGTATTGTATGCAGCAGTGGCAAGTTCAGTTTTTTCTGCTTTGATTAGTTTGTAGTTGTCAAGATGTCTTATATTGTTCAATTTTTTTTTTTTGCTGCTTTGATTAATTTTTAGTTTGTTAAGGAATGTCTTATATGAACTGTAGGATGATATATTGATAATAGTCAAGGAATTGTTTTTTGAACTTTTTGCCCAAACAAAAAAGGATATTGTATGTAGCAGGAAATGGGAAAAAGAAAAGAAAATTATATTTAAAAAATAAAAGAAAAAGAAGGGATTTGGGTTTTTTTTTAAAAAAAGAATAATGATCTTTGGCAGTGGTCACATAGCAGTCCCGAGGCCCCAGAATAAGGTGTCCCAAAAATTATCTCGGTAGTAGTCTAACATAACTTTTATCTGAGGGGATGACGATGGATAGAGCTCATTGACATCATATGATTCATGTAGCTTACTCCACATAATGAGATAAGGTTAATATTGTTATTGTTGTTGTAGTAGTCTAACATAACTTTTTGTTTACAATCTTAAAGGAGTTTTATTTTCCTTATTAATCTCAAGCATCTAAATTTAGAATTTAGGTTAATACATGTAATTAATCTTTTTCAGTATGGATAAAAAAATGGGGGAATTATAGTTAGAGATCGGTGGGATGAATTAATTACAAAGAAGAATTTTAATCGATAAAAAGTGTTAAAATTTAGAATACTTAATAATAAAATTGAAAAAATAGTAGTAATAGGTCCTATTTTATAATAAACTTATTATTTTGGTTAATTTAAAAAAATTATATTCATAGCATGATAAAATTGTTGTCCAATCAGGCCCTCCAGTCATCAAACACAAAATTCTGTACATTTAGTGAGTCTCAATATAATAATATATATTATTCACAAATTATAAATAATATGATTCATTTATGGGATTTCATGGAAAATATATAGTATCTTGTGAACTAGTTAATTTAAGCCTTATTTTGCAAATTTTAGCCTTAAAACTAGTTAAAGTTATCAATGTCTTCCTAGAAAGACATAGAAAACATAAATAAATATAATTAAAATCTATCAATAATAATTTTTTCATAACTAGCTAGTGAAATGAGAGTTAACGTTTTTAAAGTTACTAAAAATAGGCATAGCACATTGTACTATTTATATATAGCTAGTAAATAGCCGACAAATTTTATTTTATATATATATATATATAGCTAGTATAAAAAGTTAGTGATTCTTGCATTGTTCATATGGAGCTATAAACAATGGGGGTTCTACTCACCTTGAGCTCCATATATATATATATATATATATATCACATAAGACCGAAATGTAGTTAATACTAATTCTGTATATTAACTTTTTTTAGAGGGGAATAAAGGCTTCATTAAAAGGGAAAAAAACAAGAGTATAACTCAACAAGTATTTACATCAACTTTTCATTATTCACTACCTCCTTACAATGAGGTGGGGGTTGATCAAAGGTGTAAAAAAATTTTGTATACTCCCTCCAATCTTTAATATGAGACATTTTTAATTGAATCACTTGAATTAATAAAATGAGTTAAAATTAGTTAACTATTTTGATTTTTCTGAAAATTATAATATTTTTTTAAAACTATTCTTATTTAATCTCTTTTTTTCTTTTTTTGATATACGTTAAGCAGGGATATTTTGTGAAAATATAAAATAAATACTACCCCATATATTGTAAAAGATCTTATATTTAGAATCAGGATAAAAGACTTTATATTTACAAGAGAAGTAAAGTAAGTATAAACTTGCAAACTCCTGAAACATTAATCATTGCATTTACTATAAATAGGCTGCCGCTTCTCAAGCCTTGGTAGAGCGAACAAAACAAGGAAAACACAAAAAGCTATATGGCTTTCATCAAAACATAAGCCTTGATCCTTCTCTTCTCTCTCATCACTGTCTCCTTCACCAAAGTCCTTTTTTGTGGATCAAATAGCCATTTATTGAGGCCAAAATGACAGCAAAGGCACCTTGCGAAGCATATGTGCCCCCGGAAACTATGACATGAGCCTTGATTAATTTTTTTAACTTTACCTAAGTGGTACATGAATTAAATTTGCATATTTTGTTATTTAACCATAAGAAATTAACATGCTAACAAAATTAAAAAATAACTAATAATTTTTGTTCTGGAAGACTTTGGCAAAAGAGAAAAAGAAAGCTCTGACATGTTCACAACCAATTACTTGTTACTAGTAAAAAAAAAAGGAAAAAAAAAAGACAACTTGCTTGCTAAGAAATACCTTAAGTTAACTTAGGGTAATACGTATATAGTATAAGTAATTAACAAAATATTTAAATTTCTGAGTAGATTTTTTCTGTTAACCACCATTGTTTGAGTATTATTAGTTTTTTTTTTCATAAGAGTATTATTAGTTATTTAAGTAAGAATTACATTATTGTTGTTGCTGTTGTCACATCACATTTTTTACACATCCAAATTTTAACTAAAGGACAACTAATGCATGGAATGAGTATACTCTCTCTAGACTCTAGCCTATAAAAGACTCCTAGGGTGTAATCAAAGGGAAAAGGGTGGAGATGAGAACGATGTAGGTTCTGATGATTGCTGAGTCGATCAGAATGGTATATATTGAAAGCCTATTGCATAAAGTGTGACGCATTGGTGGACTGACAAAGGGTTAAGTGTGATGTTTGTGGCACAAGTTTTCCATCGATGGATGAGGCTATTGCATATTCCTTAAGAGGGAGTCTAAGAAAGTCAGGGTGCCAATAGGATTCTGGTTATCGGAGCATTCTTCGAGGTGGGTCATTAAAGATAAAAGAAAGTTGATGCTTAATCAAGAGATGGTACGAATTGGTTGCTCACACTCCTTTCATGAACCTTGCATTTTCTTCTGGGCCGATCAAGGAAAAGATAAGGGTCCATATGCCGTCACAAGGTTCTATGCTCCACTCCAACTTACAGGTATAGTATCATGAATTGAATTGTCCAAGAACTCTCTAGTTCTATGCATTTTTTTCTTACTTATCTTCTTTTTTGGGGGGTTTTAAAAGATTCTTTTTAGGTTCTCTTTATTTCCCTTTATGAATATGACTTAATCTTTAAATTAGGTCACTAAACCTAATGTGGTTTCACAAGGCTGATACTCACAAGGCCATGTTAAGGATTTTCGGGACCTCCGGCAAAATTATTAGAAACTCTTTTTCAGTAATGGCAACCATTATGATTATTATTCTATAAAAAATATACTTTTGGAAATGAATCTAATATTCTTATGTAGTTTAATATATTAATTGGAGTATTGATTTCTTCTGTAAACATTTCTCTTTTCAAAATATTCAGTAAAACTTTAAAGTTTTCAAGATTAATACAAGTAATTTTTTTTCAAATCATAAATGAAATTTAAAAAAAATATTTGTATTAATCTTCATATGACAATTTGAGAGAGATAGATGATGAAAAATTTTAAAAAAATTTTTGAACCTTAATTCACTTATTACTGATGTCAATTCAAATGATTTACATTGTTGCTCTTTCATATTTGGTTATTCTTGTAATAGATGTTGAATTTTCCCTAGTATACATGTGTAATATAACTATAGACTTAATTTGAATAGTTGGCCAAAAAAAAAACTTGATTTGAATAAAACTAAAATTGCTTATATATATATTTTTTTTATGAATAAAAATTTAGGTGAATTAGGTTCCGGAAACCTACTACGATCAAGACAAACCTTAAGATTCAAAAAGCAGCATTTATGGCAAGATAATAGTACTCCTATATTTATTATATATGTATTGATGTTCAATAATATATATATATATATATATAATCTCTTCGGTCTCAAATGTAGAAATGCTATAAGGAAATTAAAAAAAAAAGCCACTTTATACATACCTTTAATTTGTAGTAAAATATATTCTCTCAATCATTTTTTTTTACAAAATTGTCCTTAATTATTTTTTCCTTTATACTAGATTAAATAATGCTGAAAACTACAATGGTTGAGAGAAATTTTTTTAAATATAATATTTATTATTATAGAAATCTACATTTCTCTCTCTTATAATATAGACTAAATCTTTTAAACAAAATTCTCTTAAATATTATAAGTTAATGATTGTTGCAATGTTCGTGACTAGTTATAAAGGAAAATACTTATATAATTTTTCTTATGTATTTTTTATATTATTTTTCAATTAAAAGTTAATATATGAATTATTTTTTAATACATTGTAGATTTAGTTACTAATTACATATTAAAATTATTAATTTCTTAAACTTAAAAAAAATTAAAAAGTTTACACATTAAATTTTAATTAAAAAATAATATGAAAAATATATAAAAAAATATATATAAGTTTAATTGTTATAAAAAATGTGGCTCATAATTGACTTGAGCGGTATATATAGTTAATACTACCTCCGGTCTTATGTATATGATCTTTTACCCTGATCCTAAATATAAGACCCTTTACAATATACGAGATAATATTTATTATACATTTTCAGAAAAATTCCCCTATTTAATGTATCCAAAGCAATGTTGTCAGAACCGGACCAGACATTGATCCGGACAAGTCACTGGTTCAAGGTTCAATGGTTCGACCGAGGTCGAACCGGGATCGAATCGGTAGTGATTAAAATAATATATTTAAAATAAATAATATAAGTTTAAATAAATTTTATAACTTAATTAAAGTCTCAAACTAAATAATATTAAATTATCAATATATTATTTATCACAAACAAATTATTAATGAGTTTCATAACTCAATATTTTAATTTAAATAAGCTAATATTTATCTATAATCATATTTGAGTTCAAAATGATAAGTTAATAATTTATTATTTATTTTTTATCAAGTAAATATATAATTTTTAATAGTTATATATCATAATAATGCTTATATAATATTATAATATATAAAAAAACATATTTTGTACTAAAAATAATGTTATTTTATCTTAAAAATCAAAAAGAATTTTTTAAAAAAAATAGAAAAAAAAATACTACAGAACCGGTTCAAGGCCGGTTTTACCAGTTCTTAACTGGTTCTCACTGATTCTGAACAGTATCGATTTTGTGCTATGACCGGACCAGGCATCGGTTCCCGGTCTGACCTGTCGAACCGGCCAGTCCGGTCCGATTTTAATAATAATGATCCAATGAGAAAGAGAGAAAGATTAAATAAGGGTAGTTTTAGAAAAATATTGAGATTTTCAGAGAAATCGATGTAGTTAATTAGTTTTAATTTTAATTTTTAACCCATGTTATTCTAAAAGGATAATTAAGAATAAGAGGAAGTTCTAATTTTGTTACTATAAACACGCGGTCACTTCTGAAGCCTTCGTAGACCTTGATAGAAAAGCCCAAAACGCATGGCTTTCATCAAAACACAAGCACTGATCCTTCTCCTCTCTCATCACCGTCTCCTTCACCATCAAGTCCTCTTTTGCTGCACAAATAGCCATTTATTGGGGCCAAAACGGCAACGAAGGCACCTTGAGAAGCACATGTGCCTCCGGAAACTATGACATTGTGCTTCTCGCCTTCCTCAGCGTCTTTGGCGCCGGCAGATCTCCGGACTGGAATTTCGCTGGCCACTGTGGTAGCTGGAACCCCTGCTCCAAACTAGCCCCAGAAATACAATTCTGCCAAAGCCGAAATGTCAAAGTGCTGCTTTCCCTCGGAGGAGCCATCGGAAGCTACTCCATTGCTTCAGCCGATGATGCTAAGGCCGTCGCCAACTATCTGTGGGACAACTTCCTCAGTGGTCAGTATGGCCCACTTGGAAGTGTTGCCCTAGACGGCATTGATTTCGACATTGAAGGTGGCTCCAATCTCTATTGGGAAGACCTTGCAAGAGAACTCTACGCCTTCAAACAACAGAAGACATTGTATTTATCTGCAGCCCCACAATGTGTCATCCCAGACTATTACTTGGACAGAGCTATCCAAACTGGTTATTTTGACTATATTTTTGTGCAGTTCTACAACAATCCTCCATGTCAATATTCAGACGGCAACACTGCCCCTCTGTTCCAGTCATGGAATGATTGGATATCCCGCGTTCCATCATCTCCTTCTAATGGGACCATATTTCTCGGGCTGCCCGCCACTCCGGCTGCTGCTCCAAGCGGTGGATATATACCGCCAGAAGTGATAAATTCTGAGGTTCTTCCCTATATTAAACAATCGTCCAAGTTTGGTGGGGTTATGCTATGGAGCAGATTCCAAGATATCCAACACAGCCCTCCATACAGTGCTCAGATAAAGCCCTATGTCCGAGGATCTGCATTGAAGTTGGCTGGAAGAATGGTGAATACAGTTTATGAGTGTGTGCTTAACACCATCAACCGTCTGTTTTTAAAACCTCTGGCACCGTACTAGGGTGCCATATCTATGTTCAAGGATGTACGGACGTGCGACCTAATAAATATGTCTCTTTAAATAAAATAATAATAAGCGAATAGTGAATCCGTCTAGGCATGAAAGGTTATAACTTACATGCGGCGGATTTCGCATACTATCATCTTCGCACTATCATACTAGTAATAAACTTCCGATTTCTCTTTTATTTTTTTTTTCTTTATCCCAGATGCAGAACCCATTTAATTATAATATAAAAATATAGTCATTGATTTGCTTCCTTAAATGGCAAAGTGCGAGGCGTTTTGTAACCGACGAGTAAGATGGCTTCACAAGTTAAAGTTGGAAGACAAACTTTAAATTGTGGTTCATAATTTTGAAGACGCCGTTCGTTGTTAACTGTAGATGTAAGTGTTCACCTTCGCTGCGTTCAATAAGGAAATTGGTAGTGAAAATACATTTCAATCCCTCGAATACTATTGGTCAAGAGTTATCAATCATTAAACATCACATCTTCATTTAATTTGGGAAATTCTAAACCCAATGATAATGACGATTGCTATAAAAACGAAACTTACTTTAAAAGAGTGAAATAAATTTGTATTCTGGGAGTTATAAGGCTCCTAAAATTATTTTTCACTTTGTGAGTGTAATTAGTTACAAATGGAAACACTATATATATATATGTATATATATCGATAATGTGCCAAATGCCAAACGTTCTCACCAACAAATTATATTTCTTCCATCTCATATTTACCTATTTCACACTCACAAAAAACACATTAATTCTTTAAAAAATTTTCATAACTTTCTAAAATTATCATCATTAAATAAGGATTAAAAATGAATTATTCTCTCTTATAATAACTTTCTTTACTCTTTTCTCTTATAATTGAATACTATTATAAATAGGAGTAAGATTAGAAAGGAAACATTAAATGGTTACTAACTTTCATAAAGTGACTTATATTTTCAAACATTGGTCTTCACTAAATCCACCTTATATTTTCAAATGGGAGAGTATTTATATTATATTGTAATTCGTTTAATTATCAAAATAAAAATGAATTAAATTTAGGTCGATCACATTAGATTTAAAGGACTTGGAAGAGAAGTAGCAATCTTTGGGTGAAGTCCTGCCTAGTCCGGCCTATGCATACACATATATGTGTATATTAGTGTCTAGATAAAAAATATCTATTTAATATCTCATATAAAAACTGTAGATACATTTCAATTAAACTGGCAAAAGGGTGAATGTAAAGGCATAAGAAGTAAGAGGTTATGGATTTGAACCTAGGCGAAGCCACATCTAAAATAATATATGACGTGGTGTAGGCCTAATAATAATGTGGTGATAGTGTCCAACTAACTTTCGGGGATAACAAAAAAAGTCATCGCTGAAAGTATGCCTTCTAATGACAAAAATAAAAGTCATTGTTGAAAGTCTACTTTTAGCAGCAACTAAAATTTTGTCGTCAAATGACAAGCCTTTGATAGTGACAAACTTTCAGCAACGACAATTTACACTTTCAGCGACAGCTCTTTTCGCCACTAAATGTCTACTTTTGTGGCAATATTTTTTGACGTCACCAAACTTTCGATGACAAGACTTGTGGCAATGACAGGGGTGACAACAAAATGTCACCACTAAAAACCTTTGGCAATAACATTTCATCATTCAGCGACAACTTTTATTCCTGCCAAAAGTCAAATTTTTAGTGAGCTAGCTACTTTAAATCGCTAAAAATCTAGAGATCAAAATTACCATGTTCACGTGTATATATAATCCATTTATGAAATGGACAGCAAAAATATTGGCTTTAGTACGAGGGACCATAATATTTTAATGACCACTTCCTATTAACTTAATACTCCCTCCGTTTCTTAATATAAAGGATAAATGTGAGAGTTTATATGTTTTAAAATATAAAAAACTTAGGGGTTTGTCTAGTGTATTTAATGGTATTTTTTCAAAAATGTCCCTAATTAAGATGATATTTTTCTAATATAATTTATTTGTATTAATTACATGATGTAAAAGTTATTAACATTAAATGAGAGTAATTTTAGAAACTATTTTATATTTTAGATAAATTTATTACTCTCCTTAATCTATGTGATTTTATTTTTTATTCCTTATATTAAGGAATAGAGGAAATACAACCAAAGCAAGGAAGAGATGACATGTAATAAAATGTGAAGGAGAAAAAATTAAAGATGAAAATTATATTTTAGGGGTTACGATCCAGGATGCAAATGATGGATGGTATAGAATGATGATGGCTAGGAAAAGAATTGAACAGTTCCATTGTTGCATGCTTATATGTACGTACGTGTCCACTTGAAAGTTCCAACAAACCAATCTTATGCGTACGTGTCATTCTGCATGTGTGATTGTTCATTTATATGTGCGTACGTGTCATTCTGCATGTGTGATTGTTCATTTATACATGCGTACGTGTCTTCGGGCTTGAATATAAAATTAACTAACTAAACATCAAACTAAAATAACAACTTTATACGAATTAGAAAAAAAATTATATTTATCCTCCGTTATTAGTGAATATGAAAATATTTCTATGACATAAACATAATTTAAAAAAATAAAAACCAAGTCAGGTACTTTAAAAGTGAAAGTAATATATAATATGAAAATTTGATGTAAATTAATAGAGTTAAGAGCATATAATAATAACCACGTCAAAACGTACACTAATTTGGGGATATATATATATATATTGATTGTGCTTCCAATCTGAAAGAGATTAATCTTTTATCCTATCGTAGACATCAAATTTTAAAATAAGAAAATAAAAAAATATTCAATAAAATTAATGGTGCCCACTTCTAGAGCCGTTAAAATGGGCTAAGTCCGATAGGCTGACCAGAAAAGCCCGAAAAAATGAGCAGGTTCGGATCTTAATTTTGAGAGTAAATATATAATTTGGGTTTTTTAGGCCCGGCCCATGGTGGGCCAGCCCGAGCGGGCTACGGGCCGAACCGAAAAGCCCATTTCTTTTTTCTTCTTCTTTTTTTTTATTATTAAAAATATTAAAAAATACATATTATTTTATTAATTAGTAATATATAACTATAAAATTTAAATATTATGTTAGTTTTTTATGAATTATGATGATAATTAATTGTATTAATTTAAATAATTATGTGAAAAAATTTTATAAAAAAATATTAAAAAAATTAAAAAAAATATTAAAAAATTAAAAGAAAAGCCCGCGGGTCGACCCTTAAACCCAATCTCGTGAACTTGGGCTTGAGAATTCAAGCCCAACTATCAATTCAGGCTTTTCAGCCTAGCCCGATTTAGGTCTGATCCCAAGCGAACTGGCTCAAATGGGTCGGATCGACCCGAATTGACAGTATTACCCACTTCCCTGGTCCAGTTTTGTAAATTAAAGACGATAAGACAAAACATGACCCACAACGCTGTTCTTGTGCCCACTTGAAATTAATGGCACGTGTCTTCCTGCACAAATGTGACTGTTTATCTGTGGTGGGTGATACGTCTTAGTCTAGTGCTTGCTTTCAGTGGTCCTACTACACGTGAAAACAACCCCGAACGTCTCATCTCCAGCCCATGCAATCCCTAGCTTCAATAGATAAATTCAAGGAATTAAAATTATTGGCTATTAAATTGGACGAGGTAATGATTTAAGATTTAACGATTGGACTGGGTTATGAAAAAATTAATATATTTTAAATAATATAGATAAAAATAATAAAAGATATTTATTTTTAATCATAAAATTAATATTCAATTTAAAATAAAAAATAAATTTAATAATTTTTAATTTTATATATCATATAAAAAATTTAAAATATTATTAATAAATTTTATAACTTAGCATTTAAATTTAAATAAAATAATATTTATTTATAATTATATTTTAAATTTAATTTTAATTATAAGAGTTTCAACTTCAAACAATAAAATTATTTTCTTTCTCGAAAAGTTTTTACTAACATTGTGAGTAATCTTACTTGGAGTATGTGATGACAGTTTACATAGGCTTAGGCATAGGTGTAACACTTTATCTCCTGACACCTCAAGACTCAACTAAAGACTTCAAAATCTAACCAAACACAATCCAAATAACTCAAAGTAACACTCCAAAACTTCATAATAGTGGAAATAAACCCCCAAAACATCAAAAATTGGGCTAGGACGCGGCCGCTACAGTACCGTAGCGGCTCCAGTCTCCCTTATTTTCACTCGCTTTTGTCTCCATGGAAGCCGCGGCCTGGAACCTGGCGCCGCGGTACCCCCTGCTGATTTTCCATATCAACAACTTCCACATACTGGAGCGAACTTATGACAGGCATAACTTTATGCTCTAACCTCCGATTGACTTGATTCAAACTCCTACAAGTCAATCTAGTCCCAATCTAACCATAGACACCACTTTCACCTCAATCCAACTCCGTATGGAGATTCTGAACCCTTGACACCGTTTTGCCCACTTATTGACTAAAACTCACCACTAACAACCTGCAATTGCCACCAAAGGCAACTGGACACTCCGAAACCATTCATACAGGTCCAAAACCCCCAAACCAACATGTCTAAAGAGGTTTCATCCTAAAGGAACCACTCCTTTGAGATTTGACCCATTGGAACCCCTACTTGACAAAATGGGCTACAGCCCCCAAAACATACCAATCATGCCCAATTCTAACTTTCATGATACATCACACATAACATACATTTCTGCATATAAAACCATATATACATCCATCCATAACAATACTCCCAATGTCATACATTCATTACAAAACTTTCTATCATATTTGGCACAAGATACATTATCCAAATTACAAATACTACATAGACTATTCCCACGTACATAGCTACTCTCGCGTTTTCTCCGGACCAGTGTCAGAACCGTCACCTGAAAGATTAGTTCATGGGAGAGGAGTGTGAGACAATATCTTAGTAACCAGGGACAACCACACACACACACACATATACATATATCTCATATAACTCATGAATGCAATGTGAAATGAATGGAATACATGTCTCCATTGCATGGATCCCATCTTTATCCTCCCTAACATATATATAACCCATCCTTATCCTCCCTAACATATATATATATATAATCTATCCTTATCCTCCCTAACATACATATTGCTATCCTTATCCTCCCTAACACACACACATATATATATTTCATCAAACATCATATCGTCATCACATCATCACCACCCAATCCATCATATATCTCAATCTCACAATGTCATATGGTGATGCCCATGCATCATCATATAATTATCATCATCATATCATAATGTCATGTATGCATTATGCCATATCATGTCAATATCATCTTCTCTAATCATCATCATAATCATCATAGTCATTGTAATCATCATCTAACTGTGTACATATCATGATATATAGAAAATAGTACACACAAACACATCCATATCGTGGTATGAAAGAAACATGCATATATATATAAATATACGTAACATCATACAATACAACAATACAATACAAACAAACACCCGGTTACCTCAGATTGCAAATACTACGCTCACACGAGTTTCACAAGCTTTCTTGAACGTCAATCCCATGACTAGCCTTCTCCGAGTAGCCAAACAACCTTAACCATACCATAATACTTTAATTAACATCGCATACCAAATATCCAAATTCCACAATTCAACCTCTTTAGCCTAACCCAAGATTCCAACACCCCTTTCATGCATCAATAAGCTCCTAGGAACCATTCATATACTACTCAACCACATATACTTTGGATTCCCAAGAGCCATAACCGAAAACAACCTAGGGTTAAGCTCAAATCATGTATATATCCTTCAAAACTCACATCCAAGCAACAAGAACACCAAAACACACTTCCTTAACCCTATTTCATCCATTTCAATTGGTGGATTTTGGCCGAAACCGAAGATCCTAACTCAAAACTGAAAAACCTCAATTTCAAACGAAGAAAATAGAGAGGGAGGAATAGAGAACACTTACCAACTTGAATCCAAACTTCCAAAGTCTGAAGATCACTCCTAGATGCCGGAAAACATGAACCCTAACAAAGCTCCTCCATCCTTCTCTATCGCTCCCTTCATTTCTTTCTTTCCGATCGTTCGAAATGATCCAGATTTAAACAAAAAATTCCGAATCTCGCCACGGCTCCAGGACATCTCACAGCTGCTCCACCAGTTTCAGCTGAAACAATGCAACTGGACATGCTCTCACCATGGCGACCCTACTTCTCGCCGCTGCGTGGAGCTATTTCAGACTCCACTTGAACCTTTCTGCATCCTGTTTCCTTCGGTCCTAAACACAATGCCAAAATAGATATCATGAGGGGTGTTACAATAGGCAATGATGATAGAAGGGAATAGCTTTAGGTGTTTGCAGCACTACATCCTATTCATAGAAGCTAATGGGTTAGAGATTGAAAAATATGAGCTGCGTTTTCTTTCTTTTCCAAAGTTGAAATAATGTCTCTCTCGATCTCTTCATCTCCGTGTCCTAATAGAGTCTTCTTCGACTTCTCCTTAGTATCTTCATCTTTCATTTTCTTTGCATCTTCACCATCTGCTTTGGATGCTACTTTCGTCTTCCTTCTCACTTGAGCTCTATTCAAACAAAATCATCGTCTAGATGCTATGATGCATGTGCTACAATTTGAAGTAAATAAAGACACTTATACTTCATCATATTTCCCTTCCATCGTCAATGCGATGATATCAACAACTGCCTGCTCCGGCTGACCGGTCGGTTTTTCCTGTTTACACCGGTTTAAGCTCGAGTTAGCCGGTTCAATGCCGGTTTCCATAGATCCCAGTTTAGTCTTTATTTTGGACTAGACTAGGTACCAGTTTCTGGTTAAACTAGTCGAATTGATCGGTTCGGTCCGATTTGGTTTGGTTTTTAATACCATGTATCAGACAAATACTTCAAGGTCTCTGTTCATTACCAGGTTATACCGCAAGCGTACGGGCCGAGGTATAGTAAAGTGATGAGTGAGTATCGTTTCCACAGGGACTTGATTAAAAAGCGGTCAAACATTGGACATTGCATTTCCGATTAATTTGAGCAAAGTAATTTAGAAGTTCACTATTCAATTAACTTCAACTATGCAAGACAAGCGTATAAAATTAACAACACGGACACTTAGAACTTAAGGAATTCAGGGAGATCTAGGATTATTCATTCCCCTTGTATTTCATGAACACCCACTTAAACTCTTTTTACAATTATTCTTAATGCAAGATTATGTAGTCAGGATACCAATTTAACTATTTGTGCTCCCTCGAATCCCCAAATAGCTGTTAGTGTAATTAATTAGATAATCTCTTACTAGTTAATTAAACCCTTATATTCAATCCAAATCCTAAGTAACTATATGAGGTTAGTGAGTGTATCTCTACCCCACTAACACAACTTGTTACTCAACAAAGTAAGATTTAAGTTCTCATATGACCCAACTCTAGTTCTCTATATAAGCTAACTTTCTCAAGCATAACTTAAATAAACTAAACAATCTTATTGATGGCCAAACAATAAAAAGCATTAAGAGTAGAGTTAAATCAACATAAAGATTGCATTAATTACAATGATAATAGAGAAATGAGTGTTCAATCCATACAAGGGTTCAAAATAATCCTAGAAATAGAACACTAGCCACTCATGTTCAACAACATCATCAAAACATATATCTCAATCAATATCATTATTGAACAAAAGTGAACCGAGGAGAAAGTAAATGCAAAAAAATCAAGGAAGGATGCTGAAATCTGCTCAGAACTTCAAATCCTAGCTTCAATCTCCTTCAAGGACTCAAATTCCAGCATACCCTAGCTCCCCAGAATGAGTTCTCTTCGTCCCTTCGTGCCCTAGCTTCTTTTCTCCAAGATGAGTTCTACTCCTTGCTCGTGCCCTCGCTCTCTCCTCTAATACTGCGTTCGAGTGAAGCTTTGCGTTTTCCTGATGAGGGGTTCACGCCGCGGCTACATAATCCTGGCCGCGGCCTCATATCATTTGGATGTGCTGTTTTGTTCACTGCTTGTCATGAAGCCGCGGCCTCATACACCATAGCCGTGGCGTGGTGAGCTCCAGAAGCATTTTTCCTTCTTTCACCAGTTATATTCTCTGATCTCCGTTCTCCCATGATTCCTACAATGATTCCTACAATAAAGAAGAGGTTTTAAAATCTTTCCTGGATATAAAATAATGCATAATAAGACAAAAATATACTATTATGCATTATTAGGATTACACTTCATATTTTCCTATCCTGAGTATCAAGTATGTACATATATGAATGCGTAACTCAAGGAAAATGCGCTGAAATGATGTAATTCGGTATGATTAACAGTCTCCAAGTGCCCATTTCACAAATCTCAATAAGATCCTTCATATACATCCAATTGAAAACGTGACCATAAAGTCAATATAGCCCTGGCTATAATACATAATAGTTCGTGGGTTTTCATGTTTAAAGAGATATGTGAATTTTGGTTTTAATTCATCAGTCTCACCTCTCAAAGCCCTACATAAGAAGTGAGATTTATAAGGTCACGATGTTCTCTAACCTAATGGAGTACTAGTCTTTTATGATGGGCTTTCCTCTTGAATTTGTATTCATTGACCAGTGGAAGGTTCCAACCAATGAGAAAATTAAGTGCCATCGAGTGAAGTATTGTTGTGTGGAGGTGTCGAGGATATCGGTTATTAAAAGGAGGTGTATTGTTATGAGTCACATATCAAAGAAGTCTCACATGAGAAGTAAGGTTTATAAAATTAAGGGGTTCTCTCATATAATGAACTAGTCTTTTGGAATAAATTTTCTCTTAAAATTGGGCTCATAACAAATTTTTAACTACTTAGATGCATATATAGATATTAACTAATTAGAAACTGCCAGAGTAAATTTTTGAGTGTGAATTATTAACAAAATTGTGCGCATGTGACTTTTAAGAAATTGTGGGGATTTGGAATATAAATTATTAGAAAATCTAGCAGATGTTGTAGGGCCAAAACAAGATAGCCCTTTGTCAAAGTAAGAAAAAGATGACTACACACCATCATCAACATCATCATAAATAGTAGTAGTAGCAATAATAATTATAAAGGAAAGGCGATTATCAGTCACCTACTTCCTCTTGTGCTCCTGAGGCTAAAATTCAGTCTGCTGCTTCTTCCAGGTGAGAATGCCTGTCATATCGCAAGTAAAGGAAAGGCAATTTATGAATGTATATTTAAGACCACCAACCTAACTATTGTCGAAACCACGGGCACACTTAAAGAGTGCCATCTGATATTTAAGGACGTATGGACACGCAACCTAATCTGATCAACGTCGCTTTAAATATATTAAAATAACAATAAGCGAACCAAATCCTATGCCTCTTAGATTATACGTCACATCTTACATGCAGTGGGTTCCGCATATCATTACAAACAACCCTGCTAAAATTAAAGATATCTATAAATTTTGGTTCCAATTTTTGTCAAACGATAGACCTTTAAAATAGAAAATATTGAGCACATCTGGTGTGGCCTAAAAAGGATAAGCTTTTGTCAAATGAAGAGTGCAGAAGACTATACTAAATAATAATACAACAACAATAACATTAGCCTTATCCCACTAAGTGGGGTCGGCTACATGAATTATACGACGTCAATGTGCTCTATCAAATGCCATCTCTTTAGATAAATTATTTCTCAGAAGGTCATTCCTTATCACTTCCCTTAGTATCCTTTTTGGTCTTCCTCTACGCCTTTTGATCGGACTCTAGGCCATGTGATCAACTCTCTTCACTGGCTCATCTTGTACTTTTCTTTGTATATGCTCAAACCACCTTAAATGATTTTCCACCATTTTCCCCTCGATAGGTGCTACCCCAACTTTCTTTCGTATACATTCATTTCGTATCTTATCCAATTTTGTATGACCACACATTCATCTCAATATTCTCATTTCTGCTACTCTCATCCTATACTTTTGTTGTCCTTTTAAAGCCCAACATTCACTACCATATAGTATTGCTGGCCTTATAGCTGTTCTGTAAAATTTTTCTTTAAGTTTAGTAGGTACCTTGCGGTTACAAATAACTCTTGTTGCTTTCCTCCACTTTAACCATCCATCTTGTATTATATGCATAACATCCCCATCAATTTCACCATTATTCTGTAAAATTGACTCCAAATATCTAAACTTTGACACTTCATGAATGACTTGCTTCCTGATTTTTACCTCTGAATCATTTCTAATTAGCCTCTTATTAAATTTACAATGCATATATTCCATCTTGCTTCTACTCAGATGGAACCTTTTAATTCCAAAGTATGTCTCCATAATTTAAGTTTAGAGTTGACCTCTTCTCTTGAGTTCTCAATTAAAACTATATCATCCGCGAAGAGCATATACTTTGGAATTTCTTCCTGTATATGTTCTATGAGAACATCTAAAACCAGATCAAACAGGTATGAACTCAAGGAAAATCCTTGATTTAAGCCTATTGTTATAGAGAAGTCCTTTGTCATACCTCCAGGGGTTCTCATACTTGTTGTGGCCCCCTCATACATATCCTTTATGACTCGAATATAAGCTACACTGATACCTTTCTTCTCCATTACTTTCCACAATATATCTCTTGGTACTCTATCATAGGCTTTTTCCAAATCAATGAAAAACATATGCAAGTCTCTCTCTTTACTCCGATATCTTTCAATCAACCCTTAATAAATAAATAGCTTCTGTTGTAGACCGTCCTGGTATAAATTCAAATTAGTTTTATGAAATGCAAGACTCTTTTCTGAGTCTATACTCAATCACTCTTTCCCAAAGTTTCATGGTGTGACTCATGAGTTTTATCCCTCGATAACTAGCACAATTCTAAATATCCCCCTTGTTCTTGTATATGGGCACTAGAGTGCTCTTTCTCCATTCCTCTGGCATTTTCTTCGACCTTAAAATCTTGTTAAATAACTTAATGAGCCACCAAACCCCCTTTCTCTCCTAAGCCCTTCCAAACTTTGATAGGAATGCCATAAGGACCAATAGCTTTACCATTATCTATTTTCTTAAGAGCTTCTTTTACCTCTCCAACCCGAATCCTACGATAGAAATTCAAATTGAGATCATCTTCATGGGTTGTTAATCCTTCAGTATCAATAGTCATATCCAATCAATTATTGAAAAGCTTATAAAAGTAGCTCTCTCATCTTTCTTTAATATCATCATCTGCAACTAAAATTTTTCCTTCTTCATCCTTAATGCATCTTACTTAGTCCAAATCTCTTAACTTTCTTTCCCTTCTCTTGGCAATTTTGTAAAACTTATTTTCACCATTCTTCATTCCTAAATCCTAGTAGAATTCCTCAAAAGCTTTAAATTTAGTCTCGCTCACTGCTTTCTTAGTCTCCTTTTTAGCCAAACGATAATATTTCCAATTTTCATCATTATTGCAAAAATGCAGGGCTTTGAAACACTCTTTCTTATATTTGACCTTCTCCTTCACACTCTCATTCCACCACCAAGATTCTTTATCCTTAGGTCCAAAACCTTTGGATTCACCCAATACTACTTTAGCGGTATCCCTGATCCTTTTAACCATTTCATTCCACAAGATGTTAGCACTTCCTTGCAAGTTCCAATTACCTTCCTCCATAATTTTCCTTGTAAAGGTCACTTGTTTCTCACCTTTTAGTTGCCACCACTTAATCCTAGGATTTAAAGCTTTTCAAATTTTTAGTTTACGATTTTAACTAGCACATCAAGGACCAAAACCCTATGTTGTGAAGTTAAACTTTCACCAGGGATTACTTTGCAGTCTTTACAAGTTGTTCTATCTGAGTTCCTTACCAAAAAGAAATCAATTTGCGACCTTTGAACTCTACTCTTATATGTAATTAAATGCTCCTCCTGCTTTTTGAAATAGGTGTTTACAATCATGAGGTTGTAAGCCATTGAAAAATCAAGAATTGAATGTCCCTCCTTATTTACTTCTCCAAAGCCATAACCGCCGTGAACTCCCATATATTGCCTTGTCTCTTTTCCCACATGACTATTAAGGTCCCCCCTAATGAGGATCTTTTCCTCTTGTGGAATATCTTGAACCAAGTCCTCCAAATCTTTCCAAAACTTTTCCTTAATATGTGCGCCCGACCCTACTTGAGGTGCATAAGCACTAATAACATTGAGTGTATCATATCCAATAGTCAATTTTAAGGATAAGATCATATCTTCAATCCTTCTGACTCCTACCACATTCTTTTTCTAATTTTTGTCCACAATAATACCAACTCCATTCCTTACTCTAATCTTCCCTACGTGTTAAAGTTTATAACCATAAGTGTCTAACTCCTTAGTCTTTTCTCCCACCTATTTAGTTTCTTAAAGACATAAAATATTAATTCTCCTTCAAATCATAGCATCCACCACCTCTATAGATTTACCTATTAACGTATCAATATTCCAAGAACCAAATCTAATCTTGCTTTTCTGGGCTAACTTCTTTACCCACATCCTTCCAGCATGATGTAGGAACCCTTGCTCATTTAACACTACACCCGGGCGCCTATGTAGCGGCTCTAGCTCATTTGACACTGCATTCGAGCCATATAGCGCGTTACTTCTGGGCAACGACCTAGCCTCAGTACATATACGTCTTTGATCTATGTCATAAGAATCAACAGATTTTTATGTTGGTTGTCGAGGGCCTAACACAACCCTCCTCCTTTACCCTAACTTGGGACCAGCTATGACACTATATAGGTGGAATTACTACACTAAATAATAATAATAATAATTTAATTGAATATCCACCCCAAAAGTCATAACATAATTGCAAAAGTCAAACAATGAATATCCCAATTCCCAAGACTCCAACTATTAATTTATCAACTGTAATGCACTAAATCTACTATGATCACTCCCAATTCCACTTTAAATCATAGTAGCAAATATCATCAAATATTAGGAGTCATTGATAACACTCACAGTGTGATAAGTTCTTGGGGAACGATCTCTACTTACCACTCTATTACTTGATACGGCCCTTACGCTTGCGGTTAATGCAAAATTTATACCAATAAATAATATTATTGATGACAAGAACTTTGAGGGGTTGCTTGGTTCAAGTAATCATATTTTCTAGGAAGTTAGCAGCTTTCCAAGGCTTACAGCATTTCATTTTTTGGGAAGTTGAAATAATTTTTTAGATAAACATACTAATATTTAATGTTAAACATATATCACTCCATCAAAAAAGAGAATAGTTAATATTTATTTTTTATCTATATTGATGTTTCAAAAACATCAACTATTATGATCTCGATAAAAGAAGGAAAACTTTAATAGGTATTTGTAAAATATCATTTTAGTTAGTGTTTATTGCACAAACACTAAATAAAGTAGCCACTTTAGATGATATTTATCCAAACAAATGTCAATTTTTTTAATTTTTTTCAAAAAACGCTTTAATTGGAATTTTTAGATCAAATGCCAACTATTATTATTTTGTTTTAAAAAGAAAAAAAGAAAATTGATGCAAATCCAGATCTGAGTTCCCTAATTTTGGCCGAATAGAATTATAAACAAAATTTTAGAATGACAGAGATCAACATCTGGGACAAATCCATAACCATAAAATAAATTCAAAATCACAAACAATATTTTCCATAACTCCTTCTTCTTCAGTAATTCAGATTAACAAAAAAAAAATTGACATACCCATAATAAACAACAATTTCAAACCCAATAGGGATCTAGACAGCCAGATCTGAACCACAAAGGAGGAAGATCAGTGGAAAACATAGATTATGTGGGCTCGAATTGTCGCCAGTGGTTCGTTAACGATCTAGATCTTCAATTGTTGAAGGAGCAACTTGGACCTAGATCGGATGAGTTCATGATCGGACTCAAAGCTTCACCAACCTTCCAAGCGTGAAGAAGATGAGATCTTGTGAGGAGGTGGAGTAGAATAAGTGGAGGAAGCAGTTGAACCAGGGGGAGAGGAAAATACCTTCAAAGAACGAGAAGCTGGCACCATTGGAGTGTCCACTTTAGTTAGTTGGCGTCTGTAGAATAAACGTTATTCACCTCACTCTTTTTTGGTGTATTTTTTATAAATACCAACTATTAAGCATTAATAAAACCCAAATTTGGTATAGTGTATATAACTTTGTACTTTCATAATGTTAAAAAACTGTATTTATTGTGAAAAAATATCAATGCCAAAAAAATAAAGAAAGAAGTGTTTCAACTGTTGATCATACTTAAAGTACAATAACCAAACAACTAACAATGTACACAACGAAGAAGAAAAGAGAGAAAGATTACTGATGTAACTATGGGGATAAGGAGGCTCGGTGGGGTGTGGAAGGATGACGCTCTGGCATGTATGTCTTGTAGATTGGGTGGAAGGAGAGGCTTGGTGGAGTATGCAAGTCATGATTTTTTTTTTTTGGTTAACTTAGTTGATAGTGTGAAGAACTTTAAGTTTTTAACCATATATCTTAAATGATTTTAATAAAACTTTAAAAAAAATTAAATGACTAAAATGAAGCCTAGTTCAAAGTTAAGGAATCAAATATTAATTTTTGCCACTAGATATTTCATATAGATTTACTTATATTTTTTACATATATCAGACTAATAATTTTTTTTCGTTAGACATTTCTTGCAACATATATTTTCCTTTGCAATATCTATTACAAATTACTCCCTCTTGTCTTAAAGATAAGAAAATTTTGGAAAGATTATGTTGGTCCAAATTATAAGAAAAAATGTGGATGTTTGGTGCAATAAATTAAATATTTCAATATTAACCCTCAATAATTTGAAGAATGTTGTGCTTTTTAATGATCATTAATTGATCTTGTATTTTAAAAAAAAACCATTAATTGAGGACAATTTTGAAAAAAAAAATATTTTACTACAAATTAAATATCGTTAACTAACATCAACTAATAATATTAGCATGTGAAGTGATTTTTTCTCTTATATTTAAGACTAGAGATAGTATTTAATTATAGCATTTTTTGGATTTTGCAATTGTACAAGTAACTTCATTTGATCTTAAATATAGGCCATTTTTAATTATCTTATATATATAAAAAAAGTTGTTAAACTAATTAAATTTACCTCAAATTTTATTTATTTTCTTGATTTACTTCTAATTAAATGTTACATATTTCCAATCATAAATTGTATTATTTTTTCAATATACTTAATAAAAAATATTTAAAAAAAATTATTTAATGATCCACTCATAATTTAAATTTTAGATCATAAAAATTCTTCTTCCAACAACCTTTAGTTGAGACCATAGAGAGTAAAATAAAGTTTGTGTGTGTGTGTGTGTGTACTAAATGCATAAGATCATCAAGGTGTGGTGGTCGTTGCAACTTTTGGACGATGCACGATATACACAGTGCGTACGTGTTCGTTTTTAGGGGCATCCAATTTTGCAAAATTCAACTGATGATTTCACGCCGACTTGAATTATCAGCCACTCTTCTCGATATTTACACTTACAGTCGCAAACTAGTCAACACTTTTCAATAATTACATTCTATTTTGACCTTTACTTTTTTTTTTCTTTTTATATTTATAAAAGCAAGCTTCTGGTCCAAAGATGGTCTCTGTATTCATAACTAACCAGAACTCTTCTTAATGTTTTTAAATTTTTAGAAAATATATAGAAAAGATAAAAGAGTAAATACAGTCCAACTTGTCTAGAAAACCCTTGCATCTACTATAAATAGGCGGTGGCTTCTCAAGCCTTATTAAAACGAGCTAAACAAGAAAAACCCAAAAAGCTATGGCCTTCATCAAAACTCAAGCCTTGATCCTTCTCTTCTCTCTCATCACCGTCTCCTTCACCATCAAGCCCTCTTTCGCGGATCAAATAGCTGTTTATTGGGGCCAAAACAGCAGGGAAGGCAGCTTGAGAAGAACATGTGCCTCCGGAAACTGTGATATTGTGCTTCTTGGTTTCCTCTATGTCTTCGGCGCCGGAAGATCTCCGGAGTTGAATTTTGCCGGCCATTGTGGTTCGTGGGACCCCTGCACCAAACTAGCCCCAGAAATAGAATTCTGCCAAAGCCGAGATATCAAAGTGTTACTTTCCCTCGGAGGAGGCTTCCGAAGCTACTCCATTGCTTCAACCGATGATGCTAAGGCTGTCGCCCACTACCTCTGGGACAACTTCCTCAGTGGTCAAAATGGCCCGCTAGGAAGAGTTGCCCTAGACGGCATTGATTTCAACATTGAAGGTGGATCCAACCTTCATTGGGATGACCTTGCCAGAGAACTCTATTCCTTCAAACAACAGAGAACCTTGTACTTATCAGCAGCCCCACAGTGTGTCATCCCAGACTATTACTTGGACAGTGCTATCGAAACTGGGTTTTTTTATTATATATTTGTGCAGTTCTACAACAATCCTCCATGTCAATATTCACACTGGAACAGTACCCTTCTGTTTCAATCATGGAATAAATGGACATCCCGTGTTGCATCATGGGATTCGAATGGGACAGTATTTTTGGGTCTGCCTGCTGCGCCAGCCGCTGCTCCAGGTGGTGGGTATATACCGCCGGGAACGATGATCTCTGAGGTTCTTCCCTATGCGAAGCAATCATCCAATTTGGGTGGAGTTATGCTATGGAGCAGATATTATGATATTCAAGGCAGGATTCCATACAGTGTACAGATAAAGCCTTATGCACTGCGATCAATATCGAAGTTGGCTGCAACTATACTGTGAATGCGATTTATGAGTATGTATTTAACACCATCAACCGTCTGTTACCAAAACCTCTAGCACTGTTCTAGAGTGACATATATATCCATATTTAAGGATGTATCAATGCACGATCTAACTTTTGTCGCTTTAAATATAATAAAATAATTAAGTGAACCAAATCTTATCTATGGATGTTGGGTCACACCTTACATGCAGTGGGGCTTCTCATATTATTACAAATAACCTTTGCCGTCTTCAATATCACACAAATAACAAGCTTTCGATTTTTAAATTTTATTCTCCAATCGAACAGATCGTCACTCTACCAAAAATTGAAGATATCCGTGAATTTTGGTTTAAAGTTTTAGTACGTCGCTCCATATTAACTGTAGAAGTGAGAATTTTTTAGTTGCAAATTACTTGATTGGGCAGGATTGTAAGAAATTGATGCGGTGCAATTCCATCTGAAATGAATGAGACTTTTTGGTTAGTTAGAAAAAGAGAGTTTTTTTTTTTCTGTGTGCATTGACCAAAAAGGACATTAAGGGAAGTTATAAGGAATAACCTTTTGAGAAATGATCTATCTGAGAAGATGGTGTTTGATAGAGTTCATTAACATCATTTGATCCATGTAACCGACCCCACATAGTGGGATAAGGCTATTGTTATTATTGTTGTTGTTGTGTGAATTTACAAAATTGTGCACATGCAGTTGACTTGAAGATGGTGGGGATTCGGATCACAGATCCTTAGTCTGGCTATTATATATCTTGACTCCAAAAAAAAAAACTTACATATAATTTGGCATCTAAAAAATCGTATTAGACAATATAGTTCGTATGTCTATCGTACTTTTCTCTATCTCTCTGCTTCCTTTCCATCTTAAAATTAATGTTGCGTCAGAGGGCCCCTTGCTTCCTTCATATATGTTTAGTCATTAATTATAAGCTTTCATACGTGATTAATTTTTTTTTATCGAGATCTAAATTGATTGTAACAAAGTTTCATTTCTTGTTCGATAAATTATGTAGATTAAAAAAGGATGAGATTGTTTCGTAGGTGGTTACTTTTTCTGTATCTACTAGACAAATTGATTGTAATAGACTATAATGGTTTTGCATTGTATTTTAGTTGGCTGCATTAATCATTTTCCGATGATATTACATACTCCTAAGCAATAATCTCATCCTTTTATAATCGACATAATTTATCTAATTTGTCTATAACATTTTTCCGATGATACCATTATAGTCTATTACAATCAGTTTGTCTAGTAGATATAGAAAAAGTAACCACCTAAGAAATAATCTCATCCTTTTATAATCGACTTAATTTATCGAATAAGAAATGAAACTTTGTTACAATCAATTGAGATCTCGATAAAAAAAAAAAATTAATCGCGTACGAAAGCTTACAATTAATGACTAAACATATATGAAGGAAGCAAGGGGCTCTCTGACGCAACATTGATTGTAAGATGGAAAGGAAGCAGAGAGATAGAGAAAAGTACGATAGACATACGAACTATATTGTCTAATACGATTTTTTAGATGCCAAATTATATGTAAGTTTTTTTTTTTATTTTTTTTGGAGTCAAGATATATAATAGCCAGACAAATGATCCGTAATCCGAATCCCCACCTTCATACAAAGTTGCACTACTCATAATTTTTAGTTCTTGACTTTTTCTTCTTGGGTAATCAACAAGCCTCTTTTTCCTTCGTTAGCCTTTTAATTTTATTTATTTCATTATTTCGTTTCTACAGGGTCATCTAGAATGTTTGAGTTTCTTAGTCAACGTTCTGAACTCCTTCAGCTTGTGACTGTAATTTGTTTTGAGTCTTGATTAATTAATTCATTTTGAATAATTCTTAATAAATTTGAAAACCTTAAACAAGCCAAACAAATATTCATAAGGTCAATACAGATCCTAATGTTTGTTTGTCATGTTGACTAACAATGAATGAAAAGGAAGTAAAATTTTAAAAAAAAAAAGTGATCTTGTAAATATAATTTAATTTTGTTCCACGGAACACAGATAATTTATTTCCAACCGAAGATTTACAGATACTTTTTCAGAAAGGATGAGTGAATTTTTGTCTCTTTCAAAAAAATATCACACCTTTATCAAGATTACTTGCAGGAACTTTGAATTTCTTTTAAAAAAACAAATATTATCAGTATGGAAAAAGTCTCCATGATGGCTATCAGTGAAGTATGGAAAGGTCTTCATAGCTATCCATGAAATTAGTGGTTCTTATCACAATCGTATTCTTCTGAGAAATTTTCAGTCGTACATAACATGACCCCAAAGTCAAAGTCTTAACCTGACACTCCCTCCTATTATTTTTTTTTTAATTCTAAATATAAGGTTTTTTATACTATATGAGGAAGTATTTATTATAAATTTTTAAAAAATACTCATATTTAATGTATTCAAAGAGAAAAAAAGAGAAATTAAATAAGGATAATTTTTAAAAAATATTGAGATTTTCAGAAAAATTGAGATAATTAATTAATTTTAATTCTAATTATTAATCCGTATGATTCACTTAAAATGATCTTATATTAAAGAGTAGAGAAAATATATCAAATGCCACGGCATTCCTTTCACATAGGATCTCCAACATTGGAGAAGAAAATAATTTTGCATTAAGTGCTCGTAAAATTTAATGATTAAAATAGAAATAATAAAAATATCAATATTCATGTTGGGTGCAGTTTTTCGCTAGTTGTGAACGTGCCAGAAAAATTGATTCTCAATTAAATTAATAACCTGACTTGAAAATTAAACCACGTAAGAGTTTGGATCCTTTACCACAATTTGCTTAAATCCAAGTATGAAAATGTGAAAAGGCAGAAATTAAGATGAAAGTAGAACGACTTGAATCATTGCAGTAATAATAAACATATTCATGATAGCTAAAAAATGGCAACAAGCCTGAACTAATAACATAGATGATGGAAACAAGCTCTAGCAGCTATGAAACATAAAATAAAATTGATGGCGTGTGAGCATTTTAATTCAGAATCTAGAATATCCTTTCTTTCGATAAGTGTTAAAAATATTATTATTTTCAAATAATTATTAAAAAGTAAAATAAAATTAAAGATCAAAATAAAACATACAAGATAATTAATTAATCAAATTAAAATCAAATGAAATGAAGAGACGAAAGTGAAATTTAAATGAATTAAAGAGATCAAATTAAAATTAAATGATAAAAATAAAATATAGGGTTTTTTTGTACTTTTTGCCCGTGAATTCTTTGAATCCTTTACTAAAATTTCCACAAATGCAAGTGTATAAATTAATAGGAATGGAAATGAAAGATGGAAGATAAATATATATATATATATATGGAGGGATCACAAATACAATAAGAGAACAGACTACAAACATGACTGGGAATTAAAAGAAAAATAACAAAAATACTCAAAAAACATGAACCTGGCTCAATGGAGAACAGAGTGCTAATTTAGAGTACTTGCTTTAAAAAATGGATAATTGCTTGACTGTAATATTTGGGCACTTGATTTGATGCAATGGTTATCTGAAAATAATTGAGATTTGTGTTGAAGATTTGAATAAGTTTGTAGTGTGGGTCTTTAAGAGATGTGTTGTCTGTCCTTTTATATAGGTGGAATCTAAGCACTTTTCAGTTTCACTAACCCCACATTCTTCACTTGCATCAATTTAAGGAAACTACCATGCCTCTTATGAGTCACGGGTCCCTTCTAGGTTGTAACTTTCCCACAAAATTGTAACTTCTCTTTAAATTGTAATTTCTCTTTTGTAAAATCTTAATCATCCTTGCCTTTTACATTTCTCAAATGGGCTATATGAACTGGGCTTCTCCCACTATAATTTTAAACCGGACAATGAGATAAAGTTTTTTTTCCAACTAATTAATATAAGCCTAAGACAAACCTATTAAAGGAGCCTAGAGAACACACACACATATATATTTATATTAGCCTTCAGAAATACAAAATCAATTATCAAAATCTTATAATTAAGTAATTTTAGTATTTAACTTTTAATAGATAATATAACTAATCTTTTTTAATATATCTTGTAGTTGATCTCAAATAAAATTTAAGCAATTTTAATTTTGGAAAAAAAATTCATCAGCAGCCACAGGTACAAGATTAAAGTGAAGGAATCAAATTAAACTAAAACCAAGTGGAGGGACGATAATGACACATCAAATCAAATTTTTATGACACCAACATATCAAAATCAAATTAAAAGATTAAAATTTTGGCCAACTATATATAAATTTTATTATTTAATTCAACTTCATGTACTACGTACGTACTGAAGTTTTTATTTAACTCTCATAGCTTTCAATACGTAGGAACAAACCGTGCCAAACGGCAACTTATTCCCTTACACAATTTACACAGATCCCTTAATGGCGTCGCTATATCCACTTTGGACATCGTTGAACCTGTCCCAGATCATGACTCCGCCGTACTTAGGAGACCCGCTGATTGCCGGAAGAACCTGGGAAGTCAAAGCGTTCGCCGGAATAAACCCACCACTCGGGGCCGCCGCCTGCGATGCTGGAACCCCCAAGAACACGTGGCCAGCTTGCACGGAGATCCATTGGTTCCATGCACTCACAAGATTGTCAGTGTTTCCATTGGTATACTGGCATCGGGGATTGTTATAGAACTGAACCCAAACATAATCGAACAAGCCAGTTTTGATCGCAGAGTCCAAGTAAGTGTCTGGGAATGGACATTGAGGCGCGGCGGAGAGATGCATCTGCTGGTTCTTTCCCTTCAGAGCACTGGCTAGCTGGTCCCAGGGCTGCCCTGCACCAGCCTCAATGTCGAAGTCGATGCCATCCAAAACGGCGTCGCCTAAGGGCCGAGAGTTGGAGCTTCCTCCGAGGAAGTTGTTCCAGAGGTAGTCAGCAAGCTGGTTGGCTTCATCGGCTGAGTTGAGAGAGTAGCCTCCGGAGCCGCCACCAAGGGAGAGAAGCACTTTAATGCTTTTGGATTGGCAGGTTTTGATGTCGGCGCTTATGCCGGTGCAGGTGTTCGCCGAGGGGTCACAGTGGCCAGCAAGGTTTAGTTGTGGGGTTTGGCCATTGCCGAAGGTGGCCAAGAAACCTATGTTAACGAATTGGTAGTTTCCGGTGTTGCAGGCATCTGCGAGGGAGCCTTCGCCACCATTTTGGCCCCAGTAGATGGCAATTCCGGCGGCTTCAGACCTCTCCAAGAAGGAAGAAATGAGCAAGAGAGGAAGTAAGAAAAGAGAAACTTGTTTAACAGAAGCCATGTTCATGTGTATGTTGTAATGAGTGATTGTGGTTTGAGGGAGGAAGAGAGGAAGGGTATTTATAGTGTTTGTGATGAAGAATAACAAGAGAAACGTGCCTTGTGGGTAATGAATTCTTAGGAGAGATAGCATTCAATATGAATAGCTGATTTTATGACCTTACACAACGTGTTTTAAGTCTGCTTGACTTGAAAAATAAAACGATACGCAAGCCAAGATCAAAAGAGACGGAAGCATATAATAATTTCTTGCTAGACACTATAATCCCAACATCCATATTTTGGATGTGTGTTTATCTATGATTAATGTGCATTATATTGTCTTTACATTACAGTAATGATTTTATAAATTTGGGTATACTAATTTTGATTACAGCATGTGATAAATTAGTAAATAATAAAATATAATTGACTTTTCCTAATTATATTTAAAATTGAATTTATTGAAGCACTTTTATGAAGGTTGAAAATATGATTGTTAATCACTTGGACATTTTGGATATATAATTACTTATTGTTTTACACCTTTGAAAACTTTCACAAGTATGAATGAAAATTTTATTTTATAGTACATGAAACTTTCAATTATTACAGACGGCCAGGGCCAGAAAAATTTAATTATGGGAAAAATAGATTTTATGACTTATTAAAACTAACCTAAATAATAATACTGAGATTTCATGATTGTATGAGTTTAGGCACAATGAAGTGATATAGTATTATGATTAATGTGTATTTGGGTGAGTCAGATACAAAAATTTTAAATTATAAAAACCATTTTCTTGCCAATATTTTAAAGACCATATTTTGAATTATAAAGACTAGCGTATTTTCTAGACTAAATAATTAATTTTTTCTTAACTTTTCCTATCTTCCTCGGGAATCAACAAGCCTCCATTGATTCCTTCATTATCTTTTTTCTTTTTATTTATTCCATTATTTCCTCTCTCATGGGGTCATCTAGAATGTTTGAGTTTCTTAGTCAACAGGTTCTAAAGTCCTTAAGCTTGTGATTATAATAAGTTTCTAGTTTTGATTAATTAATGGCTCACTTTTTTAAGCTTTTTGTCATGAAAAAATCACTTATTTAAAAAAAAACTTGTAAAAATTTTTAGGATGTTTGTTTGAGTTTCTAAAATAATCAGAATCTTAAAAAAAAAATAAAAAAATTTCTCATTATAGTTCCTAACTAGTAACTCAAAAATCACTTTTCAAGTAAAAAAAGGATTTTTTTATGATTCTATATAATCAAACACAAAATAGCTTTAATTTTCATAAAATCTCTAAATAATAAATAATTTTTAGGTAATGTAAAAATCACTTTTTTAACCCTAAACAAATTGGCCCTAATTCATTTTGAATAATTGATTATTTGAAGACCTTACACGTACGAGCCTAACAAATATTCGCAAGGCCAGTACAGATCCCTGATTCTTAATTGGATCTATAAACTTAAAGTTCATTTGTGATATAGATGAACATTGAACAAAAAGGAAGTAAAAAAAAAAGTGATTTTGTAAATGTAATTTAATTTTGTTATTCCACGGTTCAGATACTTAAACATAATTTATTTCCAACCGAAAATTCACAGATAGTTTTAGAAAGGATGAATTTTCGTCTCTTTAAAAAAAAATAATATTATCACACTTTATCAAAATTACTTGAAAGAACTTTGAATTTCTTTTAAAGAAACAAATAGTGTAAGTACGGAAAAGGTCTCCGTAACTATCACCAGGCATCGAACTTAAAGTCTTCATAACTATCCATCATTCAAATTAGTGGTATTCTTCTGAGAAATTTTCAGTCGTACAGAAGATGACTTCTGACTCCAAAAGTCAAAGTCTTACCTGATACATCAAGTGGCACGGCATTCTTTTCACATGGGATCTCCATCACTGGGCAACAACATAATTTTGCATCAAGTGCTCCTAAAATTTAATGATTAAAAATGACAAATAAATAAAATAATATTCATATATTTAGAGGTTCCTAGCTATGAGAGAAAGTAAGGTGAGGAAATTCAAACTCTCGTTTGATTATAAAAAAAATATATATAAGTTTTTTATAAGTTGGACTTAATTCGAGAAATTTTATTTTTAGAGTATAACACAAAGAAGTTTCACTTTCTAACTTATTATAGTAATTTTTAAATATACTCTTATTATTTTAATATTTTTTCTTAATAATATTCATGTTATTAACATTAAAACATAGTATATTTTTTAAAAAATAAATTAAATTTTTTGGGAAAAAATGATGTAACAATTGAGAAGTTAACTTCTAAAGAAATATAGTTCCTAAGAAGTGACCCATTACATAAACGTAATTTTAAAATATTGCTGTTGTTAATATATACACAAATATATAATAAACATTTTAATCTAATTCTTTATTGATTAATTAAAAAATATCTTTCAAGTAATATGTAGTGGCCCTTAAATTAGCCAAGCATTATAATTACAGAAAAAAAAAAGGAGAGAATAGACCAAAGATTAAAACACACATTCCTTCCAATAGCATAAGCTAAATATAACTCATGGGTTCACTGTCTTGTGCGAAGATTACAAGTTGATTTTGTTCCTCTCTTCTTTCAATATCTCTTGATACCTCATCAAATTCAGGTCTCGAACCATAATAGGAATAAAATTAGCCAAGCGTTAATTAAAAAACATAATAATTCTCAGGTGGTTCATAATCACGTAAGTGTACAGTATGAGATGTTCTTTTTTATTGATAATTACTATCTAATATTCAGTATTATTAATAATTAAAAAAGAATTCACACATTCAAAAGTGATATTTATAAAAGAGCATTAATATATATAGAGAGTAGAAGCCACATCATGTATTCTGTATAGTTATAAATAGCGTCACTCAACTTAAAATTTATATAAAACGTGGCCCCACAATTTAGTCTAGGGTCTATATATCATTATTTTTCTTATTATTTTTTAAATGCATGATATTCTTTCATATTTATAAGGCCAATACAAATCCTTAATTAGCTAACTCTAAATTGTTATAAAATTTTATTTGTGAGTTCACATTAATTATTTTTAGATTTTCTAAAATAGGTTAACAATGGTATATTAAGATGTTGAAGCCCAATGTCATTTTGTAATCATAAGAATTAATAGATTAGACACACAGTTTAATTATAAGTCTAGTTGGCAGTAACATGTATAGACTATTATGTTTTACTAAAATACATAATATGTGGGTATGATAAAACTATTATTTAAGGAATGTTAGGTCCCCTCTCCAACTCCAATTAGTGTGATTCTCCACTAAAAGCCCCTAAAACCCTAAAAATTTAAAGAGGAAGACCTAACTTTGACTCTTTTGCGTCTATAATAACATCATATATGCATTTTGTTTATTTAGATTCAACCACACATTAGATCTGTAAAAAATATTGCATGTAGCATCAGAGCTTTAGGGGTATGTGTTTGAAATGGTAGCCAACCATACATATATGCAACAAATATGTTGTGTGCGTTTTAATTTGAATAAATGTATTTTCTTTGACTTTTGACTCCTTCATATCTACATACATGTTTTTCCATCTGACTTACGATTCATATTCTCCTCCTTCTTGAAGTTATACTGGCATTTATATTTGTCGTTCTCCGCATCTCGAAAGTCAAGAAGAAGGGGAGATTTTCTTCTTTAAAAAAAAGTAAATAAATAAAAACGGGAAAATGGATTTTCGGTTGAAAGTAATGACCTTTTATTAAGTGTCCGATGGCAAACATTGTAAATTTGATTGAGTTTAGAATTTCTCTTTTTTTTTTAAAAAAAAAAAGCAAATAGGGCTAATGTCATGATGACATCAGCACCAATTTTAAAAGAGACAGTCGGTGGCATTGGGCTTCTGGCGGCGCTAACATCAACTCGCAAAAAGTACGTCGTTGGCCATGTATTTCTTATATTTATTTTTTCCCACTATTTTCTGTAGTTGTGTTTATCCCCATATTCGTATGAAATTATGACTGGACCCCAATAGTTCCTAAAATCACATTTTGACCCAATTCTTTTGTGATTTCATTTTAACCCCCAAGATGTGAAGGTTGTTTTGAATTTTCAATTCAATCCTTAATATCTAAATATTTGAAAATTGTCTAAGGCATTTTAATGCATTAGTTAAGTGGGAGTTCTTAAAACCTGCATCAAATACTCATTAAGGGATTTAAATCATTACTTTGTGGTGTTGTGTTACAAAGAAATCTTTTATCCTTTTGAAGCAATTAAATTCAAATTTTGACTCCGATATATTTATGTAATTTTATGGGTATGTGAAAGTGTGCTGAATGACTTATTTATTTCATTCAAAATTGGCCCTTGATGCTTATCGATGAGTCTAAATTTTTTTGGCAGTGAGGAGTGAATCTCTAAGTCGTGTTTTAATTTAATTATGGGCTTATACAAATTATTTTCCCGGCAACTTAAGGATTATTGGGCCGCATGGTTTGTTTAAATTTTATTTCGGCTCATTCTTCTTTACAGGAAAATTGAACTTAAGTTTATATTTGGTGAACAAATTTGTTTCGAATTAAGAGAAGAAAAAATTGGACAATTCTAATACATTAGAAATTTTACAATTGTATTCGGGTGCTCCTTGTTTCCTAAATTATTGGAAATTTAATTTAGGCAAGTATAACATATTTTAGTTTTGTAAAATTATTTTGAAGTTTAATTTTGTCCAAAATAACAAACAAATATGTTATGCAAGTTTTGGTAAATTGATAAATAGTGGGTGGATTATGTTATAATCCTCTAAGCACATATAGTCGAGTTGATAGATTAGTTAAGTAAATTCTCATTATGATGAAATCATTGTAGAGGCAATGTTATTTATCTTGTACAGAATGACCATGTTGCCAAGGATTTATATAGATAAAAATGGTTTCACATCCTAAAGAATGTAGTTGTGTTCCAGAAGACTTTGTTGTTGGAAGTGTATCTTTTATTTATTACTATTGCTATTGTATATGTAAGACTTCAATCTTATGCTTAAGTTTCTACTAGTGACAAAGATATTAAGGATGTGCTTGTTTGTAAACATGTTTGTTTACTTGAGTTCTGTATCCATTGATGCAAAAAGAATAAACAAAAGTGCAATTATATCAGGATATTGTGCTTAATCCACTATCAATTTGCTTTGTTATTGAATTGATTGATTGCAGTTTAATAATGCATATTTCTATGGAAGGAAATTCAGTAATTTTATGTGTCTTTGCAATATTCTAATAGCTATGATGATGTCTCATGACAATAAAGACACAATATGTTGTTGCTTATTTTATCTAAAGTTAATGCACTAGAAAATAGCATTCCATATTTAGTTTAATTGTTTAGTGCATTATGTCATATGGAATTAATTGACATAAGATGTCACCAAATAAAGTATCCTTTCTTGTGAAGACCTTTTGAGGGATAATTTGTGTGCATATAATATCATACGGATATCTTAACTGACCCAAAGAAAAGTTAATATCAAGCCGAATATACTGTACCTATGATGATAAATATTTTCTCAAGTTTAAAGTAATAGAATTAATATTTAATTCATAATGGAAATTGTTGTTCACAATTTTAATTACAACTATGGATTAAATTTCCTAGTTTGAGAATTTTGTTTTATATACTTGATGATGCTTGTCACCAAACTTGTTCATTTATCAAGGTTTGTAAAATCGTTTAGTTCACTTTTTGATAGGAAAGCTAGGCAATTTTATTTCAATCTAGAAATATTGTTTTGTAAATTATTTCAAAACCGCTTACTTCCCTTGTTGATGGAATTGTTTAAATTTTTACATGTAGTTACTTGCCCAAAGAGAGTGATTGTATGTATTAATTCCAAGATTGCATGAAGTATACATATGAGAAAAAATGGTTGAGAAGGCCTATTCGCCTAAAAGGGATAGTTCCTTAGAAATCACATGATATATAATTTGATTAATTTATTTGCCCAAAGGGAATAAATTTTTCAAATTAATTTGGTTAACTTCATGCAAGTGGGACCAATTGCATGTTGTGTTCTCTACCCAAAGGGGAGTCTATGATGATGCATGTGGTGCCCCTTGAAGATAGCATGTTTGGCATTTATTTATCTTGAGCTATCCTTGAAATTGCGTTGTATACTGACCACGTTGCATTTTTAAAATATTTTCCTTTGATGTGAACAACAATATTAGTACCAAATGGTTCTCATTTCCAACTTGTGATATGTAACCTAATATATCTATTTAATGGATTGTATTCTTTTGGTTAAACTATATGCGTGCAAAATTTGTTTGGAAATGTTGTTAGATATCATTAATGATCAATAGGAGAGCCTTTTCATTTTTTCATTGTTTGTGCCAATGACTTAAGCAATATAAAATTGATTCCTATGAGGGAATATTGCATATAAAGATGATAACTTCATTCATTCCCTCATAAGGATAGTATATTTGTAGACTCACACTTGGAGTGGAAATTGTTGAAAATCAAGTATGAGTTGAGAAAGTGAGAAGACATCCCATTTTGGGTAAATATGAGCTTGAAAAGGATATATGAAGGATAAAGACATGTTGATCCAATAACATAAAATTTTGGTTAAGATATAATTTTAAACTCACTTTTATACTTCATTCTAATCAAATGTCCTAAATGGCCTATGTAGATCTCCCTGATGTTTGAAGTTAATGTAATTAGAAGTTGATGTGGGATAAAGTTGTTAGAGAATGCATTAGTGTAAGATATTCATCTACTTAAAGGAATGGGTATTTAAACTTGGTGTGTTCTCATTAATTAACTCATATGATGATAGTTGGTGATGCTGAAATAATAGTGGATTCAGTGAGAGCTACTAGTTTAGTTTTAGTAATAGATATGAACTTATATATTTATTTTCTTTTGCGCTTTTCTTAATGAGGAGTATGATTTCAATTTTATTTGGACAATTTTGACTTAAATTATATTTTTTATAGTAAAAATAAATTTGATATTGAACCGTTGATTTGGTGGTAAAAAAAAAATAGAGAGATATTCCTATGGAGTATTTAAATACATAATTGATGTTTGATTGATTCCATAACCAAAAGACTAAGACCTATTAAGTTTAAGAAATATGCTGAAAACATGGGTATTTTGAGGTCTTTTAGATCTTTTGAGTTAGTGAGAGTTTGGCACATTTTTCTCTTGGCTTTTATAACTATACTGTGAACCTTTTATTTCCATTTTATCATGTTATATTATTGTACCATTAGTAAACTCCTTAATTTCAAGCTTCCTTAATTAACTCATGATTTCTTAATGGATGTTGATGAAATGCTTGTGAGGAGTTCTTATGTTTAAATGATGGTTTATTTTTCTTTTTTTTATAATGCAACCATGATAAGGAGCATGTGTTTCTATTGAATTTGGTCATGGATTAATAATTGCTTAGGATAAAGTTTTGTCCATTATATGGGCCTAAAGATTTGGTTTTTGAATGATTTGGCATGAGTTTAATTTCAAACTGGGGCTAACTTATGCTAATCTAATTTTGTGGTGATGTCATATCACATGCATTATTTAAAGATATATTGCCATTTTTAATTTACAATATGAGTATACATCTTGTAACAACTCTCATTACACTATTCCAAACTTAGTTTCTAACTAACAAAGGTACAATTGATGATGTATGCAGGACTGGAGGAACCAAGGCAGAGAAACTCCATGTTGTGGCTAGACACAGGGCCGCCACGGCGAATGAGTTGGAATTTTGTAAAATTTTCTAGACAAAAGGGCCTCATGCCATGGCGAACTTACCCACTATCACTGCGCCAGACTATGGATTCCTATAAATCAGAAACATTTCAGTCTACAAAGCAGAAAGAAATGAAGGGAGAATCAAAGAAGCTGCATTAAGGCTTGAGAAATTTGGACTTTGGGGGTGATTTTCGAACTCTATGAGCATCAATCTTGGTTGGTAAGTGATCCTTACTCCTCCCTCTCCATTTTCTTCAATTTTTTAGTTGGATTTTCAGGTGTATATGTTGGGTTTTTGATTTTAGACAAATCCTACCAATTAAAATGGATGTAATAGGATTAATGAGGTGTTATTTAGTGTTATGAAGCCTTGAGTTCAAGTTTTGAATGGATAGTAATAAGTTAAGTTGAAACCTAGGATGACTTTGGTTAAGGGGGCATGAAATCGGAAATGAATGAGATTGGTTATGATTTGATCATTAGGAGCTTAATAATGTATAAAAATGCGATTGGAACCTTGAGTTAAGCATAATTGGTTGAATTATGAATTTTGAGATAATTATACTGTATGTTAATCGTGGACATTATGACATTGGAGATGTTGTTTAGTTAACCAGAGGAGTACAAATTATGGTTGGCAATCCGAGGAGCTTGTGAAATTCGCGTGTGTGGTATTGACAACTTAAGGTTACTAAGTGTTTATATTGTATGTATTATATGTTAGTGTATATATATATACATAAATGCATGTTTTCGTTCATACCACAATATTGCTGTGTGTATATGACTTTTC
Source organism: Adenanthera pavonina (assembly GCA_026686845.1). Taxonomy (NCBI): domain Eukaryota; kingdom Viridiplantae; phylum Streptophyta; class Magnoliopsida; order Fabales; family Fabaceae; genus Adenanthera; species Adenanthera pavonina. The sequence continues at coordinate 49,479,314 of JAIVEN010000001.1, read as the reverse complement.
TACATATCATGGTATAAACATGGCTAGATGATGATTATGATGATGATTATATATGATGATGATATGACATTACATGAGTTCATAGCATGATATTGAGAAACATGATAATGATGATGATATATCATCATTATTTAGTGATATAGCACAAATATCACCACTATATGAACATTGTGAGGAAAAGTGGATCGGGAGGTGATGATGATATATGGCCTCAGCCTTGTTTCGCCCCTTAATGGTGATTTTTAAGGATTTGGTGTTTCAAGAGTTAAAGTCGATGTGTTTTAGTTTATTCTGGTCAGTTTTTAGAAATTTTTGGTCAAAACTGGAGGTGTGTTGGAGTAGGATATTACACATCTTAACTCATATTGGGGGTATTTTGGATCTTGTGTCATATGATCTAGTTCTTATCATCTAAAATTTAGAATTGATAAATGCACATATTGGTTTTACTTAAAGCCTTTAATGGACCTTATGACCATGGTGTGACTATTGTACATGACTATATTGTTTGGTTCTTAATAAGTGGTCTAATGTCCATAAGTTTTCATAGAAAAGTCTCAATTTGGTTGTTGCTAGTGTATGATCTAGTTTAAGTACATAAAGTTGAACAAAAGTAAATTGCACCATTGGTTAAGCATACTTTGTTAATGATCATCATCTTATCAAATATTTGCATGGGTAAATATTGATATTTTGCATGTCTTAAGGTTAAGTTCTTTGTGTTGGCAAAGAATAAATATAACATGTATCTTAAGAGATAATAAACATATTAAGATGACCATTGTATTTGATGTAATATGTCTCAGTATGAAGGGAGCTCCAATCTCAAAATAAAGTTATTTGAGACATACAGGCTTATTTAAGCCAAGTGATTTCTCAAACTGCAGTTATGCATAAGTAATATTAAAAAAATTAGAAGATCGATAAGAAATAGTGCATAAGTATAATAATTGATCACATAAGGTACTATTTCTTACCACACTTTCAGATTTTCAATCTATGTTGATATGAGTGATTATGGTTGAGAAGTAATGTGCAATTGGCATAATCCCATATTAATGATCATGTTTGACCAGATTGATTTCGTGTGTCATTTTATGGATTGTGTTTTAAAAGGTGTGCACACATAAGGTTTTTTAATTGTAAACTAGAGAATTGTTTTACAAAATAAAATGAATTTTCAAAATAAAATTAATATGGCTCAGGCAGGAAAATGTTAGAAAATTTTATGACATTTTATTTGTAGGCTCATATTAATTATTTTTGTGTTTTCTAAAATAGATTAACAATGATCTATTAAGATATTGAAATCTAATGTTATTTTGTAATCATAAGAATTAATGGGTTAAACATACACAGTTTAATTATAAGTCTGATTGGCGGTAAATGTATAGGTCATTATATTTTACCAAAATCCATAATGGATATGATAAAACTATTATTTAAGGAAAGCTGGGTCCCATTTCTAACTCTCTAACTAATGTACTTCCCACTAAAAGCCGTTGAAAATATTAGGAATCTAGAGACTCCTTTGTGGCTATAATAACATCATGTACGCATTTTGTTTTTTTAGATTCAAACACATACTTATGTGATATATATTACATAAATTTGATCTATAGATCAATATATATATATATATATATATATTAAAATTTATAGAAAATTACACTCTTCATGAATTAGTCATAAGTAGAAAAATAATCAAATGATATTTGTGAAAACATTTTTAATTCGGCATCTAGAATAATATTCTTTCTTTCGTATTTTTTTTGGGCCAAAATATCCTTTCTTTCGCCTAACTCTTAAATTGAAATGTTTGTTTCTAGCACTTCAATATAGCTTGTTCGGCAGTTTTTAAATTGAAATGTTTTTTTCTAGCGCTTCAATATAGCTCGTTCGGCAATTTTTAAATTGAAAGGTTTGTTTCCAGCATTTCAGTATAGCCTGCTTGGCAGTTTTGAACATAAAGTTAATTGCATTAATTGTATTCTTTAATATTTGCAAATAAGAGAAAATAAAAGTCTTTAAACCGAAAACCAAATGAAGAGGAGTTACCATCAAAAAAGAATTTTGAAAAACCTTTTTAAAAATGAAAAAGATGGCATGTGAAAGCCAAAAACCAAGGGAGTTCAGGAGTTGGATTGTCTTGTGGGAAAAGTTTCAGGTACCTCATAAGAATAATTACCCTAATTTTGTTGTGCAAAATTAATATGGCCTTAACTTTAATTATCTTAGTTGCCCTTATTAATCATATACAAAAATAAAATAACATTATCCATAAACATATGTGAGAAGTTAGATTGACTACACAGTTTATATATATAGTCCGTAATAATCCCTATAGGCATATAATCTGAGAAAAGCAAGTCGCATCACTTCTGGCGGCGTACGTTTAAAACAAGCAGATGTGGCTAACGGTTTCTTGTGTGCAATTCATGACTGTTCAACGCAAAAGATTAGTGAGCCATGGTAGCTGCTGACTCACTTGCTTAATTAGTTGGACGCTCATGGTTTCAAACTCACTGCTGCATAAACGTCAGATCTTTGAAAAACCTGAGCTATCGATGCCAAAAATAAAAGTCGGATCTTTGAAAATTCTTGCTCTGTGATCCTTGAAGTTGAAACTGTGTAGGCTAAAATATATATTTTGTCCTTCTAATTAATTTTGTTTTCATTTCTTAACTTTACTTAATTTTGATTTGGCCCTTTGATATCTTTTAAGTTTCACTCTCATCTAATAACTTCATTTAACTTCAACGTAGTCTATTAACTTATCTTAAATTTTATTCTCATCCCTTAAGTTAATTTAAATTTGATTTAGTTCCTTAATCTCATATATATTATTCTATATATATAATTATAATTATTTCATTTTATTTTATCGACAACTCACATAACATTTTTTTGGTAAGTATTTTAAGTTAAGGGTTAAAAGAATATTTATCATTTTTTAAATAATTATTAAAAGAAAAATAAAATTAAGAGTCGAAATAAAACATACCAGAAAATTAATCAATCAAATGAAATGAAGAGAGGACAGTGAAATTTAAATGAATTAAGGAGATCAAATTAAACTTAAAAATAAAACCAAGTCAAGTCAAGGAATGATATTGGCACATCAAATCAAATTAAGAGATTAAAATTTTGGCCAACTATAAATAAATTTTATTATTTATTTCAACTTCATGTACTACATAATGAAGTTTTTATTTCACTCATGTAGCTTTGGATATATGCAGGAACAAACCCTACCAAGCTGCTTCTTATTCCAAAGCAAACACTCAATCATTCATTCATTAGACAGAACCCTTAATGGCGTTGCTATATCCATTTTGGACGTCGTTGAACCTATCCCAGATCATGACTCCGCCGTACTTAGAAGACCCCTTGATTGCCGGAAGAACCTGAGCAGTCAGCACGTTCGCCGGAATAAACCCGCTGCCTGCCGCAGCCTGCGATGCTGGAACCCCCAAGAACACCTGGCGAGCTTGCACGGAGGTCCATTGGTTCCATGCACTCACAAGATTGTTAGTGTTTCCATTGGTATACTGGCATGGAGGATTGTTATAGAACTGAACCCAAACATAATCGAACAAGCCAGTTTTGATCGCAGTGTCTAAGTGAGCATCTGGGAATGGACATTGCGGCGCGGCAGAGAGGAGCAACTGCTGGTTCTTTCCCTTCAGAGATTTGGCTAGCTCGTCCCAATGCTGCCCTCCACCGGCTTCGATGTCGAAGTCGATTCCGTCCAAAACGGCATCACCGAACGGCCTTGAGCTGGAGCTTCCTCCGAGGAAGTTGTTCCAGAGATAGTCAGCAACCTGGTTGGCGTCATCGGCAGAGCTGAGCGAGTAGCTTCCGGCGCCGCCACCAAGGGAGAGAAGTACTTTGATGCCTTTGCCTTGGCAGGTCTTGATGTCAGGGCTAATGGCAAGCGAGTGGGCTGCAAGGTTAACTTGCGGGGTTTGGCCATTGCCGAAGGTGGACAAGAAAGCTATGTTAACGAATTGGTAGTTTCCGGTGTTGCAGGCGTCAGCGAGGGAGCCTTCGCCACCGTTTTGGCCCCAGTAGACAGCTATTCCGGCGGCTTCAGACCTCTCCAAGAAGGAAGAAACGAGCAAGAGAGGAAGTAGCAAAAGAGAAGCTTGTTTAAGGGAAGCCATGTTTATGTGTATGAAACGAATAATTAATCTGCGTTGTAATGAGTGATTGTGGTTTGAGGGAGGAAGAGAGGAAGGGTATTTATAGTGTTTGTGATGAAGAATAACAAGAGAAACGTGCCTTGTGGGTAATGAATTCTTAGGAGAGATAGCATTCAATATGAATAGCTGATTTTATGACCTTACACAACGTGTTTTAAGTCTGCTTGACTTGAAAAATAAAACGATACGCAAGCCAAGATCAAAAGAGACGGAAGCATATAATAATTTCTTGCTAGACACTATAATCCCAACATCCATATTTTGGATGTGTGTTTATCTATGATTAATGTGCATTATATTGTCTTTACATTACAGTAATGATTTTATAAATTTGGGTATACTAATTTTGATTACAGCATGTGATAAATTAGTAAATAATAAAATATAATTGACTTTTCCTAATTATATTTAAAATTGAATTTATTGAAGCACTTTTATGAAGGTTGAAAATATGATTGTTAATCACTTGGACATTTTGGATATATAATTACTTATTGTTTTACACCTTTGAAAACTTTCACAAGTATGAATGAAAATTTTATTTTATAGTACATGAAACTTTCAATTATTACAGACGGCCAGGGCCAGAAAAATTTAATTATGGGAAAAATAGATTTTATGACTTATTAAAACTAACCTAAATAATAATACTGAGATTTCATGATTGTATGAGTTTAGGCACAATGAAGTGATATAGTATTATGATTAATGTGTATTTGGGTGAGTCAGATACGTTTACGAAAGATGAATGGTAGCCACCGATGTTGAAATAGATGTCATAAATTTAGGCGTAATATGTGGGGAATGATACAAGGGAGCACTCACAGTCACACCACAAAGTCTTAATTGCACACTTTGTCATTTATATATATTTATAACATTTGCTTTCTTCTTCCGGAAGCAGCCTGCAGCCTCCTCCATTTATTCCTTTTAATTTATATTATGACGTACCTTCTCCGTTCTATTTATTTCATTGTTTTCTTAATTTCTCTTGAGGTCATCTAGAATGTTTGAGTTTCTTAGAGCATGTTTGGTTCCACGTTTTGTAAACGTAACCATGATTTTTAACCATAGTTTTCTAAAAGATGTGTTTGGCCAAACACCCACGTTTTGCAAACTGACTTTTTGAAAAATGAAAAGTGGGTTAAACTGTGGTTTTGGAAAAGGAGGGAAAAAGTTACTTTTCCTTTAACAAAACGTAGATTTTGAAAAAGGAGAAATAAATTTACTCTATATTATACATCTAAAAGTACTTTTAACCCTTATCATCCAAACAGATTTTTTGTCAAACTTAATTTTACAAAAGGAATATCCAAACATAATAACTTCCAACAAACTTACTTTATCTAAACTTTATTTTTACAAACTTCATTTATCTTAACTTAATTTTACAAAATAGAGAACCAAACGGGCCCTTAGTATACAAGTTCTCATGTCTTCAAGCTACTCGTTTTAATTTGTTCTGAGTTTTGATTAATCATCGGCATCAATTGCAGCAATCAATATAAAATATACAACTTATAACAGCAGTACTATACAGGTGTTTGGGTTCTGTATTCTTATCAAGGATGAAGAAATTGTACACATCCATTATCTAGATTGTTTAAGACCAAAATCGAACAATTCATACTTTATTTTATTTAGTTTTAACTTATAAAATGAAAAATAAAATCTAGAGAGTATGAAATCCGGACTATAACTTTAAATTAAAAAAAATCGATCATAATGTTTCGACCTATAAAATAAAAATAAAATATATGAAATCTAGACAATTTTAAATCAAATTTGTGTGGTGTAAGCCTTATCTCAAAGATTATTGCGATGAGCAATGAGTTCGGATTCGACAATATATCTTACTCTGAATTTGGTATGTAAAACAAATAAAAATTAGGGTGGGTTTGTGCATATGGATGCAAAATAAATTGCATTATTCATAATTTATAAATGGTAAAAAGCATATTTTTGGTCCCTTAATTTTACACTAGATCTCATTTTAGTCTTTTAACTTTATTTTTTTTCATTTTAATTCTTTAATTTTCAACATATAATCAAAAGTTTTCCTTTTTTCAGAAAATGCTGACAAAGTATTCCCACATTTACATTATTTAATATTGACATATTAATTTTCATTACTAAGTAATTAATATTATTATATATTCATTAATCTTAGGCTTAAAATATTTTTAAATTAAATTTAAAAAATTAAAAATAAATTATTATAAATATTCGACTTCAAAGGAAAAACCTTAATCTTAGGATTTTTGTGGTCATGGATAAATATGTAAGCATTACAAAATGCTTTGTTAACATTTAAGAATATTTTGTCAGTAATTTATGTTAATATAGTTAATTATGTGAATCATAGGGAAAGTTTTGATTATATTTTTAAAGTTAAAGAATTAAAAAGAAATAAAATAAAATTAAGGAACTAAAAAGAAATATGATATAAAGTTAAGGAATTAAAATTGTACTCTTACGTTGATAAATAATATGAATTCTAAACTTTTTTTCATATTTTATATTTGATATTAATTTTACTACCAGAAAAATTTAAATTAGTGACGAAACATTATGACAGAATAAAATTCATCACTAAATTTAAATAATAGTAACGGATTAGGGACAATTAGCAAAAATTGTCACAATTTTTTCAAAATTTATAAATTTAGTAACAGATATATATCCGACTTTAATTTCTATCACAAAAATTATTAAATTTGTAACAGAATAGTGATGAATGTTAAATTTGTCACTAATTTTAGTGACAAATAGAAATTTATCACTAATATCTATCAAGTTTTTTTTAAATATATGTAATGGATTAGTAATGAACATTGAAATTTATCAATCTTTTATAAAATTTTTATATAACTATTGATACACAATTTGTCGTCACTAAAAGTTGTTATTAAAATTTTACTTATTGACCAATTAGTGACAACCATTACATTTGTCACTAATCTTATTAACAAATTAGTTATAGAAATGTTTGTTATTAAAATGAATAAAATATTATCCAAAAAAATTTCAAAATAATACATATATATATAATTTTTTATTTTCTTTTGAAATAAAAAATATAAATAAAATTTGATTATGTACATATAAGAAAATAAAATAAATAAATATAAACTTAGTATTTGGGTGAATGAAATTGAAGATATATTAGTTAACTTAATCATAAATTATTTGATATTGTATAATATTTTGTATGTGTGTTTGTGTGTATATATATTAAAATTTGAGTATAAGGACTGAATGTTTCCTGTAGCTCAATTGGCAAATGCACATAATTATAAAAATATATAGGAAATAATGAAATTATAAAGTAGGAGTGTTGGGATTATAGAATGATAATAAGTTTGACATGGGAGAAAATAATAATATTTAAAAGCAATTTATGAAGTTCCAAAAGTTTGTTAAAAAAACTAATTAGTAATGAATTTGTCTATCACAAAATTAGTGACGGATATATGGATTCGTTACTTAAATTAGTGATGCCATATTTGTAACAGATACAATGATGAAAATTTTCATTACTAAATCTAAAATTAGTGACTAATTTTATTGTTTAATAACCAATTTGTCCGTGACTAATATCAACTTTTTTAGTAGTGTTTATAATAAAAAAAGAAAATAATTTAATGACGTGTAGAAGCATGTCGATTCAGTATCAGAATTCAGGAATATTCTTCTTTCGCTTTAACTTTTTTTTGGGGGGCCGGGGGGGGGGGGGGGAGACTGTTTCGCTTCAACTCTTTAAATAAAATTATTTGTAGTAATTCATTCCAATAGCTTGCTTTTTTGGCAGTTTTCAAAAGTCAATTGTATTCGTATTCTTTAACATTTGCAAACAAAGGGGGAAAATTAAATTTAAAATTCAGATCTTAACGTTGTAAAATTTCAGTTAATATAAAAACTTTGATTACAAATTTAAAACCAGGTCTTGTAAGTTCAATTTTGTTCAGACTTCATCCCTGTTCAATGCGCTAGGACTGTCGGCGATGTTCAAGATTTCTTTTAATTATATATGTTTATATAACTACATGATATCTTCAGAGTTATTAAGTCAGATGTTAGTGTTATCCAATCCAACTAGGAGATGCTCTTTCAATGTGAGTTTTGTTCATCTACAATTTTTGAATCCTGAACCTTATTTAAGGAGATTCAAATCCTTGCACTCAATCCAACGATAAGAATTAAGAATAATATTTTAACTTGCCCCTGCACGATAGGGATAAAATTTATAAATGATGCATAATAATCAAGAAAAACAGAAAATGTACAATGCATTTGGCTTTAATTTTATGCACATATGAATTGATTTGATAGTAAATATTTGAAAATTAATAATAATTGTGGCCTTTGAAATAATTATAATTGGGTTCAGATTGTCTCCACTAAGCTTCCAAATCACTGCACCTTGGCTGCAGGATTACAACATCGTTTGAAGCAAAATGAAAATAAAAAAACACAAACAAACATATAGAGTCATGACTTAAAGCAAGAAATAAAGCTATCACTTATCATCAAAACATTAAGAATTTAAAATAACTCTCTGGCAAAAAACATTAAAATAATTCAAAACAAATAAATTAAAAAAGAAAATGCTAACTTGTAATATTTTAACAATTTGTTATAAAACGTAAAATGAATAAATTTCTAATATATATTCATTATTATCATTTTATATATTTACAGCCATTTTTAAAATTTATTATCCAGCACTTTACAACTTAATTTTATATGCAAAATTAATTTTTATAAATATTTTGTTAAATTAAATAATAATTTCTAATCTTCTTCCTATCATAGATATGATTATTTTATTTTTAATAAATAATATTTTTCTGTATCTAAAATTTACAGCAAGGTTGTTAAAAAATTGATATTTAAAAAGAGTAAAAGTAATGTTTAACAATTTTTTTTATAAAAAGTACTTTTTCATATAAAAAACATATCTAATGAATGTTGAAAGTAATTATAATTATTAAAATATTTCCATTTTGATTCAAACCACGTCATAATCCTGCCGTGGAGGTGCAGTGCTCCAGTAAGTGCAGTGGAGACAATCTCAACGCGTCAGTACATATACTAAATTTTAGAAAATAATCATACTATTCACAATTTATAAATTTCGAACTTCATGTAATGTAATGTGTCTAACTTTTAAGATAACCCAAGTTTTTCACCTAAATAAACTCCATCTGCTAATTAAGAAATTAATAAGAAAAAATGTAGAGGGCAATGTTCCACTAATGTAAAAATAGTATAGAAGAGGAAAAAAGGGTAATGCCAAACTCATTCATAAAACAAATTGAACTCAATTAATTTTTTGTATTCTTCAAAGCTTTAAATTACGATAATCTTTTGAAGCAGAAAATATAATCTTAAAAGATATATCCCTAACCATAACCATGGATGGATGGACCATATTCGAAAATATTTTTTTTTTTTAATTTTAAAGTGATCGCAAAAGATCGAGGATCAATTGAAATTAAGATAAGAAAAGGACATTGAATGTGCTGACTCATGATCAATATTTAACATGGAGTTACCAGAAATAATATATATAACAAACTCTTAAACTATGTAAGCATGTAATTGCAATATTAATAATATAGCCGCTAATTCAAATAATAATAATAATAATAATAATAATAAGTGACGGTATGAGAGTCAGACCATATTAAATCAGACAATACACTAATTTAAGGTTCAATAATTTAATTATGATCTAATTAAAGTCAGCCCGATACTAGTTAAAATAATATATTTAAAATAAATAATACAAATTTAAACAAATTTTATAACTTAATTCAAGTTTCAAATTAAGTGCTTGTTTGGTTCTCATTTTTCCAAACTAAACTGTAATTTCTAATCATTATTTTCTCATTTTTTATCTAAACAACTTTTCAGTAAACTTTTATACTTTTATCCAAACTTTATTTTTGTAAACTGTTTTTATTCTAAAAGTACTTTTACAAAAAGATAAATCAAACGATAAATCAAACGGGCACTAAATAATACTGAATTATCAATCTATTATTCACCATAAATAAATTATTAATAAATTTCATAATTCAATATTTAAATATAGAGAAGTTAATATACATTTATAATCACACTTTGAGTTTAAAATAATAAATTAATTAATTTTTATCTCATTTATTAAGTAAATATATAATTTTTAATAATTATATATCATAATAATGTTTATATAATATTATAATATATAAAAAAAATTATATTAAAAATGATATCATTTTATCTTAAAAATTAAAAAAATAGTTAAAAAAAAATTTAAATTAACATAGGACCTGTTCAAACCTATTCATAACTGGTTCTACCAACTTTTAACCGATTCTGAGTTCCCCCAATCTTCTCCCTTGTCCGAACTGAATTAGGCACCAATTCCTGATTAAATCAGTTAAACCAACCAGTCTAGTCAAGTTCTAACAATTCTGGCAATAAGTGAAGGGACTAAAATGACATTGGGCCTTTGATGATAGAAAAACTACAACTCACATCACCGGGGAATTTATAAATAAACTCTTGAAATCTACATGAGCACTCCACCTTTTTCCAGTCCCATTGTAAAACACCATATTTATCCTTTCATGAGATAAGAGGAAATTTTAACTATGTAAAAGTTAGTCAAATTTATATGTATAATAATTGGCAGATGGAAAATTAAATGGTTATGGTCCTGCAAGCACAGCATTCTCTATGTCTTCTCTGCTCAAAGAATAACTGAACCTCCTTTCCACATCCTTGTCAAGATTTCCCGGTCCGCTCTTCAAATACCTGCACAGTATTCAACTTTCATTGTCTGATAGGACAATAGCCCTACATACTCTACATAACTTTCCAATTCCATCAAGCGTTCCAGGAAATTTTTTCTGGTTCCCATTTTGATAGGGTGGTTTCACTACCAGTCAGCAATATCAATTTTTTTTTTTACCTGAATAATATCAATACATATATATATATATATATATATATTAGTGGAAGCCGCACTGATAATAAAGATATGTGAACAGTGCAACACAGGGTCCAAAATCTAGTTATTCACTATTTGACCTCTATCTCATGTAAAACCAGAAAACTTTATCAAAGGCAAAACTTACATCGTTATTAGTGTATCATAAAACAAGTAATAAGCAAGTTCTAGCTTCCAGACAGAAAATCAGATTATGGCAGCATTTTAACCACAAAAAATCCCAGATAAAGTCAACTGTCCTTATTTGTCTGTCAATCACAATAGAGTTTGTCTTTTCCAGTGTTTGGTATCTATCTCGTTATAGAAAAATTTACAGGTCGAAATTTAGAGGATGCACACAATAAAATCTTCGACAAGAGTCATAACAATAGTATCAAAAGTTGTAGACAACTAAGTAATTTTCCTTAACCGTTTAAGAAGCCCTAAAATTGGTTTTAGAAACCCAACCATTTGCCATTTCAACTCTGCCAAGATCATTTCAACTCAAAGCTCAAGTTAGAATAGAGACTCCTGACTAGTTCTGTACTAATAATCTTTAACGTTCATAAGACCAGTTTGCAAACATTGTTACTGCTGCATCCTCTTTACTGTCAAAAAAGGCAGCCACAGAGGCAGGCAGGGAGCCGTTTCTCCATAAGAACTTGAAACAATTCCATCTGGAGATATGAGAAATTTAAACTTGGCAAACAGCAACCAACAAGCCTTTTTACCCCATTCATTTCTAATAACACAATCCTAATTCTTCTCCTCCTCAACCACATAACAAATGCCAAATGAAATTTCCTGAAAATTTTGGAAGTGATGCATGAAAACATTAATATATCCATCTTGAAGCAGAGTCGGACCCTCAGCCAAAACTTTTTGTTTCAGTACTTTTGATAATAAAGGTTGAAATTTGAATACTGATGATGCGTTCCAATGTGACTGATAATAAACCATTTCAAGGAACTTTCCCTATATTGCAATTACTAATACTATGATAACAAAAGTGATAATAAAGATTAAAGAGAATAAAGACATCTTCCTTCATATCTTCTCTTCATCTCAAAGGCTCCTTAGTAACATTAGACTATTTCTAAACTAACAAAGGCCTAGTCACAGTTTGCTTCTGTACAACACAGCCACTATTCATATGATTCTAAGATCCTTTTTGTTTTCCCTACATTGACTCGTACAGAAAATTTCAAAAGGATGATGAACTCTCAAAAAATCAGCAGAAGTCAGTAGTTCCATTCAACCTTCTAGTAAAAATCCCTAGGCATCTTCCTTTCATTTAAAAAGCAGGAAATAATCAATAAACAATGCAGCATTGTAAAATTAGCCATCATCAATGGAGAAACTTTAAAGGTCAAATTTTTCATTCTTCAATAGTTAACAACTTTCAGTGAATCACACCCGTGAATATCAATATTGGAGTTTAATCCAGATCCAGCTTCTATAGTTCACACGCGCGTGCTCGCACACACACACACAAAGCTGTTGTTTCTTTGTTCCAGTAAACGAATGTTCATATATAGGGTTTAATGTTGTAAACAGAAGTTGGTTTCCTGGTCCAGAAAAGAAAACAAAAAATGTGATGAAATCAGCAAAGGAGCTGGGAGATGAAACAAACAAAAGTTCATGAGTTTCTGCACAGTGATTGATAAAGCAACAGAGTAAATGGTAGACAGAAGTCATCAGAAGAGTACAATATCAGGAGCCAAGGAATTGAGGTTTCTTCAAGTTTCAATGCCCTCGTAAGCCCTAAGTAGGCATCTATACTGGTTGTTGTTCTTCACTGTAATTATTTGATAATTATATCCAGCCAACTTTTCTTGTCCATGGTTCAGGCAGTATTCTGCTAATTTGATTAACCACGTCCATATAAAACTCCCTCTTGTGTGAGATTAGTTCACCGATTTATTATTTGATCTTGGACGTCAGATACAAATTATGGGGCATGCACTAGCACGGTTTTCCTCTTAACAGTAATCAGTTTAACAAAAACTAAACGTTCAAAGCACATTCTACTGTAAACCCCACTTAACGATGGAAAATACCCTTCATAACTTCAATTGAATCAGAATTTGAACTTTGAAAAACCAATACGAAGTCAGCTTATCCACAAAATTTGAACTACGACACCAGACTTTCACAATCAATCCACCACTTCGCAATATACAAAAAGCACACGCATATGACGCCAGCAAAATATACCTATTTACAGTCGAAACCTTGTATTTATTCTTCTGTACAAATTACACCTTCCAATTTTGTAACTCGTCATATATTATGGAGTTAGTCCACAGTAAATAATATAGACCAGTAGTGCAAAATCCAGGATTAAAGTGATTCGATTGTGTATTTACGAGAAAAAAAAAAAAAGGCACCTTATGTAGAGGTCAGTGACGTCGAGCGAAAGTTGAGCGTGCCAATCGGGCTTGTGAATAAACCAAAGAGCCCTATCGTCGTTGCTTTGATAGAACCCAAGGTTCCTCAACCAAGCCTCAATGCAAGGCAAGCTGTGGGAGTAGAGGGGCTTCTTCTTATCGGGAAGCTTCTGGAGCCACTCGTCTTCGGGCGAGGAAAGCTCTTCCGCGTCAGGGGATTTGCAGCAAGGACGAGCAAGAGATTTTCTTGAAGGAATTGAGAGAATGAGAGGAGAGGGAGGGGATTTAGGGGAAAGGGAAGAATGATGCAAGAACTGAAATTCAGAGGCAGTAGAAGAAGAAGAAGGGAGAAAGATATTGGGATTGGAGTTTATGAATGTGAAAGAAGAAATGGTGGACATGCTTTGGTGTTAGTGTTGAAGTTGGATGGTGAATTTTGAAGGAAAAATTGGGATGAATTTAAAGGAGAGACTTTGGGGAGGAGGCAGAAGTTCGAAACTAGGAAGAGAGAAGGAGCACATTATCAGATTATCTTCTCCTCGAGTTTCGAGTTTGGGGGTATTTTGACGTGCGCGTAGTCTAATGAATTTTGGATGTCAGGCCCACGCGCGCCAGGGCGGTTTGGAGTATCTCCTGCATTTTGAAATTCTTTTGGGGGTCCATGAATTTCCCAACGCAACAGATGGCGAAAAATAAGCGCATGATTGATTTGTGTTTGTGAAATAGTTTTTTTATTTTTAAAAATAAAAAGATAATAAACTGGTTTGTTTTGAGAAATAAAAAAATAGAAAATTCAGAATAATTTTAAGGTGTTTTATAATTTTTATTCTGAAAAATACAAAAAAAGGTAAAAAATATTCATCTCACGGTAAAGTTATAAATTTTAAATAATTCATCTATTACTCATTAGTTATAATTTTGAGAACAACTATTTAAACAGATTTTTTTGTTTTCTTGTTTTCAAAGCTTATTCTCGAAAATAGTTTTACAAAACTGTTTTGAGAACAAGAAAACAGAAAATACTATTAAACAAGCCTTAATACTTCTCCTAAAGTTTAAGGATGGCAAGAGAATTTTCTCTCAGAAGCTGGTAAAAAAGTACTCCCTCTGTTCTAGTTTATAGTATAATTTTAACTACCACACACGTACCAAGATAATGATTAGTAACCAAAATCTTTTTCCATTATTTTCCAAATTACCCTTATTTAATAATACTTCCTACATTAATAAATTGCAGTCATTCTCTCCTTCATTTTTTTTACGAGTTCCCATGAGTCATTGGCAATTATGAAGAGTGAAGCTTTTGGGAAAAATTCTCCGTCATTCATTTATGATTTGACCAAACCATTAAAAAATTTTCATTAAATGCATTGATAACTGTAGAATATATAAGCTTACTTATTAGGGGCAATACTGGAAAGACAATAAAAAAAACACAATGTAATCCGTATAATGCACTATATTTTGAAATATGAATTTCTCATAATAGTGCATTATATAGA
This sequence comes from Adenanthera pavonina, assembly GCA_026686845.1. NCBI lineage: Eukaryota > Viridiplantae > Streptophyta > Magnoliopsida > Fabales > Fabaceae > Adenanthera > Adenanthera pavonina. The sequence goes on along the minus strand of JAIVEN010000001.1, from coordinate 49,464,235 downwards.
GTAACGGAGGGAGTATTAGTAAAGCCAGTGACTAATGCATTCCCGACCTTTCCAATGACTTGTTTTCTTTTCTCCATTAATGCTTGCAAAGAATTAAAATGAATCATTTCTAATTTCTGATGGGGTAAAGAGAGGTTGAAATAAAAGTCATTGGGTGGTCAAAAACAAATTAACAAGAGGAAAAAATGAGGGAAGGTTAGGATTTAAGGATTTTAGGGCTTTTAATATTGCTCTATTTGCCAAGATGGGTTGGAGGATCCTCCAAACCGAATGACTTGTGGGTTCAAATTTTAAAAGGATTATACTTCCCTAACAATGATTTTCTTTCAGCCTCCAAGGGATCAAGAGCTTCAAGGGCGTGGAACAGCATCCTTGTTGGAAGAGACTTGTTGACAAGACTCACTTGCAAGAGCATTGGGAATGAAGTAGACACAAATGTTTGGACTGATCCTTGAATCCTCTCCCTATCATGTATGAAATTAACTTCAACCTATCCTTTTGAACAATTCTCCCAAATGAGGGTGGCAAGACTCATTAATGAAGGACATTGGGATTTATCGGATATTAGTTGTTGGCTGTCCAATGAAGAAATAGAAACCATCTTGAATCTAGTTATAGCTAATTCAAATAGATGTGATAAATGGATTTGGGTAGGGGGAAAGAGAAGCATTTATTTTGTAAAGGAGGGATACCAAATTGCTAGGAATGAATGTGATATTATAAACACCTCTAAACCCAGTAGCACTAGAACAGTTTCTAGTCGACTTTGGACTGCAATTTGGAAAATCAAAGTGCCATACAAGATTAGGAATGTTGTATGGAGAATTCTGAACAATGCCTTGCCATGCTTTGCAAGATTGAGGAGGAAAGAATGTCTTGTGTCTAATCTTTGTCCAGTCTACAACATTGAGTGTGAATCCCTGAACATTTATTTATTCTATGTGCTAGATCTAAAAGTGTTTAGTTTGGTAGTCCCTTTTCTTTTCATGTCTCTAAATATAATATCTCTAACACTGATGTTTGGTTGAACAACTTAGTTTGTGAAACTGGTTTTGATGATTGGTCTAAGGCTATCATAGCCGCTTTACTTTGGCAAATCTAGAAAGCTAGATATTCTTTTGTGTATGAGCATAATGTTCCTGATCCATCTAAAATTCTTCATTATGTTGAATCTTTGGTAGTTGAATACTGGAATGCTAATGGTTGGTCATCCCTTCCTAGAGATGTTTCTGCTCCAAATAATGAATGTGTTGGGAAATTATGGATTGTGTCTGAGGAAAACTTTTTGAAAATTAACACTGATGCTGCTTTCTCTTAGGACCATTCGCATGGTACTGCTGCTTTTGTTGTCAAGGACAATCATGGATTCTTACTCAATGGAGTAGTGAAAACATATTCTGCATCATCTCCCTTGATGGCAGAAACCTTAGCCGTGAATAATGCAATGGATTTCGTCCTTCAAAATGAGTTGGAGAATATAATCTTGAAGTCTAACAACCTTAACCTTATCAAGGTGTTAAACTCGGAAGGTGAATGTCCTAAACGGAACTGCAAAGTCCTTATGGAGAATATCCTCGAGAAGAGGAAAATGTTATGATACCATCGCTTTGCATGAACATCTAGATCTGTAAATCAAGTAGCCTACTGGGTTGCTAGATTTGCCCGCCTTCTTGGGTGTTGAATCTCCCATCTCCTCTTTTGGATATTTTAGATCGTGACTCAGGCTTTTCTAGACTAGATGTTGGTTAATATCTTGTATTTCCTTTGTCTAAACTTGTTTGTACTAGTACTTCTATCCTTTTATGATATTGGCTCTTCCTTTGGCAAAAAAAAAAAAAGAAAGAAAAAGAAAACTAATACTTCTCCTAAGATACTTTCTTCAATAGTCTTATATTATTAGCCAATATAAAATATTTTTCTTATCCCATAATATTAAATAATATATAATAATTTATTATTTTTATCTCTTATTTAATATATTATTAATATTTTGACCTATGTTATATTTAATAAAAGAAGTGAAATTAATAGAGATAAAATTAAAAATCTCAAACTTTTTCTTAAAATTTAAAAATATAATAAATGTTTTATAATATACATAAAATCTCTCTCATCCATATGCTTTTAGACATTAATTATGCCAAAACCTTGTTAAATACTACTTTTTTAAATTTTCATAACATTAATTTTAATCACACATCAAGTGATTTCATACTTATTCTTTTCAAGTAAGATTTTACATTTTATATTATAAAACAAAATTATTTTAATCATAAAGAACCAAACATGATGAAAATAATGTTATAATTTTTAAATGAAAATCTTTTAAGAATTATATTTGCAATTTATATTTTTTAAAAAAATTATCATTCATACGTTTAAACATTATAATATAATATTTTTGATAATATAATAATGTTTTGGAATATGAATTATAGAAATCTCATTTAGATGTGCGTTGACTGCATTCCTTGCACATCCATAAAAGTGTACAAATAAAAAAAATGAAAGTGGACAAATAATCCGAAGTTTCTGGAATTTATAAGCTTTGGATAAAGAAGAGATAACACATGGGAATGGATTCCTCTTCAATTTTTACTTCTAAATCATTTTTAATTGACCTGTTGTTAAATTTGTAATACATATATTCCATTTTACTTCTACTCAAGTGAAAGTCTTTTGATTTCAAAATATGTCTCCATAACTCAATTTTAGAGTTGATATCTTCTCTTTAGTCTTCAATTAAGACTATATCATTCGTGAAAAGTATACACATAGAAATTTCCTCCTGTATATATGCGGTTAGAACATTCAAAACCAAATCAAACAAGTATGAATTCAAAGAAGATCTTTGATGTAAACCTATCCTTATAGAAAAGTCTTTTGTCTCACTTCTAAGAGTTTTCACACTTATTATTACTCCCTCATACATATCATTTATGACTTGAATATAAGTCACATGAATATCTTTCTTCTCAATTACTTTCCACATCTTAATACTTTATCATATGTTTTTTTCAAATCAATAAAAGTCATATATATGTCTCTTTCTTTACTCCAGTAAATAGAAAAAACAATTAATGTGGTCTTAGACTTTTATCCTCCACTTGGATATGAAAAGAAAATAGAGGAAGAAAAAATAAAGGGAAAAGAAAGTAGAGAAAAGAGAAAAGTGATGGAAGAGATTTTCTCTCTCAATGTTTAAATGAATGGGAGAAAATAAAAAGAAAAAAAAAGTGACTAATTTCATAATATCAATAATATCCTTGTTATTTTTAGGAAAACATTTGCATATAATAAAACTTATTATTTTACTATATTATTTATATCATTTCCATAAAATATTACTCAATAGAATTAAAATATAATTTTAATTTTAATTTATAATTATTTTGTCCAATTTCAATTTTTTATTTCAAAAATTATAAAATATATTTTTCCTCTTGAATCGAATTAATTTATACTATATTATTGAATGAAATTAAATTATATTTCAAAAGTTATAAAATGTATTTGAAAATTATAAAATAGTGGGCAATTTTGGAAAAACATTTTTCTCTCTAAAATATTTCCATTTCTTTACAAATAAGTTGGAGGAAAATATATGAAACCCACATATTATTTTCTCCCAAATTTTCTCTCTCCCCCACCTTTCTTTTCAGCTCCAAATAAGGGAAAATGCAATTTTTTTTATTGTTTCCTGTCCCCTCTTTTCTTACTATCCAAGCACAAAGTTAAAATAAAAGATAAAGGTATAATTAAAAATAATTAATGATATTTTAAAATTTTAAAATAACACATAAATAGAAACAAAAGTTTTTCTCAAAAATCACAACCAAAAAAAGAAAAAAACACATGGAGTAATTCCGAGTGTCTCTAGTATAATGAGTATTCGACACATATCAACAGGTATATAACTCGTTATTTTGAAATAATATTACTTAATCAATTAGACAATTACTGTATGCCTTTAACAAACCTGACAGTTTAAATAACTTCATCTGAATTTTGAAGGACAAAGTTTACTTCATGAAGTTTTCCCGAAACTATTTAAAAGAAATAATTCTAGGAAAATACTTGAATTCATATAGAATTCCTTGTATAATTCAAACAAAACTCATGAATAGGAAAATTGATTCAATTACTCAACAAATTTTCGTATCCAACTAACTTGGATAATTGAAAGAGAGCAGAAAGAGTTTTTTTTTTTTTGTAATCCACAACCAAAAAACAAAAAGGAATTCAGTTACTCAGTGACATAGTAAACTCTTATCGTCTAAACGAGCAAAGCACAGGCCAAGAGCATTAGTTCATCTGACAATATGTCAGTCTCCTTAGAAATGCAATTTCTTTTTTTAATGAAAGAAATGGCAAGTTATTCTTATTCCACTTGGCTCTTAGCTAATCGGTTTTGCTAAAAATTTCGTAGCTTTCAAATGTTGAACTCTAGAGAACCATTAATGGCAAAAGTTATTATTGCTCCTACATTACTCAGGTCCCACAGTTTGCCCCAATATAATAAAATTTACAACCTATTAATTACACTGTCACAATTATCTTATTGCTACTACAAAAAAGGAAGAAAGGAGCTTACATAAGACATCACACCTGGTTCAATAGATCAATGTGATTCAGCGGACTGAAGATGAGACCAATATTCCTTCACAAGCTGTCCAAACAGAGAGTCTTCTCTCTTCATCAAGTTCATTGGCTCGTCATACTCCATCAATTTTCCTGGAAAATACAATCCAAACAATTTTCTTCCCTAAGAAGAGATAATAAAAGAATCATGCTGTAGAAGGTAGACATCAAGTTTGCCGCAATTTTAACGACGTTTGTTATAAGCTCATTAGCATTGACATGTCAGTATTTTAACTTCTATGTTGACGTTCAAAACTTCAAATTTTAGTAAAGTCAACAAGAACCTCTGAACAAAACCCCCTATTTGCTTTGGTGCGATTTAAAGTAACAAGACAAATTAACATATTGGAATGCAGAGTAGGTATTCAATGAACACTTAAGGGTAGCTAATGCTACTTACCATCACTGACGGAGAGAACCTTAGTGCAATCCATCACAGTAGGTATCCTGTGTGCTACTGTAATCACAGTACAATCAGCAAATTCACTCCTTATAGTTTTCTGCAGAATCAAGTCAGTGGCATTATCAATAGATGCAGTTGCTTCATCAAGAACTAAAATCCGACTTCTCCTCAAAAGAGCACGCCCCAAACAAAATAGCTGTCGTTGTCCCATGCTCCAGTTTGACCCATCTTCCACAACTGCATAACAGTTTATTAATAGTCATTATTAATCAAAAGGGAAAAGAAGTGCATTCTACATTGTTGTGACACTGAAAGTCGGTATAATTTCACCTGAAGAATCCAAGCCACCTTCTTTCTCTTGAACAGCCTCTCGCAATTGACACTTTCCAAGAACCTTTTAGAGGGAATGAATAATTGTTAGACGTTATATTAAAATTATTTAGATTTTCCCTTCTCAAATTTTTTACTTGAAAGTCATTGACAAGATATCAAAGCCTCTATTACCAAGCAGTAAGAGTTTATTAATTCTGCTACTCATTCTCTTTATTCCATGTTTCATGAAAAGGTATAGTGGTCAGCACTTAATTGTGAAAGGAGGCATGTCAGAAAATTTGAGATTATATTAATAAAGGTATTCATAAGTTTTCAGAGTGTTGACATGCAATGCATTAAAAACAACCAAACAAGACGTCCTCTTGCTATTGCCTCAGCCATATGGAGGAAATGAACGTACAAGTTATTATTATTACCTCCCATATCTCATGATCAGTGTGTTGAGACAAGGGGTCCAAGTTACATCTAACTGTGCCATTAAAAAGAGTGGGATCTTGTGGTATGATACCAAAACGTGACCTCAAATCATGGAGTCCAATAGAACAAATGTCTATGCCATCAACAATAATATTTCCACCCGCAGGCTCCACAAGGCGGAACAAAGCACCTATAAGAGTGGACTTTCCACTTCCTGTCCTACCAACAATGCCAATCTTGTGCCCTCCTTCAAATGTGCATGTGATCCCTCGGAGTACAAGAGGTGTATCAGGCCTGTACCTTATCTGTTTCAGTATAAACAAGGAAATTGCGTACCTTTAGATCAATTCCCATTTTGCTGAACTATGTTGTAAACTTTAAAACAGCTAACAATTCACCTGCACATTATTTATCTCCACTTTGCCCACTGCAGGCCAATTCACAGGAGGCCGATTTCCTTCTACTACTTCAGGAGCCTCACTTGGTATATGCATATATTGATTCAGCCTCTCTACAGATATTATGTAGTTTGCTATTATGCACTCTCTTTGAATAGAGAATACAAGGGATACATTTAATGAAAGGCCATAAGAGAGAGCCATGCCAATAAATCCTGAAACGGCACATTTTGTATGAGAATGCTAACGCATAAGAACAAAGAGAAGGAAATTTTTTAAGGCAATGGCTAAGGTCTCACCAGAGGTGAAAGTCCCAGGTGGAAGCACTACCATGCAAAGTGCCGCAGAGGCAAGAACAACAGCACTGATTGTTTCTAAACGTTGAATCAACCACTCACTTGCCACAAAATTATGGAAGAAAGGAGAAGCATTGACATCAATTAACTCAAGATTCTTGACAAAGAAACGTTCTTCCTCCTCAAAAGCTCTTATTGTCATAGCTCCAGCAACAGACTCTGCTAGATGATTAGCTACAAAGGATTTTGTTGTGCCATTCAGCCTCATCAATTCTTTTGCAGAGGCAAAGTAGTATTTCTATACAAAAAAAGAACTCGTGTTAGAATTAACCTAAAATAGAAGAACCATGCGGCCGGTATAATATTGGTTGCCATATGAATATCAGGCATCATTCCTCAAGTTATCTGCATGACATGGAAAAATCAGGACAACCAGCATGAACACTAAATAATTTGACATAGCATTTAATTAAGCTGGTCTATTTTATTTTATTGTTCTGGCCTCAAGTTGGTCTATTTTCTTTTTATTCAAACATCAATGAAAATATACATCAGAGAGTTCTCTCTGCTTTTTTCTCAGGCACATTGCATGTGACAAAAAGCCACATTAAATAAAACATAGATGTTCAAATATTTGTATTCTAAGTTGATTTTTTACTGATTTGACTATCTGAAAACATACTGAGAAGTTTCTTTGTAAGTAATTTTTTGTGAACAGATTTTCATTTATTCATTGTTGACAATCAATTACTTCTATGAATATCTCCTCAACTTTCAAGGGTTATTCTCAAAATATAAACATTTGCTGTTCTTGATATAAAGTAAACTTCAATATTTTCCTGAAAAATAGTTTCAAAGCCCAGATTTTGTCCCAAGATACTGAAATATAATTTAATGCACATCATTTAATCATCTGTCAAACATGAGCATTCTGATTTGCAATAGGACGACTTTGTTATTCAGAAAAACATACACTAAAAAAAATCTGCACAATACCTTCAGCAGAATTGCAATATAAACCATCGGTATTGAGATAAACAAGACTTGCCAAGTAACAACTGCTAGAACTGTAAGATTAGCATATAAATTTGTAGTGGCCCCAACAGCAAACATAAGGGTGAATGGGACATCAAGATCAACAATGCTCAGATCAGATGAGACCTGTACCATGGAGTTATACTCAGAATACGATTACTTTCAACACATTTCATTGCAATTGATGTATTAATTGATAAGCTTACCCTACTAAGTACTCTTCCCAAAGGTGTAGAGTCATAAAAAGACATAGGGGCACGAAAGAGGGAGTTCAATAGCTGTGCAAACAAAGATGTTGACGACTGAATACCCATAGCAACTACTCCAAGAACTCTGAACAGCAAGAAGACTGTTGAAATGACTCCAATCAACAAGTACACCAAGATCAATCGCAAGGTGCTAACATGGGGATTGTCAACATTAGCAGCCATCCATGAGTTCTGTAATACCTGACCAATCACAAACGTAAGGTGGGAAAGGGCAGCGAAAGAGAAGTATAGATAACCCTTGCTCTGATTAAGATACTGTAAGTAAGGCTTTAGCCCGGTGTCTCCAATTTCTCTTTCTTCTTGCTTAATTAATTGATCACCATTTGAAGCTTTATATTCCTTCTCAACATAAGATTTAATAATCTCCTTAGCAGAACTTGGTCGCTTCTGAGCGGAAGTCACGTTCAGAAGCCTTTCAGAACCAGCAGTCTCCCTGTGAGCATTGACAAGGTCCTGAAATTCCTGACTTGAAGACAGTAGATGGTGGTAAGGGGCAGCTTGTTGAATTTCTCCATCAGACATGAGCTGTAAACAAATAAAAACACTCCATCATTATATTCACAATAATGTTGCAAACAATGGTAAGATGCTATTGATAAACTTCACATTATACCCCATTGAGATGAATGGTGATCAAAGATCTAAACCAAAAAAGAATAGTTGAAAAGTCTTTAATGGATAACATATTTAAAAGCTTGTAATTATTGAAGGTGCAGCAAAATTGATAATGAATTTTCTCCAATCGATTTATCTTTCTATGGAGTTTGACATAAACAATATACTCGAAGAGAAAAAGTTTTTTTCCATATTAAAAGCTGTTCCTTTTGACATAAGACCAAAATAGAATTGAAGTTGCTTAGCCGAAAGATCTTGTGCTAAAGCTAGGCTTTTTACACCAAAGCAATTTAAGCAAAGTATAAAGCAAGAAATAGACCAACAGCGTCATCTAAAAGGAATCCTTTATTTTTGAAACTGTTCAGGTAGATGAAACAGCTAAAGAAGATTGATAGAAGTATGAAAGTGTCCTACAGAGGTATGGGAATAAAAATCACAGAATTCATAAAATCGAAGTCATTATTGTCACAAACAATATTTTCATAAATAACCCCTTAAGTTACAAGAAATTACCAAAATGGAATCAAACGCTGGAAGGAAGTCAACTTGATGAGTCACAAGTAAGACTGTCTTTCCCTGAAGTGCATCCATGACATATTCCTGCCAAATTAAAAGCCATCTTTGAGCAAAGAATCTTAAAGACGACTCAAATGTAGTATGTAGAGAAGGGAAGTTTTGATTACATTAAACAAATTTGTGGCAGTATGTGCATCAACAGCACTGAATGGATCATCCAATAGATATATATCAGCATCCTGATAAAGCGCACGAGCAAGTTGAACTCGCTGCTTCTGACCTCCACTCAAGTTTACTCCTCTCTCCCCTATTTCCGTGAAATCTCCATGGGGAAACAACTCAAGATCCTTCACTAAGGACGATCTTTCAAGTGTTTCTTGATACCTTTGAGCATCCATAGCTGAACCAAACAAGATATTCTCCCTTACTGTGCCTGTCTGTATCCATGCTGTCTGAGAAACATATGCAAACTTTCCATGAACTTCAATCTGCAAAGCAGAAAAGAGAATCAAAAGCTACAAAAATGAAAGGGCTACGCAAATTGTACCACAATAAATAAGATATTATGGTATATAATATCATATAATTACTTCCATAGAACAAAAAATGCCATCCACAATTATAGCCAACAAATGTATCACAAGGTTTAGGAGTGAGAACTTACAGTTCCACGAGTATTAGGAACTTCTCCAAGGATTGCAGCCAATAGGGTTGATTTGCCAGATCCAACTTCCCCACAAATAGCCACCTTTTGCCCAGGTTTAACCACTAGATTTATGTTTCTTAGAGTGGGCTTTGATACATTATCTTCCCATGAAAAGTCAGCCGATTTGATTAGGATAGAGCCATTAAGACTGTCACTTGAGCACTTCTTTCTAACATTTGCACTCTGCAGTTCTGGTGCCTCAAGGAATTTCACAATCCGAGTAAATGCCACCTTTGCTTGGATGATCATCCCAATAACATCAGCCATGGTCCTTATTGGATCCTGAACAAGGCGTAACGTTGCCACAAAGGTGAAAACATTATTTGCATGTAAAGGAATTTTGAGGAAGTAGCATGCCCCAAATGAAGCAGCAGAGACCATAACAGGAGAAGACCAAAAGAGAAAGGTTATGTATGCCTTTCTCAACTGCAATGCAGATAAACATTTCAGCTCCACTTTCCTCAAACTTTCTATTGCATTCTTGAAATGGGTTTCCCATGCATATAGCTTCAGCACTTTCATACTCACTAAAGCCTCAGAACAAGCCTTCAATCTCTCATCTTGTGCCACCATAAGTTTGGTCTGAAACTTATGCTGTAACTTCGCAAGCGGAGTATTGCAAAGCACAGTGAGGACTATCACTGCCAAGGCAGCAAATGTTGCTAGCCCCACGGCGCGGAAAAGGACTACTAATGCAATGCATAGTTGAAGGGTTGTTGTCCAAATCTGGTGAAACCAAAAGGGAAATTCTCCAATTCTATAAGCATCTACAGTCACATAATTCATAATCTCCCCGCCTGAATGCGCCAGCTTGTAAGCATTAGATATCCTCAATTGCTTTTTATAAATGGCTGCAGTAAGTAATGATCTAACTTTTAAACCAGTGAGTCTGCTTCGGAAGTACCACTGCCTTTGTGATATTGACTCTATGATCTTGGTAAGAAAAAGTGATATGGCCAATACAAAACCTTCATATTTGAAGCTCCCTTTACCCTCAGCAACCAGTATGAAAGAATTCAGAAGCATTGGACCAGAAGAGATAGTGAGTACCTTTAGCAATGCATAAAACCCAGATATCAAAATATCTCTCCGATGGCACGAAACTATTGTCCACAAAAGTGATGGCTGTGATGATGGTTCTTTCTGTTTTTGTCTGTTCAATTGATCCATAAACATCAAATAACAACTTTCAGCTTGATCTTCCTCTCGTAACTTGGGGATATCTTCCTCCTCAAGTGTTTTCTCCTTACCCCTTTTCATCAACGGATTCAACCACCAAAACGACATTTTGCTGAAGAATCCTGCTGTGGCAAATGGAGTTACACGGTCGAAAGAACTAGTTTTACCAACGTCAGTCGACTGCTCATCGCTTAAAGGAGCATAAAGGCTTTCATCGATTTTTCCGTCAGTGTCTTCATACTTATATGAGCATATGAGCAACAATATTGCTGCTGGAAAAGATACGACATCTAAAGCTACCTTCAGGGATAGTTCTCCGCCACTAATGACATGAACAATGGAAATAACGCAGAAAATACCAGAAACTAAGAAGACGAGAACAGACAATAGCCTCAACCATCGTTTTGAAAGGTCTCTCAACCTAAGACTTGCTGTTAAACCCACAAACAGCCATGTGAACCCCTGCCAAAACTCTAGAAACCACAAGTGGACAGGAAAGGCAGAGTGAGTTTTCCTCAATGTCTCCTCTAAAACCCAAACGCCTAGGCACAAATGAACTAACCCAAGACAGCCATTCACTGTTGCAGAAGCCACCTGCAAATTCGAAAACCTGTGTACCAGGGCATGGCGTCGAAATGTCATCGCGAATGACCTCTGTATTACAGTGAATACAAGCACAATCAGCAGCAACACATCGAGGCAAATAATCAACGAATGATTGATGCAAGACGAAGGATCTTTTAAAAAATCGAAACCATAACTGCAAGGGTTTTCCCGTCTTTCTGAACAACCAGATTCTCCACAAAAGACGCTCCAGAAATCCCCCATCTTCTTCGTGTCTTCTTTTTGCTACTCAAATCCTAAAACATAAAGAAATGAGAACAAAATTAATATAAACAAGAAAATCAAATTTAAATGTGTGTCATAAAATGCAAACTGTATGTTCCCACAATCAAAACCTTCCACAACTCCCAAAAAAGTTATGAAAGGCTGCCTGTAACAGAAGATCAATAGTTTGTCCTAGAAAGAAAGAGAATTCAGGCGGAAGTGGAACCTGAAACGATCAGCGACCCCAAAGCGGGCCGCCGAAATATGTATCAAGGTGTCAGTTTCTTAGTGAACCAAAAAAGCAGACCGATAGGAACTTTACGCGTTGAATGACAATCATAGCTGTCTATACGTGTGAGTTTTCTTTTTTGGTTTCCTTTTCTTGAATTTCTTTTTTTTTTTTGTAAAAAAAGAAAAAGAATGTGAAATTGTAAGGATGAATGGGTGAGGTTGCAATGAGGAAGAACCGTCTGGGGCCGGAAGGGTGAGGGACCGAGAGCCAGCGAAGGCGAGGGAGAGAAGATTTACAGGAATGGGTGGAAAAAGCGAAGGAGAGGCACTTATAAATGGAAGAGACGGTGTCGTCACGGCTCGCGTATCTAATGCCTTAAGCAACTAACATGTGCCATTTCTCCATTCATATATTAACGGATTTTGTGTGGCTACGTATCAGCGTTGCGCCACAAATAAGCAGGACCCTCATTTAGTGCTTGTTGGATTCTTTTTTTTTTTAATTAACTTGCATTTTTTATTTTATTTTTTTTTATCTAAACAGTTTTTCATAAATTTTTTTATTTTTTTTTAATTTTATTTTTTATCAATGATAATTATTCTAAAAATATTTTTATAAAAAAGTAAATCAAACGAACACTTAATTTATCGGCGCATCACTGTAATTCAACAACCTCTGGGGACCACGTCACATGACTAGTAGCATGATCAAGATTCTCTCTCGCTAGAGGAACAATACTTTAAGACAGTGAATTTCTATTTTTTTAGTGAAACCAGTGAAATTTGTTAAATTACATCCCTCACCTTCCATTTGTTAATTCGTATATTTAAAAATATAAATAGGAAAACAGTCGAACAGAGAGTATTCAATTATTCATTTCTACCCAAGAAAAGGAAAAAAAAAGAGTAATATAAAATGATTTAGTTACCGTACTCCTCGTAGAGCAGTAGAAACGGCAGGGACCAAAAAAATAAAAAACTTTATTAAAATGTTTAATATTAACTAAATTAATATGTTAAGAAATTTTATTAAAACTAAATATCAAAACAATATAAAACTATAACAACATAAAAAATAACAAATTATTTCTTATTTCATTATATAAAGCTAGTTTTATAGTAAATTGAGACCTTCAACAGTTGATTAGTTGATTTTGTGATTCGGCAGTTATTTTTTCTAAAAAGAAAAAAGGCTTCAAGATTTGAGTCTTGTGTTAAAAAATATATATTATCATTCTTTTTAAGAAAATAAAAATCAAAACCTTATTTGAGAAACAAAGGGAGTTCATTGTTTTAAGGTCTGCTTTGCGCTTCTCATTATATATTCATCCAACTTTTTCTATATAGATTTAATTTGATTTTCATTTAGGTGTCATCATATAAGTACTAATTTACCACATCTCAATATACATTTGTTCTTATAAACATGAGAAATTTGGAATGAAACTACCTCCTTCACTGCCATGTTTGTTACAACGAAGAATCCCTTTCTTGCTCAAGGAAGATAATAAATATAATTTTTCAAAAAAAATCAATAAATAATCCTATAGAATAAGTTTAAGTGTTAAAGTTTCTTCTTTTAAAAAAAGATATACCCAGTTACCTAATGTACGTTCTTGGAATTGGAAGCATTCCGAGTTGGAAGTAAGTAGTGTGTGTATAAAATAAAAGCGTCAGCATTCGTTTGTTTGTTGTATTATAAAAAAACATACTTATATTAGTTATAAAACACGTGGCCACAAGGCCAACTGCACCAGTTAGATCAGCAGGCCTATGTTTAAGAGAAAAATTTGTAGAAAATTAAATAAATGTTATTAATTTGTGGATTTTATTTTGTTATAAATTTAAGCATGTAAATAAATTTTGACTGATAAATATTAATTATTTTGAAATATTTTAAATAAATAAGTTTGTAGATTCAGTACAGATGAAGGCCCTGTTTGGTGGAGTTCTGCAAAACAGTTTTCTTGTTTTCAGAAACAGAAAACTCAGAAAACTTGTTTGGTAATCCTGCTTTCTAAAAACTGTTTTGGAAAATATAAAACAATTTTATACAGAAAACTCAGAACACATTTTAGGTGTTTTGTAGTTTTTATTCTGGAAAACACAAGGAAAGATGAGAAACATTCACCTCATTAATGATAAAGTTATAAATTTTGAATAACTCATCTATTACTCACTAGTTATGATTTTGAGAACAATTATTCAAACAGATTTTTTTATTTTCTTGTTTTTAAAACAGTTTCTTGAAAACAGTTTTACAAAACTGTTTTTGAGAACAGAAAATAAAAAACACTGTCAAACATGCCCGAAGATTTCTTATCTGATCATCCCTGATTCGTGTCGGTTATTTTGCTTGAGATTATGAGGTGCTAATTGATTTTATATTTATATATATATATATATACATTATAACACTATATTGATATGATATAATATATAATATAAATGGAACATCAAGTCATGACCCCACCTGTCTAACCCAACTAATGGGACATTTATTTATTTTTATTCGGTTAGTGGTCAATAAATTAACCAAGTACTACCTTTCAAGTTGCCCGCTCCTCAGTTCTCTTTCCCGTCACATGTTACAAGATAACATAAGAAATTTTTTTATTATAGTAATTTATATTTTTATCCCTTACTTATTATATGATTAATATTATAATGTGTATTATATTTAATAAAATAAGTAAAATTAATATAAATAAAATTAAAAATTTTATTTTTTAAAAACATTTAAAAATATAATAAATAATTTATTATATACATCAAATCACTTCCATTATTTTATAACATAGGGCGGATTCATTTACAACTCATTTGTCATGTTTGGTATGGTAATTAGGATAAGGTAAATGGAAATTGAATTTGATTAAAGACTTTGGATTGAAATGGGGGGTCAGGGCTCTTGTGGAGAGATATTATAATTAGCCATGTATTAAAAATCAGATTACACGGCTGACTTGGTTGGTTAAATCAAAACTGATAACAGGTCTAATCCGGAAAAAGGGTAGAATCGGTCAAAAACTAGTTGTAAACCCATCTAGAACCGGTTCAAACCGGTTAGCATTTTTTTATTTTTTTATTCTTACTTTTTTTAATTATTAAAATAAAATACCATTATTTTTAGTACTAAATAATATTATTTTTTATATAAATTTTTTTCTATCTACATTATCATATTATATAATTATTATTATGATATATAATTATGGGAAAATTAACCTTTTAGTCCCTGAACTTTGCATCAATTTTGAAATTAGTCCCTAAACTAATTTTTTTTAGATAATACTCCCTAAACTATTTAACAGTGGCATAGTTAGTCCCTCAACTTTGCATCGATTTTGAAATCAGTCTCTGAACTAATTTTTTTTAGATAATGCTCCCTAAACTATTTAACCGTGACATAATTAGTCCCTCAACTATCATATTGTTTGTAAATTAGTCCCTATGAGTGTCACGTGGCAAGATTGATATGAAACGGTGCTGAAGTAATAAATAGAGTTGCTGATGTGGCAGACACGTAGGTAAGAGGTGCTGACTAGGATTAAAGAGTAGCTGATTTTAGTCCTTATATTTTACCATAATTTATAATTTAGTCCTTAAACTTTATTATTTTTCTTATATTCATCATCAAACAACTCTATTTAAATAGTCATCATTCAATTATTTAGGAACCATTTAATCCTAATCAACATTCCTTATAATTAAAATATATTTCAATTTGTCAAACTTACTTTTACAAAAAAGATATTCAAACAGATCATCTTCCAACAAACTTACTTTTATCCAAACTTTATTTTTACAAATTTCATTTATTCTAACTTACTTTTACAAATGAAATTTGTAAAAATAAAGTTTGGATAAAAATAAGTTTGTTAGAAGGTGATATGTTTGGATATTCTTTTTGTAAAAATAAGTTTGACAAATTAAAATATGTTTTAATTATAAGGAATGTTGATTATGATCAAATGATCCCTAAATAGTTGAATGATGACTATTTAAATAGACATAAAGTTTGAGAATAAATATAAGAAAAATAATAAAGTTTAAGGATTAAATTATAAATTATGGTAAAATATAAGGACTAAAATCAGCTACTCTTTAATTCTAGTCAGCACCTCTTGCCTACGTGTCTGCCACATCAGCAACTCCGTCTGTCACATCAGCAACTCTATTTATTACCTCAGCACCGTTTCATATCAATCTTGCCACGTGATATTCATAGGGACTAATTTACAAATAATATGATAGTTGAGGGACTAATTATGTCACGGTTAAATAGTTTAGGGAGCATTATCTAAAAAAAATTAGTTCAGGGACTGATTTCAAAATCGATGCAAAGTTGAGGGACTAAATATACCACGGTTAAATAGTTTAGGGAGCATTATCTAAAAAAAATTAGTTCAGGGACTGATTTCAAAATTGATGCAAAGTTCAGGGACCAAAAGGTTAATTTTCTCTATAATTATTAATAACAATAAATTTACTTAATACATAATATGAAAATAAAAAGTCAGTTGATCATTCTAAATCCAAAATATGATTATATATTAATAATAACCTATTTAAATTTTAATATTAATAATATTTTTTTAATAATATATAACATATAAAATTAAAAACATTATTAATTTGATTACCACCCATTTAATTACGGTTCAACTATGATTGAACCATTAAATTCTAAATCAATATCTTAACTAGTTCAATAGCTGATCTGATTTTTAATATCTTAATAATTATAGCTCAAATTTTGAATTAATTAAAAACATTTACATTGTTTTACAGTTTTTTTTTGGATGAAACAACAAGGGCAAAGCCCTGTTTTACAATTTTAAAATGTGGAGAGATGTGAAATTTAAATATTTTATCCTGAATTCTTTTAAAATAATTTTAAAATTAAATATTTTATGCATAAATATTACAATGAGAAAAAAAATTAAAAATAGAAATAGATGTGACCATCCATTTAGATCATATATATGAATATACAACACTGTTTATGTCCCGCTAATTCTACATTTGTTTGAAGTTTGCAACGAATTTGGAGAAACTTCCATTCTGTTTAGTGTTTACGTCGTATATTGACTATATATATTAGTTTTCTTTTAAAAATGCTAATTCTTTTTATGGGTTGAGACAAAAGATAGTACAGAAGCCAAATAATCTATGTTATGGGTTGAGATAAAAGATAGTACAGAAGCCAAATAATCTATGTTTAAAAAATCAGATTGGGCGATTTGATCATACTATCTTGGAATAGGTGTTAGGTTCAGATGGTCATAGATTGTGACCATCTATACTCAAATCTAGTAGAAAACTGATAAAATCGTTACTGAACTAATATAAAATTGGTTAAATAAGTCAATTTTTTTTTATTATTTTTTTATTTTTAGATAAAATAATATTATTTTTAGTATTAAGTATTATTTTTTTAATAAATTTTTTTCTATATTATTATATTATATAAATATTATTATGATATATAATTATTAATAATAATAAATTCAGTTAATAAATAATATGAAAATAGAATATTAATTAACTATTTTAAATTTAAAATGTAATTATGAATAAATATTAACTAGTTTAGATTTTAATATTAACTTCTAAAACTTATTAATAATATTTTTAATTTTTGATATAATATATAAAATTAAAATATAATTAAATTTATTACCATCTATTTAAATTTATTTTAAAATGGAGAAAACAGTAAATATCATGCCACCAAAAAGTAGATAAATGAAAATTCATATATTTAGGAATAAGTAAACAAGTGCTCAAAAGAAATATTTGCAATTTACGATGACAAAATTATAGTTTCATCTTTTTCTTTTTGGATTGAATCACTCGTCACATTAAACTTTGAGTAATTCGAACTGATTTATGTAAGATCGAAAAAAGAGCAACTAAAATTTGATATTATTTTTCAAACTAAATCAGCTATCAATCATTCTATTATTGGCTATAGTTTCATTATGTTTTTTAATCGCATGAAAAGTAGAGTATGGGAAAGGACATGTAATAAAACATATTTTTAAATAAATAATTTTATTTTAAAATTTAGTTTGATTCAATTGAAAATATAATTTATATGATTTAAAAATTTTTAATTTAGATTGAAAAATATTTTTATTTCTTGATGGTAAAATGCCTTTTTCCCTGAAAAAATGAAGAATGTACAGGACAAGAACAAAAAGGAGCAGGGAGACATGGCTCACAACCCCAGACTGAAGGGTACCCAAAGGACAATAACGACTCACGGCAGTACATTAGGGGGCAGACAAAACTACTGAGCTAGCAATTTCTTTTCTTTTTTTTTTTAAACCAACACTGAGCTAGCAATCTCGAGTACCCAATGAAAAAGATGAAATTGGATTAAGGTAATAAATTAAATAGTGCAGTTTTTTTTTTATAAATATAGATTTTTGTTTTGTTTTTAGATGTTGATATTGATAAGTTGACGAAACATATAAGAGAGTAAAATTTTTAAAAAATATAAAATCATTTTTAACAAAAATAAATAATTAATATTAAATATAATATAAATATAATAAATATTACCTACATTTTTTATAGTAATAAATAATCAAAAAACCACGGAGAGCATACATATATATGTGTGTGTGTGTGGATATATTTATCATTTGATGATCCCATATAAATGCCCCATGGCAATTTAAGAAAAGCCCATCCCATATAAATATTACCTGCCTTTATTTTTGTGTGAAGGAAGAGAATTCCTTTCATAAGTACAGACGAAACAATCCCTTGATTTACTAATTAATGTAATTATATCTTTTATTTCATGTTTGAAATTATTTACACTTTCTTCTTTCTTAAGAAAAAGTTGCATATATTTTGAATATAAAGAGAATATTTATGTAATTATAATGGAATAAATTCCAAGATAAATTTTTGTAGTGTCTAACTTTTTAAAAAAATAAACCTTTGTGAGTTTTAAAAATTAAAGGAAGATTTTTATAATTTTGACAAATTTTTTTAAAAAATTGCATTAATTATCAAAAAGATATATGTATAATTTGTATTTTAAGTAAAAGTGTGGTTACCACTCACCTTGTCAGTTGAACCTAGGTTTAATTGGTGTTGGTTTAAGAGTTTCTATCACAATTTTAGTAAATTTTAAAGTTTTCTAGAAACTTGCAATATACGCTTCATTGGATTTTGGCTTAATATTTTGTGGATAATTCTTAGTCTTATTATTATTATTTTTTACTTTTCTTATAATAGGTCTAAATTTTTATCTTCTTTTGTCAATGGAAGTTCTTTACACTAGTGTTTTAAGGCCTATCATTTATGATATTATTTATGTTATTGAAAACTTTAGTTTTTTTTTTCTTGATTTATCTTTGTATCCTTTTTATTTTAATATATATATATATATGTGACCATTTTATCAAAAAGCGTGGTTATCAATATCATTGAGGAGTGTCGTTTTGAAGATGTGGTTATCATTTTGGGACATTGGATTTGAAGGTTTGGTTGTCATTTTGGGAGTTTTGATTTGAGAGTTTGGTTTGAATTTAGGACTTGGGACAGTGACAAACGAGTGGGACAGTTTGCTCAGGTGTCCTTGATAGCTTTTCTTCGTATCACCCTCTCTATTTCAATAGAGTTCAGATTTCTTTATATATATATATAAACTAAGATTTTTTGGCCATAGAAAAGACATTCAATCTAGACAAAATTAATATTAATATTAAATGAATTTTAGGAAGAGACAAATAGAGAAGAGATCATACACGCACACATCCATTAGATCCTCTTGCACTACTAGGGGTCTCCATTGACTCTCCCACCCAACAGAACACGTTTTGCTCTTTGTTTTTTTTTTAATTAATTTGATCCAACAATATAAAATATAAACCTTGTAGTAAATTGCACTATTGGTGGTTCAAACCACCAATAGTTTTCAAAATACATTTTTGTCTTTTCTTTGTCCCAGCAGTCTATACGACGGTATCTGCTAGATCCTAGCAAGATGCAGTAAAATAAACCGATCTTTTAATCAACGAATTTAATTTATATAATTTTTTTAAATGAAAGTTTAGGTGAGTTTAATATAAGATGGGTACAAAATGGTTGATTTTACAGAGAATGTTGTCAAGTCATGCACGATTTTATAGCATCGACCTTCGTTTTATTTGATCAAACTTAAAGTTTTTAATCTTTAAACTAAAGCATTCATAAGGTCCCAAAAAGAAGTAAAGCATTAATAATTTTTTTAAATAATTTTATGTGAAAGCAATACAGTATATATATCAAGTAAAAATGTTCACATGTCAAATTAATTAGGCCGGGCGTCATTGCCAATGCCCAACTCTAATATTTGACACGGTTGTGCCCGAAATGACTGAAAATGACCAGGCCAACCGAACCACCGGAGCTTATGCATATCCCCTGACATTAAAGATTAAAAACTTATAAGAATAGAATGTGGTCAAAGTTTGAAAATATTGAAGAACCAGATGGCTAACAAATCAGTCAAACTTGTCGGCCAAACTAGTAGTTACATCCACCAAACTGGCAGTTGGATCACTATGACATCATGTTGAGTTATAATTTTACGAATTTAGGTTTTATCATAAATTCTAAGCTAAATTTATTCTTTTTTGTTAAAAAAAAAAAACCACACTGCGTCAACCCATGTAAGTGAGAGAAAAGAGAGTAAAACTTAATTTTATAACTAAGTAAAGTTACTTCTTTGAATGAGCAGATATTGCACAAAAAAGTTAATTAATTCATTAATATAAACATTAATTAAAGATTTCTGTTTATAATGTTAGCTATATGTATTTTAAAAAAATAAACTATAATTTTAAAATGCAAAGTTGACTACTTTTAGAGCAAGATAGTTGACTCATAACTTAAAGGTGAAGGAGAAATGTGAAATAAAGTTTTTTTTCCACCTTATAAGAAGAAGAAGAAGAAGAAATGTGAAATAAAGTAGGGAAAAAACGCCAAGAACAGTGAAGTGCGATGAAATATTAGAATAGCAGTATTAAAAAAATATTAAAGCAATTTCATGGATATTAAAATTTAAAAGGGCATATCAAGGAATATCCCCTCCCTTTCCTTTGCCGGTCTCCTCCTTTTGGGAATAAAACGTTGAAAAGGTGGAACAAAAGGTTTACATGAGGTCACAAAAAGGAATCAAAGTGCTTGAATTTAATCATAATTCTACTCAAATGTCTCACTCGCTTGAGTCACGGTTGAGATTTAAATTTTTCTATTTTTAAATTAAAAATTAAAGGAGTCATTTACATTTATGGAAAGTTTAAGATGAGTCATATCATTCATAGTTTTTAAACAATACAATTTCTTGTACAACTTTGTAATCAATAAGGGATTGACTAATCCTCTCTCACTTCCACTATTGCTTATTATTTTCCTGTAAGTTTTATGCGTTTACTTTTTGTAATATGAAAATATGTAAGTTGTATGGCTTGTTCATGTTCTGGGGTAGTAGTTACAGGATTTGATTTGGTATTAAAATAATATTAAAATATTTAAAATAAAATGAATCTAAACTATCTAATTTTAATTTGGACAATAAATAATATAGAACATTTTCATACTCATCTCTTTCTTCTAATATACTAACATTTGAATGCATAACACTTACTAACAAAAGGTAGTTCAATTAGTTAAGAGTGGACTCATAAATATATGGGTTCAAATCCTATTTATTGATGTAAAAATTTTATTAATGGATAGTTTGTAAGTAACATTATAAGTAGTCTTCCAGTAATTAATACTTTAATTTTATCATAAAAAAATTACTTTGTTATACTCGCACTTGGGCCCAATACACCATTATTGCAGCTTGATAGATACTTTCTTTACTCCTTAATATAAGACTCTTTCAGTCGAATCATGCGAATTAAAAATGAGAATTAAAACTAATTAACTACTTTAATTTTTTTTAAAAATCTCAATATTTTTTCAAAACTACTCTTATTTAATCTCTCTTTTTTTTATTTGGATATATTAAATAAGAGCATTTTTTAGAAATGTATAATAAATACTACCTCGTATATTATAAAGAATTTTATATTCAGGATTAGAATAAAAAATCTTATATATAGGACCAGAGGGATTACATATGATAGCAAAATTTCATTGAGATTGAAGTAGGAGTAGGGGACTCTTAAGCATGGCCAATCAATATGGTAGTTTAAATCATTATAATTTATAAATTGTGACACTTTTTAATAAATGGGAATCAACTTTATAGATATCCTTTTTTTTTGTGCCAACCAATTAATCAATCACAATTTCAAGCACATAACTCCATGGCCACACAGATCTTAAAAGCATCAAAGTAATTGTCTTTATAGGTGACAGGTAGTTGAATTTCTTAAACATACTATCTAATATTTGATTATTGGCTTGTATATAAAAAATATTTTATTAGGAGAAATAAAACTCAATCACTTCAATTATCTATATGTTTTGATTTCTTTACTATGTATGAAATTTTGTTGGAGAGACAAAAACTTACTTCAATTATTTTTATGCCTCAAAAGGCATTAGCTTTTAATTTTTGGTTAGGAATACCTATTATGTTTAATAAATAATTGAATGTGAATAGTACATTGGACCATTGTACTAAATGGAATCGGGATAGATTTGGAACTTCTCTTGTCAAAATCTCCCAAACCATCTTTTCTATTAAATCTCAATTCTCCATGTAATCCTTGAGTTGCAATATCTATTAAAAAACACATAATAAGACTGCAAAGTAGTGGAACAAGTAATAGAGATAATGTATAGTGGAGAAAAATAGTAGTGGATAAGTAGTGAAATGGGTTTAGTTCATATGGAGGGTAAAGATTTAGCTGCAGAGATGGCTTAAGAAGTTTTTGTTAGAGATGATCCAAATCTGATCGAGATAGTGGACATATCTATGAATGTACACAATTCTTCTGTTTCTTCTTTTGGTTCACTGTCACCATGAATAGATGGATTCTGATTGGAGTCAAAAGAGTAGGGTGGTTCGGACCATGTATCATCCGTTCATCAATTAATATGGTAGTTTGAATTATAATACTCCTTCCAATTTTAAATATAAAAAATTTTGCTTTGATTCTAAATATAAAACCTTTTTTCAGAATATAAAGTAATATTTATTACATATTTTTAAAAAATGCCTCTATTTAATTCATTAAAAAAGGAGAGAGAAAGAGATTAAATAAGAATAATTTTAGAAAAATATCTTATTTTTTGAAAAATCAAGATGGTTAATGAACTTTAACTTTCACTCTTAATATGCATCATTCGATTAAAAGAGTTTTATATTAAAAATATGAGGGAGAAACACCTTTTACTATGCCCAATGATTTGTATACCTATCATAATGCTCACTCCTTCAAAAGATAAGTTATCATCAAAATACATGATGACTTATATTCATATATTCAAAACACATAATAATATAATTTACCTATGCATTCTATGGAGAAAAGAAAATCTACGAGCCACCTTAGACTCTCATTTCTACAAGGTCACTTGAACACAACGATTAACACGTCTTGAAGAAGGCCTTTGAATAGAAAATCCCCAAAAATGTATTCATCATTGCCCAAATCATCTATGAATCTCTATTATTCTAGCTAGATGAGAATTTCTCATGCATTTTTATATCATTTATATCTTGTGAATAGTATGATTTATAAAAAAAATTTAACGATAATTATTTATTAACAGTAATTAATTTTTTTTTGAAGATATAAAGTATTTTTCCGATCCAAAATATAAGTCATATTTCAAAAAACTTTTTTAATTCAAACTATATATAAGTTCCATTTAATAATATTTAGGATATTAAATATTTTTTTCCTATTTTGCTCTTATCTATAATTAAATATAAGAAAAATAATAAATTTTAAATAAAATGTATTAAATATAAGTACTATTAAAAAATAATATATTTTTTAGTTTTTATATAATTAATTAAATAGAATTCATATTTTGAATATACAGGAACAATATGTATTTTTATTTGTAAAGTCAGTTTTTCTGATCCGGTTATGGCTTGTGAGTCGTACGTCGGACCATCGTAATGAATTGAATTAGGGATAGGTGCCCTTATTTATAAAGGGACACGATTCTTACCTTTCCTTTTTTTTTTTTTTGGTGAAAATTCTTACCTTTCCTGTTTTTTTTCTTTGGTGAAAATTCTTACCTTTCCTTCTTTCTTCTCGCTGTCGCGTGATTGAATTGTGAATGTGATTGATTGGAGGAAGATCTGTAGGGCATTCTGGACCATTGTCCATGAATATGGTAAGAGTTTGAATTGGACAGCTTTTATGAGGCCCAACCACCTGCATATATACATCCACACATACCATTCACTCCTTCAAAAGATAGGCTATTGTCATGGGATTCCATCCGTCACGTATTATAAAATAATAAATAAAATTTTATATATGTTAAGAAAAATATATAATATTTTAAAATTTATAAAAAAATTCTTATTTTACCCCCTATAATATGAGAAAATCATGTTACTTTATAATATGAGAAAAAATCACATTATTATCTTATAATATGAGATGGAGAGAGTAATATTTAAAAAAGAGTATTATTAAATATAATTTATGCAATATTTTATGGGAAGAAGAAAACAAAACTAGCAAGCCACCTTAGAGTATTTCATTTATACGAGTGTACGTGCACACCTCAGCACATTGATTAACACACCTTGAAGAATGCCTTCGAATAGAAATTAAATCCCCTAAAAATGTATTTATCATTGCCCAAATCGTATAGCTATGGACCTCTATTACTCTAACTAGCTGAGAATTTCTCATGCATTGTCATACTATTTATTACTTATTAATAGTATTATTATAATTAACTTAAGCTTGCTCTCCTATTTCTTGTTTCAATTATAATTACCTGGTTTTCACTACCTACTGATAACTTCAAGGATTGATATAAGATCCTAATGTGATTCTTAGAACACAACTCTCCAAGTTTTCGGTGGATCTTTCTTGTCCATAATATATATCTTTAACTCATTAAAGGAATCAAAACAGATTTTTCGTACGATGCACAGTACTAATTTTGAAGATTTTACATAAAAAGAAACTAATTTTCAATCTACAATGATTTGTGAAAGACCATATATACAAGCAAATGAAATCATCTCCGATTGGATCTACGAAGTCACATAGATATATATAGACAAATTAATCTATATATGTATGTGTATGAGTAATTCTTGAATATTTTGTAGGTAGTTTAGTCACTAAAGAAATTCCAGGATTTGGATCCAATGAGAGTCCACTTTATCTAGTCTCTTCACAACTTACAATTAGTCTTAACCGTCCCTTCATTTGTTTTGTTAAAGGCCCATAATGTTTTCTAATATATATACATAGTTATTTTTTTAAAACTTTGCAAGGATTTTTAACCTTGCAGCATTATGTAATCATAGAATTTTTATTTGACAAGTTTGATATGTAATTAAAACTCAAAATATATGAACTCTATTGTCGCACAATTTGTCTCTCATTGAATTCGAATCCAAAATTTCATGCATGGTAGTACCACTAAAGAAGCATATATATATATATATATATATATAAAAGATTGTGACTAAGAAAAAAAAGCATATAAAAGAAGATTTTGTTTCTTTTCTTTGTCTTCCCCAATTCCCTCTTTTGATTTGAGCAATAGGCATGGTTTATTTCTTGATATAAAAGTCGAGATATTGTATATTTATTATTATTATTACTATTTATTAACAGCAATTAGCTAATTATTTTTTATTAGTTCTTGAAGATATAAAGCATATATATTTTTTATTTGTAAAGTCATTTTTTCCATTTATATTTTGTTGGTTTTATTTTACTCTCTCAATTTCTATATATATAAAATACAAATAACTAATTCATGCAGATTAAGAAAAGTAGTTGAGAGTATTAAATTTATTAGGAATTCAAAATAGTATCCTAAAATGTCCCTATTTAATGTTTAACATTTCTATATTGTAATTAATAAAAATTAATTATATTTACTGATTTAATAAAAAATAAAATTAAAAAAATAAATACATAAAATAATTTACTTTGTATATAATATTTTGGAAAAACACATCTTATTTATATTTCATATATAAAAACGGAGGGAGTATTGTATATGGTTATCAAACACCATTAAGATTAACATAAAGTGAATTAATTAAAGGTACAAGTGGCCTTATTTATAAACACAATTAATTAAGTAGTTAATTCTTCCCTTTGCCGTGGCCATGGATTGATTGATATTGAGATTGAAAGTAGTAGGAGTGGGCCACTCTGTATCATGTGCCCAATCAATATGGCAGTTTTTGTTTTTTTATAGGACGGAAAATAATCAATATGACAGTTTTAAATTTTTAATGATTATAATACCTTTCTGAACCAGCTGTATAGATATACCAGTCACTCCTTCAAAACATAACTTTTCATCTTCTATATTCATACACACATAAATTATGAACATATGTGTGTTCGAGTGTGTATATACGCACAAATATGAAAGAGCATGCAAGCAAATGAAATCACTAATCATAGACCTACAAAGTCATACCCTTTTGGATCCTAAATATAAATATTTTTAACAATCTCATATATTTTTAAAAAAGTGTTGAATTATTAAATTTGTTTGAAAAATTTCAATATTTTTCATATTTACTTTTATTAACTTTATTATCTTTCATATTTCTTATAACATTCATCTCTCATTTATTAATTATAAACTAGAGATATGAATAAAAAATAATTTATATATTATATAATCTCATAAAATATCCTATATTTTAAATTAAATATTACTTTTTAAAGATGTCCTAAAATGCCGTATCTATATATACTAAAGTAAAATAATAAGGAACGACTTTATTCTTGCTTTTATAAAGTTGGGCCAGAAGAACAAATGCCTACTTAAGCTTATGAACCCACGAAATTCCCCACATAGGAGCGTGACTAGCATATTTGGAAGGGCCCAAGTAAAAAACCCAAACCATGTAAACCTCCAGATCTTCATTGGTGTTGTTGTGCATGGAGATTTCGAGCCACACCATTGACATTGCATGGGCTCCGGATCTTCCTTTTAAGCTCTATTGGGCCATTGTTAGTTGAAAGATTGTTTGTTTGTTTGTGTTGGAATCCTATCATTGTTGTTTAAATTCCTGGCTATTTATGGTATAAATAGTATAGGACTTTCGAAATGAAAAACTAAAAAATATTAGGACAAAAGAAGGAATATAATCGAAATTTCTTCAATTTTCTATTCTCTAATGTTTAGCCCATGGGTCATGTAGATAGGTCTTTTCTGTGTTTTTTTTTCCCCTGCGTTGGAGCCTCCCCAACAAATTTGCTCTGTGACTCCACTGATACCTACCACTCATTAAAATGATTTTCAAAGCATAAAATTTAAGATATTGAAATTGGTTGGTTTAATCAGTAACCAATGAGTTTTTTTTCGCCTTTGTAATTAAGTAGTTCCCACTTCCTCAGTTGTTTATTTTTTGCTTTGTTACAAATGAACATCTCAGAGACGTTTGGTGGATGTGATTTATTTGTTTGCTTTTCAGATGCTTATGTCTGTTTGGTTGGGAATTCTCCTGTTGTGGCTCACTGCAAAATTGGGAAATGTCCTTCAGAGTTGAATTGCATCCACAAGTTTAACTACTGAATTGGCGCTGAAAGTGAAGTTAGTCTTTGTGATATAAGGTGAAGTTTAAAGATCCGTATGTTCTTAAAATTATAGTATTACTGTATTAATATTACAATGATGTACGTTTTCACCTTAAAATAATTGTAATAAGTTTAATATTATAATCTTGGACTATCTTTACCTAGGGGGAAAAATGGCCCACGTCTTATACTATACTAATTGTTCGAGATATTTTAAAAGCCTTGTACAAGATGCATTTAAAAGAGAAAAATGTAAATACTTGAGAGAGAAAAATAAGTATCAATTTGCTTATAAAGATTGGTCAGTTGGTATAAGAATCGATTTCATATACTATAAGGGTATAGGTTTAAATTATACTACTCATAATTATGATATAGCTAAATGCTCTATCAATTTCAATTTATAACACACTTTTCACTATTGTACACGGGTCAAGGGTTGTACTTTCTTCATTCCTTAATATAAGAGATAAAAGACAAAATCATACAGATCAAGAAAAATAATAAATTTGTCTGAAATAGAAAATATTTTTCAAAAATACCCCCATTCAATACTAATAACTTTTACATCATTCAATTAGTACAAATAGAAAAAACTATATTAATTAGGGGTATTTTAGAAAAAAGTTATTAAATATAGCAGACAAACCTCCATTGTCCCTTATATTTTGAAACATAGAAACTCTCCAAATTATCCCTTATATTAAGGAACGGAGGGAGTAATTAACAACTGAAAATTTTTCAACTCTTTCTTAAATTACTCTCATTAAATATAATTGACCCATGAATTAAACTTTCCGATATTAATTAAATTCTATTTTTTTTCAAGGACATTTTGAGTAAAAAAAAATAAATACAGTACAATATCTATAAAATGTTTTATATTGTGAAACATAAATTTTTTTCAAATGTGCCTCACACAGCATAATGAAAGGAGTAGTAAAAAGTATAGATATTAGTACGTCAAGAAGGGATGGCAAATGTGGAATCCCCCTTTGTTACACAAATAATTAAATTTCCTATCTAAAATTGACGCGCGCACAATTTCTCGTTGAGAAGCTGCTTCATTTTTTAAGATATTTTTTTAAAGCTATTTGAATTAGAAAAGGGATTATATGAAGAAACATTTCTAATTGAATCAGGACAGAAGTAGGTTGATGTGGAAAATTCAGTTAATCAGTTTTGCTAAATATTAGAGAGGAGAAAAAGTTAATATATTGCTCATAAAATCATGCCAAATCCAAAAGTGGTGCATTTGAATCCTAACGCATTTGCTCCCTTAATAAATTCCTCGTTATTGTCCCAATATAATACAATTTACAAACTACTAACTAATTACACTGCCTTAATTATCTTCTTTCTATCATCAAAAAAGAGGAAACAAAGCTGCTCCATCAAATATTGTTCAATGTGATTCTGCGGACTGAAGATGAGACCAATATTCCTTCACAAGCTGCCCAAACAGAGAGTCTTCTCTCTTCATCAACTTCATTGGCTCATCATACTCCACCAATTTTCCTGGAAAATACAATCCAAATCTCAATATTTTAAGTTTTATGTTGAGGTTCCAAAAAGAACCATTTTCTCTCAGAGTATTCGTTGAGTTTGTATGATCAAACCTATTAACATAGTGGTTTGAAAAATATGAGATTAGGGGTAGACGCTAAAATGATACTTTACTTACCATCACTGATGGAGAGAACCATAGTGCAGTCCATCACGGTTGGAATCCTGTGTGCTACTGTGATCACAGTACAATCTGCAAACTCACTCCTTATGGTTTTCTGCAGAATCAAATCAGTGGCATTATCAATCGATGCAGTTGCTTCATCGAGCACCAATATCCGACTTCTCCTCAGAAGAGCACGCCCCAAACAGAATAGTTGCCTCTGTCCCATGCTCCAGTTTGATCCATCTTCCACAACTGCATTACACAGTTCATCACTAATCATCATAACAACAACAGTTTTATCCCACCAAGTGAGGTTGATTATATGAAAAAAGAAGCTGCATGCTTTATTGTTGCAACACTAGAAGTTGGTATTTCACCTGAGGAGTCTAAGCCACTTTCTTTCTCTTGAACCGCCTCTCGCAATTGACATTTCCCGAGAACCTTTGAAGGGAATATATGATATTAGAGATTATATCAAACCTATTCAAGAGTTTTCAAAGTGTTGACATGAAAAGCATAAATAGACCACCAAACTAGACTTGCTCTAGCTACTGCATCAATTAGATGGAGGAAAAGAAGGTATTAGTATTACCTCCCATATCTCTTGATCAGAGTGTTGAGACAACGGGTCCAAGTTATATCTGACTGTGCCATTAAAAAGAGTGGGATCTTGTGGTATGATACCAAAACGTGACCTTAAATCATGGAGCCCAATCGAACAAATGTCTATGCCGTCAACAATAATCTTTCCACCTGCTGGCTCCACTAGTCGAAACAAGGCGCCTATAAGAGTGGACTTACCACTTCCTGTCCTACCAACAATGCCAATCTTGTGCCCTCCCTGGAATGTGCATGTGATCCCTCGGAGTACGAGAGGTGCATTAGGCCTATATCTTATCTGTTTCATCATAAACAAGAAAATTTTGCGCATTTAGATCAATTCCCATCTTTCAGAACATTATAATGTAAGCTTTCAAACACCTAACATTTTACCTGCAGATCATTTATTTCCACTTTTCCAACTACCGGCCAATTCAGTGGTGGATGATTTTCTTCTATGACTTCTGGAGCCTCACTTGATATATGCATATATTGATTAAGCCTCTCTACTGATATTATATAGTTTGCTGTTGTGCACTGGTTTTGAATTGAGAATACAAGGGATGCGTTTAATGAAAGGCCATAAGAGATGGCCATGCCAATAAATCCTGAAACAGCAGATTTTGCATGAGAATGTTAAAACAAAGAGAATGAAATTTTTTGAAGGCAGTAGTGGCTGAAGTCTCACCAGAGGAGAAAGTCCCAGGTGGAAGAACTACCATGCACATTGCTGCAGAGGCAAGAACAACTGCACTGACTATTTCTAAACGTTGAATCAACCACTCATTTGCTGTAAAATTATGGAAGAAAGGAGAGGCATTGACATCAATTAAATTGAGATTCTTGGTGAAGAAACGATCTTCTTCCTCAAAAGCCCTTATTGTCATAGCACCAGCAACAGATTCTGCTAGATGATTAGCTACATAGGATTTTGTTGTGCCATTCAACCGCATCAGCTCTTTTGCAGAGGCAAAGTAGTACCTCTATATAAACAAAGCATTTCTATGTAAGAATTAATCTAAAAAAGAACCTTGCAGCTGGCATGCTATTGACTGCCATGTGAACATCAACATGCATTTCTAAAGTTATTTGCAAGGCATGGCAAAATCATAATTTGTCCAAAGATAATTATATATATGTATTGAAGCACATCATTTGTTCTTTTGTCAAATATGAGCATTCTGCAATGCAATGTGATAAAATGGAAACTCCTGGAAGAATCTGTACATTACCTGTAGACAAATTGCTATATAAACCATCGGTATAGAGACAAACAAGACTTGCCAAGTAACAACTGCTAAAACTGTAAGATTAGCATAACAATTTGTAGTGGCTCCAACAGCAAACATAAGGCTGAATGGGACATCGAGATCAACAATGCTCAAATCGGATGAGACCTGTGCAATGAAGTTATACTTAAATTACCATTATTTCATCACATTTCATTGCAATTGGTGTAATTATTTGATAAGCTTACCCTACTAAGTATCCTTCCCAGAGGTGTGGAGTCATAAAACGCCATAGGTGCACGGAAAAGGGAGTTTAGTAGCTGTGAAAACAAAGACTTGGATGATTGAACACCCAAAGCAACCATTCCCAGACTTCTGACCAACAAGAAAATTGTTGAAACAACTCCAATCAACAAGTACACCATGATCAATCTCAAAGTGCCAACATGAGGATTGTCGACATTAGCAGCCATCCATGAGTTCTGTAATACTTGACCAATCACAAATGCAAGGTGGGAAAGTGCAGAAAAAGAGAAGTAAAGATAGCCTTTGTTCTGATTCAGATACTGCAAGTAAGGCTTAAGCCCTGTGTCTCCGGTTTCTCTTTCTTCTCGCTTAATTAATTGATCACCTTTTGAATCCTTAAACTGCTTCTCTACATAAGATTTATTAATCTCTTTAATGGGACTTCCATGCATCTTAGAAGAAGTCACATCAGGAAGCCTCTCAGAACCAGCAGTCTCTTTGTGAGCATTCACAAGGTCTTGAAATTCTTGGCTTGAGGATAGGAGATAGTGATAAGGGGCAGCTTCTCGAATTTCCCCATCACACATGAGCTATAAACAAAAGTAACACACTATCATTATTATTACAATAATGCAGCAAACCATGGCTAAGCTCTACCAACGCAGCCCCCAACATAGAGACACAAGCAAGCATGGAAAATTCATTCTTAAAAATCAAATTATAACACTTAAATACAATAAGAATTACTTATGACTCCCTAACATGAGACTTCAACACCAAAGATTTAATCAATATATAAATTAGATAAAAAAAAACCAATTGCTTCATCTAAAAGTATTGCTTTCCTAATGGAACTGGTCAGGAAGTTGAAACAACTAAAGAAGATTCAAAGTATGCAAGTTCTTGGCAATGACATGGGGACAAAAGATCACAAAATTCATAAATTTGAATTCATTATAGTTAATAATAACATTGTCATAAACAATGTCTTGAGTCAAAGCAAATTACCAAAATAGAATCAAATGCTGGAAGGAAGTCAACTTGATGAGTCACAAGCATGACTGTCTTTTCTCCAAGTGCTTCCATGACATACTCCTGCCAAATTAAAAGCCATCTTTAAGTAAAGGATATCACAGAAGACATAAGTGCAGTACATGCAGAAAGGAAGTTGAGATTACGTTGAACAAATTTGTGGCAGTATGTGCATCAACGGCACTGAAAGGATCATCCAACAAATATATATCAGCATTCTGGTAAAGTGCACGAGCAAGTTGAATTCGCTGCTTCTGACCTCCACTTAGGTTTACTCCTCTCTCCCCTATTTCTGTTAGATCACCATGGGGACACAACTCAAGATCCTTCATTAAAGATGACCTTTCCAGTGTTTCTTGATACCTTTGAGCATCCATAGGTGATCCAAACAATATATTTTCCCGTATTGTACCTGTTTGAATCCATGCTGTTTGAGAAACATAGGCAAACTTCCCATGAACTTCAATCTGTAATCCAGAAAAGACAATCAGATGCTACAAAAAATGGAAGTAAGGTACATGATATAACTGTATAAAATTGAAAATGTAATACACTATTTATAGCCTTTGGCCAAAAAAAAAATCCACTATTTATAGCCAAAAGAAGCATCAGAAGGTTTAGGAGTAAGAACTTACAGTTCCATGACTATTGGGAACTTCTCCAAGAACAGCAGCTAATAAGGTTGATTTGCCAGAGCCAACTTCACCACAAATAGCCACCTTTTGCCCAGGTTTAACCTCTAGATTTATGTTTCTTAGAGTGGGCTTTGAATCATTATCTTCCCATGAAAAGTCAGCCGACTTGATTCGAATAGAACCATTGAGATTGCCACTTGAGCACTTCTTTCTTACATTTGCACTCTGCAGTTGTGGTGCCTCAAGGAATTTCACAATCCGAGCAAATGCTACTTTAGCTTGAATGACCACCCCAATAACATCAGGGATGGTTCTGATTGGATCTTGAACAAGGCGTAACGTGGCCACGAAAGTGAAAACATTATTTGCATGTAAAGGTACTTTCAAGAAGTAACATGCTCCGAATGAAGCAGCAGAAACCAAAACAGGAGAAGACCAAAAGAGAAAGACGTTGTATGCCTTTCTTAACTGCACAGATGTTAACCATTTGAGTTCCACTTTCCTCAAGCTTTCTATAGCATTCTTAAAATGGGTTTCCCATGCATATAGCTTCAGCACTTTCATATTCACAAGAGCCTCAGAACTAGCCTTCAATCTCTCATCTTGTGCCACAGCAAGTTTGGACTGAAATTTATGCTGAAGCTTCGCAAGTGGAGTATTGCAAAGCACAGTGAGCACTATCACCACCAAGGAAGCAATTGTTGCTAGCCCCACAGCATTAAAAAGAACTGCTATTGCAATACATAGTTGAACACTTGTTGTCCAGGTCTGGTGAAACCAAAAGGGGAATTCTCCAATTCTATAAGCATCTACAGTTACATAATTCATAATCTCCCCACCTGAATGCATTAACCTTGAAGCATTAGATAACCTCAATTGCTTTTTATAAATGGCTGCAGTAAGCAATGATCTAACTCTTAAACCAATGAGTCTGCTACGGAAGTACCACTGCCTTTGTGATAATGATTCTAAGATCTTGGTAAAGAAAAGTGTTATGGCCAATATGTAACCTTCATATTTGAAACTCTCTTTACCCTCAGCAACCAATATGAAGGAATTCAAAAGCAGTGGACCAGCAGAGATGGTGAGTACCTTAAGCAACGCAAAAAACCCGGATATCAAAATATCTTTCCAATAGCATGAAATTATTGTCCACAAAACCGATGGTTGTGATGATGGTTCTTTCTGCTTATGTCTATTCAATTGATCAAGAAACACCAAATAACAACTTTCAGCTTGATCTTCGTTTCGCAATTTTGGGATATCTTCTTCAAGAAGAGTCTTCTCCTTACCCCTTTTCATCAATGGATTCAACCACCAAAACGACATTCTGCTGAAGAATCCAGCTTTGGCAAATGGAGTTACATGGTCAGAACTAGTTTTACCAATGTCAGTGGACTCCTCACCATTTAAAGGAGCATAAAGGCTTTCATCGATATTCCCATCAGGGTACCTTTGTCCCTTATATGAGCATATGAGCAACAATATTGCTCCTGGGAAAGATAGAACATCTAAAGCTACCTTAAAGGACACATCTCTGCTACTAATGACAAAAAATATGGAAAGGAAACAGAAAATACCAGAAACTAAGAAGACGAGAACAGACAATAGCCTCAACCATCGTTTTGAAAGTTGTCTCAACCTAAGGCTTACTGCTAAACCCACACACAACCATGTGATGCCCTGAGAAAACTCCAGAATCCACCGATGGATAGGAAAAGCAATGTGAGTTTTCCTCAATTTTTCCTCTAAAACCCAAACACCTAAGCACAAATGAACTAGCCCAAGACAGCCAGTCACTAATGCAGAAGCTACCTGCAAATTCGAAAACCTTTTTACCTGGATAGAACCATGAAATGTCTTCGTTGTTGATCTCTGTATTGCAGTGAATAAGAGCAAAATCAGCAGTAACACATCGAGGCAAATGATCATCGAATGGTTTATGCATGTTGAAGGATCTTTCAAAAGCTCAAAATCAAAGCTGCAACGCTTTTCCCATCTTTCTGTACAACCAGATTCTCCGCAAAAGATGGTCCAAAAATCCTCCATCTTCTTTGTTTCTTCTCTTTGCTTCTCTAGTCCTGAAGCATAAAGGAGAGAAATTTAATAAAGAAGATAACAAAAATAAAATTAAATCTCTATCTTAGAATGTGAACTGTTTGCTCTCACAATCAAGGCTTCATAACGACCAAAACAATAGTTCTGGAAGGCTGTGATTAAAGATTGAAAGTTTGCCCAAAGAAAAAAAAGATAAGGTGGAATGTACACCAGTACACCAAGCTTCCTAGTATGTGATTGTGGCAAAACTAAGAGAAACTCGTGTTTGAAGATCTCTACTTCAGTAAACGGCATTCAGAGACTTTCTAATGCGAGCAAACAAACCCACAAAAAAATCTGTTCGTCGTTCTAACTTGCAGTGTGAAGTTCTGATACTCACTGATTCCGCACAAAACATGTTGGAGAAACAAACAAACAAACCATAACATTTAGTTCTCAGAGAAGCAGAAACAGAGACAAGTAATATATAATACAGTAACAAAGAAAACAAAAGATAAAACATTCCTATTTAAAGGAAAAAAACCTCTCTTTAATTTGTTCTGCACAGGGAGAAAATAATAATTCATACAGAGTCCTATTTGTGGAAGAAAATTTTAAGTGTCCATGTCCTTTGAACGAATGGAAAAGAAACAGGGGAACCATATTTGACCCCCAAAAAAAAAAACATTCCCCAAGAAAAGGGACCCAGAATCACACGAAACCTGAAATGATTGGCAAACTCAAACTTGAGATGCCGAAAATGGGAGGAGGTGGCGTTTGTCTCTTTGTGAAAGGAAATGCAGAGTTGAAGGTATTTTCTGCGTTGAAAAACCAACCAAGTTGTGGATGTTGTTGTTGCTGTTGTAAGCGTGAGAGTTATTTCTCTTTTTTTTTTAATATGAAATTATTGGTCGCCGATAACGACGGCGACGTCGTAACGAGGAGACGTCTCTCGCCGGATGGCGCACTCAGAGCGAAAGCAAGAGACGAAGTGAGAACAATGGAAGTGGCGAAAGCATGAAACGTTGTCACATATTTATGGGAAACGAGACACCGTCGTCACGGCTAACGTATCTGATGCTTGGAAAATTTGACACGTGGCGTTTTGTCCCTTGTTGCAGTTACGTGGTCCGCTTCTTGTTGTTTTGGGCCCAGGATAGGGAAGTCATTTGTGGGCCCTTCGTGGGCCCAGGCACCCGGGAACTTTTTGTGTTTGATTATCGACAGAGAAAGTTTAATGAGCATTTCAAAATTTTGGAGGACCACAAAAATTCTACTATGATCTCCTATAGATTTAGTACGTACTTTTAATTAACTAATTTAACTTAATTTGGTTTCTTGCATAGTTTTTAAATTCGATAGTTAATAAATAAAATGATTAGATCCTATTATGATCTCCCACAGATTTAGTATTTTTTTTAATTCGATTCATTCTCAAAATGTTTAATTTGGTCATTAATAATGAAATGATTATCAATAATTTTTTAATATGATATAATATAAGCTAGTATTCACAACCGTACTGCCCGACCAGCATGCGATTTTTTTTAAAGAAAAAATTGCATGTAAAATGAGAAAATACACGATAACTTTCGTTTTAGTTATATCTATATATTGATTTATGATTAATTATTGGCTTAATTAACAGTAAACGTTATTCACAATGATGTGTTACCGAAGGTTTAAAGTGAAAAATATGTGAGAGATTTGTAAATTAAAGAGAAAATTAGTTTAGACCTTACTAAAAATTTAAACTATTCGAACGTGTGGCAATAGTAATAATAAATATTATTTTCTGGCAAAAAAGGAATAATAAATATTAGTTATATTATAATCCCTTGGAACAAATTATGAGAGTACCAATCAATATAAATATACTCCCTAAATCTATAATATAAAATATTTTGTATGACAAGTTTTTTTTATTTAAAATATAGGGTATTAGATATTTTTTTTCTCATTTTATCCCTATCTTTAATGTTTCCATACTTCTCATTTATAACCCTATAATGATAATAGAATAAGATATTTAATAAGGGTAAAATAGAAAATATGGGTGCTTTTTACATTGATTTTAGATGAAAAAATAATTTTCTTAATATTTATGTAATTGATACAAAATACCTTATAATGTAGATCGAAAAAAAAATATATTATTTATGGTAAAAAAGTATAATATGAAAAATGTTTAATATAGAAAAATGAATAAAGATAAAAATAAAAAAAAAAATTTTACTAAAAATAATAAAAAATTATTTTCTTATATTCTTCCCCTTTCCCTTAGCATTTCTTATAATCAATCATAATCATAAAACTAGCACCAATTGAAAGAAGATTTATAAAATAAGCATTCATGGAAGGCGACAACTGTATGGATTAGGGTCAACTATACCAATTTCCATGGATCTACAACATAAGAAAATATTAAAATAAGCGTAGTAAGTAAAACCTATAATTAATTACTTAGATCGATGACCATATTTTTTTTCATTTCATATACAGAACCCTAGAAAATACTCCTATTGAATTAAAGTATGTACTGCAGGTACTAAGTAAGTGAAATGAATGATTATGTTAGTCAGTTGGATCCGGGTCAGAGCATTTATAAGCCCCCAAAAACCAACAACATACACAACAAACAAACAACACGAAAGTATGGTAGTCACGCAGTGGCCGTTTTATATTGGCAAGTACACATTTGTGTCACATTAAGGATCTAAGCTGTATACTTTCTCCCGTTCATAATGACTCCCTCTCTCGTAAATGCGAGATATCATTTATAAACAATATTTAGTCTAAAATTGAAGACATTTTAAAGAGTTATCGTGCAGTAATAATTTTTTATTTATGTCCTTAATTTATAATTAATATTTTTTAATATTTTTTATATAAATTATTTTTAACTATTTCATTAAAATAAAAAAAATTATTATATTATTAAAATTATCTTAAAATTGATGTGGTTTTCATTTTTACGCATAATAAATGCTATAAATTTAAATAATATGCTTTCTCTCTCATAATTAAATAAGAATATTTTAGAAATAAAGTAATTAATATTCTAGAAACTTATAGAATGTAACTTATATTTAGTATCATAAAAAACTTTTAGAATATGACTAACAAAAAGATTTAAAGAAACACGTGAAAAATAAATATTATGAAAAATATAAAAAATAATGTAATTAATAAGAATAAATAATGAAAAATTTTAGAATTTCTTTAAAAAATTTAATGATGAAATTTATTTTCTTAAGATACGTGAGATAGTTAAAAATATTATATATTTAGGATAGAAAAGAGTATTTTGGAAGTTTTGAAATTTTTAAAATATATTTGAGTTATATATATTTTAGTAAAATATTATTAAACTTTTCAATGACTTAGACACTTCATTGATTTGTATAAAAAGAATCCTAAAATAACATTTTTTTTTATAGATATTAAGGAAGAATCTAAGAGTCTGTTTGGCAGTGTTTTCTGTTTTATTATTCTGAAAACAGTTTTGTAAAATTGTTTTTTAGAATAAGTTTTGAAAACAAGAAAACAAAAAAATCTATTTAAATAATTGTTCTCAAAATAATAACTAGTGAGTGATAGATGAGTTATTCAAAATTTATAACTTTACCATTAATGAGGTGGATGTTTCTTACCTTTCCTTGTGTTTTCCAGAACAAAAACTATAAAACACTTTAAAGGTGTTCTGAGTTTTTTGTTCTTTTGTTTTTTTGTTTTTCAAAATAATTTATAAAAACCAGGTTTATCAAACAAGTTTTCTGAATTTTCTGTTTCCGAAAACAGAAAAACTGTTTTCAGAAACAAAACCAAACAAGCCCTAATTTTTTTCTTATCTTATTTCTTTTTCTTAATATAATTATATGATATTTGATACTATCAAGTTAGACTCGAGTATTATTGAGCATAAATGATATATTTTATCCCTCAGGTCTACAGTTATCTGAGGAGAGTAAAACTTGGCAATAAACGTATCATAGATCTCCCTCCATGATGTCAAGGAGTTTTCAGGCAAATTTAAAATCTATCACCGAGCATTATCCATCATGCAGAAATTGAAACATCTCATCTTAAGCTCCTCGTGAGTCAAACCATTCGGGGGAAGTTGGTCAATCCGGTGATAGAAATCCTTCAGAAAGCCCAATGTGTCTTCACCTATTCACCCATGAAATTGTGGCAACGAGTTTAAGTGTATGTTCTTAAACTCATAATCTTTGGTATTGTTAGATAACTGGATACATGATAGGCTGTCATAGATTGTAGGCTTATCAGTATCTCTCCAAAGTGGATTAGCTTGAGCCCTAGCAGGCACTACTTCATTAGCCATCTCGTGCCTCCTTCTAGCTCTGTTTCCCTGCAAGCACGTTCAATTTCAGGATTAATAGCAATCAATTCTGACGTACTATTAAGATTTTTAGATCTTAACAGCATGAGCAAGAAAAAAAAAATTCAGAGACAAAAAAAACAAAAAATTTTTTTTATAAAAGGACTAAAAACAATGAACTAATAAATCCGTTAGCCTCCCCGGTAATGATGCCAAAAACTTGATCGGGATCCTGCAAGTATACAGAGTCGATCGCAGTATCTTCAGAGTATTTTAGAGGTCGAACCCAATGGAGGTAGTAGATTTATCAATCTAAACTTTTAATCTAAAAGTAAATGATAATCAAATTGAGAATTCAAGTTTAAAAGGAATAAATAGAAAACAAAATAAAGTATGAGTTTGATTCAGTTCTAGAAGCGTCAAGGGATCAGGATTCACCTTATGAGATAATTAGATTTTATTTCTTAGTTAGATTACATAATTATAGTGATTGTTATTTCTAAATCGTCCTAATTATCTCTTGGTCAATTAGTCCTTATTTAATTAGAATTCAATTCGCTCTCGCGCAACTAAAGTTTCTAATTAAACCTAAAAAACTATAACTTATATCACCATGAATTCCTAATTTCATCTCTAGATTAGTTATTTATATTTATCTCTCTATATCTAGCTTCACTCTTCACCTCTCAGTCCATCAAGTTTACCTATTAATTAGATTCTATGGTGATCAAGCATAAAATCCACATGAACGAATAAAAGAGATAAATATAATAAAAAGATAAATTAAATATAACTTGAAGAACAAATCAAAGAGTTTTAACTAGAGAAATAAATTCAATCCATCCCAATCAGGCTACATCCCTACCTCGATTGAGAAATTTAACTACTCATGGAAATAGAAATTAAATCAAAACTAAAATCCCAAATCATAGTGAAAATAATAAGAAAACAGAGTTATATTAGAGAAGAATGAATCTATCGCTAATACTCCCTAAATCTTTTTACTCTTTTTCTATAAGATGCTCCCAGATACTTTTAGAACTGTGTTCTTTGACTTTTGAGTGTGTTTCTCAATCTCCCGTTGTGTTTCTATCGTGTCTCCTTAAATAGGAAAAATTTAGAAGCCCATAAAAGCCCAAAAAATTATGAAAACATGTCAAAAACTTGTTTTATGGACCTCTTTCACATGACCTAGCGCCGGGTGACCATAAAATCAATTAATACGGTGTCGGGTGCTTCTGTTGTATGGAAATGTGCTTCGTTCATCTTTCAAAGTTACCAGCTCATATTGAAATTTTGAGTTCAATTTTCACCATGATAACATTAGAATTTGGGAAAACTTAAAACATGAAAGTTGTAGATCTATGTCTTAGATTTCCAACACATCTTAAATCACGTCAATCAGAGTTCATATGTGAGAGTTACGATCAAAATACCGAAGGATGTCGAAACTTTTTAGTATGAATAATTTGTAACGTTTTTACTCCGAATACTTCCAAATGAGCCTATAACGCCATGAAATACAAAAATATGTTAAATTATGCTAAAATATATCAATATAAATATATTTAGATACAATTTAGAGTTTAAATGTGGGTATTATATATAATGGACACATTAGATTACATGCTTGTGATTCCTATCATATGGATTTTTGAGGGGGATGGAAATCACCTAAACTAAGGTAATCTAGCTCACATGTATAATCTACATTATATGACTTTTGATCAACCAAATGCGATTAAGTAAGGTAGTGTGAAGTCCATTACAATACTTCACAAGTAATGTAATGGAACCAAACACGCCCTTCATTCAAAATCGTTCGCATAGAAAATTTGTGATTTTTCATTTAAAAAATTATTATATAGATATGGAGTGATGATATAATTTGGTGACCATATATATATATAGAAAATGTATTATTTGAGGAGGTAAATCCTATTTATTTTATTTCTATATTCTAAAAGAGATTAGTTTTTAGTTTTGGGATGAAGTGCAAATAAAAATAATTGTTATGAACTTTATTATGTATTGATTATTATATATATTAATTAATATTTCCGTTGTCACAAATTTCAAGTAATAGTATTAAGAATGTATTTCAAATCTGAAGTTCATGCACGTAAGCCTGATAAATCAAATTAAACTACACTAAACGTGGAAAGATTTTTTCGACTTAAAAATATCTAATTAATTCTTTATAACTTAAGTTATTTTTTGACTTAGTCATTGCTCTTAAATGCGAACTTGCTAATCTTGGTCATCATGACCGGCATTTTTTACGTACTCACATCTTTTCTTTTCTTTTCTTTTTTTTCCGGGCCAGATACGTTCTCACATCTTTTAATGCTATAGCAATAGGAAATTTCTCTTCACATGCTAAGTTAACAAATGTTGAAGACACAATTTAAAGACTTTTTTTTTTAATTTTTAATACTATCGAATGCTCAAAATTATATTAAATTCTGACTAATTTAATCAAATTAGATTAAATCACATGAGTATAAAATTCTATCAAGAATAATTATTTTCATATATAAGATTTGAATTCAAAATTTTACATAAAAGGAATAAATACTAAACAACTTGAACCAACTATCATTAATAATTAAATTTTAAAATGTTTGTTGATTAGGAGATTTATATCAATATTTTATACAGCCTCGAAGGACCTTTTTTGTAAAGAAAAATAGCATGGAAAGGGGTTAAATCTGATTTGATCCAGGTCCTATACTGATTATGTTTCATGTTGCTTGGGAGCACTTATTGTTTCTTTTTCATACATAATAAATAGAAAAGTAGGATTATTTTCAAATATTTTCCCTAAGGATTATTTGTTGATTAGGAGATTATGCAAGAAATATTGATATACATATAGTAGGTAAAGTCTATAATTAATTACTTAATTATCTCGATCATTAAAAACAAGATTGATTTGACAAAAACAGAAGAATTATCAAAAAATATACATAGTAGGTGCAGTTTATAATTAATTAATTATTTAAGCAGATAAATTGCCGTGTATTTTAAATTTTACATTTTATATTAGTGATTGTCTGCATTTCAACTTTCTTTTTTAATTTGATACAATCTTAAGAAAAATTAAAATATAACTATAGTAGGCAAAATCTATAAATTTGGTAGTTCATTACTTGATTCGATCTAAGTTAACACTGATTGATTTGACATCTCTCTGATCTTCTTAAATTAATTAAATATACATTGTCATTAAATGCATTTATGACAAGGACTCATCAAACAGGAGGTCAGTCACGCTATCAATGCGAATGTTAAAATAATAATACAGCTGATTTTAAATTTTATTTAAATGCATAAAGCCAACTCTTCTTTGGATCTAGTATGTAACCCATTCGTTACACAGGATAAATAAGGTTAATTATATTTTTATAACATGTTTAATAATAAAATTATATAAATAAATAAAAAATAAAATAATATTATAAAGTGTTTAATTTATATATAATAATAAGTGATGATAGAGGAAAGAATAATACAAAATCATTAATTGAGATTATTAAACACTTAGGTGTACTTAACATTTAAAATTGTGTTACTTAAATTGTTATCCTAATTTAGAATTAATATCTTTAATTTACTTTTAGATCGTATATGAGATAAAGCAACATATCGTTTATGATTATACAGGCCTTGGTAAGTCAAACAATCACATTGCATAAATTTTACCCCTAACTCTTGTTTATGGTCATAATAAGAGTTAACATTACAGGAAATTGCAGTTTCTTCATAATAAAAAGTAGTCTTGAATTTGATAGAATCATAAATATTATGAATATACAAACTTTCAACTTTTCATTTGATCCATACATAACTTTAACTTGAAGTTCATGCTTGACAGTTTATGTAATAATGAGATGAGTGCCATTATAAAATCCCAATGATTTATCAATTTTTCTCATAAGAACAATAAATGCTCTAACTTTTAACTTGATGTCATGGTTAGAAAAACCTAACATAGAAATTGAATTCAAGAATTCATTAGAATGAATATCATCAACAAAACCCACATTGTCATTTTCCTTTAATATACTATCAAAACTATATAGTTGGCCACTTCTTCACCTGGCAATAAAGACAGCATATCCATTAACAATATCAACAACAAACAAAGTAGTGACTAACATAACTTTATCTTTGAAATAAGATGAGATATTTAAATTCTCATAGAGATTTGGATACATAAACTTTAGAGTTGATCTAATAGGATCATCTGAGATATCTAATAACAAATCATGAGAAATCTTAATATCGATGGTACCATCATTAGTATCATTATTGTTTCATCACCTATAGAAAGAGTCAAGTAAGCAAACTCTTATATTTCTATGTGAACATAAGAAGAATTTGTTAGAAGTGTCATATTTCTTATAAGAGTAAGATGTTTATAGTAATTACAAATGTAAGATCAATTAATAATAGCAAAAACTATCTCTTCTTAAGTCCCTTTCAGTATTACATGTAAAATTTGTCTAAAATCCCCAGCAAATACAACCACCTTGCCTCTAAAAAGCAAATTCATAGTTGAATAATTAGATAGTTTTAAGATATTCCTT
Organism: Adenanthera pavonina; assembly: GCA_026686845.1. NCBI lineage: Eukaryota > Viridiplantae > Streptophyta > Magnoliopsida > Fabales > Fabaceae > Adenanthera > Adenanthera pavonina. The sequence continues at coordinate 49,420,267 of JAIVEN010000001.1, read as the reverse complement.
GGGCTATGCTTAAGAGTCTCAAAACAAAATTTGTTGGTCACTGGTGTTTCATATGATATAATTAATAAATTATGAACTAACAATTCAGCAAGATGACTACCCTACTTTATATTGTATGTAATATCTTCATGAACATAAAGAGGTATTGTAGAATTATGAATGCACAGTTCCTCTACCAGGCAACAATAAAGAAGCAATATTACTTAATGCTACATTAAGATCAATTTTACCCCTATATTTAAAAGAAGTTGAAAGAGTATTCCATACAGATATTTTACCAGTGCCTCCATATCCATAGATAAAAAATACTCCTCCATTCATAGATTAAACAGTAACATAATGTCATCATAAATTTTCAATTATTCAGAAGTTAAGAATATGATCAATGCAAGCAATTGATTAGTAAGAGCAGTCCTATCATAACTTAATTCTGCTCGAATCAATTTGTTCATACTGACATATATATATATATATATATATATGTTTACCATGTTGGGAATAGGCATAGGTTGAAAATTACTATGGCTCTTACTATTTGATTGCAAGATATTCCCAATCTCCATAAGACCAAATTTTGTATTTCTTCATTTGTTAGCTGTAAACATATGGGAATAAAAAAGATACATATAAAACACCATTTATGATAAATTTAAGACTGCTCTATTAATATTATGACATAAATGTAATTGAACAATCAAATTGATTGTTTACATAAAAATAATTGACTATATATTATATTTCATATAACTAAAAGAAACCTTGATAGCCTATAATAGATTTTTGCTTGTACAATATATCATCAGAAAGGAATTGTCTTATTTTTTCCCCATACAAACTCTAGTCTTAGAATAGAGTTGGACAAAAGAGAAATACAATATAGCCTTCAAAGAAACTTTGTAATAGCCCAATGACTTGCTTCTATAATTCCATTTGTATATTCCTTATCATCATTTAACAGCCTAAATGCATAACATGCGTCTCTAAAAGTAGGATAAATAATGTCATCCATTGTTATGATATTTTCATAAAATGTACAGCCTTTAACTATAACTAATAAAGTTTGCAAATAGTTTTACCGCTACTAGGTGGATTAAAGTATAGTCTTCCAATTGAAAATTCTTTCTTTCTAAATGTCTATTCATATGTTTTCTTTTCGTATACAAATTTAATTGAGAATTCATGGTAGCACAAATTGTTTATCTCATTTTTGTACTTAATATTAGCTTGGAACGATGCCAAAAACATGGTGTCTTTATTAGAGCTTCATTTTATAGCTGAATCAAGTAACTCATCAACTGCTTATTGATCTGGCAACTAAAACGATAACATTTCATAGAAGATTTCTTTAAATTGATAACAAAAGAAAATATTTTCTAAACAGCCCCACAAAGAGATAAATATCTACAATCATAGCACAATTTAATCTCTTGTGGATTCTTTCATGATTATTGTCATGTGAATCTTTGTAAGAAGCCATTGTAATCCAATTATGTCATTTGTTCACATACCTAAACAAATACTTAATTGATTGGGTATAATTATAATGCTCCACATTTATGTGAACATTGTACTTTAGCAACAAATATGAATTATATAGTATAACAAATCTATTGTCAAGTTCAACACCATTTTTTTACTTTGGTTGTACCATTATTTGGCCTCATGTGCCTAGGATATCTATCTTCATCAATTATTGTGCTACCATTGAATGCCTTTGGATAATACTTAGTGCACTGTCCATCAATTATATATGATGAATTTGGATTTATTGTGCCACATGGCCCATGAATATAAAAGTACTAATACCTTCAAATAGTCTAGGATTTTTATCATTATCCAGAATTTTAGCTAACATTATTTTGTCCATATCGCCTAGTGAAGGGAATTTGTCATTGTTATATAAGAACACTAGAATATAAGCATGGGATAAACCATGCTTCCGAAATTCTATTGTATATAGAACTGCAATAATAAAAAAATATTATTGGTAATATAAAATTTAATATTGTACAAACAAATTAGCAAAAATGTATAAAGAAGTCTTAAGAATAATATCTGCTTTCACCTTCCCAAATATCTGATTTTTTTGAAAGTCTTTTACCATCATGTCTAGCTTTAACTTAAAAACTTAACTATAGCATTTGAACAATCCTTAATTCGTATATTGTTCTTCTCCAAAAATCTACTTATTTTAGTGATAGAGAATGAGAGAACTTTCAATCATGGAGATCCAATATGCCCAAAGACCCTCTTGAAGGAGTAGGAGGTCCAATGACAAGAGGTAGGACAAAAGCCATGAAAGAAGCCTTGTAAGGATTGGTCCGAGAGCTTAAGGAGAAAGAGCCCATCTATTTGGAAGACTTAGAACAAATGGCCCCACCTTCTAATCCAAAAAGAATGATTATTTATTTGGAGGCCCAATTTGAAGATCTTAAAGGCCCAACCCAAGTCCAAATAGAAGAGCTTGATTAAAAGAAGTCATGTGCTTCATTAATGAGTCACGTGACTTTAGGATTAGATTTATTCCTTTTTAATTTATTTTGAATTTTCGTTTTATTTTTGATTTGATTTTTTCCAGATTAGATTTGATCAATTTTGATTGGTTCTCACTTGTATTTATGAGGACAACTTAAGATTTAATTCAAATTTGAATTTAAAATTCAAAAACAAAAGGATAAGTCGTATCTAAAAGGAATCACTTATCCTATTAGGATTAGGATTTCTATTATTATTTAAAGACCATATGGTGCCACTTTGCAAATCAAATTTGAATAATATTTTGAGTGATTTCTCTCTTCAATTTCATGTGAGATTGTTAGGGTTCTTTGTGTTCTTCCTAGAATACAGATTTGACTTATCAAGAGAATTGACTAACTCTTGTGGCAGCTTGTGTTTGAGGTTACTAAAGTTCTTTCTAGAGATTCCATTTGGTCTCTCAATTGGATTGGGTTGCTTCCATTATTTTTTGTTATTACTCTGGGTTCTTGAGTTGCCTAAGACTTGTTCTTGGGAGGTTCACCTTACTTCTATCAGATTGGTAATCAGAGCAAAGGTTGAGTTCAGGCGTTCTATTCTCTTGTCTACCTTCTGAACATCTAAAAGTTTGGACGCATCAAAATGTCCTATATCCTTTGAGTTTTTGGACGAATTTTATGTCTATCTTGAAGCTCAGAATCTGTGCTTTCACCTCGTTTTAACGGCGTCCCAATATGAGATTTGTATGAAAAATTATACTTGATCGGATCCAAGACGTCATCTCCCAGTCACCAACATCTGTTTCATTCTTCTCAAATCTCCAAATCTGTCCATAATTTGTTTCTTCTTTGGTTCTTGATCATAAAGAAAAAAAAAGGGCATGGAAGAAAGATTGCTGAAAAAAAAAAGGCCTAGAGAAAAAAAAAAGGAAGAGAAAAGAAAAGCCAACAAAAAAAAAGAGAGAAAAAGATTTGATCTTGAGTAGCAAGAATCAATCTTAAAATTTGGCTCACACTTTAAATTGATTTATCTTGTGTTTGGTGTGCTAATTCTCATATCTTAGTAAGAAAAGTTTTGATCTTGCACCATTATTTATGTCTAGAGTTCTTGAGTTTTTCCTTCCTTTGAATTCTTAAAAGTCCCTTGCTATCTCGAACATTTGATTGCCACTCAAACTAACTTGATTCTCTTGACAGGTCATCTGATTCCATTAAGAGCACCATAAGCACCCTATAAGAGTGGTAAAAGGCAAGAGAGATTTGTGAGATCATTATTAGAAAAAGCCAATAAAGAGTGCTAACATGAGTGAATTGTTACACAATAATTGAGTGAAACACATGAGAAGAGGGAGTGAGTTTCCTAACTTTCAATTTTTCTTTGTTTTAATTCTTTCTACAGGTTCTTGCAACAGTGACAGGCAGTGAAAGTGAAGGTGAAGTTGATATGAAATTCTTGATCAAAGTATTCCGTGATGAACTCAAAAACATCAGAAATGACATGGCTGACATGAAATCTGAGATGCGTTCAAAAAAGTCTAGAAGTAGAACCAACGATGAAGAAGAGCATGATTCTGAAACGAGTTCCAACTCAAAAAGCAAATCTTCCTCCAAGAAAGGCAATGATTTAGGAGGCATCAAGCTTAAAATTCCCTCATTCCAAGGTAAAATGGATCCGGACTTATACCTTGAATGGGAGAGGAAAGTAGAGCTCATTTTTTAATGTCATAACTACTCAAAAGAAAAGAAAGTGAAACTTGCTGTTGTTGAGTTTACTGGCTATGCTAGTGTTTGGTGGGATAAATTACAACGTACTAGAAGAAGGAATGGTAAAGAACCCATTGACACATGGCGTGACATGAGAACCATCATGTGTAAGAGGTATATCCCTTCCTATTACCATCATGATTTGCATACAAGATTGCAAAAACTTGAATAGGGATCTATGAGCATTGAAGAGTATCATAAAGAGATGGAGATGGCTATGATCCGAGCTGATGTTAACGAAGATGAAGAGCAGACAATGACCCGCTTTATTGGTGGATTAAGAACTGAAATCCGAAAAAGAATTAAGCTAGAATTATTAATTCCTTTGAGGTGAAACCTCCTTGGACAAGTTGTTTGAGTGGTTTTGGACTTGTGTGAATGGTCTCGAGTTGTTGAATTGTCTTTGGTGGCAAATGGACGTGGTGAGTTGTGAGTTTTGGTCAAAAAATGGTTAAAATGGTGTCAGGTGTTCAGAGTCTCCATACGAAGTTGGATTGAAGTGAAAGTAGTGTCTATGGATAGATTGGGACTAGATTGACCTGTAGGAGTTGGAATCAGGTCAATTGGAGGTTGGAGTATAAAGATATGTGCGTCAGCAGAGGGCCCCGATGTTGGAATTTTACTAGTGTGGAAAATCAGCAGAGGGCACCGCTGCACCAGGAAGCAGGCTGCAGCGCCAGAGAGTCTAGTAGCGAGTGAAAAATAGGGGAGGTCTGGAGCCGTGGTGGTACTGTAGTGGTCGCAGCCTCAGCTCAGATTTTGATGTTGTTTGACTTGTTTCCACTGCTTTAAGGTTTTGGGAGGTTGTTTGAGATGTTTGGGTTGTATTTGGTTGGATTTTGAAGTTTGTGGTCAAGTCTAGAGGTGGGGTGTTACAAATACAGTATTGAAATTGGCCAGTGCTCCATGAGATGCTATAGATAATAAAACTTATAGAGTATTTGATGAGATGCGATAGAAATTAGTTAATTTATAGAACAATAGACCAAATTTGATGGGATAATGAGTTTAAGTGATTGTGATATTATCAAATTTATCCACCATGAGACTCGGAAATCATATATTATTCATATAAAATAATAAAAAAAATAATAGTTGATTAATTATTAAGATATATCATTCATATATAAGATTATTGAGTTTAAAATATGTTGGAAAAATAGTTTTAATATAAAATATTATAATAATCACAATTAACTTTAGAAAATTACTAATTACAATTTTTAACTCAAATTAGGTGTCGTATGAATGTTGATGGCATTTTTATTGAAAAGGCTATTACATTAAAAAATATGTTCAAAAAATATTATAATAAAAAAATATTTTGATGTTTGACAGAGTAGTTATCTTATAAGGAATGGATACTTTTTATTATATTTGGCAATACCACATTTTTTAGAATATCTTTGAAAAAGTATTTGCTATGTGATATGTGCCTGAATAATGGGAATCAAATCGGTTAGTATTACAACAATTGATCGGTCCATCATATATCTCCTAATTAATCGTTACACAACATAACAATTCACAATACGGAAACAGTAATTAGCGCATCCAACAAACAGTAGACATAAATATGAAATAGCTCTTCAAATCAATATATTTAACATGAGGGATCAGATATACTAACAACATAAAACACGGATACCTCAAGACAAAGAACTAATCAGTACAACGCATCTAACTTGGTATGTGCCATCATCCCCTGTCCAAAGAAGGGGCAGTACTAAGGTTGAACAATAGGCCTCCTAAGTATAATAACACCATGCAAATTAATAATAAATAACATCAACACCCATAAAATTAAGGGAATAAAAACTTACAGGGCGTTAGAACCAAGATCAACAAAATAAGGAGAGGAATGGAGAAACAGCAATACAACTAAAGGACCATCTAGCCTCAGGTATCATTCATTCATGAGATGCGATCGATTAAATGATCTCGTTATTTACATAAATACAGTGAAAGCTTTGAATGATTCACAAAGGGGATTGCTATATAATTGGAGATTTATCGGGATAACATCTTGAAAGTTAAAAAAGATAAAAAAAAATTAGAAAATATCAATTGGAATTAAATTATCCTATATAATCAGCATTAAAATCTTGAAAGATAGGGATCATCATATTTCAAATAGATATAATCATAAATAATACCTAACTAATTACACGATTTCATTTTCAACTTATTTTAATTGTTATATTTTAATTTAGAATTTCCTATTTTTTCAAAATACCGATGTGGAGGCATGAAGTTTCAGCTTTTGATTCTACATATATATATATATATGTATTACTCTATCTAGTTGTTTTTATATAATGTTTAAGATTTTAGTATACAAGTTAAAAAATATAATTAATATATTAGAGTTTATTTTCAATTTTTTAGCATGGCCTTTAATAAATAAATAGATAAGAAAGAGTAATTAATATTATTTTTTATTTTTGAAAAAATTGATAAAGATATAATTGAAAAAATAATAATTAATATTATTTTAAAATTTAAAAGTAACAAATAAATAGAAACAAAAATCTTCTTTAAAAGTACCATTAAAAATATGTATCATTGAGAGACAAAAACAAAATAAAGAATCAATATTTATATTAGCATCTTATCACCTACCACCTCTTTACATAGTAAGGTGAAAAATGATAAAAAGTAACTAATTGTACTATTTTATACATATAAGATTTTCATTGTAACGATTTCGATTGGTGAAGTAAAACTTAAACTCTTATTATTAAATTAAGTATTTTGATGATTTCAAATCAACTAGAATTTGGAATGTAGATATCAAAGGTGTACAAAAGATCTCAAGCGAAGAAATCCAAGAAAAATGAGTATAAGATTAGATGTAAGATTTCTTATTGTATTCATATGAGTAAAAGATTTTGATCTTGCACACAAATGTTTTAAAAATATGTTTTTACAATAACTCATTAAGTATTTGAAAAATACTATTAGATGAATTTTGGAGTGTTAAACTTGATATGTTACTTTGAAAATTTGAATTTTGATGTCTAAAATTCAAACTTCGGATTGAAGATATGTTAGTGTGAAAAGAGGTCCCTATGACAGACGAATTTCATCTTTGAAAATTCGAATTTCGGGTAAAACACAAACTATGAAAAATGAAAAATTCGTCTAAAGATATGTTAAAGTTCATTTGAAAGTGAAGGTTAAAAAAAAGAGTTCCAAGTCAATTCTCTGACAGATGAACTTTAATTTTGAAAATTTGAACTTTGAAAAGATAGTTTGTAAGTCTGTTCAAATAGTTTTCTGATAGATGAACTTCAGTCTTCAGAAATTCCACTTTGAATTAAGTCTGATAAGAGATCTCTTTAACAGACGAACTTTGATATTTGAATATTCGAATTTCGAAAAAAAGAACTTTTGTACCATATTGAGCTACTCACTAACGGACGAATTTTGGACACCAAAATTTGAACTTCGAAAGCACTATAGCAAAATGGAACAACTATTCACACTTACCAGAAGAACTTTAAATTTGAAAATTCATATGTTTCAACATAGAAATATTTGTCAAAAATAAAAATTTGAATTTTGTTTTAGAATAGACGAACTTCGAGATTCAACGTTAAAGTCTTTAGCTTACGGTCTCTGTGAAATTTATCTGTTGACATACCAAAATTTAAACTTTGAATGTCAGGCATATTAAATACGGTTGGTGAACGGATAGTTCTTCAGAGTAACCGTTGGGTAATGTCTTTAACGGCTAGATCTTGTCTTTAATGTATAGTCAAAATATAAATCTATAAATAGAACTTCATTTGAAGATGTGGGAAATGATTTTATATTGTATATACTGAAACTCTACAAAATTCTTGAGTCGAAGTCTTCTGCTCTTACACACACTTCATATTTTATACTTTAACTTTCATATACACTCTAAATTAAATTAGAGAACTTATTTGCTATAATTAATCTTATTTTCATCTGGAAGAAAGATTTTTTTATGAAGGGATTTCACAAGGAATTTGGGAAGCACTTATTTAGAGTGCAGAGAGTGAGATTATAAGCTTTTGGAACAGAGGATCAAGCTGTACTGAGACACTGCAAGAAACCCACCGAGTTCTTGCAAAATAGTGAAAAATTTCAAGTGGTAACTTAAGAACTGGACGTAAGTCAAGAGAAAGAGATCGAACCAGGATAAATATTTGTGTCTTCTCTTCCCTTATCTTATTTTTTACTTAAATATATTTTATACTCTGTTTTACTGTCACTTTTGCTTTCAATGCTCTTTTATACTTTTGCAAAAAAATTTTAATCTTTCCAATTCATTCCCCTGTTGAGAAGACAACATATCTAACACTCATCAATGGTGTAGTAATTTCCCTTCACCTGTTAAATTAACACAAATAATGAGTTCAAAGCTCAAATGCTGATTCACCACAAAAGACATGACTAATAAAATATACTACCTCTGATCCTATATATAAGATCTTTTATTTTGATCCTAAATATAAGACCTTTTACAATATGCGGGGTAGTATTTATTATACATTTCCAGAAAAAATGTCCTTATTTAATGTATTCAAAGAGAAAGTAAGAGAGATTAAATAAGGATAGTTTTAGAAAAATGTTAGAATTTTTAAATAAATCAAGATAATTAATTATTTTTAATTTTAATTCTTAATTCACGTGATTCAATTAAAAAGATCTTATATTAAGAATCAGATGAAGTATTTACTAGAATGATCTTGTTGGTGGAGTGATTATATCTCATGATCGTGTTGGACAATACATTGATTAGATGTAAATGGAGTGGTTTCATGAAGGCATTTGAATTTTTAAACGATCAACTTGAAAAATTAAGAACTAATATTTCTGAAACGATTAAGGCTTAAAAATTAGATAACAAATCGAGCATAAACTTGATTATTCCAGTCGTTTACACTGTCGGTGCACTATTAGGCCGACTTATTTAAATTGGATATATAGCCAATCTAAGACAGTAAGAAACCCACGTACACTTGATAGCTTAGGAGGACTTATTTCAGTTAAAGCATCCACACATGGTCCCATGTCATAATTTGTGAAACCTAAAAATGTGAGAACTGAGAAGAGAAAATTTTTCATTTTTAATAATAATACTAGTAATAATTTGTTAAAAAATACATTGTAGAAGATTCCTCTTTCGAGGATGACCGTACCATGCGTGAATAATTGAGCCTCTTTAGGGTTGACGAGACTTGTCAAAGGACTAGCTATTCTCATATATGTGCCTTCAAGCCTTAACATAATTATTGCATGCCAACTTGTGTCGTGTAGTCAGTTAATCATATTTAGAGCTGTCAAAATGGTCAAGCTCCACGGGCGGCCCAAAAAATTTGAAAAAATAAACGAGTTTAGACCTTAATTTTGGAAGTAAATATATAATCTAGACTTTTTGAGTCCGGCCTGTGGTGGGCCGGCTCGAGCGGGCCACGGGGTGACCCGAAAGCCCGAGACTTTTTTCTTTTATTTTTAATTTAAAATATTAAAAAATACATATTATTTTATTAATTAGTGATATATAAATTGTAAAATTTAAATATTATGTTAGTTTTTGATAAATTATGATGATAATTAGTTGTATTAATTTAAATTATGATGATAATTAGTTGTATTAATTTAAATAATTATATAAAAAATTTATTAAAAAAATTAAAAAATTAAAAAAAAAACCCGCGGGCCGGCCCGTAGGCCCGATCTCGCGAGCTCGGGCTTGAAAAATCAAGCCCATTTTCAATTCGGGCTTTTTGGCCCAACCTGATTTGGCCGGCCCAAATGGGCCGAGCTAGCTCGAATTGACAGCTCTAATCATATCTCATTACATTAACCAATACCCATTAACTTTAGTTTCTATGAGTATTTTTTTTTACTACCTTTTCCCCTTAATATAAAATTTTTTTAATTGGATCACACGAATTAAGAATTAGAATTAAAACTAATTAATTATTTCGATTTATTTGAAAATCTCAACATTTTTTCAAAACTACCCTTAGTTAATCTCCCTCTCTTTCTCTTTAGATACATTAAATAGGGATATTTTTTAAAAAATGTATAATAAATATTACTTCTTATATTGTAAAGGATCTTATATTTAGGGTTAGAACAAAAGATTTTATATATAGGACTGAAGGGAGTAAAAATAAAAAATTGATGACTATTAATTTTCTATTCTATCTATATTTAATGTCAATATAAATGAAGAAATGAAGCCATACTCCTTCCGCTCATTTGAATAAAGCTTTTTTTAATCAAATTACGTTAATTAAAAAATAGTTAAAATTAGTTAATAATTTTAAATTTTTAAAAAATGAAATATTTTTTAAAATATTCTTATTTAATTTTTTTTATCTTTTTTGTGCTGAATTAAATAGAAATATTTTTTAAAAAAAACATGTAATAAATACTATTTTATATTTTGAAAAGAACCTTATATTTAAAATTAAGATAAAATATTTTATATTTAAAATCAGAAGCAATATGCAGGCAACTTTTTATATCTATACAAATACACAAACTACACTATGTTGTTCTCATAAGTGAAAATGCTATTTCATTGTTTGGACATACATAATATTTATTGAAATTTTCTGCCCCCTCTTTTTTCTTATTATTATAACCGTGTTGGGTGTTTTTTTTTTGTTGGGGGAGGGGGGTTAGAAAATAACCAAAATAATTATCAATTTTTAGAAATTCCAAATTAGATATTAATATAAATATATATATATAAAAGTTTTAGGACAAATTACGTTATTTACAAGTCTATATGATTTGTTTCTCAAATTTTACACAGTACATAAAAGACATATTATTTAATTTAATGTTTAGATCATCAATAGAAAAAATAAAAATACAGGGAGTTGCACCTGTGAACATTGCCACCCATCACTATTTCTATGCAACTGCACAGGATATTTATTCTAGATGTCCCCAACCTATTATATTACAATTATTTTCTTAAATATAATATTAAATTTTTCAGAAAGCATATTTTATTTAAAAACTATCAATTTAATTTAGTTTGTAATGCGTTAAACAGATTAATTTCAATTACTTGAAAATATAATATTTGGTATTAATCAAATAAATGCATCATAGTAATTACTTTGTACCATTATTAAATATAAAAATATTTTAATTAAAATAACTAGAACTTTAACTTATTTTTCATTACTTAAAAAATTATTGAGCTGCTCAAAGCCTCAGATGGAAGCTATCGTACATTTTGCCCTAATGATTTTTTTCCCCAAAAAAATTCTCATATATAAGAAGGAAAAAGAGAAAATGACACTTAAATATCTAAAAAAAATTTGCAAAAACATTCCAAAAACTTACCTAATTACTATAAGATATTTAGCACATAATTAAAAATTTTTTACATAAAATTCTCATTTTACCCTTAATTAAACTTACTAAAAACATCATATATGAGGATCAGTTGCAAATATTTAAGAATTAATTACAAATCTATCAAGATTATTTGAAAATAAGATATATTATTATACTTCATTTACTCCAAGTTAATTTGTAATTACTCAGCGTGGTACCAATACAAAAATCACTTTTAGGTGTGCTTATTTTTGTCTTTGAATACACTTTTGTTCACTCCCAAAGACTTTGGGTTAAGACCAAACATGTAGTGTATTCAACCGATCTTCGTATATTTATAATGGATTCTCATATATTTTTATTCCCCCGCTTCATAGGCAAAAAGGCAATTTCAACATTAAGTGGGATTTTCCCAAGGAAAAAAAGCTGCTCTTTCCCGGAAATTCTGAAGAAAAGTTAACTTAAAAATAAAATAAAAAAGGCTTCTGGAAAAATTCGCTTTGGTGGGTCCTTTCTTTTCCGGTTTTCACTCCTGTGCAACCTAACCAATTTACTGGCTCCGGCATGTGTTGCCCTTGTTTAGATGAAGGAAGAAAAATATAATTTTTTAAGATAAATAATTTTCATTTTTTTTGGTACACAAGGAACTAGGCATTGCAGTGCTGAGTTGCAAAGCGATCTTCTTCTGGTTTTAGTATTGTAACTTTCTAAAATTTTTGCAGTCTTGTTGTTTTGGTGGTGTTTTGAGATTGTTGTTTTTGTTATTTGTGAATTGTTGTTTTATTTTTTTCTAATAATAAAAAATATTTTTCCTGGTGAAAAAACCTCAACAATTCATATTGATCTTAGTGCTAGGGACTCTCGTTTATTGAATAAGTTGTTAAAGGTTTGATCTCTAATCTTTGTACATGAATAATACTTAGATGGAAATAATCTACTTCTTGTCCTCAGTATCGGCCACGAGGAAAATTAATCATTGGTATCAACAAGGACAAACAGCACAAAATATATAATAAGTTGAAAATTGATGAGTTTCGGAAATCAATATATAATTAAAAGGAGAATGGAGTCAGGATATTAACTAAACAGTGCGGCTCCACTCCTTGGATGCTGTGCCATTTGTTTTTTTTTTTTTATATTTCTATTTTTCTTTTCTATTTAAATGGATCCTATTTTTCCTCATTTTTTTCTTTTGCAAGTAAGGTTCATATTTTCCAAATTTTTTAGATGGGTCCACATTATTTCTTCTTTTTTTTTGCCAATTTCAATCTCTTTTAATTCTAAAATCTATATTAATTTTAATTAATATTATTTAATATCATTTTTTAAGATAGGGGAAGTTAGTGATGCTATTCTTTTTTAATTTAATATATTTTAGAACTAAATAAAACATCTTATGTGTATCTCCATGCATCTATGTCCTCATGCGAGTGGGGGAGAGAAATCTAGCTCAACTCATATAATAGATTAGATTTTGCTAAAAGAAATTTGTAAATGTATTCAATAATTAGAGCTTATTTTATATATATGTGCGCGCGAGCGCATGAAATAGATTTTAATGGCTTGGGACGATCATGCACATGATACATGTCAATAATTTCTTATACAACAATCCATTTAAAACTTTCTTATTAATAATTGTGAGGGAGTTACATTACTTTGAGGTTTTATATTATATTTTATTTTATTTGCGATCTCTTATAGTCAAAGTTATATTTATCGATATTTAATGATTGAATAATAAAATATAAAAAATGAACACATAATTAATTAACTAGAAAAAAGAATATCTCACAAAAAAAAAGAAGAAAAAAGTATATGCATTACAGGACGTACCCCACCCAAAAAAAAAAAAAGGAAAAAGAAAAACGAAAGTCAGATGGACAATAGTCCTGCATTACCAAATATATTATATTTTATTATAATATACAGATCGTATCATAACTAAAATATATAATATCACGTATTTTTTTTATAATTGGATTGATATGTATGAACTTATTTCATAAATAAGAAAATGTAGAATCCCATTTTGTTGCTCGACAGGACAGCAAGATAAAGGCGGCCACTAATTAACAATTAATTAATATATTTCGTTTTTTCCCCCTTTTTGTATGGACATTAATTGATAGTGATTGAATGTGAACTAGGGTATCATACTATTATTGACCATGACTAATCAATTATGTAATATATGTATCACATGATAGTGTTGGAATTATTTGTTTATTTATTTATTGTTTGACCAGAGTATTGGAATTATTATCAACATTATGAAGTAGGGCCAATCTGAATATCTTTATCAATGTCTCTCAATTATTCAGAGACATAACTTCGTGTTAGGTGCCAAAAGCCTACGGTTCCTGCAGCATCCAGCTTTGGCAAGCATGGAAAAGTTAATTACACCTACATGTTGATTGACTTTGATATCCTGTTGGGTCATAATTCTTTGAGGTTTATCCTTCAGTTATTTACCATGTTTAATTTGAATTAATTCACTAAATTCACAAGATATAATAAACAAACATTCTCTTGTATATTTATTATATCTATTGATCTCTCTATGTCTCTTCATATATTCCTTCTATTCCAAAACTTTTATTGTTTTAAATTTTTTATTTTATTTCAAAACTTATATTATTTTAAACTTTTCATTTGGTTCCAAATCTTTTGTTATTTTAAAATTTTAAAACTTTATTTTTATTTATACTTTCATTTTATTATTATTATTATTATTTTCTATACTCTTTCTCTCTCTTTATTGCAATAAAATTAATTAAATGAGAGTATTTTTGTCAATATATATAATAATTAATAATTTCTTAATCAATGTGTCAAAACCTTAAACAACAAAAATTTTGGAATGGAGGAAGTATTATTTTTACTTATTTATTTTGGCCATTACCTTAAGTCATATTTTAAAAGGATTGTGTAAAATATAAGTCACTTTGTGGATAATAAATATTTATTTTTATGTTTACCCCTCATTAAATAGTTATGGTGGAGAGAGATAAAAAAAATATAATTAAGATGTGTTATAATTTTACAAGGATAATATTGGAAAGTTATGATAAATTTTGCAAAATTCAAAAATTTTGATTACTTTTAATTGTTTTTCTTGGCATTTGTCAAATAATTACAAGTGAGTTATAACAGAAAACGCTGGGAGTAGACTCGTAGAATATATCCACAGATATATATAGATAAATAATACTTCACCCAGTCTTATTTATATAGAATTTTTTTTTCATTTGGTGGTCCTAATTATAAGGTAGAAAAAGGAGTTAATGGTGTATTAAATTTTTCTTTTCCAAAAATTATCCTTCATTAATTATGTAAGAGGGAGATTAAATATATTAGTGATTCAAATTAATATTAAATTAAGTAGAGGTAATTTTGAAAGGAACTTAAAATATAAGACAACTTAATTAACTTTAACTAACTAAAATTTATTTTCTTAATGTCCATCAATTAGTTTTTTTTCTTATAAATGGAATCGAAGAAAGTACTATTAAGTTGAAAACTCAATCCCAGTAAAGTTCCTATTTACTCAATATCTATAAAAGTTTTGCCATGATATGTAATGAAAATACTCTCTCAATTTATAACACCCTTTAAGAAAAATCATATAGATTAAAGAATGTGGTTAACTAAAAGTATTTATTTTTAAAAACACTATCATTCCAAAAATATCATTTATTCATTTTATTGGATTTTTTTCTAAAGAGATAGTAGGAGTTAGTTATGGAGTAAACTTATCAAGAAATCAAAATATTTTTGAAAAAAAAAATCATAAATGTTATACTAAATTTTATAAAAAAATCTTACTTCTTCGGTTCAAAATATAAGTTCTCTTTTAAAATATTTTTTTAAACTAAAATATAGGTCATTTTTAGATAAAATCAAAAGTATTGATGATTTTTTCTTCATTTACCCTTGTTATTAATTAATTTATGAGAAATAAAGTTATTTTGAAAATTATATTTATTAAAGGTAAAATTGAAAAATAATATAAGTTTTTGACAAATTTAAGAAGTTTAACTCATTTTCTTGGTTTGTGTGTGTTTTATCAAAAAAGACTTATATTTTAGACTGAACAGAGTATACTAAAAATAAGAAATTTTTTTTAAAAATTGGTCTTATAAATTGGAACGAAAATAAAAACTGCAACAACCAAATTAATGAAAACGTATCAGAAATGCGACAACTAAATTAATGTAAACGTATCTGAAATAAATGAATAGATAGCGCTGCAACCAATGGTTCATGGATCAAAGTATTCCTCAATGCACAAAAAGCCAGACATCAGAAAATTAAGTGGTGGATGAGATCCAGCCAATGAAGGACCGATATATACTTAAAAAAAAAAAAAGTCGCACCAATATCAATTAAATATACGTTATGACATATGTATCATATTTATCTATACATATATATATTCATACCACTTTATATCAATATGTATCATTTTAAATTTTTATAGTAAAATATGACTATTTGAAGTTGTTACAAATATTTTATAATTTTTTATCATTTATACTATAATTTTTAGAATATTTAATACTAATTTTTATTTTAATGAGTAAATTTATTAATTATACATATAAATACTTATATAGATAATATTATATATGTATAAATATTTCTCACACCCGTATCATAAAATTTTAGAAATTGACATATCTTATGTATCATACTATATTGTATCTGATACACGTACCCGTACCTATGATCCAACCAACTAGTCAGTTAATTATACACCTATACTACCTCTTGGTTGTTTTTTAACATGTATTTAAGATTCTAGTACTTAGATTAAGAAATATAATTAATATTTTAAAATTTCATAGTATACACTTTAATAACTAGATTAATAAAAAAGAGTAATTTATGTTATTTTTTATTTTTAAACTGATATATAAAAATATAATTGAAAAAAAAGTAACCAATATTGTTTTGATATTTAAAAATAGTAGATAAATAGAAATAAAATTTTCCTTAAAAAAGGTGATAGTTTAAAAGAAACAGAGGAGTAATATATACATAATTTAGTTAATATATAATATGTATATGTATATTTTAAGATATAAAAAAAGACGTAAAGAAATGAGAAAACTAACAAAAAAAGTAGGTAGACATAAAAACCTACAACAACAAAACACTAAATTAAGCATCATAAGAAAGATAAGACCAAAGAAGAATAAAAAGGGGAAAAAACTCTATAAATCTAGAACTCAAATAAATTTGAAATAAGAAACATCAGTCTCTAAAAAGACAAATGTTAATTATAATTAACATGTCTACTATAGAAGCTGTGTTTAAGTGATACTCTTATATAGATATAGTTATATAGATTACATGACACCATTAGATTTTATCAATAATTATTCTTTCAAATATACTCTGGTACAAAATATTGTCCTATTTAATAATTTCTAGGGCATTAATTTTTTTTTTCATTATCTACAATTAAATATAAAAAAGATAACAAATTTTAAATGTAATACATTAAATAGGGGTATTATTGAAAAATAATATATTTTTTAATAAATTTAATGAGTAAAAATATTTTTCTTGATTTTTGTGCAATTAGTCAAATAAAACTTATATTTTGATTCGGATGGAATATTATTTATCAAGAAATTCAGCCTTTACATCTAACACTTCCAAGTGTTTTTTTTTTGTCTTCCTCTAGTATCTCACTAAGCCAATAATTAATGGAAACTTTTATATATATATATATTCGTCCATGCATCTAGTTTCTTAATTTCACGTTTTGGGCTCCTTAATTATGAGATCAACGGTCTTTTCATTAACCCATTCTCCCTCCACAAGCATTGGGGATACCTGAACAGATTACTATTTTACAGCCCATTTAATTCAATTATAAAGGAGGTTAGGTAATGTGATATAAAAGTTGTGAAGTGATGTAATGAGATGATGATTACCTATAAATTTGTTTGGTATAATATAAAAGGGTGAGAGAATACTGTTTACTTTTTATGGAACAAAAATATAAATAAATATGAAATGTCTTTTTTGTTGTTGCCCAAAAAAACCCTCCCCCTCCCTTCTTTTTCCCCTTCCCGGCAGCAGACCAAGTAAGATTTGCAAATTCAGACTATTTGGCCGGTGACGATACGGATCAAATTGTCTGCAGGGTGATGAGTTTTGGCCGGTGACAAGCTCAAATTGTGAACGCAATTTGGTTCACGATGATGAGTTCACGATGAAGTCAGATCTGAACGATGACAAGTTCATGATGACGATGATCTGTGATAAGGAAGTCAAACTCGTGTTTGGTCGATCTGGATGAACGGTGACGATCCGAGTTCGTAGATTGAGTTTGAAGATGAACCTCCGGTGATGATCTGGTTTGAAGGCAGTAATAGTCGATCTGGACAAATGGTGATGGTGCACGACGGTGAGGGTCTGAAGAGGAAGAAGGTTGAGGATGTCGGGGATGGACGCAGATGATGCTGCTGGTGGCAACGATGCTAGTGAGTGAGGAGGGAGGCCAATGATATCAAAGGATGAAGAAGGAAGAAGATGGATTTGTCTTTTTGTATTTTTGTCAGGGACCACTACTACAAAAAACACCATTTTACGTCTGTTATTTTGGGCTTTTTATGGCTGTTCTTAAAGTGACGTAGAAGCTACAGACATAAAAAGTTTAGCATTTTACGTCTGTTAATTAACAGCCATAAAAAGATAGCCTTTTATGGCTGTTTTTCATAAAACTGCCATAGAAAGGTCACCCTTCTACGGCTATTTTTTGGATAACAGCCGTAGAAAGGTCACCCTTCTATGGCTGTTTTTTAGCGAACAGTCGTAGAAAGGTCACTCTTCTATGGCTGTTTTTCCAATAACAGCCATAAATTGAAACTCTTTTTTTTTTTTTTATATTAATGCCTTATAACTATCCATTCCCAAACCTGTATTTACAGCCAAAATGTACAAAATAACAAAGCAATTTTTACAGCCAAAAAACTAACTAGCTTTTTTCATCATAATAGCTATATACAACATCTAACATATTGTTCTAAACTATTCCAATCAATTAAAACTAATCTATGTGATAACAAAATACACTCAAATGAATCGAAAAAGAAATTCTAACCACATGTTCCGAATGTGGTCAATTTCTTGCTGGAGATACAGACTGTCATCATTGAAATACTGCAGGTTTAAGACTTTATCAACACAGCTCATATAGTAAGAAGTCATAAGGAAAAGAAACTAAGTTATAGATGATATAATTACCTTATCCAATGAGTCAACAACATTACCAGTAATTATGTCATACATTTCTCTCATAACATAGTAGCCATACTCTGTTCCCCTAGGTTGGCGGCGAAACTAAAAATCAAAAAAGAAAATGAGAAAAATCAAAATACTTGGATTAATTTCCTTTAAGGCTAGGATAAAACTACATACGTACAAGCTTACTGCACCCCAGGTATAAAAGCTTATCTGCAGCATTGCACAAGCTATCATATACATGTGCTTGCTCAAAATACTCTACTCCTACATCACGGATCATATCCTCTATTTGATCATTGAAATCAACATCAACTTCCTCCTTTTCAAACACATTTGAAATTTCTATTTCTCCATGACATAGACATTGTGTATAGTTCTTATTGAACTCGAAACAAATTAGATGGTCTCTTATTTCTAAAATACTCAATCCCTTCCCATTCAAACATTTTACACAAGGACAGTAAAACCTCCCATTATTATTAGGGACATTTCTTTTAGCAAATTTTAGAAACTGCTCAACCCCATTCTCATATTCATCACTAGTCCTTTTAGTGTTTATTCAACTACGATCCATCACTACCAATCTAAACATCCGTGAACAAACAAATCAAATTTGAAGTATAAATAATCCCAATGCATATATAACCAATTGTATAAGGCAAATGGATAACCAAATCTCCAATCAATATAAATATTTAATTGAGCAGAAAACATATTCATTTCTATTTTAGAAGTTATGCCCACATCATGCTTTTTGCAGGCCTCATTTTCATTCAAGATATGGGAGAAAGAACCAGATTCTCACAGCCCTCAATCTTAATTATGTAAGACCAGTCAACAATCCAAGTAATGTAGGAAGATAATTTGGTTATTGAAGTAGACCCTATATCAAGGTTTGATAAATATATATAATATATTATAGTCTACTTTTAATATTATTTATAAATTATTAATTTTAACTTTTTTTTTACAAATATGAGAATACAATTACTAATGTAACTTATAGAAGTATTTACAAGCTAGAAGAGGAATGTATCTTTTGAGTCCTTTGGGGATATTCAAATGTATATGGCTTTTATGCTAAAATAGAGGATGAACTTTGTCTCAGTTTGTTTAGAGAAGAAGACAAGTTCTGCTGTGTCTTTGGAAAACTGAAAGTCAGATATAATGGAAGTCATGTTAATGTCTATGTTTTTGGCCGATGAATTAAGCTTTATTATCCGTTCAAGTGCCAGAAATGCATTATGCATGGATGTTGAATGGAAATGCATGAATGGTTCGTATCTTGAATTATAAGGCCATGACATAGAAAAGTGACACTTGGAAACCCAATTCCTAATCACATTTAAAAAATATTAAACTCGAAATGCTAATTGTCAGAGAATTTGTATTATGTGGAAATATAATTGCTCATTTAATCATGCTGAACCAATACAAACAGTGCGAATAAATAGCCAGGGCCATGACATAAAAAAGTGACACTTGGCCATGAAGATAAGGATGAAGAGAATAGCACAAAGAAACATAATAAAAGACAGTAAATAAAAATGATATGCCGATGGCCAACTAGCAATTGGTGAGGTGGCATTAGTCAACTAGTGACATGTTTTAACATCCACTATTGTTTTAACTAGACAATGGAGGTATTATGAATCTTCAAATAATTACCCACGGCCTATTACTATTTTTTTTTGGACACCTTATTACTAGTTATTCACTTACTTTTATATCTATAATAATGCATATGTGGTTACAAAGTTTTAGTTTCTTAGGAGTCCTGGCTTTATTTACTAAAAGACTACATATCTAATAACTAAACAATTATGATGACTGCCATATTAACAACCACTAATCATAATCATTCTAGCATGGAAAATTGATATGAATCATGTAAGTTGTTACAATGCATTCAAAAGAATAAAAATATAGAAATAATAAAATATATTTTTTAAATAGAATAACTCTGCATGTAATGATTTATGTTTTTATCTTTCTATGAACTTTCATCTTAGAATGCTTCATGCTCACCCTTTTATTCACATGTCAGTGTTAGTGCTCAAAAATCAACTTCATTTCTCATTTCAAGTTGGAAAGCTTCATGCCAATCCTCTTATCTCGCTATCACCATATTATTTATGTATCTTTGTTTTTTGTCTCAGAAATAGAGATAAGGAAAGATAAATGGTTATGCAGCAAAATGAATAGTCCTCATCTTTAGTTCATGGGTAGTTTGAACAACCGGTATAATATCAATCTTCAGTTTTCTTTATGCTCAAATATGAAGCCAGCTGTGTGCATAGAAAAAGAAAATGAACCCAGTTTTCACTTTCCAACTTTCTCCACTTGTAACATTCTTGAATGAATGAATATATATATATATATATAACACCATCGTATATCTATAATATTTCTCCATCATTTATCAGTAACAAACATCAGGAAGGCCATGAACTAAACCAGTAAATACAATATTTTTCTGAACTTTATATTAGAGCAAAATATGGAAACTCACCTCGGTGCAAACCCCTACAACTTCTTCAACTGATTCCCCATACATATCTTTCTTTGAAAGATTCTTCAAAAGATGGTTTCTGAACTTTTCTGTCTCCTGAGAGCAACGAAAAGAGGGGAGTGAAACAACTTTTTTCACTAAATAGACATAGAGACCCAAAAAATAGAATAGACACTCACAGCATCAGCAAATTCAAGAATTGGATCAAGAAATTTATATTTGGCGGCTCTAGTAGAAGAGAAGGTATCGAAAATAGAGAATGAGCTGAACCAATGAACCTAGAAATGAAGGTAAAAAAAATGAAGCACCCAAAATGAAAATGCAAATGAAATGGAGAACGAGTACAACAAAACCCAAAATGAAAACGCAAAGCAAATGGAATCAAAATGAAATGGAAATGAAGTTACAGAGTAGGAAGGGAAGTGAACCAGTTAACTATCGAGCAACACACGCGAATCGGAATGACAACGAGACGTAGGGTTACTTGAGGGAGCTTCGAGCTTTGAGTGTCAAATTTTAGAGGAGCATTTGAGTAGTTGAGCCAAAAAAAAAAAGGGAACCCGAAAATGAAATCGCGCCTAATGTTATTGACCGCGGGAAAATGATGTTGATGGTTTTCTACGGCTGTTTTTCATAAAACAGCCGTAGAAAGCATAATTTTTTATTTAAAAAATAAAAAAATTAATTTAGGAAATAGTAAATAAATATATAATTTTAATTTATAATATTTCTAAAGCTATTTTATAAAAGACAACCATAAAAAGATTGACTAGTTACCTTTTTAAAAAATACATAGATCATATGAAAATAAGAACATTCTTTTTAATTGAAAAATTTTCAATAGCTGCTTTTATTAAAAATAACCACCAAAACCTTCAAATTTGTTAATTTAAAACAATAAAACATTCTTTTTTTATTTAAAAAATAAAATAAATATACAACATTTTCAATCTAAAACATCTTTTCTTTTAATTTAAAATAACCTTTAATTAAAAACCTTGACTTTATTTTATTTTTTAAAAATTAAAAAACTATTTTTATTTAAAAAAGAAAACAAACATTATCTTTTTTACCATTATTATTTAATAAATAACCACAAAATACTTCACTAATTATAACTATTTTTTAAAAAACCAATTAGAAAACTTGATTTTCATTTTTTAATTTAAAAATGTGTAATTGATCTTTCTATGGCTGTTTTTTGAAAAACAGCCCTAGAAAGGTAGCTTTCTATGGCTGTTTTTCAAAAAACAGCCGTAGAAAGCATAATTTTTTATTTAAAAAATAAAAATATTTTTTAATTTAGGAAATAGCAAAAAAATTATAATTTTAATTTGCAATATTTCTATAGTTATTTTATAAAAGATAACCATAGAAAGCTTGATAAGTTACCTTCTTAAAAAATATATAGATCATATGAAAATAAGAACATTCTTTTTAATTGAAAAATTTTCAATAGCTGCTTTTATTAAAAATAACCAACAAAACCTTCAAATTTTTAAATTTAAAAAATAAAATATTCTTTTTTAATTTAAAAAAGAAAATAAATACACAACATTCTTAATCTAAAACATCTTTTTTTTAATTTAAAATAATTTTTAATTAAAAACCTTGACTTTATTTTATTTTTAAAAAATGAAAATACTATTTTTATTTAAAATAAATATATATTATCTTTTTTACCATTATTATTTAACAAATAGTCACAAAATATTTCACTAATTACAACTATTTTTTAAAAATTAGATAGAAAACTTAATTTTTTTAATCTTACAATGAGCAAATATTAATCTTTCTACCATTGTTTTATTGAAAAATAATCGTAGAAAGCTTGAGGTTTTTTTTTATTAAAATGAGACCTTTCTATGGCTGTTGTTGGAAAAACAGCCGTAAAAAGCTTCTATATACGTCTGTTTTTTAACAAACAGTCGTAGAAAGCCTAAATATTATCTATTTATTTACAAAATTGCCACCACTCAACTTTTTATGTCTGTTTTTGTTTCAACAGACGTAAATAAAAGACGTAAAATGGTTATTTTGTAGTAGTGGACAATTTAGATTTTTTATCTCTTTTACAATGCCGTGAAAGCCTTCACCAAGCAAAATGAATGTAATCTTCTTCACAATAATTCAAATGAATAGGTTTACATTAGGTAATGATTATCACATGAGTTTGGAGCAACCAAACATGTTATTTGATGTGATGTAAAGAAGAATTCCTCACCTTAGCCATTCATTGAACCAACCAAACAAGCCATTAGTGTATTCTGAAGCCATGATCTTGGTTCTTGGATTAGCTTTGTGTCTTGTTTGTGTATTTCCAACCTTTTGCTTGCCTACTGATGTTAAAAAAAAGTTTCAAGTCTCTGGCAAAAAAAAAACTTTCAAGTTTGACTGTTGAAGTGGTCCGAAAAAAGGAAAAAGGAAAAAAAAAGAAAAAAATGTTCGACTGTTAAGCATGGTGGGCCACTTATCTATCCATTTACACACACAGAGGAGGTAAAATCTATAATTAATTACTCAATTGCTTCCAAAATTGTACCGTTCACTTGAAAATTGTACTTATTCTTTTTAATATTCAACTTTAAAAACTTATTAAAACATGTTGATAAATATTGAAAGAATAAAAAATAAAGTTACACAAGATCTAATAAAATATGTGAAGAAATCTTAAAGATTAAAAATTAAAATATTACACAAAAGCCAAGGCAAGTCATATTGAATAGTTTGGCAACTTATAATTTTTAAGTTCAGCTCTTTATATTGATGAT
Organism: Adenanthera pavonina; assembly: GCA_026686845.1. Classification (NCBI taxonomy): domain Eukaryota; kingdom Viridiplantae; phylum Streptophyta; class Magnoliopsida; order Fabales; family Fabaceae; genus Adenanthera; species Adenanthera pavonina. The sequence goes on along the minus strand of JAIVEN010000001.1, from coordinate 49,396,142 downwards.
AGTGATACTAATGCCAGCAAATCATGATTTCTTTGACTCAATAGGTCTCACACTATATACATAATTATATATTGGGCATCAGTTCATGCTAAATATATAAATTTAATTAGGGGAAATTAATATTGAGGATCAAGATTATGATTTTATTAAATTTTAGAACCAAAAATTTGTGAAATTAGAAAAACAGACCTCTAGTCTTTAAAGCAAATTAATTCGAAGTGAAGATTATTAAAATATCCTTATTGAATGTTAAAATATGATAACTCCATGCTAAAATTTGAAAAAAAAAAAAGAGCTGTAAAATCAGAATATAAAAGTTGCAAAATTTGAATAAGAAATTATAAATTCCTAGAATCGCTTCGATGCTTATAAGGTTAAAATCAGATTACTTCATATTAAAATTCAAAAAACAAGTTGCAACATCAGAACATGAAAATTGCAAAATTTGAGTAAGAAGTTACAAATTCTTAGACTCAATTTAATACTTATAATGTTAAAATCTTATTACTCCATATTAAAATTTGAAAAATAAATTATAAAATTAGAATATGCAAGTTGCAAAATCTGAGTCAGAAGTTGCAAATCCCTCGAGTCAATTTGATACTTATAGCAGTAAAATCCTATTACTCCTTGTTAAAATTAAAAAATAATTTGTAAAATCAGAACATGAGAATTACAAAATCTGAGTAAGAAATTACAAATTCTTAGTGCTACTTTAATGGTTAAAAACCAATTACTTCATGTTAAAATTTGAAAAATAAGTTACAAAATCAGAATATGAGAGTTGTAAAATTTGAGTAAAAAATTGCAAATCCCTTATATTACTTAGATACTTATAAAGTTAAAATGTAATTACTCCATGTTAAAATTTGAAAAATAAGTTGTAAAATTAGAACATGAGAGTTGTAAAATTTAAGTAAGAAGTTACAAATCCATATAGCCAATTTGATAATTGTAAGGGTATATTAGTAATATTCACTTCGAATTAATTTGCTTTAAGGATTAGAGGTCTGTTTTTCTAATTTCACAAACTTTTGGTCCTGAAATTTAATAAAATTATAATCTTGGTCCTAAATAGCAATTCTCCCATTTAATTAATAGTAGTTTTCACGCAATGCCAAGAATTTTTTAAAGCTTTTTTAGCAATTTAGCAATTGATAATTAACAATAGTTTTGCACTTAACAGGTTAAACTCCCAGAATCGTTGCAAAATTTTTAACGGTATTAAACCGTCGCCAAAATCGAAAGACGCTGCAAAATATTTTTTTATCCCTATTTTCACCCCCTTTTTTCATTCTGTTTTTAAAGAAAAAATAAATTATAAAAAATTGAGGTAGGAGGAATGAAAAGAGTCTTTTCTATTTGTTTTGTCAGATCAACTTCTCGATCGATTATGCATTCTCACCTCACAAATGCCAAATTTGATCAGGAACTTTATAAAAACAAAACTTGTTTAATTTTCAATTTTTGTGGAGTAAATTTAATTTTATATATAAAATTTTTAAGAAATATTTTTACATATTGCAAGACAATATAAAAAAAATTGACATCGAAGCCAAAATAAGAAACGTGGCTAAACTCTCATTGTTTTTTAACTTTTTTGTTCTAGTGTTCCCATATTAATTATAAATAAAAGACCTAGGACATTTATGCCTTCGAATCTCTATAAGGAGTGTGGTAAAAAAAAAATCTGAATTATAAAGATAAATGCTCCAAAAAAAAAAACAAAGAATCTCTATGAAGAAATCGACATCGTCAAACAGATTAAAGGGGCGAGCTCAACGTAACAATGCACTTTTCAATATTTGAAGCTTTTAGTTTTTAATGCGGATTCTCTCTCTCTCTCTCTCTGACTCAGAGTAACTTATTTTAGTTTGAGCACATCGATCCGCATTGTCCACTTGATCAGGAGGGTCCAATTATTTCCAATAAATTCAAAATATTATTCCCAAAAAATCTACAGTCTAAAAATCAAAATTGACCTAAAATGATAATATTTTTCCCCTTCAAAGAATTCATTTTGCTCAGTCTATCTACTTAAGTCATTGCATAAATCACTTCTTGGAGATTTACATCCATGTTATGAAGGAAAGGAGAGAAATAAGAAGAAGGATAGGGTGCCATGCGTAAGTAAACATAAATCAAAAGTAAAAGAAAAAAACCTCACCAAAAAGAAAGTATAAAAAAAGAAAAGAAAAAAGCATACTTTATATGTCTTGCATTTTCCTTTTTTTAATTTATTTTTAGTAGTGACCAAGAGTGTCTTATTAATAATGAGAACTAATATCTTTTAAGGTATTGACTACAGAGGGTGAAGGAAAAATTTCTTCTAACTAGGTTTAATCCATAGATATTAGCTGAGAATCGAACCCTAATTAAGCAAATGCTTTAGGAATTAGATACTACTCATGTCGATATGTGTTGAGTTGGTGATATGTGAGCATTTTCATAATCGAAGATAGAGAATAAAAGTGTCGGAGACACCGTCCTCCACCTTCGTAGTGGTATAAGAATAGCTGTCTGAAAAGACAAACAAGTGAATTACACAACACAAAAAGAAGACAAGCACAAGAGTCTCAAAACCCTAATTTTTTTAGTGCCATATACACTCTCTGCAGATTCTACATATATACAGAAAGTTGATGAATACACACGCACGTTTTATGAACCATATTCGTCGTAGTGGAGAGGCTGATTAAGAAGGTGAGGGCAAATTGGAACAAGAATATGCTGTAATGCACAATATTCCTGTCAAGAATATGACAAAAGGCGCCACATTAATTTCCAACGTAGACGTGTTATTCACCTCCACAGTAGTAGTCACAATAATCCAGCATCACAAATGGGAAACAGATCGAGTGGGTTCCCGTGAAAAAAGTTGGATTCTGGTTCTAACATGCTTTTTTTTATATTATTAAAATGTGACATAGTAAAAAAAAAATTTTTCTAAAACATTTTTTAATGTTACGGATTTCGTATTAAAATTAATCAACCTAATTTGTTTTAAAATTATAGTACAATATTGATAATACTTTTGTTGATTAACACACACATTTTTGTCACCCGATGAGATTACGTATCAGGAACTATTAGGTGTTTGTCAACTTTCGTAGCAGAGAAGACTCTAAATATATGCCTTTTTCTTTTTCCCCCCTCTTTTTGGATGTACCAACCATTTCAATTCATAAGACTTGAATCAAAACTTTTACCAAGAGAAACACGTGTTGAACCATGTAAACCTGATTCGTTATACGTACATACATATATGTATGTATATCAAATCATCTTCAAAAATGAAGAAAATATAAATTTGATCTTATATATATAGTTTTAAAGTAACATTACACTGGAGTGGAAGACGTATGTAGAGGCACAATATTGTTTTGGATATTTTTGCATGCATATTCGTGGGCTTGATGAAATGGGAAGGAAGATGAGTAAATAAGCTCAAGCAGCCTTGATGAAATGGGAAGGAAGATGAGTAAATTAATAAGCTCAAACAGCCTTTGAACTGTATTCTGATATTTTTAAAAGTATCCAATAGATTAGCACATGATGGCATTCCAAGCCCTAATTAACTTGGAGAGAACTAAAAAAGCAAACGACAGACGTGTAAGTATACTCCATCCACTCCTTTGATGCAAGTAATTTTCTAGAAAATTTTTTACGGAAAATTGGGTTTCAGTACCAAAAATTAAAATATTCAGTTTTTGGTACCGGCGTCTATTTTGTTTTTGGAATAGAATTGAATTTTTTCAAGTGAAAATAAAATATTTTCAACTAAACATTGAATTTTTTTGATATTAAGTAAGAATAAAATATTTTCAAGGGAGAATCGAATTTTTTTTTTCAACTTTGACACCAAAAGCTAAATATTTTGATTTTTTTAACCAAAACCCAATTTCTCCAAAATTTTATGATCTAAAATGTAAGTCATTTTATAAAAATTTTTGAGATATTAATTATTTTATACTAAAAATACCTTTCTTATCAATATCTCGTAGGTATTAATTACTTTAGAAATATTATAAGTTTTTTTCCTTAAATATATGGTACTTATTACTTAGGGGATAAGATGAAAAAAAAAAATTTTACAGTTACACCAAACTTTTCCTATTCCACTAAAATTGCTAAAAGTTACCACATACTCCCTCCAGTCCTATATGTTAGTCATATTTTAGAAGAAATTTATGATTTTATATATAAGTTATTTTACATGGTTCAATAGAGTATTTAATATTTTATTTTAAATTTACTCTCCTACCACATTCTAATAAATAATGTTTACTGTGAGTGGTGTTTGCTATCAATGGTGAAAATGAAAAATATTTCAAATTTAAGATAATATTATTCGTTTAACTAACTTTAGTTTAGGTGAGTTAACTAGAAGTGTCTTGTATGTACGATTAGAGAGAGTATATTAAAAATGAAGTACCTACTACGACGAGGTGCAATTGAACGCGTTTAGTGGTCCATGTCTATAGTATTAATTATATATCACCTGAACCTCAATTATCATTACATACTGACAGTGATGGATGCACAAGGAAGAGAGAGAAGGCGTCCACAATGTAGTATTATTGACTCATTAATTCAATGATGATTAAATAAGGATGTCCGGATTTTTATTTAAGGTGTGTTTGGGTTGGTTTATGTGTAAGTGATTATGAGAATAAATACTTATTCATAATAGATTATGAGAATAAGTGATTATATTATAAATAATTTGTATTTAGATATTTTTATCCATAAGTGATATTGAGAAAGGAAATGTGTTTGGATTTTGGTAGTTTTAGTGATTATTGGGTGGATAATGAGAAGGTAAATTGAAATAAATGATTATGGAAGGATAAATGATTATCATAAACAGAAAAAATCAGCTTCTTCCATAAGCACTTATTTGAGGTATAAGTGCTTATTGAAAAGTAGATTGCGTTTGGCAACTTCTCCACAGAATCACTTATCTGCTCCAATAAACACTTATGGTCTCTATCCAAACACACACAAAGACATATATTTTGATGGAAGAAAGACAAAGGTTTAGATGAAATTAGGGAGAAAATAACAATATATATACATATAGAGTTATACATTTTTTTATTCAAGTATATAACTCTAGACTAACAAAATTTTTTCAATTTTTATAGTCTATTTGGTTCAATTACAAAAGGGCTAGGTAATGTAATATAAAGGATGTGATGAGAAAAAATGTGATGATACTTACATGAGAATTTATTTGGTATAATATTTAGATATGAGTATGATGTTTGTATTTTATTAAATAAAAAATACAAATAAATATGAAAGTACTTTTTTGCCATTGGAAGAAAAAAATCCTCCCTCCTTTGTCAATCTCTTCCCAGTGGCATTACCACCAATGCCCATCACCCACATCATCACACCACCATTCTTCTTCCTCCACATCTTCCTCTTCGGCCTCCAATTCGAAAGATCACTTGAACTCGAATGCTTTAGCCTCCATCTTCATCTTTGTTAGCTCAGCTGACTTCCCAAAAAGGAGGTAAATTTGGAAGATTAAAACTTTTTTGCAAGGATAAAAGACAATAGTGATACTAAAAAGGTAACTAAAAATAGAGTATAAGAAATAAAGTGCGAAGGGAAGAGAACTCAGTAGTTTATCCTGATTCGGTTTATTCCACTTGACCTACATCCAGTCTCCAAGCCACCACTTGAGATTTTTCCACTATCTCTTGCAAGATTTGAATGGGTTCTTGCAATAACCGCTGTACAACACCCGCCCGAACATTAGACTAACATAAGTTTTCTCACTCCTCTCACTTAAGAGTAAGATTATCTCCCTTAGTGTAATCCCACACTAAGTATTCTCTACAAGTGTGTAGATGTTTTAAAGAATGAAACTCTTTCGAAAGAGTAGATATAAAAGTTGAGATACAATGAATAAGTAAAACAGATGGTAGGTAAGCTTTTAATAAATCAGCAGAGTTTTGCCGTGTATATTGTTTTTCTCATTACCTAATAACTTAAATGAGGTCTTATTTATAGTCTTGGGGCATAACTATCTGTTGAAAACAAAGATTAGCCATTACTCTTAGTAAAATAACCATTCACCTACCGTATTAAATGCATCTAATAGAGATTATGCGGATAACCTTATCAGATTATGCAAATAACAGGTAACAGTTTGCCTTTATTTTCAACGTAGAGCTTTTCATTATGCGGATAATGTACTACCCAAAATGACTAAGTTTTAACTCAAAATCATTTTCATGAAAACCATTCAGTTATTAGAATAACGTTAAGTTTTTCTCAAATTGAGTTTTTGTGAAATATAGGTTATGCGGATAACCTCCCTTGATTATGCGGATAACCTGTTTACCCGAGGAAAGTTCAAATATTCTAAAATATAGATTATGCGGATAACCTCCCTGGGTTATGCGGATAACCTGTTTACCCAAGGAAAGTTCAAGTATTCTGAAATATAGGTTATGCGGATAACCTCCCTTGGTTATACGGATAACATGTTTACCCAAGGAAAGTTCAAGTATCTTGAAATATAGGTTATGTGGATAACCTCCCTTGGTTATGCGGATAACCTGTTTACCCAAGGAAAGTTCAAGTATTTTGAAATATAGGTTATGCGGATAACCTCCCTTGATTATACAGATAACCTATTTACTCGATGAGTCCAAATGCTTTGTGACACATATTATGCAGATAACCTCCCTAGGTTATGCGAATAACAGGCTGCACAGTACCACTTTTCTTCACTGTTCACTTCATTATGCAAATAATGTGCCTACCTTATCAGGATAACCTCTTGAGAACTTAGTCTTCAAGTTATGTTATACAAATAACCTCAATCCCTTTTCATGAAATTGAAGAATGGACTTTGGAAAGACTTTGAGATTGAGTCTTTATCCCCATAACCTTAAATGGTTATGTGTATAAGGTAAGACATTATCTTGAAAACATGGTAAACACTTAGAAACATTTTTGAAATTGAGATCTTATCCCCATAAGTTCAAAAATTTTCATGAAAACCAATTGAATACTTAGAATTAGTTTGAAATTGAAACTTTATCCTCAAAAGATACTTCTTTTCATTAAAATCATTTTGAAATCATGAGCTAATTATTAATCATTCAATTAGTTATCTCATTTAATATTGGGTTATTTGAAATTCAAAACTTAACTACCTTCCTTTACAAATAGTTTCCTAAAACATGTGAAACAACTCTTCAATTTCCAGGAAACTCCAACTTTGTTCTTGTTTCTCTTGTGTTCCTTTGATATTGGATCTCCAAGCTCATTTGTTTTAGAATCATCAAAACATCTAAATTAACAATCTTCTTAAAAAAAAAGTGAGATTTGAAGAATTAGGCTCCATATCGATGATAGATTTGTAGATTCAGATGAGGACCAACCCAAATGATGATGGACAAGGGCTAAATTACAAGATCTACAAGCGGAGACTCGAACTCGGATGAACACGAGCCCAAGCAAGGATGGATGACGAATCTGGAGGAGGATGAGGATGAGCTCAAGTGAGGAGGAAGAAGGTTGCACAATTGACAATGACAGACAATGGTGGAGTTGCTTGTGGAATGATGAATAACTCACGAGAGAGGGAGTAGGGAGAACGAAGGAGGGAGGAGGTGTGAGAAAGGTATTTTGGTCTTCTTGGCAATAATTACAATGAGATGAAGGAGATCACATAGTAAAATAAGTGTAAGAACCAATTCATTAATTTGGGTGATCAACTTTACATCATGTAATACCTTTCACATGTATTATGCATAACTAAACACTACAACTGCAAAGATGTAAACTTTATCACTTCACATAATCCTTCAAGTCAACGAATCAAATGAGCTGTGAGTCATCTTGTGACGAAGAAGCTTGCTGGGCTTTTGTTTTTGTATTTTGTGTGAATTAAAACGTCATTAAATAATGACAAAAGATAATAGTAATGCCTACTTTCTTTTTGGTAAATATAATAATACCTATCCCCTGTGTCATCTCTAGTCTACAAAAAGTCTAGAACAAGACAAGATTCATAGATTCCCTGTTAATCACGCCTCCATTTTATTCTTAATTTATAAATCACGTCTCCTATTTTAATTCCCCGCATATAAATCGTTTATTATTGCTAGCTTTATGACTTCTTTCACCTAGTTGGATTTAACGTGCTTTAAGATAGACTGTTTTTTTATTTGGTGAAAGCTTTAATCAAGATAGACTTTTGATTCTGCGGAGACTGCTATATTTCATTTTCTATTGAACAAATAATAAAAGCTATTTATAAATGGTAAGAGTAGCAATATTGTCAAAGGAAATAAAAAATTGGAGCTTTTTCTTTGAAGTAGAAAATTAGTTTTACTTAGATAAAAACAACCTTGCTCAAAATCATTAATTACTAGCTATATTATCTATTACCTAATCAATATAAAATATAAAAAATATAGAGAATCTTACAATGTGGCTCATTTGGATGGATATGTTTTTGTCAATTAAGGATAATCAGTACTGATTATTTAAGATAAAAAGTTACTAGTATTTAAGAAGATAATCAGTACGTCTCTGTGTCTCAATTTCTGTCTCTATTCATAATTTAGTAATATAATGATTGGTTGAATGTAATTGTCCTAGTCATACTATTTTTACGCCCTTGAATGGATATGTTTTTGTCAATTGTGAAAAGAAAGTATGAATCATATGTTGTTGGATTAATTGTCATTCAACTGTAGTTGAAGCAACCAACTTTATTGATTAAACATTGACCACACACAACTCTAATTATCAGTACGTGTCTGTGTCTCAATTGTGAATCGTGCTGATATTATCTTCTTAAACTCTTCCTAACTTTTTCTCTTAATTAAATGTTATTGATAAATCAAGCCATATGAATATATTTGATTTCAATTAATATCTTTACATTGATTTGGTATTTAACAACTGTTATTTTATGTGGGTAATATTCACTACAAAAAACTTGACTTTCGGCGAGGACAAAAGTCGTCGCTAAAAGTCGAAATGTCATCGCCTAAAACTTTCAGCGGCGACAACTTTGTCGTCGGCATAACTCTTGTCGCTGAAAGTTTTGACGATGACATCTTTTGTCGTCACTGAAAGTTAACATTTGGCAACAACATTATCGTCACTGAAAGTTAACCTTTGGCGAGGGCCAAATTGTCATTGCTGAAAGTTGATATTTGGTGACGACATTGTCATCGCTGAAAGTTAACCTTTGGTGATGACCAAATTGTCGTCGCTAAAAGTTGACATTTGGCGACAACATTATCGTCGTTGAAAGTTAACCTTTGGCGGGGACAAAATTATCGTCATCAAAAGTTGACATTTGGCGACGACATTAGTCACCGCCGAAAGCCTATTAAACACCATTGTCACATCATCATCGACATGCCACATCACCGCCACGTCACCTTGGATCCACCGCCACATCACCCCGGGCCCACACCATGTCACCACCACATCACTGCCATGTCACCCCGGGCCCCACCATGTCACCACCACGTCATCCCGGGCCCACACCATGTCACCACCACATCACCGCCACGTCAACCCGGGCCCACACCATATCACCGCCACATCATATAATGCTTTCAAATGTGTTCACCTAGGTTTCGAACTCATGACCTCTTACTCCCAAAGCCTTATATTTACTCTTTTGCCAGTTGAGCTGAAATGTACCCGCAATCTTTATATGAAATATTAAATATATATTATTTATCTACACACTAATATACACACATATATTTATAAATCAATATATTATTAAAAAATACACATTTGTCTTATTTTTAATTACTAATTTCATAAAATATTTTATTTGGATATGCTTATATTTATATGAATATTTATATTATAATTTTTTATTTTTAAATTTTAAATAATTTTCCTATAAATATATTTGTTTTTCTTTGACAAGAAAAAAATTGTTTTCTTGCTGACTTTTACATTTGATTTTTATTTTTAAATAAAAATAATTATATATATAATATTTAAGATCCATATGTATTAATATTATATTATTTTATGTTATTTTTCATTTAGTCATATCATATAATATATATCATATATTATATTATTTGATAAATTATATTATATATGCTTAATATATATTAGAGATGGGATGAAATTGGGTAGGAGCAGATTTTATATCAACTTGTGGTCTAACTTGAAGTTTTGGTCGAGTATTATATATATCCATTTTTTATTTTTTAAAAGAAAATTAGAAAATTGAACTTCTATTATTATGATATTCCCAACAAAATATGTTTAATACTTGATGAAACTACATATAAATATAAAAAATTAAAAAAAAAGCCCTTAGGCCGGGTCAGACCAAGTGATCTGAGAAGGTTGCTTGAAACTTGGTCTGACTCGGTCAAATGGTTATGCCCAATGCTTAAGTTTTGGTTTCTTGTTAAAATGATCGGAATTGTCTTTAGTTGGGCTGCTTAGGATTGGACTAGATTGATCGGGTTTAGGTTTATTCTCTCACCCCTATATATTATATATAATATAATAGGAATTTGGAAAAAAATCATTATTACAAATATTGTAATTTTGATTATCATATGATTTAAAAAAAATGTAATAAATTCAATCTGTTATAATTGGGAGAATAAAAAAGATCAAAAAGGTTGAGATAGTGAGAAAGAGAATTCGCTAATACTTGTTTTCCAAATATTGTCATTACTTATTAATTAGGAAAGTAAATTAACAATCTATAAGCATTTTTCTCTCTGTGACAATGCTCTGTTAGGCTTTTATACTATGTGAAAATATCTACATTACCAATACACATAGGAGTTTGGACTGAGAGTTTCAATCATAGCATATTTGATTATTATTTTAAATATATTAACTATTGATTATTGTCATGGTACGTTACTGCTTCATCATTTGTTATTAGTAATAAATAACATTAATATTAATTTATATGTTAAATATAATAACAATTAATTACTTAGCCTAATAAAAATTCCTTCAAATATAGGATTGATCATATTAGACAATTAGATATTAATTTGTTCTCCTAATTCTCTTTTATTAGTGTTATCAATCCCTTTGTTAATTAAAAAAAATTATCCTACTAAAAATAACATATTTCATTAATTAAGATGAAGAAAAAGTAAATATAAATATGAAATAGATTCAATAGTTTGACCATTCAAGTTTTTAATCTCAAGCAGAAACAAAACACTTTCGAAATGTTTAAAATAATTCAAATGAATTTGATAAAAATAATTCAAATAAAAGAAAATAGTAAAATAATTTAATTTTAATCAAAGATATCAGATATTTTTTATAATACAAAATATATGTAGAATATCTTATTTTTTATTATAAAATTATATAAACATAATACAATTATTATTTCAATATGTTATTTATTAATTTTTAAAGTAAAAATAATAAAAATTCAAAAAATTAGCTTTGGCAGCGACATAGTCGCTGTTGAAAGTATGACTTTCAGCGACAACAGAAAAAGTCGTCGCTGAAAGTATTCTTTCGGCGAAGACTTTTTTGTCGTTGCCGAAAGTGTGACCTTTGGTGACGACAAAAAAAGTCGTCACTGAAAGTCATACATTCAACGACGACTTTTCTTTGTCGTCGCTAAAAGTGTGACTGTCGGTGACGACTTTTTCTGTCATCGCTGAAAGTGTGACTTTTGGGGACGACTTTTTTGTCGTCGCCGAAAGTCACACTTTCAGTGACGACTTTTTTTATCGTTGAGGAAAGCATACTTTTAGCGACGATTTTTTTTGTCACTGCCGAAAGTCATCGCTGAAAGTCTGTTTTTTTGTAGTGATTTAGACGAACGGTAATACAGATAATGAGTAAGATGGATTACTAGAAAGTAGAAACTTATCTGATATGTCTAGCACAAAAAGTATTTCCTTTACAGACAGAAGTATATTTAAATGAAAAAAATACCGGCAAGCGAACAATTAATATATCATATTCTAAACATTTTAATATTATACAAAATCTATGGCCTTACACAATAAAAAGACAAAGAAAGACAAGTTTTTGGTCCACAATTACATTACATCAACTAGCTAATTGACAAGGAATGGCAGTATGCAAATTTGTCAAAAATGGCAACCTAATTGCAATAAGTTCGTCAGTGAATATTTATATAGTCATATAATATATAATTGCATGAAACGCCAAACAATTAGTCAAATGCAAAATGCTTTTTGATTTCTACTCACATTTGGATATACATATAGATTTCGTATCCGGATTTTCTTCTAAGTTCTAACTAAAGCCAAATAACATTCGGAAACATGTGTACTCAATTTTCTTTCCATTTTTTTCTTTTTTCTTTTTCATTTATTTATCTATTTTGTCATTTACATATTTATTTTTAATTTACACACATTTTGAATTCAAAGAAAGCAATTTTTCATAATAGAAGAATTAGCAGTTTGGACATCTCCAAAAAAAGTTGACAAATAGGAATATATATAAACATATATTAATACATTTTTAAAAATAGAAAGCCAATTTATTCCTGCATAATAATTAAATTTTTGATATTTATTATTTAAAAATATTGCACAAAATAAAAATACATTTCTAAATATGAACTATCTGCAATAACAGTACCATATATAGTGTTATTGATGTTCAGCAGAAGATCCGTTTTAACTGTGGAGGAAAGATGTCTTAATTAGCACTTACACGGAGCCAAAGTCAATTAATTCCTTAAAACATTTTGAGTTATGCTACTAATGTTTATGTAACAAAAATAAGAGCAGATTAATATAAATTTTTAAAAGGATTTTAATTAAAATATGTTTTTATACACTAATTAAACTATATTACTATATAGAAGAAAAGAGAAATTAATAATTAATTAATGAAAATTAAATAATTTACGTTCATGTTATCATGTGTGCATTAATACATTTTAAGTGAGAAGGACTCAAAAAAAGGAAAGTCACATTTTTTGTTCTTTCCAAATGCACCATACACGTTCCCGTGATTATAGAAGATTCGAATATGAAAGAATGATCCTTTTTCATCAATATATATATATGAAAGAATGAGTGTAAGAATATTTTATTTTTGGTATTACTCTCCTTTTAATTGTATGGATATATTATTTTAATTAAAGAAACTATCTTGTCCACTTAACGTAGTGCTGAGAAGAGGTGCTTGGAAGTACAAAGAAGGGAATCGCACAACACAAGACATGACAAGCAGATGAGATTGAAAAGGAAAAAAAAGAAGATAAAAAACAGAATTAGGGTTTGGTAGTGGCAGGAACGCAGATCTAAAAGGATCCAATCCTCCCCTGATATATTATTTTAAAGAATCTATGTTCTTTTCATGTCTCAGAAAGTGGATATATGTGTGTGGGCGCGCGCGCGCGCGTGTCCATTAGCCATTCATTGATGAACCCTGCTTTTCTCAGTGGAAAAGCTGAATGAATTACTGGGTCAAACAGCACCAACCATACATTGGCATCCGCACTCCAATTCTACGGCACATCTAATGGTTTAGAAAGCTCGAATTAATTATCCAAATTATTTCCTATATACATATATATATATATATGAAAATTATAAAATCACTCTAATTACATATTTTACAATATAATATGTTAGTAGAATCACTCCCATTTAAAATTTGTTTGGTTGAGAATTTTTGAAAATTTTTTAAAGAAAAAATAAGAAATTAAATCCATTCCTCTTATTTAGTTCAAAATAGTGGAGGGATTCCAATCTCCTCCTCCACCACATTTTTAAAACTCCCATGTTAGAGATATTTTAGAGAAAACAAAGTATTTATTATTCAATTATCTCTAATTTCTTCCTAAACAAATAAAATTTTATTAAAATTTCTCTAATTTTTTCTTTTTCAATTCTACAAAACAAAAAAAAATTTGAAATTCCTTAAATTCCTTCCCTTTCAAAATCACCTTCATTCAAAATTCATCAAATTCCTCCAATTCCCCAAACAAACCACTAGTCTGTTGGCCTATATTAAGCTTTTATTTAGGCTCTGGCCTGGCCTGTCCTGAAGCCTATTTAAAGGCCTACTAAACTAATAGACCTTTAAATAGGCTTAAAGGCTTATGCCTTCTAAGCTTTAAGTAGGTTTCAAACCTACTTAAAACATACATAAATTTTAAATAATTTCAAACACTAACCTACATCACAATTCACAAACCTACTTAAATAATTTCACTCTTCTTGGCACCGGCGATGGAAGCTGAGCTATAGACAATGAAGAAGTCTCAAGGCGGCGACCGGCGATGGAAGCTAGGGTTCGTTCATTCAATCGTTCCTCACTCAATAGTCAATCCTCTCGGCTCATCTCAGCTCAGACCCTGGATGTTGTTGCCCTTGCCCACTTGCTATGTCAATTCCTCACTTATTCCATTATTCGCTTTTCATTTTCATTTTAAAAGATGTAAGAATTCTATTAAAACTTAAAAGGAAACACTATATCCATCACTCACTAATGTAATCTTTTTTAAATAATTTCTGGTGATGTTATTTCATATGGATCATCAGTAGTATTATTTTTCATTTTCATTTGTAAAGTAAATTTTTTATGTATTTGTTTATAAAAAAAATAAAGGTTTAAAAGTGTATATATATATATTATATATTATTATACTATATTATAAATTATTATATTATATTAATATATATATATATATAAACAGGCCTAGCCTGACAGGCTTCAGGCCAGGTCTAAATTAAATAGGCCAGACCTATTAAAAGAAAAAGGCCTTAACCTGGCCTCTTTCTTAAATAGACCAGGTCAGGCCAGGCCCTAAATTGCCTGAAAGGGTCTAGCCTGTTCTCACTCCTAAATACAACATATCACTGCTACCAATAAAAAGAATCAAAAGTTGCAACTTTTTTTTTTAACCTATAAGAACAAATGAAGCACGTAGGCCTAAAATTCATGCTACATCGGCATAAAAAGCGAAAGCTGCTGACGCTGGATGGGCATCATTAATCATACATGGTTCAAATTCTAGGGTTTTAGTATTCTTGCATTCAAGATCATAGGCCGTTTTTATATTTGTAAAAGTAAGTTAAAATAAATAGAATTTAGTAAAAATAAATTTGTTGTAAGTTATTACGTTTTGAATATTTTTTTTATAAAATTATAGTTTGATGAAAAATTTATTTAGATAATAAGAGTTAAAAATATTTTTAAACGTATAATATAAAGTCAGTATCTATCTCATTTTTTAAAATTATGGCTTTAGAAAAGGAAAAGTAACTATCTTTCTTCCACTTTACATATTTAAAAAAATTAATTTATGTTTAACCAAACACATGTTCTTGAAAAATCATAGCTTCTTTTTGAAAAAGATCAATCAAATACGCCTTTAGTCATCAATTCTATGTATGATAAAATCAAAGATGTAGAACTGTATTGAATTCTGAGGCCTTAAAAAATGCAAAAGTGCAAAAAAAAATTGAACTCTGGTCATATTGTTATGACAAGTTTGGAATCGCTTTTGGCTCTTCAGGATAAAAGAAGTTCAATGATATGCTTGCCACAGACCCACAGTTGTATATGTTCGAGAAAGAAATTATCTCTGTAATTTGCAATTAGAAGTTCCATAAAAAAAAAATTGCAATTAGTAAACAGACATTTTAGACTTACATTTTTTTTTTCGGGGGGTTGATTTCATTATAAGAAAGGTGAACAATTGAACATATAAAGATTACTGACACAGAAAATTAGAAAATATAAAACAAGGGGCATTGTCCATTTGAATGAAATAAATTTTATTGATATTACGTTTCGTTAAATTTATATATGATACTTTAAGCAAAAAAGACCATCCGCTTAATTTTATGGAGTGGCCATTTACTATATATAGATAGAAAATAAATTGAAAAGGAATTTTTGTAATATATATATATAATATCAGAGAAATTGAGTGATATTTATGATACAAATAGATCACGCTAATTATCACTGAAATCAAGTATAATTTAATCAAATATTAAAAAAGATTAATATAGTGTACCAAAAAAAATGCCATGTTAATAATATTATGTACAGCCTAAACTCTCTCAATTAGTTGTTGTGATATGCAATGTGAATATTTTAATGTGCTGGCCGGTTTGGTAAAAGAGTCTTTTAATAAAAGGAAATTCTTTTTTACAATGTTAAGTTTTTCTGTGTTTATTTAAAATACTTCATATTGAAGTTCCTCAATCATTTTCAAACAAGTCATGCCTAGCACTCAGGTGTTGTTTTTTTTTTAAAAAAAAAAAAAAAACAAGTGTCTTTGTTTGATAAATCAATATGATATATTTTATAGTTCCAGAAAATGAGAAAATGCAAGTTCAGTGAATAAGCATGGAAACATTTTCTTTTCAACACAAACATTTTAAATAGAGTAAGTCGTACGTAGAAAAAAGTTCGAACAGACTAATTCAAACCGTAATAATCAAAGATTATATGCATGAAGATTCATTTAGATGCCGCCCCCATACACATACATAGATAGTTAGATACAAAACTCCAAGAAGGTAAAAACAAAAGACACTGAAGGAAAAAAAAATCAGAAACCATTATCGTCGTCATCATCTGTGCCTGCTAATTAAAAAAAGAAAGGGAAAGAGACAGATTTAGAAGCACATTGAAGAAATTTTGCATCCAATGGGCAAATGGCCACTTCATAAACGTTCAGTCAATCATTCCACTGACATACACCACAAAGAAAGTGGAGCACAGAGATGGGATTATATTGATCATCAATACTGGAAACTTGAGGTTCATAATGTGTGCCTTAGTGGTCCACATTTTGTTTGGGCCATAGCACTTCTGTAGACCTAATTTTTTTTTAAAAAAGAATCAGATGGATTACACCGAATCTGGTGGCCCAACTAAATCAATAATGCCCAACCAAGTTAAAACAAAAAAAGTCAAGCAGGATATGAAACAAAGGTTAAAAAATTATTATCTTCGGTTCTTTTTATAAGAAGCAGGTAATTACTTCATTAAAATTTAAGAAAATTAAAATTAGTTATGTTTATTTAATATGTCACAAATTCAAAATTTTTTCTAGAAATAACCATATTTAATATTTAATGGGGTTCTCTTGCATAAGAAATAATCACGGCCTCTTTCCTTATAAACGAAGGATTAAAATTGAAACAAGCTAATAAATGCACAGGATAATGTAACTATATTTTTTATAAATAGGACAGAAAAAAAAAATACTACTCTCCAAATTTTCTTATAAAAAAGACTGTAGGGAGTATGGTTGAACTGAGTTGATGGACTATGTAAGTTTTATTTTTCATTGAGTACCAAAAGTATTTTCTAATCAGGAGTGGAAAACTAATTTTTTTCAAAATGTAGAAATTACTTATATAGACTTTTTCTTGTAACAAAGTCTTTTTCATAAAGATAACTATAAATTGAACACTGAACAACATATCTAAAAGATCCAAATACTTGTTAATTATGTTAAACTATTTGTTTTTAAGCTATAAAATATTCAAACCTACATTTACCTTGAACACAACTAATTATCATTTTTCACAAAATAGGTCATGAAAATTCATGCCAACCATCCTAAATATGCACATATACAAATTCAAGTCATGGTAGATTAGACCCAAGGGTCTTCGTATTATTACAAGAAAAACACAAGGCAGCAGCTTTCAAGCCTTTAACCAATGCAAATGTTAAATGACCATTAAGTTTACAAATCATCAATATTATGAATAGTATGACTCATTCTTCAAATTTTATATACAGCATGGAAGGCAAATAAAGAAAATATACTGTGAAATCATTAAAATAATAAATATGTATCTTTTAAGAAATTAAACATTAAAAACACCCATTCACTATTTGTATGGTGCCCATTTTGCAAAATTACCCAGAATAAAAAAACATTGTCTCCATCAAACTATTAAACTCCAAGTTATTGCATTGAAAATTTTTATAATTGTATTGTCGTTTTGTTTTCTCCTCGAAGCTCATTTTTTCACTTTCACTACGTAAATCTCACAACAACGCATCAACACCAGTAGTCATGTAAACAATTGAATTTAATTTTTTTTGGGCGTAATTTACATGTTTTTTTCAAGAATGATTTAGACTCTGCACAACCCCACATAAAACCCCTCTGCCACTCATTTGTTTGGGCGATTTCCATTTGTGGGGCTAAATAAAATTACATAATGCGCGTAGCTGATCAAAGTCTCCATCTCCTAACTTATATATTTACGTATATTTATTCCTCACAAATGTGGGATTTAAGGATCTATTTTGTATGTAGAAATTTTTTGATGGAATTAGAATAAAAATGGGAACCAGAATAAAAACAAAAATGAAAATGAAAATGAGTTTTAAAAATATGTTTAATATAAAAAAAAATTTAGTAGGAAAAGAAAGTCATAATATATTAAAAAACAATAATGCGCCTCAATGAAAAATAAATTAATGAAATCATTTAACTTATAATATTCCC
Source organism: Adenanthera pavonina (assembly GCA_026686845.1). Taxonomy (NCBI): domain Eukaryota; kingdom Viridiplantae; phylum Streptophyta; class Magnoliopsida; order Fabales; family Fabaceae; genus Adenanthera; species Adenanthera pavonina. Next base: position 49,377,655 of record JAIVEN010000001.1, on the reverse strand, counting down.
TTTTTTTTAGTAAGGAAAGAAAAGAAAACCATTTTTTTGGGCAGATCTGCACAACATGTGGGAGAGATGGCAGACGACTGATATGTGCAAGATGGTAGATGACAGTTGTGAGATCTTGGAGCATGTTTGAGAAATCCTCTGTCTTTGTTGGTGGCAGATCTATGCACCGAAGGAGCAAATTTGAGAAATTCTTTATCATAGGTGGTGGAGAACGACGATAAAAGGATGACTGGTTTATGTACAATGATGGCAATGGCGAAAATTTGGTTTGATACAAGGGTAATTTGGTAAAAAAAAAAAACCTTTCCTAAAACATTGTAGATTCCTTTGATCCCCTCTTTTAATGTGCCTTCCCATCTTTAATGGAAAGTGAGTTTTCCTTGGAAGCTCATTGTTACATACCAAATGAAGTATTTTGTTTCTTTCTTATTCCTTTCCCTTTTCCTCACTCAAATTAGTGCTTACCAAACAAACTCTAAAAGACTCCACTTCTTGGTGAATGTTTTTAAGTATGCAAGGCTCGCTCCCATTTTTGTTTTTTTCCACTCTCACACGTGCTTTTCTTTTCTCTTCTTTTTTTTTTTTTACCAATTAAACTTATGAGACTAGACAAAATCACTAAACACAAGTGGCAATTTAAAATTTTTGCCTTCGAACCTATATATCTAAACGCTCAGTTCTTACTTAAACCCCTCTTCCCACAAGTCTTGGAAACATTTTGATGTGTTATTGGTTTGAAAGGATATATACCGTTGATGACTATGCAAAACAATTTGAAATTTCAAGAGAACGAACTGCTAACTCTGATGTTTGCAAATACCTCATGTACGGATCATCCCAATCCCCCTGTAGTGTTTCAATAATGAAGTACCCAAGCATATTATGTTGTTAGTACACAATTACTCAATAGCATCGTATTTCCATGTTTTATAAATATATATGATATAGACGGAGAACACTGACATTTTAGCTTAACTTTCTCCTCATAATTACTAAGAAAAAGAAAAACTGAAGGAATAGTCTTAGGAGTTGGGAGAGAGCAACATTTCAAGCCTTAGGATCCAACCAGTAAGTTTGACTAATTAAACTGGAAATTAGTATTTGGTCCAATATAGACGAGGGAGAGAATTGGCAGAATCCAAAATCAATGAGAATGAGTAAAAAATCAATGGAACTGATCATAAATTGATAGAATTGATTATAAATCAATTTGAACTGGTTCCATTTTAAATTAAATTTTTTTAAAACATTTGTTTAGTTTTTAAAATAAAATAACATCATTTTTAGTATAAAATATTTTTATTTTCATATTATAATATTATATAACCATTATTATAATATATAATTATTAAAAATTATAAATCTACTTAATAAATAATATAATAATAAATTATTAATTAACTATTTTAAACTCAATTATGAATAAATATTAACTTATTTAAATTTAAATATTGAATTATAAAATTTATTAATAGTTTTTTGTGATAAATAATATATTAATAATTTAATATTATTTAATTTGAGATTTAATTCAATCTTAAAATTTATTTAAATTTACATTATTAGTTTAAAATATATTATTTTAATTATTACCAGTCCATTCCCAATTTAAATTAATTTATTATCCAATTCAAAGTCCGATGCCAGAGAACTCATGTTGAATTGAGACTACTATTAAAAAAAAAACTTTGTAGGCAGTTAGTTTTTGCCTTTTATGATGGTTACAAACAATTTTCTATTGGAGTGCCATGAAATAAGATAACTTTTGACCGCGGTTTACCAAAGTCCCCTTTTATAACCAGATATACAGTTAACCATTTATAAAAGTCTTTCTTTTGATCTTGAAAGTCAACTTTTCTTGTTGATTATACAAATAATCACCTACAAAATATATCTTTTTTAAAAAAAAAAAAAGTTAATACCAGATTAATCTAGTATCAAAATATATGAAATCTACTAAATCCATTGACAAAAATAAAATTTATTACATTAAAAAGTACTTCCAAATCGGTATTGGTTTGCATATCACAAATAAACACAATATCTTAACACTACAAAATGATAAAATAAGGAACTTAATGCAGAGTAGTAGATGAATCTCTAAGCACTTGAATTCCTAATACTCTCTCATATTCTACCTTCAATTCAGCAGCTCTATCCACGTAAGGCTTCTTTTCCTGCTCCAAATATGACTATAAAAGGAGGTTTGATCAACATCAAATTGTCAAATAGGCATACAAGGTATACAAGCCTTGCCAAGGGAATTTGCTTTTACTTACCTCATCAGATAAGGACTTCCACTTCTCGCCTGCCTCTTTACCAACCTAGATTGTCATTCAAAAAGTATGCTAATTAACAAAGCACAACATGAACGGACCTGATTAACAAGCTGATATCCACTTAATAAGTTTCATTACCCTTTTGACATCGTTTGAGTCAGGATTTGCCGCCTTAAAAGATTTTCTGAACTCTTCCCTGCAACCAAGGTTCCGTATTAGTAAAATAACCAATGACATTGCTGACCAAAATTTCCAACATTTTTTTTTCCTCACTAATTTTTTCAAGGTCAATTTTAGCTAACTCAAACTAGATAGCTTAGACAAGCAAGAACGAGGGTATTAAAAGCATACTAGAATCAAGTCCACAATGAAGTTCTGGTACAGAAAATGAAGTCTAAACTTGGTGAAACCAGTCCTGAACTCTAAAACAGAGCAAGGCAAGCCAAACTTCCAGTCTTTGGAGCATATAATATAAACAGAGAAATTCGATTCAGAGAGTAGTTCAGACTTCAGACAGTAGAGATTTATTAGTCAGTCATCATTCTCTTCAGGATCTATGAAGCATGTACTGCAAACTAACTTTCAAAACCATAATTGACTTTCATGAAGAGCAAATAACAACTGAAACTTATTTCCTATATATTAGAGATAATATATAGAAAAATCTGTACCCTTCTCTCTGTCCAAATCTTGAACCAAGAACAGTGGATATATCGGTGGCTTCCAAAAGCTTGAGACAGTAAAATACATCCAAAACCTTTCCAACTTGTTTGGCAGCCTCTATTGCCCTTGGTGGCAATCTTATGTGAGGGAATAAATACATGCCTGCATGAGAAAGACATATGGATAAGATGAGTTGTCACAAAGCATACAAAAACACAAGATGGAAGGGAACTATCACTGACAGATCTTATCAAGTTTTTATCAATAGCTAATGCATAATAGTTCATGCAACCAAACGAGGATCAAGACCATGAAAGCAAGCAGCTAAAAATAAACCTGTTCACAAAAGAAAAGTAAAGACTTAAATATAAGATACAAACAAACTTCATGTGTTGAAAAACCAAGCATGGCTTCTTATGTTGATTGTTGATAAAAACTGAATGACATATATGGTTAGATAGTTAAGATTTAAGATTTTAAACCTTGAATTGAGCAATTATCTTCCAGTTGTAATAATCTCTAACAAAATCAGGTAATATTAAAATACACACATGCATCATAGAACAAAATCTAATAACATTCGAACAAAATACATATTTGATTCTATTAGAATTGGAATATGAGTAATAATACGAGACTAGATATGGGTAAGCATGCAAGGGACTTAAAGCAAACTAACACAGGAGAGTTTCAACACTAATCTATGGTAATCGAAGATGTTCAGCCCATCCCATCTCTGATGACTCATTTCCATCTTCAAAAATATATGAATATGTCCACAAGCATAGCATAAAAGAAAAGTAATCAACTTCAAGATATATATACCCAATTAGGATGTCCATGACAATTTTTCCAATAAAATCTGGGCCACACATTCTTAGATTGTAATTATAATAAATCAGAAAGATTATCCTTTTATATAATTTCCTTAATATATTTGTCTTCCATACAACAATTGCCATTCAGTAAATCATGCACAAATAGTAATCAATTATTGTCCAATGGTAATCATATTACGAAATTCCACATAACGATCATACAAAGAACATATGCCCTTGTAAATAAGTGGCATGTGTAGTAAATAAGTGGAAATTAGAAAAGATGATAGCGAAACTAATAAAAGAAACTACTAATATAACTAATAAAATCTACAAAGCCTGCCAATTTCCAAAAGCAGAGGTTGATATACCAAAATGAGTGTTCATCTTGAAGTGATTGATAATCTCTACCTACTTTTTTTTTTAGTAGCAGAGTTAATCTGAGTTCATTCTCTATTCCAACAAATTGCTATAAATAAAAAACAAAAAGAATCTTTTGTGGCTCACATGGTGACTACTTCACAAGAGATGTGACCATGCTACTGCCATTCTCAATTAGGTCCGAAGAGCTTTTGTATCAGAACTAGAAAAAAGCAAAGTACTAAATGGTGCATACAATAGAGTGAGTAGTGAAACTCATTGAAATCTCAAATTTATACCTCATAAATGATCACCCTGACAAGGGAAGAAGAGATCTTTGAAGTATGTATCTAGCCATAACATTATAGAGCTAGTTTCACAACAAATCAGAAGCACATACAGTTGTCTTACTCCACAAATTTCAGATATAGTACAAAAAGAATTATGTTAAGCAACTAAAACTTAACAGCCAGAAACATATTCAATCCGAACCAAGCTTACAAAGCTCTAAATTGACCTAATGTTTGTGTTTTAAACCTTACAATTGATGAAGCCTCAAGAACAGAGCTTCAGTCCACCTTAAAATAGCTGCAAACAAAGTTGCAAGACACTCATGCACCCTCATAAATAGCTTCGAACTTCGACGTCTGAACATTCAATGTTCAAGGCTTAAGATACATTCCAAAGTTTCAAGCTCAAATCCCAAGTCAACCAGATCCTAAATTAAACTCAGACATTCGGATGATATATTATGAGACCGAAAGTAAATAAACGCACCGTACATCCAAAATGAAAAAGGTAAAATAAATATACCACTACAAGTTGCTTAGCCATGAAATGGTTCCCTTCCTCAAAGCTGAGGCTCCAAATGGAAACAGGGTATAGTATCAGAGACGCAGAGAATTTCCCAAAGACAATAGGACATATTGTTACACACTAATCAACGAGGAGAGAAGATACCTGGTGCAAGCAACGTTTTGGCAAGGAAGCTTGAAAAGTAGAGACACATACCCTCAATTTCAGCTCTACTTGGATGCACAATTGAGCCTGAACATAAAACTGAACCCTAGCAGCGCGCAATTTTGCAATTTTCACCTGAATAATTGATGGCGAACTCATGCGATTGTCAACTGAGTAATCAATGATGAACTCGGGCAAAAGGGATCAACTTGTATGATTTTCGAAGAACCGTAGCAGTAGAAGGGACGAACTCTGCAATATTTGCTATTCGAACCTTCCTCTCACTCAAACAGTTAAACTTGAAGCTGGAGAACTCGAACATGCTCTGTGTTCGGCATAGTGAACGGTGGGAGAGAGCAATCATGAGAGGAAGAAAGGAGAGAGCGAGGACATAAGAGAACGAGCGACTCGATATGGAGGCGGAGAGCTAACACAGAGGTAACTCTAATAACCGCGCACTCTTCTGTGTTTTTAGGCGTTTGTTTTAAATAAACACCTGAAAAGGCTTCACCTTGGCAGGCGGTCTCTCTAATAACCGCGCACTACTCCTCTTTTCTTTTTTTTTTTTAAATAAAATTTTTTTGACGGCCATCTAAATAAAAATAACCACATACAAAAGTCTATAAATCTCTTCCCTTTATTTTTATTAACATTTTTTAAAATAATCATCAACTATTAGACACCAACAAAACTCAAATATGGCGTAAGAGAATGGAAGAACAAACAAAAATGTTTGACTTTTATATTTTAATTAGTAAAAGGTCTAACATAAACCTTTTTGCTTATTTTTCCTCAATTCAAACATACCCTAGACAAAAACCAAAACTGCCAGAAATAATATTTTCTAAAATAACAAGATATTGTTAGCAAAATTAATTTGTCCATCACTAATTTTGTTTCAGGTCATTGCTCCTAAATAAGGAAGGCACCAAAAAGGAACTAGTAATCAGAATTCCTGCTTTCTTCCCATCATCCCCAACCCAAATTTCTATAAAGCTAACATTGATATTCACAAGGAGAGTTAAACTACAGACTCAACTACCATATCTACGGACAAAAACAGTTTAATGTCAACTGGAACCATATCAACTAGTATAGCTTAAAAGTATTCAAAGAAAAACAAGGGTTATAGACCAGGTTAGAGACATTTCTACATCAGTATTCTCTCAGGACACATCAAGTGCTCGTTTTAGAAGCTTGCTTTGCTCTAAAGACACCCCATAGATAATACTTTTTGTTAAATCCTGCCCAAAAGGTAATACACAAAGTCAATATATAAATCAAACTTCACCAAGCAAATAGATGAAAATCTACAACTGAAGAATTAGAATAAATGAAGCTTACTCCAATATTGGTTAGGAAGCACAGTAGAAGCAAAGACTAAGAACTCTGCATTTTCAACTTCTGCTCTTATCGCAAGGTCACAAAAAATTATCTCACTAACAAGCTTGTCAAAAACCTTTTCGTCTCTGCATAAGAACGTAGCATTTATTTAAACCCACATTAAAGAGTAGAGTAAAAAGATCATGAACCTTGTCTAAAGCATCACCTGTCAGTTTCTGGAAAGATATAAAGAGCAATACTCTGACTGCTTGGCCCTAAATCCTTGAAACCCCTTGGCCACACTGCAGATCTGTGAAGCATGTCTGCACAAAGCACCTCTGGGAACAGCTTTGTCTCATCCAAAACTTTGGAACATGCTAAACTGGACAAATGAGCCACAAGCCCCCTGATGGTATCACCAACACTTCGGTTGCAGAAGAAGAAGCTTCCCCTTATAACCAGAGAATTCAACATCATAAAGCGTTAACCACACATACTAAAAGGTTCAACATTCCCAAATAGCCACCAAACAAATTTCTTACCTCCAGATTGGTTGAGCAACAGGCTGTGCATCAGCCCAATGATCTGGTTCCAGAATATTAAAATCACCATTTACAGTTACTCCAGAATTTTTTAGGGGGTCAGATACCTTGTTAGAATCAGCAGTATCTTCAAAATTATCACTACATTGAGTCTGATCACATGGCTTACTACATTGAATCTGATCACGATTAGAAGCGTGACAATTAGATGATGGCTCATGTCTCATACTGACACAGCCAGAAATATCAACAATTTCCTTCTGCTTCTTCTTTTGTTGTTTATGATTGTTTCTCTTCATCTTTTTGTTTTTCTTTACTCTCTTTATGTGATTTTGATCACAATGAGAAATTGAACAATTAGACAATGGCACCTTTGGTTGGTCAACAGAGCCAGAGGTATCTTTTGTTGCCTTCAGCTTCTTAATAATATTCCATAACTTCTTATTTTTTTTCTTCACTTTTTTTATGCAATTCTTGAGTTCTAAGTTATCTTGGATTGTATCATTTGCCAAATTCAGATTGTGGCCTGTTCCGCATGGCAGAGGTGTAGAATTGTCAAGAGATGATGGCTTTACCACCTCAGGTACACAATCCTCACAAAACCAAGTAACATCATCATCAATAATTACAGGCCCATCTAAACAATACCTGAAAAAGGAAAATTGAAGAGTCAAAATTCAAATTAAGGGGTTGAAAATTGTGAAATTGTGACTATAAAATGTAAAATCCCCACATTATACTTATCAATTTACTGGGAAAAAAATAAAAAATAACAAAGAAATTTTATTACAGATTATCCTTTGGCTTATCCAACATCAACAGGTACATTCACACTTCTAAAACATTTGAATGAAACCTTTGATTAAATTTCATATGCAGCTAGAAAATAGTGGCATTGTTAACTATAAAATGTAAAATAGTGGCATTAATAGCTTAGGGAGCAGCAAAAACCTGCTATATGTGCATCCAAGCTTGCAGAAAGAAAGGGCTATTTAATTTAAGTATTGACAAGCAACACAGCACAGAAATGGACAGATTGACATATAAAATTTCAAAAAATATAAAAGAAAAAGGCATGACATACATACAGACAGGGCATATCAAGCAAGCAGTCTTTAAGTGAGAGATGAGAAGAGTAAGTAATTACTTTCAGATCACAAATTGACAGTCAAAACTCAAGAACATCATAAATGTGATAATACATATCTTAATTTTTGCATTAATGGCGTGTGTGTGGGTGTGTGTTTCAGGTAAGAGGTGAAATAAACAATAAAATATGCATAAATATCTTCATTTGTCCTATTAATGGTTTTTTAATTAATCTCAGGCATTGTTATTTTTCATCTAATGGTAGTTAATTACTCCACTAATCTGTCCCATAAGATCATATACATATACACAATGTTAACAAATATATTACTTGGTAAGTAATAAAATGTGCATAACTATCTTTCATGGTTTTATGCCATATCTCTCACACTTGCATACAATTTCTTATCATATTCAAATCCTAACATTGTAAAAATTTCATTAGTGATATACTTCTAGAGAGAAATACAACCAATATTGTCACATATCCTAGATATCTTAAATATTATGTTCTTAAAAAATATCTACCAAATTAAAAGGGGTAAAACTGCATCATTCAAATTATTCATACAGAGAAAATACAAGGAGAAAGAACTTTAATTATCTTGTCAAGATGGGATTTATACTTTCTCATTCTACTTTCTTTGGGTTATTTTCCCAATTTTGGTATCATCCATGTTTAAGCTATATGTGGTTTGAGTTTGAAACCTAAAATTATTTTTGTCCAGAAATATCCATACACATGTCAAATATGTATTGGCAGTGTTGATGTTTGACACATGTTTGATACATTACAAACCTACAACTAGGTATGTTGGATCTTTGTTGGAAGGAAAGGGTATATAACAAGTACCTATGCACTGCATAGGTCCGACACCGGTTGCAAAAAACCAGCCACTCTGGAAAGCCTTCGCTGCCACATGTGAGACAAACTGATACCTGCAATAAGCATTTGGAGCCTTATGGAAATGATCAGAATAATAGCATAAGAGGAGCATGAAGCAAGCACATGCTACACCATCAACATATGCAGGTAAAGTATGCAAGTCATAAGTAGAAATTTGAATCATATGGGGTCAATGAAAAGACCAATTTTTCAAAATGTTCATAAAATTCACCATATTTTTTTGCATCCCTATATAGATGTGAATACAAACATTTGCATGAGATGTTGCAAAACACCAGCATGTTGGATATTTGAGTGGCAAAAGCTTCAAAATTAGGCAAGAACTTAGAAGGAGAAATAGAGACTTCTTTGAAAGAAAAACTTTTTATTGCACACTCAAAATGTAACATACAAACACTACCTCTCACTATTAACTACTTCTGACCTGTTACACACACTCCACTTGCTTCATTCACTTTCCAATCCTACTTTTCTACCCTCCATACACATCATGTCAAGCTCCTCTATTTATAGGAGCTTTATGTCAGTTTTCTCTTCAGCTTGTTCTTGACTTCTCCATCTCAAATTATCACATTATGTGAGGCCGGCTACATGAATCATACGACACTAATTAACTCTATCAAACACCATCTCCTCAAATAAATCATTTCTCAAAAGGTCATTCCTTATAACTTTCCTTAATATCCTTTTTGGTCTTCCTCTACGTTTTTTGATAAGGTTCCAAGCCATTTGATCAACTCTGCGCACTGGCTCCTCTTGTCCTTTTCTGTGTACATGCTCAAACTACCTTAAATGATTTTTCACTATTTTCTCCTCAATAGGTGCTACTCCAACTTTCCTTTGTATACAGACATTCCGTATCTTATCCAATTTTGTATGACCACACATCCATTTCAACATTCTCATCTCTGCTACTCTCATCTTATACTCTTATTATCCTTTCAAAGCCTAACATTCACTACCATATAGCATCGCTGACCTTATAGCTATTCGATAAAATTTTCCTTTAAGCTTAGTAGGTACCTTACAGTCACAAATAACTCCTGATACTTTTCTCCACTTTAACCACCCAGCTTGTATCCTATGCATAACATCCCCATCAATTTCACCATAATTCTGTAAAATTGACCCAAAATATCTAAACTTTGACACTACTGGAATGATTTGCTATCCAAATTTTACCTCTAAACCATTTCTAATTGACTTCTTATTAAATTTTCAATGTATATATTCTGTCTTACTTCTACTCAAGCGGAAACCTTTTGATTCCAAAGTGTGTCTCCATAACTTAAGTTTAGAGATGACCTCTTCTCTTGAGTCCTCAATTAAAACCATATCATCCGTGAAGAGCATACATTTTGGAATTTCCCTCTCTACATGTTTTGTTAGAACATCCAAAACCAAATCAAACAAGTATGAACTCAAAGAAGATCCTTGATGTAAGCCTATTCTTATTGAAAAGTTTTTTATCTCACTTCTAGGGGTTCTCACACTTGTTGTTACCCCCTTATACATATCCTTTATAACTCGAATATAAGCCATACGAACACTTTTCTTCTCCATTGCTTTCCACAACACATCTCTTGGTATTCTATCATAAGTTTTTTTCCAAATCAATGAAAATCATATGCAGGTCTCTCTTTTTACTCCGGTATCTTTCAATCAAACCTCTTAATAAATAAATAACCTCTGTTGTAGACCGTCCTGGCATAAATCCAAGAGATGGTGAAATTTCTGGAGAGCTTGGTCATAATCATTTGACATTTTAGTTTTATTCCCTCTTGGCTGAAGTTTCATAAAGCGATGGCCTTTACTGTGAAAGTCACCCTTCTTGGTATAAAAAGCTTTCTTGTCATCCATAAGGAGACTTCTGCCATCTATTTATCCAATCCTTCTTGATTTGCTAATATATTCTCCAACTCAGCAAAAGTTGGTTCTGTAGCCCAACCATTAGTTGTTGTGACGAAATTGTTAGAATATAAACTTAAGCCATGAATTAGAATATACCTCATCCTCTTGTTAGAGATTTTATTTTCATATAATTTTGGGATCTCTTCATAAGTGGCTTTTACTTTATTAAAAAATTGGCTTCCTAGTATCCTTGCTATGTGTCATCACTCATCAACTCATTCTCCAGTCATTGAAGCTTCACATTACTTGTTCTTGTAAATAGGATCACTGGTGTCCTATGCTTCCTTTCGTGTCTTTCCATATCATCTTGTGTACATTGTCTTTCATGCCTCTACTTTCCATTTATTATTCCTTTTCTCACTATCTCTCTAATGCATCCCATCTGTACACCCAGTATTCCTTTTCTCACTATCTCTCTAATTCATTCACTTAGGATCCAGATTGCACTTAAGTTTGACTTAAATCTGCATAACATCAAGCTTATAGAGAAAGATAACAATTTTATCAAGAACTATGGACAGCAGTGCTGCAATAAATTTATATGAAAACATCAAGGCTGGAGATATATTCAAAATAACGTCCCTAGTTTTCAAATAACCACAACAGGAATTGCAATGAAACTTCTATCGCCTAAAACTACCTTCCTTAGCCAATAAACCCAATATATTCCAACTCACACATAGCAACCGAATTTCCATATATAAATAGGAAAAAAAATTCAAAACTAGGGGAAGAAAACCCATGCAGTGAGTGAGGAGGTTTAGGTGCATAGCCGGAAACCACCGTACTGAGCCACCAAAGGGAATTCCAAAACCCATTCATAGTTATTACATTGTTTAAACTCCTCAAATGAAAAACTAGACCCTACTTCTTCACCCTCCAAGAGGAAGAAAAAAAATACTCACCATGGTTGCTACATCAAGGGTCCCACATTAGCTTTTCGAAGCAAAGATTCCCCGCGAACGACTGTAAAATTGTGAGGCAGACGGCGTAAGCGCTCCTTTTTGAGTCCGACAGTGAGAAACGGGCAAACCGCCAAAGGATAAGACGGTAAGAAAGAAAAAACAAGAGAAAGCACTCAAAAAATATTAAAAATTTACTTTTTCACAAAAATTAATTATTTTGTATTAAAATAATGAAAATGTGGTCTACCTCGTGTTGTCTATTTTTAATTTAGACTCTACATATTTTCTGCTACATTATTGTATAGAATTTGAAAATAAATCACATTTATTCATGATTATTAGGTGTTGTACCTTATTTTTATCTAAAAATAAAAATGGAAACTGAAGTCATCACTAAAATTTTGAAAAAAAATTCTAAAAAACCTAAAAATATAAAAAATGATGATTTATAATCAAAGAGTTAGACTTGGAAGAAACAAATAGTTAGATTTGGAAGTCAATTATATGTAGGTAAAGCATTATAATAAAAAATGTACCACCTATTCGAGAAATTGATTACCCAAACTTTATTGTGATTTATTAAATAGGCCTTAAAAATTAATTATCCTTTGTTATTTACATTTTATTGTTAAATTTTAAAAGAAATAGATGAAAAAAATATAATACTTTTTATAAAGTGAACTTAATCTAAAATGAAACTATAAGGTCTCCGTATTATTAGAAGGGATCACTTGATTGGTGTTTTCTATCTTAGATTTATAAAAATTGGTTGATATGTTTTAATTTTTGTAAAAATAAATGAGTCATTCTTCATTTATTTTATTTTATTTTGTTTTGGAGGAGAGATTTTGTTTTATTTTATTTTATTTTGAAAATGATATATTTTTAAAAGGGGTTCAAGAAATATTTTATTTTTGAAATTAATTTTAGACTCAAGATAGGAAAAATATCTCTTTTTTGGAAAATGTATTAAAAAAACTATTGGATCACATCCTTATAAAAATAGAAAAAATTATTTAAATTAATGTTGTAACTATCATTAGCAAGTTCTTTAAAACAAGAAAAACTATTTAAATCAGTGACAGCATAAACATCACTCACAACTCTTTTAAAGTAGGAAAAACTATTTGAAATCACCACAATACTTACTCATGGGCATTTAAAATAAAAGTAAAATTATTTGAATTCATAGGAGAATTGTTACTTGTGAGCTATTTAAAATAGAAATAATTATCTAACAAGTGACTCTTCTAAAAGACATTTGGTTTATGCCTTTTAAATGTATTAGCATCTCTTATAAAATAATAAAGATAAAAGGTGAGACATAGATTATTTACACAATTTGGACAATTGAAATGCCACTAATTTAGTTACGAAACTTTTCATCATTATACATATATATTTTTATGACTAAAAGACAAAAAAAAAAACCGGCTTCCACCATAAATCTCTTAATCACAATATATACTACATATTACCTCTATTGACACATGCCTCATAGACATTAACGTGTGCTTTGTACAAACATTAAGAAACAAAAGTGCAAAGAAAGCATACAATTGTGATTAGATGTTTACAGCCAACAATAGAGAAAACACAATTTCACCTGCGTATGAACCACTGATTGCGGTATGTATGAATTTGATCTCCAACCCTGTTCTCCTCCACTTTCGTTTCTTTGTTGATCTTTCCCACTCTCAATTTTCCTTTATTATTCTTGCTTTCAAATTCCCATTCTTTCTTTGCGCCACGAACTCTTTAGTTTTCGTTATCTTTTTTATCGGGCCCTTAAACAATCTATTTATAAATGAGCTAGCTATTCAATTTTTAATTTAAAATATTTTAAGATCTTGAAAATAAGGATATAATATCTTAATCTCCTAATCTTTTTTTAAAATTATTGAATTATATTTTAGAGATATTTATTTTTTGTTATTATTATTTTTCTATTCTCCCATTCTCTAAAAATTAATTCATGTACCTTCTTACTTTATCCTTTTCTCTTTTTAAATCTTGTAGTTATGTTAGTAAGATTTTAGAAGATAATTCTCAAATTCATTTTTTTCTTTTATTTTTGTTTCTTTATTTTATATTTTAATTAAGGAATAATCTTCAAATTCTTAAATCTTTTAAGATAGCTCCAGAAAACCTCTTTTATTTTTTAAGGAATAATCTTCTAAAATTTTATTTTATGATTTTTTCCTGTGAACCATATAAGAGACATTTTCTTTTATTTTTATGTATTTATCATTTTTTTCTTAAATTGGTCAGACAAAATACGGTGTTCGGAGTGGGTTTACACTTTTGCTCCAAATTTGAGATAAACCATATTATTCACTTTTTTTAAACTTTTTTTGGACAATCACTTTCTTTTTAACACATTATACAAGCCTATTTTCATAAACTTATTATCTGAGAGTATGTGTCGATTTTATTCCATTAAATCTGCGCGTTATAATGATTTCTCCTCTATTAGAATTAATGGTCTTGGTACGAAATTAGAGAATAGATTGGGCCATGAATCACATTTTGTGAGTGGAATTGATGTTTTAAACAATGCTTTCAGTTCTTTGATTTGGGATTGTGCTTGGATTCGAAGGAGGTTTGGAACTTACGGCCATGAATCACTTGCTAGTTTCTTTGTTTTTTATGGATTGTTTTTTGGAATGTTGTTTAATCTTTTGATCTTCTAATACAAGTGCTTTTCCTGATAAAAAAAATATATTGATAAAGAAAACACAAGAATCTGCAATAGTTATTTAAAATATACTCCTCCTCCCTCCCATTTATAATGTATTATCAAAAGATTTATTTAGTTCTTTTTATAAGATATAATATCAGATCTTCATATAAATTTTTTATTTTATCCTTTAACTTTATTGTCTCATAAATTATTTCATACTTTAATATACTTTTTTTCTCACATAATTATTACTACTTAAATGAGAAATAGGAAAAAATTAGAAGCTTATGGTAATTTGTTATAATTTTAAAAATATAATTAACTCTCCTTAATACCGTGCAATAGTTACAATACCTTATAAATGAAATCGAACAGAGTATAATATATCTTCTGCTATATGAAATCAATAAATCATAAATTATTTAAGTTTTATTATAATATATTAAAATTAAAACATAAGTAATATTAATACATTTTAAAATATGCTTTTATTCATAAAGTTGTAATTTTAAATATAATTTATGTAATTTAATTTAATAATTTAATAAATATTAAAAATAAAGACATAATTAAATATTACTAGTGGTGAATAAACTAACAATTTTGCTATTAGATATTTATTATTTTAAAATATTTTGCCAATATATATGTATATATAAATATTTTTAAAACTAGACTGGTCATTAAATTAAAGTAATTAAATTAATACATTTTCAATTTTAGTCATATATTATATGAAAAATAAAAATATTAATAATAAGTTTCATAACTTATTGTTTAAGTATGAATAAATTTATATTCATTTATCATCATATTGTAAATTTAAATATATATCATTGACGTTAGAATCAAAACAAATGGAACCATTGCTAAAACCCACTTGAAAATTTTTATTATTTTTAAAGTTTATTTTTTAGTTTTTATGATAAAATAATATTATTTTTAGTATAAAATATTATTAGTTTTTAGATAATTTTTCTCTTTGCATTATAATTTTAGATAAACATCATTATGATACATAATTATTAATAAATTTACTTAAAAATAATATGATATCCTAGCAATGGTTCCATTTGTTTTGATTCTAACATCAATGATATATATTAACTCTCTAAGAATTGGTCAGCTGCAATCAAATCAATATATTTATATATATATATATATATATAAGTTTCAAAACTGTTTCATAGAATCAGACAATCAGTCCAAGAAAAAAAGAAAACTAGAAAAGTGCTTCATAGAAAGATCAATTCAGAATTACTACCATTCTAGACTGAGAAAGGAAACTGCTTGAGACTTGAAGAATTAATCCATTCAATATAGATTTCGAACAAACTCCACATTTACATCTGATATGACGCGAAGTTTGAAAACAATTATCATGTATAAATTTGAAAACAATCATCATCTATAAACCTTACCTCCAAGCAGTTCACTAGTCTCTTATCCTAGACTGCGAAAAACTGAAGAATCAATTCATTCATTCTAGACTTTGAACAAAACCCTTTATGTTTACATCTGATAGCACTGAAAATCTGAAAACAATCATCTGTAAACTTGAACAATGTACAATTCTTAGTTAAAGTGGCTCCTCGGGGTCAAATATTGAGCCTCATCATTACTGGGACTGTTTCCAATAACACCCAATATTTCCTCAGTATCATTTGACCATTCATGCCTAATTCTCACCCTTGGCTTACTTGCAGGTAACAATGGAGGTGGTGCTTCTCCCTTGAGAATCCTAGCTGCATCTCTCACTCTTGGCCGGCTCACATCATCTGGGTGCACACACATGAGCCCCACCATGAGCATCCTCTCCATCTCTTCCACATCAAACTTCCCCATCAACCTTGGATCTCCTGCTTCCACCAGCTTCCTCTGTTCCCACAACTTCCACACGTAATCTACAACTACTGTTCCATCATCTTCCACCGGCTTCCTCCCGGTAGCCACTTCTAGCACCACCACGCCAAAGCTGTACACATCAATCTTCGCAGTTGGAACACCAGAACACACATATTCAGGAGCAAGGTACCCCATTGTTCCTGCAGGTAAAGTAGCTTCTCTAGTGCTACAACTATGCTCATAGACTTCTGCTAGGCCAAAATCCCCAAGCTTGGCATTGAAATCTGCATCGAGCATTATATTGCAGGTCTTCACATCTCTGTGAATGATCTGTCTCTCACATTCTTCATGAAGATACGTCAGGGCAGAAGCAACCCCCAGAATTATATTCACCCTTTGCTTCCATGAAAGGACCACCGAAGAATCGTAGTTCTTGTGTAGGATTCCGTTGAGGCTACCATTAGGGAGGTATTCATAGACTAGAACTAACTCAGACCCTTCACAGCACCATCCTTGAAGCTGAACCAAGTTCTTGTGCCTTAAGCAACCTGCCATTGTGGCAAACTCAGTGGTGAAAGAATTGCGCAAATAGTCTATGCTATTACTGCCATTAATCTTCCCAAATCTTTTCACAGCAACATCTCCTCCATTCGGAAGTGAGCCTTTATAGACTTTTGCTGATGTTCCCTCCCCAACAAGTCTGTCTCTACTAAATCCCATTGTGGCTGATTTGATTTCAGAGAGTGACAACCTTGAGGGTAGTTTTGTGGTCAGGAATTCACAATGTTGGCCTTCTCTCACAGCATTTCTGACACTACCCTTTTTTCTCTTTGAAACGAACATGCAGATTACAAATGCAGAGACAATAATTGCAGCTATGCCTCCCAGCCCAAGAGCCATCTCCACTATCTTATCTCTTCTATTATGGGTAGTATCAATCTGTTGAGTGGCTATGGTAGAATTCTCTGGATAACAAAAGAAACAGTCTCCTTCTACCATATCCATAGGATTCACGGAACTAATGAACCCAAAAGTTTTGAATTGCCAATGATCAATAGTATGAATACCTGAGCCCATCCCATTGGAGGCAGAGAACCCCACATGCATAAACTCCTTGAATTTCTGAGAGAGGTCAATGTTAACAATCAAAATAGGAGTTGGAGGCCGAGCGGGAGAGTGACCCACCCATACACGTACCATTTTCTGGGCATCTCTGTACTCAATCCAAGCATTAATTTTTCTCCCACTTTTCAGATCGATTCCCTCAGAAATAGCATCCACTGAGGCGATAGATATGACAGTGTCAACATCAATACCAATGTGATTCCCATTAATGTCACCAAGTGAAGGGTCAAAATTGCTGTCAAATTCCACGGCAAAATAAGAATCTTGCTGATTTACAGATAGAGATGGGAGACCCATGTACCCACGAGAGAAGCTGACCAAGTCGGTGTCGGAGATGATCATGAAGGCAATGCCATCACCAGAATAACACAAAGGGGAGGAGACGATTGAAAACGTGAAGCGGCAAGAGAAAGAAGCCGTGGAGTTCGTTTCAGAATCAAGAAACCGAACTGGGTTCACATAGAAAGCTCTTCCAACCCCAGAAGGAGGAGGAGGAGAAGAACAAGAAGAAGAGGGGAGGCAGCTGAGTTCTTGGGTAAGACTAATGGCATTGTCGCCGAAACAGGCGTCACCAAAGAGAGTGACGTTTTGAGAGGACAAGAAAGGGACAGAAAATGAGGGAAAATTGAAGAAGGTGACAAAGAAAAAGAAAAGGAGCCGCAAGAGAAGAGGACAGAGCGAATGCATTGCAAAGTAGATGGGTGGGCAGAGTCATGAGTGTAAGAATAGAGTAAATTAAGAAATTTGACGGAGAAAGAGTGAAACACAGGAATATTTTCTTGGATTGTTTTCAATTTCATTAGCTCGGAGGGAACTGGAAAAGGCGGTATGCAAGACAGCGGAAAGGAGTAAAAAAGGAGAACATGGATCATTGGCTTTGGATCCCTGCCCGATTGATATATATGCTTTTTTTTTCTTTATTTATTGCTTTTATTTGATTTTTTTCATTTTTATTTGATTTATATTAATTATATTATGTAATTATTTTTATTTTTAATTTTTATTTTAAATAAAAATAATATAAAATAAAGCCAAATTTTATTTTGATCTCTTTATTTTATTTTTTAGTTCTATTTTCATCTTTTAATTTTAATTAATTTCAATTTAGCCCTTAATAGTTTTACGAGTTTCATTTTTAACTTTTTTTCTATCAAGGAGACATATTTAAACTATAAAATTTTTTATTATATAAAATAAGAATAACTAAACTACCTTTAAAAATAGCATTCATTTTTATTAAATTGATAAATTATAAATTACTAAAAATATATTCTTTAAATTTATTTTATTTTTATTTTAAGGAATTTTCATTTAATTAATCAAGTACATGTTAGCTATTTATTACATTATATAAAAACATTTAACTTTACCTTCAATTTTATTTTCCTCCGGTTGGCCAAAAAAAATTTTATTTTCCTCCGGTAATTTGGTTCTTGAAGTTTATCTAAAGCTTTACATTCGTCTGTCAAATTCTTTTTTTATTATATCTTCCATAATTTAATTAATGATTTTATTTTGTTTTATTTTATTTTATTAACAAGCTAGATAGAAATTTTCTTTTTTTGACAAATAAGAAGTTTGGGGTGAGTAATTAGGTCATCGCTCAAAGTACATCTAAATTATCTTCCAATTACATTAATATAATCTTTTTCTTAAATATTTTAATTTAATGTAATAGCATTAAAAGAAAATATCATTATTACCTTTTAAATTAATAGTTAAATAAAAAATAAAATTACGATCAAAAGTGAAACAAATGATAAAATTAATGGATCAAATTAAAATGAAATGAAATTAAAAAACTGAAAATCAAAGTAAAATTAAGTGATAGAATCCTTCTAACGTAATATATAAATATTAAATATTAAATAAAATTGAGGGACAAAAAGTACAATTTTATTCTAAAACTAGCATAATTTTCCATGCTATATACGGGGCTCAAAGACAAGTCAATTACTATATCTAAGTCAAATAACTTCCTATAAATTTTATAAATATATGAATAACTATATTTTTAGCTAATGTTTTTAGAAATAGTAATTTTGATAAAAATAAGAAGAAAAATATATAAGGTTTAAATTATTTGATTCAATATAAACAATCTAAATAAAAAAAAAAGTGAACTCTATACATTTAGAAACATAGCATTTGACTCGGCCAAAAAAGTAGCACGACCTAGTTCAAGTGTGAAGTGTGAGGAGTGGGGTGGGGTTAGAGTAGTAAGCAAGATATAAATCCTCTAAATGCAACAAAAAAGAGAAATGTTACATGTATACATGCATGGGGATTTTTTTTATGTTTACTATAAAAATTATAAAACTATTTATTTCGACATCTATAACTTATTTTATTAATACTATGTTTTATATTCTTACATGTATAATTCATTAATCTTACGTATCCTACCATGACAACTTTGTAGATTTTTATTGTATTTGGATAAAGGATGAGCTCAGACATGTATCTCACATCATGTTGATGTTGCTCTAACCTCGAACCATAAAGAACGAGTTTTCAAGCCCCAAACTCTAATCAAACTTGACCAATTGACCCAAGCAAGACGAGACAAATCAAGTACCTATAAATGGAATCTAAATTGGCATCCCTATAATCAAACCAAACAAGTACTTTAAGACGCTTCCATAAAGCTGACCCCAAACCAGCAGACAAGATAGGCAACAATCACAAATTCAGAATGTTCAAACTAAGTGACTACAAGCAGATGATATGAAATTCAGAATGTTGAAAGCACTTGACACAAGCAAAAAGAAACACACACAATGTTCGGTACAATACTTGAAAATAAAGCCAACTAGAGCATAAAAAACTAACTAGAATTTAGCTTCAGACATAACCACCAGCAGAAGTCTTGAAGACGAAGCAAATGATCACCAAGCTTACTCTCATTAGTCACTGCCTCTATATAGCAACTATGCTGTTGATGTGCAGACCAATATCTCTTGAATATATTAGAAACTTCCTCATGGTCTTCACCTTCTTCGTCTTCACATCGATAGCAATGAGTCTTGTTTTTCCTCTGCAATGAACCTGAAAGACGAGCACTTGCTGGTCATCGAGAAAAGTAACGAGAGAGGTAAACCCTATCTGCAGTATTCTTGCTCTCACTATGTCCATGCAGATCACTTTCTCCCATATATTCTTCCTCAGATCCTTCAACACCCATAGCTTTATCACATTATCATGACGCGTCCACGAGGCAACGCCCAGGCGATTTTGTATCTTCACAAAGTGCCACCGATCATAAGTTTTGTTAATCTTCTTCACCCCCTCAGGTGGCAGCAGTAAGTGACAAGTTTCATCGTTGAGGTCCACTGCGAGAGTATAACGAATATCAAACCTATTGTTCCAGTATGTAACCCCACCAACAGCGATATTCACAGAAGGGTAAAATCCAAACTTTAAAACACCAGCACATGATATTTTCCTCCATGACTCATCAACCCCCACTGTTAATACATACCAGTGAAGAAGTACCCTTCCATCTGATCTTTCTTCTCGGCCAAATAACATTATCTTCACTTGCCCATTTTCAGTGCGAACTATCTTCGCAAGACCGAATGCATAATGCATTCGATTGTTGGGTTCAGGTTCGAAAGATAGCTTCATGACTTGTTTGTTGATGGGATTTGCAATAAAGAAGATTCCAGGTGGATCTTTCACGCGAATCAGTAATAGACCCTCATTGCTGTCACACATTCGTCCAGGCAAAGGAGGGAACTTGTGTACCACATTGGACTTGAATCCATTTATAGCAATGAATTGGAGGCCAAAACCTTTGTTATCTTGGATATAAAGACAAGGCTTTGCATGAGAAAGGTGCATTTTTATGAAATGTAAATCATTTGGGATGGAAGCCCATGCCTTGCAAACAGATTTTATATGCTTTTCCCAGAACTCTGCAGGAACCCTACTCAGAATGTAGTTGATGAGGTCGTCAGGAAGACTCGGTATCAACATAGTCTTACTTCTGCTCCTTGTTTGGTACAAAAAAGAGTCCTGCATCCCATTAGTTCTCCTTCTCTTGCAAAACATGGTGACAATTCAGATATCAACTTTAAGTTGACCTGTACCCTGCTTCAATTAAGAGAAAAGCAAGGAAGAAACCAAATTCAATAAACACTTAGATAATGGCACTCTTATTGATGACTAGTGAGATTAAAATTATATTGGTGAAATTTAATATACTGCGAATTCAAGACTTAATATACCACGAATGACAAAGAATATTGTTAAGAAAACCAAATTAACTGGGTTAACAGAATGGACTAGTGGATCAACAAATTGAACTTTGCCGAGTTCCAAGCATTCCAAAAATTAGAATCAATATAGTTAAAGTCAATCAAGAACCAATAAAATTCGTAAAAAAAAAAACATGTCAATAACATATAAAACCTAATTTGTTTATTTCATATAATTATTTTATATTAAAATTAAATAGAAGGTAGGGGTTTTGGACTACCACTTATATCAAGTGATTTTGCATAATCCCATAGATCCATTTAGCAAAAAAAAAAAAAGCATGTGTGTGCAAGCGAAAAAAATTGGAGTGGGAACAAACCTTGTGTGCTTGGGGATACTCACCGAAAAGTGAGGTTTTTAAGCCCTACATTGGTGAGAGTAAGTGCATGTATAAGTATATAAATTAAAAGGTAAGGATTTTGGATTACCACTTGTGTTAGGTGATTTTGTCCGATCCCCGCAAGTCCATTTGGTCAATATATATATTAGTTTAATTATGATAAATTTGACTACAAGTTAATTTTAATTAAATCATTGAATTTTAAACTAGCATTTTTATCAATGTAATAAAGGATTCGACTTTAAAAAATTAATAAATAACCACATTATATAAGTTAGCATAGCATGTCAAAGACAATAAAAGAACATGGTGGCACATTTTTCTTTGACAGTGTATAAAACTCACAATCAATGGATCAAATTAATCAAGTGGTGTTGAAATTGACAGAATTTAGCATTGATGTATTGATAAATTGATCCATATATAAATAATGTAAAGAGTTTTACCAGACAATGAACTATAGAATGTGGATCTCTTCCCAAGATTAAAAGGTATATTGAAGAGAAACATAGAAATAGTGACGATATTTAATTGATATATGTAGATCTTAAATTGACACTGAAACAAATTTGATCTTGAATATTATTGTTCACATACACTAAAAATAGACCATAAGGAAAGAAACCAAAATTTTAAACACAGCACTTACCCAACTTTTTCTCTCTAGTATAGTAAACTCTAGCCAGACTTTTTGAAAACCAAGATTTCCAAGGAGGAGGAGGATTTGATTCAGTGAAAAGTGTTAAGAAGAAAAGGCCAGATGAATATGCTTCTCTTACTAGCGAAACAGGGACTTGTTCGGCATCAGTCAACATAGTGACACTGAATGCCAAGATAATGGACGACACTGAAAGATGGAGGAAATCCATATGTTGGAAGATGTTGAACTTACTTCTTGGTTATTACCTTGTTAAGCAAGAGGCTCAGTCATCAAGTTGTGAGAGATTGACTAACTAAGCTTTAAGGAAGATCACTATTTCAGGTTCGCTTACCCAATCTTCCTATGTCACTCTATAATCAACATTTTTTGTGGAAGTTGGCTGATTGAAAAGGGGGCACATCAAAGATTAATGATAACATGCTTTCCAAGATGCATGAAGATGATGGGAAGATTGAAAGGGGACGATTTGTGAGACCTAGTGTGGAGATTAATCTCCAGAAAAGATTAGTTTCCAAGTTCATATCTAGAAATTAACACAACATTTAGAGTTGAATATGAAGGGGTACATTTAATTGCTTTAGGTGTGGTCATTTAAGACATAGGAAAGAAGAATGTTTGCTTAGCAATCTAGCTAGCATCAGTCAATCCAGCAAAGTCCAAGGGAGAGTAGTGCAAGAGGTTTACCAAAGATAATGTAGAATTTTGGCTTGGTCCCACCAGCAAGTGACAGAAGCTCATTAAACAATTAGTCAGACCATAAGGAAATTTCAACAAATAACAAATGGCTAAAGAGTTGCCAACAAGAGGCCGAAGTTTTAGAGACTGGCATAGCCCCACAAACTTTAGCAAACCTCAAGATTTGCAATTATTGCAAATTTTGGGGAACCAAACAACAAAGTTAACCATTCAGAATATTCAGCTAATAAGGTGGCAAAGATCTTAAATAAGGAACAAAGCAAGTGAGGTAGAAAGGGTTACTGGTGAAAGGAGGTATGAGTTGATATGAAAAGGTTGCAGTACAAAGGAAAAACAAGAGAGAGAACATAGACCCCAAATAATCAAAAATAGGAAGTAGGAAAATGAAAAGTGAGTGTTGGATAACATGAAGATTTTGATGATTCTCAAAACACCTAGAGCTAGAATGATCATATCAAGGGAGTAAAGTGTTCAAGGATTGCAATTGACCAAGTGAAGGATAGAGTTCAACTCCTGAAGATCTAGCTCATAGGTTTATTTTATGTTTTACTTAGTTAGAGAGGTGATTTAGCTTTGAACTTTCTTAATTTTCTTACTACTAATCTTGGATAAGCATGCCTATAGAGTTTTAGTAGTTAGCTTATAGTTTTCAAACATGTTTTCTTGCCATAATTATCTTATTCAAAAAAGCCTATGGTGATATACGTATAACCGCCTAGCCTTAACCTGTTCTTTTCTTTGAACATCATCTTATTCGAACAAGGCTATGGGGGTTATTCATATATAGTGGGTTTTACAATGTCGGTATTTTCTATTTAGTTGCTTATTTGAACATTGTACCCATATTATTCATATAAGACCCTGAAACAGGATAGTCAACTTTTTTGTGTTGGCTCGATGTTTGAATAACCTAAGGAGGGTATTCGCACTTCTTGTTGTCGGAGATTGACATGGTTCTGTATCAAACGTTGATCTTATTCGAACAAGATCCTCATGCATATTCAAACAAGATTGTTTTTTCAAAAACTCAATTTGGTAGAGTTAAGGCTTATTCATTCAAGGAGTAACATCTTAGTTGCTTATTCATATATCCATGAACTTAAACTTCTGGATTTCCAAAAATAAGTGCTTTATTCAAATGGCAAAGATGGTTTATTCATCCATCGCGTTTGAGCTTAACATATGGAATTTTGATAGAGTGCTTAATGTTTGAAGAAGGTCTATACATTATTACTACAAGCTGGTCCAATGTTTAGAAATGTGTTTAACGGTTAGTTGGGATATCCAAATAACCTACTAGGCTTATTTGTATAAGCAATGGCAATGTTTAATCCAGCAGATGAACATTATATCAAATTGAGTAACGGCTAGTATTTATCTTTAATGGATCGATTTGGCTTAAATATACAAATACGACCTCATTTAAAGTGGTAGGTAAGATTATTAAGTAAGAAAGTACCTAAACTCCTGCTGAATTCATTAATTTTTTTTTACTCTTTAGTAGTCAAAGCTCTACCTATGTTTTTTAGATAATCTTTATTGCACTTTATTGTTTCAATCCACTCTTTGTGAGAGAGACATCTATTGTAATACATACTTTCTACTTTAAGTAGAAGAGTACAATGAGGGGTAATATGAAGGGATTATATTCACTCATTGTAAAGGGTGAGAAAGTGAGATTTCCATCTCAAAAAGGAGCTTGGTTGCTATATTGTATTTTAACAAGAACCTAAATCAATCTTACTAATATAATAGGTAAATCTCAAGTGATAGTTTGAAGACTGAATATATAAGTTAAATGGAAGAGTTAAACCAAAATAAATCATTGTATTTGATTTTTTCTATCCCTTGTCTATTTATCTTCTGGTTATTACTTTGTCTTTTGTGTGCTTGCACTGTTCTATTGCTTTCCTATCTTTGCAGAAAATTTTAAAAGCATAATTCATCCCCTCTTGAGGAATTCAATTGCATTGATAGTGAGGATTGAACAAATTAAAAGTCAAAAGGAATAAGGTAAATGGGAGATTAAGGAAGAGGGGTCGAGATCTAGTGTGTCCCAATAAAAGGAAGCAGGTGCTGGGTTCCTACATGTAGTTCAAGGATCTAATAATGACAACCCAACCGATGAAGAAAGGATAGATAGATCCAATCCAAAGCAAAATCCCCAACCATGGTGGTCCAAAGCAAGATGAAAAGAGTGGCTTTATTCATGAAGTTCCACCCGACGAGTAAGACATATTGGGTAGGGATGTTGAGATAGAGTCAAAGCCTAACATTCCTAAATCAGAGACTATTGGACCTATACAACCTCTAGATGAACAAGGGGACATAGACATAGGACAAGATACCCAAGTAATAGATGAGGAAATGTACACAGTGGCCTAGGGTGAGGAGGAAGTATCTACGAATGATTCTTAAATAAATCCAAGAAAGTGATTCTTTGAATTGTCATGGGGAAGTCTTTTCAGAAGCATGATGTGGACATGGGTAAAAGGAGAGGAAAATCTTGGTCTTTCTTTTACTAAACCATGAATAATCAAGGAATGAGTGGAGAGGATCATTAAAAAATTGGCAATTAGATTAGGAATGAAGCCACATATTTTGCAAAAGGCATGTGGCTTTTATGGTAGGAAGATAGAGTGCAAGTGACACTAAAGGAGGCATACATGTAATACATGCATGTGTCGCTAAGAATCAAGGACTTGGGTAAGAACTTCTTTTTCTCTGGATTATATGGCAATCTAAGCTAGACTTGGAGAAGGAGCTATGGAAAATCTCATCAAGCTGTCCGAGTCAATATTAATCAGGGTGATTTTAATGTTTACTAATCAATTAGGGATAAGGTAAAAGGGACAAGATCAAATTAGAGTGATGTGAAGGATATAAATGAGCGTATAGGAGTTTAGCTTATTGATTTGGGATTTTCTAATACAAGATACACTTGGTAGAAGGGTGGCTTGAAGGAACTTGTCGATTAGGGTTATTGTAAAACATTACGGAGGCTACTCTTTCCTATAGCAAATGTAAGACATCTTCCAAATAATGGATATGATCACAAACTCCTAAAACTTGCATTGGAACAAGCAAGGAAGGGTAATGTGCAGGGGAAATTTTTTAGGTGCAACTCAACTTGATTCCTCGAAGATTCCTTTAAGGAAGTGCTCTAGTGTTTATGAAAGGACGAATTAGGAGGGTGTCTAAAAGTTTCAAGAAAATGTTATCAACTAGAATAAAGAAAATATAGGCAACTTTGTTCAAATAAGAGGAGGATAATCAATCTTCTTGAAGGATTTGAGAAGAAAATGAAGAGTCAAGACAACTATTTCTAAGAAACCTTGAATAGGAGCTATGGAATCCATACATGAAAATTTTGGTGTAGGATGAAATCACCTAGTATTACAAGTTGAGATGTAATTGGTTGAAGTGGGGTAATCAAAATACAAAGTTCTTTCACACACCAACTATAGTGCATAGAAGGAAAAATCATATAGATACGTTGAATGATGATTTCGGGGTGGAAGATCAAGAGAAACTTAATACACTTACTATTCAATGTTTCAAGAAGTTGCACAAGTAAGGAAGAATAATCAATGGTAATGAAATCACCAAATAAGTTTTCCTTGTTGTCACAAGTTGAACTTGATCTCATTCATAGAGAAGTGATAGAAGATGAAGTAAAGGAAGTTCATTGGAGCTCGATAGGTATATGACCTTATGTAAATTAGTGAAGTAAGCTTTCAAAAATCCAAAATCAATTAGGGAATTGAATAGGATTCCTATCGTGTTAGTTCCAAAGGGAGAACACTCAGAGGAATTAAGAGATTTTCACTCAATTTTATTATGCAACATGAGTCTTAAAATTATTAAGAAGATTATTATTAATTGTTTGAAACAGATTGTGGATAAACTTATTTGGTTCACATAATGTAGCTTTATTCTGTGAAGACTTAGGTTTGATAATGTCATGATTGTGTGAGATTATTAATGCTATGCATAGAGAGAATGGACTAAATGGCATGATAACAATCAAGTTAGATCTAGAGAAACTTATGATCACCTAAATTGGGAATTTATTGAGAATGATCTAGAGGTAATAGGCTTAAGAGTTTGGTGATGACTATTATGGCCTTTGTAAGGAACTACGAGTTAAGCATGTTTTGGAATGGGAAATAAATCTTTAATACTACTTACATTGTCATGTGGAATTAGGCAGGGTGATCTATAATATTCCAAACTTTTGATCAGTAAATTAAAAAGTTAATAATCACCATTTAGAACTTAATAAATAGGATTATTGGAAATAGGATCATTAAGTCATAAATTGGATCTTTTATGAAATTATAATTTTAGGGGATGGATTTGGCAGTTTTGCAAAAAGGTCCTGCAAAAAGTATAATTTAGCCTACTAGTATGAAAAACATTTTGCAAGTAAATCCCTCTATGACGCTTTTATAAAGAGCTCTGAACTTGACATTTCACCTTTTAACCCCATAATACAATTTTGGAATCAGAGTAATTCAGTTTCTTCAATGAAACAACAAAAAATAGAGCATGAGACCAAGAATTTGAGCATTTAAAGAGGCCATTTTTTAAGAGAAAGGAAACTTTAAGCAGCAAACAATGATTTAGAGAAAGAAGTTGCAAAAGTTGAGGAAGAAGTTTGAATGAAGGGGATGAAATTGTGTGCTTCACATGGCAAGTTTAACTTGACATTGACCACTAGATAGATCTAAGGGCTTAAAATCAACTTAGAGCAACTGCATAAATTATTGATAGGAGAGAATATGGATTCCTTACCAATAGCGATCTCAACAACATAATTACTACTCGGGATAGATCAAGAACTTGATGATTGGAAGGGTACGGGGTGCTAAATTGAAAATAAAACATGGAGTGTGGGGCTAAAATCTAATTTAAAAATGCTTACAAGCAAAATATATAATTTTTACCAAATAGCTACTAGGGTACGAGTGCTCACCCCCTTCAATTCATCCTAATTACTAAAACCTTAAAGATCACAACATTAGAAATCACAAACAATGTTCAAACTTAATTCGAAATAAAAAACTCGTATCAAGTAATGTTGGAATCAAACACATCAAAATCTTGAAAAATAGCTAAAATAAATTGTTTAACTTTACTCAAACTTCACTTATTAGAATCTAACTTATTATAAGAATCTCAACGACATAAAATTACTAGAACCCTAGGGTAACAAATTCCCAAAACACAAACGATATTCTAGTCCAATACGAAATAACTACACTTCAATCAAGAAATCCTGAGGTTAAATAAATAGAAATAAGAGAATAATTGAACATGACTAGTGAAAAACATATAGGACTTACGAATTTGATCTGAAAGCAAAAAAAGTCCAAAAAGAACTCAAACCCCGGAGGCCTCAGCTAGAATGCAAGGTTTTGATCACTGGACAGGAATAGGTGCCGATCTAATTAAGTGATCTTCACCACAAAGAACAGAAGAAGAGAGGAGATTAGAGTATATGAACAGCTGGAGAGACTCAAGGAAAGCATGACATTGAAACTGAAAGACTTTTTTTAAAACCACCAACCCAATTTCATTGTATATAAATACTGCGTACGTGGACCGAAAATATCTTAAATTGTTTGCATAAAAGTGCATGAACCATAGGCAAAAAGAAAAAGAAAAAAAAAAGTCTGAGCCATCCTGGTAAGCTCCAACCTCTATTGTTGTCACCTTCTGTAATAACTATTGAGATGCGTTTTTTTCGAATGTTGAATAACTTATTTTCTCTTCTTGTTATAAAATAAAAACAAATAAATTTTCCAATAATTTTTAAAAATAGGAAATATTAAAACATAATAACTATTTTTAGTTATAGAACACAATAATTAATAGTGTTTAATATCAACTGCCCTATATAGTGTGTCTGCATGCAAGCTTCCAAGCACAAAATTTGTTATTCATATAAAATTTTTTAAGCATACAAACTTTTTAACACACAAAAATAACATTGAAATAAAAATTCAAGAGAAACTAGCCTCGACCCCCCACGTATCCTCATGAGGATTTACAAGTTCTTTTTTTAAAAAAAATACATGGAGTTTGAAATAGCAAATCAATCAATTGTCCAGAAAAAGAAAAAGAAAAAGAAACAATTACATCAACAGAGGAAAGAGTGAAGTAAAAATACTCACTCATTTTACTTTTATATAATATGTATATTTGTTTAGTAAACTTTTTTATTAAAAAATTATCTTAAGGATGATTATGTAATTTATGTTTAAATTGAATTTGGCTGCAAGCATCCTTTTGATTTCATGAAACTTTTAAAATCGCATTAAGGCTTAAATTCTTTACAAAATTATTTGAGTTTTGTTCAAAATGAATCACCCAAAGTGTCAATTTCCTAAAGTTTTCTAAAGTAGATAAATGAGTTGTTAGATCTATTGAATGTTGGGGTGTTTAATGGGCTCGGAGGCCCGGTTGGCCCGGAGTGGCCTGGTCATTTCGGGCTGGATCGGGCCGGACCAAAAAGAAAAATTCATAAACTGGAATAGAACCGTGCCAAAAAAAGGACCGGGCCGGGCTGAGCCTCGGGCAAGTCACATGCCCATCCCGGCCTGGTATATATATGTATATATATATTTTTTTTCAATTTTCTCATTTTCCTTTATTTGTTAAAATATTGAATAATTTTATATAATTGTTTTTCCTTCATATGCCTCATGTAATAAATTAATTTTATAATTATAATAGATACATTTTATTATTCCAATTTTTAATTTTATTTTAAATTTATTTCATAACTTAATATTATATAAAATAAATAATGTATAATTGTTGAGTATTTATAATTTTGATAAATGTTACTTTTTAACCTAATATTATTTCTTATAAAAATATATTTTAAATGAAACTAGTTATATTTTTATTAAAAAATTAAATTAATTTTTTTATTTATTTTTTATACCGGGCCAAACCCGGCCCGATCTTGGCCCGGTGAAGGACCAGGCCATATCGGGCTGGGCTGTGGGCCCATTTTCTCTGCCCAGTGGGTGTTCCAGGTCGGACACCGAGCCGAGGTGATGCCCGACCCATGAACACCCCTAATTGAACGCACAAGATCACAACATGATGAAAGATAGATGAAATAACCTGAGCACCAAATGAAACGGAGTGTTTAGTGGGAGCTAGCCAATGTGGCTTCATCTGAATCATTGATTTGTGTATGGCTCAGATTGAAAAATGAAGCTCAATGCTTTTTCTGGGCCAAATAAAAAAAAAGGAGCTCACCAATGAAAAGCTAAATTTTGCTAAACAAAAGCTCAAATTTGAGCGAAGAATCACGGTGGGAAACTCTTCAGCTTTTATACTTCCAGAACATCGCAAACTCATGTTCAACATGTAATATAACAGATTAACAAAATATTTTCAGACTCAAGTCACAAACTTGACTGGGCAGCAAACTCACCCAGCAACATATATAATTTTCATAAAAAAAATTCAGCAATTACCGATTAAGCCAATAGCATTGTAAAGTTCTAGCATCAAG
Organism: Adenanthera pavonina; assembly: GCA_026686845.1. Lineage (NCBI taxonomy): Eukaryota > Viridiplantae > Streptophyta > Magnoliopsida > Fabales > Fabaceae > Adenanthera > Adenanthera pavonina. The sequence continues at coordinate 49,346,751 of JAIVEN010000001.1, read as the reverse complement.
TCATCTTTCATTACCAGAATTTTGTATATTGATACATTAGCAAACTTACATCTAAATTGATGAAACTGAAATATAAGCTCATATTCTTAGCAAGAAAAATATAAACTTTGAAAAATTGAAAATCCCCTAAACAGCGACATGGTTTCCCTGATCTGAGGAAGGCACAATCTGATGGCCGGAGAGACATAAGCAAGCAGAAACGGCGAAAGGTGGAGAGGAAGGCACGATCTGATGAGCCAGTGCTACCACATCAATACTGCCAAGCCTTGGAAGTTGAGAATTGCATGGCTACCGGTGAGGACCAATGCTGCCACATCATGGACGGAGGTCGCTATTTCCGTAGTAGGGAATGTTCCCAACCATATGTGAGAATATCATGATTATAGCTCCAAGGTACAATATGGCTGAAGGCACAATGGAGAGTGGACTGGGAGGGACGGAGGAGGAACGATTGCATCGAGATATTCTAGCGACATTGGGATGTTTTAATCTGGTCTGTTCATCAAATCAAAAATTCAGCCTTTCTAAAGCTAAGTGGCAAGCTTTGATCCGACGGCTCTCCTTTACTTCAGAAAACTTGAAATTGTTACTTCATGTGATCTATATATATTTGAGGTTTGTTATGGACACATTCATATTAAATGAGTCAAATTTGATCCAATTTACTTCTTATTAGATAAGTCTCTATGTGTTCACCCAAAATTTAAAAAATGAGTTATCTTGTTCATAACTTGTAAATTATATTATTTGCTATAAATTTTATATTTTATATTAGTTTATTATTGAGACTATAGGTGTATTTTAAACAATCTTCACCACAAAGAAACAAGCTAGAGAGGAGCTTAGAGGAGAAAGAAAGAGGTGCTCACTTAGCCTCTGTTTGGTTGAAAGAATTTAAAGGAAAGGGAGAAGTTACCTCGTTTGATTCAACAAATAAAAAATGCCTTTCTCCTTTCCTCCCTTTTTACATATTTAAATAAAAAAAAAATTAAAATACCCCTGCTACCCTTTCCTCCCCTCCTCTCTTTCTCTTTTCCTCTCTGTTGAATCAAACATTACCTTAAAGGTTTGGTATGAAATAATTGGTAGGAAGAAATAGGAATAAGTGAGGGAATGATTAATTCTATGTGTTTAGTGTGGGGGAATGCTCATCGATGGGAATAGCCTACTCCCTTAAACTATGGAATGGGCAAACCCTTCCTGGAGAGTGGGAATTAGTGATTCCCATGGGAAGCAACATTTTTTGACAAAGTTGCCCATCATCAAATCTACTATCCATGGCCGACAAAGACATCAACGGAGACACACACCGATGAAGACATCAACAGAGACAAAAGCAACCATTGTCGTCAATGTTACTGTCAATGAGACTAGTTGTTGATGTCAACATCACAGAGCAGCTATTGCCTTGAACGCTGCCTCTCCTTCCTCACCCCTGTCGCCATCGACATCGCAGACCAGAACATGTGGCCCATTTCATATTTGATCTGTTCTTTTTCAGATTGGACTCAGTGATTCCCTTTCAATTTAAGTGGCACCATGGTCAATGGAAAAGCTACAGGTCAAACTTCTCCCTCGTCTCCACCCCTTCTTCACCAACTTTCACCAGCAACGAATCAAGGAAGAGGATTTCACCATCGCCGGTTAAGACCAGATCAACTTTTGCCTCTCATTGCTGGTTAAAGATTGCCTCCCATCTTATTGGATCTGTTTTTTTTTAAAAAAGAAATTGTTCATCTGGTTCTGTCATAGCAATGGAGGCAACGATGGTTATCACGGTGATGATGGTTTTGTTAGACCATCGGTGGCAGGTGGGGAGAAAACAGCGGTGACAATATATCACTGGATTGTGCTTTACTTATTTGGGATTAGTGGCATTTGGGTTAGTTTACTATTTTTTGAGGTCATTTTTTTGTTATTCCAATCTTTTTTTATATACCAAACACACGTTTAAAACACATTACTATCCCCCATCTTATTCCTATTCTCATTTTCATTCTCATTTCATAAAAAATTGTTTATGAAATTGTTCTGTGTACCAAATGAAGCTAAAGAGACTTACATATAGCATGATATTGAAAAAGAAAACTTCTTGAACCTCTGAGTACTTGCTTTTCAAGCGTATGCATATACATAAACAGAAAATGATAATTAAGGATCACATAGGAGAGAAAATTGCTTTTTAAGGACTATAAAATTTTAAAATCTCTCAAAAGGACCGAGTTCTTTAAAATGAAAATATGAAATTGGTTAGAGGAAAATGCCCCTTCCTATTGTCTTCACTCTCCCTCCTTCCCTTTGTTGCCTATGTTCCCTTTGTTGTCCCCAGAGTTGTCGTTGAAGCCATTATCTACTTTCATAACTATTGAAATATTTGAAGTTAGCTTGAAAATATATAGTAACTCACTTGGAAATTTTCCAAGTGAGTTGCGTATTCCAATCTAACAATTCAGTTTTCAATAGTCAACAAAACTGATAGCTAAGTTGAAAAATAAAAATATTTTGAAATTCACTTGGAAATAACCAAGGACGAATCCAAAAGTAAACCAATGGCAGCAGCAACGGGGATGGAATTTTAGGTTAAAAACATGTGTAACATCCTTTTGCTTAATATATATATATATATATATATACTTTTATAAAATTCATTCACAAATAAACTCACATTAAATTTTTTAAAATAACTATTTTGATTCAAACAATATCTAGTTTGCAAAAAAAAAATTTATCTATTTTATTCTTATTTTTTTAATATAATCAAGTGTAGTAATCTCAGTAAAAATCAAAGTAAATTTTAAAACAAAATCAACAATTGGTATTTTTAGGACTAACCAATGAAAAGATAAAATAACTCTATTAATCCAAATGCCATAGACCCAAATCATAATTGTGAATTGCAAATATTTAATAAAATTAGTAACCTAATTTAACAAAATAAAATAAGAGGAAAAAAGGATGTAATAATCCAAATTGGACCAACAGGAACATTCACGCTTAGAGCTTAAAGAAATGTATCAGCAAAAAAAAAATCAGAACCATCGTCACTAGATCCAACCCTCTTTTTTTTTTCATGAAATATTGTCCGTTTTTGTACTAACTTTCTAGAAGCAACTTTTCAAGATTTGAGCAAATTACTTCCTCTTTTCTTAAAAAAAAAAAGACTTTCCACAATTTTTTTTAAAAATAATAAATATTAAAGTGCGATAATTAATATTGGTGAAAAAAAATGAATAGTGTTTAATTTCTGTAACAGTATACATTATTTAATATTGAATGTGTGTAAGCACAAATTTATGTGTATACAATTTTATAAGCACGCAATATTTTATTGCACAAAAATACCATCCAAAACAAAATTCAAAAGAAACTATTTTCTTTAATTGAAAAACAAAAAAAAAAAAGAAAAGCCAATAAGATCTAGCACATTTTGACAAATAATTGAGTTATTTAAGCATGGTTTATGAGATTCAATCTCTAACCACATGTCAAACCCAAAAAAGAAAATCATTAGTTATATACATGAAAAAAATCTTATTATAAAAACTTCACTTTAATAATCTTTATGTATCGAAAAGATATCGACATAACTGTTTTACTTATGTACATATTCATGTTAAACATATTAAAGACTTGCCCAGAGTTTAAGCAATGAGTGATATTGCTTATGATTTTTTAATAATACAACTAAATTTTATATTTTACATTGGTTGAGTATTAAGACAAAAGGTGCATTTTAAGTGATCTTCCAAGTATGTATATACACTGCAAACCAAAATTACTGAGCAGGCCTTCTGTTTTTTTCAAATGATGAAGTGAGTAATTATATTTATCAAGGGGATTATAATTTGTCTACGGATCGAAACTACATCTTGAAGGAGGGAAAAAAACAGAAAACAAGAAGGAATGAAATTGTGCTGAAACAAATTGCACACACATTACCTCATTGTAACATCCTCAGAAGTATGCTAAAACTGAGAAAAGACTCTATCTATCCATTCTAGCATTTTCTTCATATATAAATCATTATAGCTTGACGATAATCAAACTGGGCAGATATTCTAACTTCTAAAAATCCCATTCCCTCTGGTGACACCTTCTAAAAGCCATTTCCTCAGAATACAGTAAATGGTTTCCTATCAGCACAAGAATCATCAAGTTTCAACCAGACCATATAGGGATAATTGAGATATTCTTCAGTCAACTGGTTTATGCACAACCAAGAGATTATTTCTCACATGTACGAATAATCCTCCCAATCACACGAGTTAGCAGAAATATGAACAAGATAAAATATCCATTATTATACTCTGGATTCAAATAAACTTTTGAATTTTACAGGGAGAGGTGAAGCGAAGTGACCATTATAATTAAGATTCTGTCTCATGTTATGTAGTCTACACATTGATTTACCTCAGGTAACCAAGCTTCTTTACTCTTATTCATGTTAAGTTCTGTTACATTTTGAGTCGCTGTTAGGAAGTGTACTTGGAAAGGAAAAACCTTTGAAGTTACAAAATTTAAAAGACTGAAATGTCTTCATATTATCATAGAAATTAAAGTTATTGGCCTTTAAAATTTTGGGAGATCTTATAAATACATAGGCCTATGCATCAACATGGTGTATGAATAGCGCAAGAAAGAGTAATCGTCATATCAGGGTTATAGCATTCTCAGTCCAAAAGATATTATGGCTATTTGCAATGTAAGTATATAAATACCATAGTTATGAAGGAGAAAGATAGTTTGCGGAGGAAAATGTAACAATATGATGAAAAAGGACAGAATGACAAACAAACCAGAGAATACATACGATTCCAAACAGGTCTTTAAATAAGAATTTCATAGCCAATCCTAAACCTTTTGCTTAAGGCTGCAAGTTGGATAGCATGACTGAGTCATAAGGATGACACCAATAAATCACACTCAGGAGATTGATATAGCCATAATGATTTTGAATCAACAAGCAAACTAAGTTCTATTATTGAATGGGAGTACATCAGACATATAGCGGAAGCAACTATGTTTAAAACTCCTTATGCCAATTGTTTACATTACAAACAAAAACAACTCATTTGCAAAGACAACAAAAGAGAGTAAAAAGAATACCATAAATGTCGTTAAATCAGCTGGGAGAAACAGAAATTGCGCTTAATTCCTTCTGCCTAAGATATTGGTGCAGTATTGTGAGCCTCGCTGTTTCAAACGCAAAGTATCCCAATGCTGAAAAGCAAGCACTATGAAGAACACGAGGGCCCATCCCTCTAGTCAACCCAATCCACCCTTCTTCCTTCAAAATTTGCTTTACGGTAGCTGAAACCCCACTGTACATAGCAGCAGCAACTTTATTCATAGCTTCCCCATGAACCTGGGTCATTAATCTGGTCTTAACTACATCCAGTGGTGTTGTGAGCGAAGCAGATATTGCCCCAGCAAATGCCCCACAAATGACACTCTGAAGTGGCTTCAAATGACTTTGTTTCGTCTTATGCAATACCGCAGCTTTCAGATATTCAAATGATGAATAACTCAAAACCCCAGCAGGTAAATTTCTCAGTAATGTAGCAGAGTACCCTGCATACAGACCCAATATACCATCTTTTTCCAAAATTTTTAACAGAACCTCCCAAGACCTCCCTTTAGCTCCAGCTTGCATTCGCTGGGTGATTAATTCCTTGGGCACCATTATTGCAGACGACACAATATTGCCCATTGCCCCAGCCGTTGGTGGAATTAAAACCGAAGGGTATTTCTCAAATCTCGACAAGAACGACTTTCCAAACTCACAAGTACCGAAATACACCGCCGAGGAAGCGGTGGACCCAACAATCACCGCCGAAACGCCACTGTAAAACCCTAGAATCCCCTTGGTTTGGAAGGTCTTAACAATGGCATCGAAAGCATTCTTATAGATTTCGGACGCACCTTTGGTTTGCATCTTGGTCTTGATGGTGTCTAGTGGGTGCAGGCAGACATAGGTGAAGGCACCGGCAATTCCTCCACCCGCAGCGCCAATAAGGGCTCGTTCGAAGACCGAGAGATTCCTCATCAGGGTTTGAACTTTGGGGCTGTTTCTTGAAGTGGGTTTCAGAAATTTGGGGAATGAAGGCATCACGTGGGTCTTAGTGGCCATGGAGGTTGAAGCAAATGTGAGATTGGGAATGGGTGTATCGAGAAATTCAAATCTGTGGGCATCATTGGAGGGGCGAGTGAGTGTGTTGAAGTGGTTTAAGAGGCCAGTGAAGTCAGTGAGAGTTGATGTGTTAGAGAGAATTGGAGATGGAAGGCCAAGAGAGGCCGAGATACTGGCCTCCATCGCAACTCCGCGATTGCTTCGCTGCTCATCAACAAAGTGAATTTGAGGGGAAAAGGCAGAACGTTTTTTTTTTTTTCTCTCATTAAAAGGATAAGCAACTGGCAACTCGCTTCATTATTATTTATTCATAATTTTTTTTCCAGAAATTATACTTTCTAAAACATTAATAAATATTTTAAAACTATCTATATTAATCACAACATTGCAAAGAGAAAGGAATATTCATAGAGTGAATTTATAAAATACAAGTAAAAAAACTCATAAATGCTTCATTATTTTTATTAAGTTTCTTATGTTAAAGAACATCAAAAACTTTTAAAAAGGATCTTATAAAAAAGAATGGGGGAGTACATCACTAATTTTGTTTTTATAGTGAAGTTTCCGTTTCGCCATAAATAACATATATGACACAAAAAAATAAGAATAATAGGATTTATTTTACAAATTGTTATAAATGCTAAATGGGAAATCAATAACTCACTTATATCACCATAACATCTTAGAAACCAAAAAGAGTTCACTCAACTCAACACTTTATTATTAGCTCCTTTTTCTGTCAAAAATTATTACTTCTTTAGATTCATTTTTTTTATTTATCATTTAATATTTTAGTACATAAATTAAAAAATATAATTAATATCACTACAATAAAAAGAGTCATTGGGTATACTTTCTTTTTGGGCTTTGCCTGTAACCCCTCCTAGAACCTGCGAGTACGGTTTTTTTTAGCTAGAAGCTTAACCAATAGCATTGCTTTGGATACAATTCCGGCCCAAAGCACACCCAAAGACTAGATGGATAGAAAAAAAATAAACAATGTTATCTTTGAATTTTAAAATGACTTATAAGGATATAATTGAAAAACTAATATAATAATTAATGTTATCTTGAAATTTTAAAATGACAGATAAAGATGAATAAAAACTTTATTCAAAAGTCTTAGATAAAACAAATGGAGGGAGCAGCTCTTTAAAATAATTCTTTTAATGTAACAATTCTATTGAATAATCAGATTATTTATAAAAAAAAAAAAAAGCAAAAAAACTTCGGGTTTAGTAAGAGGCTGTCTTTGAGATCTTGTCAACTAAAATGAGGGAAAAAGGAATTGCCATCTTATTATGAGATCTTGTCAATTACGGGCAACAAATGGTGCTTAAAGGAAGTATGTGATTGACTTGAATACGTGCTAACAACAATATCAATCACATTAAGAAGCTCCCCTAATATAATATATTAATTTTCAGCATGTGTATGAAGCCAATATATTCTCGGTGGGAATACTTATAGCCAGTGATAAAATAAAAAAATAAAAACAATATATATTAATTAAGAAAAATAAAAGAAATAAGAGGTAGAACAAACCCAATTCCTTTGGGACCATCATGAATGAACCACAACAGAGCCTCATTTGCTTGGGCTAGGTCTCGGGTCCTGGGCCTCATCTTAAAGCTGTGTTGGATGATTGGATCTCAAGTCCAATGTACTCTTGGCCCGGCTTGACCTATACCCGTCCGTCATAATTAGCAAATAACAATGTTACAGTGCTCATGTGGTGAAGATAGAGTGAAATATGAATAATAATTAAGATTTAAACGTTCATAATGTAATAGAAAAATAAAGCTGTAATCGTCGAAAAAAAATAATGTTAGAAAAATCAAACTAAGTCGACTAATTCAACTGGTAAACTGACAAATCGGATTTAGGTTTGATTTCCAAACATACTAAAAGTCATAAACTAGCTAAGAATTGGTAAGACTAAGAGGAACAAAGTTTCCTTTTTTCTAAGCAGCATAATCAAATTAGCACAAAACAAAAAATTTAGAGTCAAAGGGCAAAATGTTTTATTCTTGTGAGAAAACAAAAACAGAGAAAAAAGAACTAAGAGGAAACATATTATCTATTAAGAAAAAAAAACTTAAATAACAATATTATGTGAAATAAACACATTAATTTTATGACGGGAGAATTACATTCAAATTCGTTAACTTTTAAAAAAATAATTGTAAAATAATCTAGTCATAATTGTTAAGAGAAAAATAACTTAGATATTTAAACTTATATATTTATGTATTGTACTTATTTCCTATCAAATTAAAATAATTTACGTTTTTTGCTCACTACTATCATGTAACATACTTTTGTTATTTTTTTTAATAAATCAGTAACTTTCATTACTATAAAACAAAAAAAAAGGCTTTACTAATGTTAGCTTAGTCAATAGTCTCAAATTCAAATTTTATGTACATATATAATTATGTTAAATACTTATGGGGAAGATTTTGCAATCATTGTAACAATATCTGAATCAACCTATATTAGTTAGAGTCTAATATAATTAAGAGCAAAAGAAAAATGAACAGGCTTTACATTGATCAACTACGGAGTAAAATGAAGGATAATTAGGAGCATCTTCTAGGAATGAGTCCTCTAATTATTCTTTAATCTAATACAAAAAGAAAAAGCTTATTTATGAATCTAACCAATAACAACACCAATTTTCCATCAAACAACAACCTCAGCATGCCTCTATTTTTGTCCAACATAACTATTGCATCTAGCTCCAAGTTCCAGTTTAATTGCTCTCAACAACATTTGAACTGTGGAGTTTTCATTGCTATGTATACATGCTTCCTTTCCCTTCATAGATTATATATCATTGCTGCAAACCTTTGCATGTAACATTTGTTTGAAGCAAGAGTTCCTTCTAAATCATTCATGCAACCATCCACTCCACCTACTGAATTGCTTTAGAATACAGTCTATTTCTATGAAGTTATACACTTTTGTTAACTGATAATAATGAGAGGTTAAAATAATCTCATTAGATTTTGTGTTTTTAATTTCAAAATATAAAATAAAATAATAATTATCATCTTCAAAATTAACTCCAAAATAGATATTCTGAAGTATGAAATTACGGTAAATTCTAATCAAAGCATCAGAATGATGTTAAAGATGTTCATATAAGTTGATTACTTTTATCAATATAATAGGTACTACTCAAAATAACTTCTCAAAATAATGAGAAAATAGTTTTTTTTTTTAATTCTAATTATTTTTAAGAGTTTAAATAAAGATCTTGAAAAATTCTAAAAGTATTTTTTATAAAAAAAAAAGTGATTTAAAAAATAAAGCCAAACAAGTCGGTTCTAAATATGTAAGTTTAAACATCTAATTTTAACTATGATTTTTAAAAAATATTTGCAACTAGATTCTTATCTACAAACTCAAAAAAAACAAAAAACAAAATGATTAATTTGTGATTTGACCCTTTCTTTATTTGTAGTCATGAGATTTGACTCACGATCACATCACTGTTAGCACGCTCCCAAGGGCCACATTTTTTAAATTTGCCTACTTTAGTTAGATGCTTTTTGATGTGCAAGATTTGCTGGAGAAGTACTTTACATAAAGATGATAAAATGAGTGTGTAAATTTGTCATTGTGCATTATATACAGAAACGACCACATCCACACCCATATTATTATTCTCTTTGAAAAAGATAGACTCAAAGGAAAAAACACAAAAGGAGAAATTAGAGTGATTAGTTTTGTCTCTTCTGTAGCAAATGTGCCAAGAGAGAACTGCACCACTAGCTTTCCTTACACATGCCCCCACCATACATATAGTTGCTTACAATTGTTGGTAACTTCTAATTTGCATAAAATTTTAACTCCCATACAATTTAGTAATTAGTAATGAGTATATCCTAAACTAACTTGAATTCCTTTCCCATCTCTATATATATATATATGTTTGTGCAGTGAGTGCATATCTTATGTGTGAATTATTTAGGATTTATTTTTTAATCAAAACCAATTTTCCATTAGACAAACTTAAAAAATGGTAGTGACACCAATGTCATTTTGGGAGTCTTACATGTACAAATCTAGATTATGAGTTAATAGCCATATAAACCCCGTTTATTAGATCCACATGAATATGTAAGTCGTTGCGACATTAATTTAAATATTTAATAAAATTTTAGACAGTCAAAATTGTTTCAACAAATGCAAAAACCTTGACCACACAAGCAAATAAGTGAATTTGCAAGCTTGAGTGCACAAGTTCTTCTCCTTTCTTGACTATGTTACAAGTCTAACTGATATCACACCTCAGTATATATACAATAATGCCTCGCACATTTCCAAGCATTAATTAGGAGACTTAAATCTTTTTCACCTCTCATTTTGGTACATTATATATATATTTGGTTGGTACACACTATATAATCTATTTTTCACCAAAAGTTAAAAAAATAATGAATTTTAGGGCTTCACAACATTGACACATTACTAGTAGTTAACCAACTTACATTAGGAAATATAGAGGCAGGTGGCTTTCTATTATATTATTATAATTATAATATTTTATTATAATTAAATAAGAAAGCGAGCAAATATGAGTAACTGGCAAATGCTTTAGCAGATAACATACTCAGGAAGAGACTTCCACACATATTTTTGACGATAGGTAATTAAAGAGTATATATTTATATTAAATTTAAACAAAAAGTATTGAAATAAAAAAATTACTTACATTTACACTATTTAGATTTAATACAAATAATTCAAAGAAAAAGTAATAAATATATAATCCGCACATCTCAAAAGACGTGTAAAGCATCATATATCAATATATCAAAAATAAAATCTATGACAAGTCATGAACCACATTTCTCAAATTATATGTCTAATAAACGAATGATATTTGACTTAATAATTTGTTTTTATAAGTGGTCATGATGAAATAGATTCCCCTACTCACCATCAAAATTCGACATAGTTGATAAATAATTAAATTCTTTAAACATACTATTAAGAGTTTATTTTTTAATCATATATATGAAAAAAACTTTGATAAAAGTCATAAAACTCATTTTGATAATCTTTACGTTTCATATGAGTTAGCCTTTGACTATTAGTTAGGATTACTTTAGAAAACATAAAAAAAAATTATCCTATTAATGGTATTTATGGTCTACTCATGCAACCATGCATACTACTCCCTCCGTTACGCTATATAGTACATTATTCTGAGAAATTTATGTTTCAAAATATAGTGTATTGCGCGGATTACATTGTGTTTTTTTATTGTCTTTCCAGTATTGCCCCTAATAAGCTTATATATTATACGGTTATAAATGGATTTAATGAAAAATCTTTAATAGTTTGGTCAAATCATAAATGAATGAAGGAGAATTTCTCTAAAAATTTCACTTTTCACAATTATTAATGACTCATGGGAATTCGGAAAAAAGAATGAAGGAGAGAATTGATGCAATTTATTAATGTATGAAGTATTATTAAATAAGGGTAATTTGGGAAATAATGAAAAAAAAATTTCGATTACTAATCATTGTCTTGGTACATGTGTAGTAGTTAAAAATGCACTATAAACTGGAACAGAGGGAGTACCTCAATTTTTTATGCGTCATTTAATATCCTAGCACAAAAATTAAGAAATATAATTTATGTGTTAGAATTTGTTTAAAATTTTCTAAAGCACCTTCAATAATAAATAGATAAAAAAGAGTAATTAATGTCTTCTTTTGACTTTTAAAAGGATAGATAAAAATATAATTAAAAAATAATAATTAATGTTATTTAGGAATTTAAAAATAATAAATAAATAAAAATAATTTTTTTTTAAATGTTACAAATAAAAAGAAACTGAGGAAGTATTTGATTGATGCTTCAGACCTGCGGTTAACAACCTTTGTTTTTCTTTCATTATCTTTTTTTTTCTTCTCTTGAACTTGCCAGAGCATAAATAGACAAGCCTTTGTAAACAATTTAATTTGGATTATATTTTCGATGAAGAACCCAATTAAGAAATTTAAAAAATTATTAACAAATAATAATTTTTTCGTCTTACAGATAGGCAAACCTTAGTGCCGATTGACCTGCTACTTGCTGGAATGGTTGCATATTTGTTAGAAGCTGACTCGCGCGGTGTACCGCACGTGCTTCGTTTGGTACACAAATTTTTTGCATTTATAAAGTTACAATATTGGAGAGATATGTAAAATAATACTACTATATGAAAATGAAACGCGAATTCTACATATAGTTGCGTTTTTGTATCATCATTTTAAATACTTAAATATGAAGGTAAAGAATTCAAGCTATTTTACTAATTCAAAATAGTGTAAATGATACGGATTCTTATATTTTAAAGAAATGGTCGAGGGTTCAATTTTAAATATACAAGACATATAATATTTTGATAAAAATGATTTTAACTAAATAGTAAATTATAATAAAGTCCTTAAGGAAAAAATTTTCTGGCCAATCTCTAAGAATAATCTATCCAAATAAAAACCTGGTTCCAATCAAATACCAGAGATCACATAAATTTTTTTATTGTAATATAACTTATCAAAATATTTGTTTCTTATATTTTTTCTAAAATTGTAATTTTATTTAAGTAGCACTTATTTTTATAAAAATATGTTTAATTTATTACAAAACATTATTACATTTATAATAACTTCAGCTTATTAAGTCCATACTCAACATTCTAGTTGTTGAAGGAATTAAATTTGAATAATTAATTCTTTTAATTGAATATTTTTTAAAATATTTTTTTCTATTAACAATAACTAATTTTCTATTATATATTTTAAAATATATCAAGTTCAAGAAAAAAAGTGATTATGTCATTAACTTGAAGAAATTCAGGTCAAATAATTAAATTGTTGTTAGAGAATTTTATGATTTGTAGGAAGAATGGAGTTATTTTTTAATAATAAAAATAAAATCATATAATTAGATCCTTTGCAATAATAATTTATCTCTTTAGATTAATTCTTTACATATATAGTTAGTATTTTTCTACCCACTAAAAAGTAAAACTAAAAGTCATGCTACAGTAGAAAGAGAAAGGAGTGCGAATGGGAAGAAAGTTCCAAGCCAAATTTATGATAGATTAGGAGCATAGTGCTGGATAATTTGATTGAAAAATCAGTGAATCAATTTCGGGATTACTCTGAAAAGTTGATTGAATATATTTTTTTTTCAGAAAATAATACAAAAGTAAAAAAAATAATTTAAATTAAATGTAGACCATTCAGACACGCCTCGATGAAAATTAACATATGTATTGATTTTGTGAATATCCCCCCAAAGAGGGAGCGAGAGTTGGGCAGGGGTAGTGGGGGGAATGAAAGTAATAATTAAAAGAGTTACAATAATATCAAGATGATGAGCTTGAAGGCAGACATTGTTGAATTTTTGGTATGATATATACGTAAAGAAAGGAGGGGGGAGAGTGAGTAAAACCTTGATGCAAGATATTGAATAAAAAAGAAAAGAAGAAAAAGGTTTTATAATTGGAAATGATTGATTGATGAGGAAAACGAAAGGGAGGTTCCCAAATCCAAAAGCGCATTGCTTTGGCGACAAGAAGCCAAAATTGTAGGGCCAGGGCGTCCCCACTTGTCTCACATTATCCCATTTGTCTTGGTCCCCTCCCTTCCCCTCTTTTCTAAGCAACCTCAACTTCCCATATGATGCTCCGGTCTCCATGCTCCTCACGGTGTGAATTCGGAAATTTGTTAACTCTGAAAATTTTATTATGGCCTATTTGATTTTCCATTGAAAACCACGTTTTGAAAGAACTAGATACTTTCTCCAAAATGTGATTTCTAACAAGAAAATATAATTTGTAACGAAAAACTAAATAGATTATTAGTAAGTCGTTGAAAGTATGTGCTTTTTGAATCATAAAATTTTTCTTAATTCTAATAAATTTTTGGAATTCAAGGTATCAACATTTAAAAAAATAATAATAATACACATTTCATTCAACGTTTTACGTAGAGATTTTCAAACTGCCTTTTGGAGTGCAGTAGCGCCAATGGAGGGGGTGGTTCTTTGAGCTCTCACCCATGTTAAAGATGTTGTTCGTGGTGGATTTTGGCAGCATATCTTGGTCATTGTTGGGTTCTGGTTGTTTTCTTTTATTGTTTTCTACATTGGGCTTGTCGTTTTGCTTATAGTCTTCTGTCGTTTTGGTTCAGGATTGTGCTATGCTTGTGTTTATGTTGATCATCATCATGGATTTTGATCATTGTGGCCTGTTGGTTTTCTTGAATCAATTTTATAATATTTTTTGCCAAAAACTTACCAAAAGCTTTACTCATTGTGTTTTCAGCTTAAAAATAGTTGGTCTTTTATTCAATTGTATAAGTGGATATCCTTAGCATTAAAAAAATGTAGGTTAAATTAATGTCTACTTATTAATCGACAAGTCACAATGAATTATGCCATCCCTTTTCTATTATCCTATTGTAATACCACTTGAATTTCATTGAGACACTTTCTTTCAAAATGAAAATTAATATTGATATACGTAATATATAAAATTGATAATAAATGTATGATTTGCAAATTAGAAATAGTAGAACTCATTTTTCAAAATCCTTGCAAATGTAAAAGAAGCCCATCTAATTAAGAGAAAAAACAAAATTCCTTGATGTTCCTCATTCTATCATGTGTAAATTATATATATATATATAATGCACATATTTAAGTTCCAATTGCATGAAAATAGAGTTTGATCCGCCCATTTTATCATGATTTTATATATTTTGATATTTTGTGCTATTAAGCACCTCTTGGAATTGAAAAATTATAAATTATTTATACTGAACAGTTTTGATATTTATTTATATTTTGTTTATAACTCACTCATATGAAGTCTAATTGAAATAATTCAAGATATGTTGAAAATTTAAGACAAATATTTATAATTTTCATGTTTTGAATTTTTTAAAATTTCATCATTATCATGATCAAAATTGGGCTCAAAGTATTTGTACGTACATTGGTGACCTCGACCCTCTATACTCTCATTGATTACATCAACTTACCCCAAAATACTCCAGAATTTTTTTTTTAATGTTGCTATTAGCTCTACACACTTGTAGGTTTTGATTGCGACTACTCACCTTTTAACAAGGGATTTTTCTCTATGTAAAATAAGAGAATCTTTCCTTCTTTGGTTCTGAAACGATTTCTTTGTGGGGACGTTTGCTGTACGTGAAAGGAAAGAATGATTTTCTCTCTTACATAAAAGTATACTCTCAATAATCTCATTTATAAAAAAAAATATTTAATAAATATTAAAGAAAAGAGTTGAAGTTAATTAAAAATAATTAATTTATTTCATATTTTTTATTTTTTTAAAATTATTCATATATAATTAATTTTTTTTCTAAATTATTTCTAAAAATATAACTCGTGACTTTCAATAGTATTAATAAAGAAAAATAATTTTAGTAAAAAAATTAATATAACATTAATTATTTTTTTTTATAAATAGGATCATCAAAAGAAAAAAAAAATTTCTTATAAATAGGATCGGATGAAATAATATATTATTATCTTATCAATCAAAATATATATTATTTATTATATAATTACCATTTGTCCCTTTTTCCCCCTCCTATCTTACCCTTTTTCCCCCTCCTATCTTACTCTGAACCAGAATGATCTTTGAAAGGAAATGTCTTGAGGCAAGGAGAACAAGGATGATATGACAAGGGGGCAAAAGCAAGAGGATAAAAGTGGACTAATTTTTGTTGGTTATGGTTTGTTCAGTTTTAGATTGTAGCATATTTGGCTACAAAGTCCTTGTTTTTCGGGTGCTTTGTATCAGATATTGTTACACGTACAATGGTACTACTACTAATTGGTTGTTGTAACTAAAATTTAATCATTGAATCTGAATTCATTCGTGGTATAGTTTGCAGCCATTACTTTTTAGTAATTTATAGTGGTTTCGAGTTGTTGTTTCCATTGTTCTTTACATAAAGAAGAAAAAAAATCCAACCAGGCAAGGTACTAGTTATTTGGAATTATTATTCCTGGTTGATGAATTGTGAGTGTTTGATTTGTTTGGCATCATTATCAATCAATATATATCCATGTATATATTATAAAATCTAAATTTTTAATATTGTTACCATACTATTTGTGACATTTTGTAATTTTTTTTTAATAATTTGAAGTTATTGTCTCTTGTTGGGATTGGGCTATTTTCTTTAAAAGGTAAATCTAGTTACATTTTATTTTATTTGTGTTGTGCCGAAATTATTTGTGTGATAGTATAGTAGTACCCTGGATTTGGTGTCTATTCTTTTATTTAGACCTTCAATATTACAATTGAACAATTAAAATTTTATTTTATTTTAATTTCATAACTTTCGTGTATTTTTTATTTTAGTAGGATTAAAATGTGAAATAAAAATTAATTTTCAACTACCAAATTATTAAAAATAATGCTTTAAATAAAAAAATAAAAATAGAAACTATAAAATTTAAATTTTGCAAACTTAAATATAGTCAAAGATCAGGAAGAACAATCCACTTAGCTTTGCATGAATAGTAAAGATTTTTATCTTTTAACCAAGTGGTTGAGAATTTAATTCTTAACCTTTATGTATAAGACAAATTTAATTGAGAAAAATTTATTTTTTATTATTAATACTTCAAAAGAGATTAGTCATATTTTCAATGAAGAATACTTTTATAATACCCATAGTCCACCACCCAAAAAAAAAAGGGAAGAAAAGTAGCAATTTTTTTCTTGACTAATCGCATAACAATAGTAAATTAATATATTTTGACAAAAGGAGGGCAAATATGTAAGTTGAGATGGAATGAAGGATCGGTATACCATCATAAAAACAAAATTAAATTAAATTTGAATCATTTAATTTTAATCTGTACAATTTCAATTAAAAACAAGATAAAAATGAGTTCTTAATACTCATCTTAAAATCAAATTGGATTGAGGTGACGGTGCAAATGTGTATAGGATGAGAGATGGGATTTGGATTGCTAGCACTGTCTACTTTCCTTAATTGCTCAAGTGTAATATATTTAAGAGAGATAAATTTATTATATATAAAGTTAACGTAAATATTTAAAACTTTACATTGCACTTAGTAATTGAGGGAGGTGGCAGAGAATCCAAATCCACATCTGATTTGGCTATAGGATGAGAGATGAATTGAAATTAGAATATTCAATGTTGTTAGGGAAAAATAATTGAATCTTTACAATTTTGTAAGAACGTAACATTCCCAACCTTAATAACTTGCTATACCTTGCAGTTTAGGAAATAACAAAAATATTTCAGCCAGAAAACATTTCACTAAACAATAGAGTCGACTAGTCAATAGCAGAAGGACAATTGGTAAAAAAAAAAATTACAAAAGCACAAAAATATACAATAATTATATTTTATCCTCTCCGAAAGTATAAGCTAAGCATCTTATGATTCAATTATTATAATAGAAATTTTAATGACGCACGGTTAAAAGAGACTGCCATTAAGAGTGGGAATATCTTTTCTAGGTGTTTGCTCCACAGTGTGGCTCCCTTGGGGACTATGGAAATGGACAGTCTATCTATCTTTTAAACAATAAATATATATTATTGATATTTTATAAAATTATCATCTATATTTTTAAAACTATCACTCAAATTTTTTTATACTACAATGATATTTTAAATATCTAATTTTGAAAAAATATGAATAATAGCTTTTAAAACACCCTAAATTTCTCAAAAGATTTATTTTCTAAGAATTTTTAAAGTAATCAATATATGGATATATATAATTAGACACTTCTTTTCTCAGTACATTGCATAAAATTTCTTTTGTAAACACTAAAGATATCTCTAAATTAATAATCAAAAATTAATTTCGGTATAAAAAAATTATTAAAGTGAATTTTATCTTTCTTAATAAGATTTTTTTCATACATATAACTAAAAATTGAATCATAGATAATACACTTAAGAAATATAACTATTTATTAATTATGTCAAATCTTCTTGATTATATAGCATAAAATTTGAAAAATAAACTATATTATTCATGACTTGTGAATGGCGTATCTCATCACATGTTTTATTATTTATGTATATAAAATTTTTTCGTGCACTTCACATAATTTGAGAGATGAGTTGCATTTTATAACTTTTGAGCAATGAGACTTTTTTTTTCATATATTAGACACATTTTCATAGGTATTATATAAAATTTGAGAAAAAAAAGGGTCACACTATTTCACGGCTTAAGTTAAAACTAGTGATACTTACGTTAATTTTTGTCATCATATATGGTTGTATCAAATATAAAGTGCAAAAATATACAAAGCCAGTCGATTCACAAGGATGTATAGCACAACTCATACACATGGGACCCACTATTGATATATTAATAATTAACAGTAATAATCTCTTAAGCAATGATAAAAAAAAAAACCTCACCTAGGTGTCTAATTCAACCTAGTCATAGATTCAGATAGCTTACTTTTAGAATTGATGAAAAATCAATTAAATTAATATAAAACCAGTTAAATCAGTCCATTATTTTTTTATTTTTTTTTAGTTTTTAATTTTTAAAATTTTTTTAGTTTAAAAAAATAATATTATTTTTAGTATTAAATATTATTATTTTTTACATAAATTTTTTTATATTATAATATTGTATAAGTATTATTATATACATAATTATTAATAATGATAAATTTATTTAACAAATAATATGAAAAAATATTAATTAATTATTTTGAATTCAAAATATAATTATAAATAAATATTAACTTGTTTATATTTTAATATTATATTATAAAACTCATTAATAATATTTTTAATTTTTTATATAATATATAAAATTAAAAAATTATTAAATTTATTATCATCAGTTTAGTTTTATTTCAACCTTAAACCAATGCTTTGATTGAATCAATGTCTGATCCAATTTTTTGAATCTTAGTTTATAGAAATTTGCACTACTTTAACATACTTGTACAAGACATATAATAATATTATTAAATATTAGTGTTTAATGAAAAAATTTCTCATTTTTTATCTTTTTCACCTCATTAACTTAAACTAGACCCTAAATTAGGATTTATTTGTCTTAATTCTTACCTGCTATGAAATAAAATTAAAAATATAAAAAATGAAGTATAAAATATTGAGAGAAGTTGAAAGAGAAGGAAAAATAAAAAGTCAATAATAAATGTTTCTTAAAAACAACTCACCCCTCGATTATTAAAAGAATATGATTAAGTGATAACTTAACTCTAAATAAAAAATGTTCTATATAAATATTTAAAATTTTTCTAATATTACCAAATTTATTACATTTTTTTTAAATTTTATTTAATATTATTTTTATTTTTAAATAATATAATTAAAATAATTTTTTATTTTAAAATTTTTATTTAATTTTATTCATTAAAAATTGCAGAATTACAATTTAAAAAATAAATTATTTTTGCTTTGGAATTATGGTCCAGTTTCTGCTTTTCCGTATTTATTCACCAAGTTTTTAATTTTGCCTCTTTCTTCGTCTTTGACTGGTACTACTTTTACAGTCTTCGATTCTCTCTTTCGGAGTTTTTCTCCCTCCTCTGCCTGAGCCCGGTCGGCGACGCTGGAGCCCACATTTGTCGCCGGAAATTCTCTTCTACAACCATTCTCTGTGCCGTGGACCATCGCTGCCTCTCGGAGAACTCGTTTCTACCAGGTCCGATTACATAGTGGGCTCTTCTTTTGTTTTTTGTAAATCCTTCTCTGGTCCAAGTTAGTCCATGAGTTGAAGAAGTTGTTGCGTTGACTTGAAATTGTCAATGAAATTATTGGGATTTTTTATTCTGTGAAGAGGAGCAGATCTGCAAGGCTTTATTTCTTCTAAAGCTCGACGCAGGAACGTGGTTTGCTTGAGGGAGAGGGAGATGTTGTGATTGGGCGTGAAAGTGAATGGTTGTGTACAGAAGAGGTTGGAGTTGTTTATGATGACCGGAGCTCCGGCCAGCGATCGCATAGGGTGGTGGCGTTTTCGTCAATTTCTCACATGGAATGGCAGATCTTGCTAACTACGGGAATGCCGACCGTGATATCGAACAGGTGCCTTTGTCTCTGTGGGTTACAAATTTAGTGTGAAACAATTTGTCTTTGCGTTAGCCCTGGTTAAATTTTGCTGCCTTGTTTTAGTTTCTGTTTTCGAATTTGCCTCACTGGATATGGGAATTGGATTTCTTCTTCTAGGCATCTTTGATCGCTAAGAGTTTTATTATCAAGTGTGCATTTTATTATTTGCACAGCGTGGGAAATTTGGGGTTCCTTTTGAATCTTATGGAGAGACCATGAAGAAAAACGGGGAAAATGAAATATGGAGGCCAAAATGTAACGAGAAATACGTATATTTGGTCTATTTTGTATTTGAAAAATAACTTGCTAGTGTTCTGTTAATGAATTGAAGTTTTTTATCATTTTGTAGAAAGGGAGAATGGTAGATTACAAGATTTAATGCTTGTACATGGGATGAAATGGGGGATCTTAGATTGGAATTATAGCAATTAGTTGATTCCTGATTGTTTTTTAATGGAATGAGCTGATAGCGTGCAATAACTGAAGTGACTGAACCTTTGTTGATATAGTTCTACTTGGGAGCCTACTGAATTAGACTTCATGTGGTGAAGTAAGCTGATGGTAGTTGTTTCAGCCTGGCATTGCTAAATCGACGGGTCTAATTATATACTGATTTAAAAATTTGTACAAATGTGAGTGTAGGGTAGGGCTTATGGTCATAGAGACATCTTTAGATGACTAAGAAGCAAAAATACTAACATGGACACGAGATATGATTAAAACATGGCGAAAAGAAAATTTCTATAGTGTTTGTGTTATTTGAAGGGCTGTGTAATGCTTAATTGAATGCCCAGCAATCATTTGGTGCAAACATGGTTACTTTTTAGAAGTTTCTTGGCTTCATATCCAGTAAGGCTTAGGCCTTCAATGCTGGTGCAATTATTAAAATGAAAGATTGAGAAAGGGAACGGGTAAAAAGTGGGTACTTTTTAAGTAATTCATTTTGTAAAGATTTTTTTTTCCTTATGAAACTTGATGATATTTACTGTATAAGATGGCTTTGGTCTTTCTTATTATTCAATTTTCTTTATGTGTTGAATTTCATATATTAATTTTTTCTCTCTTTGATCATTCCTGATTTTCAATTTTAATTTCTGCAGGCATTGATAGCTTTGAAAAAGGGTGCTCAGCTTCTCAAATATGGTCGCAAGGGAAAGCCCAAGTTTTGTCCATTTAGACTTTCCAATGTAAGTTATAAAGGGAAGTTATATGTTTTTTATTCTTCGTTTGATTGATTAACTGCCTGATTGGACAGTACTTAACTAATGATATCTGTAATTGTTGTCGAAATGATTTCTGGTTTTGCATGCCTTCTCTGAAAGATTTTTCCTTTGTTCATTTCCTATAACTTTGTGCTATTACTGAGGGGGAGCATGTTTAGAAGCATTATTTATTTATTTATTTTTGTTGGGAGAGGGTTTGAGGAGCAATGTGCATTATGGAGTGATTAAATAATTTTTTTGAGACTCTTCAAATAACTTTCTAGCTGCATACTCTGCTCCTTTTCTGCATATACCCATTTTGTTTCCTTTTACTTGGCATAGGAATTGGATGTCAACAACTTGATTCGGTTTTTTACCCATATTCGTTATATACCTTACAGTTCTATGTAAAAATTAGGACTCTGTTTATCCTGACGCATGCATTTTTCTGGGTCAATAATTGCATCATAGTGGTAGGTTGCAGGTTGTTGATTGCTATTTCTCAAATTTTCATGGCTTGGCACAAATGATTAGGTTATATTATCTACATAATCTCAGGATTATGGTGTAACTTAGCTTTTGATGCCATATTTCAGTGATTATTGAGGCTAAAGCATAATTAATGTTTAAAAGATTAAATAAAATAAAGACAATCTTGTTCTTTTTAAGTTTAGGTCAGATTTACTGAATTGCTATTCAAGTAATATTATTTCCTCACTGTAAGTGCAGATTAATATTAATGGTGATATTAAAGCTCTATTGCTGGGCATGTATGTTACGTATTTTTTTTATCAATGCTTTATAGTTTTGTATATTTTATTAATTTATTAATTATTATTATCAGTGTATTCTAATAAGAATGCATATTTCCTATTCTCCCTTGGTTGTAGATCATGAGCTTATTCGTCATATATTTCTAGGCCTTTGTTTTTGCTCTTGTTTAAGTTCCTTCCATCTTTCCCTATTACAATATTTGGGAAGTACAGGATGAATCATCTGTAGTCTGGATTTCAAGTAGTGGAGAAAGACAGCTGAAGCTATCTTCTGTCTCGAGAATTATTCCTGGACAAAGAACTGTGAGATCTCTACACCTCTATATTACATAATGCAAGTGCTCTAGCGTTCCATAGGTTGAACTAAACTAATTGATTTCTATATATAATTTGATGACTTACTCTTTGTTCTTTGTTTACTTCTCTTCAATTCCTTGGCAGGCTGTTTTCCAACGTTATTTGCGTCCTGATAAGGATTATCTGTCATTTTCACTTATTTATAACAACGGAAAGCGGTCCCTTGACTTGGTCGGTGATGAGTTTTGAATTTATATGAATAAATGTTTCGTCATTTTGGTTCTATTTTCTTTATTTTTGGGTATTGCTATAATGATTATTTGTTGCTTTTAAGATTTGCAAGGACAAAGCTGAGGCAGAAGTTTGGATTGCTGGCCTCAAATCACTGATATCTTCTGGTCAAGGTGGCCGGTCCAAGATTGATGGATGGAGTGATGGGGGCCTCTATCTTGATGTAAACATATCTTCTTGTTGTCTTTGCAGTTATTTTCTTTCAACCTGATTATGTTTCAAGTTCTAAGATCTATAAAGTGGGAGAGATTAGTGATTGTGGTCTTGAGTCAATAGTGGAGGGTTTCAGCATTTTCCCAAGAATTACTGTTTGGTATAAATCAAGATAGATCATTTTCTGCCTAGCTGGTGCTATGGAAGAGGTTCCATTGATTTTTCTAAATTGAGATTATTGCCTTTGTTTCCTAGATTAGCAGTTCTTGCACTGAAAGGGTCTATAGTGCGGTTTCTCTGAAAATTGACTGCTACTCACTTTCTTATTCACTTCTTTGACCACATCGTAGGAGTTGAGTGCATGATTACACCAATCCATTCTTTCTATGGTGATGTTATTTATTGTGTAAATGATGCAGATTGACTACTACTGCTAAAAGTTCATTGAATTGTTAGTATTGCTATTGGTGCCATTAAGCTACCTACATAGCTTCCATGACACAATATGCAGTCAGCCTCATATAATTTTTTTCTGGATGAATTACTTGCAGGATAACAGAGAACTGACTTCAAATCGTCCAAGTGGAAGTTCAGTTGGTACTTCCCAAGACATTAGCTCTCCTGAAGTTTCTGTGAGTCTTAATTCAAATTCTTCTCCGAAGTCCTTTCATCCTGAGAATACTGCTAATTCGGAAAGGTCACATGCACCATCTGATCCAACAATTATGCAAGTGAAGGGATCTGGTTCAGATGCTTTTCGTGTTAGTGTTTCAAGTGCCCCAAGTACATCTAGTCATGGGTCTGCACCAGATGACTGTGATGCTCTTGGGGATGTATACATATGGGGAGAGGTAATCTGTGAGAACATTTTGAAAGTTGGTGCTGATAGAAATGCTAATTATTTTAGCTCAAGGGCAGATGTGCTTCTCCCTAGACCATTGGAGTCCAATGTAGTTTTAGATGTACATCATATAGCTTGTGGTGTTAAACATGCTGCCCTAGTCACAAGGCAAGGTGAAATTTTTACATGGGGTGAAGAATCTGGGGGACGCCTTGGCCATGGTGTTGGGAAGAACGTGCTTCAGCCCCATTTAGTTGAAGCATTGGCCTCTACAACTGTTGATTTTGTTTCCTGTGGGGAGTTCCATACTTGTGCTGTTACAATGGCTGGGGAACTATATACTTGGGGTGATGGTACTCATAATGCAGGGCTTCTTGGTCATGGCACTGATAATAGTCATTGGATACCAAAGAGAATTGCAGGTCCACTGGAGGGTCTTCAGGTTTCTTTAGTCTCTTGTGGTCCGTGGCACACAGCCTTGGTAACTTCAAGTGGGCAGCTTTTTACATTTGGTGATGGAACTTTTGGTGTCTTGGGCCATGGAGATAGGGAAAATGTTTCTTATCCTAAAGAAGTTGAATCTTTATCTGGGCTGAGGACAATAGCTGTTGCATGTGGAGTGTGGCATACTGCAGCTGTGGTAGAAGTTATAGTAACACAATCCAGTGCTAGTGTATCATCGGGTAAATTGTTTACCTGGGGTGATGGAGACAAAAATCGCCTTGGACATGGGGACAAGGAAGCCCGGCTGAAACCAACTTGTGTGCCTTTGCTTATTGACTACAACTTTTATAAAATTGCTTGTGGGCACAGCTTGACTGTTGGCCTGACAACATCAGGACATGTTTTTACAATGGGGAGTACCGTTTATGGTCAACTTGGGAATCTCCAGTCCGATGGAAAGCTGCCTTGCCTGGTTGAAGACAAACTTGCTGGAGAATCTGTTGAAGAAATAGCATGTGGAGCATATCATGTTGCAGTTTTAACATCCAAAAATGAAGTTTATACATGGGGAAAGGGTGCAAATGGGAGGTTGGGTCATGGAGATGTTGAAGACAGGAAAATACCAACTTTGGTTGAAGGTTTGAAGGATAGACATGTGAAATATATTGCATGTGGTTCAAACTACTCTGCTGCAATATGCCTTCATAAATGGGTTTCAGGTGCAGAGCAGTCTCAGTGCTCTGCTTGTAGACAGGCATTTGGGTTCACTCGAAAGAGGCACAATTGTTATAATTGTGGACTTGTACACTGCCATTCATGCAGTTCAAGGAAGGCACTAAGAGCAGCTCTGGCTCCCAATCCTGGCAAGCCATATCGAGTTTGTGATTCTTGTTATGCAAAACTGAGCAAGGTGGCAGAAGCTGGCAGTAATAATAGGAAGAATGTTTTGCCACGTTTGTCAGGTGAAAACAAGGACAGGTTAGAGAGGTCTGAGGTAAGAGTGTCCAAGGTGGTTCCTTCTAATATGGATTTGATAAAGCAGCTGGATAGTAAAGCAGCCAAACAAGGGAAGAAGGCTGATACTTTTGCCCTAGTTCGCTCCTTGCAAGCACCTTCAATGCTGCAACTGAAGGATGTGGTCTTGTCTACTGCTGTTGATCTGAGACAAACTGCTCCAAGACCAGTTCTTGCACCATCTGGAGTAAGTTCCAGATCTGTGTCCCCTTTCTCTAGACGACCAAGCCCTCCTCGTTCTGCTACACCTATTCCAACTACATCTGGACTTTCCTTCTCCAAAAGCATTGCTGATAGTTTGAAGAAAACAAATGAACTTTTAAATCAAGAAGTGCTGAAGCTACGTTCTCAGGTAAATCTTATCTCATCTTTTCAAATCAACAATGTTTGAGAGGTGTTTACTGTTTGCCTGTCCCCCACTCCGAATCTCTTCCCTCCTATTTGTTGAATCTCATAATAGTGACTTGTAAATCATGAGCAGTAGTCTATATTTTTTTGAGCTACTGAGCAATTGTCTGCTTTTTTTATTTTTCCCCTCTTAAATGGCCAGCAAAGTTAATTTTCTCCCATGAACATATTTATATGTATATTTGATTTATTGGAGGAAGCTGAATGTTGAGTGCCAGACTTACATCAAGACAAATCTAATTTAAATCTGGTTAGGTCGAGAGCCTGAGACAGAGATGTGAAATGCAAGAATTGGAGCTTCAAAGGTCGGCAAAGAAAACTCAGGAAGCTATGGCACTTGCTGCTGAGGAGTCTGCTAAATGTAAAGCTGCAAAAGAAGTTATAAAGTCGCTTACAGCCCAGGTAACATTTTGTTTCATTTTCTTCTCTTGGCGTCAGATGTCTTGGAAAGGGTTTTGTTTTCATACTTTGCATTAGTATCTTTGTGCTTGCATCATTGAGGTTCCTGTTCTAGGGTTCATTTAATAAAAATGAATACCTAGATTAAACCATCTATCAATTTGGAATTCTATGATATCATGTGCTATAGTACAAATTGTTGTAACAAGACTTTGAGGACAACTTCCTTAGCTATATAACTGGAATTATTCATGATTTTTATTATTGCAAAGAATTTAAATTGGAGAGAATTTTGCCTTTATTTTGATCCTTTTTAGTGGCTTTTGTTTTTGCTTTTGGTTCTTGTATTATGTCACATCATATTAGATTATTCAGTTTTGAGAGTCTAGAGTGCTTCACATGCGGCAAGAGAGGCTTGTGTTATGCTGCTTACCTTCATTGTCTTTTTCAAAAGTAGAAATTTCCCCTACACCTTTTTCCCTCTTGCTTTCTTATATGGTATTGGTGTTCTAGTGATTGCCATTTCACATGCTTTCAGCTCAAAGATCTGGCTGAGAGGCTCCCTCCTGGGGCTTATGATGCTGAGAATATAAGACCAGCATTCCTACCAAACGGTTTGGAGTTAAATGGCATCCACTATACAGACTCAAACAGGGAACGCCACTCCCGAGCTGAGTCAATCAGTGCCTCGAGCTTGGCCTCTGTGGGACTTGAATCATCTCTGTTGCATAGACTTGAGGGAAATTTGTCTGGAACTTATGGAACTGATCTTTACCAGCAAAACCGGCTGCTTGTGACCTCGAATGGGACCAATGAAGCCCCAGATGTTAAATTGCCAAATGGTGGCGTGACTCACACAAGCAACCATACATCAGATACTGTTGATAGTAGGGATTCAGGACCTTTACAAGATGGTGAGAATGGTTTGCGATCAAAGGATGGTGTACTGGCTGCTAATAGTGGTCAGATTGAGGCAGAGTGGATTGAACAATATGAACCCGGTGTGTATATAACACTCATGGCCCTGAAGGATGGAACACGAGATCTAAAACGAGTGCGCTTCAGGTACTGATTTACATCTGTGTTCTCAATGTCTTGTTCTGGTATATATTACTGCATGCGGTATTACCTCTCATGATTAAACAGTGATGAGTGTCGGTGAGGATTGATAGGGATTGGGATTAACATGGGTACACTTAAGCATGGTCTTGATAATTCTATTGCTGATTGCTCCATAGATAGTTCTATTTCTTGTGCACACCATGCATCATGAATATCTTTGACAAGTTCATACTGGTTACTATGCCCAGAATTAGAAGTCAACATTTTCTCAAATTCATCCCGGAAATTTTCATTTTATTTGTAAATACATATGCAGCCGGAGAAGATTTGGAGAGCATCAAGCAGAGACATGGTGGTCAGAGAACCGTGAGAAGGTATACGAAAGGTACAATGTTCGCAGCACCGACAAATCTTCAGGCCAAGCAACTCGGAAGGCAGAAGGTGCTGCTTCACCTGTTGCCCAATCTTAGGAAAGTAGACGGATGGTAGTTCCCCATTAACACATTTTGTTACAAAGAGCATAATTTTAGCGAAGCAAGAATCCATGTGAAAGAAGCAAGCACCCTTCTTTTTGCCCTTTCTCTGTCTTAAATTAATTGTCTTCCATTTAATTTGGGCATATGCCATTCGCACATCTTTTGTAATGTAGTGTATATAAAAGTTATCAATTAGGATAAACTTGGCTGAAGATCTCCCCACCTTTAATCTTATTTTCTTCAGTTCTATTCGTTCTCACAGGAATTTTTATTTTTTCCCCTTTATTCATTTATACCCTTGCTACTTTTTTCTCTCTCAATTTTTCAAACGGATTATAATTGTGGCTGGTGTTGCATAATTATGCTGATCCTCATCCTAGCTAAAAGGTTGTCTACAGGATTTGGATTTCCCGAGAGAAATGTACGCTAGACTTGGAAAATTTTCGGATCTGGGTTCTCTGCTGCCCCAGCAGCAGTGGGTGTTCATAACATTATAATAAAGTTAAAATAAATAAAAATATATTGAGAATTTGTTAACTTGGGTAAACATTATTTTATGTAAAAAAGAATAAAGAAATTATTTTTTCTGACTAAATAAAAAAATGAGAAATTATATTTTTACCCTAGAGAATTATAAAAATAATATTTATATTCCAAAATTATTAAATATTAAAGGAAGAATGAATAGAAATGTTATAGAGAAAAATTATATCTAATGACTTAAAAGTTTTAAAAAACTATAATTTAACTCTGGGTGAAGGGTAATTTTATAAATATGTAAAATTATTGTTAGGATGAAGCTACTGACAAGAGAAGTCTAATGATATATGGCACTGAGGGTTAATATTTAAGGAAGAAGAAATAATTAGTGCCGAATGTCAAAAAGTAATAGTAAACTGATAAAGTAAATTATGGATCCCACATACGATTAAAAGGTAAACGAAATAGGATATAGGTCATACATAGATATCATTTGAGACAGAATAATTAAGAAAATATAAAAAAAAATTGGAATAATCCTATAGCCAAAAAATACTAATTTACTATAAAAAATAATTTTATCAATACAATTAAAAATTACCCAGTTCAATATATATCTGAACCAAAAAAATTGAACAGTATTTGGACACTCCTCCCTCCTTATTTGGCATTAATTTTCAACATATTAGCACATGATTTTTGGTCAAGGCAAACTTCCTTAAAAAGACAAGCTTTTTGATCACAAAAGTAACTATGATTGAGCTAGCTTGGGTTAGGTTAAGACTAACCATGATTAGTCACTAACCTTAAGTGGATTAACCTCTTTCTCTTCTCTCATTTGGACGTGTTTCAGCAGCTGCAAACAGTGAGGGAGAGCTCCAAAATTTATGAAAAAAAAGGGAGAGAAGAGGAATAGAAGTGGAAGCAAAAATTGAAAACTTATAGTTTCAAGTTCAAGGGTAAGTTCTATGCCTCCTAACTTGTGCATTTGAGAAGTTTGGAATTGTTTCGTGAAGTTTTCCTCTTCCTCCCACTGTCTTTGATTTTCATTCAAACCCAAAACCATGGAAAGGATGAGTGTTCATGAGCCAAACTTAGGAGAAATACCAAACTAACAACCTAGAATATGATTTTGGAAGTAGTTGAATGAAAATTATTTTCTCACCTTTTCTTTTCATTTTTGGCATTTTTGGCAGAATAGAGGATTAGTTTAGAGATGGAATTTGGTAATTCTAAGCCCATATTTGGATTCCTCAGGAAAAATTACATGGAATAGAGGTATAATTCATCATTTTTGAGCTGGGAATGAATTTTTGGTGAATTTTTAAAGAATTAAGATTTTATAAATACTTTTTGAAGGAAGTAATAAAACCATTAGTTTGAGTAGTTATTTGATAATGCATTAAGACTTGAAGAAACCCAAGGAAGCTAGTGGGAGCATTGGAATCAAGTGGAGGAGTAAGACAAAGTATGAAGATAACAATTTACCTACTCTTATCTTATATTATCATGTGATTTTCAATGAATTGGATAACTTGCCTATTATTTGATATGATCATTTGTGATGTTTTGAGAACGTTGGCTGAGTTAATTGTGGGGTTTTGAGACCCTAGAATATCCAAAATACAAAATAAAACACTGTTGAAATTTTTGTAAAATATTATGGCATAAATGTTTAAAAGTATTCACTTAATATTTTATAATGGTTTTATGCTTAATATGATAATATGATTGCATGAATGGTGATTGCTACTGAGATTCAATGAATCTCACCCTTCTAAAATGAAAACTAGATTAGGTACAAGTAATGGCATTGAAGATAAGGGAACTATGGAGCAAGAAAAGAGAATCAAGGCTTGAATTGATAATTCAAGCTATGACATTGTATTAAGGGATATTATGAAAAATCATGTATATGCCATGTGGTATGTATTTCTATGCTATCATGATTCTTAATGTACTATGATATGTTTTGCATGGAATTGGTGCAATTGATGATGATCTGAAAGGGTTATTGAGCTTATTTTGATAAATTAGGAATGGAAAGGCTCATCTTAAGTAGTCTAAGAAAATATAGGTACTGTTTATGTAAGCCAGAGCAATTAGCTTAAGTAATTTATATGCTCTAAAAGTAGATGGAATAAGCTTCCCATAGAGATAAAGAGCACATAAATTGGATAAGTGTATAATTTGTGATGAATTTTCAAAGTTAGGTTTAGAACAGGGCAAGATTGGAAAAACTTAAATTTGGAAGTTAGATACTGGAAAATTCAAAAGACAATATAAAATCGTATAGAGCTTCAAAAATTTAGTGATTTATATGCATAAAAAGGTATATGTCTTAAGTTTCATATGCCACTGATTTGGTAGTAATTGGAGTTATAGAATAAGAGATATGTAAGTTTTCTCAAAACTGTCCTAGTGACAGTAGTATTCTGACCCTTCATAATTTAAGTTAATGTTATACTCTGTATAAGTAAAATAAATGTATAAGAAATATATGTTTATAAGGAGACATATATAGCTTTCAAATGACATAGATTATACACGATTTGGTTATGAATAGAAGAAAATATGATTTTTCAAAGTTGAGGTTGAAAACTAGAAGGTAGAAAAATGACCAAATGAACAGTAAAGTCCACAAAATTTACTGTATGAATTGGCCCAATAAAGTTACTGTTTGATATTTTTTTCATGTAAATTTGAATTTCAAAAAAGTTTTAGAGACTTGGATCACCTCAAGATGATTTTTCTAGATTTAAGTATGAATTTTCAAATTTTATTGGGTAAAATAAAAATTGCCAAATGAAAGTATCCTGAATTTTAAAAAATTTTATTTTTATTATATTATGATTATAGTCTTTAAACCATGATGAAAGACATCTAAAATGATCTAATACATGAAAAATGAACCATAATATAAGGTGTTACAGTGCTGTTGTCCCAATAGCATATTTGAACCATCCATATTAAATATGGACGGTACAGATTTTATCTTATATTTTTATTTTATTTTTATTATTAAATATTATTTTTTTATATCTTAGAATTAAGAGATTATTTTTATTTTATTTTTTTATTTTTTTTAAATTAAAAAATAAATTGTTTTGAAATCTTAGAATTAAGAGATTATTTTTATTTTATTTTTTTATTTTTTTAAAGTTAAAAAATTATTAAAATTTTAAAAAATAAAATATAAATATAAAATAAAATATGAACCGTCCATATTTAATATGGACGGTCCAGATCTGCTGTTGGAACAGCAGCGCGCTGTTGTTTTCCCAGCACCCAAATCCCAAATTTGTGTGTACAGTGTGTACATTTGGAATTTGTTTCGTACATGCCTATAGCATTAGGTGTGCATGTATGGAACATATTCTGAGTTGGTACATGAAAAATATTCTCATAGCTGTCTTTTTAATTACTTTTTTGTCTTTTTTATTTTATTTTCTTTTTCCTTTTTAATCTGTACATGATCAATTTTAAGATTTTTATATTAATATTTTGCTTTTTAAAATATGACATATTTAAAATTAAAATATTCTTTTGATTTTAAAAATTTATATAAGAAATAAATTTAAAATTCATACTATTTAAAATAAATCCAAATGATTTATATTTTTTTTATATATAAGAAGAATTCGAACTTTTGATCCTATTTATACTCAATTTCACTCTTACCACTTGAGATCTTGTCTCATGTGGCTGATTTATATTTTTTTTATCACACTTGAAAAGTAATAGATTTTTTGGATGGAATGGATCAAAATGGAATAGAAAGTACTCGCAAATAGAAAATTTGGAAATTATGTAACTTTTTCTTAGATTTTTTTAAGACTAGCTAAGCAGGACAGCTAAGTTGCTGGTAAATTAATGAGTCAAGATTGGATTTTGGTCATTTAGAGTAAAGGTTAGCATCGAAGGTGACAAATGAACCGAATGAATGAATTACAAAATGGATTAAAACTGTGTGGGGATTCCACTAGCTAGTCTAAGATTAAAATTAAGAAGAAAAAAAACTGTGAAACTAATTCTAAACTAAATAAACCATACACCAATAAATTAACCAGGAACACCTTTTTCTTCCCTTCCTCTCACAAAATGAACATCTAACTAACTCCATGTCAGAGACAGAGATGAACTTTTGGACATATAACTGGTTAACCAGGAAGTAAGACACGCTTACTATAATAATTCTTCAATTTTAAAAAAATGGTTAAAATACAAATAAAAATATAAAAGAAATTAATTCTTGAATTTTAAACTGTAATTTTTATCGTACTATTTATTTGTGAAAGGCAAGGATTGGGTTTCGAAAGACCCAACAAAAGATTTTTATTAGATTTGAGTTGAACTTATATAATTTAGTGGATGTTAGTATGTTACTAATCTTTTTTATTTTTAGTATTTTTATTTTAAAATAATAAAGTTATTTAAAAGTCATCTACTTTGCCAAAAAATCTGATAAGAGATCCAAATTCCAAGAATTTCGGGCTAGTGTTATGTCCGAAGAAAATGGGCATTAATGGCTGTCACGTGGCTTGAAAGCTGCGTTTGAATTGTTTGACATGAGAAGAAGAACCTTAACTACGAAATAAAAATATTATTTTCAGGAGCTACTCAATTTTAAAACCTTCTCTCAAATGAAAAATGTCAACGTATTACTAGCAATGATGGTTAGCTCCACGCATTTCGTACAGAGGTTAAAATAAATATGACTTTAACAGTGTAATTTTTCACACTTTCTATGTTATAATAAAGTTTCAAGGGGTAAAATCGAATTTCAGGAAAAAAAAAAATGGGGCTTGCACATTTATATAGAGCTACAGTCTACAAAGAGTTACATTATATTTTTAAGTATTATATTAACATATTTTTCCATCCACCTTTGTATAATAAATATATAATGATAAAGTGATTTAAGATTTTAAGAAAAGCAAAAAATACTAAAATATTTTAGTTTGAAGGAAAGAAACGGGGCCTATAAAATGCAGTGTAAGTATAGGGTAGCAGTAGGAGTAATAGGAAAAGAAGGATAGCAAAACAAGGGGGTCTTGGTGCGTACATTTATTTCACTATTCACTCAGTCCCCCATATGTCACATCAATCTCCAACTTTGATAGGATTCGCACGTCACCTTACCCCATAAATTTCTCTATTTTTTTTTATGAAAGTAAATTTCTTTATTTCTAATTCTAATATATACTCAGTCATCATATATATATATATATATAGATGGTGCTTATTAAATTCCATTTCATTCAATAGTGTCACAGTAGTGGTGAGTTCCATTCAAGTGATGTGATCAAACTCAATGTAGTATTATGTATCATCTTTTCACTCTTCCCGTCGCTTGATTTGTACCGTTCATTACCTTCCCACACGCCTAATTCCCCAGAAAAGTTCTCAAAGAAACTCCACTTCATATGCCACATATGATCATCATGACCATTCATTCATAATGTTTGTACGTGTGTTCACATACACACATATATAGACACATTCATACACACACGCACAAGTTCATACACAGCAAGCATAACCCAACTTCTGCAAGATGCAGACACAGATACAGATGCAGAATGTGTATATATATCACACACACACGCATTCTTCTGCAACTAAATATATCTTCACTTGAACCTTGAACGATTCTATTTCAAGTATGAAGCTGATAAACTGTACATATTAATTCTCCATGGCAGCTTTTCTGAGACTGTTTTCCTAGAGAACCAAAAAATGAAGCGAGCAAATAATAATGAAACAACACCATTTACATATTACATATGTAATTACATACCCCATGAACTTTCTGTAAGATCAAAGAAGGAACGAGATATGTAGATGGAGAGACCATCTTATCCTCCCCGTGCAGAGAGATCTTCTATGGCACCCTCCTTGTGCTCTGCAATCCAATGCTGTTGTGCTTCCTAGAAGGTCCTGAAGGAGGAATGGGCATTGCTTTGGGGAAGAACCCGCAGAAGCTTGGAGGAGACGAAGATTCATACTTGGGGTTAACTTTGAAAAATTGAGTCTTTCTAGAGGCATAGGTTTGGCCGAACCATGATATGAACAAAAATAGCAGCATTATTATCAGTAGAGGGAGATTTCTTCTACCCATTATAGCACTTTGAAGCATCCCCAGAAGAAAATGAAGAAACACAGCGGAGGATGACAGAAAAAGAGAGAGAGAGAGAGGGTTCTTTTAAAGGTTAAGGTGCAAACTACAACTGGAGACTGTCATATATACTAAACAAGTGAAAGACGGAATTTGGAGCGGTGGTTGTGGCAGGGTGGTTTGTTTATGAATGGTGAGAGAAAGTGACAATCAACAAATCAATATCATAAAAAGTTAAAAATCAGTCAATTTATCATTATTCATAAAAAGTTATCAACAGGTAAATTTGAAATTTCTCACATGAACTAGACATCTTGTTTTGGATTTCGGTTTAAGTAGAGACATACTTCTAATTCTAATTTAAGATATATAATTCATATTCAACATCATTAAAGATTTTTAAAATTGAAATTTATAATGTAATTTTTAAATATTAAAAGTATTCTTATTTAAAACTAATAATTAATTTAAAATATGGTTGTAACATAATTAATTATTAATATAAGATATAAAATTTATAAGCAGTTATACAATTGATAAGCCATCAATAATACGATTTATTTTAAATTCTATGCAGTGCATAAAAAAATATGTATAATTCATGTTATATCTAAAGAATATAAATTATAAGTTTAAGCAATATTCATATGAAGTAAGTCATCCTTTATTTTAAGTTGTTAATTATCATTACAAACTATAGATGATTAACTATCATGATTTTTTTTTTTAATTGTGAACTATGATCATTTTATAATTTATAAGTAACGTACTCTCTGAATGAAAATGAAAATAATGGTACAAACAGTGAAGGGTGTGCCGAAACATGGGGAAAAAGCAGGGCCATGTGCTGCAAGATATGGCTGTTCGATTACCTTGGATCATTCTGTAATAAATAAACATAAGAATGGTGAATGGACATGCGACAAGTAAATGTAGTAAAGCTCATTTTCATCTCGATCTTAACTTTGATCTACATGCACTGTACTATCATATATGTAATTTAAGTGTTGAGACACTAATAGTATATATATTGTTTGTGTTAGGTGATTTTGGTGGCTTGTAGTAATAAATGAGACAACAGGAAGCAACATGGCGTTGCTCAATGGAATGGGACCAAGGAGAAGGCCTTTCAGAGGGCCAGGAGTACGGGTCTTAAGGAAGTGTGTTGGCAGTTGCTATGAGAGAGCCATGAAAGTGGCAAAAGGAAAAGGTTTTTGAGGGGAAAATATATATATATTGTTGATAGATAGGGTTTTGGTACGTGAAAGATTACAAAATTATTATTGTATGAGAGAGCGAAAGAAGGAGACCTGTCTGGTTAGGTGAGGTTGTGGGGCTCTTTGGAAATGAAGGAAACTCAAAAGTCTTCGAACTGTTTTGGTGTCACGTCTCTTAGGAACATGGAAATATGTCCCCCTTCGTCTATATGTAGCTTTAAGACTGCACTTCATAGGGTTATTGATTGTCATCACCTTTTTTTTTTTTTTCTTAGATGTGCATCTCCTTTACTAATACTCAAGACTAATCTGCCAGCTTCTCTGTGCCGGTTGTTTACTTCTTAAATCACAAATGCATAGGGTCGAATGCTGGCAAGCAAAAAAAAAGACTAATCTTCCTCAAATATTAATAATAAATAATAAATTTCTCTCAAATTACATTTACTCCATACATGAATAATTGAATCTCTAAGTGCTTATTTAAATAATAAGAGTCCACATAACTCTCACATCAACTTCAATTGAATTTTGTTTTTAAATATACACTAAACACGTCATTTTCTTCGAAGGTCTTCTAAACCTAATCACCCTTTAATGTCATTCATTCTTCCCTGCCACGACCATCAATCTCAGCTCTTCATTTCTCCATTCTTGTCTCTGGCCATATATATATATATATCTGCGTCATGCATTAATGAAAGAATTTTGTGGTATATTTATTAATTAATTTGAGGAAAGAATTAGTTAGCGAGGCGAGGATTTTTTTATGAAGGCGCAATTAAAGAATATGGGGTTGTGAATTAGGGGTTGGACATTGTTGATAGGGGCCACATGCTTTGGGTAAGAAGAGAAAGAAAGGATTTATTAGGGGACAGATTGATGAGAGGTGAGATTTTGTTGTAATCAGTGACGGCGAGTTTTCAGTGACGCCAAAACTATATCTTGAAGAAAAGTGAGACAAAAAGTTCAAGGAATTGATGTGCTATCTTCAGTTCCTATTTACTTATCCATCATTGTTATTTCCTCTATTTTAAAATATAGGAAGAATTTAAAGATTAAAATTTTAAGATATAAATTATTTTATGAAAATTAGTAACCATTTAATATTTTTTAAATTTTATTCTTATTTATAATAATATTTAATTATGAGAGAAAAATAGAAAAAAATGATAAGGAGAAAAAATAATTTATTTTTATTTTTATTTAATAGTAATAATTTTAAAAAGCTATGAAAATTTTTAAAATAATTAATATTTTTCTAATAAATATAAAATAAATAGATATAATTTATATTTTGAAGCGCACGAAATACATCACCTTGAAGGTGAGCCTTCAATATTTGTTGAGATGTATTCATAATTTATGAGCAATTTATATAATGTTGGGATGAGTTATATATTGTTTATAGTATGTAAAGAGTACAGTTCTTATTATTCTTATTATAATATCACCATTTTGGTAAGATATTATTTATTTATTTTTTGATCTTTCATTTTTTAATTTAGGTTACATTTTTTTTTATTTTGTTTAGAATTTTACAATGATACTTTTATTTTTTTTTCGTACAGATTTACAACGATAAAACAATCTAGACCGTCCATTAATGCACAATCTAAATTTTGAAACTAGAAGCAAGATCTGTACAATTTGATAGAATTTGAAATAAAATTGTATTCTTTTTTTCTAAAAAAAGAATATGTCATTTTAATTTTTACCTAGTGTGTAGTTTATTTTTACGTTTTCTTGTAATTCCTAGATGGAATACATTACTAGTACACTGCAAACTTTCTAGAACAGATAAAATGGGCTTTGTAAAACAGGTGTGGCCCAATCTATCCTAGATAGTGTTCCAGATTTGTTACTTTTTCCATTTTCTTGCAATTTCTAGAATGCTTATTTCTTGGACCATACCATTTCACAAAGTCATACTTTCTAGGATAGTCACTTGTACATCTACTAAAAGATTATTCTAAAAAATCTATTTTTCCCATTCTAGAAAGTTTTACACTATAAATGCATATTGTACATATTCTTTTCCTTAAAATTTAATTTTGGTGGTTAAGAGGAGATTTGATTAATTAAGCTTGTGAGAGAGGGAAGAAGAAGGTTCGTGTCAAATATATAAAAACAAAATCCTATTAAAGTGAGACTGAAACATCACAAGATCAACAGTACCACTGTCCTCATAATTCATATGCAAAGAGTGATAATGCGGCATTCCACGAATGACTACACTACCACTGTTTGCTACATTCACAATAATAGAGAATATATTCCTTCCCATCTGTACCTTTCTTTCTGTCTATCTCTCTCACTCCTTATTCATTTCTCCTCTCTTCTGCATATATATATATATATATATTCTTAATTCTTATCCTTATACTAGGCTCCTTAATTAGTTGGCATGAAGGACAAATTGATCAAAAAAATTAATAAAAAACAGATATGCTTCTTCATAGGGTTCTATTCTGTAAGTTCTTTTCAAACCACATTCCTGTATTTATCTTTTTTCGATCAACAATATCTATAATAGATGAGTTTGAGATTTCTACTAGTGGGCCAGTTTGAGCCTGCTTGAATCACATAGGCCCCAAAGGTCAAAAGGATAAGTTTGGGCCTTTCAACACTTGGGCCTAATTGAACTGTGAAGACACGCTTTGTTTGGCAACTTGTCATGAAAATGTTAGATGTAATGAAATAATTATTTGGTAAAAGAAGTTATTTTGGCACTCTTTGAGCATCTTCTTCCCTGTTATTCTAAAAATTACAGCAATTAAACCGCCAAAAGTGGAGGATGACAAAGCTCAATGCTAAAACAAACAATTGAAGCAGTACTATAATCAATTTGATCGTTGAAGAGAATATCAGGCAGGCACACTACTTTCGTTGGTTCTGAGATTGTGATTAGCATATTGACATCTCTCATGTATATCAGAAAAGGTAATTTTTGTGTCCATCTTCTTAATTACTAACAATGCTCTCTCGCTTGATCTTGGGTTCTATTTTCTAGAATTTCCATTGATGCTCTTATCTAGTACCTCTCAGGATGAATTTTTTAGAGTTTCTTTTACATCACTATGTACTGTTTATTAGCTCTTTGACCTTTTGATGTATCTCCTTTTATTACCAAGGTAAAAAAAAGTATGACTTCAATTTCTCTAGAACTTTCATAGTATCTCCAGGCAAATTAACTTTTAAGAAAGTTCTCGTATAATTTACTTATGTTATTTTTTATTTTTAAGGAAATTCAAATTATATATATATATTATGTTTTAATATGAAAGAAATCAAAAAAAATCTTTTATTAAAGAAAAAGATTAAGAAGGTATGTGTATTTAAAAAAAAATGTATTATAAACTACTTGGGCTTTCAAGTAGGTTTGAAGACCTATGACTATATATAAGTAAGCGAGGAGTCTAAGTAATTTTATAAATAATTTAGTTAAATTATATTATGTTATATATACTATAATATATAAATTAGAAGTAATTTAAACAAGCCGGGTTAATAGGTTTACAAAATTGTCTTTTATCTTTCCTTAAAAGTAAAATGTCTGAAATTCAAATCAAAAAGTGAGATCTGGTGGGGTAGTGAGTAGTTTTACCAGTTTGTAAAAAATGTTTGAAAAGTAGCAGTTCTCGTGGAGCACATTCTCAATTCATTAATCAAAATGGAAATCAATGGATAATACTCATGAAGAAAAAATCGGACCGACCACGATAAGAAACTGGCCCCCAGTCTGGTCTGGGTATAAATACAGATCGAGGGTTTTCAGAACTTGTACGAAACCGATCAAAAACCGGTTCAACCGGTACAAAATCGGATTGAACCAGTCTGAACTCTTTTTTTAAAATATTTTTTAAAAATAAAATAATATTATTTTTAGTATAAATTTTTTTCTTTCTATATTACGATATATTATAAATATTATTATGATACATAATTATTAATAATGATAAATTTACTTAGCAAATGATATGAAAATAGAATATCAATTGACTGTTTTGAATTCAAAATATAATTATAGATGAATATTAACTTGTTTAAATTTTAATATTAGGTTGTAAAATTTATTAATAATATTTTTAATTTTTTATATATTATTAAATTTACTTTTTATCTTAGAATAAATGTTAATTTTATGATCATGGATAAATATCTTTTATATTTTTATCTATATTATTAAAAATATATTAATTTATTCATAACTAATCTGATTCCAATTTAACTATTGAATCTTGAACTGTTAACTAATTTCATTCAATGGCCGGTTGGATAAAACTTAAAATTGGTGAACCACGTGACTCACAAAACTCAACAATAAAGCAGTGTTTAGTTCGCACTTCAAATTCATATTCAACTTTGTTGGGTCGTTTTTCCACTTACACTACTCCACTAGACAAAATATAGTGACGAAGTTCAAGGCAACACCACGAAAATTTACAACTTTTGTTATTAAATTGAAAACTTTTATAATATTTATGAATACGATGATTCCGTGAACTTTATCAATAAATGAATTTATAAACTTCTGGTCAAAACAAAAAATTATAAACTTGTTTTTTCACTATAGGTGTGTTCGATTGTAAGAGATTATATATTTGCATTGCAACAAGAGTAGATTAGACTAGACTGACCTTTCTTAAATTTTATTCAAATTATATATTTTTATTTTTAAAATATATACTGACTTTTTAAAAAGAACAAAAGAAACAAATTACAAGAATTTTTAATCAGATTTGCTGAAATTACATATACATTTTTTTTTATTTTAAAGAATGATTCTGTATATTTTAAAAATAAATGACTTATTTTTGTGTTATTTTAGCAAATTTAGGGAAAATTTTACATGTCTTAAAAATAGATCCAAGTCTTTAAATAGTTTTATAAAAAAATAAAAAATTCATGTAATTTCAACAAAACTCAAAGATAATTTTTGTAATTCATTCACACTTTAAATTCACATTTTTATGGTGCTATTTGTTTTATATAAATAAAAACATACATACATATAGAGGACAATATAAGGAAAAAAAATCATGTAGTCGCATCTGAAGCATATGCTAGTGCTACCTTCATTTCTGGGAATAATTTTCATTCGTTGTCATAAATATTTGTTTTATATAAATAAAAACATACATACATATATCGTACAAGATAATTAAAAATAATTGAATTTATATAGAGAAGGATGGGAATAAATAATGCTAATATTATTCTTTTCTTTAGGTACATTCTCTTCTTTTTGTACTTCTAGATTTTTAAATCATGTTTGTTCAAATGATTTAATCCAATGTGGTATTCTTTAATGACATTTAATTTGAAGTTATTAATTTTTTTCCCTTATAAATATTATTTAGCCCTGTTGTTATCACTTATCAGTCAAAGGAAGCCGTTACTTGTCACTTTCTTCTGTCTTTCTTTTCTTGGCAAGCATTTTCAACAAGTGCATATGAAATTTTCAACGCTTGGTTTAGAAAAAAATGTTTAATTTTTTTTTGTTAATTTTTCCTATATAATATTAAATATCTCTTTTTTTAAAAAAATATGTAACTGTTAAAATACTTCAATATTTTACAAGAACTTGTAAAACATCTCACACGATACCAATTTGTGATTTATTTTTAACAGATTCCCAAAAAAAAATTTGAAAACTGACTAGAGAAAACATTCACTGTGTAATAAGTTAATTTATTGATAAAAATAAATTGAAAGAGAATTGGATGCAATTTTATGAAAAATAATGAATACAATGTAATTTAAACTTGAAGAGTTAATTTACTTTTAATTAACGTAAATACAATATAGGGGGTATGTCACTTTCTTTTTTTTTTTTTTTATGAGACGTCACTTTCAACTTAATTGTTCCTTAATTGACCAAGCATCAACACAGTCAAAAATAGAAGTGGGTAAGAATCTCTCGAGTGAAAACAGTGATTCAATTTCGCCACAAAAAAAAAAAACACGGATTCAATTTTACGTGGCTGATCATCTGTCTTTTATTCATGTCTTTAAAAAAATTAAAAGAAAAAAATTGTTTGAGTTTTATTTTATGAAAAAAAAAAATTTATGTGATCAAGATAAGTGTAAAGTAAAAAAATTTAGGTCAAACCAGCTAGTTCAACTAATTGAATAGAGAATTGATATCAAATGTAATATAAAATTATCAAGAAATAAGTTATTTTGATAACAGATGGAAAACTAGAAATAATCAATGTGAACTAGTAAAAACGGCTATGCATTGAATCAATTTTAACCAGGAAGTTCTTTATCTATTTTTTAATTTATAAATTTAAATCATATTTCTAAATTATAATATACGTATATTTATAAAATTATAAATTTTAAAATAAGTATACATACATCATAGGTATAAAATATAAAATTAAATAATGTGTAAAGTTAAATAAAAATATATTTTTAAGTGAAGACGGGATTTGTTTTGTCTAAGTAAAACGGGATCTTGTACTAACTCCCAAGTCCTACCTAACAAAAAAATAGAGCTTGTACCAAAAAAAAAAAAATAGAGCTGACTAAAGTTGCAAGTCCGTAAATGACCAGTCACACGGTGCGTAGTCAAAACGATTAGATGATTCCACACGTGAGTTCACCGCACACCAACTATTACGCCCCCCTTCCTTAATTATAATGCCCACCCATATATATATATATATATATATGTATGACGCCTTTATTAAGCCTAAATGCAAAAAGTTCATCAAATGTATATATTTTAGGGGAGAAGTATATTTTTATCCCTTATCTTTATATGTAGTTTTATTTTAATTATTTAATTTAATTTTATTTTTTTTTAATTTTTTAAATTTTAAAATATAATAACAAAAAACTTTTTATCACTAAACTGTTAATTATATTAATAAAAAATATTAAAAAATCAATCTCAAGATAAAAATGAATATTTACATATTTATTTAACTCATTTTTTATACAAAAATAAATATTTATATATTTATCTAACTCATTTTTTATAATAAAAAGAAGATTCAAGGGTTTTTGTTTAAAATTTAACTATTTACAATTATTTATTATTTATTTTTTAATTTAA
This sequence comes from Adenanthera pavonina, assembly GCA_026686845.1. Taxonomy (NCBI): domain Eukaryota; kingdom Viridiplantae; phylum Streptophyta; class Magnoliopsida; order Fabales; family Fabaceae; genus Adenanthera; species Adenanthera pavonina. Next base: position 49,304,238 of record JAIVEN010000001.1, on the reverse strand, counting down.
TTAAAATTATTTTAAACATAAAATTAATAAAATATTAATGACTTCACCATAAAAATTAACATGTTAATATTGAATAACGTTTTATCACCATTTTTTATTCACATGGTTAATGGTAGTAGTTAGAAAAAACTTTTTAATTAAATTTTAAAAATTAAAAATAAAAATAAAATTAAGAAACTAAATAAGATCTAGTATAAAATTAATAGTCAAAAAAATGTGCTTTTGCGTTATGTTTTAATTTTAATTTTACAGATTCAAAAGCCAAAACGGAGATGTCATTTTCCATATTTAAGCGTCCTCTGACACGTTTTAATTCACCCCCATAAACACACCTAGTCCTGCGTGGGCCCCATCTATACAGTTTGGCATACACGCAACTTTGACCAAACGACACCATAATCTCTCTTCTTCTGACTTCGCTTCCCATGAAACTATCGTCCTTCTTTGTTTCTACCTTCCCTTCTACTCTGTAGATATAATATATATATCTATATATCTACCTACTCTCTCTCTCCCTTTCTCTTCTGAGGTTAGTGGAGACAGAATAATGCCGAGGGAGAAGCTATATGTCACAGTTCCGAGCCTCTTCCGGTGCCCCATCTCGATGGACGTAATGAGGTCTCCCGTAAGCCTATGCACCGGCGTCACATACGATCGCTCCAACATCCAGCACTGGCTCGACTCCGGTCACGACACCTGTCCGGCCACCATGCAAGTCCTCTCATCCAAAGACTTCATCCCCAACCTCACTCTCCACCGCCTCATCCAGAACCTGAAGCTCTCTCCGTCCCATTCTTCTCCTTCCAAAATTTCCACTGACCAGGTTACGTCTCTCATCCATGCAATTCAACACCAGAATGACGTCAACGACATCGCTGTTTCGCTTTCCAAGATCGCAGAATTTGTCGGTTACTCGGACGAGGGTCGCCTTTTCTTGTCGAATTTCCTGGGGTTCGACTCTACAATCATTCGTGTTCTCTGCAGGGAGTGTTCTCGGGTTGAGATTTTGGAAATGGCGATCAGAATTTTAAGTTCGATTATGCATGAAAATGGAGTCAAAGAACGAATTCACGGCTTGGTTTTCGATGCAAATCGAGATTGCTTATCTTCGATGGTCTCGATTTTGCGAAACGGAAGCTGTCACACCTCGAAGGTTGAATCGGCGATGGTTCTCGAATCTCTCGCCGGAGATGCTCAATCGAAACGGTCAATCGCGGAAACGCAGGGCCTTTTGTCTGCACTCGTCGACCTCCTCCGTGAAGAGAGCGGTTCCAGCTCTGAACTAAACGACGCCGTTTTCTCGCTCTTAATATCCATTTCAGCGACTCAGTCAACCAAAGGCCAACTGGTCGGGTTCGGACTCGTTCGGGTTCTCACCCAAACGCTACAGAAGCCATCAACCACCGAGAAATCCCTGAGATTACTGGCCATACTTTCCACATGTGCGGACGGTAGGTACGCCATGACGGAGGAGCCGGGATGCGTGGAGGGGGTGGCAGAAAGGTTGGTGAAGGCGTCGAAGGGGGCGACGGAGGACGTGGTGGTGGTGCTGTGGGGTTTGTGCTGTGTTTGCAAGAATGGGAAAGTGCAGGAAAAGTTGGTGAAGAATAATGGCGTGACGAAGATACTGCTTGTGCTTCAAAGAGATTGCGATGAGCATGTGAGAAGGATGTGTGTGGATTTGGTGAAGGTTCTGAGGGTCGTGGCCAAGGGTGGGTGGAGTAGCTACGAGACCAAAACCACTCATATCAAGCCCTGCTAGACTCTAGCAAGTTCATCATCATCACCGACCACCATATGGTTTTTGTCTGGAACTCGCATCTTTAGGCTTAGAAGGAGGAGATGTAAATTGTAGGGAAAATAATGTTTAATTTGCATGGTCCAAAGCAGAAGAAAAATTCATCCTTTTCAATTTTTTGGTATACAAAAGAAAAGATTAAACAAATAAAATTGTTGCCATAAATTATTGTTTCAACAGCAATTCTTGCCAACTGACCATTTATTCAGTTTTCCCATGACATATTCACCTTTTGCAGGTGTTTTCTCTCGCTGCTCACGATCATAATTAATGAACAATCCAAATTGAGTTTCCTTTCGTTAAAATAATTTATTATAAGGGCCAAGGCCCTCCCTTTGACAGAAAAAATTATTATATATGCCAAATTGTTATATCTAGATATTTGTAATTGTAATTTGGCAGTGGCATGTACTTTTAATTCCTTTTTAAATATAACTTAATAATCTACTCTATATTAATATTTATCTGCATCTATATATGTTACCGTTTTGTTAGCTTTTTAGACTTTTTCTCTAAATAAATGCCAACTAGTGGTTGTTAAGACAAGCAAAATTGGCTAACTTTGTACATCTTTATCTTTGTAAGTGCCAACTATGTTAGAATCTTGTCCCTCAATGTGCACCACTGGCTTTATTATTGAATAATAAATCCACTAGCTTTATTATTGAATAATATAATTTTATTGGCCAAAAGAATATAACAATTACTGGAAGGATGTAGTCGATCTTTCTCTGAACTTTATTGTTTTAACTAAAATATTTATTATGAATATTCAGAATATACAATGTTCACGCATTTAAAAGATACCACTTCAAAAAATAGTAGATTAATACTGACGAATAATTTGATTTTAGATTGATTTCATAACAATAAATAATTAAAATATTAATATATGGGCGAGTAATGGATCAAAATCAGCCCTAAAAGATTGTTTGACTCTAATTACTTCGTATCTTTATTCTCATACTAAATATTTCCATCATTGGGAATATTTATACTTTAATCCAATTTCTTTTCACCTTCTGGGGAAATTATGGTAAAAAATACGGAGATTTCACTTATTGAATTCTGAGGTCAAAATATTTCCTAATTATTAATTTCATTTGAGATACTAATCTCTGACATGCTTGCATTTTATTGTTTCCTTTTAATGAACTCAGATTTCATGAAAATGGCCAAACAATTCTATATTAGTGAAATAGGTGAGGGTTGTTATTTTAATATTCATTCCCTATTTATTGATATGATTATTAATATATATTTTTTAAACTTCATGAAGTTTTAAAATTTTTTAATTAGTTTACTGTCAAGGGACTGAATTCAGTGATAAATAATTTTTGTTTTATATAATATATTGATATTGATTATAAGAGTATATTATTTTCAAATTTGATTGCATAACTTAAATGGTATCTAAGTTTTAACCATAATGAAACCATCAATCGAAAACTTGTTTTCTTTAAATTGTATTAGTAATTGATTCACAATTTTTTGGCCAAAATAAATTATTTTTATTCATTCATGAAGAAATTATCTATTGATTTTTCGGCTTATAAAAAATGATATATTTAAAAAAATCAGAAAAATTATGATACAATTTGAAAAATTTTATAACAAAACAATAGAAAATTGTTCAGGCGGAACTTAAAAGGCTAAAAACCAGCCCATTTTATTTTTGGGCTTTTTATAAAGAACCCGGTTTTTATGCTAAAATTATCACGTTGTGCGGGCTTTCTAGGCTCTAGGCCATGATTAGGTTTAATTAATACCAATCTTATCTGGACTAGATATTGAACCAGACAAGTCACTAATTTAAGGTTCAATGGTTCGACCGAGGTCAAATCGGGGTCTGACCGGTAGTGATTAAAATAATATATTTAAAATAAATAATATAAGTTTAAACAAATTTTATAACTTAATTAAAGTTTCAAACTAAATAATATTCAATTATCAATATATTATTCTTCACAAATAAATTATTATTTAGTTTCATAACTCAATATTTTAATTTGAATAAGATAATATTCATCTATAATCATATTTTGAGTTCAAAATAATAAATTAATAAGTTATTATTTATTAAGTAAATATATAATTTTAAATAGTTATATATCATAATAATACTTATATAATATTATAATATATAAAAAACATATTTTGTATTAAAATGATGCTATCTTATCTTAAAAATAAAAAATAATTTTTAAAAAAAAATTGAAAAAAAAATAATGTAGAACGGGTTTAAACCGGTTCAGGACCGATTCTACCAGTTCAAGGCCGGTTTCACCGGTTTTGGACCGGTTCTCACTGGTTCTGAATAGTACCGGTTGAGTACTATGACCGAACCGAACCAGGCACCGGTTCCCAGTCTGACCGGTCGAACCGGCTGGTCCGATCCGGTTTTAACAACAATAATTAATGCTCGCTCTAATCTTTAATATAAGACCCTTTTAACCGAATCATACGAATTAAGAATTGAAATTAAAACTAATTAACTACCTCAATTTTTTTGAAAATTCTAATATTTTTTTAAAACTACCCTTATTTAATTTCTCTCTTTTTCTCTTTGGATACATTAAATAGAAGTATTTTTCTGGAAATGTATAATAAATATTACCTCGTATATTGTAAAGGGTCTTATATTTAGGAGTATGATAAAAAATTCTATATATAGGGCCGAAGGAAGTGATAAGTTTGATTAAGCCTGATAGGAATCATCAACGTAAGGGAGACACCAAAAAAAAAGTCCCTCATGAATAGTGATTAATTTCCTTTGGATAATTTTTATTTGCTTAGCCAAAAACTTTTTTTTCTGAACCTTTCCTAAATTTTCCGGAATAGTAATTTTTATACTTTGGCGTTTGTAGGTTTCACATGATTCTCCCTTTTTCTCCCATAAGATGAAGATATTTTTGAGAGAAAACTTTCCTTATAAAACTATCTACCAATTTTTTTTTCACTTTCCCACTCTCATTCTGCGCTTCTTTTTTATTTGGCTTTGCTTCTTTTCGTTCTTCCCATCTTCCTCTCACTTTCTTTTAAAACTCGAAAAAAAAAATTATATTATTTAATTTGTTATAAATTATATTCTAAAAATAATCAATTGGACAAATGGACTTTTTATTATTTAATTTCCAAAAAAATTAATTTAAATTAATTAAAGTATGTCAAACATATATTTTTCTAAATATATATAAGTTATATGCAAATTGATTTATAGTATATTGTTATAATTTGTATATAATCCTTCATCCAACCAAATTGAAAAATTCTTTGTCAATGTTCAACCTCGCCTTCAAGTATTTGAGTTATTTACTTATCATCATTTTCGTGACACGAATTTTCCTCCAAAAATCATAAGATATTCTATAATTTTTTTAGTTTATTATCATCACAAAATAATAAATTAACACTCTCAATATTATATGTTCTCCTAAAAGAAATAGAACTGATAACAAATATAGTAAAGAGTTAAGTTTTTTTTTGTTTTTTCAATCAATAACGAGATGATAAAGTTTCAAAATAAAGTGACATGATAAAACAAATTTTATTTCCCTTATCTTTGTTATGTTATATTACTTCTTAACATAATGTTATGCTATGTTTTAGAGAAAAATAACTATGTTATTTTTAGATCTAAATATTAATATGTCATACATGGTTAATTTTAGCATTATTTTAAAATTTTTGAAATCAATATATAAAAAATAATTTAAAAAATTTAATAAAATTAAAATTAGATAAAATAATTTTAAATTAAGACTAAAATTAAAATTATATTTAAATTTCATTTATTAATGTGGTATGAAAATTATATAAATAATATTTTAAATAACAAATTTTATTATATATAAATATATTTCTAAAATTAATAAATATATTGTTGTTAATGCAAAATTAATTACCTTTTTCTCCCTATTTTTTTCTATTCAACCAAAAGAGAAAATCACTTCATCTGTCTCTTCTGTTCATTTTTCTCCGCTCATTTCCTCTCCTCCTTATTCAAGCGGAGTAATTCCATAGCCAGAGGTAATAATTAATTCATTAGGAGCGCTGGATTAAAATTTGCCCAGATAAGATTAGACCAGGCAGAGCGAATCAACTTTAATTTTCACGAAACGCCTGGATGTTGAGAAAGGGGTCTGAGTAGGGTTTTTCCAATCTGCCTTCTCATCTCATCCCAGTTTTCGCCAAATCAGAGTTTCTGATTTCCAACTTCGCTTGTCCCTCAATCCTTTCTCGCCATGACTGACGGCTACTGGAATCGGCAGCAGCAGGCTCTTCTTCCCTCTTCTGGCATGCTTAAACGACCTCGTACCGAACCGGGTTCGCTCTCTTGCATACATTTTACCATAATTGTCTCTGATCCCAAATTTTCGTTATTTGGGTGTCTATGATCTCATCTTTTGGTGCCCCTTGAATCAGTCTTGCCTGCTCCTTTGGTTATTGATTTGTACGCTGGTGATAGAACTTTTTGGACACAATCATTTTGACAGGCCTAAGCGATGCACTGATCAAAATGGTTTGTCTATAAATGTCAGGCACTACTAACTGGTCATGATCTTCATGTGGGAGGCTGTTACTGATATTCGATTAATGTTCTGAGTAGAAAAATAAAACATTTAGTTCTTCTCGTGTGGTTTTTAATGTCAGAATTTTCAGCTCGAGATCTTTCTTGAACATCTTAGGAATAGGCACTTTCTAGCTTCAATGTCGATTTCAGTTTTTTTTTTTTTTCTTTTTGCCGTGGGTTTTCTCTGTTTGATATGCTGAGAGATTGGTGGGCCCTTTTGAGTTGATGGTTCTTCATAATTTAGTTCTTTTGTTTTTTCTATCTGTCTTCTTTGAGTGCATTATAAATGTTCTACACTCATTCGGTAAATTGGGTGTAATAATTAATCGTTCAACTTGGCCATTAGTTTGCCTGGCAATGGACTCTATAACGAATTTATGGTGGTGGTTGTTGAGGAATGTGTTTTTAGTAGGCTCTGGAATGTTTTGGTATATTTAGTGGGATAAATCTAATGTTGTTGTGTTATTGTTGTTGTTGGTATGTTTTGGTATCTTTACAATGAAATTCTGGAAGAGAATTTTTTTGTGGGTGTTTGATTAAAGAAATTGAAAACTTATGAGATTCTCTGTGAAGAAATACAAGCTTGGATGTTGAAGAGGAAGGTAACTAAGTTTGTTAGTAGGGCTAGGCATAGTGTTGGGACAAGTAATTAGTACTATGATAGTTAATCCCTACAATTTTCTAATGTTAAGGACTTAAGGTGCCACTACCTAGTATTTCAAGCATTTCAATGAGTATTTAATGTAAGTGTATACCTAAGATTTGAACATAAGACCATTGGTTAAGTTAGCATAGCTCCCTACCAACTGAATTATGCGCTCCTTGGTTGTGGCATAACACCATTAAGTTCCATACTTCCATTTGAGGTGGCTAATGGAACAGTGAGTTGGTTGCCGCTTGGTGTATCTGCTTGGTACAAGTGAAACATATAGCCCCACATTACAAGCACAATGTTTGGGCTTCAGCTAAAGAATTAAATTGAAGCGTATATTTGGCTCTCCTCTTAACTCCCTTTCATTTGAAATCTAGAGATTTTGTCAAAATGTAAAGCAGGTGCAGCATGGATAGATGAGAAACAAAATCATGGTGGGAAATTGCATTGCATGTATATTACCACATATGAATTGCTCCAATTCCTAAAAATTACAAAGTAGCTGAAATTTTATGTTGGGTGATGGGTAGGGGTATGCTTGGGCTAGACGGGGTTGGGGATTGACTTGGCCCAAAACCCGTTCTGGCTTCTAAACTAGGTCTGATCTTTGAGCCCAAAACCTGGTACCAGCGTAGTTGAACTCGGGACTAGACTAGTTGGGTTAGTTTCAGGTTGGATCAAGTGAACCCGATTTTTTTAGATGTTCAATATACATGCATTTATCCAAAATATAAATTCCAGCAATATCAATTTTACATCACACGAAAATCTCATTAGCAATGCTTCAATTTGGAAGAGAAGAAACAGAAAGCTTGAATCTTGGACTGCATCTTCCTCTTCCTAGTTCTAGACATCTCTAATGCCATTAAAAGATCTGAGCTTCTTTGACGTATCTAATTCCATTAAAAGATATTTGAACTTCCTGGACATTGTCAATGCCATTAACCACTTGACAGCCCCCTCCACTTACCCTGAAATCTTAAACCTCATTCAGATGCGTTAATATGCATCTTCTTGGTGGTGCTTTGCCTGGTTGTGCATCTTCAGATCATCTTGATTGAGGCATTGTGCTTCTCCTATCTCTGACACTTTGCAAGGTTCACCTGGTTGTGCATCTTCAGATCATCTTCATTGAGGCATTGTGCTTCTCCTTTCTTTGACGCTTTGCAAGGTTCACTTGGTTGTGCTTAATGGTGGCCATTGCCTCGTAGAACCTTGGGTGGCCAAGAGTGAGAAGAACCAAAGGGCAAGAAGCAGATTTTTAGGGATTTTAACTTCAATCTCCTGGAGGTCTTGTAACACCATTAGGTAACAACCTCAGTAAATGTATTTACTTTATAAGGGAAGATCAGCTCTACCAAAGGGTCTTCATAGATCTCTACGTTGTTGGCTGAATTCCATGCATCTTGTCTTGGAGTACATTTGGGTTAAATGGAAATGTTGATGTTCTAGAGATTTTGAAGGCTTAGTATGCTCCCAAACTTGGGGAATTAGCATGGTCCTTCACTGTAAATTTTGCAAACTAGAGGTCCTTGATTTTGGGTGGACCCGATTGTTACTTTTGGGAAAACCTGATATTAACATGGTCCTTCACTGTAAATTTTGCAAACTAAAGGTCCTTGATTTTTATTTTTCCTATATTGTTTCTTATTTCTAGTAGCAAAATTTGGGAAGGCTATTCATATTTGTTGGTAAATCTGGATAATGAAGCACCAATATTGTTTGGGTTTCTAATACTGGAGTAAGTTTTGGAGCTGCGTACAAGAGGAGGATAAAAGCTGTTCTGGATATGAACCTGCGATGGAAAGATGGGTTGATTTAATCTGACAAAATAGTTCATAGAATTTCACAACTGGTACTTGTTTTCCAGATTCTTGGCGAGTGTTTTGGACTGCTATGAGTGAGCAGTTGCATTTTTCTTGATTAGTTAGCCACAGAGGCAGATGCAGAATAAACATCAGACTTTTGGAGGAGTGAGAGAAGGTTGCAGTAGACTGGATTAAGAAGATGATGATACTTCTACAGTAAAGCCAACATACTTTGGGAGGAACTGCTAGAAAAATCTATTGTCAAGTTAAAGAAAAATTTCTTGCGTTTTCTATATTGATCTGGAGTTTGAACCAAACACATTTTAGTTGTGTGTTCTGATTTCAAAAGGAAAATACAGTTTTCTGAGGAAAGATGCTCTTAGTTACCCCAGCGTTGCTTGTGTATGTCATATTGTTTGATGCAGCATTTAATTATAGTCAGTTAGTATTAAGATTTGTATGAATGACATATGATATTGCAAATAGATTTATACTTTTTGAATTGGGCATTGTGTTTCAGTTTGTTGTCTATACTTTTTTTGTTTTTCTGCTGATATTACTTCTTGTCTGGCTTCAGGTACCAATGAGATGCATAGTTATATTTCTCATGACAATGACCATACCAGTCATCGGCTCCTAAAGGACACAAAGGCAATAGGTTCTGCTTATGATCGCTACCTTCAGAGTGCAGTAACATCTTGCTCTCGTCTCTACATAATTTATTTTTCCTCATGTTTTACTTCTTATTTACTGAAAACAATTATCCTGTAATTTTTTAAAGCAACTTTCTACTTTTACTTCCGGAGAAGCTAGTACCATTGCTGGTGTTGGATTGCCGAGGGCTGTTGGTGGTGGAATGCCTGGTCATTCACTAGCTGATCCGACGGCCATGGGCCTTCTTGGGGCTGGTGGTCCTGAACATGTGCCAAATGGACAGGGTGTTAATTTTGGTGGTCAGCTACCGGTGGATGCAGTTTCCAGGCCCGGACCAGAGACAGTTCCTCTACCCCCAGATGCTTCAAGCACTTTATATGTTGAAGGTCTACCTCCTGATAGCACAAGAAGGGAAGTGGCTCGTATCCTTTTTCTGTGACCCTGCTGAAAATTTGTATAATTTTGCTTTCTATCTTTATCTTCAGGTCTGTCATTATTTTAATTCGTTATTCTGATCCCTTAACCTCCTTTAGATATTTTCCGCCCTTTTGTTGGATATAGAGAAGTGAGACTTGTGAGCAAAGAATCAAAAAATGTAAGTGGACTGTTGATTGCAATTGTCTGCTTGTCTTTTTTTGACATGTTCTGTCCTTATTGTACTGATTAGTTGAAAGTTCTTAAATACTAATGTGCTTTGTCATTGAAGCGCGGTGGAGATCCTATTATCCTTTGCTTTGTGGATTTTGCAAATCCAGCTTGTGCAGCCACTGCTAAGAGTGCCTTGCAAGGTTCCACTTCTTCTTGTCTTCTGATATAAAAGATTTGTTTATGTTTTGATTGTGTAATTATCTGAAAGGAGTCAACATTGTGGATTGAGGTTAACCTTTTGGTGACAGCAATAATAAAATAGGGAAATTCCAGATCAGTGCAACTCCAAAAAGATTTCCATTTTGGTTCTTAGTTGTTAGTATTTACTCAAATATGATTAGTACCAAGTTCTGTTATTTTGCTATACTACTTTATCACCAATTAAAGTATGATTTTATACCAGCTGTACTGAACTGGAAGTTTCCTTATAGAATACCATGTATTACAAGATGTTATAAGAAAGTATGGTATGCTTTGTCTAACTAAATATTCTACTGAGCTAAGGATACTGAATTAGAAGGTTGTACCAAGATAGTGAATGTCTTTATGATGTTGCTGGAAATTTTTATGAGCTTTCTTGCTTTTCACCTAATGAAAAAGGAGTTGTGGAGTTGTCCTGGATTATTCAAACAAAATTAAAAACTGTAACATAACTGTATTGGCATCTGAGTTCCACCACTTGGCTAGTGCTAATTATAGAAGTGCATAATATGAAAAATACTTTAAAATATGTTCAACCATCATTATTTGACTTGTATTGTTTGCATTGTCCTCCAGACAAGCACGTCTACCTGCCTGCCTTCTCATTACCACTGGAAAGATGTGTGCTCTTTAGCATCATCACTACAAATATCATCAATGCAATGAATTTCAAAAGGCATCCTAAACCTTTTTCTTTTTTGTCCCTATATCTTGTATAACTTAGTTTCCATTGAACCACTGCTTAATAGAAGAATAGGGAGTCCACTAGCAACTTTGGCCTTCATGGTAGATCCTTTAAAGGTTTAACTTTGGGGTTCTTTGTTCTAGTGTTGGCACCCTCAAAAGAAGCATAGGGAGTCCTATTAGTCATCCTTTCCAACACCTAAATAAGAACACAGAAATTTGTGTTGTGTTCATTTCTCTTTTTGCTGATGTTGATATTAATTTTTTGTCTGACAGATGAGCCCCATTATGCATGTAAACAATTTCTGTTTGTAGATGAGAGGAAATTTATGTCTAAAGAAGAATGCTAAAATTAAGGAGGCTGAAATGGGAATGAAGAGATCTTATTCAGGAGTTAAAATATGTTAATAAATTGTTTTAGATGTAACTTATGTAAAAGTACCAACTTGAGCTTTGGGTCAAACTTAAAAGAAGTGGTGAATTTGTGGGAAAGCTGCTTAAGATGGGTCCCACCCACCCACAAACACAAACACAAAATAGTTGTTTCATTCCCAGTGTCTGTGTTGTACTTTTTTATGCGGTGAAGGATCCAAGACAGATGAGTAATTAACATGTTATACGTGAAGTATGTTAGATCCTTTTGCTGACTGCTTAATGATTTGCTTATTTCCCAAATTACTAGATTGTGCTGAAGTTGCGTTTGGGTTGTGCAGGTTACAAAGTTGATGAACTCAATCCTGAATCAAGTCACTTGCGGCTTCAATTCTCTCGGTTTCCTGGTCCTAGAAATGGACCTGGATCCCGTGGTAAGAGGTGAGCAGGTTCACCTAGGGAGTCTAGGTTAATGTGCATTATACTGCGGAAGGTCATTTATTTTTTTTAGGGGTTGGTGAGCATTTACATGGGTCCACACATGGAGTTTTAGTCACTTCTAATTAGGAGTCTTTGAGATGCACATATTATTAACAGTCATAATACAATTTCAGTTATGCAAATCTAACTCATGGATAATTTCAGGATGTTCATATCCAACTACCCTGTTGTGTAATTGATACATGACCAAATTATGCACCTAAATTTGCACTGTGTTCCCAAATGAATGTTTCTCTATCAGAATGTAATCGTTCTAAGTGTTCAATGCCATCTTTGCATGTACACTCTTCTAAGTATGTGCTTGTACTGGATCCTCTCCTGTTGGAGGAAGAAAGGCAGAGGGATGTGGGCTCAATAGACTCCCATGTTCTCTTTTCTACTATAGGGTTTCACACCTTGTATTTCTCTCTCTCGGACAGGATGACAACCTTTACAAGAAAGGATCATTTTGGTGCTTGTGAGAGCTAATGTGATCTAATTTTGTGGGTTAGCTCTGTTGAAGCAGGTTTAGTGTTTTCCATGCTTTAGGAAACAATATATGATTGTAGTGATGGAGCTATAAGGGGAGAGGAGGAAGAGGGGGGGGGGGGGGAGTGTGTGTGTGTGAGCTGAAGTAGGGATTTGGCTTTCCTTCTATTTACTCTCCACTTCTTAGATTCAATATTTTATAAAAATTATTATTAAAATGTTAAGTTGTAAAAAATAAACGAACAAATCTGAACTGTTAAAATTTTATCTAAATAGTTCATAACTCCCGTAGAGAAAATATGCACAATTCATTTTTGTAGAATATTGAATCTTGTTCAGATTTAATCTATGGTTTATGTAAAAGTGGAGCTCATCAACTTTGTGTAACCTGATCCATTATTTGGATTAAAAATAAATTTCACTACATAGAAGTGGGAATACCGTGGCTAGGTATTGAGAATTACAGATTCTTGGCATTGCACTTCTGCGGCCACCTAGCTTGCTTCCATGTGTGGAATGTTGGTGGACCTCTATAGGTTGGGATTAGTTGAATTTTGAACCAAGCATGTTGGTTTTGCAGAATGGATAACATACGCGGGTTAAGATTATGGTTGGTTTGGTCCTTTTTTTTTAAGTGACTTGATTATTTTAGATATTTATTTTCTATTTGACTTGGCTGCTCTTTTTCTGAGGAACCATTTTGATGGTGATGAGAAAGACGTCAATTCCCTTTCTAAATAGTTTTGTTGCAATTTTTTTTAAGTAGTTATTCCTTTTATAACTTGTGTAATATTGTTGGTCTAATCTATTTTTTCAATAATAACTCGCCAACAAATGGCTTCTTATGCTGAAGCAAGAAGGCTATATCTCATAGTGAAACACGATTTGGATTTAGTCGTGGAATAGAAATCTTGTCCTTAGTTCAGCTTTGACTGAATTAAACCCAGTTAAACTGGTCACTCACCAAAAGAACAAAAAAATTAATAGGTAATCAAGCCAATTGGATTTGTTCCCAAGTAGTAAATTTATTTAAAATAATATTTGTCCGTTTTTGTTCTTAGTAGTGTGAGTGGGGTATTTTCTTTTCTCAAAGATTTTTATGCCTGTTATTTTGTTCATTTGTGTGAATGGTTCGTTATTTGGATAAAAAAATAATGATAATATTTTTTTAATCACAAGGAAACATGTACAACCACAACGCTAGCAAATTAAGAGAGGGGATGAAGAAAAAACAGAAAAAGAAATTCTCTTGTAATGGCTGCTATAGCCCATAACCCAAAACTGAAATAAAAAATAGTAAGAGATAAAAGGTGTGCGGGGTTTAAACAAAAAATAGTGGTAGGTAAAAGGTGTAAAAGGGTATCCCATGTATCCCGTGGAAGAACAGTTAAACTCAAAGGAACATTTTTTGTCCCCAAAAGAAGTTCTAAAAGAAACTTGATGCGAAATTTGGTAACTATTGACGTTGAGATTTGGACAAGAAACAAACATCTGAGATTTTTTTTTTCTTTTTTAAGTTGTCAGTAGGCAGTTCTTTCTTGTTGAAGAATAAATTGTAAAGCGCGGCTCTAACATCCTGATACTATCAACCTCACTTTGAGGGTCTGTTTGGATACAATAAATGAGTTTTCTTTTTTTTAAAAAAAAAAAGAATGTAATCGACTAAAAAGGAATGGAAAAGAATAATGGATCAATGAGACTGTGTTGTGTGTGTATACATATAGTCACCCCAATCCAACACCACCTATCTCATCTAATCAATTGGCCTGTTCATTCTTAGCATCGACCATAGTTGAGGGAGACTGAGGAGGACTGTAGAAAATAGGAAGGAAATTGCTTTGCATGGGGCAAATCTATTCATCTTTTCCTTTCGCTACAGAAGAGAAAAATGTAGCCAATTTCATGAGCTTTCAATCAACACATAAATCTTCTTCCCATGTTAATTGAGAGAAGAGATTAAGGTAATCTTCCTCTTCATTTTACTTTCTTGTATTTGAATTATTGTGAGTTTGAATTAAACGGCATTTTTTTTCCTTGTACGCCCAAACTTAAGGCCTATTTGGTATAGTTGCCAAAAGAATGGAAAAAGGAATAATGTCTACTTTTCCTTTTGTTATTCCTTTTCCAACAAAGCATAGGAAAAGCATTCCCTCATTTATCTAACGGAATGACCGTATAGCTAAAGGAATAAAGGATAAATGCCTATACCTTGAAGGCATAAAATATCACTTATCCTAACCGTGTAAATGAAAAAAATTTCATTGGAAAAGGTAAAACCTATTTTAATAATATTTACGGCTTGAATAAATTAATCTTGACTGCTGGTTATTGATACCCTTAGGACACACAAAAGAGAAAAAGAATAAAATATCTATATTACATCTTACTTGCATATAAAGTAATTACAAGTTAAGGGTAATTGAGTCAATTTAAATTTATCTTTTTGATTCCCATTATGTTTCTACTCTACCAAACATAGCAATGCAAAATTATTCCTATCTGATATAAAACATGCCAAATGAGGCTTTAGTAATTATATTAAATTCGATTCCCAATTTGATTACCATTTCCATTCCTTACAATATCTTTCCAACGTATCAAATATAAAATGAGAGGAGAGAAATAAGATTTTTCGGGAAGTTTGGAAATTGTAGAAATTTGGCCTTGGAAGAATTCAAGAAAAAGAAGCAAGAAAAAAAGAATTTGGGTGAGTAGAAATAGTGAGTTCTTTTTATTGTGCTTGAATTTGATTGATGGTATAAATGACCTAATTAGAGCCATAGACTTTTTGGCCTCATAACAAGAGGATTGATAGCATATTTGGGGTGGTGGTGGGCGCTCAAAACAGTTTTTTTTTTGTGAGCATAAAAAATATTTGTAAATCAATAATTAAAAATTAATTATTTTTAGACATAAAGATTACCAAAATCAATTTTACCTCTCTCAATAAATTTTTTTTTTGTCACTGTCCAAACTCAACGGTTTTTACCATTCTGAGCTTTTGCTTTTGGTGATTTTGGGGTGGCGTTTCCAGAGGTTCAATATAATTATTGTGGATTGCTGGGCCAGGTGGGATCCGTTCTAGGCCTCCACTTTTTATTATATTACGTTTGGTGTTTTGAATAATACTATTATTTTTCTTGGTAAAAAAATATAGTAATTGTTGTGGGTTGTCGGCCACCTATCCTAATGCAAGAATGATACTGTGATCAAGTTATAACCAATTTTATATACTTACAAAATAACTTTTACATAGCTTCTGAATTTATTTCATGTCTCGTATCATTTCAAATATGATTGAAATACGGTACTGATGAATACTAAGATTGTCATCTCTCCCTTCTGTTAACAAAAATTTTTCAGGTGAAGGCTCAGAAGAAGTTAAAAGGAAAGTAGAGTACAAACTAGAATAGTAGCCTTAGCATATATTGCAGGAACATATTTAAATTTTTAAAACTACATAGAAATTGGGGATGATGAGTAAAGTGGAATTAAAATATATATTTAAGAATACTATTTAAAGAAATTATTGGTGGATGTGCGTGTGTGTGTATCGATTTGGTTTCTAAAGAGCTAACATGATAGTACTAAAATTTATATTTTTTTTCAGAGGTCCAGATGGTCTAAATCTATATATCTTTATATTATGAAAAGCTTATAACAAATTGCAGTAGTAATAAATTATAAATAATGCAACCTATTTTTCAAACTTCACATGATAGATCTAGTAGGAGTTGTGATGTAGATCAAAGGCTCTTTAGATAAAGCTGATAATGCAAAGCAGTAGCAGTACCGTGCTTTTCACATGGGCGTCTTGTAAAGTTAAGATCCTTCCTTCCTTAAGTCTATCAGTCATTTCCTTTTTAACGATAACATTGACTTTGATACCAAAACCAGAGTTCGGCAGAGCCTTAATTAATTAATTAGATGCCAAACAAATCCTTATTGAGCCAAAATTGTATTATGCATATGCAAGTTGTAAATAGTACGTCTTATTTTATAGATTCTACATAAGATATGAGACCCAACTCGTTATATGTCCAAGATTTATCTCACCTAGACTAGATTAAGATCCCCTGAAATTGCCCTTTGGCAAAGTAGTAGAGGCAATAAAGAAGTTAATGATAGAAGGAGTGCTAAAATATAATAAAATAAAATAAAAATTATCAAAATAAATTTTATTTTCATAATTATTTTAAAAATATTTTTTATAAAAAGATAATTTCAAATGTCAATGCCTTTTTGGGATTTCGAGGAGATAAAATTACCTTTATGGAACATCAAAGAGATAATTTTTTAAATATATATAGGATTTCCTTTCTTCTCTCCCTTGCATTTGCATCTCACCCATTATCGTTGCGTTCCCGAAATTTGTTATCCTTCCAAAGGTGGAGATAGTCTGGCAGTGGCAGATTCGCTGGCGAGAATCTGACAGAGCAGGATTTGCTGAATAGTCTTACTATTACTATTACTTCTCAGAATGCTACCATAGCTGTTTAGACCTTGTGAATTCTAATCTCTTGCCACCAAGAAACTAGATTTTTCTCTCATCAGAAACTAAATTTTTCTCTCAGCACATTCGTAGAACCGGGAAAGGATGCGGGGGACGTATATATTTAGTTTTAAAAGATATTAAATTTTAAAAAGAAAATTTTATCATTTACTTTTTATCTCGAAAAGTTTTTTATATCAAATAATATTAATTTAAAAATAAAATTAAAACTAATTAATTAGTAAGAAATATTAAAAAATTTAGAATTAAGAAAAGATTGAGTTTGACAAAAAAAAAGAATTAATATGAAGTTATATTAATTTAATTTATTTTAATTAAAATAAAATTAAGAAAAAAATGAAAAAATATCAAGTGATATTAATTTAATTGAAATAAAATTAAAAAAGAAAGAAAGAATAGGAGGCCAGCATGGAAAAAGGTGGAAATCACTTATAAAAGAAAGAATGAATATCCATTTTAAAAGATAAGTTATATTTATTCACCCTACACTCAATAAGAAAATATTAATTCTTTTAAAAATTTTATATTCTTTTAAAATTATTTTCATTAAATAGGATAAAAAATAAATTATTTTTTCTCTGCGTAACTTTTTTATTACTCCTCTCTCTCATAATTAAATACTATTATAAATAAAGATAAAATTAAAAAATATTAAATGGTAATATAAAAATTCCAATGAAGTATCTGGAAAGTTAATATGGTAATTAGATAAATTCTAGATTTATTTTTAGAAATAACTTATATTACAAAGGGCATTTAAGTGTCATTTATCCAATTTTTTTTTTTTAATGGAAATTTCCTTCACCTCTCCCCCACACTTGCAAGTTGCAACTCAAATCCCTCACTCACACTGTCATTGGGTTTCCAAAATTTGTCATCCACCCATAAAGAGAAAAAATTACCTTCTTTGGGAATGAATACATACATACATACATATATATATATAGAGATGTAAGTAACTTCTCAGAGTAGTTGTTGTAGTTGATGATAATGATATTCGGATTCCCCAAGCAGAGGAGAAGGAAGATGGCTGCTGCAAGCAAGGACTGCAACAGCTGATACGACAGCGGCTACAGCCTACAGGAAGAGTATGCAGATAGAGTTAACCTTTTTTTTTTTTGGAAGGAAAGAGTTTACTTTAGTATGAACAGGTTGCTCGTTGGATTTCACAACTTTTTCTACTTTCTCTCGCACCTCTACTTCACCATTCTCTATCAATATTTATATTTATATCTACTATAGCAAAATATCTAATAAATAAATAAATAAATTACTAGTATACATTTATTTATTACTTCTAAAAGATTATGGACGCTGCGTCTTATTTTATATCTCTTTTTTTAATTCTGTACATTTCACACTAGACACACAGTTACAGTAAAAATGTGAACTGTCAGATGAGCGTCCAAAGCATGTTTCATTTTTCTTATTACTTCTCCCCTTCTTTTATATAATTATTATATGTATCCGGTATTATAGGTTTTTTCTAACATTATTGATTCTAAATCTAATAGCTCTTTCAACATAATTTTTTTATTTTTTCTGTTTTAATATATAATTCATTTTTAACTATTTTATAATAATTAAAAGATTTGTCAAAATTTAAAAAAAAATATCAAAACTTTTCAAAATCATTTTTATTAAATTGTAACCATATTTTAATTATATCTCTTTTAATATTTCTCTTGTATCTACCATGGAAACGGTATTATAAAAAGGGATACATCTAAAAAAAATTAAATGCTGTCTACATTTTACAAAGTCACTTATACTATAAATATTCAAAATCTTTCCAAAACATTACTTATATATTCATCTATATTTTTAGGTACGAAATTCAACATAAATTAATCAATACACAATTAAAAAGTTAAATTAAATTTCAATATCATAAATTCAAATTAAAATTAAAATATTTTATATTTTTCAATTTCACATCCGTTATTTTTTGCCAACATTTCACATCCGTTATTATGTAAAAAAAATAGAATAAATTGGAAAATAAAAAATATTATAAAATGTCATCTTTAGGTTTTTTTAAAAAAAATATTAAATAAAATATTCAGACATAATAAGTATTGAAAAAAAAACTCCTATCATATTAAAACTAAAAATTTTAACTTAAGTTCTGAACTATAATTCCTTATAGTTTTTATTTTTTTTAATCTTAAAATTTCCAAAAATATTTTTTAAGATTTAAAAATATTGAATATAAATATAATTTATCATAAAATTAGCAACTGGCACATGGATGGAATCACCACCTTTAGTAAAAAGATGGAAAAAGCAAAGATCTACACGCATCCATTTGTCTGCATCTGCTGCAATTAAAGTATGATAAATATTTCCAAATTCTCAATTCATTCTCTATTTATTTATCACTTCTCATCGCATCTTCTAAAGTATATGCCTTCCCTCCACATAACCATTAGCTCCTACAGTTCATCTTAAACATCATAGTTGGGTGCAAACTTTGATTTGCTTATCAACTAATTCACTTTTACACTGCCAATGCTCTTCTTTTTTAAAAAAATCTATTCGGTAATTGTACATAATTTTTTCTAATTTAATTAGATCTAATAAAATATTTGAAAGGTATGGAGTGGACTTCATCTCTATAAAATAAAATTCATATGTGCAAAGATGACATTCACTCTTTTTTTTTTACTATTTTTTTCATACTTCCTGGGTTGAGGTTTTAGGGACTTGGATTCTTCATCTCAGTCAGTATCAATTAAATTTTACTTTGATTATAAATGAATTTTTTTAACTTTTTTAAAGTTTGTAATCTTGCTATGTTGGTAATGCACAATCTCCACCTCGCTCAATTTCGAATAAATTTTATTCCCATTATATTTATTATTCAAAGAACATATTAAATAATGAATAAAGAACAAATCGAAACATATATCTTCTAGTGAATGAATTGTAATTTTCTTGTTGGCAAGAAATTGTAATTTTCTAAAATCAATATATCAACATCATCAATATATGACATAAAATTTATTAAAGTTATGAATAGTCTTGTTCATTTTATTACATTTTGTGTAAACATGGGACCCACGTTTAGTAAAAAAGATAAATAAATGAAAAATCAATATGTGAAGAAAAAAAATTTTATGAGTATAATATATATATAACATGTTGCATTATTTATAAGTTTTTTTACAACCATTATTTATATGTTACAAACAAATACTTCTATTTCAAAATCATCATCACTCTAAAGTTTTAGTTTATTTTTAAAATGGTTATTATTTTAGAAATTCAGTGAAATATTAATTAGTTTTATATCATTTTACCCTTTCATTAATAAAAATAGTGGTATATAGAGTCTAAATGCATTAATATTTTATTAATTTTAATATAAAAGTATTTTAGTTAAATATATGATTAGATTTTGTTATAATATATGCTATTTAATAATTTTCCCAATCTATATGCATAGCTGCAAATTAAGTCCAAAATTATAATAATTTTAGAACAAGAAGAGTAGAACTAATCCTCGACTGAATGCAATGCAATGTTAAGGAAAATTTGTCAAATTTTACTTTATTGTTGTTGACATCTACAGTTTACAACTTTGAACTTGCATCTTTCTTGTGTCTGTTATCATAATTGATGAGTAAGAAGGATTTATACTTTAATTAATGATGATAGCTAGAGCATTCTTGTCTTTCATTAGTCTCTAAATATTGTTATTCTTTTTTTAATGAGCAGAAAGTGTATTTCCCATCTCACATGCAAAAATTAATATTTTTTATATATAGAAATTACTAAAGTGGATTTTATTTTTTTAAATAAATTTTTTTATATACATGGTTAAGGACTGAACTAAGGATAACATGTTTAAATGATATAACTATCTACTAATTATATTAAAATTTTGTTAATCATATTATTATTTATAATTTCTTATCGCATGTATAATGAAGTGCATGTATTGTCCTATTTTTTATAACTTGCAAATAATAGAACGTGCTATATATTTAAATTAATTTTTTTTTTGGTATATGTCGAAGAAAAAATAAGCCTTCACAATTAAATTTGTTATGCACGCAAAAGCCAGAAATTATGAAAGCGTGTAACAGTGACTCGAATCTAAGTTGGTTTTTATATTATATATTCCCTCTTGTCTTTTATATATATATATATAGAGGGTATTTTTTCATAATTTTAAATATAAGACTCTTTATTATATATGGAATAATATTTATTATATATTTTTAAAAATATTATTATTTAATATATTAAAAAAAATTAAATAAAAATAATTTTAAAAAAATATTAAAATTTTTTTAAAAATTAAAATAATTAATTAATTTTAATTTTTTTTAATTCGTATAATTAAGTTAAAATGATCATAACATTAAAAATTAAAGAGAGTATTTATTAATGCTAAAATTAATATTGGTATTAGATATTACATCCACGTCAATATGTGTAGATTTTAAATTGATTAGCAAATAAGAAATAAAAAACGTAGATCCAGAGAGTTGAAAGTACGGGTGCTTCATGACTCATCAACCTGCATCATTAGTCATTAGTAATTTAAAAGGGAAAAAGAGATTCTACCAAAAAAAAAAGAGGGAAAAAGAGAGAGAGAGTGAGGTGATGAGCAAAATTAATGATTGGAATCTTTGGGAGGAGTAAGATAAGTGAGAGAGAAAAGAGAGGGGAAGAGTAATACTAGTTAGAGAGAGAAAGAGAGAATAAATATAATGAAGTGGTTCCCAGAGAGAGAGAGAGATGCATGTGTAGTAAAGTGGGGAAAGGGCGTTGCTATCACATTAATGAAGATGATTTGGAGTTATGTGGGGGAGGATGTCCCAACTGAGGAAG
This sequence comes from Adenanthera pavonina, assembly GCA_026686845.1. Taxonomy (NCBI): domain Eukaryota; kingdom Viridiplantae; phylum Streptophyta; class Magnoliopsida; order Fabales; family Fabaceae; genus Adenanthera; species Adenanthera pavonina. The sequence goes on along the minus strand of JAIVEN010000001.1, from coordinate 49,282,524 downwards.
CTTTTCTAATGGCCACAACGTCTTCTCGGAAGCCTCACTGGCTCGCCAGTCACTGCGCATGGGTGACGGCGACCCTGTCTATGTTTGATGTGATCACTCAACTTTCAGTGGTTCTCCTCCAAAATATATGATTAATTATATTAAAATTGTGAAAAATAATTTTATTTAAAAATATATTATTTTTTAATAATATTTCTATTTAATATAACCTATTTAAATTTTACTATCGTTTCTATATTTAATTATATATAAAAATAAAATTCTAAGATTTAGTAAATAAAATTTATATTTTAAATGGAATAAAATATTATATAGCGATACTTTAAATTACTTCCCATATTCATATCAACTGCTTACTGCATGGTAGAACAACCCTTTAAAATGTGTTAAGTCTTTTATCAATATGAAAGATAAATATAAAAATAAATAAACTAAAGATAAATATAAAAATAAATAAACTATGTTAAAGATTATTTTTTACTACAAGTCATCTAAAAAGTAAAAACAAACAAACTGTGCAAAAAAAAGACTTGTTTGACTAAAAAAATAAAATAAGACAAAAATGACAATGAAATAAAGTGGTTTTAAAATAAAAAAAATATATTTTTCACTCCTAAATGAAAAATAATAAATTATATTACAACAAAAATTTATATTGCAAATATCAAAACGAGCTTAAGAAATTCAATTCTTCGAAATAAATTGTAAAGAGTGTATTCAATAAAAATACTTCGAATATACTATTCTTTTAATTTCCATGTATTGATGTGCTATTCTCTTTTTATTTACAAGATATTTTATGATACTGTGTATTCTAAGAGTTAAATTCTTGTGAACACACCAACTCTGACACGTGACGCCACACAAATGGGACCATCCTGACCTCTTACTTCTTCACCATAATCTAATCATAGCCGTAGATCTTCTCTGAATCATGATTGCTACATCTTAAATGTACGACCGGTCTCGTGGTATCATTTCTGTGTCGGTAAGTAAAGCGAGGTGATAAAGTTCAGTATGGCCCATTTTTTGACCAGCAAAAAGAAAGAAGTACGGCAAAACAAGCATGAAAAAAGAGCACTTCATGTTAAATACTGGCTAATTTTGTTGTTTTTATAATCCTAACGTGCTCTACCTTAATTAGTCGTGATCAAAATGACCATAAAAGGTGGTTCAATAAAAAATATTTTTTTTGTTGAATATTACCGTAATATAATTAAGTACAATATTTTCCCACGTTAATTTGATTTTTATAATATAAATCGTTTGCTGTTCTGCACAGACATTATAATTGTGTTTAATCTTCCAAGTTTTCTTTCTGAAGCAAACAAATGTGTAGCTGTCACCCTGTCAAATTAATTTAATCATATAACAATCTTGCATATTCTTTTTTTAAAATATTTTGGGATTGGACCCCTAAAATTTTAATATTGATTAAATAAATTGTGCAAGTGGCCCATTTTTATTCCAAAAAATGAGTATTGGTGGGTTTGAACCTTAGAGGTGCAAAGCAATGAAGATAGTAATTATTGAATTAAAGATGTATTAACATGTTCATTTACTTCTTTATTTAATTTAATATATTTATTTTTAATCAGAAAAGACCTGTAATTTCATAATTTATGAGCAATTTATTGTGGGATCCAGCTGATTTATATTTAAAATATCAACGGGCAATTTTGTATTTTACCATGGAAAGAGAAAGACGTCTATCAATCTTTTGTTTTTTTTGTCTTGGCTAATATGAAAAGAAGTTGCACGTTCAATTGACAATGGTGAAATTGATTCTACCACCAATCAATGGGCCCTTCATGTTTAGTGTAGATATATAGTAGACTCGGACATAAAAATAGAAAAAATAATAAAGTTCAAATGAAAAAAAATATGTTTCTCCTTTATTAAAAATAAAAAATGTTGTTATTAAATAACAGCGTTGATAATATAATATAAGTTTATATTTTAATTTTTTATAATTTTGATCAATTTTGAAATTAATTTTATTAATTTAAAAATTCATAATTAAATATTATAATTTAAATTATTATTAACATAATGCTGATTATTATATTTTTGTTTTATCATATATATACACGTTATTTTGAATTTGCTATTTATTTTTTATTATTATAAATCGTATATATACACAAAAGATATATTTAGTTATATCAATAGAATTAAAAAAAATTCACAAAATATCAGCAATTGACATTAAATTAAAACTTTTATAAACTGTAAAAATTAATTATATAAATGTTTAACATTAAAGACTGAATTTAAAATTAAGCAAACTTATAAAGACTAAAATTATAATTTTTTATAAAGAGCAATGATTAAAAATAACCTCTCTTCTCATAATTCCATTCTTCTCTCTCTCCCACTTAATTCTACAAAACATACTTTTCGGTGATGTCCTTTACTAGCCACCGCCATCAAAAACAAACTCGATGGATTCGACTTGGTTAACATTAATTGAAAATAAATGGAAGTTATGAATATATCAATATATCAAAAGTTGGTATAAATACACGAAAAATATGCCCACCTTAAAATTGAATATATAGTGTCATTTTATTTAAAAAAAAAACAATACATCACTTTTTGTGACCTTATATTATTGTTATTATTCTTTTTTGGGTATTCTGCACCTGGCCACTCAATTCAAGGGACCATTTGCCTTAGTAAACGTAAGAAAGCTAATACTTTGGCCAATGCGAGGCCTTTTGAAGACCTTTCTTCCCAACTTGCAGACACCTTCATTCATACTTGTCCTAAAGCACATGCTTTAAATTTTTTAATTTAATTTAATTTTTCCTGCAATAATTGTTTCGCCCCCTTTTTTTTTTTTTAAATAATATAATTGGGGACAGGTAAGAGGTCCCGTTCCTGGGTGTTGCTGACAAGAGGGAATGGGCTGAGATTCACAAAAAAGTCCTTTCTAAAAAACAAGCCGTCGTGCTTTTAATTGGTTTCACAAGCTGGATCCATCTATTGAATCATGCTACGTAGATCTAAAAGATATTCCTTTCATGTTGATCCATCTATTGAATCATTATCGTTTGAGCTTAGTTTAGATCTGGAGCATATTCCTTTTTTAACTATAGGGATGTACACCATATATATGTACTTCTTTCATAAACTGTTCAGATAAGATTTGAGCGGTTCAAATTCTTTTATTATTTTTAAAATTTGATTTAACATTTTTTTTTATCTCAAATGATGCAGATCGAGTAGAAACTAGTATCAATCTCATAACTGTCAATTCTAAAAAAAATAATATTTTAGGTTAGAATGAAATAAAAGGATTTGGACCATTTAGATCTCTTCTAGATGATCTATATGAGACGTGCATGGTGCATATTCTCATGAGCTAGTCTTAGCAGATAACTTTTAATATTTTTTCTTTTCAATCTCACAGTGAACGCAGTACTATAAAAGATTTTATTGCATTTATGAAGCACATTTATTTAATTTGTCCCAAATTCAAATCTTGAGGCATTTTGTAATTTGATTAGGGGTTTCACTTTCCTATGAATGGCAAGCAATTTACATATAGAAAAGCTATGGCAATTGCCTGTTCTGTTTCTTCCATCTCTTCTAATAGTAATAATAGAGAAATAAATGGTCAAAACTTAGTTACTAATTCTTTACTGTTATTCATTATTCCCTCCCATATGCAGAAAGACATCACACTATTTTTTTTCTTTTTCTTTTTTCTCTTTCTTCATTCTCAGACAAGAAATAAAAGTGGCGAAAGATATTGCATTAGAATAGTCGTCACCCACTTCCCTCTAATCTGAGTTCACCAATGGTGAAATTTACAACAAAAACACCCAACTCATATTACATTACACCATTTTTAATTTATAAATAGATGATGGCTTTCATTCATTAAAATTACTTTAAAATTTTAGGATACTCACACCTGAATTTTCAGAAAAGCTATTGTTGTAATCATTAATTAAGTAATAACTGTTCTAAAACATAATTGTAAGTCCGGTCAAATTTAATAATTAATTTAATTTGTAAAAATAATTATGGTTTGGGAAAATTATATTTTTATCTTTACATTATTATTCAATTTTTAGTTCAATGTTCATAATTTAAAAAAAAAATCAATTAAATGAGTCCCCACTATTGATTGGCACACACATAGATTTGAAGTTGGGTGTTTAGATGTAATATGTTCATAAGGCAAGAGTTATAATTAATGGCACGAGATGGCTGTGGCACATGCAAAAGGCCCCACTGGTCACTGCTCACTGGCATCTCTATGATTGTTAAGGGTCAACCACGACACCTTGATAATGCCAAAACTTTTGTATCCAATAATCTCTCCTTTCTTCAATTATTTCTTACAATATTAATTGTTCATTAACTAAAAAATAATCATAGAATTAAAATAAGGTTTTTGGCAAAATAATCGGTGTCTTAGAATAGATGGTACCTTCCCTTATGATTCCATAATTTCCAGTGACGGTGATTATAAAAATTTGCTTTCATCCACATACATGGATTATTATTTTCCTCTAACTCTTCCTTTGTAGCATCATTTCAACATTTTTTAATATTTTATATAATGTTTTTTATCAACATATTTTATATAATGTTCGTAATATAATAAAGATAACAAATTGAGTTGATGTTATATTATAACATAAAACTATGATTTAACTCTTCAAAGTTTTGGCCCAAAAAAAAAACTCTTCTTAGTAAAAATAGTTAAGTAGAAATAAATATTATGCAAAATTTTAACTTGATGAACAATTTTTTTTAAAAACTAGTGTACATTTAAAAAAAAAAGATAAGACTGATGTACTTAATTAAGCTTATATACTTAATGTTCTTTTGTCAAATCAAATTAAAGCTTGCAAATTTTAAATTTAAAAAATATGCCAACAATTATATTAATAATAAAAGTTGATTATAGAATAAATAATTATATGAAAAAGTATATTTGGACTTATTTTATTGGAATGCAGCGTATTAATTATATAAGTTTAAGTGTCTAATTTTTTTTTTCTTTTCTAAATAAGAGTGATGTACTATTTTACCCAAATTTCAAGGGCATTATTTTAACTTACTCTGAAATTTGATTAAGTTGAACTACTACAATCAGTCAAAAACAAAAGAAATTTGGGATAAACCTAATTTTTTTAAGAAAATATATATGATCAAGTATGAGTGTGCATCTCATTTATTTAATTTCTGTTTGTTTTAAACCTATAATTAATCTACTTAAGAGTTAACTAATTTGTTTAACAAAATAGTTCAAAACATCTTTATCACACAACTAATTGCTAGCTAGGGAATATTGTACTTTGGACAGTAGGCCTGACCTTGTTGAAATTTCAATCCTCCATCTCATTGCAAATTTACTAGTCATACTATAGCTTTCGTGAAGGAGCCGTAGGGTTGATGAATTTCCTTAATCTAGTAAGATTTTGTTTTAAGCTATATTTAATCATAAGTATACAAGCTAGCTGGTGTACTTTTCTTTGTTAACCTTACTAATTTACTTGTGTTTTGTACAGAATTTAAGCTTCACTTTGGGATATGTTGAAACTAAGATTCTATGCTTAATTTTTCATTTTGTACTGATTACTATATTTATTCTTCTTCTAATTTTCTTCTAATTTCGCAATCTAAACTGTGACAAATAGGTTTAATTGGGATTTCGAAAACAATTCAACTTGGCTTATTAGTTATAGTTTGATTATCACAACTGGCAAAAATATTTACCAGTGAAATTCAATTAAGATAAAAGTTTGTTGGCCAAAAAAAAAAATCAATGTAAAATTTTTAGATGAATTCAATCACAATATATAATTGAAGTTTAAATTTAATCAAAGTTCAGTAAAGCTCAAATTATCAAACTGATAACACTAGGTATTTACAAATTGTCAAAAAACACTGATTAATCATGTGGATTAATTGCTTTTGTAGATCAAAATGTCTTTAATGGTTATGAATAAAAAATTAAAAAAGTAATAAAAAAAGTTGTTTTTGAATGATGATATTATATGTATAAGAGATTATATATAAGTATGTCAATATATAAAAGTTCTTCAAGGATCATAACATCTGAGGCTTCTGATTTTAAGGTGTTTATAAAATTAAAATTGTAAAATTTTTTTGTATGAGTCTTTCTTTCTCAAATTTACAAAAATTATATAATTAAGATCTGAGGAAGATTCTGATTTTTCCCCTTTTTACCCTCTTTCTTTCTGATTAATTATGTTTTCCTTCAAATCAAGCATAATCTAAAGTTTAGAGGAAGTCCATCAGTATGGATGAGACATAGTGGTCTCCATATGAGTACAAATGAAGAAAAAAGAATATGACCTTACCATTTTAATAACCATGTACATATTGTTTTGTGTCACAAAAAGAAAAAAGGTAATACACATATCCAATTAAAAAAGACTGTCAACGGTATTAATGTCAGAATCGGACCGGACCGGCCAATTTGACTGGTCAAACTGGTCGAGCTGGGAATAAGTGCCTAGTCTGGTCCGGTTAGGATCGAGGACCGGGGGATTCAAAATTGGTAAAAATCGGTCAAGAACCGGTGAAACTGGCCATAAACCGGTTCTGAACCGGTCCCATACTATTTTTTTTTCAAATTTTTTTAAAACATTTGTTTTAGTTTTGAAAATAAAATAACATCATTTTTAGTAAAAAATATTTTTTCTTTATATATTATAAGATTATATAAACATTATTATGATATATAATCATTCAAAATTGTATATTTATTTAATAAATAATATAATAATGGATTATTAGTTTATTATTTTGAACTCAAAATGTGATTATGAATTAATATTAACTTATTTATACCTAAATATTGAATTATGAAACTTATTAATAATTTGTTTATGGTAATAATAGATTGATAATTTAATATTATTTAGTTTGAGACTTTAATTAAGTCACAAAATTTATTTAAACTTATATTATTTGTTTTAAATATATTATTTTAATTACTACCAGTCTGACTCCAATTAAACCATTGAATCTTGAACTAATCTCTTACCTAGTTTAATATCTAATCTGATTCTAATAGCATAGAATTAGGTTGTACAATGTCAAAAAAGTTGTCCTAATTATTTTGATCGATTAAATACTCCAAAAATCCATCATGCAAATATATTGGTCAACATATAGATCTCAAAAAATTGTTTATTTAGGGTATAAAATAATTTCGTTTCATATAAATACAAAGTTTGGTATACTTCTCTATTATTGTTGAATAAATAATTAATAAATAACGAAGGAGATGTATCATAAGAATAAATAATTAGTTAATAATAAATAATATTTTTTCCATGGGCGAATAGGAACGAGACAAAAGTTGCCGGAGTTTTCTTTCGAAGCCGAAATCCTTTACCCTTTAAAGAGCATGCACAATGCAGCCTTTACAAAGTAAAAAAGCTAAGCATCAAAAGTAAAAGAAATCATATTCTACCGAAATAAAAAAGTAAAAGACATCGTAAATTCAGGCAAAGCAATGCCATGCCATGCATTAATTATAGGAGAGGGAATTCATGTGGGAACTTTCGGATTAGACCCCCTCTAACATCCTATTGTGCAATCTGTATATTTAGATTAAAAAATATTGTAATGTGAAAATTATATTAGTAGCTATGAGAAAAACACTTAATGAAAGAAGGTTTATTATTGTTGTTGTTTTTGTAATGTACAAATTATTTTAGTAGCGAAAAAGTAATAATTACTATACAGAGTTTGAACAATATTTGGGAAAACACTTACCCGAATGTAGAGTATGGGTCGACATTGGACCAAACCATCATTGAAAGTGTGAGAGGAAATGACAAAAGAAAAATACATAGTAATTTAACGAAGGAAACTTTTGAATATATATATATTTCAATTATTACCATTATTGCTTACACAGCTAATAAAATAAAAACTTGTGTCCGTGTCCTATTTTAATAAAAGAAAATAAGGATGGTGTCGACATTACTCCCTACTTTAATTTATTCCCTGCTTAGCTTAGCTCGCTCGCAGCCTCCATAAAATCCAAATTCGTGTTTCCAAAGCCCGCTTGGGGTCAAATAGGTACAAATAATAATTATTATTTTTTATTTAAAGTTTAATAGTAGATCGATGTTGAATTTACCAAAGGTGAGTAGATCAGTAGTAGTAGGTGAGAGCTGGGTGAGAAAGAAACTATATAAAGGGTGGTATTGGGTTGCACAAGGGCAGAACCAAGTCCCAGTTTGGGAGGGTTGAAGAAGAAGATGGGGTCCATCATGGCCTCTGCTACTCTCACTCTGCTGTTCGCCATTGTTTGTGTCAGCTTCTTGCCGTCGGAAACCTCCGCCAACAACTACGTCTACTCCTCTCCCCCTCCTCCTCACTCTCCACCCCCAAAGCCTTACATCTACCACTCTCCTCCGCCGCCGGTGTACCACTTTCCTCCTAAGGCACCCTACCATTACCCTTCTCCACCACCACCACCTCCTTACAAGAAGCCTTACAAGTACCCTTCTCCTCCGCCACCAGTTCACGTGTACCCACCTAAGGCTCCTTACCACTACCCTTCTCCTCCACCTCCTCCTAAGAAGCCATACAAGTATCCTTCTCCTCCTCCTCCTCCTGTTCACGTGTATCCTCCCAAGGCTCCTTATCACTACCCATCTCCTCCACCACCGCCTCAGAAGCCTTACAAGTATCCATCTCCTCCGCCACCAGTTCACGTGTATCCTCCTAAGGCTCCTTACCATTACCCTTCTCCTCCACCACCTCCAAAGAAGCCATACAAGTACCCTTCTCCCCCACCTCCAGTTCATGTGTACCCTCCTAAGGCGCCTTATCACTACCCATCTCCTCCACCTCCACCAAAGAAGCCTTACAAGTATCCTTCTCCCCCTCCTCCAGTTTACAAGTATCCTCCTCACATTCCCCACCCCGTGTACCACTCTCCTCCTCCTCCCTACAAGAAGCCTTATAAGTACCCATCTCCTCCTCCTCCAGTTCCCAAGTACCCTCCCCACCACCCTAAGCCCCACCCCTACCCTCACCCTTACCCACACCCACACCCACACCCAGTGTATCACTCGCCACCACCACCACCCTATAAGAAGCCATACAAGTACCCATCTCCACCACCACCGGTTCCCAAGTACCCACCCCACCACCCTAAACCCCACCCCTACCCTCACCCCCACCCACTCCCACACCCACACCCACACCCACACCCACACCCACACCCACACCCACACCCATACCCTCACCCACACCCTTACCCAGTGTACCACTCTCCACCACCGCCACCCTATAAGAAGCCATACAAGTACCCATCTCCACCTCCACCGGTTCCCAAGTACCCACCCCATCACCCTAAACCCCACCCCTACCCTCACCCCCTGCCACACCCACACCCATACCCTCACCCACACCCACACCCAGTGTACCACTCACCACCACCGCCAGTCCATGTTTACCCTAAGCCCCACCCACACCCACAGCCCTACCCGAAGCCACACCCTTACCCACACCCACACCCAGTTTACCACTCTCCTCCACCACCACCACCATATAAGAAGCCTTATGTCTACAAGTCTCCTCCTCCTCCTCCTCCAGTTCACAAGCCCTACGTATACGCTTCCCCACCCCCTCCTTACCACCTCTAGATAGTGCCTTTCCGTAGCTCGCATCACTTGGTAAGCTCACTTTCGCCTTCTCTTTGTGTGATCTCAAATTATATCGTTAAAAGTGGCCTTTTCATGAAACTGACTTGATCACAGAGATCTCGACCTTTAGAATGACAAACGTTTTTTTTTTTTAATGAAGTCCAAAATCGTGCCCAATGGCTTTACAGTTGGTTTTTAATTTTGTTGTAACGCTATAAAACAGTTTTGATTAGCCCCCCAAGAGTCTTCGTTTCATGCAAATTCGATGATGTGTGTAGATTTGATTGGGGGGCCAATGACTAGTGACATGAACTAATGGAATTTTATAAACGTGTATTTGGCAGGATCATGAGTAAATAAAGAAAGCGATGGATGGAGTGGGACGAAGCCCTTTACAATACAGCAGAGAAGAAAGGAGAAAGGAAGCAAAGTTTCCGCGTTTTGTCGAGAAAAAAAAAAGAAAAAACTTGTGTTAAATTATTTGTTCCTCAATTTCTTTGGTTTTTGTTCTAAGATGTATTGTGACAGTTGTGAGGCACTCTCTGGTCCATGTATTTGCTTTGGTTAAATATATTATTAATGTTAGTAGTACATTATGCATGCATTGGAGTTTTCAGCCTGCTGCATTTGCAGGAGGCTGAGAATCTGCTATATTAATAAAATAATAAATATTCTCTCCTTTCTTTGCCTCCCTGTCTCTCTCGACATGGACCACAGTTTGAATTTTCCATTATGATGTTTTCTGGGATATTATCTAGATTCAGGAACACGCCATGCTGGCCCTTCAAACATGACAATGAAAAAGCTGAACCATTATTATCCGAGACTTATCTTCGCCATTGATGTTAACCCATCGTGAAATATATATATATATATACTATATATAGAAGTAAATAAATTGAAGTTAAATTATAACCTGTGGTAATTTGCAAAGTTGAACCGCGAGAAGAATTCAACTTTAAATTGGATTAAAGAAAGCTAGCAGGAAAATCTACAAAAATTATTTTCCACGAAATTATTAAAGATTTAATTCCAACAAAATTAATTTGTAGTGTTGAAGATTTCTAGCATTGTTCTGGTTGAACAAAAAATTCATGAAAGCTCTGTTTGAACTTTGAATGGGAACACATGGCAATATACATTAAGAGTAAAATGCTTTGGAAACTTAAAAATCGAAAAAATAAGTTATTACTTCAACTACTCTCAGAGTTTCCTTTAATTTCTTTCTTCTGTAGCTGACCACAATTTTCATAAACACAAATATTATTATGAGAATCTACTTTTTGCCTATAATAATCACATTTTAATTATTCGATTTTTAAACATTGAAATCTACCATTTTAAGACAAAAACATGTGCATTGGAATATTCATTTGGTTTTATTTGCAACCACCGACAAATTAATAGTAAATAATAACGAGAAGCAAGATATGTGCGACTTGATTCCTATTTTCTTACAATAATTAAATGATTTCTTCCCCAACATTATAAGATAAGCCATATGCTCTTCTCATTGTTTTTTTTTTCTCCTCTCAACACTATATATATATATATATTAATAGTATTTTCTTTTTTTAAAACTGCATTATACGCATCAAATTATTGAATAAATTACTCCTTCGTCCCATATTAAAAGGCAACATTTGAAATTTTATATATATTAAGAAATAAAAATAATATTCTTAATTTCTTAAAAAAAATTCAAACATTCCTATTTTACCACTATTAAATGCTCCTCATTTTATAATTTTAACATAATTTATATTACTATATATTACTCCCTCCGGTCCATATTATAAGACATTTTGTATGATAAGTTTGTGGTCCAAAATATAGGAATTGGATATTTTTCTTCCTATTTTATCTTATCTTTAATACTTCTTCTTTTTTCATTTATAACCTCTAATGATAATAGAATAGGTATTTAATAAGGAAAAAATAGGAAATATGAGTATTTTTATATTAATTTTAATTGAAAAAATAATTTTCTTAATATATATGTAATTGATATAAAATATTTTATAATATAAATCAGAGTATATTAATGAGGAATTAGGTGATAAATAAAACTATATTACCTTTAAAAAAAACATATTTATTAGTTGAGGATTACTGACTATTTTTATCTCGAAACAAAATTGCAGAACTGTGTAGGGAGTTAACATGTTGATGGCCTATTGGTCAATTTTGTTCAGCTTTCCTAACTTTTTTCGACAAATCTTATCTACTGAAGAATCCTAGGCCCCACCATCTTCCCTATATTTTGTAAATATGCCACATGACCCCCAGACCACCCTTCAAAAGAATATGCCTGTCCCTTATTAAATATGCAATCATCTGGCATCTGGTACGTATTATTAGACCCAATTCAGCATGGATCTCTCAACCTGCTTTTTTTCAAACACAAGATAGCCCTTTTTTATTCGACTCAATCACTACCGTTAGTAATATATTCTAGTACAATGAGAATGCATATTCATAATTAACAATAGATTTATAAATTAATATTTCCCCGGGTCTTTTATCTGTCGGATCTTCAATATAAGAGTTTTTTTAAAATTTAATAAAATATTAATGTATTATTTCCATAAATAATATTAATAGTTTCAACTTTTTCTCTCTCTAAGTATTAATATATGATAGAGATTAATATCTTTTATTAATGATATTTTAGAAATCTTATAGTAATTTTTGATAAATTCAATATCTCTAACTATTTTTAATTATCTGCTTTAATCTGCATGATTTTAGTTAACTCTTATACTCCACTCAATCACTCAAAGTAACCCTTTTATTCTACTCAATCATCACTGTTAGTAATACATTTCTAGTTTTTCTAGTTAGACTAAATTTAAAATAAATTTTAATACATTATTTATGTTTCTCAACCTTAAAATCTTAAACTACATATGAAAAAGATCATACGGAGTCATACCTCTTCAAACCCATTTTATCTGTTATTTTAAAAAATTTCAAACATCTTAAATTATCCATTATTTTATATTATCAATAAAATATTAATTATTTTTTTATTATTTTATTCTTTATTGAAAATAGTGATAAATAGAGTATAAATCTTTCTTAGCATTTAAATCTAAGATATTTTAGCAAAATAGTATTAAACTTTACTACATTCTAGCTTCTATAATGTTTTTATTGGTTTGTATAAAAAAATTTTAAATTACATATGAAATGTGTCGGTGGAAGTATTGTTTTGTCAGGTACTATAAGACAACAGGGGTCTAGCTTAATTATCTACCTAAGATCCGAAATCCTCGCGAAACCCACACACACATTTTGATTTTAAAATTAATAAGAAGGCAATAGACAATTGAAAGAAAAATAATAATAATAAGTACTGAATGCTGATTCTCGAGGTTTCGAAGCATGTAAATAAATTTCATCTTTTCCTCACTTTGAGGAATGTTACATTTTGCGGATTATAATTTCAAAGCAGGCTCAAATCATGGGGAGATATATAGGGGAGTATTTTCTTGTTGCCTAATTATATAAAGACAAAAAAATCCAAAATATATATACAAATTACAAATACCAAGAATCTATATATACCTGATTGAGATAGCCTCATTCTTATTATGGCATCAGCACATGATTTTTATATTATGTTAGTATTAGCATTTGAAAATATAGTCTCTTTTTAAATTATATCTTTTTATTGATGACTGGTATTACTATTTATAGGCACCTCTATATATTATGCAAATGAGTAAAGATATGATCATTAGTCCAACTCCAATGGTGATAAACATTTGAGGATACATTTGGTGGGCGAAATTTTTGGAATAAAAAGAGGAAACAAAAAGTAATGGTATGAAAAATAACATAATTGTACCCCTACGTTAATAATAATAATAATAATAATAATAATAATAATAATAATAATAATAATAATGTTACCATTTTGTTAATTATAAAGCAATGTATTTTACAGACGTGGGGCTTTTATTACGGTTCATCTCCAACAGTTCAAAATCTGTGATCTATTATTAGAAACTGTATTAACAAGAGAACTCATGTTTTGTGAAGAGAACAAATGTGTTAATTAATTATTTAACCAAACCATAGTGTTAAGCTTGGGTTAAGGCTTCACATTTGGAACCAACCCTTATTTTTTCAATTTGTTATATTTTTTATTGATAGAAAGAGGTTGAAGTTTGGACGATGGAGACATTAAGATTAGACTTGAAAATACTACTAGTCTCATCTGTTTTAACAAATTCACACAAATTAAAATTAAAGAAGTTTCTTAAAATTAGTTAATTTGATTGAGTTGATTTTTGAAAACTTGTTATAACTTTTTAATATCACCTATACTAAAATTCTAACGCCATCTTAATATCTCTTTCTATCATAACTATTTTAATTATTTTTTCTCTTAATTATAAAGGATAAATTTAAAAACAAACTTTCAATATTTTATTAATTTTCTAAAATAACTTATATTAAAAACAGAAAACTAAATCTAGAATGTGTGACATATATATGGGGAATTAGTTAAAAAAGCTTTTATAAGATGCAATCATCCAAACAATCATCCAAAGGTCGACATGATTGGACAGTGAAAGGATGGGCCTCTAATAAAATCACAATCAGCATGTCGCGTGACCATTTAAAACAATACACGTGTTGTGGTTAAACTTAAATTATCCAGGTTAAATGAAGCAGTCATCGTAAAAAAAAAAAATCATAAAACATGAAGGAATCTATTTAGACGAGGCTGCCTCGCCCTCCAAGTCTGAGTAGAACTTTAGTTCAACCCAACCGACATTTGGGCCAAAGTAAAAAGGGGAAATTACAATTTGGGGCCAATTTCTGAAAGGAATGGCAAATATGATTTTATTACTACTTAATTCTTAAATTTTACTAGTCAATTTTCAATTTTTACCACTCTTTATGACTCAAAATTTCTTTTTGTTATTATTTATGGAAACTGATCATACACTATAATTCTCCCAAGTAAACAAAACATGATATAATTATCTTGAGGTCTCTGCTTTTTTGATAACATACCAGGAAAAGTTGTTTAAATATATTTTTCATAGTTAGAATGACGTTAAATTAGATAAGATACTAATTTAAGGTTTAATTATTCAACCGTAGTTTAATTGAGTCGGATCAATAGTGATCAAAATAATATGTTTTAAATAACATATATGAAAAAAAAACTTAGGGTACCACTTTTAAGGCTTCCCTATTTTTTTTTATAATTGAAGTTACTATGTTAATGAAATGAAATAAATGTATATATTAAAAATAATGAGTATAAAATGAAATAAATTAGAAATAAATATATCCATAATATATTAACTTGTTGTTTAAGTAAATTGTTCAAGTACAATCTAATTAACTGATTAATAATATAAGTTTAAACAAATTTTATGATTTAATTAAAGTGTCAAACTAAATTCAATGAAGTCATCTATCTTAAATCTTTCACTTGTTTACATCATCATATTGAAAATATAAATTTGTAATGTTTTCAAAATTTTAAACATCTTCAATAGTAAAATCAAGACTACAAGTTCATAGCTAGTTCTACAAGCTCTTAAAATTGTTTATTCCTTCCCCTTTATTTGGATTGGGACTAGCACTAATTCTCAGTTCAACTGGCAATTTCAATCCAATTATGACAACATTAATTTATTTCATGTAAATGTAAAAATCTAGTTGATATTCATTATATAAAAAAATTCAAACCCTATGGTGAAGGATGTGATTAGTGATAAAAAAAAATTCAATCTCTATGGTTAATGGGTAAAATGTTAAAATGAACTATTATACATGAAATGATGGTTCATTGTTTATAATAAAATATAGAAATATTTTTTAAATATTCTTTGAGTTGTAAAACCTATCATGATTATTATGAGTCCTTAAGACCTAACTTACATAAACAACAATTTCCACCATAAAAAAAAACTAATAATACTCATTAGTGGTATGTTAAGTTGTATTTTATATATTAATATTTAATTGAGATTTAGAAAGGAATACTGTTTCTCTCATTTTAATTGATTTTTGACTAATTTGGTCCTTTTTTTTTTTTTTGAAACAATGGTCTTATTTTCTTATAACAATGTGATTTATTACCATAGTATTTGAAATCCACAGATTGACATAATAATTATAAACTGATGTAAAGAAATTAACACCCCGTTTGGTTCATTTATAGGAGGTTAGAGGATGTAATGGGAATGACTGTAATGGAAAGGGATATAAATAAAATACATGTGGGTATGTTTGATATGACATTGGAGATATGAGAAATAAATTCATTTATTATATTTAAATAAATATACATAAATAGGCAAGTACTAAAATGCCCTTCGATTAAAAAAAAACTCCTTCCTCTTTCATCCTAATTCCTTGCCGTTGGCACCACTTTCTCCTTCTTTGGTGGACTGCTCATTGCTGACCAATTAACATCATAGACCATTACAAATCAATATCGCTGGCCAACATCCACAGTGATGGTAGAAGGACAAAGCTTTTCCTTCTCCTTCCTCTTTCGACAAATCTAAAAATCTGATTTGATAGAGGGAGGATGAAGCTTGAGATCTTCCACAGTGATGATAGAGGCAGGGCGAAGCTCGATGATGCAATCTCGAATGTTGTTATAATAGATTTGAAACAATAGAGGGAGGAAGAAGCTCGGATGACGCTATGACAGGTTTGAAACGACAGAGGAAGGGCGAAGCTCGGGCGAAGATGGAGGGCCAAGCTCGAAGACGCGACGTCGAACAATGAAAGTGGATGAAGTTGCAATCTGAAACGAGCAGTTGTTGTCAACAGCAAAAGAGGGGAAGATGATGGTTGCCGTTGGGGGTGACAGTGATTATTGTCCGAGAGAGGGCCTTGATGGTGGAAGGTGAGGAGGTAGATGACGATAAGGAAAGGAGATATGATATGATTGTTGTTTCTTTTTTTACAAAGGGCAATATCATCTTTTAATCATGTTTACAGCCATAAAACGTCCAATGTATAGTCTCTAAAGATATTTGTCATCTACAGTTAAAGGAGTATTTAGCTTCATGGACATAATCTTATATACATGTAATGCGACAAACCCAATGGCAAACACACGGCCCCCCTAACACAAACCTTTTCCTACTTCCCTTAGGTATGTATATATATATATGTACTCCCTCCAATTCATATTATAAGGTATTTTGTATAATAAGTTTTTGGTCTAAAATATAGGGTATTTGATATTTTTTTCCATTTTATCCATATATTTAATTCTTCCCTACCCCTCATTTATAACCCTACAATAATAATAGAATAAGGTATTTAATAAAGGTAAATAGAAAATATTAGTACTTTTTGCATTGATTTCAAATGAAAAATAATTTTTTTAATATGCGTGTAATTGATATAAAATATTTTATAATATGAATTGGAGAGAGTGTATACTATACACACACTAATATACACTAAAACACAATAATATAATATATACATACACATTTGGCCCCTTCCCTTACAGGCACATACGCTTATACATTACACACAATAAATCAATAAATAAAACATATATATGTACACTATCTATTATTGATATATTTAAAAAGAAATAAAATATAAAATTTAGGCCGGTCGTCTAACGTGGCGACTGAAGTTACCTCAGAATCGTGTTTTACACCTACCCTCGCGGGAAAGGAAACCACCAAGATAAGTGGCCATGTCAGGGCAAGAGCTAGTGCTTCGCCACTATTCCTCACACTGTGAGAATCCCTGATCATAGAGAACACGCTCTGATACCAAGTCGGGGTCCCTATCCAGTAATGAGAACACTAGGGATTATAAATGACGACTTTATTAGTAGAAGAATGATAATCCAGCTTTATCCGATAAAACGGCCTCTCCTGGGCACTCTGGACGGATCACCTTAGGATTATCAATCTCTGTCCTAAAATAATCATCATGTATGAACCCTAGAATAACATTACAAGAAAGTTACTGGAACAAGGATCTCATTCCAATTCCTTTCTGATGCACAGGATCCTCATAGAGAGGCAAGTGCAGAGCATGATAGAATCTCAGATGATCAGCATACTAACATTTTCTATTTCAGAATTTAGAGAGAAGAAGTGTTTAGAGAGAAAACATGTTGAGAGAAAATATGAGGATTTTATTTCGCTTGCTTCATATGTTACAAGGAGTAACCTTTTTATAGGGAAAGGGTCTCGTAAACAAACAAACAAAGCTGACTCATAAAAGCATAATAGACAACCCATAGTGGGTGACTCATCACACCATATTTTACATGTGCTTGTCGGTAGATATGACAATGCTGACTCACTAACTTATGTCGGCACAAATGACAAACGACTTTTTACATGTGCTGACCCATTATTTAAAGCTGTCGGCATATACGACAAGTCTTGATGACTCAAAAGCTTTTACAAATTAGTTCATGATGTGGATCTTCATTATTGATGTCTCCCATCAGTCTTTTCTATGCTTTTCTTTTTGCTTTTTCAATTGCTCTTATTTCTATGCGTTCCAGTTCTTCTTCAAAATTGTCTTTTGTGATTATTGGTGGTTCAAACTGAGATGACAGGAAATCATGGAGAAAATGAGGGTCCACTTCATTTGGATCTTGTGACTCAATGAATCTTGAGGGATCCGAGAGCCATTCTGGATCAGCATCTTCTATGAGATTTGTGACAGGTGGAACATTTGAAGTCGTTGGAGCTTCTGGTGGGGCTAACGTCAATTGTGGCCATTCAAAAGAAATAGCTTGGCCGGTGGTCATTGTTTCTTCTGGATTGAAGAATTCTCCGGGAAGTGGTCCTAGAGAAGTGCATCGAAGGTTGGCTGCATCTCCCTTGAAGTTATTAAGATTAAGAAGATAATCTCCTAAATCTTTAATCACTTCTTTTTGACGCAAAGGCCAGTGTATTGCTGTTCCCCAAAGATGGGCTTGGGCTGGAGTGAATAGTTATCCTTGATGATCCGCTTCATATGGCCTGTGTAAAACAAAGAAAGAATACACCTGTTGCTGACGCACAGGAATACTTCATAAATTATTGTCAGAAATAACATTGTACAATTTTTCTCTCCATACAGAAAGGGAGGAATACCAAGATAGGAAAGTAGCAAGAGGAGAACGTTGGTTTTTCTTATCAATCAAATACTGATAAGTTGACCGAGGAGGTAAAGCTATAGTACAAGCATAGAGGGTAGACATTGACCAAAATAACCACATAAATTCAGATGTAATGGGACCTATGATGAAAGGGACAACGAGGTATGGAAATACTGGGTCAAAATACTCTGGTTTTGGTGAAAAACCTGTGACAGAGAGAAACAAGTGAAGATAATGAAACAAACATTTTCTGGCTAAGACATTAGTTTCTTGAACAGTGGTGGGGAAATGACCTGGAGGGAAGACTAAAAAACGACTGAGATGAGTGTTCGGTTTTAACATTTTGGAAATGGTTAGGATGAACAAAGGACTCTTTTTTAGACTCAGGATTTGTGGGGGTTTCAAAGGTCTAGAGAGAAGATCAGCAAGGAAGTTATGTTTTCCTTTGATATGTTTCACGGTAAATTTATAGCGGGTAAACCACTGTTTCCATCTGAGAAGTTGTTTATCCCGTAAGAGTTTCTTTTTCTGGTCAAGGATAATGGGAAATGACGTGTTGTCCATTTCCACTGTGAATGGGACAAAACTTAGATAAAAACTAAACTTTTTAATTCCCCTTCTGACAGCAAGAATCTCCTTGTAGATAGCATGATAATGCTTTTCACCGTCCTTAAATTGTCCACTAGCATGTGAACAATATGACCTTTTGTCTCCTTCTTGTTCAATCAATACTACTCTCCAGTAATCCTCGCTGGCATCAGTTTGGAGGATAAGATTACCCTTGTCAAGAATCTTGAGAGGTGGCGGATGTTGAGCTATCATTTTCAGCTTTTGTACTGCTTTTATTTGTTCTTCTGACCATTCTGGGGGTTTCTTTTTGAGCATCCGTGACAAAGGACTGACGTATGTAGTAACACGTGGAATAAATTCTCTGATATAGTTCACAATCCCCAAAAACTGTTGGACTTGCTTTGATGAAAGCTTGTCAGGAAAGTCCAATAATTTTGTAGCTATGTGGGGTCCTGGCTGAAAATGTCCATCAGCAAATATCATTCCAAGAAACTGGACTTGGGCCACTCCAATCTGGCTTTTGGTTGCTGAGAGCATGATCCCATATTTTTCCACTATTTGTGCAAATTGGGCTAACAATTTCTTATGGGCCTCCTCTGTTTCTGAGAACAGTAAAATATCATCTAAGTAGATTAAGGCTGAATAAAGAATAGGCTGAAAGATCTTTATCATCACCTTTTGAAATAGTGATGGGGCTGGCTTGAGCCCAAAGGGCATCACGGTCCATTGATAATGGGCTTCTGGTGTGCAGAATGCTGTTTTGTAACGGTCTTCTGGTTTAATTCCAAGTTGCCAAAATCTTGTTTTTAGGTCAAACTTGGAGAAGATTGTTGCTTTCTTCAACTGAACCGCTAACGTGTTAATCTTTGATAAAGGAAATTTGTCGTCCTGTAGAAAACAATTCAGAGGCTTGTAATCTACTACGAACCTTTTCTTTTTCCTTCTTTATTCAGCATCCTTTTTTGCGTAAAACGCTTGACACGCCCATGGTGAGCTTGTAGGCTCAATTAATCCTTGTCTTAACAGCTGAGCACATTCTTCTCTGGCTAGACTCAAGTCTTCTGGAGACATTCCCATGTGAGAAGTTTTGGTGGGATTTATGTCTTCATTTTTCTTGAAGGGAAGACTTATAAAAAATTCTTTATTTTTCCAGAGAGGTGATGGATGAATAAACTCACTGTGACTTTCTGGGCAGAAAGGAAGTAATTGATCTCTGAGATGATCAAATCCAGGTGGCACTTATTGAATGGCAAAGAGATTGCAAATCTTTTCCCATGGAGCAAAAGATGATTTGTATCTTATGCCTTTGGGTAAAATTTGTAATCCTTTTGCTTGATGATAAATATCCATTCCGATTAACAGGTCCTTATTAGGCAATTGATTACCTAATACCTTTGTCCACACGATACAGTTAGGAAAGAATTGGATACTAATCTTTTTTTTGGAGATGAGGTTGATTGAAAAATGTTGGCCATCAGCAGCCGCAAAATATTCTTCATGAGGCACCCATTCATTAGGAGGAAGCACGTGTGGTTTAACCACGCTACAGCAAGATCCAGTGTCAATAAAACCAATGGCTGATATTGGTTTGTCATATTTACTAGGCAACACCTTGATCTTGACATTTGGCAACGGGGTATCCTTTGATTCTGGATGGATAAGATTGATACGGCATATTTTTCTGTGAGAGCACAGTCTTCTGATTGAGAGGATTTTGTCATTTTCCTCTTCTGAGCTAGATTTGTCATGGATTGGAACAGCAAAAGCTGTAAATTCATCTTGACTTTCTTGCTCTTCTAGTAATGATTCGATATCATCTTCAGGAGATAAAGACAAAACTTTTGACATACGTTCAATCAGCTTCATGTCCTTCTTTGTCTTATACGGGCACTGTTTAGCAAAGTGTCCCTATTTGCCGCAAATGTAGCATTTGTTGGACTTTTTGGAGAAGGAGGTTCTTCGTTTGAAGAATCTGAAAGATATCTTCTTCTTTCTGAAAGGGAATTTCTTCTTTTGTGAGAACTTGAAGAAATGAGACTTCTTTTTTGATGGGCATGAACATTCCTTTGGATCTTTGCATTTAATCTTCAAATCAGGTCTTTTGCAGACTTTCTGTAATCGAACTTTATCCTTGAGAACATTCTTCACAAATTTTTGTTGTTCACAAATTTTTGTTGTTCACAAAGACGATCTAATGCTGCAAGAGCTAACTGATAGATTTCACCAATAGAGATTTGAGCCATCTCTCTTTCTAGAGCATTGATGGACTTCTGCAATTCAGGTTGTAACTCATCCGGAAGTGAAGCAATGAAAACATGGCGTAAATTCACATCATTAGCACCTCCGAGTAAATAATACTTTTCCATCATTCTGGTGAAATGTCTCTGTAAATCAGATCTTTGCAAAGAACAGCATTTCATCTCGAAGTAATCTTGTCTCGCCCTTCTATCAATAATCCCAAAGTCTCCAATGAATTCTTTATGCAAAATGCCCAAAAATTGTGGAATTATAAACTGGGCCATCTGTAATTTCTGGTATTCACTTAAGCTAGAGAACCATTCTCTAAGATTTCCAGTTAACCTGGATAAGAAACTGGTTAACACATTACAAGTGCTTGCATTAGGATTATTCATCTGAACATCGATCCATGCTCCAAATTTATGGAGTTTTTCTCTCCAACGATGTGGAGGAATATCATCAAAGGTGAAGTATGGGCCATTAGCAGGTTTGCTATCATGACTATGAAGTATCTCTTCAGGAACAGACTCAGTTTCAATAGGATCATCCACAATAGGAGTTGGGGTTGATTCTCTGGGTTCTTGTTCAGAGGTTTCAGGGTTTATCATAAACATGGGTGGAATTTCTGTTTCAGATTCTGTCATTTCTGAATTTGACAAAATGGAAGAATTGTCATCAGAAATTTCATAGTCTAAAGAGGTTTCGGACACAGGTCTTATAGTGGCTATGAATTTGTCTTTAGAGTAAGAGATAGGTTTCTTTGGTGATGGTGGTGGAGTTTGTATCTTCAATGGTTTAATGGAGGGCATGGGATATGAGGTTTGAGGATCTAGAATTAGCTGAGTAGGTGGATTGGAAACAATTGGTTTGGTTGATTTTTCTTAAAATTAATATATTACATATATGGCTTCACTTTATATATATTTTGAAAAATTAATTTACATAATTTATCATTTCATATTTTTTAAGTTGTAAGAATATTTTAAAAACTTAATTATGATAAATATAAAAAAATTAAATTTTAATACAATATATATATATATATTATTTTTTAAAAATTTGGCCCGTCCATAATAGTTAGGTTGCATCCACCTAGGAGCTAACCAAATGCAGCTGAATATAATCCCATTTTGATTACATTACCCTGTCGAAATTGAACGAAAATGGATGCAAATGGAAATGTAACGTGAGACATGATACGATATTGTAGGGTCCACCGGAAAAGGTACAGTAGATTCATCATGATGGACACGTCTGGATTATGAGCAAAATTATAGAGGGGGACCCTTTCACGGAAAGCAAACCAATTAAAACGCCATGTATATATGGGACCTCTAATTCTCTTTTTCTTGTTCTCCATTCTTCGCTTACATGCTTGATGCTTCGCTGATCCGCAAAAAATCTCGACCCCAGCAAGTTCGATAATTAAATCTCTCTCTCTCTCTCTATATCATATATCACATTTAGATTTTAGCATTGTAAACCTAAATACACATAGTTCACTAAATCTGATTTTTTTCATCTTATTTAAAAAATATTGAGTCCTTCACCCTTTAATCTAACCACCATTAGTTTATATTTCTATTATATGGTAGAAAATTGTAAAAAAAATTTAACACAATTAGATTGAGTATAAGAAAATTGATGTTCTTTAAAAGAGACGGAGTAGAGGAGAGAAAAAATTTTCCTCTATTCAAATTTATTAAAACAAATAAGGATAAATTTATTAAATTTTTTTCTTTTTTCTTCCTTATTTATTGAACCAAACAATAAAAAATCTTAATTTTCCCTTCCTTTCTTTTCTACTTATTAAATTAAACAAAAAAAAATTATTTTCTCACCCCTCACATCAAACCAAATACGAGGTAAGTGATACATTAAGTTTTAGCTTTACTTACGAAAAAACCCACGTCATCATGAGAGTTTCTCCTCAGATAAATGCAACACAGTTTGAATTTCAATTAGTCCATAATATCAAATATCAATTAATTCATATAAAAATGCAAAATAAAAAGAAAGAGAAGTTAGAAACAACTAACATAAATTAAGCAGCATAGTCTTTGACATGAGGCAGACCCTAGTTTAACATTATCAAGTCTTTTGAAGTCCTTAACAGGAAAAAAAATTAAATTGTATGAAAACTAAATCCATGATATTTCAAAATTTCTTGTGTTATACAAACTAATAGT
Source organism: Adenanthera pavonina (assembly GCA_026686845.1). Classification (NCBI taxonomy): domain Eukaryota; kingdom Viridiplantae; phylum Streptophyta; class Magnoliopsida; order Fabales; family Fabaceae; genus Adenanthera; species Adenanthera pavonina. The sequence continues at coordinate 49,258,756 of JAIVEN010000001.1, read as the reverse complement.
CTCACAATGACTCTCTTAATGCATTGCCACTTGCATATCATTCAAAAAACAATTTTGGTCTTATTCCTTAAGTATATATTGTGGCCTATTAATTAGTTGGTAAACCTAGCATGCAATTGGTAAACCTTATGAATATGCCTTAAAGGTGTCAAAAGATTGGTGAAGATTTATTGTGAAGAGTTTTGTCAAAAGAAGAGAGATTTTAAAATCATAAATAAATAACTATATATATACCTTCTTAAAAAAAAGTATCCATTAATTTGTTTTATTACGAGATACTCTCTCTATTTATTATTATAATTCATATTTTAGAAGATTTGAAGTATACAAAATATAAGTCACATTTTTAGTATTAAATATTTATTTTCATATTTTTTTCTTATTAAATAATTATAGTAGAGAGAGAATAAGAAAGATATAACTAAGATATGTTATAATTTGATGAGGGTAATATTAGAAAATTGTGGTAAATTTTACAAAATTAAAAAATTTTAATTACTTTTAACCACTTTTCTTGACCTGTATAAATTAGATAAAAGTGACTTATAATAGAAAATTGGGGAGTAATGCTATATAATCATCAATTAATGTAACTATAATGGAACCCTTAACTAATGATGTCAATTGTAAGGTCAGCTACTGTAACCCTATTGGTTTTGATTCTTTTTCTACAATGTTTATTATGTTATTATAATCACTATTTAAAATATTTATTTTTTATTTTTAAGATTAAAATTATATTTTTTTCATTTTTAAAAATAAATTTTTATTCCATTCATTTATATTCTATTATATACTAAATAGGGTGATATATGATTTTTTAATAGTGTTATGAAATTTGAAGGATAAAACAAAGAGACATATTTCCTTATAACAATAAGTAAGCAACTAATACAAGTCGACGCAAGTGATAATAGAGACGATTCTGCAATTTTTGTGTTGAATTTAAACTCTTTCTTTATCACTAAAGTCTTGTTTAGTGACAATTGATCATGAGAAGATTTCTCACCCCTAATAAATGTATGTACTTATTAGTGATTTAGTGATTGACTTGGATTCAGAACTCTAGATGTTAAAAAAGCTATCGGCCAAAAGTATAGGACGAAACTCCAGCCACTGAAATTTCAAGCTCTACTAGAAGTTGGGAGAGCTATCCTTCCCTACCAAATCGTTCATAAAAAAAAAAAACCAAGCAAGATTAAGAAAAAGCAAGCAAGGGGCCGGTTCCATATGCCTTACCAATCCATCTTAATAATAGTCAGCAAAAAAGATGAATTGTTTCTAGAAACTAGCGGATATATTGCATTCCAGTGTTACATCCTATAATTGATCAATTACCTAAATAAACATAAAACACATAGGATTCCATTAGACTCAGAAGAAAAAGGCTTTGTATCCTCAATTACGTAACGTACTATTCCATATCACATGTTGATACAACATTTTCTATTCACTGATTATAGTTTGACATGAATTTTATATTAAATATTAATGATTGTTTCTAAAATTGAATTTATTATTGAAGAAGTAAAAAATTAATTTAAAGTTTATTAAGTTTACTGTAATTAAATTCATATATTTATGTTATGTATATAAATAATGATATCATATAAAATATAAGAAATTAACTTTATTTTATTCTTGAATGATTTTTATTAATTTTATCACTTTTGACTGATTTTATTAATTTTTAATATATTTCAATTAGTTAGGCTTTTTACCAATCGAATTAGTTGGACTCAGCCAGAGAATAATGATCTTTTCTCACAAGTTGAAGGGTAAGTAATTCTTGTTTATTAGTGTATATTTGGATTAGTTTTTCCATAATTGATTATGAGGGTAAGTGATTTTCTATAATTGATTATAAGAATAGTAATTATGTCAAAATTGATTTATGTTTAGATGTTTTTAGCTGAGAAGTGATTTGGAGAAAATAAATATATTTAAATTTTTGGGATTTAAGTGATTATTGAGTGGATAATGAAAAAAAAAGTGAAATAAGTAATGATTGAGGAGAATTGATTATGATAAGTAGAAAAAATTAGCTTATTTCATAATAATTTATTTAAAGTATAATTGATTATTATAATTGATTGTGTGTTTGACTACTTTTTAAAATAAACAATTATTTTCTCCTATAATTTCTTATCACTTGAAACCAAATAGGTTCTAAGTTTAACTTGCATTAAGAAAATGGAAAATAAGGGACATGTGACAAGACAAAAATACCAAACAATTTTTAGAAAATAAAAAATATTCATTGAAGATTAAACTTTTTCCAGTGATGCAAAGGTGTACGCGCCATACAGTTCCAGAAGGTGAATTATTGGAAAAGGGCCAACGTATAATTTATAAAATATCATTGGAAATTAAGCTAAATAATTAACAACAAAAGGGTAGCAGTCTAGTTCTCAATTTAAAAATATTGTCCGATATGATTATCCACTCTGGACTGGAGTATATATTAAATTTACTGGGTGATCAGATGCTAGCGTTCATAAATGAATACTGGCATCCATTATTATTTGTCTTAGTCAATGGCTTATTTGAAGAATCCCTGATCCATATCTGTTTCCCCGAAAGACCCAATTAATTAAGGTTCCTATTTAATTTCTTTAGAAGAGGGTGAAACTATGAAACAAAGCGTAGTGGAAAATGGGGTCTACATCTTGATGGGTTCTTATCTTAATAAGGTCAATAGAATATTTTAAAGAATATAAAAGACAATCCACAAAAGACATTAAATTATGGACAAATTGAACCTGGCTAAATTTGGCGTCACGTGCCTTCAATAATTCTCATTATTTTATGAAATTAAAGAATCTCCACTCTATAAAGTAAAAGATACAACCTCAATGAGCTTAATTTAGAAATTAATCATTTTGTCAATACTTTTAAAAGGATGTGGATTCAAATCTTGTACTTGATATGAGAATCTTGATGACAGGTAATTTATAAATATTTTTATAAATATTTTTTGAACCGTAAGACCAATTTTGATTAAAGTGAGCTTTCAAAAATCCAATTCATCTAATTTCTTTTTATTTAAAAAATCAGGATATGACAATTTGATAAAATTTTTTAAAGGAATTTATGAATTTTGAACTTTATTATGATTATGGTTGTGCAACAATGTCCATAACCCAATTGGCTCAATTCAAACTAACCACATCGAGTCAACTGGATCAAGTTAATTTTCGGGTTGGATTGGGTTATGAGCCAAAAGTTGTTGGTTTAGCAATTTTTTCTTATCTTTAACGTTTTAAACCAATACCTAGCCTGGCTTCACTTGAATATTTATTGGGTAGGGGTCAAGTCTGGCCCGACTTTACCTATAAATACCCTAAATCATGATTAGTGACATATTGGAGAAATTAACATTCTCAAACTAGCATGACACTCGAATTAGAGCTAAAAATTTGAGTTGGCTCAACCTACATGAGCAAACCCACCACGAGCCAAGTCTAATACGAGTTAGGCCCAAAAACTCATTTTTAAAATGAGCCACATTTTTTCATTTTTTCGAGTCTAACTTGTGGGCTCATAGCTTTTTAAAATTTTTTTCTTGAAAAATGTTAGAATAAAAATCCTATCTAATTTAACATTTACAAAATAATACAATTTATATATATATATAATAATTTAAATTGGAGAAAAGTTTCAAAAGTTATTTGTAACCGTAAGATACATATTAAGTTTAAAGGAAAATTTTATAAAACTGCTATAATGTTAGCGATGCTATATGACAGTGAATGTTTGGCTTTGAAAAGATAATAAAAGTATAAAATAAGAGTAGCAGATGTGAGAATATTGAGATGTACGTGCGATCATAAAAAAATGGATAAGATATATATGAGAAAATCAAAGTAGCATCTATCAAGAAGAAAATAGTAAAAAATTATTTAAGGTGGTTTAGACATGTATATAGAGAGGACAAAAGAAGCTAGTAATAAGAGTTAATCAAATAATTTAAAACCTTATTAAAATGTACAGAGAAAAACTAAGAAGTACACTAAAGAAAAGTTATAAGGTGGGACCTTTTGAAAAATGATTTATTTAAAAAGATAGTTTTTTATAGAGTCTATTAGTACCTTATGATCCATATAATTGATATCACTTTGTGAGATAAAACTAATATTGTTATTATTGTACATAGTTATTTAAGTTAACACAACTAAAACCAACTAAATACAAATTATCATTACCATCATTCATCATCACCACCCAAACCATTAACCAAGATAAAGTTTAAAAAATTTTAAATAAATGAGCTAAATAGGCCATCAAAATTTTTGCCAACCAAATAGACTTGGACCAAAAAGCTTGTTTATTATATAGGTTCCAAAAATTTTTAACCCAATTTATTGTTTTCTTTATGTTAAACAGGTCAGCTTATCGGTTTTGACCCATATTCTTGACTCTAACGCGAATAATATCGATTATCAAGTTTTTTTTTTCTATACACATAGTTAGAAATTAAACACAAAATAGTAGGCATAAAAGACTCAGTTATCTACAAACTGTACTAAGAACTTGTTGATGTAATATTTATACATTTATTCATTGTCAATATAGCTATTTCATTTAGTTTTTGCTTATTAAATCTAATTCACTTCTAAATTATCCTCGATTAATAATGAATCCATTTTATGAGATACCAAGTTGTTACCGACAATATAAAAAACTGCATAAAACTATCGATTTCAACTCCATTGAAAGTGTTGCTTTTAATGAAACTATAGGGAAAAAGAAAAAGACGTTATGTACAAGGCTCACATTTAATAATATAATATGTAATTTTACAAAAAATATAAATTTATTTGAGTATAGAAACATTATTTGTGAAAAATAATTGACAAACTGTTAATTTTTTTTAAAAAAGTAGTACAAACCGAAATGCAATTTTTTCCAAAATATCGAAATTACTACATTGAAGCACAATGAAAGTTGCAAGTAATATTAAACATTTTCAAGACTTAAGTACACTTTTAGTTCTATTGAATCTTAATTTTTTTAAGAAATAAATTTGATTAATCCCACTAGTTTTAGGTAGACAACGTTTGATCTTTCTAGTTTATTTCTTAGAATAATTTAATTGACAGCTGGTAGTATCAATTCGATCAAACTCATCAACTTCTAATTATTTGATAAAAAGTCATGATTGACAAATATACAATAAAGGCAATATTTTGTTATCTTATCTGATCATTATTTGTAATTGATCTCATGTAACTTAGGGGCAGATAATGGTTGGCTTGTTGCTTTCCCAGGATGACGACTCTACTACAAACAAATGGTGCATCTTTAGAAAACAAATTAATTTCTTTTCAATAAGATTTCAACTAATATCAAAATATCTATATATAATTTCACCAAAAAATATCTATATATTAGGTCTTTTAAGTTTTTAAGGTTTTAATATAGATTAAGAAACATAATTAAAATGTCAAAATTCCTTTCAAATTTTTTTATATGCCCTTAATTTATTACTATCTAACTTTATGACAAGTGTGCAAAATAATTAATTAAAATAAGAATATAATTGAAAAAATAATAATTAATATTGTCTTAACTTTCAAAAGAACTTATAAATAAAAACAAAAATTTTCTTAAAAAAGACTAATTAATAAAAAAAAGAGTATGATGTTCTACGTTTCTCTTGACTATTAATTAATGAATCGATGGCTAAATGCTCCTTGGTTTTCACTTTCCCCTACTATTTTATTTCAATTTTAAAAGGAAACAGATTGATGCACAATAATAAATTTTCATACAAAATTTAATAGTTTTTATTTTACACTTTTCAATGTAAATAGTAGACATGGTTTTTTTTTTGGCCAAAATGTACATAGTAGAATTAGATGTAAAATTGAAAACATTATTCTTCACATATACTTTGTTTGTGAAATTAAAAAACTTTTTAATCAAAAGGAAGTCTTAATTTTTTTTTCTGGCAACACAATTAGACTCTTGGTTACACAAACATCAGATGAAGAGGTAAATACTATGATGTATAAATATAGGTATAGGTATTGGGTACATTATAATATGATATGTTAGATATGATAAATTTTAAAATTTTAAAATATGGATACGAGAGATATGCATATAAAATTTATGTAAATATTTAACAAATTAATGTATCAAAAAAATATATAAAAAAATTTTCAGTTTTAAATAGTTGTTTAAAATGTAATATGAAAATATATAAAATCAAAAATGAAAAATTGAGTTTTTTGATAAGATTTAAGTTGTTTTGTAACTATGTGAAAAAGAAAAATAAGGATATGTTTAATATACATGTCATTAAATATAGTATAAATATCATATTTAATACATATTAGATATGAGTATATTTTTCTTTCTAAAATGTCGATACAATAGAGGTTATATATAAGTATATAACCCTGTTTGGTCACATAGAGATAGAATTGTGTCAGACTCGACCGAAAAAATAGCGGGGGGAATTACATTTTAAAACTAAAATAATAAATTTATTATAAAAAAGAACCTATTATTACTCATTCTTACAATTTTATTATTCAGTATTCCAAATTTTAACACTTTCTATTATCTAAAATCATCTCTTATAATTAATTCACTTTACTAGTATCTAATTGTAATTTCTCGAAAAACAATTGCTACGAGTCGAGCATGCATTGGACCGACAGTTTTTGTCAATGTGTGTAGGCCTAATCCTTATCAATAAAATTCTTTTAAAAAGCATTTATATGAATTTTTATTTTTCTAATGAATAACTGTAATCCTTTAAGAAAATTATTTGCATGCTATGAATCTTATTTTCATTTTCAAAATTTGCATGCACCTTCTCTCAAATTAAATAAAAAAAAAAGAATTATACAGACTCCCTTTAATTTTGTTACATTACACAAACGTTTTTTGTTATAATTTAAAAATATTTATAAACCTAACTAGAAACAAATGATAAATTGCACAAAATTTTCTAGAATTTTTTTCCTAAAAATTACAGAGATAGTTTGTTTGTTCCTATTTTAAATATAGAAGAAACTTTAAAAATAAATGAGTAATGTTAACAAAATTCAAAGAATGGTTATGCAATTTGATCTTTGTTTTAGTAGAACTTTGCGTATGTTTTACCAAAGAGTATATATGTCAGTTTCAAAAATAAATGAGGCCTTTATATCTTTGAAAAAAATTTAAATGTAATTTATTCTATTTTTACAAAATCCAAATAATGCCAAATGACATAAATATTAAAGAAAATTATTTAATACAATTAGCCATTTTTTAATGGCCTTTTTACGAATTTAATTATATGTTGTACTTGTTGACAAAATCATTTTTATTTTATCTTACATGTCAAATAAATTAATTACAATATTCATGGGACAGAACCTTTCATATGGTCCATTGATAATTTGATATTGTCAACTGTCACTCTCATGAAGAAGAAAAAACTCTCTCTGGCAATAAAGAAGGAGAAGAAGAAACTCTCAGTTCTGTTTTCTGTTGCCCTCTTGATTCCGCACTCCAATAATTCATTTATCAAGTCAAGTAGCGGCCTTGTTTGTTAAATTATTATTAGAAAATAACTTCCGAATCATGACAAATGAATTATATACTTCCTTGTCAAATTGAAGAAATTTATATATATATATATATATATTTTGAAACTTGTAACACTTTTCCAATACTACTAAGTATATGACTTTTTATCTTAATCATAAATATTTACTATATATTATAAAAAATGTCCCTATTTGATTTGAAAGAATGTGAGAGAAAAATAAATTGAATAAAAATAATTTTAAAAATTTTATTTTTTAAAAAATAAAATAATTAACTAACTTTAATTGTCATTGTTATGCTATGTATTTCAGTTAAAATAATTATATATTAACGACCGGAAGAAATATTCCCTTATATGCTAACTTTGTTGCTAAGGCTAAAGAGAAATTGGTAATGGTGTTACACATAGATTGATGATCATTATAACATACTAAGGAGAATTATATTTTCTCTATTTCTTAATATAAGATCATTTTATCCTAATCATGTGGATTAAAAATTGAAATTAAAACTAATTAACTTTCTTAATTTCTCTAAAAATTCTAATATTTTTTCAAAATTATCCTTATTTAATCTCTTTCCCTTTCTCTTTGAATACAGTAAATAGGGACATTTTTCTAAAAATGTATAATAAATATTACTTAGTATATTGTAAATAGTTTTATATTTAGAATCAGAATAAAAGATCCTATATATAGGACCGGAGGGAGTACATTGTCATGTTAACATTTTGTCACGCATGCTCATTATTATTGTCCACAAATCTAATGGATTATTTTTGTGGTTTTAGTCTCAAATGTCGGGTAATAAACGTAAAATGTAAGCTTTGAGACAATTAATAATGGCTCCAAATGGTAGGGACAGGACAGAAAGAAATACTTTTGCCTAATTAATAAACATAAATGATGTTTGAAGTTAATGCATGGTTCCACCGAAAACCGTGTAATGTGTATGCTTAAAGTCATCCTAATGAATCTGGACAGGTTGTGAACAAGTATTCCTTACATCAAGTTATCCATATTACTTTACTACTATATATAAATTATTTTTTTCCCGTCTTGATCATTGCATTTTTTTTTTCAAGCAGAACACGTTCAGGATAACCACTGGACCATTCAAGCTGAAGCATTTTGTAGTCTGGCTTTTCCACAAATATGAGTAGTCCATTCCAATGCAGGAGTAGCATTTTTTTTATCATAAAAAAAAATTAAATGAGTTGGATTTCAAAAACTTACTCAATAGTAATAAAATTTGAACACACATCCTTATAAAATATGAATAACATTCATATCAATTGAATCAAAGTTAATAACGTACCATTCCACATCTTATTTGATGCTTTATTCACGTGATGCAATTTTTAGAGTCATAAAAAATTGAATGGCTGAAAATGATTGGTTGGGCAGACTTTAGACAAGTCCTTGAGGAATCTGTTTCCCTTTGCCACTGCATCAATGTGGACGTGCTCATCACTGAGAACTCTCCATCACATGATGTGTTGTCCGTATCAAGCTTAGAGAATTCTTTTTTTTTTTTTTCTCTCAATATAACTATGTGGATTTTTTTAATTAATTTCTGCAATTTTAATTTGTTCATAAAATATTTTTTATTGACATTACAAATCTGTCCTTGGTCCTACTTTCATTCCATGCATGTGATATTCTTTGCTTTTTTTTTTTTCGACTTGAAAATATTTTACATACAGACTATAATCATTCATTTCATAAAATAAAGTCTAACATATTAATACCAAAATAAATTGTTTTGGTTAACTAATACCAAAATAATGGATTGCCATCAGATGTCATTTGGGCTATATGTACAAGGTAAGCCCATTTTGTGTTTAAAATTGAATGGCTTTGGCTTTCAGAATGGGCCTGACACTCTAGAGTGGGCTTGCAGGGCTGAATACTTGAATGGTTTTGCCTTGTATACAATTAATGCAATTTCATTTTTTCACAGATTAAAAAAAAAAAACCAATGGTGACATGGTATAATACTCCCCCCAGTATTAAACAAAAGGCACCATGCAGAAGGTTTTCATAGTCCAAAATAAAATTCAACTGATAGAATTTCTGCATTATTGAATATTTATTTTTTTCAAAATACCCTTCATTACAATAAAGTAGGAGAAAGAAATTTGAGGTTCACAAGGTAAATATGAAAAAAAAAATATTTTGCTATAAGTTTAACGGCCTTTATTAGTTTGCGTGAGCTGGATAATGATACCTTATAATTGAGATTGAGACTAGAGGGAGTATTCTATTTTCATTAAATTCATTTTTTTCTATTTTGCTCTTATCAGATTTGGATTTTATTTATCTAAAAGGATGTAAATAACATTTCACATTTGAGAATATGTAATAATTTCTCGTCAGTCAATGAGTCATATCATCCTCTATATATATTAAAAAAATAGCTTGTATGTAATAAAATAAGTTGTGGTCATTATTTTGAGGATTGTTAAATTATATTAAATACTGGAAAAAATGCATGCTTTTGATCAACATATCATCTCATTCCGTGCTAACTAGTTTCCTTTTGTTTTTAGTATCTTCATGTATATTGACTTACAAGGCCCAGTCTCTATAATTTATTCTTTACTATTTTCTGTTGTTTTTTGACCAAAAATATATTTTCTATCGTGCCAACCGAAGGCGAACAGTGTCTCACATGCAAGATGGTTACTTTCTTCATTGCCAACTAGCTAGCATCTCTATGATTGTTGAAGGTCAAACAAGACACTCTGAGCTTTTCTTTTTTGGGAGGATTTTCACTTTCTTTGTATAATTTGTTTTCACAGGAGATTAGCGTTCGTGAATAAATAATAATTGAATTGAATTCGATTAAAAGTTTGGTATCCTTTCGTTTCCTTGGATGGTTCCTTCCCTTCATTATTATAATTCCGTTATTTTCCGTGACGGTGATTATAAAAATTTGATGGGATCTGCGTTAATAGATTATTATTTCAATTAAGTATATCCTTCTTCTATAGAGTACTTTCTTGAGATAACCCTCCTGACATTACCATATTAAAATTTAGAATAAGTTACGTCAAACTTCTATGAAGTTACTGCCATTATTTTATAGTTTTTTTTATTTTTCATTATGCATGTGTGGAAGAAAATAACCTCTCCCTTTCAATTTATTTCACGAGTAAGTGATGGGGATTTTATTTCAACTTTTATATATAGCAAATTTAGCTGGGAAGAGCCTAATCTTTACTTTTAGTACTTAAACATTGTTCCAACGGGATTGCTTCTAATCTACAGACCAAAAAAATAGGGGAAAAGCTTTTTTTTTTGTTCCGAGTTGCCATTTCTGATATAAAGATGTCGGCGACATGGTCCTTGTTTTATTCCTTGCCTAGCTAGCTTGCAGAAGCCTCCAAGGAACCCAGACCCACATTCAAAAGCCCACTTCGTGTCACGTTGGTCAAAATAATAATTTATTATTTCACCCCATGCAAGATCAGAGAGTTAATAGAAGTAATTAAGATTAGCAAAGGTGATTAGTAGGAGTTAGCTAGGTGAGCAAGAAGCTATATAAAGGGTGCCATTGGGTTGCACAAGAGCAGAACCAAAACCCAGTTTGCGAGGGTTGAAGAAGATGGGGTCCATCATGGCCTCTGCTACTCTCTCCCTGCTATTCGCCATTGTTTCTGTCAGCTTCTTGCCGTCGCAAACCTCCGCTAACAACTACGTCTACTCCTCTCCCCCTCCTCCTCACTCTCCTCCCCCAAAGCCTTACATCTACCACTCCCCACCGCCGCCGGTCTACCACTCTCCTCCCCAGGCACCCTACCACCCGCACCCACACCCGGTGTACCACTCTCCACCACCTCCCAAGAAGCCATACAAGTATCAGTCTCCTCCTCCTCCTCCTCCTGTTCACGTGTACCCACCCAAGTCTCCTTACCACTACCCATCTCCTCCTCCACCCCCTAAGAAGCCTTACAAATACCCCTCACCTCCTCCTCCAGTTCACGTCTACCCTCCTAAGGCACCTTACCATTACCCATCTCCTCCACCTCCACCCAAGAAGCCATACAAGTATCCTTCTCCTCCTCCTCCTCCTGTTCACGTGTACCCTCCCAGGGCTCCCTACCACTACCCATCTCACCCACCACCTCCAAAGAAGCCATACAAGTATCCGTCTCCTCCACCTCCAGTTCATGTGTACCCTCCTAAGGCACCTTACCATTACCCATCTCCTCCACCACCACCTAAAAAGCCTTACAAGTACCCTTCTCCTCCACCACCGGTTCACGTGTACCCACCTAAGGCTCCTTACCACTACCCATCTCCTCCACCACCACCTAAGAAGCCTTACAAGTATCCTTCTCCCCCTCCGCCAGTTCACAAGTATCCTCCTCACATTCCCCACCCAGTGTACCACTCACCTCCACCACCCTACAAATACCCATCTCCTCCACCTCCAGTCCATGTCCACCCTAAGCCTCACCCACACCCACACCCACACCCCCACCCCCACCCCCACCCACACCCGCTCCCAGTTTACCACTCTCCTCCACCGTCACCATACAAGAAGCCTTATTTCTACGAGTCTCCTCCTCCTCCAGTTCACAAGCCCTACGTCTATGCTTCCCCACCGCCTCCGCACCACTACTAGAGAGGGCCATTCATTTTCTGCCATCGCAGGGTATGCTTAGTTTTCCCTTCATTCTTAGATCTCATACTTCATGTTATAAGAAGAAATTTAGATGTAGTATTTTTTTTTGGTCTATAATATAAAGAATTAATAATGTGCTGGTATTAATGTGTGAAAGTGTATACATTATGGAGATTTTTTTTTGGAAAGCAGTTTTTTTTTCATTATAATAAAAATCTGCAGATAATTTAATATTAAAAACTCGTGTTGTTTCCCTCTGAGCTAAACTTGATACCAAAAGGCTATGGAGTTTGATCTACTTTTTGTTTACTAATGATATTTTGTACTTTAATTATAAGTAGCCTTAATAATAGTCTTCGTTTTATGCAAAACTCGATTGCATGTTGTGATTATATTTGCTGGGTAGGACAATGCACATGAACTAATGGATTTCTATAAATGTGTTTACAGGATCTAAGAATTTCTGTTTTTAAATAAAGCGATGGAAGGATCGAAACACTTTATAATAAAGATGAAAGGAGAAGAGAAGCACATTTCCTCCTTTATTGGATGAAAGAGAAAAATGAGTACAAGTATTTATTCTTCGTCAGTACTTGTTTCCGCCTCAATTCTTTGTTTTAATTTATGATGTAATGGGAGAGCTGCGAGGGACTGCCCTTAAAGTCCATGTCTTTGCTTTGCTAAACCTTGATATTACATTATGCACGCATTCTAGTTTTCAACCTCCAGTGTTTGCGGGGGGTTGAGAAACCGATATGTTATTAAAATAATACATAATTTTCTTTGCCTTGGTGTCTCCCTCGAAGTGGTACACATTTTGAATAATTTAACATATATATATATCTATTCCACTATTCTTCTACTAATATAAATTCTTTAGAAAGCCAAATTATATGGTTTGACTTCTGAATAGTATCATTTTTTGGGTTGTGTGATTTGACCATTTGTATTTAACTGGAATGAATGACTTCTGTATTGTATAGAAAGAAACATTTGAGATAAATAAATGTTGTATCGTTTATTTTCAAATAATTCAAATTTAAAGCACTTAATAACTCAAATAATTAAATACAAATAGTCAAATCACATAGCTAAAAGCACTATTCACAAGTCAAGCCACAAGACTCCTGAAAACATTTGAATTTTGCTGGGGGCCAGAATACAACATTTGTTTGTCTCAAATAAGGAGCATGGCTTTGCCATGGCAAAAAGAAAAGAATTAAAGAGGGTATGATTTTACTAGACCTAAAAACATATGATGTTGAAAAGCTCAAAGGACTATTATCAAGAATTGGCTTCCGGCTGGAATATGTGTTATATGGTTATATATTAATTTTTATGTTTAACAAGTTTTGTATGTAGCTGGTAGCACCATTTTTTTCCCTATTAGCCAGAACCATGTGCTATCCCTAGAATTTAGCGTCCGTAAATCAGTCATTAAAATGATAGTGTGACTTAACATTAACTGATCATAATTCATGTGGTAAGTTCAAGGTGAGGCAACTTGCAAAGTTGATTTTTTTCTTTTTTGCTTAACCGCGTGAAGAATGTTTCAAATGGCATAAAATAGAGCTGGCATCGTGAGCTACTAAATTTTCAATAAATTAAGTCAGATTCTGCTTCGACAATTTTTTTATGCCTATACATTTCTGATAGCATTATAATACTAATTGTAATATATACGAACTACTTTGCCAATTTGTTATGGTTGGACAATAATTGATGGAAACTGATTTAAAACGTAATATGCGGCAAAATACTTTCCCACCTTTTGTTTTGACGCAGTTGCATTATTGATGATTGTAATTATTTACATTATTGTGGGGGTGGCAGGATGCGTCCTCATTCTATATTACTGGACTCATAAGGAGCATGGTTTGGAGAAAAATAGACATTTGGAGCTTGAATGATCATATAAATCATTCATGTTGAAAAATTCTAATTTCAGTCGGCATTTTTAGCATAACTTTTTATATGAAGTCAAATTGAGGTGATTCAAATGGATTGGAAAGTTAAAACACTTTACTTTCATGTTTTGAGTTTTTTTTTTTTAAATTCGGACATTATCATAGTCAAAATTATCATCAAACTGTCTCGACATACATTGGTGACTTGTTGGGAGCATAATATGGACAAAAATTGAAGTTGGTTGTCAACTGGTTCCGAGTGTCCGGTGCTGGTTCTACTCATGTGGAAGAGATTTTTTCAGATTTAGTTACTGAAAATACTGTATTTTGAGCCATTAAACCATAGGTTTTTTTTTTATTTTTTTTATTAAATAGAGTGGGGCAACAGATCTAGAGAGGCTCTAAGCAAGAGAGAAGTGGCAAGTTGCTCAGAGTATGCGGATTGAGAGGAATTTTTTTGTCTTCAACCTCCATTCAATCTTCTCTTCTACTCTTTCTTTCATGGATTCTATGTTTTTAGTGAATGATTTGTTGTGTTTTAAGTTCATGTGTGGCTGAACTCTTTGGAACCTAGGTTTGCTATGAAGCTAATTGTGATTTGATTTTCTTGTGACTCATGACAATTGATTTTATCAAGTACTTTAATTTATTCAGTTCAATTTATGTTTTTCGTTCACTTTTCTGGCTAATTCTTGTGGATTGTATTTGAATGTTTCAGATTGGACTTGAAAAAGGAAATTTAAAATAGACCTGGAATATATATCGTATAATCAATTTTTGTCTAGGGTAGGAATATATTCAGGGATCTTGCGTTGTCTTAATGGAGCAGAGAATTAATGGTCTGGATAAGTTAATTAATTAATATAAGGAATTATACAATCAACAGAGGACATGCGTGTCAGTGGATTGGAAGACACACATATATGCATTACAGGACTCTGGACTAATTAAAGAATTGATTTAATCAATCTAAACTAAGCAACATTTCAATAAAACAATTAATGGATTATAAACCGAGGTTGTCTTTGATCATCTAATTGGAATTCAGTTTTGTAATTTGCCGGTATTTTATGATAGTATTTTAACTCAAATGGTTGTTTGATTCGCTCCATTTGAGAGAACGTGACTGCTTGATGCTTAATCACTAGTGTTACAAATCTTTAGGGAAAAAATTTATACTCTCACGTTATTACCTGGTACAACTCGCATACTTGCGGCTTTGGGAGATTGAAATAAACTTCCTACCAGTTATAAACTTTATATTTAGTGTGGTTTTTAAATTCAAATTTCCTCTTTGTTGATTTCAATTTGGAGTGCAGATCATATTGATGATTAGATTGTATGTTAAAAATATGTCTCCCCAGCACCAATTTATCTTCTTATTTAATGTAAATTGCATTTTTATAATGAATAGGGATAAAAAAGAATTATTTAGTTTTTTTAGAACTTTAAAACAATAACTAACTTCCTTAATTTACATAAAATAGTTAGAAGTCTATTATAAAAAGGGATCGGATAGAGTATATCTTTAAATTTGAAATAGGATGTGAAAAAATAAACACACAACAAACAAATAAAAAATTATTCAATACTGATATATACTCCCTTTAGCCCTTTTTATAAAGAACTTTTAACTAGTTTACGTAGATTAAGGAAGTTAGTTATCTTCTTAAAATCTTAAAAAAAAAACCATACATTTCTTTTACCCCTATTTAATGTATTCATGTAATCTACTCACTCTGGTCCTATATATAGTATTTTTTGCTTTGATTCTCAATATAAAACCCTTTACAATATATGAGGTAGTATTTATTATATATTTCTAGAAAAATGCTCCTATTTAATGTATCCAAAGAGAAAGAAGGAGAGATTAAATAAGGGTAGTTTTAGAAAAAAGTTGAGATTTTTGGAGAAATCAATGTGCTTAATTAATTTTAATTCCAATTCTTAATCCGCATGATTTGGTTAAAATGATCTTATATTAAGGACCAGAGATAGTATATTGAACTATGACAAGAGTACCTCATTCATCCAAAATGTTTAATAACAATTTGCAAGAAGAAATAAATTGTAACACCTTAACTTACTAGACTTTTAATTATATTTTATATATCTAGCGGAAAGAATTGAAAACCTAGAACAATTAAATTTTTAAACTTTTCAAAATTATGTTACTTAAAAGATAATAACTTAACTAAAAGTTTACTTTAATTAATAAAAATCAAGTCAATCATACTGTAATTATCTGACTATTGTTCCAGAACATATCAGCATAATTCAATACATTTATTTTAATATAAAATAATATCTTCCAGTCTGCTTCCTCTTACTTAACCACCTCCTTGCCTTTGCCTTTATTTGTGCTTGGCCCTAACATTGTTAGTCATTTGGTATGAGATTTGGGGAAATCTCAGTAGTATATTATTTATTTAATACAGCTGGTATCAGAGCCCAGTTTCTCTCAGTACGGTATGGTTCGGAGACGAACCAAGCGGAAGCTGGTGGGCATGTGACATCCAGGCGCTGACAAGGGCGGGGAGGGATCACCGGTACAAAAAAAGTAGGGGTCAGATGAAGTGATAAGACACGGACAAGGAGCGGCTCCTGGCAGGCTTCTAAGTGGGAGGAACATATGAATGAATCGAATAAATATCGGAATAAGAGGGATTCAGAGACTGTATAGATATGTGACTATACGGTTAATAATAGTTTAAAGGAATTGATAGGTACTATCTACACCAACAAGGTGTAACTACTTTTTCGGTAGCCTATCTCTTAAGAACTCCTCAATTAAATGTGCTTGACCTGGAATAATTATGGGATGGGTGATCTTTTGGGAAAGAGGTGTGTGAGTGAGGACAAAGTACACTGAAAGGGCTTGTATTGGTTTATGGGGACAGTCATCAATCCTGAATAGCGATTGGACATTACATAAATGATGAGAGTAAAATAAAAAAAAATTATTAAATATTACAAAATTCTTTATAAAAGAACTAGAAAAAGCTTTTAGAAAATCTTTATAAAATGGACCATTGGGAGTATATACATTTCAACGTTTTTGTGTGATTAGACATTAGATTTCAACGTTTTTGTGTGATTAGACATTAAATGATTTAGCAATAAAGCTTATCATGAGTCAGTAAACTACATGGCAATAGGGATGTGTTAAATTTGGACCTACATATAGGCTCGGAATTGAAGCATCATACATGGCTTCACAAAATTGCAGTATACCCCTCTATCCATTAATATATGGGTTAAGTCCATTAATATATGGATTAATACGATGAGTTTTCATATTTCAAAATATAAAAAAAATTATATAATGTTTATCTAATATATTTAATAATTTTTTTAAAAAATATTTTTAATTAAGATGATATTATTTAAAAAAATTAGTAGTACAATTTATTTGTATTAATTATATAATGTAAAAGTTATTAACATTAAATAAGTATATTTTTTAAAATTATTTTATATTTAAGATAAATTTATTAATTTTTTTGGTGAGTGTGATTTTATTTTTCATTTTCTATATTAAGTAACTGAGAGAATATGTGCCTTGGGTTGCTCATTTTATATATATATATATATAGATAGATTGAATTCAGTTATGTACTATTTAAAACTAAACGCTAGCTCCTCTTAAGTTAGCCTAATTTTTTTAATAGTACTACTTCTAAAAGTCCATTATGCGTGATCCATGTATCCGGTCAGATATCATCTCTCTCTCATGTGTCCGCGTGATGCTGTTGGATTTTGAAAAGAAAATTAGGGAGAATGGACTTGCATGATTCTCCATCCTAAATTCTTATATGAGATTTTAAGAGAAAATATACGACGCAACATCATGATCAAATCATCAAATACTTTCTAATTATATAATTTTCTCGCAATTTAACTCCATTTAATATTGTACCGGCTCATATATAGAACTTATTTTTTTTTCACAAAGGCTCTTATATATATATAACTCAATGATTGTTTGTTAAGCCTATAAAAAACTATCTTTCTTTCAAGTTTGGTAAATTCTTATTTTCTATTCCCTCTAGTCCGTATTATAAAATGTTTTGTATGACAAATTTTTAGTTTAAAATATAGGTTGTTGGATATTTTTCTTTTCGTTTTATCTATATTTAATTATTCCTTACTCATTATTTATAATCCTATAATGATAATAGAATGTAGTATTTAATAATAATAAAATAAGAAATATTAGTATTTTTTGCATTGATTTCAAGTGAAAAATAATTTTTTTAACATGCGTGTAATTGATACTCTGGTCCATATTATAAGATATTTTGGATAAATTACACGTATATTAAGAAAATTACCTTTTCACTTGAAATTAATACAAAAAGTATCAATATTTTCTATTTTATCCTTATTAAATACTCTATTTTATTATCATTGTTGGGTCATAAATGAGGGGTAGGGAATAATTAAAAATAGAGATAAAAAAAACATATCTAATACTTTATATTTTAAACAAAAAATTTCTCATATAAAATATTTTATAATATAAAAGTTTACTTTCATCCTTGATTTTAACAACAGAGTATAAATAAATAATTTCACTTTCATCATTGATGGCAACCCATGTGTTGATCAATCGTGCGTGCGATCCGAGAGGCTGCTACTGGATCCTCTCATTCTTCAAACGCTAGTATGTTGAACCTTTTAATTTATTTAGTGCATGAAAATAAAAAAAAGACGCAAAAGTCTGACTTAGTGTTTAAAGATGGCCGATGAGAAGAAATGACAAATTAAATAGATTGAAATACATAATTTAACGAAAGATGACTTTTCAATAAATTCATTCTTAACTCTTTTGAGTAATTAAATTACACTCTATTTTATTTCCAGCTTAGCTGGCTCAGCCTCCATTCTCTCCAAATCCGCGTTGGTCAAAATTTTTTTTCTTATTCTTTGTAGAATGAGTTGATAGTACGAATAAAAATAAAAAAGAAACACAAAGGTGAATAGTGGGTGTTAAATGAAGTGGGGGAGAAAGAAACTGCTATATAAAATGTGCCATTTGATCATTTTTGTTGGTGTTTGTTAACTGGAAATGCTGAAGTTTAAATGTTTAAGTAGGTTTTTTTGGTTAGAGTCATTGGATTATAACCGCTTTGCTATCGAAATTTGACTAGAAAGACCAATGACTTAATCGGGTTTTATTTTTTTGTTTGCTCTTGAATTTCTTCCAATTTTTTTTTAATTTCTAGACAAATACATACTAGTTTTTGATCAAAGAATTAAAAATTGGATTGATTATTGAACCAGATGAGTCAACGGTTCAAGGTTCAATGATCAAAATGGGGTCAGACTGGTTGTGAATAGATTGATATACTTTAAATAACATAGATAAAAATATAAAAGATATTTATTCATTATCATAAAATTAACATTCAATTTAGGATGAAAATAAATTTAATAATTTTTTAATTTTATATATCATATAGAAAATAAAAATATTATTAATAAGTTTTACAACCTAATATTAAAATCTAAACAAATTAATATTTACCTACAATTATATTTTGAATTCAAAATAGTTAATTGATATTCTATTTTCATATTATTTATTAAGTAAATTTATCATTATTAATAATTATGTATTATAATAATACTTATATAATATTATAATATAAAAAAATTTATACAAAAAATAATGCTTCTTATTACTAAAAGTAATATTATTTTATACTAAAAAATATTTAAAAATATTAAAAAAAGTAGACATGTTCAACCTAGTTTTGTTCCAATTATTGACTGGTTCGCCTAGTTTTGTACCGGTTCGTTCTAATTCTGAAATTAGCCAATCTTCAACCATGACCGAATCGAACCTGAGAAGAGACTAGTTCTCGGTCAAACTAGTCAAATTGGCCGGTCCAGTCTTGTCCGATTTTTCCACACTGTTTTTGATAATTAAATTAAATTACATGTAAATTTTTAATTAAAAATTTAAGGTGTTACATTAATTGAATCACATGAATTATAAATGAAAGTTAAAGTTAGTTAATTATATTAATTTTTCCAAAAATCATAACATTTTTTCAAAACTTCTTTTATTCAATTTCTTTCTTCTACCCTTAATTGAATAAGGAATTTTTTAGTGCATAACAAAAACTAACTCATATTTTTTAAGGGATTCTATATTTAGGATTGAGACACAAGATGTTATATTTATGACTGGATGGAGTAAAACAATACTCCCTTAGTTCCTTTTGCTTTTTTAGATTGTTTCACACCATTAAGAAATTATTGATTATGCTAAATTTTTTGTAAGGATCTGACTAAAATACTCTTATTTAATGATATATATTGTATTAAATGAGAGGAGGATATAGTTGAAAGAATAATCAATACTAATATATTTGAAATAAAATCAAAACTCTAAAACTATAAAGAAATGGAATAGAGGGAGTAGTACTCTCTCTTTTCTTATTTTATAAGTTACTTTTAATTTATTTATACATATTAAAAAAATTAGTTAATATTTTTTAAAATTTAAAAAATTACCATAACTTTTCAGTACTATACTTATTAAATTGAAATTCATTATAATAATATCTCTCTTAATCTATCTTTTTATTATAAATGTTTTGAGTAAAATTTAGAAAAATTTAACCCTCTTTAAATATTGCAAAGTAACTTAATATATTGTAAATAATAAAAAAATTTCTAAAATATATTTAAAGAAACCTGGAAGCATATATCTACTAGGAAAAAATGACGCAAAAGTTTGACTTTTTTCAAGGATGGCAGAAAACAGGAAATGACAAAATAGAAATACAAAATTATGCAAATTTAACGAAAACCACTTTTCTCTAAGTCCATTCTTACCAATTTTGAAATCACAAATTACTCTATTTCATTTCTAGCTTAGCTGGCTTGCAGCCTCAATCGTCTCCCAATTCTTGGTCGAAAACCCACTTGGTGGCGCATTAATTGGTCCTAAACATATTTTCTTATTTAAACTAAAATGCGTTAATAGCTTGTGTTAATTAAAAATAAAAAGAACATTACCAAAGGTTAATAATAGGTGTTAATTAATTAAATGGTTGCGAAAGAAACTATATAAAGGGTGGTATTAGGTTGTACAAGAGCACATCGGGGTTAAAGAAAGATGGGGTCCTAAATGGCCACTGCTACTCTCACCCTGTTATTAGCAATTGTGTGTGTAAGCTTGTTGCCATTTGAAAGCTATGCAAGAAGATATCCTTCTCCTCCACCAACTCCAACTAGGGCACCATACTACTACCAGTCGCCACCGCCACCAACAGCGATGCCAACATACAAGCACCAATCTCCTATCCACCACTCTCCTCCACCCCTAGTCAATGCTCACTCACCTCACCACCACCACCACCACCATCATCCACAGCCACATCCAGTGTACCACTCACCCCCACCACACTACAAGTACACATCTCCTCCACCACCACCATCAATCAACGTTTATCCACACCCACACCCAGTTTACCATCACTCGCCTCCACCAACATCTTACAAGAAGCCTCCTCCTCCTCCTTACCACCACCAGTAGATGGTGTGTTTCGCAGATGTCATCGCACGGTACGCTTATTATTTCTTTTGGAAATAATTCAACAACCAAAGACTCGAATATTATTTAAATTTTATTCTAGCGACATTATGTTATATAGTTGTTTATAATCAGCCTTATTATTATACTCGTCGTTTCATGCAGCAATCAACTGTTGTGATTTGATTTGGCCATTAATTTGGTGGGTAAGATAATGAAATGCATTAATGGATTTATACAAATTAATATGCGTTTACAGGATCTAATTAAGGATAAAAGCACGTCAAGAAAGGCTAGCTAGCGATGCAGGGGACGACGCACTCCACAACTGTTTATTCTGTCTTATTACTGTGTTGGTTTTTGTTTCTGTTTTATGATGCAATGGGCGAGCTCTCAGGCACTGCCCAACTCCATGTATTTGCTTAATAACACATTATGTTTGCGTTATAGTTTTCAACATTAAAGGAAAAAAATTATATATATATATGTATGTATGTATGTATGTATGTATGTATAATTTTGTATCTAGATGTTTTTGTCATGAGAAAAATAAATAAATAAATCCTGTCATACCATACTATCCGTATAATTTTATATCTGTAAATCGGTTCATCAATATATCCATGTGCTAAGTGAGGCAATTTGGAAAGTTGAACTTGGGCCGCGTGAAGAAATCTATTTAGCCTGAAAGAGAGCTGGCGTGGAGATTCACTAAGGGCCCGTTTGGTTAGTAGAATTATTGGGAATGGATTGTAATGGAATGGTTAGGAATGGAATGGAATGGAACCTTGTAAGCTAAAATTTTGTTTGGTTCACCCTAGAAAATACATAGGTAATAACTTAAATTTGTTTGGTTGGACATAAGAAAATGATAGAATGAGATGTAAATAATGTGCAAAAAGCCAGAATTGCACCTAAATAAAAATTTAGCCCAACATCAATTGCTCTAATATTGTGTTCGTAGTGTAACTTTTTTTTTTATATATACTTTTAGTTATAAACGGATGACTTTTTTTTTTTCAGATAATAACCTCATATTTTAAGCTTTTACATATTTTTATTTTTATTAAATAAAAATATCTAAGTATAAATTACAATATAAAAATAAAAGAGAAACTTACGTATATTTCAATTCTTATTATTTTTTATTTTAAAATTTTAAAATTAAATATTTTTAGAGAAAAAAATCATATAGAAAAATTACACTAAATAACTTGTATGAATTAATGAAAAATTTTCAAAAGAAAATGGGGTACATAATCTGTGAAGGATGTTTTAAGAATAATATTTCATAATTAAGGTCATTTCTGTCATTTGGTCTCCATTCCTAGTGGTTGGAATAATCAAAGTCAGGGTCCAAGGTAAGAAAGTTAACTCCCAAATCTTTGGTAATCTTCATTCCCATGGGAGTCCAGATTCCTATTCCCATGTCCAACCAAACAGTCCAAGTATGGGAATAGAATCTGGATTCCCACACTATGGACACATAGGAAATGAACCAAACGGGCCCTAAAAGAATTTCATTAAGTTATCGCAGATTAAACATCAATTAGTTTTTATTTGTTGGCAGTCCTGACTTGTCTTACATTATAAAAGGAAAGGGGCTACATTATAAACGGACTAATGGATTTATATAAATATGTGTTCCCAGGATCTAAAAAGGAATATGATCGAATGATGTGATGGAAGGAACGACGCAGCACTTTAGATTACAGGAAAGTGGGGCAAATTTTTGCGTTTCGTCGAAAAAGAAAATGTACAATTATTTATTGTTTTATTTATCTGGCAGGTGTGGAATATGTTTAGCACTTTCGATCACACTCAGTATTTATTCATTGTTTTATTTATCTGGCAGTAGTTGGAATATGTTTAGCACTGTCAAGTTCTATAAAGTTAATCTTTTTTTTTTGGTAAAATATAAAGTTAATCTTTACAAGCCATTTTCCTAGCACTTTGTCTGTCACATGATTTCCCATTAAATTAAACCTTCCTGGGGTAATTGCTTACCTCTGTAGACATGTAGAAGCAATTTCTATCATTACAAACAAGAAATACTGCACCAAATCCAACCGTTAATCTTGGTTTTCAGTTGCTGCACTTGTCATGTTCAAGACAAAAATATTGACTAAAATTAATCCATTTCAAGATTAACACAATATAGTTTCAATTCATTAAAAAAATGAAGTTTTAAATTTCTAGAATTTAAATAAAATACTCAAAATGTTTTCATATTCTAAAAATTTTTCGAATAACCTCTCAATGATCTAATATTTATGTATCTATATATATATAGATATATAATATTCATTAGAAACTAGCTCTGCCAACACTTGATACCATTATACATAAGGTTTTAACTTTCTAAAGTAAAATACTCCCTCCAATCCATATTATAGAGTATTTTGGATAATAAGTTTCTAATCCAAAATATAGGGCATTTGATATTTTTCTTTTATTGTACCCATGTCTTTCATTTTTCTCCACTTCTTATTTATAATCCTACAATAATAATAGAATGAGGTATTTAATAAAAATGAAAAATATTGATATTTTTTGTATTAATTTCAAATAAAAAAATAATTTTCTTAATATATATGTAATTAATGTAAAATATTTTATAATATGAATTGGAGGGAGTAAATTTAAGAGTGACATGAATTTTGTTTTCTTGGAGGCCTAAGCCGCATTAAGGAACCATGGCTATCCCTATTTTAAAATGTGCTATCTTTTTTTGCAGCTTAATCCGTTTATTTTTTGGGTTTAAATAGGTCAGCCCATCAAATTTGATTCAGATTATTAGTTTTACACAATAATCTATATTTATAAAAATCATACTCCTCTCATTCTGTATTATATAATATTTTGTGTGATAAATTTCAAGTCTAAAATATAAGATATTTAATATTTTTCTTCTTATTTTATCTCTATTTTAAATTTTTTCTTACTCCTATTTATAACCCTACAATGATAATAGAATAAGGTATTTAATAAGGATAAAATGAGAAATATTAGTACTTTTTATATTGATTTTAGGTGAAAAAATGATTTCTTTAATATACATGTAATTGATACAAAATAATTTATAATATGAACCAGATGGAGTACTATTTATTAGTTATGTACAATATAATTTTTCTTAAATTTTATGCAAAATACATGTCCCACAATCTAGGTAAATAGAATCAGAAAGTGCCTGCCAAATACTCCCTCTGAATATAAATTAGAAAGTGCTTCTCAAAAAGTACTTAGCAAATACTTCCTCCGGTCTTGAATATAAATCACTTTTAACTTCTTTATCGAAATAAAAAAAATTATTATATTATTAAAATTATTTTAAAATTAATATAATTTCCATGTTTACTTTATAATAAATATCACAAATTCAAAAAATTTACTTTCTCCCTTATAATTAAATAAGTGCATTGTTGAAATAAAATAATTAATATTTCAAAAATCCATAGAAAGTAACTTTTATATATATATAACTATAAAAAATTTTCAGAACATGACAAATAAAAAAGAAAGGAGGAAGTTGTTTATTAATTCCATTGACGGTGCCTGCTCTCTGTTAATATGCTTCCATAATTCCATTATTTTCCGGGATGGTGATTATAAAAATTTGCTTTGAACCACGACAAGTAGATTATTATTTTTCTTTATCTTCGTTACAAGCATCACTCCACTTTGGCTAATCAAAATCAACCTTCTGACATTACGATATTAAAATTTTAACAAATTACGTTACTTACAATAAAATTAAATTATTGCAACTTGATTTAACTGCGGGCCATTGCGAAGTAATAAAAACAGATTTTTTTTTCACAAAAAACCTCAATTATTTACTAGAAATAATAGTCTACAATCAAAACGGTTTGTATACACACATGCTTCATGTCACAACATTATAACACTTTTTTAACTGAATTATACAAGTTAAGAAAAGTAATTAAATTTTTTAAGATCTTATTTTTTTCCCCAAAATCATCACAATATTACAAAATTATCCTTAATTAAAGTTTTTAAAAGTAGAAGACCCCACTTCAAATATAATGGTAATTATGAAGGACATATTTTTAAAAAAATTAATAAATATTTTACACATTTTGTAAAGAGGTCTAATATTAAGAATCATGAAAATGTTTAAAAAGTCTTATAATTAGAATTAGAGAAAATATTTGTAACTAAGAATTTAGGTACCGTAGATGTCAGAGGCTCACTAAGATCAATGTGGGTTTTAGAATTTAAATCGCACTTATAAATGTATTTACAAATTAGGATGAAAGGAAGTAATTTAATGAAGATGGCAGATAAGATTAGATGCCAAAATAAAAATACATATTTTAATGATTACCACTTGTCGATAAAATTATTACCTCCACTGCAATTTGCAACGTAAACAAGGATTTGCACTCCCTCCCAGCTTACCTCACTTGAAGCCTTGATCTACTCCATATCTCTGGTTCCAAAGCACAATAAATTAGTACTTCTTCATTGTTAAAGTCACTTTCTTGAAGAAAAATATTTCTAGACTAGGGTTCACACTTGGAAATTTGCAAGTCATCATAATTAAATTTTTTAATTGTACATAACTAAATTTTTAAATGAGGATCCTTGCTAGAAAATATTTTTTCTATCAACTCCTAACTTGTCTTTTTCCTTCTTAAAAATTTTTTATGGTCCCTGTTAATTTATTATACGCCATTTTTTAAAATATAGGTAGCATTAAATGCACTTTATCAAATGGAAAGAGAGATTGGAGAGGAGATTGAGAGATATACTGTCTCCGCTCCTATATATAGGATCTTTTATTTTGATCCTAAATATAAGACCATTTACAATATACAAGGTAGTATTTATTATACATTTCCAGAAAAATACCTCTATTTAATGTATTTAAAGAGAAAGAGAGAGAGATATTATATAAGGGTAGTTTTGGAAAAATGTTGGGATTTTCGGAAAAATCGAGGTAGTTAATTAGTTTTAATTCCAATTCTTAATCCACATGATTCTGTTAGAAGGGTCTTATATTAGGGACCAGCGGTAGTATTAATTAAGATGACTGTTAAAATTTAAGGAATTAAATTAATAATTAAACTTATATATTTTTCCTTATATACTTTTCATTTTACTCTCCAATGACCTTTTAAATTTTTTTAAGTTCAAAAAGTTAATACTTTTAATATATAATTAATGACTAAATTTACAATGTAGTAAAAAATAATTCATATGTTAATTTTTAATTGAGAAATAATACGAAATACATATAAGGAAAAATATATAAATATTTTTCTTAAATTAAAGGTAATATTAGGAAGTTGTTGTAATTTTTGAAAAATTTAATAATTTTAACTAAAAATAACTAATTTTCTTAATATGTGTTAAGTGGTTAGACGAGACGTATATTAGATATTGGAGTGAGTGCTATAAGTAATATTACCAATGGTGATTAGTAGGCGTGGACCAGATGAGAAAAAAATCTATATAAAACGATGGATTAGGGTCCAAAAGAGCAAAAACCAAATCAGGCTTTGAGAGGTGACGAAGATGGGGTCCCAAATGGCCACAGCTACTCTCACTCTGATTTTGGCATTTGTGTGTGTAAGCTTGTTGCCATCTGAAATCTCTGCGAGAAGAGTTCCTTTTCCTCCACCAACTCCGACTTGGGCACCAGCCCGCTGGCCATCACCACCACCACCAATACCACCTCCGGTTCTTACATACCCTCCGCCAGTGTACCACTCTCCACCACCACCACCACCACCACCTCCTCCTCCTAAGAAACCCTACAAGTACCCTTCTCCACCACCTCCAGTTCACAAGTACCCTCCTCACCAACCCCATCCTATCTACCACTCTCCTCCACCACCGTTCCAAGCTTATCCACCTAACCACCACCACCACCACCACCATCACCATCACCATCCTCATCCACACCCTCAACCACCTCCACCACACTACAAGTACACATCTACTCCACCAACATCTTACAAGAAGCCTCCTCCTCCTTATACCACCACCAGTAGATGATGCGCTTCGTTGATGCCATCGCACGGTGCGCTCATGTCCCCTTTAGTTACAACAAGAAGGGTTATTTTTTTCTTTTGGAAATAATTCAACAACCAAAGACTGGAATATTATTTAAATTTTACTCTAGCGACATATGATTAGCCTTATCATTATACTCGTCGTTTCATGCTACACTCGATTGTTGTGATTTGATTTGCTCATTTAGTGGGTAATTAAGATAATGAAATGCACTAATGGATTTATGCAAAAATTGTGTTTACAGGATCTAATTAAGGATATGAGCACATCAAGAAAGCTAGCGATGGAGGGGACGACGCACTCTACAACTATTTATTCTGCTTATTACTGTGTTGGTTTTTAATTTGTTTCTGTCTCATGATGTAATGGGCGAGCTCTCAGGCTCCTCCCAACTCCATGTATTCGCTTAATAACACATTATGTTTGCGTTCTAGTCTTCAATATTAAAGAAAAAAATTATATATATATGTATAATTTTGTATCTAGATCTTTGGCATAAAAAAAAATCATATCATACTCATACTATCCGTATAATTTTATATCTATAAATAGGTTCATCAATATATATATATATAGTAACATGTTTTACTATTCAGACTGGAACATTCATAAAGCGTCAATCTATGTATTCATTCATTTATTTATATTATCCATAGTGATGAGGCCTTATTATTATTTGCTTCTACTCTAGCCTCAATGGATTCACAACGAATGGTGCAAAATGAAAGAATCTACCTCTTCTGGATCTTTTACTTTGAGCTACTCATATAAAAGGTCGAAGGTGCACCTTTAGGGCTTCAAATCACTCCAACGCAATCAACGAGTTATAAGGGTTGTGCTAGTTTATAATAAAAAATCTTGAGTTTGAGACTTGTTTAAGTATGTAATTGCGTTAATAATTCATTGAAAGAGTTTTGCTGCTAATGAGATTCCACTTTACCTAACTTGAATTAATTGGAATCTAAAATGTAAGTTCTACCCTAGAAACTAGATAGTTTGATGTTAAAAAAGGAAGGAAGAAAAAAAAAAGTCACTCTAGCGTACCTTCATCCCTTAATTTATGGGACCAAAGAATTGAGGTAGACAATGTTAAAAAAAATTACTCTTTCTTATTTATATTATAGGATATTTTATATCAAATATACGTATATTAAAAAAAATTACTTTTTTATATAAAATTTATAAAAAAATTACCAACTTTCACATTTTATCCTTATTAAATATACTCCATTATTATTTTTTCATCTAAAATGAGGAGTAGAGAAGAATTAAAGATTGGTAAAATAGAAAAAAAATATTTAATATCTTATATTTTAGACAAAAAATTTGTCATACAAAACACTATATAATATAGATTAGAGGGAATTGTAATCAACAAAAATTGTTGTTATGCCACGCAATTTTACATAAAGTCTCTTCTAAACACTCCACTCACTTCTCATGCTAAACCTATTCTCTTTTTATTTGAAAAAAAAAAGTGAGAAGCTTTGGAGAGTACTAACATGACGCCTACAGTATTGGAGTCTGGAAGGCAGTTCAGGGAGACATTGAAAAATTGGCTCCAGCTTCTGCGATTTGCTCTAGAGCCTCCGTTGTTATTTATTATTACATACTAATAGAAACTATCAATTCTAACATTATTATGTTTTTAATTTGCAGGAAGATTCATTCTGTTAATACCATAATTTGCAATATTCATATATTCACCCATCTCATTAGTTAATTTATTAATTTAAATACACCTCGTTAATAATAGGATATTTATGTTACAAAGCCACACGTAGCGATTGACTATTAACAGAATTCCAAGTCTAACACGAGACCTGTTATCCAATTACACAGTATATATGGGCCTAAACCACTGGACTAATTAGATACACAAACAGCCGACTAATTATCATTTTTGGGCTATATTAGATCTGCACTAAGCCCATGAAGAATGAAGGTCTGACCTACGTCATGCCAATTCATTCATTCAGTATTTTTATTGGTTCAATAACTGATTTAGTTTTAAAAATATGAAAATAATTTTTTTTATTTTTCATTTTTATTATTTTTAAGTTACATAATTTTTATTGTAGTTAAATTATTTCTTAAAATTATTAAAAATTTACATCATTTATTATTAGTATTGAAAAAAAAAATCCACATTTGACACTTGAAAAGATTCATATTTTAAATTCATTTGTTTTTTTATCGTTTTCATTAACTTGATTGTTCTCATTTTTACTTCCTTCCATTTTTATTTTGTCGATGCTGACCCTTAATTTTTTAACACAATTGCCGACTGATTAATTTCTAGAAAGAGAAATTATTTTTTTAAAAAATGAAATGAAATCGACCAAGAAAAGTACAAGATACCCGAGAAGATTCAAGGCTATCCCTGGCTAACTTGTAGTAATTGTAATCGGCCATAGCCGTCCAATAGACACTTGGCCAAGTTTGTATTCTTTGAATTTATGAAAGACTTCATCTTTTGTTCTATTTAAATAAACTAAGGTGAATTTGAAAAAGTCATCTATCAATATAACTAAATATTTTTTTAACTATCTCTTGTAAAATAATGCCCTGATCTATCATATCATCATGCATACTCAAACTTAAAAATTCATGTAGAAACAATATTTACTACATTATTAATACTTATTTTCCTAATTAATTAACAAACCACCTAATATGACGAAATCAAGTCACAAAAAATTAATGACAAATAATTTCCCTAATCAACTATTCTTGAGATGACATTGGAGACATTCAATGCATGCATACACTCATACATTTGGAGAAAGATAAAGTAATTCATTTTTTCCTTTCTATTTCTCTCATATCCAAATATGCTCTCTCTCGTATTATAATGCAATATAAGAGATTTTTTTTATTTTATAATATAAGACAACATATAATGATTTATCATTTTTACTCCTTATTTATTATATTATTAATATTGAAACTTATGTTATATTTAATGAAAGAAGTTGAATTAATAGAGATAAAATTAAAAATTTTATTTTTTTAATTTAAAAATATAATAAATATTTTTTAATATGTGTGAAATCCCTTCATTATCTTATAATATGTGACAGAAAGAGTACATCTTTTATTTTTACTTTTATTATTTGGAGGGGTTATTCTTTGATATGACATCAAGGCAATGAAGTATACATAGACATTTTCTTTATGACAAAATTACGTTAATTTTTGTTTGATAGTTCTTCCATATTTTAATAGGAAGTATAGATATTTTTTAAATTAATAATTCTGGCAAAAAAAATTTTTGGCATGAATTTCGAAGCAAGAAACAATAAACGATAAAATAAAAATATATAATTTAACGAAGACGGCTGTTGAATAAATCAACTGTTACGCATATCATAGTATTGCTTTTTTAAAAGATTGTTACTGTCATACTTTTTTCTTAGAGATTAAGTGCCTATTTGATTCTCATTTTTTTTAAATAAAATTATACTTTTTAACTATTTTTTTTTTTTCATCTAAACAGCTTTTCAGTAAATTACTTTACTTTTATTTAAATTTTATTTTTATAAACTATGATTATTTTAAAAGTACTTTTATAAAAAGACAAACCAAATGGACACTAAATAAGGATGGTGTCAGCATTATTAATGTCTTTTTTGGAGGGGAGGTGTCTCCTGTCACCCCCCTCCTATCATGGTTTTGTGGTGGTAGGAAAATTATTTTTTAAGTTAAAAATTATAGATAATATAATATCTCTCCTAGGATACAATTATGTATTTATGCAATTTTATTTTGTTTTGTAACTTTTTTACTTATATTGTATAATTGTATGATTGTAAAGATATTATTTTTACTGTATAATATTTAAATTAAATAAAAATAAAAACAATACAATTTTATAGTTGTAAAATTGTAAAAATGATTTTTTTATTTCTAAATTTAAATATTAAAAATAAAAAAATTAAAATAAAAGAAAAAAAAAAAAGAGGAAGGAGGGAGGCAAAGCGAGGTCTCGTCAGGGTGACCCCAACCCCGTCTTTTTCTATTCCCAGCCTAGCTGGCTTCCAACCTCCATCCAATCCAAATACGCATTCCCACCCACTTGTGGTTGTCCAAAAAAATATTTATTTGTTTAGATTCTTTAATAAAAGGGGCTAGAGTTGATTAAACATGATATTTTAAATTTGAGATCATGTAAATATAAAAAATATTTTTGGGAGAGCTTCCTTTAAATAGTGTCTGATGGTAGTTTGATTTGAATGAGTCAAAATTCAAAATGATGGTAAGATATCAAACAATTATTTAAAAAATTAAAATAGTATTTATCAGATGGGATTAGGTAGAGAAATTCTCCATCGCAAACCAAAGAATCATCGAGAAATAATGAATAGAAAATAAAATAAAAGGGACAGCAAAACTAAACAGTTGAAAAATAGGGGTATGTGTATGTGATTTGTGTGGGTGTTAATTAGATGGATGACAAAGAAAGGTCAATATTCTTTAAAAATGTGGTATGTGGAGATATCTCATTGAGACCGTTAAGTTTGGCTTACGTTATTGTTTCGAAGTTATGTATTTTGAGACCTTTTTTTCTTGGTTTTAAAAACCTATAAAATTTTTTATTAAAATTAAAAATTGTATTATTCAAACCTCTTTTCTATTTTGAAGGTTCTAGTTTTATTCACCTAATGATTAATTTGCTGTTAAATAATATTTTTTGGACTAAATTAAATACTCTTCTTCTTTAACATAAATATTATTTAATAATTTTTTAATTAAACACATTAGTTCGTAATTTTTTTAATATAAACTTTTTATCATATTATGAACATGATTAATTTTGATCATATTATAAAATTGACTATTTTTATAATTTAAATATTTTACAAATATTAATTTACTTATTTCTTTAGTAATTTTCGAAAGTATGCGTGTATGCACGCACGTTATTTTGTTATTTTTTATTTTAAAAGAAATGCTACGTTAGACAAACTTAGTTTATAATTGATTTTTTTATTTTAATTTAAATGCTGTAGATAAAATATACCTTGTTACATGTCTCTAAAATTGCACATAAGAAGTTTATGAAAAAAAAAAGCACATAAGAAAGACGTATTTGGGAGAGTTTATCCTCATGTGGACAGGGCCAATGTAGCTCAATCTGCATTAATCAGAAGTTAAAGTGATAACCGAATACTAAACAATTTTGCATGATAAAATTGCACATAAGACCTTATATAAACTCTTGGAACAGCATGGTGTGAAGAGATAGCGGGTAGGTGGGACTGTAGTAGTGGATCATAGCTAGTGACCTCTTCAGATGGAAAACAACAGTAATTGATAAAGTGATCTGGTATTTTTATTTTCTAAACAAAATTTTAAATTCAAATTTTCTGAATGAGAAAACATGCGTTCAAAGAGTATCTCTATTTGAGCTAAATTAATCAATAACACATTTTTTTGAAGATGAGAAAAAATATACCGACTTAGTTGGAATTATGTAGTGTGAAAAGCAAGAGAGGGAGGATGGGGCCAATGCGTGGTAGGTCGTAGTGACCCCACATCCGCTCTCTTGATCTATCTGATTCTGATCTCTCCAAAAGGAAGTTCTATTACTATATAAAGGGGTAGGATTTGGTTCTGCAACACCCCAACAGAAAAACCTATTCCTTCTTGCTGGGTGAAGAAAGATGGGAACTCTAATGGCTTCTGTTACTCTCACTGTACTCTTCTTGCCACTTTTATCTCTAACCTTCCTTCCTTCTCAAACCTCCGCAGACTACGTCTACCAATCTCCTCCTCCTCCACCGGAGAAGCCCTATATGTACCCATCTCCTCCGCCACCACCAAAGGAGCACTACTACTACCCATCTCCTCCACCACCACCAAAGGAGCACTACTACTACCCATCTCCTCCGCCACCACCAAAGAAGCATTACAAGTACCCACCTCCTCCGCCACCACCAAAGGAGCACTACTACTACCCATCTCCTCCACCACCACCAAAGAAGCACTACTACTACCCATCTCCTCCACCACCACCAAAGAAGCATTACAAGTACCCATCTCCTCCACCTCCAATTCACAAGTACCCTCCATATATGTACCACTCTCCTCCACCACCACCAAAGAAGCACTACTACTACCCATCTCCTCCACCACCACCAAAGAAGCATTACAAGTACCCATCTCCTCCACCTCCAGTTCACAAGTACCCTCCATATATGTACCACTCTCCTCCACCACCCCACAAGAAGCACTACAAATACGTATCTCCTCCACCACCATACAAGAAACCTTATGTCTACAAGTCTCCTCCTCCACCTCCACCATACAAGAAGCCTTATGTCTACAAGTCTCCACCACTTCCACCACACAAGAAGCCTTATATCTACCCGTCTCCTCCTCCTCCTCCAGTTTACAAGCCCTATGTCTATCCATCCCCACCTCCTCCTTACCACTACTAGATAGTGCCTTTCCATGGCTCGTTCTACTTGGTAGCCTTACTTTCCCTTTCACTTCCTCTCTTTCTTCTCATTTCACATACTTCACTTTAAAACAAGTTTTTATTGATCACTTTAAAAAAAAATTTTCCTTGGTATAAAAGGCCAAAAAATAAAAATATTTGGAAAATGGGATCAAAGTTCACCCTGTTTTGAAGGCATGATAAAAGTTTTTCAAGTAAGATTAAAAAATTTTCAAGTCATGATAGAAAATTTTTCTATTTTCACTTGGTATCAAAAACTTTCATTCTAAATTGGAAATTTTTTAATCTTGTTTGGAAAAATTCTATTATACCTGGGAAACATAGTGAATTTTGATCCTATTTCCCAAATATTTTTATTTTTTGGTCTTATTTTTTTCCAATTCTGCCTTTTTGTTATCATATACAAATATCTTGAAATAATTTAAGCGTAAGATTTACATTTGATGTTGAGCCCATAGAACTTCATTTAAATTGTATTCAAATGATATTTAATTTGCTGTTATTTTTTAGGCGAAATTTAAATTGATTGTTTTTAACTAGCCTAATATTAATCAGTTTCGTTTCATACAAATCTCGATTGTTGTGATTATGTTTGGTCCCGGGGAGAACACTGACATGGACTAATTTTTGGATTTATTTATATAAATATGTTGTTACAGGATCTCATAATATTAGCTAGCAAATAAAGAAAGCGATGGATGGAAGCACTTTAAATACAGCGGAAAGGAGAATGGAAGCAAATTAATTTCCTCGTTATATACAAAATAAAAAATTTGTGTCCAATTATTTATTTTGTGTCTATTATAGCATTGCTTTCACTCTCACTTTCTTTGTTTTTGTTATATGATGTAATTTAACAGTTGTGAGGCATTGCGTTGGTCCATGTATTTGGTTTGTTAAATATTATTAGTAAATTATGCACACATTGGTTTTCAACCTCCTACGTTTGCAGGGGTTGAAAAATCCAATATGTTAATAAAATAATATTTTTATTAGTTGGTACTTGGTACGAAATCTAGCTAAGACAATACTTGAATTGTATTTAAAATATTATTTTATAGCCTTTTCTTCCTTTTTCTCATAATACTTACAGACTCACAATGAAGAAAGAAAATATGGTTTAAGGTCACAAAATTTCAAATGACTCTCTCAAGTACAGAGGTGTGGACGAACACAGCAATTTACGCGTTAAAGCATAATCATTCTTCAGATGATATGTGTGTTTTAGTTTTATTCTCTTTTTAGTTTAGTTTCATTCATCAAGTGGTCTTCATTTTATATACAATTAACTTTTTTTTGGCCTGAAAATATAATTATAAAATGCTCTCTTAGTTTCTTAATATAAAGAGCAAATGATAAAATCATACAAATTAAAAAAAAGTAATAAATTTTTTTGAAATATAAAATAGTTTAAAAAATACTCTGATTTAATGTTAATAATATTTACATCATGCAATTAATGTAAATAAATTAGACTACTAATTTTTGGAAAAATATCATCTTAATTAGGGATAATTTTTGAAAAAAAAAAATTAAATGTACTGGATAAACCCATGTATTTTTTATATTTTGAAATATGGAAACTTTTTAAATTATCCTTTATATTAAGAAACGAAAGGATAAATAATTTCTCCATTTTTTTATTTTCCGTTTAAAGTTTTAATACGTAGATTGAGAAGTGTAATTAATATATTAAAATTTTTTTTAAATTTATTAATATGCTCAGCAATAAATAAATAAATAAAAATAAATAATTAATATTATTTTTAACTTGAATAGATAGGATTATAAATAAAAAAATAATAATTAATGAAGTATTAAAAGTTAAAATTGATAGATAAATTAAAATAATTTTTTTTTCAAATGTAACAATTAAAAGACAAACAGGGAGTACAATTAAAAACAGCTTCTTAGCTTGTAATCATCGGACTATTAATAGTCTTCTTAATAAATGCGTTGATATGCCTAACAATCAGAAATTTGAGTCTTCATGATCACTTCATATCAAGTTATCAACGAATGATTACGTCGTCTTTTTTGAGTGAATTGGGAACTTTATTGAAGAATCACTTAGTACAAATCAGCCGTACAAACAAAACACAAACTACAGCCAGTGAATGATACGTTGTCTTTAATGTAATCATTTTCTACGTAACACCAATAATGCTATGTAGCGGCGGCGTAGCTAGGACCTAGGGTTGAGGGGTGCCCAAAAAAAAAGATTTTAAAAAATTTTCCAAAAAAAAAAAAATAATAACAATTAGCAATTGATTTTATTCTTTTTAAAAAATTTTTTAGTTTCATTTAAAAATTTAGAAAATTTGTAATTATTTTAAATTATAAATTTTTCAGAGAGTCACTAAAAAAATATAAATAAGAAAGAATATTTCTCAATAATTTTAAGAACATCACAATAAAATCTATAAATTAAGTCAAGGGGATATAACGACACAATCTCTAAGAACGACCTCTTCTATATTTTTTTTAATGAGAAAGATATATGTTTACAAACTAAATAAATAAGCATAAGAAAGAAAGCTAAAAATAATCAAAGGTCGCTAAAATACCACCTAAATGTGACTGGAATAGCACCAGTGAATAAAAATAATATTATTATATTAATACAATAAACAGCTCTAATTAAAAAATAAAAATAATAACTTCTATCGTAAAGTATGGATAACTTTCAATTACAAAAGAGAAGCATTCTTTTTTTTTTCAATTCTCTCTTACCTCCCTAGAACAACAACGATCAACATTGTTTCTTATTTCTTATTTCGGTGGATAAAAACATAAGTAAGTTTTATCTTAGTTTAAAAAATAAAATATTAAAATGGGTTTACAAAAATCACGTGAGATGTTTAAGTTTAATGGATTCAAGTTTGGATTTAATAGGCTTAAACTAAAATATCAAAGTCTAGTGCCCCTATATGCAATTTTCTTTCAAAGTGAGGTGTGCGAGTCCACTCCCTCAACTTAATGTGGTTCTATTGCTATGTGTATAAAATACACTACAATAAGATAGAGAGGTTACAATAACTTTTTAAATTTTAGAATATGAATACAAGGGTTACATACATCCATACATATAATATTATTTATATATATAATTAATAAATCAACTAATTAAATAATGAATATTAAATATTCTAAAAATTATAGTATAAATTTTAAAATAAACCACATGCATGAATAAAATGTTCATAACAACTTATAAATTAGATGTTTGTTTTTTTTTTTTCAAACACAAAAATGTTATTTGGAAAAGAAAAAGAAAAACAGAAACATTGCATTTCTACTAGCATTCATGAGACTTTGTCTCACCTTAAAAATTTGAAATAGTCCTCCTTTATAGTCAAAAATTGAAGCGATAATGTTGGAATACATATTCGTATACATGGGTACACATAGTATGAAATGTGTATCGTTTCGTCGAAATGAGTAAGTCTACTTTTTTTTTTTTTATGTATCTGTGTTTTATACGTCATCTTTAATATGTAAAATTTGAATAAATTAGAAGTGTAGACTTAAATTAATCCTCCATTAATGAAGTTCAATCTGTACACCCGTTAACAACTACTTTTTTTTGTTTTTGAAATATTTTTCCTTATTTCATTCTAATCAGAATTATTTCATTCTAATCAGAATTATTTCATTGATAGCTTTGGATAATCAGTCAATATGTATAAGGTCACAGAGAATATTGTCATTAATTAAACATGTAACACAAAATAATAATAATAATAATAATAATAATAATAATAATAGTAATAGTAAGCTTTTAATCTAACAACCCCTTTTCAAACCCAATGCATTGTTTCAACGTGTCTGTCTCTGTAGAGGTGGCCCACATTTTGAATTTTCCATTTGTCTTATTTTCTGGGAAAATATTTGAATATTCAATTCAAGAGCACGACTTTGGGACACATGGTGAATTATTGATTATAGTGAAAATCTTAAAAAATTGCTTAATAAGACTTTTCTTCTGGCCGGAATGACGTTATATCTATATGTATAACCAAGCACGAAAAAATAAGTCAGAACAGATGTACATTTTATGTTAGTATATCCGTTACGTAAAAGATATATCGTGACTTAATCAACATTAACTCATAAATTCTTGCAAGATGAGGAAATTTAGAAAGTTAAACCGCGTAATGAATACTTTAAATGACTTGAAAGAAACCTGGATTGGAGATATACTAAAATAATTCTCATTGAAAATATATATCTCAGATTCAACTTCAACAAACTTAATTACTTGTTTTTTGCAGTCTCAACAGTTATTGCTAGCAATATTATAACAGTATGAACTACTATCTTGTACAACATCTGATGGAAACTCTCCTTAGAAATGGAATATGTGGTGAAATAAAAATAGAGTATCGGGGTTTTCGTGACTTTATTATAAGAAAATAATAAGTTATTAATTATTTTTATTGCTCTTAGCGTTTCGTTTTATTTCTGCCATCTGTATATAGCTGATCTCAATTTTCAAAGACATCTTTGTTTAGGTCTAAGGAATATGCCATCCATATGGGATTAATGATAAGAGGAGGAGTTATGCCAGTTTAGTTCGCAAAAGTGATTTTGAAAGAAATAGAAATGAAAATGAAATTTTAAAATGTGTTTGGTATAATAATGAAAGTGTATATAATTTTTTATCTTTTAAATATAAAAATAGAATAAAAAGACCATCGTACCTCTGTCATAAAAAAAAAATCGCATTGCTTAGCTTCATTTTTTTATAATGTAAATCAGTGGAATGTGAAAGGTGGCAGCAGCGCTAGCAAAATATCACTGCATATCAATTTTTTTCTTTCTTTTTTTATAGTTTTAAATACAGAACTAGAACACGGAGTGTAATTTCTATCTTGTGGAAGACCTCGAGGGTCCATGCATTAA
This sequence comes from Adenanthera pavonina, assembly GCA_026686845.1. NCBI lineage: Eukaryota > Viridiplantae > Streptophyta > Magnoliopsida > Fabales > Fabaceae > Adenanthera > Adenanthera pavonina. Next base: position 49,219,704 of record JAIVEN010000001.1, on the reverse strand, counting down.
TTTTCTTGAGCTTCCTTTGCAAGAAGATATTCTGGAGACTGTTTTGCGGGCTTTACTTTTTATGTTGTCCCATCCTCCTCAGTCTCAACTCAACCTAAAAGCAAAGCAAATAACCAATACAATGGAATTTTTTATAATAATAATAGCACCGTATACCATGGAAATGAAACTACACGAGGAAAAACAGTAGTATGATACAGTGCTACCATCTCTCTTTTTATCTCTGTCTTTCTTTTAAAAAAATTTACTAATAAATAATGGATGAAGATGAAACTAAATTCAATTCAAGGACCAGTCCTTTTTTTTTTTTGCCAGAATTCAAGGACCAGTCTACGTCCACGACTAAGTGGACTAAAGCCTAAGGAAGGGCTAAGGAATGATAGGTGGAGTGGGAAAGAAGTACAAAGAGAGGCATAAATCATGACGTTGGGGTTAACTCCATAACCTAGTCTGCTTTCAGGATACCAACATTCCAACTTGATGTTTTGAGCAGCCTATTTTGTATATATGCTAGCTAGTATATATAGGAGGATAGTGATGTTCGTGTTGGTGTTCCTTTATGGATCACATCATTTACTATTTGTGTTTCTGGTGATAAAAGGCATCCCTCAAAATTTAGCGTTTCCTTTTATTTCTGCCATCTGTATATAGCTGATCTCAATTTTCAAAGACATCTTTGTTAAGGTCAAGGAATACGCCGTCCGTACGGGATTAATGACAAGAGGAAGAGTTATAGTTCAGTTTTGACAAAGTGGATTCAATTGTTTGAAAAGTATTATCGAAATTTAAAATTCAAAGCGCATATATTGATGAAAAAAGAATAAGCTTATTTGAATACAATACATTTTTGGAGTTATAACTACAAAAAAATGCTCATTTAGTTACGAATTTTAGAGACGGATTAAAATCTGTCACTATTAGAGACGAAAATAGAGATGGATAATGAATTTTTTTAGCAAAATAACTTTCTTTCATATTAAAAATAATGGAAAAGTATTAGAGACGGAGTTTGAGACGGGTATATATCATTTCTAATAAAATTCGTCTCTAAATCTGTATCTAATAATATGATAGAGACAGACTTAGTAACAACTAATTTTTCATCGCTAAAATAAAAAAGTCCGTCTCTATATCTGTCTCTAAAAATATTCTATTATTTCTTGAAAATTCTTTAACATTTAGAGATGAATTTTGTGACGGATGTTTTTAATTTATTGTGATGGATAAAAATTTGTCACTAAACCTATCTCTAATTTTTTTTTAGATGGATTTAGATATGTATTTTTAGTGAATGCAACAATAAATATCTTGTCCTAAATTCGTCTCTAATATCTATTTAGAGATGAACTTAGAGACGCATTTGTAATGAACGCAGCAACGGGTGCCTTGTCTGTCTCTAAATTAGTCTATAATTCACATTTAGAGACGGATTTAGATAAGAATTTTTTTTTAAATTACTTCAATTTTATATAGTATTATTTTTTAATATTGTAATATGTTAATTTAAATTTTGAGAGATATTTTCAAATTTTGGGTATTTTTTAAATATTATAGTATGTTAAATAGACTAAACTCATGAGTTAACTAATTTAAGTTAAGTGAATTGTATTTCTAATCATATTAAAAGACATTTCAAAAAGCGACCTTAAACTCAACCACCAGAATCCTAAAACCTAATGTTTCTTTTATTTTTTTAGGAACATACTTGGTAGTTGATGGAAGAAGATCGAGAAATTGAGAATATAGGATGAGAATGAAAAATAAGAAATGAAGGAGAGAAGAGATATATAGAGAACTTTAAGATTAGAAATAGTAAAATGAAATTAAAGGAAGCGTTGCAGTTTTAAGAAATTTTAGACTAAAAGAGAACGTAAGTAATTTTATTATAGATGACATTTAATTGTCCTAGTAATTAACAAATATCTAGAATCAATTAATATTAAACAATATTTTTTATTTAATTAGTAATCCATATGTTGATAAATTTTTTATATTGGATATGTTTGTAGAATTGATTTCAAAAAAAAGTTTATCTTTAATAATATCATTCGGTTTTAAATATCTAAGTAGATTATCTTAATTTTATTAATTTATTTTACTTTGAATTAATAAGTTAATTTTTAAATTTATTTCATGATAATAATTTCAAAAAATTGTGACAACAATAAATTTATTATAAACTTATTAATCATTAATTCTTTCTAAATCAACCTTCTTTTGAGAATTTACATCTACATTTTAAAATTAAAGTTAAAAGTAATAATGATACTAAAAAATAAATCAAATCAAAATTAAATAAAATTTCAATCATTTTCCATTAGGAATCCATAATTAAATTTATGTGTAAATAATAAAAAGATATGTTCCTTTCTAAATTTAAAATAGATATATATAATACTTAACCAAAACTTTGGGTTAAATCATGGACTGACATAAAACTCGATCATATCTGGTTTCCTCCCACCTCTAATATATATTAAGCATATATATAATATAATTTATTAAATAATATAAAATATGATATATATATATATATATATTATATGATATGACTATGCAAAAAATAACATAATAAAATATTAAAACATATGGATCATAAACATAATATATATAATTATTTTTATTTACAAATAAAAATTAAATTTAAAAGTCGGCTAGGAAAATAAATTTTTTCTTTCCAAAGAAAAACAAATATATTTATAGGAAAATTATTTAAGATCTAAACAAAATAATATAAATATTCATATAAATATAAATATATATAAATAAATTATTTTATGATATTAATAATTGAAAATAAAATATATGTGTATTTTTTAATAATATATTGACTTATAAATATATATGTTTATATATTAGTGTGCAGATAAATAATATATATTTAATATTACATATAGAAACTACAGAAACATTTCAGTTCAACTAGCAACATGAGGACTATAAAGGTATTGGAAGTAAGAGGTTATGACTTCGAATCTGGGTGAGACACATTTGAAACTATTAATATGATATGGCACTACAAATGACATACCAATGATGTGACGTAGGCTTTGGGCTAGGGGGTGAAGTGGCTAATGATTATATTCTATTTTTATTATTTTATTTGATTATTTTTAACAATTTTGGTAACAAATTTTAATTAAGATTAGAGATGAATTTGTTTTTTTAGAGACGGAATAAATCCGTCTCTAAATAGAGACGGATGAGTTAATCCCTCTCTAATTATTTAGCGACGCCACTTTTAGAGACGACTTAAATGTTGTCTCTAAATTCGTCTCTAATAGATTAGAGACGGATTTTGAGTTATTTAGTGACAGATTTTGACCATATCTAAATACCTCTTTTTTTGTAGTGATATATGTAAACTAGGAAAATTTTACACATTAAATTAGACTCTCTAATCGCCTCATGTTTTGAACAATACAATCCAATCAAATTAAACAATTTAACTTTGTAAAATCAAGGATTTGTTCTATTTGTGTTTAATTAGTTGATTTGATTCGAATTGAAATAATTAAGTGTAGTGATATTGATGTGAATAGAGGAGAGAAAGGTAAGAATAGATATATAGAGAACAGAGAAAGTAGGAGGAGGAGCAGAAAAATTCAAAAGAGAGAAAGGGAGGATAGGTTGAAAGAGGGATGAAAGAAAGAACTCAAAGAAGAAAAATTTAGAACAAGAAAGGGAAGAGATAAAAAGAAAGGGAAGCAAAAAGAGAGAAAAAATAGAAGAGTTTAGGAGAAAAACTCAAAATATTCAATATTATTCAATTCATCTATGTCAAATAAGTATTACATAGAATCCTTTAAATAGGCAAAATATGAAAAATCTAATCTTAAAGAAACTAAGAATATTTGATACTTAAATAATCTTATTAGATCTAGGAAATCTAAAAGATATATCTAATTAAAAAAATCTAAAAATAGAAAATGAAAATTTAAATAAAAATAATAAAATTGATATTTTAATCTTAATATTATTAGATAATATCGTTAATTTAAATCTAAGAAATCTTTTAAAGGATATCCAATAGATTTTATTTATTCTAGTTTGAATCTAACTAATAATTTTGACACAAAAAAAATACAAATTGGAAACCAATAAAATAAAAATAAATAAATAAAATAATCTAAACAAAACGAATCTAAAAAATCTTTGTAAGCGATTTTGTGAGTGACACTTAAGAATCATCGAAATGCTTCATAGATCTCCATCATTCCCGCTTTCCTCGAAAGATTCGTCCATGAATCTTTGTTACCTTAGGATTGACTTGAATGCAGTGGCGGATTTAGGGGGACCAGCAGGAGCCATGGTCCCCCAAGCTTCTAACTATTCATTTTATATTATGTATGTTTTTTATCAATTTTTTACATTATATATACATTATGTATTTTTTGTCCCCTCAAAATTTATATTTGACTATAGAAGTATATTAAAAGTCTAAAAAGTTAATGCCCTTTTTTTTTAATAACTCTGGTATTCGATAATCATTTTGAATTTCGACTAATTCAGATCGAGTTATGGTCAGACCTCACTTGGAGGAGAGCTATTTCAAAGACGTATTCTATCTTCATTTGGTCTTAAACCCGAGACATTATGCTTAAATAACCTTAACCTCTTCTATTAGGATCAACACTTGTTGGTTTCTATTGTTAATTCTAAAAGTATATTAGTTGTAATTTACAAAATAATTATTATAGCCTATATGTTTGTTTTGATTATATATATGAAAAATTGATCCAAGATATGTAAAAATATTTATACATCATAAGTTGTTTTGATTATATATATGAAAAATTGATCCAAGATATGTTAAAATATTTATACATCATAAGTTGTTCCATGCTTTTAAGTATTGAACTTTTCTTAATTAACAAGTATATTTTTTAACCTCAGCCCCACCATTAACCAAATCCTGGCTCCGCCCCTACTTGAATGCACTTATTTTCCTTCAATCTCTAAATGTACTTTTACTTTATCATATTTCTGAATTTCGGAACTAAAACTCTAATACCAAATAATGTAAATAAATAGAGAGAAAGATAAGAATAGATAGATAGAGAACACAGAAGAGAAATTTAAAACAAGGGAGGGAGGGATAAAAAGAAGGGATGGGAAGCAGAAAGAGAGAGAAAATAGAGAGAGAGAGAGAGAACCATTAATATATACATTCAAGATACATCCTGCGTAGCAAAAAAAAATGGCAGGTGACCAACACGGTCATCACCTCATGACATGAAATGCTCAAAAAGCATTAATATATACATTCAGCGTTGTAACTTTTTTTTTTTGGGTCAACCATCCATTATTATAATATTGTTCATACTTGTTTTCCAAACTATACATAAATGGTAATTATGCCCCGTCAAATAATAGCAGAGAAGTCCACAATCATAAAATTATAATTTTCTCCAACAAAGGTGGATCACTTGCTGTGAGTTGCTCAGGCCAAAAACCTAATATTTATACTTTATAATTTATTAATAGTTAAACTCCAATTTTTTTTTTTGGGTACAAAACACTTAACACTCCAAATTTGAATCAACACATACAATCAGTTTATATAGTATTGATGATCTTTACACTGTTAAAAGTATAGGTGAAAGTAACAAAATACACGCTAATTGAGAGACAAAAAACCAATAGTCCAATACCCCTCTAATAACTCATTTAAGTATTGCCTTTGTTGAAGTTCATGTCCACTTTATAACCCGAGGATTAAAATTCTCACTTGACCACCTATTAGAGAGCACATCAAATGCAATTAATGCAACATGGACCAAAACCTGAAAGTTTGTCCATCTTCCTTAAAAAAAGATAATAATATTAAGGCGAGTCCCACAAAACTTCTGTTGGATAGTTGATATTGAATGCTTGGGACTGGTACAAAGGTAATCCTTCGAAATTGCCTTCATAAAGTGGAGCCTAAGCCAAACTGAGTTACAAGTGTAGTCTGAGTCGAATAGACTTAGTACCACTTCAAGACTGACCAAGTGTCCTCTTTAAGCATACCACATCAATATATGCCAATATTTTAATGTTTATCGGGCCAGAAAACTAGCACAAATCCAATCTACCGCTAGTGCTAGGGCAATAAAGCATCATGGTTTTGATCCAACCGCAAGCCCTAGGACTTGAGTCTGACAATAAAGCACGGGATTTTGATGCGAGGTTTATATGGACATTTGGGCTCTCCAACCTTATAAGTTAGATTTCGGGGCATCATACATCTAATTAAGATGACTTAAGTAAGGAACCATTTATAACTTGCTACTAAAATAACCATTAGACTTGGAATTCATTTACTACCATGCCTGATCAACTCAGGTCTACGCATTAAATGTCTCCACTACCATCTTCTCCAGAATAAATACCCCTCATAAATCCATGGGGAACACAAAAATTCCTTCACTAAGTAAGTGCGATAACTCATTCAAGATCAAAATTGATGATATTCTTCCCTCCTTATTAGAGTACTTTGTTCATTGCACAATCAATCCTCCATCACTCTCTATTCTTTCCAAAGCACCTGCCCAAACTCAACCCGTTCTCATATACACAGTAAAAACTAAAATCTAATAGCACATTTAAGTATTACATAGCAGATGGTTCTATCTCAGTTCACAATTTCTATTCCAATCTTGCATCTTAGAATAACGAAAAACATGTTAAATGACATTTTGATCCTACTATATGAACAGGGTGCTAATCAGATTCAGAAGACTTCAAACTATTTGACTTTGTTTTCCGAACCTAAGGAGATTCCCCCAATGTCTATGCCAACCCCGGAGGACAATTCTCAATGACTCCCAGGACCAAAATAAGTGAATAGTTATCAATTACCACTCTAATCATTTTTCAGGACAGAAAGCTTGATCACATGCTTCTTGAACATATCATGGTATTTTCACAAAAAATCAAGGCTGGCAGTTCAATCGAAGGATTATTTTTCGCTTTTCTCTCAATCTGGTACTATTTGTTTATTCCTGCCATGTATGGCCTATGGATGCATACTATTTTTTTCTATCACCATGATTTCTGTGCATAAGAGTTTATTAATTTTTGGACTTCTTTTTCCTCATTTGAGGGTGTTTAACAGTCCTTTTGGAGGAAGTTTAGCATAGTAGTGTTAATAAGAGAAGCAAGATTCCTAATTTTGTATTTACAGAGAGAAACAAGCAAATGTTAAAATAGCACATGTTAAGTAGTACTATCCTATGACTCAAGCTTCTGAAGAAATGTCAGCATGATGTAAACTATATTGATACACAATTCCACAAAAGACTCCTCCATCAAATCATGATGGACCCTTTTTATTCAATAAAAACTTGGTCTCCAATAAATAAATGCTCAGGATTATTCGTTCTTTAACACAGAATAGCAGAGAATCAGCATATTACATGCATCTCAAGAAATTCAATACAATATGCCACTAAATATTTTTTCACATCATTGAAGGGGGAGCAAGTTCTGCATCAAGCAAAACTCCTAACAATTGGGCATGCTTGGTAGCAGGGAGAGAAAAAAATGGGAGAGTGAGAGAGAAAAAATATTATCACGTAATGTTCATTATGCTCTTGTTATTATTACTAAACAATACTTGTCCCTTTTTATTGCCCTTTTTCTAAAAAGTGGAAGCGCAAGTGTCATTTTCCATCCATTTTATTCACTTTTTCATTTCCTGTTCATTTCTTCGTACCAAATGTACCAGAGGAATCAATAAAATCTTGCAATAACCTACCCTTACAAATTTCGCAACAGAGGAATTAATAAAAATGTAGTCAGTGATTCCTGTTTCTTAATTCATTTTTTGCAAGTTTTACAGAACCTATATCCATAAACTATATAAAATCAAAGTCAAGGGTTCACTTGGAATTCAAAGGAAATATATTTATAAAGGGTATCCTTCACTAGTGGAGATAAGTCTGTGCTAACTGCTAAACACACTCAGACAAAATTAAACACCAATTTAAAAAGTGAATTGAATTATAGATAAATGGGTTTATATAGAATGCACGGTATGTTACAATGATTGCGAACTTCCAGGGTCAGTAAAACTAGCACAGTAACACAAGCCATAACAAACTCTAATGAAAGCAATGCATAAGTTTCAGCTTTAAAACCTACTTTGATTAGTTATAGAAAGAAAAACCATGGATTAAAATATAAACATGGATATCAGTTCGACAATTATAAACTTATAGCAAGAGATAATGCTGATGACTCCTTAGAAAATTCTGCAGTTTAGTTGAATTGCATTGATAAAACATTGGTAGTTTGGTACAAGTACAGTTCAAGATTGGCTGGTCATACAACAAACAATCCTTACGAACATACCCACCCACCCTCCAATTTGACTTGTCAAGTGGGAAAGAAGCACAACCTATCAAGGCAAAGACGTTAGCCTTCCTTCAAATACAAATCCCCGATAGAGACCATCGCCATTTCCGGGCATGTTATCTATCCATCGCCAATCCCCCACAGCACCACACCGATCCCACAAAGCCAACTTTCCAATTCTCTTGGCTGAAAAACAAACCCTGTCTCCACCACCAAACACCTTGAACTTGCTTGACTCCTGAAAACACTTGAACATATCCACTGGCATTCGCCCCGCCTCGTCCCACTCCAATGTGTCCAAATCCAACCTCAAAATCAAAATTGTTGAGCATGGCGAGTTCAACGAGAAGGAAGATTTCAACCCGCCAACCATCAGAATCCGATTTCCAACTCCGCGTACCAGACGGGGTCGTTTCAAAATGTCGAACACGTCCCTCCATTCGTGCCTTTCAAGACGAGTCCAAGTCTGCGAGGTAGTAATCTTGGTGAGATTGCAAGAGAACAACTTCCATTGGCTTCTCCAAGGTGACCCAACATCACAGAGCGCGTAAACTGAGTCAGAAACCAATACTGGGCTTCGAGGTTTCGACGGCAAATTCGATGAGAACTTGAGCCAGTGGTTTGATGCGCCCGAGAAGTAGAGAGCTGCGAGTTCAGTAAGAACCATGACTCGGTTAGCCGAGTCAACAAGGACTGACCCGTGACGCGACCAAGCGGATCCAAGCTGTGGCAAGACCCGAAATTGACGAGTCAAGGGGTTACAGACAACCAGCGACTTGTTGGAATCGGACGATTCGCCCCAGAAATAGACGAGTCCGAGAGAGGAAGCGACGGGGTGAAGCAAGCGAAATGGAAGGAAATCGAGAGTGAACTTGAGCCAGTGGTTGTGGTCAGGGTCGAAGACATCAAGGGAAGAAGGAGAGGAGAGATGATGGCGATGGGCGTGATGAAGATGACGATGGTGGGGTGGGCGGAGAGCGAGGAGATAGAGAGGTGGGTGTTGGGAAGAGACGAAGTGGAGGAAGGAAGGGGAGGTGAGAAATTGGTTGAAGAACTTGGAGACGGAGCGGCAGATGATGATCTGACGGAGAGGGAGGGAGGAGAAGATCTGGTGGAGAGAGTCCTGAGGTAGATGGTAGATCGGAGGGAAATCCATGGGTAGGCAGGCGGACGAATGGCGGATTCAGATGATAGAGGGGGGGTGGGCGTGAGGGAGAGAATTTGACGATGCCTGTCCTGTCCTGTCTTGTGAGGAGGCAGTCTCAATCTCCAAACTCAAATGCGTCTTGGGCTTTTGCTTTCTCGCTAGGGGTTCATTCACTTTGAGGCCTCTAATTTTTCCATGTTTTGCCTCTCCTTGAGGATTAGATACTCCGAATCTCAAAACCAGGATCCTGCCCTTGTTGTCTGCTCTCTGTTTTTCCCCCCTTTTATGTTACGTTTAAATTTAATTTAATTCAATGATTTAAATTTTATTCCATTATTTTGAATTTAAACATTTATTTTTATCGATATATCTATTTATCAATAAATACACACACACATATATATATATATATATTAGTAAGTTATACTATTTATGAACCATCAACATTATATGATTATTCATATTATAAAGTGTTAGACCAATTTTATGCATATTAACAAATATTTATTATCTTCTTAAATTTCTAAAAAATAAGTTAAAATTTTAATTTTTTATCCCTATTAATCATGGTTATGAAAACCAAGATCGATCAGTTCAATTTAAAAACTGGTCAGCTGGTCATTGGTTTAGTCCAATAAAGGCGATAAACCTAAATAGAAGAAAATCAATCAAGAATTGGATAAATTGAAACAAACATGTAAAACCGGCGGTATCATGGCTCAAACCTATTCAGGGAAAATGACTTAAGAAGAAGCTCGGCAGTTAAGAATGAAGAAAAATAGATTGGAAAAAAAAATACTGCAATACAGAGAAAGAGTCAAAAAGAAGGAAGAAGAAGAAAATTATTCAAAAGGGACAAAAAATCTCAACTTTCTTCAATATTCATTCTTTTCTTTTTGAGTTTCATCTACAACAATGAAAGCGAAGGTTGCAAGTGGCAAAATAAAGGAGCTCTTCCATGGTGGATGTAATATCTCTAATTTTTTGGATATCATATAATGTGGAAGAAAATAGCAAAATATAAAATACAAAGAGAATTACAGAAAACAGATAGATATGGTTAAACGTGAAAAAGGACAAAAATGTTATTTTTCAGGTTAAAAAAAATGAGAAAAGTATATTTTTGCCTCTGTAAATAAAAATTCTATGCAATATAGTACTAAAAGGGGAAGAATTTCATGCATTATTATCCTTTAAAAAATTATGAGAAAAGACCAAAAAGAATTAAAAATTATAATTTTATCCGGATCAAGGACAATTTTATAATTTTCAAAACTTTCTAACGGAATGAAGCTCATAATAAGCTGGACTCAAAGGAATATTGCTTAAAATCTAATTGAATCCATATGAATTTATAATTAGAATCGAAAGTTGAAAAGTCAATATTATATCAAAAAAAAATTGGGGGCCCCGTAAAATGCAATATGGGGATAGGAATTGTGTATGGATCCTACATAAATATATTTGGGGACAAGAAAATGAATTTACTTCAAAATTAAATTTAGAATAATCTTGTACAAATTAAATGACAATTACGACAAAATTATTTAATCGGTAAATGTAAAATTTATTGATAAAGATTATTTTGGACTAATAAAACTTGTGGAGCAATTTTTAACCAAATTGCGCTTAAAACGGTGCGAGGAGCTGCAGCCAAGGGACATCTATGGAATTTATATAATTGATAAGTGAATGGTCTTAAAGGAATTAACCAAGTTAGTTAATTAACTTAAGGTTATTATTTACCTATTGGATATCTTTTCTTAAGATGTGTGGTTAAGTGAGTGAGAGTACTTCTTTATTGTGAACACTCAATTTTGTCTGAACATTTTAAAAAAATAATAAAATTGAAAAACACAAAAGAAATAAAATTTTTTTCTTTATGTAAGGAAATTAGTAATTATAATTTAATTTCAAGATAAAAGTAAGTCTTCTAAAATTTAAAAATCACTCTTTGAATCCAATTTATTCCTTTTAGAATTTGAGATTTAAAATTTCAAATAAAAAGGAAAAAATTTAAAATTAAAATCCTTTTAGTTTTAAAAGAGAGAAATAATAATAAAGATCTTCAAATAAATTGGATCTTGCAAAAACAAAACAAAAAAATAATTAAAAAAATAAAATAAACAGAACAAAAAATGGAAAAAAAAGAAAAAGTAGAGTTGGAATTATGTCATTTAAATAACATAAAATTCACATTTAATCACATAGAACATCAAAATGCTATATTATCAAATAAAAATTTTGACAAAGTTTTTCTTTAGAAAATGAATATTCTGAGGAACAAATCCCTTCATGTTACAGTTAAAACCAGTCACAAAGCATTACAACAACAATATGGCAACAATATTTCATCATAGAAACATCATGGAAGAATATAAAGTAAATGAAACTTTGCTACCTTTATATATACTTTTGGCTTTTCCTTTTAAGTTCAATGCTCCACTCACTTCCTTAAACTTCAAGTCCTAAAACAACATTAAATACTAGTTAAATCAATTAAATCAAAGGGTTGATTCATAAAGACTCAAATAAACCCTAAAAACTCATATAATTTATTTTTACCTTTTTTTAAAATTCTAACGTTTGTTCTTAAGGTTTTCTACCATGAAAAATCTATTCTTGGTATCAAATCTATGAAAATCCCACTCCTTCCTATACTTTTAAGCTGGCCAAAAATTAGGCATGAGAAGAAAGGATGGATTTTCCCAAAACTTGTTCCAAAAGTTACTAAAACTTGCTTCTCTTACATGTTTTCACACTTTTTCTTCATTTTCATACAAGAAAACATTTCTCCCCTCAACCCTATGTCTTGGCCTAAATTTGGAATTAGTGGAAAGAGAAGAGAACTTAAAGAAACTAAGCCATACTACTTAAAAACTAGGCTAGAAATCTTGAAATCTTAAGAGTAAAGACTTACCTTTTTTTTCTTGGAGTTTCTTCTTCTCTATTTTTCCTTCCTTCCTTCTTCACGTTGCTCCCTCCTTTCTCTTAATATTTCAGCAGCTGCTCCTCCCTTTTTTGAGTGTGAAAGTCAGTCACTAGAGGGAGTATTTATACAACAACTAAACCAATCAAAACTTGACATTTTTGCTGCTTGAATCTTCATGAAAATACAAGAAATAATAAAATAATATAATTCCCCATGTGCTACTGAATTTTCATGCCATCCAGAGAGGAGAGAGAGCAAAATACTGCATATTTTTCTTAATATAAATATATTTTATACTCGTTTGTCTTATGCCTAGACAGATAAAGTTATTTTTGTAGTATTTTATTATTTTATGGATACATGATATAATTATATTTGAATTTGCTTTTCATTTAATATCCTATTCTAAGCAGTATAAATGTGAGACTTACATACTTTCCTTTTTACTTTTTTTGTTTTTGTGGGGTTTACAATACCTTTTTTGTCTTTTTATGTAAAATTACATTGTTCTATAAACTAATTTTTCTTCCAAGTTGATTTCTTTGAATTTAATATATTGTTCCATTGGGTTCAACATGTTTAAAGGTTTGTTTTGACATAAATTTTTAAAAGTAATAAAATTACCCCTATGAAGGTCAAAATGTAAATATCTTTTCTTTTGAGTCTTTTTTGGTAATTTTTTCTAAGAACTAAACTGCAAAAATTTTCCTTGCAGCACCATTTTGCAAATTCATTTTTCTTTTTGCCCCTACATAAAAACTTACTATTTTACTCCTTTCCTATCAAATTTTGTATCTCCAATTTTGCTATCTTTATACATCTTATAGTATCCATAAAATTATAGATATTATATTTTTTTCTTTTAAAATATGAAATATGTTTTGAGTAAAATTTATTACTGCTGAAGTGGTTTTACTATCATATTTGAGGATTCTCACTTGAGAGATGATCCTGTTTCTAAAAGAGAACAAAATAACTTTGTCTAGTCATTATCATTTTGGAATTTATATAATATGCTTTCTAGAAGTCACAAACTAAAACATCTTTACAAAAAAGCCTAAACTATAGAAAAATTAAGAAAAAGCGTAAACAAAAAAACAGAGTGAAAGAGAGAGAGAGAGAGAGAAAGAGGAGAATTATATGTTATTTTCAGTCTCCTTGTTTGGTTACTTCATTATTATTAATGTGGAGTTTAGGGTCAGAAGGGGATATGAATGACCAAATCATCAGTCAAATTCCTAGTTTATATTTTGTTAGTTCTGACTTCTAGTAATTTAGCACTAGAAGTTGAGTATAAACCATATTGATTTAAGTTATTGTATTCTAAAAGTCATATTTGTATAAGGTAATAATAAAGCCGTTTGTATTAATTTTCCTTCCTAGCTTGCAACTCTACCTTGGACCTTTTACAAACTCTTTGAATGGTCTTGTTGGGGATTGTTGTTGGGCCGCCTATTGATAGTTTGACTTGTTATTATGGGGCCAAAGAATTCAATTATAAATAGGGAGGTTAAAAGGAAGTTTGAATGTGACATAAGTAAATTTTCAGTTTTCTTCCTTTCCTCTCCTCTCCTTCATGCTCTCTCTCAATTCCCTCCCTCTCTAGTGCTATTTGCTGTAAACTCCCATTGGAGTTCATCCATGATTTTGATCAAAGCTGTATAAAATAAAAGAATAAGAAGATTTAACATATAGAGAAGGGGTCAGTAGATTGATTTGCCGAAAAAGGTACGCAATCTCATCTTCCTTTCTATTTTACTTTAGGTCTCTTTAATCCTATCAGCTACTGTTATCTTTTTCTCCATTGGGCATCCCACTTTCTTGACGTACAATTTAAGAGTTTGGAAAATCTAGGGAACTTTGATTCTTTTTTCCCCTTTCAAGCTTATCCTTGTTCCTTATTTGGCCTTTCTTATTATTAGTGTTCACCACACCCTTGGCAAATGTCCTGCCAATTTCTGATTTTTCTAGCTAGTTAGGCACTTAAACCACCTCCCAAGAACCCATTCTTGGTAGACATTCTAGCTTCCCTTACTTCTTGTTGATGAATGCAAAGTGATCAATTTAGGGAGCTTTGCACTCCTTACAGTATCCAATAATGTTCTAATCAGAATTTCTTTCTTTCTTTGGTCAACGTTCTAATCAGAATTTCAGAGTAACTGGTTTTGCCCTTTGTACATACGAATGAGCCATTTCCTTTTCATTCGTATAAATACACAAAAGAAATAGGAGCCACCAAACAGTGTCTTCCACGAATGTACAAAGGGTTAAACCAGAAAAGATACAACGAAAAGAGCAGAAGGATAAAACTATAGATAAAGGGCCAAGTCATAAATGGGCTAAGACACTATGGGCTTGAGCCCAAATATCAGTTTTTGGGCTGAATAATCTCACATATTTGTAGCTATATCCTTCTTCAATCTACATAGGGAGCATTGAAATTCACCTTACTACACGAAGGCTTGTTGAAGGCCTCATGATATTCTTTAACACTTTCATCTTGTCTTAGCTGCATCAATCCCTTTTTCAATTGCTGGTACTAAAAGCAAAAAATATCTACAATATGAATATATATAATTATATAGATGGTGTATGTACACAAAAATATATATATATATATATATAGGTGGTGTCTTCCTTTCTTTTATTCTCTTGGTTACTTCTGAATCTCGTGCATTGAGCAAGTGCTTATTTTTTCTTAAAATATTATTTTTCATAAAGCACGGCTTAAAGTGGTAATTTTTTTCTAAAAAAATTATTTCTTATGTACATATATTCATTTATTTATTTTGATGTGTCACAAATAATATATTTCACAATTTAGTTCATCATGAGAGCATTATGAATTTATTCCCCCGAAATAATTATTGATTTTTTTACCGGATATGTGAACTTATTATCTATACAAAACTAATGATGTGATTAGATGTAGCATTATTTGTAACACGTTATCCCCAATATATATGCATTAAAGGATTGGCTAGTAGTTTCATTTAATTTACGTAGTCTCATTTAAAGTGATAGAAAATATTGATATAAGTTGTATCCATTAGATATCGAATTAAAAGCATTTTATTTATGTTGAAATAAATTAAGCAGATAATTATATAAGAAAAAAAAATTGGAAAAGACATTAATTATTTATATAGTAACAAAATTGAAAAAACAATTTTACAAAAAAATATAGCAACAACATTATATGTGATATTTATATTTTAGTTATAACCAATATTAATGTTATGAAAATGGGAACAACCGGTTGGACCAAAAACCGATTTTAAATCCGTTACAAAGAGAGGATAGGAGGAGAAAGAAACTAGTACAGAACCAATTGATCCGGTCTTAAACGAGTCAAAACAATCTGTAAGTGGCTAAGATTCAGGAAAACTAATGCATCTTGCTATTTCACTATGGCAGACTGAAATTAATTATGTTAGCGAACTCCAGCATCCGAGTCCAGTTAAATATATAGGTTACTGCATTGAGGAAGAAAAAAGGTTACTGGTGTACGAGTTTATGCCTCGAGGAAGCTTGGACAACCATCTCTTCAGGAGTATGTCTTTGAACTTGTTATTAAACAGAGATTTGTATTTAATACTAAGAAGGAAAATTTATACAGATGTCCTTGATTATTAAGATGATAGTAATACAAATCCCGTACAATATCTAATATAAAATAAAGAATAAGTACTTCAGCTAATCCGTGTGGCATTTCTAATTTGCTGTATTCCATAGAATTTTTTTTTTCTAATTTGTATATATACTTTATTAGTTTCATAATTTGGCCACATAATTATTTTATGATACATCAGAAAATAATTAATAATGCCCTATTAGCAGGGTCCATGCCCCTTCCGCGGTCCATTAGATTGAAAATTGTGGTTGGTGCTGCGAAGGGTCTTGCGTTTCTGCATGAAGAAGCTGTAATTTTTCGGGACTTGAAAACCTCTGATATCCTGCTGGATGCGGTCAGTGTCTGGAGTTTTCTCAACTTATATGCGAAACTTTCTGATTTTGGGCTTCCCAAAGATGGGTTTTTCAGTGTTACTTAAAAGGCCAAAACTAGGTCGAAAAAGAAAAGTAAAAAAATAGATGCGGAAATTGAGTGAAATGCTACAAAAGAAAAAATTATCTACTGAAATACTACACTTTCAAAATTATATACTGACATACTATAAAAACACAAATCGTGAGGAACCAATCCATTTTCAATTGTTTAATTTTTTTTAACTTCCAGAAAACAAATCGTGACGTACCAATTCGTTTTCAATTGTTTAAATTTTGTTTTAACCTCCCAAGAAATAAATCCTGAGGTATCAACTTGTTTTCAATTGTTCAACTTTTTTTTTAACTCTCAGGACAGGTCTAGGCGCCCCCTACTGCCCCACCCCTATTTGACCCCAACCCTTCCCCCTTAATCTATACCCAAAGTCCACCCCCCTCCTTTTCTTTTTCCATTTTTTATATAAAACACACAAATAAATTTTATAGTTATAATAATCATCTATGGAATTATAAATTATAAATATATTTTTATATTTTATGCATGTTATTTTTATAATTATATATTTAGGGGTGTAAATATATTTTCTCCATTCTTAAATATAAAATATTTTGACTTGGTTCTAAATATAGTGTCATTTTAAAAATATAAGATAATATTTATTATGCATTATAAAAAATTTTCTTATTTTATTTGAGAGGGTGAAAAAAATAAAAAAGATTAAATAAGAATAATTTAAAAAAATATAATTTTTAAAAAAAAAAAAGATAAATGGTTAATTTTAACTTTCATTGTTAATTTACGTATTTTAATTGAAAGGGTCTTATATTAAAAATTAGAAAAATAATATATTTATTTAAAAAATAATTTAAACAACTATCAATGGTTGAATTTGAGTAGCAAATGATTCAACACTCATTAAGTAAAATCTCGAGTTTGAGTTTTGTGAATGATAAAAATCACATTAGAAAAATAACTTTACTTAGATCTAACAATACTATGATGAAGAGTTACATTGAGTAGCAAAGGATTCCCAAACCTCACTTCCTAACAAAATATCCTTGCTATTTTTCTAACCCAGTCAGATAAATATATCAAAATAAAAATAATTTAAATATAAAAAAACTAAAAATGAAACAAATAACTTATACATATGAACTTTACAAATAGTAGGACAAGTTTGAAAAATAAGTAATTAATATTTCAAATTTCAATATTAGTTCCTTATATTTGGTACCAGAATTACTAAAACAATTTTTTTTATATATGAGACTAGAGATAGTACTCTATAATGTACTTCTCTTCCTTCGTTTATTATTAAAGGTTAAGTTTCTAAAAAATCATTAATATTAACTTAAAAATTATAAAGTCACAAATAATTTAAAACATGATAAAAAGCTCAAAATAACAATTATTTTGAAATGGACTGAATATTTATTATGGGTATACTTAATAAAAAACTTAAGAGTTTTTAATATGAAATAACAAAAACAATTCAATTTAATATAATGAAGTTAAACCTAAGTAACCTACTTCGTGATCCATATTATAATATTTTTATATTAAATACATGTATATTAAAAATTATTTTTTATTTAAAATTCATGAAAAAACTACCAACATTTTTCATTTTATCCATATCAAATGATTTATTATCATTTTTTTATTTTGATATATTTATCTAATCATGTTATATTTGAGTATTGTTATGTTCAAGTAAGGGTAATTTTTCTAATGAGATTTTTACTATTCAAAAAACTCAAACATGAGACTTTACTTAATGGGTGTTAAGTTCTTTGTCATTTAATCTAATCATAGTTAGTTGTTTAAATTATTTTTAATTAAATATATTACTCCTCCAATTTTTAATATAGGACCCTCTCAATTAAAACAAGTATATTAACTATGAAAGTTAAAATTAACTACTTTATTTTTTCTTTCAAAAATCACAATATTTTTTTCTAAAATTATCATTATTTAATCTCATTTTTTCTTCAACCTCCCATATTAAATAAAAAAACTTTTAGTCATGTATAGTAAATATTATTTTATATTTAAAACATGACACTATATTTAGAATCAACTCCAAAAATTATATATTTAAGACAAGGAAAAAATATATTTAAGCATTTTTTTAGGAAACTAAATTCCCTCATATTAAATAACCCTAAATATATGATTATAAAAAGAACATGTATAAAATATAAAAATTTATATTCATAATTTGTAATTATATATATTATTATTATAATACATGAGAGAAAAGAAAAGGAGGAGAGGGAGTGGGACGTTTGGTACAGATTGAGGAGGAAAGGTTGAAGTTAAATAGGGGTGGGGGGTAGAGCGAGCGTACACCTGTCCTAGGAGTTGGGAAAAAAAGATTAAACAATTGAAAACGTATTGGTACCCCACGATTTGTTTTTTTGGGAGGTTAATGGTATGTACGGTTTGTATTTTTATAAACTAAATTTTGATTTTTAACTATTTTTTTTATTTAAATAGGTTTTTAATAAATTTTTTTATTTTTATTTAAATTTTATTTTTATAAATTATAATTATTTTAAAAATACTTTTATAAAAAAGAAAATTAAACGAGCACTAAAGAGCACTGAACAATTGAAACATGAAACAGAGAAGTCTATCACATGTGCCACTTTTTTTATTTTTTTTAAGTTTTAAATCAATCAAATCGTACCATTGCATAGCGATTTGTTTTGATATCTTTTTGCTCCACATATCATAATACAACATTACAATTTCCTCTTACAGAATTTTTTTTTTCAATAATACAAATAGTAATGTCTAATTACAATTTCCTTTACTTGTATTTGGGTACATATTTTTGGGATTATTGTGTTTTGGTAATTTTTTTTGCTGTTATGTTTCGATAAAAAAGCCGCTCTCCGTTGCATGATCTGTGAGTGGCCGGCTCATTGAGACTCGATTATGGCTTCTTCAAACAACCTCTGGGTTACTGTTTGCTTGGGCAGAGGTAAAAGTTTGATTCTTTTACTCGATCTCAGTATTTTGAATGAGAGATTAAGGCCTATTTGATGCTGTTCTGAAAAATAGTTTTTTTACTTTCAGAAAAAGAAAATTTAAAAAACTTGTTTGGTAAACCTGTTTTTTAAAAACTGTTTTGGAAAACATAAAATAAAAGAACAGAAAACTCAGAATACCTTTTAGGTATTTTATAGTTTTTATTCTGAAAAACACAAGGAAAAATGAGAAACATTCATCTCATTAATGGTAAAGTTATAAATTTTAAATAATTCATCTATTACTCTCTAGTTATGATTTTGAGAACAATTATTCAAACAGATTTTTTTATTTTCTTATTTTCAAAACTTATTTTTTAAAACAGTTTTATAAAACAGCTTTTGAGAACAGAAAACAGAAAATACTATGGTTAGTATTACCAAAAGAGAACTCAAGATCTACAAGTTTGGTACCTTTTTCTTTCTTAGAGATCGTCTCTAAAGCCATAAATTGAAGCCTTTTCCTTGAAATTTTGTGAGGGGAAAGAGGAAAATGAAAGCGAGGGAGAGAAATATCAGACTTTCAGACTTCTGTGGCCACTCAATGATCTATCCATAGCGTAAGTTCATAGGAAAGCTTGCATTGTGCTTCTCGAGACAAGCACAGCAGAGAGCGTTGATAGCTTTTGTTCCCACACTTATTGGTCTCCAGGATTTGGGAAGAGCACAATTTCTTTTGAAACATTTTTTAATTCAAAATAGTGATTTGGGCCATCTACTTAATTTTGATATTTTGCATCCCTAATTCCCTTAATTCTTCAAGTATTTCTGGGCTCAAATTTTTTTTTAGAAAAAAACTTCGATATTTTAACTTAATAAATCCCAACTTGAACTCAAACTCACATAAGTTTTGTAAATTCATTTCAGTATTTGATTTTTCAAACTTAGATTAACTAACTTAAAATTTTAACGACTGAAATAAGAAAAAAAATGCTAATAGGCGTTGTGCAGGAGGTGAGAGGGGATTAAAACAAAGAAATTTGTCTTTTGTAATGGTAAGTCATCCATGCCTTTTGTTCTTCTCTCTTCTAACAAGAGTTAGTATTTTTTTTTTATTAAAGTTGTCTATTATATTAATAAAGCAATATTGTTTTTACCCATTGATGCTATTCCATTATTTTTTTTTATTTTATGCTTATTTGTTTAGCTAGTGAACATATATCTTTATTTTTTAATTTGAAAAAGAAAAAAGAAGATGTCATTTTTATAATTTTTGTCAATATATCCATTTAGTTTAATTTATAGAATTTTTTTTGTAATGTTCTTAAAATTATTGAGAAATATTTTTTCTTATTTATGTTTTTTGGTGATTCTAAAAGTTTTTATAATTTATAACAATTTCAAATTCTCTAGATTTTGAACTAAGAATGAAAAATTTTTTGAAGAGAAAATTATTCTTAGATAAACAACAATTTTCATCAAAATCTTCAACAGCAATAAACATATTTTAAAAATAAAATAAAATTATAATTATCAATTATAACTTGTAATTATTTATAAGGTATAAATCAATTGTCAACTATTAAGTTTTTTAAATTCTTGGCCATTTCTTTTTTTCAAATTTGCATCCCCAACCCAGGTCCTAGCTTCGGCACTAGGGCAAATGCGATATACAAAGGGGAAGAAAACAGTTGTTACTATAGTTTAATGATGCATATCGATCTGGAAGATTCACACGAACAAAATAAAGCATGGGAGCTGACATTGTTCTTAAAAGAACTGCAGTGTAATGATGCATAGTGGTGGACATAGGATCTGGAGTGGAGTAAGTGGAAATGACATAATTTGAAGGAAATTTAATTTAATAACCTCTCAATTTTTTTTTATTAATTTAAATTTTAAAAAAATAAAATAATATTTATTATAAAAATTATTTAAAAATTTAAGTTAATTAATTTTTCTTTTTTATAAAATACCTCAATATTATGTTTATTAAATTTAATAAATTTCTCACAAATTTTGAACTATATATTCAAAAAAAATTTGAATCAAAATGTATTTAAAACTTAAGTTTAAAGGTAAAAAATAAAATTTAAATTTAGTGAAATTAAAATATGTCAAAATACTATCATTTAAAACTATAACATCTAATTTTTTCAA
Source organism: Adenanthera pavonina (assembly GCA_026686845.1). Lineage (NCBI taxonomy): Eukaryota > Viridiplantae > Streptophyta > Magnoliopsida > Fabales > Fabaceae > Adenanthera > Adenanthera pavonina. The sequence continues at coordinate 49,198,144 of JAIVEN010000001.1, read as the reverse complement.
GTTAGGGGTCAACGCCCCACCCCCCCCCCCCCCCCCACAAAATTACCGTGTAGGTCCGCAGTGAGTAGGACCTAAAAGAGACTATGCCTTAATGAGTCGTATGGTTTAGAAATATTGCCCTGGTGTTAGAACTTATATAATATATTGATGAGTTGACTGTAAAATGACCATCAATATCAATATTAATCAATAAAATATAAAATTTATATATAATGTAAGTCATAAACAATAAGACTGATTCCTTCATTTTTGTACAATGCCCGGGAACTTTCCTAGTCAGGCTCAAATACTAATAAAGAATAAATCCACAAAAGAAGGTTAAAAATTAATTTACAAGAAAATATAGTAATATTTATCTTACATATTTTTTATAACCATTATAGGAGGGGGGGGGGGATGAAGTATTTCATTTGCCATGCAATCCATTTCGCTGAAAGTCGAGATTTTATTTTGATGGTTTTTTCTACCAGATATTTTGATGGTTGTTGGAGTCATGAATTTTAAATAATTCGATACCTGCCAAGTAATTTTTTATATTAAAAAAAAACATGAAAGAAAAAACTTATTAGAATCATGTACTTAAAAGTTGTACCTATCCAAGCCACAAGGAAAACAAACATTTCAAAGAAATAATTCTACTACGAAACTGTACGAAAATTTTTCCATCCCTAAAAGAGACGTTGCAAAATTTGATATAAAAAATACTTTCATCTATAAGTTAGAAATGAATTAATATTAACAGGTCGTAATGGTGTAGCTCATGCTTTGGCTTGCATATGCACTCATTTTTTAACTAATATCTATTTAAAATACTTTCATCTATAAGTTAGAAATGAATTAATATATTTTTTAGCCGATCTATTTTGGCTTGAGTTCACAGATTAATGTTAAAACTGTGTAAGAAGTGGGCCGTGGGTGCATCCAAGGATCAGTGAAGAGAGAGATTACATGATAATGGGAGATGATAATGGTTATTGGGAATTTAACAACAAATATAAGGTTGAAAGAAAATGTTCAGAATGCCTCTAAGATTACATGTGTGAAGTGGACTCTATAAGTTGAAACCTCGAGTAGTGATATGGAATTTTCAGCCGGTGGTGGCATCCTCCCTCTGCAAACCACATAATTAAATTATATTTTCTTTTATTTTCATTCAAAAGTCAAGTTTTTGAGTCCATATAAATAGTGACAATAGAATTTTTTTTTACATATTGTACTAATATATATTAATTGTCGACTTTGATTTCCATATACTACATGCAGTTTAATTTTTCTATCACTATATATTGATTCAGATCTAAAAATACTTATGATGCCACCAAAAAAGCCACATCTCATAAATTGCTTACTCAATGATACCTGGTACGTGGTCTCATGTTCATGTATGTACATTAATAATTATTTTCAGTTATTATTAAACACTTGATTCAACTGATAAAGAGTTGTACCAGCTTAAACAGAGATCTTAGATTCGAGCCATAAGAATGCAACTATATTAAATATTTAGTGATAGAAATTTGTTGCCCTTTCTAGTCCATTCTGACTCTATCCAAATTAGTTTAGATCCAGATAGATCCTCCGATTAAAATGTGGTTAGTTCCTAGCTCCAAGGTAAAAAATAATTATTTTCAATTGCTTCTGCCTTCAATGTTGCCCTCAGTCATTGGGTTAATTGTCAATCTACAACAGCGCAAGGAAAGACAAGTATGCCTACCACTACATCTATCGGAAAATAAATGGCTATAAGAGTAGTCGACAACAAATATATATATATATATATATACACATGAAGATATGGCCAGCAACTACCTCTGTATAAGCACGCATAGGCACCTATATAATAAGATGCTAGAACTGCCCCCAACAATAGCCACAGGGGGCTCATCAGGAACGCCTATGGGACTTGGATTATGGGTTTCCAGCTCAACTTGGGACGTTGCCCAATCACAATTGCAGAGATACTAGCCATTAGAATTGGATTACAGGTCTGTAAAGATCTTAATTTGACAGATATTCAACTCTTCTCAGATTCTATGGAGGCACTAAATGTGCTAAGGAGAGATAGGACATCGACCTACCCTTACCGCCAGGAAATTGAGAGCACTATGAAGCTAATCCTTGAACTTCGCAACCTAGAGATAGCTCATCGTAGCAGTGAACAACTAGTATGTGCAGATCGCCTAGCTAAGGAGGCTCATAGAGGAGGTGGCCAAGTGGTCTTGTTGCCACATATGATTTTAAGCTGCAGGACCATATTATATTAGATCAACAATTTGTTCTCGGAACGGATTCGATAAATATGTAATCTCATTTCAGCACTTCAAGCTTATTGCTTGCCTTTATACTAAAACAAAAAAAAAATAGCCACAGGCCACAGGCCATAGGAGAAAAATCCTTACGGCCTATATGAGGTCGTGAAACAAAAGTTTACACATATTGTCAAATGAAAATTTTGGATGGTGGTGGCTCCCTCACGCTCTGCAATTAAACCACAACCACATAAATTGGGTTGGTTACTCAGTAGAGATTTTATGAAAAAGTAAAAGTTATTATGCATTTGCTCGCAATAATAAAAAAATTCAGATTTTATTTGAAAAGTGATTTTGAATTGATTAAAAGTTATTGAAGTGTTAAGGCAAATCCCTCTCAATTAGGCTAACTGTGACATCCAACTCCAAGATAAATACTCTAATTCTCACACTTTGCCAATTGAGCTACATTAACCTTTCAATCTTTATGTTCAAATTTTAATCTGTATATACATTAATCAATGAGAAAAGTGAAAATTAATAATTAATCTGAAATTTCATCAATCAAGAGACTTTAAATATGTGTATTTTTATTTTAATTAAAAGTTTGATACACTAAATATTAAATTTGTATTCAATCATTCATTCTTTAATGACTCTTCTACTAAACATGAAATTTTTTAGTTATGTTTTTTTATTTCAATAGAAAAAATTATATATTTCTATTCTTTTTTAAAAAAATTGTTTGGGCATTTTTATTAATTTTGACTATTAAAAAAGTTTGCCACTAATTAATAAATTTAGTGATGAATTTTTATATTATTACTAATTTGCCACTAATTTAAAGTTTCATTGACAAGTTTTAGTGATGAAATTCCATTTGTCACTAAATTTGTAAATGTTGAATAAAAACTGATGATCATGTTCAATGTCTGTCAATGATGTCTTTGTGTAGCAGCAGATTTGTGTCCGTCACACAATTTTGGTCATTAAATCCAATGTTTAATGGCTAGTAGGTGATTGTCATTTAGTGTTACCAAATTGTAAATTAATTTTAGGGTCTATTTAGTTAGGGAGGAGAGAGGAGAGTTTTCCTCCTTTATATATATATATATATATATATATTTTTTAAATCAAAAGAAGGAAAGATAAATTTTCTTTTATTTAAATTTATTGAATTAAATAAGAGAAATATCAATTTTTCATTTCCTCCTCTTTCCTTGTATCCTTTGAACCAAATAGACCATTATAAAAAGGAGAATGGAGAAGATAATAAATGCTTTTACCATTTAAATATTCCATCGGGTTCACAAAAAGCTGTCACTTTGAAGATTTTATATCCTTTTAAAATATTTATTATTTTAAAATTTTAATAAAATATTAATTATTCTTTTAAGATTCACATTTCATTGATATGGAATAAAGTATTTTAGAGAATATTTAATTTAAAAATATTTTAAAAGAAATATAAAAATTTATAATAATTTAAATTATTTAATAATTTTTTTATCCCGTCTGAAAAAAACTCCTTTCATTTGTTTTGGGGGTTGGGGAGTTGCCCCCATTCATTAAACTTGGTCGTGTCCCTCCCTCCCTGGTCACATGTTTATGTCTATTGCTGCCTTGTAATGATTCTGTGTATCCCCCTATTCATTATTTTCTTTTGACAACGAATAAGACAGCATGAATGATTAGTGTACTTTGTACATTCTGGCTTCCATAATGCGGGGCAGTCTTTATGTAATTCACTCCTATTTAAAAAAAATAATTATATATCTTAAAATTAAAAAAAAGTTCAATATCTTATTTTTATTTTTATTAATTATTAATAAAAGTTATTTTAAAAATTTATCCTCTATCTTTTCTTTTTTTAAACTTACCACTTAGTGCATGCCGCCACGCAAAACCAACCTTTGGCCTCAAAAAGCTGAAATAATTTCAAGATGCTTATACCAAAACTTAGGTTTTGGGAGGGCCCTACCACCCCAAAATGCGGTAACGATATTTCAAGCTAGTTTGATTACAGTGTTGCTTACTCCGGAGAGCGTGTGCAAGAGCCGTTTGAGATCATTGTCGTTAATTCCATTAATTTTTTAAAACTGAGAAGTACAAATAAAATTTAAAAATGTTAATAAATGTTTATAATTTAAAAAATAAGAATGAAATAATTAGAAGATATCAAATATTTATAATGTATATGCTTATTTATAATTTATAATTTTATAATACACACACGTGTTTTCTACCCATTTGCCCATTAGTCATCCCTTTCAAATGCTTATCAGATAATTCTATGATTGGTGAACAGTTGTAAGTCTCATACAACTACTGAAGACTAATAATAGTGGAGAGTCAGTGTCATAAGGTGAAATCGCGATATCATATGCATTTCCACCTTCTTCAAATTTCGATATTTTTAGGATAAAATGAATATAACTCAAAATGAATACACAAAATGAGCTCAATGATAAATCAGTCCAAAAACAAATCATACCATAAATATCCTCTGAATATAGCTCAAAATCAACCATCAACCAGTGCAAGGAAACTGTGCTAAAATAACATCCAATTATAGGACCTGACACACACTGCCCCACCAAAGTCCATTACAAAAATCATAATAACGAACAAGCATCCTATGTAATGAGCTCCTAGTATTTTGCTTGTCATTCAAACCTAACAGTCCCATGCCGTAAGTCCTACTATTTTGTTTTGATAGTATGTATCATTAAGGAGGTCACGTTCTTCTTCAGCCACAATAACTTTATAGGTTTTCCACCGTTAATTGGACTGCTTCACTTCCTGTTTCATTGGTAGGCACACGTACAGTTGTTGCCATCACACTATATATACCTTCATTACAAGGCAGATTTTTTTATCGGGCAGCAACGAGTACAGCTAAATTCGGTGGTTGTAATGGAGAATGCAGTCCCAGAGACGCCTTTCCTTCCTTCAGCTGTAGCCGGAGAGGTGCGGCCATTGAAGGTTAACAGTAATGAGCCCATCCAAGAAGAAGAAAAGCAAAAGGAGATAGCTCCACTCGATAATGGACATTCAATGATCATACCAACCATCTCTGAGTTCGATGGGGATGACAAAGACACAAACTTGACTAGTGTGATCGCTAGCTATCTCGAATCTATAACTCGAAAAAGAGATCACTTCTTAGGTAATTTGTTTCACCATACTCTAATTAATTCTTTTCTGCTATATATCCACGTTCTCAATTACAGTGCTATATATATATCAACAAATTCATTTCATAATATTTAAAGTGAGTCAACCAATTCTTATTCTAGTATCAGAATCTTGAGATCCAAGTGATTTAAAATTCATGTGTTCAATATTGTGAAAAATAAACAATGTATCAGGGTTTCAACTCCAGATCTGTGCCAAAATTAATCAAAGAAAGAAAGACACAAGTCATTAAAAGTTCAAGTGTGCGTACGAGTCCATCTATACTTGACAAATGATGTTCACTGTATGCATATATGCAGGGTATCCCACTAATCAAGACTTGGAATATGATGCATTGGTGCAGTTACTACGTTTCCACTTGAACAATGCTGGTGATCCATTTATTGGGAGCTGCTTCTCCCTTAACTCAAATCCGTTTGAGCTGTGTGTCCTCAATTGGTTCGCCCAACTTTGGGAAATTGAGAAAAATGAGTACTGGGGATATGTTACAAATGGTGGAACCGAAGGAAATTTTCATGGGATTTTAGTAGGGTAAGTATATACGTACTTCAGTTAAGCCTAAGCAAAATATAAATTTATTTAGCTTCAATTCTATAAAACAATAAGTGATGAAAAAATATTATAAAAATACTTTATCCAGTCCTTAATATAAAAATCTTTTTAGAAGATCTTCATGGAAGGACTTTTCAAAATTTAATGGAGTATTAATGAATAATTTTCATAAACATCTTGGATAGTTTTAACTTTCTCCCTCTCCAAGTGTTATGTGGATAGAAATTAATGGCTTTTATTAACAGTATTTTATGAATATTATAATAATTTTCTACACAAGCAATACTTCTAACTAATTTTAATTACTTGTCGTAACTTGTATCATTTAGTTAAAAGATCCTAATACAAAGAACCGGAGAAAGTACTGTATCTATTGAGTTTGTAGGAATCAAAGCTAAATAAATTTGACGATTATAGATCCAAACAATTATTTTATTCCTTGTTTTATTGAAGCATTTTGATTAGATGAGAGAAGCTTGAATCTATACCTGAATATATATATATATATATATCTTCATTATGCACACAGGAGGGAACTATATCCAGATGGAATTCTTTACGCATCACAGGACTCGCATTATTCAGTGTTGAAAGCGGCGAAACTTTTTAGAATAAAATGTGTGATGGTTGGGACTCTAATCTCAGGTGAGATTGACTATAAAGAACTGAAGGCTTTACTTCTTGCTCATAAGGACAAGCCAGCTATATCCTCAACCTAAACATAGGTCATTTTCCTCTTCTCTTTGTTTCTAAATAAGCCTACATATATAATCACATTCACATATGTATGACAATGGTGTCGTCTTAATGCAGGAACTACTCTAAAGGGAGCCATTGATGACGTTGATCGTGTACTACAATTACTTGGGGATTGCGGTTTCACTCAAGATAGATTCTACATTCATTGTGATGCTGCACTCTTTGGAATGATGCTACCTTTTGTTCATGGAGTGAGTTAATTTGATATATGTGAAAGGATCAAGATAAAGAAAACGAATAATATTATGGGATGTTTGACTTCTCCCTCTCCTATGGTAGAACCACTTTCAAATTTGTGCAGAACTATCACTTGTTACTATATTTCTTGATGAATTTGAATCCTCTCCATACTTCCTTTTCATACATGATCTTATCCATTAATTTTGATTTGAATAGTAGAGATGATTGATTATTACTTTAAATAAAATATATTATTTATTTTAATAATAATTATAAATAAGCACTATAAATTATTTTTAAGAAAATTCTATTCATGATAATAAGTGTAAACCATTAAATTAAATATATTGTCCATTTATAAACTATTTTTTCAATTATTCGATCACAATCAATGGAAAAAATTGTGTATTGAGAAAAAATATGAAGAGGATGCAAATCCATGCAAGGATCACCACAAGCATGTGCACCAGCAATTGTGTTGGAATATTACTACTATTTATTTCAAAATTATTCAATAAAAATTTTCCAACTTATAAATCTCCAATGTGTGTATGGTATTTGAAGAAAGATAAATCCATATCAAATACGTATTCAACTAACTTGTAAAATACATGGCTGGTGGAATGAACAGGCACCAAAGATTTCTTTCAAAAAGCCTATTGGAAGCATAACTATATCGGGCCACAAGTTCTTGGGATGTCCAATTCAATGTGCCGTTCTCATAACTCGTTTAAAATTCGTCATCAATTTTCAGTCTACAGAAGTAGAATACATTGCTTCAGGGGACACCACCATCTCCGGAAGCCGAGGAGGCCATGCTTCCATCTTCCTTTGGTATGCTCTCAACAAGAAAGGCTTCAAAGGCCTCCAAAATGAAGCACAAGACTGCATCGACAAGGCAATTTACCTTCGAAATAGCTTGAGAGGCCATGGCATTGGAGTCATGCTGAACAAGTTCAGCAACACCGTGGTGTTCGAGAGGCCTTTAGATGATGCGTTTGCTCGTCGGTGGAGCTTAGCTAACAAAGGGAATATATCGCACGTAGTCGTGATGCAGCACGTGACTGTGGAAATGTTGGATTCCTTTGTGAGCGAGTTTGTGATGAGTCGATCTGTTTGGTACCAGGAGAATGGGAAGCAGAAGAAGCCCCCTTGCGTTGCTAAGGAGATTGGTGATGAGAATTGTACTTGTGCTATCCACAAGCTGTTGAAAAACTTTTTTGAAATATTCCCTTTTATTGCTTATAATTGATTCAGTTGGTAAGAATGCTACTCACTTCAAAAGGGCACGAGCTTCAATCTTGTTATTGATTGAAAACCATATTAATGAATAATTTACAATTAAGTACTTCTACAAGTATTCTATGAAAAGAACCAAATCCTTTTACGGGCATTGTAAAATGCCATGAAAGCATTTCCACCAATTGTACCAGTTGTGACATTAACCTTCTTTAATTTATTTTCAAAGTTTGGCAGATTAATGCATGATGATATATGTCTTGTTTTATAAGGGCTTGTTTGATTTGTTTATAGAACCCCCAATATAAAGGTAATCAATATCATATCATCTGAGTTATTGCATTTGGTTGGACATATTACCTGTGATAATGATTACATATGTGATGCTGGACAGGTAATCCCCTTCACTCCCATTTTTCTATGTAATCCCCTTTAGATGGATGCAATCTTGATAAAAAGTTCAAACTAGCCCTGACAGAAATAAAATTAACACATCCTTCCCATTTACCATCTCTACCGACTTTACCCCATCTCCACCAACCTCCCACTCTATCTCTGTCGACGACTTGGACCATCATCGCCGGCTACATCATCTTCAACCCATCTCCTTCTTCCTCATTGAGCACCATCATCCTTTACCAACCACCAGTGATCAGCACCACCAAACACCTCCACTGGCAGCATAGTTCCTATCAAATCTAGTATTCTTGGCAACTTGTGTTGACACTAGCGACCTCTGCTTCCTCGGTGACCTTCCCTACTTCCATCAACAAAGCTTGCTAGTTCAATGACCTTCTTAGGCGAGATATGGTGTAGATTTGTAGATCTTCATTTTTTTTCCTTTTGCTTTTACTGATCTATTGGTTTGAGGGTTGAAGAGTAAGATAAAGGAAGGAGAATGACAGGGGAGGAAGGGGATGATATTGTTGGTGCGGATATGGTGCCGTGCGATGGTGAAGCTGCCACACATTGTCATTGAGGAAGAGCGGGGAGGAAGAAGGAAGGAGAAACAAATTGATGAGGTCGTCAATGAGGAAAAGGGAGGAGAAAGAGAGAATGACAAAAAAGTTGATGAGATCGCTAATGAGTTGTGCATTTTCACTTTTACCTTCATTTAATTGAATATAAAAGATAAATTTATTTCTTACATCCCCAATATTAAACCAAACAAACATCCACATAATTATTATCACATTACATCCTATTACATTGCATTACCTTACTCCATGTAATTAAACCAAATGGACCCTAAGTGTTTATTGCAGGTGGAGTTAAGCATAGATGCAAGTTAATTAGAATGCCAAAATCACAATTTCCATATTGAAATTACATTAGCAAGCAGAGGTTCAAGAGAGCAACAGGCCGGTACAACAAATCGAATGAATACTTGCTAAAAACTATAATAAATGTATTGGGGCAGCTCTAGTATATAATTAGATTTACAGTAAGCTGTATAAAAGAAATCTATAATAAATTGAACAATTTAGAAGCCGTGTATAACGCAGCTTAATTATTAAAAAATGAACAAGAAAATGCAACTGACATATATTCAAACCTACCTGTAGCAAGCTCTACTCCTCACAAAACAAGAATATTGTTACTCATTTGTAAAACTTGATGCAATGCGATGAAAAATACATCTAGTTTAATGATAAAATTTCAAGTGAAAAAAATAAAATTAAAAATTGAATAGAATAATAGGGAACAAATTGTAATTTTTTTCCAAGTATATATATTCCTATCTACCTCAAATGAATATTATAACTAGATTTTTTAACCATGGGATGTACGGATTAGTTTTTCTTATAATGTGGGACTCACAATTTCATTATAAATTTTAATGCATATTCAAATTGAATTAAAAACTTAAATCAGCCTAAATTAATATTTTATTAATTTAAATTCAAACCAATCGATCAAACAATAAAAAACGGAAGGAAGCCTGAAATAAGTCTAACCAAATATCAAGATACAATTTACAATTCATTGGCTTTCTATGCCTTTTTTATTTACTCCTTTAGTTCAAAATATAGTGTTTTTTATAACACTTTCTTGGTCTATAATACTGCCTCCCATATTTAATATAAGGTATCTTCTAGAAATAATATTTAGTTCCAAATATGGGACATTTTGGGGGTTATTTGGTATATTAATTTTGATAGGTGTGAGATTAACGAACGGGATAAAAATGAAACGTTGAACTCTTTTTTTTGAGAAATTTTTTTTGTACGTGCATCTGATATCTTGGACCTATAACTAGACTAATTTGGATCAAACCGGTATTCCCAAGATTTGATTTTGACACTTTTGATTGAGCTGATATAATTTCTTACCTATTGGATCAAGTGCTCGGTAGTTCTTTTTGGAGAAATTTAAGAGTATAAAAAACTTTTTAAAAAATACGTGAGATAATTGAAAATATCTTATATTTTAAAGGAAATATCTAATAATAAATATTCTCTTCAATACCATTTATAAGGAAAAAAACTATTTCCAAGATATTAAAAAAAATAGTTTTAGTTAGTTAAAGTTAATTAAGTTTTATATTTTAAGTTTTTTCTAAAATTATTTCTCTTTAATTTAATATTAATTTAGATTATTAATATATTTAATCTCTCATGCATAATTAATAGAGAATAATTTTAAAAATTTTAATAAATTATTATTATTTTTCTATTTAAGCCACTAAAAAAATTTATTTCTTATAAGTAAAACGTTCAAACTAATGAAATATTATAAGCGGCACATATGGACATCAAAGGGTCCAATAAAGAAAGAGGTCAAATGTACCTTTGATTCCCCCACGTGGCAGTACTTCTCACCCATTATGATGGGCAACGCCCACAGCCATTCATCACGTTAGAATTATGATCAGCGGTTGTTGTGGTTCCCTTTCTCTGCAAACCACATAGATTGTGTCCTTTTTTTTTTTTAATATTTTCTTTCGAAACTCATTATTTTGTGCTGATATCAACAGCACAGGTCTGAGAATACGTAAAATACCTACTACCGACAATATACAAGTAATGTCCTCAAACAATTAATAAATCAATAAATATAAACAACGACAAGTTTAATTTTTTTTATAAATCATATTTTAAAAGTTTTTTGTGGTCTTATACGTAACTTACCTTTTCATATTTTTTGAAGTATTAATTATTTTATTTAAAAAATATTCTTATTTAATTATGAGAGAAAAAATAGATTGTCTAAAATGTTGTACTCCCTCCAGTTCATATTAGAAGACATTTTATATCATAAGTTGTTGGTTCAACATATAGAGTATTTGATATTTTTCTTTTCATTTTATCCCTATCTTTAGTGTTTCCTCTCTCTTTATTTATAACCCTATAATAATAATAGGATGATGTATTTAATTAGGATAAAATAGGAAATATGGATACTTTTTTCATTGATTTCAGTTGAAAAAATGATTTTCTTAATATACGTGTAATTGATATAAAATGTCTTATAATGTAGCCTGGAGGAAGTATTTATTATAGGATAAAGATGAAAATTATATTATTTTTAAAACAAATTTAATAATGTAACAAACTTTTCTTAGTTTTAGTGAGGTAGTTGAGAGTGACTTATATTAAGGATCGGGGGGAGTATTTTATATGACAAGTTTTTGGTCTAAAATATAGGGTATTGAATATTTTTCTTCCCATTTTATCCATATTTTTAATGCTTCGTCTTTCCTCATTTATAGTCCTATAATGACAATAAAATGAGATATTTATTGAGGATAAAATCAGAAATATAAATACTTTTTATTAATTTAGATGTTTTGATGATTCTAAAACAAATGAGCTTGGAAGATCCAATATTAAAGGAACACAAGTGAAATGAAGAATAAAGTTAAAGTTTCCTGTGGATTGAAGAACTGTTTCACATACTTAAAGAAATTATCTGTAAAAGAAAGTAGTTGAGTTTTGAATTTCAATTAACCCAATATTAAATGGGATGACTAATTGAATGATTAATTATTAACTCATGATTTCAAAATAGTTTTCATGAAAAGAAGTATCTCATGAGAATAAAGCTTCAATGTAAAAATGATTTTAAGTATTCAATTAGTTTTCGTGAATATGTTTTAGTTTATGGGGATAATTTTTAAGTATTTACCTTGTTTTCAAGAAAATATTTTACCTTATTAGCATAATCAATGAAGGTTTTAGGGATAAAGACGCAATCTCAAAGTTTTTTCAAAGTCCATTCTTCAATTTTATGAAAAAGGATTAAGGTTATTCGCATAACATAGTTTGAAGACTAAGTTCTCAATAGGTTATCCTGATAAGGTAGATACCTTATTCATATAACAAAGTGAATAGTGAAGAAAAGTGGTACTGTGCAGCCCGTTATTCACATAATCTAGCTAGGTTATCCACAAAATATGTGTCATAGAGTACTTGGACTCCCTGGGTAAACAGATTATCCGCATAACCTATATTTCAGAATATTTGAACCTTCATCAGGTAAACAGGTTATCCGCATAACTAAGGGAGGTTATCCGCATAACCTATATTTCAGAATACTTGAATCTTCCTCGGGTCAACAGGTTATTCACATAACCTTGGAAGCTTATCCTGATAACTTAAGTTTCACAAAAACTTAGTTTGAGAAAAACTTAATGTTATCCTAATTAACTGAGTGGGTTTTTCAAGAAAATGATTTTGTGTTAAAATTTAGTCATTATGAGTAGTACGTTATCCGCATAACCTAGTTAAATTTTCCGCATAATGAAAAGCTCTACGTTGAAAAAAAGGCAAACAGTTACCCGTTATTCGCATAACTTGAGGAGGTTATCCATATAACCTTTGTCAGATGCATTTAATGCAGTAGTGAACGGTTATTTTACTGAGAGTAGTGATTAATCTTTGTCTCCAATGGATAGTTCTGCCCCAAGACTATAAATAGGACCTCATTTAAGTTGTTGGGTAATGAGAAAAATAATATACATGCCAAAACTCTGTCGATTTATTTATTGATTTATCCAAAGTTTACCTACCCTCTGTTTTGCTCATTCATTATATCTCAACTTTTATATCTACTCTTTTGAGAGAGTTTTCATTATGTAAACATCTACACACTTGTAGAGAGTACTTAGTGTGAGATTACACTAAGGGAGATTGTCTTGCTCTTGAGTGAAAAGAGTGAGAGAACTTGTTTTAGTCCAAAGTTCGGGTTAGTATTATACTGCAGTTATTGCAAGAACCCATTCAAATCTTGCAAGAAATGGTGGAAAAATCCTAAGTGGTAGTTTGAGAACTGAATGTAGGTCAAGTGGAATAGACCGAACCAGGATAAACTACTAAGTTCTCTTTCCTTTGTTTTTTATTTCTTATACTTTTTTTTAGTTACTTTTTTAGTATTACTATTGTATTTTACTTTTACAGAAAAATTTTAATTTTCCCAATTCACTTTCCCTCTTAGGAAGCTAGCTGAGCTAATACTTTGTGCATTGATTCCGGTTGAAAAAATAATTTCCTTAATATACGTGTAATTGATGTAAAATGTATTATAATATGGACCGAAAGTAATATATCCAGATAAAAAGAGGGACAAAATAGGCCATCTTCATAAAACGGTCAACACAAAATGATTTCAAGGTTCTCGTATGATGATTCTCACTCTAGTAAGGGTCAAGTAGATCGGTGAGAGGAAGAGACATATTGATTTAGATAAATTTATCAAGAATAGTTAGATTTGAATTAAAAAAAAACTCAACTTCTCTTAAATGAAATTGAGGATACATCAAATTTGTGGGTAAAAAAAATTATGTTAAAAGAGTTATTTTAGTTCCATAGCAATCAATGGATTTACACACTCAACCTATTTCTTATTAATTTGTTGTGATATGCAAATTATTTAGTTTAAAATATCTATAACTTTCTAAATTTTTTTTACAATATTGGTATGAATATAATTATAAAATCACATATATATAGCTAGAAACGCTATTTCCATGTATATTGTTATAAAGCAATATCCAATATTGGAAATGAAATTCTATTAATATACGATTCACATTCTAAAAATAATTACATATAGCCAGAAACGTTAATTCTAAAAGATTAATAACATGATTAACACACTAGATAGAATATTCCCTATATTTTTTTCCAAAATCTTGAGGTATGAGAAAGCTCTAAAACTGTATAGAGGAAAAAACCTAGCAGTAGAAGGAAAATCCATTGTCAGAAGAATGGGACCAGCAAACAAACCGAACACTTGGCATCCATTTGATACAACACAGATTAAATTCAATGGAAAAAATAATTTTGTAAAAAAATTTGTACCCTTTAGTAAATAAAATAATAAGAAGTAATAATTGCTGCAAAGTAATGATATATAATAGAAAGATGTTTCATACATCAATTTTTACCTCATCTAATATATAATCCCAAGTTGTTTCATTTGTCTCAGAATTTAGATGAGAATGTGAAAATTGGTAATTGATCATATTTTAAAACCAAATGGAATGATATTTTATTTACCATTACATTACTTTCCAACCCAATTTTTTTCACTTTTTTTTTTTTATGAAATCCAACCCACATATTTTGGTTCGGTGTATATTGGTTGGGCAATCTAATGGTGGCAACTAAAAGGTGAGAAACAAGTGACCTTTACGAGAAAAATTATGGAGGAAGGTAATTGAGACGCACAAGGAAGTGCTAACATCTTGTAGGATAAGATGGTTAAAAGGATTAGAGATAAAGCTAAAATAGTATTGGGTGAATTCAAAGGTTTTAGACCTAAAGATAAAGAATTTTAGTGGTGGAATGAGAGCGTGCAGGAGAAGGTCAAACATAAGAAAGAGTGTTTCAAAACCTTGCATTTGTACAATAATGATGAAAATTGAAAATATTATTGGTCGGTTAAAAAAGAGACTAAGAAAGCAATGAGTGATGCTAGATCTAAAACTTTTGAGGAATTCTATCAGGATTTAGGAACAAAGAATGGTGAATGTAAGAATTATGAAATTTCCAAGAGAAGGAAAAGACAGTCAAGAGATTTGAACTGAGAAAGATGCATAAATGATGAGGAAGGAAAAATTTTGGTTACAGATGATGATAGCAAAGAAAGATGGGAGATATACTTTTATAGGCTTTTCAATAATAGATTGGATATGACTGTTGATACTGAAGGATTAACAACTCATGAAGATGATATCAATTTGAACTTCTATCGTAGGATTCGGGTTGGAGAGATAAAAGAAGCTCTTAATAGAATAGATAATGGTAAATCTATTAGTTTCGATGATATTCTTTTTGAAGTTTGGAAGTGTTTAGGATAGAAGGGGATTTTGTGACTCACTAAGTTATTTAATGAGATTTTAAGGTCTAAGAAAATGTCAAAGGAATAGAGAAATGACACTCTAGTGCGTATGTACAAGGATAAGGGAAATATTCATAATTGTATTAATTATCGGGGATACAACTCATGAGTCACACCATGAAATTTTGGGAAAGAGTGATTGAGTATAGACTCAAAAAAGAGTCTCATATTTCGAAAAACTAATTTGGATTTATACCAAGAAGGTCTACAACAAAGACTATTTATTTATTAAGGTGCTTAATTGAAAGATACCAGAGTAAAGAGAAAGACCTGTATATGGTTTTCATTGATTTGGAAAAAGCCTATGATAGAGTACCAAAAGATGAATTATGGAAAGCAATGGCGAAAAAAGGTGTCTCTGTGGCTTATATTTGAGTTAAAAAGGAAATGTATGAGGGGGCAACAATAAGTGTGAGAACCCCTGGAGGTGTAATAAAGGACTTTCCTATAACGATAAGTTTACATCAAGGATTTTCCTTGAGTCCATACTTGTTTGATCTAGTTCTGGATGTTCTAACAGAACATATACAGGAAAAAATTCTAAAGTGTATGCTCTTCGCGGATAATATAGTTTTAATTTAGGACTCAAGAGAAGATGTTAACTCTAAACTTAAGTTATGGAGACACACTTTAGAATTAAGAGGTTTTCGCATGAGTAGAAGTAAAAAAAAATATATGTATTGTAAATTTAATAAGAGACCAATTAGAAATGATTCATAGGTAAAAATTGGAGAGTAAACCATTCTAAAAGTGTCAAAGTTTACATATTAGGGGTTGGTTTACAGAATGATGGTGAAATTGATAGAGATGTTATCCAAAGGATACAAGCTGAGTGGTTAAAGTGGAGAAAAGCATAAGAAGTTATTTGTGATCGCAATGTACCTATTAAGCTTAAAGGAAAATTTTTTCAAGCAGCTGTAAGGTTAGCGAAGATATATGGTAGTGAATGTTGCGCTTTAAAAGGATAACAAGAGCATAAGATGACAGTAGTAGAGATGAGAATACTAAGATGGATATGTGGTCATACAAAATTGGATAAGACATAAAATGACTGTATACAAAGGAAAGTTGGAGTAGCACCTATCGAGAAGAAAATGGTGGAAAATCGTTTAAGGTAGTTTGGGCATGTACAAAGAAGAGGGCAAGATGAGACAGTGAGGAGAGATGATCAAATGACTTGGAGCCCTATTAAATGGTATAGAGGACGATCAAAATGGATACTAAGGAAAGTTATAAGGAATGACCTTTTGAGAAATGATTTATCTGAGAAGATGATGTTTGATAAAGTTTATTAGTGTCGTATGATCCATATAACTGACCCCACATAATGTGATAAGACTAATATTGTTGTTGTATATTGATTGGGCCAACAATGTTCAAGAATGAGATTAAGACTTTGTTTGAAATGGGCAGAAAATAATAGGAGGAAGGAATATTAAGAGGAAAAATAAGGAGGAACTTTGATAAGAGAGTGTGTAGATTCCCATTTGTTTTTTCACAAATTTTTCTCTCATCCTATTTTCTCCTTATCCAACGAAGGGTAAAATTATTTAGTGAATTTATTGACATATGAAGGACATTATTTTGTTATCATCACTCAATGAATTCTTCACCTTGGGGGATTTTTTTTCTTTATCAAGACAATTACGAAAACAACAACAAACAAAACATGTATAGGACAGCGAGAGGCAAATTGGAGTATATATCATGACTACCAAATCAAGCTAGCTTGTTGGCATTATCTATAGAACTCGAACCAATCATAAGGAGCAAATATTACCTGCTCATGAAAAATGCTCAAAAGACTAGCTACATGGTGCACGAAAAAAAAAACTGGAGTACCAAGCCCCACCATCTCATTATTACGAGATTAGCTTCTTGTGGAAAGAACAAACACAATTCTTAGAATCAATCTCCTCAGAAATACAAGGAGGCATCTGTCCCCCGTTATCTTCACACCAAACAGATCGATTCTTTTCAAACTTGCATAAAAAGGAATCCAGCACTTGCACGGTCATGTGCTGCATCACAGCACGTGCGATATATTCCCTTTGTTGGCCAATATCTACCTATGAGAAAATGCAATGTCCAGAGACCTCTCGAACACCACGATGTTGCTAAACTTGTTTAGCATGGCTCCAATGCCATGGTCTCTCAAGAGATTTTGAAGGTGCATTGCTTTCTTGATGCACTCATTCATATCTTCCTGAAGGCCGTTGAGGCCTCTCTTGTTGAGAGCATACCAGAGGAAGATGGAAGCATGGCCTCCTCTGCTTCCTGAGATAGTGGTGTCTCTTGAAGCAAGGTATTCTACTTCTTTAGCGAGGAAATCAACGTATTTTAAACGAGTTGTAAGAACACCACATGGGATTGGGCATCCCAAGAACTTATGGCCTGAGATTGTTACCCTTCCAATAGGTTTCTTGAAAATAATCTTTGATGCTTGTAGGTACCACCTAGAGAGACCATGTTTATAAAGCTAGATGGATTCAAAATTCAAAAGTGGTTTATCCATGCATGAATGAAGCTAATTACCAGTAGAAATGCAGCATTAAATGTTAGAGATTCATAAGAGGAATATTGCAGGTGTTGGGCAGATCCAAAAAGAAGACGATGAATTCGAATTCAACGTTGACGTGATTTTTTTCTCTATATAGATCTAGAACTGTTGAAACAGATTAAAGGTCAAACCATATCATATTGTATATTTATTATTTCATTGTTGATAATAGCTAATTTATTTTAATTTGTAATAATGATAACAGTAAAAATATTTATATTTTATTGAGTCGGTTACTCACTTCATCCAGAAATGGGAGCATCATTCCAAATAAAGCTTTATCATAATGAATGTAAAATCGATCTTGAGTGAAACCGTAGTCCTCAAGTATTTGAAGTAGTAGATCAAGGTCATCAATGCCTCCTTTTAAAGTTGTCCCTGAATTTTGAAAATAACATCTTTATATATTCGAATTTGAATGTGTAACTACAGATATTGATAGAGAGAAGATCTAGGTTAGGTTGATGATGGTTCGCTTGTCCCTATGAGCAAGAAGTGAAGCCTTAAGTTCATCATATTCAATCTCACCAGAGGGCATTGTTCCAACTATCACACACTTGATATTCTTGCCCCTTTAAACACTAAATCATGCGATTCTTCTGAAGCGTACTACAAAATTCCGTCCGGATATAGTTCCCTCCTGTGTTTCATAATAAATATGTTACATATTTGGTTTTTCTTATATATAGTTTTATGTCACTTTGAAAAAGTAAACATTATACATAAGTTTATTATTTTCAATGATTAGGTTGTATATCTATCTTCCAGTTTTTAAAGGTTAAAATGTACCTGAATATTCAATTAATATAGTAAAAAATCAACTGCAGTACTAACCCTACTAAAATGGCATAAAGATTTCCTTCAATTCCACCATTTGTAACATATCCCCAGTACTCATTCTTCTCTATTCCCATGGGTTCACAAACCACTCCAGCACACATAGCTCAAGCTCACATGAATTAAGCAGGAAACTGCTCCCCATAAATGGATCAGCAGCACTATTTAAGCGGAAATGTAGTAATTGCACCAATGCATCATAGTCGAAGTCTTAATTAATTGGATACCTTGCATACAAATAGTGAACTCAAAAGCCCTAAATAATGAGAATGTAGATAGAAGACCAGGATGTTCAGAGTATTGATGAACAATTACCAAGAGAGCGATCTTTTAGGTTAGCTAGAGTATCCATATAGTGAGCAATCACATGAGCCAAGTTCGCATCAGTGTCCACCCCATCGAACTCAGAGATGGTAAGTTTGATAATTGAATGTCTATTCTCCTTCTACAATGCTTCTTCAATGGGCTTGTTTTTGTTAACAATCAAGTGAAAAGCTTGATATCTGACAACAGCTAATGAGAGGAAAGGCAACATTGCATTCCTCATTACCATGTCACTATTATGTGTTTGTCAAAGATTCTAAACTAAGAGTATGGTGATGCAATTATGCTCTGTTGTTGGATAGCATGAAGGTGGTTGAGAATTCAGGTATTGATATAGGTGCAAGAGTTCAGAGTAAAACTAAAGCCGTGAATGAAATTAGTCCCATGAATTTACCATCGTTGAGTTTTGTAACATCCCAAATTTTTATGTCTAGATTATTATGCATAGGGATGTAATAAGGTAAAGAACTGATTAGGTTCATAATTGAAATTAAGTTTTCTTAAGGCCTTTAAAGGGAAATATGTTAGGACCTTGACTGGAATAGAATGCAAGCTTGATCATTAGATGTAATTAATTTTGGAATTTTTATGGAAATTGAAAGATAATTTTGAAATAAATATGGGAAAATATTGAGATGTCAAAATGCAAGAAATTGAAGCATGTGAATTCGAAGGAAAAACATCTATACAAATAATGCAAAGGCATTTTGGTTCAAAAGAAAATTTTTCTCTCTAATTATCTCTAAACATGCCTAGGAACTATTTTGGGAAAGAGAGAGAGAATCTATCTCTTGGTTGGAATTTAAGGGGCAAAAATGAAATTTTTGTATGCCAATTATGATGTCATAATTGTTAGGATGATGTCATAAACATGATGTCATAGAGATGATATCATGAAGCTTGGGCAAGAAAAGGAAGGAACTTGCAAGGCAAGAAGGATAACCTAGAAGGCAAGTTGAGCTACTTGAAGGCCAAGTTTTGGAGGCCTATATAAAGGCACTCCTACCCATTTCATTCTCCACAATTGACGTGAGGAAGAGAGGAAGGGAGAGAGAGAGAAAATGGGGTGAAGAGAGAGTGAGGAAGAGAGAAAGAAAGAGAGAACAAAAGAGAGGAAGAAAGAAAGAAGAAAAGGAGAAGAGAAAGAAAGAAGGAAAGGAAGAGAAAAAGAAGGAAGGGAAAGCTTGAAGAGAAAGGAGGAAATTTAAGTAAGGATTCAAGGTAAGGTTAGGCAAGAGAGTGGAGATTAAAGCAAAGACTAAAGAAAAGTTGAAGTGCTAAGGTAGTAACTTGTACTACTTTTATGTTATTGCATATATATATTATATCCATGTTGAATGATATATGTTTCTATGAATGATTAGCCTGTTTTAAATGTTTACTTGGATATTCTGTTATTTTTCTAATGAGTTTATGCCAAAGTTTTGAAAAGCAACATGGAATTTATTCGATGTTTTATGAAAGTTGATGAAATGTTTTCAATGGTTCGAAATTTAATGTAATAATATAATTGTATATGGAAAGTTGCTACTGAGATACTTAGTCTTACCTCCTAAGTATCCAAATGCTAGAAACAAGTTTTTCCAAGAGCAAGCATGTGAATCAGGATGAATGATAGAGGAAGGACTACTCTAAAAACTGTTTTTATTGAAAATGTTTTGCTAGGAAACTGTTTTTGTTTGATGTAATACTTAAGAGCACGCATAAATTCATACAATTGCCCAAAAATTTAGTGGGCTAATTTTCCATCTACCTTTATGTTTTAACTTCCATTTAGTACTGACTGGATGTAAAATGAATTTATAAAATGATAGAAATGAATGTTTTTGCAAAAAGGTGCAATTTAGAAGCAATCTAGTATACTAGTACTTTAAATGAATCCTCTATTCAATAGCAATAGTATCACCATAGAAAAAGATCTTTCTTTTGACATAAAAAATGAATGTTTTGACTTTGTATGCTAAGAGGAATGGCACATCAAAGTTAAAGCTACGAAAATGGACAATTTACTGGAATAAATTGGAACAATAAAACTTTTGGAATAAATTGTAGCGTTTCACATAATGGAAGTCTAATTTCTTATTTTTTCCTTGAAATTCAAAAAGAAAAAGATTTTTAGAGACATGAATCATTGTAAAATGATTTTTGAGAAATTAGTTATAAATTTTTAAAAATTACTACATAAGAGAGCAAAAGCAACACGAATCAGTTTTATGATTTAGGTTTAAGTTATGTTTAAGTTTTCTAAAGACCAAATTTTTGGCCAAAGTTAAGGATAAAGATCATGGAAAAGATAGAGGAATGTAAGATATGACAAGTTTTATCTACTAGACTACTTTTTTATTTTTTTTCCCCCCAACATCTACTAGACTACTGTATTAAATATAGAATACAATTTTCTTGAATATATAGATATAAATATATGTATGTATGTATATATGTATGTATAATTTTATCTATCATATTAAATTTTTTCTCATTAAAGATTTTTTCTTCTTTTTGAAAGACAAGAACATACAAAATGGAAGCCGAAGAGCTGATTCAAGGTATGCAATAAGTATTAATATACATTTTTGAAAAATTTGGAAACTCTGTTCTTGTGCCAAAGGTTTTGAAAAAATGACTTTTGATCGATGAAGACAAAATCTTCTAGTGTAGATATTGATTTTTCCTACTCTCCAGTTTATAAATTCGTTATTTTAGAGGTTTTGTAATTTTTTAAAATATTTGTTGTTTGAGAATTTCGATGAAGTATTAATTACTCTTTTTGCTATTTTATCATTCATTAGTATGAGATGAAAATTAAAGTGAAAGATGAGATTGAGTACTTTTTTTGGCAAATTAATCTACTGATTCTTTCTCTACATGTCAGATGTTTTCAATCTTATGTTTCACGTTGCTTTAATCGAAATCATGGAAGGACACCAATTGTTGTTTCCAGCAAATGGCATAGAAGTGGGAGAGAAATGAAAGAGAGCATGAAAGATGTAAGAGGAAGAAAAATGAAAATTAAGTTATGTTTCTCACAAACTTCTTTTTAGCCTTCCTTTTTACATTTTAATTTTCTGGGTCAATAGCAATATGCCGACCCATCAATGGGTTGCTTCATAAAAAATTTGCAACATCTCCCGCTTGTACATGATAGGATGACTATTACAAAATCTCTAATCTTTCGCTTTAATTTTCATACTAAATGCTCTGTCTTGATCACATGGACATGACATCTCCTTTTGGAAGTTTTGGTACAAGGAATCCTATGGCAAGACTAGCACTAGATGATTGCCCTCACATGTATCTTGTACACAAATAAGTGTCTTAGATGCCTTAGATCCGCACATATACCTTTTTATCATGGCAAATCTAATTCTTCTCAAATTTTAACATATTTAACTCCAATTGCCTTTCCCATATGTATAGTATTCATGTTTATAATGTCTCTATGAAGACTTCATAACAGTCTCGCCTTAGATACTTATAATGACATTGAATATTATTCCCAAAATGATTATTGTGAATACCCCATTTTGTCTTTGCGTTTTAAAAAAAACAACAAATAATAATAATAATAAACTAAAAAAAAGAAATAAAATTAAATCCTCTTTTATTAGTAAATATCATCTAATTTCAAGAAAAATGCAAATCTTCCAAAAAATTCAATCAATCAAATCATTTTCTTTCTAAAAAAAAAAACAAAAATGAAATCCTATCTTTTTTATGAAAAAAAAACAACAAAAGAAAAATCCCATTTCTTTATTCCTATTTTATCCAATTTCTCCCATTTAAAATTTGAAAAACAAAAAAAAATTTTCTATAACAAAAATAATAAGATTGTTACAAAAAAAAAAGATATTAATTAATTAAAAAAAAAAGGGGTAGAAGGGGCTAAAACGCGGTGTTTCAGCCCCAAGTAGCCTGAGCCCTAATTTTAGGGCTCAGGCACGTATGAATTGAGAAGGAGAGGGGGAAGTAGCCTGAACACAAAGGCACACAAGAATTGGCAGCCGAGAAAACAGAGGAGGAGACCAGACGGAGCATGCTTGCTAGTAGAGGGAACCGTGCAAGGAAGGAGAAACAGAGGGAGCTGTAGAAAGCTTGAGAGAGCACGATGAGAACCAAAGGAGGCGTACACGAAAGGAAAAAGCAAAAGGGAGGCCGAGAGAGTTAAAAGGGGGAGAGCCGCGAGATTGAGGGGGGGACTCGAAGAAGACGAAGACAGTGAAATTGAGACCAAGAGGGAAAAAAGAAGAAACAGAAAGGGAGGATCCACGGCGGAGCAAGAAAGGAGAGGAGCCGTGGATGAAGAAAAGTAGAGAGGAACCGAAAGCACTATGGAGTCCGAGGGAGCTGGAACTGAAAAATAGAGGCACAGGGAGAAAAGAGAGGAAAAGAGAGCCGATTTTGAACCACTAACCCATTTCTCCTTTGTAGCTGCAGTGATCGAGGACGCAGGAGGAGTCTAGGAAAGAACAATCGAAAACCCTAAAGTCCCGAATTTCAGAGGCTGAGGGATCAAAATTGAGAGCTGAGGCGGAGCTCGGAAGTTGAGGCAGGCTGAAACACGGGAGAAGGAATTACTGGAATGAAGGAGAATGAAGTCCGAAGGCTGAATCCGGGTAGATGTGAACACCGAGAATGCAGAAGCAGTTGGAAAACTGGTTGACTTAGGCATTTGATTGGTAATTTTTCCTTATTCGAATCGCAATATCCTTTATGGACCATGACCCATTCCCCCGAGGTCCCTGATTTCGAATTTTACTGAACCCTGAGTTATTCTGTTGAGATTCGGTTTCTGAGCTAAATAAGCTTTTAAAATATATATATATATATATAGAATGGTATATGATATGTTGGGTAGATGGTTAGAGGATTTTGCTCCTTGTATTGCCATGTTCACCTTTGATTGATCTTGGGCTCATCAGTTCGGCATTTGCTCTTTCAAAAATTATACATCCGATTAGTTAGGCACTGTAGAGGTCACCTAGCCATGATGGGTGTTAAACGTGTTTGCTTAGGCATTTTGTTCGTTCCAAGGATAATGATAGTACCCTGTAAGTCTGCATCTGGGAGTGTGGAATGATATTCTGGTCTTGAACTCGTTTCCACCCATTACTAGTGTCACGGGAGGGAGCTTCGGTAGTGAGGGTAATTTGGAGAGGGGGATGACCCTTGAAGCAAGCTATCCTTTTCTTTCCCTTTTGTTGTGAATTTTCATTTCATTGAAAAATCAGGGTCGTGTATGTCTCTAACAGTAAGGCTGGCTTGATGTCCTCTTTTCTCATATCCTATGTTTTGAGGTTGACTCTGTTATGTTGCTAGATAGGATTTAATGGGCGATAGTTCAACCCCTACTTATCCACTGTAGTAGGCGTTCATTTTGACTTTTTTAAGTAATGGGAAACCTTGTTTTGATATGATCTCTTGTTTTGATATTCTCGTTTGGTGCTTTGCCTCAAATGTGATGCATTAGCTTACGAGATGAAGCAAGTATTTCAGTTATTGCTGGCCATGAGAAAAAGCTTGACTTATCCTTAATTCTTCATTGGCAAAGTCAATCTCACATACTGCATGGTTTGTTTACTATTAGTGGCTTAAGATCGCAATGTGTGGTTATACTTTTGTTACTGTTTAGAGCTTGAAAGGGCAATGCGTGGCTATACTTTTGTGGGGGACCCTTAGCTTGCTTGGATTTCTTAACAGATGAGGATATTGGTCCTCTTGTAAAATTCCATTCTCATTAAAAAAAGAAGAAGAAGAAGAAGAATGAAGTCAATTCCTTATTTCTTGTGAAAGGCTCCTAATATGAATGCTAATCCACTTTTATCTTCTTGTGAGTATCATGGGAGCATGAAATCAAGCTTGAAAAGAGTGAGTCACCCTCATCAAGAAAAGAGAGGAACACAAAGGTAGGCGTGGGAGCATCACAGGAGCTTGGATGAAGCTTAAAGATCGAGTTATCATTTTTGAAGCAAAGGAAAGAAAATGAAGACACAAGAGTTTGCTATTCCTGACCTTATGATTGTGTTTAAGTTACTTGAGCTTGCACGTTAACACACACAATCACAAAATCATATAGGTTTGTAAATATTTTTTGTAATGCATATTCTTCTTGTTTGATTTTAAAAATTGATCATGAAGGTTTCTAGAGCTTTCACAGATCCCTAAAACAATCACACCGTGCGAGTCTACAGGGCTGCATGAGTGTATTATGAAAGCATACTTAAAATAGGTCTCAATGACCTTTCCATCTCATTTTCCTGTGAAAATAAATAAATGACTCTTTATTGTATAAACTTTTATAGTTCAAAATACTTTAAACAAAATAACAATATTTAGCAATTTTACTTAAAAAAAATAATGATAAAAGAAATAACTGACTTAGTAACCACACCATGTGAGGCTTTTAGAACCCACGCAGGTATGCTGGTTAATCGTGCCGTCACGTAGAATTGCGAATCCATGTAGACGTACCGGTTAAACTTCCTTTGAAAAATAATTATGTTTCATAAAATATAAATGATGATGATATAACAAGTTTTTCCAATTTTAGTTTAAATGTATAATAAAATCATTATCTCAAAATGGAAGAATAATAATATTTTCTGAACTCTCGCTTTACTTATATAATAAAACCTTTGTACCGCGAGGTTTAGAACTTCCACAGGTAATTAAGGAATCGATCTATCGGGCACGACTGTGAATTTGCAACAGGTAGTTCGGTTTTCATTTTCTTTTAAAAAGAAAATTCCCAAAAGTACCAAAATATATCATTGTTAAAAATTAAAAGAATAAAATAAATATTTTCAAAATAAAATAAAATAAGAATAAGTAAGTTAAATTAAATTATCTTTTGGAAACTAAAACACACCAACTCAATCTCAGAAAATTGTTTGTTTGCAAAAAGTTAAGTTAATTCCAATTAACTTTCTTCTCTCATAAAAATTTTATAAAAATTATAAAAAAAAATCCACCAACTAACTCGCATTGTTAGTCCCGAACTACGTGGATTTTGATCCCTATCGTAAGGTACGTAGGCCCTAGACTCTAATCCTGGGTCAAGTCCGCCTTTGTAAATAAATAAATATTTTCTGATTTATTTGGTGTTTTTTCCCTTAATTTAATAAATATTTCTCAATTTATTTTCTTAATTCCTTTTCCTCATTTTGCTTAAGTATCCTCAATCCTAATTTAATTTACTTTCATTATTTTATTTTTCAATTTATTTTCTTGAATTTCTTTTCCTCATTTTTTTTCTCTAAACCCCCTTAATTTCTAAGTTAAATTATTTTTCTTATTCTATTGTCCAAGTTTTGCAAATCTTCTTAAATTCTTCTCCACCCTTATTCTTGCATATGAATAATAAAAGAAAAATCAAAATATTTTTTAAAACCATATTAATTTACACAATCAACGTAAGGTAACCGTTCCTAAAAACGGGTGTTGTGGGGTGCCTAACACCTTCCCCATACACAATCGACTCCCAAATCCAACTCTGCTTACGTAGACCATCATTTTCCTCTTCAATTCGGTTTCCCAAAATTTTTCCTTAAAATTTTGGTGGCGACTCCTCATAAGTCGGTTTTCACTCAAAGACCAGATTTGTCCACTTTTTTTCCTTCCATTGCATTTTTCCGGGTGCGACAATTATAGATAATTAGTATAAGACCAGAGGGAGCCAGGACTAGAGGAAGGGTCAAAATTGAGACAAAGAGAGGAACGTGACAAAATGATCTGGTGTCGTGGCGAGGAGCACTGGCATTATGACTGTCGAGAGATGGTAGGCACAGCCACCATGGTGAACTTAAGTGGCGCCGTGGTGAGTGATGCTGAATCAATTTAAATCAAAAGTTGAACCAGTCGGCGGAAGAAGAAGAAAACGGAGGATAAATGACATGCTCTGTTGCGGTTTGACATTTTCCACATTGGGGGTTCGATTTCTGGGATTTGAAAGCTCAAATTTTGTTAATAAGTCATCCCTTAACTCTCTTCTACACTTCTCTTCAAGTTTTATGGAAGATTTTTCATGGATTTGGTTAGGGTTCCGATTTGGGTAAGTTTTCACTGATTAAATTGTGTATAAATGTGATCTAGAGGGGTGTTGTTGGATGTTTCTATAGATTGGGCATTGATTTTATCATGTTTAATTGATGTATTTCTCAAACCCTAACCCTTAAACCTTGATATAATTGGGAATCCGAGGATATATGAGTATGATGTTGATTCTAAGTGCTGTTTTGGGGGTTTTGATGCTTGGGTTTGCTTGAGGAAGCTTTGTTGTCTATTTGGTCTACGTTTGAGTTGGTAAATGTATATGCTAAGGTTAAGGAATTGTGATAGGAATGGGGAATTGATGTTATGTAGGTTGTTTATTGACTCAATTGTTATATCTTGGTTTTGGTTTGTGTTTGGTAAGGCATCGAATTATTTGTGAATGCTTCATTAGCCAACTGAGATATTGAGTGTGTTGAATGATTGAGGTAACCAGGGTTTTCTTTCTGTGTTTGTAATATATGTTCAGTTATTTTCTTATCATGATATACACGCTTTATGTATATATTTTACATTTTCATATCATGATATGTCTTATAGCTCGGTTATGGTTTATCATATTCATATCATGATATGTGCAGCTACACAACTAGTAAGTTATCTATCTCTATCTTGTTATATGATGAAAATGGCAATACGATGTTAGTGATTATGATATATGTAAACTGTGATGATTATTGATATGAAATGATGATTATGTACCTCACGACATGTTGTATATATTCATATGACATGCTAGTACATTAGAAAGTGATATATGTTGATATGTTTGTATACTATGGGCATTGTCACATTATCTATTGATCGGGATCCTGCAAGTATACAAGGTCGATCACAGTAATAAAAAGTCTCTGGAGTATTCCAGAGGTCGAATTCAAGGAAAGTAGTAAATCTATCAATCTGAACTTTTAATCCCACAAGCAAGTGATAATCAAATTGAGAATTAAAATAAAAAAGGAAACAAATAGAAAACAAAACAATGTCTGAGTTTTGATTCAGAGTTAGAAGCATCAAGGGATCATGATTCACCTTATAAGATAACTAGATTTTATTCCTTAGTTAGACTTTACAAAATTATAGTGACTGTTATTTCTAAAGTATCCTAATTACCCTTCAGTCAATTAGTTCTTATTTAATTATGATTTAATTCGCTCTCATGCAACTAAAATTCCTAATTAAACCTTGAAAATTACAACGTATATCACTATGAATTCTTAATTCTATCTCTAGATTAGTTATCCATGTTTATCTCTCTAAATTTATGTGCACTCTTCACCTCTTAGTCCATCAAGTTTATCCATTAATTAAATTTTATAGTGATCAAGTATAAAATTCACATGAACGAACGAGAAAGACAAATATAATAAAGAAATAAATTAAATATAACTTGAAGAACAAATCTACAGAGTTAAAACTAAAGAAAATAAATCCAATTCATCCCAATCAGGCTACATCTCTACCCCTGACTGGGAAATTTAGTTATACATGGAAATAGAAATCAAATCAAAGCTAAAATTCCAAACTATTATAAGAATAACAAGAAGAAAGAGTTATAAAGGAAAATATAATTTTACTTCAATACTTCCCAAATCTCCTTATTTTCTCTCTATAAATTACTCCTAATTACTCCCATGTGTGTTTTAACCGTGTTCTTTGGCCTTTGAGTGTGTTTCTACCATGTCTCATTATATAGAGAAAGTCTAGAAGCTCATAAAAGTCTAAAATATCACCAAAACGTGTCAAAAACATTTTTTTGTGTACTTTTACTATTTGACTTGGTGCCAAGTAGCCATAAGATCATCCAATACAGTGCCGGGTGCTTCTGAAAGCCAGAAATATCTGAAAAACATGTTGACCCAGTGCTGGCTGAGGTTAACCCAGCACCGAGCGAATGCCTAGCACAGAATACTCCTTCGTTCAGCTTCATGCAAGTCACCAGCTTGTATTGACAATTTGAGCTCAATTTTTTCCATGATAAAGTTGGAATTTAAAAAAACTCATAAAAGTTGTATCTCTATGTCTTATCTTTCTAACACATCTTAAATCACTTCGATCGGAGTTAATATATGAGAGTTATGGTTAAAATACCAAAGAGTATTGAAACTTTTCAACACAAACGATTTGTAATGTTTTTGCTTCGAATGCTTCCAAATGAACCTCTAACACCATGAAATACAAAAATATGTCAAATCATGCTAAAACATATTAATTGAAATATATTTAGATGCAATTTAGAACTTAAATATGGGTATTTTATATGTATAAAATGGACACATCATCTACATTGTTGGGACATTTGGTCTAGGTGACAATGCTTTATATATCACATGATATGCCAATCCACTAAATAGCACATGAGGCCTTATATCCAAGTGGTGCGACTTATGTTATTCTTATGACCGGAAGACTCAAGTGGTTGTAAATTAGGGTGTACCTTCTCTAAATAGCCATCAATTCGGGTGGTTCAGGGGAAGGAAAGCCGTGGTCCAACCTTTGGTGCAATGGCCTTTGGCTGAGTCATGACCATTGGGAGAAAAGCTGGGTGGTGACTCCAGAATCGATTGTCATGGTTTATTGGAAAGGGGCCACTAGTTAAGGATACCTTGTCACGTGTAAGAATGGGGCTGGTGTCTGCATATCATGCATATTACATTCACATTGGATATGACGCTAAATATTATATGAGAACATGTTCTATTAATTGTGTATATTTATATGTGTGTACCCCTGGTTACTGAGACATACGTCTCACCCCATGGCTAACAATTCTCAGGTGAAGGATCTAGCTCTAGCAAGGACATATCCATAGAGGGCTTAGGAAAGGACGATTTAGAGTACCTGAGGGTGACGAGGGTTTACCTTTCTTTGTTACCTTTCTTTTGTGTAGCAAAGTGCCACTGTTGTAAATGTATAATGCTATGTGTCTTGGTGTATGTATATCTTGGGGCGTGACTGGTGTGTGACCCCTATTTTTTATAATCTATTGATCATATGTATGGCTATTGTACGTTGACGGGCCTATGGTAATATTGATGGATTGATGAATGATAGTTATGTGTAAGGAATGATGTGTGAGATGTTTAAAACCTAGTGTTTGGGTTGTCTCAGACTTGGAGTTCGTAGCTCTGAGTCCATTTGGTCATTTATGTTCTGCTTGTATATTTGGCATGGTTCTGAGTCCATGCAATGTGAAATAGGCATATCACCTATTAGTTTGGTTAGGGTGCAAGGGAGTCAAAACTCGGAGGAGTATTTTCTTTGAGATAAACCCTCATTGGATAAGTTCTTTATGTCTTGTGTGACCTGTTAGAATGGTCTTTGGTTGCCAACCGGCCATGGCTGGCAAATTGGTCATTTCGTTGTTGATTTTGGTCAAAAACCAACCAATTCAATATTGAGTATTCAAAATCTCCATATCGAGATGTATTAAGGTAACATTTGTGTCTATTGTTAGATTGGGAGTGAAGTGATCTATAGGAACTAGAATCAGGTCAATCGGAGATCAAAACACGAAGTTGTGTGCATTAGAATTTCGATTAGAAAACTAGAAATTTGCTGGTCTGGCATTAGGAAGTGGTACTGCAGTGCTATAAGCTTGGTTACAGTACCAACCTATTCTGCCTCTATGAGGTTATAGCAGTACTGTAGCAGGCCGCAGCCTCAACATTGTTTTGCCCCTTTGGTTGAGTTTTATGTTTTTAGGTGTATTATTTTGTGGTTTGTTTTGATAGGATGTTCCAGTACTAGCATAATTGTATATATTCTAGGTGATCTTCCTTTAACCCACATATCACTTTGATAAGAACCATATGCTTATCTAGTATAACTCTTTTAGGTCAAATTTATTTTAACCATAAGATGTATACTAAAGTAACAAGCACTAACTCATCTCTTCATGATGTTATCAAAGTCATAAGAGGATCAATAAAAGTATTTATTCCTTTATAAGACTCACACAGCAATGAAGTCAGGATTTATTCACTCACTTATTATTTATAGTTCTTAAACACATGCAGTATAAATTGCATGTCATGGTGTTTCTCTTATTTTATAAGAATGTATGATGATTTAATTTATCTGTTAACACCATACAGACTTTAGTTTAGAAACAAAGTTCATCCCCAAAAATTAATTTCGTGCGATTACATGATATCTTTAACGCTCTTAGGATAAAATATTCCATAAAACATTAGAACATGTGAGTTTTTGCATACGCCTATGCTGTGCAACAACTCCATGTGCTACCCTGAAGGCACTTCCCTGCAACATGTGTTTGCCTTCATTGCAACATGTGTCATCTTGTGGTTATTCTCAGTTCCTGCTATCTTCTCTAGTATGTGCTACTTGGCCAAATAAGGGGTGAGTTATATGCTAATTCCTAAAATTGGTTCTTCTATTTATTTTGTTTTTGTTGTGTTTGTGTGTTTTTTTTAACAATTAGCCCATAAAACTTTTGGTATAAACCCATCCTTAGAGAAAAAAACTTGGGTATTTCTGTCTTTTTCTTTTTAAGTTTTTTATGCGGCTAAGCCGTCCCCTTCTTTTTTCAGTAATAACATATACTCTCTCCATCCCATATTTTAAGACAACAAATCAGATTTTTTTTCCCATGATATAAAACAACATTGTTTTATTTATCATTTTTATTCCTCATTAATGTAATTTATAGTATTATAAATTGCAATGAAATTATAAAAAAATGAGTATTTAATAGGAGTAAAGTATGAATGTTTGGGGTTATTTTGAAGAATTTAAGGAAGTTATTTTCATTTCCTAATACGGGTAAAATCATAAATGTTGCATTGTAATATGGAACGAAAGGAGTATAACATTGCATCTTGAGGGAGATAATGAGTTGAAGCATGATTCCCACGTGTCCCTTCAGTTTCCTTTTTTAAAGTTATATTAGCATAAGTGGTTACTGCCTTCATTCCAAAATTTTGTGCGTTTAAGGTTATAACACATAAGATTATGAAATCATTAATTAATATATATATAGACAAAAGTATCATCATTTAATTGACCTACTATAACTAAGTGATAGAAGGAGGGAAAAAGATTAACATTAGTAAATTATGAGGATATAACTGTAAAAACCAAATCTTGAAAGTCTGAAACAACAAAAGTTCTGAAACAAAACTAAAAGTCGAAAACGTCGAAAGTTTTGAAAGCAAGGGAGGGAGTAATAAAATAAATGAGCCAAAATGTTATTAGTTGGACACGTCTCTTAATGGCTCATTGGTAGTTTATTTATGGGAGGCTAGTTGAAAACTGTATTCTTTCTATATTTATTTTTGCAAAATATATTTTCAGTTATGTATTTCCTCCCATCCGAAATATAGGGTTTTATGTTTTGATCCTAAAAATAAAACCATTTTTAGAATACAAGGTAGTATTTATTATATATGACTAGAAAATATTCCTATTTAATTCATATAAGAAAGAAAGAGAAAGAAATTTAATAAGGATGATTTTGGAAAGATAATATGATTTTTAAAAAAATTAAAGTAGTTAACTAATGTTAACTCTCATCCTTAATTAGCATGATTTGATTAAAAAAGATTTTATATTTGATTCGGTTAAAAGAGTTTTATATTAAAAACTAGAGTAAATATATATATATATATATATTGTGGGAAGAGTGAGTATATATTTTTAAATATGAATCAATGTTTTAAAAATTAGACTGGACATCAAATCATAAATGTCATCAGGTCATAGTTTTTACGGTTCAACCGGTTGAACCGACGGTCGAACTAGTGACGTAATAATTATGTAAAAAATTATATTATATATAATAAAAAAATATATATAACAAATAAAATCACATCTTCTATTATATAACCACATCAATTGATTAATATTATACAATATTTTGATATATAAAAGAATCATAATGTATAAACGTATATATTACATTTAATTTGGCAAGTGCTTCATAAGTTCATAATGTATTATAGTAGTTTATACTCTCTCAATTCCATATTATAAGGTAATTAGTAGAATTTTTTTGTCTCATATTATAAGGTAACATGAACTTATTTATCATTTTCGTTTCTCATTAATTTAATGTCTAAAAATGATTTTTTTAAGTAATGAAAATGAGAAGCATTAATAATGTTTAATAGGGATAAAGAAGGAAATTTTCTTTTAATATCTAAAAATGTAAATTATGTTTAAATAATAAAAATGAGGAGTATTAATTATATTTAATAAGAATAAAAAAAAGATTTTTTTACATTTTTAATATTGTAAAATAATAATATTTAATTAATTTATAAATTAAAAAAAATATAAAAAACTATCCGGTTCTCTTGGAATTGTTCTGGTTTCCGGCTCAAAGCTGCTTTTTGACTCAATTACTGGGTCGATCTTATTTAATCTAGTTCAACCATAGAAATGGCTCAAACTATCAAAACGAGCCGGTACAGTTTTTGAGTGGTAGTTTGGCCGGTCTAACCATCCGAGTTTGAAAAGATTAATATGAACCAGTGTAACAGTAGCCCAAAATCACATGGCTTAATGGTTCTATGGCTCCTTTCTTGAGGAGGGATCGCGGTTTCAACTCCATCCTTCCACATGGTTGTTCAATTTTCTGACTTTCTTTTTTTAAACAAATTTTCAGAATGGAGTACTTAATTTTCAGGTAGTATATTTTCTCATTTCTTATCCAAATTGACCATATTATATATCAATGTAAAGTTCGTCGAATGCAATTTCCCTTGATATAAGGCTTGCATCCCGTTGTTGCTTGAGGAGAAAATGCCAACCTCCTAATTCCAACCATTAATCACATTTTTTTTTTTGGAAAAAAAGGAATTGGACAGCAATTTTCAAGTCACCATATTTCACATATGTTAACTCCGATTTCGATATTCTTAATGACATTAGAAAGTTTATTTCACAAATTTTTCAATGATATAAATTTTGCATAATCTTATTGCTGACAAATTAATCTACTAGTTCCTTTTTTGCATATAAGATCTTCTCATTCTTGTGTTCCAGTGGCTTTAATTGAAATCATGGCCAGACACTGATTATTGTTCCCAATAGATGGCACTGGAGACGGAGAGAATTGAGCGAGAGCATGAAAAATGTAAGAGGTGAGGAAGAAAACTGAAAATTAAATTATATTTCTCACAAACCTCCTTTTAACCTCCCTCTTTATATTTGAAGTTTTTTAGGTCAATAGCAATATGTTAGCCCATCAATGGGAAGACCAAAAAAGAAATTCCAATAATATAAAATGGAGCATTGAAAAGAGCATTTAAGTCAATGAGTTTTTCACACAAATAATATGATATATTCATCGTGGTACTACAATTTTTCAGAGCAAATTATTCTCACAACTATCAATAAATAAATAAATTATTACAGCTTTAATTTAAAATATTTACCATGTAGGTATACATAAATCTTCTGAAGCTCAAATACTATAACCAAATTACCGTAGATAATAATTTTAATTTATTTATTAAAAACTACTCCTTTCTATATAAGCTACTATCTCTTTTAACCTTTCTGTACAATTCTTTGTGATTTTCTATTAGGGAAGATGACACTGACAAAATTGATATCCCTGATTTTCTCGGTGCCTCTTTATTGCAATTCATTGAAGGGTTTGGTCGAACCGGAAACAAACAAAGAGGATTATTGAGATATATGTGGCTCCTTTCACTCATTAATTGCCTTAACCGTGGTCCGAATCTAATTTAATGCTTTTTTTTTTTTCGCCACATATTGAATTAATGTTATTTTCTCTTTGAGCTCCTCAATATTTAATACTTCTTCCCATCCTAAATATATGACGTTTTATCCTAACCCTAAATATCAGAGCATTTATACTCTATGAACTAACATTTACTATATATTTAAAAAAAATACTCTTATTTAATATATCTCAAAGAAAAAAAAATATATCAAATAATAGTAGTTTTGAAAAAATACGATTTTTGAATGAATTGTAATAATTAACTAATTTTAAATCTCATTATTAATTCATGTGATCCAATTAAAATAAATTTATATTAAGAAGCCATGTAAGCACTTAAAAAGAGGAAGGTTTGGGAATCCAATCGAGTGCCACAGGAATTGCTTTGAAAATTATTGCAAAGAGCGTACAGCTTAGTGTTTCCATGTGAAACGAAGCTAAAAGCTGAAGCAAGTGAGCAGCAATAAGATTTGTAACAATGGGATTTTATCTACATTTTTTAATGTAAATTTACGTATACATCACTAGAGATTAGTCTAATCCACTAGCTTTATGAGAGAATGGATGATGAAGATGAAAGGAAGGGCAAAATAATTAAGAGCCAATAAAATGTAACAATTAATTAGCTAGCCAATAAGAAAATAGAAAAATAAGAAAATGATAAATTTAGAGATATATTAAAACTTGATCTTTTACAATTACCCCTTAGCTTGGCCTCCAAGGTGTCTTAAATATTATCCCTACAAAATAAAAATAAAACAATTAAAGTATTTTGTCATAAAATAAAAAATTGTTTGGGAATTAATGTAGGTCATTGAAGAATGATAAGAGTGCAATTCAAGGATGGAAAGGGAGCAATAATTTTGTGCTAATTATGAGAGAAAAATGGGAAAAGAAATTCAAGTGGATTAATGGTCAGAAAGTGGCGAAATAAAACAAAAAACATAGATAATATAATTAAATTGCACTCTTCCAAAAATGTCCATGACTCAAAATATAGAAACTAATATCCATTTAATCAAAGGTATGGATAGAAATGTTGAATGGAATTATAAAAAAAAGAACATAGTGAGTAGAAAAGAGAGAATGAATGTAATGGAAATTAATATTTTATTTGAATGAAAAATCCCTTAATTAGTACAAACATTAACTTTTCTATTTTAAACCCAATTATTCACACTTAATTAGGCTCATTTGTGACATTAAAAGTAGAGATAATTAATCTAAATTCAAGCTAATTAAAATGGGTATAATTATGTAATTTTAAAAAATGACATCTAAGAACACAAAAAATAATTACGACAAGGCTCAAAATTCTAAATTAAGTAATTTTTGCTAAATTTTCTTATGAAAAATATTAAATATGAGGGATTAAAAATGTAAAAATTTGGTGTTATCAATCTCAAGTTTGAATTTTGTTAATAAAAAAAAATCATATTGGGGGGAACCACCTCCATTTGGACTCAACAATACTTGGATATGATATAATCAAATAAATATATAAAAAACATAATATTAATACAATCAAATGAGTGAATCATATACTAATACATAATCAAAGAAATAATAACGCAAAACAAAGATCTAGTTACATATCATGATTATTTTCATATATAAAACATATAGCAAACTAATCACATAAAAAGAATTATATATATGTATATTAAAAAAAAAAAAGAAAACTAGTAATCAGTGCTAAAATCCCTTGGGCATGGTTGATCCTTAGCATCCCGTAGCCTTAATCCTCCACCATTTAGCGTCCAACTACCCCCTAAATGTCTAGAATGAGTAGAAGTAAGAAAACTCTCAAAATATATGTGAAAATCCCTTCCGAATTCGAAATAAGTTGTGTTGTTCTTTTTTAACAATTCGCCATGCTGCCGCATGGAATCCCAATGCTGCAGTACAGAAAAGCAAAAATTTCTATAAAAGTTTATTTGTCTCAATTAAACCATTTTCACTCCATTTTCTATAAATAATATTTATAACATAATCCAATAAATATAATTAATTAAATTATTTAAGCAAACGTAGTCCAAAATGCATAAATAACTCTCCAAACACATTTAAAAGTATCATATAAATAAGGGGGCTTATCAGTAAAGCCCCCATTGGTGGTCCCAATTGAAGCAGCAATTTTAATGCTTCACAGTTGAAGTATTCATCACCTAATGGTTTATATATGCATGCATGAGCGGATTATTATGGGACTTGAAGCCTCTGCTGCACTATTAATTATGAAAAATGGGCATGGGAAGGGAAGCTGAACTAATTCCCCGGTGTCTCACTGAAAAATAGTCCACCTTTAATTTGAGGCAAGAAAAGAAAAAGAAAGTAAAACAAAAACAAAAATGGTTCAACTTTGGACACACAGATATTGCCAGAATTTGGATGGGAGCCAAAAATATACTTCCTTTGTTTCATAATATAATTTACTTTTAAATAATTTACATATATTAAGAAAAATAATTAAAAGTAATTAAATTTTTTTAGTTTTATAAAATTTATAATAACTTTCTAATACTACCCTTATTAAATTATAACATATCTTAATTATATTTTTCTTATTCTTTTTCCACTATAATCATTTAATGAGAGGTAAATATAGAAATAAATATTTAATAATTATAAGGTAACTTATATTTTATATACTTAAATCCTTCTAAAATATTACTTATAATAGATCATATCATATGAGGAAAAATAAAAAAAAATTTGGGACCACAGCACTCCCAACCCCTCTTTTCGCAATTGTTTGTATGTAGAGTACCTTATTAATTGCTCCCTTCATCCCATCTTATAAGGTAATGGGAAATGTTTCAAGTATGTTAAGAAACATTTATTATAC
The DNA here is from genome assembly GCA_026686845.1 of Adenanthera pavonina. Taxonomy (NCBI): domain Eukaryota; kingdom Viridiplantae; phylum Streptophyta; class Magnoliopsida; order Fabales; family Fabaceae; genus Adenanthera; species Adenanthera pavonina. The sequence goes on along the minus strand of JAIVEN010000001.1, from coordinate 49,160,297 downwards.
TCCCTCCTATTCAGCATATAAGTCATATTTAACTAATTGTATAGAAACCAAGAAATGTAATTTTATTCATTAAATCTTTCAAAAAATACATTATTTTCCAATAGTACCCCTATTTAATGTATTGTAGTTAAAGTATGTTATTTCTTCCACATTTAATTGCAGATAAGGGCAAAATAGGAAAAAGAACATTTAATGCCCTAAAAATTACTAAATTTGACTTATATTTTTTACCAAAACAAACTTTTGAAATAAAATTTATATTTTGGACTGAAAGGAGTATTCTTAAACTTCTAAAAAAATTAAAATTTTTAATTTTATCCCTATCAATTTTATTCATTTCATTAAATATAGCACAAATTATAATACTAATAATACAATAAATAAGGGGTAAAAATGACAAATTACTATATGTTACCTTATAATATGAAATAGAGAGAGTACTATGTATATATATATGAAGCACCTAATTCTTAATGTTTCTCCTTTGGCAACATTTTTTAATTTAAAGAAATTATATGACATAATAATTACTCATTTCATCCTATATTATAAGAGGTAACATTTGTGTTTCATATATATTATGAAATGAAAGTAACATTCTTTAAATCTTTAAAAAGAAAAACCCAAATATTCCTATTTTATTCTTATTAAATATTTTTTTGATAATTCTAACACAATTTACAATATTATACATTATATTAATAAAAGGTAAAAGTGACAAATAAAACCATGTTAGCTTATATTATGTGATAAAAAAATCTCATTTATTACCTTATAATATAGGATAGAGAGAATATTTCAGAAGACCTTATATATATATATTTATTTATTGATAGAGTAAATGATAGTATATATGTTTCAAATATTATGATAGGCCCAATTATTATGTTGAAGCCCAATGGGTTCTGTAAGTAGAAGAACTAGCAAATTGCATAAATTCTTGTATGGCTTAAAACAGGCACCTAGAGCATGGTTAATCAAACTCAGAATATCTTTGTTCTTTGAACTTTACTACAGCTAAGTTAGATTCCTGCTTGATCATCAGGAAAAATTTCAGTGGTATTATATATCTACTGGTTTATGTTGATGATATTGTTTTTGACTGGAGATAATGAGGATGAAGTTCAAAAATTAATTCACTAGATGGCACAAGTTTTTTCATTGAAAGATTTAGGTGACTTATCTTTCTTTCTAGGGATTGAGTTTACTAAGATTGGTGACTCAGTTTGCCTTTCTCAACGGAAATATATTCATGAATTGTTGGAGAAAACATCATTATTGATTGCTAAAACTTTTTCTACTCCTATGGCTACTAATACATAGCTCTCAAAAGATGATGGTGTTGCTATAGAAGATCCTAAACAATATTGTAGTATTATTGGTGCTCTTCAGTATATTTGTTGTACAAGGCCAGATATAGCCTTTACAGTAAACAAACTTAGTCAGTATATGCAGAAGCCTTTGAATACTCACTGGTAATGTGTTAAGAGAGTTCTTCAATACTTGAATGGTACTATTCATTATAATTTTATCATCAAACCAGAGCAACAGTTTGTTGTCCAAGCTTTTGCTGATGCAGATTGGGGTAATGATAGAGATGACAGGCGTTCTACGAGTGGATTCTGTACCTATTTGGGTTCAAATCCTATAACATACACCTCAATAAAGCAATAAGTGGTAGCTAGATCAACAACTGAGGCTGAGTATCGCAGCCTAGCAGATGCTGTTTCAGATGTTATATGGGTCACTATACGACTAAAAGAAATGTGTGTTCCAATTTCAGGGATTCCACTCATTTGATGCGATAATTCTAGTACAGTTGCTCTAGCTGCCAATCCTATGTTACACTCAAAACCCAAAAATGTGGAGCTTGATTTGTATTTTATTCGTGAGAAAATTACAGGACGCACAATCCAAGTCAATTATGTGCCATCAACTGAGCAGGTAGCTGATATTCTTACTATACCGCTGTCCAATGCTCTTTTCTCTCATCTGAGACAAAAACTTCATGTTGTCTTACTAGAAGAAATACTAGCAGCTTGTAGTTTTTTTAACCGGTAGGGGGAATGTTAGTATATATGTTTCAAATATTATGATAGACCCAATTATTATGTTGAAGCCCAATGGGCTGTGTAACCAGAAGAACTAGAAGCTAGTAGTCTTTCTATTGAGTTGTTTAGAGTGTGAACAGAATTAGTTAGAAGCTTCATCAGTCTAGTGTGTTGCTTCTTTCTATAAAGTCTATCGCTGTACTTTTGAAACAATAATGAAAAACTTTCAAACTCTTTTTCTTCTGAAGACTTTCCCAGTAAAGTTGTTCGATGTTAGAATAATGTTCTGAATCTATAACACGAGAAAAATATATATATATATATATATAATGTTAAGAAGTATTAGTGATAATTTTTAAAAGTACGAAATATAATTTTTTTGGCCAAATAAATTTTTATCTTTTGGAAGACTATTAATTAATTTTATCTCGTGTGGATCCCTAGTAAAACTTTTCCAGTGCTTTTAAATTTAAAACCAAAAATTACTGAAGCAATACTACAGTAATAATCCTATCTTACGGAACACTCTTTACGGAGGTAGTAATTAATTTTATCTCTTATGGATTCTTAGTATGGATTCTTATTGAAAGAAATATATATATATATATAATTATCTCAAAGAAGTTAATTTTTAGCGGTTAATTGGGATATCTTTAATGCTAAAAGAAAAATTTTGGAATTCTGGAATAACATTACGCACAAGCCTTGTAATTTCGCGGAAAAACTGGCCGGAAAAGAATAATCATATCGTACGGAACATTCGTTACTTTTTGCATAAGCTTTTAAGTATTATTTTAGACATGAGAGCTCACGAGGTCATATAATAGGCCTTCTAATTCAATTATAATTTTTTTTTCTAAAAGCAGATTGCAGAGTTCTCCTTTTCCTGAATAACATGCGCACGAGCCAAGACCTCACTTGGTCGTGGGTTTTTTTTTTTTAAGATATTAAAAATTGGATTGGTTAATGAATTAGTTGAAATATTGGTTCAAGATTTAATGGTTGGGTTGGAGTCAAACTATAGTCGAATCGATTATAAATAAATTAATATATTTTAAATAAAATGAATAAAAAATATAAAAATATATTCATTATAATAATAAAATTAATATTCAACCTAACAAAAAAAAACAATAATTGGTATAATAATTAACCAACATTCAACAAAAATATCATAGATTTATAAATTTTATACTTTTTTTAGATTAAAAAAAATTAAAAAAATAAAATAAAAAAAGTCAATTTATATTATCACATAATAAAAATAAAAATATAAAAAATAATAAAATATATAAATCACATTATTTAAAATTAGTTTTGAATTTACTTTGAACGAAATTAGCATGTTTTAGCATAATTTTTATAGTGACTTATACTATAGTTAATTAAAAAATTTAGTTTAATATATATATATTATTCAAAATTTTAACCAACAATAATAATACTAAATAAAAATTTAAAATAAAGAGAGATTAAAAAAATAAAAATATAATTTTAAAAAAATAAATTTCTGAATATATGCTTTATAATTTAAAAGCAATAAGAAAACAAATATATTATTATATAATGTATAGTGATTTGATGGGGGCAGTTGATGGGCCCGTGAAAAGAGTTAATGGGTAGTGTGAATAGAGTCTTGGAAATATGCAAAATTGAAAAGGAGTGACAGATGGTTTTCAACATTAATTATGAAAAAAATTGGGAAAGGTACAAAATGTACTTTAAAAATGGTTTCATCTTCCGCTTTTAAACAATGAAGTAATGAACAGACATTATGACTTTCGTTTTGAGAGTTTCAAGACACGGTGACTCTCCTCTATTGTAAAGTCTTAGCTTTTCTGGTGAAAAACATTTCAAGCTTATAGTTTCCAAGCATTGTAGCCCAAGCATAAGCAAGTTATAATCGAATTGCCTATAAAAACTACTTATTACTTTTTTCTTTTATTTTTCATTTTCCTATTTAGATCTTAGTATACCAATGTCTCAATGAATATTCTTCTTCTCGTCCTCTATCTTCTTTTTTTTTCTTCACCTCTATAGCTTCTTCCATCTCTTTCTCTCCATTTGTTTTCTCAATTGTCTGAACCAGTTAGTTCACCGATTTTACCGGTTTTCACTGGTTTATGACCGAGTTGGCCGGTTCTTGACCAATTCCGTCATCCCCCGGTTATCCCTTCTTCCTAGATCAGACTAGAGGCCGGTTCCCAATTGAACCGGTTGGACAGACTGATCCGGTCTGATTTTTATTACATTGATTTTTTTCAACATGATGTTATGATTTTTAATTATGATTTTTTAAAAAGATGTGTTTAATAAAAAATAAACTATCTTTTTGAAAAATAAAAAGTAGATTAAATTATGATTTTGAAAAAGGAGGGAAATAATTACTTTTCTATCAGCAAAAATATGGTTTTAGAAAAGGAAAGAATATTGACTTTATATTATACATCTAAAATTATTTTTAACTTTTCTCATTCAAACATGTTTTGGGTTAAACTATAATTTTGCAGAAAGAATATCTAAACGTAACAACTTATAACAAATTTACTTTTACCAAATTTTCTTTATTCTAACTTACTTTTGTATAATTGAAAACCAAACAGCTACTTCAACAAATATGCTTAATAAAAATGCCTTACAACACCTCTTTTGTCAATGCTTACAATTTTATTAACGCTATACTATCTTTCCTTCGGTCATTTTTAGAAAATCTTCATGATTCTTAATATAAGAATTTTTAAAAAATTTAGTAAAGTATTAATAGTGTGATTTCCATAAATGTACTTGATCGTTTTAACTCTAAGCATTAATGTGAAATGGAGAATAATAACTTTTACTAAAGATATTTTTGGAATGTTATAACAAATTTTAACAAAATCAATAGTTTTAGCTTATATTGATCCATATAATTTGGTCAAAACAGCTTTGTAACAAGGATGGGAGGGAGTATCTTTATTATTGGTCATCATATCGAGCAGCTAATGCCATAATGAAACAAGGCATGTTATTATTATTATTAATCTCTTGGACTTCATGCCTATTAATAAACAATTAAAGTAATAGAGAAAAAAGAAACAAAAACAAAGTGCAAGAAAAAGCAATTATTATCAAAATGGATCACCAAGCTACACCATCTCATCATTACGAGATTAGTTTCATGTGGAAAGAACAAGCACAATTCTCAGCACCGACCTCCTCAGCAATACATTGAGGCTTTGGTTCCCATTATCTTGGTACCAAACAGATCGATTCTTCACAAGGTCACTTATAAAGGAATTCAGGATTTCCAAGGTCACGTGTTGCATCACCACCACATACGATATATTCCTTTTGTTAGCCAACATCCACCTACAAACAAATGCATCATTGAGAGGCCTCTCGAACACCACCATCACTACATCAGAGATAGGTTTTATTGGGACTTAATATTTGGTGTTTGTTAAAAATGACTAAATAAAAATAAGGCAGGATGACTTTAGTTGGCATTTATACAAAAATACCAACTAAAGGTCATACTTTAGTTGGCTTTTTCTCAGAAATACCAACTAAACTTTAGCTAGTGTTTCAATGCAAATGCCAAGATAAAGTTTTAGTATTTTTTAATGCAAGGCGCAGATCATGAATTTATACATTCATTAAAGATGATCGACGACTCTTATTCCTTATAAACTCCCCCTTACTTTTCTTTTACCTTTCAATCTCTTTACGCGTTTGACCTCTTTCTCTCTCTCTCATACTCTCTCTTCATTGTTTTCTCCTTCTAGATCGAGGCATTCTTTTTACGCATTTGACCTCTCTCTCTCTCTCTCTCTCTCTCTCTCATACTCTCTTTGTTTCATCTTCTTATTAACTTGTTCCATATCATTTTGATGCCATGGTCTCTCAAGCGATTTTGAAGGTACATTGCCTTCTTGATGCACTCATTCACATCTTGCTGAAGGTCGTTGAAGCCTCTGTTGTTGAGAGCATACAAGAGGAAGATAGAAGCATGGCCTCCTCGGCTTCCTAAGATTGTGGTGTCTCTTGAAGCAATGTATTCTACATCTTTAGAGAGGAGGTCCATGTTTTGAACAAGTTATCAGAACACCACATGAGATTAGGCATCCCACAAACTTATGGCTTGAGATTGTTACAATTCCAATAGGTTTCTTGAAACTAATCTTTGGTGCCTACATGTACTACCCAGAGCTATCCTTAGTTATAAAGTTTTGAGAAAAAAAACAAAGAATTAAGAAGCTGTTAATCTATGCATGAAGCTAACTACTAGTACAAATTTAGCATTAAATGTTAGAGATTTATTTTAGCTAATTTATTTTAATTTTTAATAATGTTATATAACAGTTAAAATATTCATGTTTGATTCAATTGGTATACTAACTCCATTGAGAAATGGGAGCATTATTCCAAATAAAGCAGCATCACAATGAGTGTAAAATCGATCTTGAGTGAAACCACATTCCTCAAGCATTTGAAATACTTGATCAAGGTCATCAATGCCTCCTTTCACAGTTGTCCTTGAAATAAGAAAATATCACTTTTATAGATTTGAATTGAATGTGCAGCTATATTCTGTGAGAGAGAGAGAGAGAGAAGACTGAGGTTTAGGTTGATGATGGCTGGCTTGTCCTTGTGAGTAAGAAGTGAAGCCTTTAGTTCATTGTAGTCAATCTCACCAGAGGGTTTAGTTCCAACTATCACACACTTGACTCTAGATATCCTTGCCGCTTTGAACACTGAATAATGCCATTCTTTTGATGTATACAAAATTCCATCTGGCTATAATTTCCTCCTGTGTTTTATAATAAATATGTTACTTTTTTTTTTTCATGTGTCACTTTTATAGATTTTTGATGTATACAAAATTCTTTTGATATCCTTTCTTTTGATGAACACTGAATAATGCCATTCTTTTGATGTATACAAAATACTTAGTTTTTTGTGTGTGTGTGTCAATTAAAAAGGAACCGTTGTATAATAAGTTTTTTTTTTTCAATGATTCGGTTGTAAGCCTATCTACGAGGTTTTAAAGGTTAAAACTAACCAAATCATTGAACTAATATAGTCAAAAATCAAGTGCACTACTGACCCTACTAAAATGGCATAGAGATTTCCTTTAGTTCCACCATTTGTAACATATTTCCAGTGCTAATTTCTTGTCTATTTCCCAAAGGTTCGCATACCACTTCAGTACACATAGCTCAAACTCATATGAATTAAGCGGGAAGTTGCTCCCAATGAATGGATCACCAGCATTATTTAAGAGGAAACACAGCAAATGCGCCAATGCATCATAGTCGAAATCTTGATTTCCAGGATACCCTGCATACATATGGTGAACTCAAAAACCCAATATGAAGAATGTTGTTAGCGAGACATGTAGAGGAGTTAGAAACAAACTAACTATTATATAGTAAATTAGTGTATATATGATCAAATATTAACTAACTGATAGATTTAGGATCATGAGATACGATAACAATAGATATATTTACTTATACTGCTCATGTATAATTCTGCACTTGATGAGAATAAAAATATGAATAAGTTTTTCCCTAAACCTATATGGTATCAAAGCATCATATTCTGTATCAAAGTATTTCACATCTGAACTTTTGAAACCCAAATCCTCCGTCACTATGTCAAATGAAACAGCCACTAGTAATCCTCAACCCATCATTATGAGTCAGGATAATACTCTTTGTCCCATCACCATCATCCTTGATGAAACCAATATCTTCTATGGTCCCAACTCATGGAAATGCAAATCACCACATGCAACAAAGCTAGATATTTGACTGGAGCTGTGAAGAAACCAAATGAGAGAGACCCTACGTTGGCTACTTGGATCACTAACAACCAAAAAGTCCGCAGCTGGCTCATCGAAGCCATGAATCCGACCCTCATGCAATGTTTTATCCTTCTATCTACTGCAAAGGATATCTAGGAGGCCCTTGCTTGAACATTTTATAACCCTGGAGAAGAAACCATGATCTTTGAACTCAACAAGAAGTCCATTACAATGAAGCAGAATGGAAGGCCTTAGTTCGTGTATTAGAATGAATTGGTTGCAATCTTCCAAGAGATCAATCATCACACCAGAAAGCAGGTAGAGATTGTTGTGGGTGTTATACAGGTGCATGCTACAATGACAAGGCTACGTGTCCATATTTTTCTTGCAGGACTCAACCACAAGTTTGACCAGGTTCGCTGCGACATACTCCAAAGAGAAGTTAGAGTTGATCTGGAAAGTACCTATGCGTACGTTCGAAGAGAATAGCAATAGCACTAGGTGATGAATAGTGATCAGACACCGGTTAATAGCATTGTTCTTCTTACAAAGCAGACACACCAGTGACCTTGTCTTGGAACCTCAAAATCGAAGGGTCGAAAGAATAAATCTTTGACATGTTCATACTGTAGAGAGACAGGCCATTCAAAGCAGAAATGCTATGAAAATATTGGCTATCCCAAATGATGGGATTTTTCCAAGAAGCCCAGGAGGAAGATCAACTCAAAAGCTATGAACACTCTTTCTAATGAGAGATCCAACTCCATTGCACATGAGTCTGAATCAAAGAACCCAACTACAAATGTAGTCCTTTAGAGTGCAACTAGTGAGGAAAATTTTCCATTCTCATGTAACACGTGGATGATTAATTCAGGTGCCTCAAACCACATGACGAATGATGCTAAACTATTAGAACGAATCTAGTCTCATTCAAGATCACATGTTTCCACAGCAAATGGAGGTGCAGCATGCATCCAAGGCTAGGGCTCATGTCATATCTCAAACAATATAATAATGGATACCATTATTTTTATTCCATCTCTAGATTATAATTTGATGTCTGTGAGTCAAATCACTACTGCTTTATCATGCATAGTAATGTTTTGGCCATCATTTTGTGTATTTTAGGACATTCCAACTTGGAGGATCACTGGCTATGGTGTTAGGCGAGGAAATCTTTATTATCTGCAGTTGGAACTAGCTGAATCAATACAAGCAAATAGTGTGGTTGAGAATAAAACTGAAGCTGATGTGTGGCTGTGGCATCGTCATTTGGGTCATCTCTCCTATAGGTGTCTAAAAAAATTGAAGCCTAGTTTATTTTATCAATTGAATAATTCCAATTTGCATTGTGAAACTTGTGAACTTGCAAAGAGTCATCGTGTCCATTACGCACCTAGTATGAATAAAAAAGCAATGAAGCTTTCTTGGTTATTCACTTTGATGTATGGGGTCCTACTATAGTATCTCCTTTTTCAAATGCTCGTTATTTCATTGCTTTTATCAATGAATGTACTAGAATGATGTGGATTTTTGCACTTAAGAACAAAAGTGACTCTTACTAAGCCTTTCAAGATTTTTATAAAATGGTGCAAATGTGGTACAAACGACATATTGGGATATTACAAACAGATAATGGAACGGAATATGTAAACTCTGCAATGACCGAATTTACCCGTGAACATGGGATCAGGCACCAAACCTCGTGCTCTTACACTCCTCAACAAAACAATTTGGCTAAACATAAGAATCATGAACTCTTTGAAGTGGCTTGTGCCTTATTATTTGGCATGAATATGCCTTGAACCTATTAGGGAGAGGCTGTAAAATCAGCTACTTATTTGATAGATCGAGTTTCCCTCAAGCTCCCTCAATTTCCAAACTCCATTGCAGAAATTGCAGTTTGTATAAGAGATTCCTCATATGCCAAATCTGGAACCATGCATATTTGGATGCACTGCTTACATTCTTATTCCTGAAGCTCTACGCGGCAAACTAGATCCACGTGCTAAAAAGTGTGTCTTGATAGGCTACTCAGAGTTCCAGAAAGGCTACAAGTGTTATGACCTAAAGGCCTGCAAACTTTACATGACTTTGGATGTTACCTTTGTCGAATTTAAGTCGTATTATACCATTAATGATATGTCCCTTCATGGGGAGCAAAACATGGCAAATGAGAAGGGAAGTATGGAGAATGTTAAGCATGAACTTGAAAAGTTTGCGAAACTTCAAGAAATGCTTGACAATGATCCAGAGGGGGAAAATCATCCTTATAATGCATCAAGCTTTCCGAAAGAGTTAGAAAATAAAAGGTTGCCTATGTCCAAACTTATACCACCAGCTAAAGGATCCTCCTCGAATGTCCCCATTACTCAGAAGTCGCCTTTGCCTAACAGGTAAATGCTAAATCTGAATTTTATTGTGATATATCACCACCTGTTGAATAGTATGTTGGTGGAAATCTTGAATAGCAATAGGAAAATGAAGTTACTTCTATCATAATGGAGTCATACTCCACGACCAATGACCAAAATGTCAGAACTTCACAAAGAATAACAAAGGGTGTGCCAAAAAAGCAGTATGAACCGGATTTGAAGGCACAAAACAAGTATCCCATATGTAATTATACCTCAACCCCAGACGTCACAACAACTAGTGGGATCTATTATATTTGTATACCCACAAGTATACAGGAAGCATTGAGTGACACAAAATGGAAGAAAGCTATGAACGAGGAACTAAAGGCTCTGCAGAAAAACAACACATGGGAGCTAGTACCATTACCTGAAGGAAGGAGAATAGTGGGTTACAAATGGGTATTCACACCAAAGCTCAAGGCAGATGGCAACCTAGATCATTACAAAGCTAGGCTTGTCATAAAGGGATACACACAGAAGTATGGAGTTGATTATGACGAGACTTTTGCTCTAGTTACGAAGATGAACAACATTCGAATCATACTCTCAATAGCTGCAAGTAGAGACTGGATCCTTCAGCAACTAGATGTAAAGAATGCTTTTTTGAATGGGGAGTTAGAAGAAGAAGTATACATGGACATCCCAGCAGGAGTTAAGTACTCAGGAATACATAAAGATAAAGTATGCAGACTACGGAAATTACTCTATGGTTTGAAACAATCACCACGAGCTTGGTTTGGCAAACTTATGGTCACTATGAAGGAGTTTGGATATAACCAGAGTAATGCTGATAACACGCTCTTCGTAAAAAGGATAGAAGGAAAACTTGCGATAGTGCTTGTCTATGTAGATGACATGATTATCACTGGAAGTGATCAACAGGAAATTGATGACTTGAAGAAACACTTGACAATGATGTTGGAGATGAAGGATCTTGGGGAACTCAACTACTTCCTTGGGATAGAAGTCACCTAAACAAAACACGGAATTGCACTCAGATAGAGAAAGTATACGTTGGACCTACTTGTAGAAGCAAGCTTGATTGAGTGTAAACTAGCAGAGACACCAATTGAGTTGAATCACAAACTGAGAATTTATCTAGATTAGACTCCAATAGATAGGGGGAGATATCAACATTTAATTGGGAGACTAAATTACCTTACACATACACGATCAGACTTAGCATATGCTGTAAGTGTCTTAAGCTAGTTTATGCATGCTTCTAATGAGGATCATCTACATGTTGCTATACGAGTTTTGAGGAACTTGAAAGGCACACCTGGATGAGGATTATTTTTTTGCAAAGAATGGAAACATCAAGATTGAAGGATATTTAGATTCAGATTACATAGGTGATCAAACTACTAGAAGGTCTACTACTGGCCATCTAATGACGATAGGTGGTAACCCCGTAACTTGGAAGAGCAAAAAATAGAAGGTGGTTGCTAGATCAAGCATGGAAGCAAAATTTAGAAGCATGGCACATCCTCTGTGTGAGTTACTATGGATAAGACGAGTAATTAGAGACTTGGGGATTAAAGTTAGACTTCCCATGGCACACTCGAATGAGGATTATTTTTTTGCAAAGAATGAAAACATCAAGATTGAAGGATATTCATATTCAGATTACGCAGGTGATCAAACTACTAGAAGGTCTACTACTTGCCATCTAATGATGGTAGGTGGTAACTTAGTAGCTTGGAAGAGCAAAAAATAGAATATGGTGGCTAGATCAAGCATAGAAGCAAAATTTAGGAGCATGGCACATGCTTTGTGTGAGTTATTATGGATAAGACAAGTATTTAGAGACTTGGGGATTAAAGTTTGACTACCCATGAATTTACATTGTGATAATAAGGCAGCAATTGAGATAGCACATAATCTTGTTCAACATGATCGTACGAAGCATGTGGAAATTGATAGGCATTTTATTAGTGAAAAGTTAGATAATAATATCATTCAGTTTCCCTATGTAGAGTCAAGGCATCAACTGGCGGACCTCCTAACAAAACCAATTCCCACGAAGAACTTCCAAGATGCATTAGACAAGTTGGTTATGAAAGATATCCATACACCAACTTGAGGGGGAGTGTTAGCGAGACATGCAGAGGTGTTAGAAACCAACTAACTATTATATAGTAAATTAGTGTATACAGGATCATATATCAACTAATTGATAAATTTAGGATCATGAGATACGATAACAGTAGATATATTCAATGAGATACGATAACAGTAGATATATTCATTTATACAGCTCATGTATATATTCTACACTCAGTGAGAATAAAAATATGAATATGTTTTTCCCTAAAACCTACAAATGTAGATGGAAGATCACAGTGTTAAGAGTTTTGAGGAAAAAAATTACCCAGGAACGATCTTTTAGGTGAGTTAGAGTGTACCCATAATGAGCAATCACATGAGCCAAGTTCGCATCAGTGTCCACCCCACTGAACTCAGAGATGGTAAGTTTGATAATCAAATGCTCATTCTCTTGTGAAGCTTTCTCCTTCTGTAGTGCTTCTTCAGTGGGCTTGCTTGTGTTAACGATCATGGAAAATCCTGATATCCGGCAACAGCTCAATAGCTCATGAAAGGAAAGGCAATGTTGCGTTATCCATTACTGTTTCACCATTCTTCTATGTGTTTGTCCAAAGTTTCAAAGAACTGCGAGTGTAGTGATACGGTTATGCTGTCTACTATTGAATGTTGTGAAAATGGCGGAAATTTGTAAAATTAATTTTCATTAATTATATTATAAATTAAATAATAATAATTTAAATAAATCTAGTCTAATAAGTTTTTGATTAAGTTTTATTTAAATAAGTCAGATATATTTAATTAATTATGCATGTATATAAATCTGAATCTGAATTATTTATTTAAATAGATCACGTCAAATTAGACATTATATAAGTAATAATGTAGATTTATGTTAGGATTTGACCTATTTTTACCGTACCTACAACTTTTTGAAAATTTGGTTGCCGTGTGGTTCGAAAAATAAATGTCATTTGATGAAGGGAGTCTTTTGGCCAACCAAACATTTGATGTTGACATAACAATCGTTGGATGTCATATCAGTGATCACCATCTGTGGATTAAACCCGCAAAATGAGTTTTTCACACAAATAATATGATTTATTAATTATAATTGTTGATTCTTATTAATTTTTCAGAGTAAATCATCGTCTCGGCTCTTAAGAAATGAATCAATTATACAACTTTAATTTAAAATTTACTATGTATGCCTATACGAATCTTCTGAAGTTAAAATATGATCAAATTACCACAAATAATAATTTTAATTTATTAATTAAAAACTATGTAAAACTATCTTTTTAAACCTTTTTATTCAATTAGATTTTTTTACCAGTGTAATGCACAAGTTATTTTTTTTATAATGTGATCCACAATTTTATTATAAATCCCAATATGTATTCAATTCAAATTTAAAAATTAATCCAAATCAATGTTTTACTCAAATTAAAATTTATCCAATGACTAGAACTAATAAATCAATCAATAAGATAATGAATAAAGATTGGTATCAGCCAAATACTCCTTCCATCTCATTTTATTTATTTGTTAAGGTTTTGACATAAAAATTTAAAAAGATAATAAATAATGTAATGAATAATGAAATTTTATTAAATTATTCTTAATTATTACTTTCTTATTATTTATACTATTGGTTTTTTGAAGCCACATATTATCTTAAGGACACAATTGGAAAAAACCATTAATTCTTTATTGGTTTTTAAAAATGACAGAAAAAGTAGGACATATAAAAATCTTTAAAATGACACAAAATGAAACAAATTAAGGATATTATGTTGAGATATTATTCCTAATGATGTAGATGACCTAACAAAATTGATATTCTTTTCACTCCATATTACAAGGTGTCTTAAGAGGTTTTTTTTTAATCCATAATATAAGCTGTCATGTACTAATTTATCTTTTTTATCTCTTATTCATTTAATGAGTACCCTTTTAACTTCTATCAAGTAATGAAAAGGAATTGAATAACTAGGGATAAAATAGGATTTTTGGCTTTTTTGAGAAGTTTAATGATGTAATAAAATTTTTTTAAGATTTATGAAATTATTATAAATACCTTATATTATGGATTTGATGGGGTATTAAAATAGGAGAAATGTATTCCCTCCTTCCTATTTTATGTGTTATTTTAAAAAATTTTATATGTTTCATTTTATTTTTCATTTTAAAAAAACCAATGAAAAGTTAATGATTTTTTTTTTTCAATTATACCCTTAAGCGTTTAATTCTACCAGGATTTAGGAACAAGAAATGGTGAACATAAAATTTACAAAATTGCCAAGAGAAGGGAAAGAAAGTCAAAAGATTTGGACCAAGTAAGATGCATTAAGGATGAAGAAGGAAAAATTTTTGTAGCAGATGATGATATCAAAGAAAGATGGGGAAGCTACTTTTATAAGCTGTTCAATAATGGATTGGATATGACTATTGATACTGAAGGACTAACAACCCAGGAAGAGGATTTCAATTTGAATTTCTATCGTAGGATTCGGGTTGGAGAGGTGAAAGAAGCTCTTAAGAGAATAGATAATGGTAAAGCCATTGGTCCTGATGGGATTCCTATCGAAGTTTGGAAGTGCTTAGGAGAGAAGGGGGTTTGGTGGCTCACTAAGTTATTTAACGAGATTTTAAGGTTTAAGAAAATGCCAGAGGAATGGAGGAAGAGCACTCTAGTGCCCATATACAAAAACAAGGGGGATATTCAAAATTGTACTAATTATCGGGGGATAAAACTCATGAGTCACACCATGAAACTCTGGGAAAGAGTGATTGAGTATAGACTCATGAAGGAGTCTCATATTTCAGAAAACCAGTTTGGATTTATGTCAGGGCAGTCTACAACAGAGGCTATTTATTTGTTAAGGGGTTTGATTGAAAGATACCGGAGTAAAGAGAGGGCCTTGCATATGGTTTTTATTGATTTGGAAAAAGCCTATGATAGAGTGCCAAGAGATATATTGTGGAAAGCAATGGAGAAGAAATGTGTCCGTGCGGCTTATATTCGAGCCATAAAGGATATATATGAGGGGACAACAACAAGAGTGAGAACCCCTGGAGGTGTGACAAAGGACTTCCCTATAATAAGAAGCTTACATTAAGGATCTTCTTTGAGTCCATATCTGTTTGATCTGGTTTTAGATGTTCTTACAGAACATAAACAAGAAGAAATTTCAAAGTGTATGCTCTTCATAGATGATATAGTTTTAATTAAGGACTCAAGAGAAGAGGTTAACTTTAAACTTGAATTATGGAGACATATTTTGGAATCAAAAGGTTGCCGTTTGAGTAGAAGTAAGACGGAATATATGCATTGCAAATTTAATAAGATGTCAATTAGAAATGATTCAGAGGTAAAAATTACAGAACAAATCATCCCTGAGGTGTCAAAGTTTAAATATTTGGGGTTGATTTTACAGAATAATGGTGAAATTGATGGGGATGTTATGCATAGGATACAAGTTGGGTAGTTAAAGTAGAGGAAAGCAACATGAGTTATTTGTGACCGCAAGATGCCAACTAAACTTAGAAAATTTTACAGAACAGCTATAAGACCAGCAATGTTATATGGTAGTGAATGTTGGGCTTTGAAAGGACAACAAGAGCATAAGATAGGAGTAGCAAAGATGAGAATGTTGAGATGGATGTGTGGTCATACAAAATTGGATAAGATACGAAATGACTATATACAAAAGAAAGTTGGGGTAGCACTTATCGAAGAGAAAATAGAGAAAAATTGTTTAAAATGGTTTAGGCATGTACAAAAAAGAGGGCAAGAGGAGCCAGTGAAGAGAGTTGATCAAATGGCCTGGAGTCCGATCAAAAGGCGTAGAGGAAGACCAAAAAGAACATTAAAGAAGGTTATAAGGAATGATCTTTCGAGAAATGATTTATCTGAGGAGATGACTTTTGATAGAGCTCATTGACGTCGTTTAATCCATGTAGCCGACCCCATATAGTGGGATAAGGCTATTATTATTGTTGTTGTTGTATACCCTTAAGCATTTAATAGTATGTGATTTTAAAAGACCAACATGAATAATAAAAGAATAATAATTAATTTAGTAAAATTGCATTATTCATGAAGTTATTTATTAGCTTTCTTGATCTGTATGCCAAAACTTTAAAAGACAAATAAAATGGTAAAATTCAAGTAGACATTTAACATGTGTTCCAATGTCTCATTAATGCGATTCATCATAGGTTTTGGACGAGCCAAAAACAAAGGATGAGGATTGAGATGCATTAATTTAATTATTGAAAAGGAAAATAGGAGTTTGAAGGTACACTACTGGAGTCGTTGATATCTAAGGGTCTTTATATACGAAGGGGGAAGGTTAGAGCTAACACAATTTCATCTAAAGGAATAGAAAGGCGCGAATTAAGTAGTGAATTTAAGGGTACGCTTGATTCATGTTTCTGAAACAGTTTTTTTGTTTTCGAAAATAGAAAAATAAAAAAACTTATTTTTTATAAACTGTTTTAAAAAATAAAAAAACTTGTTTGGTAACCATGTTTTTTATAAATTATTTTAGAAAATAAAAAAATAAAAAATAGAAAACTCAAAATAACTTTAAGTTGTTTTGTAGTTTTTGTTCTGAAAAATAAAAGAAAAGGTGAAAAACATCCACCTTATTAATGGTAAAGTTATAAATTTTGAATAACTCATCTATTACTCACTAGTTATGATTTTGAGAACAATTATTCAAACAGATTTTTTTATTTTCTTGTTTTCAAAACTTATTTTTAAAAATAATTTTATAAAATTATTCTAAAAATAAAAAAATAGAAAATACAGACCCTAAGTATTCACATTCTCCCGCGTCTCGCTGATGTGTTAAGCATGACTTAAAGGTATCCATTTTCTCAACCTTCCCTCCTTCCTGTTAATTACTGCACGTACATCCTATTGATAACATAAAATAGATTAGATCCAATGAAAGGTACAAAAAAAAAAAGACACCATAGTTCGGTTATTCTTATTGGGCCTAAGCATGCTTGTTGCTGCCTTTATATAAAGCCCAACTCTAGCAGCGGGAATTAAGTTTAAATCTGGACTAACATTTCAATTCTCTCTTAGCCTGTGATTTGTAATATTTTGGACTAGTTCCTTACTCCTGCCTCATCTTAGCTCGAGTACAATGTTGGCCCATAAATTCAGGTTATTGGACACATTTTCCTTGGAAATTAATTACACAATTATTAGACAGATGTACGTTACATGAAAATATGCATGGTTGCTAATAAGAAAATAATATGCATAATTAGGCTTAATGTTAACAATATGTTTTATGCATGGAATACTATAATTAATTTCAATTGAATTTGCATAATAAATTTCTGTGCATCACTTTCCTTCACTAATTACTCTCTTTATTTACTGTTATTGACTTTCAGCTAGCTAACTGATCACAGAATTATTTAGCAAATTTTGGTAACAATTATATTTAACTAATATCTAGTATTTTCAGCTAAGTAATCCTTTCAATTAATGAGTTTACGCGTTTGTAACATTTTTGTAGGAGAGTATCAACAAATAAACAAGTCCAAGGGACAGAAGCGACGCGGCGACACAGTGGTAGAAGAAGGAAATTAAGAGAAGCATATATGTAAGAATCAAAAGCAAATGAAATCGAATAACATAATGCGCAAGCCTTTCTTTTCTTTTGGGAAAAAGACAAGCCTTGTATTTTTGAAGGAAAAGAACAATCCTGTCGTATGGAACACTGTTTACTTTTTTCATAAGCTTCAATTAATTTATCCATGAGAGCTCACGAGATCATAAATGAATTACTTCTTTTTATCCTTAATATAAGACTATTTTAACCAAATCATGCGAATTAAAAATTGAAATTAAAACTAATTAACTATTTTGATTTCTTCGAAAATCTCAATATTTTTTCAAAACTACCCTTATTTAATCTCTTTCTCTTTCTCTTTGGATATATTAAATAGGGACATTTTTTGAAAATGTATAATAAATACTATCTCATATATTGTAAAGAGTCTTATATTTAGGATTAAGATAAAAGATCATATTATAATACCGGTAATTTTAGTTTTTTATTTAATTCAGAGTCCTCTTTTTCCCAGACGCACGAGCCGTGCCTTCTCGTAGGAGGGGGATATAATCCTATCTATACGAAACACGTTCGCACCCTCAATTATATATTGAGACAAGGGCTCGTCCACGTGGTCGTAGCGTAGGCCTTCTTATCCACCGAATTGTAAATTTAAACAATAATGAGAACCCACGTAAAAAAATGTGCTTAATAAAAGTGCCCTTGAGGTCAATGCCTTGCAACTTTAATTATGCTATACTATATGTTGATTATTGGTCAACATATCGAGCAGCTGACGCTATAACGAACATGGCATATATTAATCTCTTCGATTCTCTGATTATGACAGAAACTACACATTTCAAAAATCAATTGTACACTTTTAAAACCGTGCCTATAAATAAACAAACATCGCCTTCGATCTCACTTCACACCCTCGATATCAACTAGTTTCGGTATATCTCTCTCTATCTCTCTCAGTTAATTCACTTTGCATTAGGTGGGGTGAACTTTGACTTTCTTGTTCAGTGTGATATATAGTTATATTGCTTTGTGTTCTCATCTCAGTATCAGAAACAGATGGGAACGATGGAACAAGTAATGGAGACTTTCCCACCTGTGGCTGTGGTTTCCAATGGAGAAGATAAAAGGATGATGAAGAGAAAAGAGAACGTGTTTGCGATTACAGAACCTGATTCTGACGATGAAATTACTGGGGACAAGGACGCTCAAATTGCTAGCGTGCTTGCTCGCTACAAGAAGACACTCATTGAGAGGACCACCCATCATTTGGGTAAAAATTATTATCTGCTCCTTCCAACTGTCTGAAAATAAGCTGTCTGTTTGATGAAATCTCTCTTTGCTATTAATTTGGCAAATTCATAATCTTGAATTTAACTGTCAGATCAATAATTAAATGGCTTTAGAAACTTGTGTATGAATGAGTGTGTTTAAGATTATAACAAACATAGTAGTATATCTGAATTGAATAAGTTTGATGTCTCTTTGTAGGTTATCCGTATAATTTGGACTTCGATTATGGAAGTCTAGCACAATTGCAAGGTTTCTTGATCAACAATCTTGGGGACCCATTTATAGAAAGCAATTATGGTGTCCACTCGCGGGCCTTCGAAGTTGGAGTGCTAGATTGGTTTGCCCGTCTCTGGGAAATCCACAAGAATGAATATTGGGGTTACATCACCAACTGTGGAACTGAAGGCAACCTTCATGGAATTTTAGTCGGGTTAGCACTTAGTTAAACTATATAAATTAAATCGTGATTTATATTATGAACTAGGGTATAGTTTATACTAAAGTATTCTCTCATTGCAAAAGAAAATGACTAATATATATTATGAACTAGGTGAACCTCTTATGGATTGTATGGAGTCTAAGAAATGAGTCATATGACTAATGAATAGTATAATTAACTTACTATAGATTTTATATTTATATTGGTATTGATTTATTAACCATTGTTCAGGAGAGAAGTGTTTCCAGATGGAATTCTATATGCTTCAAAGGAATCACATTATTCTGTTTTCAAAGCAGCAAGAATGTATAGAATGGATTGTGTCAAGGTTGCATCTTTGGTCTCCGGTGAGATTGATTGTGCAGATTTGAAGTCTAAATTGTGTGCCAACAAGCAAAAGCCAGCCATCATCAACCTAACTATAGGTCTCTATTTTGGTAGATCTATTATTTTTTATATACTCAAACGTATTTTGTTATTTGTAATTGATTTTAAAGAGTGAATTCCCACTGTACGTGTATAGGAACAACTGTGAAAGGAGCTATTGACGACGTAGATCAAGTGATACTAACTCTCGAAGAAAGTGGCTTTACCCATGATCGATTCTATATTCATTGCGATGGAGCATTATCTGGACTCATGGTTCCTTTTCTTAAACGTGAAAGTCAAGTAACTTTCAATTCTAGATATCTCTCTCATAATTTAATTTACAGTATGTCAGATTAAATTGAAGGGGTCATTATTTTATTTTACTTATTTATTTTTGAGTAAACTATTCTCTGATTCTCTAAAAGGTATCAAAGAGATATTTATACATTAAGCATCTCTTTTCGGTTTTGAAAAGCATATAATAATAGGCATATACAGTGTTCTAAACTTGTACGTATGTCATGCAGCTTTGGTCAGCATCTTTACTGTGTTTTTGGAGAAAGTAGAGAGCTTTATACTTTAGAACCCATTGTTCCTAAAGCTTCATTATTAAGCCTCTTATAAAATGAAATGAACTAAATGCTAACCACCCATTTTATCAGACATGCATGGATTCTCTGCTGTCAGACAATGTTTCAGTGCCTTTCTCATTTTGACTGACAATAATATAGCCTTTTTATTAGTGGCACCTTAATTGGTAAACAACAAACGAAACATCAATATCTTTTTGGCACAAAAACTACGATGTATATCATTTTATGACAGTATCAGATCCTCTTATGAGAAAAGAAAAACTTTTAGCTGCTTATTCTTGATTCCATGTACTCACATTATACACACACAAACACTTGTTTTATGCTTTTAGTATACCTAAATTTTCAACTTCTGCCACTGGGTTGAGTTGGAGTTATTATGTCCATATATAGGCACATACAATTTGATTGACATTAAAATTTGACAATAAATTTCTATAAGCTTTTAAATTTATACAAATAGCTCCTTACTGTCAAGTGGTCTGTTATCGTAGAGTTTATATGCATATGACTTAAAGTTGACAGCAATTATGTGGACATCACCTGAAGTTTAAATAATCTATCGGTGCTATAATAAACATTAAGAGTATATTGTCATTGACGTATTACACATTTTGTTAGTGAAATAATAGAATAATGAATGATAATTAAGTGTGTTAACTGCATGGAATTTTTAAGTTTAAGCGCTTTCACTATCAAGTTGAAGAAATTGTGAATTTAGGTTCAGCCAATTAATACCATGAAGAAAGTTTCATCTTCCTCTGATTTTTTCTCGAAATAAATTTCCTTTCAAGTCGTAACTTATGGCGAGTGAACTGTGAACAGGCACCGAAAGTAACATTCAAGAAGCCAATAGGAAGTATAAGTGTTTCAGGGCACAAGTTTGTGGGGTGCCCTATTCCTTGTGGGGTACAAATAACACGTTTAGACCACATTCAAGCCATATCAAAGAACGTAGAGTATCTTGCTTCAAGAGACGCAACCATCATGGGAAGCAGAAACGGCCACGCACCCATAGTTCTGTGGCACACGATCAATAAGAAGGGTTACAAAGGGCTCAAGAAAGAGGTCCAAAAGTGCCTCAGAAATTCCCTTTACTTGAAGGAATATCTGAGAAAATATGGGATCAGTGTGATGCTGAATAGCCATAGTAATATCGTCGTGTTTGAGAGGCCTCGAGATGAAGAGTTTGTTCGTAAGTGGCAACTTGCATGCCAAGGGAATATAGCTCATGTGGTAGTGATGCCTAATGTTACAGTTGAGAAACTGAATGCTTTTGTGAGGGAGTTTGTTGTGAAGCGCACTGGTTGGTATAAGGATGGGGAAATTAAGCCTCCTTGCGTTGAAAGCGATGTGGGAAAGGCGAATTGCGCGTGTGATTTGCACAAGGATTATGATGAGTGAGTCACCAGAGTTCAAGTTATTTAATTTGCCGATCATATTTGTGTCCAAGTTTCTATTTGAAAACAGATACTCTTATTAGAATAAGAGTCATCCCCAACCACAAATTGTAGTCGATAATAAAAATTTTTTTCACATTTTTAAATTTTATATCCAAATTTCTGATTTGGAAATAAAATTTATTTACCAGCCCTTTTAACAATAATAGATATATATGTTATTTTATGAATTCAAATTAGATATGAGTCATACATGAAATCTAAAGAATAACTCATATATTTATGTCTTACGAGTAATACTACTTGCTATAAACTTTATTTTATTTTTTATTTTTTGTATTCAACTGAATTGCATTCAAGTGATCTAATTTAAACTTGAGATTTTATTTAAGAGTTATTAAATTATTTATCACTCAATCCAATTACTTGTAAATTTTATATTTTATATTAATATTAAATGTTAGTTTTAACATGGATTGCGTGGGGGCGGACGAGCCTAATCATTTTGGGGTCAAATTTTTAAAAAATAATATATAATTTATATTATTAATTTAGTTCTTAATATTTAGCATTTTTTCAAAATAATTTTATAACTTTAAAAATTATGAAATGATAAATTATGTATAATTATATAATATTTTAAAAAATTAAATATATATATAAAGTGAATATGTAATATAAATTTTAAGAAAAATTATAAAATATATTAAAAATTTATATTTTATTTTTTAAAAAATAAATATATAGTGCTTATATATATATTATTTTTATATTGTGTGTGAAATGTGTATATGTATATATGCCGTGATTGGGTGAGTCTATGTGTGAGTAGGGGAGGGGAGGAGCCAATTGTGTATATATGTATATTATTGTGTTGTAGTTTATATTGGTTTGTGTGTGAATGCACTTATACTTAGGAAAGAGAAGGGGCTGGGGCCTCCCGCCTCCTACTTGTAGGATTAAAAAGTGGATGAGTTGGTGTGTTTTTAGCGGGGAAAGAAAATCTGACTTGGTATTCCAAGTATATATATTTATTTCTTCCTATGAGTGTCCATTCCTGGATTGCGTTTATTTTGATATTTTCCATTACCAAACGAGTTTAACAAAAGGGGAGGTAGGCCTTTTCATCAAGAAAAGTAATGGAACCAATATAGTGGGCTTAGATCATAATTAATTTAACATTTAGGCCACTAACGTGTTTAAATTCAATTAGAATCCACCTTTAACCTAAAGTTAAATTGGGCTTGGCCTGCCAGCCCGAACAACAAATTAAAATCCAACAATTTTTAACTCTTTAAAGTTTGATTGTATCCTTTATATATATATATATATATATATTCATTTTTCCCTTCATAAATCTGGGTTTTGTTGATTAATTAAAATTATTGAAACATGACTATTTGTCCATAACCAAAGCCCGCTTGGTCACAAAAATGTTAGGAAACTTGCTATAAATGATCTTTTCCTATTTATTTGTATGGTATTTTAATTTCATTCAACAAATTAATGTTTCATTCTCTTAAATTTGATAAAACTTTTACTTTTAGAAAAAAAAAAAGCAAGGACCAAGTTTGATCAATCTTAAGTTCTTAACCCTAAACCTTGAATCGATTGAGTAACAATGAGCTCAATTTAAAGTGGTCCCAATGCTCAACTTGACCCCATGTAAACATGAAAATTTGGATGACGATTTCTTTTCTTGTGAACGGATGACGAAATTTGTTTATACCCAAAAAAAAAAAAATAAGCCCAATTTCTTCTTCCTAGCTATTACCAGAGACGCGAGAAGGAAAGTGCATGCCTTCTTGAAAATACAATTATGGTAGAGATTTAGGGTTTGTGTGGTTTATATTTTTATAAATTAAATTATAATTTTTAAATATTATTTTTTTTATTTAAACATGTTTATGATAAACTTCTTTATTTTTATCCAAATTTCATTTTTATAAACTAAACTGTAATTTTTCTAATAGATCTTTTATAAAAAGATAATCTAAACAGGTACTTTTACATTATTAGATACTCTAAATATTTAATTAAGAAAGAATGGCACAAAAGTAGAGGAGTTATTTAAGTTTGAGGATCCAAAGAAAGACAAATGCATATATATATATATATATCCCTTTTATACAAAGAAGCCAAACACAAATTAAGTTGTTTATTAGCTCTACACACATATTAAGTTCAATATCTCTCCTTTCACTCGCTCTCTATTTTCTCTCTATTTCTTTTTAATGAATTATCTACTGTTATTGAAAAAATATTTGGATGGTTCAAATTAAATTTAGACTAACGAAAATAGAAAGTGAGTGAAAAGAGAGATATAATTTTTTTTAAAAAAAATAATCTTATTATACCGTCTAATGATACTTTTTTATTAAAAATGATAATTATGTGTTAACAGAAAATCTGTATTTCTTAATTTTATTTTTAATTTATAATTATCATTTTTTAAAATATATATATATATTATTGGAATTTTTTTGTAATATTTTATATACAAAATATTAAAATATATATTATAATATAAAATCCAAATTTGATATGAATAATTCAAATATGCTGCATTACATCTGCTGCTGTGCTTTACAACAGCACAGCAGAAGAAACGAATCATTCTAAACATACATTATATTTATTTATTCATCAAATGTAAAGCAGGTAGATACATCATATTCATATATGCATAAAGTTTCAGCGAGTTATTATCTTTTCGTAGAGAACAAAGTCTTACAGGTGCTACAACAATACACCATTACATTGATCATTTATGCAAAGCACAAGCACAATTTGCAGCACCAATATCATGGGCAAGACAAGGAGGCTGATTCTCTCCATCTGGGTACCAAACGGAGCGTTGTGACACCAATTCTCTCACAAAAGCATCAATAGTCTCAATGCTAACTTGCTGCATCACAGCCACCCTCGCTGTGTTCCCTTTGCTGGTCAAGTTCCACCTTCGAACAAACCCTTCATCTCGAGGCCTCTCGAACAACACAGTGTTGCTGAAATCGTTGAGCAGAACACTGATTCCTGCACAGCATAGTTGGTCCTTCAAGTAACTTGCTTTTCTCATGCAGCTTTCAGCTTCCTTCTTCAGCCCTTCGAGACCTCTCTTGCTGAGAGCGTACCAGAGGATGATCGGAACGTGCCCAGAACGGCTTCCGGTGATGGTGGAGTCCCAGGAAGAAATGTATTCGACGTTTTTGGTGACAATGTTGATGTGTTTTAGGCGAGGGATTAGAACTCCGCAAGGGAATGGACACCCTATGAACTTGTGGCCTGAAATAGTTATGCTCCCTATTGGTTTCTTGAAAGAAATTTTTGGTTCCTGCGAGAACTACCAATCTATGAATTTTTCAAGTCGAAGAATATCAAACGCAAAAATTCACAGGGTGGTGACAATTTTAGGGCTCAAAGGAGAGTCAGATATGGGGAGATTCGTTAGAATTTGTCCTTGGATTTTAAAAAAGAAATATATGAATTTAACACTGCCTCTTGTTTCAAAATTTAATAATATTTTATAAATGATTTCTGCTTATATATATATATACCTTCCCTAATTTAATTATATTCAATATGAAATTGTTTGTAGAAATATGATCATTTCAATCAAGATAAAAATATTCTTTAAAAAGTTTAACATAAGTTTTATAAAACTTATTTTTGCGTTGGTCATGAATTTTGGAAATAGTTACAATGCATAAAATGATAGATTTTTTCAGAAATTTGTTCATTTTTTATAACAAATTATTAAAATAAAAATTGCTAACTTCTTCTTTTTTTTCAATAATATAATTCGGCTAGTCTAAAGTGAATTGAAACAAATATTTTGCGGATGATAAAAGATATAATATAATCATTCACTTTTTAAAAAATAATAATTGTTTCAAATGTTTTTCTTCTAGTGAAAGATATAGAAAAGCCAAAAAAGTAAATAAATTAGCCACGTCAAGCAAGATAAATTCCATACAATCAAATATATTGGACTAAGAGAATACATGAGATCAAGACAATGAGTACCTATTTGGATTATCTTTTTGTAAAAGGTGTAACATCCTACACTCAAACACCTTCAAATCCGACCTGAGCTTTCAAAAACCAAAACTCATAACCTATCACCTCCAATTGCCACCGGAGGCAAATGGACACCAAGAGACCCTTCTCATAGGTCATATTTGGCTAAACCAACATGTCCAAGGAGGTTATACCCCGAAGAAACCTTTCCTTCAAGAATTGACCCCCTTGAACCCCAAAACCATATAGTGGCTATAAGCCCATAATTCGCATACATGGCCCAAAACCACCTCTGGGCTTGCAGTCAACCCCTTTTTATCATATAAATACCTGCTCATACATTAAAGACCCATATCGGGGTCCACTATCAACCTCACACCTCATTACAACACATACATCACCATACACATTTAGCATAATATCCATCAACATCACTATCAACCCATAATATACAAATAATACTCCCAGGACTCTCATCCAGGCAACCATTAGAACAGCCTACTTGGCACAGAATTACATAAACTAAATTATAACTATCAAATATACAAGGGATTCCCGAAGACGGAATGACTGCTAACTTCTTGATCTTCTCCGAACTAGCACCAGAGTCTTCACCTGAAAGGTTAGTCATGGAGGGGAGGGGTGTGAGACAATGTCTCAGTAACCGGGAACAACAACCACACACATATATATATATATATACTGATCCATACAGTCGTGCAATGCAATGCTAATGAATGGTATACATGTTCTTCCTCATACACGGCTAGAACCACGAGCTATCGTTATCATAAGACATTCAATAGATGATTCCCTTCCAACAGTCGGTGAAGACCGATTCCAGGACATCACCAAGCTCACCTTACCCTAATACAACCGGGCCAATGGTTACACTAGAGTTCGGACCGTGGCTCTCCTTCCCCTGGACCATCACGAATTGATGGTGATTTAGAGAAGGTGCATCCCTAAACCCACAGTCACCTGGCTCTCCCTAGGAAAGGATTTAGTGACAGGGATATCATATCATATCATATCATGTCCTCTACCGCCTGGCTCTCCCATGGAGAGGATTTAGCGATAGGGATCTTTATTACATCATATCTCATCATCATCACCTCGTCATCCATTTCTCACTATGCAATCATGTGGTGATGATATCAATGTCATGCCAACATGCCTCTACATACATATATACGTATACTATCATATCATATATCATATGGGCATGCTAGCATGCAATAGTATGGGGATGCTACACATCATAACATATACAATCATCAAGCCGTGCATACCACGATATGTAGAAAACCATACACACATACACAATCAATATCGTGGTATGAAAAGGAACATGCATATATACACAACTATACATACTATCATATAATACCAACAATAACACATAAACAAACACCCGGTTACCTCAAATTGTCAATACTGCACACACAGGGCTTAGACAAGCCTCTAGAGCACCCCAATCCCGAACTGTAAGCCTCAAATAAGCCAATCTACCATTACAACAGTAAATACCCTTTTTTTAACATAACTCCCATAGCATTACAATTCACAATCTAACCATCCAAGCTTAACCCGGAGTTCTAACAACATACACACATACAAATAAACCTTAAACAACCATTCAAACACACCCTAACACATACCATTTCGGATTTCCACTTCTTTTCCCAATTTCCAACCTAGGGTTTAACTCAAACCCATCATAATCCAATCAAAGCTCATACCCAAAGGTTCCTAACACCACAAAACACTCTTACAACACAAAATCAATCATTTTAATCGGTGGAAATCAACCAAACATGGACTCCCACACGAATCCCCGAAAATCAACGTCAAACCAAAGAGAAAAATGAAGAGGAAGAGAGTAGATCCACGTACCAACTGAGAAACACACTTCCATGGTCCAGAAAACATCTTCCTAGGTCGGATTTTGCGTGCCCTAGCAGAGCTTCTCGCTGCTTCTCCGCCGCTCCCTCTGTTTCTCTCTTTTCTTTTCATCCGAAACGATTCTGATTTAAACCAGTTTTTCGACTCTCGCCGTGGCTCCAGATAAGTTCACCGCGGCTTCCACCGAATTAACTTAATATCACTACTGGAAGTCTCTCGCCGCGGCGGCTGTGCTCCTCGCCGCGGCGCCACCAGTTTTAACCGAAAAATGCCACTAGAATTGGCTCTCGCCGCGGCGGCTTTGCTTCACGCCGCGGCGTGGAGTTCATTTCTTCTCCACTTGAACTTTCTTCCGTCCCGTTTCCTTTAGTCCTGCACACAATGCCAATGACAAGCGTCATGAGGGGTGTTACACTCTCCTCTCCTTAAAGAAATTTCGTCCTCGAAATTTGAGAATAGTAGTCTCGACCCTAAACAACATACTCCTTTCATACAAATCCTTCGACTTTTCGGTGCTTTCTCAATTTCTACCTTCTATTATGCATCTCGAAAACGAACCGCTTTCTCATACTTCACTTATATCTTTGCTAATTAATGCAATTTTCATTAAAATCAATCTTAATATCAAATCTTCCTTATGTTCTCAGACATAAGAAAGGCTGGACAACCACCTCAACCTGGTTTCTTTCCTTCCCAAAACAAGTTTTTCACGTCGTTGTTCCCTCAAAACTTCTAAGATATACCATCATTTTCCTTAACTTTCAATTTTCTCCCTTATTTATTCACATCATTACTTATTCTTCCACATGGTTAGTTACTTTTAACCATTTCTCTTATATTTTAAACCATATCTACCATCTTATTTACACTGATGAGGCTCCATTGATCAAACACCATCGATTCCCATAAGTTATTTTTCTCAAATTATAATATCTAACATTCACCCTTTATTACCACATTAAGAGGAAGACCTTATTCCCTTAAAGCTCCTTATACATCAACCTTCTATGGTGATCCTTGCTAACCAACTTCTTCCTTCCGTAACTCACATAATCCTTCTTCAACCAATAGTTCTCCCTCTCTTTTATTACCATTATAGACGAGATTTGCCAAGTAAGATGATCTACTGCTTGACAATTCGAACCATCAGACTCAATGTCGACATCTCTCTTTCTACACGATTTACTGTTAGAAATCCTACAACATCACTTCTTGATCTCCATAGCACTATCTCTCTCTTGGCATCAATTTGCAGGTCACCACTGCGCCTTCCTTAACTTAGAAGTATACACTAGATTAACCACACTTATCACATCTCGTGGAATCCATTAACTACACCTTTGGCATAAATCAATTCAAACCATAACTATCACTGGACATTCCAAGAGTCATTCTTATTGCACTATCCAAACACATACCATGTAAAAACTCTCTGTCTTATACTTCTCAAGCAAATAGCACCATCAAAGGCATAGGCAAAACCATCACATCTTTAAAGTCCACTAAAATTCCCTTGGTCACGTTAGCATCAAAACCACTTCTCCAGTGACCAAACTATATTTCCTTATAGTAAGGCCACTTCCCAAAAATGATTCCGTACCCTCATAAAACCTCCGTACCAACAACTTATCATTAACTTCTTATATTCTTTAGAAAAGTCCTTCCAATTTCTTTTTACTACCATTTCCATATTCTTATTCCCCTCTTACTCATTCTTTCATCTTTAACACTATATACTTGTTTCCACTTAACCATATCCTTTTAATCCTATATCGTTTCTTTTCCACACGCTTCTTATTACACTGCATCTCTTCGAAAATCTTGTTTATGGATAAACCTCTCCAATTGCTTCTGCTGCGCACTCTGATTCCTTTACTTCTGCACATAGAGTTGTACAATGCACTCGCATCCCCCATGTACACCTCCATCCTACTGTTCAAGTTTCATTTCTCACTGCAAACCACATAATCCTGATGCTTAAAGCAAGAGGCTATGAGCCGCCTATTACCCCACATTGTTACACCATAGTTACAACTCGTTCACCCATTGCCAATAATGTTTGGGTCTTTACCCACGAATCCAATTTCTTTTTCCAATCCAACTCTACCATTACAATACACCACTTACCTTAAACTTTGTGAATCCCATACAAGCTTTACTTTCAGACCTTTAATCCTTTTGTCCTTCTCCTTGCTCTTGAAAGATATGGAATTCGTTCCTTTAGATGATAAATCGCTCATCTCATGATCAATGAATCGCTACAACATACGGATTGATTGGTCAGCTGTACCCAATCAATCTTTCAAAAAATAGACATCCAAGACCATGAATTAAAGCGGAATTAGGTTCCCGTAAATATCGTCACCAAGTCTTTCACTCTCAGTCCACTAGTGCCTCATACCACGAGTAACTGGTGCATTAAATGCGTGGCCAGCTGGCATTAAGCCTCAACTAGTTAACCAACAGTTCTAGACTAGTGATTTCATATCATACAGGATTGTCTCATGCTTCCCAATAACAACAGCTTCCCATATTCTCCAGAGCTGTTACTGGGAAAAAAATCCAGGGACAACAGCATATGGAAGTTAGTTAGTTCCATAACTTCAACCTTTAAGCATCCTAAATGGAACCGACACATTATATTTGTAATATATCGTCCCATAATTCATTCTATGACAAGGGAAAGTACCAAGAAAGAAACTTTCTTTAGTCTATGCCCATGACATTTCACTACTGGAATCACTTCCACAAACCAGCACCATCAACCAGGTCAACTTCTCGTCCACAAATTGTTGTCAACGCATTCCTCTTATTACCCTTACTTTAAATCAGAGAGAGAGAGTTGCAAAAGCTCTTCCATCAACTTCAGAATCCTTACTTAATAGTCACTTTCTAAACTCCTCATAGCTTAGACATCTCTTGTAATTTGTCTTTCCTTGTAAAACTCACCTTCAATCTCTCATAACTTAAAATTCTAACTCGATCATCATAAACTGCTCCTCATGGGGTATTATAATGGTCCTTGTCCAAACCCATATTGGTCGTCGTTCGATTTACAAAACTCAACAATACATCCACTTCCAAACAACCTTCTATGTCACAATTTAACTCCTTCTTCTTCCGGACCCTTATTCACCATAAAATAGACAAGAGTCTCTCTTTTCAATTTGGGTTCAGCCCAAAGGACTCTAGTAACCTCTTAACCATATCTCATATTCTTTTAGCTTTGTTTGACCTCCTT
The DNA here is from genome assembly GCA_026686845.1 of Adenanthera pavonina. Taxonomy (NCBI): domain Eukaryota; kingdom Viridiplantae; phylum Streptophyta; class Magnoliopsida; order Fabales; family Fabaceae; genus Adenanthera; species Adenanthera pavonina. The sequence continues at coordinate 49,129,138 of JAIVEN010000001.1, read as the reverse complement.
ACTCATTCTGAAATCATCCAACCACTTCCTGCACAATCACAAACACAACTCCTCATATGACAGTTACCATTTCTTCATTGTCCTCCTTGATATCCCTAAGATCACCATCATGACCTTCATCATGCAAGACCATGTTAACTATAGGGCACCTGTCCTTCGCCTCAATTACAACTCCAGCTAATTAACTTGTTCTCCTCCATCGCTATATCCAACTTGGTATCCAAGCTAATGGATGGGATTCTCTCACCATTCTTTCACAACTTTGAAAGACCTCAACCTTTTATCTTTAAGATTCAATCGTCATTTCCATATTCACTCTCTACCATTTCCATCACATATAATACTTAACAACTTACCTTATTTCTTACGATTAGGATTTTTCCACTACCTTTACTAATTTCCTCTTAGGAATCCTCCAGGGGAAAAAGCACAGATAATTGAAATTCTCTTATCCTCATCAGTCTCCTACATTCATTAAGACAAAGCATATTTCTTCACATGCCAATCCTCCAAAAACATATGTGACAACACTGACAACTACTCTTGATTTCCAGGCGAGCTCCTGAAGCCTCAGCACTCAGTAAGACTCACCTCCTTCATTGCTCAACCTCCTTTTCCATCTTGAGTATTACAAATTACACCTTTTATTCAGAGGTGTAATCCATAGCACCAAACATAGTTTTTACTTAGTCCACCTATTCTTTAGTCATCACATGTTTCAACTTACTTTCGAAAGCTGGTGGATTAACTTTCAAAAGTTTTTCAGTCGAAAGAAGATACCTCTTCTTCCAACTCTTAGGGCCCATCCGGCTCCATCACATCCATATCAATTCCATCATTCATATTACCTTATACTCATCGGCTAAACCTTTCTAGCATTGAACTTCACATACGTACTGGGTTCTTCATTTACATCACCATTACTTTGCCAGTTAATTGCTTTCGCATTCTATTCAATGTTCTTCCTTAATCAATAACTCAATCATTCAGCATAACCCATTTCTCGTGCATCTCTTTCTTGAGATCATTATTACTTTGCTTACTTGTTGGGATATATCTTTCCCTCTATACACCAATGGAGACCCAAATAGTTATATGACTCTGGGCTAGTATTACATCGGGAATTTACAAGTTTATGTAATCCATTTTGTGCCAAGTATTTCCATAAGCAGAAACAATGGCCTGAACCATTGCTCTGATACCAAAATGTAACATCCTACACTCAAACACCTTCAAATCCGACCTGAGCTTTCAAAAACCAAAACTCATAACCTATCACCTCCAATTGCCACCGGAGGCAAATGGACACCAAGAGACCCTTCTCATAGGTCATATTTGGCTAAACCAACATGTCCAAGGAGGTTATACCCCGAAGAAACCTTTCCTTCGAGAATTGACCCCCTTGAACCCCAAAACCATATAGTGGCTATAAACCCATAATTCGCATACATGGCCTAAAACCACCTCTGGGCTTGCAGTCAACCCCTTTTTATCATATAAATACCTGCTCATACATTAAAGACCCATATCGGGGTCCACTATCAACCTCACACCTCATTACAACACATACATCACCATACACATTTAGCATAATATCCATCAACATCACTATCAACCCATAATATACAAATAATACTCCCAGGACTCTCATCCAGGCAACCATTAGAACAGCCTACTTGGCACAGAATTACATAAACTAAATTATAACTATCAAATATACAAGGGATTCCCGAAGACGGAATGACTGCTAACTTCTTGATCTTCTCCGAACTAGCACCAGAGTCTTCACCTGAAAGGTTAGTCATGGAGGGGAGGGGTGTGAGACAATATCTCAGTAACCGGGAACAACAACCACACACATATATATATATACTGATCCATACAGTCGTGCAATGCAATGCTAATGAATGGTATACATGTTCTTCCTCATACACGGCTAGAACCACGAGCTATCGTCATCATAAGACATTCAATAGATGATTCCCTTCCAACAGTCGGTGAAGACCGATTCCAGGACATCACCAAGCTCACCTTACCCTAATGCAACCGGGCCAATGGTTACACTAGAGTTCAGACCGTGGCTCTCCTTCCCCTGGACCATCACGAATTGATGGTGATTTAGAGAAGGTGCATCCCCAAACCCACAGTCACCTAGCTCTCCCTAGGAAAGGATTTAGTGACAGGGATATCATATCATATCATATCATGTCCTCTACCGCCTGGCTCTCCCATGGAGAGGATTTAGCGATAGGGATCTTTATCACATCATATCTCATCATCATCACCTCGTCATCCATTTCTCACTATGCAATCATGTGGTGATGATATCAATGTCATGCCAACATGCCTCTACATACATATATACGTATACTATCATATCATATATCATATGGGCATGCTAGCATGCAATAGTATGGGGATGCTACACATCATAACATATACAATCATCAAGCCGTGCATACCACGATATGTAGAAAACCGTACACACATACACAATCAATATCGTGGTATGAAAAGGAACATGCATATATACACAACTATACATACTATCATATAATACCAACAATAACACATAAACAAACACCCGGTTACCTCAAATTGTCAATACTGCACACACAGGGCTTAGACAAGCCTCTAGAGCACCCCAATCCCGAACTGTAAGCCTCAAATAAGCCAATCTACCATTACAACAGTAAATACCCTTTTTTTAACATAACTCCCATAGCATTACAATTCACAATCTAACCATCCAAGCTTAACCCGGAGTTCTAACAACATACACACATACAAATAAACCTTAAACAACCATTCAAACACACCCTAACACATACCATTTCGGATTTCCACTTCTTTTCCCAATTTCCAACCTAGGGTTTAACTCAAACCCATCATAATCCAATCAAAACTCATACCCAAAGGTTCCTAACACCACAAAACACTCTTACAACACAAAATCAATCATTTTAATCGGTGGAAATCAACCAAACATGGACTCCCACACGAATCCCCGAAAATCAACGTCAAACCAAAGAGAAAAACGAAGAGGAAGAGAGTAGATCCACGTACCAACTGAGAAACACACTTCCATGGTCCAGAAAACATCTTCCTAGGTCGGATTTTGCGTGCCCTAGCAGAGCTTCTCGCTGCTTCTCCGCCGCTCCCTCTGTTTCTCTCTTTTCTTTTCATCCGAAACGATTCTGATTTAAACCAGTTTTTCGACTCTCGCCGCGGCTCCAGATAAGTTCGCCGCGGCTTCCACCGAATTAACTTAATATCACTACTGGAAGTCTCTCGCCGCGGCGGCTGTGCTCCTCGCCGCGGCGCCACCAGTTTTAACCGAAAAATGCCACTAGAATTGGCTCTCGCCGCGGCGGCTTTGCTTCACGCCGCGGCGTGGAGTTCATTTCTTCTCCACTTGAACTTTCTTCCGTCCCGTTTCCTTTAGTCCTGCACACAATGCCAATGACAAGCGTCATGAGGGGTGTTACAAAAGGTCTATTAGAATAACCTTAATTTATAAAAGTGAAGTTTGGATAAAAGTAGAGAAGTTTACCATAAACATGTTTTGATAAAAAAAGAAAAAATGATAATTAAAAATCACAGTTTAATTTACCAAAAGGTAAATCAAATAGGTCAAGAGTTATTAAAATTAAGATGAGTTGATCTATTAATGTCATTGAAAAATGAAAATGGGGGTTATCTTCTTAAAAAGTTTTAATGGGGCCTATTGCTTAATTTATTAGGCACTAATCAATATCACTATCTTATAGCTTAGTACTCCCTCCGGTCCATATTATAAGGCATATTGTATGAGAAGTTTTTGGTCCAAAATATAGGGCATTAAATATTTTTTCCCCATTTTACCCATATCTTTAATGTTTTATTTCTCTTCATTTATAACTCTCCAATAATAATGGAATATGGTATTTAATAAGGGTAAAATAGGAAATATGGGTATTTTTTTTATTAATTTGAGTTGAAAAAGTGATTTTCTTAATATGCGTGTAATTAATATAAAATGTCTTATAATGTGGATCGGAGGAAGTATATGATTTACAACTGAAGCAGGTTTGAGTGACAAGGGCTTTGGTCTTTAAATAAGTTATTGGGAGTTGGATTCCTAATTTTTATGTATTGAGCAAATTAAGGAATATCCCCATCACCAATATCAGTATCTAAATAAAATTGCCTATTTTGGGTTTTGGTGCATTCATCAAGACCCACTCCACGTGACCACTACTGATTCCGCATTTTTCTCCCACTTTTCCGTTTGGTTGGGCGAAAAAGGAGCAGGAATACATTAGGAAAGCAAAGAACTTTCCACCATTTGTTAAGAGGTGTAGACAATCTTAACGCGGTTCATGAATTTCCAGCCGTGAATGTTAATTCTGTTTATTTTTAGTTGCCCATAGACATATCTCTAACAAGTAAATTTTCTATATAACTATCTAGTATATGATATTATTAGGTTTGATTTGAATATTATTAAGTTCAAATAAAGACAATTCTTCTAAAATAATTTTTTCTATTCATAAGTTCAAATTTATAATCTTATCAAATTCCTTTTTATTCCATCCAATCAGCATATATATCATTCATGACTTTGGCCTATCTTAATTTAAGTCTATCAACAAGCATTGCAGGCTTAAGAAAAGTAAGCAGAAGTAGTGGCTTAAAGAGGTTAATTAGGTTACCCACTCCTTGATGCAAAGGCAAGATGATTCCGCTTAACGCTCCATCACAATGAATATAGAATCGGTCCTGGGTGAAACCACATTCATTGAGGGTTTGTACGACAAGCTCGATGTCATCAATGGCTCCTTTCATTGTTGTTCCTGCAATATGATATTTGTTCACGTGCAGTGTCGGTCCCTGTGAGTGTCAAAGACAAATGATAGAGATGAAGATGTACTATACGTACCTATGTTCAGGTTGATAATGGCTGGCTTGTCCTTGTGAGCAAGAAGAGAATGCTTGAGATCACCACAGTCAATCTCACCGGTGAATAAAGATCCAACCTTTACACACTTCATTCTGTACAGTCTTGCCACTTTGAATATTGAATCATGAGTGTCCTCTGAAGTGTATAGAATCCCATCAGGAAATAGCTCCCTCCTACGTATATATTTAAAACTGCTCAAACTTATGAAAAATTTTAATCATATGAATAAAAATAAATATTGACATTTATTTCAAACTATAAAATTATAGGTTTCTTCTCAGCAAAAAAAAAATTTATTGGTTTCTGTGTGGGCATTTAATATATATATATATATATATATAATTTAAAATTTGTTCCTATTTGAAACATCATGTGTCATACCCAAAATATATATGTGTGTGTGCGCGCATGTGTGTGTACTCAAATCTATATAGCATAATCATAAAATATTGATTGTATTGTATTCAATGTATTGTACCATATACGCTCACGCATCTCGAAAATAATCATAAACAAAAGCTTGACAAATTAAAGGAGCTTAAAAATTACTACAAACCCAAGTAAAATTCCATGGAGATTTCCCTCAGTGCCACCAGGTGTGACGTATCCCCAGTATTGGTTCTTGTCTATTTCCCAGAGCTCAGCAAACCAATCAAAAACACTAACCTCAAATGGTCTTGAATTCCAAGGGTAACTGCTTCCTGTAAATGGATCTCCAACATTGTTCATGGCGAACTTTAGAAATGGAGCCAAAAAGCTGCAGTCGAAGTCTATATTAACTGGGAATCCTGCATCATCGTTATTATTGTAATAAAAATGGCATATTATTGCTGAACAAAATGACAATGTATTACTGAAAATGGAACATTCTTTGAAGTATTTAGCGAAGAAAGAAGAGCAATATTACCCAAGGATTGCATTTCACTTTGAGTTAAAGCGTGGTGATAGTGAGCAAGAACTTCATCGACGAATGCTTCTTTGTCCTTAGAGGACTCGGAGATGGCAAAGCAGTGTCCATTGTCATGGCTCAAAATCTGATTCTTTTTTTCCATCTGCGTGTCTGCGAGAGAGATTGGACAGAAAGTCAGAGAGAGGATATGCTATGGTGAACAGAGATCATCTATTTGTAAACTTGGGGATTCGAATAATATCTATACAAAGTTATTATTTTTTTTATTAAAAAGTTCAAAGTTATTTAAATTTAAATAAAAAATATATGCAACCAAAACAAATTTTGGGTCTGGTTGGAATGAACTTAGCTCATGTTACACAAAAATATCGATTCAAACCCTTCTATCAATGTCAAGATTTTATTGATGGATAATTTGCTTAGTTATCATTTAGTTTTGATATTATATATAAAAAAATGTAATATTTTCATCAAATACATCCATATATACATATGTGTGTGTGCATGTAAACCAATGCTGCAGCACAAGATGATGATCGTTGCAATGTAAAAGGTTTACTCAACCCACATCAAAACGTGACTTTTCTTCCTCTAGACTTGATATTCCCTTGCTTTACATGCATAGCCTTTTCCTACAAAATCCCATAACACAAGTGAAAAGCCTATCTATCTCACTCAAATTATTTTCACTCTATTTTCTATAATATTTACATTATATATATAATCCAATAAATAGAAATAATCTAATTTCTTCCAAATATTCAAGTACCCCAAAATGCATAAATGACTCCCCAAACCACACCTAAAAGTATCTCCGTTATTCCTAAATATGGGAGTTACCAAAGATTTGTTAATTTGATTTTTTATAATATTCTAAAATAGTAAAAAACTTACTTCCTCCAATTCATAAAAATTGTTATTTTAGGGTTTTGACATAAATTAAGGAAATTATTAAATGACCTAGAATGATGTAAAATTTAATAATATGTTACTAAAATGATCTTAATTTAAATGCCTTCTTAAATGATTCATTTATTATTAATGAATGATAAAATAGTGAAATAAGTAATTAATACTTTATTGAAATTTTAAAGTGATAAATATTATGAAAAATCTTAAAACCCTAAAATGACAATGTTTATTGCAGTAATTTTGCTTTTTTTTTTTCCTTTTCACCATAATCAATAGTAGAGTATTTTAATAGATCTTAGATCTGAAAGAACTTTTATATTATCAAATCAACCACCGACCACGGGCACCACCGTCCACCTAACTCAGATAACTGTGAGAAATTCGAGGGAGGTTTGAAAAAGGGAAAATTAAAATATTGGTGCATGAATTTGTGTACGTGTGTTCGTGTGTGTATATGAATTTGAAGGAAGTTGTAAAAAAAATAAAGACAGAGAGTGTAAAGAACATTGACCTATGGAGCATATTTTCTTTAAAATTGTAGATGTATCTTTATCGGATATATGACATGATACGATACACATACTACTTGTGGATACGCATCCATTCATACTATTTTGTATCTATCTGTATTACTTTAAATTTTTATAATAAAATAAATTCATTCCGGTTTTTAAAGTGTGACAGAGAAAAATATTTGTAATAATATGAAATTTCTACTTTTTTTTTTAGGTCTAGTGTTTTTTATGTCAAAAAGAAAGAATAAATATAAATATCCGTAAGTTGTTATAAACATTTTATTTATGCATATGATTTGTTTAAGCTAGCATTTATATGATAAATTTTAGAATGTTTAATATTCGTTTTATAAATTGACTTATTGAGTATATACATAAATAATTATATAAGCAATTATACATACACATATATATTTACGTACCCATATTCTAAAATTTTAAAATATTGTATATATCGTATTGTATCATATTAAATACTTGTGCTTTTATCAATGCTACATAGGTTGACCATATATTGAGCTTTGAATTGGAAAACATTAAATTAAATTGGGAGAAAACAAATCTAAATTTAGTTTTAACTTTGAGATTTTAACTTCTCATTTTTAAAACTCGTTAAAGTTATTTTAAAAAAAAAACTAAAATCCTCACTCCGTCACTCCCCATACAAAAATAAAATTTGGAATATACATGTCCCATTTTTCTTACTCGAACACCAAGTACATTTAAAAATTCCATTTGTTGGCTATGAATTAATATTCAATTATAAGAAGGCAACTATTTATTAATTATGAACAATATAACTCACTTTAAACTCTAAACACAATGGCAGATCTACGTAGTCTTGAGAGGGGGCAACCCCCTCAGTTTCTTGAAAATACATACAGATATGTACAAGCCTTTACATTATGCACTCATTGATACTCTTATTATGAACCCATTGGTTTTGAACCCCACTTAAAGCCGCAAAGATTCGAGAGATAGAGAGGAAAATGGATTTGAGAGACTAAAAGCCAAAGCGGATTTGACATATTTGAGTGGTTGGGTGAGTAAAATGGAGAGTAAAAAGAAGAAAAATGAAGAAACTTACATGGTGAGGGTTAGGAAGAAAGTAAAACGGAAAGAGAGATGAAGTCAAAGTTGGAAGAGGAAGAAAGTGATGACACACAGTGCAAGAGGGTAAGCTATGGTTAAGTTAGACAAGGGGTTTATATGAAAACTACTTTTATATTTATATTTATTTCATTTTTTTCATATAATGTATTTGTTACATGTTTAGGAAAAAATGTGTTCATTATATGATTTTGTGATGAAATTATTTATTTAATGATTATTTAAGTTTTCATATTTTTCGTAATATCATTTATTTGTCATACGTTTATTTATCATATGTTTTATTTAAAATCTTTGTTATATACCTTTTAGTGAAATTATTTATTTAATTTTTCATTTACTTTATATACTTTTTCAGTGAAATCATTCATTTTTTAAATCTATCTATCTAAATTATGATTATGGATGTGAGATATTTTTAGCTATTTTAGTTCATTAAATGTATTTTTGTTTATATTATAACTAAATAAAAATTGAAGAAAAATTGTTATTTATTAAGAGTTAATTGTTCAATGATTTCATCAAATAAAATTATGTAGAAGACAATTACAATATATATATGTTATCTAGTTATATATATTAGTATATACGAATATACATATATATTAAATTTTTATGTGATTTTAACAATTATGCGTTCGCTTTGTTTTATATGCCAATATTTTTTGCAATTTATTAATTTTTTCAAAAAAAAATTACCGCCCCCACTGAATTGAAGTCCTAGATCTACCACTATCTATATACTACCTCTAGTTTTTTTATAAAATTTTTTTAATCGAATTACACTTTTTTAAAAAAAATTAAAAATTCTAGATGACAATATGGCTAGTACTTTTTTTTTTAAATGAAGTCCCGGACTTTACTTTTTGTGAAACATTGACCCAATTTTATAAAATCTTTTCGTGAGAAAACTTGGACCTTTTAGGATGTTTTTCACTTTTTCTTTTCGGACACAACTTGGACCTCTTAAGATGTAAAGGTTGTTTGGGAATATGGTCCAACATTCCAGTAAAGCACTTGTTTGTTCGGCCCGAATTCGAAAGGAAATTCCTCCACTTGAATACTTTCTACATAACATTTTTTTTTACCAAAGTCTTTATAACATAGTTTTGAAGGCAAGCAAAGATTAGAATCAAAATAGATTTTGTGCCTATAAAATTTTTTTTTCCAAAAGTATGATTTTTTACATATATATTGTTTGACATAATTAAAACTCAAATGTGCTTTTTCACATATATATTTTGACATACTATGATTTTTCTCATACGCGGACAATTTTCTCCTGAGAGAGACGAGAATGGGGTTAGGTTTTTTTTTTTTTTTTTTTTAATCCAGGTTACAAGAATACTTCATCAACTGAAATAAAGAGAGTTGCATACGCACAAAGCACAAACGGAAGCAGTAAATGGAGAGAGTGGGAAGACGAGGTCATGTCACACGAACAGGATGGGCGGGCGGTGTTACACTAATTATATGATAATTTTAAAAAATATATATATAATTATTTATGTAATTATTTATATATAACAAATAAATCAACTTACTAAAATAAAAAAGAGTATTTTTTTTTAATAAAAAAAGAAGAGTCACAGCTCAAGCACCAGCATTTATGTTGCCCTGATAAAAGAGCTATCTTTGGAGAGAATAGCTTCAGAACCTTCGGAGGGGTAGTCACCACGTGTAGCCCTATGTCAGCAGCTAGACCTTTCTTTGCGAGCCAATCAGCTACTTCACTATGTTCCCTAACCACGTGTTTCAAAACCACTTCCCAGTCTCGATCCATCAACTCATGCGCATAGCATGACAATATCATAATCAACATGACGGGATGAACAGCCATTTCGGATTAACTGGATAGCTTCCATAGCATCCGACTTGAGCACAACTCTTCTATACCCAGCATCCCAAGCAAGCTTCAATCCATGCACACATCCCTATACCTCTGCTGATAAACTATCGCCCCTTTGTAACCTGGATAAGAAGCACAAGAGCATTATACCTGTGGAATCACGTATCACTCCGCCACTCGCTGCTATGTTAGAGTTCACTGAATAAGCTCCATCCATATTAACCTTAACCCATCCATTACTTGGCAGCTGCCAGTGACTACAACTCCCTCCTTCTCTCAAACCTCATTTTTCCAATAATCTCAGTCTAGAGGCAGACCCCGTGAGACTCTCAACCATAGCTTTTGAGCCAGCAATGACCACCGCGTTAGCAATGCTCTTTTGCTAAAAAATATACAAATTTCTCCATCGCCAGAGCCACCAGCATACAACAACAACAACAACAATAGCCTTATCCCACTATATGGGGTCGGCTACATGGATCAAACGACATCAATAAGCTCTATCAAACACCATTTCCTCAGATAGATCATTTCTCAAAAGGTCATTCCTTATAACTTCCCTTAATGTCCTTTTTGGTCTTCCTCTACGCCTTTTGATCGGGCTCCAGGCCATTTGATCAACTCTCTTCACTGGCTCCTCTTACCCTCTTCTTTGAACATGTCCAAACCACCTTAAACGATGTTCCACCATTTTCTCCTCAATAGGTGCTACCCCAACTTTTCTTCGTATACATTCATTTCGTATCTTATCCAATTTTGTATGACCACACATCCATCTCAACATTCTCATCTCTGCTACTCCCATCTTATGCTCTTGTTGTCCTTTCAAAGCCCAACATTCACTACCATATAGCATTGCTGGCCTTATAGTTGTTCTGTAAAATTTTCCTTTAAGCTTAGTAGGCATCTTGCGGTCACAAATAACTCATGTTGCTTTCCTCCACTTTAACCACCCAGCTTGTATCCTATGCATAACATCCCCATTAATTTCACCATTATTCTGTAAAATCGACCCCAAATATTTAAACTTTGACACCTCAGGGATGATTTGCTCTCCAATTTTTACCTCTGAATCATCTATAATTGGCCTCTTATTAAATTTGCAATGCATATATTCCGTCTTACTCCTACTCGGACGGAAACCTTTTGATTCCAAAGTATGTCTCCATACTTCAAGTTTAGAGTTGACCTCTTCTCTTGAGTCCTCAATTAAAACTATATCATCCGCGAAGAGCATACACTTTGGAATTTCTTCTTGTATATGTTCTGTAAGAACATCCAAAACCAGATCAAATAGGTATGGACTCAAAGAAGATCTTTGATGTAAGCCTATTGTTATAGGAAAGTCCTTTGTCACACCTCCAGGGGTCCTCACACTTGTTGTTGCCCCCTCATACATATCCTTTATGCCTCGAATATAAGCCACCCGAACCCCTTTCTTCTCAATTGCTTTCCACAATACATCTTTTGGTACCATATCATAGGCTTTTTCCAAATCAATGAAAACTATATGTAAATCCCTCTTTTTACTCCGATATTTTTCAATCAAACCCCTTAATAAATAAATAGCCTCTGTTGTAGACCGCCCTGACATAAATCCAAACTGGTTTTCTGAAATATGAGACTCCTTCATGAGTCTATACTCAATCACTCTTTCCCAGAGTTTCATGGTGTGACTCATGAGTTTTATCCCCCGATAATTAGTACAATTTTGAATATCCCCCTTGTTTTTGTATATGGGCACTAGAGTGCTCTTCCTCCATTCCTCTGGCATTTTCTTAAACCTTAAAATCTCGTTAAATAACTTAGTGAGCCACCAAACCCCCTTCTCTCCTAAGCACTTCCAAACTTCGATAGGAATCCCATCAGGACCAATGGCTTTACCATTATCTATTCTCTTAAGAGCTTCTTTCACCTCTCCAACCCGAATCCTACGATAGAAATTCAAATTGAAATCCTCTTCCTGGGTTGTTAGTCCTTCAGTATCAATAGTCATATCCAATCCATTATTGAACAGCTTATAAAAGTAGCTTCCCCATCTTTCTTTGATATCATCATCTGCAACTAAGATTTTTCCTTCTTCGTCCTTAATGCATCTCACTTGGTCCAAATCTCTCGACTTTCTTTCCCTCATCTTGGCAATTTTGTAAATCTTATGTTCACATTTCTTTGTTCCTAAATCCTGGTAGAATTCCTCAAAAGTTTTAGATCTAACCTCACTCACTGCTTTCTTAGTCTCCTTTTTAGCCAACCGATAACATTTCCAATTTCATCGTTATTGCATAGATGCAAGGCTTTGAAACACTCTTTCTTATATTTGACCTTCTCCTGCACACTCTCATTCCACCACCAAGATTCTTTATCCTTAGGTCCAAAACCTTTGGATTCACCCAATATTGCTTTAGCGGTATCCCTGATCCTTTTAGCCATCTCATTCCACAAGATATTAGCACTTCCTTGCAAGTCCCAATTACCTTCCTCCATAACTATCCTCATAAAGATCACTTGTTTCTCACCTTTTAGTTGCCACCACATAATCCTGGGATTAAAAACTTTTCGACTTTTCAGTTTAAAATTCTTAACTATCACATCAAGGATCAAGACCCTATGTTGTGAAGTTAAACTCTCACCAGGAATTACTTTGCAGTCTTTACAAGTTGATCTATCTGAGTTCCTTACCAAAAAGAAGTCAATTTGCGACCTTTGGACTCCACTCTTATATGTAATTAAATGCTCCTCCCGCTTCTTGAACCAGGTGTTTATAATCGTCAGGTTGTAAGCCATTGAAAAATCAAGAACGGAATGTCCCTCCTTATTTACTTCTCCAAAGCCATAACCGCCGTGAATTCCCATATATTGCCTTGTCTCTTTTCCAACATGACCATTAAGATCGCCCCCAATGAGGATATTTTCCTCTTGTGGGATATCTTGAATCAAGCCAGAGCCACCAGCATATGACGAAAAAAACACACATCCAGTTGGGTACTTTAACGATATGCCCTTCTTGTGAATGTTCCACCATATCCAATCCTGGAGATCTAGCTCAAAGAAATGTTTGTGAGCTTTAGGGTGCATCAGAGTCATTCAGAGCTCGGCTGTACCTGGGCAGTCATGTATGATATGGAGAATATCTTTCACCTCAGCTTTACAGATCCCGCAAGATTCATCATTAATTGCCTAAACCTTTCTTCTTACTTGAGGCATTAGTCAAAAGAGCCCTCCTCGTTACAAGCCACATGAAAAATCTGCATCGCTGAGGAACTTTAAGCTTCCATACCTGCTCCCACTTCCTATTATGATCCCCAGCAATCTTTGTAGTATGCTCATAAGCACTCTTCACAGTGAATGAACCACTCTTTTCTCCCTTCCATCTAACTTCATTACCATCAAGTGTAGGTTCACTACATTCCAAAACTCTATTCCAGATTGACTTGATTCCATTCCAAGCATTAAAGCCAGGGCGCTCACTATTAATATACGGCAAGAGATCACTCCCACACATATACTTGCCTCTAACTACTTGTGCCCAGAGCTTATCCCGCTGTTGAATAAGCCCCCACCCCAGCTTCATAAGGTAGGCTTGATTTTGAAGTCTTGCGTGTCTTAAACCACGTCGTCCGCTCTTCTTTGGCTTGCATACTTCATGCCAAGTAACCAAGCGCATTTTCAGAGTGCTATCTGAACTTCCCCAAAGAAATTGTCCATTGCACTTGTTTAGTTGCTGGCACGTACTTATTGGCAATTTGGTTGTCTGCATCACATACCCAGGTATTGCAGAAGTCACAGTCTTAATGAGTGTCAACCTACCAGCTGTAGAGAGAGAATTTGATTTCTAGTTATCTAAGCGACTTGTAACTCGGCCAACCATTTCTTGGAAAGTTTCCTTTCCAACTCTTTTATGGTGCAGTTTGGCTCCCAAGTATTTTCCTAAATCATCCGTATAGGTGTACCTCAAAGCACTACTCAGTTCCTGATATTTGTTAAAGTTGACATTCTTTGAAAACAGAACTCTTGTTTTAGCATCATTCACCTTTATACCTGAGCTCTCACAGAAACATGTTAGGCACTGCTTAATCACCTCCACTTGGTTAAGAGAGGCTTATGAAAAAAAATGATATTATCAGCAAAGAAAAGGTGGGAAATGATAGGACCATCTCTATTTAGATGAATAGGTCACCATGCACCAGACTCCATCAACTCCTGGATAAGATATGCCAAACGTTCCATATAGATCACAAACAAATATGGGGACAAAGGGTCCCCTTGTCTCACCCCACGAGTCGGTAGAAACTTGTTCGCCTTATTACCATTACACAAAATTTGCATAGAAGGTGATCTCACAGATTCCATAATGAGATTTGTGAGTTTTTGTGGCAGAGATAACTCACCAAGACAAAGTTGTTAAAAGTTCTAGTTAACTCTATCATAAGTCTTCTCAAGGTCAATCTTGATGGTCATAAAACCTTTCTTCCCTTTCATATTACATATCGAATGAACCACCTTTTAAGTTATAATAATGTTATCATCATTGTGATGCCCCGGCACAAAACTACACTAGTTAGGAGAAATTACCTAGGGAAGGAAGCTTTTGATTCTATTAGCCACCACTTTAATAATCAACTTATACACCACTTTGCACAACCTAATGGGTCTCAAATCTTTCATTGTCTCAATATTTTCTTTTATGGGAATCAACACAAGCAAGGTGCCATTAATGTCCTTGACAACAATTGCATTAGCAATCACCTATTTAACAAGATTGATCATGGACGGCCCTACTATCTCCCATTGGTCTTTAAAGAGAGAGCACAAAAACCATATGTTCCTGGGGCTTTTAAACCACCCATGCTTTGTAAGGCAAACTTAATCTCATCATTACTCAATCACAATCACAGCTGCTCACTACACCAAAACAACCATTTTCTCACAGCCATAATCCATGAGAAAAGGGATAAAAATCTGTGAGAAATCATTTTCTCACAGAATTTCTCACAAAAACTTGGGTGTGAGAAAATCAGCCGTGGGAAAATTAAATTTCTCACAAAATTTAACCGTGAGAAAACTTCTCACAGAATTTATGCACATTTCTCACATACGGCATCCATGAGAATTTCTCATAGAAGACATTTCCATGAGAAAGTTCTCACAGGCATATTTCCTTGAGAATTTCTCGCGGATTTCCATCTATGAGAAATTTCTCATGGAATAATCCATGAGAAATTCCATGAGAAACTTGAGAAAAAATACAAAAAAAAAATCTCATAAACTATATAGGTGAGAATGCTACAAATCAACTATGCAAAATAATAATTTCATACAAAAAGTCTCATTGATATACAATAAGATAGAATTATTTTCTAGGACGCAAGCTATAATAAAAAGTAATACCTAAGATACAATTAATTTCCAAAAAATATTCTTATATAAACTAATACCCATGATACAATTATCTCAATCATATTAATCCAATGTCCCTAGCTACCGTGAAGGAGAACTCCAGCATCATAACCCACGGCATAGCATCATATCCCACAGCATAGTAGTACATGGCATCATAGTTAGCAAATCACATCTCCCTTAAGAGCTGCATATTATGATTAACTAGCAACTTTCCACCCGAACGAAGCCTTTGCAATTAATTCTATCTTGAAGCAAAAGTAATGGCATGTAAAATATCATATAGTTGGCATAAAAAATATATCTTATATAGCTTCAAATTGTTTTTAAGGCATATTGTGAAATATAAGGTCCATAATAAAAACTAAGTTCCATTGAAAAAAACCTCTTACTTTTGACAAAAGATTATTATATACAATGGAAAAACAACCCAAAAACAACAAAATTTCTGCCCTAATATTAGAACAAAGTTTCACCTTTAAGCAGCCAACAACACCACAAAATTAAGGAACCAAAGTAGCAAAAGCTTTAGAAGAATAAGTTACCTCTTAAATCCTTCTTCTCCTTAATTCTTCCACAAATGAAACAATTAGTCACAAGTTTAATGAAACCACCAGAGTTTCATGTCTTGATGATTGCCTGCTTTAAAAAATTCAGAATTAGGAAAACATGGTCACAAATAAGCAACATGACATACTATTAACAACTGCCTTATTCCTAGGAATTGTCGATCAGCTTCAGAATCATTAACCAAAGTCACAACAATGTATGGACAAAGACTCTAAGTACAAGTACAAAACCCACTTTACTATCAATGACTGAAATGACAAAATTGTTTTCACACCTCTTGGTACCTGTTGGCTATACAAAGGGTCAATAAAAGGTTATTAAGATTAACGCATTAGGTGAGCCTTTTATTATCTTTGGTGTAATAAATATGTGCCAAAATATTATATCTACCTTGAACATCATAAGAAAGCCAAGTTCTTTCAGGTTCAACTAGGACATAAGTAACGTGGGAACTTCTACCTGTGCATCTTGTCAAATATAGACCTGTAATTGTGAACAAAGCCATTTAAGTGCAAATCAAAGATTTCAAACCTCAAATTGGAGATTTTTTATACGTTGGAGCATTGTTCATACATGGGACTCCCATTATCTGATTCTTGGTGTGGATGAAATCCCTTCTCTTGGCAACTCTTTAGAATACTCATTCCATCAAGGTCAGTTAACCAAAAGAGTCTGCAGCTCTTGCAGCAAATCTCACCTTATTAAGTTGTCAACATACAATAGGTCCAAATAACATCGAAAGAGAATAATCACCACACGTGCCATCCTAACTTATCCATTGAAAGAGAATAACCATTGCAAATTCAGAACTGATCTATTTGCATCATTGGAAAGCACCATATTCTTTGTATGACATCACTCATATTGGAAAAGAGATTTACACTATTTGAAGAGAAACTAGAACAAACAAGGCTAGTTTTGTTCAAAATTTGCCAAACTTCTCCTGGTTTCATTTTCTTGCTCTTAAATGCAAATTGGATGTATATTAAACACATGATTTTGTGCTCAAATATATAAATAAAATTTAGACAAGAACATCCAGTAAACTGCAGAAAAGATACTCAGTTTTCATTACCTACGATACCTCTGCCACCTAAGAGCCAAAAGGATCAAAAGGAATTTAGGAAATTTGGACTAATATTTAGGCCCCAACTTTTATTGCACGGATTTTTAACAAGGTAGCTATATCTTATATTTGACTTTTGAAGAATCGTTAAATCATTTTTAACAAACCAAATTCAGATCCTCTCACTCCACTTCCTCATCTACCCAATAATGAATCAATGACAAAGGAACTGCAAATCACCATAGCAGACACACAACAACATACATTAGCATTCAAGATAAAAATATTTATCTTAAATATTTATCTAGAGCAACTTTAAGACTAGATTCCATAGTAGACAATAACGACCCACAAGCAAGCATCAATATAAACTTTATGCCTAGAGACCAAAATCCTCATATTTATAAATTTCAAACCAGAGGTTCTTCAAATGGCTAGACATTAGTGAAACTTGGCTACAGGTTTACTCAAAACAGGACAGACCCTAAATAAAGAATATACAAACAAGCAAAAATAAAGACTCATCAACCAAGATACAGCAGCAGGATGGAACAATAACAGCACAGCCCCAAAATTTATCAAGTTTCATATAGGATACAGAAGGCAAAGTTCCTGAATCATTTAAAACTACCCTAAAACTAACTAAAGAAATAAGTATCCATTAACATAGAGCAGTTACACAATCTATAATTCCATAACTAAATTCAACGGACAAGAATGTGTTTTACCGGGCCGAAGTCTCCTTGCTCTTTCTCTTCCTATTCAAATCGCTCAATCTCCTCCCCCTGCTCCTTCCTCCTGTTATGCCTTCCTCTCTCTACAAATGCTTACTTGTAGGACTTCAAACGAGTTGAGAAAACAAAATGGAGCACCCACAAATGAAAGAAGCAAGCCACAAGTTAAGCAGAAGACGCACGATGAGGAAGCTCAATAGCTTTAATGAAGGAGCAAACCACAAACGGAGCAATAGAACAAAAACTACAGCGGAAGAATAGAACATGCAACGAACGGAGGAGTGAAGGAGCAATGACCGTGCGAATGAAATTAGGGACTGCGAGTAATGTGATCTCTACCAAGTGAAATTAGGGCTTGCAAGAGAGAAAGAGTTGCTCAAAATTTCTACCGCGAAGAATGAAAAACTTTTGCCTTTCGCGGAAGGCAGGTTGGGTATTTAGTAGGCAATAGCGACGGATACAAAACTATTTATATTAATTTAGTGAGAAAATAAATCTCACTATTTTCTCATAAATTGTATTAATTTAGTGAAGAATTAAAAATATCCCGCTATTTTTTCTTGGTTAAAATTTCCTACATATTAGAACTTCCATGGTCTCCTCAGTTTCCATCTTTTAATTAGGAAGAGTAATTATATAATTATTTTAATAAGAAAAGTCTCAATTTAGGAAGAGTAATAATATAATTATTTTAATAAGAAAAGTTCTCAATTTTATTTTTTTATTTCAACCCGTAAATTATTTAAACACTGGGGTTAAATCTTTATCTAATATATATAAATAATTAAATATTAATTTTTTAACAAATATATAATTTAAATATTTATTAAATTAATATAAAATTTATTGAAATTATTTTTGCAACATCAAAATCTATTAAAATTAATACTCATGAAAAAATACAATAATTATAAAATTGTAATAACGTTAAAAAATAAAATTGTCTTAATATAACCAAAATTTATATTTTTCCATTAAATAATATTTACTTATCTTTTGTATGGTATAGTAGTGAATTTTTTCTATGATAAATTTTTCAATTTGAATTATTAAAAATGTATTTTCTATTTTTTAATACCATTTTCTTTTGTTAATAAATTGAGAGTATGGTCAAAATTAAGAGGTAGACCATGTTGAACTAACGGTAGAAACTACAAAATTAGATAATAGAAAAGTGAATTTGTGATTTACCAAAGGAAGAGTTGGTGGGTGCTGTGATATGCATAGATAGCGGAGTGAGTTTCAAATGAATTAAGAGGGCTTAGAGCTTCTACACAATTTTCTTTTTTTAAAGTAAGTGACTTCTCATGGAACAAACTCTGTGAGAAGTTACTAAATAATATAATTTTATTACTCTTTTTTAGTTAAAATATAATTCTATGACAAAATATTTTTTCTCATAGATAAATATTCTATGAGAATTTCTCATGAAATATATGTCTATGAGAAATACTAGCAAGTAAAAAGAAAAAATTCATGTTATACTTATGAGTTTCTCATAACTAAAAACTTTGAGAATTTTTCACAGAATTGTGGTCCTTGAGAAACTTATGCAAATATAAAAAAAATTCATTTTTTCTGTACTTTTTATTCTCACGACATAATGTTCCGTGAGAATTTCTCACAGATAACTAAACCATAAGAAATTCTCATTGAATATAATTCCATGAGAAATATACTCAAGTCAGGATGAAGAAGTTGTACATAGTGAAATTTCTCACGGATCCAAAGTCCGTGAGAATTTCTCATGGATTTCTACCAGTGAGAAGACTATTAAAATCATTTTATCTTTTTTTTTTTTAATTTTTCATGCTTTCTAGTGGATGTTCTCACAGTGTTTTCCGTGAGAAACATTGGCGCCAACTTCCCTCCAAGAGTCGCCAAAAAATCTCACTAATTTATATTTCTCACAAGAGTTTCTTTCTACTTCTTTTCCATGAGAATTTTCCGTGAAAAACATCTCTAAGATGATTTACCATGAGAATTTTTGTGAGAAATTCTCACCAATGTTTTGACTGTGAGAATTTTCCATGAGAAAATGACTGTTTTCTTGTAGTGGCTGGGCACCGCAGAGTCCACGATAGGCAAAGACTTCGAGCAAGTGAGAAGAGGACGCTGCACCATCTCATCCGTGAAAAAAAGAGCATTAATTAAATTTTCTAATATTTATAGTATAAATGTTAAAACAAATCATACTCATAAATAAAATATTTATAACAATTTATGAATAAATTCTTTATCCTTTTTTCTTGACAAAGAAACAGCATTTAAAAAAAGGTAGAAACTTCATAATTTTAAAAATGTTCATAAATTTTTTGTGCCTCACCTTAAAAATTCAAAATAGTCGTATTTTAGTATAAAAAATTGAAGTGATGCGGATGGGTGCGAAATAGTATAAATAAATATGTATGTACAAATATGGAACGTGTATCATATTTGATCCTGTATCAAATATGGGTAGTACATATACTATCTTTAAGTATCTATACTTTATAGGTGCCAGGTTTTCAATTCAAATTTTAGTTACAATTTTTCTTAAAAATTGCCAACCCACATGTTAAGTTGATCAATTTTTTTAGTGAGTTAAATGAGTCAACTTATTAGATTGGCCCAATATTCATTGCTCTAGTGTAAATTAGAACTTATCTTATTAATAAAAATTAATTTAAGTTTTAGTAAAAATTATGAGTATTAGAAAATTCTTTGAATCTTACTTATATTTTTGTAAACTTAATTGCAGCCTAGTGTCCATACCATTTTATATATAAGCTGCGAAATTAAATTTTGCCTAAAGGAAGATGAATCCCATTTTCGAACCCAAGTAGCAGTTTGGCATGCACATATATATATATATAGCACACCAACTAACAGTCAATTATAAAGAAAAAAATCTCATTTTGATAGAAAAAACAATAACAGGAAAGGAAGTTAATTCCAAAAAATATATATACGATTTAGAGAACATGATAGTTAAATATCATGGAAGGAAGTTAATAACAAAAATGTGCCTTTCTAAAAATATACTTACAACTTGTGAAACTTCTAATAGATACCAAGGTATCAAATTTAAATTTACTTATGATGGAAAATGTTAATTTTGTCCTACTCTCCTCTTTGAAACTAATCCTCATCTATTCACAACTTTCTTTCTTTCTTTTTTTGGCCACACCTATTCACAACTTTAAGCAAGGATAAAATCACATTTTTCAATGCACTTTAATTTTAGTATGATATATTGGTATTTATTGAGAATTTCACAAGTTGTATGTATGTTTTTTAAATTAATTTTGGTATTTAATGGTCATTTTTCCAAAACCGTATTCTTCGTTTTTGGCAAAAATAAAACAAAGAGATAGACAGTTCTATTTGATAGGTTATCCACTGAAGAGGAAAAATAAAATAAAATCTTTTATAATTTAAAACCTTTATCATCATCATCAAACTGTATTGGTTCATTATTTTTATTTTTTATTTCAGATAAGATATGAGGATTCAGACTTTGTTTTTTTGATCAATTTAAAAAATGAGCTTGGTTTTAATTTCAGTTAAAAAAAGTCAGCCGTAATAAAGATTTTTGTTTTATTTTTTGGTTTACATACTTTAACTTATTTTAATCCCACGTTGTCCATGCGAATATTTGCAATTTGGCACTTAGCTATTGTCTTTATCAATGAGAATTGTCTCTATTATAAGAAGCTCATCCTCTCTCTTTCTTTCCCAACAGGACGAAGATAAACTTCGATAGCCATATCTATCCATAACCAATGACTCCATCGTTTATCCTCTTCACGCTTCTCTTAGCATTCCCCGTAAATCTGCCCCAGTCAATCGCCATTGTGCTTGACACAGATGGTAACCCAGTTCAAATAGGCGGCAGCTACTACGTCTTGCCCTGCTTCAACGACTCCGGTGGCGGTGGGCTCACGCTAGCTCGCATCGGGACCAATCCGGTGTCCTCCTGTCCACTAGCCGTCGTCCAGTCTTCCTCAGAGGCCTGTCTGGGCATCCCCGTATCAGTTTCATCACAAACATCAGTCATCTCAAATGATGATAAGGTAAGTATCAGCTTTAGTACCACAAATGTTTCATCAAATTGCACAGAATCGCTCACTTGGATCCTTGTGGAGGATAATACTTCCAAGGTTTGGTCCATAGGGATTGGCAACAGTGAAGACTACCCTAGTAATCTGACTATGGCTGGGTGGTTTTGGATTAAAGAATATAATTCTGGATACAAGTTTCGTTACTGTGGTAGTACTTTTAAGTCCAAGTTTCATAGAGATGTTGGGATATATACTGATATCGATGGGAATAATCATTTGGCTCTTCTGGAAGCTGCGTTTGCTGTTAAGTTCAAAAATGCTAATTCTGATCACTTGCATGCATATGAATGATGTTGCGTTTAAATGCTTCAGAAGTCAAGCTTATGTAATTAATATGCAGAAGCGCTTCCTTTTTATGTCAGTTTCATGAACAAGGTTGTGACTGATATGCTTTTATAATCCCGAGGATTTTCCTCTTGGACATGTGAATTTATGGTATAATTGAGAATGTTAGCATGGAATTTTTAATTTAGAAAGCATGCAAATTAGTTCACCGAAAAAAAAAACAGCATGCATGCAAGTTATGAAAGTTATGGAGTTACTTTCTTAATTTGCCTGTAAAGGAATGAAATCATACCTTGTGAATTTCTTTCTTTCTGTACAAGCAATGAAGTACCAAGTTGATTGAGGTCGATTGACCATCCTTTCTTAATTTAATCAACGTCGTTTAAATCCTTCATCTCAATACGTTTAGAGCCTTCTATGTGTCGATCATATACACTCGTCTCAGTAGAAATTTTCTTCGTTTACTGTTTGAAAATGTCAGCTTATCCTTTCAATCTTTTAAGAGTCCAACTATTGGCTTCATTCGGTTTTGTTAAAAGTCAGTAATTAAGTTGAAAATTTGAGGAGAAAAAATGCTACTTAGTAAATATTATCACAAATTAAGTATACTAATAAGAATTTTAAGGATAATATATAACACAACAAATTGCAACTGGCATGATCCTAGAAAGAAAAGTCTTATGGAGTCAAAGGATAGAGTGCATAAAAACAATAAAGTAATATAATAGCTGAAACATTGTAAGAGCAGTTGAAGTCTATTGTGCTTTCATTTCTTCCCTGTTTTAAAAGAAGCAAAACAAATATATGATAAGACTAAAATGTACACAGCAAGTTAGTGGGACCAAAACATTTAAGCAAAAGCAATTATATCAATTCAAAAAAAAAAAAAGAGGAACCAGCAGCAGACTGATTTAATCAGCTGAAGACAACAAGAATAACATCCGAAGAGAATGGTTGAAGAGAAAATGAAGCTTAGGTAATTTACAATGCAGCACAATAATCAATTAGGTAATATATAATGCATAAATAAGTTAGTGATGAGCATTAAGAACTTAGTTGAAGTTAGTAACAAAGAATTTGTATATATTTTTCACTGTGAAGGAAATGGTATACTAAACATAGAGAAGGAAAAATTACTATGTTGCAGTTGTTTGTTATAATGCAAGGATCATGATAACACCGCAGTCCCTCACTCACACTCAAAGTTATCCAATCAAAGTAAACAAAGGTAACTTCTAGTGATCATTCATATAATATCTGCTATATATTGTGGCATTTGTTTTGTCTATGTGGCATTTGTTTCATCACTTGGTTAAACGCTGGAAATTCTGGCGTTTATAAAATGCCAGAAATTGTGGCGTTTATAAGTGTCAATTAGTGGAATGTCACAAATTGTGGTGTTTCTGGTCGCATTTTTAACGCCACTTTTCAATCATAAAACGCCAGTATTTTTGGCGTTTTTATAAAACGACGCTATGATATTTCCATCATTTGTTACCATGGCATTTTCAAAAAAGCTAGTAAAAGTATTTTTGGCACAAAAATATGCCACCAAAGCAAATAAAAGAATGCCAAAATCACAAGTCTTTTTTTGTAGTAACGAAAGATTAGGCCATTATCTTTATCTTCCCATTTTATATGAAATAAAAAACTGTCATCATACATTCCTAATTCACTAAGAAATTCTTTTTTTCAATGATATCAATTATATAGTAAACAAAGCATAAACTAATAGTAGAAACAAACACACGTTGGCGCATCAATATATAATAAAAAGGAGGATGGAACCACACAATGCATTAGCACATTGCGGCTCCACCTTGTGCTGTGTGTCTTTGACTTTTTTTTTTCTGTTTTCTATTTTTTTCTATTTTCTTTTATATTATTTATTTGATATCAATTTTTTTTTAAGATAGGGACAGTTAGTGATAAAAATTTTTTAAATTTAATATATTTTATAATTAAATAAAATGTTCCTCGTGTGTCCCACACAGTTATATACCCTGCACAAGCAAGGGAGTAAAATCTAGTTAATATGGAAGGAAAGGTAAGTTTGAGCAGAATCATTTGTTTTTGCATATTTGGAGATGATAATTTGTCAATCATGAGAGGAAAGAAAAAAATGACCAATTTGAATCCCACTTACTTTAAAAAGATACACCTCATTCTCGAATTTATTACCATAAAGAAAGAGGAAAGATAAAAATAGGAAAAACAGCAGTTTTTTCAGTATTGACTTTTTTTATGTAATAGAGTATTGACTATCGAGAGACAAAGATAAGGAAATTTAGAATATTGGGCCTAGCCCATTTCTTGTGACAAAAACAAAAGAGGGGGAACGAAGAGAAAAAAAAGACAAAGAGAGTGGTTAATGAAAAACAAAAAACAAAAGAGATTGCCACATTGTTTTTTGGGTGAACGGGTGGCGACAGCTTTTGAAAAAACATGGGGCCTTATGATGGTTCAAGGAAACCCAAATTAACGGTTTCAAAAACGATGTTACTCCAAATTTTTGTGATGGTGCAAGGAAACCTAATTAAGGCGGCCCATTAATCCCTAACAAATAGGTCTTGTGGGCTCCTGTGGTGTAATATATCACACATCACGACTCTCATCCTAACCCAGGTCCCAGTGATCAAGGTTCAACTTTAATGTGATATGGTTAGCAAAAAAAAAAAAACTTAAATGTGATATTACCAATAAAAATAGTTCCAATTGATAAGGGTATAATTCATACTTCACAAAAATATAAGTTCAATTCTGTGAGTGCTTTTTGAATTATAAAGCATATCCTATTTTTCACTAGCATTTAAAATTCAGCTCACTCGTACTTTTTGACCCAAAAAAAAATGATCTCCTTATGTTATTGTTCAATGACTATAAAAATTATAAGGAAAGAATAACGTAGTTTAGTAGCTTTTTTAGAAAATAAAAATATTAATTATAAATATTCAAAATTTTAATGATAAAAACTACTTTTAACATTTTAACTGTATTATATGATTAAACCTTTAATTACAAAAAAGTTTTAGCAGTGAGAACATATTCTATTCCAAATTTCAATGATTGAGGTTGAACGTGGAATCCACCTTTTTTATTTTTGCCAGTATAAAACCCACTAAGACCTGGCTGGGTGGGCAGCGACAAGTTAGGGAATTAATGACAAACTGGTAAAAAAAAGAGTTTAAAGTAATAAAAAGTACTAAAAACGAAAAATAGAATAGTACAATTTAGAAGCTAATTAGTAATGAGTCTTTATTTGATATCAACTTTACATATAGGACTTGAGGTGTCATTTCCTTTAATAATATTCTTCTGGTGACCAAACGGGTCCTTATGCTTAATTTAGTTTGGTTGACAACCATGAATATTGATGAAAAAGGAATGGAATGGGAATGGTGTAAGAATGGAACTGGAGTAGAAATGAAGATTCTTAAATTTGTGAGAATATGGTTCCCACAATTTTATGAGGGAAATAAGATTTTATTTTTGGGAATCCAATGTAAAACTATCAGCATGACCTTATAAAAAAATCAAAATCTAATAAATAACTTTATGAGAAAATTTTAAAAAGTAAGTAATTTCATTTTTTTCATTGTCCTAAAATACATCTTTTAATTATATGCTTTTTACTTTTTAGTATTAAATTAAACAAAATTATTATTTTGTTACTGATAATTTATAAAATATTTTTTTAATTAAAAGGGAAAACTTAATCATTTGGCCCCTATACTTTACATCAATTTTTGTATAGGTCCCTATAGTTTTTTCTTTCAACAAGCTCCTTCCAATTTTCAACGTTTGAAGAGTTCATCCTCATATTTAGTTAACATTAACACAAGAGACCTTAAGATGTCCAGGTGACAGAAATGGAGTTAATTTTTTATGATGTGGCTAACAGAAATCTAATATGGATTAACACACAAGATAATCTTGAATAGTCATAGGATGCATGGTGAATGGTGATCCCTATCTCAAAGCACGCACAAACTCTTGCTTATGAAATGAAGCAATCATACCTCAAATTTTACCCCCACCATTTGAAATGGAAATCGAGAAACTGTTTCTGACCTAACCAGGTATTTAGGATGACAAGAAAACACAATATAAGAAGGAGAAGGGAAGAAAAGTAGAATAAGGGAGAAACTAGAAAAACTTAGAAAGAGATAGCTTCAGGGAAGAGAGAAAATTCCAAATAACCAATACTATTCAATTTATAAATCAAGTATGAAATTCAAATTACAATTATAGTTATTTATAGAATTTAATAAAACTTTTTAAAAGATTGATAAAATCTAATAAAATGAGAAATTATTTAACATAAAGACTCAGCCAAGGGAGATTGCTAACCTAAATGACAGCGAAAGGAAAGTAGACTGAATACATGTTTTAATGATCTATTTTTTGTTATTGATAATTTATAAAATATTTATTTTGAATTAAAAATTTTTAAAATATATATTAACATTTTATTAAGTAATTGTAAAAATAATTTTAATAATTAGAAATTAATAATAAATAATTTGTATATTTGAGCATTAGATATATTATATTCATTTGATTATTTTTCCTTTTCATTCTACGCATATCCCACATTTCTACACATTTCATCCCACCCTTATTACCTAAACTAACTTTAGATAGCTTACTTTTATATTATTTTAATCCAACAAGACATAAATCTGAAGTAAAAAAAATGCATTTCAGCAAACGCTTTTTTCTCATTCAATTCAGAATTTATTCCCATGTCCATTTCTATTTTTATTTTTATAAAAATATTCTACCAACCAAACGGCCTTAGATTTTCCTTTGGTACGCAAAAGGAAAGCAATCTTAGAAAAAAAAAAAAACAAAAAACAAAACGACCGAGAGTTCAAGTACTTGTGGTAATCAAAAGTATGAAAGATTTCACACTGACGGAATTTAGAAATTCTATGGATTGTATATTGGATTAATTAAGAAATCAAGGAAACTTGATCTTTCACCATCATATTATCCAAGGCCTATATAGCTTTACTTATCATATAACTTTTCATTTTACTTTTAAAAGCTTTAAACATATATGGTAGTAAAGGATTTGCATTTTTGTGGTGCTTATGCCATTTCTTTGACCAAAAAGTAAGTGATGGAACTTGCATGATATTGTTTGATGCGTAGAATAGGATAAAATGAAAAAAAGATTTTGTTAATAAAAATATTTTTGTATATATTTATTTGATTAAAAATTAATGTAGAATACATTATTATTAAATCATGATAACAAGATATTATTATTATTATTGTTATTATTACTACTACAACTACTATACTATTAAAATGGAAAAAAAATTTTCTCTCAAATCAAGTAGCCGAACGACTTGTTAGAGTCTTGTACTATAGTTAATGATAGACATTATATTAGGGAAATGATATTGTTCAAAACTTTAGTCACTTTTCTCTTCTTTGGCTCAGAAAGAAAGCTCCTCTCTCCCTTCATACTAATAACCAATCAGTGATAGTTATGTTGGACACTTAATGAAATAATTGACAATAAAAGATACGGTTCAAAAGAAGCATATAAAAGAAGAATACATATAAAACTATGAAAATAGGTGGAAAATTCATTTGTCTGTATCACATTTGCTTTGTTTGAGCTTTTTCCATTAGTATTATCTAACTTTTCATTTTGCTTTTGAAAGAGTTCTAAAATCTGTATACATCGATTGTTTCTTGATGGGAGGAGATATATAATATGACGTGGCGATCTTTTTTATAATAGCTAGTAGCACGTAGCATCTATACAAGTAGACCTTATCATATGTGAAAGCATACA
Organism: Adenanthera pavonina; assembly: GCA_026686845.1. Lineage (NCBI taxonomy): Eukaryota > Viridiplantae > Streptophyta > Magnoliopsida > Fabales > Fabaceae > Adenanthera > Adenanthera pavonina. The sequence continues at coordinate 49,100,933 of JAIVEN010000001.1, read as the reverse complement.
ATAAGCAAGATTAGATAATTTTTAAATTTTAGGATATGAATACCAATACACTCATACATACATATAATTATTTATTATACTTATATAAATAATTATATGTATAATTAATAAATTAACTCATTAAAAATAAAAATAAATATTAAATGTTTTCAAAATTATCACATCATGACTAAAAAAAAAACTCCATGCATAAATACAATATTCATAATAGCTTACAAATAAAACATTTCTTAAATGCAAAAACAGAACAAAAAATGTAGAAATATCACATCACTACAAACTCACATGAGATTCTTTTTCTATCCTAGCTTAAAAATAAAAAAAACTAAAAAGATCATATTTTTCTTTTAAAAATTAAAGCGATACAATCAAGTTTAAAGTGATGAATTAATATATGTGTATTTATAAGTAATTAAGTATGGTACACGCAACTTATTATATCGTGTATCTATGAAATACATACATGCATATATATATATATATATATTAGAGTATGATGTGGTTATTTGTAATACTATGTTAATATTTAGGCAATTATGGAGAAAATATTAAGAGTATAAACGAGTTGGCTCCAGCTTGAATTTTTGCTTTTGACCAAAAGTAGAGCTTGACTTTAATATGGTCAAATTTGGTTACTTAAGTAAAAATGGAATAAATTCAAATACAAGACTAAACTTTAAGTACTCAAAACAAATTATTAATAGATTTGGTTTTTCAATAAGCAAGCCAAGCTCAAAAAATTTATGAACATTACTATAAATATAACTATATTTACAAAATTTCTGAATTGGAGACATATCAAACTTAAATATAAATATAAAATTATGAGAATTTATATTACGTAATATATGTGTATATGTGTATAACAAGTTATAAACATTTATTATAACGTTTTATTTATGATGATGCATAAATTTTCTGTAATTGTCTATAATCTTTAATAAAATCGTATCATGTGTGTGTGTGTGTATGATTGCAATATATGTTATATAAACAAAATATATGTTATAAAACTAAAAGTATATCATCACAACTAGTTGCAAGCTTAATGAGTTCGAATTAAAAATTTTAAATTAGACTCATTTAATCAAACAAATGTTAAACACACACACACACCCACAGTCAAACTCGTCCATCAACAAAAGCAATGGGTCCCTTATACCAAAAAGAAAAAAAAAACAAAAGATCGAACATAAATCAGCCCAATTCAAGCATTTTGACGAGCTAAATCGGAATGGGAACACAAATAAATCGGCTAATTTTTTATCTCTGGGTACAGTGTAGAGATTGAGAACTTTTCTATTTTGATGATAGTGAAAGAAAAAAATGACTTTCTTTCCTGTAATTCGATATATGAATTTTGGCATACTGTATTCCAAAATAAGTTATAAATATTAGCAAAAGATGTTCATGATTAATAGTTATATGAAAAATCAACTTTCACCTTGTACGTCGAGAGTTCAAATTTCTTCATACTTCTTATTAGGGAATGAAAAATCTTGCCGTGAAAAGGCGCACTTTATAAAAAATGGTAAGATCTTAAATTTATAAATATCACACAGATGGTAAATAGAAATTAAATTGTCTTATTAAAATCTTTCTCGAGATAAAACTGATACATTCTGAAATGGCTGTATGAAAAGAGAAATGATTCAAACCAACTTTTTATGTGGTCACTGGTGGACACGTCACAAGAGATAATCGATCGTTTTATGATTCATCAACCAATAATTAGTGCAAATGACACTTAAATCATTATGAACAAATGCTTCATCTTTCTGTTCTTTTGTGTCTCATTATCTTTGACTGGAATTCAACTTAACCACGCTATTGTTAATGGATGTCATTATTGGAGCATATACAAAACCACCTTTAGTTGCATAAAAGGAAATCATTTATATATATATAGATAGATTTAAGACTGGGACAAAGTGTCGTGGACCTTTCTTGAATTCTCTTTCATGGCACCATTGGTGACACCATTTAATAATGGAAGTACATTGGATAGCAAAATAATAGACTTCGAGTAAATTACAGTGACTCCCATTGAATTTTATTTAAATTACACGACAATTTCTTTTATTTTATTTGTTATGATATTTGATAAAATTACATGGACATCTCTTCTATTTTCAAAACAAAGGCCTTGCTTGACAAAATGAGTAGACTACACAACTTTTTGATAATTTTGTTGAAATTATATTGACTTCTCATCTATTTTTAAAATACACACAAATTTCTTCCAGAAATGTAAGGTATATATGTGTAATTTCACTAAAATATAAGTTATACATGCCTATTGTTTAAGTATATAGTTTGTGTTTGTGATTGAATGAGATAATGCAAATTGGTCGTGTGGGATGCACACTCCCATTATAAATGTATATCTTCCACTCTTCCTTTTCTCAAAAGCACTAAGCAGTGCTTACCTATTCAGCAATCCATTCTAATTCTATGTCATCTATTGAGTTATGAGAGCACTTTATATTTTCCCTTATTTGACTTTTATCTAATTTCCATGTTTTATTGAAACATTATATTGGCTGTCTATGAAAAAGGTAATCTCTATAGCTTATTAAAAGAATTAGTCTTCATCTATCTGTTATCCTTAATACTAAAATAAAAATCAAGGGTATTTCTTTTGCTTCAAGTGAGACCTTGCATTAATTGTGGAAAGAGAAAATTGGGGTTAATTCCATTTCTTTTTGCAATATTCCAATTTTGTTTGGTCATGACAATATATGTCCTACCCTATTCCTTTGGATATAATGTGCGTGTGTGTAGAGAGAGAGAGAGAGAGAGAGAGAGAGAGAGAGAGAGAGAGGACAGTGTTAGGATTTTAGAAGTATCCTATCTATGGAAGACATCCCATTTAAGATAAAAGTATAAAACCGTTTAGTACATGATTCTCATTGGATTCGCTCTGTTTGTACTTAATGAAATCCATAATTCCATATACAAGATTGAGATGAATGTTTGGGAGAAAATATTTATTTTTCAGTATCATCATCACCATCATCATCAATGGATGTTGATGTGATGTATATATTGAACAAATTGATGAAAATGGTTTTTCTCTTTTTTTGAAAAAGAAAGAAGGGAAAATATCCACTTTAAATGCCTTGGAAATTTAATATTTTAAAAAATATACTTGAAACTTGCTTAATTACCATAAGATACTTAAATATTTAATTGGAAATATTTTTCAGTATGCAATTTCCCTTTTACCCATGAAGTTAAGGTGAAATATATGAAAATCAGTTGTAAATATATGAAATAAATAAGGGTTACTTGGAAATCTATGAAGAACTATTATAAATCATCATGGAGTAAATGAAGTATAGCCAAATAGCCCATTTTCAAGTGATACCTTAATTTGATAAAAAATATTTCCAACTAGGTATTCAAGTATCTTACGGTAATTAGACAAGTTTCATATATATTTTTGGAAATATTAAATTATTGAGGTATTTAAGTGGAATTTTCCAAAGAAAGAAAGGAAATTAGAAGTCAAGGGCTATCGATTAAAAAGTATAATAGAGAAATTATTTGAATTTGAATTTTATATAAATATATTTCTTAAGTTTATGCATGACAACTAAGTCCAGTTATTACTTATAAGAGTTCAATTAAGATTTTGAATAATTATGATTATATGGTTTTTTCATCATAATTAAATACTACACCCAACCTCTATTATATGTCACTTTTAATTACTTTACATGGATTTAAAAAAGTAATTAAAAGTAGTTAAAGTGATTAAATTTATAAAAAAATTTCATTATTTTACAAAATTGCCCCTAATTTAAATGATTTAATTGTAACATCATACTAATTAAATAGTGTAATTTAATAAGGATATTTGTGAAAAAATAAGTTATCAAACCATTTTATATTTTGACTTATAATTAGGGTTATGAAAATGTGGATTTATTTCTTTTAGGATCATATGTGTGTGTGTGTGTGTGTTTTCATCCATCGCCAACCGATCACTCTCTTTAATTATCATCCGTGATTCAATGAATCGAGATCCTATTTCTTTTTTGGACCAAAATCAAGATCCCATTAGAACAAAAAACAGAAAGAAAAAAAGAAAAGAACCCCACTCAACTTAATTTCAGGCTTTCTATATCTACATCTGTTTTGTTTTTCTCATCAATCGTCAACTGATCATTCTTCTTAATTATAACTCAATTCACTGTTTCAATGATTCAATGATTTAAAATCCTATTCTACGGGGGGAAAAACCCTTGATGTGGGAAGCTTTATATATATATATATATATCTGATGAACAGGCTCTCCATTATTCTTTAAAACTTTATAAAAGAGGAGCTCTGTGTCTTTTCTTTTGACAATATTTGGGCCTATTTGGCTGATCTTTTTAAAATAAAAATCATACTTTTCTAAGAAGATATATTTGGTTAAACATAAGCTACATTTTTAAAAAGAAAAAAGTGGGTTAAATTACAATTTTGGAAAATGAGGGAGATAATTATTTTTTCTTTTCTAAAACTATGGTTTGGAAGAGAAGGTGAATACTAACTTTATATTATACAACTAAAAATATTTTTTAATTTTTATCATCTAAACATATTTTTTGTCAAATTATGATTTTACAAAAAGAATATGTAAATATAATAACTTATAACAAATTTACTTTTATTAAACTTTATTTTTATAAATTTTATTTATTTTAATTTATTTTTACAAAACTGAAAACTAAATGGGTCCAAAATTAGTGATATTACGTTTTAATTAATATTTTTCTGCCCCTTGAGTAGCATATAGTGCAATGAATATTATTTAAATGGTGTAGTTTAGATTTTTATATCATGTGGTAAAAAAATGTTTTTTTTTATATCAGAAGAGTGGCATCACATCTGCGGCTGTCATAGAAGAATTGCTTTGTACTGATTCTTAACCGAGTGGCAACACTAATGAACAGGGAAAGTAATTACTTTTGTTTCCGGATACCTTTGAAAGAGTCATCCCGAATAAGGGCATGGATGGAAAAAACTTTTGGGTTGGCGACAATTCTAATTACACTTAATTTAATTAATTAAAATGTATTTATTTTGTTATTTATATATAAAAAATACTAAATATTTTGATTAATGAAACAGTTATATTTTAAATTCATAGCAAATTAAATATACCTTTTGACACAATAAATAATATATCCTCTTATTTTAATTTGATTAGATTAATAAAGTATATTAAGTAAATAAGCTTAAGTACATAGGTCATGTATACAGTATACTTGTATGAAACTCAAAATAAGTGTTATTGTTCATACATTGTGACCAGTTCTATACAATATTTTTTGAAGTGTTCTATACAATTTTAAATATATTTTTTTAAAACATACAATTTTTAAATATAACTAGTGTGGATTTGGTTATTGTATGATGAAGCATCAAAAATCAATTGTAATTGTTCATAACTCATAAACAGTAGTTAGAATTTTTATGTTATATACAGATTAAGTAAATAAGTTTTTTTTAATCAGAGTAAATAAGCTTTAAGTACATAGATATCATATGCATTTTCATGAAACTCAAAATAAGTATTACTGTTTATAGATTGTGACCAATTCTATACAATTTTTTTTTGAAGAGTTCTATTCACATGGCTCAAAAATAACAGTACAATTTATTTAGAATTTTTTATATTATATATAGATTATTGATTATTGATTGATTATGGATTTCCATTGCTTTTAAATTAGTGGGCTTGTCCCACTGTTGCCTCCATTACACTGGCCATCTTCATCATAAATACCCTTCCTTGCGTGTGTCCTCCACACTACTTTCTTCTCTTCATTAACAATAATCTCACTCTTTCTCTCATGGCTTCCAATCAAACACCCACGATCACCACGAACCAAACCAAATTTGCCCTTCCAAACAACGACCTCGAGCAGCAGCAACAGCAACCAACAACCCTAGACACCCTAACAAAGGGCGTTGGCGACGATGACTTGAACTACTCGAAACGAGCACAGTGGCTAAGAGCCGCTGTTCTAGGAGCCAACGATGGATTGGTCTCCACGGCATCTCTGATGATGGGAGTGGGGGCAGTGAAGCAAGACATTAAGGCCATGATCCTATCCGGGTTCGCCGGCTTAGTCGCCGGAGCTTGCAGTATGGCCATTGGCGAGTTTGTGTCGGTGTACTCACAGTTGGAGATAGAGGTGGCTCAGATGAAGAGAGAAAAAGAAAGAAAAAGTCTCGGAGACAGAGCTAAAGAGGAAGATGAAGAAGAAGAAAGCGATGATAAAGAGAAGGAGAGTTTGCCGAATCCTTTACAAGCAGGAGCAGCATCGGCATTGGCGTTTTCAGTGGGTGCGATGGTGCCATTACTGGCTGCGTCGTTCATAAGAGAATATAGGGTTAGGGTTGGGGTGGTGGTGGGTTCGGTGAGTGTTGCTTTGGTGGTGTTTGGGTGGTTAGGGGCTGTGCTGGGTAAGGCTCCCACGTTAAGGTCTAGTGGAAGGGTCTTGTTTGGAGGGTGGCTAGCCATGGCCATAACCTTTGGACTCACCAAGTTGATTGGATCAAGCGGGCTTTAGTTAATTAATCTTCATTAGAGATATGTTTAGTTTGTAAAATATAATTCTCAACATGTACATAAGCATATAAGAGATGGTTCTGTTATAAACTTATAATATATTTATGTGCTTGATATGTATATATGTGTATTATTATTATTTTTTTAACAGTCGTATTTGTTATTTCCTATTAAGCACTTGAAGGATCAGTCGTTGAATGAGACAAATGAATCTTAATTTGCTGTTAATTATGTAATGATATATGCTTTGTCTCTTTTCATTTTAATCCTCAGGGTCCCCTCATTGTTGCTTTTTAATTACTAGAAGTGATGAGACACGTGAATTAAAGTGGTTTGCTGGCCAGATACATTAATTGACCAGTTTGGTACGATGGAATCTGTGCTGGAAATGGAAAAGAAAGTTTAACTATGCTTGTTCAATTGGAATGAATACTCTTCTGCAGAATAGCAAACTCTATTGTGTGATGATGGAATCTGTCTTCCCTTTCATGTTGCGAAGAAAACCTCCATTTATGAATATTTTAATTTGCTTTCATTAATTTCAAAATTTAATGATTAGTTTGCCCCATACTTATGAATCCTCCCTCTCTACCCTTCGTCTCTATCTAGCCCCATCTTTCCAGCCCTCCCTTATTTCTCTCTATCTCTCCACTCTATCTTTTTTTAAAGTTAATTAGCATTTTTCTTTTGTTACAAAGGTTAGCTTGTTTATGTATGTTTTAATTAAAAAAATGAAGAGAAGAAAATTTTCTGATTTATATTTAAACAATCTTTTTAATTTCTTTAATTAACATAAATAAAGAAAAAATGTTTTATTTATACTAGTGACTTTATAGTTTACATGCTATAGGACATACTTTTTTTTATCTTTCAGTGGATTAACTTTATTTGCATAAAATATATTTAATAATATCACGAAAATAATCTAATATAATAATTATTAAAATAATTCATAAGTGTTTGAGCTTTTCAATTAATCTTGTATTATAACTGCTCTTGCTTAACATATTACATATAAATATATATATAAATATAATTAAATAAATATATGAATACTATGTATTAGGAAAATATCATGCTTAAACGAATCTAATCCCTTTTCCTAGAACCAATACCCGCGAATCTTTAAAATACCAATAAAACTTTCATGTATGAAATAAATAAATTCTATGAATATTCATAATATCAAGTAGAGTCAAACTGATGGACTAGATCTAAGACATGACCCACCTTTATGACCAAGTCCATTTCATAGGTATATGATCCATTCTGGCCCAACATTGTTGATACACATGCCAGGCCCAATTGAAAGCCTCTCCGGTTTCCTACACGGATTAACAAAGAAAAGAAGCTAGCGGTTCACAAAAAAAAACAAAAAGAAGAAGAAGAAAGAAGCAAGCGGAAAGCCCCGGCTTTGATCAACCTCAAACGATGTTGCCCGTTGGGACTTCCACTTTTTTCGTTTCCTCAGTCAGTGTCTGATTGATAGTCTTCGGATGCATGGAGGGACTCATTATTCAAAAACAGTACGCCGATCCCCAATATAGCCGTTGGGAAGGGATCAAACGGCGTTGGTTTGTATTTCAAGCTGGATCGATCACAGAAGCACAATATGGCCGTTGGGAAGGGATCAAATGGCGTCCTCTTGAAATTTCAAGCTGGAAATCAACTTAGCAGAAACAGGAAGGAGCTGAACGATGATGCTACCAAGTGGGGAAGGACAAGCGGGATGAAAGTCGATTGTCATTGACCCTGGTATCTGATGATGCTTTCTCTCTCTCTCTCTCTCTGTTTTTTTTTTTTTAACTCTTGTTATTGGTTAGCTGATTAATTTGGAATTTCCACCGAGTTAAGAAGTATGGCTGCAAAATGTTAATTGACAGAACAAATGCTTATGAGATAATTACTTGCAAAATGTTATGGATGATTGTTGTGATAATCAATCACTTGTACTAGCCATAATATCATTCATTAACATTGTTATTGCAACTGAAGTTGAAAGACGTTTTACCATGTTTTCTTTGTGACAAGAATCGATTTTCATTTTTCATGCATGTTTTTGAGATTTTTTTTGTGCAAGTCATTTATCAGGTAGAGTTTTCCCCCCTTCCAACCATTCTTATCAATTGTTACTTTGATTATTGAAATGCTGTTACTAAAACCTTTTCAAATAAGTTAGTTCATTGCTTACTGAAATGTAATTGGTGGATTTAAACATGCCTTGCTTTTCTCTTTATTGGCGGGCAAAGTTATGGTTCATGCTTTTGAGAAAAGACCAGAGCTTATTTCGATTTGGAGTGTCTTTGGAACTCAGGGACATTGGAAAAGCAAACTGTGCGTTTTTGTTTTTTTTTCATATTGGTCTGTTCTAACTTCTAAGCATAGTGGTTTGTTAATGCATGAGAATTGAAGCTTTGCTACTTTTTTTTTTCTTAGAAGCATCTAATTTGATTTCAATATGCTGTTTGATTTATTTAATTACTTCTGAAACTAATATAATTCTATTGCTTCTGGCGTAGCCTGTTTTATTTTTTGTTTTTTGTTTTTTTTAAAACTCAATTTAGCATTGGACAGTTGTTGCTCAGTACTAAGTAGCACCTTCTATTATAAAATGCTGTTAGCTAAATATAGAAAATTTTATAGTAAACCATGCACTCGATTATTAGGTTTCGGCACAAATTTTGTCTGGTCTGTCATGTGATATTGAAGTGAATTCCATTTGAGTCTCTCTGATTTGTCTCAATTTGGAAAAACTTTGGAGAAGATTTCTCAGCACAAGGGAGTGCTTGATTAGTGTTTCTGTGCGATAATTGTGAAGAGCCTTGAATTGTTGTTCTTGCAAAAATCCATCAGATTTGAAACATGAGGACAAGAAGTACTGTTATAAGATCCAAAAATCCAACAGATTTAAAACATGAGAACAAGAACTACTAAGAGGGGAGATCACATCTCCCAAGGCTTTACTCTTCCTATCAGGGAGCACTTGATTACTCAGAACTGAGTAACCAATACACTTTGGTCAAATTCAAGTCAATAGCCATAAGACCCCTTTTCCCCAAACCAAGTGTTTCACCCATAAAAACTGAAGATGCAGTGCTAGTTTGGAAATACGTTTTTTTACATATAAAGATGTCGAGCAATGTGCTCCCATTGCTTCTTTTTAGAACATGCTAATATCAAGAACTAAATCATACTTTATTATTTGTAATTTTCAACATCTAATGCACAGTTTATTTATATATATCACTATATGTATTTACTACTCGCTAACTATATATTTGAGTATTATTACTGCAGAAGTACATTTAAAATATGAAATATAAAGTGATTAAGCATATTTTCATAACATTGTTTTGGAGTAACAAGAATTGACCCCTGCAAATATTGCTGGTCAAATACGAAATTATTAAAAAATATTGCACATAATCTGAGGACAAATAGGAAAGCAATAGTTATTGCTGTTTTTGTTTTGTGTGTATTAATCATTGCTTTTACTCCATGTATTCTCTCTCAAAATTATTTTGAGATCTATGGGTTCTAATGAGGACTTGGGTAGTATGGAATGTTCAAGTCCCACGTTGAGTAGTATGGAATGCTCAATAGGGTATTAAAACTGGTTAGTTCTCATATCTTAATAGCTAGCTTTTGGGGGAGGATTCCCCAGCCCACTTGGGTACCCATCAATGGTATCAAAGCTTGGGCATTGATGGTTTTGAATAGGGCTACCTGCAGAGGGTTCTGACCAACAGGGGAGTCGAGTGAAGTGTCACCAAGTGAAGTGTTGTAGTGTGCTACTTCCTGAGTAGTATGAGATATATGGGGTATTTAAGTGGATTAGTTCTCCCATATCAATAGCTAGCTTTTTGGGGGGGGGGGGGGGGGTTGTTATCATCCCATTTGAGTAACCATCAATCTCTCTTTGATCCAACATTTCATACTACTCAATGTGGGACTTGGGTATCCCATACTACCCAAGTCCCCATCAATTGGCCTTCTTTAAGAGCCGATGTCTCGGCGACTGTAAATTACAACACTTCACTCAACTCTCCTGTCGGTCAAAATCCTCCGTAGGTAGCCTTCTCTAGAATTGTGGATGTCCAGGCTTTGATACCATTGATGGGTATCTAAGTAGGATTATGAACCCTCCCTAAAAAAAAAAGTTATTGAGATGGAAGAACTAATCACTTAAATACCCAATTGAGCATCTCATACTACTTATTGTAGGACTTGGACATCCCATAGTACCCAAACCCCCATTAATTTGATGGTTACCCAAGTGGGATGGGGAACTCTCCCTCAAAAGCTAGTTATTGAGATAGGGGAACCAATCTACTTAAATATCTCATTGAACATCCCATACTACTTAATGTGGGACTTGAGCATCCCATACTACCCAAGTCCCCATCAATTAACCCCTTTAAGAGCCGATGTCCCATCAATCCCTTACTACTCATTTCATTTGTAGTACGTTTCTCCTTATCATTGTATGTTTATTGGTTCATTTATATTTTTAAATAGGTTAAATAAGGGAAACTTTGCACCGAGGAGTGTATTGTGTATGCATGAATTTGTAATGAAACTAATATATTTCAGATTGATTTTGGATAAATTGATGATTAAAGATAATGTATTATTTTGTAGGAGCTTCACAAAAGAGGAATCAAGCCAAAATGTCATTTAGAGGCCAAATATCCCTAATTCATGGAGGAAGACAGAAGATATCTGCGCACTGCACTATGACTTGAATATTTGAAGTATCTACACACTGTGCTATGACTTGAATATTTGAAGTCATGGCAAACAACATTCCACAGGTTGTTGATGTTGTAGTGAGAAACACAAATAATCACAATGCCCAACTTTATGCAAGAATTTTGGTAAAACCTCTTGAATTAGTGCTAGCCAAGAAAGCCAAGCCAATTGAAAAATCTAGCGGAAAATTGAAGTCATGGCCCAAGCCCACCCCAGAGTGGGTCAAGTGGGTCTCAAGGCTTACTCCTTTCTTCACAAGTCAATGGCAAGAGCTAGGTCTATAGGAAATGATTCAAATGAGCACAATTACAATACCTCTAGATGAAGAACTATTAAAGGCAGCTATGAGATTTTGGTTTCTGAGTTGCTCTAGCTTCATTTCCAGCTTTGGTCTGCTCACTCCCACCTTAAGAGATGTACTTCTGTTAATGAGTTTATTCCATTGCAGGTCTACCGCTCGCAGGACAAAAAAACATTTTACAAATAACATTCCATAAAAATATCATATGTTCTACAATATTAGGATCTAGGGATCGGCTACTAAATACCTTCACAGCAGCAGAGTATGAAGAGTAATGAAGAAGTAGTGGCTGTGGGAAAGGCAGGATTAGAAGTATCAATCAACATTGGCTTGGTGCTGCCAAGGATAGGTAGACCTGTTAACAAAACAACATCTCTTAAGCTTGGAGTGAGTAGACCAAAGCTGAAAATGAAACTAGAGAAACTCAAAGACCAAAATCTCATGGCTGCCTTCAATAGTTCTTCATCTAGAGGTATTGTGACCGTGCTCATTTGAATAATTTCGTAGAAACCTAGCTCTCGGCATTGATCTATGAAGAAAGGGGTAAACCTAGAGACCCACTTGACCCACTTTGGGGGAGGCTTGGGCCAGGACTTCAATTTTCCACTGGATCTTTCAAATGGTTTGGCTTTCTTGTCCAACACCAATTCACTGAAAGTCTGAAAGGGGTATGAAAAGGGTGGATTGGTGGAAGCATTGGAGAGGATACCCAGACCTAACAATGGGGATGTATTGTGTGGTACAAATGAGAAAGGACGTTTCTGATTACAAATAAAACAGAAATCTTGTGAGCACAGGTAAGACTTATGTGCGATCTAATATAAAAAAGGAGACTTACTCAAATAGGATGAATGAAGGTATGTGAGGGGTAGAAGACTCTGATGCCATTTGAAGAAGAACCTGAAGAGAAAAGTATCAACAAGTGAATGACCAAAGGTAACGAGAAAGTGAGGAGCATGTGATTGGAAGTGTACCTCATTAAAAGCAACAGCCTCATCTATTCCTTGGGCATGTGAAGGAGAGGCGTTGGTAGAGTTTGATCCAGCATTTGACTAGACTCCATCAATTCTAAGCCTGTGAGCATTGGAAGGTATGACTATGTCTTTGATATTTATCAGGAGCCATTCTTATGGTTCATGAATGATTATTGGGCATAAATTAGCTATCTAGAACGTTTGTGATTGAGGATATGTGCTTATGTTCATCTGTGAGATGTGGTTCCCCAGAGAATATTAAATCGACTGAGTGGCCTTAGAGCAAAATTGTGATATTCTTTTTATATTTGTGACTTTACAGTAGTGAAAATGGCTACTAATTGGGATTTAAAAATGGTTCACTAGAAAGAGACAGAGTTAAACTAAAAGCATGCTTTCCAGCATTTTATAAATAAGCAATTTGATGGAGGCTAGATAAATAGTCCGTTATTACTGTCTCCTGAGAAAATGGCTGATGGTTTTTTTTGGGTACAGGTTCATAGTCTGAAAATAAAAGTAGCAAATGGGGAGTTGATCATATTATCAATAATTAAACAGAATATGTGGATGATGGTATTGAGGGGCTGTAATAATATACTTACGTATTTCAGAAAATCCCATTGGTTTCAAACCCATATTACATGTTCTCTCATGATGAAAACTGTACTTGACTGCATAAAACACCAATCTAGCTTGCTTAGGCAGAGATTAATTTTGTCCTTTGAATACAAGGAAGTTTGATAGCTTAAAGTGGGAATGGATGCATTGGTGAAGAAGAAAAAGTTCAATGTTGAATAGGTCAATGTCGGGAGAATGCAATACATGTGAAGACAAAATGCTCTAATAGGCCAGGAATATAAGAATTTTTGCAAGTACAAGGTTGGGTGAGGCTGCCATAGGAGGTAAAGTGGCTTGACTTTAAGTATGGATCGCTCTTTAATCATGTGAGTATTGCTGAAGAACCATGATCCTTTGAGACTAATGGCCTATACAGTGAATGTAAAGATACAGAATCAAGGGCGTGGTCTTTGAATGGAGGAAATCAGTAAGGTCTGTGCAATGAGTGGTAAAAAAGGGTTCTGGAGAGCTACACATAGAAGTAGAAAAGAGACGGCCTCATTAAAGTGAAAAACAAATATGGGATTTGAAATACTTTTGACACTGTAGAGATCTTGATTCGACTAGATTGTCCAAATCAAGGAAGTGATTGGAACGAAACACTTCCCTGTAACATCCTGATTTATTCTCTTTCATTCCACACATGATAGAGTTGTTAGCCAAGGTTACTAGAGCCTGTCAGCCATTTTCAGATATCTCTCACTTCCATCTTTATTTTAGGCTTTTAGCTGGCCTTACTATTTTCGATTTGAAAATTTAAAGTATTTTTTGTACTGTGTTTAATTCTTCTTACACAAAACAAAATTATCTTATCATTCACGAAAATTTTTTAATGTATGGTTACATGTATCTTCTTGAAATTTAATGCCAAAAGTACTTGTGATTTTTCTTTCAATTCTATGAATTAGATGATATACCATTTTAAAATCCAAATCATCTGCTTCATTCAAAAACCATTGTTAAGTTCTCATATTTTTGCCGGTTAATTTGGAGTGTGACAGAGATGGTCCCACAACCAACATCACATTCCCATAAAAGAAAGTGGGCTGGGACTAGCGACATTACAAGTCTTCGTTTTGTACAAGTTAGAAAAGCAGTCAGAGATGGGCATGGATTGAAGTTACCACCAAATGAAGGAACAAGCTAGGATGATATGATAATCTAGACCTTACTAGTTTTGGGCTCATTCTTTTCCGATGTTTATTCAGTATGCCATTTTCTTTTTCAGGTAAATGAGTATACTGTATGGTGAAGAATTTTACTTTGATATAATAGGTAGCTTTTGCTACTAGTAGGAATAATGGAAAACTAGATATTATAATTTTTGACCCTGTAGAGATCTTGATTTGACCAGACTTGTCCAATGTGATGACCCACTATCTGCTAACTTGTGATATCTTTTGGTAATTGTGTTTCTTTTGATAAAAGAAAAAACCTGTTGTTTTCCAATTAAAAATTAAGGTTTGGATTTTTTTTTAACATCATATATTTAGTTATTAATTATATGCTAATAGTATTAACTTCTTAAATTTTAAAAAATTTGAAAAACTTATATGTCAAATTTTAATTAGAGAACAATACGAATAATATGTGATAAAGAGTATATAATTTTCTTCTTGATAAATATCATACATTTTTGCCAAGTGTGGTTTAAAGAATGCCTCCAAGTGGGTGATATGACTAGCTGCTAATAGACACTCACGCGTCTAAGGCCAAGGAATGCACGATTTGTTGGATACAAAAGCCAAGGAGTGTGGCCAGTCTCTCGTGTGGCTCTTTGGTATGTTACATTCCATAATGTCTCAGCTTCAAGATTTGGTACCTCCATTTCATTCTATAGTCCTTCTCATCAATCAATATAAAAGCCAGGCGGTGTGATAGGAGGCAACACACAGGTCATGCACAGGAACGGTTGGGTTATGAAATAACTATGTTTAAGACTCAAATCATGCCAGCTATTCTTTCATGCAAGCACCACAACATGCTCTTATCTCATTCCATCATCAAAAATTAAAGTTAAAGAGTTGCTGCTGCTGTTGTAGGATAAGTTTCATTTAACTAGCTTGTGTTTTGCCAAACTAGCGGCTTGACCGGCCATTTTATTTTCCGCCTTAGTCATTAGCACTTCTTAGGAAGCACCGCTTGTGACGAACAACCCTTCTTAAAAATCATTATTTGCTTGGCTCCTGTTAGCGGCGCTTTTGATAAAAGTAGTGCTCTTGGTGGAGCTTTATAAGAAGCACTGCCAAATATTGCTTTTGATGGTGCATGCTGACAAAGCGCACAACTTTTTTGTGCTACCAACGAGATGCTTCCATGAATTTTAATAAAATATTATACATCCAATAGAATCGAGAATCCTATGCACCAAATTTATTAGTATGCGGATTATGTATTTAAAATGATATACTTCATGTATTCAGAAGATAAAATCAATGTATTTAAAACAAGGCAAGTTATGTGCTTAAATTTAGTGAGCAATACATTTATTATTGTAATTTGAGTAATATTATGTATTTGACAAAAGGAGTGAATCCAATTCTCTTATTTTAACACATAAATATAGGAGACGTATAAGAAATGTAGTCTTGAACTAAATGAAAGTTATCCTATCTTTTTTTTCTCTCTTAATTTTGTTGTTTTTTTCTTTATTGCCTCTGTTTCATTAATTTTTCAAGAAAGAAATAATGAAAGAGAATTATTTTGATATAATTAAAAGCTTTCATTATTTAATATTAGTACGTTAATACAAACATAATTAACAAATCAATATATAATAAAAAATATGGTAGAGTTAATATTGTGTATTAGTCACGACTCCACTTTACTTTGAACTTTGTACTCTTTCTTTTTTTTTTGTTCTCTTTTTTTTATTTAAATGGTCTCATTTTTTTTATTTATCTTTTTTTTTGTAAGTGGGGTCCATATTTTCCCATTTTTTAGGTGGGCTCCACTTTTTTTAATTCAATATTTTTTAATTTTAAAATTTATATTAATTTTAATTAATATTATTTGATATTATTATTTTTTTTTGGATATGGGGAGTTAGTGATAAATTTTTTTAAATCTAATGTATTTTAGAATTAAATAAAATGTCTCTGATGTGCTCACATCCATATCCCTTCGTAGGAGAGAAAAATCTAGTTTTTAAAATGAAAAAAGTATTTTCTTTTTTTAATAAGTTTTTTTATAGATTAAAAGTAATGAACATAAACTTGTGAAAAGAATTCAATATAAAGTAATAAATCCAAACAAATCTTATTGCTTATTATAAAATTATGAAAGGGAAGTTTTTATTTGAATGTATGATTAGCAATAATAGAGTCTAATGTTTTGATATCATAATATCATTGATATATAAGCAATTTTTATGAAATATTTTCAAATTTTAAGAAAAAAAAGGACATAGGGTACCACAATATTCATTTTTAAGTTCAAAATGTTGCTTTTAAAGACCAACCCTAAATTTTTCACCTATATATGTTTATTTCATTCTCATCGACAGACAATACATCACGATCGCAGCTCCTTTGTTGGCTTTAGATATGGGCTCAGAGGAAGCTTCTGGTGGTGACCATGACGAAGATGATCAAGATGCTCAAATAATGAATCTTACAATACTTATCAAATCAACGATATACCAAAGGTAAATTTCCTATATCATTGGTTATTTTGATCAAGTCTAAAATATTGATATTTTATTTTGTTAAAGAAATCTTGAATAGAATCCTATTATTTTGTGATTTGAACCTTTACATTTTACTTAGCAAACATATATAAAATCTAAATTTCTATGAATTAATTTTTGTGAAATCCATTCAAAGTACACACTTCTCATTTGAAAATTCTAAATCTATTTTGGATAGTTTAGCTTTGGACTATCGAAATTAGATCTAGACAATATAGATGAAAAGGACAAACTCGGCACTCTCTGAAAAATATAAATTAATTTTTGTCGAAGTGAGAAGTTAAGATTTATTGCAGCACATCTCTAAGGATGTGTAAGAAATGCAGGCAGCATACACTTCTCATTTGATTTGTCTAGATCTAACTTAGACAGTTCAGATCTTGACCTTTTAAAGTAGATTTGGACAATTTAAATGAAAAATACAATCTTAAAAATGCGGGGAAGGTCAATGTCTTTTTAATTTCTTTTTGGAATGAATCAAGGTCAAAGAAGGAGAGGGAAGATACATCAATGTTCACACAGGACCTTCGTCCCTGTCTCAAAACTCGAGCTTACGAGGGTCTAAGAAGCCAGAGTCAGTCCAATCCATTTCTTCAAATCCCTCTCCTTGCTCGAACACGGGTCAACCTAAAAGGGGCTGTTTCGAACCACATCAAGGCCTGTGTGCTAACCAATGAGCGTATGGGTCATCTTCTCTATCGATCCAATTGAGGGTAAGATCCCAATCTCTATCAATGTCTTTTTGATTTTGCCTTTATCCAACTTGTACTTCTATCAAAGGTGTCATGCTTCATATTTTGATAATTTATAAAATTTCGATATTTTTATTTCTCAAATCTTGAATAGAATTATACTAATTTTTTTTTTCATAATCTTCAAAGTTTTGCCTGGCTCACATAAAATTTTTTGGATTCATTACATATCTCTAGGCATTGATGGGATTCACACTTCTCATCTATAGATCTTGTTTAAATAGTTTAGATCTGAATTAATTAAATCAAAGTTAGACGATTTAGAAGAGAAAAGTACAAACTCTACACGTCTTGAAGGATCTATAGTCATAATTGAGGCATCTATGGTTCTAAAATTTGTTAGAAATAGTCTTCTATTTAATATTCTTCATATCTAACTTTAACTTCTAATGGAGAAGTCACACTTCATTATTTTGATTGTTGTTTTTAATTGATTAACTGCGAAAATATGTGTCCTTGAAAAGCATATATTCTCAATTATGTTGTTCATGTAGCATTTTACATGTGATAGTTCTTGTTTGCCAATTACTTCTCCTATTTTCTGTGATGCTCCTAATGCAACCATTCTATTTTCTGCATCTTCAGCACCAGGGATTTGGACATCATTTGATTGGGACAACTATGGATTCTCCAAAATGCTCTGATGAGTTCATTGGTGTTTGGTGCCGATGATCGTCATCTTCAAACAAAGACTTCATAAATTATTCTTCTTTTCTTCAAATGTGTCTCCCATATTTTCTAGATCTCAACGTTTGAGCCTATCCCTAGGCAAAAACGGATACAAAGTTTAAAAGGAAGACCAGCAAGAATGAAGGTGAGAACGGATAGAATTACTTCTCCTTCAATAGCCCATAATTTCATGTATATATGGTAAGGAATTTTACTTTGATATAATAAGTTGACCTTGACTGTATCATAATCTTGTGGTTATTAGCTTTGGGTTCATTCTTTCCCACTGTTTGTTCAATGGAGCATTTTCTTATTCATGTAAATATGCATTGAAAGGATTTTTACTTTTATGTGATAGATAATTTGCCAAGGTAAGTTATCAGATTCTATTAACTACAGGAACAAAAAGCTTTAGGGCTGCAGCATTTCCTGAAGCCAAGAATATAAATGGAAAAGCAAAAAGATAATTGAAGTTAATTATCCATTTTAAGTTCACTATTTCAACTATATATAAGTAAACTCATCAAAAAAGGAAAAGGAATTGATGCCACTGTTGTATGTAGTTAATTATCCAGTGTCTTGTTCACTAGATTCTTTTTGGATGAAATGTAACATCAAGCCTTTACCCAACTATGAAGCAGACTTAATAAATTTAGAAGACTCCAAATATCAACAAGTATATATAGTTCCCCTTTCGAAGAAGGGATGGCAAGAGGTACAGTGTCTCTGAATTAGATTACTATCATAAGCCTCAGTTGAATCAATGTACACCTCCATCCACCTTCTTGAAACCTCTATAATAATAAACCTCCGTCCCCTTCGGAATGGCTTATAGTTTCTTATAAGTACTCCACCACAGGCAGCATTTGAGTCCCTTGACACTGAGCCATCAATATCAAGTCTTCTCCATTGTTTGTGGCTTCCATCGCATGTTACTAATGTCATCCACAGAAGTGATCTTAGCTATGAGCTTCGCCGTGCCATCACCCTTCTTATAGCAGCATGGAAAACATCAATAGCAGATATTCTCTTGGCCAAATAATCGTGTGCCGTGCATCTCATGGTCCAAAGCAACCAGCATGTGTGACCGAATACCTTTAACCAGTCCCATTTCCTAAAACCAGTAATATATAGCAGGTTGCATACGATCTTTCTAAGATAGCCACTCTTGAATAATGTGCAGAGGTGATTCCTCCTCATGGCAACCCAAAGGGCAATTACTCTCTTCCCTCAATCCTCTCTTGGCCAGAAATGCATTGATGGGAAGACTATCATGCAAAAAAAGCAGAATTGACACTGAACTTCCCATCACTTGAAACTTTCCACTAGGTTCAGGAAGACAATCACTGCTCCTCCAACCAACGCCTTCCATTAAACAGCCCATAACTTTTCGCCATACCTCTCCAAGCTTGGGAAGCACAACGTTTACGGGTAACAATAGGTATACCTTCAGTACCGCATCTGTATTTGGCCTTCATGATCTTCACCCATAGTGCTTTGGTGAAACGGAGAAGATGAGGGTAGTGACGAAAGTGAAGGACAAGAAGGATCACAGACATGTACTTCATATTTACCTTGAACTTCTCTTCTTATTATGCGTTAATTCCTCTCATTTGTGTTTTCTATTCTATGGCTACACACTCATTTCAAAGAAAAAATGTGCAAAATAACATGAATAAATTTGAGTTGACATTACTAGCGATATTGTTATTGTTCTTATTATTATTATTAAATTCATGTCCTGCTATTTTTAAAAAAATAGTTTTTGAAAACATTAATTAACACCGAAAATTTTTTATTGAAGAGTAAGAGATTGAATGCAAATAAGAAAGAATGCCATGAAGAAGGAAAGAGTTAGCTGAAATACGCAATTTTTTGTGTGAATTAATTAATAAATTATTATAAATAATATAATTACATGAATGTTCATGCATCTACTCCAAAAGAATCTAAGAAACTTAATGCACTTTGTAACAATTATCATTAGAATGTCCTAAACTTAGCCTTGAGCTAACATGAAATGTCTTGATGATGTGTGCAGGACCGGAGGAAGGATCAAAATGAGATGAATTCAATATTTGAGATAAAGAAGGGGCCACGCCGCGGTGAGATGCAAAACCGCCATGGCGAGACACGTGTGGCAACCTGAAAAATATCAGGATTGAAAACACTGGTGCCGTGGTGAGCTTACTGGTGCCACAACGAGCTGGAAAAAATTTGGTTAAATTTGAAACATTTCAGTTTGACAAAAGAAAATGAACGAAGGGAGCGATGGGGAAGCTCTGCTAGGGTTCAAAGTTTCCAACCTTTAGGAGTGATTTTTGGCTTCAAGAAGCTTAATTAATGGTTAGTAAGTTGATTTTGCTTTATCTCCTCTCTTTTCTCTTCGGTTTTTGGTTTGGAATCAGTGGAAGTATGTGGGTTTAAGAGTTAGGGAAGAATCCATCGATTAAAATATTTGATTTGGTGTTGTAGAAATGTTATGTAGTGTTAGAAATCTTTGGATATGAGTTTGATTGGATTGTGCTAGGTTTGAGTGGAACCCTAGGTTGAAATTTAGGAAAAGAAGCAGAAATCCGAAGTTGCATGTGTTGATGTGTGTTTGAATGGTTATTTAAGATTCATGGGTACGTGTGTATGTTGTTAGAACTCTAGGTTAAGCTTGGAAGGGTAGATTGTGGATTTTAGTGTTATGGGAGTTATGTTAATTAAAGGTATTATGTGATTGTAGTGGTTGATTGGCTAGTTAGAGGCATATAGTTGGTGATGGGTGCTCCGGAGGCTTGTCTAAGCACCATGTATGTGGTGTCGCCAACTTCAGGTAACCAGGTGTCTGTCTATATTATGTGATTATATGTTGATATATATATATATGTATGTCTCCGTTCATACCACAATATCATTATGTGTATGTGTATGATTTTTCTATATATTGTGGTACGTACACGGATAGACGAGGTAGAGATATATGATGATGACAAGTATGATAGTATATATGTACATACGTGACTGTGGCATCCACATATGATTGCATACTCGCATGACCATGATGATGGCTGTGATGATGATTATATATGCTTTTGAGGCATGTTAGCATGACATGTACATCGCCACCTCATGAGCATAGTGAGATATGGTGTATTAGGAGGTGGTGATGAGATGAGATACGGTGATATACAATATGATGATGTAATAAAGATCCCTGCCATTAAATCCTCTCCTTGGGAGAGTTAGGTAGCAGTGGACTATGATATGATATGATGATGATATGTTTTGGTGATAGGATGGGATCCCTATTAACCTCTAGAAATTTATGTCATTTCACCACATTTTTCTTGAGTTATGCATGTTTTCGATTTACATTTATAGATATTACATACTCAAAATAGGAAAATGTGTATTTTGGTTGCACTTTATTGACTGGTTGTGCATATTTTAGTTTTTCCTTTGTTTATTTGTAGCTCATATCTATTTGCTTTCTTATAGGGATATTTTGGTTGGAGAATCAAGTCTATGAAGCCACTTGATCATGCTTGGAAAGCACTAGAAGATGAACAAGACTCAAAGCTCAAAACGCCAAACAACAAGACTCAAAACAATGACCTCACATTCTTGAAGATAAAGTGCTATGACGCTAAGTGGGGGTGTTGCAATGCTACTTTGTCACAAACACATGTCATGACGCCAATTTAGAGCGCTGCAGTGCCCTGTTTACTAAACAGAATGCATTGTTTTATTAGATAGAGCTTGTGCGTATTTTAGAGGGATTTCAATTGGGATTGAAAAAAGGGGGCGTGAAGGCTGAGCAAAGGACGTTTTGGAGGTGCCGAGAGGTTCTTGTGTCTGCTAGGGTTTGGGAGTACAGAGGCGAGCTGGAGCTTGAAGTATCAAGGATGTCAAATCAGTTTATTTGCTCTGTTTGCCTTTCCTTTCTGTTCTTTTGCTTGTGCTACTATGTATTTGATTTTCATGTATCTTTGTGGCAGTACAATGATCATGAGTGGCTAGACATTTGATTTTAGGATTATTGTGAACCCTTGTATGTACTAAATACTGATTCTCCCTTTATATTTGTGATTAATGATATGTATGTTGATTTAGCTCAATTCTTAATGCTTTTTATTGTTTGGCCACCAATAAGATTGCCTTATTTCATTTAGTTGATGCTTGAGAGAGCTAGATTGAGTGTAGAACTTGATTAAATCGTGTGAGAACTTGAAACTTACCGGTTAAGTGAATGGTTTTGTTAGTGAGATAGAGATACACTTACTAGCTTCATATAGTCACTCTAGGGTTTGAGTTTAAATTGAGGGTTTAATTAATTAGTTAAGAGATTAAGTAATTAATTAAACTAAACACTTATTCGGTGACTCGAGAGAGCACGTATAGGTAAATTAGTACCCTGATTAACATAATCTATCATTAAGAGTAAATGTAAAAGGAGTTTAATTGAGTATTTATGAAATACAAGAGGGATAAATAATCTTATATCTCTTTGCATTCATAAAATCCTTAGTTATCCTTGTTGCTATTTTTATACTTTTCCATCCTTTTATTATTTCTTTAAATAGTGAACCATTTAGTTGCCTTGCGCAAATTAATTGAAAATGTGATGACTAATGTTTGACCACTTTTGATCTAAGTCACCGTGGGAATGATATATTGCTCATCACTTTACTATTACCTTGGCTCGTATGCTTGCGGTGTAGCCCGGTGGTGAACAATTCCTATCGTTAAATCCTCTTTTATGGCCAGGAGTGCCAGGCGACAGTGGATTGCATCTTCCCTAAATCACTACTAATTCGTGGTGGTTTAGGGGAAGAGGAGCCACGGTCTAATAACTAGTGTGATCTTTGGCCGGGGGCACTAGTATGAGGTGAGTTTGGTGATGTCCTGAAATCAGTCTTCATCGGCTATTGGAAGGTCACCTATTAAAATGTCTTGTGATGATGCCAGCTTATGGCTCTAGCCGTGTTTGAGGGAGACATGCATCGAAGCATGCATTGAGGCATGCATCTCATGACATTGGCATTGCACTGCATTATTGGTATATATGTGTGATATTGATAATACATATATGTATGTGGTTATTCCCCGTTACTGAGACATTGTCTCACACCACTCCTCCATAACTAACCTTTCAGGTGAAGACGCTGGTACTAGTTTGAAGAAGATCAAGAAATTACCGGTCTTTCCGTCTTTGGGAATTTCACGTATATTGGTAGTTTGTAATTTAGTTTATGTAAAACTGTGCCAAGTAGGTTGTTATAGTCTGATTTCTCGTATGAGAGTCTTGGGAGTATTATCAGTATGCTATGTGATGATAGAATGATTGTGACAATGAGGATTGAATAATATAGGTGAAGTGATGGTATTGTGTAAGTGATGATTGTATAAAGATGATAACATGAGATTGATAGTATAGGCTTGAAGTAGGTGCCTGGGTATTAGAATGGTCGTAGGTGAGCCTAAAGATGGATTTAGGGCCTTGTTAGTGAGTTTAGGGCATGTAGCTCATTATGAGGATTTGAGGTTCAAGGGAAGTCAAATCTCATAGGAGTGGTTCTTTTGAGATGAAACCTCTTTGAATATGTTAATTGAGTTATTTAGGACCTGTGTGAATAACCCATAATAGTTAAATTGCCTTTGGTGGCAAATGGAGGTGTTAAGTTGTGAGTTTTGGCCAAAAAATGGCTAAAATAGTGTTGAGCGTATAGAATCTCCATATGAAGTTGGATTCAAGTGAAATTTGTATCTATAGTTAGATCATGATAAGAATGACCTGTAAGAGTTATAATCAGATCAATCAAAGTTTGAAGCATGAAGTTATGTGTGGCAGAAATTCACCATGAGAAGTTGAATTTGCTGATATGGCATCAGCAATAGGGGTGTTATGGTGCCAGATTTCAGGCCACGCCAGTCCCTTCAGTTTCCAGAAACTGAAACCTGAGACCTTTGAAGAAGCGGCGGTACTATTTAAGTCACAACTCCAGCCCAATTTTTTGTGTTTTTCCACTGCTCAGACATTTTGAGAGTTTAAAGTTGAGATGTTTGATTCAGTTGGTTAGTTTTTGAAGTTTTTGGTCTTGGAGGTTGGTTTTGGTAGGGTGTTATACACTTAAAATGATATAATTCTTCTTCATAAAAAATTAATAAATTCATGTGTCCAAAAGATAAATATCACATATATTTAAAATACTGCCATTTTTTTTACCAGAAAATACTGCAATTCATGTACTTAAATTTGTACAGTACATTCATTATTGTGATTCATGTATTAATTAATGATAAAAGGATTAATCCAATCCTCTTACTAGGAATGAGATATTGAAGTGCATAAAATTATCTTCCCATTTTTTATCTTAATTTCCTTGTTTTTGTTCAGTTCCTTCCATTTAATCAATTTTACAACAAAAAAGAATTAGTGAAAGCGAATGCATTTTAATATAATAAAAACTTTCATTACTTAATTTATTATTTTTATACACAATTAATTTATTATGTTGACACAATATATGGTAATTTATAAATTTCTAAAATGAGAAACAATTAGATTGTCGGGTCCTGTGCTGAATTATACCACTTATGGCTTATAAATAGTATGATTTTTTTTTATAGATTTTATATAATATATATAATATATTGATTGTTGTTGGCCAAAAAAATTAATATATTGATTATTAAATTTACCTTGTTAATACAATAGGAATTTACAAATTTCTAAAATAAGAAATTCTTTTTTCAAATTCTTATAGACGTACAAAAGAGCAATGAAGGTAAACTGGTTAAAAAAAATCCAATATAAAGTAACAAATTTGAACGTGTCTAATTTTTTTTCCTCGGGTACCACCATTTTCCATTCTGTAAAAAGTAACAAATCCCATACATACTCTTTTGTTTATTACAGAAATATATGATAGGGATTTTTTTTTTTTGGCCAAAGATAGGGAAGCTGTTATTTGAAGATATGATTAGCAATATGAGAGTATAATTTTTTTTGGCCAAAAAGGGTATAATATTTTGATATCATTATTATAGTAGCAATTTTTATGACATACTTTCCATACTTTCTCTGATTTAAAATATAAATTTTCTTGTAAAAGTTTTTTTTTTCTGAAATATAAATCTTATTTGTTAATTTTTATGTCGCTAAATATTTTTTCCTATTTTACCCTTATATACAATTAAATATAAGAGAGAGATAATAAACAATGCATTAAATAGGGGTACTATTGAAAAATAATGTATTTTTTTTATAAATTTAATGAATAAAAGTATTTTTCTTGATTCTTGTGTAATTTGTTAAATAGACTTATATTTCGGACCGAAATGAGTATATATAGAATAAGCAACATCTATTTTCAAATTTAAAACACAGCGATTAAAGATTAACCCTAAATTATTGACCCATATATATATTTCGTTCCACTTCAAGAGGTGCCTCACAATTGTTGATCATAGCTCCTTTGTCGGCATAAAAAATGGGATCTAAGAAAGCTATTGGTGAGGGTGATGATGAAGAGAATCAAGATGCTATATCAATGAATCTTCTGGTTGCTTATCAAATCAACGGAATACCACCAAAGGTATATTTTGATCTAGTCTAAATTCTGATCTTTCTTTCTTTCTGTTTTTCTCTTAAATCTTCAAGTCTTAATTCTATGAATTAATTTTGTGAAGTAAGAAGTTTTGATCTTTTGTAGATATCTCTCTAGATGTGTAAAGTGGGTGCTACTCATTTAAACCGTTTAGATCTAATTTTGTTAGTTCAGATCTAGATTATCTTAATTAGATTAGGATAGTATATATGAAAAGCATAATCTCCAAACATCTTTAAAAATATAAATTAATTTTTATTATAATTGAGAAGTTCAGATCTCGCAATATAAGATGTGTATGATATAGTCTAGATCTAGATCATCTAAAGTGGGTGCATGCTTTTCATCTAAGCAATCTATATCTAATTTCTTTATAGTCTAGATCTTGATATTCTAAATCAGATTTAGACCGTGCATACGATAAATATATATGAATTCAACACATCTATGAAATGTGCAAAGGAACAACACTTGTGTAACTGATACATCTGTATTGTTAAGTATTTCGTCACAAGTATCCTGTGATTCACCTTTAATTTTGATCATAATAGTCTTGTTTAATAAATTTTAAGATAACTTGAAAGGGAAAATTTTTTTTTGATGGACAAATGCTAAAACTCTCATATTTTTGTTCGTTAATTAGGTGCGTGATAGTGGTATATAGTCCCAGACTCAACATCACATTCCCATAAAACGAAAGGGGATATGACACTTCAGTGGGAAGGGATTTTTTTTCTTCAAAATGTTTTTATTGTGTTTAAACTTATTGGGCCGAAAATTTCAAATCCTCATTGGCTCTGTTATAATATTCCCAAAATTATAATTACTCATAATCAACACTTGCGAGATAGAAAATAAATTTTAATTCCTTTGTCCTTGTCATTGAAGTGCATATTCTATATTGTAAGGACTTGACAAGATCAGCTCAATTGGATGCTAAGAATCTACACTTTGTGTGGAGTCTAAGCCAATAATGCATTCCTTAATCCACGTGACATTAACCTCCTAGCCTTTGAGTCCTTGAGATTTTTGTACCTAATGATTGCTAAGATATATCAAAGAACTTAATGAAATTAATTATTAATATTCTGTGCAATGGGTCAATGTTACAGGTCCAAACACTTGAAAATTGTTAATCATAACATCAAATAGTGGAGACGAAGGATAATTATAAACTGGATAACCTTGTCTTCTCCCTCAAATTTCAAGTGTTTTAAGCATAATTTTTTTCAGACAAGAATGCACAGCGGAGATCAGGGCATGTGGGACTCTCAAGGCTTTGGAACTTACAGGAGCAACCATAACAGACAAGTGGCTGAAGAGTACACAGCCTTGGTCTTCAAATTCAGGAAAGCTAGAGATATATAATTGCAATGACTTGGAGAAGATAAACTACAAAGGGGACAGGTTGAAGATGTTCTTTTTGGGTTTTATATATAAAAGAGACCATTGTTGATGCTCGAAGCTTGCCCGAGTTTTAAGCTTACATGTTTATCCTATGTTGACTTTACCAGACAAGTGTGGGGCCAACGTCAATTTGCCGCAGTGCATAACAGATAACCGTTTGTGGTATGAACACTGATTCCTCTGTTGCTTTAGTCAAAGTCTGCATCTTTTTCAAGTTACTAGGGATGCGCATGGATTGGAGTTACCACCAAATGAAGTTACAAGCTCGGATAATATCATAGCTTTGTCCTTATTAGTTTTGGGTTCCTTCTTTTCCACTGTTAATTTGTTCACTGGAGCATTTTCTTTTTCATGTAATATATTGAAATTAATGGAATTCTACTTTTATTTGATAGAATGCCCTTGAATGTATAATTTGCCAAGCTAAGTTATCAGACTCTATTATAACTACAGGGACAGAAAGCTTGATGGTTGTTCCATTGCCTCAAGCAAGTATGAATGGAAATGCAAAAGGTTAGTAAGAGTAAATAAATTGTCCATTTAAGTTCACTATTTTAAAGGGAAAGGAATTGATGCTGCTGTTGTGTATAATTGCCCTCGTTGTACAATCTTGTTCACTATATTTGTAATCATATAAATCTAGTAGGCAGGATTTTTCATACTATAATGAAACCACCTGGATAAAGTTATTGAACAAAGAAATTCAACATATAGCTCTAATAAAGATGAGAATATATGTGTGTGTGTGTGTGTATTCTTATCTTTAAGTTAATATATATTCTTTAAGTTAGTCAATTTTTTGTGCTTATCAGTGAATCAGAAATAGTTTTCCTCCTAGGTAGCTTTTGCTACAACTACGATTAATGGAAAACTATTTCTCACAAGATTATAGGTCATTTGCTTAAATATAGTACTTTTTGACATCGTAGATCTTGAATTGACCTGACTAGTTCAAATGTGATTACTTAATACCACTCCTTTACTGTTGGCCAAAAAAAAAATACCACTCCTTGACTTATTCATATGAAATTAATCATTTTGGTAATTGTGTTTCTCTTTATAGATATATCATACATTTAATTTCTAATAAGAAAATGGGAATTTTGCCTAAACCCTTATGTACGTACGCATAGTGTTTAATATTGTTTTTGACAAATATATATACCCTCAGGTTAATCTCTATTCATTTTAAGTGAAACTTTAAGTAATATCTGTATGTCTAGTAAACTTTTTTCTTCACTTTACGTTACAAAAAGATTTACGAAGCTTTTCTAGAGCCCTCGTTTAGTCATTAAACAGCCCTGACCTTGGGTACCATCAAGCTCTTCTGTCCATGATCTCTCTCTGTTCCCATTAGTTTCATTGGTGGAAAGCTGGAATTCGACGGAGGCACACACAATCGGGCTGTCGTCCCTTTGTGATAGTGGGCCACACACAGCTCATCCACAAGTATCATTTTGGGTGAGAAGTTTACATGGTTGTTCATGTATATACTCCAAAGTTAACCAAAAAAACAATGTACATACTCACTCCAAAAGAATCTCAGAATATTAATGTTTTCCGAAGAAGAAGAAGAAGATTAATGTAGTTAAAATGATATAATTAATGTATTTGAAACATAAATATCAATATATTTAAAATAATGCAATTTATGCACTTAAATTTGCACAGTAAATTTTTTTGTTGTAATTTATGTATTACGTATTTGATAAAGGATGAATCCAATCCTCAAGCTCGCCCCACCCAAAAAAAGAAGTATATAAGGTAAGACAATGTCCACTTTCAAGTCTAAACGTTGCGTTTAATAATGACTAACCCTAAATTTGTTCCCCTATTTACATTTCTTTCATCCTCAATTGGACAAGAGATGCATCACAATTGCTAATCATAACAACTATGCTGGATTCAAATATGGGCTTTGTGAAAGCTTCTTGTGGTGATCAAGATAAAAGAGGGATCGAGATGCTCTAATATTGAATCTTGTGGTGCTTATCAAATCAACTATATACCAAAGGTATAGTTCTTATATCAATGGGCATTTTGATCATGTCTAAAATTTTGATGATTTTATTTTGTTTTATGAATCTAAAATAAAATCCTATTATTTTGTTTTTAGAATCTTCAATTACTTAGCTATCTCAGAATTTAAACTTCTATATATGAATTAATTTTGAGAATGCCAGAAGTTTAGATCTCTTGGTGCTCATCTCTACTAATATACAAGATGTCAAGGATGTGCTTCGCAGATAAACCATCTAAATCTACTTTGGACCATTTAAATCTGGACCACCTAAATTAGATCTGAACAAAACAAATGAAAGTTACGGATTTGACATGTCTTTAAAAGTATAAATTTTTTTATAAAAAAAGAGAAGGTTAGATCTCTTGTATCACATCTCTCAAGGATGTTTAGGGTGCTGAGTCACAGTTCTCATCTAAATCATCTAGATCTAATTTGGACAATATAAATCTAGACTATTTAAATCAGATATTAACAATATAGATGAAAATAACTCGACATATCTCTAAAAATATAAATTATTTTTTTTTAAGTGAGAAGTTTAGATCTCTTGCAAGTTGCAGCTCAGAGCACACTTTTCATGTAACACATCTAGAACTAATTTGAATAATTCAAATATAGACCATCAAAATAAAAAATTGGACAATCTATATATGAATTTTAAAACTTGGTACATCTTTAAAAGAATTCCATTTTTTTTTAGAATTTTCAAGGTTTACTTAGTTGGCATAAAATTTTAACTTCAACTAATCACTTTTGTAAAATCGTGAAGTTTGGATTCATTACACATCTTTAGGAATATGTTGGATTCACATTCCTCATCTAGCTAAATTCTCTAAATCTCATTTAAATAGTTTGGATCTGCACCTTCTAAATTAAATATTTTTGTCCCTTAAAAGTGTACTTCAAGTGTATTTTTCAATGATAAAGTCTTGTTTATAATTGTATCTCAATTTACCCCAATTTGCCCACTTCTTTGAAGAGGTAAGTTAACAGAGACACTTTCTGAATTGGGGAGATGCAGTAGCTCTTATTGGAGCCATTTTATATTTCAAAATGAAATCAAATTTGTTTAAGTCAGATAACATAAAAGAGACAAATATTGATGGATTAATGCTTAAACTGCCATACTTTTGGTACTTTAATTAGGAGGGCGATGGATGTGGCTCCTAATCCAAGTTGATTCTCCCATTGTGAAACCTGCATTTACTCTTTTCCCCATGTTGCAGGCACTTGAGGGCTTTGGACATCATTTGTCTGGGAGAATTAATTATGGTCTAATGATTCCAATGATATTTCTAGCAGATGATCGTCATCTTCAAACAAATACTTCAACTTCTTTTCTTGAAGTCTCTGTTTCTTGATCTCAAAATTTGAGCATATCGCTAGGCAGAAACAAATGCAAAATTTGAGAATTTGAATTCTCTCCTGCAGCTACACCATCCTTGAGGATAAAGAAAGGAACATGACTTTAGGGAGCCCACTTATCATGTGGAGCCCACTAATTTCTTGTATCTCTCTCTTATTTAGAACCATTCATTTATAGGGACGATCTTGGTCAAAGGAGAGACTCTTGTGTTTCTCTCTCATGAGGGAAAGTTGAAAGGAAGAATAGAATACGAAAGTAAGTGTATGATCGATGAAAGGAAAAGAAAAATATATCCTCTTATTCGTAACTTGCCAAAGTTTCAAACATGTTGTTCCAAACATGAGTATCCAAATCTGCCGACGCCACCTTGGATTGATGTTTATGGTTAACCAGTCTTCAAATGGCATCCGAAAAAAGTGGCCTTTGTGCTGCACGGGTGTGACTCTGCACCAAACTTCACGAGCAAATGGACACTGTCTCAATCTCAAAACGTGCTTGAGATCCTTCACTCCATTATTGCATATGCTACAGGTGCTGCATGTCATTAGTCAGATGCCTCCTTGCTCTTTAAGAATTAGTGAGCAATTGGTTCTTTAAAACTAGCCATAGGAATCACTTTGCCAAAAAAGAAAATAATTGACGTTTGTTTTTACCCTTTATTAGCGTTTTCAAAATGTCATTTATCTCAATACTAATAAAAATAGGGTATTGTAGCTGACGTTTGTAAAACACCACCTAAAGTGACACTTTAATTGATATTTGTAGAATAAACACCAATTAAAATAACACTTTATCTATAAACGCCAACTAAAGTGTT
Source organism: Adenanthera pavonina (assembly GCA_026686845.1). NCBI lineage: Eukaryota > Viridiplantae > Streptophyta > Magnoliopsida > Fabales > Fabaceae > Adenanthera > Adenanthera pavonina. The sequence continues at coordinate 49,069,397 of JAIVEN010000001.1, read as the reverse complement.
CATTTTAGTTGGCGTTTATTCTATAAATGTCAACTTTTCTCTTTAAAAAAAAAGACTATTTTTTTATAAAAAGAAGTCCTTTTTTTTATAGTTTCACCTATTATATAGTTTTTTTTTTCAACAAAAGACAATTTTATTAATAACAAATAAAGTTTACAAACACCAATTCAGAAAAATAGAATCCTAGAATACATCCTATCAACAAAAAAACAAATAAGAAAAATAAACCACCTAAAGTACAACCCAGAGAGCCAAAAACAATTAGCCAATGCCTTTTCCACCACCAAACACACGAACTAGTAATAGCCAAACTGATCCCTTCTTTAATCTTCCACCTTGTGCTTTAGCATTATCATGCACATTAGGTTCCATGTAGAATTAGGCTCTATAAGCTGTGAGATAAGCATAGTATGTTAGAGGCACCGCACCCATAAAATAACACTATGTTCATAGTTCAAATAAATATAAATTCTAGTACACCTATACCAACTGCATCCTATGAGATGAGCAATTTGTGGCAAGAAGAGAAATGAAAGAACAAGACAGATTTAAATCAATGATAAGGGTAACTTTTTTCTATTAAAGCCCTCTTAAAAGAATTTGTATCATTAGTAGAGATCAAAAGAGATAGACATAATAAATCTAAGGTCGATAACGGTAAATCTTCCCTATATGCTTCCTAGTCTAGCAACCCATCTCTTAGAAAGGATAAAAAGGGAAATAAGAAATAAAAAGAGTAACTAGGGAGTGTTCAGCAAGGATAACAAGGGAAACAACAATGCCAACAACCTCACATGGGTTGTAAGGTGTGTGTGAGTGTAAGAGAGGGTTTCTTTGTTTTTATTTTTTCCCCGGGGGGGGGGGGGTGTGGGGGTGGGGTGGGCAGTTAAGAGGGAATATGTTGTGCAGTTAGAAATTTGTGAGGGTTTAAGGAAGAATTGACTTTTTGGTGCAGGGTCTCGCACCTTTCAAAAGCTAGAGGGTGTCTATTTCATTTCTTCCTACATTTGTTTTTCATAATGTAAACCTATAATTTGTCAATTCCTATCTCCGAGTGTTCTGAGAAAGAAATTACAGCTTCATCTATATAAAAATAATTTATATCTGCTATAATCTGTCAATTTCTATCTCTTTCAGTGTTTTGGGAAAGAAATTACAGCTTAATCTATATAAAAATAACATCTGCTAGAATGACAGCCCATGTACTGATCATTCTAGTTGCACCCACTTCTTCGAGATTGTTAACTTACACTGATTAGCTATATTGATATTTACTCCCTCAACCTCTCTACCTTGAGCTTTGATTTCTTAGCTATTGTAGCATCAAAGAAATTATGACACCCCCCTTTATCTAATAGCATAACCAATAGCTGTTTTGTAGCTTCACCAAGCTCCCCTATATCAAATAATGTATAATTAATTGACAAAAGTTATATAGCAAGGTTTTTAGTTCTGTAGAGTTCAGTTACTATAAATTTTCAAATATCAGAAAGAAATTTTGAAATTTAGGATGCGTATTAGAATAATAAATGGAAACATAATTCTACGCTATGAGATTTGACTAATAGGAATAAACACTTGCTAACGCTATGAGATTTGACAAATAAATTACAACAATAGAAATAATGCTACTTACACAAATGACTACTTAAACAAGCAGTCAATAAGTTTCAATGTTTGTTAATAACATTTGCAAACTAATATTGATGTGGACTTGTCAAGGCTGCACATCTTCCATACACTTGTACCCCTTTGACCAATAACAACATCAGAGCACAATGTGCTTTTTTGCAAATACAAACAAGTAATTAATTGATTGAGCATATAAAGAATAAGTAGTCACAAGGAATGAAGAAAGGTTCTTATACCTTTTCAAGGGATGCACAAGGACCAATAATACCTTCAACTTTAATATCCTTGGAGTAGTTTATCTTAAATATTCCACTGGAATACAAAGATAAAATTTTTGAGGGGGGGGGGGGAAGGGAAGGAATTTAAATAGGGAAACAAGATGTTCAGCCCTACCAACACTAAGTCAGGAATAGATATTAACATCATTAGCTTTAGATTTAGAGAAAGATATGTTGGTATTACAATAGCATTTTCAATTGATAAAAAATGTAATATAAGTTTAACTTCATGACATAAGGCATTCAATTGATCAAAAAATATCTTATCATTCTTCTTTAACACATTGAAAAGAAATTAAAAGATAGAGACTATAACAAATCATTCCAAAATAAAAGCAAGTTGCGTCCACCTTTCTAATAAAAAATGCACATGAATACAAATATTGTCTGACCCTTAATTGTTACTTTTAAATATCCTAATATTATGCTTGTAATTTCTTAAAATGCCCTTTGTTGGTCTTAAGCCTTATCTTTAGTAATAAGTCATTCATCCATCCATTTATACTAGGACCCATTCGGTACAAAATGAAATGAAATGAAATGAAATGAAAAAAAGGAATGGAATGAAAGAAGTAATTTTATAGATGAGAAATGTCATTTGTACGCTTAAAAAAAAATAATAAGAGATAGTTACTGTTTAGTATTGAGAAATGTCTTTCATGCATTGGAAAGAGAATGCCAAATAGTTCAGGGTGTCCTAGTCTAAAAACTCATCTTCATTGTTAAATCTAAGTCTTATTATGTCTAATTATCAACTCTAGGAATAATAGCATACTCTAAGTAAACATCGAGGAAAGAAATATAAAGAAGCTTCCCCATGACATAATACTTCCTTAAACAATTTTTTAAGGAAGGCAGAGGAGACTTGGTAAAGCTTTTCAATATAGATAGATTCATCTCCTGAATCCTACAAAAGTGTGTTCCAGGGAGAATCCCATTAAATATATTGTTGTAGGTTCTAAAAAATTAGCACAAGAGAATCCACCATTCATCTTATTTCATTTAGTATCACTAGATAACAAGTTAATGAAGCATGCCTCAAAATATTTATAAAAAAAAAGCAAATAATAAGTGCACCTAGAAAAACAGGGAGGGGAAAGGAAGCCATAAGATGAGATACAAACATCAAGAACCTGAAGCAGGAAGTTTGTATAAGCATTGATATTGCCTAATAATGTCTGTTTAGCATGAATCCTTCTACATCTTTTTAAAAAACCGTTGAATCTCTACAATTAAACAAATTCAATACAACACCATTCTCATTCAATAAAAACCTAAGATGCTAAAAGACGCTAGAGTAAAAAAATGAATTTAATCTCAGTTCTAGAGCAAATAATCTCCTTATGTGAAAAGTAAGGGATAAACTAGGCAAATAATGAGAAAACATAGGGAGAGAAATTTCAAATAGAAAGGGCAATAGAAAAACTAATAGCCTAATTTTGCCATTTATGTTCTAAGACATGAGGGAATGAAAAAGAGCGGCCCTAAGGAACATATAGGTGCTTTTGGAATTAAGCAGTACCAATTTCATAGCGCTATTCATTCCTGCAAACTGATTATTAGGATTTAAAAGGTGGGACCAATGTTGCAGAAGCTAACCCAATCTCCTAAAGTGACCCCTGTTTCGCTAGGACCGTACCTCAAAGTTGTGAACTTTTTTTTTTTAAAGGGAAAATGCTTCTTAGGCTCTAATTGTCTAGGAAAATAGAATTATCGAAAGAAATTTTGAAGTCTTCAAAGCATCAAATGTGATACTAGGTCCCATCGCTACCGCTTGAGGAACTAATGAAGTTCTATTTGAAGTGATATTGGCAATAAGACAAAGCTGCAATGCTGATGGTGAGAGTGAGAGATTTAACCTAGAGATGATTTAGGGCTTAGGGTTCGAAGCTATTCATTTGAATCAAATTTCCAAAACAAACTCACCTGAAGATGCGCGAAGAAGAGAAGACGGGTAACAGACAAGCTACGGCAGGCTTAAGGGAGAACGAGAGGGATGGACTAAGAGTTGCACGATGAGGGGGAACGAAGTGCTAGGGCTTACAGGATCGATGTTGAGGACAAAGATAAGAGTGAAGGATTGTCTGGCTTAAGTAATATAAATATATTTTAAATAACTTTTGATGGTGTTTCCATTAAAAATGCCATATCTAAAGCTCTAACTTTAACTAGCGTTTATCAAGGAAATGATATCTAAAATTAATTACTAGTTTTTTTTAATAAAATTTATAAATAATTTTAGTTAGCATTTAATTATAAACACCAACTAAAATTGAGGTTTAGATGACGTTTCTTTAGAAATGCTAACTAAAGTATTTCTTAATTTTTATTTTTAATTTTTCTTCATTTTTAGTTGGCATTTCAAGATGGATGTTTAAATGGCTAACTAAAGTATTTTTTAATTTTTATTTTTATTTTCTTTTATTTTCAGTTAACATTCCAGAAATAAACACTAATTAAAGTATTTCACGTCTTACATTAGGATATGCCAATTATTGAGCCCCATTAAAACTCAAAATTGGTGTAGTGAATGATCGTATCCTTTGAGCACTCGGCTATTTCCATGCAAGGTTCCATTTTGCGTCTGTTTCATTCCAGCTGCTCTCCTTCATAACCTGGCAGGCTGAGGCAACCGAGAAGCCACCATTGCTATTGTGACTCCAATAGCTGATGATGCGCTGGCCATTCCTGGATGATCTCTTGAATAGTCTCCTCCCAGATCCTTGCAATGCTACACCAAAGGTGAGAGCGAGATATCGTGTTGAAGGTGCGCCGCCTGCTTGTCTCTACTCCTCCATGCTTACCATAGTTTGTCATGGCTTTAAGTTATAACAACTTGCATGCTTCTACATTACCTGAAGAAGCCAAGTATGAAAGAAAAGAAAACAATAATTAAATTCAACTATATCATAAGTAAACTCTTAAAAAAAAGGAAAAGGAATTGATGATGCCACTGTTGTGCGTAAATACTTACGCTGCAATGTTTCGTTCATTAGATTCCTTTTTTATGAAATTTAACATTATAAGCTTCATCTGACTACCAAACAGAGTTGAAAAATCTAGAAGAGACCAAATATTAACAAGTGTAGCTTCACCTCAAATGGAAGAAACTTGTCAATAGTGTACTCACACAATATTGTCCCGTGGTGAGAAATATTGCTAATGAGCGATGGATACACACCCAAGCTTTTGACCTTTTTCTTGGGCCTCAAAAAGCTTATGTGCTTTTTATCTGAGAAAAAAAAAGGAAAACAAGTTGAGGCATCTAGTAGGCCTATTCTTTTTTTCGGTAGAAAGGCCTATTTTGTTTTGGGTGAAACATCAAGTAGGCCTTTTGCTATTATAATCTTTACAAAAGTTTCACCCCTCAACCCAAAATTAAAAGTCTATGGCTCCTAAGTTTCCTGGGTTGGGTTATTGTTCACATGTTTTGGGCCTGCTTACGATGAAAAGAACTTTTCAGGCGATGCTCAGCCTTTTGCCTGCTTCTCAAAAAATTGTCAAACATTGTACCAAAAAACATCTTTTCCAAATACTTTGAGTAAGAAACCTTATTTACTTTTTTTTTTGTTCGCCTCAAATAATGCTTTTAGCCAAATATAGAGAGAATTTTGTGCCTAGTTATAACGCCAAAACTGTATAACTCATGGTATAGTGGGAAGTGTTTCATGTATGAAATTAACCTTTTACCTAGTAAACCCACGTAAGGTTTCTTTTCTTTTTTTTGACTTGATCAAAGCCACACAAGTTATATTGGATAAGATACAAAATTTAGTGATGCAACGTTTGGTGTTGGGCTGACGTAAATGCGTCTCCTGAAGCTTATCAATAATCGTCATTGGGTTAGTTGGGCCAAAACATTAAGCTGGTGCTTAGCCCAGTTTAGTCAATGGGCCTGGATTTTCAGATTCGAGATTCAATCCACTATAAGTCCAATAAAAAAAAAACCGCACCTGTTCGTTTAATTTTTTTGGTTGTCTTGCTTTGATTGATCAAGTTCCATCAAGTCTTTTCATCTATTCTCTTCAATTCACAACAACTTAATTACTTTATATAAATTGTAATTATTTTTATTATCTTGAGCATATGATCACTCTTCTTAACAAGTTTTTACAAGATAAAATTTAATGTTATAACTCCTAGTTTTTTTTTGGGCCAAAAAAATAAAAATATATTAAAATATCAACAAATTTCAGAAAAAATCAAAATATATTAAATTAAAATGTCACAACTTTAAGTTTAATAATTCATTAAGGGTATTTTTATATATTTGATGATTTCTTCAGATAAAAGTGATACAAATGCTAATAATGATTTACTCACTTCTTTTCAATTTTTTTTCTTATTTTCAATAATTGTATGCTTGTTGTTGAGTTTGAGATTTTGGCTTTTATCTCTAAAAATATACATTCTCTATCTTGTCTCTCTTTTTTTTTTATTTACAATTTATATAATGTGCTTAAGATATCTGGGCCTAATGACAATATGACATAATATATACATTATTATCGGCCTGAGCCCAATTTGGCATCATGACCAATCCGACTTGAAACTCAATTTGGGCCTTAGTGCAGCCTTATTTAGCCGAGTTGTACTGGGCTATTAGCTTTACCCATGATCTAAGAAAACAAGATTGGGCTTGACCTTTTGGACTCCTCCATCAGCCTAAAACCCATCAATCCAATGTCAAAATCTTTGGGATTTCTTTTTAAAATCTTCTTTCAACTATTAAAATCTTATCTATCAATATAATAAAACAATTTATATCATAAACTTCTAATATAAAATACAATAAATTATTATTTCTCTTGGTGAACTTAATCCACAAAAACATTTATAAACTAAAACTAACTAAGCACCTATTTTTTTAAAAAAATAAATTGATTGATGAATATCCAAAGAAGGTGGCCAAATATAGAACATGCAAGTCATTTTCCATTTCTTTAAAATTATCCCATTTGATTGAATGAAAGCAATAAATTCTCCATCCCTATCCCAGTGAGTAAATACATGTGGGGGCTTCGCAGGGACAGACATTTCAAAAGTGGCCTATAACACAAGAGGTAGCTAAAACCTACTAATTATTCAAGCACACGTACAAAATCTTATATAGTAGTATATGCTACAAGATCAGCTAAGGATTTGAATTTCATACAGTCCACTAAATTTCACTTTTGTCCTATCCAAAATATCAACCGTTTATTTCGTCTACTTTAGGAGATAAGACAACATTTACATGAAATGAATGAACGAAATTTTCTATAAAATAAAACTGAAACGCTTTAGACTGTATAGAATTTGGACCTATAATTAGTTACCCTATAGGTATATTGTTACCACAATGTACATCAACCAAAAGCTTCTTCATCTTCATATGGCTGGTATACCTAATAGACTATATCACCTGCCTATTCGGATAGAAAGGGTAACACATATAGTGAACAAGCATTATGGTCCCTCTAGGGTTTTTAACTTTGGTAATGCCCTTAATTCTTACCCTAAGTATCCTATTCCATTAGCAGAGGATGAGGATGTGACCCTCTTTAATTATGATCTTAGTGAATGAACGAAACTATAACACAAATTAATTGAGTCGTCCTTTGTGTAAAATCTAGAAATTAAAGCTAAACAATATATCAGTCACATAATAAATGCTCTAACCTTTTGTATCTATATGTAATCAATGTCCATGTGTCCTAGTGTGCATGTGTGGTGTCAATAAATGATTTGGGTTTGTGATCTTTAAATATTATAATAAATTATTCCTAACATTTTATAAGAAAATAACTTATTCATATCAGTTTTTATTTGGTAGTAGCTTTTATTTTAGTTGATTAATTACTTTGTGCATGAAGAAGATATCAGAATTTTATAGTAGGCGACATTGAGTAGTCGAATCTTTGTTGCTTCCAGTTATTTCTTTCAACAGTTAAAGAATACATATAATTTGTTCACGTTTCACGCCTAAGAAACTTCGATGTTCACATGCTTGTGTCTATAAATATTACAAGTGATTAATGATTAATGACTTAAAATATATAGCTTTTCCATAACCGAATGTAGGAATTTAGCTGATGCGGATGATATGATTAAATTTTAAATTATTCTTTCTAATTATAATTAAGATGTTGAAATTGATCTCAGAAGAATATAAAATATGAAATGATTGAGAAGATCCTCTCCCTGTGTGAACCCTGATATTGATATCTACCAATTAAAAGTTTTGTTACATGTAAGTTATTAAAATATTTAACGTTGAACCAATAAGGTCATGACATTGGTGGCAAATAGCTGAATCCCTTAAACATATTGTTTTGGTTCAATCTGATTTCTAATTTTTGAAGAAAATAGTTTTCAACTGTTACTTAGGGAATACGCTTGGTTCTTACCACAACATATTTAATTTTGAATCATTTTCCTAATTTTTTAAACTTTAATTTAGTTAATTTTTTGGGTGGGTTAAACAAGCCAACTCATCAAACTCACTTAACTAATGAGTGAAGTTTAGATTTTCAATCACTTAATTAAGATGGCTTGGGCAAACTAACTTGTTTAACCCACTACTTGTGGTTGGCTATGATGTATAGATATAGGTGCAAATATCAGGTACAATGTGACATAAGACAAATATATATGGCAAATTTTAAAATTTTGGATTATAAGTACGGGGGATATGTACATATAAAAATATATATATATTCAATAAATTAATGTATTAAAGATAAAAAAATGTGAAAAAGTTTAAGTTTTAGACCAATATTTTAGAAGTAATATGAAAATATTTAAAATAAGAAATCAAAAATTAAGTTTTTATATAAGATTTAAGCCATTTTGCAACTTTTGAAGAAGAAATATATGGATACACTTATGAAACATATCATAAAATACAATATAAGTATTATATCTAATACGTATCAATATGGGTATCTTTTTCTTTTTGAAGTATCGATGCAATAGAAGTAGTTGGTTAACCTTTTTAAGACACTGAAACACAGTTCAATGTCTCTAAGATAGATAGTTTCTTTTCTATTTTTGCATTGTGTTTAGAACAAAACTAAAAGAGAGAAATTTGGATAATCTCCATGCTCATTTTATTTTTATAGAAAAAGTAATATAACATATATGAGATTTGTTACTCCCTTGGTTTTCAAATCATAAGTTATTTTTTTTAAGAATTAAGGTATTTAAAATATAAGTCACTTTATATTTTTTTAAGATTTGTTACTCACTAAAAGATACATGTTCTTCCAACTCTTAGGGTCCTTCTGGCTCCGTCACATCCATATCGATTCCATCATTCATATTAGCTTATACTCGTTAGCTTGACCTCTCTAGCATTGAACTTCACATACATATTGGGTTTTTCATTTACATCACCATAGCTTTGCTAGTTAACCACTCTGTATTCTATTCAATGTTCTTCCTTAATCAATAACTTAGTCATTCAGCATAACCCATTTCTCATGCATCTCTCTCTAGAGGTCACTATTACTTTATTTACCTCCTGCAATACATCTTTCTCTCTATACACCAATGATAACATAATTAGTTATATGACTCTGGACTAGTATTATATCGGGAATATACGAGTTTATGTAATCCATATTATGCCAAGTATTACCATACGCAGAAACAATGGCCTGAATCATTGCTCTCATACCAAAATGTAACACCCTACCAACTCTCAACCTCGAAACCTTGACCAAATACTTCAAATACCTCAAATGTACAAATAAATCACTCCAAAGCTTATCTCCCATAGCACCAAAACCTTGAAAAACGCTCAAAAAGTAATCGATTGAATTAGAGTCGCGGCTAGCTACAGTTGCGTCGTGGCTCCAACTTTCATAGATTCACTAACGCCCACTGGCTTGCTGAAGCCGTGCCCTGGCTTTATGGCGCCGCAACCCCAGCATCAGAATTGTTGGGCTAATTTTCGATGCACATAACTTCATACTTCGATCTCTGATTAACCTGATTCTAACTCCTACAGGTTACTCTCGTCATTATCTAATTATGGACACCAATTTCACTTGAATCCAACTCCATTTGGAGATTCTAGATGCCCAACACCGTTTTGACCACTTTTTGATCAAAACTCACAACCTATCACCTTCAATTGCCACCAAAGACAAATAGACACCCAAAGACTTTTCACACAGGCCATATTTGACTAAACCAACATATCCAAGGAGATTTTACCCTAAAGAAACCTTTCCTTTGAGAGTTGACCCCCTTGAACCCCAAAACCACATAATAGGCTATGTGCCAAAACTCACATACATGACTCAAAACCACCTTTGGGCTCACACATATGACCATTCTAGCGCACAGACACCTGTTTTTACATTAATGACTCATACCAAGGTCCATTATCAACATCACACATCATTACATTACATACATCTCTATACTCCCTGGACACTCATCCAAGCAACCAGACAATAACTGCCTACTTGGCACAAAATTACATAAACTAAATTATAACCACTAAATATACTTGGAATTCCTGAGGACGGAAAGACTGCTAACTCCTTGATCCTTTCCGAACTAGCACCAGAGTCTTCACCTGAAAGGTTAGTCATGGAAGGGGGTGTGAGACAATGTCTTAGTAACCAGAGACAACCACACACATATATACATATATATCTCATACAATCCATGAATGCAATATGAAATTAATGGAATACATGTCTCCCTCATACACAGCTAGAACCACGGGCTATCGTCATAACATGACATTTCATATAGGTAATTCTCTTCCAACAGTCGGTGAAGACTGATTCCGGGAAAGCACCAAGCTCACCTTACACTAATGCAACTCTGCCAAAGGTTGCACTAGTGCTTAGATCGTGACTCTCCTTCCCCTTTCCCACCTCGAATTGGCAGCGATTTAGGAAAGGTGCAATCCACTATGCGCATTTTCCCTCCTGGCTATAGGAGGCGATTTAGCCGCAGGGATCCCATCCTTATCCTCCCTAACATATATATATATTTCATCCTTATCCTCCCTAACATATATATATATCATTATATATCATATCGTCATCACATCATCACCATCCAATCCACCATATCACAATTTCACAATGTCATGTAGTGATGCTCATGTATCATTATATAATAATCATCATGATCTCAATGTCATGTTATGCATCATATCATATCAATATCATCATATCATATCATATCAATATCATCATCACATATGTAATCATCATCATAATCATGATCATCATCTAGCTGTTTGCATACCACGATATGTAGAAAACAGTACACACAAACATATATATATCGTGGTATGAAAGAAATATGCATATATACACAAATATATGTACTATCATACAATACAATACAAACAAACATCCGATTACCTCAGGTTGTGAGCACCACGCACATAGGGGCTTAGGTAAGCCTCCAGAGCACCCTAATCACGAACTATAAGCCTCCAATTAGCCAATATACTATTGCAATAATATAATACATTTAATTAACATAACTCTCATAACACTACAATCTACAATCTAGCTGTCCAAGCTTAACCCCGAGTTCTAACAATATACACACATATCAATAAACCTTAAACAACCATTTAAACACACACCAATACATACCATTTCAGATTTCCACTTCTTTTCCCAAATTTCAACCTAAGGTTTAACTCAAACCCATCATAATCCAATCAAAACTCATACCTAAAGCTTCCTAACACTACAAAACACTCTTACAACACAAAATCAAACATTTTAATCAGCGAAAATTGCTCAAACTGGAAACCCTAAGCTTTAACTTAACTTTCCACTGAAAACAGAAAAGAAAAGAGAAGAGAGAAGGCTAGGGATCACTTACCAACAAAGATCAAGGTCACTTGAGTTTGAAAATGATCCCCCTTGGCTGAATTTCTTATGCCTTATTGGAGCTCCTCCGTTCTCCCTCCGTTTTCTCCTTCCGCGTTGGACTGAAATGTTCCCAATTTAAACAAAATTTTTTACTTTCGTTGTGGTGCCATGGCTTTCAAAGAAAATATTTGAATTTGTAACTGTCTCGCCGCGACGGCTCTGCTTTTACGGCATGAAGTTCCTTTCTAGTTCACTTGAACCTTTCCTCCATCTTGCTTCCTCTGATTCCGCATATGATGCCAAAGACAAGCATCATAAGGGTTGTTACACGGCTAGACATTATAGTAGATGATGATTATATATGATGATGATGTGACATTACATGAATCCATAGCATGGCATTGAGAAATATGATGATGATGATGATTACATGATGATATAACATGAACATCACTACATGACATTGTGAGGAAAGGTGGATCGGGTGGTGATAATGATATATGATATGATATGATATGATGATATATGATATAGGTGAAATAAGGAAGGGATCCATGTTGCTAAATTTTCTCCTATGACCAGGAGAGAAAGGCGGCAGTGACTGCATCTTCCCCAAAATCATCACCAATTCGTGGTGGTCAAAGAGAAGGAGAGTCACGATCTAAGTATTAGTGTTACCTTTGGCCGGGTGTACTAGTGTAAGGTGAGCTTGGTGATGTCCCGGAATTAGTTTTCACCGACTATTGAAAGGAAGTCACCTATACAAAATGTCCTGTCATGACGGCAGCTCGTAGTTTTAGCTGTGTACAAGGGAGTCATGCATTCGATAAAGGCAAGTTAAGGGAAACAATGGGCCATGGACAAATTCAAGACCCACTTCAAGGCATTGGAGGACCAATGACCAAAGCTAGGACCAAAGCCATGAAGCAAGCCATGAATGGGTTAATCCAAAATATGATTAACATGGAACCATTGTATTTGAATGATTTTGAGGCCCAAAATAAAGAAAGAGGCAAGCTGAAAATGTGGAGCCAAATTATAGTCAACAAGCCCAACTTGGAGAAGGCCCAACATGGAGAATTCACTTAAAATACATGTGCTTCTCATGTGGTCACTAAAAGTGACGTTTTCAATAAGTTTTATTAGGATTATTTAATCAATTTGTTTCCTTTTGAATAAAAGGCATATAATGATCTGATTTGATCTCCCTTTATTTAGGAATAGGATTTCAGCATATTCTCTTCCCTTTTGCATTAAAGAGGAGCCAACTTTTCAAAGTCAAAATTAGAATTAAATGCTCCTTTTTGCTTAGGATTTCCTTTTTGTATTAATTAGTATTAATAAGGTTAGGTTTGTGGGGTGAACTAGAGTTAGTTTGTGGGTTAATACTTACCTATAAATAGGCACCTCTTGTACTCTTGTAAACCACAACATAAATGAATGAATTTCTTTTCAGCAACTTTGTTGTTGTTCAGTGAGTTCTTTCTTGCTTATCCTTGAGTGCCAGAAAGAATGAGGACTTATCAAGGAGTGGTGATCCTTGTGGCATCCCGGAGTTAGGATTCAAGAGATGGGTTCTCTTGGAGTCTATTTCCTTCGACCAACATTTTGTTTCAGTCTTCTTATTTTTATCGTTTCTTTTTTTTTTTTTAGTTTTGTTCATTGTTGTTCTTCATTGTTCTTGTGTTCAATTCATGTTTCCTTGAGTTGCATGATCCTCACTCAAAGAAGACTCTTAGGACAGGTTCCTAACGTGTCTCCCATCATATGCATTCCATTGCATATTGCATTCATGTGCACATTGTATGAGATATATATATATATGTTGCTTGTGATTGTTCCCGGTTACTGTGATTTTGTCTCACACCCTTTTCCCAAGAATTAACTTTTCAAGTGAAGGTTCTGGCATTAGTCCGGAGAAGACAGGAGAGTAGTATTTTAGATGAGGGAATATTCAAGTACGATAGCATGTGTGTATTGTCTATGTATGTTGTGCCAAGTAAGGTAGTACAATTGTAAGTGATATAAGAATCATGATGATTGTAATGAGGATAGTGATATGATATGTATATTGTAACACCCTTTATGACTTTGTTTTGGTATTGTGTGCAAAATTGGAGGAAAGCAGGACGGAGGAAGGTTCAAGTGGAGTCTGAAAGAGCTCCACACTGAGACGAGAAGCAGGGCCACCGCGGCGAGAGCAAGTCCAGTTGTGTTGTTTCAGCTGAAACACGGTGTGGCCACGACGGACTTATCTAAGGTCGCGGTGAGAGTCGGGTTTCTGGTTTGAATCAAGAACATTTCAGATGAACAGAAAGAAAGAAACGAAGGGAGTGATGGAGAAGAACAGATGAGCTGTGCTAGGGTTTGAGATTTCAGACCATTTGGAGTGATTTTCGGACCTTGGAAACTTGGATTCAAGTTGGTAAGTGATCCCTACTCCTCTCTCTCCATTTTCTTCGGTTTAGATTTGGGGTTTTTCAGTTATAAGTTGGGATTTTCGGTTTAGGACGGAATCCACCAATTTAAATAGATGATATGGGGTTAAAGAATTGTATTTTGGTGTTCTTGTTACTTGGATGTGAGTTAAGAAGGGTTTATGCATGATTTGAGCTTAACCCTAGGTTGTTTGCAATTAGGGCTATTGGGAATCCGAAGTATATGTGGTCGAGTAGTGTTTGAATGGTTCTCAAGAGCTTATTGATGCATGAAACGGGTGTTGAAACCTTGGGTTAGGCTAAATTGGTTGAATTGTGATGTTTGGTTTAATGGTATATTGTGTTAATTGAAGAATTGTGATATTGTGAAGATTGTTTGGTAGCTTGAGAGAGGTTCAAGTGTGTTGGACAACTCAAGAAGTTTGTGGAATCTACGTGTGTGGAATTGACAGTTGAGATAACCGGGTATTTGTTTGTATTGTATTATTTGTATTGTATGATGTTACGTATATTTGTATATATTTGCATATTTCTTTCATATCACGATATAGATGTGTTTACGTGTACTGTTTTCTATTTATCATGGTATACATATAGCTAAATGATAATTATGATGATTATGATGATGTTACTGTGACATGACATGATGCATGCATGACATTGTGACATATGATGATGATGATGATTATATGATGATATGAGCATCATCACATGGCATTGTAAGATTGTGATATATGGTGGATTGAGTAGTGATGACGATACGATATGATATATGATGATATGAGATATGATTAGGGAGGATAAGGATTGGATCCCTATTGCTAAATCCTCCTTTATAGCCAGGGGATCCAGGCGGTATTGAACTGCACCTTTCATATATCACCATCAATTCGAGGCGGTTTAAGGGAAGGAGAGCCACGATCTAAGCACTAGTGCAACCTTTGGCGGAGTTGCATTAGTGTAAGGTGAGCTTGGTGCTTTCCCGAAATGAGTCTTCACCGACTGTTGGAAGGAAATTACCTATATGAAATGTCCTGTTATGATGATAGCCCGTGGTTCTAGCTGTGTGCGAGGGAGACATGTATTCCATTCATTTCACATTGCATTCATGGATTGTATTATATATATATGTGTGTGTGTGTGTGTAGTTGTTCTCGGTTATTGAGACATTGTCTCACAGCCTTCTCCCATGAACTAACCTTTCAGGTGACGGTTCTGGCACTAGTCCGGAGAAGACGTGTGAGTAGCATCAAACGTGGGGATATTAGGTCTATGTAGCATGTGTAATTTGGATAATGTAACTTGTACCAAGTATGATAGAATGTTTTGGAATGGATGTATGACATGGATAAGGATTGTTATGAATGGATATTGTGTGTATGGATAGGTATGTGGAATTGTGTTGTATGTGTTGTGTATGATGAAATGGTTGTGTATGTGTGACTCGGGATGTTGAGGAGTCTGTGTGGTGGTGTTTGTGAGCCCCAAAGGTGTTTGGGCTTCGTTGGTGTGTTTTAGGGCCTGTAGCCCGTGTTGTCAAATGGGGTTCAAGGGGGTCAAATCTCAGAGGAAGAGTTCCTTTGAGGTAAAACCTCTTTAGACAAGTTGTTTGAGTGGTTTTGGACTTGTGTGAATGGTCCCGAGTGGGTGAATTGCCTTTGGTGGCAAATAGAAGTGGTAAGTTGTGAGTTTTGGTCAAAAAGTAGACAAAATGGTATCTGGTATCTAAAATCTCCATACGAAGTTTGATTGAGGTGAAAGTGGTGTCTATGGATAGATTGAGACTAAATTCACTTGTAGGAGTTGTAATCAAGTTAATCGGAGGTTGGAGCATAAAGTTATGAGCATCAGAAGTTCGCCCCGGTGGTTGAAGTTTACTGGTATAGAAAACCAGTAGGGGGTGCCGCGGTGCCACGAAATCCAGTAGTGTGGTGAGATAGGGGAGGTCTAGAGCCGTGGCGGTACTGTAGAGGTCACAGCCCCAGCCCAGTTTTTGGTGTTGTTTGGTTCGTTTTTGTTGTTTTGAAGTTGTTTTGAGATGTTGGAATTATGTTTAGTTGAATTTTGAAATTTTTGGTCAAGTCTGGAGGTAATTGGAGATAGGGTGTTACATATATGCATAATTATGGTAATTCATATGGGATGATGTGATGTGATGTATGTATGTTTTGGCGTGTTTATGAGTCAGAATGGTTGTGTGTGCTCTCGAAGGGGATTTTTGGGCTTGGATGGTGTGAATTGGGCATATAGATCATTAAGTGGCATTGGGGTTCAACGGGGTCAAATCTTGGAAAAGTAGCTCCTTTAAGGTGAAACCTCATTGAACAAGTTGATTGAGTCAATTAAGACTTATGTAAATGGTCCATAATGGCCAAATTGCCTTTGGTGGTAATTAGAGCGCTTAAGTTGTGAGTTTTGGCCAAAAAATGGTTAAACGGTATTAGGTGTCCAAATCTCTATACAAAGACAGAATTGAGTGAAATAGATGGCTATGAATAGAGTATGATAAGATTGATTTGGAGAAGTTAGAATAAGGTCAATCAAAAGTTGGAACATAAAGTTATGAGTGTTGGAAGTTCGCCCTGAAAGTTGGAAATTGTTGATATGGTATCAATAAAGAGGCGCCATGGCGCCAGCAGCTTGGCCATAATGCTAAGTGCTACTGCTGGGTTAAGGCCGCGGCGGTACTATAGCAAGCCGCAGCCCTATCTCAGTTCTGATGCTTTTGGTCTTTTTATGCTACTATGATGTTTTAGGAGTTAAAGTCAAAATGTTTTGGTTTTATTTGATTAGTTTTTGAAATAATTGGTCTATATTGGAGGTGTGTTGGAGTAGGGCGTTACATAAGTTAAAAAAGATGAAGTATTATATTAGAACCATGATTTTAGTAGGCTTAGCATATTTTAAGTTTATCTTTTATTTTAAAATAAGTCTATTAAGTTTAGATGAAAACTGAAAAATATAAGCAAATTTTAAATATATTATATTTAGTAAGTAAATATAGAAATTAAACTGAGAGACACAAATTATAAAAGGAAAAAAAAAGAGTAAGTGATCGAAGAATATATAAATTCCACTTACTCTATCTTTATCTCTATTCATTTAATTTTTGGGTGCATTTCACATATAAAAATGTAGAGATCCAAACCGTTGAAATTACTCTCTCTGTTTCATTTTATATATTGTTTTTAAATTTTTTACACAGACTAATAAAAATATTTAATAACATAAATTATAGTAAAATTTAGTGGTATTCTATCAAAATATTCTAGATTTAAATACTAAAGATGACTTATATTCCATTTATCACTATTTTTAATGAAGAGTAAAATAGTAAAAAAAATAATTAATACTTCATTGGTAATATAAAATCATAAATAATTTAGGACATTTAAATTTTTTTTTAAAATATCGGATAAAATGGGGGAGGGGGTAGCAAATAAGCAGAGTTGAGGAACTACTCTCTCTGTCCCATATTATAAGATAATAAGATGATTTCACGCATATTAAAAAACTTTTATTATATTCTTAAGTTTTCAAAAAATAAAAATTTCCAATTTTATGCTATTAATTCCACTTACTTCATTAAATATATCATAGATTATAATACTAATAATATAATAAATAAGGGATAAAAATGATAAATCAATACATATTTTCTTATGTTATGGAACAAGAAAAATTTTTTATATTACCATATCATATAGAATAGATAGAGTAACAACTTACACTTGTCTCGCACTATTTAAAAAAAAAAAAAAGTTTCATCGTTCTTGTCTGCTCCAACCTAAGTATTCACTGTGTCTTAACCTTAGATAACATCCCATATTCTCACCTTATCTCTACCTCACTTTATTATCGCCATTATTGTCCTACTGATCTTGTGCCATTTCCATTCCTTAAAAGCTTCTTAAGGAACTATTTGGTGTTTTTGGCATCACTTGAACTCAAGCCCTACCCATCGCAATTGTCGGTAGACACACAAGGAGTGAATTGGAGCACCTTAAAATTAATCTTACATAGTTCAAATGATTTTATATGAATTAATCTCTTTTTTAGACTACCATGATAGATTAAAACTTCTGATTATTAATATCTTACTCACCAAATTTGACATCAGTCCAACATTGTTTGGTATTATATATATGAACACAGCAATAATCAATAAATTAACTTATAATATATTTTTAAAAATTTAAAAAGATTATTAATTATTTGCTGACATTGACGTACTTATTATTTTAGAAAAAGTTTAATAGACATGATTATTAATACAATAGTCTTCTTTATTTCAACAAGTCTAAAGATAAAAATCACATGAGATATTGAGGAGGAAGTATATATATGTGTATTGATTTTGCAATGATATTAACTTGATTTTTTACCAATGTGATGCATGGGAAAGTACAAATAGACAAAACACATAAACCTCAAAATACAAATACACAAAACACATAAAGTTCAAAATAAACTATGTAAGTAATATCACAATACAATTCATAAATCATTTTTCCAAATTAGCTTTCTATAGAATTTATATTTTTATAGAAATAGAATAGATTAATCCTGTTCATACATAGAGATAAACAAGCTAATTAAATTATTCCCATCCTTTCTATCTCATCTTTATTTGCGTGCGTCAGAGTTTATGTACATACATACATATGTAATCATGTAAGAGGGCTTATTTTTAAAATATGTAACAATCATTGGATTCCTTGCCACTAAATTATTAAACCATATGAAAGTAAAATGAGAGTACGTAAGCCAGTTTATTATTATTTTTTTCATATAGAGTTAATTTAGCTTAATTTGGTGTTTTCAAAAGCACTAGCTAGGTTCAGTCCAAAAAATCAAAATTAAATTTTGCAGCTTATAAGATCTCATGAACTAGTAGTGTTATTTATATACGTAATATAAAAAATGAAGCGTTTATAGATATATGGAAAATCAATTAAGTAACTCGTGTGTGTGTGTGTGCGTGTGTGAGACATGAAGAGACCACATTCATCAGCACAAAAAAGAAGAAGAAGAAGAAGACACCAAATTCTCAATCATAGTATGAATAAAATGATTTTAGTTTTTTTTTTTGGCAAATGGAAATTTTATTTGTTTCTGTCGTTCCATAAGAAATTTTTGTATGCTAGTAAGTACACATACACCTAAATATTAAGATGTGAGCTTTATATGCATAGGACTTGAGGTACAAATTAAAATAGATCTTTACAACTGTGCCTACGTGCATTTTCTGCAAATCAAAATTTTTTAACATTCTATATTATTCATGATATATTAATTCAATGTAATCATTATATTAGGATGATGTATTTACCTAGAATATTATTATACTCCTATGTTTTTTGTATTAAATGAGGCATACAGCATATGCGCGCGCGGGAAATTATACGGCACTAATTCCATTGTTTAATGTTCTTTAAATGTTATATATCTTGAAGATCACAGGGATATGGATTAACATTAATTTAATGCAAACATGATTATGAATCCATACGTAATAGTATTTCTTTAAGATCGCATGTCATTCTCTTTTTTGGATTTGAATCCACCTCTAATTAACATGCTATAAATTAATTTTTCTATTGTTATTGATATATGTATATACTTGGATAAAAATAAGAAAATAAATATGCACATCATAGTTCATGAGAAATAATATATATATATATATATTTATATATGATGTTGGTGGTAACTGTGAAATGAGTGATTTGAATTGTAGCATCAATTATTTTATAAAAATATTTATTATATGAAAATTTTAAGATGATACGAAGTTTGAATTTTGAGAGAGATATATATATATATATTAGACATGTTTTTACCAAAAGCTAAACTCAAGAAATACCTTGAAAATCAAAGTAAACCGTGTGTGTGTGTGTGTGTATTAAGAAAAAATGCATTCTGGACGGTTATTTTGTCATTCAAAGTCGAAGAAAAGTTAAAGGATAGAATATAGTAATATGGTAGTTAACAAGGAACGAAAATATAAAAATAATGGGGGTGTGGTTTTTGACCATTTAACTGCGACTCTCTTGTAAGTGTTGTAACCTAAAAAGGATGATTATGAGAGATATAAATATCTGAAATGAAATGCACTTGTTTATGTAATCCTTCGTTAAGGGGTCACAATCAGAGGATTTCCTTCACGAAAAGTTAACGGACCCTCTCCATTTAGTCTTATAATATTGGCCACTGAATGGGATTGAGTCAGCACATTCTGCTACACGTCGTAGCACCTGGTTTTTTCAACAATATACAACTAACTAATTGATTAAGTAATTAGTTAATCATCATAATTATCTGGAAAGAAGAACTTTAAATAGTGAAAAAAAAGAGGAATTGACAAGTTAAAACGAGGAAGAAACATCTGGGTCACTAAAGTGGATAAGGGATAAATGTGTTAGAGTTAGAGACAGATAATTTTCAGGATTAAACCACATGGATGACATATGACTTGTAGGGCACACTCATGTTCACATGCTCTCCATGTTATGCTTGCTTTAAACTTTATAATTTTTTTTTGGAGTTAAAAATTGAGGTTTCCATGTAAGTATCCATCATATAAGCAAACAAATTGCCGACATGTTATCAAGAGGATTGGAATAACTAACTTATAACCAATTTAATCTCACTTAATTCTCTTCTTAGGTGGTATTCTTTTTCATTACATTAGGAGAGTTTTGAACCCTTAGCCACTGCACACATCCCACTCCATCTTTGTCACTTGAGCTATTCTCATATGACATTTATATTGTATTATAATTGCTCAATTATGATGAGAAAATAATACTGTTAATTGACTTTAAGGGAAAAGATAAATGTATAACAGCTAGCGAATTTCACAAGCTTGTTATAAGTTTTGTTAAAATAACATAAATAAATCTCCACTATATTTTTAAATTCAACACAAACATCTCATGAATTTTACTAATTAAAATGACATACAGGTCTTTTATCTATTTTCAAAATTTACACAGACTTCCTCAAAAACAAAGATTTACTAACAATAAAATACCTGGAGTAGATACAAATAATTTCTCCTTCTTATAGTACAACTATATGATATCTGGTGTAGTTTCTTTCTTTTTTTTTTTTCAAATATATACAAGTCTCCCTTGACAATAGAATATGTAGGGCTCTATAATTCCAAAAATAGGCAACGAAAATAAATGTAATGTAATTTCAATTTTTAAAAGAATTTTGTATAAGTTCTAAAAATAACGGGAGGCCTGTATAATTTTTGTAAAATTCAAGGGTGATCCATGTAATTAACTCTTTGTTTTAAGAAATGTTTAATTATTGTATGTTATAAAAATAGAAAAAAAAAATCCACATAATTTGAACAAAATGTATGAAAAATCCATATGATTTCTTATGGGAAGTCTTGTAATTTTTAAAAAAAAAAATAAAGAGAGAGAGAGAGAAGAGAGATACATGTGGTTTTAATGAAATTGATAAAAAAAAAACCACATAATTTATAATGTACAACACTAATAAAATATCATACAAGTGTAAGTGTGTGTGTGTGTGTGTTAAATACTTATACTAAGTACTAAATCAATTAAAGGAGCTAAAAAGTAGTGGAATCCACCTCTAATTAACATGCTTCTCTGCATATTTATTTGGTTATATATTATTAGTTTGGTAGTTACAGATACACATGTACACGTTTTTATCGGACAGCTTTAGTTGTACCATGTAACTGGCCAGGTTGGTACATGTATACTACCAACAAGAGAGAGAGAGAGAGAGAGAGATATTTTAATGAGGGTAGGGTTAGAATTCGTTGATTGGTATTTATTATGAATATGAATTAGAAATCATTCTATATTAGTATGTGTTGTTGTTAGTTATATGTTATTAATAAAAGAGATGAGGCAGACTGGAAAGAGGAATATAATTCTTTCTAGCTTGGCAAATCAATACACACTACACACCACTTCTCATTATTGAGATTCATCTCTGAGCTGTATCGCCCTAATGGACCACCACTGTAGGTATATATATATATTAATTTTCTTCTTTCTCTTTCTTTATTTCTTCTCTTTTTTTTTTTTGAAAAAAAATATTATTGTACTAAGATATATATTGTGTCTTGATTGCAATAATTGATAATTAACAATAATTCCTGTTTTGGTTTTCTAATCCTAAAAGATTGACGAAATTGGCTATTGAATTTGTTTTTGTTCTCTGATAATAACGAATATTTAATTTTTCTAACATAAATATTTAACCTAGTAATTTTGTTTTATCCCATCTCCTATCCACACTCTTATCCTTTGTACTATGACCACATAGAAATATTTCCTGTTGATTGTAAAAAAAGAAAAAAAATTAAAGTAAATTAGTTATATATATTAATCTAGTTTAGCATCTATGATTTTTCTTAATTTGATCCTTGGAATATTTTTTTTTTAAAAAAAGTCCTTGAAAAATTATCCTTGTCTCAATTCGTTTCTTTAAAGATAAATTATCTCAATTTAATTTCTAAAACTAATTTTCTTCAATCAAAATAAATCCTATTATGTAAAGCATTTGTTTTCCTGCTAGATTCCAAGACGATTGCTTCAGATGTTTTTAAATTTACTTATTATGTGTGTCATTCTTGATTTAGGTTTAAAATCAATATTATTAATAATAATTACATGGCTGCTCAAATGTCTTTTTCAAAACAAAATTGAAATTTTGATCAATTGAACTAATAATTTTTTATGAACATTATTTATCTTTAATTGCTTCATTCTTTATCAGATGGAAAATCAAACATATACAACGGTCTTTTTGGTACAAGTTCAAAATTCTCAAAGCCATATGCTATAGAATTGGCTCATAATAAAGTCCATCACGTTGAAGCACGTTGTGGGGTCATTGCACGTTAATGGAACAATCCAATTAATATATATATAATTAAAAAATACCCACTTTAATCATCACTTTATCCCCTATCATATTTGCAAATACATCCTTATATTCGATGAATTCAAGAAAGAATGAATAAAAAATTAAGTAAAAAAAACTCTGACTTATATATCCATATATTTGTACAAACTATAACTACTATTAATTCGTTGGCAATCACCTAATTACAAAATGGTCCATGACAAGTTTGGAATGATTACCGAATTACGGAGCGTTAGAAGATTAATTAATTTTTGGTATCAAAAAATTTATTCTATTTATTATGTTAGGTCCAACCTAACTGTATTCATCACCAGTACTACTCTTATCCATCCATAAATGATCTTTTCCTCTACAAACTCCTCTCCATCTAACTAATTTTCATTTCATACTACATAGTATTTATTTATATTGCCAATTTAAATTTTTTTAATGCTTCAATTAGGTGTTTAGTAGTGATATTAGTCACTATTTTTTTTTATTAAGAACTATCATCTTTTTAATATTTGCACTATGTACGTAAAGACAAAAAAATAACGGCAAAACCTACCTATTTGGCTATTTCACTACACTCTCTATTGGATTGTACATCCACTGAAGATCCAGACTGGTCTCTTTTATGATATTATAAAAAAAAAATATCTTAAGATTATGGAAATTTTGGAATACTTAAGGTATATATATATTTTTTGACCGAAACACAAATTAAGTCCATATTACTAATCACCACGAAAAAAAAATTACACTGACTAATTCAGAGAAGAAGAAACATAAACAAAACCATACGATAACCAGCTTCAAACAAAACACAAAATCAACCTGCACCTACCTTAGTGATCGAGTGAGAGGCAACATCATCACAAGAAGAATCAAGAGTAATTAATGTATAATTTATACTTTAAAAAATCAATAAGGAGTAATTAATATTCATCTCAGGCGTAATTTCTTAATTTCACACACAAAACGGCCACTGAAATCCAAAATCCCCAATTGCAGAGATGACCTACAAATGGGCCAACTTATTATCTCCATCGTCGCTATCTGCAGGCTGTTCCCACTAAAATTCTTAAATTTCATATTATTATTAGTATTATGATTATATAAATATTTTTTGGAAAAAATAAAAATAAATATCTTCGTAATTTTATTATTATTTTCCCCTATATCAATCAAAGGACGATATTGTAATAGGTTGCTTTTCTATTTTTTTCCCTTTTCTTTTTTCCAGTACTTTATGACACACACAAGAGAACCAAACCAAAGTGATCGAGTCTTGCTTGTCTCCTTTTCAATCCAACGAAAAACCAAAAAAAATAACACAAGATTCCATGGCCTAGTAAAATAATTAACCAAAATAACAAGAAGGATAATTATTCACACACGCATAGAAAAAAAAGAAAGTTGCTTCATCAGTTCAACACGAGCTTTACAATTCTCTAATTTTATTATTGATAATAACTTTTTTTTCTATGCTGAAATCGACAGAGAAAGCCCACCTAAAATAAACAAATATATTAATTCACCCCTCAATTAATTAAGCACTCCCATGCGCATAAAAACCCTTTCGGTAGTATTCACCCTGTTTTCCGATATTCTTTTCTTTGCTGTAATTAGCTTGGCGAAGGAAGGAGCGTCTCGTTCGTCTCTAGTTATTATATGCAGCTAGAAGACTCAACCACAGCAACAGAGATGGTTGTGAAGGCGGCTGAAGCACCTCCTCCGCAGCCACCGGAAGCGGCGGCGCCTGATGACGGGGGTGGCGAGATCATAATTGGGATGGATAACACAACGACAACAACTACTTCATCAGGTGAAGGTGACAAGATGAACAGTGGAGGGAACCGGTGGCCCCGCCAAGAGACTTTGGCTCTGTTGAAGATAAGGTCTGATATGGATTCTGTGTTTCGAGATTCAAGTCTTAAAGGTCCAATCTGGGAAGAAGTTTCAAGGTACAAATATGTTAAGTGTTTCTATATATATATATATATATATTTAATTGAATCGCTCTTCTGTGCGTCTGTGTTCCTTTTTTTTTTGGGGGGCGGGGGGGGGGTGGTTCTCGAAGAAGCTAGCTTGCCGGGATCATGCATGGAGATCACTGAATTCGCTTTCAATTCACAAATCAATCAATTTTGGGAACTCCTAATTTTCCTTTCATTGTTGCTTGTTTTTAGCCATTTCCGGCAAGACTTCATCAACTTTCGAATCAATCGAAGGTTTTGGCATATCTGCACATATAATTGATTTTTAGAATTCCAACAAACTCAACCGTTAATTCTCCGGTTATTCATTAAATATTCTATGTGAGTTTTCTCAAAATTTCAGACGTTTATCTTCTTATGTAGCTTGGATTTCATCTTTTCTCATTTCATTTATTTCTTATTGATCCGTTCCGGCAACAACAGCGGCTTCATGCATTATTTCGTTGAGCAGTAGCTCTTACTTTCAATTTGGAATGTTGATGCTATTAATGAAATTTTAATCTTCGAACTACATATATATATTTTCTTAAAATCGAAATGAAATACCAGGAAACTAGGAGAGCTTGGTTATCAGCGAAGCGCAAAGAAGTGCAAGGAGAAATTTGAGAACTTGTACAAGTACCACAAGAGAACCAAAGATAGCAGAAGTGCCAAACCAGAAGGAAAGACCAAAACCTATAGGTTTTTCGATCAGTTGGAAGCTCTTGAATCTCGATTCACTTTCTCTCACTCTCAGTCTCAATCCCAATATCAGTCTCAATCTCATCCTCCAAAACCATCACAACCTTCTAATTTGCCTACAAATACACTTACCTCATTGCCCTTCCTAACGAGGCCAAGTGATCATTCATCAACAACCTTCTCGTACGTCACTGGTCCCATTGCTACAACTGTTCCATCCTCAAATCCTCCGTTACCGAACGCTAACGTTTCTGCCTCCACCTCGTCGTCCACCGCTTCCGACGAGGACCTAGAAGAGAGGTACAGGAAGAAGAGGAAGTGGAAGGACTACTTCAGGAGGCTCACCAGGCGGGTCTTGGCCAGACAGGAGGAGATGCAGAAGAGGTTCTTGGATGCCATTGATAAACGAGAGCGCGAGCGTGTGGCTCAGCAGGAAGCCTGGAGGATGCAAGAGATGGCTCGGATCAATCGAGAACACGAAATCCTCGTTCAAGAAAGATCTACCGCCGCCGCAAAGGACGCTGCTGTTATTGCATTCTTACAGAAGTTGTCTGGCGGAGCACAGCAGCATCCTCCACCGCCATCAGTGTCGCAGGTCCAACCACAGCAGCAACAACAAAGTCAGCCACCACAGCTGGTACTGATGCCGAATAATAACAGTTACGAAAAGTTTGAAATCCAGAAAATGAATTACAATTACAATAGCAATGGCAGTGGAGGAGGCGGCGGCGGCGGGAGTGCTTCTTCACGGTGGCCGAAGGCGGAGGTACATGCGTTGATAAGGCTGAGGACAAGTCTCGAAGTAAAGTATCAGGAAAACGGCCCCAAGGCTCCACTGTGGGAGGAGATATCGAGTGGAATGCAGAAGTTGGGGTACAATAGGAGTGCCAAGAGATGCAAGGAGAAGTGGGAGAACATCAACAAGTATTTCAAGAAAATCAGGGAAAGCAACAAGCAAAGGCGCGAGGATAGTAAAACTTGTCCTTACTTCAGTGAACTTGATGCTTTGTACAAAGAAAAGGGCAAAACACAGAATAACAACCCCTTCAGTTCGTTTGGTCACAATGTGGAGCCATTGATGGTACAGCCGGAGCAGCAATGGAGGCCTCCCACTCAAGAAGAAGCAATCGGGGATGAGTATGCAAGTCAATATCAAGAATGTGAAGAAGAAGAACTAGAAGACGACGAAGAAGAAGAAGATGGAGGAAGTGTTGACTTGGAAGATGAAGAAGGAGGAGGTGGTGGTGGTGGTGAGAATAATAACTCGACAAATAAACTCTCTTCAATGGACACCTTTGAATGAGACAAGATAGGAAAGCTTCTGATTGGAAGGAGGATTATAGTACTGCACTGCTATATACTATACAGATGAATTTTTCGGTTTTATATTTTGCTTGGGATTATATATATATCTCATCAAATGTGTCACTGATGTAGTCATTAAAGCCATATATACGCCTGCACGAAGGAGAATGAAGATTGAATTCTCTAATCATGAAAGAGCATGGCCATCTCTGGGGCTAGCTGCAGGACGATCCATCGGTTCCATACCCATCTGAGCAACTTTTTTCTGATCACACACATACACATGGATATATGGGCCACCATAAAAGGTGATGATTGGAGCTCTGGTTCAGAGATTAATAACACAAAAAACAGCCATCACATGGGGCAGCAAAGCAGCAATATATATAGCTAGTGGGAGTACATGTTTTTCTTTTTAGACTGATAAATTTATGTGCAAAAGTGTAAAAAAGAGATGACAGAGAGAAAGAGAACAAGAGGTCCCCATAGGATATATTATAATAAAAATTTCAAGTCACATGCAAGTCTTGCAAGTTTCTTGTATGTTTATTAGTGAGTGGAACTCATGATCTTAAGACTCAGAACCAAATTGTTTGTACTTTGATTTTTCCTTCTTGGAAGTGTTGGTGATGTGTGGATTCAGGAGAAGAAAAGAAAGACTTTGCTAATAATATATATTACGCACCATCTTGTGACTTCTAAAACCCCAGAGGATTACTTGAATGAAGATGAATGTCAGCGCTCGGCGATGTGTGTGTATATATATGCAACAAATTCAGCAATTGTCAAAGCTGCTGTCACATATACATTATACAGATTTGATTTCTCTCCATATTTTTTCTCATCTCTCTGTACGTAATCTTCTTCATTGATTGTGATCGAATGATAGAAAAAATACTCTATAAATAAATAATTAATCTAATTTAATAGTATACATTTATTATTATAAATGAAATAATGCATTTAAAAAGAAGACACAATACTTATTCATAATAACAATTTAATAAATAATATATTTAGTTTCATATCCTAATTAGTGATTTTTCACCCTTCAAATCATGGATTGGGGAGATTTGGTAAGGAGAGAGATATTGAGAAAAAGTATGGAGAATATCCAAATCATATATTATATCTTTTGTTGGATTTCAAATATATATATATATATACACTTTATTTTTAAAGAATTAATCAACATATGAAAAAGGAAAAATGCATCTAAAGACATCAAATCTTAAAAAATTAGATCAAATTATACTAAACTTAATTATTTCGAATGATCAAAGTGAGATCGATATGCATGCAGGATGTCAACATATTTTCTTCGTTGTTCAAATATAATTTGAATGGTTGAATTTTTTTCTTATTTTTATATTTTTCATTTCAAGGATATATAATGTAGTGTGAATAAAATATTTCAACCAAAACTTTAATTAAAAATATTATTTAAAATGAAAAAGTAAAAAAATAATAAAATTTAAAGTATCTAAACAAAATTCAAACACTTTAACATATGGGAGAAAGATATGAGGAAACTAAGAAGAAAATAATGCGTGAATCCCATGTTTTTTCCCTAATTTTTCTCTCTAAAATGAAGAGATTATGAAGAGAAAACTCTCCTTCTAAAATTATACTATAAATTTTTTTTTAGTTTCCCATTTTATTTTTCAATTTTAGCTTTATTTTAAAATTTTTGATATCAATATATAAAAAATAATTTTAAAAATTAAAAAATAAGATTGGATAAAATAATTTTTAATTGAGAATGGAATTAAAATTATATTTTAATTCTATTTATTAATATAATATGAAAATTATATAAATAATATGGTAGAATAACAAATTTCATTATATATAAATATTTTTCTAAAAATAATAAAGGTGTTATTATCAATTTAAAATTAGTTATTTTTCTCTCATCCTTTATTCCTTCTGATTAGTTAAGCATATGGAGAAAAAATCACTTTCTCCTACTTTTCTTTTCTCTTTATTTTCTCTCCCCCTATTTTCTCTCCCCCTTATTTTCTCTCTTTAGTCAAACAAAGGGTCAAAGAGATGTAATAACCTGGATGTGTAGAGGATCTACACTTATCAAGTTATTACCATTTCTTTTAAAAATATATTATTAAATTTTATAAATTCATTTAAAATTAATATTATAATTTTCTAAAATTTGTTAATAAATATATTAAAATCTGATAGAAATTCTGATCCTTAAAAAGTTATGACATTGAATATTCTTTAACCCAAATTTTTCAACATATGAATTCTTAAATACACTTTTTTCATTTAAAAATTAAATTATAACAGTCTATTACGTTTTTAAGGCCGAATTATATATTAATTAATTAATTCTTCATTTCGCACGCGCACGAACACAGATATTGGGGAAGAGAAATAGTGAGTTACAGTAGTAATTATTAGAGGAGGGGTCAGTGAGGCAGGTGACCCTTGAGAATATATATGGCTGGCCACTAATTCTTGACTGCTAGTTGCACACAACATGACAACTTTACATATATGTGACCCATCTCTCTCTTTGCAGGGTCCACTATAGGGAATCTTCTTTCTTGTTAAAAATTATGCTACTAATTATTAACCAATTTAATTTAATTACCACCATACTAAATATTGATACATTGATGTGTATGTTTGTGTGTTGACTTTTGCCCACATCATGAATTATCTATCTACTATGCATATGGGCTTCCCTAGATCAACGAGTAATTATTATTATTCAGTATCACTCATGGGGAAGTTGAACATTATATATGGATGTGTTTATTATTAATTACCGTAGCATACAAGGAACAAATTAATAGGGAATAAGTAAATGACGTTTTGATGATTCCTGTTCTCACTGAACAAGTTAAGATCATTTTCAGGTTTTTTCCAAGAAAATTACTGATAAGAACTCTCCAGCTATATATTGACGTAATTGTCCAAGTCATTCCATCATAATTGTGAATAGGTACTATATTAATCTCTTATTGATTGTAGTGTGAACAATTTTAAAAGAGAGCATAAATCATGAAGAGAGAGAGAGAGGCGTGTGCACCAATTTTAAGAGTTTGAAATGTGACAAAAAGATATATATATAGGTACATTACCATGGGCTGAAACTAATTAATTAAGAAAATGAAAAATTCCCAACATCTATGTAAAGTTTATTGTTTTGATTGCTTATAATCGTAGGTTTTACTTTATCTTATTGCAAAATAACCTCGATCGAGTAGTATAGGTAATGGGGGAAAAAGACTTATTTAAGATTTTTAAAACACCAAACTCATCCTATCCTTGAATAATTGCCTTCTCTATTTTTCACTCTATTTAACAATGTCTCTTAATTTTGACTTCATTCATTTGTTTGATATTATTTAACCCAAATTAATGACCCTCTATTCTTCCTCTTATAGATCATTGGATGGAGAGTTGTAGTCATATCCAACTACATGCACGATTTTTTTTCATTTTATTTGATTAACAGATCCCCCAAACTCAAAAAAGAAGAAGAAGAAATACACATCCAAATAGCAAGCTTTACTATTCGAAATTCATAAATTACAAAACAATTCATTTCTTAAAACTGTATACAAAAATTGGAAAAATGTCAAATTATAGAATACAAATGGTTATAATAATAAAATTTTGTCATGGCTCGATTATTATTCTCATTAATGACAATATTACTTATTATTTAACCTAACATGTGACTTAAATTTGATTAACCATGTCATTTTTGTGTAACGAAATTTGACTGGTCGCCTATGTCAACGTGTATTAGTATTATGACTCCTCTTAAGTAATACGTATTTAAGTAGGCCTTATTGATGTAAAGGTTTTTCCCCCTTTAATGTTGATAAGTGTGAAAATTCAGTTTCCTATAGATATGTGTATATTTCCTAAAATGATTGAGGAAAAAATATTTTTCAAATGACTAAAGTATACATAACCCCGTAAATTAAACTTGAGTTATATATAGATAATCTTACAGCCTTTAAATATTAACAATGAACTCGGTTGCTATTAATTTATCTACTATTTCACTAATAGAATGTAACATAATATAGGATTTATCTACACATGATTTGAAGTTTAATAGGGGTAAAATTGAAGTCATGTGGACATAATTGTGTCTGGATTTAATGCTCATCGCAAGGATGTGCTCATCGTTGAGATTATAATTGAACCATATAGATTTGAAGTTTTTCAAATTTTTTAATTTAAAACTTCATTATAAAAATAGCTGTTAAAAATTATTTTTATTTTACATTCTAAACTTGTTAAGGAGATATATGATCAACGATATATTATACTCCGTAGTGAAATAATGTATTAGTTAACAATAAGAGATTTGCACATGATTTCATATGAAGTTTAAAGCCATATATGATCAATGCTCCATTAGTGAAATAAAATTTTAGAATAAGTTGTGGTTTCTTATCAAGTTTTAAATTAATATCAGGATAACTATTTGCAAATGACTCAGTCAGTGTAATTTATCCTTTTCAAATTTTGTAAGAAAATTTTTCTAAAAGCACATTTCTAGCATAACATAATTTCATTTCGTAACAGAAGACAAAATCATTTCTTTGTAGAACCAATGCAAAATAAAAAATTTATAGTTAGTTGCATTGTTTATCAATTATGAATAAAATGACTTATTTCTTAAATTTCCTACAATATGTGAAAAATATGTTTAGTATCATGTAAAATTCATTATGGAGAATCAAAATGATTTGTGCGTTTTCCATTAATCTTGATTCATATTTTAATGCTAATTTTGGCGGAATCACCGACTGATAATGGGTGATGCCGACAACTATTATTTTTTTTTGGGTGGAAGAGGCCAACAACTTCTGACGTAATCATACATTTACGGTCACCAACATGTGTCTTTGTCCCGTTTGATTATAAAGATGAAAATAATTATTTTTAGAGTTTTAGACGTTTTATTTTGTTATATATTTAAAATTATTATGTCCTGTTATATATTTCAATTTGAAATTCTAATTTTATTTCATTTAAATAAGATACGAGTATCAATATTTAATTTTTATTTTTTAAATATTTTATAAAATAAGTTCAGTCCACATTATATTCAAGGTACCTTTTTTTGTCCTGCTGATATATTCAAGTTATAGCAGTACATATTAACACAAAAGATACATATTGGCTTCTGTTTTATACGCCTATAGAATAGCTAATTCGTTGGCACTTGGCGGTGGAATAAGAAAGAATATAAATATAATAACGAGAGGGAGAGGAAAGTCATTTTACATCATTAACTGTTGGATAGGTGTCCTAGTTGAATAAGTGTCAAATTGCTAAAAAAAAACATATATGATAAATAATTAAAAACATATTGAAACAAGGTAGAAATATTAATATCAATATACTTTCCCAGTCTATATTATAAGATATTTTATATGATAAATTTTTAGTCCAAAATATAAAGTATTAGATATTTTTCTTCTTATTTTACCCATGTCTTTAATGCTTTCTCTCTCCTCATTTATAACCCTACAATTATAATAGAATAAGATATTGAATAAAGATAAAATAAGAAGTGTAGGTACTTTTTACATTGATTTCAGTTAAAAAAATGATTTTCTTAATATGTATATAATTAATACAAAATATCTTATAATATAAATTAGAGCGAATATAATTTTCGGCGGTTGATATACTAATCAGAAACTGTAAAGTGCGTCATATATTTTTTTAAGCTTCATGTACTAGAAAATGTGTTTAATATTGCCTCCATTACTTTGTCACTATTAAAGAATATTTATTTATTACTTTTAAATTTTAATATAACACTAATTATTATTTTTCTAATTATATTCTTAATTATTATTTTAAAAATTAAAGATAATATTAATTGATCTTTTTATATAACACCTACAAACAACACCTAAATCCATACAAGGACATGACCTTATAACACAAAGGGAATAAAAACAGAGGGCGCTGCTGCGGCATGGAAAGTTTCTGGACAAAGGTGGAAAGGAAACAAAGGAGTGTTACGCCACGGCTTGGACTATAGCGCCACAACTCCAAAAGCTGCTAAAATATCAACTACTTGCTGTTATTTTGGGCCAATTTTTGCTACGCATATCTTCTCACTTCGGTTTTCAATTGACACAATTTCAACTCCTACAAGTCATCATACTCTAATTATAACAATAGACACCAATCACACATTAAAATACCTCTATATAGATATTCTGAATGCACAAGACCAAGTTGGTCCTTTATAGGCCAAAACTTGGCATTAGAACCTACCAATTTCAAATCACAGCACATTGGAACATACTAACACTTCTCTCAAGTCAAAAACTGCCCAAACCTTCGATTTAGAGTGGTCACATCCTAAAGGAACATCTACTCTAAAATTTAACCCCCTTGAGATCACAATTACACAAATAGGTGACATATCCAATCTACCACATATAAACCTGAATACAATATCAATGCCCTATTACCACATATCATATCAACATACATACAGGACCAATATTTTACGACCCAAACGAGGGTCTTAGCACATAAGCCACATATGACACACCACCATAACACCAAATAACATATATCACCGAAAAGGCTTACATATGTCCCAAGCAATACACACAACATAGGAGATACCATATAACATCATGTACTATGAATACAACATTACACAAAGTATATACAACAAGCAATCTACTTAGCACAGTAAGGTTACATGACCAAACCACAACGCACACTACCAACTATGAACTCAGATTCCCATGCAAAGTAGGGAACTAAGACTCCTTAGTCTTCTCCTTGCTTGAGCTAGAATCTTCACGTGAAATATTAATCATAAAAGAGTGTGAGATAGAGTCCCAGTAACCCAGGAAAAACACAATTATCGCAAGTATAAGCAAGAATATATATATATATACACATGTATGAATAATGCAATGTAATGACATGAATATTCCCCAACATATACAGCTAGAACTATGGGCTAGTTACCATTATATGGTACACCCAATAAGTGATTTCCTTCTAACAACTGATGAGGACTGATTTCGAGATATCACTAAGTTCTTTACTCACTAGTATGACCTGGACAAAGGTCAACTAATGATTAGACAATGGTTCTCCTTCTCCTGAACCACTCTAATTGGTAGTGATTTAGGTAAGGTGCATCCCCAAATCCACAACTATCTATATCTCCTAGCCAAAGGACGATGATAGGGATATCTATATCAAATCTCGCCACTTGGACACAAGACCTCACGTGTTCTACCAATAAATCGATATAACACATGGTATCATTAGACATCATCACCCAATGACCAATGTCTCATATGCATATTTTAGTGATAATGCCTTTCCATGTCATACTAACATATTATCATACATCATGCTCATAAGTATATCATCATCATCATACAAATCTAGGAATAGGGATGCAATATAAGTTATATGAAAGGAAGAGACAAGAGATTACCATATTGTTACTAGCCATGCCATGTACATATCATGATGTGAAAAATGCTTAACATATCTACGAACACATATCATAATATGAAAAGAACAAACATATATATACATTTATATACGAATCATAACACATATATAATACACCTCGGTTACCTTGGCTTGTGCATATACAAACATACACGGAGGGGAGCAATAGGATTTCGGAGTACCAATATGGAATGCAATGCTTCTGGACCACTTTGTAGAATGTCAAACACTCCAATTAGGTGAACTTAAACACTACAATACTGTAACACATCCCGTTAATGTCTAACATAGATTTTGGTAACTCATACCTTAACCAACCAAGCATATAAACATCAAACCTGTGATTCCAAAACCATAATTACACTTCAATGAGTCCCAAACACCAATCCAAAAAATTAAAAACCCCCAAAAAATTCAAATATGATGCTACCCTAATTATTCAAGGTTAGGGTTTGAAATAAACACTTCACAACTACCGCACAACTCATTCCCAAACTTTAAAAACACCAAATAGCACTTCAACAACACATTTATACTTATTTTAATTGGTGGAAACATAAACCAAATCGAACTCTATGTCATACCATAGATTTCAACCCAAAATCTTGGAGGAAAGAGAGGAGGAAAGGTAGAAATCCACTTACGAACCAAGATTGAAGTTTTCTAAGCCAAGAAATTGATTCCAAAAGTTGGAAATTTCAAACCCTAGCAAAACTCCTTTACTTCTTCTTCAATTTCTTTCTTTTCCATCGACTAAATCGCATTCTAATTTAAACATGTCCTGCAACTGACGCCACGGCACATGATAAGCTCGCTATGGTGTGAGTCCTTTTTTGTCCCAAATTTTCCATCTTGATCCTTTTTTGTTCTTCTTCTGATCCTGATCCCTCTAGTTTTGCACTATTCAAAAGATATACTTCTTATTAACCCGATACTAAATCTAGGATAATATACTGGGGGTTGTTACATCTTCCCTATCCATTTATTAAAGGGCACATTAGAAAATTTAAAAAAATTCTAATATATTAATTATATTTCTTAATTTGTGTGTTAAAATCTTAAACTACATATAAAAATAAATGGAGGGAGTAATTGATATAAGTGATAATAAATTCATGTGAAATGGGTTAAGTAAGTTTATAAATTTATAAATGCCAATCATTTAATACTCCCCCTGTTCCTACTTGTAAAACATAATCTGTTCAATCTAAAATATAAGTCTTGTTTTAGAATCTTTTTCTGGTATAAAATATAAGTTCTATTTAGATAATATTTAAAGCATTAATTTTGTTTAATTCATCCTTATCTTGAATTAACTTGTAAGAGAAAAAATTGTCTTGAAAATTATTTTTATTAAAAGTAATATTGGAAAACAATATAAGTTTTTAACAAATTTAATTAATTTAATTTTTTCTTTAGTTTGTGTGCAGTTAGACATAGAACTTATCTTTAGGACAGGGTGGAGTATTCCAAAAGCTTTTCTAATATTCAAAATATAAGTCGCTTTGCAATATTTGAAGAGTAATAAATTATTTTTTTCCATTTTACCCAAAACATTTATGAATAAGAAAGTAATTAAGAGAAATATAATTATAATAGGGTTACACTTTAATGAAAGTAATAATAAAAAGTTTTGGTAAATTTAAGAACCCTATCTATCCTTAATTAATTTTCTTAGTTTGTATAAAATAGTTAAAAGTAACCTATAAATGGGAATAACTATTTTATTAATTAATTTTAATCATAAATGAATTTTATATTTGTTTCAATAACTCTTTTAATTTTATCGATCAATTTGATGTGATTTTTGTAATCATAATAAAAAGTGAACTAATAACATTGAGAGAGATAGAGAGAGAGAGAGAGAGAGAGAGTGTGTGTGTGTGTGTTAAATTGTAGATTCATTGAGTTGATGCAAGAGAACTTTGTCCATTACCCAAGAAAAAACGATACTCCCTCTGATCCTTAAAATAAAGCCCTTTTAACTGAATCACTCGGATTAAGAATAGGAGTTAAAACTAATTAACTACCTCGATTTCTCCAAAAATTTCAATATTTTTCCAGAACTACTCTTATTTAATCTTTTTATCTTTCTCTTTGAATACATTAAATAGGGATATTTTTTTGGAAATGTATAATACATACTACCTCGTATATTATAAAGAATCTTATATTCAGGATCAAGGTAAAAGGTCCCATATATAGGACCGAAGGGAGTAAAACCAAAAAGAGTGGGGTTATTTGAAATATAATTATATTTTTATTATTACTACATAATAAATATAATAATAGTGGGAATCACAAATAATACCAAAATAGCAACTTAATTATAATTCAAAATAAAAATATTTTTAAATTAGAATAAGTGACCAATCATCTTTAAGTCATTAGAATTTTATAAGCAAATTATTAAATTACTCTCACAGTAATATCTTAGTTCTAGGAATTTCTAATTTGATTATTGATAACACTGAATTTTTACACTTTAATAAGAAAAATAATATACACATAATACACAACAATTTCAAACCCAAAAGAAAAAACATGAAAACAAATATGAAGAAGATGAGATCTTGGTTGGATGGGTTTGTAACGTCAAATCTTGTATCAATTGTTAACGGAGGAACTTGGATCTAGGTTGGACGGGTTCATTAT
This sequence comes from Adenanthera pavonina, assembly GCA_026686845.1. Lineage (NCBI taxonomy): Eukaryota > Viridiplantae > Streptophyta > Magnoliopsida > Fabales > Fabaceae > Adenanthera > Adenanthera pavonina. The sequence goes on along the minus strand of JAIVEN010000001.1, from coordinate 49,032,168 downwards.
TGGACTTTGAAGTTTCATTGACCTTTCATGTAAATGAGATCTTGTCAGGAGGAGGAGCAAAATAAGAGGAGGAAGGAGCAAAACCAGATGCTGGAGGAGGAGAGGGAGAAACCTTCATAGAAGGAGAAGTTGGCACTGAAGAGGTACCTAGTTGGTGACGAAGCTAGAGTTTGACCTGGGCTGGGTGAGAATGACGTCGCTAGTATTCTCGTTGTGCTTGGTGACCTTGACAATGGCGACATTGAAGTTGACAAGGGAGGTGGTGCCTCCGATCTTAACTAAACCAATGCCATAAGGAATTTCAGAAGGAAGGAGGAGGAAGATTGTGCCAATGCAGATTGAGAAGGAAGAGAGGAGAGGAGATTCCGAAGAGAAGAGGAGAGAGAGACCAAATAAAAAAGTGATAGATTGAGAAAAGTAAAAGAAAGAAAAAGATTCTAGTGGCATTTGTTTAAATAAACGCCACCAAGAAAAGGCAAACTTTTGTTGGTGTTTCTTTGAACAAATGCCAACAAAAATCTTTTCCCTCCTTTACCTCATTTTTGTTGATCTTTTTTTAAAAAAATGCTAACTATTTAGTATTAAGAAAAGCCAATTGTAACATATTGCACTCAATAATCACTCTACCTCTACTAGCACCATAGTACTATTAGATGAGAATCCAAAATGTATTTTTTGTGTCAATAACTCGGTAACATTTGAATCATGTGGATAAATACCCTTACTTTTAAGTTTGTAGATAAACCCCTTAAAATATTATATTTAGTTAGTAAAATAACAAATTAATTAATGGCAAGGAAGTAACTAGGGGTGAATATTCGGTCCATACGGTTCGGTTTTGTTGGAAACTAAAATAACCAAATACCGAATTAACTCATTAAAAAACCAAATTGTGCTAAAAAAACTGAACTGAAGTTTGTTTTATTCGGTATGGGCCTTAATGGGTCTTTGCTGCTGAAAAAATGCCAATTTAGTTCAATCTAATCCACCATTTAACTATATCTACTAAAACTCTTAGCCATCCAATCTAAAAAGAACACATAAAATATATTCCATACTACAATTAACAATTTAGTCAAATCCACCATTTAAAAAAAATTAAAAACACAATCCAAGCCAGCAATAAAATTTAGAAATCTGAAAAATTAAAATAAATCTTTTTTTCTCCAACAACAATGCATAATATTATAACAAAGTGCCAAAAGATTTTGCCACCATCCAAAGTCCAATCTATAATATTGAAAAACAAAAAAAATCAAATAACCAACCACATGTATCAATCAATAACACATAAAACAAAATTTACTTTTAACATGATAAATATATATACCATCAAAAACTTCAAAAGCTCCCAATAACTTAATCGGTCACGTATATATTGATCTTGCCATGTATATATAGATATGTTGTGAAGAATTCATTCTTAACATGATTTTGCCTTGTATTATGTATATATTGATCCTAAGCAAAATATTTCAATTATAAATAACCATCGTTTGAATAACCATCCATCTCCAAGTTTGGACTCTAGCTAGAAAAGTGAATATTAACAAACAGATGGTCAAGGGAAGATTGGGAAAATATTATAACACAATGATTTCTTCCTTCAAATTATTTCTTCTTTCTCTTCCATAAAAAGCCAGAAGATAGCACAATTTGCAAACAACTTGTCAACAAACAGATGGTCAAGGGAAGATTGGGAGATAATTTACCTTAAATCACAGAGAATGGAGAATTTAAGCTTGAAGTGAGAATGGACTTTGTAACACCCCTCATGACATCTTTCTTGACATTATGTGTAGAACCAGAGGAAAACAGGATGGAGGAAGGCTCAAGTGAAGGAAAATTTAGCTCCACGTTGTAGCTTGGAGCACGGCTGCAGCAGCGAGAAGAGCTCCAGAATAAGATTTTCGACTAGAAGCACCAACATCACGGTTAACTTACTCGGAGCCACGGTGAGAATCGAGATTTTTGTTTAAATCCTGATCATTTCAGTAAGATGGACGAAGGAGAAACGAAGGAGAACGAGGGAGCTCTGCCAGGATTTGAAGATTTTGGCCATTAGGAGTGTTTTCCGGCATCCAAGAGCTTGGATTCAAGTTGGTAAGTGATTTCTACTCTTCTCTCTCCATTTTCTTCGGTTTAAATTTGGGATTTTTCAGTTAAATGTTGGTATTTCTAGTTTGGGACGGAATCCACCAATTGAAATGGGTGATCTAGGGGTTAAGGAAGTGTGTTTTGGTGTTCTTGTTGCTTAGATATGAGTTTTAAAAGGTTTATGTATGATTTGAGCTTAATCCTAGGTTGTTTTTTGTTAAGGCTCCTAGGAATCCGAAGAGTATGGGATTGTTTGGTATTTGAATGGTTCGTAGGAGCTTAATAATGTATGAAAGGGGTGTTGAAACCTTGGGTTAGGTTAAAGTAGTTGAATTGTAATGTTTGATTTATTAGTATATGTGGTAAATTGAGGAATTGTAATATTATGAATGTTGTTTGGTTAACCAAGAGGGGTTCAAGCATGTTGGACGACTTAAGTTTGTGGAATCTGTGTATATGGTATTGACACTTAAGATAATTGGGTGTTTGTTTTATGTGATTATATGTTGATATGTATATGTGCATGTTCCTTTTTATACCACGATATTGATTGTGTATGTGTATGATTTTCCTATATATCATGGTATGCACGGCTTGTTGATATGTGCGGATTGTATATGTTATGTAGGTATGATATGTAGCATCCCCATACCATTGCATGCTAGCATATCCATATGATGCTTGTGATGATAATGATATATATATGTGTAGAGGCATGTTGGCATGACATTGGCATCATCACCATATGATTGCATAGTGAGAAATTGATGATAAGGTGATGATGATATGATATAAGATGATGATATGATAAAGATCCCTGTCGCTAAATTCTCTCCATGGAAGAGCCAGGCGGTAAAGGACAATATGATATGATGAAATATCCCTGTCACTAAATCCTCTCCTTGGGAGATCCAGGTGGCAGTGGATTTGGGAATGCACATTCTCTAAATCACCATTAATTTGTGATGGTTCAGGGGAAGGAGAGCCACGGTCCGAGCTTTAGTGTAACCATTAGCTGTGTTGCATTAGGGTAAGGTGAGCTTGGTGATATCCCGGAATCAGTCTTCACCGACTGTTAGAAGGGAATCATCTATTGAAATGTCTTGTAATGACGACAGCTCGTGGTTCTAGCTGTGTATGAGGGAGAACATGCATACCATTCAGTAGCATTGCATTGCACAATTGTATGGGTCAATATATATATATTGTATGTGGTTGTTCCCAGTTACTGAGACATTGTCTCACACCCCTCTCCCATGAACTAACCTTTGAGGTGATGGTTCTGGCACTAGTCCCGAGAAGACGCGTGAATAGCATCGGACATAGGGATACTAGGCCTATGTAGCTTTATGTAATTTGAATTTGTAACTTGTGCCAAGTAGGATAGAATATTTTGTGATGAATGTATGACATGAATATGGATTGTATGGATGGATGTTGTATGTATGGTTATGTATGCAGAATTGTGTATGTTGTATTGTGGTGTTTATATGGTTTTGAATGTTGAGAAGTCAGTATGGTGGTGTTTGTAAACCCAGAGCGGATTTGGGCCTAATTGGTGTGTTTTATGGCCTGTAGCTCGTTTTGTTAAGTTGAGGTTCAAGGGGGTCAAATCTTATAGGAATGATTCCTTTGAGGTGAAACCTTTTTGGACAAGTTGGTTTGGGGGTTTTTGACCTATATGAATGGTCTTTGAATGACCATTTGCCTTTGATAGCAATTGGAGGTGGTTAATGATGAGTTTTGGTCAATAAGTGGCCAAAACGGTCTTAGGGGTCCAGAATTTCCATATAGAGTTGGATTGAGGTGAAGTTAGTGTCTATGGATAGATTGAGACTATATTGACTTATAAGAGTTAGAATTAAGTCAATTAGAGGTCGGAACATTAAGTTGTACACGTCAAAATTTCACCTCGGTGGTTGAAGTTTGCTGGTATAGAAAACCAGTAGGAGACGCCGCGGTGCTAGAGAGTCCAATAGTGAGTGAAAAACATGGGATGTCTGAAGTCATGACGGTACTATAGTGGCTGCGGCCCCAGCCCATTTTTTTGTGTTGTTTGGTTTGTTTCCACTATTTTGAATTTTTGAGAAGTTGTTTTGTGATGTTTGGTTGGTTTTTGAAGGTTTTGGTCAAGTCTGGAGGTAATTGGGAGTAGGTTGTTACAAACTTAATAACGAAGAGGTGACCTGTTGCATGTAATGGCCTTAAACATCATTTTTAGAAGGACTTTGCCTATTGATAATAGACCGGAGGAATCAGGACTCGATCAAGGATTAAAATAGAGCAAATTAGAGAATGAAAACACAGAGCATTGGTGCCGTGGCGATGAATAATGAAGCCACGGTGAGGAACAGTGTATCAATCATGTTCGGGTTGAGACAGAGAGCACTGACGCCAAGGCGAGCTTAAGTGGCACCATGGTACTAGTTGCAAAACCTGGTTAAATCAGAAATCAAAACCAGACGTGAACAAAAAGAAAAAACGGAAGAAGGATGAACTGCTTTGCTAGGGTTTGGTATTTGGGAGTAAGAGAACATGATTTTAAGACTTAGGAAGCTTGATTCTTGTTGGTAAGTTGATCATCAACCTTCCTCTTTTTTTTTCTTTAAGACTATTTGATGATTTTCATGATTTGGGCTAGGGATCTGGTTTGGGTTGAATTCCACCAATTAATTTGTTCTTAAATGTGTTCTAAAGGTGTTGTTGGATATTTCTATAGATTAGGTGTTCGTTTTATGATGTTTAATGGGTATATTTTCCAAATCCTAAGCCTTAAATGTTGACATGTTTGGGAATCTAAACTTGGGGAAGTATAATTATGATTCTAAGAGTTGTCTAGAGTGTTTTGATGCTTGGGTTTGCTTGATGAAGCTTTATTTTCATTCGGTTTATGTTCAAGTTGGAAAATATGTATTCTACTATTGAGGATTGGTGATGGCAATGGGGAATTGATGTTATATAGGTTGTTCTATTGGTTAATTATGGTCTCTTGGCTCAGGTTTGTGTTTAGGAAGGCATCGGATTGTTTGTGGATGCTCCATTGACCTATTGAGGTGTCGAGTGGATTAGACGGTTGAGGTAACTAGAGTTTTTCTTTCTGTGTTCATTATATATGTTTAGTCATTTTTATATCATAATATGTGTGCTTTATATATATATTTTTACATTTTCATATCATGATATGTATTATAGCTCGGTTATGGTTGATTGATAATATTCATATCATGATATGTGTAATTACGCAGCTAGTAAGTTATCTATCACTATCTCATTGTATGATAAAAATGGCAATATGATGTCAGTAATTATGATATATGTAAATCGTGATGATTATTGATATAAAATGATGAATATGCAAGCCACGATATATTGCATACATTCATATGGCATGCTAGCACATTAGAAAGTGATATATGTTAACATGTTAGAATGCGTTGGGTATTATCACATTGTATACATTATTGGAACATATAATCTGAGTGACTATGCTTTATATACCACATGATATATCAATTCGCTAAATAACACGTGATGCCTTATGTTCAGGTGGTGTGACTTATGTATATTCCAATAACCAAATAGTAGTCCCATAGCCAAGAAACTCAGGTGGCTGTGAATTTGGGATGCACCCGCTCTAAATAGCTATCAATTTGGGTGGTTAAGGGGAGGGAGAGTTATAGTCGAACCTTTGGTGCAATAGCCTTTGGTCAGGTCATGACCATTAGAAGAAGAGATGGGTGATGACCTCAAAATCGGCCATCACGGGTTATTGAAAGAGGGCTACTGGTTAAAGTTACCTTATCATGGTCACTAGCTCATGGCTATAGCCGTATATTGCTGGGATTGGTGTCTGCATATCATGCATATAGCATTGGTGATGAATTATATCTGTTATTAACATGAAAACATGATTATATGTATGTATGTGCGTACCCCCTAGTTACTGGGATATAGGTCTCACCCTACATCTAACAATTCTAGGTGAAGGGTCTAGCTCCAACAAGAACAAGGAAGGCTTGGGCAAAGAGGATTAAGAGTGCACTTGTAGGTGCTAGGGACTGTGTTCCTCATATCTTTGTTATTCCTTTAATTCCAGTAAAGTGCCACTAGTTCATGTAGAAATTTATGAACCGATACGATTTGGAGCATGACTGTTGTATGCCTATTGTTGAATGTTAATTATGTCTTATATGTTATACGATGTTTCTTTCCCTATTGTTTGGTTGTGTCGGACTTGAATTTGATGTCTCTAGGTCCTTATGGTTTGATATGCCTAGAATGTGAGCCTCGCATGAGTTTTTGGTCTTTAGTGTGTAAAAAGGGCATATAGCCTATTAGCCCGAGTTGAGATTTAAGGGGGTTGAAACTTGGAGGAGTGGTCTCTTCGAGTTAGAATCTTCTTGAACATGTTCCTTGTGTCTCTTATAACTTGTTAGAATGGTCTCCGGATGCCAATCACTCATGGTTTACTATTGGTGGTGTTGAGTTCTTGCTTACAGCCAAAAAGTGACCAAATCGGTCATAGCTGTCTAAAATCTCCACACAAAGATGGATTCAAGTAAAACTAGTGTCCATAGTTAGATTGGGACAAAATTAACCGGTAAAAGTTGGAATTAGGTAAATAAGAAGTCAGAGCATAAAGTAGTGCTTGTTGGAAGTTCACCCGAAAATTCAACAATTTGCTGATACGGTTTCTGATATGGGCGCCGCGGCATGAGAAGTTAGGTCATGGTGCTAATCCCCTCTGTTTCTAAATTCTTCAAACCTAAGAGCTCTCTTGCTGTGGCGATATTGTAGTGGCCGTGGTGTTGTATCCTGATTTTCCACTTTCATTTTGTTAAGGCACTTTTTGGGGCTTTTGAGTGAAGTGTAAGCGTTTATTTTAGTAGGGTATTACACTATGAGATGCAACACAAATGGAAAGCTGAGATGCAGTTATTTTCTTGCAAAGAAGAACGAAGTTAGATAGAGTGCCGAGACATAGAACGAGAGCGAGAGTGGAGTTAGAGAACTGATTCTAGGAACAAGACAGAGGCCAAGAGTGGAAAGGCAGAGGATGGAGGAAGCGAGCGTTGAGCACCACGATGTCTAGGACTGGGACTCTAGGAGGGAGACGCAACACGTGAATAATGAATTTGGGGAAAAGGGATTTAGGGTTTCAAAATGCAAAGGCTTCTTCAAAGTTCAGAGTGTCGGTGTGGCTGTGGGGTGGTCTGCTCGTGTCTTGCTTAAGCAAGATTTGGGTGGGTGGCTGCCAGGCTGGGTGCCTCAAAGTTTATACTGGGCTAGGCCGAATTTCAACACTTTGTGGCTGAGAAAAAAAAATGAGGAGACTACGTTTTTTAGGGGAAAAAAAAAGAGAGAATATATATATATATGAACTTTGGTTGGTTCGATCTATTAGATTTTTACAACGTACAACCGAATCGAATCAAAATTACTAAATTACCCTAAAAAATAACCAAACCTAAACTGAAAACCAAAATAATCGAACCAAGAAAACCGAATCTCATAATTTGATTCGATTTCGGTTAGGTTTTGCTCCTCCCTATAAGTAACCAATTAATATAAATTTAAGAGTTTAGAAGGATTCATTATCAAGCTTTAAAGAAACAAAGAAGAATGAATTATGTACATAACCTAAATTTCATAGTAGCAATTAGCCTTAGATTAATAGTTGCACCATAATTTTACTGATCAATTAACAGTCTATATTTCGAAAATCCCTATATAATCTACGCTTCTGAATTAATTAAGCTAGAAATTAGTGAACAACAATCAAGCAATTGCTTTCATACCTCATTAACACCAACATATACTTTTCATCATCATAAAATCTGGAAAAAAAAAACAGAGAGAGACATGTCAATTCTCAGCCAAGACCTAATTAAGTACTTTATTAAGCATAATCACTGCTTACATCAGCTAATTAACCCATTAAGAGATCTCAAATCAAAAGTTTCAATTTCCAAACTCCCAAAAGTCATCACACATTCCATTGATTAAGCTTTGAAATACTCCCATTACTTTGACAAAACCATGATCTAGTGACGTGGAAAAAAAGATTATTTAGTGACTAATGATAATCGTTAAAGTTAATGACAAGGACACGCTGTGTCTTTTCTCTCGTGTATATCGTAAAGTGATCATTACATTGATTCTGCCAAATAGAACCTAGACAAATTAAACCTCAATTTAACTTGGACCCTTGGTGTTGCTAATAGCACATTAGGACCACACAAAATTTGTATAAATTATATGCTTAATGGCTCTAAAAAAGCATCTGGTTGGGGTTTTGATGCTGCTAGCTACTTTCAACTTGTCCAAATTTGTCATATATTTTTATGTATTTATGTCAAACTCAAGGGAATGCGCATGCTTATCCGTCTTCTTTTTGGTCAATTGTTTCTGATACTCATTGTGTATATATATAAATATTTGCATCATGCATCATTCACAAACGATAGATAGGGGTTTAGAATACTGACTTTAGGCTACAATCTGTTTCTTTAAAAATATTTAATACTCCACTTCCTTTGATGCATCCCAAGTGGCAACATGTCGTGTGTTGATTTGACTTTCTTCCAAAAGTGAATGAACCCAGAATTTCTGGAGCATCCCAATTTGACAAATTTCTGGAAATATATATATATATATATTAATTGACCAGTGGGTCCAATTGTTCTCTTTGTATAATCTAGCTTCTATAGATAGATCAGTGGGGCCAATTGTTCTCTTTGTATAATCTAGCTTCTATAGATAGATAGATAGAGATGAATCCTTTGATTTTATTCTTGATAAATCTCTAAGACTGAAATAAGTTCCCTATTGTTAAATAATATTATACTATATCTACGTTTTAAATAAAAAGAAATATAATGAATATCGCTAAGGATATCATAAACTGGACTAGTTTTCTTCCAAGTTTTATTCATCAAAAGGCTAGCCTAAGAGAGTTGTGTATTTTTATATATGGGTGCTATTCAATTTATTAGTTAAAAAACATTAAGGGAAAGCCTTTATTTCATAGTTGAAATTAATGGTAGGTGAGAGTTCAAAGAATAAGCGCTCACTAGTAAATGAGAGTCAAAATTATTAGAAAGCATAATTCTTTCACTCAACAACACCAAATCCAAATATTACATTTCGATTGTGACTAATTTTTAGATTGAATTTTTATCATTAGCTCAAAATTATTAATTATTATGAAAAAAAAAATTGACTCATGTCACATTCACACGTGTGACTAGATCCGCATTTCTTATATACATACTTGCCTTCACTAAGAAAACATTATTTTAAATTAGTAAGATCTCTTAATTCATGCTTTTGGATTAAATTATATTATAGAATTGAATAGCTATGATAAAGAGGTCCTTGCTATATTATTCTAGCCGGTGGTCCTGAGTATACAGGCACCCATATATATATATATGTGTGTGTGTGTGTGTTGTGGGGAATCCTGCTACCTTGCTGGTAGTAATGAAACCTTTTAATTAGTTGAGCTTCGAGAGAAGATTAAGACTAATTAAGATATATATTTGCTAGAAATATATTCTATTGGTCTTTCTCAAACAGTGTGTTTGCAGCTAATTAATTTAACACATTCTTAATATATTGGATATTTTAAATAAGAAACATGTATATATTGGTTCTTGATGTTAATGTCGAGCTCAGATCACAGATGATGTGCCATACATCAGATATCGATCCTACTAAAATTTGAAAGAAATTTTCACTTATTTTGTTCCAATTGTAATTTTCCCTTTGGTTAACTAATTTAGTTTTACAATTGATCTGAGTTTTAGCCCCATTTCCTCCACAACTGCCTAATCTGAGCCTTAACATCACGCTCCTATCACGTGGGAAAAATATACTTAATTAGTCATCATATGATAATTTGTAGGGTAGGTATCTTTAGCGCCGCTGTGTGACTGAGCTCCTCTTTTTTTGAGGCATCAATATAATGGCATGGGGATGGTTCATGGGATCGTATTTTGTTAAAAATGATTTTAATGTTCCAAAAAGATTCAAATTCTCTAGCACTTTTGGTCATATGTGTGATTGGAACAATTCTGTAAATATATATGGTCAATAATAGTAATAATTACTTAGACTATTTCAAGGTCATTCCCCCATAGAGATTATAAATACTCTCTCCGATCCTATATATAGGACATTTCTCTTGTTCTGAATATAAGACACTTTATAATATACGAAGTAGTATTTATTATACATTTCCAAAAAGTACCCCTATTTGATGTATGCAAAGAGAAAGAAAAAGATTAAATAATGGTAATTCTGGAAAAATATCAAAATTTTCGGAGAAAACAAGATAGTTAATTAGTTTTAACTCCTATTCTTAATCCACGTGATTTGGTTAAAAAACCTTATATTAAAGATAATAGTGAGTAATATTTTAATCCAACAAGAAGAACCAATTGAGTTGAGTGACTAATGAATTAAATTTACTAAGAAAGCTAATAAAAAATGATTGACCAATCAGTGAAGACAATTAACATTAGAAGATCAGCATCACCTATTGGGGAGATTGACTATAACTCTAAATTTTGATTCTCACAACTATATATAACGGCAATTGCTACAACTATATCATATTAATCTGTCCTAATCGACCTTAATTATCTCTCAATCAATTGCTGATATTGACTAGATCCATCGGGTTATGACACTAAGCCAGAAAAAAAAACAACTAGATATATGTCTAGCCTAGGTTGTTTATGTTCATCTATGTAGTTTTAGAATTATTTTCTCACTCCATCATCTGATTCCTATGATGAGATTATGGTGGATCAATCACATAATTAATCATCAATAAGAGGAAAGAAGATAAATATAAAAGCGAGTTTGAATTATATAACATATAAAATTAAACCCATCAATAGTCAAATTCAATATATCCTGTGTTGGACCATATTCCCACTCCTAACTCGAGGATTTAGCAATTTATAGATAAAAGAAACAATCAAAACACACAAAACTGGAATCCCCAAGTATCAAATCAAAGGTAATGAATGAAAAAGAAAAATTATATATGGATTGATTTGCGTTGATCTCTCTTGATTTGTCTTCTCTCTTAGCGTCTTCCTTCACTCTACTGATGGTCCATCACTGTGAGTATTTAGCATCGATGGTAATGTTGACAAGGTGGCTAGTTTTAGGTGAACAAATTGGGGTCTTAAGGGAAAACGACAAAATGAATTGTAAGTCAATTTAAGTTGTTTTGGCCCAGTTCATAGTGATCATTGGACCTCACCAACTCTATGGTTAATTTGAAGGTTCCCCTTTCCAGTTTGATAAAAAATTTCTAAAAGCATTATTTGAGGAGCTCAAACGGAGGTTGATATGAGTGCTAATCATTGTGGCCATTAACTATTCCTAACTCTTTAAGCTGACGAGTGATGCTAGTGATTACGTGGGGGAAGTTTTGGACAACGTTAGGCAATATGATCTTCCATCCTTTCTATTACTCTAATATAACATTGGCAGGTGCTCAGGGAAAAAAAGATAGCCATTGTTTTTGCATTTGATGAGTACATATCCTACTTTTTTATTTTTTTGGTATTGAGGATAAAGAATAGATATTTTTTTATTAAGTTTGAAAGAATAGACATTTTCTGATTAAGTTTGATTCACACATGAAAACTAAGAATGAATTGAACCTCTAACTAATTGCTCAAGGGACAAGAGTATTTACCATATGCTAATTTGGTAATAGTTTATATCCTACTTTATTTAGTATGAAAGTAATAATACATACCCATTACATGCTCTATTAGGTTCAATCATTGGCTGTATATATGAAAAATAATTTCTTGAAAAAGGTAAAATCCACTTCAATTATGTTTACGTCACTAATGGATTAGTTTTCGCCTATAAGTTAAAGCTTAATACTTTAAAAAAAATAATGCATATCCATCTATATAGCCACAAGGACCTCACCAACTCGTGGCTTTTTCTTGAGGAGGCCTTGTTCATAAGGTCGTGGCCCCCTAGTCAGTTTGCAGAGAAGATGACGTGGCATAATGTTCTGGCTCAAGTTTTTTATTTTTTTTATTAAAAAAATGGTTCTTTGTGAATACCCGTTTCTTTGCCCGACCGGACGTGATGTGGTTCTATAAATAGAAACTATACACTAGGGTTGAGGTGATCCAATGGGAATGAGGGTTTTTTTTTTTTCATTTGTCTCTTTCTACTAATTTTTTTAACAATTTCTTATTTATTGTTTTTATTTTCCTGATGTTTCTTATGGAACATAAGGAGACTAATGTCAAATTAAGCAAATATTTGTCATAAATACACATCAATAGACATGTAAGAGAAATTAAAGTTCAAGCAAGCAAAATATGCCATAAATTATTGAATTTGGACGAGTATGAATGTAACTTTGCAATCATTTTATATGAATATTTCTAAGCAAGTAGCGTAAGCAATGGCAATTCGAGTCATAAATTAATGCAATCCAACCCTTAAAAAATCAAAAATAAAATTGACGAATTTGAAAGGCTCACAAAGAATTTGGAAGACCTTTCACTTTGAAAATTAATACAATTGCTTTAATGATTTGATGGGAGGAAATATAAGAACCACACACATATGGTTGGTTTTTCTTTTGTGGCATCGGAGTTGTGGAAGTGGGAGTGGACTGACCTTTTTGTCGGTCACAAATGCCCAAAAATATCAGTTGGCAATTGCCGTACACAAAAGGCGAGATTGAAGTATTCATTTTCTGCCAATATTTTTTTTTACAATTATATGATATTTTATATTATTAATTAATGTATATTCAAATATTACCACATCTAAATGAAAATACATCTAGCATAATTTTTTCATTCACAAAATTTGATATTTATTAAGACTTCACTTAGAAATTGGGTTTCATCCGCCGGATCCAATCATTTATTTTATTGAAGTAGTTTGAAGAAAAAAGTCCATGAGTTTGTATTGCCAGTCATTGACAATATATATACTATACATATATATTTTGTCTTGCAATGAAGATAAGTTAAAAAAGACTACTTATTTTTCTAACATTTAAATATTGCTTAAATATGTAAAAAAATGATTGAGGAAATAAAATTCCACGGAGTCCAGTAAAAATGCGTGGTAAATATTGAAAGATTAACACGGTTGCATACAACACGAAAGTTGACTTATAAATAATGAAGTTTGATCATATATATTTACATTAATATTTATTTTTCTACAGTTTAAACCATTATGCAGATAATTCTGTAATATTTCAAATTAACAATGAATTTATCATTGTTCCTATATAATTGTCACACAATTAAGTATTATAGTGTGTGTGTGTGTGTGTGTGTGTGTGTGTGTGTGTGTGTGTGTGTGAATTATCAATTTATGATGGCCATTGTAATTTTTTTTAAATAGAAGTTGGTATCATAAATAATTAATAAAGCATATCCACAGTTTAAAAATATAAATTTACCTAGGAATTCATATCTCATCCTTATGTATAAATAAATTCTACGAAAGTACGTACAGATTATCACTCTTTGTATTCAAATTAATTTAACACTTCTCTTTAATTAACTCGAACTTAAAATATTTATTCAGGCAAAAAGGAGATGCCGACATAATATATATATATATATTTCATTGTTTTGTGAGCAATATATATTTCTTATATATATTTATATATATCTGCACATACATTAAATTACAAAGCAAAAGGAGCTACACTTAGCTTCTGTGAAATCCAAAGCTCCATTTTAGCATCCCTATGGACCATCGTCAAGATCAATATCCTTTTCTGCTCCTATCTAACACACCTTTTTCAGGTAACACCACTTTCATTTGGACCGACCAAGCATGCACCTGCATATATAAAGACAAATTAAATGATTATAGTAATATTACACAAATTTTTTAATCAAACATTTATAAAATATTATAAACATCATTTATATAGAGTGCCATATATGCTTGCTAGCTCTTCTCTCTCCTACGTTTGGAGTCATAACAATACAAAACAGAAACTTCTTTATTGATTAATTTACATGTTCTTTTTTTTTCTGCTGATGTGAACACTGTGTCAGTGATAACTAGAGCCTTCCGGTAATCACCAATGAAGATCACGGTGGCTTTAATGATTTTCCGGTGATGAACTTTGTAAAAGTGATGTTTCTGATAAGGAATTTACCATCAACAGAGATAGTCAAGAAACTTTGTTCATCAACTTGGGTCTTGATAATCCATGTTAGTGTTGTGTTTCTTTTTTAGGGTTAACAATAATGTTATGTTTTGTTTGTATTTGGAATTATTGACATTAACTTTGTCCCTTACGAACTTATGATTGCTATCATACAGAAATCAATTCTACTCTTTTCTTCGTTGTAGTAGAGCGATCATGATTTGAATGATGAATAATTAAAATTATGATTTGTCAATTTACATTCGACCTATTGATATTGGTTCTACACTTCTGCTTGTGAAACTATTTCCTCCAATATTTTTTTAAGAGTTTTTTACCTACATTACGCGCATTACAAAAAATAATTAAAGTAGTTAGAAATATTAATTTTCTCAAAAATAACTATAATATTCCGAAAATACTCTTAATAAAAATTATTAATCTCTATCTACATTAATATTTAGAAAGAAAAAGTTAAAATTATTGAGAGGATTTTTTGAAAATCACTCATTAATACTTTACTAAATTTTTAAAAGGCTCTTATATTAAGAGTTATTTATAAATATTTTCTAGAAAAATCCTTATATTAAGAATAAGAGGGAGTATATAAAGTGGATCTCTCATCTTGTTTTAAAGGAACAAATTATTGCACTGTTAAGTATTTGTGAATAGTGTTTATATATTGATATATATTAAGCATTCATGAACATCCAAGACTCTAATTATGAAGCTTGGTAAATTAACTATGATTAGAATTTGAGAGTAAAATATTATTGATTCAGATATTAAAAAAATATCCATGTTAAATTTTATGTGAGGAACCTGAAAATAAGATTATTAAAATGTGCGTACAACTTTTGTGCTTTTCTTATTTTATCACCCACATTTGTATTGATGCTTAATTAATTGCATTTTAATATTTAACGAGTACTTGTTAATTTATATTATTCAAACAAACTGCTACTAGCAACATGTTGAGCACAACGCACATGCTAGTACGAATTCGCTTTCACTTAGATTCCAAGATTATTATTATTATTATTTTTCTTTTCAATGATCAAAGAGATCTGGTATTTGGTACGACTAATGAGCCCCATCAGATTCCAAATAAGAGAACTTTTCTAATGTAATTTTTCATTTATAAGATTCGTACTTGATATATATATTGCTGAAAGAGCATCAAATTTCTTTTACTTGATCCAACTACCATTATTGTTGTTGTTGTTGTTACTGGCACTAGTGTATTAGGCATTGTGACATGACGGGATGTACAATGAACCACTGAATAGCAAAATAACTATAAGAAAACACAGGAAGTCACTTGTATATATAGGCAATAAGTAAAATACCAATACTAATCCATTTTAATTTTATATATATATACTGATTTTTGTTGCAATTAAAAGTAGTTCTTTTCTCCAAAAGAATAAGTTCTATGTTACAATTGACTAAAAATATATATATCATCGAGTTATTCTAAAGTGCTTTAATCAACGAAGATAACGAAGTTACAATTGATTAAAAAAATATAGACAGTCGAATTATTCTATCACAACAGTGCAACATGGTCTATATTCATTTATCTCTTTACCATAATCAACGAAGATAACTCCAAAAAACAAAAAAGAGAAAAAAAAAAAAAGCGCATACAGACTTTAAAATGTATCTTTTCTGTTTTCTCCCAAAATGCTTCTTTAGGTTACTTCAATTTTTTTCTCGAGCCAATATAAGGTCACTAAAATAGGTACCATACTTTTATCATATGATTATGAATCGTCAAGCAATATATTTTGAAAATAATAATTCAACAAATAGAATAGTACTACAATTTCGACCACAACTGAAACCTACATGAATGCTCTAGTACTCTACATTAATTGGCGATGACTGAGTAATTTCCAATAATCAACAGACTTTACAGTACCAGCATTTGATCATTAATACCCCAAAAAAAGGTTGAGCATTAAAATTTTCCTTTTCATCTCTGGCAATAAAAATTTATTTTAAGTGAAAAATTACACTTTTGTAGATGAACCAGAATGAAAATCATATGATACTTTCGGAAGAAATGATCAAGCATCTGGAAGAAAACTCTCATCTTACTTGTAGACTTGAGTTCGAATTTCCTTGAAATCATGTAACTGAATAACTATGATTAGAATTAAAATATGTACAATAATCATTTAGGTTTAGGTAGGGCATATGAGAATGAGAGTAGCTAGTGGAGCGTTTGTTAATATATATGTGAAACAGAGAAAACTGGGAGCGTGCAATGGAATAATTAATCATATGAGCAGAAAAATTAATGCACGAGACCAATGAATATGGGATTGTGGGGTACCCCTTTCCCCGGCAAAAATGCAACATTTTCATCAAAATGGACAAATTTGTAGGGCATACCCTAAAGCCAAAGTAGATGCACCATGATTATTCATCTCTCTCTCTCTCACTCTCTCTCTCTCTCTCTCGCTCTCTCTCACACACACACAAAGGCATCTCACAATTATGTATAACTTGCAATATCATCATCTCCTCAGTTAAACCTTCTTATTTTCCATAATCTATTTTTTTTAGGAACATTATATATATATATATAGGTTCATAATTATAGATGAGTTCATTTTAAATTTAGTCCTTCACAAATTTTTCTTTCAATTTAATATTTCTTAAATTACTTTTAATGTTCCCATATTCCATCTCAAATTTAACTAGATTATTGGGTCTTCTTTTCTTTCTTTCTTTTTTTTTTGGCATTCGTATATTTATGTGACACTAATTTATTGATACCTATAACATACATTTAATCCACATAATTGAGAATGAATAGATTCTCAATTTTTTTGGTTGTTGTTGCTTCTCTCCCATTTCTTTTCTTACATGTCCATATAAAAATGTACTAAAAATATTGATTCTTCTTGTTTAAAGTGTCAAATAATTAGTGTTTATATATATGTTTTTATATTGTATGAACTATACAAGTGTATCCTGTGTGGCTGTGTCTATTAATATATGTGTTGATTCATGGGTAGGGATATAATTATATAAATTTTAAAAAATAAATATATACGGATCAAACTAATTTTATATTACGCCTATCAGTGATTAAAATAAGTTTTTCTTCTTTCTCTTTCATTTGTCATTGTTATTTTTCTTGGTGTTTGGAAATTTAACAAATTTATCTTGGAAATTATTACATCTATGTTGATTAAAAGATAAACTAGTGTAATTTATATTCATTAACTTTTTCCAAAGAATTCAAAGAAAAATGGTAAATGAAAAAATAAAATTTTGGAATAAAAGACTATAAAAGAGGAGAATTAGATACCCAATAATATGTGCTTATAAATTCAAAATATAAGACGTATATGATTCCTGTCTAGCAAGATGAATTCCTATATTGATTTCAACATAAAATGGAAGGGCAAGATTTACATTGGTACATATAACAATAAGATCGACAATGAAAAAAGGAAAAAAAAAAAGCTTTAGGAAAAATGAAACTAGAGAATATAAAGAGAGGAATTGGATACCCACCAATCATTGTTGTTGTAATTGTTCCTTATGAAAATTCCTCCATTATAATATAGCATTTGTAATATGTTCATGTAATATACCAAAAGCACAAGACAACCTCAGCTGTTGCACACGTTTCTTTTAAACCAATCAATATGTTCCTCTTTTCCTAAACTCAAATAATATGAAACTCCAATTAATTAATATTAAACTTAAGTTATATGTGCTAGAATTACATATTGTATTATTTTTTACCAAAAAAAAAAGAAAGAAACTGCATTAATTTTTAAGGCATTTTGTACGGTAAATTAACATAAAATTAAGATTGAGTGCTGATAAATCTCATAAAAATACAAAGCCGTTTCTGAAATTAGAATAAAGAGAAAGAAAAGTGAGATTTAATTTTATAAAACTTTCTTTTTTTATATACAATTATTTAGAATATGGTAATATCATATCAGATTCTACTATTGTTGACCACAGTTGAGTAACTCTTTCAATGTTTTTTTTTCCGCTATTTACAAGATTTAAACCCTTAATCTTGCTTAAGGATAAAATTGAGTTACTTTTATTCCACCCAACCACCCTTGTTTATTTTTATAAAACTTTCTCTCTCTTTGTTCTAAGAAATTTTTTTCTTACACAAAAATTAAGATGTACAATATAAAATGAGAAAGAGTTGACGACGAATTAGACTATGATGATGATGATTAAGATGAGGAGGATGAAGGCTGAAATGATGCTGAGGACTGACAGACGCCGATGAAGTGAAGCACATCATCATGGATCACAGAGACAGAAACAAGACTGCATGATGCTGTAGCAGTAGCACAAGAGTATGACTGTGTTGTGTTATGTAAATTTTATACAATATATATATATATATATTTTATTTTAGTTAGATGAATCCAATCCATACATACAACCCAAAAAGATTCCTTCAATGGATGGGCCCCACCCCGCCCTTCAAGTGTTTATGACTGCACATGTGTAATGTTGGCATTTTCTTCTGCTATGGGAAACTGCCTTATTCCTCAGGCTTCCTTCTCTGTCCCTACTTATCTGCCCCCAATTCCCCTATAATATTTTCATTTTCTTTTCTTTCCCATTTTCTCTCCCAATTCCCTTTTCAAAAAGCTGTTCTTTCCTTCCCCCATTTTTCTGTACCACATTCTTCACCTTTTCATCATTTTGCTTCCCAAAAATTTATCCGTAATATTTTTATCCAAGTTTTTTCCTATTCAATAGTATTGTTGGTTTAGATTTTAGTCAAATCAAACTAAAAAAAAAAGAATATAATTCTCTCAAATTCTTTAAAATAGGAAAAATTTTATTTTTCAGAAAATAAACTTGTTACCATATTCTATATAAATTTGTTTAAAAAAATATTATAAAATTTCTTAACATGTTATAATAATTTTCTGAAAATTCCATAAAATTTAATCATAATTTTATTCGTAAAAAACAATTAGGAATTTTGAGATAATTTAATTTAAATTTTAAATATATATCTTGACATATATATAATTTTTCTTGTTCCTCGTTGCCTTCTCTCTAATGGGGTGGGATCATGGGCAAAATGAAAATAATGTTGTAAAATAAACAGAAACAAGAAAAATTGTAGGGAAAAAAATCAAGAAATGAAGATTATTACAATTACAAACCTCAAATTATGACCAGTTGTCCCATTTAATTTACACCATATTATAATGGACATCCTCAATTTAAAGAAAAATTACAAATTTTTAAGATTGATTAAGGTCTCTTTTTATCCTTACTCTTTATTGTGATCTATCCTGACAACCTCTTATATTTCTCTCTCCCTCAACTTATTTTATTTAGTCCAAAAAATAAATAAATTTTGCAAAATAAGACATAATCCATCTTGATCAGTGACTATATGCTACCCACAACAACATCATCGATCAATCCCCATCCTATATACCCACGCTTCATGTTTACCATTCGTACGTGTATATTCAAACTCCTCCACCCGCCACCTCCTTCCGCCGTGCCACCGTCGCCAGAATCTTCTCCGACCGACAACTTCTGCATACCCTTACCCACGACCACACGCTTTGATTGATGCACCTTCTTTTGACACGCTCTCTCTCCTCTCTCTCTCTCTCTCTCTCTCTCTCTCTCACATTTCCTCATTCACTCAGCTGCGCTCACTGAAGCTGGCTTGCTCGCTACTATCTCATAATTACCACCTCCTTCCTCCTCCTCCTCCTCCTCCTCCTCCTCTTCGTCTTCAATATCCTTCTCTTCATCCATATCTTCTTCTTCTTCTTCTCCCTCCTCCTCCTCCTCCTCCACGTTGTTGTTGTTGTTGTGCTCCCTCGCTGCCTTTTGCTGCGGTGGCCATTGCTGCTCCGGCCGCACCATCAGCGGCACTGTGGCTGGTATTGTGCTATTATTCTCCGGCTTCATATTATGGTTCGCTGTGGCCGACGATGAAGTATTGGTCATCTCGAGCTTGTTCTTCTGCCTGTATAGAGCGTCAAGCTGGTGAAAATACGGGCAGGTCTTGGAATCTTCGGGCCTCTTCTTGTTGCTTTCTTTCACCTTCTTGAAGTACTTGTTTATGTTCTCCCACTTCTCCTTGCATCTCTTGGCGTTCCGATTGTACCCGAGCCTCCGCATCGCTGCCGAAATCTCCTCCCACAACGGCCCCTTGGGCCCATTCTCCTGGTACTTCTCGTCCATGCTTGTTCGTAGCTTTATCAATGCTTGAACCTCCCCTTTCGGCCACCTAGACGAGCTCGGTGTCATCAAATTCTCCCCATTGTTATTACTTGCCACAATCTCCATGTTTGTTACTGAGGCCGGCTGTGGCTGAGACTGCGGAGGAGCTGGAACCGACGGTGCTGGTGCTGACTGTGCTGGCGGTTGCACTGTCGGTGGCGTCGGTGGAGGAGGAGGAATGTTGATATTATTCAGTGGCAGTCCAAGATTTTGCTGTTCGGCTATCTTCTGCAATAATGCCATTACAGCAGCGTCTTTGGCAGCTGCTATAGATCTTTCCTGTGCCAATATTTCCCGCTCTCGATTGATCCTCGCCGTCTCCTGCATTCTCCAAGCTTCTTCGCGAACCATCCTTTCATGTTCTCGCTTCTCTATGGCATCCAGGAACCTCTTCTGCATTTCCTCCTGCTTTTCTATCACCTCCTTTGTCAGCCTCCCGAAGAAGTCCTTCCACTTGCGCTTCCGCCTTTGCCGCCGTTCAATCGATTCATCCGAAGAAGTTGATGAAGACGGAGAATTGGACAAGAGATCGGTGGGGAAAGAAGAGGAGGTAGGGTTTGGTGTTGATGCTGACGGTGGTGGTGGGAAAATATTGTAGGAAGGAGGATTGATTGTGGAAGTGAGGTTGATGGGTCGAGTGAGAACATTGGGTTGAGGTGTAATTGTTGATGGAACAGTAGAGAGTTGAGGAGGAACACTTGTCGATGATAATGGAGTTGTTGCTACCACTGATACTGGAGTTGCAGGTATTGCTAGTAACTGTGAATTCGAAGGTGGCTTTGAGGGTGGTGGTGGTGATGATTGAATTGGAAGAGAAGGTAGAGGAGGAGGAGGAGGATGGTTTTGATGATCAAGAGCTTCTAATTGATCGAAGAAACGATAAGTTTTGCCTTCAGATTTCCCAGTTCGGCCATCTTTTGTTCTCTTGTGGTACTTGTACACGTTCTCGAATTTCTCTTTGCATTTCTTGGCGCTTCTGTGATACCCAAGCTCTGCCATCTTCCTGTTACACATTTAAAATAAAAAACACAATTCAAAACATATTTTCTGGGGTTATATATAAATCAGTGTCATCAAAATTATCAGCAAGCTATAAAATAAAGGGATATAGAAAGCATTGGGAGCGTAAGATGAGCATAAAATTAAATATATTGAACAGTTCAATTACCAAAGATTAATAATAAAATGGACTAATTAATTATGAAACGGCCGAAGGAAGGAAGGAAAATAATAATTGAAGATGGAGCTGAGAAATAAGAAGATTGAGGAGATCGAACTTGTGGAACCTCTCTCTCACGTGTTCTAACGGCAAGAAAAACCCATGAATTGATGAACAGAAATCGTTTCCCATGGAAAACTCATGAACCCAAAGTTGGAAATTTTGAAAATCGAACATTAATAATCAGTCTTCCGCATGACTGGGTAACTTCAATAATAAGAAGGGGAAAGAAATATTACTTTTTGACAAGGGAATTCAAGTCGGTAACTTATTTGGAAATTAGAACATGAATCAAAATGAATGTCAGCGAAAGAAAATCACACCCGAATCGAAGATGCTTCCCACATATCTAATTTTTTCTTTTCCTGACGATTTATGCTGAAATCTGAAAAGAAAAAGCATATAGATAAAGAAGGGGAAGAACTAAAGAGGGAAAAAAAAGTGTACTGTGAAAATCTGAAAAATAAATCCCAAATAATCCGTGGGAAGAGGAAGACAAAGAGAGGAGGAGAGGGACTGAAGTGAAACACATTACCAGATATACCAAAGTTGGGGAATTGAGAAATCCTACTTAATCAGATCTCTTCTCACCCATTAACCAATCCTAGAAAGAGAATCAAATTGAGAATCCGATAATTCATTCACCTGGAAACGTCTTCCCAGAGAGGTCCCTTAACGCTAGCATCTCGAAACGCCACGTCCATATCTGAGCGTATCTTCAAGAGCGCCAAAGTCTCTTGCCGAGGCCACCGATTGCCGCCGAAGCTCCGGTCACCTTCTTCCCCTCTTCCTCTCACATCTTCCTCCCCCGAGTTCGATCCAGCAGCTGCTGCAACCGCCGCGGCTGCGGTAGACTCACCACCATCGTGAGACGCCGTCCCTGCTGCTGCAGCGACGGACGGCGCCACTGCATCAGAAGAGTTAGCAACGCCACCGCCGCCACCACCCAACACAGCCGACGATGAGTCCCCCAGCATAGGACTCTTTCTAAGTTGTCTGTATCTATGTATCTATATGTGTATATCTATCTGTGTCCTGTCTCTGCGTTTCTTGTCTTTCGCTTAACTTACGAAGCAGCAATTACAGCACTGAGATGAGAGAAGAGGGAGGGGAGAAAAATAAAAACACGCATCGAATAGAGGGGGGGGGGGGGGAGGATGGTTAATTCTTGATGGAGCTGGGCTTTATGTCGAATTTATTAATTTATTTTGAGGGTTGGATCTGCTTGTCAATCTCGAAAATTTGTTTAACATTCATTTTTATGCTTAATAATAATTATTATAATCATTCATATTTCAATAATTTTTTCATTACGTGTTTCTTTTTCTTCACTTTTAGCTGTGGAATCTTCAGTCTTTTAAAAAAAAATTACTATTTTCAATTATATATCAGGCCTCGTTAAATAAATATACTACTAAATAGGAAATACAGACCTACGCTTGAGTTCTATTACTGTAATAATGAAAGTGGCACAGAAAGATATATACAGATACTGGTAGTACTAATATTTCAATTATATTTAATATATTTACATTAAAAGACAATTTTTTCCTGTCCGTCGAGAAATTAAACACATTAATATGGTGTATTCAGGCCCCCCAAAAAAAAAGCATTAATATATCTTAGTAATTGAAATTGTTGATATTGATCTGTTTAAATACTGTTTCTATGAAAATAAATTATCATTAAATTTGTAAAATTTTAATTTTCCATTTTAATTTTGTTTTATAATAAAAATTTAAAAATTATAGAAATATTTAGGTTAATATTGAAATGTAAGTATGTAATTTTAAAATTAAAATATAAATATGATTATTTATAAAAATACATAAAATATCAATATTTAAAATGAAAATAAGATATTCTCTGTATTTGATAATTAATTATTCAATATATATGTGTGTGTGTGCAAATTACCAACATTTAACTCTAACTTTCCACTGCATTTTATGAGCATATATCAACTTAATGAGCAGACATTTTTAATATATTATATATATTTACATACTTAATTTTTTTAATGTACATAGAAGGTTGTAGTAAATACTAATATATATTTATATATGTATATGTATATATATATATATATGAAAAAATCGCAGAGATTATTGTCACAGCTGTACAATGAGACGATGAAGATAATAACTTGGTTTTTGTCTGTCCACCTATTTTTAGTTAAAGGCCAGCCCAAGTAGGTCAGCTTTTTTTCCTTTTTTTTTTCTTTTTTGTTTTATTATTATTATTATTATTATTACCATCATCATCATCTCGGTAAATTTTTTTTTTTTTACTTTTTGAAGTAAGAAGATGAAGATGAGCATTGCTTGCTTTTTCTTTCAGGGGTGTTCTTGGATTTCAGTGGACGAAATGACCAAACTATCCTTAGCATGGCGCTACTGCATTGACCTTTAATCATTGAAGCTAATGTCTTATTTTATTTAGATATGCAGGTTTCCGATCTACTGATCTAGTTTAGTTTGTTCCATCAAGTATTTTAAGTTAATTTTTATTTTAATTTTCAAATGTTGCCATCTCAATTAGCCAAAATAGCCTTTTATATAAAACTTGTTTCTTATTACAAAGAAAAAAAATTGTTTCTATGTATTCGAACTTTAAAATTAAATTAAAAACCCTTTAAAATTATAATTTATTTGAAATTGGCATAGTTTATTTTTTAGCATTTAGAGTATCCATCAATTAATCCTTTCAAAGAGTAAAAATCATTAAAGTGAATTTTACCTCTCTCAATAATAAGAATCAAATCATGGACAATATATTTAAAAAATCTAATTATTTATTAACGGTGCCAAATCTTATTAGTTAAAAAAAAAAGATATAGTTACTAATATGTTTTATTAGACTTATAACTAAATTGCAAAAAACATATAAAAATTATTTAAATTTGATAATAACTTAATTCTTTTAAATATGATTAAATATAATGCTAGTATTTAAATTTCTATAAAACAACTACAATGTATTCGGCTTATGAAAAATTTGATTGTTTATATATTTTATATATATGGCAAGTGAATTTCCGCATAGCAGGTGAAATAAGTCGTATTATTTACTTATCTAATTATAAATTTTATATTTTATATTAATTAATGATATTGAATTTGAGTGTATATATATATTAATTTTTTAATTTTTAACCTAAATGTAATTTTCTGGAATATAAGACACTGGTTTACAAGTTGTTGGGTGGAACTGTGGTACTGTAGATGTGGCCTCTGGGTCCTACTCTGACCCTGACATTTGTAACTTTGAAGATTCTTTATCACAAGTCAAAAATGAAAGAAAGTTATCTAAACAAAACAAAATTGAAGTGTTAATTTTTTTTTTGAAGCATTATTATTTGTATATTACCTCGATGCAAAATAGTTGATGATGATATTAGCGTTAATTAAATTTAAAATTGAGATTTTGTCTAAGTTTAAATGAAATCAATCCCTTTCAACGATCATGTTACTTAATTCCATAAAAAAAATTTTGTAAGGTTTTTTAAATCACTATGAATTTAAAATTCATATGGGTAATAATTCATCAAATTAAATGATGTTTAGAATGAGGATGAGAAGAATTAAAAAGAGGTTAAGTAAATAAAGGCAATATAATTAGGCGAAGCCATTTATTAAGAGAAGTAAATGGTGGGAAATTCCGTTAGGTTTGTGACCTACCCTAATAAATGGCATCCATATTTTGATGGAGCGTCATGCTTAAATTATACTTTCTTTCATCCTTATTATAAGAAATTTTTAACTATTTTATATAAATTAAGGAAGTTAGTTATCTTTTTAAAATCCTAAAAAAAAAATTAAACATTCTTTTTTTACCCCTATTTAATATAATAATACAATCCACATTAAGTATCATTTGACTAATTGAAAATGTTTCTTTCATCCAAAAAATTCAATAATAATTTACGAAAAAAATAAATAATAAAGACAAAATAAAGAAAATCCTACCAAATATTACAAAATCTCTTATAAAAAAGATCAAAAAACTTCTGATAGATCCTTTATAAATAAGATCGGAGGGGGTACTACTGTATATAGCTGATTATGGTTCAAAAATAAACTTTTTTGGGGTTGGGGACCATTATTGTTACATTATATACACACAGGGACACACCCAAAATATTAAAATTATGGAGGGAGAATTACGCTATGGTATGTCATGTTTTGTTTTTGTCATTTTTTACTTTGTCAATAAAAATTTTCGTTACAACAATAAAACTGTAGAATGCAAGTTTTTGTTGCGATAGATTAATTAAGTTAATCTTTCTGTGTTATACTATTTAAACTTATCAGTAGTGTAATATGATGAACGATATGTTATATGATGATTATAATATGTCTTGAAAATTACAATATGTCTAAAAAACATGGGACTGTAAGTTCATATCCAAAACGTATGGGCATGCTATGTTAACGTTACGTTTCTCTATCCAGTTTAGAATGAGATAGCCCCACTTTCATCTCCGCACTTTCACTTGAAAACGACTTGCTTTTGTGATAAGGTTGTTGAATGTTAACGAGCCTTTCTTCTTCTTCTTCTTCTTTTTTGGTTCGTTTATTATGGTATTACTACTACTACTACTATTATTATTATTTAATTATATATTTTTCTATTTTTGGGTGTGTGGATCGGATTTGTCATTATTATTTATATACACTATATAAGAAATTAGGCAAATATAAAGAGGTGTAAATACAAAAAACAAAAAACAAAAGGTGCCGCTTACGAGCATTGATTACACATGCATGTATGTTTGCAAACTGCATTTTGGGTAAATTACATTTTCTCATATAAATGCTGAGTGTTTATTGTTGGGGGACCTTTGTTTCTTAATTAATAATGTTTCCACCAAAACCTGATAAGTATGGCATGAATTTAATTAACCTACATATATTTCATTATATATAAATACAAATTTAAACATATAAAAAGTAATTTTTTAAAATATTATTTATATTTCTATTATTTAATACATTTTATTTAAAAAATTTAACAAGAAGAAAAGAAAAATTCCCCTGGTTTTAGTAAGGATTGGAATCACGCTCATAAAAAAAATGTGTGTGTGTTGTTTTTGGGGAGGGGGGTAATGTATTTAGAGAAAAATAATGCTGGTCAAATAAATAAGAGAAAAATAATGAAAATATATAATAAATGTAATAATATTAATAACAGTATATATAAGACGTGAATTTTACATATAGTGACATTCTTTTTTATCGCTTTCTCATAATACATAAATCCCACATGTATTTTATTTTTATATTTATTTTGTTTAAAAAAATAAAAAAATATATAAAGTACAAAATAAAAGCATTATTTAAATTGTTAATTTAAAATTAATTATTAAAATTAAAAATAATAAAATTTATACTATTTAAATTTAATCTAAATAATTAAAAAAATAAAATACTCAACAAAGAGGGAGAGATTATTAAAATTTTATTAAAAATCATAATTTAGCAGACAAAATTTAATCATTGTGGGAGCGGAGATTGAATAGTAATTTTAAAAAAAAATCAGTTTTTGTGTGATCAATTCAGAAAGTCAATAATTGAGTCGAAAAAAAACAAGTGGGAATGGAAGCACAAATAATGCAAAGCATGTGGGACCCATTCAATCAATATGCCATTTAATGTACAAATCATCAAGGCTGATTAACTTCTTCCTTCTTTTATTTTTTTTATTATTTATTTGGAGGCTTATACCATCATTAGGTGAGCAGGGCATTTTGGTCAATCCAGCTGAGAGGCAAGAGAGAATGGGTGGGGTATCCTGGTAAATTTATCATGAGAGGTAGCTTTTTAAAGTTGGGACATCAATAGGAATGGGCTTTTTCATAAAATTAAAAAAAAAAAGAATTATATATTGGAGAAGGGTGAATCACACGTAATTAATACCGATAAGACTAATCACATTTCATAAGATCATCGCACTAAAAGGTTTGGCCAAAAAACAAGATTTGGCCCAATAAAAAATACAAAAAGTTTATGAATGTATTATTAATAATATTATGAAAAAATAAATTAAATTAAAAAGATTAAATTAAAATCAATCAAATGGATAAGAATTAAAAAAAGATTCAGTCAAAATGAATAAAACTTATTTATATTATAATTAAATTATAACCTACTGCATCACGAATTAACTATGATGAAACAAATAAATCTTAAATTAGTACTTGAGGCCCATAAACAACTTGAAACTAGTATTTCTCTTAGTTCAATTGTCAAATCAATTAAAAAAATTATCACGTACATTATGGTTGAAGACAGATAGAAAAGATAGTTAAAAAAAATATTTTATACGCTCCTACTCTGTATTTTCATTTTTTCATCACATTACCTTTTTTTTAATCACTCAATATTTGATAGTTACGTTAGGAGCACCGATATTGTATTACTCTTTCTTTAAATGCATAAATGCTTTGTTAGAAGATATAATTTCAAAGATTACTACACAGAATCTCAGTAAATGACCCAAAGTTTGAATAATTTGTCAAATAATTTGTGTTATATTTACCTTTTTTTTTTGGGTCTCGTAAATTTGAATAAGAATTTACTAGGTTATTCTTAAAAAAAAGGGGCTCGAATAACAATATTTTGTATATTTTTTAAAAAGGATATTTCTATTATCTGTGACTAAACTAAATAAACAAAACAACTAAAAAGAGAATCTGAAAAGCACATTGCATACATATGAATCACCACAGGACCACAAGGACCACATAGAACCTAATCAGAGGAAAATATTTCCAAATTTGCACATACCATGTATTTTTGTTCGAGTTTCCTCCATTTTCATGAGTAAACAATTTTAGATACAAAACCTGTCAGTTGAATAATAACAAAATTAATAAATTTAATTGAATATTTCATTGTCATTAATCATTGAATATTCATATCAAAATCACAAATTGAATTTAAATTCAAATTTGTAAAATAAACTTGTTAAAACTTAATTAAAATTAAAAATAAATTTGAACATTTTAAATCTCAAAACGAATGATATTATTGAATTAAAAAAGGCTTGAAAGATCACAAACTCAAATTATGTCATACAACTGTCCTAAAGTTTTAGGGCTGGGAAAAAGCAAAACCCACAAACCTATTAGTTTAATTTATCAGTATCCCTTAAAAGTTATATAATTTAAATTTAAAGACACAGCAACACATGCATTTGTCTCTGGTTTATCATATTTTGTTTTCTCTCTTATGCTCTGTTCAATGAACAATGTGGAGATGGAATATCTTATTTACTGGCTCATATGCTCATATTATTTGTGAATAAAATTAAAAGAGGGGATAGGAGCTCCTGTACAGTGCACAAAAGAAGGCATCTCATCATAACACCTCCCAATAACTTTCTTTTTTTTTTTCTTTAAAAAAATAATGTATTAACTTAAAGATAAAAATAAATACATAAAATTTGAATGGTTCAAATTCCATATAAGCACAAAATGTTCATCCTTGAGAAGAGCTCTAAATTCAATTTCATGAAAACAAGTCGTGATTTCAAGAAATTGAAGAACTTAATCCAAAACAAAAGATCTCCAAGTGACATCAAATAATATACATATTTTTACCATGTAGTTTAACCAGTTGCCTCATGTTCAAACCTTGAGCATATATGTAGCAGCATTAAATATTCATTGGGGGAGAGCTTTAACTGCTTTTGTGGTTCTACCTAATTCAATTCATATTAGCCTGAGTTCAATGTGACTACCGAATACCGAGTGATTTGATAGGAGAAATATAAACAATATGGTCATATATATATATATATATATTATTGTTGCCTTTGAAAACATAACTTGAATATACACATTGCTTGTCTTTGAAGCCATGAAATGAGATTTTACTGGTATATATATAAAAATCTACGTTGCCTTTGCTTGGCTGGCAGAAATAGCTGTACAGGTACATATGCCTTCTTCAACTTCTATTCTTAGCTGTATAGACATAAAAGAAAGATTGAGAAGATGCCTTACCCCACTATCTCCCACCATATTTTTTTGGTATTTTACCGCCTAAACAGATACCACATGTCCTGCGTTAATTTTATCTCTCTTTTTATACATGTGACATCATTTATTTATACACACCTTTATATATATATATATATATTTAATCAAAGCATGCAAGTTGATCCACTTGGTTGACATTAATCATTTTTATTATTATTAATTAATGACATCTTGGTGAGAAAAATATTGTTAATTTGTTATTGAATCAGCGTCGAGATTACAATCTGGATAGAAAGAAATTATCAAATGAGAGAGAAATTTTATGTATGCAGAGTGATATATTAATTAAAAGAAAAATAGAGTTGTGGTTATAACTATGATGAGTTTTTTAGGGGTTTTAGCGACAATCGTTGGTAATAACGATTATGAAAATTATAATAATTAAATTAAATTGAATTGTCTGTGACGAAATCTCAAAAATTTGGCAGAGCGAATTAAGTCGATCTAGACTTGTGAGAAAACTATTACCTACAACAGATGTTTTCAGGACTTTGTTGGAAACTACTTTTATGAAGAGATAATTAAAAATATATATTCTCTACTTGGGATATTTAAAATTTGAAAAACATAATATGCGGATGAATATATATGATGCCGAACTGGAAAAGCATATGATTTTATGTGATCATTACTAAAAATTTTGAAAGTAAAACTTTAAAAAAATTTTATCTAATGTTCACAACAATTTTAGTTTTAGGTAATTTTCATCACCAGTTTTTCTATCAACATGGTTCAATATCATTCCAAATCAACTCCAAAATTATAAATTTAGACTTATAATTTTTATAAAATGTACTTTAATTATTATTAAAACTTTAACTAATTACACTAAATTAAAATTACAGAATTGAATGAAATAACATAAATCAACCGCAATTAATGGTAGCTTCCAGGAACATATTTCATAAAGGCAGTGATGGAACTGGGTGACTAATCACTATATATATATATATATATATATATTATGAAAGCTTTTATATGCGTGTGAGAATCTAATGTGAGAAGTTCAAAAAGAAAACCAGAGAACAAAAAGAGAACTGAAGGCAAAAGAAAACAAAGAAGACTTACAATATTATAATTATTGATGGACAAGGTGTTTTGGAAGAAGCACCCACAATGGCCACAAACCAATACAAACACTATAATGTGGTATATATGTCTTTTAGGTTGAAATTGTTGAGGTTATAATGATTGAGAGTAGAGAGCTGAAACAAGCTTCTTCCCTATTAGTTTCATCCACCAATCATTGTATTCTTTGAACTTTAATTTTTTTCCCAATACATAAACAAATTTTATGGCTAGTCAATGTCGATTATGATTTTTCGAACTAACTGATGTCAAGTATATTTTTGGTTAATTAAATTAAAGAAATACTTGCATGTGTGTGTGTGTGTGTTTTTTTTTTTGTCAGATACAAAGAAACCATTATTAAACTTGGTCTTTCTTAGTGATAGCGAGCAAATTTTATACTGTTTCATGGTATTTAATTTATGTTACAAATTCGTATTATATATATATGTCAGACTAATACATTGCATAATCTATATCAGCTTGATCATTTTTATGTAGAAAAAATGCTCCCCATATATATAAAGTGACACAATTTTGTTAATTTTTAAAATATATGCAATTTTGGTTTAATTTTGAATTTTTTTGGGAAATCCCCACCATAAAAAATGTGAGAAGATATTTTATTTCAAAAGCATGTATTTAAGTTAATAAAAAACTTCAAAAAATAGACAAATTGTAGCATAAATCTTTGTTACTAGGAGAAATTTACACCCATATAGTCATCTAGCTTAATTCAAATTAGTCGGTCTCTGATATGGTTTGGAAACCATTGGTATTACCCCAAACAAATATATTTATAATTCTTTTTTAAAATTTTTTTTAAAAAAGTACATTTATATAATTTAGCAAAATTAAGAGAAATTACTAGATATATATATATATACACTTTTTACATATTGCATGGAATCTAAAAAGTAAATAGCATTGGTCATATCTAGTGAATAATATACCTTGGTAATTGATGATTTACTTGTATGCATATGCAGATATTTCAATTTAGTGAACTTTTAAGATAGAAAAGTTGCAAAGCACATTTATGAGATCGAGCAAATGATATTTCATACCTTAACCATATGTTTGTCCAAGGGATTTGAAAGGAAGGGGAAGAGAGGGGAGGGCTCATTTGGTTTAATAAGTAGGAAATAAGGGGAGGAAAAATTTAGATTTTCTCTCGTTTAGTTTAATTATAAG
Source organism: Adenanthera pavonina (assembly GCA_026686845.1). Classification (NCBI taxonomy): domain Eukaryota; kingdom Viridiplantae; phylum Streptophyta; class Magnoliopsida; order Fabales; family Fabaceae; genus Adenanthera; species Adenanthera pavonina. Next base: position 49,000,107 of record JAIVEN010000001.1, on the reverse strand, counting down.
TATGAGACGAGGAAAGAGAAAATTTTAATAAATTTTTTAATGAATTTTTTCTTTCCTTCTTTCCTATCTCTCCCCTTCAAAAGTAGGAAAATTTAGAGAAAAATAAATAAATCTCCCCTCCTCTTCCTTCCAATAAAATCAAATAAAAAAAAATTAAAATTTCTCTCTCTCTCTCTCTCTCTCTCTCTCTCTCTCTCTCTCTCTCTCTCTCTCTCTCTGTGTGTGTGTGTGTGTGTGTGTGTGTGTGTGTTGGATAAAACAATATCTAAGTAAAGTTATGACTTCAAGTCTAAATTTGTAAAGAATTACATATAGTTAATTGTTTAAAAAAAAATAGAGTTAGAAACTATCAGATAGCGCCTCCAATATTCCGAATGAAGAAAGAAACAAAGTCCACCTCACATGTTGTTTGGAGCATTAAAATTCCGTTTTGAGAAAAGCACTTGAAGACAGCTAGACCCTCTGGACAAGAAACATATGAGTCACAGAAAGTAAGGCAACGAAAACCGCAAGACGGTTGTCAGTATATATATAACACTCCCTCAGGTATTGTATATAAGATTTTTTATCTTAATTTTAAATATAAAATATTTTATATGAAGTATTATTTATTATATATTTTTAAAAAATATTTCTATTTAATATATCTAAAGAGAAAGAGAAAAAAATTAAATAAGGATAATTTTAAAAAAATATTAAAATTTTTAGAAAAATCAAAATTATTAATTAATTTTAATTTTAATTTTAATTTTTAATTTATATAATTCAATTAAAAAGGTTTTATATTAAAGATAAGAGAATATATATATATATATATATTTGCCGATGCTGGGATCAAACGTAAACTGAAACGTTTCTTTCTCGTAATAAACACACATGCGTACGTTTCACGTACGTACGCAGTCTCATTAAATACGTAACAAATTTGTGGATGCGATGCGAGTGATCACTTTTATTGCATTTTACAGACCAAAAATGAATAAATAAAAGTTTACTTCTAAACAAAAAGCACTGCTTCACATGAGGATGAGTTGTTCTTGTGATTGTTGAATGCACATGTACACTTCCATATGTGGTTTAAGCCTTAAATTTATCTCTCACCGTCTAACCAATCCACCATTCTTCGTACACACGTGTGTGCATGTAGGCCCACACACACACACACACATAATACAAATAACTAATTACGATGATAAAAAAATAAGGTTAAAAGCAGTTTGGAGTATTAAATTCGTTAGAAATTCACAACAGTTTCCTAAAACACCCCCATTTAATATTTAACGCTTATATATCTTATAATTAATAATTAATTGTATCCATTTAGTTAATGAAATGTGAAATTAAAAAAAAAATAAATGTATCAAATAACCCATTTCCATATCTTGTATTTAGGAATAAGAAAAATACCCCATTTGTATCTTGTAGTATATGGGAATGGATGGAGTATATTACAAATTAGTAGTGGATCTTATGTATTGCTTATTATAGACTTCATTATATATATTGATTATTTAATATTTAATAATACTAATCTAAATTTTCCCAAGAACTTGAAAATTTTCCTTGACCCCTTGAAGAAAACCAGGATCCCATGTATAATGAAAAATTTGGATTCTTCAAAATCTTGATGATGCATACCAAACCAGTTATTTTAAGCTTTCCATTCCATATTCCTCTTCCCTCAAATAAAACCCTTCCTACCAAATAGGTCCTTAGGTCTCAACCGCAATAAAAAGATAATTTATTTTGTTCTTGCATTGTTGCTTTTGCTTTCTTTTTCTCCTTTTATGATCAAATTGCGGCTGCAAGTTGGGGGGAGCCACCATGGAAGAAACGAAAGCAAAAACAGAAAACTTTTACATTTAGACATAACTTGTTATTTGTCTAACATTTCACCCTTGTCGTCTCTTCTAAAAATAAGGCAACAATAATTAACCTATCCAACCAAATCCTCGGTAATTACAAATTAAGTACTCTTTCTTTTCAAAATAATTTTTATTAATTTAATATCCTGTATTGTTAGGTAGTAGCTAGCTTAGTTTTGTTGCTTTGGCTTAGTTTTACCTAGTTGATTGATCCTTAGAGTTGATATAAGGACAACAGATATGATGTAATTTTGTTGAGCTTTTTAGTGAAAAAAAATTGCTGCTAATTAATATTATAACTTAGCAAAAACATTGTTTAAGATAAATTTAAATTCCTTTAATTGTTTAATTATTTAATTTAAAAAGTAGAAATAAAGATGCAGTCCACTTGTCGTTTAATTTTATTTACTAAAATAACCTTTTGTCAATTTCCTGACTATCCTTTATATATTCTCTCTCCCCATAAAATCAAGAGTTCATTAGAGATATACTCAATATTTAATAAAAAAATCTAAAGTGATAATTTATTTTAAAATGGAAGGAATATATATAAATACAATTAGAGATAAAGGAGAAAAAAGATGAGAGGATGAGTATGAAGAGAAAAATGTTTCTTGAAATGTATCATTGCATGATTTGTAGATAATTTAATTAAGAACCCTATCAGATCTGCAATAGAAAGCAAATACATAATCGCATACTTTTCGTAAATTTCTTTTATTTATCATAAGTAGTTAATGGAATGGTTTAATTTGTATAGAAGCTTCCTTAGTGGCATGTTCAACATCCTTTATGATTATTGTTCCTTAAGAATGCTTTGCTTCACTGATTGGGATTATAATTAACTAGTTTAAAGCATGTACAAGAGTAAACAACTACAGGGAAAAGATGGTATAGTGGAGAGTGAATTGCAAGCAATCATAACCATGTGCGAAAGATTTGGCCTTAATTACATCTCCTTATTATTAAAGATCTCACTCAAAATTTTATTTTTTTTATTATTATTATTATTATTATTATTATTATTATTATTATAAGCTTCCATTAAAAAGAAAAATCTCAAAGTATTGCATCCTGGCTTCATTGGAACATGTGGAAGCATGTGCTCAAGAGAATAGTAAAATCCTAAGCGATCCCAATGCTTTTATCTTTTCATTTCATTAATATTAATTGAGTAATTAATATTGAGATCCAGTGTGAATAGAAGTAACAAGAAGTTCCAATTGAATTACAGAAGAGCTAACTCGGATTGTGTGATAAATTCATTTGTATTATATGATTGCGAGTTTAATCGTGTGATAATAATATCACGAATAAATCACAACAGTTAGAAATACCAAAAGTAATGTTTGTATTTTTTGACAAATTATTTAATACTCAATTCTACCATTTAATTCATATTCGTCAAATCAAATAAGATCTCAATAGAAGGAACGTTGCTCAACATGAATTTTTCTTTTAAATTTATAAAACTTAAACTTGAAAGGAAAATTGAGTTTATTATCACTCAATCTAACTATTTTGCAGTGTTAATAAACTAATTATCACTAATAAAATCCTGACATAGTTGGTAGATAGTTATATCTCTTAAATATACTATTCTGAATTTGATCTCTAATCATATATATTAAAAAAGTATTATTTAAAAAAAAACATATTTTAGTGATTTCTAGGTCCGGACAAAAATGATTTTTACCTGTAAACTTGGAAATGCCTAAAAAAAAAATAATTCTAAGAATAAAAATGAGAGAGTGAAAGGATCGGATGTGGGCCCTAAGAAAGAAAGCACTGAAAAAGCAGGAATTGAGCAAGTGAGGGTGGGAGGACCCATAAGGGCCACAAACAACAACTTACAGTAAGGAAAAAGAAAGGGAAGAGAACTACGTAACAAAAGAGCACATTTCCCTCACGTCCACTTCTAAGCTTTTCATTTGTGTTTAATTATTTTCATTTTTAAAATTCAAAAGATTTATTTTTATACTTTTTTTTTCACTTTTGTATATTTTCAGTTATTTCCATTTCTATAAATATATGATGTAAGACCCAAATGGATAACAGGATAAGCTTCTGCCAGTGGACTTCACTTTGTGTTTGATAACTCTCTCTTCGTTATCATTCAAACGGACCACCAAGTCCTGAAAATAACCCCACGAACCCCAATAATTTGCATACCAACACACCTCAGAGCGAGAGAGAGAGAGAGAGAGAGAGATACCTTCAGCAGCAGAAATTTAAGATAAGAATTAACTTCAGCCATCGGTCTTAAAAGCCCAACAGGAATGAACACTGTGCTGAGGTCATAGTGTTTTGGAAAAACAAAAATTGAATGAAAGATGAACAAATAAAAATGAAAAGCAGCTAATGATCTCAATCATCACCAGTGCTTTTTTTTTTTTTCTTCACCACTTTTTTTCCCCTTAATTTTTAAAGGACAAGAATTCCTATCACTCACATAAACTTAAGTTGATTTCGATGTCTAACTTTAATGCTCATCAGATATATTGTTATGTATTTTGTATGATCACAAAAATTATTATGTAGTGCATTCAGTGAAAAAAAATTAAAAAATGTGTAAAAAATAGACCTCATTATGGGTAGGGCTTAAATGAGAAATAATACTCATACATGAACTTAATGTAGGCTAATCCTCACTGTGCAAACCAAAATCTTAAAATGTTACTTAAATCCATTTAAAATGTTAAATTATCTTGTAATATGTGAAGTCAGTGGCATTTAAAGAAAGAAAATCAATGCATTGTAAGGCAAAGAGAACTATTCGGTGGACACTATATGTGGAGGCTTGAGTTTCTAAAAGAATGGTATATTCATCAGCATAAGCGTGTGGCCTATGAGTTCCATGTTGGGATAAGAGAAAATATAAAAGTTACGGTCAACATATGGATATAGATTTATATAAAGGAGAGCACCTGAGAGCTTGTAATAATATTCTTTGGGGCATGTAAAGCTAAACCTTTTGACTTTTGAATTGGTTAGATAATTGAACGAGTGTTGTGCTCTATGGAAATAGGTTATTTGGGTGAGGGAATATTTTTTTTTATAAAAAAAATGCTTTAGAAAAATCATGCGAGGAATATCTCTTGTTGATATTATTATGATGAACATAATGGGAATATTTCGTTTAATTGGATTTCGATATAAAGTAACATATCTGTGGAAAAAAATTTGAGAACAATACCTTCACAGTTGGTATATGTTTTCATTTTTTTTTTGTGTTTGATTTATCTTGAAATTAAAAGGGTCATTTTGATTAACAAAAATATGTGTACTGGCCATATCAAAATCATATATATATGCTTGTGCATTTTTCAATATGAGACGTTAATGTTTATACTGATTATTAGTCCAGAGTATTTCTCCCTGACAATAATGACTAATTTCCCACTTTTATATACAAAGGTTGGGAATCAAATCCCCAAACAACTTGTTAAAAAACCGAAATTCTCAAACATACGTATTAACTTGAGTTGGCAAGCGATACAATAGAGATGTGGATTTGTAAAAACCAATCATTGAGGACCCAAAAAGTTCACATGTTCTATTTTCGGCCCATAAAAAAGTCATCTTTATCTGGGGGTTGTGAAAACGCTGTATCGACTCAGTCCTAAAATATGCACAAAACACGTCTAAAAATTTGCTTTCCAGAAACAAAACTGTGGGACCCTAAATCTTACAAAGATAAATATAAGAATTGATTGCTTACTTCATCTTTTCCCTAGCATTAATTGCTGGCCACTTAATAATATGGCTAATTTCAAGTAATTGGATAACCAAACTTGGGAGAGAGGAGACTTGAACAAGTCCAATGTGAAGCAGTGTTCCGATCAATCATAACTGGAGTCTGGAATATTAAAGTTGTACAAAGTCCTCCCAGTAAAAATGGTGGCCACACATCAACTTTATAGGACACTGTACTCCCAACAGTCATGGCATTGGATTCCAACCATCACATGAAAATTATACCCACATTAATCTCCCCCTCCACCAAAAAAAACGTTCCTCTCAAATTTTCAACCTATAAGTCTTCCTGATCTGGCTGCAATTTTTTAAAGAAGATCTTTTAAGCTTTTATCATCAAATTCTCTAATAAACACACACACAAACTTTCACAACTCAACATCACTAAAAAAACTACCAGCTGGTCCCACACAGTTATACAAACTTATATAGATTTGAATCCTCTTAATTGTTCGAGTGCTCGAATGAAGAGAGATAAAAAGAGTGAGACCCATCTGAGATCTACATGACCACATGAGCTCCACCTCTGTTTCTATCTCTCTCCTCACTTGAGCAATTAAGCACTTGGGGGATGCAAATCTTGTACATGGCTCACGACAAAACAACATTATTTATAACTTATGAAGAATACAACTTTCTATAACTTATAGAAATATACATATATAAATTAGATTGGATTCAACAGTAAGTATAAATTCTATGGGGGAAGGTAATAGCAACTAGCGAAAGACTAAACCTAAGCTTCAATAAAACTATAGCATGGTGATAAGGAACTCAAATTACTTTTACACTGGATGCATCAGCTCACACTTAGTGCTTCCTCAAAATTTCAAAGAACTTTAAATGTTATTTTGCAATATAAAGACTCACCAAGCAAGTGTACCAGAGGTTACTTTGTCTTCCATAAAGTTCTAGAGTGCAAATTTCTTTAACATCTAACGCTAAACAGATCTATCTATGTCCACTGAAATCTGATAGGTATAAGAGTTACTAAATCCTAGGAGCAAATCTGATATTGTCTTCCCACAACGTGTTTAGAAAATTGAAGCACCAGATTAAAATAATTCTCAAATAAAAGATACAACTGAAACTTTGATTTTGAAGCTTTCCTCTGACAATGCAGAGTAATATTTTAATAATTTAACCCAAAATTTGTAGTCTAAGAAAAAGAGAAATAACTTGAACGAAGAAAATCAATATAAGATGCCTACAGTAAGAAGATATACACCACAATTCTTCTCAGTCTTCAGAAGATCCATAAACCACCATCTAAACCATATCCTTGAGCTAAAAATTAAATATCAAAGGTCACAACCGAGCATGAAATGGTGAAACTCAGCCAGCAAAGAATTCACATGAACGAATATGTGCTAAAATTTGTTAGCTCACATGCTATAAGTTTTATCCAGCATGACCATATGAGAAGCAGATCTTCAAATTCAAGATGAGTTGTATTCCATCAGGTTACCAACACACCAGTATAGATGGAAATATATGAAATGTTTATGACTTCCCACAAGAGAATGATATAGTTGTATACAATATATGATCATCTAAGATGAGGGGTTCTATTGTGTAGCTTAAAAGGGTTGCACAGCAAGAGACTCGTACCAATTAAAAAAAAAAAACAGCCGAAACATATAGAAGTATAAAGAGACATGTGAAATAGTAGACACGTGCCAAACACTAAGCAGTCACAATTTGGTATTTTCAAATAGTAAAAATAAACAAAATACGGAACGGAACTTTACATTACATACATGTGGATTTGTCTGTGTCAGCACATGTTAGAGAGAGAAATATAGAAGACGATGATATAATACTCAAAATAAAAATCATATCTGAATCAACAGCCACCATACACCAATTCATTGATCCATAGAAGTTAAGTTTTCTCCCTCAGAAGAAGAGATTTTATTAAGAGGACAAGTAAAAGGTAGAAGAAGGATAAAGCAAGAAAAGAAAAGAACCCAAAACAACACAATACAACAGAAAACCCAAAAAATCAGACATGCAAAAAAAGCAACCCAATTTCTCTGTAAATCCAAAAGGGTTTCCCTTTAAAGGAGGCTATGAGTTGAAAATCAATGGAAGACTAAAAACACACTCCTCCACCACAACAACGTGAATACACATTTTATGGATGTTAGAACAACAGATTATATCAAGTTTTAAATTATACACATAAGTAAATAACATCACAATTAATCAGTTAAGTAGCTGCATTAGAGCCTTCTGTCAGAACCACTTTTTCCAGTCATCTTCTCCCACCTTTATAATTTATTGATGATTTTAATTTCATATTCCTATTAAACTTTACCATTTTGATGGACTCCATCCAAAACTAGAAAATATTAAACACATAGATTTCTAACAGTTCTTCTCAAGGATCACTGTTGCATGACTTCCCATGAAATTTAATACTATGTATCATTCTCATCAATTTTTTCATACAAGTTTTATCTAAAAGGACATCATTATCTGGACTATGCAGAAGAGAACTGAAAATAATTAGGTCAGGAGAATCCACCTTGTAATCAAGAACTACTAATGTGATTACTCAAACCAATTAGACGTCAATAGTTGATGTCTTCAAGTAGCAAGCAAATATTGCACTCTCCAGGCTCCAGCACAACAAACCAACAAGAAAAACACAATTCATAGTTGTACATTTGAGAATATGTCTGCTAAATTGGGAAAAAGAAAAATAATCTATACTAAATTGAGAAGTAAAGCTGCTTGCTTAAATAAAAGATGCTGGATACACTGATACTACTGCAGAATTTGGTTTCCACGATGTCTCTCACAAAACACTGGGAAGCTAGCCTTTAATAAAACCTTAAGGCTTTAGGCAGATAAATTGAAGGCAGAAGTTGACATAATACAAGTACTACCGTGAGTTGCGCAAGGGTCATTTTGACTACCACTAGTAAAATGAACTGATAACATGATACATGAAGTTAAAGGTTCCCATTCCATAATTTGACTCAAGCTTTTGTAGGCAAATATTTTTTTCTCCCTAACACAAACCCCAACACTGGATTTGATTCATAAGAGAATATAATGAAGCCAAGAAAAGGATACAAAATATTAAAGGCAGAGAGTGGGCCAAATTTCATTACAGAAGTATTTTTTTCTCATTCATATCATGATCCAGCAGTTGGCTGGGAGTCTTCTAAATTCTAGAACCTAAAAAGCAATATTCAATAGTAAGTTTACGAACCAACCATCCCAGAAGCTTAGCAAAAATTAAGTGGACAAGTAATGAATATGTGAAGATGCAGAGTGTACTTGATTCCTCTTTGAGCAGAACTGAGAATATCTTAATTGGTTAGTGTTTAACATTCTAATTTCACTAATATAAAACTTCTCAAAGAAATTACAAGTAAATATTCATGATTGATGTGTTGTAATAACCAAGGTGAATTATGTTTTCAGTAAATTGGATGCTAAAGAAATGTATACTAGCTACAAAACCAACTTGAATAACGCAGACTGTAAAGCAATTCCCTTGCTAAAACAAAATTACTTTGACAGACAAGGAAGTAGGGAACACTGCTTCCTCAATAAGTCAATAGCATGCAGTCTTCACATAAGGAGAAAAAATCGTATTATCACAAATAATGTACGAAAACATGGGGGAAACCTGAACACAACTTTATCCTAAAGTTATTTCCCTCAAAGGAGAATTAAATATTCTCAACAATCAAAACAAACAAAAAACATGCACAAAGGGGAAAAATTCTATCAAGAAAAATAAATCATGCATAAATGGAAAAAATATCTAAATGCAAGAGTTCAGAGAGGCCATAAAAATAATCATGTCCCACAATAGGACAAAGGAAAGAAATTTCCCTTGACAAGACTGAACAGTATTTTGGTGAAGTCCCTCCACCTCACAGTAGTTTGCTACTGAATCCTGATAGAGTTAAACAGCCCTATGAAAAAGAATCTTTGAAAAGAGAAGAGTACTTTGTATTGAAGGAAAGGGATTCAAAAATCTGGTTAGAAAATCAGTTGACCTACGAATATGCTTTCCTCAGTAGCAACCACAGAGAATTCATATAAGGTACAAAATGATGCTCCTCGCAATCTACAGGGAAAGGGTATGATTTTTTCATTGTTCTGGTAGATAAAGAATATTGCAAAAAAAGATTTAAGAATTACAAAACATAACAGGAATGAAGAAAAAAACCATACAGCTGTTATGAAAGGAACAGTATGACATATGAAACTAGAAATTTCATATTACAAATAAAAGATTAAAAAAGATTTCTGCCACCTTAAATATAGGCAACAAAACTTCACAGAAGCCTAATCATTGTGCGATACCCACTGCAATTGTCACAATCCCAAGTTTGAAAAGAAAAGGAAGGAGGGAGAGTTATCAACACCAAAGTTCCCCATCAAATACATGACGTGAACTAAAAAATAAGGAAAACGCAGCTTAGCAAAGATAACCAGAATGAAAAGAAATAAGTTGGAGCACCAAGCATGCAATGCAATTGCAAGTTGCAGTACGGCTTGCAAGATAGCCAACCTAATTAAAGCCACTTTCCATTTTCTTTTGCTTCAATTCCAAAGCCATACGTTCATTTTCAAGCCTCATCCTCTCATTTTCCATCCTCATTTTTTCCAAATCCCTGTCTTTTTTCTTACAAAACCTCTGCCACTTGAATCTTTCTTTCTCCAGTTCCAACATCTCACCCTGAAGCTGTAGCTTCTGTTCTTCTAATTGAAATGTTCGAGATTCAATCCATTGCTTCTGTACCAACGTTGCTTTCATGCTTTCAGGTAAAACTTGATTCACATCAGATTGGATCATCTTTCCATGAGGATAAGAACTCTTGTTGTAGTCCCGAGGGTTTGAGGAATTCCCAAACACAAGATCTTCTTGGCTTTGCTTCAATTTCTTTCTAGATGCCCCTAACACCCCATGTATTCCTCTGTTATCTCTATGGGAAAGATAATTCTCTTCAAAGTAATCATGATCATCATTGTCCAAATCTGGATCATCTTCATCATTATCATCATGATGTGACCTTCTGACATCATCATAATCATGATCATCTCTATTTCTGAGAGCTATTTGCAGTGAACGTTGCAATGCTGTATCATGGGGCAAATGCAGTCTATTACAGTTATGATATGAACACATCTCTTCATAGAAAAGATGTTTTGAGCTTAATATTTTCCGAACATCATCCTTTTCTTTCTCAGAAAGAAAATCGATTACATCCAAAAGTGCAGGGTTCTCAACAACCTGACAAGAAGTTCCCCGCCCAAGCATATCATTTAGCTTTTTATACCTCTTATTAAGATCATTAAATTTATCCTCACACTGCTGAGGAGAAACATGATGACCCCTTTCAGCCATGACCTTGGAGATACATTTCCACTTACCCTTTTTCTGTAGGACTGCACATTTTCTCCTTCCTCCACCACCAAAATCAGAAGTTCCATCCTCACATATATATGAAACAGCTGTAATCAGAAGCTTCACCATCTTTTCAGTCCACTTTACACGATGCCAAGGTGAGACCTTTTTCCCTCTACCTCCTTCATTGTGATTATCAGTACCATCTTCAGTAAAGCTTCGTTCATCCTCCTCACTTGCTGAGCTTTTGCTTCTTTCTCCCTTGTTAAAGTCCGTCACTGAAATGGTTTGATCGCAATTCTGCATGGTTCCCATTGTAAGTGGAAAACCTTCATGAATCGGGGAATGCCCTTGGTGTGTATGAGTTTGATGGTGGTGAATGGATTGGGGATGCTGTGATTGATGAGAAACTCTCACTGACGATGGAATATCAAAACCCCCAAAAGAAGAAGCCCCCACTTGAACTATATCTGCTTGTGACAAATTTCCTTCCATTGGTTCTCTCAAACAACGATTAAGATCAGAACAGTAAACCCATTACAGCTGAAATTCCAGTTCACATACATTTCAAATCCTTCTCACTAAATATATCGATTTTCAGTACCATCTAATCTATTAAGCCTCTTGATCTTTAATTAAATGAAGCCCAAAAATCTATCTGAAACCCTTCTCTCAAGTATCATCTCTTATTTCCCACACCAATATTCTCCACCCACGGACGAAAAAACAAAAAACTCACCAGCCAACACACAAACCTAGTTCGAACACGCCCAGAAGCAGAATGAAAAGAAAATGCACTACGAAGTTCATAAAAATGAAACTTTTAACCCTTGAGAGCTCATCAACATTCCATAGGGTAAGTTAGCAGTAGGCTACTTATCTGCAGGAAAATCTGCCAAGATTATCAGACCCAAAATCTGTGATTAAGCTGAGAATCCAAAGGTGAAGATCACGAGAGACGTCTGAGTCCCAGCAAAAGAGGAGAAACTGACTGAAGAAACTAGAGAGCGTGGAGAAAGGCGTGCAAATGAATACAAGGAATATATTATATCTAATGATGGAGCTAAAACAGTAGGACTTGTTATATATCCCTCCGTATAATACACGGCCGTGGAAATACGCAATACGTAATATGTCACAGGAAGAGAACCTCAACAATTGGATCACCAGAGAAGAGGTATTCCAGTTTAACTAGAAGTTTTAATTCCATTAGAACTTTTAAGTTCAAATCCTAAGAATATAATAGCTCAAATCCTGAGGATGTAACAACATAAGTGATCAGGAACATTTTTTGTAATGTCTATTGTCACTTGATTTGTATCAGTTTACATCCCATTAAAATTCTCATACCTAGCGAGATAGGCTCAGAATAGCCACAGGGAAGGAAAAAAAACACGCAACAAGTTCAATGTATAGGGAGATCCAGTGGGATCCATCTGCCTAAACTGTCAATAGTGATGTCACATACAAATACAGCTGAATCAATAAAAAACAATATAAAAATGGTAAGAAGATGGTACATGCCAAGCAATTCAAAGTCGGCACAAAATGATAGAAACGAAATAGGGGTCCACTTACCTTACTAATTTAATAATTACGTAAATTAATTAAATCATGTAATATTCATGAATTTAAAATTAAAATTAGAGTAACATAAAATAAATGTGACTCGATGAAATGGATTCAGTGTGTATCTGTCTATGAGATGTGTATTGTGTATATATTTTATTTAAATTATTTTTAATTTAATTTAGTTGTCTCAATTTATTTTTAATTAAATTTAAATTTGTAATATTTTAAAGAAAATAAGACCAAAATAAAATCAATTATTTAATTATTTCTAAATAATAATAATTTACATTTAAAAATATAAAAAGAAAATATTATATTTGTATTATTCAAATCCAATCCAATCCATTCATATAAGATGATGGTGCATATTCTTATAAATATCTACCAAATAGGTCTACGTGAAATTTATATTTTATTTTTATATTCAAGTTTTATAATTTTTCTAGAAATACTAATATATATGTATGGATATAAAAAATTCCAATTGACTAATTTAAAATTAACAACTCACTAGTGTCAACACAAGATCATGTATCATCATCTTGCTTTTGATTAGTATTAGGCTCCCACATAATTTGATGTTTCAATATTATATTTTTTCCATTAGTTGAATTAGCATATTAAAAAAAGCATAAATGTGGTTGATTTTTGAAAATGACAAATTTGACATAATAGATGTAGAATACACTAGTTGCATTTTTTTAATTCCTTAAAAGTAAGGAAACTTGGGAACTTGGAGAAAAGCATGTGGGGCTAATAATTAAGACTTAAGTTAGGTACAACCATTAAAATAGTTGAAAAAAAAAATGATATTCCTGGTCCATTTCCTAATTAACGGTGTTTAATGAAACTATTACTTTTTGTTCATATCATAAAATATTTTATATTAAAATTTTTTTATTTAAAATATAAGATGTTAAATATTTTTTTTTATTTTATCTCTATCTTTAATATTTTTTTCTTCTTATTTATAATCTTACAATAGTAATAGAATAAGATATTTAATAAGAGTAAAATAAGAAATATTAATATTTTTTACATTAATTTTAATTTAAAAAATAATTTTTTTAATATGTATATAATTAATATAAAATAACTTATAATATGAATTAAAGTATGTCATTGCAAAGTAGTAATGTTTATGGAATCATGAACTGCGCATTAGGATATCCTTCTAGTTTCACCAGGTCCAACTAATGATGTTGTCCGATGAAATTAAGTTGGGTCAGTTGGCCCAAAAAAAATTAAGTGGGGTTAATTTTTTGGTTAAAAAATGAAGGCTGATTGGGCAGCTGACCCAGTTTTTTTTTTAACCAAAATCTGACCAGGTATATATAATATCAAATCTATTGCAAATAAAGAAAATATAATCGTTCGCAAAAAAAAAAAGGAAAATATAATCACGTATATTTTATTGTACCAAAAAAAATTATGGCAGATAGTGCTATTTAATATAGTATAAAAAATTGGACTGACTAGTTCAACCGATTGAACCAAAAATCGGTATTAGGTTTTGTTGAATTAAGAGTTTTGATGACTTTAAACCAACACTCAAGAGTTTGGATGGAAGATATCAAAGAAGAACAAAGCTGTTTCAAGTGAAGATTTTCTGAGTATTGATGTTAGATCTTTTGTAGGATCTTTAGTTTTCAGTATGATTGGGTAAAAGATTTTGATTTGAAGAAAAGATGTTTTCAAACTTTAATTTTATGCTAAATCTTTGAACATTTGAAAAACACCTTCAAACAGACGAAGGTTGAAAGTTTAAACTGAACTGTCAAGTTAGACATTCGAACTTTGCCTTTGGAAATTCGAATTTCAAGCTAAAACTAAATAAGTCTGAAGAGATTGCTCTCTGTCAGACGAATTTTGGTTGTTCAAAATTCGAATTTTCATCTTGTCTGAAAAGAGGCCTTTTGAAACAGACGAACTTCACACTTTCAAAATTCGAATTTCAAGTAAAAAGAAGTTTGTAAAAATCAAAGAAATTCGTCTGAAACCATAACAAAGTGCATCTGAAAACAAAATGAAATTAAGTTTTATAAATGCTCTCTGACAGACGAATTTTGAAGTTCTAACATTCGAATTTTCATATAAGTCTGAAAAATGCTTCTTTACAACAGACGAACTTTGAGTCTTCAAAATTCGAACTTCAAACAAAACAAAACTTAAGAAATTGGAAGAAATTCGTCTGAAACTATGTTAAAGTTCACCTGAGATCAAGAGTGATGTAAGTTTCAAAACTGCTCTCTGACAGACGAACTTTGAACATTGAAATTCGAATTTCAGAAGCTAAGTTCTTAAGTCTATTGAAATGAAACATTGACATACGAATGATAAGAACTTGCAACATTCGAATGATGAAATGAGTCTGAAAAGAGTTTCTCTGACAGACAAATTTTGTCTTTCCAAAATTCGAATTTCGAAGAAAGTTATCTACTGTGTCCCTTTAAACGTTCAATGGACAGACGAATTTTGGGGATCCAAAATTCGAATTTCGAAGACACTGTAGAAAATTGAAAACACTGTTCATACTTAACCGAAAACTTTCTTCTTGAAAATTCGTATGTCACATTGTGAAAATGTTTTGTAAGTCTCAAAATTCGAATTTCACTTCATGAACAGACGAACTTCGTGCTGTAACGTTGGAAGCTTTAATCCTTGGTTCCTTCGAAATTCGTCTGTTGGCCAACCAAAATTCGAATTTCAGTATGTCAGAAACATTAAATGCGGTTGGTAAACGGATAGTTTTTTCAGAGTAACCGTTGAATAACTTCTCCAACGGATAGATTTAGTCTCTAACGGATATATGAGACCTAAATCTATAAATACAACATCATTTGAAGTTGTGGGTAACAAATCAAACTTGTATATACCGAATTTCTGCTGAATCTTTTTCTCAAAAGCTTTTACCCTCTTAACTTCCAAACTTGTACCTAAACTTTCATATCTACTCCTTTCAAGAGAGTTATTTCATTGTATTCAATCTACTCTTCATCTGAAAGATAGATTTACTTGTGAGGGAGATTCACAAGGAGATTTGGAAGCACATAGTGAAAGTGCTTGGAGAGTTTGAGAGAGCTCAAAAATAGAGCAAACTCGTGTACTGTGGCCTTTGCAAGAAGCCCATTGAAATTCTTGCTGTATAGTGGATAAATCCCAAGAGGTGCCTTGGGGACTGGATGTAGGTCAAGTGGAGGGACCGAACCAGGATAAATTACTGAGTTCTCTTCTCCCTATCTTTACTTTTCAGCTTGCTCTGTTTCACGCATTGTTTTATTATACTGTGATATCTTCACTTACTTCACTTTGTGCAGAAAAATTTCAAACTTCCCAATTCAACCCCCCTCTTGGAAAGTCAGTCTTGCTAACAAGTGGTATCAGAGCCCGGATTCCCATCCAAAGGAACTCACAGTCCGGGAATTAAGATGGCTGGCTTTGGAGAGAGTATACTCCCTGAAGGAAACAATACTAACAGACCACCAGGCTTCAATGGAGAGCATTATGGGTACTGGAAGATGAGAATGCAAATCTACCTCCAATCAATTGATCTTGACATCTGGTCAGTCATTGAAAAAGGGGATTTCGTTCCAATGGCTCTAACTGAAGGTGGAGGACACAAAGAGAAGCTGGAAGCAGAATGGAATGATGAGGACAGAAGGAGAGTCCTACTGAATTTCAAAGCAAAACACTGTTTAGTCAGTGCCCTGAATCAAGATGAATTCTACAGAGTCTCGCAATGCACCACTGCAAAAGGAATGTGGGATACTTTGCAGATTGCTCATGAAGGAACATCTGGAGTTAGGGAGAACAGACTGAACACGTGCATTGGGGAGTATGAAAGCTTCAGAATGGCTGAAGGAGAAACTGTAAAGGAGCTACAAAAGAGATTCACCCTCATTGTGAATCAACTCAAAAGCCTGGGAAAGGAATACACTCTGTCTGAGAAAGTAAGAAAAATACTCAGAGCTCTCCCTCTGGAATGGCAGCCCAAAGTAACAGCTATAGAAGAAGCCAGAGGAGAATCAATGGCTTCTGTCACAGCTCTCTTCGGCAGCCTTGAGGAATATGAAGGAAAAATCAAAGCACTCAAGGAAGCTGGGATGGACAGAAAGAAAAAAGGCCTTGCCCTCAAAGCTGCTGATGAAAAGGAAGAAGAATCTGATGAGGGAGATGATCTGGATGAAGAAACTCTGGCAATGATGGTCAGAAAATTCGGAAGATTCTACAGCAAAAAGAAGAACAAGAGATTCTTCAAGAAAGGAGCAGCTGGAGAAAGCAAGAAAGAGACAAAAGAACCTGTGACTTGCTATGAATGCAAGAAGCAGGGACACATAAAGTGGGACTGCCCTCAATTCCTCAAGAAACAAGAAAAGGAAAAGAAAGCTGCTGATAAGGGAAAGAAGAAGAAGGCCTACATCTCATCTATATGGGGCAACAGCTCAGATGAGGAAGAAGAAGATGAGGATGAGATTGCCAACATTTGTCTGATGGCACTTGCTTCTGAAGAAGCCACACTCTCACACAGCAGTGATCAGGAAGAAGAGGTATATAAGTCTGAACCTTCCTATTCTGAATTACTAGATGCATTTCATGAGCTTCATGATGAATTCATTAAAATTGCTAAAGAACTGAAATTAGCAAAGAAAAAGATAAATAAGCTGGAGTCTCAAACCATAGTCTCTGAAATTGCCTCTTTACCTCCTACTAAGTCCGGTTGCTGCACCTCATGCACTGAACTTAAACAAACTAATGATTATCTAGTTAAAAGCATGTCTAGGCTCACTAGAGGTAAAGATATGTTATTTGCCTTGATGGGGAGCCAAAGAATATCACAAGGAAAAGCTGGTCTTGGCTATGATCCATGTGCTGTCAAGGAAAAGATCAGGAAGAAAAATCAGAATATGTATATGAGACATTTTGTGCATGCTAACAATAATAAAAAGAAAAATAATGCATCACCTCACATTGAAACATATGATCAATCCAGGCATGCTAAACAGAAGTATTATTTGCATTGTTTTCTTCCTACCACTCAATCTAGCAGTCCATTCATTACCTGTCATTTCTGTAACAAAAAGGGACATATTTCCAGTTCTTGTGCATTAAAGAAAAATGGGCCAGGCAGGAAAACTGAATGGGTTCCCAAAGTTGCCTCTGCACCTAAGGAATTACTCACTGACCGAAAAGGACCCAAGCAAATTTGGGTACCTAAAAGGAAAACATAAACTTTGTTTTGCAGGTCTGTCTCAAAGCTAAGAAAAGCAACAAATGGTATATAGACAGTGCCTGCTCAAGTCACATGACTGATGATAAGGAGAAGTTCATCACCCTTAGAGACAAGAAAGGAGGAAAGGTGACCTTTGGAGGTGATCAATATGGCAAAATCATTGGTATTGGAATTGTGGGCAAAAATCCAGAAACATCCATTGAAGAGGTGCTGTTTGTGATTGGCCTCAACCACAACTTGCTGAGTGTGAGTCAGACCTGTGACAAAGGAAACTGGGTGCTGTTTGACTCAAAGTTTTGCCTGATCATCAGAAAAAGTGATCACAAAGTAATCCTTAAAGCTCAAAGGGAAGGTAACTGTTATACTATTGACCTTGATGAACTTCCTCCTGTGAACTCTGTATGTTTAATTAGTCAGAATAATGATAGTTGGTTATGGCATAGGAGATTAGCTCATGTCAACATGAATCAATTATCTAAACTAATTAAAAATGAGCTGGTAACTGGTCTTCCTAAAATATCTTTTGAAAAGGATAAAGAATGTGATGCATGCCTAAGAGGAAAACAAACCAAAGCTTCCTTCAAATCTAAAAATGTAATTACAACAGCAAGACCACTTGAATTGTTGCATATGGACTTAATTGGACCATCTAGAGTGAAAAGTCTTGGTGGTAATCTGTATGTACTTGTAATTGTAGATGATTACTCTAGATTCACCTGGACATTGTTTCTTTCCTCTAAAAGTGATACCTTTGATGCATTTGTAACCTTAGCCAAGAAAGTGCAAAATGAGAAAGGTATTTCTATTGTGTCTATCAGGTCAGACCATGGAGGAGAATTTGAAAATGCATACTTCCTGGAGTACTGCAATGAGCATGGGATTGACCACAACTTCTCAGCACCAAGAACTCCACAACAAAATGGAGTGGTGGAAAGGAAGAACAGAACCATTGGAGAGATGGCAAGAGCTATGCTGAATGAGAAGGAACTTCCTCAAGTGTTCTGGGCTGATGCAGTGAATACAGCAAGTTACATCATAAATAGAGCCTACATCAGACCAATTCTTGGGAAGACTCCCTATGAGCTGTACAAAGGAAGAAAGCCAAATTTGTCACACCTCCACGTGTTCGGGTGCAAATGCTTCATTCACAACAATGGGAAAGAAAATCTGGGTAAGTTTGATGTCAAATCCGATGAAGGTATATTTTTGGGTTATTCAAGTAGGAGTAAGGCTTATAGAGTTTATAATAAAAGATCAAATATAGTAGAAGAATCAGTGCATGTGGTTTTCATTGAAAATGAAGCTGTGTCAAAACATGAGGATGATCCGACTATCAATTTTGAAAAACTGGGAATTTCTGACAAAAGTAAAACTGAACCTCCAAAGATATCCGAATCTATTGATATAGAGGAAGATGTCCAGGAGCAAGAGTTTAATGAAGAAAATAATGAAGAAACAACTCAAGAACTCCCTAGAGCTTGGAGATATCAAAGGAATCATCCTGTTGATCAAGTAATAGGGAATGTTCAAGAGAAAGTCAAAACCAGAAAACAGTTAAGGGATCAAATGCTCAACTGCGCTTTCATTTCTCAAATTGAACCTAAATGTGCTGAGGAAGCCTTAACTGATGATTACTGGATTTTAGCTATGCAAGATGAATTAAATCAGTTTGAAAGAAATCATGTTTGGGACTTAGTGCCCTGACCCAAAAATCATCCTGTTATTGGTACCAAATGGGTTTTCAGAAATAAACTGGATGAATCTGGAACAATAATCAGAAATAAGGCTAGACTGGTTGCTAAAGGGTATAATCAAGAAGAAGGTATTGATTTTGAAGAAACCTTTGCACCAGTAGCTAGACTAGAGGCTATAAGAATACTGCTAGCATATGCATGCATGAAAAATATTTTACTATATCAAATGGATGTAAAGAGTGCCTTTTTAAATGGATATATCATGGAAGAAGTTTATGTAGATCAACCTCCTGGTTTTGAAGATTCTACAAAACCAAACCATGTTTATAAACTGAAGAAGGCTCTTTATGGTTTAAAACAAGCCCCCAGAGCATGGTATGAGAGGTTAAGCAATTTTCTAACTGAAAAGGGGTTTAATAGAGGCAAAGTTGACACAACTTTATTCACTAAGAAAGAAAATAAAGATTTACTGATTGTTCAAATCTATGTTGATGATATTATTTTCGGTGCTACTAATGAAACTCTTTGCAAGAAATTTTCTGAGTTAATGCAGGGAGAATTCGAGATGTCCATGATGGGTGAACTTAACTTCTTCCTTGGACTGCAAATCAGACAGCTTGATGATGGTATCTTTCTCAGTCAATCCAAGTATCTAAAGGAGCTGCTAAAGAAGTTTGGGATGGAGAATGCCAAGCCAATGGGAACACCTATGGCTACTGCAACCAAACTAGACATGGATGAGAATGGGAAGATGTTTGACATTACTCAGTACAGGAGAATGATTGGATCTCTGCTGTACTTAACTGCCAGCAGACCTGACATTATGTTCAGTGTCTGCATGTGTGCAAGGTTCCAATCATGTCCCAAAGAATCCCATGCAACAGCTGTGAAAAGAATTTTTAGATATCTTATTGGAACATCACAAATGGGTCTTTGGTATCCAAAAGGCAATGGAGAAGACCTCAAAGGATACACTGATGCTGATTTTGCAGGATCTAAAACTGACAGAAAAAGTACGAGTGGAACCTGTCAGTTCCTTGGAGGATCCCTAGTTTCATGGTTCAGCAAAAAGCAAAATAGTGTAGCCTTATCTACTGCAGAAGCTGAGTATGTTGCAGCTGGAAGCTGTTGTGCCCAAGTCATCTGGATGAAACAGCAGCTTGAAGATCTTGAGATAAAAATAAAAGAGATACCAATCATGTGTGACAACCAAAGTGCTATAAATATCACCAAGAATCCTGTCATGCACTCAAGAACAAAGCATATTGAAGTCAGGCATCACTTCATAAGAGATCATGTTCTGAAAGGAGAAGTTAGATTGGAGTACATCCCAACAGAGGATCAAGTTGCTGATATACTCACAAAACCTCTGCCAGAAGACAGACTTTGTAAAATAAGGAGAGAATTGGGAATGGTAAACCCAAATGAGCTGTAAGATATTTTCATGCAATTCTGTCTTTAAAATTTTCAATATCAGAATAAATTCTAACTTGAGCTTCGGAGTATGTTTATCTGAGGTGCAGGTGCTCCTTGTGAAAATCAATGGCAACAAGCTTGAAGATTGGAGCATGTCAGAATGGAACAACCAGAAAATGGAGTAAATGATGTAAATCCTGAGTTTTGGATCCATTCTGTAAGTTTTTAAAGATGAAATTCGCATTTTAATGTATGTTAGACGTATTTTACTTCATAAAATGTGCTTCTGACATGGTCAATATGGTCAACATTCGAATTTTAGTTCACTAACAGACGAACTTCGGCCTGTTATGCCCTGGAACAGTTCTCTGTAATGCCTCAAAATTCGTCTGTTGAAACTTGAAAGTTCGAATTTTCAAAATCAGAAACCTCAATACTATGTTTGTCCATCACTGCTACACAAATTATTACCTCCTAACATACGAATGTTGGACAATCTTTACATAGTAAGAAAATTCGAATTTTCAGTTCAAAATTCGTCTGTTGAATCATGTCCTACATGCTGAATTGTCAAAAGATGCAGCTCTGCCTGTTTAATTCGTCTGATTGTTTGATAGTTGATTGTTAACTGCCTTTTTCTATTCAACATTCGAACTTTGGTGGAACAAAATTCGTCTGTTGTCCTTGTGTTGCTCGTTTCAAGCCACTGTCAGACGAACTTCCAAGATAAAAATTCGTCTGTCAGTAAGTTGTGCTAAACGGTTTAACTTGTAACTGCCCGAAGTTCGAATTTTGGCCCCTCAAAATTCGTCTGTCAGACGGTTACACACGTTAAATGCTACGGTTTTCCTCAGAACAGACGCAGCCCTATCTGTAACCTCTCTGAATCCGTTCTGATTCTTTCTTTAATCCTCTTAACTCCTGTCCAAAAACCGTCATTCTTCACCGTTTAAACTTCTATTCGCACCCTATAAACCCTTTCTTGACGTCTTTTTGCTTCATTCCACTGAAAAAAATGGCGAGAGTGAAGATCCCTGGAGCAGGACAAGCTGGAACTCGGCCAAAAAGAACTGCTAAATCCCAATATGCTACAAAAGAAGGAGAAAAAACCAAGAGAAAGGCCGAACCCAGTAAAGCTACCCCTTCTAAACGCCAGAAATCCTCTTCCAAGGCAGATTCTCAGAAAACTGGGCCTTCCTTTTCAAAAACTGCAGTCCCTTCGGGTGAAACTGCTGCTGTGGCTTCCTCCTCTTCTACACAATCTGGAGAATTTCAGCTTACCACTTTACCACTTTGGAGCACTCCTGAGATTCAAGAAGAGTTTTCTGCCAAGTTTTCCAGCAAAAAGGTAATCAAGCCTCACTGTGTAAATTTGGAGCAATTTTTTATATCCAACAACTTTGATGCTGCATTATGGTTGATAAGATACAAAAACCTGTTGGAAATTGCTGAAAAGTATGATGATGAAGTAGTGAAGACTTGGTATGCCTCTCTTCAATATAACAACAAGAAAAGGAAATGGGAGGTCACTTTAAGATCTAGGACCATCTGGCTTGCTGATGAGACAATCAATGAAGTTCTGGAAATCCCAGGACAAGATGGGCTGAAAATTGACATTACAGCCTCTGGATACATGGATGAGGCAAGCACAGAGGATGAAGAAGGAGGATCCTTCCTGAACTACAAAGAGAGCACCATCTTGGACACATTGTTCAGGAGAAGGGAAAATAGGCCAACAATAAATCTGTTGAAGCCCACAGACCTAAGTGTACAAGTCAGAATCCTGCACTACATAGTGTCCAGGATCATATTCAACAAGGGTGGCAGCTTCAATTTGATAACAAGGGCAGAGGCTCATGTGATGACTGCTATCATTCGTGGGAAGCTGATTAACATGGGTCATATCATCCTCCAGAGAATGATAAAGGCAAGGGATCAGAGGAAGGATTCCACACTCCCCTATGCTGCAATTATTTCAAGAATCCTGCAGCATGCTAGAATTCAACACATTGAAAAGGGTAAAGGGAAACTTACTGAGGCATTCAAAGAAGAGGAACTGCAAAGGATGGGTATTGAACGTGATGAAGGCAGATGGGTTGGAAAGGGAGCAGGGAAATCAGAAGATCTGTTCTTTGCTGCTGATGCCTCCCTCCAACAAGAAGGCACCTCTGAGGCCCCTGGCAAATCTGTACCTCAGCCTTCTCAGGCAATCCCATCTCCCTCCAGGCCCACTCACCCTCCTTCCACTCCCTCCTCGCGGGCCAAGCCAACAAAGATCACTGAGTTGTTTGACAGTCTGTCAACACTCATTCTCAGCATAAGAGATGAGCAAAATGCCAAATTTGCTCATCTAAAAGATCAGATCCATCAGTTGGCCGTGAACATGAAAGTGGTGGCTGATGCTTATGAAGAAATAAGGAATGCTATTCCTACCACTTCAGCTCCACCTCAGCCTGGTGTCCCTGAGCCTACCCTGTCTCCAACTCCTGCGCCTCCAAGCCCCTTCGAGTTTGCCTCCTCTGACCATGATGATATAGATGGTGCTGGTGCAATGAGAACACCAAGTCCTGGTCCACCCTTGGACTATGGATTGGAAGCAGAAGAAGGACTTCAGCAGACAAGTCCTCATGAGCCCATGCAAGAAGTTGCTCAGGAATCAATTCTGTCCTCTCAAGAATATGAGCAAGTTGAAAAACTGGTGGCAGCCATTTCAAGCTCCTCTATGCAAAAAGTTGTGAGCACTGAAGAAAGAAGCATTGTACCTGTTGCTGACTATGTTGCCATTGCTCACACTGCTTTACTGGAAGCTCAGAGGAAAAGACTGGAAGAAATGTTTCCTCCTACTAAACCAGCTTCCTCTTCTCTTGCTGCTTATGGGCTATCAGAGGAACAGAGAGCTCGGCTAGCTCTGTCTAGGCAGGAAATGCAAGAGCTACTTGAGATCTCTGATGATGATGTTGAAGCAGATAACCCTGAGCCTGATGAGCCCCCTGTACCAGTTCAGCCAGAGATTCCTTTTGCTCCTGTCCCTCTTCGTGCTGTTCCTCTCACTCAGATACCTCCTCCAATGGACTTTGCTGGACTTCCTGCTGATGCCAAAAAGGGGGAGAAGATAAAGCAAACTGGGACTAAGCAAGCTGGAAAATCTGCTGAGCCTTCTGGAAAAGGAAAGACTTACAGCAAGAAGTCTAAGCCAAAGAAGAAGTGATGTTTTTAGATCTTAGGCTGAATCTTCTTGTTGTATCTTGTTTTGAATTGATTGTAATTGATTGGTTAATTTTTTTTTAACTGCTCCTTAATTGGAATATGTATTGCAACAGTTTGGTTATATATATTATGTTCTTGGTTGCAATATGTTGGGCTTTGAATCTCTTCACTTAATCTGTCGTTTTGATATCTGATGCATATGTTGAGGGGGAGCTTGTGAAAGCAAACCCAAGTACTAATCCAGTTTGTGAGTTGTTTTGTCATCATCAAAAAGGGGGAGAATGTTGAATCAAGAGTTTTGATGACTTTAAACCAACACTCAAGAGCTTGGATGGAAGATATCAAAGAAGAACAAAGCTGTTTCAAGTGAAGATTTTCTGAGTATTGATGTTAGATCTTTTGTAGGATCTTTAGTTTTCAGTATGATTGGGTAAAAGATTTTGATTTGAAGAAAAGATGTTTTCAAACTTTAATTTTATGCTAAATCTTTGAACATTTGAAAAACACCTTCAAACAGACGAAGGTTGAAAGTTTAAACTGAACTGTCAAGTTAGAAATTCGAACTTTGCCTTTGGAAATTCGAATTTCAAGCTAAAACTAAATAAGTCTGAAGAGATTGCTCTTTGTCAGACGAATTTTGGTTGTTCAAAATTCGAATTTTCATCTTGTCTGAAAAGAGGCCTTTTGAAACAGACGAACTTCACACTTTCAAAATTCGAATTTCAAATAAAAAGAAGTTTGTAAAAATCAAAGAAATTCGTCTGAAACCATAACAAAGTGCATCTGAAAACAAAATGAAATTAAGTTTTATAAATGCTCTCTGACAGACGAATTTTGAAGTTCTAACATTCGAATTTTCATATAAGTCTGAAAAATGCTTCTTTACAACAGACGAACTTTGAGTCTTCAAAATTCGAACTTCAAACAAAACAAAACTTAAGAAATTGGAAGAAATTCGTCTGAAACTATGTTAAAGTTCACCTGAGATCAAGAGTGATGTAAGTTTCAAAACTGCTCTCTGACAGACGAACTTTGAACATTGAAATTCGAATTTCAGAAGCTAAGTTCTTAAGTCTATTGAAATGAAACATTGACATACGAATGATAAGAACTTGCAACATTCGAATGATGAAATGAGTCTGAAAAGAGTTTCTCTGACAGACGAATTTTGCCTTTCCAAAATTCGAATTTCGAAGAAAGTTATCTACTGTGTCCCTTTAAACGTTCAATGGACAGACGAATTTTGGGGATCCAAAATTCGAATTTCGAAGACACTGTAGAAAATTGAAAACACTGTTCATACTTAACCGAAAACTTTCTTCTTGAAAATTCGTATGTCACATTGTGAAAATGTTTTGTAAGTCTCAAAATTCGAATTTCACTTCATGAACAGACGAACTTCGTGCTGTAACGTTGGAAGCTTTAATCCTTGGTTCCTTCGAAATTCGTCTGTTGGCCAACCAAAATTCGAATTTCAGTATGTCAGAAACATTAAATGCGGTTGGTAAACGGATAGTTTTTTCAGAGTAACCGTTGAATAACTTCTCCAACGGATAGATTTAGTCTCTAACGGATATATGAGACCTAAATCTATAAATACAACATCATTTGAAGTTGTGGGTAACAAATCAAACTTGTATATACCGAATTTCTGCTGAATCTTTTTCTCAAAAGCTTTTACCCTCTTAACTTCCAAACATGTACCTAAACTTTCATATCTACTCCTTTCAAGAGAGTTATTTCATTGTATTCAATCTACTCTTCATCTGAAAGATAGATTTACTTGTGAGGGAGATTCACAAGGAGATTTGGAAGCACATAGTGAAAGTGCTTGGAGAGTTTGAGAGAGCTCAAAAACAGAGCAAACTCGTGTACTGTGGCCTTTGCAAGAAGCCCATTGAAATTCTTGCTGTATAGTGGATAAATCCCAAGAGGTGCCTTGGGGACTGGATGTAGGTCAAGTGGAGGGACCGAACCAGGATAAATTACTGAGTTCTCTTCTCCCTATCTTTACTTTTCAGCTTGCTCTGTTTCACGCATTGTTTTATTATACTGTGATATCTTCACTTACTTCACTTTGTGCAGAAAAATTTCAAACTTCCCAATTCACCCCCCCTCTTGAAAAGTCAGTCTTGCTAACAGGTTTAATTTGGAAAAAGAGTTTAACTAATAGATTTTAAAATTAGTGAGAACCAGTGAAATCAGGTTTGAATCGGTGGAAACCAATTGTAAATCAGTCTAAAACTGGTTTTCACAACTGGTTTGAATGGGTTGAAATTTTTTATTTTTTATTTTTTTACTTGTTAAAATAAAATATCATTATTTTTAAATAGTATTATTTTTTATATAAATTTTTCCTTATACATTATAATATTGTATAAACTTTAGTATGATGCATAATTAGTAATAATGATAAATTTACTTTACAAATAATATGAAAACAGAATATTAGTTAATTATTTTGAACTCAAAATATAATTTTATATGAATGTTAACTTGTTTATATTTTAATATTATTTATGAAACTTATTAATAATATTTTTTAATTTTCTATATCTTATATAAAATTAAAAAAATTATTAATTTTATTATTACCGATTTAATTCCGGTTTAACTATGGTTGAACTATTGAACCTTGAACTAGTACCTTGACCAGTTCAATGTCCAATCTAATTTTTAATAAATTGCTATTTAGTATATAAAAATTATAAATAATATGGCTTATTTTTTTACAAAAAAAAGTGTGTAGTTAAATTTAAAATGAAAGAGGACTTAAGGTCACTTTTGTAATTTTAACAAAACATTTGTAAGTCAACTTTTGAAATTATTGATAGTCATGGGATCATTTTTTGTCATACAGAAAAACTGATCAATAATTTTTTTATAAACAAACGATCAAGATTTTTAATAGATGGCTATTAAAAATAATGTATGAACGAAACAAAAAATATGTAATTTTAAATCAAATCAAAATATCAAAATTAAAATAAAAGACATATCTTCTTCTTCTTTTTTTTTTTTGAAAAATAAGTCAGCTAGACAGTTATTGATGATTTGTCATCACATCAGATTTGAAGAAGAAAAAAGAAATTAAATTTTTTTCTTTTTGCCTAGAGAGGAGGGGACTTTTTTTTCTTTTTTTATCAGGACAACTATAAATAGATATTCATCTATTCAAAATAACTACAAATAAATATTCATATATTCAAAATGACAACTTGCTATCTATGGGACTTGATCTTGTGATCTCCCTTTATTTATTTAAGGAGTACCGGTACTGCCATGTCATTAGACCATTGAGAGGAGCAATTTAATCAAATCACAAAGCTCCAAATTTGTGTGTTTTGAAGTTTTACTGTAAATCTGCAATTGTATTTTCTTCATGTTCTTTTAAACACTTTTTTTTTAACTTCAGTTGTACGTATGTCTAAAAAATGCCAAAACAAGTTATTGTAGTTCAAAACAATCACCAAAATATTATTAAGGTATCAAATGTTAAAATTTCGAGAACATCAGACAAAAAAGGAACAACCCGATTTGCACCGACTAATCCATGGTCACAACCAAAAAAAAAAAAAACAAATCTTCATTGAGGCAAAAATCAAGGTTGCTTAGCATTGCAAAGTACTTTTGGCTCCAGGGTGCTTCACACCTCTAAACAGCTTACGCGATATGAGATGGGATACAAAGTATGAGCTTCATAAGTGATCAGGGCAAAGGGTAATTTGGGAATATAGCATTTGTGATGAGCATATTTTTATCCATAAAATATGTTTTCCATGAAGCCGTCCCCCTTTCAACTCATTTTTTGCAGGAAAGAAGGGGTATTTAGGTAACCTGGTAGGTCCAATCCTATTTAGCAATACTAAATTGATTTAGGAGATCGGGTTGAGTTGGAAATCGGGTTGATAGTAAATACGATCTCACCGGGTCTCAATATATATAATTTTATATGATATTATATATAAATATATGTAATAAATTAGTTATATCAATATTGTGAATATTTTTAAAAATTGAGTTCTTTAATTTTATTTAAAATTTTAAATTGAGTTTTTAATATTGTGTAAAAATAATGCATGATTATTTTTATTATAATATTTTTATATGAATATAATTATATTTTTGTTAATAAATAAAATTAATTTATTTTTTATTTTAAATAATTTTTAAAATCGAATCAACCCCGATCTCGTTTGCTAGGTTGATTAAGTCCCGTTAGCCTCAAAAAGATTAGACATCAAATTGACTATTAATTCGGTCTTTCCGGCCTTTGTCTTCCTAGAATATCGTCTCCCATGTTTACAAGAGAATTGATCTACCTTGAAAACATCTATCATTCCCATGAAACACAATTCAAATTGCTTTAGCTCAACCTTTTTTTTGGGGAACTCAAATTATTACTATAAAAGCGCTGCAAATTGTAGTGTTTTTAAAGCGCGCAAAATTGAGGCGTTTTGCATTTTTAATTAAAAATAAAATTTTTACTTTTGTATATATAATTTTTATTCGAATAAAAATGTTTTGTATGTGTTTTCTTTATAAATTGTTGCAATTTTTTTTTCATCTGTTTGTATAAATTATTTAATATGTTTTATCTTTCAACTAGAACTTGTTATATATATACTTAATAAGTTTTTGTTATAGAAATGAAAGAAGAAAGGAGAAAAGAATATATACAAACAAAGGAAAATTGAAGAAGAAATGAATCAATTAGAAGAAAGGAGGAGAAGAGAATTAATTATGAACTTGACTTGCTTGCTTGCTTAATGGAGTTGGAACTTGGAACAAACTTGGCATGATTCATATGATTAGGCACAGGAAAACAATTGAGAGAATAAAGACAGGAAGGAATGACCGAAGCTTTCATGCTCCGCATGGAAGAGCATGACAGCCTTGAGGCCGAGTTATGGGGTTGTTTAATGGGTCTGAAACAATCTTGGGACCGTGGGTTTCATAGAATCGTGCTTCATTGTGATGCTTTAGAAGTGCTGCAAACTATCAATTCAGACAATGTTGAGTTTCACAGAGATAGGCAGCTGATCAACGAGATTAAAGCATTATTAGGCAGGGAATGGCATTTTCGATTGGGTCTCATTAGCCGTGATGTGAATCATCGAGCTGATGCCTCTGCGAAAGGAGCTCTTTCACAAGCACCGGGACTTCATGTGCTTAACTCCTTAGAGTTCGAGTTCTTCATGCGCAGAGGAGGGCTGACTTGATCTACTTTGCTTTGTTTCTTGCTCATAGTTTTTCCGACTTATAAAAAAAAAAGGAATGGAAGGAATGAAGATAAAAGGCATAAATGTGATAAATGAGGGTCAGGGTGTGGTATTTATAATGGAAGCTCAGAATTTATTAGGGTTATTTTTTCTGAAATAGTAATGTTTTTTCTTATAGCAAAATAGTAATGTTTTTAAGCGTTGGTATTAGGGTGTTTTTTGAGGAGCGAAATATTCTCTCAAAAAAATGCCACTAATAGCAGCATTTTTTTAAATGCTAGAAATTTTGGCATTTATAAAAAATGATGAAATTTTTTTCGTTTATTAAAGGCCAAAATTTCAATACACTAAGTTTCAGCATTTTAGTCTAAATGTCGGAAATTTTGCCCTTTTTAATAAAGAATGCCAAAATTTTTCAGCGAGTTTCTTGTGTCATTTCTGAAAAATGCCGCAATTTGTGGCATTTTTTGCTGTGCTTTTATAAAATAACTCAAATACCCACGCTTCCATAAAAATGCCACAAATAATAGCCCTTTTTTTTTTAATGCCATACTCCCTCATTACGCTATATAGTACATTATTCTAAGAAATTCATGTTTCAAAATATAATGTATTACACGAATTATATTATGTTTTTTTTATTATCTTTCCAGTATTACCCATAATAAGTAAGCTTATATATTCTACAGTTATCAATGTATTTAATGAAAATTCTTTAATGATTTGGTTAAACCATAAATGAATGAAGGAGAATTTCCCCCAAAAACTTCACTCTTCACAATTGCCAATAACCCATAGGAACTCGAAAAAAAAATGAAGGAGAGAGTGACTGCAATTTATTAATGTAGGAAGTATTATTAAATAAGGGTAATTTGGGAAATAATGAAAAAAAATTTCAATTACCAATCATTGTCTTGGTATGTGTGTAGTAATTAAAAATGCATTATAAACTAGAACGGAAAAAGTAATTTATAGGCTTTTTGTGAAAACGTCACTAATAAAATGCTGCTATTGCATAAGGTTTTTGGTAGTCAGAGATATTAAAAGTAGGCTGGGGAAGAGTTAGGCCCTGTTTGGTAGAGTTCTGCAAAATAGTTTTCTTATTTTCAGAAACAAAAAACTCAGAAAACTTGTTTGGTAAACCTATTTTCTAAAAACTGTTTTGGAAAACAGAAAATAGTTTTGTACAGAAAACTCAGAACACCTTTTAGGTGTTTTGTAGTTTTTGTTCTGGAAAACACAAGGAAAGATGAGAAACATCCACATCATTAATGATAAAGTTATAAATTTTGAATAACTCATCTATTACTCACTAGTTATGATTTTGAGAACAATTATTCAAACAGATTTTTTTTGTTTTCTTGTTTTCAAAACAGTTTCTTGAAAACAATTTTACAAAACTATTTTTGAGAACAGAAAACAGAAAACACTATCAAACAGGCCCTTATATGCTCTAAACTAACCTCCTTGGATGTAATTTTATATGGATGTTTCCATAGCCACTTCATTAAAAGAAGAAAAATAAAATAGCGATATTGAGCTTGATAAATTGAAATTTCTATGAAATTATAGTTTTTTATATTAATAAATTGAGGGATGATTAAGTGTGTCTTTGAATTTCCAAAATAATCACTTATAGAATATAGAGCTAAAAAAATGATTATGTCGTCAGTTTTCAAATATAACCCTAATTAAAATAATCATTTATGGCCATTTAAGTGATTATTTCTATAAGCTACTTTTTCTAACTTATGATAATCACTTATTCTCCCATAATCACTTATTTCACTTTTTTTCTTATTATCCACCAAATAATCACTTAAACCCTAATATCCAAACACATTTCTTTTCTCAAAATCACTTATAGGTTAAAAATATCCAAACACAATTCACTTTTGACATAATCACTTATTGTTATAATCTATTATGAATAACTACTTAGGGTGTGTTTGGATTAGATCCTGTATAAGTGATTATGAGGATAAGTGATTATGAGAATAAGTGATTATGTCAAAAGTGATTTGTGTTTGGATATTTTTACCTCACAAGTGATTTTGAGAAAAGAAATGTGTTTGGATATTGGGGTTTAAGTAATTATTGGGTGGATAATGAGAAGAAAAAATGAAATAAGTGATTATGGGAGGATAAGTGATTATCATAAGTTGAAATTTTCAACTTCTTCCATAAACACTTATTTGAGACATAAGTGCTTATTGAAAAACTATTTCCATTTGGCAACTTCGCCAAATAAACACTTATGGATCCCATAAGTACTTAAATTCCTTATCCAAATAGGCTATTATCCTCATAATCACTTATACATAATTTAATCCTAACACACCCTAAGAATTTGAACACAAATTTTAAAATATAATGAAATGTTTTTTTAAAAATTTGGAATAAAATACAAATTTTAAATTCATGCAAGAGATTTATTTTATGAATCAATTACCTTAAAATATTACTACCCTAAGCTGTTAAAAACTTTTTTGCATGCTACATTAGAAGAAAAGATGTTCAACTAATCTGGTAGTCTGGTAGATCCGGTCCTACCCGATATACCGTGTTGGTCTTAGAGATCGAGTCAGGTTGGACACTAGTTTGAAGACAAATTTGGCCTCGCCTGATTCTAGTATGCATATATATAATTTTATATGTTTCTTAAAAAAATTTATATAATATTTTTTATACAACATATAAAACAGATTGATTATATCATTATTGTAAATATTTTTAAGAATTTAATTTAAAATTTTAGATTAATTTCTCAATATTGTATAAAAATAATGCATTATTATTAAATATTCATAATTTTAACAAATGTTCTTTTTTATTATAATATTATTTTTTAAGAAAATAAATTTTGGATGAATATAATTATATTTTTATTAATAAATAAAATTAATTTATTTTTAATTTTTAAATACTTTTTAAGATTGGGCCAACCCTGATACGTATGCTAGGTTAGCTCGGTCTTGCTGAATCTTACAAAGATTAAGTATCAGGTTAATTATCAACTCGATCTTATTCAATCTTTATGAGCCACTAATTAAAAGTTATATTCATTAGTTGTCATTTATATCAAGAAATAGAATTCCACTTTGTATTCACGGAACAACAATATAAAGCTCACCATGAGCCAATATAAATCTCAACAACTATAATTCAAGATTACGTAAAATTTGATTCTAGTTCTTACAGTCATTATATAGTGCATAACATTGAGCTTGTTTGGCTTATCATTTAGTTACGTAAATTTATATTTACAAACATACTTTAGATTAACCTTGTATTTGTCTCATTTTAAAAGATTATTCTGTAAATTTATTTATATTTTTAAATATATTTTTAGCCAATAGACCGATGAAATTATTTTTCAGTTTACAAACATATTTTTATCTTACAATCATTTTGTCAAATTTATTTTTATAATAAATAATATCCAAATATAAAATTATGTTTCAATAGACTTATTTTTATCCCAATCTCATTTTGATAAATTTTATTTTATTCTAATTTAAGTTTATAAACTAAAAACTAAATGTACTATTAAATGGACTATTATGGATAATTGTCTTTTGTGGTAGTTTGAAAAGAAGCCTGAAATCACATGGTGCTATAGTAATTTTGGAAATATAAACCTTCAACCTAACCTCAATGCCTAAAGTTACTTTGGCTTTTAACATGTGCTTTCTAGTTTCTTATTTGAGTAATGATTAAACATGTGATATTGCATAGACCTAATGACTAATTAATATTTTTTATTAACATAAGCAAGGTTCCAAAGAAGATTATAATTATTGTATAAAAGGAAAATTTAGAGTAATATCTATGAAAAAAATTGTAAGAGATCGATTAAGATGGGTTGGATAAATACAAAGAATATCATCAAAAGAACTAATAAAGAAAATTGATTAGATGGTCTTGAGTCATATAAAAGGCATAGAGGAAAATAAGAAAGATATTAAAAAATTTCTTAATCAATGATTTATTTTAAAAAAATGATTTTTGATATAATATAGCCTATTTCATTTAGTGAGATAAAATTAATGATAAGATTGTATAAGTGAAGCTCCAACTTTTAGCCTTAATGAATGACTAGGGAAACCAAACATATTAATGATATTGAGAAATGTTGTGGAATATATCATCCATGCAATCAATATTTTCATATGATTGGTAAGAGCTTATGTATAATTTCTTTTGAGAATATTTGATATCATAGGAATATCATAAACTAAATATAACTAGGTGATATTTCCACTATAAAGTAGTATCTTCCAACTAATTGACCTTCCAAAATTAAAGAAAAAAAATCTTTTGCTACCATTAATCGAAGTTACCCTGGGAGTGTGTGCCCAATAACTGCCCTCAAAATTCATTTATTTTTGTTTTTTTCCCCCAAAAAGGACATTGGAGAAATTGAATCGATATATAATATGTACGCCAAATATTATGTAGTTCCAAAATATAAACAATACATACACAAACATATGCGGAGCGTGTTGTGATGGCTGATGAGCAAGGAAAAAGACTCTCTGAAAAATAATTTTTTCTAATGAGCAATTTAATATATTTACATTTATGTATGGATAAGTAAATCTAAAGCCAGAAAGTCTTTCTTTTCTTTTCTTGAAAATCCAGGCCAAGATTTTTTGTTATTGGTAATTACGTGTTTGGATTTGGGTAACATATAATAATATGAATATTCATTAATTAAAAAGTTTTGTAAAAATTTAAAAATTAAAAAGAATTCACGTAGCCTTTTTTAAATTTACTCTTTTATTACGCTTATTTTTATTTTTATTTTGTATGAAGATATTTCTTTTATTTTTTCTGATTGAGAAAAAATAAAGGAAATAAAATATTCCATCCCAACGGAAGAATATAAACGCTTTTTTGCTTTTTCATTCCTCTTCGTTACGGGAAGGCATCGCCAACCGCTTTGATAACATGCCCATTCGTAGAAGCAAACTTACTTGGTAACGTTCCATTCATTCCTTGATTTACACCGTCCTCGCCATCTACTACCACAGAGCTCTGCCTTGAACGCAGCGTTTTTATACTCAATTCGCCACACATTGCGTCCACCAAAAGCCTCCATACGACACCGTTTCGCCACTCGCCTCTCCACCGGCGTCAGTGGTTGTCTGGTTGAGCGTCTCCTGCCATTTTCGCTCACTCATAAATGGATTTCCATTATTCGTCCTCTCCTGGATTTGAAATTCCATTTTGTGGCGTACCTCTTTAGGACCTTTCAGTATTCAATATGATCTGAAATTCTTGGACTTGAAGAATTTGATTATTGGAATTTGGAACCGAAGCCCTAGACTGTTTTTTTTTTAGGGTTTTGTTCCTTTGGGATCTGTTTAAGATTTAGTTTTTCGTGTTTACGAATGGCGGATCAGGAAGAGGAGGATTTTCAAATGGCTATACGGATGAGCATGCAGCATTCGCCGCCGGAGCCTAAGCGCAGTAAGCCGAGGGATGCCGCTGTTTCTGGGGTTGTTTCAGGATCGTCGGAGGAGTCTCCAGAAGCCAAGAGCCGGCGGTTGCAGCGGGAGCTTATGGCTGCTGCTGCTGAGAAGCGGATGATGGCGGCCAAGAGTGTTGCGTCCCCGATTGTTAAAGGTGGAAAGAGTGGAGAAGTTGGCAGGAAAGATGAGTCGTGTCTGGAAGGTGGAAACTTGAGTAAGCAGCTATCTCTTGAAGAAGCCAATCAATTGTTTCTGATGGTGTTTGGCAATGAGGTTTCAAAGCCCATTCTCGCACAGTGGAGCAATCAAGGAATAAGGTATTGCCGTTTATTCTTTTGTTGATTGGGATTGTGTGGCGCTTCATTCTCGTCATGTCATTGCTTTTGGCAAGGTTTTGTTTTTGATTAAGTTTCGTGAATTTGTTAGTTTCTTCCATTTAGCCAAGTTATTCTAATATGTCATTCATTTGAAAGAGACGTTTTTACATTAACAATTGGTTAAGTCAAATTTGAATTTTAAACATGTTGCTATATTGAATCATCCGCTGCTAGATTATGTTTTCATATGACATAGCTGTGATGAATTTCTGAACATGAGAGCTCTCAATCATCGAATTTCTTCAAGTTGATTAGAATCTATTACTGAATGTCGTTATTCAGAGTCCAGCGAATACTGTTTTTAATTTTAATATTCTCTGTCTGTCTATTATTTACTTCCTTATTTGTGTGTGGTTGGGGAATAAGTTACTTCTTTGTGAACCGGCAGAAAGTTAGTCTGACTTGTTACTTAGTGCAATCTCAAAGAAACCCATAACTCAACTGCCCTGCCCCTGCCAAACATCTTTGAATGGCCAGAAGAGAGTGGAACATCTAAGAATAAAATAGCCAATCAGGAATAAACTGAAATCAAATGGAAATGATAGAGTTACTTTGTTTGGGTATTTTCTTAAATTAAAGGAAATGGAATTGCTGTATTGATTGGGAGAGCAAAAGACTGGAAAGGAAAAGGAAGTTAATTCATATTAATTGACCTATATACCTTTTTTTGGAAAGACAAATATAAATAAAAACACGAAAGAAAGCCTGTAAACAATGTTTTGAAAATATTTATGCTTCAACGGAACCATATGGGAAGTTTCATAAGTTGCAACAAATGATGCTTGATTTGCCCGTCCACCAAGTGAAGCACGATCTTGTTTGTGTGGCCCAAATTATTGGGTCATTGGGGTATTGGATAACAAGGTTGGCAAGATTGAGATCTTACCTAAGATCAATCAAAGGGCTAAAATGATCAATTGGCAGGATTGGATCTAGGGATGATCGAATAACCATAGTGTATGGGTACCCATAATAATAATCAGTTTGGATTTGGATGGCAATAAAAAGTGGGTCTAGTTTCAAATCTAGGAACTTTAAGGACTAGTGTAGGTGGTCCCAACCCCGGCCCAGAGTCCCATACCTGTACTATACAACAACAACAACATTAGTTTTATCCCATTATGTGGGGTCGGCTACATGGGTCAGACAATGCCAATGGGCTCTATTAAACGCCATCTCCTCAGATAAATCATTTCTCAAAAGGTCATTCCTTATAATTTCTCTTAGTGTCTTTTTTTGGTTTTCCTCTACGCCTTTTGATAGGGCTTCAAGCCATTTGATCAACTCTTTTCACTGGCTCCTCGTGCCCTCTTCTTTGTACTTGCCCAAACCACCTTAAACAATTTTTTACCATTTTCTCCTCGATAGGTGCTACTCCAACTTTCTTTCATATACAGTTATTTCATATCTTATCCAATTTTGTATGACCATTTATCCATCTCAGTATTCTCATCTTTACTACTCCCATCTTATACTCTTGTTGTCCTTTCAAAGTCCAAAGTCCCATACCTATACTATGTGTATATATATTCTTGAGCTTGGAATTTGACAAGCATTTGAATAAATTATGTTTAAATAATATTAATGATTGTGACAAATTTCATTTTATCATATTTTATTGTGATTTTATATAAATAAATTTTATGTAGGCGAGTCCCAACTTGAAGAAAATTGGCTCATTTTGAATCTTCTCAGATAAATGGGTCCTAGTTTGGGGAGTTAGGGATTCATCGGAGAAGGAGATGAGCATTGAGTTTGTTACCCGTTATAGGGTATGTGTTTGGGTATAGGGGCACCAGTAGCCTACCCATACCCTAAACATCATCATCCCTAATTGGATTAAGGATTTGAAGACCCTACCACTAAAGAGTAATAATAATGAAAATGTACATATAATTGTATGAAAGTTTTGGTCATGCATAATTCTATCAAAGTTATGATGTATAAATTTACTCAAACAATATACCATATACCATTGAACTAAATAAGACCCAAATCATGATAATAGGGATGTCATTTTGCAGTAATAACATGAGGAATTTATTTCACAAGGTTTGAGAATGCGAAAGTAGTTAATGTCAAATCCCACTTTCATTAAGCTTTAAGAGCTTCTCCTTTGCTACTCTATGCCCCTTGCTGTAGCTAGAATCCTCCTTACTGCTATGAAATCTCTGTGTCAGCACCTGACCAAGTTGAAACTTGAAAGTTGGGAAGTTAGAGGTGGGGAGGCCATAAGTGTATAGCATAACTCAGGGTTTGAGATAGTTTAATGGCTTTCTCTTCATCCTGAAGAAAAACAAATGAGAGAAGAATACTTGCTTTGAATTGCACATGTACTATTCCATTGGTTGTGTTGATTAATATGAATAGGGATAAGAAAGGGGCAAGAGTTCTGTACAATCAGAAAACAATAAATCTGAAATAGTTGAACATCAACGGTAAAAAAGTGGAAAATGAAAGAAAATAAAGTAAAATGATAAGACTAGTAAAAGCATGGTAACAAAATGATAAGGAAAGTAAAGATTGAGATTACCAACACATCTTACTTGGCACATAAAATTAGAAATTTAGAAACATGGAAAAAATACTGCAAATCCAGGATCACATAGGATGGGCAGGATTGTAAAATCTCAAAATTTAAGTAGGGATCCTAGAAGATTCAGATATTACACAAAATCAGGATCGTTGGGTTTATTTGGGAATTTAAGATTGCAAGATCTTCCCCTAAAACTAGCTATTGGGGTGAGAGAGCCAACCTACTTAAATACTCTATAGAGCATCTCATACTACGATGTAGGACTTAGATATTCCATACCACCTAAATTTCCATTGCAGCTCAAATCTAGAAAGAAGAAAAATTAGAAGTAAAGGTGATCCCATCAAGGAAATTTATGATTCTCTTGGTTTCCTTTCTTGATGAATCGTTCAAACTGAGCAATAAATGCCTTTGTACTTTGCGTCCCACTTCAGCCCATTCCCTTCTGCCCGTCTAAACAAGTTGCTCAATGGTCTTTAAATCTTGGTTTAAGTCTTAAATTTATAATTGAGATGAGTATGGCTAGAAGTGAGAATATGGAAGTGTCAAATTGCTGATTACAGATATTTTATAGTGTGGGTGTTCCTCCAATGAGTCAATTCAGGTGAGTCAATTTTTGCCCTTAATTTCGTTTGGTTCTCAAAATCTTATGAAGGAAGTAATGAACATGTATATTCATCTACTTGATAATGTTTTTCATTCTATTCTAAGCATATTTAATATTATTTTCTTCCTATACTATAAATCCTGCTGCGTTTATATGTTTGCTTCAAATTGCAAATACTGTGAAATCTTTCCAGGTTTAGCTCTGATCCAGAAACATCTATGGGCCTTGTGCAGCATGAAGGTGGACCCTGTGGCGTTTTGGCAGCCATACAAGTAATGCCTTCCTGTCTCAGCTGTGCTTATAAACTTTCTGCATGCTGTCTGTAACTTGGAATCTTGTTTTAACAACTAATATTTTTCAACTTGCTTGTTTAGTATCGTATACAAGACTATTCTATTATTTCTTGAAAGCTAGGAGTCTGTTTGGTTTCCTTGTTTTCTGTTTTCATTAAATTGAAAACCTGACTTAAAATGTGTTTGGTAGAGTCTAGGGGGAAATAATTACTGGTAAAATTTTCTGAAATAGTTTGAAATAAGGAAATCTGTTAGAAAGTGTGCATTCCTATCATGGACAGTTTTTAATTTTGCAATAAAGTGTGCATTGCATTTACTTTCTAACCGTATGAGCCTCCTTATTTATTGACGTTCAAACTAAAAATAAAGTGAACTTTATGCTCATTTAAGTCAATTTGATTCGGAAATAATGATGACAGATTTCCAGCTTCACTAAATTTCTAAATAATGAAAACTTGCATACAAATTAAATTTTTAGAAATGAACATAGATAATGAATTTAAATGTTTTAGAAACCAAATACACCCATTGACACGAATCTGGGAATTGTGCAATTCTTTTATCTAGTTGGAAGACCAAAAGATCATGAGGGGTAGTTAATTTTGTTAGGTTGTTTGATTTTAGAGTCTGAATTTCAGACCACCGTGATTAATGAAACTTACGGTTAGCGAGTTTTAAGTATTATAGTGGCTAAATGTGGTGAGTTTTCCTGTGTAATGTTAGATAATTAGTTCTCATAAATCTTGGGCCTATGCTATATATTGTGTCAAGGACCATCTAAACTATTGAGTGAAGGCCCTTGAATACTTCTATTATAAAATTTTATTGTGTCAAGGACCATCTAACATCCCCTTCTCATGAAATTGTATCTAATTCTGAAGAATGAAGGCAGAATCACATTCCTAACCTTTTGATTATAGAGGCTTTGATACCACATTTAGGCTCAAAGGCCTATGAATAGTTTTCTTATAATCTCTGACAATGTGTATTGCTGATTTTCTGTCTTTCCTTGATTTCTATGTTATAAGTGTTAATGAACAGGCTGACTATAGAGGGAGAAAAAAGTTTTACACATAAATAATTTGCATCAAGTTGGTTGATGCTTCCGTTTGAAAAATCAAATGACAGGCAGATTGAAAAAGCTGACCAGTCAGGAGTGTCAACAGTGTAATATTATATGCTGCAAGCTAAATGTGTTTTTATTTTTTGTTAATTATGATATGATTCTGTGGGGTCCCTGCATTTTCTCTCTATTGACTTCAATTGCTAGATTTTTTGAAGATTTATCTTTTTACATGTTCATTTTGGATTATTTTGGTGTTTGCATCTATAAATCTTTTTTAATCAACCCATCCTTTTCTTTCTCCTGGTGGTTGTGTGATATGGACAATTGTAATTATGTTTATGTTTATGTTATGCGTGAAGTCCCAATAGTATTTTGTTATATAGCGTTATGGTCATTTCCTGTTTTTGAACGTTGTCACTATAGAATGTTGAAGTCATTTATATATGTCCCCAAAATTGGATTTTGTCATAATATTATCATGTTTTGGCCAATCATCATTTAAGACTTCTTTTCTATAATGATGTTGAGGTTGGTTATCCTATGAATGAAATAATAAACCTATGTGGCATGACTGTTTGTGAGAACATTTGCATGCTTTATTATGTTCTTTCGATTTCATTTATCTTTTAATTACACCCACTGAATTTCCGGATGTTTTGGTATATGCTCATGTTGCTTCTGGTGTTTTCCTTTGATTGTTCAGGCATTTGTGCTCAAATACATTCTTTTTCATGGTGAGTTAAAAGATGCAAGAACCATGCCACACAATCAGGGTCTCGGTGCATCATCTAAAAGTCAATCTGTTCCAGCGAATAATTTTTCTTTACTCAGTGAAGATGTAAAAGTAAGGTAATTTACTTTTTCCAGATGAGTCATTTGTCTTTTGCTCGGAAAACATGTGATTATCAAATTCTACAACAGACAGTTTCAGTTCTTATGCTTTGTTCTACATTTTGTCAAACATCATTGTTGACCAAGACTCTCTGTGCATCACAAATAAATGCAATTTTTCTCACCTTTGTGCTTTTGTTTAAGTTACTCATCTTTTCTTTTTGCCTGATTCAATTAAGCCTTCTTTTGATTGTGGTGTACTTGTCTACCATTTCCTGTGTATTCATGTTCCTTTTATTAATATGAACTCATTCCCTGTGGTGACTGTTCATTTTATTACTTTAATTTGTCAGGCCTTACATCAAATTTATTCTTTGTCATGCATCACTGGGGAACATGCATTACTTAAAAGCATTGGAATCATGTTAACTATGTCCATAGAGTTACATAGTTTATAGAGATAACGACCTTTGCAAAAGATGTTTGACCACAAATACTGCCATTGTCGTCATTCCATCTTGAAAGATGCAGTGATTCTATTTTAAGTTTTTCTTTTGCTTGTTCTCTCCATGGTCCAATGCATTTTCCTGGCGTCCTTGTACTTATTATCCTTAATTTATATATTACTTTAACTTAAGCCTATAAGCATTGAAATGGTTAAACAGCTGGGGTATTGGTCTGTGTAACCCACATCAGATTTATCTATGATATGTGCCCAAGTAAATCATATTTTCCTTCATCTTGATCCACCACAAGGGAGCAATGGGGGCAGGATTGGACCTAGCTTTTATGTGATGTGGGCTTTTATTGATGCTGTATTTTTGTCAGGTTAACTGTATTTGCAAGATATTACTTTTATATGGGGCTAACAAAATCTTAAGCTCTATTGCTCATTTTATTCATTTTCTGAATGGCACAATGTCAACTTTTGTAGGTTTTATTTGCATATTAATTGATGTTTACATTCAACTTTCCTGTTTATAAACAATACACCTTTCCCATGCTGCCCTTTGTGCTTCGTAGCTCGTGTTTATACATGTTATATATGTTTGCTGAGACGTATGCGTGATTTCTTTGCAGTGCCCTGATAAGAAGCATGGGTGAAATTTTGTTTTTATGTGGAAGTAGCAGAAAGGCTGTGATTGCAACTTTGAGTGTTCTAGGGAATGGCAATCTGCATTCTAAAGGAATTTCAGCAGATGAGGTAGCTTTCACCTTGTTGATACTGGTGACTCTTGCAACATCATATCAGAAATAGATTAAATCAAAATTCCAATCGGTGCAGTTGCCTATGGTCTTTTCTTGATATCCTTATTTGCTGATTCAAGTGTTGTCCAATTTGACAGGTGATTGCAAAAGAATTAGAAGGACTTTCCATTGAATCGGCTTTGGATCTGCAAAAGGTTCTTAGAGTTGAAACATACACATCACAAACAAGTGCATTGCAGAGGCTTGAAGCAATGATTCCTGTATACCAAAGTCGTATGGGGGCATTGCTTTTCCTGATTTCTGCTTTACTTTCTCGAGGATTGGTATGCTTGTCAACCCAAAACTTTGCTATATACTTGACAATGTATTTTTGCCAGGGTACTTGACATTTTCATCCACCCTGTTCCCGACCTAATTTCATGCTCCTTGGTTTTACGGGACCTAGTATTTGGTCCTGGGCCTTTGGAGCTCCATGCGCCCAAAGTGGTGACTGGTGGGTGCTCTCTGCTCAGTGACTGCCGAAGGCCTTGTTCCTTTCAGGTTCCCATGCATCTAAAAGATGCCTGGGATTCTCTGGCTTCTTTGACAAATTGTCCAAACCCATGCAGATAGATTAGGAGATGAAATTTTGTTTTGACCAGAAACATTAGCTATTTTTTGGTCTTGAACTCTACTCAGACGTTTTACATATAGTGTTTAATTTCTTTAAAAACCTCATCAGTAAGTAGGAGTGAAAGTATTCGAACTTGGATCCCTACCCCCATCTGCTAGGTTTGCCGTTATATGAATATTTTGTTACATGAGGGTGCAAGTATTTGAACTTGGACCTTTTGCTAACTACCCACTGAATGTTCTATACGGATTTTAGAACTTTCTAATTAATATTATAGACCTACGAGGCTTCAACATTACAATAAAGCCCAAGAAGATTGAAAATGACATGATAAGAATGAAAGTTGACAGCCTTTGGCTGGTATCTAGGAAAATTGCTAAAATGCACCTGAAAATTGGAAAAGAAAAAGAAACCAGATGACACAGCTGTTCTCAGCTTAAAGAAGCCATTGTATTCTTGGTCGGTTGGTCCTACCATCAGTTTCATAATCTATGTGAAACTTGTTTTCTTTAAAATAGAAGATTATATTTTGAATTGGGATCTAAGGAAAAAAGTCGATGCAATGAGAAGATGGTGCTCTGTTTTAACAGGATGATCCTAAGTTTTGATCTTTACTTGGATTGCACTTTGCATATCATTCTTCTTGTTGATGAGGGTGGTTGACTTTGCTTCTGTTTTCATTTCTTATTTCTTTTTAGGTGATGCTTAGATTTCCCCCCCTCTTTTATACAGTGGATCTAAAAGGTAGTCAGACCTTGCGTATAATTCCTACCAGTTGCATACTAGTTTACCATGTGAGCTTGAGAATCAAAATCAAGCTTGACACACAATGTTTCTTGTCGATATCCAAGTGTCTTTTAAACTTGAGTGTGTTATAAGAAATTTGGTTAGGATTTTACCTGTTGAAAGAACAAATCTAGTATAGCAATGCAGCACATGCTTCCATTGGTTAGACCTGTACACTGATTTCCTGACTTCCAGAAAATTTGGGTCTGTCACTTCTTCCAAATGATTGGGGAAGATAATGGTACTTTTTTTTTGGCCAACTGGGAAGATATTGGTACTTAAATGTCATAGGTTCCAAAATATAAGTTTGAACATGCTTTGGTTATGATTATATCCTCCCTACTTGTTCTTAATACCGCTGCTTGCAATACTTTCCTTTTTCCTAGGATTTGGTTCAAGCTGACAGGGATGATCCCAGCCTACCTCTAGTTACTGCTCCTTTCGGGCATGCTTCCCAGGTATATATTTATTACCCACAAGAACGATTCTATTCTTTTAATTTCTTCTCACTTTTCATTTTGAATACTCTTCAGCTTTATATTTGAGATGTGCTTTTCTCTGACTACTGTGCAGGAGATTGTGAACTTACTGCTTTGTGGGCAAGCTGTTCCTAATGTGTTTGATGGGAGGATGGATCTAGGGGGAGGAATGTTTCTTAAAGGCATATCTCGACATGTGGAAGTTGGATTTCTCACTCTGTTAGAATCCCTGAATTTCTGCAAGGTTGGTCAGTATCTGAAATGCCCAAAGTGGCCAATCTGGGTTGTTGGGAGTGAATCCCATTACACAGTCCTGTTTGCTCTTGATACCGGTGTTCAAAATGAGAATGAACTTGAAGAAAGGGAATCACAGATCCGCAAAGCTTTTGATGCACAAGATCAGAGTGGGGGCGGGGGCTTTATTAGTGTGGAAGGGTTCCATCAAGTCCTTAGGGAAACGAATGTCAAACTCCCCCAAGAGAAGCTTGAGCATCTTTGCAGTACAGGCTTCATTGTGTGGAGTGAGTTCTGGCAAGTTATTTTGGAGCTAGACAAGAGCTTGGGAGGTTTGAAGGATTCATCA
The DNA here is from genome assembly GCA_026686845.1 of Adenanthera pavonina. Taxonomy (NCBI): domain Eukaryota; kingdom Viridiplantae; phylum Streptophyta; class Magnoliopsida; order Fabales; family Fabaceae; genus Adenanthera; species Adenanthera pavonina. The sequence goes on along the minus strand of JAIVEN010000001.1, from coordinate 48,955,911 downwards.
GGATGTATGGGTAGGAAGGTCTTTGACCTTTACCATTTTAATGGGATTGCTAAATCAGATCTGAATGGCAGTCAAGTAAACACTGGGGGCGATATACCTCTACAACGACCTCGGCTCACAAAATTACGAGTTTCAGTTCCCCCCAGGTGGACGCCTGAGGAATTTATGGCAGATGTGTCAGTTTCCTCTGCCCCAAATGCAAATGAATCTAGTGGAAAGGACAATGAAGTATCTAAACCCGAGCCTTCTCAACATGCACCGTTGGTGGATTGCATAAGGACTCGCTGGCCCCGTGCCATCTGCAGCTGGTCAGGGGATCCACCTAGTATAGTCTGAGATATTAGTGTGGGACCATTGGTTGTGCTCTTGTGGGTCACAGATAAAACGTAATTGATTCAGGCTTTCAGCAACGGAAAGATGAAAGGAAGATTATGAAGGCTTCATGTTTAACTTGTGTTGAAACTGGAGGCACATGAATGAGGTGAAGCAGTCGAGTAACAATTTTCCTTGATATGTTCATATTATAATATGGATTAGTGTATCTTTAGCATTATCTTTGATTTTGTCATGTCATTCAATAGGATAAAAGGAAGAGAGCTGTGTGAAGTTTACATCTATGGTCAACCCAACTTGTAAAATCCATTTTAATGTACTCGTGGATGAGGAAGAGTTTTATATCTGGGAGGCTTCTTAATAAATGTGGAAATCTGTTCTTGCTTTTGGAAGTGTTGTAATATCAAGTTATTGTGCCTGGCTGCTGAATAGGAAAATTTTCATGATTTTTTTCAATAATTATTTTGCAGTTGATGATGATATAGTTGTGCATATCCAAGAATTGCCTTCAAGTCCCCTGCTTGTTATAACCCACGCTTTGAAATTTTACATTCTCTAATTTTGGTCTCCTTCCAAGCTTAGGGTCATGAGTTTGAGTTTCGGTTGGTTGAGTTTGAATTTGTTAGAAGTTGTGGATCTAATAGTTATCAGTCTCCAACTTACCCACCGTTTGTATTTTTACAACTATCAATTTGGGTATCCTTCCAACCCTAGATAAAGTAAGTTTGAGTTGTATTACATTGCTAATTGTGCATCTAAGAATAATTATCTAGCTAGTTACAACTCACCCTTCTAAATTTTGTCACCACATCCGAAAATACATTATCTAACTTATTTAGCAATGGGGATGAATGAAAATTCAATTTTTGACATTTTATATCGTTTAGATTTCAATCTAAAAATTATTCCAGTAAAATATAAAGGGGATTTGCAAAGAATATTGAAACTCTATAAATGGGATAGATAAGGAACTACATTCTAGAAAACCATTGATGATTTATAATGAGATTTCGTTTTAATCCTATGATGAAAAAATGGCAATAGTATTAGCAAGATAACAGAACAATGAAACGTCCATAACTGAGAATGGATCATTTGTCAGCGTTTTTTTAAATCAAAATAATTAATTGATATATAATAAAAATTATAATAAATTGCATTACTCACTGAATAATGCGTCTCACTTATTAAATTTTATATAATGCATGGGAAAATATAAAAATTATAATTATAAAGACAAATTACAACGGTAAAAATTATATTTTAATAAGTTTAATTATAAAATAGATGTTTTTTAATTTTAATTTTTTAATACTTATAATTCTTATCTTCATATTACAATTTTTATTAAATAAATTAAATATTTTACCCCTGACAAAATCCGTAGAAATTGTCAATTTAAAATAATTTGAAATGTTTAAAAAAAATATAAGTAAATATTTAATTTTTTTCAAAAAAAATATTATAATGACTCATTTAATTTTTTTATTTTTTTATATTTTTATTCATTTAAGAATAACATCAAAATAAATTTTTTATATTTCTTTTATTTTTTTTTTCTATTTTTGATTTTTAAATTTTCGTTCATCCTGCGCCCCATACTCGAAGAGGAAGCGGCGCCACTCTGGTAACTGTGATGGAACTCATCCATGTCTGACTCTGCCTAAACCGATCTTCAACTCTCATTTCTGGCATTCAGTTAGGTTCCTGAGTTGAAGCCCCTCCCACAACGGAATTGGATCTTTCTGGCATTATTCAGTGTATTCGGTGGGAGTAATCCTCGAGAATAACAATATGTGCTCATCCTCACTTTTTACATTCATTTTCTCTTTTCCTTTTTTTCCTTTTATTTCAAGTATTCAGATTTCGAAGCTCGTCTCTTTTGTTCTTTTTCTCAGTGAGGCAGTCGCAAGGAGAGGTTAAAGGTACCTGTTCATTCATACCATGGTGCTTCTTTTTCTCGTTAGATGAAATCGCTGTATAATTGTATCTTCTGTCGCGTTTTGTGGTATTTTAGACTTGGTTTACTGCGATATGCGGTAGGCAAGAAAAAATCGTTTGTCTTTTCATTTTTGCACTTGCCAGGATTAATTTTCTATAAAGTGTTACGTATGAAGGAGAACGCTAGTTAATTGGTGACTTGAGATGTTTCTGCATAGAATAAATAATTGTAACCCTCGATTTTATCCTGTACGATCTCTCCAATGCCTTGTGCGGAACTTCTCTCTCTGGTCTATGAAGAAGGATCCGGATCTTGAATCAGCTCTCTCTCGTAATCGCCGTTGGATTGTTAATAATCAAATCAAGAACATTATCCTTCGATATCCAAATCAGGAAATACCTGTGAAAGTCCTTCAGAAGAAATTTAAGAACCTTGATCTTCAAGGTAAAGCTCTCAATTGGATAAAAAAATATCCATGTTGCTTTGAGCTTCATCTCCATGGTGATGAATATCACTGCCGACTAACAAAGCGGATGATGCATTTGGTTGAAGAGGAAGAATCTGTTAAAGTCATGCGGGAGCCAGTGTTTGTTAGGAGGTTAGCGAAGCTGTTGATGATGAGTGTGAATAAGAGACTTAATGTTGTCAAAATTAATGAGCTGAAGAGGAATTTTGGATTCCCAGATGATTATATAATCAGAATTGTGCCAAAGTATCCAGAAATGTTCCGGATTGTTAATTATAGTGGAAGACGGAATGCAATGGAAATAGAATTGTTATCTTGGGACCCTGACTTGGCTATTTCTGCAGTTGCAGTATCTGCTCAGAAACATGGAACCCACCCATGTTTTACATGCTCATTACCTTCAACTTGGGTAAAGTCATGGGAAAGATTTAATGAATTTAATTCAAGCCCCTATATTTCGCCTTACTTGGACCCAAAAGGTTTGGTGGAGGGATCAAAGGAGATGGAGAAGAGGACAGTAGCTCTGCTCCATGAATTGTTGTCATTGACTCTCTGGAAAAAAGCCTCAATTATGAAACTGAGTCACTTTAGGAGGGAGTTTGTTTTACCGGATAAGTTGAACATTTTATTGCTTAAGCATCCTGGGATTTTTTATGTTTCAAATAAATATCAGATTTATACAGTTCTTCTTCGAGAGGGATATAATGGCTCAGAGCTCATTTATAAAGATCCTCTGGTAGTTGTGAAGGACAAATTTGGAGAACTGATGCAGGAGGGACTTCATGAATATAATCAGAGGCGTCAGTTAGTGAACTTGGAAAAGAGAAGAAAGAATGGCGTTCCTGTGGCAAGAGTAGATAAAAGAAAGGATAGAAGCCTTGAAATTTCTGAGTCAGATGATCAGGGAGATAAAGTGGGAGGTTTGCTAGACCCAGAAGAAAGAAAACGTTTTTATAAAGTCCTATTTGATGATGATGCTTCATGAATTCCATCCAGGTATGCACATTATGGATTTGATCTATAAATAGTCTGCTTATTGTCAGTTCAGACAGATATCGATATTTTTCTGTGAACAATTTGTATATGCTTATTATCAGACTGTAGGCGTTAAATTATTATTTTATTTATTAGCAATTTATTTTGATGTACTTTGGTTGTTTTCCTTGATGTAATTAGAGGACTTCTTTCCGCAAATTTTTTACATTTATTTTTTCATCGAGAAAAAGAAAAGGAAAAATGATGTGATTACACCACATAGGGACACAGAAGAAGGGGGACAGAAGAATGACCTATCTTCCTTATAGAGCAGAAAACTTCCAATCCCTTTGTGGCCTGTGTTGTATTACTTGTTTATTTACCTGTTTATTTTTTGAGCACCGGAGAAGGTAGGCTCCTATTTGTCCAAGTGATACTCTCCAGTACTGAAAACTTGCTTTTCTTGTCTGCCTGCTCATTCGAACTCATGACCTAGCAAGTGAAAGCAAGATGTTCTCACCAGCAAGCCACAAGTTCAATGAGGACAAAAAAATTGCTTTTCTTGTGCAATTGAGTTTACCTTTCAAATTTGGACATAACTTATAAGTTAACGTGATGTGATAATGTGGGATGCTTAATTTTGTTGTCTTTTTTTCATTATAGTTAGAGTTCTACAGAGGGGAGTTCCTTTTTCCTGCTTTTGAAAATTCTGATTACTGATGATGGCATTAGAGCAGTAATATGCTATTAATAACTTTATCATCAGGGAAGTTATATACTTTCTGGCTTGACTGTACAGTGGTGAGGCTGCTAGTGATGAACTTAAAACTTTGCCAGTAATTTCACCAGAAAAAAAAAATCGCAACTAAAGGAAATTTTAAGATCTCAACTTGTAGTCTTGAACCCATCAATGTTTAATTATGTGAGCTTTGATACTGCACCTGACAATTTCCTAATTTCGTGTTCTATTATTTTTATTGTATAATTAATGAGATTTTTTTTTTGTTAAAAAGAAGTAAATTCAATGCAGAGAAGAAAGAAGGACATTTAGCTTAAACCATGTAAAGCAGGTAACGGTATAATCAGTGCATTGCCATGAAGTTTTACTCTCTTGTCAAACTTGCAGAATCTTAACCTGAAAAATTGTTCCTAGTTCCGAGGGCACCCTGGTTGTTGATACTACCTTGATAATAGTTGCTCAACGGTCCACTGTTAGGCAGTCGTTGGTAAAATTTAGAAATCATTTTCATGAGTGGATACAGGTTACGCTATTCTTATTTTGAATTCTGTATACTATGAATTATGCCATAGCTTTTTCTTTGATTTCTGTTTGTGTACAATCTTCAGCGCCATGTGTTATATCATTATCAACTTATGTTCTTGCTGGAGATGCTAATAGGCTCTAATCATTTCCAGATCTCTTCTGCAGAAACTTGATGCTTTCTTCTACTATTTTCAGTTTTTCTGTTCAGGCAGGATAATGCCATGTCATTATATTCATGGTTCAGGTATTGTGTTGAACTCTAGATAATTTCAGGCATGATTTGGGGTACTGTTTATTGGAGCAACTCGATGGGATAAGCAAGCAGTTTGAGGGCAAGTCCATTAACTCACTTCTGCTTGTCTCACCAAAAGCTGTGAAGGGAAGCTAGGAAGCAATTTTGTGCTGATGTGCAGGGGTCACAATGTAGTTAAAGGTGCTTGACGCCGAGGTGAGGTGCTGAAGAAGCTTTTGCTTCAGCCAGGCACTCGCTGGCAGTACTTCTGATGATTTTAGCATCAATTAAGGCAAGCATTTGAGGCACCTCAATGTAGTACGCTCAAAGGGAAGGGACAACTTAGAAGACCTGTCTAAATGTTCTAAAACAGTCATAGGATAAAACAAAACTATAGAACCTAGCCTTAGAAACGTAGTCCGACTTTAGGGGTTTAAGGATAAGGTAAAATAGTCATTTTCACTAAAAATATTATTTAGATTATTAGTATTTAAGGGATTTGTATTTAAAAAGAAACTTATTATTATGCTTCAACAGTAATATTAATGATTTCATCAGTGCACTTGATGATTATCATGTTTGATTAGTTAGGTTACCTGCTAAATGTTATTTTTTTAACATTTTTTTTCCATGTAGTGCCTTTCTTCAATTGAGAAAGTTTTCTCTCGTCAAATTTGTAATTGTAATTTCTTATAGTGTTCTTGTTATTATTTATCCTTTTTTTTTGTTGTTGGTTACAAACTCATGCCATCGATTTTAAGCTCATAGGTTCAAAAGATTTTCTTTATTTAGAATGTTCACCAAAGGATCCTGCAATTGTTTCTCACACTATTTGTGGATGAAGCTGAAGATGAATCTATTATAAGATAAAAAATGACAGATATTGGATGTTTGGATTTTTTTTTTCAAAAAAGAAAAAGAGCATGTGAAAAGTTACTTGAAGAAGACAAATTTGGTGTGGTGTAAGTCCCCTTCTGCCGCGATAATTAGTTAAAGTAAGCTTGAATGCAAGAACATCTTTTAGGATTGAGAGTATGGCTGCATGATCCTTGTAATCTACTTTTCCGTTCTTTTTATTTTGAAAGAGCCACACAATCTTCCTTTTCTCTATCAAATCTTAAAATTTGTTTATTTTGATAATGATAGTTATAGGAGTAAATTACACGAACTTTTTGTGAATTTTGTTGAAATTATACATGCTACTTTTTTTCCCCAAGAATACATGTTACATATTCATTTTAAAATTTAACGTGAATATTTATTTGAATTTTGTTGAAATTATATGGACTTTTTTTTGTCTTTAAAACATTTCATAAAACAAAGCAAATTGCATAAATTTTCTTGAGTTTTACTAATATTATATACATTTTCGGTTGATTTTCAAGGTAGTTGGTGTATATTTTAAAAATAGAGAAAAATATGTGCCGTTTTAGCAAAGCCTATAGAGGATCTAGATAAATTTGGAGGTGAAGAAAAAAAAAATAAAAGTATGGTTAATTTCACAAAATTTAGAAAAGCCTTGTGCCGGTTTTAAAAATACATGAGAAAATTGTGTAATTTTTGTTAAAGTCGGAAAATTTTTCAGTAATTTTAGAAAATAATACACTTTTAGTCTCTTAATTTCATATAAGTCTCCTTATATAATTTTTATTTTAATTCACACTATTAACTTTATTTTAAGTTTCACTTTTATCATTTAAGTTGATCTTACGCTTCACTTTAATTTCTTAATTTTTTTCCAACTTGGTCTCTAAACTGGTAAAAACTACCTCCAATGTTTTTACTTCTCTCAAATACCATCATATAATTAAAATATTTTATGGAAATAATGATAATTAGATTGAGTAAAAAGAACTCAATATCTTTTAAATAAGGTTGTAAATTTAAACATTGTAAATAGAAAATTCTTGTTGAGAAATCATATATTATTCTAAAAATAATCAATCTAGTCGACAAGGGGAAGTGCCATTGTTGGCTGTCCACCTGACCAGAAAATAATGCTGTGTCGAATGGGCCATTCTTTGATCAACTACTTAGTTTCACTTAATTAAGTCCATTGAACCCATCAATATCCATCTTCCATTTCACGATAAAAAAGCTACTCCTCGCAGGTTATGTTTGTTAATCATCATTTCCCTTGACTTAATATTCGCTCTGATCACTCTGTTCATTTTAATTATTGAGGGAGTGATAAATTCAAACTGTAAATCCTATGTATTCCCATGCTTTCTCTTCTAATTAGTATTTAGACTTATCTATGTGTTTATTTCCCTCTCCAATCATGTTGGTATTAAAAAATGATTTCATTCAAATTATGGTGGAAATTGAAATGCACTTTCTTTAGTTTATTCTGCTTATGATACATCGATTAATGCATAGATATCAATCTTAGTTCTAAAGCACTAGCAAATCAAACTCCTTGTTAAATTTAAAATAATATGTAATGGAATTATGTTTGTTTAGCATGCTTTATTATGGGTACCTTAATAATAACAAACTTATTCCTTTTAGTCTTGTAATGACTAAATATATATAATAAAATTCTAGAAAGCTGCACTTTTTATAGGTTTTGAATAGTATGACTTCTTTCATAAAAAAAATTGTTTTGGGCTCCGTGCAAAGCACAAGGTTCATATCTAATCATCAATCAATTATATAAAAGCAAGTAGAAGTGCCGCTATTCATAGCGAGTTTTGAAAGGTTGGGATTGTATGGAATCCAAAATCTAATTCCTTTTAATATGATTTTAAGCAACAAAACATGTTTTTTGGCAGCTTATTTAGTTATACAATTCTCTAAAAAGTATTAGTGTATAAAAAATTGTGATTTTAGACAAAACCTATAATTTATGCCTAGTATTTGATTGTGAGGAATTATTGTGACTTGTGAGTTAGGAAATATAGTCCATTATGAGTATGAAAACCTTTAGATTAATGGGTAGGACTTTTATTAAATATCATTGTTGCTAGATGATAATTTTGAAATATAAGGGATATTAAGTATAATTTAACCAAATCTTTAAAAAAAAAAAATGACTAGTTTAATTTTACTGGGTTCCATCATGTATCTAGGCTTCTTAAACTACATATTTGAAGAATTTCTTTTCACTTGAATGGGAACATAGAGTTTCAAAATTAAGCTAATGAAAGATGGTTCAAATGATAAGGATACATCTACAAAAATATGGGTTTGAATTTTGCTATTAATATAAACATTTCCTTGATGGATAATTGTAAGTGTTTTTATAAACACTCATTTGAGTCTTGAAACCTGTTTTAATTTTAGTGAGTTTTAAAATCCAACTCATCTAAACTAATTTCTTTTAAAAAAATAATGACTTTAATTTGTTAAAGTCACTGAATGTTTTTCCACCGAATTTTTATTTTGATTGTAAGAATATATTTAGAAATCACCACTAAACATAGTACATGCTCAGAAACTTTAAAAAGTGATCAGAAAGAATCTTGCTTTGAGAGATAACTTTTCAAAATCACCATGAAACTATATAAAAAAAAATTAAAGAAAGAAAACTCGGAGAGGCATGTTTTTGAAGTCACTAGAGAAACTCCACTTTGATCAGTGACTACTTTTTGAGTGGCCACGGAAAGCGCAATGCCAGTAATTATGGTACCTGCTTGATAGATTTCATGGATATATATGTAGCAAGTGGCCCTAAGATGGTGGAATTAACGCAATGCTATTCAACAACAGTATTGCACTAACAATTAAGCACATGCCTATTTTGGAAAAAAAAATGCTTTTGCAAGTTCCTTGATTTGAAAGGAACTTTTTATAAGGAAATTCAACCAGAGGATAACAATTAAACATCAATATATATAATCTTAATTAATTGACGTTCTTGGTAAACCACATTTAGGTTTTATGGAAGTCATTGAACTATCAAGCCAACTAAACCATCCTATACACACACCTTTTTTTATAGTCATTGCCCCTCCAACAGTTATAACCACCCAACTAATATTTAATGAAAATTGTAATTAGAACATTCCTATGACTATATGAAATTGTGAATTTGCGTATATGAATACAAGTCATATGTATGGATAAGCGGCGAAACACCTAAGTGGGATTGCATGGTATGCTTATTTCATGAGCCAATTGAAACAGAACTACAACAAAGTTACATCAACGATACTTTAATTTATTTGAGCAGAAGCATCATGTTGCTACACATATATTACAAGTCCAAGCCAAGGCATGCTATAACTATCTCATAGGCAAGCTCACTGAATATATATGCGTGTATGTATGTGTGTGTATATATATATTTATATTTTTTTCACGGTAAAATAAGCCCTAAGTTCCAATGGTAACTTCTTGATGTTCGATTCTAACTATTAAATAGTAACAGAATCTCCGGTCGTTCAACATTTTCTTATGTTCAAATTAACTATATGGTGTTTTAAGAAAATAGAATTGTACCTTTATTAACAACTTTAGCTTTCGGCCATAATCACTTGGTTTAAAGATAAATGCAGATTAACACATAACATGTCACCTATTTAAATTAGGTGAGAAACGTGCAGATTTTAGGCTTCCTATTTTCATGAAGCATCATAATCATAATTATTATAAGCATGGAATATCAGGATGCTGCAATGTTGTATGTAGCTAGGATCTATATATCTAGGAACATTATATGCAAAAGTATTGTTCGACATATATACATCATGGAAACATACATGTTGGTAATTAGTGACACAAGATAATGGAGTTAATTTGGAAGAACATCAATATCAATATTCATATATGTATATATATCTAATAAATTTATAGGATGCTACATTGTTTATAAGGCACGGTGAGTGTAAGTTGTTATATGGGGTCTGTTGCTATACATGGGCCTCACTATCTAGTTAAATATAAAATTTATTAAGAGTGAGTTGCATTATAAACTATGAATAGTACCCCACATTCTTTAAACATATGCAATACATAGGTGCCACTTATAACTAAAACATCATCATCGTCATAAAAAAAAAAACAGCAATTAAGCAAAAAAAAAAAACTGTTTTGAAGGACAATCTTTTGAACTTGCTCACCAAGTTTCTTATGGAAGTCTTTCTGGCAATAAAGGACATGAACAGTGAGTGTATGTAATAGGGTTTCTTTTTGCTATCGGACTGAAAGACCCATTCCTCATTATCAAATTGGCACATGAAAAATAGGGACTTGGATTGGGTGCTTCTCGGAATGTTGAGGATTCAATATTTATCATTTTGAATAGATTTGGATTATCTATTTTTAATTTGAATAATCCAAATTTATAATTTTGTATTTTAATTTTTTATATAATAATATTATTTTTTAAAAAGTAACAGTTATACGATTATATTTATTTTAGATTTTACATATAATAAAATAAAAATGTATTAAAAATATAATAATAAAAAAAATAGTCAAATCTAAATTATTCAGATTTAATCTAAATGATCATAAGCACTCGAAGCTCATCATTACTTGGATAAGCAACAAGTCCATCTCAGCAAAATAGGACTTCTTTAACTACACCCATACGCTTCTTAATTTATATGTACTATTAACTCGTACCTCCTTCATTGCTGGAATAAATGGGATATGTCATATTTACATGAGACTTAAAAAGATCGGCAAACCCTAGCTAGTGGCGGACGCTATACACCATGACCTTTAACTCCCGCACACACATGTATACACACACACACATATATAATATCATGAAAATTTTTTAAAAAGGAATATGGTGGGTCTGTCCTATAGCTCTTCCTTGTAAATCTGAGAGCAGAGAACATCTTAAATTGTATTGAATGCTTAAGGACTAAGGTTTGAGCATGTGCAGATACCATTTTGAAAAATGAACATATAAACATTTATACTAAGGATTGCTCAGGGACATTCTCAGCCCCATTGACCTGAATTTCTACTTTCTTTTTTAGATAAAATCTCACTGATCCATCATATTGTGTTTCTTTGGGAACCAATTATTGTACCTGTTCTTTAAAAAATTATGTGGATTCTAAAGCATGGCTCAAAAATTACATTGAAAAGTAGCAGCATCTCATTATCTGTTTTTAACATGCAAACTCCTTTTGTAACATTTATATTTATATATGTAAAGCAAGATTAATTGTTAATTTATAAGAAATAACACAAACAAGTATTGGGGTGTATATATAGGAATAGGACCTACGTTCCTGCCCTTGTGCGTCTCCATGCTTCCCGGCCGTGGTCATAGTGTTTGATATATGGGTGTGTGTGTGTGTGTGTTGATGGTATCAAATTAACAAACGACATTAAGAAAATGTGCATAAATATTTAGTGAAGGGGATTGATTTGAATCACCAACAGTGCTTATCCTACTACCAAGTAGCTTCCATTATCACTAATTTATTCATCATTTGTTTATTCACTTATTGAACTGATGCAATAGTGCACAGATGAGGGAAAACAATCATTGTGTAGAATTTAAGGGTTGAGACTAGATATAGTAGTATCATTATTGCGTAGAATTTACTATAGCACTTGTTAAATTATTGGTTAATTAAATACTTGGTTGATATCTTTTAATACAATTGACAATATATGGAAAAGGAAAACTACAAAAGTTGAGCGGATTCTGTTGTATATATAAAATGGACAAAGAATCTTTGCTTACAAAAATACTGTTGCTCAAAAAGAAGTTGGTAATAGATAGTCATATATTACAAAATATTCAATAATTTGAACATCTAATCTCTTTAATTATTTTTTTTCCGGTTCACACATTTGTACAGTTCAAGTTAGTGACTAAATATTTTTCAACAAGTTTTGATACAATTAATATCATTTGAAGGAGAAAAAAGATATATACAAAACTAGAAAGAGGAAACTGTGACATCCGGGCGCTGATGAGGGTGGGGAGTAATCACCAGTGCAAGAAAAGGAAGTGTGAGATAAGTGTGAGATAAAAGTGATAAGGCACGGATAAGGAGCGGCTCCTGGCAGACTTTTAAGCGGGAGGGACATATGAATAAATTAAATGCATACTGAAACAAGAGGGATCTAGAGACTATATAGGTATAAGACTATATGGATAAAGGATAACTTAAAGGAATTGATAAGTACTACCTATACCAACAAGATACATTTATCTTTTCGGTAGCATATCTCTTAAGAATTTCTTAGTTAAGCGTGCTTGACTTGGAGTAATTCTAGGATGGGTGACCTCCTGGGAATGAATTGTGTGAGTGAGGACAAAGCACACTAAAATGCTTATGTTGGTTTGTGGGGAGAGTCATCAATACCAAAGAAGCGACCGGATGTTACAATGTCCGAATTGCTTTTGATTTAAACCAAAAACCCGAGTCTCGGCAGCATTGCTTCTCGCTACGGCATGAAACTCTTTCAGACTTCACTTGAACCTTCCTTCGTCCTGTTTCCTTTGATTCTGCATACAATGCCAAAATAAAATCATAAGGGCTATTACATAAACTATTGTATTAGATAAAAAGGATGAAGAATCTTTTGACTTATAGTCTTACAGATCAATGGAAATCAATTAATGGACGGCGAAATATTCAACAATTGGAACATCCATAACTACCTTTTCCTATATATTAATATTAACTTAAAGTTTGACCAAGATGAAAAACAAAAGAATGGTTGGATTACATTAATTTTAGTTTACTCCAAATACTTACAAACATTATCCTTTATCATTTTCAAAATATAAGTACTATTTAGCTAATTTAACAGAAATCAATAAATATGGTTTTACTCATTAAATTTGTAAAAAAATATATTATTTTTCAATAATACCCCTATTTAATGTATTACATTTAAAATCTGTTATTTCTCTTATATTTAATTACAGATAAGGGTAAAATAAAAAAAATATTTAATATTATAAAAATTCTCAAATGGAACTTATATTTTGAATCAAAAAAGGGTTTTTGAAATATGAGTTTTATTTTGAATTGAAAGAAGTATATAACAAATCAGCGATAACAATCTTAAAATCTTTTTATATTATTTAATTTATCAATGAATATATAGTCACAATTATGTACCGTTGTGGTAGTTATAAGTCATCGTAACCTATTAATAACATCTCAAAACCAAAATTTCTTGTGAGAGTAATTCAATGACCAAAAAAATTAAAAATCAATAACAACTTCTCTGTTAGTGCTCATTATTATGTTTTTCAATAAAATGTAATGTGTATATAAATATTTTTCTAAAATTATTTATATCATTTTAAATTTCACTATAAAAAATTGTATTTTAGTGGGGTGTTTTACATGTACTTTTAATAAAAGACGCAAACAGCTTACATTTCAATATATTCACGTACTTTTGATGCACGTATCAATTTAATATCATGCATTACATAAATATATGGACAATTTTCAGTTCCTTGGTAGACTTATGTTAAGAAAAGATCAAAGAAAGTGGCCAACACGAATGAACTCCTTGTCAAATATCAGGGGTCATTCTTTTATTTTTCTTTTTCGTCTCTCTGTTGTTGAAATACTTCGAATCAAGCATTAAATCCATGCTAGCTATTTGGCATTTTCTCCTTCTGATCTTTTGGGATGAGTGTATCTGATGCACGTACAGGGTCTGTTAGAAAAAGGTCCCAACACACACTGGCCCCTCTAAAACTACTCCATATGACCTTTCACTCCACATATATAGAAAAAGATATCAGGTCCAGTGACTCTAACCAACCCCTTACCCACACACATTATGACATAAATTAGCAAGAAGGAGAGATACCTTAATTAATTAATTATCTGAGTAGGGTATTATTAGGCTGTACAGGATGTTAGTAGAAACTCAATCCAAGGGATTATTGCTTAGGCCTAAACCGTAAAAAGTTTTATTCAATTTTAGTTACTTAACTAGCCCCTAGGCATTAGGAAATCTCCTGAAAGAGAAAAACTCACCAGGTGAGACTTTAGATAACTAAAGAACGATTCAAACTCATTTTTATATTGAGGCAAGAGTTCTTTTTCCAATCATCGCCATTATTTGTGCCAATTCGTGTTGGCTATTATTATTAAGGCCTATAGTCTCTGAAAATTATATTAAATTTTGTTTAATTCATATTGAGTCAAGTGGATTCAGTAAGGAAGATAAAAGTCTATTAATACTTTTTTTTTAAAAAGAAATTATGAGATCCGAAATGGATGCTTAGTGCTTATCCACTCACATTCCTCGTAGTGCTTTTTAGTAGTGCTAAAATAGATGTGTCATATTGTCCTTTCCATGGTTACTTGTTCTTTTGCTACTAATTTCTGTGACCCGGGTCCAGGGGATTCTGGAAATCAAGAAAACCACTAATCATTTGAAAAATGTATGCAGTACAATGATGAGCACTGAAGCTTAAATCCTTGGAAAAATATGGCTGCCACCACTTTAAATTACGAAATGCTCAAAACTAAATGACATTTTGTCTTCTTGTCCAACTGCTGATTGATTTGATGTGGATGAAGTGTGTTTGGTATTTGCTTTTAATTAAAACTACACCGATGTATAATTTCACTGGTTTAAATACTAATTTATGATTTACCCATCCGGTCCATATATAAATTGCATTCTAAAAGGTAATTGTTGATTCTTAATACAAGTCATATTATAAAATTAATAAAGCATTAGAGACTTGTTAGTTTTCAAATCAATTTGTCATTTATGTAAATCTCTTTCTCTGTATTTTACACTTTTCCAAACTACTTATAATTAAGATGATGTTAAAATTTAATAAGTTCATATAAGGGTAATTTTAAAAAAATTTAATAAAAATTTTTAAAAATTCAAGTCAAGAATATCAACTAATTTTGAAAAAATTAATTGAACTATATGAATTGATTAAGAGTGATTTATATATGGGATCATAGAGGAAGTACTAATTTAATTGTAGTGATTATGTAGAACTAATATAATATAAAAATTATAAGGACTAAATTAAAAAAGGTTGTTAACTGAATTTTGTAACACCCCTCATGATATTGTTTTGGCATTGTGTGCAGAATCGGAGGAAATATGATAGAGGAAAACTCAAGTGGAGGAAAATCGAGTTCCACGCTGCAGCGAGAAGCAAGGCCACTGCGCCGAGAGCAAGTCCAGTGGCATTTTCTAGCTGAAACATGGTGGAGCCATGGTGAGCTGCCTTGAAGCCACGGCGAGAGTCGAGGATTTCGTTTAAATCAGAAACATTTCCGACGAATAGAAAGAAAGAAATGAAGGGGAGCGACAAAGAAGAATAGAGGAGCTGTGCTAGGTTCGAATTTTCCAGTCATTGGGAGTAATTTTCGGACTTTGGAAGCTTGAATTCACATTAGTAAGTGATCCCTACTCATCCTTCTCCATTTTCTTCGGTTTAAACTTGAGGTTTTTTGGTTATATGTTGGGATTTCCAGTTTGGGCTAAAATCCACTGATTGAAATGGATGAAATGGGACCAAGGAAGTGTGTTTTGGTGTTCTTGATACTTGGGCTTGAGTTTTGAAGGGTTTATGTATGATTTGAGTTTAACCTTAGGTTGCTTTTAATTAGAACTCTTGGGAATCTGAAGTGTATGAGATTGTCTGGTGCTTGAACAATTCCTAAGAGTTTAATGATACATGAAAGGGGTGTTGGAACATTGAGTTAGGCTAAAGTAGTTGAATTATGATGTTTGGTTTATTGGTATATGTGGTTAATTGAGGTATTATGGTGTTGTTAAGGTTGTTTGGCTACTCGGAGAAGACTCTTCGTGGAATTGGCGTTCAAGAAAACTTGTGGAACCCGTGTGCGTGTGATAACAACAATTGAGGTAACTGGGTGTTTGTTTGTATTGTATTATTTATATTGTATGATAGTACGTATATTTGTGTATATATGCATGTTTCTTTCATACCATGATATTGATGTGTTTGTGTGTACTGTTTTCTACATATCGTGGTATGTGAATAGTTAGATGATGATTATGATTATGATGATGATTACATATGTGATGATGACATTGATATGATATGATATGATGCATAGCATGACATTGGGATCATGATTATTATTATATGATGATACATGAGTATCACCACATGGCATTGTGAGATTGTGATATATGGCGGATTGAGTGGTGATGATGTGATAACGATATGATATATGATGATATATATGTTAGGGAGGATAATGATGGAATGTATATATATATATGTTAGGGAGGATAATGATGGAATATATATATATATATGCTAGGGAGGATAAGGATGGGATCCTTGTGGTTAAATCTCTTCCTATGGCTAGGAGAGGAAAGGTGCGCAGTAGACTGCACCTTCTTTAAATCGTTGACAATTCGTGGTGGGGAAAGGGGAAAGAGAGCCACAGTCTGAACATTAGTGTTACCTTTGTCCAGGTGCACTAATGGGAGGTGAGCTTGGTGATGTCTCGAAATCAGTCTTCACCGGTTGTTGGAAGGGAATTACCTATATGAAATGTCCTATTATGACGATAGCCTGTGGTTCTAGCTGTGTGTGAGGGAGACATGCATTCCATTTATTTCGCATTGCATTCACGGATTGTTTGAGATATATGATATATATATATGTGTGTGTGTGTGTGTGTGTGTGGTTGTCCTCGGTTACTGAGACATTGTTTAACACTTCTCTCCCATGAACTAACCTTTCAAGTGATGGTTCTGGCACTAGTGCAGAGAAGGTGCGGGAATAACATCGGATGTGAGAATACTAGGTCTATGTAGTTTATGTGAAATTTGGATAATATAACTTGTGCCAAATATGATAGAATATTTTGTAATGGATGTATGACTTGGATGAGGATTATTATGGATGGATGTTGTATGTATGGTTATGTATGTGGAATTATGTTATTTGTACTATGTATGCTGGATGGTGGTGTATATGTGAGTCGGGGTTTTGAGGTGCTAGTGTGGTAATGTTTGTGAGCCCATCAGTGGAATTGGCCTTTATTGGTGTGTTTTGGGGCAAGTAGCCCAATTTGTCAAATGGGTTCAAGGGGGTCAAATCTCAGAGGAATAGTTCCTTTGAGGTGAAACCTCTTTGAGCAAGTTATTTGAGTGACTTTGGACCTATTTGAATGGTTCTGGTTGGTCAAATTGCCTTTGATGACAAATGGGAATTGTACATTGTGAGTTTTGGTCAAAAAGTGGCCAAAATGGTGTTAAGTGTCCAGATTTTCCATACGGAATTGGATTGAGGTGAAAGTGGTGTTTATGGATAAATGGGGACTAGATTAACTTGTATGAGTTGGAATTAAGTCAATCAAAGGTCGGAACATAAAGTTATAAGTGTCGGAAGTTTACTCTGGTGTTGGAGGTTTGTTGGTATAGAAAACCAGCAGGGGGCACTGCGGTGCCAGAGAGTCCAGTAGCGAGTGAAAATAGGGGAGGTTTGGAGTCACGGCGGTACTGTAGCAGCCGCGGCACCAGCCCAGTTTCTGGTGCTGTTTGGTTTGTTTCCGCTATTCTGAAGTTTTGGGAGGTTGTTTGAGATGTTTGGGTTGTAATTTGTTGGATTTTAAAGTTTGTGGTCGAGTCTGGAGGTGATTAGAGATAGGGTGTTACAAATTTAAAGTTTAAATAAAAAGTTAAAATCTATTTTACAAATCATAAATGATTAGAGGGACCAAGCTTCTCCCAAATATGCATGAATGCGGTACAGATTAAACAATAATATGTAAAACATTTATAATTGAAGTAAAAAAAGAAAGGGAATCTAATGGAATGACCATAGGTGTAATAGGTTTGGAGGCCACTAATCCCTACAAGGGCATCATGGAAATTTCAGGTCCTTGGTTGATACATTAATTTAAATAATTTGCTGTTATATTGTCTTTGAAAAAGGAAGAGATAGTAACACAGAAAGTGATAATACTTATTCCACCCAATTCCATTTTTTTTCATCTACTTTTTTTTTTTTTGGTTCTCAATCTCTCTTTTACATGAAAAACACTTCACAATCTTTTAAGATCAAAAGATCCAAATCCATTGATTCAACACAAGTATGTAACAATCAATTGTAGTTGGATTGAGTAAAAGGGGCTCAATAACCTTAAGCAAAATCTCATATTCAAGTCTTACAAATGAAGGAAACCACATTGAGAGAGCTTGACCACTTGTTTGAGCTCTAAGTTGATTCAAATTTAAATTAGTCAATCATACTGGATATCATATGGTTCTCAAGAAAAAACAATAGCAAGTGTGTAAGAGGTAATTAGCTTGATAGTTGTTGAAACCATCTACTCTGTGGCAAGCTCCATGGTACATAGGATAAGCTCCAGGCTTTCAGAAAGTATTTGATTACAATACAAAAGCATAATTAAGCATGCATCAACTAGTCCTATTATGCCCGTACAGTGAGTTAGAATGAGTGAATGACACCAGTGTCTATCAAATAATTTAGCTTTTAGCAATGGATGGCCAACTTCTTGCACTTTGATGTCAGAACTAGAAAATGGATTGACGCAAAATTAGGAAAGGAAAGCAATAAAGCAGACAATGACACACATGGAGTTCCAAACTCTATATATGAACCATGCCTCTTTGTTCAAAGACCATATACAGAGACTCCAAAATCAGAAAAATGAAAGGTTTACATGGCTACAGAGTGATTCTGCAGAAAAATAAGCCCTATATAGCAATGATCTTCATACAGTTTGTGTATGCAGGCATGGCTTTGCTCTCTAAGGCTGCAATCTCCAAAGGAATGAACCCTTATGTGTTTGTTGTCTATAGGCAGGTTTTTGCTTCGATTGCCTTGTCTCCATTTGCTTTCTTTGACAGGTTCTGCACAGTTCTTTTCTCTTCATTTTCCCCCAATCGTTACATCATTCTTATATATGTATGTAGACTTAACAAGCTTTTCCTTTTCTTTATTGGCCAATCTTCTATTCGATTTCCAGGAAGCAGGCTACTTTCTTGTCATACACCTTGCTCTGCAAAATATTTCTCATTTCCTTATTTGGGTATGTGTAGGAACTTTTTTGTAACTCCATTTCTTGTTTGATCACTGTCAATACAAACATGAGTAACAGGACTAAATATGCAGGTTGACATTGAGCTCAAGCCTTTACTATGTTTCAATCAACTATACTTCTGCAACTTTTGCTGCAGCATCCACAAACACTGTCCCTGCCATTACTTTCATCATGGCTGTTATAATAAGGTGAATGGCAACAACTACACTTTTTGACATGGAAATAGAGTCCAGATTTACAGAATTACAACGCTTTAACTTAGATAATATATACTGTTTTCTGTCATTTCAGAGTGGAGAGCATTTCCATTAAACACATGTATGGGGTGGCCAAGATTCTGGGTTCTGTTCTAAGCCTTTCTGGAGCAATCATGTTTGCTTTAGTGAAAGGACCTCCTCTAGAATTCATGAAGTGGTATCCCGAAAATCAGAAGCATCAGTCTTCAGTGTCACTAACAAAGGGTCACTCCGCAGTGGGTTTAATTAAAGGTCCTATCATGATGCTTTCTGCTAACACTGCTTGGTCTTTTTGGCTTATATTGCAAGTAAGTACTTCATAAATCATAATTGCTGTCTTCCTCCATCATTTGTTCCTTATTTAAAGCTTTTAGGTCTTTTTATTAAAGATTTTTACCATTTACTTTGGTTTAGGGTTTCATTGTAAAGCAATACACAGCGAAGTTCAGGCTCACTAATCTGCAAATCATAATTGATGTCTTCCCTCTAACATTTGTTCTCCATTTTAAGCTTTTTTCATCTTTTTTATTGAAGACTTTTACCATTTACTTTGGTTTAGGGTTTTATTGTAAAGCAATACCCAGCGAAGTTTCGGCTCACTACTCTGCAATGCTTCTTCAGCTGCATACAGTCTACTGTTCTTGCTGTTGCACTGGAGAGGAATCCTTCAGCTTGGAAGCTTGGATGGGACATTCATCTTCTTTCTGTGGCCTACTGTGTATGTTGATTTTCTTATGTCTACAAAAGCTTAAATGTTCACAACTTAACAACAAAATCAAAAGCTCAACCACTTAGTTCAAGACTGGCAATCACCAGTCATGGATCCACCAGTCCCTGTCAACTTTCTGGTGTTATGCCCAGTGGAGCTTGATCCACACCCTCTCAAAACCTGGGATGTATAATTTCCTCCCTCTTAAGAGAGGACCATCCATGAACCCAGATTGTAGAAGTAGGATTCCAACCTATGATCAAACTCTTATGCCAAACCATATGGAAGAACATTAATCACTATACTAAAAGGTATAACTGTTAATAAGATCTTTGACTTTGTGTGATGTCACCTGGCCGAATCCAATCCACACTCGGTCAATAGCGTTGTTCTGGACTTTGACTTAGGAGTAAATAGTGTTTGGCACGTTCTCTAGATTTAAAATATAGAATCAATATAATCACTATAATAAAGTCTCATACTTTAGGATCGTAACATGGTAGACAAGGGTTGCTGTGGCCATTGAGAGTCTCCCCCAATCAACAACAAAGCGGTATCTCCAAGGAAGCGAAATGCAGGAAGTGGGATTTGTTTTTGCGGTCCAAAATGTGGATGAATCTCTCATAGTTCAAGAGATACATAGATGAATGCCATATTCAAAAGCCACTTTTTCTTTTTTTCATATCATGAACCTGAGCCATGATACTAACCGTTGACGTGTGGTATGGTTCTCTAAATGGACCACACTTCTACTTCAACCATTATGTGTTCTTCAGAAAAGTTTGCAACTCAAAAAAGCTTAAAACCTCCCCTGTGAACTGTAAAGTGAACATGAAAAGATGAGATTATAAAGACAGAACATCTTGGGAATATCCATATTGTGCTGTAATGCTAACTACTTTTCCTTCTTAATTTTTTTTCAAATGTTCTATATGAATGGAGAGTTTAAGGTTATTTTGCAGGGTGTAATTGTGACGGGGATTTGTTATTGGCTTCAAGTATGCACAATAGAAGTTAAAGGCCCAGTTTTTACAGCAATGTTTACCCCTCTTGCCCTTATCATCACAGCATTATTCTCTGCTCTTTTGTGGAAGGAATCACTTTACTGGGGAAGGTACATGTTTCATCTTCAGAAGTCTTGCTATGATATTTTGAAAGTTAAGATTTATATGCTCTAGAAATTGATTATTATGATAAGAAACTAACGGGTAGATTGTTTTTGGTTTTGTTTTGTGTTTGTTTTGGCGTCAACTGTAGTATTGGAGGTACAGTGTTGTTGGTGGTTGGACTCTACAGCGTATTGTGGGGGAAGAACAGAGAGTGTCCCAAACAGGAAAGCCATCAACAAGATGAACAAGAGGACAAACCTCCCTCCAGATTAGATGATACCACACTGGACTGCATTATTCACCACTAATTCCATTTGATTTGACATCTTCATGCCCGTTTTACCTTCTCATGCTCTGTGCGCCCCAACGCCCGCCCACACCCCCCCCCCCCCCCGGCGCCAAAAAAAAACCCCCCAGCCGGGCGGACGGATTGCATCTCTGTAAATGCATGCCCATCAATTTGGGTTAATAGTATTTTTGAGTAACTTTTTTGAGTGGTGGCGTTCTGGTCTTTTATCCATTTTGCTACCTGAAAAAAAAAAAAGATATTTAAAAAAGAATTGATCCTTCGTATGTAGGTCTTATAAAAGTGGGTGTTACTTTTCTCTAGTTATCTTTTTATACATACTTAAAAGATCTTAATACTACATTTATAAGATATTTTTAAACAAATTATGTAGATTAAAAAAAGTTATTAAAATTAGTTGGGACTTTTTATTTTCAAAAATTATCACAAGTAATATAGAAGGTGAATCGTCCATGAAATTTTTTTTTTGTATATGTACCTAATATTTTGAAATTACCTTATTCCAACTGAAAAATTTATTAAGATTTAAACTAATTTAGATTTTCAAGACTTAAATTTGAGGTCTATAATTAAACTGGTACAACTGCCAGCTGAACTTTACACTTAGTAGTGACTCGTCTTTGGCTATTGAGATGCTTAATAGTTTATTACATACTGGAAAACTAGGTGCCGTTTCCTCAATCTTGCAGAAGACTGCGTTGATAAAACCTGGATCCTGCATGCAATTCATGTGGATCTGGCAGCGAATTCATTGGGACATAACTGGACCCACGCGTTCAAGTAGTTAATTTTGTTTTCTTCCTGTTTTTGAGCTTGGCTCCGTTGTCAAGTAATCAAGAAAAGGAAATACTTAACTTAATAATGAACTTTTAATGAAATTAAAAAATATATAACTATGTTTATTAATATTAATTTTAGATTTTGAACTAATTTTTCCATAATATATTTAGTAATATGTTGGAAAAAGTAATTTACCAAGAGTTAAATTGAACAAAATTTATCTGCAAAGAGAATATTTTGAACGGATGGACTTGTGTGATCCAAAGTAGGTCCACTTTCTTGGATACGTAGATAATTGAAAATCCATTGAGAAGATGGGCCTGTACGAGCCCAATTGAAGAAACAGTCGCTTGAGGCTGAATAAGGTTGCTTAGTAAAAGTAGTCGAGGAGATTAAAATATCTTTATAATTAGACCTATAATTTCAACCAAAAAAAATTGGCGTAAAAAAAAGCAGGCCTATCATTGAAATTTCTCTTCGTCAAATAACTTTATCCAAGTGATTTCAATCCCTAATGTAAGTAGTGGCTATCTCAATCACTATCGACGTAGCCTACGTTTCAAAATCTTGCCCACAAGATTAATGTAATAATAAATCTGGTTAACAAGAGTTTTCACAGTAGTATCAATTACTTTCCCTTTTTGAACAATTAACTTAAGTTGAAGTTTAATTTAATTACGTTTTTGCTTTTCCATTTATACTCATTTACATGAAGAATGCTGGGATAGTTACTTCATCAACTCATTCAGAACTAGCAAGCTCAAGTTTATTAGTTACTTCTTTGCCTAAAACATTTTCACATGTAATCTAATTTCTAATATTTTTGGATGACCGACTTATGATATTACATAATTAGTTTGGATAATTTTAAGTGATTGTCTAGGTTGTGGCAAAGGCCTTTGTGGTATTGGTCTGTTTGAAAATGCCTTTTAGGCTAAGCTACCATCTCTAAGAGAAAAAGGAAAAATGTGTTGCACAAATCATAAAGCTTGTAACAACCCTCAAAGCTGTCTTGGACTTAGTTTCAAACTAGCTAATAGGAAGTATACCTGTTGATTTGTACAGCACTAGAGGGATTAGGACTGAAGAAAGGACAAAAGGAAGCATAATTTAAAAAAGGATCAGGCAGAACTACTTCACACTACGACTTGAAATAGAGGCGTTGTGACGAATGAAATAGAGGACTTCAATAAATTTTTTTTAATAGAAGGGTCTCACATCGCAGTGAGATGTCATGCGCCATGGCGTTAGTAGCAAATTGTGTTTAAATTAGACACGATTTAGTCGGCAAAGAAGAAAGAAAATTGGAGAAGTGGCATGGTGCTCTACTAGGGCTTTGCATATTCAACCTTAGGGAGTGATATTTGAACTCTAGAAGCTACAATCTAGGTTGATAAGTGGTTATCCATCCCTCCTTCATATGGTTGGGGATTGATGGTTAGTTGTTTTCCATCGATTAGAATGGTTGTAAATGAGTTGTTGAAGTGTTGTTTGGTATCCTAAAGGCTTGGGTATGAGTTTAGGAGGGATTATGCATCATTTGGCACAAACCCTAGCCTTGAAATTGTTAAGGAAGTTGGGAATTTGATTTGTATGTGGATATTTATGGTTTGGATGATTATTTGAGACTCATTAGTGCATGTTTATACCTTTGGAATCATCGGTTAAACTTGAATGGTTGAATTATGGATTTTGGATTATATGTGTATTATATCAATTGAGGATATTATAACATTGTAGTATTCTATTCATTGATTAGAAGTGTTTGACTCGAAAATTGGTGCTCAGATGGCGTGCTAAACCCCTGTGTGCAGTGTGTCGGCAATTCGAGGTAATCAGGGTATATGTTGTATATGTGTGTGAGTTTGTTGATTTTATATGTTTGTTCCTTTTCATACCATTATATTGCATGTAGTTATGTTTGTTCTTTTCATATCATGGTATGTGCATAGCTAGCAAGAGTGTGGAAAGCTCTATCTTTATCCATTGTTTTGATGTATGAGAATATGTTATTGTTATGCATGCATATGATTTGTAAGCATCCTCATATGATAATATGTTAGCATGATGACTATAATGATTATGATAATAATAATGATGGTGTATGGCATTGACATATTAGCATAGTATTTGACATCATCACTACATTATACATATTGGGACATTGTTGATTGGGTGATGATGACTTGAGATATGATGATACCACATGGTATACCAATCCACTCATCGAACATGTGAGGCCTCGTGTCTAAGTGGTAAGGTTGATAATTGTATATCTTTACTACTAAATTCTCTTCCTATGGTTAAGAGAGCCAGGTAGCAGTGGATTGGGTGATGATGACTTGAGATATGATGATACCACATGGTATACCGATCTACTCGTGAAACATATAAGGCCTCGTATCCAAGTGGTGAGGTTGATAATTGTATATCCTTGCTACTAAATTCTCTTCCTTTGGCTAGGAGAGTCAGGTGGCAGAAGATTGGGGATACACTTTCCCTAAATCACCACTAATTCTGGTGGTCCAAGGGGAGAAGAACCATGGTCCAACTATTATGTGGCCTTTGGCTGAGTCATACTAGTGAGCTGTGAGCGTAGTGATGTCCTGGAATCAGTCTTCATCGGTTGTTGGAAGGAAATCACTTATTAGATTTACCTTGTAATGATAACTAGCCCGTGGTTCTAGTCATGTGTGAAAGGGAATATTCATATCATTTCATTTACATTGTATTGCATCATACACATATATTGGTTATATTGTTTATATGTTGCCTATTGTGTGTGTCCTTAGTTATTGAGACTCTGATTCACCCCTTTTGTGGTTAATATTTCAGGAGAAGATTCAAGCACTAACCCAGAAACACTAAAGAGTATTAGCTCTTCTTTGCACGGGAATATTCAAGTTTTAACTGGTAGCTTTATGTTATTAGTTTATGTAATGAATTGTGCCGAGTAGTTTAGTGTTAGATGCTTTGTTTGTAGATTGATCCTAGGATTACTATGCTGTATGTGATATTGTATAATTGGTAGAATGTTAAAGAGTGTTGTGGATATAGCTAAATGCCAATGTATGTTGTGGTTATATGGTGTGATATGATTTTGGATCCCAGTATGAGTCAATATGTGCTGGGGCATGTTTGATTGTGTATATTAGGCTTGGCAGGCCTCATTGTAAACCAATATGGTTTTGGGAATTGTGTATATGTAATTTGGGTATATAACCCCTTGTGTTGTTTTGGGGTTTAAGGGGATCAAACTCGGAGAAGTGGTTTCTCCGAGCTAAAATCTTTTTGGACAAGTTTGTTGAGTTAGATGTGACTTGTGAAAAGGTCCTTGGCCGCCAATTGGTTATTGGTAGTAATTGGAGTTGTTAAGTCCTTGGTTTTGGTTAAAAAGTAACCAAAATGGTTTCGTATATCCAAAGTCTCTGTATGAAGGTATTTTGAAGTGTGGTTGATGTCTATAATTAGATTGGGATGAGAATGACTCGTAGGAATTGGAATCAGGTCAATTGAAGGTCAAAACTCGAAGTTATATGTGTAGAAAGTTTGCCTGAAATATCAGCAATTTCCTAATATGATTGCTGTCATTGGCATCGCGGTACTAGGAGGGAGGCCGCAACGTCAACCCATTCTATTTCTCGTACACTATGGTGACACTATAGCTAGCCGCGGCACTGCTCTTTATTTGCCCTATTTAAGTTGTTTTGAATGTTTTAGGTATTAGTTTTGGATTTTTTGTTGTAGGTTTTTACAAAGCTCAAGAATGAGTTTGGCAGCGAAGAAAGAAAAGATTGAAATGATAGAAGTTCAAATAAGAGCTCAGTCAAAATTGTTTAAGGCTAATTACAAAAGGTTAGACGTCTATCTTAGCATTCTGAGATGAAGTAATTATGACAACCTATTATATCAAAATTTTGTCATTGGCCACATCTAGACATTGATGGGAACTGAGGTCGCTGGCAGCTAAGGCAGTGAAAGGTGGGAGAGGCTCTCCTTTTGGCTTTTATCCTCCTTAAAATATAAGTAGGATTATTTCTGTAAAAGTGCAAGCATTCTTTATCTCCCCAACGTCCCTAGGTTCTTTGCTGGAATCAAATGGAGCTCAGGTTTTAAATCCCAAATATCTTGATTTTTTCAGTATGAAATCCCAACTTTCCCTTTTTATAATGACTAAGAAAGGGTTTTAGAAGCATCTTAAATCCTGTAAATTCTAAAGAGAAAAAAAATTGGATTCAGGTGGAGATATATGCTTACTAAAGCAATATTAAACACATTTTATAAACTTAAGGTCAAGGAAAAACTCATTTTGATTTTGTAATGTATATGAAATTGTAAGATATCCACCAAAAGAAACATAACTACTAAAAGATTTCACATGAATGATAGAACAGAAAGAATGGCTTTTGGTAATCAAATTTGAACAAGTCTTGTTAATATCTATAATGTTGAAAGGTATAATATCTAATTAAATGTCCTATAATCAAGTCAAAGATGATTTTCCATTAATACTTGGAGACCTAGTAGGAAAACTATAACCTAAATTAATTTCTCTTTGACCAACAACTTTGTCTATGTGGCTTCATTCACCACATTAGTGTAAGTTGTAACAACCCTCGTGACACTTGTCTTTGGCATTGTGTGCAGAACCAGAGGAAACATGACGAAGAAAGGTTTAAGTGGAGAAAAAATGAGCTTCATACCATGGCGAGAGGCAGAGCCACTGCGGTGAGAGCCAATTCTAGTGTAATGTTTTCGGCTAAACATAGTGGCACCGTAGAGGGCTGTTATGGGGCCGCGGGGAACGTCGAAGTTTTTTCTTAAATTGGAATCATTTTGGATGAACAAAAAAGAAAGAAACGGAGGAGAAACTGAGGGAGTTCTGCTACGGTTTGTGATTTCTAGCCCTTAGGAGTAATTTTCAACCTCTTGAAGCTTGGATCTTGGTTGGTAAGTGATCCCTACTCCTCCTTCTCTATTTTCTTTGGTTTGAACTTGGGATTTCTCAGTTATAAGTTGGAATCTTCAGTTTTGGCTGAAACCCACCAATTAAAATGGATAGAATGGGGTTAATGGAGTGTGATTTGGTGTTCTTGTTGCTTGGGTATGAGTTTTGAGGGATGTATGTATGACTTAAGCTTAACCCTAGATTGTTTTCAATTAGGGCTCTTGAGAATTCGAAGTGTACATGTTTGAATGGTTCCCAGAAGCTTAATGATGTATGAAAATGGTATTGGAACCTTGAGTTAAGCCTAAATGATTGAATTGTAGAATTTAGATATTTTAATTGTATGTTAATTGAGGATTGTATGGTATTGTAGAGGTTGTTTGGTTGCTCAGAGGAGTCGAGTCGTGGGACTGACATTCAAGAAAGCTTGGGCAGTCGCATGTATGGTATTAACAACCTGGGGTAACAGAGTGTTTGTATTGTTTGTATTGTATATGTATATTATGTTGGTATATATGTGTATATATGCATGTGTCCATTCATACCACGATATGGATATATATGTGTGTGTATGGTTTGTCTTTATATCGTGGTTTGCACACAGCTAGATGATGATTATGATGATTATGGTGATGAGTAGAGGTGATAATGTTGATGTGACATGAGATGATGCATGCATGACATTGTGACATATGACGATGATGATTATACGATGATATGACATAAGCATCACCACATGACATTGTGAGATTGTGACATATGGCGGATCGGTTGGTGATGATGATATGATATATGATATGAGATATGATGATATGATATATGATTAGGGAAGATAAGGATGAGATTCCTGTCGCTAAATCCTCCCCTATGGCTAAGGGAGCCAAGTGGCAATGGACTGGACCTTTCCTAAATCACTACCAATTTGAGGTGGTCCAGGGAAAGGAGAGCCACGATTCGAGCACTAGTGTAACCTTTGGCCGGGTTGTATTAGTATAAGGTGAGCTTGGAGATGTCCTGGAATCAGTCTTCATCGACTGTTGGAAGGGAGTTACCTATATGAAATATCCTATTATGATGACAGGTCGTGGTTCTAGCTGTGTGCGAGGGAGACATATATTCCATTTCATATTGCATTCATGAGATTAAATGAGTTATATGTATGTATATATGTGTGTGGTTGTTTCTGGTTATTGAGACATTGTCTCATACCTCTTTCCCATGAACTAACCCTTTCAGGTGAAGGTTCTGGTACTAGTTTTGAGAAGACAAGGGAGTAGTATCGGACTTGGGGATACTAGGTCTATGTAGTGTATATTTAATTGGATATGTACTTTGTGCTAAATATGATAGTTGTTGTAATGGATATAAGGATTTTGATGATTGTAATGATATGGTTGTTGTTGGTATGTTATGGATGTGGAGTTACATTGTACGTGCTGTGTATGTTGAGTTGTGGTATAGGTGAGCCTAAAGGTAGAATTGGGCCTTGTTGGTATGTTTTAGAGCCTGTAACCTGTTTTGTCAATTTAGGATTCAAGGGGGTTAAATCTCATAGGAGTGGTTCCTTTGAGGTAAAACCTCTTTGGACAAAATGGTTTGGTAGTTTTGGACCTGTGTGAATGGTCCCGGACGGTCAATTTGCCTTTGATGGCAAATGAAAGTTGTGAGTTGTGAATTTTGGTTAAAAAGTGGCCAAAATAGTGTCAGGTGTCCAGAATTTTCATATGGAGGTGATTTGAGATAAAATTGGCGTCTATGGATAGTTTATGACTATATTGATTTGTAAGAGTTGGAATTAGTCAATCGAAGGTCAGAGCATAAAGTTATGCATGTCGGAAGTTCACTTTGGAGTTTGGAATTTGCTAGTATAAAAACCAGCAAAGGGCGCCATGGACCCAGGAAGCCAGGCTGTGGCGCCATCAAAGTCAGTGGCATCCAGAGGAAAAGAAAGGGGATGGAGCCACGACGGTACTATAGCAGCCGCGGCCCTAGCCCAGTGTATGGTGTTCTTTGACATTTTTCTCCTACTTTGAGATTTTGGAAAGTTGTTTTGAGATGTTTTGGTTGTGTTTGGTTGATTTTTAATGTTATTGGTCCAGTCTGGTGGTGTTCGGGAGTAAGGTGTTACATAAGTAGTGGTTTAAATCTCTAGTATTGTTGGCTACTACTCAAATCTTGCTCACACATCTGTACAATTACAAATCTAGTGAACAAGATTTCACAATATGTAGGCAATTACACACAACAATGGCATCAATTCATATCCCATTTCAAATAGTTGACTAATTAATTGGATGATTGAATTTAAGTATCAATTTGTTTTTCAATTTATACTAGGCTTCAGGCGCAGCAAGCAGCCCTCATACTTTCTATTTATGCACCTATTACATAAAAGTAAAATTTCCTATTATACAAATACTCATTTGCATTAAAAGGAAAATGCTCTATTGAATAAACAGTTGGAAAGAATAAGCCAAAAATTAGGATTATGATATCATCCTAACTTGTTCCTTCATTTAGGGGTAACTTCATTCCATGCCCATGTAACTTGAAGAAAATGCAGTCACTAGTCCAAGCCCCTTGAATTGTTATATGACTGAAACAAACTAATATTTGATTTCATTGTTCTATTGGATGGCTCCAATATGAGAAATGGGTTGGATGAACTGAAGTGGGTGCGGGTGGTAAAGGAGGCAGCAAAATGGGAGCCTTAACTTTAAGCATAACTGAAGTATTTGGTAGGTTCTAAGAGCCAGCATTATCAGTTGGCCGCATGCCATGGCTGGATAAGCCCTTTGTAGCTTGACCCTGAACAATAATAATATTTATTACGCTGAGAAAAAAAAATAACATTAGAAGAATGATGTATAACAAATGAAGGCTTTCATACTTGATCAGGTGGTGCAAGAGTAGCAGGTAACTCAGAAGTGAGTCGTTGAGTGTTGGAAAGCATCATTCATATGGACAGTTTCAGGTGTGGATGCCTCCCCACTTCTTGTTTCAGTAGCTCCTGCCCCAACATCGAGATGCAACATCAATTTCAATCCTAAACTATAATATGGATGTGATGATAGAGATGGAAAAGAAGAAGAAAGAAAGAGAAGGCAGTTATACATCAGGTGGACCAGGATGCGTCTCATTGTGTGTGCGGTGATGAGGATGGGGATGCCATCCGCTTCAAGTTTTAATTCCTCCAACTTGGCCGAAGGAAACTCATTTCAGCCTTCCAAAAGTGCTTGTTGATGGAATTTAGTGGCCTTCCCTTTTCCTTTGGTTCTTTTTCCTGCAACCAATGGCTTCTAGATTATTTGATTTCTCTGTTGCACATAGCTTGTGCTCCATATTGGAGCCTCTTTTAAGAAGAAATTATAATTATGAATATAAAATAATTACAGCCATTTACACTATGTAGAGCTGCAAGAACATTTGTATTAAAACACTCAATATTACTGATGTATCAATTTCAAATGTAGATCCTTCACTCATTTTAAGATATGTGTAGAGCTTGTACGTTTTATCTATATTGTCTAGATCTGATTTAAATGATTCAGATATGAACTATATAAGACCTAAATTATATAGATGAGAAATGTACCCCTATCACATCTTTAGAGATGTGCTGCAAGTGATATAAACTTATTGTTTTTACAAAATTTAATTTATATTTTCATAGATGTGCTGAGTTTGTATTTCAAATCATCAATATTGTCCAGATCTGATGTTTAGATGGTTCAGATCTCATTATCCCAATTAGATCTAAATGATTCAGATGAATAGTATGTATCTTGCACATCCTTATATAGACGCTGCAACAGATCTAACCTTCTCCCTCTACAAAAATTGATTTGTGGAAGTTCAAATTTTATGATAGATAAGTGAAACTTGAAGATTCTAAAAACAAAATGATGGACTCTATTCAAGATTTAAAAATTAAAACGAAAATATCAAATAGACAAGATTATAATAGCCATCAAATAGGATATATATATATATATATACACACCTTTGGTATATCGTTGATTTGATGAGCACCATCAGAATCATCATTCAATAGATTGTCTTGATCCACTTGATCACCAGCACCATAAACTTCGTCAAAGCCCATATTGGACGCCGAGGAAAGAGCTATGATCAACAATTGCAATATATCTCTTGGAGAAAGGAAGGAAGTAAATATTTATAGCTGAATAAATGCAGGGTTAGCATTTAAAGGCTGCGTTTGAACTTGAAAATGAATATTCTCTTACCCTATGTACCATTTTTTTCTTAAAGAAAATGTTTTAAAAAAATGCTAATATAACAATGATATCAACAAGTTAAGCTTTATTATTGCTAATCATCACACATTAAAAAAAAACTTCTTATTATAATTCCATAAAAAGAAATAAAATTTGTTTGGATTTTTTTTTAACTTTTTGTGGAATGGAAAATTGTGACACACACAAAAAAAATGTAGCATGTTTAAATTTGCTATTTCATTTTCGGCGGGTTTTTTTTTACCAATTTACATTTATTTCTCTTTTTTATTAAAATTTAAAAGTAAAGAAAGAGTTCTTCTTATCTTTAAAACTTATAAATTAATATTTTATCAATATATTAAATTGGATAATGAAAATATTTAATCTTATAAAATAATTCTCTTTCAATAATTCTTTCTCACAGGAAAATTAATGATATATAAGAAATAGAATAAAAAAAAGAAAAGAAAAGAAAAGAAATTAAGAAGAGAATCCTCCTGAATGCTCCCTTTATTTTACATCTTTATTTATGTGCTAATAAAACAAATGGATTCATCCCTTTATAAAATACTTAACTCATTAATTACATTAATAAATTTAAGTATTAAATTGAATTATTTTAAACATATTGATAAATATATTCTAAATACATGAATTATATTATTTGAAGTAGATTGATCTTTTTATGCTTGTCCATTTAGCAATAGTATACTCATGCTTTTACGATGGTCTTATGCTGCAAAAATGACCCTACCGACGGATAGCAAAACTAGTTTTAGAAACCCCCTTCAATTAATGATGGATAATCCTACTCACTATTATGAAAATCCGGTCAAATCAATCAAAATCAATTATTGGAAACCGGTTCGAAACTTTATAAAACTTGTCTAAAAGAAAATCGATCAAAAATTCATAGAAATTAGAGAAACTAGCTAGTAGTTACTAGTTTGACAAGTTCAAACTATTTTTTATCCCCTTTTATTATTAATTCAATTATGGTTCTACCACGATCATGGAAAAAGGATTTAACAAATTACAACCCTCGCTGCCGCGAAAGAAGTTTCATTTTTTTCTGTGAGGAGTATTCTTTAACCGACAGTTGAAGACTAATCTATTTAAAATATAGAGATTATCGAAATATATTTTGTCTCTCCTAACAAAGTATTCTCTAGACACACATCTAGGTATTAGACTTAGGATAACATGCTTAAGAGATTCAACTATTTACTAATTATGTTAAGATCTTATTGGTAAGAAGTTTCTTATTTTGACTTAAATAATTGTATCATTTAAAACCTACTAAATTACTAAAATATTTTATTCAAACTTCCCTCTACATTCGGGGTGGGCTGCTATTTCAAATTTAGAAACATTCTTTTGCTAAATAAACAGTTCACCACCATTTTACAATTAAAAAACCATTTCTGTCACTTTTGTGGCAATGATTTTAGGCCAATGTTTGAAAAACTGGACTAGTCAATTCAATCAGAAAATTATTGAATTGGTCACCAATCCAATCTGAACTAAAAGGATACATTAGGATAGAAGTGAACTAACCAAAACCAATCAACTCAGCTTTAAACTGATCATGATGGTAAAATTGGTGAGTTGATTGGCCTAGCTGATTGAAGAAAAAACAACAAATCTAAATTGGAAAATGAAGAAGAAGAATGTTGAGAAAGAAGACAGAAGGAGAGGGGAAAAAAGAAAATCAAAGAAGGAGGAGGAGGAGGAGGAGGAGAAATTAAAAGAAGATAACCAACAGAAAAAAAATCAAGTTCTTGGAGAGACTGCAGGTTGCAAGTGACGTTGTAAACCAAGGTGGAAAATAGTATGCTGAAGAAGTTGTTGGACAAGGAGAAGCTACATAGTAAGAAAATCGTTAGATGTCCTATAATCAAGTCAAAAATGATTTTTCCATTAATACTTGGAGTCGCAAAGCTACCAAGTGAATAAGTTCCCAAAATCATCTAATAGAACTTGATGATATGCATATTCTCATCTTTATCAGACCTAATTTGAATTAATTCCTCAGTGACCAACAACTTTGTCCAAGTGGCGTCATTCACAACATTAGTGTAAGTAGTGGTTTAAATCTCTAGTATCGTTGCTTACTACTCAAATCTTGCTCACACATCTGTACAATTACAAATCTAGTAAACAAGATTTCGCAACATATAGGCAATTACACACAACAGTGGCATCAATTCATATCCCATTTCAAATAGTTGACTTAATTGGATTATTGAATTTAAGTATCTGTTTGCTTTTGAATTTATACTAGGCTTCAGGCAATGCAGTAAGCCCTCATACTTTCTGTTTGTGTAGTTAATAGATTTTGATAGTGTAAAGCCAAGGAAAATTATACATCCATGGACAACCTATTATATAAAAGTAAAATTTCTGATTATACATATAGTCATTTGCATTAAAAGGGAAATGCTCTATTGAACAAACAGTGGCAAAGGATGAGCCAAAAACTAGGATCATGATATCATCCTAGCTTGGTCCTTCATTTGTTGGTAACTCCATTCCATGCCCATGTAACTTGAAGAAAATGTAGTCACTAGTCCAAGCCCCTTGAATTGGCCTAAGCCATATGAGAAATGGTTTGGATGAACTAAATGGACGCACGTGGTAAAGGAGGCAGCAGAATAAGAGCACTAACATTAAGCATAGCTAAAGTATATTTGGTTGGTTCTGAGAGCCAGCATTAGCTGTTGGCTACACACCATGGCTGGATAACCCTTCTGTAGCTCGAGCCTACAGAATAATAATATTAATTACACTGACAAAAAAAAACAATCATATATATTACAGGAATGATGTGCAACAAATGAAGGCTTTCATACCTGATCGATCAAGTGGCGCAAGAGTGGCAGGTAGCTCAGGAGTGAGTTGTTGAGTGTTGGAAAGCATCATTCAAATGGATAGTTTCAGGTGTGGATGCCTCCCCACTTCTTGTTTCAGTAGCTTCTGACCCAACGTCGATTTGCAACATCAATTTCAATCCTAAACTGTATTATGGATGAGATGACAGAGACGGAAAAGAAGAAAGAAAGAGATGGTAGTCGTACATCAGGTGAACCAAGATGGGTCCCATTGCGTGTGGTGATGAGGATGGGGATGCCATCCACTTCAAGGTTTAATTCGCCCAACTTGGCCTAAGGAGACCCATTTCAGCCTTCCAAACGTGCTTGTTGAAGGAATTTGATCTCCTTCCCTTTTCCTTTGGTTCTTTTCCTGCAACCAACAACTTCTATAGATTATTTTTCTGTTGTACATAGCCTTTTAAGAAGAAATTATAATTATAAATACAAAATAAATACATCCCCATGTTTGGATGGCTAAGATTTACACTATACGTAGAGCTGCAAAGCCAGGAAACATCACTTGACTTAAATTATTAAGAGACCTTTCAACATTTCAATCAAATAATTAGTTGGAAATTACACTTCAATCAGTCAAGTAAAATGAAAATCACTTTCTTTTAATGGTGGTCAAATATATGACAAATATATTTATGGGTCACCTGTAAAACTACTGATTAAGTATAGTTTTTAGTTTTTAAAATATGTATATCTAAAGAGATTCGTTCATGAATGTTACAACTATATAATTTATGGAAACAGAGAAAATATCAAAACTATATGGTTGTTGCAACTTAAAAATGCATCATTTTTATTTGAAATTTTTAAAATTTGTTACTTACTAATTAGTTCACATCAACACTCACTCCGGAGCATAAAATTATCAAGAGGTCAAAAGCGTATTTTTGTGACTCAAGAATCAAACAATTGAAACAAATTCTTTTACTCTAAGCTTGAAAGACCTAAAAATACACGTTTCCAGCACAAACAAACAATATATTTTCTCAGTTAATCAGTTCAAATTTAAATTAAGAAAAACAAAATACTGAAGTATGACTTCTCAACATAAGTCCAAATGGGACAGAGGCTAGATCGAAAGAACATTTGTACTAAAACACTTAATATTACTTATGTATCAATTTCAAGTGTAGATCCTTCACTCATTTTCAGAGATGTGTAGACTTTGTACTTTATATATATATATTGTAAAACCTTAACCTCATGAATCCTTTACTATTCATCCAATTAGATACATTTGGAAGTAAATTTGGACTAAATACGAAAAATTCCAAAAATTTACCAAAAATCACTATTCATTTGATAAATATAATAATTTGACTGAACTTTGAAAAATCATAACTAATTCTAGAAAAATCGTTTGAGGGTAGCTCAAATTACTAAATTTATTTCTTAAAATACTCTGAGGGAAAAATATTAATTTGGAATTTTATTGGGCAAATTGCAACAATAAATTTCATGAATTTACTTGTAATCTTACCCTAATTTTTTTTTCCAAATTTCATTCCGTAAAATTCCATAATGCTATACTTTCAATAGTAGTCACATAACACATGTAAAATTAATCCAAAACAGACTTTTATTATCATCTAGGAGTCACACATAATTTACATAACTGTAACATAAAATATCATTAGACTTGATATTACATAAGCATCCAAAATATCCTTAATATTTTTAAATATTTCTTCATAGATCCTCTTTTATCTCCTTGCCTTTCACATGATTTGGACTTAATCATGGTTAGATATTTGGTGGGGTGAGATTTATGAAAATCCCAATAACATCATAATCTCATTCTTAGTATAATATTTAGAAATAGTTGTAAGAAATATTATTTCACTTTGGCATGGTAACATTTAGGATCAAAAGGCATCTTTTAGCATGTTCATCATGTTCTTCACATGGTCATTCTTATTCATGTAAAATTTATAGTATGTTCATTATTCTTTTACCATTTTGATCCAACATCATCATCATATTCATAACATAAACATGTTTTCTACCTACCAATCATATAAATATAAGATCTAAACAACCATTTAGAAATAAAATGTAAGAAAGGGAGAATATGTTACCTTAAACTTGCAACCTTCCTTTCCTCTTCTCTTCCTTCTCTCTATAACTCACTTTCTCACTAATATATGATGGATTTTCGTTTTTAGTGTGAAGAATGGAGGGGAGGAATAGACAACAAGAAGCAACTACATCCATTGGATTAAATTTTGATCCAAGGGTCAAAATTGCGCTATATATATCACCTCTTTTCTCTACCATACACATAATCTATTCACATAATTATTATCTAATTAATTTTTCCTCTCTTGTCATTAATTTTGATGCCACTTTTATCTCCAAATAAGGTAAATATTGCATCATTATGCTTACATAAGCTTACTTCATCCAAACTTTCAATTTTAACACCTAATCTTTGAAATAGTATTATACATAGTGGTTAACTCTTCTCCACTCCTTTTTCTTCTTATTTGCACGCCATTTTGAGTGATAATTCAGCCCAAGATGGTGCCTTTAATTATTTGGGCTTAAACCATTTAATTATAGGCCCAATTTCAACATATATTGCCTTTAATTATATAAATTTTGTCTGGTAAAATTTTTCATGCATAAATATATTTAAAATATGAATTTCAAACTCATTATAACCTTAATTAATTATTTCTAAGCCCATAGAATTTATTATAGAAGATATTTTACCTTATTAGGCTCTAAACGAAAACATCGATAAAATTAGTCATGGTTAGTTTTTCCTGTAATCTCTTTATATAGATAATTATTATAAACCTTCTAAAATTACTTTGGACTTATTCTTGATTATTTCATAGTCTACTAGATCATCTATAATTTAATTAGTCTGGAAATCGGGTGAATTGAGCTTATTGAGCCATTTATCCTTTCTTGACCTAGTTTGAACTATTCTTGTCAATAATACTTCTAGGCTTTCCAAAAATCATCCCTGGCCTATTAGAGTTTTCTACACCTTTGTTGGGCTTCCATGAATAGTACTCTTGACCCACTAAGTAACTAGTGAAGTCTTACTAGCCCAGACTCCGATTTTGACCTAATGTCCATTAGACCGATTCTATAGCTATTTAAACCTTATAGAAAAATCCAGTATCTCTTTCTATGCCCTAATATATATGAGTTTCCTGATCCAGAATTATTTTCTAATTCTTATTAATTTACAGATTATAGAACTTCGGATCAATTTTCTGCTCAATATATCTATTTTCTAGTTTTACTTATTAGAGTATAATTTCTTACGATAATTTTCCTGAATCATCTCCTATAATCAGTCTTAGCAAATACTGGACAGATAATTTATTTGAGAAAATGACATCTATATCCCCTTTTTTGTCCTTTTACTAATAATTAATAATTTCAATTATACCATCCAGCTTTCTTTGTAATTTGGTCTTTGATCATCTTTTGTAGTTTAATCCCTGATTTGATCTACATAAGATATTTAAACTCTTTTAATTCTAATTATGCAGTAATTTTCTAAATTAGAATTCAAACAAAATAATAAAAATTTGGATGTTATATATATATATATATTGCCTAGATCTGATTTAAATGATTTAGATTGATCTGAACTATACAAATAAGACCTAAATTATTTTGATGAGAAGTGTGCACCTATCGCATTCTTAGAGATGTGCTGCAAGTGATATAAACTTGTTTGCACAAAATTTAATTTATATCTCGGTAGATATGCAAAGTTTGTGTTTCAAATCATCAAAACTATTTAGATCTAATGTTTAGATGGTTTTGATCTAAACTATCTAAATTAGATCTAAATGATTCATTCAGATGAAAAGTATGCATCTTCCACATCCTTAATAATGTGCCACAAGATCTCCCTTTACAAAAATTGACTCGTAGAAGTTTGAGTTTTATATTAATTAGCTAAGTAAAACTTGAATTCCCTATTTAGTATAGGGGGAGGGAGGGAGAGGGGAGGGAAGCAATAGGGGGAGGGAGGGGGAGGGGACTGTTCATACTCATACCAAACAGGGGGAGGGGAGTTGCTCCCCTCCCCCCTGTTTGGAGTGATATTTCGAGGGAGGGGGCCTCTCCCCCTCCCCTCAAAACGTCCTCCCCCCCCCCCCCCCCAAATTGGGGGGACACAGTGGGGGACAGCCACCCCCCATATTTTTTATTTTATAAATAAAATTTTTTTTAAAAATATAAAAAATTTTAAAAATATTTATTTAAATGTCTCACTATTAAAAAATATTAA
The DNA here is from genome assembly GCA_026686845.1 of Adenanthera pavonina. Lineage (NCBI taxonomy): Eukaryota > Viridiplantae > Streptophyta > Magnoliopsida > Fabales > Fabaceae > Adenanthera > Adenanthera pavonina. The sequence continues at coordinate 48,917,247 of JAIVEN010000001.1, read as the reverse complement.
GTTTTATATTTTAAAAAGTGAGTATAAAAAATTTCAGTAATTTTATACTCAAAATTGAAATTTTTTATAGTCATACAAATGATAGAAAATTTCTTTAATTTTAAGAATAAAATGATTAAATTATTATTAACTTACTTCCCCTCCCCTCCTAAACTAAATAACAAATTATTAAAATTTCTCCCCTTCTCTTCCTTTCCCTCCCCTTCCCTCCATATCTCATCTCTCCTCCCCTCCCCTCCCATCCCATTCCCTCCATTAAAATCCTTCCTTTCCCTTCCCTTCCTTTTTCTCCTATCAAATAGAGCCTAAAAACAAAATGATAGGACAATTCAAAATTTAAAATAAAAATATCGAAATTATAGACATCTTGATCAAAATAGCCAACGATATATAGGATATATACCTTTGGCATATCGTTGATTTGATAAGCACCACAAGATTTATCATTCAATCTATTCTCTCTTGGTCCGCTTTGTCATCGCCGCCAGAAACATCTTCAGAGCCCATATTTGACGCGGATGAAGGAGCTACGATCAACAAGCGCAATATATCTCTTGTCCACTGTACTAGTATTTTCTTCACACTAGAAAGTATTTAAAAAAAATGCTAATATAACAATGATATCAACAATGTAGGCTTTATTATTGCTAATCATCACATTAAAAAAATAACTTTGTTGTTATAATTCCATAAAAAGCAATAAAATTTGTTTGGATTTTTTTTTAAAAACTTTTTGTGGAATGTAAAATGGTGGCGCACAAAAAAAAATACATGTTTAAATTTGCTACTTCTTTTCCGGTTTTTTCTTTTTACCAATTTACGTTTATTCTTTTTTTTTAATAAAATTTAAAAGTAAAGAAAATTTTCTTCTTGTCTTCAAAACTTACAAATAAATATGTTATCAATATATTAAATTGAATAATGAAAATATTAATCATATAAAATAATTCACTTCCAGTAATTCTTTCTCACAGTAATTAAAATTAATGAAATACAAGAAATAGAATCAACGGAAAAAAAGAATTTAAGAAGAGAAATGAGGGGATAATTGTAATTCGCTTCAATGCTTCCTTTCTTTGTACATCTTTATTTATGTGCTAATAAAACAAACGTGGTTCATCCCTTAACAAAATACTTAATACACATTAACTACACTAACAAATGTGTTGCACAAATTTAATTATTAAATTGTATTATTTTAAATATCTTGATATATAGATATATTCTAAATACATGAATCATATTATTTCAATATCATCTTCTTATGGTTGTACATTTAACAGCAATTTACTCATGCATGTATGGTGGTTTTATATATGCTGCAACAATGACTTTACCCACAAATTCCAACACCCTGGTCCAAATAGGGGTTGGGAGTGGGTTACTGCTAGTTTTCTAAAAGGCCAACATTAGTGATAGTTTTAGAAAACCACACAATTAATGATGGGTAATTGCTACGTACTATTTTGAAAATCGAGTTGAATTGATCAAAATCAGTGATCCGGAATGAATTTGAAACTTCAGGTCAAAAAGAGAACTGATAATTGCACAAATTTAAGTATTAAATTGAATTATTCACAGACAATAGAGTATATTTTTTTGATTTCATTGCAATATATGTGGCTCATTTAGATTATGCATTTTTGCTATTTGTCATTTCTTTCTATTGTACTACAGGTGGCTGGCATACTGTGATTTGTTTCGTTGTAATAAACTTGATTATGAATAAATGAATATTGAAGACTCAGTGATTTCGAAGAGAGCTTAAGCCATTTTGTTGCATATATATATAATGGTTATTTGTCACTGCTGAGAGAGAGACGAGTGGATAGGAGGTGAAGTGATGTGCAGAGCAGTGCCAGAAGCATGACTGTAGATTGCAACAACAGGCTTTTGAGGGTCAAGTGAAGTTATGTTGATATGGTCCAACCTAACCCTCCTATATCACTGAACCTCACCTCGCTCACTTTCAGTGCTTGCCTTCTCATCTGCTTTCTTTGTGTCCGTGTAATGTTGGTCAATCAAAATTATATTGGCACTCGCGTTTTGCTTATTGTTATATGTTCCAATGAGATTCCCCTCCCACATCCCCTTCCTCCCTGCATGCATGCCCAGCCTAACCAAACCAAACATGAATTTTGATTAATTTCCTTCACCAGCTAGCTAGGTAAACCAAAGCTAGGTAATTAAATGCATCTCAAGTTAAAAATTGAGCACCAATTGCCTGCTGGTATGCTACAATCTTTAGAGATCCCGAAGTGGAAATAGGATAGCGTTTCCATGGATTTTGTTATGGGATTACCGAGGACCTCTTCAGGACACAATGCAATATGGGTCATTGTAGATAGATTGATGAAGTCGGCCCATTGTCTTCCAATTCGGGAAACTATTTCAATGGAGAAGTTGGCCCAGTTGTATGTGAATGAAATAGTAAGGCTGCATGGAGTCTCGATGAATATTGTATCGGACAGAGATCCGAGGTTTACATCCAGGTTTTGGAAATCTCTTCAGAAGGCCATGGGTACGAAATTAAGTTTCAGTACTGCTTATCACCCTCAATCTAATGGGCAGACTGAAAGGACTATTCAAACTCTGGAGGACATGCTGCGGGCATGTGTTCTAGAGAACAAAGGCAATTGGAATCAGTTTTTGTCGTTGGTTGAATTTGCCTCCAACAACAGTTTCCACTCGAGTTTGCAAATGGCTCCGTATGAAGCATTGTATGGCAGGAAGTGCAGGTCACCGTTGTGTTGGGTTGAACTTGGTGAAAGGAGTCTTCTAGGCCCAGATATTGTGAATCAAACCTCTCGGCAGATAAAGAGTATTCGTCAGAAGCTTCTTACAGCTCAGAGTCGGCAAAAGAGTTATGCGGATAGGAGGAGGAGACCATTGGAGTTTGATGCAGGAGATCATGTGTTTTTGAAGGTCACTCCTACTACTGGTGTTGGAAAATTGATTTGAGCCAAGAAGCTCACTCTGAGGTATATGGGTCCATACCAAATTCTGGAATGGATTGGGCCAGTAGCCTATCAAGTGGCGTTACTGCCTAGTCTTGTTGGGTTGCATGATGTTTTCCACGTGTCTCAACTCAAGAAGTATTATCCGGATCCGTCTCATATAATTGATGATGAAGCAGTTCAAGTACGAGAGGATCTGACTTTTGAGGTCACACCATTACAAATTCGAGATGTGAAGGAGAAGCAGTTGAGGAATAAGACCGTAAAGTTGTTAAAGGTCCTTTAGAGTGGTTTGATGTCCAATGATATCACTCGGGAGACTGAAGATTCTATGCGGAGGAAGTATCCAGAGATCTTTGCTTGAGGTAAGTTGAAATTTCGAGGACGAAATTTTTATAAGGAGGGGAGAGTATAACGCCCCTCATGCTATTTTTCTTGACATTGTGTTTAGGACCGGAGGAAACAGGATAGAGAAAGGCTCAAGTGGAGTCTGAAAGAGCTCCACGCCGCGACGAGAAGCAGGGCCGCCGAGGCGAGAAGCTTTCCAGTGGCATTGTTCCGGATAAAGTGGTGGCGCCACAGCGGTATCTCTGGGGCCACGGCGAGAGTTGGAAAAATTGTTTGAATTTGGATCAGTCGGACGCGAAAGAAAGAAAGAAACGAAGGAAGTGACGATGAGAGACCTAGGAGCAGTGCTAGGGTTCGACATTTCTGGCATCTTGGAGTGATTTTCGGACCTTAGGAGCTTGGATTCAAGTTGGTAAGTGTTCCCTACTCCTTCCTCTCCATTTTTCTTCGGTTGAAGTTTGAGATTTTCGGTTGTAAGGCTGGATTTCCGAGTTAGGGTGAAATCCACCAATTGAAATGGATGCTTTGAGGTTAATGGAGTGTGTTTTGGTATTCTTGTGGCTTGGGTGTGAGTTTTAAAGGGGTTATATGCATTTGAGCTTAACCCTAGGTTGTGTTTGGTTAGGGCTCTTGGGAATCCGAAGTGTATGTGGTTGTGTGATGTTTGAGTGATCCCTAAAAGCTTATTGATGCATAAAAAGGGTGTTGGAACCTTGGGTTAGGCCAATGTAATTGAATTGTGATGTTTGGATTATTGGTATATTATGCTAATGGTAGAATTATGGTATGGAAAAGGTTGTTGGCTAATCGAGAGGGGTTCACGCGTATCGAATAGTTTAAGGAAGCTTGTGGAACTCGTGTGTGTGGTAACGACAATTGAGGTAACTGAGTGTTTGTTTATTTGTATTGTATTTGCGTATTGGTATGAATATTATATATATATATGCATGTTTCTTTCATACCACGATATTAATGTGATTGTGTGTACTGTTTTATATATATATATATCGTGGTATGCACACAGCTAGATATGGAATTGATGATTATGATGACGATGATTATGATGATGATATTGGTATGGCATGACATGGTGCATACATATGATTGTGACATAATGATAATGATTGTATGATGACACATGAGCATCACCACATGGCATTGTGAGGCCTTGATATATGTGGCGGATTAGGTGGTGATGATGTGATGATGATATGATATGATTATATATTTTAGGGAGGATAATGATGGATTATATATTTTAGGGAGGATAAGGATGGGATCCCTGCAGCTAAATCGCCTCCGATGGCCAGGAGGGGAAAGGCGCGCAGTGGACTGCACCTTCCCTAAATCGCTGTCAATTTGTGGTGGGAAAGTGGAAGGAGAGCCACGGTCTGAATATTAGTGTTATCTTTGGCCGGGTATGCTAATGGGAGGTGAGCTTGGTGATGTCCCGAAATCAGTCTTCACCGACTGTCGGAAGGGAATTACCTATACGAAATGTCCTGTTATGACGATAGCCCGTGGTTCTAGCTGTGTGCGAGAGAGACATGCATACCATTCATTGCACATTGCATTCATGAGTGTATGGAATATATATATATATATATGTATGTGTGTGTGTTTGTTCTCGGTTACTGAGAGATTGTCTCATCCCCTCTCCCATAAATTAACCTTTCAGGTGACAGTTCTGGCACTAGTCCGGAGAAGTCGCGGGAGTAGCTGTGTACGTGGGAATAGTCTACGTAGCGTGTGTATTCTGTATTGGGAGAGTTATTTTGAGATGTCAGGGTTGTTTTTGGTTGGATTTTGAAGATTTTGGTTAAGTCTGGAGGTATCAGGAGGTAGGGTGTTACAGTGTGTGAGTGCGTGAAATGCAAAACGAAGAAGCCATTATTATTATGCCACTATAAGTACATTAATATATTAATAATATAGAATATAAAATGGATTGGCGCAAAATTAGGGAAGGAAGGCAATAAAGAAGACAATGACACACATGGAGTTCCAAACTCTATATATATGTACCAAGCTCCTTTGTTCAAAGACTATATACAGAGGCTCCAAAAATACCAGAAAAATAAAAGGATTATTTGGCTACAGAATGATTCTGCAGAAAAATAAGCCCTATCTAGCAATGATCTTCATACAGTTTGTGTATGCAGGCATGGCTTTGCTCTCTAAGGCTGCAATCTACAAAGGAATGAACGCTTATGTGTTTGTTGTCTATAGGCAGGCTTTTGCTTCAATTGCCTTGTCTCCATTTGCTTTCTTTGACAGGTTCTGCACAGTTATTTTCTCTTCATTTTCCCTCAATTATTACACCATGCTTACATATGTATGCAGACTTAACAAGCTTTTCCTTTTCTCTCATGACCAATCTTCTCTTTGACTTACAGGAAGCAGGCTACTTCCTTGTCATACGCCTTGATCTGCAAAATATTTTTCATTTCCTTATTTGGGTATGTGAACAACTTCTTTGTGACCCCGGTTCTTGTTTCATAACTGTCAATACAAACATGGGTAAAACTAACAACAGAGTTAGTCCCCGAAGTTTTAGGCCTAATGTATCAGCCCTTAAAAATATGAATTTTCATTCTTTTGACATTTTCGGAACACTTAATACAGGCCTAATTATGCAGGTTAACATTGAGTTCAAGCCTTTACTATGTTTCAATCAACAACACTTCAGCAACTTTTGCTGCAGCATCCCCAAACACTGTCCCTGCCATTACTTTCATCATGGCTGTTATAATAAGGTGAATGACAATAACTAGAGTCTAGATTTACATAATTCCAATGCTTTAACTCAGACAATAAATACTGTTTTCTGTCATTTCAGAGTGGAGAGCATTTCCATAGAACACATGTATGGAGTGGCCAAGATTCTGGGTTCTGTTCTAAGCCTTTCTGGAGCAATCATATTTGCCTTAGTGAAAGGGCCTCCTCTAGAATTCATGAAGTGGAATCCTGAAAATCAGGAGCATCAGTCTTCAATGTCACTAACATAGGGTCACTCCAAAGTGGATTTAATTAAAGGTCCAATCATGATGCTTTCTGCTAACACTGCTTGGTCTTTTTGGCTTATATTGCAAGTAAGTACTTCATAAATCATAATTGCTGTCTTCCTCCATCATTTGTTCCTTATTTAAAGCTTTTAGGTCTTTTTATTAAAGATTTTTACCATTTACTTTGGTTTAGGGTTTCATTGTAAAGCAATACACAGCGAAGTTCAGGCTCACTAATCTGCAATGCTTCTTCAGCTGCATACAGTCTGCTGTTCTTGCTGTTGCAATGGAGCGAAATCCTTCAGCTTGGAAGCTTGGATGGGACATTCATCTTCTTTCTGTGGCCTACTGTGTATGTTGATCTTCTTATGTCTGCAAAAGTTTAGATGTTCACAACTTAACAAAATCAAAACCTCATACAAGTAGTTCAAGAATAGAAAACACGACTTACATAACATATTTAGATTTAGACTACTTAATCGAAAGTAGAAACACAAAAACTCTGCAAGACGAGTTTAAAAATGTTTGCTTTCCGGCTAAAAACCAATTGTTGGTCAGAGTGTAACTTTTCTTTGTCAACCCATATCAAATATGGATTCACCAGTCTCTTTCAACTTTCTGGAGTTATATCTAGTCGAACTTGATCCACACCTCTCCAAACCTGGAATGCATCGTTTCCTTCCTTTTAAGAGAGGACCATCCTTGAACCTAAATTGTAAATGTAGGATTTGAACCTGTAATCAAACTCTAATACCAAAAACAGAACATTTATCATTAAATACTAAACTGATTCGATCTAGAGAGATTAGTCGGGACCCTTGTGATGTTACCTGGCTGAAACCAGTCCACACTCTCTCCTCACACGGGAGGAAGCTTGTTCTAGACTTTGACTTAGGAATAGATAGTGTCTGGCAAATTCTAAAAAATGGAAAATACAGATTCAATATAATCAATATAATATAGTCTCTTAGTTCCGATGTCGGACTCACAGTAGCTAGGGTCATAACATGGTAGGCAAGGGTTGCTGTGCCCATTGAGAGTCTCTCCGAATCAACAACAAAGTCATATCTCTAAAGTAGCGAAATGCAGGAATTGGGATTTGTTTTTTGAGGTCCAAAATGTGAATGAATCTCTCACAATCCAAGAGATACATAGATGAATGTCAAATTCAAAAGCCAATTTTTCTTTTTTCATATCATGAGCCATGATACTAATCGTTGACGTGTGGTATGGCTTCTCTTAATGGACCACACTTCAACTTCAACCATTTGTGTTCAGCAGATAAGTTTACAACTCAAAAAAGCTTATAACCTCCCAGTGAACTGTAAAGTTAGCATGAAAAGATTGGGATTAGTACAAGAACAGAACATCATAGGAATATCCACATTATGCTAACTACTTTTCCTTGTGATTTCATTTTATTAAAAAAAAAAAAAGCTTTTATATGAATGAAGAGTTTACTGTTATTTTGCAGGGTGTACTTGTGACAGGGATTTGTTATTGGCTTCAAGTATGCACTATAGAGGCTAAAGGCCCAGTTTTTACAGCATTGTTTACACCTCTTGCCCTTATCATCACAGCAATATTCTCTGCTCTTTTGTGGAAGGAATCACTTTACTGGGGAAGGTACATGTCTCATCTTCAAAAGTCTTAATATGATATTTTGAAAGTAAAGATTTTGATGCTATAGAACTTGATTACGATGATAAGAAACTGACGGGTAGATTGCTTTTGGTTTTATTTTGTGTTTGTTTTGGGGTCACCTGTAGTATTGGAGGTACAGTGTTGTTGGTGGTTGGACTCTACAGCGTATTGTGGGGGAAGAACAGAGAGTGTCCCAAACAGGAAAGTTATGTACAAGATGAACAAGAGGACAGACCTCTCTCCAAATTTGAGGAGGATACTGCATTGGACTGCATTATTCGCCACTAATTCCATTTGATTTGACATCTCAATGTGCATTTTCGTATCTGTTTCTTTTTTTTTTTCCTTTTGTTTTTTCCAATTATGTGAAAATGCATGTATATCTATTCAAGTTCTTATTAAGTGTTTTAACAGAAAAAGTAGGAGAGAGAGAAGGGGCGGGGGATTGATCTATATATCTAGGTTTTATAAAAGTAACCGTTGAATTGGCTCTACCAAGTTCCTATTTTATTTTTTAAAGAGTGTTCGTAAAAAAACTTACAGATTATTAATCATTAAAATCTTTACATAGAAAGCGGAATTCAAACCCACTTTCTTGTAGAATATAAATTATATTCTTACTAACTTAACCAACATTTATTAATATATAAGTAGATTCTTTATGGTTAAGCTTTTTTTTTTTTTTGCCAAAACATTTTACTATATTTAAAATTAGTGAATGGACAACAACGACCATACTAATGTAAATAGTAAGTTATTTTCATATGTTCTGTGGTTTGTTTAAAATTACACAACATTATATTATAATTTTTAAAATATAAATTTCTTTTCTTAAAACTGAAACTGTATCACACTTTAGTCAATTTCAACCTTTTTTTTTTTTAAATATCACTCGTTAATTTAAATTTATATTTTTTACAAATAAAATTTCATTCAAAATTTTTTGACCAACTTGATCCTTCAAATTTTGCAACTCCAAAGAAAAACTTTCGAAAAAAAAAATTCTTTCTATTGTTTAAAGATTTCATCCTTACAATTAAGAAATACTTAACTTAATAATGGACTTTTAATAAAATTCAAATTTTAAATTATATTTATTAAATTTAAATTTTGAACTGAATTTTTATTACATAATATGTTTGAAAACTCAATTCTCAATTTAGCAAGCGTTAAATTGAACAAAGTTTGTTGGCCAAAAAAAATTGAACAAAATTTATCTTCGGCATATTCTCCAAAGAGAATATTTTGTACGAATAGATTTGTGTGATTAAAAGAGGCCAGTCCTCTTTTTTTATTGGTGGGAGACTGGGCTAAGCCTGGTCTACTTACATGAATATGAAGAAAATTGAAATATATTGGGAACATGGGCCTCTAGGAGCCCAATTAAAGAAACACTTTCTAAAAAAAAGTACTTAAGAGAAAAATAGGAGATGACTGCACATTCCCCCATGAATGTTCTAACACGCGCACGCAAAATTATCTTTATAATTACCTATCATTAAAAAACTCTTGCCCACATGGCCACATAATTAATATTATAGATCTAGTTAACAAGAAAATTTTACAGAGGCATCAATTTCTTTTCTTTTTTGAACAATTAAATTATGTTGAAGTTTTAATTTGAAAAAAAAAATCGCTTTCCCATTGATATGCATGCAGAAGCCTTCAAGTTTTGTTTTGTTTCAATTTAAAGCCATGGCAAATTATATATTCATAGACAACCTATTATATCAAAACTAGAATTCTTTGACTAAGAACTATATACTCATTTATATGAAAAAAAAAGAAATTAAAGAAAATACTCTATTAAGAAAATTCTTTACTATGCATGTACACATACTCATAATTAAAACCCAATTAAAGGTTTATCCCAATTTCCCCTTTGTATGGACTCCATTAAAATACTTTAATTAGTCCAATTTGATGGTCATGCAATAAGAAAACATGAAGAGTATAATTGGATAAATATATGTATCATAAAAATGCAATAAAAAGGACATATATGCATTAGACGTCCATGATTAAAGCTACAATAATCCAGGTAGTGAGCGTAGCTACACATATTTTGATTCACAACCAAATAATCCATCAAATCAATACAAATAGTCATGATAGAATCAAAGAGAAAACTCAAAGATCAAAGCCCAAATCTCTTTGAATCTTCATATTGATGGCTTCCAAACTTCACTGGGCTAAAATAGAAATAAGATATTGTAGCGCTTCACAAGCACTATCTTTTCCTGTGCTATTAAAAGGAAGGAAACAAAGATATCACAAGAATGTGTCCAATCTTTACTGTGAAAAAGCGGCTCTTCTTAGTGTGTTTAATTAAGCATAAAGGAAGTCCTCAGAAGCTTCATAAATCCTTTAAACAATAATGTAAAAAGAGGAATAAAGCTTACAAAAAACGATTTGAAGTAACACTAAAGAAGATGGAGATGGTGTAGTCATGCTTGTCAGAACAATATCAGGCACTATATATATATATGTGTGTATATGTACATGTATATGTATGTATGTTAAAGGGTTGAAGCGAAAACTCATGTCCTATATCAAAAATGGTATGCTATCTATAAAAAGAAATGCAATCATCAAATTTCACGAGTAATCACATTCGAACAACTCTATAGTCTGTGAGTCGATATCTACAATGTCAAAATAATAATAATAAATAAATACAATGGCATGCACCTAATTAAATGACCTATAAGCAAGTCAGAAATGGTTTAATTTTCAAAATAAAAAAAAATCAGAATCCTCACTTTAATTTATCAGACCTCTCATGAATTCACCTATGTCCAACAACTTTAACTAAGTGGCTTAATTATTCCCTACTTCAGTGCAAGTAGTGGCTTCAAAGTTCAATCTATAATGTCACTATATATGGATGCAAAATTTGCCCACCAGGTTAATATAATTATAACTCGTGAACAAGATCTTACGTATACAACGTAATCAATTCCATCATTCCATGCAACAGTGACATCAATTCATTTTCCCTTTTGAACAGTTAACTTATAATGTTTTGCCTTTTCCATTTATATATACTTGGCTTCAAACAATGCAGCAGCCTTCAAGTTTCTTGTTTCTATAGTTAAGAGTTTGATAACTTAAAGCCATGGCAAATTATACATTCAAGACACCCTATTTCATTCCTTACTATACATATTTACATAAAAAATTTGCTCTATTGAACAAACAGTGGGAAAAAATGAACCCAAAACTAATAAGGACAAGATTATAATATCATCCTAGCTTGTTCCGTCATTTGGTGGTAACTCCAAATGCTCTAATGAACAAACAGTGGGAAAGAATGAACCCACAACTAATAGGGACAAGTCTATATGATATCTTCCTAGCTTGTTCCTTCATTTGGTGGTAACTCCAAATGCTCTATTGAACAAACAGAGGGAAATAATGAACCCAAAACTAATAAGGACAAGGCTGTGATATCATCTGAGCTTGTTCCTTCATTTCTTGGGGACTTCAATTCATGCCAATCTTTTGCTGAGATTCTTTCTTGAAAAATTATGCAGAATTGGAATGTCCCCAGTGGAGGCCGTTTGAATTGTCAGATACTTTCTGATGGGAATTTGATGATGCATGTGCTTCCACCTCTCTCCCACTCCTAATTAATGAAAAATAGGATGAGTACTGTATGCATATATCCATCAAAATTTGTGGCTTTAAGTTCTCTTAGTTATATATAATGGCTCCAATAATAAGAAGTACTATATCTCCACAATAAAATACAGGTAGCTCTTAAACTTAACCTCTTCAATACGACTTTGATGATTTTAAGACAACCCTGTTGGGGATAAAATAAGAGGTTATATTGTGGTATTAACTTTTAAGTAACAGGGAAAATTACTTGAGCAATCTTAAATGACAAACGTTAGAATTAATCTCTGATTTAGACGAGTAGTATGTCTAATAATAATGGGACAAATAGAATTATGAGTCACCTGCAAAATTAATGATGAAATGTAGTTTTCAGTTTTTAATTAAAAGAGATGTCTTGGTTATTTCACTAATTCCTGAATGTTGGAAATATATTATTTAATCAAAGATAGATATCGAAATTATTTGGTCGATGCATCTTCAAAATGCATGATTTTCTTTGAAAATATTTTATTTGTTACTCAATAGTTCACATCAATACTTGCTTGGGAGCCTAAGATTATCAAAAGCTTAAAGGCGAATACTTTTTGTGATTCAAGAGTCAAATAGTTTTCTTTTTTTGGGGCCAAAGAGTCAAAAAGTTGAAACAATCTGAGATATAATTCTAAACTTCAAAGACTTTATGAAAATACACTTCAGGGACAAACATTGTATTTTTCTAAGTTAATCAATTAAAAATTAAAATTAGAAACAAAATTTGAAATAAGAAGGATGACTTTCCCTGTAGAGTTAAAGTTGGATCAATGCTAACATAGATTAATATTTGTACGTAACAAAATACTTAGCAACATAATTGTCTCGATTTCGAGTATAAGTCCTCCAGCATTACGTACGTCTAGAGTTTGTACATGTCATCTAAATCGTCCAAAAATGATTTAGGTTGTTCAAATCTGAACTATTAAAATAAGATCTAGATGGTAAGTGCAAATCCTCTGTCAAATCCCAAGAGATGTACAATGAATTCAAAGTTCGCTTATACAAACATTAATTTATAGAAGTTTAAATTTTATGTTAGCTAAACAAAAATAGATTATTCTGAAAAATAGGGTTCTATTCATGATTTGAAAAATAAAATAATATCAAAATGTTCGAAATGATTAAAATAATGAAGCATGACTTCTCTGGAAGAAGTTAAATTTAAATAAAAGCTAAAATACAAAACATTTGTATCAATTACTAGTGAAGATACTCCCCACACCTTTAGAGATGTGCTGAGTTTGTACTTTTCATTTAGGTTGTCCAAATTTGATTTAGATTGTTTGGATCTAAATTAAACTATCTAAATTAGATCTAGATAGTTCTTGGCACATCCTTTAAAGTATGCTACAAGAAAATTTAACTTCTCTCTGTAGCAAAAATTAATTTATATTTTCAAAAGATGTGCCGAGTTTATACAATTTTATATATCCTATCCAAATCTTATTTGAATGGTCAACATCTATACTGTCCAAATTAGATCCAGATGATTCATATATAAGAGAAGTGTACACCTTATTCATCCTTAGAGATATGCTGCAAGAGATAAAAGCTTTTCATTTTTAAAAAAATTAATATATCATTTCATGGCTAGATGAGTCCAATTTAATTTTTACTTTCATCTATTCAATTTAGATCTCATATAGATGGTCCAAATCGGAACTATCTAAATTAAATCTAGAATGTATAGATGAGAAGGTTTGAACCTTGCAGATTTTCCATATCCTTAGAGATATGCTGCAAGTTACAAGTGATCTAAACGCTTTCGTTTTCACAAAATTAACTTATATATAATTTCATATATGTGCCCAATTTGTACTTTTCATCTATCATGTCTAAATCTGATTCAAATGGTCCAGATCTAATAGTCCAAATTAGATCTAGGACACTTAAATGAGAAGTGCGCACCTACACATCTTGCACATCCTTAGGGATGTGCTACAATAGACCTAAACTTCTAGATTTCACAAAAATTGATTCAAAAAGTTTAAAGTTTTTGTTAGCTAAGTAAAATTTGAAGATTCTAAAATCAAAATAACAGGACTATAATTAAGATTTGAAAAATGAAATGAAAATATCAGAATTTTAGACATAATCAAAATACCCATTGATATCAGAAATATACCTTTGGTATATCGTTGATTTGATAAGTATCACAAGATTCATTATAAAAGCATGTGGATCCTCTTCATCTTGATCATCATCAGAAGTTTTCTCAAAGCCCATATTTGACGCCGACGAAGGAGCTAGATTAACAATTGTGATGTATCTCTTGTTGATGAAAACAAAAGAAATAGATATATATATATATAGGTTAATAAACCTAGGGTTAGTTTTTAAACGCTGCATTTGAACTTGAAATTAAATGGATGTTGTTTTACCCATTTACCTTTATTTCTTAATAGAAAAAAAAAAGATATCCAAACAATATCAGGCTCTATTATTGTTAATCGCATACACATTCAAATAATAACTTCCCTAACATTTGGCCCCAAAAAAATTCCCCCAGCATATAATTCTACATTAAGTGATAATACTTGTTTGGATTTGTTACTTTTTGCAGAATGGAAGATGATGACACGAAAAAATAATTGGGACATGTTTAAATTTGTTACTTTATTAGGCTTTTTTACTATAATTCATCTTAATTGCTTGTTTTCCATAAAACCTAATAGAAAAGAAAGTAATTTTTCTTATTTCAGAAATTTGTAAATTACTTTTATATCAGCATGCTAAATTAAATAATGAAAATCCTTTTAATCATATTAAAATACATTCTCTTTCATCAGCTCTTTCTTGTTGTAAAAGTAAAATGCATAAATGTAGGAGATAGAACAAAATACAGGAGCAAAGAGGAGAATGAGTACTGAATAATTTTTATTCAGTTCAATACGTCGTTTCTTGTACATCTCCTTTAACTAATAGGAGGATTGGATTCATCCCTTTATCAAATATTTAATACATAAATTACAATAATAAATGTGTTGCACAAATTTAAGTACATAAGTTGCATTATTTTAAGCGCATTGATATTTATCTTCGAAATGTATGAATTACATCATTTCAAGTACATTAATCTTCGAAGGTCTCATTTTTTGTATACAAGATTGCTAACCTAGAAAGGGAAATAGAAAGGGTATCCACAAAATAGCAAGTTTGCTACACAGGATTCTCGATTCCTTTGGAAGCATGATTTTTTTAAAACCCATAAAAGGCATCTTCCTTCCCAACTCCTATTGAAACCCCTTCATTTCCATAGAATTTATGTTTCATGTCTATTATGTCCTCACCTTCAAAACTTAGTGACCATTCCTCTCTCCTCTCTCTTCTCTCTTCCCCTTTTATTTTCTCCCTCCTCTCTCCATATCTCTCTCTCTCATATTTGCTATGAGCAAGCTTCTGTTTTCAATAATTTTGTCTGGGATATTATTGCCTTTTTGCATACTAAGTATTCATTTCAATCATTTTAATACATGCCAAACAAATATTTTAATAGGTTTCCATTTTCTTTTCTTTACACATCAAACATACTCTTTCTAGTTCAAAATATAGGTTTTATTTTAAAAAATTGTTTTGATTCAAAATATAAATTCAATTTGATAATTTTTAGGGTATTAAATATTTTTCCTATTTTATCCTTATCTGCAATTCAATATAAGAAAAATAACAGACTTTAAATGTAATACATTAGATATGAATATTATTAAAAAATAATACATTTTTTGACTGATTTAATTAATGAAACTACTTTTCTTAGTTCATATACAATTAGTTAAGTAGTACTTATATTTTGAATTAGAAAAAGTACTTTTTAACTCAAAAATTTCATTTCATCAAGGTGAATCCTTTTTCTTTTTCTCTGACTAAAAGGACCATTGTGGGGGCATTCTAATGACAGTTTTCAAAATGTTGGAAATGCAAGAAAACCATAGCTAATTGAGACTTGTTTGTTTTACTTTAACGGCCGGTGTTGTCTAAACCCCACCATTGGCGGAGGCTTGAAGCCCCCACCAAATCAAACACTAGAGATGGTGCTTTTCTTGGTGATAAAAGCGGCGCCAATGGTAACGTTTTTACAAAATAAAACAGCTGCTAATTTAGAAAAAAAATAATTTCCCTCTTCAAATGATGCTTTTCTTAAGCCATTGGCATTTTAGAAAAACTGCGGCTATAGATACTCTGGCAAATATCCAAAAAGAAAAATTCATTTTCTCAATTTTTATGTAATTTCTTTTTATTTTCAATTCATTTTATTTTATTTCAATTTTCTTTAAAATATTAAACTGTTTATGATTTTAAAATTTATCACAACTAACAATACAAATTCAATAAAAAATATTTATTTACATTTAGCAAAAAAATATACATTAAATAATGAGAGAGGGGGAATTAATTAAATGAATTAAATACAGCCAGCAAAAAAATGAGAAATGAAAGGAGAGAAATCCATATGTAGACACACAAAAGTAAATGAAAAAAATATTAATGTATAAATTCTTGAATTTATTCATCATGAATTTTTATTAATTTACAATTTGTTCTAAATCTATGCACCAACATCTTCCACCTACCTGAAATCAAGTGAAGAAGAGAGGAGAGGCGAAGAAATGAGGAAGTGTGAGAAATAAAAAATTGAAGCGGTTGAGGGACTTGTATGTAGAAGAGGCAAGTTTTGACAATGGTTTTTTTTTTTTTAACGTTGCTGAATCTTCTATTATGCGGAACAAGGCCACCATTTTGGCAGAATTTCTTTTTAATAGAAAACGCATCTAAAGTTGACATTAGTAGCGGTTTTGTAACCAAAATGGTCACTAAACTCTGAAAAAAAAAAAACTTCCATATTTTGCGCAAAGAAATAAAATGAACATATTTTATAATGACAAAAAGAGGGTTCTAGAAGCATCATGAATTCTTTAAGCTCTAAAAAGGAAAAACGTGACCATATTCATATAAATTGTTTTAGTAGAGCTATCTATTTCTCCCTTCGATTCTTTTTACTTCTGTTAACTGAAACTCATCTGATTTAAAGGATTTCAAGGTCTAGCACTGTGGCAGGCAATACGTGTGCTGTGGCATGAGACCCTTTTGTCTCCAAAATTTTTGACATTCTCTATTCATTCACCGCGACAGCCCTGCTTCTTACCATAGTGTGAAATACTTCTTGCCTCCTAATTGCTCTTCCTCTGTCCTGGTGCCTCTAGTCCTCACTACAAAAAACTTGACTTTCGGCGAGGACAAAAGTCGACGCTGAAAGTTGAAATGTCGTCGCCGAAAACTTTCGGCGGTGACCACTTTGTCGTCGGCATAACTCTTGTCGCTGAAAGTTTTGGTGACGACATCTTTTGTCATCGCTAAAAGTTGACCTTTGGCGAGGGCCAAATTGTCGTCGCTGAAAGTTGACATTTGGCGACGACATTGTCGTCGCTGAAAGTTAACCTTTGCTGAGGGCCAAATTGTGGTCGCTGAAAGTTGACATTTGGCGGTGACATTGTCGTCGCTGAAAGTTAACCTTTGCCGAGGGCCAAATTGTCGTCGCTGAAAGTTGACTTTTGGCGGCGACATTGTCGTCGCTGAAAGTTAACCTTTGCCGAGGGCCAAATTGTCGTCACTGAAAGTTGACATTTGGCGACGACATTGTCGCCGCCGAAAGCCTATTAAACACCATTGCCACATCATCATCGGCATGCCACGTCACCACCACGTCATCTTGGATCCACTGCCACATCACCCCCGGCCCACACCATGTCACCACCACATCACTGCCATGTCATTGCCACGTCACCCTGGGCCCACCATGTCACTACCACGTCATCCCGGGCCCACACCATGTCACCACCACATCACCGCCACGTCAACCCGGGCCCACATCATGTCACCACCACATCACCGCCATGTCACTGCCACGTCGCCGCCATGTCAACCCGGGCCCACACCATGTCACCATCACGTCACTGCCACATCAACCTGGGCCCACACCATGTCACCATCACGTCGCTGTCATGTCACCGCCACGTCGCTGCCACATCAACCCGGGCCCTAACCATGTCACCACCACGTCGCTGCCATGTCACCGCCACGTCATATAATGCTTTCAAATGTGTTCACCTAGGTTTCGAACTCATGACCTCTTACTCCCAAAACCTTATATTTACTCTTTTGCCAGTTGAGCTGAAATGTACCTGCAGTCTTTATATGAAATATTAAATATATATTATTTATCTACACACTAATATACACACATATATTTATAAATCAATATATTATTAAAAAATACACAATTGTCTTATTTTCAATTACTAATTTCATAAAATATTTTATTTGGATATGCTTATATTTATATGAATATTTATATTATAATTTTTTATTTTTAAATCTTAAATAATTTTCCTATAAATATATTTGTTTTTCTTTGACAAGAAAAAAATTGTTTTCTTACTGACTTTTACATTTGATTTTTATTTTTAAATAAAAATAATTATATATATAATATTTATGATCCATATGTATTAATATTATATTATTTTATGTTATTTTTCGTTCAGTCATATCATATAATATATATCATATATTATATTATTTGATAAATTATATTATATATGCTTAATATATATTAAAGATAGGATGAGATTGGGTAGGAGTAGATTTTATATCAACTCGTGGTCTGACTCGAAGTTTTGGTCGAGTATTATATATATCCATTTTTTATTTTTTTATTTTTTAAAAGAAAATTAGAAAATTGAACTTCTATTATTATGGTATTCCCAACAAAATATGTTTAATACTTGATGAAACTACATATAAATATAAAAAAATTTTTAAAACAAAAAGCCCTTAGGCCTGGTCAGACCAAGTGATCTGAGAAGGTTGCTCGAAACTTGATCTGACCCGGTCAAATGGCTCTACCCAATGCTTAAGTTTTGGTTTCTTGTTAAAATGATCGGATTTGTCTTTAGTTGGGCTGTTTTGGATTGGACTAGATTGATCGGGTTCATGTTTATTCTCTCACCCCTATATATTATATATAATATAATAGGAATTTCGAAAAAAAATCATTATTACAAATATTGTAATTTTGATTATCATATGATTTGAAAGAAAATGTAATAAATTCAATCTGTTATAATTGGGAAAATAAAAAAGATCAAAAAGGTTGAGATAGTGAAAAAGAGAATTCGCTAATACTTGTTTTCCAAATATTGTCATTACTTATTAATTAGGAAAGTAAATTAACAATCCATAAGCATTTTTCTCTCTGTGACAATGTTCTGTTAGACTTTTATACTATGTGAAAATATCTACATGACCAATACCCATAGGAGTTTGGACTGAGAGTTTCCATCATAGCATGTTTGATTATTATTTTAGATATATTAACTACTGATTATTGTCATGGTACGTTACTGCTTCATCATTTGTTTTTAGTAATAAATAACATTAATATTAATTTATATGTTAAATATATTAGTAATTAATTACTTAGCCTAATAAAAATTCCTCCAAATATAGGATTGATCATATTAGACAATTAGATATTAATTTGTTCTCCTAATTCTCTTTTATTAGTGTTATCAATCCCTTTGTTAATTAAAAAAATTATCCTACTAAAAATAACATATTTCATTAATTAAGATGAAGAAAAAGTAAATATAAATATGGAATAGATTCAATAGTTTGACCATTCAAGTTTTTAATCTCAAGCAGAAACAAAACACTTTCGAAATGTTTAAAATAATTCAAATGAATTTCATAAAAATAATTCAAATAAAAGAAAATAGTAAAATAATTTAATTTTAACCAAAGATATCAGATATTTTTTATAATACAAAATATATGTAGAATATATTATTTTTTATTATAAAATTATATCAACATAATACAATTATTATTTCAATATGTTATTTATTAATTTTTAAAGTAAAAATAATAAAAATTCAAAAAATTAGTTTTGGCAACGACATAGTCGCTGCTGAAAGTATGCTTTCGATAACGAAAAAAAAAGTCGTCGCTGAAAGTGTGACTTTCGGTGACGACTTTTCTTGTCGTCGCTGAAAGTGTGACTTTTGGTGACGACTTTTCTTGTCGTCGCCGAAAGTCACACTTTCAGCAATGACTTTTTTTGTCGTTGCCGAAAGCATACTTTCAGCGATGATTTTTTTTGTCACTGCCGAAAGTCGTCGCTGAAAGTCTATTTTTTTGTAGTGCCTATACACACCATCAAGTACACTTCATGTTAGCTCAAGACTAAGTCTAGGATAGTGTAATGAGAGTTGTTACATGGAGTCTGTTCTTTAAGGTCATTAATAGGTGGATAGGTTGATGAACTATCATAAAGAAATACAGAATTCTTTTAACCCAATCATTTACATGAACTAGTGAGTCCTTGGAAAGTGAATTACTTGAACTTTGCTGGAGAGAAAACTCCTACCCAATCACCTACTGATCTACAGTTACCCATTGGGCATCCTCACCCTGCAATCATATAAATATGAGAAAAAAATTTCCTAAGTTCTAGACATAAAACTCAAGAATAAAGTGTGCTAGTGTCAAAATTATATTGGCTTTTTTCTCTTTCTTTTTATCTTCACCTTCTAAAAAGAAAATGGATTACTAAAAACGGAGTAGGCTTACCATCTGTGTTTTCTTTCTCATCAATAAGGAAGTCTAACCTCATCTTGGGATGCATCAATGTATTTCTTGTGAAGGTCAACACCTCCTCTATAATTCTAACTGCTCATTTAAGATTAGACTCCTCTGTTTCCAATTCCTTATTCTCAACACACTTCAATCTAAATGAACTCAAATCTAGAGCCATACACGAAATTTCTGGAACCTTATCCTGGAACTGACCTTCATTTTCTTCACATCTAATCTTATAATTGAATTGAACCGTAACATATATCAAATAGATGAATGAAATAGGAAGAGAAAAATGGATGACGGCATATTTGTGAGAGACTTGTGAATGGAGGGAAAGCCCTTGTAGTGAAACATGATGGAAGGAGATCAAGAGACTGAACAAATAAGGTAAGGGGGAGAGACCAAGAAACGATTATAGCAGAGAACAATTGAAGGACAGATGTGAACAACTTTGGGGAATACCTGCAAGCAGTTTTGTTGAGGATTATAGTTAGCGGAGGGGAGAGCACGAGCGATTTTGAGAGGAGAGCACAGAGAATGAGCGTGAGGGTTTAAGGAATTTGAACTACAGAGTCTTATTGAAACAATTTTTTGGGCTAAAGGAAATGCCTTTTCTTTTCTAACTTTTTATTAAGAAACGTAGGCAATTATTACTAAAACCGCCTATGTTTCCTTTTTATTTTTTTTGTGTTGAAATTAATCTTTACATGCAGTTATTTAAATAACCGCCAACTAAAAATTTTCAACTCACTTTTATAAGCAATTTTTAATATAACCACCAACATTTTAGCGCCTATAAATCTCATTTCTGGCGTAATGTAGACAAATTTTGTATAGTTTGGCTAAGAATATAAAGAGATATTGTGAACATCATATTTTGTCTAAGTTCCTTTAAAAAAATAATAAATAATAATGTTTTAATAAATATAAAAAGAAAAAAAGAGGATTTTCGTAAGATAAAATAATAAAAATAATAATATCTCCCAAAGATTGCTATATCTTGAGGATTATGATTTTCTCCTTTTTTAGATTTTCATAAAAAAAAAAAGAAAAAAAAAAGAAAAATCAAAGACTGAGATTTGATATCAAAGTAATAATGAGAAAAAGAAAGCAAATAATCATTCTTAATGTGAATATCAAGAGAAAATAAAAAAAGGGATATTTGTGATTTTGGAGTATTAATTGAATTATTTTTTTTTTGGCATTATAAATAGAGGTAAGAAGAGAAAAGAGGCATCATCCAGAGTCAAAGAAAGAAGAAGAGAGAGGAAAAAAGAAAGAAAGAAAAGACAAGAGAATTGGAGAAGCCAAGGGTGAAGGAGTGAGTTTATTTATTTATTTATTTCCTACCTTGTCTTTATTTCTTCTAATTCATATGCATGTGAATTTCTAATTCTTTAGTTTCACATAGAAGGAAAAAATGTAGAGGAGCCTTGGGAGAGGAAAAAGAGAATGTGAGTTTGCCTCTTTGTCATTATTAGAATTCATTATTCTTTTTTTCTTCTCCTTTATATTCTCTCTATTGTGAGTTATGTTTTGAAATGACCTCTCATACTTATCAATATCTTTAATAGAGAAAAAATATACTTTATATGTCTGAGAGAGAAAGCTCTTCTTATTTATTTTTCTTTACCTTTTTTTTATTATTTTGCATTACATCCACAACTCCAAACCAGTGATTTCATATTTGAAATTAACTTTGAAGAGTGGTGACACTCTATTTCTTTCATTAACTCTTTTATTTAATTTATGTTACAGTTTTGAAACAAATTTTTACATGTGTTGACCAATAACTCGAGTTACTTATAGTCCCTCTATTTATATTTAATTAAAAAGCAACATGATAATGGTAATACGATTCTTATTGATAAACTGATTTTGCTTCTAAAAGAAAAAAAATCGATGAATGATAATATGGGCATTGGTGAGTAAGGCAAGTGCTTATACGTGACACTTGGATTGAAGAATTTCTTCTTTTTGATATTACAGTGCAATGCTTCCTTCTCTTTGAATATAATCTTCCTAGAGATGGAGACAAAGCATGATTGGCATGAATTGTGGTTCGTTGCATTATTGTTCTTGATTACAGTAATAAAGCTCCTTCATCTCTAATTTGTCATTTATTTCTTGTGATATTACGCCATCACACAATTACCATTTATGAGATTGAAACTTGTTATTATAATATCACTACGTGAAGTATATAGGACTTCCATAGATATTGATTTGCTTTGTCCGACATATGTCTTCCAGTACACCAATTTAATTGTATGTATATATATTTTTTGGTATCATGGTTATTATTTTAGAAATTCAAAGAAAAGATTCCTTAAATTTGCAATTAAGTATTTATTGTAACAACCCTCATTACATTATCTCTAATTTGGTCCCGAGCTCACTAAGTGTCTTTGGCATTGTATGTAGCATCGGAGGAAAGAGGACGGAGGAAGAATAAACGTGGAGGAAAAAGAGCTCCACGCCACGACGAGAGCGAGATCCAGAGGGATATTTTTTTGGCTAACGTGGTGGTGTTGCGGCGAGCTTATCTGGAGCTGCAGCTAGAATTGAGAATTTTGTTTAAATTCAAATCATTTCGGACAAATAGACGGGAAAGAAATGGAGGAGCACCGAGGGAGCTCTGCTAGGTTTTTCAATTTCTGGCCCTCGGGAGTGTTTTCCGACGTCCAAGAGCTTGGATCTTCATTGGTAAGTGATCCCTACTCCTCCCTTTCCATTTTTTTCGGTTTTGAGTTGAGTTTTCTTAGTTATATATTAGGATATTTGGTTTTGACCAAATCTCACCAATTAAAATGGATGAGATGGGGTTAATGGAATGTGTTTTGGTATTCTTATTGCTTGGGTACGAGTTTTGAAGGGATTATATATGATTTAAGTTTAACCTTAAGTTGTTCTTGGTTGATAGGATAAGAAATCTGAAATGTATGGGATTAATTGGTGGTTAATTAGTCCCTAGGAGGTTAGTGATGCATGAAAGTGGTGTTGGAACCTTGGGTTAGGCCTAATTGATTGAATTATGGAGTTTGTGTATTTGGAATGTATGTTAATCGAAGCATTATGATGTTGTGAAGGTTATTTGGTTGCTCGGAGAAGTCAAGTCGTGGGTTTGGCGTTCAAGAAAGCTAGTGGAATCATGTGTGTGTGTGGTATTGACAATTAAGATAATCGGGTGTTTATATTATCTGTATGATTTGTATTGTATGGTGAGATATGATAGTATATATATACATGTTCTTTGTCATACCACGATATTGGTTTTGTATATGTATGGTTTTCTATATATATCATGGTATGCACATAGCTAGTTGATATATGATAAATGTATCTGTGGTGTATGTATGATGTGTAGCATCCCCATACCATTGCATGCTAGCATGTCCATATGATGCTTGTGATGATGATATATATGTATGTGTAAAGGCATGCTGACATGACATTGGTATCATCACCATATGAATGCATAGTGAGAGATGGATGATGAGGTGATAATGATATGATATGAGATGATGATATGATAAAGATCCCTGCTGCTAAATCCTCTCCATGGAAGAGTCAGGCGGCAGAGGACAATATGATATGATGAAACATTCCTATCACTAAATCCTCTTCTTGGGAGAGTAGGTGGTAGTAGATTTGAGGATGCACCTTCCCTAAATCACTACCAATTCGAGGTAAAATTGATGTCTATGGATAGATTGAAACTAGATTGACTTTTAGGAGTTAGAATCAGGTCAATCAGAGGTCAGAGTATAAAGTTATGTTCGTCGGAAGTTCGCCCCAGAGTTTAGAATTCGCTAGTATAAAAGCCAGCAGCTGGCACCACTGTGCCAGGAAGTCAGGCTGTGGTGCCAGCAAGGTAGTGAGTGTGAGAGTTTCTGGAGGGGTCGGAGCCGCAGCGATATTGTAGCAGCCGCGACCCTAGCTCAATTTCTAGTGTCTTTTTGGCTTTTCTTCCACTGGTCTGATGTTTGGAAAGTATTCATAAGATGTTTGGGCTGTGTTTGGTTGGTTTTCTAGGTTTTTTATCAATTCAGGAAGTGTTTGGGAGTAAAGTATTACATTTATCGTAAATGAAAGATTTTCTTTTTATTATAATTTTCTAATATTTTTTTTCTAAAAGTCGTACTGCGTAGTTTATATGCCAATTGATTATCAAGTGAGATTTTGAAATCTCCGTGAGCATTTAAGTTAATAAATTTCCTAAATAAAAAGTTTTTTAGAAAATATAATTTTATGATATATTTTCAAGTCATCTTGTGTGAGTTTTTTAGAACTTCTGTATGTATATAAATAGGTTAGTTACCGTGTGGGATTTTAGGAATTTGCGCAGATATATCAACAAGTAATAAATAAATAGAAAATAATCTATATATATAATATTCATAATTTGATTTTCAAATATAACAAAAAAACCCTTAAAAATTATTTTATTAAAATATATATATATATATAATTTTTTCCTTAAAAAATACAAACTCATTAACATAAATTTTTACATTCAAACTATGTGGATTTCAATCACTATAACAAGATACGTAGGCCTTAGAGTTTCATTCTAGGTCAAGGCTAACTTTGTAAATAAATTTATTTTTTATTATTTAATTGATTTTTTATGTGTGTTTTATAAAGATAATTAAAATAAATTTAAGACCACATTAATTTTGTATAATCAATTTAAGGTATCCATTCTTATAAATGGGTATTATGGTGCATAACATCTTCTCCATAACGCAATCGGCTCCTGAATCATTTATGTTTCGTAGACCATTTTTTTTTTCAAAAGGTTTTCCAAAATTCTTTTTTTAAAAAAATTTGGTAACAACTCTACTTTATTTAGATTTTCCATTTTGGAAAATGATAAGTCTAGTGCAACAAATATGGCTTAGTAAAGTTAAAGGACAAAAACTAGACAGTTGTGGGAAAACAGTATTTTTACTATAAGCACTATCTATCTTTTAAGGGCTGTATAAATTTATGGAATGCTCCGAAAATTTAGTGGTTTGTATTTATGGATAGAGTTATGTTTTTTAAGATTGATATGCCACTAGTCTGAATATATTTGGAGCTATGTAATGAAATATATGCATGTTTTCCTGAAACTATTTCTGTAAAGAATTATTCTTATCCTTGATGGTCTTTTATGATGTTATGTTCTATATGAGCATAATAAATGTACAAAATAAATATTTAGAAAGTAGACATGTAGAGCTTTTCAATGATACTAAGTATGTGTGAAACAACTCTGTATCTTATGATAAATGAATTTTCAAATTTAAAACTCAGAAACTAGGCAGAATCTGGAAGCTAGAAATGAACAGTAAATTTGGACGAATTTAATGTACTAATTGATGCGACCGAATTCTAGTTTCATACTTTTCCCATGAAATTCAAGACGTAAATGATTTTTATAGACTAAAACCATGTGAAATGATTTTTGTATATTTAGTTATGAATTTTCAAATTTTGCTGCATAGTAAACAGTGCATGAAAATATAATTTTACAGTCTTGAATTTACAATTGATTCAAGATTTCAGGAGTCTCTTTATTTCATCCAAATGAGGCACTATTCATGAGAAATGTGTCCAAATTTGAGATGTGACAACATCCAAGTAGAAACATAACATATCAAATTAAAATGCACCAACTCAGTTGTTAAAAAAAGAAATGCGCTAACTTAACTCAATTCATTTTAACCCTGTGCCAAAATATCGAAACTCTAATTATCATAACCGTAATTAAAAATCTCAAAACTTAATAAAATCAACCAATAAAAAAAGTAACAAATAAATCACAAAAATCATATGTAAATTTATGGGAAAAAATAAACTCAAAAATTCTCACGAAAATAGAAAAATCCTGAAAATTTTGTTAAAAAGGCAAGAAAATTAGAAAATGTGGTTAAAATAAAGAAATTTGACCAAAATACACTGGTTTTAATTATTGTAGGGAATTAAGTTTTAATAAAAGACACAAAAAAGTATTAAAAATTACAAATAAAAAGTTAGTCGAACTAATTACATTGGTTGGTTAACTTTGATTTTTGTTAAACTTCAAAGTAAGCATAATTTGTAATTTTTAATAGCTTTTAGGGGTTTTTTTTATTAAAACTTAATATTTTTGTGGTATTAAATTCAATGTATTTTGGCCAAATTCGTTTATTTTGACCACTTTTTCTATCTTTCTTGCATTTTTCTGATTTTTTCATAATTTTCTCATTTTCTTGAAAATTTTTTAGTTTATTTTATCATATGAATCTGCACATGATTTTTAAGATTTTTTTTGTTCTTTTGTGTTTATTAGTTCATTTCATTATGTTGTGAGATTTTAATTAGGGTTCCATAAATTAGGGTTTCAATTTCTGTCAAAGGGCTTAAATTAACATGGTTTAGCTGGTGCATTTTAATCGGATGGAAGACAACGGAGGTGGTCTTTTTGTCAAGGGTATTATACTTATTTCATAATATATTCCCACTTGGATGCCACGTGTAACACTCTACCTCCAAAACACCTCCAAACTAAACCACAAACTTTAAAGATCCAACCAGCACAACCCAAACATCTCAAAACGACTTCTCAAAACTTTAGAGCAACGGAAAAATGACACAAAAACACCAAAAAGTGGGCTGGGGCCGCGGCCGCTATAGTACTGCTGCGGCTCCAAACCTCCCCTATTTTACATCGCCACTGGGCTCTCTGACGGCGCAGCCTGTTTCTTGGCGTTGTGGCACCTCCTGTTGATTTCCAGGTACACCAGCAAAAACTCAACACTGGGCGAACTTCCGACGAGCATAACTTTATGCTCCAACCTCTGATTGACTTGATTTCAACTCCTACAAGTCAACCTAGTTTCAATATATCCATAAACACCAACTTCACCTCAATCTAACTCTGTATGGAGATTCTGGACCTCTGACACTGTTTTAACCACTTATTGACCAAAACTCACCACTAACAACCTCCAATTGCCACCAAAGGCAAATGGTCACTCATCGACCATTCACACAGGTCCAAAACCCTCAAACCAACTTATCCAAAAAGATTTTACCTCAAAAGAACCACTCTTCTGAGATTTGACCCTTTGAAATCTCAACTTGGCAAAACGAGCTATAGGCCCTAAAACACATCAACTGAGCCCAAATCCCCTTTGGACACAAAAACACTACCATACTAACTTCTCAACATCTAAAATCATGTAAACGCCACAATACAACATACACAACCATATATACAACATCCATCCATAACAATCCTTACAAAGTCATACTTTCAATACAAAACCTTTTATCCTACTTGGCACAAGTTACATATCCAAATTATACACAAACTACATAGACCTAATATTCCCATGTCCACTGCTACTCCCTCGGCTTCTCAGGACTAGTGCCAGAACTGTCACCTGAAAGGTTAGCTCATGGGAGAGGGGTGTTAGACAATATCTCAGTAACCGGGATAACCACACACACATATATATAAATACGTATATCTCATATAACTCATGAATGAAATGCATGTCTCCCCCGCACACAGCTAAAACCATGGGCTATCGTCATAACAGGACATTTCATATAGGTAATTCCTTTCCAACAATGGGTGAAGACTGATTCCGGGACATCACTAAGCTCACCTTACACTAATACAACCCGGTCAAAGATTATACTAATGCTTAGACAGTGGCTCTCCTTCTACTGGATCACCTCTAATCGATGGTAATTTAGGGAAGGTGCAGTCCACTACCGCCTAGCTTCCCTGGCCATAATGGAGGATTTAGCGACAGGGATCTCATCCTTATCCTCCCTAATCATATCTCATATCATCATATTTTATATCGTATCGTCATCACCACCTAATCCACCATATATCACAACCTTACATGCCATGTGGTGATACTCATATCATCATATAATCATCATCATCATATGTCACAATGTTATGCATGCATCATGTCATGTCACATCAGCATCATCATCTCTAGTCATCATAATCATCATCTAGCTATGTGCATACCATGATATATATATAGAAAACAGTACACACAAACATATCTATATCGTGGTATGAAAGAAACATGCATATATATACATAATTATATGTACTATCATACCATACAAACAATATAATACAACCAAGCATCCGGTTACCTTAGGTTGTCAATATCACGGTCACACGAGTTTCACAAGCTTTCTTGAACGTCAATCCCACGACTAGCCTTCTCCGAGCAGCCAAACAACCTTAAGAAGATCACAATTCCTCAATTAACCACATATACCAATAACCAAATATCACAATTCAACCAATTTAGACCTAACCCAAAGTTCTAACACCCTTTTCATGCATCAATAAGCTCTTAGGAATCATTCAACCACTACTTAACCGCATACACTTCGGATTTCCAAGAGCTCTAACCGAAAATAACCTAGGGTTAAACTTAAATTATACATACACCCTTCAAAATTCATATCCAAACAACAAGGATACTAAAACACACTTCCTTAACCTCATTTCATCTATTTCAATAGTGGATTTTGGCCAAAACCGAATATCCAAACTTATAACCGAAAAACCCCAAATTTCAATCGAAGAAAATGGAGAGGAAGGAGTAGAAATCACTTACTAACTTGAATCCAAGCTTCCAAAGTCCGAAAATCACTCCTAGATGCCAGAAATCTCGAACCCTAACAGAGCTCCCTCATTCTTCTCCATCGCTCCCTTTGTTTCTTTCTTTTCCATTCGTCTGAAATGATTCCAATTTAAATAAGATTCTCAATCCTCGCCGCGGCTCCACCTCATTTAGCCATAAACACGCCACTGGAATTAGCTCTCGCCACAGCGGCCCTGCTTCTCGTTGCGGCATGGAGCTCTTACAGACTCCACTTAAACCTTCCTCCGTCTTATTTCCTCCGGTCCTGAACACAATGCGAAGAAAGATATCATGAGGGGTGTTACACCACGTAATTGCCATATCAAATTTTATGAAATAATTTTTAATAGTTTTTTGGGTCTCTAATTAAAAATTAATACTCTTTGGGTATTAGAACTAGTGTATTTTGTTTAAATTCCTTCATTTCAAGCACTTTTTCTATTTTTCTTGCATTTTTGTGATGTAAACTACCATATAGGATGATTTAGTACAGTTAGCGGTACAATTGGCAATACAGTTGGCAGATTAAGGGTCAACATCATTGACTTTAATAGTCAAGGCAAAATTGCTACGATTTTGACACTTAAAGTACAACCTTACGTGAAAAAAAAAATTTAGGATACTAGCAACAACTTTAGGGATGCTTTAGGAGCAAATTTATACTTTAACCCTAATTTTAATTCACATTAATATTTCATGAAGATCTCTTTTTATTTATGTGCTAATAAAACAAATGGGTTCATCCCATTATAAAATGCTTAATACATTATTAAAATAATAAAAACATTGCACAAATTTCAGTACTTAATTGCTTTTTTTTTTTTGTAATAACCTATTAATTGAGGTATACTCTAAATACATGAATTATATTATTTCAAGTACATTGATCTTAATTTATCCTTGTACATTTAGCAGCCATTTACATATGCTGTGAGGGTGGTTTCTGGCTCCGGAAAAGTCTTCATCAACGGAATATAAAATCCTCACACAAACAGGGGTTTGGAGTGTTTTATAAGCATTGGAAAAGAACCAAAACAGTCAGCATAAGTGGTGTTTTATTTTTGTTTTAGCGGTGGTTTTAGAACCCCCATAATTACGGATGGACTTGATATCGCCACCCACTGTTATGAAAATCAAACTAAAATAGTAAAAAATCAGTTAAAACTGGTGAACCAACACCACAACAGATTCCAAACTTTACAGAACGATCAAAAACTGGTAAATCCTAGAAAATTAGTCGATTTCTTGTTTGATTGATTCAAACTATTTTTCAAGCTTTTTTCAATTCAAAATATATTTGTTGTTGTTGAATATTTTGAATCATAAGATTTTGATGAAGATTGTTTCTCATTTCTCTCTAAAAGTTTTTAAATTTTTAGTTCAAAATCAAAGAAATTCGCAATTCTTATAAATTATAAATATTTCATAGACACAAAAAAAAGGAAAAATACTTCTCAATAATTTTGAGAACATTACAAAAATTTATAAATTAAATCAAGAAAATATATCCATATAATAAAAAAAAAAAGACCTCTTCTTTTTTGTTTCTCTAAATCAAAATGATATATTTTTACTAGGTAAACATATAAGCATAAGGTATAAAACTAAAAATTACGAGGGTTAACTTAAAATAAAAATACTAAAATGAGTTTATAAAAATTATATAAGGCCTATTAAGTTGGGGGAAGGGGAGGAATATTATATATGTAGAGGACGAGGTGAGCGGAGTTGCCTCCCCTCCCTATTTTTTTGCTACACCACACAAAGGGACGAAGCGAAGGGCGTGGAATGAATAATGTGGATTGTGGAACCTTCCCCTCACAGCTATTCACTCCCTTTAAGTCGTTCAGCTCCTTAATTTTCATATTCTCGTCTGTTTCTTTTCTTCTATTCTTGAGTATGCTAAGTAGTTCCGTCTCTAATGATTGTACTTGATTAATACATCCACAGTACCATTAGTGTAATTAAGTAGTGGTTTAAATCTATAGTGTCATTGCCTCCTATGCAAAATCTTGCCCACTACATTAATATAATTATAAATGTAGTGAACAAGATTTTACAAAGTATGTTGGTAATTACAGACAACAATCACATCAATTCATTTTCCTTTTCGAATAGTTAGCTTATTTGGAAGGACGAATTTAAATATCTTTTTGCTTTTCAATCTATACAAATCTTCAGGTGAAGATTATCATAATAGATTCTAGTTAGTTAAAGCAAAGGAAAATATATATACATTCATGGACACCCTATACATAAAATTGTCAAATTTCTTACTATACATATACTCTTTTACATCAAAAGGAAGTTGGTCTATTGAATAAACAATGGGAAATAATGAACCAAAAACTATATAGGATTATGATGTCATCCTAGCTTATCCTTCATTTGGTGGTAACTCCAATCCATGCCCATCTCTAACTTGAAGAAAATGCAGTCACCAGTCCATGCCCCTTGATAGAGTGATTCATGCTCTCTAATGAACAAAAAGATGAGAGTTTAAGCAATTATTCATCAAAATTTGTCTCTTTAAGTTGTATGACCCAGACAAATTGACATCTGATTTCATTGTTACACCTCTCTTTCAGTGTAGTGCTACTCATCAGTTTCATTGCCTTGCCAAAATCCAAGCTTTATGACATTACTTAATAATATGCTAAATGGTGCGATGAAGAAACCTTCACTCTTTTGCTTGCACTTGGAGCAGCGAATGAACACATCAATGTGAAACTTCTTGTTGCGAGTCACAGACTCGTTCCAGTTTTCCACATTGGCTTTGTGATTGTAGTACTTCATCACACTCGACTTCTCAAGACCTATCCTTTTTCCATCGTCTTCCACTCTAACCCATGTATTACTTTCCTACCTCCTCGGCATCACTCCCCCAATGTTTCTCAAGCTCCTTTGGAGTCACATTCACTGGCAACAACAACAACAATGTTACAAGTGGGAAGTTTAGTACTTCTAAAAATTTTGACATTTTTAAACACTTCAATCAAATAATTAATTTGGAAAGTACACTTCAATCAGTCAAGTAAAATTACATTTGCTTTCCTTTAACGGTAGTCAAATAAAACTGTCATGAGGAATATATTATCTTACTCTCAAAATAACATATGCTTTTAGCATACAATTACTAGCAAGAAATGTTTACTTACATCTTCAGTCACATCAGAAGTTATCCATGTCTGAATAACACCGATACTGCGGCAGCTTTCGAGCAAGAGGTGGTCAACGAGGAGTATTTCCTTTTCCTTTGCCTTTTTCTCCTGCAACCAAACGGCTTCTAGATTAATAAACACAGCCCCATGTTTAGATGGCTAAGATTTACACTATACGTAGAGCTTCAATGCCAAGAAACATGACATGATCGACTTACGGTTATTAAGAGGCCTTTAAACACTTCAATCAAACAATTAATTGGAAATTACACTTCAACCAGTCAAGCAAAATGAAAATCACTTTCTTTTAATGGTGGTCAAATATAACAGTCAATCAATAATGGGAATATCTCGCTCTCAGAATTAATAACTTCTCATGTTTTAAGCATATAACTAGCAAGCAAGAAAGGTTCGCTCATGCTTCCTGAATGTCACAAATCTATGATTTAAACAAAAAGAGATACATATCAAAACTAATTGGTCGATGCATCTTAAAATTGCATCATTTTATTTTTAAAATTTGTAATTCATTAATTAGTTTGCATCAATGCTGGCTTCGGAGCCTTAAAACTATATCAGGAGCTCAAAAGTGTATTTTTGTGACTCAAGACTCAAATATTTGAAACAAACCTGTTACTCTAAGATTGAAAGAACTGACAAATACACTTTTTTCATGACAAACAGTATTTTCAAGATCTCAGGACAGTATTTAAGAAAATCAAAATAATGAAGTATGACTTCCAACCAAAATTGAAGTTGGGTAAAGGCTACATCGCAACTTCTCAATTTCAAATGCAGACATTTCGCTCATTGAGAGATGCGTAAAGTTTGTACTTTTTATTTATATTGTCTATATCTGATTTAAGTGGTTTAGATCTAAAAATTAAAAATTAGATCTAAATTATCTGGCAGAGAAATGCGCACCTATCGCATCCTTAATGATGTGCAGCAAGTGATATAAACTTCTTGGTTTTAGAAAATTTAATTTATATTTTTAGAGATATGCCAAGTTTGTACTCTCATCTATATGGTCTAGATCTGATTTTTAGATGGTTCAGATCTAGATCTAAGTGATTCAGTCATTCAAATGATTGTACACCTTGCACATTCTTATATATAGATGCACCAAAGGATCTGAACTTTTCAGTACTGTTACAAAAATTGACTTATAGAGGTTCATATTTTATGCTAGCCAAGTAAGGCTGGGAGATTCAAGAGAAAAAAACAAAAAAACAAGGCTCCATTCAAGATTTAGAACAAAAATATCAAAAATTTTTAAAAAATGATCTAAATACCCATTGATAGAGGATGCATACCTTTGGTACTTCGTTGATTTGATAAGCATCACAAGATTCACCTGTAAGTAGATTATCTGGATCTGCTTTGCCATCACCACCAGAAACTTCTTTAGAGCCCATAGTCTACGCCGACAATGGAGCTGTGGACAACAATTGTAATATATCTCTTGTAAAGACCAAAATAAATATATATATACCTGAATAAATTTAGGGTTAGCCTTTAAACGCTGTGTTTCAACTTGAAAATAGACTTTGTCTTATCCTATATATCATTATATATTAACACAAGAAAGCATTTTAAAAAATGCTAATATAACACTGGTCTCAAAACATTAGATTTTATACTTTTGCTAATCCAACCATCAAAAAATAATGTTCCTATTATAATTTTATAATAAGCAATAAGTTTGTTTGGATTTCTTACTTTATGTAGAATGGATAATAGTGGTACACAAATTAGAAAAAGAAATACGTGTTCAAATTTTGCTACTTTTTATTTTTTTTTACCAATTTATTACGTTCATTCATCTTTTTTATTGTAATTTTAAAATAAAGAAAATAATTTTTTGTCTTAGAAACTTGTAAATTAATATTTTTTCAATATATTAAAATGAATAATGAAAATTTTTAATCAGATAAAGTACGTTATCTTTCATTAGTTCTTACTCATTGTAAAATTAGAAATACAAGAAATAGAGCCAACAACATAGAGAAAAGATAAAAAGAAGAGAAGTGAGGGAATAATTTTAATTAACTTTTTTGGTAATTCATTTTAATTCACTTTTATGCTTCACGCTTGTACATTTCCTTTATTTATATTTATGGGCAAATAAAATATATTGGGCTCATCCGTTTATAGAATACTTAATTCATTAATTGCTCTGGAAAAAAAATACATTAATTACAATAATAAATGTCTTCAATACATAAATTGCATTATTTTAGTTATATCAATAGATATAGTCAAAATGCATGAATTCTATTATTTCAATTTTTATGTATGTCCATTGATCTTTTTATACTTGTACATTAAACAGCACCAACATTAGTGGTATTTTACAAACCCACAATTAGTAATGGATCTAAAATATCACTACTTGGTATTCTGAAAAATCGAATCAAACCAATTAAGAATCAGTCAAAATTCGTGAACTACTATAACTGAAAATTAGGCCAATTATTAGTTCAATTGATTCAAACTATTTTTAACCTCTATTTATTTTTAGTTATTAGTACAAAATAGCATTATTTTTTAAATCATTTTTTCTATATTCTAATATCATATAAGCCTTAGTAATATTCTTGTGTATAATTATTAGTAATTATAAATTTACCTAACAAATAACATGATTACTGATTATTAGCTACTATTTTAAATTCTATAAGTGGTTATATGTGATTATGGATTAATTTAATTTATTTATATTTAAATAATAAGTTATGAAACTTATTAGTAATATTTTTTATTTTTTATAATAGATAATATGTAAAATTGAAAATATATTAATCTTATTATTACCAATTCAATCTAAAATCAACCACGGTTAAATTGTTGTCTTGAACAATTCATTGGTGTTTAATTTTCAAAACATTACGGCTAGTATTGAGAGCAGGGGCAAGGTGGATGCTTTTGAACTCTGTAAGGACAAGTTGTCACTTGCCGTTAACGATGAGATGTTAAAAGGGAACTGTAATGCCTTTAAGATCTCACAAAATGGTCTAGAGAGATGTTTGCTGATGATTTATTGCTTGTGGTAGAGGCCTCTGAATCCTATATTCAATGTATTATGAACTGTGTTAGTAACTTCTGTAAATTCTCTGGACAAAGTATTAATTTGTCCAAGTCATCCATTTTTTCTCTAAAAATCTGTCTTTTAAGTTTTCTGAGTAGACAATAATAAAAAATGAATAATTCGGATTTTTAAATAAAGATATTTTATTATGATATTTAGATTTAATTTAATTTATTTTGAATTTATTAGAATTTAGATTTTGTCTTTCTTTTATTTATAGGATTTAGTTATTTAAATTATGATTTTATCTTTTGTTTAGATTTAAGACATATCTTATCTTAGAATTTTAGTAGGATTAGAATTTAAGCTTTATAACATACTACTCATTTATATCCAAGACTTTAATTATTGATTTTGAGTTATAGTTACAGTAAATTCTCTCTCCTTCAAAGTTCTTCATTTTCTCATTTCTTTGAGTTTTTTTCTCTCTCCCTTTTCCCCTTCTCACATCATTTGGTACCAGAACCAAGTTCCCTACACGCACCACAAGCTACTCTTTTTGAAACCACCATAACAAAAAAAATCCCAACAAAATCATGATGAATTTGAGAAGTCCACCAAAGAGCTTGTGGATTATGAGATGGAAGTCGTCAACCACAAAATTGATACAATGGAAGTAAATTTCAACCATAGGTTTGAAAAGCTGATGAAAATGTATAAAGAAATCTTACAGGAAGTAAAGGGAAAAAGTAAGCAATATATGGGTATAATAACAAAAGGCATACTTGGGAATCCGAGTATTCCTAAGGAAATCAACTTAGGAGGGCATATACCTTCTTGCAATCAATCTAAGGTTCTATCTTATGGGAATCATCAAGCTAAACAAGGCAACAGAAATCAAAATAATAGGGGTCTTCTTCCTAAGACCAACAATCACCAGGATTACTACACAAAAAATCAGTGGGATACTCAAGATACTATTGACCATTATAATAGGCGGCGCGAGTAGTCACCCCCTAGAAATCATCGAGAAGTTTACAAGCAAACTCCTCTTGATGATATAACTAAGAAGGTTAAAGTTGAAGCTCCTGAATTCGATGGTCAGTTAGATTCAAGTGTTTTGACTACATAGAAAACTAGTGGGATACTCAAGATACTATTGACCATTATAATAGGCGGCGCGAGTAGTCACCCCCTATAAATCATCGAGAAGTTTAAAGCAAACTCCTCTTTATGATATAACTAAGAAGGTTAAAGTTGACGCTCCTGAATTCGATGGTCAGCTAGATTCAAGTGTTTTCTTGGATTGGCTTGCTAGTATGGAGGATTACTTTGAGTGGTATGAGATTACTGATGTGCATCATGTTTGTTTTACAAAGATAAAGCTTGTTGTGCTTGCCAAGAAATATTGGCAACATGTGCAACAAAACCTAGAGCCATAGAGTGTCTAGGAGAACCCCTAATCAATACTTGGGCAGAGATGAAGATGAAGCTCAAGGAGATGTACGTATCTACATACTATAAGAATCAACTCTACAATCAATGTCTAAACTTAAGACAAACTTCTGCAGTGTCTGACTACATTGGTCGTTTTGATGATCTTCTTATTAGATGTGAAGTCAAGGAAGACCCTTGGATGATGATCCAAAAGTTTGTTAATGTTCTCCAAATTGATATATAGCAAGAACTTAAATTGAATCCTCCTAAATCTCTTGAAGAAGCTTATTATAAAGCTTTGGAGGTAGAATCCTTGTTTAAGAGTTTTAATTCAAAATGGAGTACATCTAAGAATATTGAGTCTTCAGGATTCAACTCTCGCCTCAACGGTTCTACAGTTGAGTGCTTTCGAAGTCATGCTAAAGGTCATATTACATCAAGATGTCCACAACACACTTTAATTCTTAATTCGTCAACTGAGAAAGAGGAAGAGACTATACATGACGATATCATACTTGAACCCCATGAGTTATATCCTTTTGGAGTGGACGTAGATGAGGAGTTTGTAAAGATGAAACAGAATGCGGAGCTTAACTCTCCGGAGGAGAGTTCTTTCAAGTGAGATGAAATGATAAAGAATGAATAATTGGGATTTTTAAATAAAAATATTTTATTAGTATATTTAGATTTAATTTAATTTCTTTTGAATTTATTAGAATTTAGATTTTGTCTTTCTTTTATTTATAGGATTTAGTTATTTAAATTATGATTTTATCTTTTACTTAGATTTAAGATATATCTTATCTTAGAATTTTAGTATAGTAGAATTTAAACTCTATAAATAAAAGCCCTACTATACATTTTTATTCAAGACTTTGATTATTGATTTTGAGTTATAATTTCAGTGAATTCTCTCTCCCTTCTTCAAAGTTTTTCCTTTTCTCCCTCCTTTGAATTTTTTTCTCTCTCCCTTTTTCATTCTCACTATCTCTCTTCTACTACCCTCTCCCCTTCTCACATCAGACAGACTCTTGCTAAGGTGGCTGGTTTCATGTTATCGACAAACATGGGTTCCTACCATGGGGTTCTTGTGCATGGAGGGAAACAAATTCGTGCAAAACTTTGGGGCTGGAAAGTGGCTAGTGTCTCAATGGCTAGCAGAAGAACTTTGGCGAGGTCAGGTCACTTTTAAATTCTATCCCCATCCATCCTATGCATATGGATAGATTACCAACTAAAATACGTATGGAGGTTGAAAAGTTTCAGAGAGATTTTATTTGGGACAAAATGAACATTGATGGGTCTGTTTCTGAATCACATATAAGTTCCCAAAATCATCTTAGAGAACTTGATGATATTCATATTCTCATGTTTACTAGACCTAACTTGAATTAATTCCTCTTTGACCAACAACTTCAAATTTTTGTCTAAGTCTTCATCAGCATTACTGCCTGCAGTGGTTTAAATTAATCTATTGTACTGTCATTGCCTACTATGTGAAATCTTGCCCACTAGGTCTCCATAAGTATAAATCTAGTGAAGAAGAATTCACAGTGTAAGCAACTACACACAACAATGTTATCAGTATTCATTTTCCTCTTTAAACAGTTGACTTATTTGAATAATCGAATCTAAATATATTTTCACTTTTCCATTTATGCTTGGCTAGTTGGCTTCAGGGGATGCAGCAACCCTCATGCTTTCAGATTCTGCAGTTAATAGATTCTGATATCTTATAGCCATGGCAAATTATACATTCATGAACATCCTAGCTTTACATAAAAGTAAAATTTCTTACTATACATATACTCATTTACATCAACAGGAAAATGCTCTATTGAACAAACAGTGGGAAAGAATGAACCAAAAACTAGAATTATGATATCATCCTAGCCTGTTCCTTCATTCGGTGCTGACTCCAATCCATGCCCATCTCTAACTTGGAGCAAATGCAGTCAATAGTCCAAGCCTCCTGAATTGGCCAAAACCCAAGCTTCCAACTCAAAGTCCATGCCCCCCTAATGAACAACATGAGACGAGAGTTTAAGCATTTATTCTTCAAAATTTGTCTCTTTCAAATTATATGACTGAAACAAGTATTTTATTTCATAGTTATAGTGCTAGTGCTACTCTTCATCAATTTGATTACCATCGCAACTCCCTGCATTCGCTTCAAATTTTCCTTCCACTGGCCAAAGGAAACCCATTTCAGCCTCCCAAACGTGCTTGTTGAAGGAATGCAGTCACTTTCCCTTTTCCTTTGGCTTTTTCCCTGCAACCAAATGACTTCCAGATTAATTCTTTGCTGCTAAGATTTACCCTATACGTAGAGCTACAAAGCCAAGTAACATGACACGACTTATGATTATTAAGAGTTTAGGCAAACACTCATTTTGTTCTACCACAAAAAACTATGGAAAGAAACACAATTACCAAAGGATTTCATAAGAGTATTGAGCAGCAAAAGGATATCGGGATATCCCTATAAATAACTAAATGACCTATAAACAAGTCGGAAATGATACGATTTTCCAATAATTCTAGTAATTCTAGTAAGTGTAGCAAAAGCAACCCTGGAAGAAAACTGTTTCTAAGTCACTTATAAGTTCCCAAAATTTGCACACACACACACACACACACAAGTGATTTCATTCCCCAATGTAAGTAGTGGTTTCAATCTATATTGCCATTGCCTAGGAAGTAAAATCATGCCCACAGGATTTATACACTCATAAATCTGGTTAACAAGATTTTTCAATGTAGGCAATTCCACAGTGGCATCAATGCCTTTCAAAAAATTAACATGCATAAATAGATTTGTAATTGAATTTAATTATGTTTTTGCTTTTCCATTTATATGCAGGCAGCAGCCTTCAACTTTTGCTTCTATAGTTAATACCTTCTGATATACATAGAAATCATTTGGTCCCTGAATGTTACAAATACATGATTTAAAGAAACAGAGATACACTGGCCAAAATTTAGAAAAAAGGAAAAGAAAAGGAAACAGAGATACGTATCAAAACTATTAGGTTGACGCATCTTAAGAATGCATGATTATTCATTGAAATTTATAAAATTCAAGACTCATTAATTTCTTCACATCAATAATTCTCAAGAGCTCAAGAGAGGATTTTTGTTATTCAAGAATCAAACAGTCGATACAAATCTTTTACTCAAAGCTTCAAAGAACACAAAAATACACATTTCCGTGACAAACAAAATATTTTTTTTTATTCTCGTCTGTTTCTTTTCTTCTACTCTTGAGTATGCTAAGTAGTTCCTTCTGTAATGATTGTACTTGATTAATACATCTACAGTACCATTAGTGTAATTAAGTAGTGGTTTAAATCTGTAGTGTCATTGCCTCCTATGCAAAATCTTGCCCACTACATTAATATAATTATAAATGTAGTGAACAAGATTTTACAAAGAATGTAGGTAATTACAGACAACAATCACATCAATTCATTTTCCTTTTCGAATAGTTAACTTATTTGGAAGGACGAATTTAAATATCTTTTTGCTTTTCAATCTATACAAATCTTCAGGTGAAGATTATCACAATAGCTTCTAGTTAGTTAAAGCAAAGGAAAATATATATACATTCATGGACACCCTATACATAAAATTGTCAAATTTCTTACTATACATATACTCTTTTACATCAAAAGGAGGTAGGTCTATTGAATAAACAATGGGAAATAATGAACCAAAAACTATATAGGATTATGATATCATCCTAGCTTATCCTTCATTTGGTGGTAACTCCAATCCATGCCCATCTCTAACTTGAAGAAAATGCAGTCACCAGTCCATGCCCCTTGATAGAGTGATTCATGCTCTCTAATGAAAAAAAAGATGAGAGTTTAAGCAATTATTCATCAAAATTTGTCTCTTTAAGTTGTATGACTAGGACAAATTGACATCTGATTTCATTGTTACACCTCTCTTTCAGTGTAGTGCTACTCATCAGTTTCATTGCCTTGCCAAAATCCAAGCTTTATGACATTACTTAATAATATGCTAAATGGTGCGATGAAGAAACCTTCACTCTTTTGCTTGCACTTGGAGCAGCGAATGAACACATCAATGTGAAACTTCTTGTTGCGAGTCACAGACTCGTTCCAGTTTTCCACATTGGCTTTGTGATTGTAGTACTTCATCACACTCGACTTCTCAAGACCTATCCTTTTTCCATCGTCTTCCACTCTAACCCATGTATTACTTTCCTACCTCCTCGGCATCACTCCCCCAATGTTTCTCAAGCTCCTTTGGAGTCACATTCACTGGCAACAACAACAACAATGTTACAAGTGGGAAGTTTAGTACTTCTAAAAATTTTGACATTTTTAAACACTTCAATCAAATAATTAATTTGGAAAGTACACTTCAATCAGTCAAGTAAAATTAAATTTGCTTTCCTTTAATGGTAGTCAAATAAAGCTGTCATGAGGAATATATTATCTTACTCTCAAAATAACATATGCTTTTAGCATATAATTACGAGCAAGAAATGTTTGCTTACATCTTCAGTCACATCAGAAATTATCCATGTCTGAATTAACACCGATACTGCGGCAGCTTTCGAGCAAGAGGTGGTCAACGAGGAGTATTTCCTTTTCCTTTGACTTTTTCTCCTGCAACCAAACAGCTTCTAGATTAATAAACACAGCCCCATGTTTAGATGGCTAAGATTTACACTATACGTAGAGCTTCAAGGCCAAGAAACATGACATGATCGACTTACGGTTATTAAGAGGCCTTTAAACACCTCAATCAAACAATTAATTGGAAATTACACTTCAACCAGTCAAGCAAAATGAAAAATCACTTTCTTTTAATGGGGGTCAAATATAACAGTCAATCAATAATGGGGAGTATCTCGCTCTCAGAATTAATAACTACCCATGCTTTAAGCATATAACTAGCAAGAAAGGTTCGCTCATGTTTCCTGAATGTTACAAATCTATGATTTAAACAAACAGAGATACATATCAAAATTATTTGGTCGATGCATCTTAAAATTGCATCATTTTATTTTTAAAATTTTTAAAATTTGTAATTCATTAATTAGATTGCATCAATGCTGGCTTCGGAGCCTTAACACTATATCAGGAGCTCAAAAGTGTATTTTTGTGACTCAAGACTCAAATATTTGAAACAAACCTGTTACTCTAAGATTGAAAGAACTGACAAATACACTTTTTTCATGACAAACAGTATTTTCAAGATCTCAGGACAGTATTTAAGAAAATCAAAATAATGAAGTATGACTTCCAACCAAAATTGAAGTTGGGTAAAGGCTACATCGCAACTTCTCAATTTCAAATGCAGACATTTCGCTCATTGAGAGATGCGTAAAGTTTGTACTTTTTATTTATATTGTCTATATCTGATTTAAGTGGTTTAGATCTAAAAATTAAAAATTAGATCTAAATTATCTGGCTGAGAAATGCGCACCTATCGCATCGTTAAAGATGTGCAGCAAGTGATATAAACTTCTTGGTTTTAGAAAATTTAATTTATATTTTTAGAGATATGCCAAGTTTGTACTTCTTATCTATATGGTCTAGATCTGATTTTTAGATGGTTCAGATCTAGATCTAAGTGATTCAGATGATTGTACACCTCGCACATCTTGCACATTCTTATATATAGATGCACCAAAGGATCTGAACTTTTCACTGTTACAAAAATTGATTTATAGAGGTTCATATTTTATGCTAGCCAAGTAAGGCTCGGAGATCAAAAGAAAAAATAAAA
Source organism: Adenanthera pavonina (assembly GCA_026686845.1). Classification (NCBI taxonomy): domain Eukaryota; kingdom Viridiplantae; phylum Streptophyta; class Magnoliopsida; order Fabales; family Fabaceae; genus Adenanthera; species Adenanthera pavonina. The sequence goes on along the minus strand of JAIVEN010000001.1, from coordinate 48,874,947 downwards.
CAACAAGACTCCATTCAAGATTTAGAGCAAAAATATCAAAAATTTTTAAAAACTGATCAAAATACCCATGGATATAGGATGCATACTTTGGTACTTCGTTGATTTGATAAGCATCACAAGATTCACCTATCTGTAGATTATCTTGATCTACTCTGCCATCACCACCAGAAACTTCTTTAGAGCCCATAGTTGACGCCGACAATGGAGCTGAGGTCAACAATTGTAATATATCTCTTGTCAAGACCAAAAAAAATATATATATATATATATATATGAATAAATTTAGGATTAGCCTTTAAACGCTGCGTTTCAACTTGAAAATAGACTTTGTCTTATCCTATATATCATTATATCTTAGCACAAGAAAATATTTTAAAAAATGCTAATATAACATTGCTCTCAAAACATTAGATTTTATACTTTTGCTAATCCAACCATCAAAAAATAATGTTCCTATTATAATTTTATAATAAGCAATAAGTTTGTTTGGATTTCTTACTTTATGTAGAATGGATAATGGCGGTACACAAATTAGAAAAAAAAAATACGTGTTTAAATTTTGCTACTTTTCTTTTTTTTTTTACCAATTTATTACGTTCATTCATCTTTTTTATTGTAATTTTAAAATAAAGAAAATAATTTTTTGTCTTAGAAACTTGTAAATTAATATTTTAACATAGGGAAAAGATAAAAAGAACGGAAGTGAGGGAATAGTTTTAATTAACTTTTTTGGTAATTCATTTTAATTCACTTTTATGCTTCACGCTTGTACATTTCCTTTATTTATATTTATGTGCAAATAAAATATATTGGGTTCATCCCTTTGTAGAATGCTTAATTCATTAATTGCTCTGGCAAAAAAACAATACTCCCTCCATTTCAGTTTATAGTGCACTTTCAACTACTACACACAGATCAAAATAATAATTAATAACTAATAAAATTTTTCACTTTTCTCAAATTATCCTCATTAAATGTTTTGCAAATGAAATATTTTAATAATAAACAAATATTTAGGTCTATTAATTAGAGATAATCTTGAAAAAAGAAAAAAATTACATTACGTAATCCGTAAAGTGCACTATATTATTAAACATAATTTTTTTAAAAACATACACTATATAGCGAAATGGAAGGAGTACATTAATTACAATAATAAATGTATTCCATACATAAATTGTATTATTTTAGATATATTGGTAGATATACTCAAAATGCATGAAGTCTATTATTTCATACAGGGCCGGACCTACATTGGCTTTCAGTGGGGGCAGCTACGTATGTGTTATGATTACTATTTTGTATCCATTCATGTATTATTTTTTAATCTACTAAATTTATATCTAAATAGAGGTCTAAAGCAAACTACATAAAATTTTATTCGGATCAATAAAAGTTAGCCTAAATCAGATACATTAACAAATGATTATCTAGTGACTTATATTAAAAAATATATCTTTAATAACATTGATAATAAGTTAATTATTCAAAGATTTCAATATATGAAATCATGACAAGAATAATTGTAAGCTATGTAATATATTTAATTTTATATATAGAAATTTTACTTGATTTCAGTATAACATATGATAATAGTTTCTATCATTCAGGGAAAAAAAGTATAGCTACTAACCTAGGGTTCTAAATCCGCTACTGATTTCATGCATATCCATTGATCTTTTTATACTTGTAGATTCAGCAACACCAACATTAGCGATATTTTACAAACCCACAATTAGTGATGGATCTAAAATCACTACCTCGTATTCTGAAATATCGAACCAAAAACCAATTAAGAATCAGTCAAGATTGGTGAACTACTTTGTAACTGAAAAATAGGCCAATTACTATAGTTTGATTGATTCAAACTATTTTTAACCTCCATTTATTTTTAGTTATTAGTGCAAAACAGCATTATTTTTAAATCATTTTTCTTTCTATATTCTAATATTATATAAGCCTTAGTAATATTCTTGTGTATAATTACTAATAATTATAAATTTACCCAATAAATAACATGAGTCACTATAAAAAATGCTCATTTAATTATAAATTTTAGAGACGGATTAAAATCTATAGCTATTAAAGACAAAAACAGATATGGATAACGAATTTTTTTAGTAAAATAACTTTCTTTCATATTAAAAATAATGGAAAAAATATTAGAGACTGAGTTTGAGATGGGTATATATATTATTTCTAATAAAATCCGTCTCTAATTCTGTATCTAATAATAAGGTAGAGACACCTAGACTTAGTAAGAACTAATTTTTCATCGCTAAAATAAAAAAGTCCGTCTCTATATCCGTCTCTAAAAATATCCTATTATTTCTTAAAAATTCTTTAACATTTAGAGATGAATTTTGTGACAAATGTTTTTAATTTATTATGATAGATAAAAGTTTGTCACTAAACATGTCTCTTTTTTTTTTTTAAATGGATTTAGATACGTATTTTTAATGAATGCAATAATAGATGTCTTGCTCTAAATCCGTCTCTAATATCTATTTAGAGATGAACTTAGAGACCAATTTGTAATGAACGCAGCAACAAGTACCATATTTATCTCTAAATTAGTTTCTTATTCACATTTAGAGACGAATTTAGATACGGATTTTCTTTTAAATTACTTCAATTTTATATAGTATTATTTTTAATATTGTAATATGTTAATTTAAATTTTGAGAGATATTTTCAAATTTTGGGTATTTTTTAAATATTATAGTATGTTAAATGGATCAAACTCGCAAATTGGCTAATTTAAGTTAAATGAATTGTATTTCTAATCATATTAAAAAACATTTCAAAAAATGACCTTAAGTTAAACCACCAGAGTCCTAAAACCTAATTTTTCTTTTATTTTTTTAGGAACATGCTTGGCAGTTAATGGGAGGAGATCGAAAAATTGAGAATATAGGATGAGAACAAGAAATAAGAAATGAATGAGAGAGGAGATATATAGAGAACTTTGAGATTAGAAATAGTAAAATAAAATTAAAGGAAGTATTGAAGTTTTAAGGAATTTTAGACCAAAAGAGAACCAAGCAATTTTATCGTAGATGACATTTAATTGTCCTAGTAATTAAAAAATATCTAGAATCAATTAATATTAAACAATGTTTTTTATTTAATTAGTAATCCATATGTTGATAAATTTTTTATCTTGGATATGTTTGTAGAATTGATTTCAAAAAAAAGTTTATCTTTAATAATATCATTTGATTTAAAATATCTAAGTAGATTATCTTAATTTCATTAATTTATTTTAATTTGAATTAATAAGTTAATTTTTAATTCTATTTCATGATAATAATTTCAAAAAATTGTGACAACAATAAATTTATTATAAACTTATTAATCATTAATTCTTTCTAAATCAACCTTCTTTTAAGAATTTACATCTATATTTTAAAATTAAACTTAAAAGTAATAATGATACTAAAAAATAAATCAAATAAAATTTCAATCTTTTTCCATTAAGAATCCATAATTAAATTTAGGAGGTGTAAATGATAAAAAGATATGTTTCTTTCGAAATTCAAAATAGATATATATAATACTTAACCAAGACTTCGAGTTAGATCACGGACTGACATAAAACTCGATCCTATCTAATCCCCTCCCACCTCTAACATATATTAAGCATAGATATAATATAATTTATTAAATAATATAAAATACGATATATATATATATATATATATATTATATGATATGACTATACAAAAAATAACATAAAATAACAAAATATTAAAACATATGGATCATAAACATAATATATATAATTATTGTTATTTACAAATAAAAATTAAATTTAAAAGCTGGCTAGGAAATAATTTTTCTCCTGTCAAAAAAAAATATATTTATAGGAAAATTAATTAAGATCTAAAAAAATATAAATATTCATATAAATATAAATAAATAAAATATTTTATGATATCAATAATTGAAAACAAAACATATATGTATTTTTTAATAATATATTGACTTATAAATATATATATATGTTTATATATTAGTGTGTAGATAAATAATATATATTTAATATTACATATAAATACTGCAGAAATATTTCAGCTCAACCACCAATATGGTGACCATAAAGGTAATGGAAGCAAGAGATCATGGCTTCAAACCTTGGTGAGACACATTGGGAGTGAGGTGGCTGATGACTATATTCTATCTTTATTATTTTATTTGATTATTTTTAACAATTTTGATTAAGATTAAAGATAAATTTATTTTATTTAGAGACGGAATAAATCAGTTTCTAAATAGAGATGGATGAGTTAATCCATCTCTAATTATTTAGCAACGCCACTTTTAGAGATAACTTAAATGTTGTTTCTGAATCCGTCTCTAACAGATTAGAGACGGATTTTAAATTATTTAACGACAAATTTTAATCAATTCTAAATACCTCTTTTTTTGTAGTGAGTATTAATTATAAGTTGACTATGTTAAATTCTATATGTAGTTATATATGATTATGGATTAATTTAATTTATTTATATTTAAATAATAAGTTATGAAACTTATTAATGATTTTTTTTTATTTTTTATAATATATAATATGTAAAATTGAAAATATATTAATCTTATTACTACTAATTCAATCTTAAGATCAACCACGGTTGAATTATTGTCTTACCGATTCATTGGTTGGTTGAATTTTCAATTATTGTCTTACCGATTCATTGGTTGGTTTAATTTTCAAAACATTACGGCTAGTATTGACAGCAGGGGCAAGGTGGATGCTTTTGAACTCTGTATGGACAAGTTGTCACTTGCCGTTAACGATGAGATATTAAATGGGAGCTGTAATGCCTTTAAGATCTCACAAAATGGTCTAGAGAGATGTTTGCTGATGATTTATTGCTTGTGGTAGAGGCCTCTGAATCCTATATTCAACGTATCATGAACTGTGTTAACAACTTCTGTAAATTCTCTATTAATTTGTCCAAGTCATCCATTTTTTCTCTAAAAATGTGTCTTTTAAGTTTTCAGAGCAGACAGATTCTTGCTAAGGTGGCTGGTTTAAATTAATCTATTGTACTGTCATTGCCTACTATGTGAAATCTTGCCCACTAGGTCTCCATAAGTATAAATCTAGTGAAGAAGATTTCACAGTGTAAGCAACTACACACAACAATGGTATCAGTATTCATTTTCCTCTTTAAACAGTTGACTTATTTGAATAATCGAATCTAAATATATTTTCACTTTTCCATTTATGCTTGGCTAGTTGGCTTCAGGGGATGCAGCAACCCTCATGCTTTCAGATTCTGCAGTTAATAGATTCTGATATCTTAAAGCCATGGCAAATTATACATTCATGAACATCTTTTAGCTATTACATAAAAGTAAAATTTCTTACTATACATATACTCATTTACATCAACAGGAAAACGCTCTATTGAACAAACAGTGGGAAAGAATGAACCAAAAACTAGAATTATGATATCATCCTAGCCTGTTCCTTCATTCGGTGCTGACTCCAATCCATGCCCATCTCTAACTTGGAGAAAATGCAGTCACTAGTCCAGGCCTCTTGAATTGGCCAAAACTCAAGCTTCTAACTAAAAGTCCATGCCCCATAATGAACAACATGAGACGAGAGTTTAAGCATTTATTCTTCAAAATTTGTCTCTTTTAAGTTATATGACTGAAACAAATATTTTATTTCATAGTTATAGTGCTAGTGCTACTCTTCATCAATTTGATTACCATCGCAACTCCTGCATTCGCTTCAAATTTTCCTTCCACTGGCCAAAGGAAACCCATTTCAGCCTTCCAAACGTGCTTGTTGAAGGAATGCAGTCACTTTCCCTTTTCCTTTGGCTTTTTCCCTGCAACCAAATGACTTCCAGATTAATTCTTTGCTGCTAAGATTTACACTATACGTAGAGCTACAAAGCCAAGTAACATGACACGACTTATGATTATTAAGTGTTTAGGCAAACACTCATTTTGTTCTACCTCAAAAAACTATCGAAAGAAACACAATTACCAAAGGATTTCATAAGAGTATTGAGCAGCAAAAGGAACGGTATTGGGATATCCCAATAAATAACTAAATGACCTATAAACAAGTCGGAAATGATACGATTTTCCAATAATTCTAGTAAGTGTAGCAAAAGCAACCCTGGAAGAAAACTGTTTCTAAGTCACTTATAAGTTCCCAAAATTTGCGCGCGCACACACACACACAAGTGATTTCATACCCCAATGTAAGTAGTGGTTTCAATCTATATTGTCATTGCCTAGGAAGTAAAATCATGCCCACAGGATTTATACACTTATAAATCTGGTTAACAAGACTTTCAATGTAGGCAATTCCACAGTGGCATCAATACCTTTCAAAAAATTAACATGCATAAATAGATTTATAATTGAATTTAATTATATTTTTGCTTTTCCATTTATATGCATGCAGCAGCCTTCAACTTTTGCTTCTATAGTTAATACCTTCTGATATACATAGAAATCATTTGGTCCCTGAATGTTACAAATATATGATTTAAAGAAACAGAGATACACTGGCCAAAATAAAAAAAAAAAAGGGAAAAGAAAAAGAAACAGAGATACGTATCAAAACTATTTGGTTGACGCATCTTAAGAATGCATGATTATTCATTGAAATATATCAAATTCATTACTCATTAATTTCTTCACATCAATAACTCTCAAGAGCTCAAGAGTGCATTTTTGTTACTGAAGAATCAAACAGTTGAAACAAATCTTTTACTCAAAGCTTCAAAGAACATAAAAATACACATTTCCGTGACAAACAACATATTTTCTCAGTTAATCAGTTAAAATTTAGATCAAGAAAATCAAAATTACGAAGTATGACTTCCCAAAAGAAGTTAAAGTTGGATTAAAAGGCTGGATCGCTACTACGTTTGTGTTAAATACAATTTACAAATTTCTTTATTTCAATTCGAGTGTAAATCTTTCACTCCTTTTCAGATCTGAGGAGCAGATTTTCTAGATCTAATTTGAATGATTCCGATCTAAATTATTTAGATGAGAAGTATGCGCCTATCACATCCTTAAAGATGTGTTGCAAGGGATCTAAATATCTAGCTTTTAGAAAATTTAATTTATACTTTTAGAAATGTGCCGAGTTTGTACTTCTCATATATACCAAATCTGATTTTTGGATGGTTTGGATCAAGATCTAAATGATTTCAATGTGCAATATGCACCATGAACATCCATGTATGCACTGCAAGAGATCTAAACATCTCACGTTTACAAAAATTGATTTATAGAGGTTCAAATATTGCGTTGGCTAAGTAAAACTTGAAGATTCAAGGGGGACAACACAATAATAGGACACCATTCAAGATTTAAAAATTAAATTAAAAATATCAAAATTTTAGAAATGATCAAAATATCTTTTGATATAGGATATATATACCTTTGGTATTTCATTGATTTGATAAGCACCACAAGACTCACCAATCAATAGATTATCTTGGTCCATTTCGTCATCACCACCTGAAACTCCTACAGAACCCATATTTGACGCCGACGAAGGAGCTATGATCAGCAATTGTAATATATATATAGCCAGATTTAGGGTTAGCCTTTAAATGCTATGTTTAAACCGAAAAATATTTCTTATCCTACTACTATTATTTCTTAACAGGATAAAGTATTTCAAAAAAAATTGCTAATATAACAATGATATCAAAACATTAGGCTTTATTATTGCTAATCACACATTGAAAAAATAATTTTCCTATCATAATTTTACAATAAGCAATAATGTTTGTCTGGATTTGATACTTTTTGTGGAATGGAAAATGGCCACACACGGGGAAAAATATCTTTAAATTTACAACTTGATTTTCAATTTCTTTTTACCAATTTATGTTTATATATTCCTCTTTTTCTATTAAAATTTAAAAATAAAGAAAATAAATTTTGATTGTCTTAAAACTTATAAATTAATATTTTATCAATTAAATTAAACAACGAAAATTTCAACCGTATAAAATGCATTCTCTTTTAATAATTCTTTCTGATTGTAAAATTAATGAAACACGAAGTAGAACCAACCACAAAAAATAGAAAAAAATAAATTAAGAAGAGAAATTAGGAGATAATTTTAATTCACTTGAATACTTCTTATACATCTCCTTTTATTTATGTGCTAATAAAACAATTTGGGTTCATCCCTTTATAAAATACTTAATACATTAATTACAATAATTAATACATTGCACAAATTTCAGTATTTAAATTACATTATTTTAAATATATTAATAGATATATTATAAATAAATGAATTATATTATTTCAAGTACATTGATCTTAATTTCTTATCCTTGTACATTTAGCAGCCATTTAGATATGCTTTTAAGGGTGGTTTTCTGCTCCAGAAAAGTATTCACCAATAGATTATAAAACCCTCATATGTAACAACCCTAATTAATTTCCTTCGAACATGTTATTGATTGTGATGTTGGAGTTATTGATAGCACCATTGTTTCAGATGATCCTGTTTCCTCTACCAATATTGTTTCTACTGATGATTCCCAAGTTGGGAAAGTTTCCTATTCTGTTTATGAGTCTTCAATGCAGGTTTCCAATTTTGATGATATTAATCACAAGTTACTCGTGTATAACAACCCCCATGACACTGTGTCTAACTTGGTCCCAAGCTAATCAAATGTATTTGGCATTGTATGCAGTATAAGAAGAAATATGATGGAGGAAGGTTCAAGTGGTGGCTGAAAGAGCTCCACACCGTGGCGAGAAGAGCCCCAGAATGATGTTTCCGGCTGAAAGTAGTAGCGCCGCGATGAGCTTACCTGGGGCTGTGGTGAGAGTCGAAATTTTTGTTTAAATCCAAATCATTTTAGTCAGACAGAAAAGAAAGAAATAGAGGGAGTGACAAAGAAGCGGCGATGAGCTTTGCTAGGGTTTGCTATTTTCAGCCATTGGGTGTTGTTTTCAGCCTCTTGAAGCTTAAATCTTGGTTGGTAAGTGATCCTTACTCCTCCCTCTCCATTTTCTTCGATTCTGAGTTGAGATTTTTCGGGTATATGTTGGGATCTTTGATTATGGCCGAATCACCGATTAAAATGGATGAAATGGGGTTAATGAAGTGTGTTTTAGTGTTTTTGTTCCTTGAATATGAGTTTTGAAGGGATTATATATGATTTAAGTTTAATCTTAGGTTGTTCTTGGGTGAGAGGATGAGGAATCCGAGATGTATGTGGTTTGTTAGTGTTTGAATGGTCTCTGTGAGCTTAATGATGCATGGGAATAGTGTTGGAATATTGGGTTAAGTTAAAGTGGTTGAATTATGGAATTTGGATTTGTGGATTGTATGTTAATTGAGGATTTTATGCTATTGTAAAGGTTATTTGGTGGCTCGGAGAAGTCAAGTCATGGGATTGGTATTCAAGAAAGCTTGTGAAACTTGTGTGCGCATGGTATCAACAATTGAGGTAACCGAGTGTTTGTATTGTGTGTATGGTTTGTATTGTATGGTGAGGTATGATAGTAAATATATGTATATATATATGCATATCCTTTTTCATACCACGATATTGGTTGTGTATGTATATAGTTTTCTATATATCGTGGTATGCATATGGCTAGTTGATATATGATGATTGTATATGTTGTGTATGTATAATGTGTAGCATCCTCATACCATTGCATGCTAGAATGTCCATATGATATTTGTGATGATGATATATATATATATGTGGGTTTGAGGCATGTTGACATGACATTGACATCATCACCATATGAATGCATAGTGAGAGATTAATGATGAGGTGATGATGATATGATAAAGATCCCTGTCGCTAAATCCTCTCCTTGGGAGAGCCAGACAGCAGAAGACAATATGATATGATGAAACATCCATGTCATTAAATCCTCTCCTTGGGAGAGCTAGGTGACAGTGGATTTAGGGATGCACCTTCCCTAAATCACCACCAATTTGAGGTGGTCCAAGGGAAAGAGAGCTACGGTCCGAGTTTTAGTGTAACCATTGGTTGGGTTGCATTAGGGTAAGGTGAGCTTAGTGATATCCCGGAATCAATCTTTATTGACAATTGGAAGGGAATCATCTATTGAAATGTCTTGTAATGACGACGGCTCGTGGTTCTAATCGTATATGAGGGAGACCATGCATATCATTCATTAGCATTACATTGCACCATGTACACGATTGTGTGGATCAATATGTATATATATATTGTGTGTGGTTGTTCCCAATTACTGAGACATTATCTCACACCCATTTCCCATGAATTAACATTTCAAGTGAAGGTATTGGCACTAGTCGTGAGAATACAAGGGAATAGCATACCGGACGTGGAAATATCAAGTCTGTGTAGTGTTATGTTGTTTATGTACGTTGTGCTAAGTAGGATAGTATGATTGTAATGGTTATGAGGATGCTAGATGGTTGTAATGATATGGTTGTTATTGGTATGTTATGGATATGGAATTGTGTTGTATGTGCCGTGTATGATGAGTTGTGGTATTAATGAATCCAAAGGTGGAATTGGACCTTGTCGGTGTGTTTTAGGGTCTGTAGTCCGTTTTGTCAATTGGGATTCAAGGGGGGTCAAATCACAGAGGAGTGGTTCCTTTGAGGTGAAATCTCTTTGAACAAATTGGTTAAGTGGTTTAGGACCTGTGTGAATGGTCCAGAATGGTCAAGTTACATTGGGTGGCAATTGGAGTTGTTAGTAGTGAGTTTTGATCAAAAGTGGCCAAAACAGTGTTGGGTGTCCAAAATTCCAGCCCAGTTTTTGGTGTCCCTTGGTCTTTCTTCTACTTTTCTGATATTTGAAAAGTAATTTTGAAATGTTTGGGCTGTATTTGGTTGGTTCTTAAAGCTTTTGGTTAGGTCCGGAGGTATTTGGGAGTAAGGTGTTACATCGTGCCTTCAATTGAGCAAGCTCCAGAGTTAGACTCCTCCATTTTTATCTTTTTGAACTCTCTTTCTCTCTCAATCTTTTTTCTTCTTCAGCTCCTTCATTTCTCTCAACCCTCTTTCATTTTTGTCAAATCCCCTCCCTTCCCCACACTGTTTCAAGCTTCCTCTTCCATTTGCAGTAGCTATATCGTCGATCTTCCTTCCATTCTCTTCCATTTTTGGTTGTTCCCTCCCACACCACCACTAATTTGCCCTTCCTCTACCATACCCACTTCCCTTTTACCTCATTTCTTCCATTTTATAACTTCCTTCTTGCTTGATGTTACTTGGCCGAGCTAACTGCCATAGGTGTACTTGCAGTTTAAGCCGTGGGTTGGTTCATTTGAAGCACTTGAAGGAATTTCATGCTTTCGATGAAGGAAGGAGTTGGTGGTGGTGATTTAGCACAACTTGGAGAAGATTTTGCAAAGGGCTATGCACTTCAAGACATTTGGGCTTTGGATAATTGTCTCTGAATAATTATTTTTCTTCCCTTTTCCTTATCTTTTTATACTTATCTTAGACTAAATTATGATAATTATTGAATAATTTAGTTTGAGATTAATGTATGGATTGATTGATTGTTGATGAAAGCATATGGATTATATTGTGACCACTTGAGATTTTGAATTGAGAACTTTCTATGGTTGCTAATTGTTAATGCAACTTGTTAAACTTTTGGTCAATTGCATCTTAGAATTCCTTGCCTCAATTTGAATTAAGTTGCTTGAATTGACATTGTAGATGATTAATTATATGACTTGGTTCTTAATTGAGTTTTGGAATTGTTGAATTAATGATGATTGTTGGGCCATAATTCTTGGATATGTGTGGAATCATTATACAAATTATACACACTTAATCATTTGTCACATAATCTTGCATGTTAAGTATTTGATGAAATGTCTCGATATGTTATCATTCTAGGTACTTTGTTTGGCGTTTTACATTTTAGATCTAATAGTTTTAATAGCATGTAATATTTTGATTATGTTAATTATCCAAGTTCAATTAATTATTTGAGTTCAAAACAAATTCCTCCCTCTCTAAATCATTGCTATATCATCACTTTCACTACATTGCATTTGAGTACTAGTTAGCTCTCTTTAATTAGTTAGCATTTTCTTAGTTTAGTTGTTAGTTAAGTTTATTATACTTCTTATTTACTTTTTCAAGTCACAAAAGCCCCCCAACTTGTAATTAGTTAGTTTGCATTTAGGATAAAAACACTTGCATTGCTTTTAATTTAGACTTGGTACATAATCTCCGTAAACTCATATAATTACATAATGGTGAATATCCATAACATTGCATTTTAATTTTTGCATTATAGTTAACATTTAAATGAGTACATAGTTAGGCAATTTTGGGATTAAACTAGTACATATCATACCATCCATACACTCACACTCTTATAAACTTCCATACATACATCTACATCTCTTTCCATACTAATTTTGGTCTCTTAGATAGTTTAGTTTTTATATGTTTATTTTGCATTTTAGTTGCATTAGTATAGTTTTAGTCTAGCTTTTGCTTATACAAAAAAAAATTCACATATATAATCCATACATTTACATACACGCACACTTTTTTTGCATTTTAGTTTTTAATTAGTTTGCATTTTACTTTTTTGATTGCTTAAATTTCTCTCCTAAGTAGGATTTGATCTAGTTACTTTGATGTAAAATGACCTAGATTTGTACCCTATACTATATTATTTCTTAGAACCTAGTTTTTAATTGAAATTTCCTATAGTAAGTTCTTTCAATTTTTGACTATAGGAAACTAAATTTTGTGCCTAAGAATAATTACTGCTCCTTACCCTTTATTGATCAAATGTTAAAGAGGCTTGCTGGTGGATCACATTACTATTTTCTAGATAGCTTTTCTGGTTATTTTCAAATTTACATTGCACCAAAGAATTAGGATAAGATTACATTCACATGTTCATTTAAAACCTTTGCATAATGTTTTCTAGATGGCTTTTCTGGTTATTTTCAAATTTACATTGCACCAAAGAATTAGGATAAGACTACATTCACATGTCCATTTAGAACCTTTGCATATAGACACATGCCTTTTGACCTTTATAATACACCAAAGACTTTTCATTATTGATAGTTTCCATATTTTCTAACTTACTTGAAATGGGTAATACGTTTGACAAATTTTGAAAATAAGAAAATATATGTCCCCATAATCACCTATTGAAGTTATCAAAACATGCCATTAGATTATAAGTCCTTTCTTTTGGGCCGTGGTAAATTATAAGTCTTTAGCCCTCATATTTTCTATGTTTAGGTTAAAACTTTTATTCGGACCTTGGTGCAGTTCACAAAACAGATATTGGGCCCATTTAATTTTGCCCAGGAAGACTAAACGTCATGTTAACCTTTTACCAAAAGAAACAAAACATCATGTTTATAAAAAAGAAAAAATCATGTTACTCGCTTACGGGAAAAAAATCACAATAACACACACAATCATATATTATTAATTTGTTATATATCAATAAAAAGAGTGAGCATTGTTATTTTATTATTTATTATGTGATTTTTAATTTATTTTTTTACTCTAACCAATTTATTTTCTTTTTCAAATTTTGTATAGTTTGAAAAAAATTTTATGTTCGTACAAGTACAGTGGAATGACGTGAACAACATAACAACCCAAGAACACATAATAAATGTCTTTCATTAACACAATTCAAACATAACAAAAACACCATGGATAACACCACCACTTGATAGATATGCTAAAACAAAATTAAAATCATTCAATACACATTTCTCCAAAAAAAAAAAATCATTCAATGTACAAGCCTATGACGTAGGGGGAAAATCCTTACCTAGCGCCACAGAAAAATAGATATGCATGGGAATATCAGTATTGACGTTTGCGGAAGGAGAAAGGGAAAGCAGTCGCTAACCAAGCCTTTTTTTTTTTTGGGTCAGCATTAACCAGGCCCCTTGAGAATATTGTTTAAAATTTGAGACATATTTTGTTATAGTAATTTTTTATTTTTTATAGTAAATTAATTCTAATTTTTAGGAATCATTTATCATATCTATTATTTTTTGAATTTTTTTTATTTTCTTCAAATTTTAAAATTATATGCATTTATAAAATCTATAACAAACTGATGATGAACAGGACAAAAAACTTCAACAATTTTAAAGGAAGAAGAATACAAAAATTTATAAAACGCAGCAGAAATTGTAATTCTACACTACAGTGCAGCATATTCTCATCTCATGCAATGTAATAATTACTAAAGAACATCTTTTTTCTTCTTGGCGGAAAAAGAATATCTTTTTTTAATAGTACATCTATGCAAGATCTCTTCATATTCCAACTCTTTTATTCTTTTATGTCGTATCATTATAAACATTATTAGAATTAGATAACGTAATGAACGTAATGATCAACATGCATCAATTTTATCACCAGGAAAATAAGATGGTTGACTTCCAGGCAAATCTGTGTCACTACTCACTAGAAGAGCTTTGGCTTAATAACTTGATTAATTTGCGACTGAATTGAAAGATTCATATTCATTTTGCTTTAATATTTTTTATTTTAAAAGATGAAGAATATAAAACAAAAATAGTATTTCAACCGAATCTATCTATCCATATATAAATATATAAAACCACATTATTTATACATCATCATGAACGGTGTGTTTTTCTATGTGAGACTACATACAATGTGCAACTCCTCAATCTAGTTAGTATATTACAAGAAACTAGAATCCCATTCCCATATCACCATAAATTTACCTTATGCTTAGAGGGGAGAAAAGGGGATGGGAGAAAAAAACTAGAGGAAATTACAGGAGAGAAAACATATTTTTCTCTATTTGGATGCAAAAAGAAAAATATGAGAGAGAGAAGACAAGAGAAAAAGATGATACGTGCATCCAACATATTTTCCCAACTTTTCAATCTAAAAATAGAGAGATTTTAGAAAGAAAGCACTCATCCAAAATTGCCCACCATTTTACCATTTTATAATTTTTAAATAAAAAATTAAAATTGGACAAAATAATAATAAATTAATATTACAATTAAAATTATATTTTAATTCCATTAAGTAATATATTATAGAAATTATATAAATAATATGATAAAAGAATAAGTTTTATTACATATAAATATTTTCCTAAAAATAATAAAGATATTATTATCATTGTTAAATTTGTCACTTTTTTCTCCTTCCTATTTTTCCTTATTTATCAAAATATAAGGGAAAAAAATCTTCCCACAACTTTTCTTTTCTTCCTATTTTTCTCCTATCATCTTGTCTGTGCTCTATTTTCTCTTCCCTTCCCTTAGAAGCCGATGGTTCCTGTTCATTTGCCATACGAGCTTTATGAGCCTCTTTTATTTTTTCCACCGGCCAAAATACAATGCAATCAAATTTGAATCATGTTCACTATACAGATAATAAACTATCATTGACGTACGTAAAAATAAAATTCATGTATATTAATGTGTATTATTATAATATTTGTGATATATTATTATTTTTCAATTTGCTAGCTTTTCTTCCAAAAAGAAAAGTTTAACTCCCCTATGCAATTGCTTACTTAGTAAATTATATTATATAAAAATTTAAATTTATAATTTAGATTATTTAAATTAATTTTAAATAAATAAATTTAAACAAATTCTTTGTTGCCAAAATCAATTTTCATAGGCGGATATGGATCCTCTGTTGTTATTGAAAAAGCAGCACCATAGTGTCACTGCTATTGAAATAGCAACATCCAACCCCGATTCATTCTAAACGGTTCAGAATTTTTTTTTCTTTTAATTTTAATAATAAATTTTGATATGTTTGGGCTTGAAATACTTTCACAGATTTTTATTTTTTAAAATGATATGAAGATTATTTTATTTTGTTTAATATTTCTTATAAAATAATTTTTCTTTTAGACTAATCTGATCAATGGCCGAGATCTACTGCTTTACACTCGCACGTTTATGCTGTTGCTCCAAGGTGGCAAAGGATCCTGATCTCTACATGAAGCTTTTGAAGATCGTAAGAATCAAGCTTTTGGAGATTGTTAATTTGGTGATTGCCTTTACACTGTACGATTGGCCGAAAACACATGCCACTATATCAAGACATCAATATACTCCTAAAGTATTAATATAAAATATTAAAACATATTTGTAAAATATAAAATATTAAATTTATGGCAAACAGATAACTTATAAACTCTGAATATTGCGATTTATTCCTCACTTCATAAGATGCTTGAGGATATTCACCTAGTTTGTAATAATATGATCTTTTTTTTTTACCAACTAGTTTGTAATAATATGATTGAATTTGATTTTTTTTTTTTGCACATTTTTAAAAATATAAAATATGCAAATTAAGATGAACTATTCATATCAAATTTAGACATTTTAAAAAATATTATTTTCTCTGGTCTCAAATATAAGTTAGTTGAAGAAGACTTCTCATGATCTAAAATATAAATCATATTTAGATTATTAAATAATTTTTATAAATACTTATCATTAATTAGACAATGAGAAAAAATTGCGCAAAAGATTAAATAAATTTAAAATTGGAAAAGTACATTATTGAATTAGGGACAAAGATAAAAAAAAAATAAATTAAATTTGGGACAAATTTAAAGAGTTTAACAACTTTTTCTTAATATCTAAAATATAATTAAATGTATATTTGAGGCTGGAGGTAGTAAAATAATAAAATAATATAATACCATCAATATCAAATATATAACATCTGCATAAAAAAAATGAACAAAGCATCTAGATCTTATAAGAAATCTTCATCACTTTCTATTTACCAATCAATTCATTAATATATTTTTTATTGTTAATCAATTAGGATAAGACAATTTTTTAGATACCCTTGTGCTTTCATTGGTATATAAATATATAATATATTTTTCGTAGTTAGTGGGATCTTGCTCAGAATTACATTATTGACGTTTTTAGAATGTGTTCTTGTCCTTTGAAGAGTATCCCATACTCAGGACCTTTACCAAACAAACATTAGTAGTAATATTATAATTATGATCTTTTCTTGAACATTGTATTTCTTCTAATCATTTTATTTGCACCATAGATTGGAATTTGATTGCTTATGCTAATTACATTAACTTAACTATCATCAGAAGTTATCGTCAAAAGACTCAACGATTGCAATGCATAAGGTTTGCCTCTTGTCCAACCACCCCACCCTCCCGCCGGGGGGCCCTTTTTTTCTATGGAATAAAAGTAAAACTAAATAATGTTAAAAACTGTAATAATCGCATTATACAAAATGTTGTTACAACGATATTTTTTTGGCACGATTAGTTTGTAGAAAGAAAAACATTTTTAGCAGAGTTTAAATGGCCACTAAAATTTTTTTTTTTTGGAATTTTGAGTCTTGTGTAGATAATTATTTAAATTTTTAAAAGTTAAAACAAGACTTCCTATATTGCATGCAGTCAAAGAAATGGATAGCATTATTTAAGACTTACGAATAATGTAGCACAATATAAATTTTATATTTCATTAATTAGTTCATTTATTTACTAATAAAATGCAATGAATTAAGAGACAAATATAACTGTTATTTTTGGGCCAACCGACAAATATACTTTCTTTTTTACCAGAATAAATATACTTTTTAAAACTCTGCTTCTCGTAGATAACTTCTTAAAAGTCAAAACTTCAGATTATTTAGGGATAATTCCCTTAAGACATGAGCAGATAAATTCTCTGACATTTTACATTTCATTGATAGAATAATAGACTAACTAAATGTAAGAAAATTGTTTGCATGAAATCAAATGTTAAAGAGAATTCACTATCAAATTCCAATTCCAAATATTAAAAATTTATTTACACATAAATTAAAATCTAGGAAAGTTATGTGTAATTTATTTTTTTTTTAATCACAAGCACGAGTACTATGTTTAAGTAATAGTTTTATAAATGATTAAATTTGTTAATTTTATTGAAGTATATTAAGTATTATCCATGGTTAAAATTGATCAAAATGGAGAGACGTCTACTTTTTATTTTTCAGTAACTCAAAGGTAGAGCTGGGAAATGGGTCAACCCGCCCTAAAATGGGCTGGCCCGTGGCAGGCTACCAGAAAAACGGGTTGGGGGCGGGTCAGCCCATTTTCTGGCAGGTTGGGATTTGCCCAACCCATGATCGCCAAGGTGGGTTGGCGAGTTAGCCCGCCAAATATTATATATATATATATATTTCTTTTTTTTCTAATTTTTTTATATTTGAATAATAACATAAATCACTAATATGAATAATAAAAAAATAACATGATTGATTCATAATTAAATAGAAAATACTTATATGTTTTTTCTTATGTGCTTTAAGTGTTATTTTCCAATTAAAGATTAAGATGTGGATTTAGTCATTTACTATATATTAAAATTTTTAACTTCTTAAAATTAAAAAAATTTAAAAGATATACATGTTAAATTTTAATTGGTAAATAGCATAAAAAGTATATAAGTTTAGTTCAAATTAAATTAGAAATGGAAACCATATAAACCATTAATTTATCAAAATACATTAACACATATTAATCATTATTTATGTAAGTATTATAATCTAACAACATTAAATATAAAATATGGGAAAATTTTAACTTTAAGTATAAGACAATTCTAATTTCAAGTTTCAATATTAAACAAAATATATATAAAGAAAAAAAGATAATTTGAAGGAAAAAAAAAAAAAACAAGTGGGCTAAACAAGCTAACCCACGGGTTTGGCGGGTTAGCCTGCTTAACCCGCGGGTTAAACAGTTCGAGTTGGAAAAAGATTGCCTTAATATGGGTTCTATTTTTTTCAGCCCAGGATTGCCATAAAACGGACTAAAACAGGTCAATCCACTGATTGAAACCCATTTTTCCGACTCTACTTAAAAAAGATTACTCCTTAACCCATCTTCCCAACTCTACTTAAAGGGGATTACTCCTTAGTACCGGCTAGAAATATTCTTACTCTATGAGCCAGAAAAAAATATGTCAGCAATACATGGCGGGCCCAAGATATCGTAGCATAACATAACTGTCAACTTAAAAAGTAGCATCAAATTAAAAATTGCAAGTGGAAGATAATAATTTGAAAAAGCACTAAAGAACCAAAAAGTTAACTAAGTGCACTACATGTTGAAAAAAGAAACCATCATAGGAATTTTTAAGGGGCCGTTTGGTTGGTAGAATTATTGAGAATGAATTGGAATGAAATAATTGAAAATGGAATGGAATGGAATTTTGTAAGCCAAAATTTTGTTTGGTTCACTATAGGAAAGACATAGGTAACAACTTGAATTTGTTTGGTTGAATATAAGAAAATGATGGAATGAGATATAAATAATGTGTAAAAAGTCAGAATTCCACATAAGTAAAAATTTAGCTTAACATCAATTACTCCAATATTGTGTTTGTAATGTAACTTTTTTTTATTTATTTTTTAGTTACAAATGGGTGACATCTTTTTTTTTTCAGACAATAGTCTCATATTTTAAGTTTTTATATATTTTTATTTTTATTAAATAAAAAATATCAAAGTATAAATTGCAATATAAGAAATAAAAGGGAAACTTACGTATATTTCAATTCTTATTATTTTTTATTTTAAATTTTTTAAGTTAAATATTTTTAGAGAAAAAAATTATATAGAAAAATTACACAAAATAACTTATATGAATTAATGAAAATTTTTCAAGAGAAAATGAGGTACATAATCTGTGAAGGGTATTTTGAGAATGATATTTCATAACTAAGGTCATTTCTATTATTTGGTCTCCATTCCTAGTGGCAGAAATAAATAAAGTCAGGGTCCAAGATAGGAAAGTTAACTCTCAAATCTTTGGTAATCTTCATTTCCATGAGAGTCCAAATTTTTATTCTCATGTCCAACCAAACAATCCAAGTATAGGAATAGAATCTGGATTCCCACTCTATGGGTACCTAAGAAATGAACCAAACGGGTCCTAAGAAAGTAAAGTGGGCAATGTGTTCAAAA
The DNA here is from genome assembly GCA_026686845.1 of Adenanthera pavonina. NCBI lineage: Eukaryota > Viridiplantae > Streptophyta > Magnoliopsida > Fabales > Fabaceae > Adenanthera > Adenanthera pavonina. Next base: position 48,854,951 of record JAIVEN010000001.1, on the reverse strand, counting down.
TTAATTACATTAATAAAGATTACAAATAACGGTGGATACAAGTTATTAATTGGGGGTGGGGGGCCTCCCCCTATTTTTTTTTTCAAAATTTTCTTTAACTATCATATGAAAGTGTTCAAATATTATCAAGCCCAGCCCCCCTCACCCTTGAACCCAAGACATCCAGTTGGCCAAATGTGTAATTTTGGCACATTTTATTATATATAACAGTTTACAAAGAAATTGGCTTCTCCCATTTATTGCATTTGCGTCCCGCTCGGACTACAAATAAATTCCCAGCATACAACCTGAATATGCACCTTTCGCTTTCAAATTTCAAGGTTGAAACTTATAAATAGATCATAACTAAATTAATAAAATATGCTTTTTATCCGTATTCTATTATTTATTTTTTTATTTGATTTTGTATTTTGAAAATTTGTGATGAGATCTTTTTATTTATAATTACTTTTTAATTTAATACCTACTATTAGAATTCAGACAATATTTTATTAAATTTTGTTAATATAACTAAGTAACTAACTGAACTAAAACCGTGCTCTTTTGAAAATGAAGAGTTTTTTTTATGAAATTAATAACCTATTATAATCTACTTTGCACAGGTCTTCTGATCTTAAAAGGTGTTCTTCTTGAACTTTTTGACTTGGAACTGACCATTTTTCTTTATACTTTAATTTAATTTAATCCAATTATTTAATTGAGAATGTTATTATATCACTATCTCTCTCATGTATTTGTATGATTGATATTTAGAATAAGTATATTTCATTAGGTATGAACGTACTTTTGATCCTTTAATTTTGAATGGGTTTTTATTTTGATCCTTTAGTTTTTATTAAATTTTATTATAATTTTTTAACTTTTAAAATAAAATAAAAAACTTTCTAATTACTAAAACTGTTAAATAAGTTAATAGATAATGATGATTTGGCATACTCAAAAGATAACTCATTAATATTATTTATATTTATTAATATTATATTTGTAGACATTGGCAAAAAAAACTTATAAATATAATTGAAAAAATTTTAAAGTCTTAAAAATAGTTATAACCTTAGAAATAAAATCTAATTGCATTGTGAGACTTCTGTGCATATTTCATATCAACTGTTGGAAAAATTTATTAGGTTGAAAACCTATGGCAAATTTAGTAATTTTTTTCAACTGTAGATGTGAAAGATATAGGAAAGTTTGACAGTATAATTAGATTTTATTTTTCAGATTATAATTATTTTTAAGACTTTAAAATTATTTCAATTATAGTGGCCAAAAATGATTTCAATTATATTTATAAATTTTTTTGCCAATGACTCATATAATATTAATAAGCTGTCTTTCAGCATGCAAAGTCATCATTATCCATTAACTTATTTAATGAAATTAGTAATTTAGAAGTTTTTACCTACTTATAAAAGGTTAAAAAATTAAAATAAAATTTAATAAAATTGAAAGACCAAATAGAAACATATTTCATATATAGTTAAGGGATTGTTATTTCATTATTATTGTCCTTAATATTTATAAATTTATTGTTGTTTTATATTTGTCCATTTTTGTTGTTTTATTTTCATGTCTCCTAACTCTTTCTTTATAAAATTATTGTCCATTTTTAATTTTTTATTTAAATGATCTTCAACTATACTAAAATTAACTATGCTTAATGACGTTAAAGTTTCAATGTTGCGTAAAGCATTAACATCATGCAGATCAGCAGATGATGTCTATGCTTCTAAAGATAAGGTTAGGTTAGAGGGCCTTCAATTTTTAACATAAATTGTAATTTTCACACTCCGCAGTGTGAATTTCACTTACTAGGCATATGATAATTTTAAGTATTATTAAAGCCATCTGACTTGCCCTAATTTTGTAAATTCACACAATAATCCAAGTCACCTAAAATATTTTGCTAAAAAAAATTGTAGTTTCCAAAATGATGAATTTATTTTATGCAATATAGTATTAATGTTAAATAAATGATTATATCTAACATAATAAGGGCGAAAAGAAATGAAGAGCTATGAAAGATTGAGAGGATTCGAGTTGTTTCACGATGAACTAAATACTGAGAAGAAAATCATGGTTGTATCCATTAACGAATGAAAGTCAACATCTTAATTAAAACAATGCAAAATTTTTAAAACATTGCATGAGTCATGATTGCTATTTGTTATGACCTGTAGTTATTAAATATAAAAACATTGCACTTCTTTGAGAAATGATAATTTAAAACTTTTTAAAATAACATGAAATTTTAAAAATGCAAATCAATAGTTATATCAATAAATAATAAATATTTTTTATATAATGTATTGATTTCATTTAATAATCAAACCCACTATTAAAGGGCTCGCATCAGGTTGCTAAAATAACTATGCTAACAAAATATAAACAACTAGATATGACTATTAATAAAGATTATCATGTGACCTCCTGTATGAGTTCGATTTCTAAGACAATGAGAATAGAATATATGTGCTTGAAAGATCCAACCCCTATTTGGGGTTCAATCCAAGTCGAATCTGAATTAGTTAGAGTTATCATTTTTAAATACCAAATAGTTTGTTATAAAGAAAAAAAGATTATCATATGACCTTCAATGATAGAAAATTCCAATTATGGGTTTGCACATCATCACCGACTAAATGACTACCTGTTGTATATAATTTAACAATTATTTATTACAAAATTTAAGAAGATGGATAAGGCATATATCATGCTACTCTCTTGAATATTTTTTAGTTGACTCAATTTATTTAAAATAAATAGATTAAATATTTAATATTTCATACACACATTTGATTGAGATATATATTCACTTCTAATACCTTAGTTTATAATTATAATTAATTTCATCTTTTTATCTTCACAATAGACAATTATCATAAAACTTTTCATCTTCAAATCTCTGCTATTGTCGAAGTAATTGGAATTCTTGAAGGACTTAAAGTTTGCTGGAACCTTGGATATAGGAAGATTGAAGTGTATACTATTTCTGGTGAAGCTTTAAATCTTACTACTAGAGTATTACTAGAGATAACACTAAAAACCATCTTTTTTAGGACATCATTGTAGATGCACATAAAATGATTCTTTGCAATCAGAATGTTAATGTTAATTTCATGTATAGACAAGCAAATGAATGTGCTAGCATCTTAGCTAGCACAAAATGCTTGGAATATGTCTTCAACTTTCAATCTCTTTTTAGGGAACTCTTAAATTTCATTTACCCTCGATTGGATAAAAATAGAAAATGGGGGGAAAGAAAATGAGGGAAAGAGCAAACTGAGAGAAGAGAAAAGTGAGGGGAAAAGATTTTCTCTTTCAATACTTGGATGAACGGGAAAAAATAAGGGGGAGAAAAAAGTGACTAATTTTACAATGATAATAATACCTTTGTTATTTTCAAGAAAATATTTGTATATAATAAAACATATTATTTTATCATATTATTTATATAATTTCCATAAAATATTACTCAATGGAATTAAAATACAATTTAATCTTAATCTATAATTATTTTGTCCAACTTTATCTTTTATTTAAAAATTATAAAATGTAATTTTCCTCATAAATGGAATTAATTTATAATATATTACTGAATGAAATTAAAATGTATTTAAAAATTATAAAATAGTGAGCAATTTTGAAATATGAGTTTTTTCTCCAAAATCTCTTCATTTTTTGAGAAAAAAGTTGCAAAAAAAACATGTGGAATCCACATGATATTTTCTCCTCCATCTTCTCTTTCTCCCACTTTTCTCTCCGCGTCCAAATAGGGGAAAATGCAAATTTTTCTCCTGTTTTCTCAACTACTTTTTCCTTCACTTCTCTTTTTTTCTCATCCAAGTACAGGGTTAGAGATGTTGGAAAAATACTTTACTCTATTATTAGCACAATAGAATTTTTTTATTAAAAAAATCTTGTAAGCTCTTTAAGAATTTGGATTTCATGTTCAACTTAAAAGATAAGCATTGAGTATCATTAATTTGAATTGTTCATATTAAAATTGAATGATTTGGATTTTATTTTATTTTATTATAATATTTTTATATTGATAAATATAGATGGTTAAAAAAGATAGTTTTTTTAATTATCACTTCTAAAAACAAACTATCATTTAAAAACTTTAAATTTGGACCATCTAAATTAAATATGAACGATCTAGATTTCATTTTAAGAAAAAACATGAGGTACTCATCCCAAATCTAAACTTTAAATTTAAATTATTTACTTGAAATTTTAGAATTAAATTTTTAGGTTTGAGAATTGTTCATGTACACATTTCTAATTTTGATGGTTCAAATTTTAATAATTTTTATGAAATTTTAATTCTTTTATTTAAAGGAAATAGAATACAAAATAATAATAATAATATATTCAAACTACCCATCAGGGTTTAGGTAAGTAGTTGAGGTTTTTATCCCTCAAATAAGTAATTAGGAATTCGATTCTTTATCCTTGTATATGGAATAAATTTAGTTGAAAAAGTTTTAACTTTTACGTTCAATATCTCAAGAAAGATTAGGTACTTATTTGAATGCGTTCTTTATTTTAATATTCTCAAAATAGTTTTGTAGAATTATTTTTCAGAATAAGTTTTAAAAATAAGAAAATAAAAAAAATCTGTTTAAATTATTGTTACTAAAATTATAACTAACAAATGTTAAATACGTTATTCAAAATTTATAACTTTACCATTAATAAGATGTGTATTTTATGTCTTTTCTTCTATTTTCTAGATTAAAAAAATACAAAATACCCTAAAGATGTTTTAAGTTTTCTATTATTTTATTTTTTTTATTTTTTAAAATATTTTATAAAAAATAGACTTATCAAAAAAAATTTTATTTTTTAATTTTTCAAAATAAAAAACGGATCTAAACACATAAGCCCTGTTTGATTGCAGTTTTATAAGATAATTTTTTGTTTTTGACCATAAAAAAAATAAGAAAACTCATTTGATGAGATATTTTTTATAAGATGTTTTACAAAAACTGAAAATAAAATATTTTACAAAACAAAAATAAGAAAACATCTTTGGAGTGTGATGGATGTACTTGTTCTCTGAAATTTACAAAACACAGCCCGGAGAACACATGAACTCACTAATGGCATATTGGTAATTTTTAAATGTATTTAATCTTCAACGCCAATCAATTCGGTCATCTGTTCCTCGCTGTCTGGTCCCCAACCCAAAACCGCTCGGCCATCTTCTTTGCTGCACTTCCGTTTTTCTCTTCTTCCTTGGCCGTCATCCTCCCTCCTTCAGTTCAAGCTAAAGATCGCTGGTTGTCGTCGGTAAACCCTTCCAAACCGTCAGTGAGCTCCTCGTTTTTCTCCTTTTTTGCTGTCATTTTTTTAGCCCGTGGTCTTCGATTTAGCATTCGCCCTTTTTTTTCAGCCTCAATCTTTTTTTCAATTTTAAGTCTAGCTTCGATCCCCCTTTTAGCTTTGAGTTTCAGCCTCAATTTGCAAGTCACTATCATGCTTTCAAAAGCTTCTTTCTAGCCATCTTGTATTTCGGTTCAGCTCCAAGTTTTAAGCTTCAATCTTTTTTTCATCTTCAAGTTCAGCTTCAGCCCCTCTTCTAGCTCCAAGTTTTAACCTCGATCTGTAAGTCACTGCGCTGCTTTCAATTTTGATCTATATCTCCGCTGGCCCTTAATTTCTATAATTTTATATAGGTAATTAGAGACTTCAAAAGCTTCTTGGGTTGTTCTTGGGTTGCATCAGCTCAGTTCAAATATTGGAAGCTGTCCCTTATGAAAAGAAAATGTATGAGTTCCCTTCGGTGCTTATAGACTAAGCATAGTTATTGCGGTTTTAAGTAGGTTATAGTATTTTATAATTGGTTTTAAAATGTTTATGCATGCGTGTTGTAGTCTTATATCATGTAGTTATCACTTTTATTTAAGGTATTGAATAAAGATTGAATCAAACAAATTTCCTATTTTTTATTCTCAAACATGTTCTCAAAATAATTTTATCAAAAATTTTTAAAACACTTATATAAAATTATTTTTAGAACATAAAAGTAGAAAACACAGACAAACAAGCTCTAAATCAAACAGGTCCTAGTTCTTTCTACCGGTGAGAAAACTCTTAAGGCATGTTTGGTTAAAAAAGAATAAATGAGAAAAGGGATTTTAATGGAGGGAAAGGAAGGGGAGGGAAAAAAAGAGATTTTAATTTTACCTCGTTTGAAGGGAAAATGAGGGATTTTAATGGAGTGGTTTTAATGTTACCTTATTTGGATTAGGAGGGGAAGGGAGGGAAAATAATTATAATTTGACTATTATATCTTTAATTTATTTAAGTTAATATTTTCTTTCTATATTAAAAAAAATTTTTTTTGTTTAAATATTAGACAAAGTTCTTAATTAAAAGGAAATACTTTTTTTTTTCTCAACCTCAACCATGACCTCAACCATGATTGTATGCATCTTCTTTTTTTTCTCAACTTTAACCATGATTATATATGTTAATATACGAATGCTTTTGTATGTGTTCGTGACTTTATGCATGTATGTCACTAAAGTATTTCATATTTTATGAGTGAGACCAAGAAGAGACGCAATAAGACTCACCAGTATATTGTGTGGTTGAGTTATAAAAAAGTGAAATGTATTTTGATCATATTGGACACAATAACACATTTTCCTCCCAAATTATCCCAATTTAGAAGGAAAATATATAAGGGGAGGGGAGAAAAAATTTTAATAACATTCTTCTTCTCCTTCTCCAATTATTTGATTGTCAAATAAAGGGAGGGGTCCCTCCCTTTCCTTTTCCCCCCATTTCCCCCCAACAAATCATACCCTTAATTCATGACAAAATAATAACAATAATAATCTTCAAACCATTAATTTGTAGTAACATTTATGATATTTAAATTAAAAAATGTATAATAAAATCTAGTACGTTGCATGCACTTCTTAAAAATGTTTAAAGAATTCATATATGTATGGAAAAGATGTAAAATGAGTAAGAAGGGGACAATTTTTTTTGCCAATAAAACATATATATATATATATAATGAATTTTTTTATTCGTATAGTATTTTGAAAGACAAACAAAATTCATTTTTTTGGCCGCCACAAACAAAATTTATTTGAACTACCTAACCTTTGTAATCATTATAAATGTAGATCAACGACCCTATCTACCGCACACTTCATTAATTTATTGAAGATAACCAAAAAGATTAAACATTTTTTAGATGCAAATTAAATATATAAATATATCATCCACGGTATACCCATATATTGATATAAAGCAGAAAATGCACTATTGAAACGGTTCTTTAAGCCATTCGAAGTTAAATTACTTATGAACAACTTATGCAAATGAATGAATGATTTTTATTACCTATAAAATTTCTAGTAAAAGAAAGTATTATTATTTGACATATTCATACAAGATTATTTGTGTGTCATAATAACAAAAGTGTTTAAAAAATGTTTTATTAGGAGAGATAAAATTTATTTTAATTATTTTTATATTTTAAAAAAATTAGTTTTCAAAGTGTTGGTTAGAATATTTTAGTACTTACCAATAAATTATTTATATATAATTTAAAGTTTTAAAAAATAATAATTTCATCTAGTTCTCGGATTGGAAATGTTTTTTCTTTCTTTCTTTTGCCAAAAGTGTGGGAATGTTAGATGTACCATATAAAAGTTATTTATTTGATTTGACGTGTCATTCTTCTATCAACAAATTCAAAGATTTTATGGCCAAACAAAATCAAAGAATTGTTGTAGATAAAAATTATTATTTATAAAAAATAAAAATTATTTTTACAAATTTGATAAATTTAAAAATTTTCGTGCCAAATTTTAAAAATTATAGGGTTATAAGTAAATTAATGAATTTTAAGCAAAATATTAAAAACTTCATATTGAGATTATTTAAAAAAGTCACGTGGTTCTCTTATATATGTATTTTCATCCGGTAACATATTTTTTATGTCCATAATTTGGTCAAAACTTTTAACAAAATGTATATATAAATCCTTTGGTTATGTTCATATTTAAAACCAACAAAATTATCATGAGTTAATTTATATAATTAATTTTACTATCGGTTAATACAGATTGGAAAATCAGTTCCTTGTTTCAACAATATTTAAATAATTTGGTAAAAAATTGCACTCAGTAAATAAGTTTAAGTATCTAAGTTTTTTTTTAATTCACAATATTTATATAAGTAATATGATAATGATGTGCATCTTGACTGGCCGTTTGGTCAACGCTAATCCATCTATGCAATGATGGAAGGAAAGTTTGAGTAACCTTGTATGTGTTTAATTAAAATTTGGCAAGTGTCCTTTTTAGAGTATTTGGATTTGGATTTATTGACAACAAAATAGTTTATTTTGAAACATTCTTAATCATTTAATTAGAATGGAAAATTTAAATTTATTTTTATTAAAAATAAAACATATTTTCAATAAATATAAATTATTCAAATTAACGCAAAATTTAAATTAAATATTATTGAAAATAATAATTTGAATCACAACATGAAAATTGATGCGGTTAATTATGCACGCTAAATTCAAATGTGAATGGCACAGGGGACAGGGCCAACAACTTTGTTCCTTAATGAATTTCTTTTAGTAAAAGGAAGAGGTCAATCAGGTTAGGTCTCCTTCTGAATGACAGTATCTCTGACCAAACTCATAAATTTTCACGTTACATGCCTTTTTAGTGAGAGATTGTGGGCTTTTTGATTATGTTTTTAAAAATAGTTTTTTTATTTTTTAAAATATAAAAATAAAAAAATATAAATTTATTTTTTATAACCTGTTATGAGAAATAAAAAAATAAAAAATATAGAATAATTTTAAGATATTTTATAGTTTTTGTTCTAGAAAATACAAGAAAATGTGAAAAACATCCACCTTATTAATGGTAAAGTTATAAATTTTGAATAACTTATCTATCACTCAATAGTTATGATTTTGAGAATAACTATTCAAACAGATTTTTTTTATTTTTTATTTTTAAAATTTATTCTTAAAAATAGTTTTATAAAACTGTTTTAAGAACATGAAAATTATTTTCTGTCAAACAAGCCCTGTATTTTTATTTTACAGCCTTGTTAAATATTCTTTTAATCACATCTTATTTTTCATAACAACGTGAAGAAGGAAACTTATTGCTTCCTAATTTTTTAAGTAATTCTTTTCAAATTCAATTGTTAAAAGATAAATCCCCAATTTTTTTCGGTAATTTTAAACCTCTAATTTTCAATTTTATATCTCAAATAACTTATTGCTTATATATATATATATATGATTTTTTTTTATTTTATTGGACGTGACCAAGAGTATCCCATTAGTAACTAATGGTTACTAACATTCCTCATTGCATGGAGGGTAGAGGATAGAAACCTTTTAATTAGATTTATTTCATATATAAATGTCATTAATTAAACTCCCTTTTACTTATTTAAGAATGATAACTCCTAATACTCACATCAATTTATGTTGATTTTTCACATCTCTTTTTAAAGATAGGAATGAAAAGCACTTTCAATTGTACTAGTTGGACACTAATAATAATCATTGTATACAAAATCGGATTAAATTGACCAGTCGAACTAGGAACCGGCCTCTGGTCTGATTTGATGACATGTGAAGACTGGTGGATTTTGGAATCAGGAAGAAAGAACTGGTACAAAATCGGTTTGAACCGAACGAGTTTTTTCTTTATTTTAATTCTTTTAAAATATTTTTTTAAGATGAAATAATATCATTTTTAGTACTAACTAGTATTATTTTTTGTATAATTTTTTTATTTTTATATTATAATATAATATAAGTATTATTATGATACATAATTATTAATAATGATAAATTTACTTAACAAATAATATAAAAATAAAATATTAATTAACTATTTTAAATTTAAAATATAATTATAGATAAATATTAATTTCTTTAGATTTTAATATTAGGTTATGAAACTTATTAATAATATTTTTAATTTTTTATATATTATTAAATTTACTTTTCATCATAAATTAAATATTAATTTTATTATTATAAATAAATATTTTTTTATATTTTTTATCTATATTATTTAAAATATATTAATTTATTTACAATCGTTTAACCCCGACCGGACTCCAGTCGGACCATTGAACCTTTAACTGGTGTTTCAGTTGGTTCAATGACCGATCCAATTTTTAATAACTTAATAATAATACGTTAATACTCTCAAAGTGTAAATGGCTCATTAATTATGTGTTTTTTTATTACCATAACCTCAATATCAATAGTTTCAAACAAATCAATATCAATATTGGTAGATAAAATAAAATAAAATAAAATATAAGATAAAATAAGATATTCAATACTAAGAAAATTGATACAATGATACAATAATTTTTATTGAAATATTGCTTTTATATATATATATATATATATATATTGGAGGCAGTATTGCTTTTATATATTTTACAAACATTTGTTTTGAACTTGAGATGAATTTGGTACGTGGCAAAAATGGTAATTTCGTTTCAAAATGAGAGGACAACGTGCCCTTAAACGTCATAATATGTATGAGTCACGTGATACCACGTGCCATCACACTCTCAAGTCTGAGACTACCGCACCCCTACAGAACACCAAACCCGACATAATCGCGTCCGTATCATGAATTTCCATGTACCTCTCCGCACGATATCCTACCTCCACGCGCACGCTACAAATATAAACATAGTTATCGGTTATCGATTTGACGTGTACTGAGAGGCATACCCCCGTTTGGTTTGGTCAGACAACGGAACACCCAATAAGTCAACCGTCGGTGGTAATATCGTCATTTCATAGCCTTGCATAGCGTAGCAATTAACTCAAGTTGCAAGTAGGTTGTACTAAATTTTAAACAAATAATAATAAAAAAAAGACTTATGTGTTATTATTATTTTATTTTTAAATTTTTATCATAAATTTGATCATATTTTTCATTGATTTATTTAAAATTAGAGGTGTTCATAAATTTATTTAATTCATTTTAAAAATATGAATCGTTTTATTTTTTAAGAAATTAAAATAATTAAAATTAGTAAAAAATACATGATAATTACTATTTAATTAAAATGTATTTGATGTAAGGAAAAGTAATAATTTAAGTTCATCTCGTGTTAGGTAATAAATAATTAAGCTAAGGTTTTATAAGTCTTATTAGCTTCTGGGTGGAGTCCGTGAATTCAGAGTCAGAGGCTGTGTATGACAAAGTGAGAAAAGAAGGCGAATCGTAAAAGGAATAGGATCTGACCCCATCTCAAGAGATATTTGAAGAAGGCGGTGAGATTCTTCTGGTGATCTTCGATTTAGGTTTTAGGATACACCTCCTACTCTATTTGAGAAGAAATAAATTTCTAGTTTTCTTATATTTTCCAATTTCATCATAAAATTTCAATCGTTTTATTATTGTTTATATTTTAGTTGAGATTGGGCTGCTGGAAGTTTCGAGGCTTAAATTTTGGTCCTACTAGTAGTTTCCGGTGAAATTTCTCGTGGGTTCGTTTCTGTGTCTCTATAGGAAGTCATCGTCGTTTCTGATGGGGTTTTTGTGAAATTTCCGTTGAATTTTTCAGTTTTCTGTGAGGGTAACTAAACCTTTTGTGTTTCCTTTTCTGATTTGATTTTCTGCACTTATTCATATGTATCGGTTTTAACGTTTCTAAATTAATTTTTTTTATTTCGTTTGTTTTCATGTTCAACACTTGATACACTTTTTCTTCCCTTTCCGCTTTTTCTTTTTCGTTGCAGTTTTTCGGTTTCGGATGTTATATTGGACCACTCTGATAGTGGTTTGCTCCTTTTTAGATCTTGTATGCTTCCTGATCTCAGTGTTAAGACTAGAAACCTAATTTGGCTCTGAAGTTCTATATTTCAGGTTTGTTTTCTTTCTTGTCTGCCTGGATGCATTTCTTATGTCTTATTTTTTGCGTGCTTGTGCTTATCTGTGCGTGTGAGGGTCAATAATCCTGGCGCTGATCATATAGACCCTCAAACATAAAAAGGAAGAGTGAAGAAGGCTTAGAATTTGGGGCAATTAGATTCTCCTTTCCGATGGAGTGATTAACAGATAGTGGAGCCACATACCATTTGCTTTATGTCTTCCTCAGATACTTGATGTATTAAATATCACGACTCCCTCTAGCTTGTTCTTCTGGCCTTTTTTCCTCTGTTGTGGTGGAAAGTTTGGATCAAGCTAAATCCTTTTGTAAGCTTCTTATTTGGTTTGATTGCTCTAGTTTGAAGTTAGATTGAGATGCAAGATCAGGTTTACAACTTGCCAAAAGATGTTTCTAATAAAAGTCTGGTATTTTGGGCTGCTTTAGTTCCATGTGAGGTTTCTTTATGAGAATCTCCTTTTTCCCTTAATATGCCTCCCGCTTTGTTCTTTTCCCTATGTCTCTTCTTTCTCTTTTCTGTCTTAGTCAGTAAGAATTGAAGCGGGACTTTAAATTAAAGTTTGGTTGATTTGCAGTTCTTGGGGAACCTAAAACTTGACTCAGAAAACTGAGTAGAATATTTTTCTTTGCCTCAAAGTTGATGATATATTAAATTCTTGGGCTGTAAGTGTATCGGAGCAAATGTCCTTCCGCAGTATAGTCCGTGATGTAAGGGATGGGTTTGGAAGCTTATCAAGGCGGAGTTTTGAGGTGAGGCTTCCTGGCCATCATAAGAAGTCAAATAGCTCAGTACACGAATTGCAGGAACAGGCTCCAGTTATACAGAACAGCCGTTGGGCTAGCCTTCCCCCAGAGCTTCTTCGTGATGTTATCAAAAGATTGGAAACAAGTGAGAGTACGTGGCCTGGTCGTAAACATGTAGTTGCTTGTGCTGCTGTGTGCAAGTCCTGGAGAGAAATGTGCAAAGAAATCGTGAGCAGTCCAGAGTTCTCTGGGAAGATTACTTTCCCTATTTCCCTAAAACAGGTGAGATATGATATCTCCTATTCTGCATCTTTAAATGGAATTTGCTTCAAGCTCAAAGAAATAAAAATATAGAGTGTAATGTATTTTCTAGATTTTTATGTGAGATATTTTTTTCTTTTCACAGCCTGGATTCAGGGATGGAACCGTCCAGTGTTTCATCAAGAGGGACAAATCTAATTTGACATACCACCTTTTCCTTTGCCTTAGTCCTGGTAGGCTAACATTTTTACTTTGTTGTCTTCAATATTTATGAATTGAACATAATCACCTTGTTTTCTCAATTGGTCGGGCTTGGAATTTTAATAGAATGTAATTTAAATTTTACCTTCAAATATGATGCAGTTTAGTAGCACATTATTTGATGTCTAATATGAAAGGCTGATAGCTTTTAATTTATGCTGTTTTCCTTATCAACCTTTGCTGGACTTATCTATCAAAATGTCGAATTTGTTACCTATATTTCTTTCTTTAATATGTTTATTTGCTGCTAACTTTTGTATAACTTTAATTTCTCTTTGACATGATGGAAAGTGTAATGGTATTCTGTTATGTGAAACCTGGTAGACTTCATTCTTGGTGAATTGGATGAACCCAATTCATTTTCCAGTCTGTAAATTTTCATCGCATATCATGTAAATTTTAGTCTCTTGATAAATGATTTATCTAAAGAAATGGTTTTTGATTGAGTCAAATGGCGTCATGTGATCTATGTAGCTAACTTCACTTAATAGAATAAGACTAATGTTGTATCATGTAAATTTTGACACTGATGGTGTTGTATGATCTATGTAACTGATTTTACTTACTGGGATAAGAATGATGATGATGTTGTTGTATCCTGTAAATTTTGGTTGTATCATAATAAACAAAAGTAATGGCATTTTGTATGCTTATGAATATAGATGAAAATCTGCTTCCTCTAGGAACTAGGTATTTCCGATAGCTTTTTTTTTTTTTTTGTCTGGACAGTTGTAACTTTGTTTAGTCTAAATAGGGTTTCCTTAAAACTAAGTCAATGTTTGTGCAATTTTGTCTTTGGCTGTGGCTTCTGGTCCTGTTACATTTATAACCTTCCTAGCTTTATCAGAGATTGATTCCTTTTATTACTATTTTCCTGAATGCTGACTACTTTTCAAGATATTAAACTTAGAATTTTCTGATATTGGCTTTCAAGATCAATATTGCCATTTATTGAGTAGCAAATTCATCTGTGTTAGTAAAACATGGTCTAACGTAGTAAAATAGTGGTGAGAAAGCCAGGCATATCAATGATAAAATGGCTTCAACATTTGTACAGTCCATCTTTCCAATTTTAGTTTGTCACTTTAATAATATCCCGCTGGAAACTCATATGACTTCAAATGTTCCTTATTGTTATCTATCAATATTGTTGTTGTTACCATAGATGAATAATTAGGTATGAATTTAACAATCACAAGGTCCTGGCTCTCATTGTCTTTGACACGTTTTGATTTCAACGTTGTTTTCATGCAGCATTGCTTGTTGAAAATGGAAAGTTTCTTTTATCAGCTAAAAGGACTAGAAGAACTACGTGCACAGAGTACATCATATCAATGGATGCAGACAACATATCCAGATCTAGTAGTACGTACATTGGAAAACTCAGGTATATGCTTGGATTTAGCTGAAAGTTCTGATGTGCATTTGGATATCTTCCACCTTTCTATGTGCAATAGAAATATCTTCAGAAAATTGTGCTGTATGCTTGAAGGAAGTAGAAAAGCTTTAGGCTTTATTTGGAATGAGAGGAAAATTGGAAAAGGGGAATACTAGAAGGAAAAATAAAGAGAAATCTAGATAAAAGGATGATTAAGTGTTCTCTTGTTTTCTTCCCAAATTTTTCTTTTTCTCCTGGTTTCCCCCTCATCCAAATGGGGGGTTAAGTTTTGTTTTGTATGAGTGTTATTCCTCAGCCATGTTCTCATCCTCTGACTCTGTTTTGTAGCAAGCCTAGTTATATAGATTATTTGCAGGGCTTACAATGTATTCCCTTTAGGCTTTAGACTTGGGAGCATCCTCTCTGATATTGGCTTTCTGTTTTCGTTTTTTACTTCATTTAGGTGTCTTTTGTCGATGTAATGCTGTTTTATTATTAATATATATATTTTTCTTGACAAAAAAAAAAATGAAGTCACTTTGTTTTTGCATATACATGGCTTTATAAACTTATGCTTTATTAATTTTCCCTTGTCTCAGATCAAATTTTCTCGGCACCAAATTTATAATTTATGATACACAGCCTCCCTATAATAATTCTCAGTTGCCTCCACCTGGCCGAAGCCGTAGGTTTTATTCGAAAAAGGTTTCTCCAAAAGTCCCTAGTGGCAGCTACAATATTGCCCAAGTCAGCTATGAGCTTAATGTGCTTGGTACTAGGGGACCTCGTCGGATGCACTGTAGCATGTACTCAATCCCCGCATCATCTCTTGAGCCTGGTGGCACTGTCCCAGGCCAACCTGAGCTTGTTCCCCGCTCCCTTGAGGATTCATTCAGGAGTATATCCTTCTCAAAATCAATTGACAATTCAACTGAGTTTAGCAGCTCGAGATTCTCGGACATAATTGGTATTGGAAATGAAGAGGACGAAGGCAAGGAGAGACCTTTAGTTCTCAAGAACAAGGCGCCAAGGTGGCATGAGCAGCTGCAATGTTGGTGCCTAAACTTCCGGGGGAGGGTGACAGTTGCCTCCGTCAAAAATTTTCAGCTGATTGCTGCAACTACACAGCCTGCAGCCGGTGCTCCAACGCCAGCACAGCCAGCGCAACCAGCACAGCCAACACAGTCTGATCATGACAAGATTATTCTTCAGTTTGGCAAGGTTGGCAAGGACATGTTCACAATGGATTATCGATATCCCCTATCTGCATTTCAGGCTTTTGCCATTTGCCTGACTAGCTTTGACACAAAACTGGCATGTGAATAGCGACATGAGATATGATAAGAAACAAAAAATAGAATTCAATCCTTACATTTAGGTATTTATAGGATGAAGTTGTTTGCAGTTGTTGTACACCTCATAGTTTAAACTGTAAAGTACAGGACAATCTGTGCTCTTTTATTTTTTGGGGTCTCCTTTTTGGTCTAGCATGGTTTAATCTGCCTGCGTCTAGCTGTGTTGTTGTATGATCATCCATGGGGATAAAGGTGTAGACTTTCAGTTTGTATGTTCGGATGTAAAGAAAATTTAGTTGCAATTTTTGTTTTTGGTCCAATGTTCAAGAATTTGATAGCTTCTGGCGTGGCAGACGTCGGTCGGTTCCAATGAACCAAATGGCAACTTCTGACAAGTAATTGAAGGTGTTTAATCTTTTCGTCCTTCATGATAATTTTGACAAGAATAGATATCACTTCTAAAATCAACAAATATTACTAGCAAATTATTTGACATTCATTCATAAAAGGTATTTTGACCAGAATAAATTACTGTTTTAATTTAAAATTTGTCTTTATTAATTTTTTTCTTTAAGTTTTATAAATTAGATACATGCAAAAACATTATCTCAATGTGTTATTATACAACTATCATATTATTGTTGTTGTTATTATAAAGTTATATATTTCTCTTGTTTTAAAAAGAAACTAAGTAGCCCTTCGTGTATTAGAATCAATATTTATAAATGGTATAATTTATTATAAGTTTTGTATTTTATATTGATAATTTGATAAAAATATAAAAGAATCTTAAATTTGCCTTGTACTTGACTCAATTTTAAATACAACATCTCCGTTGGCCAAAAATAGAAAATAAAACGTCTCCGAACTCTTACGAGTCCAATATCAAATGATTCAAATCCGATAGATAACACACTCATAGACTCATGCCTCTCACTATCTAAGCGAAGTGCGACTTAAGCCCTTATAATTATTAATTGTAGTAATTATTTAAAACCTTTTGTAGTAACTTGTTTAAAATCTTATAAGTTGAACGCATTAAACTTAATCAAGAACACTTAATTATCAAAGACTAAAATTAAGGGTCATATGAGTATCTTTCAAGGTCAAAATTGTAGGTTAAAAAGATTAAATTAATTATTTAATTGATGAAAAATAATCTCCTTTTCAATCAAGTCTCCTAAGCATTTCTTAGATTTTTTTTTTTTACCACCAAGCATTTCCTAGATCAAAGTAGTCATTCTACATTGAATAAAGTCATTATCACTTAATCAACTAGCAAATGTATAATATAGATAAAAATGAACTTGGTCCTTAATTAACAATGTCGATTTTCTCAAAAAGTTTGCTATTTTTTTTTTGAGACTAAATAAAATGAAATTTCGTAGATAGGTGGGAACCATTTAGCTGAATTCATATCAGCTATTGACAGTCAAATAAACTCTATTTATACAGTGTTAATTATGTAATAATGACATCGTTTGGAAAAATTATTTAAAGAAAAGCATTTAAAAAACTAAATTAGAAAAGTTATCATTAAAGACATGAATCATTTAAAAAAAAATTAAACTCCAAAACATTGATTAAGCTAACACAATCAAACTCCATAATATTAATTAAGCTAACACAATCCTCTACCAATCGAATTATGTGCCCATTGGTTATTTAATAAATATATTTATAGTGTCCAAAGACGAAAAAGAAACTGATCTCCCCTTTTTACTTTTTTTCTTATTTTAATTAAAAAGACCTTTTTTTTTATCAAACCACCTAATATTTGGTAACTACATTGAACTCCAAATAATCCTATCTATATATTTTTCCACGTTAATATCATGTACATACATACAAGCATTTTTGGCGCATTCGTACAAAGAAAATCAATCCCTAGAATATTGGTAAGAAAGAAAGAGGGAAGGTGCTTTAGGATAAAATTTGTGGAGTTATTCAAGGACAAAGTGAATATGTAACAGAAGAAAAATTTACAAGTATTCTACGGTGAAATTAAACAATGATTGAGAGAGAAAAGTGAATCTCACCATTATAGAATTTACAGATGTAGAAGTAAGATCTTTTTTTTTTTTCTTCTTCTTTTTATAGTGTGAGAACGGCTCTAAACCTATAGTTTAGAGATATGAAATTAAAGAGGAAAAGCAGAAAGTAAATCAAGAGTCAATAATTGAGAAAAAAATTGCTGAATTTATTTATTCAGTAGATATGTGAGTTTATATAAAAATTCAAATAAAATAATTACAAAAAAAAAACAGGCCTTAAATATGATAGGTGTTGCTTTTGTGTGAGCTAACGTGGAATCCCAAGTATCTCAACATTTGAGTCCATGCCACGTATTAAGGCTAAATATTTGGAATAGTGGGTCATGTTTACAATAAATATTAAAGGAATCTCCAAACGGTAGCCAATTATTAATTTCTTCGATACATAAAAAATAACGAACTAGATTTTATTCATTCTAATAAAATATTTTTTATATAAAAAGACCCTAAAATCACTTTTATCCAATTTTAATTCAAACAAGTACTTAGAGGCTTAGGAAAGGTTAGGCTCCAGATTTTAGGAAAGTTGTTATTCTCTCACTTGTATTTAAACCCACCTGAAGAAATAAAGTAGGCGACATTATTCCTTTGCAAATCATGGTGGTTGGTTATTTCTAGTCAAATAGAATAACCTCAAATCAACTATAATCAAATTACATTAACAACACTTTTCTTTATCTTCATCTCCTTTACTATGTTAGAAGATTGAATCCATATAATGGGTGTGTGTGTGGAAGATCCGATGAATATTGTGTTAACTGATTTGCTGAATGTGTTGATGATTTGGATGTAAACTTTTGGTTATTTAGTAATCCTCCCTTAAAATGATAAACAGAATTCGTCACTGTCTAGAATCCTCTGCTAGCATATATATGTATGTATGTATGTTGTTTTTCTTCCCTTGTGTTAAAAGAGAATGTTGTGTGTGTGAGAGAGAGAAAATATGGTAATGGGTGGGAAAGTGATTGAGTCATATTTCCATTAAATTGGGAGACACAAATTGCAGGGCCGTGCAAGAGGTGTACAGTGAGAATCTCAGACGCCCATTCGGAAGATGCTGTGAGACAACTAAGATAGATACCCACTGCTCTCTCTCTCTCAAAAGGACAGAGCATCATTAACTACCCCCCAACCATAATCACCCACTTCTCTTCAATCATACACTCATTTCATTTACTTCTCTCATCTGATGATGCTTTTTTTGCGGGCAATTCTTTCCAGTAATTTCTTTGGAACAGAAATTTCATGTAAAAGAAATTAACTCTGAAATCTGAATATGACATGCATGTGGACAATGCAGGCTCTTCCCCATTTTGTTCATATAGATAACTGGTGATAAAGACCAGAATTTTCAAGGGATGAGTACTTTTCTCAAGCATCATGGCTGAAACTTGGACTTTTTTCTTTTCTGAATTTTTAAGTAGTTTGAAGTGTCTAATATTTATTGATCCTGAGGCTCATAATGATGTTTTACTCGTCGTCTTTCATTTCTCACCTCTCTCTATCTTTCTTTATTTCTTTTCCTACTGCCGACCTTGATGTCATTCTTAAATATATGCAGTATCTACACAAACGTTGAGATGGCCGATTAAGGTTCTGGTCCGAAAGGGCGTGGATACAAATTCCACTCTCAACACAAGTATTATCTGTATAAATTTTTTAAATGATATACACACACACACATTAAAGAGCCATAAGCGTGGCATGAAAATAAATCTGATAAACCATGAGATCAATCTGAGATCAGATCTTATTCATAGAGCAAAAAAGAACCTATACGACATCATTAATTTATAGCATTACACTAATTATTCAGATGCAGCCGGACATCAAAATGGTGTATATATCTAATAATTACAATTCTGACACATATGATCATCGATGGACAATGGGTATCTTCCTATCTTCTCAAACTCACGGATCATCATTGTCCATGCAAGTTTCAAAGTCCAAACACTACATATTCTTGACAGACTTAAGAGGAGTGAGCACTGCTTACACCTACACACGATGATGAAGAACACCACGACGACGACGACGATGATGCAGTTGAGATCGAGATCAGAGCTCATGGAGGTTCATATTTAACCTTCTGATATTCTGGACTTGGAGGTAAAGATTCCTGTATGAGTCCGGACTTGATGAAAGCTGAGATGATTGAGTTATGAAATCTGAGAAGTGGAAGACCCTGAAGGAAGAAAAGGATAAGCATCAGTTCTGTTGAGCAACTATGAATGAACTCCATAAAAATCAGGAGTGTCTATCTGGATTTCAGGGTTCCCAGTACGTTATATAAATATAGTGATAAGACAGATCCTCCCCTTTCAATCTCAAAGTACTTTCTTTTTTCTGGTCAGAGGTTAGCTAAGTACTTGATGGATTATCACTTGATCACTAATCTTTCTTCCTCTTTTTTCTTAAGCATATATACTGCCTTGTTTAGTCTCTAAAAGACAGCATTGCTATTATTTCAGTTTTTTCAAAATTTATTATTGTTAATTTATCTCAATATCTATACAAAAAATGGCAACAGCATTTAAACCCACAATTCTGAAAGATATGAAGCAACCCTTATCAACTGAATTAATTTTATATTGACAAATACTTTTATTAATTTAATCTAAATAATGAAATTTAAATTTTTTTCTTAACTTTCATTTTTTTGGACTAAAATTACTCAGATCCACTTCATGTGATCACTTATTTATGTGGCACCTAATATTTAGTGCATTGTCAACAACTATGATGGTTTGCTCTCAAGAGGAGCGTGGGAGTAAGTTGTGAAATAATAAATACCATGGAACAACCATTTAATTCTTGAGTGTTTTGGTCACAACATTGGATGCTATCAGTAATCTAAATTTGAGCATTGCTTGACTCTAAATAGGAAGTAGCTACTTCTCCTAGCATATTTTTTTTATTTAGAAAATCAAACTCAAAATTTTACTCAAGAGGCATTGATTCTTTTTTCACACACACTACCCCTAATATTTATCGAGATCTATTTATATAGACTCTTTTATGTGACACTTTCAATCACAAAACTTGATTATTCTAACAACTTGGAATCCGTCCTGTATCTTTGGCTGTTACTCATGGCTTTCCCGTTCACACCAACTAGGGGCAAGGGATTTCCGCATAATCGGTTTCCACCAAATAGGTCCTAAGTAAAGAGGGGATCGAACCCACAGCCCAAAAATTGCGAAGTCAGCCCTTTTTGCAACTTGCGCAAACCTCAATTGGCCACAAAACTTGATTCAGCCTTTATATATGTTCCCTGACTTTTTGATTTTGTCGTTAAAAATAGAGCACGCATAAGTTAAATTTCTCCTTTAGGCTAGGCTTATATATTTGTGGGAAATTAAAAGAATATTTTATATATGTGTGAAAAAGATTAACCTTAATTTTTTCTCAACGGAAAAAAAAAACTAACCTTAATTATTATTATTTATGGTATATTATAATTTTCAATTTTATTACACATAAGGCAATGTTGTTTGGATAACAATTATCACTATGGGTCCCGTCAAAAATTAACTTATTTAATTCATTGTTTACACACAGTAATACACATATTATTTTCACATATTGTCAGATATGAATTTTTTTTTCCTTTTTGAAAGCAAGCTATGTATACTCATCATGCATTAGTTAAAAATCTTTAGATCTTCTTTTTTTTTTTGGTAGGAAAAAGTCTTTAGATCTTAAAGATTTGTGTTGGTGAGATGGGAAATTAACTTTTCTTTCAGCATGGCCTTTCAATGACAATAATCTAATAGCATATAATCTTAGGATAACATTATTAATTTAATTAAATATCTGTCATGAAAGCCTCCATAGACAATTTCTAATATAATAGTACATTATCATGATTATAAAATATTATCCTTCGAAGATGGTAGATGATGAATGATGGTGTTAGCTCCAAGACCAAAGGTGACAAATTTTGTTGAAAGATGTTAAAAAAAAAAAAGTTATATATAGTGATCAGAATCCAGATGATAGATACGTTAAACTAATTAGGGGCGTAAAATTACAAAAAAAAAAGACATTTTATTTAAATATATATCTTAAAAATAAAAATTCACAAAAATTATATTTAAAGTTATTATTCATGCAAATTGATCTTTCAAATGTTACAATATATTTTTATTTTAAAATTATAATAAATTTAAAAATTTTATGTAACATGTAGAAAATTGAGTTAAGTTTTTTTAAAAAAAATATAAGTGATAACTTTAAAAGGCATAAATAATCATTTTTTATATATGTTTAAAAATATTTTTTTAGTTACTATGACTCTTTAGTTGTCATTTTCTGAAAATTATAAACATAATTAAGATAGCTCTTTCACATATATTTTATATGAAGCTCAAGATGAGTAGTGGCTTGTAAACAATTTTTTATATTTTAAGGATTTATGATGATGATCACATAGTAAGTTTCTCTTTCAACAACCACAGAAAAAGCAGAATGATAATGGAGGCCTAATCTCCAAAGGCTGTTAAATTATTTGTGGACCCCAACATGAATGGCATGCGCACACATTCATGTCTTCCTTTATATCTATCTTCTCACTTCTCTTTCTTGGTGGAGCTACCACTACATAATATTTACACCCCACCTAGAGAACTAGGGATCTTGAAAAACAAGATTTCCCCGTTATTGTTTATGAATAAGACAACAAGAATTTTTTATTAAAAAAAAGAGTAAAGTTAAAAATAGTTGCATTCATCGAAAAGCATAGAGGTAAATAAAAATTTATATAAATTTTCAATAGAAAAATTATAATTAAGGACTAAAATAATAAATTTATTATTACTCATTTTTGTAATTTTATTATCTAGTATTTCATATTTTAATATTTTTTTTATCAATTAAGGTCCTTCTTTATAATTAATTCACTGTAATGATGCATAATTATAATTTTTCTTTTATAATATACTTTAAGTTAATGGTTGATGTGGCATTTGTTGTTGTTATTAACTGGAAGTGATATTTTCTTCCAGGCTAATCATATTACACTGGCAAAGTTTGCTATTTGAAAGAATCCTACTCAATTTGATTTGAATTAGTCATAATCTTAATAAATTCTCTAGTTAAAAATGTAGGTCTAAGATAGCGAGTGTACATGAAAAAAAACTAATAAACTTTAAAAATATAAAAATACGTAAGGAAAATATAACTCATATAATCACATTTTTTTTGTATCAAACCATTTGATATTAAGAAGATATATTGAACTTTGACTAATTTAAGTTAAGTTGGTTGGGACCACAATAATGACATATTATATATGTTAATAAGTGGATCCCCATCTTTTGCATGGAGTATGAAGAATGGACTGCACTAATTATAACTAATAAACAATGCGTTGGATTTGATATAAAGTTTATATTTAATTAATTTTAATTGATATTAATAATGATATTGACTCTCTGATCAATTCCATATCGTAAAAACATTAATATTTTTCTCAGGGGGTGGGGAGCAAGCAAAGATTTGGAAGATAGTGCTATGTATCACACTTACCGATCATTGTATGAAGAAGCACTAAAAAATGATGAAAAAGAATAAGGATAACTATGGTGCATGTTGAAGTGTATGTCTCTTAATGAACTAGACTCACTAGTGAAAAACAAGAACAGCACCACCCTAATTTTAAAAAGGGTTTTGGGGCTGCACGCTTGATTCCAAAGTTAATTCAGAGAGGTGGGGTACCAAAATTTCTAGTTTTTATATATCATGGTAATAATGGAAAATGGAATGTTTTCTTCAATGCATGTTTGAGTTGATATTTTATGAGAGTGGTTTTAAAATTTATCTTAAATCTTTTTCAAAATCTTACAATAAACTTTTAAATCTAAAAGTAATTTTATGTCTTTGGGAATGATTATAATTTTAAAAAATATCCAATAAATTTCCCCTCAAATTTAGATCTTGTTTTCAAATTTTGTACATAAACACTTTAGTACACGAAGAATGCGTTGGCCAGATCTCCCCTTTTTTTTTTTTTTTTTAATTCAACGAGTTAGCCGTTCTCATTCATCAAGGCCCTTTTTTGTTAAAAAAAAAAAAGCTCTCAGTTAATATTAGATTATTAGGCATTTACTATTTAGGTTTGGCCGACAAATTTAGACCTTGTTTTAAAATTTTGTACATAAAATTTTGTTAACGATTTAGCTCCGTTTTCAATCATTCAGGCTCTTTTTGTAAAAGGGGAAAAAAGAAAGCTCTCAGTTAATATTAAATTATTAGGTATTTACTATTTAGGTTTGGCCGACACTTAAAATTAATCAAAACTTAATTGAGAGCTCCGCTATAATTTCTTAACTAATCATGTGCATAGCCTAAAACTCAACTGTTCAGTGTTCACCATTCACTATTTTAAAACCATGTACACTGAATCAAGGATCAACTCAGTATAATTCAAAACATATAATCAATTTTAGTGGCTGGGAAAAGCAAAAAAATGAAAAAAAAAAATACAACACTGCACTTAACTTTCCACCATTAATGTCCATTTTTGAACTCCTTGATAATCAAATAGATGCTCAGGTTCTGGGTAAAAAAAGACCAAAAAATCAAAATATTTAGGAAATAAGACCAAAATTCACTCTTTTTCTAAAGTAAGATAGAATTTTTTTAAGTGAAATTAGAAAATTTTTAAGCCATGATTGAATTTTTTAGTACCAAATAAGAATAAAAAAATTTTCTATCATAACTTGGAAATTTTTTAATCTCACCTAGAAAAATTCTATTCTGTCTTAATAATAGAATAAACTTTGATCTCATTTTCCTAATATTTTTTTTAACTAATTCTCCTAAAAAAGAAAGAAACAAGAAAGAAAGAATCAAACAAATTGTTTTTTTGGTGGACTAGATAGATGAAAATCTGCAATTCAGAGTTCAGACCTCCTTGTCGGCCTGAAAAAGGATTTTAGACCTCCTTTTGTAGTCTTGGCCAAAAAATGTGCCAACAAACTGGAAGTCCTCCTTTTGTAGTCTAACCCCAGCCAGGCCCAAAACCCAATTCCTCCTTTTCCATGGACTCCCACACTCCAGGTATGAAAAGTATTTCAAGAACCAGATTTTGAATAAGCTTCCGACTTTACCCAGAACCACTACCATCGGTAACAACAAAATAACAATTCGTTGGCTTAGTTCATTCATACTCCGGTGGCCTGATTCTGAGGCGTCTCCCGCCTCTGCAAAAACAACGGTTGCGCTTCGAGCGAGTATGTGAAGATGTTGGAAGCAAAGAGTCTGAAGAAAGCAGTGGTTCCATCTGCTCTTATTCAGAACCCGTCTCCTGGAAGCCTCCAGTCCACTCGCCTCGCTCTCCATGTATAAAATCACTCGTTCCATCCCATTTCACTTCCTTCCGCCTCCCTCTAGGCTCTTACATTCTTTGTTCATTTGTCAGGTTAGTGAAGACCCAAGATTTTGTTTGGTATACATAGCTTCCGGTTGTGACATTTTTAAGCTCCAGGTATCTATTCTGTATAATAATCTTTATATTAGTGTCTTTTTAGATTGTTTAATTGAAGTATACAAATTTGAGGGAGAATGAATGCGTTTGTTGGTTTCTGGGTCCCGTGCAACTGATTACATTAGTAAAGTTATGCATCATTGTTTGGCTTTCTTTCGATTTTTACATATCAATGCATCCAAATGCATGGTAATTGGTGATAACCTCAGTTACTTGGTGTGATGCATTAATGGAATAACAGAGGCTTGGGCTGAGTAGTGTTTTGTTGAGGAACATTTCATGTTAGTTGTCACAGGCATTGATATTGTTTTGTTAGACTTAATCATCTGTCTGTTTTATTTGAGCCTCCTGTAGTTCTAAAACTAATTATTTCTTTTCTACGTAAATTTACTTACATTCTAGATTACACTCGAAGAATCTTCTGTTTGTAAAGGAAAAGAAAGTCTCTTGATCCCGGAACAAACTGAGGTACGAAGGCTCATCTCATGTACTATGGAGGGATATACTTGCATCATGCCTTGATCCATTTGGCAAAGTTTCATGTGTCCACTTTCTTATTTTTTCTGGTTATTTGTTAATCTGGTGAATTTTTGTGTTCTTGTCTCTGGTAGGTTATTGAGTCTTCATTAGTCAACCGCTGTCCTCATCGTTCAGAAATTCAGAGTATTGTTCTTGCTGAAGCTGGGAGTATGCAACTTTTGCATTATGATTATGATTTTTAGAATTTGTTCAGCCTTCTTAGTTCTCACAATGAATTTCAGTTAGTACAAGAGTTTAGATTGGAAATGTATGATCTAATTTCCTATGTCTATTGACCTGATTCAAAAGTGGCTAATTGGTAACTGGTGTATATCCACATGGATATGAAACCTGAATCAAATATTGAAGAATACTATTTTGAGTGAGATTGAATGTTCTTGCCTCAGTAACGTCCTGATGTTTATAGCACTATTATCATTCACTTTGTATGAAATTTTGTAGTTTTTTTTTTTCATTTTTTTTGGGGGTGGGGGGTGGGGTTTGAATATTCAGAAGTAGTGCTCAAGTCTTCTCAGTTTGTTCATCCTATCATAAATTTTGCTTTTACTATCTATGTACCATTTTGTAATTGATATAAGAATAACTTCACCTAATATACCTATTGGTTGTTATTGTTCTTGTATTTCATATATATATTTGTCGATACTCCAAGATTTAATTGTTGATGTTGGAAAGACAGTAAATGCTCACAAGACTCGAATGATATAGAGAGCTCTACAATGTGTAGAAACAGTTGCTACTAGGTATTTGATGTGTCTTCAACTCTTCATATTAGTCATTAGCTATTAAATCCCCCATCAGTTATGGGGAAAACTTTTCAGAGTGAGAATGGAGTTTTCTGCGATATCCACTTTTGAGTTTGTATATTTTTTTACCCAATTGGGTGGATATGAAGCAAAGAAATTGAATGAATAATTGATAGAATATTTACACTCAGCATGGGAAGAGTTCAACATAACTACATTGGATAAAATGTTTGTTGATGCCTTCAAACAAAACTTATATGGAAAGAAACTTCTAGTATCAGTCCATTCAAATAATTAATTTGTTTTTTGTATTTTAGCATGTTAATGTGCTAGCATGATTCAGATCAATATATATGTTCACTGTTCTATATGTTGACTTGCTTTGATTTTCAGACCATGGCCACTTAACACTGGGAAGTGTGGATTCGTATGGTCATCTTATTGTATCTAAATTAGATACTTCGGGTAAAGGTACATTTTTCTTTATTTTTATCTTTTCAATACTATCGTTCATTGTGATGATAATTATTTAAGTTGAAGAAGAGAAATTAATGGTTCTTTGCTTCAAATTCTTTTGCCATGTATAAATCCCTTGGTTTTAAATAGGGAGTGAAATTTGGATGGCAGTGCCTATTGGGAGATTTTTCAAAGTAACGAATTTTGATTGCTAGAGTTAGGAGTTCATATTGGGACATTTCTCAAGTTCTTATTAATTTTGGTAAAGTTAAAAGTTTAAGTGATAGTTTGCCTACAGGTCAAAGTTGAATGAGGTATAATTTATCTTTTTCCTTTTTAGTGTATACTTGTTTAAAACGTCTTCAGGTACAATTTACCTACGAGAATGCATTGGTTGGGTTCTAGTTTATGATGCTTCTAGTTCATTGGCTTACTAATTAGATTCACCTGATTGATACATTCTGAGTTATGACATGTTAAAAGGGACAAATATGTTTTATTACGATATAATTGGCTTGCATGAACTATATCTATACTCTTTTTCGTTTGATTTACATTTTAATGAGCGACATAATTTATAATTATTTTTTTTCCTTGCTGGCTTCTGTTTGATTTTGAATGAAGCTTTTAGATGTTATAACTGATTGAGTTGGATGCATCTGTAAATATACAGATGTTGACAGGCTTACATACTCAGTATCACCTAATGACTATGGAGTTGGAGAAGGAAGCTGGTCAGGACTCTGCTTTAGCCCAAGTCAATGGTCTATGGTGAGTTCTAATGGACAAATTTGTTAATTTTACTTGCTTTTCATTGACCTGTGATGGTACTTCTTTCTATCTCAAGGTTTTTATGGCCCAAAGAATGATTTTTAGAAAACAAGAAAGTACATCTATAGTTAACAATAACAGATACCAGGATTAATTTTTAAGATTAAAAATTGTTTCACATCTCATATTGATAATCTACTGCGGATAATGATCAAACAAGTGTGTACTGTGTAGTGCATATTCAATTTGTGAGTTCTTAGTCCTATCATTATAGAAAATAGAATTGTACTAAAGCAGTGGCAGTAGCCATAACTTATGTTTAAGAAGAAAATGAAAAATTACATTATTTGGTGTCCTTATCTTGAAAAGATTATTAAAAATTTTTAATGAAATATCATTCGTTTATGTCTAGTCAAATGAAAACAAAAAATCGGGGAAAGAAAATGCCTGCCTTTTCTATCTTCTTGTTCTGACATTTGACCATTTCCTGCGCTTTTTTATGGGTTTGCCTAATGTGTTGATTGGTTCCTTCATCCAGGCTGCTGTTGCTCGTAGTTTTTGCAAAACCGTTGACATTTATGACCAAGATATACACATTCGTACATTACGGATGTAAGGATGCTCTATGATGGTTAAATCTTCTTCCCTCTATTTTTTCTTTTCTTCAATTTTAATATTATGGAATTAAATTTATCTAATTCCGTTTACTCGTTCATTCCTTCTTGTTTCAATGTCTTCCAAATTGTTGTACTTTTTTTATGACATTCATTTCAACATCATCCAATGAAAGATTTAATAGAAGTCATTCCGTTATCCGCTCTATCTTGTGTGTGATATCTGAAAAATTGCGGTGTTGGTAATGACCATGCCTTGAAGTCATTGACTTGTACTAATCCCAAATTCTGTATTTTTAATTGAATTTTACAGCAATTGCTCATTGCAAGTCATTGATTTTAAATTTTATCTTTTGTTTTCATCTCCCTTCCCATCCAATATGCCATAATTTACATTAAATTGCTGCCATAAGGTCTTGAATATATTACTAACCACAATTGCAATAATTGCTTGAATGTAGTTTGATAAGTGATTCCACGTTTCACGGGTGACATTTTAGAAAGGAAAAAGAAAAGAAAAACTCCTGAATGTATTCTCATTGATTGTCTGCTAAATTTGATTGCCAAATTACTTTCTATTGTATGAGATATTTTGTCTTGGGGTAACTCTTAATAATTGAAATGTTTAACTGGTATAATGCTCCATTTGACGCAGTATTTGTTCAAATTCACATTTTTCACTCAAGGCCTCACTGTTTATCTCATTAATGTTAGTTTGGTTTGCTTTTAAGGAATTTTTTTTAGTCAGATTTCTTTACCAGCCTATTCAAGTTTTGGATGGCTTGTTTGAGAGACAATTAGCGTAAACTAGATTATTCTTTTCATTTTTCTTGGCTTTATAGTATGTAATGACTTTTTCCCCCCCATTTTTTTAATGACTTCTGCTTGTCCCCCAAAAGGCCAAAAGTGAAGGGTATAACTTGTACTAAATCCTTTATTTCTTAACATTTATTTGTAAGCATGACATTTAGTTAAGTTGGCTTCTAGCAGGTTGTGGTACCCTTCCTCGCTAAACTTCATGCAAAATGTAGTCAGTGGAGATGAATGTTCTATCCTAGCTGTTACTGAAGGTTGCCAGGTAAATCTATCTTTATGATTGTTTTGGGATTGTCTTGTTATAATGAGTTCTCTCATATTTTTCTTTGTTTGATTATGTTTCTGTGCATCTTCTGTTAATAAATTGCAGCTGACTATATGGGACTTGAGAATGAACGAAAATGGTGGTTGTATACATCGACTATGTGGTTCCCCTGGTGATATCTACTATTCTGTTTGCAGTTCTTCAACTGGCAATGTTGCTGTGGGTGGAGCTGATCGTACACTGACCATCTATGATCCCCGTAGGTTGGTCTCTGTTATGGTCATATGGACAAAATGTATAGGAATTGGTTCAGGGATCATGACTCTTGTCTCTTATCTGCAAATCTGTGTCAGGAGCATAGTGGCTGATGTGAATAGTGTGCAGAAGTTTTGAATACTGTTTTGTTGTTTACTTAATGCCCATTTTTGTTAAGCATAATGATGTAGGACATGGTAGTGAAGGGTAGAAGGCAGATGAGAGGAGGGGAAAATTAAAGATAGAAAATCCACTCACAAAATCTCAAATAATATTCAATCAATAAGAAAAGGGTTTAGATACAATGAGAGGTCCTAAGACTTATTTATGGAGTTTCAAATCCTAATCTAACTAGAATTCTAAAAGGATAAAATAATTTAAATCTAAATGAAAGATAAATAATATACTAAACTCTATCTTAAAATATAAGATAAAGATAAATCTAAATAAAATAATCAAATTCTTAAAGATAAAATAAATTCAAAATAAATTAAATCTAAATAACCTAATAATTATTTAAAATCCTAATTATTTAATTATCCTTTCTGCATCATTCTCCCCCCTTGAAAGAACTCTCCTTTTGAGAGTTAAGCCGATGCTTCATCTAGTTGCTTCCTTTTACAAACTACTTCTTTGGTCAAAAGATAAAGGCTTTGATTCTTTGGCCTCGACTCTCCTTTGTTTATTCGAACTTTTATTCTCAATCTTGGGCTTAGTAGGACACAACAACATTGTCTTTCCCTTATATTTAAATAAATAAGTGTTCTCCCGACCATAGCTTGTAACATCATTATCATAGAGCCATGGTCTTCCCAACAAAATGTGAGCAACATTCACAGGAAGGGTATCACATAGAACTTTTTCATGATACTCTCCCAATTGAAGGGGAACACAACATTGATGTGTAATGGTTAAAGAAGTCTTTTCATTAACTCATGCTATTTGAAAAGGCTTAGGATAAGGATCTGGCTTAAGAGCAAGCCTAGCAACTCCTTGACTAGAGAATGCATTCCTGGCACTTCTTCCATCAATAACTTGCATGACTTACCCTTGTATTTCACAAAAGTTTAAAAAGTGCTTGTTTTCTTCCAAGAGTCATCAGGTGAGGGAACAGATGGTATGCACTTCATCACATCCATGTGTTCTATCTCATAATTGCCCACAATAATTTCCTCGTCCACGTTTGAAGGACACTCAATGGGGTCAATCATCATGTCAGCATCTACCACTTCATCCTCATGCTTAGTTGGGGATTCAAGAAGTAGAGCACGTTGTGGATACCTTGATGCGATGTGATCTTTAGAATGACATAAAAAACACTCAATGGCAAAACCACTAGGGCAGAAGTTGGATCTTATCAACTCAATATTCTTGAAAGTGCTTCCATTAGGACTAGTTGTCCGACTAGATTAAAATGAAGAATTGGTCTTAAAAGGAGACACTCTAGGAAAGTGATTGCATTGTGTGAAACTGAGAGTCCGGTGGGAATCTGTGCTCTGAGCAATGTTCTGAGAACCGGACTGGACCAGACGGTCGGACTGTCACCCGAAGTGAAGAACGGCTCGGTTTTCAGCTTTAAATCGTTTTAGGGGTTGGATTGGATTGAACCACGTTGAACCGACTTTTGATCCGGAAACCAGAGTTGAGCCAGGAACCAAAGCGGTTTTTAGGGAACCAGACGGTTTTTTAAATTAGGTAAAATTTAACTTAAATTTAATTTTTTTTGCCATAATTATTAATTATAAAAATTATTAGAGAGTAAAACACTATTTCTCTTTTTATTTTAAAATTACTAATTATAAAAATGAAAATTTTCATTGTATTATTCTCTTTTCGTCCTAAATTATAAAAAAATTTTGATACTTTTTATTTATCTCAAAATATAAGAGACATGGATAAAATTTGGAGAGTAATTAATATCATTTTCTTTTTATACTTTTGAGTAATTAAGGTTGTATTAATAATTACTAATAATTAATTTGTTTTACTTCAGACTTTTAATGTGGGCAATTTTGGAAAAAAATTGAAATTGTAATGCAATTACTGAATTAAACTACCAAAACTATTTTTTCTTTGATACGGATGAAGTAATTATTTTTTTTTTTATAATTGGGGACGGAGGGAGTATAATCATTTTATAATATTATGGTCATATAGTGTTATTATGTTAAAATGTTTTAATATTACTTTTAATGATTTAACACATATTATTACTATGTGAGTTTATTAACTTATTATGAACTTAAACT
Organism: Adenanthera pavonina; assembly: GCA_026686845.1. Lineage (NCBI taxonomy): Eukaryota > Viridiplantae > Streptophyta > Magnoliopsida > Fabales > Fabaceae > Adenanthera > Adenanthera pavonina. Next base: position 48,822,820 of record JAIVEN010000001.1, on the reverse strand, counting down.
ACTTAAATTTTTTTTTCTTAACAATTTGATATTCTATTTTTATACATATATTATTATATATAATATTATTTTTATTTAATTATTATGTCACAGGTTCGACTGCCAATCTAACCGGTTGAACCATAAAAATAGTGACCCGGTGATATTTCCGGTTCGACGTCCGGTTTTTAAAACATTGGCTCTAAGAAGCAAAAAGCCTGCCGTACAAATTCTTAAGCAAAGACTCTACCTATAAGCCTTTATGGTAAGCCTCTTCAAGAGATTCAGGAGAATTCAGCTTAAGTTCTTGCTGTATGTCCGCTTGAAGACCGTTGACAAACTTTTGAATTATCATCTAATGGTTTTTCTTAACCTCACACCGAATCATGATATTGTTAACACGAGCCATATAATCTGATACTATGGTGGCCTGCTTTAAGTTCAGCCATTGATTGAACAACTGACTCTTGTAATGGGTAGACACATTTCTCTTTCAACTTCATCTTCATCTTTGCCCAAGTATTAATCAGGGGCTGTCCTAAGCGGTCTAGTTTTTGCTACTCATTTTGCCAATACTTCTTGGCAGACCCGACAAACTTCATCTTAGTAAAACAAACTCGATGCATATCATTCATCTCATACTATTCAAAATAGTCTTCCATGTTACCCAAGCAATCCAAAAAGGCATTTGAATCTAATTGGCCATCGAACTTAGGGGCGTCAACTTTGATCTTCTTAGATATGTCATGATATGTGTCGTTTTGTTATTTCCTTAGTATTTTTCAGTTTTGCTGCTGATATGTCATTTTAGTCTTGTTACTTGTTTATGTGGCTGTTTTGTTGTCATGGTGATGAGTCAGCACTTCAGTTAGCCTTGTCTTAGTGCCACATGGATTAGGGTTACTGTTTCTTGCTTGTAAATATGCTCTGTGCGCCTCCAGGCAAACTTATGACATGAATTTTCAGAAGAGAAGTTTGACTCGTGACATAGGTATCAGAGACCTGGTTGGGCGGCAGTAGCACAAAATGACAAAGGAGACTTGAAGTTCTGATAGGTTGACTAACATGGAAAAAGATGTGGAAGAAATGAGGCAAGGTTTGTTGACCTTGAAGGATCTCGTTTTCGATTTAGTTAAGAAGAATGAACAGGACCGAGTCACTCAGGAGGAGAACAATAAACTGCTACGAGAGAACACCATTAGCATCGCTAGGCTTATGAAGGGTCCTGTGGGATCTGCGACAGGGTTTCCTAGGTTGGGTGACGACGGAAATGGCGAAAACTCTCTGCTCATTACACCCAACTCGGCTAACACTTCAAAGGCTGACCTGTTGCAGTTTGGTTCATTTCTGGCTTAGGGAAGCACGAGCTACGTGAGTCCGACCAAACAAACTAAGCTAGAGTTCTCGAAGTTCGATAGTGAAGATTTCAGAGGTTGGTCGTTTCGTTGCAAACAATTTCCCACCAGAATATCGAATTCGCATTATTAGTCTCCATCTTGAAGGCAGAGCTTTGCAATGATGTCAAGCTTACATGAGGGGAAAATCTCCATCAGAGGTCGCTTGGGCTGAATACATAAAGGCTATGGCAAATAGGTTCGAAGACGCTCTGAAGGCGGACCCCATGGCCAAGATAGTTAAACTTAAACAAACTGGGTCAATTGTTGAATTTCAGGAGCAATTCGAATAGTTGCTAGCTCAAGTAGAGATTTCGGATTTAGTTGCTCTGAGTTGTTTCCTTTGGCAACTTAAGACTGGAGGTTAAAGCATTGGTCCGGATGTTTAAACTAGATTCGTTGTTGAGCGCCATGTATTTAGCAAGAATGCAAGAGCTGGCAGTACTTCTAGATATAGGCCACTTAGTCACGAGTTCACAAAGACCTTGGGCAGCACCCAGCCCTTCCTCTGCTTCAGTTTCATTTTACCCACAGCACAAGGGAAATTTGAGCTCTTTCAAACAGTTTCTAGGAAGTTCTAAATGACATCTTCAGTTGCCTTAACCGCCGATAGCTCTAAAAGCGTGACGCAGAGCACAAAAAGGGGTCCCATGAACCCTTTCCAGCACCTCAGCAAAAGAGAAGTGGATGAGAGACGTAAGAAGGGACTCTGTTTTTGGTGTTCGGAACGTTTCTTCCCGGGGTACAAGTGTAAATCACAGGCGCAGCTTTACATGATCGTTAGTGCTATGGCTGAGGAAGAAGAGATTTTTCAAGACTGTGAAGAGACAGCAAAAACTACAGAAGAAGCTACTCTTAATGCCATCAATGGTGATGAAGAGTATTCTACTCTCATGCCAAAAGGCTTCATCAAGAAGCAACTCGTATGGCTGCTAATTGGTACAGGTAGCTCTCACAATTTTATTAATTTTGCTGTAGTCAAGAGGCTTGGACTTAAACCTCGTTACACTGCGGAATTAAGAGTTAAGTTGGCTAATGGTCAAGTAGAAGTAGCTCATTGGAAATGTGAAGGGTTGTCATGGAAAATGGGGGGTGCCACAATTGTTGTAGATTTCTATGTTATGAATTTGGGTTAATGTGATGCAATTTTAGGGGTGTGTTGGTTAAGGACTTTAGGGAGTTTTCTGCTAGATCTCCAGGATAAACTTATGATCTTTTGGTTGAATGGTTGCAATATGAGGTGCAAGGCTTGAAATCTGAAGGTGAAATACTGAAAGGGGAGTTGAGCACAATTCAAGTTTTAGGTTCAAGTACTCTTTGTGTTATTCAAGCTACAGATGAGGTAGATGAGGGCAAGGCACTGCTCATACTACAAGAAGAACAGGAAGATGTTAAAAGACAGGAAGAGTTACAAGCTGTCTTGAGTGAATTTGAGGATATATTCCAAGAATCAAAAGGACTCCCACCTTCCAGAGAGTTTGACCATGCTATTCCTTTGCAAGAGGAGAAGCCCATATGTATTAGACCATATAAGTATGATCCTGTATAGAAGGATATTATGGAATCCTAGGTGTATGAGTTCTTTTGCGTCTCTAGTGGTCTTAGTGCGTAAAAAGGATGGGACTTGGCATTTTTGTGCAGATTACAGGAAGTTGAACCACCAAATGATCAAGAATAAATTCCTAATTCTAGTCATCAAAGAACTTTTAGATGAACTATTTGGTGCTGCATTTGTCCATGCTGGACCTCCGAGCTAGTTATCATCAAATACTTATGTGTCCAAGCGATGTTCACTCGACAGCATTCAGGACACATGAAGGCTTGTACGAATTCTTAGTAATGCTTTTTGGCCTTACAAATGTTTCAGCGACCTTCCAAAGACTAATGAATCAGGGTTTTAAGTTATATTTAAGGAAATTCATCCTAGTCTTTTTTTATGATATCCTCATTTATAGCCAATCTTGGGAGGACCATTTGCACCACTTGCGCATTGCCTTACAAACATTAAGGAAACATTCATTGTTTGCCAAACGGTCTAAGTGTACAGTTGTTGCTGAACAATTGGATTACTTAGGCCATGCCATCTCCAAAAAAGGGGTAGAAGCTGATTTCAAGAAGATAGAAGCCATGCTATCATGGCCAACTCCCACTTCCATCAGGGCCTTGAGAGGATTCCTTGGGCTTATTGGGTACTATCGACGATTCGTTAAGAACTATGGAACTATAGCAAGGCCTTTGACAACTCTTCTTAAGAAGAACTCTTCGTTTGAATGGACGCAAGAAGCTCAAGCTGCTTTTGAAAGCTTGAAACATGCCATGTCTACTACCCCAGTGTTGGCTCTTCCCGATTTCACTAGAGAATTTATTATTGAGACTGATGCGTCGAACGAAGGTCATGGGGCTGTTCTTACTCAAGGTGGCCACCCAATTGCTTATGCTTGTAAAGCCATTGGGCTGGGAAAGAAGTTCATGTCCACTTATGAGAAAGAACTTACTGCCATTGTTTTTGCAATAAGACAATGGAGGCAGTACCTATTGGGCGACCGTTTGTCATCAAAACTGACCACCGTCCTATTAAACACATTTTGGAGCAACGTAACATCTCTGCTGATCAAAACAAGTGGTTGCATAAATTATGGGGCCTCAAATATCGAATTGAGTATAAGAAAGGACAAGAAAATACAATAGCTGATGCTCTCTCACGGTAAGGGTGTAATAATTCCAGTGATGATGCCCCACTGTTACGCCATTATCTCCATTGTCTCGAGCTTACACAACAGTGTTAAGGACTCATGGCATAGAGACACAACTTTAAAGGAGTTAATTGAGGAGTTACAGCAAGACCCCACCTCTCATTTGAAGTATTTGTGGGAGCAACAATTGCTCAAACGAAAAGGAAAATTGGTTGTAGGTAATGATACTGATTTGAGGAAGGAGTTGCTTGCTCATTTTCATGTAGATTCCACTGGTTGCCATTCAAGAGGGCAAGCAACCTACAAGTGCATCTTAGCTGTATTTTATTGGAAAGGGATGGAGAGGGATGTTCGCAATTATGTCCGTGAATGTAGTGTTTGCCAACGCCATAAGACTGAGTATGTCGCTGTTCCAGGAATGCTACAGCCGTTACCCATTCCTGATAGCATTTGGACTGATTTAAGCATGGATTTTATCATTGGTTTACCAAACTCCATGGGCAAAACTATTATTTTAGTGGTGGTAGATAGACTCAGCAAGGCTGCTCATTTTATGGCTTTGAAACACCCTTACACCGCAGTGGATGTTGCTCAAGTTTTCATGGATCATGTTATTAAGCTACATGGATTCCCATAATCCATTGTTACAAATAAGGACCCCATTTTTTGTGGTCACTTTTGGCGTGAACTGATGAAATTGCAGAAAGTCAACCTTCTTTACTCTTCAGCTTTCCATCCTCAGGCCGATGGTCAAACTGAGATGCTTAATCGTTCACTGGAGTGTTACCTTTGGTGCATGACTTTTGATCAACCTAAACAGTGGGTAAAGTGGCTAGCCCTTGCAGAATATTGGTATAATACCTCCTATCATTCAGCTATAGGGCATGACCCCTTTTGAGGCCATTTATGGAGTTAAACCTCCCCTTCATCTTCCTTATCTAGCTGGGGATTCAAGTAACGATGTTGTTGATAGAAGCTGACTAGATAGAGAAGCTACTATCCAATTGCTCAAACAGAATTTGCTTAAGGCTCAAAACAGGATGACTCAATTTACTAATGCTCACTGGATTGAGAGAGAATTCCAAGAGGGTGATATGGTTTATTTAAAACTACAACCTTTTCACTGAAATGTATTGAACAATACTGCCCTTCATAAGCTTGCAGCTAGGTATTATGGGCCTTACAGAGTTGTGCAGCGCATTGGTAAAGTAGCCTACAAACTTGAACTTCCTGAGACTACACGTATCCATCTAGTTTTCCATGTCTCCATGTTGAAGAGGCACAAAGGCACAACTGCCATTAGCTCAAAGCAACTCCCAGCAACCGATTCCAGTGGACAATTTGTGGTGGAGCCAAATGCTATTTTAGCTCGGAAAAGTGTACAATGTGGGCATCTTCCAATCACTCAGGTTTTGATTAAATGGAAGGGCACCAATGCTGAAGATGCTACGTGGGAGGATCTTACCGTCATCCAAGCTCAGTTTCTCAATTTTGACACTCATTCTCCTTGAGGACAAGGAGCCTTTTATAGGAAGGGATAATTGATATGTGTCGTTTTGTTATTTCCTTAGTATTTTTCAGTTTTGCTGCTGCTATGTTGTTTTAGTCTTGTTACTTGTCTATGTGGCTGTTTTGTTGTCATGGTGATGAGTCAGCACTTGAGTTAGCCTTGTCTTAGTGCCACATGGATTAGGGTTACTGTTTCTTGATTGTAAATATGCTCTGTGCGCCTCTAGGCAGACTTATGACATGAATTTTCAGAAAAGGGAAGTTTGACTCATGACATGTCATTTAACTAAGTTTGTCTATCACTCCTCTATAATTGATAGAAGGTGATTCATATCTTCGGTTATAATAATTTCTCGGCTCATGATCAACCCATTGATTTTCTACATAGCCTTGTTGGGAGTCAAAAATTATGTGAAGAGGATCCCTAAAATTCTTGTTTCCGTTGTTGTTTACAAATTGACAATTCCCAATAGGTGGAGCCCTTGCATTACTAGGGGAATGAGTGTATCTACCCCCTAAGTAATTTCTCTGCGAACTTTTGAACCTTCAACTATAGCTTTTGCTGTATATTGATTGTCTTTGCCTTTAATGGTATGTATAAGGCCTTCATACATCTTCTTCAATTCTTCTATTCCACGGGTTGTTTCTTCTAACCTTCAGTCCATAGTGTCAAACCTCTGATTCATCATCTCAATTGCTTGATCAACGTATTCTGTGCTACGTCTCTTGACTTCTTCTAGTTGATTTTGAGTTACTTGGGAGCTTTTGGTCACAGTGGACTTACGTTTGCAAGCAAATTCATAACTTTAAAGATTCAAGAATGGAATTTTACCTCAAATAAACTTCTAGATGATGATTTTTTGCAGTTAGGATAGGTTGGAATGGACAAAACTTTGTGAAACAACTAAAAAATTGTAGAAAAAGTGAATTTGGAGTGACTGTATGGACTGCGCGTGCAGCAGTGCATGGGGCATATGAAGCCCACGCGCAAGGAGAGTTGCCGGCGCGTGAAGCCCATGTGTGTGGCAGGGCTACCGGCGATGATTCTTGATGGACGGGCCGGGTTTCCTCCAGCAAGATGAACGGTGGTGGTCGTTTGTTGATCGGATGTCGGCAGCTAGGGTTTCTGGCTTCGGCAGCGAGATGGTTAGGTAGGGGAAGGTTAGAAGGTAGATGAGAAGAGGAGAAAATTAAAGAGAAAAAATCCATTAACAAAATCTCAAATAATATTTAATTAATAAGAAAAGAGCTGAGATACAATAAGGGGTCCTAAGGTTTATTTATGGAGTCTCAAATTCTAATCTAATTAGGATCCTAAAAGGATAAAATAATTTAAATATAAATAAAAGATAAATAATAAACTAAACTATATTATGAAATATAAGATAAAGATAAATCTAAACAAAATAATCAAATTCTAAAAGATAAAATAAATTCATAATAAATTAAATCTAAAAAACCTAATAATTATTTAAAATCTCAATTATTTAATTATCCTTTCTGCATCACATAAGTTGCGTAAAGGAATTTTTTTTTTTAAAAAAATAACTTATTTACCATCATCTGAAACAAATTGATCCTAACCTTTGAATTACATCTTTAACGTAGATGGTCAGCATTGTCTAGATGGGTGCACTGTTCAAAATTTGAGGTCAGTTTTAATGATGATCTCTGCATGGTGCTTTGATGTTTTGATTCTGTTTGATTAATATTTCTTAAAGAAATATTATTTTCAATGATAAGACTGTTTCAATGTTTGCTCTATATTCTGCCATTTTATGCATTAATTTATGATGAGTTTATCCATATTTGAAATCTATCATTCATCAACAACAATAATAAATCTTATCCTACTAAGTGAGATCCATTACATGATCATTCGACACCACTATACTTTATCGAAAACCAACTCTTCATGTAAATATTATTCACCATGAGATTACATTTTATTATTTCCTTAAGAGTACTTTTTTGGTCTACCTCTACACCTAATAGGGCTAAAAATAATTTAATCAACTCATCTCACTGGTGCCTTATAGTTGTCAACCATATGTCCAAACCACCTTAAATAATTTTCAATCATTTTATCCTCTACAAGTGTCACACCAACTTTTCCTTTTGTATGCTTATTTTGAATATTATCTTTTCTTGTATGTTCACACATCCATCTTAACATTTTCATCTTTACTACCCCCATTCTTTGCTCTTGTTTTCCCTTCAATGCGCAACATCCCTACCATTTAACATCACTATTCTTATAGCAATTCAGTAGAACTTCCCATTAAGCTTGATGAGTACTTTACGATGACAAATGACTCTTGAGGCCTTTCTACATTTTAATCCCCTAACTTGTATGTATGCTATGTGTAACATCTCCATCAATTTCCTAGTCACTTTGTGATAAATGTATCATTCACCATCCGAAAAAAATTCTTGCATTCTTTTTAAGTACCAGGATTTGATTACATTGTAAGTGGTGTTAATTTCTTTGTACATTTGTAACCTGTTGACTATGAAAAACTATTGTCAACTACTGCAATTAGAAACGTGTTTAGTTGGGTTTACCATTGCTGATATAGATGACTGTTGCTAATTATGTTTTTCATTATTGCTTAGATAACGGGACTGGCTTTCTCAACAACTGACCCTAATTATATCTATGTACAAGGCGTTGATTATGAGGTAAATTCTTTCTGCAGTTTCTGATGCTAAATTCTGGGTCTCATGAGTGCTATTTTGCTTAATACATAACTAATTTAACGTGAAGATGGATAGTGACACGAATCATGATGTGGGCGAAGGGGGATTATTAATATTAAATGGGATTGGGATTCTTATATTTTCGAATATCAATTCAAAGCAAAATTAATACTGTTGCTTCTTTAAATTTATGTTCATATAATCATCCCAATTGTGATTACTAACATTACATAAGGTGCTATATATGTCAAGAAAATTATTGGGGGAAGTTTATATTCTTCAAGCATTGTAATTCATAGATATAATTAAACAGAGTGATAGTGATTAGTTCATATGAGGTTTTTGTGGTATATTTTATATTCATCAATTAATATTGGTGTCTGGTGTTTATGTAGTGCAACCATTTTTCTCTGTGGTTCAATCTCAGTTTAAGTTGGATGAAAATTCAATCAACTCCTCGTTTTAGTGATCTTCAGTTGATCTGCAAATTCTCTTAAACTGCTTTACTCTATGACTTGTAGCATAAATGTAAATTTTTCGCATTAATATCTCTTACATTAAGGTAATTAATTTGAATTAGAACAGAACATGCCGTTCAAGTAAGCATCTCCATTTAATTGTTATGGTCGTCTTGAACCTGACCCCGAAGTTGTCAGGTGATACTTATAATTTAATTGTCATTGTCATGCTCGTGCTTGGATAGTGACCTGTTAAGAAGGAGGATGGTAAATCAAGTAAAGTATGGGCAATGCCCTGCTTTCAGCGGTTCTACGTATTGTTATTTTTCTCCTGAGAAAAAAAGAAAAGAAGGTTCTGTGGCTCAAATCCTATTTTGTTTTGGGTAGTAATTATTTGGAATAACCAATGCAGGTCTTTTGTGGACAATGGAAAGAAAGCAACAAATTATTTTCGTTTAGAGGAGACTCAAACTGGCTTGGCTTTGGCAAGGTATTGTATCTGTACAAATTCAGAGTTAATGATCCTCTAAACTTATTTTATTAGATGAAAGTAGAGAGATCCAAACTGTCCAGTAATCAAGGGATAAAGCATATCTAAATGAAATATTTAAAATAATCTAATTCTAATAAATAAAGAATAAAATTTAAAATATGATTATCATAAAATAAGATAACTCTATCCTAATCAAAATAAGATAATTACATGCCAATTAAAACAAAACAGATTAACGAATCTTAAACAAGTAAAATCTCTTAATTAAAATTAAAGGTAATTTCCAACAGCATCTAAGCGCATAAAGTATAAACATATGGATTGTAGATATACATATGTTTGATCTCTTTTAAGCTCAACTTTTATTATCCTCTCTATATAATAATTATATTCCATTTAATATATTACTTGTTTTAGCTTTTTTTAAATTCTTTATTGTTGCATATTACAGGCTGATTTTATTTCACAAACTTCCAATATCACTAAAATTTATTGTTTATGCCATCACCACTCTCATGACATTTGTTTGTACAAACTTAAAGTGAACGCATATGATATAGAATAAGGTATGGGTAGGGTAGAATTTAGAAGAGAAGAGTAGAAAGTTAAGAATGAGAGGAAATTCACTAAAAAAGATTTTAAGATATTATTTAATCAATGGGAAAAAAGAGATGAGTACAATCAGATATTCTATGGCTTATTTATAGAACCCTAAATCTTAATCTAACTAGAATCCTAAAAGAATAAAATGATTTAAATCTAAATAAAAAATAAATATTAAATTAAATTATATCCTAAAATATAAGATAAAGATAAATATAAACAAAATAACCAAATCCTAAAAGATAAAATAAATTCAAAATAAATATCCTAATAACTATTTAAATTCTAATGATAATCTAATTATCTATATCTATTCTCCATTATTTTCCTCTACTTGAAAGAACTCTCCTCCGGAAAGTTAAACTAACGCTTCATCTCTTTGTTTCCTCTCACAATCGGCTTCTTGGTCAACATATAAAGGCTTTGATTCTCAAGTCTTGACCCCTTTTGTTTATTTGAGCCTTTACTCTGTCTCAGGGTTGGCAGGACGCAACAAGATTGTTTTCCCTTTATATTTGAATGAATGAGTGTTCTCTTGATCATGACTTGTAACATCATTATCATATAGCCATGGTCTTCCCAACAAAATATAAGCAACATCCATAGGAAGGACATCGCATAGACCTTCTTCATGATACTCTTATAGTTGAAGGGGAATGACATTGATGCGTGATGGTTAAGAAAGTTTTGTCATCAACCCATGTTACTTGAACAGGCTTTGGATGAGGCTCTGGCTTAAGACCAAGCCTAGCAACTCCTTGGGTGGAGATTACATTTATGGCGCTTTCTTCATCAACAAGTAACTTGCATGACTTATTTTCGCATTTCTGGATATCATATTTCACATAAGTTTGAAAGGTGCTTGTTCTCTTCCAAGAGTCATCGGCCAAAGCGACAGATAGCATGCACCTTATCACACCCATTTTGCTACACATCTTCATCTCTTGGCAAACTCGACAAGCATCATTATTGTGAAATGAACATGATGCATATCATTCATCTAATACCATTCAAAGTAATCCTCTATGCTAGCCAACCAATCCAACAACACTTAAATCTAATTGGCCATCGAACTTAGGGCTTTGACTTTGGCTTTTTTAGAGATGTCATCTAGCTGAATTTGTCGATGACCTTCCCCATGATTCCTAGTAGGTGATTTGCACATTTGATTATAATAGTATCTTGGCTCGTGATCAGCCCACTAATCTTCTATATAAACCTGTTGGGAATCAAAAGTTATGTGAGGAGGATTCCTGAGATTCCTATTTCCATTACTTTTCGCAAATTGATGATTCCTAATAGGTGGAGCCCTTGAATCACTAGGGGAAGGAGTATATCCACTCCCTAAGTTGATTTCTCTGTGAACTTTTGAGCCGTCAACTGTAGCTTTTGTCGTATATTGTTTACCTTCTCCTCTTACAACTTGCAAGATGTTTTCATACATTCTCTTCAATTCTTCAATTCCATAGTTTGTCTCTTAAAGCCTATGATTTGTTTCTTCGAGTTTACAATCCATGGCATCTAACCTATGGTTCGAGGAGTCAAGCCTATGATTTACTATTTCAATTGCTTGATCTATATATTCTATATTACGTCTCTCGGCTTCCTCCAATTGATTCTGAGTAACTTGGGAGCTTTTGGTCATGTTACGGTGTAACTTTAAAATCCAAAAAGAATGGAATTTTACTCCAGATATACTTTCTACTAGCTTGAAACAAGGTTGGAATGAAGGAAGTCATGCAAAAACACCTCAAAAATAGTAACAAAAAAGCGATCTGTACTGAACTAGGCTAGGTGGCTCATGGGGCAGGTGAAGCCCACTCATAGGAACTTCTACCGACATGTGACAGCGCGTTTGACAATCTCCAGCAATGAGCTTCGGTGGGTTGGCCGGATTCAAGGAGTCGAACACAATGGTGGTGCACTTTTAGCCATGTGACGTTTGGAAGTACAGTTACTAGTAAGTTTTTAGGTGGGTTTCTGGTGCAAGTAGTGTGTAAGCAACATAGGGAACCTGCTCTTATGCCAAATTGATGTAAAACAAGGTATGGATAGGGTAGAATTTAGAAGAGAAGAGTAGAAAGTTAAGAATGAGAGAGAATTTACTGAAAAAGGCTTCTAAATATTATTTAATCAATGGGAAAAGAGAGATGAGTACAATGAGAGGTTATAGGGTTAGAGCTCTAAATCCTAATCTAATTAGAATCTTAAAAAAATAAAATAATTTAAATCTAAGTAAAAGATAAATATTAAACTAAACTATATCCTCAAATATTAGATAAAGATAAATTTAAACAAAATAACCATATCTTAAAAGATAAAATAAATTCAAAATAAATATCCTAATAACTATTTAAAATTCTAATGATAATCTAATTATCCATATCTATTCTCCATTAGCATCCCTCTTAACAAACAAGAAGAAGAAGAAGAAAAAGAAAGAATATGAATGTTCATACTCTCACAAGAACTCAGACAACCTCAAGCAAACTATTAGACTCCTCATTTTATGCTGATGGACTCACATCACCTCTATAACCTATGCAATGATCCTTATCCATAATTATAACATTGGAACTTCTCTACTCCTGTGTATGTGTTGGGTAACTATGAAACATCACCATGCTATTTCTACAGGTGTACATATTTGTATGGGATCCATGTTGGGTTTGTAAGCCACACACTTGTCTTAATATGGATATGTAGCGGTGAAGTTTTGTGCTAAAGTCAAGGCTTCCCTTATTTTATTTTGTGAATTTTGACTTCTAACATGAATCATGTAAATGTCTTTGAACAATCTTCCGTGCACAAAAGCAGTCTTAACATCCATATGGGTAGTCATAAATCAAATTTGAGCCACAGGAGTCATAACACTCTAAAGATGCTAGTGAGAAAGTCTTCCTAATTTTTATAGTTAATTTCTCTCTAATTATAGCCCTTAGCAACCAATTTGGTCTTATAGCTCTCATTTTTATCTGTAATCCTGGACTTGGTCGTGAAGACCTTCTCATAGCCAACTGCTTTACGACCAACAAGTAATTCAGTGAGTTATTAATATGATTTTGATCCATGGAAGACAATTTATCCCTCAGCCTCCAGCCTTTTAGATGAGTTATTAAGACAATTTTGATCTATTGATATGGCTTCTTGATAAGAAATTGGATATGAAATAATATACAGAATATTTATCCTATACGAAACTCAATCCATTTGCATATAATAATAATTAATATTAATTCCTGATAAAAATTAATCAGTCAATTTTTCCAACACGCACTGCTTAGCTTTGGCGAATTGGTTTGGTCTAATATTATATTTTGCTGCAGTGCTCCAACATGGACGTTTTGGGTGGATGGTGTGATTCAGGAAGCATATTCATCACTGATGTTGCTGGTGTGGGTGAAACTGAATAATTAGTATCAATTCTGTAATTTCATCAATGAAGATGGTTTTATAGCTCCAGTGTAACCATTGTTTATTCCTCATGCATGGGGAGACTTAGTCGTATTATGTACACCAGTTTCCCAGGCAATTGAGTCAAACATGATGATGTCATTTCTAGTCATTGCTTGTCAGCTAAGAGCACTGAACTAAATGGGCTTTTTGCTCTGCTTCATTTTTTAAATGTCCATTTCAAGCTCTCAAATTTTGATAAATATCTGGACTAGTTAAAATGGTCTCAAGAAGTTCATTAGTGTTGGTGTGATATAGCATCCATGAACGTAGTCATTCTGAGGGAATCTACATTTGCTTCCTGGAGAAGTTTTGCTTTTCTGGGTTCTCTTGTATCATTGTCTGTTAGTACTTGATTAGGGTGTGTTTGGATTGACTTATGTATAAGTGATTATGAGAATAAGTGCTTATTTATAGTATATTATAAGAATAAGTGATTATGTTGTGTTTGAATATTTTATCCCATAAGTGATTTTGAGAAAAGAAATGTATTTGGATTTTGGTAATTTAAGTGATTATTGGGTGGATAATGAAAAAGAAAAGTAAAATAAGTGATTATGAGAGGATAAGTGATTATTATAAGTAGAAAAAATCAACTTCTTCCATAAGAACTTATTTGAGATGTAAGTGCTTATTGAAAAGCAGTTTACGTTTGTAAACTTCAGCACATAATCACTTATAGAATTCCACAGGTGATTATGTTACATATCCAAACAGCCACTTAAGCTTTTAGAATCATGTTGTACCTTTATGATAGTTTGTAACCGGAGATCATGGAGATTCTTTCTTTTCTTCTCACAGAATATTATGATTCATTGCCCGTGATGGCTTGTTTGATTCTTTTGGGAAAGGAACTGATTCTACTGTTCTGGAAATTGCTGTGGTGAGTGAGATTCCCATCTCTCTCATGTAGCTTTTGTGAGATTCTCATCTCTCCCATGTAGCTTTTTTCCTTTTTGTTTTTCTCCTCATGGCTTAAGATAAAATTTCTAAGTCTTAATTAAAGATTCAAGACATCAACTCAAAACTTGAGTCATGAAGATACACTTAGAAATCAAAAGGTGTCTACTTGAATAGAAGTAAGATCGGATATATGTATTGCAAATTTAGCAAAATGCAAGACAGAAATGATTTGGAGGTAAAAATTAAAGAATAAATTATATTATAAATGTCAAAGTTTAGATATTTGGTTTTAATTTTACAAAGTGATAGTGAAATTAATGGATATTTTATACATAGAATACAAGTTGAGTGGTTAAAATTAGAAAAAATTTTAGGAGATATTTGTGATTGCAAGGTGTCTACCAAGTTTAAAGGAAATTTTATCGAATAACTATAAGACCAGTGGTGTTATATAGTAGTGAATGTTGGGTTTTGAAAGGTTAATAAGAACAGAATAGTAGAAATGAGAATATTAAAGTGAATGTGTAGTCATATAAGAATAGATAAGATGAGAAATGATTGTATACGAAAAAATGTTGAAGTAACAGCTATCAATGAAAAAATTGTGAAAAATTATTTAAGGTAATTTTGGTATGTAAAAGAAAAGGATTAAAGGAGTCGGTGAGAAGAGTTGATCAAATAATTTTTAACCCTATAAAAAGATATAGAAGGAGACCAAGAAAGACACTCAAGAGGTTATAAGATGAGATTTTTTTATAAATGATTTATCTGAAAAGATGTTTTTTTATAGGGTTCAGTAATGTTTTATGATTCATGTAGCTAACTTTACTTAATGGGATAAAGTTAATATTGTTGTTTAGATAAGGGACAAATAGGAGGAGTGGAAATATGGTGGAAAAACATGGGTAAACCAAATCAAGGGGTTGTCTAACTTCACATGTGTTTTCCTTCCAATTTCCCTCTCTCCCCCATTTTTTTCCTATCCGAATGAAGGGTAAGGTGTAAGAGTGACAGTGCGTATGGAATTTGCTTTCTCCCTCCATGCTGAGTCTCTATGTTTATTATCTTATTTACAATTTATTTTTAATTTCAGATAATTTAAATTCAATACTGCAGAGTGAATGTTGAAATGTGACCAATATTTGTTTGGTGCTTTATTAAGTGCTTTCATTTTGTCCCTTGAATCTTTCAAGGGTCAAGGAAGTTGCTCCCAAAAGGGATGATGAAATTGATTTTTCTTTGTTCTCTTGTCGGGGGACTATAGCGATAGAGGCATTGAGCTTTTGTGTAATGGACAAAGGAAAGTGAATAATGGGATCCATTCCAAAAGTATGTCAATTATCATCACCAGCTAAATTTCACAAAAGATTTTTTTCTATAAACCAAAAAGTATAAATGGACTGAAAATGACGGAGTTGGGTATATTTATTTTTTGTTAGCAAAAGTTTGATTAAAATTCAATGTTGAAATGACCATAAACTGCCTTTTTTGTTTTTTTGGGTTAGCATAGCAAATTGTGCCAAACCCACAAGGGCATGGCAGAGTCCGTTATAATCTATAAACGGTTTCTCAAGATTAATATATATGTGTGTGTGTGTGTAATGTTATCTTATGTATAAATAATTTAATTGCTAAAAGTTGGTATTATTTTTTTATTTTTCATTTTAACTTCTTATGTGAAAAAGAAACAAATGAACTTTAAATTACTTATAAATGCTACAAATCCTTATCTCATTAAAAAAAGGGAAACAAAAAAGAGGTGAATATGAAGAGTACCAGACAAGAGTGTGTTTCAGGAGGATGACTGGTTTTCTCTGATGAGAATTCAGATAACCCAACACTCAGCACCGACTTAAGTATTTTGACCTTTCCTCTATGACAAATTAATTTTTTCATTATATAATAATATTAATGGTATTGTGGGGATCATTTTCTTATCTGGTCCAAATTTCCTATTGAAGGCGTCGTTGTTTTTTCTTTTTTCTTTTTTTAAAGCACCAAAAGTTTCAACTTGAGACTAAATCATCTACTAACTGTATCATAATTTTATTTGTGCCATCAATTCATGTTTTATTAATTCAATTATAAACGAAGGCTTGTTTAACTTGTAAGAATTTTTTTTTAAAATATTTTTAGCATGTGTGTTCAAGGAATCCAGTTTGAGTTTTGTTTTTCACTCTAGCAACTAATATTTCATGAAAAATGAAAAATATTATCCTCAATTATGCAATTCACACCAATCCTCTCCAAAAATTGAATTGTTAATTTCAATTATTTATGCAATTTTTATCTTATTAATATGAATCTTTATTTGTTTAAAGTTGGATTGAACACATCTTCCCATACATTGCATAGATTTTTAAAATATTATCCTCTTGATGCTTTGTTGATCCAAAAAAAAAATTATCCTGAATTAAAAATTTAGAATAACTTACTATTTCCTTCGTTTCTTTTTATATGACATTTAAGATTTTAGCACACAGATTAAGGAATATAATTAACATGAAATAGAGCATTTTAAATTTTCTAGCATGTCCTTCAAGAAATAGACAAATAAAAAAAACCATTAATGTCATTTTTAACTTTTAATATGGTAGATAATGATATCATTGAAAAAAAATAATTATGTTATCTTGAAATTTGGAAGTCACAGATAAATAGAAATAACAATTTTTTCAAAAGTGACAAATACAAAAAAAACGGAGGAAGTATAAATTTTATTATGTATATTAATACATTAACTAAGAAAATTAGTTAAACATAGTTAAGGTTAATAAATTTATCAAAAATTTCAAGAACTTTCACAATTTACCCTAAATTAACTCTTAATATAAAGGAAAATATCCAATACATTAAATGTGATAATATTACTATTAAATTAAGAGTGTTTAGAAAAAAAATTAATGTGCCTGTAAAATATATAAATCCTTATAATTCATTGTTGTCATTTCTATAATGATGCAGTTCCCAAAATCATAGAAACTTGGAATTCATCTCCCATAGTATATACTCCCTCTAATGCTAAATATATGATCTTTTATTTTGATCATAAATATATAATCTTTTATAATATATAAAGTAGTATTTATTATACATTTTTAAAAAAAACTCATATTTAATGTATCTGAAAGAAATAAAAAAAAATAGATTAAATAATGATAGTTCTTAAAAAATGTAATTTTTTATAAGATTAAGATGATTAACTATTTTTAATTTTATTTTTAATTCATGTGATTTTATTAAAATAATTTTATATTAAGAATAAAAATAAGTATGTTTCTCCCTCAATTTACTGGTATTTGCAAATTCTGACGAATGCACAGATGTTAATGGACATCATCTTCTTCAACGTTGGGCATTGAGCTTCGTATATATATACTTCTGCACATAAATTCAATTTGGCAGGAATGCCAGCCCGAGGCCAGATAATCAATCCGTCATACACAAATATGGACCTGTCATCATTTTCTTTAAATAACTAAAATAAATATTTATTATCATTTGAAAACCACATGGCTCCCAAGGGAAAAATAGTTCTTATCTTTAAAAAATCGAAAAAGACACGTCTGGTTCAGTGATCCAGCCAAGTTTATCAATTCCATAACTCTAGGGAACATCAACCCGCACGTGAGTTTGTATTTTAATTCGAGTGATCATGTAAATTACTCCCTCCGGCCCCATTTATAAGATATTATTTTTTATTACACGGGTATTAAGAAGGCATAATTATACTCTTAAATTTATAAAAAAATAGTATAAACTTCCAATCTTATCCCTACTAATTAAAGACTGAAACAATTTATGAGACAAAAAAAGTTATTAAATGAAGGATAAAGAAGGAAATTCAAATAAAAAAATAAAATAACACCTTATAAATATGACCAAACAAATTTTCAAAATAACATCTTATAAATGGGACCGGAGGGAGTAAGCTTTTTATGTTTATGTTGTTAAAAACAATATATAACAATCAATTGGTACTTAAAAACATATGATAATATACTATTTTTAAAGTGTTATTTGTTCTCATTAGATTTGTTAAAGATTTGTTGAATCACCCCTAGAAATTATTTCAAGTATCACTACACCAACTTCAAATGTCTTCCAACACAAAATGAAACAAAGAAAATAGTTGTAAGAGAAGAGTCGAGAGAATTGTCACTCAACTTTGGTAAAAGTCCTATTTAAATTGTAAAGAATTTTAAAATGAAATTAAAGCAATTAAATCTTGTTAATAATCAATTTCGAAATGTTAGAAATTAATTTGTAATTAAAAATCTATTTCTGAACGTTTCAAAATTAGTGTGAAATCAAAATTGAAAACTTTTATTTCAAAATGCTAAGTATTTTAAATATTAAATAATTAATATTTAAGTCCAATCTAGCCTTATCCTCTAAAACTACTTTAATATGTTTTATCTTTTCTCTCTTATATACTTAAAAAGCCTTTTTCCTATTTAATATAGGACTTAAGTTTTCTAAACTATTTCCAACATATGCATTCTTAAATTACAAGAAAAAAATGACGCATGAAAATATGATACTCCTTTAAGATCCAAGATATAAGTCATGTTTTAAAAGTTTATTTTTATCCAAAATATGAGTCTCATTCAGTAATTTCAAGAGCATTAAATGTTCTTTTTCCTATTTTACCCTTATTCACAATTAAATATAAGAGAAATAATAGATTTTAAATGTAATATATTAAATAGGAATATTATTAAAAAATAATGTATTTTTTTACAAATTTAATCAGTAAAACTACCTTTTTTTATTCCTGTATAATTAGTCAATACTCCATGTATTTTTCTCACCAGTCACTTTTTAAAAATTTTTTTATTTTTATTTATCTTTCACTTTCAAATTTCAAGACAACATTGATTATTATTTTTTCATTTATACCCTTATCTATTATTTTAAAAATCAAAGATAACATTAATTATTATTTTTTTATCTTTTCGAAGAATATATTAAAAATTTAAAATCAATTCCAATATATTAATTATATTTATTAATTTATAGACTATATCTTAAATGATACATTAAAAAAAATAGAGATAGTAAGACTTATATTTTGGGCTGACGCTAGCCGTTACTATGCTTTTGTTTCTCCAGCCCATAGTTGAGGGGTTACATTCCCTTTATTCCATCCTTTTCAATCTTCTCTTTAGCAAAAATATATCCCAATATAAAGTGCCAATTGGCACCAACTAATTGCTTCTTGTTGCAAGTTGTAGTTAACTGAGTGGTAGCCCAATTACTAAAGAAATATTTGTTGTCGTTTCATTTATTAATTTTAAATACTCTTGTCTATATTATAAGATATTTTATATTAAATATATATATATTAAGAAAATTATTTTTTATCTGAAATTCATAAAAAATACTAAAATTTCTCATTTTACCCTTATTAAATGTTCTATTATCATATTCGTTATAGGAACTTAGGAAGGAGTAATGGAGAATTAATGAGAGGGGTAAAATTGAAAAAAATATATCTAACACTTTATATTACGGATTATAAATTTATTATACAAAACATTTTCTAATATGAACTGGAGGGAGTACATTACTTCCTTAATCCTAAATAGAAAGTGTTTGCGACTATTTTACATGTGTTAAGGAAAGTTTGTTACATCCTTAAATTTCTTAAGAAAGAGCTAAGTTTTCCATTTTTACTTATGTTAATTAATTAATGTAAACTTAATTCAATTAGTAATTACCATTATGACTTGTGTAAGAAGTGAGAAATATGAGCCTAACTAACTAAAATAATGGATGAGACTCCACCTAATAATTTGTGAGGCTGGTCATTTTTAAATGTAAAGGATTAAAAAAAAAAATCATCACATGACATATCATATTGTAAACCAAAAAAACTTATAGAAAACACTCTATATTTAGGATTGAAAGGAGTGACTAGTTACTCAATTCCTTTTTATAAAACCCTTTTTAGAAGTTTTATATTTCTTAATATAATTTTTTATAAAAAATAAATTTCAAAATATCCTTTATAAATTCATTTTGTATTTTTATCTTTAATGTAATGATTAATGTGAGTAGTTTTTTAATATTGAGTTAATTTTTAAAATATAAGGCTTTTAACTAGTTGTAATTACCTTCCCTGATCTACTTGATTTGTTTAAAAGGGATTTACAAAAAGGAAAATTAAAATTTTTCAAATCACGTATGTATAACGAATTGTTTTTTCGTAAGTATGTTTAAAAAGCTAGTATATTTCCACACGCCACTTCAAGGAAAATAAGATATTCATAATAGGCATGGTGTGCGTAGTGATTAATTTGGCCGAATTTTTTAATCAGTTTATTCTCCAATCTAACTTTGAAAACTCAAACTTAACACCAAATTCATGTGCTTTAAAATAAATAATATTTTTATAGCAAAAATAAAGGAGAAAAAATATCATCATCTAGTTCATCTTTTTTAAAATCCTTAAAAGATAGATAAGAACATGTATTTTAATCTATATACAGAAAATCAGATTGGACTAACCAGTTTCACCGGTTGGATTAGGAACTAGTGTCAGGTCTAGTTCGATCATATATCGCGATCGGCTATACTTGGATCTGGTAAGAACCGATAAAAAACCAATCGAACGTCAACTCTTTTTTTTTATTTTTAATTGTTAAGATGAAATAATATTATTTTTAACATTAAATAGTATTATTTTTCGTATAAATTTTTTTTTTATATTGTAATATTGTATAAACATTATTATAATACCTAATTATTAATAATAATAAATTTACTTAATAAATAATATGAAAATAGAATATTAATTGATTATTTTAAATTTAAAATATAATTATAAATAAATATTAAATTATTTATATTTTAATATTAGGTTATAAGGTTTATTAATAATATTTTTAATTTTTTATATAATATAAAAAAAATTACTAAATTTATTATTATCAATCTAATTCTAATTTAACCATGACTAAATTATTAAGTTTTGGATCAGTATATTAACCAGGTTAATATTCGGTGCAATTTTTAACCTTCATTTTAATGCTATATATATATATAATATATTCCTTCCCATTTATATCATTGATGTCGTCATCTTTCAATATCATACAATTAATTATATTGAAAATACCAACTCATGAAGCAGTCCAGGTGTCAACAAAATGAGTTGCCGTGTCATAAGAGATTTGAAGAGATTCTCATATAATTTTTTTTGTTGACTTTACAATAATTTAGCTAAATTAAGTGTCAAGGAGGGTGATTTATAGTGACAGAACCAAAAGCAAAAGTTGGCTTCTATTCTCCTCTCTCTCTCTCTCCAGTAAGGCAATAATCATACCCTCTATGTTTTGAGTTGTTTAATTTCATGCATTTTCTCTTTTTTTTTATTATTATTTCATAAATCCTAACCAAGATGTAAGATGGTGTCACAGAAGGTGAAAGAATGCTTTTCTCTATCAATTTTATAGCAAAAAAAGTGTAAATAATAAATGAAAATGAAAGGCCAACGGATCTGGATTTACATTCGTGTATGGTAATGCCGTGAAAAATGAAGCCAACATATCATGTTAAAGTATGCTACAAGAACAGAAAAAAATTAAACTTTCATATATTTTTATCAACAAACTTATCGTAATACCTAAAAAGTACTTCAATTTATTATTTAAAAGTTAATTTACAGAACCTAATAAGGAGTAAAACAAAAAATAATTAATACATACATGGCATTTTTTGTTCAGAAATTTTTATTCAACTTGTACTTTTGGAAAATTTTTACAATTAGTTCATTATATTTTCTTTCATATAATATATTTAAAATTATATAATTTTTTGTTCATAATGTGTGAACTTTATAAACACTTGTATTTTCTTTCTTATATAATATAACAAATATATAATATAAATTAATCAAATTTTCAATGCTTAAAATAAGTTTAATTTAAAATTTTGAACACATGATAAATTTTATATTTTAATAAAATTTTGTATTTAAAATTAAAAAATTATTATCCAAGTAATTTAATATTGGTGTATTGGTCAATCAAGCAAAAGAACATCACACATCATCGTCTCGCTTTCTAGAAACAGTTGAGAATTTGGAAGGGGGAAAAAAAGAAAGAGAAAAGAAATCAATTTCAGGGATTCAATTGAGAATTTGGAAAACTGTGTCTGGGAAATTTGGGGGAAACAGTGTGATACAGTGAGGTGCGTGATCGGGATGCCCATGTGAGAATGCCCGCAACGGATTGTCAAGGTTCGTCTCCCTCATTGAGAGTCGGCCGCGCGCTATTGAGTCTACGTCGTGATCACGTTCAAGTTCATTCAATGGAAGGGTCTGCTACTCCACAGTATCAAAACTCTAACTTGGACCAGGAGCTTGAGTCGTTTCAGAAACAGGTCACTGAACGATGTCTGGATCTCTCTTCAACTGATCATAATGATTTACTTTCTCTCTCATGGATTGAGAAGTTGCTTGATTCCTTTCTCTCTATTCAAGAGGAATTCAGGTATATTCTTCACAACCACAGAGTTTTAGTGTATAAGCCTCCTGTGGATCGCATGATGGGTGATTTGTTTGAACGACATGTGAAAGCTCTAGATGTGTGTAATGCGATACGAGATGGGATTGATCAGGTTCGGCAATGGCAAAAGCTATTGGAAATAGTGCTGTGTGCATTGGACCATCAGAAATGTATTGGTGAAGGCCATTTTCGTCGGGCGAAGAAGGCTCTCATTGATTTGGCAATTGGGATGCTGGATGATAGGGATTCCAATTCATCTCCGGCACACCGGAACCGATCCTTTGGTCGCAACTCTGCTGTCAGAGATTATCATCAGAATCATCACCCTCGTTCTACAGGTAATTTTCGATCACTCTCATGGAGTGTCTCGCGTAATTGGTCTGCTGCTAGACAGCTTCAATCAATTGCAAACAACTTGAATCCCCCTAGAGGGAATGATCTTGTGGCTTCTAATGGGCTTGCAGTGACTATTTACACTATGAATTTGATTCTGTTATTTGTAATGTGGGCTCTTGTTGCGGCAATTCCATGCCAGGACCGTGGACTCAATGTCCATTTTTCTATTCCGAGGAATCTTTCATGGCCAGCTCCATTGCTATCACTTCATGAACGGATAATGGATGAGTCAAAGAAGCGAGAGCGGAGGAACTCTTGTGGTTTACTAAAGGAGATTCATGAAATTGAGAAGTGTGCAAGGGCGATGAATGATTTGGCTGATACCGTACAATTCCCATTGACGGAGGAGAAAGAAGGGGAGATTAGACAGAGAGTGCGGGAGCTTTCACAGGTTTGTGAAGCTTTGAAAGACAGACTAGACCCGTTGGAGCGCCATGTGAGGGAGGTGTTTCGTAGAATTGTGCATAGCCGAACAGAAGGACTTGACTCTCTAGGTAGGCTGAACCATCCTGAATCTTGAGTACCTTCTTGTACTCATCATTTGGTCAAGGGTCTTAAAAATGCAAGTAGGAGGAATAGCCTGATTTTGCTTCGAAGGAGAACAAAATTGAGTTGCAGAAAAGGTAAATATGAGGAAAACAGTAGAAGAAAAAGGAGGAAGATTGTGAAGCAAGATGATTTGAAATGGGAATTATGCCAATAATGAAGTGAAAATGGAGGATTTCTTGTAATTTTAACGTTGATGCAATTTATAGCGTTTAGGATATTGGAAGTAGACATTTGATGTCCATTCTGTTTTTCTCCCCAGCTGGTTTTTGTCTTGTGATGCTTCTATTGTAATCAAATTTATTGCTTCATCCACGTTGTTGCTGATTTTGTCTACGAGTATGTGTAAGATACATTTTGCTTTTGGTTCATATACTGAAATTTGTATTTAGTTCAACGAATTGTAAATTATTGTTCTCTTTTTTGAGTTTTCTGGACTGTTTTGCTGCTGGGAAGCATTTCAGTTCTGAGGAAGTTGTGTCTATTCTACAGCTTTTGTTTTGGTCTTCTGTAAATCTGTAAATTATCATTTGATGATAATCACTCATTTTCTTTATTTCAGTCCCTACCATTTCTGTTGGGAATGATGATCCAACAAAAAGTTTGCCATAGCTCTATTGATGATTGTGATGCAAATTTGTGACTTTCCGGTCAAGTCGATAAAGTGGTTTAACATTGACTTGGTGTATTGCCATCCAGAATTGAATATATTTGTAAAGTGACGCCATCAAATCTTCTTGATCCCAGATTAATGTATTCTTGCTGGTCCTTTTTCTAATAGAGATTTTGGTTTATTTCTTGTAGCAGGGCAGATTTCCTTATGTTATTAGAATTCAAAGTATTAGTTCTGCAGGTCTCTCATTTCTGGGTATAATCCATCCAGGTATTATGTTGTATGCACACGCTGCTTCCGTTGATGATTTTACTTTACAACCAAACTATTTCTTTCCAGCTCAATGCAAGACAGAAGATGAGGGTCTGCTCTGGAGAGTAAAGAAATAAACTTCCAGGGGGATACATTCTGCAAAGGACCAAAAGGTAAGTGCAACTTCTATCCTTTCTAGGAAATTGAGGTTGGATCAGCTGTTATACACATGCGCCTTATAAAAGAGTTCAACAAATGCCAACTAAAGTAGCTCCAGTTGGCAAGGATCAGTCTCATACTCTACAAGAGTTTGGGTCTGAATAATTTATAACTATATATGTATATGTTTTTGGAGTCATGAGGCATATCCTAATTCAACTGAGTTCTCGAAACCTATCTCATTAAAACTTTTCATTATCGAAAAAAGTAAAAAAAGAAAAGAGATCAACACGTGATGACATGACAAATGGGAAAGGACATTTAAATCAATTATCAATATATAATATGAAATATCTAGTAAGTTGTATTATCCACAAATCATAAAGAATGCAGGGTGCAATATACAAGGGAACGTGCTTATCTAATAATTAGTTAGAATATAGATAGGTTTGGTCATTTGATGTCTACATTTGTGTTAGTGGCCACTGTTTATTTCCATGTTTCATAACTTTAGAAAGTAGTGGTTATACTGAGGTCCAACTTCTCATGTTATACTGTCTTTAAACACTGATATGGATGTCAGCTGCAAGGAACGTATAGTTGTGGAGGACTTGGACACAGATAATATTATCCTTATTTTGGAAGAAGAATAATGCAGTTGGTCGCATTTGACTTTTATTTTATAATTCGAATATTTGCATTTGCAAAAATAACTATATAACATATTAACAAAAATTTAAAAAAAATGATGAGCATGAAAACGAAAAGCAAATTTCATACATAATCATATTTTTTTATGTCGATTTCTCCAAATATATAATTATATGGTTGTAGATAAACCAAAATTTCAATTCAAATTTAACATGCCACTAGCAATTTTCAAAGTGTTAAAGAAACATCAAATTTAAATGACATTTCGGGGGGCGGGGGTGGGGGTTACCATATTAGCAATTTAATTACTATTCTTGAATAAACATTGTTTTGTTTGTTCCTATCTTATTCATTTTCTTAAGAGATCAATCCAAGCAAGGATAAAAGTATAAATATTAATATCAGTAATCAATATTAGTTAATCAATATCAATATTATAATATTAATATCAATGTTCAATATAAAATATAAAAATTTATAACAAATTACACTTTATAAATTATCCATAGTAATAGAAGAAAAACCAAACCCCAAGTCATCAATTTACCAAGAAGGTTCTGATTCTTAAGACCATGGACAATTGAAGAAAAGATGAGGGTGGTCTTCGTTCCTAGCATCACAGAGAACACAAGTAGGATTATGTTTTCTTATTATTTTCACTATGATTTGAGATTTTAGTTTTAATTTGATTTCTAATTCTATGAGTAGTTAAATTTCCCAGTCAGGGTAGGGATGTAGCTTAATTTGGATGGATTAGAGTTATTTCTCTAGTTAAGACTCTATTAATGTGTTTTTCAAGTTATATTTAATTGATCTTTTTATTATATTTATCTCTTTTGTTTATTCATGTTGATTTTATACTTGATCACCATATAATCTAATTAATGGGTAAACTTGATGGACTGAAAGGTCAAGAGTGAACTTAGATCTAGAGAGATAAACATGAATAACTAATCTATAAATAGAATTAGGAATTTGTGGTGATATATGTTGTAATTTTCAAGGTTTAAATAAGAATTTTAATTGTGCGAGAGTGAATTGAATCCTAATTAAATAAGAACTAATTGACTGAAAGATAATTAGAACGCTTTAAAAACAACAGTCACTATAATTATATAGAGTCTAACTAAGAAATAAAATCTAGTTATTTCACAAGGTGAATCATGATCCCTTAACGCTTCTAGAACTGAATCAAAATTCAGACATTATTTTGTTTCCTATTTCTTCTCTTTTTAATTTGAATTTTCAATTTGATTCTCACTTGCTTTCGGGATTAAAAGTTTGGACTAATAAATTTAATATCTCCCTTGGGTTCGACCTCTGGAATACTCCAGAGACTTTTTATTACTGCGATTGATGTTGTATACTTGTAGGATCCCGATCACTAAGAGAAATAATAATGAAGAAGATGGATTTAAATGGAAATTTGAGTGTTTATTAATATATATTTTTTGGTTTTGAGAAAGTTCAAGTGAATTAATTGTATCCAAAAGCTCAACCATTCAAATCCATAGAAGCTTGTGAAATAGGGGTCAGATCATTAACCAACCAGTTGCCTGGTGATTGGTTATTAATATTATGAACAAGTATAGTATACATCATTTCATTTGGATGGTAACGGCCTAACTGAATCAAATAATTTTTGAGGGGAGGATTCCTTTGTGGGTCCCCTTGGGCTTGGCTGTCCCATTTTGTTTCTCTGAGGAGAAACATCTCTTGCCCTCATCATGCATGAGATCATGGTTAAGTTTCGGTCTAACTTGAAATTTAGTTCCATTTTTTTGGATTTGAAAAATAGTATCTTATTTTGAACCACCCCCAACCAAAAAAAAAAAGTAGCTTATCAATAACATTCACCTCTTGAGATAAAAATATTTTTAAAATCAAATTAAAAAATAGCAAATATTGCACTGTTCACATCTAATCTAAATGGTCCAGAAAAGATTAAAAAAGGGATACATGTACTGGATCCAATCTCCATGCCAACCTCTATGCGCATAATTAGGCTTGTTGGGTCTAATCCATCATTATCCACCTTCCATATGATCTTAATCAAAAGGGAAGTAAGAGAACTTATTTATCACTAATATTATTTTAATAAAGTTTTCTGATGTTCTGTTTCTTTTGGTAGAGATATTCCTTTTACTTCAAATTCAAACATCTACGCTTTAATCTATGTGGTTAAGAAAATTCTTAAAAGATTGTGAAAATAATATTTATTAATGAAAAACTATGTTAAAACAGCTTTGTTTTACTGGTTTACCTCTCCTTATATTAAAGTCCTAATTTCCCTGATCAGATTAAAAATAATATCGGTCTAGTTTTTAAATTAGTATTTTGCAGCTTGAGTACGTGAAATAAGCATTGACACCACGATTGCATACCCAGGTCCCTAAGTTACATGGAACATGTTATAGCCAATACGGTGACTGCAAAAAAAAAACTAATTAAAAGTACAAAATTATATTAATTTTTCACTTCCTATTAATAGCTCTATGGATTGGAATGGAATTTCAAAATTAAATAGAGATGAGATTCATATAGGTTTTCAAAATATACAAGACTCATTGTAATTAATGTAAAATTGAGGAGAGGTTAATGTCTTTTACTCTTATTGTTATTAATATTAAAATTTATAAATTAATATATAAATTACATAGATATTCGTTTACTTTCGTTGAGATTAAATAAAGCTTTTTTGTTGTTAAAATATGGTGAAATATCTTTTAAAATAAAAAATTACGTTATTTTTTAATTTATTCACAGATACATTATAATAAAAAATCTCTTAATCTATGCACTCATATCTTAAGAATAGTGACGATGACAGAATAAAAACAGGATTAAGGGGAAAAATGATATTGTGAGGGACAAATCCCAAAAAATCAGCTGGTGAAATGAAAAGGTCGGTTGTTGATGGAATGAAAATTGGAAACCTGCGTTTGAAGTTTAGTTGGATAAAATAAAAGCATGCCTCCAAATGGAAACTATTTGCGTTAATTTAATAATAGATTATATATAATCTGATTAACTAATTATCTATGTCAGCTTCAAAGACATTTCTCCATCACCCACTGGGCATGGCTTTCTGCTTTACCCTACACATTTTTTAATTAATATAGTAGTCATGCATTTTTGTAAAAATCAAATGGGATTAGCCGATTCTTCCAAAAACTAGTGCCAAAGTCTTGATAAAAGGAAGGACCGATCCTTTCAAGAAAACTGACCAAGAATTGGTGAGATGGATCTTGAGTTGAACACGTTCAATTTTTAATGTTTTAAAAAATTTGTTAGCTTTCAGAATAAAATAGAATTAGTTTTAGTACAAAATATTTTTTATATTATAATATTATAAAAGTATTATTATGATATATAATTATTAAAAATTATAAATTTACTTAATAAAGAATATAATAACAAATTATTAGTTGACTATTTTAAACTCAAATTGTGATAATAGATGAATATTAATTTATTTAAAATTTAAATATTAAATTATGAAACTTATTAATAATTTATTTGTGATAGATGATAAGTTAATATTCAGTATTATTTAACTTGAGATTTTAATTAAATCATGAAATTTATTTAAACTTATATAATTTGTTTAAATATATTATTTTTAATCAATAATTTCACAATTGAATTATTGAATATTAAATCAATGTCTCATTCAGTTCAATAGCTAATCCAATTATGATAAACGTTTATTATGCTTTTTTTTTTCTCTTTTTTTAATTTTTGCTGAAATGATATGCAGAATGTTAAATTTATAAAGATTCTGTTACTTCGGACAGATTTGGTAACAGGTTTGGTAGTATCAAGATTTTTTGTTGCCGATTTTGTTAAGGTCAATATTTTTTTAATATCTTTTTTCTTTAAGATTGGGGTTTTTTATCATTGATGCTTTCCGTAATGTACTGCATCCATCTTAATTATTTTTGGACAAAAAAATAAAAAAGAGCAAAGATTTTTAATCCCAATTCTCACAATTCATAGATTAAGATGTTCGCAGAGTTTGGAAATTGACGAATCGGTCTTCTTCTGCGTGTGTCGAGCATTTTTTATATTTTTACTGTAATAATTTTGACGAAAATTTGATTCTTGAGAAGTTATTTTGTTAAAAAAAATTATATGATTAAGAAAATAACTAAATTAGTCACAATATATTCTGGATTTGGTATATTGAAGAAATAGATTGAGTAGGCTTTGCTAGTTGGAACATTGACAGTGATACACAAACCCATACTTACAGTTCAAGCTTTATTGGTGCAAATAAATTTGTATATGGACGCGCCTATGTTGTTTTTTTTATAGACTAAAAATATTGTGGATAAGCCTATACTCATTGGTTAATACTTTATGGCCCAAAAGAATTTGCGAATGGGCAAGCCCATGTTCATTTACATTAAAGCACTCTTTTTTTAAAAAAAGAATTGTTTTCTTCTTAAGAAGAACAAAATGTGATTCATGTCTATTTTTGTAGTAGAATAGCAGAAGGGATGATTTTGTTATAAAATGATTTTTAGCTAAAAAAATATATAAAAAAAAAAAACATCGTTAACTTGCTAGGAATTTATGGATAGCTTTGTTCTCGCAAAAAGATCTTTTATTAATATGATAAAAAAGACAGAGCCTAATTATTTTTTGTAAAAATTATAAAATGATTTATAAAAAATATTTTCATATAAATTTCTATAAAATTGAATTTTCTATTATGGAAAAAATTAAAATTTTTACGTACCTTTTTTGTTAATATTTAATAACCAAAATGGGCGGGCCAGGCAACAAAAGGCCACTCCTGTACCAGGCCTGTCATGAGCCACAAAAGTCTTTCAAAAAATAATTATATCGTCATTAAGTTCTTTTTAGCCGTCATTCCAAATGCTGGTGCTGCTCACACTAATCCGCACTTTAAATCTTGTCTATCCTTCATTAAAAAATCCTAATAAATTAAGAGCTTATCAATATAAGATTTAGCATCTGCTTCTTATTCACGTTCCATTTTTTTTTCTCTTTAATGTCTGTCGTGCGATGTTGCAACAAATTATTCTGTAATGTTCTACTGTCTCAAATTATTAATTGTACGTCAAGAATGATCAATGCGAGTTTTTTATGTTCGCAAAATGGATATGAGGCTTTTAGAAAAGATATGAAGAGAAAAGAGACTATGCATATGAAACTGATACATATATATATTTCATATAGTTATATTCTTTTGTCTTATTATCCTTTTGAATATATGAACTCATGAATGTAGAAAATTCAAGTTAGAGAAAAAGTATATCTGATTCACAATTTCGTTGTTTGACATCTATGTTAGCCCTTCTATCTAAAATGCATTCAAAACATCCCGCTTTTTAGATGATCCCTCTAAAATCTAGAGAAGGGGATTCTAACAATCTTTTTTTTTTTCTAGTTACTTCGTTCTCTATTTCAATTTAAGAGAATTCTTAGAAAAAGCATTTTACTTCTATCGAGCTAAAATAAATATGTCAATGTCTCTAGTAAACTAAAATTGCTCTCTTTCAAATGTAGATGATTAAATATACTATTTTTTATATATAGATCATAAACCAAAAATCTAGCATGTTTCGTTTATGAAGCCATGTCATTTGTGTTTCGATCTAATAAAGTGTATAACAATGAATACAAGAGACAGAAGTAAAGTGGATCCTCCACACAGCAGAGGAAAACATGGTTTCCTTGGTTTTCTTGGACGCTGCTTCTTCATCTCTTGACTTGTTTCCTCCTCCTCATTCTCCTTTGTAACCTCTTCTTCTGGTTCTTCATCAACCTCTTCTTTCTTCACCTTCTGATCTACTTCACTTGACTCTGCTTCTTCTTCTTCTTCTTCTTCAATTCCAGCCCCACTACCCTTCACCATTTTAGGCATTACGATCTTTAACATCCACTGATCTTCATGATAGCTTGCTTTGATTCCATCCAAGACCACCCCTTGTGGGATTTTGAACACCTTTTTGAACTCTTTGGTTTTCACCTCCTGCTCCTCCTCCTTCATCTTCAAGGGCTTCTCCCCACTCACCGCTAGTTCTCTCCCATCTTCACTGATCTTGATCTCAAAGTTCTTCCTCTTATACCCTGCATGCATGCACAAACATTTACACAATTTAATTATATCGTAATGAAAACGAGACAAGGAAGTGAAAGATCAGGAGACCTTCGAGATGGGCATAAAGGATGAACTTGGTCTCAGTTTGTTTAGAGAAGAAGACAGGTTCTGCTGTGTCTTTGGCAAACTGAAAGTCAGACATAATGGCGGTCATGTCAACGTCTGGTTTTTTTGGACGACGAATTAAGCTTCCTTTTATGCAAGTGTGTTAGAAACAAAAGGACGAGAATTAATTCTCTCTAGAGTATCAATTCCAGCTAGGTAGCACAGAGTTTATGTACGAAGTTCTGATCACTTAAGGATTGAGAAGTGGGTAAAGTAAAGCACAGATTCATTTCTTCCTGCGTAGTCTTTATATTACAAGGTAACTATATTACAATTAATAATCTGTTGCTTTTGTATTCCTTCAATGTTAAATTCGTATTTGTTGTTGCCTTGGTCGGAATCTATCGAATGCTTTTTGGGGTAATGAAACGTGTAACATTAGATTATGACCCACAAGACCTCTACAAAATGTTAATTATTTTTTTTTCTAAATATAGATGCAATTACTTATTAGGAGAAAAAAGTAACAAAAAAAGTGAAATACCTTGTTCATGCACTGGCCTAAGATGTTTTGGTATCTCTGCTTTCTGATTTCTCACCTTGCAATGAAGACTACGAAGTCAATATTATAATTATAAAAGAAATAAAGGAAAAATTGCACAAATGTTTGTGATGTGGTTCTGCCACAAAAGTCATGTCAAGATTCTAGATTTGACACTACCTTCTGCCATGCAAACATATAGCGCTATAAATATATCAAGAAGTTTGTAGCATAATTAATTAATAGTTGGATCCCTTAAATATATTGTCCTAAATTTAATCCCTAATCATATGAATAGAAAAAGATTTTATTGAGAAAGACAAAACCTACTTTATAGTGATCTCTTTGTTTTGAAAAATTTAATATTCAATTTTTGGCTGAAAATATCTTTGGTACCCACCTAAAGCAGGGTTGTAAATATTGATACAATGAGAATTATTAACACTATTATGTTCAACATCCCTTCAAATATAGTGATGACCCTAAATACTCTATTTTCTCTTTATTCAAGGGATTAGTGAGGAAATATTTGTAGAATTTCTCTTCGCCGTTCTCTAATTTCTTTAATATTAAATAAAATAAATAAATGAATCAAATATATTCCCTAAAAGATATTCTACATATATATTCTATTTCTCCTCACACTAAAAGCGAAAGACTCTCTGCATAAAGTTTTCTTTTTCACACATTAATCCTCTACACATCTCCGCGCGCACGTCTCCAAAGATGTGGAAGATCGATACACACATTATTTGAATTATAATTGTCAAGATCATATCCGGTCGACCTAATTAAACTTCATTGTTTTATTATTTTTTAAAAAAATTAACCATTAAAATCTTATGAGAACCATCTAGATTAATGTGAACCACCAATATATTCATTTTTTTTCCATTAAGATTTTTCAAACACATGCACAGAGATAGATATCATCAGTTACTAAAAGCTTGGCCTATTGTCCCCATCAGTAGGTGAACCGATACTCATTTAAATTACCCCACCAATATGTCAGTGCTTTCAACCTTCATTCATATCCATGACTTTTTTTGGTTTGGACATAGCAATGATATCCATGTGAAACTAATTAAAGTAAAAGGCGCTTTAATTTGATCTTATTCAATCACTTAATTATATATATATGTGATAAACAAATTAATCCACCACTTTCTATTATTAGTTTGCTTAAACTGTGAATCCAAGTGATCGAGCCTTTCATTCACTTAGTTTCTTGTGTAATCATACTTGTTCCCTTAGCTTAGTGGCATTTATCTTATTTTCAGATAACTACCAATTTTTGGGGTCTTTCGCTTAATTATTACCTTCTAATTCATGGGCGATATAAGTAATCAAGTGCTATTATTTTAACTAGTTTGGAGAAAAATTAAAGTAAAGGAATATCAAATGACGAAAGTGTATATGTATTTATTCAACATGTGCCTCAACACAAATTAATTTATTGTTAATTAAAAATAATTTTTGAGTCAAAAGCTTGAAATTAAGATGGACGAAATTGAAAACTTTTATATTGCCAAAATAATAAAGCAAATGTATCTAACCCTAAGACTAGAAGAGATGCATTTCAAAGCAATCCAACGGATCACATGGTGTGATGACTTGAGATGGTGCTTGAAGCACAGAAAAAGACAAATAGAAAAGGTCAAAAAGCACTGGGTAGATCTGATTTCTCATGTTGAACTTCAAAACACAGTCAGTTATTATATTTACGATCATACTTTTGGATTTTTTTTTCTTTTCTCTCTTTCTTCAAATATACGCTGTATCCATTCACTCTTGCGAATATAGAAGATCATGAATCTCCAAATCATTCTAGGAAATTGATTTTATGTTCAAAATAACCTGTATTTGACCTGGAAACGAAATTCTTGACCTGTAGTCTCTTATATAAGCACCAACGAACGAGACCAGTATATATAAATATCTTTAAAGCCATTCAAGCAAAATAGTGAGCATAACTTGAGATTGTATGTAGGCCTTAAAAATATATATATATATATATATATATTCACGTATCACTGTATCAGACCTAACTCCATAACCTAACAATTCTCCATCTTAACTTTCATTGCTTCACATTTGGTATTATTGATGGCATGTAGTAACTTGTTGAGTTTAGAAAATCCCATAAAAATTATAATCTGGCTTTTCTGTTGTGCATCAAATAGAAGGCACAGATTAAGTAAAAATTAAATAAATATTAAAGAAAAAAAAAGAGGAATGCTCCTGTTTCAGAACTCAACATCTTTGATGCGCATCAGCAAAGTTGGGTCTAAAATTAAGAGTTAAAAAAATTAATCACCTTCATTCTGTCAATGTGTTAATTTTAATAATTAAGATTTATAGCAGTTAATTTTTCATTTTCGACAAAGTAATTAATTATTTGAGCAACATTTCAATATGAGCCTACTTATGTTGATTATATTCTGTCCATAATTATCTTTTACTTGATATATGTAGGTATCACATACAAGTTGCAGCTTTCACATTACATATATTAATGAATATGTATAAATATCCATATGTTATCAAGATAGTTAATGAATTTGACTGTTAATTGCTAATCATGTTGGGGCATGTTTGATACGTGGCTCTTGGAATGAAAGGGAAAATATGATAAACAAAAAACAATACATGAGTGTCGGCAAGAAAAAAATTTAAAAAAAAAATTAAACAAGCAACTAAAAGAATTAATTAAGGAGCATAAAAAGAAAGGAGCATATATATAGATAGACAAATCAATGCCCAGCAACTAATTAAAGATGATGAATAGTATGGAAAAGTCATGGATCTGGAATTAATTAATGTACAATACTATATGATGGATCATTATTATTAGAGATAATCAACTCAAACTGATATATAGCACAGAGACACAAGAAGCAACACCCACAGAGATCGAAAACAATCTACAAACTCACTCACAGAGGTTATTTGGCGGACAAGATAAAGAAACACCACACATAATTAATACGGTACATAGGGAAGAATCATCATAATAAGAAAGCAGATACATGCATACAGATAATTAATGGTGATGCTTCTGGGCTTGTGCTTATGAGATATATATGATATTGACGACGATGATGGATTTAGCCAAAGAGATGGTGGTGCTTCTTGCCATGAGCTTCCTCGTCGGCTTCTTTGGCTTCCTTCTTCTCGTGACGCTCATGGAAGGCGAACCCACCAGCTCCCACCGCTGCTGCTGCTGCTACCTCCTCTTCTATCTTGTGCCTGTGTGCATGCTCTGGGTCTTTCCCTGCCTTGTGCTTCTCATGCTGCCATTAAAACATTAATCCTCAATAATCAAGCTATGACGTCGTTGAATAAATTGCTCTTCTCTTAATGGTTACTTAGATCAAGTTTATGCCAACCAATTCCCAAATTGAAAATCAGAATACAATCGTTTTCATTTTTTTTGGTTGTGTAAGTAATTACCTTTTAAAGAACAAATTAAAATAAAAAGTAAGTTAATATATATAGACATGTATATATGGGGCCAAAAGTTTGTTTGCCTTTTTATGGTTTTGTCATTTAACTATTTTTGTTATTTAATTTTTAATGGATCTATTTGTATCTTGAACAATTTCACAATAATTCCAGTTATTGCTGAGTCTAAAATATCGTAAAAGAATATTTAAGGTATAAACAACATACGTACTTTCATATTTACTAAAGGTTGAATTCTAATTCACAAAACGAATACTCCTAAATTGATTTCAAGTCAACACACAAACGATCGACCATAATATAATAACACAACACACTGCCTAATAAAAACAAGATTCAAAAGAGCAGAATTAGGGAAAAGAATTAAATCACAAATTAAGAAATCGATTCGAAGTCAACTCAACCTCATCCTAATAAAACAAGATTAAAAAACTAGAAATAATTAGAGGGAAGCAATTAATTTAGAAGAAATTATACCAGAGCATAAGCACCAGCAGCCGCAGCACCAACCTCACCAAGGTGTTCCAGATGCTTATGGTGCTTCTGCTCCTTCTTGTAATCAACCTCTTCAGGTTGACCTCCATAGCCACCCAAAGGATTCTGACCGTAGCCTGCATCTACGGGCTTCTCCTCCTCGTCCTTGTGGCGGTGGAACAGCCCATGGTGGTGATGCTTCTCCTCAGCCATTCTGCTTCAACTCTGTCGTTAATTACGATATCACGACAAGAAGATGATGATGATGAAGAAACTGTGTGTGTGTGTGTTTGAGGGTATGTGGAGGAGTGGGAGATCTATTTATAATTGATCGAGTGTGTTGGCCATGTGTCATTGGCTATAGATAAATCGATCGAGATTATTATATCTGGATGGGTCCTCCTATACCTATGACTTTTAATTTGTATTTAATTTTTTTATTATGACTTGTTTCTTGGCAACAAAAAGATTATGATTTGTATCGAAATTGAAGGGAGGCATTTTATTTATTTTAGCACAGGATGCCTTTCACGGTTCGCTCTAAACTAGTTGTGCAATTAATTGAATATATTATTTTAACTTTTTCGAGATTAGAAATTCTAATCCCGGGGAAAAGTTGGTAATAAAATGTGAACGGAAAAAAAATGGTGAGGTTGTATCTTTACTTTATTTCCATACTTCTTTTAAAACACAATTTCATCCCCTGATTTGATTTAATGATAGAGAATAAATAAGCATTATAAATTATTTTTAAGAAAATTACTCATAATAATAAATACAAATCATTAAATTAAATATAGTGTTCATTTACAAACTATTTTCTTAAAGATTCGATCATAATCAATAAAAAAGATTAGATATGGAGAGAGATATGAAAAGAAAATATAAATAAAATTCAAATTTGTAATTCATATGGTAAGAGTGAAAGTCTCAAACTTTCCTGTAATAGGAACTTTAAATTTATTAAAATATTTCTTAATTAAAATATAATTGATATATTTTTTAATTGGAATATGATAAACTTATAATTTGATTGATTATGAACTATAGATTTCTCTAAAAATATATATTTATTACTTCCTCATATCCTAAATATAAAACATTCTGCCTTAATCTTAAATATAAGACTTGGGATAATATTTTTTACATATTTAAAAAAATATTCATATTTAATTTATTTAAAAAAAGAGAAAGAAATTAAATAAAGGTAGTTAATTAATTTTAACTCTGATCCTTATTTCATATGATTCGGTTACAAATATCTTATATTAAGGATCAAATGAGTATATTCTTATTAAAATGTATACATTTATTATATTTAACCAAAAACTAGAACGTTCCCTAAGTATTCTACATAGATATTCAATTTCTTAAAAAAAATACATAATTTGAAAAAAAGAAATTGTGTTGTAATTTGAAAGTTTTAAAAAAGAGTAGTGAATAAATAAATGATCTATAAAACCACCCAAGGATAACTCTAAAATATGGATAATAATGACTCTAATGATGGTTGGATTGAATGGTAAATGTTCAAAGCTAATGAACTTATATACAAACAAGGTTTTGATACAGTTAATAAATGGATGAGTTCTTTAAATATGTTATTTTAAGTTTAATTCTTAACTGTATATATGAAAAATATTTTGTGAGGAGAGAGAGAAAGAGGTAAAACTCACTTCAATAATCTTTTCATCTTGAAGAGATTAGTTTTCAATGGTTAGTTGGGGAACATCTTGGCTCTGCTGACAGAAAAAAATTAATAACTCATGTGCTCCCACGTGTGGGGGAAATTAACTGATTCGAAACCTTCTGTCCAGTTTCTGATTGGCGCAACGCAACCTGCATGAGAGCTACCTATAATATGTGTGCAAATTTCTTTTTTTTTTTAATTTTATATATTTTCAAAATTAATTAAAATTTTGATGTAACGTTAATCTTCAATCAATGTATCAAACTAGTAACATAAAACAATTACATTTTTCGCTGGTAAAAAAGATAATTAGAAAACTAAAAGAACCTAATATTATATATAAAATGTGCAAGCTCTTCTCTTAAATAAAAAATTAATTAATGGTTCAGTAAAAAAGTATAAACTTCTTCAGACCACTAGCTAAAACGTATAATTTGTCATTTTTTGAATTATTATTTCTTAAAAAAAATGCATGAATGTTATGAGATAAACCTCATCGAAACTTATATTTCTTACCTTAACTATATAATTTTCTGATTATAAATAATTTAATTGCTTAAAAAATATTTTCTTCAATTTTAAATATATATGACATTTTATTTTAATTCTAAGTATAAGGTCATTTATCATATATAAAGTAATATTTATTATATATTTTTTAAAAAAATCTTATTTAATGTATCTCAAAAAAAGAAATAAATAAATTAAATAATGATAGTTTTGAAAAAAATGTAATTTTTAAAAAAATTAATATATTTAATTAATTTTAATTTCTATTCTTAATTTATATAATTTAATTAAAATAATTTTATATTAAAAATCAGAAAATGGAGTATTAACTTGATTGTAATGGACGGTGAGATGTTAAAGCCATCGAAAAGCGAAATCAATATTCAATAGTATTATATAAAAAAAATCATTATACAAAAAAAAAAAGTTAATGAGATTAATGACCACTTGAGTAGATAAGCGGTGGGACAATTAAAACGGGCCCACCATGCTGATATTTTCCGAAGGGTGTAAAAGTTTGAGGAGCAGAAGTGGATGTAGATGAAAGTTTAGGGTCAATTTTCTTCTTCAGATTTAAAGTAATATAAATGTTCATAAAAATTTAAAAATATACTTTATAATAATGTCCATTAGTTTATTATATATATTAATCTGTAACAATTTTGAAAGTTCATAAAAATATATGATACACATTTTTTGCCGCAAATGCACATGTAAATGTTAGTGTTGAATTAAACATTAAACATCAAATATTATTGCATACTTTGTTCTTCAAACAATCTTTTGATCATCTTATTTCAAATTTTAATTATAATCTTTGTTTTGAATAATTATTTTCTTTTTTGTCAAATGGTTTGACACCTTGGTAAATTTAAAAAAAAAATAAATATTTATATTGCTAGAATGTATACGAATTTGACATTTATTATATTATGTAAGAAATAAATATAACTATTTTATTTAAAA
Organism: Adenanthera pavonina; assembly: GCA_026686845.1. NCBI lineage: Eukaryota > Viridiplantae > Streptophyta > Magnoliopsida > Fabales > Fabaceae > Adenanthera > Adenanthera pavonina. Next base: position 48,783,681 of record JAIVEN010000001.1, on the reverse strand, counting down.
TAATTATAATTATAATTTTTTTGTGGTAGTTAAGTGTAACAACATATTTTAGTTTTGAGAAAAAAAATACGATTTTTAAAGTAATAAATTGTATAATTTGGACGTTTTAATAAAATAATGTAAATAAAATTTTTTAAATTTTGCCAGAGATGGAAATTGAACTGGTTGTCACTCCGCTATCTTCTCATCTCCACTCTCGTTTTTCAAAATAATTATATAATAACTTTAGTATTACTGTGTTTTAACGTATTAATATCAATATTGATACTAATTTGAAATATAAAGTATACAAGAAACTACGTACACCATTCAAAAGATATGAACAATGTAAATCCTTACAAATTTTACATACTTTTTCAATATATCTTCATATATGTTACTGGGTTCTGTAACTATTTTTTTTTTCATTTCTTTATTATTGCTTCACGTATTTGTAATATAATTTAAATATTAGAAAGATGAATATTATGTTTCAGAAACTTTTGAAGAGCAATATCTGATCATTCAAAAAAAGAAAAAGAAAAATATCTAATTAGTTTGATAAAAATACAAGATATTGAAATCATTTGAATATATCAAAAATTAAAAAATATCACTAACAACATATAATTAGTAAATAGTTAGATCACTTAAATAATTTGTCCTAATTTAATCTTTGACAGTGTATAAAAAAATTTTTATTAAGAAAAACATAACCTACTTTAATAATTTGCTTCGACCCTATTAGGAGATGCCATTGATGTTAAAAAAAATTAAAAATACCATAAGTCAAGAAGACGTGCTTGTCTATTTAATTGAGTAGATGTATATAATGTTTTTTTTTCCTAAAATATTTACATCTACGTCCTTTTCTTCCTCCGAAAATTAAGTTGATTTCTACATTTCGTATTCTAATACCTTAATGGGTAAGTATTATTTTCTTTTTTAATAAAATAATAATTATTTTTCTCAAAAACAGAAAGTGAGGAGAGAACTGACAGGTGGTGGAAAAAGATAAGGATAAGATTGATTTTTGTGTGGGGCCACATAGAGCATGGAATGAAAGTTCTTGAAATGGAAGTCCCATAATATATTATGGCCGGTGTTGTGGGTCTCATTAAACTTCAAGCATCCGTGAGTGTCGGCAGCGAGGAATATTCCATTCTCGATTGTTTTTTTACTGTTGGCCCAAAAACCGTTTTATTTTTTTTTACTGCACCATCCTACAAATTCTAACAGTATTATTACATTTATTTATGCATATTTTAAAATTTTATTAATATTAATTTAAGGGAAAGAAAAGCCACACATGAAAACTTACATGAAATACTCCCTCTTGTTTTAAATATAATAAATTTTGGATAAAGAGTTGGTCCAAAATATTTCTATAGGAGAAAAAACATAGATTTTTGTAATAATAAATGTGAAACTACTAAAATGCCTATTATCAAATTAATTAGTATTAATTAATATAGTATAAAGAAAAAGCAATTAATTAAAGGTAATTTTAAAAAAAAAAATTGCTTATATTTACACGGAGTTCAACATAAATGTATTTCACGGTTTGTAAACATTACAATTTCCAAAATTCTTTTTATATTTTATATTGATTTATTTTGAAAATATTTTAAAATAATTATTATAGTCTTTATAAGTGTTAATTTCCTTTCTAACGTCTGGCAAAAAAAAATTCCTTTCTAACGGAAATAGAGATTATTTCTGACTAAAATATTTGATGAGTTATTTGTATAAATTAAAAACAGCTATTGCATTGAGTGATAATTGGTGAGGAGTTGGACATTTTATTTTCTTCCGATTAAATGCCCATTTGGATTAGAGTTGAAAAAAATGATTTTAGACAAAAATGATTTTAAAAATTAATTTTTATTAAAAGTATAATTTTAATTGATCATAATTTCTGTTTGGAAACCTTTTTTTTCTAAAAATTAATGTTGAGATAATTGATTTTTTTATATTATTATCAAAATCATTTTTAAATTTAAAATATTTGGAATTAAATTATTTTGGGGAAAAACCCTTTAATTAAATAATTGAAAATTGGCAAACATGATTTTCTCACCGGATCAGCAAGAAAATTTTACTTCCATACAAATATATTGTAATTGTTAAATCCCAGTATACCATCCTTTTTTAACATTTACCCAAACAGTATATTAATACTACAAACATGATTATAGCGACACAAAAGTACTTTTCAAGACTTCCATCGGTTATTCAAACAGACACTTAGAACTCACCGTACCCTTTGAATATGGCTTTTTTGAGCATTGTTGATAATAATTTTCTTAAAAAATAAAAGGAACAAAGAGATTTTATAATTGAGACTCGATTCGGCAAGAATTCAAATTAGCCAATATTATTTTGTAACAGAAAAAGTTTAAGGACTTCATTGTAAAATTTTAAAGATAAAAAACTATGTACATGTAATTTCTAATTCAATAGCATTGTGTATACTTTTGTTTTTTTTTTGTAATAAGTTAAAATTAATTTATGATTTGGATTGAATCAAAAGAAAAACAAGCATTAATTTCGAAATGGAAATATTTCAAAGAAAATTTATAATTTGATTAAAAAATTTAAATATAATAAATAATAATTAAAGTTTCAACTTGTTCAATTATGATGTTTAACTTTACTTTGGCCAAAAACAAATTGTTTAACTTTACTACAATTATCTATTATTTTATTTGCTTATGATTTTAAATCACATCGAATATTCTATGGACCTTTTACTAGTGGTTTGAAAAAGTGAATAAAGGATGCCCAAAAATGAGCAAAAGGCACTTATCAACTTTATTATTGTAATTACTATTACAATTTTTTTCAAAGGAACTTCATTGAGAAATACACCAATATTATGTGAAGCAAATTGAAATCACCAATATTTTGTATAAGAGTTCAAAAATAAATTCTTACATTTGAAAAGCAAAAAACATTATTGTATAACCAATAAAAGCAGATCATTTAAAATCAGGTAGTACTCCCTGTAGATAACTACTTTGGAACAACAAATAAAAGGAAGATATTGTAAGTGAATAAAAAAATATATTAAAGAAAAAGAAAATTTGACGAATAAACTATAAAAGATGAAAACAAAATAAGAAATAGGGAATTAACAACCTTTGTTGCCGTTATTAGCTAAATATCAACTGAACTTGTATGAAGTTTAAAACTGGATTTTTAGATGTGAAAATAATCATTATTATACAATTGAATATTTGATAAGTAGAATAAAATTATATAATTCCAGCAAAATTCATAAATAACACGTTTGTGGTGGGATTGGATTATGTGCAAAATTTAATTTTGAGTCAACCTGATTTTAAAACCACCTAAGACTAATTCAGATATAGTAAGAATGGGATGCGGGTAATCATAACAGTGAAAGTTCAATTCCCTTTTTTTCTTTTGCCAGCACAATCCCTTCTAATTTAATATAAAGAAGAAAGTAAATAATGATGATTGGGAAGCGAAGAAAAAGAAAATTGGATGAAGATCGTAAATTAAGATGATGAAGGGAGAGGAAGTAAGGAGGGAGATATTATTTGGTGGTGTAATGAAGTGGGGAAGGGCAATGTAAGATGAGAGTGTGGCTTAAGCAAGGCCACGTCGTGACGCCACGTTCTCCAACTGAATCTGACTTTTTTCCCGTTTTTGTGCATATCACTACTAGGTTAAGCCCTATTCTATTCCATGTGGCTTGGTGTGGTGTGGACTTGTGGTATATTGGTATTTAATTTAATTTAATTTAATTAATACCATTCATGACTTTGGGATGCATTGATTTATGTATTTTTTCTAGGTTACGAGTGTCCTATCCGTTACAAAGTAGTAAAGATTATTTTTTCTTGGGATATTGTAAAATATAAACTCTTTCTGACTAAACTTGTTCTATACAAAAGAGTTAAAAATCAAATTCCATTACCTTTTTAAGAAATAAGAACTTTTACTACTCATGTCACCTTAAATTGGTTATATATCATTTTTCAATTCATTTGGCCTGTCCTCCTTTCTTGGCTTATTTCGTGTTTTTCAGGGAACAAAGGATCGCATGTGTCCCATAGTGTGACTGTGAACCAAAGTATATCAGGCTATTTTTATTAAATAAGAAAAAAATTTGTAGCTTAGTCCTTAAGAAATATTCTCATTATTTCGTCTTTCAAAATGAAATTGTTTAATTCTCTTTTGAAATGATAATCAGAAGAACTTGTCGTGCACTGCAAAAGGGGAATTTATTTTTAAAAAAAAAAACTGTTCACGTTAACAATTCGGCTGTTTATTTTTTTTATTATTATTTTATATTGATATTGATTGATGAATTGAGCAATTTGGTTTGTGAATCAATCTTTTATATGTGGCTCGATAAATTACAAGCGATGAGTTCTTGGGTATTCTAAAAGCAAGTTGAATCAAGTTGGTCTCAATGGTGGTTCAAGAAAATGAGGTTCTTATGACTATGAAAGCCCAGTAACAATTGGACCATGTGATCTGCGATATCAACCACCATTTATGTTGTGCATTATTTAATGTATATCATAATTTCAATATTTAATGCACATTTGTTAGAATATATATATAATTTTTCAATAAATTAAATTATTAAATATTTTATTTTTTATTAAATATATGTAAAAAATTTTAATCATTAAAAAATAAATAAAAATTTACTATATTTTTATATTAAGGGTATTATTGTCCAACTAAATATAAATATCTATTCATTTTTATGACAAACAAAACATATTTAACTAAATTTAAAATTAAAAAAAAAGAGTGTTGATTGTTGGAATCAGCTTTTGTGTGGATAATAGCTCCTTAAACATTGAACTGTGTGTTAACCATCTTTCTAAATTGCAGGGAGATAATGATTTGTCATGTTGTTATTAATAAAATAATCAGCCAATATTTGATGAGTTATTTGTGTAAATAAAAAATAGCTAATTAAGCTATTGCACAGGTGGCAGTAACTAGTAACTAATTTAACATTTTATTTATTGACTTAAGAACTCACAACACACCCTTTTAAGAATGGTTATTTTAAGAATTATAGATAAAAAATGGACAAAACTTATATACTGTTGTTTATATCCTTTTTGTAATGTTCTCTAATCAACAGATGTCATCTGTTTTTCTTTTACCAATTCATCCTTCACCCAATCCCCATAGCCTCTTTCTTGAAAAATCCCATCCAGTAAAAGTACAACCATTTCTACCTTGTAACTTGTAACCTGCAACAATATTAGCATAGCCCTATTCCCTTACTTCTATTGGATTCTTTTCCATCACGCCTCAAACATAATTTAAAAAAAAATAGAAGTTTAGTTCAGATCAGACATAATTAGAAAGTTAGATCTATACTCCAATTTAAAGTGGTTATTTTCTTTGATGCCCACTTAATTACCTCTGGATCACCTATTATGAATAATTGCAGAAGCATCCTTGAGATCTTATTGGAAATTACAGATGCTTTGAAATTGATTTTAGCTTTTGCAATGATTTGGTGATAATGGAGCAACGACACATAGCTTGCCATTGAAATCAAGGAATCAAATCTAAGGATTCTTGAAGGGAAAAAAGAACTAAGAGATTTGTTGCTTATTAGATTCCTCATCGGAGCTCAAAAGGTTTGAGACCATGACTGTGGGATGGAGGAGATCCAAAAAATAAGACTAGTTAACTATAAAGAAACAACATTGTGTTCAGTGTTGAGGCGAACGTGTAAGGCGAGATAACTTATGAGAGCTCGGCTTAAAACAGGAGATCAGATAGTTCATGGAAGCAAATATTAGAGAGAGAATGGAATAAATAATCATTGCAGGACTTGTAAGTTAATTAGTGAGTGAGAATGGAAGAGATCATCCTTGCAAGTTAATTGAGATAATTGGTGAAACAAAAATGAACTATTAATAATGTTAATGTGCAAAGATGATGCAAATGATGAGGTGGATAAAAAAATCCAGATGATATCTATTGATTAAAGAACAACACAAAAATGACATGAAGAACAGTATATAAGTTTTGTCCAAAAAAAATATGTTTGAAAAGCTTTTACAATTAAGACTTGATCCAGTTAGATTAGCCAATATTATTTTGTAACAATAAAAATTTATGAACTTCTTTGTTAAATTTTAAAAATAAAAAAAGTATTTACATAAATTCCTAATTTAATAGCATTATTTATAATTTTTTTGCAATAAGTTAAAATTAATTTATGATTTCAATTGAATCAAAAGAAAGAAAAAAGCAATCATTTCGAAATTAAAATATTTCAAAAATATTTATAATTTGATTAAAAATAAATATAATAAACAATAATTAAAGTCCCAACTTGTTCAATTATGATGATTAACATTACTTTGGCCAACAAAAAAATGTTTTAACTTTACTACAATTATCTATTATTTTATTAGCTTCTCTTCTTTTTGCTTGGAGTATCCAATATCTTAAACTTATCATATTTTAATTGAAGTTTTTATCGGGGGTGCAAACTAATCCGAATCAAATCAAGCAAAACCGAAAAAGGTGACAAAACTCTACCATTATATATTTAACATGGCTATATTACTAAGATTTAAACTTGAGACCTCTTGTTAATATTTGCTTCTCTTTTTAAATCACATTGAATATTTTGTGGACCTTTTCCTAGTGGTTCGAAAAAGTGAATAAAGGATGCAGCAAAGAAATTAAAAAAAAAATCAATTAACAACTTATTTTTGCATTGACTGGAAATATCTGTCAGTAATAATATAGATTAATTTCTTTTAAGGTACTATGGGTAAAGAATTGACTCCCAATTACCTACTTAAATGAGGAGAGAACTACTAACCTGAATTGATAAAAAATTAATAACTTCGTTGATTTACAATGTGCGAAAATAATCATTATTATACAATCAATATATAATTGGTGGAGTGTGCTTTAGGTAAACAATTTGACTCCATTTTCGGACTCCATGCCTTCCTTTTCTTTTTTGTTTTATTTTTTTCCTATTAAATTGAATCTCATTTTTTCCTCATTTATTTATTCATTTATTCTTTTGCAAGTGGGATTTATCTTTTTTCTTTTTTTTTTCAGGTGGGCCATGCATTCTTTTCTTTCTTTTTTTAACTAAATTCAATCTTTCTAATTATAAATTCTTTTTTACTATTTTTCACTAATTAATTAACTTTAATTTTTTTCCAAAATTATATTAATTTTAATTAATATCATTTGATATTAATTTTTTAGTGATGTGATTCCTTTTTAATTTAACATCTTTTAAAACTAAATAGAATATTCCCAACACCCCCCCAGAGCATAGAAATCTAGTTGATATTTTAAAAGTGGATTAAAATTATACAATTTCAAGAAAATTCAAGAAGATGTATAATTTATTTAAATAACTAGTTTGTGTTGGGAATGAATTATGTGCAAATTTAACTTTGAGCCAACCTGATTTGCAAACTTAATTTTAGCGCCACTTGAGATTAAATTCGGATAATAAAAATAAAAATAAAATGAGGATAGTGATGAAAGGTCAATACCTCTTAACATACTTTCTTTAGTTCTAAATATATTGAATGGATTTTTATTGTAGTCTTAAATATAAAATTCTTTTCAAATTATGACATATTAGTATTTATTATGGATTATAAAAAAATGCCTCAATTGAATAAGATGCTAATGAGAAAAATTTGGATGAAAGATAATAGTTGAAATTAAGGCGAAGGGAAAGGTGGGAGGGAGGAGGTCACCTGGGGAGATATTATTTGGGGTGTGATTAAGAGGGGAAGGGTAATGAGTGAGGTGAGAGGTGTGGCTAAAGCAAAGGCACATCGTCCCGCCACGTTCTCCAACTCTCATTCTGACTTTTTTTTCACGTCTTGTGCATATGGCTATTAGGCCGGCCCTGATCTATTCCATGTGGTTTGGTGTAGTGTGGACGTGCGGTATGTATATTGGTGCTATTTAATTTAATTTAATTTATTTAATACTATTCATGACGTTGTGATGCATTCATTTATGAAATCTAAATCTCTCCGTACTTCCTGTGTATCTCTCTATAAGCAATTTTTTTAATTGATTATGATGGGATGATTGAAAAAAATAGTCTAGGATAATATATTTAATTTAATGAATTATATTTATTATTATAAATATAATTTTTTAAAAAATATTTAATGTTTATTTGTGGTTATTATTAAAATAAATAATATATTTTATTTAAAATATGAAACAGTTCTCTTTATTATTCAAATCAAAATTAATAAAAAAAATTTTGTATAAAAAGAGATACGGGAAAAAAATATAGAAATAATACTTCATTTATGTTTGCTTTTTAATTCATTCCGTGTATCCTCTTTTTTCAGCTTATTTCGTGGGGGAAAAAGATAATTCAGAAACTATAATAAAAAATATTTTTAAATAAACAATTTTAGTTGAAAATTCAGTTTTATTCAATTAAAAATTTAGTTTATATAACTTAAAAATGTTTAAATTAAATTTCGGTTGGAGAATATTTTCATTGCTGGATCCTATACTGTGTTTTTTCCTATTTTATGTTCTTCAAGGAGCAAGGATCGAGGCTCGTATGTGTCCAATTGCGTGACTGTGAACCAAAGCATATCAAGCCTTTGTTATTAAATAAGAAAAATAAATTTATAACTTAGTCCTTAAGAAATATTCTCAATATTTCGTCCTTAAAAAAAAAAAAGTAATGGGCTGATGGCTAGGAGCTTCATTAAAGAGGTAGTGGGGATCTCTATTTATAGGTTTCCTATAAGTGTGTTAATAATGATTGTACGCTCTCCGTTTTAAAATGTGGGAAATAAATAGTTAAATAATTAAAATTTAGAAAATAGTCAAATATTTTAAAAATTTAAATAAAGAAATTTTTTTCATTGATACCTCCATTTTATATTTTTACTTAACTCTCATTCAATTCATATTTTGTAATAATAAGTCTACTTAAATCAAGAATAAAATTAAAAAAATGCATGAATTTATTAAACAAAAATAATTTACTTCTTATATTTTGGAATAAAATATATTTAAAAATATCTTGTACATTTTGGAATGGATGTTGTATCAAGTTGATTGGTAGAACTCTAAAATATGTCTAATTAATGATTATATATAATAGCCACTTGTACTAGAATTATTTTTCCTTCTTTGAGAGAAAAGTATAAATCATATATTTTTACCTTTTCATTTTATATGTTGTTTTTAAGGTTTTCATGTAAGTCAATAAAGTTATTAAATAATCTAAATTATGTTAAAATTTAATGATATTTTACCAAAATATTTTTTGAATTAAATCTTAAAAGATGACTTGTATTTCATTAACTATTATTTTTAATAAGGATAAAGCAATATTATCTTTATGCTAAAATATAAAAAATAAATAATTAAATTATCAGAATAAATAGAAAAATTTTTCCCGATGAATACCTGCATTTAATGTTTTCACTTAATTTTCTTTTAATTCATGGATTATAATAGTAAATTTATTTTAATTAAGGACAAAATGAAAAAAAAACACATTAATTTATCAAACAAAAGTTATTTGTCACTTACATTTTGAAATAAAATATATTTAAAAATATCTCCTACATTTTAGAGCGAATGGAGTTAACAAAAATAATTAATATTTTATTGATAATATAAATTAACAGATAAATTGAGATATTTAAAATTTTTTAAAAGTAACAAATAAAATGGGATAATAAGTAAAAGAATGTATACAAGTGCTGGGGATTAACTTCCAGAGGAATCAGTTTCCAAAAATTAAAACAAAAATCAGGTGAGGTTTGGAAAATGTCAAAACTCGGAGAAAAATTTGAGCCATTCCGTACAAGAAGCCTGGCACAAAAGTGCACGAGAATCATTCTATCTGTAACAACTAAAATAAGCCTAGCATTTCTGTGCACGAGATTTTCTGGTTCATATTCAAGAGGTACCTAGCTTCGGTGATGATATCTACAAAAGGAAGACCAGAAATATCATTGTGCAAGAGAATCATTCTCTTTGTAACAACTAAAATAAACATTTTCCTAATATAAATTGATTTTTTAATTAAACTGAACAAAACTACCTAATGCGAATAAGAGCTCCAAGCATACTAAACCTGCTCCTACGTCCATTTTTTTACTCCCACATATGTTTCTTTTGTCTATTTTGGCCAATTCAACTTATCTAGATTAACCCACTTAATGGGGGTGGTAATATAAAATTTTTACCTTATAACCTATATTTCTACACATACATTTACTTCTCACTCATGTAAGGTTTAAAAACCTTAGTGAAGGCCATATAAATTGATTGTTCAAAACTTATGAATAATATATATTTTTATATATTTTATATTGATATCTCCATATTTATGATTTGTGCAATTTGCTCTGTCAATATTTTATATGTGGCTCGGTAAATTACAATCGACGTGCATACATACATACATATATATATATGGATATAAAGTTTGTGGATCTTCTAACAGGTAGTTGGATCAAGTTGGGCTCAATGGGCAAGGAGCTTATAGGAGTGTGATCTCATCTTTTAGAGCTGTCTTCTTAGGTTGACTTCAAAGCTTAAGGCTTGAGTTCTTGAATCATGGATTGTTGGTGTCTTTATGAAACATGTTCTTGGATGATCTGTCACATTGCAAATTATGGATCCGGAGGAGAGGCAAAGAAATGTTTGTTTTGGTGGTTTCACAATTTCATGATTCAGCAAATTTGTATACAATGTTTTTGTGGAATATGCAATGACTGATTATTTGCCTGCCTTTTGTATGTCGTATTTGTTTTAGACTTGCTTGTCCATCCATATTTTTCTGTCTCTTTTGCTCAAGTCAGTATGTCCATTTGATGCTTCTCTTGCTTTCTCATGGTATATAGCACACAAGACTTATTGATGCATTCTTCTTGGGCCTATGCTTTCATGACATATAAATTATTATAATATACTTTTTAACTAATAAAAACATTTTAAAATCTTTTTGAAATATTTATTATAGAGTTAGTATATTATATTCAAGTGTAGATTTCCAAAAGTGAAGGGAAGATCTTTATAATTAAGACGAAACAAAAGAAATGTTATAATATTGTACCCATTTGTTTTTTTATTACTTTTCACTATAGGTGTATTACATTTCTTTTTCTTGGCCAAAACTATAGGTGTATTACATGGAATTTTACCAATGAACTACACTATTTATGATTTATACATATTATAATTTTTTTAATATTTAATATTTTATATTAATTATTTATAAATAGCGAAATTTTATTCGAATGACTTATAAACAACCACACCATTTATTATTTTTAGTGGACGATTATATTTTGTATGTATATACTTTTTGCTTTATGATTTATGTTTTCATTATTTTGTATTGACAATCTCCCCAGGCACAAAACTGAACATTTTAAGGACGAAGGCCCAAATAGAATAACTCCTATGGACGGAGCTTCCTTTCTGTTTGTTTGGCCACACCTATAGACGCAGCTTCAAATGGCCGATTTAGAAAACTGGACCGAGGCTTCAGACTGATCATACTGAATAATGACATCAATACTATGACACCCAAACAAAAAACCTATATCAGTTGGGCCAGACCCAAGCCCAGCCCTTGAGCGGGGTACCTATAAAGAAAACCTTATTGTGATCTCTAGGGTTCTAAACGGAAGGAGCTGAGGCCATCTGCTGATCACTAATCCGAAATAGGCACAGCACAGCCGCATCTGTTCCCTAAATCTCAGCTTACAAGATGGTACGTAGTTATGGTGTTATACTCTCCATCTTTTCCTCTTTTCTGTATTCATGTGTGTGTATATGTTTTATGTTCAAATTATGAATTTTTTATGGCTGAGTTGAAATTTATAGATTTTTGTATATTTTGTCTGCTCCTAATGAAATCCTAGACTTCGAATCTTTCCTTTTTATAGTTTAGATTGTTTTTGGTTCTAGGAATGTTATTTTAAACCATTATTTTTCTTCCAGTCTCTGGTGGCGAACGAGGATTTCCAGCACATTCTTCGTGTTCTGAATACAAACGTCGATGGGAAACAGAGGATTATGTTCGCTCTTACCTCTATCAAGGGTATCGGCAGGCGATTCGCCAACATTTGCTGCAAGAAGGCTGATATTGACATGAACAAGAGGTTTAATTCCGTAGATATTAACATCTCTTTGATTTGTTTTTAATTTCTTTTGGATGGTTTGATGATGATGCTAGGGTTGACTGACTGTGGATTTGTACCATTTGCTATTTATGGCTTTATTTTTCATGTTTTATTGAAAGGAGATTAAACATACTTATTAGTTTGATTATTTTACTACTAGAGCTGGTGAATTGAGCGCTGCTGAGTTAGATAATCTAATGACTGTGGTTGCGAACCCTCGTCAATTCAAGATTCCAGACTGGTTTTTGAATAGGAAGAAGGACTACAAGGATGGCAAGTATTCTCAGGTTGTGTCTAATGCATTGGATATGAAGTTGAGGGATGACTTGGAGAGGCTGAAGAAAATCAGGTAGGTTAATAACATTTGGTTTATAGCTTTGGCCAGCCGTGGTTCCACTAATATTCAGATTTTGTGCAAATATTTGTCTCCCTTTTGTGCATCTTATGATGCATAGTTAGTTTGTCTTTATGTTCATCCTCCCTTGGCCATCCATGCTAACAATGCATTTCATCCATTAACATAATAACATACGGAATCTTCTGAACATGTGGTTCCTCATCATGCTCTAGACTATTCGTCATTTGTATATTCTTACTGAAACTTGGAGCTGCATCAAAATGAAGGTTCACAATGTTTCTGAGCAACTTACTAGTTTAATTTATAGAGTCTCCATTTGTCAATCTTATCCAAACACTGTAAATGTTATTCTCTTTTCTGTGATGTTTTCTCATCAGTGTCCTGGCTTTTTTCCCCTCATGAAAACTAAAAATAAAGGAAGGTAGATTTTCGTATTGACTTGTTTGCGGCTTTTGTTTTGAGGAAAAAAATATGTATGTCGTTAGAGAACCTGCTTTGTATTGTTTCGTTCTGTTCAGACTTTTATTTTTGGGCCTGAAGCTATATGTACCTTTTGAATTTGATTTGTTTATTTCCACCCTTCGGTCTTCCCACATTTCTTCATTTTCCTTGTCAAGAAGAACTATCAATTGATCTTTGGTTTTGTGCTAGGCTAGACTGTGAACTAGATTCTGGGTAGTGAAACGTACAGATGCTGTCTGACACTCGAAACTTTATATGCAGGAACCACCGTGGTTTGAGGCACTACTGGGGCCTCAGGGTTCGTGGTCAGCATACCAAGACTACTGGACGTAGGGGCAAGACTGTTGGTGTCTCTAAGAAGCGTTGAGTTGTTGTTTTAGCGATTTATTTATTTCAAAGAATTAGGTATTTGGTGGGATAATCGAGTAATTCTTGTTTTGGGAATGCAGTTGAGTTTTGTTTATGTTTGAACGTTGACTGTCACTTGTGGCCATTTCATATGACTCCTAATGAATCTTCTGGTTGTGCTTGAAATACAATTTGGTGTCTAGTCAGCCATATCTAATCTGTTCCATCTTCCAAGCGTTGGATCTGAAAATTGGATGTAATGAAAGATTTTTCGTACTTGATGACTTTCAATAAGTTTATTCGTTAAGTAATTAATGTAGTGGAAATGCATAAAGAAATACAAAGATTGTGAAGGGAAAAAGACGAATGAGTTTGTTTTGGTACAAAGAGAAGACACGTTTTAGACAAGAAGAAAGCTTTTTGGTTTTTTTGAGGTTGTTTTGTAATGTATGGTTTGGTTTTTTCTGAGTTTGTTGGCGCAATGTATGGTCCTGTGGAAATTAAAATTTATCACCAAGTTCTTGTTTTGAGTGAGCATATGATATCTTGGGTTTGTCGTATTTGAATTGTGAGAATTTTAATGAGGTCCAAACTAATCTGGATCTACTAATCTGGATCTGGAGCCACTTACGATCTGCATTCTTAAAGCTCGAACTCCAGATAATTTATTACTAACTCATTAACTATATATCAATGTACCATTTGTTTGGCATGCCAATATTTATGTTAAAAAAAATCCACAATGCTAATAATATGTACGAATGTTACGTTACTATCAGTGGGTCCTCGAATGTGACTCCCTACGGTTTACCACGATCTAAACAGCATAGACTAGTAAGGATATGGATTGTTTGTAGTCATTGACGACAGTAAGCTATACATTGAATGAAATCAAGCCGCAAGATCGACAGAAGCATATCAACCCCTTGCAAGCTATGACACCTTTTGTTTTTGACCATTCCTCAAGACGAAATGCTTCACAAGGCGCTTCGCATCATTCCTAGTTAGAATCATGAACGAGGGGGCCAAAATGCACCATTTGTGTTTCCACGTTACAAAAGTTAAAAAAGTTGAAGCTGTGTCTAGGTAACGTCTGCCTATCGGATAGAAAACTCAGTTTCATAACAAACTAAACATATTTATCTTATTCCATCAATCTTGATTTCATTCCCACCACCAAATGTAGATCTTTATTACTGAAGATATCAAAAGCTGCTACCTTCAAGTATTTAGGTTTCATAACTTCTCTTCACAATACAGAACCTCTATATGGTGAGTAATTGTGAAGAGAGGCAAAGAGGAAAGATGAGCATATTCTTTTTAAGAGCCGAAAGGGATCGGAAGAGTCTAGTCTCTTGCTGTCTAAGAGCAACTCTTATTTGTCTTATTCAATCCCAACCTATTCCCCAAGACCATCCCTCAATCCCTACTTTCCTTACTCTGCTCTAGCGTTAGGACAAAGGTGAAACCTTCCTATAGGCTATAGTAAAGGAAGAAAGGGCAGATATTCATTAAACCAAAAGCCAACAAAATGCTCCTCACGGAAATTATCCATGACAAGCTGTTGAAAAGGTTTGAAAAAAAGAAAAAGAAAACCAATTTGAGCTCTATATTAATCCATTAATTCAGCTTACGATAGGCATTATTAGCTGCGACACATGATCACTTTCGACAACATTTTTGCCATCCTAAATCCTAGCATAATGAGCCCAAGACTAACAGAATGAATCCATACATTTTCATCAACTTTAAAGAAACCTTCACCATATAATTTTCAACAAAAATAATCCATAGTTTCATCACTATAGTCCAACCAATTCAGTAGCAGTGTAGCACTAATCTACAGAAATTAACATCAAGAATACACCAACTTGGAAGCAAGTTTCTTAACAGAAAATTACCCTACATATGTAGCTCCAATCTAATGAGACTTTGCATCGAATCTTCCTCCTCTCAATGACCGCTTTATCAATCCCCATCTGCTTCAATATCTGTAGACCTGCAGTGATAACCCCCAACAACTTGGCTTCAAAAACCCAACTTCCAATTCTCTTCATATGGCCTCTCAAGAAATCACCTCTGCTATTTCTTACCAGCCCTCCACATCCAGGTTCACCATTATCGTTAATTACAGAGCCATCAAAATTCAGTTTAGTGTTACTATCATATTTATTTCTTGTAACAAATTCTTTTTTAAAAGCACTTCTTGTAACAAATTTTAATTCGTTTAAAAATAACAAATCATAACGTTTGAGGTGATATTGTTACATGGAATAAAAAATGTTCATAACAACTCGTATGGATTAACGAAATGAAGACGTGCCAGGGCAAAGGGGGAATGAAAGCATATCTGCATATGTAGATGTGTGTTTTGACTTTCGACAAAATGAATACCATCACCACCCAGTCCTTGCTGATATCAACTTTTACTGAACCCGGATCTTGAATATAAAAGAAGCAACTTTTTTACACTTCGTACACTCACTTGTGTCACCTTAATTAGTAGTTTTAGTTTTAAAAATCCAGCGATATTTAAATATAAGCACACTGTGGAATCGCAAGCTTACAGCAAGAACAGAACTTCAGTGAATATATTATCCAGAACAAAAGACAAACTTGAAAAGGGAAGGAAAAAGTAGAGACTAGCGAAACAATGTAGCCAAAAGTATTTTGTATCTATATCTGGCTGTTCCCATGAAGCACCTATTTTTTCCTTCAAAAAGAAGAGACTTGAGCACACCAATTTGGCCAATGCATGTCAGTATTTATCAGCATTCATGAAGCACATAAGACGAAGATTAGCATATACATTCATTTCCCTTGACGAAGAATTAATTCCCATGCAGACTGAACATTAGAAGCACAAAGAGGGGCTAACATACCATGCAAGTAATGTCACAAAATTAAAAAAACATTACATAGAAAGAGCAATGTGAGTTGTAAAATCTGAAATGTATGGCTAATTGTAAAACAATACCTTCCAGATTCTCATGCGGACACAAGCTGAAAGCCAGAACTTGCTGCCAGGTATATCCTCAGATATGTTGTACCTTTTTTATTTTTCCAAAAGGACTTCAATAGATCAGTTTCTTTGAAAGAAAAGCTAAACAGAACAACCATATTCTTCATCAAGAAATCGGTATTCAAAAATAAAAAAGAAAAGGTTCCCCAAGTAGGACAATAAAGACCTCATATTCTCTGTAAACAATAAGTTTGGTATGCAACAGTCTTAAATATGAACTACTCCAGAATTACTGCACAAAAAAAAAAAAAGACAAGCCAGAACAAACATAAATTGACAATTGTTATTCCACCTTGTCCATCACATACTCAAATATGATGATATTAAAACCCTTAATGATTCCTATGAGGCAAAATGTTGTATACAAGGTCATTCGGGATAACATTAATTATAAAATGAATTAATAATTACTGCTCAAATATAAGAGATTTTGGAGGGACCTTTCTTAATGCAGAATATATGAGACAAATAAGGGTTGTCTAGTGTATTTAAGGTTTTTGTTTTCCAATAATACATCTTAATAATGTTGAGACTGTATATTTGAATTCTACACATGAGAGAGATCACCATTATATGGGGATATAAGCTTTAGGCTGTAAATAGAGGTATTTCAAGAAAAAAATCATTTGTAACAAATTTAATGATCCAAATAAATTTTAATGGTTTTTCTTAGTTTGTGTAAAGTAGTTATTTATTTCTTATATTTAAAATAGGAAAAGGGAGTACTAATCCAATATGACTATCATAACCAATGCATGAGTTGATAAATCGGCAAAACCAATTATTTCAAAGGACACAATTACCAAGCTAGCTCCTTCACATAATTTCAAGGGAAGTGATAAGATCACAAGGCAGCCTAAATTTATGATAAGTACAGGTAGGGTACCACGAAAACAATTGTAGCAGATTTCTTTGAAGAAAAGCCTTTACTTCAGAGGGAGTCAATCTTCCAAAGGATAGAGAAAATATTGGAACAAATTACCTATATTTAAAAATTCACAATTTTACAAGATTAAGAACTAAAGGAATGGATACAAAGGCCATGTCCTCCCAACCTGGCTAAATTGCCTACGGCACTACCCTGAACATCAGTTATATCTGAAACCTCTTGGCAAAATTATTACCAGACACCACCTCAGAAGACTGAAGTTGAAGGAAAGACAAAGCATTGAACAAGTTATTAATGTTTTCTTATAGTTAAAAAATAGACCGTTAGCAATTCATTTGTTAGCTAACTATCTATTTTATGCAATAACATTTCATAACAAAAATTTGGAATCAAATTGACACACTTTTGAAGAAATTGGAAGCCTTGATGGCATCTATAAATATATAGGGTCAATTACAGTATAGAAAAATTACCTAGAGTAATCAGAAATCATACCTAAGGGATGTTAGACATTTATCAGTCCACGAGTTTCAATTCCCATGAGCAATAAACAAAATTAATTAAGATAAATTAATTAAAAAAAATTGCAAGCAAACACAGTGAACAAAAAGTAAATTCAATCACTACTGTGTCAAGGATCGGGGTTCACTTTATGAAGTAACTCAATTCTATTCTTTAGTTAGAATCTATATGATTAATTATAGTAATAATTGTTTCTAATGTGTTCCAATCACCTCTCAATAAATTAGTTTGTATTTAATTAGAGTTAAATTCGTTCTCGTACAACCTACACATCTAACTAAATCATAAAGCTACAATCTACATCACTGTAAATCCCTGGATCAGTCTCTAGCTTAGTTATCTATGTTTATCTTCTTAAATCTAAATTTGCTCTTCTTCTCTCATTTCTTCAAATTTACCCACAAATTAGATCTTACAGTGCCTAGTCACAAAATCCACAATAAATGCAAGGAAGATCAATATAATTGAAGAACATCAAATTATATATATAAATAAAGTTTAAATCCTAGAGTCATAATCAAAGAGATAAAACTAAGTTAACCCCAATCAGACTACATTCTTACCCTTAACTAGGAATTTAGCTACTCATAGAAGTCATGAATTCAACACAAGAACAATCCCAAATCATAAGCAAAAATTACAAAAGAATAAGTTTGTAAAGAAGAAACATAGAGTTGTTCTAAAACTCCCTTGACCTTTTACTCTCTCTCACCTTTTGAATGCTCTTGGATGCTCCAAAAGCATTCCAATGGTGTTTTCTAACCTTCGGATGTGTGACTAAATGATCTTTTTCATTTCCCTAGCATTCCTTTCTATAGAGGAGGTTTAGAAACCCTTAAAATCTAGAAATCATGAAAAGTAGTGAAATTACATGAAAAACATGTCCTAGTCAGCGAAGGAGAGTGCCAGTTGGAACATGGTAATTTTCTTCTTCAGCTTGACCTGGGGCTGGTTGAACAGTGACCTGATGCCATTTGCTCTTGGTCACAAGACGCTCCATGTCAGTCTAATGAGCTGGCACCAGTTTAGCCATAGCCACCGCCGGTTCAGCTTGTAATTTCATATTTCTTTGCATTTTGAGCCGAAGGTGGGTGGAATAACTTGCTAGAGACCTGTGTAGCTTATAGAACTTTTTTTTTTGGTCATTTTACATTCAATCATCTCTAAATTAATCCTAAAACACATCAAATGACCAATATATGTAAAACTAAGCAAGATTAAGCTAATAAATCCATAATTTTACACAAGTTAAAGATTAAATGTAGGTATTTTATAAATATAAAATGCACACATCACCTTTTAATTTTTATTTAGAATTCTCTCACTTGCTTTAATAAAATTATGTTCAATATACATATAAAATTAAATATAAAGAATTAAATATGCGAATGAAAAATTAACTATTTTTGTTTCCAAAGTGACTTAAGGTGTGATCATTGAATCTCTAATTTGTGAATTTTTCTATTCATCTTGTGGGTATAGTTCTGGGTTCGTGCTCTAAATTTTTTTGTGATTCTGATACTGATGTTGAAGCAATTGGTTGTGTCTTGTATTGGTGGTTGGTGGTTGGTAATATTGTAACAATGGCAATTGATAATGAAAAAAATCTGCAATTGGATTTCTAGGTTCCTCATCATAAAATTAATGCCTTGCAAAATTACTCCCCTTTTTTCTTGTAATTTCTTTTTCTTATTTATTTATTAATTATTCATGTTTTACAACCAAAAAAAATTTGGATTTTAAAAGGAAGATTTGAAATTCTTCGAGGAATGATAGAAAATCTTGTAGAACTAGTGGGAAATTAGGATAAGGAGAAATGAAATATTTGATTTGTAAATCTAACATGTTCTTATTAGTGTTAGAAGTTGCAAGAGATGAAGGAAATTCTTTGAGGAAGCGTAGAAAATTGCACAGGAGGAATGTAAAATTAAACAAAATAAGAAAGAAATGAAATTTTTTATGTATTTTCACTATGCCAAAAGTGGTTTTTCTTGGCACATTTCTTTGTGATTATAATAGCAAATGCCAAAAAAAATAGGGCACAGGTGCAAGGAAGTTTTCATTTGTGGTTACAAAATAAACCGCAAAGAAAAATATTACTTTCCTTTGCGGTTATTAAAACAACTGCAAAGGAAAGTCCTATCTCTATGAGGCAAAAGCATCATTTACATTACCTTTGCAGTTTAATTAACAAACACAAAGAAAAGTAAAATTTTTTTAAAAAAATTTAAAACTTTCCTGTACGTTTTAGCTCAATTCATTTTATTGAGAAGAATTTGTTGCTTCGTCTTAATTTGCTAAAGGAAGCAAATAATGTTTCAACATTTCTCCTTAATTCTAAAGGAAAAAGATAATAACTCTTCAACTCTGAGATACCTCTTATGATGTGTGCATATCATGATCATCTTAACAAGAAGTATCATAACATTTGGTATCATAATAATTTCAAGTAACAATTGATATTAGTTTTGATATCACTAACAATTGGTATCGGCTTTGATATCAGTAAAAATTGCTATAATCTGAACATGCAATGCACAATAAGTTTTGATGATAATTTGCATTTCAACTTGTGTTTCAGTGTGTGCTTGAAATAACCTTAGACATCTGTGCTTACTAATACAACCTTACAAATAGGGCGAGAAGAATTGTAGGAGAATTTTTCTTCAAACATTTTTGTTGATGTCAAATAGAGAGAGAAGTTATATAAAAAATATGCACGTGCTTAATTTGGAACTATCTGCTAATTATCATTAAGCATATTTTTCACTAATGATTTATCATCATAAAAAATGGGGAGATTATTAGGTTTAATATAATATAAGTTTTGATTATAACAAATGTAGAATAATAAGAAACAAAGTCATTATATTTGGCTAACATATATATTATTCCTAAAAGAAATAAAATGTGCATTAATATGTGTTTAATTGTATTTATAATGCATATATCATGCTATGTACTAGTATATCCACTGTGTTTTTATACTTTATAATACAAATTAAATATATAAAT
This sequence comes from Adenanthera pavonina, assembly GCA_026686845.1. NCBI lineage: Eukaryota > Viridiplantae > Streptophyta > Magnoliopsida > Fabales > Fabaceae > Adenanthera > Adenanthera pavonina. The sequence continues at coordinate 48,762,901 of JAIVEN010000001.1, read as the reverse complement.
TGGACCAACTACTTGGTCTGTAAGTATAATACATTAAATGTAAGATTATCTAGGAAGGAAGAGAGAGCTTTAAAATAAAGAAAGAAAAATTAACATAATGTCTCACTCAAAGAAGTAGAAGAGAAAGGATACTCCAAGAATGGAATATCAGAAGGGAGCATACCAAGAATGAAAATGACCAAATGAAAGTAAAGCTTAACTTTTGAAGATTTAGCTATTAAGTATATTTTGTTTTCACTTAGGTCTTGAGGTGAATTAATTTTTGAAATTTACTTAATCTTGTTATCATATGTCTTAAATGAGTTAGATTAAATTAATTTGAATGTTATCATGAGTTTAAACTTGTTAGATTTGAACATTCTAGGCTAACAGACAAATTTTGCTTATGATTCATACTTATTTTGTGTAAAATTCACATTTTACTTGTTGAAATTCGAAGTTACAGAATTTTCATCTCTGATTGATGAATTTTGATTGTGAAATTTGAATTTCGAACTAAGTATTGTTAGTTATAGTGTGTAAAATTCGCATGAAACTTAGTTGAAATTTGATTATTGGTGAAGTTCAAAGTGAGTTCAAAGTCACAGCCTCTAACAAACAAACTTTGAGCTTCAAAGTATGAATTTCAAAGTGAGAACTTTTGTGTATGGTTGGAATAAGCCTTTGATAGATGAATTTTAGTTTTGAAATTCGAATTTCAAGTGCATTGTGAAAAATTGAAGTAACTATTCAAACCCAACAGACATATTTCTAAAGTGAAAATTCGAATGTTCAAGCCTTGAGTTAACTTTGAAATTATTATCATAGTTCTAAATTTGAATTTTGCCTGCTGAAATTCAAATTTTAAGGTTCAAAGTTAAACACATAACTATACTGACTCTGCGAAATTCGTTTATTGAGCCTCAAAATTTGAATGTTGATGTGTCATACGCATGTAATGTGATTATTGAATGACTCTTTTGTAGAGTAACGACTAGAACTTCTGTCTAATGGATAAATATTATATCTAACTATTAGTTAAGCTACAAATATATAAATAGAACCTCATTTGAACTTATGAGAAATGAATTTAAGTGAGTTTTGTGCCAAAATGCTGCTATAATATATAAAATCTTTCTGTGTTAGCATTGAGAGTTAAACACACCTCATTAGAGTGAATTTTAATGTATTAACCACTCTTAAAGAGAGTCTTATTTATATAATATTTCTTTCTACAACTTCTGGGTAGAATCTTAGTATGGGGAAATACTAAGAGAATTACACATCTTGTAAGGGTGTGAGAGGAGTGGTTTCACAAGTGTCTATTAAAACTTGTGAGATGTTTTGAGACTTCACAGATACTCGGATCAAACATGTGGGATATAGTGGAAAATCTCAAGTAATGACTTGAGAATTGGACAAAGTCCAAGTGGATTTATCTGAATCAGGATAAATTTATGTGTTGCAATTCATTTTCTCATTTTATTTATCTACTTCATCATACTCTATTTATTTCTATTTTGCTGCATCTCTTAGTGAAATTGGGCTATTCATCAAAAAGGGTAAAAATCTTGTATCATCCAATTCACCCCCTCTTGGGTGACCAGCCAACCTAACAGTAAGGATATTCAATAAGGAAGTATCCGAAGCGCTCACCTAGGATGTGATCGCTAACATTGTGGGTCATCAGTGGTTTAAGGTATAAAATGTAACCATATACATCAGGTATAAAAATTACAACAAATTTGCTTATAGTCACTTCATTTCCTTATGTCATATGAATGAATTACTCTTTTCATTATTTTTAGTTATCTATATGAAAAGATTATAGTCCTTGCCAAGCTTGCAAACAGATTTATGTTCATCCATCCTCAAGATATCTCAGCTTTTATAGTCAGCCGGCCAATGCTCATGCACATAACATTGAATAGTCATGAGATGTTGCCAATCAGATGAGGATAGATGCGAGTAATGAGATATTATATTTGGCATCATATCAGTAGGGGTGAGTCAACTTTTCGCTAAACTTTTCAATTACGACTTGTTTTATGTTAACTGCTTGATTATATTTTACTAACATTGCTTTATTTTTTTCCTAGGAATCATTGGATGTTGATATGTATCAACCCGATACAACTAACAATATATTTTTTGGATCCAAAGCGTAATCTGCTCAAGTACTACCTGCAAACAATGGAGATGTTTAATAAGCAAGAATACGCATTCTATTTTGTACATATTTCTATGTATGCACATCTCTTTGCTTACATTAAATTGAGTTATGTTACCATTGATAGGGTTGTGAGTATTTTTTGCGCATAACGCGGGCTCGAGGACAATAATTCATGTCCAATTTACAAGCAACGAGATCCAGCCACATTGAATAAATGAACAGCAGTTCATGTATTTATAAATTCATATACTCCTAATTACTATGATTAACAATAATCCTTGTAAATAATATGCATATAATGTTTTCAGTGTCCAAAAAATAAAATAATGATGATTGTGGATATTATGTACTCAACTTTATGAAAGATATCATCTTACATCAAAAAAGCTCGATCCCTGTGAAGGTATATCTGAATTGGTTTACTGTTATTTACATTAAAAATTAATCTAACTTAATTTTTTCTATTATTTTTATTTGCAGTAATATCCTGATTGTAGGGAGTATTCCTCCAAAGATTGTGTAAATAAAGTCATTGGAGAGTGGTCTGGATATATGGTTGAAGTGAAGCAGCGGTGGGTATAACTATTTCCTAAATAATTAAGCTCTAAATTAATTAAGTTCTAAAAATTGGTAATGTAAATTCTGTTTTAGGAGATAGCAGACAAATTGATGAGCATATAATGGCAGCTACAGCTTATTGGTCATGTGGTATGTAATTTTTTGCTTGCTTAGATAGCAAGTTTTTGCTTGCTTAGGTAGCTAGATTTCCTTGTAGACATATGCACAAATTGCTGCTAGCTATTAAGTTATTTTATAACTAGCTAGCTTATGACTTTTTGATTGTTTTGGGTTTCTGTATTGTTAGGTGGTCAGTTAATTTGTTTAGTGTTGCTATATTGTTGGATATGCCATTTTTGTACCTAGATTATTGGTCATTTCTATAGTATGTAAAACAAGGAGAAAATGACCAATGCACAATACATTTAAAAAAACATATGGTTTCCTTTGTGGTTGTATCCAACAAATACAAAAGAAAGTGAAATTTTGACGAATTAAAAAAAATAACTTTCCTTTGAGTTTGTTTCAACAACCACAAAGGAATGTGTTAATTAAATAACTTAAAAAACTCACTTGTTCTAATTAGTAGAATGAGGAGGAAATGAAATTTTTGACTTGCAAATCTTTGTTCTAATTAGTGTTTGAAGTTGCAAGAGATGTAGGAAGCCTAGGATGTTACATAAGACCAATGGGAAAGTATGCAAGATGAAGAAAAAATGAAATTTTTTTTTAGTTGCAAATCTAACTTGTTCTCATTAATGTTTGATGTAAGAAGTTGAAGGAGAAGTAGGAACTTATGTAAAACTAATGGGAAATTAAGCAAGATAAGAATGAAATAAATTTTTTGTCTTGCAAATCTATGTTCTCATTACTGTTAGAAGTTGTATAAGAGATGTAGGAAATTCTTTGATGAAGGTAAGAAATTACCAGGACCAATTAGAAATTAAGCAAGATGAGGAGGAGATGAAATTTTGGATTTGCAGTGGGAAATATTTAAGGGTAGAAAATGAAATACTTAAGAAGATTTTTCAACTACCATAGGAAATAACATAAGGCCACTAGGAAATGATGCAAATTTGGTAGGAAATATAGAAAGATGAGTGGGAAATAATGAAGTTATTAGTTCATAATGTTAGAACACTACATTTTTGTTGTGAAGAATCAAAATGTGAACATTATATTTTATTAAAATATTTTTAAGAAGAATACATATCTTTTTTCAGTATTTTCTTCATTTCATTTTATCTGTCATTTTAGAAAAATTTTAAATATCCAAATTTATTTATCATTTTATATTACCAATAAAGTATTAATTATTTTTTTTAATATTTTACCCTTCATTAAAAATAATAATAAGTAAAATACAAACCATCTTTTAAAGTTAAGGATATTTTTGATAAAATATCATTAAAATTTAATATAATCTAGGCTATTTAATAAAATTAATTGACTAAGTGAAAAAACTAAAAGGTAACAGATAAAATAGGACATGGGGAGTATTATTAGTTATTATTTTTTTGGGCCCACAAGAGTATTATTAGTTTTTTAAGTAAGAACTAAATTGAATTGTTGTTGTGGTTGTTGTTGTCATCATCATATCACATTTTTTACACACATTTCCAAATTTTTAACTGATGCATGTGTTAACGAATAACTTATGTACGAAAAGTGAGTAGACTCACTCTAGGCTCTAGCCTATAAAAGACTTGAGTCTGGAAGGGTGAAACCAAATTGAGATGAAAACGGTGTATGTTCCAATGACAGCTGAGTGATTGATTAGAATATGATCTTGAAAGTGTTTTCCAATAAGTTATTAGTTATGAGTGAGAAACCTAAAAGGTAACAGACAAAATGGGATGTAGGGAGTGTTATTAGTTTTGTTTTGGGCCACAAGAGTATTATTAGTTATTTAAGTAAGAATTAAATTAAATTGTTGTTGTTGTTGTTGCTGCTGCTGCTATTGTTGTCACATCACATTTTTACACACATTTTCAATTTTTTAACTGATACATATGTTAGCAAACAACTTATGCACAAAAGTGAGTAGACTCTCACTCTAGGCTCTAACCTTTAAAAGACTCGAGTCCAAAATGGTGTAATCAAATTGAGACAAAAATAGTGTAGGTTCAAGTGATTGCTAAGTGATTGATTAGAATATGGTGTTGAAAGCATTCTACATTAAACGTGATAGTGAAGGGTTGAGTGTGATGTTTGTGGCACAAGTTTCCCCCTGATGGACAAGGCCATCAACATCATCATTGAGAGAGAGTCTAAGAAAGTGAGGGTGCTAGCAGGATTCTACTTATTGGAGCAGTCTTTGATGTGGGTCACTGGAGATAAATGCTATATTTGTCGGAAAAAGATGAAGTTAGGTGAGGAGGTGGTACATCTCTACTGCTCATACTCATTTTATGAACCTTGCATCTTTCTTTAGGATGATAAGTATAAAGATACATGTCCTATTTTCTGTACAAAGTTCCTGATAGGATATTAATTTTGTGTTAGGGTGTTTGCATCATTTGCTATTTTTATTTTGGTTTATTTTGTGTTTCCTTCAATAACGGTATTAACAGTCATTGTGTTTCCTCTCTAGTCTCTTCTCTCTGTTTTTCTTTTTCTTTTTCTTTTCTTCTTCTTCTTCTTCTTCTTCTCTTCCTCTTCTATTTTTCTATTTTATCCATATTCTAGTTCTAGATCTTATCATATGGTATCAGAGTTCATCGATCTAGTTATGGTAGATGGGACTCGATCTCAAATGCACCTACGTGAGTGGGAAGATCGACTGAGTTCAAAAATGGATTATTGGTTGTTGATGATGGAACATCAATTGTCAGGGGTTTCAGAGTTGAAGCAGCAGATTATCAGAATTCAAGATGTGATGAGACAATTATCACTTTAGATTACAAATCTTACAAACGTTGTTCAGGAAAGACCTTGTCAAGAGTATCGGTATTAGGTTTCCACTTGCTACACCAAAGTTAAGCTTCCTAGGTATGTTGAATCTCATGTGCTAGGTTAGCTTTCAAAGTGTGAATGATTTTTTTTACTCTTGATGGTACTCTAGAGGCTAGTCAAGTTGTATTGGCTAATCTTGTATTAGATGAAAATGCTTATAGATGGTATCAGAATTTTGAGAAGGGAAACCTAGGAATTATTTCTTGGACTACTTTTATAGAAGCTATTAAGATTAGATTTGGACCAATCTATGATAACCTTATGGAAAAGTTCATGCAGATAAAACAAAATGATTCACTAGTTGAATTTCAATCTAATTTCGATAATCTAATTTGTGGAACAAGCTTGAGTGAGAAGCAGAAGCTTAGCTACTTCATTGGTGGCTTAAAACTTGAGCTAACTGTAAAGATTAAGATTTTACAATCCAAAATCTATTGGAAGCTTCTAAGCTGGCTAAATTGCAAGAAACATAACAAGAATTGCTACAAAAATAGACACTGATGTTACTTGGAGGTAAGTTTGCCTCTACCTTTGTGGGATCAAAAGGATTTCTTGCTCTGCCTGATAAGTATAAAATGCCGATGAATTAGGGTATCAAGTCTCAGGGGCACGTAAATCCTGTAGGTGCTAGAAAAACCACTAATAATACCAATTCTAGTATTGATATCAATAATTTGCAAAAGGAAATTCTTAGTAAACCAAGGGTTCACTTCCAACAAAAGATTACTTTAAATGAGTTGGAAGATTGCGTACCAAGAATTTATGTTACTATTGCCATGAAAAGTATCAACCTGACCATTCTTGCCCATAAAGGAGGAAGACTCAAGTATTCATGATAGAGGTGCAAGATGAAAAGGGAGTAGAATCACCACCTGGAGGTATAGCTATTAAGGAATTACTTCCAAAAAGGCAGATAGAAACAATTATATCTCTTCATGATATAAGTGGATCTGCCAATCAAAATACAATAGGGTTGAGAGGATATTGTGGTAAGAAAATCTTACATATTCTTATCAATATTGGTAGCACTCATAACTTTATTGGCATCTTAGTGGCACAAGAGCTCCCACTCAAGCTCTAGAGAAAAGCACTAAGTAGTGTAACTATAGCTTATGGAAATCAATTACTAGGATATAAATGTTGCGAAAGGTTGAATTGGATAACTCATGGGCATGAACTAACTGTTAAAGTCATTTTATTAACCTTAAGTGGGTGTAATGTGGTGATTGGCATGCAATGGCTCAACTATGTAAGAGCTCTATTAGATTGTCAAAACCTGATAATGACCTTTACTTGGAAGGGTCAAACTATAACTTTAAGCGTAGCACATCATGGTAGAAACAACGTTATAACATATAAGAAGTTGCTAATATTGATGTCTACACAATCAAGAACAGGGAACATACTATTCAATCATTACAGAATCTAATGACAAAGTACCTTCTGAAGTTGAAACTCTTTTGATTAAATTCAATGACGTGTTTGAAGAACACAGATCTTTACCACCAAGTTGTGGGACTTATGACTATTAGATTATACTTAAGGAAGGTACTAATCCTATAAATCTCAAACCTTCTCAATATAACCCATATGAGATTTTAGACAGCAGAATTATTTAACACAACTTCTCAACCTTTGCCTCACCTGTGGTTCTAGTAAAGAAAAAGGATGGGTGTTGGCTCATGTGTGTGGATTATATAGCTTTGATCAAGGCTACTTTTAGGGATTCTTTTCCTATACCATTTATTGAGCATCTGTTATGTGAGTTGGGATAGGCTCGAATTTTCTCTAAATTGGATCTACAAGCTAGTTGTTTCATGTTAAATATTTTGATGATAACAAAAATTAAATTTTAAATAATATTAAAAATTAATTATTAAGTTAAATGTATTAAAGTTTCTCTTAAGTTTAATTTCATCTATTTTGAGATATTTTATAAGAAAAAAACTAATGCATAAGAAAATGGCTAACCATCTATTGAATTAGTGGGCCTTATAAACATGAGTCCAAAATTAAGGGACAGAAAGTCATGGATTGCAAAGCATGTTTAATGGGCTTCATGATGCTGGAATCTTTATGCAGATAAGAAAAATATATATCAAGATATTTTCACAAAGAAACATCATCTTGTCTTGTGTTGCAAAATAAATTCCTTACACCTAGCTCATCCTCCTACACTTGGAAGAGCATTTGTAGAGTTTGGGACAAGTTCACATATCATATTGGCAGGAAGGTTGGTAAAGGGAACCAAATTTCCTTTTGGTATGACAAATGGTCTCCTCTTCCCGAACCACTTGTGAAATATACTTGCAATGCCAATGCCGTTCTTCATGCAAGAGTCTTTGACTTCCGCCTAGCTTCGAGCACATGGAATATTAGCAAAATGAGTCGCTACCTTCACTCTGATGTGATCAAGCTCATCTCCCTTGTTCAACCCCCCAACCCTCAAGGGAATAAGGATATTCTTTGTTGGCGTCCTTCTACTGATGGTAACTTCATCATTAGATTGGCCTACAAAGTGATTGAAAAGCATGAAAATGGTTCTGACTCTGAAATTTGGTCGAGAATTTGGAGATGGCCCACTTATGAAAAAATTAAATCATTTCTTTGGAAAGTTGGTTGGGATCGCCTTCAAACTAACTTCGTCAGAACTAGTGGCCATGATATTTGCTAGAGAACGTGCCCTTTTGGCTGTAACAACATTGACTCCTCCATTCATATCCTGCGTGACTGCGATCTAAGGAGGTATGGTTGAAAATTCTTAAACATTCAAAACTAAATATCTTCTTTTCCTTTTCTATGCAGGATTGGATTCTTTAGAATGCAAAAAATAAGGCTGAAAATACAAATACTAGAAAAATTCCTTAACAGAGACTCTTTGCGCATGTCTGCTGGAACATTTGGAAAGCAAGACGTCAAATCATTTACTCAGATGTTGAAGACACCCTTGATGGAGATCTTGTTTTCAAAAGCACTCAAACCATAATTAACGATCTCAAACTCAAATCAAGAATTAATTCTCTTTCAGGACTGAGATAGATCTCTAGCTAAATGGTGTCCTCGTAAAGCTGATTGGCTCAGATTGGATATTGATGGCTTTATTATTGCAAATGGTGCTACCTCTTGTGGAGGTCTCATCCGTGATGAGCAAGGAAACTGGAAAAAGGGCTTCTACAAGCATCTCGGTTACTACCCTAGTACAACTGCTGAGCTTCATGACATTCTCAAAGGCCTTAATCTTTACTGGGAAAATAATTTACTAAAGTCAACGTCTACGCTGATTCTTTGGAGGCTCTCACGCTCATCCAGCATGATTTACGTCATGTCCACCCCTCTCAAGTACAATCGCTAAGATCAGAGATCTTCTCATGCGGGACTGGATAGTCACTTTTGATCAGGATTTTAGAGAAGCGAATAAATGCGCTGATTGGTTAGCTCATCAAGTGTCTTATGATAGCTTCAATAAATGCGCTGATTGGTTGTAGAAATTTGTTAAGGTCTAACATGACCTAGTTTTTTTTCCTTGCACGGGTCACACCGTGACGTTTGTATTAAAAAAAAATAAATGCCTTACGTTCCCCTTTTACAAAAAGTAGATTTGGGTATTGGTAAGAAAGCATTTCATCTCTCTCCTGAAGCAAAAAGGTAGATCTTGGATTCATTTACCTATTAAATGTTCTAAAGCAATTTTTTTGGGAGCAAGCCACGCAAAATCTGTAGGACCATTCCAAATGAAAATCATCAAAGAGAATAAAGAAAGGAAGTCTGATGAAGGCCCAATCATCTCTCTCATGATGCAAGGAAAAGATTTTTGTCCATCCTCATCTCTAACATATTATTTCCAAAGGCTTTCTTCCATTGATAATTCTGATTTGTGAGAGCAAAGAAAATCTTGAAGATATGAAAGTAACAGTTATTTTCTTAAATGGGCAAAAATTGGAGCACTATAAAAGGGAGAATAGATGGCAGAGTGAAAAAGAGCACAGGGTACGAGCTTCATAGAAAATCATTTTCTTATAATACTTTCATTTTTCTTGTGTATAATCTCTGATATTATTTTGCATTTGAGAGCTTGAAAGTGAGCTATCTTGTAGCCCATTTTGCATAACGATTTTATCTATTAAATTGTGAATGTAAGGAAATTAAGTTCTAAGGGGGTTTTAAAAATCCCTGAAGTTGTTGGTAAACTTAAAAATCATCTAGTTAAGTTTTAAGTAAGTTTGAAAAAGCCTTAAAATTAGTGGTGGGTTTGGAAACCAGTCTTATAACTTTTTATTGATAGTAAAGAATATCCCTTATGGTTCGAAGGTACTAGACGTGGGTCCAGGAAGACTGAACTAAGATAAATTTTTTGGTGTGATCTTCTCTATCTTTTCACTTTGTTTAATTTTCAGTTATGTTATATTGTTATATTTTTGTTAGTTATTTAATTCGGTACAAGTTATTTTTCTTTTTAGCATCCTAGATTCTTTTTTTGCTGTAAGAATTGGCTTTTGTTGATTATCCTTTTTTTTGTTTCTTGGTAATTAATTTATGAAATGAATTAAATTAATAAATAATTTTCAAGGGTATTCTATAATCTAGAATTAATTATATTTAGTTAATAAAGTTGCAAAAACACCTATTCACTCGTTTTTCTCACTAGCTATCATCAAATAAGAATGAAACCTGAAGACATCCATAAAACAACCTTCCAAACTAGTGCAAGTCATTATGAGTACTTGGTTATGCCTTTTGGTCTAACCAATGCCCATCTACATTTCAAAGAATACATGTCTTGTTTGCCATATAAGATTCATGATAAGATATTAATTTTGTGTTGCGGTGTTTGCGTCATTTGATTTTTTTTGTTTTGGTTTATTTTGTTTTTCCTTCAATAGCAGTATTAACAGTCATTGATGCTGTGTTGATTGGTGTCGCTTTGATGGGTATATCTTGTAGCTATTGAGTTTGTGAGAAGCATGCCAAAAATGAAGTTGTTGCTTCCTATATAGTCTCTTGTCCTCCTTTCTTTCTTTTCTTCTTCTTCTTCTTCTTCCCTTCCTCTCATATTTTCTCTCTTTTATACCCATATTCTGATTCGAGACCTATCAGCCACCCTAACTAACAAGAGGTGCTACATTCTTTCTTACTTAACTAGAAAATGACTCGTGCGATGCACGGGTTGATACTATAATAATGAAAAATATTACAATTTAATTTCATTCAAACATATCATAGAAGTAATAAAAATTAAATATTCGTTACTGTATATATAATTCACTAAATCAAATCCCAAGTTGTTGAACACTTCCCTATATATTACATTTGAAGTCATACCCATTGTTTTCCCTTCTGAATCAAGTATTAACATTTTAAGCTTATGTCTACTTTGAACTCAAGATACAATAACATATAACTGGCCATGTGTGAATACAAGCTTGGGAAGGTATATGCCAACTTTACAAAGGCTTTGTCCCTGACTCTTATTAATAGTCATAGCAAAAGCCAATCATATTGGAAATTATCTCCTATGCATGTTGAATGGGAGATTTGAACCAGAAGGTGTAATTGTGATTCAAGGAATGAACACCTTTAACCCATCACTAATTCCTACTATGACTTTTGCTTCAATAACATGCTTACCAGTTTGAATAACAATAACACGTATTCCATTGCATAAACCTAAAGACTTATCAATATTTTTCATTAGCATGATAGGAGCACCAACTTTCAGATACAATTCATACTTAGGGAGACCAAACATAGAAATAGAGTTCAAGAACTTAGTTGAATGAAGGTCATGTAATGAATTGACATTGCCATCCCTACCACACACATTATCAAAGCTTAAATAAACAACTTGCTCACCAAGTAGCATAGATAGCATATAACAATTAACTTTCTCCACAATTGCCAATGTAGGAGCTAATATTGCCTTATTCCTATAGGATAAGTCGTTAAAATGATCTATAAGATTGGGATAAGTGGATTCTACTATATTCCTAATGGGATCATCAAATAATGCAATAATAAATCTGGAGAAATCTTGATATCAGCTTCTCTATCATAGTCATTCATAATTTCTCCATTATCAACCGATATTATCCAATCAGTAAATTCTTTTATTTTCATATTCACCTCAGCTGAATTTGAAGGTAATAACCTCATTTTTTTTTATCAAAGCTAGGATTTTACAATCTTTCCATTTGTATGATGAATTGATTGTTGCTTATACTATGTCTTCTTGTGTACCTTGAGATAATAACCTCATGTTACTGCATCCCGACATGACTAGTAGAATTTGGTGAAAACCTCCACCAAACACAATAGCCTTCTCTTCAAAAGGCATGTCAGCAGAAGAAGGGTTGTGTAGCTTCAAAATATCTTCTAAGTTTTTATCTAGTGCTTCAAAATATAACTTATTTGTCATGGGGGCTTCATCCCATATAATAAATGAGATATGAACCAATAGTTCAGTAAGATAACTGCCTTACTTAATATCAAATATAAAATCTTCATTGATGGATATTGTATACATAATTGTGAATATGTTGTTTGCCCCCAAGTAATAAAAGTGAAGCAATATCACTTGATGCAATATTCAAAACAATCTTCCCCTATGATCTGATATGATCAAAAAGAGTGTTCCAAATGTAGGTTTTACCACTGCCTCCATGGTTATTTATTTAATTAATTATTTAATAATTAATACAATATAAAATAATTAGTTATTTGCAAATTTCAAATTTGTAACTAATAATTTGGAATAAATTTAATTAATGTCAAATCAATTATTAATTCTACAATATTCAGAAGGTATCAATCACCTTACTAATAGTAAAAATTAAAATTTAATAAGTAATAAATTTCCAATTGAAACAAAATTTTTTTATAATGGCAACAAATTGAATTTGCACATGAAGAATCACTTTAGAACTCAAATAATTGGTCAATTATAATTTGCCATAATTACATGTTATAACTCATCATGACATTTTTTTGTGGGGCTGATGTGGCTAACAGAAACAGTGTGAAAATAAAATATACATGAGATTATTATATGACCTTCTACCTCAACAGCAATTATATGGCATTCCACTTTAGCAACATTTAAATAAATTTAATGCAGAGTTAATGCCTATCACCTCTAATTATATATATATATATATATATAAATAATATAGATGATTTGATTATTTTAGAAATTTTAATCCAAAATTATTTTATAAAATTTGACCTAAATCCTTATTAATTCAAAAAAAATCAAACATCCTAATAGTTGAAAATATTGTAGTTGATAGATTGCAATTTATCATATATTCAAACAATAATTTAGAATTTTTCAATTGAATTTGACTAAAACTCATATTTTTGGATTAAATAAGTAAAGAATTATACCCGTAATTATATCCATTTCTTAAGCTAGTACAATGTTAAAACAGTGAAAGCTATAATTACCGCCTCTGCTTAAACAAATTTCGTAGTTTCGGCTTATAAATAAATCATTATATTAAAATACTTAGAAATTTAATAATTTTCCTTAAGTTTGTACTTCTTGTATAATATTAAAATTTCTATATCAGCAAATAAAACTTGATTGATTAATGTGAATTTATTATCAACATCCATAACCAATAAAAAGAGATAATATTAAAGGATATAAATTATTATAGGTGGCAAATTAATTATTATGCACAAATTTAAATTTAATTGTAAATGCTACACAAACAAAATTATGAGTATACCAGGATATGGAAATGTAATAGTCCATAATTTTCAAATTCAATGGTTTTTGGCACTATATGCACCTCTAGTTTAATTTAATAATTTATTACAATTGAATGGACCTTTAGTTTAAATGTAAATATTTAATTAAATTCAGTCTCATAAAATCAACCCAATTATACAACTATCAACATATTTTGTATACTGAGTTGCAATGGTGCTTAAACTTTATACATTCAACAATTATCCAAATTTGTTAGGTATACTCTAATGCCTCCTTTTCAAATAATCAATTAAACTAGGTACAAATAGATTCCGGTAAAAAATTATCCTACAAATTTAGATTAATTTAGTTATCATTCCTCCTCCATGCATCAACTAAATATTTCAAATATAACTTGAGTTCCTTTAATTCCTTCTTTTGAATAAAAAATACTAATGTCCTAGTAAAATTCAAATAAAAAATATGACACTTATGCTTAAATCTTGAATATTAAGGGAAAACCTTGTAGTTTAAAGTAGCCAAAGAATTGCTTCCGGTCATAGTTTGTATAAAAAATTATGTAAACACAGACCTTCGTGCTATCGATCGATTGAATCCAAACTTTTAGAAAGATGAATGAATTGAAGAAGGAGTAATGCAAAGTACATTTTTAATCATAAATCATTGTCAACAATTAAATGTGTTAACAAATATAGTAAAAGTCAAATAAATGGATAGACTATGAGCCTTTAATGGATTAATGAACAACCTATAGAATGGAGATAGAGATGAGGCATTGAACAAAATCAAATGTCAAATCTGAATCAAGAGTCAAACAAATTAGAAAAATAATGAGGAGGTAATTAAAAAAAATGATAATGGTGGAGAACCAAAATGGATATGACATCTTTAAATGTATATAGGTGGCTAGGAAAGTGATTATGGTCATTTCTTTAGAAACCACTCAATGGCCTTAATTTCAAATTAATTGATTGCTTTAATCACAATTAAATGTTGTTTTTTATGCAAATCATTTTATTTAAATTCAAATCATTGGTCAAACATAATTTGCCTTCATTACATGTTGGAATTAAAACATGAAAACTTTTCGTAATTGGTGAGAAAAGCAGACATGGCAAGCTGCGCTAACATGGCATGACAGATCACCTGCATACATGTTCTTCCACATAAGCGGCATTAAAATAGAGTTAATGCAGCATTAATGCCTTTCACCTCTATTTCTATATATATAATAGATTAATTACTTGATTATAGCATACCAATAATCAACATTTAATATAGTTCAAATATCACAAAACAATAAGGTCCATATTAAATAAACTCGAAATTGGTGGAATATAATTGATTCAAACCGTGTGAACATTAATAGCAATAAAATGTATCAATTACATAATGATATTATGTCTTGCGTGTTAAGTGAGAGAATAAAAATACTTACACATCAACATCCACATAGGTAGGACACAATGAATTTACCTTTTCGGTCTCAAATGTTGAGGTGGCATGATATGGTTCCAGTTACTTTTAGATATATAATAGTCATCTTCTTTCATTTGAGGGTTTTAAAAGATTCTTTTTAAATTATCTTTATTTCCCTGACTTTACGAATATGACTTTAGCTTTAAATTAGGTCAACGAACCTAATGCAGTTTCATGAGCTTTATCAATTGTTCTTTGCGGCTTTAAGGATGGAATGACCTCAGACCTTTGTCAACTTCAGCTTCAGAAAGGGCGCCTCTCGCTAGCTTTGATATTTGATTAGTTAATTATCTGTGAAATCCACATTTTTTGTTCTTTTTTCCCTTTCCTTCCTATTTCTGTAATTCATATAATTGTTCTATGTATAAGACTTCGCCATATTATTCTTGGGGTTACAAGTGCGTACCTTAATTCTTCATTGATTACAATACTGATGTATGTCAATTTAAGTGATTTACTTTAATTTGTTGTTCTTTCTTTCGTATTTGGTTATTGTTGTAATAGATCTTGAATTTTCCATAATATACATATATAACTATAAATGGACTTAATCAGGCATATTGATTTTTTCTCTTGGGACCAAGACATGTGCAATTATATGTATACAAACACACACAAATACAAATGAAATAATTATATTTTCCATGTCCCCATTTAAATAATTCTCTTATAAATTAAATTAGGTCACTTTTTATTTTAACATATGATAAGATAGTGGGGTATAATATCTTAAACTTAGCAAATATTTTAAAAAGTTTTTAATACTTTACTATTAATAATTATCGGAACGAAGAATAATATGGTGAAGGGCTTTTCGCTGTATTGAGTGTAATTTAACTGGAACAGTTTTAAATAAGACATGTAAGATTATCATCATTTAACGAATATTAATATAATTTTTTACATTAACTTATGATTTAAGATGTAACAGTTGGACAGATTGAGGGAGAAATTTACAGACGTTTTCAATGTATAAGGACCAACTGGGTAACGGTAGCATTTATCAAGGATAGAGATTTACAAAGAAATAAACTATAGGGATTTACTTCAAAATCTGTCCAAACTATAGGGAATAAAATGTCAACTGCCCCAAATTTTAAATTTGCATATAAAAGTTTGATGAAAGTACACCGTAAGAAAAGGACACAATGGCAAAAAATGATGAAGTTTCTAGATTCTTCTTTTCTTATTAATGTAGATTGTAGGAGGACCTCATATCACAATCATGCACAAATCAAAAGAATTGTCAAAAAAGAAAAGGACTTCTTATTTTACTTTCAACCCTGTGCCTGAGATCCTTGTGTAGATACAAGAATGACAAGGATAGATGGGGAATCAAGAGAATCAAAACGGGACATCTCGGGTATGTTTTGAAAAAAGAAAATCTTGCGGTAAGAACGAGAAAATAAGTTTAACGGCTTGGATCACTTATTTTGGCCATCCTGAAACGTAGATAATAGTTCAGAAAGTGCAGAATCTTATAGACAGCGTCATTGCTACACTGAATAAAGAAAAAAAGATTAACAACGATGTTGAAACAGCAACACTGTAATTCTCCAGTCTATTCACCATTTATAAGATCCAGTATTCCAACAGGCAAGATCCATATTTTCTAGTGGCTTCATTACGACTGAAAATAGTTTTTTCACCAAAAAAAACCAATGATAAGGGATTTTTGGAGCAAGTGAATGTGGGGGACACAGACAAGAAGACGCTTAAGGATGCCCTCAAGCAAGTATCTTTATTATCCCTGTGCTAAACTACAGAAAAACAATACAGGCTTACTATGGTTGTTGCTTAACCTTGAGACTGGCTTCTATCCGTTCAATCAGATGATCTGCAGCCAACGCTCCCTCCTGAAAATCATCAAAATCTGTTAATATTCCAACTCAGTATGAATTTTGCCAATCTGCTTGGGGGCAGATTGTGGGAGAGATTAGATGATTCTTACTTTAGTAAGACTATTGCATGGTCACTAAATAAGCCATATGATAAAGCATCATAAGAAGTACTTTCTTTGTAAATGACAAATTAAACACAAGAAAAAAGAACTATGACATTTGTTTGACAGCTTTGGTGCCAAAAAAAAAAAAAAGGACATTTGTTTGACAGCTGAGAAATTTAAACTATGGTGAGAAAATTTGACAATCCTAATAATGTAAAGGAATATAGAAGAAAAGAGTGCAAAACCTAGATTTATGCCAAGATCAGCCCAAATATAAAGCATTGGAAATGACAAATGACAGAAAAGCTTACTATTTACTATGTACAATATGCTAGTCTATTTTTTAGTAGAAAAATCTTTGAACTGATGCACCAAAGAGGGTAGAGTTGTCAAATCGGGCCGGGCCGAAAAGCTTGATTTGACGAATGGACTTGAATTTTCGAGCCTGAGCCCGCGGGATCGGGCCCACGGGCTTTTTTCAAATTTTTTAATATTTTCAATATTTTTATAAATTTTTTTTCATATAATTATTTGAATTAATACAACTAATTATCATCATAATTCATAAAAAACTAACATAATATTTAAATTTTACAATTTATATATCACTAATTAATAAAATAATATATATTTTTTAATATTTTAAACAATAAAAAAAAGAAGAAGAAAAAAGAAACGGGCTTTTCGAGCCTGCCCGCCATGGGCTGAGCCTAAACGGGCCAAATTCAAAAAGCCCGTATTATGTATTTGCTCCCAAAGTTAAGGCCCGAGTCCGCTCATTTTTTCAGGCTTTTTCGACCAGCCTATCGGACTTAACCCGTTTTGACAGCTCTAAAAGAGGGTTGCAAGTCTACCATTTTTATTGAAGCAACTTCATTTTTAAAATAAATGTTTTGTGAGCCAACAAACCTCGAAGGATTAAAAATTATAAACACGATGTTATAAACATCCATCAGCAGTGTAAAGTTCTAGTGGAGTTGGCTTGCCGAGTTGGATATTCTAGTGGAGAAGGGGCCATATTCACGTTTTAATCAAAATTTAGAAATCACATTATTCTGCCGCATGCATATTATCTGTCTTAATTTTGTGCAATGTAGCGCAAGTTGCTGCACTTCCCAAACTGCCAAGAAGTGTGCATCCTAGTTTATTTTACTCCCACAAATTGGGGAAAAAAAAAGAAAAAAAGAAAAAGGAAAAAATACTTCTTTAGCTAATCTACCTTCTCTTCCTCCACACACAAATCATTAGTGAAACATAACTCCTCATAAAGAACCGGGAATTTGAGCATATGAGACATTTGAATATTTTAGATTCCGTGATAAAAGGGCATCTCAAGTTGAAGTTGAAGTGCTGTTACTCTTTTTGCTAAATTGACTTCAGTAAATGAGGAAAGAATACAATAAGCTTCTCGTAAACCAAAATGATTTCCTTATTTCCTTTGACCATTTAGCAATCAAACACAACTTTATCATAGTTCATAACCTGTAGCAGTCATAAAGGCATCAATCATCTACAATTAAATAATCACTCAAAATAAATTTCAGCTTTTAAACCTCCTGTAAATTTAAATTTAAGAGTAAGGACAATTTATAAATGCAACTTCAATTTTTCAACAAGTTTATAGAGGTCCTAACCTAAGCATAGCATATCTCAGAAAACTTCAAGCTGATAAATACTTAATGATGCATAAGAAAGCATCTAATTTGAATTTAACGTTCAAAACTACATGTCATGTTATGTAATACTGATCAAAAGAAAATGCCAAGAGTTCATTGCAAAAGCTAGAGATGAGGCTTCCACACACTTTAAAATGCTGCGACACAGTTTACCACAAAGAGGGGCTAGGGAATGGGGAGAGAAGAATTCAGATGAAAGAGAAAGATAGAATCCAACTTACGAAGCGATCATGGGGTTTTCCATCCTTAAAGATGATGAAAGTAGGCAATGCCTCAATTCTGTATTTGTCGGCAATGCTAGGATACTTTTCTGTGTCAACCTTCACAACTTGTATGACATCCCCAAGCCGAGTGCTTACCTCGTTAAGTATGGGAACCATGAATTGACAAGGACCACACCTGGAAACCACAACTTTGTTTAAACACGTATTTGAATGTTGAGATATAGAAAATTATGATTTGTATCAAATAATATAAGTTAACATACACATTACCCACAAGAGAGACAAAAAGAAGAGAAGAAATTACCAGGTTGCATAAAAGTCGACCAGCACAGGTTTTTCAGAATTAACAAGCAAGTCATCAAATGAGGAAAAAGTTTGTTTCTTTGCCTTAACCTGCAGAAAATTTTAAAATTGCTTGTCAGTTCTTCGTTGAGAATAAAAACTGAGACTATGCCAATCATTGCAGATGCACAAAAACACAAAGGAAGTCAGGACAGCTATCAGCATAAGCATAGATTCATGCACATGACACAATCAACTTCAAAACCAAACATTTCACACTTTACACATCCCAAATCAATTGTATATTCCATTAAATAGGAAGCACCAATCTGAATTAGTCCACAGTTGATGTATCACGTACATACCAGATATGAGCCAGAATTAATTATAAGCATGAGAAAGAGGTGCACAGATCGCCAGCCATCCATGGAATTAATAGAAAGAATTTTACTGAAGGAAGTTCTAAATAAAATTTCAATATACTCCATTTCTTTGGATAATTTAATTGAGATATGAAGGATTAAAAATTTAATAATCTGACAAATAAATAGTCATACACATAAGTATTACTATGCTTCCGAATGTTACCCATATATTCTCTTTCTCTTTTAAAAACCTTCATACGAAAAAATTTATTGAATTGTCTCAAGTTATCTAAGCCTGATCCCTGTTGTACTTACGGATTGCTTTTCAAGCGCCCATCATTCTGAACATTCGTACCCCTCACGCGATGAATCATAAAAGATTAGAAGGAAAAGAAAAAAAGAAGTAACCCAAACTAGACAATGAGGCATTGGACATCAGAATGAGTAACTTTAAGCGAAGAGGGGAAAACTTTAAGTGAAGAAAAACAAGCCACGAAAATCACTAGAAGAAGCTCAATCTGGTAAAAGCAAGTACAAAGCCTTCCTACAGGAGTTCTACTAAACAACCAGGCGAAACACAAATGGAATTACGGCAATAAAAGCAGAAATTGTTACCAGAGGAAGAATTCGACGCCGCAAGGAAGTGACAACCCCGACGCTTCCATTTCGAAGAAGACGAGTCCGTACAGGAAATTGCAGCGACGAAAGAAAAGATAGTTTTATTGAGGTAGACGAAGAAGCTACCGCAGAGGTAACACCGAACCGTGTGGAACGGTGCGAGTTCAAGCAAAGAATCTTGGAAGCTGAAACTGAGACTGCCATAGAAACTCCAGGAAGGAAGAAAGAATCTGGAAGTCCAAGAGACATCAACGGAGTGCGTTTAGATAATCAGAAAGAGAAGATGATAAATATCTGTTTGTTTGACAAGAAAAGAAAGAATATCTAAAATGGGAAAATGAGAGCAAAGTCGTAAGAGCTTTCTCGTCTCGCACTCTCTCTCTCTGTCTCGTTGGTCGTCGTCTTTCATAATTTATTAAATAGACTAATAATTAATAACAGCTGAAAATATTTTTCACACGGGAGGAAATGATACAGTATTATATTCACACGAAGTGCTGGTGCTACAACAACAGTGCAATTATCGCCGCAGATGGACTGTAAAGAAGCATTTTTGATCGGACGGTTATGTTATGGGTCAATAATTTTGACTTGTTTTTGGGCCAATGATAATTTTGACTTTAAAAGGGGCTTGCTTTGACTATCCAGTAGGGTCCTACTTGACGTTCTGGTGTGAAGTTTGAAGTGTGAAGGTGAAGGAATAGGCTATTGTTACATTTGTTTTCGGCCAACTGATATTAGGTTGCATTTACCTTCCCTTGTTCTCGGAGGCTCACAATGACTGGCGGATTTGGGTCCTCTCCAGTTTCTAAGCGCGTGCTATAAATTGCAATAATCCCGGATAAGATTCCCAACGTGGCAAAAATAAATGTTTTAATTTCTACTCCATGTGTTGCAAAAATAAATACTATAAATATTTTTCATAATAACATTATTTATTATTCTTATTAATATTTTTAATTCTCTCTTAATATGAATGAAACAAATTTAAATCAAAGATGTTTTCTAAATTATTTAACAACAATCATAAAATAACATTTTATATGAACTCAAACGAGTATAATTTTACTTAGTTTTGAAATATTCTCTCTTTTCTATTCCTTTTTATTAGTTATATTCTCTAATTTTTGTGTCCTAAATATAACTAATTGTCTATAAGTTTTTATAACATTAATTATTTTATTTTTAAAATATTCTTATTTAATTGTGAGAAAAAAAGTAAATTATTTAAATTTGTGAAATTTATTTAGAATAAAGATGGAAATTATATCAATTTTAAGATAATTTTAATAATATAACAAATTTTATTGATTTCAATACAGTAATTAAAAATGATGTATATTAAAGATTGGATGGAGTATAAGATATAAATGAGACTTTTTTTGTTTCCAAATATAAAATAAAGAAATAGGTTGTGTGATGCATTAATCTCCTTTTCCAATTTTATTGTTCATTAAATAAGTATATACCATTAAATTTTATTAATTACACGATAAAAGTGTTAACTATTCAATATAAGCATCTTAAAAAACCATTTTAAATTTCTAATAAATTTAATACTCTCAATTGCTTTGCTTAGTTTATATGAATTAATTATTTCTATCTGGTACATGAAAACGGAGGAAGTACATCCTATAGTTTTAAATTTTTTAAATCACTTATTATAATTTACGAAGGCATTTCCCGTTTATTAGATATGAAAGATTGCTTGGTTGTTATATTAAAAACAAAAAAGAAAAGGAGATGAATTATGATGACATAATACATGAACGCAAACAGCAAGTTCTGGATGCCAGGTTCTCGAAACACACACAACTTTGATACAGCGATGCACTTGGGAAGCTCCAAATGAACTCCTCCTGAAGCAGGTTTTGTGAGAATTTATGTAAATGCCTCAGTGACAATGGAAGGAGCTAGAGTAGCATGTAGTGGAGTAATCAAAAACCACAAT
Source organism: Adenanthera pavonina (assembly GCA_026686845.1). Classification (NCBI taxonomy): domain Eukaryota; kingdom Viridiplantae; phylum Streptophyta; class Magnoliopsida; order Fabales; family Fabaceae; genus Adenanthera; species Adenanthera pavonina. The sequence goes on along the minus strand of JAIVEN010000001.1, from coordinate 48,740,985 downwards.
GAAGTTGGTGGGTTCCATCCTTCAACTGCAGCTGAGCATCTGGCGATATGCTGGGGACTAAGAACATGCAAGTCCTCTGGCTTCAAAAAGATCAGACTTCACAACGGCTCGATGGATCTAATCTTAAAGCATTATGGAGCTTACCATCCGTATGTGGAGATGATATTGAACATCAAACGCCTGTTGGCTGACAATCTGAATGCTAGAATCTTTTACCCAAGAAGGGTTGTCCTAGCATGTGCGGATTGGATGGCTAGAAATTCACACAGCATTGATTGGGACTTTGTGCTTCATCATTCAGAACCCACCACTTGGTTGCTTTATTCTGTTAAAATGATATGTGTGTGTGTGTGTGTGTGTGTATTAAATCACTTAAACTTATCTTAAAATCTTGGATGAACTATCTCTCCCCTTGGCCCCTTCTAATCTCTTTTCCCCTCCACTTCCCTCTCCCAAACGGTCCTTAGAAGTCTTCACTTTTGGGATGGCTAGCCCTTGTCAGAACTTGTACATATCTAGTGTTTTACACTTTACAGTGAAATGACAGAAGAAATACTACTAATAATCCTACCGGAAAATATTAAAAAAATGCTTACAAAGAGTTGAATGTTAAAATCCTCAGAATCACGAGTGATGGTGGGAAAACAATTCCTGTCCGGAGAGGATTATCCATCACTCGTCAATATGAAAGCTAGAACAACTATGGCAAGTGCAAAGAACATAGTCGCACAAGTAAACCACCATGGATATTGTTCCTGCGCACTCGGATTCTTGTTATCTTCACTAGATAGCCCAATGTCTTTCAAAAGTTCCCTAACTTCATCAATGTCTGAATCTTTTGCAGCTTGGATTAGTTTTCCTTGAATTTTCTCAAGCTTGGTTGGCTTCCCATCTGCTTGTTTTGACCAGATAAAACCTGTCATCTTCCACAAGAGGATCCCCACATAGATGGCTATAATTACATCTACAGTGTAATGATGGCGTTCTCTTATTTCTCTTTGAGCACTGTGTAATACAAGAAGCCATACAAGAGCTGAACTAACACCTCCATAAGCTTCCTGCAAGTAGTTTTAAGATACAGAGAAGAATAAGTCTCCTCACTTTAAAGTTGAAGTTCTAAAACCACAAAAAGATTAAACTATCTTGCAATGAGCTTCACATCATACCGTCCAAGCCATAGCAGTAAGTACAGCAACAAACATGTGGCCACTATATATGAGGTCATTGCACCCGCCTTCAGCTTTCTTTAAGAGATTGTACCATTTAGTTTCTTCTGAGGCAGTTGGTCGCAGAAAATCAATTAAAAAGCTCATTCTATGCCAATCTGGTTGGTAATCGACTGTAGGTTTTCCAATGTCAACTGGGAAAGAACAGTACGTTAATTTGCAGGACTTCTAGTGCAAAAGGAAAATATCTATAAAGATGGAAAGATTCAGAGAGATGCAAAACAAGAAATCGACAATAGATTACATACTAAATGATCTAGCAATAAGATTAAAAAGGTTAAAACTTACCAATTTTTAGTTTGAGAATAACTGTAATACAATCTAAAATTATATAATTATTAAGAATGTCATTATCAGAATTTTTTTCACAAAAACTATCTGATATCCAATACTACTGATTAATCTAGATTCAAGCAATAACTAAAACATGGAAATTCTACGGAGACTGTAGATAATTCCAAGCCCTGATATTTTTCAGTTTCAGTCCAAAGCCTCTCTTTCTATGAGTAAAATGCTGGGAACAGAATGAAGATTTTTGACAAAACACTATAGATGCTATTCTTGTTTTATAGTTCATAGATCCACCAAGAGACCAGGACAAGCACATATACACAATCTCATCTGTATGCACATAAGAAGAAAACCAAGAAATCTGTGGTTGTCCAATTCAGCTCTGGAAAAAAGAAGGGCAACTATGCAGAGTGTACTGGTACCATGCCTAATTGGCACTATTATCAACCGGACAAATCTGAACATCATCATCCAACAGAAAATATCACTTGCAACTAGGCGGGGTGTTGATTCATTGTAGGCAGCACCAAATTGACACCTCAAGTGTAAATCAGCTTAAAGTTCAATAAAAATCAATTTTAGGAGAAATCACTGAAACCAAATGGACTCATGCACTGCATACCATAAGCTAAATCTTGCTTAATCAACTGGCTGATAGCATTATGGTCTGAAGCATAAGGAACATAATATTTCTGAGCCCAAGGATGAGGATATGCTGGAATTCTGTACTTCATAGTGGCACACCAAGGCCGGGCTGATGGCACAATTGTAGATGTAAAAGTTATAACACGAAGAAGCCGGCCAATCGCCATTGTAAACATGTATCTTGCACCTAGTCCAAAGCCTGGAGCTTTTACAGAGTCAAACAACACAGAGAATGCCAGCATCATAAACAACATCAGGTAATGCTCCAGTGCAATAATATGTGCTCTTAATATGTCAACAACTAATTGAGGAAGTTTCTCATTTAATGCCAGGAGCAACCACTGACCAGTGTCTGGCAGAGGTGGTGCATTACTGTAGAAGTGAAAGACAAAAAATTAGTAAAAACCTTTGACAAGAAAATACTACAGGAAGTTAAAAGATTGTCTATGTGAATAAGGCACAACACAGATTATACTGCTTATGAAAAGAAACAGATATTAGCAAGTAGTAGTTACACACAAATTGATTATTAGCAAAAGTACTTTTGTTGAAGAAAATCTTGAACTGACTAAGATCAGTAGCACAGGCCATTTTCATTTACAAATCACAATAAAAGAGGCTTAACGATTTTGCCAGGTAGTTCAATAAGGAAAACTTTTGCAGTCATTGAATATTGAAGGTAGCTAGGCTCTCATACTAGTGAATTAACTTGTATTGGAACCCAAATGAAGCTCCTACTGCAGAAAGTCTGCCAATTACTCATCACTTCTCTAAAAAGAGATGTAAGCAGTCTCAGTCTCTCTCATATCATACATAGGCACTTTGCTCAAAGTTCCCAAGTTGAACCACAATTTACCATTAAAATGTTTCATCCTTTGGATGAGAATTTATTTTGTTTTGGTTTTGTAAACTGCAACATTAAGAATATGCTGCAAAAAGATACAAGGTCAACAAAAAATTAATTGATTTTATAAGTGCCAACGGTGGTCCTAAATAAGCATGAGTCCTCTCTAATATAATTTTTTTAGACCACTTGAACAATAAGATCTCATAATCAATTAAATTTTACTTTAAGGTAATGGAAACTAGTGGCTAAGAGTTAAAACCAAATCTATTGGAAAGAGATCTGAAACTTCATAAAGTTTATAGCAAATCATCAAATTAGGAGGAGAGAGAGAGAGAGAGAGAGAGAGAGAGAGAATCCTTCAAGATCAAAACATAGTGATAGATTCCGTGATCAAGAAATGGTTGAAAGTTCTCCTGAGACCTACATTAAACTTAATGAGAAGGAGAAAAGCCTACAAAGCAGTGAATCTGCTCGTCAAAGGAATTATATACAGGTTTATAACAAAAAGAGGGAAAAGAAGCAGACAAGTAGCGGAGTTGACAGATTAGGGTGTGGGGAGTATTATGGAGTAGTTGAGACAACTTTTTGGATTTTTAAAAACCTTTACAATTGAGAGAAGGCAGTCAGTTCTGGTTCTTTGAAGAAAGTGGTGTTTGGAGGGAGCCAACCTCTCAAAAGTTGGTAACTTGTTATCTCCCAGGGTTTAGTCTGTATCATTGTGATGAAAGTGTGTTTTGTTTGAGCCCATCGTTTATTTGCCCTAGTGTTCTGTAATCCGTGTATTCACTCTTGCTGTATCTTTTCTAATATTTGTGTAGCTCAATATCTTGTAGCAAAGGTATATCCATATCCTTTGCATCCTGCTGTGTTAGTATATCTGTATTTTTGGTGTAATAGGGGTATTAGGTTGGATCTTGTAAGCTGATATGTGCAATATTTGCTCAGTGTAATAGAAAAAGCTCGAGTTTCCCAGCTGGTTTATATTTCTATCGTGTTGTTGAGTTATTTTCACACTTGAAAGATAAATGCATACTAGACTCACTATCCTTGTAAAACTGTCATATTGTGGTCCTATAGTTATAGACTACAATTGAAAAGAAAAAAACAATATAGTTAAGCTCCCCATCCAAGATATGCCTTAAATCTATATTTCCAACCAGATTTAAGAACCGGCAATAATGAATCGTAAATGGATACCACACCAAAAAAAAAAAAGACATAGCGAAGCTAAAAATGCAAAGTATTTAAACGCAATTTTAAGTGTATTGTCATATATGACCCGAGTGACATATATAAGTCAACACGATATATCTCTGATTACAGGATTCTGGTTACAGGATCCTCTTCCCAGAATCCTGACAGATGAAGTAGCAAGTTTTATCAGAAAATCAAATTAACCTACATGCTCAATCAGAGTTGAAAGGTGCCAAAACTACATGATGCACTGAGCCTCAGAAATACACCGCAAGACGCGGACCGAACTGAACTGAATAAAGCTGAAATGAAATGAAATTGATCCGCATATCATACAAGTGCCCCCTAGAATAGCTGAAAATGAAGTTCATTCATTCTCATGAACGAAGAAACTACCGTAATAGATAGCTGAAAAGACAGAGACATTTACCGGTGCCAATCTAGGCCGAGCACGGCGGTGACAGAGCGAACAGAGATAACTTCTACGAGGAAAGCTGAGAGCATGAAGATCGTGGAAGCGAGGAACGGGATCAGCGCACGAAATTCAGCGGACCAGTGCTTGTAGAACGGGATGCGAGATATGGCAATCAGAGCAAGAAGCAACCAAAGAGCCGGTTGCAGCCGCGAGTGCCACGTGGGTGATAGGTGTCGGAGGTAATCGATGGCGACGTAGGACATCGCGGCGATGCCCAACCCACCAGATCTGGCCGCCGGCCTCCGCATGGTTTTGATGGAATGGTGGAGAGAGTGAGGCTGTGGACTGTGGACTGTGGACTGTGGTCTAAGAAATTGAGCGCCGAATATGACTCAGCGGAACCAGATGCTGTGTGAGGGAGAGCCTCCAGGAAAGGATTCGTTGGCGTCTGTGTTTGAAAATTGCCGTCGGATATGCGTTGTGCTGGCCGAAAAATTAAATTAAATTTATATTTATAAAATAATTATATTTATAATAAAAGTTGATATTTTTTCTTATAAAATTTCAAATTTCTGTCTCATACTTTATTTAATAAAGGGAATTTTGAAAAAATAGACATTAAATTATGCAAAAATTATAGGAAGCAACTTATATTTTAGATCATTACAAACCATCCACAAAAGATTAGAGGGAATAGGGTTTAGGAGTTAAGGACAAATTAGGATCAAGAATTTCAATCATACAAAATTTACAAGCCATTTCCTCATTGCAACCTTACTTTTAAGCTGATATTCTACAGTTAAATTAAAGGCAGAATAAATGTTTCAAAAAACAATTCTCTTGTTTAATTGCATCTATATATTTTACGGGATAAAGATTAATTTATTTAGTATTAGAATGTTCTTCTATGCTTATAAATAAAAGACAGGTACAAGGTGGGGTGAGGTAAGGATTGTGTTAATTTGGAAGTGTTCAAACTTCAATCCTTCTAATGCAATGAAAAAATAAGATACCGTTTCTATACATAGCATGAATCCATGCACGGAGAACGTGACCTGACTAAACTGAAGCTCCTTTTTTTTTAATTTAAATTATTAAAAAAAAGTCGCCCCTCACAAAACTCCAGATAAGAAAAGGAACCCAGCAGTTTGATGTAGTTAGTAAGTAGACTGCAAATGCTGAAGCGGGTCATAAGTTCAATTTCTACTTGCAACACCACATAAAAGAGTTTTGGGCCAAGTCTTCGCTCTCAAGTAAGAGTCAGACTCTACAAGCACTCCCCAAACTGAACCCGGATTAGTTAGATCCAATGTGGCTTTTGGATACCTAGTGTGCAAGAGGAACAAAAAAAAAGTAAGGAGAGGTAAAATATGTGAATTATTCTTACGATAATGAAGAATAAGTAGGAACTGAATTTGAAGAGGAAAAGTTACAACCAAGAAAAATTAGATAAAACTGACATGCAACTAGAAATAATCAAAGAGCATAAGAAGGGCTTCCTTTCCAATAAAAAAAATGAAGATTTCCTCTTTTCAAGGAAAAAAAAATCATGAAGCCTACTTAAAGTGGGAAAGACGTGTAAAGCTTGTGTTTGAATATAATTCATATTTTAAGGAAAGCAAGGTAAGATTGACTACTATTGAGTTTATTGATTATGATAGTATTTAATAGAATCAGTTGTATACTATCAGAAGAAGAATTGGAGAGGGTCCAATTAAGACATGGCACGAGATGAAAACAATTATGAGAAAATGATATGTGCCTAATCATTATCACAGAGATGTACATGCGAAACTTCAGAAAGGATCCATGAGTATGAAGGAATATTACCAAGAGATGGAGATTTCTATGCTAAAGATATTTCTATGATAAAAGCCAATGTGAATGAAAATCCTGAGCAAACAATGGTAAGATTCTTTAAAGATTGAATCTCGAGATTGCTGCTAAGGTTGAGATGCAAAACTACTTTGATATGGATGAGTTATTGCATAATGTTATTAAAGTAGAGAGACAAGGTAAAGCAAAAATTGAAATCATTTGATGGTTCGAACAAGGAGTACAGATCATATGAAGGATCTAACAAAGAATATAAGACGTCTTTCAAGTCCAAAAGTGAGACCACCGGATATCCAAAAGCTACATTGGGCCTCGACTAATCCGGGCTCAATCTAGGAAGTGCTTGCCAAGTTTGACTTTAGTTTGAGGGCAAAGACCTAGCCGAAAGCTCGTTAACACAGTGTTGCACGCAAGAATCAAAGTCGTAACCCCACCCCAACATGATCCCACCTCAATATTCACAGTCCACTTACCAACTTCGCCAAACTAATGGATTAACTTTTTTCCTTTTTAATGAAAGATAGATGGACCTCATTTGCACACTCTTGTTTTTTTAAGTTTAGCCCACTCTATTTTTACAGTTACTATAAAAATTTAAAAAAAAAAAGAAAGAAAGAAATGTGTTCTCGATTAAAAAGATTGGTACGAAATAAATTAATAAGTTAAAGGATCATTTTGAATAATTTTAAATTTAAATAATCAATTTAAAATGATAAATAACATTAAAAAAGTTATAAATAAAGTTATTAAAACCACTTAATTTAACATCTTGTGATAAAAGTTTGTAATATTTTAAAACTCCACTTAATTTAATTTTAAAATGTTTTATATATATATTAAAAAATAATTCCATCCCAATTTAATTTCGGAGTCAAATCATTAAACTATAAACAACTCTTTAACTTGATTCAATTTACAATTTGATATTTAAAACCTCCACCATAACCTTTGAGCAAAGTTTCTTCTGTAAAACTAAAAGCAGACTTTCACCCTCGTCTTCCTGAGGAATCCAAGAGCTCTATTTTAATCATAAAATATCAATTACATACTCAGAAAATAAAATTATGAGGACCATATCCCATAGGGCAAAACCTCTTATATACACAAGGTGGAAAACAAACCCGCCCCGTCTCAATATGTACTATTAATCAAAGCCTCAGAATAGAGTTTGAGACTTTGGCTTAAATGAAAGGAATACCAAAACAAATCACTATGATATCAATGTTCAGGAGAGGGAGAGAGAGAGAGAGAGAGATGGGGGGGAACTGCTATTCAATTACTATATGACAGTCATATTACTTTTCTATAGAAAAGACAATAAAATAAGGCAGAAATTAAATGCAAAAAGCCTACACACCACCACAAGGCAGACAGCACAACTTTGCAAGCTGAAGAAAAAACCACTGCAGAGGAAAAAGATGGCTCTTCTCCACTGCTGGCGGCCATGGATTTGGGAGCGGTAAATCAGGAGGCAGATGGCGGTGAAATGCATCCACTGCAGCACCAACACCATCCTCATTCTCAATCAACTTGGCTACTTCCACTGCTCGAGATTTCACCTGAAGATTTCAAATTCCTTACAGATATTATGATCCAAGACTAGAGGTGTTCATGAGCTAGGCTGGTCGTTGAAGATACTTCACAAGACTACGATTCTTTACAATTATGCACCGCATATTTACAAGACTATGGCAAAATTGGAGAGTTCACAAGATGTCAGCACCATTAGACTTGGCCTACTAAACTGTCAAGTTCCAAATACAGAGTCTCATAAAGGGATGAAGAGTTCAAAAATTGAAAATAGATAGTGGCGAAAAGAAGGAACACATTTATATTTATTTTTATCATACTTCAACTCTGTAGTTCGCAGATTTTAGGGTTGAGAGCCTTGATAAATATACCTTAAATAGATTTGTTTGATCTCACAAAAAGAATTCTTTTTTCCTCTAACACAACACCATTATTCCCACAAAATGACTGAGTATAAGAATACAGAGCCATCTTCTGCATATGTGATATGTCTACCTGAATTGCTTTCAGAAGTAATATATGGCAAGACACAAAATGAAAGACACCAGAGAATACCATAATTAGAGAGCAGTTATGATGCAGACATTCAGTTTACAATAGAAAGCCATATATGTAATAGCCGTTGGAGAGTACTCCAATCATCAGTTAAATTTTATACAAATCATACAGAAATATGACTTGCTCATAATATAAACCATATTATTCTTTACATGTCCAGGAGGGAATAGTGGGAACGAGAAATCCAAAAATGCTGTGTGCATGGAAATTAACATTACCTCTGGCTGGAGCATGAACTTTATGGCGTTTGATAAGTTCTCACAAGTGAGCTCAGAGATTGGAATTGGGGCTGGTCCCAATCCTTTCTGATATATTCTGTCTCCCCAGAAGAATTGATCTCCAAAGAATGGAACTATGGCAGTGGGACACTGTCATGATATTAGATTTAACAAAAAAAAAAATCAACAATTTACATTAACGAGCACTTTATCATGTTATCAGAAGCAGTCATCAAAAATCAACTCGGTCCATCACCAAAAGTTGAAAATCAACTTGGCCTTAAATTTCATACTTTATTATTTAGTAATGTCTTGGACAAGACAAGGCATTCAAACAGATTTTTGGATTATGAAAAAGTAAAAAGATACTTATGAAGACAACATTACCCCGGCTTTTAATCCCGTGGCTGTGGTTCCAGCACCACCATGATGCACCTGCAATTTTGCACCAACATATCTTCTAGTCAGTTGTCATTGTTAGTTAGTTTATTCATTCCCTGGCTCCTCTAGCTTTTGTTGGGAGTAAAAACTGCCACATTCTTAAGCATTTCTTCCTTCTCCAAGGAAACCCGTAAGAAAACAAACAGAAACTCACCACAGCAGAACATTGAGGAAATAACCAATCATGAGGACACTCCTCCAGAAGGAAAACATTCTCTGGAACTTCTTCCACTGCATAATGGAAATCATAATGCAAGTGAAACTATGTTGATATTCTAAAATGCATGTAAGAAAATATATGTTTTATTTTATTGCAAATACAATACTATTATAGACAAGTCCTTCAATTCTTAAGGTAGTGATCATCAGAATTCACGAAACTCAATGCATAGTTATCCTTGACTCAATTTACTAATGGCAAAGAAGCCAACAATACTTTGATGAGGGTATTTCATTAGCTGCGCTAAAATAGAAAATTTAATCAGGGCATGCCTCGAATGAACGACATGAGATGTTTATATATCAGAGTGAATTAAAGCAGAGCCCTCTCCACTTAAGCTGAAACATTCAGTCACTAGGTTACTTCTTATTTGGCTGTATGCCTTAGGTGTTAACTTTGTCCTTTCTTGAATTTTGACATGCACAGTTCATAATACCTCAAATCCTTTCGAAGTAAAAACAAAAACTGATAAACATTAACAACTGGCAAGAAACGACATTGACCAGGACGTGCTGAAAATCCAGAACAACTCCGCTTCATAAATAAACCCTTGATTTGTTATTTTGGAATGGAGCCCATCTGTTCTTCTTGGATTTTTCTTAGGAAAAAATTTTATAACTTCTCAATTTTTAATAACACAAGAGTGAAGATCTTATTTTCTTTTGACCAAAAAAAAAAACAGTGCAAATTTTCATTAGAAATAAACAAGAAAAGGAAGAATGGAAGTAAGATATCTCTATGCATATGAAATCATTTCTGTAGCTTTCAATGAAACCAGCAGGTGTGATTAGACAGTGGGAGAAAATTTCTGCCAGCACAAACATTACTACATTTTCAAAATATGGCTATACTTTTCTAGCCTTTTTTTTTTTTTTTGGACCAACTACTTTTCTAGCCTATTTAATAAAAGAAGACTCCTCATTCCAATTCATGGAAACACTCTTGCGACTCATTCCATATATGATTTTCTTGTACCTTAAAGGTTCTCCTCATTATCCAACAAAATGATTAAATATTTTACAGACTAAATATACAGGAACAATATCAATTCATGTTATTTTAAATGCTAACCCTAGAAATTCCAGTTTCAAACCCTGAAGAATAAAAGAGTATCACAAAACAGTTATACTTTAACTAAGATAAAAGGCACCTAAAGTTATGTGAATCTGAGAGCAAACGGTCAAATGAAAATTCTATGATATTGATGACATTCAGCTATGGAATTCATAAAAACTTTTAAAAACTAGAAAAGAAGAAAATAAAGAAGTGGAAACTCTAGTAACACTCATGATGCATGCCAGGAATTAGAAATATTAACATCAAGTAAGTACAGAAGGTAAAACCTCAATTTGAAAACAAATGGTTACAAACATTATGGACACTGCACATTATTTAACTTCATATAAACAAATGTCTTAAGATGAAACATGAATTTGAAAATAGATATATGATCTCCAACAGCAATGAGCATCTGGATTTTGGAACAGAGGAGGCAGGTATAATATAAAGACGAAGCAAAATACTTACAATTTCCCAGATTTCCCCAACCTCGGTCAATAATGCCCCATTGTCCTGTATCCTTTAGTGCCTCCAATATAACATCAGTAGTTCTTTTGGAATCTTCGAGAGGCTAACAAAGAAAGACATAAAATTTTCAATAAGAATATTTCCAAAACCGCCTACAAAATGTCAAGCAGTCTCAAGCATGGAATGCCAAGTTCACTGGCATTAAGCATATCTTCAAAAACAAGTTTTACTCAGGACAAGTAAGCCCTTAGTGTGAACTGATTCTATTATGAATTCAAATTTTAGAAATGGATCAACACGACATGTCAGCACATAGTGCATTAATCATGAAAATGCTCTAAGATTTTTATTTTAACATTTATTCCCAATATAACAGTAATTTCAGTCTAACATCATGGTCTTAAACTATAATTGCAATTGTGTTATGGTTAGAATTATTGTGGGAGACACAAAAGAAAAGTGCCATTGGTCCATTGTGGACTGCAGTTTGGCCTGATGCTGTTGCAGAGCTCGCTGCAACTACAATATTATGGCCACACCAAATGATGGGGCGATAGTCCGCATTTTAAGACTGTCCAGCACATTAGACGGAATTTGCTGCATGCCCAGCAAAGCTCATTAGAACCCTGTTTGAGTTATGTTGTCAGAAAAATATGACAAACAGAACAGTATTTTAGCAGCCTAAACAGAGAACTGTGCTTTGAAAGGTTCAGAAAATTCAGTTCGCCCCAACCACTAGAATGACGTTATTATGAAAAGTCCACATGGAAGTACCTTTAAATATAATTTAGTTAATAATAGTCAATGCATGTCGGATAGTAAAGTTGTTTCCTTCAGAAACTTTGGGCCAGTTTGGGCTTGCTCTGACTTTCCGCTTATTTTTTAAAACAGGTTCTTTTCAAATGGGGTTTTAGAAGTACTGTGAATGATAATCAGTCCAAGTTTAGCAAAATAATCTGATAAGTGTATTTATCAATATTTGAACAGTTTGAATTTCATAAGCCTTTCAAAAAGTGCTTATAACAGTCAAATTACACAAAAGGGCATGTACAGATTTGACTTTAAAATAGAGATTCCATAAAAATAATTGAGAGTAATTATGGTATATAATGATTTCAAGTAGGGTTATGATCATATTAAAAAAATAATTTCCTGCTTCTGCTATCGCTTCCAAGCAGGAGCTCCAGTTTTACGCTTCCTTCATGAAGAAGAAAAACCGCTCATGTGACCACTCAAAAACAGCTTCTTTTTTATTTTTTTCAGAAGCTTGGCCAAAAAAACCTTTTACTCTCAACATAGGTAATCTCTTTTAAAAAATAAGCAACTTCCTCCAAACAGGCTACTAACATTGCATCAATGAATTCATAAGTGAGTGACAGATAATTCAAGCATAACTGATCTAAGAGCATCTGATGATCAATCACTGCAACAACTATTCAGGGGATAAAGCTAAATTAAAGCTGTATCACAGACAAGCCAATTAATGGATAAAGAAAACATTGTTGCATTCTTAGGCATCAGGTATGCTAAGTATGTTGAGGTAAAGTAATTTACAAATCTTTTTGTTTATAACAGAGTGCAGAATGTCATCTATTCTTCATTCGCAGTATATAAAGATTTGACATTTCAATAAGTATTGAATAACAAAAATCACGTTTATAAAGGGCTGCAATATGTTTGAATGAAATAACAGTAATAATAACAAAAAAAACACAAACTAGATATAGTTAAATGAATTTGTCATACCATGCTGCCAAACCCAAAATATATGGGTTTTGGTCCTTTTACAATCCACTGGACAAAATCTTCCTGTGGTTGGTACTCCGATCCAAGGTTTAGAAAACAATAACCAACAACATCAACTAATGGACCCCAGTCTGCAAATACATTAAATGTCATTATTCCTTGTATTGAGACAGATTAAGCAAAACATGTCTACCAAGCATTTCAAGACAGCTATTGTTCACAACTAGTAACATTTAACTGCTAAATGCTGGCTGCACTCCATAATAAAAATGTACTCTCATTGAGCATAAAGAACATAGCATTGAGTAGAAACTAATTTGAACTAGAGCAAAGTCATAGCGTTCTCCTTGAAATAAACTTCTGCATTACTTGAGAAATTTCATCCAACTATATTTACAGAATTGAAGGAACTTTATATAATAAAAATGTAAATGATCCATCCCAAATTGATTCCATGTAAACAGTATTTGCAATTGCATCTAAGTCTACTTTGAAAGTGCTTTCCACTTCTCTATTGCGCAGTGTGCTGTGCAGAGAGAGAAGAGAGATGGGGTTTGGCGGAACCCACCACATGGGCCCCACTCCACCCTGTATTTCTTTCTCTCTCTGTGCAACAGAGAACTTGAGTCCGTTGAAAATGATCAAATAATATACTCATCACCCCCTTTAAGTACTGATATTGAAAAATAAATTATAGAAAATATATGAGAGGACATCACCAAATATTATAATGAATGATTGATTGCATCCTTGACCGTACCACTTGGCTTTGGAACAACATGAGAACTCCACATGTAGCCAGTTGGTAAATGAGATATTGATCCACGATACATACTGAAGTAAGCAATAGGAGCAAGCTTCAATATCCGTTTCCTGAAGTCATTGATAATTCCTCTCATTCCCCACCACATTATTAGTTCTACAAGAATGTAAGAAAGCTGGAAGCAGAAGAAAATATAAACAGATTTAATGGTAAATTTAATTCTCCAGTTCTTGCATAATAGTAAATCCAAATTACCAAAAAATTTCAATAAAGGACATACCCAATAACCAGCATGCTGAGGAACGCGTGCCAAAGGATGAGGGAACTCATATGTTGGCCTGCCTATTGAAAAGAAAATATGTAAGAGATGACAGCAAATGGTACTGGATAGAGCAACAAGAAAAATGGAGTAGCGGCTGTACACAAGAAAAAGCACATAAAGACAAAAACAGTACTAAACTTTCTAGGCCATGCTTGGGATAGAAAATTGGTAAATTGAAAAATGGGCAACAATTTGCTAGGCAAATGAAGCATTTACCCAAATATTCAAAACTGCAGTTATTCCTTTACCTAGATCTGTATAGTATGAAAATTTCAAGCCAATAATTAGATATTTATTTTGTAACACCATATCTTTCAGCTAAGAGATCTCTTATAGTTTCCACTCAAGTAATATAATAACATTAACTCACGTCCAAGGCATTGTGAAGAAGATGTGAAGGGGAACCCCAAGGGCTTCAGCAACATGTAAATGTCCTGCAAACGGAGCACAAGATATTTTTCTATCAATATTCTTCACAAAATAAGTGCAATTAAGTCACATTCTCATGGACTGGGGAAATATTTTTTTTGTGGGGGGCGGGGGGGGGGGTGTGGTTGTGGGTGTGGGGCCATCGAATTTCATACTCTAATGTCAATACTTATTTATGTGGCCCAAATTTCACATGTTTTCCCCAAGTACATGGTTAACACTTTCTTACATTATGAACATAACGAGCCCAAGGTTCATATATGACCCACATCAAAATCACACAGCTCTCTAAGCTTGTAACCACTCACCATATGCAGGAGGATTGGCAATAATAGCCTGAGCTCTGAAAGGAACACCAGTTTCCAAATCAGGTGCTGTGCATGCTGGAAGAAGAGATTCAATAATGGCTTTCAGCTGTTTTTTTTGCAAGGATATTTCTGATGGTCCTGATGGGATTAGACCTTTATTTCTTACCATATCTATAAATTGAAATAGTTCATTTAGTATATCAATATAAACAATGAATTAATTAAAACAAAATTACACAATTAATCATTCTCAAAATTTTTCAGATGAAAATTAAAAAGTAAGGAGTTAAAGAAATATTGCCATTTTCGAAGTTTTACATATCAGCCATTCTGTGCACTAGCTTGATAAAAATTTTGGGCAAGTTTTGCATAGCTTTGGTATTAGGACAATACGATGGAGAATGTAATGAGAATTATCTTCATATATGTATATATCATACCAAAGTTTGATCATTGTGCCTTATTCTTAAACCTATTGACATGTAACAGCTAGAGGTGTTTTCTAAGAGCAAGATCTCATATCTCAGTACTGGACAAATCTTTCAAAGAAACCTTGAAGATGACCTTCACAGAAATCAACTCCAAAACAAATTAAAAGTGTCCATTCACCAAGAAAATATAAGTGCATTCTGGCATATGTTTGAAGGCCAAATCCAATAGGAGAATCAAAGGAAAGGAGCTTTGTAGAGATTCTACATACGCAAGTTAAGAACAAAATGCAAGTACCGCACAACAGGAATTGCTATATATGCAAGAACTAATTAGACTTAGGGACCTCTTACATCCTGCCAAAACTCGAGGATCACCGCCCAGAGGATAGAAATCTACACCAGCTGACTTTATAAATGAGTCAAAATTAACATGAGTTGCTAACCTAACATGATGACCATACTCCTGCATGAAAACATCAGATCATCACTGATAGTAAATCAAATGACTACAGAAAGAGACATTCAACAAATATGACAGTTGATGGGTAGAATATATCAGGCTGAAAATCAAGATTTGGCATCCTTTGAATTGGTCAATGGCAAAATCCTCATGACAACAATCAAGAGTGTGTAAAAGTTAGATCTCTACAACATGAAAATGAATATAAATCAATAAAGTATTTGAACACAACTCTATCAAAAGGTGTAGAGGAAGACCAAGAAGAACACTAAGAGAAGTTATATGGCATGATCTCTTGATAAATGATTTATCTAAAGAGATGGTGTTTGATAGAGTCCATTGGCATCGTATGATCCATGTAGTTGACTCCACTTAGTGGGATAAGACTAATATTATTGTTGTAAAATATTTGAACACGCTATGGCTTTTGTGACAAAAATACTCAGACTACTAACATTTTTTTAAGGTATGAGTGATGGAAAAATGACATGTCAAGGCAATTAGAAAATTACAAGCACCAAGTCCATCCATACAAAGAGGTGGCATAACAAGATGACAAAGTGTTGCTTAGTAGACCCAGAAACTTACAAATGCATTTGTCAAAAGGCAGAAGTCAGAGGAAATGCTTCACATGATACTAACACATATAGTGTACACAAGCCAAGTTGGGCCAGGGCTTGACCCAACCCTAGACCTTGCAAGGATAAATTCAGGCCCCTTAAAATGAACCCTGACCCCTGCTTGAAATTCTCCATCAAACTAGAATACCATGCATATCAGTTTGCTTAAACCATGGGACGTCAACCCTGACTACTTAAGAAAATGGAGGACCAGAACCACGTCCTACCTTTAAACAAGAAATACAAGAAATTCTAGAATAAGAAGGAAAAAGTTATAGCCCATAGACATAAATAGTGTATACCCTTGATATCTTGTAGCTATCATCAATTGCAAAAGTGACTTAGATCAAAGTGAATTAACCAAAACCAGGGCATATAGATGTAACTAATGGACATCAAAGAAATAATAGCTTTAAAACACTAAATAAAGCAGATTCTATTTGATGGGGCTTCAATTAGTATGGAATGCTTGAGTCCTATATTGAATAGTATGAGATGCTCTATAGGGTATTTAAGTGAGTTGATTGTCTTACCTTAATAGCTTACATTTGGAAGAAGATTCCCCATCCCACTTGAATACCCATCAATTGGTATCAGAGCCTTATGCGTGATAGATTTAAAGAGGGTTACCTTCAAAGGGTTCTAACCAATGAGAAAAATCAAGTGAAATGTTATCAAGTGAAGTATCATAGAGTAAAGCCATCAAGACGTCAACTCTCTAAAGGGAGCCAATTGATGGGGACTTAGGCAGTATGTGATACCTAAACCCCACATTGAGTAGTATGAAATGCTCTATGAGATATTTAAGTAAGTTTATTCTCCCACCTCAATAACAAGTTTTTGGGAGAAGGTTCCCCATTGTACTTGACTACCCATCACTGTTATTTAGAAAATGTTCAGTCCTGAACTATCAACACATGATATTCATCAATTCCACTCAACAAGCAAGAAACAATAAATAATAATAACAATATTAACAGTAACTATAATAATAATAACATGATTTGACAATGCAATCCTTTTAAGCACCAAGGTTAATCAAATGGAAACATTCAGACATGCCTGTAGTCTCTTTGCAATGGCCAGAAAAGGTTGTACATCTCCTCTAGTTCCAACAACAAGTATAGCAATTTGCAACCTTGTAATTGATTTTTTGCATTCAGAAACAAAAATGTCCCATGCTGCCAAGTCTTCAAATGATTGGAGCTCTAACAATTCTGATTTAACAGGCTCACTCTTTTCTATATCCACTTCGACAGTCCCATCGCTTTGTATCTTCACAAGTTTCCCAATCAATTTTTTCTGAGAGGCACAAGAAAGTGTAATGACCAACCAAAGAAGTTTGTAACTCTAAAGCATAAATAGCAAATAAAGACTTCAATGTGAAGAAGAAAATATAACAACCTGCAACATATTTTCCAAATAACCTAAAAAATTGGATGGCCTAAAGACATAAGTATCCTTAAAACACATGAAGATGAAATTTTTTATATTTTACTGTGGGTAGAAAAGTGATGATATCACATTTACTGATGTGCAGGGGCAGCTACTAATTATGGATCAAGAGTTTTAACTAAATTTTAACACATATTGAAGTGACAACAAAATTACACGACCCTCCTACACAGAGCAAATGATGAACAAAATGAGGAGGACACAGCAACTTAACAAGAATGTGTTGATCATATGATTTCTCAGATACACATTGTTCCAATAGTATAATCAAAGGCCAAAGAACATCCAAGTATAATTTACTCCATTAGAATAAAATTGCACAAGCACAATTATAAAAATTAACCTCATGTACATGTGAAGACATTTGTGTCTACCTTTTCACGCTCTAATAGTCTGTCTAATATTAAGCTATGCCTTGGAGACATTGTCTTCTCCGTAACAGATCTAGAAAACGTAACTTCATTATAATCAATAAGCGGGTTCCTCTCAGTTCCAATTGGTGCTGTTATGCTATGGCTCAACCCTTCAAGAACAATATTCAATATTACGATACATAATAAATAAACCTTGCGAAAGAAGCAAATCAAAATTCACTGTTCAACAGACAATTGCAAGATTGAGAATATGAGATGATGAACAGCATTTACCCAAGGTGAAAAATGGGCATTGCGCTCAGCTCTTTAAATCAAAATGAGAATATGCCATTAAGACCTCAGAAAAGGACATTAAAATACTTCCAATTTTCTAGATTTAATTCTGTGAAACAAAAACAGGATGATGACTAGATAAATTATAGGTATAAGAAGAGCCTAATTGGCTGAGAAATTTTACATCTAGAAACGGTTCTTACATTTCACTACAGAAAAGTGAGTTCAGTGTCATCAACCTAACCCAATTCTAAGGACTTATACAAGTTATAAACACTTCTAAGCAATCCACTATAAGGAAATGCAAGTCTTTCTCCTTCTTTGATTAGTATCAGGTTCTCTTCTTCTTCCCATGGCTTATCCCCGTGATTAGATGCAGAGAAGCAAGAACTTCATTAAAACAAAGTCCAAGAAAGTAAAGTAGACCATTACGGTGGAAATTGACTAGGCATAATATACATTAAGGTTAGGTAGTTCAGTCACTTCTTCCACAGTATTCCACAGCCCAAAAAAAAAATCGTACAAAGGAAAGTCAACAACAAAGTGATCTCTTTTTGAGCCATGAAGCACTCCTTCCATGCTTCATGTAATCCCACAATTAGTTTTAGCCCCAGAATTAATCATGAATTTATTTTACTAAAAGACGAACAAGATTATTGATACCACACCGAATGCTTTATAACCTATTCTTTCAGATTCCGCCCGAAACCAAAAAACTAAGCTAACAAACTCTCGTTTCTGCTGTGTCAGTAAAGGGTATTTCAGCCAAACATGGAGTAAAAAGATTATCTCAAAACAATATCAGAGGGCTAATTATGACTGAAAAAACCTTTTTCAGCTGCAATATATACAATGCGGCAGCGCCAATACAATGATCAACTGCTTAATAGATTGACAATAGGCTACTGGCATAAAGCTAATGAGCACTAACCTCTACAAGGCGAAGAACTAGCTTCTAGTTCTTTTGCTTTAGAGCTGTCTATAACGGGTGACTTCAGTGGTTCCTCACAAGATGCTGAATGTACGGATTCATTCTGAGACTTGTTTTCCATCGTAACAGAATCGTCATCACTCATTTTCCTGAAATCTTTCATTTATTGGCTGTCCAAACCCCCCCTTCATCTAATTCTCCGGACAAATTTTGTACTCATACTCCCTTTCCCGGAATCCCCAATATCAAGTCTCAACACTTATATTTTTAAGTCGGCAAAATTTGTAAGCTCTAGCAAACCCACAGAACCAGAACTGTAATACCCTGTGAACGGACGTCAAATTCACCATATAGCTGAGAATAAAGAGGATAAAAATCCAATAAGCAACCGATAACCTCTAAACTCACGAGCTCAGAATCAACAGTTTCTGAGTGTCTGAATACTTGAAAGCTTGAGTAATGAATGTAATCAACCAGGTAAGCAAACCCACCGGTTATTCAAGCACGAAGAACGTTTGGTAGCGTGAAGCAGTTGAAGCAAAAGCAGAAAAAAGCCAAAAATAAGGGGCAGCGCGAAGAACCAGCAAAGGCATGTGCAAGCAGAGTATGAAACTTCGAAACTCAGGAACAAATTGTAATATAGAAATTTTGCGGAAGAAATGCTAATTTGGAAAACTCTCCATGTTCATTGTCCGTACCAGTTGTGCTTATTTATACAATATGGAAAATGAAAGAGAGAGAATAAATTGATAATCATTTTATAGGCAAAATTAGAGAGTTGGAGATGGTAGTTGTTTTGGACTGGGAAACCAGTTCCTCGGTGGGATGCTTAACAACCAAGGATCACGAACCCAATGACAGTACTGTGGAAGAAAAATTAAGAAATTAAAATTTAAAAAAAGATAAAAATAGAGAACAGCCATGACTATAACAATTAAATGTTTCAAATTTCGGTCTAATATATGATAATCACTCTAATTTCTTAATATTTTTGAGCTGACACCACGAGAACGAGAGTTTTATTAATAAGAAATTTGGAAATTGAATGTATTAGTATATGAAAATTTATTCAAAATATTCAATTTCAAACAATAAGAGTGAGAATTTGGCAAAAAAAAAACAGTAAGTCAAAAAAAATTAAAATAGAATAAAATAAAAAAAAATCACATTATTTATAAATTTTTGAATAATCGGATTTTTAAAAAATTAATTAATATTATAGTTTACTAATCAGACCCACCGAATAAATGAATTTTAAAATGAAAAGACGAACGAGCATGGTGCTCGTGATCCTCGCGATTCGCGGTCCACATGTGGGTTTTATATAATAATAATAATACTTAGGAGTCGTACGATATGAGAAAGTAAGGGGAAACGTTAATACAGCCCAACTTCTGGAGATCAAGTACAAAAAAAACTTCTGAAGATTAATGATTATCGTTTAATTTAAAAAAAAACTTTTCAACCAAAATTTTGGGAAATTCTATTTTTTTAGTAGTCTATAATTTTTTTCAATCATTTCCATAATAAAAAGATATTTATATTTTTAATATTAAAATATAATATATTTATTTAAAAAATAATTTTAACTTCTCAAAAATAATAAATTAAACAAGCAAATTATACAAGTGTAAATATAAGAGACTCACTTTAAGATTTTCAATTCTTTTGAGTTATCACTACAAAAGTTTTATCAATAAAAAATTAGAAATTGGATGTATTATATGAAAATTTACTCCAAAAAATTAAATTTCAAACAACAAGAGTTAGAACTTGACCAAAAAAAATCAGAGTCAAAACAAGAAATATTAAAATAGAATAAAAATTATCTTTGAATACAATAAAAACAAAATCACATGATTTATAACTTTTAGAATAATTTTTTTTAATTAATTAATATTATAGTTCATAAATCAGCATATTCTTTAGTTTTCTTTTTTCCGACATCATATTCTTTTAGTTTTGTGTGTGAGGGAAAATTTTGTTTAGGATAAGGAAGAAAATAATCTTTTTTTATTAAAATTTTATTATAAAAGATTAGACCAACAGTATAAACCATGTTTTTGTGGATAACCCTTCAATAGGTTGTATTAGTTTACTTGATTTGGATAGACTAAACTGGGTCTCAATTCCTTTTTTTTTATTTTTTTCTCTTGACAGTAGCCTTTATTTTAAAAAAATCCTAATGGTTGCTTAAATTTTTTTTAATTTGAATTAAAATAATTTTTCCTCTCCATCTTAATTCTATAATTGGAAATTGTGAAATAAGAGTTGACAATTTAAAAGGATATATTGGAAATCACTCAGGATTTCTTGAAAATCTATGAATATATAACTTTACACCCTTTATTGGCCCAAAATATATATATATATATTTATATATATACACACATATATAACTTAGTCCTTCCTTATCAATAAACCATTTTGAAATCACAAATTGTACTCCCTCCCTCTCTTTTTATATGTGTTTTTTAAAGTTTAGTACACAAATTAAAAAATATAATAATACTATTAATAAGTTAGAATTTATTTTAAATTTATTAATATGCCCTTAAAAGAATAAATAGATAAAAAAGAACTATTAATTTTATATTTAACTTTTAAAATGACATATAAAAGTATAAGTAAAAATAATAATTAATGTTAGTTTTAAATTTGAAAGCGACATAAAAATCAACAAAAAACTTCTTAAGAAATGACAATTAAAAAGAAATAGAAGAAGTAATATATTTTCTTTTTTTATTAAGAGTAATTTTTTTTACAAGCTCAAAAAATCAAAGTTTTCCCTTTATGCCCTCTCTTATCCTTAATGTAAGGATCTATTTAGAAGATCTTTATAGTTTTAATATAAGCATCTTTGCAAAATTTAATAAAACATTAATTTATAATTTTCACAAATTTTCTTGATAATTTTAACTTTATCTCTCTAATTATTAATGTATAATAAAGGTTAATGGTTTTTATTAATCCTCCGTTTGGATGAAGAAAAAATAAGAGGAGAAAAATTTGGGAAGAAAACAAAAAGGAACCTAGATATCCAATTGTCTAGATTCCTCCTTATTTTTCCTCCTAATATTTGTCTTCCCCTTATTTTTCTCTTATTTCAAATAAAAATTTAAAAATATTTTAAGAATATCATATTTTTTCTGATTTCAAATATAAGTTCTCATATTCTGAGATATAAGTCATCTCTGAATTATTAAATAAATTTTTTTTATAAATATCCATTATTAATTTTTTTATAAATATCCCTTATTACTGAATTTAACATATTTTTCTAATAAAGTTACTTATATTTTAAACTTATAAAATTAAAACTTCTAATTAATATTAACTATCTGGCTTAATTTACATAATTTATTTTAAAAATATCTGATAAAAAAAAAGCGCGAGGAGTATAACGCTAAACAGGCCCATCGAATTGTGAAATTTTTGGTAATGAAAAAAAATCAACAGGTCATGCGCCTATAATCTAAGACATAGTATGAGAAAAGAGGCCCCACTGGTGTCATCAGTAACCCTCCCTCTTGGATTGAGAGATCTGGGAAAGATGGAAGAGGAAAGGAGGAGAAAATTAGCGTTTAACTCAATAAGTAGGAAGGAAGAAAAAAAAATTGAAAATTTTTATTTAATTTAATAAGTAACATGAGTTAAAATTTTTCTAACTCTCTCCTCCTGCTACCCCTCCCCTCTGAAAATGAAGAAATTTAAAGAGAAAATAAGAAAATGCATTCCCTCCCCTTCTCTAAAATGCCTGGCCTTCCCTTCCCTTCCCGTGTTTACCAAAGCTGTAGATGGCTACTCTAGAGTGTGTATCCGGGGATTCAAAAGAACCGAATTAGGAATTTTAAAATGGAAAGACAAATGAGCATTAAGCATGGTCCTCACGTTCCAAATTCATTGGCTAAAGTTTCAATGTCAAGGCAGTCAAATAGTAGAATACTCTCTCTTTTTCTTAACCTAGAAGGCAAATGTCGAATACTAAATTTATTAATTAAGTGCATAATTAATAATTTAATTAAACAAGTTGATAGTGGCATTGAAGAATGATGACCCTGAATATTCAAAGTGCCAAAAGCGTTTTAATGAGGGAAAATGACTTTTGAGGATTGTGGAGAGTGAAAATTATGAATAAGACTGCCAATATTTAAAATTTTTTAAAGAGACTCAAATTCTCAGAGGGAAAAAATAAATTGGGCTTGATCAAAATGCCATCCCCTCCCTTCTCACTAGAGCCCCTGCCAAAGCCATCGTCAGAGCTCCAAATAACGTTACCGACAAGGGAGGACAAAAATTGGAGGAGGAGCATTTGTCTTACTACTAAAATATTAGAAAGTAAATTTGAAATAAAGTGTAACCCATTTAGAAACAAGTTATTTCCAAGTGAATTATGAAATGTTTTCAACCCACCCTTTCAATTCCCAATAGTCAAAAGAGTCTCTCTTTTTTTTGCCAGAATAATCAAAAGAATCTCAAATCACTCATTTCCAAATAGATTATTCTATATTTTCAACTGAGGTTCAGGATATTTCCATCCTACCTTCCTACCTTTTAGCAATAAGACAAATACCCCTCTCCCTCCCTCTTCATCTTCCCATTTTTTAAATATTTCCAACACAATCTTTCAGTTTTCACTAGTTAAAAGACTTTCAAAATATTTCCACTTGAAAATGGGTACACTATATTTCCAACATCCAAGTAAGTTTCAAAATATTTCTAACCTTCTTTTTAGCTTTTCAGTATTAAAAGGAAAAGTCATTCCCCTCCCTCTTCCTTCTCCCTCTCTTTAACTAGACTACTAAAAACTAAAGGCGTGGGTAAGGAGTTTTTATAAATCACTTGGAAGTAACTCATTTTCAAGTGGGTTATACTATATTTTCAATTTGCCTTTAAGTTTTTTAGTACATATAAAAAGAAAAACACATTCCTTCTCTCCCTCCTCTTCATCGCCAATGCCAGAGCTCCGACAACATTGTCACTGCAGCTTTGGCAATGATGCCGGTTCTGGCAAGGGCTCCGATGAGGAGGGAGGGGAGTTCCAACCCAATTTATTTGTTTCCCTCCAAGGAGCTGGGTTTTTATAAAAAAATATATATCTTTTTTTAAGCCGTCCTCAAAAGTCATTTTTCCTTCAATGCATGTTAAATCTGTAGATTCATTTGCCATTCTGAAGATTACGCATGGCGTAATCATGAGGAAGAAAAGAAAAATCATGGTCGGTAATCAGTACCTTACTTTAAAATTGTTTTCCCTTTTCCCGGTAAAAGAAATTTACATCGTCAAAAATATATTCAGTTGGAATTAACTTTATATAAATAGAATATATATATATATATTAGCCAAAAAAAATTAACAAGAAAAAGAAAAACTATGAAAGAAAAACATAGAAGATGACGAACACAAAAAAGATTAGAAAATAAACCATGGTTTGGATGCGGCAATTTTTTTTTTAAAAAAAAGAATAGGAGCAACCTAGAGATTACATACGTTGGTTGGTTGAAAGAGCTACTCTCTCCTCCTATATCTTTGTCTAATATATGCCTACAACTTGCAGGAGACTGATTAATCACAATAAAATTGCTACTACTATCATGCACTTGGTATGTAAGCTAGTCAACACGAACTACTAGAAATATTAGTTTTAGGGAGAAAATTTAGCGAATGAATTAGCGACGAATTGTAAGTTTGTAGCTGTTATTAAATTTAGTGAGGAAATTAGCAAGGAATATCATTTCCCTTGCTAAATTAGCGAGTAATTAGCAAGAAATTTTTTATTCCTTACTAAATTATTATGAATAGCGAGAAATTTGTCCATCACTAAATTTTTTAAAATTAATTTTAATATATTAAAATTATTTTATTAAAAATTTAATTTTAATGAATTACAAATTTTTTAAATAATTAAGTTATAAAATTATTTTTATTAGTTGATTATTTTAAATTAATAAAAATAGGTAGATTAATTTTTATAACTTGTTGGTAGAAAATGAAAATGAAAATTCATTTATTACAAAATTCAAAATATAAAGTATTTTATGATATTAATAATTGAAATTATAATATATTTTTATTTTTTAACAATATATTAATTTATAAATATATATATGTGTGTATTAGTGTGTAGATAAATAATATATATTTAATATTTTATATAAAGACTGCAAATACATTCCAGTTCAACTGGTAAAAGTCTGAATATAAATGTATTAAAAGTAGGAAGTCATGGGTTCGAACATAAGTAAATGCATATTTGAAATCATTATGTGACATGACAGTGACGTGTCGCAATCATGGTGATGTGGCATGGGTGGCGGGGTGATGTGGCGGTAGTGTGGCATGGGTGGCCGGTGACATGGCAATGATGTGACATGACGCGATGTTGGTGGTGACATGGCAATGATGTGGCAGTGTTGAATTTTTTATAATTTAGCGAGGAATGAGTTCCTTGCTAAATTTAGCAACGCGGTTTATAGCGATCAAATTAGCGATGGATTTTATCCCTCGCTAAATTGCTTTTTTCTAGTAGTGACGTTCATTAGCTTCCCTCAACATGTCCTTAGTTATATGGTTTCAATCTTTTATAATAAACTCCTTAATTTTCTTAAATAGCACTAATGTACAGATGATCATTAGAACTGCCATAAGTTATAAGATTGATAGCTTCTATAGAATCATTGCAGACCAAAATTCTTTTGAGCCCCTTAGCCCAGCAAAATTTAATTCCATGTGAGACAACCATAAGCTTTGCTGCTGTGTTTGGCATGACACCCAACTTAGCCATAGAGCCAAAAATCCACTTCCTATTACAGTTGTGTATTGGGCAAGTATTTCAATAATCATTTAGTTTGGTTGAATGAAAAGATTTTAAAAACAATAAAAAAAGAAAAAAATGTGTGACTCAAAATCAATTTTTTGTACCATATTCATTTCAAAATAATAGTCATTTTGGAATTATCCATCCAAATTAAAAAAATTAATAAATAACCTAAAAATTAACAAAGGTGTATTGTATTTTACTATAATACCCTATTAATTTTTATAGTGCTTTTTAATGCTTATATATTCCTTCATTATTATTATTATTAAAGGGTAATTTTGTCAAAATATTAATTTTATCTTAAAAGTTGTAATGGCACAATTGTTTTGAAACGGATGCGGTATAAGAACAATCACATTTTTGGAGGAAAGGAGGGTCAAAACCCATTCATTACGCATGTATAAGCCCAACCCAGCATGAGATAATGTTTTTTTTTTCTTTCATTTTGGCTTGACTTGACCGGCAGAATCGTTGCGAACCAGGACCACCATGCCACACGCACCCCTCAGGAAGGGATTAGAGTTATATTAAATCATGACGTTTGGGCTGATAGGGTCAAGTAAAAAGCTACGACCTCACTGCCACCTACTACAATTTGTTCGCCTAATGGTAAACAATTGATCCAATAAATTTTTTTGTTTATACAATTGATCCAATATTTAATATCAAAGCCATGGCCATGGGTCATTTCTTCCAGAAGGCACTGTGCAATATGTCAAAGGAATTGTTGGGTGGGCCAACATTCTGTCTTGACAAAGCCCAATAAATAAAACGCTCACAATCCAACACAATCGATGCAAAACTGAAATTCTAATTTGAATCATGATGATTTGTTAATAATACTAAATATAGGAAGATTTGTTACAAAAAATAAATTTATAAAACCATAGTAATTCTTAGCATAATTTTATATTGAATGTCAGGTAATTAGTATCAGTTATAGTTTTAAAAAATTATTATTTATTCTTCTATTAATTATTGCTCAATTTATTTTATTTTTACAAGAAGATCTTCACATGAAATATATACTCTATCTACCAACAAATGCTATTCCCAGCTGTTAATGGCCCATATCCATAAACAGTAAGTTTTAACTAAATTAATTAATACATTTAGGCATAGAATTGCAGAGCAGATGGACCAATTGAGAGGTAGGCAAGTTAATTTTTAAGCATATATTTTCACTTCAGTATTTTATAAAAAAGGAATTTACCTACATCTCAATCGTCTAACTAATTAAAAAATAATATTGGAATCCTTACATTGTACAAAACTTGAATGAGTGAGTTGCACGATTTATAAAATTTGTTAACATGCAGTGCGATTGCTATAAATTAAATATATTATATATTATTATATACCGTAAAATCTATTATAAGATATATTATTTATTAATTATGAATAATGAGATTTACTTCTCAAAATATTGTATAACGTTGCATAAGAAAGAAAATTAACGTGCCTAATTTTATGTGTCTAGTTCATGTGTGTGTAGAACCGTTAAAACAAGTCAAACCCGACGACCTGATCCGAAAAACCCAAAAGAATGAGCAGGCTTGGATCTCAATTTTGGGAGCAAACACATAATTCAGACCTTTTTAGCTCGACCCATTTACGTCCAGCCTGTGGCGGGTTAGCCCGAAAAGCTCTTTTTTTTATTGTTTAAAATATTAAAAAAATATATTATTTTATTAATTAGTAATATATAAATTGTAAAAATTAAATATTATACTAATTTTTTATGAATTATAATAATAATTAGCTGTATTAATTTAAATAATTATATGAAAAAAGTTTTATAAAAATATTAAAAAATTAAAAGAAAAAACCTGGGGATCGACCCGATTTTTGACAGGTCTATGTGTGTGTATGCGCGTTTGAGTGTTAGAAGTGTTTGTTGACGGCGATTCATGAGTACATGCATTAATGAAGCCTGTGATGTGGTTATATGAGGCGACCATTTGTGAGTTGTGACCTTATATAATTAGTAAAAGTCACCATCGATCCCATGTGAGAAATGAAGAAAGCCACAACATTTAATATCACACCATAATATTTTGCACTCTAGAAAAAATTGATCTAGTTGCATGCAACCTTCGTAGAATTAATTATTTTATTTTAATTTAATTGTAAGATGACAAAACTTGTAAACTAGTCAAAACCATGCATGTAGATGAACCTGTGGCAAGGGCAAGGGAGAGAAGCCACCCAGGACACCGTTTACCAAAGGGATGGCCTCCCACGGTCCGAGAATTATTTTTTTTTTAATTTAAAAATTATAGATAATAATAAAATATGTCTTCAAGAGATCGTGCAATAATGCATGCATTTATGTAATTTTATCATATTTGAGGGGCAGCAAGGAGGCAGCACCTCCTTTGGCAGGAGAGACCCTTCCCCTTTACAAAAGGTGAAGCCTTTCTTGAGCACAAGCCATACTTGGAACTAAAACCAAAAGGTCAGAAACTACCTACCTCCAAGCAACAAGTCTCCACATCACTCTAGCCGCCCATGTCTGGTCTACGGGTTACTAGAAGATAAGCCATTAGTGAAACCCAAGCCTTCAGCTGAACATAAACGGATAAACCATATATCAAGACCAATAGATAAACCTAGCTCTGCATGTCTTTTTCCGAACACAAAACACCAAAAGCCAATTATAAAATTGATCAAGAACCTCCTGAAGGTGAAGGTGAGAAGCCACCCCACAAAACAAGTCCTTAAATGACCCTAATCATCCTGGCCATAGGTTACAAGAGGAGAAGCCGTTAGCAAAACCCCCAAGCCTGGCCTTTTCCAGCTGAATACATACATACATACGTACAAATTAATTAATTAAACTAAAGAATATTGAGAAGCAAACCCCAAAGAACAAGCCACCCATGCACATGACCTCCAATTTGCAAGAAGAAAAGTCATCACCAAAACCTAACTAAAAGGTGAGAAACCAACCCCTAGGAACAAGTGCGGCCCCATGTACGTATACAAGACCCCAATCACCTAAAATATCTACAAGAAGAAAAACCATTGTTGAAAAATAAACGAAAGGGCGAAAAAACAACGCAATAAACAAGCCTTGATCACATGATCCTAATTAATCACCCAAAGCCTTTGCCAAAACCTAAACTAAAAGGTGAGAAACCACCTCCCAAGAATAAGCTAGCTCCCACATGACTCTGACATTTGCAGGAGAAAGAGAAGGCATTGCCAAGAGATAAGGGAGAGAGCCTCCACAGGATCCTTACACCAGCTAAGCGCTATTTATTGTGATTCGTAGTTGTTTCGTAGTATATATATATATACGAGATTGGATATGCATTTCTTAATGGTGCTTGTTATGTCGTATCATATTCAGTATTAATCTACGTTGTTTTCATCTTTCTTTTGCGTCTCTCTCTCTCTCTCTCTCTCTCTCTCTCTCTCTCTCTCTGTGAAATGGTGAGGCTGAAAAAAGGATTTAACATTTGGCACTAGCACTTGATGTAATTGCCCTTCATTATTAAAAAAAAAAAAGTCACAACCCACCATCAATTTCCCTAGTGTTGCAACCATGCATAGTCTAAAGACGCACCACCTAATTTCAATAAGAAAAAAATATCCAATCAAATTACAGAAGAATAAAACCAATTAATATTCGTTACACTGTACAATTAGACCATTCCCATAGCAAGTCCCAGGTTAGACTACACTACTCATCATTTCCTTAACAACCAAAGCTCTTGCACGATTGATAGTGACTAGACACAAGTACACATGCTCTTCAAGCTCCTCCACTTGCTTCCTTAACCCAACCTCACTCTTCCTCAACTCCTTCACAATCTCATAACCCAGCTTCTTCTCCTCCTTCCTTCCCATCCAAAACCTTATCATCTCCTTATTTCGCTCAATCTCATCGTGAAGCCGAACTACCAGTCGACTGGTTGTATCGAAGTCTCGGCTCAAAATATACGTCCCCTTAGCTGCTACGTCAAGCTGATCACGAACCTTACCAAGAAACCCACTTCTCAGAACCCTAACCCTTCGAGTAAGCTTCTTCTTGAAACTCTTCACTGGAAAGCTCAATAGTGCTGGTCCCATCATGATTGCCGTGAGACTATGTGCTGCTATGATTGCAGCAGCGATTACTATTACTCCACAAGCTACAGTCGCACAAACCCCAACTGCTTTCTTCATGTATTTTCTGTACTTGATCTTCCTCACCACTTTTCTCCTCATTGCCTTTAGATGCTGAAGCACGGACGAACTGTTGTCGTTGATGGTTTTGAAGTCGAAGTTGTTGGGATTTGAAAATGGGTTTTTGGAAAAGATGAATGATTCGAGCTCGAAAGCAACCAGCTCGAAGTTGCTAGAAGATTCTAATTCCTCTGATTCATGGAGTTCATGTTCCTGCTGGTCCATGATGTCTAGTGCTCTTTGGATGAAACGATAATTGGAGTGGACTTGGTTTATGCTTTCGAGGAGACGAATGCAAATGTGAGAAGCTAAAGCACTAATGTCGAAGTAAGAAAGCATGAGGTGTTTGAGTTCTGGCTTTTGTGACAAGATTGATGAATCATTAAGAATCAAAGGTATGGTTTCTTGGCCTGGTTCGAGGAGGATTTCGGAGCATTTGTTGTGCTTGTAGTAAATGGAAGGCTGGTTGGTGATTAACTTCTGAGCTTTGATGAAGAAATCAGCGTACGATTTTGTCCTCAGTGCCATGTGGTATTCCTCATGAACGTTGATGCTTTCTTCTACATTACCGTCATCTGAAAACACATTACACATATATAAACCATCATTAATATTGTCAAATATATGGCTGTAGCTGTCATCAGTGCAAATCTATGAAGCATAGAACATGCATAAAAACGTTGTGGATAATCCTTCACCTATATTGAGTGTTGTGTTATTACATGAATAACGTATAATTGGAGCTTGTTTGTAAGTAATATGGAACTAAAATCGAATCCATGAAATATGCATATATCAGAGGGTAACTAGTTTGAGAAATTAATGGAGCGGTGCGTTTGATCTAGAATCAGATATATACGTCATGATAGTTTAAATTACACATAAATAACTAATTCTTAAAATTATATGGTGATATGCTGTTGATACTGTTGTGTATCGTATTCGTGTTAGTGCAATTGGATTGCTTGTATCCTCATATTCTGTGTATCGTATTCGTGTTAGTGCAATTGGATTGCTTGTATCCTTATATTCAACTTAGCGTGCTATTTATGTATGTATGAAAACACTTTGGGAAATTAAGCTCAACTTCTACAAACACGTTTCAGACTTAAAATTAACTATTTAGGTTATCTATATGAAGAATTAGAAAGATCCTAAACTGAGTGGCCATGAGGAGTCGTAGACAGAAAGAAATTAACTCAGAGCTTGATAAACAAAATACACAAAATTATGGATGACATTCATTAATAAGAGTTTTGTGAAAAAAACACATATATATTAACTTATCAATATTGTATAAGAAATTTTCCAGAGCGCCTTTTCATTTAAACCTTCAAGCAGTTGTTTAATACTTAGTCATCGTTGGCCAGAAAAAAAATACTTAGTCATAATTCATTTGAAAAAGGGCATGCATTAATTACAAAAAAGATAATAAACTTGTAGAGAAGAGGAGAAGGAAAGAACCCAAAGAATATGGACGAGCTAGGAGATAAGGAGAATTCGATTGATAAACTTCCTTTCTGTTAATTTGAAGGAACTTTTCCTAAATCCTAAAATTAATTATAAAGGATCGAATAAAGAAGTTTGGAGAATTTTTAGAAGGTTAATGCAAAAACATTGATTACTCCAATTAACTTCCTTATACTAATACTTATCAAGAAAAATATTTCAATAAAACTTATCCTTTCCTTCCATTGTCTTCCCATTCAAGTTCCAAAGAATATATTGGGAGGAAAGGAATTGGAAGAGAAAGCAGGGAGAGAATAAATTGTTAATAGTAACAAACTATTTTTATGATCTTGTTTTAAAATTAACTAGGCAATAATAAACTATTAGTACATCCTTGATTATTTATTACCAAGCTAGAAACACAAAATTAAGAGAAATCTTTAGAACTTGGTTCATTTAATTTCTCTCCGATTACTCACACCTAAGGGCAAAATCACAGACGACATAAATCTCCAGATATTTCAAAGACAGATGCCAAATGAAAAAGCTGAAATAAACGTACCTTTGCTGATGACCTTCCCAGCTCTTAATTTTGCCAACATCTCTTGTCTGATCGATGATCTTACGAAGCTACTTGGTCGATGTTAAATAAGAATTAAAAGATAAAAAGGGATCGAACTTATATATATATATATTCTCCAACAATCGTACATGGCTCTGATGATCAATGATGACTTGGAAGGAGATCTAGGCCTATGTATAATAATAACAATCAACTTCCTAGGTAGTCTGTTGAAGATGATACCTGTTTGCTTATAAAGCCTCATGGAGTTGTTATAAGGATTCATATTCAAGTTTTCTTTTTGATGTATTCTCCTAATTAATCTCATCCATAGAGAAATAATATATAATAATAATTATTACTTTTTTCCTAGTTCTTTTGCAGGCTTTCAGGCTGAAATTGCTGTAGATCCATATATCCCTTTTCCTTCTTCAGGACTTTATCGCCTTTTTCCTTATTTTCTTTGATAAGATTTGTCCTTTTTTCAAGTTATTTGATCTTAAAGGCTTACACCAGTATATATTCCTACGTACTTACAAGTGTGTGTATATCATGGAGGCTGAAATATTCTTTCTCAAATAGAAGTGTATCTTATATACAAATTTCTGTGTGTGGGGTACACTACCACAATATTATAATCTTCTCGTATTACACATTTGACTGAATTTGATTGATAACGAGAACTAAATTTAATTATAACTTTTCATAGATCAACAGAACTTTCTAAGTATTTTCTTCGTGGTCAATTTTTGTATATGTTTAGGATTGTCAGGTGAATATATGAGAGTAGAAAGCATGAGTGAGGGCGTGCTTTGACCTTTGAAGAGCTAAAAAAGCCCTTTGCACACAAAAACACGATAACTCGGATACTTTCCAACTTGCAGCTCGTGCAATTGGACAATTGGGACCCATCATTATATCTATTTCTCTCCAATTACATGAATATATTACACGATTAATTGGAGAGACTTTCTTCTAAAATCATGAGTGCCTTACATATATATCAACTTGTGTAATTTAATTAATTAGCATTGTTTTTCTCTCTAAAATTGTATTTGTATTCTCAACCCTCATTTGTGTCAAGATAAAATATACTTACTTGTACGTTGAATTCACTGAGCATTGATGGATAGCGAAAACTACTTTTCAGATAAAAGTTTCTAGACATAAATTACGGTTAAACAAACTCATTAATCCTAACCAAAATCAGTTTATGCAATTTTAATCCGAACACAGTAAGAAGGAAAGAGACCTCATTAAAACTAGGGGTTTAATTACCTCTTGATAATTGCATGGCCCGTCTCCAGCTGAACAGAAGAGTTTTGCTGGCCAAACCTCAAAACAATAATTGATTGTTATTGTCTTATTTATTTGCACACACGTTGGCTCTGTATATATAGCTTCCAGACCTCAAGATTGATGGCTCAAGAGACCGGCCATTATTGTCATTTCATCATTTCAACTATATACGTTTCTATTCTAATGTTCGTAAATATTATAACATCGTCATCTTTGTCATTTACCGTAAAATCGATGTTGTTACGCATTCGACAATTGGATAAGATTATATAATAGATCTAGATCATAAACCTAATTCGTTATGGCATTGCATTAGGTGTTAAAAGACAGACTATTTTTTAGGGTAATAGTCGTTCATTCAACTTAGATGTTGCTGATGTCGACCCGAATGCTAGTAGATAACTAGTTAGATTAATTAATTATTAATATCAAAAAGATCATATTAGATGAACATTAATTTCGTGATCTAGCTTTCATTATCAAAAATCTCTTTACCAAACCTTGGAAGGTCAAAATTGATACATCAAATTAATGTCCGTGCAATATGAATCCACTACTTATTTTAAGGATAAGTATGTTAAGTAACAACAGTTTGTTCAAGTGGTACAGCACTAGGGTCTTGTTTGAGTCTTATGTAATTATAATTAAAATAAGTTAAATCATATTCTTTAAATTAGCAATTGAAAGATTATTTCCATTCTTCATTCTAAAATAGAAATATTAAAGTTAAAATTATAGAAAAAAATTGATTAGATAAAAAATAAGTAGTAGTTTTTGTAGAAGATCTGTTTTACTGCTAAC
The DNA here is from genome assembly GCA_026686845.1 of Adenanthera pavonina. Taxonomy (NCBI): domain Eukaryota; kingdom Viridiplantae; phylum Streptophyta; class Magnoliopsida; order Fabales; family Fabaceae; genus Adenanthera; species Adenanthera pavonina. The sequence continues at coordinate 48,706,821 of JAIVEN010000001.1, read as the reverse complement.
AAGATTTAGACTGGCAAATAGCTGTGCACTTGTCCAAAGTTCGATTTTAAAGAAATTAATATTTGATTTGGGCATAGTTGGCAGATAACTATACACTTGTTTTGGATATTTTTGTTTTCCTTTATCTAAAATACCACTTAAGGAAGTTATAATAAAATTATAAGTATTGTATGCCTTCGTTACTGTAACGGAAAAATCTTTGATAATATCTAAAACATGCGTATAGTTTGTTGTTCTAATAAATTGATTAGTTGATAAATCTATTTTAATATAGAATAATCACCAACTGAAACTTGATTTGATCAAGTCAATTATTGAAGATATTTTTGATGAATATATGGAGTCATCGCTTGGAAGGAGAAGCTACCTAGCTAGCTAGTGTTGTGTTGTGTTGTGTTGCCAAACTTGAAACCCACGTCCATCTTATTTCTTTCTGTTTTTCTGTCTGTTTCTCGGGAAAGCCAGAGAGAAAAGAAGAAGAAAAACGAAAGAAAACACATAGTATATGTGAGCGTCCGTCCACAAGGAGACAAGCCGACCAAATCAGCAATCTGAATGAGAGTTAGGAATTATAGAAGCATGCATCTTGAAGCAAACATTTTTAGGATATACACTTCAATTTATCTTCCCATAATTAAAGCATGACTGGTTCCTTAAGAGAAAGGAGATTCCTTAGGGCAGAAAGAAATAGAAAGTGCAGCATATATTTGCTTATGCATGCGTGGAGATTTCAATTTGTGATGAGATGTTTTAGGCAAATATATATATATATATATATGTATCTGATATATATTCAAGGAATTATTATTAGCAGTCTTATTAATTAGTATTACTTTCTCACATGCTTAACGCGCTTCAACTTCATCCACATATAGTATTGGGTTCTCTCTTTCTTTCTGTAACGTCATTCATTGATCTTTTCTGGATTAGGACAGCAATAATTAACGATACGTACAGTACAAGATATTAATTATTTGGCCACGTTTGTTATATACTTTAACGAAAAAGTTTTCAGAAATGAAGCCTCAACCCATTCGCGTCTGGTATAATTAAGATTTTAATCATTTTTCGTCATGTACGTGTATTTCATCCGCAACAATATCAAAATCTTAATTATGAAATTTTAAGAGATAGTAAGTAATATAAAAAAAAATGTAGGCATGCATGATGATTTTATCAAGCTCAGATGTTTTATGAAGGGTAAGAAAAAGGATGAGAACATGCGGTTAAATATATATATATATATATAATGTTAGTTTTTCTTTTTAAGAAAGTTTTCTTCTTTTTTTCTAAAATTTTTCAAATGAAAAAAATTTAAAATATAATAAAGAGAGATATTTTGGAATGTATTTTATTGTTAATCAATATTTTTAATATTAATATTAATAATTAAAATAAAGTTTCAATTAAACCTTATCTTTCCTCCTTCTTAGTATCACAATGCCGCATCACCACATCAGTGATTTAGTGGAAAAATTTTTTTTGGCCAAAACATAACCTTTTATATATTTTTTACATTTTATTTATTAAAAAACGTATTTATAAAAGTATGATACTATTATCTTACTTTTCGGCGAAGTCCGTGACGCCGTCTTTCCCATATTTCTGAAGAAGTTTGTCTGCAAATAAAAGGACGACATTGGAGGAAAGAAACAGAGCAAAAATTCGACCCCATTTTCACATAATTATGCTGAAAAGATAATTGAATTGGAAAAGTTTTTTTTTTTTAATCTCACTTCTTACATATTGATTGTATTCAAAACTAGAAGCAAATTTTAAGCTGATAAAAGTTGTTTTTATGTCACTTGTTGCTTTTCAATGACAAAATTAATAATAAAAATTAATATTTTTAGAAGATTGTTAAATTATTTTTAAAAAATATTGTCTATTTTCTCTACATAACTATTGAGAAAATAAATATGTGCACATATAATACAAGATAAGTGTGCTCAGCGGGTCACACTTTCGATCAACGTCAAGGTACTAGATATTCTCAAGAGTTATGTGGATAAATTTTATAATTTTAATTTATCTGCTTGTAATTTCAATTGAAAAATAATTATATTCCTATAGTCATTTTTATTAAAATCTCATGATTAAAAATTCTTATTTCTTACCATGGATCACTTGTTTAAATTGGTAAAAGATAAATTATACCATCTTAATAACAAATTTTAAGTTCAAACCATAAACATGTTGACGCATTAAATATATAATTCAATCCAAATTAGTGGGTTCAATTTTATCTAATGTAGGATTTTTTTTCCCCTTCCACATTAGACCTCAATAATTTTCGTATCAAAATGTTTTTCCTTTTTCAATCTTTTTTTTTCCCCTTAATACCCCAACTCACTCAGAAGCCAATCTTCATGTGATTGTGCCTAAGTACTAATCTGTCAATTTTTAAATGGATGCAAATGCGGGCTTCCCTCCAATTTGGTCTGTTTTCATACTTGTTTCTTGTGGAACTATGGGCCTTGGTGCTGTTTTTTTGGATCAAGTAGGGTTCCAAATACTTTAGAGGTCTATTGGGCCTTTTTCCTAGGCTTTGACGTATAATATGTAAATGGACTTGACTCGCTCTCTTGATTCAAAAATTTTAAGTTTAGGAATAATTTTTATTTACATGCCTCTTATTTAATTAAATTTTAACAAATGTATAATTTTTTATTATTTATTCACACCTTAAAAAATTATTTGTTCACCAAGGTATTTCTGTGACATCTAGAATCAAAATACCAAAATGACACTAATACAGTAAAAATATTCATTAAATATCATCAATAGATGTAAACAAATAATCCAACCTCTTTATAACAACTCATTCTAAAAAAAATAAATTAAATTTAATATCTAATTCTACACCACAAAATTTGATTTCCAACATTAATCCCTAAAAAAGAGTAAAAGTAAATACTAATTACTACCCATCTTTATCCATCATGCCGTGTAAATCAATTGTTTTTCAAACATTTTCATAAAACACAACTTAAAAATACAATCAGTTCAGACTTTAGTAAACACTAACTCCATCACTAATTATAAAAAAATTCTAAGACTTTTTCTTTTTTGTCTCAAAGTATAAGAGACGTGAAGTAAATTTCTTAAGTAATTAATGTAGTTTTCCTTTTATACCTTCACTGATGACCTGTAATTAATTAAGTTGTAGTCATTTATAGCATTTACTTCAAACTTTTAATATAGACAACTTTAAAAATAAAATTCAAATTGTAGCATAATTAATGAATTTAACTAATAAAACTATATTTTCATGAGTACTAATAAAATAGACATTTTTTCTTTATATTTAAGGACAAAGGGAGTAGTATGAAAAAAATCACATTTGTTAAAAAATACTCCCTCCGATTTTATTTATAAGAGAAAAAATTACTTTACTAGTATGAAAAAGAGTATTTTTAATTAGTTAAAATTAATTAAACTATCTCATATTTCAAGTTTCTTTCAAAATTACCCCTACTTAATTTAATACTAATTTGAATCACTAATATATTTAATCTCTCTTTCACATAATTAATAAAGATTAATTTTTGTAAAAAAAATAAATTTAATGTACCATTAGCTTCTTTTTTTTTTCTTATATATAGAATCATCAAAATAAAAAAAAATTTCCTTATAAATAAGATCAGATGAGTAATAAGCTTACTTCATAAGAACAACATGATAGATTAAATTATATCATTGTCCCTATCTTTTATAGTAGCACCTTAAATTCAGCTACTATTTTCAATTTAGTTTATAGAATACTTTTAATTATCATATATAAACTTACGGTAATAGTTAATAATTAAAAAATTTATCATTTTTTGAGTTATCCTTATTTTTAATATAATTAACCCATAAATTAAATTTCCTAATATTAATTAAATTTCATCATTATGAATATTTTAAATAAAATAAAATAAAATAAAATACATTACGATAATTTGTAAAATGTCAAACTGTGAAATATAAATTTATAAAATGTTGACTTTTTAAACCACAATCACTCTACAAATATAGGTTACAGGCCCAAAATATAATTAACACAAGCTATCGACCTTTATAACTATCCCAACTTCACTTTGCCAAATTATTTCTACCGAAATTACTTTTGACAAAAATGAAACTAGGCACAGTGGCAGAGTGGCGGACCTAGGACATGAGACCAGTGGGGATGACTTAATATAAAGAAAATTTAATTTAATAATTTCTCAATTCTCTCACTTAGGTTTTAGAAAATAAAATAATATTCATTATAAAAATTATTTGAAGATTTAAGTTAGTTGATCTTTTTTATTACATATCTGTATTTATTAAACTTAATAAAATTTTCATAAAAATTTTGAACTATATATTCAAAAAAATTGAATCAAAATGTATTAAAAACTTAAGTTTAGAGGTTAAAAAAAGAAAACTTGAATCTAGTGGAGTCAAAACATTAAAATTAATAGTGTCAAAATGCTAAAACTTAACACTATAACATACAATTTGTCTAAGTTGAGGGGTTCAATTGACCTCATCAACAATATGGCACAGCCACTAGCCTGTTGGCGTAGCAGTACTTGTACTCTCTAAATTGTTGTAGGATCAAGTCCTATCAATAGTGAGATACCATATTTGGATAAATAAGTGGGTACATATATACTATAATTGTCCCAAACAAAAAAAAAAATCAAACGCTTAGTGGACAATAAAAGAAACTCTCGTGAATATTAACTCAATTGCTAATAAAATTAAAAACATTTACAAAAATAGCAATTTTTTATTCATTATCATGAATATCTTTATATAACTTTTAAAATTTAGGTTTTTGGTAAAAAAATATTGGTTTTTTATATTACTTTTAAAAATATAAGTTTAACACATAATTTTTATATTATTCATTTATATATATATATATCTAATAACCACATCATAAAATTTTAATTTTAAATTTAAAAGTTATCGTATTTATCATGCTCCATACAAGAATTTCTCCTGTTTATGAGCATTATGCATGTGAGGTGATGTAGGGGCCCATCGTCATGTTTTCACCTACATGTCCCTTTTTTTGGTTCAAGATTCAAGAATAGCAAGTCAGGAAATATCTGTTATGGCCATCAAGAAGCAAGTGAGGACTGAGGAGGTTAACTGCCTGAATCTTGCCCTACAACTGGGAACCGGCCGCTCCGTTATCTCACACATCGCTTTCTCTTCTCAAATTCCTGACTCTCCCGGTTACTCCCGGTTCCCCTAGTAGCTTCTGCACCCCACTGATCCGCCTCCGATTCCAACCATCGACGAATTCCCAAAACCCCAAACCCTAGAGAGAGAATCCCCAGGAGGTCCAAGTGTTCGCGCAGAGGGAGAGAATCCGACAAGCCGCTCTATTTGGGACAGGATAGCAGAATTTGATGGCGTCGTCAAATTCAAGAAAATCAGATCCATTGCGACGATCTTCTTCTTCTGCTGCTTCTACTTCTACCAGACCCCAATCCTCAGTCACTGATAAGAAACTTAGCAGTGGAAATTTGGGCTCGATGACCGTCGACGGCATTCTTCGCGATGCTTACGAGTCCGGGCCTACCACGGAGTCTACCCTCCTAGATGCCCAAATAACCTTAATTGAGACTCCGGCCGCTGCCGCCACCTCCGCCGACGGCAATGCTGGCGGTGGGTCACTCAACTTTGCCAAAACCATGGATGATGTTTGGAAGGATATGATTTCCGGTGATAGGGGGGAATGCAAGGAGGAAGCCCTGGATGAAATGATGACTCTAGAGGATTTTCTGGCCAAGGCTGGGGCTGTGGACGATGATGATGTAAAGATGCCTGTGGCCCCCACCGAGCGGGTGAGTGGGGGTGTATTTACGTTTGATTCTATTAACCCAACCACGTTGCAGTCGTTGGATAAAGTTGAAGGGTCGGTAGTTGGGTTCGGTAATGGAGTGGAGGTTAGTGGAGGAGGAGCGAGGAATAAGAGAGGGCGTCCTGTTTTGGAGCCGTTGGATAAGGCTGCATTGCAGAGGCAAAGGAGGATGATTAAAAACAGAGAATCCGCAGCAAGGTCTAGGGAGCGAAAGCAGGTATGCCCGAGAAATATGTTGTGTTTGTGGACTTTTGGTATGATTTGAAGTAACTGTTGGTTGTTCTGTTTTTGAATATTGGACTTCAGGCTTACCAAGTTGAATTAGAGTCGATAGCAGTGAGACTAGAGGAGGAAAATGAGCAGTTGATGAGGGAAAAGGTGCTGCATTGTGGTCCATTTCTTAATTGTTGACAATGTTAACAGGCTATATTTCCAATTATTTTCTGAAATGTGTTTTTTTCCGGTGAACCTTTTCTTTCTGTATTTTATTATAATAACAGTCAGTTCTGCTTTTTTGGAAAACCGTTCGTGTGCTTGTTATGCTGAATCCTCACGTGCTTTGTAGTTTATTATGTGAATCACAAGTTCCAGCCAAAGTAATGTGTGTTTTTGAAGACACGTAGAAAGGATAGTACTTCCCAAATAGCCTTTGTTGTGTCATAATTACATTTTGATGGATTAATTTCTCCCAACTCTTCACCTTCATCCCGTTTTCTCCTTTATCCCCATCTATATGTACCTTTATATTCTATGAATTATGGTAGTTTTGTTCACAAGGCATGGTTCTGGGAAATATATTAGTCTCCCTTTTGGGTCCGAGTTTGTGCACATATGGGATTGCAGTTTCAGGCTATACTTTAGTCAACAAGTCGGCAAGTCCTCTTCTAAGTGATTTCAACATAAATGAAATTTGCCCATACAGTGACTGCATGGGTATGCTTTGTTAGCAGGATTTTGCTGACTGATGGATTCCTAAGCTTGGTGCAAGTTATCTTTGTGCTGGAGGTCTTTTACTGTGTATCGAAAAATTATTGGACATTTGAATTCAGTGTTGTTTGTTTATTATGATTTTAATTGCCATGATCTATTTAATTGTTGATTAGGATAAATATCTTTTTACGTCCTCAGTACAGAAATTAATAATTATTATGCTCGATGGTGTTTTTAAACACCGAAGAGGATCTGCACCCATTTTTGAGTTTGTTCATAACTTTTTCTTCTCCAATATCTTTGTTTCTCTAATTGATTGTTCAGTTTTTTATGTCTTAATGGTCCTTCAAGACCTTTTATCTTTCCGACCAAAAAAGAGTTTATTATACATCTTCTTTATTTTTTCACTGCTGACAAAAGATTTTTTGTGCAGGCCGAGAGGAACAAGCAAAGGTACAAGCAGGTAATCATTTTCTCTTCTGTTTTCTGATGTATTTTTCCCTCACTGATATAATTTCCTGACTAGGGTAGTTTCTACTGACAGAATATGGTGTCAATATTTAGTTTCTTTTCAAGTCATTTCTACTTTAACACGGTTAATCACATCTGCACATTTAATTTGTTTTAGTAAATCAATTTTTGTTCAATTGATTCATGATTTTCACTCTTTCCTGTTTACGCTGGAAGGGATTGGCGTAGTGTCTCATCAAAAACGCTTACAATATGGGATACCAACTTGTACTTAGGAAACTTTTGCAATCCCATCTCCCGTGGCATCACCAGTTTCTTTATTTTTATTTGTCCCTCAGATGTCTTTAGCAGATTTGAGAGATACGGAATAATTCAACCAAGTTCTTTTATAGTACGAACTATGAAAGCTTAACCAGTTCATGCTTATACTATTCAGGAGTTTATGTCATTCACAACTATACTACCTTTTAAACCATATGTTAGCTATCAAAAGTCTCCTTTGATTGGCTCATAACTGACCCATTTGACTGTTATGCAGCTTATGGAAAGAGTTATTCCCATTGTTGAGAAGCAAAAGCAACCACGTGTACTCCGAAGGGTTCGCTCATGGGAGTGGTAGATTGAATTTGCTTGAGGTGCAGAACGGGGACTGAAGAGTTGCCAATAATGTTTCATGGGAGACGAGGAACTTAACGAATATGGGTAAATCAATTATTTCTTAAACTCGGAGTCTCAAATCTGGAAGTTGTCTGAGGCAGTTAATGACTTGAGATATACAGGAAGGAATTATAGCCTGACTCGTAAGGAAAATTCCTTGATAACCTAAGAAATAGTTTTCCCTGTCTGTGGAAGATGAAAAAGTAGAAATCTGGAGTTCAACATTTAGAGCAACGGGGGATTTTAGGCGAGTATATATGTAGTTTAGTTACGCTCCAGACAGATAGTTGTATGTCCAGAAAAAGTATACATAAAATGTCTATATCATATGTCATTTCAGGTTATTCTTGAGATAATGTTCTTGAACTAATATATGAATGAGATGCGCTGTCTTGATAACATCAGATTGTTGTCTAATAAGGCAATTTGTTGTAAATGGACCTCTTTTTGGGTATAAATATCTAACATATGATAAATTAACACTTGGCAAATGTGTTAGTGTTTTAATAACATTATTATTGTTATTATCTAGAGTTGAAGGTCAGATGCATATCTACTAGTCTGCAACTATATATGGGAGGGGATGCGATAACTTGAATGGTGAATTCAATGACGAAGTGTTTAATTTAATAAAATAAACAGTCGGCAAATAGTGAATGCTTAATACTTTCTAAAAACAAGGATTGCATGTTGGTCTAGAAAAATAAAAATTATATCTATTTGAGCCTACTTATTATTATAGTGTTTCAAATTAATGAAATTAATCGAATCCAATAAAATAAAAGAACATGAAGTCTAAATAAACTTCTTACATATCAATATCAATTTAATCAATTCGTTTGTTAATTTAGTGGGGTTTAATTCGACTCAGTTAAATTCAAACCGAAGACAAGGCATTTCTTTTTTTTTTAATGACTATGATGGCCCCCATAACTTATGGGCCCAAGTTTAAAACTAATTTATGGGCCATGGGGATGGTGTGCGCGTGAGAAAGAGCAAAGTCTTGGGGTACATTTTCATTAAAATAAAAATAAGTATTGGGGTATATACTATATGTGAGACTGTCAGTGTGAGATAAGGAGATAGTGAGTGAAATCCTGGTGTGTTGCTTTTTCTCCTTTATGTTGTTCTAGTTTATCTGCTTAGACCTACGCTCTGTAGATTTTACATTGATTAGAGTTTTACATTGAGCCAATTTCTATCATACTAATAATTGTATAATGTATTTAGCCAACAATATATAATGCATGTTGAGGTTTTCTTACCTATATAGGTTCTTGAAATTGATTTCTCTATCCTACAATAATATAAAAGTTCAATTAAATTATTTAAAAAACCATATTTTAAAAAAAAAAAATTAAATCACTTAAGAAAACGTATGAACTAAATTTATATAATCGAATCAAACCTATCAACATATTTAAATATTACTATTTTAACTGAATCAAAATCATAAACGTTTTTCACTTATTACTATTTTATTTTTGAAACTAATTCCATATTATATGTCACTTTTAAACATTTCATACATACTAAGAAAAATTGTTAAAAATAGTTAAAATTCTTAAATTTTACAAAATTTATTTATCATAACTTTTTAATATTATCTTAATTAAATTATAGCACATCTTAGTTATATTTTTTTTAATCTCTCTCAACTATAATTGTTTAATAAGAGACAAACATAAAAATTAATATTTAATACTTATCTTTTACGTGCTTAAATCCTTCGTTTTTTTTTTTGTAAAACTGTTGCCTATGCTTAAATCCTTCTAAAACATTACTTATAATAAATAATAGAAGGAGTGTTTCTTTCTTTCTTTTTTTTTTATTACTCATCTCATTGAAGTGCTATAATTAATTATAATACATGGACTTCCTTTAAAATTTCCCGGGAACTTATGCGCAAACTCATGAAAATGGAGAGATCAGATGGATACGAGCCTTCATATATGTGTACAATTCAATTTTATTTCATTAACAAAGGTCTTTTTAAATTATGATCATTGCTTAATTGATTAAGAGCAATACTAATAAATGCATAAGAATGGAGAAAAAGGGGTTCCAGACCTGGGAAGGTCATTGCTCATTTCTTTTTTGTCATGCTGCTTTTTCGAAATCTGCAGATACGTGTGTGTGTGTGGCATTGCTTACCATGAATATGGCTTAATTTTAAAGAATCGCCAGAAAGGGAGTGCTTGTGCATCAAAGTATCAGAATCACCTTCGCATTCTACAAACAAGACCTAAAAGCTTTATTTTTCAAAGAAAAAAATGTGGCAGAGTTGGCCTTCTCACCAACCAAGGAGAAAGGTCTTTGAATTGAAAAACTCAACATAATATGTAAAGCACTCCACTAATCATTTAACAATAATAAACCCCATCATTATATATCACTGCCTTCAAGTTTTCCTCCTGACCCTTCAGCACTACTTTGATTTTATCCATAACTGACGTGATGTCAGTTAAATTTTGATATTTATTCCCTCACCCCTTTATTATAACTCACATCTAATTTTAGTCAAATATAAACAAACAAAGGGTATTTATGAAAAAAATATTAAATACTCTGACTATAAAGTAAAGTAACTTATATTTAGGAACATATAAACTTTCTAAAATATAATTTATAATAAAAAATAGAGAAAGTATATCCTTCTTTATCTCTCTCTACCATAACTATTTAATGAAGAATAAATATAAAAATAAATATTTAATACTCATAAAGTAATTTATATTTTATATATTTTAATTTTTCTAAAATATAACTTATAAAAGAGAATAAATGAACTTTTAAATCTTATATTTATAAGGTTGGTTGGAACAAGCAAATTTTTTTGTTGTTGACGTCCATTTTATAAATAGTTTTTTAAATATCTGACAGCTTAAATTATTGATGTATCAAGCCTCACTTAAATTCTTTTTGAATGATTTTAAGAGTATGATTTTTTTCCCACTGAACAACTCAAATGTAAATCAATGATTTTATATATTAAATTAATGATCCTATAAGGTTTATAAAAAATAGTAAAATAAATTATTAACCTATTCAATTAAAATATTTATTTCAATAATTTTTACTTATTCATTTAATTGTTTTCCTTGTATAATTAATTAGAATGTAGTTTTCCTAGAAACGAAATAAGACCACCCTTTCCTGTGTATATTAAAAGAGGAAAAGAAAAAAAGGCTCACCATCCCCAACACACACTGACAATTTCACTATTATTTGCCAGTTCACTTGCCCTTTCTCATATAGACGCAGTCTTCAAAACCTGTTTTTTTTTTTGTCAGGCCAAAGAAAAAAGCTTTTTTTTTATTTATGTATATCACTCTCTCCCTCCCCTACACAGTCTCCAAAACCTTTTCCGATTTGTATTTCTTTTGCATTTCATAATTATCCATTTTTCATATCTAACATAAAAAGCTACTAACACAAAGCCTCTTCCTGGTACAGCCTCTCTCAAGCCTCATCATTATCATCATCATCATCATCATCATGTTCTCCTTCTTCTTTCCCATTTTCTTCTCTCTTCTTCCCTTACTCTTCCAGTCTTGCTATTGTTCCACAATTTTAGTTGATGGAGCCTCAGACTGGAAGAACCCTACAGTTCACATTGGAGATTCTATCAGTAAGTTGTACTAACATTCCCCGCAAATAGATCAAACCTTCCTTAATTCTGGAATCTTTCAAAGCTTTGTTTACTCAAAATAGCAACTAATTATGTGTGTGTTACTCTGCTTTGCTTAAGTTTTCAAGCACAGGCAACACTACAATCTGTACATTTTCCAGAACCAGAAAGCCTTCGATCTCTGCAATTTCACTCAAGCCACTCTTCTCACCAAACCCCATACCACCTCCTACACGGTAATTAAATCCCTCTTGCTTTCATCTGGGCATTTCAGATACTACTTCAAAATCTGGTTTTTCTTGGCGATTTATATCTGGGTATTTCAGAAACAGCTTCAAATCTGATTGTTTTTAACGATTTCTAACTGTTTTTTCAGAAGCACCTTCAAAATCTGATTTTTCTTAGCAATTTCTATCTGGGCATTTCTGAAATAACTTCAAAATCTTAACTTTCTCGGCAGTTTATATCTGGGTAACTATGCAAGCTTAAAATTTTTTCTTCTTTCTTTCAACTTCTGACCAGTTCTGAATTGATGTTCTTAGTGGCACCCATCGCGTCCCGGTTCCTTTTACTTCACCTTCAACGACGGGTCGTTTAAAGCATGTCAAGCTTTTCTAAAGCTCGCCATAAAGGTCTCTCCAGCAATGCCGCCGGAGCTTTCTCCGATCGAAGCTCCCACTCCAGCTCCGGCCTCTGGAGGGGTAGTGTCGTCGTCCCCTGCATTTCCATGGCCCTTCCGTCCTCGGCAAGCAGCTTCACCTGGTCCAGCACCCGCCGGAAGTTCGACGGCGACAATTCCGTTAGTGCCGAACAAAGGAGGCGGAAACGGCATGCCGTTTATCAACAGCAACCCTGCGGTTCCTCTTCCTACTGGTGAAGTGGACTCCGCCACCATACGCCCTCTTCCCACCTCAGGCCAAGAGAGACAGGTATCATTCCGCTGTCCTTCTCTTTCCTTAAATACGACATTTATTTTTTTTGTATTATGTTTATTTTGTATTCATCTCTATTTTTTAATATCGGCCAAATTTTTAATAGATATTTATTACCCTATAAAAGTGGGTGATTTGTTTGCACTTCTTTTCTGAATAGAATTACTTTATAACTTAAAAAAAAATAACTTGACGACAAGTTTTTTTTTTGGCCGTCCGGGACAAGATCTTTAACCCCGACTGTTAAAAAGTTAAGGCCTTCGATTTTATTTTACTTTGACCTTTGAATAATTATCTTTATTTCTTTTTATCAATTTCTAAAAAGCCAGGGTGTATGAGATGGATAAAATAAGTGTCCCACTCCCACCACGCTGTCGGATGGACGTTTTTTTTTTTTGGTTCCAGATGGAAACAATATTTTGGATCATTTACATTTTGAAATATGTGTCTCTTACTTCAGATGCAACCATCAATAGATTTTATCCATTTAATTAATACTCACTTCTCTCTAAAATACCAAGTTATTTTTAATTATATCATGAATCTTAAAAACATGAGCTAAATTATTAAATTTTTCTAAAAATTTCAATACTTTCTAACATTACCTTTATTAATTACCTTAAATTTAAATATGTCGCATTCTTTTATATCTCTTTCTTTTTAATTATAGATTAGAGACACAAATGAAAAAAAAATTAATACACCAAAATTTTGAATCGAACATCACCCAAAAATGATTTATATTTGGACCAAAATGAATAATTAATAAGATGTATGATTTAAATATATTTCATAAATTTCACATTTGATTTTATTTTCAAAATTGACACGAGACAATTAGGAAGAAATGAAAAGCATAGAAAGTAGAAACTCCTTTTTTGAGCCTGCGGACATGAAAAAGTTGAGTGAAATTTTGGAAATTATGATTAAAATAGATTCTTTGCAATGTTGTATTAGTGTAATAAAAAAATATTTTTGTTGGAAGTATGTTTTTTTATCAAAAATTTGTAATATTATCCTTATTAAAAATAGTTAAATGTCTTGAAATTTGTAATAATAGTTAAATTATAAATTTTTTTTAATATTATACTCATTAAATTATAACCTGATTTAATTATATCTTTCTTAATATTTCTCTACATAATTATTTAATAAAAGAAAACATAAAAACAAATATTTAATACTTACAAACCAACTTAAATTTTTACATACCTAAATTTTTTTAGAATGTACTCCCTCCATTCCTTAATATAAGGAACAATTAGGGAAATTTTTATATTTTAAAATGTAAAAAATAAGTGAGATTTATCTGATGTATTTAATAATTTTTTAAAAAAAATCCTATATTAATATAATATTTTTTTATTTATATTAATTACATGATATAAAAATTATTAATATTAAATAAAAATATTTTTAAAAATTATTTTATATTTTAAATAAATTTATTATTTTTCTTGATCAATGAAAATTTATTTTTTATCCATTATATTAATAACAAAGGGAGTAAATTATAACAGAAAATAGATTGAGTAATAAATTTTAGTTTTTTGGTGTCTCCAAGAAATGATAGTGGAGAATTGTGGGGTTATGGTAGGCAGAGAAAGAGAGAACACGTGAAATGTGATAATCATAGCAATTAATGTGCCGAGTAAAAGGGGGTGGGGTTTTGTTTAATTAATTAATAATGGAATGTAATTAGAGAATTGATGGGAATGTGATGGATGCAGGTGGTGATGATTGGGTTATGTGGATCTCAAATGGCTGTGTGCTTCCTCACTTTATTGCTGCTGCAGCTGTACCATGGAGTTAGAGATGATGTGCTGATGATGATGATGATGTAAAGAGTACTGATTCACACTTTGTTAGTATTATATTATTATATGCTTAGCATTGTAGTATGTACTATGTATGTAGTATATGTAATGTGTAGTCCCTGAGATTCTCTTCCATGTCACTTTTGAACGATTGCTTTTCCACTTTTGGATTTGCTAATGCCATCTCAATTCACTGTTGCTTTTCCCTTCCCTTTTTTTAACACTCTCAACCGAATGCATTATCCAATATAAATATTTGGAAAAGAAATATTCAAGATAAATAAGCCTTTTGACTTGAGAAATTTTTAAAGTTAACAACAAATGCTAACAATAATAAAAAGTAAATTCGTATGTTTTCTATTAGCCTTTTTTTTTTTTAAAAAAACTCCCTCCAATTCTTTTTATTGGTTATGTTTTATAATTTTTTTGTAGTTTTAAATGTAGTGTTATTTTATATAAGTTTTTAAAATATTAATTATTTTATTTTTAAAATATTTTTATTTATGAATAAGAAAGAGTATGGATTATTTGAATCTGTGATATTTATTAAGGGTAAAAATGGGAAGTAAATGAATTTCAAGATAATTTTAATATTCTAATAAAGGTTAACTAAAAATAAGTTATATTAAGGAGGAGGGACTATATGATTACATTTCTCAATAAGGAGATGATGGGAATTTATATATAATTCCTCAATTCTCTATTATAGGATATATTTTTTAAAAATTAAAATTTCAAAATGCAAGTTATTTCATGAAATCTATGTATTATTTAATATTTTCTATTTTTACCCTTATTAGAAATAATTAAAAAATTTACAGTGAAGAGAGATTAAGAGAAATATATTTAAAATGAATTATAATTTAATAAAAATAATTTTGAAAAGTTAAAAAAAATTAAAAATATCAAAATTTTTAACTAATTTATTAGATATATACTCCCTCCGCTTATTTTTATAAGAGATCTTTTAGAAATTTTTTTTGTTCTTTTCATAAGAGACCGTGTAATGTTTAATGAGAATTTTTCTATTTTATTCTCATTATTTATTTTTTTTATAAATTATTATTAAATTTTTTTAGATAAAAGAGATACTCTCAATTAATCAAATAATATTTAATGTGAATTGTATTAGTATATTAAATAGGACTAAAAAATATTTAATTTTTTTTAATTTTTAAAAAATAACTATTTTTTTAATTTATATAAAATAATTGAAAATCTAAAAAAAAAGGCATAGGGGTATAAAAAAATAAATATAATTTATAATAAGAAATAAATGAAAAAGCGGGGAAAGAGGTGACACAACGTGAGACGTGCCCTGGAGAATGGGGACATAGTAAAGGTCTCTCTCTCTCTCGTGGGATGTGCAGTGGAGAATGGGGGCGTAATAAAAAATATTACATCCTTTTGCACTGGGCCCAAATGACTTTGTTTCAATTAATTGATTATTCCTTAAAATAACCTAGCTGGTGAATAATTTTTTAGTCCCTTTGTAAATTCTTTTTAAACCTTAATGTTTGTTCTAATCCTCATGAGTCTCCAACACCCAACCCTCACCTAGCTTAATTTTATTTATAAAATATATATATATTGTCTGATCATTTAAATTCTTAGCAAAAATATATTTTTCATCTTCATAGTTCTATTTGATTCTTATAATTTAAATAATATGTATTTAATAAAATCAGAGGGATTCACACTAATTCTATTTTTTTTTAACTATAATCTGATCACTTATATTATCATCAATATATGACATGTTGCCATCGTTATTTCCATGAGAAGAGAGTCGGATGGATTTTATCCAACGCGGGGTTTGCCATTTTCTCAATAATTTATTTTCAAACGCGGCATATTTCTTCATCAAGAAGTATTTGAGCAGATATATACATTTTGACTATTCTATGTTTCACACAGCCTTACAAATATTAATGGTGACTTAGCCAATAAGAAATTATCAAACAGGAATGGAATTATAAATAGCTCAGCTTCTCACATAAACCCTCAAACACACAAAAGCAGTAAACATATATACCGTTATTTTCTCTCCATCCAACCAATCACCTTCGCTCACAAAAACCACCATGTCTGAAGGCCATCACCACCACCACCACCGTCACCACCACCACAAAAAAGAAAATCCCGATCCGGTCGGCAAGATCGATTACAAAAAGGAAGAGAAGCACCACAAGCATATGGAACAGCTTGGAAAGCTAGGAGCGGTTACAGCCGGTGCCTTCGCTTTGGTAAATATATAATTAATCAAACATCTACTGTATATAATTCTATAATTAATCATTAGTTATCATTCATAATGATATGATTAATAATTTGAGATGCAATTACTTACTGTTTGTGTAGCATGAGAAACACAAGGCAAAGAAAGACCCAAAACATGCACACAGGCACAAGATAGAGGAGGAGATAGCAGCAGCAGTAGCTGTTGGAGCTGGTGGATATGCGTTTCATGAGCATCATCAGAAAAAAGAAGCCAAGAAACGATATGAAGAGGCCCATGGAAAGAAGCATCATCATTTCTTTCATTGATTTTAATTAATCACTGGAAAGAAGATGGATTGGACACACACACACGCATATATATATATGTTAGTCTTTGAATTACTTTTGGATATTATGAGTGTTATGTTTTATTCGCGCAGTTGCACTTTTATGATATGTATGTAATTTTATTAATTTGTATGCCTTTATATATGGAATAAGTTGATGTACTATTCATAACTTTTGTGAATATTACAATTTGTTATAATAGATTTTATTTTATATATTGATATATCAATTAATAAGAAATTATCATATATTTTACAATTTTTTCTCTATTTACTCATTTTTTTATTTTTTATATAATAATTAATTTATTGTATAAATAATTTGTAAATCATGTGCTAAGTTGGCGAAAGAAATTATAAGGACGAGAAAATTACAAAAGAAACCGACAGTAAATAACATCTGTTTTATTTTCTACGAAAGAAGGAAACACTGAGAATTAAGAACCGAAAACACTGAATTAGAGATCAAAAGCATTAAACAAATGAAGCAGGAAATGGCAGAAAGCCCATATTTATAGAATAGTAAAATTTTATTCACCAAACACAAAGTGGCATCGATCCTATCACTTTCTCATTGAGGAGTTGCATCGTCAATATTAACTGCTTACGAATGAAGCTCTTTCCCTCCTTCTTCGTCTTCGTCACAATATCCCAACAGCACATCGGCCTCTTGAGCAGTAAACCCTAGCGACCCAAGCACCTCAGGCCAACAGTCATGACCCACCACCCTAATGGCTTGGCAGCAGCTCGGACCCAAGTAGGTTTCGCCGTTCAGGAAGAACGATATAACCTCGCCGGTGCATGCTTGGAGCTGAAACAACGAGTCCCAGCACTTGCTGGACTCGCCCTCCGCTTTCAACCGAGCTGCGAGCATCTCGCCACGGTGGCTCCATGGTGATGATCTCGTGGCAATGGTAGTGGAAGTTAGAGCCAGAGCAAGGAGGAGAGTGAGGATGCCAGTGAAGAGGTTGTGAGAGGACGAAGCCATTAATTTTAGGGTTATCAGAGAGAAAGAAAATATGTGTAAGATGGTGTTTCTCAAGATGTTCTAGGGAAGCTAGGTCTGGAGGGTTTTACACACACACACACATATATATAAGATAGTTTGGTGGTGATAAAATAAATGTTTGGAGAATGATCATGGGAAGTTTAAAGAGAAAGGAAACGGCTGTATAATTGGCCATGAATGAAAAATGGGGTGCATTTTCTGCTAGTTGGCTGTAACGTATGTTATAATTTCCACTTGTTTCTGAGTAGTAGGATTTAAATTTTGAGGCTTCTGGAATTCCTATGTATGAATCTTACTTGTTCTCAAGTCATTAAACAAAAAAAAATCTTACTTGTTGTAGAACTGAATATATATATATATATATATCGCTAGAGCAACTGAATACTTGCTAATGCAAGAGATAGATAAGTAATACAATCATGTTTATTTTGATCAACATATTTGTCTTTTTTTTCCCCAAAATATTTATGTCTGTTGATAACCTGAAAAATAACTGCTTATGTGAGAGTTTTATAGAAGTCTATGGGTTTTTTTTTTAAAAAAAGTGTATTACATAACTTCCATTCCAATATAATTCCGCATTTTTTAAAATTAATATCTATGGGAAATTCCTTCTGATAAGTGGGCTGGGCTTTTAAGAAAACAAAGTATCTGAATGGGCCATCAAGACCAAACACAACAGTTGTGCCCATAGGCCCATCATTGTGTTTCAGTTCTGAAAGCTGCTCCCCTAAAATTGCATCCTAGTAGCGATCATTTTGGATAATATATTTTCCTCATTCCTGATTCATATTTTACTGGATAATAAATTCAAATCTCACATTTTTTCCCTTTCATTGAATCTTTAAATTCTCAGACTTAATTTCCTTTAGGTGAAAAATTTTTAACAGATTTTCTGAAATTGAGCTATGTTTACATGAAATTTATTTGTGAGGAATCACAACCAAAAATAATTGAATTTGGGTTCACAAATATCAAAGTTTTATGTTGATTTTTCTCATTCAATTCTCTATTATATGACCGGCCAAAAAAATAATCTATTGTATGAATTATTTTTCCTACATTTCTATTCTTTCTATGACAAAGTTTAATTGTGTAAATAAATAGAAATAAAAACATTCACAGTATATATTAAGTTTCAGGAGATTAGAGAAGACACTTTCAAAACAAAGGGTATCTGCTCGAGTGTTATACGTCAAGTTTTAGACTCTAAGTATCATTATAAATGTTGCACAACTTCACAATAAGGTGGCTGTAGTTTAGTGGTAAGAATTCCACGTTGTGGCCGTGGAGACCTGGGCTCGAATCCCAGCAGCCACATTCTCTATTTTATCTTAACTAGAGACTAAATTTCTATATAGGTTTTTTAATTTGTACAATCAAATATTGTAGTCAAAATATAATAAATATATATTTACTTGATAATAATATTGTAAATGTGACATTCACTTCAAAATCACATGGCAATTTATCAAAATTATAAGACATCATGTTATTCTTATTATTGTTGTCACTACATACCATATTATTATTAAAAAATTATATTCTTGCCATGTTTTTATTTAAAAAATTGCAATAAAACAATTATGTGTAATTATTTTATTTTTTTTTAATAAGTAAGTATCTAATTTGACACAACAATAAATCTAAAAAATTGGAGCAAAATGATATCGTTCAACTTGGTTTAGTTGATGTAAACTTATATGGTTCAAAACTTGCATTACCTTTAATTTCAAATACTTACTTCCAGCATGGCCATGTCTTGCTTAGGGAAATAATTAAATTTTATAGTCACTTTGATAGTGATTATTACTTATTAGCGACTTCTTTTGTTGTTAATAGATTAATGCAATAAAAATTTATAGAGATAAAGTCAAAGACTTCTAAGAAAAAGGCATTGTCAGGTAGATGAGATAGACACTAGTAGTTGCGCATGAGGAAATGTTTTAAAAAAATATTCTTCAAAATTACATATTTTGATTGTTTAATTTATGTATTTTAATTTTAATT
Organism: Adenanthera pavonina; assembly: GCA_026686845.1. Lineage (NCBI taxonomy): Eukaryota > Viridiplantae > Streptophyta > Magnoliopsida > Fabales > Fabaceae > Adenanthera > Adenanthera pavonina. The sequence continues at coordinate 48,686,949 of JAIVEN010000001.1, read as the reverse complement.
TTTTGAAATTTTGGTATTTATTTTCTTTTTTTTTCCTAAAAGTTACTTTATAAATCCAAATCACTGCATATAGCAAATTAGCAAAGATAAATTTATGAAAAAAAAAACTCCAAAACCTGCACATTTTTATTTGTGATATTTTCAGGTAATGTCCAATTGACATGGACCATATAATTCATAAGTGTGTCTAATGAATTAATAATTTAAAAATGATTTTTATTATTGATTCTCTCAAAAAAAAAAAATCCGGATGTTTTTGAAGACAACAAAAGGATGCTACAGAAAATGAACCAGCAGGAATGTGATTTTTTTTTAATAAAAAACAAGGCTTCAAATTGTTTTGAGTAATATTAGGAAAATCCAAATCAACATGTTACTGCAAGTGACATCTTGAGAAATGATGCATAAAAGTATCAAGATTATCCATTTAGCAACACAAATAACACTCTAAGGATATGAATAGCTTCAATTCTCTCTCCATATAAATTCCCAACGTATAATATAACGGTTTTATTTTCCATTCTATGCAAGTGGGCCAGGCCGGAAGGTTTGAAGTGTTTCTAGTTTTTGCTCTTCAAGAATGAAATAATGTCCCGCCATGTAGTGGCGCGCTATATTAATTGGAGTTGGAGCCGAAGTAAAAAACTCGCGGGTTATACGAAAATCCGAAACTACGCTACGGTAGGGTGCTTTCAAAACGACACCGACAAAATACACGTAATGTACTCCCTCATCCCTCCTGCCCAATCTCCCCCGAAACTTATTCAATTCGATTTCATGACGTTTCCTCCTTTGCTAAACGACTCTTGCCCCTTTTTTCTCCCCCGAAAACGACATCGGACAAGACAGACAGGCATCCACGTCTCCCTTTTAATTTTTAATATCTAGATCATTTAAATTAAATATAGAATATTTACATCAAATTAATATTCTTAATTTAAAAAATCATGAAATATAAAATAGAAATAATATCAAAATAAATAAATATGAATCTCTTAAATCAAATAAAAATAATTCAAAAAAAGTAAAACATAGAGATAGAAGATTAAAATAAAAACATTGAAAAACACTATCTTTTTGGATCAACTTAAAAGATGCTTTTTAAAATTAAGATAAGAAAAATAAAATTTGTAAAAATAAAGTTTAGATAAAGTTTAACCTGTTCGGTTTACTTTTTTATAAAAAATCTTTTAAAATAATCACAGTTTATAAAAATAAAATTTGAATAAAAGTAAAAAAGTTTACTATAAACTTGTTTAGATAAAAATGGAAAAAATAATAATTAGAAGTCATGATTTTGTTTACAAAAATTTAGATTAAACGGGCACTTTTAGATATAATAGTAAGTTTATTGGAAGTTATTTATATTTGGATATTCTTTTTATAAAAGTAAATTTGATAACAAATCTGTTTAAATGATAAGGGTTAAAAATATTTTTAGATATATAATATAGAGTAATTTTACTTCTCCTTTTCCAAAACCCACATTTTATTCAAGGAAAAGTAAATTTTCCCCTCATTTTTAAAATCACAGTTTAAGGGCATGTTTGACAGTGTTTTCTATTTTTTTGTTCTCAAAACAGTTTTATAAAACTATTTTCGAGAATAAGTTTTAAAAATAAGAAAACAAAAAAATCTGTTTGAATAGTTGTTTTCAAAATCATAACTAATGAGTGATAGATGAGTTATTCAAAATATATAACTTTACCATTAATGAGGTCAATATTTTTCACCTTTTATTGTATTTTCCAGAACAAAAATTATAAAATACCTTAAAGTTGTTCTGAGTTTTTTAATTTTTTAATTTTTTATTTTCAAAAACAGAAAAACTGTTTCGGAAACATGAATCAAGCAGGTCCTAATACACTTTTCATTTTTCAAAAAAATAATTTATGTTTGACTAAACACATTTTCTTAGAAAATCATGATTTCTTTCTTGGCCAACTAATCTTTTAATTAAAAATATAAATTACAGAAACATAGTAGTATTTATAATTATGAATAAAAACATATTAATTGAAATAAATATAATTATAAGTGGCATTATTTCAAACTGAAAAATGCACTTATTTTGTTATTTAATTTTAATTTTTTATGAGAATTTATTGTCTTCTTTCCACCGACGAAAACAGTAGACGTCGCCAAGCGAAATAGCTGTCACTCACTTCTTATGAGTTATGTCCAAAACGTAACGTCTGTGTGGGCTGTACCAATCATAACTGAACCTGGGACCCACTCGCTTACGTGTGCTAATTTAGCCTACGTGGCGGTGGTGATCCTGGGGACTTTGTGCAATTATTCTCCGTTGTATTGGGTTAAAAAGAAAAAAAATAAATTTCCAAGAACCAACGGACACAATTGTACCACTTTGTTCTTCATTTTTTACTATCAAATATCAAATTAAATTATATATATAAATATATTATTTTGTTACATTTGAATCTAACGAACTCAGCTGAAATTCTTTCCAGAAAAGGCCAGGTTCACGGATTACTTGTTTGTGAGCAAAGGCTTAGAGTCTAGTCCACATTGCCTTTTTTGTAAGAGTAAGACCCAATCAAATTCATTAAGTAGCAATAAAAGTATAGTTATTCGAATATAGCTTTTTAACAAATTTCATCTCCAATTTTTTAACATCTAAGTCAATGTATAGTTGCTTTAGAATTTTTTATAGCTATTCATCTCGAAATAATATATTATAAAAGTCAAATAATTCTCTCATTATTTTAAAAATAATTACAATTTAATTTTGTCTTTAATTTTCAAATATAAATTAAAAGACTGATATTATTTAATATATAAAAAGTCATTGTTTGATTTAATGTTTACTTTTGAGATACCCTTGATTTTGAACTTTTTAAGAAATAAAAAAATAAATTTATGTAAACTAATAATCAGTATGATAATTTTTTTTTCATACATGTCAAACAAATTTGACCAAATTACTCACGGATTATCACTTTTTAATCAGCAAAAAGTAGCCGTGAGCATAGGAGGCCAATACATTGGGAAAGTACCAATTCCAAATTTGCATTTTTTTAAGCACTAGGAATATTCTCAATCAACACGTAAAGATTAATTCCTACAAATGATGGAGACCACCAAAATGAATTTTATCTCTCTTAAGAAAGTTTTTTCCATACATACAATAGCGATCAAATCCAGGATAACATACTTAAAGGATCTAACCATTTAAAGGATCTAACCATTTATCAACTGTACCAAAACTTATTGGTTGGAATTTGTGTATTATTACATTACTACATAACACCATAACCTATTCTATACCTACTAGTATTTTCCATACTATTCTTGAGAATATTCTGGTCATGTTCTAAGCTGTGAGAATTTGTGTATATTTTCACAATAACAAAGAAATTTATATAATTGATACATATCTCAAAGAAATAAAAAATAATTTACTCAGGAAAATAGTTATAAATATGTGTTGACTTAAATTAATAAAGGTAACAACCTGATAATCATAAAGTAGAACATGTGTGTGTGTGTGTGTGTGTAGTAATAGTTTGCTGGAGACAATAAAATAACATGACAATATAAATATTATTAGTGGACGATTATTGATGGTGATGCCGTACCATAAATAGATTCTTTGACAAAACTAAGCGAATTTTGTTTGAGTTGAGATCAAGTAATTTAGTTAAAAGATAGACTCTTAATTATTGCAATATATTATGTCTTCCTTTTCCACTTATAAAATTAGAAGATGACTGATTGACTATGAAAGCCGTCAAACTAATCTCGCTTTGGAGATTCACCAATTTGAAGGGTTCCTTCCACTACAAACTTGTTCAATTTCTTCATAGTCCCTCGTGAACTCAAAAGTTGCTTTCAAATAGAAATTAGAATCAAAATAGAGGGCATTACTTAAAATATTGTTTTTTTTTTTTGGGTCTGAAGGCATTACTTAAAATGTTGACTCTTATTGCAATATCAAATCATTCTGTTTTAGTTGGAGAAGTAGAAGATAGTCAATTGACTATCAAAGCCTTACTAATCTCATTCTGGAGACGCACCAATTAGAATGTTGCCTTTCGCTGCAAACTTCTTTAATAATTCTTATTAGTCCTTCACGTGCTTAAAAGTTACTGCCCAAAAAATGGAAGGCTAACTCGATATAAAAAATGTAATTAATTAGTTCTAATATATGCATGTATATTATTAGAGTTAATTATCTGATTGGCTTCTTTAAAAATTTGTTATTTAAACATTTTTATACAATCATTTAATATGTGATACTACGGGTCACATTCGACAATCATTGGCTTCAGAATAATTCCGCCAACATAATTTTTACATCCACAAAATTCAATCCCTTGACCTTCATACTCATAATACAGGCCTTAATCTTTGATAAGATCAGTAGGGAATTTTGACCTTGTATGAAAATAATTTTTTTTCTAGTAGATCTTACAATCGTAGGGCCTAAAAATGGATTAAAGATGGGTCTTATAATTAAAAACAATTACATTAATCTAGTGTCTAATAAAAACATGTGCAATTTTGGTTGAGGTGAGATAATTGCTTAAGGGATACGATTCTAATTAACTATTGCAATATCATATCATTCTTTTTGATCGTTACAACTGAAATTGGAATTTGTTTGATACAAAAAATTTTAAATAAAAAAATTGCTAATAAAAATTAGAATACAGATCCCCAAAGTAATATTTCCTGAAGTTTTCTAAAGTATAGGGATATTATGACCTTTGGACTTAATGGATGACTGAGATATGACATGGGGTGAAGGCAATTAAGAAGGGATCTCGTTTATGAAAATTGTGAGTTGATAATTTAGAGGGGATTTTGCTGCTTTTATTTTTGTTATATTAAAAAAATGGCAAAACAAACTCTTGCAGGAAAAAGTTATGTTTTTCAACACAAAAATTTTAAATTAACGACAGATTTAATCTTTATTATTCAATATCAGTTTCTTTTTTTTTTTTTGGGCAATCATTTGATATTAGTTTATTATATTTATAATCACCAATTCATATATATAATCACGTTAATGTATTCATGGATGTACGTTGTCAAGAGAAAACATTTTCTATTGTTATTGAGTGATGCATATGTTTTTCTTTTTTAATGTAATGAAAATGTAGCGTAGAAAGGTATAATGAACAATAAAAGCAGTGAAATCCCTTCCAAATTTTCAACTCACCGTAATTATGAATGAGATCATTTTTTTTTAAAATTGCCTTCAACAAATGTCATATCTTAGCGACCCATTAAATCCAATAATAAAAATATCCCTGCTTCAGGAAACTTTAGGATACATTACTTTATGGATCTGCATTCTAAAAATTATGTCCATATATATTAAAAAATAATAAATAAATACAATTACTTTGATAATAAATATTTTGTAAAAGTTTAGTTTACTTTTTTTGTTCCCTCTCTTCTTATTTTTCTATGTTTTATGATTAAGTAAATATAAACTAAAATATTGTTTGAAATGTAAAATAAAATAAAATAGGGAAAAATATCATTTGATGTTTAAAAATATCTTTGGTGCTTTTAATAAAAATAATGTGAAGTGATAATAATGATGTAAAACTAAAAAAACATAACAGGTATTTTATATTTTATTTGTTCACTTTTAAATAAAATAATATTATTTGATTATTCTCAACAAACTCCTAAGAGATGATCATTAATAAGCTTGAAATTTTAAGAGTTGGAACTAATGTCAGTTGGAAGATGAACCAATTGGAATGTTTCCTTCTAATGAATACCTAAAGTGCTTGAGTGCTTCATGTACTCAAAAAGTTGCTTCGAAATGATTAGAGTTTGGAACAAAGAAACGAAACCCACTAAAAAAAAAAAAAATAAATCTATACTATATTTCAGGATTTACAATTATTTCACATTTATTAAAAAAATTAAGTACTCATCTTAAAATTCTTAAAAAAATCAATATCTCAACTTTATCTTTATTAATTACTAATAAAAAGTATTTTAAAAATTTATCATTATCTCTCTCTTTTTTTCAACTTATAAAATGATAATCAATATAGATAAAAAAATAAATTCTTATTAAAAATAACATAACCCATATTTTGGATAATCTTTATATATGAATTGAAGGAAATATTCTACTGTACTCCCATTACATCATCAAAATCGACGAGTCCACGTTCTTCTTCAATTATTCATCCCTTTGCTTCTTCCTTTTTAATCTTCTTTTCTTTTTCCCACCACGTGCTCCTTTTAACATACATCTTCCTGCTTCCTATCGGTATGGATCGGTAAATACTAGAAAAGCTCCTGTGAATAATCTTCTTTTAATTTATCGCTATTTTTTTTTATAGAAAATGAGTATTCTCCACCAACAATATAATTAATGTCGTTCAAGATATTAATAACAAAAGTAGACCCATCGATCGCATAAAGACAGAATATCAAATACTCCAGCCAACCACATACTTTAAAGAATAAGAGTTTCAATTAATTTAATCATGTTTTAAAAATATTTCATTTTGATTCTAATGTTGACACAAGCAAACTTAATTGATTGCTTTTTTTTTGGAACATTAGAAGAATAGAGTATTTTTTTCTTAAATCTGGATTCACTTTTAAATTTTAAATATAAAATCAAAATAATATTAATTGTTTATTTTGCGAGTAATACTTTACTTTTAATAAAGTGCAAATTACATGTTAGAGAATCTTTATCAACTCTTAAAGAGCACCACGAGAAAAAAGAAAGCAACGCACATTTATAATGTTGTGTTTATTTACATTTGAATAGTTAAATATAAAATTAAGCTAATCTAAACTTAAAAAATCCTAATCATCATTATTACAAAGCATCACAATTTTTGTTTTCAATAAATATTAAGGGTATATTCTAACTAATAATCAAAAACTAATCTTTTTAAGATGTAGAGACAAAGCATCATAATTATACAAATGCTCCATTACCTTTTTATAAGTATGGATCTTCTTTACACCTACCTTATTATTTGTTTAAATTAATCATTTCATAAATTACAGCATTTTTTCAACCATCCTATTTTAAAATATTAACTAGGTGGCTACTGGGTAATCTTTGATTACAATAGAAAATAATATTATGTGGCCTTTATTGGTCCCCTCTAATCTCACTTAGTTTTTAGCCAAACCCACTCAGTTAATTTTTAATTAATATAATTACTTTGTGCACAAAACTCATCAGCTAAGGTATCTGCATAAAGTGGTTCTTTTGTTAATACGTATAATATATTATAAGCTCGTATACTATTATATATTCATTTAATTAATAATATTCATGGGGTGAAAGTCTAGCTACTTCAAAGTAGAGTTATTTATTATTATCATAAATATAAAACATTTTTAATTACATCACATGTGTTAAAAAAAGTTAAATTATTAAATTTGTCCAAAAATTTTAATATTTTTCACTATTTATTCTTAATAATTAATTAATTATAAGTTAGGGATATGAATAAAAAATAATTAATGTACCAAATAATCTCATAACATGTCCTATATTTTGAACTAAATATTGCTTTTAGAATATATCCTATATTTAGGATTGGAAGGAGTATATTAAAAGATATATTTCCTCTATTTTTGTTATTATTTACATCCTAGAAACTTTTTTTATTCTAAATTTTTAGAGTATTAATTATTACTTTATATTCAATCTATCATTTACTTATGAGATAGTGAATTATTTAAATTTATGATATTTATTAATGATAAAAATAAAAGTCATTTTAATTATAAGATAATTTTAATGATATAACAAATTTTTCTTTATTTTAATCAGACACTTAAATGTGATTTATAAAATGGACTATGGTGAGTATTGAATTTTCTTCCAATGATTTTATTCCAAAAGTTTGATAATTTCATTTTTCAATGAGGGTGACATTCTCAGATGAGTCTGGTGACATTAATTAATAATATATGAGACCAAAAACTTATTACTAGCTAGTTATTAAAATGGACAGCCTGCTAGTGAATGATTAAAGGAAGCATCTAAAATGGCCCACTTCTCTCAATAGGGAAACACAAGCATGTGATGCTACTGATGCATTCAGCTACATATTACACATGTTGCTTGAGAAAATATCTCTTAAATAATTCCTTCTTTAGATTCTCTGAAAAATACTTCCCCCCATTAATAATTAATATAATATTATTAAAATTGCATTATTTACAAGTCTAAAGTTTATCCTTGAGCTTTTTTACCATACATGAAAGTCTACTAACTCCATGTATAAAATTTGTTGAGTCGGAGAAAGAATAATGTAATGAAAAAACTACTTATTTTTTACTTCTTAGTTTAGAAATATTTAATAATTATTTTATTTATGAATATCCAAAATCGTATTCTAACATAACTAATTTTAAGAGTGCGATTTAGAATGACTTTGCAAAGCATATTATTATAGTCAAGAGACTTCCGCACTTTCATTAGACTACTTAATCTAAACTTTATCATTAGCTTACCTTTAAGAATAATATAAACAAAAGCTCTCACGTTGCAAAGAAGAAAAAGGGATTCAAAACTTGATCTTACTTTTAAGTCTTCTCTTTCTAACAATCGAGTATTAATAAAAGAAGTTGAGATCTTCTAATACTGAAAAATAACATTACACAAACTTCAATTATAATCAATTATATATGAATCATTCAGACTGGGTCAAACAAGTTAATTTTTTTTTTATGTTTTATTTGATAAAAAACATTTTAAAATTCATAGTTAAAAATTTAGTTGTATTCTATGCCCTATTTTTTAAAATAAAAATCTTATTTTTTCAAATATATATATATGTGGATTTTTTTTGGGTCAACATATATAATATATATGGATTCAGAGATCAAATTTTGACTATTTAATGCCGTTTACACGTTAGGGGATCTCAGTCCTGATAAAATCACTTTCTTTTTCAAATACTTCGCCCTGACTCTCATGATTTTGATCAAAAGAATGATATAATTATTCATAATTTTAACTTTTACAACAAAATATTCAAATTAAGTTAAAATGAAAGACAATAAAATACAGAGAGGACTAAATAGCAACGAATCCAATCGTAAAACTATTCAATCACATCGGATAACGTGCTCAATTTTCAATAAATATTTTGTTGGAAATTACTATCCGTAATTAATATGTATTACGTGGAAATGGCAAATCTGTTACTGGGTACAAAGAAAGTGATTGTACAATGTATTACTGGTAGGATGGTCTTTTTCAGGGACAGACCAATTGGATGTATAAAAAAAAAATCATAATAAGATGTAATATTCTAATATGGGTTTGTCTATTTCTTAGAAAAAGTTGATAGAGACGCCAAAGACTCCTAAATTGGTTGCACCATCTCTTTCATAGCAAGTCAGATATACAAACAAATTTCAGTAATTTTCATTAACAAAATATATAAATTTTGTAATAAAATTTGACTCTTTGCTTGTTCCATAAGAAATTCAATAAATCTACTTGTAATTAATTGAATGAAACTATTGGATAAAATTGGTGAGACTGACCAGAAAGCACTGATACTTCTAAAACTTGTATCGATTATATAATATACTTCAATATATATGCCTATTCGCACTGCTCTATACCCATATATATTGATTTAAATTTTGACAATAACATAGAATTATTTCAGGTTATATAATATGATACATGCATGTTTTATTTTTGTGTATATATACCTATTTGTAGTTGTGCTGCTCTATACCCATGTATATTAATTTAAATTTTGACAATAAAATAGAATTATTTTGAATTTTTAAAGTGAAACATAAAAAGAGTCTTATAAATATTTAAGAAAATGTGATGTTTCTATATTTTATTTTGTCAGATGGCGTTTCTTTATTTTGAAGAAAAATGAATATTTTATTTCTAAATTGTTATAGACATTTTATCTGTACATGTGATTTGTTTTAATATTTATATTATAATTTTTAGAATATTTAATATTAATTATACACATAAATAATTATATATATGCACATGTATATATCCCATACTCATATACCTATAAGTGTTAATACTTTACTCACCCAAAAATCAAATCAAGGTAAAACCACTAAAACAGAAAATTGAATAAATATTTCATTTCATAAAAGTTAAATTGAATTAATAATTTAAATATCTATAAATAAAACATATTAGGATGGAATGATTGAATTTGGAAGGAAAAACTGGTGAAGCTTGATTTTTTTTTCTGATTAATGTGGATATTATAATGCAGCATAATTATAATCGTTCAACCTACTTTACAATCCTGATATATTATTTAAAAATATATATATATAGTTGTTGGCTGAATATTGCAGAAAATTAAAATAAGTGCTTGAGTTTTCAAAACGTGGACCATGCAAAAGTGTCGGCAGAAGGAGAAGTATTATAATCTATGAGCAACATGGAAAATTTATTTATTATTATTGTTTATTTATTTTCTTCAAAGGGGCAAAATTGACTTAGTCTTAAAGTGCCACCAGAATAAGATTTATTCTAATTATAGTTAATAATGTTAGTTTAACTTGTCTAAATGGATAATATTTTTATTATGTCATGACTTTTATGATAATTGAGTCTTTATCATAATAAAAGCAATGTTCCAATTATAAGCATAGCTTTTGTACAGTTAATTTTTGCTTTGGGCCAAGGGAATCATTTGATTAAGAAATTTCATTTTTAATTTCTGTGTTTGTTATACAATATAAAAATTAATGAATGATTAAGATATCATGGGCCCAAAGCACACTTTTGCTATTTTAATTTTATTGTTTTTATTTTTTCAATTCTCACGGTAATGCCATTAATTTTTCCCTTTCAATGTCACCTTCATTTTTTTTTTGGGCTAATGGCCTGAACACCTTCATTATACTTGTACGTAAGAAGAATTAATTAATCTAATTTCAGGTGGATTGATACGTAAACTCTCAAGTATAAGAAAATAAAAGAGTAATAATTTTGATATTTTTACTAAAATAAAAAAATAAATTTATATGAACTTTGTTATGTTTTTACTATTATATATTTTTTTTAATTAAGATATGAAGAGATTTGATCCTCTATTATTGTTTTTTAGCATATGTGAGCAATTTAGATATTATTTTAGTTTTTTTAGATCTTAACATTTTTTTTATTGGTGGGTAATCTATAAGTATACATATAAAAGTTGTTCAAGCTGTGAAGTCAGATTTTAGTGAATGTCGGCGGTCTAACACATCTATTTTTTTTTTTAAATAAAAAAGTACAATATGATGGAATTTGATGATTACCATTAATATAACAAACAAGGGAAAATGTTTACATGTGAAAGTCTTTGAAATGAAAAATAATGATGCCTTTTATGAGTAGAATTCAAGTGAGGCAGCAAAAGAAGAGAGTAAGATGAAGAATGGAAAAAAGAAAGAAGTGAAGGGAAAGGAAATTCTAGATGAGTAAAAGAGGCTGAAGCTTGAAGGGACTTAGAAGCAACATATAAATATGTATCAAAATTCATCTCATCATCAATTTTAGGTCTCAGAGAGGCAGAAGGCCGACACTCTGGTAATATCTCTCAATTGCTCTTGCCTGCTCTTGTCAGGTAAGTTTTCATTGTGACTTAATTTCACCTACCTTCATTTTATTATTTCCAATTTATTGTTACTCTTATTATTATTGCTTTAATTTTCAGGTCCCTTCCTACGTGTCATTCATTCTATGTATGTGGGTAGAATCAATATGGTTTGGTCTTACTTGGGGTTAGTTATAAAAAAGTCATTTTAAATAAGAAATATTTAAAATAATTCAAGTATATATATATATATAAAGACTCACATGGTAACATTTGCTTCAATTCTTTAATTATATGGATTCATTGTATATAAGTAATAGAACAGGACAACAGCAGCAACAACCAATAAACATTTTTAAATGCATAGTTATTGCCTGCCTGTCTCAACAATTTCTTCTGTCACCAAACTGCTTTTAGACTTGCGGTGTTTGTTACATATGAGTTGGCTGATTTGGAAAGACCAGATTTGATGACAACATTAAAATTTTAAAATTTCATGTTGATATTTAGTTCCTAAAAAAGAAAATACATTTTATAAATTGTATCTTTTTGTAGATCCTTCATTTTAAATAAATTTCTTAAGTTTTATATCATATGTAAAAATTTAAAGATTTTACCCGTAGTAGCTGGATCAAGCTAAAGTGATTTGATTTCCTTGAACAAGGTTAACTATTTGAGCCCTGTAGATGAAAAATGCCTAAATCTAACTTAATAATAGAAATCATCTGCACTAACTTTAAACTGCACAGATATTTATTAACAAGGGTGGCGTTAACAGTGAAATGTTTTTTCTTTTCTAAGCTTCCTGGAGTATTATGTTCTTAGACACACATTTAATTATTGAAACTATTTAAAAAAACAAAAATAAAAGAATATGTTAGTAGAGATTTTAGGAAATTTTAAGAAATTCACAGGGATTTATATTCGATATTCATTATCAAGTTTTAATTAAATAAAACAGTATTATTTATGAATGATCTTAAATCCTGAGAACTATGTATACTTTTTTTATTTATATGTATATAATTTTTGATGTGAACAGACCCACGCAAGACGACCTTCACCAGCTGGGGAGCTCCATTTCCGTTGTAACTTGTGAGCCATTAAAGAACTTATGAAAACGTCCCCAATTGAGGGCCTCAAGCATTGAACACGACACCACTGTCTCTCGTCTCGGTTACACTTTCAATTTCCAACCCGTGCTTACAGATTCTCTCTCTCTTCTATACACACACACGCACACACGTTTTCCCCCCCTCAGCTTAAGTTTTCTTTTATATAATACCAGTCTATACGAGACAGATAGAGTACCCACCACTGTTTTTCTGTTCCTTATTTTAATTCCTTTATGATTTTTACAGCGAGAGCCCATCAGCTGGAATACTTGGTTTGGCAAGAAAAGAATCATTCATTAACATCCCCAAAGAAAACTCCTTTCGTTAACTATTCCTCTCTTATTATATTTTAATCCCCCGACACCCTCTCCCCCGTAATCTCTATATTTGCTCCTCTCTCTTTCCCTTCCCAACCCCCTCTCTCTCTCTCTCTCACTGTGCTGTGTATTGTGGAGTTGGTGTTCCTTGTTTGGTTGCTCAGTGTAGTGTAAAGCTGTGTTCTTTCTTCTTTCTGGGTTGTTAGAGAAATGACAAAGACAGAGGAGAAGGCTTCTTGAAGTAGATCTCTCATATTGTGAAGCCTAAGGTGGTCATTTGAGTTTTCTAATGGATACCAAGGGAAGACTTGTTGCTGGGTCGCATAATAGGAACGAGTTTATTCTTATCAATGCGGATGAGACTGCAAGAGTGAGTGGCTTTTTAATCCGTTCTTTCTTCTATATCCTACTTCTTCTGGAGAAATTGCAGCTTCACAGCCTTTAAAAATGTGACCTTTCTGCTCTTAAAAAATGTGACCTTTCTGCTTAACTTCTGTTTCAAGACCCATTTCAGAAACCCAGATGAGGAGTTCGATGAATTAAAAAAAAACCTTCTTCATGCTGAATTCCCACCAAATTTATTTTTCCTGCATTTTCTTGCTTTCTTTCATTCCGATGACCATCTTGTTCCTTCATCTGAATTGTCAGTTTCTTTTCACCGAAAGCGTTTCTGATAAGTGTTCTAGTCGGTGAAGATGTTCTGGAAAATTTTCCAGTTTAACTTGTCCATTTGCTTGTCGGTACCTCTTCAGCCTCGATGAGAAAGAGAGGGATGAAATTTTATCTTTTTCTAACTTCCTTTTGTCCAATTAAGTATCTGGGGACAATTAGGCCGCAATTTTGTTTTACTTCGTATCTTTTCATCGATTCATGATATGAAAATTTTCGACCATGATGCTTCCATCTTGTGTAGTGAAATTCATGTATAATTTTCTTGAGAATTTCAGGTGACCTCTGTGACAGAATTGAGTGGTCAGATTTGCCAGATCTGTGGGGACGAGATAGAGGTTACAGTGGATGGAGAACCATTTGTTGCTTGCAACGAATGTGCACTTCCTGTGTGTAGACCTTGTTATGAATATGAAAGAAGAGAGGGGAACCAAGCTTGTCCTCAGTGCAAAACCAGATACAAGCGCCACAAAGGTAAAGCTTCAACCAATTTTTTACTTTCATCTTTTTGGTGATGTTTGTTATGTGGGATTTTTGTTTTTGTTTTTGTTTTTCCTTTTGTTATTATGGTTTGAGTGTTTTGGGACTTTATCGGATTAAATTTCCTCCTTGGTACACTCCCCAGATTAACTGTTGTAATTAAGGTTTCTAATTTTAGAGTTTTGAATTGAATACAGGTTGTTTAAAAGAGATATTCTAAACAAGCTAACTCCATGGGGTGGTATATGGGAATTTTAATTGATGTTTGAGCATAGCAAGTATGAAAATTTTAAAAATTTTGGTGCTGTATGTATTCTAAATAATATAAGGATAGCATTCTTTTTATATATTTTATTTTCAACATGTAGGTTCCTTGTCCTAAATTTTTTTATATCACCGCCTTTCCTTCCATTGTAATCTGGTTATAGACTAGGCTAATAATGTTGTCATTCTATATCAGGCAGTGCTAGGGTTGATGGTGATGATGAAGAGGACGATGTTGATGATTTGGAAAATGAGTTTGATATTGGAAGCTATGTTCATGGAGACCCTCATCACATTGCTGAGGCCATGCTTGCTGCTCGTCTTAACGTTGGCCGTGGTGGTTCACAGTTCAATACTTCACCACCATCTGAGGTAGATGCAGCTTCAGTGGTTGCTGGTGATATCCCTCTCCTCACATATGGTCAAGAGGTTAATTGAATTTACTGTTTAATTTTCTTTGTCCTGATGATGTCATTTTTGGTATCAAGTGTCTGATAAATAATAATGAATTTTCTCTGTCAAGGATCTTGGGATTTCTGCTGATAAGCATGCACTTATTGTTCCTCCATTTGTGGCTCGTGGGAAGCGAGTTCATCCTATGCCTTTTCCTGATTCATCTGTACCTGGTAAGTTATTTTATTTTGGTCTTATTCTACGTTGTAGTTTTAGACGATGTCCCCATTTATTGAACTGTTTAAGTTCAACCTGGTCTTTTTAATAGATATTTTATATGATACTTGATTGATGCTGGTGATTGTGCAGTTCAACCCAGGCCCATGGATCCTAAGAAAGATTTAGCAGTTTATGGTTATGGAAGTGTTGCATGGAAGGAACGGATGGACGAATGGAAAAAGAAGCAGAATGAAAAACTTCAGATGGTCAAACATGTAGATGGCGGAAAAAATACTGATGAATTGGATGATCCTGATTTGCCGATGTAGGTGCTATTATTTTGTTGTTCAGAAATTTATGTTACAAGAATAGTTAGATTCTATCTGTTAGAATCTATGAAGCATGGATACTTTGAAAAAGGGCTTACACGTTTTCAACATGTGTTGGACACTCTTATTGGCACCATGCAACACTTAAGTTAGCACACGAACACTTGAGATTTTATCGTGTTGTCACATATGTGATCATCATATTTGGTTTCATATCTGTGTCAATATTGATGTTTCTTAATTGATTGATATGCAACTTTTATCCTTTTTAAAGTGATTTTAACTTATTTCCATGTGTTTCACACTAGCATTGGCAGCTTCTATCAACGTTTAAAATTCTTTTAAATTTTTTTTTGTCTCTTTCTGAAGTTTAAATTCTGTATGGAAAATGTTGACGTTATTATGAGTATTTTGTCACAAACTGTTGTTTGGCTGGTCAAAGAAGACCGTTATGCAGAATAATTGTTAAAAGAAAACTTAGGTTTTTCATTAAATAGATGCTTAATTGCAATATTAAATCAGCTGAGGATGAGTGGACTGACAATATAATGTCCCTTCTATCCTTTAGCCTAAGCTTTTCTGGTTTTGAGAAAGTAAACAGTTGTCCAAGGAGAAACCATTGCCAAAGGCTTGTAAAACACAAATTTCTGTCTGTTTCTAATTACTCAAAAATAAAGAGAGAGAGAGAGAGAGAGAGAGAGAGAGAGAGGCAGCCCCTGATACCCTATGTCAAATACACCACAAGATTGTATTATAATATATTTATTTCTTTCTATATGCTTAGGTTAAGAAGATTTAATTTGAATTTCTTTTAACAGGATGGATGAAGGCAGGCAGCCACTTTGGAGGAAGTTGCCAATTCCTTCAAGCAAGATAAATCCATACAGAATTATAATAACACTCCGGATTGCTATTCTTGGCCTCTTCTTCCATTATAGAATTCTCCACCCGGTTAATGATGCATATGGTCTGTGGCTAACATCAGTAATCTGTGAAATCTGGTTTGCTGTGTCATGGATTCTGGATCAGTTTCCCAAATGGTGCCCAATTGAGCGAGAAACATACCTTGATCGTTTATCACTGAGGTATTTATTTATTTTTCTTTCTGTGAGGTGGGGACTGTCCATTTAGTAATTCTATGACTAATGCTTTACTACTATGCAGGTATGAGAAAGAGGGAAAACCATCTGCACTAGCTGATATAGACATATTTGTTAGTACAGTAGATCCTATGAAAGAACCTCCACTTATCACGGCAAATACAGTTCTATCCATACTTGCTGTAGATTATCCAGTGGACAAAGTTGCATGCTATGTCTCTGATGATGGTGCAGCTATGCTTACATTTGAAGCCCTTTCAGAGACATCTGAGTTTGCGAGGAAGTGGGTTCCATTCTGCAAGAAGTTCAGCATTGAACCACGTGCTCCTGAATGGTATTTTGCTCAAAAGGTTGATTATCTGAAAGACAAAGTTGATGCAACATTTATTAGGGAGCGTCGTGCTATTAAGGTAAATGTCCACATAGACATAGAATATGGTTTATTGGACTAGATCTTATTTAATTGTGCATTTATTATACTTTTACTGCTATGATCCCTTGTGCTGAACTTCAATTATTGATGATTTACATATGGTGTTCTTAATTGTATTGATGCAGCGGGAGTATGAGGAGTTCAAAGTGCGCATTAACGCATTGGTTGCAATGGCACAGAAGGTTCCTGAGGATGGTTGGACAATGCAGGATGGGACTCCATGGCCTGGGAACAATGTCAGGGATCATCCAGGAATGATACAGGTCAGTAGTATTTCCTGTCTGAGAAAAAGCTGTGTCCAGATGGCCTTTTGGTTAATTTCATCTATGATGATCTCTTATAGGTTTTCCTTGGTCAAAATGGTGTACGTGATGTTGATGGGAATGAATTACCCCGTCTTGTCTATGTGTCTCGTGAGAAGAGGCCTGGATTTGATCACCACAAAAAAGCTGGAGCTATGAATGCCCTGGTAGAGTCTGTCCCCTTTCTCACATATACTTTTCTTGCAACTTCCATTTTCCTGACATGCCTTTGTTGTGTTGGTTGATCATCAAGGTGCGAGTCTCAGCAATCATTTCAAATGCTCCTTATCTGTTGAATGTTGATTGTGATCACTACGTAAACAACAGTAAAGCACTTCGAGAAGCCATGTGCTTCCTGATGGATCCTACATCAGGAAAGAAAATATGCTATGTGCAATTTCCTCAAAGATTTGATGGGATTGATCGTCATGATCGATATTCAAACCGTAATGTTGTGTTCTTTGATGTGAGTAAGAATTTGCTCTTGTTGGCTTCGTTGGTTTTATGCTTATAAGGAAAAGCTAATCTCTGTTTTATTATATGACAGATCAACATGAAAGGCTTAGATGGCATCCAAGGTCCAATTTATGTGGGCACTGGTTGTGTCTTCAGGAGGCAGGCACTTTATGGATTTGATGCCCCTGCCAAGAAGAAGCCACCAAGGAAAACTTGTAACTGTTGGCCTAAATGGTGCTGCTGCTGCTGCTGCTGCGGCGGATCCAGGAAGAAGACTAAGAAAGTGAAGTCAAGTGAGAAAAATAAGATAAAGAACAAGGAGGCTACAAAGAAACTGAACTCACTAGAAAATATTCAAGAGAGAATCGAAGGTAAAATCCTGAATAGTCCTTTGAAGTGTATATATTTTACTCTTTGTACTATGATTATAATATATTCTTACATACCTGCCCATACTTTATTTTATTGTCTTTGCTTGCTGAGAAACTGACCTGTTTTGTACTTTTTTTTTTTGCTCTTTAAACTTCAATCACAGGAATTGACAATGAAAAGTCATTACTAATGCCTCTAGCAAAATTTGAGAAAAAATTTGGGCAATCATCTGTTTTCATAGCGTCAACACTTATGGAAGATGGAGGCATTCCAAAGGCAGCAAGTTCTGCATCGCTCTTGAAAGAAGCCATCCATGTCATTAGTTGTGGTTATGAGGACAAGACTGAGTGGGGGAAAGAGGTATGTTACATTGGTTTCAAATTTAATGAGCCACCTGTGTCGTTGCATTTGCTAAGTTCCGATTATCTTTCAGGTTGGATGGATATATGGCTCAGTCACAGAGGATATTCTAACAGGCTTCAAGATGCATTGTCATGGTTGGAGATCTGTGTACTGCATGCCAAAAAGGCCTGCTTTTAAAGGTTCAGCTCCTATCAATCTCTCAGATCGTCTGCATCAGGTTCTCCGGTGGGCACTTGGATCTGTTGAGATATTTCTGAGTAGGCATTGTCCATTATGGTATGGATATGGTTGCGGCTTGAAATGGTTGGAGCGATTCTCTTACATAAACTCTGTTGTTTATCCTTTGACTTCCATTCCTTTGCTTGCCTATTGCACTTTGCCGGCTGTCTGTCTCCTCACTGGGAAGTTCATAGTCCCTGAGGTAAGATCAGTTGTTTCTTTCTTGGTTAGATGGTCAAAAGTTAATCTTAATTTCCACTGTACATCATATATTCTAGGAATTCTAAACATGCAAAATGTTGTGATGGCTGGACTTGTAAAATCACAACGGATTTGGATTCTTTCCATTTCTTGTCAATTTCAAAGAGAGATAGATGAGAAATATATGAGACTCATTCAAAATTGTGGGTTCCATTTGAATTTTGTGGGGTCTACACACTGTGTTTATATTTCTCCGAAATTGACAATAAATGCAAAGCAGGACGTGGATAGGATCCAAATCCAATGGCAACTCATTTAGGCTGGCCCTATTCAACCCTAAGTTGACAAGTCTAATTTCAATGCATAGCTAATGCTTCGCATTCTGTATCCAGATTAGCAACTACGCGAGTCTTGTTTTCATCGGACTCTTCATTTCTATTGCTGCAACTAGCATCCTGGAAATGCAGTGGGGAGGTGTCGGCATACATGACTGGTGGAGGAATGAACAATTCTGGGTCATTGGTGGTGTTTCCTCGCACCTTTTCGCACTCTTTCAGGGTCTGCTGAAAGTTCTGGCAGGAGTGAGCACAAACTTCACTGTCACATCCAAAGCTGCAGATGACGGAGAATTTGCTGAACTCTATATCTTCAAGTGGACATCCTTGTTGATTCCTCCGCTGACCTTGCTTATCATGAACATAATTGGCGTGATTGTTGGTGTCTCAGATGCAATCAACAATGGTTACGATTCCTGGGGTCCTCTGTTTGGTAAGCTCTTCTTTGCCCTCTGGGTGATTCTCCATCTCTACCCATTCCTCAAGGGAGTTATGGGAAAGCAGGAAGGTGTTCCTACCATCATTGTGGTCTGGGCTATTCTTCTTGCTTCAATCTTCTCTCTTCTGTGGGTGCGAATCAACCCGTTTTTGTCAAAGAATGACATCGTGTTGGAAATTTGTGGATTGAACTGCGGCGACTAAAAGATAGTAAATGGAAAGTGCTTTAATGGTTTGATTGATATATCATACAGAAAAGGTAGTAAGCACTAAATCCATAGGTTTTTGGTTAAAGACATACCTGGCTGAAGCTTGTGCAAAGAGGAAAGTTATGGCGGGTGAATGTAGATAACAAAGGAATTTGTTTTCAGAGTTTCATGATTCTTTCTATACATATGGGTTCTGGGTTTGGAAGGGGATTGAATGCAAGGATGAGCTTGTAATCCAAGAGGAGACGATTAAGGAGGTTGTAATTTATAATTTTCTTTTGAATAAGGTATGTCATAGTTGTAATCAAATGTGTTTCCCTTCCTTGTATTTGATAGTCCCTCAAGCAGAAAGGGGGTTTATAGTGGGGTTTTGTTTCTTAAGTCTATGAATGAATAAAACATCATTAGTTGTATCTGAAAATTCATAAATAATTTAGAGCCATTACATTGTTGTCATCTTCCCATCACACTTATTTTCTATTTCTTTCAGAGTTTAAATAACATAAAGAATTTTTTCACATTTTATCCGGCGTTGTGAAATATACTGAATCTTTCATTGGTGGCCACAAGCGTGAACATTAGGGATTAATAATTTAGGTTCAACCCGTAGGTATTCGATTAAAGTTCTGTTTGTCATGAATTTTGGAAGACTTGATCCTTCTATCCATGCCTTGTTTCAAAATTTATCATTTATTCCCATAATATAAATTTATAAAATTTTCAGTAGTATGATTTGAATATAAAATTATTTTAAAGTTGAAGTATTAAATTGTACATAAATTTTTCGCTTCAATGCAGGTCGAGTATGGAGTAATATAAATATTCGTAAATTTGAGTATGAGACCGGAAAAAAAAGTCTTTTTATAATAAATCTTCTAGAAATTTTTTCTAGTACTTTTTATAAATAACATTGTAATATTTAATATGATTTTTCTTATTTTATTCTTATTATTTATTTTTTCTCATCAATTGTTATTAGATTTTTTAGATGAAAGAGGTATTTTCAATTAGTCATATGTATCTTATGTGGGTTGTATTAGAATATTAAATAAGGATAAAAAAATGTTTAATTTTTTTTTTTAGAATTTTAAAAAGATAACTAACTTTTTTTAATTTATATAAAGTAATTGAAAGTATTTTTTTAAAGGATGAGGAAGGATGTAACAAAATTGAAAAGAGTGAGACATGAATAATTACTAAGAAGCTTGCCTTTCCTATCCCATTACCATCCTAATAAGCAGGTGGTTTAAAAAATTGTCTTGCATTAAAACCTCCAAAAAAAAAAAAGCAAAACTGTACAATATTGGTAGATTCATCACTCGGAAATTTATGCCAAAAAAAAGCAGCCATCTTGGTGTTGGCCAATCAGAACCTGCTTGAGACATTTTTCTGGGGTTGGAATGTGACTTACTCATTAACATCACTTCTTGTATAACGGAAAGGCCAGACATTTGCTTGCCCAACGTTTCAAAATATATATATATATATATTTCATACATACTCCATCCAATCTATATTATAAGATATTTTATATCAAATACATATATATTAAGAAAATTACTTTTTCATCTAAAATTCATTAAAAAATACTAGAATTTCTCGTTTTATGCCTATTAAATGCTCCATTATCAATATCATTACAGGGACCAACGAAAAGTAATGAAGAATTAATGAGAAGGATAAAATTGAAAGAAACATATCTAACACTCAATATTGTGAATTAAAAATTTGTTATATAAAATATATTATAATATGGGTTAGATAAGATCACCCACATTTTAGACTTAACTAGTAAGAGAATAAAAGCATTCATTCACTTATACGTATCAAATCAATATTATTATAAATAATATTATGTTGACCTTTGTAGTCTCTTAAAAATTATCTCTCAGAATTTTACATTTAAAGCTCCATAACTTTTAAAATGAATGGTTCGTAGAAGTCTTTCTAAGATTAGTTGATATAACCTCCAAAGGTTCTCTGGCCAAAAAAATGACTCCAAAGGGTATATATTATGCAAATAAGTAAATTTATGCCAATGTGAGTTGAATTTATGAATCTTAGATATGTAAATTAAAGTCATGTACAAAGCATTATACACCCTATAAGTTAATAAAATATTTTATGCTTTCTCTCTTTCAATTCTCTTTTTGATTTATTTTATCTTTCCTACATTCTCTTTATTTTTATAACAAATATAAAATATAAAAAGTATAGACTTTTTTATAGTTGACAAAGAAGTAATAGTATATTAATTTTGGGCTTTATGTAAATACATAAATCCTACTTTAGTGTATATTAAAATTAAAATTAAAATTAAAATTACGGAACAGACTACTGAAAAAAATGCAGGCCCATTTTCTTTTTTGGGCCATTAATTGCAGGCTCGTGTCGGTTTAGAAAATTTCCGTAGGGACCAAATCAACGAAGAAATTCTAATCAGGGGTGTATTCGTAAATTAATTTTTCCTTTTTATTAATCATATATAAGCGCATGCTAGGGTTTAACGCTTCTTTTTAGCTCTGGGTCACCACTTCGCCGCAGAAGCAATCTCAGGTACTCCTTTCTTCCCTCTCTCCATTGCTCCTATCTTTCCCCGTTAATGTTTATGAATGTTTCATTGGGCTTACTATCAACTATTCTTATCGTTAACTTCCTGATCGTGCATGGAACCTGCGCACATTATCCATTTCAGTAATGATTTCATTTCTTAAATTTCTGTACTATTAAGTTTTCTTTTCCTTGATATTTTCGGCTGTCCGCGTGTTATAGATTTCACTAAGTTGTGCTCGACTGTTTATATATCTTTGTTTATTATGAAGCATAGGTTTTTTTATTATCTCGTTTTTTATGTCATTGCAAGACCCAAATTACTGATATTCTACATTCAATATGGGATAACTTTTATAATTTGGTTTAACACTTTGTATAAATGGTAAATCTTCAATTTAGGAGGTGAAGGATGTCGCACAGGAAGTTCGAACACCCCAGGCATGGTTCACTGGGATTTCTCCCCAGGAAGCGGGCTGCTCGTCACAGGGGAAAAGGTATCCATTGATTGCATATCGGTTGTTCTATCCTGTAATGGCCATATAATGTTATTGACCTGCAGCTGATATTATTCTTGGGGTCATACAAAATAGTAGTACTATTGATGCATCAGGTTTGATTGTTCTGAGCTTCCAATTAGTCAAGTTGCTTTTCCGTCAATTAACCCTTTGATTGGCTTGTTTTACTGCTTCAGTGAAGGCGTTCCCCAAGGATGACCCAACCAAGCCACCCAGGCTCACTGCCTTCTTGGGTTACAAGGCAGGCATGACTCACATTGTAAGAGAGGTCGACAAACCAGGGTCAAGTGAGTCGCTTTGTTGTCAGTCTTTAATTTTTTAATTCATACACCTCCTCTTCATCAGCAGTTTTAGTTTGGACGTAGAGTTGTCAACAAATATCTAGTTGTGTAGTCTGGTGTTTACATCATCGTCTGAATCAGGGTCACGTGTTATATTTCCATGTTCTTGGTTCTAGTCCTCTGAATTTCTAGTAATAAAATGGTTCTGGGTCTCATTATCGTTGGTCTAGAAATGTTTATGCAACATGATTTTATTTTAGACTATAGATTTGTTAATCATGTTTTCAGTGTTCAAAACTTACAAACTTTTGTTCTTCAAATTATTCAAGGGGAGTTTGATTCTTCAGGAAACTAGTTTTTGGAAATACACTGGTAGATGTGGTACCTATTTTCTTTTTTGTGCAAACTCCACTGAAATTGACGCCTATGAGTTTTGAAATTTTTTAAATGGATTTGAAAGTGAATTATTTGTTTTCAACCAAGTTTAGTTTTTATTTACATGAGGAGTTTTGGCATTTGATTTTTTGCTGTAATTATGACTGAGGTTTTTTTTTTTTTCCTTTTTGAATTTTTTGCCTTCTCTTTATTGCTAAAGATAGTTATTATCATTTAGCAGTCTGGCTTTCTAATCTGAGAATTTTTTATTGTTTCAGAAGTTCACAAGAAGGAAACCTGCGAGCCTGTTACAATTATTGAGACCCCTCCGCTGGTTATTGTTGGAGTTGTGGGTTATGTAAAAACTCCCCGTGGTCTTCGTACATTGAATACTGTATGGGCTCAGCATTTGAGTGAGGATGTGAAGCGCAGGTTCTATAAGAACTGGTGCAAATCCAAGAAGAAGGCTTTCACAAAGTATTCCAAGCAGTTTGAATCTGAAGAAGGGAAGAAGAACATTCAGGCTCAGCTTGAGAAAATTAAGAAGTATGCAACTGTTGTGCGTGTTTTGGCTCACACCCAGGTATAACTTACTTGTCTTGGTACTCACATTGGAATATATTATTTGGTTGCAAATTTTTCTATTTATGCTTCAAACTATGCTAATAACTTGCTTTCTTGCAGATTAGAAAAATGAAAGGGTTGAAGCAGAAGAAAGCACACCTTATGGAGATTCAAGTCAATGGTGGTACTATTGCACAGAAGGTGGACTATGCTTATAATTTCTTTGAGAAGCAGGTTCCTGTTGATGCTGTCTTCCAGAAGGATGAGATGATTGACCTCATTGGTGTAACAAAGGGTAAAGGGTATGAAGGTGTTGTCACTCGTTGGGGTGTTACCCGTCTTCCCCGCAAGACTCACAGGGGTCTGAGGAAAGTTGCATGTATTGGTGCCTGGCATCCTGCCAGAGTTTCTTTCACAGTTGCCAGAGCTGGTCAGAATGGATACCACCACCGAACTGAGATGAACAAGAAGATTTACAAGCTTGGCAAAGCTGGAGATGAATCACACACAGCTATTACTGAGTTTGACAGGTGATTTGCTTACGTAATGTTAACAATGGCTACATCAAAGAACATACTTGTGTTTTTACGATGAATTTAGAAGTGAAAGTGAACATTAACAATTAGTTCAGTTCTTTAATTCACTATAAACGGGATGCGTACTGACCTGACGTGTTTTCTGACTCAGGACTGAGAAAGACATAACACCAATGGGTGGCTTTCCTCACTATGGTATTGTGAAGGATGACTATGTGTTGATCAAGGGATGCTGTGTTGGTCCCAAGAAAAGGGTTATTACATTGCGTCAATCTCTGCTTAAGCAGACTTCTCGCCTTGCTTTGGAGGAGATCAAGCTTAAGTTTATTGACACATCTTCCAAGTTTGGGCATGGCCGCTTCCAGACAACACAGGAGAAGCAAAAGTTCTATGGACGTCTCAAGGCATAATTACGCAAATTGCAAGAAGTTGCTGCAGTTTTATATTAGACTTACATGAAGTTGGACTTTTGTGTTGAGAATTTCTATTATTTGGTTCAATTATGTTTACACAGATTGTTTATGAATTTTGCTCAAGTACTTAAAGATGTTTCTGGTTGTTTTAAAAAGGGTAATCACTCAGATTTTCCATATTTTTGTTTTGATTTAACTTGATTAGAATTCGCAATCGAATTTGGAATTTGGAGACATTTCTAATGACATTGAACCAAAGCCCGTTGGTTGGCTTTGCACTTCATTTTCAAGTGTCTTCAAATAATCCGATGTGGGTAAGAGGTGTGAGAATGGTTAGCAAGATGTTATGTTTATACTATTTGTAATTGCAGAGGGGTTTTATATGGGGGGATTGTCTGGACCATAGATAGCCTCATTTGGTTAATTGGCGGACTATTTTTAAGCATAAATCATTGGGAGGCTTGGGAATTAAAAGGATAAGGGATATGAATATTGCCCGTGGTGCCAAGCTTTCATGGCAATTTCTTGACAATGAGGATGGTAATCGACCTGATCAAGGGACTTTATCTGCTAAAATGGCAGACTCAGGATGTTGGAAGTTTTTGTGTCATTGTTCTCAGACTCTGGACGAGGTCAAGGGACACCACTCTGATATTTCTTCGTCAGTTGGTTTTTCTGTGGCTAAAGCGTATACTCTTCTGACTAGCTCTGAGGTTAGCAAATCTGGATATAGATGGAATTTGATATGGAAGTGGCGTGATGCGTAAAGAATTAGAGTTTTTTTTTTTTTTTTTTTTATGTGGATAGCTGTCCAAAATAAACTCCTGACAAATAGTAGAAGAGCCAAATAGGCAGGTGTTTCTCCTTTTTGCCCCCATTGTCAAGGATCTGTTGAGGACACTATGCACGTTCTTAGGGACTGTAAATTTGCTAAGGTTTTGTGGAAGAAATTGGTTGAGCCAGCTCATTGGGCGCGTTTCTTTGAATCTGACCTTAAGGACCTTGGTGCCTCCTCCGATGTGCCATGGCCTTGTACGTGGGGTTTCAGCATTTGGCAATTGTGGCGGTGGTGGAATAAAGAATTGTTTGATGATGGTTTCAAACGTGCTCATGACCCTGGCAGTTTCATTTTGAAATGGCAACATTTGTTTGTCACTTTTCCTCCTGCTAGGAACGTCAATAATAAGAATCAGGCAACTGTACAGACTGTCCATTGGAACCCACCGAATAGCAACTGGATTAAACTTAATTGTGATGCCTCTGTATTGGAGAACGGTTCAATGGCAGGGTGTGGAGGATTATTTAGAGATGAGTCAGGCAAGTGGATAAAAGGGTACTACAAATTTCTGGGTAGAAGATCTGTTCCAGAGGCTGAATGTTTAGGCATCTTACTTACATGGGTTGAAGGTTTTAAGGGACTTCTTGTGGAATCTGATGCTCTAAATGTTGTGAGAATTATTGGTTTTAGAAGGACATTATCTGCTAGTTTCAACAAATAATCCATCCTCTAGATTCACGGAAGGAAAAAGCAATCTTTGAATAAGAGTTTTGAATATGAAATGTTTAAAACAAGATGATAAGATAAATAATGAAGATGATGGAAAATGACCACGTATCAAAAAAATTCATAATTAAAAAATAAAAAAACATAACACTGAAACAGGATCCATTCCTTTGTTCCATTGATATTGGACCTGAACTAGCTCAGGCTATTCAATCATTTAGCGAAAATTGGTCCAACAAAATGTTTACACAAAAATGGTCCAAAAAAATGAATAACTCATTTCGCGAACTGATAATTGAACTGGTATGATTGTTTCTTTGGTCCAAAAAACTGGTATGATTCTAGTAATTGAATTGAATCGTTACAAAATCCAACTAATTTAAAACAAACTTAGGTCACCAAATCAAACTAAACTTCTTTTTAAATGAAAATTATTTTTTTTGTTATTGTTTCATATATTGATAATTTTTTTGTTAGTTTTATATTTGAATATTAATCATCAAAGTAAATTCTTTTTAATACCATTTCCTTAAATATATCACTATACATTAACAACTTACTTATTATATATATCTTAATCATTATTTTTTTTAAAAAAAAGTTATATACACAACACTCAAATCTTGTTCCGGAGTTAGAACTTTTTTTTTTTAATCTATATTTTGTCATGTTTCTTAGATATTACCACCAAAACTTTCCTTCTCAAATCAAAGATTATACTTTTTTCATTTAACAAAAAGGTTATACTTTTCATGAGCCTCTGCTTCTGAAATTAATTGCATAATTTCCCATCATTTGGAATACTTGATGTTCTTGACTTATTATTAACAAGGGCAGAAGCAAGTGCTCTGATACAGGACAGTCATCTTAAATTTCTTATATGTGTTTAGGATAAAATATATAAAACACATCTAAACGTTAAGTTATGATGTGCACAAAACCTCCCCCACCTTTAAAACTTAATTTTAACAAACTCTCTTAAGTATTCATTTTTATGTAGAGAACACCTTTTGCTTGATAACTTCGATAAATCATTAACAAAAAGTGCCATGTTAGACGTAATCAAAACTACATGGCATATCACATGGAAATACGGTCAATTTTATAATTGAACTCAATTAATGAAACCCCCCAAAAAAATAAATGTGACTGAGCTATGATACACTCACTGTTCTTTCCTAATAGCCCATTTGGATGGATTACATGGTAGGGTATGTGAAGACCCTTCACATCACTTCATTTTCTAGTGTTTGGCTGCCACTATTACATGTGAAAATTGTTACCTTATGGGAATCCTTTCACCTCAATTAATGTAAATGGTCTCACACACAAAATACTATGTGGAAGCCTTCACCGTACTGTAAATGAGACTGATATGACTATAACACTCTTATGAACAAAAAAAATTACAGCTTCATCTTCTTCCTCTCTTCACTCATGAACTTCGGCCTCTTCCTCTCTGCATCTTCCTTCTTCCTTCTCTCCCTTCTTCCTCACTTGGTCCACCTCCGATGACCTCGACGCCCATCTTTCTCATCTCATTCCATTTGGACCCCAACCATGCCCGTGCCTCCCACGCCCACACCAACGCCGTCGAAGAGAGAAATGTGATGGGAATTCATCTTCTGAAATTGAAATCGCAGAGGTAGAAGTCATCTTTTGAATGAACTGTTAATGATAAAAGGCAGTAGGTAAATTAAAATTCGTCTCGATGAAACGGCAACCACTAACCGAGCAAGAGGTGGAGATTGGCATCACACAGCTTCCATCGCCGAACCCATCCTCTTCCTCGAACTTTGTCGCAGCATCTATGACTGAGCAAGATCTGGCCATCAAACTCCGTCACTGCTTCTCCCATGTCTGTAAACCTCGATCTACACTGCCACACAACTTTGCCGTCGACGTACAACTTCAACTTACAGACTCACAAATGTTCATCTTCGAGATTTGGGTTCAGATGGAAAGCAGACCGATGGGGAGGGTGATTTTATTTTTTGGGTCAAGGGTAAAAAGGTCTTTTTATTTATATTTATATTTTTCTTTTCATTAAAAATAAACATCATCCCCCTATCTAAATAACATACCAAACAAACTCCCATGTGATCACTATTCCATTACATCCCCTCACATCCTTCACATTACTCCACTTAACTCCCCAAGTAATTAAACCAAACGGGCTGTAAGAGTAGGGAAATGGATCCTCTAGGATGCTATCCATCATCATGAACATTCACATCTGAAAAATTCTTAGATACATATTATCAGGATTAAATATTCTTAACTAATCATCGGCCAAGCAAATTTAATTAACCATAAATAAAATTTAAATGAGTTAAAATATTATTTAAAACTGTATTTATATATTTATAGTTTTATACATAAAAAAGCTTCTCTTATATTCTTACTAGGTTTTACAATTAATAAACAGACATTTTATTCCACATTTTTTAGATTTTTATATTTTATTTAAATGATTTAAGTTTATTTTTTTATTCAAATTATTATTTTTAGTTGATAATTCAAAATTTTTTTTTATTGAAATTTAGAATAAAATATAACTTAAACTTCTAAATAAACAAAAATATGATATTCAGACTATCTAGTTAAATTTATATACAAAAGAAAATCAATGCAAAATAGGCGCATAATCATATATTTGGCATTTAAATTTAATTACAGGCGAAAGAAGACATTTAAATTAAATTTAACATGAATGAATATTATGAACCAAAAATAAGAAAGGCCAAATCCAACTCAGAAATATAAAAGGATAAGTGTGGTTTGGCAATAGAGTAGAAGACGTAGATGTGATGACTTGTGATTTGTGAGAGAGAGTGGTTAGTACTAGAGTCCAAGAAGGAGCAAGTCGTCAAATATCAATCGTCCCATAGGGCAACACATTCCCTGCTCCATGCGTCCCACTCTTACTTAGCTAACTTCTCTCTCTCTTCCTCCCTCTATTTCTCTCTCTCTTCTTTCAGGCAAGCTCTCTTTCTTTCTCTCTCTCTCGTCAGTTTTGAACGAATGTGTTCTGTTTGTGTGCGCTTGTTTGCTGAGTTAAACTTTTAGGGATTTGAACTGTATTTTGGACATACCCTTTTTTCTTTCTACTGCTTTGCCGATTGTTTCCCGCTCTTTGTTCTGTCAATTCGTTTATTCAGGTTTCGAATTCGTTGAGTTTCCGTGGGGATTTGTTTAGTTGGAGATTCGTCTTTCTGTGGCAGCCGCGCAGTTTAGCTCGTTGTGTTATGATTTACTGTGGTTGGGCTTTTAAAGAAATTGAAACGGATAAATAGCGTTCGCTTTCATGGGGGTGTTGTTGAGTTTCCAAATTTTCGGTCTTGCATGTAGTCCAACGTTGAAATTACTGCAATTGTTTTCATCCAGCTTGATTTAAGTAAAGACGTGTTGGATTTGGTGTTATCCGTGAATTCGGAAAAAAATTGGAATCTTTTTAGCATGACCTTTTCCCCCTTCCTCTTTTTCAGGCTGATTTACAATGACAGAACCTTCAAAGGTCATTCACGTTCGAAACGTGGGGCATGAAATATCCGAAGTACATTCTCTCTCTCTTCTTCTTCTTCTTCGATCATGTCAAGGCTGCTATGTCTCTGTTATTTTAGCTTATATAGAAAGTGGCCAAAACTAGACATTGACCAACGGGAGCACTTCGTGTAAATAGTTCTAAATTACCTATTTTATACGTAGATTGGAATGCTTTTGTTAGCTCTAATGTATGAATGATTACTAATCCATATACGATGTATGACATATATAAAATAGACCATTGCTTCTCCACTGGTCCTGTCATCTAACGTGCTGGCTCACTGGGTATATGTGTGGATGGTGTTAACTTAAAAGTTGTTTTTCCCCTTTTAATTTCAATGGACATTCTGATAGTAATATTTCAGTTACCTACAATTCAACATAATACTTTCCAAGACAGAATATACTGTCAGTTAGTACTTAGTTACATGAAACTACGAATTGATAACTTCAAGTTGGTTCTTGTGAACCTCAGCTATGATATTGCCCAATTTAAGTCTGTTCTTTAATTATTTGTCCTGGTCGATTTTAAATAATGCTCAATGGGAATTTTTGCTGCTTCATTTTGTTGATTACCCCGCTGGATAATGTGAAGGAATTTTAGTTTTTAACTTAAAGAGTATGGACTTCGAAACGTACACGAACATGGTAATTTGACTAAATCCAAAGTGCCCAGGGTGTCATTTTCAGGTATTGTGTTGTGTGTGCTATGAGTATCTACTCATGCCAGACGTCAATTTAGCTCCTTTTCTAAGGTGTCTGTGCTTCATGGCTTTTCAATGGTTATTTAAATATTATTGTGATGTGAATACAACGCAAAACATTAGTGATAAATGAAAGTCAATTTGAAGTGTTGAAAATGAAATAAATTATATGTGAGATGCACTGGGTTTTTTAGTGGTCATAAATATTAATGGAACACAGTTGTGCACCATAAGTTCAGTGTGCCTAGCTGTAGTACAGTGCCACAGTGTGCAGCTCCTCCAGTGAGTTGCAGTGTTGATTGCACAACATGCACCATTACCTTGTGTCTTGTTTTCTTTTGCATTTGATTATTTTGTCATAGAACGAGCCACTGGGGAAGTTCAGGTGCAGAGGTGGTTTTCGGCCCACAGCACACTGCATCTGGGCAATGATATCCTACAGGTGCAGGTGTTGAAATATACATTTTTTTCTTCCTGCTTCTTCTCCTCTTCTGTGGTTCTGTCTGGTGCCAGGGCCTTTTTCTTTTGTCTCTCTTTTTCTCTGTTTCATTATTTTAACCAAACCATGTAAGCCCATCTATTTGACCCATTGCAGCTGCCTGTCCAGATGTTTGGGAGTGTAACACTGGAATTGAAATGAGTATTGGAATTTATATTGTTAGATACGTTATTTTTTTTTTCTAATTAGAGTGTGAATTATATTTTCCTCTATTAATATTAGTTTTCCAATACATATATGTTATATGATCTATATTAAATACTTTCACACGTTTGATATATCTTTTAAAGTTTTACATCAAAGCATGGTTTGCCTCTGTAATTTCCCTATTTCTATTCAATTAAAAGGGAGAAATTTATCTGAATAAAAAAAAATGTTACTTAGAGAGAAAGAAAGACTACACTGACAGAAGATAAGGATACTCGGTGATAAACTAAGAAAGAACCAGACACAATGAAACCAAATGAATTTATAAATTCAGTGTAGCTCTCCAATCACTGTACAACATGTCTGGCAAGGGAACCTCTGATAATGCCAATGGTTAGAACACTACATATTAGTGAAGTAAATAACTTTGTCTCATAGAAAAGGCAAAGGCATCAACTCTTGCTTAAAGATATGAAGATTATGCTCAAACCATATACACCATTAGCTTCATAAGTTGTATCTCTCTACCAAACATTGTATTTACTTCAAAAGTAACTTCTGGTTGTCTTTGTATGCCTTAATAAAGCATGTGGGTGGAAAAAGAAAATTTTACTATAGAATGAATTGTGTGATGCATATATCTTTAATTAGTTTTTGATGTGAATCTATTTTAATTTATTTTTTTAGGTCATTCATTTGAGTATCTGATAATATATGATGCTAATTGAATTCCTGAATGCTGGAAAGAAAAATGAGCTAAACTTATAAAGCACAGGAATATAAAAAGAACAGCATCTTCCTTTACATGGCTTTAAGAAACACTTGAGATTCAAGAAGTGTGCAAGCTGAAGGGAAACAAATTGTTTTGTTTTCTCTGGGTAATGCATTTTGCAATACTGATATCTCAAGTATTGTGCTTTCCATCATTCTATCCTCTCTTTATCATAAGAAAGGGAAAATTAATTATGGAAAGAGGAAATGAGAAAGATGGGCAATTTTCATATAAAGAGATAAAACCTTAAAAGATAATGTTTGACTGTTTTACACCAATAGAAATCCAAAATAAGAATGTCCCTATAATTCTTTTGAATTTTCTTATGGATTATTCACCTAGAGAAGCCACCAAACTCTAGCAAGATGAATTATTTCCATCATACTTTAACCATTGACTTTTTACAGTTCTTGAAGAATTGATAAACTTTACTTTTTTGGGTTGCAGAATGATTTGCTTACGTTATTTCAGCCTTTTGGAGTCATAACAAAACTTGTGATGCTGCGTGCAAAAAATCAGGTTTTTCTTGTCTTAATGACATTTGGTGTTTGCCACTTTGTCTTAGAATTCTGTGCTGTTGCAGTTGATATTTTCCTCTAAATACTTGCCTTTCTTGTAGGCTCTTCTCCAAATGCAAGATATTTCATCTGCAGTTAATGCTATACAGTTTTATGCTAATGTTCAGCCGAGCATAAGGTATGGATAGATTTTTAATTCAATCACAACTTCATGTGCATTTGGTTTGAAAAAAGAATTGCTGTTCTTGGTAACTTAATTTTGAAAGTGCTACCTTTATCTCTTGATGCCAAATTGTCTTATCAATCTAGTTCTCTTTTATTTCATTCCAGGGGGAGGAATGTTTATGTCCAATTTTCCTCCCATCAAGAACTAACTACAATGGATCAAAGTCAAGGACGAGGAGATGAGGTTGGCATCTTCTGTATGTAGTTTATGCAATTGTGTAGGGAAACCATATATGCTTCTTGTTGCTTGCATGAGAAATCAATAGACAAACAGCCTTTTTGTGTTTTTTTCCCCCCTTTCGATTTGGCATTTCGCCTGACATCCATCTTTTATATTTTTATCTTAGATTGTTTGATTTGACTGAGGGTTCAGTGAGTTAGATTCTGAATTCTTCTTTTTCTCATCATCATTTACTTCTTTATTTATTCTCTTTTCTCTATGTCTCTTCTTCTTGATGCTTCTCTGCTGTTGGGAACTCCCTGGATGCACAGCCAAATCGAATTCTCTTGGTCACTATTCATCACATGCTCTATCCTATAACAGTGGATGTGCTGCATCAAGTGTTTTCTCCCCATGGATTTGTTGAAAAGGTTGTGACGTTTCAGAAATCAGCTGGTCAGATTCTCCCAAATTTCTCTCGATCCTCCTTTTTTTTTCATTTTTAACCTTTTCTATGTGTGGGCTTCAATTGGCTCAGTTATGGATATATTTTGGTCATCTAATAATTTCTTTTAATATATGCGAATCATTAATGTTTGAAAAAATGGGGAGAGCAAGGTAATGAGAATCTTAGACTTTAGTGAAATTGTTATCTTTCATTTTTAAACTTGTAGGCTCTGTTTGGTTTGGGTTTTTTTGAGGGAAGGGGAAGGGAGGGGAGGGGATTTAATCCCCTCCTTTTGTTTGGTTCCTAAAATTGGAGGGGATTTAATTCCTCCCAATCCCCTCCCCTGTCCCTTTATTGCTTCCCCCCAATTTGGGGTTTTTTTGGAGAGGATTGAGTTTTATTACTCAATCCCCTTCAATCCCTTCCTGAACCAAATAAGGTTTCATTAAAATCTTTCCAATCCCCTCCCCTCGAATTCCACCAAACAAGGGAATTTTAAAATCTCTCCAATCTCCTCCCCTTCAATCCCCTTCATTAAAATCCCTCCCCTCCCCTCCCCTCCAATCTCCTCAGTTGAACCAAACACAGCCGTAGGGAATTATCCACTTTGTGCTAATACCATATGTACCTTGTGATTTGATATGAGGATGGATGTTTTTTTTTTCTTTTGATGAATGTAGCTTATCTTTTCATTTGGGTTATACATGAATAGCCACTGCAATAGTGCTTGTTATCCTAATTGTTTTATCCTGTATTTGTAAACTATGCAGGCTTTCAGGCTCTGATTCAGTATCAATCACGTCAGAGTGCTGTGATAGCTAGAAGTACACTTCAGGTTGCTTTACGTTAAATTTGAGCTTGTAGTTCCAAGCATGATAATCCTGATATTGTTTCTGAAATGATGGGGTTACTTTTGAAAATATCTAGGGCCGCAATATTTATGATGGTTGCTGTCAGCTGGACATTCAGTTTTCGAAGTATGTTAAATCTGTATATTGAGTCAATTTCATCTTGTATTGGTTTATTGGTTGAAAGACCTATTTCATGCTTATGTGCTAGTCCATTGTATTTTGTCCTCCGTTCTTTTCCTTTTTAATCTCTTCTATTTTATTTAAATCATTTTCTGGTGTGGCCATTGAATTCTTTTCCACTGCAGCCTTGATGAATTGCAAGTGAACTATAATAATGACCGTTCAAGGTGATTTATTCAGTTACTGACGTAATGTTTTTTTGGTTCAATTATTACACTACTAGTATTTTGACGTATTATCCTATTGTTGATGAGTTTATTCCTAACATTTTGCAGAGACTTCACAAACCCAAATCTGCCAACAGAGCAGAAAGGAAGACCTTCACAAGTATGTTCTTGTGGTTCTCTTTATATCTTGTTACAAATAAATTCTGCTTTTGCTAGTTCTAACATTTTTTAGCCTTATCTGGATCTTTTGTGAAACAGCCAGGATATGGTGATGCAGGAAGCATTTATGCTGTTCAAGGTTCTGGAGCCAGGGCAGGTGCTAAATCTTTGAAATTGCTTTGGTTGGTTTTATTTGTTTGTCATAATATGCTGTTTTTATTCTCTACTAATGTTTTATTTGTTTTTTTTTACAGTGGGATTTCCCCAGGTGCGTATCATTCAGGCTGAGTTGAAGTATCAATTCAGATTGATCATTAACGGTTGTGTGGAAGTTACTATTTCATCTTATGAAGAGCAGCATTAGAAATGTCTAATAGCTGATGTCTCTTTTATACCTCATCCTTTTAGAGTGTGAACGTTTTAGACACTATGTTTCATTGTTCGCAGCTCAACCAATTTTGGAATTGAACATAGCTGACCCCCGGAGATTACCTCAAGATAGGACCTTTTGTTCTCCAATTTAATATTCTCAAAGTTATGGTTGAGAGAGGAGATCTTTTGAACATTTTGCTTCTTGAACATCACAAGATTTTCTTCCATTCTGTGATGAATGATTTGATTTAATGAAAAATATGAGTAAAATTGGTTTCAGACGTGCACACAAATGATCTATATTCTTTTCATTAACTTTTGTTTTGGCCATTATTTTCATTAACTTTTCATTCATTTGTTTCAATATCTAGATGGCTAATGCTGCAGCCATTGCAGCTGCCTTTGGGAATGGTTTGCCTCCTGGAATAACTGGGACAAATGAAAGGTGTACAATTCTGGTCTCAAATCTTAATCCTGATGTAAGAACTACTTCTTGAAGTCTTTTTACTTGTATTTGCAATTTTTTTTTTAAATTAAATTGATCTTGAAAACTGCTTATTTCAGAGAATAGATGAGGATAAACTCTTCAACTTGTTCTCCATTTATGGCAACATTGTGAGAATTAAACTCCTCCGAAATAAACCTGATCACGCGCTTATCCAGATGGGGGATGGATTTCAAGCTGAATTGGCAGTACACTTCCTGAAGGTCTGTTTCATGTGCAAATGGCAGATTTACATATCTTTACATATTCCTGTTATATATACCCAACTGAGATGTTATATTTGTTATGGTTCTTATGGTTGTGCGAATGTTTTTTCTTCCACTCTTGATAAATGTATTATTATTGAAGATAGTAGAGAAAAAACCCTGGAGATAATCATTGTATTGTATATATTAAAAAAAGTTCATTTGCAAGAATTTGACTATTATTATTATTATTAGTTCAATCAATTATTTTTTAGAATCATAGGAAAAAGGAAGAAAGTTTGCTTGATCATAGATTTCTTCAGGTATTAATATTTTGCTTATGACGTACTGTAAATCACATTGGGTTGTCACATCTGTGGTTTTAGTTTTGATTTTTTTAATGCTGTTTTGGATAATGGATTTCCTCATAAAATCTATTTTATTCTTTTTTTTTTTATAATCTATTTTATTCTTGGTTCTACAGTTGATGACAAATGTACTTCAGTGTACACCTGCCTCTCTACAAATGACACAAACGCCTGTGCATTTACTTCTAACAGTAGAACTCGATAATATGTCTTCTGGGCTACTTCCAAGAGTGCATGAAATTTCTTTTCCCAACGCCAGAATTAATTTTATTAGTGGTTTTTATTTGATTGATGCCTTTGATTATGAGCATGATTAAATTATTGAAATACAAGAGCAATTGTATTAGGAGCTCAACATTTTATTTTGTCTTTGTACTCTTGGGATTTTTGCTGGTGATGAATGTTTAGTTAATGCTTCTTCTGCGTGAATGTTGAAGATGTATTATGCTGGTTTCTTGTAGAATTCACGTTGGAATGAAGTAAGGGTCCAGCTGCAACTGGATTTTTATTGGATTCTTTGCTAATCTTGAAATTCTTGTGGCCTATTGATACAACAATTCTCTATTACTTGTTAACATGGCCTGCAAATTATTCTGT
This sequence comes from Adenanthera pavonina, assembly GCA_026686845.1. NCBI lineage: Eukaryota > Viridiplantae > Streptophyta > Magnoliopsida > Fabales > Fabaceae > Adenanthera > Adenanthera pavonina. Next base: position 48,650,036 of record JAIVEN010000001.1, on the reverse strand, counting down.
ATTTCTTCTGCAAAAGATTCTGTAGGTTGAGCTGCTCACTGAAACATTTTTCAACTTATATAATTATAGGGAGCCATGCTTTTTGGGAAGCAATTAGAGGTCAACTTTTCAAAGCATGCAAACATAACCCAAGGTGCTGACACACATGAGTACATAAATTCGAACCTCAACCGTTTCAATCGTAATGCTGCTAAAAACTATCGGTATTGCTGCTCCCCGACAAAGATGATCCACTTGTCCACTCTCCCTCAAGATGTCACAGAAGAGGAGATCGTGAACCTAGTAGAGGAGCATGGGACCATTGTCAACAGCAAGGTCTTCGAGATGAATGGAAAAAAGCAGGCACTTGTTCAGTTTGAGACTGAAGAGCTGGCTACTGAAGCACTTGTGTGCAAGCATGCAACCTCACTTTCTGGCTCAATCATTCGGATTTCCTTTTCACAGTTACAGAACATATGACACTTTTATGCAAAATCGAGGGTAAGTGTTGCTTACCATAATTGGGATAAAGACTGGGAATTTGGGAAGTTAATATATATGCAGATGATGGTCATCTTTTTCCTGTATGGTCGCTTTGCTTGCTATTTAACTTGTAATACCTGCTCTTGGACATATTTTTTCTCCCTTCTAATTATTTGCCTTTTCCTCTCCATTAATGCCTCTACTAGTTCTTATAGGTTGCTTGCTAACATAATAGAGTGAGGGTTAGATTTGTGATTGCAAGTAGAAATGGGAAATCGCTACCTTCAAGTTGCTGGATTGATTTTTTGGTTTTTGGATTTTTAAATATTTGTTGTATATGTTCTGTAATTCAGGCGGATAATCAGACGATTCTGTTGTATTATCAATCCAAATCAACATTTTTTAAGTCCAACCGAACAAAATGTGGCATTTTGTGTTTTGGCCTCTCATCTCTCCTGCTGTGGCTACCTCTCTCTCTCTCCTTCCTCCCCATCTCCTTTTTCTGCCTCCTCTCTTCCATTTGTAACCTAATGTTCAGTTGCTTCTTTTAACCTTCTTGAATACACATGGATTGTGAACATGTTGGTTATTTTCTTCTTGACACTCTCTTTTTATTACCTCCGACGTTCTGCCCCCACCTGTAAATGGCTGTTTCAAATAATGAAACAGAATGAGAATGAAAATGACAGAAAGCGGCTTGTGGCTGTTTCAAATGATGGACTCATGCTCTGCGCCTCTTGTAACAAATTATAGTCTTTTTTTGTACAAATGATGGCATGCAGGTATTAGGTGAAGATAACTCATCTTTGATGGTTGAGAATTTAAAATTAAAATCTTTTACAAAAATTATAAAAATAAGTTATTATTAATGTTTTTCTCAAAGTTATCGTTAATGTCTTTTGAAGTTATAATTTGACTTCTTTCAATTTTACGAAGGTATATTAAACTTCTTATTATTAGATAAAAATAGCCATGTTTATATGATTTTTTTAATATTTTTGGGAAAATTCATTATAATGTAAAGGAGTATGTGTTGCTATTCTCATAAAAAAAGATGATTTATTTATTTTAGGTGAATTTATTTTGGGAGGAATGTTATTTTTCAAGTGTTTAATTATCAATTGTCAAATTTATTAATTCCTTAAGTGTCATTATTATTTTTCAAGTGTTTAATTATCAGTTGTCAAAGTTATTAATTCCTTAAGTGTCATTTTTTCAAGTTTTTCCCCCTGAATTAACATGCTGCATTTAGTGACAAGCAATTGGACAGCCAAAGTTGTTATATGTGCTGGTTATCATGTTTTTTTAACCACGTCATCACGTGGAGAATTCTTGTTAGATTTAATTAATTATGGTTTGTTGAGTTACAAAAATTTTCTACCTTAGTTCTTTTCCTAGGAAATTTGATAACAAATACTTGCAATCGTACTTGAGTTTTTCTTTTTTGTTTGATAATTTAGTATATGGTGATGCTAAATCAAAATCGAGTATTGTTAAGGCCAAGCAGGGTTAGCTCTTTCAAGACACTTTTTTCTCACAAGGTTTGAATTCATAATGTTATTTAAGGGTATCCAGTTCCAATTGTATTTTTGCTAGCAAACTAGTGCTCATATTCCCATCATACAGATGGGAGATTAAAGCAAAGCAAAATTTGTGGGTGTGTGTGTGCATTATAAAATTTATGGGAGGTCATGAGGCTGACATAGGCGATAGGTAATGTTCATAGTAGCATGATCGAGATTCTGATACGTCAGACATTGTATTGATGCAAAAGCACAGCCACGAGGTGTCCAAGCCAAACCTTCAATCCACCACTCATCCTCAGTTGGATTAATGCAAATTTCCCCATCTTGACTTGCTTATGACAACACAATCAATTGCTTCTCAGCTTTTAATGAAGAAAAATATTCCTGCAAGCTGCTTAGGTTAGAGTGTTCTTGAAAATTGCTCTTCAAAATATGGAGAAAAATAGTGCTTATCAATATAAAATATAAAATTTATAATTGCTATATATGACCCGTTTGATTATCTTCATTGTATTTATGTTTTCTAGAATAGGTTTTGGAAACCAAAAAACAAAAAAAATTGTTTAAATAACTTGTTTTGAAAACTGCATTTTCAAACAAACAAATAATGAAATTTGTTTGGAAATATTATATTGAAAACAGTTTTTGAGAATACTAATGATGACAACAGATAGTGATAGCTAGTAGGGGACAATGTGACAGATAGTGGTGAACAGTGGTCATTAGCAATGGTTGAAAATGGTTGGTGCTGGTTGGTGGTGATCAACAACATTTAGTGGATTTCAATTGACTATAGTTGGTAGTGATTCACGGTGACTGGTGGTGGTTGATAATGATTGATAACGATTAGTGGTGATTAATGGTAATTGATAATGGTTGACAATCGCCAAATTGTGGTTAATAGTGGTTGACAGTAGTCAGTGGTGGTTAATGATAGTTGGTGGTGGTTGGCTATGATCAGTAGTCATCAACCATTGTCAGTAGTGGTATGTGGTAATCACTGACAATCAATAATAGTTGGCGGTGGCCAATGACACATAGTGATAGTTGACGATTGTTGACATTGATCAACGATAATCGGCTGTGAATGTGAACAAAAGCAAAAAAATGAAAACAAAAAGTTGCTCTTGTTTTCTTGTTTTAAAATAAAAAAAATAGTAACTAGTTTCAAAACAAGTAAATAAAAAATACTTACCATAAACATATATTTTTTTTGTTTTGTAAAAATGAAAAACAGTTTTTAAAAACACAAATCAATCAGGATGACATTTCTAATGATATGATCTTTTTTTTCTTTCGGCCCGGTCATCTTTTATTGGCTTATGAGCACTCAATATGTGGTTCTAATCAATAAAAAATATAAAATTTATACCAATTATTGTTTACAAGTTATTAGATAATATGATTAATTTCTAATACTTCGTGAAATACACAGATTATTTTTGACACTTGATTGCAAGACTCACTTTTCTTCATTAACTCTACGGGAAAAGAGAATTGGGAAGAAGGATATTAATTTTGTGGCCAAGTTATGCTATGAATGTCTCTCTGCTCCATATTTCGTTCGTTTGATTTGGCAAAAAGTCCTTTTATTTCTTATTTTAATTTTTGTTGGTGACTAGATTTTCAAAATGTAAAGCTTTGATAACGAGAGGCTGCAATTGCGATTTAATGATTTTATTTCAACCAACTCAGCACCGACCTTGAAATGTCCGTTGACGATTACACCAGCTTGGATTTTTTTTTTTTTTCCTTTTTTGATTCGAAATTCCTGAAATTGAAAGTCAAATGTGATGTGGATACAAGCTAGCCAGCTTGAGAATCATTTAAAGATGATTCAAATATATATATATATATAATTACACACACACAAACACACACACATAATGGATTAAAGAAAGTAAAATGTTTTTTCATAATAAAAAAAAAAGTAAAATGTTCTTGCGGTCTCTTTCAGATATCATCCTATATCCTTCTGTAGTACATCACCGGAACGGCATTGCAATAAAGTCATTAATTCGCACGCTTCTCATTCTCAGACGTTTCTAAAGGCATGAATTGACTCTAGAAATTCATTCCACTTGAAACTACATCATAATTGCATTCTCAATAAGGACAGAATTTTTCAAATCTGCTCATTAAGTAATTAGCGTATTTTATTGAATATTGGCGGGCTAAACAAATAAGAATGGCCCAAAGTCTTTTTCAAGAGATATTATTACAATAACAAATCTTATCTCACTATTTAATTGCCCATAATATCATTAGGTTCCATAAGAAATCAACTATTTGTATCTATCATTCACCATGAAATCCCATCTTATAACTTCCTTAGGTGTTTTCTTGGTTTTCTTTTACATGTTTTCATAAAGTCACAAAAGCCATATAAATAACCCTTCATACCGGTGCCTCTAATGACCTACTTTGCACATGCTTGAGAAGCTTTAATCAATTTTCTATCATTTTCTTTTCAACAGGTGCCTTCCCAATTTTTCTTTATATATAATTATTTTGAATATTGTCTTTGCTTATATAGTTACACATTCATATTAACATTTTCATCTTTGTTACCCTGTTTTTTGCTCTTGTAATCTCTTGAATACCCAACATTTACTATTATATAATATTGCTAGTTTTATAGTAATTTGATAAAACTTCTCTTCAAACTTGGTACGTACTTTATAGTTACAAATGGCTCCTGATGTTGATATTCTCTAATAATGCATATGTCTTAAGAGAGACAATGACATTAAAAAAAAAACTGTATAAGGTTGATTGATTGAGATCTTGGTATACACTTTGTAGTGGTACAATAGGAGCATGCAGAGCTTATTTCATTTATTTACACACAATTTATAAATTGGGTTGTATTTTTTTAAGTCCAACCCATATTCAATAGGCTTTGGGCTAGCCTGTGGGCCCGTATTTTTTTAAATTTTTTCTAGTTTTTAATCTAATTTAACATTTACAAAATAATATAAAATTTTCTCTTCACATGCAAAATTATTTAAATTAAGACAACTAAAACTAATTATATATTAATTATTATATCATTATTTATTATCACTATTAAAATTATTAACCAATAAAAATATTTTAAAAAATACAAAAAAAAGGGTTAAACGGGCCGGCCCACTGCCCATATGGGTCAGCCCATTTTTTGATCGGGTCATATGAGCTCGGGCTCAAAAGCCTGTTTCTTATAAAAACTCCCAAATTTTTAGCCCAACCCATTATTTTCTTCAGGCTAAATGAGCCAGCCCATCGGGTTAGCCCATATTCCTGACTCTAAGTGTATATACGGTTAATTTCTTCTCTTTTTACCCACTTCCTATTTTCTGTGTCTCTCTAAATGCATGTCATACATTACTTGCTCAATGGATCAAGACCGGTGTTGACTCATTTTCGTTCTTTTCATCATTCCCCAGTTTCTCTATCTTTTTTTACTTTGAGAATTCAAATCCTTAATCATTAGATTCACCTCCTAAGAACTTGGATTACTTATCACAAATTTTGCAACTTCCCAATATATACTTTTTCCAATTCTAAATATAAGTCACTTTGGTAAATGTATGTTGCATTAATTAGTGTTTCTTTTACTTATGTCTTTAGTTTGTAATTGAGAGGTGAGAGATCAAAGATAAATAGTTCTAGAATGTTGAAATATAATATAATTAATAAGGGTAATGATGGAAAATATTAAAATTTTGGACAAATTAAATGATCTAACAAACTTTTAACTTATTTTTTAATATGTGTGAAGTAACTAGAAGCAACCTATATTTTAGATTAAAGTAACTTGGTTTGATTCGATTCTCCAACAAGGAACTAGCCACTATAAGCCTAGTGCATATATTTATTACCACATAAACTTATTATATTATACTAGATTTATATGAAATTAGAATATATGTACATAAATACGTTTTTGTGCATAGCCGTGGAACAAGAATTTGATCTAGCTGACAAGTATATTATTGTAATTTTATGTAATTGACCCTTGAATGAGAAGAGAAGTATTGCTTGTACCCCTTCTATTTTTTATTATAAGTCATTTATAATTATTTTATATCTACAAAAAAATTATTAAAAGTAATTGAAATTCTTGAGTTGTAAAATTTACCATAACCTTTTAACATTACCATCATTAAATTATAACCCATCTTAATAAAATCTTTTTTAATTTTTCTTTATTATAATTATTTAATGAGGATCAAATATAGAAATGAATATTTAATACTCATAAACTGATTTATATTTTACATATTTAAATTATTTTAGAATATAACTTATAATAAAGAACAAAAGAAATACATGTCAAGCATCACTGCCCTTGAAACTTGAAAAATTCAAGTTAGATGCATGTGTGCGTAATGTTCAACAGTTGATATTATTGAGATGAATGGAAAAGATATATATATATTTTTTTTGCTTACAAGAAAAGAGACGTTTGGATTCGTTTGAGGCGTAGATCGATTAATGTCGTAGTTTGGCCTTTTTCTGTTAGAATGGTCGTTGCTGTTTGGTCAAGAAACTAAATGTTTGTTTGAATAATAGAAAGTCGAATTCATTTCAGTGTTTGAAATGAATCACACTGAAATGATGAATTGTGGCATTTTCTCATTCTAAACGAAACGAACAAAAGGATAACAAGTTGCTGCCACACCTGTGGAAGTGTATAATATACTCTTCGATGCTGTGGGAAGTATTCAATTTGTGCTTTGCCATTTCTGTTTGTTTGAATTTTTCTGCTCTCTCACGTAAAGTTTTGTGGACCTTGACTACCACTTTAATGTAGATAATGGTTCCATGTCCAAATTAAATTAATTGACCCACCCCCCTCTTTCTCATCTTATTAGTCAAATTAATCATATACGTATATATTCAATATGACTTCTTTTCACTTCAAATTTTCTTCCCTTCCCATTTTTATTTAAATTAATTCTAGACTGTGTTAGATCAAATGCTAATTTTAAATTTTTTTATTTTATGTTTACATTTTAATAATATTATTATGAAATATTAAATATGAATTGTATAAATTTAATTTGGCAATCCAAAATAAAGTAAAAGAGAAGTGGAGGAAAGCCAAATTAATTTAATATACCTATTTCAATAAAATAACTATAACATTAATAGAATATATGCATTTTATTTTCAGACTATGTAACCAAAGTAAGAAAAATTTAGTGTTAGATTTCGTAATGCTGTTATGCTGCTATTTTAGAGCAGCAAAGAGATCAAATTAATCCAACTTGGTTATATCAACCATGGAAGCATTGGACCAATTTTTATGCAATTAATAGGGCTGTACACAAAACATTAAATTTTTTTTAAATTTATTGTGTTGATATTTCATGAAAAGTTGTTGGCCAAAAAAAAAATATATTTCAGGGAAAGTTATCTTGGAATAATGACAAGAATTGAATTAAAAATTATGAAAAGACAAACATTAATTAAAAATTATCAGATTTTTTTTTTCGTGGGGTAAAAAAGTTTGTGTCAGATAAGGAGCTAGCTAGGTTTGAGGAAATCCGGGAAGAGGCGTGCGTTTGAGATTATATATCTCTTTTTGTCTCATCATGTCCTTTTCAAAACAACACAACACACCCACACCCACACCCACACCCACAAATCTCTCTCTGTATATATATATTTAAACAGACTCTAATCATGTTAATGTCCCAAACTTATGATCATCATTTTTTTTTTTTGGTATCGAGCCGCTTGTTTTTCAGAAGGAATGTTAGATTTTAACTTATCTAAATTAACACATCTATTTATTTATGTATGTATGTATGTTCAGGATTCGAAATTATTTGCAATCAATCAATCAGCTTTAAAATAAAAATTAGTTTGTTAATTTCTATATATGATGATCGCAGTTTGTGATTAAAGAAAGAGCGTCGACATAGAGTAGTATTAATTAAAGTCCCAGAAAAGAATTATGTGAATTAATCGTGGAAGTGAATATATTGTGAATGAACTTAAAGGAAGCAACTTGGGTTGGGTTGGGTTGGGTTGGGCGTGAAGTGAAGCTTAATTAGGTGCATAATATATAACATATCATATCATGTCATGCGCCACCTTTCTTTCTTTTCTTGTCAATTAATCTGCCACTTTGGCACTACCCATAATTACGCCATCTATATATTTCTATTAATTACACTATTAATTGTCGATCACTCACTCACTTCTTTCTTTCTATTAATTAATTAATTACCACACCTCAATTAATCTTCCCAGTAAGTGATGATCATCTTCACATTCTTATGACTCTAAATGTCATTTTCCCCATCGAACACAAATATTACAATGCATTTAATTAAAATGTTGGACATGATTAAGACACAAATATATATATATATAATTTAATCTAGGAGATGTGAACTTAATTGGTGCTCCCTGTAGAATAAGCTGCTGCAACTCCACTAGGATCATATACTAAATATATATTAATTAGTTAGTTTGGTTCATGCATGTGGTTGCACCTTCATTAAGTAATCTATTAGTAATTAAGTTCTAATTGATTAGCTCTCCTCATTTCACATCACTTTTAACCAACACATTTCCTTAATTTCATTGCTTTGGTTTCCTTTAAGGGGCGCCATGCCATATACATACATACACAATGAGAAGGAAGAAAGCATATCTTTGGCCAACGTTGTGGATAAAGATTGAAGTACTAAGAAGACGACAAGGAGAACAATGTTACTTTATCAAAAGTGATATCCCCCCTCCCTCTCTCTCTCCCTCCCCCTCTCTATGTATATATATAGAGCAAGTGGACCGACTTCAATTCAATATTCAATAATTCCATATTCAACCTTTATATAAATGAAAAAAAATCATGTTGTAACAAGTACTTCTCATTAGAGGTCTAGTCTAACAATTAAATAACATATAGTTGAATCGCAACCACTGATTAATCAGTTTAATTTACTGAATGAGTCTAAATTTTTTTATTTTTGTCCAAAACTTTTAAATATTTTTTGTCAACCAAAAACATTTCAAAGCCTCGTGCATTGTGCATTGTAGAGACTATTTCTTTAATTCCTAATATATATGATAATTTTAATCAAACTACATTAATTAAGAATATAAGTTAAAATTAATTAATTATTTTAATTTATTCAAAAATTACAATATTTTTCTAAAACTACCATTTCTAATCTCTTTTTTTTATCTTTTTTTTAAAACACATTAAATTAATACATATTTTTTAAAAAATATATAATAAATACCATATCAAAATGGTCATACGTATGGGATAAAAACAGAAAAAGAAATTCCTATATCTCGGATAAAATGGGATAGTTGTTATCAATCAGATGTAGAATTTAAATGCGTGAGTTGAGCACAGGGAGCTGAAGGCAAAAAGCCATTCCAACTTGTATTGCAACCTCACTCCTCGTGATCAACTACTATAGCTTTGAGTTGACGATTCGCAAGAATATAAGTTTTTAGATTTTCTGATCCAACGTCAATTCTCAAATGTCTTTCAAACAAAAATCACAATCCTTTGGGGATTTTTTTTATTATTTTTCATGACGATGATTTGTTGCGACTACAACTTGTGTTTTATAATGGGTAGGCTGATAATTTGATTGTTGTTTTTTTGGCCAAAGATAATTACTACTACTACTATTATTATTATTGCTGCTGTTGCTATTATTATTAATTAATTTATTAATTAACAAACTAACTTTTGGCAAAATAATGTTTGCACCAAGGCCAAAAAAAAAAATGCAAATAGGATAAACTAGATCATGTTCGTCAAGGATTTATATCAATCACATCATCAGATCTTAACCGCTTTCTTGACTTCTTTCTGAATGAGTTTTTTTTTTTTGGGGTTTTTTTTCGGGGCGGCGGGGCTGTGTGGTTGGTAAAGTGAGGGGTTGAAATAAGTACTTACCTTAAACACTCAACAGACACGAATGTAATTTAGATTAACTTCCAAAAAACTAATGACACATTCAGGACCGAAAAGAAAAAAAAACCTGTGCCGTAACATATATTTTTCTTGTGCACGAATTTAACTTTTGTTTACAAATATATAATTATATTTAAAGATAATCAATTAAGCCTGTTTGGCACATTAATATTTTTTGTAAAACATACACAATATGTACATATTTTCTCCAGCAGTAAACCCATAATTGAATAAAGCAATTAGCATAGTTTGTAAGAAAATTGACTCATACAAGCAAGGCTATGAATTTGAATCTCGCTAGCTAGCGACGTAGAAATATTGTTGACACATAATTTATGACTACTTTTTTAAATGCTATTTTAATCATAAAACATGCTCTGATTCGGATGAGTTTTTGGATGTAATTAGCCTAATTTTTTTTTGGCTCGAAAAAAAGTGAACAGTGATAAAAGCATTATCAATTAAAGTAATGAATGTCTTTTTTCTTTCGATTTTCTGGGACTGTTCCATAACATGCTGGAGAATAGCGATTTGGCACGCGTCCACGTATTTGGTCCCATTCAGGTTTCTTTATTCTTTATCAGAATCAACTTGCCTTTTAATTATTTTCAATTTCTTTATTGGGTCCCTTGTATATATTCCAGAACATTGAACCTGGACTTCTCAGCCACCAAATCTACAACAATCCCCTTTCCCATTTATTTTTTTACACATTTATTATTTTTTCTTTTACATATTTGTTATTAAGTGCCTCCATATTTGTGCTATAATGGAGCATACTTAATTCGGCTTTTATCTTTCTCCCCCTTTCTTTATAATATTCTTTTGTTGTCCATATCAATTGTCACAGTTTTTATTTTGTTTTTTTAGTTATGTCGACAGATTAAATTTGGTTTTAGTTAATATGAATTAATTCTAGTCTGAAATAATGTGTTTCTATTATATGCATCGTTATCTAAATCAACTAACATAATTCATGTGTGAACCACACGTAAAATATCATGTGTACAAAGTTATCCTTTCATGTGTCTGTATGTGTATGTATACATATATCTTAGCCAGAAAAAAAGTATGTATAAATATATAATATAATCGAATGTATTGAAGAATGTTAGCTACAATGGCACATTAATTTTTTAAAGTTTAGGTCTCAATGCACGTATCTATCTATTAATTAATATACAAATTCTGTACGAAGCCAAATTTTGTGGCTTAGCTTGTGAATAGTACCTTTTGAGTTGCATAATTTGGTCGTGTATATTTAATTATTTGAGTGATTTATTGATTTGAATTTGAATTATTTAAAGTTAAATAATAATCCATCCATTCCTAAATAAGTGAGGTTCTGGGGAGTTAACAAAATTCCAAAATGATTGACGTTTTCAAATTTCAATGGAAAAATAAAACTTTTTTGATCCCCATGTTGCCCTAAATAACTCACATAGTTGGCAATGGAGAGTTACTTCATTGTTTCAAAATAATTATTATTTTGAAATTATATACATGAGGTTAAAAAAATTAATAAATAGTTTAAAAATTAATAAAATTTGATTATATTTTATTATAATATTCTTATTATTATATAGTATTCTTTAATATTTCTCTTTTCTCTTCATTATTATTGAAAGGTAAGCTTGTAAAAAATAATTAATTTTATCTTAAAAATTGTAAAGTGACAATTGTTTTAAAATATAGAAAAAATTTCAAATAACAATTATTTTGAAACGGGGGAATTAAATCAACCAACCTCATTAATACTAATGGAAAGAGTGCTTTTCATATTTTCAATAATGAAGAATTAATACCAATGGGATAGCTAATTTTAATTAGGGCATATTGTGAAAGTTAAAATTTTTTTAATATATTAATTACATTTCTTAATCTATGTGCATAATCTTAAAAAAAAAAAGGAATTGAGGATGGAATACAACATTTATTTCATGAGTCATTCTGGCTTTTAATAAATTTTTCTATTTAAATATTTTTGGCATTTATAAAAAAAGGATTAATTTCGTTTAACACGTCAATTGGTTTGATATTGTTTTTAATCTATGGCAATAAAAGCCAATAAATTGATTTTAAATAAAATTATATTTTATAGTATTGAATTAAATAATATTTTTATGAAAATAGACTTAGATAATACATTTGCAATCGAAATTGAAATTCCTGCATAAAAAAAAGGCAAAATTGTTTAGAAACAACGTCCGTGGTCTAAATTAATAAGAGTCCATTAAAAAAAAGGTAAAACTAAAGAGTATAAGCTTGTTTGGATACCAATTGGCCAGGGAGACATGGCAAATTTGAGAATAAATTAAAGATTTAATTTACTTTAAAAAATTGTTCATATAAAAAATGTTTAATTCAGTGCCCTAAACGTTTTTCGTAACTCTCCATTAACTAAGTTCACAATTCACCATATATCACTTATCAATATGTGTGTGTGTGTGTGTGTGTGTGTGTGTGTGTGTGTGTGTGTGTGTCTATATATATGTATATATAACACGATTAAGCGTCATTATTTAGGCAAGTCTGTATAAAATCAAGTGACGTCATTTTAGGTGATTATTTGTCCAAACGATACCGTTTTAAGAAAATTGAAAAATGTCCCCTACATAAATTTATGTCTCGAGTTGAATGGCCGCATAAGTTTTTGTTTATACCAACTTAATGAATTTGTTATGTAATATGAATTTTTCAAATGAAGAAATCGTTTTAATTGGAACAAAATATTTTTAGAACTAAATTTAAAAATTTATCTTTAAAAACCAAATGAAGTGAATAATAATTTTACCGGAACAGAATTTTTTAATTTTCTCAAAATTTTATGCTCAATATTGTCCAATCTAAATGGAAAAGTCATTTTACTGCAATGTTAAGTGATTTTTTTTTTTCAAAAATATTTTAGGATTCTATTAATTAACTTTGCATTTTTGACCGTCCAAAATTTAAACATAATAATATTAATAATAACGATTTTCACATTCTGTCTATATGACCTTCGTTGATATAAAAACAAATTACGTCCCATCAAATAAAAGGTGGTTCTGTTACAAAAAAAAAAAACACACGGGCACAATAGAAAGAGGCCACCTTTAATTAAAAAAACAAAGAAACTAACAAGTTGATCGAAGAGAATAAGTGAGTTTAAAACATCCCATAGAGTTGGATTTAAAATAATAATTAAGAAAGGCAGTTCGTGACGCAAACTAGCATAAGCCAAGAATCGAAAAGGTAGGGTAATAACCCTCATTAATTAATTAATTAATTAATTAATTAAATTAACAGATACGTTGAGTGTAAACAATAAACAACGTAACATACAAAAGGCAATTCCCATCTTCAACTGTGAATATAAAATTTTTTCTTCCATCTTTAATTTAGTCATTAAATTTTTTTGGATGAGCACTAAGGAAATTTCTCAGAGCTGATAGGGTGTAGAAATAAACCATACCTTTACAATTAGTCAAAAAGGCAATTGTACCCTGGAAGTATTTTTGTCGTTAAATTTATCATATGATATGAATTAAGAAGTCATTGTTTATATTAAAACTTACTATTTCGTTCAATAATAAAACTTATGTGTTTCGATAATGCAATTTTGAATTTTTTTGAAATTAATTAATCTGATGGTAGTTGAGATAAAATTAGAAATTAATAATTAAACGAGAGTTATATAGCCAGGTCATAAACTTGGAGGATTCAATTTTTGATTTCCCCGGGCAAAACCATGGACTTAGTCTGAGTGGTACAAATGATAACAATTTGATGAAAGCAATTTGCGTGGTGATTATGGCCACGACGACCAATGGAATTATACCAAATTTAAATTTAAATAATTATTATTAATGGTTGCATATTTGAAAAGAACTAACTCAAGGCTAAGTACTTCGTGTTGAACACTAAATTGGAGCACAAATTTAAATAGTGAAAGTACTAATCTCTAAAAGGGTGGTAGTTGATTAGTTGGACTACTCCTCTGCTAATTTTTAATAATTAATCCACAATACCCTCATGCATGACATGACATAATTATCTTGTTAGAAACTTTTTCGCATTGGAGTTACAATGAATGGTCAAATTGGAGAATTTCTCTCCAATTTTTGGGCTGAGAGAATTTTTTGTGAGAAAATAACTATTTTCTTGTAGTGCATGTGTTTATTGTTTAGATGGACCAGAATTCGAAGTAAAACCTGTTATCTTAATTTCAAGTGGTTCAGTGCTTAATCCTTTCACGTAAGGTTTCAAATGTCTCAAAACAAATTAATATTATTTTGAGAGCAAAAAATCGCTGTTAAAAATGTCATTATCAATAATTTCACAAATATAGTCCCATCTAAAAGTGTGTTTAGCGGCAAGCTCTCCAGATTATCATCGTTAAAAGTGGCTTTATTCTTTAATTGTTACGTTCTTAGCTGATTTGGTGGGGCACAGTACTCAACTAAGTCATTAACGCCAAAGACTAGTTAGTCGAAACCTTGATGATAGATAATCTCAAATTACACTTATTAAACTATTCTATTAAGCCATAACAATCTTAGCTGAGCTATTGCTTATATATGTAATCAATCCTCAATCTTAACCAGATCATTATATTTCAGATCTACCAATACCAACCACAATGCATGTATTTTTTTCACAATCTCAGTACTATTTGTATTATTTTTTTTAGATTTGTATATGAAGAATTTATAGAATATTTTAACATGGTGGGAGTAGTCAATTTGTAAAAGAAAAAAGAAGAAAAAAGTGGGAAAAGCATGCTAACCTAAAATATATAAGCTTAAGCTTTAAGCATATTGATGAAGAAAGGATATATAACTAATTGCTGTCCCTTGCTAAAAAAAGGATCCAAAAGGACGGCACTCTTGCTCACAACCATATTTGTCTGTTCAATGCATTTGATCACAAACAACACAATTATTATTATTATTATTATTAATTTAGGAAATAAATCAACACTTTGTTGTTATTATTCTTGCCATCCACGTGTTACTCCTTGATATACGCCACATTTCTTTTTATTTTTTCTATACATTTCAGCAGCGTTTAAAAGTTAAAAATATTGGTCGAATATTCGAAAACAACTTTTAAGTTACATAGGAAAAAATTTAGTTAAATAATAATAATAAAAATTTAAAAAAATTATACCTACATAATGAGAAGTGTGGAGGGAGGAAGAGTGAAGGCCATGTTGCATGGTTTTAAACGGAAGGAAGTGTTTGGCTGCTTGTAATTCAAGCACCCTCTTGATTCCTCATTTTGGGTAATGCTTCCATGGTTGGGATTGGGATTATTATTTCCTTTGCTTTTTTTAACCTTCCTCTTCATTAGTGAAAGCTGATATTTATTCTTTCCATTCCCCTCTATAATTGTTCCCATTCTCACTATACCATATGCATTCCCCTTAACCAAACTTATCTATAATTTGTGTTGGCAATAATTCATCTTTCACAAACACATTTTTTCAAACACTATGATTTTTTTCTCTTTTAAAAAAAATATATGTCGATATGGAAAGCTATTAAATAACAAAATATTTTCTTTAAATATGTAGTACACAAGTTAATTAAAAATTACAAAATTTTATTAAATAACAAACTAATTAATTACAATAGATTAAACCATTGAATAATGAATTATATTTCTTGTGCAAAATTTGTAAACTTAACACAGTTTTTCTTTGTCTTATTATATGTCGACCTTGAGTAATGATGGTATTGCTGGGTGACGGGTTACGTGGGGTCTACTACGACATTTTATTTTGGCACACACTGCAGCACCCAATATTGGTAATAATTCAAAACCCTGCCTCCTAATTTATATATATAGAGGTATTAACATTGCAATTGAACAATCATAAACTACAATATCATTTTAAAATACTTTAAATATAAACTAAAGTTATATAAAAATATTTATAATTTGGAAACTCAAACTCAAGATTTTGCTCATATAATTTTTTCTAAATTAGAGTGGACTTGCTGCATTTATTTAAAATATAAAATGAGTGGTGCTATTTATAATTTATCAATAGTGAGATTTTTTATACTTTTTATATTTAATATTGATAATTTTGAATTTAATATTTTGAATAGTAATGTTTTCATAAGATTATAGTTTTCAATTTAAATAAATCTAGCAACTTTTACTAGTTTTGTCATGTCAAATTCAGACCAATATAGTGAAATTTATATAATTTGGTGAAATTTAAACTAATTTTGTCATATCAAATTCCTATAATCTTAGGGTTTGTTTGGTTAGAATGAAAAGAGAAAATTGAGATTTTCTCTTTTATATTTTTTCTAAATTAAATAAGGGGAGGGGAGTACTTTTCCTTTCTTCTGAGGAGGAGAAGGAGATGGAGAGGAAATTTCCCATTCACTCAAATTTGTTCAATCGATTAGGGAAAAATTTAAAGTTTCCTCCCTTCAAATTCCTCAAACTAAATGAACCTCTAAGAATCCATTTAGTTTTATAATAATAGAATAAAATTAAAAAATAATAACTAATTGTACTTGACTTGAGTTGTAACTCGAATAATAATAATAATAATAATAATAATAATAATAATAATAATAATAATAATAATAATAAAAAATTATACAATATGCCAAATTGTATATAACGTAGTTGAATTGAGTGGTATAACACAGCCAATATTCTCTATGAAAAGTTTTAAAAACTCAAAAAAGTTATAAATATATGAACTGAAAGTGCTATGGAATTTAACAATAAACTATGCTAATAAATAGTACTCCTTTACCTCAATTTGTAAGACATTTTATAGATTATTTTTTTCATAATATAAATTTTTTTGTAAGATTTAGCAAAGTATTTATGATCAATTTTTTCTAAAAGTATTTTTCATAAATTCACTTTATAACTAATTCCTTTTTCTTTAAAATATTTTCAAATAACTTTAACAATATTTCTTAAATATTTGTTTATTTTTTCTAAAAGATCTTATAAATTGGAATGAATGGAGTATTGAAAAGTGAATAACAAAAATTAATTAAAATATTATATATATACTTATAACTTATTGAGGAAAAGAAAACAAATTTTCACTTGAATTTTTTAGTACTTTATCTGATATTAAATATAATTTCTTTCATTTTAGTGTATGACTGTTTGTAGGATATAATATGATATTTATTATATATTATTATAAATATCTCTATTTAATGCATTTTAAATTACTTTAGAAATAGAATCCACTCACTCTTTTATTATCCACCATTATAATAATAAATTTTCAATAAAAATAGCTTTAAAAAGACATTATAATTTATGAAAAAAATATTATTAACTTAAATTTATATAATTTGGTGAAAATGATTTATGCCGAGTACACATTCGAACTGTTGAACTTTTTCCTATGCCTTTTTTGTGGTCAGAACACACGTGGAAGGCCACAGTTGCTGAATTGAGGCCACGTTGACATTTTCTTTTTCGGAAACTTCAGGCACTATTTTGCGTAGAGGACTGGGTGTCTGTTTTCTTATGTATTCTCATTATTATTATTTTTATAATTATTATTGTGATGATGATGTTAATGATGATGGTATCCCCATTCCTCTGTTAAGGTTCCGCGTATATCAACTTCTGCCTAACTCCTCCCATTTTCATTTCATTTCCCTCTTTCTTCATAAAAAAATTGGACACATCTCAACCTCTTTTTTTTAAGTATTAGATATATTTTTTAAACATTACACGAACAAGATGACATTTTTAGTAAATTATTTGAAATTTAAAAATTAAGGCATATTGTGTTTCTTTAAAACACATATTTTGTTATTAATTTTATATTTTATAGTGGCATTAATTTTCATTTATATTTTGATATTGATTTTCTCTCATGTTCATGACAAAATTACTTTAGAAGATTCCAATTTCCCTCTATTTTCCAACAAACTAATAATCTTCCTCTATGGGCTATGCACTACGGTCAACATCCTCTGCGTTCTTTCATTTTCCCATTTGAAATTGATCAAATTAACACAGACACACACGCACGCACAGAAAATTATACATAATTCATAAAATAAATTTTATATTACTAGTTAATTTACAATTTTACTAACTGAATATGTATGTCAAGGATGAATTTATTATCATTGGTATCATATTTTGTTAATATAAATTTTAGGAGAGCTTATTATTGAATATTAAAATAAAAAAATTAAATATGATGATTAATTAAAAATTAAAAAAAAAACTGTGAAAAGTTTAGATAAGTTAAGTTATAAAGGCTTATAAAGATTAAAAAAGTCTCATGACTCAAAAAGCTTACAGAATATCTATACCAACAAGATCTTCATATTGGCAATATGATTTTAATTCATGTACTTATGATGTATGAGTGGTATCTTACTAATTGAACCTACCTTCATTGGTTATTATCCTTATACATATATATATGTTAGCAAATGATTGGAATGATACACTATATATAGGTTAACATCATAAACATAATTGACTTAAGAACAATATTATGAAAAAAAGTCTTTTATATAATATCATAGGAGGATGAATATATTGTACCTGAAATAATGAAAATTTTCTTGTATAATATAATGAAAAATGCTCTCTCAATGGGATTGAAGAATTCAACGAGTAGTGAGTACACTTGCATGGAATTGGCGACTCTGAGTAGAGAGACGTGTTTTGACCGTACAATGGGATTTCAAGTTTCTCAATCATTTAATAAATAATCTTTTCAAATATATTTCATATAATAACATAAATTCAAACTTCACTAAAATCTGCCGATAATTATCTTACTGCTACATTCATTACTGTAGAACTACAGTATTACTAACAAAACAATTGTGAACCTAATCCACAATTGTTAATTAACTCGTCACTTGTGCCTTATCTTTTATTCTCTAAACCTTACCCGATAAGTTAATCCATGTCAATCATCCACTTGAAACTTAATCCCTGGCATATTCTGTTGATATTTTTCACCATGGTTAATTAATTGCAGGTTAATCATAATTATGCTCGTAAGCTTAACCCAAAATCAACACCCTCGAACATTTGCCATGTCGGTATATATGCATAATATGAACAGAATTAAGCAAAACAAAAAAATAAAATAAAATAAAAAAACTTGGCTGCTTCTAGTTATAAAAATTCAATTCAAACATGATCTCTCTGTTTTCTCCATCTCCTTCCTTCTCTCTCTTAAAGGACACCGACAAAGCCTCAAGAGCTTCAATTCTCCATTTATGCTTTACCATTAAATTTCAGTCAAAACTACGACAGGGTGTGAACGTGTACACCGAAAATCCCCAGAGGCGGCAATAACCCATCATGATATTTATTTATTTATTTTTGCTACAGTGATATATAATATCTATTTTTCAGAAAAATGAAAATCGAAAAAGGAATCTGTGATATACGAAGAATATTAATGGAGAATTTTATGAGGAAGGTGGCATGCATGGTGGAGGGTTAGTGTCAACTCAGGAGAGAACTATTTTAACGGAGGCTCCAGCTCGTACTTGAATTCCCCTTCCTATATATATACACACACACACAAGCGTTTGTTTTCTGATCGGTTATATTTCGATCGGTCATCAGAAACAAGCCCAAATAAATTCTGGGTTGACCGATCTTGATTTTCTGGGTTTTCTTTTTATTTTCCATCCTGCACCAGAAATTAGTGCATCATTTGCATGTGCCTGCTAACGGTGGCGAACCAACGGGGTTCAGGCGAGTTCGCAAGGTTCAAGGCCCATGACGGCGCCGCCGAAGAGGAAGAAGCATTGAACCAAGCTGCGGCAGCTGCGGCTGAGGAGGCGGCTGTGTTTTCTGGATATGGCAGTAACAGAGCAGGAGAGTTGACGGCGATGGTTTCGGCGCTGACGCACGTGGTGTCAGGATCTGGACAAAGAGGCGCCGAATGGATCCCTGTGACGTCAGCTTTTGGCCAGCCTTCTCCTTTTCATCCTTCTTCTGCTTCTTCTTCTTTTTCTGCTTCAAGCTCTGTTTTGAGTTCCGCCTCTGCTTCTACAGCCTCCTGGGTTGGCCAGAAACGAGGACGTGAGCAACAGAGCTCTGTCTATGGAGGAATTGGTGACTTCAGAGTACCCTCTCAGGGACAGTCATCTTCAGGTGCAGTTGCTTCATATATATATATTCACATCACATCACACCACATTGCTTTTTCTTTCTCTATGGCATTAATTAAACGCCGGAGATTCAACTTCTATAATGAAGCTATCTCATATTTCTTGCATGTCTTCAACAGTGAACAAACAATTGGCATAAACTATTCACGCCAGAATCAATCACAGAACATTGTAGGAGAAGCAGAATCTTGAAATAGCATTTCTACATTTTTGAGAACGTTTCATGAGCAAGTCTTCTTTTCCTTTTCAGTCACAGAAGAGGCTACAAATATGGCTTCCAGTGCCACGGTGGCGGCGGCGACTGGTGAGTCGGGTTCGTTTGAGGAAAGTGGGGAGAGGAGGCGGAGATACAGAGGAGTGAGGCAGAGGCCGTGGGGGAAATGGGCCGCTGAAATTCGGGATCCTCACAAAGCGGCGAGAGTTTGGCTTGGCACGTTCGACACTGCGGAGGCTGCAGCCAGAGCTTACGATGAAGCTGCATTGAGATTCCGAGGTAACAGAGCCAAACTAAATTTCCCAGAAAACGTCAGAGCAGTGCCTCCTGCTCCCAACTTTCCGGCCACTAGCCTCGCCGTGTCGGATTCCCCAGCCACCCATTTGCCGCTGCAACCGCCGCATCCTGCTGCACTGCAGCCACCTTTCTTGCAGTCACCCTCTTTCCAGGGACAGTCGGATTTGATCAGAGACTATTGGGAGTATTCTCAGTTACTACAGAGTTCCAGTGACTTCCAACAGCAGCAGCAGCAGCAGCAGCAACAACATTCGAATTTGTTGCAACAGTGGTTCTATAATTCACAATTGGCTGCACTTCAATCCTCTTCCTTATTATTATCCTCATCACCCCTATCTTCTTCTTCTTCCCCAACAGCATTTTCACCTTCTAGTCAATTATCCTCTGCTTCATATCCCCTGTTTTCTAGTCACCAAGCAGGCTACTTCGGACCCCCACCGGGCAGCCAACCTCACGGCGGCGGCAGCAGCAGCATCGGAGGTGGGCCAGATTTTCCGGCATCAACCTGGTCTGATACCAGTGACTACCCTCCTCCATCCAGTTCAGGCTGATCATACAGAACACATAGAATTTCTTTTTTCCTTTTTATTAATTACATAGTATATTTTTTTCTTTCTTGAAAAATCAAACAGATCATCTTTATTATTATTATTATTATTTTTATTTCGAAGAAAAGTCTGGAATTCCTTAAACTTGCAAGTAGATTCAGTGTTAGCAGAATTGGTTAATAATATATATGATATTTTTCAGAGTGGAGGTGAGTATGAAGGTAAGGACAAAGCCGCATTGAGGGCTGAATCAGGATTAGTAGTGATGTTTACACATTCTACGGATCAACCATACAGAAACCAACGGCTTTTACTAAAGTTGTCTGCTATGTGCTTTACAACCGCAGAATAATTACTATTATCAAAGAATATATATTGTACTGTTCTCTTCTTCTTCTTCTTAATTATCTCTTTTTCATTTTGTAATAAATTATAACGATGATGACTATGATGACGACCACGACGATCCTTTTCCCTTTGTGTTGTTATTCGATTATCTCTTCCTTAACTATTATCTGAGTGCTATACTGTTTTCATCACAATCTTGCAGCTCAAAAACAAGCCTTCCTATTATATTATGAACCTTGCAAGATATGTCAGTACAAACAATACAAAAATATATTGTTTTTGTGGTAATTCTTTAATTACAGTTTTAAAAATTGCTATCAAAATAAGTTTTTCTTTAATTATCTATACTGGTTAGCAATTTGAACTCTAATTAATTTAGATTAGGGCATATTGACCTCAAATAGCGGAAATTCTTTCAAAGACTTATTTTACATTATTTCGAACTTGAAATACCGTGTTTAGGGGAACTCTAAGGGCCCGTTTGATTTTCCGTTTTGTAAAAGTAAGTTAAGATAAATGAACTTTATAAAAATGAAGTTTAGATAAAGTAAGTTTATTGGAAGTTATTATGTTTGGATATTTTTTTTGTAAAAGTAAGTTTTGACAAAAAATCCATTTGGATGATAGGGGTTAAAAGTACTTTTAGATGTATAATATAGAGTAAATTTGTTTCTCCTTTTTCCAAAATCTACGTTTTGTTAACCGAAAAATACATTTTATCCTCATTTTTCCAAAACTATAGTTTAACCCACTTTTCATTTTTTAAAAAGTCAATTTGTGTTTCACATGTGTTTGTATTTGACCAAATATATCTTTTACAAAACTATGGTTGAAAACCATAGTTACGTTTTACAAAGAGTGAACCAAACACACACTAAGTCCTTTTACTAGTACAAATGCCTATTGATGTTATTAAAATACACCCTCCGTCTCATATTATAAAGTGGCAAGTTAAATTTTTTTATTTCATATTATAGAGTAACATGGGTTTATTTACCAATTTTACTAAGTGTTATATAAAAATTTTTAAAACTTTTTAAAAATTTAATAATTTTATATACTTTATTTATTATACTTGAAATCTCCTTTGTTATAATATGATATAAAAAAAAAAGAATAAGTTTTAGTAATGATTTATTTTTATGATGGAAAAAAAATTCGTTGGCATTACCAGCCACACTAACAACGGTGGTGGTTTTTGAATCACCAAAACATCACAATTATCGTGAAGTGTGATAGTTCTTATGGTTTATATATATATATATATATATATATATATATATATCAGCTATTTGCTCAAACCGTTGCTAAAAATTTATAATGGATGCTTTGGTGACAGTTTTACAAATCTGCTGGTGAAATCTTTTACGGTGATTTAAATCACCATGAAAGTGAAGAAAAAACACCACTAAAGTAATTCTTTGTAGTGTGAGCATATATATATATATACACACACACACATACAAGTATATATGTGGGTGTATTTTTCGTGTGTGGTGTAAATTTTGCATATGGAAAACGTGACCTAACTGAAACTCATTTTTTTAATTATTTAATAAAAAAAATCACCCGTCACTAAAAAAATCTTCACGCACGCCATGGATTTAATTCCAGACAAGAAATTGTTTTCCAAATATATACACATGCTTTGTCAATTATCACTACACACTCTCAGCACCCAAAAGACACTGAATTCGATAGTTGTAAAAGACCCTAGTTGAGTATTGTTTAGTATAGAAAATGTTAGGTATAAAAAGGAAAAAAAGAACGAATAACTTTAAAAAATATGTAATAAAAAAGGCAGATATTAGAAAGGACATGACATATATATATATGTATATATTCTCTCTTGTGTGTATTATAAGTGAAATTTATCTTCTTTTACATACCGAACAGGTCACTGGTGGGTAGTTAACATTCCCTGGCTGGAGAGATTGAATTCCATGTGCTCATTTTCTAAACTTAGAACACAGAGTGGATCAGTCAAAGCATTTTGAACTATTCTCTTTCTCTGTTTTTGTTTCTGGGAAGAGGTTAATTGGTGGAGCTGGCTACATAATCAACTTGTCAAAAGATAAATTTTGAATACCACATTTTAAAATGTATATGGCTCATTCGTTTCAAACCATCTCTAAGTTTTTTTTAATTTGAAACTCTGGGTAAAGTTTCCAGTTGAAAATTAACCTTCAATTTCTGGGCAATTCAAAAGTTACGCATTCACTTAGCTTTAGCTATTATATTCAAATCATTAGAGTTTGATCTTACTTAGTCTCTCCTGGAGACTTATACATAAAAGAACTGTATTTGTTTCTTATTAGTATTCACATTCTCTATCTCTATCTGGTTTAATTTTCCCATGATTCAACCCAACAAAACATGCCGATCGATCTTTGTTTGCATTTCATTATTATAAAATATTTAATTATTATATGCTGTTGATCACCGAAAATTAAACGTGCAAAATCTGAATTTCATTATCTTAATCATTATCTTCGTTTTCGCTGAGTGTGCACCATTTTGTGTTCATATTGGTGCACGTTCGAAAGCCTAAAGTTTCTATTTAAAGTAATTATGTTGGTTCGTGAATTTATTGTATATAGTTTGACCAACCACCTTTGAATAATATCAAAATTAAAAGTTTAATACCTTATTTTCAGTTCAGACCTATGAGAGAACTAAAAAAACAAGAGAACTGCAGGAGACAGTTTTCTATAAATTAAAAAAAAAAACTTCGATTAGGTACAAAGACATAAACTTATTCAATAGTTTTTTGTCTAATTATATACACACACATATGTTTTCGAAGAGTTTAGTAGAATCCAACGCACCAATGCGTTGGTATTTTATTATCGTCGATTCATGTGAAAGGACAAGAATTGTATATATTTAATACTTGAATTTGCTTTGGGCTTCTCTTTAAGATTAATTAATATTAATCAGAATGGATCTTATAACGAAAAATATTAATCAGAATGGATTACGTGAGATTAATGTTCACGTCTCATCATGTCTATCAAAGGTCGTTTTCCTTTCTCCTCTCCAACGTAACCTCACCTAGAAAATGAAAAGCATTTTTTCTTCTCCAGTGGCTCCCGTGAATATTTTTGTATTCCAACACAGAAATTATATACCTTTAGTGTGTGCGCGTGTGTAGTACAGACCGAAATTTAATCTAAAAATAATAAATTTTTTCAAGTAACCATTAAAGACTGTTTGATTGATTTTTTTTTTTAAAAATCATGATTTCTCAAAAAAATTGTTTGACCAAATATAAATTATTTTTTTAAATAAAAAATAAGTTAAATTATAATTTTAAAAAATAAGAAAGATAATTACTTTTCCTTTTCTAAAATCATACTTTAAACAGAAAGGTGAATACTAAATTTATATTATATACTTTTAATTCTCATCATTAAAATATATTTTTATCAAATTATGATTTTATAAAAAGAATATTTAAATATAACAATTTACAATAAATTTATTTTTACTTAATTTTATTTTTATAAATTTTATTTATTCTAACATATTTTTATAAAATTAAAAATCAAACCGACCCGAGAGGATATTTCTTTTATCAAAACAAGAAATTTTAACTAAATTTTAAACTATGATTTCCACATCATACGTATCCACCTAATTTTTTTAATATGTGGTGAAGTTGGTGTCCACGTGGAAGCACATATAAAAGATGGATGCAGGGGATCGAATTTGGATCTTTGCAGCTAAAACTTCTTAAGTCATCTCTCTCTGACTAAATCTTTATTCTTGATGTGATCTAAATTTATTCTATTATTATTTTTTTCTATTATATTTTCTCTCATTATATTATTCTCACTACTTGTTTCATTTCCTTATAGTTTTGTTTTAATAATAATTTCAGTTTTTTGATTACATAAAAAATTAAGATTTGACTGAAAAAATGATTTGATAGATTTTGGCGGGAGGAGTAGATCACAACCCAACGATCAACTCGAAGAGTGACGTGGAGCCACACAGACGTAGCAGATACAGACAAAAAGCGTGACGTGATGATCAAATTTACAATATTAAAGTCAGATCAAATTCATTTTTCTAAGGAAAAAAAAAAAAGGTGAAAGAAGGAGGATGATGAGGATGAAAAAAGGATGGACATGGCAAGTAGTACAAATGGATTAGAGTGGCACGTGCGAAGGATAGAGGCCACAAGTAATGGAAGCAGGATATGACACGTGCGATAAAGCCTAAGGGTAGGATAGGTATAAAAAAAGATAGAAAAAGCTGAGTAGTGGCAATGTGAAACCTAATTGCATTGGGAAAAGTAAAAGCGACAGGGGTGAGGGTTTGGAGAGTGACTGGATGTTTACCCACCATTTCCGGTGAGACGATTAGGGTTTATATCCACATGTGGATTGTGTTAGGAATTGCCAGTACAATAATATGCCATTTTATCAAATCGGTATCAACGGGGCACACTTTCTTTTTTTTTAAAAAAAAAAAAAGAATTTGGATAAAGTAACGTTAACGCCAGATCAGGATAAAACTAGCACAAGCTGACAAGGGTTATACAAGTTGTCAAATTGCACCAATGGTATTAACATTAGTGTTAACCCATGAAATTATGTTATTAAACCAAGTTATCAATTAAGGAGAGAGCAAACAGGCTGATTCAACTGGTGAATTGGTGGCTAAATCTCGAACTAATATTTTGATCAATTCAATGAACGACTTGGTTTTAATTAAAAACAATGTAATTTATATGTATTGTTTTGATTTCTCAGAATAAAATATTTAGGATTTATTTTATTAGTTTATGAGAAGAATAAGAGATTCTTTGTAGTTGCCAGTAAATAGTATATTGCTTAAAATGGAGCAATTTTTTTTTTTATAAATAAGGATTTAGAGGATTTATACCAATTCTTGTATGTCTTGTTTGGATGTTGTAATATCTTTGTGGTCATATAACTCCTGACTATGTGGATAATTCTAGCTAGGTCTATGAGAGTATTGGGCTAGTAAACCTTCTACAACAATGTTTTAAAAAAATACTACATATAAATTACAATGTTTTTAAAACCAAATCATATTGAATTGATCAAGATATTAGAACGTGAAATTAGCTCATAAATTTTACAACATAATAAAATCTCTTCAAGTTTGTAATTAAATGAAAACATTAAACATACAAATTTTAATGCTCAACAGGATTATATGCGTAACATTGTACTTGACTAAACATAGGTATAACATTTAAAAATTTTTTAAGCACAAAAGGATATTCCTCATCTGACAGTTCAAGACTAATACCTTCGATGTGTAAAGATTAATGACGTAGGTTTTGTCTCCCTCAACAAAACATTTTTCATACACATGGCTGAGAAATGAATCTAGAACAACATGTTTAAAGTATTCAATTATATGAAATTACAGTATTTTATTGTTAGTTATAACTAGACATACTTTTCTATACATTATATAAAGTTTACGATGAGTTATAATGGTTTGTGAATAATATGACATGTTATAAATTTTGTATTTTATATTAATGATTGGCGTTTTATATTTTTACTTCAATATAAAATTTAGAATGTATTTTATTACATTTCAAATTTTATATACAGATTTTATAACTACTAAATTCTTTTGTTCATAAAAGAAATAATAGTTTGTCCTTATTGGTATGTTGTTTTAGGTAAGCCATATCTATCATAAATGTGCATGAGAACTGAACCATTGAATATGTGGAGTTGAAAGATAAGCATGATAATGAATATAATATAGATGCACTTAAGAAGATGATGTGAAAGATATTGGATTATCAATTAATGGTGAAATTGTTTATGTGGTTCAATTACATTTTTTGTGGTTTGAAAGTGATGCATGATTTGTCTGTCTTTTCGTTTTCTGTTACCTAATAGTGAATTTTTGGGATATATAACATCATTTTTAAGAGCATATATATCACAAATATCACCAATACACAAGGTCGTGTGTATATGTTTTCTTATTTGCTTTTTTTTTTCCTTTTGACACTAAATAAAAATACTATCTGATCGTGTGGATATATAACATGCACACTTATAAGACTAATGGTGATGGTGAAATGTCTTGTGTATCTACATTTATACATGCACATTTCTCATGAAAATGGAGAGTAATCTTAAATTTAACATGAAACATGCATAAAACATGCATGCTATGCAAACATTTTTTTCTTACTTTTCTTTTTCATTTTTCACTTAATTCCAAATCTTTTTGTTCCTTGCCCTTATCAGACTTAGAAAATGAATATATTTTCCTTTTTATAACAATTAATGTTTAGTTTTAATCTATTTTAGATTTTGCGGACTTAAATATATATATAAATATATGTATATGAAGTAGTAATTCCTTGTCCCTAACATATATATTTTGGTAGTAATATAGAGAGGGGAACTTTTTCGGTTTTCCCCCAACTTTTAGTTCTTATTTCGTTTGACATTTTTCTAAGAAGATTACTTTATATCGATTCTTTTTTATCTTATACCCAAATATTTTATTGTCTCGTACCTGTCTTATCCCAGCTAAAAAGACATCCCAAACAATTCTATCTTTTACACACACCCACACTGCAACTTTGAAAATATATTTCTTTAATTTTTTATTCTTGTTTTACTATTAAAAATATTATAATTTTATATCGGATGAGGATATCCAGATTACCCGCGTTGGAATTATAAGATTAATTTTAGTTCAAAGTGATATTAAATTTCAATAAACATTGATTCATCCAATCCGCCAAATAAGACGACACAAATCGAATACGTGAATGAACCTAAATGGCCATCCCTCTATTTTGGTAATCGAGAGAAAAGAAATGTGCATCAACTTGACTTTTACCCCTTTCGTTTGTCCAGACTTTAGTCTAAGATCTTGGGTGATATGTTTCATCACATCCATAGAAACAATAGGATACAAGCTGTTCTAAATCTAATCCAAGGAATAGAGGTGGTATTATTGTGGACAAAGTTTGGAAAAAGAATGCGGTGAGAGTTAGAAGGATTGGAGATATGATCTTATTCTTAAAATTGACTATTTAATACAATACTTTCACTGTTATTAATATTTATGCACCTCAAATAGGGTCAGAAGCACATATTATGGATAACTTTTGGAAAGATTTGGATAGCTTGATTCGAGATATCTCACAAGATGAAAAGATTTTCATCGGTGGAGACTTTAATATTGGTCATATGGGAAAAGAGACAAGGTAATATGTGGGAGCTGATAACAATTTTGGTTTTGGAGAATTACACGAGAAGGGGCATTCCATTTTTGATTTCTCAATAGCTTATAACTTCACAATTATGAACACTTGTTTTAAAAAAAGGAATGAGCATTTAATTACATATAAGAGTGGAGTACAAGGTCGCAAATTAACTTCTTTTTGATAAGGAATCTAGATAGAAGAGCTTGTAAAGACTGCAAAGTGATTCCTGATGAGAACTTAACTTCACAACATAAGGCCTTTGTCCTTGATGTGCTGGTTAAGATCCGTAAATTGAAAAATTGAAAAGCCTTAAATCCTACAATCAAGTGGTGGTAATTAAAAGGTGAGTAACAATTAACTTTTACGAGAAAAGTATTGGAAGAAGGTAATTGGAACTCTTAAGGAAGTGTTAACATCTTGTGGAAAGAGATCGTTAGAAGGATCATGAATAACGCTAAAACAGTTTTGGGTGAATTAAAAGGTTTTGAACCTAGAGATAAAGAGTCTTGGTGGTAGAATAAGAGTGTATAAGAGAAGATTAAATATAAAAAGAGTATTTCAAAGCCTTACATTTATGCAATAAAGAGAAAAATTGAAAGAGTTATCGTTTAGCTAGAAAGAAGACTAACAAAGCACTCAGAGAGGCTTGATCTAAAGCTTTTGAAGAATTTTACGAAAATTTAAGAACGAAGAATGGTAAACGCAAGATTTATAAATTGTCAAGAATAGGGAAAGAAAATCAAGAGATTTGAATCAAATAAGATGCATTAAGGACAAGGAAGGAAAACTTTTGGTTACTGATAATAATATCAAAGAAAGATGGGTGAACTACTTTAGAAGCTATTCAATAATAGATTGGGTATGACTAGTGATACAAAAAGTTTAACAACTTATGAAGATGAACTAAATTTGAGTTTCTATTGTAGGATTCAGGTTTGAGAGATAAAAAAAGCTCTTAAGAGAATGAATAACAGTAAAACTATTAGTCTTGATAGTATTTCTATTAAAGTTTAGAAGTACTTAGAAGAGAAGGGAGTTTTGTGACTAACTAAACCTTTTAACAAGATTTTAAGGTCAAATAAAATGTCAAAGGAATGAAGAAAGAGCACTTTCATGTCCATATACAAGAACATGGGGATATTCAGAATTGTGCTAATTATCGAGAGATAAAACTCATAAATCATACCATAAAACTTTGGGAAAGAATGATTGAGTATAGACTAAAAAAAGAGTCTAATATTTCAAAAAACTAATTTGAATTCATACCAGGATGGTCTACAATAGAGATTATTTATTTATTAATGAGTTTGATTAAAAGATACCGGAGTAAAGAGAGAAACTTGCATATGATTTTCATTGATTTGAAAAAAACCTATGATAGAATACCAAGAGATATATTGTGGAAATAAATGAAGAAAAAATGTGTTCGTGTGGCTTATATTCGAGTCATAAAGGATATGTATGGGGGCAACAACAAGTGTGAAAACTCCTGGAGATGAGATAAAGAACTTTCCTATAAGGATAGGTCTACATCAAGGATCTTCCTTGAGTCCATACTTGTTTGATTTAATTTTGGATGTTCTAACAGAACATATACAGGAAGAATTCCTAAGTGTATATTTTTTGCGGATGATATAGTCTTAATTGAGAAATTAAAAGAAGATGTCAACTCTAAACTTGAGAAGTGTCAAAGTTCAAGTATTTAGGGTCGATTTTACGGAATGATGATGAAATTGATGAGGATGTTGTGCATAGGATACAAGCTGGGTGGTTAAAGTAAAGAAAAATTTTAGGAGTTATTTGTGAATGTAAGGTACCTACTAAAATAAATAGAAATTTTATCGAATTGCTATAAGACCGACAATGTTATATGGTAGTGAATATTGAGCTCTAAAAGAGCAATTAGAGTATAAAATGAGAGTGATAGAGATGATAATGTTGAGATAGATGTATGGTCATACAACAATGTATAAAATAGGAAATGATTGTATATTAGGGAAAATCGGAGTAGTACCCATCGAGAAGAAAATAGTGGAAATTTATTTAAAGTGATTTGGGTATGTACAAAGATGATGACAAGAGGAGCCGGTAAGAAAAATTGATCAAATAGTTTGAAACCTTATTAAAAAGCGTAGAGGAAAATAAAAAAGAACATTAAGAGAAGTTATAAAACGTGATCTCTTGATAAATGATTTATCTGAAGAAATGGTACTTAATAGGGCCTATTGACATTGTATGATCCATATAACCGATCTTACTTAGTGAGACAAGGTTAATTTTGTTGTTATATATATATATATAATTAAAAACACATCGAACACAGTTTTTGTGATGATGTCATATTTGTCTGTTTCTCTTTTTTTGGCTTTGTCGCGTCGTGTAGACCTCCAAGGACCTTTCATGCTAATCCTTTGATAATACATAACAGGATTTCAATTTTCATTAGTACAAAATTATATATTAATTAGACGCATAGTTTTCTTTTTCTCTTATTTGGTTTTCCTTCCATCAGAAACATCTTCTGCTGATATTGAATTAGCCCATGACATTGAACAGATAATTTACATTTTGTGATGGAGGTTTTCTTGGGGACTTTGAAAAACCAAACCATACTTGATTAGTCCAGTCTTACCCCTAATATTAGGTTTAAATGCATGTACCCAAAAAGACGTACGTGCCACACAAACAACAATACCTTATTGTTTAAGTAAATTCTCAGTTGATTCGGTGCATTGAGAAAAATAAATTGCTTTAAATACTGCTCAAAATGCTGAAACCTTATTACTTAAGGAGTATGCATGCTTTCTTGTCTATTAGGCAAACCCTTAAAGTTCTTATAAAATTTGATATTATAATTTAAATAAACATTAATTCTTAATCGGAAGAAGTGGTTTTAGTTTTTTCTTTGTTATGAAAAAATATATATAAACATCGAAAATATACACACACAAAAGGTAATTAAGCATTTTAGATATTTTTTGGCACATATATAGACATTGTGAAGATGGTTAGACAAAAGACATATATAGGGTATACCAAATGCTTCCTTTTACGAAACCTTTCACATACCTAAATTTGAATTTGCGTTGGACGATGTTAGCCATCAACAGAAATAGGACAAGACATAGCGATACCCGACACTACACACATTGCTTTTGAAATGGCTGCCTAATTCTTCAAATTTAGGTGAAAGGATATCCAATCCATGGTAGCAAGTGTGGATTGAATTTGGATTCTTTCATGTTGTGATGAGAAGACGACCCTCATTTTGAGTAGAAATTGACTATATCCAATTCATATGGATGGCTTAAATCTTTTCAAAAAGGCTTTTAAAAGAATCAATTTAAACCATTTAAATTGATCATATGTCAAAAGGGGCTCAAAACGAGTCTTTTTCTCATCAAACGAATAACAGACATTGAATCCATGCTAATATATGTCATAATTAATTGCCAATAAAAGTATAATCATTGGTGTTACTATCATAATCGCCTACAAAGCCAACTCTTGTTGCCAGTAAACTGTCAGCATTGCAATACCCTTATTTATTATTTATTTTTTGAATACTAAAGGTATTTCTCAATTAACAGTCAAAAACCAATCTTTTTAAGATATAGAGATCATCGAAATAGGTTTTATCTTTCCTAACAAAGACTTTTTTGTGATCCCTTTGTGTTAGCGCTTCTATTATTTGAAGTTTTAAATCTTCAATAAATATGAAAAATAATCGCTGACAAAGCTTTTTTCTAACATGGTGCATCTTCATGTATGACGAGATGAGTCAATGGAGTCAAATGAAACATCTTGTTTGGTTTATGCCATTAATCAGTTTTAAGTGGTACATTGAAACACATTGTGAAGACATGTCCTGTCATGACCAAACCCATGTAATCAAATTGATAATTGTTGATGTCTATATATGTGATTGTCATTGAATATATGTTACAAATGTTTTCTATCTGCCCCACAAATTAATGGCATTAACCAAACTTGTGAGTACATACAATATTTATAGATACATGTGACAAAGTTAGGAATTGATCCTCCATTATTGTATGGATGTTTGCCTAAATTTAAAACATTAAGACTCTTGTTTCGCCAATTATTATTAAATTATAGCAATTATAATATCGAGTTGGGACAATGTCATCTTCAAATGCAATATGTATATATATCTTCCTCAATTGGTGGATGTAAATTTTCTTGCAATACGATTATTTTAATTCTCGTTAAATAATTGTGTATTTGCCTTCTCTGTGTGCTTCTACAAATTGAAATCACGTACAGCATATAATTGAAAAAGAAACTGAAAAGAAATATCTCTTTTGGCTATATTAATTTGCCTTAGAATTATGAAAGATCTATAGCCATCAGAAAAAGAAATTAAGACAAAAAGACAGTCATAGCAATTAAGCTTATCCAACGCACTATGAGAAGGGTAGCTAATTATTCAGATTTAGGCAAATATTATTAGGCACATGCATATGTACCTATGGTACTTAGGTTTGTAGGACCATTGAAGTCAAATGAAGCACGTTTTTTCAATACTGATGACTTGGATGGATCTATATATATATATATATATTCAGTTTCAAGAATCAGATTTAGACAAATTAAAGTAAATAAAGTACTGTGAAGACATGTCGTGTCATGAACAAACTGTGCTTAACTATATATGAAATCTCAATTAAGTCTTCCAAGTTGTTGTCATGCACTTGAATATTAGTTACGTACGAGGCTCAATCTGTCCCCACATTCTCTATCTTTGTTAATTAATGATATAGGTAAGATAAGACCGACCCTCAAACAATCAACCTCTAGGGCTATGACCTATATGCTATACTTCTGCTTTAAGGTTTGGTGGCTCTCAACTCTCTAACAACACTTCCATGAAAATTGAAGCAACTTCGGATCACATTTATAGGAGGCTAATGAATGTGTCAGTCGCCTTGTTATAACTGCGTATAGACTTGTTGTGGATGCTGTTTTTTTAAACCAATCCTCCTCTTGATTGTCCGAGGTTGATCGAGGCATGATAAACAGATTATGTAATGTATTCTGTTATGTTCTTTTTGTAATTATGTAGCCTTGCCATAGCCCTTGTATTCTTAAAAAAAAAAAAGAATGTACTTGGGTCTCATCACAACAAGAATTAACATTGCGTTAAATTATAGTTTTATTGATTTAGTGTTTGGTTTTCATTTTAAAAAACGTAACTGTACTTTTTAACCATCATTTTTTCCTTTTTCATCCAAATAACATTTTAATAAATTTTTCTATTTTTATCTAAATTTTATTTTTGTAAATTGTGGTTATTTTAAAAGTACTTTTATAAAAAGACAAATCAAACGGACACTTAATTGGTAACATTTGTAACACATATTAGAGCTATAGATCATTTCGTACATAGAACAAACCAAAAATAGACTAAAATATATGTCAAAAATAAAAAAATATATAGTATCTGCATTCTTATTTTTTTTAAAAAAATTAAAATTAGATAAATATTATTAAATAATAATTACAAGAATATAATGGAGATTGTTCAAAAAGGATATTGAAAAGGGAATCATTTTCCATGCTTAAAAAGCAGTCAAGATACATTAATTATATTGTAATGCAAGCATGCAATAAACTAAAATTGGGCAAATAGTAAAACTTGACGGCTAGGATGGACGGATTCATTGGAGAAGATGAAGAGTTGAGCAAAAAATTGGTAGTATTAAAAAATAGGAAGTATAGTTTAATTATAATTTCAAATAATTAAAGTTTTTAAATTTCAACATCAGTTTTATTTCAATGATGTAAAATATCATTGAATCTATTACAATTGTTAGAGGGAAATGAGCAATTGCAATTTTCCCTGCAGTTTTTCGTGGCTAAACAGTTTTGTTTGGTACGGATCCATCATGTTTGGGAGGCTATTAGATAACTCCACCATGTTTAAAGCATTCTATATCCTTCACAAAACTTGAATGTTTTTCTTATCACACACACACACACACACATAACTACCAGAATTTTTCATTTTAGTTTCAATTTATATTAGTAAATATAGAAACCATCAAAATTGTAATTGGTCAATTAACCCCAATACATCATTATTGCACTTGTAATTATCAATTATAAAATTTATAACAAAGAGCTGGGCCTGTTTGGCCCTCTGTTTAGGTCCTTCAAAACTTAGGTTCAAGTCCAAAACCTAAATTTTTCTACTGTCATCAAACAGAACCCCTAAAGCTCATTTTACCCAAACTTCTCATAAACTAAACACACCCTAAGTCTAGATAGAGTCCATAACGTGGACCTCCTGTGACCATAAAACACGTTGACTTTGCTACAGGAGTAAAACCATAGCCACATGACCAGACACGCCATCAACCTATCCATAAGAGGATAAGCTTTGTGATTATTTTTCAGATTATGTGTAATACATGTGGGCCCCATCTCTCTAGTACCTCTATAATAATATATTTAAAAAAAAAAAACCCTGTATTATTTAAGTCAATTCCTAAAAATGAGCTCATTCTGGCTTGTGTGGCCAAAAAGAAAAGACTAATTCTGGTCTTGGATTTTTTTTTTCTAACGGCTTGGACAATTAAAGAAAGGTGTGCGTATAAAGGGATATCAAAATGGGCTCACTAAGGTCGACCAACCATGGATTTGTCTAGCAGAAGCTGATGGGCTATACAAGTTTTGGGGCAGATGGGCTATACAAGTTGACCCATATCACAAATCCAAAATTCAAATAAAAATCTTGGGCCTGTAACCTTACTAATTTTGGAGAAGATTTGTGATGTTTCTATTTTATACCAATAAAATAGTCACATTTTATGTTAATTTTTATTTAAAAATGTTGAGTTTTTATTCCTTTTTGGTATGATCCTATATAATTTGAGACATATTTGCACTTTAGGAAAATTATGAAAAGTTTTGAGCATAATAAAGTCAAAAACATGAAAAAAATTAATTATGAACTCATCCAGCCCCAACTTATTTTCCCACCAGTAGT
The DNA here is from genome assembly GCA_026686845.1 of Adenanthera pavonina. NCBI lineage: Eukaryota > Viridiplantae > Streptophyta > Magnoliopsida > Fabales > Fabaceae > Adenanthera > Adenanthera pavonina. Next base: position 48,614,323 of record JAIVEN010000001.1, on the reverse strand, counting down.
GGCTGGGTGAGAAGGTGAGAAAGAGCTCAAAGTTTGTACTATCCTAGCATTGGGTTAACTAGTGAAGAATTTCAGTTGGTGTCAGATGAAGGGTTGAGAAGGAAAAAAATTTAATTCACTCGGCGTCGGGTGCATCAAATAGCAATGGAGCAGCGTAGGGTGACACCATTTATGATGTTGCTTTGGCTTGTTCAACAAGCAACTCTTGTAGTTTATAAATATGGGGATTTCCAAATGCATGAGACACATAATCATTTATTCTAAAACCCTAGAGAAGTTGTTCTGTAGTCTCTGAGCTTGAAGGGAGTATTTTAACAACGGATTGTGAAGATTGAAAGTGCAGTGAAACTGAATCATTATCTTCATCTTCTACTTCTCTTTAGTATTTGTTTTGATGTTTTGGGATTTTGTTTATGGATTAATATTGAAAACTATGGTTATGCATAACTAATTCTTGCGGTTAAAGGTACGGATATAGCATAATTGTAATTGATTAAAATTAAATTTGAGATTATGACTCTTATTTATTGATTAAATTCTTCCAATATATTCATGTTCAATTATATCTATATCTTTTGTTTTTTTTTTGTAAATTTTGTGACTGGCTACCAAAAAATTTGTTCTATGGGTAAGTTTGATAAATTGAAAAGTGAAGAGCGAACCAAAATCTAGAGAGATAGAATTAAGTGTTATAATAACTTTGGTTATAATTTTAGGATTTAATTATGAATTTTAGTTGTACAAGAGTGAATTTAAACCTAATTAAATACAAACTAATTGGTCGAGAGATAATTAGAATAAATTAGAAATAACTATCACTATAATCATAAGAGTTGATTTAAGGGTAATCTTTAATTGTATTAGGAAAGTGAAACCTAATCTCCTAGCGCTTTTATTGATTGAGTTACACTAAAACATATTCCATTTTTTATATTACTCTTATTCTTATTTTACTCTCTTCTTGACTTTTCACAAATTTTTCCTCTTGATTAAAATTAATTAATTGAGTGAACCATAACTTCCATAGGGTATGACTTCTGGAATACTCTCGTATATTTTTTATATTGCAACTGGTCTTGTATATTTGCAGGAGTCCGATCACTTTGTTTTAAAAAAAATTTAAAAATTGATTCACCAAAAAAAATTTAGAAATTGATAAAAGAAATAGTTTTCTTATTAATGTATTAGAAACCCCAAAAAAAATTAAAATAACCCTAACATGTATTAAGTAGTGTACAGGTTTTTTTTTTTTTTAAAAAGAAGTGCACAGTTGAAGAGAGTCGTACGACATATAAGACATTTTTTCTTTCAACTTTGTTTCTCACTTTTGAACATTGACCGAATATCTTTAACCCTGAAACCACATATTAGAAGGAAACCTTAATTTTAGACCCGTCTATGTTATAAGAAGCCACCCCTCATTTTCTTTTCTTCATGCAATTCATCTCACAATGTTCTACAATAGAAATCCTAAATGAAACTGATACAAGAAAACACAATTTCATAAAGAAATTAGCAAATATATATATATATGAAGAAATCAAATCTAATTCATAACACGTCTCTTCTTACACCTAGATTGGGGCTTATCGTCAGCACATGTTTTGGCATTTTCTCAACGTACCATGGCTTCTTCATCTCTCATGACAAAACCAACATGACTAATCGAGGCTGAATCAACCTCATCCTCTCCATTCTGACAGAGCAAACTTCCCCCTTAACGAGATATGCTTCGAAACGAGGAGTCCTAAGTCGTGTGTCAGATTCATGAAATTTGGCACTTCCCCAAGAAACAAAGTTGGCGAGATCAAAAAAGCACTAGGAATAGCAATAGACATTTCTGGGATCTCAGCGAATCACATATACAGAATGTTGAGGAACCATAGAGTGAGATCAGAATACGTGGGACTTTTCGAAACGTGCATGAATTCTTATGCTCAAGTGACAACGTCGCTTAGGAGGATGCGTTCTAGGGTTTGGAGAGACCCTATAGGGTGTGAGTATGGTTTTTCTGCCGCTTTGTATTCTATTAGCCAGTGTGAGAGTGCGTTTGCGTTGAAGGTATTGTCGTTTTTACCTATCTCAGTAACCAACCAGGTTTTGAAGTGATTGGTATCATTTGAAAAGATTTTTATATAAAATCATGTTCCTTTATGATTATTTTATTGATCATATATAGTATTATTAGAGTTGCATTGTTCGTTTCTGCAATTAAAAGGAAAATGGTTCTGAGAAATAGTCACCATTTTCGAAGGGGATTCATGAAGAAATTGGTGGCCACAAGGTTTTCAAGAAAAAGATTTTAATATTTAAGTAATTGTTATATTATGACTTAATTTTTTTTGGGTCAAATGCATGTAAAATAGCTTTACACTATTGAGTTAAATAAGAAACTTTAAGCCGGAATTTATTGGAACCCAGGGAACGGAAGAAGAATTAAATTTTTTGTAGCACAACTGGGTTGGGGAACTCGAGCCTCTCAAGCACCTAGCCTTTGCAGACCTCCCAGGCGAAGCTCTTGAGAAAACCATATCTGATTATATTGACAGCAATGGCGATTGGAAACGGGTTGAATTTGAGGGTCTTCTTCCTTTTGACTGAGTTACTTTAATTGTGGACAAAATAATTCAAGTTAACTCTGATGAGCAGCCTATAGTTGCAAGTGGATTCATTCTAGCTCCAGTGATTTCACTGTTTCTTCTGCATATAAAGCCATACATAAAGCTGTGTGGAATGTCAGGAGCTCTAAATGGGACGTTACATGGAAATGGCCTGGTTCTCAGCGGGTCAAAACTTTCTTATGGCTTGCTGCCAGGAATAGGAAACTCTCACTAGTGCAATGAGATATCGCGGACATATGTCTGAAGATGCGTTGTGTCCTTTCCGCAGAGGTATGGTTGAAGATCTTGAGCATGTTTTGAGGAAATGTTCCACTACTCATGAGGTATGGAGGATATTGGTTCCAAATGACCACTACTTGATCTTCTTAAACCTGCCATTGCATGAATGGATCTTCTGCAATCTTAACCCAAGATATGTGGATGCAAATTGGAGGCTCGCCTTCGGTATCACTTGTTGGTAGTTGTGGCAAAAATTAGGAATAAGATGATTTTTACTGATGAGAATTTACTGAGAGAATTATTATAACTATTTGCTCTTTAGTTAGTCTTATATATAAGATCTTTTACAATATATGAAGTAGTATTTATTATATATTTTCAAAAAATGTCCCTATTTAATGTATCTAAAGAGAAAGGAAAAAAAATTAAATAAGAATAGTTTTACCAAAATGTTAAAATTTTCGTAGGAATTAAGGTAGTTAATTAACTTTAACTCTCATTCTTAATCCACGTGATTCAATTAAAAAGATCTTATATTAAAGATCAGAGTAGTTTTTTTGGGTTTAAATATTGTTTTTTATTAACGTAATTATTATTTATTTATTTATTTAGAGTTACTAAACTATTTACAATCGCCAATTATATCAATCAATTATTTACATGACATTCCTCTACTAGATTGAATAAGTTGAGGTTCATTATGTGGGGCTCTGGATTTTTTAGTTTTAATAACATTTAAATTGGTTTAAACGCTAGAAAAATAAGTTATTATAGCATATTTAATCATGTTAATTTGTAGCTTATTCAAGCAAGTAACCAAAGAGACGGAATCCTTGTTTTTTTCTTGGGCCAACCAGAGGGAATCTAGCAATTAGGAATCGGGACCAAATTATCATTAAAAGGTGAATTTTCAATATGTTGAATAAAAATAGGCTTATTATTAAGAGGAAATAACATGATCATCATTTGTGTAACCTAAATATTTTTGTTTACATATACCTTGTTGTAGAAAAAAATAGGAATTAGTTATGAAAAATAAAAAAAGAAAAATATTGATAATCAGGAAAATAAATTCCTTCTTCAAAGAATAAAGAAAAAGTATTAAATAAACAATACTCCTTCTGATTTATAAAAACTGTTATTTTAGGTTTTTCACACAGGTCAAGAAAACCATTAAATAATTTAAAATATTGTTAAATTTAATAATATTTTACTAAAATGGCCTTAGTTTAAATGTTATTTTAAATGATCTATTTGATATAATAAAAGATAAAATAATAAAAAAGATAATTAATGCTTCATTAAAATTTTATGGTGACAAATATTGTGAAAAATCATAAAAGTCAAAAAATAATAATTGTTATGAGCTGGAGGAAGTAATTCTTATTACAAAGACAAATTAGAGTCCACACTGCAGGTTCATTGAAGAGATTAAGTGTCCATGTTCTTCATTTGATTAAATTTACTCTATTATTATAAAATATGTACTAGCACTACTCTTAAATATATAAGCATGGTAATGAGTCCCACCTGGTAAATAAAAACTATCATTATGTTTATCTCTCTTAATGAACAATGCTTATAGGGAGCTAGGACATGGCTTTGGGGATTTTATAGAGGAAGTCACATGGCAGTATCTCTATCTTATTTATTTTAGTAATCTTACTTCTATATATATGTATTCCTCCAACAGATTGGCGATTAGCTAGTTATAGTAATACATCTTTGTTATTATTATTTACTTAATATTTTATGGTAACCAAACTATTTTCAACCCCCGATTATGTCAATCAATTATTCATTTTCTTTTTTGCCAGCATCAATTATTCATGACATTCCACTAGACAGGATAAGTTGAGCTCGATTATGTGACTGAAATTTTTCTAGTTTTAATAATATTTAGGCTAAAATATAGAAGTCTCCTCAACTTTGAGTCATCTGCATATAGAACCCCCTCCACCTTTAAAAGTTTATAACAAATTCCCTTAAACTTTCATATTTATATGCATATAGCATCATTCTGTTAATAACACTATTAAATCATTAACAGAAAAGTGCCACATCATATATAATGAAACTGTGCAGCATCTAATATGGAAATAAAAATATTTTTAAAATATTTTATCAAGTCATTCAACATTAGATGGGAAAAAAAACCTAAAACACAATTCATTAGTTTTGCAACGCGTTCATCAAAGAGGTGACTTTTTAGTTCCCCATGTTTTGCTGGTTCAATCCATTTGGATCTTCACCCTCCATTCAATAATTTTTTTTTATATTTCTTATCCAATCCATCCCTTTCATACTAACAATTTCTTCCTTCTATTAAAGAAACTTTTAGGTAGTTACAATGATTATAATCTAAACAGTATGGTCTCAATTTGATCTGAAAATAAAAATTGTTGCTAATATTACTTGCAAGTACCGAATGAATAACTGCTTTAATCGTAGAATCAAAACCTTGATTTTCCATTGTAATAGACTTGCACATCTACTAGATGATAAAGTGAACAAGGTTACTGCTCAAGAACATGTTTCAAGGGGATCTCATGATGTTATTGATTTAATGTAATATTGTTTTGTCTTTTCTCAAAAAAAAAAAGGGGGAAAATGACAATTGGGGACCAAAAGTTTAAATTAAATACAGTAAGGGATCTTTTAGTTTTTTTTACTATTAAATATCATGAATTTACTACTGCTTTGTTCTGTATTTACTACTGAAAAAACTATAAGATTCCTTTCTGTGTTTAATTCAAACTTTTGGTCTCCAACTGTCATTTCCCAAAAAAAAAGAAGACAAAGGCTTGTACATCTATTATCTACAGCCTCACTTCTTGCTTCTTTTGTTTCTTTTTTCCCTCTTTCACTGGAATTGTTACTAATTAAAAGCCAAACTCCCAGGTACATCAATAATCAATGTGATGAATTGGAGAAGGAAGCAGATAAGAATTTGTAAATTGTGAGTATAAAAATGATGTATTGGAGAAGGAAGAGACAAAATTATTGAATGGTGGTTGAAGATTCAAATGGATCAAAGGAGCAGAGATGGAGAATGGAAGATTAGCCTCTACTTCACCCATCAAGACAATCCGATGCTATGGATTCTGTTTTGGGGGAATTTTTTTTTTAATTTTCATTTTATGGACTGTTCCGTGGCTTAAATAAATATTATAAAAATGTCTTTATTTTCGTGGCAAATGCCACATGATTTCATTTTGTATGATGTGGCACTTTTCTATCAATGATTTGACAGAGTTATTAATTGAAGGATGTTCTATGAAAGTTCAAGGGAGTTTATTATGAACTTTTAAAGGTGGAGGCTTGGGGATTTTGTGCAGATGACTCAAAGTTGAGGGGGTTCTTTATATTTTATCCTAATATTTAAATTAAATTAAATTTTTTATGCCAACATCAAATGAAAATTAAAAAAAAGCTTACATGGGTGATAATTTAAATTGGTTTGAGCACCAGAAAAAATGTTATTATAGCATTTTTAATTATGTTTAAGAAAATTTCATGTTAGAATCCGTTTATATGAAAGTAATAGTTTATACACCGTTACTTTTTATCAACATATGCATAAATGATAATCTCCACAAGAACCTTGCGGCATCACAAGAAGATTGAATACAAGTCAAAGATCATTTCTCGTGGTTACCAAGAAGGAAAAAACAAATCACTTCTCTTGTCTTTCTTGCAGCCATATACAAAACAATCCAAGAACTGCTTCTTCCATCAATTTGTTGATTTCTGGCTTTCTTGGTTGTGTATTTTTAATATTTAATAGTTACCAATTAAACTATTACAATAGCCGATTATATCAATCAATTATTAATTTATACTCTGACATTCCACTACTAGATTGGATTAGTTGAGGTTGATTATGTGGGCCCTAGATTTTTTTAGTTGTAATAATATTTAAATTGGTTTAAACACTAGAAGAATAAGCTCTTACATATTTAATCATGTTTGTTGGTGTGGGTTATTAAAGCAAGTAACCAAAGAGACGGAATCTAGCAATTAGGAAACGGGACCAAATGAATTAAAAGGTGAATTTTCAATATGTTGAAAAAAAAAATAGACTTGTGGCCCCTAAAAAAATAAAGACTTATTAAGATGAAATTATAACATGAACATCATTTGTGTAACCTAAATTTTTTTAGCATATACCCTAGAAAAAAATAGAAATTATTTATGAAAAAAGGAATAAAAGAAAAATTAAATTCCTGCTTCGAAGATTAAAAGAATAAAAAAAATTGGGAATGAAGAAAATAAATTCCTGCTTCAAAGAATTGAGGAAAATGTATCAAATAATTAAACAATAATTCTTATTACAAAGACAAATAAGAGTGAAGACTGGTTCTTTTGGAGAGATTAGGCTTACGTGTTGTTCATTTAATTAAATTTACTCTATTATTATGAAATATGTAGTAGGACTACTCTTAAATAAGCATGGTAATAAGTTTCCCACCTGTTAAATGAAAATTGTATATCATTATACATGTTTATCTCTCTCAATTTTCCATGCTTATTTAAGAGCGATAAACAGAGACAGAAAAGCTTCTTGAAGCTACTGTAAATAAAAGCAAGTTGGAGTACGACCCACAGTTTTACCAAAACTAGGCACCTACCTATTACCTGTATATACAAATGAAGAAATTAAGAACAAAAGAAGAATTGCCTCTCATCATTTACTTGCTGCCAATATCCATCTCCTACTGTTCACGTGGCTGGCCTTATATATCCCTTATAAAAAAAACCATCTTCCTCTTCTTCAATTCCGAATCCTTTCTTCTTCACTGCCAATAGAATGATTTTTATGTTTAAGGGTACAAAAGAATATATATATATATATATATATATTAAAATTTGAATTGGAGAATCATTTTGTCAGCCTTTTCTTAATTTTCTCTTTAATCTAAAAAAACTATATAAAATACCGCTATATCAAACCACAATAAATTAATCTTCATTGGGTTTAGTATATATATAGATAGATATCTAGAGATGATCATCCAACAGACTACATGCGATCATCAAAAGTGAGAAGAAACACTGAGGTTAATCTTTTGCTTGTTTCAAAAGGGTAATTAATGTGTTTTTATATGTACAATGAAAAATATCTTTTCATATATAACAAGTAATCAGGTAAATTTTTCACATCATTGTCATATGTGGGTTCCACTTATTAATTCAATCGCCCGCCCACAAATTCATCATCAAACAACACTTCTTCAACTCATATAAATAAATATATAATGTGCGAGTTTTTTTTTAATTTGTTGAAAATTAAATTTGAAATCACTTAACGAATTTATCTAATGAAGTGGTATGGGACCTCTGAGGAAAGGTTCGCAAATTTGAGGGATTAGTCCATTGTGGTTAAAGAAGGAAGACAAGTGTAGATGTCTAATATAATTCCCTTATCGTAATTTTGTATGGAAAAACATAATACTATTTGCTTTAAGTTTTTTTTGTTTCACTCCTCTGTCCTATAATCTTTGCGATTTTCCGTGTAATTAAGCATGTACGTGGGTCTTATTTGTCACTGTTCTATATTAAACACGAAAGAATTGTCCCATCCCATGGCCATGATTCTCTAATGTTGATGGAGCCCTTTTCGTGTCTGTTTCCCTCTCAGATTCAGATTAATGATTGTAGATGTTTGCCAAGGAAAACGAACAAGGACTTCAGAAAGTGACAATTAACGGCTTCCTTTAATTTGGCTGATATTAACATCAGGGCTTAATAATATAAGAGAAAAGCTATAAACAAAATATTATATTTAGATTATTATAATCACAATTACAATAAAGTCTAATATCAAGAGCGAGCACAGGTTTAGATGTATTATTTTGCTATCCAATATAATCACAATTAATTTTGTAAATTCACACCACCTATTAAGTGTGTGATTTTAGAAGGTCAAAATACATATATGTAGTTCACATGGATTGGCCAGTGAATTTTTAAAATTAGTAATAATAATGATAGCAACGAATTATTATGATTACCATTTGTTAATTGCATGAAAATGACATGGAGGTTACTACACTCGTAATAATAGCAAACATGGCCTTATTCATACCCTTTTTCTAACGTTGGCTTTTATTCTTCCTTATTAGATTAAGTCTTAACCATAGGTTCTGAATGAGTTTACTTGAGTCTTAGCCAGCTTCTTCTCACGTTGGTTTCATAACTTTCGTTATCACAAACAGAAATCATGAGACTATATGCAATTACTTGCTCATGGTTTTCAAGAAAAAAATATTTGGATTATTCCAGACATTGGATTTTAATTGAGATGTTTAACCATTTGAGTAATCAATTAATCTTAAATTTTTGCAAATCTTCCAATCAACTGAGAAGATTGTGCTTTGTGAAATTAATCCTGCATATATCGATCCTGCGTCTCTTACTATTTCTTGTGGGATATACAGTAGCTACAGGATAGAGACTTGAGGTGTAAGTTTCATCCAACTGGTTACTTTGGTAAGCCATATAACTATTTACTAACTAAATTTTATTTCTACACAACCATGACATTTCAAAAACAATGAAGAGGTTTAGTTAATTGTTTATGTATGAGAGAAACAACTCTGAAAAATTAATGAAGTGCCATAAAATATTGCTGGAGCCTTAACAATGGCTTAATTAATCAAGAGAATAAAAAGTTTAGAATAATATTCTTCCTCTCAATTTTTAAGTATTTAGAGTAACAATAAGTATGATCACTTATTATTAAACTTTAAAATATTATAACATCCTCCTCTAATAAAATATTATTTTTCCTTGAAAGTTAAATATTCTTGTCACCCCAAATAAAATAGTATAAATGTTTCCATCTTCACTTTTTTTTTTCTGAGCTGAGAAAACCAAACAACAATGTCTTTTGATCCTCTCATTGAAAGAACAAATCTTCACTCTTCTCTAAGTTGAGAATATCTAATAGCAATATCTTTTCATCTTCTCATTCAAAAAACAAATGAAAATAGGCAAATATATCACTTGAAAATGCGATATGGATGAAATGCAGGAAAAAAAAAAAAGGAGCCAAATCAGGTACCCGAAGGAAAATTAATTTGAAAGGAATCGCCATCAAAATTTTGAGAGAAATTTAAAAAAATTAATTTAAGAAAAAAATATTTTACATAAATAAAGATGAATTCAGGAGTCAGTTATGTGTGGAAAAAGTGTTAAATACTCCATGACACTCATTTCTAAAAATGATTATCTTAAATTAATCATACAAAATGATATGGTTTTAAATGTATTTTGGTTACCATTTAATTGTTCACATGTGAAAAAAAGAATAAAAAGAAAAGAAATTAGAAATTCAAAAAAATTAATAAAAACCATGAAAACAAAATAGAGAAAAGTTTACTTTATTTACAAATGTGGACTTAACATAAAATCATAGCTTGGACTCTACATATCCTGCAATAGAGATTAAAATCTACGTAGTTCAGGATAAAAATTAGTATATGTGGATTGATGCCTTTTAAAGAAAAACATTTTTTTGTTGAAAAGATCAAGATAGTAAAAAAAATTTGTCTTCAACAAATAAAATGATTTTTTGAGTTTGATTGATGTGTTTTAACTCACGTAAAACAATTTGATTTCACTTTCTTAATCTTATCATTTTCTTGTTTTACTTTTTTATATTTGTATCTTCTGCTTATTATTTTTTGAAAATAATTTCTTAATTCGAAATTGTAAAATTCCTAAGAAATAAAGATTTAGGAGGTATTTTAATATTAAGAAATTTTTGTTGAAAAAAAGATTGTGTGAAACTTTGATTTTCAAAGGAATACCACATTTTGTGTTATTTTATTTATTTATTATTTTTTTATAAGAAAACAAACTTCCAAAAACTTTAAAAGAAAAAGTTTTCTTAAATTTTTTTTTAATTTTAAAAAATTTAACTCATTTAATTAGAACTTTTTTTATTTTCAAATTTTGATTTGAAAAAAAAGATGCGTGAAAATTGACTTCTAAATTTAATCTTATTTTGAAAAGGGTATAAAGGATTTTTCTTAAAAATTTGTATTTTTATTCATTATTTATAAAATTTGAATGACCTAACTGATAAAACCAGGGAGACATTTTAGTCCCAGATTGTTGCCACCAACGTATTCTGAGTACCAGACGAAATTAGATCCCACACAATAGCTCAAATTTTTGAAAAAGATGGTTCAATCTTGTTACAAATTATTAGGCCTTACAAATTATTAGGCCTTTCTTCTTCTTCTTCTTCTTCCCAGACGAAATTAGATCCCACACAATAGCTCAAATTTTTGAAAAAGATGGTTCAATCTTGTTACAGATTATTTTCAATCTTGTTACAAATGATCCTCCTCCTCCTCCTCCTCCTTCTTCTTCAAATTATAAGTTTTTATTTAAGTTGATTTCGTTCATCATTTTTCTTGTCTATTGTTACTCTATTACTTTTTTCATTTTTTAATATAAGGAATAATTAAAAAAATTTCCATATTTCAAAATATAAGAAATATACAAAATTATCTAGTATATTCAATAAATTTTTCAAATAAAAAACTAATTAAAATAGAATATTTAAAAAAAACGGGTGATACAATTTATTTGTATTGATTGTATGATATAAAAGTTATTAATATTAAATAAAAATATTTTTTAAGACTATTTTATATTCAAGACAAATTTATTCCTTTCTTTACTATTTGATTCTAGTTTTTATCTCTTATAATAAGAAAAGAAAGGAGTAGTTTAAACCTTTCCTTTTAAGTTTTCATTTATTTATTATTTATTTATTTACAATACTATTATTAGTATTGATTGTGATTTCCTTTTCTGAATTTATTTCTTTTATCTTATTTATTTTCTTGTTTTTATGATTTTGAATTTTAAAAAAATTACCTATTTTAAAACATAAAATTTCTTCAACAAGAACTCTATTTTCTAAAAGAAATGTAAATTTTCATGCTTTATTTATTTATGACGTTTTATTTGCATTAGTTTAAAACCTCTTCTTTTCTTAAATTTATTATTTTAAATTTTAGAAAATCATGGAGTTTCCAAAAATAAAAAATTTATAATAAACTTATTTATTTGTAATAATTTCAATTTCGAGTACCATTACCATTAAAATCAATTCTACAAAATCATCGTTTGGGAACATTTTCTTAAGAGACCTTCGAATCTCTTTTATTCATTATTGTTATCACCTTTTAAATCAATTAATTGGATCTCTTTAATTTATTTATAGAATTTAATTAAAATACTTTAAAAACTAAATGATGTTCAAAATTCTTTTTGGGGAATTAATTTTCACTTTAACCGTTATTTAATGAAAATCACTAAAATCTATTTGTTATTATTTTATTATTAATAATTTCTCAAATTTAATTTCTAAGAAAATCCTCAAAATGTCAACACAACTTTGATCGAGAGGAAACAGACAACTTAGTCCCACGCGGTTCTGAATAAGAGAAAACAATGTAGTCCCACACAACTCTAAAAATTAATTTAAGTACTACGAATTTATTTTAATTTCATTCTTACAGAATTTATATATTATAAAAACGCTCTGCCTAATTTAAGTATGACTAGAGGAGATACTAAAATCCCACACATAATCAAGCTAAGGAGATATTATATTCCGGACAGTCAATCTAACATTATTGGAAAAAGCTTGCTTATCCCATTAAAAGGTAATTGGGGTTCCTTTATCACTAATTTAATTTAATAAGGTTTACAAAAACACATTAAAACAAGACTCAATTAAACCTGAATTTAACTAGTGGGGATATTTAAATCCCACACAGCTAATTATTAATTAACCAGAGGAGATAGCATATTGTACTTAACGAGCAGATGCATGATTCTGATGGCTCAAGATCAGTATTCAATCAAACTCCTCTCATGATCAAAGATCACGACAGAGAGGAACCACAGAAACAGAGACGTAGAGCAAATTTGAAACACGACTAAAGACCAGATTTTCTTAGGCAAATGATATTCATCCAGTTTAATCTATTCCATGATTAAAGCATTTAAACAACGCCAGACAAGCAAATTCCAAAAGCATAGACTACACCACCTTTTCTGATAGGCAGGAAATTCGACAACGTCACAAAACATATAAAGCATAAGCAATCAATTGCTTTCGGATTCACCAAAACGCATATAATAGGTTAACAAGACAAAAATCACAACAACACAGCACTGTCTAATACAAAACTCCGATCAACGAGAAAAACAGAGCACCTAATCAAGTGACTACGCCAATCCATTTTCGAACCAGAATTCTAAGTCCCTATATTAAATAAAAAATTTCTCCACCCCTCGCCTAAAAACTTTGCTTTCAGAACAGAAATTACCAGTTGAAGACCCTTTATACCTTGCACCTCCACTTTTCCACCAAGTCTCCTTCCTTCTTCCTCGGCTCTGCTCTTCCTCTGCTTCTTGGGATTTCTCTTCGCGCCTCCCTCGTTCCTTCTTCTCTTTTCTCTTTCACCTCTCGTGCCTTCTTCACACTCGGACCCTCTGTCTCTTACTGTCGCCGCCGCCTCCTCGGCTTCTTATGGTTTCTTCTTAATCTCCCTTCGTCCCCATACTTTGCCTCCCCTCGGCGCAATCACCTCACGCCCTTCTATAGATGGTTCAGCGAGTGATGCGAGCGCCTTATCGCATCCAATCGGACAAAATTTGAGTGCTCCGCAACCTCCATTTCACCACTACTCTGCACGTACACGGGTACGGATTGAGGGATGAAAAATCTTTGTCGTCTCCGCGCCTCCAGCTCTCTCTCTCTCTCTCAGTCACGCTCGGGCTTGAACCCTAGCTCCCCTCTGCTTCCTTTCTCAGGCTCCTTCTGCTTCTCGTGCACGCACCTCGGATCCCTCTGTTCTTCGGAGTTTGAGCTTTGGGCTTTAGCCCAATTTCTTTTCTTTTTTGTTTGGTTAGTGATTGGATTTTAGCCCAATATGCATTATTATACATCTTAATATTATTTTTTTTATTTTTGTTTTAAATAATTATTTTTCTTTTCGTAAAAATAGATTACAAATTTCTTTTTGAAAGGTAAATAACTCACTAAATTGGAGGTTTGGAGAAATTTAGAGAATCTAGAAAGGAGAAGATGAATTGAAAAATTTTTATTATTTATTTAATTTATTTTTGAAAAAGGGCTTGCATTCATCCAGAAAATAAATATATTTACTAATTTAGCTATTTAAAAAAAAAATTGGTTTCTTTTGTCTTCCTATTATTTTAATTAATTTTTTTATTTTAAGGTTTAATTTATTTAATATCTGGACTAAATACAGTGTTTTCAATAATATGTTTTTGTTTAAATAAACAACTTACGTATTTTAAATTGAGTCAATACATGCATTTAACGCCATCCATTAGAAAAATAAAATCTACGCTGCAAATATAATTTATAATTTAAGTTGTGGGCAACAACACATGATCCAAAGTTTGAAATCATGCACATGTAATAATAGCTGCATGGGTATCTAAGATTCTGGCAACATATCAGTAGCTAAAAACGCCATCATGCTAAGCAATCTGATAAGCTTGTTTCTTGAGGAGATCTCACTCTTCATTCTTGAGGAAATCTCTGGACTTCGAACCCCATCTTCTTTCATCACCATCTCGCAATCAACCGCATCGTCACCGGCAACCTTTGAATCGTAGTTGGCAGTTAGGGTATCCTCTTTTAACTCCTCAAGAGCACTCACGAACGACCCAACCACTCCGCCGTATGAAACAGTGGCACAACGTCTTATGGTTGGGTCCCTTGTTTTCTCATACAGTCTCTTCAAGAAGCTCTGGGTTTCTTTCCCCCGTCTTATGCTTATTTCAAGGATAGCCTTCGAAAGATCGAACCAGTTCTTCGCTGATGAAGCTGGAGGATCAGATCTCAGAATCGCCAAGCAGCGAGATTCGTCTCGGGTTTGCTTACAGACATCTGAAATCATATCAGAATTTGCTGCAGAAAGAAGTGAGTGACATGTGAGAAAGAAGAGGATGATGGAGAGAAAGTTGAGTTTAAGAACTGGGGAATCCATTTTCTTGATGGTTGTGGAGTCTAGTGTCTGGGTCGATCAAGGCTTTTAAAGGGGAGGAATGTACGTGCTTCATTGGTTGACAACAGTAAATGGTTAAGTTTAGTTAACTAAATCTGCTAGGGTAACAAACTATAGTTAACTAAATCTGTTACAGTAACAAACAAAATGGTTTAGTTAGTGCTGTCACTTGGTCTTAAATGTGAAATTAAGTAATAATTGATTATGTCATTATGGACTGAAACCTCTCAATCAATAATATTGATTCACTGTGGCCAAGAATTGGAGTGATGATAGTGATTGATCAATATGCACTTATTGGTGATATTTAATTTTCCATAGAATACACAATATTAAGACGGAGGAGTGATTGTTAATATACTCCCTCTGATCTCAAATTTTCAAAACTTTTGTGGTTTAAGACTTTTATACACAGACCAAGAAATTATTGATTAGGTCTAATTTCACAAAGAATTTGACTAAAACACCTCAATTGTGCTCATAGTGGTGCATTAATCGTCTAAGTCTTGAGAAGAGGAGAATGACTTGTATTTGATCATGAACAATATGATCTGAATACGTTCAAGAGCATCATGGGTGAATTTCGTCATATTTATTTATAACAATTTTAAATGTCATTTTAAATGCTAATGGCATCTAATTGCGTGACAAAATTAGTTGGCTTTACAGATTCATCCACACGCTGATTATTAATATGTAGCCAATAGCGCTAAGATCATTTCTCGTGGTTAGCGTAAGAAGAAAAAAACTAATCACTTCTCATGTCTTTCTTGCACCCATATGCAAAACAATCCAAGATTTGCTTCTTCGATCAATTTGTTGATTTCTGACTTTCTGGGCTGTGTATTTTTTATGGAATTTTGTGTGTGTGCATGGAAGGAGAAAGACTGGCTTTTTGGGTTGTGTATATGTATTTTTAATGGAATTTGTGGATGGAATGGAAGGAGGAAGCACCCGGGGACAAGCTGTGAGGATATTTTATTTTTATTTAATCAAATACTATAAAATATAAAATCTTTTTCATCATTATTAATATCATACCACATATATCTACAATGATGATCAATGCACTCCATTTCCTTTTTTTTTTTTTTACCAAGAATCCACTCCATTTCATTTCTTAAGCTGTAAGGAAATAAACCAAATGGGTCCTAAGCTTTCCACTATTAGAATCCAAAAACAACTTCTCAAACGGACCGGGCCGAGAAAAATTAATCAGCCATACTAGGCCCCAAAAAATAAGAAAATGATAAATCATATTATCTCATAAAGAGTAAAACTTACTTCAACGGCTCCATCTAATTATAGCATTCCTTTTTTATTTATATATATATTTTGAAAAGATCACATCATTCTGGAAGATGAAAAGAGGCCTCACCAATCTCCATCCACATATGACTTGGATTTTACAGTTGGGGAAATTTCTCACACTATCATCATAACTAGTTATTTACACATAAAGAATAAGCCTGCAGTACTGAGATGCCATACCCATACTAGACATTTGGAAAAAATAAGATAAACAAATAGAAGAATACACTATCTCTTCGCCTCTCAACAATTACAAACACACATTTCTATGCTTTCCATAAGAGCTAGGATTACGACAACAACAAAATGGCCAAACTAAGTTTTATACTGACAGGACCAATCAATTCAACTTCCCATTTCCTTTTTAATCTCTTAAAAAAATTCAAATGATCTTACATTTTCTATGTTGATTCCTTGAATTACTTTCAAGGAAGGCAAACCATCTGTCTTTACCTCACCTCCTTTGCAGCAACATAGCTTCTGCTTTCAGTGACATTTGAATTGGCAAGGACCTCTGGAGCAATTTCCCAGCTCTCACTTCTCCTTCCCCAACTTGCGTGCCGGATGTCAGATCGGATTGAAGGGGCCCGATGATCTGAACTGAAAACTGAATCAGCTTCAGAAGCATTATGGGGAAGTCCATTGCTCCCTCTGCTCCGAATATCCTCATCAATTTCTTCAATGTTCCTCCGCTGTGAGATCTTCAATAAATCTTCACCAATATCTAGATCATCCTCAACCTTTCGACGGGGATCTCCACCCAGATCATCTGGTTCAGGCTCCCGAGAAATGCCCGCAGGAGGTGGCCTCTGTACCTCCTCAGAAACAAATGCGCGGAAATTGTTCCTTGAGGGCTTTACCTTTGTGCAAAATATTTCAAGAAAATTATTTAAACAGCCGCGATTATAAACATTCGTCCTGCTATCAGATCTGTACCGGAAGTTTTCATAGGTCGTCTGCAAAACAAGGGGTATTAATCAAGGTGATGAAGATGCTCAAGTGAAAAAAGAACAGTAAGAATCAGTTTCCAGGAAGTAAATCAGCATGACTAATAACTATGTGGATATGGTCAGGATGCACTTTCTATCCTACCAGGCATCAACCAAACACTATGGTTTAGCCGCAGGCATTTGGCAGATTAATATCCAAGCCGAAAAGGTGATGAACTCTCTCTATCCCTCTTGAATCTTGATGAGCAAAAGCTATTTAATGCAACTATAATTTTCATGATTCTGTCCTTGTTCATCCACTCACAAATGGGGCAAAGGTCATAGAAGATAAAATCTCAAATTATTGGCTCTCCTGCAAGATTTGCCTGTGGCTATATTCTACCAGTTAGTGAGCGCCCCACTTATGATTTAACTTCTTTCTATCAGGGAAAGGGCATGTAATCAAGAATTCCAATGTTTTCTGTATTCACTTAGTAACAAGCTAGTCCAAAAGTATACTCAAGAGCTTGTTTGGAAAATCTTTAGGGTTGGTAAAAGTACGTTTGCAATCATACTTTAAGCCAACCTTGTGTTTGGCTTGTTTTAAAATGTTATCCTATAAACTTGTTTTTCCCTCTAAACGTATTTTTAGCTAACAGACTGAAGAAATTACTTTTCAGTTTGCAAGCGTGCTTTTATTTCACAATCATTTTGTCAAACTTACTTTTGCAATAAAAAACACCTAAACATAAATCATGTTACAATAAACTTACTTTTATCCAAATTTTATTTTGACAAACTTCATTTTATTCTATCTTAAGTTTGCAAACTAAAAACCAAATTACCATAAACAAGATACTAAACCACAAATGTGGAAAGAAATTGACTAACCTGATTAGTCCCTATAAGGTACAAATGAAACCCAGTAAGTCCACCAACAAACCACAGGGAGAAGAAACAGTAAGCCATTAGTATCACAGATGCAGGTGATTCTTTCATTGCCTTCCAAACTGTCCCATGATAATTATCCATCAGAACCTTAATGTACAAAGCTGAGATGGAAAACACATAGATGCAAAGAAGGGTTGCTGAAGAAACGAACAGAAAGAAGTAACGGTAGTTTCTCTGCACAGAGAATAACCAGAGGAAAAAAAATTACGATAAGCAACAAGCTAGGAACATCAGTGAGAAATATATCAGTGTGTCAGAAAATTGACTGTCTCCCATGCTGACTATCATACCAGTCCAATACATTGACCCACCCAAGGGCAATGGTGATCAAAACGCTCAACACAATTGTTGCAGATGGAGCAATGAGAGCAACGAGGAGGACGATACAGCATACAAGTGTCACAATACTTCACCCTTACAGTACGACCATTGACCATTACATCCTTTGTTCGAGGGAACTGAAGGCCTGGTGTTTGTCGTCCCCCAGCATCACCAGAAACTGAAGAATCATAACGAAATTCTTCTTCTGGTGGATGTGAATTCCTTGGAATAATGCCCGGATCACGAGATGAAGTAAGAAAGAGAATCACCAGCACCTATAAAAACAGACTATGGAATTATATAGTGTCAAACAAAAACCATATGAGGCCAGTCATTTTAAGAAATGAAAAATGAATCAATAGAAAAGGCAATTCATTTAAGCACATTCGGAAGCGAACTTTAATATGCCAAAGGAATGCATCATTGAAAATTTAAATACTTCAGATTGTCCCAAGTCCCAACATTTAATAGTTCACTCAAAACAAGAGGACTCGCCAATCAATATCTTGTGGAAACTTCAGCTGACACATGGGCAAAGACAGAGAAAACATTATCGTGATCATCAGAACAGCTCCCAATATTACTCTAGTTAATTTGGAGAGATAGCATTAATAGATACATGGAGAAATTTTTCCCATTTTCACCGGTAAAGATTATTAAAACAATCAATACAAAAGGTCCTTCATCTAAGCACAATTGAAAGGTATATAATACGTCAAGAAGGAATGCATCACTCAATTTAAATACTTCAGAGTGTATTAACTCTTAAACACTTAAAGAAAAGTAAAGAATTTTCAATATCTTAAGGAAATTTCAACTCAAGCATGGTCCAGACAGAAAATGCTATAATGATCATCAAAACATCTCCCATTACTAAAGTAAATTTGGGAATGGCAAGAGATGGCGTCAATAAATACATCAATAATTTGTTTCCATCTATTCTATTTACCAGGCTAAAGCAGCCACAGATCAGCTTTTAGTCTCTGTTCATAATATTGGTTCTGGCTGAATCCATATGGTGCTTTTGGTTGGAAGGAACAAGGTGTGGATAGAACATTAAGGTCTTAAGACTCAGCAATGGCCACAATGGGAATCACTACAGGTCAGCAAAAGCTTGTTTCACAAAATATATTTCAACTTACTTGTTTGCTATGGAGAGAAAATCATTGAAATAAAATATCGAGAACTTGCTATACCAAAGATTGTATAGCAAAGATGCGAAAGGGAAGAAAGAAAGACTAATATAATATTGACAAGACGTCAAGACCAACATATTTGATGTCCAGTAATGTAGCTGAAGATTAAAATGTTTTAGGGCAACACGAAGTACCAGTTATCAATGAAGACAATTTTTTTTAGTCAACAATGTAGGTGTTCAACAAAATTGCTGTCAATTGATGTTGTTAAATAAAAGAATGAAGAAGAAAGGTGGTAAAGGAGGATGAATTAAGAAAATAGAGAGGAACTGTCACATTAGATAGCTGAAAGAAAGTGATCTACAACACTAGATAGTCTCTGAAACAAATTTGCGCTATGAAATGAAATATATAACAGGTTTCAACTACAGATGTTAGAAAGATAAATGTATTAAATATTTAAATGCTAAATGAAGAAAAGCTTAAGAGAACTTACATAAATAGTAAAGAGAATTGCTACCACTAGAATAGCATATCCAGCATTATATGAAGAAAATTCATGTCGAAGATGCCTCGCTACAAATGCACAAAATATGATAACTGGAACAATAATCAGCAACAAGGTGACAAGCAGAGACCTAGCATCAGGCCCAAATATTAATCTCCCTCCACATATGAACTTCTGCATAAAATTAATAAAGATAGAAGTGAAATAAGCAGTAACATTTGAAATATAATAATTCATGACAGACTATAAGGTTTAAATAAGGCATCATGATCTCTTCTTTCTATTTATTTAGAGGCAACATGATTGTTCTCTTTTGCTGGTGCAAGAGGGACGGGAAGAGAAGGAAGAAATTACGATAGGAAATGGAAATAAGATCATTGTATTCAATATCCGTATCATAAACTTGGATAATCATGGATGACAGGCTACTGCCACTACTTAAACACAAGCACTAATGCAGCAAAGTGCTACATGATGCCAAGAGGATATTATTAGAACTTAGAAAGGAAGATTAAAAGAAAATGCCACAAAATATTAATATTTTCCATTTAAATGGATACATTCTTGCTAGGGTTGAGATACTATAGTCAGCTCATGATAGGACACCATTATCAGACATGGTATTGGGGCAAACTTTTGTGATCCATTATTGTGGATCTTCTAATTGATCCTAGAGATAAAAATAATTTTCATGACTTGCAAAGTCAGAAGTCAAACCCTCACTCTTTATGAAGTAACATCAATAAAGAGGTTATACCATAATCATGATAGGGAACAATTAATGGAAACAATAGCCTGAAATGGGATTTTGGCAAAAGTCCCACACATAACATATTTAGAGAAAGAACAATTTTCTGCCTAAGTTCCAATATGTTAAGAAGTAAATAGTCTTGAATATAGCCATTTGCTTAAAAAGACATGAAATAACCATGGAAAGATATATAGTGGGTCAAAAATCAAGTAGCATTTTACAAACACAAGATTGATTGTCATATTGATTGTTAGAAAGTTATATGAAAAGAGTTTCTTTCTCAACTATGATCATTATTATGCATGGGTCATAAAACCAAGCATTAAACTAGCTTGACCCTTGGCTACTAATGCAACCTTAGCCACCTCGTTTTGCAATCAAAGCTTCATGATAGGAACTTTATTCCCCACCACGGCACTGGGGGGGAGGAGGCGGGGGTTGCTGTGTTGTTGGGGGCGGGTAATTCTCACATGCTTTACATATAACAAATTGTATTCAGAAGAAACATACATGAAGAACTCAATATTTGTATATCAAAATTTGAAATTACTAATATTATGGCTCCTCAACCATGTTGATGGATCAATACTACACAATGTCATGTGGAGAAGTCCTTAGGGGCAGCAAAGGCATTGAATCTATGGATTTAGCTGCAGATTGGGCTTTCTTCAGTAAGCTGTAGCTGAGATTAAGGTTATTTCAACAGGCTTGCAGATCTGTAAAGACAAGGGATGGAGGAATGTTGCAGTCTTCACTGACTGTGAGGTGCCATAAAACTCTTGACCAGAACAGATTATCATGAACACCATTTCAGTGACGTTATTGAGGAAGCAAAACAACTATTGGTTTCAGATTTTTTTTATTTCTTATAATTTTGCTTATGGGGAAGCTGTAGAATGTGCTAATACTTTAGCTAGGATAGCTCATGGAAATGATGTTGATTTTGAGGCCTTTGATCATCCACCATCTAGCTGCACAAAGATGGTAGATGATGACATGTTTGGGAATGGTTAGACCCAGGCATATGTAAACTGTGTATTGAAGTTTATTCCCCTGGCCAAAAAAAAAGTAAATAAATAAAATAAAATGGAAAAAATTTTAAAGTTTCATCATATTGAGGATGTCCTCCATCACTTGCTCCTGGGAAAAATTTTCTACAGTCATTTGCTATGGCACTCAACTTTAACAAAATAAATGCTCATCCCAGTGTATGTCCAATTTGACCCTGAAGTCAACTTTCTATGCAAGAGAAGGCAAACCTGTACATTCTTTCACTCAATCAAATAAATCACAGCCATATTCAAACCTCAAGGGCATCAACCTAACTTCCCAAAAGGAAGGAGAACTGCAAAAGCTAGAGTCTTGACAGAAGTTACATGCATGCCAAACCTTTTTTATTCTATTTCACCATCATTTCAAAAATAAGGGAATAAGAGAGAACTTTCTAAAACTTCAAATAACTAACCATAAACTACAATTTCCTTCTTTTTTTTAGGCTTAATTCTCATTTTGATCCCTTAATTTATTTCTATTTGGTTCTTTAACTTTCTTTTGTATAGACAAGAAATGAAGAGGCTGAACCCCTCCAGATCCATATATGTTAATATAAAGATAGATAGATTCATAATTCATTAAAAACATAGCATCAATTCTCATAATAACAGTAATTAAGAAAAAGCCTCCTAGTCCCAATTTCCAAATTTAAGCATATCTTTTATAGCAAGTGCATGCATAGAAGATTCCTCATGCTTAAACCCACTAAAGTGTCCAAAGTCTTACATCAATTTTCTTTCATCCTTTCTCTTTGTACATATTGATTCTTAATTTATTTCTCCCTTTCATTCCAAAAACAAAAAATTCTTTCATCCTTTAAGCATTTATGCACCACAAGCCTTTTGACATTACACATATCATAAACATTACTAAGATGTCCAATCCTATCATGTTAAGCCAAATTAACTCAAGTACATGACCGGCAATGACCAAACCTATATCAGATATAACTCATTCGAACAAACCAATATCTTAACTCTTAACATGCAGATGGGAAAAGCCATTTCTAAATCATCCGTTCCAGCTGTATTAGTAAATTTTTGAAAGAACTGTCCCTAATGCTTATATGAGCTCCCGCACCTGATATTTAACTCTCAACTTAATTGGCAACAACTCAATACTAGTAAAATAAAGAATTCCAATATTTTTTTTTTGGGGGGGTTCCCGGGGGGCCGGGGGGGGGGGGGGGGAGGATGTTTGAAAAAGATCCCTAACAATCTAAACCCCAAGGAAGCGAGCACAAAATTAACCAAATCTCAAATTAAATACACTTCATAGCTTGTTCGAATTTGTAACTTTTCTTTTAGCCAAATCTGCAAACATATCTTGCAGAGAAGATCTAGCAAAATTAAAACATCAAATTTGTCATATTCTATATCTTTATCACTTGTCTTTCCAAAAGGCATAGCAACTCACCATGTTGTGCGCACACTTCGATTACTTAAAAGTACATAAAAGGCTTAAGTATTGCTTCTAATATCTTTTCTTACTAATAACGAGAATACCAGCAGCTTACTTCATGGTTAAGTAGACAAGCAACTGAAGCCAAGATCAGTAATTGATCAGAAATATTACAGGATCACATGAATTCATTCATTCCTATTCTCAAGGCTCCGTCTGGTTCAAATCCACCCACCCAACAGCACATAAACAAACACAACGGAGAAGAGAACAGAGAGATAATAGGAGATAGGGAACAGTTCATTAGAGATAGAATAGCCATAATGCATAATCTCAAACCACTTGCCGAATGCACCCGATTCATCAATTTGATAAGCCCATGAGACCAAGATATAAGAGAAGCAAAAATGCCCTCTCTTTAGTTACATTTATAATCAATCAGGACCCTTAAACTTTTCCCCACAACCACAACCACAACAAACCTAACGCACACCCAGATGCCATGGAATATCTAGTGCTACAACTTAAAATTGAGCAGGAGAAGAACTAGAAGCAGAGAAAAAGAACATTACATTACTTCCTTTCCAGACTTCGTACACGCGCTTTGCCATGAAGAGCTGTACACTGACGTTACACTAAACAGGGCAAGAGAGGAAGACCCGAAACTTGGAGGGGCTCATCTCATCAGCATTTTCCCATTCGAAAACAGTGCCAACCCAATAGTCCCAGTGGATCAGAGTTCGACTGGGTGAGCGATTGAGGGGTAAAATCCGAGGCTGCACAGTGGAAATCAAGGGGCTTAGTCGAAAAGTGAAGGGAAAAGCTTAAGAGAGAGACAATCAGTGATCTCAGCTGTGGCGGTTTTTGAGTTTGGAAATTTGGAAGTATGCTTCGGGGGTAGAGAGAGAAAGAGAGAGAGAAGGGATGTTTTCGGGGGAAGATATAAAGAAAAAATTGAAAAACTAATGAAGACCAAACAGTGAAGAAATGAAAGAACCCTTACCGTCTCACTCAGGTCAGTGTGTGACGGCCCCCATTTGTCGCGTGAATTTCCTAAATTACCCAGGTGAAATTACCCATTTACCACTACCAGGTCAGCAAATCTAACGGTCCACGTCCTTGATAGAGATAGTCCATCTTCTTGACGATCTTTTCATCGCTATTATTATATTTATTTATTATTTATATTATGTTACACACACTCTTTTTTTTTTTTAGGGAGAAAGATATTTAAGTACCCCATGTGAAAATATTTTTTTCTAAGGACTTAGATTAAAAATTCAGTATTTCTATAAACTGAATTTTTAACTCGAATCAACTGAATTCAGTACTTGTACTATTCATTTGGCAATATTTTTATATGGAGATCCTTAAATGTCTTTTTCCTTTTTTTTTTTTTGCTGAATGTTACACACACTCTCTAGTCTCATCCTCCACTTTGAAATTGAAATTAAAATTAAAATATTTAGTTTAAATGAATCACTCTTCAATCAGATTCAAATCATATTATTTTTAACTTTAAAATTTGTTTTTTTCTCAAAATAAAAATACATTATACTTTTCTCTTGTATGATAAAAAAAATAGATATAATTTCAGTGGTAAAGATAATTAGATTATTATGGGAGTAGTTCAATACTACTTAAATAAGATCACAAATTTTAGTGTTGTGAATAAAAAGGCCACAATGAAAAAAATTCTCCCCATTCAAGTCTCAACTTAGCTCAAACTTAAATGATTCAGTAATGTCAAGCATCATATGATTCTTGGGGGAAAAAATACAGCTATACTTAATATGACTAAAATATCATTACATATATTTTACTAATATATAAATTGTCATTTTTAAATTTGAAGTAAATAATCTGCGGCCAAAAAATTGAAATAAATTAAATTTATAATTTTAATACAAACAAATAGCATTAAAATAATATTTCAAAAATCATATTTTCACAATAAGTATTAATTTTAAAAAAAATCCTTTGGTAATAATATTTTGGTTTTACGAAAACTTTACATATTTTAACAGTCATTAAAAATATTGTGTGATTTTTTGAACTAATAAGGCAGGGCTAGTAAAGACATTTAGTACAAACCAATAGCATAGGAATATGGTTGATCCCTTTCCAAAACAAACAAACAAGCAAAAACTAGAAGGTTGCTTGATAAATTTAAAAGATTGTGTGGTTTAAGTCTTATTTAAGGCAGGAGAAAGTATAAAATTAAAATATCTCATTGCTTTTTAACCCATTAATAGGATGTAATCTTAGAATTCATTATGTTCCCATGGCACATTCTTATCTTATTTATTTAACATTTAACAATAACCAAAAACAGAATTTAAAGTGAAATCTTTATTGATGGGACAAAGAATGACAAAATAATTTTAATCCATTGTTGAGAGGAATACTTTTTTTTAAAATTCAAAATGAAAAAGAAAAATATTTGTATAATGAAAAAAAAAAAGAGGCTGATTAGTTAAAAGGTGAGAATCTTGAGCATATGAGAACAGTGGAAAAGGGGATGAGCCCAAAAGCAAAAGAAGGAAAAAGAAGAAGCTGATTATGGGGGCAAAGAAAAGAGAGGTGCGCTAGCATAGCTTCCCACACCTTGCTTGACCACCAAACATACTTTGATGATTGATCTGTCATTTTTATTAAAAAATAATAAATTGTAAAAGTATATAATATCATAATAAAAATAAGCTTATTAATTTATCTTTTATCAAGGTCAGCTAACGGGTATATTGGGTTAGGCCACATGACATTGGCCAACCTGATTTGATTTTATTGTTTTAAAAAATATTTCAAAGAACTTTCTTGAAATTTTTTTTAAAAGATAGACTATAATTTTGTAAGAACCATACATGTGAGCCACACATGCCACAAAGAGTGGTAAGTCACACTAATAGGAAATATGGTATTTTACATATTTTAACATATATATTGATTAATAATATGAAATTTTAACATTTAAGAATCAATCTAGAACTTATGCAAAAAAAAAAACTCTTAAAAAAGAACCCAACCAACTCAGTTGGAGGTTTAAATGAAAATATATTAGTAAAATCTTATATGACAAAACTCTATAAAGTCTAATCTCACGTTTCAAAACTTTATTAGCGCGATTTATAAGAAGATTTTGAGGTATAAACTTACTAAACAATATATTATATACATTAAATGAGTGATAAATTTATAATGTATTGTATTATTTATATAATCTTATTTTATGTTATATAATGTATCAAACGAATCACTATCTTTTTATATTGCTCTCTTACTCCTTTCCTTTTTTTAGCAAATATATTGTTTGTGATTTTCGAAGCATATATTCCTTGCAAAAGTTGAAAAAGCATTTTACTTGGTCGTAGGTATTCTCTATGCTTTGAACAAGCATATAATCTTCCTTGTGTCCCTGTTTCGAAATTCCCACACAATTATTGCTACTCATTACACATTCTGTAAAATTAATTTTCACATCTTTAAGTTGACTTTCAAACCTCTCTTCTGTAATTTTATTTAATCCATATTCCGATTTTTGGCCTCTTCCTGATGAACGGACTCTTGGTCCAGTCCAATAATTTTTCAGGAAATTACATATTTTTTATTTTATTTAAAATTATTTAAATTTGTTCTTTGATCTTAGAAAAAAAATGTACAAATTTGAAAAATAAAATAAAAATATGCGTAATGTCAATAAAATTTAAAAAAAAAATACATAATCCTTCTAGTCTCCAATATAAGGAGCTAAGAAGAGAGTTTTTACAATTCAAAAAATAAGTTATGTCTAAATTTTCCATTTCCAAATCGATAAACCCTAGGTCAGCCTTTCATCCCCAAATTTCATTTTCATCGTGGCCATCAAGCTTCAAAGCTCCAACACCATTTTCATACCAAAAAAAAAATCATATCTAAATTATTAAATAATATTTGTCCTAAATACTCCTCATTAGGTATATTAGACAAACAATATTCTTTCCATTTCAAAATAAAAGAGACATTTTTAACATATGTTTTGTTTCAAAATATAAAAAATAAATGACTTTTATCTAATAAATTAATTTTTTCAATGTTGCCCTTACTTAAAGTATATTTATTATCACAATATATGAATTAAATTAGAGTCAAGAGTGACCAATAAATTTGAAGAGGAAAAAATTCCCCTTGTGACATATTTAAGATGTTTAACTGTTTTCTTAATTTTGATGATTTCATTATTTATCTCTTACATTTTGAAATGGAGATAGCACAATTTATTATTAGAAAGATATAACATTTAATTAGGGGTAAGTTTGAAAAATAAATTAAATTTGAGACAAATTAATGATTTTAATAATTTTTATTAATATGTGTGAAGTATTTAAAAGTGACTTATATTTAAAATCAAAATAAGTAATATATTTTATTTTTGGTTTCAAGAAGGAATCTACACTATTTTTAAAAATTAAACTAAAGTATGTGAATGTTAACAAAACCAGAATAAAGTCCATATAATTTACAAGTAATTTTTTTAAGGTAATACTTCTTCTTATCCTTAATATTAGACTATTTTGATCAAAACATAGGAGTTAAAGTTAGCTAATTTTTTTGTTTTTTTTCAAAAATCACATTTTTTCATAACTACCCTCATTTGATCTTTTTTCCTCTCTCTCAAATTAAATAGTTGCATTTTCAATAATGTTTAATAAATGTTACTTTATATTTTGGAAAGGTTCATATATTTAGAATTATGGCAAAAGATCATGTATTTAGAAGTAGAGCATGTTAGAATTTTTATATGGTTTTCAATCAATTGTGATTTTGGATTTGTGAAAAATGGGCTAATTTTATTTTTTATAATCCAATTAGGGATGTAAGTTGAAACCACATGATAAGTTAAGTAATCCTATTATATTTTGGACTGGATATCCATTAGGTTGATTAGTGTGGATTAAAGTGTAGGTCTAACTCATAGTCCCACTATAGAAGGATACTAAGGTTTATTTAATCTTGGCTAAATTACCTCTACTGTCACCTCAATTACTTTATCATACCTTACCTTATGAGAGATGTGATCAAGAGTGTGAACAAGCGAATGAGGGCCTAGTCCTTTAATTCTTAGAGATTTAATTGCTACACTTATTTCTTCCTCATTTGAGAGGATATCTTGCACAAATACATTTAAATTTGGTATTCTAACATCATATAATAAATTAATTTTCTTACCGAGTACAACATAGACATGCATTTAATAACAAATTTAAAAAGTTCATCTTACCATAAATAAGATTGTTCATTGGTACGTAATATTACAATTATATTTATTAGTTGAAAACTTCTAATCCTAAATATATAGGGTATATTTTAGAAGTAATATTTAGTAAAAAATATAGGGCATCTTAGGGTTATTTGGTGCATTAATTTTTTTTTCATTCATGCCTAGGTCTATAATTAATATATGAGAGATAAATATTATAGGAAGTATGAGAAATAATATAATTAATAAGGGTAAATAGTAAAAAATATTAGAATTTCATAAAACATTTAATAATTTAACTCTTTTTATTAAGATGCATGAGGCAATTAAAAATGACTTGCATTAGAAATTAGAGGGAGTATAAACTTTTACACACACCTTGTTTCATTCAAATTCTTGGTCTAATTAGAAACAATCATCAATACAGAATGTTAAATCCATAATTACAGGGAAACTCACTTCAAACTCCATGCGAATATAAGACTTACAATCTAGTTATCTACACTCAAATTTAAGAATTAATATCATCAATATATCAATATAAAATATCATTTATTACAAATTATACTATTCATAAGTTATAAATAATGTGACTTATATGAAACTACTCCAATACTCCCACCATTTTCAAATATAAAAGGGATTTTGGAGGGTCATGTTTTGATCCAAAATATAAGATACATATGTAAATTGTCTAATGTATTTAATTTCTTTTTTCCTTTACTACTCCTTCATTAATTCACACATAATAGAGAAAATAGTAGTGAATCATTAATTACATTATTAGAGTTTTAGGTATTAAATAAGAGTATTTTTTTAAAAAAAATTATTTTTAACAAATTTAATGATTTTAACTGTTTTTATCTATTTTTCTTAGTTTATGTAAAGTAGACATTTGTTCCATATATTCAAGATTAGTGAGAGTATATGCAACAAGTGAAAAACATATATCATAAATCAAAGCATTTTGAATTTATAGCAATTCTTTAATAATTTTCAAGTGACAAATTAGCATGGCACAATATTATACCCTTTGTTTCAAAATGTATGAGGCATTTTCAACATATTTTTTATTTCAAAATACAAAAAAATGAATTTTGTTTAATAAATTAATGTATTTTTTCTAATTTTTTCCTTAATTAAAATAGATTTATTATCATGATGCATAAGTTAAAATAAAGTTAAATGTGAACATTGAATGAGGGTATGTATGAAAAAAATATTCCCTTTGTAACATAAATATTTAAGATGCTTGATTATTTTCTTAAATATAATGATTTACTTATTTATTTATTATATTTAGGAGCGGATGGGATAATTATTAATGTAAAATATTATTACCTCTGGTTCTATATATAAGATACAAATGAGATATTTCCTTTGGTTCTAAATATAAGATATATAAATAGGTTGTCTGATTTTTTTTTCTAATTTTGTCCACCATTAAATAAGTGAATATTACAATTAATTTTTATTGATTAAAATATAGAAGTATTAAATATTAAATGGAGATTTTTTTAAAACTATTTTAAATTTTTTACTAATTTAATAAACCCAACTTCTTTTAATTATATTTCTGGATCATATGAATTAGTTATATATATATATCTTATATTTAGAACTAATAGTAATTTGTATATCATAAAAGATTTATTATTTTTTTTGGTTGAACGGTATCAAAATTTCTTTATTAATAAAAATGTTTTCAGAATAATTAATTAAATAAGTTGCTTTTTTTTAATATTTGAGTATGAAATATTTTTTGGGGTAAAAAATATATAACTAGTTTAATAAGTTCTACAATTAAGAAATACAAAGGAATAAGAAACAAAAATCAAATATAAACTCTATATAACATAGAAGAGGGGAAAATTAAAGTCGCATTGAGAGCTTTACAGTTATATATTTTAAGGACCCAATATAATTTTGAAAAATTGATTGATATTAAATATAAAACGAGAAAGATAGGCAAATGATGCATACTCACTGTAGGAGCATCTACACTGTGTGCATGATTTCCAAAGTCAACAGGAAGATTGAAAAACACCTCATCTGTTCAAATGAACAGCACCAAGTAGTACGCCCAATTATTCCATAATTTCCCAGAAAGAATCTGAATCTCGTTCTTTAATTTGCCATGTCCTATTCATACACATCGATTGGTGGAGATTCTTCAGAGCTACACTTACAAAGATGAAACAGCCTGTTCTGCATTTGTGCTGACTAATAAAGGATTTCTTGGAACACCTCGTTTCCATCCAAATTAGTTATACAGTTGTGCAACGCATGGATCCTTTAAAAAGGAAAAATTTTAATGTGAATATTAAAATCACAATATAATGAATTAGAACAATTATATACTCCCTGTATTTTTTAATATAAGAGATAAAAAATAAAATCATATAGATAAGAAAAATAATAAATTTATCTAAAATATAAAAATATTTTAAAAAAATGCATCAATTTAATGTTAATAACTTATACATCATATAATTAATATAAATAAATTGTATTAGAAAAATATCATCTTAATTAAGGATATTTGAAAAAAATTATTAAATACATCTAATTAACCTCCTGTATTCTTTATATTTTAAAATATCAAAACTCTCACAATTATCCCTTATATTAAGAAATGGAGGGAGTATTTATAAATAAAAACAAAAACATAAATATTCTCTCTTGTCTTAACTATAAGGCTTTATTACCTATCTCATATATATATATAGGTAAAAGTAGTTAAAATTAATTAAGTTAATTAAATTTATAGTAAAATATATTTTTCTAGATTTACCTTTAATTAATTGTTAATCTTTCTATGTGTAAATATTAAATTTCTCTCACATACTTTACTAAATAAAGGGTATTTTGAAAAATAAATATTTAATAATATAGAAATTCTAAGAATTGAATTATATGACATTAGATGTCAGTTAAGAAGTTTTGGATCCGCCAAAATTACCTATACATATTTTGTTCCTATTCTCATGTCACATTTAATGCTTTATATTTCAAAATCCATATTTTTAAATAATTGTTATGTTACTACATTTATTTTTTATATTATTTTTTATGTCCAATTGGCTGAAAAAACATAGAAAACTGTTTTTCTTTTATAAACCATAGAAAGCTTTTGTCATTCGTCCTTTTGGTATGATAATTATATTTATATAAATAAAAAATATGAATTGATAGTTATTTTGTTCAAGGTGATTTCCAATTTTTTCCATCACTTTTTATTGATATCAAGTTTAGTCCCATATGTAATAATAGCTTCATTAAATCACTGGGCATTTAGTCTAAATGGTAAAGAAATTAAAGATTTTAATATTTGAGTTTTGAAAATGCAACCATATCAAATACTTGGTGATGAAACTTATATTAAAAAAAGTTATATTCAACTTAATCTGGATTAGTCTAAAGCCAATAAATTTTCCTTTTGAAGTAAAGTAAGTTTAAAATAACATGTATGATACACTATTAAAAAAAACTGATTTCATTAAAAATGATTTCCAATTTTTTTTTTCTTTTTTGAAAACTTTTTTCCTAGAGCAAAACTGTGCATATTCATTGTGACAACTTCATGCAAGCACCAATTATAGTCACTTTCGAAATTTATTGATTTTGTAGTTTTCAAATTAATTATACAAAATTATTTCAAATTATAAAATGCAAGCGTCTAATGAAATTTAAATTCCAAAGACAATACAAATTTAATTTAAAATACAAAAAAGCCAGTAACTTTGAATCAATAATGCAACACATTTAAATTTTTTAAATAATTATAAATTCAATTTATAAAAGGTAATCATATCAATTTAATTGAAATTCATTTCTATCAATAAATTATTAAATTACAAAAAATAACGTTTTTGTTAACGTTATTGAATATTTTTTGAGTTATATTTTTAAATGGCTTTCAAAACTTTCCATTTCCAAGGACACATTTGAGTGATTAATTAAAAAATTAGGGTCGGTCAAATTATTATCTAAAATATAAAATTATGGTTTGAGTCAAATTTTAATGAATTATTTGTGAATTAATAATTTAAAAGTATTCACTATTTTGAATTCTAAAAATCTCACCACATTAATGAGGTAGTCTTTTTTAATCTTATCACTGATCAACTTTTAATTAATAGAAAGATTTGATATATTTAAATTTTGAAATGATAATGAAAATTCAATTAGTAATCAATCATTTATATCACTTAAATTATTTTAACCAGTTAATTTCAAACATTTCAAATCAAGCAATCCATATTTGATAAAATTTGAATTTAATGCAAATTTAATTCAAAATTTTAAAAAATAAAAATTGGATTAACAATGAATTTATTTAGTAAGGTAATTGAAGCTCATCAATTATGGTTTTAGCAATTACACACACATCCATTTCAACTATAAGTCTAAATCTATATAAATTTAGATAATGAGTTGGTATATGTGATTAAAATGATTTATAAACTTTAACTAATGCTATAAATTATATACAGCTGACATCATTCAAAAAACATTTGTTTTGAATTGAATTCTTTTTTTTTTTGCCAGATAATTTAAATCCCGTTTTCAACCTACGAATCAAGCATTCTACACCATTTGAATATATATAGCATTTTAGTTGTACATGTCTCCAAGTAGAAAACTAAAAATAATTTTTGTTCTGTAATGAATTTGGAATACAAACAAATATTGGATTTGAAAATTAAATATTGAAAATCAAAGATCTGCAAGGTAATCTTCTTTTTATTTTATTTTAAATTCAAATTCCACAACCAATATAATATATAATTTTTTTTTGGGGATATGTAGCATTGAATTTGACAATATTTACACGGAAGTCTTATTCAACAACCAAGTTCACAGACAATTAAAAGGAAAATTCTTAAACAATGGCTTCATAAGAAAATTCTTAGACAATTTGAGTTTTAGTTCTTGTTATTTCAACAAACCTAAGAGGTTTTTTTTTTAAAGGGAGCAACATGCTCAAATAGTACTAAAATAAACTAATAGGGAAAAGATCCTATTTCATGCATCAAAGAGTCTGGCATCTGGTTGAATTCCTTGTCACATATTGCAACACGAACTTATCAATCTCTACTTATTATCTACTTACTTCCACAAACTAAATCAGCTTTCGAATGCACCAATGTCACTTTCTAAGGGATAATTACATAATCACTCCGAAGGATATTGCCATGTACAAAATTTAAACAGAAACCCATCACCATATCACCATTACCTACACGAAGTACTTCGACACAACTAACAACTCTATCCTAAAAAACAGAGCCATGCATCTACAATAGCCCAAACAAAGCCTTGCTCCAATAGAGACCAACATAAATTATGATCTATATTACCATAGGAAATCAAGTTGCCACTAAATCCCACCAAAGTGGCGCAAAAGAATTTTGCCAATCCCACCCCAACTTTTATATATTTAATAGATTGTCTCCATACAAATGAACTAAAAGAAAAAAAACATTCATGAGATTTCAGTTAGCTTATTCTCTTCTTGCACAACCATGTTAAAATAATTTTAGGTTTTTGCTCTCACTTGACATCGGAAGCTATGGTATTGTGAAATAAAAGCAGTAGTTATTGAGAGAATAGACAACTATAAAAAATAGTGAATTGAAATTATCTAAAAAAGTATGTGATAATAAAACATAGGGAATGGAAATTATCTAAAAAAAAAGTATGTGATACAAATGGAAATTGCATCAAATCATCTATAAAATTATAGTGATACCAATGAAAGAAAATTTCCATACAAATAGAACATCAAATCATCCAAAGTTTTACAATTCTGGCCTTATTTCGTCACTCATGTTGATTTTTAGATAAGACGTGGATGTGGTCGAAACGTGGTTGCCATGGTAGGTACATGGAGAAATAGCATAGATAGGTATATACACAGATGACTAACTCACTTTTTAAGAAAAATTTTATTCTTATTTATTTGTCACTTTTAAATTTTAATATAATATTAATTATTATTTTTTTATTTATATTCTTATCTATCATTTTAAAAGTTAAAGATAGTATTAATTACTCTTTCTTTTTTTTATTTATTGAACAACATATTATAAAATTTAAAATAAATTTTAATATATTAACTATATTTCTTAATTTATATACTAAAATCTTTAATAACACATACAAAAGAAATGAAATAAAAAGAAATGGAAGCAGTAAATTGGCTTCCATATCCCCCCCCCTCTCTCTCTCTCTCGACCTTTCAATGCCTTGAAGTAGCTTCCTTCATTTTCTTATCTCTCTCTCCTTCTCTTCTCACATTGTCAGGTTTCTCTTTCTTTCTTTCTTTCTTTCTTTCTTTCAATCTCATCTTTCTATCTCGTTTCTCTCATGCTATATGCGTCTACAATTTTTTTACTTTCTTCCTTTCTTTCATCTTCCAATTCAGTGGGTTCAATGCTAAAATTTGTTCACTTATTTAATTATAAATTTATAATACAATATTTGTATATTCATATTTTTTAATTTTAATTAAAAATTCAACTTTAGATTAAAACATTAACATACGTTCAAAATTTTGAATATTGAAAAACATTTATATATGTGTCCAGTAAGTTAAAATTTTTAATTACAATATAGTCAGATTTTCTTAATTTTTTTTTCAATAATGTACCTATATACATCTTTCTCGGCCTTTTGGCAAAGATGAAGTGTAAACCTATATACCTTACACACATCAACATGCTAAAAAATCAGAATATTCACTATTTCATATTTCATGAGATATATCTTATTTGACGTAATAATATTTATTTAAATTATTTAACTATTTACTAACTATTAAAAAATCATAATAATATTTTCCTATTGGCAAAAAAAAACTATTAAAAATCATTTCATATATTATTTATTGAAAATTATTACAGACTTAATATTTACATTACATAATTAATATTAAATAAATGATTAAAGAGGATGGTGATCAAGGATACATAATGTAAAAAGAATTGGTAAATATGAGACAGAGAGTGGGGATGTATATAAAGTATTTGAATATAAATACTACTAACATTAGATTTAGATCAAATCATCACAAAAATATTTTAAAATCAAATTTCAAATTTGTAATGTGTTATATAATTAGTTATAAGTTTATAACATTAAGATGGCAGTTCTAATGTCAGAAAATGATAAAGAAATATGACATAATTTTTTTTAAAAAAAGGCAAATCTGCAAAATTATACCCTTAATTTTAAGATAGGTTTCATTTTAATCTTTAACTTTATTTCGTTTCAATTGCAATGATAAATTCATTTCA
The DNA here is from genome assembly GCA_026686845.1 of Adenanthera pavonina. Lineage (NCBI taxonomy): Eukaryota > Viridiplantae > Streptophyta > Magnoliopsida > Fabales > Fabaceae > Adenanthera > Adenanthera pavonina. The sequence continues at coordinate 48,578,514 of JAIVEN010000001.1, read as the reverse complement.
ATCAATTTTAATTAAGTGGAGAAACTCAACGTGATATTTTCGAATCAGTCTGAAAAGACTGAGATTTTGTTTTCATAGCTTCTAAAAGCCGAGGTTAAAAAAACAAAATATAGTGCATGGACCAGTCAAGGCCCCGCATAATCTGTAGATTGGATTGCGCTATATGTAACGAGAGACTTGAAAGCAAGTCTCAATTTGTCAAAAAATCAAATACTCAAAATCTATTCAGATTATAAAGCACGAAGGTCAATAAAATGTCAAATCATGTACAGAACACAGAACCAGCTATCACCAGTGTGGTCAAAAGATGTTGGTGCATCAACGTCCCCAACTTATATATTTGTTCATTCATGGGACATGTGGCAAAGATCCCATAGCCCAAACGCAAAAGTATGCACAACATAAACAAAACATGAAAGAACAACTTAATTTAAGGGTTTAAAACGTGTCATCGATTTTAGATAATGTGATTAACGATTCAAACATCCATTAGCATTCCTGAGCAGTATTCCCCACCCACTCAACCCAACTGGCAATAATTATGAGAACATAGTTAACAACTTACAGGATTAAATGAAGACACTAACTTCTAACATAGTCTTCGTAATGAAATAACTTAGCATCTACATTACTTTCCGTCCAACATTTGATGTTTTTTCCACTGAAGAGGGTTTCTTGCCCGGACATCTCCACAATCTGCAACAGCAAAATCTGAGCTGACAGAAGAATGACAGAAGTTTGAATTCTACCAACAGCACTGCATGCAATGGAGACCCATTATTATATAGACAGCTAATGACTCAGCGATTTAAGATAAAAAATTGCCCAAAATTTGAAAATGGAATTTAAACACCAATAAATTATCATCATTATACTAAATAAATTAGGAAACATAGCATTTAATGGACAGTAAAATCAATTTGCATTGTACACATCAGTTTCGCAAATCATGTGAAATCATAAAAGACATATATTGAGTTATAACATAATATAAAATATAAAATGTCAAATATTTAAAATCTTATTCCATAAAAAAATTTAGAATCTTATATAATGAAGTAGGCTGAATCAAAATAATTATGAAGACATTTTAATTTCAACTTATATAGGCAAAGCAAGATCAATGATGTTGGAATACTAATAAATTTCGGGGACACATAATTTGAATACTGATGCAAGCATTTCCTTTGCTTATAAATAGTTTTCATTTGGAATATGTACAAACCGTCCAGAATACAATAATAATGGGAGATTCAGTATTAAACGGTTAGGTGTTGCACTAATGGATTCCAATATATAATAATGGCAAATAATTATAAATTATAATAATAACTCATAGTCAGAACATGCACATTTTATATGGGATTAGTTTTAACTTTTAACCAAAATCAGTTGACATCCACGCTTGAATGGAATTAAATTACCGGCATTAGAATATGCCAATTTATTTGCCTACTTATATGGGATATGGTTTAGCAACTATTATGTAATGTCCAGATTTTAATAGAATTCAATATCCAGATAGCAAATATTTAAATGCCTATTTTAATGCCATGTCTTGCCATGTCAGCATTATGTCTATCTAGCATTAGATTACTTAGTCAGAATTACTAGAATTTTTTATTAAGGTAAAACTCCAGATTTTTCACAAATCCACTTATCTTTATATATATAATAGATAGTTAATTAGTATGCTTTTCGTGGTTTGAGCTTTCAATGTGGTTCCTTGAGAAGTGAATACAAAAAATTTAATTACGAAAAACTATAACTAATTTTCTTTAATTAAAAAATAAACAAAATGATCCAATGAATATTTAAAAATGAATTTAGAATTAATTTTAATTTAACTATTATTTTATTTAACAAATATTTAAAATTATAGTTTTAATTAATATTAATATTCATGAATTTTCGGCCCCTATCTATTTTTCCTGATTCATTCTGCGCCTGATTTCTGCAACTTTTATATTAATCCTATTGTGCAGTCTATTCTGTTTTTAGAACGTGGTCAGCATAAAATTTAAGGCCCGTAATTTCATTAATTCATTCTACTATTTATTTGTGCAATATCTTTGTTAAGTTTCTCCTTCTTCTTCTTATTCTTTTAGTGTACAATATCTTCCTATTATTTTAACATTGTCCTCACTCACCGAAACACCACATCACAAGGTTTTTTTTCTCCTTTACTGCATCTAAGTGAAGTTGTGAGTTGTGTGTAGCACATAACTGTCTGATTAGTGACTTACCATAAACAAAATCTCAAATAATGTGATTTAGCATCCCCCTCTGTTTTATTCTTATGAGAATTATTTTTTTAGTATCTTCTTAGCATGTGAAGACAACATAGTGGCTCAGCATGTGCTTTGAAGGTGTATCTTATTTGTGCATTTTTATAGTCTATGCACAAATAATCATGTATGCCTAAGGATAATATGGTGGCCAGACCACAATTTGCAAGATATTAGGGCCAAAATATTCACAAGAAAGAGAACAAAATCTGGTACAAGAAAGGCTGCTGCTTTAAGTGGAAGCAAACCAATGTTACTGTTGAAGAACCATAGAGAACAAAGCAGCCCATGCTGAAGATAACCCACTAAGCTCAAACTCATCTGATTTATGAAATACAATTGCTCAAAATATATAAAAGCCAGGTGGGGGTTATAGGACTTGGGATTTTGTGATTATATTACAAGGTTGGACTTGAATTTATAGTTAAGTGACCTGGCATATGCTAGGTAAAAAATCTGTACTTTCTTGCAACGATGACCATGTTATTATTGATTCTTTCATGGGTGAGCCTTCTAAGAAGAATAGGCCTAATGAAGGTACACAGAACAATAACTTACAGAAGGCGACGTTGACCTCTGGAGGACACCCCTGAACTGTCATGTTGAAGCTGCCAATGGCGGACCAAATATGCCTGAAATTACAGTCGACTCAAAGCCACCTGCTACAGTCCATAGAGAACTACATATGCCTAAAATTACCAATATATATATATTTTGGTGAAAAAGTTGGGAAGGGGCAGGCGCTTTCAGTTTTTGGTAGAGCTTGAAATTGCAGCCATTGGGGGTTCATCATGTACCTTTGATCACCACTAAAGACACAAACACCTTGGCCCTTAGGATCGAGCTAGTTGCCATACTACTAGTAAGTATCGGCTTAATTTCCATGCAATTGATTTCTACCGAGTAGAATTTTTATTAACAAAGAGGGAGTTTGAACCCACAACCCAAAGATTGTAGAATCAGTTCTCCTGCCATTGACACCAATCTGCATCGGCTAAAATTACCAAAATATATATATGGACATAAAATAAATTTTGGAGTTGACAAGGATGGAAATGGTGTGCCTCCAGGACAAGTGCGAAAACTGTCCTATTTAGCTAAAACTTGGCCTACTTTTTCGGTTGAGTGTGTCTCTAGTCCTTGAATGGTTAGTTAGAGAATTGAATTTTTCTGATTTATTTGTATCAGAATAGTGGTGGTGTACTTTTTCTATATGCTCAATCAAAGTTTCTTAAAAGAAATTAACTCCATTATTATAGACCTAGTTGAAGATTAGCTATGCCTTAAGTGGGAGCAAGTTTAAACTGCAGAGAATCAAATTGCAATATTTGGAGCTAGTATTGTTCACTTTTTTTTAACATTTATGCATACTAGGATATGTTTGTTTTGGTCGCAACATTGTTTATTTGCTTTTCTGTTTAAATGGATTCTATTCTTTCTTTGGCAGAATGTTCGAGACTAATTTGTACACAAAAGTTTATTCGACTTGCAGATACGACGCTCCACCCAGCAAGCATCTAAGCATAATATTGCCCCATTGTCAGAGGCAATATAGTAATCAACTTTCTCCTCGATTATATTGTTTAGTTCGTGATGTGGATGGAGGGATTTTGGGACCCAATTGAAAACTATTACTAATTTATTCGGAGTTGATTATAATAAAAATTTAAAGTGTAAGGATTGATTTAAGAATTGAATTTTTCTGTTGGCCTTCAAAAGTTGAGTTAAACCATGAAGACTGGAAAATTAATTTTCCCTTTCACATGCACATATGAGGGCCATAGTCATAGCGTGGAGTGCGATCCATTGAAATGGGGTTCTTTCACATTGTCAGTCTCGGAGGGTCAAGTACGAAAAGCAATTATGAAATAGGGCAAAGAAAATTTGAGGGGAAATTACATCCGAGGACTCCAATTTCACAAAATTTACAATGAAAAACTTAAAAACTTGTATTTTTCCTAAAGGAACTGAATTTTGTTATGAATAAGTAAAATTTATGAAAAAATAGGTTATAAAAAATTTATTAAAAAATAAAATTAATTATCATTGATAACAAACTAATAGACGAGATGAAAATGGGTAACAAAATTCAGAATTAAAAAAATAAAAAAATTATTTATAAATTTAAAAAATTATCTATTAAAATTAACTCAGAAATTAGTCGATTTATTTTTTTTTTCCCTCTTACCAACTAGTTGTCTTTCTTTCCTTTTTAAAATAATAATAGAAGAGACTTGTTCTTGGAGACAACGGCGCATACTATAACTGTACCATATCATATCATAAAAATATTCCATCTGCATAATTTAATAATAAAAATGTCAGTTAAAAATTTAGTTATAAAATAGATAAAAATATATATATATATATATATATATACAGTACAAAGGAAAGTTAGGAAGTTACTTTTTATCCCATTCCCACCAACAAGGGTACACACTACACAGGCAATTGTATCTCCAGATAAGATCACCGTTGACTAGTCAGGCCTTCGACCCCACAGTTCCCACCCAACACAACCCATCTTCCTTGAACCCCCCCACCCCTATGATGGCGCCTCTTGGTCTTCCTCTTCCCACACTTCCAGTCAACCCTTCCTTTTTCCCTCATCTCTCCTTCCAAATATCTCCAATTCTTTCCTCCTTTCTTCCCTCTCTCAATCTCACCAACGCGCCTTCTCTTCTCTCCCTCTCCCCATGGCCGTCGACCACACCCTCCAAGCCGTTGTCGCCGCCACCGTTAGCTTCTTCGTCGTCACCCTCTTATTGGCCGCCCTCCTCCTCGCCTGCAAATCCAGCACCAAAACCAATTCACGTCAACGTCAATCCCGTCCCCGCACTCAGAATCGCACCCTACCGGAGCTATCCTCCGTTACCGTCGATGCCAGTTGGTCCTTCGATCCCTACGTTCGGATCTCCATGGACGAGATCACCAAGGCCACCAAGAACTTCTCCCCTGATCTCATCGTCGGCGACGGCAGCTTCGGCCTCGTCTACAAAGCGCGTCTCTCCAACGGCCTCGTCGTCGCCATCAAGAAGCTCTCGCCGGACGCCTTCCAAGGCTTCCGTGAATTCCGCGCCGAGATGGAGACCCTAGGTAGGCTCCGACACCCCAATATCGTCAAGATTCTCGGCTACTGGGCTTCGGGTCTCGAGAGAATGTTGGTCTACGAGTTCATCGAGCGAGGCAATCTCGATCAGTGGCTTCACGACCCGAACTCGTCCTCCTCCGGATACGACGACGTTTCCGTGTCGCGGGTCCCATTACCGTGGGAGCTGAGGGTGAGGATAATCAGAGGTGTGGCCAATGGGCTTTGCTACCTACATGGGCTGGAAAAGCCCATCATTCATAGAGACATCAAGGCTAGTAATGTGTTGCTGGACTCTGACTTCGAGGCCCATATTGCTGATTTTGGACTTGCGAGGAGGATTGACACTTCTCACTCTCACGTGTCGACTCAGTTCGCCGGAACTATGGGGTACATGCCGCCGGAGTACATAGATGGGGTAAATGTGGCTAACGTGAAGGTGGATGTCTACAGTTTTGGGGTTTTGATGCTTGAGACTGCGATGGGCCGTAGGCCCAATTTGCCGTTGAAATTAGATAATAAGGATATTGGGCTCGTGAAATGGGCCGCGAAAATGGTGGAACAAAATGCCCAAATGGAAATGGTTGATTCCAATATTTCAAGGGAAGGGATAAGTGAAGATAATGTGAAGGAGTACTTTAGGATTGCCCGTATGTGCACAAGTGAATTACAGAAAGATAGGCCTGTAATGAAGCAGGTTGTGGAATTGTTGGAGAAAATGCCGGCATAAGTTTCCGATCACTGGCCGGCGGTTGAATGTTTCCAATGTCGTGATGCTTATGGTGGAAGATGGTTGGGGATGATCAAAAGATTGTAAATAGCTACCGATGAAACAAGTGGAAGCAGGATGAGTTTCCTGCAGGTGTAGGGATATTAGGTTATTTATTAGATTTATTAGACTATCAGATATTGGAAATGCTTAATATAAGAGGTTCTATTTTATTGATTTGGATCCAGGAGTTTCAAACGTAAAGGTTTATTTCTTTTTCTTTTGTTGGTGTCTTATTGCTTTTATTTTTCATTGAGATGTGTAATTGATATCACAAGGATATCAATATATTAATATTCATATAAATTAATATTGATATAAATATTAAATATAAAATCTATCATAAATCATGAATTGAACCACTTCATTTAGACATTAAGAGAGTGTCTTAGGAATTAGGAGATACAATAAAGTATTCTACTTGTTGGGATTTCCATAGATTGTACTTTATTTTTTTGGCCACAAAATCCTTTTTTACTTTTTAAAACTATAAATATTTTTCAGGAAAGGTAAAGCAGCAGTTTTAATCATTAACTTTTTATTAGGTTTTATTTGGATCATTTTAGATTTTATTTTGATCATTTAACTTTACTTAATTTTTTTAATTATTTAAATTTTAAAATACAATCAAAATTTTCTTTAATACTCTTAAATACTAATATCATTAAATATATTAATAAAAAATACTGATAAAGTATTCGCAAATATTGGCAAAGCATTTTTTCAATGCTTACACACATATAACTCATTTTTAATAAAAAGTAAATTGTTATTTTCAATTCAATTTAAAAGTATTTTAAATCTAATATTAATGAATACATAATGATATTAATGAATTGACAGTGAAGATTGACATGCTTGTATTAAAAAATAGTACTTCGTAGATATCATGAAAGAATACTAAATGAACTCAATCATCTACCAATTATGCTGGAACCTTATTTGTTCTTCATGCTCCCTTTATTTCAAAGAATTTGTTGGTTTGAAATTTTGACTATTTTTCAAAAATCTATCGTTTTTATAATTTTAATGAGTAAAAATTATTTTAATATAATTTTACCTTAATTAATATTGCAAACCCTTATTAATTTCAATGACATTTCAATGATTATTAATTATAAAGGCATTTTAGTCCAACAAAATTAAATTTTGCTGCTATCTTGATAATTTGATAAGTTTCTTTAACTACATGCATAATCTCAAAATTTTTTTTTTCTGCCACGCATAATGTTAAATGTCAAACTTTTTGAAACAGAAAATAATTGTTTTGGTTGAATGGTTTGTGTGGGACTAAAGATGTTGTGGAGTTCGTACATGAAGGGTTGGAGACTATTGTATTCAAACAGTTAGAAAATTGAATTATTGGATTGATTTGATTTGATTGTTTACTTAACTTCCCAAATGAATGAAATTGACTGAGTCTTTTTGTTATTTTGGTTCTTAATTAATATATTGTGACCCTTCAACTATAACTCACACCTTTTCCTTTGAAACTTGGTAATATGAGAAAAACGGAGAGAAGAGGACATTTTGGCAATCGTCTGACAAATGAAATTTGCCCAAATGACACTGCTTTTTTTCTTTTCTAAACAATTAATTTCATTGGAAATGTTTTAACTGCCAACTACAAAAATAATGATTAAAATATCTAAATTCAAAAGCAAAAAAAAATTGAGTAGTCTATTTAACTAGATTGTAGGGTTATGTTTTGCATGTAGTCTAATTTGAGCTTGTAATTCATGGCTTCTAAATAATGGCTTGCCATAAATTATATATATATATATATATTATACTTAGGAGCTAATCTCGTGTATTATATATAATAATTAGAACTATATAAATCCGTGTCACATATATAATAATATATTTCCTAAAAACCAAGAATAATAAATAATATAACTTCCTATTTTGGGTTTTTTTAAAAAATAATTTTCACTTTATAATTTTCAAGATAATATTAATTATCTTTTTACAAGTTTATCTTTAATAATAACATTATGAGTGAGTGGCCTAAGGATTCATAAATAAGGGTATTATAATAAAATACATTTATATTTATTAGTTTTTTTAATCTACATATATAATTCTAAAGTGACAATTACTTTAAAATAGAGAAAATAATAAAAATAAATAAAGAAAACATAACATTAATTGTCTTTTAATAAGTTTATCCTTAATTTGTTTAGGTGACTTTAGTCTTAAAAAAAACACTTCATATATTATACAGAATTTAAAAAATTTGTTACACTATTTATAATTTATAAATAATGTAATTTAATGTGGATTTTATTTTATATATTAATGTTGATTGACATTTTGCAATCAAGTTCATAGGGATATCTCTAGACTAGTTTGCATTTTTTTTAAGAAAAACCATCTTATGCAGAGCGAAAATAAGTCCAACTTGGCCCAACCTTCCAAGCCTACTCGCTCCTTTGTCCCTTTCACCAAGCCAATATCACATCTCGGTACATCGTATACGGCAATGTGAAATTAAGTTTAGCTTCTTTTAAAAGACTCACATACACACCCAACAAAACCATATCTTGATGTTAGAACTAAAAATTATTGGATAATAATTCACAATCAGTAGTTAGAAATTAGAAATTTATTATATATAATTCAGTCGAAGACTATTAAAGAGGAAAGTTGATTATCTGATGTTTTAACTGTAATATTTAGATATTTGGAATTGAATTTGGACAGTTCAGAATTTTTATTTTTATTTTTAATATCTAAATGTCATTTTTAACAGCATAACATTAAAATATTTCGTTTATTTTGTATATTGTTTTTCTTAAATAGAAATTTGCGAATTTGTAAAAAATTATACATAAAAAATAGAAAATTTGGATTATTTTCATTGCCATAGCATCTCTGTGCTCCTGCTGCAAAGCGACATATACCAAGTTCCTAAAAAAGCAATTTATGCAAACACTTTTGGCATTTTAACTCACATACATTCAAGACTTTAATTTGATATGCGACTTGTCCACAATATTAGAGAGCATGTGTGGTGCTTTTGAAAGTGCATGTGATAATTTTGATTTTTAAAAGAATTTTTATATGGAATAATTAATTAATTATTACTCCCTCTATTTTAAAATATAGGACAAATTTCTAGAGAATTAAGATTACAAAATATATATAACTTTGTGAAAGCAACAATTTACTATTTTTTTCTATGTTCTTCTCAATTTATGATAGAACTCAATTAAAATGAATATTTAACTTTTTCTTATAGTAGAGAGAAATTAAAAGAGATAGTAGTAATTAAGATGGGGTAATTTAATGAGAATAATTTTTGTAAAATTATGATAATTTTTGAAAAAAAACTTAAGGCATACACCTAGTTTTAATTACTTTCCTTGGTAGGAATAAAATAGTTAAATATGACTTATATTTTGTAACAAGAGCGTATTTTTACGGCATTTAAATGAAATTTTTTTCCTAAAAAGAGAAAAATAATCCTTCTTACTTGTAAAAATTACTGTTTTAAGGTTTTTTACACAAACTAATAAAGTCATTAAATAATCTAGGATATTATAAAATTTAATAGTATTTTATTAAAATGTCCTTAATTTAAATACCCTTTTAAATGATACATTTGATATTAATAAAAAAGTAAAATAATAAAATAAGTAACTACTATTTTATTGAAATTTTAAAATGATAAATATTAGGAAAAATTCCAAGAACCCCAAATTTTTGCGGAAAGTAAGAGGATAAGTTAGTTTTTGGGGAAGTAAATCAATTAGTGTTATTTAAAAATAACAAGTTCTTCGAAAGTTGAAAGCCCAGGTCCCTAGTTGACTAGGGAAGCTGTAACTTTTTAAATAAAATTTAGGGAAATTCTACTTTCCTATTGTTTGATAATATTTTTTCAAATTACTTTGACTAAATTTCCTAAAACCCATTTGATTTAGGTTCTTAGTTGACTAGGGAAGTTGCAACTTTTTAAATAAAATTTAGGGAAATTCTACTTTCCTATTGTTTGATAATATTTTTTCAAATTACTTTGGCTAAATTTCCTAAAACCCATTTGATTTCCTTCACTGTTTTTATGTTATCAAAACAGTTTTGTGAAACAATTTCCTAGAACAAGTTTTGAAAATTAAAAAAAAATTATTTAAATAATTTGTTTTGCAAATCCCATCTTAAAGCAAAAAAAAATTTCTTTTAAAAATATTATATTGAAAATAGCTTTTTGAGGACACCCATAGATAACAACAAATAGTAGAGGTTGGTAGGAGACAATGTTACATCTAGTGGTGGATAATGGAGGTTAGTGATGGTTAGAAACAATTGGTGATAAGTGGTAGTGGTTCATGGTGGTTGGTGGTGGTCAATAGTGATTAGCAATGGTCAATGACAATTAATGGTGGTTGATTGTGGTTAGCACTGGTTGAGGTGGTCGACGCGGATAGTGACAGTTGGTGGTGGTTTGTGATGGTTGGCTATGATTGGTAGTGATCAATGATAGTTGGTAGTGGTTTGTGACAGCCGGTGGTGTCAATGATAATTGACGATGGTTGATGGTAGTCAACGGTAAGTGGTGGTGGTTGACGGAGGTCAAGGGCAATCGAGGATGGTTAATAGTAGTTAGAGGTGGTTGGTGGTGGCTAATGACAAATTGTGGTAGTTGACAATTGTTGGTGTTGATAAGTGATAGTCAATGGCGAATGCAAACAAAAATAGAAAATGAGAGTTATTTTTGTTTTCTTATTTTAAAAACAAAAAAAGATCGACAAATTTTCAAAACAAGTAAATAAAAATTACCTATGCAAACATATTTTTTTTTTGTTTTCAAAACAGAAAATAACTTTTTAAAACAGAAATCAAACATGCCCCCACTCTCTACTCTTCTAATTGTTACTTTCTCTGTTTCATATTATAAGGTAATAAGTGAAATATTTTTATCTCATATTATAAAATAACATGATTTTATTTGCAAAATTTATCCCTAATTAATGTAATGTCTTATATAGTAAATTGCATTAATTAATAATATTTAATAAGGATAAAATATAGATTTTTGGATTTTTTAAAAAAAAATTAAGGATGTTATACATTTTTTTAATATGTATGAAATTTCAATTGTTAACTTATAATATAAGATAAAGACAGTAATTAATAAAAAAATATTTATGCCTTTATCATTAAAAAATAATTTCAACTTCTTACAAAATGAAAAGTTAAGCAAATAAATCATACATAAATTTTTTAAAAATTAATTTATGATAAAAATATACAACTTTTTTTTTTAAAATAATTTTTTTAAAAAAATATGATTAGTTGAACCAAACAACCTTATAAAAGCAAAATAAATGTCTAAACTTTGAAAGACATATCTGAGGCCTAAAAAAAAAGTCTTTGAAAGACAGCTTTAAATTAATTAAAGTGAGAGGTAAGTGGATAGCTCTCAAACAAGCGAATATTCGCATAATAGAATAACTAATTGGTCTGAATTTTCTGTATTGGCAAGAGGAAGAGAACGAGGACTGAAGAGAATCAATATAGTGTATTTTGTGAACGACAAAAAGAAAACAGCGAATGAATATAATAATAAACTATGATCTATTATACTTATAATAATAATATTTATAAAGTGGACTATGGGATACAGTGGGTAAGGACTTTATTAAAGCAATGCAGGAGTTTTTCATGAATGGTAAAATGCTTACTTAAATGAATGCTACTACTTTTAACTTGGTGCCAAAGGTTGAAAATCCCAGATTTGCTAGTGAATTTAGACCTATAGCTTGTTGAAATATAATATACAAGTGAATTTCCAAATTATTGTGCTCTAGATTGATGCAAATCCCCCTTGATTTAGTTAGTGAAAATCAGGATGCCTTTGTAAAAGGAAGATTTATTGTTCACAACATTATGGTTAGTCAAGAACTCTTGAGAATGTACAAGAGAAAGAATGCCTCTCCAAGATGTTTAATGAAAGTTGACTTGAGGAAAGTTTATAACATAGTTGAATGAGACTTTATCTAGAAATTGCTAAGTGGTCTATGTTTCCCTTGGAGATTCATTAGTTGGATTACTAGTTGTATTAAGACCACTAGTATCTCAGTGGCTATTAATGGTGATGTTCATGGGTATTTTCAAGAAGCACGAGAACTTAGACAAGGTGATTCTATCTCACTATTACAATTTGTGCTTGTCATAGAGTACGTGACTAGAATTTTTAAGGTGAGTGCTAATCACTTGGATTTTGAATTCCTTCCATTATGTAAAAAGTTTGGCTTGATTAATCTTTACTGATACTGATGATCTTATGATGTTTTATAAAGCCACTCCTAAATCTATTGAAATCATCATGAAGAGATTTGGGGAATTTTCTGAGTCTATTGGCTTTTTTGCAAATCCAAGTAAGTCTAATATCTCTATCAATGGAGCCAAAGGAGGAAGTTAAAAGTTAGATTGTAAATTTGATTGGTTTCTCTTGTGGGAATTTTCCTATTAAGTACTTGAGTATACCCTTCTCACCTATTAAGTGGAGTAAAGGAGATTGCCAATTTTTTATTGACAAGATAACCTCATGAATCAGTAGCTGGGCCATTAGACACCTCTCATTTGCAAGTAGATGTTGGCTAATTAACTCTATCCTGTTCTCCATGCAAATTTATTAGGCTAATATTTTTATCTTTCCTAAAAGTCTCTCCAAAGGAGTTAGAAACTTTTTGTAGATCTTTTTTGTGGGGCTGAGAGAAAATGGAAGAATTATAGCTCATGTTAATTGGGAAAAAGTATGCCTTCCTAAGAAATATGAAGGCATAGGTATAAAGAAGTGTATTGTTTGAAATGAGACGGTTATTGTTAAATAGATATGGGACATTACTTCCAAGGCGGATAACCTCTAGGTGAAATGGATTGACAGGGTTTACTTAAAAGGAGAGGACATTTAGAGGTACACTTGCCCACTTGATGCTAGGTGGTACTAGAAAAAACTCAACAAGGTTAAGGCTCAATTTGCTCATGGTTATGAAAATGGGCAATGGACTACTTCTTACTTAGGGACTTATAATATTTGTAGTGGTTATCAATGGCTTCAAGGGGAGCATGAAAGATTCAAGTATGAATCTGGGGGGTGTGGTTGAATAGAAGGGACTCGTCCACCCTTAACCAAATGTCAGGAGTTTGAATCCTGGTTTTGAGTATGGAGCAGCCTTAAATCTCTGAGCCAGTTGTCCCACCCTTTGAGGTGCCTACAAGTCAATGAGGGGATTAGTCACCGTGTTCGACGGTGGATACCCTGGTTTCGACAAAAAAAAAAAGATTCAAGTATGATAAAATTTTGGTCTAGATATGATATCCCTAAACATGCTTTTATTATGTGGCTGATATTGCAAAAAAGACTAATTATCATGACCAAATTATATGACCTTCACATTCCTGTAGCGGACATGAAATGTGTCCTTTGTGGTTTTGATGTTGAATCTATTGAACATCTATATTTTCAATGCACATGGGCTAACAACTAGCCAGGGGAGGTATGTGAGTGGCTAAGTGTTACTAGGGTACCCATACTGCTTAGTAAATGGAGAAGTTGGCTTATAATGAGATTTAAGAGACATTTGTACTTCAAGAACATGTTAAATGTATGATTTACAGCTGTTATGTACCATGTATGGAGGGAAAGGAATGCATGCTTGCATAGAAATGAATGCTCCTCTATCTAGTATGTCTTGCGAAGAATTAAGATGGAATTGAGAGCTAGATGTAGTAATTTTGCAGGATATAAACAATGAAATGATGAGATGAACTTCTTAATTAAAATTGGAGTTGCTGTTGAATAAGCTCGTTTATAGGCTATGTCTTTTGTATACAAAGGACTAATTAAGGAAATCTTTCCTACAAAGTGGCTCTTAATTATGGTTATATATTCTAATATGGTCGTCTTGGTTGATGACCAAATAAACCAGAAAATATAGCAGAAACAATCTCACGAATAAGAACAAGTTAGTTGATCACGTGTTAGAATCCTATGTCACTCATCCCTAAGCTTCAAATAATGGCACCTACTTAGTTGATCACTCAGGATAGTAGGTCACGAGTTCTCAAGAAAACACAAATTCAGATAATCCTCACATAAGATAATTGAAAGAAAATAATTTTTATTCAACTTATTCAAAATGCGGTTCTAAATGCATGTATTTATAACCCATAAAACCCTCTAGATGATTAGAAGATCCCATAAAATAGGCAGTTAATTGTTTGTAAAGTTAAGGGACTTCGAATAATATGAAATTATTTAAATTCTAAAACTAAAACATGTGAGATTACAAGAATATCACTTATTTGGAAACTAAGACATTTTAGAATATTCCAACTTACTATCTAAGCAAGCGTATCCTAGAAGATACTAGATTAATATGGAAATAAAAGGGAAAACGTCACTTTATAAGGGGCACAAAGAAAGTGACATTTTTCAACCCAAAACTTACATAATTTATAATCTACTAGAGGACCAAGTAGTCATAAAGGACTTAAAACACTAATTTGGTCAATTAAAAATACAATTAGGAACCCAATAAAGACTTAATGACTTAAACAAAGTGAGCTTATTCACTAATCAAAGTTCTTAACACAAAAAGAAATAGACAAAATAATTGAACAACTAACTAATGAGCCCAAAAGTACAATTCATGATACTCCTTTTCCTTGGACTGGCAAAGCTTGCACTTGGACCTGAATAGAAATGATTAACAGTTCATTTGATTTAATTATTATAGGGGTTAAGTAATGTAATGTGAATGGTGTGAGGGATATGATAGGATGAAAATTTCATATGTGGTTTATTTGGTATAACATTACATATGAGGGGATAATGTTTATTTTTTATTAAATAAAAAATAAAGATGCATGTAAAAGTACCATTTGGCCCTTGATTAAAAAAAAAACCCCTCTCCCATCATTCTCCTTCACACCGTCAATCTCCCGCCCAACATCAACGTCCCTGGTAAAGCTCTCACTCGATGGCATCCTCTTTCTACAAAAGCACTCTCCTTTCTGTATCCTCCTTCTTAGCCCTTTAATCAATAGTTCAATAAAAGAGGAAAGAAAAAAAGAAAAGAAAAGAAGATCTGCAACGTTGATCAAAGATGAACGAGATCTAGTAGCAACGTTGAACCAGATCTTGCTGAACATGGAGCAATGCCAGGCACCACCGAATTTGAATGGAGATTCAAATATGATTCAAACCAGATTTGAACGAAGATGAAGCAACACCAATGAAGGCGCATGGTGAAGAAGGTGGAAACAGAGATTTGAACCATATTTAAACCAGGTAGCCAACAATATATTAACGGATGCCGCCAACGATGGAGGTTGAAGGGTGGGGTAATGACGGCCTTCTTGGTCTTTGGCCATGGTCCTCGGTGCGTGATGAAGAAGAAGGCGGAAAGATGGTATATTTTGTTATATGAAGGGTAGTTTGGACATTTTACACCTCATTACAGTGAAGTAATAGGATTTACATTGGTTTTTAGATGTGATGGTAATTACCTAATTTAAGGTGATGGGAAAAATGCCAACCAAATGCACTTACTGAGGTAATATAATCAAGATCACCTCACATAACTCCCTTACATTGGATTACTCCATGTCATGTTGGTGCCATGAGCCTTCATTATGATGATATGAGTTCCAAATAACTCTTGTAATCTCTTGAATGGATCACTTGTCATTGTGATCTCTAAAATTAAATTTTCAAAGCACGTGGTCTTCCAATAGATGCATTCATCTGTCACGTCACTTAGCTTGTCATCTTCAACTACTTGAGCACTAGGTAACATGACAAATCTTGAACTTGAAGTTGAGGACACAATACTTGAACTTGGATTAAGGCTTGGAAACACTATTAATCCATCAAAGTAAATTGAATCTTTCTAGCTATAGATCATTTGAAACCTTCATGATCTCCTTCATATTCTCTTTGTATAACCTTCTTTTGAGTGTAATGAAATTTATTGCATTATTAAAAAAATATTTATAAAAAGTCACACTATTTGTTAATTATGAATAATATGATTTATTTATTTATTTTTGGTAGATTGATTTATTTTAAATTCTATGCGATATACCCAGCTTGTTTTTAGTTTTATATATACAATCATACTTTTTATAATGTGATTTTGTCTCCAAATATATAAATGGCTGGAAACAAACAAATTGCATGGAAAATATTTCACAAAAAGGATTGTATGGAAAATAAATAAAGGGCTTGGTTGGGTTTAAGTGCTTAATCCCACTTTTCGTGAATCACGTTTCCTAGAATGAAATGACAAGGGCCGTAGCATTATAACTTGAAGGTCCCACCCACTTCCTGTGAGAGTAGAGGATCATAAATTCATTCATTCTATATCCTCTTAAATCAAAACATGTTCCTCGACAAAGAAAAAAAAAAGTCAACTTTTAATTTTCTTATATATATATATATATATGTGTGTGTGTGTGCTGCTATAAAGGCCCATGTCCCAGTTTTTTGTTTAATTTACATGTCGCACCCGGAAAAATACGACGAAATGAAAAAGAGAACAAATCTGATTTTCGAGTGAAAACCGACTTGTGAGGAGTCGCCACCAAAATTTTGAGGAAAATCTTGGGAAACCAAATTAAAAGGAAAGAATGGTCTGCGCAATCAAAGTTGGATTCGAGAGTCGATTGTGTGTGGGGAAGGTGTTAGGCACCCCACAACACCCGTTCCTAGAAACGATTACCTTACGTTGATTGTGTAAATTAATATGGTTTAAAAATGTATTTTGGTTTTCCTTTGATCATTCACATGCGAGAGCAATGGTGGAGAAGAAATTAAGAAAATTTGAGAAATTTAGAAAACAAAAATAAGGAAATAAATTCCATTAGAAATTAAGGAGATTTAAGAAAAAATGAGAAAACTGAATTGGAAAAATAAATTGAGAAACATTTTTTTAAATTAAGAGAAAACACCAAATAAATCAGAAAATTTTTATTTATTTACAAAGGCGGACTTGACCCAGGATCAGAGCCTGGAGCCTACGTACCCTGCGATGGGGATCAAAGTCCACGTAGTTCGAGACTAGAAATGCGTGTCAGTTGGTTGACATTTTTTTATTTTAGTTTTTATGAAATTTTGTAATAAGAGAAAGTTAATGGAAAATAATTTACTTTTTTTGCAACCAAAACAATTTTCTGAGGTTGAGTTGGTGTGTTTTAATTTGAAAAAGATAATTTAATTCCGCTTACTTACTCTTATTTTATTTTGTTTGAAAATATTTTTGTTTCTCTTTGATTTTTGTTTTAAAATGATATATTTTTGTAATTTTGGAAAACCATCACATTTTTTTATTCTTTTGAAAAATTTTCCCTTTTTTTTTATTTTTTATAAAAATGAAAACCAATTTATCTGGCGCAGACTCGTGGTCATGCCTGATAAACTTATCCCTGAACTACCTGCGAAGGTTCTGAAACCTCGCGGCATAAAGGTTTTATTAACTTTTAAAGCAAAATTTTAGAATATACTACTATATTTTTTCAAAAAGAAAATTTTATTATATATTTTTGGATAAAATTGGAAAAAAACCTGTTAAGATATCATAATTTATTTTTTTGAAATATAATTATTTTCTTAACAAGAGTCATTTAACTAATATATCTACGTGGGTTCGCAATCTCACGCGATAACTCAGTAAACTTAAATACCTGCGTGGGTTCTTAAAACCCACGTGGTATAGTTATATGAGCCAATCAATTATTTATTTATTTTATTATTTTATTGTCTTATTTACTTTTTATGAGAAAAAGGTATTTTGAAAGGAAAGGTCATCGGGACCAATTATAAATATATTTTTATAATACACTCGCGTAGCCTCGTAGGCTCATACGGTGTGATTATTTTAGGAGTCTGCGAAAGCTCAAAAACCTTCGTGACCAATCTTAAAAGCAAACAAAAAATACATTATGACAAATATCTACAAGCATGTAAGACTTTGTGATGGTATGTGTTCGTGTGTAGACTCAAGTAATAGTTTACTCCAAACAATGAAAGAGTTGTATAAAAGACAGGATAGAGGGTCAAACTATTTTGCTTTATACTCCACTTTCCTCCTTGCTTTGATCAGCTTGTGCATCTCGACCAAATGCTCCCACATGCATTAAAAGCCACACAAAAATCATATATTAGAAATTCACTTGAAGAGCAATTCAACCTAAAATACGATCAATGTCATATCCCATTAATATTGTTCACAGCTAAATAAGAATTATCTCAACGGCAAGACATATGATAAAATCAAAACTCAAGGTCCAACCAACTTCCCTCACGTCTTGGATCCAAATTATCATCTTCACATGCCACGGGCAAAAGGAGATTTTAGCTTCTTTAATTAGTCCAAATTCCTAAGTGTAAATCTTAAAACGTTTTAGCGCTAAAACAAAATGCCAAGTTTATAGAGTCAGTGGGACCAAGAATCAATTTTGAACATTACAAATCAACTCCTCAATAGAACTAAAGTGTAATGATTAACTTCAAGCGTCCTCAACCCAGCCAAGTCCGTAAGACCCAATTTTGATTTCAAGACACATGATCCTCAATCTTGCTTAAAGCTCACCAGAAAAAACAATTATATTTTCTTTAAGTAATGACATAATATGCAAGAAACATCAATGATCAGAAGCACATAGTAGAAGACCAATGCAATAAAAGGCACATGAATAACATAACAACTGGTGTATTAACCTATGAGGTTAACAGAGATGCAGAACAAACCCGAAACCCCTAAATATTCTGCATTCGTGCCTATGTCCATGACCACTACCACAACCTGAACAAACAAAACCCCATCAAACATCTTCTCAAACACCTAGTAGGCACGCAGATATGACATCTTTATCATTCAGAAAAGATGCAGAATCAACATACCCCACCACACAAAGCACATATATACGCAAGCTCCAAATCATACCTATACGGCTAAACCCAGAGCGTTTAACCACTGAAATATTGTTCCAAGACACTCTGGCTATAGCTAGAGATTAAGAGCAAAATCATTACCTATATGGATGGTTCAATAATGGAAACCTTGAACAACTTCCACCCCTCTTAGCTTCATGTCTCGGTTCCCTTTGTTCTCGCCCCCTCGTGCTCCATCGTGCTTGAGCCCTTTTTCTTTGGTCTCCTCCGCGGCTCCTCTCTTTTCCCAGTCACCAGTGCTTCCTCGGTCTCGGTCTCGGTCCAGTCTCCCTCCTCTCTCGGTTCACGGTTTCCATCACGTCCCCTCTCGGTCTCTCTCCTCTGCTCTTCCCCGTGAGTCCTCGGCCTTCTTCATTTTATCTCCCTCGTCCTCCCTTTCCTCACGTGTGCTTCCCCTTTGTTTTCAACTGTGCACGTCTCCTTTTCTTTTTCTCCTCCTCGGCAGCCCTTTGTTTTTCTCCTCCTCGGCAGAAAAGTCAAGCTTTGCCCACTCGGTTCTCTCGCTTCCCGTGGATCCAGCTTCACCGTCTCTTTTCTGGAGCTCCAGCTTCCTCTGCTCCTTTTCGGCGCCCGGCCTCCCTCGGTTTCTTCTGTCTTTCTTTCTCTGGCCTGCCGCTGCTCTCTCTGGTTTCTTCGTGGTTTTTTTTCTCTCCTTCGTGCTTCCCTTCCTTTTATCCCCATCGTCCCTTCTTCACTCCCTTTGCTTTTCAGACAGTTTCGTGCACGGCTCCCCTATCCTTTCTTTTTCTGCAGCTTTCTCTGTTCTTTCCTTTTCTTTTCCCAATTTCTCGTTGCTTTCTGCAGATTGCTTTTGTTCTTTCTCTTCATCGCATGCTCGGCTCCCTCTGTCTCCACGCTTTCTTTTCAGTTTGCCTCTGGTCTCGTCTCTCCCTTTGTCTTTTCTTTTTTCAGTTCCACTCCTGCAGTCCTCTCGGTTTTTTCCTTCCTCGTGCTCCCTCGTTTGCTTTTTCTTTTCCCGTTCACGTGTCTCCCTCTGCTTGCTTGTTTTTTCAGTCTGCTGCCCCCTTTTTTTTTATTTAGGTTTGTTGTGATTATTATTTTTTTCGGTTTTAGTATTTTAGTTTTTTTTTTAATTTTATTTTTTGTTTTAGTTTTCTCTCTTCCTTGTTTTTTTTATTAATTTTTTTTATTCTCTTTTATTTCTCTTCTTCTTTTATTATTATTTTTTCATTTTTTTATCTTATTTTATTTCTCTTCTTCTTTTATTATTATTTTTTCTCATTTTTTTATCTTATTTTATTTCTTTTCTTCTTTTATTATTATTATTATTATTTGTAAAATACCCGGACAAAATGTGGTGTTCACATTACACCTACTACATTTTCAAATTTTTATCCCAACAAAGAAAATTCAATCATCAATTTGAATCGATAAGCACATGTCAATTAAGAGAAAAAGCAATCATTAGGGTTAGAACAAAAAAAAAACTACGTATAAAGTAGACATGAGAAAGAAAACCATATTTCGATACAATATATGGAATAACTGAATAAGTGAGTTCAACATAATAAAGAAAATAGAAGGAGCGCTTGAAGCACTAAAGGAAATGAGAGGAGAGAGGTTGATGTAATAAAAAGAAAAAGACGAGATCTAAATGCGCACTAAATGTTTTCATAAAGTTAGGAGCAATTTTGTAATTGTGAAAAAATTCCAAGCACGCACCCTTGGGCTTAGGATAGATTTGGTAGTCCTCTGAAAATAGCTAATAACCCTTTTTTTTTTTGGGCGAGAGAAGCTAATAACGTTTAAATATTGGCACAATCTTTTAAATTGAATTCTTTTAAAACTGTATTATAAAGGTGTGTGTTTAAATTTTGTTGCTAATATACGAGTTTTGTAGAAGAGCAATTTATAAGCACTTCTATAAATATTTTTTGAATCTTGAGGATAGCCTTAATCTTGATGGGTTTTGGGACCTAACTTATTTAAATTTTTATTTTTTAAAAAACTGAAAAAAGAATACTTTCTACCGGTAAATATCAACTTCTTTTTCATTCTTATTTCGGTCATCAGTCAAATTTATCATAGGATTGCTATAGAGACTTAAAACAGTACTACCAAATCGCATTATTTTATATCATATGATTAAATGGCACAATCCTTTAAATTGAATCCCTTTTAACTGTTTCTATAGAGGAGTGAGTTTCAATTCTATTACCTTTGTGAGAATTTCACTGATAGATTATTTATAAGTATCTCTATAAACACTTTTTGAGTCTATTTTAATCTTTGCAAGCTCCTCCAAAATCTAATTCACTTAAATTTTTATTTTTTTTTTGTTTTTAAAAATCCTATGTAACTGTAAATATAAATTTCATTTTGATTTTTATTCGATCGTCAACCAAAATTATCATAGCACTGCTTGAGATTTATTACAGTACTACAAAAACGCATCATTTTATATTATATGACGAAATGACACATTTTGATATGGATGAATGAATCCCGACGGCCGAGATGAAGATCATGAAGAGAAAACTTGACACTGGCGATTGAAAATGATGAGGATAATTCATTCTGTGTTCATTCTCTCTACTGATCTCCTTGGAAACCTAGAAGGCAGAAATAAAAAAAAAAAAGGACGCGCTGATTAATTAGTTGTCGAATGATGATTCAGAGGACAGAAAAAATCATCAAGAGGAAACTTCCCAGCTGTTTCCTCCATCTTTCTTTTCTTCTTTCTACCACAATTTAATGTTTCTTTATAAAATTAAAAATCCTTTGCGTCAATTACTGGCTCCTTTTATCATCAACGGAAAAGTGATCCACATGTTATCTCGACATAGATGCCAACACACACACATATATGTATATATATATATATATATATAATTATATATCCGTGTATGTATGTATATGTAAATGTGTATGTAAATAAAAAGAATAAATTATATATTTAATATTTTCTCGAAACATGATATATGTAGTACTTATTTTTATCCTTAATATAAAATTTTTTTAATTAAATTATGTGGATTAAGTAAAAAAAATAAAATTAGTTAACTATCTTAATTTTTTTAAAAATTAAAATATTTTTTAAAATTATCATTATTTAATTTTTTAAAATAAATTAAATTAAAATATTTTTTTAAATATATAATAAATATTATCTTATAGTATAAAAAAAATCTCATATTCAGGATGAAATAAAGGATTTTATATTTATTGAAAAATATTATAGATATCATAATTCAATTCGTTGGGGGGAGAGTATGAAATAATTGCAGATGCACCCCATATTGCAAATTATACAATCTTACTAATTAATTTCTGGGAATGTGCCCACCACATGGCCTCCTTCTAGTCTTTCCACACTTATGCTTTTGGATAAAGTGGCAGCCGAAATAGTATAAAATGCAGCCAGGAGGGCCCGAAAGCCAATGACCACGCTTCATCAAAAAAAGTAAAAAAAAAATAAAGAAAGCCAATGACCACGTGTTAGTTATAATTGGACATAAACTGAAAAAAAAAAATCTCTCATGTCCCATTTAAAAAAAAAAATTATTTTATGGGTATTAAAAAAATAATTTTAGTTAGTTAAAATTAATTAAATTATTTTATATTTTAAATTTCTTTTAAAATTACTTTTATTTAATTTAATACTAATTTAAATCACTAATATATTTAATTTCTCTCTCTCACATCATTAATAAAAGGTAATTTTTGAAAAAAAAATTTTAATGTATCATTAAATTTTTTTTCTTTATATTTGGAACTACTAAAAGGAAAAAATTTTTCCTTATAAATAGGATAAGAGAAAATAAAGTAAAGTTAGTTCAGCATAAAATATTAAATCATTTGTAAACATTTAATTAGTATCTTAGAAACACAAAAAAGTATCTTAAAACATTTTCCTAAAAATATACGTCTCATAAATAAACCAAATCAACAATGAAAATATGTATAATACTTCTTCTAGTTCATTTTATAAGAGATTTTAAGAAGTATTATTTTGGTTCTATTTATAAGAGACAGACCCCTTTATTTTATGCATTTAATGATAAATTTCTTTTATATCCTTTATTAAAAATGAAAATTTTATTCATGAGGCAGTCCATTTGAACAGTTGTCTTGTGCATTTAAATATGAATATTTTTTTTAAAAGAAGTATCATATTATTATATATTAATTGCACTTAATTGATTTTAACTATTTTTGATTTGTTTATTATAAAAACGATGGAAAGGCGTATAAGAAAAGTTTTTAAAATTGTTGGAATATTAGATTGAGTGCGAAAGTTGTTGGTGTGTGTGTGAAAGAGCTTAAAAGCCCTTAAGACTCTGGGTGTGAAATCCACATTTGGTACTCATTATATTGATGAGTATCGAATGCTCATCAAAATTTGGATCATTTAAATTTAATTTTAATATATTTTTATTTTATTTCATATAGAATATAAAATAAAGATAATTTTATAATTATTATTTTTTAAAAAAATAATATTATCACTAAAAAAATTAAAATAAAAAACTTTAAATTTAAACCATCTATACTAAAATTGAACAATTCAGATAAGTGTGATGAGCACCAAATATAAATTGTGTGTATTTAAAAGCCCCAACTCTTATTATCGGAAAAAAAACAGCCCTAACTCTAAGACCCCTCATGGACATGAAAATTGTTAATTTCTGGGAATGCGCCCACCACATGGCCTCTTTATAGTCTTTACACTCATGCTTTTGGATAAAGTGGCAGCCTAAATAGTATAAAATGCAGACCAGAGGCCCCAGAGGCCAACGACCACGTGTTAGTTATAATTGAACATAACCTGAAAAAAATTTTAAAACTCCTTCCGATTCCACTTAAAAGGAAATTTATTTTTTATATGTATTAAAAAAATAATTTTAGTTAATTAAAATTAATAAACTTGTTTCATATTTTAATTTTTTTAATTTTTTACTTAATTTAATATTAATTTAAATAATTAATATATTTAATTTTTCTCTCACTTAAATAATGAAGGGCAATTTTTGAAAAGAAAAAATTTAATACACTATTAATATTTTTTTATATTTAGAACTACTAAAAGAATATTTTTTTTTCTTATAAATAGGATCGAAGAGAGTAAAATAAAGTTAGTTTAGCATAAAATATTAGATCATTTATAAACATTTAATTAGTATCTTAAAACATGTGGCCAAAACGTAAAAAAGTATCTTAAAGCATTTTCCTAAAGAATTTCTGTATATGCATATACGTCTCATAAATAAACCAAATCAACAAAAAAAATATATAATAATTTTTCTGATCCTTTTTATAAGAGATTTTTAAGAGTATTATTTTGGTCCTATTTATAAAAAACAAACCCCCTTTATCTTATGCATTTAATGATAAATTTCTTTTATATCCTTTATTAAAGATGAAAATTTTATTCATGAGGTGGTCCATTTGAACAGTTGTCTTATGCATTTAAATATGGACATTTTTTTTAAAGAAGTATCATATTATTATATATTAATTACACTTAATTGATTTCAACTATTTTTTTAATTTTGATGGAGTAATTATTTGTTTATTATAAAGATAAGGAGAGAGAGTATAAACAAAGCTTTTAAAATTGTTGGAATATCAAATTGAGCGTGAAAGTTGTTGGTGTGTGTGTGAAAGTACTTAAAAATCCTTAACTCTCTTGGTGTGGAATCCGCATTCGATGCCCATTAGATTGATGAGCATCGAATGCTCACCAAGATTGGGACTATTTAGATTTAATTTAATTTTAATATTATATTTTTAATATATTTTTATTTTATTTTATACAGAATATAAAATAAAGATAATTTTGTAACTGTCTTTTTTTTTAATAATATTATCATTAAAAAAATTAAAATAAAAAACTTTAAATTTGGACAATCCATATTAAAATTGGATAATTTAGATCTTGTGTGAATGATGAGCTTGGAGTGCTCATTAGCACCAAATGCAAATTGTGTGTGTGTTTAAAAGCCCTAACTCTGAGGCCCCTCATGGACATGAAAATTGTTAATTTTCAGAACTAGATGTGGAAATGGAGGGTTCTACTGATCAATTGGTGAATGAGACATTGATTCGATGAGATATCCTTTCAAAACCGGCCCAAGTAAAAATGACTAAATAATTAATAAAATTGATAAAAAGAGTTATAAAAAAATTGGTAACAAATGAATAAGAACAATTTCTTATATTTTTATAACATTTTACATATAAAATAAAAATATATTAATTTAATTATAATCAATTAAATCATGAGTCGATTACAATAAAGTTTATTGAATTTTCTCTAATTAATCAGTATGTATAATTGCAGTATGTATAATTGGAGAAAGTTAGATAAAATAGAATACCCTACCTATGGCTATGAGAAGGGATACACTATAAACTACCAAAAAAAGTGCCAATTTGTGATGAAAATTTTCATCACAAAAATCCATCCAAATTCACTGCGAAATGATTTTGCGATGGAGATATCCAAAATCTGCTGTAAAATTGTTTGCGACGCCTTAATATGCAATGAACCAATTCACTACAAAATCCAGTGTAAAATTTCCTAATTTCATTGCAAAATTTGCGTATTACTATGGTATAATGTGTTACCTCTATCTCTCCAATTACACTGAGTTAGAGTTAGAGGGGATTCCACAAAATTCAAATTTATTTATAATAAAATTTAAAATGCAAGGGTTTGGCTTGAAGTGGTGTATAAATAAGGATGCTGGTTGCTTTCACAAGGCACAAACACATGGTAACTCAACCAGATGGCCAGTACTGCTTCACTGTACACTTTGGTTTTTGTGAGTTCAGTTGTATTGTTCTCTCATTTCCATGCCTCAGAGGCACAACCCAAACCCCCTATCGTGAAGGGACTGTCTTGGACTTTCTATCAGTCAAGCTGCCCCCAGGTTGAGGTTTTAGTCAGGAACCACCTCAGGAAGGTCTTCAAGAACGACATTGGTCAGGCTGCTGGTATAGTTCGCATCTTCTTCCATGACTGCTTCGTCCAGGTCAGTATGTATATATATATATATATGTAATCACAAAAACTTAGGTACAGATTTGTTCAGATCTGTTTTTCATGTTTGGGTGATGAGAAATTTAAAGTGATGATTGCAGGGATGCGACGGGTCCGTGTTGTTGGACGCAGTAGCGCCGAATAATAAGAGCGAGAAGGACACCATTCCAAACAGCACCTTAAGGCCAGAGGCGTTGCAGACCATTGAGAATCTTCGAGCTCTTGTTCATAACAAGTGCGGCAGAGTAGTCTCTTGCTCTGACATTACCGTCCTCGCAGCTCGTGATGCTGTTTTCTTGGTAATTAATTAATCTCTTGCTTTATTTC
The DNA here is from genome assembly GCA_026686845.1 of Adenanthera pavonina. NCBI lineage: Eukaryota > Viridiplantae > Streptophyta > Magnoliopsida > Fabales > Fabaceae > Adenanthera > Adenanthera pavonina. The sequence goes on along the minus strand of JAIVEN010000001.1, from coordinate 48,552,075 downwards.
TCATTTCATATACATACATTATACATATATATTTCCATCTTTATTTGTTTGTGAGGTTATAAAAGGATGTCAGACTCAGCTGAAATTTCATAGTGACAATAATAACTTTATTATTTATAAAAAATATTTACATGTAATAAAATTTAAAATTTATTGTTCTACTATATATTCATAAAATTTTCATAATATATATTACTCAATGAAATTAAAATATAATTTTAATATATAATTATTTTATCTAATTTTAATTTTTTATTTAAAAAATGGTGAGTAATTTTAAAATAAGATTTTTTCTCCACAATTTCTCTTTTTTGGAAAGAAAAATTGAAAAAAAAAATGTCGAACTCATGGGTCATTTACTATTCCAGTTTTCTTTGTCTCCAACTCTTCTCCCTGAATCAAGTAGAAGAAAATGTATTTTTTTCTCTATTTTTCTCTCTCCTTTTCTTCTCTCAATCCAGGTGCATGACTAATGTATTAGATATTCTCTCTTATAAGTGATTGAAGCTTATTAACGGCAAATTGGGACGGCAATTAAATTTTTTTTGACAAATTTATTAACACAAATTAATTAATTTTTTATGTATTTCCTCTAGTTCCACGTATAGTTTCTTTTATCCTATCTTTAAATATAAGACTTCTTATAATATATGTGGTAGTATTTATTATATATTTTCATAAAATATCTTTATTTAATATATTTTAAAAAAATTAAATAAAAATAATTTTATAAAATATTAAAATTTTTTAAAAATTAAAATAATTAATTAATTTTACTCATGAGCATTTTAAAGAGTAGAGGAAGAATTTTTTTTATAAAAGAAAGAGAAAAAATTGAAAAATCAAAGGTCTGTTTCTAATGATGATGCCCTGGGCTAATCTGTCCTTCAAAAAAGCAAAAGTCACCGAAGTGGAGAAACCACTGATTCATTATTGGCGCTATAGTGCATTCCATGATTGATTGCATCAGCATTTATAGTAAAAAAATTCACCACTATCAAAAGTTCAAAACCATCAAACAACTAGTACTTCAGAATACTCCAATAGCTACGGCGTTTGGAAAAAATAAAAAATAAAAAATCACGTTAATTTGTTTCTTTGTATTTGATGACAGTCCGGAGGGCCCGACTTCCCAGTGCCACTAGGAAGGCGGGACAGCCTAAACTTCAGCGTCGCCGGAACCAATAACCTCCCCAGGCCCATCCAGCACCGCCGGCGGCGTCCTCAGCGCACTCGGTGCCCAAAACTTCGACACCACCGATGTCGTCGCCCTTTCTGGGGCTCACACCTTCGGCCGCGCCCACTGCGGCTCCTTCTTCCGCCGTCTCTCCCCCACCGTTGACCCCACCATGGACCCCTCCTTCGCCGCGTCCCTGAAGGCCACATGTCCTGCCGCCAGCTCCCCGAACACCACCAACCTCGACGTACGAACCCCCAACAAATTTGACAACCAGTACTACGTGGACCTCGTGAACCGGCAAGGGCTCTTCTTCTCCGACCAGGATCTGTTCACCGACTCCAGAACCAAGGGCATCGTCACCAGCTTCGCCAAGAACCAGAAATTGTTCTTCGACAAGTTCGCTAAGGCCATGATCAAAATGAGTCAGCTGAGCGTGTTGACGGGGACGCAAGGGGAGATTCGTGCCAAGTGCTCCACCGCCAACGGCAGAACGACATCGTCCATGTTGTCGTCTGTGTTGGAAGACGTGGAGGAGTTGACTCAGTTTTAAATTTAGGGGTGGGATGGGAGAAAGGCCATGCGTGACTTGGATATATTGTTACATTATATGAAGATCGATCTGTTATGTATGGTGTGCTCGACAGGCTGTTCTTCTGTGGTTTGTTTTTTTTTTTGCCGCCGCTGTTCTTCTATGGTTGTTTGTACTTCATTTTGCGTCCCTTTGATTCACCACGTTTATTTGATCTCTTCTTGTTGAAGAGACCATGGAGACTAGTTGGGCTTCCAACTTTAATCTTGATGCTTTTTCATGGCGTTCGAAGGGTGTAATAATGGCTTAGAGCTTGCTGATTTTCTCTGCACTTTGGATAAAGTTCGCAGTGTGAACAAATTGAAACTATTTTTTTTTTAATCTTTTTTACTTTTTAACCGATTCTCTTTTGACAAATCCCAATACTGGAGACATGGTAATACTAGCTTTGATGGGCATGGCTGCAGAATAGAAACCTGCGCACCACCTATGGTCTCAGAACTATGTTGGGTTCAATCAATAATAATAATAATAATAACAATAATAATCTCTTTCTCTGCCATGCCATTTTTGTTTATTTTATCCTTCATCTCTGATTTAACCTGTAGGATTTAATGGGTAGTTCCGTTTCCAATCACAGCAGTCCACATGTACATTTATTAAGCACAGCCAAAGTAAATAAATTATAAAGGAATAATTGACTTTAATTTGTATTTTTTTGGGACCAAAACTTTAATTTTATATATCTACTTTCTTAATCCTATAGTCATTAATATAAAATATAAAATTTATAGAAAGCTGTCCGTAAGATATAAATAAGACATCTCATTCTAAAATGAGAGTGGCGTTCTGGAGAGTGGATTATGTTATAACTTATTGCCATATTCTGCAACTCACTGATCGTGTGGTACCCTGTGGACATGGCCAGGGCAAAAATTTTTTGGCGGAAATGGGTGAGATTTTATGCTAGAAACAGCCCAAGGCAAAAACAAAAAAGAAATACTAGAATTTATTAGGCTGAGTCTGGCCCAATCATATTGGGCCTTGTAAAATCAGAATTCCATTACGTCCCGTTTATTAGGCTGGATCATGTGGACCATGCCCACCTCATAAATTCATCAAGCTAAGGAAGAGATGTTGTTTTACCACTTTATGGCAAGCTTGTCTTCTCTGCAAATTAAATTTTAACAGATCATATGCAAATTTTCTTTCGTATGTGTGGAGAAAGAAAAAGTATGAGAAAATGATTATTTACTGATATTGTTTAATTATTCTGATTTGTGGCTAATTTGTAAAATGGATTAAGAGTAAATTTACCTTGAAAGTATTTTCTGAGAAGTTAAAGATACTTTAAACAGACTTTTGAAATAACATTGCCGACTTCCGCGAAGCAGATGGCGGATCAGAACTGCCTAGGAAACTAGAAATGAGCATTTGAACTTTCCGGGTTGTGGATCCGACCTGTCAATGTCAGTTGGGGTTGGACCCACCCTGTGTGTCTGTTTTGCTGCATACCTCTGTATTGGACACTGCTAGCGCCAAGGCTGTCTCGTCTGAACAAGGCAATTTCATACTCTGAATTATAATTATAATTTTGAATTTTCTTAAAATCATAATTTGTATTTTTTATGATTTAATAGTGCGCTTCGATAAAATACTCTCATAATATCAATAAAAAATACTTCTTTAATTTTTAATATTAAATAATTTTAACAAGGTGAATTAAGAATAAGAGTTAAAATTAATTAATTATCTTAATTTTTTTAAAAATTATAATATTTTTTTAAATTATTCTCATTTAATATTTTTTTTATGATACATTAAATATAATTTTTTTTAAAAAATATATAATAAATATTATTTTATATACTATAGAGGGTTCTATATTTAAAATAAAAAAAATTTTATAATTAAATCAGAAGGGAGTATTAAAATTTTACTCATTTTGTGAGTCAATTCAAGAGAATATCTATTACAGTATTTTGAGAAGTTTTATAACGTTGTTTTCATCCAATTTTGATGCTTCGTAAAAAAGTTTTCCTTTCATTTCTTAACTTGATTTAAAAATGATTTCAATTACAATACGAAAAATCATCATGAGAAGGAAAAGTCCTGGACTCCAAATTATACTTTTATTTCTAATTTTTTAATATTAATATTTACTATTTCAATTGGTTTTTAATATAAAATTTTTTTTCTAACTCTAAATATATGATCTTTTATATATAAAATTGATAATATTTATTATATATTTTTAAAAAATATTTTTATTTAATATATTTTATAAAAAAATTTTAAAAAAATTTATAATTGTTTTTAAAAATATTGAAATAATTAACTTTAACTTGTATATTTAAACGCGTAAACCAATTTAAAAAAGTTTTGTGAGGACTACGGAGAATGTGAATGTGGAAAAGTCCTCATTCCTCAACTTGAAGCACACGTCTTTAAATCTGGCAGGCATTTAATCCATGAATCAGAGCCACCAGAGCTGCAACTTTGTCTCCCAGTAAACACAAGTCTCGAGCGGTACCCTGTTCCAAAATCTTACAGATCATGGCTTCTACTGCCAATGCAATTGCTTTCATATTAGCCTCCTTTCTTCTTCTGGGTTTTCCCATCCACGCTTCTCATCTCAAGTCTGAAGTAGAATCCAAGCATCCTTTAGTGAAGGGACTCTCGTGGAGTTTCTACGAATCAAGCTGTGCTGATGTTGAATCTATCATCCGAAAGCATCTCAAGAAGGTCTTAAAAAATGACATAGGCCAAGCCGCTGGCTTGCTTCGCCTTCATTTTCATGATTGCTTCGTTCAGGTAATCTTTTCTTTATCCTTTTCATGTTATCCGTTTGTTCCTCGATCTGTTCTTCTTTCAGAATTTCTAAGAGAAGTTATATGTTTGGGTGAATATTGGGGAGAAACTGTTACTGTTACTTAGCTTCAAGTTTAAGCAAACATGTTTCAAGTCTTACCTACCCGGTTGACTTAGCGTTAACGGCTGTTGACTAATCCCAACCAAATCAAAAGTAAAAGAGATGAACTGCAAAAAGCGATTATTTTCTTACACAAAGCTTTAGAAACCGAATCCTGTGTAAAAAAACAAAATATTGGCGTTTGTGGCAGGGTTGTGATGGGTCGGTGTTGCTGGATGGATCAGCAAGTGGGCCAAGCGAGAAGGAGGCACCACCAAATCTGACCTTAAGAGCTAAGGCTTTTAAGATCATTGAGGATCTCAGGGCTCGTGTCCACCAACACTGTGGTAGTGTCGTCTCTTGTGCTGACATCACCGCCCTTGCTGCGCGTGACTCTGTTTTCCTGGTAATTCTTACTCTCTTCTATATTGAAACAAAATTCATATACTTGATGATCAATATATCTTGGAGATATGTTCCTTCTTCGTTTTGTAGTGTTTCAGTGCTTCTGATCATGATTGGAACTAGTATATTTTGTCATACCTTGTACATGATATGGTACTTGCAAATCAATAATATGATTCGTAGATTAGTTTTCTATACGTTTTCTTGAATTTTCTTTCCAGACTGGAGGACCAGAGTATGAGGTTCCATTGGGAAGACGCGACGGCCTAGCGTTCGCCACAAGAGATGCCACGGTGGCTAATCTCCCATCGCCGTTCAACGACACTGGCGTCATACTCGCCTCACTGGCCACCAAAGGCTTCGACCCGACCGACGTCGTCTCCCTCTCCGGCGGCCACACCATAGGCATCGGCCACTGTACTTCCTTCACCAACAGGCTCTACCCCAACCAAGACCCCGTCATGGACGAGACCTTTGCCGACGACCTCAAGATCATATGCCCCGCCCAGGACACTAACAGCACCACCGTGATCGACCTCCGAACACCTAACCTGTTTGACAACAAGTACTACGTGGACCTCGTGAACCGCCAGGGACTCTTCACCTCGGACCAAGACTTGTTCACTGATGAGAGGACTAAGGAGATCGTGAAAGACTTTGCTGAGAACCAGAGTCTTTTCTTTGAGAAGTTTGCAAAGGCTATGGTGAAGATGGGTCAGCTGGGCGTGTTGACGGGAGCTAACGGGGAGATTCGAGGGAATTGCTCTGTGAGGAACCAAGATTACGAGTCTTTCTTGAAGAGGTATAAGATGGAGGATGTTGAGGAAGACAGGTCTGAACTGTGAGTTATGTGTTCGTGTATGTGTGATAAGGATCGATGTGTACGTAGGTTAATTATGTGATGTGTTTTGTAATTCACTTGATGATGATCATGATCCTTAGACTTTGTGTATTATATGCTTGATCTAACAAACACTTCACTATGCTACTTTGATAATAATAAATGTGGTCTAAAAGATGTTGGTGTTTCGATTTTCAAGGTGTGTAGGGATTGGTTCGTTCATAGCTTTCTATGGAAAAGCCCTTCATGTAAAAGTATCAGGTTTCGCATCAACTGAGTTTTGATTATTTGATTGAATATTTCACATGTTATTTATATTGCATATGTAAAAAAATATTAATATTTTTATAAAAATAAATATTAATAAATTTACATTTACTTCTATTTTTATTTTTTTAATATAAAAAATTAATATTATTATATTATTATTATTTATATTTTACCCAATAAATTCATATGTAATTACTATCTTATAATATCATATTACATTTTATTCCATTATATTTCATTGTCTTAACGTAATTGAACCAAGTGGACCCAATAGTCTAACGTTTGCTTTTCGACATGTTTTATCTAGTTGCGCCAAGTTGAACCGTTTAATTACGCAACCTGCCAAGAGAACATGAGTTTCAAAGTACTACTGGAAATAGATTAAGGTTGAATATAAATAATAAAATTAAGTTGCACTATTTATAAGTTAAATTAGGATGACTTATTCCTCATATTTTATAATTTATACGTAATGCACATAAAGTCATCTGAAATCAGCTTAAATGATGAAGATAAAATGAGATATGAGAGATGTCCAAGTTTCAATCTTCCTAATGCAACTGATACACACACGCACGCACGCAAACATATAAACAGAAATGTGTGAGGATGGGTTATTATAATGTTTTATTCCTTTGCTCTTCATATCACACACTTGTTATTAATATTCTTAAGCGAAGAATATGACATATAAACATTTTTTATTTCCATAGTATTTTTTTTAAGCGATAAGGTTTTGGCTTGTTCCGTACTGGCCGCGCGTTAGGGCCGGACTAATTAATTCTCAATTTGACCATCGGCATGTAGAAAAGGGTTTCATTATCATTATTGGTGTTCATCGTTGCCAGTTTATTCAGGTTAAAATGAATAGTTGACTTTTGAAAAATATGTTATAAAATTTTAAAAATTTAAGATTAAATATTTGTTAGGCTCAATCATAAAATAAACGTATGTTGTAATAGAGAGATTCACGTTAAGGTATTCTATAATAGCTTTTAATTTAATCCAACAATAAACAAGTCAACATTCATATTAAGTTTATCAATTAAAATTGTAATTTAGGCTTATAAATAGAATTCATATTTCAAGAAGTTTATATGAATCAATTTGGTTGCTATATAGATGTCTTCTTTTGTCCTGGATGAATGACAATATATATGCACGTTTAACATGTACAATTAATTGAACCAATTTAATTGGATTTTGAAAATTTTCATTTAATTAATTTAATTATTAGATTAATTTTGGTCCAATCAGGTTGAAACTGATCCAACTAGTGTTAAATTAGTTTTGTTATCAACTCTCATACGCTATTCGTCTAATCTATCTTGCATGATAAGGCTTGAGTTGTCAAAATAAAAGGATACATTTGTTTTTATACAGTGGGAGGAAATCTCTATTATTAAATGATTTGACGAATGGTTTTGTTTAGAAGGTCCAGAAACCAATACATGTCAGAGTCCATGAACACCTCTTAGTGTATGATAAATAAATTAACAATTGCATTATCAGATCAATAAAGGGTTTTTTGTTTTGGTACGATCTTCCAAAATTCAAGATCAAATTAACATAGAAAAGTATGGTTAGTATGTAATTAGGAAAAAGAAAATTAAGGTGAACTAAACTATTTCTAGATTTCAATATAAATTAAAAAAGTTATAGGTAAATGATTATGATTTCCTTGGTTAATTTCTTGAAGGACACGATGAAGAGGGGAGAATAAATAGAAAGAGCCATTCACGTGACCCTGTCTCGGTGGGGATTGAAGGTTAATTTGGTTTTCAAGTTCCAAAATGAGAGGTGATTTGATTCAAAGTCACATCAAAACTACCATTTGGAGACTGTAGTACCAAGCAGGACAATAGAACTGAATCTTCCTTTTTTTTGGAACGCTCCAGCAACTTCGTCCATTTGTGACTTTTGCTTGTTTGTTTATTGGTAGACATATTTTAATTTTTTTCTCAAACTAATATTTGATTAATCCTTTAATAAATTCTACAACTTATACTTTTCGTTCTATAAAATTAATCATAATATATAATAGATACTACATTCTACCTTGTTCCATTAGTATCCATGATTTTTAGACCTGCATATATTTAATTATGCTTAATAAACTAGTGATATTTTAAAGACGCGGATAGGTGTTTTGGTATGTGTGATAGGGATGTGCACGTAGGTTATGTGATGTGTTTCGTGTTCACTTGATGTCTATATATATACAGACAAACACGCGTGCGCACACACACATATAAATATATGTATGTATGTGTGTATATGTGTGTGTGGATATATATGTATGGGGCATTACGACTATTCCATTGCTCTTCATTTTCATATGCTTGTTATCAAAGAATATGACACATAAACAATATTTTTCGAATTCATATTAATTTTTTTTGGAGTGAAAATGTTTTAGCTTGTTCCGTACTGGCCGTCAAGGAGGGGGCTGACTAGTTCTAAAATTTGACCATTGAGTTAATTTTAAAAATTTAACATTAAATATTTGCTAGTCTTAATGATAGAATAAACATATGTTTTGATAAAGTGATTTACATATGTTCTTAATTCCATAGTAATTTTTATTTTAAAAGCGAAAAGGTTTTAGCCTGTTCCGTATTGGCCGCGTAGAGGGGGCTGGCTACTAGTTCTAAATTTGGCCATTGACCGGTAGGAAAGGGTTTTATTTTCATTGATGTTGGCGTTAATCGTAGTCGGTTTATTTAGGTTGAAGATAATATTGACTTTTGAGAAAAAACGTTATAAAATTTTAAAAATTTAACATTAAATATTTGTTAGTCTTAAAATAAACAATTGTTTTAATAGAGAGATTCACATTAAGGTATTCTATCATAGTTTTTATTTAATCCAACAATAAACAAGTCAAGATTCAAAAGCCTCTCCTCGGTGAGAGTCTAAACCCTCTTCCTCTATGAGAGTCCAAACCCTTGGCTTACGTCCGATATCAATCTTCTTAATGCTTCTCTTCCTGGCTTTCGCCAGGTAAGAGTGTGTTCGTGCATTTCGGTGTTCTGTGTAGTAGGTTTGGTGGCATGCTTATGTGCATTAGGGCTTGAAGGTTGTCAGAGAGCTCATCCCAATGTTGCTGTTCGCTATGCAGTGATGGGTTGTTCGGCGATTCGGAATCTAGTGAATATGGTTTGCAGATTGTTTCTTCTTCAGATGGGGAAGATCTGTGGCCAGGGGATGTGGTGATTTCCATCAATCAATTGTCCACTTCCATCAAAAGACTTCTGTTGTGGTTTTGTCTCTTGCAAGTCCTACGCGTGGAGGTTTCTCAAAATTTGTTATCGCTAAGGTAGGTTCATTGATGGAGGGGATGGAATTCAAAATGATGGTTCTTAGAATCACCATCACTAGTAATGGTGTTGCTATTGTAGATTCCCAGTGAGATGGCAGCTTTGTTCTCTGTAATGCCTTGGATTGGTGGTCTTTTGTCTTTGGGTTGGGTTTTACTTTCTTGTCTATTTATACTCTTGGTTTATTGACTTGTTCTTTTGTCTCTGTTGAAGTTGGTGACTGCGGTGCTTTTTGGTGGCTTTGACATGGTTGTCTTCTTTGATCCTTCTCTCTAGTTTGGTGTTTGTGAGTTAGGTAGGGTCATGTTTGGGTTGGATAAAGTTTGCTGTTCTTTTGTGTTTTGGGCATTTGTTTTCTTGTATTGTTGCTTTTTCTTTAATGATACTTGTTTTTAGCCAAAAAAAAAAATCATACTTGTTTCTTTGTTAACAATTGCTTAATTAACTAGATCATTTTTTTTTGGGTAAGGCCTTCCAAATTCAAGTGCAAATTAGCAAAGAAAGGTATATTTAATAATTAGGAAAAGGAAAAGGTGAATTAAAACTTCTCAAGATTGCAATCTAAATTATTGTGAAAAGGTAGGAATTGATAGAAACTAAGATTGAATGTTCTGTTTGGCAGCTCTACACCATAACACTTTACTTGGTGATACTTATCAACTTTTCAATAAAAGCACATGATATGAACCTCTTAGAGATATGCTCTAAGTAACCTAGAAAATATAGAGTAGTAGAAAAACTTTATTCAAGAGATTCAGAAGGTAATTATAGTTAGAACCCTAGAAGAATTCCTTTTTATATCCTTAACCATAACGATGCCCACAAGGTTAATTATTTCTCACGGTAGGTCAAATGTATTTTTAATAAAACACAAAGATAAGAGGAAAAGAGAGAGAAATAGAAAATAAGAGGGAGAAAAGGGAAAACTCAATAAACCTTACTGAAAACACATAACTATATTATTCCACTCTTGTTAAGAAAACACATTTCGTATATAGAGGCTTTTATATAAGTAAAATATGAAAAACCTAATTCTAAAATAACAAGAAATACTTGTGGCTCAAGTAATCTTATCAGATTTAGAAAATCTAAAAGATATATCTAATTATAAAAAATATAATAACAAAAAAAATTCAAAGAAAAGTAATAAAATTAATATTTTAATTTTAGTACTATTAGATATTCTTCTTAATTTAAGAATTAAGCTTATCAAGAAAATTTTATTTATCTTAATTTAAACGTAACTAATGATTTTAGGTTCAATGAAATACAAATTAGAAGCCAACAAAATAAATAAATAAACAAAATTATCTAAATAAAAGTGATCTAAAAATTCTTTGCAAGCAATTATGTGGGTGGTGCTTGAGATTATTTGGGATCCTTCCTTGATCTCTGTCATTCCCCATTTTCTTGAAAAGGTTCATCCTCAAATCTTTGGCACCTTAGGATCAACTTAAACTTGTTTCTTTTGTTTCAACCTCCATAGTTGCTTTTGCATCATCTTGTATCTTAAAATGAAAACATTCATATTTTTTTGAGTAACTTTTTTTCATCCCTTTTTCTCTCTTTTCAATGTGCTGTTTTTTTGGATGAATTTTTCTTTTCTTATTTTTTTACTAGATAAACTCACAAACACACAAACACAAATGTGAGAGAAGGAAAGAATGCTGTGGAGATGAAGAAGATGTTGAAGGACACAAGAAAAGAACAATGAAGAAGAGGATAGAAGAATATGGAAGAAAACACAAAACAAAAGATAGAGCTAAATTCCAAAATTGAAGTTTTGATACCAACTAGTATGGACCCCTTAGAGATTTACCCTAAGTAACTAAGAAAATATAGAGTAGTAGAAGAACTTGACTCAAGAGATTCAGAAAATGATCAGTTAGAATCCTGAAGGAATTTATCTTTAGATCCCTAACTATTATGACGGCCACAAGATTGATCATGTAACAATCCAAGTTTAATCATTTCCAATGCATAAGAGAAACTTATGAGAGAGTATTTATGGAATTATTTTGGTCTAGAGGAATAAGGAGAAATAAGCTCAAGGTGTGGCGGCGAGCCTCTCTGACTTTGCGATGACGTTAAAAAAGTGTTTGTTGGATTTGACATTGAGATGATCAGTGCCGTGGCGGACTTACCCCACACCACGGTGCTAGTTGCAAAAAGTGAATAAATCTTGATGTGAAGGAGCTCATCAGAATAAGGAAGTCAGAGGAGAGTACGACAGCTTTACTAGGGTTTGTCATTTCTGGCTTGGAAGGCTTGATTTTTAGGCTTTGGAGGTTTGAATCTTGTGTGGTAAGTGGGTTTTCATCGTTCTTTCTTCATGATTTGGTGGGTGGCTTCGTTAGTATGAGTTGGATTTCATTTTGGGATGGTTTTTCACCAATTAAAATGGATAAGAACGTGTTATTGAGGTGTTGTTTGGTGTTTTCAAATTTTAGATAGAGGATTTTGGGTGTTTGTGAGGGCGTTTCTACAAACCTTAGCCTCTACTATGTGGGGTTTTTGTTGTGTAAATTTTCTAAGTTGCATTGGCCTATAAGGAACTAATTTATGGTTAATGAAGGATGAGTATGGTATTAGTTTTATGATTTTTTTGAGTATAAGCTTGGAACCCTAAGTTAAGGCTTATTGGGAGCTATAACACCAATTGATATGTGTGTAACTTGATTGTGTGGGTCGTAAGCTCATTTAATGGAAGTATCTATACTTTGAGAAGTTGTTTGGAAGTGGCAAATTCATCGGTAAGTGGCTAACTTATTGTATGACGGAAATTGGCCTTGTAGGTACTAAGTGGCCTTGGATAGTTTTAATGGTTCCATTAGAGTTTTGATGAATGTTTAGGGTTTAATTGATATTGGGATACCATTTGTTTGACTTGGATTGATTTCCTTTTATGTGGATGTAGTTGATAATCTAACAGCCTATTATGGTGTCATGTGAGTTCGGACAATTTGAGGTAATCAGAGAGTAACTTTTGTTTACTATATATGTTTTGAACATTTTATATCATGGTATGCACTTTTATGACACGACTAGTAGGTTTTCTCAACCCTTTTATTCTCTTGGAAACTATGACGAGAAAATGGAAATGACTAGTATATATATATATATATGTATGAATCTAAATACGATAGAATTTGACATATGATTATTATGCATTGCCATATTCTTGTCTTGTATAAGTATGATATGCTAGTATGATGATAATGACAAGGATATTGAATAGAATATGAAAGCTTGGTAGCATTATGAATGTATATGTGAATTGTACTCCCTATGATTCTATTGTCAATGATGACATTGTGCTAGCATGATGATAATGTATAATAAGAAATGACATGTTAGCATGACATATGGGCATCATCACTAATTATGTCATGGTTGAGCATATGTTGGTTGGATGATAATGTCGTTGAGATACCATGTCATATGTTGGTCCACTAAATGGTATACAAGACCTAATGTTCAAGTGGTGAGGATTAAAATATCCTTATTACTAAATAGTTGTCCTTTGACTGGGGAGACTCATGTAACTATGGATTAGGGATATACTTTGTCTAAGTGGCCACTTATTTGGATGGTTTAGAGAAAGGAGAACTATGGTCTAACCATTAGTGGAATTACCTTTGGCCATGTCATGACTAGTGAGAGGTGAGCTTAGTAGTTACCCTAAAATTGGTTTTCATTGGTTGTTGGAAGGGAGCTACTTGTTAAGTTTACCCCGTGATAGTAATTAGCTCATGATTCTAACGGTGATTGCTGGGGGCTTTGTTGCATATCATGTGCATTGCATCCTACATTGCATATTTCTTGTATTTGAACTTTGTATTATAACCTTGTATATGAATCTTGTGTTTGTACTTTCATGTTAGAACCCTTGTATTTTTGGAAGTTGTCCTTTAGTTATTGGAACTTTTGTCTCACTCTCCCATGGATAACATTTTTAGGAGAGAACCTTAGCTCTAGCAAGGTGGAAGCTAAGGAGGATTAGTCCTCCTTAGTGATGCGGGGATATTGGAGTACTATCGTTGGGTATGATCTTTTCAAGAACACATGTTGTATATGTTTAGTATAGTACCAAGTGTAGGAAATTGACATGATACTATTTGTAATTTTATTTATGTATCTCTTGGGTTGTTTTGGGGCTGTTGTCTCTTATGCATGTCTCTTGTCACTTATGACTTCTAGGTTCACTACACCAAAAATGGGAAACGTTTGTGTTTATTTTTTCCCTTTATTGGCATTTCATAAACACCAATTATTTGAGCACTGATAAAAAGGAGAGGGTCTTAGTTGACACTTGTAAAATGTTGATTAAAGTTAGCTTTATTTGGCATTTCCTGGATAAATGCTGACAAAAACATCAACTTTAGTTGGCATTTATATTAACAAATGCCAACCAAAGTGAACTTTAGATGGCTTTTATATTAATAAACGCCATCTAAAGGGGTAACTTAGTTGGCGTTTATCATATAAATGCCAACATTTTTCTTTATTTTTTGAATAAAAAGATTCCCTTGAATATCGCCTAGACCGTTAAAGAAAGAAGGGGAAGAAATGCTCATTACTTTTAATCGATTAATAATTCCAAATTTATGTTGTTTTATCAAAAGAAACATATATACAAACAATAAATATTGAAGAAATTATCAGCTCAATCTATATAATTAGAACATATATATACAAACAATAAATATTGAAAAAATTATCAACTCAATCTACATAACTAGAATAGAGGAACAAATGGACTAAAGCCTAACTAACAAAATTTCTACATAATTCAAATGGTAAAATTTCTACATATTCAGTAAAAAAAAAAGTAGCAAAGAGAAGGGAATTTATCAACTCAACATCTTCGACCCTTCAATAGCATAAATTAAAAAAAAAAAAACTAAAACTAGAAACAATGGAAACGACTGAACCCGACAATGTCAAACTCACCATACAGATGAAACCAAGGGAGAGAGATTAGAGATTTGATTGAAAGAAATTAGAGATCAGACAATACACGGTGTCGAACTCTCCAAAGATGAAATTGAGACAGAGAGAGGTGGAGAGTTTGTAGATCGGATAGAAGACACTAGATCTAACCTTATCCATGTCGTGCCTTATACTTTGATCTTATACACGAGAGTTGGTGACGATGCTAGGGATGATGGCGTAGCAGAAGGGGAAGATGGCAGTGGCGTCAATGCAGTAGTCGATGGTGGTGCAGCAGATGAGGAAACGAAGTGTCATAGATTCGATGATGTTGAAGATGTGGTGGCTGGGGATAACGAAGGAGGAGGGATGAGGAAGCAAAGTATGGAGGTGGGGAAAGGTGTGTCAAAGAAAAAGAGTGTTGCTGAAAAAGAAAAGAAGGAAATGGAGAAAGGATGAAGCATGTGAGAAAAAAAAGAGGATAAATAAGGACCATTGGATTTTTTTTTATCAACGGTCATCAATATCAAGCGTGGCTTATGTTTTTTTACTTAGATAATAAATTGTTGGTGTTTGTAAAAATAAATGCTGACTAAACTTAACTCAGTGCCACTTTTAGTTGGCGTTTCTTTACAAAAGCCAACTTTACTGTGAAACTAAAGTGGCTATTTGTGATAGAAACACCAACTATTACTTGATAAAGTTGGTGTTTGTTTAATAAACGATAACTATGGCCTAGAAAATTTAGTGTTTGTCAACAAATGCTAACTATTAGACACCAATAAAAGCTAAATTTGGCGTAGTGGTTGATTGAGGCTATGATATGAATGGAAGTGTATGTTGTGTCAATGGAGGGTGGTATGTATAATTGTAGTGGTGGTTTAAGCTATCTTGATGCCTTGTGATATTTTGATGATGTGGTAGTTGGGTGTCTTTGGCCTTGTGCCCCATTTACTATAATAGTGAGTTTGGGATCCTGGCATTGATTGCCCCACGTGTATTTTATTAAGTTAGAGTGGGTTTATGTGGTTGGACTTGACATTTGGGTAGATTTTGGCAAAAATGGGTATGTTATCCATTAGAAGGATTTAGAGTTTAAGGAAGTCAAATCTTAAAGAAGAGGTTTCTTTGAGGTATAACTTCCTTGAACAGTGTCTCTTTATCATTTATGACTTGTGGGAATAGGTTTGGTGTCCAGAAGATTCGTGGTTTGGTTTTGGGTGGTGTT
Source organism: Adenanthera pavonina (assembly GCA_026686845.1). NCBI lineage: Eukaryota > Viridiplantae > Streptophyta > Magnoliopsida > Fabales > Fabaceae > Adenanthera > Adenanthera pavonina. The sequence goes on along the minus strand of JAIVEN010000001.1, from coordinate 48,536,459 downwards.
GGTGTCAAGTTTTAGCCAAAAATTGATTGTTTCAATCTCCAGGAGGACAAGTTGGAGGGGGGGATGGGTGTCTAAAATCTCCATGCGGAAGAATTTGAGATGTGGCCTATGCCTATAGTTAGAGGAGATCTAGACTACATGTGATTTAAGAGTATTGGAATCATATCAATCAGAGTTTCGAATGAGAAGATATGTGCATCTAAAAATCAGCCAAAATATAAGCAAATTGCTAATAGCTTAGCAGATTCGGGCACCATGGTGCCACAGTAGCAAATCTTACCCTTTTCATATGTTCATCATTTAGTTGCAGCTTTTGGTCTTTTGTTCATCTTTGACCTTGTTTTCTAAGTTTTTCCTATTGTTTCTCATCCCAATGTATCCTTTCAGTTTGTCTTTTAAATATGTCTTGGTCCAAAGCAATCTGAATGTTACCTATCATCTTTCAAAGTGTCACGTAATCAATTCTTGATGGTTGTTTTGTGTCATAAATTATGAGAATGTTATAGATCACTCCTCATGGTAAGTCAGATGTATTCTTTAAAGAACACAAAGATAATAGAAAAAGGGAGAGAGAAATAGAAAATAAGAGGGAAAAAAGGAAATACTTAATAAATTCTTATTGAAAACATATAATAATACTATTCCACTTTTCTTAAGAAAATGTATTACATAGAAGCCTTTATATAAGTAAAATATGAAAAATCTAATTTCAAAATAACTAGGAATAATTGGGGTTCAAGTAATCCTATCAGATCTTGGAAATTTAAAAGATATATCTAATTATAAAAACTCTAATAATAAAAAATAAAAACTTCAGAGAAAAATAATAAAATTAATATTTTAATTCTAATACTATTAGATAATCTTCTTAAATTTAGAAAGTCTCCTTAATTTAAAAATTGAGCTTATCTAATATATTTTATTTATCCTAATTTAAATCTAACTAATGATTTTGGGTCCAAGAAAATACAAATTAAAAACTAACAAAAATGATCTAAATATTCCTTGCAAGCAATTATATGAATGACGCTTATATGGGATGTCTTGTTGATCTCTATTAACATCAACGTTATGAGTATAAGTCTAAAGAAAAGCTAATCCTAAAAAGCTAGTTTATTAGATAGAAGAATCCTTTGACTAATAAAAGTGTCACTTTTTTTTTTTATATTCGTTAATGTGGGACTCATGACATGTTCACTAAAAATAAGTCGAAAAATAATTATATCGAGCGTGAGAAATTTATTAATGCCTAAGAAATCTTGAACTCGTCTATTTGAAAAGTGCTTTGTGGACCTCGTAAATCGCCATGTACTCTTCACGTTAGACCTAAAGAAAACAAATGGAAACACAATATGGGAAGAACACAAAGGAGAGAGCAATAAACTGTTAACACGCATGATGGCTAGCATATGAAAGCTAATTTCTCTAAAATGTAAAATGACAAGAAAGGAAGCATCATGCCATGTGGATAATTGGCGGCTTAAAGTTCATATTGATGGCTAGATTATTATTCAAGATGTCAATTACATAGATGTAATTAATTTCATAAAACAAATATTTTACGATTCTCAATCCTTTAACGGGAGCACCATCCTCATTTCCTGGCCCACTTGATAAACTTTTTAATATTCTCTGAAGATCGACCACCTTCAGCAATATTATTCATCGTGATTTCCTTCCATTTCAAAGACCTCACTCTTATTTCTTCATATCCAAGCAACTGCTCCACCTTCTTCTTTATCTCTTCCCTCGTTATCACTCCATTTTCATCCTTGTCAAGTCCCAGGCCGACCTTCCACACATCACAAATATACGCCTTATCTTGAAACTGATCAATGGCGAATGGCCAGCATAGGAATGGTACACCACTATATACACCATCTATGGTAGAATTCCAACCGCAGTGGCTAATGAAACAAGCTATGGAAGGGTGGTTTAGAACCTTCCTTTGTGGAGCCCAATTGACGATTTTACCCTTATCACCTTTGAACTCTTCTGGGTATACATAGTTGTTGTTTGGCTTGTCATTGCTACTAGGACGCACGACCCAAAGAAAAGGCTTGTTCAAGAGATCGAGGCCAAGTGCGAGTTCTTTGAACTGGTTTTGGTCCATTACTGCTAAACTACCAAAGGAAACATAAATGACAGACTGAGGAGGGTGTTGGTCAAGCCAGTTAAGGCATGTTTGGTCTTCTGGCCGGAACAAAGAACTGGTACTGTTTTGGTCAGTTAATAATGGGCCGATCGGTAGAAGCTTTGGTGATATGGAAAATGCACCAGGTTCGAGTTCATAAGCAGTGTTGCAGAGCCACCATTCTGCTAACCTCAAAGTTATTCTCTCTTGCATAAGGTTCTTGAAGAAGAAGATACCCAGGGAACACAATGTCAGGTTGGCTGCGTCCATCACAGGCATCTCTGGTGAAAGTTGAATTTCCTGGTTTTTGGTTGGGAGTCCTGCATGCAATTAAAGACTTACGAAGCAGTGGATAAATACATCAAGTATGATATCATATGTGGGAACGGCAAATTTTAAATGTTTGATATTTGAATATGAGAATACATACATATATTCAAACAGTTAACACCAAAAATAAAATGTTCATGTTATTGATAAAAACATAACACAACTCGAAACAAGAATTTTCATGCACTTTTGGCCCTGAGAAACTTCGATTTAAAAACAAAAAAGGAAAGTTACAATACTAATTAGCTAAAATGAAGAAAAGTTAGATCATCATAATAATGTTAGGTTCGTTTTTATCCATCCGTACTATAAATTTTTGTAACCAAGGAAAGAAAAAAAGCTTAAGCACGGCACCATTAATTTGAAGCTATGATAGTCATATCTGTTGATGCTGAGTTTCCTTTCTCAAATTTGTAACACAAGATTTCCTTGACGGTGCCAACAGACATACTTTTCAATATTGGGGTGGGAAGCAACTTGATTAAGTTATATGAGCAAATCAGCTAGTTGAACTGAACATACAGATCAATAATGAACTCTTACCAGTTTCAGAATCGATAATTCCATCATCAATCAGCCTATCGATGCAGTCACAGGAGGCCATGGTAGTGGCAGATCCGGGAAACATCAAAGCCCCTTGGATTCCCAGCTTCTGACCCACTTCCAAAGCCCATCCCATATTCATGCTAACCACTATGCATGAGATCTTACAATTCTCACCATACCCACCATTATTCACATCTTCAATGAGCTTTGGAAGCTTCTCAGGCATGGTGTTCCTGATTGATAGCAGAAACTTCACCGGGTCGTTTCTTTCATCATCAGCACACAAACCGTCTGGCAGCGTCACCATGTTTATGAGGCTATTGTGTTGCTGAGAAAAACTTGCCGCCATGGCTCGCTTGTGATTGAACTCTGTGTTGAGAAAAGTGACTTTGCAGCCATGTTTGGCCAAAACCTGAGAAAATTGCATAAGGGGATTCACATGTCCCAGAACTGGAAAAGGCATCACTAGAAAATGAGGGATGTTGCTCATCTTAGTAGAGAGTAAAGTAGAGACGATGATTGAATTTTGAAATGTGGACGACGGAGTCAGTTTTTAGTATAGAATTCTGAGGAGATTTAGATGAATAAAGTTCGTGTTATTGTGATTAATGGATTGGCTTCTGTTGGTGGATATTGATTCCTTTGTATAAATTACATCCTAAGTAACACTTGTCAAGACTGATCGAAAAGTCTTCTATATTTTGTGACTTTTGTGCTTGCCATAAAAATGTGGGCATCTTTAGGAAACGTGACATAGTTTTCTTTTATCATTTGTGCACGTCGAACTCCGATTGGTTTATTTGTTGATGCTAAGCCAAATATTGTTCTCGTGGGGTAGGATCATCTTTTGTGCAACTTTTCTTCCAGTTTTAATTATTTTACCTTCTATTTCTACTAGCCTCTTTCTGATTTATGATCACATCATATTAGATTTTGGTCATCACATTCTTTTAAGCTAAGCAAATTGTGAAATAAATTCTAACTTATTTTTTTTGAATCTATGTATCTTTTTTTTTTCTTTTGGAATTTCAACCTTCTACAATTTTACTTCAAAATATTTTATTTCTTTTATTTAAACATATTTTTTCACTACTTTTCTCTTACTTAAAATCATTAAACACATTTAATTATTTAATTAAAACATCCAACTCACTCATGCTTACGTACAATGTTTTCGGGGTGTGGGAAAGGGTGACACATTTATAATGTTAATGTGTAAGAAATTCTTGAATACAACGTACAAGAACAAAAAATGATTAGACAAGACAAAACAAGATTTATACATTATTCAATTCAATGTGTCTATTACACATATCCAATACATCAATGATCAATCAAAAGACGAAAAATCAGAGAACAAAACATTTTCCAATTCCCAAACCCTTAACAAGAGCATAATCCTCATTCTTCGGCCCAGTTTATAAACTTCTTAAGATTCTCTGAAGAGCGACCACCTTCAGCAATACTATTCATGGCGCTTTCCTTCCATTTCAAAGACCTCGCCCTTATTTCTTCATCTCCAAGCAGCTGCTCCACTTTCTTCTTTATCTCTTCCCTCATTATCAGTCCATTTTCATCCTTATCAAATCCCAGACCAACCTTCCACACATCACAAATATACGCCTTATCTTGAAACTGATCAGTGAAAAATGGCCAACACAGGAATGGTACACCACTGTACACACCATCTATAGTTGAATTCCAACCACAGTGGCTAATGAAACAAGCTATGGAAGGGTGGTTCAGAACCTTCCTCTGTGGTGCCCACTTGACGATTTTGCCCTTATCACCTTTGAACTCCTCTGGATATACATAGCTATTGTCTGACTTGTCATTATTACTGCCAGAAGATTCTCTCCCGCGAGCAGAAAAGAAACCCAACCCATTATTACCAGGGCGTACGACCCAAAGAAAAGGCTTGTTCAAGAGATCGAGTCCGAGTGCGAGTTCGTTGAACTGGGTTGGGTCCATTACCGCTAAACTTCCGAAGGAAACGTAAATGACAGATTGAGGTGGCTGCTGGTCGAGCCAGGTTAGGCAGCTTTGGTCTTCATTCCAGAATGAAGAACCTGCTGTGTTTTGGTCAGTTATTAGTGGGCCAATTGGTAGGAGCTTTGGTGACATGGAAAATGCACCAGGTTCGAGTTCATAAGTAGTGTTGCAGAGCCACCATTCTCCTAACCTCAAAGTTTGTGTCTCTTGCATAAGGTGCTTGAAGAAGACCTTGCCTGAGGTAAGCCATGGAAGATTAATTACATTCATGATTGGCATGTTTGGAGAAAGTTGAATTTCCTGGTTTTTGGTCGGGAGTCCTGCGTGCATTGTGAAAAGGAAACAATATCTTAGTAGATTATATTAGTCATGTATTAAAATGTGCCGAGATATATATGATATGATTTATAAGATATGACTATTTCTCACAGTTTAGGATACAAATAGGCACACATATCTATTGAGTAAATTACTGCATAAAAATAAAATAAAATATTTATACCTAGTTACCAATGAAAACGTAAGATACCTTAATTAAAACTAAAGATTTTGATTCTTATTAAATGTGAATCTTTATCTTTGTTCACATAAAGCTCTTGAATCATTTTAGTACATTTCCAGGCATAAGGAATTAAGAAAAGATCAACAATATGTGTACGAGATACATTACATGCATGCATGCATCGAGTATATACATCTATGCCTCTTTTCTGTTGTGTTAGTGCTCCCTAGGTCTTGCACTACTAACTAGCTAAAACTTAATCGAGGAAAGTTAGATCATCGTATATATAATGTTAAGTTCGTTTTGAACCATACTTACTATGATGTTTTATAACAAGAAAGAAACTGTAATATAATTGCGAGTTAAGCTATCGGAGCACGAAAACTCTAATTACGAGTTAAGCTATCAGAGCACGAAAACTCTAATTACGAGTTAAGCTATCAGATAATTGTGCTGGTTTTCTTCCTCAAGTCTGTAATACTAGATTTCCTTGATGATACTAACCGATGTACTTTTTATTGGGTAGGAAGCAACTTGATGTAAGTTTTATAAGCAAATCAACTTGTTGAACTGAAGATACAGATCAAGAATGAACACTTACCAGTTTCAGGATCGATAATTCCATCATCAATCAGCCTTTCGATGCAGTCAGAAGAAACCATGGAAATAGCAGATCCGGGATGCATTAAAGCCCCTTTGATTCCTAGCTTCTGACCCACTTCCAAAGCCCATCCCATATTCATGCTAACCACTATGCATGAGATCTTACAATTCTCACCATACCCACCATTATTCACATCTTCAATGAGCTTTGGAAGCTTCTCAGGCATGGTGTTCCTGATTGATCGCAGAAATTTCACCGGGTCGTTTCTTTCATCATCAGCACTCAAACCGTCTGGCAGCGTCACCATGTTTATGAGGTTATTGTGTTGCTGAGAAGAACTTGCCGCCATGGCTCGCTTGTGATTGAACTCTGTGTTGAGAAAAGTGACCTTGCAGCCATGTTTGGCTAAAACCTGGGAAAGTTGCATAAGGGGATTCACATGTCCCAGAACTGGAAAGGGTATCACAAGAAAATGAGGGACGTTGCTCATCTCTGTAGAGAGCGGTAAAGTAGAGAGAATGGTTGAATTTTGAAGGACGAACTAATTAAGGTTTTAGTATAGAATTATGGGGAGATTCAGATGAATAAATTTTGAGTTAGTGTGATTAAAGGATTGGTTTCTGTTGGTTGTACGTTATTGATTCCTTCATATTTATTACCGAGGAGAGTCATAATTGTCAAAACTGCAGAAAAGTCGTTTATATTTTCTGACTTGTTTAAGCAATAAAAATGTCGACATGTTAATAACTTTTATGCATGGTTGAATTTGGGGCGGCTTCGATTTGTCTATTCTTTGTTTCTAGGCCAAATATTGGATCTCAAAAAGGACAGCTACAATGAATCTAACATAGTACTTTATAGTTTATTCACTGAAGTGTGTTGGACATGGTACTTTATAAAGGTTATTTCACTAGTGATAATGGTATACTACTATAGTTATTGATAGTTAAAAAAACATTATTTAAACAACAAATTTAATGGTAATCATAAAAAATTATGATTAAATCATTATTTAACTATAATTTTTAATATTGACAATTAAGTGGTACAATGACTTTTTTTTTATAAGGCAAGATGTACTCTTTGTTGGTGGCACATACTAATTTCTTTGAAGTAAAAGATAAATCTCTTCTAATTAGCTTTCTCCATCCATAAGGGAGAAAAATTAAACCTCCAACCACTTGTTCAAGAATCAAATACAATTTTGTTATAACCATAATTAAGTCTTGACATAATCAAAATTTTAATGTAGGGATTAATTTATTATTAGTTATATACCGAAAATTTTTATAATAAATAATTTAACTATAAAATTTACAATCATCCCTAAATCAATTAAAGTTTACTCCCGATTGGATGTTGCGAATTTGTTACATCATTGTGTAAACATGATGTTGATAGTCGTCAAGAAAATTCAACGAAAAAATTTATATATTGGATCAGTATATTGTAAGTTTGTATCTAAGCCGCCAACTTTGAAATTAAGAAGAAATAAATTGTCAGGTGTAATTATATATTCTTGGAATAAAATTCAACATGTTACATCATTATCATGGAAGGGTGTTCAAACCAATTCAAATCAATTAAATCCAACCAAACTGATCAGAACTGATTCAAACTGAACTTAAATCAGGTCTATTTTAGTCTTTTCACTTTTGAAACCGAATTAGTTTGGTTCGGTTTGGTTTTACACATTTGGAACCTAAACTAAACCAAACCAAACCTATTAATACTTTTTTAATACAATTATAATATATTTATTTAATAGATTTTTTTATTTAATACATTTCATATTATCCTCATTAACATATGTTTCTGAAACCATAAGCTCATGAACATGATTATAAGACATTTATCATATAAGAAGAAAGAATATAAATTAGTGTGTTGTTATAAATAATTATATGAAACAATATTCACAAAATTTTCACATAAAAAAATTGGTGTTTTAATAAATTATTTAGATATAATTTATGTTCATAAAGTATCTATATGGTACGTATTTAATTTAATTTTTGAAAAAAAAGATACTTGTTTTAAAGAAAATTCATTTTAGTATGATTCAAACCAAATCAAATTGAGACAAACCGAAATGGAAATCGAACCAAACCAATTTAAAAGAAAAATCAAATAGATTTTAAAATTTATCAAACCAATTGGTTTGGTTTAGTTTGGTTTTTACCCAAAACCGAACCAAACCAAACCATACTTTTAAACAACCTTTATTATCATGTTTACGCCATTGTGTAAACATGATGTTGTGAATTTGTTACACATCACTGTGTAAACATTATGTTCACAGTCGTCAAGAAATTTCAACCAAAAAATTAGAAACAAGGTTTACTCCTGACTGGATGTTGCGAATTTGTTACATCATTGTGTAAACATATTGTTGATAGTCATCAACAAAATTCAACGAAAAAATTTATATATTGGATTAGTATATTGTAAGCTTGTAACTAATTAACCGTACTCCTTGCTAGCCGCCAACTTCGAAATTCAGAAGAAATAATTTATGCCAGGTGTAATTATATATTCTTGGAATAAAATTCAACATGTAAAATTGTGAGGCCACACATATAAATTCAAAATTATGTTGCCATTTTTTTATTAAGTTGTTAGACTTCATAAAAAAAATGTTGCCATCATTTGGCTAAATAAAGTAATTTATTTTAGAATTAAAGTTTAAAAAATATTACGTAATTTTTTATTTTATTATTTTCATTATTATTCAATATATCTAATTTTTAAGTTAAAATTTGGAAAAGGCACCACTAGAAAATAAGGGATGTTGCTCATCTTAGTAGAGAGAGTAAAGTAGAAACGATGATTGAATTTTGAAATGTGGACGACGGAGTCAGTTTTTAGTATAGAATTCTGAGGAGATTTAGATGAATAAAGTTCGTGTTATTGTGATTAATGGATTGGCTTCTGTTGGTGGATATTGATTACTTTGTATATATTACATCCTAAGTAACGCTTGTCAAGACTGATCGAAAAGTCTTCTATATTTTGTGACTTTTGTGCTTGCCATAAAAATGTGGGCATCTTTCATGGAAACGTGACAAAGTTTTCTTTTATCATTTGTGCACGTCGAACTCCCGTAGGTCTATTTGTTGATGCTAAGCCAAAAATTGGATCTCAAAAATTTATTAGTTAATAATATGTATCCCATACATCATACGAAAAAAGAAAAAAAAAAAGTAGCTGTACATCACAGAGTTGGGTTGGTATCTTTTGTGCAACTTTTCTTCTAGTTTTAATTGTCTTACCTTCTATTTCTACTAGCCTCTTTCTAATTTATGATCACATCATATTAGATTTTAGCCATCACAATCTTTTAAGCTAAGCAAATTGTGAAATAAATTCCAACTTATTTTTTTGAATCTATGCATCTTTTTTTTTTTTTGGAATTTCAACCTTTTACAATGTTACTTCGAAATATTTTATTTCTTTTATTTAAACATATTTTTTCACTACTTTTCTCTTACTTAAAATCATTTCACATATTTAATTATTTAATTAAAACATCCAACTCACTCATCCTTACATATAATGTTTTTGGTGTTACATCTTATATTTTAATGCTTTTTTCATGAAAATTGTTTGATTTTAATGTATGAAAACGGTCTTAAAAAATTAGAACCAATTGAAATTTTTAAATTTCCTAAAATTGTTTATCGCAGTTTTTCAGCTCATTGTGGAGCAATATTTCAAAAATCATAATTAAATGAAAAAAATCATTTCTTGGTGGTTCATATGTCTAAAAATCAAGAACATCTTGAACATCAAGGGAAAAAAAAGAAACTGGAAAATGAATTCACGGATTCATACAATTTATTGAGTAAACATTACTGTTTATTTTCACTTCTCAATTTTTATCCAAAAACTAAACCTCCACTTTGGAAATTTATTTCTTTTAACATACAGATTTATTTGTTGCATACTTAACATATATGAAAAGTCTTACATGTCTACTTTCTAGAAATATTTATTTTGTACATTTATTCGACTCCTACTGGTTAGAACATTAATTTGAACTATCAGAAGTTAGAAATAATGTTCATTGGAACAGTCTTAGCGAAACATGTATATCTTTCATTATATAGCTCCAAATATAACCAAATCAGTGGCATATTATTTCTAAGACATAGATCTATCTATATAGATAGATCACTAAATTTTATAAAGTAATCAGAATCAGACAATACATAAACAAAGTATAACTGTTTTAATACATCAATATCCTTCTTTAATTCTCCTTGTTATATACTCTTTCTCTTAGTATTACTTGACCATATAATTAGGAAACATGGGGATGAGATGGAAGACATCTCGATAATAACTTAACTCAAACATATCACATCATCACATTAGCTTAAATACTGCAAAGACATTGTACAATTATCATGCTTTCATAACATATTTTTAGAAAACAATTAAAACACTATGTTGCAGTAAAAATTTCAGTAGCATAACGATTTAGTAAATGGGCATCCCAGGCTTAGCCCTTGATATAAAAATAGCCAAACCAGTCATAAAGTACAGCCAAACATTATAGCAACACAGTTTAAAATATAAAGCACAATGTATTAAATGTAAAAGTTTAAAGTAAGAGTTACTACTTTGAAGTTTTACTAACTTATTTTTGAACATTACTTTTACTTAATTTTAGATCATTTTCTTAACTTGATTGAAGCTTGAAGTATTATTAAATCTTAAACTAAATAGAAGAAAATATATACTAAAAGAGATTTAGGAGAAGAAGCTTAACTCTTGTAAATCTCCTCTAGCCTCCCTTTCCTTCCTCTCTTCCTTTTCTCTCTCTCTCTCTCTCTCTCTCTCTCTCTCTCTAAAACCCTTTTGATGTTTCATAAATAAGCAAATGGCAAAGGGGGAAGGGGTCTATTTATAGAAAAAGTGGGTGAGTATGAGCCATTTGATTCCTTTTTGATTTAAGAACTCAAAATTTTTCTTTCAATATTTTATGTTACGTTACCATTTTGTTCCAAGATATTTTTGGGTTGTAAGAGGAGTGTCAAGGGTAGAAATGTCCAACTTTTCCCTCCTCAATTTCAAATTTCAGGGCTTGGGAGGGAAAATATACCTTTTGCCTTTTGTAGATAAATTTGGCTTTATCTTAAATACTTTTTTATCTGGGTTTTGTATTATACTTAGTATTTTTTCTATTTACTCTATCTGTGGGATCTATTACCCTTTTTTTCTTTACTTTTTCATGTGGAGTCTACCTGTTTTACTTACTTTTCACTATTCATCTTTCTCGTCATTTATTATTTACGTGGGACTCACATTTTATTGGACTTGTATTTTTTCCACTCCGGACCCACATAATTTATATCACTTGTACTTTTAGCCTGCAGCGAAGTATTATATTATTATTTTCTCTTTTTTCTATTATAAAATGACAATTTTCCCTTTACCTTTTAGCAAATGACTGTTTTACCCTTTTAAATTCCCTATAATATTTTGGACCTTAAACCTATTTAATTAAATATCCAAACTTTCCCAATTATCATCAATTAATCCAAAATAATTTAATATTATTCATAATATCATCTGGTTATAATATATATATATGAAAAATGGGGATGATACATTCGGGGGATGTAGGAAAGGGTGACACATTTATAATGTTAATGTGTAAGAAATACTTGAATACAACGTCAAGAACAAAAAAATGATTAGACAATACATAATCAAGACAAAACAAGATTTATACATTATTCAATTCAATGTGTCTATTACATATATCCAATACATCAATGATCAATCAAAAGACGAAAAATCAGAGAACAAAACATTTTCCAATTCCCAAACCCTTAACAAGAGCATAATCCTCATTCTTCGGCCCAGTTTATAAACTTCTTAAGATTCTCTGAAGAGCGACCACCTTCAGCAATACTATTCATGGCGCTTTCCTTCCATTTCAAAGACCTCGCCCTTATTTCTTCATCTCCAAGCAGCTGCTCCACTTTCTTCTTTATCTCTTCCCTCATTATCAGTCCATTTTCATCCTTATCAAATCCCAGACCAACCTTCCACACATCACAAATATACGCCTTATCTTGAAACTGATCAGTGAAAAATGGCCAACACAGGAATGGTACACCACTGTACACACCATCTATAGTTGAATTCCAACCACAGTGGCTAATGAAACAAGCTATGGAAGGGTGGTTCAGAACCTTCCTCTGTGGTGCCCACTTGACGATTTTGCCCTTATCACCTTTGAACTCCTCTGGATATACATAGCTATTGTCTGACTTGTCATTATTACTGCCAGAAGATTCTCTCCCGCGAGCAGAAAAGAAACCCAACCCATTATTACCAGGGCGTACGACCCAAAGAAAAGGCTTGTTCAAGAGATCGAGTCCGAGTGCGAGTTCGTTGAACTGGGTTGGGTCCATTACCGCTAAACTTCCGAAGGAAACGTAAATGACAGATTGAGGTGGCTGCTGGTCGAGCCAGGTTAGGCAGCTTTGGTCTTCATTCCAGAATGAAGAACCTGCTGTGTTTTGGTCAGTTATTAGTGGGCCAATTGGTAGGAGCTTTGGTGACATGGAAAATGCACCAGGTTCGAGTTCATAAGTAGTGTTGCAGAGCCACCATTCTCCTAACCTCAAAGTTTGTGTCTCTTGCATAAGGTGCTTGAAGAAGACCTTGCCTGAGGTAAGCCATGGAAGATTAATTACATCCATGATTGGCATGTTTGGAGAAAGTTGAATTTCCTGGTTTTTGGTCGGGAGTCCTGCGTGCATTGTGAAAAGGAAACAATATCTTAGTAGATTATATTAGTCATGTACTAAAATGTGCCGAGATATATATGATATGATTTATAAGATATGACTATTTCTCACAGTTTAGGATACAAATAGGCACACATATCTATTGAGTAAATTACTGCATAAAAATAAAATAAAATATTTATACCTAGTTACCAATGAAAACGTAAGATACCTTAATTAAAACTAAAGATTTTGATTCTTATTAAATGTGAATCTTTATCTTTGTTCACATAAAGCTCTTGAATCATTTTAGTACATTTCCAGGCATATGGAATAAAGAAAAGATCAACAATATGTGTACGAGATACATTACATGCATGCATGCATCGAGTATATACATCTATGCCTCTTTCCTGTTGTGTTAGTGCTCCCTAGGTCTTGTATTACTAACTAGCCAAAAATTAATCGCAGGAAAGTTAGATCATCATACATATAATATTAGGTTCGTTTTTAACCATACTTAATTAATATGATGTTTTATAACAAGAAAGAAACTGTAATATAATTGCGAGTTAAGCCATCGGAGCTCGAGAACTCTAATTACGAGTTAAGCTATCAGATAATTGTGCTGGTTTTCTTCCTCAAGTCTGTAATACTAGATTTCCTTGATGATACTAACCGATGTGCTTTCTATTGGGTGGGAAGTAACTTGATGTAAGTTTTCTTAGCAAATCAACTTGTTGAATTGAAGAAACAGATCAAGAATGAACTCGTACCAGTTTCAGGATCGATAATTCCATCATCAATCAGCCTTTCGATGCAGTCACAAGAAGCCATGGAAGTAGCAGATCCGGGATACATCAAAGCCCCTTTGATTCCTAGCTGCTGACCCACTTCCAAAGCCCATCCCATATTCATGCTAACCACTATGCATGAGATCTTACAATTCTCACCATACCCACCATTATTCACATCTTCAATGAGCTTTGGAAGCTTCTCAGGCATGGTGTTCCTGACTGATAGCAGAAATTTCACCGGGTCGTTTCTTTCATCATCAGCACTCAAACCGTCTGGCAGCGTCACCATGTTTTTGAGGTTATTGTGTTGCTGAGAAGAACTTGCCGCCATGGCTCGCTTGTGATTGAACTCTGTGTTGAGAAAAGTGACCTTGCAGCCATGTTTGGCTAAAACCTGGGAAAGTTGCATTAGGGGATTCACATGTCCCAGAGCTGGACAGGGTATCACAAGAAAATGATGGACGTTGCTCATCTCGGTAGAGAACGTAAAGGAGAGAGGATGGTTGAATTTTGAAGGACGAACTAATTAAGGTTTTAGTATAGAATTATGGGTAGATTCAGATGAATAAATTTTGAGTGTGTGATTAAAGGATTGGTTTCTGTTGGTTGTACGTTATTGATTCCTTCATATTTATTACTGAGGAAAGTCATAATTGTCAAAACTGCAGAAAAGTCGTTTATATTTTCTGACTTGCTTAAGCAATAAAAATGTCGACATGTTAAGAACTTTTATGCATGGTTGAATTTATGGTGGCTTCGATTTGTCTATTCTTTGTTTCTGGGCCAAATATTGGATCTCAAAAAAGACAGCTACAATGAATCTAACATAGTACTTCATAGTTTATTCACTGAAGTGTGTTGGACATGGTACTTTATAAAGGTTATTTCACTAGTGATAATGGTATACTACTATAGTTATTGATAGTCAAAAAAACATTATTTAAACAACAAATTTAATGGTAATCATAAAAAATTATGATTAAATCATTATTTAACTATAATTTTTAATATTGACAATTAAGTGGTATAATTACTTTTTTTTTTTATAAGGCAAGACGTATTCTTTACTGGTGGCACATACTAATTTCTTTGAAGTAAAAGATAAATCTCTTTTAATTAGCTTTCTCCATCCATAAAGAAGAAAAATTAAACCTCCAACCACTTGTTCAAGAATCAAATACAATTTTATTATAACCATGATTAAGTTTTGACATAATCAAAATTTTAGTGTAGGGATTAATTTATTATTAGTTATATATATAACGAAAATTTTTATAATAAATAATTTAACTACAAAATTTACAATCATCCCTAAATCATTTATGGGTCATTATTACTGCCCCACCCTATGGCGAGAGTGGGCATGGCCACTTTGGCAAAAATTATAAAAGTGGTATGTAAGTTTGATAATTTGCATTCCATCCCTTAAATATTTTGAACCGACATAATTATTTTTTTTAGATCAAAATCTATATAAAAATAAAAATTTTTTATATTTGTGATAATTAACTCAAGTTCTATAATTTTGATCCAAAGTTTTAAACACATTAAACCCAAACACTAAAAATCTATCATTATTTATTTTTTATTTTTAGAATCAAATTTTTTAATAATAAACTAATCTAATTATTGTAATATTATTTTTTTAATTATTAATTTTTAAATTAATTCGCCCCCGCTGGTTCATGATATTGGCTCCTCCACTGATTATACTGCAAAGCGACCAAAACAATTATATATAGTTGAAGTTGTGATTAATTTTTAGCAACAATTTGATAGTCGTATAGAAAAAAAAAATTGAAAGAAAATTAGAAACAAGGTTTACTCCTGGCTGGATGTTGCGAATTTGTTACATCATTGTGTAAACATGACGTTGACATAAGTCGTCAGGAAAATTCAACGAAATAGATCTAAACAACCATTTAGAGGTTTACTCTTTTTTTTTATATCAAACCATCCTGTATTCTAAAAGTTATATTGAACGCTGGCTGATCTAAAAGGTGTCTTCTTTATCCAACCAGTCAACTATTTTGAGTTGTGTCTTCACTTCTGTTTGTTAGAATATTATTTATAGACTAAATATATATGTCAACTATACTAAATTCTTTAAGAGAAAATTAAACATTTATTCGACTGCTTAATTGGAATAAATCTGATTTTAAAATTCTGGGGATTGGCTATCAATTATTATCCACAAAGTGTACTTCTCTTGATCGACTGCATTCTTCATCCTTTTACCTCCATTATAATTTTGGGTCATTATATTAAATTTGAATTATTCACATTTAATATTTTATTAAAAAATTGTTAAAATTAAATCATTAAAATTTGATATGAATGGTTCAAAATTATATTAGAGAAGAAGTTAAAAGAATTCACGGTGAAAAGAAACCAGATTGAGTGTTGACGACATTTCTATATCTCTAGTTTTTGCTGATAAGCTTGAATATTTCATGCCTTGAAAAGTTAAAAGAATCTTAATTAAATTAATCCCCATTCTATAATGTTGATTTATAATTTATCTTGTCAATAATTTAATACAAAAGTGTAAAAGAAGTGATCACATAACTCATCTAGTTGCTGACTGTACTAATTTAACTCGAAGTGTCAAGTGACTATTGGATATCATATAATTTAATAAAAAAATTGGAAATCATGATTGCCGTCCGCAACAAAATATCACCTACAGTTTAGAGTAGCATGTCATGATGCCTTAACTTTTCCTTAAACCCTGTATTAGGACGTTCAAAAGAAAGAGATTAACAAAGTTGATCATATAATTAATTATTTTGCCAAAAAACGGGGCTGCGCTTTAATGAGTTTCCTCTATGTAACATCCTAGGGATTTCGACTAGTCGAGACCCTTAGCCCTCAAGGACAACACCGCGGAGTAACATAGACGATTAGTGTACTGGGATAGAGAGCTTGCCACACAGCGGGGAATGATGAAAGCGGCACTGAAGAGTGCTGTTGTATCAGCTTTTTGCTGATATTTTCGACAAACTTCGGACACTCATGTCTTCCTACCTGGACTTTCGATTGACATGATCCCGAAGACCACAAGACTTTGGTCAGTTATTAATGGCCCAATTGGAAGGAGCTGTGGTGATATGGAAAATGCACCAGGTTCGAGTTCATAAGTAGTGTTGCAAGCCCACCATTCTGCTAACCTTAAAGTTTGTGTCTCTTGCACAAGATGTCTGAAGAAGACCTTGCCTAGGGTTGTCCATGGAAGGTTAGTTGCGTCCATCATTGGAATATTTGGAGAAAGCTGCATTTCCTGGCTTTTAGTTGGGAGTCCTGCATGCATTGCCAAAAGGAAACAATATGAGTATGACATGATATGGTACATGAGATATGATCATTTCTAAAAGTCTATGATATAAACACACACATATATTCACTAAATTAATACATAAAAATGAAATATAAAATAAAATATTTATAACAAGATGACTTAAAACTGGGGATTTTGATTCAAATTGAAAGTGAATCTTTATCTTTATTCATTTTAGTCTTTAGAACATTTTCAAACATATCGAATTAAGAAAGATCAATATTTTAGAAAGGTGTGTTAGTGCTCCCTAGGTCTTATACTGTTGAGTGGCTAAAAATTAATCCAAGGAAAAGTCAATCATCATATAATGTAAGGTTTGTTTTGATTTATATCCTTAGCCCTTACTTTAATTTTTTGTAACTTGCTTGAAAGAAAACAAAGCACAATGACTCTAATTAAAAGTTAAGCTATCAGTTATAGTCATATTTGTCGATGCTGGGTTTTCCTTGGCGAGTCTGTAATACAAGATTTTCTTGATGACACTAATTTTGATGTACTATTGGGGTGGAAAGCAACTTGATGTAAGTTATATAAGAAAATCAACTAGTTGAACTAAGCATACAGATCATGAATGAACTCTTACCAGCTTCAGAATCGATAATTCTATCATCAATCAGCCTTTCGATGCAATCACAGAAGGTCATGGAAGTAGCAGATCCAGGAAACATCACAGCCCCTTTGATACCCAACTTCTGACCCACTTCCAAAGCCCATCCCATATTCATATATACTAACCACCATACATGAGATCTCACAATTCTCACCATACCCACCATTATTCACATTTTCAATGAGCCTTGGAAGGTTCTGAGGCATGGTGGTCTTGATTGATAGCAGAAATTTCGCCAGGTCATTTCTGTCATTAGTACTCAAACCATCTGGCAGCGTCATCACGTTTATGTGGTTATTGTGTTGCTGAGAAGAACTTGCCACCATGGCTCGCTTGTGATTGAACTGTGAGTTGAGAAAAGTGACCTTGCAACCATGTTTGGCCACAATCTGAGAAAATTGCATGAGGGGATTCACATGTGCCAGTACTGGAAAGGGTATCACAAGGAAATGAGGGACGTTGCTCATCTCTGCAGAGAGTAAGTTTTTAGTATAGAAGTCTGAGGAGGTTTTGTCTTTGGTTCCTTCATATATATTACTTTAATTGGAAAGTAATAACAGTCAAAACTGTAGAAAAGTCGTCTATATTTTCTGACTTTTTTGACCCAAATAAAGATATTTAATGACTTGTGCATAGCTGAGGTTGGGGCTTCTTGATTGTCTATTTTTTCTTGCTACTTGATAATGATATAGTAATAATGATATGGTTAAGTCTTGACTTAGTCACAATTTTCTTCTTCCTCTTTACTCAAGACCTCAACATTAAAGCCTTGAGGACTTTGCAAACTGTGATGAAATATGCCAGTACATGGACGTTATTTAAAAAACAAATTTAATTCTAATCATAAAAAATTATGATTAAATCTTTAATGATAATTTTAAATATAATTTAATATGTGGGCCACACATATAAATATTAAAAATTACGTATGTTGCCATAATTGGATTGAGTCTAGATAAGGTGATGAGTAAAGGTTTCAATATTTGATTATGAAATCAATGTGCAAATACCAAAAGTGATATATTTCTGATTTGATGGAGAGTCAAATTAGAAATTAATGTCATATTTTAGTAATTTAACGGGTTATGGTCCCAACATTGTTTTGTGATGAAAAAATTAGTTCTCTTCCTCTCCTTCCAAAACAAGAAAAAGTTTAGACATTTTCAATCAATACATATGATCAATCCACCAGTTTTGCAACTTTTCCTTCAAAATAGGTTTAGACATGCTTCCGATTGAGTTTGTTGTTCTTTATAATTAGAAAAAAAATTACACTTTAAGATCAAAACTTTTAATTAATATGATTTTAAGACCAAAATATTTCAAAATAATAGAAAGGGACTATGGTCTCAAATTGATCAAAATTTTAAATAAAAAATGATATAAATATTCTTGTTAAAAAGTTTTATATTCAACATCTGTATTTTACTACTCGTATTTCACGATTTGACACTGAACTTCTTAATTTTACACTGAACACATTGTCACAATGAAAGAATTCAATTGAGGAAGTTTAATGTAAAATTGGGAAAGTTTGGTGTAAACTCGTGGAATATGAATATTAAAAAGCAGATGTTGAGTGTAAAATTCTGAGATTGATCAGTTGAGTTCTTTGATGATCATAATGTGTTCAGTGTAAAATCGGGATTCTTTAGTGTCAAATCGTGGAACATAAGTAGTAAAAAGTGAAAGTTGAGTATAAAATTCTAAGAGTTGAATTACTTAGTGTGTTAAGTGTAAAACTGAAGAAGTTTGGTGTCAAATCGTGGAAGACGAGTAGTAAAATACAGATGTTGAATGTACAAATTTTTAATAAGAGCATTTAGGTCATTTCCTATTTAAAATTTCAATTAATTTGAGACCATGGTCCCTTTCTATCATTTTAAAATGTTTTGGTCCTAAAATAATATTAATTAAAAGTTTTGATCTTAAAGTGTCATTTTTCCTTATAATTATCAAGTTGGTAAAGATGTTTAGTTTGTAAATCACTTGCCTTTCCCTCACTCACAAAGAGGAAAAGGTACGAGTCATCCTTTGAAACCGGAGAACTTTTATGATATTCATAGGTGTGGATTCGAATCTTTTAAAACTATTATATTAGTTTTCATTTTCAAACAATTGATACTTTAGAGTTATATACATGGAATAAGAAAACTACTCCCTCCAATTTTTAATATATGTTATTTTTAATTATCTTACCAAAACCAATAAAATTTAGTTGTATTAATAAAATTATTTAAAAATTATTTTTAGTTTTCATAGTTACCCCTATAATTACCATAAATTTAGAAAACATATAACACTCTCAAACAATTAGTCCCTCTATTTCAAAACAATTGATACTTTAGGTTTTTTTTTCTTATTTCAAAATAATTGTTACTTTATATTTTTAAGATAACATTAATCATCTTTTGACTGGTTTACCCTTAATAATAGTATTATTAGTGAGTGGTTTATGTATTCATAAATAAAATATACTCCTATTTTGCTAAAACTAGGTTATTTACTAACTTTCTTTATCTAGGTGCACAACTTCAAAGTGTTAATTGTTTTAAAACCAATGGAGTAATTCAAAATAAAGCAATTTTTAAGAATAAAGCAATTAATATAATTTTATAAAGAGACTTATATTTGAGATCATAAAATCATTTTAGAATATGACTAGTATAAAGGACCATAGAAGGAATAATAAATAGTATAAACATTAGAAAAAATGTGATTGCAAATTACCAATGCTATCAAAACTAGATTGGTCATTGAACCGATCAAGTCATTAATTCAAGATTTAATGATTTAATCATGATTAGATCATAATCAAACCGGTAGTGATAAAATTAATATGTTTTTAATTTTATATATAATATATTATATAGAAATTAAAAAGCTATTATTAGTAAGTTTCATAATATGATATTAAAATTTAAATAAGTTAATATTCATCCATAATCACATTTTGAATTCAAAATAGTAAACTAATTATCTATTATTATATTATTTGTTAAGTAAGTTTTCCATTATTAATAATTTCGCATCATAATAATGCTTATACAATATTATAATACAGATAAAAAATTTATATAAAAATAATATTATTTAATACTAAAAATAATGTTATTTTGTTTTAAAATTAAAAAGAATTTGACTAATTCTCAATTGATACTGCCAGTTTACAGCTGATTTCACCAGTTCTTGGCCAATTCTCACCGATTTTAAAATAAGCCAATTCTTCTCCTCATCCGGATTGAATTGGGCACTAGTTCTTGATTCAACTAGTCGAATCAACTGATCGATCCGGTTTGGTTCTAATAATATTGCATTTTATTATAATATTTTTATTAATTATGTTTGTGATTATTTTACTTTTTAACATCATTCTCTTCCTTTATTATTATTAAAGGCTAAAATAATAATTAAAAAAGTAATTAATGCAATCTTGAAAGTTTAAAATAACAATTAGTTAGTAACAAAGTTAAAATGACCAAAATATCAATTGTCAATGGAAGGAGTATTAGAGTCATCCTTCCCTAAAGAGATCCTTTAATGCCTAGGTTAAGTGCTCCCTCTTATTTGTGAAAATTGTCATTTTAAAATTTTCATATAGATTAAAAAATCATCAAATGATCTAGATTATTGTAAAATATAATAATATTTTACAAAACTGACATTAATTTGAATACTCTCTTAAATGATCTATTTGATATTAATGAATGGTAAAATAATAAAATTAATAACTAATATTTTATTGAAATTTTAAAGTAATAAATAATGTGAAAATTTTTAAAAATCCTAAAGTAATAATTTTTATGAACCAAATGGAGTAATTATGGTTGGGTAAATTTACTTGCCAATTGGGGCTAGTAGTGATCTTCAGGCTGGGGACTAATACGCTGTTATCTTCAACACGATATGAGGGAGCTCCTTGATTACTTGATAAAAGTAGAAGAGCCTATATTTTGTATGGAATTAAAGCAGTTTTCTATAGGTTTTATAAATATATAGATTTATTATTTAGCTTTAATATTCTGTCTCAAATTTTAATTTAGTTTTCATAATTTAAGATTTTTAAATATTTTCTTATAATTTTAAATTATTTTGAAACTAATGCTTATAACTTTTTCAGGTTCAAAACTAATTCCTACTATACTTACATGACATAACGTTACTAAAATTAAGAGGATGCGACCATTAACATTTGATGTGGATGGCTGGCTACCATGATGCTATGGTTTGACCAAAAATCAAATTGAGTGATTATTTATAATGTAATATTCAATATCCGTATAATTTTTTAATTATCAATTGTTATCCAAAAATTATTTCTCTCTCTCGATGGACTGCATTCTTCACCCTTTTACTTCCATTATAATTTGGGATCATTATATTAAATTTGAATTATCCATATTTAATGTTTTACAAAAAAATAATTAAAATTTGATATGAATGGTTCTAGGGAAAAAGTTAAAAGAATTCAGTGACAAGAAACCAGATTGAATGTTGACGCTACTTCTTTCTCTTGTCGTGCTTGAATCATCCCTTGAAAAATTAAGAGAAACTTAATTAAATTAAACCCCATTAATTCATAATATGTTGATTTATAGTTTTGCTTTTCAATAATTTAATCTCAAGAATGATTACAACAGCGTCAAAGAAGGCATGTTGCAGAAAACATGATTGCAGTCTGCAGCAGAATATCAGTCTACAGTTTAGAGTAGCAAATCATGATGTCTTAACTTTTCCTTAAACCATGTATTAATTGTATTAGGACGAACCTTTTTAAAAAGAATGAGATTAACAAAGTTGATCATATAATTAATTAATTTACCATAAAACCGGCCGGGCTTGTCCCATAATTAGTGTCTTCTTTCTCTCTTTTGTCGATTACATTATAAATATTCGCTCACTCTTAAATTTTCAAACCATACAAATTAAATTAATACGACTATGACCCCATGTCCTAATATATAAATCATATCCAGAGCTCACAATTTTATTTAAGGAAATATGATTGGGTTCGCTATATATATGTATATATAGAAAGAGAAAAGAAAAAATTGAAATTTTAAAAATTTTGATAATTTTTAAAGTTGAACTATAAATTTCTTTTTTTTTTTCGGTTATGTTCCGTCCAAAAAAACCGAGAAACTATAATATTCCGTCAAAAACCGAGAAACTATTCCACCTCTCGAATGCAGTGCCTCTCTTTACCTTTATCTTTTTTCCTTTTATTCACCATCTCCTGACCGTTAAGATTCAACCGTCTTCGCCCTGTAATCCCTAATTTATCGGGATATTTCATCAATTGCCATTATGGAGTATCACGCTCTTTTAGTGTGATCCCTGATTTTTCACCCTGCAGTTATGATTCCGTAACTGTTATGATCTCATAACTGTTACTCCTAGCCGGGTGTTTTTAAAGTAAAACAGTTTTCGTGGAGAAACCCGTATATGACCGAGATATTGTTCAGTCGGACGATCATTTGGCCATACAATTACTCGGCCCTATCATTCGATAACCGATGTATTACTCGGTTCGTTGCGCTTAAGCTCGGCCTCCGAATTATAGCTCGGTATATATGAGCCCGGAAAGAGGGAAAGCTTCAAAAGGGCGTCCATCCACCTCGGACTTGTAATCTCGGCATACTCATTTTGGCCCGCACACTAGCCCCCCGAGCCTCGAGTCCACTCTGGATGAGAGGGTTCTGAATCGTGTGGTCGACTAAAAACTGGCTTTTTGAATTTAGATCGCTCCATTTCCTTAAGGATTCCAGAACCTTCCCATAGGCTCTTTGACGTTTTGGTTTCTGAAACGGTAAGGTGCTTTCACGTACAACTGCGTGCAGTGTTATTTAATGTTGCGTCTTTTCGTCAGCCAAATCACGCTCCCCAATGGTGACGATTGGCTCCCCCAAAGTCATGATTATTTTGCTCATTTTCGAGGAGGAGTATACGTATTGGACTTGGGTGCTCATCCTTTTGTTCCAACCTACCTCCGCTTTTCATTTTCTCTGAATCTCTTCGTCGTTTTGGCCTCCTTTTCCTTGCCCCTTCCGTCATTTTTCCAGGTACGCCCTCTTCTGTGTTTTTCCCTTTTCTCAAGTACTTCACACTATTCTATACCTTTCCTTCCTACCATGAGTTCAAACCGAGGATCCGAGGCATCGGCTGGGTCGTCCTCTCATCGAATCATGATTGAGAGGGAAGTTCTGGGCATTGGAGAAGAACCTTCACCATCGCACTCTTCCTTCCCTAGCACAGAATTGAATTTTTGTCCGGCTGACTTTCCGACCGAAAGGGAGGCTTCATCTTCGGCTACTGCTGTGCAAATGGCCATCCAAAACCCCAGAAAGGTCACTTCCAGAGTTCGGAGAGACCCAGTTCCTGATATTCGGCTTCCGGGATATTATTGGGTAAAAGGAGAAGTTGGATCTTACCATTTTAAATTTCGGACTGCCGAATCCATTGTGGAGCTGAGGAAGTCGATTTCTCTGGCTAGCACACAAACAGAAGAGGCTGTGATTGCCGAGCCGTGTGCTGAAGATGAGCACGTGTTCTTATCTGCGTTGCCGGTACAAACGCATTTTACATACATGTACAGAACATTATTTGAATCATTGGGAATTGGTCTTCCTTTCTCGGAGTTCGAGTGTGCTGTTTTAAGGGCGCTGAACGTCGCTCCGACTCAGCTTCATCCCAACAGTTGGACGTTTCTGAAAGCTTTCGAGGTCCTGTGCGGAAGATTAAATATGACACCGACCGCCCCAAAATTTCTCTACTACTATCAAATCCGATTTGGAAATAAAATCGGCTGGATTTCCCTTAGTGGTATGAATAAGAAGGGAATAATCGGTCCGTATACCTCGTCATATAAAGACTTTAAAGGAAGTTTCTTCAAAGTGCGCCCAGCCGAGGGATTCTCGGACATGTTCTTCGATGAGGAAGGGCGGCCCAGGTTTCCTCTTTATTGGACTCGAACTCCCATTAAGTTCCAGTCCTGGAGTTACGAGGATATGTCGGTATCCGAAAAGGAGGATGTCGGCAAGTTAAATAAATTACCTCGTCCTCTAAACTGCAAAATCCTACTTAGCCTTCCTTACTCTTCAACTCCTAATAAAGATTTTAAACGTGAGTGCTGATTTTCTTTTATCTTGTGCTACCATACTTACTTCAGCTTCTAATATATGTTTTCTATTTTGCAGTGGTGATGGGGAAGTTCAACTGGCGTTCGATAAAACACATGGCCCCATCAGCAGGACCAAGTGCCGAGAAGTCGCAGGCTTACCCTGATAAAGAAGAGCGAGGTCGTGCCGAAGTAATAGCAACAACTGAAGTTGTTGAAATTCCTTCCTCTTCACGAAGCCCCCCGAGCAAACGTGCTCGACTTCTGACCACCGACGAGGAGCTTGTATCTTCAGCTCACCAATCTCCCCTGCCTTCTCCTGTTAGACGCTCGCCTTCAGGCATTGATCCAAACATTGCCAAGCTTTTCAAGAGTAGCGTTCTGGAAATAGGTGACAAAGAGACCTTGCAGCGATTGGGTCCCAAGGCTGTTTTGAAATCCATATCGGCTATATGTCTGCGTGCTGCTAACATGGCCTCGTTTTGTGGGGAGGAATTTGAGGAAAGCAACTGCCGTCTGAAAGCTGCTAAGGCCGAGCTTCTGGAAGTAACCAACGCGAAGGATAAGGCTTCCTCGGAGCTTGCCGAAGCTTCAAAGTCTCAAGCAGCTCTTCTTCGGCAGGTTGAAGAACTGAGAGGGTCCCTCGCTACTGCCGAGATGAAAATGCAAGTGGTCGAGAAGGAGCGGGATGCCCTGATGACTGAGGTTGCTTGGGCAAAGAACGTTGAAGCCGAATCCTCGGCCCTTGCTGCTAATTTGCAGAAGGATTTGGAACAAGCAAAGAAAAAACAGGCCGAGCTTGAGGCTGACGTTCAGGAAGCCGTGCAACAAATAATGAAGGAGCACGTAGAGGGCTTCCATAAGGCACTTCGTCAAGTGCATCTTTTCCTGCCGAAAATTGAGCTCTCGGCATTTGATGTAAATAAAGACGTCAAAGATGGTATGCTTGTAGATGAGGAAGAATTGTAGGAAATGTTCCTACAGCTTCGGACTGCCCATCTCCTTGACTGTCTATTTCTTTTCTTTACTTTGATGTATTGTTTAGACTTATTTCAAATCTATAGTAACAATCTTTTCTTGGTTCCTGACGACCTAACCGCGCTCTCGACCAAGATTTAATTTAACCTCTTGGTTCATTCTTAACCGAGTTTATGATAGAAATCTTGGTTCATACTTGACCAAGTTTCAATTCCCCGATTCAAACTTGACCAAATTTAATTCGAGTGCCCGGTTCAAACTTGACCGATTTTAATTCGAGTGCCCGGTTCAAACTTGACCAATTTTAATTCGAGTACCCGGTTCAAACTTGACCGAGATAGATGAATGTAATGACAAAGAATACTCGGTTCAAACTTGACCGAATTTTATTCGAATGCTCGGTTCATACTTGACCGAATTTTTAACAAATTTTTGGTTCAGACTTGACCAAATTTAATTAGATTGCTCGGTTCATACTTGACCGAGATAGATGAATGTAATGACAAAGAATACTCGGTTCAAACTTGACCGAATTTTATTCGATTGCTCGGTTCATACTTGACCGAGATAGATGAATACAATCGTGACAAAGAATTTCCTTTATTGAAGTAGGTAGGCATGCCTCATCAAAACCTTCTCGGCCAAAACCCTTTTTAACAAATCTTTTGGGACAAAAGACCGAGTTAGGAAAAAGAGTACCTTGCCCTCCTTGCATACATCAACTAACTAAAATAATTTTTGAGGTGAGATGCATTCCATGTCCTAGGGATTGCTTCTCCTGACAGTTTTTCTAATCTATATGATCCGTTGCCCAACGCTTCAGTAACCCGGTAAGGTCCTTCCCAATTTGCAGCTAGCTTTCCCTCGCCGATGTTCTTCCTTGCTTCACTTTGCTTTCTCCAAACGAGGTCTCCACTGACAAAACTTCTTGGCTTAAGCCTAGAATTATAACGCCGAGCCGCTCTTTGCTTACAAGCTTCTTCTTGTATACGTGCGTTTTCCCTGACCTCTTTGGATAGATCTAGTTCAACTTCCATGTTTTCCTGGTTCATATGTTGGTCGGGAAATATTCGCCTAAAGGACGGCTCTCCCACTTCCACCGGGATCATTGCGTCTGCTCCAAAAGTCAACCTAAAAGGAGTTTCTTTGGTGCTTGACTGAGGTGTGCAGCGATAGGCCCAGAGGATGCTAGGCAATTCCTCAGCCCAGGCCCCCTTCGCCCTTCCCAATCTCTTTTTGAGTTCTCCGAGGATAACCTTGTTCGCCGCTTCTGCCTGTCCATTAGTTTGGGGATGCTCGACCAAAGACACTCGATGCTTAATACCGAGCTGTTCATAGAATTGCTTCAAGTTTCCATCAATAAACTACCTTCCATTATCTGTAATTACCGAGTGAGGAATCCCATACCGACAGATAATATTCCTCCATACGAATTTCCGTACTTGCTGTGCCGTGATCTTAGCTAATGATTCCGCCTCAATCCATTTAGTGAAGTAGTCTATGCCTACTAGTAAGAACTTGACTTGCCCTTTGCCCATCGGAAATGGTCCGAGAATATCCATTCCCCAGATCATGAATGGCCACGGAGACGTCATTGTGTGCAATTCTTCTGGCGGTGCATGGTGCAGACTACCAAACCTTTGGCACTCATTACACTTCTTACTATACTCGGTGCAATCAGCTCGCATAGTGGGCCAATAATAACCGGCCCGGATTACTCTTGCTGCCATAGATCTTCCACCAGTATGCATCCCACACACTCCTTCATGGATTTCGCTCATAACATACTTCGCCTGTTCAATAGTGAGACATTTTAAAAGGGGAGTTGAGAATCCTCACCTGTATAAATCTCCTCCCATTATTATGTAATGGGAAGACTTCATCTTCAACCTTCTCGCTTCATTCTGGTTGCTGGGTAAGGTCCCTTCGGCCAGATAGTTCCAAATAGGGGTCATCCAATCCCGATCCGAGCTATCTCCGACCATAACCTGATCAAGATCAACACTGGCCTGATGTATTGTTTCCCTAATGATCGTCTCATGTTGCCCGAGTTTCTTGACATTAGCCAATCTAGATAGCAGGTCAGCTCGAGAATTCTCTTCTCTTAGAATATGCTCAATCGCAAATTCTTGAAAGCATTCAGCCAATCGTTTTACCTTGTCCAAATACCTTGCCAGCTGTGGATCTTTAGCCTGGTAAGCTCCCGAGACTTGTTCAGAAACTAACTGTGAGTCACTCCGACACCTTACCTGCCTCGCTCCCACCTCTTTAGCTAATTTTAAACCGGCAATGAGAGCTTCGTACTCGGCCTGGTTGTTCGTGACTGAGAAATTGATTTTGAGAGACTGCTCCAAAGTTAATCCACCAGGTCCTTCAAGAATGATTCCCGCTCCGCTCCCCTTAGTGTTGGAGGAGCCATCTACGTAAAGTATCCATCGGGCCTCATCCTTGGAATCGACGGATGGAGTAAGTTCAGCGACGAAATCAGACAGACATTGCGCCTTAATTGGCCCTCTAGGCTCGTATCTTATACCGAATTCTGACAACTCGATAGACCACGAGATCATTCGTCCAGCTAATTCGGGTTTCCTCAGGACCTGCTTTACGGGGTGGTCGGTTTTCACAATAACCTCGTGACTTTGAAAATAAGGTCGTAACCTTCTTGCCGATGTGACCAGAGCCAAAGCTAACTTTTCGATAGTCTGATACCTTGTTTCTGCTTCGTGCAGTATTCGGCTGATGAAATATACAGGTATCTGCTGCTTGCCGATCTCTTGTACCATCACCGAGCTTATTGCATGATCAGTTACCGACATATACAGTAGCAATTCTTTATTGGGGGTCGGCCGATTAAGAATCGGTGGTGCCGAAAAGAAGCCTTTGAAATTCTGAAACGCCTGCTCGCATTCCTCATTCCACTCGTACCGCGCGGCCTTCTTAAGCAACTTGAAGAACGACCTAGCTTTCTCCGCTAACCTTGGTATAAAACGTGATAGTGAAGCTAGTCGCCCTGTCAGTTTCTGCACTTCTTTTATGTTGTGGGGGCTTCTCATGTCAATAATAGCTCGGCATTTATCGGGATTGGCTTCAATTCCCCGATGTGTTAACATAAATCCTAAGAACTTCCCTCCATTTACTCCAAATACACATTTCTCAGGATTTAACCTCATGTTGTATTTCCGTATTCTTCCGAACACCTCCCCAAGGTCGGCAGCATGTTTAGAAGGATCTTCAGACTTCACTACCATGTCGTCAACATACACTTCAAGGTTTCTCCCAATCTGATCCTGAAATATTTTATCCATCAACCGTTGGTAGGTAGCCCCAGCATTCTTCAATCCAAACGGCATCACCTGATAACAATAATTAGCATTCTCAGTCATGAACGCCGTTTTCTCCTCGTCAGGGGGGTACATCCTTATCTGATTATACCCGGAGTAGGCATCCAAAAAACTAAGCAGACCACATCCTGACGCTCCATCTACAAGCCGATCTATGCTCGGGAGGGGGTATGTATCTTTCGGGCATGACTTATTTAGGTCGGTGTAATCCGTGCACATTCTCCACCTTCCATTTGCCTTCTTCACGAGCACCACATTGGTCAACCACGTTGTACACTCAACTTTACAGTTTCTTCCCTCATTGCCTTCTGCCTTTCCTCACCTACCTGTCTTTTCCTTTGCGCTATCGGCTTAGCTTCAGGGTACACCGCAAGTTTGTGGCATAAAAAATTTGGATCTATTCCCGGCATATCTGAAGAAGTCCATGCAAACAAATTTGCATTGTCCTTCAACATCTTTGTTATCTGCTCCTTGATCTCACCCCCAAGTTTACTTCCTAGGCTAGTGCATCGGTCTTCACCGGCGAGCTGAAATTTCTGTAATTCTTCGATAGGCCTTGGCCTTTGGTCATGCGCATCAAGTCGAGGATCAAGCTCCACCAAGTTTACTGATGCTGTATCCTTTTTCATACGTTCACTGCCACCAACCACCCTTCCCCTGGTGACTTTCAGACTATCCACATAACATTGTCTTGCAACCTTTTGATCAGCCTTTATTGCGACTATGTCCCCGGTGACCGATGGAAACTTCATTGTAAGATGCAATGTGGAAACCACGGCGCCGAGCTCATTTAACGCACGTCGACCTATCAAAATATTGTAAGAAGTTATTGCATCAATTATAAGGTATCTGACCATAATGGTTTTTGATCCGAGATCTCCACGGAAGGTGGTCAACAGCTCCACGTATCCTCAGGTATGAACATGTTCTCCTGCAAAGCCGACTAACGGGTCGGGATAAGGCTTGATCGTTTCCTCAGGTATCCCAAGCTTCTGGAAAGTGGAATAATACAAGATATCCGCGGAGCTCCCCTGGTCTATCAGTGTCTTTCTGACGACATAATTGGCCACCTCCACCGAAATCACCATGGGGTCATCCTGATTGGGATCGACTCCTTCGAAATCCTCATCCGAAAAGGTGATGGGAGGAGAACTCCGGGGCGCTCGGTGCGTCATCGCGTTTACTGCCCGAATGGCCCTTAAGTGTCTTCTCCTGGCCGAGCTGGTTGCTCCTCCTCCAGCAAACCCTCCTGCTATAGTATTGATAACCCCTCTGATTCTGTTTCCTTCCCTGTTTCGAGTGTCGTCTGGCTGCACTCCTTCCTTGTTCGGTTGCCAAGGTTCCTCTTGATTTCGGATCTGAACTCTACCACGACCTCTCCCATTATAGGAGGGTCGGCTTCCGTGACCCCTCTGTAAAAATTTGCCGAGATGACCAGCCTGGATCAGTTCCTCAATCTTATCCCGTAATGTCCAGCATTCCTCGGTGGTGTGGCCATAATTGCGATGGTACCTGCAATGCTTTGACTGATCCGCCATCTCCGGGTTGTGTCCGGGAGCTGGGAGCCGTATCAATTCGGTATTGCAGGCTTCTTCCAAAATTCGTGCACGGTTGGTGTTTAGAGGAGTGTAGAAGTCATACTTCGGTCCCCGACTAATACCTTCTCTTTTAAACTTCCCCTTCTCTAACGTCGGCCTCAGACTTCCACGGTTGCTTGATTCCGTTCGCTTATCTAGATCAGTCCTGATCCTATTTCTAAACTTCGACACCTCCTCCATTTGTATATATCCAGCTGCACGATTTCTAAGCTCATCCATGTCGGAAGGTGGTTTTCGACATAAGTGGTCGGCAAACGGCCCCGGCTTGAGAGCCATCAGCATCGTGTGCATAGCTACCTCAGGGTTTAGATCCCAGATCTTTACCGAGACTGATGAGAAGCGCTCCATGAAACTCCTTAGGGATTCATCCTTCTCCTATCGCAAGTTTACCAACGCAGCCGAGGTAAGCTGGTGAGGTCGGCTGGTAGCGTACTGCGCGCTGAATTTATTGACCAAGATTTCAAAACAATCAATAGATCGTGATGGGAGTCGGGTATACCAACTCAGAGCCGCTCCTTTCAAGGACGTAGGGAAAACCCTACATAAAACTGCATCCTCATTTGTAAACAGATTCACCTGCGTAACATACGCATCCACATGCTCATCAGGATCAGTAGTACCGTCATATCTTTCTAAATTTAAACCCTTCCATCCCTTTGGCAATGGCGTCTCCATGATACCATCAACGAACGGATGTCTCCGGGCAGCCTGCTTGTCCCCTCGCAAATTGTCAATGTTGGTCTCTGAATGGTGTGTTTCCTCCCGTCGGCTTCCTTGATAATGTGACCGCTGAGCTTCCCTGTTGATATTCCCCCGTTCCCCTCCTCGATGAAGAGAAGTACCTTCATGATAGCGTTCCTGCTCCAACTGTCTGTTCCTCTCACGCATCTCCTCGTTCTCTTTTCTTAATACCTCCATCTCTTCACGCATTGCCCGAATGACAGGGTGGTCCTCCAAAGAAGGCCTGTCTTCAGAACGTCGTTCTCCTGCAGTCGCACTGCTTCTGGTTCGCACCATGATCCTTGGTGGTGGTGGGATAGTTTTCCTCGACCCCACGGTGGGCGCCAAAAATGTTCCGTCCAAAAAAACCGAGAAACTATAATATTCCGTCAAAAACCGAGAAACTATTCCACCTCTCGAATGCAGTGCCTCTCTTTACCTTTATCTTTTTTCCTTTTATTCACCATCTCCTGACCGTTAAGATTCAACCGTCTTCGCCCTGTAATCCCTAATTTATCGGGATATTTCATCAATTGCCATTATGGAGTATCACGCTCTTTTAGTGTGATCCCTGATTTTTCACCCTGCAGTTATGATTCCGTAACTGTTATGATCTCATAACTGTTACTCCTAGCCGGGTGTTTTTAAAGTAAAACAGTTTTCGTGGAGAAACCCGTATATGACCGAGATATTGTTCAGTCGGACGATCATTTGGCCATACAATTACTCGGCCCTATCATTCGATAACCGATGTATTACTCGGTTCGTTGCGCTTAAGCTCGGCCTCCGAATTATAGCTTGGTATATATGAGCCCGGAAAGAGGGAAAGCTTCAAAAGGGCGTCCATCCACCTCGAACTTGTAATCTCGGCATACTCATTTTGGCCCGCACAGGTTATAATATAGATGAAGTAAAGAGAATAGTCATGGAACATCAGTATAGAAATTGGCCTCCGGAACACGCGTAAACGTTCCCCAAAAAGTTTTCGGGAATGATTTCCTAACAAACGTTGCCGAAGGTTGAAATTCGGGAACCCTCATGCAAACAATATCTTTTTTAAAGATCGTTTAGTTACATAAATTTTTATTACCAAAATTCGGTGAGCTTTTTCTTTTCTTTCGACCAAATGTCAGCTTTATATCAATAATAGAGACCTGTGTAAAACATTAATATTAAAATATAAAAAATATGTATAAAGACATGTTCCATCATTCATAAAATATAAATAGTATGCTTACGAAAAAATACATAAACACTAGGGCTTCTTTTGTACTTATATATATATATATAATATAATAATAAATGCAATTTTTTAAAGATAAAGAAGTGCTATGAAAATTTAACTTGATAGATTTTTTTTAAATAGATTTTTTAATTTATTAGAAATTTTTTAAAATAAGTTTATGTTATTAATTTTATTTCGATAAAATTATTTTATTTTATTTTATTTGCAGTACTGCTCATGTTATTTAAATATATACATATATTATCTCATACATATAATTGTTGAGGTCATTTCAATTTTAAAATTTATTTTTTTGAATTTGTTCATCGTAGCACATTATTTAATTTTGTAGGAATAAAAAAGTGAAATATTTTTAAATTAACTCTTAAGTTTTTGCAAGTTCTGTACCAAAAAAGATTCATTTTTACTATGTCTCTCAGCTATGTTGGATGAAGAACATGGAAAAAGAATAGAAAGAAAGTGAAGTTTTAATTTTAAAATTTATGCAAACGATCTTTAAAAAAAGATATTGTCATTAGTAATTTAGTATGACCTGAATTATTAATTTAGTAGTGATTTGTTTAATATTTATCACCAACCGCCAAAGTAAAAGCTGTAACCAAACTTGAGTCGAAAAGAACAAGAGAACCAAAGCTTCCATGGAGCCAATTCCATGTACTCTGGCAGTCGTACAAGCGGATCCACATGTATTCCGCAAAGTCTCTTTTTAGGGCAAATAACAATGAAGGACACGAATTTTCTAATATTTGTTAGAGAAATCCCATAAAAAATTATTTATAAGCACCAAAGCATCAAGTGATATATCATGGAATGAACAGAAATGCATCCATATGGACATCCCATAAAATTGAAAGGATACAGAGGATATTATCTTTTGATAAATCAAATCATAGTTTCTAACCATTATTTTTTTCAAAGTTATTCAAACAGATTTGTGGTAAACTTCTATATTTTTATCCAAATTTTATTTTTATAAACTGTGATTATTCTAAATAACCTTTTTATAAGAAGACAAATCAAATGACACTAACATGGCCATGCAAGAATAACACACAAATCGAAAAGTGAAATAAACATAAATGCCTTTGTCTCATTATAATAATTTATTATCATATTTTGATCAGGCACTCTCCCAAGTTATACAACATTATATTGTAGAGTCACATGTAAGTTACTATATTAAGTATTTAAATTATAAAAAGTTACTAGCGTATTTAAGAAGAATATTACTGCAAAATTATATCAGTCATCACATTTTGAACAAGCCAATTCTAAGTACTATGAATGTTTATTTTACCGTCCACCCTTTTTTTTTTAAAAAAAAAGTATGAATGTTATTATCACGTTATAAGCAAATTACTAAGTTATAAAACAATTACATCATATTTAAGTAAGTTACCATATAAAAAACTATTATTGGTGCTTCTCTGTACTGATCACTTCTCTATAATCTCTCTCTCCCATGTGGGAGTACGTTCTTTTCTCTCCCCTTGTGAGACCGACTGTTGCCTTCATGAACGGTGGTTATTGGGACCTCTCTCTCTCCGGCATCCATCCGGTGAGACCGCATCCGATGGGTGTGTGTGTCGGTTTTTTATTCTCTTGGTGGTGGTTGGGAGGGTATGTAACATTGCTACAAATTGGAGATAACTTATTCAAATTCTAGTGGTTAATTACCTAAATCTTGGTGGTCACATTCTTAATTATAACTTTTCGATAACTTCCATAAATAGCTTGATAACACGCTTATATAATGCGATATAGTAACTTTCTTATAACTTTGTGGTAACAAAATTATAATTTTTTATCAAAGGTAACATTCATACTGCTTAGAGGTGATCGACTTGTTCAAAATATGATGATTAATATAATTTAATCATGGGTGCAAATTTTTCTACAATTTTGTAGTAATTTTCTTAAATACTTAATATAGTAATTTACCTTACAACAACATTGTGTAACTTGAGAGTACCTTGATCAAAATATGATAATAAAATTCTTATAATATTATAATAACTTTGTTAGATGTACTGATAATATTTTTATAACATGGTAATAATAACTTCTCTATAACTTAGTGATAATATGGCCACAACAAAACAAAATAAGCACAGGCCATTTTCGTTCATTTCCACGGTCTCATTTAGTCAGTTGATCCTTACAAATAATTTTAATTTTTTATATAAATATTCATAAATCTAGGTCTTTCATTATAATTTTTCCTTTTCTTCCCGTATGAATCTTAGTTTTTGCGAGACATAAAGCCCAATTATTTTCGATCATTCCCAATCTCTTCGGAATATATATTAAATTTCTTTTCTAAATGTTGGATATACATATATACAAGATCCCGATACACAATTCATAGTAAGATGAAATTAAGTCATTGATAAGGAAGTTTCCTAGAAAGGAAAAATCATGAGATTCATTCATCTAACGTGTGACAAGAATTGCACAACACAAATGGTTCTGTCCCACTTTTGTCTATCATGTGAAGCAGACTAGCAGTATTATATTAGATTACATTACTTCATCGTTTCAAATCTGGATCTCTATAAAATTCCAAGGGGAAAAAAAAACACAAAAAGTAAAACACGCCTATTTTGACAAAAATAAATGGTTGGGATATATACGTTGCTTCATCTGTAAGAAAGTTTATTTGTTAGGTAGAAAAGACATTAGTCCAATATTGAGTCCTAACATGTTAGGCAAATTTAATGTGTGGAATGTAAAAGATTGATAAAGGTTAAGGTAATTAAAAGTATATATATGCAAGAATGTTTAATACTACTTTCTAATGACCTAATGACACTAATACTCCCTAATTGAAAAAAGATCCTAGGATCAAGTTCTACTGATAACAAGTTATCATGTTAGGTTAATAAGTAAAGTTGTAATTGTCCGGATTAAAAAACATTGCATTTTTTATTAAAAGAAAAAAAAAACTAAAGTGGGGTAAAGTATTCATCTTTCACTTAAAAAATGACTAAATTATAAAAATTTTTCGTCTATCATTAAAATATATACAAATTTTTCGTGAAGCTAATAAAATAATCAAAATATCTTAAAAGATAATATTGATTATTTTTCATTGAAAGTATAACTGATTAGAAATTTTATTTAATTTTTATGGACAAAAAATAACTAACAAAAATTCATCAAAAACAAATATTTCATTAAATTCCATCATTGAGACCCCTGGACTCATATCAGATAACAATAACTCCTGGCAAAAGTTTAAAAATTAAATTTTTTTATTTACCATTTATGTTCTCGAAAATTATTATGGATTTTTTAATTTATAATTAAATATTTTAAAAATAGAAGAATATTTTGTATTTATAATTTTAAAGAGTGAGCAATAATTTTCACAAAAACCAATATAATTTTAAAATGTACAAAAAAAGAATAAATTAATATTTAAAAATATTAAGTTTAAAATTATTCATAATTATAAATATTAAGGTTCATTTTTTACAAGACATAAATAAATTACATCATTTCTTAAAATCCATGTATTCAAAAGGATTCCGCATGGTGCTATTATCATACATATAAATAACCCTCATCAGTGACCCTGCAAGAAAGGGTGGGGGTCCCAACTTTAAGCACGTGAATTGATTGTGTCATCTAGAAATAGGACCCACCATCACCATCACAAAACAATGGCCCTCATGATTTGCACAACCCTAAAGAGCAACACCCCAACATCACATGAGGTGCCATGACCACGCTGGATCATCATCAACCATCCTCTGCTCCTTTAAAACCCCATGCCCACATCCTTCCATTTCGAGCTCATGTACATTCATGCACTTCAACATCACATATTGGTTATATCTATCTCTGATCCATCATGCAGAAAAGCAACAACAAGTCCTTCTCTGAATACTCTTGCTCTTACTCTGAATTCGGATACAGATCAGAAAGATCAAACTCTTACAACTTCAACGGGCCATGCCACAAGGTACCTGGCTTCTCTGCCTCCAATAATCGAGAGACCAAGAGGAAGAAGAGGATCAAGGCCTATAACGTTCTCACTGTCGAAGGGAAGCTTAAGAACACTGTCAGAAACAGCTTCAAGTGGATCAAGAACAAGTTCACTGATCTTCGCTATGGTGTGTGATGTCACTGTGCAGAAGCTATATATACAAGATATGTATATATATAGTACTTCTGCTTAATTGTTCAGTCATCATCTGCTGCTTGAAGGTAAAATAAAGAAAAGGAAGAAGCTTCATTTGTTACCAGAAGGAAAAAAGAAAAGTGAAGTTTCTCTTTCTATGTATAAAATTTCGGTTTGTATCAGATACAGAGGTGTCATTAATCAAAATGGCATCTAGTGTTTCTTTGTTTCTTAGCGTTTCCTTCTGCTCTTCCTCTTCGTCAAAGTGTTCTTC
The DNA here is from genome assembly GCA_026686845.1 of Adenanthera pavonina. Lineage (NCBI taxonomy): Eukaryota > Viridiplantae > Streptophyta > Magnoliopsida > Fabales > Fabaceae > Adenanthera > Adenanthera pavonina. The sequence continues at coordinate 48,499,461 of JAIVEN010000001.1, read as the reverse complement.
AAGTTTTAAAAACTGAAATTAATTCGAACATAGTATACGCCAGAAACTTATAGCCTTGTAGTATAATTTTTCAACATGGGGCTAAGTCGACGTCCTCTAGATTCACCGGACAAGAGCACGTCACATGAATCAGTGTAGCGACAAGATTCGAATTTTCCACGTATACATAATTTAAAGTGTCCTCTAGTTTAACATAAATAATTCATATATATATTATACATAGTAATACAGGCAAAACGTAAGAAAATTGAGAAAATCGATTAGAGAAGTTAAACAAAAAGGTGTCTATATGTTCATTATAATTAATTTTTTAAAATAAATAAATGGAAAATACAAAATAAAAATAAATTTTCAGCACATATGTTAATGAAAGAACTTGAAAATAATTTTAACCAAATAAGCTTGCGTTCGCATGAATTATGATGATGAAATGAAAGAATTTTTTTCTGTGAATATATACTAAAGAAAAATTCGAATTAAAGAATCCTTCTAAAGTTAAGTTTACATATGTGTGTTTGTGCCAACTGATTTTTGAAAATTATATTGGATCTAAATAAATGCAGATAGAGTCAAGTCAGAACACAAAGATATAAAGCTCTGCCAGCAATAGTCCTCATAAGTTATTTGTCCATTGTTAGTCATCACAAAGACCTTCAAATTTTTTATCATAAATTATTATAAATAGATTTGAATAATCTAAATCAATTAAGTAATCAAAATTTATTAGAGTGACTATCATTTAGGATGGTTAGGTTACACATATATATAGACACAATTCCTTCCCTGAAGTATCATTCTTCCTACAAACTGAAACTTTAATAAAATGGAAGCTTCGGTAATTCATGAGAAGGGCGAGTATGGAGTGTTCATTTTTTTCCGTGAGTGGAGTTTGAGAGAAGACTACTATGGAGAGTGATATGATATCCCACCTCACTGCACGTCTTGAATAATAAAGACAACTATAACGATCCATGTTTGACATTAATAGTTGAGGATTTCTTTGTTGTGTTCTTTTTGTCGTTTGTTCAATCTCTCAAAAGTGTAGTCAAATAAGTCCCTGTTAACTTTTATTTGCCTGTTGAACAGTATTTTTATTTGCTCCGCAAGCTGCAATAATGTTTGAATCAACGTTAATTATTTCTCGGCATTCCAACCACAATTAATTAACAAAATAAAAGTAGCATCAGAATGAAAACTATAGTTGCATGAAGTATTTGCAACAACTTCAGAAACAGTTTCATTAATTTGAAGAAGCTATTCTCAACACCCCATTGATGTAAAGACAAGCATAAAAAGAAATCCAACAACTTAGCTCCTCGCCAGAGTTAAATTCACCAGCTTTTCATTCAATCTGATATTTCTCTTTCCTTTTTAAAATGTATAATGCCCAAAACAATATTCTCTTAAATAAAATTCTCAGATTTGAATTTAAAAAGAAAAAAAAAAACACACACACACACACACACACAAGTCATTATATACAGAACTTAAATTAGTCAAAAGTTTATGGAAAAGCATGCAAACTCTAATTGATGCTAATAGAAAATGACGGGAATCACATGTTTTCTTAGAAGCATTTAGACAAGCCTATCAGAATATAATGTTTCAGGTCTTAGTCTTATGCCAACACTAAATCTCATTGAAATCATACTAAGTTTAACATTCAAGCAAAAGAGTTTATATTCATTTGAGATTAGTATTATAAATCAACAAATACAATATGGGCAAACAAACCTAGTTCTGCTTCTTAGGAGATACAGAATTAGTCAAGAGTCACTGAAAAGATTATATAAGGAAAATTCAAGGATATATCAAACGGGAAACAAACCAAAACGTTGTGAGCTTACATGTCATGTATGGCAGTCTAATCATCTGTTTCAAGGAGTAAAAGATCCCTTTGTCTGAAGTTTCTGAAACCTCTAGTGGAAGCAGACCTACGGACAGGGTGAAACCTGTTCATAGTATCTTCTTCCTTGGCTGCAAGCCATTTCAACTTAGGTAAAGGAGGAAATTTATCAATGTTTTCATCACCATTATCATCATGATGGGTTCTGAGGGGCAGCTTTTGATCGGAGGACACATATGAAGAGAAGATAGGTGAAGAATCCTTTGCCCCAGCTGGGTTCAAACTTGATGAGGTACTACTGGTTGTGACTGTGGTTGTGCTACCCAGTTCTTCACGTGGGACGTACGTCTCAGCATTCTTTCTTAATTCCTGAAATAAAATTTGAACACATTAGGAGAGTGTGCAGATAACTCTAGAAAGCATGGACCATGACATGTACATAAACACAATAAAATGAGTGTTCATGCATGATTTAAGCGCAGCACTGTGTCTAATATGAATATCAGACATATACCTAGATAAATTTATTGTTTTGAAGTGTTTTTGGTTGATAGCAGATGAGCAAAATGTAGGGTACCTAATGTAAGAACCAATATCCCTTCAAAGGAAAATTTTAATCGGTATAACAGTCTCTCTCAAGTGATGAGGAAAATGTCCAATCTCAGTTTGAACTTACCCGGTCAAGCATCACATATGGGAAATTAGTCATTAGCGACTATCCATTAGTGGTCAATTTGCCTTGAATGCAAATTTGCGTCATAAATAGACAAGGGAGTTTCTTCAAGGTCAAAATTTAATTCTCACCTCTTTAGAAGATATAGTGGGTTCTGCTGGCCTTTTAGATATCAGACTCTTTCTGCGACGCTCCAGTAATGTACACGAGCGTCTAATTTTGGAGTTCATGCGCCTGTAAACACTAGCAATATTATCAGATGCCATTACATCTTTATCAGGAAACAAACCAAAGTTTAAAGGTTTTCTATCAGTTTTTTTACTTCAAACTTGGAAATAGGGCTACAATAAGATGGTCATTAATTTTTGAACCGAAATAAGATTTTCATTAAATGTCACATATTGAACAACAAATTCCATAGTATGGACATATTTTACAAACCTAGAATGATCCAATGTAATGGGAAACACTAAAGCCTGCCTCAAACCCTTTTCGAGGGAAAACTCACTTACTTGATTTGTTCATTGGCTAGATCTTGCTCCTCATCTTCTTTGCAGATCACAGGAAGACCAGAGGGGTCACACGCCAATGGACTTGTGTAGAAAAACTGCAAAACGATTCTTATTAAGAGATTCATATCTCAGAAGAGAATATTCAAATATGTATACAAGAGTCAAAAAAAAGCTACAAGAATGAGAACTATATAAAACATAGTAGTTCAAGATTATTATTATTATTAGAAACAAAAACAGCCGAAGCAGGGAGGTGAAATATCAATCTAAAAAGTAGTATCTGATGGAGAGAAGAAAAAATTGGACCCATCATACTTGATTGGCTTAAATTAATAGGTCAATAGGTGAAAGCCCCTGAGCTATAATATCTATCAAAGAAAACTATGCCACTCTAAAGGCTTCTTCTTAAATGGTACAAACTACTACCTAGAATTTATAAAACGATAAGTTTAGTTTAAGAACATATAATTGCCTCATGAAGATCTGACACTTTGATATGCTAATTCATAGACCAAGAAATTGCAATTGGAGAGCTTGATTTGTAATTCTTCCCATAACTCACTTGATTTTGGAGAGCTTTAGATGCAGTTCCACGGTAAGCAGGATCCAGAGCAAGCAGAGTACATAATAGACCCAAAGAAGATGAAGGGAGATTTCTGAAAGTTTCTACAAGGCAGGGTCTATAAGACTTCAGAGGCCTGAAAGTCCCAGTAACTTTGAATTTTTTCCAATAATCCTCTGATGGTGTGCCACATAGCCTGAAGATTCTATGAAGTTGCTCCACCTGAAAGTAGAGAGTGTCTAAGATTTGCAGAACCATATAGCACAAGATAAGTAGGCAACAAAAAACAAACACATGAAGCAGAAACCAAAAAGAAGAGATGAGTTATTATAAAAGATTAAATTATACTTTTTGTCCTCGAAGTTGCAAATTTCTTAATTTGGTCCTCCATAGTATAAGTCTCTCATTCAGCCACCCATTAATTTTCTCCCAATCAATTCAATCCCTCTGTCTGTTAAGGTAACATGAAATCAATTCAGTCACTGACCTAGCCTAAACATGCCAATATTTGATGAAGTGCCCATGTTTATTAGACAACAGCATTGATTGGATGAAAATTAGTAGAGGGCAAAATTGAGAGGGTTACACTTTTGAGGACCATATTGAAAATTTTGTAAACTTAAAGGACCAAAGGTGTCATTTATCATAAGCCAAAGACACTGAAACTTTGGATACTGCCATTATCCGGGCATTATCACCTCTGTTCTGCCAGGCATAATTGGAATCCCTGTAAGCATTTCTGCCAGGAGGCATCCAGCACTCCATAGATCAATACCAACTCCATAATCTGTGGCACCTAACAACAGCTCAGGAGCTCTGTACCATAGTGTCACAACTTGGCTTGTAAGAGGCTGTTTATGGTTAGGATTGTAATAATTGGCAAGCCCAAAATCTGCAATCTTGAGCATCCCATTTTTATCAATCAAAAGGTTTGAACCTTTGATATCTCTATGCAAAATGCCCCCATCGTGGCAATGCTGCAGACCTGAAAGCAGTTGATGCATATAGGCCTTGACCTGCAACAATTATTTCAGATTAGTAGGATGATTCTAGTAAACCAAATGGTAAAATGTCAAAGCCATCAAAGAGAAGCTTTTAACCTGTGGTTCAGTTAGTCTCTCTTCAGGACGAGAAACTATTCTAGCCAAATCTGATTGCATGAAGTCAAAAACTAGATAAAGACTATAATGCATTCTTGAAGTAGCCAATCCTTTGAGTTTTACTACATTGGGATGATCCAATCTCTGTAATATCATAATTTCTCTTGCCATGAATTTAATGCTTTCAGGCTTTGATATGTCAAGGCGCACCTTCTTGAGGGCCACTATTTCTCCAGTATTTCGATCACGAGCTTTATAAACATTGCTATAGGTTCCCTGCCCTACCTGCAAAGAATAATATCATAGTCTAAATTAATTGGCAGACTCTCCTCAACCGTTGTCCATAAACCTGTCTTACCAGCCATGGTTGTGCGGGAATAAACAATAAAGCATAATGCTATACAGAATCTTAAACATGTATAAAAATTTCAACTGGTAAGCCTTGGAAACAATCATGCAAGATTCAATAATGCAAGTGTTGCTTGTACCCTGTTTTAGAAAATAAATCACTAAATTGAAATCCCCCTTTTCTCAACTTGTGACCTCAAAGCAATCATACTTAAAGTTTAAAACTCTAAATAATTCGGGCAGAGAAATGGTTAAATTTCACAGGACTGATACTCCATTAGGAAGATTGTTTCAAGGTATCTTTAAAATCAATTATGAATTAGAGCTTTTGATACATTGAGCACTGAGAGTTGAATGCTCGAAGTATCACTTCATTTCTTAAGGAATACCTTGTAACAACATTCTGTACGCATAGCATTTCTTAATCCTTCATTCTAGCCTAAACATAGTTAAAAAGACTTTTAACAGAAATCAAGGGGGAAAAAATACCTTATTAATCATAACGTATGATTCAGCACTTTTGGGAACCAAGCAAGCCAATGCTTCTCTTGGAACGTTATCAACTAGCCATTTGGGCCATCCATCAACCATCTCATCTTCAAAAGACTTCCTTGACAACTTCGAATTATTACGGACAGCATCCTTCTTCCCCTCTCTGTGATTCAATTTCCCCTTGTCTCTAACTCCCCCTACACCAGCAACGCCGCCATCCTGTCTTTCATCATTGCCAATACCAGATTCAACCTTATGCTTCCTCTGCTCGAGCTGGTTTTGCCGACCATACTCCTTACGGTCCAATTTCTGCCCCGTGGAACGTCGGTGAGCAGCAAAGTCGCCATTTCCGGCATACCCATTTTGTATTTCGAACCTCTCAAAGTGCCTAGATGGCTTAACCTGGTGAGAGCCCATAATCCTCTACGATTCGAGTATCATAGGGATGACATTTGCAGTTTTCTGAATGACGGGTGACATAAAGAAAACCAGAAGGAGAAGAGTGCAAAAACGTAGGTAGGCAATAGAGAAAGAAAAAGACGGCAGAATGATGTGACAGATTTAGGCCGTCCATGGCCGGCACATTCGAACCTTTTTGGGTTTCCAAGTAGGAATTCTTAGCTATCACCGTTGGAATGGAAGAGTGCGATAGCGACAAAGATTGTAACTGCGCAGTTCTAAAACTCAATAATAAGTTGGGAGCCAAATGTTGAGCCTTGACGGTCACTCGAAGGGATTTTGCCTATGCTGTTGTAAAAAAAAAACAAAATTCTCATGCACTATAAGTTTAAAAATATTTTTTTAATATAATAAAAATTATATTTAAAATTCTTTTATTAAAATTTTATAGAAAGATCTCAGTGTCAAATCCATTTCTTGTGTAGAAGTATACACTAACACCCACCACCTTTTTTTTAGTTTTTTCTTTAATTTTTATTCTTCAAATTTTGGTTAATATCATTTCCTCTTTCTCAAACAACACTAAAATAAATAAATATAAATTATATAAATAATATATATTAAATAATATAAACTAATTAATTAATAGAGTATATTTTTTAATATTTTTAAAATCATATAGATTTACTTATAGTTTCAAAACATAAATTTTAATGAAACTTTTAATATAGAAAATATATTTTTTATTAACTAAAATTTATTTTAACATACTGAATAACTATAAGAATAGAATATATTATCATTTCTTTAATATTATTAAAATTATATAAATCTCCCTCAATTTTCAAAACATAGTTAAATTTTTAATTCTATTGATGATGTAAATAGAAAAAATAAGGGAGAGAAATAAAAAAAACTATGAAGGAGAAAATAAGACTAATATTTTAAATTTAAGATAATTAAAAATATTTTTTATTTTAAAACTCTAATAGAAAGAAAATTTAAATTTTATAAATAAGAGATTTTTAAGTGATATTTCTCTCTCTTCTATAATTTTAGTAATATTAAAGAAAGGATAATATATTATTATCTTATAATTATTCAGTATATTAATATAAATTTTAGTTAATAAAATGCATTTTCTACATTAAAAGTTTGACTAAAATTTATGTTTTAAAAATATAGATAAATCTATATAATTTTATAAATATTAAAAAATATACTCTATTGATTAATTAATTTATATTATTTATATAATTTATATTTATTTATTTTTTTATTTTGGTATTGTTTGAGAAAGAGAAAGGAATATTAACAAAAATTTAGAAAATAAAAATTTAAGAAAAAAATAAAAAAAAGGTGGGGTGGGGGTGATGTTAGTGTAACGTGACTCTCTACATAAGAAATGAATGATCTTGGAGCCAAACTTTCCATAAAATTAGAAAAAGAAAATTTAAAATAGTACATCTCGGTGAGCACCGAGATGTAATTTTTGTTGTACCTAAAAAAATATTTTTGAACTTGTAATATATTGAGAATTATGTATTTTTTTTATAGTATCATGATTAAAATCCTGTCACTTGTAGTTCAATCACGTGGTATTCACGTGACTATCTTCCACATATAATCTATATTATACCTCTATTGTCATTATAAAATTAAAATGGATAAGTGGAAAAGTTAGATTCTATTTAAATATCAAATCTCAACTTTAAAATTATGTTAATGCAAGAGGTGGGAGAGGTGGGAGAGCTCCTTAAATAGAGCTTTATATTAACTCAATTCAAATTAGTCAGAGTTTAAAGTAATAACAAATACCAAATAGTTATTATAAAAATAAAATCCTTTTGAGAGAGCATCTCTTAACACGGCTGGATCGGAAGCAATTCCAAATATGAGATGATTTGCTACAAAAAAAAAATTAAAATTCCTAGCCCCAAAAATGTCATTATAAAATGCAAGAGTAAATAGTGGAGCTCATCTTATAATCTCTGGAAAATAAGAATTCACAATTTAGTTAGATAAAAATTATATTTATATTGCATCCAAAGCAAATAATTTATGAGTGAAGTGGATAGATAGGATGTATTTAAATAGAGAATTTTTTGAGTTACATTTGTATCACCTCACACAGGGTTATACACTATAAGTAGTGGATATCAATAACTTCAGAGAGAGCATGGAAGATTTAGGTATGACAAAGTAGTTTGATTTAAATACTATAGGTAACATTTTAGTTTATTAGACTTTTAATCATATATTATATATCTAGCGGAAAGAAATAAAAATCTAGAATAATAAAACTTTAAAATTTTTCAAAATTAGAGTGCTCAAAAGACAACAACTTAACTGAAAGTTTACTTTAATTAATAATAATAAAGACAATCATACTATAATTATCTGACTATTGTTCCAGAACATATCAGTATAATTCAATACATTTATTCTAATATAAAATAATATCTTCCAGCATGCTTCTTCTTACTTAATCACCTCTTTGCTTTTGCCTTTACTTGTACTTGGCCCTAACATTGTTAGTCATTTAGTGTGAGATTTGGGGAAATCTCAGTAGTATATATATTTATTCATACAAATCATACTCATAATCAGGTAGTTATGCAAACAACTAAATAACTCATATTTCATGCATATATAAAAGTCTTCAATAGAGTTTTCTCTTAATACTAGACATCCATAGCATTTCAAAATATTTATATTGAAACAATTCATCCAATAATATCACATAACATCCAGAATTAATTCACAGAAAATGCATGAAATAAATAATATACTACCTCCACCGAAAAGTATCATAAGCTAAGCAGCTTGTCTTCCGTCTTGAATTTTTTAAGTACCTTACTTGAAGCTAACATTCCTTTCTTTTCCTTCTCTTTCACTCATACTCTCTTTCTCTCCCTTGGCTTTCTCTTTCTCTTACTTACTTCCAACTCTCACTCTCAACTAGTGATGTGCTGAAGTGAAGAAATGAGAGGGGTATTTATAGTGTTGATGTCTTGACCAGCAAGTGACATCAATTTATTGCATATCTTCATTCAGTGTATGCTCATCATAATTTAATGTAATTCATTGTATATCTTCATTCAATGTATACTCATCATAACTCAATGTAACTTATTGAAACCACTATTCATTGTATACCTTCATTTAGTGCATACTCATTATAATTCAATGTAACTTATTGAAACCAATATTCATTGTATATCTTCATTCAGTGTATGCTCATCAGAATTCAATGTAACTTATTAAAATCAATATTCATTATTTACCTCCATTCAATGTATACTAATCAAAATTCAATATAACTTATTGAAATCATAATTCATTGTATATCTTTATTCAGTATATATCTTTATTCCTCATATTCTAAACATAAACCCGATTAAAAATCATATATAAAAATTTATAGATGTTACACTACATCCCTAAACATGCTTTTATAATGTGCATGACTTCCCAAAAAAGGCTAATCACAAAGGCCAAACTGTGTGATCTTAATGTCCTTTGCGGTAGACTTGAAATGTGTCATTTGTAGCAATAATGATAAGTCTTTTGAAGTTGAACACTTATGTTTTCAATGTCCATGGGCTAGAGAATTATTAATGAAAGTATGTGGTTGGCTGAGAGTTATGTGTGTTCCCAAACAATTTAATAGACAGAGAGGCTGGTTAGTAATGTGATTTAGAACTTAGAAGGTACTCGTACTTCAGAAATATATTAACTATATTAACTGCAGAGTTTGTAGGTGTGGTTTATCATGTGTTGAGGGAACGGAACACTCGCACGCATATATAGGAACGAACATTCCACTGTTCATTCTGTTTCAAGAGTAATATAAAGGGAGCTACAAGGTAGATGCAGTAAAAGTGCAGGACAAAGACAACAAGATGATGAAAATGATTTCCTGATTAAAATTATTGTTTATAAATAGTCCCCTTTTAAGCTTTTCTTTTGTATACATACACATAAAATTAAGGAACTCTTTTCTTCTTCTAATGTATAGTTACTCTTTGCAAAGCCTTCTTTTGCAGTAATGAAAATTATGACATTATTATATATATATATATATATCTAAAAATTAAATTTTATAAAATTTTTAAATTACTATTAAATTTAAAATAATGTTAAAATTCATTTTAAAATGTAAAATTTTTAAGATATTATAATAATTTTTTTCTATCAAAAGATTATAATATTTTTTTAAAATCAATAATTTGATAGCAGTAACTTTAGTCTTAAAAAATAAATATAATTAGATCGTGAGATTGTGTATTGCTTGGAACCTCATAAGAAACAGCTTTATTACTAACCATGCAGCTTCCCAAAGATTTATATAATATATATAGTTGTTTAAATTTTTTAACACTTTTTTAAGATTTGAATCTTCCATAAAAACTCATCAAATCAAAGATCAAGGATCTTAATTACTTTTAAAACAAAGTAATTAACTAAATTTAATTAAATTTACAAATGCATATTAAAGACATAATATTATTATATACTAGAGTCCCTCAAGGTGTTATGAGATTCATACATAAAATGCTTTGATTTTTTTTTAAAAAGGATCAATTTCTCAAAATTAATTGTTTCTTTTAGTTTATTATCATAATATAAATTTTGAAGCCAATCCCATACGAGGTAAATTTTTGCATTGCATGGAACCTCGTAAGAAACTACTCTATTACTAACCATGCAACTTCTCATAGATTTATATAATATACATATATAGTTGTTTAAATTTTTTAACAATTTTTTAAGATTTGAATATTCCACAAAACTCATCAAATCAAAGATCAAGCATAAGTTCAATTTCTCAAGATTAATTGTTTATTTTAGTTTATTATCATAATCATAATATAAATTTTGAAATCAATCCCTTGCGAGGTAAATATTTGATGAACTTTTTCATTAGAATAAGAATGATGATTGTATTTTTTTATAAGAAAAAAAAAGAGAATGGTGGTAGCGACCAAAAATAAAGAACAAGAATGGTGACCGAGATAAAATTATTTGCTATTATTAATTAAAATATTAGTTAGGTGATTAAGAATATCATTTTATCAATGTATTAAAAATCGGATCGGACCAGTCAGTTCAACTGGGAACCGGCCCTTGGTTCGGTCCGATCATAGATGAAGACTGGAGCTCTTTAGAACCAGTGCGAACCGGAGCAAAATCGGTCAAAGAGGTCAAGAACCGGTCAAAAACTAGTACAAAATTGGTTTGGCCTCTTTTTTTTTTAAATTTTTTTAAAATATTTTTTAATTTTTAAGATAAAATAACATTATTTTTAGTACTAAATAGCATTATTTTTTATATAAATTTTTTCTTTCTATATTATAATATATTATAAGTATTATTATAATACATAATTATAAATAATGATAAATTTACTTAATAAATAATATAAAAATAGAATATTAATTGACTATTCTGAATTCAAAATATAATTATAGATGAATATTAATTTGTTTAGATTTTAATATTTGGTTGTAAAACTTATTAATAACATTTTTAATTTTTTATATATTATTAAATTTATTTTTCATCGTAAATTGAATGTTAATTTTATGATCATAGATAAATATTTTTCATATTTTTTATCTACATTATTTAAAATATATTAATTTATTCATAACCGGTCCGACCCCGGTTTAACCATTGAACTTTGAACCGTTACTTCGTCCAATTCAATGGCTGGTTCAATTTTTAATACCTTGCATTTTATTCTTACACTTGCAGATCTCATTTAAAAGTAGAACCTTGTATTTTTTTTGTAATAACCTCTAATATTCAGTTACTACTTTAAACTCCGGCTAATTTATATCAAGTTACGGTAGGATATTTTTGGGGGAGCTCTCTTAAAGATGTTTTCTGTATTTACACGGTCTTAGAAACTATAACATCATGTTTAAACAATCTCAATTCCTTCCACTAGAATCAACACTTGTTTGTAAGCAGAATTTTTTTTTTGCCACAAAAGTTAAACTTAGAAATGAACTAGAAGAGATAACATTGAGGAAAACCCACACTTACAGACCCTATTCTTGTTGACAAAAAAAAACACCCCATTCTAATTCTAAATATTTATAAAATAAAAATTAAAAACTAAAATATATTTTCAGGACTAAAAGCATTAAATTTGACTTCCAAAGAGCAAAATAATGTATTTAAGTTAACAATAACTTTTGAAAGTAAAAGTGATAACTTAAAGTATTGCAAGTATTGATAACTAGCTAAATGATAAAATTAAATTTAGTGCCCACATAAAAATATAAATATGCAAGTGTAAATAAGCAAAACATTTCATCAGTTACGTACTACCCGCAATACTAAATTTTCTTATTTGATATTGGTAAAAAATAATAATGATAAATAATGATAATAACAAACTAAAAACACTCCAATAAGAGTGATAATGATAATTAGTTAATTACTATTACTAGATGAATGAGTGACAATTTTTTTAGGGAAAAAAGATAACTGTATTTTTGTCTATTCATGACAAAAAAAATTTTTTTTGAGCAATATGAACAATTCAAGTTTGTAAGATCGTTCATTATAAATTAATATGTAAATACAAAATTTAGAAAAAATTGTAGTTAGAGACCGGTAGAATGAATTAATTACAAATAAAGACTTTAGATTATAAAAAGTATCAAAATATGAAATACTGAGCAATAAAATTGAGAAAATAAATAATAACAGGTTATTTTTATAATAGATTTATTATTTTGGTCTCAAAGTGTTATTTCCCTAAAATTTAATCAATTTTCTTGTTACTTTATCTTTCATATGTTATTCAATGCCTTATTGCTAAACTCAAGTCTGGCTAACAAGACTATAACGGTGAGGAAAGTTAGGGTCTGTTTGACAGTGTTTTTTGTTTTCTTGTTCTCAAAATAATTTTGTAAAATTATTTTTGAGAATAAGTTTTGAAAACAATAAAACAAAAAAATCTGTTTAAATGATTGTTCTCAAAATCATAATTAGTGAGTAATAGATGAGTTATTCAAAATTTATAATTTTATCATTAATAAGATGAGTGTTTTTCACTTTTTCTTTTGTTTTCCAGAACAAAAATTACAAAACAACTTAAAGTTGTTTTGAGTTTTCTGTTTTTTTATTTTTCTATTTTCCAGAATAATTTATAAAAAACAGGTTTACCAAACAAGTTTTTTTATTTTTTTATTTCCGAAAACAGAAAAACTATTTCGAAAACACGAATCAAACATGGGCTTATATTCTTATCACTTCAATGTAAGAAGAGAGCTTTGCTGCTTTGCTTGCTATGAAGAAGGAAGAAACAATCAGTCAACGTTACAGTACATTCTTTCCAGAAAGGATGAGAAGTGGAGCTATGGACAACATTTACTGTTAAAAAGTATTAATTCCAAACAGATTATCAGATAAACAAGATCTACAAAAGATTTGTAGACCAAACCAATCATAACATGGAAGCAAATAAGAAGAGAATCCTACTTAAGAGTATGTAAACATCGCGAGCTTAGTGTCTCTTTATGATTGTCTTGGTCTACCTATCTTTTGTAAACCAAACAATTTTCCTTCATTCCAAATCTATTATCCCAAAATTTGAGAGAAGGATCTTTACTTGATCAACAAAGTCTGCGCCTGTTGCATACTCTGTTAGCATTCCAACAGCAAAACCAAACATGGCCCATCTGTAACAACAAAATTCCACTTACAAAAGTCTAAAGTAACATAAATAAGTAGAACTTACGGAAAAAAAAAAAGTAGAAATATAGAAATTAGAGGCATGATCTCAACAGAACGCAAATTATTGAACACAAGACGAGGAGATGCTTTAGCTTTCTACTAGATTGAGATCAAAATCTTTCGCAGTATCATCAACCTGGAGTCCAAAACATCATTTAGGCCTCTTTGACTGGCCATTTTGAAGGAAAAAGAAATGAGTAAAGATACAAATAGTATATGATATTAGTATTCATACGCTGGATCAAGATAAAAGAATAGGAACAATATCATTAATCCCACACTTGAGTTTTTTATTAATCAAAATTTACAACAACTATGTGAATGAATGTCGGCAAATTGATGACCACCTAGTAAATTTTGATATTCTGTCCATCATTTTGAATTCTGCAGGGTTTGTGTTGAAGGTTTCTACTTTTTTTCTTTTTTGGTAATATCAACTAGTTTCCAAAAGTCACATTAGACCCCGACTAATATGAATCGAGTTAGGTCATACCACATGTATGTAAAGCTCTCTCAATGTCATTTTTCTGCATATACAAGGCTCTACATTGATATGAGAAAAGCTTTAAGGAGAGATGTAAATCAAGTCTAGAAGTTTAAGAAATGATATGGGTAGACGAGGAAAGGACAACAAGGACTAAGGCACTCCTAATGACCAAGACCATATTTTTTTTTTTACTAGAAAACAAGACCATCAATTAAGTGAATCGCAAAGGTTCTTTTAATTGAATCTGCAAAAGCTCAGGAGTTGAGACATGAAATTAAAGTCATTAGGAACATCCAAAGAGTTTCAAAAAGAAACATGTTTCCTATAATCTTTCAGTCCTTGGTGATAAAATACAGAGTGATAGAATGGATTTTGGAGCTATAATTTGACTGATTCTCCTACCTTATAGATATACCATGCGATTTTCTTGTCAAATGAGAAAAGGCCCATATGTTGCAGTATCAGAATTGCTGCATCTGAATATGTAAAGGAGTCACGTTTGCCCACCTTTCTATGATAACTGGAACTACTGTCAAAAAGTCAAACGAGATTATGCCAATTGGTTTTCCTTATCCTTGATTAGTTGTTCTCCGAAGACAAATTAGAAGGACCCAGTTTCATGGGTTCAGACAATTTTACTGGTTTATGGTCGTCTGCTGCAGAGGAGACAACAATGCAAATACTCAGAATTATGCAGTTCTATTTGCAGTTTTGCCCCTTTGCAGATACAAATTTTTTTTTTTAAAAAATCAAATTTCAAATTTCAAATTTTGTCATTCTCTAATTGGTTGCTCTATTTTTTTTTCCCAAGTGTTGAGCTTGTCTTAAATTTCTAATGGTCTTCCTTCCCTTATTTTACTTGAAAATATCTCAAGAATTCTACTACATGAGATTATTGGAGTGACCATTATAAGTGGAAATGCAAGAGCTGTTAACTGAAATTCTAGTCATATAGACAAAATTTTATTTAGCATAGAATCTAGTGTGTTAATCCAACGGTTACATGGGAAGAAAATGTTGTAAATGTCTGAGGAAAAATTTGACTTTAATATCACTAAATAAGCTTGAGTAAAAGTTTAGGGAAGAGTATAAATTAGTCCTACATCTACAAGAACAAAAATAGAGACCATGGTAAAATGAGCTTCTAATAGAAAGGAGAATCCGGCCTCAAAAGTTATTTATTGAAATGCGATAATCAACCCACTCAGTATCTTGTAGAGTAGCCTATATTAATCAATGTGAGAATAGACAATTCATACTACTTTGGTCTCTATAATAAATCTAGGTAGCTATACTTTTTAACACTTCACTTGACTTCTTCCCTGGTCACAACCCTTCATAAGTAGTCTTGTTTGAAGCTGCTCACCACCAGCCCTGACACTAACTAATGTATGTCCAAGTGGGATGAAAAACACTCTCCCAAAAGTCAGCTATTGAAGCCGAAGAACTAATATACTTAAGTACTCCATAGATCAGTTATAATACTCAAAATGACATTAGGTGGTCCACATCACCTTGATCAACATCCAATCCAATAAAAGGTCACTCCAAATTCCAATTAAATTGGGGATCGAATGATGATAAAATAGACTTACCTCCAACTGCCATGAACCACCCAAACCTGAACTAAATGTAAAGCAGGCACCACGGTGGCTAAAATTCCAGGAGATTTTGCTAAAAGATCATCTTGGATGAGTTACCTTATTGGTTTTCTACATTTTCCTTCAGAATCAAATGAATCGCATAGAAGGCTGCTATTATTTAAGACATTTATTGCTTAGGCATAGTCTTGCAGTAGGGGGAACAACATAGTGTAACGAAAGTGGAAGAATAACCCCATCAATTTCTTAGCCTCGCTAAAACTTTAAGGAAGCACCGACCACAAAAATGAGATACGACGTGACATCACTGTTTAAATATAATTTGAAGAGTTATGTTGCACTAATGCAAGCATACCTATGGACAGACTCTCTAACTGAGTCAAGCTTAGGATTCATCTAATATTCCGATGGATATCACATTACCCATGCATTAAATCAAACAGTTGGTGACAATTTACAAGTAGTGCCAACATTAATCAAGCAATTAACATAAACCCACATAAATTTGTTTGTCTCCCAATTGGAAGAAAAGCTTTACCTTCCATTGTTAATCTCATTCTTCCCAATGAAACCAAATAGAGGGCCTTGGTCCGCTTCTTCAAGCTTCTTCTGCTTGAAGTATTCCTGCAGCCCCTTCGCCTTCTGCCTCTGAAACTCTAATGTAATAACATTCTTGTCATCCCCGACAACGGCAACTTCCTTCGGCGGCGGAGGCGCGGTGGTTGACCGGGAAGACGGAGACGGCGGTGTCGGTGAGGGCGGAGAAGGAGGTGTGGGTTTCAGGGGTTGACCCACTGGTCTTCTGAGAGGACCTTCAGCCTGAGAGCTCCTTATAGTGACACTATGAGGCCTGGAAGAAGAAAATCTGAGAGAAATGGATGAAGCTGATGAAGACGTACAAGATGGTGAAGAAGAACAAGTTGAGATTTTGATGCATGGAATTGAAGCTGCCACAGACATTTTCTACTTTTCCTGGTGGAGATCCCACTTCCTAATCTATCCCTCAAAATTTGTTCTATCTTTAGTCTTTCAGTATTTAGATTGTAGTGTATTGGTTTGTGGATTTGGACGTCACTTATCAAAATCAGAGAAGTGATATACATGTGGATAAGGGGTGGCCAAGTTTTGCACTGGAAGGTGGCTCCAGTTCTGAGACCCTCAATATGTCGTTTACCTGATGGCGCCCAGAGGGATAACCACCAACCACTGAATTTTATTTAGTTGTTGATGATGATTCCAAAAGAATGCTTTAAAGGTACGAATAAACGGGCTTTTTAATTGATTGAAACCATCATGTGTTTTTGAGGTTATGCTGGCTAAATAAAATTCTAAGATGCTTCTCCATACTCACTATCTGGAAGGATTTAATGTCTTATTATAAGCGACTTTTCAAAATGTAGGTGGTAATAAGTACTTTTAATAGTTGGGATAGTCCAGGGAAAACCAGAGGGGAAATTGACAAATAAAGAATCCCTAAGATAAATATTTTCAAAATAAAATTTATAATTTTGTTAATCTCAAAAAGGATCTAGGTTTTTGGTAGGAAACAAAAGGAATGGACCAAAATATTCTTCTCTCTCTCCTAAATATCCCTCTCGGTCTCCTTTCTTTCCTCCCTCATCAGTACTAGCAATGTGGCCTCAGCTCCGATAATCAAAAATGTGGTCAGAGCTCCTATGACAAAAAATGTCACTGGTGCCGCTTTAGTTACTAGCGTTAAAGTTTGATAAAAATTTTTAAATTGAATCAATAAAATTTTTAAGTAAGAAATTCACAATTTTTAACTCATTATAATTGATTTCAATATTCTTAATTTTATTTTAGAAACAAATCTTAAAAAAATTTTCAAACTAAATTAACAAAATTTCTGAATAAAAAATCCATAATTTTTAACTTACTATAACTAATTTCAATACTCTCAATTTTATTTTAGAAGATAATTTTAAAAAAAAATTTTAAATTAAATTAACAAAATTTTTAAGTGATAAAATTATAATTTTCAATTTATTATAATTGATTTTAATACTTTTAATTTTATTTTAAAAGGTAATTTTAACAAAAAAATTTAAATGGGATCAATCAAATTTTTAGGTGAGAGAATCATAATTTTTCATTTATTATAATTTATTTTAAAGTTGTCAATTTTATTAAAGTTAATGCAAGTGATTGTAAAGGTGCCGGCAGCCGGCTAACATTTTCAGTTATTGGAGCTCCAATCAGATCATTGGTCACCTGAGCTCTAGCCATAGCCGTGTTTCCAATGAAGAAGGGAGGGAGGACGGGAAGGAAAAGGGTATTTTTATCCAATCCATGTATTTTTTTCCCTATCAAATTCACCTAGGTCAATTTGAGATCTCATTTTACAAATATTTGTCTGAATCCTTATTTGTCTTTTTCCCAAACGATAGCATCTCTCACTAAAGAGTGTTTCTCTCTGAAACCTCTCTAAGACCTCTCCATCCATAGCATGAGAATACGGTGGTGGTGATTGTGCGTTACTGTTCTGTTTTTTGTCTTGGTTTTTTTATCTTGATTTCTGATTCCATGGAAGGCCTTTCTACATCGATGAAAGCGTCAGATGAGGATGGTGATTACTCAAAGGGGAAGGCGGGGAAGATGAGAATCAGCTTGTGTGTTGTGGTTCCTTCCTGAACAATGGTCGTCGGCAAGATCTGATGATGCGGCATGGTTTCCGACTGATAAAGTATTTTATTAGATTTTTGAGATTCAAATTTGGGAAGATGGTGTAGATCTGAGTTCAAACAACACATTGAAGGCGTTAGAGTGGATGGCTTGGAATATTCAAGATCTAGAAGACAAACTTGGATGGCAACTTGATCTCTTTAGTCTTGCTGAGATGTCTCACCCAGGGATTTGGGAATCGGCGATGAGTTAGAGCACGGTGAGGCACGGCATTTGCACAAATTTGCTTACGAGTGTGATGGCTTGTGACCTAAAATGGATGCCTCCGAGACGTGCGCTGTGTTGGTGACCTAAGACTAAGGATATCTTTGGCTGGGTCTTTTGGGATAATATTTAAAGGGAGGAGACGGGATTGCAGGGCTCAAATCACCTCTCTTGTATGGTTCAAATCACCTCCCAGCATCCCCATTTTAAAATAACTTAAATTGGAGCTTTTTAGAGTCGAATAAGTAATCAAAACTCTTAAATCAAATAATATTTCATTAAAAATAATTTCTTTTTCTTTCTCAAATTTTATGGAACAAGAAAATTTTTAAATTTTTTTTTCTTTAATCCCTTTTATTAAAATTTTTTTCAATTCTTTTCTTTCTAATCCCATCAATTAAACCAAACACACCCTTAAGGCTACAGTGGATCTGATTTGCTTGGGATCTAAAGGTAAGGAATTGAGAGTTATTGGTGGTTTTTAGTTCAAGGGTGCGTGATCTGCGTTTCTTAATCTTTGCTGCTCAGGGGATTAAAGTACGTGACCTTATTCTTTATATCGCAGTAGTCTTATTTTTGGATCAGCTATGGTTTGAGTTTTTATTGTTGATGACTCTATTGATTAGAGGGTGGAAGGATGATCAGATGTTTCTAGTATCATCAATTTATTCCTTCTACTCCAGTTTCGTATCAATGCTATTAATTATATACGGTGTTTCTTGAGTCTAATTCATAGAGAACTCCTTTATGCAATGCTTAATTCTAACCATTTTATGGGGAGTATTTCTGACTGCATGTTTCAGAACTTTCCAACTTTTAGCTTAGTCATGGATTGTTTGGACTCTGCTATGGATTTGAATAGCATGTTTCAGAACTTTCCAACTTTTAGCTTAGTTATGGATTATTTGGACTCTGTTATGGATTTGAAGTATTCTGCATTGAATGAGTTTTGGTGGTTTGTTGGGTGGTTTGATTTGGCTTATCCAATTAAGCAATCTGGTCAAAGGATCGATGAGGATTTAAGATGGGTTCCTCCTGGAAGAGTTTATTTCAAGTTTGGTTTCGATCATAGTTTCTTGACGCTGAGGTGGTTTGAAGTGTTTGTTTTGCTTTTAAACAATGGTTGGGGTCTTCTTGCTTGGGATTAGTTGATGGCAGACCTTGTGGATTGTTTTCAAGGTCGCTCTGTGGAGGTTTCTTCGGAAGTGAATATGTGCTGGGTGTCTTGCTTCTTCAACTTAGCTGCATTTCATTTAGCTAAGAGGTTTCTAAAGGATTGTACTCTTTTGGTTGGGTTGTCATACCCCCAATCCCTATTGTCTTGATTATCTCTTGTTCTTTGATCCTTGATCTGATGTTCAGCTGTTTTCTTTTTTGTTTTTTTTTTTCTGTTCTTGACTTTGTTTTTTCTTTCTATTTTCTTATGTCTTGATGTACTGCGACTATTTGGTTTAATAATATTTTTTTGGCCAAAAAAAAATTTTAGATTACTCTTATTTATTAAATACACTTTATCACATGAAGAGAGGAATTGAGAGATAATAATTAAGTGTTAAAACCTAATGAATTAAATTAAGAGTAATGTTAAAAAGGTGTGGTAATCTTTAAAAAAATTTAATGTCTTCAATCAATTATAACTAATATTTTAATATATGTAAAGTTATTAGAAATCACTTATAAGATCAGGGAGTAATTTTTGAGATGAAAGGAAAAAAAAAAAAAAAAAAGCAACCGAGGTACCTACTCAATTAAGTGAATAGTTCAGTATGCGCATTTTATTAACCAACTCAATTTTAACAGTATTCTCATAAATCTTCACTAGAAGAACCTGTTTAAAATGAAGTGAAAGTTTAAAGAATTATTTAATCATTTAAATATATATTAAATTAAAATTTTAAACAAATCATGTGATTAGTTTGTTTACTTAAAAAAAATTGCTTTATCATAGAAGTTGTGACAGAGAAATTAATTGACAAGACCACAATGCTTTAGTGCAAAAAATAAATAAACAAAACAAAACAAACTTCTAAAAGAAAAGATCATCTAAAAGAGAAACGGTATAAGCGAGAAGAGTGATTCACGATTGGCGCTATTGCCAGATGAGATTGATGTACTTGACAGGAGCCGGAAAAAGGTGCGAACAGATGGAAGCGAGTCTTTGAGTGGGAAAGCCATGGTGCAGCGGGACGAGGATTGGATGCATGATGAGGAGATAGGCACGAAAGAAACATTGAAACAGGGAGTGGAGGAAGCGAAGCAGGGGTGGCAGGAGACTGCCCCGAAATCGTACAAGCAAGCCTTTATGCAGGCTGAGGAATCAGTGGGAGAGGAAGATGATGATGAAGACAATTGGTGGAGTAATGGACGCTGGAAGGAGTGGGTGGAGGTGAAGATGACGGAGAAGGGGCCGAATGTCATTATTCCCCCTAAGGAAAAATAGCGCTTGGCAAAACATTGGAGGAGGATGTTGATTGTTAAACTGATGGGCCATATGGTACGTCCGGAGTACTTGGCTGATAAGTTACAGCAGATTTGGGGGTATAATGGTTTGGTTGAGACAATTGATATTGGAGCAGGATTTTTTCTCCTAAAGTTTATCAAGAAAGAGGACTATGAGTTTGTGCTAACGGGTGGTCCTTGGTTGATCTTTGATCATGTGCTGGCGGTGCAACCATGGAAGGAAGATTTCGAGCAGGATGAAGAAGTGATTTCCAATATTGCAGCCTGGATTCGCATTCCCAAACTCCCTATGGATTACTATGACAATGGCATTTTATATATGCTGGGCAGTCAAGTTGGAAAGGTGTTAAAAGTTGATATGACAACCTTGAAACGTGCTAAAGGGTGCTTTGCTAGGATCTGCGTTAAGTTGGACCTGAAATCTCCTCTTCGCCCTAGTATACTCATTAATGGGAAGGAATGGAAGATTGAATATGAAGGTCTCCATCTCATATGTTTTTCTTGTGGAAAGTATGGGCATGATTGTGATCGTTGTCAGTAAAGAATGAACACCAGAAGGAATAATGGTCTGGCGGTGGGCCAGACGGAAGGTACTGCTGGAGTTTAGCCATCAAAGCCAGTATCCTTGAGTGACACAAGCAATCAAAAGCAAGGTGCTCATTATGGACTTACTCAACGGGCCCAACTGAGGATTTGGAAGAAGCCAACTTCGGTGTCTGGTAGTAAGCCCAAGACTATTGAGCTAGGAAAAGGAATTGCGACTCCGATGGAAGACTATTTGAGAGCTAAACAACGGTTGGGGCTAACAAGCCTAGAGGGGCATAGTTCAGTAGTAGGCCAGGAATTAGTTCATAACATGGAGAGTGGAATTAGGCAAAAGACCCATGATGCTTCGATCGGGGAACAGGGTACCTTGATGGATGCGGAGCATGAAGTCTTGGATAATGAGCTGGGTGTTGACAATCCTTTGGACCCCGGATCATTAGTGGTTGGGTTTGAGGTTTGGAGTAAACCACTACCTGAGGATATGGTCTTGGACGTTGGGTCTTCACTTGGTGAGGGTCACAGTAGCTAAGTTGCTGAGCCTTGGGTGCCTTTTTATTTCCATATGTCCACTATGAATTGTCTCATTTGGAATTCAAGAGGTATGGGCAATCGTGGTTTTGCGAAAATGCTTTGTGACTTACGCAAATTGCATGAGTTAAGCTTTATTGCACTCTTGGAACCTAGGCAGAAGGGGGAGAAAGTCAATGTGTTAGCTCGAAGTGTTGGTTTCTGAAAGGTGAAAGTAGTTGAGGCACGGGGTTTTAGTGGTGGCATCTGGTGTATGTGGGATGACGAGTTTAGGTTTTCTGTGAAGGTGCGGAGTCAACAACTGTTGCATGGAGTTGTGAATGAAGGGAGAAGGGATTTATAGTATTTAACAGTGGTGTATGCTAATCCAATTGGGGCTAGAAGACAAGCTCTATGGGACTGTTTACGCAGCATTGGAAGCAATGTTAGAGGACCTTGGTGTATTATAGGGGATTTTAATGCAGTTATGTCAGAGCATGAACGGATTTTAGTGGCCTGTAATGAAGGAGGTGTAGATAGACATTTTCGAAACTGGTTTTTTAAAAGTAACCTAATTGATATGGAATTTTCTAGCCTGCCTTTCACTTGGAACCAAGGAAAAAGTTTTACTAGAATTGATCAGGCTTGCATCAATGTGCAATGGTTTGAGAGATTTAATAATGCTGCTTTAATTCATCTGCCCCCGCTCAAGTCAGATCACTCTCCTCTACTGTTACGGTTGCACCAAAAGCGGAATAGTTCATGTACTGACTGTAATTTTAGATTCTTTGCTCCCTGGGTTACTCATGACGGATTTAGTGAGTTTTTAAAAGGTAATTGGCCACAAGATGTTGGGTGGACTGAGAAAGTGCAATATTTCTCCACTAAAGTTCAAAAATGGAATAGAGGGGTGTTCAGCAATTTGTTCAATACAAAAAGGCAGTTGTACCAAAGGTTAGATGGGAGAAACAGGAAGATTAATATGGGGATGGATCACCCCTATTTAATGGAAGAAAGAGATGAGTTGTGGATGCAGCTCGAAAAAACTCTTGTTCAAGAAGAAATTATGTGGTTACAAAATTCTAGATGTAACTGGTACTCGTATGGGGACAAAAACACTCGCTTCTTCCATGCTATGGCTAATAGCAGGAGAAGACGGAATCATATTGAGGCTTTGAAATGTGCAGATGGCACATAGACGTATGATGCGGCCAAGATTAAGAAGATCGGGATTGAGTATTATGAAACATTGTATTCAGAGGAAGGCGATGGGGTTCCCATGGTTGACTATGGTATATCATTCCCTGTGATTGAGGATGGGTTACTGCGTATGATTGGGAGGCAAGTTGAGGATAATGAGATCAAGCGGTCATTATTTGATATGGGGCCTTTAAAAGCCCCAGGACCAGATGGCCTGAATCTTTTGTTCTATCAAAGCCAATGGGAGATTGTTAGCCCTTCTGTGATAAGATTAGTTAGACATGTGTTTGATGATCCGATGAAGATTCAAGAGGTGAACAGGACGTACATTGTGCTTATACCCAAAGTGGATGCCCCAGAGTGGATTAAAGATTTTCGTCCTATCAGTCTATGTAATGTGATATATAAGATTGTCACGAAAGTAATTTCAAATAGGTTAAAGGCTGTTATGTCAAAAATCATCGCCCCAAATCAATGTAGTTTTGTGCCTGGTCGTCATAGTGCTGATAACATTATTTTGGCCAGGAAATTATCCATTCTATGAGATCTCAATCTGGCAAAAAAGGATTTATGGCCCTTAACATTGATCTTGAGAAAGCCTATGATAGGCTAAGATGGTAATTTCTCTTCTGGTGCTTGGATGAGTTATGAATTCCTGTTAATATTCGCAAGGTTATTGAGCTGTGCGTTTCTTCACCTATTATGCAAGTTCTCTGGAATGGCTCTAAGGCAAATGAATTTAATCCCACTCGAGGTCTTCGGCAAGGGGACCTCATTTCCCCTTATTTATTTGTTATTGCTATCGAGAAGTTAGCCCATTTGATCCAAAATGAAGTTCTTGAAGGCAACTGGCTTCCTTTTAAGCTAAAGAAGAATGGGACACCAGTTTCTCACTTATTCTTTGCTAACGATTTACTCCTTTTTGCAGAAGCTAGCTTAGAACAGGCTGGGTTAATTAAGGCCTATCTTGATGACTTTTGTGCCGCGTCAGGAGAGAAAGTCAATCCGTCTAAGTCTCGATTATTCTTTTTGAAAAATGTGCATCATGTTCAGCAAAGGGAAATTAGTGAGTTCCTGGGTTATGCCGCTACATGTAATGTTGGGAAGTATCTTGGGGTGCCTTTGTACCATGATAGAGTGAAAAAAGATTTATTTTCTCATGTGATTGATAAGATGAATAACAGGTTATCCAGTTGGAAGGCAAGTGCATTATCCTTGGCAGCCAGACATACTCTAGTTTCCTCTGTTGCTTCTGTGATTCTTGCCTATGTTATGCAAACGACTTCATTGCCAGTATCTGTTTGCAATGATATTGACAGTAAGTGTAGATGCTTCCTGTGGGGTAGTAGTGCATCATCCTCTAAAGTTTCCCTAGTGGCTTAGGATGATGTGTGCCGCATGAAAGCCGATGGAGGTCTAGGTCTACGGAAAGCTAAATCTTAGAACAATGCATTTATGGTCAAATTGGGTTGGGGCTTGGTCTGTAAAAGAGATGCCCTATGGGTACGTGTGCTACGGGAGAAGTACAAATGTGGTGAGGATATCATTCCCATAATTAGTAGTCGCCCAAGGGGCTCGAATGCATAGAGAGGCATCAAAAGGAATTGGAACAATGTTCTGGATGGTATAGCCTGGACTTTGGGAAATGGAAGGAGCATCAGATTTTGGAAAGATGTTTGGCTGCCGCACCATGAGAACCTGGAGACATATGCTCTTGGACCTATCCCTAATGACCTCGAACAAGCTTGTGTGTCTTAGTTTTTCACTGCATCCAATGGCTGGGATTAGGCGGTTTTGCAAACTTTATTACCCCAACCAATCATTATTGAGCTTGTGAAGATTGATCCGAGATTGAGGATGCATATTGAGGACTTGCCGAAGTGGAAGTGGGCATCAGATGGTAGGTTTTCTGTGAAGTAATCCTATATTAGGTTGTCATCAACTCCTATGGTGGAACCTTGGGGTCTATAGCAGAAGGTTTGGAAACTGAATGTTCCCCAATGCTGTAAGACATTCATTTGGCTGTGTCTTCGAGAGAGGCTCTTAACGAACACACACAGGCACCGTAGGGGCCTATCAGACTCCAAGGTGTGCGAAGTGTGTAGAATGGAAATGAGAGCTTGCTACATGCTCTTCGCGACTGTGAACAAGCTACGACGTTATGGCTACAAAGTTTACTTGGGGAGCTTGCTAGTAAGTTTTTTGACCCTAGTGATGGTCGGAGTTGGATAAGTTGGAATCTCGGTCAGAAAAGGTTGGTGGATGGAATACCTTAGGTAGTTTGGTTTGGTGTGGCTTGCCGTCAAGTATGGTTACAAAGGAATGCATGTGTATTTAATGGTGGAAGTTTGAATTTGCACCAGTTTGCCGCACGAGTACGAGCTTATATAAGGTGATCAGATAGGAGGTTTCTGAGGTGTGGGTCAAGGCAAAATGAAGCTTTAACCTGGCAAGCTCCCATGAGTGGAACGATTAAGATCAATGTTGATGAGGCATTTAGTCACCAGACAAGAACGACTGCTTGTAGTGGTATTGCTCAGGACCTCAAGTTGAGGTTGTCAAGGGGTTCTTATTCCATATTGGGGCAAGCAACAGTCTCAGTGCGGAGGTTTGGGCAGTGTTATGGGGTTTAAAGGTAGCTTGGGAATCTAATATGCACTCGGTGGTTATTGAAGGGGATTGTAAGGAAGTGATACAGCTGGTGAATGAAGAATAGCCTGATGATCACCCTTACACGAATTTGTTGTATGAGATTCAAGGATACCTTCAAAAGGATTGGAACGCGACAGTGATATGATGCGACCGGTCTGCCAATATAGCTGCTGATGTGTTGGCAAAAGCGGCTTTGTGTATGTTTCCTAGGGTTAACTTGTTTGTTGCCCCACCTAGTTTTTTAATTCCAATTTTAAATAGTGATAGGTCTAGTGGTCTGCCTAGTTCCAATATGTTGCTGGTGTAAGCTTTAGTGGCTCTGGTTCTATTTGATAAAAAAAAAAAAAAAAAAACTTCAGTTCAGTCCCTATTGTTAATTATTTCCTTTTGGCAGCCATTTTAGTAAAATATACACTTGAACTCGAGATAGGAATAATTTATTTGCTTTCTAGGTTTGTCCTCAAAATTGCAACCACACCCAGAAAAAAAAAACAAAAACAAAAAAGAAAAAAAAAAAAAAAGAAGAGCTTTCTTTGAACAATTTGACCGAGAGATTTAGGACATAACTGACACTACACATTTCCAGCCGCAAAGACGAAGGTGCGCACGCCTCTGAAAAAAGGAGGCAGGACCCTCATGTTTCGTTGGACAGGAGGCTAGCTAACCACAGATTCTCAAGAAATTTCCCAGGAAAATATGCATTTCCTATGCGCCAAGCAAAAAGTCCTCATCTCTTGTGCCTTCAATTCCATATTACATTATATATCCTATCTTCATCTCCTATCTACAATCCAAGTTTAAATATAAGACAGAAGCTTGGATTGCAGATATTAAGGCACAGCAATAGGAGCGTGGGGGACTTCACAAAGCTGTCATCAGGCAGCACTATGCTTTACAAAATCTTACATTTATATCAACTCCCTTCTAAATGTCATCAGAACGAAGGACTAGAATTTTCTGAATCCATATAAAAATGAGAACAACATAAAATTGCATGAATTATGATGAATTAAGGGCACAAGTCACACGGTACAAGAATTATACAACAAATTGATGCGAAGCTGAGGAACAAAATTGAATGCCGCAGATAGCAATTATAGACACAAGTGAACACTCAGGCAAATTCTCTTCAAGGCCATCTCCGTTAGACTCAAAAACATTTATTCCTTTTGCCTCAAAGCTGAGTAATGAAATATGTTGGCAGTGAATCACCTGATGCCCATGGAGTCCAAAATCATCCTTTAGTCAAAAAGCCTATTTACATTATCGCACATGAACAAGTTCTGTCATTCCCAAGCTCAAATTCATCATCTGATCCCTCCGCTTCACTGCAGATGAATGGCAACTACCGTCTCATTAAACAAATAGAAAGTGGTAAAACATGAAAAAAAAATAAAGAAATAAATAAATAAATGGAATTAGAAAAGTATGATTACAAGTCTTGCAACAGAATTAACATAAATAAATAACACCATCTAATGGTCTTGACCACCTTTAGCAATAACCAGAGTTAAAACCTGCCAAAGCCTAATGTGGAATAAGGTTGAGAGCACATTCTTCCCAAACTCTATCAGTGAGTATCGCTCTTTACAAAATATGAGACAAATCTTACATAAGCATATCATGCCTTCTGCATATCTCTTTCCAAACTCTGAATATTGCTCTTTCCAAAGTCGAGAGCATATTCTTTCCAAGCTATTATCTCCAAGTGCATCACTCTTTGCAACATATGTGACAGATCTTAGATAAGCATATCATGCCACAATGAATATATGCATATTTTACCAACATTCATAATATTTTACATTCAAGGAAAGGATAAACTAAGCCACTTCCCAAATTCAATTACACAAACCAAGAAACCAGCTGTTTTACATTTCACAGCAATCAAATAGTAGAAAATATGCCTGCAGTCTACATATCAACTTGAAGAAGTAAAAGGACCATCATCCATCAGCAAGAAGGTATCATTACTAGCAGGTAAAAAGTGCAATTCTTAAAATATCGAAAGTAAAGGGGCTCCAAAGAAATAAAAGTGCTGGGGATTAGAATAGAAACCAAATACTAGAAGAGGAAAAAAGGAGTAAATTCTAATTATTAATTAATTATATATTCATAATTAATAGGACAGCCATTAAAGCAATAAAGCAACAAGAAATAAAAGACTTACAGAAGTGTAAGTAATGCCATTAAGAAACAGAGAAAACAAAATCTAAGTATCTAACCAAAGAGAAGCACATACCAGTGCCATCTCTTTCTTTTAAATTTTGTTACTGATAAAAGAAGAATTTTTATCAAGGAAAAAGTAAAACAGCTGAGGCCAAGACATCCTCTTATAAATTGCCACTACAAAAACCAAGTGAAAAAAAAAAAGGGAAAATACATCAAAACACAAGAAAGACTTTTAACCCTGCATAAAATATAAATACCGTTCTAAAGCTAGGAAGAAAACTTTATATCCCGCAAGAGCTCCAGAGATAGAAATTCACCCTTCAATAATTAAGTAATTGCCCAATCAAAGACAGAATTAAAGAGGGCATATTGCCATAAAACGACTCCTTCCAAGACCCCTTAACCAGAAGTTGATCCAAAAGAAAATAATAACTTCCCAAAGAAATTTGGCAGGTTTCCTATCCTACAACAGAAAAGGGTCCTCTTCCCTGTTGATATTCTTATTAATTATAGTTATAATTACACCCACAGGCCTACTACATCCAAAAGGGACAGATGAAATCCGTTAACAGCATTCATATATTTTTAACATCAAACAGACCTCTGTGCCAAATCACTAACACATAATTACATTTTTTATCAGTCTCCTTGATACCTATACTACACTCAAACTCACTTGTATACATACATATTAATCTCAATAGATAAAATCTACCTTTACTTAATTTATTTAACTTTTATTAAATCAAACATAAGATTTTCATTCTTTGCCTTATATAATTGATTGCCTCCATGAGAATCATTAAAATCTTATTCTATGCAGATTATAAGCCTATGATAATGGACAAAAGGAAAAACAAAACATTAATTCAATGAAGGAGAGGGGAAGCCAATGACTTTACAAGGAAAAATAAACAAATGGAGGAATAGAGGGAGAGCAATGGATCAATTTTCAGCAAAATCCACGCCTGCTTTGGCCCTATACTAACTTCACCTTGCACCTAAGGGGCTACCATACTGTTGCTTGAGATCATGCTCTCTCTCTCTCTCTCTAAAACATTTCTTCTTTCATCCAAAACTAGAAAGTGAAATCCCCAATTTTCATCAATGATGGAGATTAAGGTAACATGAGATGTCTAAGTCCCATATTAAGTAGCATAAGATGATCTATAGAATACTTTAAGTGGGTTGGTTCTCTCACCTCGATAGTTAACTTTTGGAGGAAGGTTGACCACCTCACTTGGGTGCCCATCAATTGGTATTAGAGATGGTGGTAGACAATAAGGAAATGGTTACTTGCAAAGGGTTCTAACTGTGAGGAAGTTGAGTGAAGTATTGCAAATTGTAGCTGTTAGGATGTCAACTCTCCAAAAGCGGCCAATTGATGAATACTAAGATAATCTAGGATGTCTAAGTCTCACATTAAGTAGTAAGAATGCACCACATGGTACTTAAGTGGGTTAATTCTCTCCACTCAATAGCTAGTTTTTTGGAGGGGTTTTCCACCCCACTTAGATGCCCATCAATCAATAAGTTAAAATCATGAGTACATGATATGAGCTTGAAGCCTCATACCTTTCAAACTTATCAACAACAACATTAACATTATCTCACTAATATGAGGTTAGCTACATGGATCATACAACGCCAATAGACTTTATCAAACACCACTTCCTCAGATAAATCCTTTATCAAGAGGTTATTCCTTATAACTTCCTTTAGTGTCATTTTTTGTCTTCCTCTAAACCTTTTGATAGGGCTCCAAGCCATTTGATCAACTCTCCTCACTGGCTCCACTTATCCTCTTCTTTGTACATGTTCAAACCACCTTAAACGATTTTCCACCATTTTCTCCTTAATAGATGCTACTACGACTTTTCTTCATATACAATTATTTCGTATCTTATCTAATTTTATATGACCACACATCCATCTCAACATTCTCATTTCTACTACTCATTTCAAACTTATCATGAGACAAAAATTACCAATTCAAAGAATAAGCAAATTTTCATCTTTGAGTATAAATCACACTCTTCTCATGTACTGCTAAGCAATAATGAGAAGAACGAAAAAGCTTATTAGGCTTCGCCAAACATTTAATTAGCTTCAAGAATCAAGAATAGTACCCATTAGACATAGTAGTTTTTATAATGAGAAGAATGAAAAAGCTCTTATGGCTTGAAACCTATGAGAAATTCTTAAAGAACATTTATGGTTCCAATTTTCTTGGATATTAAGTGCTTGTTTGACAGTGTTTTCTGTTTTATTATTATGATAACAGTTTTGTAAAACTGTTTTCGAGAATAAGTTTTGAAAACAAGAAAACAAAATAATCTGTTTGAATAATTATTTTGAAAATCATAACTAGTGAGTGATAGATGAGTTATTCAAAATTTATAACTCTACCATTAATGAGGTGGATGTTTTTCATCTTTCCTTGTATTTTCCAGAACAAAAACTACAAAATACCTTAAAGGTGTTCTGAGTTTTCTATTCTTTTGTTTTTCTGTTTTCCAGAATAGTTTATAAAAAACAGGTTTGCCAAACAAGTTTTATGAGTTTTCTATTTCCGAAAACAGAAAAACTGTTTTCAGAAACAGAATCAAACAGGCCCTAACACACTTGCAATATGATTTGAGTATGATTTGAGCCTGTTTTCATCCATTCACTTTTCCTAGCAAACTTGAATTCAAGGCTTACAAAATTTTTATTTATTTACTTTTCAAAGGTGGACAAAAGAACTATGCACTTGCTCCATGCAGAAATTAAATTTCATTAAGCATAATTACAAATCCTTCTAACTCAACTCAGCCAAAAAGCAAAGTGCCACAACCTTATTATATCATTAAATGATAATAAATGTTGCACAGTTAAACCACATTTCTTTTAAAAGAGGAAAGAAAGGAAGGAAGGAAGGAAGGAAAAATTGTCATAGATTTATTTGATTCACTGTACGTCACTCACAAAATAAAGCCCCAGAAATTTCTAAAAAAATAACCTAACAAATGCAAAAGGAAAGAAAATTGAGAAAAAGATATAAAGGGAAACAAAATCATTTGCTATGTAATATACTCCCTCCATTTCCAATTATAAATTATAGTTACTTACCTCGCACAAACCAATGAAAGTAGTTAAAATTAGTTGCAAACCTTTATTTTTAAAAAATTTCCATAACTCTCCAAAATTACCCCATTAAATAGTGGTAAAAATGGATAATTCTCTCCCCAGCATAACTTTTTTGTTCATTCTTTTCCCTAATTGAATACTATCATTAAATAAGGGCAAAAATGAAAAAAAAAGTATTAAATGCTCCATAACTTTCACAAAATAACCTATATTTTGAAACCTTAATCCTCCAAAAATATATTCTATATTTTGAAATGAAGGGAGTAATTGGGATAAATATCATTTTACAAAAGATTATATAGAAATTAAAAGCAAAAGTACCTGGGTTCAAATTCTCGTATTTCAACAAGCTCACTCCCACAAGTATCTGTCCACTGCACTCTCCTTCTCTCAGTTGGATAAGAAGCATCACTCCCCTTCCCACCGGGGGCATCTTGTTCATTAGTCACCTCCGCAGGAACTGGTTTATTATTTAGGGGCCTCTTTAGGCTACTTTTAAGAGCAATCTTTGTTGTATCATTGTCATTATCACAATGAGCAGTAGGATCCTGATCCTCCTCTCCATTGTCAGTAACCGGCAGCCCTCGTGAGACATCATGCTGTTGGGTAGGACCAACTTTAAGAGGAGATTTAGTGTCAATACCACCAGAAGTGCGACCAAAGCAAACAAACAAGGCGCACCCCCGGGAAGGACGATTCTTTGTGGTAGCCAGCTGAAGCTCAGGGTCGATTTCTTTGTCTACCAAATGGTACTGGCTCCACGGTGAAACTCTCATGGGTTTATCCTCACTCCTCTGACCCAAAAGGAGAAGGGCCAGGCCCTTACTATATCCTGAAGCTGAAGCAGAGAAGAATCCTCCTCCTTCTACTGCCAATAGCATCAGTTCTGCTCATCGGCACACCAGAAAACAATTTCTTTATAAGGCTGCCTCCCCACGGAACAACCAGAGTTAAAACCTTTCGCCAAAATTAAGTGAAATCAGCATGACTTTCAACAGTGTCAAAATATTTTTGTTTCTTATCTCCTATAGCTTTTGTTTATATTTTTTCATTCTACTTATTCACTTTAAATTACAATTAAATAGTGAAAATTATCAGTTGAACAAACGCAACGTTTTAAAGCTAAGCCTAATATAGCAAAAGGACGTCTCAAAGGAAGTTACAGATTTGGAAAACAATAAGAAGAAGACAAGCATAAGCACACAGGATTTCAAGAGCGCCCCGGTTTTCCTGATTTTCTGAAAATGTGTTGAAATTCTGTTGTATAAAAGGTCGTATAGCCGAAAATAGATTATAACTAAATTGTTTTTACTCAAAAATATCACCAAAACTGTTCAAAATATCTTTCCCGTGACAACATTAAGTTAATTAGAACAAGTTCTAGAAAAATGTTAGCTCAATCAATACTCCAAGCCACTTTGATGTAAACTGTGACACAAGTTTTCTGAACAATCCAATGGAAATGCATAAGGAAACTTAATAAAAAGGAAAAAAGAACAAACAAACAAAAATTTGAGCAACAATATGAAATATCGGCCTATTTCTGAAACCTTACCCATGAAAGAAAACAGTTAAGTAGGTTCACATCGAAACTACAGAAAAGGGTTAAGTAAATAGCAACAGAATAAGATCTCTATTTCAATGCAGTCCCACCCAAATAAATGGTAGCGTACAATTTCTCACAGATTTTCCAATTCTGTTTACTGAAATAAATCGGAAAAGTGCTGACCCAAAGAATAAGAAGAAGAAAGAAAAGATAATGGCTAGAGTATGACAGCTCATCACAGATGCAGGAGAAAAGACAATCAAAAGCACAGACATGGAACCCTGAATACACAGATATTACACCTGAGAACAATTAAGACCAATTCTTTGATAATGAGGTTTTCCTGCCTTTCTCCACAGTCACCCTTCAAGCAGATAACTCAGTAAAGCAAGAAGTGTCGGTTTCCATCACTTTCCCGGGAAACAAATGGAAAATACAGATCAAAGAAAACTGAAACTTGCAGTACCTGGTAGTGTTGAATGATCAGAACGGGAGGCTCCGGCAACCGCGGTGGCGCGTGAAGCCGGTAGCTATCGCATCTTCGATCGCCAGTTGGAGTAACAACTCGGCGAGGAATTGAAGAAGAATTAACAGAAAAGGACGGTTTTTCTCATGGTTCGAATTATTTAAAAGGAGGATAGGGATAGTGACCAATGGCGCATGATGGCGATGGGACTCTATTTTTCTTTTTCTTATTTATTTATTTAATTCTTTATTTATTTGGTTTTTTGTGAAGGGGCCCATATTTCTATTTGCATTCTCCTTCCTTCCTTTTTTTTATTTTTATATTTATTAGACACATACTTTTATTTATTATATAAAATTTAAAAAATAAATTATTTTTAAGCCCAAACGTATCCTTATTAACAACCAAAAAAAAATGCTTTTTGAAACATAGAGATCAAAAATATGAGTTTTAACCTTCTCAACAAAGTGTTTTTCATAAACATTCAAACCCTAGACAATATAATTAGGGGACTTAACTCTATACCGATAATGCAATCTCTTTTTCTTTTTTCAGACCAATTATGTAATCCCTTAAGCATGTTATTTTATTACATGTAAAATACTAGTATTATGTTGTACTATAAATTTTATATTATACTCATGATTATTTTTATGACATTTGATAATTACATTGTGAGTTCAATTATGAAATTAATATTTTAAAAATTGAATTTATTATCAAATTAATATAAATGTTTTTTTGGCCAAAATCAAATTAATACAAATGGAAGAAGAAAATTAGGGGCCACCTTGTATTGGGGAAGTAATGGGGCTCTCTCTTTGGGCCATACAATGTGATTGAGTCACCTTCATAATTTCTAATACCGTTTGCAACAATATTTTTCCCTTAAAAACGACCTTGTCCTCAAGGATGGTGTAGGTCACAGGAAATAATAGAAAATGTGTTATTGTAGACGTTAGTCCTCCTCATGCACGCCAAAGGTTTGTGACTAGGAGATTATACCATCAATTAGGATTCATTCAAGTCAGACTATATTAATTTTTTTAAAAACAACGTTATTGATGATTTTTCATTTGCAAAATTTGAATGTGAAACCTTGTTTAAAAAGATTAGATATGTAATTACACATTTACTGAACAGTTATGCTTGTAAATTCAAACCATGTTGAATGACCTTTTTTATTAAACACTTTCTTGTCACTTGTCAGATGTAATTTGAAAGAGATAAATATATTGGTGAATCCCATTTGACGAGGGTTGACGAGGGTAGGAGGGACACATCAGTGTCTCTATCTCTCTCCAATAATACAAAATGCATAATTAGAGATGTTTCTTTTTTTTTTTACTCTGATAAACTAATTAGAGATTATTCTAGTGATAATATTATTGGTTAAGATACTTTGAAAGTGTTTTGATACTTCTTAACATTTTCCATTTCATTTTATTTATTATTTTAGAAAGTTCTTAATATTTCAATTTAATTATCATTTTATATTACTACTAGACTATTAATTATTTTTTTACTACTTTACTTTTCATTAAAAAAAGTGATACATGAAATACAATTGATCTTTTTACATTAAAGCCAAAGATATTTTGATTAAAATATTATTAAATTTTATTATAATTTAATTTATTTAATAATTTTATTAATTGTGTAAAAAAATCTCAAAATAACAAATGAAATAGTGAAAATGGGTAAATCTAAACAGCAAGTTTAATGCAGATTTCATGTTTACTTTAATACTACTAAGTACTTCATTTTTTTTTATACATCTAAAAAAATTTTTTATTTCTATTCATACGTTACTTTCAAATTTTAAGGTAATATTAATTATTATTTTTTTAATTATATCATCATCTATTTTTTAAGATTAAAGAAATAATATTAATTATTCTTTCTTATTTAACTATTTATTAAAAAATATGTTAAAAATTTAAAATAAATTTTAATATATTAATTATATTTTTAATTTATTTGCTGAATCTTTAAACAAAAAATAAAAAAACGGAGGGAGCAAATAAAGGAGGAATGGGCCCCTGAAATTAGATTGGAAATTGAAGGGTGAAAGTTCCAATGCGAAAACCTTTTTTTCTGCATTCAAATGATGATTACGTGGGAGTTGGGGCCATACTCAAAGCTATAACTGTTGGACAAATGATTGAGGCAGGAATGGTTTTCGGTTTACAAATTTAAATTAGAATAAAATAATATTCATAAAAATAAAATTTAAATAAAAATAAATTTATTATATCATGATTTATGTTTAAATATACTCCTTCAGTCTCAAATATAAGGGGTTTTTAATTACTTAACATATATTAGGAAAAGTTAGTTATACTCTTAAATTTCTAAAAAAAAAATTCAGCATTCTATTTTTACCCTTATTAATTACCAATAATTAAAGTTATTTCCACTATTTTTTATTACAAATTATGAGACTGATCATCAATGAATATGGGTAAAATAGGTAAACTACTACTAAATATTACATAACACCTTATATTATGAAGTAAAAAAAAATTTTAGAAAATCTCTTATATTTTGGACCGGAGGGAGTATTTTTTATAAAAATAGATTTAACAAATTCAACTTGTTTAGATAATAAAAATTAAAAGTACTTTTAAATATATACTCCCTTCAGTCTATATTATAGGCTGTAGGACTCACTTTTACATCTATTAAGAAAGTTAAATAACATTCTTAAATATACCTAAAATTTTAAATTTATCCCTATTTATTGAAGGAATGTTACAATAATAAAAACAAATAATTTTCTATGAGAGAAGTCAAATTTTTATGAGTGATTATACTTGTAGGGGAGAGAGAAACAACTAATTAAATATAGTAAGGTTAAAATTGTCCATTTAAGTCTTTACACCTTATATTGTGGATCAAGAAAAAGTGGATTTCACAGCCTATATTATATATTATGGATGGGAGCAATAATTCCTAGAAAAAGATATAAATTTTATAATACAATATTATATAAAATTTAGTTATATATGTTTTATAATATAAATAATTTCAATGATAAGAAATAATAATCAATAAAAAAACTTAAATTTTAAAATATTAGGTTCAAAATTATAAGTCACATCGCGAACTTTAGGGTATTAAATATTTTTTATATTATATTATTTTTTAAAATAAATCAATTTATCAATTATCAATAATTCATCTCATATAGTCTAGAATTTTCCATCAATCTCCTTATCCCTCCAATATACAAAACTGCCGTATCTCTCTCCCTTCTCTTTGGCAAACCCGTTGTTTCGCTCTCTCCTTGCAACCTTCAAAAAAGTCAACTCCATTTCTTTTCCTCTTCTTATCTAATCACCGACAGTGTTTTTCTAATGGGGGAGATTTCTCTTCGAATTTGAGGTCGACGTTGAAGAAGGAATCAGTGAAGAAGGAAGAAAAGAGTAGTTGACTGTTCAAGCTGGTGAGTCTTCAAATTTGATCCACGAAAGCTTCAATTTTGCTTCATCAGTTTGGAGGCCAACATCGGACATGAAAGTGCTGCCAAGCACCTAAAAATTTTCTAACCCTAGTTTGAAACTGAAGCTTGGATTGTCAAAACACACACTCGTGGTCAAAAAGTTAATACGATGTCGTCCATCCATTTCCCTTGAGATAAAATACCCAAAAGAAAATTATAGAGATTCTAAAATGTAAGATAAATAATATTAGAAGGTATAAAATTTGATTAACAATTATAATTTAATAAATTAATTTAAATTATTTATTTTTAAACACTTAAAAATTATTATAAATTTTAAAATATTTTTTGCTTGAGATTTTCATTATAACTATTTAGTATAGTTGGATTACTACACATTTTATTATACATATTAGCGACTGCTTGGTTTACCTTTAATCATGGTTTCTAATCATTATTTTTTTTAAATTATTCAACAGGTTTATAGTAAACTTCTTTATTTTTATCTAAACTTCACTTTTGTAAACTGTGATTATTCTAAATAACTTTTTACAAAAAGACAAACCAAATGGGCACTTAATTTGTAGGTTGTATGGTAAAAAAAAGTCAGCAAATCTTTTTAATATATTTAATAGGATCAAATTGATCTTTGCTTATGGATGAGCTTACTAGGATGAATCTGTGAAGGTCAAATCATTGGGGCCAAGGGTAAGAAATATTATCATAATTGGATAGAACCAAGCAATGAAGATCGATCAATTATTAGTGTTTAAAGTATTATGAAATCTTCATAGGATGGGATCAAGTCTCACATATGGGAAGTTATCATTTTGAAAGTGAGTGAGTGAGTGAACGTGTATTTGTAGTGATCCCCAATCAAAAAGAAAAAAACCTTCACATGACTGTTTATTTTGATAACTAGATATGTATCCGTGTAATGCATAGAGTAATAAGGATAAATACATTTTTAAATAGTTTCTATGATAAAATTATATCTATAAATAGAAAAAAAATAAATGAAAAGCAAAATAAGATTAATAAGTGGATAATATATAAAGAATCAATGTTTAAAGAGAAAAGGAAAATGCAAAAATATCAATTGAGATTATTATACACTTCTCTATACACAATATTGAAGTGGTGTCACTTGAACTGTCATTCTAATTTATAATTAATATCTTTAATCAATGTTTAGATTGTACATGGGATAAAACAACATAGATTTGGTTGTGTGTAAATATAAGTTTTGGTAATTACAATTTCACATTGTATAGACTTTGACATTTACTTTTATTTATGGTTATAACAAAAGTTAACATAATAGATAATTGTTATTTTTTTATTATGATAGTCTAGAATTTGATGGAGTCATATATATATTCTAAGAATACAAACTTTCAACTCTTCATTTGATCCAGAAATCACTTTAACTTAAAGTACATACTTATCGGTCTGTGTAACAATAAAATATGTATCATTACATGTATCCAATGACTTCTCAATGTTCTTAATGAGAATTATAGATACTTCAACTTTTAACTTTATTTTATGATTAAGTAAACCTGAAATGGAAATTGAATTTAAGAATTTAGTGGAATCAAAATTATTCAAAGAATCTACATTACTATTTTCCTTCAATATACTACCATAACTATAGTATATCATTTCTTCACTAGATAATAAAGGCAACATATATCCACTAACAATATCAAAAACAGGTAAAGTATGGAATAATATATAACTCTATCTTTAAAATAAGATAATATATTTATATTCTTATGAATGTTAGGACATGTGGGCTCTACAATTGACCTTATATGATCATCCGAAATACTCAATAACAAATCATTATGAATCTTAATATTAACATTTCCATCAATAGTCTTAGCAAGTAATTGTTCCATCATCTATAGAAATTTTTTACCTCATTAATTTATGATAATAGTGTTGAAAACAATTACTAGTAGTTGGAAAATTTTTCAACATCACTTGAAAATTTTGGTTATTCCACGTTAGAAATATGAAAATTTTTTCACCTCAACAAATAATTAGCATAACTATTATTTTTCACACTTCATATTTTAATGTAAAAAAAAGTAATTTTTAAAAAAATCAATTAGGTTAAACAAAATATTCAAGTGACATTTGAAAATTTTCAACTGATTACAAAAATTTTCAACACTCCGTATTTTAATATAGAAAAAAGTAATTTGAAAAAAATTTCCAACTACTATAATTAAAATTTCCAAGTGACGTTCGGAGATTTTCTAACTTATTAGATGAGGACTTGTGTGATACATGGATTCATTAGATAAGCTACATACAAAATAAATATTTGGAAAACATTTAAATATAACAACACACATGACAAATAGTAACAACGATACTAAAGAAAATTAAGTTATTACACTTGTGCAGGGCATTATTATCATATTTAATAAATACTTTATAATAATAATTACTTTTATTAAAAAATTCATTATAATAAAAAATCATTAGAAACATCTATTACTATGTCAAAGTTTACCATACAAATGAGTTAAGATAATTTTACATAATTTTTTTTGCCAATTGAACTTATAATTAGACAAAACCACCTAATATAGGTGGCAGTCTAAAGCCTCAATCTCGTAATCTATATACCTACACACACACAAACTTACTTCTTTCCAATGAAGGGCTTAAAAATTTTCATCCTTTAGCGAGGGCCTAAGACCCACTCCCACCCCTTCGCACCCCTTCGGTGAATTGAAAATATATTGCTCTCCCTAAGGAATGATGAAGCTATGTCATTAAACATGATGTTTACAACAATTTTTTTTTTGCCATAGGTTTACAACAATTTAAGACTAATTAAAAGATAATAAAAAATACTTTAAAATTATTTATTTGTTTTTAAATATCAAAAAATAAATTTTTTTGAATAATTATTATTTCATATTAGGTTAACCCATTAGTAATTTATAATGAGTTGATTCATTTAACCCATAATGCATGATAAATTAACTTGTTTAACTTGTGGTAAATTTATCAATTTTAATATGCTTCTTACCACAATAGAATTACTTTTATTTTATTTGCTTTTATAAATATAGTTTTTTGTCCATAAATATTGATTAAACATCTTATCTAGAAATGCTTACTTACATATGAAACTGATGATAAAATTAAAATAGCAATTATGACCAACATTTTCTTTTATGTGCAGCAAGATTATCTACTTATTGATAGTTGAAGATTAATCTCTTTCATAATGTAAAGATTATCCAAATTTGAAACCAATTAAAAATATTTTTAATGAAACCATATAAAAATCGTGACTAATATTTTTTTAATGATAAGGAACAATGAATTACAAAAGATAAAGGGTTTTGACCCAATTAAAAATATTCAAGTTTGTGTCTAGCCTTCATCATGAATCAAACAATCGATGTAAATAAAGTTAACAGTACTTATGCAGCTGTTTTTCAAATATCTAGTTACTATTTCACCGTTTAATTTGTGATATAGGAAAAATATTATTTAGGGATACACACACACATCAACTTAATATATGGCTAAGAAAAATACACAAAAATATGTCAATAATTTGAAAAATTATGCCCAAAACGAAAAGTATATAATTTGTTTAGTTGTTCTTACTTTTTATATTTTTTTAATCATAAAGTAAGATGTTTAATAATTCCTAAAATTTTTTGTAGCTATTTCAATTTAAAAATTTCCAATCAACACATTCTAATATTTTCTAAATTAAATAAAATTTGAATTATAAAAGAAGTTTAAAATCATAATTCTAATTTAATTTTAAAAAAAATCAAAAGTTGATAAACTTTTAAAGATTAATCTTATTTTCAAAAGGTTCCTACATTTTTTAACATTGAAATGGAATAGAATGAATATCATCAATGGAATTCAACTTTTGATCTTGTTTAATGACTCTGCCAGAACTTAAATACTCTTGTCCATTATGAGGAATCAAAGAGAGAGCATGTAATTATCAACTTGTTGGCATGAATATTACTCTATGCCTAAAATAAGATAAGTCATATAGATTGTCAATGAGATCAATATTTGTTGATTCAATGATACAACTTATTGGGTCACTAATAGCATGCAACAATAAGTCATTAGGAATGTGCTATTCATTCAAAGACAATGAGATACAAAATTATGATTGTGCTGTTCTGCCTCTTGGAAGCAACAAAGAAGTAATCTTACTAGAAACTACGTTAAGAACAATCTTACTTCTTCATCGTAATGAAGCTGAAAGGATAGTGTTCCACACATGTATCTTCCTAGTGCCTACATACACATGTAGAAGAAAAAAAATACTCTTCCATTACCAAATTCAATTGCTGTAGTTGTTTCATCATTGATTCTCCAATATTAAACTATCAAAGTATCCAGCATCTTATCAAATTGAGTATCAAGTGCTGCTATGTGATAGTTCAATTCATCTAGAATCAACCTATTCAAACTTCTATCCATATCAACTATAGCAGGGGTAAGTGTAGTTCATTGTCAATAAGGCTCTTTTCATTAGACTACGGTAAATTTTGAATTTCAGTAAGCTGATTTTTTTTCTTAAAATTCTTCATCAGATTACCTCAAACCTAAACAATTAAAGTATCATACATACATTTAATAGCATAATAACGTTAAATGGAAAAATAAAATCTATTATAATTATACTCCCTCCATCCCATTTTGTGTCTTTAAAATTTTTTCATGCATGCCAATAAAAACATTAAATAACCTAGATTATAGTAAAATTTAATAGTATCTTACCAAAATGTCATAAACTTAAATGTTAAGGAAAACTTATATTTCCTATGTTTTTAAATATTATCTCTAGTGCTTAATATAAGATCATTTTAACTGAATCACACGGATTAAGAATTGGAATTAAAACTAATTAACTACCTCGATTTCTCTAAAAATCCCAACATTTTTCCAAAACTACCCTTATTTAATCTCTCTCTCTTTCTCTTTAAATACATTAAATAGGGGCATTTTTTTGAAAACGTATAATAAATACTACCTTGTATATTATAAGAATCTTATATTTAGAATCAGGGCAAAAGATCCTATATATAGGATCAGGGCAAAAGATTCTATATATAGGACCGGAGGGAGTATAAGGGAGAAAAGATAAAATCACATAAACTAAGGAAAATAATAAATTTGTCTTAAATATAAAGTAGTTTTCAAAAATATTCTCATTTAATGTTAATAACTCTTCTATCATGCAATTAATACAAATGAATTACTCCCTCTAATCCTTAATATAATGCTATTTTAACTAAATCATGCGAATTAAGAATAAAAGTTAAAACTAATTAACTACCTCGATTTCTCCGAAAATCTCAACATTTTTCCAGAACTACCCTTATTTAATCTTTTTCTCTTTCTCTTTGAATATATTAAATAGGGGCATTTTTTGGAAATGTATAATAAATACTACCTCGTATATTGTAAAGGGTCTTATATTTAGGATCAGGGCAAAAAACCCTATATATAGGACTAGAGGAAGTATATTGAAAATATATTATCTTAATTAAGGGTATTTTTGGAAAAAGTTATTAAAAACGCTAGATAAACCCCATGTGTCCCTTATATTTTGAAACACAGAAACTCTCTCAATTGTCTCTTATATTAAAGGATGGAGTGAGTACTCTACTTATCACTATTTTTAATGAAGGGTAAAATAGTAAAGAAAATAATTAACACTTAATTGATAATGTAAAATGACAGATAATTTAGGACATTTGAAATTTTTTAAAATGACAAATAAAATGAGATAGAGGGAGTAATAAACTCTTTCCATCTATATTACAAGACATTTTACAAACTTTCTCATGTCCCATAAT
Source organism: Adenanthera pavonina (assembly GCA_026686845.1). Lineage (NCBI taxonomy): Eukaryota > Viridiplantae > Streptophyta > Magnoliopsida > Fabales > Fabaceae > Adenanthera > Adenanthera pavonina. Next base: position 48,456,786 of record JAIVEN010000001.1, on the reverse strand, counting down.
ATAAGACATTTTATAGAATTTAGTAAAACATTTGTGAGCTTTTGCTAACAATAACTTTCATAAATTTATTTTACAACTAACTCAACTCTTTTATCAAAACAAAAGCCAATGTTATTAATTAAGGATATTTTGGAAAGAGTGTAATTTTTTTATAAAATTAAACTTTTAGCTACCTTTAACCACTTTTCTTAATATGTGTATTTTTAAAAATATCTTATAGTATGAGAGAAAGGGAGTATTATAATATAAATTATATAGGAAGCCAATGGTTTATTAATAGTGTTATGATAGGCTCCATGTTTTGTCTATTTGTGCTTTTCTAAATTTTAAATGGGATACACGGGTTCTACAAATATAAATTTTTGTGAAAGGTTTTCAAAATCTAGTTATTATAATAAGAATAAATTTATGAAATAGACTCAAAGAATAAGTCATAATTTAAATTACACATACTTTGATGACCCTTTATAATTCTTTGTTTGTATAAAATATCATCTAAACAAGTTATCCAAGTTTTATCCCATATCATCTCAATGCCTTGGGTTAGTGCTTTGAACACTCACCATCTTCATACATGTAGAATCGATATTAATGATGCCATATGGTTAATGCATCATAAAAATACTATTTGCATCAAAAAGTCTAGAGTTTTTTTTTGTTGTTGTCTAGAATTTCAGCAGATATTGCCTTGTCAATATCATTAGAATTGAAAACTTGTCTTGATTACATAAGAATATTAAAATATGTGCATGAGATAGTCTTCACTTTTAGAATGTAATAGTATACACAGTTGAAAACAATAAATCAAACAAATGGACATAAGTATTGAATACTTCTTCAATAAAAGAATTTACATATCAATCAAATATAAATGATAATAAAAAAGAAAAATGAAATGACATATTACCTAATTTGAGAATATTACTCTTCCTTGTCTTTGATCATCATTTCAAACTTTGTCTGAAAATCCTTGTATAAAATATTTGGACAATCTTCTTGATGAAGGTTCTTAGATTCTAGAAATATTGTTATTTTTAGCCACATTGGATTATATATGAAGGCAATTAATAAATGGGGATAATTGACCCATTTACAAATGGTCAATGCATCTTGTTAGTTTTTAATTGTATATGATACCACCTATGAATGATGAAAGAAAGATTTTTCCCCCATTGAAGAGGGTGTGATTTCACCCTTGAAAACAATATCCATAAGGCCCTGGTATAACTTAGCCCTAACACTATTACATAAAATGATTTTCACAAATACTAATTAGTTTGTACAAATACTAATCTATGGGACCCCACCATAACATAGTCTTCTACCAGAAATTACTAGAACAACTCACGCAATTTATTAAATTATGGAATGGTCATTGCCTTGATCCTGAATCTAAATCTTGTTTGCAAAACATTTTCTTAAGTCAATTTGTTTTTTTACCCTTAGAACTCCCCTATTTTCATTATGTTATAATCCATAAACATTTTTAAACCTACTTATATTAGAGTACAAAAGTAAAAAATAAATAAATAAAGTACAAAGAAAAGATTCATGTATTTGTCTAGAATTGCTTATCCATGCGTCCCTGTAGCATGCTCTCCCTATTATTGCAAACCTATGTAGCTTAGCTAATATAAAATTTTAAATTTTATTTGAAATAGATTAATAATGGTTATTTGCTACATACTATATTTTTTGAGTACCATATAGAAGATAGATACATTTTCCAATCATTTGAAATATATAATATCAAATTACAATTTAAGCTGTTACTTATTTATTAATGTTCACTATACTAAAATTGACTTTTATTGACATTTATTTTTAGCTTTTATTGGCATTTCTAAAATGTCAATTATTTCAATGCTGATAAAGGGTTTTTTTTTTTACGTTTATAAATGCCAATTATTACACCTAAATTGTTATTTGAAAATTTATTACTGATTCAAGATTTAATTCAAATTAATTAAGTAACTTCTTCACTGAAAATTTTTATTTTCTTATAACTGAAAAGTTTTGATTTTGATTGTTTGCAACTTATGAGAAATTTAAAATTATATGTGAAAAATATTTATTCCAATTTGTGTTATTAAATGTTAAGTTTGAAATTATTGGAGTAATTTATAGTGGATGTAAACATTATATTTTATTAAAATTTGTCAGAAAGTCATATTTTCTAATTAATTCCTCATTTTTTAATGATAAGTTTTAAATTTGATTAGTTGTAATTTAATGTAAGTTCAAAATCTAATTTGACATTTTTTTAAAAATTGACCTAAATTAAAAAAAGAATGTCAAACTAACTTTTTTTTTTCCAAACTTGATCTAACTCCTTCTTTGGCAAAAAGGAAAAAAAATTAAAAAAAAGAAAGAAAGAAAAATAAATTGTTGGATCCCTCACAAACAAATCTTGTTTCATTTGATTATAATTGTTTGAAATAAATCATCTTTCTTTTTTTACCAGGAATTGAATCACCTTTTCAAACTTTTTTAAACTGCAAAAAATAAAATGTTATTAAAAACAAATAATCAATTTTAAAAACTTTCCATTAAAAACATTAATGTCTCAAATAAGGCTTCAAAATACTGTACATTCACCTGCACATTCAAAAAAAAAAACTGTAAGTGTAAAACTGGTTCTACGAATGAAATCTTGAATGTTTAATTCTTGGGGTAAATGTCAGCAAAAATTATTAATTCAAATTTATTTAGCGAAACTTGAGTTAAATACAGATATTTATTCACATTAATAAAAAAAGCTTACTGTACTAATTGAAAAAACTTTATGTAGATTTTAAACCTTTATAATCAAACCATTTATTATTATTGTCACCCGTGTTGGGTAATTTTATCTAGTTTTATAAGTTTAATTGAAAAAAACATTTATTACTATTATCATTTTTCTCTAAACTTAATCCTCTTTTATAATTTGTGCATAAAGTAGTTTTTTTCAAGAGAAAAATTTTCCAATAAATCAGACTTGTGATTTAGACATTCTACCATTTACAGCCGAATGACAACAAATTATATAAATTAGATGAAACTTGAAGCCATTTACTTTTTTTCTAAACAACAATTAATATCAGCTTTTACTCTCCAAATATCTGGCTCAAAATCATCTATGAAGATAATTGAAAAATTATTTATTTCATCTTTAATTTTAATTGCCTAAATTTTTAATTAATTATAATAGTATGTTTTTTTGGCCCATAATTACATTCATACATTTGATTCCATATCGTTGGCTGAAATTTGATTATTATTTTCATTAATTTAATTTGACTTCAATATCTATCACAATTTTAAATTTGAAATGCATAATAAATTTAATAGTATAATAACTAAAATGTATAATTAACTAGGAGTTAATGTGAGATAATCAAAACACCTTTGAATAAGTTGGAAGCAAAATAAAAATTGAAATCTTTATATGATTAGAGAGAATTAAGGGATAAATTATTGACATTTTGAATAATAATTAACTATCAGTCTATCACAATAAATTATATGCGATCAATAATTTCCTTCCAAAATTGATGACTCAAAATTACTTAGAGCTCTTTTAATTCCCACATACACACATATTGATTTATTTCTATTCAAAATTTAGAATGTGTATCATTGAACATTGAAAATAAAATTTATTATTAATTATTAAGCATAAATTCAAATTTTAAATTGACCTCATTAATTTTGTCAATAAGGTGGATTTTTTTTATTATTTTCATTGATTTAGATCTAATATGAATTGAAAGTTTCAAATTGATTTGATAATATCTTAAAAAGAAAATTTTAAAATTCATTAGTTATATTTTATTATAAATTTAAAGTTGCATGGGTTTTATTCTACCCTTAAAATGCTTTAATACAACAAGAAGAATAAAATTTTTGAAATACTCTACTTCCAACAATCAACAAAATATCAGCTAGTTACTGTTAGTGGGGAAGACAAAGAGTTAGGGAGATGGTGGGAGAAGGAGGAAAGTGGAGAAAATGTACTTGTCGCAGGCAATTGGGAGCCTATCACTATAATAGGCCGACAATGGTTTCTCCACCATCTATTCCCAAACTTGCAGTCACCATATTCAATCTTAGTTGTCATGGGTGCCCTACTTCCTTTCCTTCTCAAACACAAAATGATGAATTATGAAATGAGGAAAGAAGTGTTGTAAGATTGGGTTTTGGGGGTCTTTTGTTTTGGGTAGTGGTAGAGAATAGCATTGGTTTATAACTTTATATAATGCTAGTGTGTGTGGTTTGAGGGGAAATTTTTTTTAATGTGTATTAATATGGATTTATTGCACCTAATAATAAAAATACCTCAAATTGCCAACAAAAAAGCATTTGACAAAGTACATAATAGGAAAAAAAATATTAAAATGCACTATTTCTTTTTACCAACAAAATGCATTGATTGTGTAATTTGTAAATTTTCAGATTGAATATACTTGGACAAATCACAAAAATTCATTCTTATTTGAAAATAAAGAATAATTTTAATAATTACTCTCATTAATTATTGATTTCAAAAGCAATTATTTATCATCCAACCAACTAGCATTCAAAACTTGTAATCAATTCAAATAACAATTTCCTATTACATTAAGCAGTAATTATGGCATTAGCATTAGAAAATGCATTAATCACTCTTTTTTTTTTTCGGCCAAAACATTAATCCCCAAATTAGATATTACATCTTATTTCACTATATAATATATACTCCCTCTGGTCCTATATATAGGACATTTTACCCTGATTTTAAATATAAGACCATTTATAATATACAAGGTGATATTTATTATATATTTTCAAAAAAATGTCCCTATTTAGTGTATGCAAAGTGAAAGATTAAATAATGGTGATTTTGGAAAAATATTGAAATTTTCGGAGAAATTGAGATAGTTAATTAGTTTTAATTCCAATTCTTAATCCGCGTGATTCGATTAAAATGATTTTATATTAAGGACTAGAGGGAGTAATATATTATATAATATAATTAAAATTGATATAACAAATTTATAAAACCTAGCACAGTATAACCTTATTACTCACATTTATCAAATTATTATAGAATGATCATATTTTAATAAATATAATATTATAATAATATGATAATTGAAATTAACGAAATATATAAACATAATTTTTTACAAAATTAATATATTATAGTATTTCGTTTTAAATATTATTAAACCTATACAAAAACCAATCACAATAAATTAGATAGCTAGTATGAATTATAGTACTTTATATTATTCCTAAACAATATCAAAGATTTAATTATGTTCATACATTTAAGGAAAATCACTTTAAAATGAATTAAAATCACATTAAAAATCAAATTCAGTGAATTAAATGATTGGGTGAGAGGGTGGACACGTCAACAGTCACAATTTGCCACACCATATTTTCTTTTTTGGTTGCCATTGCTAAGGTGACACAATAGGATTTCAACTTTGAGTCATACTTTTATATATACAATAAATTTATTAAAAATACATAAAATTGATAACATACAACAAAAACAAAAAAAGAGACGAGTTTTACTTATTCAATTTTTTGATCAAATATTCTGCTTTTCCCTATTTTCTTCCGTATTTTTAACCAACATAGAAATGAGGTGAGAATTTTTATTTTTTTAATATCGTAGAAACTAATATTCTTTTTTATCTTTTTTCTGTGCACTGAGACCCTTTTTTTTTGTTAATGTCCATTCAGACCTGAGACTTTAGAATTTATTCTGTGAGGGGCTTTAAAATAAAATTGGAGCATATTTCTTCTCCAAATTTTCTAACGGTAATCTGGCTCTTTCCTCTTCAATATACTCGCTCCAATTTGTTAAAATTGTGTTTGAGTTTTTCATATAAACCAAAAAAAGTTATTATATAATGATTTAGAATATTATAAAATTAAATAGTATTTTATTAAAATGATCCTAATTTAAATGCTTTTTAAATGATTTACTCATCTGATCGTTAATATAAGATCATTTTAACTGAATTATGCGTATTAAGGGTGAGAGTTAAAGTTAGTTAACTATCTTGATTTATCAAAAAATTATAACATTTTTTCAAAATTAATATTATTTAATCTCTCTCTTTTTCACTTATATGAATTAAATATGAGTTTTTTTTAAATGTATAATTAATACTATTTTGTATTCAGAAAAAAATATTATATTTAGGATTAAAGTAAAATTTTTTATATATAGGATCTGGGTGAATATTTGATATTAATAAAAAGTAAACTGATAAAATAAATAATTAATACTTCATTAAAATTCTAAATTGATAAATATTACTATAAAATATCTCAGAAGTCCTGAAATCACAACTTTTACCAACTGAAAAATATCGTACCTATGCCCCCCATCTTCATATGTGTAAGCTGTTCAATTCGAGTTGTGTGTGTTGAATATCAGATGCCACTGCGGCTTATATATCGCATTCTGGTATTTGAAAATATAGAATTCTCCAAAAAATAACCTTTTTAATTTAGACATGGATTATTTAAAGTCGAATTAAATATTACTTCTTATTTTACTTCCCCTATTTTCCTCAATTAAAATAAATATACCTTAAAATTTCGCAGCCCAACCAGCCATCTGAGCACGGCCGGAACTAATTGTCTTTAACGGAACAAGTTTGTAACACTCGCAGGATGTTTTATAGAATCTTTATCTTCAAGCATATGCTAATATACCTTCACATATGCATGCCAACATATCTTCACAAATCACAACAAAGGAACAAGCTTGTGACATCAGCATCATATTATATTATATTATATACATTCTTAATCCTCAAGCATGCTAATATACCTTCACAGATGCACAAGAGAAAAGCTACGGAGATTCCCAGTAGAAATACCTTACTTCCCCCAATTCATTACCACTTTCTGGTAGAGACACCTTTCCCCCCTTCTTCCCATAACCCATTTCTTGAAATCCAAAGCTTTGACACGAAGGCAAGATGATCTTATGATGCAACCACCTGAAGTTTAAATCCATTCCAAACGGTAATATGGAAGCACAACCTTGATAGCTTTCTTGGGAGCTTCGCAAAGACCGGTCAACAATGAAATACAAAATATACTAATATATGAAAAGAAAAGAAGAAACAAATCAAAGACAGCAGAAACTGTGAATTGCAAGCAATTTGAGGAAAAAACGAATTTACATAGGCCACTTGAGATAGAAGAATTCCTACATTGAAATGGCTGTCTGAGGTAGCAAAAGATACCATCAAGGTACAAATTAGAAAGCTTAGAAACTATAAAACAAAAATGCTTTACAAAATAACATTTCAGACCCAAACTAATAACCAGGATGACATAGGTATTCACTTCTCTCGAAGGTATTTCATGAGGCTTTGTCAGACAAGAATTTTAGTATATGAACTGAAGTGCAAGCTAGTCAGCATGCATGTCCATTGCAGAATCATTGGAACTAAAAGAAGCAGAATCCCTGCCTTGCTGGTGAGGAAAGCTGGGTTCACTATTTCGGTTTCCACCACCCATGCACAGACCACTAGGGTAGTAACCTCCTTCACCAATTTCATAGTGTTGAAGACTTCGCCGAACAGGGCTTGACAGAGCATTTGAAAACACAGAATTCTTTGATTGGTTATCACATTGCTCCGCTCGAAGTCCCTGCCCAAGAATAGTTTGGCCAGAAGATCCTGAAGTGACTGGGAAGCCAGAACTAACATGCATAACTGGTTGAGATTGCTGTTGTTGCAGTGGTGCCCTGGGAGACATCGATGGCTCCTCTCCACAATAATCCAGCTCATTCTACAAGCAGAGGAGAAAACTTTTACACGTTCACTTTGCAACAACGTTGGATAATGTTATACAGATGACCTTTAATGCAGCACAAAACCCACTGTTATTCTATTTTATTAAAACTAAGTACTATAACCAAGATATCCACAATGCCTCTAGAACACACAAGCTACAAGCCAAACAGAACCGTTTTAATTTCTTAGAATGGTCAATCCAGTAAACTTTCCACATGGAAAAAATTTATCCACCTTCTTCCTCTCTTCACCAATTATCACTTCAAGCCAAACCTAGACCTTTGGGCATAGGCTATTTTATCACTTCAAATGCCAACAAAAGGGCTATAAAGTTTCCACTTCAAAAGAGTTCAAAATAGCTAAGACATCATATAGATGTCTCCATTTCTAAGATGCAGGAAATGTACACCGGAAATAACTTCTCCCACTAAATTTTACAAAACATGATTTTAATAAATGAAAATTATTGTATATTAAGTTAGCCATACTATCATATGCAACAACTAAATTATAATTATAATTATAATCTAAAACATGAGAACTGACTCTTATAGATTTTGCCAATATACCACAAAATATTATGCAAGACAATAGGTCATTTTAGTTCTATATAATGCACCACTGTAGACAAACTATCTCACATAGACAACAAACTTACCTTCTTAATGTCATTTTATGTTTAGAATGACACATGCTACGACTGAATTCTGAAAATGCACCATCATTTCAACATCAAAAAAATAAAAATAAAAAATGAAGCGACCAAGGGGGGAAAAGATAAAGGAATGAGCTGCAACATAACCAAATATAACAAACTAAACCAAACCAAAAAGAAAAAGCTTACAGACAAAAAGGCAATAGACATTGACCTTGCCTACAAGAACAAAGCATAACTAATTGATTAGTATCGCATCAACTAAAATGCTTTTAGTTAAAAATGTCCATTTTTCAAGCAAAAGCTGGCAAAGGACGATGATAAGAATCAAATAATGGTACACATTAAATATCTTTTTTCACTTTTTCCCTGTGCAGTAAGAAACACACTCCTAATCAAGGGTGGATCTAAAGCCTAACTTTCAAAGCATAAGGCTTGGCGAAGGTCCCTTCAACAATCCAGTCATAGAATACATTACATGGGAGAATCATGGTCATAAGTATTACCTCTTCGCACATACAAATTCTTTCTATTAATTTCCACTGCTGTAATTGATTAATAACACATCAACAAAATACTTTTAGTTGAAAATGCCCACTTTCCAACCAAAAGTTGATGAAGGACAATGATAAGAACAAGATCATGTTACGCATTAATTATGTTCTCCATTTCACTTTCTCCCAGTGCAATAAACAGTCTAATGTTAAAGCATAAGACTTGGCGAAGACTCTTTCAACAATTCAATTGTAGTATGTACATTACATGAGAGAATCATGACATTAAACCTTCACACATACAAGTCCTTTCCACTAATTTCAACTACTGTAAACTGGCTCCACTATCAAAATCCTCCATTCCCAAACAGCCACAGGATGCATAAAAATACAGTATTTCCTCAAAATTGTAAAATGTTCTCTTGATAGCTTAGGTATCAGACATTATATTTTAGTACAGATGCCAATGTCAAAATTTTTACACAGAAATATGTTTGTACTTTGTAAGAGAGAACAGTCAAACCAACCTGAATGTAGGTGAGTATATCAACCGTTGCAACTCTTGATCCTCCCTCTTGCTGTCTCCTGACCCACTGATAAAGCTTTTCCTGAAATCAATAGGACAACCAAATCAACAAAATGTCTAGACAAGGTTATGAACATCCTCACCAATGTCGATGCAGATAAATATGAGCAGTCCATGACCAACTTTTTACAAACCAGAAGAAGGAAAAAAAAAGGAGAAAGAGAGAGAGAGAAGAAAGTTGCTTGTCAGGATTGGAAAATTGATACAGGTTACTTGCTTGCAAAAGATTCATCTCCACAAATGGGTATGTTCATAAATTGAAAATGAGGCCAACAAAGAAATTAGAAGCCCCCACCTCCTGGTTGAAGCATGTCAAAGAGCAGTTTCAGACATTTTTAAATAACTAGCTATAGCATTCAAGCAGCTAAGTATCCTATAATAGAAAGAAGACGGAAAATGAACAAGGGAGCATCTTATCTTTCAAAGTCTAGAAAGCAGAAATTAGAATGAAGATGCTTTTCTCTAGAAAGACATTATTTTCTTGGGGACATGGTCAAGCAGTCCCAAATTTTTCCCTATACCACTCTCAAAAACAAAGTTTCATAAGGATGATCAGAAATTTGCCATAAAATCCTTTCAACTCAGCATTATAGTCCATAACCTTAGAAGTCAGAAGGCAGACATATGCCAGTTTACAAATACTAACAGAGAAAATTAGCTCAGTTAATGGGTTAATTTTACATCATCATCATAAATTATCTATTAGTCCTGCCAGTTAGTTTTTTCCTACGTCATTGTGAAGCACTAGCCGAGGTGGGAGATATTGAGTATGGACAAGTCTATTAGTCAAATCACTTGTCCTAACTTCTCATTTTTGAGCTACCTCAATCTTCCCTTTTTCCCCTTCAAGTCAAGAGGCTATTACCTTCACCATTTTGATTTCCAGATATCTTCATGCTTCAAAATTCACGAATATTTCAGTCAAAAATCTCAAAATGCAAGTATTAAGCAATAAAAACATAAAAAAGGATATATTCTTAGATGGCTGCATGTTACCATGTTTTTCCACCATGAAAATATTACAATGAAACTGTGAATAGACTACGAAAGCATACTTCAATACAAGATGTCAAAATTAAAGCAACTGGAATAGTTGCTTAGTTTAAATTATCATGTACTCAACATTTTCATTTCAAATAACTTCGTTCTTAACGTTTGACCAAAATAGAGTTGAGTAATCTTAAGTAGGTTGACAGCTTCATGCTATGTACAATTTAGGCCACACAAAGGTCTAAGCTCTGTAATATCTTTAATTCAGCATAAATGCAAATGCTTAATAAACCAATCCAGCAAGTTAGACTTCAATATTATAGACATAGTCCTTCTTCATTTCGCGCTGAACTCAAACTATTAAAATATCTAATAAGTGTTTTCAGATAAGCGAAGCATTATTTGTTTACTGAATTGGATGACACACGTAAGTTATAATATAATGACCAGATAAATCTCAAAATTCTCATACTCATGTAAATTGGGATGTGAAAATAATTGCGTTTCCAGTATTCAATAATTTCAAAGTCAACCGTCCTTTTCACAAAAGTACAGTTCAACTTCAACCACCAAAAGCCAGGAGAAAAAAATCCAGAGGCAATAAACTGAACAGTTAGGCCCTTTTTTTTCTCTTCCTGGAGGGGGTAAGGAGAGGCACTGAAATTTGAAAGATCATTAACCAGAAACTCATCTGGTTAGAAGTTTTTTTTTTAAATAATTAATAAATAAAGAAAAAACTCAAGCCTTCCAGAAAGAACCTTGAGCATTCATAGTAATGCAATAGCCCCAAAGGCACTACAAAAGATACAGTGCATTAGCGCTGATGTAATTGTCATAAAAAGAAGTAAGAAAAGGCCGAAAATCCATTAATAACCAGCCATAGGAAAAGGGTAAGGGACACCCTAAAACCACGGTTAAGATTAGGAGCAGAAAGTAGCATCGACGCATCGAATCACCAATTAAACCATCAGCTATAAAACTCAAATTCAGAAGTTGCATATTCCTTCTCTTTCAAGCACAGAAAAAACAGCACATGTTAGGAGGTAAGAGATCTTACGAGGCCGTGACGTTCCCCGGCTTGGAACGAAAGCTTCTGATGGTTCATAGCTTGAGTATACAGTTGTGATAGAGAATTCGCTGCACTGCAAAAGGACGCATACATGGTTCGATCCACCTCGTCGAGGCTTGAAGCTATGGACTTTCTCTTCTTGGCCATCGCCGACGATGCACAGGAGGCTTCGTCAGGAAATCGACACACCGAACTGCGGCGGCGCGAACAGGAATCCCGTTGTCGATCGGAGAGAGTGGGATTAGATGATGATGGAATATGGAGAGGGAGGGCCAAAGGGCGGCTTTTGTAGTTTTACGGAGAAAAGTTTCACAGAAGGGAAGGGGCCACATGGTAACTATGTAGGGCATGCGAGCCACGTGATAATTGCTTTGAAGCATTGAACAGAGAAGGAAAAGAAAACTGTTATGTAGGAGAGAAAGATGGGAGTACAGGAGAAGGATGGAATTTTAGCGGATGTTTGTTTTCAGGGATATACTATTAGCGAGCCGAGTTCAGCCAACAGAGAAAAAGGGGTACCAATTTGAGCGGGCCTTTGATACTTACAACGTAGGGTTGGGCTAAATATGCTTTCAAATTGAGCCCAAAAACCTGATTGCCCTCTCTTTTTATTTTTGTAAGAGTATTCTTCTTCTATCTTAAAATAGACAATTAATATATTTGAAGCCTGAGTACACAATTGCATTAAATATTTATTAGATATTAAATATTTATTAAAAGAATTTTGTTGCTTTTGTAATCTTACATAGCTTGACCTAGATTAATTGGAGTCTAGTATGATTAATTGGAATCTAATATAACTACTGAATATTAGATGGTTTAATAAAAAAGTAAAAACTAGTAATCTATTTAGAACATGTACATAACAAATGGATCCTAGTTGATATGCCTAAGGCCACACTTGAAACCTGTGAAAGGAGCTTGGAGAAAAATAAAGAGGAAAAGCCTTATTTGTTATAGTTGGGGCACAATAGCCTATATTTTCTTCTTCTTCTTTTTCTTTTTCTTTCATATGCTTCATATAAAAGACTTAGAGATCAAGCATCTGAGGCTATGGAAATGAGCTTGCTTCCTTGGAATCCAAGGCTGTGTCTGGATTTCATTTGCAAATGCAGAATGCAAATGTAAAAGCAAGGTTCCAATTGCTTCAGCGTTTAGCCAGTAAACCTACATTCACAAGGATAGATGAACGAAAACATAAAAGCAAAGTTGTTTGGATTCTAAGTGATAAAAGCACATCTTTCTTTCTCATCGTATGTTCTCCCTTCTCAAAAGTCAATTCAAAGATGTTTCTCAACCATTTTGCTTTGAGTTATAAAAGTTAGTGACTATTATGCCTATTTTTATACTCTAAAAAACCCTAACAACACGTTTGGTTAAATTATATAATATATATAAGTTTATTTGGTATGATACTGGAAATTGAGAAATAGGTTTATTTTTACATTTAGTTAAATATAGATAATCAGAAAAGTCTAAATTGCCCCTAAAATAGTGGTACTTGGTGGTGGGGGAGATGCCAAAGGTGGTGTTGCTCAGCAAACGGTGATGGTGGCAGCAATGATGGCCAACGGTCGGTGACCATTGGCGGCCAGTGACTAGTGGTGGTAGCTAGTGACAAGAATCATAAGTGGTGGTGGCAATAACGACTGGCAGCAGTGATGGCTGGCAAACGGGTGACTAGTGGTGACAGTGGTAGTTGATGACTTGTGACTAGTGGTGATGGTGGCCATCAATGGTTAGTAGTGGCTGGTGATAGAAGGAAGGAGATGGGGGATGTGTTGTCATTTTTTGTTTGTTTTGATTAGGTAATAAAGTGTTTTTATCTCATTTACGCCCTGTAATCCCTATTACATGGCTTTTGAGGTGTGAAGCTGGTGTAATCAACTTTACAAGTGCAAATGTGATCAAGCTAACCAAATGCGCCTAGCTCGTAATGTAATCCCATTAACTTCCCTTCATGTCGCCTATAATCGAACCAAACATGCTATAATATTTCTTTTCAAATTTGATTGTTGAAGTGAGGGCCACACCACATCTATAACTACTAAAGATTTGTCCTTGCCATCATTATCGCCACCATTGATGCCTTTGAACGAGTTTTAAAATGTGGTAGAATGACACTGAAGCCATTGTAGCAAAGACAAATGTGGCAATGGCTGGCAATCGGGTGACCGATGGCAATGTTGGCAACCAGTGGTTGATGACTGGTGGCCAACGATAATGTTTGCAGCTAGCAGTTGATGACCATTGGCAATAGTGGTTACTAGTAGTTGGTGATTGGTGGACGCCATTGATGCCTCTAAAAGAGTTTGCAAATGTGGTTGAATGACATTGAAGCCAATGTAGCCAAGTCATATTATCTATAGCAATGTGCAAAGACAAAATAAAAATATGTGACGTGTATAATGGATATGAAAAAAATAAGATAAAAAGTTAAATGACATTAAAAATATTGTTACTAAATACTGAGAACAATTAATATGTATTAAATATATAACATTAAAAATAATAAATTTTTTTGTGTATGCATTTGCGCCCACTAGTCTTAATGTGGAAGCATCAACGCTCGACATGCTTATCATACTTAAGTAATAAGCATAAGCGAAATTTTTTTATATATTTAAATTTAAATAATTTATTTTTGTTCTTTATATAAATATATCTATAGATTGTCTATTTTTTAAAATTATACTTATTCCAATTTTAAAATTACCTTAGATTTTGTGTATTGTACAGGCCTCCCACTTTCTGTGATGGAAGGAGTTGATAAGATTAATTGGTTTGGGCATTCTCAAAAAGCCCTCACAGTTGCTGAGATGTACAATTGAGAGGTGAATTTATGAATGAGGACTCCTTTCCTTGGGATACTATAAGGAAATGGAAGGGTACTTGAAGAATATATGTGTTTCTATGGTTGGCTATTGGAATTATTAATTGATGATGTACAAGCTGATGTGTTCTTTAGGATGAATGAGAAGGATTGGCCAATCTATCTTAATGGATCGGAATTGAGTGGTGCACTGTGTTTGGGGTCACCCACTTGGATCCTATGAAGTGTTTGTTTGAACATTTCTCTACAGCTTTATGTAATTTGATGCCTAAGAATAACATAAGCATTTCCTGGCCTGGATTGATTACTGTTCAGTCTTTTGTTTGTTTTTGTCCTTGGGCATTTAATCCCCATTGTCGACCATTAAAAAAGCTATACAACTAAAAGTTTAGGATTATAATTAAATGATTTTTTTAGGATTTGATTGAATTAAAAAAATATTGATAAAAATAGAATAAAAAGTAGTAGAACATTTATAGCAAAAACATATAAAGATATAAAATAGCAATGCAACTCCACGAAAAAATAGTTAATTATCTTAGCTAGCTGTTATTTTAGAAACGAAATGTAAAGTAAACAAATATAGGTACTAAAATTTTAGACCAAATAACAATATATGATGCAGCAAAAATCGTAACAATTGAATGCAAATTGAAATCTATGTTCTGAGGATATTATTTCCTGAATCTTATTTATTAAATTTTTAAATTGCTAGAAACATATGTATTTAAATATGTATACTAAAATCATTCATAAAAAAATATTTGTTAATTTTTCAAATAAGTTAATAAAAGGTCAACTAAATTGGAACCAATCCATTGTTAATTATTCAAGTTATTAAAATATTATTTGATAAATTTATTCGAATTGTCATATTTTAATATCTAACCACTGAAACAACAATTTTTGGATTTTGCCCCTTTTTCTTATTGTATAATTTTATGCACATATTTAACTAAAATCAATTACATTTTTAAATGATTATGAGGCCAAAAAATTACATCTTTAAATATTTTTTTTATATTGATAGGTGGGTTGATTTGACACGCAACTTAAATTTCCAAAATTACAAATTTTCAGGTTTACAATTTTTAAATAATAGCTTATTAACTTTTGTTTAAATTGATATAGAAAATTTCTTAGTCTAATGATCGAAGAATTATTCTGGTAAAAAAAAAAATTGATAGAAGTCTTATTGACTTCTAATGTATGCCTTCTCTAAACATGATAGACAACTATAAAATTAAGCGGGATTGATCATGGAATTAAATTATGACAAAAATGTACTGACTACTAAAACAGTATATACAAATTTTGGACAACGTTAGAATTAATTGGTTTTTTTTGGCCAACAGAATTAATTGGTTTTAACCCTAATTTTCAAAAACTAGTAGGCATAGTAGAATTGTAGGGTATCCAAAAATTTTCCATTACTATTGTATTACTATTATGTAGTTTGTCCGCTATATACTATATTAGATTATTACATGGGATAAATTTATTTGTTGTGTCTTACATGATAGACATAATTAAGTTCTATATGTTTAAAATTTTTTTAAAAAAAAAACAAAAACTCTTTAGCATGAAGTGTAAAAGAAACAATTGCAGATGCTTAAAAAATCTATATTTATTATGACCCATATGGGATCAATTTAATGAAAATAGTGATATAATTAAAATTTATTATTTGATGAAGTTATTGAAAGTAACTTATGTCAATATTTAACCATCGAATAAATTTTTTCAAAAGTATTTTTTTGTTGTCTTTATCAATCTCATTTAGGGTGTGTTTGGATTATATTATGTATAAGTGATTATGAGGATAAGTGATTATTCATAAGTGATTATGTGAAAAGTAAATTGTGTTTAGATATTTTTAATTCAGAAGTGATTTTTCATAATTGATTATGTTTGGATAAATTGATCAAAATCACTTTTGGATGGATAATGACTTGAAATGTCTAAAATACCCTTGATGCTTAAATGATTGTAATTTATTTTAAATGAATTATTTAATACATAATAAAATAGTTTAAGTGAATAATAAAACTTTAATAGTTTTTTAATTAAACTTCTAATTTATAAATAATATGAAAATATTACATAACAAATGGTCTTGCACATATTAATAAAAATTAAAAATTCTAAAATTAAATATTAAAAAAGAATTGTACATAACTAATTTTATTGTAAAGATTGTACAATTTGATCTCTAATTAAATCACGAATATAATCCATTTCCTTTGAAGATGTCATAGTTGAACTTGTGGTTGAGGGTCGATACTCATTACCGTGATTACCATTTTCAAACTCAACTATATCTTTAGTTTCAAATTGTAAGAATTCAGAGTCTGTCTGGGAATTCCTTCTAATGAAGTTGTGTATAGCCATTGTTGCACATACTATTTGAACTTGTGTTTCAAATTTGTAGCTAGGCATTCAATGTAAAATTGGAAATCTGTTCTTCCAAACTCCAAAAGTCCTTTCTATTGTACATCTTAAACTTGAATGGTAATAATTGAATCGTTAGTTGTTGTTTGCATATCCAGATGAACGTCAAAAATCTGGGAGGTGGTAGAGCTCACGTTTGTATGGACCCAGATATCCAGTTAGTGTTAGATAACCAGCATCTACCAAATAATATTTACCTAATAATCAATGAAAATATTATCAGTCATTTGTAATTTCGACTTCCACACTAAATAAAGCTATGAACAAAAAACATACCGAGGGGTGGATGAGGAAAATTCATGGATGTAGTTGTGAGGGCATTGTCAAAAACACGAGCATCATGTGCAGTGCCCTCCCATCCAGGCAATACAAAAATAAAGCACATATCCCAATCACATACAGCCATGACATTTTGTGTTGGATATCCTTTTCTTCCAATAAATTTTGGTTGTTCACTAGGACTGACAACACATGGAATATGAGTACCATCAATAGCTCCTATAGCATTTCTGAAAAACGGCTAATATCGCTTATCATCTCGTATTTTTGATGGCACACCACGAAATCTATTATCTTGTGGCTTGATATATTTCATTGATAGTCGAAGGCAAGCCAGTAAGACTCAATGACAATGTCTGCTTATAGTCTCTCCTGAGTGTTAAAATCTCTCTTGGAGCATCCTATTTCCCACCCCATGACCAACTAAGTTCAAAAACATTGCAAGCATTTCTTGTACCCCCATTCTCCTAGTTTCCTTTAACCTATGTTCTTCTACCAGTTCAGTGTAAAGTTGATAAAACAAATTCTTTTCCATACGAAACATCTCATAACAACGAATTGGATGGTCTTGTAAAATTTCATTTACCCATGAATGACCGGTATACTCACTAGTTCTTCGAGGCTCCTTACATATATAATTTACAGCATACAATCCAACTAATGCAGTGACGTTTGCAACTTCATTAAAATAATTTTCAGAGGAGTCTAAGTCTCCCATTTTTTTTAACCTGTAAGGTGAAAGATGAAAATAAATATTTAAACCATAGTCTAGTAATCATAATTCTTTGAAAATTAACTAAACAAGACTTCAATATAAAGGAGGCAACTCTAGATTTCACATTAAGAACAAAGTTAATAAAAGTCACAAAAGAGACCTACGATAACAGAGTTAAATATCCTAAATTGGCAAATATAGCAGTCACATGAAAAACTAAAGTTAAACATCCTAAATTTTAGAAGCTGCAAGCTTCAACCATGCTAACAATCTTTCTTCATCATGTCTTAGATGTACGAAGATATCCCTTTTGGTGGGGTCTGAAAGCACTTCACAACATTTCGAATACCATTCAACATCACTATGGATAGCATCTATTGAACTTAGTTCAGCCATGACTTCACCCATAGATGTTGCAGCCTTCCGTTTTCCTCGCGACTCTTGTGCATAAGCAATCCTACTAATAGCATCAACCACCAACCTTGCATTTGTGGCTTTCTGTTTCTTGTTGCCTTCTGAATGTCCCACCCTCTTTCTCTTGCCAATGCTTCTTTCACTAGAGTACCCCTGCGAAGCATTTAAGTTCATATCCCTAAGCTTAGAACTCACTCCAGCACTTGGTGTGACAGTATCATTACCAAGATCTTCTTCACTATCTCCTGATCCTTCCTGGAGATCAACACATGGACGATACACATCATCATCCTCTCCAACATCATTAGGTAATGTCCCAGATGAGGGTGTCCATGCATGCACCACGCTTGCCACCACACTTCTAAATAAAATTGTTAATTCATCCTCAAATTGAAGTCCTCTGTGTCTAAATTTCTTATATTCTGGATTTTCCTGCATATTTACATATAATTAGTATGAAATATTACACAAAAGTTCAATAAATTCGGCATATTATAACAACAAATAAAGTAGACTACATACCGATATCTTTTTCTCCCACCATAAATCAGTTGCATCAATAGTTTGTTGCCCAGGAAGCCACCCTACACCTGACTCTTTCTGAAGTATCTTGCACCATAAATTCCAATCTTTTCTTAGGACATCCAATCTATTCTTAAGTTGTCCCTTATTGTAGTTTCTACCAGTTTTTTCCTTAAACCCAGCTACTACAGCAACCCATCCAGTTTTATTTAGACTACTGCCCAGCCACTGCCCTTTTTGAACTTGTTCCACACATAGTTTGATCAGAATCTCAGTTGCATTCATGTCCCAAGTTGCTTTCATTCTCTCATTACTCATGACTCTATAAACATAAAATTTAGCTAAATAATGCGATACAGCTATAACAACAAAAAACACAATAAATTGATAATCAATACGTCTATAAGAACAAAAAAGACCCACAATATAGTTCACACTATGCCTGTCAGTTTAATTGCATCCCCATAGTTTAATTAGTTAACACCCACTCTACCAAACATTCTTCCTAATTGCATCACACATTCCCCAATTACACTTCACATGCAGCTAAGATTTGATCAGCATACCATCAACCCAAGATGAGAATCAAAATCAATGCAAAGAATCAATTCAAATTTGTGGTGCAAGCTACATATATACAAAAGGTCAAGTCTTCATAAATACATGCTAACTGGAATTTCTATAATAGACTCATGGAGGAAAGGAAACACTAAAATCCCATCCAATAACAGTGAAAAGCATAAAGTTTTTATGCCTAGAGTGCTACTAATCTCTTGTAACAATGACAAAAAAATTATTGGCAAGTCTCCAATACCCAACTCACCCAACGAAGCAGCGAAAACAAATTTTGGATGGCACATATTTACTTTATAAATGGCACACAAATGATTCGATAAGAAACATCAGCCCTCTACCTCATTTCCCATAAGTTAGATTCGTATGCATACCAATTTCTTTCAAAAATAAATATTTTATAACAAAAACAAGTCATGAAAGGCATGTAGACAGCGTCTTGCATTCTAAGCTACACATGCCAACAAAAATTAAAACTTATGAAGTAGTAAGTGAATTCACACCAACCTATACATAATTATAATTAAGCATATATGTAACAAGAAGAAGGACAAGTGCGAGACATACATCTATACCATGAATCCCAAGGAAGAAATACCGATAAACTATGCCAGCCAGTAGATATGCTCCAAAAAGGCACAAGAGACTGAAATGAGATGAGCCAAATGATTAAAATGAAACAACTATTAGTAATTAGCCAAATAACTTGCAGCAATTAAAAGTATTAGGTGAGAAGGTAGAATCCTTACATGATTATGAAGATGACAAACCACCCCAACCCTTTCCCATGAACATTTACAATAATGGCACAACCAGATGGATGCTTCAGCTTTGTGGCCTTCTTAAGAAACAAAGTTATAAACATGAAACACAGCTAAATCACATTAAATCATTGAATTCTAATTATAATACCATACAAAGAGATTAGTCGAATAAGAAACAATCAAATGATACCATCACCTTCATATCTCCGTTTTCTTAGCTTTTGCACGGTCATCATTTTTATATCTCAAGCCACACTTAATGCAGTTAAATGCAAGGAATAAAATATCAAAGTAATTTTTTTTCTTTTACACTAGAGTGCCTCCAAGATAAACAGACAAGAAAAAAATCACAACACAACAAGATAAAGCAAAAGCAAGAGCGTACCCACTAACAGAAAATGGAAAACAATTTCATTTGATCAACTTACAAAGCTATTACAACCTACTAGTAAGCTAGATGAATGGACTTATTCAACAAATTCAGTCATGTTATACTTGATGATAAAAAGAGTACATATTTGATATTGCCCAGGTTTTTAGCAAGTGTCATTTATTTTCCATAATTCCATTTCTAATCATAATACTTAAAGTTCATGAATCAGGGCCATTTTATTCCATCCCACACATGATTACAAAAAATAATGATAGAATGTTGGGAAACCAATATCATATAAAAGTAAATAACGAGCAGGGAACCGCAAAAATTGAAAATCCTTAAAGAGAATACTCACATAGTTACAGGTCCCTAATCTCTCCAGAGAATGTGGTTCTTGTAAGCAAAAGATTCAAAATGAGACATATTCCAGTCAGTATGAAGTCCAAAAAGTTCAATTCATTCAATAAAAGCAAAAATATTACTTTTATCACAAAACATTACCTTGGAATATTATCACAATGCGTCCGAAAGAAGGGGAGAGGTATGACGGAGGAAGCACAACCACGGAGGCAAAAATCAAGCAATATGAGACCGAGATCAAAACCTTATACACCCAGATCGGTCGGATCACCGGTGAACTGGCCCCGAGAACTCTCACATCCACAGCTCAAGCTTCAGGCAGTGGAATGATTCTTCGAACGCCGACGGGAGTCCATCTCGGTGAGCAACAACGAAAGACTTGATGGAGGCGATGAGGAAGAAAGTTCACGACATAAGACGATTTGCTGGACTAGATTGCCGGACAGGTTGGCTGGAATTGCGCTGATGGACAACTCCGACACTGGTTTGCAGGAGAGCCCAAACTGTGTCTCAGATCCGGTGAAGACAAAGCAAGGAGAAGGTAAACCAAGCTTGTCTGGAGGAGTGCATAGGAGAGGCTGATGGGTTTGAAGGCGGAGGACGGTGACTGGAAGGCTGACGATGGTTTGTGGAGAAGACGAGGACGGGTTATGCAAAGATGAGAGAAGGAATGAGCCGCATGAGTTTGTTCTTTAGTGAGGGTGTTTCTGGTAAACTGGTAGTTAAATAATTAATAATCCCCATAAATGCTCCCAATGGTCATATTTCTCCATAATAGATTATCAAAAGCTACAAATCTCAGCTTCAGGCAATCGAGCTTTTTTTCAAAATAATCACTTTGTGCAACCGAGTGGGTGTTTGGTTAATAATACTATAAGCTATTTTTTTTTTGGGGCAATAATCACTTATAATCTATTATGATACAAAACCAAACAAGCACTTAATTATTCCATATTTTAATTTATTATATATTGCAATAATCATATAAATTTATAATTTTAATATTAAAAATATTTCTTATCATTAACATTAACTAAAATATTTTCATCCTTCTCAAATATACAGCATACATTTTTTGAAATTTATCTTATGAATATGATATATATAAAACACAAAAAGCCTTTTACAATTTTTTAGATAAAATAAAATAAACTAAACCCAACTATTTAAAAAAAGCTTTTTGAAATTTTGTTTTCATGATGATTAAAAGTTAAGCCTGAAATTTTTCAAAAAAAGAAAAAAGTTAAGCCTAATTCCACTCTCACTCTCCAGTCTGTACATTGTTATTCAATTTCCTGAAACAAGCCGCTAAAATCTTGAATCTCCATCCAAGCAACAATCATATAATAATCAAAATTCTTATAACACCTTCACATACATCAATTCCGCTTGGTTAATTTATAATTCCCAACTTCCTAACATTCCCAAAACTTAAAAGAAGAAGAAAGATCAAATTATTAATCTCATATGACACAAAATTGAAATTAGAAAAATTTATAGGAAGCCAACTTTCAAAATGAGCTTCTACTTCTACAAATTGCAGTTGCAACTTTCTCTACCTAATCCCTTGTTTTTGTATAACAAAGGGAGGCCACACAACTTGTTGAGCAAGGGAAGAAAGGAGGGACTCATTGAATCATACACTCAACTCTCCTTGTAACGAGTGGGTTCGGATAATTGATAACTAGCTCTCCTTCCAATGAGCTAGTTACCATGATAAGATAACATTAACTAATGACCCCTTCTAATGACCCATAACGGCTAATTTCGGGGTCACCACCCAACTCTAATTCCAATGGTCATGACTTGGTCAAAGGTCATTGCACTAAAGGTTGAACCATAACTCTCTTTCCCTTAAACCACCCGAATTGGTGGCTATTTAGAGAATGTGCACCTCAATTCACAGCCACCTGAGTCTTCCGGCCATAAGACGATTATTTAATACCTGGAACAACATAAGCCATATCGCCTAAACATAAAGCCTTGTGTTCTATTTAGCGAATTAGCAAAGCACGTGATATATAAAGCATTGTTATCCAAAAAATATATCTCAACAATATGTAATATTTGATAATACCCAATACATGCTAACATATCAACACATGTATCATTTATATCGTGCTAGTATGCTATAATAAAGTATATAACAAAGCATGGGGTGCATCATAACCAATAACATGTCAATATCATCATATTCATATTGTTATATATTCATGAATACTAATAGTCATTTTCATCATAAAATAGGATAAGGATAGGAAACTTACTAGCAGTGTAGCTGTAAATATCATGATATGAAAAGAAACGACCATATTCAAGCTAAGAGGCATATCATGATATGGAAAAGCAAAACATATACATAAAGCACATATATCATGATATGAAAATGACTAAACATATATAATTAATTAGAAGACATAAAAAGAACACCCTGGTTATCTCAACCGTCTAACCCACTCGACACCTTAGCAGGCCAAAAAGAGCAACCACAGTCAATTCAACATTTTCCAAATACAACCTGGAGCCAAAAGATCCTAATTAAGCAGTATTACAACCTATACATCATCAAATTCTCATTACCATCATAGTTTCACAATCCTTAGCATACAGAATTGCCAACTTAAAGTACAACCAAGCTGAAATAAAGCTTCCCAACACAAACCCATACATCAAAACACCCAAAACAATCCATAAAACCATGATCATGCACCCACAAATTTGGATTCTCAGTAATACCAAGATTTAAGGGTTAGAGTTTAGAAAATATACTACTTAAACACTTAAAATCCTTAACTCAGAACTGAAACATGTCCAATAATACATCAATAAGGCATTTAAACATAGATTAATTAGTAGAAATGCAACCCAAGTCGGAAGCCTAACCAAATACAAGAAAATCACTGAACAACTTGAAGAAAAACAAAGAGGAAAGGTGAGGGATGATTTACCAACAAGATATAAGCTTCTGAAGTACCAGAAATCAAGTCCCAAGACTGGAAATTCGAAACCTTAGCGTTGCTCCTTCGTTTTCTTCATTTTTCACTTCGTTCTAGCCACTGGTTTGACTTCTAATTTAAATAGATTTACCTACTAGCGTTACGGCACCACTTAAGCCTGTAGTTGCGTCAGTGCCTACTGATTTAGCCCAGAAGCCTAATTCGACATATCTCACTGCAGTGGCCCTACACCTCACCGTAGAGTTAGCGCAAAATTTGCTTCCTTGCTCAATTTGACTCTTCCTCTGGTACTAGTCTCTCTGATCCCATACCATTCTATTAAGTCTTTCTTAGAATTGATGTTAAAGGTCTTCGAAATAGAAAGACACAAAGGGAGCATGGCCAGCTCTACTAGGATTTGGTTCTGGGAAGTGGATGGACGTGATTTTCTAGCTTGGGAAGGCTTAATCTTTTGTGATATAGTGATTTGCAACTCTTTCCCTCCCCTTGCTTCAAAATTTTCGGTGGTTTTCATGGTAGTAGCTTAGGGTTTCATTTCTACCGATTAAATTGTGTTTAAATATCTCATAGATGTGATGTTAGGCATTTCTAAGGGTTGGGTATTGGATTTATAGTGTTTAAGTGATAATTTCCCTAAACCCTAATCCTCAACTTGTGGTTTTGATGGAAATCCAAAGTTGTATGGGCTTGATTTTGATTCTCTATGTTGTTTTAGATATTTTGGTGTATGGGCTTGCTTTGGGAAGCTTTGTTTTGGTTGTTTATACTTTGAGTAGATAAGTTATGTACTTTAAGGGTTGAGAAATTGTGTTGGTAATGAAAATTTGGTATTGTGTAGGTTGTAAACTTGATCAATTTGGATCTCTTGACTTCAGGGTGTGTTTGGAAAGCATTGAAGTGGTTACAATGATGTTTGAATCATGGGCTCCTTGGTATATTGGTTGGATTGTTTGAACTATTATGAATTGGATTGTGAGTATTGGTTTGGGACAATGTGATAATATGATCTTACATGCTTTTATTGTATTATAATGGCCATTATTCTCATTAGCCTACCAAGGTGTCAAGTGAATTCAGACAGTTGAGGTAACTGGGGGTGTACTTTCTATGATCTTATTTGTCATATATATTTATTCCATTTCATATCATTATATGCATCTGTTATAATGTATGTTTTACTCTTTCATACCATGATATATAATTTAGCATGGATTATGGTTGTCTCTTTTCATATCATGACAGGTACGGTTACATTGCTAGTAAGTTCTCTATCTTTACTTTATATTATGATAAAATGACAACTGATGTTACCTAATATGAAATGCATAAATATGATGAATGTTGACATGTGATGATTAGTATGCACCCCATGACTTATCATGTATGATCATATGGCATGCTAGCACTATAGAGAATAACCTATGATGATATGTTACCATGCATCGAGTATTGTCGATGATTGTATATTATTCAGACAAACGATTATCGGGTGATGATGCTCTAAATATCACATGGTATGCCAATCCGTTAAATAATATACAAGGTCTTGTGTTCAAGTGGTGTGACTTATGTCATTCCAGTCATTAAATAGCCATTCTATAATCAGGAGACTCAGGTGGTTGTGAATTAGGGTGCACCTTCTCTAAATAGCCACCAATTTAAGGTGGTTTAAGGGAATGAGAGCCATGATCTAACCATTAATGTAATGGTCTTTGGCCAGGTTATGACTATTGGGATGAGAGCTTAGTAGTGACCCCAGAATCAGCTATCACGCGTCGTTGGAAGGGCGCCACTGGTTAAGGTTACCTTGCCATAGTAACTAGCTCATGGTTTTAGTTGTATATTGATGAGATTGTATCTGCCTATCATGTGCATTATATTTATGTTAAGCATTGTATCTAAATTGTGTTTTGGATGCATGTATCTATATATTTCTGTGTAAACCCCTAGTTACTGGGATGTATGTCTCACCCCATGGCTAATAATCCCAGGTGAAGAATCCAGCACTAGTAAGAAAAAGATCAGGGAGGGCGCATCTAAGGAGGATTAAGAGTATTCTTGTGGGTGTTGGGGTTGCTCCCCTTATTGTTGTTGTTGTTGTTTTGTTGTTTTCATTAGTAAAGTGTCATTGGTAGTGTCTATGTAGTACTATTTATATCTCATTTTGTATTCACATGTATGTAGGCTAGATTGTCATTGTAATCCCTTTTAAATTCTCCTACACTTCATGAATGTTTTTTTATATGGTTTTGGACCTATGTTTACGCATGTGGATCATGATGTCCCAAATCCTAATGTCTTGCAGTTTTCAGTGAGGGACTTGTTGTTCCATGCCCTTTAGATGTGTATGGTTTGTTTGTAATTTGGTTGGGTTCATGGACCCTTGTTGTGTAAATTGGGTATATAACTCATTGGAGTGGAATTGGGTTTAGGAGGGTCAAAACTTAGAGGAGTGAGTTCTTTGGGAAGAAACCTCCTTAAGCATAGTTCTTGAGTCTCAAGTGACCTATTGGTATGGTCCTTGGCTGCCAAAGATTTATTGATGGCGTTTTAGAGGGTATGATACCTTATTTTGCTCTCAAAATGAGTCTGAAATCTCCATATGAAGGTATTTTGAGGTGTGATTAGTGTCACTAGTTAGCTCAAGAGTAGAATAACTTATAGGTTCTAGAATGGGGTAAATCGGAAGTCGGAGCGTGGAGTTGTGTGCCTCAGAATTTGGTCAATAGCATCAGCAAATAGTTGATATTGTTACTGTCATTGGCTTTGCGGCACCAGATTTGTGGCCGAAGCGCCATGCCATTCTGTCTCTTCTTACGTTTGGTATAGATCATCTTCTTGCTGCCACCCCAGACCCTCACGCTGCAGGGCCACCCTGCCTTTATGGCTTCTTGTTGCATCCTAGTGTCTTTGTTTGTAGTGGTTGGTCCTTTGCGATCTAAGATGTTACAAAAACAAAGCCTATATTGAAGTGATTTTTTCCCAGCTTGAACCACTTAACCCGCAAGTTAAGCAAGCTAGTCCACTTAATCTTTTTTTTTTAAAAAAAAAAACTTTCCCCCTTTCAAAGAAAGATTCAAACAATATTGGTGATACTCGTGCTTCGTGAATTATGAGTAGATATTGTGTGACTACAAATTAAGAAAAGATGTATTAGTATGTATGTATTGATGTATTTTGTTTAATATTGGAATTTGAATTGCATCATACTTAGAGTTGGTAGTTCGATAGATTACTTGGAGTTTGAATTGGCAAATTGCTCATGCTTCATGTTTACTATTGTTAAATTGTGCTACTTAAATGATTAGTATGTATTAATATATTTTGGTCAATTGATGATATGTGGTTTCTAATTTTTATTTGATTATGAGAACTAACCAGATTGTTTGTTTAGATTATTCAAATGTTAAAAAAATTTGGAAAAAAATATGAATATATGGCAGGTTAGCCCGCTAACCCACCATAGTGATCCTGAGTTGACCAAAACGTAGCCCGCTATAAATTGGCCAATCTGCCATTTGTAACAACCCTCATTACTTTGTCCTTGGTTGACCAAGAGTTGACCAATAGTCTTTGACATTGTGTGTAGAACCGGAGGAAACAGAATGAAAGAAGAATCAATGTGGAGGAAAAAGAGCTCCACGCCGCAACGACAAGCAGGGCCGTTGCGGCGAGAGCGAGCTCCAGAATGACATTCTCTGGTTGAAAGCAGTGGTGCCACTGTGGAAATCGAGATTTTTGTTTAAATTAGAAATATTTCAGCCTGCCAAACGCGAAAGAAAAGAAAGAAACGGAGGGATCGATGGAGAAGCAGTGTTAGGGTTTGAAGATTTTGGCCATTGGGAGTGATTTTTGGACTTTATGAGCTTGGATTCATGTTGGTAAGTGATCTCTACTCCTTTCTCTTTATTTTTTTTGGTTTTGAGTTGGGTTTTCTTGGATGTATGTTGGGTTTTTGGTGTTGGACAGAAATCCACTGATTAAAATAGATGAATAGGGTTAATGGAGTGTGTTTTGACGTTCTTGTTACTTGAGTATAAGTTTTAAAGGGATTATGCATGATTTAAGCTTAACCCTAGGTTATTTTCAGTTGAGGCATTTGGGAATCTGAAATGTAAGGGATGGATTGGTGATTGAATGGTCCCTAGGAGCTTAATGATATATGAAAGTGGTGTTGGAACCTTGAGTTAGGCCTAAATGATTGAATTATAGAATTTGGATATTTAGATCGTATGTTATTTGAGGTATTATGATGTTTTTAAGGTCATTTGGCTTATTGGAGAAGACAAGTCATGGGATTAACGTTCAAGAAAGCTTGTGGAATCATGTGTATGTGGTATTGACAACTTGAGGTAACCGAGTATTTGTATTATTTGTATTGCATGTGTATTCTATGTTGATATATATGTATATATATGCAATGTTTTCGTTTATACCACGATATGGATATGTGTGTGTGTGTATGGTTCATCTTTATATATCGTGGTATGCATACGGTTAGACACATAGTGTATGATGATTATGATGATGATTAGAGATGATGATGATGTGACATTACATGATGCATGCATGACATTGTGAAATATGATGATGATTATATGATGATATGAGCATCACCACATAGCATTATGAGACTATGATATATGGTGAATCGAATGGTGATGATGATATGATATACGATGATGTGATATATGATTAGGAAGGATAAGGATGAGAACCCTACTGCTAAATTGCCTCCTATGGCCAGGAGGGAAAGGCGCACAGTGGATTGTATCTTCCTAAATTGCTACCAATTCATGGTGGGAAAGAGGAAGGAAAACCATGATCCAAACATTAGTGTTACCTTTGACCGGGTGCACTAATGGGAGGTAAGCTTGGTGATATCTCGGAATTAGTCTTCACCGACTATTGGAAGAGAATTACCTATACGAAATGTCCTATTATGACGACAGCTCATGGTTCTAATTGTGTGCAAGGGAGACATATATTTCATTCCATATTGCATTCATGAGATTGTATGAGTTATATATGTGTGTGTGTGTGTGTGGTTGTCCCCAATTATTGAAACTTTGTTTCACACCCCTTTTCCATGAACTAACATTTCAGGTGAAGGTTCTGACACTAGTTCAAAGAAGGCAAAAGAGTAACATACCGGACGTGGGAATATCAAGTTTGTGTAATACTTGTGTTGTTTATGTATGTTGTGCTAAGTAGGACAATGTGTTGTAATAGATATAAGGATCCTGATAGTTGTAATGATATTGATGTTGTTAGTATGATATGGATGTGGTTTTATGATGTATTGTGGTGTATGTATGGATTGGGATGTTGTTGAGTCAGTATATTGGTGTTTGTAACCCCACCGGTGGAATTGGGCCTTGTTGGTGTGTTTTGGGGTTCAAGGGGGGTCAAATTTCAAGAGAGTGATTTTTTTGAAGTGAAGCATCTTTGGACAAGTTGGTTAAGTGGTTTAGGACCTATGTAAATGGTCCCGAATAGTCAAATTACCTTTTGTGTCAAATGAGAGTTGTAAGTTGTGAGTTTTGGTAAAAAAGTGGTCAAAATGGTGTCAGGAGTTCAAAATCTCCATACGGAAACGGATTAAGGTGGAACTGGTGTCTATGGATAGATTGAGACAAGATTGACTTGTAGAAATTGGAATCAGATCAATCGGAGGTCAGAGCATAAAGTTATGTGTATCGGAAGTTCGCTTCAGAAGTGGAATTTTGCTGATGTTGCATCAGCACATGGGCGCCGCAACGCCAGGAAGCCAGGCTGAGCTCCAGAGAACCAGTAGGCATCAGAGTCATGTCAGTACTATAGCAGCTATGGCCCTTGCATACTGTTCCGCTGTTTTGGTGTTTCTTGAGGTATTTTGTGGAGTTTTCCGCTACTTTAAAGTTTTGGGAAAGTGTTTTGAGATGTTTGGGCTTAGGTTGATTGGTTTTTGAAGCTTTTGGTCAAGTTATGAGGTATTTGAGAGTAAGGTGTTATATCCTTGCCTCACTTTTTGACCAACCCGAGGTAGATCAACCCATTTGGGATGAGCTAGCCCATTTTGATAGCTCTTGGGGGATAAGATGGGGTTTATAATAAAAGTTTCTTGCAAGGTCAAAAAATAGCTCCATGAAGACATTCTAAATAACTCTTACAATGCCCTATCCCTTTTCCATGAACCAGTTCTTTATGAAGAATCAAATGAGATGATACATTTCATTTTTCAGTAGACCCACATCCTTCATATGTTGATCTTAAAGATCCATGCTTTAGAGACCACAATATTGTCCATCAAATTACAAGCAACTGAATGGTCTGCTTGATTCACTGAAACAGCATCCCTATTACTTATCGCAAAGTTGCAGAAAGATAACATCCATTTTGTTGAATTTATAACACAGAGGGTCCGGGTGTTTCTCTTTATGAACAACTTCATATATTTCTTTCCAAAGATAATAAAGGAGGCCAAGGATATGTGATAACTCGATTTGAGGCGAATGATGCAATGAAAAATGAGAAATCCATTTATTGAAGGAATTAATAGCAACATCTGTCCTGTAACCCCACTAATATCCAAACCAGATGGCTCTCGCAAATTCACATTTTAAAAAGAGGTGTTCCCTTGTCTCCTCCAAAGCACCACAAAAATGACAACATGGATTAATCATAAGATGATTATCCTTAAGTTTACTCTAAAGAGGAAGGGCATTACTAATCAAGTTCCATGAAAATGGAAGAACTCTCTCAGGAAATTTGGTTTTCGAAAGGTATTTCCAATTAAAGGGAGGAAATTGATACGACCCTAATTCCCTTACAGAAAAATGATAAGCACTCGTAACATAATAATCACCATTCTGGCCAAGCTTCCAAATGACTTTATATTTACATGAAGAATTGAGAGAGAAAGGCAAATTGGCAATAATGGAGGCAGCATTAGGAGAGTAAAATTCATGTAGGATTTCATGGCTCCACGTTTCAAAATCACGCGAAATAAGTTCACCCACTGAGAAAAAGATTGTTGGGGTGATTTGACTGCATCTTCCATTGGAAGTGATTAAAAACTGAAATATCACTCGCGCAACAAACATTCCAAAACTAATTATTAAATACAAGATGTTGTGATTTAAAAAATAAAAATGCCCTTCCAATGCCAAAACATATAAAACTTATGCTTAAGAGGAGCTTCATCCTTATTAGGCCAAAATTTGGGAGTCAGAACCTTTGTTAATAAAAGAGAGTTATCAAAAGTAATTATTCTCCGCACATGTTTTGCGAAGAGTGAGAGATTAAAACTCTCCATATGTTTGAAACCCAAACCTCCCATATTTATGCTCAAATGAAGCTTGTCCTAACTTAAGTAGATGTATAGCATTATAATCTAAAGAAGATCCCCATAAAAAGTTTGCTAAAAGCATATCAATTCTATGACAAACCCATTGCGAAAAAAGAATGCAAGAAAATGGAATAACAATAATGGAATTAACAACCGATTTTTAAAATAAAATTGAAGCTTGTTTTGAATTCGATCAATAACTTCACGGACGTCATAATGCCATCCAAATGGGGAGTAAATTGAAATTTCTATAAATTATAAAGGTTCAAGTATAAATTTTTAAATTATAAATTAAATGAAATTATAGAAAATAAAACTATAATTAATTAATTATCAGTATAAAATATTATTAAAATAAAATTAATTTAACAAAAGCCCATCTTTCCTTCCTCACTCTTAACCTTTGTTCTCTGCTGATTCCGAGCGGCTGGGACTACCACTGAACTCACTAGCGGCATCGTATAGTGTGACCTCCGATGACGGTAAGCATCTCCTTCTGTCTCAATACCCAATTTGCAGCATATTTGGAACACAAATGAGATTGATGATTGGTGGCTGTTTGAATTGAATCTTATTACTTTCCTATTGGAAATAAATCGTATTAGTTACGAGCAGACACATGAATGGATTTCGTCCTTTCTACTACTTCTCAATGCTGCCCTTATGGATCTGAGAGCCCTTTCTGGATCTGTTCTCTATGAACATGGCTAAATAGTGGGATTACTGTTTTTATAGAGGTGAACTTGTTTTTGGAATGTGCATTGTTGTGTTTGATTTCACCCCCGCCCCCTTTGAGGGAAACGTTGGAGTTCCATGTTGGTCGTAGCTGACTACAGGGCTGCATCCTAACATGATCGTATCCATGACTCCAGTTTTTTTTTCCTAATAGGCATTTTGATCTAGCGTCTAAAGGCAGCACGGAAACACACTTTAATGACAAGGGTTTTGGGCATGGAAATACACTTTAATGACAAGAGTTTTGGAGCACGATTGCAATGTTGATTCTTTTTCATCATTTTTGAATGCAGTCGCATGTACAATGCTTCATTGATCGAAATTATTTTTTCTCGTAGTGTCCTTCATGTTTTAAATTAGATCCATTGATTCATTGATGATCTGACTCTAACTTAATTGTTCTTGTGATAGTATATTCAATTTATCTTTATTCACTCACTCTTCCCTTAGCAGTGATAGCAGTGACTTCTTGGTGAGAAAATGAAGTAGTTTGATATTGGCTGAAGGTCCTGAAAGGGGATGGTGTGTGTGCTTTCAAGACCTCTTTTTTTATAAATGTAAATAATTCGTAGAAATCCAGCACATAGGGATTCTCATCTTGTATAGGCAACTATTTTCACGACTAGAGGGAAATTAATGGGACAGATACTGCATGTTATGTTTCATAATTTTCAATAAATAATATTAGCAACAGCTTATTGTCAGTTAGTTAGATACATTCTGATTCTTTTATCAGTGTGACGTTCTGACTCTTTGGATGACAATATGGGATTCAGAATTTCGGACTGCTATTTTGTTGAGACTTTTGATGCTCCTGTTATGGTAATGTTGATTGTTTTTATCATCACTCATCAGTGCTTTTATTGTCACTTTCTTTTATTGTTCAAATTTCATGGTCTTCTACCTTTTTAGACCGCAGTTTTGCTAAGTGGGTTGACTCTTGCACATCAGAACAACGTGGATGGGATTTAATGGAGTTCAGTTAGAAAATACTAGTGGCAAATTGTCAAACACAATAACATCATGGCTTCAGATAGTAAGGCTGACAAGAAGGCAGCTGTTGATGCAGCTGCATGGATGTTCAACGTTGTCACTTCTGTTGGAAGAATCATTGTAAACAAAGCTTTGATGGCCACTTATGGCTTCAGTTTTGGTAGGTTCTTTCGATTTTCATTACAATACTTAGTCAATAGTCTAAGTTAGCATTTTCCGGGTTAATAGATCAACATGCTTCTATGTAAATTTCCTATCATCTTTTTTTAATATGGTCAGCCTATTCTGCCTGCAGCAACAACGTTAACTGGTCTGCACTTTCTGACTACAACTTTGATGACAGCCATACTCAAGTGGCTGGGACACATCCAAGCCTCTCATCTACCTATCCCAGAGCTTCTGAAATTTGTTCTCTTTGCTAACTTCTCTATTGTTGGAATGAATGTTAGTCTAATGTGGAACTCAGTTGGATTCTACCAAGTGAGTTGGCCTGAATTTTAGCTGATGGTCCATTAATGCCTTCGGAAGTTATAGTGACTCTTTAAACCATTGGCAGATTGCAAAGTTGAGTATGATCCCTATATCTTGCCTATTGGAAGTTGTTTTTGACAAGATTCGATACTCGAGACACAAAACTGAGCATAGGTCTTGTGCTATTGGGTGTTGGAGTATGCACTGTTACTGATGTCAGTGTTAATGCAAAGGGATTCATTGCTGCCTTTATAGCAGTATGGAGCACATCTCTGCAACAATATGTAAGTACTAAATTCCTTTGTATGATAGATACTGCATCTCTTCAAACCTAGATGGAAGTAAAAAAATAGACTCATTCACACTTAAACATGACAAGTTTACTAAGAGAGGCATAATAAATGACAGATAATTGGATGGAATTTGATATCTTTCTATATATAGCTGCATTATTAAACTTAAAAGAAGTCTATGCTTATAACGCTGTAAAAATATAGTTTCTGCACATCACAGTATCATAGGAGCTCTCTCTCTCTCTCTCAAATCTGTTATCCCTGCTCTGTTAATTGGTCTAAGTCCCTTAATGTGAATTACTTCTTATATATAGCAATTTTCTTGACTGTTTCTTACTCAGACTTTCAAATTCTTCATGTGCAGTATGTTCATTTTCTTCAACGGAAGTATTCATTAAGTTCTTTCAACCTATTGAGACACACAGCTCCTGCACAGGCTGGATCACTACTGTTATTAGGCCCCTTTCTAGATTATTGGTTGACAAACGCAAGAGTTGATAGATACAACTATAACATAAGCTCTTTGGTAAGTAATGGTTCACAGAAAGATATGCATATAATTAAATATAATATTTATATCTTACTGGTTTCCTTTGAGAAATTTGAGAGGATGTATATGTGAAAATACATGGATGTGTGCTTATCCTTCTTCAGATTTCTTTGATATTGTTACTAGATGAATTATGTTGACGAGCTCTTGTATCAATAATTGAACATAAAGGTCATGGCTTTCCACTATTGGCTATGTGCATGCTCATTAATTATTGTAACTCAATGGAATATTTACATACATGAAAAAGGAAATGAGACATTGGAAGTTAAAACTTATCCAAATAAATCTGATTTACTTTTGGCTGGGTTGCCACTGCATGGCTTTTTTATTTTAAGCTAATGGAAGGGGGGGAAAATTGATAATGGCAAATGACTTTTTTTCTTTTTTGGATTGAAATGGAAAATGAGTTTTCTGCCCATATATATATGTGTGTGTGATATATAGCAAGTTACTTCTCAGGCTTCATGCAGTCTAGAAGGTCTACCACTCTAGTTTTAAAAAATAATAAAAAGAGATAATTTAAAAACTATTGAGTAATAATTACAAGATTATAGTAGACATTGTTAAGAAAGAAAAAGAAATAGAATCCCTTTCTTCCTCTACCAAATGGGGCCATCACTAACTACCTCATCGTCTTTGTTGTGGCAGCTGTTTATATTTCTGTCATGTACCATTGCAGTTGGGACCAACCTCAGCCAATTTATCTGCATAGGCAGATTTACTGCCGTTTCTTTTCAAGTACTGGGTCACATGAAGACAATACTTGTTTTAATCTTGGGATTCATCTTCTTTGGGAAGGAGGGTCTCAATTTGCAAGTTGTTCTGGGGATGATTATAGCTGTGGCTGGAATGGTTTGGTATGGCAATGCCTCATCAAAGCCAGGCGGAAAGGAGCGCCGGAGTCACTCTCTCCCTACAAACAAAACAGAAACGCTATAGTTTGACTGAGTCCACTGATTTTGGTGAGCAATTCATCATCTTCCTTTACAGAAGTTGAGAGCACACGAAGGTAGGTTTTTGTAGTAGAGTATTTAATTATTTGAGACTAAACCACTAATTGGTTTTAAATTATTCCAACCTTATTTTGTAACTGTATTTAATTATTTGAGACTAAACCACTAATTGGTTTTAAATTATTCCAACCTTATTTTGTAATTCTTATAATTCAATTTCTTGTTCTAGGTCAAGAGGGGCAAGTGGGTATTTCCTGATAGGTCTAGGTTGTTAATCTTCGTCATGATCGAAAGAATATATTTATATTGTTTATTGACTAATCTTCGTAATGTAATCTGTTAAATGGTTTTGCCGTGTCATGAATGAATATGAAGCACACGAATGCATATGAAGATATGATTTTGCTGATTCAGTAATATTTGCTCGTGTATTCTTTTTTTAAAAAATATTTTGGTTTATTTTACATGATTAAATAATTAATTCTTCTACTACATTCAAAAGTAGAAAAGGAAATAAAAAATCTTTTATCATTTGAATTTTATGGTGAGACCCAAAAAAATGGAAGAAAATGTCAGGCAGCTGTATTCTTTTGTAACAGGGTAGATTCCAATTTTTATCGGAATATGTTTTTGGAGTTATTACTAAATCTGATAGTTTGACTTTTGAACCCAAAAACAAAAAAACTTAATAATCACTTGATAAAAGTATGTTTTACTTTTTTTAAAAAAAAAAAATAGTATCATAGATGTAACTTTTATGAAATCTTGGCTAGGAAATGTTGTTATAACTTGAATCTGTCATTTCAAAAATAATAATAGTCTTATAATCTAATATTTATCTAATGTATAATATAATTCGGTAAGAATTTAGGACTTGTGAATAGTTCTGGGCCTTCTGGCTCGGAAACCATTACTTAAATATTTTAATTTTTTCTTTTACAACAATCATACTCTCCTTTTTATTAATAACTTGTGAATGAATGGGTCGAGAGCCTTGTTGTATCAACATATCTTGGGGTCTTGACCCCTGTCTTTATCATATAGTACATTGATACCTAAAAAAAAAAAAATATTCATATTTGATAGATATTAGATATGATACTCGTATCATACTTCACGATATATTTAGTTTTTCTTATTAAAAAAGTTTTAAAATAACTTAAATTTTACAGGAAAATTCAATTTTTTATTTTTTATTTTAAATATCTCTATAATATTTTTAAAATACATATTTAAAACTAAAAATTTTTCACATTTTTTGTGTTTGACATATTAATATGCTGAATATATATATAAATTTTATATAAATTTCTCTCTTACTCATATCCAAAAATTTTAAAATTTATCACATTTAACGTATTGTATCACATCATACTTGTATTTGTGCATCATAGTCTTTGTTGTAATTTAATTTTTCTCTCTTTTAAAAAAAAAAGGAAAATAGGATCATGAAAATAAAAAATAAGTGCCTTTTTCAATAGGTTTTATTATACATCTTTGTTAGTCGCAAAATTTTTTGAAAAAGTACTTTAGAAAAGTAAAATTATGCACATATACTCAGTAAAATAAATAAATATATATAATACTATTATTATTATTTTTTTTTGAAAAATCAAATTGTTTTCAATTGATATATCAGGAATAGAATTTTCCGTCATTTAATTTTAGATTGTTCAATTTCTTAATCATTTTCATAAAAAAAAATTAAAATTGAAATAGTCCACGTTGAATATAAATAATTTAAATAAGAAAGTATACCCGGGCTAGTAGGATCTTCTGAACTTAAGAGAGACAAAGCATACATGAGAACTTCTTGCTTGCTTGGAATGTAATCCACGTACTCATCCAATAAATATAATAATGTTTGAAACAAGT
Organism: Adenanthera pavonina; assembly: GCA_026686845.1. NCBI lineage: Eukaryota > Viridiplantae > Streptophyta > Magnoliopsida > Fabales > Fabaceae > Adenanthera > Adenanthera pavonina. Next base: position 48,419,749 of record JAIVEN010000001.1, on the reverse strand, counting down.
TCGATCAAATTACTCTCAAGGATTAGAATTAACAATAAACGACTGTGAGTGTGTGTGAGAGAGAGAGAGATAGAATATATGCAACATAATTAAACTCATAAATAAGACAACCACTCACATTAATTAATGACAAACTTTTGGCATAAATAATTGAAAAAATAATACTATCAATTTCCATTGAGAATTTGTTTGCCAACTCTCCTAGGAGGCTTAATTATGTTTGCCAGTACAACATATTAATAACACAAGAAATTAAAGAATACATTTAAGGCATATATAATGCTTAATTTTTTGAGTATCCTAATTAATGGCCAATCATCTTAAAGAAGCATGCATGTTGGGCATGTCGAACGGTAACACTATCGTCCATGATAATCTTAAGAATACCCTCAAACATCTGCACAGAGCAAGGCAAGTGAATGGGACCTTCCTGCTTGCTTTGGATGTAATCCTCGTATTCCTCCAATAATAATTTCTGAAACAACGTCGATGAGAAACACGATATCGGAACCATGAAGCGTCTGACTTGTTCATCCTCTTCACCTACGTTGATTGGGACGAAACCTCTTCGAATCTTCTTGTTCTTGGAAGGAGATGAGACCTCTCGGAGAATATTGAGAATTTTCATTTGCAGCCGATCGAAACCTCTGACTAAGGAATTGATGACTTCTCTTGACTACTCTGAGAGCTTTTGATTTGTGAATTGCGAGAGGAGGTGGGTGAAAAATATATATAGAGAGAGAGAAGGATAAGGTCAGTGTTAGTCTTCTAATAGGATTTGGATTTCTGATTTTATATAATATAAGATTTGAATTTTTTGCATATCTCACTCATAGAGATTTTGCAGTACTAAGTATATAAGAAAACAATTGAATATGTGGATTTATCATGATCGTTTTGAGATATTTCGTTAATATTAATGTAATTTATCTTGTTTTATATTTTCTTTAAAGGAAAAATAATGTGTTTAAAATTTAAATACTACATAATTTTTGCGATCAGATAATGAAATTGATTTTTTATTAGCTAATAATTCAAATATGTAAATCATATTATAGTTGTTAAATTTTATTCGATGAAAATATTTTGGGGAATCCTAGTGTCTAATTTTTTATGCGTTTATCCATATATGTATAATGGTGGCATAGTGAAGGTGCTAAGTACATGTAAAAAGAATGGGATCCGATAAATTAAATTTATATATATAATAACTAGAAATGTCCCCTTTATATATCTGTATTGTAAAATCCTTGAAAAATTATAATATTTATTATTTTTAAACATAAAAATTATAGATAATACAATCTCAAATAAAATCAATTTGTTATTAGATAATAATATTTGAAATAAAACTTTTTTGGCCAACAATTTAAAATAAGATTAGAGTTTAATTAGAGATATTGATTAAATAATTTTGAAATAATTAGAGCACGAGTGCAGGCTTCAAAATATTTTTAAATTATTTTAAAATTTGAATGAAATACATACTACTGTGCGTGTAATATATAATTTCAGCTAGATTACGTTTATAGTTTTTTTCAAATAATTTGTTAAAATACTATTAATTTTTCTCTTCCATTTCTCTTTATGCGAAAGCATGATGGTTGTTATCTATCTTATTCTTCAATTCTTTTTACTGGAATTTTCCTTTTTTTCATTAGGCAACTCCGCTCTTCATTATTTCTTCACTATTATTTTTTTAAAAAATTTAAACGTCATATATAAGATTTATTTATCTATTTTTAATTTTAGTTTTCTCTCTCTTTTTTTCTTTTATAAATCAATTAATCTTTACATTTACTAAGTATTATTACCATTATTATAATTTTTATTTTTATTATATATTTTTTACCTTCTCAAAATTACTATTATTTTATTTTAGAAAATTTCTAATTAGGAGTCGTTGCATATATTAATATAAAATGGGAAAATTTCTAATTAACTATTACAAAAGTATATTTAAAAAATTTGTTATTCGAAAGTTAAGATTATAAATATGTTATAGCATGAAATGATTTTTTTAAACAAATCATTCAATGCCCAATACAAATTCAAATTTGGGTCAGCTGCGTTATCATACATACATACATACATACATACATATATATATATATATATATCAATGGAGAAAGATGAATCTGGTAGTGAAAGCCTTGTTAAAAAAACTGTTTATTCAAAAAGAAGAGAGGATGAGAACTTTGAAACTGTAAATGGAAGGAAATATGCCAGACAAATATGGATAATTGAGTATGGGAACCCCCGAGAAGAGATGAAGTGGGAATTAACGATGTTCATTAGAGTTGTACCGTACATATATTGTAAAGATTTTGTTGATGGAATTTGAGGGTCTTTGATCGGTTTAATTCCAAACAAAATAAAAAATCGAACGCTTTTGATATGCTTTCTCTTCAGGCCAACCAAAATTAGCGATTAATCTTATAGTATAAAAAGTTATTCTTTCTCCTACATAAAAGTACCATCAATTTAAAAAAATAAATAAATAAATCACATCGCTTTATTGCAATCTTCTTGGTATTTGCTTGTTCAGGGGCGCCAATTTTCAATAACATGGGAAATTTAAATCGTGACACACAAGCAAAATAATATGTATCACATCACTAATATCATTCATATCGATACATGTATATATGTATATATATATATATATATATTAAAATTTATAATTGGTCGCATTATTCATAATCTATGAACAAAAATCCCCATTTATTAACTAATTTTATCGTTTGAAACACGAAAGAAAAGAATTCCTTTGGGGCATACGTAATGGTTTTTAGAGTATCCTAATGGCCAAAAATCTTGAAGCATGCATGGTGGGCACCATCTCCAACGGTAACACTATCGTCCATGATAAGCTTAAGAATATCCTCAAACATCTGAACAGAGCAAGGCAACTGAATGGGACCTTCCTGCTTGCTTTGGATGTAATCCTCGTATTCCTCCAATAATAATTTCTGAAACAACGTCGATGAGAAACACGATATCGGAACCATGAAGCGTCTGACTTGTTCATCCTCTTCGCCTACGTTGATTGGGACGAAACCTCTTCGAATCTTCTTGTTCTTGGAAGGAGATGAGACCCCTCGCAGAATATTGAGAATTTTCATTTGCAGCCGATCGAAACGAAACCTCTGACTAAGGAATTGATGACTTCTCTTGACTACTCTCTTGAGAGCTTTTGATTTGTGAATTGCGAGAGGAGGTGGGTGAAGAATATATATAGAGAGAGAGAAGGATAAGGTCAGTGTTTGTCTTCTAATAGGATTTGGATTTCTGATTTTATATAATATAAGATTTGAATTTTTTGCATATCTCACTCATAGAGATTTTGCAGTATTAAGTATATATATAAGAAAACAATTGAATATGTGGATTTATCATGATCGTTTTGAGATACTTCGTTAATATTAATGTAATTTATCTTGTTTTATATTTTCTTTAAAGGAAAAATAATGTGTTTAAAATTTAAATCTACATTATTTATGCGATCAGATAATGAGATTGATTTTTTATTAGCTAATAAGTCAAATATGTAAATCATATTATAGTTGTTAAATTTTATTCGATGAAAATATTTTGGGAATCCCTATGGTGTTTAATTTTGAATATGTTTATATATATATATTAGGTGGCATAATGAAAAGGTGCCACCTTCAATTAAAAAGAATGTGATCCAATAAATTTTATATATATATATATATATAATAACTACAAAAGTCCCCTTTATATATCTGTACTGTAAAATCCTTGAAAAAAATAATATTTATTATTTTTAAAATACAAAATTATAGATAATGAAATCTCAAATAAAATCAAATAGTTATCAGATAATAATAATGTTTGAAATAAAACTTATTTGGCCAACAATTTGAAATAAGATAAGAGTTTATAGATATTGGTTAAATAATTTTAAAATAATTAGAGCATGAGAGAGTGTAGGCTTCAAAATATTTTTAAATTATTTTAAAAATTTGAATGAAATACACGCTCCTGTGGGTGTTATATATAATTTCAGCTAGATTACATTTATAGTTTTTCCAAATAATATGTTAAAATACTAAATTATTAGTTTTTCTCTTCCTTCTCTTTATGCAAAAGTTTGTTGGTTGTTACTCCCTCCAATCTATATTATAAGATATTTTATATCAATTATATGTATATTAAGAAAATCATTTTTCACTTAAAATTAATGCAAAAACTATTAACATTTCATATTTTACTCTTATTAAATGCCTAATTCTATTATATTATAAAGTTATAAATTAGGAGAGAGAAAGCATTAAAGACAAAGGTAAAATGAGAAGAAAAATATCAAATACTCTATATTTTAAATAAAAAATTTATTATATAAAATGTTTTATAATATGAACCGGAGAGAGTATGTCTATCCTATTCTTCAATTCTTTTTACTGGAATTTTTTTCCCATTAGGCAACTCTGCTCAATTCATTGTTTCTTTATTATTATTTTTTAAAATTTTTCCTCTTTAATCTTTTTTTAATTTAAATGTCATATAAAATTTCTTTGGCCTTCTCTAAAGTATAGTCATTGGTAAATCTCTTAAAAATTAAAATTGAGAGTTTATGGTTTTAAGCTTTCAAAGGTAAAGTTGACTCACTTGGGCTTCGTTTGGTAGAAAACAATATTTCCTGGAGTGTAGAGAAAGGAATAAACATCGAATTCCCGTTGTGTGTGTTTTTGGTCAATGGGGGAGAGCTGATTCTGGCACCTGTGGAATCAGCAATCCATCAGCTGAGTGATGGGATGAAGCTCCATTCTTGGAATGTTTTTTGAAATTTCAAAAGTGCCCTTCCCCCAAGTTTACATTTTAGTTACAGCACCATTTTCATAAACGCCCTCTAACTCTCCATCTGCAAATTTTGTGATTCATGTTGATGACCTTGATCCTGTCTTCTAATTTTGGGACCTTAAAATTACTTTAGTAATTACAATATTATTTATTACTGGTAAAAAGAACTTACATAATTTTTTTATATACTTTTTATATTATTTTCTAATTAAAAGTTCTTCGTCTTCTTCACCTACATAGACTGGGACAAAACCTCTTCGATTTGTCTTGTTCTTTGACAATGGGTTCATCATCCTCTCATGAACCTTCTGGAGAGTTTTCATTAGGAGCCGCGAAAGATTTTAAAGGATTGATGATTGATGAAGTTTCTTAAGAGCTTTGATTTGTGAATATTGTGATTGCTGATAGGTGAATTTATTTTATATATATATAGGAAGATAAGGTGAGTGTTAATTAATCTTCTAATAGCAATTGGATTTAATTCTTGACGTAAGATCTGAATTTTTGTGCATATCACATGGAGATTTTGTAGTAATTACTTTTTAAATTACTTTATAAGAAAACAATTGAATATGTGGATTTATTATGACTGTTTTGTGATCTTTCGCTAATATTAATATTACTTTATCTTTATTTATGTTTTCTTTTTTTTTATAAACGATTTATGTTTTATTTTATGGACAAAAGATAAATAATGTGTTAAAATATTAAATTAATCAATTAGAGATGATGAGATGGTTTTCTAGAAAAAGATTTGATTTTTAGTCTAACTTTTATTTATTAACTATAAAAATAATTCAGCCAAGTCAGCTCAAATGAGAATATGTTAATCATATTATAGAAAAATCTACAGAACACTACATAATTCTGGACAAATCTTTTGTAAATATATATACACATATATATATCTTCTATATTCTAGAAATTAAATTATTTGCAATTACTTTAATATCTTAGAAGATTGATAGGATTTAGATGATATATTTCGTAGTAATCTTCAACAAAATTTCCGATGTCCCTTTTTATTTTGAAAAAAAAATTACAAAACCTACAGCTTAAATCTGGATAGGAAATTAGAAGTAAATAAAATGAAAATAAATCAACAGCCTATAGTGTCAACTCAATTTCGAGAAAATAATTAATATTTATTTTTAAAAATAGAATTTAACTACTCTTTCAAATTATTAATTAATGAAAGAATTACTAAACCTGAAAAAATTAAGTTGAAAATTATTTGGGATTTTATGGCTAATATATCATATATTTACTTATTTCTAAACAGAATCACATAAGTAAAAGAGGAAATTCATCAATATCAATATATATGATTTATAATAAAATTTATAATAAATTACACTATTTAAAGAGTCAATAACAGTACAACTCATTCCTCATATTTCATATACAATACATAGGAACTGAACATCTGGTTAAAGTAATAATCGAGGAACATGTCAATGACCATGAATAAGTGCAAAACAAAGACTATAATATATATATATATATATATATGGAAACTCAAGCTTTTACATCATTTAATACACTCTCAAATAAATATGTGGAACAAGGCAAATAAAAAGGACCATGTCGAGAATCCTGAATGTGATCAATATCGTACTCATCCAACAATGCTTGAAACGTATTTGATGAGAAGAACGAGCTTGGAACCACATAACGTTGAACTTGCTCATTCTTTTCACCCGCATAGATAGGTATGAAACCACTTCGTATGTTCTGCTTCTCTAATATCTTAACTTACTAGGCTTTTAATTATATATTATATATCTAGCAGAAAGAATTAAAAACCTAGAACAATTAAATTTTTAAATTTTTCAAAATTAGATTAGTCAAGAGACAATAACTTAACTAAAAGTTTACTTTAATTAATAAAAATGAAGTCAATCATACTGTAATTATCTGACTATTGTTCCAGAACATATCAACATAATTCAATACATTTATTCTAATATAAAATAATATCTTCCAGTCTGCTTCTTTTTACTTAACCACTTCTTTGTCTTTGCCTTTACTTGTGCTTAGCCCTAACATTGTTAGTCATTTGGTGTGAGATTTGGGAAAATCTCAGTAGTATATATATTCATTCATACAAATTATGCTCATAATCAGGTAGTTATATAAACAACTAAATAACTCATATTTCATGCATCTATAAAAATACTCAACATAATTTCTTCTTAATACTGGACATCCATAGCATTTCAAAACATTTATATTGAAACAACTCATTCAATAATATCAAATAACATCCAGAATTAATTCACAGAAAATGCATGAAATAAATAATATACTACTTCCACCGAAAAGTATCCTAAGCTAAGCAGCTTGTTTTCCTTCTTGAATTTTTTAAGTACCTTACTTGAAGCTAACCTTCCTTTCTTTTCCTTCTCTTTCACTCACACTCTCTTTCTCTCCCTCGACTTTCTCTTTCTCTCACTTACTTCCAACTCTCACTCTCAACTAGTGATGTGCTGAAATGAAGAAATGGGAAGGGTATTTATAGTGTTGATGTCTTGACCAGCAAGTGACATCAATTCATTGCATACATTCATTCAGTGTATGCTCATCATAATTTAATGTAATTCATTGTATACCTTCATTCAATGTATGCTCATCATAACTCAATGTAACTTATTGAAACTACTATTCATTGTATACCTTCATTCAGTGTATACTCATTAGAATTAAATGTAACTTATTGAAACAAATATTCATTGTATATCTTCATTCAGTGTATGCTCATCAGAATTCAATATAACTTATTGAAATCATAATTTATTGTATATCTTTATTCATTATATATCTTCATTAGAATTCAATATAACTTATTGAAATTAATATTCATTATATACTTTCATTCAGTATATACTCATCAGAATTCAATGTAACTTATTAAAATCATAATTCATTGTATATCTTCATTCCTCATATTCTAAACATAAACCGTATTAAAAATCATATATGGAAATTTATGAATGTTACATTTCTATCCCCCTTAAACAAAATTTTGTCCTTGAAATTTAAAATATACATCAGTACATCTTATTTCCCAATTTTCTATACCATTTTTTTACTAGAGAAATACTTTTATTTCTTACTTGTTTGACTTCTTAGTCAATATTTTACTCTGGTATCTTACTTATTTATAGCATTTGAAAGATCTAGTTCATACTTTTTGAACTGGGAATTATGAGGACATCATAAAATATTTTTACTTTAGGGGTATAGGAAATTTCTATTCATAACATCCTTATTCTTACTTCCATAATTTTCTCTTATCTTGTTCATACTATACTTTTTTCATTGGCACCAGACATCATTCATTTCTCTTCTTTCATAACTTTAGGCTATCTACATGAATAATCTTTCTACTAAGGTATAAGCTCATCTCATCAGCTCTGTCTAGATGACACTTACAAAGTCATCGCATCTTTCTTTTTATTCTACTTTCTGTGCCTCAAGTTCAACTTTTCTCTTATCTCATAATTACTTGAGGATATTGTGATCTCAGACAATTCTATAGTAATACCATAGATATCGTAACTCATACTAGCTATAACAATTTTTAGTAACTCTACTTCTTAAAAGCATTATTTACCGCTGCTATAAGTGGGAACAGACTTTTCGTAAAAATTATCATATAAAACTTTGGCTATTACCTACCACTCAACCTTGCTACATTACTCGTACCCTGATCCAACACTTATTTTCATCATTATAGACCCTTAGGGTCATTATTGGATCATGATTAATTATCTCAGGGGAGGAGGTTTAACTTCTTTAACTTGTAAAAACTCATTTCATAATCCATTTCCCACAAAAGCTTTCTCTTCTAACTAAGCGGCAAGACAACTTGAGAGAAAATTTTCAAAACTTCTTGCTAAACTCAGAGACCTTATCTCTCTATTATAGTGTTCGGTCTCTCCCATTTCATAACTTTACTTGCTTTACTAGGATCTACTGCGATTCATATGAGAAATTCTGTAACCTACTAATCGTACTTCTTGGAGCCCAGCTCCCATCTATTAAGTTCAACAAGCTTTTTCTTTAATTACATTTTAAAAATTCTCAATTGTCTTTCATGGTCCTCTAAATATTTAGAGTACTTTTAACACATCATCCCAGAGAATCACAATAAATTGCTCATACTTTTATCCATGTAGCTTAACAGGTACCTTAATATGACTAATTGGTATTATCCTGATTCATAATGCCCAATTTTTAACTATCAGCACATTTTTCTTACTTTTTACATCTTTTCATACGTCCCAGTAGGTCACTCGTTATAAAATTTCTCTCACCAGTGAACGCTTAATTGTAAAGTGTTGAGGGATTTTGCTGCACTCTTGCCATTCTTGGACTTAGGGAATGCGGCATTGGGCTTCCTTTTAAGCCATAACTCATCTGTATAACCTCTGGATAACTTACTGCTTTTAACTCTAGGACATTCAATCCCTATACTCATACTACTTTTTTTTTATTTTAGCCTTTACTAGCTTAGAGATTTAACTTATCACTATGCCTTTATGTATAAACATACCCTCGAACCCTGTACTCTACTTATCTTGTCATAGCCTTTAAGATTGTTTGGTTCTTTATGAGTTGGGGTTTAAATAATATCAAGGTAGTGGTTATTAACTCTTTGCTCTTCAACATTACTACTCTGTATGTTCTCATACATAACTTTTCTTAACTATTCAACCAAGGTCAATCAGTAGTCTAGCAATTTAAGGAAAACTTTTCTACCTTTCGAAAGTCTCTTGCTAGTCTAGTTAGGATCTAGTCTTGACCTCTCACCATTACTCATTCTTGCTTAATTGGGCATTACCCTAGGAGTCACTTTCCATTACTTTGCCTTAGCGACTCATCTGATAGAGGATTTCATCTCTTCACTCAATTGGGCTTCTCCCCAAGAGCTGTCTCCCATCTGCCTTGCTTCGGCTGCTTTTATCATATGGAGGATTTCCTCTCTTTGCTCAATTGGGCTTCTTCCCAATAGCTACATCCATTTTTCATCTCCTTGGCAACTAATGGAAGATTTCATTCATTGTGAGATCTTTTAGCCAAGAACTTTCTTTTTGCTAGATTTCAAACTAAGCTCAGCAATCCACTATCTCAAGGTTTCATGGTTCTCTAACTGCTTGCCACTATTTTCACCTTAGACTAATACTTTATACCTTATATTTATACCTCATGTCTTAAACATCACAAATCCATTACTAACTTGTTATTATAGAGGCATTGAATTCTTATCAAACTTTCATGTCTGTTCTTTACATCCTCTTTCAAGCATTTCTCAGCTTGAGCTGTTCAAAATAATATTTAACTTAATCTCAACACATGAAATATTTTCAAGGGGTAGGCAACATCATCATCTTGTTCTTACAATCTGGAAGGAGATTATCTATAAAAACTTAATTCATGCCAATGCTCACATTACTACTAGGAAAAGGCATACAAATTTTTTTTTATTGCTATAGTGCTTATTTAGATAGGCAATGGAGATTATAGCCTTGTTTCTCATCAAGACATGCTCATATAACTTATATAATAATAGCTTCCAGACTCAACTTCTTAGCATAGCTACAGGATTCGACTTGCACCTAATCATACCTTTACTAAGGTCAAGTGGCTTACAGGCCTTATACTGAGATTATCACAAAGACTTTATCCTGTATGTATGATCTGGAGTTAGCCACCTCCACAGTACTGTCACGGGTATAATATCCTAACTCTTTGCACTTGAAGCACATATTTTTCATTGCTAAGTGTAGTCTTCTGCTATGAGCCTTTCCGCATTCTTAAAAATAAGAGCTGGCTTACTCAATTCTCTCCTCTACACTTATTGCCTTGCTTCTTGAATCTCATGTTATTCCATGGCTTCTTATCATATTGATCAGAGGTGCTGGAGTACACACTTGTGACTCAAACTATTTTTAGTAATTCAGTTCACTTCAATTACTGAACTAAAAGCCCGAAGCTGCATCTGGACAACTCTTCTCTTATAGCTAGCTTTAAGCTCTTTTCCATCTTCTTTATCCTCCGTCACTTGTCAACATATTGTTGAAGAAAGATTGGGTATCAAGCTAATTGATTGTACCTTGCTACCTATTCAATGACCGACTCATTCACATCTTAGCGGATCCTTATAATTCTGCTTTCTCTTACAGAGTAGGGAAAATATTTTTCATAAAATTATTTTTATAATACTTCTCCAGTCAATAAAGTTCCCTTTACCTGATCAACATATTCCGTGGTCCGCCGCCATTGGTTAACCTCCTTTAGCATTAAGCTTCCATTACCGTTGTGCAACCCATTATCTTGGAAATCTTTTCAAGGCTCATAATCTACTTTTTTTTGGGCAACTTGCACATCAAATTTATCATTAAATGATGAAAGCTAACACTTGCACAATAGTATATTGGTGGCTGGTACTCTCAACCAATTACCCTACAGTTTGTCCTGCATGAACTACTGACTTGCTTAAAGCTGTTGCGGTATAGCGGAACCTTAAGGGCTCTAACTTTCTCCCAATTGTCTCTGAGCATTAACTATCTGTTATAGCTACTCAATGGTTTACTACTACAGATCCCTGATGATTAAGAATCACTTGCAAGGGATCTAGACTGGGAGTACATTTATTTACTGCTACTAGAGTCATTTGAGAGGTTTATACTTGTACCGTCAGCCTTTGTTGAACACCTCTTCGTATCTTAATAACTCTTACCTTGCAATTAATAATTGCAATTGATAACAACTTGAACTCCACAATTACATTAACTACTACTTTCATTATATCCTTACTGGTCATGATACATCATCATGCCTCGACCCCTAGTCTCTTCCTTTTACTATCCTTAAGTCAGCATCTTGCTACATATACACTATTATACTTTATTCATGCTTGTTGTCATGACACAGGCTTATAGGGATCAAGTACTATTGTCAGATCTAGCATTATCATTTGTTATCTCTATCGGATCTTCCTCTAGATCCTTATTAGAGGCTTCTACTATCTCAACCTTTTTTACATGATAGCATTCTACTTGGAGTGTTTAGGCAATGACACAATCTCTCAGAGTGTGAAACACTCAACCTTGAGGGAAACTTCTTGATACGATTCCAGAACTCTTGACCCGATATGGCATCAAGTACTAGCTCAACCTATTCACTTGCAGGGAGCTTATAATCATAATGCCCTTCTAAAAATCTCTTTTACTTCTAGTACCATACCAAGGAAATCTAGAATTGAACATATCTTCCCAAATCCATCATAATATTTATTGTACATTGCTTTAACCATCCTTTGGATTTGGAGTCCTTGTTTTAGTTGGAAAAAGCTACCTGCTTAATCCAAATAGTACAGTTAGCCTAAACTTGCTTATTATAACTCATGAGCTAACATATCTCTTCCCTAGATATGTGCTTTCTTACTCTTAGCAGGACTATACATGAAGAGACCGGTATTATGGGTTGTTTCCTGGATTCAACCAATACTTTCGTTTAGTGACTACTATAAGGCTGTCATTACTAAAAATCTTGTTAGATCCTATGTCTTCCCTTATAGGATCTTGATTAGGCTTAGGCCAAATTCCTGCATTTGGGTAATACTCATCTTTTTTTTTCCTAACTTATCTTCTTTTATACATTAATTTCCTCCATTGATTCTTTTCATAACTATCATTTATTTCTTACTAGCCTCTTACATTCATTACTAAAAATATCTTGCCACTAATCTCATTTTCTAAGTAAGATATTTGCTTTTATACTTATTAGCAACCTACCATCATGTCTCTGCGATACTTTCTAGTCGATGGCTTGGCATTAGAGAAAAGTTTTAAGTAAACAATCATACTAGCCACTGATTAATGAGGTTTCATATCTTTCCAAAATTATCCTAGGCCATCCTCTTTCAGGGAACTATCAGAACTGTAGGGCTCATCAATCTTTCTCATTATCTCATATTCTTTAGAGGTTCACTATAACCTCACAATTGGTCTACTGCGACCATGAGATCTGTTGCAATCTCTGAGCCCTACTAGGATCCTTTATGATCCTACATCATCTCTTTACTAATAGGATCTAACAACGATCTAACTCTGAAAAGATTTAAAACCTAAGGAAAATGCACTTTGCAAAATATCCTCAACTAATCCAACAACTATCATAAGCTATCCTTAAGACTAATCTCATATGCCACTGAAACAATCTTATGCCAGATTTCTCAAAGGAAATATATCTTATATTCAAGGGAAAAACTTAATTAAGAGGATTACTTTCCTCTCTCATTGCAAAAATTTGCCCAAATCTTTACTCTGATATAAAAAATGTAACACCTTAATTTACTAGTCTTTTAATCATATATTATATATCTAGCAGAAAGAATTAAAAACCTAGAACAATCAAACTTTTAAACTTTTCAAAATTAGATTACTCAAGAGACAATAACTTAACTAAAAGTTTACTTTAATTAATAAAAATGAAGCCAATCATACTGTAATTATCTGACTATTGTTCCAGAACATATCAACATAATTCAATACATTTATTCTAATATAAAAAAATATCTTCCAGCCTGCTTTCTCTTACTTAACCACTTCCTTACTTTTGCCTTTACTTGTGCTTAGCCCTAACATTGTTAGTCATTTGGTGTGGGATTTGGGGAAATCTCAGTAGTATATATATTCATTCATATAAATCATGCTCATAATCAGGTAGTTATACAAATAACCAAATAACTCATATTTCATGCATCTATAAAAATCTTCAACAGAGTTTCCTCTTAATACTAGACATCCATAGCATTTCAAAATATTTATATTGAAACAACTCATCCAATAATATCAAATAACATCCAGAATTAATTCACAGAAAATGCATGAAATAAATAATATACTACCTCCACCGAAAAGTATCCTAAGCTAAGCAGCTTGTCTTCCTTCTTGAATTTTTAAGTACCTTACTTGAAGTTAACCTTCTTTTCTTTTCCTTCTCTTTCACTCACACTCTCTTTCTCTCCCTCGGCTTTCTCTTTCTCTCACTTACTTCCAACTCTCACTCTCAACTAGTGATGTGCTGAAATGAAGAAATGGGAGGGGTATTTATAGTGTTGATGTCTTGACCAGCAAGTGACATCAATTCATTGCATACATTCATTCAGTGTATGCTTATCATAATTCAATGTAATTCATTGTATACCTTCATTCAATGTATGCTCATCATAACTTAATGTAGCTTATTGAAACCACTATTCATTGTATACCTTCATTCAGTGTATACTCATCAGAATTCAATGTAACTTATTGAAACTAATATTCATTATATATCTTCATTCAGTGTATGCTCATCAGAATTTAATGTAACTTATTGAAACAAATATTCATTATATACCTCCATTCAGTATATACTCATCAGAATTCAATATAACTTATTAAAATCATAATTCATTGTATATCTTTATTCAGTATATTTCTTCATTTCTCATATTCTAAACATAAACCGTATTAAAAATCATATATGGAAATTTATGGATGTTACACCTTCTCCTTCTTGCTCTTCCACCACCAAGATGACTTTGTCATGCACATCTGAACTGCCTCAAAAAATTTCATTCCTGGGAATCAAAAAAACATTGGTAGCTAATTAAGCTCTCTCTCTCTCTCTCTCTCTCTCTCTCTCTCTCTCTCTCTCTCTCTCTCTCTCTCTCTCTCTCTCTCTCTCTCTCTCTCTCTCTCTCTCTGTGTGTGTGTGTGTGTGTGTGTGTGTGTGTGTGTGAAATGAATGTTTTAAGTGAGAGTAGTAGTGATGAGTGAAAACAACAACTAAGCATATCTAAATATTTATCATATATCTAGGATATTTTTGGCGTTCTTAATCTCAACTATTAACTTGTGATCTAAGAGTAATAATTTTTAATTTACTCTCATCATATAGCTTGCTTAAAGATCACTTTTTCACTCAATTTGTGATCACAAATTTAAATATTAGTTCCAATCCAGGTCTTTGTCACTTGTTTTTATGGAATAATATTATTGTAGGAATAATGGTATAAACTGGCAAATTTGACGTGTTATTTTTTGTTTTATGCAAACTTTATGAGGCAAATGTACTGGTTTAGTCAAAAGTTGGAAAGCGAGATACTAATTAATTTTAGTGTGAATCTTATTTTAAAATATTATAAACATTATCTTCTTTGATTTTATAACTTGTCACTGTTCTTGTGTCCCGTGCAGGGCTGGGTTAGGAATAGATGGGTCAGGCCATGAAGTGCAATGACAACCAGTTTGTGTGTGTGAGATTCATATAATATGTTGACTTTGCCCACTCATGATTTAGACTTCCGCCCCTCCTTCGAACATGCTTTACCTCAATTCCACCCTTAATGTTAAGGTATTTTGTCACTTTCTTTGATTTTCAAAAGATAAAAGTATTAAAAAACACGCGTGGTTAAGTAAGTTATCAGATCTACATGTTAGTGGTTGTCAACTGGTCAAATCGAATCCAAGAACTAATTAATATGACAGTTAATTTTAGATTGTTCAATTTCTTAATCATTTTCATAAAAAAAATTAAAATTGAAATAGTCCACGTTGAATATAAATAATTTAAATAAGAAAGTATACCCGGGCTAGTAGGATCTTCTGAACTTAAGAGAGACAAAGCATACATGAGAACTTCTTGCTTGCTTGGAATGTAATCCACGTACTCATCCAATAAATATAATAATGTTTGAAACAAGTTCGATCAAATTACTCTCAAGGATTAGAATTAACAATAAACGACTGTGAGTGTGTGTGAGAGAGAGAGAGATAGAATATATGCAACATAATTAAACTCATAAATAAGACAACCACTCACATTAATTAATGACAAACTTTTGGCATAAATAATTGAAAAAATAATACTATCAATTTCCATTGAGAATTTGTTTGCCAACTCTCCTAGGAGGCTTAATTATGTTTGCCAGTACAACATATTAATAACACAAGAAATTAAAGAATACATTTAAGGCATATATAATGCTTAATTTTTTGAGTATCCTAATTAATGGCCAATCATCTTAAAGAAGCATGCATGTTGGGCATGTCGAACGGTAACACTATCGTCCATGATAATCTTAAGAATACCCTCAAACATCTGCACAGAGCAAGGCAAGTGAATGGGACCTTCCTGCTTGCTTTGGATGTAATCCTCGTATTCCTCCAATAATAATTTCTGAAACAACGTCGATGAGAAACACGATATCGGAACCATGAAGCGTCTGACTTGTTCATCCTCTTCACCTACGTTGATTGGGACGAAACCTCTTCGAATCTTCTTGTTCTTGGAAGGAGATGAGACCTCTCGGAGAATATTGAGAATTTTCATTTGCAGCCGATCGAAACCTCTGACTAAGGAATTGATGACTTCTCTTGACTACTCTGAGAGCTTTTGATTTGTGAATTGCGAGAGGAGGTGGGTGAAAAATATATATAGAGAGAGAGAAGGATAAGGTCAGTGTTAGTCTTCTAATAGGATTTGGATTTCTGATTTTATATAATATAAGATTTGAATTTTTTGCATATCTCACTCATAGAGATTTTGCAGTACTAAGTATATAAGAAAACAATTGAATATGTGGATTTATCATGATCGTTTTGAGATATTTCGTTAATATTAATGTAATTTATCTTGTTTTATATTTTCTTTAAAGGAAAAATAATGTGTTTAAAATTTAAATACTACATAATTTTTGCGATCAGATAATGAAATTGATTTTTTATTAGCTAATAATTCAAATATGTAAATCATATTATAGTTGTTAAATTTTATTCGATGAAAATATTTTGGGGAATCCTAGTGTCTAATTTTTTATGCGTTTATCCATATATGTATAATGGTGGCATAGTGAAGGTGCTAAGTACATGTAAAAAGAATGGGATCCGATAAATTAAATTTATATATATAATAACTAGAAATGTCCCCTTTATATATCTGTATTGTAAAATCCTTGAAAAATTATAATATTTATTATTTTTAAACATAAAAATTATAGATAATACAATCTCAAATAAAATCAATTTGTTATTAGATAATAATATTTGAAATAAAACTTTTTTGGCCAACAATTTAAAATAAGATTAGAGTTTAATTAGAGATATTGATTAAATAATTTTGAAATAATTAGAGCACGAGTGCAGGCTTCAAAATATTTTTAAATTATTTTAAAATTTGAATGAAATACATACTACTGTGCGTGTAATATATAATTTCAGCTAGATTACGTTTATAGTTTTTTTCAAATAATTTGTTAAAATACTATTAATTTTTCTCTTCCATTTCTCTTTATGCGAAAGCATGATGGTTGTTATCTATCTTATTCTTCAATTCTTTTTACTGGAATTTTCCTTTTTTTCATTAGGCAACTCCGCTCTTCATTATTTCTTCACTATTATTTTTTTAAAAAATTTAAACGTCATATATAAGATTTATTTATCTATTTTTAATTTTAGTTTTCTCTCTCTTTTTTTCTTTTATAAATCAATTAATCTTTACATTTACTAAGTATTATTACCATTATTATAATTTTTATTTTTATTATATATTTTTTACCTTCTCAAAATTACTATTATTTTATTTTAGAAAATTTCTAATTAGGAGTCGTTGCATATATTAATATAAAATGGGAAAATTTCTAATTAACTATTACAAAAGTATATTTAAAAAATTTGTTATTCGAAAGTTAAGATTATAAATATGTTATAGCATGAAATGATTTTTTTAAACAAATCATTCAATGCCCAATACAAATTCAAATTTGGGTCAGCTGCGTTATCATACATACATACATACATACATACATATATATATATATATATATCAATGGAGAAAGATGAATCTGGTAGTGAAAGCCTTGTTAAAAAAACTGTTTATTCAAAAAGAAGAGAGGATGAGAACTTTGAAACTGTAAATGGAAGGAAATATGCCAGACAAATATGGATAATTGAGTATGGGAACCCCCGAGAAGAGATGAAGTGGGAATTAACGATGTTCATTAGAGTTGTACCGTACATATATTGTAAAGATTTTGTTGATGGAATTTGAGGGTCTTTGATCGGTTTAATTCCAAACAAAATAAAAAATCGAACGCTTTTGATATGCTTTCTCTTCAGGCCAACCAAAATTAGCGATTAATCTTATAGTATAAAAAGTTATTCTTTCTCCTACATAAAAGTACCATCAATTTAAAAAAATAAATAAATAAATCACATCGCTTTATTGCAATCTTCTTGGTATTTGCTTGTTCAGGGGCGCCAATTTTCAATAACATGGGAAATTTAAATCGTGACACACAAGCAAAATAATATGTATCACATCACTAATATCATTCATATCGATACATGTATATATGTATATATATATATATATTAAAATTTATAATTGGTCGCATTATTCATAATCTATGAACAAAAATCCCCATTTATTAACTAATTTTATCGTTTGAAACACGAAAGAAAAGAATTCCTTTGGGGCATACGTAATGGTTTTTAGAGTATCCTAATGGCCAAAAATCTTGAAGCATGCATGGTGGGCACCATCTCCAACGGTAACACTATCGTCCATGATAAGCTTAAGAATATCCTCAAACATCTGAACAGAGCAAGGCAACTGAATGGGACCTTCCTGCTTGCTTTGGATGTAATCCTCGTATTCCTCCAATAATAATTTCTGAAACAACGTCGATGAGAAACACGATATCGGAACCATGAAGCGTCTGACTTGTTCATCCTCTTCGCCTACGTTGATTGGGACGAAACCTCTTCGAATCTTCTTGTTCTTGGAAGGAGATGAGACCCCTCGCAGAATATTGAGAATTTTCATTTGCAGCCGATCGAAACGAAACCTCTGACTAAGGAATTGATGACTTCTCTTGACTACTCTCTTGAGAGCTTTTGATTTGTGAATTGCGAGAGGAGGTGGGTGAAGAATATATATAGAGAGAGAGAAGGATAAGGTCAGTGTTTGTCTTCTAATAGGATTTGGATTTCTGGTTTTATATAATATAAGATTTGAATTTTTTTCATATCTCACTCATAGAGATTTTGCAGTATTAAGTATATATATAAGAAAACAATTGAATATGTGGATTTATCATGATCGTTTTGAGATATTTCGTTAATATTAATGTAATTTATCTTGTTTTATATTTTCTTTAAAGGAAAAATAATGTGTTTAAAATTTAAATCTACATTATTTATGCGATCAGATAATGAGATTGATTTTTTATTAGCTAATAAGTCAAATATGTAAATCATATTATAGTTGTTAAATTTTATTCGATGAAAATATTTTGGGGAATCCCTATAGTGTCTAATTTTGAATATGTTTATATATATATATATATATATATATTAGGTGGCATAATGAAAAGGTGCCACCTTCAATTAAAAAGAATGTGATCCAATAAATTAAATATATATATATATATAATAACTACAAAAGTCCCCTTTTTATATCTGAACTTTAAAATGCTTGAAAAAAATAATATTTATTATTTTTAAAATACAAAATTATAGATAATGAAATCTCAAATAAAATCAAATAGTTATCAGATAATAATAATGTTTGAAATAAAACTTTTTTGGCCAACAATTTGAAATAAGATAAGAGTTTATAGATATTGGTTAAATAATTTTAAAATAATTAGAGCATGAGTGAGTGTAGGCTTCAAAATATTTTTAAATTATTTTAAAAATTTGAATGAAATACACGCTCCTGTGGGTGTAATATATAATTTCAGCTAGATTACATTTATAGTTTTTCCAAATAATATGTTAAAATACTAAATTATTAGTTTTTCTCTTCTGTTCATGCAAAAGTATGTTGGTTGTTATCTATCTTATTCTTCAATTCTTTTTACTGGAATTTTCTTTTTTTTCATTAGGTAACTCTGCTCTTCATTATTTCTTCTTCTTCTTCCTCCTCCTCTTCTTCTTCTTCATTATTATTATTATTATTGTTTTAATTTAAACGTCAAATAAAATTTCTTTGATCTCCTCTCTAAAGTATAGTCATTGGTAAATCTCTTAAAATTGGGAGTCCATGGTTTTAAGCTTTCAATGGTAAAATTGACTCCTTTGGGTTACGTTTGGTTGAAAACAATAGTTTTTGTAGAGAAAGTAATGTGAACCCTCTAAAATTTATGTATTGGGAATCCAAAATGTAAGTTATTTATAAAACGGGGAAGTGCAAAACCACAAAAAAAGATGATCAAAATTCTAAAACTTAATAAAATATAAGAATTTTAAGAACTCCATAACAGGATACCATAAGGAATAGATCAATTCTCTTAATAAGTTGATATGTATTCTAAAAAAAATATAAAGAATTAGTGACTCTCACTAATTAGAAAAATGGTACTACAAAGGTCTATTGAAAAGAAAACTAAATCTTAATGAATATTCTTAAGACAATTAGATAAAATAAACTCTATCTAATAAAATTCAAACTAAATTAAATTAAATTAAATTCTATAATTAGTCTCTTAGAATACAAATAGAAAATCACAAAATAAACTTGAATTCTAATGAAATGGCAGCAAAACCAAGAATTTCGATTAAATCATTTTTTTTCCTTTCCTTTTGTTAGGGGGAATTACATTTTGGAAAAAACATAAAGTTAATTATAATTTAAGACCAAAAATTGAAAAAATTATGATAATAGACTAATGTTCCTAAAGTTTTAAAACGTGAAATTACAGAAATACCCTCATCTTCACCCTCCCTCCCAAACACTGCCACAGTGCCGGAGCCACCGACCTACTAGCATCAAAGTTGCATTAATGGCATAAAAATTTCGTAAACTTGCAATGTAGATTCCCGAATTTGCAATTTGATTATTTGAAATTTACAACTCATTCTCCCTAATTTTAAAATGAGAGGTTGGAATTTAAATCCTCAAAGGTTCCATCCACATGTGAAAAAACTGGCTTTGGCAAGTGAAGCCAAAAAGAATTTATCATCCAAGTATAAAAATTAAAAAAAACTACTTTTACACAAATCAAAATTTAGAAAAATTTTGCTCAATTTATCTTATTATAAAACCTTATAATTAGTTCATGACTGCTTGAAAAATATTAACCCGAAATAATTTTTGCCCCAAAAAAGTTACGGTGCCAGGGTTTCATCATGGAGCCCGAAAAGAAAACAGAATAACAACTGAAGCAACATAACTAGAATGGCACAGGACGAAACTAATACTTGCAAACCCATAAGTTCGGAAGCACAGACAACTTGAGTTCCTACAAATGACATAAAAATTGACATAAACTATGAGAAGATTCCACATGGTTTTGTCTCAAAAGGAAATAGTACAGCCTAATTCTTCGGCAGCGGCATGAAGAAACTCAATAGACATTCCATTGGAAAGACGACTGTGAGCTTCCCAAGACAAGCATTTTTCTATGTCAGCTTGCCAGTCAATCACATACATATTGAAGAAATGATAAGAGGGGTTGGGATTGGGGTTGTGGTTGTGAATGCCATCTATTCTTGCCAATTTAGGACTGGGTCTGATTGAGCCTGTGTGCAATATATCTCTAAGTACTGATGTGCTCAGAGCCCTCACAAGTGCACTGGGATGAGAAAGGCATTGAACAGTAGCTGGTAGGCGACACTGCATGTGATTGCACAAGAACCATATCAGGTGAAGCTATGCAAATAAAAGTAGCTGGCTCTCTTCTATACAAATGAAAGTTTGCTCAAAATAAAAGAAAAAAAAATTGGTTTAAAGAATTTAATGAAAATTTCTTAATTCTCTCATAGCGCCACATTGTTTATGCTCTTGTTTTCTCATGGTTTAACATGAAGCGTCCACAGGGGAAGTGTATTTACCTTCAACAGGTTTGAGAGACCATCTGCCACAGCAAATCCAGATTCTCCGAACTCCAGGATTGGCTGAAGTGCCTTAGCTGTAGCTTCCAATAGCTGGCCATTTTATCAAAATTTGAAATATAAATATCAGTAAAATCCGAAGAATGAACTCAAGAACACCCCTCCCCCCAGGAAAATGAAAAATAAAAGAAAATTCAAATCCATGTAATCCAATAAGTTATGCTCATATTGAACACTAGCATTAAGCCAATACCATCTTCTCAACATCGATAACTAGAAAGTTTTGCATTAAAAGCCACGGAAGAAAGCAAAGAAACTACAGTTGAGTGCATATTCAATAATCAGTAGTACTACAGCATCAAAAAGTATCTATCCTTTTATCCCTGACAACAAATCCAATAAAACAAAAAAGCTTCAAAATCTACAATATATCATATTAGTGCACCACATTAAGGATGCATATGGATGTGTTTTGTACAGAATGGTGAACATTAACAGATGCCAGTATCTATGACAGAATAATTAACAGAGTTTATGTGAATATTTCTAGATGCTTAATTTGCATTACAACAATAATAATAAGCCTTATCCTACTAAATGAGGTTGACTACATAGATTGCACAAGCCAATGGTTTCTATTAAAAACTAAATTAGCTTTATATGAGACAAATGATTAACTAAATTTATAATATAACCTAAAAACTATATTTAAAAACAAAGTTCTATTGCCATGCACCATTGAGAAGATTATTGACTTTGTGATACAGATAATATATTGCATAAGTATCAACTCACATTGAAGTTAAATCATGTATGATACTTTCAGCATATGAAACAATATAATGATGTTACAAGTAGATACTACCTCTAATTGGGGTAAAGTGCAAGCTTCTCCATCAACCAGCATCCCATCAGTGGCTCTTAGTAGTAAATCCGATGCACTAGCTATAATCACCATCGATTCTGCACTACCATGATTCCTCATTAGTTCCACCATCAACTTTACAATTCGCTGATTGATTCTCCACATCTTCTGTCCTACATCATCATCTCTGGCAATCCAGGGCTGCAATTCCCTATCCGCCTGACAAGCAACAAGCACTGGAAAGTGAATACATTAAAACAGCAATAATGTAAAAAAAAGCTGTTGATTTGGACATTAGATGAAATCCCCAGTGTGAGATATTGGAAATTTCTAGGCATGCTCAAAGTTTAAGTTCATCGGTATTTGAACTCGTAATTCTGAAAGTTCAAAAAGTGTGCTCTAGAAATCGGAATAGTTTTATAGAAACAGAATAGGTATCCAAGTTAGTAGCAGAGTAAAAACTCAATAAACTATTTTGCAAATTGACCAAAAATTTGGACCTGAAGAACAACTGCTGTAGCTGCTTTCGTTGGTGACGCTGATACAACATTGCATAATGCATCAACAACCTACATCAAAGATGGTCATACACCTTTTCAGTTCAAAAACCGAAATAAATATGATTTAGAAAACCTCAAAAATGCTAGTGCATATAAAATTTCTATCTGTAAATATTTCCTGATGCATCTCTTTTGGATCTCTTTACCATTGAGCAAACCCTTTAACACTATGATCTTCCCACGGGTGAAGTTGATATTGAAAAGAAATAATTAACTTAGGCTCCAATTCACCTTCTTCATAGACAATTCCCTTTCAATGTCACTATCAATTTGAAACATTTAAATGAAATACTGGCATGGTAATTCTTAAACATGTCCATTAATAATATACTATCCTAGTTTCAGCATTTCTTCTCATTCCTTGTCTAACGTTAAACTTAATATGTTTGCATCATCAATAAATACCATTCCCAGGAATTCTCTTAGCACCTTTTGCAATTTTGGTTTCTTAACATTAAATCAGCTTTAATCCAGCGTTCAGAAGTTATCTTTTCCATCATTACTCACTAATATCTGATAGGCATCCACGTAGAGTGTAGAAACTTTTCCCCAAAAGATAGCAATTGAGGTGGGAAAACCACACTACTTAAGTACCCCATTAAGCAAATCATACCACTTGACATAAGACTAAAGTATTTCATAATACCTTGGTCCCTATTAATTGACTACCGTTAGAAAGTCAACATCCTGACAGCTAAACTCAACAACACTTTACTCGACCTTCCACAAATTAGAATCCTTCACAGATAGTTCTTTTCAGAGCCTCTAACCAGCAGCTCTAGTATCAAATGATAAGCATCCAAATACGGGTGAGAAAACCCTCTTCCAAAAGCTAATTATTGAGGTGCAAGAACCACCTTTATTTTATTACTACTCAATTGAGCAACCTATACCACTCGATATGGGATATGCCATACTACTTTAATCCCTATCACTATCTAGTAATCTAGTTAGACTAAAATTTCATCACAAGGTTTAAGTAGGCTGGTGCCATGTCCATGATTCAAGCCAAAAGTGCTTTCTTATATGTCAGGTTATGTTGAAGGCATTAATAAAAACCATTCATGGGCATGCTTCTAAATGCTGAATAAGGAAATATCTGGCTAATTGTTATGGCAAGCTGCTCCTTTCTGTTTAATGTGGATATTGATAATATGCATAAAAGCATTTGTGATTACAAGGAGAGCTCCCTAGTTACTAAGAGAATATATTTATCATATTACTTTAGGAAATGTTCAATCATCTATTCTTTGCTGGAAATTGTTTTGAAATTTTTTATTTAGGTTGTCTCTCCTATCCTTCCCCTTTGTTCAAAGGATATGCCTCTTTTATCCTTATCTACAACTTTAAGAGTCTACTTTATATTATTAACAAGGGTTGTCAAATCATGACAACTATAAATCCAACATTTGTTACAAAGTAAATACTGGCAAATTTCTAACACATGCAGAGAATGAACAACTGCCAAATCAAGTCCCAAAGGATACCTGTCTCCATCCCTGTTGAGCAGAAGTGCTTTCCACGCAAGGTTGTGTTTCAGGTGATGCAATTAATTTGTGCCATAGCAGTGAAACAACTGAGAAACATAACTCTTGTTTCTCTGCCAGCATGGATCTCAGAAATATCTGTGTACTGCAATTAAATCCTATATACCTGTCCATGGTAAGGAAGTTGGCCAGATCTGAAGCATCCAATGAGAAACTTGTGATACCTTTACCCAATGTATATCCTGATGCTTCATTTGAATATGAATTTTTTGCAGATTCATGATTAGGTTCAGAAGGGGCTAAATCCTCCTGAGAAAGAGACACAGATGTCTGCCCAGGATCAAAGCAGCAAGTATTTTGAGATTGATTTTGTCTTTCACTATTTGAAGAAACAAGGGAACCTCTCCAAATAGGTGCATGAATTAAGTTTGCTTCCAATGGCTCTGCCTTGTTAACAATGGATGCAACTGCTTTGCTGTGAAAGTCTATGAGATTGTATAAGGACGATGCCCTAGAGTGAATTTCATTGTCCCATTTGCAACGCATCAAAACAGACAGAGCATGCATGCAAGCTTTTGACTGTCTGAATAGTTCAGAAACATGGGCAGCAACCATTGCTGCAGCAACTATTTCATTTGAGCTGTGACTCCATGGAGTGCCAACAGAAGATGGCTTCAATGAAAATAGTGCCTCTAAAATTGTTAAAATTCTGCGAGTATGGCGTATTGCTGAATTTATACCATTCCGCAAATCATGTGAAGATTCATTTGCCTCAACAGGCTTGGATTCTTCTACATTGTTGGACATTGAATGGTTGCTCCCTGATGAAACCAAAGGGAACAACTGAAGCTCACAGGAAAGAGCACATACAGCAGCCAGAACATAGGAATCAAAAGCAGCCACAGGGCCTTGTTTCTTCATCTTCCTATTATTTGTTTCTTTCTGGCTTTCAGATATTGCTTGTAAGTCTGCAATGCTTTCCTCTGCCAAATAATTATCTTCACCTCTTGGTTTCTCACTTCTGTTGAATTGCACTTCATGACTAACACAAACTGTTAAAACAACAAATAGTAGGCGAGAAGCTAGCTCTACAGATGCACATGATTCTAAAAAGAGTGAATGGATCATCGTACGAAGTTCTGCCACAGCAAGGTTTTTGGAAGCAGATCCCATTCCAGAGAAGTATCTTGTTTTTCTGTTTTGTTCTCCGGATGGCTCAGATGGAAATGTCCTCTTAAGAATAGCTTCAACCGTAGCAACAAATATTTTCATTAGACAAGCTTCAGAGGGGCTCCCACATGGAAGATATTCCAAGACCTTAAGAAGAGGTATATACAAATTCCATGATAGTATGGGTGGTTGCAGTGGAGTTGCAACAATAATTTCTGGAAGATCTACAGCTGAGGAACTCAAAGGAATCAGACCATAAGCTGCTTCCCAAATGGTACAGATTCTCCATTCAACCTCAGGACCGTGGGCACAAAGCATTGAAGCAATGCCTTGGGCAGTAGCCTCAATAGCAGCTTCGGCTGCAGGAACTTCTATCTGATCAACATGAAATATCATATATTTTCAATATAAATACAAAATCATCATCAAAGCAAAATAAGAAAAAATGTGTTAAATAATAATGATGAAAAATACCTGCTTTCTATAGGATGAAACATAACCACCCAAAGGTTCATGCTGAACTTCAACCCCATCAACTTGCCTAAGTGGAGGAAATAGTAGTGCAGGTTGTGAAAGGATGCGGAAAAGCAAAGCAGCTGCAGCATCAGCAGCTATACCAGCTCTCATGGACATTGCAGTCCCTATAGCACGCAAGAAATGAAGATGCATCCAATTTCTAGGAAGCTGTATCAACGTACAAAATAAAATAATGCATCAGTTAAAATACAATTTAAATAAAAGCATCAAAAGCAACATAGCTAGCAATTTGGTAGCTAATACCCCCATTGCAAAGCACATATATATGTAATCGCATACCTCCCTTCTATTTACAAAGTATAAACTTTAGTCCTTTTTTTCAAGAAATTACCCTCCATAAAAAATATGTAAAAAGATATTTTATTTTTAAAATTGTGTTTAAGTTAATTGAGGGTATTTTAGTAAAAAAAATTAAAATTCGACTAAAGCGTAGCCTAATTTGTTTTCATGGGAGGTCCACATAATTTTTGCAAAACATAGAGGAGCTATGTCTAATTTAATCTTTAAGTAATTGCAGAAACCTAGTGTCTAGGTAATAAGGCTTTGCCATAAAGATGAGACATAACAACCTATCTTCTATAATGGTCAAAGCTGATCCTCAGTTGAGTATCAAAGCTTTTTTTTTTTTTTTATCTCTGCATATCAAATTTATACAGCTTACCCTAATGCCAGATGCATAATCTTCAGCAGCTCGAAGAAGCTCCACAAGTTGCACAGCAGCATCAAGTGCATCTGGAGCCCACGATGGGGGTGCTTCTAGCAGTCCAAGAAGGAGTCTTTGTGTGGCACTGGGAGTAGCAATGGCATAATATCTGCATAAAGTAGACTTGTAGACTTAGTCAGACATGCACACTCAGAAAAATAACCGGAAAGGTATGGAGTTCAGAACAACCTATGAAATAAACGTGCATATGGTTCTAGAGCTGGTAATCCTGCAACAAGATGCTCATCCAAAGCTGTTGTGGGAGGAGGAAGTAAAAGGGCAGGGACAGCAGCAGCTGTTAAAGTAGCAGTCTCATAGCGAGCAACTTCATCGTCACAAACACTTAATATAACACCAGCGCCATTAGCTACAGCCCATCTAGGAGTTGAAGGCATGAGCTGAGGATGTTTTCCAGAACCACGGGAACAAGCTAGGGTAAAACAGAAAATATCAACGATATTAAAAAATCTGTCAGAGAAATCCTCCATATTGACGACATAAATAAGAAAATCTTATGACAGTACTAATAAATCATCTTATTTTTATTAGGTAAAATCATTAACTGATTTGTGCCTAGCTAATCAATGGATTTCAAGTTTTCCATTAGAATTGTATTGGAGGAACAATATTTACTAAAAGACGAAGTCCATCTTCATTTATTTATTTTGAGCATCAAGGTTCAATTCTTTTAAGAGAAGATAGACGCAAATAACAATTCAAATATTCACAGATCACTGTAACAGGAATAAGAACAGCAGAAGTATGAATGTGACTGTTTAACAACATTTGGAAAGCATCCATACATAGAAATGTAAATAGTCCTTTTCGGAGTAAGGTGAGAATGTCACTATCTTAGCAGACAAGCATATCTAAGAATATGTACTTGATTCAAGTTTATCTTAAGTACACGAGTGTACATATATAGTTTAGTGAGTTAGCTACTACTCACTACACTATATGCACGTATGGACTTGTGGTCCTGTTGTAGACCAAGGTCTACTGCCCAAAGCTACTTTATTACACATATATAACCAGTAACAATAAAGTTAGCTATTAAGGTCAAAATACCAACAAACTGAATATCTTAGAGCATCTCATACTATTCAACATAGGATTTAAGCATCTCATACTAACCTGTTCTCCATCAGTCCCCCAATTTAAGGAAGAGAATTTGTGATTTAAGTGCATTTACGGGGTGATTGGTGATTTAAGAGGGTATTTTTCATTATTTCCTTCTTTGTATAAGTTGGACATTTTATTTCCTTTTATAGTTCCTTATGTTTGTCTCTTATGTTTTGCTATCTCAGCATTTATTCTGTACTGTACCTTTTTTGGAATTATCTCACAAAATGCTATCTTAGCTTTTAGTTATACTGTATTGTACCAAGTAATCAACTATCTCAAAAAACGTCTCAAGTATTTTAGTATGATTGTTTTACACACCATTGTAGAAAGAAATCATAAAGAACAGTACTTTATAAAATAAAATCAAGACTTAACTTACCAGCTGCAGGCGGCTTGAGTTCTCCTGCAGCATATTTGCCCATAACACCACTGCACCTGTCAATGCATGAAAATATAAATTTGACAGGAAGTGTACTTAAAGCCCCCGGGGGTTAACAACGTAATTGATCACATTTGTGTCAACAATGTGGTATCATAATTACTTTCAACTGATTGGTGTAATCAAATTACTTTATACAAGTATACACAGATAGAAGGTCAAACCAAAGTTGGTCCTCAGCATTTTCATTTAGTTAAAAGTTAGAGAGTAAAATCAAAATTAGGTATTTTGCTCTACATTTGATCAGCAGAAAAATATGAAAGGCAAATCCAACTCCCAGCAAGGGTAATTCTATTGTTAATTAGTTTAATTCCAATGAATAGAAGTCCATAGACTTCCTTTTGACCTTTTTATTGCTTTGACCACTGTTCACAATGAAAGACACTACTCAGCTCAAGATACATACATTAGCATCAAACAAATTGTACTAGCCTTCAACTAACCAAGTGCAAATCCTTGTTCCAACAGCCTTTTTTACTTCCTGTGCAGCCTTCCAAGACAGAGAAATAGTTAGGAAAAATTTATAGTTGGCAAGCAAGTAGGGATGGCAACGGAGCAGGATAGGGCGGATTTTTCAAATACTTGTCCCCACTCTATTCTTTTATATTTTATCTGTCTCATAATCCTGTGGGTTTTATTCTTTCTTCCCCATACCCAAACCTGCAGGTATTCTATTGCCCCATACCAGCCACAACTCACCTCAAAATACATTGGACAAATAATAATTTATTTTCTAATAAAAAAATCTTTCATTCAAAATCAATCTGTTTGTCCATATATTATAAATATTGGATTAAGAAATTCATAAACGATTCAATACTTTAGTTTAAAAATAAACCTCTTTAATCTTTAGTTTTGCCTTTTACCATTGATAATTTCCTAGCTTATATTGCATAAGGTTATAGCAAAAGTTTGGGGTGAGGCATAGATTGAGACTATTCTGCCCTGACCTTGCCCAGAATTCAAGCTATAAAGATCGAGTCTTCTCCAAACTTGCTCCAACCTCCGGTCAAACACTGGCTAACCTAATCTGAACAGGGTGGGACAGGTTGGGTATCCACGGATCAAATCTAAATTGTCATCCCTACATGCAGGCCTCGAGTTAAGAAAATGTGATGACTTGCTTAGAATATAAATTAAAAATTTATATGTTAAACTCTTCCCATAATCAAGTTTAGCAAAACTAATAATTTAATGCTATGGCAAAAAACCTTGCAATATTAATTCCCTGAATGAAAACCAAAGCCACTTGGCCCACTTCTGACTGCCTTACTTATTCAGCTTAATTGAGCTCATTGTTTCCAATCATTTAACTTTTTGTTCTCAAGGCTCTTCAGAATGCAGTAGCTTCCAATAATCTTTTGGTTATAGAAATGAAAGCGTTGTAAAATTCTGATGCTTACCCATACGATCATGACTAATAATCCTCTAAAACACAAACTTCAAGAGCATCTCAACTAAATTCATCATCAGGTTTTTTATTATAGAAGAATTCTTCACAGAAAAGAGAATCACAATTAGGGGAGGATAAGCATTCAACAAAACAGGAAACAAAAACATGCCATAACTCTATCCGAACTCTCTATTAAAAAATTATTTAACAGAAAAAAAATAAAGGAAATGGAAAAGGTACAAGAATCAAGATTGCTCCCAAGATGCCTAATTTCTCTCCAAATCTGACAGACATACCCCTTAGAGAAAACATGGGGTAAAATAAACACCAAATGGAAGCCAAAAACACTACTTCCCATCCCACACATAATAAGCAAAAATGAACATTTTTCACCTAAGTAATTAAAGAACTCATAGTTGTTTGCTCTCATGAGAATAACTTGATTAGGCTATATCTCATCCACAAGAATAAGCTAATGATGCCTAACATGCTAAATGACAAAGCCCAGCTGGATTTGTTTACTTTTTTCTCCTTAAAACTAATCACTTTTGCATGCAAAGCCCATACCTAGATTGTTTATATCATCTACCAAAACCAAAAGAAGAAAAACCAAACTACATATCATTTCATATTAATTAAAAGTACTCACCACCGGAAATAGTCACTTCTAATTCCCAAGGGAGCAGCCAGCAATATGTCAGTAATCCAAGGAGACAGGGGCCTTATAGGTTTCTTCTCCTGTTGTGTGAAATTATGGCTAGATTCTCCATCAGCAGCATTACTTGTCGTTGCTTGGCTGCCACTGGTGCTTCTTTCTATTTCACTATGTTGTCTTTCTACTTTGAATATGGGACGATTGTAGTGAGTTAAAATTCTCAAAATTTCACCACACGCCAGTGCCCATTGTTCAGAGTATTCATTCTGAAGATTGAGACAAAAATTAAATGAAACTCAAATGTTATACATAACCAGCAAGAAACTGAAAGGAAGAACTCCCATTCAGAACACAAATTTGAAGCTACAGTGTGTCACAGACAAGAACCATATAGACTATAAATCAACTTACTTAAAGAAATTCAGAATTTCAGCCAAGGGATTATACCTCACTTTCTGGGCAAACTAAGGATATGAAGGAAGCAAATGGAGGACTAGTCTTATCATAGACTAGCATACCATCAATAATACAAGAAATAATTGGAAGTACGACTGCATGCCCATGCTCTGGGTGATGAAGGACAAAAGTTGCTGAAAAGCATGAAAATAAATAACGTTATTGTACATAAAACAGAAATAAATTCCAAGCAACAATATTCACATTGAATCAACCATAACGTAACTAACATGAGTTTAAGCATAAATACCCAAAACATCATCAAAGAGGAGCATTTCCTTTGAAGGATAACGGTTTCGGATCAACTGTCAGAAAAAACAAACCAGTTAGTGTTTGATACCAAACCTTGCATTTTATCAAGTCCCAAAGAAACTAAAATTTCCTTGAATCGAATGTGTGATATAATTTGTATATATTTCTCTTTACAACTTCTGTTTTGTCCATAAACTAAAGTTTACTTGTCATACCTCAGCAACATCATCAGGAAATTGTTCTGATGTAAACTGAACAAAGTACTCAACATAGGCAGCAATTTGATCCTGGGAAGCAGAGATATATGTCATGATAATCAAGAAATGAGTGCTTCCAAATTGAAGTAGATGATAGAACTCATAAATATATATCTGGTGACATTTACATTCCAAATCATCATAACAAGAAGACTGCACCAGTCATGACTATGATATAGACAGAATATGTATCTGACCATTTCAGAATGAGAAAACATGCAACAAAACTGAAAACTGAAATAAGTAAAAAAATGGTTAAAAAGTGATGCTCAATAATAACCATTACCAAAATTAGTAGTAGGCAAGAAAAATAATTTAGAAAATACAGTCATTCTTGAGAAAGGATATTTTCTTAACTATCATTGCAATACATCAGAATTTATATTTTTAGTTCAAAATATTCAAAACATTAATAATCATGCAATAACATCCCGAGAAACATGACACCTTCATTTTAAATCAGTTTCTCTCTAACATATTCATGTAGAATTTTCCAAATAAGTTAAAGGCTTGAGATATTATTCCCTTCTTTTCCAATCTCCATCAAATGCTTCATCTTGAATACTGAAATATTATTCTATGTAAATACTTAGACATATAGAATATAGATTTTGTGTTACTAAAACATATAGTGCAACTGATAATTCACGACCCAAGAATAAGAGGGAAAAAAATAGTTCAGAAGAGAATAACTAAGGAAACAAAACATTCACAAGATACCTTTCTTTGTTGACCATCCGATGGAGGATGCCAGAACAATGAAGAAAACTGAAGGCGGTCAATCCACCTTTCACTGGAACCATCCATTGAAGAAGATATCTAGTTCCAAGGTACTTCCTTATGCCTTTAATACCAAAACCAATTACCCAAAGTCGAGCCAAAACCGGTTACCAATCAAGAGTTAAATATCGTAATTCAACATTCCCCGCTGAGGATGCAGAGATATTTATACCTTCGCATTTACAAACAAAAAACCAAATCAAACTTTAAAAACATTTTCCAAAAAAGAGAAATCAAATAAGAACGCAGCCAAGTGCATCGCCCTGAAAATCGTAGCGGCTTACTACGAAAAGTATGTTGCTCGGTACACTAAGTCTTCCACTTCTGATTTCCTAGTTTAAGTTAACTGTAAACCCAGAAAAATTAAATGAACAATTTTTTTTTTTTGAAATATTAAAATCAGTGAGGAGATATATCTGAAACAGAGCTCAACCAAATCCAAAAATCTCCGAGCCGAACCAAATCAATAAGAATCAGAATGAGAATTTTAGGAGAATGAAGCAATTTTTTGGAGAACCAAATAGTTGAAAGATAATCTTCTGAAACTCTGAAACTTGAAAATACTCAGCCGAAAATCTCAGCACAATTCAGATTAATCCCAGCGAGACAGAAATAAAGAAACTAATAATTGTAAACACCTTCGAAGCGAGAATCAGAAACAAGAACAAACAGTACGCCCACCAAAAAAAATTTTAAAAAAAATGCAGCAGAAAAATTGGAATAAAAAATAAGTACCAGTGCAGCTGCGTTGTGAGAACTGATCTCTGGTCAAAGTAAAAATTCGGGGGAAGAGACGGTGTATCCGAGAAAATGGGTTTTATTTTTGAGGAAAAATATTTGGGTGCATGAAATATGGGAGATTGAGAGGTGGTGGTAGTGGTGGTGGAGGTGGGAGAGACAAGATCTTTAGGAGCCCTGAGAAGCTTAGAATGGGATCATACGTGGCGATGATATTTTCCTCTCGCCTAGGCAGAGTGTCACGTCATCTTAGTCCACAGTACCGCATCTACTACTCCATCGATGCATCTATTTATAACATCCTTGCACGTGGATACATACATGAATTTATATTTGAAAAAAAAATGGAAATGAACTTGGTGTCAATTCCTAAAGTAACCTCAGACTCTGAGTAGGGCAATTATTATTGAATAATAAAATGAATTTAACTGGGCGTCAAATTACGGAAGGAACCTCAGCCCGTGAGGAGGGTAATTATTATTCAATAATAAAGGCTAATTTATATATACAATTTTTTAAAAAATTTAAATTATAAGAAAAGAAAAATAGAATGAATGAGTATTATTACTTTACTATTTATTGACGCAATTAATATTTTTATTTAAAACAATTATATGAAAATTTATAATTATTTTTAAAGTAATACCAATGTTCAAAAAGCATATCCACTGTTCGAAAAGTGCATGTGGTTGAGGCTAATTTTGTGTAGTTTTGAAAAATTCTACATCTCCATGCAAGAGTAAAAGGTTGA
This sequence comes from Adenanthera pavonina, assembly GCA_026686845.1. Lineage (NCBI taxonomy): Eukaryota > Viridiplantae > Streptophyta > Magnoliopsida > Fabales > Fabaceae > Adenanthera > Adenanthera pavonina. Next base: position 48,385,865 of record JAIVEN010000001.1, on the reverse strand, counting down.
TGTTGGTTTTTATCTTTATTAACGGAACATGTAAAGTATGATTTAAAGACTCTCTCAATTTGTTGGCAAAAAAAAAAAAGACTCCCAATTTTAGTTGGCAAAAAATCTCTTAATTTTAAGTATTTTTGTAAAAATATTTTTGAACAATTTAAGTTGAAAACTAGAAGTTTACTCAAAATAATTTTTTCTATTTCAGACAAAGAATCTGAATTTATATGTAAATTACAATAGATAAACTTAAATTGTACTTTTTCTATAAATAATCTTTAAACCTTCTGTTATTAAAATAAAAAATAATTAAAATAAAAATTATTTACATAATTTATAAATTTGAAAGTTTTTATTTAGTTTAAAATTTTAAAAATATGTACACACAAGTTAAAATTTAAAAATAATTGTATGTCATAATAAAATATATTTTATGACTTCATAAAAATGTGAGTTCAAATTTTGTTGAAGAAGCCATGTCTTCATTAATGAGTAATCATTAAGTACTAAGTGATCAATTTCAAGCTCTAATGAATCTGCAAGGTTTAGATTAGATGAATTTTTATCCAACAAAAAATAATTACGACAATTAAGAAAAAAGCAAAAGTATGTTTTTCATTTAGTCATTTAATTTTTTTTACTAAGTATCAATTGATTCTTTAACTTTATTAATTTTTTTTAATTTTTCGACTTTAAGACAATACTCAAATATGATATGAAAATATTAGATACTGAATAATTATATTAAAAAAATATTTGTTCTTTCTTTTCACTTTTAGATCTTAAAAAAATGATCCAAATTTAGGAGATTTGGAGAGGTTTTCAGATAATACTATATCCTCTAATTGACTATTGAAACTAATCTCTTCAGCTCATAAAAAAAAAATAATCCCTTCAAAGTATAGAAATCACAAAAATGAGTTTTATCTTTTCCAATATCTTTTTCATATATACAGTCAAAAATTTAACTCTAAACAACATACTTAAAGAGATCTAACTATAACTATGTCAATACCTTGTTGATAATAAATATTAGTTTTTATTTGCTTTAATATTGACCTAATGATGAGGTCAGAACTTTATATATTAGTTCATTTCCAATTTTATCGGTGGCCAAAAAAAAGGTTAATTTTCAATTTTATCAGATGTCCAAGGGGGTTAATTTAATTACATACCATCATCATTTATACATTAGACGTGGTCATGAGAATATTGGAAAAAGTATACTTAAAGCCCCAATAAAAGTAATATTTATTATGAACGATCATAAATATAGTATCGTAACTACACAGAAGGACATAAAGACCAAAAATCAGAACTAAAATTATTCAAATGTCCCTCTTCTTCATTTACGATAGTAGATTTTACCATATTACTATGCAATTTTAGATTTGTTTCTAATTACAATGAAATATATATATATGTATAAATAAGTAGTTATAGTACTGTTACTTTCTTTTTTTTTATCATGAGTATTGTTACTGCTTTGTCTAGCTAGCAATATAGAAAAATTTTCATGATAATATATAGAGAAAATTCAAACCTTCAGTTTCGAGTTGTAGAGCTTGACATTGGTGAAATCTGTGACATGCAATATACCAAAGAAACGTTCTATTATAAGTATAGTAAAAGAATTAACCAACACACAAGTAGAGTATTCAACTAAGACACTGTATAATAGCACTCATGCGCGTATCATAGTAGCTATACTATATGCAGTTATGCACAAAATAACAAGATTCCTAGCTCCTCATCAAACTAATTTTCCATATATATCTCCTAGTAACCTTAAACAATACTATAGTAACAATTAATATCATTTTTACACAATAACTGTCATATATTTCATAACTACTACTTAGTAATTAATTGTGATAAATGAAGAGGAAGGACATTTGAGTTGTTTTTGGTTATTCAGTATAATTCATTACAGTTTTAAGGCCCTTCACAACAAATATTACCTTTTTTTGTCCTTCAGTGTAATTTTTCCAAAAAAATTTGGGGTGCGTCTTGTGCTGTTCTAGATATTTCTGGGGTGTTTGGACTCACGTGAAGCGAGTATGCAGGTGTAGCACTGTAGCTTGGGTTTAAGCCCCCTGTTTGTTCTCCCAAAAAACAATCTCTGATTAAGTAAGAAATGTTGATTTGCACGTGATCATCACGCGGATAAATTTGTTTAAATTCTAGTCATCAGTCACTAGTTGACTTTATAATTTAATCAATTATCCCGAAAAAAATTGTCCATGAAATTTAACAATTTAATAATAATAATAATAATAATAATAATAATAATAATAATAATAATATTCAAAGAACTCTTTTTTAGTGTTTATCTATAAAATGTTGATTTATTATTAATTTCAACAAAAAATTTATATTTATGTTCATTCTATCACAGAGTACATTTGCCAAAACTTTGATATATCATTATGTTGGAAAAACAAAAGGACATATCATTTTACTTGTGCATGTTAAACGTTCAGTTTTGAATGAAAAATTTTACCAATTCTAATTTTGAATTTAAATAGGTTCATCGATCTTTTTTTTTTCTTTTACGAACAATAGGTTCATTGATGTAGTATCAAGGAACATTGATTAAAAAAAAGTAAAAATATGTCGACGGTTAGGATTATGAGATTTTTTTCAATTAAACCATCTGTTATGCAATAATTATATTAAACTTTAACTAATCTAAGTCAAAATTAGCAAAGATTACAAGAAGAACAAAATTATTTCAATAAATATTTAATATAAGTGCATAATAGGACTTAAAATTGAGATAATCTACATGTTGAATATAAGTTTTTTTTTTTAACTAAAGGATATAAGACTAAACAATTTAATATTTATACCGGCACTATATAATTTAATTTAGCATATTATGGTAAATCTATCAAAATATAAAAAGTTTGGTTTTTTCAAAAGTCTAAAAGCAAGTTCAAGTCATTTATATAGATAGCAAATGAATTTTATGCTCATCTTTTAAAATAAGCATGGAATGGTTGATGTAGATTAAAATTGGATAGTCAAAATTTAATTTAATTTAATTTTTTTTATTACTTTTATTTTAATTGGTGTAAGATGTAAAATAAAGATTATTATTTGACGATCACTTTTTTAAAAAAAAATTAAAGTTATCATTTAAAAAAATTAAGAATCAAAAACTTTAAATCTACACTGTCCAAGGTTTGAAACCGTTCAGATTTCACTTCAAATGTGAGCACCAAACCTAGATACCATATAGATGCATGTTATTTAGGCATATTATATTAAATGAGTTTATTCATAAACACCTTTAATTAACTAACATGTTTTCTTTTCATCTTAAACCATCAATTATCCAATATCACCAATTAATTTAAATTTGAGTTAGTTGTGTTGGGTCAAAAATACTACAATCTAATTGTTGAAATAACATCAATTGCATGCGCTGCTTCCCCCCAACCTAATTGTTGTTACCTGCAAATACCACAATTAATCTATGTCACAAAAAGTCTTTCCAATCTTCTCATAATTAAAGTTGATAGGAAATGCATGAACATCCTTCACTTTGCATGCAGATAAGTGAACAAAGATCACGTGCAGCACAAAGAAGGACATCATAACAAGCTGGCTACCAAAAATAGTATTATTTTTCCATGAAAAAAAAATGACGTTTAAGATACTTAACGTTCAAAGCAAAAAAGGCCACTAATTCATGAGGCAACCTCTCTCATTGAATTGAATGCCGGAAAAGTTCCACTTTGTGCGACATGAGTTAGGTAATAACAGTTTGATATTTCTTCGCATTATCATCGATCTCGATCCTCTCAAAGATATTTTTGCTACAACCCTAGCAAGCTTTACCATATATAGCATCTGATCAATTACATATACTATGGCTTCCAGTGTTGTAGAACAACGAGGGAAATTTTTTGCGACAAGAGTTTGGTAGTTCTCAGCATCATATCAAAGATATTTTTCTTTGGTACATCGCGGATCAAGATATTTTTGAATCCATATATGCTTAAGATTAATTACGTATATGTACTTCATCTCTTAATGTGTTGCAAAATATATATGGGAATTTATAAAGGCATTATGTTGACATAATATATAATTTAAGAATATATGTGGTTTGTACTTATTAAACTAATTATTTTCCATTTTCACAATGCAGTTTTCTTTTTTCTTTTTTTTTGAAAAAAGTGTATCTATATTTTATACATATGCGTGCATGTATTTTATGTCATGTTTGATGATTATCCCTAGTTAATTTGCTTGGGAAAAGTCCCACACATCGTTAGTGAGGTGGCAGCACGAAGTAATATATAATATTATTGTATCAATATCAATATTAAATGTAAAATTTATAGCAAATCGTATGTTCACAAATAATAAACAATGTGATTAGACTTCTTTGCTAAGCAGTCTCTATAAATCATCTACTGATCAAACTATAACCTCACACATAGATTCACATGTAAATTTGAAATATATCAATTTTTCTCTCATTTATATAAAGAAAAAAAAAAGCAATCTAGACATTTGCAGAAGATCAACTCTACAAACTATATGCAACAAGCAAGAAGTGTGTCCAATCATCTCGTAAGTTGTTGCTTCTCATCATCAACTCTTCACTAGCCATGCAGATAAGTATACGTATCACGTGCCCCATAAAGGGTGACAACGTGCACCTCACTAACAAAAATAGTATCAATAAAAAAATGTCAATTAAGATACTTAACATTTAAGGAAAAAGTCTATTTTGTGCGACAAGAATTAGGCACTAAACGTTGGATATTTCTTCGCATCACATGATCAAAGATATTTTTGAATCTTGCTTCAACCTAGCCATCTTCACTTTATACACACATATACATACATACATATATATATATACACACCCTGTGATCATCCATTACACATACTTCAGCGCTTTAGCCGTTGTTCCAAAATAAGGGAATTTTGTGCGACATGAATTAGGCAAGTTCGGTATTCCTTGGCTTCATATGATCCAAGATATTTTTGAATCTTGTTACAACTTAGCTTTACTATATATGTGTAGTCTGTGATCAATCACATAAACTTCAGCTTTTAGTGTTGTTACAAAACAAGGGAATTCTGTGCGACATGAGTTTGGCACTAACAGTATGGTCTTGCTTCGTACATAGATAAGATATTTTTGTTCGGTACATCGTATATTTGAAGATATTTTCTAACCTATGTACATTTGGCCAATGATTAATTACGTACATACTTCGTCTCTTAATGTTGTTGCAAAATAAGAGAACTCTGTGCGACATGAGTTAGGCGCTAACAGTATGGGATTAAATTCTAGCTTCTCATCTCGTTAAGATATTTTTGAATCTTGCTACAAGATAGATTCACTATATGTAGCATATGATTAATTAATTACGTGTACTTGGACTTTGGGTGTGGTTGCAGAGTGAGGAAATTGATAAAGGCACTCTGTTGACAAGTATTACTATATAGTACAAGATAGATTCCCTAGAATGGTTGGTTAATAAGTACTACATTAAACTAATTATTTTCCATTTTAAGAATGAAGTTTTCTTTTCCTTAAAGGAAATGTATCTGCATTTGTACTTGTGTGTGTGTTTTGTGTCATAAATCACGGGTTTAATGATCATCACTTTTTCCTTTGGTTGGGAAAAATTCCCACATCGAAAGATTGAATGTGAGAGTTAGAGGGCATGAAGTATTATGCATAAATATCATTTGACAATGAATTTCATACCTAACATAATGTGAGTAGAGATATCTTCCGTACAATTCAGGGGAATACTCATTTTTTTTCTAAAAATTATATAATTAAAAAAATTGGTGTTCGTATATTATACAGGAAAATTAGTGATTTATGCTTTTTAGAAAAAATGTAAGTATTCCCCTGAATTATATATTTTTTGAGCATTTCCCTGATCATTAAAATGAAATTAAAGCAAATCAAAATCATAAAATGGTATTAAAATATGGGTGTTTAATTCTAAATGTTAAAGATTAAATAAAATTAAACCATAATTTATGATTTTGAAGGAATAAATTTGAATTTCAAATTCAAATAAGATATAAAACTAGATCAATCCCAATGGATAAAAGTTACATTTTTTCCTCCAAAACTAGTTTAACAAGTGACTTGCCCTCTCAAATGCTTCAAGACCTTTGTCCTTATCTAATAGTGGACTTAGTTTCTGAACTACTAATAATAAAAGCAAACATGTGCAATCAATATATATGTATGATAATAAAATTTATGAAAAGCTAAACTATTTATTAGCTGAGACTTAAGAAAAATGCAACTTATCTCATATGTGAAACACATAAGCCACCCCTGCTTTATAGATGGCAAGTCAGATTATCTACTGTAGGGTCCCATTTGCTTCAATGCGATGTGATTGGACTGAGCACTATAAAGTGCAAGTTGGCAAACGTCGCGAATCTCCAAAGGCACTTTTTTTTTTGGTCCAATTCCAAAGTGACTTTCAAAATGTAGGAAAACACGTAAATAATGCAATATCATGTACCTATACTATGCTTTTCTCCAATATTTTCTCAACTCTTTTTTTTATAATATAAGGTCAGATAAATTAACATTAATTCATGAGTCGCAATCACAAAAATAAAATTTTTTTTTGTCATATATATTTATGTTATTGGCAGCTGTTTAATTGTTGATAAGTGAAGATAAAACATTATAATAAAAATAATGATTATCGTCAATCATTTTTGCCTGTTATTGATTATTAAAAATACACTTACCAAAACTTCTAAAACAGTTCTGGATATTATTGATTAATATATTTGACAAAGTTGACTCTCAAAATAGTAATTTTTATTTCAAAATTATTCTATATTAATAATTAAAGCTGTCAAAATATTAACAAAAAATTCAAATTTAATCTTAAAGAAATAATTAATTGCTTTGAAATAGAATAAAAATTCCAAAAGCAATTATATCAAAATATTAAAGGAGTTGCTGTCTAACATGAAACTCCAAATATCCCATAATATTACAGCAAACTATGTAACAAGCAAGTATTTGAATTCTTTGCTGCTGTAATTGACTTGAACAGTCTGAATTTGATCTAGATATGTAGATGTAGATTTTACATTTCTTTTTTAATTTCTTAATATATAATAATTATTTTTCGAAGTTGCAATTAAAGCATTATTTTATTTTTATAATAAATTTTAAATAAAAATTGTATATAATTTGGGCGACCATATCAAATTTGGAGAGTTCAAACCTATTTATCTTGTAACCCCTCGCTGTTGTAAAACAGCATACGGACTAAATCTCGAGAAACAAGCTTTCCAATGTTTTCTTTAGTTGTAAGGTACATCATGGACATCCTTGGCCAAAATATGATGATAAGTGCACATATCATGTGCAATATTAAGGATATGACAGTGTACGCCTGGCTAACAACAAAAATAATATTCATTATATTTAATGAAAAATGTCAACTAAGTAAGATATTTAGCGTTTAAAGCAAAAAGGAATAATTTTGTGCGACATGAGTTAGGCAGTATGTAATGGTTAGGCATTTCTTGGCATCAAGTGTAAGATATTTTTGAATCGTGTTACATGCTAGCTTTGCTTCATATACATATAGCCTATGATTAATTGTGTATGTACTTTGGCTTACAGTATTGTTGCACAATATGGGAGTTAATATAGAGGCATTCTGTTGACAAATATATAGTATAACTTTAGAATGATTGGTTCGTATTAGACTAATTAATTATGTTCTCTTTTCCTAGAAGAAGACAAGAAGGGTACTATATCCATATTGTGTGTGTCCTAATTAAACACGTGTTTAATGATTATCCTGTGTTCATTTGGTTGGGAATAGTCCCACTTCCATTGGGTTCAATTAATATGAGAATTAGGGTTTGGCATTAAAAAAAAGGTAAGAACTAGGGTCATGAAGTACTAAATATTATGCATAAACCAACAACTTAAGTTGATGTTATTGGGTCTTTCATTTTTTAAGCAAATAATTAGGAGTAATTAATTTCTAGTTTCTATATATGGAACAAACCTTTTTAATAAAAAGTCTAACATTTACCCTCAATACCCTTAAAAAATTAGTCATTGTTGCACCGACGAGATCCTCTTAACATCACAAAATAATGTGCATAAACTTTGTTGGACATTGACTTTTTCATTATAATAATCTAACTAGATTTTTTTTTTTGGCATTTCACCAGAGTACTAAAAATTTTAAATGAAGAATATAACTCCAAAAAATATATTATGTTTGCACATGTATTTAAAAAATATTAATGCCAATGATAGTTAGATTGAGTAGAAGATATAAGGATTATTTGATATATTTTTTGAGAAGTAATTTCTTGAAAATTATACTTTTTGGGAGTTAACTTTTTAGAAAGTTTTATTGTGATGTGCTTGTTTCACTTTTTAATTTCTGAAAAGTTTAATTTATTTTATAAATAAAAATATTATATTTTAAGGTTAATGACATAAATACTATTTTTTTAAGAAAAAATTACTATAAATAACTCAAAAAACAAAAATCTTTTTAGTTTTAGAACTTTTTAAGTTAAACTTAACTTTTCGTAAAGTTATTATTTTTTAACCAAACAAAAGCAATTAATCTACTTCTCAATAAGTTGAACTTCCCTTCCCTACTTCCTTCATATCAAGTGATTCTTGAATTCTTCTTAAGTAAGGTTAAGGGTTTGAACTTTATGAATAAAAAAAAATTATATTTAGAGAGTTATCTCAACTAAACCAATAATACTCAAAATTGATATAATAGTATTGGATACTAGATAATTGTATAAAAAATAATTTTATGGATAATAAATAATTGATTTTATATTGATGCTATGTAAATAAATATTAATATATGATTTTAGACTTGAAGTACTATACATAATCAATATAAGTGGGTGTGAGTACTGTAAAACAAAGTTTATTGTTGTTTTACCCGTTTGGTTTTCAGTTGGTTGAAAATGAGTTTTGATAGAATTGGTTTTGTAATGTAGTTATGATAAAAATTGGTTTTGAACTAATGTGTTTATGTTTGGATGATTTATTTAAAAATTGGTTTTGACAAAACTCATAATTTTTTTCTAAATTGAGCTTAAACTCTATTTTATGATTAATTTAATTTACTTGGACTAAAATTTAATCTGCATTTATTTAATTGAGAACATAATATATCTGATATAACATTTTCTTACAGGTCATTATCTATAAAAATTAAAATTTTGAAAAGATATTTTAGTCAATAAATAGAAAATATTTTATGGAAATTTTATTTTCCTAATTTTTTTATTTTTTATCATTTTTATTAGTCTATTTTTATTTAACTTTAAAATAAATATAGGTAAAAGTGAAAAAGCAAAATGAAAAAGCATTAGCTCGGCTGCTTCTCCTTCAACTCCATTTTTAAGAAAAATTATGGTGGCAACCTCAACTCATTTTACTATCCAAATACTCACAAAAAATAAAATAAGTGATTTTGGATTGAAAATGGAGGTTCAAAAGCGAAAACAAACAGAAGCAATGTGCTAGCTAGCAATGATGTCTGTCTTCAACGCGTGTATAGACATAGATATTCTCCTTTTTTTAAAAAAATATCTCTCTTTTTACCTCCTCTCTTATGATACTTAGACAATTATATAGACTACTATTAAAGGGGGAATAAATAAATAATATAATACCCTGGAACACATTATAATTTCTAGAATTTACAGTGGACTAGACGCGCCTTTCTTTCACCCACTTATCATCAAGGAATGTGTGTGATTTATAATTGACTTCCACAAGTCTCAATTTTGTTGGCCAAGTCACAACTTTAAGCACAAAAGTAATATTAATTAATATTTTTATGTTTGATAAAAAAAGAGAATAGAGAAAAGAACAAAACCAGTTGTTCAAATGTGGTATATATTGCCAATGGTATCAAATCTCAAAATGAGATCACTCAACAAAAAGCAACCTATTAGTGAATCCCAAAAAAAAAGCAACCTATTAGTGAATCCCAAAAAAAAAAGCAACCTAGCCATTAGTGTATGCTAAATGCTAATTCTGGAAGAGCAAAGTAAACAAGTGATGCCTACCACCACTGACTAATAACTAATTACTAAATTGTCGGCATTTAAGGCATGATTTGCCCGTTTTAAAACAATCGCCATTCTGAAATTTTAATTTTATTTTAAGATAATTATTCCATCTCATTTCATTTATATGAAAAAAAAAATTACATATTTAGTTAGTTAAAGTTAATTAAATTGTCTCATATTTTAAATTTTTTTCAAAACTAAATCTATTTAACTTAATACTAATTTAAATCACTAATATATTTAATATCTTTCACATAATTAAGGAACGGTAATTTTTTAGAAAAAAATTAATGCACTATTAACTCCTTTTTTCCCCATATATTTAGAACCACAAAAAAAAATAAACGTTTCCTTATAAATAAGATCGGAGCGAGTATTACTTTAGAATTAATTAACAAAAATTAATTATTTTTATAATTTTATTACTCCTTGCTAATTCTTGATTTTATAGGTAGAGAAAAAAATACTTATATGACATGCGTAGATAATTGAGATAAAGGTTTTATAATCAAATGTACTTAAAGTGTTTTTTTAATAATCTAACGTTTTACTATGCATTACTTCTCTCGTAATTAAGAACCATCATATTTGGTATTAGCAGCTAATTTATATTCGAACTCAGTTAAACACTAAATGGGATGAAAAACTCTCATAGTATGGCTTTATTCATTCACAATGTCAAATCTAAAACTTTATTTTAAAGGTATTAAATTTTTTTATTTGACTTAATCATCGTTAGTGGTGAAGCTAACGGTGGGGTAAAACATTTTCTTAAAAGATAGTTTATATTTTTATTTATAACATTCGAAATAAAATATTTTTATTTGAATTTTTGAATAAAGTCAATGAGATTTAATTTATTCAGTATTATCATGACTTATTTCTTCTTAAATCTGGAAAGATTTCGAACTCAAATTGAGCCTTATATTACAAATTTCTCTTAGTACATCATTTTATAACAATTCATGTTATACATAATAAGGATATATTAAAAAATATACTATTAATTATCACTTAAAAATCATAATATTTTAATCAAATGCTAAGAATCATGTTTTGAAGGAAAACAATTGTGTCTAATATTACATAAAATCTATGACTGTCAAGTTGAAAAAAAGTTTTTCTATAAAGTTGCGAATACTGTTTTGTTCATATAATGTTAATTTTTACACTGTCAAATACTCCTCCTTAATAAAAGTATCATAGTTATAAGTATGCCTATATTAAATATATAAATTAAAAATAAGTAGAAAACCAAACAATGAAATAGTAGTGGGAGAGAGAAAATGAAAAGAAAATTAAAGTTAGATATTTTCCCCTCTGTATACTTAAATAAAGGAAAGAAAACAAATATAAGAGAAAAGTGACTAATTTCATAATGGCAATAATATTACACTATTTTTAGAAAATATTTGCATATGATAAAAGTTAATATTCTACCGTATCATTTGTATGATTTTCATAATATATCACTAAATGGAATTAAAAATAATAATTTTAAATGTAATCTTAATTTATAATTATTTTATCCATTTTTTATTTTTCATTTCAAAAATTATAAAATAATTCTCAAATTAAAAAATATAACATATTAATATTTACCTCTTAAAAACAACATAGATTTTTAATTTTCCCCCCTTAGAAACAACCTAACATTGCATTGAGAAATAGGAAAGAGAAAGTATTAGTGGGAAAAATTAAACATAAAAAAGTTTTTGGCAATTTTAAAAAAAGTTTTTTTTTCAAAATTTAAAAAAAAGTTAGGTGAAAAACAAATATGACCCTTATGTCATTTTTCCCTCCAATTTTATTTTTCTCCCACTTTTGTCCTGACATGCAAAGATGGGATTTTACGCCATATTTTTTTACTTTACTTTTTTCTCACATCCACTTTTCTTCCCATCCACGCAAAGAATGATGATATTAAATAATCACCATGCAATAGCTTTAATTTAGAAACGGAAGAAAATATGTTGTTTTTTAACTGAGTAGCGAAATATATTATTAAATTTTGAAAAACATGCATTTTAATTTAATTTATTAATATATAAAAAATTCTCCACTCTCTCCAGAGAAACCTTGTGTTCATGGCTTCGAGTTGTGGCAGAGTTGCAGGCAATGAATCGTACAACGTCGTCGAACCCGAACATATTCAATTGGAGGGGCAGCTTGTGCATCGTGCCACTATCTCTCGACGCGTGGCGATATTGGTGGTTGGGAAGGAGCGGGCAGGTTTACGGTCAGGCTCAGAAATATCTGGTGGTAGACGCACGCATCCCGCAAGATATTTTTTTTAAGAAAAATAAAATTGATAGATGCTTCTAGAATATGATTATTTATATTTTAAATAGAAATAACTTAAATAAAAATATATTAATTTTTTTGACCTTTTCAATGTATACAAAATTTTTATTTTCATTAAAATAATTTTAATTTCAAAATTTTCTCATATTTGTATTATTTTAATCAGATAAAATATAAGAGTATATAATAATTTTTGTTATTTCTCCAGTTCCGGACCGAGTCAACTCCGAATCGACCCAGTATGCGTGGCCCAATCACATGAAAGCTTCTGATCTATTGAGATCCAAATCTGCCATACGCCTTAGTTTTCTCTTTCTCACTCCACCTGGCCTGCTTACATCATCGTACGCGGGTCCCACGCGCTTCTCATGCCCATGCCCATGCCCATGCCCATGCCCATGCCTATGTTCATGCATGCATACATGCATGCCGAGCCGCACGTAGCCTTGTTTACGTGTTTCTTTCTCATTGATTGGGTAAAGTTATTATTTTTTGGGTTCTCTTAGGTTGTGACTTTCCAGGTATGTCACTTTTTTTTAATTTTTGTGAACTGACAAGACTGCCCTTCCGCGGTGGCTTGTGATTAATGAAAGGATTTATTTTTCATTCACTAGAAAAAAAAAGGATTTATTATTTCTCAATAATGGATGGATTTTAGTGCTTATCTATATTTATTTTATATAATAGATTTATATTATATTTATATTGATATATTTAATAATCTTATAAGAAGCTATCATTTTTAAATAATATTTTTATTTGGCATATTTTAGCATACGTTGAGTTCCATTTTATAATTCCTCTCTTCTATTATTTTGTTAATCTTTTTTAATAAATTTTTATCTTATTTTTAATTAAATTTAATCATTAGAACTTATTATTTTTCTGTGCAAAGTGGTTCTGTGAAAAACTAGTAGACTTCGTGTGTGTCCCCGAACATTACATGAAATTGTGATTATCATCATCATGGATTATGCCCTCTTTTTTTTTTTCCTTACTTAGTGTGTTGGCAAAATTGTCGTTTTCGTGGGGGGCTTATAATTATAGGACTGATTTGTTTTGTTGATTATTGATTATTAATAGTGCACAACTTTTTGTCATAAAAATGGAAATAATGACAAGGGTGACAATGATCTTTTCCTGGCTTTTTGAGGACTTGTTAAAAAAACAAAAAAAGACTTGAACTTTCTCACCTTAAACGTAAGTTGCGAATTTTACTTTGAATAATTTTAATAGCTAAACATTTCTAGAGGAAAAATTATAAATATAAAAGAAATCGAAAGGAATTTCGCTTTTCCTCCATGTTTATTATATTTCATGTCTCATGAACAATTTTTTTTTTTTTTTACCATGGAGCCATGTTCTCATGAACAATTCTGGTGAGAGTAGCACCAAATACAAAGTAAAGATTATAGACTTATATAGTTTATACTTCCTCTAGCGGTGAGGGTAAAAAAGAGTTAATATTATATTATTTTTTTTATTAACATTATTTTTTTTTATTAATATTATTAAGGGTCACCTCATATTTAAAAGGAATTGAGAAAAAAATTAATTAAATAGAAATAATTTTAAAAAAATTAAAAATATAAAATAAATTAATTATTTTTAATCAACTTTAACTTTTTTCTTTAATACTTATAAAATATTCTTTTCTCTTATAAATGAGGACAGAGGAAATATTTAACAAAAAAACTAAAATCCTAAATTATCTTAATTTTTTAATTTTAAAATTTACAGTATTTTAAAATAAGAATTTTTGACTTGAAAATTTTTCAGTTATAAAATTCTATAAAGTAAATTTAAAATTTAAAATTATTTAACATAACATCTTAATTTAAAACCCTAAATTATAATTTGGTTATGAAATCTTCACTGTTGAGCAGAACAATCTAGAATCAGGACACGTAACTAAGTCTTCAATTCTATTTTTAGGCCAGAGCAAAGTGGTGGCCACTTGTCAGCTATATACACACACACGTAATTCTAATAATTAACATTGACAATTAATAATTAATGTAGCTGAACACAAAGGGTCCACTGTAACGTCCAAAGAAATTAAAATAGTCTTGATTATTTAGGGCTGGACAAGTGGACAACAAACAAAGATGCTGGTTTATAAATTACTACATAAAAAAAGACTGGGCTTTGGCCCACGTTTAGAAAAAACTACTAAACAAATAAAACAACTGTGAAAGTAATATCAAGTTATAATTGTTAGATACAATATACAATAAATAACTGGTATTTAGAAATATATGATAATATATTATTTTTAAAATGTTATTTATTTCTACTAGATTTATTATAATGACTCTGGTGAATTATTTTTAGAAATTATTCTAAGTACCAAAGATATTTGACAGTAATTTCAGATATCTTAAAACATAAAACAAAATTAAAGAAATGTAAATTAGGGGAGAGAATGTTAAAGATATTAAATAAAATAAAAGAAAATTAATGTACTGTTTCAGAATATTGGAAATTAAACTATAATTAATCAGTCCATTTCTGAACATTGTCATTTGAAAATTCCATTTCTAAAAAATTAAAAACTATTAATTAAATATATTAATCTCAAATATATATTAGACCAGATCTCCACCGTTAAATCAATTCAATGGTCATGACACGTTACGTGCTAAGCGCTTAAATATTAAATAAATAATATTTAAGTTTACTTAATATTTTCCCTTCAAAATTATGTTAACATGTATTATTTTCTCTCTTTTATATACACTTCATAAGCCTTGTTTCTATCTAATATGAGACTAAAGTTTTTCAAACTATCTCTAATCATAATGTTATACAGTTGAGTTTGTCACTTCATTATCTAGTACTCTATATTGCTATCTATTGTGAATTCTACTTTCACTCAAAGCAGATAAACAAAAATAGTCACGCTAGTTAGAGATATAATACCTCCAATAAAAATACAATTTGACTTTTAAACTATCGGTGTTTTGGTTCTTTACTATAATTTTCTTAAATGTCAAAGAAATTAACATTAACAAACAACAAATGGAATATATTAGATACAATAAAGAAATCTAGCAAATGGATGAATAAAAGAAAGGAAGAATCTAGGTCTCTACGTCATGTGAACCTGGAAACCCTTAAATTTCTAGGATTCAAATGGATTTCTATAGATAAAGGGTTTTGAGAAGAGATTGGACTTCCCCATATGATAAATGGACAATGCAACAAAAGCAATAGATCATCAAAGTGATAGATAGATTGATTGCAGAGGCTGATATGTAGCTTAAGGAGTTTGATGTTGTTTTATAAGAGTAATGTGTGATTCTAGGTGTTCGTCCTTATCATCGCTTCTAGCAGTGATATTTATAGATGAGCTAGTTGGCACCCCTATCTGATTACATGAACGTGGCTCCATGATCGCAAAAGGTGTCTCATGATGCCGTTGTGTACTCTGCCATTTTGCCAATGTCTTAAAATTTTGTGATACTGGCTTGTAGTGTTGAAGGAAATGCATTTGAGTGGATTAATTCCCTTCATTAGCGAAGGTGGGACAATGGGTCGCCTCCACTAATATGTGCTAGCCTATCACGGACCAGTTTTAAAAGGTCCGTTTTAAAATGAGCCTTATCTTTTGAGGTCTAATCCATCATCAATTGGCTTATAGGCTTTTTTTTAATAGGTTTATCACATGAAAATCATTTTTTTAAATATATCAAATACTATTTAAACTTCACTATATAATTAACTTAAAATTCTTGCAACTCTAATTATTAATATCAATTCACAAATTGAAATTGGAGTCCAAAAATAATGTTCAAATTTTGTAATTTATACATTCACTAAAATCCAAAAATAATGCTTGAATATTTCTTATTTAAATTCAAATAATTATTATCATCATCATCATCAATGACAATATTTAAAAAATTTAGATTATAAAAAAGTTTCACTGAAATTTTAAACTTTAGGGGATAGTTTTTTCTTTTTTCCAATTTTTTTAGTTCTTTTAAAAAAGAAAAAGAAAAACAGGCTAATAGGTTAGTCGTGACCCACATGGGTTACCCTTTTTTTAGTCAGGCTTCATGGGCTTATAAGCCTGTTTTCTATTTAGGTATTAAATTTTGAAACTTGGTCTATGGTTTTTCCATACTAAACTGGGTTAATTTGATGGGCTCAGCCTATATTCCTAGTTCTATTGGTAAGCCTTACATTGTGATAATCTCATTGCATCGGGCATACTAATATTTTAGTCCAAACACCCTGCTACTATACACTTCAAATTTGGTTTAAAAAAAAATATACTTCAAATTTTTTGTAATGTCCATAGCCAACAAAAAATTGTTAAATGTGAACGTGCTTAATTTATTTATAAAAGAATAAATACAAAATATTGTTAAAATATATAACCCCATAGTTATAATTATAAATGACTCAATCTGCTTTATATAGGATTAATATTTTATTATCCATTATAATATGACTAACTCCATCTATGTAGTGTCATAATCAGTCCTAAATCTAAATAAAAGAGGAGGATTGTGTTATACCTTCTATAATCAACGTAAAAATTTGTCAAATCTCTATGATATGGATTAAGGATAAGTTAGGTGGTTAAAGTGGAAAAAAAGTTTTAGGAGTTATTTCTAACTGTAAGGCACCTATTAAGTTTAAAGGAAATTTTTATCGAATTACTACAAGGCTAGCGATGCTATATGACAGTAAATGTTGGACTTTGAAATGACAATAAGAGCTTAAGATGAGAGTAGTAAATATGGGAATATTGAGATAAACGTATGGTTATATAAGAATAGATAAGATATAAAATTATTGTATACAGGGGAAAATTAGAGCAACACCTATTGAGGAGAAAATGGTAGAAAATCATTTAAAGTAGTTAGAACATGTATAAAGAAGAGGACAAGAGGAGCCAATAAAAAGAGTTGATCAAATGGGCTATAGCTTTATTAAATGACGTAGAGGAATGCCAAAAAGGATACTAAGAAAAATTATAAGGCGTGACCTCTTAATAAATAATTTTTTCTGAAGAGATTGTATTTGATAGAGTTCAATGATGTCATATGATTCATGTAACTGACTCCATTTAGTGGGATAAGACTAATATTATTGTTGTTGTATCCATTATAATATGACTTTATAAATAAAAATTTATATAAGATATATTGTATATTTAATTATATTTTATTTTATTAGTTTTAGTTAGTTGGTATAAAAATAAGATGAAAAAGTAGCCAATTAGCTCATGATTGAGATCTACTTTAGAGAATTTTTTCCTGTTCAAACACTAAGATATATTGATACATATATATATATATGTATAACATTATGTCATTGTTTGACAGTGATTACATTTTTATTAATATAATAATTTTTTCATTAAGAAAATTAATTTTTTATTTTATTTTACTCTAAACAATTACGTGTCATAGTATATGAGGAATTAAGGCGCGCCAAAGGAGCAGCGGAGTCAATGTGTAGTTCCAAAAAAGTTAAGGACGGTTAATGACACCTACGTCCATGATGATGATGTTGCTATTTGACTTGATTATCATTCGCCAACAAAAGCCCCACGCTTTGCTTATTTTAAATAAAATCACTCCTTTTTGTTTTTTTTTTAAATGATGAGTCATGATCACACATTCTTTAAGAGAATACAGTTTTTTAAAGGATTAAGGTATAAATCTGCGTCCAAAGTTTTCTTGAAGTTGATGCTAGTATTTTAAGCATTTTTTTGGAGCAATAAAGTGTCAAAATCAAAGTAATATTACCCAAAATTAATAGAAGCTATTAATATTTGTTATTTCTACCACAACAATCTATTAGCCACGTCACATGCCACACATTACATCAAAATAGGTTGGGTAGTTTGAAAAGACAAACAAATTTTGAAAACGAAGACTTGAGAAGCACGTAAGAAGAAAATGAAGACGTAAAAAGTAAAAAAGGAAGGTAAACGAGAAGGAGCTGCACTCCTCCAAATCAAAGATTAAGTAAATGATTGTTTAGAGCATTTTGAAAGATAAAGCCGTGCTAATAGATTGTCATGGGTACATAATAGGTTATCACAGGAAAGATAAGAAGAATACTGTGTTATGAACACATATTTAGATTGAGCTCTTAACTTATGTGGATGTGAACTTAACTTTTTAAATTATTAGTTTTTGTTCATAATCAATTATTTTACTTAAGTTTATCTTGATATAATCGATTATCTCTATCAATGTAACCTATTACATTAGCTTCTCAATGTTTCGTCTTTTCTTTTTCCTGATACAAACGTTTACATGAGGCAACACAGCCGTCTATGACTTGGTCTCCTTCAATTCTCATTTCTTTTCTTCACGATAATAGGTTACTAATACTTCACAAATGGTTATAATTTCTTTTATTCATATTTCTGCTTTTTCTATTACTCGATAATTGGTTGTACTCTATAATATAATATTATTCTTCTCATATTTCCCGTGATAACCTATTACATACTCATCACAATCAATTAGCACAACTTTGTCTTTTAAAATACTTTAAGAAATCATTTAATTAATCTTTGATTTGGGGAGGCACAACTTCTTCTCTTGCATACCTTCCTTTTTGACTTCTTACACATTCATTTCCTTCTCGCGAGCTTCTCAAGTCTTCATTTTCCAACTTTGTTCATCTTTTCGAACTACTCAACCCATTTTGATGTAATGCATGTAATGTGACGTGGCTAACGAGTTGTTGCTACGTGGTGAGGATAATAGACGTTAATGACTTCTGTTAGTTTTGAGCTACATTGTTCCGATTTTGACACTTTAAGGATAATATTGTTTCAAAAAATGTTTAGGATATTAGCAACAACTTCGAGAAAATGTTGGAGGGAGATTTGCACTTTAACCTTTTATTGAAGGGAAAAGAAAGGCATTGATTAATTAAAAAAATGAAATAGTGTTTTTTTAAAGAATATCTGGTTACTCAAGTTTTATTTTTCCTTCATTTCAAAATTATTTTTTTATATATAAAAATTTAGGTGAGTTGGATCATGAGAATTTATCAGAACTGACATATGTCTCGTGATTCAAATAGTACTAATAGAGATATTTATACATTATCCATTAAAAAGGTCTTTAGATTGGCAACAAAGTTTAAATTTACAATCTTAATTAGGGTCTGAGCTACACCTTTACTCACAGACCAAACTAAATTGGTCAAAATTATATCTTTGGACCTTTTTTATCACCTTTGCCTTAAGCCTTTTTTGCAACTATTTAAACTATTGATCTATATTGTTCTTTTTTCTTCATTTCCATTTTTTTTGCATGTGCATTATTTTTCCTCTTCCTTCCCGTAAATTTGCAGCTTAAAAAAACAAAAAGAGAAGAAAAAAGAAAATTAATTTACAAAGAACATAGATGATGAAGCTTCATTTGACAAAAGACAAGATATTAAAGTTATATGAAAAAAAGTTTGTGGTAAGTTTTAAAATTTTCATATTTTTGTTTCATCTCCGGTAAAAAGAACTATTCGCGTTTCAGCATATTATATGTGCAATAAAGATAGTGTTAATATGATTTAGACATGAGAAAATTGTAAATACATATATTCGTTTGGCCAAGAAATTATTAGACAACAATTTTTTTTAAGGAATCACATTTTGGAGCCAAAATTGCTATTTTATGACATCTTAGGACTTGTTACTACTTACTAGATTCCTATTTTTTTATCACTTAAAGATCCCTCTTTATAATTAATTTTATCAATAGGCTCTGATTTTCCCTTTTTTTAAGTGGAAAATTGTAACATTTCCATTTTATATGTTCAGACGGGCCATGAATTGGCTGGCCCAACTCGGAAATGGGCTATTAACATAATCCAGCCCATTTAAAGTTACTACCCGATGATGGATTCCTACTTCACCCCAAAGGGGGTTGACCAAGGAAATGGAATTGCTTGGCCACGAAGTGGCTATTTGGCAACTATTTTTAAAATAATTTTTTACTTTTAAAAATAAAAAATAAAAAACTTATCAAATAAATGTGTTTTTATAAAATATTTAAAAAATATAAAAATAAAAAATTTAAAATAAAAAATTTAAAATATTTTTAAGATATTTTAAAGTTTTTATTCTAAAAAATATAAAAAAAATAAAAAAATATCTACTTTATTAATAATAAAGTTATAAGTTTTGAAAAATACCCCCACTCTTAGTTATTTATGAGGGTAAGAACATTTGTTTAAACAAAGTTCTTTATTTTATTTTTTTAAAATTTATCCATGAAAATAATTTTACAAAACTGGAATTACGTGAAATTGACCCGAAGCCTCCCTAAAATGGAACGTCACGCGTACATTCACGCGCGATCTCCTTGCGGGGCCCGGGAAGAGGCGACTGGTGACCGGCGATGGACAAAGCGATTCAAGGGACAAACAATGCGTAACATACTTCAGATGTTTAAGCTTGCAATTCATCATCGTCGACGAACATGAAGCTCCTCTTCTCTCTTCTCCTTATTTCGTCTGCAATTATATCTCTTTCTCATCGTTGTATTGCCAGGGGTGGCTTGCGGGGCTCTGTTCCTTCAGGTCCTTCTCTTCTTAGTTCCTTCGAATACTTCTCTATATCTCAATTTCTTCTATATGTTTGTTCTTGGTTTCGGGGAAGGTTTTGGACTGAGAAAGAATTTCGAACTTGGAGCCCTCAATTTGTTGTTAATAAGCAGTGAACGGGGAAAACACGATTCCTTGCTTAACGTTACGATGAATCAGTTCCATGAGGAATTAAATTCATATGTATAAATTCGTTTTTAATCTTTTGGAGTTTCTAACAAATATTTAATATTCGTATGACAAGGCTTAAACACTAGTCGTTATCCCAGTCATGCAAGGCATTTGTTTGAGGACCATCAAGCTCGGAGTCAAACAAGGTAATCGCTATGGAACTTTACCTAACTAGCTATGACATAGTTATTTCTTTCCCTTTTTGTGCATTAACTTCAATTATGTGTTTTCTTCTTCTTCCTAAGTGCTGTTGACCTGGCTTACGGGTACATGACCAATTCCGACCTTGAAATGGCAATCAAGGATTTGGGACGAAGGTGTAGCAACATTTCTAGAATATACAGGTGATTCCTCAGATCTGTGCTTTGTTGATTATCCATCTCCAAATTACTTCTCTGCAAATGACTTCCACAAGATACACCAATAGCAGCTTTCATGTTAAATTTACCACTCAATAAGGCAGTTTTTTTTTTTTAATCGATAAACTGACTTGTGATTTGTTTCTCTCTTTGAGGGATTTTTTGGAATGGTTATCAGTATTGGGAAGAGTGTGAATGGAGTTCCACTGGTAATCTTTTTTCCTTTTACAATTTGTTCGTGACTTAAATGTGTTTTAAGATGTGAACGGAACTTAAAAAGCTTAGTAGTAAGTGATTGTTATCGCATTCATTGCTTACAGTGGGTGATAGAGATTTCTGACAAGCCTGGGGAAGAAGAGTCTGAGCCTGCGTTTAAGGTGAGTGATCTGCACAGCATCAGTGAAGCAGCTGTTTCATTTTTTTTTTTTGTTTTTTATTTTTTTGATTTCAAGATACATTGACATATAGTTCAAGAAAGTCCAGCAAAGAGACATAGGGATTTACTATAGTAGAACATGACACATTGGTGACAGGAAGATATTTAAGAATCTTGGAACAACTTTTCTATTCATTTTGATCTCACTATACCTTACACAATCTGTGAAATTGAGCAGAAAATAAAATGATTACATGTAATTCTGTATTCAAGTTAAAGATAACATTTTTACAAGTCTCCTATGTGTTGAGTTCCTTCTTTCATAATATCAGAACATTATAGACACCTTTGCAAAGGTGTGGTCATGTTACTCTTTTTTTCCCCCCTCTCTTTCGAGTTGAGTGTGTTCATGTTACTGAGAATTTAAGATTGTGACACCCTGGAGAAATTTTAATATCTAATTGGTAGACCTAAGCAATGTGCATCCATGAGTCTTCTGAACCTGGCAGGACTCATGGATGAAGAGGTTAAATTATTGAAAGTGAAAGAACTCTTACAATTGCTTAGAATATTGATAATAATTAACTTGTATTGTAGTTGTGTGGATGCTGCAGTTGTCATGAGCATGTTAACACATGGAAACCAATTGCATCCCTCAAATTGGCCCAGGGGGCAGGGTGGACTTTTTTCAATCAAGAATGAATAGTTTTTGAAAAGATTTACAATTTATGAGCAAACTTATGTCATAAATCAAATAATTCACTTTCTTAAAAGGAAACTCTACATGTCTTCTGTAAGAATTGACAGTACTTGCTGTAATGTACCAGTTGTCCCTATGCCATTTGCTAATCAAGAGCTGGTAGTTTGTCAAATAATCTCCAAATGAACCTACAATTTTATAGTATAAATCAACTAGACATTTCTTTTCGAACCCTTATAAGATCCACCTTACTTTTGAAATAGATTTTTTCATAGATTAATGCCTATGAAATATTTGCTTAAGTATATTCATACTTCAAGGTATCTAACTTATACTGGGAAGGGAGTAAGGGACAGGGAACCTTTATTTGAATTTTATGTTTAACTGTCTTGGATGCTAACTACAGGAGGCTTTAATTATTTATGATTCTGACTGTTTGCCATGGCATTTAATAGAAATAAAGGGATAATTAAATAGTTATGAATGCCAAACAAGTGTAGTGAGGCGCTAACATGCAATGGTTATTATAGAAACAACTACTGAAGTATGCCTATCCCATTTTCAAAGGCTATTCATCTATCCTGCTGTCCCTGTTGGTGTTTATCCTGTATTTCCCCACAGCAACATGTTGCCTAATTTTATGTTTTGTTAGTTTTTTTTTGCACTGTTTCATGTTATTGTATTCATTTATCCATAAAAGAAAAATGAGACTTATTTATCTTTAGTTGCATTTTGGTTGATATGTGCTACTCATATATGGGCAGCTAATATGTATGGGAAATCAGGTAGTGTAGATAATTTTACACACGCATGGTTATTAACTGTAGCTTCCATCTCTGAATGCATCTGTTTGATGGCATATTTATACATTTGTTTATTGTTATGTAATTTTCTGAGGAATCTTTCAATTTGTGATTGATTTATCAATGATGCAGTACATTGGAAATGTACATGGAGATGAACCTGTGGGTCGTGAGCTTCTTATGCTTCTGGCAAATTGGTTATGTGATAACTATCTAAAAGATCCTCTGGTATTTAACTTTTTGTTTTCCTCGCAATTTGATGTTTTTATTTTCATCACCTAATTTGTTCTAGCATGTCAACTTTGTCCGAAGTCTCTCTGCTGTTCGAGCTAATTGGTTAGGATATCAAGTTCTTATCTAAAGCCAATATATGGTGTATGTAGTTTGGTGACCAGCAACAATTTCCTTCTATGCTGAACAGTAGATTGGAAATCATGGAATATGATCTTTACTACTTTTATTAGCAATAACCCTGCTAAAATACCTTGAAAGATTAACATTGGACTGATATTCAAGGTTTTGGGTTGAGAAAGGAATAGGCTATGCTTTGCTTCCCTCTGCAGTTTCAACTATTTGGTTTGATCATAATGCCGGAGTCTTTAATTTAGTTTCCTATCTTTATATTCAATGAGATGGGCTTGTTATTTTCGTACTCCTTCTGGTCCCATATATAAGATGTTTTGTACAAAATGCACGAATATTAAGGAAAGTCTCTTAACATTTAAAATTTTTGGAAAAAAACTAAAACTTCCATTTTTAACCTTATTAAATGCTTTATTATCATGCCTATTAGTGTAAGGACTAGGGAGTAATGACAGGGATAAAAATGGAAAAATTGTACTTAGCATCTTATAGTATAGACAAAAATTTGTTCTACAAAACATCTTATATATGGGATCGAAGGGAATATCTTAGTGGACTTCACCTAATTCTCTGTGATAAAGGGGTTATTTATAGTTGTATAATTTTTCTGTCATCTTTAACTTTCTGTCACTGAAATGTTTCAGGCAACATTGATTGTTGAGAACATTCACCTTCATATACTTCCATCATTAAATCCTGATGGCTTTAGTGTAAGAAGACGTAATAATGCAAATGACATTGATCTCAACAGGGATTTTCCTGACCAGGTAATTTTTTTTGGGCTAATAGTACTTTTTTTTTCCTTTTAATATGAGTTGAGGTTTTTATTTAAAAATCATTGTCATCCTTTACATCATTCAATTCTATTTCACCCTAGATTTGTGGATATTTAAGTTGTGCTGTAAACTATGTGTTTTCTTATTCATAAACTGATGGCAATACATAGGAATATATAGAAGGAAACCTAGCCCTAAAGAATCAAATCAAATCAAATCAAATCCCGCTAAATCAGGACCTAATAAAAACAGAAACTAAAAACTGATCAAATCATATTCTAGGTTTAATGAAAGACGGCTAAAGAAACAGAATAAAAGATAAAAAGGAAATAATGGGCCTAAGTGAGCTTTAGGGCTACAAATCGCACTCTCTGACGCTCCCCCTTAAGCTGGTGAATATATATTTATCATTCCTAACTTGCAAGAGAGCTCTTCAAACTTTGTTCTGTTTAGGGCCTTGGTAAATAAATCTGCAACCGGCATGCTTGATGGAGTATAGCTGAGATCAATAAGTCCTCTCTCAATCTTTTCTTTGATAAAATGTCTATCAATTTCAACATGTTTAGTGCGATCATGATGTATGGGGTTTTTGGCAATTCCCACAGCCGCAAGATTGTCACACCACACCTTTATAGGCTTTGTAGTTTGTATTTTCAATTCTTGCAGTAACCTTTGAATCCATAACCCTTCACAGATTCCATATGCTAAGGCTCTAAACTTAGCTTCAGCTGAACTTCTTGCTATGACCTGTTGCTTCTTGCTTCTCCATGTCACAAGATTTCCCCAAACAAAAGTATAAGGGGGAATCATTGTTCAGGACCAAGATCTCCAGTTTATTAAATTTCAGGATCAAGAAACTGTGAAATTAGAAGAAAAGACCTTGGGTCCTTAAAGTAAACTAAATCAAAATCAATATTACCAAAATACCCTTAATGAAATTCGAAATATAAGTTGCAAATTTAGAATAACGAAGTTGCAAAATTGGAAGAAGAAGTTGCAAATCCTTGGAACCACTTTGATGATTATAAAGTTGAAATCTGATTCTTCCGTGTTAAAATTGGAAACATTAGTTGCAAAATTAAAATAATGAAGTTGTAAAATTGGAGCCACTTTGATGATTATAAAGTTGAAATTTGATTCTTCTGTGTTAAAATTGGAAATATAAGTTACAAAATTAGAATAACGAAGTTGCAAATCCTTGTAGCCACTTTGATAATTATAAAGTTAAAATCTGATTCTTTCCTGTTAAAATTTGAAACATAGGTTGCAAAATTAGAATGTGGAACTTGCAAAATATGAACAAAAAGTTGTAAATTCCTGGAGCTACTTTGATACTTTTAAAGTTGAAATCTGATTCTTTTGTGTTAAAATTTGAATCATAAGTTGCAAAATTAGAACAACAAAGTTGCAAAATTGCAAGAAGAAGTTGCAAATTCCTGGAGTCACTTTGATGATAATAAAGTTGAAATCTGATTCTTTTGTGTTAAAATTGGAAACATAAGTTGCAAAATTAGAATAACTAAGTTGCAAAATAAGGTTAGGGTATTTTGGTAATGTGGAATTTGATTTAATTTGCTTTAAGAATCCAAGGTTTCTTTTTCTAATTTTACAATTTCTTGGTCCTAAAAGTTAATAAATTGAATCTTGGTTCCATACAGTAATTCCCCCAAAGTATAATACCCAGTGGTTGACCTTCCATCTTCAACTGACCCTGCCCAATCTGCATCAGTATAAATTTCTAACCCTTGGTTAGTTCCTTTTCCAAAGAAGAGCCCTTTCCCTGGTGTTAACTTAAGATATCTAAGAATACAATACACAGCCTCCGTATGTTCCTTTTGTGGCTTACTCATGAACTGGCTCACCACACTAACAAAGAAGCTAATATCTGGTTTGGTGTGAGACAAATAAATTAGTTTGCCTACCAGTCTCTAATATCTACCGGTGTCAACAGGTGTTCCATCTATTTTTGTTTCAAGTTTTATGCTAGTCTCCATAGGTGTTTCAGCTGGCTTAGCTCCTAACATCCCAGTTTCCTTAAGTAAATCCAATTTATACTTTCTTTGAGATACACTTATTCCTTTACTCGTTCTTGCAACCTTCATTCCTAGAAAATATCTCAATTGTCCCAAGTCCTTTACTTCAAATTCAATTGCTAATACATCATTCGATTTCTGAATTTCATCAACAACATCACCTGTAAGAATTAAGTCATCCATATAAACAATTAAAATTGCCATTTTACCTCCAATATGTTTTACAAACATGGTACAATCAGATTGTCCCTGAGAATATCCCATCCTTTTTACAGCTCTAGTGAATCTGTCAAACCAAGCTCTGGGTGACTGTTTTGGTCCATAAAGTGACTTGAGTAGCCTGCATACATTTTGTGTACCGCTGTTACAAGGTATTCTAGGAGGTATCTCCATATAAACTTCCTCTTCTAAGTCTCCATTTAAAAAGGTTTTTTTGACATCCAATTGGTGCAAGGGCCAATCAAGATTTGTTGCTAATGAAAGAAGAACTTTTATGGAGTTAAATTTAGCAACAGGTGCAAATGTTTCCTGGTAGTCTATACCATAGGTTTGGGTAAAGCCCTTAGCAACTAATCTAGCTTTATATCTATTAACACTTCCATCGGGATTGTATTTAATTGTAAAAATCCATTTACATCCAACCTTTGACTTACCTTCAAGTGGAGTTGTTATCTTCCATGTTCCATTTTTCTTCAAAGCTCTCAATTCTTCATCAATTGCCTCTTTCCATCTCAGACCTTTTACAGCCTCTTGAAAGCTTTTTGGTACCTTGGTTGATCACAAGTAGCCACAAAAGATTGCAAACTAGGAGATAGCTTGCTATAGGAGACATAATTACTAATAGGATGCTTAGTACAAGTTCTTACCCCTTTTCTCAAGGCAATAGGCCAGCTGAGATCATCAGAATTTGGACCAGGTTCAGAAGCGTGACTTTGCTCAAGAGTGAGATTAGATGCTCTACCTTCGGGCTCTTGAAGCTTGTCATCCTGCTACAACACTGGATCTCGTCCTCTTCTGGTATAAACCTAAACCTCTCTAGGATTCGGGTGGCCTGTATCCTCAGATTGGTCTGGATAATTTTTTGGTACTGTTTGCAATTGTGTCTCAGTTCTGAAAAGCTATGTTTCAGGTTTGGAAGGTTGTGTTTACTATGTGTCAGGTATCAAGATAGAAGGGATAGTGTCAGGTATTGGCATTGGAATTTCTGAAATCGAATTCCCAGGTTCTGAAGTGTTTGAAATTTGCCATTCTGTTGTATGATTCTCCCCCTGAATGGCTGAATGAGGATAATAGGATTGGTCTTCAAAGAAAGTCACATTCATAGTCACATAAACGTTTCGAGTTTTAGGGGGAAAACATTTGTAACCCTTTTGTGTGGGCGAATATCCAACAAAAATGCACTTCTGCTCTGGAATCAAACTTTCCACCACTCTCCTTGTGCCCAAAAGCCACAAAAAGCAAATACTTTTTGAGGAAGGGTTGAAACAAGAGGTGAATTAGGATAAGTTCCAAGGAATTTTTGGACATGAGATAGATATTTTAAGGGTTTTGAAGGCATTCTATTGATAAGGTAGGCTGAGGTTAGTATAGCGTTTCCCCAAAGATATCCAGGAACATTATTTGTCATCATAATCGCCCGAGCGACCTCCAGCAAGTGCTTATTCTTCCTTTCAACCACCCCATTTTGTTGGAGGATATTGACACGATGTTTGATGATGAATCCCATGTCTCTTTAGATATTCCTGAAATGTAGCACTTGAATACTCCTTCACATTATCACTTCTTAGCACCTTGATGGTGGTTTGAAACTGGTTTTGAACAAAGCCATTGAAATTCTGAAAGATTTGATATACTTCTGACTTTGCTTTCATTAAGAATACCTACATTCATCTTGTATGATCATCGATGAAGGTTACAAACCATCTAGCATTAGATAGAGTTGTTTTCCTAGATGGTCCCCACACATCACTATGGACAAGGGAGAAAGGCTGAGTTGGTTGGTTAGGTTGTGGAGAGTATGTATTTTTGGTATGTTTAGCAAATTGACAGATCTCACATTGGAAATGGAAAGAATTTTTATTGATCAAATAGGGAAATACATGCTTCATATAATTAAAACTGGGGTGGCCTAACCTATAGTGCCACATCAACAAATCTTTATTCTGAAATTCGGCAGAAAAAGACAGTCTTTCTACTTTAGAAAACCTTCTCCATTCATGCCCCTTTTGATCCTTCTAAGTAGTAGAGTCTATCCCACTCCCTAGCACTGTCAATCTTCCTCCCCGAGTTCAAATCTTGAAAAATACAGATAAATGCTTCAATAATCACACGACAATTTCCATATTTGGTGATCTTACTCATAGATAACAAATTGCATTTCAACTCAGGAACATATAATACATTTGTCAAAACCAAATCTTTGGTTACTCTTATTGTGCCAATACCATATACAACAACAACAACAACAACAATAGTCTTATCCCACTAAGTGGGGTCGGCTACATGGATCAAACGACGCTAATGAGCTCTATCAAACACCATCTCCTCAGATAGATCATTTCTCAAAAGGTCATTCCTTATAACTTCCCTTAATGTCCTTTTTGGTCTTCCTCTACGCCTTTTGATCGGGCTCCAGGCCATTTGATCAACTCTCCTCACTGGCTCCTCTTGCCCTCTTCTTTGAACATGCCCAAACCACCTTAAACGATGTTCCACCATTTTCTCCTCAATAGGTGCTACCCCAACTTTCCTTCGTATACATTCATTTCGTATCTTATCCAATTTTGTATGACCACACATCCATCTCAACATTCTCATCTCTGCTACTCCCATCTTATGCTCTTGTTGTCCTTTCAGAGCCCAACATTCACTACCATATAGCATTGCTGGCCTTATAGCTGTTCTGTAAAATTTTCCTTTAAGCTTAGTAGGCACCTTGCGGTCACAAATAACTCCTGTTGCTTTCCTCCACTTTAACCACCCAGCTTGTATCCTATGCATAACATCCCCATTAATTTCACCATTATTCTGTAAAATCGACCCCAAATATTTAAACTTTGACACCTCAGGGATGATTTGCTCTCCAATTTTTACCTCTGAATCATCTATAATTGGCCTCTTATTAAATTTGCAATGCATATATTCCGTCTTACTCCTACTCAGACGGAAACCTTTTGATTCCAAAGTATGTCTCCATACTTCAAGTTTAGAGTTGACCTCTTCTCTTGAGTCCTCAATTAAAACTATATCATCCGCGAAGAGCATACACTTTGGAATTTCTTCTTGTATATGTTCTGTAAGAACATCCAAAACCAAATCAAATAGGAATGGACTCAAAGAAGATCCTTGATGTAAGCCTATTGTTATAGGGAAGTCCTTTGTCACACCTCCAGGGGTCCTCACACTTGTTGTTGCCCCCTCATACATATCCTTTATGCCTCGAATATAAGCCACCCGGACCCCTTTCTTCTCCATTGCTTTCCACAATACATCTCTTGGTACCCTATCATAGGCTTTTTCCAAATCAATGAAAACCATATGCAAGTCCCTCTCTTAATTCCGATATTTTTCAATCAAACCCCTTAATAAATAAATAGCCTCTGTTGTAGACCGCCCTGACATAAATCCAAACTGGTTTTCTGAAATACGAGACTCCTTTCTGAGTCTATACTCAATCACTCTTTCCCAGAGTTTCATGGTGTGACTCATGAGTTTTATCCCCCGATAATTAGTATAATTTTGAATATCCCCCTTGTTTTTGTATATGGGCACTAGAGTGCTCTTCCTCCATTCCTCTGGCATTTTCTTGGACCTTAAAATCTCGTTAAATAACTTAGTGAGCCACCAAACCCCCTTCTCTCCTAAGCACTTCCAAACTTCGATAGGAATCCCATCAGGACCAATGGCTTTACCATTATCTATTCTCTTAAGAGCTTCTTTCACCTCTCCAACCCGAATCCTACGATAGAAATTCAAATTGAGATCCTTTTCATGGGTTGTTAGTCCTTCAGTATCAATAGTCATATCCAATCCATTATTGAACAGCTTATGAAAGTAGCTCCCTCATCTTTCTTTGATATCATCATCTGCAACTAAGATTTTTCCTTCTTCGTCCTTAATGCATCTCACTTGGTCCAAATCTCTCGACTTTCTTTCCCTCATCTTGGCAATTTTGTAAATCTTATGTTCACCTTTTTTTGTTCCTAAATCCTGGTAGAATTCCTCAAAAGTTTTAGATCTAGCCTCACTCACTGCTTTCTTAGTCTCCTTTTTAGCCAACCGATAACATTTCCAATTTTCATCGTTATTGCATAGATGCAAGGCTTTGAAACACTCTTTCTTATATTTGACCTTCTCCTGCACACTCTCATCCCACCACCAAGATTCTTTATCCTTAGGTCCAAAACCTTTGGATTCACCCAATATTGCTTTAGCGGTATCCCTGATCCTTTTAGCCATCTCATTCCACAAGATATTAGCACTTCCTTGCAAGTCCCAATTACCTTCCTCCATAACTTTCCTCGTAAAAATCACTTGTTTCTCACCTTTTAGTTGCCACCACTTAATCCTGGGATTAAAAACTTTTCGACTTTTCAGTTTACGATTCTTAACTATCACATCAAGGACCAAGACCCTATGTTGTGAAGTTAAACTCTCATCAAGAATTACTTTGCAGCCTTTACAAGTTGATCTATCTGAGTTCCTTACCAAAAAGAAGTCAATTTGCGACCTTTGGACTCCACTCTTATATGTAATTAAATGCTCCTCCCGCTTCTTGAACCAGGTGTTTATAATCGTCAGGTTGTAAGCCATTGAAAAATCAAGAATGGAATGTCCCTCCTCATTTACTTCTCCCAAGCCATAACCGCCGTGAACTCCTATATATTGCCTTGTCTCTTTTCCAACATGACCATTAAGATCGCCCCCAATGAGGATCTTTTCCTCTTGTGGGATATCTTGAACCAAGCCCTCCAAATCTTCCCAAAACTTTTCCTTAATATGTGCATCCGACCTTACTTGAGGTGCATAAGCACTAATAACATTAAGTGTATCATGTCCAATAGTCAATTTTAAGGATATGATCTTATCTCCAATCCTTTTGACTCCTACCACATTCTTTTTCCAGTCTTTATCCACAATAATACCAACTCCATTCCTTCCTCGAACCTTCCCTACATACCAAAGTTTATAACCAGTAGTATCTAGCTCTTTAGCCTTTTCTCCTACCCATTTAGTTTCTTGAAGACATAAGATGTTAATTCTCCTTCAAATCATAGCATCTACCACCTCCATAGATTTACCTGTTAACGTACCAATATTCCAAGAACCAAATCTAATCTTGCTTTTCTGGGCTAACTTCTTTACCCACATCCGTCCAGGATGATGTGGGAACCCTTGCTCATTTAACACTACACCCGGGCGCCGATGTAGCGGCTCTAGCTCATTTGACACTGCATTCGAGCCATACAGCGCGTTACTTCTGGGCAACGACTTAGCCTTAGCACATATACGTCTTTGATCCATGTCATGAGATTCGACAAATTTTTACGTTGGCTGTC
Organism: Adenanthera pavonina; assembly: GCA_026686845.1. Lineage (NCBI taxonomy): Eukaryota > Viridiplantae > Streptophyta > Magnoliopsida > Fabales > Fabaceae > Adenanthera > Adenanthera pavonina. The sequence goes on along the minus strand of JAIVEN010000001.1, from coordinate 48,353,753 downwards.
GAGGGTCTAACACAACCCTCCTCCTTTACCCGGGCTTGGGACCGGCTATGACACTACATAGGCGGAGTTTGTGCCAATACCATATACCTTAGTATAAATTCCATTAGCAACCTTTACAATCAAGTTTTCTTTACAAGGCTCTGGGGATTAAATCCTTGTTACCAGTCATGTGGTCGCTTGCACTTGAATCAACAATCCATGTCTTTTCAGTTAAGCATTTTGCATTTAAAGCAATAATACCATTACCTGTTTGGGCTAAATTAATTGAAGGAACCTTGTCAATGGATGCACCCTCATGCTTCTCTAAAATTTTCTGAAGGAACAGCAGCTCATCTTCGCTCAATTTTCCTTCACTTTGTTCTCTCTTCTCCTCACTTGCTGTTACATATCCTCGATTTTCTGGCCTTGGCTTCTGCTTCATATTAGGTGGCTTCCCGTGCAGCTTCCAACAGTTGTCCTTGGTGTGACCACCTCAATTACAATGATCACACTAGGCCTTTGATCCCTTTTTTCCTTTTTGATCTGCTGTACCGATGCCACGGACAGCCATTGTAGAGCTTTCAAATTGACCTACAATCCCTTGAGTGAGCATTTTCTTGCTTTCTTCACACTTTATCAAATTGAAGGTTTCATCTAGTGATGGTAATGGTTTCAGACCCATGATACGTCCCCTTATTTCTTCATAGATATCGGACAGCCCTAATAGGAACTCATAGGTTCTTTCTTTTTCAACAATCTGACTGTAGTGGATAGCATCTTCAGTGCACTTCCAGTTATAAATGTCAAACAAGTCCGATTGTTGCCACAGTTTCTGAAGTAAGCTATAATACTTTGTAACATTGGACTCCCCCTGTTTAAGTTTTCTCAGCAATCTTTTCAACTGGTACAAGGGTGTTGTGTTGTCCATAGTTGAATATCTCTTTCTTGTAGTATCCCAGATTTGTTTAGCTGTCTTTGCCAAGAGGTAGCCTTCACTGACGTCGAGAGTCATCGAATTGCAAAGCCAACTCATGACCATGTTTTCAGAGAACCATGTGTCAAAATTAGAATCATCAGGGCCTGGTTGTTTGGCTTCACTAGTTATATACTACTTCTCCTTGCCTTTGCCACGTATATACATCAATATGCTTTGTGACCACTAAAGGTAATTTTTGCCATTCAACTTGTGACCAACGACCATCTGAGGTAGAATTTCATTTGTAGCATTCTAGCGGATCCTATCGCACCAGCAATTGGGTTCAATGTCTAGGACGTGTTGGTCTGCGTTTTTGAGCCGTCTCCATTCAACGATGTATTAGGGTTTTCATGTACATCGGTAGTGAAGGCTCTAGCAATACCCATGAGGTGTCCTTTGTAATCCATGGATCAAGTTTAATGCTTTGATACCATGCTGAAAACTATGTGTTTTCTTATTCAGCAACTGACAGGATACATAGGAATATATAGAAGGAAACTTAGCCTTAGAGAATCAAATCAAATCTCGCTAAATCAAGACCTAATAAAAACAGAAAATAAAAGCTGATCAAATTACATTCTAGATTCTAGGTTTAATGAAAGACAGCTAAAGAAACAGAATCAAAGATAAAAAGGAAACAATGGGCCTAAATGGACTTTAGGGCTACAAATCACACTCTCCAACAAGTTGTGAATAGTCATCCAAGCTTAAAGGTGAAGAGATTGATGAGAAAAACTCTATGGCAGGGGAGATAGGAAGAAGATCCCGTGGGATTGAAGTAATTAGCATTTGTTTTATTTTTAAAATAAATAATCAATGCACCTTTCAATAACTATGCTTTTGGATAACTTATAACTATGTTCTTGGATAACTTAAACTTTTTTCTTCGGAGTTGAATGTGTTAACATCGTGGTTACAACTAAATCCGTTGGAATTCTTCAATTTTTAACATGATAAATAAATTTGTGATTTACTATTTCAAAATAACAAAATGTGTTCAGGCTAAAACAATGGAGAGGTCATATTGTCTAGAAGTATGAAATTTGTGCTGTCCTTAGGTGTATTTGGATGGTGCAAAATCTTTGTCTTTTCAAGGATATCTTTTTCTCCCTTGCATGTCATTCATGGTTTCTTGTGTGTGCTTTAATGCTTTTTAATAGAGGCTAGATTGCTAGAGAAATTGGATAGCTTTGCTCAGTGGCGGAGCCACAATATGAGTAGGGTTGGCCCCCTCTTACCTTTTATAAAATATACCTATGTAGTATTGAATTTTAATATTAAGCCTTTATGCTCCTTGAAATTTTGCACCTATTGAACTCAGTATTTGTTGAGCTCATTCATATATTTATATATATATATATATTTGCAGAATTCATATATTTTATATATTTTTGATAAGAGCCTAGTGGCATCGTATGAATCATATAGCCCACCTCACTTAATGGGATAAGGTTAATATTGTTGTATTCATTATGTGATATTTTAAATTAATCCCACTAAATTTGCACATTTATTTTTGTTTTTTTCCCAGTTCATTTCATTTATTTCTCCATTTATGATTATTTTTCCTTGCCTTTGATGCAGAAGAGATAATTAAATTATCATAAAATAATTAGAATTTTAATAATTATGAGGTTATTTTAATATAATTTATTTTGAATTTAGTTTATCTTTTAGGATTTGGTTATTTTGTTTAGATTTATCTTTATTTTATATTTTAAGATATAGTTTAGTTTAATATTTATCACTTGTTTAAATTTAAATTATTTTATCCTTTTAGGATCCTAGTTAGATTAGGTTTTCGGACTTTATATATAAACCATAGAATCTCTCATTGTACGCATCTTTTTTCTTATTGATTGATTAGTATTTTGAAGCCTTTTTCAGTAAATTATCTCTCCTTTTTAATTTTCTACTCTTCTCATCTATATTTTACTCTTCCCTTACCTTGTCCTACATTAAGTTAGTATCAAAGCAGGTTCATACACTCCTTCCCATACTTCTTGTGCTGGAAACCTGCCAGAAAAACTTGCTGGAATCCTAACCATCCTGCTGCTGAAGCCAAAACACTAGTTTCCCAACATTCGATTAACAAACCACCACTGCCGTTCGACTCACCGCCCAAAATCTGGCCAGATCATGAAGACCCACTACCAGCCACCGTCCCACACGCCTCCACTCGCCGGAGTTCTTCCATGCGTGTGGGCCCCATGCGCCACCTAGCCTAGTTTAGTCCAGATCATGTTTTTCACTATTTTTGAGGTGTTTTCATGCAATTTCTTCCATTCTAGTCCATCAAATAAAGGCTTGAGTTCTCTTTTGGAGGTATGTTTGAATTAATATCATTAGTATGGCTTTTATCGAGCGCCTTGAGTATTTATTTGACCGCATGGATTGTCACTTTGATTGAATGGATCGTTACGTTGATCACATGAATTGTCGCTTAGATGAAACAAATCATAAGCTTGATGAATTGAAAAGGTTGTCCGAAGGCATTCTATATGTTTTCAGGTTGCTAAATAAGGGTATAGCGATAAAACTTGAGGCTTTAGAGGAAAAGTGCAAGTGTTAAAAAGAAGAAGAGTAATCATAGCAGGAAGTTATAGTTACAAAGCAAATTGAAGCAATACCATCTATAAATAATTCCTCAGAATCCAAAGAGGATCTTGATGTTATGGTTATTGAAAAAGACAGAAGTTTGAAGAATGAACAAGTTTGAAAACAATCTCCACCAATGGAAGTTGTGCCATTTGAGGTTGTTGATTATGATTGTCAGTTTCATCCTATCCTTATGTCACCTCACTCATGTGTTAAGCTATCTATTGTGGAGAAGCAGGATGTTATCTTTCTTGATGATTATCTCCATTGTTACCTTGTTCATTGGAAAGGATTTCCAGAGTTGATGAAGTTTTTAGTCTTTGAAGATAAGTTCATTAGCTTAGATCTCATCTTTTGCTATCTTGCTTGCTGGAAAAGTTTATTAAATCTAGATGCTACATGGAGTATTAACTCTCCAGAAGGATAGAGAATTCTTTCAATTGGCGGAGAATAATGCAAAAAAGATAATTAAATTTTCATAAAATAATTAGGATTTTAATAATTATTAGGTTATTCAGATTTAATTTATTTTGAATTTATTTTATCTTTTAAGATTTGGTTATTTTGTTTAGATATATTTTAGGATATAGTTTGGTTTAATATTTATCTTTTGTTTAGAGTTAAATTATTTTATCTTTTTAGAATACTGGTTAGATTAGGCTTTGGACCTCTATAAATAAATCTTAAAACCTCTCATTATACGCATCTCTTTTGTCATTGATTGAATAATATTTTGAAGCCTTTTTCAGTGAATTACCTCTCATTTTTAATTTTCTACTCTTCTCATCTATCTTTTCACCATTCTCCTACCTTGCCGTACATCACTCTTTCTCTCTCTCTCTCTCTCTCCCCATCCAAATTGTCCGTAACTTATTAGACTTCACTGAATGATTTTTCTTTCTTGTCTTATTGCCCTAGCCCAATTTTTCTTCTTATTTTTGATTGATATGTAATCAATGCATTTGATATATGTTTGTAGTTAGTATTAGTAGTTCTACAATCATTGACTAGGATATAACCAAGTTCCAACTTTAATATATTATATTTTTAGTTGGACCAAAATTGTCTTTGAAAATAATGCAAAAGTTTTTGGAATATTATTGGATAAAATAATTTTTTCTATGCTTCATAGTTAAATACTTTCAAATTGATAGTAGTAAGCTTTTATGCTTTATTAGATAATTTTTTTCCTTTTAAAATGTTATTTTGAGTTTTTCGTGAAATTATCATGATGATGTTAGGGATAATTCTTTTTTTTTTTTTTTGTGTTTCCTTATTATGCATTGCATATGCTGAATATCGAGGTAGTCAAAGGTGAAAGGCACAAGGCCTATAAAATGCTTGAGGCGAAAGGCGCTAGAAAGGCGTGCGCCCGAGCGAAGTGAGGCGTAACAATAAAACATATCTCATATATATGGTATAGACAAAAAAAATTGATAAAAATATATTGAAATACCTTTCATATATGTATTTTGAAAAAGAACAAACAATAAAATGCACTACTTAAAGTTTCAAAAATTGTTTAAAAACATAAAAGAACAATCTAAAAGCCTATGAAACATCTAATTAGTTATCTGAATTTGAATTAGATTTAGATGCATGAATACCATCACTTTGTTCTTTTCATTAGATTTATATCCGTCAATATCTTTTTCTATCTCATCTGAATCATCCTCCACTTCCTCAGTGCGAACAATTGGTGTTGAACTTGAAGCTTTTGCTATCTTTTTTCCTTTTGATTTAGATGAGCTAGATCCCTTTCCTTTAGTTTGGCTTCTAGTATTTTTGTTAGTTTCTCCAACACCTGCTACCTATACTACAAGTCCCCATGTTAATTGATCATTGTCATCACCAAAAACTGGTTCATCTTCTACAGCCTCATTAATGTTTTGTCGAGCCCCCATTTTGCCGAGTAACAGTTCATTGTTTTCATCAATGTCATTTGAGAGAAATAGGGTCTAGGTCGTTCCTCTCATATCGAGTGTTTAGAGCTTGATTGTACTTAATGAAAACCAAGTCATTATTTTTAAAACTTATTAACTTATAGAATATCTTAAATCTAAAATTTTTCTATCTTATCTAATATTTTAGAAATTTCTTTTTTTAATTAAAAAACTTTTTTACTTTATTAACTTATTTGATATTTTAAATTTAAATTTTAAACTTACCCATTATTTTTATTATAAGGCTTTCCTATTTTATATTTATGTTTTATATAGTACAAATTAACTTATATAATTTCTATCTTATTCTTATATTAAAATTTATAACAATTAAATTAACTATCTTAAACAAATACAGTAACAGTGTGATCAATTCGGTGAAACAAAAAAGCTACCCTAGGACCTCGTTAGTAGCTTAAGGTGGCAACAACAGATGTGGCATAATGAGGAACCTCCATTGCACCAAAATTAAAGCACAGCAGTGGCACTCACATCTCTCATTGTCAGTTTGGGAGGCAAAGCATCCTCCTCTTGGTCGAGTTTGAGTCTTCACCAGCTACATAATTCAAGTTTGATAGTTGTGGCCTCCATAGATAGACTCGAAACCATCACAAAAGTCCTACCCAATAGCTCGAAACCAAGTTTTGCTTCTTCTCAATGTCACCCACGACCTCCGACATTTAACTAACTTTGCTTCTTCTTCTTCGTTTTTTTTTCCCTCATGGCACCAAAAGGCACTAGCCTTTCACATAGGAAAGGCGTTGCAGGCAAGCGCCTTTTTGCGCTTCATGAAACCCGTCACCTCACTTGTTGTGCAAGGTGATGGGACAAATTTACACTTTGCCTTAATGCCTTAGGCATTAAGGTGCGCGCCTTTAACAATACTGTTGAATACAATCATAGAAATCTGAAAATTGTAATGCTTTATTTCTGTGTAAATTTGATATACAAGTTTCAATATTTATAGAGGAGACGGACGCTTCTCTCTAGGCTAGGAAAACAAACAAAATATCTCCTAATTACAACCTATTAAATCCCAACGTTCAAAAGAAAAAAAATAAAAGGAAGAGTATAATTCAATTAGTCGTTAGGAATCTCATATTAAATGAAAGATATGATTCTCTTTAAATAAGGCAATTCTAATCACCCTTTAGTTGAGAGAGAGAGTATATCTTTAATTAATATATAACTCACTCCCCCTCAAGTTGGGAAGTAGATATCAATCATCCCCAGCTTGCCTTCAAGTTCTTCCATTCTGATTCTTGGTAGTGCCTTTGTCATGATATCTGCAACTTGAAACTTGGTTGAGACATAGAGTAAGTCAACAGCATTTGCTTCCACTTTTTCTTTGATAAAGTGACGATCAATTTCAATGTGCTTTGTTTTATCATGTTGAATTGGATTCTTGGTAATGCTAATAACTGTCATATTGTCACAATGAATTTTGATTTTGCCTTCAATATTAACCTGTAGTTCCTTCATGAGACTATTGAGCCAAATTCCTTCACCAATACTATGTGCCATAGCCTGGTATTTTGCTTATGCACTACTGCGAGCTATTATCGGCTGTTTTTTACTTCTCCATGTCACTAAATTCTCCCAAACATAGGTGCAATAACCAATAGTAGATTTTCTATCCATGATAGATCTAACCCAATTTGCATAAAAAATGACTTCTAATGTTCTCATGTTGTTTTTCTTAAAGAATATCCCTTTCCCAGGAGCACCTTTTAGATATTGAAGAATTCTATGAGCAGCATCTAAATGCACTTCCATGGCTTGTTCATGTGTTGGCTAATTACGTTGACTGCAAAGTTTATGGCAAGTCTAGTGTGGGAGAGGTAGATAAGTTTCCCAACTAGTTTTTGAAATCTTTCGGTGTTAATTGGTGGACTTTCCTCCATGAATTTTGTTTTGTAGTCAGTTTCCATAGTAGAATCTACAGGTTTACATCCGAGCATCTTGGTTTCAGTGAGAAGGTCAATAGTGTATTTTCTTTGTGAGATGGATACCCCTTTATGTGATCTTGCTATTTCCATACCGAGAAACTACTTGAGAGGTCCAAGGTCTTTAGTTTGAAATTCCTTGGACAAAGCGTTCTTTAGGCTGCTTATTTTCTTTTCAAAGTTTCTTGTTATGATGATGTCATCAACATATACAATGAGTAGAGCAATCTCCTCACAACAACAACAACAACAACAACATATACAATGAGTAGAGCAATCTCCCTATTACTAGAAAATTTAAAGAACATCGTGTGATTACATTGGCTTTGTTCGTAGCCTTGACTACCTTGGTGAATCTGTCAAACCAAGCTCTGGGTGATTGCTTTAGCTCATAAATTGACTTGTGTAGTTTGCATACTTTCCCAGCAACCTCAAACCCAGGTGGCATTGACATATAGACTTTGTCCTCTAACTCTCCTTTTAAGAAGGCATTTTTTATGTCAAGCTGATGGAGAGGCCAGTTGGAATTGGCAGCTAAGGAGAGAAGTACTTTGATGGTGTTGAACTTGGCCACTGGAGCAAAGGTTTCCTAGTAATTGATCCTGTGAGTTTGAGTGAATCCTTTATCAACTAGGTAAGCCTTGCATTTGTTAATGGTTCCGTCTAAATTGTATTTTATTGTGAAGACCCACTTGCTTCCCACAACTTTCTTTCCTTTAGGTAATGAGACCAGTTCCAAAGTTTGGTTTTGCTTGAGTGCCCTTAGTTCTTCTTGGACGGCCTCTTTTCACTTCTCATGCTTCATGGCTTTATTTATACTCTGTGGAATTTGCTCATTTGAAAGATTAGTAGCAAAGGTCTTAAAAGTACTAGATAATTTTCCTTATGACATATATTTCTTAACATGATGCTGAGTACAAGACCTTTTTACCCTTTTTAAGAGCTATGGGCAACCTAAGATCTTCCATAGTTGGACTTGGATCCGAGGACATGTCAGCTAAAGTGGGGCTGGTGCTGACCTCATGGGGTTGTTTTTTGGAATAAACTTGATCATATCTGAAGTTTTCTTTATTAAGAGCTTGGTTGTCAATATTTTCAGCAGAATTTTCTACTAAATTTCCACCAGAATTTGCAGTAGAGTTTTCTTGACTTTCTGCTGAATTTCCACCGGAATTTTCACTAGAGTTTTCTTGATTAATGTTTGTAGTAGGAATATCTTTGTGTTCCAAGTTTGGTTGATCAAGGTTTTATTCAGTTATTGTGGTAAACTTATTGATAGGTATGGTAGAAGAAAAATTCCATTCATATTCTTCCTTCTTCCCTTGGATGGAATTTTTTGTATAAAAAGGTTTTTCTTTGTCAAAAGTCACATCCATAAAGAAGAACTTTTTAAGATTGGGTGAGTAACAACAGGACCCCTTTTAATGTTGCATATCCAAGAAAAATACATTTTATAGCTCTAGGATCAAGTTTGTTTTGTGTATTTTGGTGAACATACACAATGCAACCAAAAACTTTAAAGGGAATAGTGAGAAGTTGAGTGTTTAGGTTAGTTTTAAGAAGAATATTACAAGGTGATTCAAAGGAAAGGGTCTTAGAGGGCATTTTATTAATAAGATAGATTGATGTGGTTACAGCTTCACCCCAATAAACATAAGGCACATTCATGGCAGGCATAATAGCTCTTGTTACTTCTAGGATGTGTCTATTTTTTCTCTCAGCAACGCTACTTTGTTGGGGTGTGTGAGGACAAGTGGTTGATGTTTTATTCCGTTATTGGCTAAGTAGTTTTCAAGGGTTGTGTTTACATATTCTTTCCCATTGTCACTTTTAAGAGTTTTAATTTCAGTTTGGAATTGTGTTTTTATTAATTGATGGAACCTTATAAAGGTAGAAGCAACCTCAGCCTTCTCCTTAAGGAGATAGATCCATGTGACCTGATAGTGATCATCCACAAAAGTAATAAACCACCTATGACCGGATAGACTTTGAACTTTAGAAGGTCCCCAAACATCACCATGTATTAATTGAAAAGGTTGGGTAGGTTGATAAATATGACTAGGATAATGAGATTCTGTGTGTTTTGCTAACTCACAAGTTTCACATTTTATTCCATGAAAATTTTTATTTTGAAGATTTAGGTACAATTTTTGCATATAGTTAAAGCTAAGATGACCCAATTTTTTATGCAAAAGTAAAATATTGAAACTTGACTTAGTACTGATATTACCCCTATTTGGGTAACCTATCCTCATGAGGTATAGACCACCAACTTCTTCAGCATTGCCAATCGTCTTCTTGGATACCAAATCCTGCATAACGCATTCTTTGTCAGTAAATTCCACTTTACATTTGTTGTCTTTCACTAATTTGCTTACTGAAATTAAGTGACAATCTAACTTTGGAACAAGTAGCACATTCTTGAGCTTCATTCCATTACCTAGAGTTATGTTACCAATTTCAGTTATTGTTATAGTAGTGCCATCAGCAATTTTTATAGTTGATGTAGAAGATGGTTTTATAGGTTTAATGAAATCAAACATTGACTCATCATGTGTCATATGATCAATAGCACCCAAGTCAACAGTCCAAACAAGTTTAAGGATATGAGAAAAAAATACAGCAGAGATTTTACTGTTGTGGGCTACTTTACTTGCCTTAGAATTACCTTTTTGTTCACTAGCTATCTTCATAGAGAACAATTTCTGGATGAATCCAATTTGTTCCTTTGAAAATAAGCTTTGACCAGGTTCAATTGCTTCAGTTTGCCCTTCCTCTTTGACGACAAGGCTTCAGTTTTCACTCCTTTGCCTAGGCCTCCAATTAGGTGGCTTCCCATGAATTTTCCAGCAATTGTCTTTAGTATGGCCTCCCCTTTTGCAATGATCACACCAGCCCTTGCCCCCTTTTTTGTTACTATTTTCAGCTTCCGGTTATTGTTGTTGTTGCTGGAGGATCCTTGAGTAGTGAGGCCAGCACCTTCTGTTACAGTTACTGGTGTATTCATGGTGCTTTGGAGAGCCTTTTTCCTGCTTTCGTCCTTTCTTACTTTAGCAAAGACCTACTTGAGAGAAGGAAGGAGTTTATTTAATAGCTAAAATCCGAACTCTAACATAATCAAAACTTGCATGAAGGTACATTAGAAATTTGTAGATCCTTCTTTTCTCCACAATCTTTTTGTAGAGTTCAGTATGTTTACTGCACTTCCAAGAGTGTCTCTAGGAGGTCTAATTGCTGCCACAGCTTAGAGAGCTCATTAAAGTATTGGTTGACAGGTTTTTCTCTTTGCTTGATATCGTGTATAGCACATTCAATTTCAAAGACCTCGGCTGCACTCTTGAGTTGCATATGCCTCTCTTGCTGCCTCCCATATTTCACTTCAGTTTTATAGAACATGTATGTCTCACTGATGTTTTTCTCCATAGAGTTGGTCAGGCAGCCCATAATGAGATTGTTTTCAGCTTTCTATTCTAGGTTTTGTATTTTGGATAAGAAGGTTCTGGTTGGGTTGTTTCTCTTGTAAGGTAGCCTTCTTTGCTTCTCCCACTGATAAACACCATCATAGACGTACTCCACAATGGGTAATTATTCCCATTAAGCCTGTGAGCTATGATACTAATGGGTGCTCCTTCCATGGCTCTGTGAACTGCAGGGCTCATATTAGGATTCATAGTGTGAGGAGATGAGGCACTATTGAAGATTTGACCACCAGATTCGTTGTTCTTGAATGAAGAGGTTTGGTTGCTGTATTTTGGCATTATTGTGGATCAAAGATGGACTGCTCTGTTCAGCCCTGATTTTGGGATGAAAAATAGAGCATTTCTTAGTGCAGCTTCAGTGGGATGTATACTCTGTTTCCCCTATTTTTGGGAATAAAAAGTCTTTCTTTAATGCTCTGATACCATGAATATAACCATAGAAATCTGAAAACTGTAATGCTTTATTTCTGTGAAAATTTGATATACAAGCTACAGTATTTATAGAGGAGACGGACGCTCCTCTCTAGGCCAGACAAAGAAACAAAATATCTCCTAATTACAACCTATTAAATCCCAACATTCAAACGAAAAAAAATAAAAGGAAGAGTATAAGTCAATTAGCTGTTAGGAATCTCATATTAAATGAGAGATATGATTCTCTAAATAAGGCAATTCTAATCACCCTTTAGTAGAGAGAGAGAGTATATCCTTGGTTAATATATAATTTATTTGCTAATTTCTAACATATGCACTGAAGATATTGAAGTATGTCGAAATTGCTGATATTAACATGAAGAGTAATGCTTGGTATATTACTTATTTAAATTCAAGTTTGTTTGTTGATTTAAGAAGAAAAATTATGATATTGTTAGTGATATAATAGTCTGAAAAGAAGCTTTTAGTTTAAATAATATACTGTAAAATTATGACTTTTTTGGAATAGGATATAACAAAATTAGTATAAAAGAATTTTCTTACCTTCCCTATCCGTAGGTCCTGGTTGTGCTGCTGGCTTTGTTGTGTTTATGAGCGTTTTAGGTTGCCCATTTTCTTGTATGTTCACATGGTTGGGCATCTTATCATCCTCCCTTGTATTGTCAATTAACATAGAGAGTTAATTAAATTTTATAAAATCAGAGCATGATGTCCAAACATTTGTTCTATTTTTTATTTTACAATTTGAATTTAAATTATGGATTTGCTATAAACTTTTAAATGAGTAATTTGCCAGTGCCAAGGAAAAAACAATGTCACAAAATGGAGAAAAAGAATTACCTTGCTAAATAAAAAAATTCAAATGCTACTGTGCTAAAAGTTTCACATTGATATAGTTTGAAGAAAAGAAGTTAAAATCTGGTAGCAATGCCATTGAGTTTCAGACTTTTGTGATGCCAGAGAGCTCTAAAAGAGTATAGCAAATTAATGCAATACTTTTGGTACTATAGCATTTAAATTGAACGATTAATTTTTACAATATTTCATTGATAGAGGAACCTACTAAATAGCAATGCAGTGTATTGACTTCTATGGAATTTGGTTTTAAATTAAAACTTTTAATGCTGTCGTACATACATGTCGTGCACTTACTACATGAAATCTTGTTACAATTTATTGATCTTACTGTATGTTTCTTTTATTACATTTTCACTGTTTGGAAAATCTAACTACGTGAAAATCTTTCTTTTGCTGTTGTTATTACTATTTCTTGCATGGGATCATTTGATTATTAATTGGAATGTCTTTCTGGCACTAAACAACAGTTCTTCCCTATCAATGAAAATGAAGATGCTCGTCAACCTGAAACAAGAGCAATTATGAACTGGTTGAAAGAGATAAAGTTCACAGCATCTGCCACTCTGCATGGGGTATTATATTTTCAGTATGCTCATATTATTTCTATTTGATTTCTTATGATACTTGTGTTGTATTTTCTTGAAATTTGCTTAACGCTATGGGCTAATCTTCTTTTATATTGTATGAACTATCTGGCTTTCTTCAACTTCGGGGAGATTCTTGCTTTCTCTCTATTTTTCTTCTCCTTTAGAAGATGCTGAATGCGCAAATTGAATTGTATGGTTTTGATAAATGTATACAACAACCTTAGCCTTATCCCACTATGTGGGGTCGGCTACATGGATCATACGACGCTAATGGACTCTATTAAACATCATCTCCTCAGATAAATTATTTCTCAGAAGGTCATTCCTTATAACTTTCCTTAGTGTCCTTCTTGGTCTTTCTCTACACTTTTTGATAGGGCTCCAAGTCATTTGATTAACTCTTCTCACTGGCTCCTCTTGCCCTTTTCTTTGTATATGTCCAAACCACCTTGAACGATTTTCCACCATTTTCTCTTCAATAGGTGCTACTTCAACTTTTCTTTGTATACAGTCATTTCGTATCTTATCCAATTTTGTATAACCACACATCCATCTCAACATTCTCATCTCTGCTACTCCCATCTTATGCTTTTGTTGTCCCTTTAAAGTCCAACATGCACTACCATATAGTATCACTGGCCTTATAGCTGTTCGATAAAATTTTCCTTTAAGTTTAGTAGGTACCTTGCGGTCACAAATAACTCCTGATACTTTCTTCCACTTTAACCACCCAGCTTGTATCCTATGTATAACATCCCCATCAATTTCACCATCACTTTGTAAAATTGACCTCAAATATCTAAACTTTGACACTTCTGGAATAATTTGCTCTCCTATTTTGACCTTTGAATCATTTCTAATTGGCCTCTTATTAATTTGTAATGCATATGTTCCGTCTTACTTTTACTCAAGTGGAAACCTTTTGATTCCAAAGTGTCTCCATAACTCAAGTTTATAATTGACCTCTTCTCTCTAGTCCTCAATTAAAACTATATCATCCGCGAAGAGCATACACTTTGGAATTTCTTCCTGTATATGTTCTGTTAGAATATCCAAAACTAGATCAAACAGGTATGGACTCAAGGAAGATCCTTGATGGAAGCCTATCATTATAGGAAAGTCCTTTGTCATACCTCCAGAGGTTTTTACACTTGTTGTTGCCCCCTGATACATATCCTTTATGGCTCGAATATAAGCCACACGGACACCTTTCTTCTCCATTGCTTTCCACAATACATCTCTTGGTACTTTATCATAGACCTTTTCCAAATCAATGAAAACCATATTCAGGTCTCTCTTTTTACTCCGGTATCTTTCAATCAAACCTCTTAATAAATAAATAGCCTCTGTTGTAGATTGTCCTGGCATAAATCCAAATTGGTTTTCCGAAATATGAGACTCTTTTTTGAGTTTATGCTTAATCACTCTTTCCCAAAGTTTAATGGTGTGACTCATGAGTTTTATCTCCCGATAATTAGCAGTTTTGATTAAAATATAGGATATTATTATTGCAAGGTTGAAAAGCTCGTCCTTCTTTCCAGAAATTCTAGAATAGAATTATAATAAGCTTCAGGCCCAAAAAAAAGCAGAGCTCCTGGTGGATGCTGCCCACTATTTAAAATGTTGGAAATTTTCAGGTCTACTACTGTTCCCATTTTTGGATTCTGGTGGCCTGGTGGGATCTCAGAATTTTTCTTAGTCTTGCTTTTCCAGTTTAGACTGTTGACGTTTCTTGACTTTCTTCCATGTTCTTACTCTGAGATTTCTTGCTTACAAGGTCCTTTCTTTTGTTTGAATAACATTACTAATTAAGATTAATGCCAAAGACATTCTGAAGCTTTCAAGACCATATGCAACCATCTTCTCTGATGTGCGTGCTATGTGTAAGGCTTGTTCTAAGATTGTTGCTTTCTATTTTTTGCTGTGTTGAAGTTGCTCCTTTCTTTTGGGATAATTTTATTGGAGTTCTTGGTAAATTGTGTGCTTCTTTATACCTTGGAGTGATTCCTCTATACATTTTAACATTTTTGCTCGAGTTAGATGATGGAAACATTGTGGCAGTATGCGATTTATGCTGTCCATGGATGTGCAGGGGAAGAAGAATGTTCATTTCAGGCTTTTCTTTGCCCCCATTAGACATGTTAGGGGATAAGAATTTATTTATTATTGGCCCTTTCATTGGACTTTTAAATTTGGTTTTGTTAAGGAATTTGTTTGTATGCAGAGATATTAGACAGTTTTGTTCCATTTCTAAGCCTTTTATCTCTGTTTTCTTTTAGTCCCTTTGTTGTTGTTATCCTGTTTTATCTCTAATAAGCTGGAAATTTTATTTTTTCCCAGCTTGTTACTTCATTTTGGAATTTCTAATCTTTGGACTTATATAGATAATGTTTTCTTGCTGGAATTTGCATGGCATGAAATTTGCTTAGCTTGTATGATTTTCTTCGTTAGCATCCACTTACTTGGTCTAACATTTTATGCTGAACCAAAGCTGAATAAATGTTCCTGTTCCTGTACGCTTGATTGATTATTATAACTGGCTGCAGATGTTGTCTTAATTAATGAATATTGTATTCAGATGCAGATGATATGAACTAATGGTTTTTATTTTTATTCTAGGGCGCACTTGTTGCAAATTACCCTTGGGATGGTACTCAAGACAAAAGGTACCAAATCAACAATTTTCTCAATGCTTTTAACATATTTTATGCATTAGGACACATATTGATGCACATGGACATTTCAGCTAATAATACATAAGCGTGAGTGCATGAATATGTGTGAATTTGAGATCAATTAAGACTCAAGTAAAATTTGATTACTTTAATTTATATAGATTTTGATTTTAAAGTTTTGTTGTTGAATTGGTCCATTTATGGTCTGTTCAGTGCACAAGATTTAACTTGATTTGTGTATTATATGTTATTAATTTGTTAATTATGCATGTACACTTAGATTTAGTTTTGTTATGAAAGTATTTTCATTGTTTACCATAAATTTAACTTTTTTAATGATAAAGGAAAGAAATATGGACCAAAACCAACCCAACCCATGGGCTAATCAGTTTAACTGCGAACCATAGTGGGTTGGGTTAGGATTGTTGGACTGTTTAAAAAAATGGGCTTGCCTGGTCGGTCATGGTCCAGGCTGGCCCTTTGACAGTGCCACATATTTGTTTCGGAGACTCCTTAAAAGAAGATTAGGGGCCAGACAACATAGAGAGGCCTTAAAAACAATGGGGTCAGATTACTAAGAGAGGCCTAAAAACAATCTTATTGCAACAATCATATTGCATAGCAGGTCCAAGAATTGAGAAGAATTCTCAAAGATAAGGGCATTTTACTCCAGCCCAATATACTAGAGAACAACATAGATAACACGCTGCTGGAAATCCTCTCTCCTCAGTCCTACTGAAGACTATGAAATTTGTCAAAAGAAGCTATTCCAAGTTGAGGCTACGAGTCCAAATTATATAAAATACCAAGTAACCTACTCAAAATTGGAAATGGCTGTAGGACAATGTGAAAACAAATGGGGGCTTTTTGCAGTGTATGTTTATGAAGCGATGTTTGTTGAGGCTCCATTAAATATACTCCTCATATTGAGTTTTACATTTGAAACAAATAAATACAGGACAACTTATTATGGATGTCCAGATGATGATACATTTCGATTTATGGCAAGTATATATAGCCATTCTCACTACAACATGTCTTCAAGCATGGAATTTCTTGGAGGAATTACAAATGGGGCAGCTTGGTATGGAATCTGAAATAATGCCTTGAAGTTCATTATTGATTTATTTCATTATATTCCTAGTTCATTGATTATTTCAGAAGAGACTAACCGCAGGTACCCCATATATGGGGGCATGCAAGACTGGAACTATATACATGCTGGCTGTTTTGAATTGACCTTGGAAGTTAGTGACAACAAATGGCCTAAAGCGGATGAGGTTAGTTCAGACTTTTTAGTGCTCTTAAAATTTACAAGCATAGTCATAATATCAAACAATATATCTAAATTTTTTAATTTAACAATTTTTAAATTTTTTAGGATGCTAGTATGGGAGTTATAAATATAATTATATATATCTTCAACAAATTAGTACGAATAAATGAACAATATGAAAGAAAATTGAGTTTTAAACAAGTATTTCAAACATAAAATAGATGTTCATAACAAGTCACCAATAAAAACATAACACAAATTAAAATTGTAATTTCCAATTCAAACTAAATGTCAACCATCATTTTCATTTATATTATTAAGATTCTTTATAAGCTCTTGAGTCGTCTTGAAGCATTGCAGACAAACAAGCCCAATGACATAGATGCTGAAGTATGAACGTATTGTAAAGTATGGTATGCATAACATAGTAGATATGTATCTGATGTGGGTACATATCCTCTTTTTAAATATCGGTGCAACATAGCTCAACATAACAGGAAATAAAGGCTGAAGAATATCAACCAATATAAAAGGAAATAAACATGCAGAAAAAAACTTCATAAAACAGACATGAAAAGGAAACAACACGTTTGATTTCAGCCTACAATAAACTACCCTGATTCTGCCCTAGAATCGTGTCCCATTAACAGCAAAGATCCCATATGGTCCTTCCTAAGAATCATGGGATTCAAATTTCAGGGCCTAACTTTGGGTGTCTATACAAACTTTTCAAGGGAATCTCCTGTTTGATCAGGAGGACATTTTATACTCCTATTTGCCAGTACCTTGCCATTCCTTTGTAGTAAAATTTCTTCTTTTTTAATAAAAATAAGAAGAAAGATGGGAAGGAAAGAAAACAAATCTGAAATTCAACGTTGGCACATATATTTCCCACCTTGAATTTATAATCTCACCCTGTATTCTGAGTTTATTTGAGTTCCTTATATATGACAGAGAGAGTTTCCTCTAATAGAGATCTGTAGATTTGTCAGAACAAACCAAATAGAGTGTCATTTACTGATAATGAAAACCAAACTGTGGTGGTACAATTTGCTTTTTATTTCTCCTTTCAATCCCAGATCCTATCTGCTCCTTGACTATAGAAATATTCTCAAGTTTTCATGCTCTGTGGTTTTCTCCATGCATTTTACGCACTGTGAATTTTAATAACTGATGTTCATAATCCAATCAGATAGCGCCTTTTGTGTGCTCATTATAGCTCAGATTATGTTTTGATTCTTTTGATTGCGCTGACTCATGTTTCCTCGTGGCCATAAATAGTGTGACTTTAGATATTCGGTTCAAATAAGTAACACCTACATGTTATTGGTGATTTCCCCATATTCTATTTCTTAGTATGAATTATGATTTTTTGTTTGTCTGTTTGATTTTCAGCTTCCTGTTCTCTGGAAATACAACAAAATGAGCATGCTTAATCTTGTTGCAGGCATTGTGAAGGTAAGCTGTTTCTGTGGATATACTTTACACCACATAGAAAGTAATATACTAATTCTATGTCCTTTTTGTTGCTTCTATTATGAAGCATTAAGAAGATCCTTGAATGGTTCCTGAAAATTAAACTTTGATCTTCTATTATTGATCGTTATTATTCAATTCATTAAAGAGGGGCTCACCTTTGTGCTCAGGGAGAATCCAGAATGATACCATGTAAAGGGGCAAACCAGAAACAGAAAACAGAAAATCGCAATATGAAATTGGAACATCTAAAACTTCCAAGAACCATCCCTGAGCAAGAGAGGACCTGACATATGGAATGAAAGAATAATTGTAAGACGATTCTCCTCAAAGGAACTAAAAATCTCATGCTGTAGTTAGAAATATGGCTATCATATTTGAGTTGTCCACTTCAAACATAAGGGGATGGTGCAGTAAAGCTAATTACTTTTAGCTTAGTACATGTTCCATGCCAATGGAAAATCCCTAACATCAATTCAGTTTTGGCTAGTACATACTCCATCCCAATAGAAAATCCAAAAGATTAGTTCAGTTTAGGCAATGTTTGATACAGAGTGAAAAAGGAAACATCAGTTTCTGTGAATTCCTAGACATGTCTCATTAAAGTAACAGTTGATCTATTCTTTTTGATTCCCTTTGCATAAACAATATTATATACTTATATTTAATTACTGGCAAACCCCTTTTGAGGAGATCAACCACTGTAAATAAAATCAATGGATTATGTAAAAAATATGATGGAGAAAAAGAATTGCACCTTTTTTTGGCCGACAAAAGGAATTGCCCCTGAAAGCACACTAATTGCCCCGTTTTAAACGGAAACTTCAGAAGGGACTTGAGAACGCGAAACTACTTTCCGAGTAATTGCTCCTGAGAGCACACTAATTACTTGATAGAAACTACTTTCCGAGTAATTGCTCCTGAGAGCACACTAATTACTTGATAGCCTTTAACAGACATTGTGCTGCTTATGTCTGCTTCCCACTTATCACTCTTTCCCCTTCAATTTGCACAAATGTAAAAGAAAGCCTGTGAAATAACCAGGTTGCTAGTAAGTCACAGAATGCTTACATGTGAAACCATATTTGACAACAGATTTGTGTATTGTACTCTGGAGCTGGAGAATATTTGTCATTCTGTTTGTTGTGCCTTAGATGATAAAGGATCCCTTTATCTAAAAGTTGAATTTGTTAGGTGAAGGCGAGAAGTGGAACTTTATATCTATAATGCATCTCTTGATATCAAAATCCCTTGGGCTGGAACTAGGAAAAACTCTGGGTTAATCTTTGCCTTGTTTTGAAACCATGTTGACAAAAATGGGAGACTGGGAATTGGATTTTGGATCATTTGTTGAAAGAGCCTTTAGTGTCATATAAAACAATCAACTCACTCCAAAAGTTTAAGCTATTAGGTGTAGGCTGGAAATTGCGTCCTACTTATATTTCATTGATATGTTGATAGTTGGAGAATCTTATATTTTTGTTTATATGTTGTTTTGTCTCATGCGATTCATTTGATTGGTTAAGTATCTTCTACTCTCTAGACAGGAGTGCATGGAAGAATTTTTTCTTCAGTTGATGGAAGGCCATTGCCTGGGTCTATAACTATCAAGGGAATCAATTACACAGTATGTCTGAACTTTCAATTAGTTTCTTCCCCCTTTTGGTTATAATTTTAACTCATGGATGTAGGTTTTCCTTTTTAAGTTATGACAGGCTTATGTTTGGAAGCGCATTTTTTGCACATGATTGTTTGATCATCTAATGATTTCAGATATCCTCTAATTGGACAAACATTTGCAAGAGATAGGATCTCAGGATCACGCATTTTATCATGACCTCACAAACCTTGCTGAATTTGATTTTTAATCATAAATTACAACAAACCTACAGCTAGAGTTTTGCCACTTATGACAGGGTTGTTCAGGTCTTGTAATATCTGCTTCCTTCTTAGTTAAAATGTTAGAGAAGCCAATCTGGCATAAGAATGAGAATATAGAGAGGCCAGTCTAAGAAAGAATGAGAACATAGATAAGCCAATCTAAAATAGACTGAGCAAACGACTAGATAATTTACCATTCTCTGTTCGTCTGTCTGAGGTCCTCTTAAACAAAATAACTAACCGTTAGCTGAGCAACATAACAAATCTGGTTAAACAAAGTAACAAACCCTTAGTTGAACACCATATCTCAGCTGAAAAGACACTATCCTCTGAAAGATGAAGAGGAAGAGAACTTTCCCTAAAAATTCTGGCTTTTCTCTCCAACTCTAGGCAACAGATAATTGTATACGTCATTATATGGCCTTTCCTCTCTGAAGTTTCTTGAATGATCTTGTTTTTCCCATTATTGCTAGAGTCCACAGGCTGATGTCTTGTGGATAGAAAGTGTAGGAATTCATGGCTAATTATCTGGGTCAAAATAGCATGTAAGACAAGCATTAGTAGAGAGAAAGAGAGAGCTTTGTGTGGGTTTCTAATTTTCAACAAATTACTTGTGCCAATCCTATATAGTACTGCAGTCTAAATTTTCACTTTTGAGGAAACCTTGGATTTCCAAGGGATGTTGACAAGCAGAAATAAATCCCGATGGCTATCAAAAAAAGAAAGAAATCCCTAATTGAGGGTTGATCAGGAATTGGAAAATATAACTACCAAGAACTTATTTTTCCTTCTTCAGTTTGCAATAGATATTGTTCAAAAGCAGTCAGAGACTTCCACCCACAGAGCATGTCATGTTTGGTTCTTAGAACTGCTGATTTACTAGATGAATGTGGAATTAAGAAAAAAAAACCATAAGAACTTTAACAGTGATTGCTTTTCATGATCTTATAGTATTCTTTTTCCACATGCTACACATAGTTTTGCTGTTAGATTGATTATCTATTATGCTTTAATAGGCTTAAATGCTTGAAGTTTATGTTTCTTGTTTAAATTGTTGAGTCAATGGATTACCCCTCTGCTGCAGTTGCAGTTCTTGACAAAACTTAATTGCTCGTTTGACTTTTAGCATCTCTTTCTGACTTGTTTTGGCTCTACTAATTTCGGACCAACAGGTCAGAGCTGGAAAGCGTTTTGGTTACTACCACCGATTACTTGTTCCAAGGGAAAGATATGAAGGTATTATATTGAATTTGGATGTCATTTGGTTATAATAATGCTTGAAACTTCCCAAGGATATTGCCAAATAGATAAATAAATAATGACTGATATTCTTGAGATATGATGGATTTAGTGTGTTTGAAGCTTCTAGGTGGGCTCATAAGTTGTTTAAATCATGAATTGCAATTTATTGGTTGAATCTACTGTGGAAGTTAAATAAAAAGATAATTGGCGCTCTTTTGGCTGAATATTATATTGAATACAATATAATAAATAGATATTGTAGTGTGTATTCTTGAACTTATTTCTCTTACAGTGAATTCAGTTGCAAATACGAAATAAATCTTCTACACTCAAGAGTGGCTCCAATATTTCACTTTTTGAAATTGACATATTTATGTCAGTTCAAAAGACATGAATTAAACCCTCCTAATGTAAACAAGACATGATTAACATAAAAGAAGCTTATTACATTTCTGGATGGAGATTAAAAATGGTCCAATTGAAAAAGGTTGGGAGAATAGAAAGAGGGAATTCCATTATGTTCGTTAAAAAAAGCTCTCCAAATGGTATATTGCATAAAATGACCCTGATCCTCTACTTATGCCTAGGACTTTGCTACATAATTACGCTTGTGCCCTTATATTTGGGGGCACTACAAAAAAGTACTATTTTACTTGGACCACTGCAAAAAGTGGAAACTACTTTCTTAGTCTAAGACTTGCCTCAACACTTGTACTCCTTGGTAAATAGAATGTGAGTACTTTTGGACAATTTCTAGAGGGCTTCCTCTTGTTTTGAGGGCTTCTTTTTTTTTTGTTCATGGGATTATTTAATTACTAGCTTTTGTGTTACATTTAATTTTATTTCTTGTCCTATGAATTGAGTTCTTGCTGTGTCATTCAAATTATAATTGTTATCTCCGATAATATTCTTTTGGTAAGCAAGCAATGATTTGATATATGGAGAGATGTAAGAAACACAGTAGGTTTAAATGGAACAGACAGAACACTTGAGAGACAAGTAAGGGCATGCATGGGTCAGATCATGCCTGGCTATGGCCTGACCTATAAATCAGCCCAGTTGCCTAGGCAAGTTTCAATGTCAAGCCTGAATCTGAACTTGACATGTTTTGACTTGGGAGTGAATCGAGATGTGTCAGGTTCCTGTGGGTTGAGTTGAGCTCAAGCTGAATTTACCACAAACCCTAAACCAGACCAATCATCGGCATGGCAAGGGAGCAATCAATATCCTGGAAAGTGGAAACGCAAATTACGAGCAAAGACAAACTCCAGCAGCTTTGTTGGCATTAGGTTAGGGAAAAGGAAAACCACCATGCCAACTTCACCGGCGTGCCTTTGAGTGAGGAGAATGGAGGACCTCAAGACAGGCAGGTGTAGACTGAGATGCACCAAACTCTGACGGCAATGCATTGAGCAGGTGAATGATGGTGAGGGACACTAGCAAATGATGAGGGACATGCAGACAATGAGGGACACAGGCGAAGAGGGTGAGAGGCTAATGACACTGAGTCTCAAAGGAAAATCTTGAATGAAGAGGGGGAAGGGGGATTTCACCCTTGGTCTAGCAAGCTAAGATTTTGGATCAGGTTTTTGTTACGTCTGCTCAGTTGTCCCACAACTCTGACTGGTGCTGGTGCAGACCAATTACTAAACTTTCAACCCTGTCTCTTACTCTCCTTTATGTTTGACTGAGCTTGACTCAGACAAATATGGTCAGGTTGGGCTGGTTTTTTTAGGCCTTTTGGGTTGATGTACAACTGTAGAAACAAGTAATCAGTATCAGTGAGATAATCTAGTAGTAATAATAAGCAACCTGATTGAGGATCATAAAGCCAAAGCGCAATGATTATGGGAAGGCCGTATGTCTCTGTCAAATTGGGAGTAAGGGGTTTTCTAGTAGAACTATTAATCATTTTACGAAATTTATTCTTGTGCAATAATGGGAGGAACTTTTTATTGGGGCCTCAGAGGAAGTGTTTAAGATGGGAGTGCTTTTCTAAAATGAATAGGAGGTCTACGATTCTAGCTCTATAAATTTGTAATTATTTTATCTGGATTCATTTGCATTGCCTTTCCCTCTTTCTGGGAAAAGCATTTTTTAAGCTATTGAGGTTCGCAGGTGAAATTTTAGAGTTGATGAGATTGCATCCAAAAAGGAGAAATTAAGAAAAAAAGGAGAATATACATGTGACTGAAGCTATTAGTTTGAACTTTTAGATTCAAGTTTGATTTGATGTATCATATGGCTTTTACTTGGGAGTTATTTACTACAATTTGATGTTAGATTCAAAGGTGTGTTTGAGCTTTGGTTTGACCAAAAGAGAAAAAAGCGAGACTCAGTGTTGACCCTAGCAGAGGTCGATTGCCCATTAGTGTGCTGATAGCTAAAAAACAGTTTAACGACCTAGAAATTAAAAAGGATCTGACCTATTGGTTTGATTGGTTCATGCATTGTGTTAGAACTGGTTCAAAGTAAATGCAGATGACAAGTTGAAACTTTCAAGTCCTTTTTTGGCAGTCATTGGATGTAGGCATGGATAGATGCATTCTTAGCTCACAAAGGGGAGTCATATATTGGTATTGACGTATTGTCAAAGGTAGGGGTGTGCATGGGCACCCATGAGGGATAGGAACCCTATCCCAAAATCTCGTTATTGTGGTGGGAGAACTAACCTACTATACCCCATAGAATATTTTACTCTACTCAACGTGAGATTTAGGCATCTTATACTATTTTAGTCTCCATCAATTATAATTTTTCGGGCTGGGTTTTGGGTTTGGCTCTAACCCAATCTGTCCATAGTCCTAGTGAAAGGAGATCTGTTGACAGTTGCATACGAGAATAGAATTAAGAGGCATATATGGGCACTAATTTAGAACCCCATAGCTTGAGATTTGGGGTTAAAATGTGATACTAATTTGTAAGGTATATGATTGGGTTTATATTTGACCGGCTTGGAGCAAATTTTATTTGAAGAATAGAAAAGAAGCACGAATTTCACTCTACGGAGATTGTTTCTGGAAATGATTCATAGGTAGCAAGTTTTGCATCCCCATATTATCCTAAGATAACAGTAGTCATGCATACTTGATTTAATTGTTGTACTCATCCATAATTCGGCTAATGCAAGTATCATGCCAACCTAGGAAAGGTAAGCAGTGGTTGGCTTGAGAAAAGTCCTATTGCCCCAAATTCTCAGTGAAACGTGGGATTCTCATTTGTAGAAGCGTTCTTGAGTGAGACCCCAAGCCTCTTTGAACTTGTAGATCTAGACCACTTGGTCCTGTACAATGTAAACAGGGGCTATTCTGTTTTCAAGTCAAGAAATAATCCTATATTTTCCGTGGTCTCTCCCTTGGATTAGAATTTTTCTGAGATAGTAAGCAGTCCAAA
The DNA here is from genome assembly GCA_026686845.1 of Adenanthera pavonina. Taxonomy (NCBI): domain Eukaryota; kingdom Viridiplantae; phylum Streptophyta; class Magnoliopsida; order Fabales; family Fabaceae; genus Adenanthera; species Adenanthera pavonina. The sequence continues at coordinate 48,329,009 of JAIVEN010000001.1, read as the reverse complement.
AGTTACTCTCTTCAGCTCTTTCCTGATAACTTTTGAGATAATGTGCAGTTCAGAAGTTACATTCTCTCTCTTCTCTCTCACTGTGTCTTCCCCCGTTCCCTCCTCAAGAAATTATTGCAGTTAAGAGAGAGTAGCTAGCTATCATGGGAGAATCACCTAAAGACGATGAGCCAAACGCTACTCACAATCCTTTCCCGAAGATGAGGTTCTGAAGTCTTGAAATTATGGCATTTCTCTCCGGGTATTCTAGATCTGAGCATGAGTTAAACTCCAACTCTCCATTCATAAACAGAAAAAAGAAAATAAGAGACAAATTGATTTCATATGATATTAAGGGTTATATGTTCCACTCAAAGGGAATACAAATCACACGAGAGCTCAATTGAAGTGCAGTACTTATGCATAAAATTTAGATTTCATCAATATTTGGGCAACAGTTTTCCATTCTATCCCTGCAGAATTTTATTCAAGTTATCTGTTTTCTAATTTCTTGATCTAAACTGCAGTTATGGCCGCCATGCCTGGCTACAAATCAAAGAATACGTCTATTTGGTTAGATGAAGGACCTATGACGGTGGATTTTATTCTTGATCCAGAAATCACAGTCAAAGGTGCTGTACTACAAAACGTCTATGATAGCAACTGTAGCAGCAAATGCAGGCCTGATTTCCTTGAGTTTCTTTTGGGAGCCCACTTGGAAGTCTATTTTGTTTTGATTCTTATTTTAGGATTTCTTTGTTTGTTTCAAAGGAGAATTAGAGTTAACTCAGTGGGGATCAAACGAACTGCTGTTTGATTCTAGGCCATAGATGATTCATTTTGTACCAATTTTGTTGTAGAATGAGAGAGCTGAAGATATCAGGCTGCTTTTTCATATAAAGCGTCTCATGAGTAATGTTAGTTAATACTACTGCATTCCACAGTGTAATGATTAATTTGTAATTGAATCCTACAAATAAGCAATTTGGCATCTACAAGTCAATTGCATTTTACACGGAGCTGTTTTTGGGATGGGGTTCTTGAGCAGCGAGCTTACCGAGCTTGTCCATTAGCATCTCTCAATCATCTTGACTTCTGATAACCAGAGTCAGCAATGCATGAATCGAAATGGGAATCCAAAACATAAAATCAGCAAGAATCAAAGTTTGATTGGCCTGTCTCTGTAGAAACGAGCTTGGAGATGGTTCATGAGCATCTCAAAATCATCATGGCTCCTTGTGAGACTCAGTCACACATAACGATCTTCGGCGCTAAAGGCAGTTCCTGGATAGCCGCTAATGCTGGCTGTTCTGAGTATTCCGGAGCAGTCTTTGTGGTTGCTGCTAAATTGAAACCTATTAATGACATTTCCATACCACAAAACCCCGATATCACAAGAAGGTCATTGTCATTCTTGAATTATTTTTACATTATCAACGGGAAAGTGAGTCGAAACCACCTAAACGAGGAAAAATTATTATATATTTTTGAAGTCTTTTATTATTTATACTTTATTTAATTAATATAAATAATTTAATTAAATAAATTAATATCTTTTATCTTCTCGTTATTGATTTTTTTTTAATTCTCTCTTTACATTTGAATTAATATTATTGTAATTTCATGAATTATATGGCATGACACTTTATATATAAAGGCGTAATTAAAAAGAACTAAGGTGGAAGACTGGAATGATTTGTCAATAGAGTGATAATTATAAAAATGATCATGTGTTTGAATTGTACGCTTTCCCATTTGCAAAACAGTGGATGGGGAAATTCCAAATTAACCCATGTCCTTTAGAACCTTAAGGATATATTTGGAAATTTAATATGGAATGAAATGTAATGGAATGGTGTGAAATGGAATAGAATAAAATGAAAGGGAATATAATATTTCATTATTTGAGAGATTTAAGACAGAAATGAACGGTTTTATTTAATCATTATTTGAAAGTTATTATAAAATTAATGGAACGGAATGATTTATAACATTTTCTTTCCTATATTATCCTTATAATTTGATTTAGATAAAAATTATAAAATTATTTCAAATTAAAAAAAATACAAAATATTTTTGAATAAACTTTAAATATTTTTTCCCAAGTAGCCTCTTTGCAATAAGATTTTTTTGTTTGTTATTTTTTATAAGTATATAAAATTACAATTACAATTTGTTAAGAAAAAAGATTATTCACCATTTTTAAATTCAAAGTTCCTAATAGAAAAAAAAAAATCCTCACACTATGAAGAGATTAGGAGGATAGCTTAATGTAGTTGAGAGACTATGGGATAATTCTATATGGTGAAGAAAATGGAAGTGATGAAGAAGAGATCAATGATAAATATTATTAGAGATAAATGTGTTTTAATATGAATTAGGGTAATTTTGTAAAATATAATATAAAACTCAAGTCATTCCATCAATTACCTTCAATTTGGGAAAATAAAAATTGGGTTTTGAATGGTAAAGTATGACTTGGGAGGCCCTCTCTTGTCATTCCATTCCATTATAAAAAATTCATCCAAATAATGTTTTACTTTATTTGGTCATTCTACTCCCTTCTATTCTATCAAGGAAAAAACTATTAAATATAGCGTACGGTCTCCCATTTGCAAAACAGTGGATGGGAAAAATTCCAAATGAACCCATATTTCTTAGAACCTTAAAAGTATTTCTTAAAATCAAGACAAATTAAAAGATAAATATGAGTATAGTAATAATTTATAAAGTTGACCGGTTGTTTGAATTTAAAGTCACGGATGCGTTTCTGGTCAAAAAGAAAAAAAAAACTGTCATGGATGCGCTATATATCCTACAGCAAACAAGAATGAAAGGTATTCACACCATATAATTCAATAAATCAATAAACAATATAATTGTACATTAAAATTCAGAAACTTATACTTGAACTGCACAACTGACTTTACGACATAATTAATATATAATTTACCAGAAAAGTTAATTACTATAATATTAACCCATGCCATGACTGTTTCTATGACGAAATATATTGGAATTTGATGTCTTTCCAATCGCAATAATTACAGGCTTCATCATGCATCATAATTAGAACGGACTCGTTGATCTTTCTTCTTGTGTTTTCCCTCACTATAACAGTTGAAGAGGGTGAAGACATGACCTTCGCCTCATCACTTTCCTCAGAAACTATTTTCTTCATTTGTCGCAGTAATAAATCAAAATCATCGTCGCTCTTCACCAAACTTAAACGAACATAACGGCTTTCGGCGCCAAACAAGCTACCGACACGTCCCGTAACGTTGAGTTTCTTAAGAACTCGGTAGCAGTCTCTGTCTTCTTCCCTTTCACACTTGAGCCACACAAAAGCTGTACGGGCCGGTCAACAATTAATTAGTCGACTCAAATTCTCAGTGCAGATTAATTAGATAATCAATTAATCAATATCAATTTTTTTTAATACAGAATAAAAATATTCTTTCAACCATACTATTTTTTTTAATGATGATTAAAAATAAAAGAGGATATATAAAATCATTTGGACAGTATGTGTTGCTTTTTAACAGCAATAGAATAATGACATTATGCTGATATCATGTTTTATGACGAAAGAGAAACCAAATTGTGCTGATATATATCCGGCATCTAACGTGAATACCTTATATATTCATTTAGGGGAAAAAAAAAAAAAAGACTAAAGGCTTACTCAAAACATCAAAATTGACTTATACGAAAAGTTGTTTTCATTCTTGAATATGAGATTGATATTAAATTATCACACTGTGAAATATAACATTTCTTGTTAACCAGTAACTCTTACATATTAACTAGAGATATTTCTTCAATGGTGAAATTAAATTACCTGGAGATGGTGTTCTGACTTGGTGGAAAAATGAACAATATTGTGGTTCAAGTTGTTGAATGGAAAATCGTTTTGATCGAGACAAAGTTTTGCTTAGCTGTATCCACCGGCTTCTCATGACGCTGTGTGCAAATTCATTCATTTGCCTTCCATTTCCATGAACAAGTACTTTTAAGAGCTTTAGAACTCTTAATTGAGTCTCTCTTGATACGCCATAGGTACTCAAGTCCATGTATGTCAACATTCTTCTGTAAACAGCCTCGTCCTTCACTATTGCCCACCTGATCATGATATATGAAGAATTAGAAAATCAAATATAAGAGTTTTTTTTTTATATAAATATTTTATGAACTCAATTATTAACTAGGAAATGTAAATTTTCTATCATTACTATTTGTCCAAATTTGGTTTCCATGAACCCTACCCAGAACTTTGTATAATAGAGTGCAGGTTCATAATTCGTGGCTTACCCAAATCTACTTCCAGCATGACCAGTGAGCTTAGACAAGGTAAATATCATAACATCCTCATCCGCAGGCTCTGGGATAGGTGTGAAGTGAGGCCAATAGTAAGCAAGATCATGAACTTTCTTTACTGAAGGCCCTTCCAGAACACCCTTCCTCAATCGCCCATCTGGATTGTTTGGGGAAGTCACTATTTCAATGAGGCTCGAGTTCAAAGCATCTCTCTTCCATTCCCCACTGTCCCCACTGAACTTATAATCCTCAGATCTGAAAAACTCAGTTTGCTCTTTATAAACCTGAAGAAAAATAATTGAACTTCAGTTTTACAGACTAGCTAGGGTTTGTTCTCATATGAAATGAAAGAAAAAGAAGTCTAGGGTTTCATATCATACCGGGTAATATGGGATGGAAGCTACGACATTTGTGGGTGAGGCTGAAGCTGAACCATGTTCTGAAAGTGAATGGATTGCTGCGTGAAGAAGATGAGTAGCTCCAGCCCCAAATATTATGAACTTTCCTTGTGTTTTGGCATTCCCAGTAATGACATGCACTCTTTCTATGTGTTTCTTTAACTCTTTTGATATCAGAGAGCCATCACTGAATTCGTAGCTCATTCGATGCCACCCTGCTATCACAACTGCACTCCTAGCTGCATTCTTCACCCAGAAGGGCTCTAAAAACGTTGGATCACCACTGTCAAAATTAAAAATGAGATTAGAATATGTTACATGTATCGTGAACTATATGATAAATGTATTATCTCTACTTTAAAATGGTATATATGGTTGCAAAATCTACAATTATATATCAAACAGTAAACTTCATCGACGGTTTCTTGTAAATATTAATCCATCTTTAGTACCTATCTGCATCAACCATGCAATCAGGCAAGAGGTGGGAGCAGTCAGATCCTCCATAGCATGCGTTGCATTCACAAACAGGCTTGCCATGATCAAGTGCACCATCCAAGAAGGCCCTTCCATGGCCGGAGCATGAGATTGATGCTGCTATTTCTGCTTCCTCCATCGCGTTTCTTGCCCAGCTTCTCTCCCATGATCTGATTCGCAGAGAAGACAGATTAACTATCAATAACAGATTCAGAATGACTGAACAAGTTAAACAGAAGCTTTGCATCTTAGCCATTGTCAATATTAGCCTTTAGTTTGTTGTGTGTTCTCTCACCTTTGGGGTGTGCATTTGTATTTATATTAGAGCCCTCAGAGATAGCACGCACCAACAAGGAAAGTGTAGTGGCAAATTGTTGGATAGATGCTTGTATAATCTATTGCATCCTTTAGTTCTGACGCGGTTTGATACGTAATCAAGATTTAAAAATGGAAACAAAGGGTTTTGAAGATAAACTCAAAACTCTCTGTCTCTCTCTAGCTGTAAGATGGTTAAGCTAAAGGATTTATGCTTTTGTAGTTAGGAGTACTGAAATGAAAATTTATTTGAGAGTTTTGTCTAAATAAAAAATGATTCAATATTAAAAATAAATAAGCAAAATGAATTTTTACAAATATACATAAGTATGTACAATTTAGTTGATCTACATTTATATAAATTTCTTATGTATATATTTTTTATTAATTGAAAATACGATCACTCATGTGGCAACTATCTATGGTAGTATTTTTTAAGAGAAACACGACAAGTAATCGGAGTATAAGATAGGAACCATGGCTGACCTGGTTTGTTTATATATTTCAAGCATATGAGTCACATATGTTCGTGTTTTACATGTTTTTTTGGTTAGTTATGTATGGACATTACAAGACATTTTCTTTGTTAGCGCGCTAAGTTTGATGTTTACTGTTAAAATATTCATAATAGATAAAGCATAATGGCAAAATCAATACAGTGGAACGCAAACATATGAATACACATGTAACTATTACTTGTTTATATGATTTTGTCTAATTCTATAAGTTAATTAAGTCAGATTGATATCTGTCTGTATATGTGTGTTGATATCTGTCTGTGTATATGCGTGTGGGCACCTACGTGTGGGTTAAATTTCTCTTCAGATAAGTAAGAAATCAAGGTTTTGTTTGGAATAAGGAGAAAATAGGAGAAGAGGAATACTATGAGAAAAAATAAAGAGAAATCTAGATAAGGGAATGTCTAAGTTATTTATTATTTTCTTCCCATGTTTTCCCTTTATCCAAACGGGGAACAAATATTTAGTTTTTTTTTTAAATAATTATGGTAGAACTCAAATGTTTGTCTTTATTTTTTTTTGGGGCCAAGAAAACGTTTATTAGTTTAAAGATTGTTTCAAAAGGTGATATGAGGAGTTGATTTAAACTTTTTTCGGCCGGAAATTTTAAATATTAGCTAATTGCTTATAATTATTGAAAGCATATACTGTGCGTAAGATCTTTTCATGGAATTTTTTAAGAGGCTGCTCCCCTCTTGTTTTTAATTATTTTAAAGTCAATTTCTACCACAAGTTGACATTTAAACTACTTAATTGATCTTATCAGCCTCCTGATCACGCTTCGGCAATTAATACATTACTTCAACATGAACTTGAGTACGTGTTAAAATTTTTAATAACATGTGGCTAAGGCTATGTTTGGATACACGTTGATAACTCCGTTTTCAAATCCAAAAGTGGTTACTGAAATTTTTATCCTATTTGGTTATTTTTGTCATCATGTTGGTAAACATGGTTTGAGCACAAAACTCATTTTTACCCAAAGCGACTACACACCTACTTCTCCGTTCTAATTCTCTATTCTTATCTGTATTTATTTTAAAGTTAGATGAAAATAGACCAATAAAAATAAGAAAAAATAAAAAATTTTAAAAAATAAAATTTTCGTAAAATTTCTTATATCTAATGACTAAAATGTCTTTTCAAAATTTTATTCTCCATGAACTACAACTTGTAAGAAAATGTTATATCAGATATATTATATTCTCAATTAAATAAATACAGATTAAATTTTAGTTCAAGTAAATTAAATTAATCATGTGATAGAGTTTAAACTCAATTTGAAGAAAAATTATGAGTTTTGTCAAAACCAATTTTTAAATAAATCATTCAAATATAAAGACGTTAGTCCAAAACCAATTTTTATCATAATTACATTGCAAAATCAATTTTACCAAAACTCATTTTTAACTAATTAAAAATCAAAGAGGCTCTAAAACCAGGTCTCAAGTAAAGGTACGGTTCACATTGAGATTTACAATATACTCCCTTCACTTAAAATATGGGAAGGATTTAACTACTTCTCTCTCATAAAAAAGAGTAATTAAAGTTAGTGACATGTCTTAATTTTTTTAAAAATTATCATCATTTTTCAAAATTATGCTGATTAAATTACCTCATTTTAATTACTACTATCTTTTTTAATCCCTCCCCACCATAAGAAAAAGAGGCCTTGACTGAAGTTAGGGTTAGTATTGAGATGATCACTTCAATTATATAATTATAATTTATTATTCCCCTTGGGAATTTCTTTTACAATTGATTGATTTAAAAATTATTATAAAAATGCACAATAATTGAAATATCGAATATTCTTTTTAATTCGGTTAACTTATATATATGTATATATTTATCTGTGATTAACTTATAATTAGGTCCACTTATTTTGATAGCAAGTGGGATAAGGTTGTATTTATTACTACAGGAAACAAGATAAAATAACTATAATTTGAAAAATATAGTGACCATGGTTGACCTTGTCCGTTTATATATATATATATATATAAATTAATAAGATTTAGACAATTTAAATAAGACATATAAATTGCATATAAATCTGTAGAGAATCTAGTATTTGCTACGAGTCACATGTGGTCCATCAAGTTTTATGTATAAAGTATGTAATTTAATTCAATTATTAATCAGCATGTAACTATATTAAAAAAGGGTCTCACAAATTAAAAATAAAAAATACAACAAATTTGCTTGAAATTTATATGTCTTTTATCATGTGTCTGTCTGTTTTTCACTTTTTCTTATAAATTAAATCTCTAGTTAAAATTTTTATTACAATGTTATCATTTTTTTCCCTTTTTTCGCTACTAGATCGATTACCATGGGATCATCCTTTCATCTATCTGTGGAAAGAATGCCAAGCAAGTTCAGTAGAGAGATGTATATAACTTCGATGACCAAAACAAATATCATTTCTCTGCAAATTATTATTGATATTTATAAATGGGTAAATACATATATAATTAAATAGGTAGAGAATAGTAAAAGAGAGTGCGTGTATTATAATATTTTTATTTTGTTTTGAGATGCTTGTTGTTGTATGATTTTTCTTAGTTTTTTAAATTAAAAATGTCTATTTTTTAAACCGAAATGTTTAATTTAAAGATTGTTTCAGAAAAAAAAAAAGAGGTGATATGTGCATATATATATATATATATATGGCATATTTGGTGGCCAAAAATATATACACACACTATATATATATGCCATGTAGTATTTTTTTTACTAAACTTATATACTTTTCATATTATTTTTCAATAAAAATTTAATATGTAGACTTTTTAAATTTCTTTAAGTTTAAGAAATTAATATTTTTAATATATAATTAATGACTAAATCTACAATATATTAAAAAAATCCACATGTTAACTTTTAATTGGAAAATAATATGAAAAATAGATAAGAAAAAGCATATAAGTATTTTTTTTTTGCGGGCCAAAAAGAATTTCTTTAATGTAAATTACGAGGTCAATTTAAAATAATAGGTCAATCCTTAATTATAATTATTGGAAGTGCAAGAGACGGAGAAATTAAAAAATGTTTGTAACCTCTCGTTAAACATATGGGCACATTTTTATTTATTTATTTTTTGTAACGTGCTTGTGACTAAGTCTTAAGGAAAGCTGTGGTCATATCGGAAGAAAACATATATGAAAATTAACACATAAATATGAGAGTAATAATTATATGTGAAAAAAATGGAAGAAAGAAAGAAATGCCAAACAAAAATCATAAGATGCATGTCTTTCCTTTTTTTTTTTTCTTCAAGCTGAGTCAGAATGTGGAATCTAAAATGGTATGATGTGCTTTCATCACACAATGAGTAAGACTTTTTTTTTTTTGTGTGCCAAACATAATGAGTAAGACAAACATTAAAAATTAAATGATAACAAATGAATTAATAATTTGCTTTGATTACGATCTCATGAACTTTATGTTCATTATTTAAGTTAACATTAATTGTGTCTGCGTTCTTATATACTACTCCCTCTTATTCTTAATATAAGACCATTTTAATCAAATTACGTGGATTAAGAATTAGAATTAAAACTAATTAATTACCTCGATTTTTCTGAAAATCCCATTTTTCCAAAACTACCCTTATTTAATCTTTCTCTCTTTCTCTTTGAATACATTAAATAGGGGCATTTTTCTGGAAATGTATAATAAATATTACCTCGTATATTGTAAAGGATCTCATATTTAAAACCAGAGTAAAAGATCCTATATAAAGAACGGGAGGTAGTACTGATTATTAAAGGCAACATGATGAATATAGTTGGCCTCGATGCAATGAATGAAGAAATAACCATTATTTCTTGCGAACACTTTCCAGGTTGGTTCGAGAAAAATTTGTCTCAGATGTTTTGTCAAGATTCTCATGCATGTCCTCGGTGATGAAAGTTACAGTTAGTGTTGTTAAGAGTCAGTAAAGAAAATACTCAAATTGCTCAATATTTAATAATTCTATACACACAAGCTGACTCGTCTTCTTTGCTTTTCTATGGACTATTGAGTAGGATTAATATAGATAACTAGAGACCTAGAGACCTGTTTGGGAGTCCGTTTGAAATCGAAGTTTAGCTCCCAAAATGAGTTTAATGCAATATTCAAAGTGTTTAGCTATTAGTATTTTAATATTTCATTGCCAACCCATTCTTGCTGAGTTCCTCGAGAAGTAGCTTAGAGGGAGTTTTTCCATTAGACAAATTGTGGTTGAGCATTAATTATGTGTCAATTAAAATAAAATTAAATAAAAATAGACTAATAAAAATAAAAAAAAATATAAAAACTAGGAAAATAAATTTTCATAAAATTTCTCCCACCTAATGACCAAAATATCCATTTGTAATTTTAATATTCATGAACCATAACCTATAAGAAAATATTATATCAGATAGATTATATTCTCAATTAAATAAATACAAATTAAATTTTAGTATAAGAAAATTAAATTAATCATGGGATAGAGTTTAACCTCAATTTGAAAAAAATTATGAGTCAAAATGATAAAAATAAAGAAAATAAAATACTAGAAAATAATTTTAAACTTTTATTTTTTAGAAAACATATATACATATATATAGATATATTAAATAGATATTGGAAAAAGAAAATTTATTTATTAAAATTTGAAAAAAAAACTACTACACTAATAATGCTTTTGATTAAAATATCCAAACATGATCATTTTTATTAAAACCAATTTTTAAATAAATCATTCAAATATAAACACGTTAGCTCAAAACCAATTTTTATCATAATCATGTTACAAAACTAATTTTATAAAAACTCATTTTTTATTAATGAAAACCCATTGGGCACTAACTAGATGCATCAATCTTATGTATTGTAGCTAAAAAATGCATAAAAAATAAGCAGTTATATATCCTACTCAATAGTGGGTCTTTTACATTTGCATGAAATTTGAGATAAGGTATAGTACTATATGTGTATGTATGTGTGTGTGTATATATTTTTACTAATATATGTGTATACATATATATATATGAAACTTTTAAATAGTATAATTTCCTAAAGTTTTATATTTTATATTGATATTAATGAGGGTAGAAAAATTAAAAGCTGGAATATTACCTCACTTAGATATAAAAAATAATTCAAAAAAAAAACATATGGAACAAATGAACTTTCGTCAATTTGACGAAGCCATTACAATGTGATGGTTCTTGATTGAATGAATATAAAATTCTAGGATTTTCCTCTTCAATTTGACTCAAGGATTGAGAAATTTGTTTTCCCAAATTTCACGCAGAATAATCTTCACAACAAATACCAATTTGTGAATAATATACTCTTTCTAAATGTCATGAATCTTCACGATAATTATCTTTTCATTTATAATTTAATTAAGAGAGAATTTTACTATGTGGTAAATTTGGATTAGCTATATGATAAATTTTACGCATAGCGCCTGATTTTATTCACAAGTAACTACTACTATTTAGCTATCCTTTACAAACGGCTCAAGCCTATTCAAAATTTGATTTGTTGCAATATATCCTTATCACTTGAATTAGCCCTAGGGGCTACACTTGCAATATTTTGTTATTACTTTATGACATGATAATTAATTTTTATAGCATATGAAGTGATCGAATTAATACTGTTCATGTTGTTCTGAAATTAAATATAATAATATTCTTATAAAAAAATTAAATATAATAATATTTCAATTTATAATGAATCTGATCAGAGAATATTCAAAACATGCTGTGCCTTAAAATGTTGCCTTAAATTAAAAGACCTTCTAATTAAGTCACTAAGTTTGAGAATAAAAACTTCAAGTCATTTGCATGAGGTGTGACATTATATCAAATCTCAAATATTTAACAAAAAAAAAATCAGCATCCTTTTTCTACAGAAGCTGTTTTTATATATATATTCTAGCATAATAAAACTTCCTGCCACAAATAGTTGCTAAATATTTAAAAAAAAAATAGAGCAGATAATTTTATTATTAAAGTCTATGATATGTAATAAGGGTCATCAGAAACCAATTAAATTATCAGGTCATCTTTAGTAGAAATCAACTATTTTTAAAGAAAATGAAAAGAAAGAAGGAAGAGGAGAATATATTTCCATCAAAAAGTTATTTGTTCATAAAAAATTTAAATAATATGTGCCAAATATATTAGGTAAGAATTTCTTTCTCATTTACATTTTCACAAAACTCGAATGATATTTACCAAACTTAATCTTAATCCCCTACATACACGCCTCCTTCAAAGTCATAGGAATCCAGTTACTTGGATCTCCTGATTGAAGTGCATTAATTTCAAGTTAAAATAGAAAGAAATAAAGAAAAATGGTGGGTCTCACTTGTGCTGATGATTTTACTGAATCTTATTGTGAAAATTTTAAATGATGACTGAGAATAGGGTGTTCTTGAGCAACAAGCTTTCCGAGGTGGTTGATGAGTAAGTCAAAGTTGTCTTGGCTCCTAATGAGACTCAAACGAGCAAAACGATCGTCGACACTATACATACTTCCAGGACGGCCTTCTATTTTTGCTTCTTTCAGGACTGCGTTACAGTCTTTGTCTTCTTCTCTCTCACACTTCAACCATGCATACGCTGTCACTCGTTCATTTCAAATCCAATATCAATATCAATCACAAATATAAAATCATCAATATAATACAAAGTAAAATATATTATTGACATTTCAGATTCAAAAAGCACATAGATTTATATACATTAATAACTAATTACCTGGTGTAGGATCCCTGACCCTCTTGAAAAAGGAGCAGTACTGGGGAGTCAGTTTCTGAAGGGAAAATCGGTTTGAACTGGATAACACCTCTCTTAACTTTGTCCATCGGCTTTTCATTGTTGAATATGCAAACTTGAATATTTCTGTCCCGTCTCCTTCAAGAACTACATCCAGAAGCTTCAAAGCCCTCAACTGAGAATCCCGAGAAACTCCCATGGTGTTGAATCCCAAATATGTCGACATCTTTTGGTATACAGCCTCGTCCTTTACAACTGCCCACCTGATAACAAAAGATACCAATATATAGTGGAATTAAAGCTTATATGTAGTGATCATAAATAAATTCTTGCTCTAGATCTACTGTTTTGAAGCAGTGTAGAAACTATAGGTCCAGATAATGAGGTTTTTTTTTTGTTTTATTTTTTTTCCCCCTCCATACCCAAATCTAGTGCCTGGATGGCCTGTGAGCTTGGATATTGTGAAGACCATGAGTTCATGATCAGCAGGAGCTGGAATAGGAGTGAAGTGAGGCCAATAATAAGCATGATCATTAATGGTCTTAACATTAGAGCCTTGAAGCACCGCCTTGGTCAACCTTCCGTCTGGATTGTTCGGTGAAGTCACGAACTCAATGAATCTGCTACTCTTGTAATCTGATAAATTCTTCTTCCACAAGGATGTATCACCTTCGTATCTATAATCCAATGAATTGAAAAGCTGCGTTTGTTGTCTGTACATCTGCCACAGAATTTTCATCATATTATACATCATCTTACACCACAACTGGAATAAATATTATAACTCTCAAGATAATTATAACTCAACACCATATGATGATTTAGTCTTAAAAAGAACATATTTTATTATGTCATGTATAAATATCTCTAACAAGACCAAATAGAAAAAAAATAAAGGAGTTGTGGTCGTGTGGAGCTTACTGGATAATATGGGGCTGTGGTAACAACTTTGGCTGGAGAATGTAAGGAAGAGTTTGAGGACAATGCATGAACAGCAGCATTGAGGAGTTGAGTAGAACCAACACCAAATATAATGAACCTTCCATCAGTCACTGCATTCCCAACCAAGTCATGCACTTTTCGAGTGTACTTCACCAACATTTCTGATATGTAAGATCCATCACTAATGTACGTATATCCCATTCTGTGCCACCCTGATACCAATATCGCACTACTTTCCGCATGTCGCATCCAAAATGGCTCCATGAAATATGGATCCCCACTGCACCAAATAGCATATTATTCATCTCAATTGCAGGGATTCTAGGAGTGCGAGGCACATTCTTCATAACTTATGAAAAATGTATATATGACTTATTATAGATTTTAATTACGTACAGATATATAGATATAGATGGGAAGACACAGCATGAATAAGTGTGAGATATATTAAATTTTAGCAGAGATGATAGATGTGAACCTTGCGGCGTCGGCAGAGCAGTTGGACAGAAATTGGGAACAGGCAGGGCCATAATAGCAAGGATTGCACTCACAAACAGGCAAGCGGTGGCCAGTGAGAACTAAGCCATCCAAGTAAGCTCTTCCATGTCCAGAACATTCTTTGGCCGCCACAACCTCTGCTTCTTCTGCCGCCTTCTTACTCCAACTTGGCTCCCTTGTCTGTCCACAAACCAACAGATTTGAAGAAGAAGAAGAAAAAGAACGCAACATATATGTTCATGGCTGTGGTTAGAATGCATGAACAGTACATTGGACTTCTGGCTTTGTTAACTTCCCTTGTTTGATAATATGTGCCACATGCATACATGTTTATATAGTATTGGCCATAGTTATAATCATATTTATAGTTGTATATAAAATAGAAGTCAAATTGTAGGCACATAATAATATATATCCAAAATATTGATTCTCTGTGTTTCAAGGCTAATTAGGTGATAAAGGCTAATATATAGTCATGGCTGAAGAGAATTAGCCAGTCCGCTTGTTTGAAGAGAATTATTTGGTCGTATTGTTTGAATTGGATCAATTTATTTCTAGAGGCTAAGAAGAAATTAACATTGTACTTTGCTCCTTGATTGTGTCATGAGAGGAAGATAAGAGCATTTGAAGGTATCTATGTGTCTATATATCAATTAGATAAATTTATGTTTAGTCCCATTATGTCATGGACAATGTGATTTATCTTAAATTTCATGTTTTTAATATGTGTGATTTGGTACACCTTCATACTTCTTGAAAGATAAATGTGTTTGTGGGCCAAAAAAGAAAGAAAGATAAATGTGTTCCGATGTCATAAATTTTTTCATTGTTTGTATGTATTGTAGCAAGAAAATAATTATCACAAACGACAGTTAATTTATATGATTTTATTTTAGTGCCTTATTTTTTTAAAAATAAAATCTGGCATTTGAATTTTATAAATTAAACAAAATATTGTTACTGAAAAGAAAAAAAAGATTTAACCGTGTAGTTTTCAACTTAATTTCAATATGTGGCCCCATGAAGTTTTGGGAAATCAGGGGAGTATTATAAAAAATGATATCTAGTGAATCATCTTTTATAGAGGACATTCATTCTTTTATAGAGGACATTCATTCATGTGCGGCCTTTGTTTTTGGGTTGGGTTTACTTTCTTGTTTGCCTTTGTCTTTATTTGTTGGCTTGTTCTTCCTTATCTTCGTCGGCGCTGGTGTTTGCGGTGGATTTGGGGTGGCTTCCGCTACAGTCTTTCTTTCTAGTTTGGTTTGTGGAGAGTCGGGTAGGGTTGAGTCAGGGACTGGTTGGATTTGTTGTTTTGGGTAGGGTTTATTTGCATTTGTGTTTATCGGGCCTATGTTTTGTTGTCCTGTTATTCTTTTTAATGTTATTTGTTTTCTGGCAAAAACAAAAATGATCTTCTATAGAGGACATTCATGTGGGCCTTCTCTTTGACCCAAAAGGATAAAAATTGAGAAAATTACACAAACAATTAATACACACAATTTTATAATTGGTTCACATAAATTTCCCCTTTATGGTGTTTTAGATTTTCCATTACGCTATTTGAGTTACAACCGTACACGTCTCTGTCCTAACTTTTCCCTACAACTAGAAGTTGACTTCACAACAACAACAGACAAGTATTAATTATCAAAATTGGATTTTACCTTGTGTAAGATAAAATTGGATATTTAAATGTGTGGTTGTTTGTACGTTTCTCATCCTGGATCTTTTCATAGTTTATTTCCATATCTTTTTTCATATATAATTTTATTTTTTTATTTTAGTTTAAATAGTAAAAAATCAGTTATTATTATTTTAAATAAAATATATTATTTATTTTAATAATAATCATAAATAAATATTTAAATTACTTTTTAAAAAAATCTACTCATAATAATAAATATAAATTGGAAATTCGGATGCCCCACACACACACACATATATCAATTAAATTTTTGTTTATTACTAATTATCCCTTTTTTATTGTGAATGAAAAGATGATCTGAAAGCTTAAAACCCCTAAATGAATCCGAAAGAGAAAATGAAAAATAATGGAGAGAGTTAGAGAGAGCCTTACAGAAATTTCAGAGAAAAAGGGATGAAGAGAGCAAGTAGAGTTTGTGCATCTTTTAAAAGTGTTGAATTGTATTAATGATCAACATTTTAGCCGGACAGATGATTCCATTTATTTTGGCTGCAAAGGGTCTAAATATATACATAACAATACTAATTGAGTGAAATAAAAAGAATTTAATATTTCTTAAATAAGATCATGCTATTATGGATATGAACTTTAATTTATGAAACTCTATTTGCACACTTTTGACAATATTTGAATTTGAATTATTTAATTATACCAAATATATATATATAGGAGATCACGTGGTTGTTACCTGGAGAAGCTGGGGTGACGACGTCGTTTCCGGGATCCCTGAATTGAAGTCTTGGATTCCGGTGGTGCTGCAGTTGGCACGTGAAGAATTCAGATGAAGAGTGAGTGGCGTCACTGGTATTTTCTGTGCGGCCATGGAAGTTCCTACAGTTACAGTGACAATAACGCATAGTAAGAGAAGACAGCGAGATAACAGAGGATTAGCTCCATGGCTTTTCATTTTCATAATCATCATCTTCATCTTCATCTTCTTCTTCTTCTTCTTCTTTTTATTGGTAACTAAGAATCCTAATTAAGCACAGAGATCAGATTTGGCAGTGCTCTCTCTCTCTCTGTACATATATATCTATGGCTTTTCAGCTTGTCTGCGGTCCATACGAAATGTCTCTTTCTCTATCTCTCTCCTCCCTCACTGTCATCTTAGTATTTCGTCACGACGACTAACATCACATCACACCCTATCTTACCCTCAAAAAACTTTGTTTTTAAAATAAATTTAAAAAATAAAAAAATAAAAATTTATTTAAATAAATATTCTCCTTAAAATTTATAATTTTATTATTAATAAAATAATTATTTTTATTTTTTATTTTTATTTTTTAAAATAAAAATTATAAAAAATTTTAAAGTTATTTTAAATTTTTATTTTTTTATTTTTCTATTTTTTATAATAATTTATAAAAAATAAATTTATTAAATAAATTTTTTAATTTTTAAAAACAGAAAAGCAGGCCCTTAAAATTCATTAACAAGGCTAGTTTTTTAATTTAATATCAATATGACGTCATGGCATACTAATATGTCCGGAGTTTATTGAAGAAACACGTCTTTGAGAAGTGAGTGGGGTGCACTTCTTTTTTTATTATTATTATTTTTATATTATAATCAAATCAAGACGCTTGGAGTATGCTTCTTTCCTTTTTCAGTTGAGTATTTTTTTCTTTTGACTTCACTTTAGCTACAAAATGAAGCACATCATTTTGTTACCGCCTTTTTTTTCTGTGCCAATAATTGTTATTAGCAATTTAAAAAATCATTAACAGTAAAATGAAAATTGTTGAAAAAAATATAATATAAAAAACTATTATTAATTATATTAATACACAAAATTTAAATGTAATTTTTTTTAGTAAAAAATATATTTTGAGCAAAATGATCTAACTTTCCTTTTATTTTACCTTATTTATAGATACATTCAATCTATTTTGCAAACTTACACACAGATCTTCCCTCTATTTTACTCAATTTAATTTTTTTGGATTAAACGTATCTCTCTATAATATAAATTTTTATTTAATAATATTTTCAATGTATTTTTTTTCAACACTTTTAACTTTTAACTAAACTAAGTTATGTGTGTCGACGCAGAACCTAAGAATCTAAGACGAATTATAATGTTTATGATTTCTAAATAATACAATTTATTTCTAAATATTTTTAATATATAAATAAAAATTATTTATAAATCATAAATAGTATAATTAGTCTCAAGCTCTTTCCAAAATAGAGAAAAGGGCTATGTAATTTTGGTAAAATATAAGGGAATTTAAAGTATTTTATTCTAAAAAAATATGTTTTCACTGCAAAACAATGTCAACATGTGTTTAAATTTTGTATATCAACATCATTAATAATAACTTTTTATTTTATAATTCTTCCAACATTTTTTATTTTATAGTTTTTTGAGGAATTTTATAGTTAAAAGTGCTAATAACAATTATTCGTAGGAGAAAAACCGGTAAAAAAATATTGAGCTTCATTTGAAATAACAAAAAAAAAAAAATAGTGGCACATCCGTGCACTTCCATTTGGTTATAACTAACATGTAACACATGCGATACACAAGATATACTTTAAAATTAGAAGTAGTCATAATAAATTATAACATCAATTTTTATGTTTAATCATCATATTGCATTAATTTTTTTAAATTAACAATAGGAATACATAATTATAGTTAACAAAACTAATCATGATGTTGAATTATTATGTTACATGAAAATTTTAAAAGTTAATTATTAAAATAACTTACTGAATTCAAATTAAACAAATAAGATTAAGTATTAAATTAAATAAATATCAGTATACATAGGACACACAATAAAACCTAATAAAAAAAGTAGTTAAATATTTCTCTATATATAACAGTATAAGTTGTATTTTTTACTTGACCTTCTCATTAGAAATTAATATTTTCAAACATTCTTTACTATACACATAGAATATTATAACATATAACTGACCATGCGTAAATAGAAGTCCAAGCAAGTTACATGCAAATTTTTAAAAATTTTAATTATTAAAATAAATGACTTAAATCCAAATTAACCCTTCCAGCCACCTATGTTGAATTTTTAACTTGTTTATTACCACCTAATAATGATTAAATAGTCAAACTATTTAGTATACACTATATAATATTTGGGAACTGAATATAAAATAAACAACAATATACAAGATGCATGTAACAAATATAATTATATAATTACATACAACTCACCATGCATAAATAGAAACCCCAGCAAATTACATGAAAATTTTAAAAAGTTTTAATTGTTAAAATAAATGACTTAAATCCAAATTAACCATTACAGCTGCGTGTATTGAATTTTCAGCTTGTCTATTGCCATGATCAAACAATTAAACTATTTAGTATACATTATTTTTAATTTTTCAATTTAATTTAAAAATGTTTTAAACTTAGGATTAATGAATATATAATAATATTAAAGACTTAATAGTGAAAATTAGCATATGTTAACACTAAATAATATTTTGTCAATATTTGGGCTAACAGAATTAGTAATACGGAAATTTTTAATTATATTTTAAAAATTAAAATATTAAAAAGAAATAAAATTAAATTAAAAGAGTAAAATGGAACCTATAATAAAATTAAGAGACTAAAAATGTATTTTTGTCTTATATATATATTATAAATATAATTTTAGATCATGATGACTCAGGTTAATAAATAAATAACTAAAAAAATACATTTTTGAATAATTTCTTAGTATATAATTATAAATTAGTATTTCCTCCTGTCCTTAATATAATATCCTTTTAACCAGATTGCACGGATTAAGAATGAAAATTAAAGTAAGTTAATTATCTTGATTTTTTCAAAAATCAATACATTTTTTAAAAAAATATCATTATTTAATTTCTTTCTTTTTCTTTTTAGGATAAATTAAATAGAGACTTTTTAAAAAATGTGTAATAAATACCACATTATATTTTGAAAAAAATTTATATTTAAGATTAAAATAAAAGATCATATATTTAGAACTTGAAAAAGTAATACATTTGACATTTTGAAAGGGTTGAGTCAAAATGTGTTTTTAGACTATTCATTTTTATTTAAAGTAAAGCATCATCAGTCTTTTGGTAAAAAAAAAAAAAAGCATCGTCAATCTCAATATCAACAATATTTTTCTATGCACTAAAAGCATCTCCAGCCAATTGTCAAAAATTAATTTTTGTGAAACATAAAGATTACTGAAATGAGATTTAATTATCTCAACAAAATATTTTTCATACATACAATCATAATAACTTTAAACAATATACTTAAGATATTTAATTATCTACCAAATATGTCAAACATTGTTAGTCAATATCAATAATATTAATATTAAATCATTTTAAATAGTTTTGAATTTTAAAACCATTTCACGATAAATTTTGAATTTTTTTAATTTTTGAATATTTTGTCTTAATTAAAACAAGTTTTGTGTGTCATTTTTTAGAGTCAATAGTAATTTTTTTCAAAAAAATTAATATATTATATAAAAGAAAAATGGGTGAATGTTATTATTTTATTTTATTTTTTGTTGATGGCATCATTAGTTTTTAAAATTTATACATTTTGAAAAAAAATTAAATTTTCATACCAATACATGAATTTAAAGGAATTTCTGCAATAGAGAGGATGGATGCTCGATTATCGCTTTGACAAATTTCCTATCCTACCATATGATGAAAATATGCAATCACATGAGGTTTTCGTCAAGGATTCAAAACAGATGACATCACAAGATTAAAAGGTAGGTCTCTGTGGAGAATCTAACTTGGAATGATGCTTTCTTTCACACAATAAAAGATAAAATAACAAAAAATAACGATATTTTATTACATATTTAGATAATTTATAATTTAATTTAGGATTTATATTTTATTTTTCATTTAATTTTTATTTAATAATTTTTTTAAGTTTAGAATAAAATGTTCTAGATCGTCTTAGTATTTAACTAAAAAAATTTTAAATAAATGAGATTTTTACAGTCTCCTTAATTTTAGTTTTTAGGTTAAATACTTTTTTATTTTATTATATTATGTCAATCTTTTAAAATGTTCCATTGAACCCTATAAATAGCTATTATTATAATTCAAATTGTAAAAGATCATAATAAGTGAATTTGAGTTTTCTAGATATCTATTTTCTCATTCTTTGAGTTCTTCTTTTTCTCTCTTTTTTCTATCTCTCTTTATCCCTCCCCCTTCTCATATTATTTGGTATCATAGTCAAGTTTCCACCATGCTCAAAGATTTTCAAATTACTTAACAAAGCCTTGATAAAGCTGAAAGACATAGTAGGGAGTATGTTGATTAAGTGTTTAAATATCTGCAAATTGACATAAAACAAATTCAAGAAAAAGTAAACTATAATGTTTGAAGAAACAAACCATATGTTTGATAAACTGAAAAAAATGTCTAAAGACATCTTGTATGCCCTTAGGTCTCTAAATAAGAATATAGAGATAACTCCTAAAACTTTAGAAGAAGAGTGTGAGTGATAGATAGAAGAAGAACAAACATACCAAAATACTAAAATTATGAAGAAAAAAGTAACACTATCTATAGAGACTCAAATATCTATACTTAGCGGGAAGAAGGAACAACAATAGAAGTAATCTTCACCTTCAAAAGTTGTGCCTTTTAAGTTGTTAATAAAGATACAAAGATTATTACAACTATGGAAGATGGGAATATTCTCTTGCGTAAAAGCTCCTTCACCAATAGCTTGCTTATTGAAAGGGTTTTTCTAATTAACATCTATGTGAACTTCTGATGAAAAGATTTTATGGTTAGACTCGATCTTTTGCCATCTTTCGTAAGGAGAAAGTTTAACTTTCCAGAAAATAAAACGATACTTGATTAGTTAACCTAACATATCTTGTTTTAATGTAATTACCCTCTAGTTCACTTTTTACACTCCCATTCCTCTTCTTAAATTGAATTATTCAAATCAAAACCATACAATGTACAACATTTATTTACTTTTTAATTTTAATACTATTTTAAAATATTAAATTTGAATAATCAAAACTTGATTTAAACGATTCAAATTAAAAGCAGAGAGGAAGCCGACAGAATCCGTTTTGGACAATGAGAAGCACCATTTCATATATTGCATGTTGGGCCAGGTACTTTCTTTTTTTTTATTAAGGGCCAACTATTTTCTTGCTGTCCATTTTGTGACAACTTTTCGGCCAATTTTTTGGGCTTACTGAACCAACATTTAGGGTTACTTTTTTTATTCCTCAACAATTGAAAAAATAAAGTTAAAATATAATCCATAATTGTATTGTGTTGAAATGAAAATATAATCATATTTCTCCAAGGTAAGTTGGTTGAGTTGTAAGACAAGACTTGCCCTGACTTTAGTAAATTTTGATAATCCAACTTACATAAACTTTTTAAAATTAATATGTTATAAATATAATATTTCAATTTATAAAGAACCTGATATAAAAAAATATTCAAAATACATTGTGCCTATTATGTTGCCTTAAATAAGAAGACCTTCTAATTCTAAGTCACTAAGTATGAAAATAAAAAGACTTTAAATCATTTGCATGAGACATGACTTGTATATCAAATCAAATATTAAACAAAGAAGCATCTTCTTTATAAAGAAGCCATTCCTATATATATTCATTTAACTTCTTGTTCGCCGAGACAATTCATAAACAATACATATACAATATGATAATTCAAAAAGAAAATAAAAAAGCAAGAGAAAATAATTTTATTACTAGAGTATGATGATACACAAAAGGGGTCGTCCGAACTGATTAAATTATTAATCCCCTACACACGATTGAGCGTCCTTCAAGTCGTAGGAATCCTGTTGTCCTAATTGAAGTGCATTTTATATTTAAGTGCAAAGCAATAGAGAAAAAATGGTAAGTCCCACTTATAATGATGTGGAGACTCCTTCTATAACTAATATAAAAGTGTACTTGGGAAATTTTACTTCTTTTTTTCTTCAAGACATGAGGATCTTTAAGTGGGTTTTGTCAGTTTCAATTTACTTATTTTTATATACGTGACCAAAGATCAAATTCAAAATAATATGATCAAGGACTTGGTTATTTACTAATTGTGCCAATACCTTATTGGTAGGTAGAAAATTCTAAATTTATTCCTGTCGAACACTAATTTATTATAAGTTATCAACGTCCATTGTTGCAAAGTGAAGTTTTATTGTGCCGTTGATTTTACTTGTGAAAATTTTAAATTTGTACTAAGATTTGGGTGTTCTTCAGCAACGAGCTTTGTGAGGTGGTTGACGAGTATGTCAAAGTCATCTTGGCTCCCAATTAGACTCAAACGAGCATAACGATCGTCGTCACTAAACATACTTCCTGGACGCCCTTCTATTTTTGCTTCTTTCAGGACTGCATTACAATCTCTGTCTTCTTCTCTCTCACACTTCAACCATGCATACGCTGTCATTCATTCATTCCAAATCAATATCAATATCAATCATGAATATAAAATCATCAACACAAAATATAATAATTCACAACCCAAATTCATAACACATATGTATATATATTCATTAATAATTAACTACCTGGTGTAGGATCCCTGACCCTCTTGAAAAAGGAGCAGTACTGGGGAGTTAGTTTCTGCAGGGAAAATCGTTTTGATCTGGATAACACCTCTCCTAACCTTGTCCATCTGTTTTTCATTATTGAATATGCAAACTTGAATATTTCTGTCCCGTTTTCAAGAACTACATCCAGAAGCTTCAAAGCCCTCAACTGAGAATCTCGAGAAACTCCCATGGTGTTCAAGCCCATATATATGACCATCTTTTGGTATACAGCCTCGTTCTTTACCACTGCCCACCTGATAACCAAACACACACCAATATACAATGGAATTAGAGCTTATATGTATCATTTGTATGAACAGTCAGTCTAGTTCTACTGTTTTGCAGCAGCACAGAAACCAGGTCCAGATGATGAGGTTTTCTTTTTCATACCCAAATCTAGTCCCTGGATGGCCTGTGAACTTGGAGATTGTGAAAAGCATGAGTTCTTGATCAACCGGTGTAGGAATAGGAGTGAAGTGAGGCCAATAATAAGCATGATCATTGATGGTCTTAACATTAGAGCCATGAAGCACTGCCTTCATCAACCTTCCGTCTGGATTGTTTGGTGAAGTCACAAACTCAATGAATCTGCTACTGTTGTTATCTGAGAAATTCTTCTTCCACAAGGATGTATCACCTTCATATCTATACTTCAATGAATCAAAAAGCTGCGTTTGCATTCTGTACAGCTGCCACAAAAATATCATCATATTATAGATACATCATATATGTTCCACCACAACTGTCGCAAGTTGTTTCAGATTTGTTAAATTAGTGAGAAGCTTCATATAACTTTTGTCAATATCTCTAGTGACTGGTATGTTTTCTAACATAAAACTCTTTCAGGCTTGAAATCTGAACAAAGTACTGGCTCACCATGCTTTATGTTCAATATCAATAGCAAGGGCAAAACTCAAGTAATATTTGTTAATCATCAAGTACTATTAATTTGTTAATTAGTCTTTAAAAGAACATATCTTATTATGTCATGTGTTAATATCTCTAACAAAACCAAATATAAAGTGGGGAATTACTATAGGAGCAGTGGTCTTGTGGAGCTTACAGGATAATATGGGGATGTGGTAACCACTTTGGCTGGAGAATGTAAGGAAGAGTTGGAGGAGAATGCATGAACAGCAGCATTAAGGAGTTGAGTAGAACCAACACCAAATATAATGAACCTTCCATCAGTCACTGCATTCCCTACCAAGTCATGCACTTTTCTGATGTACTTCACCAGCATTTCTGATATGAAAGATCCATCATTGATGAATGTATATCCCATTCTGTGCCACCCTGATACTAATATCGCACTACTTTCTGCATGTCTCATCCAAAATGGCTCCATGAAATATGGATCCCCACTGCACCAAACAATATCAATCCATTTCTTTCACGCACAGTATTCATGATTTGTGAATAATACAACTTAATATATATTTTAGCAATATATAGATGTAGATGAGAAGACAAAAACATGTCAAACACAAGATGACTAATAAGTACTGTGAGATGTATTAAATTTTAGTAGAGATGACAGGTGTGAACCTTGCGGCGTCCGCAGAGCAATTGGATAGAAATTGGGAACAGGTAGGGCCATAATAGCAAGAATTGCACTCACAAACAGGCAAGTTGTGGCCAGCGAGAAGCAAACCATCCAAGTAGGCTCTTCCATGTCCAGAACATTCTTTAGCTGCCACTACCTCTGCTTCTTCTGCTGCCTCCTTACTCCAACTCGGCTCCCATGTCTGTCCGCAATAATAATTATAATTGTATATAAAATAAAAGTCGAATCGTAGGAACTTATTATATATATATATACTTAATTAGAAGAACGTACGTGAATAAGATTGATGTTTTATTGGATGATAAATCTCTGAGTTTCAAGCCTAAGTGATGAAGTCATATATATTTCATGTTAGAACATATATATACCACTAATCATAGGTTTAGATTTTGCAATGTTACCTGGAAGTGGAAAACAAAAGATACTCAATCCCTGTCCTCGGTGTAATTTTTAAGAAATGGCATATGAGAAATGTTGTGCGAGAGATTTAGTGTTAAAACTATTTTCTTGAGGGTGCACGTTTTGGTCAATGCATGGAAAAAGACATGAAATGATAGAGCAAACTCCAAACTCGCAACTTCAAAAGCAAAAATATTGATATTTTCAAGGATAATCTCATTAATGGTATAATTCCTGATGCATTATTTGGTGTGCATTTTCCCAAAACTAAAATTTCTCAAGAACTGCAAGGTCCTAATACGCTAAAACGTGTGATTTTTATAGTGTACTTGCGAGGCTATCATCTCTTCGCCATTAGATTTCAAACAAACGAAATTTCAAAATTTAATATTCAGTTTGAAGTGAAAAAAATTCAAACATCATGAGCTGTAAAAGGAAGACTTTGAAATTTTGCTTGGCTGGAGAGAAAAGAGGGAGAGAAAAAAATAGGGAGAAAAATTGAAGTGAAAATTATATTTTCCTTTGTTTGGCTATAAAGAGAAAATTGAAAGGAAGAGAAAACTGGAGGGAAAATAATATATGAGTCCCACATATTCCCCAAAAGAAAATTTTCTCTCCAAAAATAAAAAGATTTTAAAGAGAAAACTCTACTTCTAAAATTACCCCACCAATTTGTTTCGCTACGGGGAAAATACTATGTTGTTTTTAGATTTAAATATTATTATATTATATATTTTCAATTTTAGTGTTATTTTAAAATTTTAAAAATCAATGTATAAAAAAATAATTTTAAAAATAAAAAAAAATTAAGATGGGATAAAATAATTTTAAATTAAGATTAAAATTAAAACTATATTTTAATTTCATTTCTTTAATATGATATGAAAATTATATAAATAATATGGTAGAATAATAAATTTTATTATATGTAGATATTTTCCAAAAAATAATAAGGGTATTATTATTAATAATATAAAATTAGTTACTTTTCTCTCCTCTCTATTTTCTTCTATTAAGCATATAGAGAAAAAAATTACTTTTCCCCACTTTTCTCTTCACCATCTTTATACTCAATAATGAAGTTTTTTATACTTATTTTTCATGATTTTATACTAATATGATTTGGATGTAACTTTTTAGAGTTTTGGGACTTCATAATAATTATTTTCTTATTTTTGGATTTTTAAATTTCTTCTTAACCTAAAAATAAATAGCGTCAAATTCAAACAATATCCACGAATACTTATCTTCAACAAGCAAACTGGCTAATTAGTTGGACGATGAGAGACATTTTTTTTTTTAAACACATATAAATTTGATGGGTCGCTTGCTCAGCAGAGAAATTTTTTAATAATCGTTTTACAAGATATTATATTAATGAAACTTGGCTATAGTTTTATATTAAAACATGATTTTATACTTAATAATGAAGATTTTTGTACATGTTTTTTAGGACTGATTTATATTAATGGGATTTGGGTGTTTTTTAGGATTTTGAGACTTTATAATAATTATTTTAGTGTTTTGGGATTTTTCTATAATTTTCCTTCTAATTTTAATATTTATGATTTGGTACACCATAGAAAACTTTATCTTCAACTTAATTTCAATTTATTAGATCCCATGAAATTATCGGAATCTAGATTAATGAAATCACTCCCTTAGGGTGTGTTTGACTTGAGAGGATTGTAGTTTTTAAAAGTAATTGGAGAGGATTAAATTTCCTGCCTTTGTTTGGCACAAAATATTGGAGGGGATTAACCCTCCTCCATCACTTTATAAAGTCCCTCCAAATTGAGATGTTTTTAAAGGAAAAAGAATATTTATATTTAACCCTTTTTAATCTCCTTTAATCCCTTCCTAAACGAAACAATATTTTATTAAAATCCCTCTAATTTTCTCCCTTCCAATCTTATCAAATAAAAAAATTTTAAAACTCCCCCAATTCTTTCCCCTTAATTAAAAATTTATCAAATTCTCTTATTTTCAATCATCTCAGTTGAACCAAATAGACCCTTAGTCTAATTTTATCAGTTGTTTTAAAATTTTTTACATGAACTAATAAAATTATTAAATAATCCCAAAGATAGAAAAATTTAATAATATTTTACTGAAACATATTTGACTTCAATACCAAAAGATAACTTATAATTCATTTATTATTATTTTTAATAAAAAATAAAATATTAAAAATAATTAATGCTTCGTTGGCATATAAAATGATAAATAAATTAGAATAATTAAAATTAAGAAATTTAAAAATGAATATTTTTACCTACCAAAAATGAAATCTAATCAATCATCCTTTATTTATGACATTCATGTGGGCCCATCTATTTGGCAAAAGGGGTCAAGAATTTTCATATTGTTGGGCCCGTGTTGTTTTCAATTTTGCAAAAGTAAGTTATAATAAATAAAATTTGAGTAAAAGTAAGTTTGTTGTAAGTTATTATGTTTGGATTTTTTTTTTTTTGCAAAACTAAGTTTAATCAAACAGCTATTTAGGTGATAAGAGTTAAAAATATTTTTAGATGTATAATTGATGTGTCTATTTTATACCTACAAAATAACTATATTTTATATCTATTTTCATATCAAATTATTATGATTTGATATTTTGTATCATGATTCTACCTAATTTGAAATATATTTACATCACATGAATATTTATGAGGATTTTGAGCTACATAGAGCCAAAAAGTTAGAAATAGACGTAAAATATGAAATCCATCTGCCTCCCCTATATTTTCTCACCCATGGATAGTTGAGAAAGCGAGAAGAATTTTGCATTACTAGTTGACCTGGTTCTGGGTCATTAAAGAAGTGAGCTGAGCCGGCGCCAGGTGATTTCGGTCCTGGGAAAGAAGACACATTGAAGATGGCATTGGGTGGAGAAGGAAGGTGTAGAGTCGGCGTCGGCTCGTAAGCGAATAAATGTCGTGTTTTTTATGCGGTTTCATGATTTCTGTGGGAGTTTTTAGGCCTTTATCGGCTTCCGAATTTTCTTTTTATAAAGGGATGCGAGGGAAACATGATGGGACATTCAGAAAAACACCTGGAGGCCAGAGAACACGGTTAAAATGCATTTGGAAGCAAATTGGAGCAATTTATAGAGAGAGTAAGGTGATCTAGAAAGTATTAGAGATAAATTCATTCTCTTCTACTATAACTCTTTCTTCTTATTATTTTTACTATAATTTGAGGCTTTAGTTATGATTTGATTTTTATTTCCATGTGTGGCTAAATTCCCCTATCAGGGTCCCTACCCCTGATTGGGATTGACTAGATTTGTTCTTTTTAGTTATGACTCTTTGAATTTATTTCTTAAGTTATATTTAATTTGTTTCTTCATTATATTTATCTCTCTTATTCATTCATGTAAATTTTATACTTAATCACCAGAGTCTAATTAATAAGTAAACTTGATGGATTAATAGATAAATAGTGAATCTAAATCTAAAGAGGTAACCACGGATACTTAATCTAGAAACAGAATTAAAAATTTGGGGTGATATACATTGTGACTTTCGAGGTTTAATTAAAAACTTTAGTTGCGCGAAAGTGAATTGAATCTTAATTAAATAAAGTATAATTGACTGAGAAGTAATTATGACACTTTAGGAATAATGGTCACTATAATTATGTGGAGTCTAACTAAAGAATAGAATCTAGTTATCCCATAAGGTAAACTTCAATTCCTTGACACTTCTAGTAACTGAATCAAAACTCATACATCGGTTTGCTATTTATTTCTTTCCATTTTAATTTGAGCTTTTCAATTTGCTTGTTAATTGCTTTTGAGATTAAAATTTTAGACTAGCAAATTTACTATCTCTCTTGGGTTTGACCTTTGAAATATTCCGGTGAACTTTCGACTACTATGAATAGCTTTATATACTTGCAGGATCCCGACTAAGTTTTTGGCGTTGTTGCCAGGGAGGTTAACAGATTTATTAGCCCATTAAATTTTATTTTTTTAAAATTTCATCTTATTTCTTTTTTATCCCTTACTGCATGTTATTAAGATCTAAAAGTCTTAATAGTACTTCGGAATTGAGTGCTATTAATCTTGAAATTGAACATATTTACATGGAGAATCGAGCTAGAAAGAGGTATGAGATGGCTAATAAAGTAGCGCTTACTGGGGTTCAAGTAAATCCACTTTGAAAGCATGCAAATAAGCATGCGGTTTATAATAGTTCATTGTGCATTAGGCTACCTGACAATATAAAGAATTATGAGTTTAAGATAACTCACTTAAACTCATTGCTACAATTTCATGGGCGAATAGGTGAAGACACATTGAGTTTTTTGGAGGATTTCTATAACAGGATTGACTAACTCCTTCCAAATTGTCTAACTTTGGAGGAACTTAAAATTAGGTGTTTCAACTTTTACTTGAAGGATAATACTCGACGATGAATCCTAAATCTACTAGAGAATTCCTTGACATCATGGAGAGAGAGCTACAATGCATTCATTGCCAAGTTTTGTTCCCCTCAGAGAACTATAGATTTGAGGGATAAAACATATCTCTTTTCACAAATGGAGGGCTAGCCTTTTTATGAAGTATTGGATCTATTTACGGATTTCTTAAATGAGTGCCCACATTGTGAGTTTAATGATATGATGATTGCCAAGTTGTTTTAGAATGCTTTGTGTTTTGCCTCCTAGTCTTTGGTGGATATTGCTGCAAGGGATAATAATCTAATAGCTGATGAGATGATGAATATTTATGATCAAGTGGTAACTCAGACCAGGCAAAAGGGAGTACGAAGCAGAAGAATACTTATAAATGAAATTAACTCTCGAACTGATATGTTTACATAGTTGGAGAAGTTAAATCAACACATTGACCTCTTTTTCCAATAACAAAACAATACTTCTAATCTTCTTAAAAAATCATGCTCTGCATGTGGTGGTTTGGGTCATATTGCTAGCACATGTGTGCATATGATTGGGGGACTGCTGGAAATAACTATATGGGATCAAATGTTGAACGTCCACAACTAATGCAAAGGAAGAATAATCCCTTTTCAAACACATATAATCCTAGGTGGCAAAATCATCCAAACTTTTCCAAGAAAAATCCACTAGGATTTCAGTAATAGAAGACTTAGGCACTCTCTCAGTTACCTGCAACATCCGTAGGAAAGACTCCTCAGCTAGAAGAGATGTTCTCTCAATCACTACAAAAAAAACTGGAAATTTGAGACTGAAATTTGTGACCGATTAAGCAAGATTTGTGACGGATTTTGTGACGGATCATGTCTATCACATTTTAGCTCTTCACAAATTTTTTCTAACAAATTTTGTGAAGGATTTGCGATGATTTTGTAAAATTTTTGCCGCAAAATGCTTCACAAGAATTTTTTGACAAATTTGCAACAGATTTTGAGATGGAATTGTTTTTGTCGCAAAATCCATCCCAAATTCCTAGTTTTCTTGTAGTGAATTGTGGTTCACCAAGTAGCTATTAATAAGAATTTTGATCAATTTATGACTAGTCATATCAGTACTAATAATGCTACTCAAGTTACGATATGAAACATAGAAATCTAGGTAAATCATCTTGCTAATCTATTGGCTGATAGAAGTTCAGGAAAGTTCCCCAGTAACATAGAAGTAAATCCCAACGAGAATGTGATGGTTATAAGTATGGGGGAAAAGGTAAAAGAAAGTGACAGGGTAGACAAAGAAAAAATGAATTAAAGTAAAAGAGTGGGATGAGGGAGTAAGAAAAAGAAGGAGAAAGCTCTAAGTCAAAGGTTAAATGAGATATTCAAGTCCCTGAAGCAAAGCCTTATCAACCTCCCATACTCTTCCCACAAAGGTTGAAAAAAGAAAAGCATGATGAAAGCTTCTAAAAATTTCTTGAGATATTCAAGAAGCTGTAAGTCAACATCCAATTTATTAAAGTTTTGGCCAAGATGCCTGATTACGTTAGACATGTTAAGACTCTCATCTCCAACAAAAAGAAGCTTAAAGAGTATGTTACAGTAACTTTAATAGAGGAGTAAAGTGTCATATTGCAAAGAAAGCTACCTTTGACATTAAAAGATCCAGAGAGTTTTTCTATTTCTTACACTATCGGTTTTACTGTCATTGATAATTGTTTATGTGATTTTAGTGCAGGTAATAACTTGATGTCTTACTCTCTTTGCAAGAAACTGGGAATTACAAATTTGATGCCCACAAATGCTACACTTAAATTGGCAAATAAATCTGTTTAGTACCCTATGGGAGTGGTCAAGAATGTTTTGGTAAAAGTTAGTAAACTCTATATTTCTGCTAATTTGATGGTTTTAGAGTTAAAAGATGAAATAAATGTCTCTTTAATCCTAAGAAGACCATTCATATCTACTACGGGTGCCTTAATTGATGTGCTAAAGGGGAAATTGATATTTAGAGTAGGAATGAGATAGAGGAATTTAATTTCACTAATGTTTCATATATTCCTTCTCTTAAAAAGAATTATTGCAGCATAGATATAATGCAAGTTATATAATGCAAGTTCCTCAAAAGCAAGAATTAGAATTTCCTTCTAGATTTTTAAATAATGATAAAGGTTATTTTCATAAGGATTAGAGAAGAAGGTAAGATTAAGCAGAAAGTGGCACCACCTAGTCCTGTCAAGAAAAGAGACATTTGTATAATCCAAACAGACTGGTTGATACTAACTTTTATCATAAAGAATCTCTCTAAGGGGAGGATGCAATTAAAGTGGAAGAAAAAGACAATCCTTGGATCTGAAAGGCTTGGTCCAAAGCATTTGAATTATGTCATCCCCTGATTTCCTAATCCTGTAATCTGTCTGGCTATCAACATTAAATTTAGTGCTTATTAGAAGGCAACCCAACATTATTTTTCTTCTTTTATTGTCTGTTTTTATTTTCAATTTTTGTTTTCTTGCTCTTATTACTCTAAACTCTCACCCTCAAAATTGTTTGCAGGATTAATTTGATTATGATGAAAATAACTTTGGAACAAATGCAAGAGATTCCAAATAGCACCTTAAGTATTGCCAACAAATAAAGGGATTCTTAGTTCCTTTATCTTTTATTTTATTCCCTACAATATTGGGGACAATGATGGATCTGAGTGTGGAGGGAGTTTATTAGTTGCTTTTATTTGACTTGTTCTGAAGAATTGTGTTTATGTGCTAAAATTAGAAATTTTTTTCAAATTTATGTGCTTAATTGATTTGATTTAGATTTATTTTATTTATTTTTCTAAGTTAGTGATCTTGTTTGTCATCGTAGATACTCATTTTTCTACTTAATGAGGTAAGATAGTTAATTTGCAAGCCAGAAACATGAGTCTTGAGACTATAAATTTGAGCATTATGACTTAGCATGTGGTGGGTGTAGATAAATGATTGAGTTTGTAGGAAAGTGGATTATACATTTATTTCTAAACTCGGGTAATTTCAATTGTTTTGTATAAATTGTTTATTTGGTTAGAGAGATGATTCGAGGTTTAAAAAAAAGTGAAGAAAAGAAAAAAACCCACCCTGCTAGTTTGAACTGTACTAAGTGACCAAGGGGTTTCACCAAAAAGCATTGTCCTTCGCGTCAAATGGTGCAGTATGAGTTATGAGTGTGTCAAAAGCATCTTGATGTAGTGGGTTATATAGCTTGAGTAATCGGGGGTACGCATCATAAATGTGAGATCTTTGCATCAAAAGAGTGCATAACGGCCCAAGAAAAATAAATAAATCCCCAAATAAAATTGAAGAAAATTGTGCGTGAAAATACATAAATAAATTCTCATTGATCTCTACTGCACATAAGTTGAATTAAGATTTATGCACAATTGATTAAGGTATTTTAAGTTCTTAAATAACTGTTGCAATTTCTCTTTCTCTTGCTTGATTGGTTATCTACATTTGTCATGTGCTAGGTACACACACTAAAGTCTCATGGATGAATGAGAATGATAAGTGAATTATTATTGAACTTAATGTTTGATTTGTTGAGTACTCATTTTGCTTATATTGGTGATGAACTATCACTAGTAAAGGAGAGTGAGTTTGATGAATTTAAGAATTGACTTTAAGAGTAGCACAATTGTAGTCTTGCTTGAAGATAAGCATAGGTTTAAGTGTTAGGGGATTTGATGTGTCTATTTTATACCTATAAAATACCTACATTTTGTATATATTTTTATCTCAAAATATTGTGATTAATACTTTTTATCATGATTTTGTATGACTTAGAGTATATTTGCATCATATGAATATTTCTAAGGATTGTGAGCTACATATAACCAAAAAGTTAGAGCTAAAAGTAAAATACGAAGTCCATCCGCCTTCCCCATATTTTCTCACCCCACAGGCGGGTGAGAAGGTGAGAAGAATTCCGTATCACAAGTTGACTCGGCACCAAGTCATTGAAGAAAGGAGTTTAGTCGACGCCAAGTAGAGAAGGAAGGTGTGGAGTCAGCGCCAATTCGTAAGTGAATAAATGATGTTTTTTTACGTGGTTTCGTGATTTCTATGAGAGTTTTTGGGCTTTTATGGGTTTCTAGACTTTCTCTATATAAAGGGACGCGAGGGAAACATGATGGGATATTCAAAAAAACACCTGGTAGCTAGAGAACATTGTTAAAATACATCTAGGAGTAACTAAGAGTAATCTATAAAGAGAGAGTAAGAAGATCTAGGAAATATTTGAGGCAAATGCATTCTCTTATATTAACTTTTTTTCTTATTATTTTCACTATAATTTGCGACTTTAGTTTTGATTTGATTTCTATTTCCATGTGTGGCTAAATTTTTCAATTAGGGGTAGAGATGTAACCTGATTGAGATTGACTATATTTGTTCTTTTTAGTTATGACTCTTTGAATTTATTCCTCAAGTTATATTTAATTTGTTTATTCATTATATTTATTTCTCTTGTTCGTTCATGTGGATTTTATACTTGATCACCAGAGTCTAATTAATGAGTAAACTTGATGGACTAATAGGTAAAGAGTGAATCTAAATCTAAAGAGGTAACCACGAATACTTAATCTAGAAATAGAATTAGAAATTTGTGGTGATATACGTCGTTACTTTCAATGTTTAATTATGAATTTTAGTTGCGTCTTGGCGAATTGAATTCTAATTAAATAAGGAATAATTGACTGAAAGATAATCATGACACTTTTTGAACAACCATAATCATGACAATTGATTGTTAAAATTTTGGACTAGTAAATTTATTACCTCTCTTGGGTGTAACCTCTTGAATATTGCAGAGAACTTTCTACTACTATAATTAATTTTATATAGTTGTAGATCCCAAGTAACAAGATAAGTCAGTATCTTCTCATTTTCCAAAATTATAATTTTACTAATATAAAAGTAACTATCCCTCTCCTTCTCCAAAAACATAGTTTAACCCAATTTTTATTTTATAAAAAGTCAAGTTTGTCACATGTCAAATACATCTAACTTAAAAATTATAGTTGAAAATCACTGTTTGATTTTTAAAAAGGTTAACCAAACACGGAA
This sequence comes from Adenanthera pavonina, assembly GCA_026686845.1. Classification (NCBI taxonomy): domain Eukaryota; kingdom Viridiplantae; phylum Streptophyta; class Magnoliopsida; order Fabales; family Fabaceae; genus Adenanthera; species Adenanthera pavonina. The sequence goes on along the minus strand of JAIVEN010000001.1, from coordinate 48,294,052 downwards.
GGCATCTAGTTGGTACTCCACAACTGTTGAAATATTTAATTACAACTGGAGCTGTGCACGTCTGTCCCTCCTAGTTTTTGGACACAACCGAACGTTGACTTTTTCTTTTTGGTGAGAAACGAACGTTGACAAACAATAGGCAAGGCATCGTTTCCATAAATTGGATGACGTCTATATATATATATATATGTATGTATGTATGTATGTATAAACTGTATTAATATCAATATGGTGATTGAGTAATAAGATTGTGTCATCGTGGCTATGAGCTTTATGAATGAGAAAAAATTACATTGTAAAAGCTACTCAATTTACAATCATAATACTTAAATTCTAATTATTTGATAATACTATATGCCAAATAATTATTACAAACAAAAAGCTATATATATAAGACATATATTGAAAAATAATATTTATTACTTCAGCAATCTTAAAATCAATATATTATATAAATCCTAAAAAACTTTATATATTCATAAATTAGAAATAGTACCGCTTATTTTTCACAAGCCAGGTTTAGTTTAGAATGTTTAGTTTGGAATATATAGGAATAGGAGTACGTAGTTGTTACCTGGAGAAGCTGGGGTGACGACGTTGTTTCCAGAATCCCTGAATTGAAGTCTTGGATTTCCATGGTGTTGCAGTTGAGAGGCATAGTTCCAAGTGAAGAATTCAGATGAAGAATGAGTGGCCTAATTGGTATTTTCTGTGAGGGGACGGAAGGTCTTACAGCGAGAATAAGGCACAATACGAGAAGACATAGACAGCGAGATAAGAGAGAATTAGCTCCATGGCTTTTCATTTTCATCATCATCATCATCTTCTTCTTGGTAACTCAAACTCAGAAATGAGAATCCTAAGCACGGAGATCAGATTCAGCAGGGCTCTATATATGGCCTTTTCTGCTTGTCTGAGATTCATATGCTCCTTTTAATTCTGAAATGTCTCTTCTCTCTCCCTCTCCCCCTCAATCTCATCACAACCACTGACATCACATTCCATCTTACCCGGCCTAAAATATAATTTAAATTTGAAGTCTATTAATAGGACAAATTTTCATAATTTTTATCTGTATTATTGATATAATTTTAGATGATGATGATTCATGTTAACTACTAAATAGCTAAAAAAATATGATTTTTTATATAATTATTTAACTAGGTTATATTTAAGTATTGTTGAATCTAGGTAAAAGTAACTTTCCTTGCTTAAAAGGTATTGTGTTTCTTACTATTCAACCCCATTGCTATTGGAAAAAAGTTTGTGTATATATATACTCCCTTCGTTCTTTAATATAAGGGACAAAAGACAAAATTACACATATCACGAAAAGCAATAAATTTATCTGAAATATAAAATAGTTTCCAAAAACGCCCTCATTTAATATTAATAACTTTTACATCATGCAATTAATGCAAATGGAAAAATACTATATTAATTAGGGGCATTTTTGGAAAAAAGTTATTAAATACACCAAACAAACCCACTCGTCCCTTATATTTTAAAACAGAAAAATTCCCCCACTTGTCCCTTATATTAAGAAACGGAGGGAGTATATATATAATTTTTGATGATTTGTCATAGTAGTTATAAATTTTAATAATGTATTTGACATTCTATATTAAAAGGTTTGGGTCAAATTCTGTTTTGTTGTTTTCTAGACTGTTCCTTCTTTTAAAGAAAAAATCATCATAATCAATATCAACAATATTAATTAATATTAATATCAATATCACCAATATCAAATATTAATTTTAACATTCAATACCATCAATAATTCAATATCAATTACAAATCCTTTTAAATAATGTGAAATTTTAACATGATAAAATTTGAATTTTTGAATTATTCTTTTCCTAAATAAAAATAACTTTTACTATGTCATTTTTCAGAGTTAAGAGTAATTTTTTAAAAGAATTAATATATTATATAAAAATAAAATGGGTGAATATTATTTTATTTTATTTTATGAATTTATATAATTATTTTTTAATTTATATAATTTTTCAAAAAATTAAGTTTCTATACAAATACTTGAATTTTAGTCTAATAAAATATAAGTTTAAGTTAATAAAGGTTGATCTAATTAATAAAGATGCGACTCATATCCTATATGGATATAGGTTTGAATCTCATTGTTAATGTAAAGATTTTTCTGATGAATAATTTATAAGTATTTTTATAAGTACTCATTAAACCTTCAACCCTTCTATGATACTAGTGGGTGATGAGATTCAACTCAACTAAACTTTTTGTTATTAAGAAAAAAAATTACTTTAAAAAAGGTGGACGGAAAAAATTGATTTGATGCCGGTGGTTAACCTCAACATGGCCCGGCCCATATTATAATCATTGAAGGGTGGATCCCATTTTTAGCTCTTACGACAAATCGGCCAAAAAGAACATAAAAGCTAACAAAAAGTGGTAGGGAATGATGATGATGATGATTGAGTCTAATAAAAGTGACTTGATTTTTCTTCAATAAGATCTTGTTATATGATTTCTCTTGGTTTTTTAGGTAAAACTTGTTTGTTTTTCAAACCCCAAATGCTTAGTTTAAAGATCCTAATGATCAAGAAGGCGATATATGGCATGTTTTTTTCTTAGGGGAAAATGGCATATATAATCTCTATTGATTTCAATTTTTTCAACGTAAATTATCATTTTCAAAGTAATAGGTAATTCCTTGTTGGATTGGAAGTATTATGAGATATATTAATTGATGGAGAAATTAAAAATTGTTAATCCATATTGTTTCAAATATCCGAAAATCATTTTCTATATATCATCACGAGCTTATGTCTCAGTCCTAGGCTTGGTTCATACTGAAATGTGTTTATATATAGAGAGGCCCCCAAAAATAAAAAGAAATTATTCGTAAAAATTACAAGACAATACTAGCTAGCTAGATTGATAAGAAGAAATATATGAAATTTAATTAACTAAAATAAATATTTGAGTAATTGAAAGAATTTCTACAATAGAGTATGGATGCTTATCACTTTGACATCGAATTTCATGCACAAAGGATTCAAAACAGATGACGCCGTGAGAGGAAAAAGGAGGTCCCTGTGTTTTGGTCTTAATTTCTCTTTGGAAAAAAAAAAAGAAAGAAAACTTTTCCATTGGAGACTTTTTGCAGTATATATATTAATTTGAATTAATGATCATCAAGCATAGCCGAATTTATGTGGATGAGAATCTAACTTGTAATGATCGATGCTCTCTTACACAAGGAATAAGACAAACATTAACAGAGAAAATAACAATATACTCAATCTAGTCCTATAAATAGGATCTTTTATTCTGATTCTAAATATAAGACCCTTTACAATATATGAGGTAATATTTATTATATATTTTTAAAAAATGTCCATATTTAATGTATCCAAAGAGAAAGAGAAAGAGATTAAATAAGGATAGTTTTAAAAAAATATTGGAATTTTCAGAGAAATCGAAGTAGTTAATTAGTTTTAATTCCAATTCTTAATCTGCGTAATTCGGTTAAAATGGTCTTATATTAAGGATAAGAGGGAGTACTAAAATGCAACATATATATATATATGGACATATATATATAATTTGGAACAGAAAAATGAAAAATATTACAAATGTTATCGAATATCAACACCGACGTAAGAACCCGATCATTATGCATTTACAACACTGATTTAATTACCATAAGCCATCAACAGCCACTACTGTAAAAGGTTTTTTTTTTGTGCTGTTGATTTTATTGAATTTAATTGATATACATATAATCATGCATATCCATATATATAAAATAAAATCTGTGTGATCGAGGTTGCACTCTTCATCAGTGATGAAGACTCCGTGGAACTCACGTATGGGGCCCACTTCTAGTGTTCTTGAGCAACAAGCTTGGTGAGGTGGTTGATGAGAATGTCAAAGTCGTCTTGGCTCCTAATGAGACTCAAACGAACATAACGATCATCAGCACTGTACAAACTTCCAGGACGGCCTTCTATTTTTGCTGCTGCTTTCAGCACTGCGTAGCAATCTTTATCTTCCTTTCTCTCACACCTCAACCATGCATAGGCTGCCATGCATGAATGAATTTCAAACTTAGGTGTAGCAATCCCATGTTCACATAATTAATTTCAAGTCACCCCCCAAATTAAAAAAAAATGTTGAATATTAATCGCAGATTATCCCACAAAGTACGATTATCAGAAATTAGCAAAATGGAGATTAAACTGTACATACGTACATAGACCTCCAATTTCCCTGTTATTTTAATATATATAAATATATAGTACAAGTATTTATTTATTTTTTGATCAAGTCAACTTATGTACTAATTCAAACTAGATTCCTCACGGAGCCTGAATGTCTGCAGCAGCCGGACGGTGATGCAAGGATAGAATTAGAGAAAGACTGAGGGGGTAGTGGGCCCACCTGGTTTCTCTCTCTCCTTGCATTACTCTGCAGCAGCCTCAGCCGTGCAGAATTAAAATCCAAGTCCTCACCATGCAAGGAATCTTAAGAATGTAATATAGCAGTATTTGAGAGAATAAATTATATTATGTACCAGTCCCAAAATTTAGATAAAGTTGATAACAGTTTAAAACGCACAAATTAATCAACCCTTTCGGTTTCTTAATTTCTATTACAAGTTGGCAAAAAATAAAGTTCTATTATAAGTTTGCTGAAATTATTTTAACCACCTATTTTTTTTTTCTTCTTTCTAAAATCACAAATATCTTTCGATAACATGGATTCTTTTGAACAAACAAATCACAAAATTGATTCCCTAACATGCACGAACCTGTTTTTAACTTTTAAAAATACAATTCTGTATAGATGTAAATTTTTTAGAACAATATGACCGAAATTATTTCAAAATTATTGCTAATATCAAAATATACACGTTGATGTGATTGACGAGTCATCAAACACCATAAGATTCATTATTAAGGTATTTGTTGCGTATAAAAATAATATATATATATATATATTAATTTTCACATTAACATTTAAAAAAAAAACTTTCAAATATGGAACGCGATCCAAATTGAATTAATCACCCAAAAAATGGACGACCACTGAATTTTACTAGATGAACCTTAACCATGGACAATATTGTCAAAACTGAAAACGTCATGATCGATCGACTCTTCTTACTAATTATGATGGTCAATTGACAATTCAAGTTCAAAGAACATATATATATATATATTAAAAATTAATTACCTGGTGTAGGATCCCTAGCCCTCTTGAAAAAGGAGCAGTACTGGGGAGTTAATTTCTGCAGAGAAAACCGTTTTGATCTGGATAACACCTCTCTTAACTTTGTCCATCGGTTTTTCATTGTTGAATATGCAAACTTGAATATTTCAGTCCCATCTCCTTCAAGAACCACGTCCAGAAGTTTCAGAGCCCTCAACTGAGATTCTCGAGAAACTCCCATGGTGTTCAAGTCCAAATATGTCAACATCTTTTGGTATACAGCCTCGTCCTTTACCACTGCCCACCTGTGACATAACAAAACACACCAATGTATAATGAATTAAATCTTATACAAATATTAATTTATTGTTCTTGAATTTGACAAATCATCAATATTCAGTATCGAGTCAAAAATATATAACAAGTCCCACAATAAATTTCCTATGTTTAATAATGAGGATAGAGAAAAATGATAGTTCATTGATGACACTTTGTGTATTGTTATATTGGAACCTGCCTAGTTATTTATAAGTTATTGAATGTTTATAGATTTATTATACTAAAAAAATATAAGAGCTAAATCACAAAGATCCTCTATTGTTGTAGCAGTGTTACCATGTAGAAGCAGATCTGGATCATTCAGAATTGGGCTAAATAATAGTACAAATTAAATATCTTTAGTTTTTTTTATCTCTCTTCTCATTATTTTTTAGAAAAATTCTCTGAAATTATTTTTATTTTGTATATTATTTCTTTTAATTTGCCAATATCAATTTGAATAGTCTAAATCTATAGCTTTTTAGCAGCATGAAAAATTAATCTAGATATCAAGTTCTTTTGTTGTTACCCAAATCTAGAGCCTGCATGGCCAGTGAGCTTGGAAATTGTGAAAACCATGAGCTCTTGATCAGCGGGAGAAGGAATAGGAGTGAAGTGAGGCCAATAATAAGCATGATCATTGACGGTCTTAACATTAGAACCACGAAGAACTGCCTTCGTCAAGCTTCCATCTGGATTGTTCGGTGAAGTCACAAACTCAATAAATCTGCTACTCTTGTTATCTGATAAATTCTTCTTCCACAAGGACGTATCCCCTTCGTACCTATAATCCAGTGAATTAAAAAGCTGCGTCTGCGTTCTGTACACCTGTCACAAAATTTTCACCATGTCATACATCATAAGTTTATTATATCAGATCGTAGCAAAAACGAATATAAAAGATGAGGAATGAAGGAGTCATGGGGCTTACTGGATAATATGGGGCTGTGGCAACCACTTTGGCTGGAGGATGTGAGGAAGAGTTAGGAGAGAAGGCATAAACAGCAGCATTAAGGAGCTGGGTAGAACCAGCTCCAAATATAACGAACCTTCCATCAGTTACTGCATTCCCAACCAAGTCATGCATTTTTCTGATGTATTTCACCAGCATTTCTGATATGTAAGAGCCATCACTGTACGTATATCCCATTCTGTGCCACCCCGATACTAATATCGCACTCCTTTCTGGACGTTTCATCCAAAATGGCTCCAAGAAATATGGATCCCCACTGCACCAAACAACATTGATCCATTTCTTTCAGTATATATATTCGTTATTCATCTCAATTGAGCACAAAACCTAAGAAAATATATAGATATATAGGTGAGAAGACAAAACATCTAAATCATACATGACTAACAAGTGAGAGATGGGATGAGAACCTTCCAGCATTTGCAGAGCAATTGGAGAGAAATTGGGAACAGGTAGGGCCATAATAGCAAGGATTACACTCACAAACAGGCAAATGGCCATTGAGAACCAAGCCATCCAAGTAGGCTCTTCCATGTCCGGAACATTCTATGGCTGCCACCACCTCTGCTTCTTCTGCTGCCTCCTTTGTCCAACTTGGCTTCCATGTCTCTCCGCAAACCAACAGCTTGGAGGAACACACCATAACCATGGCTGTGACCATAATCCATGCCAACTCCATTGGACTTCTTGGCTGCTTCGATGCCATTAGTCTCCTTCAGTTTTAAGGAATTAATGCCTGCAGCTTCCTTGTTTGATAATATATGTGTCATCTGCCATGCACGCATATTTATATAGTTTTGGCCATGACTTGGTGCTCTCGATCCCATGCATTGCAATTAGTCTGAAAAACAAATTGTTCAAGACTTATTAACATTGACTTTATATTTTATATTAATTATATATATAAGATAATAGTCAAATCACGGGATGAAGACTAAACTCGATTCCAGGAAGGTGCACGTTATCAGTGCTGAAAATATTGATTAATGCGTGTTCAAACACACAACTATACCTCACGCAGGTACCACGAAATTGAAAAGGAAAAAAATTAATAATAGGGATTTAATATATATATATATATTTCTATATATATCATGGTATAATTTGAAGAACGTGAATATGATAGATTTTTTTAATAGATGATATTGAATCTTTTTTCAAGGTTAAGTTCTAAAGTCATATATTTCATCTATGTTGGAATATACTACGAGTCAGATTTCAGGATTATGACAGATTATTCAAAACTTACGAATAACAATTTAACTCAAACACGGTAATTAAGAAATAAGGATATACTTGAAATGAGACAGAAAAATTATATACGCAAGATATATTCTACTCTCTTCATTATTATTTAATTATAATTTATTTTTTGTTATATTTTTATTATGAGATATATACAAAGAATATTTTAATTGAAAAAATTATTTTTATTTTATTTTTTTTATATTTTCCATTCTATTCTGTTGGTACCAAAAGAGAAAAGAATTTTAATTAGATCCTTTTACTTAGATTTAATTATGCTATATTTTTTATCTCTTGGAATATATTTGGATTGAAGAGATTGGATGAAAATGGGAAAAAAAAAGTTATTAAAATAAAAAACTTAAGAAAATGGAAAAATTAATATATATTTTTTACTTTCTTCTCTATTTTCCTCCTCCAAACGTATCCTTAAAATGGAGAGAAAATAATAAAAGGTTTTATATTAACATATTTTTTGTTTGAATAGTAAACAAAATATGAAAGATTTTTAATTTTCTTCAAATAATGCTTAACTTAGGCCTTTTTATTTTAAATTGTAATATGAAATTTATATATGAATAATTTGATAAAAAATAAATTTAAATCTTTTTCAAAAATAAAATGGGGTAACATTGTCTATTCGTGGAGTTGGGGACTTCAATCATAAAATCAATAATATTTAAATAAAATTTTGAATATAAATATTCAGTAAATTAAATTTATCATAAAAGATGTCAATTTTATCTTTTTCACTACTATTTTATTTTAAGAAATGTTTGTGCCGTGTATTCAGATCATTTTTCAGTAAAACAAATTAATTTACCAGATATGTTATTAGCCTGACTCTTAAAATTAAAATTCCGGGGAAAGTAATGGAAAACAACAGCTCCAACTTCAATTAATGAATGAAATTTAAAGGAAATTAACGTAAGGTCCTTTTCTCTATTAACTAAAGCAATTTGTGCGTAAAATATTAAAATTTACTATCAACTAGGATTGTCCACATCCCTTGTCAATACTCATCCCTGATGAGCTAATCCGCTGACGATAGAAATTAATCATTTTGGAAATACTGACGATAAAAAGTAGATGATGATAATAATATGCATCCAATGGCTTAGTCTAGCTTGAGATTATGTCCAGCCAAACTGGCCAAACGAGTATCAAGTGAGGACTATTCATAGGCCAAACTACGCTAGATTCGACCTTACCTTGAGTGTCCAGTCTGATGAACTTTTTGGATTGGATTTTACACAATTTATATGCAGATTATTTATTACTATAATTAAAAATGACAAATATGAGCATTAAGTAAAATTATTTTAAAAAAATAACAATGCTTGGGTTAAGCAATAAAAAATAATACCACTTAAACATTATCTCAAGCTTAAACCTTACAAATGAAAAAAAATCATATTGAAAGCTACTAATTTAAGTTCTACAATACTTAAATTTGATTCAATAGTACGGACTGAGTACTAGATAATTATACAAAAAAATTATTTTGAAAAAATAACCTACCTAGGAAAAAAAAAATACTTCCTTGGTTTCAGTAATAATCCTACAAGGAAGAAAGACAACTAACATTCTTAATAAAAGCAAACAAATCCGACGAACCTTCACGGTACTCAAATTAAATGAGTACCTCTTTAAACTACATATCCAGAATGAAAATGCAGTCCTAGACGCCTTTAATCCTAATATCCGTAATTTGAGTATTGTGAATCTTGGAATCACTGTTTTTCAGAACTTCATTAGTATCGTCCATTATTTTTTTGTTTTTAATGAGATATATTGTTTGGTCAACAGAATATAAAAATTAAAATCAAACATAGTGCAAGAAATCCTGCTATTTTTCTATTCTCCTAAGATTTTGTACAGTTTTAACATTTTTTTACTGCACGGACAAGTCTAATTCAATATAAATAAACTTTATGTAAGTCTTGTGTTTTGCGAGGAGTTAAAAAAAAAAAAAAAGTAACCGTGTACACAGCCTAGCTAAGAATAAAAATTGTGAGATGTTCATTAAAAAAATGTGACATTAGACAAGAATCAAGATTTAAAATATTCTTAAACAATGCCGCCGGCTGATTTTTATAAATTTTAAGATTTATATAGATTAAATAAATGAACATTAATAAAAAAAATACGATACACATTATAAAAAAGATTATTAAAAATTATATCTCTTCTTTGTGTGAAACTAAACGAGGCCTTAATACTTCAATCAACCACAAAAGTTGCAAGATGATTATTGTAGTTATGAATTCTAACATATATAACACTTTAGAATAAATTTAGACGTAGTTTTGTATTGCACATGCTAAACTAAAATTTTTTTTCTTAAAAAAAAAGCGCAGTTATGTTTCAGTTTTTTTTTTTTTAAATATCTAGTGGTAAACACCTCATATATAACACATGCACACAGCAACTTGCGAGGCCCTGACGCAATGTATTGATCTCTACACCATTATATTTCAAACAAATGAACTTTCACAAATTAATATATTCAATATGAAGTGAAAAATATTCAAACCTCATGGGCTGCAAAGCCAAGACTTCGAAATTCAGTTTTGACCAATCAAATTTCTACTTGGAAAAAACAAATATGTTTTACATATCTTAATATGTAAGCAATTAGCTTGTTTTCTTGTTTGTTCAAATACAGATAGCTGTAGATATCGTTTGAATCTGATCTGTATTTGTTATATTTAGGTTACAAAGAAATTAACATTATGCTTTGCTCTTTGATTTAGTGGTATTAAAGGAAGATAATACAAGAGCTTTGAAAGTATGTTAATATATATAACTTGGTGTACATCTCGTTGTCGAAAAATAATAATAATAATAATAATAATAATTTCATATTGATTTATGTGTTTTGGAATTCCACAACTCGAGATATTTTATAAACTGTCAATGTCTATCCCTCCTTATTTTTCCACACAATTGCGTGAATGAATTGAATCCGCATTTGGTGCTTAGATGTGTGTGCTTCTAACGATGAAAAAGATAGAATGAATTGATAGAATTCATCCTATAAAAAACATAAATATTCCCACAAAATAATAAGCAATTCAGTCCTTAACTGTTCTGGTTATTAAAAGTTTTGTAGAGTTAAATCCCCAAAACTTTCTAAAACCAAACAATTCTCACATTTTAAATAACTTTATAAAAATATTTACAAATTATTCATTAATAAGATTTTTACATTAATGATAAGATTTGAACCCATCTCATTATAAGATATGGGAGCATTCTTACCAAATAAAACAACTTCCATTAATTGCATCATGCACATTTCCATTAAAACAAGGCTTTACCTTAAACTCCACACTAAAGTTCATTAAGAGGGATAGGCTGGTTTGACTTTTTTTTTTTAATAAATAAATGAGCCAGTTTGACTTTTTGTGCAATATTAAGAAAATCGGATCGATCGAGGTACTGGTTTAAGGGTCAATGATTTGACGGGATTGGACCAATAGTAATTAAATTAATATATTTTAAATAATATATATTTAAAAGATAAACAAAAAAAGTAAGAAAAGATTGAAAAAAAAAAGAAAAGAAAAAGTTACAGGAGATGAAGGATATAAACCTTGGTTATCAAACACTTTTAAAAGTCATATTAAAATTAAAATATAAATAAATAATATGTATTATGAAGGTTAAAATAATCTAATCCTATAAAGAAAAATGATTCAAGAAATAAACAGAAAAAAGAGCAAAAATTGAATGGTTAGAAAATAAAATATAGGAAGAAAATAATATAAATCTTTGTTATCAAGCATTGTTTAGAGTTATATTAAAGGTAAATAAAAAAGATTAAGTTCAAAACTATAATATAGATAAATAATAGGTATTATAAAGATTAAAAATGTGTTTTCATATTAATAAAAATCAAAAGTCATGAGCAAAGACCGAAGAAAATAAAGGGGAAAAAAATTAATTTTTTTTTAAAGGAAGTGAAAAAAGAGGGTGTAATAATAGAAGTTTTACCTTGAGAGGATGACACGGTGAATAGAAGAGGAAGAAATATAAAAACCCATGGGGGAAAGGAGTTTTAGAATGAGTGTAGGAGACTAGATCCTCCTCACTATAATGTATTGGGCCAAATTAATTTAGAACTTTTGGGCTGTTTATTTAAGTTATTTTTCTTTTTTTATAACTTTTTTCAAAAAACCGTCCGATTTACCAGTTGTTAGATTGATGTTTTCAATCTTTGACCAATTTTATTAGGGGCAGGTTTTGTGCTTCTACCGCCAGCCGATTCAACCAATTGAATTAACCAGTCTAATCTAATTTTCCAATCTAATTTTCATAACAATACTTTAAGTATGCCCATCACAGCGCATAAATAATGGTTAAATTATTATTTTGATCGAGGACCTTTATGAGAAATCACATTATAGTCTCATTATTCATCATTTGCTCCTTATATGTCATAATATCGTTAAAATATGTATTTTTCATGCATTACAAGACATTTTTATGCCTTACGTGATGTTAGATTGTGCTTAAAATATTTTAAATTTAAAACCTCATTTAGAACAGCCTAAAAAGCTTTAGTCAAATTTTATTCTTCCATTGAAATACTTGCCTCGTATGATGAGGCAAAAGGGGTACCGGGCGTACCAAGAAAAACTATCGTATAATATTATTATATTATTACTGTTATCGTTATTGCATGATACTTACCTCTTAATTATTTATCTTAAAATAAAAACACTTGATAATTTGCTTTCTATTTTTTTTTTTCTCGACGTTCTATTTTATTTCTTTTGACCGGAACAGACATGGGCTTAAACTTCTGCTCGGTTGCTCTGGGTCTTCAAATACATACTTTGGGCAAAAAAGAAAGGTAAAGTGGAAAAACAGGTTATTACATTTCTAACTTCCCATTCTGCACTATCACTTTCGAAATGGAATCATAAGAATTTGATCCAAAAAAGAAAAAAGGAATCATAAGGATTAAGCTCAAGGAAATCAATGAACTTTCCACAAATGAAAGGAAAGCAGGGAAGATATAATAAAACTTGAGAGAATCAGATCATTTTGCCAGAAGAAATTGGCTTCTCAGGCTCATTTTGTTGGCGCCTTCGAGCAAGAATTTGCTTTGTCTTCTCAAGAACACCAAAGAAAATTGAACCTCCAATGCCTATCCACAAAACTCTAGGCCCCACACCCTGTAAGAGAGAAAAAAGGGAAGGTGCAATTTTGTGGGTAAACCATTTGGAATCATTATCAATATAAAATTTATGACAAGCCACATTCTTCACATAAACAATGCGTCTCAATTTTGAGACTTCATATAATGTATGAAGAAGCATTTCTAGTTTATACACAAACCATTTGGAATTTGATTATAAGTTTATAACAAAGGGAATTGCAGAGAATGATGACAACGTTAACACAGAAAAGCATGAAATGGTCATACCTTGAAAAAAGCTTGAGTTCCTTCTTCCTTGATTATTGTCCTCACACAATCACTAATGCCTTTGTACTGGTTTTGGGATCCCTGATGAGAGTGAGAACAAATGTTAAATCATAAGGCAAACCACACCAACCAATCAACACATTCTCCATGGAGTGGTAAGAGAAAGGGAAACCAGATTATTGAACCTGAACCATCAATCTGGTTTTCACTACATCCAGAGGAGTTGTGACTGCTCCAGTTACAGCACCTGCAAGGTATCAAATTAATCATTATCAGTTTCAGCATAGCTAATTCACCAGTCATGTAAGCCCTTCCATTTTCAAGTTTTCTATTTTCTCTTTTGTGGCAGGCTTGCAATGAAAAATTTATCAACAAAAACAAAAATCGCCCAACTGAAATTCAACAATAGGCTGAACAAATCACACTCAGAGCTATCTGTACCTAACAAAGAACTAGAAAATATTCCCATCATCATCCCAAGATAATGGAAACCAACTACCTACAAGATATGACAATATTCTTGTCTGCTATACCCAGCTTTTCAAAAATCAGATATAAAAATTTCAGCAATAAAGAACCTATCTAGAAAAACTTCCTAGCAGATCATCTTTCATGTTTCACATTTAAATAAATGTAGAGTAAGATGAAAGGCAAGCATATAGTATATGTGATTATCTTTTAGAGTTCATTTGGTACACTATATAGGATAAGGTCTAACAATACAAAGCTTCATAGAACAAGGCTTAATAAAATTCTTAGGGGAAAAAAACTTACTTCAAGGCTAAGATAATTATAATTTTAAATTTCTTTTTGTTCTTTTAAATTTCAAATGTTGGTAAGAAAACAAAAGAATAGGGTGAACTTTTAGAACAAAAAATAAAAAGTGAATAAAAGTAGGACTTCATTCAAATTTATATCTTTGTTTGGTTTCCAAATGCATAACAAAATATTAAAACTATCTAAAGTTTATTTCTTAAAAGGAAAAAAGAAAACCTGACAGATTCCATCACATTCTCTAGCTATCCTCAAACAAATCTTTTACAAACTTAATGCAATGTTCACCTTAAAGGCTAAAAATAAATGCACTAGAATGAAGTTTTGTATGAGTAAACGACTAGCCTTGTTCTATTCTCCAGGTATGATGTCCTTTAATTTCATCAATTATTCAACAGCTGCTCTCATATTGTTATAAAAGTCTTTCACAGCTTTTGCACCTTCAGCTATATATTTCACACCTTCAATCATAGACTTGATACTTTCAACCATGACACTTATATTAGTATCAAATTTCTCAACAAACTCCATAAGCTTGTCAGCACAATTGTCTATATTAGTATCTAATAGTTTCTCTTGCCTTCTTTCTCATATGCCAACCTTCATACAACGAGTTGTTTTCTTATTTATATTTTGATTGACAAATATTGAATGAATGATATCTTAAATGTCATCATCATTTAAACCAATAGCTTTCCTCTAGAATTTCTAGAGTAAAATTATTTCATTGAGTGTGTTCTCTCTCAAAGGCTTTTACTACATCACTAGGATCTTGAGCACTTTTTTCAATAGCATAATACTTTCCAAATATTATCAACAAACCTGGATAGTAAAAAAATGTTTTAGCTATATAATTTCTAAAATTTGCATCTATCTACATACATTAAAAACAAACAAAATAGTTATATTAGTTAGTTAAGGTAAACAAATGATAAAAAATACAAGATACAATAATTAAAAAAATAGAGAAACCTATGAGCTTGAATATAAGCCATTCCAAACATTTTCCCTATCAATTAAAATCTTTTTATTTATATCAATTCATCTAAAGCCACTTGTATTCAACATGTCATATACATTGATATACTTTATTTTAAGTATTCTCATCATTGACTCGATATATAGCTTCACCTTTATTCCTATTATAGGAAACTTGGCCTCTAACTTTTGTTCTAACCAACTAAAAGTGTCATTTTTAAATTGTCTAGTAACAATTGTTCTAAACAGAAGGTCTTATAATAGACAATTTTAAGATGGCACTGGTAAATTATTTGAGCAAAAGTTGGTGTTTTCTTATGCAGAAATAAAGTTGAAACCACATGCTAAGTGAATCATGAAAAGGCTTAAAACAGAATATATAGTAATCTATGACATGTGGAGGACAAGTGGCTTTGGATGAGACCAATGTGAATAAGAAGATTTTAGTTGATAGTGATGATGTTTAAAATACATATATACAAGCTCGTAAGATTCTCTAATTTTTCATTTAGTTATATATTGTATTCCTCTATCACTTATTATTATTTTGTTTGTGTTATCTATATGCAGAAAGATTTAAACCTTAGGAATTATAGAGCTGAAACATTTCCTTGCTATCATCATTTGTTGGTAATATTTGACAAGCATCATGTTATTGAAAATGAGTGCTCAAAATCCTAGTAATGCAATAGAAGACTCAGAGAGAGAAGAAGACACTAAACAAAATAATTCTAGAAACTCTTAAGGAAGCTATTGGGTTAAGTGATAATGCTTTCCAAGATATCATTCAATCAATGTCTGTCAACCAAAATAGGAATAAGGCAATATTAACAATTTTGAAGGTCTCCATGTAAGAAAGAAGACAAAAAGAGAAATTTTATTAGCTTCTAGTATAAACAAATTTGTTGATAAGCTTGTGAAAATTGTCAGAAAATGTACTACTAATATAGATGTAATGATTGAAAGTGTCAAGTCCAACTAAGGGTATAAAGTCCATTGATATAGGTGCAGAAGTTGTGAAAGACTTCTATGAAGATTCAAGAGCAATAACTGAAGAATTGATGAAATTGGAGGACCTCATACCTAGAGAGCATAATAGGGATGGTCGTTTACTCATGCAAAACCTCCCTTTAGTGGATTTATTTTGGGTGCTAAAGTAAACATAGGGTTAAATTTGTGAAAGATTTGCTTGAGGACAGCTAGAAAATGCAACAAAACTTGTCATGTTTTAATACTTTGTTACACATTTGAAAACCAAACAGAGATATAAATGTGAATGAAGTCTTATTTTAATCACTTCTTATTGTTCATTTTGAAAGGTTCATCTTATTCCTTTCTTTTCTTGCTAATATTTGAAATTAAAAAAATTATAAAGTTAAACAAAATCCTAGCCTTGAGGGAAGTTCATTTCTCTAAAAAATAATATAGCACGACAAATTTAGATGAATATATTATATTTTTAACCAAAAGGCACTTTTATTAATAGAGCAAATTTTTATCCCATTCAATGTTATGTCATACACCACCATAGTATTATTATATACAATACAAAAATTTTTACAACATCACACCAAACACTACATAATATTAAAAACTTATTGCGTCTAAAATCCTATACAATATGTCAAATGAGCCCTCAATCATAGGGAATAAAATAATAGTGGGAAGATCTTACTGGTATGTAAAGATCAGGAGTGGCAGCAGAAGGTTAGCAAAATAATAGTGGCACAGAGGAGGCAGTAGCAGCAAGTCTGGAGATGGTTACCTCAAGATAATTGAGTAACAGGGGGCTGTGATGCCAGAAACTTGATGTCTCAAGCATTGATAGTTTTTCAAACTGAAAATGATTGGTATTTATAAGAATGGCATGGTGGACAGCAGCGCAAGATAGGAGGTAGCATTTTGGCTATAAGTTCAGGAATGTTATGCTTTCTATCCAGCAATAGTTCATAAATTTCACAGATCTATTTCATTTCAATGAAATTTTTAGCTATCTACATAAAATGATTGAGAATTTTACTGTGATATTTCCTCCAGGGAGCGTTGCGCATCACTAATTCATGGAATATTTTCTAAGAATATAACCTAATGCTCCATATAACTTGTCTTTCACATATTTTCAATTAAAAAAAAATCTAATGTTTAACACAGATTACATTCTGGAAGTCTTGACAAATATTCAACGACGCAAATATTTGATATGTTTTCACATGGACAAGTCATACGCTAAGCTGAGACAAGCAAGTAGTAGTTTCAGTCTTGGACCTTTCTACCATATTCAATTGCTAGTAAGGTTTAGAATCCCATTAGGACTGTACCTACAAGCATAAATGTTAATACCTGAATCACAACTATGACCACACTACTCATACTACTTAAATTTGGCTTCGTACCACTAAATTAAGAAATGGCAACTAGAGCACAAAAGGGGGGAAAAAGAGTCATGAAAATACTTTCAAGTTTTAACAGAAAACTTTTAATGGATATGAAGTACCAGCAAAAGCACCAAGCATAGCATTCTCTGGATCATTCAGATCTCTTTTGGCCTGCAGAGAGAGTAAAAACAAATATTAACAATTACCACTTTCTACAATGTTAATCTAGCATGATATCCTACGTGACCAAAAAAAAATCTGGCATAGTATCCTACAAAATGATGCAGAAGCCATCACATAAGTAATTTTTTTTAGGTGAAATCATGTGAGTAATTTAAATTGAATGGCAGTGTTGCATAACCTAATTCTGGTAGTTTTGAGGAATATTCTTCAACCCATATGCAAATGAGATCTAATGTTCCATGAACCAAATTTGCATTTATAGTTGATTTAACCACAGTAGGAATCTTCTTAAACCTCCCTATGAAATAGACACCTCATCTATGTTATTACCGCAAGCTTATATCCTATCCGGAGCTGCTCATAAATGCAAAATTGTATGGCATCAAATGGTAAATCTCGCAATAAGAAGGATCCATATCCCTGCAATGTCAAGAAATTAAACATAAGTCAAGGCAATGCAAGCAAAATTTTCAGGAGGTAAATAATCTCATCCAAACAAACACCAATGAGGTCTACACGCTTATTTGGAACCTTGCAAAGTTAAGCTGAGACACAATCAAAAGCGACCATCATGGTACCAACTTTATTTGGACCATATACACAACTTTCAAGAGGCAAACAATACCCACACCTAAAGAGTGGTTCATTAGCCTATGAATTTTATTGCTAACTCTTGCACTACTTTAGGATTGAATTGTATGATATCTCTTTCTTATATCAAAGAAGAAAAAAAGTCTTCACTTCCTTCATCAACCTCATTTTTGGCTTCATCATCCTAACTCTTGGGCATCATAATACTCAGTTTTGGCTACCTCACTTGTCACCTCCTGGTAAGCATTCTCAAGCCTAACAAGATTCTCCTGAGCTGCAAAGAACTCTCCATTCATGCCGTTATGCAAAAACCAGTAGCTGCCTCACGCTTGTACGATGGTTGTAAAGCAGATCAAACTGATTTTTTACGCTAGAAAATACTTAGCTTAGACTAGTAGAATTTGAAATATTACTAACTACCTTCCCAACAGTGGCAAGTTCACCCCAAGAAACATCGTAAGTAGCAATTCGATACACCTCCTAAAAACAATATGGCACCAATCAACAAAAAAATTTGTAATGGTCTAGATGATGTGAATCGCATCACCCCCATCTTGGCCACCAACACTAGCACAATATGTTAAACCACATGTCATGTACTTGCCATAGCTAATATTACAATTGAGCATCATGGAATTAGGTTGAAAAGAATTGTAAATGATGGCAGCAACTGACAGCATACTAGGATAAACAAACTATCAAAAGATCAATGGTGAATGAGATGGCATCAAAAACTACAATCAAGAATAGGGGATCAAGTATGTCACAAACTAGACCAAGTTTGTAACAAGATCCTTTCGAGCCACAAAGAACCCTCCTTCATACATGTCATCATGCAAAAACCAGTAGATGCCTATACTATGGTTATACAGGAGATCAAACTGATTTTTTCATGCCAGAAAATATTTGGTTTACACCAGTAAAATTTAAAATATTAATAACTTCCCTCCCAATGCTAACAAGTTCACTAGGAAACATCGTAGATGGCAATTCAATAACCTCATGAAAATAATACCGTATGAATAGAAAAAAAAAATTGTAACAATTTGGATGGTGCAAATCACATTACCGACATCTTGGCCACCAACACTACCATGATATGTCAAACCACATCCCATGTATTTGCCATGGCTAATATTACAATTGAGCATCATTGACTTAGGCTGAAAAGCATTATAAGTGATGGAAGCAACCCACAGCATATAGGGAGAAATAATTTGTGAAGAGATCAATGGTGAATGTGATGGTATCAGAAAGAACAGTCAAGAATAGGAGACCAAGTATGTCACAAAAAAGACCAAGTTTGTAACAAGATCCTCTCGAGCTACAAAGAACTCTCCCCTATTCATGTCATCACACAAAAACTAGTAGACACCTGTACGATAGTTGTACTTGTACAATAGATCAAACTGATTTTTTAATAATAGAAAATACTTAGCTTACACTACTAGAATTCACAATATTAGTAATTGCCCTCCCAACACTAGCAAGTTTAACTGTAGAAAACATCGTGAGTGGCAATTCAATACACCTCCTTAAAACACTAGGTCACTATTCGGCAAAAAAATTGGTAACAGTCTAGATGATATGAACCGCATCATCCACATCTTGGCCACTAACAATATTACGATATGTCAAACCACATGCCATGTACTTGCCATGACTAATATTACAATTAAGCATCATGGACTTACGTTAAAAAGCATTATAAGTGAAGGTAGCAACTAACAACATACTAGGAAAAACCATCTGTGAAGAGATCAATGGTGAATTAGATATTATCATAAACTGCAGTCAACAATAGGGGACCAAGTTTGTCACAAACTAAGCATGGTTCCATTGGAGGTATGTTCTCCAAAGCTAAAGGCTGTAGCATATGAATACAATAGCTTGGGAGAACATACCTACAATAGCATGACAAACTACTGTCTAAAGATTTGGAGAACATAGCTACAATGGAACTATGACCTAGCTTGTGACAAACTCGGTCCCCTGTTCTTGATTGTTGTTTTTGATATCATCTCTTTCATCATTGATTTCTTCAAAGATGGTTTCTCCTAGTATGTCATCAATTGTTGTCATCACTTTTCATCCTAAATCCAATGTTCAGCTGTAATACTAGCCATGACAAGTACATGGCACGTGGTTTGACATATCATGATAGTGTTAGCAGCTAAGATGTGGTTGATGCGATTCACACCATCCAGACCATTACCATTTTTTTTGTTGATTGGTGCTGTATTGTTTTTAGGAGGTATATTGAATTGCCACCTATTAAGTATCTTAGGGGTAACTTGATAGCATTGGGAAAGTAGTTACTAATATTTCAAATTCTACTAGTGTAACTTTTTAGTAAAAAAAATCAATTTGACCTCCTACAAAACCATCATACAAGTGTCTACTGGTTTTTGCGTGATGGCATGGATGAAGGAGAGAGTTCTATGTAGCTCGAGAGGATCTTGCTAGGCTTAAGAATGCATATGGGGAGGTGGCAGGTAAGGTGGCCAAAATTGAGGATGATGAAGCAAAGAGTGAGTATTATGATACCGAGAGTTAGGATGGTGAAGCCAAGAATGAGGTTGATGAAGAAAGTGAAGACTTTTTCTGCTTTGATATAAGAAAGAAAAATATACAGCACCTATCGAAGAGAAAATAATGAAAAATCGTTTAAGGTGGTTTGGACATGTATAAAGAAGAGGGCAAGAGGAGCCAGTAAGGAGAATTGATGAAATGGATTGAATCCCTATTAAAAGGCGTAGAGAAAGATCAAAAAGGACATTAAGAGAAATTATAAGGCGTGATCTCTTGATAAATGATTTATCTGAAAAGATGGCATTTGATAGAGCCCATTGATATCGTATGATCCATGTAACTAACCTCACTTGGTGGGATAAGGCTAATGTTGTTGTTCTTGTTATATGAGAAAGAAATATCATACTGCACAATATTAAAGTAGTGCACAAATTAGCAATAAAATTCATAGGATAATGAACCCACACTTTGGGTGTAAAGACTCTTGCCTCTTAAAAGTTCTATATATGATCTAAATGGGGTCAATACCAATGTTAAGAAGACCGGACTAATCAAGGTATTGGTTTAAGGTTCAATGATCTTATCAGGGTTATACTAGGGATGGACTGGTTGTAATTAATAGGTATAATAAAGATTAAAATGATGCTATCATATAAAGAAAAAAGATTAAAGAAATTACAAAAATGAGCAACTATTGAATATAATTAAAATATTTAAGAGATAAAAAGACAAAAAATATGAAATAAGATTATATAATATAAAGAAATATAAATTAATAATTAAAATTATTTGTATTTAATATTCAATTTTAGTTGTACAGTTGCACCCCTATGTTCCTTCTAATATCAAGCCAAGAAATGAGGTGGCAAAAAAACATCAAGCAACAAAAATAAAGGAAAATGGGTAGGATAAAGGAAACATGTGCTTTGAATTTTCAAAATGAGTCTTTTAGTATTTTGAATACTTGGGTGAACATGACTGTAATTTATGGGAGAATGGGCTTACTTTTCATAATATTGGGGCATGTTATTTTTAATTTTTTATTGAAAATAGTGTTCCTTAGAAAGCTGGTCTATCTTTGCCATTTCAATCTCTTCAAATTATCTCCTAGCCTTCTTCAGTCTTCACCTTTTTCTCTGTCTTAGTCGTCATCTTCTCCGTGAGCAATTGAAGTGAATCTAAGAGTGGAAGCAGCTTAGACCGGTGATTTGCTTTCATGAAGAGCCATGCTTTTATTGTGCGTGGAAGCAAAAACTAATGGGCTTTTCTTTTCTTTCTCCTCCTCTTTCCTTCCTTCCTCTCCTCCTCCTCCTCCTCCTCCTCCTCCTCCTCCTTCTTCCTTCTTCTTTTTCCTTCTTCCTTCCTCTCAAAACTAGACTGTTCAACCCATTTGAATCACTGGTTTTATCGATTTGAAACCAGTTTCACTGGTTCCCCACCAATTTTCTTATTTCCTGGCTACCCACTTCTTCTAGACTAGACTAGTGACCGATTCTTGGTTAAAAGGTTCGGTCCGGTCCAATTTTCATAACATTAGCTAGTACCAAGATGGTCACTTTTGATTTTTGTGTCTTAGCTTAACTTTGCAAGGTTCCCAATGAGTGTGCAAACCTCATTGGTGTTTGTTTGGATGAGACTGTTGCCTCTTGAAAGTTGTGTATATGGTCTAAATGGCAAGCAAAACTGAACAGTGAGGTTTGCATATGGTTCTGTACATAATATTCTAATAGCTTAGAAAAACATGGAATTGCAGTCGTCATTATAGTCCAGCATATGTCAGCACATTCATATCCTCTTAGACATAAACCAACCTATAGGTTCTTTCTTCTAGAATGGGGATATGAACTAAGAACATCTACTAGGACAAGTTGTTAAAGCCACAATAATCTGCATACTCAGTTATAATACACAAATTATTAAAAGATCTGTCCTACAACATCCAAGTTGCATCTAGGTTTTACATACCGCATAGAGACCTTTAAAACCCTCCTTAGCAACAATGAGACGAACAGCAGCAGGGGCTGAACTAAACTGTCCAGTTTGCATTCTTTGCTTAACAACCTGTATGCATACAAATCAAATGATTCAATTCCAAGTTCAAGAAAGCCTAAGAAATGGCAGCGTAGGATAAAAGGCTTATTACCTCAGTTGGAACACGAACAAGAGAGGAAGCTGCACCACCGATGGCACCTGCAGCCTATATTAAGCTTAGGACAATTAAAATAACCTATGCGCACATGCAGGCATTCACTCAAAGTATTTTTTATATGTAATCAGATTATGGAACAAAACAATTTATAAAGAATTTAAGAAATCCTTATGTCATTAACAATCCAATATTGCACACAAGCTATAGGGCATAAGGGTCATTATACAATCTTAATATTAAAATCAATTCAAAGGTCTCAGTTATGTACAAAGTGCATAAATGTTTCAGTGTGAACTCATTGGTTTTAAAAGAAAATAAATATGATAAAAAAAAAGTGAGGTATAGATAATAGGTTAAATCTGTCATCTGCTTGTTGGTCAGCTACTCAATCTTAAAGACTGAGAATGGTTCCTTATGAACTAACATCTCACTGACAAAAAAATTTCATTTTTCAAAAGGGACAAATTATGTAAGTGCAGCGTGGTTTGAAATTCATTGCTGGTTATTTTGAAACAGAAAAAACAAAAAATCTTGCTTGGAAACTTATTTCCTTTTGTATGTTTGCCTGCTTTTTCAGATACTTTTTCTTAGTCAACTTTGAATTGAGCGATACTTCTTGACGCAACTATAAGTTAACATTTACAGAACCATTGACTTAATTCAAATTGGGAAAGTCAGTTCTTTTAGCATGAAAAAAAACTACATTTTAAAATAAATTACCAATAATGAAATGCTACTAAAATAGCTACACATGTTTGGATTGATTCTTTGCAGGTGTCTTGCAGTTCATATTATATTAAGGATTGATATGCTAGCAATTTCACTTTCACTGGTGGGACCAGCTGTCACTCTTGCTCTGTGTATTCTAGGATTTACCTCAACTCATTAAAAATAATAAAAACTTGAAATGGTAAATAAATGTCATTCTCACATGAGTTTCTATTGTGCAAGCTGTGAGCTAAATATTACTGCTTCAACAATGACAAATAGACAGCCATTCTCTTTTTTATAGAGAACCAACTTACAAGATGAGCAACAGCACTGAGATTTTCAGGGAAGGATGCTAGCAGTTTCAGTTTTGTCGGCTCATATACACCAACAAAAATTGCAGAAGCTCTGTGAAGAGTGGGAGAGGGAGTGATGTATCAGGCATAAACATCATATTATTCAATCAATTAGGGCCCACTACTACTGCCAAAGACCCAAGAGATGTTTAAGGCCAACAAGATTTTCCCAGAAGAGTCAAAAATGTGTTTGTGCGCTCGCACACACACATTAAAATATAATTAATTATATTTATAATGTATATTGTGGTGTCCCTATCACCTATCGTATTATGTGATTATACAAAAAGTGATCAAGCTCTGGATCCTGAAGTATCTTGGGGTAGTTTATTCAGACATAAAAATTGTTGATAGCCCCTATGCCTTTTCCCTATTTTAGACAAGATTCAAATATGCTGTACAAGCCATCTTTACAGAAAACATAAGAATATTCCAACTGACAAGTAAAAAAAACCAGTGGATGATTTGAGGACAAATAAAGATTCCTTGTCAACTCCTGAAAGGTAAAAATAGAAGCTGAAAAAACTTGGCTTAATCTCATCATATGTAAGCTATGATCAATTATTATCTTGGATTTAAAACAAGCTTGGTAGTGAAAGATTTTAAATGAAATGCAAACAGAAAGGATCAACACAAAAAATAATGACATAAGGACTGCGTAGGAGACAGCATATAAGAAAACTTTTGGGGGGGGGGGGTGTGTTTGTAAATCTACTCACGGCAAGACACCAGCAAGATTTCCAGCCAACCCAGAATATAAACCCTTCAAAATGATTTTCCCTCCACCACGAGCAGCCTGTTACCAGATAAACAGTAAAATCAGTAAAACATAAAATGAGTAAACAATACATATTAGAGGAGCAAACCAAAACTTGAAAATAGACACCATCAAAAGGCCAATGACCGCAACAGGCAATCAAAGGGGATAAACAGCAAAAGGAAGGAATGCAAAGTATAAAAAGAACTACTTCTTTATGCAAAATAAAAGGACTATTAATCAGGCCTTTATATTCTAGAAAATAAAATATTACAAATTGTGAAAACACTGTCTAAAGCAACACTAAGTTCCATGTTGAACAAAATCTAACATGTCATCCGTAAGGATAATGTGAACATTATGTTGTCTGAGAAGTAATTATGACATTCACAGAATTGAAATTATAATATGAAACTACTTACAATGGCCACACTGTCCGAAGCATCACTAAGTTCCATGTTGAACAAAGTCTACCATGTCATCCGTAAGGATAATGTGAACCACATGTTGACTGAGAAGTAATTATGACATTCACAGAACTGAATTTATGATATGAAACTACTTATGATGGCCACACTGTAATGGATATGAGAAAAGTAGTCTTAAGCCACAGCTTTTTAAGACCAACAATCACTCCTGCTACTTCAGGTGTAACAATTCACAAACGTAAATTCATGCAAATTATGCAGAAATCAAGTACAAGTAAAAAATTTAAAGTCCATATACTTAATGCACCTGAAGTCGGGTTTTTATAGTATCAATTGGATATAAAGCAGTTTCTACAACGACACCAGCAACACCTCCAGCAATGCACCCATCTGCAAATTCCATTAGCAGACCACACAGCACATCATTATATTAAAAGATTATAGAGATAGATAAATGAAATGTAACATTTGACTAATATCAATTATTGAACCAGAATCCAGAACAAGGAAGGTTACCATGATCATTGGAAAAAAACTAAACCTTCATCATAGGCAAGTATTTAATGTGGCAATTTAGTTATGGTTGCACTTCAAAGTTCCATAAAGAGTTGGTATATAATGGTAACTCACTCAACAACGATGAAAATGGTCTTGTAACTTTGAGCATTGAAAATAATCCCCATCCACACCATAATAGACCCTCCATGATGGAACACAAGAAACAAATTTATTGGAACAAGATTTCCATATATAAATTTTCGTGATCATAGTTTTCTACACTAACATAAGGATACCGATATCCCAGAGACAGCTCCAAGGAGCATAGTTTAAAGTACTTCAGTATTGCATTGCGTCTTAGTTCATGCTTTAAGAAAATCAAAGAACCAAACTTTTAATATCTATGTCATTGTCTTTCTCTATCAACTCAGATCAAACATAGGCCCACCAATCGCCTTTGACTTTGTGGTCCACTTAGATGAATCCAATCCAAACCCCCCAAACCTGGAAGGTATCAAGGGCAATCATTTAAACATCAAAGATCTACAATTTTTAATTCATGCCATGCATCTGCATAATTTTAAATCATAATGTCAACACTTACCATATAGAAAACGTAAGAAGTCAAATGGCTTTTTCTCTCCACTAATTGACATAAAGAACTTATTGGTTTCCTTTTGAGAAGCTGACATCTTAGATACAATGCATCTGTATAGGAGAGTCATTTGTTCACGATAAGAAATGGAAGATAGTATGTATAAAACGAGACCATAAAAAAACAATGTGCAAGCTAATCATAAGCTTGAGATTCTTTCTATGCAATAACACTGTACAACTCCTTCCAGTTATATAAAATAAGACACAAGAATCAAATAAGCTACCATGAAGAAGTCTTTGGCAACAATTGAACTGAAACAATTCCCTCCCTAAAACATTCAGTATTCAGAGTTACTAAACACCACTTGAACTCAATTTGAATGTTAAGGAGACACTCAAGTCAAATTTGATCCAATGATAATCAATCATAATTTATTCACATTCTCAAAACAGAGGAACCTTCACCTATGTCTACCGTAACTGGAAAACTATATAGCAAAAATAGTAATATCAGAAAATGTTCATAAAAATATGACGAGAAGCTGAGCACAGTCAATGGAAAATTGAGCTCAATGGAAAATTGAGCAACTATTCCCAGTGAATCAATTTCGGGACCTTTCTGCCTTTCTGGTTCCTTGCCAATGCACAAAGATCAAATCTTAATCAAAAGGGGACGAGGGAGGAATCAGATTATTACAAACCAAATTTCTGCAATAGCGCTTCTTCTTCCCTTAGCTTCCGAAAACTGAATTCGACTATGCAATTAAACAGTTTCAGTTAATTCTTCCACATTCAGGCCAAAGAAAAAAATAATAATTCTTCCCCCGTAAAACACACAGAAATCCCGGACACACGGTTTATGCAGGGTTTCTCTGAAATTTTGAGAAATCACCTTTCTTTATTGTATAAATGGGCTTACTAGGCCATCAGCTCGGCCTCGGTTTTGGGTTTCCGAAGGACTTTTGTTTGGGCCAATGGGTTCCCGTCAGATTTAGATTGCCTTGGGCTGGGACAGAGTCTAGTACTATGTTGTGGAATCTGTTGTCTTCTATTACTATTCTTAGATAATTTCTATAAAGAATTGTAAAAAATCGTTTATAAATAATTTAATGATTCTATTTATTTAGATTATATTGAGCTACATTTTTTTATTATTTTTTACCTAGAACTCTATCAAAGAATTGAGTTATACGTGTATCTGTTTTTAATATTATCTCTTAATGTAATAAGATATCAAAACCCAAGCGCTTATTTGATTAAAAAAAAAAAACCAAACGTACGTTCAAACTGGATAACGTAAGGTAACAAACCAACCCTCGTAGTTACAACTCAAGCAATTCAAAGCAGAAACCATAACTTCTCTTTCAAATTAGTAACCCCTTCACTTCTCTCTCCACCATCCATCACGTATAAAGAAGCTTCTTCCTCCATAGAAATTTCCAACACAAGCAAACTCAATCTTCCTTCAAATCATCACCAGCACAACCCAGGAAAACCATGGGAAAACACAGTCCAGTAGTGGGGTCGACACTTCTCTTCATGATCTTACTGTCTTCATGTGCAGTAACAACCCTAGCTTCCAAACTCCGTTTTCCTTCCAAGATATCTTGGCGTGGCCATGTGCTGCCTCCAGAACCTTACAAGGGATACTACGATTTCCTGAAACAGTGCGCCAAGGTGCTTACAGACCAGTGTGGTGATGAGATGGGCAAGTACTTGTTTTATACGAGGGTTAAAATGAGCTACGTTTGCTGTCATAATCTGAAGAAGATGGGGAAGGATTGTCATGACCAGTTAGCTCGCACACTTTCTCGCATGGACGACTTCAAGAAACATAAGGCCCAGATTTTGAGGAGGAGTAAACAAGCCTGGACTCAATGTTCTTTCATTGACAAATGCGTCGCCAAGGATGAGTAGGACCAGAGATATGTTAAAGATGAATAAATGGAATTTAAAGTCTGAAGAATATCGATATTTAAAAGTTTAATTACTGCTATACATTATCGTCTAGTAGAGATCGTTTACATTTACCACTATAAAATATTTCTTTTCATTGATATTGAAAGTGCCTATATTATATAAATATTAAAGACAAAAAATATATGTAGTGAATTCTTATATCGATCCCCAACGATTTCCCTAAACAGACAAAGTCTTTTAGTGATACTTTGTTGATTATATTCATAAAAACATATTATATATAAAGCAATGTTTGTCAAAAATATAGAAAAAAAATTTATCCAATGTATAGTCAACATATCAAATCAAATATACACATAAAATCTATATAGCATCTAATTTCATATAATGCACAATAACAAAGTTCACTTAGTTAATATATATATATAAAGGAAATATTTGAATCAATAAATCAAACCAAAATAGTACCATTACAATTTCTAAAAAAATTTGAGAGTCAACCCTAACCTTGATCTCTCTGAAAACAGAACAATTAGCTGAACAAATTCAAGAAATTCGGCTTTTTTTTCCCAATTGAAAGGTCCAGTTCAAGTCCTGATTTACGTGTCGCTATTGTTTATATTGGTAAATGGCGATGACCAAACAGTACTGAATTCTTCAAATGAGTATTGAGTATTTACTTGAAGGTTTGGTACCAAAAAAAAAAAACGTTTTTACTTGAAGGTATTTTCTTGTTTGGTGATCAAGCCAAGGTGGGAATTTATAAATTACTTGTAAAGAAATAAAATTTTCAAACAATCAATCTATAATTACACGATTATTTGCTCATAAAAATCTAAAGATTTTATTTCATGTGAAAAATGGGTTTAATTAAGTTTGATCAGCCAAACCTTAATGTGAGAATTGTGGAAACTACTTGTGAAGAAAAAAAACTATTTCAAGAATATTAAGAAAAGTAATTTTAATTAATTAAAGTTAATTAAATTGTCATATATTTTAAATTTCTTTCAAAATTACTCCTAGTTAATTTAATACTAATTTTTAGAAAAGAAAAATTTAATGTACAATTAACTCCTTTTTTCCTCTTATACTTAGGGCCACCAAAAGAAAGAACAAATTCTTTATTTAGACCAGAGGTGGTAATTAATAATGCTAGATACTTTAAAAATAATAAAATTAGTATAGGATTGATGAACAAGTGGGGGATGTAACATTTTGACCCAAAAAAAGTGGGGGACGTATAATATAATGGAAATTAAGACGGAATTTCCTATAACAATGAATATCCCTTTATCCATAACTAATTCAAATGTTATCCTAGAAGAATGTTTTAACAACACTAAACCCCCCTTGGAAGATTTAAAGAGCCGGTGAAGAAACTAATTAACAAGGTTTTTGATGAAAATGGAGCACAGAGAATATGCAATAAGAGATCTCTATGATTATATATTTTTTAAATTTTATAAAAAATATTTTAAAATTTGAAAACTACATTCAATCAATATATAATAAAAAAGAGGGTGAAATCGCACTATACATGAACCGTACAGTGCGACTCCACTCTTGGCTACGAGCTCTTTTTTCTCTCTCTTTTTTTTCTATTTTTGTTTTCTTTTCTATTTAAGTGAGTCTTATTTTTTTCTTATTTATTTATTTCTTTTATAGGTGGGATCCATCTTTTTCCCGTTTTTAGATGGGACGTTGTTCTTCCATTTTTTATTATAATTATATCTATAGATTTGAATGTGAGATTATATGTTTGAGGCTTGTGGAGTGAGGAATTATTTCACATTTCATGCCAGTTACACCCAAATTTTGCAATGTGACAATTTTATATTTAATGATGTATGAAATAACACTAAATAAGATAAATATTAAGAGCCTGTTTACCTTTTTCAAAATCAAACCATTGTTTTAAATCATGGTTTTTTTAAAAAGATATATTTAGTCAAGAACAAGTTGCCTTTTTAAAAAATAAAAAGTAGATTAAATTATGGTTTCGAAAAATAAATAAGGGAGATAATTTGTTTTTAACTTTATATTATATACCTAAAAATACTTTTAACTCTTATCATTTAAACAGATTTTTTGTCAAACTATGATTTTATAAAAAAAATACCTAAATATAACAACTTACAACAAACTTAATTTTACTAAACTTCATTTTTATAAATTTTATTTATTCTAACTTACTTTTATATAATTGAAAACCAGTAGTCCGAACCTAAATCTTTTTGACAAAACTGCCTTTTACTAAAAACAAATAGTATGATATCTAAATCTGTCATATGTTTTTTATTTTTTTATTCATAAAGTTCTTTAATGTTAGGATAATTGATTTTTTATCCAACATCCAAGTCCTACTTTATCTTCTATTCTGTTCTGGTAATGTTGCCCGTTACAGCAAAGCAAGGAAGAGGGAGGAGAGTTCGAGAATGGTGATGAGAAGGTCAAGTACAAGGGGGAAGATTGAAATCATGTGAACGCAGGTTGATTCGATCTAGGAAACTCGCAAAATGGGTCACCGATTTGGATGAAAGTTTTGATGTTGGGTGGCTTGGGTTCTGGGTTTGGTGATGAAAAGAAGGTGAAGCCATTTCTGTCTTGTCCGCCACGAATTTATCAGAGGAAGGTTGGGTTTCAGAGCAGGCATCGATGGATGTGGAGGTGATTGTGTGGATTAATTTGGTAGGTATATAATTAATGAAAGAAAAAGATGATAGTGTGTTATAAGAAATTACATAACGGATATGGAGGTGAAGTAAAAGCAAAGATGGCGAGCACGAACTGATAATGTGGAAGAGATGCGGCAAAGGAGAAAGGCTAGGGGAGGAGAGGGTTTATTTGGAAAATATTAGGATATGCTAATATGTTAAAATTTAATCAAGTCTAATATGACTTTTTTAGGACTGATTAAATTATCCACCATTTTGATATACAATGAGAGATGAATGCCCCTGCTATGATTTAGTTTTCGTGCCGTGAAGGTTTCTCATTATGCCACATCTTTTGTTAATTGCCACCTTAAGCTAATTATGCCACATCTCTTTTTAATTGCCATCTTGAGCTATTGAGTAGTCACTAGTGCAGCCTTTTTATTTCACCAACTTGATGCCACTGCTTGTATTTGGTTAAGAATTAAGCTGGTTAATTTAATAATTATAAATTTTAATATAAGATGTAAATCATATAAGTTAATTTATATAATTATATAAAATATAAATAGAAAATAGAAAAATCTTATAATAAAAATAATAGGTAAGTTTAATATTTAAAATATAAAAAATTCTTAAAACATTTGAAAAGATAAAAAAATTTTATATTTAAGATATTTTATAAGTTAATATTTAAAATGTAGAAAAGTTTAAAAGTTAAAATATTAAATAAGATAAATTATTGTAATGTAAATTGTGATCAAATCAATTTAGTAGTGTATTTCATTGTTTGTTTTTTTCTCAAAATACATATGTAAATGGTATTTCAATATATTTTATCTATTATTTTTGTCTACACCATATATATATATATATGTATGTATGAGATATTGTTATTATTGCACCTCATTTTACTCGAGCATGCCTTTCTAGCGCCTCCCACCTCAGGTGTTTTATAGGTGTTGTGCTTTGAGAGTACCATTCGACTTTGACTACCTTACAAAACCCTTATGGGGAATAAAAGACTAGATATGAGATACTAAGCTTAAAGCAAACAACCCTTGACGAAGCGCTGCTGATGAGGACCCTGAGCAAGAAGCTGTTAAACATCCTCGACCTTGAGAACAGCATAAGTATCCATCCTCGGAAAGACCTATGTCTATGAACAAAATTTGGAAAGTTGTTAAAACAAGCAACTGGAAGACATTCATCATGGTATTAGGAAAAGTAGCATGAGCCCAAGAAAGTAACATATGCTGCTGTAGGCTTGACAATATATATATCTATATAGGGTATCAAGAAAATTTGAGGCTCACTGTGTAATGAAAATGTTTATTTCACCCATTTTTTTAATAGTGCCTTTTAACTACAAAGATTGGAATTCATAATAATTTCAATGTACTGATAATGCAGCCAAACATTCCCAAGGACGTTGCTTTGTAAGGCCATCCGGCACTGCGGATGTTGTTCGAGTATATGCGGAGGCATCCACGCAGGAAGCAGCAGACAGCCTTGCCAATACCGTGGCAAAACTTGTGGATCAATTCTTGGGTTGCAGTAGTTCTTAAAACCTTTAGAGGTTAGAGTTGATGTATCAGCCTTTTGTTTTCCAACATGTTGACCCTCAGAAGTTCTGGTTTTGGAGAAAAGGTGCAGGTCACTGTCAGAGATGTACGTGATTATGAACAATTAAAATGCTTGTTTCTTTTGTTAGGAAATGTACTTTTTGTCAATTACGATATGATTTTTTGGATACCAAAAAATTTTATTTTTAAATTGTATATCCTTATGCTGTTGACTCGTAATGTGTTTGTTTTATTTTTGTCTTTTATTATAAACAACCAAGTCTTGAGTGCTTAGTAGAAGCATCGAGAATTAAATGGTATATATCGAGCAAGATCACTGGCCTGTTGACAACAATATTCACTAAAATACATGAAAGTATGAAACTGATATAAATCCAAATTAGGTAAAGCAATACACAAGAATTCATTTTATTAATCAACTCAAAAATTGCGTTGACTTTGAAATTTTGAGTTCTGGCGATGACTTGTTCCCATTGAAATGAGGACCTGGCTTAGTCATGCTAAACGTTTGTGTTCACCAAAAGGATATATAGAATTAAATTTGGATTGAAATTAAAATCTGGATGACAAAAATAAATATGCTGGGTGAGTCTTTTTTTTTAAAGGGTAATCTAAATATCTATCAATTTTGTTATAAGAAGTCACAGTTTAATAGGCTAGCCAAATGGATTCAGTCAAGATTTGGCTTTATACACACACATACTTCTGTTGAAATGCAAAATTAGATTTTAAGGAGCTGAACTCACAAATGTAATGAATATTTAGATAAAGATGGATCAGCTATTAGGGCCCATATGGTTGGATGAAAAAAAAAATTGAGAGAAAGGAAAAGGACAGGATCAACTATTAGGGCCTATTTGGTTGGATAAAAAAAAATTGAGAGAAAGGAAAAGGAAAGGAGAGCTCCGGAAAGGAAGGAAAAGGAAAAATATGATTACAAATTGTGTTTGGTTAACTCAAAAAAAGGGGAGATATTTGATGAGAAAGAAATGGTTTGGTTTGTACAAAAAAGAAAAAAGAAGGGAAAAAGATTATTTGATATCCACAACTGAAAATATTTTCTTATAAAGACTCAATTTAAAATTTTAGTAGTTCTATAGACTGAATTTTTAATTGAGTCAAATTAAATTTTCAACTTGCACTATTTATTTATAAATACTTTTCTATACAAGTTCTAAAATGTCTTTTTCCCAAAAAAGAAAGGAGGCTAAAAATTCAAAATATCCACAATAACCCTAAAATAGAATAAAATAATTTTTTAATTATTAATAAAACAAATACTTTGAGTTCTCCTTATTATTATTATTAACTAATAAAATCTAATAGAATAGATATTTTAGTTATCCATTATAAAAAATTCACTTTTTATTTTAAAAAATCTATTTTTTATTCAATTTATTGAAGTTATCAATTAAATTTTTTGACCATAAAATATATGTATCGATAAATTATAAAAAAATATTAAAATTAATAAAATTAAACTTTCAATTTATTCAATCTATAAAAATAAAAAATCTAATATTCCTTCCTTATTAAAAAATATACTTTTAATTTTTAAACAAACAAATCTTAATAGTTAATTTTCTTCCTATATCCATTAACAAAATGCACTTTTAATTGTTAATATCCATATTATTTATTATGTTATATTAATATAATTATTAATAACTCCCTCCATTCTATTTTATTTACCATTTTAAGATTTTTTACATAGATTAATAAAATTATTAAATGATCTAAATTATAGTAAAATTTAAATACATTTTATCAAAATATCTTTAAATTAAATATTAAAAAATAACGTATATTCCACGTACCATTGTTTTTAATGAAAAGTAAAATAATAAAAAAATAATTAATATCTTATTGGTAATGCAAAATAACTAATAAATTAAGATATTTAAAATTTTTAAAACGATAAATAAAATAGGACGAAAACAGTATTACTAATATTACTTACTTGCATATTTTTTGGGCTAATTTGTCTCCAAATTTAATCAAATATCCTCATAACTAACAATTTTATTTATCAAGGTTTATTTTATTGTTATAATCGAAGATTGAGGCATCTTCTAGAATCATCCAGAGGCAGCTTGACGTTGCATACCTCCCCTTCTTAATCCCTTCACGATTTCTCTGATTCTTTGTCTGTGTCAAGTTCAAGAGGCAGTGGCTATAAGCTCCTTCTTCCTCACTTCACACCCATTTTGTCTCACAGTCCAAATCCAAAATATCCCGTACTATTTTCTTTACTGTTGGTTAGGTAATTTACTTCATGGATTTTATTGAAAAATTAGCATGTGTATATATATGATTCATCACGTGTTGAAGACTACACATGCATGTTTTTCAACAATTATATAATACTAAATTTTTTTTGGCAAAAAAAAAAATAATACTAAATTTTTAAACAAAGAACACTTGTGATTCTGATTGAGACATACTGTCTTAAATCTTTTTCCCCTTTCCCAGTGTTCTCTTTACTTTTCACCCCATCACTCGCGTCTAAATCAACTATTTCTTTTTTTTTTAATATAATTATATGATAACATATCCGAGTATCATTGGATCAAAACAAATATATTAGGTATATTACATGAAGTTTTATCATTATAATTATGTATATTTCAAAACTATATTTCCTTAAAATAAGTTTTATATTATTTTTTTTGCAATAAACGATAAATTATAATTATATACTGTTGTAATCAAGATAATTTTATACATATAGATATTAGATATATATTTTATCAATAAAATAGGAATTTTCTAAATTTAGAATCAATTATATTATATCGTTTTGAACACAAAATAATAACCTTTAAGAAAGGAACGCTTTTTGTTGCAATGATACTATAATGAAAGAGATCAATATTATTCTCGGAAATATTATAAATATATAATGAAAAATATTATGTGGATAACTCTTAAAAATTAGTTATTATATATCACAAAATTACTACTACATAAGAACTTCATTATTTGACCATTCCCCCATCACAGGAACAAGCAACTGCTTACTTGTATGCCGCACTCTCTTTTAAATTAACGTTAATTATTACTTCCTTCAGTTTGTAGTGTTTTGAAAGACAAGTTTTTTATTTAAAATATAGAGTGTTAGATATTTTTCTTTTTATTTTATCTATATATTTAATTTTTTCTTACTTATTATTTATAACCCTTCTATAATAATAGAATGACATATTTAATAAGGATAAAATAGGAAATATTAGTACTTTTTATATTGGTTTCAGGTGACAAAATTATTTTCTTAATATATGTATAATTAATATAAAATACCTTATAATATGACTTCTTGATGTTCTCACCCTCAATTAAAGCTATCACCCATCAATAATAATTACTCTCTCATCCCATTTTGTTTATCATTTTAAAAAATTTTAAATGTCTCAATTTATCTGTCATTTTATATTTCATTTTGTTTATCATTTTAAAAAATTTTAAATATCTCAATTTATCTGTCATTTTATATTTCTAATGAAACATTAATTATCTTTTTTACTGTTTTACCCTTCATTCAAAATAATAGTAGGTAAAATCCAAGTTATCTTTTAGTATTTAAGTCAAGAAAGTTTTAGTAAAATATAATCAAATTTTATTACAATTTAGGTCATTAAATAATTTTATTAGTCTATGTGAATAATCTTAAAATGACATATAAAATGAGACAGAGAGAGTACTCTCTCTATTTCTACAAATGATGTGTGATAGGTTTTCTGATGCATTGCTTTTTTTAAATTTCACCCATTATTAAATAAATAGGTCTAATCCTAAATATGGAGTTCTCGTCTTGGTTCTAAATATATATAGAATTATTTTCAAAATACAAGATAGTACTTTCTTCATTCTGAAATGTAATAGACCTTTTCAATATATATTTTGTTTCAAAATGTCAAAAATAAATGATTTTTGTTTGATAAATTAATATATTATATCCATTTTTCCCTTAATTAAAGTAGATTTATTGTAACAAGATATGAGTTAAAGCAAAAATAAATATAAACATTAAATTAAGGGCATTTGTGAAAAAAAAAGTTTCTTTATAACATATTTAAGATATTTAACTTTTTTTCGGTTTTGATTATTTAATATTTTGTCTCTTACATTTTGGAACGAACGTAGTATTTATTACATATTATAAAAAAAAAGTCTCCTATTCAATTCATAGGAAAGAAAAAGAGAAAGAATTTCAATAACGATAATTTTATAAAGACATTATGATCTTTTAAAATATTAAGGTAATCAATTAATTTTAACTCCCACCCTTAATTTGTCTGATTTAGTTAAAAGAATTTTATATTAAAAATTGAAGAGAGTACAATTAATATTAATTAATTACAAGATAAAAATGTTAAATATTAAATGGGAGTATTTTGGGAAATTAATTTAAATTTCTAATAAATTTAATTCTCTAAATTGCTTTTCTTAATTAATATAAATTAATTATTTATACGTTATATATGGTAATTGAGTGAGTAATAAACTTCATAACTTTTTTAGGCCAATCAACTTTATAACATAATACTTAGAAATTATAATATAACAATTAATGTTTCTTTGGTTTAAAAAAAGAAAAAAATTGTTATTTCTTAATAAATTTCATCTTATCCGTTCAGTATTCACAAAATCAGAGTGTGAAAATGACCTCAACCAACCGGTCAACACTTGAGATCTCCCTCACATGATTAAGTCAGAATCAAAAAACTAAAATTAAGAATGGAATTATATATATCCCTTTTTTAAAAAAATGCATTAATCTCCTTTGTTTGAAAAAATTAATCACCTTTAAAACAAAAGGTTATCTTGTATATTTTAATCTAGTTTTTTTTTATATATTATGAGAGTTTGAACCCTTAACCTCTACTCATACCACAATCCACCCTTACCACTTGAGTTAGCCTCAGGTGACATTTTAATCTAGTTTTAAAGGTCTTTACTAAAATAAAATATTCTTGTTTTAATTTTTTAGTCATTATTTACAATAATATTAGTCAATTAGCATCATATGATCCATGTAGCCGACACTACTTAGAGAAATAAGGTTAATATTATTGTTGTTGTATTTACAACAATATTAAACTATTAGGATAGTAAATAGGTTTACCGTCTGATCCAAACATAAAATGATAAAAGAAACAATTATTTTTGGATTAAATTTTGCATTCGCACAAGTTCACCATCATTCTATATGTTTACTCAACTTAATATCTATCTTTTTTAAAAAAATATTAATTTAAAATTTTCATATCATTAAATATACTTAATTACTTATTGTGTGTGTGTCGGTGTGTTTTAAATCAATTATATTATATGTAAGGGTGATCACTGACCAGGAAAACACGGCTAACCCAGATCAACCCAGCCATTTTCGGGTTAGGTTGGGGCAAAGAAGGCCGCGGGGAAGAATAAGCCCATTTCATCGGGTAAGGGGCCGGTCCAGGCCAGGGTACGGGTATGATGTTCGATCACAAAATCCCCAGCCCAATCAACCCATATATATTTACATTAAAA
This sequence comes from Adenanthera pavonina, assembly GCA_026686845.1. Lineage (NCBI taxonomy): Eukaryota > Viridiplantae > Streptophyta > Magnoliopsida > Fabales > Fabaceae > Adenanthera > Adenanthera pavonina. The sequence goes on along the minus strand of JAIVEN010000001.1, from coordinate 48,256,268 downwards.
AAAAAAGGTTATGTTACTTACTGCCTTGAAATGCCATGTGTGAGTAACAGAAGACTTGAAATCCCTCTGCATTTTCATCCAAAATCTGGAAGCCTCCACTCTCCAGCTAAAATCCCTCCACATTTTCCCTCCTTCTTCGAAGAAAACCCTAGATCTACTTGGTTTGTGGTGCTCTCTCAGTGTCGTAACTCGAACTCGCAGGTCACAACTCCCTTTTTGTTTGACATTGCAACTCGCAGTAGCACCTCTTTGTTCGGTGTCACGTTGCTCTCTCATTCAAAGTCAAGGTTGCATCTCTGCGTTGCGTTGCTCTCTCTGGTGGTGCTCTCTGTGTCGTAACTCACTCTTCCAGCCTTTATCTCAGTGTTGAAGTCATAGGCTCACATCACAGCCACAAGTTCCTCTTTCTTTTGCTTAGTTCATTTCTCATTCACTTCTTTCTTTTACTTCATAGTTAATACTGAGTTTCATAGTTCCTATGCTGCTGTGTTCTTCTGAATATTCCACTATGTTATGAGTGTTATTATATTTGGTGTATTGTTAATGCATTGATTTTACAACAGAAATGTGATGGCAGGCACTATATTTAGCATTTGGTAGTAAGATAAGAGACATGTCCTGATTTCTAAGCTAGATTGCCATTCAAAGAATCACCTTTTTATGATTTAAAAACCTAAATTTTCCTAGCCTAAAAAGCAGTTGCATTAATGATATTGTTTTAAGTTTCTTAGGATGATTTTTCATGGAATTTCTTGGTTGTTATCCCAGTAGTTGCATTCCTTAAAAGCTAGGAAAGCAATTTAACTAATCTAATAAAATGAAATATAGCTTATCTTTTGTTTTGAATATTCTCTAAACTGTTCTGGATCCAAAAATTCTGCAATATGCTTTTGTATATGTTTGTAATGTGCTTCTCGTAATATATATATACATATATATATGCTAATCTTTGAGTTTTCTGGTAAGGTCTCTTACAAGTTTAGTTCTCATGTATTTATAATTGAATTGCAGAAAAATCAATGGATAATCCTTATTCCCAAATTCCAATCAATGGGACACCAAATAACACAATTCAAACAAGTGATCTTCCTTTAATTACACCTGGTGGTGCTGGTACTGTAGTTGCTTCAAACACACCTGGTGGTGACCCTCTTCCTTTAGAAACATTGGTGTTGCTTCTACTCCTTTAGGCACTCCTAGTTCAAAAACTCCTACTGGTGCTACTAATCCTTCAGAAGCACAAGCACCTGCTGGTAATCCTTCTGTTCGTAAACCACCAATGACCAAGTCACTGGTTTGGCAGCATTTTATCAAGCTTCCTTTGGATGAGACCAATGGGGAACCTAAAGTAGCATGTAAATATTGTGAGACTTCCTACGCTGCTAACCTAAACAAGCATGGCACCGAGACTCTAAGGAGGCACCTTGAGAAATGCTTGAAGAATCCATATAGGAAAAAAAAATCAATCAATCTTGGCACACACTAAGACATTATCAGGAGATGGGTCTGTGGGCTCAATAAGAAGCTTACTTCCTCACACTTATAGTTTAGATGCATGTCACTGAGCCTTGGCAAAGTTTGTGATTTGCTATGAGCAGTCTTTTCGTGTGGTTGAAGGACCTGGTTTAACAAATATAGCAATACTTTGGAGTCTAGATTCCTAGTTCCATCTAAATTCACAGTTGCTTGAGATTGTTTAAAATTGTTTGACGATGAAGGGGTGCAATTGAAAAAATATCTTAGAAAATATTGTAGCTGTGTGTCTCTCACAACTGATACATGTATGTCTATGCAAAACTTTTACTATATGGCTCTCACAGCATATTTTATTGATGATAATTGGTAGCTACAAAAGTGAATCCTGAACTTTGTAAACATTGACAATCATAAGTGTGAAACAGTATGGAAGGCCATAGAAAAGTGTTTGTTGAGCCGGGGGATTGAAAAAGTGTTCACAATCACTGTTGATAATGCAAACTCTAATGACACAACGGTGGCATATTTGAAAAACGATTGAGAAATTGGAATGGCTTGGTGTGTAATGGTGATTTTCTTCATATGAGGTGCTGTGCTCATATTCTTAATTTCGTGAGTGATTGATGGATTGAAAGATATGGATGACTCTATTAGTGTGATTCGTCATGCTATCAAGTATGTTAGATCATCACCTTCAAGATTTCAAGCTTTCAAAAATCTTGTTGATGCAGAAAGGATAGAGTCAAAGAGTTTTGTGTCCTTGGATATTCCAACCAGGTGGAACTCCACCTATCTTATGTTACAAACAGCATTGAAATTTTCAAAATGTCTTCAATCGAATGGAAGATGAAAATGATGGATACGTTGCTCATTTTATAGAATATCCACGTCAAGAACATCCTTCTAGGCCTATGGATTTGAGGAAGGCAGAGGTGTTTGTTACATTTTTATCTTTTTTTTATTCAAGTACTTTGAAATTCTCTAATCATTGCATGTGTCATCTAATAATGTGTTCCTTGAACTCATCACCATACAATAGGTATTAATCAAACACTTTTGATATGACTAATTCTACACTTCTGATATGGCTAAAAGAATGAAGACAAATATGACAAATACTGGGGGAAGCCTGATAATTTAAATCCTTTGTTGGTTATGGGTGCTATCTTGGATCCTAGATATAAACTAGGTTTTGTGAGTATCTCCTTTCGAGAGTTGTATAAGGATCCAAAATTGTGCAAGGCTATGGAGATGAAAGTGAAGGATGCATTGTATCGGTTGTATGATGAATATTCATAGCTTGGGGGTAATACTAATGATCTAGCAGAAAGTTGCATCTCTGAAGATAGTGGCATATCTACCAATTCAGATTCAATAAAGTTTTTAGGCTCCCTAATTAAGGTACCTGGCAAATATTGGGTCAATGGGAAACTTCAAAAAAATTGAGAGTTAGCTCAGATCACACATTAGAGTTTGAACGGTATATTGTAGATAGTGAAGTTCAAGATAGTCCTTCTTTTAATGTCTTGGGCTGGTGGAAAGCAAATGCATCAAAATATAAAATCCTTTCTCTTATTGCACGAGATGTATTAGCAATTCTAGTGTCCACAATGGCTTCTAAATTTGCTTTCAGCACTAGTGGACGAGTGCTTGATCCTGTCCGAAGTTCATTGAAAGCAAGGACACTTGAATTACTCATATGTTATCAAAATTAGCTTGATCCTGGTACAGTTGTCAACATTGATCCTTGTGACTATGAAGACATGGGTGGGAGGATGTGGATAGAATAGTTGCTAAAGGTTTGATTTGTTCACTTGCAATTCAGTCTTTTTTTTGTAGGCATAATTAGAATTGTCTCTAACTCTATCTTTTTTTCTTTAAATCTTAACAGATCCTCAACTTGAAACTGCTCTTCCAAGTGGTTCACTTTAAGCCTTTTAATGTTTATGTTGTTGTCTTTTTAGTGCCCGTTTAGTTTTCAGTTAATAAAAAATGAGTTTCGGTAGAATTGATTTTACAACGTGGTTATGATAAAAATTGGTTTTTGACTAACATGTTTATATTTGGATGATTTATTTAAAAATTGATTTTGACAAAAGTAATTATGTTTGGATGATTTTAATTAAAAGCACTTTTAGTGAAATAATTTTTTCCAACTTTTAATAAATAAATTTTCTTTTATCAATATATATTTTATAAATATATATATATGTGTATATATGTTTATCTAAAAAATAAAAGTTTAAAATTATATTTTAGTATTTTATTTTCTTTATTTTTATCATTTTGACTCACAATTTTTCTCCAAATTGAGCTTAAACTCTATCATATGAATAATTTAATTTTTTTGAACTAAAATTTAATCTGCATTTATTTAATTAGGAACATAGTTTATCTGATAGAATATTTTTTTACAATTAATGGTTTATGAAAATTAAAATTTTAAAGGGACATTTTAGTTATTAGATAGGAAGAATTTTATGGAAATTTTATTTTCTCAGTTTTCCCATTTTTTCTCATTTTAATTAGTCCATTTTTATTTGACTTTATTTTAATTGATTAACCATAACTTCATTTTCATCTAATTTCAATCAAACAAACAAGGCATAATACACCCATTCCTCATACGACTTTCTGATCATCTTCTTCTTCACCGTCATCATCCTCTCTCCATCTCCCTCCATTTTCAGCATTCACGACTTCCCTCTCCTCCTATTCTTCGTCCTTCATCCTTCATTCTTTGTCTAGCCGTCGACGCCTTGGTGGCCTGATGGGAGGTGACGTGTGTGGAGGATAAAGAAATCGTCCAATCAATACTTTCTCTCTCTTCTTCTTGAGCCACTCCCTTTTGATATTATTTATCACTCTCTTTCTCAATTATTTTTCTGTTGGCAACGGGGAATTAGACTCAAAAGCATCATCGAATCTGCTTCTACTGAAAATCATTTCTCGCGCGATAATGAGTTTTCAACGGGATGAAAAAAAATCCCAAACACTCATGAAAATGCTTCAAACTCATTCCACACCTAAAACTCTGTTTCAAATGAGCTTCCAAACAGACCCTTAGTCATATATTTAAGTTATTGTTGTATTATCTTTAATGGACTTGTGATGAGACTAATGGGTCATTGGGTTATGTTATACTATTGTTTTCTCTTTTTAATAGTGTTTGGTTGGGTTGTGTTGAAATTGATAGTGATGGCTTCTATTATATGATAAACCTTATGTTGGATTATATTGTTATTTAAGTAATGTTAAAGTTATATTGTTCTTTTAGTAATATTATGCTTAAGTTATCTATTGATGGATTATGGCTGATATCATTACTTTAGTTGGTCCTTTATTTTGTTAAATTCTTGTAAAACTGCAGCTAAAACGTGTTTGCAATGGTAGAATGGTATAACTATTGCTTGATCTTCAAAATTGCAATGAAGAGAGTATTAATTTGGTAGGTTTTTATTGCATCCTATGTGATTGTTATACTCATATTATTAGTATCTAATTTGTTACTTTCAATCCTCTTATAAAAATTGGAAGTATAGAAGAAGCAAAAAAGGCAGTTGATAAACTTGTGGATGGAATAATTATATAAGGATGTAAAGCTAGCTCAGTAAGGTGTGTATTCTTGTCCTAATTTATATATATTTGGTTCAATTTAGTTGAGTTATATTTGGTTCAACATTCATGACTTAGTTATTTTATGTTGTCTTTTGCCTCATGGATTGTATATAATCTGTGAAAGTATATATATATATATATATATATTTATGAATAACATGAAATGAATGGGGTATATGCTTATATATAACTAGTTTCTAGTCTTGGTATGTTTACACATTTGATTTGATGAATGTTGAATTTAGTTATTTCAGGTTTTCTTTCTCTACAAATTTAGTTATTTCTAGATTTTGTTATCTATAATTTTTTTGATGAATATTGGATGAGCTTTTGATATGTAGTTAGTTACAGCTCTAGATTTATTTACAGATTTTAAGGTTAATCAATTTTTAAAGCCTTAAAGTGAGTTAATTTCATAAATTTTATATTTTTTCTATATATCTTTTTTTTTAAAAAAAAGAACAGGGACAGCCGAGTTATCCCAGTCTAACCCAACCTAACCCGATAGCCCACTGGTCCGGGCTGCCAGGTCGGAGACAAAAACTTCGCCCATCCCCCACAGTAGGCCAGGGTGTAGGTTGCATGGAACTCGGCCCGACCCATGCATATCTCTAATTATATACAGGATTTGTAATCTTATCATAATGTTATATTTAAACAAAAATAGATAAATGAGTTATGTGAATTGCAAGGTGTTAAAAAAAGCACTAAACAATGAGGTTTTATAATTTTATTTATATTGATATGATAAATATATAATAATTAGTTAATAATAGCATAATAAATAACTTATTTATTATAATAAGTGACTCAATGATAGAGTAATATAATTTTCTATGAAAATATATATACTTTTCATAATATTATTAGACAATTATATACTTAATTTATTTATTTTAAAATTTAATCATAAATATATTAAAAATTTTTGTATAGTTTTTCTTTTCAAATTATATACATAAAAACAGATATTGTCAAACAAATAATGCAAATAAACTAATAAAATAATATTTTTTTTCGAACAAATAATATTTCTATTGGGGATTTCAATTAATTAAGAATAAAATAATTATCGGAGAAGCTTTAAGTCTTTTAGTAACATGAATAGGATACAAGAATAAACGTGCATGATATGATGAATTTAAATCAATAATTTATTGACAGAAAAGAATATGAAATTAATATATAATTAAAAGTAGGGGAAGTCATACTATGCATTAACCAAGTAACTCCACTCTTAGGCTTTGTATCCCTCTTTTTTTTTTTTTCTATTTCAGTATCCCATTTTATTTCATTCATTCATCCTTTTTGTTTTTTCAGGTGCAGTCCATCTTTTCTTTTCTATTTTAAGATGGGTTCCCTGTTCTTTTCCTTTTTTATTGGACCAAATTTAGTCCTTTTTTTTAATTCTAAATTCTTTTTTATCACTTTTTAATAATTAATTAATTTTGATTTTATTTTTTAAATTTATATTAATTTTTAATTAATATAATTTAATATCAATTTTTTAAAGTGAAAAAATTAGTGATGATAATTTTTTAAAATTTAATATATTTTAAAATTAAATAAAAACCCTCCGTGTCCCATGCATTCGTCTCGACGCGGACCGGGGGGAATAAATTTGGTTGCAAAGAAAGAGAAAATCGATAGCAACACGTGAGAGACACATTTTTTTGGACCCACATGAATAACGAAGCTATCCTTTCGTTTTCTATCCTTTCGTTTTTATGAAAAGCAGATATCATTGATAAGACGTGGACATTAGGGAGGATAAAATTTTTTTTTGCCAACGATAAAAAAATTAATTAAAGGTAAAGAAATTTAGAAGATTAGATTGTTTATGAGATTTATAAAATTAATTAAGAGTATAGAATTGCTTAGAGTTGAGATGTTATACACGTCCCATACTCGATGTTGTAGATTGTATTTCCAGCCTGTATTTTTGAAAATAAGCAACAATATCTATTAGAATAATATGTCAAATCATCATAAATATTTGGCAAAAAAAAATCTGGAGTTTCATTTTCATCCTTTATTAAGAAACGTCATATTAAAGCAAAATTTAATGTTTGTTGACTTTGTTGCCTTTCACTTATCCACCCTTCCAAGTTAAACGTGGACGTCTCCTTTTTTTTTTTACTTTAATTTTTAAATTCTTAAATCTTATAAACTTCTTTCAAAATTCATTAGATAACAATTTATATTTGTTATTGCTACTTTCAACAATTCAGTCGACTCTCTTAAAACTTAATAGTTGTCAAAAAATTAATTTTTTTATAATGTATTAAAATAAAAATACTTAATAGCCCAGAATATTAAGAAAAAAAATAAAATATAATACTTGTTATTAATATCAATTCAACTACTTTTACCATTACATTAAAAATTAAAATATGAATTTTTAAGTATTTATTTAAAAAATATATTTTTTAAATGACATTTAAAGATTCATTACTCATAATATTAATAGTTAAGTTTAAAAATAAAAAATTTTCCCAAAAAAAATTATCATTGATACTTTTAAAATTAAAATCTTACTCCTTAAAATTGCAAGATATTCTTTTTAAATATTAAAAGAGTGTTTTGATTTAAAAATAACAATAAATTTAAAATATTTCACAACATCTTCAATGAAGTATGAATAATCTGTCACTGAACCATTTTTTACTCTTAAAATCGTTATTTATTAATAATATGAGTATGAGTTAAATATTAGAAGTGCATGTGTTATTTTTATGTTTTTAATATATAATAAATATTAATATATTTGAATATAAATTTATGTATACTTTAATCAATCTTAAAAATTTAATATAATATATATTTAATTTTTAATTTATATTTGGTGTTTTGGACGTTTTATAAAAAGTGGGATGGAGCCAGCCACGTTAGCAGATTCTAAACGGCGTCATTTCTATCCTCAATTGCCACAGACGACGCTTTTGACTGAGTTTATTACAATATAATTTTGATTTTGATTTGATTTTGATATGCTTTTCAAACTAAACACTTTGACTTTTTTATTTTTACTTTTGTGTGTCCTTTTTCAAATGTTGCGTAGATCAAGTACAAAGTCTGTCTTTTCCAAAATCTGTCTTTATTCTTTTCTTCCCTTTCACATTATGCACTTACCCTAACAGCTTAAGATGCTCTTCTTTTTTTTTTTTTCCGACCAGAACAGCTTAAGATGCCCTAAACAGTATGATTAATGTAAAAAAATGGATATGAACAAAATACATATGTTTTTCAGATAGTGCTACTTTAGTTTAGTACTACTCTCTCTTAAATTCAATGTGACTATCATGCATCATTAATAAAGATCTACGTATAATGAAATAAAATAAAAAAACTAATGTAGTAAAATCATTTTACAAGTAAGATATATTATTTTTGAATAAAAATTATTATTGATTAAATATTATATAATAATAAAAATATAATAGACATTATATACTTTAAGTCTCCATTTGAATGAAGGTAAAATAAGGAAGAAAGGGAAATATGAAGAAAAAATAAGAAATAATTTAAACACTTATTTATCTAGATTTTTCATTATTTTCTTTTATAATATTTCATTTCCCCTGTTTTTCTTGTATTAACAGTGAATCTTGTTAAACAGTGAATCTCTAACAAGATTCAACCTCGTGCTAGATTCTCTCAACGTGAACAAATAGTATTGGCTAATGAATGGCACGCGGCCCGAAGCGTCTCCTTCAGAACGCGTCACCGTCCCTGATGATGAAGACGACGGATTCCTTTTTTTTGGCCACTAAAGACGGACAGATTCCGCGTCACGAAAATCCTGACTTTTCATTTAATTTAAATATAAATGCGATAATAAGTGAGTTAGAGACTTGAGAGCGCTTATAAAGTAGTAGGCTTGTGCGTTTGTTTAGCTCCATTTATTTCTCTCTGTTTCTTCCTTTTCCGACTTCATCACTCGTAAAGATCCCCCTGTCCTTATTCTCAGCAACTTTCTTGGACTCATCTCACTCTCTTTCTTTCTTTCTCCCTTTGCTTCTCCCGTAAGATTTTTACTTCTTTCTCTTTGACTATGTCAATTGAGTTTTCGATCTGTCTTGTTTTGACGCAACTTGCTTCTCATCAATTTTTTCTTTTACTGGCTTCTCCAGGTTTCCATATAAACTGTCTCTCTGGGTCTCAATCTTAATCTCCCCTGTTCTCTAGTTGCTGGGTAAGTTTCAATATAAGCCAAATTCTAACTTTTATTCCTGTTTATTCCACACTTATTTTTCTGGTTTCTTTTTCATTAGTTATTAACGCTTTCTTACAGCTGGGTTCTTGTTTGTAACTCGTAACTCTTCAGGGTTGATGAGTTAACTTTCTCTCTATCATATCTCGATTTCCCTTGTTTCTAAATTCCCAATTCTGCCTCTTATTTCTGTTTGTCTCACTCTTTTTGATGTTTTATTTTTTCTATTGATAATGTTTTAGCGCATCTGGATTCTTCTTGAGTGAAACTCTCAACTCTTCGTATTTGAACGAGTCAACTCTCTCTATTTCAAATCTCATTTCCCCTGTTTCCAAGCTCTGATATTTTTTTCCCTTCTTGGTAACTTTCTAAAGTCAGATTTCATCTGGATTTTCAGAATTCTCATGTTTTTATCCACAATAAATAATTATGTATGGATGATTGACCCTTTCTGCTTCAGTTTTGCTTCAGATTTCATCGAGGATGGCCATACAGACAATTGAATTGCTGAAAGGGTGTGCGTCACCAGAAGAGATAATGGAAGTTCTGGAATCGGTGGCTTCAGAATTGGGAGACGTAACAGATGATATGGATGCTTTGCAGGTGGTACCTTTGAAGGGTGCCATGACCAATGAGGTCTTTCAGATAAACTGGCCAACCAAAAATGGCGATTCTCTCAGAAAAGTTCTGGTTCGATTGTATGGTGAAGGTGTTGAAATTTTCTTCAACAGAGAAGAAGAAGTTCGGACCTTTGAGTTCGTCTCCATGCATGGCCAGGGTCCCCGCCTTCTCGGCCGGTTCTCTACCGGCCGGGTGGAGGAGTTCATCCATGCTAGAGTATGTAACCTTTTCTTTTAATTATTAAAAGAATCATTTAGTTAACTATCCATTTGATATATTTAAGTTGAGAATGATAATAAAAACACAAGAAACTGCATATCCTAGTAAATTTTCAATAGATGTTTTCAACTCTGAAGATTATATGCTCAATTTGAAATTTTTTTTTGACAGAGTTTTTTAATTTTTCTTTTTTAAATCTTGTCAAAGATTTTTTCTTGGGTGATGATTCTTTCCTTTTTCTTCTGTTCGTTGCCCTTTACTTTTTTGGAGAAATGAATGGGTAGAATGACTCTCAAGTGCCTTAGAATTTAAGATTCCTCTCTAAGAAATTAATTTCAAAAGTTCGTTAAAAAAAAAAGTATAAAGAGTATCAGGTGCTCTCAAGGCTCTTTATTTACCATTCTTTTGTGGTCCTTGGTTCCTTTTGGTAATAAACAATGATCTAAAGGATAAGTTTCTTCTTGAAAGGGCAAAAGATATGCTTAGTCATATATGGAAATATCAGCCCTTGAAAAAGTCAGACTGAAAGCTCTCTGCGTTGTGTCTTCCAGTGATCACTTTCATCAGTAAATATATATATAAATACATTAGTGATGAATCAAGTCGTTGTCACACACACACACATCAGCATATTTTGGAGACAAGGTTGTATGATTTTGGAACTAAAGTTGACCCTAATGAAAGAAGTAAAAACCATGCTTGAAACTTATTCTGTAAATTCAGTTGAGTGAAAGGATTGATCATGGAATTACTCAGAAGATGGTCATGTTATTGAAACTTTAGAAACTACCATTAGATTTCGAAGGCAGCGAACAAAATTCTGGAAGAAACTAACTAAGCCTATATTATTCCTTGAGGTCATAGAGGAGTGAGGTTATCCAATTGATCAAAACCAATTCAGGAAAGCCTAGTAAACCAAAGACAAAAAGATTTGACAGAGTTTCTCATTAGCTTAAAAGTGTTCAAGCTGTGTAGTATGACGTATATTTATTTTTTTCCATTTTTGCTTTTCAGACACTCTCAGCTGCTGACCTACGTGACCCAGAAATATCAGCATTAATAGCATCCAAGTTAAGGGAGTTCCATAATCTTCATATGCCAGGTTCAATGAACGTTCGGCTTTGGCGGAGAATGAGGTAATTTATGCATCAGGTCATTCTTGTTCATAATTTTCACTGCAATGCAGGAAACTAAATGCTCTTTGCTTGTACTTTGTTTCTAGGAACTGGCTCAGTCAGGCCAGAAGTTTGTGTTCCCCAAAGGATATAAGAAAATTTGGGTTGAAGGATCTGGATGAGGAAATAAATATGCTGGAGAAGTTATTATCAAAAGGGTATCAAGAAATTGGTTTCTGTCACAACGACCTACAATATGGTAACATAATGATGGATGAGGAGACCAGGGCCATCACTATAATTGTAAGTTAATTTGCTACATTATGGCTATCTATTAAGTTCATCTTTACATTTATATATAATACTATGTGAACAGTAGATTAATGACCATGAGTAATTCATGATCACAAGTTTTATGAACTTCATTTATAGGCTTTCCTTTGCGTCAGTTATATGTTTTACAGAAAACTTGGTTCTTATTTATATGATTATCTGTATATGATACAGGATTATGAATATGCAAGTTACAATCCTATTGCGTATGACCTGGCAAATCACTTTTGTGAAATGGCGGCCAATTACCACACTGACACACCTCATGTGCTGGACTACAGTAAATATCCAAGTGCGGAGGAGCGCATAAGATTTGTTCATACTTATTTGGGTTCTGAAGGTTAGTTCTTTGATCACTTCACTCTATCAATATCACATCTATTGGCAGAGATCATCAGTGCTGATATGTTAAACCTAAAGTGAAATGAGTTTGTGAACCTGAACTTCAATTTAGTGGACCACTCTTATAAATAATGGTTTAAGGAAGTAGAACCTTGTCAAAACGAAATAAGAAAGATCATATTGCTCAGATATACATGGTTTGTCAGAAATCTTGAGCTTCTTAGATCCTAGATAAAAAGGTGAAGATAATAGTGAACCAAACACTGCTTAAGTTATTCCCGAACTACAATGTTTCTGGATTTGATTCCTGATTCGAACATGTACTTTGGCAACTCCATGTACACAGGCAAGAAACCTAGCGATGATGAAGTGGAGCAGTTAGTGCAAGATATAGAAAAATACACTCTTGCAAACCATCTTTTTTGGGGCTTGTGGGGACTTATCTCGGTAATCTTCTTCTTCATCATTATCTACTCCCTCTTTTTCTAAATATATTTTTTATGTCTGAAGAAAGAAACACTGAGAGATGTTTACCCTTTGTAATTGCAGAGTTATGTCAATAAAATTGACTTCAACTACAAGGAATACGCAAATCAGAGGTTTAGGCAATATTGGTTAAGGAAGCCTATTCTGTTGAACTCACCTCACTCGGCATCATATGTGGATTTGTGAATAGAAGATTGCTCATGTCTTTCCTGCTATTGCTTATGTCATACTTACATTCAGCTCAGTATGCATTTGAGGAACAATAGATGAACTGTAAAAGGCATGATTGTGCAGTTGCAAATCTGTAAATAATATATATATATATATAACCCACAATGTGTGATGTGTTTTGCTCAGTTTTTGTAAAGGATTTGCCTAACATTCCTTGTCCATTTGGGATTGAAAAGTTGATTCCCAGTTCTATCATTTGGCAATGGCATTCTTTTGAATGTGTGTAACCTAGCCCTACACATTTACAGGAGCTTAATACTAAATGGTGATTACATTTGTATGACGAAATATTCACTCGATGAATTACATATATTCATCTGACATATGAAAGAGGGGAAAACGCACCTTAGCCCACAAGAATCCATGTTAATTCATCTCGAATTTTCATGGACGCTCAGCCGGAAAACATCCTTCCCTGCTTCTTCTTTTTCAATCCGAGCTCCTGAAGCGCTCACTTTGGTCCTTCAAAATCCAACAACAAAATGAGAAATTAATCGATGCCAATCGTAGAGGAGCAGTAGAAGATTGATTTTTCCTGAGCTCACCATTTTCAAAAATCACAAAATTTCATTCATGCGAAGCTTAATTTGGATCCCTACCCTACATTTGGTGCATTTGAATAGAAAGTGATCGCAAGACGAATTCACATTTTATTATTATACTCATTCATATTTTTTTTAAAAAAAAAATTTCTCCAAATGTAATACATATTTTATAAATGTAGAAAATCGAACTGGTTCAATGTTAGAGATATAATAGGGATTGGTACGGTGCCAACTTCTGACTATGAATATATGAGTAATCTCTGTCATAAAATCTGGGTCAGAGTGTGGTACAGTGATGGTGGCCACCAACCCTATCAAAGCGGTCGATTTGATCCTTAGGGGAGCCACGCCTGGTCAACCAATGAAGAGCCTTATTGAGCAAACTGGACAATAGTTCTTGACGAAAGATTGAAATATGGTTCTGGCCGCATTATTTATGGAGAAGTGAATGAATGCATCAATTGGCTGGCTGGATCGGTTCTTTGGTTTCGAAGATCCATTGGTTTTAGGACTGAATTTTTAGTTTTAGTTAACCCCTTTTAGAGTGTAGGCGTTCAGTAAATATGGATAAGCATAGCATTTTTTTTTCTTTTTGTTTTTTTTTTAGTTCTTTATTGTTTTTCCTTTCGTTAAAAAAGAAAAGAAAAAACAAGAAGTCATGGATAAATCCCTGCTAATTAAATAGAGATATGTTTATTTTAATTTATTCCTCAAATTACTCTTCTTCTTGAATTAGGGATTAATTAGGTCAAATAAATTTTCTCACATTTTAAATAGATTAGATACAGTGACCTAGATAATGCCCATTCCATATTCAGATCGATTCACCAATAGGCTGTTAATGTTAAATTCTTAATCTATGGCCACAAAACAAATTCTTAATCAACAGTGACCTTCCTTTACAACCTGAAAGACAGGGAATGCAATTTTTGTGAAGAAATACTTGTAAATCAAAATGATCCAGGCCAAGGAGAAAAACTCATCGAAATGATCGAATTATTATTTTTTGTTTTTCCCACTGAGAAGTAGTCAACTTGTTGATAAATGTAAATTTAAGTCAAACTCAATATGACTTGCTCTTAACTCAATGTGATTAATAATTGATTTGATATTTTTGAGCAAGTTAGATTTTTTTTAATGGCAAAATTAGCCACCAAAGCACAGTCAAACCATGGTTCTTGAGAGAGTACCTATTCAATCGGTTTTTCCCGGCAAGACAATTAAATGCCTACTACACGGTGGCAAAATTTGTTGTCATTTGTCAATCATTAGAAGCAAAGTCTTTCATATAAAGATTATGGAAATTTTATTTTATTTAAAATAGGTAATAATTAAAAAGTTAATCTTGACACATATACATGAATTTACAACACAGTCAAAATATCAAATATTTCGGTTCTTGGTTTTTTTTTTTTCCTTAATTTGATCAATCTCATGTATGTTATTATATAGGAGTATGTTTTATATATTATTCAATATGTAATTGCAAATTACGCGCGTTTGTTTACAAACAAATATTACAAATATTTGCAACTTGTCATGTAGCCAGACAAACTTGCCACGTGTCTCCATGTGTTTGGGACATGTGGAGTTCCATACAAGTGAAATTACCCTACTTGGACAAAAGATGCTTAAGTAACAATTACTTTCAATAACCTATGTTTAAAAGTTAATTTACAGATTTGAGGTTTTCAATTTCATGGTGAAAGTACTCCACCTAAGCAGATAGAGAGGCCATGGAGCTTAGACTATGAACAATAGAGTCAATTGCAGCATGAGATCCACTGGTAGCTGCAAATTTAAGATGCTTGGGAGCTTCAGCTCTGTCAAAATAAAATGCACCTGATACCAATTTATCTTTTGGTTGTAAAGCCAACCAAATCAGGGTGTCTGCACCTTCTTCACTGGTTCTCAGCTTCCCCTGAAACCTATGAATCACAGAATGACAGAAATCAAACGAAGGACCGCTTAAAATCTGCCCACCAATGTTTTGTCTCTCTGTTACTTGAATAATGTCAGTTGGTTTTATGGATGGTAAATATTTTGTTACAGTTTTCAAGTTTTAGTTACAAAAGTTTTTTTATAGATTGTTTCATGTGGTGGCGCCTTTCTAAAGGATTCAACAAGGGAGTGTTGAGTTGTTAAAATTGTTCAAGTGTTATATTTTTACATTGAAAACTACATTTTACCCTCCATGAACTAAAGCTTAATTAATTATAAAATTGATATAACAAGCTTTAAAATGTGATCGAATACTTTGAAATTGACAGATACTCATGTGGGATGGGGAATCCTATCCCTAAAGCTAGTTATTGAGATGAGAAACTAACCCACTTAAATACCCCATAGAGTATCTCACACTTCCCTGACATTTTGTTTGGTTGGAGAGATTTGGAAGGGGGAAGGGGAGAGGAGAGAAAATTAAAATTTCCCTTCATTTGGTTTAATAAGTAGACCCTTTCCCTCCAAAAATAGAAGAATTTAGAGAGAAAGTGGGCAAATTTTTCCCCTGCCCTCTAACATACCCAAATAAGGAAATATTAATATCCCTCCCCTCCCCTCAATTGAATCAAACAATGCCCAAGTCACCATCACTTAGCCCCCCCTTGGAGATCTGATATCCCAATAACTGTAATTTACGACACTTTGCTTGATTTCCTTGTCAATTAGAACCTTCTACCGGTCTCAACCACAAACTTTGATACAAATTGATAGATACTCAAGTGAAATGTAGAACCCTTCCCCAAAAGTCACCTATTAAGACTGGAGAACCAACCCACTAAAATACTCTATAAAACATCCTATATTATTCAATACGAGACTTAAGTATCTCATACTATCCAAACCCTCATAAAAAATATTTAACGGTTACAATCCTCATCATTTTGAATGTAAGCTTATCTCAAAAGTTCCTTTCTAGTTCCCAAGCCAAAATGAACTAGGATTTAAAATTTTGGCTTTTGTCCAAATTTAGAGGATGTTTTCTTCTATTCTAAAATTGATGTATCAGTTTTGCAATTAAATCTTAGTTGAAGGGGTATACTGGAGATTCCTTAATTTTATTAAATAACCAAATAGCAAATGCTTAAAAAACCGCACCAGGTTTTTCCTCATGAATGATATTGAGACTTACTTCTCATTGAAGCTTGGCAAACTCCTGGCAACTCCAGGAGTCTCAGCCCAACCTGGGTGCATTGAGTAAAATCCTATCCCCTTGCTATTGTATTTCTCGGTCCACTTTTCTGTTAATGCAACCTGGAATATGGTAAACTTACTTAATCCATAGGATAGCAGTAAATGAAAGTGAATTCAAGTGTCACCGATTGTATCTACACTACAAGATGAGGTTATAAAATATATGAACTACAAATTACATGCTCAAACAAGATTTCAAAACTATTTAAGCAGACATCGATAGAACAGCCCTTTCTCAGTTTATACCGGCCAAATATACAGGAAGAACAATAAAAGCAATTACATATGACAAAAGCTGAAATTCTTATACTTGTCAGAACATACTAGAGATATTAATAGACTATAACTGGCCTTCCCCTAACAACTTACCACAATTTGAAATAGTTAAGAGCTTGACCAAATTGTTAATGTCCCCAAATACATATCCATGTTTTGTTTCATTTACATTTCAAGCCCAACGGGTTTTCATGTTAAGGTGTGTGCTACAGATAATAATAGAACTACTCTCGAGCATTCTCCAAAAAATTCAAGTTTTTGAAATGAAGAGTTACTTAATAATAGAGTTGAGGTGAAGGATTTCAGTTGGCAGTACACTAAGAAAATTTACAAAAATTATTTCTTTTTGTATATCCATTTTCATGGGCAGAACCATGAATGTAAGCAACCCATTTCAGAAATAACAATACCACCATAATTCTTTGTCTACTTATAGTTGATCATCATTAGGTCCATTGGACTCAAGAAATTATGCTACTGATCCCATGATATTGAAAACAAAATCAAACAAAAACTTAAAAAATGTGTAGCATAATCTAAAATTAAACAAAAACTTATGAGAAAATCAATAATTATTTTCCTTTAGGTCTACCGTCTATTACATGTCACACCAGGCGTTGTTGCATGAAATTTGTAGAATTACAAACAGAGAGGCAAGTTTCAAGAAATGAATTTCACTGTTAAGCTAAATTGTTTAAGGACTTGAACACTCATTGTGAAACTAAAGAAGGCGAGGCAGGTAGTTCTACCAATGCCAACAGTCTCCTTCATTGCATGCTCACCACTATGACATTGGATTGTTTCTATTTTGAGGCAATCTGGCAACTCAGATATTACAGCATGATGTAAAATAAAAGTTGAACGGCATGTGTAGAATGAAATGAATTAAAAGATCTCAGAGTGATGTAGTTTTATTAGTATGACAATTTTACTAATACTTCTGAAAAATAAAATCAATTTCTCCCAGGAGATAAGAAGGTGACCAGAAAACCGTGGAAATGAGGTAATGTCTTCACTGCAAGCCACATTTAGCTTCCTTTCCCTTCTGTCCCCAACAATTCATTTATGCAGTAGAGGTCTGCTAAAGATTGTCCCTAGTTTCAACAGAATGACATGAATGAGGATAGTTTCTCAACTTCCAAGTTCGAATTTTCCAAGCCCTTCTAGGCACAATTCTGTCCTCAATCCACAGGGTACCTCCCAATCCAATTGAACACTGTGTTACTACTATCGTTTCTAATATATTATGCCATCCATGAGGTATCCTGTGTCATGCCATTATGAGGCATATGAGTTATCAGGTGGAAGAGACAATTCTCCTTCACTGAACGAGGACACCTTCCTACTCTATGCATTCCTAGAAATTACTAATAATGAAGATCCAATTGCTTATAAACTGGCCCTTCCATAAGTCTCCTTGAAGGAGGCCCATCCTTCAGGAACCTTTTCCATTATTTCAAGACAACCTGTCTTTAGTTGCCTTGAATTCTCACTCCATGAGAAACAGGCACCTAAAGCTTCAGATGCTAAACAGTAATCATCAATTGCGTAAAATTCACAAAGCCTATAAGTAACAGTAGTCTACTCATCAGAATTCTTCCATTTATCCCTGAATTCACTCTGCAATCAAAACTTAAGAAACAAATACTATGAAGGGGAGTGCAAATGAAAATGAAGCATAACACACAAAGACAGGGAATACAAATCATGAGACATTATATTTAAGGAGGGGGGGGGGGGTGTTGGTTTCCCCTGAGGTGCTGCTTGGCACATAGGAATTTTATGATTAAATTTAAATTGTTATTTACCATCAAAGAAAGAGAAAGGAGAAATATTGTCTTACAATAATGCCTGTAATTTGTCTATATGAAACCATATAAACAGGGCATTTTCATTTCCTTAACTGAAAGCAAAATAAGTGTATTTTAATATTAATGACTAAATTGTCGTATTAAAACCTTGTTCATGTCCCTGCTACCTCAAAAAAGGATACCATAGAGTTTACAGTGACACTAAAATATTAAAAGGAAAAGAGAGAGAGAGAGAGAGAAGGAATCACAGGAAATTTGTGTAGTCATTAGTTCTACTGACCTGGACACGCTTGTTTCGAGCATATTGCTCAACTCCATTAAAGTTGCTCTCAGAGTACTGAATAATGACAATCCAATATATTATCAATACTGATATCATGTGAATGACTGTAAAGGACATGTTCATAAAATAATTACCATTAGATCTTTAGTCAAGGGAGCAGTATACATTCCACCAGAGGAAACAGTAATGACACGAGCATCGGGGGCAGCTTTCTCCAGCAATGGCAACATTGATTCCGTCAAGGTATAAATGCCTAATACATTTACAGCAAAGTTCAACTCAAACCTGGATTATGGCAGATTACATTAAAAGCTAGCATGTCAATGTAGAGTGTGAATAGGATTTGCCAAGAAGTCAATTTTTCAAATAAAACAATAGAGACACACCCTTCTGATGTGGTGACTCGATTATTCTCAAGCAAGCCAGCATTATTTATCTTCACATAGAAAATAGTTTCCATGTTAGATTTTCCACATGAACTAAGATTTATATAAAAACATAATGGCAATTGAGAATTTACCAAAACGTGAATTGGTACATTCCTTTTAGAAAATCTGGATGCCAATGACTCGATCTCACTGACAGAAGAAAGGTCACAAACCTGCAAGCCAAATTAGTAATTAGTAAGTTATATAAAAGCATATACAACCACTGAATTGCAGAAAGAGCCAAAAAACTCATGCACGAAGCATGATATTAAGAATCGCTATCGCGTCTAATTATATCTAAATACAAAGGATAAGTCAAGAGATGATTGTGATACCTCCAAATGCACATTCTGATTGCCTGTTGTAGATTGAATTTTAGAAAGAGCAGCCTCTCCCCTCTCCTTATTGCGACATACAAGATATACAGTTGCACCACTGGTGGAATCATTAGTTATAACATATAATTATGTACTGAAAACACGAATTTGAAGAGACAAAAAATTAGAGAAAGATCCTAACCGCTGGGCAAGACCCTCAGCTGTCGCATAGCCAATTCCAGAGTTTGCCCCAGTAACAATGCAATTTTTCTCAGGTATTTTTGCTTCCATATCCTCTGGTTTGAATCTCTTTGAATGCTCCCTACAAAAAATTTCACAAATTAACCAAGGGTTTAACTTTCAAAAAATTATTTGAAGAAACTCTTAAATGGTGAACAATATTGATCTCCAGTTGAGAAACAGAATATGAAGTTATCGCATCGTGATCACAATGATAACAAAGCACAGAATTTAGAAAGACAGAACTGTTTCGGTCCCCCCATAACTCATCTTAGTTAGCAATATTAGGTCACCGGAACAGTGTGTGCATGCAGTTATTCTATCCTGTAAACTCTCCAAAATTGAAAAATAAAATAATTGATAAAAGATATATTAAGTCCAAACTTGCTTATTTCAGCTAAATTTCACTTTATTAAAGAAAAATCAAATAAACAAATCAAAACCCTCTGCAACAATAAAAGAAAGGAAAAGAAATTTGTCCCTGCAAGAAAGCGTCTCGGATGGTTTGCAGAGAAAATCATCAAGTTAACAGTTTGTTCATCAAACAAACAGCCAGGAATGAACAAAGGGACTCACCGAAAACCAGCTTTGGTGAAATTCAGAAACCCATAAACAGCAAAGGCCGTTGATCTCCATGCCTTTCGAAACAAGGTATGCAAAAATAAGAGCAAAGGCAAAAGAAAACAAAATATAGGAAGTGATGTCCATTTAGAGGGATGCATCGGAATTTGGAGGGTTTACCTTGAGAAGGAACATTGCGAGTGCCGTGACGGGGAGATTAACGCTCAATGTCACACTTGTCACGAAATGAGTGTGTTCTGAGTTCCAGAATTGAAACCCGATATTTTGTGCCTTCGTAGCAGCCATCGCCAACTGTACTATCCTCGCATTTTTTTTTTTTGGAATTAGAGTTAAATGGGAATATCGTTTTAGTTTAGAAATTATACTCAAATTTATCATATTAAAAATAATAACATCATTATATAAAATTTTTTTTAACATAAGATATATTCAAATAAATATTTTTTGTAATTCATATCAAAATATATCAAATACAGAAAAAAAAAAAAAGAATAACACATTACTCTAGACCTTATTTAATCTAACTCAAGTCAGATGAACTCGAAACATATGTTTGGCCAAAAAAAATCGAACCTATGAATATGAAATCTTACAATAGCTTTCTTTATCCATAAGACTAGATATGCTTTCAGAGTATAATGTTGTTTTGTTTCTGGGTATTACAAAATATATATATATATTTGTTTGCCTAAAGATAACTTTTTGAATTTCTGTACAAGATAGATTCTCTTCAAATGGGAAATTATTTTATTGCCATGCTATATAGAAATAACTATGCAATATGCACTATTTTGACTAAAAATTTTAACAAATAAATAATAAAAACCATAAATTATAAACACAAAAAAAAATAAAGAAAAATATAACACTTATGTATGACTTTGTACTTGCTTTATTCTTTTCACGTGAGAGTATCATTTTATTTTTAATATAAGAATGTAAACACTTATTCAGTTTATTATATATAAAAAAGAAATTACACGATTACTTTGAAAGAGTGGGAAAATTCTATAATTTTTATTTTTCTTATGAAAAGTTATTACAACAAAGCTGAATCTTACTAACTGCTCTCTCTCTCTCTCTCTCTCTATATATATATATATATTGTATTTCTGCATCTGCAATGTACAAGGTAGAATTCATCTTGCAGGCCTTTCAACAAAGCTGTATCTTACTGCTGCCGCCTCAGAAGTGCAGAGATGACAATCTTGAAGATGCAGAGCCATCAGATTCAGATACGCCTTTCTATTACTTTCTTGAGTACAGAAAGCTTCCCTTACAATTTACAACGCACATCACACTCCCACCAGTACAAACATATACAGGGTACAGCAAATCTACTTGCTACCTCGCAAAATCTAATGGTAAAATACCTTACAAACAAATCACACACTAATTTCTCTCAAAACAACAATCAAAAGAATGAATCTAATATTATCTAGTACTCACTTTGAGTTTGAAAAATTGCTATAGCCATTCACACAATGCCACCGGTATTTCTAGTTCTGCAGATACGTAATCTCATTTAAAACTCTTAATTTGGCCCTGGAAATTAAAGATCATGGGTATGCATCATGAGCATGATATTGGTGATGTTCAATATTGTTTTAGTTGGAAAATGTGAGACCTAGATAACCAATGAACTAAACAAGTCAATGTAATAGCAAAATGTGTAATAAGGGAGCATGGCCTGGAAAATCTCAGAATATGTAGCAGAATGGTGTAAGCTTACGTCTATCAAAATCTACAGAACACTAATCAGTCGTATGCTAACCAGAGACCTGTTTTAAATCATATTTGTTGGATCCAATAGTAATGAAGTTTGATAAAGCAACTCACCTGCTCAGCTGAAGGAGCTAATTCCAAGTGCCTAAATTTGCTAGGACTTCTTCATTTTCAATCTCAGCATCTGTGAAAGTTAGGGCCCGCTGTAGCTTCTTAGGAGAGAACACCTCAACCTCAGCCATAAACATGGCAGTCACGGGTCGATGATCTGAAAATCTGAGCTCACTCCTTCTGTAACTCAGTAATTTTATTCCCTTGCCATAAGAAAGAATGCGATCACACCTGAAAGTGAGTGCATAAGATAACAATATGAAGTAATTAATCTGCTAAAATCATGAAACAGATCTATCCAGTCGACAAGTAAATCTGTGTATCTCTATCTAAAACATATGCTTGATAAGGTAATTCAAACCAAGCTAATTAATGATGCCTTGGTAATAATATCTGGGGGAAAGAAAACAATTATCTGGTGTTCTTAAAGCTACATCTTTCAGAAGGATGAGAATGTGTGCATTGGGAGAATGATAAATATATGAACATCAGATTAGCAGAGACATGGAAGCAGAACCAAGTATACCATGCCGGCGTACGCCTCCCAACCTTGGGATCTTCTCCATAGTACTTATCAAATTTCATCTCATACTTATAAGTTGGTGCGAAATTCAACACCCCTTCCGACCATCCATTAAATACACCCTTCTCGATTTCTCGTGCAAGCTGTCAAAATAAGAAGTCAATATATGAAACAAGCAAGCTAGTCTCCTAGCAATTAGATAACTCACTCAAATGAAAAATACCTGATCTTTCTCGATCAATTTTGTCCACTCCTGTTTTGAAATAAGGTTCCTAGTTTCGTCATAGGACAAGTTGATACGGTAATTCAAGTCCCCCAACCAAATTATTCTCCTGCAAATAAATTATGAAGTGATTAAGTGGTAATCACTCTATAATATAAAACATGTAAACACATAAAACAGGAAGCGGCAGCAATATAATCATATTGCTAAACCAGAAAGAAGCCTCGAAATAACTTTGCTCCCATTTATTGCTACAACTTGGGAGATCCCTTCATAAAGAAAATGACAGTGTATTATGGTGAAAAATCTTAGCCATTGTCAGCCCAATATTTCATAAAGAAGACTAATAATATAACGACGTATCTAAAACTAGACAAAATAGAATATTTCCCAAAAATGCAGGACAGCATCTAATTTCATTTCTTCATTATTTCTTTACAGGCACATTTCCCTCCTTTTATCTCCCTTCATCATCCATACGTTTTGAAGTTCAAACTTAACCAAAAGAAACCAGAAGCTTCTTCATAGATCAAGTTACAAATAGCAAGATATGTACATGAACAATGGAAGCATGTTATTTACATGTGATGAGGATTGCAAAACCAAAACGGATTATATGTCTGAGATGAAAAATAAGCTAACTGATATCAGAGAAATGCAATTTTTATAGTTACTTGTTGATCAAACAATAGTGTCACTTAAATAATACATTTTTCAGACATTAAAACTCAGTTTGAAATAGTTTGTGCTCATCCCTATGTCCCCACTGTAAACATGATTTGTGAGCACAACATAATTCAAGAACATATTAGGGGGGAAGATAAGCAAACTAAAGGAAAATACAACCGTGTATAATGAAAGCTAAATGATGATGACAAAATGGATCAGGTAATTCAGCACACAGTGAAAGCACAAGTTGTATAAAATATGTGAAACAGTTGCGATCTAGTAGCAAAATAGCAACTCAGTTCATCAAGGAATTATGAAAAAGGTACTCACTCATGATCAAAGATATTTCTAGGAAGTCCAATATCAGCAAGTGAATAAAATTGGGTTCTTCGATGTATTTCAAGCACATCTACATTTCTTTTAATTTCATCTCCTTCCTTTTCACCTGCTGTAAGGTGGGTGCATATAAAACAGAAAAGTGTCTGATAAATGGACATGCTAACAGATATTGATCCCTGAAACATGAAACAGCTACATGAAAATGTGAATACAATAATACTATTGATCAAATGATTAGCTCTTCAGCATATTAAATATCAAACATTACTAAAGACTTAATCAATTATTACAAGCAATTGTGTTAAAACAAGCCATATTTTGTAATACAGTTTACATCGCTTAAGATAACTGATAATATGATCCTACTTGCACTAAAGATCAGAGCTTTACGTCCGTAGAGCCCTAATTCGCCCTTCCCAGAAGTTTGATCAAAACATGAACAATTGATAAATGAGGCAAAATAACACTTTATTTGATCAGGCCTGATGATGAGATCACTGAGCAGTGAGCAATCCACCTGAGTAAGTAAAACGAATCTACACAACAAAAGAGCTTACAAGACACAACAAAAACAGATCAAGTACATATCAGTTCTTGATTGAAACGAAGAATACCAAGCAATCCTAAAAGAACGTAATATGTTATCAATACTGAAGTTTCTGTCAAAAAATGTCATAAAGGAGCAACACAGGAAATAATAAAACAAAAAATAAAGAAAAGAAACAGCAAATGACCTTGATGAATATTCAAGTGGAATGGGGAATTGTTCCCCAAGAGTTAGCTATTGATGAAAAGGATATTCCACACTACTCAATGTGAGATTTAGATATCTCATACTACCCAAGTCTCCATAAGAACTATCAGATAATAAGAAATAAAAACAAAGACTACTTTGATGAAAAGGAACATAGACAACAGACCTTGTTACCTATATAGCCCATAACACCAACACCAACAGTTGACACCTTTAAATTCTGAATATGTTTACGCAAGCCACTACGAACCCAGATAGTGATGAAAATCCCAACCATCTGCTTGCTTATTATCCTTACATATGGCGATCTTCTTTTCCGGTTCATTAAAGCTTCGAGGTCAGTTTCTGCAAGCAAAGCTATTTCTGGTCGTATTTCATTTATGTTTAACTTGAAAGAATTATATCCTTTGAAAGAGTTATATCCTTTGAAAGACTTTGATGCTTCGAAACTTTGAATTGATCTAAATGAACTTGTTCTGTCCAGTACTTTCTGGGAGAGCAGATGTAATGGTGGCTCTGGCCAGCTCAAGCCAATCCTTTCAGTTCCACTAAGCATCCTGGATAGTTTAGTAGCCTGCTGGGCAAATGAAGTGTCTATATTCTCTGATGAGTCTTCATTGCGAAAACAATTTAACCTGCTTAATCTCCTAGGAGAAGAGAACTGTCTCTGTAAATTGAGGCCAACTGGCATGCTTGAGTTGACCATGTCAGCAGCATCTGAAGCCTGTAATCCTGTATCCCTGATTTTTTCTGTGACAAGTCCATCTGTACCTCCACCAGAAACATCATGTTCTTCATCCAGTGGATGGACTTCTTCAATTTCACTTTCACTTTCAAGTAATATTTCTTCTATTTCTGGGACATCTTCTGATGGATTAAATTTTGATGGAGAAGGAGGATCACTAAAGGACTTTACCTTTGATGGTGTAAATCGAACTCTATTCAGTGTCTCCCGAACAATGTTTTCCCATTTGGGAACAGGTCGTGTATCTTCAGCGCCTAAAATGTTACCTGGGTTCAAGGGCACAATCTCCTGAAAACTGCAAATAAAGGGTCTTTTAGTCATGCAAACAGGCTTAATCTTCATAAGCATAGGTAGCAGAAATTATTATAAAATAAATATATAAATACCAACTTACCCTAGAACATAGATATCAGCTGGATCGTTGATACCTATCCATTCATCAATATCTAGGTCATCAGGTGGGAGTTTTCCTCCAACATTCCATGTCCCAACACACACTCTAAGACAAAATATATACCGGAATTCTGATAAGAAAGGCTTGAGCATCACAGACTATAAGCTTTTCAAAGAAAACTTTTAACTTGTTTCTGCTCTTTACAAATAAATATGAGCAGTGTCTCACCTCAGTTCCTTTTTATTTATATACTGTGACCGAGAAGTCAATGACTTTTGCCTCCTTAACCTTGGAAGATATTCTGTTATTTAACAAAATTTAGACTGTTATAAAGGCAATTAACAAAAGCAGTACACTTGCACTAAATTTCAATGAATATATGAAATCTGAATTGCTAAAGTCTAAATCTGAAATGCCAATCTCTAAAGTCCGTTAGAAATCAAGATAACGGAACTAAAAAATGACAAAGTTTGGCAGTTAAATCAGTTAATAAATCAGAATTTAATGTACGAAAAAGTCACCATTTGATTCAGGTGGATCTTCGTCTTCCTGTCTGGTGTGTGATTCTCTTCCCCATTCTGCATAACGATAGGAAAGTGTGTGAGACTGAAACAGTCATACTGAAAAAGGGATCTTCTTCAAAGACAATCTATCCCACACACAGACACAATCTCAATTCAGAATTCATACGATGCTCGTAAACCCCAAGCTCAGCTTTTCCAAACTTTAATGGATCACACAAAATCTGATGCTAGCCCCCCCTTTGCCGCTAAAAAGCACCCACGCCCATAGTGACATTATTACAGACACCAACACAACAAGACATACAACATTTAATGTGGTCTCATGTCATATTCAATACGAGCATTTATTAGAAGCGATATAAGTCATCTTGATTTGGGAGTGTCACTCACCTTCGTTGTCTGAATCACCAGAAGCAGGGTCATCTTCGTCAGGGTCAGCGCTGTAATCGGACTCCTTCATGTTAAGCCATTTTCGCATAACCACACTAGCCCAAAATTGCTGTAACAAGAACCAACCCAGAAAAAGACAACATGTTTCAGAAAAAATTCCTTAGCTTCCCAGAAAAATCAACAAACCCAGAATGTTCAACACGACATGCAGAGAGGAACAGAAAGAAGCACCTGGCGTTGCCGGTGCTCAGACCGCTGCTTCATCTGCTGCATTAGAATGGAGTGATGAAGACGAGGATTGAAGTTCAACCTGGAAGAGGAGGAGGAGGAGGAGGAGGAGGGAAGAAGCAGATTGAAGCAGTTAGCCAAAGAGATTTTACTTTTAGTTTCTCGATGTGGGATATGTTATTAATTGTAAGATTATATAGTCAATATAGGGCACGTGAAGTGATCATCCGAAGAGGATAATGGTCCAAGAATGCATGCAGTGAATCATCGAACAATAAACGTAGGTTTTTAATTAATCATTCAATACTGACAGTCTTACGGTGTTTCCCCAGAAGACGACGATCAGCACGGCACCAGGTGGTGGGTCCCATTGCTGCCTGCGAAAGGTCGGCTTATGCCGGACCCACCTATTTTTCAAATATTTGAAATATTTTTCACTACTTTTGTTTTGAAAATATTTCGTCACTGATTCTAAACTAAAAAAATCAAAGTCGTTTTTTATGCGGTTTTGATGAGTCTACTTAAAAAAAAAAAAAAAGTGTATAGGGATGAGACCACAATTAAAGTCGTTCCCAACAGAAGGGAAGAGAAACAAAGAGTAAAATAAAGCACAGGACAGGACAGGACAGGACCACCTCATTTGCGTGACTTCTCTCTAGTCCGGTTTCTGCACAGGAAAGTTCTAGAATATAATATTATTTACTTTGTAAAATATAAACTAATCAGAGCAATGGCTAATTTTTCAATTAGAATAAAATTTATAATTTATTTTATTGTTTAAAATAAGGAGAACTGAAATAATAGGTATATTTCACATAATTTTATTGACCTTGACTAATTAAATTACAACTATTGAATAATGATGATGATGATATACTCTAAAAATGTATATTTAGATTGTATGTACTGTACTGATTGTCCATACACGAAATGAAGTTATAATAAGAATAAGGAAAAAGGATGGTGGCTAAAAGAACAAAAGAAATGAGGCTGTCAGGATGACAGGTTTCTATTGATTATTTGGAGAAGGAACATATTCACATAAGCAAAGGAGAAACCACAGCCACATACTGTAAAGGGAGGGCCAAAAACAGAAAAAACAGATACTGTCTGTATCACACCTCAATCAACATCTAAATGGGCAAGTTTTCTTTGCCCGTAAATTATTGTGATGTGTTGGACTTCCGTTTGGTTTCTGGTTTTGAGTGAACGTCCTTCTCCTTTTTGGGGACCAGACTTTTCTACATAAACTAGGCCAACGAACGAAAAAGACAATTTTGGAGAAATTTATCAATAATGAAAACAGTAAAAATGAAAATAACACTTAAGTGGCATTCATTATTTTTCTTATATGTTCATACATACATTATATCAATAATAATAATATTATTAATATTAAATATTTTATTTATAAGAAGACTGTTAGTAAATCTTGAATAATATAATTTATTTTTCCAATTTCATGCAATACACAATCCCAACTACTCTACTTAGTTTAGGCAAATATTGAATTACTTCCTCTAATCCCATTTATAAGGAAAAAAATCACATCCCTGATATTAAAAAAAGTAATTTTAGTTAATTAAAATTAATTAAATTATCTCATATTTTAAGTTTTTTTTTTAAGTTGTCTCCTATTTTAAGTTTCTTTTAAAATTATCCATATTTAATTTAATACTAATTTGAATCAGTAATATATTTAATCTTTCTCTCACATAATAAATAAATGATAATTTAAAAAAAAATTAATACACCGTTAGCTCCTTTTTAAAACTATCAAAATTTTCTTATAAATAATATAGGAGGGAGTAACTTTAGCAGTTCTTTTTTTTTTTTTCCCTACCTTACAGGACTAACTAGTAACTGATTAACCAACATGTGGACCCCAACCTAAGAGAGATTAATTAGGTTAAGCAAAATTAGTAGCAAATAATTGGACGAGCCTATGTGTGCAAGGGAGTGCGCTATGACATTAAGCCATCTCTCTTCTCTCTCTCTCACCCTGTCTCTCTCTAGACGGTATGAGCTACTCCCTCCGGTCCTATATACAGGACATTTTACCTTGATCCTAAATATAAGATCCTTTATAATACATGAGGTAGTATTTATTATGCATTTATAAAAAAATGCTCATATTTAATGTATCCAAAGAGAAAAAGGGAAAGATTAAATAAGGATAGTTTTGGAAAAATGTTAGAATTTTTGGAGAAATTGAGGTCGTTAATTAGTTTTAACTCCCTTTCTTAACTAGCGTGATTCGGTTAAAATGATCTTATATTAAAGATAAGAGGGAGTATATCTAATGTTAACAAACAGATATGACGATACAAAAGTTAAAAAAGACAAAATTAATGACATGTAGAGGATTAAATAATTTACCCAACAACTAGACACACACATATTTATAGTATGATTTTATTTTTAATTACCAAAAAGCCTTTCAGCTTACGTTTACAAGGCAAGTGGACATCAGGCTAATTTTAAACTTCACTATTTCTCAAACATGACCTTGTGATTGAGATTATAAATAATTAAACCACAATTAATAATATTTATTTGATGATTTTTATTGACTAGCATATATATGTTCCTAAAGAATGTGGTGGAAATGTTATCCATAAGATCAATATTAATATGAATTAAAAATAAAGATGGCGCAAAGAAAACAAAAAATGCAATAAAAATATTATCGAAAAAAGACAGGCTTTTATATATTGTATAAAGTTTGTAGAATGAGTTATAGTGAGAATAATTCACCACCATACATATAGAGTTAGCCAGGCCATGCAACGTCATGCATGTAAATTTAAATACTAATTAAAAAAGGGCATTTCATATTATATCAACCTGCACAAAAACGGAATTTAATTTGTTCCCAAAAACATGTGCAAATCACAACTTTTTTAATGTAATATTTGCTTTTATTATGTTTTGCTACTGAATACGTGGCAAATCACCTTATAACTTATCCCAAAACTATCCTAAGATTTTATAGATAACGACTTGTGAAATTTCTTTTATAAAATAGTGCAAAGTTTCAAAGTAGGAATTACAAGAAGAAAATAGTATGATACTTTATATATATATATATATATATATTAACCTCTCAAACTAATTTATATTAAAAAAATAAGCTAAACCATGTGCAATTACATGAAGCTCAAAATGAGCTGCATTACAATTTATAAATAGTATGATTTCCTATATTTTTTATATGTTACATTGATATTAATGATAATTTGTACTGTCATGTCATAAACTTCCATGAAGATTGGTGTTTTTCAACAAAAAAAGTATATAACAAATTAAAATAGAATAGAATTAAAATTTCAAAATTCAGATATAAAAGAGATCCGTTAAACCTACTTAAATCTAATATATAATCTCATACCATGAACTAAGTGCCAAGTGCATTTTAATTTAATGTTTAATAGTCACACTAAACACTTTGAAATTTCTCACCAAATTTGCTAATTTATCATATTGTGAATTTTTATTTATATGGATGGCCAAAAAAAAATTATTTATATGAATTTTAAAAGCTTTTAATTTATCATGTGAAACTTGAGAAAATACCTTCACACACGTACACGACACTTATTTGTACAAATCAGTTATTAAACTACAAATTAGTTGTTAACACTTCTTTGTTACCATTTCCCTATATATATAAGTGTTGAAAATATTTCTGTATAATAATAATATTTTATAATAGAAAAGCATGTTTTGTCGTGATTGACAAGGATCATGGTACATGTCCGAAATTGGTAAATGGATCAAAGAGTTTAGAGCATGCCCTGCCACCGCCACAGACAAAAATGTTCATATGCATGCATGCAGGCAGGCAGGCAGGCAAGGGCCGAGTTTAGTGGAACAATTGATCTGATCAACTGAAGCACAATTTGCAGACATTCATGCATGCTTCCTGGTGACACTGACTACGCAGGACATAATACACATAATTTCATGTATTTGTGGATACCCTTAATTACCCCATTATTCAAATGCAGATCATGGATATAAAAATAAAGTAAATCTCAAAAATTGGATTCTCTTGTTTACTCAATTATATATTCAAATGAAAAACGAGATAGAAATAATAATTAATTATTCAGCATGTAGTTTAGCTGGTAAGAACTATGTTAGTTTAACTAATGATCTTAAATTTAAACCTTGATTATGCAGTTATGTCAGATACCCATTAAGAGAGTCTAATTTATTGCTTATGATTTTACTCAACTTAATTTAAATTAGTTGGATTAACCTAATATAACTAGTGGATATATGATGATACCCAGAGAGAAAGAGGGAGAGAGAGAAGTGCGGCTCACATACCAATTTGAGTCATTATTTGAACAATTGAGGAAAAATTCCTCTAGGACTCACGCTAGCAGGTAAGACCTGCATTTTATCTCAATCTTTCATTCCACTAAATAATCAAGGGAATCCAAATTTTTCTCTAAATTGAACAATTATTGCTTCTAGCCTGTACCCACATTTTAGGAATTTATGCTTTGTGCCTCCTAGATTTTGTCCACCCAGCTGGATATTTTTCTAATAATTGAAACAAGAAGCAAAGGAACTAAAAATAGAATTTCTCCTACTTTGTATATAATGTATAATGTATAGGTGAAACTCGAATGGCTTGTTTGTGTTAATAATTGATCTATACTACAACGAATTCAATCATTTCTATGCAACACAATTTTTTTTTGGAGTCAAAAGTTTTTACTGTGCAAAGCATAATGCGCTGCACTTGATACATTAAATGACGAAGATGCCACTATATATATTAACTTGCCACTACTGCTTTTTATTTTTAATATAAATTATTTTTAACTAATTCATTATAATTATAAAAGTGTGTTATATTATTAAATTATTTAAAATTAATGTAGTTTACATTTATACCCATAAAAAATAGCATAAATTTAAATAATTTATTTTCTATCTCTTTATCATAAATAAGGATATTTTAAAAATAAAATAATTAATACTCTAAAAACTTATAAAATATAATTTATATTTATAATTACAAAAAAATTTATAAAATGTGACTAATTAATAGACACATCCAACCTACTTGGTATAATCATTTCACACAATGACGAAGATGCCACTATATATATTACCACTGTATATATTGACTGCTTGTTGGTTGGTGTAATTATTCCATACAGCTGGCCCATGTGAAGGTGGAGGATTAATTCCATGTTTGCATGGATATCATATCATCATTGTAACCCTTAATTACTTACATCACACCCACCTGATTTCATTCCCCTCCTAATTTGCCGCTTACCGAACTATATATTCCTATATATGCCTTCCACACAAGTTTCTTCTTCTTAATTACTTCTGCTTTCTTTCTTACTCTATTTCTCTTTGTACATTTAATTTAGTTTTGAAATAATAAAAGTTGATTATTTTCTTTCTCATATGAATAATTTCAAAAACTAGATTATGTATAGTGAGTACCCTTTGTCTTAAAACATGAGTAATATTATAAAATATTTTGATTGTGTAACATGCACTATACACACACATATAGCTAGAAGTGGGCTCTTTGCATTAATTTTGCATGGAATTTAAAGCAACTCATATTATTCATATACAACTAATAAATAATGCAGCTTCATATATTAAATTATTAATTATTACATGTATTAATGATAATAATTCAGAAGAAGTTACACTATTTTTATGCTATGAATAGTGCAATTCACCTAATACTCTATGTAAAGCACAAGATTCACAATTTAGTTAGACTAAAATATAATTATTTATATTTTTATTATATAATTAGATTAAAATATAAAAATATATTATTTTTTAAAAATAGCACTATAAATAAACAATTTATTTGCAAAACATATGTTATATTTGAAAATAAATTTTTTATTTATGTATTTATATTAAATTAAAAATAAATTGCATTATTCATGATCAATAATTGGTAAACAAAACAGCGTCCTAAGGGCTTCTTATTTAAAAAAAAAAAAAAAAAACCAGCATCCTATACTTTATGATTATCCAAGGAAATTAACTTTGAGAGTAAAGGCGCCCTCCCCCAATCACTTCACAAAGTTCTCTTAACAAACATCTATTTGATGTGACAAGGCACCCGAATTTTGGAAGATTTTTTCTTTTAAATACAATAAATAAAGAAGCTTTTCATTATGTAATTTAGAACAAAGGAGACAGAATTAATTGGGCAAGTGGTGGAGCCCTTTCCCTCTTGATGAGTTATGGACTTTTGTTTTTTATGAGTTGTGGACTATTAACAAGCAATTATTAATGTCTTCAATGAGATTTATCGCGCTTTTGAAATTATGTAATTTTATTTTAAAAATTTGTTAATTTTCCCAAGATAAAAGTAAATTATATCATATTTATTCTAATTTAAATAAAATTATACAAATTTTTCTTCTATTTTTATAGAAGGTTTATATATTTTAAAATAAAAATTATATTGTTTACCAAAATTAAACAAATTGAATTATTCATATTTTATTTTAGAAGAGGTTTGTATAAATTTAAATATATATATATATATATATTATAATTTTAATAAAATTTAAAAATACTTATGTAATTTATTCTTTGACTTATTATAATTATGGGTGTTTTTGGGAGTTTTGTTGCAGAACTGCATAATATATATATATATATATATATATTTATTTATTTATAAATGATCGAAACGGCATATTAATATAGTAAAGTGAGAAAAGAATTAAACTTTTTTTTTTGACAAATTCTTAAAAAGGTACTACTGATTTGTATGAGAAATATTTATCCGATTGCTCTGAAACACTTTTTTTTTTCTCGATAAAATGCTCTGAAACAGTCTTCAATCACAAGTTGACTATTTTACACACTTAGGTAAGAATTAAATTTAGATACAATTTTTTTATGTATTTGTTATTATATTTGATATAAGTGTTACTTTTAATATTTTTATAATATCATAATAAGTGTATGGTTTAAATTAAAAATTATATAATTAAAAATATTTTCGACTGATTTTAATATTTTGTAATTTTTTTTGGCCAGAAATATATTTTTGTAATTAAAAAATACAAATAAAATACATTTTAATAAAAATTATAATGAAATTAAAATGTGAAATAAAATCATATATATATATATATAATTTCAAAAAATAATCAAATATATAAACAATATCTCATGAGTTGCTAAAAAGATCAATAGTAGGTTTCTTTCCCTAATATATGGTGTCTCCCAGGTATATTCCTTTAAAAAAAAAAACTGCCCCTCTGGCAATTTTTCTTTCTTAATCTTGTTTCAGTACTACATTCTCCTTCCTTTTTCTTGTCAAATAGATAGGTTAAAAATTGCACAGTGAAGAAAACCCGACATCTATTAGCTCAACGTATTTTAATTATGGAGGTTATTTCATTTTGCCAATAAGTTTTGTTTATGATGTTTAATTTCAACAATCATCTGACGATGGCGTATACACCCATTGTCCATTGAAATCCACTCATAGAGATGCCAATTAGCATCAAATTAAAAACAAAACGAAGACAGAAAGAAAGAGGAGGTCAAGGTTTACCCACACATATTATATAAAAGAGATTACAGAAGAACAAGCAGCAAAATATCAGATTGAGAACACATATATAGCAGACAAGTAGAGCGAATCATGGTACCTGAAGAGGATTGAGTGAAATTTCTTGGTGTGCTATCTGCAACCTGAAGGCTTCTCTCTTTTGCTTTCTTTTCTGAGGAAGAGAGAGAGAGAGATGAGAGAAAGTAAAAAAGCAATTGAATGGTGAAGAAGAGGAAAGAAAGAGAAGAAAAAGGCATACCAGCTTAATTGGCTCTTTGTTTTCGTTGGGGTGGGTCTGGCAAGAAAAGAAGAAAGCTTTATATATCTATTATCCATCTGATCGGTATCATTTGACTCTATATATAATAATATATATATATATATATATATGCGCACTGGTGTATGGAGGAAACTAGAGCCACCTGAATATTACAACAATGGTACCGAAATCCTACATTAATTATTTACAGCAAAATAACCAGACAATAAAATTTTTTTATAAGGACTTGGTAATGACCAAAAATTGTCCTTACAATTTTTTTTTGTCGAAAAAGTCCTCATAATAACATCCTTAAAATCTTAGTAACATTTTTTAAATTTCATAATAACATTCTTATACCAGATAGACTATATATATATATATGCACATGGTAACATCCCTACAGTAACACCTTCCTAAAAATTAGAATTATACTTTTATGTTGATATATTATTAACACTTTAAGTAAAATTAGTCCAAAGATTTTTTTTTTTAGTGAACTTTGATCCTTTTATGTTGATCATGCATTATATAAAGAATTTGATGAATGTAAATTTTTTTATGATTTATAAATAGTGTGAATAATATGTCAATTAGTAGTTTTTGAATATTTATAAAAAAATTATTTTTAAAGATTTTTTTTATAAATATTAAGGATATCCTCTCACCACATGCACATCCGAACCCTCTCTAACCAAAATCTCTCAAACTATTTTTTAAGTCAAATCTCAATCCTTAGTGTGATCCAAGGGTTGTAATGTTTATAAAAGGTAAAAAACAAGAGGAAACAAGGCTACAAATTAGTGGAACAAATAATAGAGAAAGTAGTAGTGAAGGTGAAAATTTGGTTAAAGAAATGATTTGAGGAATTTGGCTAGAGATTATTCAAATTCTGATAGGACAAAACTAATAAATTCAAAGTATAGATATTACTAATGTTGATTTTCTTTTTTCTAATAAAATATTTTTTATATCTACAATTAAGAATTAAACTTAAAACAACATCAAGAAACCTAATTATATATATATATTTATATATGAAAACCTTGTTGGTTATTTTTCTCTCTCACTCCATTTCTTGTCACATTCATTTTTATTGGTCCACGTGCCTCTCCGTTTTGTTTTCTTTGACCCTCCATGGTTTTCCTAATTTGTCATTATACGGATCCATATTCAACATATATATATATATATATTATAAAACTAAAATGAGTGTCATTTTTTTTGGTGGTCGAAACGATTTAGTTTACTTACACAATATTTTTATACATTATATTATATATTATTTGTTATTATCATATATTACTTCAACTATTTATATTAAAATGCTTGTCATTTTTCTAAAATCACGCCCCAGGATCCTTTTAGTTATTGCTTCATTTTACTTGGAGTTTGGATGGTTCATAAATAATTTTTATGATATGAAATAAATTAAAAAAAATTCGTGATTTTTTTGGTTAAGGGATCTTTACGTGATTTAAAATTTATAAAAAAATATTTGTGTAAATTAAAACTTAAAAATCTTTTTTATCAAACATACTAGATATATATTACCATATTTTATAAGTTAACCTTTTTAGCTTTTGAAAATTGTACGGTGATTATATAAATTCTAATCGTAGATTTATTGAAAAAAATAATAAAAACTTTATAATGCTTATGTTATCTGCTAACGCTGCAATATATCACCATATTATTAGTAAGTCAACAGATATATGAATTACTAGCAGAAAATTTAAAATCATACGTCATATATCAAATTTATATGATATATGAGTTATTCATAAGTTATGAATGATATAATTCATTACTTAAAACATGTATAAATATAAAAGCCACTATGCAGTTTAAAGAATAATAAAAAATGTTGATTTTTTTTTAAAAAAAGTAGAATTTTGATGCAAAATTTAAATTTCAAATTTAACAAAACTTTGGGTAACTCCTGTATAAGAATTTGAATATTTGATACAGAATAAAATTCGTGAGGATAATATCTAAAAAAAATTTATTTTATATATAAGCTTGATAAGAATCACATAAATCAGAAAAAGTTGATTGTAAAACAACATGAGATTATTGTTGGTGAAAAAAAAAACAACATGAGACTATGAATCTCGTGGAAAATGTTTATTCTCGCCATCTTTGAATTAGCCAAAGAGACGGAGAAAATTTTCTGTTGAATTAAACTCTGTCTGCACGCCATTTGCTGCTCTCAATCCTTCCAAAAAAAGAATTTCTGTGTCGGTTCAATTATTCTATCCCTTTTTTTTATATATTTTATATTTTTCACGTTTATCTTCTTTTTTTTTTTTGAAAAATACTAGAGTCTAGTAGTCTACCTACCTCCCGTAAAAAAGGGTTAAAATTTTTAAACATCGCACGTAAATAGAGAAGAATATGAAAGCTACATACAATAACCCTTTGTATATATAAGGCTTTTTTAACTTTAAGTATCAATTGAAAATTAATTTTCTTGAGGTGTAAAAATCATCAAAATTGGTTTTCTCTCTCTCAGTAAAATATTTTTCATACATACAGTTAAAAATTAAACCCAAAATAACATACTTAACATACAGCTGACAAAATATATAAATATCTACCACTGAAATATTAAAGATATGAGTAGGAGCCCAATCCACAAGATTACTGCATGAGGAGAAGAAACTGCATATGGTTTCTGGGTATCGAGAATCTCATAAACCAGAACATGGCTTACCTCATGAAAGGCTATTGGCATCTGCACAACACAACAAAATAAGTTAGATGGGTTTGTGTCTTGAGGGATAAGTACATTTATAATCAGAAAATTTTCTGATATTTTCACATGGACCCACATGCCTTTTGCTTCCCTTTTCTAAATATTATTTTTGTTTGAAAAATGAAAACCGATCGATGTAGAGATATTGATATCAGAAACAATTAAGAGAGAATTTGTTTTAGATTTATTATTTTGTAAATCTTTTAATTTTTCTTCAACATGAAAACATTCCAGTTATATAAAATAAAATAGCAAAAGTTCCAAATTCACTCCACAATCATTAATCAAAACGTTCTGTCAACACTCATATCTTTCGATTTTCTCAAAAGTAAGTCTTCTTTTTATTTAACTACTGTAAACCCACATTTCTCACATCACATCTATTCAAACATTTTAAATTTGGCCAACTCTCCAAATATTATTTTAAAAATTAAAAAAACGAATTGATATACATATGCAATATACACCCCCCAACACACACACACAAATTGACTTTTTATCATCTATATGTTATTGATAGTAATTATCATAATAATTTTGAAAATATAAAAATTTCTTTCAACAAAAAATTATCCTGCAATTAAGTCTATTTTTAATTTTTTAAATAAATACACTTCACTTATTTAATAACATATTTTTAATTAAAAATTAAGTTTATTTTTAATTTTTTAAATAAATACACTTCACTTATGCATATTTTTCGCAGTGAAAGAGAAATTTACATAATTTCAATAAAGGCCAATGTGATTTATTCTATAATCTATATTTAATTATTCTATTCAACATGTCACGAATTTATAAAAAATAATATATTAATATCAATATATATAAGTAAAATCAATAAGAAGTCCCACTATTAATTAATAATGAACTCATCACAAACTGTATGCAATATATGAGGCATACTTTATTATTATTATTATTATTATTAAGAATGACACTTAAAGGATCAAAACTTTGAATTAATAGGACTTACAGATTCAGAAATTCTAAAATGACAGAAAATGATTATGATTCTAAACTTAACAAAATTTTTATTATTAAATTATCTAAATACCCTTCTTGGAATGACAGTGTCAAATAACTAAAAAAAAAATATCAAAAATAAGACACAAAAATGTCAAATTTTTGAAGACGAGTGTGAAATATTATCGGCTGAAAGTAGTAATTGATTAGCAAAATTTCATTTATTGGTATAAAATAGAGAAAGATTAATGTTAAATCCTGACAATATTAAAAGGCTCATGAGGAGTGTAAAAAATTAAGAGTGAGGCTTCTAATTTTAAAATTATAGAGTGTCAAATATCAAATATTTGACATTCATCCTTAGCCATTAGGCACTTATATTTTAGAATTTAACACTGATTTTCAATTATTTTACATTGAATAGTTTATGTTCATTAAAATTAGAAGTTTCACTCCTAGTTTTTGACATTTCTTATTAATTATTTAACACTATCATTTCAGAATTTAAAACTAATTTTCCCCTATTTTACACTAAGGAATAAAATTTCATTCACCAATTATAATTGTCAGCACATATTATTTAACACTCAATTTTAGAAATTTATTACTCTTGTATCTAAGTTTTGACACATTTATTCAGCTATTTGACACTGCCATTCCAAGAGGACATTTAGGTGTTTTAATAATCAAAATTTTGTAGAGTTGAGTACCATAATAATTTTTTGTCATTTCTGAATCTTTCAGCCCCAAGTGATATTAATTCAAAATTTTAGTTCCTAAATGTGATTTTCCCCAATTATTATTATTATTATTATATACTCCCTCTCGTTCATTAAATGTGTCGTTTTTGGGTTCTTTTACATAGACAAAGAGAGCCATCAAATAATTTAAATTATTATAAAATTTAATAGTATTTAACTAAAATGTTCCTATCATAAATTTGTTTTGCATATGGTAAGAGAAAACTAAGAATATTGATAATAGAAAAAAAGTGAAAAATGTAATTAATATGAAGTTACATTATTTATATGTCGTAAACAATATAATTCATTTTAAACTCCTTGCAAAACATAGACCACATGATTTATTATTTTATTTTTATTATCATTTTATTTATAAAAATCTACAAAAAGTCACAACACATATTATAGCTCAAAACTTCATTCATCATGCCTCTAGTTAATAAAGTATTTTTTTTGTTTTCTTGATTTTTATAGCCAAATTTATCTGTATTGAGAAAAAGACAAATTGAGACTTGATAAAAAAAATATTTTTCAACTAAGATCTCTACTTAAAAATTTAATTTATTCTATTTATAAATTTAGCTTATGCCATTTAAAATTTTTTAGTGATATTTTGATTGGAAAATATTTTTTCTAACTTGTCCTTATTTTTGCATTTAAATTCACGTCAAATTTACTCCACTTTTCGAGATGATTGCAAATCCCATAACAAATCCGATCGAAACAAAACCAAGGTATCTGGATCCAAAGATAAAATGATAAATAATACCTCCAGGTCCTATATATTCCTTCCCATCTTTAATATAAAATATTTTTAATTTAATCATGTAAATTAAAAATATAAGTTAAAGGTATTTAATTATCTTAATTTAAAAAAAAATACAATATTTTTTAAAAGTATTATTATTTAATCTCTTTTTCTTTATTTGAAATACATTAAATATGGACATATTTTAGAAATGCATAATAAATATTATCTTGTATACGGTAAATGATCATATATTTAGAATCAGGGTAAAATACTCTATATTTAGAATCGGATGAAGTACAATGAATTCACACATATAAAAAAAATGTGTGAACTAAATTGATCAAGAATTTAAAATTATTTTCTAAAAGGCCTTCATTTAATATTTGACACTTCTATTTTGTATATTTTTTTGTCATAAATATAAAACCTTTTAACTTACTCATAAATATAGAATCATTTTTAGAATACATTATAATATTTATTGTCATTACTGAGAAATGCCCCTATTTAATTCATAAGAAATAAGATACATATATTCAATAAGGGCAGTTTTAGAAATGCATTATAATTTTTTTAAAAATTAAAATAATTAATTAATTTTGACTTTTATCCTTAATTTATACGATTGAATTAAAATGATCTTATATTAAGAATCGATGAAGTAATTATTGAAAATTAATCGTATTCACTTATTTACTAAAGGAAAAAAATTAGAAAAAAAATTCACGAGGCAATCCATTTTCGTATATTATATTTAGGACAAAAAATATCTTATTTATATCTTATATATAAAACTAAAGAGAATATAAACTTCATTTTTTAAAAGTAATTTACATTACAATTTTATTTTTAAATTGTATAAATATTTTCTATAAACATGAAATTATTCAAGATTTTCCCTACCTTGTTAAAATTACGAATTAAGTTTTATAATTTTTTTATTTTATTAAAATTATAAATATTTTTTATTTTAGAAAAAAATTACAAACATTTTAAAAATAAATTAGATGTATGCATAATTTCAATAAAGTGTAAAGAAATGGTTCAATGTACTATTTATTTAAAAAATGTATAATTTTAATATAACTGAATGGTGGGGTTTTCATTCGTGTATTGTACGATGCGATGCCTCACGTAGTACTTTTTTCGTTCCAGTTTATAGTGCACTCTTAACTACTGCACATGAACTAAGATAATAATTAGTAACAAAAAAAGTTTCCTATTTTTTTTCAAATTACCCTCACTAAATGCATTGAGAATGAAACAATTTAATAATAAACAAATGTTTGGATCTATTAGTCAGGGGCAGTCTTGAAAAGAAAAAAAAATACACTACGTAATCCGTAAAATACACTATATCATGAAATATAAATTTCTAAAAAAAGTACACTATATAGCAGAACGGAGGGAGTATTTATGACCTCGGAATAATGTTGTTTTCTAAAAATTTATTATATATATTTTAACCAGAATATATATAAGATTAATTTGCATTGATTTTATAAATACAATCTGTGTTATATTCATTATATATATAATTTGTTAAAAAAATAATATTGCGAGCAATTACTTCTTTTGATTGGTAATTGTTTTTAGGTCTGGTTTGGCAACATCGAAGAAAAGATAGTATTTTTTTTTTGTGAAAGTTTAATTAAAATATACAATATCTGTCCTATAGATTTTTATTTAACTAATAGTAATTATTGAAATTAAACTATGAAGCTATTGCCTATAAAAATCAACTACTAGTATTAAACTATTAAACTAAGATTTTGAAAACGAAATCATTCATTCAAGATCCAATTAAAAGGTCAAAGCACTGTAATAACTAATAATACATTAAATTAAGATGGCAAAAAAAATAATACATTAAATTAAAAGCATTAGTGTTCTTTGTGTTGTTAATTCTTTATTCTCGACACCCACGGCTTTGTTCCCCAACTTACAAGTGCACATTTTTCCAATCGTTAATGAAATGAACGGCTAAACTACGTTCTACGACGTTTCAATCATATCGTCACATTGATAATTAAGCTTTAATTTTATTCCTGTTTTCTGGTCAAAACAAATTTAGGACCCGTTTGGTTTCCAATTTTATAAAATTAAGTTAAGATAAATAAAGTTTGTAAAAATGAAGTTTAGATAAAATAAATTTGTTGTAAATTGTTATATTTGAATATTTTTTTTGCAAAAGTAAGTTTGACAAAAAATCTATTTATATGATAATAATTAAAAATATTTTTAGATGTATAATATAAAGTAAATTCACTTTTTTTTTTCCGAAACCCACATTTTGTTAAAGAAAAACTAATTTTTTCTCTCATTTTTCAAAACTATAATTTAACCCACTTTTCATTTTTCAAAAATTCAGTTTGTTTTTAACTTGTGTTTAGTCAAACACACCTTTTAAAAATTCATGGTTAAAAATCATAGTTCCTTTTTGTAAAAGGGAATCAAAGAGGCACTTTTTCGTTTTTCTTTCCACCAGCTTTAATTTTATTGATAACAAATACTATAAGTAGGCGTGTTTAAGCTTCGAACTATTGATATTGGCAAAAATATATAATTACTCCCTTCATTCTATTTGAGATTTTTTCTGTCCCTTAACCTTTTTTTTTAACTTTATTCCTTCACTTTATTTTTCATTCAATTTGGCCTCTTAACTTTACTTTAGTTTCACTTTCATCCTCTGATTTTATTTGGTTTTAATTTAGTCTCTTAATTTCATTTCATGATTACTTTTGTTTTTCATTGTATTTCGTTCAGATTTATTTATTCATTTTTATAAAAAAAAAAGTACTTAAACATTTTTCCCTTTGACATTGTTGGATTAAGATAGTTAATAAAAATTTTTAAGTGAATCACCAGTAAAAGTTAAAAAAAACCACAAATTTGAAAATTAAGATAAACTTAGAAAAAAAATTAGAATTAAATAAAATTTAATCTAAAGTTGAACATATGAATAGAACTAAATAAAATTAAAGGATAAAACTGAAGGTCACATGCAAGTATAATTGAACCAAATTAATAACAGAAAAATTTAAGAAATAAAAATAAAACTTGAAAGAAATTAAAAAAAAATGTATTTTAGTCACCTATTCTATATAATATAAATCAAGCTGTTGAAAATAAATTTGAGAGCTCCGGGTGTGCTAGAGATGTGAATCTCAAAATATATATGAATTATGACTTTTAATTAAAATAAATATGAATTCCTAGTTCCTTTGTCACAATTTCCCCAAATGTAGATAGTAGAAATAAGGATAAAAAAAAACTTTTAAAGTTTGAAGGAATATAAATATAAAAGGCTTTAATTACTGAAAAGAATAAAAACAATCATGTCTTGAATTGAAAAATAACAATATTTGAAAATTGAAGAAAGTTTTGGAGAGTAATGATGAAAGTTAAAAAAACACGTGAAAAAAAAATAAGAAAGCTTGATGTAAAATAAAATTGATGTTGATATATGTTGAGTGATATTTGTTGCTTCCCTCGTGATTCTCTCAACCTCTATTTATAAGCTACTCACTAGTAATTCTTAACCTTCACTCTTCACATCTTAATCGTGATCCACATTCTGTGATTTCTTTATTATTACGTGGCATGTTTGCTTATTACTTTATTTTTAATTTCACATTTACTTGACTTAATCTTGCTTTTTAGGGCTCTTAAAGAAATATTTGGGTTTGGCCCGCCATAAATTAGGTCAAAAATGTGACTTGTTACGTGAGGTTATGTATAATACACAAGTCTCATTTTCTGTTAATATATAAAATATTAATTAGAGGTGAGTTTTGGATCTGGCAAACAAAGAGTGTGAAATGATGGGTGGTTTTTCACTTCTCATATCAATAGTGTTGATCAATATCAATACTATCATTACCAAGGTATTACAGATCGAACTGGCCATTAAATCAAATGAGGTAACGGTTCAAGGTTTAATAGTTGGACCGGAGTCGGATCGGTTGTGAATAAATTGATCTATTTTAAATAATGTAGATAAAAAATATAAAAGATATTTATCCACAATCATAAAATTAATATTCAATTTATGATGAAAAGTAAATTTAATAATATATAGAAAATAAAAAATATTATTAATAAATTTTATAATCTAATATTAAAACCTAAACAAGTTAATATTCATCTGTAGTTATATTTTGAATTCAAAATAGTCAATTCATATTCTATTTTCATATTATTTGTTAAGTAAATTTATCATTATTAATAATTATGTATCATAATATTACTTATAACATATTATAATATAGAAAGAAAAAAATTTATGAAAAAATACTACTACTTAGTACTAAAACTAATATTATTTTATTTTTAAAAAATTTTTGAAAAACACCAAACCGGTTTTGCCCGATTTTTGGCTGATTCTGAGAACCTCTAGTCCCTACCTATGGTCGGACCGAACTAAGCACCGATTTTTTGTCAGACCGGTTTAATTGACCAGTCAGATCCGATTTTTCACATATTGATCACTACATGCACCTCTACCGCTAGATTTATTATTGCTGTATACGTGTCATTTTCTTAAGCCATCAATTTTATAATTTGGCTTTGTTTTTCATATTTAAAATAAGCTTTGCATAAAATCAACAGTTTGCGTTTTCTACTACACAGACAACAACCCGTTCGATTATTTTGTTAATTAATTTCATAATAAAAATAAAATGAAAGAGAATAGAGAAAAAGACAACAAGAGAGAGGAATAATTAAACTGCGTTAATTTCTTGGACAAATCAGGCCGTACATATGAAAAATGAGGGAATTGAAAATACACCATTTCAATATTGACTTTCCAATGAAAAAGATTTGATGTTAAGATTTCAACTTTGAGTTTTATACATAAAAAAAATACATTGAGAAAATTTTCTCCTATTTTGAATCATCCAATATACCTCATAT
Source organism: Adenanthera pavonina (assembly GCA_026686845.1). Classification (NCBI taxonomy): domain Eukaryota; kingdom Viridiplantae; phylum Streptophyta; class Magnoliopsida; order Fabales; family Fabaceae; genus Adenanthera; species Adenanthera pavonina. Next base: position 48,211,342 of record JAIVEN010000001.1, on the reverse strand, counting down.
GAATTAAATTGCAAGATATCGCATGGATTAAAAATCCTTATTAAGGGCATGGTTTTTTTTTTTTTTTAACAAAAAGGGCAGGGTTTAATCGATCCCCATATATGAGAAATGTATACGTGGTGAGTGTAGATAAGTGGGATATTCTAATAAGGGCACTATATACCTTAGATGGTTTTCCTAATTGGTGTTTGTAGAAAAAAAAATTACAAGTTGTGCGCGTTCACTCTGGAGTGTCTACTATACATAGTTGGACGCCACCCTCAAAATGATAAGTAAGATATTCTAGAGTGAAAAGTGTACATGTGTAACTGTAGATAAGTAAGACACTCTAGATTGAGAAATGTGCACAAGTGAATGTAAATAAGATATTTTATGATGAATTTCAATTCTCATATTGATGATGTGCATCTATGAGTGTAAATAAGAAGGATATTTTATTACCTAGATATCATCCCATTTGGTGTTGGAAAAAATGGAGTAAAAAATGAAAGAAATTTAATAATTTTTAATTTGGATAGGATTCCACATTTGCTTAGGTTTTTTTAAAATATGATGACGTTCAAATCTTGTATACCCAAGCATGCTTCAATGAACCTTCAGAAAAAAATTATAAAATCGCAGTGTTCTTAAACACTCCATGTGAGAAAGTCAAACCTGAGCACCAAGCTTGGCATATCTCTCTGGGATTATTTTAGTTGAAAATGATTGTCCACAAAAGTTATAATTAAAAGTGATAAGTGCATTCACCAAAAAAATATAAGTGCAAAATATTTATATTAAAAAATTTAAATTTTAAAACTATTCTAAAAGATTCAAAGATAAAAAAAATATTTTTCATTTGATTACCAATCAGTGTAATTTTCTTACGTAATCTAATTTTTATTAATAGGTATTTAAAAATAATTTTCAAATTCAAAGTATTTTAATTTTAGTCATAGATCATTGATATATGTTGCATTATATATACAACTATGAACTCATTAACTACTTTAAATTTAAATACATAATAATTGAAAATTTTATAATAAGTTATAAATAATATGGCTTATGTTATACTATGTGCGTTTATATCAATCAATATGATATCAATTAATATAAACATACCAATGTAAAATATAAAATTTATTTGGAGTCACACTTTTCATACATTATGAATAACATAATGCAATTTTATGTCAAGCCAAAAAAAAATCAGACTTCATCAAATACATGAAAATAAAAATAAACAAGTGCAAAAGCTTTCAAGCCAATTGCTTAATCTCCAGAGATTCAATGAGAGTGCTTAATTACATGCATTTCTTGGTTTAGACCACAATATATAATTACATTCTGGCATGACATAAATCAATCTTAAAATTATTTATTCAATCAGAACAAAAGATAAAAAGTTATAAAATAGTATATGATGAGTAAAATATAATTTTTTTTTCATGAGAATTAAGTGTATCCCTATTTAATAGTTGAAAACTAATCCTTTCAAAATATAAAGATTATCAAAGTGGGTTTGTCTCTCCCAACAAGACTAATGCTTAAACATTTTATCAGTGATTTTATGATACTTATGTGATAATTATTTTCATGAAAAGTACATATTCAACAAGAGCAATTTCTTACTTAAGATATCAAAATGAAAGACATTAAAGACAGATTTTTCACCATGAGTGAAAAAGACAAATTTTAATGCTTTCGGATTGCCCCTTAGTCTTCTGTTGTTAATTTAATAGCAACAAAAAGACAATTCTACAGAGAACACTAAAAAGGATATTTATTTAAAAGGAACAAATTAAATATGATTTTTATATATTTATTATTAATTTAATTTTCCCAAAACTATGATATATATATATATTTTGCACATATGCGCACAATTTGTACAACAGTGTACACTGTCATTTATTTATTTTTACCACAGCTGTAATATATATTGAGAATTCAATAACAAATAAATAAATGAATTTAAGTTCAGGACAAATTAAAAATAGTAAATCATGAGTCATGACCAATAGCACCATCGAGTTCATGGAGTTTTTTCATTTTTCTTTTACCCTTTTGTATGCAAAGGATAGATATTGTTTCTTACCACCCTGCGTATACAATTATCACTGAATTTATTATTAATAATATATGGTTCTCTGAACACATTAATTTAAGGAAAAATGACACTTTAAGACCAAAATTTTTAATTTATACCATTTTAGAATAAAAAATTTTAAAATGATAAAAAAAGATCGTGATATCAAATTGATTAAAATTTTAATTAAAAAATGATATAAATATCCTTATTAAAAAATTTTTACACTCAATATCTGCTTTTCACTACTCGTCTTTCATAATTTGACATTCAACTTTCCCGGTTTTATACTGGACACGTTAAAGAATTCAATTTTCAGAATTTTACACTCAACTTCCATTTTTTACTACTCATGCTTCACAATTTGATATTGAAGAATCCCGATTTTACACTGAATACATTATGATTACTAAAGAATTCAACTAATCAGTCTCAGAATTTTACACTCAACTTTCATTTTTTACTATTCATATTCACGATTTGACACTCAACTTTCCCTTTTTGCTATTTATATTCCACAATTTAACACTTAACTTTCCCGATTTTACATTAAGTTTCTTCAATTAAATTCTTTCATTATGATAATGTATTAAGTGTAAAATGATAGAAGTTTAATGTTAAATAGTGAAAGATAAGTAGTAAAAAGTGCATGTTGAGTGTAAAATTATTTAAGAAAGGTATTTAGATTATTTCTTATTTAAAATTTTGATCAATTTGAAACCATACTTTTTCTATCATTTTAAAATATTTTAATCTTAAAATGATATTAATTAAAAATTTTTGGTTCTAAAGTGTCATTTTTCCTTAATTTAATACTTTGTTTTGTCGTTTCGTGTTGAAAATAAGCATCTTACGAAGCAACATTTGGCTTCTTCCAAGACACATTCAAATTACAATACAAGTACTCAATCTATACGAATACAACAACCAGTTTGACCGTTTTGTTAATTTATTTATTTCATAATGAAAATAAAATAGTAAAAGAGAATAAATAAATACAGCATGAGATAGGAATAAATAAAGTGTTTTCTTGGACAAATCACACCGTTGTCTCTGGAGAATGAATAAATAATGTGATAAGAATCATTAGAGGAAATTTAGTTTGAAACCACTCGATGGTCGGATATGATTTCTCATTATGTCATTCAAATCTAGTAGTACACAAGCATGCCAAGTGTTCCAATGGCAATTAGAATAATTGATAAAATTATGGGGTTCTTAGACACACCATGTGACAAAGTCAAACATATAATCAATAAGCACCAAACTAAATATATCTTTCTTGGGATGATTTCAGTTGAAGATGATTGTCTAAAAAAATTATCATGAAAAATATATATATATATTTAAAATATTTATATTAAAATTTAAAAATATTTTAAAATATGTAACAGGAGTCCTGATAAAGAATATATAAGTTGGGATTTATCGAAATTTTTTACGCAATTTAAATTTTTAAATGGTTAACAATAATTTTAAAATTAAATATCATTCGGCATAAATATCTTAATTTATACTATCCTTACTTGTAATTTTTATTAATATTAATAAAATTCCTACTTGAGTGGATAAGTTTTTCTTATTCTTTACAATGATGTTAAAGTTTAAATCCAATATTTTTTTTTAAAACAAGTAATAGATAACTTCAATAATTAAGAAAAGATTGTCCGTCAATAACTCAGAAGTAAAAATTTTAAATATATCTAGTTATATAGAACTTTAAGTTTTTTAAGATTATCTGAACAGAAAATTTGTAACTCAAACTGTCAAACAAAGCTTAAAGATATTTCTCACAATAACAAACATGAAAATGAAGATGAAAATAATAATAATATCATTTATCAATGAACTAATTGTTTTTGAAAAAGAAAATGAGCATTCTAGATTTTCAAATAATGCTTTCATTACCTTTTTTTTAAATGAAAAATTTAGATGAGTTGGGTTCTAAATGCTTATTAAAAGGCATGGTAAGCTTCACAACTCAATATACTTACAAATATGCTTTCACCATTTTTACTATATGATGCACTGTACATAACTTAATTAAATTAAATAAATAATAATTGAATGGTTTGATGATATTTTAGCATTGATCTAATGGTACTTCACATTCAAGATTATTGAATATTAAATTTGGTTATTTGTGATAATATTACTATATATATTTTATGATTGAGAATCCAATGGTAGGGTGTTTATTGTTGGCTATTGACGTACGCCTAAGCTTTGATGTTTTCAAGAATATTTATAACAAAATAGTAACATGCATGGAAACATTGCAATGTTGCTTAGGAAGCTAATCATGTATTAGATTTTTTTTATAACAAAAAATTGATAGATGAAAGAGAGACAGGGGGAGAGGGAGAGAGGAGATATAAAAAAATTGATACAATATTGTTTAATCTGAAAAATTAAATTAATTACAAGTGAATTATATTGGGATTTATATATAAGAACACAAAAATCAAACAATGACTAGCAATAAATAAGGATCATCAGGTTAAGAATTAATAATTATTTGTTCAATAATAACTTTTATTAATTTGTCCAAAACATGGCTCATTTTTCTGACTTCTTACCATACATAAATTCAACGTCTAGTTGGAAGATAAAATCAATTTAATTCGTCTACAGAAAATAAAATAAAATAAAATCAATTCTTTTTTTGACCAACAAATGAAATTAAATCAATTCAATATAAAAACAAAATCTTCTATTGCTATTACATTATTATTCATCTAAAAGTGTTTGCGATATTCTGAATATGGGCTGCTCAGGTTAATCTGAATAGTCTAAATCTTAAGTTTCTTTTAATTTTCTACTTTTATATTTAAATTACAAACCCTATTTTTAATTTTGATTCAGTGTATAGTCCTCTATTCTTTTTGAAAAAGATTCTGATTTTGAACCCTAATTGATTGGGCCAACATGACCCATATAACAGGATTGGCCTTTTAATTATATTTCATTGATTTTTATTAAATGTTGTTAAAACGATACAGTTTCATTTTTAAAATATGCGTTTAACATTTTTAAACTTACTAGCTAAAATACTTTTTGTCAGATTAAATGTACAAATAGTATAATATCTATGTGCATAAATAAAAAATATATACTAGATAGTAGTATTTTTAATTATGAACAAAAATAAAAGGAGTATATTCTGTGCCATCTGAAGCTAATTTAGATAGTAAAAATGAGAAGTGTGGACAGAAGTTTAGGATTCAAATCTTCTTGATGTAATACATACCAGAAGAACTCAGCCGCGATATTATTTAGTTTCAGGTCTTCATCTTTTGCTGGCCAAAAAAAAAAAGGGATCTCTCTATCTTTCATTTTTAGTGCTTTATTGTTGATATCACGTAGACAGTTGTGAAGTTAAGATCCCCGCAAACACAAGGGACACTGTGCTTCCTTCTCTTTCTGGAACTTCAGTTCCTTCTGATGTTCTTATGTTGTAATTTCTGGGCTTAGCCCATCTTTGTATACAAGAAAAAATAAACTCACTCACTATTCCTTTCATGTCGCAAATATTTTACTGCCTCCATTTCATAAAATTTGATGTTTAAGGTTATGGGCACAATCTAGCAAAGTCATAAAATGATCTCTGGATAATAGTAAAATTTAATGTTGTTGAACTAAAATGCTCTTATAATTAATACTCATTGAAATTAATAAGAGTTTACAGTATTATTAAAGGGTAAAATTGTTTTAAAATAATTTATACTTATTGAAATTTTAATTTAAATAGTCAAAACTCCAAAATGATAAGCTATTTGAAATGAAGGAGTATCTTGTAAAAGCTAAGAAATAATAAACTCACTCATTTGCCAGTAAAATGTTCGTTCAGTTGGTATAAAGTTTACTCATATTCACATAAATGTGAAGTGACAACTTTATATTACTTTTTAAGATCCAACTCGTCTAAACTTTTGTCTAAATAATAAACTCACTCATCCACCATTCAAGTAACAATATCCATTAAGAGTCTTCTTCATGTGTGGATGAATTAATAGTGCTTCTCCGTTGCCAAGAAGTGCCACCCAGTTGAAGAATTTGGGTTGTAGAATTTTTATGGAAATGGGAATCAAATTTGAATGAATGACATATATAAGATATGAAAAATAAATCTATATTTAAATTGCACGGATGTGAAAACGAGCTTCAACAAACTCAAAAGAAATAGGGTCAGTTTTTAATAATTTTTGTGTTTAAAAAATTTCTTTAATTTAACGTTGATCTATTGGGTTGATTGGGCCAAGACGCCCGAAAAACAAAGTAGAGCGTAGTGATGTAAAATCTAAATACTTTCTTACCAAAAAGTATCTAAGTGCTAGAGTTTAAGTCTGTGCGCCCTCTCTGGTCTAAATACGTTCGTCCCCACCCAAAAAAAGAATTACAGTCTCTTTGCAATCCTCCCTTTTAATTAATGCCACAAAAATAATGCATGCATTTTGCATGGCCTTCATATTCTCTTAATTTTTGGACAAAAAATTGACGGGTATTTCAAATAAATTTTGATAGTTTACTCCATTAGGAGTTCGGATTTGTTAAAAATAATAAGTTCTTATTATTAATGAAAAAAAATTAGATGTTCCACATCAATTGAATGATTAAAACTTATTCAAAATAATTGATTTTGATTTAAAATTTTAAAAAATCCAAACTCTTTTGCTTGCTTAAATTCACTGTGAACCACTCACTGAGCGACCCAGCAAAGTTGATTGCCATATAACTATAGGTATTTCAAACGAACCAAACTGAACCATCATTTCAAGGCCACCAACATTTTCAACATTTTCATCATCTTAAACTAGAATGGTCACCAACGTTTTCACTAATGGTATTAATAATCTAATTTAGATCTCCATAGTCTAAATAAATCTAACTCTCCAATCAAATTAATTACTTTGATTGGGACAGTTTAGATCAAATGTATATGCATCCTCAAGAATCTTAGTGGGATGATGAATGGTTGTGTAGCAGTGCGAGGGCTTCTCCAGCATGCATTTTCTGGGACACTCTGAGTTTCCTGTAATGTTCATATGTAAATGGAACAAAGAGACGAGGATGATCAGAGTCCACTAGCTCCTCTGGTGCTTCTATGTCTCCCTCCTTTGGCCCCAACATAAACGAAGCTGTTGACACTCTTACACGTGCTTCCTTACACTCTACTCGATGTTTCACCGTTCCAAACCTTCCATTGCTCCAAACCTATATACACACAGCCCATCTCACATCTATAACTAGTGCAACTTATCTTAGATTCAGGATGATGATTTAGGATTTAAGGCAAAGAGAACTTACATGAGCAATATCACCAAGAATGGCAAAGAGGCTTCCTGGGCAGGGAGGGACATCCACAAAAGAACCAGACTTGCTCATCACTTGAAGGCCACCAACATTTTCATCGTCCTGGAGAATGGTTACGAAACTTGAATCTGTGTGGATTTGTACACCAGACGAACCCACAGTTTCTGGGGTGAAACTGTACTTGTTAATCCTGAATTGACATGGCCAATTTTTGAAATATTGAACTCCCTCCAAACCCAGACACTCTGCCATCTTCTCTGCTACATTCATCATCAAGTCATGAACTGCTCTTCCATATGTCTCTATCACCTCCCTGCATACCAGACATCACATATATCTACTTAAATTCGATTGTTATACGTGATTTGCATCCACTAATTTGTCTTCAGTTCGATTTTAGTCAGTATAGCTATTCAGGCAACTTTTGAGCAGATGTGAGATTTTATCAGTTATGTTTCCATGACATCAAATTAACCAGCATCTTCGATATGATTAATAGACTAAATACAAATATATTGAATATACCTATGGCATTTAAACTACTGGACTAAAAAAATAACAGCACATCAGATATATTATGCCAACTCTATGAGTTGTATGCCATACGATTAAGAGACAACATTATAGGTAGGTCCGCCTCTATCTCTCTCTCTATATATATAGTGGAAAATTAAAATAAGAAGATGAGAGTGATCGTAGATTGCATTAGACTGGTTGTTGGAGAGGAGACGGAGAAGATAAGAATGCAAGAAACTTTCAAAAAGGGATTATAAGAAACTAAAACGACTTCAGAATGAGAATATCGTACTCTCCTCTCTCAAATGTCTTCTTTTTTCTGAGAATTTTTTTAAGATGCTCTGCAATTTATGCTCTCTCTCTCTCTCTCTCTCTCTCCACACACATATCCATTTTAGAGTGTCGGTGCTTCCAATTAGAAAATAAAAGAAAGAAGTAAAGAAGAGTGAGAGAACCTTTGTTGGGGTGAGGCATCCAATCGAGAGCAGAAAGCTTGGACGGCCTGGGACGAAGCCATGTCGTAGAGTCCTAGGCCCTCGTACAGAGGATTCACTGCACTAGGAGCCATATACCCACTTCCGGCGATGACTTCGTCGGTGTTACGCATCTTGATTTCCACGGGAAGATCAAGCAGACCTCTCACCACCTTCTTCATCTCCCCCATGAGGCTCGAATCAATGGGATGGTTGATCACTCTGAAACATCCCCATTCCTCGCATGCCTCCCTCAGCTTCTTCTTCAGCTCCCCTGCATCTCCAGATTCTCGCAGATCTATCACTGGAACGTTGCCGATGGTCATCGCCATGCCTTTCCTCGCCAGCATAGATCTTTTATAGTGGGTTGAGTGAGATCAGAGTTCAACATGGTCCCACCATGTTTAAAGTTTTCCCAAGTTTGTCGATTTCTGAATCCTATTTCTCCCCCTCCGTGTTTTTATTTAATATGGGTAGAAAGAAAAATAGATGGGAACAGATCCATTGACCAAGACGAAGTTACAGCAATATTTGGAAAAACAACTACTTCCCTGAAGAGGATGGCAGGTTATTGTATTGTAAGTCTCATATATCCCTCCTCCATTTATCCAAAGTTCATATGTTAACACATTATTATATAAAATCATTTAAAAGTAGAATATTTAAATACTATTCTTTTATTATTCAATATTAACATGACATTATTTTAATATATACTCTCTCCTGTATTCCAAAACAAAAGTTACTTTTAATTAAATCAAATATAAGAAAGTTAAAAAATTAGTTAATTAGATCATTCAGTTTATCAAAATTTCTAATATTTTTTACTATTATCCTTATTAAATATTAATTACATTAAATTCCAACATCCTATGTGAACCATTAACCTTTCATCTCTTACTTTTAATTGTAGACTATGGTCACAAATGAAATAAAATAATTAATGCAACACACATTTCTTATAATATTTTTAATGAAGGGAATAATTAACTTATATAAAAAATTCTTTGATTATTGTCCTTTTTGAACAAAAAAAAATTAATACTCTCATTGTACAATGCTCATATACTAATCTAAAAGTACTCTTATTTAAGTCTAATTAATTAATTTTAAAAAGAAAGTTGACATGATTTGTTTTGATTTTATATCTAAAAGTTGACATGAAGTAAAAAGAAAGTTAATTTATTTTGACATGATACCTTAATCAGACATTACCTATTTTGATTAGGAATTTGTGAAAATGAGATTATGCAGATCTACATAAGCTGCACCCATCAAGGTACATAAAAGTTCTTAAAAGGAATTTATCTGGCAAATAGAACAATTTCGCATAAAAATATTGAGGATTCTCATGATTTTTAAGGCTGAGGGGATGAATAATTATATGAACTATGTTCCGCCAAACAACACTACAAAGTTGAGCTTTCGCTTTCAGTACTTTGTAGTTATCATTATATATATAACTTCAATTAAGACGATCAAGCAAGTCCATGTGAAAGGTTAATATGTATGTGGCCGAAAAAAGAAAGGTTAATATGTGAAGTAGCCAATACTTAGTCAGTATTTTATGTTGGAATGATAATGAAAGATAACGAAGGCATGTGGGACTGACTCATCCTCCTGTGTAAATTTCCTCCCTTTCCTAGGGAATTGAAAGAAGGTTCGGTCATTTAGGATGTCTGGAATAAAATTTATATAAAAAGAATATAAATATAAGTGACATTTTCTGTTGAATAAATGATAATCAATATCAACAAAATATATATATATAGTAACTATAACAATATAGATTATTTACAAGTTGTAAATATAAATAGTATATATGCGCTTCATTGGCCTGCTACGCAATCTTTTTAGGATATGGTGGAACGGAATTGATTATTTTAAAACTTTTTTTCTCATAAAATTAATAAGAACATATTGCTCTCTTTATGTATGTCCATTCTTGGAGAGAGTTAACGGAATTAGATTAAATGGCGATAAAGTTCTCTTGTTTTCCCAAAGTCTCTCCTTGTGCATGTGAGAGAACCTGTGTTTGATGAGAGTTTTCTTTCCCTTCGTTTTCTGTTAAGATAAGATATTCATTTTATTTTAATCATACATACCATATTAAAAAAATAAAATAAACTGTGATAAGAGGTTTATGCACCATCATAACAGTTTACACCTCACGGGGTACATCAAGAATACATACATCAACGCATAAATTAGAGAGTTCTAATTAGTTAATTTATTTAGTGGGTTAAATTATACAGTTATTTTATTTATTGATGATATTAATTAATTAATTGTGTATAGTGTGTTAGTGTTGTCTATATGACTAAATTTTGGAATGATCATTATCTGCTTTTAAGCGGTACTCAATTTAATTCAATTTTATTGTTTATTTCGTTCACCCACCAAAATTTTAATTTTGAAAACAGATAAATTAAAGGGAACATTATAGTTTCATTTAATATTAAATGATCTTTATAACATAAAAAATTATAATTAGTCTTCGTAATTTCTAAAAATTGTAACTGATATAACTAATTACGGTGCAAAATGATTGTACTCACTACTCAGTGCGCGTGGTTTATACGGCATCGTTTTGATCATTTATAATTTTAGCCGTCCAAATCAAATAAGCAATTTCCACCGTTCATGAGTTTCATCTCTGGAATCCCATTGGTCTTGTCCTTCTTCTTCGCCGTGTTCATCATCTCATTCTTCAAAAAAACGAAGGAAAAAGAAGTGGCATCGAATATCCAGATCACCAGGTTGAACCACAATATCACAGTACCAATATATTCAAACCAAATTTGGAATCAAGATAAATGCATGGGGCTTTAATATAGGCATTTAATTCAGACTCTACGGTGGGCTTTAATAAAGCTATTAAAATAAGTTATAACCCTATCGTGTTAGTATATTAAACATACCAATTTAGTTATATAAGGTATCTTTAGAAAAAATTATATTTCATACTATAAGGTATTTTACAGATTATGTAATGTATTTAATTTTTTATACTCAAAATGTCTTTAAAAAATGATGAAATTTAATTAATATTGAAAAGTTTAATTCATAAATTAATTATATTAACGTGAGGATAATTTAGGAAAGGCTGAAAATTTTTCAGTTATTAATTATCACCCTTGATTCGTGTACGATAGTTAAAAATATCTTATAAACTGAAATAGAGGGTGTATAAATTAAACTGAGATTTTGTAAGAAAATTTTTTATTTTAACCCATTTTAATGACTCATTTAATTTCCAATTCAACTCGTCGTGAGGGAGTGGGAAATTAAGAAGCGGAGAATAAATGAATATGAAATATTATTCACATCTATGGAGAGTCTCCATATAAACATATCGTGCTCAACTATTCTCTCAATAGCCTTACAAAACCAATGAAGATAACTGATTCGGTTAATAATTTAGCCAAACTCAACCTAGCTACTTAATAATCGTTAAAAGATTAATAAAATTAATAATAAATAAATAAACTGGATAAAAACCAAACAATGCATAAAGAAGTGACTTCAAGTTTCAAGTAAATAAGAATCCAATTAAGTATATTATTTAGACTTGTGCCCTCAAAATCTCTCCTGCAAATTATATGATCCTACAAGAAATTAAGAAAAGGACACAAGTAAATCCAACTTGTGTTTTTTTCTTTCCAGCAGTACCTTATAACATACAAGAAAGAACCCAATTTTAGACGCTACCCCTCCCTTTTCTTTATAATTTCACCATCCCAATTTTCTAATATGCGTACCCAATGTAACTCCATTCTTTCATGATATGGCAAAAAGTCTATCTTATATACCCAACAACAAAACACTCATGTAAGAAGCTGCTTCTTGAGGTAGGAATGGATTCTTTTAATTTAAGGAAAAACTCTTTATTGAAAATCTTGAAGCCATATAACTAGTCAGACACTTTTCTTGGCTCTGAGATTTATTTTAGAGGATCTGACCTAACAAACTAACACTCGCTTCCTTGCATTCTACTCGATGCTTCGCTTGCTTAAACCTTCCATTGCTCCATACCTACACACCACCTCCATATATTCTCATTCTCCTATCATAACTGATGATGATTGAGGAAGGTTTTAAAGCCCTTAAGGCCAAGAGAACTTACATGAGCAATATCACCGAGAATGGTGAGGAAGCTTCCTGGGCAGGAAGGGACATCAACAAGGGAACCAGACTTGTCCCATGACTTGAAGGCCACCAACATCTTCAATGTCTTGCAGTATATATGCTGAGGAATTAATGCTGCATCTGGTGTGAAACTATACTTGTGAATCCTGAACGGATATAACCACTCCTTCAAATCAACTTCCTCTAAACCCAGACATTTCGTCATCCTTTCTGCTATATCCATCACCAACTCGGACAATTTTTCCCCGTATATCTCACACACACACACTCTAAACAAAAGCGTACTTTTGAAATGATATTTTATCAATTTCTTTTTTAATTTTTAGAAGACATCAAATTAACCCGTCCCTTAATCTGGTGGGGCAAGGCATCTAATGGAGAGCATAAAGGGTGGGTGGGTGGCCTGAGAGGATGGCATATTGTACAGGACCAAGCCCTCGTGCCGAGGATTGGTTGCACTAGGAGGCATCTACTATCACTTCCAGCTATGGCATCTGTGCTGCGCATCTTGATCTTTAGTGGAAGATCAAGCTGACATCTGGCCACCTCCTTCAACCCCACTCCTCGCACGCCTCTCTCACCTTCTTCTTCCTCTCCTCTGCATCGATCTCCACATATTCTTGCAGTTCTATCGTTGGGATGTTGCTTTGCCTTGCCTTCCTCCTATTGGAATGACAATAGTAGAAGATTAGAAGAGGTATTTAGAAGAAAGAAAACTTTTTTATTAGATAAACTGTTCTTCGACTTTATACAAACTAATGGATTAAGACTAGATTTTTGGGCCAAAATCAAGTTTATTAATTCTTAACACCTCTTCCATCTTTCCTTGCCTTCGATTCCTTGTCCATATAGTTGTGGTAGTGGGAGTGGGGTTTTAGGACACCATGGTCCTACCACGTTTGACGTTGTGATCTTGGGTTTGTCAATTTCTGTAATATTTGTCTATCTCTGTTTTATTTAATATGGAAAGGGAAAAAATGTAGAAACAAACCCACTGTTCAAAATTTTTTTAAATTTTAACCCATTTATGGTTCAGTCAATCCACAACTCACCTAAACTTAAGAGTTGAGTTATATATAGAAAAGGAAAGAATAAGATGTGAAATATTATTGGAGCACAATGTTGCACATGGAGAGTTTATATATATAGATATCATCTTCAACCATTCTCTCAATAGCCTCACCTGCTTCTGTTATAATTAGTACATACCACTATTACTAACACAGTACGACAACAATAAATACTTAGCTAATACAAATGATTAAATGTGGTGGATGGCATTGAATATAAAGATATAGCTTGATGGGGTTTAGGATTCAGATGATGAGTAGGTGCGTAACAAGGCGAGGACTTCACCAGCATGCATTTTCTGGGACAGTCTGAGTTGCTTATAATGTTGATAAGTGAAAGAAAGAAAGAGAGGAGGGTGATCAGAGTCCACCAACTCTTGTGGTGCTTGTATATCTCCCTTCTTTGGCCCCAACAGAAACAATCCTATTGACACTCTCGCACTTGCTTCCTTGCATTCTACACGATGCTTCACATTCACAAACCTTCAAATATTACTCCATACCTACACTACGCACACACTCTCGTTATCATTTCTATTGTATGATGCATGCTGTTATCATTACAGCATTAATTTTTGTGTGACTTATATATATACACCCTTTGCACATTAATTTATTTAGACAAACCCAAACTAATATTTTACCGACTCAACAACTAGCAAATTTTAAAAACCTCACAGATTCATAACTTGATGATGATGATTCAGGGTTTAAGGCCAAAACAACTTACATGAGCAATATCACCAAGAATGGCAAAGAGGCTTCCTGGGCAGGGAGGGACATTTACGAAGGAACCGAACTTGTTCATGACTTGAAGGCCACCAACAATTTCATCATCTTGTAGTATGGCGAGAAACCCAGAATCTATATGCATTTGTACACCTAAGGACCCCACAGTTTCTGGTGTGAAACTGTACTTGTTGATCCTGAACTAACATGGCCACTCCTTAAAATGAACTCCCTCTAAACCCAGACACTGCGCTATCTTTTCTGCTATATCCATGTTAAGGATTAAAGGTGTAACATCCCAATTTTATTATGTAATTCATGACCAAATGTTGCCATGAATGATATGAAATTATTCTGGATAAATTTATGATATTTGAAGAAGTCTGGATATTTAATTAAAAAGATTCAAGACCCAAAATATTATAAAAATATAAAAAACAAGCTTAAAGAGGGCAAAATGATCTTATAACAAGAGAAAGAAGTAATATTTTAATACTCAGGTGCAAGCTAAAAGTGCAAGTGATTCTGGTTATTAGGGCTCAGAGAGGAAAAAGTACAAATCTGATAAAAGGCAGGTCTCATGTGAATAGTAAATACCATAGGATATGAATAGTACAAAGTAAGTAAGATAGGTAAACCCCACATAAAAAGTAAAAAGAAAAAGGTAAAAGGTCTCACAGATAGAGTAAATAAAAAGGATACCAAATATAATAGAAAACTCGAATACAAAAGTATTAAACCCAGAATCAAATTTATCTGCAAAAGGTAAAAAATACATTTTCCCTCCCAAGCCTCGAAATCTGAAATTTAGGAGGAAAAAGTTGGACATTTCTTCCCTTGACACTCTTCTCACAATCCAAAAATATCTTGGGGGCATAATAGTAAAGTAACTTAATTAATACAAGAATAATTCTTGGCCCTTGGATTAAAGCAAAGATCTAATGGCTACCAATCCTTAATCTTTGCTATAAAAGCCCCCCAACCCTCCCACTTGTTCCTTGCTCATTTGTTTGACTCCAAGAGAATTGAGAGGGGGAGGGTTGGCGTGAGAGTGAGAGGGAAGAAGAGAAGAAAAAGGAAGGAAAAGAAGAAAGAAAGGAGGGAGAAAAGGAAGAGGTCTCCAAAGGTAAGCTCCTCTTCCAAATCTCTTCTAAATTTCTCCCTCATTCATCTAGTTCAAGAATTTTTAGGGTTTAAGCTATTTTCTTCCTTTTTCTTGTCCCTCTATGTTTCGACCAAGGCATGATTTTTTTGGAGGGGGGAGTTTGTGATTTATTTAACAAATGGATGGGTTGAGTTTATGATGATGTATAAAGCAGGGATTTCATGAATGATTAGCCAAAGAAAGGAGTTTTTCTCTAATGGGTTTTTAAGAGGTCATTGTTGGCCAAGCTAAGAAGTAAGGAAAGGAGTGAGTTTTTGTTAAAACAAATGCTTCCAATGGATTCCTTGCATGCCAAATAGCTAAGAAAGGCCAAGTGATTCACTTTGAAACTCGGTTTCCAAAATGTTCAAGTTTAAGATTCCCAAAGCATGCATCGTTTATATGATATTTTTCAGTTGTTAAGTAAGGTTTTATGATCCTAATAGACTTTAATCAAGTTAAAAAAGTGATTCTAAACAAGTGAAAAGCAAAGCTATAGAAGTAAATCCTTGAGGTAGTAACTTTTATTCTAGACTTTTACATTTATACATTGAGCTTATGTTTTAAAAGTGATGCTATGATGTTTAGCTGCTTTTTATTATTGGTTTGACTATTTTAAGTTAAGGGCAAGGCCTTGAAATGCCTATTTGCTAAACTGTTATGTTGCTGAAATTTTTATTGCAACTTATTGTTTTGATTGTTTTCCAAAAGCATGTTATGAAAGTATTGTGATTATGTAATATTTTTACAAAATTTAAGCTAATGTGATAATGTAATAAGTTTGAGTTATGATATTACTAATATGTCTTCCATCTCACCCCATGTTTCCCAATGATAGGGTCAAGTAATGCTAAATGAAAGAATTTAGCAAAGAGGATGGAGGAAGAAGATTGAAGTATTGAAACTGAATTGCTCTATTTTTAGCTGTCAGCTTTGATAAATTGTAAAAATTTGAATGTGTATCTAAAAATTTTGTGGTTTATGTGGATAGATCTATGTCTCAAAAACATAATGACACTAGTTTGGTTATATTTGGATTTATACAATGGTAGTTATGCACATTTTTTCTAGGACTGCTCCAGTGATATTCATATCTGACCTTTGATGGTTTATTTTGAAGCTCTGGGCAGTAGAGTTAGGATAAATATATAAAAAAAATATGATTAGAAAATAGACATATAAATATTTCCAAAAATGCTAAGTATGTACCAAATGGTTTTGTATTTTATAAGAAATGAATTCTTAAATTTAAGGTTCAGATTTCGGACAGAAACAGTAATGCAAAAATGAACAGTGAAATTTACACAATAAACTATATGAATCTGTGCGTCTATTTTCCAATTTCATATTTTCCCCATGAAATTCAAGATGTACAAGATTTTCAAAAACTTAAACCACTATCAGTGATTTCTCTATATTTAATTATGAATTTTGAAAATTTGTTGCCCCATAAGCTGTAAAAAAATAGTTTTATACAGTTTTAGATTTTTAATTGGTTCAAACTTTTAAAGATTATTTCTAACATTTAAAAGTAAGTATTCATGGGAAATGCCTTAAAATGTAATATGTAACAAAAGGGTTCTTAGAGAATCAATTAATACGTGTTATTTTCTACCTTTTGTATAGAATATTCTTTTATTCCTTTTCCTTATTATTGATCCACTCAGTGTACTATTGTATACGTGGCTTATGACTACATACCTACGTCATTGTATTCTTTTATATATAAAGGGAATAGTAGCCTACCCATGTGTGTGGCGGCTTTAACCTTTCTTTCACAAACCCTATTCTTGTCTTTTGCTCTTCTTCGTATCAGAGCCAATAATGGTGTCTTCACCTTTTTCCTCTCAAACTATCTCTCCTGCTAGCTCTAGCCCCACTATTACTATTAACACGGTTAAAAAACTTAACCCCTTATTCAGCTCCTTTAATCAAGTCAACTCAGTGAAGCTTGCGCACACAAATTACTTAATCTAGGAGTTACCTCTGATTGAAGGGAACCAGTTGGAGCATCATATTAATGGAACCAAATCCACACCTCTAGAGCCCATACCAGAAGAAGTTGGAATGAATCCTAATCTAAAATATGCTGAATGAACGAAAGTAGATCAACTTCTGCTTGGATGGTTAAGAAACACCATGACACCTAAAATTGGCTCTCAGCTTTTACACTACAAAACTGCTAGGGATTTATGGAAAGAAGCCAAAGAATTAGCTAGAGCCCATACCAAAGCTTGTGTGATGCTTTACAAAACAGAGCTACATAGGACTCATAAAGTAAGACTCAAGATGGAGGACTACCTTGCTAAAATGAAGAACATTGCTGATCAATTGTTTCTCGCAGAAGCTCCTGTGTTAATAGCAGATTTAATCACTCATACCTCATCTGGACTAGACTTAGAATACAGTGCTATAGTCGTTTAGCTATTTAAAAAGCCCAATCTCTCTTGGATAGAACTTCAAGCAACCTTACTGGAATTTGAGAATAGGTTGGAATAGTTAAATCAGTTTTCCAACCTTAGCATTCAACCAACTACAAATCTGGCTCAAAGAGGTGAATCCCGTGTTGAGTGCAATAGAAGTGCTGAATATAATAGAAGAAACTAGTGTGGAGGAAGAAATTTTAGAGGCAATCAATGTAGGGGTAGAGGATTCAGAGAGAATAGTCAACCCATCTATCAAATCTGTGGATGAGTTGGACATCTTAGTGCGCACTGCTATTTTAGATATGACAAACGTTTTGCTTCTTGAGGCTTTTTTTATTTTGGAAGAGGCCAAAACAATCATCAGCCTCAAGCTTATCTTGCTACTCTTACCACTTTGAGTGATTCCTCTTGGTACATGGATAGTGGTACCAATTATCATGTTGCCAACAATCATGATCGTCTAGATCATCTTAGCCCCAGTGGTAAATTAAATTTAATTACCTGCAATGGAGAAAAAGCTGCGGTTATTGGAATTCATTTTAAATGTTTTCTTTGCAATAACAAAAACATTTGGCTTAGAGATATTCTTCTAATCCTTTCAGTGAAAAAGAATCTCATCAGTGTTTATAGACTGGTTGATGATAATGATGATGATGTTGGATTTAACCGTTCTGGTTGTAATGTGAAGGAATTAGTGACAGGTCAATTGCTGATACACGGGAAAGTCAAGGAGGGTCTTTATAAGGGACAATGAAGAATCAGATATTTCAAAGATCAAAAGGGCTACTATTGTGATTTATCCTATTGTTTTATTTTTTAAGTTAGAAATTTGGTATAAAAAATTACGACATCCTAGTGATAAGACCTTAAGGCAAATATTGAATGCTTGTAATGTAAAGATCAGCTCTAATGAAAAACTATTTTGTGAGGCTTGCTAGTATGGAAAGTTTCATTTATTACCTTTTTCTTCATTAAATTCTCAGTCTTCTTCACTTCTTGAATTAATTCACATAGATCTTTGGGGACCCTTTCCTGTGCAATCTACCTCTAGTTTTTGGTTTTACATTTACTTTCTTGATGATTTCAATCGATATACCTGGTTGTATCCACTTAAACACAAAGGAGAAGCAATCAATGCCTTTAATCATTTTAGAGCTCTTGTTGAAAATCAGTTTGGAACTAGAATCAAGAATATATAGAGTGACATGGAAACTGAATACAAACCCTTTATAGTTGTAGCACAAACAAATGGCATTGACTTGAGATATATTTGTCCGTATACTTCTCCACAAAATGGTCATGCAGAGAGAAAGCATTGTCATATTGTGGAAACCGGGTTGACTCTCCTTGCTCAAGCCCAAATGCCTCTAACATACTAGGTTAATGCCTTTCAAGCTGCAGTGTTCCTCATCAACCATTTACCAACTCCAGTGCTTAAAGAATAAAATCCTCCGACTGTTTTATTTAAAAAGGATCCATATTACAAATCACTCAAACCATCTGGGTGTGTCTGCTATCCCTGCCTCAAACCACACAATGATCACAAGTTTCAATATCATAGCCAAAGGTGTATATTTCTCGGATATGCATCTAATCAGAAAGGTTATAAGTGCCTTAACTCAACTGGACGAGTAATCATATCTCGACATGTTGTGTTTGACCCTACTCGATTTCCTTTTGCTTTGGGCTTTCTAAATCATCAAGCTTCATCAATAGAAGAAATTGTCTCTATACCCACAACCATTCAAGACTTTTTTGTTGTAGAAAAGATGCAAGGAGTCGAATTAAATAACCAAACCACCGATTCACGTGGTGCGTTACAGCCTAGAGTCCATTTTCATTCAGAGCAATGTAACTTGTTCTTATCTTCTCCTCAAAGAGATCATGATAATTTTGTTCAAGGTCAAATGCCGTTGTCAGACTCTTTTAACTCTATTTCAAGTTTGCTAACTATAACTTTGAGTTCGCCAATCGGGTTGGTTTCTTCTTTTGAACTAAGCTTGAATCTTTAGCCCAACTAGTCTTCTGAATCGAGTCTAAACTCTCAGATAGCCTTTGATCCTTAATTCAGATTCTCCAAATGTTGGGCCTCGTTCTCAACATACACCACCAAAAAAATCAAATGTCTATCCTATGATTACATGGGCTAAAAGTGGTATCACAGGGGCCAAATATCCATATGTTGGACTCTTGCCAATGAAAACTCTAAAAGCATTTCTTGTGTCTCTGAACCTCACAGTGTGACCGAAGCTCTCGTCTTACCACACTAGAGAAAGGACATGGCCGATGAATTTAGTGCTCTTCAATGAAATAAAACATGGCAACTTGTTCAGTATGATGGCAAACAAAAGATTGTTGACTGCAAATGGGTCTTCAAAACCGAATTCAACTCAGATGGTTTTGTTCAATGCTACAGAGCTTGACTTGTCGCCAAAGGATTCCAACAAGAATCAGCGGTCGATTTTAGAGAAACATTCAGTCATGTTGTAAAGGCCACAACAATCAGAATTATTCTCCCCATAGTAGTTGCTCACAATTAGGATGTCCGCCAATTAGATATCAACAACGCCTTTCTCAACGAATATGTTCATGATAAGGTTTATATGTGACAACTTGAGGGTTTCATTGACAAAAGTCAATCCACACATGTCTGTAAGTTGATTAAAGCACTTTATGGTTTAAAACAAGCCTTAAGAGCTTGGTTTGATAAGCTAAGTATGACTTTGCCGCAATGGGGTTTTCAAAATTCCAAAAGTGATAATTCCCTGTTTGTATTCAGGAATTCGAAATTGATCATATTTATCTTGATTTATGTTTAATCACTGGGAATGACTTTGAATTTCTTAAATCTTTCATTGGTCATCTTCACAAGCTAATTTTCTTTGAAAGATTTAGGTCCATTGTATTATTTTCTTGGCATTGAGACATATAAGGATGACATAGGAATTTTCTTGAATCAAGGGAAATATACCTTGGATCTCTTTAGAAGATTTAATATGCTAGATGCTTCTGCCTGTTCAACTCCTATGGCATCCAATAAACATTTTTCTGCAACTGAAGGTGAATATTTAAGAGATCCTACTAAATACAAGAAAGTTATTGGATCTCTTCAATACTTAACTACTACACATCTAGACATAGCCTTCTCTGTTAATAAGTTAAGTCAATTTCTTTCAAATCCAACAAATGTTCATTTGCAAGGTGTCAAACGGATACTCATATATCTCAAAGGCACATTTCACTATGGCCTACATATCAAACCTTCACTTGATTTGAGCATCACTACCTTTACCGATGCTGACTGGGCAACATGCGTGGTTGATAGGAAATCTATGGTTGGATATTGTGTTTATTTTGGTGACAATCTAGTATCCTAGACTTCAAAGAAGCAGTGTGTTGTATCACGTTCTAGCGCAGGGTCAAAATATCGTGCTTTGGCTGATGCCACTGCAAACGTATCTTGGATTTACTCATTACTATCTAAGATTGGATATTCACTATCTCGCATACCTATCATCTGGTGTGATAATATTAGTGTCAATGCCTTTGCAGCTAATCTAGTTCACCATGCAAGAACAAAACACATTGAAAAATATGTGCATTTTGTTTGAGATCAAATTTTGGCCAAAAGAATTGATGTCAAATATGTTCCCTCTTCAAATCAAATTGCTGACTATTTGACCAAGGCGCTTCCTCAACCTCAATTTGGTGTTCTTCAAAGCAAATTCTAGGTTATTTCCCACACCTTATTTGAGGGGGGATGTTAAGGATTAAAGGGTTCTTAGATAATCAATTAATACGTGTTATTTTTTACTTTGTGTATAAAATATTCTTTTATTCCTTGTCCTTCTTATCCACTCAGTGTATTGTATACGTGGCTTATTGTCATTGTATTCTTTTATAAATAAAGGGAATAGTAGCCTGCCTGTGTGTGTGGCGGCTTAAACCTTTCTTTCACAAACCCTATTCTTGTCTTTTGCTCTTCTATCCATTAACACACCATGAAAAACTTCCACATATGTCTCTAGCTATCACCTTCCTGCATGAAAACCACACACATCACGTATCTCAATAGATGTGGATCGTATAAGTGATTGATTTTCATCCACTAATATGTCTTTAGTTTGACTTCAGTTAGTTAGTTTTCGGTACCTTAGAATTTACTAGTTTTTGTGTAATTTGATGGCACATCGAACCTGTACTAGAATATATATCGATCTGACATTTAAAATAGCAGAATAAATTTGGAGCCTTAGAAACCATGAAATTAAGAGAGAAACAAAGAAAAAGTGAGAAAACCTTTGATGGGGTGAAGCATCCAATTGAGAGCCCAAGACCTGAACAGCCTGAGACGAAGCCACGTTGTAAAGTGCCAAGCTTTGATATAGAGGATTGGCTACACTGGAAGGCATGTAACCGCTTGAAGCAACGACGTTAACCGCATCAATGTTAAGCATCTTGATCTCCGGAGGAAGATCAAGCAGAGATGTCACCACCTTCTTCATCTCCCCCATGAGACTTGAAGGAATGGGATGGTTGATCAGTCTGAAACAACCCCACTCCAGATTCTTGCAGGTCTATCATTGGGATGTGGCAGAAAGCCCTTTTTCTTGGCGTAGGGATCTCTTTGCATTGTACATATAGCGGACTGCGGACAGGATAGAGTGGGATCTGAGTACACCAACGCATCACCAAGTTTGACTTTTCATATGTAGGTTAATTAGCATTGTTGAAAAAACCGGACCGGACCGACCGGTTCAACCGGTTGCATCGGAAACCGACACCATATCCGGTCCGGTGAAATGTTAGAACCGGGTGTTTAGTGAACCGGATAAGAACCGATAAAATGGGTCCCAAACCGATTAAAACCGGAAAAACTGGCAGTTCAGTAGGTTTAAACGGTTCAAGACAAAAAAAGACCAAGGAAAAAAAGATTAAACCAGAGAGATCTAAGAAAACTGAAGAAGATGATGATTGAAGAAAAATACTGCAGAAGAAAAAAGCCAACTAAGAAGAAAGTTGAAGATGAAAAAGTCCAAAAACATCCAAGAAAGGGAAGAAAGAAGAAGGAAATCAAAGACCAAGATCCACCGAGAATATTAACAAGTTTTGGAGCACCTTGAATGAGTAGGATTCGTTGATTCTTCAGCAGCACAGGCATCTTGAGGGAGAAACAGAGAAGAGGCGAAAGTCTCATTCGCCAGAACCCAGTTTTGAATTTTACCTGAGTCTCTCTCCTTTTCTTTCGAACCTGATCCTTATTTTATCCTTTATTTTTTTGGTGATAAGACTGACCCTTCTCGTATTGGACAGAGCACCCTAAACCTTGTTTAATTTTTAATATTTCCTACACTCCACCTGCCACCAGTTCTGACATTACATGCTTTTAAGCTCTTGGAATTCCAGCACACACGTTCACCAATGGTTCTTTCATGTTTATTTTAAACCTATCTGTACATCAAACGGTCACAAGTTTCTCATTTTCTTCATTATTTATATTTGATTTTATTATTATTATTATAAAAATTGTTTATTTTTATGTAATATATATTGTTTATGTCAAATATATGGTATTATTTCATGTTTAATTCAAACTAATTAAAATAATTAAACTAATTAAATTTAATTTTTAATATATAATTTTATTTTATTTCATTGTCACATTAGAAAAGATTTAAAGTTGAATAGTTTAAGTTTTTTTTTTAATTTTTTATATATATTATTTAAAAATATTATTTTAATTACCACCTGTCCGATCTGATTAGATATATACTGGTTGAACCATTAAACCATGAATTAATATTTTATCTGATTTAATATCCAATCTGATTGTGGCAATCTTGTTAATTAGTCCTTGTGGGTTTCTATATACCATATTTTTGTATTTCCATGGGTTTTCTGATCTTGAATGTAAAGAATGAGAGATAAGAACAACGTCTGTTTGACTTTTTAACTTAAAAATTTTTTATCCTCATAATTATTATAATTTTATGCTTGGATGCTTTTTTTTTTGACAAAATGTTTGGATGACATTTAAGATGGCGAGTAAGCCTTGGAATATTCGCTAGAATGCGCACGCATGACTCATAGATCCTATTTCTTCAATTTCCTTGAGACTTATTTTCTTTTTTACCAACATTTCCCGTGAGACTTGAGGGAATGTGAAAACTGAAAAGAATTTTAACTTTTTTGCACATTTCTAAAAATTATCGTGCAAAGGTTGTGTGTATATATATATTTCGGACAATATGCATAGGATATATATATATTTAATTTAATTTTACTACATCATATCAAATCTGAATAATTTAATTTTTCAAAACAAAAAATTATTAATTGAAATTTTTTAAAGTTAATATCAACAGTTTAAATTATGTGTGTACTCTCCATACATACATCTCTGAAGATATTAAAAAATTAAGAACTAAGAACTAAGAATCCAGCAAATAATTAATGGCAATTGCTTTACTGGTCCATTTTCGTATTTTTTTCAGGATATGTTTGAATGGAATTAGATTGTTTTGAAGCTTTCATTAATTGGAGAAGAATCATGTATATTGTTCATGAACAGTGCAATTCACCGTTATTTAATTCATTACTATTGATATCGTTGATTGGCAGGCCATCACCTCCTATGTACAATTGCTTTTGTTGTTTAACATATATCAATCCTTGTGACGTCAAAGCAACAAGACATTAAGAATACTTTTTAAGTTGTCTAAATCATTATTCTTAAATAATATAAAAAAATTATTTAGGAATGATTCCGAATAATTCCCAAATATATTGCCCCTCAATAATTTTCGAATATCGTGGCAACAGCCGCGGTTGCATAAATTTTAATCTTTATCATTTCCAATTACTTCATTATCTTCTTCAGTTGCATCCAAGATGAAAGAAAGGTAGAAAATGACTAAGAAAGATTTTGAACGGGCAAAGTTGAACGAGTTGTCCAAATTATATAGGAAATGCTGTGTTCCTTAATAGTTGCCACGATCCTTAAAAGAAGTACTTAGTATATAAATTGCATTGAATATATATATATATATATATATAGCTGGATGGGCTTTATAGGATTCAGATGATGAATGGGTGTGTACGTAGCAAGGCGAGGGCTTCTCCAGCACGCATATTCTTAGACAATCTGAGTTTCTTGTAATCTTCATATTGAAATGGAACAAAGAGACGAGGGTGATCAGAATCCACCAGTTCTTCTGGTGCTTGGACTTCTCCCTCCTTTGGCCCCAACAGAAACGAAGCTATTGACAGTCTTACACTCGCTTCTTTGCATTCTACTCGATGCTTCACGTATCGAAACCTTCCATTGCTCCATACCTACACCCATCCCACACCTCCATTTTCATATATATCAGACTGGCCATTTCAGCCAATAAACTAAACTAATAATTCATACTCTGGTTGAGTCTAAATAGTCTAATAAACCAGAGCCTCCAGAACTAGTTATGTTTAGTTTAACCAGGTTGCTTTGGGAAAAATGCTCTGAAACGTGCATTTTTTGTTTAATCTACGAGATTGATTTATCTATTTTCTATAGTTAACACATGATGATTTAAGGGCAAGAGAACTTACATGAGCAACATCACCAAGAATGGCGAAGAGGCTGCCTGGGCAGGGAGGGACCTCCACAAAGGAACCAGACTTGTTCATCACTTCAAGGCCACCCACATTTTCATCGTCTTGCAGGATGGTGAGGAACCCTGAATCTGTATGTATTTGTACTCCAGGGGACCCTACAGTTTCTGGTATGAAACTGTACTTGTTCATCCTGAATTGACATGGCCATTCCTTGAAATGAACTCCCTCCAAGCCCAGAGACCCCGCCATCTTTTCTGCTATATCCAACAAAAAGTCATGAACAGCTTTCCCATATGTCTCTATCACCTTCCTGCAAACCACAGCACATATATATATCTACTCGAAATAAAATCACATTTTTGTTAACATTAAGTGATTTGCATCTACTAATTAGGAAACTTTTGAAGCGTGGGACTTATCAGTTTTTGTTTGCTTTAATGACATCAAATCTGCATACTAAATACATTATTGTGTGTGTGTGGACGTTGATCAGGGCATTAAGCTCACTGATCATTGAATGGGTGAAAACCAATTGTGAACGGGGCCTAATGCAAGTTTTCCTCCCTGAATCCATCCTCTAGAATTCTTGATTGTAAGAGATAAGAGAGAGAGAAAATGAATCGACAGAGAAAATTAAACAGAAAATAAAATCCTTACACGTTCATATTATTTTTATGTAAGTCCTTTGTTATATTTCTCTTGTCCCATCTGATTCTCATTAAGTGATAAATGACGATGATGCAAACTCTTTAGAAACTGACAAACACACAACAGTGATACTTGGATCGAGTGAAGATGATGAACCCCTAGTAGGGGTGATGAGTGAGTGATAAGTGAGGTGAGAGCAACTAACTTAAGGCATTAATTTCATTAATACTTGACACATGCATTCCCGTATATCCTCTCAACACTAGTATCCAATAAATCTCTATATAAGAAGTAGTGATCTATGTATTATTTGACTAGTGATCTTGAGCTATTCACCTTTTTCCTGCTTTTCTCTTTTATTTTTTTTCAACAATTTTTCTCTTTCATATTTTTACACAACGTTAATATATTTCTTATTTTTATTTTTCAATGCTTCTAATTATTTTTTACCTTTCCAATTTATTTTGTTCTTTTTCCTTCAATTTTTTTTATTTTTTTCTTTCAAGTAATTTACATTTTCAAGTTATTATTTATTTCATACAATGAACGAAAAAAATTATCATATATAATCAATATACAATGTTCAAACATTTTCAATACACACACACACACACACACACTATATCCTTACTCTTTTAAAATATTCTGAACTAATAAATGATAACACATGTCAAATATGTCACGCCAGGTGGGAAATCTCTGGGGTTGGTGAAAGTAGACTTGACTAATTTTGTGTTTGACTAATTTTAAAATGTTACCTTGTAAATTTATTTTTAGTTTTAAACATATTTTTAGCTAATAAATTAAAAAAAGTTATTTTTTAGTTTGTAAATGTACTCTTATCTTATAATTATTTTGTCAAATTAAATTTTTCAATAAAAAATATCAAAATATTTAATCATATTTCAACAAACTTACTTTTATTTAAAATTTATTTTGATAAATTTTATTTTATTTTAACTAAATTTATAAACTGAAAACTAAACTGGTACTGAGACAAAATTAAACTAATCAAAAGCACGGTGTCTAAAGAGGGGTGTCTCTTGCCACTTTGGTTCTGCCGCCCTTCAGTTTTTTTTTTCTTTTTTGAGATCAAAACTTTCAGATAAAAAATAAATTTTCTAGAATCATGCAATCATATAATTATACTATTTTTATTTTTGTCTATGCTTCTTTTTTCTTATGCTGCTCAATTATATAGCTGTAGAAAATCTATTTTATAATATTTTAATTTAAAAAAATTGTATAATTATATGAGTACATAATTCCATAATTCCAAAATATGTATTTTTTCATGTGTAAACTTTGCTATTAAAAAAAAAAGAGCGGCAGGGGAGTAGAGTGGCAGCACACAAAATCGCATGAGACACCCATTCCCCTAGGTTGGGGGGCTGTATTTTTGTTGCCTAGGCCCAAATATTCATGAAAATATTTTGGGTAAAAAGTATCTGAACTGGCCAAGCCCCCTCTCACTTGTAAGGTGGGTCCGGCTCTGACTGATACCCATCAATTTGTTTATATATATATATATAATAAATTAATACAAAAAAAAATTCAGTTTTCGAATTTTAAAAATAAAACAAAAATATATCACAAATAGTAAACAAATTAATTAAAATTAAAATTAAAATTTTGAATCTAATTAAATATTAATTTTTTATCTTTCTATACATCATTCAAATTTTCAATAAGTATTTTAATTATTTATTTTACGATATTCGAAATGCATAACAGATAGATTCGCAAATGTTTGTGCCGTATCAACAGCGTACAGACTAAAAGGACAAAAATCATATACTGTGTCTTGTTTTCTTGTTACTAGCTATCACCAGCTTCTCCATATAAAAATATTAATTATATTTGGTCCCCAAATAATCCCTTCTCCCACCATTTTTCATCTGAATCATTCATTAAATTCAGAGACGAAGTAAAGAAAATTTATTTTATAAAGTATTAAATTTGAATCATCAAAATTTAATTACTGTTTATGAAAAGTAGAGAGGAAGCAAACGATTTTCGAAAGTTGAACGAATGACTCATCATCAGTCTAATTACTATGGTGTCGAACTCTTCACATGCATCATCAGCCTAATCACACTTTGCTTCTCCTCATCTCCCTCAATATCTTTGTCTCTCTCTCCACCTTCTCTCCCTCTCTTATCCCATCATCGCATGTTAGGCATTTACAACGTACGCATGCAAAATCCACTCATCTCCTTTCACCCACGATTTTGAGCTCACATCCATGGCGGCAGGACTCTCCATTGCCACATTCATTCTCTTACACTCTCACATATTTGGAAAGATCCAGGAGACTTTTCCCATACGTCTTTGTCAGCATGAACTTTATTACTTCATTAGCATAAGCTACTTGCATCCACTAATATGTCTTTTATTTGACCTCATTAGTTTGTAGATATCCAGAAAGCTTTCTATTAAGTATTGAATATCAACATCTATATATATATATAAAGAAAAAGTGAGAAAACCTTTGGTGGGGTGAGGCATCCAATTGAGAGCAGAAAGTGTGGACGGAGTCAGAGGACGCCATGTCGTAAAGTCCTAAGCCCTCGTACAAAGGATTGGCTGCACTTGGAGACATGTACCCACTTCCAGCGATAACATCAGTGTTACGCATCTTCATCTCCGGAGGAAGATCAAGCAGACCTCTCACCACCTTCTTCATCTCCACCATCACCCTCCAAGGGATAGGATGGTTCATCACTCTGAAACATCCCCACTCCTCACATGCCTCTCTCAGCTTCTTCTTCACCTCCTCTGCATCTTCACCTTCTTGCAGATCAATCACTGGGATGCTATTGCTCATTGTGGCCATGCCTTGAGTCCTCCTCCTCTATCTGTTTTAATTTGCCTTCAGTTTCATTTCATTTCATGTACATATAGCGAAGATCTGAGGACACAACTAATGGTCCCACCACGTCTATCGTTTTCCCCAGGCTTGTCGATTTCTGATGAACCGTGTTTCTCACTACCTCTATATTTTTTTTTTTATAGCACACTACCTCTATATTTTATTTCCCGGTGGGCTTAATATAAAGGTTTCTTAAGAAGATTTTTTTTTAACTCTTAATATAAGAGTTTTTTTTAAATTTAATAAAGTATTCATGTGTAATTTCTAAAAATATCCTTAACTTTCTCTCTAAATATTAATTAATATATGATAAAGAGATTAAATAAGGATAATTTAAAAAAAAATATTAAAATTTTCAAAAAAATTAAGATATTAATTAATTTTAATTCTTATTATTAATTTATATAATTTAATTTAAAAAATCTTATATTAAAAATAGGACGGAGTAGCTTTTTCTGGCGCCACACATCCCTGTGTGAATAACACCGAGTTCTGCATGCCTTGGTTTTTTTTTTTTCCGGTTTTTTCAAACATAGACCCTCCCCCGAGCGCCCTCCCCCTTCCCCCATATATAGTAATGTATATTAAAATAATATAAATATAGTATATATTATATTTAATTCATAAAATAACAGTATTTTAATCATTTGATTTATTTTTAATCTAAAATTACATTCAATTTAATTAATAATTTATATTAATCAGTATATATAAATTATTTATTAATTTAATATTTACTTTTTTTTCATCTTTATGTGGGTTATATTATTTTTCTCGAATACATTAAGATCATTAAAATGATTTCAAGACTTAAAATAAATAATTACCACGTTAAAGAATAAAAAGTTATCAATACTTCATATTGAAGACATCAACAATTAAAACTTTAATTTATATATGAAGCACTTTAAAAATTGTAAATCCCCAAAAAGAACATAGGTGCTTGGCACTTGGCAGAAGAAAAAAAATTTTTTAGTGGATAAAAAAACTCTAAAATTTGAGTATTGAAAATTATTTTGTTCAATTGGAAATTTTTCAATCATTACTTAGAAGTTTTAATTATTCCAATTGGAAATTTTCTACAAAGCTGCTTTTTTCTATGCTAAAATATGGAGTGTTGAAAATAGTTATGATCAATTGGAAATATTTCAAATGTTATTAGGATATTTTATTTATCTTACTTGAATTTTTTTTTTAAATTATTTTTTTACACTAAAATTTGTAGTGTTGATAACAATTAGTAGCAATTGGAAATTTTTTAAACATCATTTAGAATTTTTTGACTTGAAAAAATGAAAAAAATTTCAGCTCAATCAATTATCATAACTATTTTTCATATTTTAGGTACTTTAAAAAATCTAACTAGAATAATAAAAATTTCCAAATAACGTTTAAAAATACATATAAATATATGTTATATTTTCAATTAATATATATTTTTTATTAATTTATTTATATGTTATGTGTAGTATATATTTTAGTTAATATATATGTATATTATATTTTAATTAATTTAGATTATATAAAATAATATATTATAAATTTTATATTGTATATAACATAATGTATAAAATACAAAATATATACATTTTACTCCGGAAGTAGGAGTTTTGATTTGGGAGAGAGGAATGGTTTTTTTCCTTTTAAATAAGGGGAATCAGGTTTTAATTTGAAAGAACCTACTCCCATACCACTTTTTAATTAAAAAAAAAGTTGAAAATAAACTTGGGTTCTGCATCATTGAGATCAATGTGTTAGTAAGTGAAAAAAATTTCGATCTCAGTGACACCAGTTTTTAAGATTTTTTATAATAGTTGTTACTTTAAAATTTTAATAAAATATTAATTACTTGTTTTACAATTTTATCTTTCATTAGTATGAAATTAATCATTTAAGAGAATATTTAAATTAAAGATATTTTAGTAAAATAATATTAAAATTCATAATATTCTAAACCATTTATGAATAATAAATTATTTTATATTGACCCATTAATATATCAAACATATATTTAAAACTTATTTCCACTGTATTTTTTATTTTTATTCCCATTCTACCGAAAATCATTCCAGCATATCAATGGGGACATAAATGACTCTTGTAATTACTGTGTAGTGCACGGGATTTTTTATCTTTTGGAACCATCTATTGCACGGTTAAATGATTCTATTTTACTAATAGTGAGTACTATATTTTAATTTTAACTTTTGTATGTGCTTCATTAGTCAAGTACTTTTAGGCGTCTGGACTCTCTTGAAACGATGTCGTTTCCGTAGCTTCTCCGTCACCATCTCTTTCGACGATTCTCCTCCTGATTCATCATCAACTCAAATAAAATGGGTTCTTAAAATACGTAACACTTTATATTATAAAGAAAACCACACAAAATATTTTATAATATCAACCGGACCGGAAGGAGTGGATACATTGTTTTATCTTTTCTAAACTTTTCTAAAGTGTGGGGATGATATTATGAATATGGACATAATTTAATTTTTAAATTTAAGAAAATATATACTGGAATAGAAGTCAGATTAGGCTGCACGGTTTGGTTTTGATGTGACCTGATCAAGGAGAAAAATACATGAGGATGGATTGGTTAGTCAAAAATGGAAGTAAAGACGTAGAAGTAACACCTTTGGGGATGTTGCTTAGCCGACTTGTGTCGGGACATTTTCAAGTTTCAGACACAACTGCACTTTTATTATATCGGAGGTTAGGTTTGGTTTGGTTGCCTTGTCTATAAAAAAAAAAGAAAAAAAAAGTTATTGTTATAAAATATTAAATATTATGTGAGGTGCGTAACCTCTTAGACTCTTTTAGAATTTTACATGATTTTTATAAAATTAATAATCTCCAAAATAAAAGGCTTTTAAGGATTTATTTTAAGTTTAATGTCAATAACTTCTATAGTTTTTATTATGTAATTATGTAGAATAATTTTTTTATTTATGCTATTGTAACTCCTTGGTTGATAAGGCCTATAAATATAGGTTATCATGTACTATATATTTTGTACTCTTAAAAATGAATAAGAAATATTATCTCTATTATTCTTTCTACAATTTTCTTACTTTTGTGCTGTTATGTTTATCTTCTACCTAGTTTTATAATATATTATCAGCACAAGTCTCTACTAAGTTTTGAAAAAAATTTTGGAGTTTCTTGTCAATTCTTCTTCATCCCATGAAGGAGAGATAATTTGATCCAAATTTAGTTGAATAAACCCTAAAGGTTCTTTGTAGATCACATGAAGATTCATATTCATGATAAGAAAGTATGAAAATTTGTGCCTTACTTCCTAGTATTCTTATGTTTTGATAATTTATTATTCAAGATTTTATTTATTCTTATCCATAATATGATTATGTTTATAAGTTTGATATTAACAAGTATCTCAAATTCATCAACTTAGATGACCAGCAGCCATTATATACATTTGATCTTGTGATAGCCAGAAGTCACATCTATATTATTGTTGGTTGAATTGCAAAAGATCATTTTGTGGTATCAATCAATAAGATATGATTGTAAAAAAATTTGTGGTACTTCGATGTTTTCACAAATATATATGGTATTTTTATCATGGCTCTGAAGGCCAAATAATTAATATATCTCAAGACATAAAAAATTAATAGCTTTAAAGGATAATTTCACTATAGTCCCAAAGACTAAGAGTCTGTTTGATAGTGTTTTCTATTTTTTGTTCTCAAAAACAGTTTTGTAAAACTGTTTTCAAGAATAAGTTTTGAAAACAAGAAAACAAAAAAATCTGTTTGAATAATTGTTCTCAAAATCATAACTAGTGAGTAATATATGAGTTATTCAAAATTTATAACTTTACCATTAATTAGGTGGATATTTCTCATCTTTCATTGTGTTTTCCAGAACAAAAACTACAAAACACATAAAAGGTGTTCTGGGTTTTCTATTCTTTTATTTTCTGTTTTCTAAAATAGTTTTTAGAAAACATGTTTACTAAACAAGTTTTTTGAGTTTTTTGTTTCTGAAAACAAAAAAACTATTTTCCAGAACAGCATTAAACAGGGCCTAAGAATTGGAAATTTATGCCATAGAAAAAGCAAGGAAAAATATCTAAATTTAATATGTTTATAAGCAAGGAAATGACCAAATATAAGCATTGCATAAATTGATAATTGAAAGCCAATAATGATTTATTATGACTATTGGAAAAATTATCTTTGGCATGGTTATTGAAAAAATGATAATTTTGTCATGAATATTGCAATAAAATTATCATTGGGCAATGATTACAATATGGTTGGAAACCATATAGATAAAAAGTTATTAATTTATTGTGAGTAAATGCAAAAATTGTTATGAAACCAAAAGAACCATGTTGAGAAAAATACAAAAAGTTACTATAAAGCCAAAAAATGATCATAATGCCCTAAAGGCTATATAATGTTGCATGGTCATACACTGATATATAGTAATATGTTCTATTATGACTATGTGCAATGTAACATCGCAGGACAAAACCCCAAAAACTCCACCAAAAGCAGCATAAAAAGACACCAACAAGAAACATAGAGGGTTGGCGCTGTGGCCTGCTATAGTGTAGCCATGGTGTACTCTATTCTGGACCAAAATAAAACGAAGGCAGAGAAACTTAGCATCGCGGCCACAGTTCTAGCACTGCAACGCCCCTATTAGTTCCCAGATTAGTAATTTTGTTTATTTTTTGACGAACTTCCGATGCACACCCTTTTGTGCTTTGACCTCAAATTGATCTAATTCCAACTCTTACAAGTTACTGTATTCTCAATCTAATCATGGATAGTGATCGCACCTCAAAACACCTTTGTATGGAGATTTTGGATGCTCAATACCGTTTTGGTCACTTTTTGACCAAAGTCCGCAACTTACCACCTCAAATTGCTACCAATTGCCAAATTGGCAGTCCATGACCATTTCCACAGGTCACAATTAACACAACTAACTTGTTCAAGGAGATTTCATCCCGGAGAAACTGTTTCCCCAAATCTTGACCCCCTTGAACCCTAAATTCCCACGATGGGCTATATGCCCCAAAACACGCACACGAGGCTCAAGAACCATATTGGGCTCACCACACGAGCAACCCAACTTAACATAACATATTCACACTTGCACCATAACGCATTAACCCATACCGAGGTCTAGATCATACCACATCTTGTAATCATAATATTCATTGGCATCCTGCCATATCCACAGCATTCATTATCACTTTACCCAAATATACACAATCACATACATCTTATACAACACAATACTTCCAGGATACAAGCTACAGGCACAACACATAATACTACACTACTTACTTAGCATAATCAATTACATAAACTAACTAACATACAATTACCAGTTGCACTTGGATATTCTCGTGCGAAGGAGAGCTAAGACTCCTTAGTTCCCTCTGAACCAGTGCTGGAATTTTCTACTGAAATGTTAACCATAAAGGCTATGAGACAGAGTCTCAATAATTGGGAATCAGACATATAACACAATAGACAATATGTATATACAACAAGATATTCTCAGTGAATGCATATGATACAATGCAATGCAAATGTCATGGTATGCATGTTCTCCTCCATATACGACTAGAACCATGGGCTATTACCATCACACGATATACCTAATAGGTAATTATTTTCCAACAATCGATAAAGACTAGTTCCGAGATATCATTAAACTCACCGCACACTAGTATGACCCCGCCAAAGGCCACATCAATGATTGGACCGTGGTTCTCCTTCCCTTGAACCGCCCAAATTGGTGGTGATTTAGAGAAGGTGCATCCCCAAATCGATTGCCACCTAACTCTCCTGACCATCAGAGAGGATTTAGTGGCAGGGATGCAAAATCATCAACCTCACCATTTGGCCACTAGTGGTTCGGTATACCATGTGGTATCTCATATCTCATATCATCATCATCACTCGCTTAACCATGTCTCAGTATGCACAATGCGGTGATGATACTTGATGCCATGCTAACATGTATACACCAGTATACAATCATCATCATTATCATAACCATCACCAATGTCATGTTAGCATACTATTGTGTGGGGATGCTAAAGAATCATACATATGACAGTCTATTTATCATCATCACATACAAGTATCAAAGATCAAGATTCACATACCTCTATTAGCTATGCATATACCACGATATGGAAAAAGACCACACATATGCATGAACAATATCGTAGTATGAAAAAAAAACACACACACACACACATATATACACAATAATGGACACACACATATACAATAAACACCCGATTACCTCGAGTTACTGACAAAATGCATACAAGGGGGGTTTAGCAAGCCTCTAAAGCACCAATTACAAACCAAACACTTCCAATTGGCTAAATAAGCACTACAAGTCTACAACACAATAATTTCCTCAATTAACATAATGCTCATACAAGGCAAAACTCACAATTCAACCAATTTAACTTAACCCGTTGTCTCAAAAGCATAATCACACATTAATGAGCCCCAATTAACCATTCAAATCGTAAACCAACACATACAATTCAGATTTCAAGCTTGCACACTCAATACAAAGCTAGGGTTCCACATATATCTTGCATAATCCCTCTTAAACTCACACCCAAACCTTAATAATACTAAACAACACTTCAATAATCTATTTGCACCATTTTAATCGGTGGAAAGTAACCAAATATGGCTCCTCATAGATATAACTGAATTCCATGAAGAAAAGAGAAGATGGAAGACACAAATTCACTTACCAACCAAGTTTGAAGCTTCCCAAGGTCTAAAAATAATCTCCAAGGTTGAACTTCGAAAGCTCTAGCAGAGCTCTCCTCAAATCCCTCCATTTTCTTCTCTTTCGTTCGACTAAATCTCATCTGATTTAAACAAATTTCGCAACTCGCGCTGTGACGCCATCGAGCTCACCGCGGCAACCTTGCATCTCGCCACTACATGACGGCTTGCGACTCCATTTTTCTCAACTTCTCTCATTTCATCCTTTCTCTAGTTCTGGTTCCTCTGGCTTTGCACAAAACAAGGGTCATGCTTCTCATTAACCTGTGACTAAGTCTAGGGCAACATATTAAGGGTTGTTACATGCAAAATATGCATTTGATTATGGTCATGTGCAAAGTTAAATATACTAAGAGAAAGTATCAATTTCGTCATATTTCTCTGACTATTTCATATGATAGATTGTAAAATAATATTTAGCAATTATATATTTTGATGATGGTTCTCTAGTTATAATTAAATTTCTTGCATGTATCACTTGAAGAAAAGTACAATGTTATGACAATTGAATTGAATTTAGTGTCCTTAATTTTTCATGAGAAAATTATTATTAATATTTAATGTTAATTTAATTTATTTAATTTTTAAATAATATAAAGGAGATTAAGCATTCTTGTTATACTTGTGACATATAGTTATAATTCTAGTCAATTGCATGAAGAATTAGACATAGAATATTATACAAATGGATATCCAGTTCTTGAAAAAAAAATCTGAAAGAAAAATTGTACATACCATATTTGCCTTACTCTAATTTCTATATGTTTGAGGTAATTTGGATCTTAATTAATTTTTGAAGTAATGAATTTCTTTCACTATTCCCCTAACTTATTTAATTTCAATTAATTAAGCCTAAAAAATGTCAAAATTCTTTATAAGATAATCCATGTGTATTTTCATCATTGAAAAATTTTTCTAATTTCTCCTTAATTTTCTCATCAATTTATTGGATTAATTTTAGAATAGTTGCCTTGCCAATTAAAATGGTTGTAATATTGTCTTATTATTATTTTTTTTACATCAGGAGGGTTTGAACTCTTGACTTTTATCCATACTCCACTTTACCCTTACCACCTGAGCTAGTCTCAGGTGGCTAATATTGTCTTATTTATGTGATCAATTTTATGCTTTATTCTCAATTTAATCATTAGTTATAGAATTTACTTTGAAGAAGGGACAATGAATTGGAATAAGAAAATTTGGTTTTCAGATGCTACAATATATTTATAATATATACACAAAGACAAATTATAATAGTTTAATTGTAAGAGCTCTGAGGCAATAATTTCAATCTCATATGTGTTTTGACCAAAATGATTGTTTGAGTTTTTTTGGAAAAGTTATAAACTTTGGAATTGATAATTGAGTTTTCAGTCAAATAAGGTATTGGTTTGTTATAATATTGGTAAAGAAACATCTATCAATGATATTTATGAATTGATGGTAAGTTATTATGATGGAAATCATTAATTAATGATTTGGAAATATTTTTATATATGAATTGCATTTAATTAAAATAAAAGTTTAGTAAGATTAACTTAGTTAATTCTTGAAAAACTATGTTTATTTGTTAATTTATGGTTGGATTAATGGTGAGAAAAATTCCATAGATGAAAATATTGGTGGCATACTGAATAGTATAGAATTGATAAAATTTTTAAATGAGTTTTAGTGTATCATATTATTACTTATGAAGTAATTAAAGTGTAGTATTGATAACATATTATTATGCTTCCAATAAATTTGTTTTATTTCAAATTAAGATATTATTATCTTCAATACCTATTGAGACTATAAATAAAAAATATTATATAGTAAACCTGAAGTTTACTGATACAAATATTTATTATTTGGTATGATCGGTTAGATCATTCCTGATCATTATGATGTAAAAAATTATTGCGAATTCACCAAAGGATTATTTATGAACAACCAAAATATTATATAGTTTAAGAATTCTATTATACTACTTGTTTACAAGGCATATTAATTTCTAAATCATCACTAACTATGATTGGGATTTGATCTCAATATTTCTTAAATGTATCAAGTGGATATATATATGGGTCCATTCAAATTGTCACCATGTGGACCATAAATATAATGATTTTGATAGATTCATCTATAAGATAGTTACATGTGTGATGATTATAAATTCAGAATGTGAAATTTGCAATAAGTAATTATATTTTCTAGAATATGTGATTAAGATGATTTTTTATGAAAATACTAGTGAATTTATATGTTAGGCTTTCAAAGATTGCAGCATACATATTAGAAAAACAATTGAAAAGCCTATTTAATAAAATAGTCTAACAAATTATCTATCGAATGCCTCCAATAAATAGCTAGATTAATGCTTGTGAAAACAAGATTTTTTAGATGTTGCAACATTTATATGCATTAAGCCAACAAATTATTATAAATCCCCCCCCCCCTCACAATTAGCTTTTGGTTAGAGCAAAAAATTTTCCATCTTAAAATAATGAATATGAGATATATATGCTTATTGTTCCACCACAATACAAGTAGATGGGAACTCAAAGAAAAACTGGGAATAAATATTGGTTAAGAATCTCCTTCTTCTTGTTTGTTTCTAAGTAAAGTAAAAGGATGTTATGGATATAAGAGATTTATACTACATGATTTATTTTTCTAGTATGAGAGGTAGATAATAAATTACTGTAATACAAAAATATGTGGAATGCACTATCATGAGTTTATCTAGATCCCCATATAAAGAAATATGAACCAGAAGTTCATAAATTAATGCATTCATAAAATATTGAAAAATAACTGGTAGATATTATTATTGACCTAAATGAGAATTATTAGATCACATATTCCAACGAAGAATGCTCCAACAATGTCCCAATATGACAAATGTAAATGAGTCATCCTTGAAGCATAAAGAATTAATCAATTCCAAGGTTAAATGTTTTAGAAAAAAATAAAAGAGCAAATAATTAAAATGATTATATTGAGGAAGCAAATACTCTACAAGAGATCTAAGACATAACTAACTGTAAAACTCACGAAGAGTTCATGTACCTAAAAATAATGAAAAGATCTCAATAAATTATGTCATTACACAAAAGAATGGAATTGAAAAAGATAAAGTTGTGGACAACATTTTTTATGATATTGAAAATAGAACAATCAAATGAGGATCTTGAATATCAATATGTCTTGTAGATGAAAAGATAATTAGCCAAAAGAAAAAAAAAAGACGCAACATTAGTTAGATTAGATTTACTTTCAAAATATGAAGTTTTTGGACTTGTGGCCCAAGCACTCGAATTGAAATGTCAGTATCATATAAATGGATACTCATGTGAAAACAAATTGAGAAATATAAAGCATGACTTATAGTATAAAGGTTTTCGCAAATGTCCGACATTGATTATATGTAAACATATTATCTTGCGGTGGATATAAATATTTTTTGATATTTTATTAGTCTAGTAGTAGAACAAATTTTATATGTGTCTAATAAGATTATAATGTATTTATATGGCTTATCATATAGTATAATGTATATGAGAATCTCATAATGAATAAAAATGCCAGAAGCATTTAAATTTTCTCCAAAAAAAAACTTACCTTTGCAAAAAACCATTTGTAGATTAAAAATTATTCGATTTATCCAAATATTTTATAAATATATTTAAATTAAAGTTTGTCATATGTGTTGATTAAAACCTTTGGAGAGTTTGTAAAAGCAATTGGT
The DNA here is from genome assembly GCA_026686845.1 of Adenanthera pavonina. Lineage (NCBI taxonomy): Eukaryota > Viridiplantae > Streptophyta > Magnoliopsida > Fabales > Fabaceae > Adenanthera > Adenanthera pavonina. The sequence continues at coordinate 48,171,796 of JAIVEN010000001.1, read as the reverse complement.
TATTTAAAGGAATAATTCAAGATGAAAGATCTTGAAAAATCAAAGTTTTTGCTAGACCTATAGATAGGAGATTTTAACAAAATCTTAAATAGAGTTAAAACATATCTACTTAGTACTTCAATAATTTTGTTCTCAAGAGAATAATAAATTCATTGGTTCAGAAGTACTATATATTTATGAAAGTACTCATATATCTTTCTAATGCTGCATTTGTTATATATTTGTTAGTAAGATTAAATTCTTATTGAACAAATAAATATTGTAATGAAGTTATACATGTTTTGTGATAGCGTTGAGGGACAAATGTAAGGAGTCATTATATTTAATTTAACTAGAATCACAATTGATTAAATATGTAGGTGCAAAATACTTGCCTAATTTTAAAAAAGCTATTTATGTGTGAAAATCCACTACGCCAAAAATAACATTTCTTAGCGCTTAATAGTTGGTGGTTATAGGAAAAAATGCTAATAAAAATGACACGGAGACTTTTTTTGGCAGTTCTAGAAATAACCGTTAAGAAAAATCTGACTTTTCTTAGCGGTTATTTAGCGAACCACAAAGAAAAACTTTGCATCATTTTTGTTAGCAGTTCTAGAAATAACCGCCAACAAAAGTCTGATCTTTTCTTGGCGGTTATTTGGAGAACCGCCAACAAAAATGACGTGGGGACTTTTCTTTGTGGTTCTCCAAATAACCACAAAAAAAAGTCAGATTTTTTTTAGCGGTTATTTATAGAACCACCAAGAAAAGTTTTTACAATTTGAAAAAAAAAACCACAAGACACGGATCAGTAAGCAAGCCACGGATCAATATTTATAACCATTGATAAAAAAGATCTGACGGTCTTCCTTTCTTTCCATCTCTTTCCTTAACACATCTCTTTCTACACCCACTCATACATTTTCATGTCACGCATCAAACTCCATCACTTTCATATATTTGAATTTTTTCTCTCTTCACACCTAATCACTTTCCTTCCCTCTTTTTCTCTCTCCACACCCAATCTCTTTCTTCTTTGAACTGCAAGCTCTCTCTCCCTTACATGTCTTCTTCCTCTTTCATCAGATTCAGATCATCGTTCTTACTCTTTCAATCAAATTTTATCATTCTCTCCTTTTCTGTTTTCTTCTATTCTCTTATCCCTCAGTCAAGATTTTCAAAGCTTGGTCAAGATCTTCTATAAATCTTAAAGCATGGTCTACATCTCATCTTGGCACCAACATGTTACAAGCTTCTTCTTCATCGGTGACTTTGTCCACTACCTTCATCGCCGACTACAGTGTCTATGTCTACCTTCATTGACGGCTTTGTTCTCTCTCATCTCATCTTGACTCTGAAGCAAGAAAATGAATCTTGAAGATAGAAGAAATTGTTAAAGCTTGTAATTTTGATGACTTAAGGTATAAATATTGATTCTGTGGCAAAATTTTTTCTTCTTCTTTTTGATTTTGATTTTTTTGTTACGGTGTGGTTATGTAAAATTTCAATTAGATCTATCTATAATTTATGTTGTATTTTTTTTTTTACCTTTGTATGATTCTGGATTGCTTATTAAGGATGATTGTTCTGTAATTCATTTTTTTTAAAAAAAATAAATTACTCTTTGTTGGCGGTTATTTGAAATAACCGCCAAGAAAGGTTATTTTTAATAAAAAATTTACCTTTTATTGGTGATTGTTTGAAATAACCGCCAACAAAAGTCTATTTTTGTTGGCGGTTAATTATCGCCAACAAAAGTTACCCTTATATCAGCACTCAAATAGTTGATGGTTTTAAACCACCAATAAAAACTAAAATAACTGCAAAAAAATCTTATTTTTGATGTAATAATATAGATGTAGTATGGTGATCTATGACTATTTGCTATTTTTAGAATGCATAAAGCAAATAGAAAATATATTAATGGTTTGGCATATCATGAAGATATGTACAAAGAAAAATATTTCAAAATATTACATGAAAGAAATGCTTCATATATAACTCAACTAAAAGGAAGACTTGCTCACAAAGTTTTAAACAATTGTTACCTTCTAGAAGTTGTTGTACAATATTGAGATACGAAGCCTTAAAAACATAAAGTAATATGGTCATTAGGGAGAGTAAAGATTTACATATTATACTTTTTTTTTTAACCAAGATTTGGTTCCACTACGTTTTCATAGTAAAAATTTTAATGAGGCAGTTACAACAAATATATAAATATTGTGTATTATTTTTCATTCACTAAATTTTTCCTAATAAAATTCAAATGAGGTACAATATTTGTTATAGACATCCAAGAGGAATGTTATAAAACATTGAATGTTATGTGGATATCAATAATCTCCAAGAATCTCTTAGAATTCTACATAATTTCCATAAAGCTAATAACCTCCAAAATGAAAGGTTTTCAATGATTTATTCTAAATTTAATGTCAATAACCTCCATGGTTTTTATTGTGTAATGATATAGAAAAATTCTCCTATTGTAACTCTTGGCTGGTAAGGCCTATAAATACATGCCATCATGTACTAAATATTTTGTATTCTTGAAAATGAATAAGAAATATTCTCCTTATTATTCTTTCTACAATTTTTTCTTACTTTTATGTTGTTACATTTATCTTCTACTTAGTTTTATAATAGTTATGTAAATAGAAATATTTTTTTATTTTTTATGAGGAATAAAAAATTATTAAAAGTAAATTATTTGACCATTTATTTTAAAGCGTCATATTTTAATATTTAAGAAACAAATTTAACATATGATTTCATGTATTTTATTAGTTTTATATTTATTGAATCATACAGATACTTATTTGATATGTTCCACATTATATTAATTAATTAATATTTTATATTAAAAATATTTTTCAATTAAATCTTGTGCATCATTTACAAGTGCAGTGTCTAGTTCATTATTCATAATAATACAAAAAAGATAACAAGGTAGAATTTTGATTCTTTCAATTGAAATTTGAAAGAATCTTAATTAAGTGAGTCTAAAAAAATTAGATTATTCAGATTCTTGTATTTTTTTTCGTGAAACAAAATGATATCAAATCTAAAAAATTCACACAACTTAGATTTTACACCAGCCAAATGATATTTCCTCAGTTAGAGAGATGTAATAATAATAAACATTGTATAACAAATAGAAATATCGAACTAACAAACAAGTCAAGTATCACACTTTTATGAGTTAGTAAACAAATGGGCATACATTGTTCGCCTTAAATCTTAGTTTTAAAATTGTAATCTTTGAGGTTGATGGTTAAATTTGAAGTTTCCTCATACTAACTATTTTTCAATTCTATGAATTTATTTTTTTCACTAACTTCATTTTTATGAATTTTTGGTATTGGAAACATAATTCGAAAAAGGAAAAAACTTGTTAGGTCCAATTCTAATTCCAAACGCCAATTCGAGAAGCCCTTACAGAATCAAGTCCGACTCCCAAATTCCAAAGTGAAAGTCCAGCTTCCGTAATTATGGTAACTTCAATCAAGATGGGTCCAAGAATTTAGAGCGAGAAATACGGATTATGAGTTAGGCCCTATAGTTGGCAAATATGATACGGTTTTTTTTTTTCCGGCCAGTAAGTAAAAAGATACCAGTTGGATTGTAAATAATGCAACTAATTTAAAATGGATCAAATAACCCGTGGATTAAATAAGCTAATTTGCAGGTTGGCCTGTTAATCCCATTTTTATTGTTTTCTTTTAATGAAAATGCCAAAAAGATACACATACACCGACCCTCGGTGCCTAGGCATGTAAATTTGTTGTGAAATTGTGGTAATGCTTTATGGTGTAGATTTGTCTTTGTTATTGATGATAATATATTTATTATTATTATTGAATGACATGGATTTGTTTTATAATTTGATGATGTTATTTTATAATAGATGGAGATGTATAATGTATAATGGGTTGATAAAAAATAAGATTATTAGACGGTGGGTTTTGCGGGTTGAATATATTTATTCAAAATTTAGATTAATTTACGTTTAAAAATATATAAATTGTAAGTTGGCCCCATATAATCTGCCTGGGTTGTAAAAATGACTCAATTCAACCCATTTTCTCTCGAACCCAACGGGACCATAAGAAGAAATTTTAAACATATGTCAATGTGAGTTAGCATATATAAATAGTTAAATATATTAGAATGAAAATTTTCACCTTATCTATAAATAAATTCGATCCTTCCATATAAACTCGTCTAAAATTTTAGTTGGTGCTAGGCGTCTCTCCAAACATTAATGCTCAAAACTGTTTGAGAAGTGGATGCCTATTTTTCCTATTATTTTTATTTCCAAAATAAGAAGCTTTAAGTATTTGATAGAATCTATAAAATACCGATATTTTAAATATATATATATACTCGTATCTAATTAACAATATAACATGAAACATATTCTATACTTGTGTGTGTATATATATTTATCCATACAATTCTATATATATTCGTATCGCTTCATATTAATTAGTAAATTATAGCCATTCTGTATTTTTAATTAGGTGAGATCGAAAAAAGATTCTTATAAATGTTTGTAAAGATATAATAATTTTGCATTCTTAGAAGAAAGAATATATAAAAAATTTATTTACAAGTTATTATAAATAATTTATGGTTTATTATAACATTTATATTATAATTTTATAATATTTAAAAGGAAAAATTAATTATAGAAATTACGCAAGGAATTTATTTAGGGAGAATGATCATTTCTAGCTTATCTTACATTATTCCCTGCTAATCCCATGTTATTTTTTGTGAGAAATCTCTAACCCTAAATAAGTTCATTGCAAGATCCTCCTAATTAATTCTCCTTTCTAATACTAATTTTTCTTTCATTGAGTTGATTTATTAATTATATATATAAATAATTACATAAAAATATTATTATATATAAATATTCCCTATATCCTACCCTAAAATTTTAAAAATTAATGTATCTTCAGTATGGTTATGTTATGTATTATATTCAATACACGTAGCACTTAATGTTATTAGTGTTATATAAAGCTAAAATGACGCGTGCGCCTGTGCACGTACCGATCCTCATTCCATATCCTTCACGACTAGAATGACCAGAGAAAGGCCTCCAGTTTCTCTCTTCCACACGGCCAGTCCACTGCATCAAAACGACAACGTTTGGCTCTCCCTCTGCGGGTTTTCTTTGATTACTTTGCCTTGAATCTTCAATTCTGATAGAAACCCCAGATACAGATTACTTTGCCTTCCATCTCTTTCAAGCCTCTTTACCGTTTCGCCCTTCGGTGCTTTATATATTTTAGAGAAAATTAATCATAGTTTACTCCATCTTTAAATTAGTTCATCTGGTGGTTTTTTTTTTAAATCAATCCTTATACTATAAAGTTAATCCGAACATTATATGAAAGTTAAATTTTTACTCCTTATATTGTACCTGTAAGCTATAGTTCTATCGATTTCGAAGGACTTTGTTTCACACAGCTTTGCCATTCCTCGGAACACGCAGTTCTGCATCTTCAACGGGGTAGTCGCAACTTTCTGAGCTAAAACATTCAAACAACACTAACCAGCATTTTTCAGTCTTTGTTGGGAATTTTAATTGATTTAATTATGGATTACCATTAATTAATTATTAGTACAATTGCATATTTAATTAAGTGATCAATTTTGTTTAAATATTAAGCTCAAAACGAATTATGTCCTAGCTAGTATTATATATATATATTCTGTGATAAATCGGACTATATATAAGCTCATTTGATTTAATAGAGATTCCAACCTGCAATCTATTTGTAGCATGTTTCTCATAAAAAGTTATTATATATAGCCCCACAAAGCGGAAGCAAGAATTTGGGGTTGTAAGCACTTTTGAAAAGTGCCACCCCAAACATATCACTAGTAGTTAGTGAATTTCCTGATACTACTAAATTAATTAGTAGAGAAAAAGAGTTTTGTTATTGTTAGAATAAATGAGGTAGGGAAGATATACATACCGATCACGGAGTGTTCTTCCACTTGGAGAGGATGAAGAGTTCCAGGCGGTAGAAACAAAATCACTCGGACTTTGTTTACTGATTCACCGTAGATGCACACCGGGAAGAATTTAGATGAAGAGCGTGAAAAACGTTTTTTTCATTCAGAGAGAGAGAGATGAGAGAGAGAATTTTCCAGAACCAATTCACCGTTACTCTTTCTAGCAGAGAGAGTCTTTTCAAAATAATCGCCTTTTTTTTTTTACGCACACACACGATTCCTTAAACCTCTCGGGGTGTGCTTGGTGTATGGGAACGGTTTTTTTATTTAACCGTTCCCTCCCTCTCAAACTTAAAACAATTAAATAAAATATTTTATTTATTTTGTTTTGGGCCAGGTACCATATGTTTGGGCTCTATACCCATCAAGGGTGTAGCCCAACAGTTATTAATTAATTAATTATTGAAGATAATATATATATATATATATATAATAGTGACATGGTCACTATTTTGGGAGATATAATTTTGAGAGTGCTGCAAGCTAACTCCGTTGGCCCTCCTTAATTTCTCACCCTATCCTTCCATCCGTGTGCTAGATAGGGGGTGATGCAGGTTGAATCTATTCCTCTTCTTGCTTAATGCATACATATATATATATATATATAGGCGCACATGACTCTCTATTTGTGAATTTAATAATGTCCCAAATTATTTGATTATTGTCATCTCAAAGGATATATTAGAGCGCATAGCTAATGGTATTAGACTTGAGATCAATTAATTGTGTATAAACTAATTATATATATATATTGAATTATAATAAAGTCCCAATTTTTGCATCTTAAACCCTAGAATTTGAGGGTCTTTTTGGTAACACAACTCTTAAGATATGTTTTGCATACTTAATTAAGTTAATCAAGTGGCAAATGGTTGGAAGAAATTAAGCACAAGTGGAAGTTAAGTCTCAAAGGAATCTTAGTTTAGGTTTTTATGCCTTTTTACTCGTAAAAATTATTTGGGAGCTTTAATTTGAGATAAAATTGGTTTTCAAACTTGAACTCAAACTTTCAGACTTACATGGCGTTGTGTGACCAAATGGTTTTAGAGTCTTATAAATGATTTTATAACGTTTCTAGTTGAATTGAACTTAATAATTAGTTGGCTAAATTTTAATCTTAGGCATTTTGGTCGACCCACTATGAGGATTAGTCAAATTTTTTAGTTATGGTGAAAAATTGTTGCCAATGGGAGAATTTTATTCGACTAGTTTTCAAGACTGTTCGACTAATCGCTTTGTTTGAAAATTTGGTCGGCCATTGGGAGAATCTTATTCAACTCGTTCTTGTAATTCAACCAAAAATGATGTTTAAAATGTGGTAGCCTCTGGTTAATTTTCATTTGATTATATAAATACTTGTTTTATTTGACTAATTTTTACTCAAGTTTCACCCACTGATTTATTTTTTGGTCGAATAATTTTGAATATTATTTGACCTATTCACCTGGGTTTCTTGACAAGAACAAAGTATACCTATTCAAACTATATGTTTTTTGGACTTCAAGAAATTTTGGTCACTAAAAATTATTCGACTAATTTTCTGAACTAAAATAAGAAAGATAACTTGGACAAAATTGGTCTACTAACTTTTTACGTTAGTTGGATTAATTTTGCTCAAAAACATTAAATTCATTGGTTCAACACCTAATTCTTTTGAGCAATTGTTAGAATTCATTTTTACCAGCTAAAAACTCTTCAAAATTATAAATAGAAGCTGATTCGAATTTAAGGACATGAGAACTAAGTGCTATAATTACTTTCATCGCATTTTTCGTTTCTCATTTAAAACTCTCAACCACTTTCTTTGTTCTTCATTGTTTAATATCTATTTTTTCAGAGAGTTATTCAAATTTCTGTACTTCTTTTCTTTAACATTATTTAAGGATAAGAGTTCTTTATATAGGATCTCTATTGCTCTTGTAAAGAAGAGTGAACCATAGAGGTTAAAGTTAAAGAGAGTCTTAGTTATATACTTTGGTAGCAAAATCCTTTTTGTATAAATCTTACAGAGTTTAGTGGAAAATCTCAACAAAAATTTTGAGAATTGCACACAAGTCAAATGATTTGAAGCAAACTAATAGTAAGTTTTTCCTTTAAGTGCTATTTGATTAAATTTTAAATTTGTTGTTTAAAGTTTTAAATTCTATAAAATACCCAATTTAACCCTCTTAGTTGGGTGACTAGTCATACGAATAGTCCCTTATAGTATGACTTGCAAAGTCATTGGCCCAATTGATTTCATTCTTATCTTCTCCTAGTTTATGTTTGATTAACTTTTTTATAATTGATTATGAGAATAAATAATTTTTTATAATTAATTATAAAGATATTATATAAAATATGATTTATATTTAAATATTTTTAATTGAGAAGTAATTTTAAAAAAATAAATATATTTAAATTTTGGAAATATAAGTGATTATTATAATCATTTTACAAAATAAGTAATTATTTACTCTCATGGGTGATTATTTTCTAAATCTAAACATCCCTATTACTGTTCATGGTTGGTGCTTCTACCTGTAGATTTTTACCAGTGGTATCCTCAGCTAAAATATCGTCCAATTTCCTTGTTCTTCGGGTTGTGTTTCTTTTTTGCTGTCTTAATGCCCTTAGATGCATGCAGATTACAAGCAGCCCCCACTAGCGAAGCAGTGCATAAGAACCACATGTTTTTTTAAACCATCGAGCGAGAAATACTAATAATGTACAAGTCCCTAGCATCCGTATTGTCGCTGCATTTGCCCTGCATCTGCAATAGAAGGTATAATCATAATGATACAAGGCCTGCAACTCCTATTATTGGGTCAATATATACGTCTAAATGAAATTGTAAACTTTCAAACTACGACAAAACAAAAAATTACATGAAACTGAGAAAATAAACAAAAAAGTTTTTTTTTTCTTTTGCTTCTTCCATTTTATAGGACGAGAGATTTAAATTTTAAAAGATTCTAAAAGTTGGGGAACATAAAAGTAGGGGTGATTCTTTGTTTTTCCCCCAAAGAGTATTGGTGGATTTGGAATGTAATAATCCAATTACTATACTGTGCATAGAACCTGAAACAAAATATATGAGCTGTATTGTTAATAACTTATGAAATTCAAATACAGACCCTAATAATATTATTCCTCTTCGGGAAGCAGATAATTTAGGGATCTATGTCCTTCTTTGTTTTTGTAATTTTTTTTTATACTTGCATAGCATGTGGCTTAATTCTGGGCTCTGGCAAAAAAATATTGTGGCTTAAGCCTCTTCTTTTATGCGGAAAAAAATTTCAATTGCAGTTTCTTTAAAAAAATATTAATAAGAGAGTACTTGATTGAAAATAAAAATGTGAACTTTTAAGGTTCAGAAAAACTGAGTGAAAACAAAACACGAGGGCAAGGCACCATGTGTCCTTCCGTTTGAACCAAAAAAATCATTTCCCATATCTTAGAAACAAAATTCTGGGCTTATGCTTTGGGGCAGCAGGATAAGAAGATGCTAGTAATCCTTCATCCCTGCAAATCATTCTGCTTTCCCGACTGTACGGTACCTCAGAAGGAAATTGGCGTCTCCAGCAACACATTGCTCAAGAAAGCATATCTTAAACCCTCATCAAAATCCCGAAAGTTCTCTTCTTTTGCCACTGTCGGACTTTCCAATACTCCCATCTCTCTAGTTTCCCGAAAGTTTGCATTTTGGAACACCAACCGCGTCGCCTCTTGCTCAAAAAATGGAGAATCCGATGGCTTTTCGAGTACCCAGCTGTCTCAAGAGTCTCTCGATGATATAATTCAAGAGCCTGAAAAGCTTGGGTTGCTGAACAAGCCTTCCCCGATTACTGATAAAAATGGGTCTCCTTCAGAAGTGGATATGGAGCCAGGGAAGGCAATTAAAGATGAGGAGGAGGCTTTGGCGCCATTTCTGAAGTTCTTCAAGGGGAGTGATTCTGTGGAGGAGGTAAAAGAGGAAGGAGGTGTATCAGAAGTTCCTGAGGCGAAAAATGGTGTACGAGGCGTAAATGAAGGAACTAAGAAGATTAATGTCGAATATTATGAACCCAAACCAGGGGATTTCGTAGTAGGTGTTGTTGTTTCAGGTAATGAAAATAAGCTCGATGTCAACGTGGGGGCCGACGTGCTAGGTACGATGTTGACAAAGGAGGCGCTTCCTTTGTATGGTAAAGAAACGGAGTACTTGTTATGCGATGTAAATAAGGATTCTGAGAAATTCATGGTTCCTGGTAAGATGGGACTTGTGAAGGACGATGATGCTATAAGCGGTATACCTGCGCCTGGAAGACCTGTTGTCGAGGTTGGAACCATTTTATTTGCTGAGGTTCTTGGTAGAACACTTAGTGGTCGGCCATTGCTTTCTACAAGACGGCTCTTTCGCCGGATTTCTTGGCATAGAGTGATGCAGGTTTTTCTCCTTCATTCACTCTTCATTTGCCCCTCCCTGTATGAGAAGTTAGACACAAGTATGTAACATGATACTGATAATACAACACGATAAGATGTAGTGTTTAATGTAATTTTAAGTGTTATTTCCTACTACCTATTTCATCAGTACTTTGTAGTTTCATATATATAGTTAGTTAGTTTGGCAACTTTCATATGGAAGAGCTTATATTTTGTCTTAGTATGCTAGGCGAATGTTGTAATCTGCATGTATCCTGAAAGTACAGTCAGCGAGGGAATCTATGTGATATGATAGTTCAAAAAATGGCATCAGTGACTGTATGAGTGTCAGATTATTGCTATTAGTAATTTAATTCCTATAGATTCAAGTTAACCCTTATTTTCTTGACCATGAAATTTTAATATTCTATTTTGAATGTCTTGTGCAGATAAAACAGCTCAATGAGCCTATAGAGGTTAGAATTACAGAGTGGAACACTGGGGGCTTACTTGCAAGGATTGAGGTTTGTATCATTGACCTGATAATTTATGTTTGTATAGGACTGGAGTATACATTTATCTCTTCTTGAATTTGTTTGCAGGGTTTGCGAGCTTTCCTTCCCAAAGCTGAGCTTATGAAAAGAGTGAATAGCATTACTGAGTTGAAAGAATACGTGAGTCAGAGCCCTCAAACCTGCTTCAGGAAAAATTAAATTTTTTATTTGTGGTAGCTACCTAATGAACTAGCTGGTTTTGATGCTCTGAGTCTCTGACTGTATTATCTGCTTTCAGTAAATTAAGTATGTTGCTATGCTAGTAGCTCCAAAAGCGGAAAGTACCATTAGGCTTAATTGAAATATGTAATTGATGGGAGCCTGCATAATTTATCCTGTCAATTTCACTGTTGTTCTTTTGTTGATACTTGAATCGGTTTTCTTTCCAAGATTTAGGCATGTCTCTACTTGAAAGTTTGAAATCTTTAAAACTTAAAAGTTGTCTTGCATCATAATATTAGGTAATAAGATCTTAAAAATTGTAGGTGCTTATTTTACATCAACAGCGTTCAGTACATTGCCTGAAAAGAATTTATTCACATCTTAGAAATATGCTCTCTTCTAATGTAGATTAGGTTATGACAGACAAATACTCCTAGGCTTCCCCAGAACTTTCTGTTTTCTTAGTGAGGAGTTTCTGAAAAGATGGATGTAAAAAGGAAATATTGCTTCTTTTAGAAGTTGTCAATCTAAATAAATAGTTTTATTTTGAGAATTTTATGCATATAATATTCAGTCAAAATTCTAATTACTTTCATTCTCCTAATTTAGTTTGAGCCATTGACTTCTTTTTTTTTTTTTTGGTCTTAATGTTGTGTGTAAAGTGTTGTATTTTTAGTTTATTTTAACTTGAATGTTAAAGCTTTCATATAGCTACTATGCCCACTATGATAATCTGGAGCCATTAGCACTAGTATTTGGTTTAAATAAAAGTATGAATCTCTCGTTTATTTTAAGTAAAATTTCTGGTAATGCACACCTATTATTTTCCCATGAATCCTGAAACTTGTTCTCTGAGCAAACTGCCTGGATACTGTGTATATTCTAACTTCTGCTGTTTAGCAAGTGCATTGCATGGGGGATTCCTAAACCTCATTGATGATAATATTGTAAATATAATCTTCCGCGTCGTTGATTTTTTTGAGATTTCTTGCCTTATAATTTTTACATCTATAGTTACATCTATCTAATTATAATGATGTAGGTGGGGCGCCGAATGTTTGTACAAATAAGCCGTGTTGATGAAGCTACAAACAACTTGATACTCAATGAGCGGGAAGCTTGGGTCTGTATTTAAATCAGTTTAAATTATATTCTTTTATGTTTCGTAGCTTGTGTGTTTCAATACTGGGCTTCAATTTTTCTTTCTTCATTTAATTCTTGTAAAATTCGTGTGGTCACATGTTGTATTAGGAAAAGCTATATCTTCGGGAGGGAACACTTCTAGATGGGACTGTGAAGAAGATCTTTCCATATGGAGCCCAAGTAAGAATAGGAGAAACTAACAGGAGGTGAGTGGCAACTCAGATATGGATAGCATATTCAGCAAGCCCTTTTATTTTCATTTTTCCCCCTTCCCTTTTGGCCTGTTTGGTATGCCATAACTATATTGAATGAGATCCGAGTAGGTGCAACCCTTGTTTGCCAAGGAAAATCTATCTTGGAGTCTGGTTGAATATTCCCAACTTCCGTGCTTTGGTTTTGCCACTTGTGAAAGAACATGGAACTTAATGGAAGTTATCCAAGTTATAATAGATGGAGACTAGATGATGCTTCCATAATAACGTCCCTGCATTTTTCCAGCTTATACCTGCTCATGATTTTGCCTTTATATAAGACAAAAGTGGGCAATCATTAACTTTGAATTGACTGATCACTGCTCTATAACCATTTGATGGATTGCTACTATGTTTTAAGTTCACTTGCAATTAATGGTTGTGGTCTAGGCTCTCTAGGGCTACAAAATAGGCTGACCAATAAAAAATATCATAGACAAATCCAAGATGCTTCAGATCAATGACTATGAAATCACAATTTCTAGCATGGTCCTGAAACGAGACCTTATGTGAAAGTGACTATCAGAGAATTTTTACTACCACTTTTTTTCTCAGTTTATGGGGAATTTAGGATACACAACTTTCATCCTCCCTTGGGGGAGGCATTTCCTTGTGTTTGGATTCAATACTCAACCCATTTGTGCTCATCTTAAAAGAAAGCACCATGTGCTCAGCGTTGATATGACACCGTCTCTCTAAATAATCCCAAAGCTATGTTGAGTGAAGATGAATCCCATAACTTTGGCAGGGAAAAAAAAAAGAAAAGGGGAAAAAAAATATGAAGCCCATAACTTGAGTAGCAGACCAGAAGAAGCATACTGCATCCTTCTCCATTTGCTGTTTCATATCGCACAAGACTAGAACAGTAAACCAGAAGAGTGGGTACTTCCCCATTAACTGTTTCCATTTTCTACACTATGGCTTCTTTTCCTTTTGTTTTGCTTGAGCCAGTGCTCTTGAAGCTCAGCGAGAGTGACATTGTTGAAAGGTAAGGACAGATGTTTCTTCTTGTCTTGCATTGAGACTTCTAATCAAGAGAAAGCTTGCAAGTTAGATTTGCAACACATGGGATTACACAGTGAGATGGCATTGTATTGATGCTGAGCATGCAGTTGTCATCTCTCTAGATGAGCACCAAATCCGTATGCCATTTCCCTTCCATAATTTCTTTCCAATGCTCAATTTCCTTGGGTATTATCGCTGCCTTGTATGTCAAAGGATTCTTCATACTATGGTCTACAAATGTTTCGGCAGGCAGTCTCAGCTCCACAAAGATCTATATGTACAAACTTCTCCAGATTAATATCCGTTACCTGCTCAGGACTAGATTTAACTTCATTGAGGCCCAACTAATGCCTCTTGTAAAGAAAAAGTTGAACTAACCATAATCCAACAAATTCTTAAATCCAATCAGAGTAAATTATTTGGTGAGAGCATGACTCTGAGAAATTTGAAAGAAATAAAAGTTGAAATTTAGTTGTTTATTTTTGGCAGTATAGCAATTATACAAGTCATTCTGTGTTACTAGTGGTTGCTATAGTTCTGCATAGAATTTGAATGTATCGGTAAACACCACTTGGAAATCTGAAATTAATGTATCTATTCCTTCATAAAACTTTTTTCCTTGAAATATAGGACTACAATAGGTGTAAACATTTCCTTGGCCATCTGCATTTTTTTGACGACCAAAAAAACTTTGCTGAGTCCAGATTTAGCAGTAACTACAATTTTTCCACCGGTTTCCATTCTGCCATGCAACTTTTATTCTCCTAGTAATTTATTGGAGTGATAAAATTTTGTAAGGTGCATAGATATTTGTTACTGCAAGAAGTTCTCATTTTCCTTCCTGTCAACTGTTTTTTTTCATACACCATATTCCTCCTCACTGATAATTAATTCAAAATTTATGAACACAATATGTAGGCTCAAACATTTCCTCAGCATCTATAGTGTTTACAAAAGCAAACCGCTTTCCTGCTTTTAATCCAGATATAGCAGTTGCTACAATTTAATCACATGTTTCCATCCATGATACATCCAAGTTTTATTCTCCTAGAGTCCTAATAATTTATTGAAGTGATGATATTCTATATGGTGCATGGATATTTGTTACTGCAAGAATTTCTTGTTTCCCTAACTCTCAACTGTTTCTCTCATAAGTTGGTAAAAAACAAAAAAAATTTTCTCATACACCACATTTCTTCCTCCTCACTGTTCATCTATTGAAAATATGTGTATGATCTGGCATTGCTTATTTTTTTGCAATGTTGTGGGTTTACCATATTTTGTCCATCTGCATCATTTCATCATTAAGATTTAGTCATTGAGATCAAATCTGTATAATTTCCTCTTGGCATTTACAATGAATATTTTGTGTGCCTTTCAGTGGCTTGCTGCATGTTTCAAATATAACTCGAGCTGAAGTTACCTCTGTCAGTGACATACTTGCTGTAGATGAGAAGGTTAAAGTTTTGGTTGTGAAGTCATTGTTTCCTGATAAAATTTCTCTAAGGTAATGGATTTCTCACTCTGAATTCTTCTATAAATGTTCAAAGTATCTGAGTTACTGTTTAATTATAGAGCCGATTGGTAAAACCAAATCAGCCTTCCATGGTAAATATTACTCCTGCTCCTACCCTCTAGCTGTACTGCAACTCTGTACAGGATTAGGCATAAGCAACGAACATCATAATTGTTAAAAAGGTGATAAAAATGATAGACGAGCGAAAGAATGACATAGAAATAGAAATGGTAATCCTCTAATTTTAGAGTACTATGTAGTCAGAGAATCACCATTCTTGAAAGCTCATTCTGATATATTCTGAATGCCCTGAGATTTTACTAGAGAGCATTTGACATTGTATGGGATGCTCATTACGCATCATGGGTAATTTGATTTTTATTATTGCATCTTCCATTGAAGGATTTCTATTAGAATTTTATTAGATTATGCTTCACTGCTATAAGTTGCTGCTGATTGAAATTCTCTTTGTGGCATGAAGCATTGCAGACCTTGAAAGTGAAACTGGCCTATTTCTGTCAAACAAAGAGGTAATTTTTTAGACGAAACCCTGTTTTCATGATCAAAAGATGGTGTTCTTATCAATTTAATAGCACTCAATTATTTTTCGATATGACTATAGTACCTGAGTATTATTTTGTTTCAATCCCATAGAATGTTGATCCTTGAAAGATTGTATAATACCAGTTTAGCACCTCTGGAAGGGTGAGGTTGAAATGAAATCATACTTTCCGGGAACTAAAATGGAACTAAAAATACTAATCTTTTAAAGTATCAAATTGACAATGGCATCATTTTTTGCGGACCATAATAAGGTTTTTGTAATTACTTTATATCTCCTTTCATTATTGTGATTGGAATATCTACTTCAATCTTGGATTGGGCTTGAGATCCCTTTTTCCTATTCCAGAGAGTATTTGCAGAGGCAGATTTGCTGGCAAAGAAATATAAGGAAAAGCTACCTCCTTCTGTGACCCCTCAACGGTCAGATCCCCTCCCAATGAGCTCCCTGCCTTTTGAAAATGAAACACTATATGCAAACTGGAACTGGTTTAAATTTGAAAAAGAATGATTATCAAATTGATCCTTTGGGTATATTTGGATTAAAGCCTGGTGGAGGAACATGGAATGGTAGAGAAATTTTAATTAAGGCATTTTCTTTGGTTTAGATATAAATGAACATTTCTTTTTTCTTTTCCCTCTATTCCATTCACCTCAATCAGAACATATTTCAAGGAGGAAAATGACATCTAGACTGAAGTCAAAGAAAATGTCTAAATTAAAGTCTCATTTCTTTTCCTTTATCTTCTCAATCCTAATATATCATCAAGCACAAAGCTATTTTCCAATGGAAGGTGAGAAGAGAGGACTTGACATGGAAAACATGTAAAGTCTCATTGACAAGCTTTTGATGCGTCCTTTGTGCTTCTAACGAATCAAAGTTACTTTGCCATGCACCAGATAAGAGAGCTCAAAGCCATAACATACACGGTGAAAGGAAGAGTCTCTCTTTTCACCCAGGAGTTTTTTAAGCATCAATTTCGTTTTGTTTCTTGCTGGAATTTGTAAATTATGATTAGACATTAGACTTGTTTTTCGTAGAATGGAATTTAGTTTATTAATCTGGATTTTGATGCTTTTTTACTTGAGTTTACCTGCACCTTTACCAAAAGATAGGATAAAAGATGATGTTAGAACATAATGAAAATTATTCTAATCAATCATGTGGTTGTTTGCCATTGAAAGTTCAGCTGCACATCTCATACTCAATTTTCTTTTGTTTCCAAAAATGTCTCCCTCCGTTACACGTTTTGGTTAGAGTGAAGAGAAATAAAATTGGCCAAAGAATTGTGCTTACTAATGTCTACTTCATCATTCATTAAATGGCAGGCTATAAACTCGTGATGGTTACACCTAGAGCAAGTGTGAATTAAGAGAAGACTTATCTTTCAGAAAGGACTGACATATTAAATTATGGAGTTACGACTATTCTACAATATCAGCTTATTAAAACTTCATTCATAGTTGCCAATGCAGTTATGGCATAGCGGCATATAGGTCCTTACTAATGGGGAAGTCTAGGGTTCGATATTCCCCTGATACAAAAGAAACGACATTCATAGTTGGCCCAAAAAAAAATAGAAACAACTACATTCATGACTCAATGCAGAATTGCTTAAAAATCAATACTTGGTGTCTCCATATTTATATTTACAATGATTCTTATTTTCAATAATTTGCGTTTAATACATCTCTTATTCTACCTTGCTGAAAAGCCATTTTTTTCAACCTCTATCAAGAATTAAAAAAAAAAACCTTCTTCAACACTCCATCTAGCCAACCATGGAATCCCGAATAAAGAAGCTCCAGAGTATTTAAACATGAAAAACAACAGTGATGAAAAGCAAAAATTGTCAAATTCATTCCATTTTATTTTCCCCTTATTTCCCCAGACATGGTTAACGCTTTTTCATTAATCCCAATTTCTCAAGGGGTCAACGTCGTGTATAATATAAGAACAGGCTTTCCGCTCAAGGAAGGAGACAAGTATGGGGGCACGTGATTATATACATATAACACATGGAATCAACTCTTGAAAAAATGTGAAAATAAACAATTTTGTATCCAAAAACCTTTGTTTATACTCTTCGCTAGTTCCCGACTGCAACCTCCCAATCCCAACCAACATGATTCAAAACTAGCAACAATTAAAACTGAAACTAGTAAACTCCCAGATCCCAGAAGCACAACCCTCAACAATTGAAAACCTCAACCAAACTTCGCTGACAGACTCCACTAAAAACAGACCGCTCAATAGCATTTTCCATGACATGACACAATCCAAAGACTGAATATCCCAAGATGAGGGGTAGAAAAGAGGAACCACCACGCCTTGGCACATTCCTAAGTAGCAGGAAATAATCAAATATGATAAAAAGATTATCCTCATCTCAAGCTCACGAGGCAGGCACTTCACCTTTCTCGTCCTTGTCCTCCTTCTCTGTTTCTTTCTTCTCAGTGTCTCTATCTTTCTTCTCTGCTTCTGCATTCTTTTCACCACTTGAATTCTCAAGGCGATCAGCAGTTGCAGATGCATCCCTGTTTTTCTCATTCTCTTCAACACTCAAATTCTCAAGTAGAGCGGCAGTGGCAGATGCATCCTTGTCTTCCTCTCTACTCTTCTGGGACTCAGCAATTTCTTGAAATTTATCCATAAAGGTTTTGCAATCTGTAGGAGAAGAACCAGTTAATACAAGTGGATAAACACTAGATTTATGCTTTAGAGCGGTAAAGCATAACATTTTTGTTCAGAGCAAAAGAAGCAAGGGAAATTACAAAAATATTCAAGACCCCACTCTCAACCATGCCTACATTATTACACAGAAGAGACTTGAGAGTGCAGAAAAAAAAAAAGCAAGGGAAAAAGAAGTACGATAAAATTTGTGCACATCATTACATAGATCATGGAAACCATCACATCCTTCATAGACACCCACTTTGAATGTGATCATAAACCACTTCACTTCTTACACAGACTGTACAATGAACTCTTGACATATTTGCTCACAAGACAATGAGGTTTGCAACTCTAGAAAGTTTGCACGTCATCAAACAAAGAGGGTGACAGTGATGATGATGTATAAGAATGTAAAGGGTGCCTACGTCCACCATATTTCACCTAGGAAGCAGATGATATTTTGGAACCAAGCACTAGCAGTACAAGGCCTAAGCACTAGATGATATTGGCTCCAATTAAATGGATTCTAAAGCAAGTCCATCATCCGCTTCAAATGTCTTGAGACCATTATATTATGAACAACTTAAGAGTATAAGATGCTTATATATGACTTCAACATTCCCCTAATTGTAGTGAAACATAAAAGTATCTCAGCTCAAATAGGTGACCAACTTTTAAAATTAGTTTTCTTCAGTGAATCATAAAATTCCAGTGTGCAGGGGCTGATATCAGAGCTCTAGAAATATAATTAAACAGTTATATATAATTATATTCTTATACTCTTAATTATATTAAGAATATAATTACATTCTTAATCTTAGTATCAGGACCTTAGAATATAATCATCTTAAAGTCTTATACTCTTCAGCTCAAATAGACAAAACGAAAAAAAAAAAAAAAAGGTAAATTGTGGTTATAATTATATATCAAAGATCAATCTATGAAATAGAATATAAAGCATGTAGTTCTAATAAAAATTTTGACTTAACAATTAATATCGACCAACAAACTGTTATAAAGCTATATAAATATGTTAGGTGTCCAGTCAGTTACTTAGTTATAATTTAAAGAGAGTTATTTATGATTTAAATATTGGTTGGTGGAATATAGCTGTTGGAGGGGCAGCAGCTATATAAGGGAGTGTATGTATGTTATTAGGTGGCTTTTGATGTTGATGCAATTCAATTCAGAAATTCTCTCTTCCTCCCTTTTCTCTCTCATCTCTCTCCCTGTCTCTCCTTCTCTTCTACTCTCTCTTTCTCTCTTCTTCTCTTCTCCTACCCTCTCTTTCTTCACACCACTTAACAGTGGTATCAGAGCAGCTAATGCTCTCTCTAGATTGCCTAATTCTAGTACTCAACTCTTCCAAATGGCTCTTTCCACAAGCTCTTCGGACCTTTCACAGAAAATTGAGCAAGTCTGGAAGGAAGATGTTGTCCTAAGGGAGTTAATTGAACAATTGCAGCAACAAGAGGACAGATCTGGACAATTCACTTGGGATGGCAAATATTTAAGGAGGAAAGGGAAACTGATGATTGGAGATTATCAGTCTCTTAAGCAGACTAATTCTTGAATGGATGCATGCAAGTCCACAAGGACACCATTCAGGAATTAATGCTACTTATCAGAGGTTGAGGGCAGTCTTTTGGAAGAAAAAGATGTTTAATGATGTCAAGGATTTTATTAAAAATTGTGATACTCGTGTTTGATGTACGTATGAGACTATGGCAACTCCTGGGCTACTACAACCTTTGCCTATTCCAAGTAGTGTTTGGGAATCCATAACCATGGACTTTATTGAAGGTTTGCCTAAATCAAATGGGAAGGATACTGTTCTGGTAGTTATTGACAGATTGAGCAAATATGCTCATTTCCTGCCATTAACTCATCCTTTTTCAGCAACTGTGGTGGCTCAACATTTCCTAGATAATGTTTATAAATATCATGGGGCTCTTGCAGAAATTATGAGTGATCGTGATCCTATCTTTATAAGCAACTTCTGGAAGGAATTCTTGAGAGTTTTAGGAATACAACAGCAGCTAACTTCTGCTTACCATCCTCAAACTGAGGGGCAGTCAGAAGTTTTGAACAGATGCTTGGAGACCTACTTGAGGTGCATGTGTTGGGGGAGAAGTCTAAGGAAAGAAGCAAATGGTTGTTGCTTGCTGAATGGTGGTACAATACCACCTTCCACACTTCAACAAAAGCAACATCCTGTGAAATATCTCTATGGTCAAAATCCTCCAATTTATATTTCCTATTTACCTAATGAGTCTGTTATTGATGCTGTTGACAGGTCATTCACTGCAAGGGAAGAGATGCTAGCTGTCATCAAACATCCCCTATCAAGAGCTGTCAATAGGATCAAGCAGAAGGCAGATGAAACAAGGTCTGATCAAGAGTTTCAAGTAGGACAATGGGTGTTCCTCAAACTACAACCCTATAGGCAGATTTCAGCAGCTTCTAGGAGCTCTCAAAAGTTAGCTCCTAGATACTTTGGACTCCATAAGGTGCTGCAAAGAATAGGACCAGTTGCCTATAAGTTGGAACTATGTCAAGAATCAAGGATTCACCCAATTTTTCATGTGTCTCTCTTCAAATTATGTCCAGATCCATCTATGAAGCAAAGGCACCCTCCAATTGATTGGCCTACACCTCCAAATGAACCAGTGCCTGAGAAAATTTTAAACAAAAGGATTGGAAGGCAAAGAGGCAGGATTATTACGGAAGGGCTGGTTCAATGAAAAAGCTTACCTGATGACGAGGCTAGCTGGATGTCTCTATTCAATTCTCAGAAACTTTACCCCACATTTGTTGTACCTGAACCTTGAGGTCAAGGGTCTTTTGGGGAAGGGGGTATTGTTATAAAGCTATAGAAATATGTTGGGTGTCCAGTTAGTTAGTTATAATTTAAAGAGTTATTTATGATTTAAATATTGGTTGGTAAAATATAGCTTTTGGAGGGGCAACGGCTATATAAGGGAGTGTAATGTATGTTAATTAGGTGACTTTTGACGTTAATGCAATTCAATTCAGAAAATTCTCTCTTCCTCCCTTCTCTCTCTCATCTCTCTCCCTGTCTCTCCTTCTCTTCTTCTCTCTCTTTCTCTCTTCTTCTCTTCTCCTACCCTCTCCTTCTTCACGCCACTTAACATTTAACGTCAAATATGGCAACTAAAAGATTATAGTGAGAAGGGGAGGGGGATGTTAAGAAAAAAATACATAAAATCACACATCACATGTAGGCAGTTTATTCATGGCATATGAAGACTGAAGCAGAAATGACAAGTTAAAGCCTCTTAGGAACTTGATTTACATAATCACACATTATTAAGTGAAGATCGTCTATCACAAATCACTTCAAAAATACCATCGCAGAGGAGGAAATTTGGATAATAAAGTCTTTTACCACACCACAATTATCAGTGATTAAATTAAATTGTCAGACGTCTATATATGTGAGTGACTATCTTCGTCAAACACTAATAGCAAAATCAGCTAAGTGTAAGAGCCTCCTGTACTATATATTAGTACAGCAATCAAGATGGTTCAAACTGAATTTCAGATGGCCTAAGTACGCATACATACTTTCAATTGAGGCAAATCGAATGCAGAAAAGCTCATCCTTCAGTTCACCATCAGCAAAATCTCTTGCGTGCCAAACGCAAGATTTTTCGTTCCCAGCATGTTCTTGCACTGTCATTGTCTGAATAACTGCAACGGATTAAAAAAAAAAAAACACACACACCATTAACACATGAATATCAAAAGCAACAAAACTGCAAATAAAAGACATTAAGAAGCACACTTACTGAGATGATTAGCGCAGATCTTAAGGGTCTTCGATTGCCTCATCACAAGTCTAACTTTTCCAGTAACCTTGTGCTTCAGAAATTTTACAGTACCTGCACCTCTCTCCTTCCACTGGTTCCCATCCTTATCGAATCGGTAAAGCTTCGCTTTCCTACGATTGAACCAAAAAAAAAACCTAGATTTTCAGCAACTAAACAACCAAAACCCTAATGATAAATAGAACAAAGAAAACCGCATAATAATTTGCTTACAAATCGAGAATAACATCTTCGTCTTCTTCGCCAGTGGAGATGGCGACTTCCTCAAGTTTAACAATCGGAGCAACTTGGGCTCCGGTGTCCTCGTCCTCTCCGGCGGCGGCTTCCTCCTCTTCACGGTGTTCGGGATCGGTGCTGGACATGTTGGGGTTCGGGAGATATGATTGATTGCTAGGGTTTGAGTCGGAAATGATCAGAGACCGAATCGACTAACCGCAAAAGCAAGCACTTAAACACGCAAGCGCTGTGTAGTATAATGGAGAGCCTACGGCGCTGAAAAGACACGCAATCTCTCGCTTGACGGTCAGATGATTGCCACGTCGTTCTTTTTGGTTGTCGGTTAACGGATGGTTCAGATCTTTATCTGCTATTACCTTGAGATTTCTAAATTATTAAATTTTTTTCCTGAGAACTTAATTTTTTTTGTGTGCAAAATCTTATTGATCTAGGTCAATATCAATTATTTAATTATTAATAAATTAATTAATTTATCTATATTAACAGTGCACTTGTGGGAAAAATATTACTCTCTCTGTGTTTCAATATAAGATATTTTACCTTAATTCTAAATGTAATATCATTTTCAAATTACAAGATAATATTTATTATATATTTCTAAAAAATGTTTCTATTTAATTTATCTCAATAAAAAATAAATAAATTAAATAAGGATAATTTTAAAAATATCTTATTTTTAAAAATTTTAAGATAATTAATTTATTTTAATTCTCATACTTAATCTACCTATATGATTGGGTTAATATAGTTTTATATTAAATATAGAAGGAAGCAATACTGTAACTGCATGTGAAGACATGTCTATATAGGACAAAATTTATAATAAATCATATTATGGTTCTTTGTTCACAAGTTATAACAGTACAGTGCATTTTACACAAAAATGTGTTTAGTTATGATTATAAATATTTTAGATGTAGATAAGTAAATGTTTATAACTTGAATTGAATAATTTTTTATATATAATGTTGTATTATTTTTAAAAACTATGTACACTCTCATTTATTGCACAGAGTTAAAAAAAAAAATCAGCAACAATTTTTCTAATTGTGTGACTTGCCATTGATTTTAAATTTTATTGTGATATATTATTTTTTATTTGATATTGATGTATATCATACAATTATGGAAATAAGTTAGAGACTTTTTTTTCCATTTATTGCATGGGATTTAAGAAATATGTTCAAGATTTTTTTTCTTTTGCCAATCAGACATATAAGTATGAATAAAATCATTTAACCAAGGTGTCATAATTATAATTAAAAAATATTATAACTTGAGGACGTAGGTAAAAGTCTAGGATTTAAACCTTTTGATGTAATTAAAAAATATTATATTAAAACTTTAACAAAGATGAAGTCTTTTGAGCTTGTGGGTTGTTGGTGAGGGGATATTGCTTTCTCGTACTTATTTCTGTGATACATGAGAAGAAATCTGATTTTTAAAATAATTATATTTCATCAATGTAAGATGTAATTTAGGTTCTTAATTGTTATTTTTCCTATCATGTAGACTTTATTTAGTTTTAAGAATGGAATTAAAATGCAGAATTATAATTTCCTTTCATAAAAAGAGAAAATTAATTCAAAACTTTGAAATTCATGTTTGGATCATGTTTAATTTTGACCTAAATGAAGATAAACAGTTTTGTTGAAATTTAATATTGTTTCTCTCTTTTACACTTTTGGAAGATACAGTAACAATTGAAATGTGTTAAAAATTTAAGTGGTAAAGGGTTTGACTAGCATTTTTCAGGATCAAGATTTCGATTTCTGAGGAGTGTAGTAGTATTAAAAAAATTAAGCCTAAAAAAGGTATTCTCATTAGTACCTGTGAGCCGTTGTAAAGTATTACACAGTGAGATTCAGATTAGTTTGAGACGGATAATAAATCCAATATGCTCTAGAATCCCAGATGATAAAGTATAAAAAAATAAATGTGTTAAAGATTCTGTTAAGCTAAAGTATTTGGATTTAGACTCTACACTATTTTTTACCTGTTGTTACCTATCCAGTCATTTTTTTTATTTTTATGATATTTTTTATTATGTGAAATAAAATATAAAATTAAAAAAAATTGACAAGACAGACAAATGGTATAATGCCAAACAAGACCTTACTCTTTTTTTGGTATAAAAGACCTGACATTTTTCTTTCGCATATCAAAGGCATTTGCGTGGAGTGGAGGCCCAACATGAAGCCCAAATAATATCGGCATCTCTTGAGCTTTTTCTTGCAAGAACAAAGGAAAAGAAGAAAAAGAACGTAAACAACTGGGTCCTTTCGTTTACCAAAAAAAAACTTGGTCCTTTTCTCGAATAAGAAAAAAGAGTTATTCAAGTCCTAGTTAGGCCCATCACTAATTGAACTTTTTTTGGGCCACCCAAGGCTCCATCTTTATGACCCACAGAGAAACCAACATTACGGCCGTTTTTGTGCCAATAATCTTTATTTATATTAAACATTTTCTAGAACATAGATAATTTTTTTGAATAATTTTTTTTCAAAAAATTTATAGATGCCTTGACTGACGAGGAGATAGAGAGAGAATAAAAATATAGTCGGCCGTAGGTGATTGTGCTTCGTTGTGATCCCTAATAAGAAATAGAAGCAAGTATATTGTAATGTTATTGTTTCCGTAAATTTAGAACCCATGGCTGCGCCCTATCGCCACTTGTTTTTGTCCTCTTCTTCATCTTTTTTTTTTTTTCCTTCTTTTGTCCTCTTCTTTTTTTATTTTCTTTATGTTTTTTTTTTCTCTCAAACATATTTAATTACTCCTAACTTATATATATTGTGAGTGATTGTGTGGATATATAGGTTGGGAAGTAAGGTTTGAATTGATACCCAATAAAAAGAATAGTGTGACCTTATATATTTTACATTGATATAGCATTTTTTTATTTTTTAAAATATATATAAGCTTCTTTTAAGAATAAGTAATTATTCTATATTTTGACTTAATGAATTTTAAAATTGTTGATGACAACACTTGAGTCTAGTTTTTTTTCTTTAAGATAAAAATAATTTTTTTAAACAAATTCTTGCAAATCTAATCAATTTGGACATTTTAATTTATTATTTTAATAAAAATAAATTATTAACAACTTCGAAGCATTTAAATTAATTGAGCTACTATAACTTATTTTAAGATAATTGTTATTCTTTAATTATAATTTTGATAGAATCTTTCAACAAAATATTTGTTTAATTTTCTCAGTAAGAAAATTTTATGTATTTGGCTCAATAGAAGAACAAAGCTGATACATCATGCAAAAGAAAACAAGTTGGCCTCTCTACTCATTATATATATAGGGTTTGGGGCTCTATGAATTTATTTTATTTTATGTATTAGTGTATAAATATAATCATATATATATATATATAACAATAATTATCACCACATAACCTAAAAGTCATTCCCTATGTCCTTTGTCACTATTACTATATACACAATCCCACATATTATCAATGTGCCTTTGTAACTATTACTATATACACAATCCCACATATTATCCTTACACGCACCATACCCTCCTCAATCCTTTAACCCTTTTCTTATGACTTATGTTTAATGTGGGACCCTCTTCCTCTAAACAGGGCACCCAAACGGTTTTCCATTTTAAGAGTTTATTAAAAAATAAATTGTAATTACAATTTATTTTATAGGTTTAGTTCCGATATTATGTTTATTTTATACTTGAACATCTTTATAGTCTTATAAAGTTTATCTGAGTTTTTTTAGATATAAATGTTAAATAGATCTTTAATGAGGTAAAAATGATTTTCCATTTAAAAATGACATGATCATGTTTTTCCAAGTCAAATAAAATTTATCACAAGCTAGTTGAAAACAATCACATTAATTAGACAAAAGTATACTTACTTTTATTCTTTAAGTTTGTATCAAATTTCATTTTAATCCTTTAATTTTATTAAGTTTCTTTTTATTCATTTAATTTTTAAAGCATAGTCAAAAGTTTCCTCTTGATTAACACCATTATTTAGTTAATGAAAAATTAAATATCTTCAAGATTTAGGGTTATTATTCATAGTTAAAAAAGAAAGTTTCAAAGTTCAAATATCAGCGTAATACTTGACTTGGAAGACTATAAAAGTGATTAAAATGTAAATAAAACATGTTCCCAGTAACAAGTAAATTAATCAATTTAACACTGACGGAATATTTATGCTAAAATAAGGACAGAAATACTATAATAAGATACTCAAATACTAATAAAATAAATCACACAACAATTGAATGGCACGCTAAATTAACAAACTAATTAATTTCCAATAAGTCAATTACCATATGTGTGTATATATATATAAATTGTATAAAAAAACTCGAAAATCAATTCAAATTCAATATTTTTTAAGCCACAAATCATGATATATTGATACTAAAAGCACAAAATTCAAAATTATATATAAATGATTACATTTATATGATATGTCTATATATAAATTGCTGGGCAGTGGACGTGAAGATGCTTGTGGGTACTTGCGCTTGAAGGACAAAGGGGGTAATATAAAATTAGTTGGGAGGCTTAATTAAATTAATAAATGATAAATGTAAAATAGCAAAGTAAATAAAAAAATAGATTCACGCCTGCAGAAGCCTAGGTCTGTGTATTTTGCTTTTCAGTGCAGCTTCATTGTTATAGGCCGAGAGAAAAGTGCAGCTTCATTGTTAATTCTTAATTATTTTGATTCACTAATTAATAATGCTCAGGACAAGCCCTATGCGTCAGTTGAAAAGTTTTTAATAAAATTAGGTTACGTTTGGGTACTAGAATTAGCTGGGCCTAAACTTAAGGAAATGAAATAGGGATTCAATCCCAATTAAGGTTTGGTTGTAAGATGGTAATCTTCTGAAAACAGCATATTCTCACAAATCAATCTATGGTCCCAGAGAGAGAGAGAGAAGTGATCATTCATTCCTATATTAGAATCAAAATAAAATGACGTAAATGTCCTTGCCCGTTCCGCTGTTGGCTGCTTCTCCTTTCGATGCTTCTTCCTCATCTGCAACTTCCTTATTGTTTCTTCAAATTGTGATTGTGTGTTGGGTTTCTGAATCTTCGATTGGGAGTTTGTTTCAGGCGACAAAGGAAGAAGGAGATGAACAAATTGTTAGAGGGACATTTTAGTCATTTTTCTTAAATGTTATAAATAAAAAGATTTTATTTCTCTCCTATATCATATCTAACAAATTCTTTTCATTTAATTCCATTTTTATTCTTTTGGCAAAAAAAAAAACCTTTTTCTTACTTCTCTTTTTGACAACCAAAGAAGCTCTAAGTGATATGTACGACCTACGATGCATAGATATAGATGCAAGATCCAGTACGACACGATACGATAGGTTAGATATAATAAATTTTAAAATTTTAGGAGGTAGGTACAATAGATATAAATATAAAATTAAAGCACATATTTAACAAATTAATGTATTAAAGATAAAAAAATATCAAAAAATTTGTGTTTAAAATATTTATAATAAGAAACCAAAAATTGATTTTTTTTAAAAAAATTTAAGTTATTTTAGAACTTCGTAAAGAAAAAAAAATTAGAATACATTTATGATACATATCATGAAATACGGCATGAGTATTGTATCTAATACATATTGAATATGAATACGTTTTTCTTTTTGAAGTATTGGTGCAATAAAATGTACAACCTATAATTCACCATCATATAAATTCTAAAATTTCGTATTAGATTATATACATAATTATTTTAAGTGTCTAAGTGCTTATGCATAATCTCTTGTCATAACTATCTTGTTAATTATTTAATTTATTTAGCAAGCATGGCGTACTAAGAGAATAATCCTTTATACATTACCTAAAATTTAAGAAAATCAATATATCTTTTTGGTCTAAGAAATATATCAATATATCATCAATATCAATATATATCATAAAATCTATATCAACATATATAATAAAATCTATAACAAGTCATACAATCTACAAGTTATCAACAATACCACTTATTTCTCATATTTCATACAATGCAAGGAAAACTTGTCTAATTATTTGTAATAGCTCAATGTTTAAGGGAATCATAGGCAAAAAAAAAAAAGTTTAAAGAGGTTCACTATCACTAACATATCATATTTTTATTAGAGGGTTCAGGCTTTAAACACTATTTAAGTGTTTACATATACCTCACCCTTTTTATTTGAGCTAGGTTAGGTGGCTAACATATCAATATTTTGTCAATAAAACAACCAACTAATTAATGGCAGTAAGCTGCATGAACTATTAATTATCAGATTTTATAATTTTATAATTAAAAAAATCATGTGTATATAATTTAAAATTTGTAACTATTCTATGTAATTTTAAGTTATTTTTCTTTATGATCCAGCAAGCTTTAAATTTTTTTTTCGGAGAGGAAGCTAATAAAAAACCATATAGATACTACATTAAGTGGTCTAAATATCATAGATTTCATCTCTTTTACCTGTCTCAATAAGCTATCTACAGCTATCATGAGGCCGATTATTTAAGAATAATAAATTCTCTATCTATCGATCGAATGCACCTATGTTACGCCATCTAGTTAGCGTATTCATTAGCCTCTCGAAACATATAATCAATTGTAACTATTCATTCTCTTACGAAGTATTTATATGATGTCATCAATGATCTTTCTTAGAGGATGCATTTTTAGAAATTTCGCTAGTTGTTGTGAGATTTATGGTTTCAATAGAGTTACTGCAAACAACAATCTTTCTAAAACCATTATCCCAACAAATCTTAACGCCATGATGATCGAATTGCCTTGGGCTCAATATCAGTACCAAGCCTTGCCTCTCATTTAGCCATGAAGACCAAGATCCAGTCACTTTCACAATCATGAAGAACTCCCCCACATATAACTTCACATCTTTGATTGACTGAGCCATCAGTATCCAGCCAGACCCATAATTTTTCAGGAGGTCTCTACCAAGAATAGATTTCTCTGTCTCACCCCTAATTAAGGTTGTCTTTGTACGGCTTCCATTGTCATATCCTCCACAGTCTTCTGCACACATATGAATGTGATGTCCTAATCCTCTTGTTCATAGAGACCCACATGCATGTCCAAAATCCAAGGCAATTTCCCCGTATATATAAGAGCTCCCTGCTTCACTCTTTGCGTTCCGTTCCATAATATCCATTCTTGCATCGAAAGAGAAAGCAATCTATCGGTCATATTATGTTTTAATCACTATTTTTTGCCAAACCTCTTTGGCTTTGATGCAATCTCAGACTATACGGAGTGCAGGCATTGCATCTAAACAGGCACATCCTTTGACCATTAGCATTCTCATCACATCCTTTCAAATTTTATAGTTTGAAAACCATATAAAACTTGACTTGATGTTCGAGTGATCGAGTCATCTCTTTCATTAATAAATATGTTATATATTTCATTAGTGAAAGTT
This sequence comes from Adenanthera pavonina, assembly GCA_026686845.1. Taxonomy (NCBI): domain Eukaryota; kingdom Viridiplantae; phylum Streptophyta; class Magnoliopsida; order Fabales; family Fabaceae; genus Adenanthera; species Adenanthera pavonina. Next base: position 48,141,995 of record JAIVEN010000001.1, on the reverse strand, counting down.
GAATACATCAAAAAGTTATTTATGTAAGACTTAAAATTCAACAGAGTTATCAATAGAAAATATAAAATTTAACCAACAAAGTTCAAGATTTTTAATAGGTAGTTAAACCTTTTAAATATACTATCAGGGGTTCAATTCTTTACCATGTGCAGGGAAAATATTTTATTGGGAAAGACAAATTTATTTTGATAATTTCTACACCTCGAAAAGAATTAATCTTTGGTTGTGGTGTACATAATTTTTTGTTAAATTTAAAAGATTTATCTATATTTAATTAGACATAAAAATATTATTTACAAAACAAAATTTAAAATCAATTTTAAAATTAAAAAAATTGAAAAACTAAACTATGTGCATCCAAATTATGAAGCATGTTGTATTTTATATATGTAGCGGCTTGTGAAAGCAAACTTTGAATCCTTTTTAGGAGATTCTTTGCTCTAAGGACAGGGAACTTGCTGGGTCAAAATAATTTCCTGGGAAATTGTTTTGTGGTTCAATAATCATCATTATTTGAATTTCCATAACCCCAGAATTAGGGAAAAGAAATTGAGATGGACTTTGCAGTTTGACTATAGTGTATAATATAAGATGTAATTATGATACTCTTTAAAACTTATAGATCTTGGTTTACATCATCCGTTACAGTTGGGACATTCATATCATACACACACAAATATATATAAATATATATATATATATATCGGTCTAAGCAACATCTTTAGTTCAGTGACTTTCAAAACACTTTTCAACTATTTTTTTATCGCTAATTTAGATTTAATTTCTAACATTGTGATGCATAGGATTGTCTCTGGGAACTAATCAAATCCGGTATCAGTATACTATGCATCATATCTTATTTAAATTAAACTTAATTTTTTTTATATGCATGTGATTAATTACTATAGTGTTTCTGAACTCACTTAATTAAATTTAGTTTATCAAAAACAGACTAATTATGTGTGTGTGGATGTAATCTTGATTTGAGTACCATCAAATCGAACAAAAGAAGCTCTAGTAACATGATTTTTATTTCATTCATATTTTTTTCGGTATGATTCTATTTATATATATACACATGCGCACACACTTTTCTAGGTAGTTTTAGAGTGTGTTTGAATTGATTTATGTATAAATAATTATAAGAATAAGTATTTATTCATAATAGATTATGTGAATAAGTAAATATATTAAAAGTGATTTATGTTTAAATATTTTTACTCCATAAGTGATTATGAGAAAAAAATGTGTTTGGATTTTGATAGTTTAAGTGATTATTAGATGGATAATGAGAAGAAAAGATGAAATAAGTAATTATAGAAGGATAAATAATTATCATAAGTAGAAAAAATCAGTTTCTTTCATAAACACTTATTTAAGATGTAAATACTTATTGATAAGTAGTTTACGTTTGAAAACTCCAACACATAATCAGATTTCATAAATGATTATGTGTTCTATCCAAACAGCCACTTAATATTGGATATATATATATATATTTATAAATTTATATAAATTCACCAATCACAATTTCAGAGGACTCTAAACAAAACTTTAATTTTTAATTATTAACTTACACATGGGAGGTAGTCATTGCTGGAATAAACACATATGATCGATTAGTATATTTACTAATGGATATTATATATGATATAGGCAAATTTTAAATAAGAGCTTCAATTTTTGGAAAAAAACATTTTTAAATTGAAAGATTACAAAATTTTTAAAAGCGCAAGCTTCCAAGTTTTATTCAGTAGAATTGGAGGTGCCTTTCCTTCCTATCATTAAATATAACACAGAGATTATTAATTTTGTCTTTTGGCCTGAAAACACAGATTATTAATTAACATATCATGTTTTGGTAATAGAATAGTTAATTAATTAATTAACGATAAAAGATTACTATTTGCATGCATTTGAAAATGTAAGAAATTATTAATTTTGTTTTTTGGCCTGAAAACACAGATTATTAATTAACATATAATGTTTTGGCAATAGAATAGTTAATTAATTAATTAATGATAAAAGATTACTATTTGTATACATTTGAAAATGTAAGAGAATATTCATTACCGACACAAATTGAAAAGTGCACTTACGAATCAATGAATATAATACTCATCTCTTAGGATAAGTCCGAATCCAAGTCCAGTAAATCTAGGAATAACAATAGTACAGCCTTGTGAAAAAATGTTGTCTCTCTGTATTTCAGTGGTAATTCCATCGCTTGGGAACCCCCATCACCAACTCTCCCGCTTCGTGTACAATTGCGACCGTTCACTAATTTCAAATTCAGTATGTCCTTATTCTTATACGAGATTCAGATCTTCAATTGCTTACAGAATTTTTGATATCTCAGACCAGATGCCCCATTACTCGAAGCAAATCTCCTCAGAGTATGTTTAACAACATTGGGGCATTTTATCGAACAGGTTATCTGCAAACCTGAACTTCACTCGGTTCTGAATTTTATTGCATTGTTATGATATGAGCTTCTAACTAGTGATTGTTACAAACAACAGAGATTGTAACCATCATCTTATGATCAATATAAATAATTAAGGCACTCTTCTGGTTTAGGAGCATAAACTGGGCTTTCCATGCCAAAAAGCCAAGGGAAAAAAATCATAGGTACCTAAGACAAAAACCTCAATTCAAAAATTTTGTGACATGTATGAGAGGTAAGGCCTCGTGCAGCTGAGCTGCAAGAGAAAACAGTCAAAACCTAAACCCTAAAGAGAACCCTAATCGTTAATTGTGCCCTAAATTATTCAAAAACACACTCTCACTCATGTGACATATTAATTTTCTTTTCTTTTGCTCCACTCCCAAAACACCCCCACCTCCTCTTCCTCGGAAACCAAGTCACTCTAGCCTTTCTTAATTCCACCCTTCACAGTTTACACAGTAATCAATCAGACAGTGAAAAGGATAAACAAACAAAGTAAAATCTTCCACAAAATATTTACTCTTGTCATTTCTTCCTTCTCTCTCAGCCACATGCTCCAGTAGCAGTTCCTCTGTATCTTCGCTGCTCTTGCCTTCAAATCCTTTATGATGGAAGGGATGACACTAGTAAATTCTCTCTTTATCTCATTTTATTTATTTTTTAAGAATTTAACATAAAAATTAAGAAAAATAATAAATAATGTAATGAATAATGTAATTTTATTAAATTATTCTTAATTATTATTTATTATTATTTATAATATTGATTTCATGAAATAATATACTCTTAAGTGCTTGAAGATATAATTGAAAGAAAATAATTAGTTCTTCGTTAGTTTTCTAAATTAATAAATAAAATGAGATATTTAAATTTTTTTAAAATTACACATAAAATGCACATGAGGAAGTATAGTTTATACAAAGAAAAAAAGATATTGAAATTGTTTTACTTCTCCAACCCTCTTTAACTTTCACAATCTCCCAAGCTGCCTCACTCCTATATTATCATCATCAAAGTACTCTTTCTGTTCCCAAGGAAGGCATTCTCACTCCTCTTATGTCAACATTTGCACATAAACATACACCTCAAGCTCTGAATCCCTTGCTAGTGTCCCAATATAACCCTACTTACCACCATATGGATAAATATTACTCTCTTTGTTTCTTTTTAAATGTCTGTTAAGATTTGTATCATACAAATTAAAAAATATAATTAATATATTAAATTTTTTTGAATTTATTAATATGTCTTTATATTAATAAATAAATAAAAAAGTAATTAATATTGTATTTGACTTTAAAAATAACAGATGAGGGTATAAGTAGAAAAGCAGTAATTAATGTTATCTTAAAATTTTAAAATGACACATAAGAAGAAACAAAAATTTTCTTATAATGTGCCAGATAAAAAAAAATAGAGGGAGTAGCTGTTAGCTCTTACAACTTAACCTCAATGCAAAATTTTGAGATTTTACATTTTATGCAATTTTAACACACGTTAATCCAAAATCTACAAAAAGACACTTTGCTTGGTATTTAAATGCAAGATAAAAAAAAATGCTATATCTTTTCTTATTTATTTATTTGTTCTAAGTTTTGGTATAGAACCATACAAAGAAAGACAATCACTTCTTTTTCTTCATTTATCTAAATCTGTCAATCTTGTTAAACATCAAGATTCCATATTAAGGCATCAATAAGAGCTGGGAATTAATTTTGTTAACTGTTATTTGCTAGTTTTATTTTTTTTTATGTGTACACCCGACATACTAGATCTACCTCACTGTAATTAAAGGATTTATCAAAATTCAGACTAATTTAAATTAAGTTGAGTAAGATTCTTTCGAATGGCAAATTCTACAACTATACATTTTACATGACGAGATTCTCAACATTGAAACTCGTTATTTGTTAGCTTTATTGATGTGGTTGTGGCAAAAAAAAGAAAAATTTACTAATGTGGTTTGGAGAAGACTTGGCCGCTAGAATTGACAAATGGTAAAATCCTTCTGTGCTAGTCTAATTTTGTCTAAAATTTGAATAAAACACATTGCTAATTTCATGCATTGAATCAAAAAATTCTTTCTTCTTCCGACATCTTGATCATCCCATTATTTTTTTTTTCTTTATGCGAAATTTCAAGGGTACACTCATATAGTGTGTGTGTATATATATATATATATATTCCGTTTCTTCTTATTAAGCAGTAACTAGCCTAATCCCTCTGGACAATGGTGAGATTTTTTTGGTTCGTAACTTTGTACATAAACTTGATTTCTCTAATTTTATCACATGAAAATTCACTATATTTTACAGTTAATTTTTTTAAAAATAACTTAGATTAATATTCCTTCTATTTCCTTTTATAAGACATATTTTTTAAAAATAAAAATTTTAAAATATAAGTCATTTTATAAAATTTATGCTTCATTTAATATTTGTTTTTTATTTTTATTCTTATTGGGAATACCCAAAAGAATTATAATGAAGAGAGATTAAAAGAAATACATTTAAGGTGAGTTATAATTTAATAAGGATAATTTTAAAAAAATAAGATAATTTAAAAAATATCAAAATTTTTAATTAAGATAAATATCACTTATATAAAGAAGTAATATTTTTGCTGAAGATAAAAGAGGAAATTAGGAGCCGCTGTCGTTGAAGCCCACTTCTCACTCCTCACTTAATATTTTATATAAACGGCTCTGCTTAGAGACAAATAGCGCCAAAAGCAGGGCAATATGGTACATTAAACAACCTAAGAAGCCAAACCAACGAATAAAAAAACTAGGCCTGGCATTTAAATGCAAGATATAACTGAGTGTGGAGGTTTTCCAAGTGCTTTGAACTCAAAAAAAGGCTCACCCTCTTCTCCACCACCGCCGAGCTAAACCCCATTACCTGTAAGCATTCACGCCAATCATGGAACCCAATAATGGTTATCCATAACTCTTGAAAAGCCAGAACTTGAATAGCTACTATGCCTTCCTTTCCACCTCCATTAGGCATTAGCACTAAAAAAACATAGTAACGCAGCAGCATAAGAGGAGGCAAATGCATTTTCTGGTGAGGCAGAGGAATAGGTAACAGTTTTTTTGACAAGTTTTTTCAATTCCTTCATAAAGATAGATGTCACCATCTCTTTTGTTTCACATGCAAGTATTGAAAACGCTAGTGTGAAATTTAAGCATCTTACCTCAATAGAAATCTCCTTCACATGCATATTGTCGCTTAGAGTGGACTTTTATCAGCTTCACCACCATCTTCAACAGCAGGACGACTGACTCCATTAGACTTTAGACCCAGTTCTTGTTAGTCTTCGTCACTTTCACCATTAAGTCATATTCGTTACCCCAAATGGGAAATAATGTTCCTTCTAGTGTTACCCCATCTCTGTTATTTTCTCTGTTCTTCTTCTGGCTGACCATGACAAAGATTGAAAAAGTCACCTCTCTCTCACCTGACGGACAGGCGCTTCATTCTCTTCTGTCTTCAGCTGATCCTTACGCAAAATCCTCCTCTTCTGTTCTCTCCTCATGGAACCCATCAAGCCAAACCCCTTGTTCATGGCATGGCATTTCTTGCTCCCCACAGGGCAGAGTCATTTCATTATCTATTCCAGACACTTTCCTTAACCTTTCCTCTTTGCCTTCCCAGCTTTCTTCTTTATCATATCTACAACTTCTTAATCTGTCTTCCACTAATATATCTGGCTCCATCCCTCCTTCTTTTGGCCAGCTCTCCCACCTTCGCCTCCTTGACATATCTTCAAATTCTCTCACTGGTTCCATTCCTGAAGAACTCGGCAAACTCTCTTCACTTCAATTCCTTTTCTTGAACTCCAATAGGTTGACTGGAAGGATTCCTCAGCAGCTTGCTAATCTTACTTCACTTGAAGTTTTCTGCCTTCAAGACAATCTCCTTAATGGATCAATACCATCACAATTAGGCTCTTTAACATCTCTACAAGAGTTTCGAATTGGGGGTAATCCGTATCTAAGTGGTGAAATTCCATCACAATTAGGACTACTCACCAATCTCACTACATTTGGGGCTGCAGCCACTGGACTTTCAGGTGTTATTCCCACTACATTTGGGAACTTGATCAATCTCCAGACGCTAGCACTTTATGATACAGAAATTTCTGGTTCTGTACCACCGGAGCTTGGCTTGTGTTATGAGCTAAGGAATCTGTATTTGCACATGAATAAGCTGACAGGTTCTATCCCTCCTCAACTGGGTAAGCTGCAAAAGCTTACTAGCTTGCTTCTTTGGGGCAATGCCTTATCTGGGCCAATCCCTGCTGAGATTTCCAATTGTTCATCACTTGTTGTGCTTGATGCCTCCGCCAATGAAATTTCGGGTGAAATACCATACGATTTTGGAAAGCTCATGGTTCTAGAACAGCTTCATCTATCAGACAATTCACTCACAGGGAAAATACTATGGCAACTGAGCAACTGCACTAATCTTGCTACTCTTCAGCTTGACAAGAATCAGTTATCAGGTACTATTCCATGGCAAATTGGGAGACTGAAGTATTTGCAGAGTTTTTTCTTGTGGGGAAATTCAGTGTCTGGAACCATACCTTCCTCTTTTGGCAACTGCACCGAACTTTATGCACTTGACCTTTCAAGGAACAAGCTAACAGGTTCAATTCCAGATGAAATTTTTGGCTTGAAGAAGCTGAGTAAGCTTTTGCTTCTGGGAAATTCCTTATCTGGAAAATTACGGCAAAGTGTTGCAAATTGTGAGTCTCTAGTGAGGTTGAGGCTTGGAGAAAATCAACTTTCAGGACAAATTCCTAGAGAGATTGGCCAACTGCAGAATCTGGTGTTCCTCGACTTGTACATGAACCATTTCTCAGGAAGCCTGCCGATGGAGATTGCAAACATCACGGTTCTTGAACTCCTAGATGTTCATAAAAATCACATTACTGGGGATATCCCATCTCAGCTTGGGGAACTTGTAAATTTGGAGCAGCTAGATCTCAGTAGAAACAGTTTGACAGGTGAAATTCCTTGGAGCTTTGGAAACTTCAGTTATTTGAGCAAGCTCATTCTCAACAATAACTTACTCACAGGGTCAATCCCAAAATCGATTAGAAACTTGCAGAAACTAACCCTACTGGATTTGAGTTACAATAACTTCTCTGGTGACATCCCATCTGAGATTGGTTATGTTACAAGCTTAACCATCAGTTTGGACTTGAGCTCAAATGCATTTACAGGAGAAATCCCTGAGTCAATGACCAGTTTAACACAGTTACAATCACTTGATCTTTCTCATAATATGCTTTATGGAGGAATTAAGGTTCTTGGTTCCCTCACCAGTCTCACTTCCTTAAATATCTCCTACAACAATTTTTCAGGTCCTATCCCAGTAACTCCTTTCTTCAGAACCCTATCTTCAAATTCATATCTTCAGAATCCCCATCTTTGTGAATCCCTTGATGGGACCACATGTTCTAGTTTGCTACGAAAAAATGGTTTAAAATCTGCCAAAACCATAGCTTTGATATCAGTAATTCTTGCCTTGGTTACCATAACTGTCATTGCATCATGGATTTTTGTAACCCGAAATCACAAGAATATGATTGCAAAATCTTTGGGGACATCGACATCTGCATCAGGAGCTGACGATTTCTCCTATCCTTGGACTTTCATCCCATTTCAAAAACTAAATTTCACCATAGATAATATCTTGGATTGCTTGAAGGATGAGAATGTGATTGGAAAAGGTTGCTCTGGCGTTGTCTACAAGGCTGAAATGCCTAATGGGCAATTGATAGCAGTGAAGAAGCTTTGGAAAGCAAACAAAGAGGAAGAAGCTGTGGACTCTTTTGCAGCAGAAATTCAGATTCTTGGGCACATCCGGCACAGGAACATTGTGAGGCTCCTAGGTTATTGTTCTAATAGAAGTGTTAAGCTTCTTCTCTACAACTACATTGCAAATGGTAACCTAAGACAGCTGTTGCAAGGGAATAGGTACCTGGACTGGGAAACTAGGTACAAGATTGCTGTTGGGTCAGCTCAGGGTCTGGCATACCTTCATCATGACTGTTTGCCAGCAATTCTTCACAGAGATGTTAAGTGCAATAACATACTTCTTGATTCCAAGTTTGAGGCATATCTGGCAGATTTTGGTCTTGCCAAGCTGATGAGTTCACCAAACTATCACCATGCAATGTCCAGAGTTGCTGGTTCCTATGGTTATATTGCCCCAGGCAAGTATACGATCTACCTTATTTTTTAACCTTACTTAATGCCCTTAGATTTGTTGATTTCAACGTAGTTTGAATCAAGCCGAGGAGCTCATTTTCAGTATAACTGTAGTTTCAAACAGTAGGCACTTCTACCTTTCATATTTTGCCATGTAATGCAATTTTTAATCATGGTTCAATTCGATTCTAAAATTTGAAAATAATTCATATGTGGATACAAGTAATAGTCACTTTTTGAAATTCATAGGAGTACAGTAAATATTTCCCAAGCTGAGGCATGTTTATTGATCAGTGTCTTGTTATTCAAACCTGCAAAGTTTAATTGTAACCATTTTAATGGCCATTGCAGAGTATGGCTACACCATGAACATAACAGAGAAGAGTGACGTCTACAGTTATGGAGTGGTTTTGCTGGAGATACTAAGTGGGCGAAGTGCTATTGAATCCCATTTTGGGGATGGAGTACACATAGTTGAGTGGGTCAAGAGGAAGATGGGAAGCTTTGAACCAGCTGTGTCAATTCTAGACACAAAGCTCCAGGGTCTACCAGATCAAATGGTACAAGAGATGCTTCAAACACTTGGAATTGCCATGTTCTGTGTGAACTCTTCACCGGCTGAGCGACCTACGATGAAGGAAGTGGTGGCTCTGCTAATGGAGGTGAAGAGCCCACCTGAGGAGGTGGGTAAGACCTCTCAGCCTCTAATAAAGCAGTCCTCAAATCAAAGTTAAATTTCTTCTCTTTTTTATCCCCTTTTTTTTCCTTTCTCTCTTTCACTTCCAATGAGCTAGAGATTGATGATGCTGTTTATGTGGGAACTTTGAGAGTAGAAAGCTATAGAAACTAATGTCAATGGATTCAAACGGCTATCATTGTACAGTTTAAGAAATATAAGTATCTGTTATCTTATCTGCATCATGTGATTGTGGTAACCATGCTATTGCATGACATCTTTCTAAGTCTTCCTTTTGGCTTATTTACATGTCATGCTGAATTGCTGAATAGTTGGCTGAGTTGATGTGAAGTTGCACGAAAATTTGTCATTTGTGCTACTCACTCAAATGGTCCTGGTGTTTATGGCTAAAATTCTGCTGATAATTCTTTCAGTTTATTCACAGGATGTCCGTATACAAAATTTGAGTAAAATCCCATTTTCACCGTTACAAAATCACCCAATCCCTGGGTTCCCTGGAATTTTTTGTATTGTTCTACTGCTGAAAAAGTTACATTGTTTTTAAACCACATATAATATTTGGCTATTTGCTTCCGCAATAGTTAATAGAGTAAATTATAAAAACTCAGTTTTATTAAAATTATACAGATTTTTTTATAAAATTATTAAAATATATACTTTAGTCTAATTTAAAACTCTTTGATTAAAAAATTTAGTCAACCCAATTTAAATTTAGATCAATGAAGAATATTTCAGTTAAATAATTTAAAATTGAGTTAAAGTGTAATATAACTTGTTATTTTAAGGGAGATCCATACAAATATATATTGAAAATAAAAAATCATGTTATTCTAACAAAATTCATAAAAAATCACATAATTTACTAAGAAAATATATAATATATCTTTACTACCTTGTGAATAGTGGTGACATTGGACCAAAATCTTTTTTCTTTTTTTACCGCTAAAACGATAGAGAAAAGCACAGGAGATAACCTATTGATAACAGAGTCGCAATTGAAGGAGCAGGAAGAAATATTACTTAAATTTCTATCTTACTCCTTTGGATCCTTGATATAAGATTTTTTTAATCAAATTATACAAATTAAGAATAAGAGTTAAAATTAGTTAACTATTTTAATTTCTTCAAAAATAAAACATTTTTTTAAAACTATTCTTATTTAATTTTTTTCTCTCTTTCTTTGAGATAAATTAAATAAGGATATTTTTTATAAATGTGTAATAAATACTGTCTCATATTTTAAAAATAATTTTATATTTATGACAAAGATAAAAAATTATATATTTAAGGCCAGAGCGAGTATTCTTTAGTATTTCATATAAAATATATTTGACATTGTTATGCTTTTATTTGTAAAGATATTTGCCTACTTAATTTGATAAACCTAGTTCCTCTAAATTCGGATTGCTTAAAGGAAATTTCCTTCTTTCCCGAGAAAAATGTCTCTTTCCAGGGGAAAAGTGTGGAGAGGAGAAAACGACAGAGCCGAAAGGTGTGGGCCTAATAAAAGAAAATCTTCAAAGCCAACTAGTTTCCTTGAGTAATAATTGGTTGAGAACCAATAATGCTTTTATGCAGACAAATGGGCAACTATCTTTAAAAAACATTGTATATATGAAGGAAAGGTGCGTCCATCTTATGTAGGACCAGTACTGCAGTGTGCTGAAGAGGCAGAGGAAAACAAACCATACTTCCCTTCCATACCTTCCCAGACAGTAGATTTGCCGCCCACTTCATATAATTTCTCTTCATTGCTATCATTTTCAGGATTACTCACAAGTCTAAGTCAAAAAGGAGATCATGCATGTTCATCAGTCTGTCCTTTCTCCTTCTTGCCTAGGCTAGCATGGCTCTAGTGGTTAACAGTTATTTTCATGATCATATAAATGCAGAACTATATGCATATATCACTCCAACAGATATTCCATCCACCCATATATCAGTCCAATAAAATTGTTTCAGAATAAGTCAATGTTAGTAATTTAGCAACGAGGAATGGAAGTCAAAAGGTATGGTGGAAGATGACGATTAATTGAGTACATGCTAGGAGAGAACAGCTTTTGTTCCATCCACCCATTTCTCTAACAAGTGAGTAGGCTCATTCTAAACATATAATAGTTGGCTTCCAATATATTGTTCTTTCAGCTCCAACGCTTGCAATTGCCTATTGCCTAGTCTTTTAAGCTTACCATTTACCGACAATGATATTTAGAAGAAGGTCTAGTTTGCCAGGAACTGACAAGTCTAAATGATTTTGAATTCTAAGTTGCTTGATAATCTCTTTTAGAAGTTCTGCCAAGCACTGAAGTTGATTAAAAATCACTAATTAATTCTAAGAAGCCAGTAAATGAAGGTACTTAAAAAATTAAAAAATAGGTTGGATGGCAAATACTTTTTTTTTTGGGGGGAAATAAAAGGCTAGAGATAAGCCTTCAAGAAATGCCTCTGATGGTTTAGAAAACAAGACTTCCCTTGTCGATATCCATGATCTGCATACCCTTCGCAGGCGGTCGATTAACAATAAGAAAGTTGTTATCCATTCCATGCGCTTGATGAGCCCGCCGGTGATGGCAAATACTAATTAAGTGGGATTAGTACATATTTTTTTAATTAAAAAATCTTATCCCTACTTTTATTTTCTGTTTGGAAATTGTTTGAGGGAGAGTAGATATCACTTAACGATAGATTTAGCTACTCATCCATCATTGGCTTTCCCATGTATAATAGAACAGTTAATCTCTGGGTGTCACTTCTAAAGGTTTCGTATTTTCCAGTAAGGTAATTTTTCCATTAACATGCTGGTAGTGCTCCAATGCAGAGTCGGATCAAAGCCAGAAGTAAAGGATTATATAATCTTATTAGTGCTTAGCAGAAGCCAGAAATTAAAGGGAAACAGTTAGTAGGGTTATTTTCATTCAGTATTTTGCTATGAAGAGATGCTTGTATTTGGTAATCTATAATTCAAGATGCTTGATAACATCCTACCATAATACTAATAGAATAAAAAATAATTTTGAAGTTAAAAATGTTTTTGTACCCCTAAATAAAAAATATTAAATGCTAAATAATAATAACAAAGATATAATAAAAATCATGTATCTCATTTTTCGTGCAACAGAAAAGGAATGCATTTTTCCTTGGTTGTTACCAAATGCACCAGATTTAAGAGAGGGAGGCCATTAGAAAGGCACAAAAGGCATTGGAAGAGGTACAAGGAGCCGTTTGATACACGAAATGAAAATAAATAGAATAAAAAAAGTTATCATGAGGATGAAAAATGATCCTCATACTTTTTGAAAATGGAAAAACAAAAAGAAAAAGAAATGAGAGATAAATATTATTGAGTAATAATTATAAGGACATAATAAATATTGCACAAAGAGGATGAAGAAAAAAAAGCCTTTTTCATCCTCCCTACCAAATGGGGTCTAACTAGCAAGGGAATATTAAGGAGTGATCCGTAAGTGGTTCAGACAAGAAAATTCTGATATGAGCGTGGGAGAGAGTAGCCTCCCCAGAGACAGGGTGTTCTGTGTTGCTAGTATTTTCTTCATTGTGCTAAGATATGAAAATCGTACCTACCTTGATACTATGGTACCAAGAACGTTAAAGAAAGTAAAAATAACAATATAACAATCCCTTAAATGCCAAAAAAACTCAATATTACGATTATTTCAACAAGTAAGCATCGTCCAGTCCTGCACAATAGGCTGTTCCAAACAGTTCATTACTCCCAGTTTAGACCATATAAAACTGTTCTTAGTAATAATGAGGGGTGAGACACCAGCTAATAAAAATACAGAAAAATATTAGGTAAGAGTGGAAAACATTGCATACAGGAAACAAATAAAACGTTTTTTCTGTGATGATAATGAAAGACCTATAGCCATGCTTAAAAATGAAAAAGTAGACACTGATCCCCCACTGACCCACTGCATGAGAAATTATTCTCTGATTTACCTTCTAAACTGACATGAAGATAGACCAGACTATCAAGAAAGTTAAGCTTCGTTAGACTACAGTGTGAGAAATGGGAAAAAACAGACCAAAGAAAATGGCACAAACTTTGAAAACACACATTTTGTCCATATGCATTGCACATCTTCACTTCTCACCTTCATTTCATGAATAAAGTTTTTTGTCTCAACCATTCAGCAATTATAAACTTCATACTGAATATCATATGGTCATTACCAAATACATTCTCTTTCAAAAAGTTTACATGGCTTTTACTTAACATCATTCCTTGGTCACTAACACATGATTCATTAGCATGTTATTTAGAAGCAGCAACAAATGAAAGGATCTTCCAGTTAATAAAGAGGAACAGTCACCATACTCTTTAATTGCTGCGTCCTTCATTCTTCAAAAGTCGCAATTCCAATATTATATCACAGCCATCACAAAGAATATATTAGCTTCAAGCTAACATTATGTGTTCAATCATGCAAGTACAGATTCATTCGTACTTTTCAGCATTAAGATCACAAGTAGGTCACAAGAATATCAACAAAGGTAGAAATTTCCACACAAAAACTCCTTAATAGGAAGTTTCTAGTCTATTCATTCCCACAAGAATGATTTCAAAATTTCTTATCTTCCAAATATTAGCCACTAGCTACTTACCACAGACCAATACAGCTAGTTGTCCACATCGGTGTCAGCATTGATCAACAATTTCAACACAAATCATTTTTGTTCAGACCCATGAACCCATTCACATTGTAAACTCTATGAATTGCACACTTAACATTGCCAGGAATGGCCTAAACCCTAGACTTATATGACCCATTCTGATAACATTAGCTTCCATTTTAGTCACCTCACTTTTGTTCTGTAATTATAGCTAGCTGAAGCAAAGAGGAAAGATTCTAGTGGTAATGAAGATGTTGGAAACATCCATAAAACCAAATGTGGGTTTTCTCTCTTAATAGTTTAATTGTGTGAGATGAGTTGGTCTTTCACATGGTATCACAGCTCCTATAATCTGATGTTAGGATTCAAGAGACCGATCATTGTAGCTTCATTCTCCTAATTAAATTCATTTGGTAGGTTTGTGCTTTGTGCATGCCTCAAAGCCAAACAGCAATCGGGTAAGGGATGATTTGGCCCAAAGGGCATGGACCATCACCTAATGCAGTCTTTTGGGATGAAAAGGCCCTTGATAGCAGACAAAGAATAATTTAGCTTTTTCTTGGAAGAATGTTTTACTTGTTGCATAACTTTAGCTAATAATAAAACTTTTCTGCTCAAATACCTCTGATAATACAATAATGTTAGCAGCCACACTATAAATCAGAAGTGACAACGAACAAAATAACGCAAACTGCCACATATGAGAGCTTGAAAGGGTTTAATTATTTATGACATTCGAAGAATGCAATTTTATGGAAAATTCTAAGCTGAGTTTGGTACTACAAATGCTTATTGTGAGAATTCTTCCAAAAGTAATGCAGAAGTAAAAACAAACAAAATATTTCAATAGTATATCACAGCAATTACGCAAAGAAGTTTGGATACACGTTGGTGTTAGAAAACAAAAGAAAGGCATAAGCACTTTCCACAAGCATCTCCTAATGTGCATCCAAATATATCCCTAAATCATACCAACAATTCGCTTCAAGAAATTTACAACACTTAATTTATTAATTTGTCCTAGACACTCAAGAGTTTAATGCCTGTACTTTTGATACCATTCCAATGCTGGCTAAGCTCTTCATATTAGTTTAAAAAATAAAAAGAAGGAAAACTAGTTTGATCACATTCAGAGCTAAAATTGTGTGTGAGAGATGTGCATGATTCTTCTCGTCTTCTAAATGTTGCAAAAATCAACTTAACTAGTTTGCTTGCTTAGTATCCAGCATCTCAAAAGTAAATATCTCATCTTGCGACCCCTTAAAAGCAAGGTCAAGGATACAAACGTTGTAAATTAAAAAAAAACCTTGGGAGAGCTACCCATTTAGGTCAAACAATTCTTGAATTTGGAGATACCATATAATAATAATAATAATAATAAAAATAAATCGCATCTTGAGATGTTTAACTGATTGACTCACTGGACAATAAACCCCAACAAAAAGCTCTCACAAAGCTAAAATGCCACAAATATGTAAGATCTACTGGTCATGAATAGATGAACGAAAAGCTCTCGCAGAGGACTAAATTAGAGACAATCAAAATAGTAAAACCCAATTTGTCGAAAGTGTTAAAGGCTAACGATATTACACTACTCCACCAACAAAAAGTTAACATCAAGCCAAATGAAACAAGAAAAAATGACAATGACAGCATTTCATATACTGCGTCTAAGGATTAATGAACATCAATCTCAAAATATGACCACGCAGCCAATGCATTTTATTCAAAAGTACATCCAATTTAACAGTGTCATAATCTGTTATGTATAACCTTGAAACATATCACTTAGTAACTCATCAAGAAACAAATTTAGATGACAAATGAGAATGGAGAAAAAAAAAAGAACCATCTCTTACTCATCCAACTGCTTAAGCTCAGCTTTTAACTGCTCGATCTTCAGACCCATTGACCTCTGCAGAGCTGCCCTCTCGCTTTCGGGCAACTTGGCCGACAATCCCTCGAACATTTTCAATACTTCAGTGACCGCAGCACGAGCACACTCTGCTTCTTCGTCGAAATACACAGTGTCTTTGGACTCCAACGCCGCCTCTATTTCTTCCCTTGCTTCTGCAAACTTCAGATTAATCATATCCACCTCCTTGTCCTTATCCAGCTCGGCACCCGAACTATCCGGTCGGGAACTGTAACTTCTCAGACTATGCTGCTGGAGCATGAAAGATGTGCGAGAAATGATCGAAAAAGAGTGAAAAATTGAGGTGGCTATAGTGGGAATCGATGGTTCTAGAGATGAAGGTTGGTGCGAAGAAGATACAGATAGAATTGCTGAAGGTAAATATGTGGAAGATGAAGTGGGTTTTGGATGGTGACGGAAAGGATATCTGTAGATGCAATTAAAGAGGGAAACTTTAACACTTCGATTCATTTTCGCTACTTCTGTATCAACAGAGAAAGAACGGTACAGGCGTGATAGACCTGCGGTACAGCTTAATGAGGGTTTTGAACTTGCCGTTTGATCAAGGTATGGGAATAGGAGAAATATCTGGGAAATGAAACTGGACCAATGTTTTCGAAAAAGTCCAGCATTTTTTCAAGTGGATTTAAAAAGATTTTAAGTTGAGGTAGAAAATTTTTTTATTTTTAATAAAAAAAATTCTATTATAACTAAAAAAAATTTTATAATAGTGTGTATTGAGTATACGTGTATACTTTTTAATTGGGAAATTATAAATATTTAAAAATAAGACACAATACTTATTTATAACAACAATTTAATAAATAATATAATTAATTTCATATTACAATTAGTAATTTTTTATTGTCCAAATTAAATGGATGGAGGAGATTATGTATAATAAAAGAGAGAGAGGTATTGAGGGAAATAATGGAAATAATTCAAATTCCCACCCATTCATTCATCTAAGATGACAACTTTTCGTCCGTAGGATTTAATACACGACTTCCCTCCACTTAAGGGCAATGGTGCAAGCCACTAGGAAAAAAAAAAGTGTCTATTAAGTATATATATTTCTTTTTCATATATATATATATATATAGAAATTTTTAATTTTCCGGGTGATGATATCTTTATTTATACTATGAGGCTTATGATTTTATTCCCTATTATTTCCATAGTCATAATTGATCCAACAAATTTTACTTGTTGAGAAATTTTCTTTTATTAATTCTATGAGACTTCTTTTTATAAACAACAATAATAATATTAGTCTTATCACACTAATATGAGATCGGTTACTTAGATCATATAACGCTAATAGACTCTATCAAATATCATATTCTTAGATAAATTATTTATTAAAAAGTTATTCTTTATAACCTTGTTAAGTGTCTTTTTTTGTCTTCCTCTACATCTTTTAATAGGGTTTTAAGCAATTTGATCAACTTTCCTTATTGACTCCTCTTACTCTCTTCTTTATATATACCCAAACTATCTTAAATAATTTTTTACTATTTTCTCTTTGATAGGTGCTGCTTCTATTTTCCTTCGTATACAATCATTTCGTATTTTATCTAATTTTACATGACTATATATCCATATCAATATTCTCATCTTCATTACTCATATCTTATACTCTTGTTATCCTTTTTTTTATTAACATACTCTTGTTATCTTTTTAAAATCTAATATTCAGTATCCGTATATGCTAATCCTAAATCAAACTCTTTCATCTAGTTAGATTCATTTTTTTCCTGTAAGTGGGCACAATTAAGTTTTTCGAGTCCAACTCTTTCATCCTTTTAAGAATTTTTCTTTCCTTTAGATGGGCACACATGTGGGCTTTGAGTCTAACTCTCATCTTCTTAGGAACTTTTCCATATTGATGTAAATCTATTCTAGCTTTACCACAATATATATATATATATATATATATATTCCAACCCAATATATTATCCATTCATAGAGTTCAATTAAAAATTCTATATATTTTTTGAATTATTCATTATCTTAAACTTATTTCTCTTCAATTAAAAAATTTATTGGAATTCAGATTAATTTGAGATCAGTCATACAAGCTCACAAAATATAACAAAATTCTATCATAAAATATTTAACAGCTGCAATCATAAGGCTCGAATTTTGAAACCTCTGGACTCGACAAGTTTCCTTTGTCTCTATCATGAGAATTAATGTGGTTTAGTCAATTTGACCTAATCCACCAATAAAAAAAATTTTATTATATTATTGAGAACTATTTTACATAGACTATAACTCATAAACTCTACCCTCACAAATTATTAAAATATTATAACTTGAAGCAAAATAAATCCTAATGTTACTTTGTTATTGGGTGTGATTTATGCTTCTTGTAAAAAATACAAGGTTATGATGATTTAATTTTGACCATCTAAATATAGCGGACGAATCTCCATCCAAGGTAAATTTCTTGAGCAATTTTGTTGTTATATAAATTATTGTCCAGAACAAGAAGCTGTATCAGTGGAGGTTTTCTCATTTACGTGATGACATCTCCAACTTTCTTTGTTGCTTTTGGAATTTGGAAGTTTACTCATTAATTATGAGTTGTTTATCTTCCAAAAACAAAAAGACAACGAATTAGAGATCTGCATTTTTTACAAAAGAAAACTAACTTATTATAATAAGGCCTTAAAATAATTTCACTACTTTTTATCTAGATTATTGTTTGTACTTTTACTTTGGATAGTTTGGTTAAAGGTCTTAAACTCAAGGCAAGGATATTAATTAAGTAGGTAATTACTTTATTATTATAATCTTATTGTAATTGTTTTAATTACATTCTTTAAACCTATCTACTGTTGTAATTTTTTTTCAACAACTAAAGTTTAACATTCATGATGATTGTGTGTTATTTGCGCTTCTTGACAAAAATATGAAGTTATGATGATCTATGTATAAAAAAAAAAGTTATGATGATCTAACTTTGTTCAGCAAAGTATAGTTAGCCTATGTATTGTTTGAGTTGGATTCTTAGTTTTGTAGCTGCAAGTATTGGTAATTTTGCCTCATACTTGTCTTTTACTTTGTGATGGTCTTGGCAATGTGGCTGATGATATTTGGTTCACTTTATTAAAAGTATCTCATCCGCAAAAAATGCTGAAAACTATGTTTTCTACTCTTGATAGATTTGATAATACTTTGATGCACCATTCACCATTTTTCCATCAACTATATAGTGCCCTTCTTGTTAAGAAGGATGGATGGTTTTAGAATGTAACTAAATAGTGAGAGTAAACTTTTTGTTAAAAGACCTAACATATTTACAAATAATTTTTTTTTTAGATTTTTATTTTTAATATTTTTATAAAAAATATTTGTTTCATACTTTACCAGAAAAATAAATTAATATATAATATAATTTTTTAAAAAAATTATAGATGACATGCTTGGATCAATTTTGCATTTATAAAATAAATTATTTAATTTTAAAAAAATATTTGCAACTTCATTTCATATGAATATTTTTCCTATAACATAATAAATAAAAATAAATTAATATATACAATATAAGGATGGAAAAAGACTTGGATTCTTAAACTTATATATTTTCTCATTTCCAATCAAATTAAAATAAATGGATTTTTTAAGAAAAAACAAGTGGACTTTAAATTTCAAAATAAGTTAGAAGTATTGATAACAAAAATTAGTTAGCTATACACCTGTTTTAATTTGATTGGAAAAAGTACATTAAATATAAAATAGATTAAAAAAATTCACTTGTTTTGTTAATAATTTTTTAAAAATATTTTTATTTTAACAAATGAGAATGGAAAAAAAGAGGAAAAAAAACGAAGGTCAAAGAATACCATAACCACACCACTCCTTTAAGCCAAAACCACCTACAGACGAAAATGTTAACAAATCCTCCGAAACTGAACCAACAGCTAAAACTTAGAACACCAAATCATTAAAGATTAATTAAAGATTACTATAAATACCCACTGGTATTATCCGTTTCAGTCAGAGTCACATATCCCATTAATTAACGTCACCTATCTATCTATCTGCTATAGCTCGCTCGCTTCCATTGAACCACCTTCTTCTACAAAGCACTTCTTCTTCATCTTCACACATTGGCCTGACAGTGATGAGCCTTGTGGTGTGTGCGTTTGCATTGGTGATGTGCGCGTCTCATTCCCTGAAGCGGCGAGGTCAGAGCTGGAGCGTTTGGTTCTTTGGAGAAGATCCAGAGCCAGTAATAGAGATCCACACTGAGGCAGTGAGAGTGAGAGATGAGCCGCGTGAGGCTGAGGCTTCGCCTTCCATTTGGCAGAAGAACATCCTGATGGGTGGAAAGTGCCAGCTCCCTGACTTCTCTGGTGTCATCATCTACGACTCAGATGGCAATATAGTCGCCCCTTCCAAAACTTCTCGGCCTTTGCTTACCTGGAAATAAGCATGCCCACTACTTCCATTGGGGGTACTTAGATCTTTGAGAGTTTGAAAATTGTTCTTAAGTATCTATAAAGTAAGAGAGGTAGAAAAACGAGAGAGTCTTACCCAAAAAAAAATGAAAAACGAGAGCGAGAGAGAGAGAGAGAGGATGAAAACAGATAGTATGATTTTCATGTACATTTGAACATTTCTATTCTTCCAAGTTATTTTCTTTTCAGTCCCGTTTGGTTAGACTGGAGATGAAATACTTACACTTCGTGAGATTCATCAATCAAATAAATGTATTACATGATATATATTTTTTCGGTAAAAGACATAATATAATTTTAAAATTAACACAGTTAATTTCTAACATTTTTAGAGAAATCAAATCCTTGCTCTCACTAGCAAATTTTAGTGGGAGCCTGCTTGACGCTTGTCAATTGTCAACAAAGCAAAGCTGAATTTTCAACATCCAGTGTTGATGTTTTCATTTGCTGCTTTTACTTTTAAGCTATGTGCATTTTCTACTGGAAAAAGTAGTGGTCATAAAGAGAATTTTTCAAATACATTGAATTTATAAAAAAATTTATTGAAAGGTATATTTATATACTATTACATACAATTTCCACTATATGTACACAAAATCTACAGAAGAAGTGGCCACACGTCAAATTAATCAATCAAATCTAAGCCATATAAATCAAATTTGTTAGAAAAACCTTGTAGCATTCTTACTTAATAAAAAACGTAATGCAAAATAGAGGGCCCGTAACTTGCTACTTCAAGGTTTTATACAATATGATCAATACAAGTTCAAAATTGTGATTCCTTCTTATTTGAAGAACTCCGCCCCCTAAAACCAACAACACTCAGTTTAGAATTTTTGGATTTGATAGCATTGCCACTTCTACTTGTTTGCTTCTTCCCTGATGAAGCTTTTCTCATGCTACTTGGACCAGAAGATTTTACAGACTTTTTAACCTGAATTCCTCCTGCCTTTGCAGATTTTAATGGTTTCAGTGTTTTTCTTGAACCAGAATCAACACCAGAAGAATTTTTTGATGCTCTTGATGCAGAGGGCTTGTTAGATAGCCTTTTAGCACGGACAGTAGTAGTGATTTTTGCTTTGGAAACCTTAACTAGTTTTGTATTCTTTCCCTTCTGCCGAATTATTTGGGTTCTAGCAATGTCCCTACGAACACTTTCTTTACTGATAGCCTCCAAACTCTCATTCTTCCTTATTGCTTCCTCTATTCGAGCGGCCAAGGTCAAGTCTTTTTTTGCAACCAAGCTAGTTACTTTCCCTGCACAGAAAAGAGGGTGTTTAATTTACCCCCCAAAAATGGATATCTATCTATAAATTTGATGGAAACTCTGGCTTCCTAATACAAATGCAAATTCGGAACTCTCACAAAAGAAATGGATTTATCCATTAAAAAATGCCAAATTCAATAAACATTTGAAAGCTTAGATATAACTCAGTCATTGGGAGCCCCTTGACCTTTGCTTGACAGTATTAGTGCCAAAAACTCACATAAACTAGAATAACTGAGATGAGAACACAATAATTCATGATGTATTCTGCTTATGTATAAGGCTATAAGCAATAACAAGTTTAAAAATAATTTTGTTATAAAACAACAGCTAGTTCACTCAGAACAAAGCAAATACATAAGACTATTGTTTACTGCCCCTATCTATATTTTAACTTATTTCAGACTGTAGATTGGACTGAATTTCTGGGGAATTCTTAAAATGCGTATATAAAGCATGATTAAAATTTGTTACCTTTTGCACCCATACGGGCTGTTCTTCCAGTGCGGTGAAGGTAATCAATCTAAAATTGAATGAAGAATAATGATGAGTTACTAGCACAAAATTGATAAAGAGAAAAAAAGGCAGCTGGGGGGTTGAGGGGGGAAGAAGAGGGTTTTTTTTTTTTTTTGTGTGTGTGTGTGGTGGGGGGGGGGGGGGTGTTTGGTGGTGGTGGAGCAAAAAAGGAAAAAATTGGTGACCCAAAGAAATATTGATATGATGATGACACTTACAGAATTCAAGGGAAAATCAAACATGATAACATGATCAACGTCCAAATCAAGACCCCTAGCAGCCAAGTCTGTGCAAACTAAGGTAGGGCAATCTTCTTCATCACTCTTAAACTTCTTGAGGTTTTCAACCCTGAGTTTCAAATAAAGGAAATATAAGATACATAAAACAAACAGGCAACAAAGTATATGAAAAGATAGGATGATCGAACCTCAACCTTACAAGGTCCCTACATAAATTTGTGTTGGCATATCATGTAACCTATTGAGCATAAGCATTTCCGTTTGTGCAAATAATTTTTTTGGGGGGTCTATCTTTGTGTAAATTCAAATATTTTAATTTGGTGTGAGAACCTATTAACTCTTCAACACAAGCAAGACATGTAACATCAGTACCAACGTGTCTTGAACGTTACAAAACAAAGTTGAGTTGTTATTGTCAAGACCATTACGGACACATCACATCAATAATTGTTAATTAGGTCCTAAACCTGATGGTATGTTTTTAGCTCTTCAAGATTAACGGAGCATATTAATAATAGAAACCCAAAAAATTAGAAATTAGTCAACTGCCACAAGTAATAACATAAAGAACACAAGAAAACTGGACGACAGTTATATCTGTCAACAATGCGGTCATTTCCAAAAAGCTTGACATTCTTTATCTAAGCACTAGGACAGTGTAACTTCCAAACAGACTGCAACACAACAGAGAATGGACAGGATAAATAGATAAAGAATGTGACCAACCTTTGCTCCGCTGGTACTTCTCCATGGTAATTGACAGTAGATATCTGATTTTCACTCAGAAAATGATCCACTGCACGACTAGAATCCAAAGTATTGCAGAAAACCATCACTCTATTCCCTTTTGCCAGGCTTGGCTCCAGAACCTGTCCTCACATGACCAAACAACACATGATAAACACCCAATGAATTAAAAAACTGTCCAAACCAACAGATAATCTTATAGGGAAAACCATGGGTACCAACAAGTTACTAATAGAGAATATGAACTGTAGGCATTATAACAAAGTATGCATATGAAAGAACATCACAATATGTCGGATATGGGAAAAAAAATTAGATGCATAGACACTTAAAATGCATCAGTAATGGTTATATAAGGATTAATTGGCATCTTCCTAATCAGTTATCACATAATTTTGTTGCCACACATCACCTAAAGCGACTTTCCTTTCTGCATTATTTGGTTGACTTTGGCACAGAACGACCTATAGTAGGTATCAACACCAAGAAACGGGAAATATCATTAATGGAAAAGTCAAAGGCTTGGTCAAACAAAACTTGCAACATGCTGCAATTAAAAAATTGAAAATTGAAATTCCCATATATATACCACAACCTTTTCACTATGACGAATTATAATGGAGCATCCTACATCACTCATTAAAGGTCATACCTTCAAACAAAGTCATGAAGTTTTGTGACATATGCACGAAAAAGATACAATTTCCCCATCTGTTTTAGAAGCTTTTTTCTTTTGTTCTGTCCTTCTAGGTTATAAGTTATAATTAAAGTTTGACAGCTAAAAATAAAAATACACTAGGAAAATGTTTAATTTCTCTCTTCAAAGCCATAATAGCAAAAAAAATAAAAGTTAAATGAGATATAAACAAAGCCTCAGACGAGAGACAGACAGAAACAGCATTCTTGTTGCCCAAACCCCCTTATGTCTGTATCTCTATACAAGCCACAGAAACCACCAACCACTTGGTTGCATGCACAATGCCAATGGATAACACTCGAAAAGCATACCTGTAGTAATGCTTCCAGCTTGTTTTCAGAACCTGACAACTTAATAAAATCATGACGAGCAGAAGCAATCTTTTTATGTAGTGTTGATGTTCGCAGATGCACAATGCCTTGAAACTCCTCATCAATCAACTTTTGCACTGCCTGCAAGACTTGCCGAAGTCAATTTTGGAACCTAACCATCGATATTGATGCTGAATCAATATAACGCTATTCACATATAATGGCATTTTCCAAAATCCATCAAAGATGGTGATGCAAGTTAGCATACCTTTGTCATGGTTGCAGTGACCAAGATAGTCTGAAAACCTAGGCCATCAGGTTTTGATGTGCGGTGCTTTAGTGGGCCAATAAACTTGCGTATATCAGGACCAAAACCTCGATCAAACATTGTGTCTGCCTCATCCAATACCTGCAAGAGAAGTCCACCATCAGTAAGTCCAACAACATCTTCACACAAAGACAAAGGAAAACTGAGAAGATAGTTTTCCAAAGACTACTTATTAGAAATAAAGAATACTAAAAAATGAAGAACAACTAAATAATGGAATTTAAAAACAGGAAGAATATCATATGGTTGGAAACCTACCAAGTATTTGATGTCACCATATACCATGTTACCCTCCTCAATGTGTTGCAGAATTCTACCCGGAGTACCAACAACCATGTCAATAGGGTTATTTAATGAATCCTCCTGAGGCCTGAGACGGCCGCCACCACTTACCATTGTAGACCTGAATCTTGCATGATGACTGATGGATTTTGCAACTCGAAACACCTATATGTCCAATCATACAATAATTTAATTGTACAACCAGTAAATTCTAAGTGATCTCCAAATGATGAATGAATTGCACAAAGACCTGCTCAGACAACTCCCTTGTAGGGCATAGCACAACAGCTCGGGGACGCCTGGGCTTCATAAGTAATCCATTCAATTGTTCATCCCGTCTTAGCAACTATATGAAAAAATTAACAGTATCTATCAGCTTCTGCGACGATACAACTAGATAAGATGGCCACCGTTGAAAGCTATAAAACTCAATAAGATAATATTTATATAAAAAAATCAATAACATAAGAAATGATTGTGGAAGACCAATATCAGGAACACAAAGTACATCAACCAATAAAAGCAAGTCTCACGTATTGCGCGATTAAACAGTACCTTTTGTTCATGGTGGAAGCATGACTGAAATAAATACACAAAATTGCAAATTACTCCCGTAAAACTAACACCATACCTAAACAGTGGCAAACACCACATCCAGACGTTACGTAACATTACATAAATGAGCTAGTACCTGAACAAGAGGAAGCATGTAAGCAAGAGTCTTGCCGGACCCAGTATGAGATCCCAAGACGACACTCTTCTCTTCCAAGACAGCAGGGATGCCGATACACTGAATCTCAGTGGGAACCTCAATACCCATCTCCCTCACAGCTCCCATTACCTCATCGCTAAGACCCAACTCCTCAAAACTCCCAACCAACTTCTTCTTCTTCTCCGACTTCTTCACCTCATTCTCACGTCCCTTCTCAGAGATAGCAACTGATTTTGTCGAATTCTTGATTTCTGTGGTTTTAGCGGAGTCCTTGAGGTTCCGGAATCTAAGTCTCTCAAGAAGAATTGAGTGCTTAATTTGATCGGAATCAATGGACTCCGTCGTGTCGGCGGTGATGGAAGTAGCGGTGGAGGTGACAGAGCAGAGAGGCCTAAACCCTAGCAAAACCCTACTGGGTCTTGTAGAGAGTCTGAGAAATGGAATGCAGCGGCCATGAGATAAGCGCGCGAATGGTGAGAGGTTAGAGTTTAGAGAGAGAGCTAGAAGGGCTCTTCCTGTAGCTCCCGCCATGGCAGAGGAGTTGTGGCAACGCCACTCTTGTTTGGGTAAGATTGATATCTTGGAGAGGTTTGATATTTTGGATAGTGACACCGGCAAGGAAGAAAAATGGAAAATCCAACCTCAAGAGCCATGCTAATTGACAATAGAACACGACAAAAACTAGGGACAAATTTTTTAAAACAATAAATTATTCTTTTAATATGTGATTATGTATGCTAATTGACAATAGAAAACATGACAAAAACCAGGGACAAATTTTTTTAAAAATAAATTATTCTTTTGATATGTAATTATGTATAGCTATAATTTTAACAATATTATGTTATATTTTAATCACATAATTATTATGTATTATTTGAATATTTTAAGTATACATAATTATAATTATATATATTAGAACTAAATTTATATATTTTTTCTTATATGTTTTTCATACTATTTTTTTAATTTAAATTTAATATGTAGATCTTTTAAATTTTTTTAAGTTTAAGAAATTAATACTTTTAATATATAATTAATAACCAAATCTATAATGTATTAAAAAAATTAAATTTATATACTTTTTCTTATATGATTTTCATATTATTCTCCAATTAAAATTTAACATATAGATCTTTTAAATTTTTTTAAATTTAAAAAATTAATACTTTTAATATATAATTAATGACTAAACTTATAATATATTTAAAAAAATTCATATATTAACTTTTAATTGGGAATAATACAAAAAGCACATGAGAAAAAATATATAAGTATTTTTTAAAAAAACTTCATATGTTAATTTTTAATTGGAAAACAACACAAAAAAACGCATAAAGAAAAGTATATAAATATTTTCCATATATATATTCTTCTCTTCACTAAATAAAATTTGCTTTCCACCATTTTTTCAATGACAGGTGTTTTATTGCTTCTGTAATTGCATCCGAAAAAGCAATTGCTCATATTTCTTTTCGTGCAAACAGACCAAAATAACTTGCAGAGATTAATTTTAAAATATAATTCTTAATATAATTAAAAAAATTTGACATATTACATATAAAAATTAAGATGAATGGCTAAAATAAAAAAGAATAAAAATCAGTTTTGATTTTAAATATAGACTAGTCTCCTTTTTCGGGGAAAAAAAAAGAAATGGTAAATATATAAAGTAATGTGTTTAAAGTAAGAAGTGTATTAAAATAAATATATAATAACGTGTTTAAAGTATTGTATATTAGCTGTGATTCCACCCTAATCTGGGCCTCATATTCTTTTTTTTTCTTTTTCTATTATTTTTAAATTTAATATTTTTTAATTCTAATACCTATATCATTTTAATTAATATCATTTGATATCACTTTAGATTTAGATAAGACAAGTTATTGATAAAATTTTTTTAAATTTTAATATATTTTAGAATTAAATAAAATGTCCCGATGTGCTATCACATATCCCCGTCCCTATGTGAATGAGGAGGAAAATCTAGTTTTTAATAAAAATATCGATAAAATTGATGTGGATAATGAATATCCATTTTGTTTTTATTTTTTTTGTTTTTTGGCATTGGCAACTAGAGCATATGTCAGAACACAGTTCACCTCTAGTTTCAAATTTAAATGCCCTGAGAGTCTGAGACTTTGCACGAATTTCTTATATTACTGCACTCACTCCACAAAAGCACAAATTCTCCCTCATGAAGCAAATGGCAATGACAAATTTGAGATTTGGGAACGGGTGGATTGGGCATTGTCATTATTTGCAGCAACATGGGGAGTGACGTTGATTCCTTTGGAGCAGAGTCAAAAGCTCGAGGTCATCCTTAGGTAACCCCAATGCAGATATTATATTGCTACGCAATCTACAAAGCTACCTGTTGGTTGTTGTCACAGAATCGACTAAGGAATTTAATTGGGGCACCACTGACTCCCGCAGGGGCATTAATGTTGTTAAATGAGAGGAACTCTGTCAACCAAGGAAGCACAATCCAGAGGATGTGGCCTAAAGGATATGGAAGAGTAAAATCATGCATTCCTAGTCAAACTTGCTTACAGACACCTCTCTTCTGCACCAATTGTGAAAGGCAACGGAGGCACATGTCCGACAATGCCATCTGCTAGCTCCGTCTTCAACCTTGATCATGTCCTTAGAAAATGCACCGTCGCGAGGAGATGTTGGATCCTAACTATTCCCAGAAGCTGTGTTCAGGAGTTTTTCAGCATGCCATTTGAAGATTGGATTTTGACCAACATCCACCAGCAACATCGGATGCAAGAATGGATCACCTTCTTCGGTCTCATGTGCTGGAAATTATGAGGCGTCATAAACAATAGGCTTTCTACAGGGGAATCCTGTAATGCCGAAGATGTGTAATTATAGAAGTTGTAGCTGCCACCTCCCACACCATTAGAGCTATTCAATCCTCTAAAAAATGGCTAGATAGTTTTGTCCAGCTTGTTTTTTTCGCTTGATCTGTCTTCCGCCACCTGGACCTCTCTCCGAGGCTGCTTTGTTGTATTGTATGGTTCTTCAAAAAAAGCCCTTTTCACCCCAAAAAAAATCGGAGCTTTCTTCAGGTTCTGCACATCTAGTAGGGAGAAAATTTTGTTCGAGTATCATTGTCATGAGCATCTCAATATATTCTCCAAGATAACATTTGTGTAATGTTACACAGTTCATACTCAAAGGAATTATGAATATTATCAAACTCCTTCAAAACAATCAACAGTATTTGCTATGTCTGCTATGTTCTCACCGAATCATGACACACCTTTCAAGCTCCTGTTAACAATCTTTAGAGCTCAATTTCTTCTCTACGTCACTCCTTCAGCTATAAGAAATCACTAGTTTTTGAAGGAGGGAGAATCTAGAAATGGAATGAAAAGTAATCACAAAAGGACAATTTGGCTTGTAATTCAGATTTTTACTCCAACTTGTAAGGATTTTCTCACCACTCGAAAGTCATTGACTTCAGTATATTGTTATCTTTGAAGCATCTAGTGTTAACTTCTTTTTCTTTTCCCCCTTTGCCAACTCCCAAATATCAAAGACTGTAAATCATAACAAGTGAAGTTAGATGGGAGTAAATCTCATAGCAGATCTTCAACTGATCGAATAGAATTTTAGGTATACCAAAAGGAACAGTTGAATATCTTTCAAAAATAAGAAAGTTGAACTTGAACCTAGTAAATACTATGACCAAATTCAAATTTAGTTCCAATCTAAAATAGTCACGAAGAAATGAACCTTCCTCATTATGAGTTTGACAATCTTAAAACTCTATCAGCGTGTCATGTCATTGCATGATAAAGCCACTTAGAAATGAAACTTTACATCTTAAAAAAAATTGCATAATTTCATTATATTCGTGAAAAGCGTAGTAGGAATGGAACTAGAACTCAATTCTGATGCATAAACTTCGTGGCAGATGAGTTATTGCGTCAACTGTAATGTTCAGGCTTCAAGACACCAATATAAGGCAAGTTCCTGTATAGTTCGGCAAAATCCATCCCATAGCCAACAATAAAATAATTTGGGCACTGCAGAATAGGAAACATTAACGGAATCATTCAATAATAGATAGGATAATTAGGAATTCTGAAGCAGGCAGAAAAAATCTAGTATTGTTCAACCTCAAGATCTGAATGTGAAATTTAAAAGAGTATATATGATCTAAGCATCTATCCTGTCTAATACTGAGCTTTATGTTCACAATCATCTAGGGAGAGAAAGAAACAGATACAGAAGAAAATTTGAAAATTACAATGATTATAATGAAAAGGAAAACTCGTTCATTATTATTACATATATTTCCATGAAGGTAAAGGCGTGATTGCATGAACATACAGAGAAAATATGTACATACTTCAACCGATCTCAAATGATTATTAGTTAGAGTACTATACCTCAAACCCTCTGTAGAACTTCCCCTGGCCAACTAGCTGAATATTAACCTTTCTCCTTGCAGGTTTATCAAGGAAAGTGCACACGGAGACAGAGGAAGCTCCTTTAGCTTTCAAGAGCGCAATTATGCTAGATATAGTATGTCCCGTATCTACAATATCCTCAACCTAATTAACAAGACCAATTTCATATGAAAATAGAGTTGAATATGAATGAAGGAGGGGGAACTAACAGTATAGTTGTGGAATAAAGGATAAAAAAAACTAAGATTTTCTCTAATTCATTAAATTTTACTCCTTTCCGGATCACAATGATGCTGAAACTACAGATGGGAACAACTAATTTATCTTAAATACCATTTATAACTTGTGAAAGGAATTTCACGCAGATAGGTATGACACGAGCTCAGATCTCATATTCCCAACTGAACCATAAGCCAAAATAAAGTGAACCGTTTTCTTTATTTATTAAGATGCAGTAACAGACAGGAAAGCTTTGGTTTTCAATTATTTAGAAGATATAAGGATGATTTTCTCCACTTGCTTCAGATGAAGAACCTAATAACATTCAAACTGTAATTTCGAATTAACCAGACAAATAACGCCCATCATCCTCAGTACCTTTTATTTATTAAAAAAAAAAAAACTATCACTGAACTATAAGATTACTGTCTGTAATTTTGTTTCATTCTTCTTCCATTTCTTCATGTTCGTTCAATTGCATATCACAGGACCACACTCCCAAAAATCATAGGATTGTTGGAACATACCTTTGTAAAGCTGAAACCTTTACTAATTTAGATTTTAGAACAGAAGAAACAAAAAAATTTTGGCAATATGTCATGAAAGACGCAGAAAGCGAAAACAGGAGCATGGAAATTTATTTTGGTCATTGGACAGACAGATGGTTATTTAATATGAAACTTCACAGATTTTTTTTGAGGCTATCCAAAAATTGAGGCAATGTTGACATGTGAATTGACTCAATCAAAACTTATATATCCGTGGAGAACCAAATTGAGATTTCTGAAGAGAAAAGCATAGGCTTCTACTACAGAAAAGTTCTCCAAAGCACAGTAACCTCATTTAGAAAGAAAGTGGGAGTGTGAAGGCGAGAGAGCAACAGTACCAGAACAACATGCCGGCCTTGGACGTCAATCTTCAAATCAGAGGAAATGACGGGTGCTTCATTAGAGCAGGTTCCGGAACCATAGGACTGAGCTCGAACGAAATCGACGGAAATGGGAAGGTGGATTTTGCGAACAAGGTCGGCGAAGAACAAGAAGGCGCCGATGGCTACGCCGACGAAGACGGGCGGAGGAGAAGAGGAACGGAAGTCATCGGACATTAGGGCGGCGAGCTCGGAAACTCGCCGGGAGATTTGGTCCTCATTCCATAGGATCTGCTCTATGTGGTTATCCAAAGCCATTTGAGAGCTATGCCCTTCGCCGCTCTGCTTGACGCCTTTGGACTAATACACCGAAATGTGAGTATGGTTACATGGTTACGCTTCATCAACTGCAGCCTGCTTTGGGGGCCTAAAAACAATGACAGCTTGCTTTGGGTAGCTAATATTTTTTTGACTATTTATTTGAACGCTATTGTTGTACTAAAATGATAAATTTAATTTTGTTTTGAATTTTGAAATAATAATTATTTTATATTGATTTAATCCATATTTAATATTTACTAAATGTAAGTATAACTTGATTTATGTTGCAAAATAAATGTATACAGTATACAAAGTATCTTATGATTTTTTTAAAAAAAATAAAATAAATCATACAATTTAAATTATCGCTTAAAAAGTAATTGACCCAAATTTTATCAATTATGAGTAGGCTCATTCATAATAACTATTTGTTATTGTGCTTTTTTTTTTGGATTCTTTTGTCAATTTTTTTTTGGGAAGAAAAAGTGGTCAAATTTTATTCATGGATGCCATTCATGGACTAACTAGGGTAATCTTTCTCGGCTCAGGCCTTTCAAATGTTTGGTACATTGGACCTAAAGCCCAGTCTCTTAAATCCAGCCCCGAAAAAGAAAATCTCATGAGCATCAATTATTTGGTCCCATTAAATGGCAGATTGAGTGACAAGAAATCAATCCATCACGTACTTTTAAACTTTCTTTTATGCCTCCGCTTACTTTAATGGATTTGGAGAGAAGGAGAATGAAGGAGAGAAATTGGAAAAAAATTTAATTTTATTTTTTTTTCTAATTAAATAAAGAAATGAAGTGCTTTTTAATCTGTTTTTTAGATAAGAGAGAGGAGAGGAAATGGAAGGAAAAATACTCTCATTTTTTTATTTAGTTTGGAGAAAAAAAAAAGAATTAAAAATTTTTCTATCCTTTTTCTCCAAATTTATCGAACTAAAGAGAGGGTTAGGGACCAAAGTAAGGAAAGAAAAAAATGAGAGAAAAATGAAATAAACGCGGAGGAACCTAAAGCAAGAGTAGCCAATGGTAGATCAGAACTCAGAACCCCAACATTTTCCAAAGTCATCAATAAGCTCAAGGCCCGCAAAAGCATTTGCCATGCTTCCCTTTGCACGGCCACGGCTACCCCTCTCGCCTTGGTTACATGCATGGTACTATTCACCCAGGTTGGTTTGTAATTACTTTGCTTCAATCCCTTACCCCATTGTGGCAGTCTTTGTTTCCTTTTAATTGAGTCAATTATTACTATTGGGTTTTCGTTTGAATGAATTGATTTAACAAAAATTACAAAATTAAAAAAAAAATTCTGTTAAGATTTCTTCTCCCTGATTTTTTGCTTAACTCTATCTGTGTCTAATGCGGTATTTTCTTATGTATTTTATGAAAGGGTATTTCCCCTCTTAAGGGACGTTTAATCAAATTTTATACTGACGGGTTCACAACTACATTTCAATCACATATCACTAATGTTTAAGTCTTCTTCCCCCTTTCTTCTATCTCCTTTGTTTTTAATAAAGAAGACCAGTATATGCATCATAGATAGGGGGAACATGAATATCATATTCTTTAAGATGAGTTGGATATAAGCCTTGTGTTTTGCACAGAATGCAAAATATAATACTTATACAAGAGTTGCATAGTTCATGCCTTATAAATAATGCAATGATTTGGAGATTAACACTGTTAATGTACCTTACATTTTAGTCGTTGTTGTTTGCTGTCTTTAAGAAAATTCATGGTTGATTATGAATAACATGCATGGTTGATTATGATTTGGTGATAAAATGGTATACATAAGGTTATATGTATAATGGGATTTTCATTTATGCACTTGACTTTATTTAGTACGCTTTTGTTGATTTTGCTTATCATGCATCTTGCTGTCACAAGCAAGAGATTAACCAAGATTGATGACTCAGATTCGTATTATGATGTTTACAATATTGTTCCTTCAATTTCTATTTGTCGAGGTTTGCACATTGCAGTGATTGATTTAATTTGATCTTATTAGCGTCACATCTATTTTGTTCATGAAAGCTCTTAATGAACAGAGATTTTGGTTCGATCTGGATTTTGTTGACAAGAATTAACAAGCCACAAACTAAAATCTCCTTGACAGGACGATGCTTCAAAGGTCCTTGTTTACATGTGCATGCACTTGGGCCTTTTTTTAGCCAATTAGTGCTCCTGGGTTATCTGAAATACACTGTAAAAATATGTTCGTGCTATGAATTTGAATTCCTATATTCTAAAACCAATTGAGGTTATGCAAGATTTGGTACTAAAATGTTAAGTAGAGCCCGTAATATGGGTCAAGTCTGATGGATCAGCCTGGATAGCCCGACAAAATGGGTGGGCTGGACTTTAAAGTTAGGAGCCGAAAGGAAAAACAGGCTTATTGGGCCAAGTCCGTTTAAACTTGCCATAAGCCAGCCCATTTAGCCTGTTTTCCCTTTTTGTTTTCTTGTTTATTTAAAATATTAAAAAATATACTATTTTATTAATTAATGATATGTAAATTGTAAAATTTAGATATTATATTGATTTTTTGTGAATGATAGTAATAATTAG
Organism: Adenanthera pavonina; assembly: GCA_026686845.1. Taxonomy (NCBI): domain Eukaryota; kingdom Viridiplantae; phylum Streptophyta; class Magnoliopsida; order Fabales; family Fabaceae; genus Adenanthera; species Adenanthera pavonina. The sequence continues at coordinate 48,108,097 of JAIVEN010000001.1, read as the reverse complement.
ATGTATTAATTTAAAAAATTATATGAAAAATATTTTTTAAAAAAATATGGGTCCGTGAGCCCATGTCATACGAGCTCGGGCTTTACAAACTGAGCCCATTTGGTAATCCTGACTTTTAGGTTCAGCCCGAAGTGGATGAGCCCGGATTGTCAGCTCTAATATCAACTATATGGTGTAAACTTATCGCCCCTTTTTGTTTAGGGACATGTACACCTCATGAGAAGTGTTCTCTTATGGTGACTTAGGGGGCTATTATGGGGATTGTGGGTGGGTTCATGAATATATATGTATGACATCTCTGCTAAACGGCTGAAGGTTTTCCTTCCCAATGACTTTGAAGAAGCACGTTACAAGAAATAAGAAATTTGTACAATTTAATGCCTATTTGATTTGTATATTTACAAATTAAAACATGATTTTTAACTATTTTTTTTTCTTTTATCCAAATAAGTTTATAGTAAACTTTTCTAATACAAGTTTTATTTTTGTAAATTGTGACTATTCTAAAAGATCTTTTATAAAAAAGTAATATAAACGGACACTCAGTACTTACTTGTCTTTTGTCCCACCTTCTTTAATAATTGGGTGTAATATCTAAAACTTAATGTCAATATTATGGTCATTGAGAACAATGAAATTGTCACTTATGCATTCCATCTTACTTCACTTTTTTTGTTTAGTGTGGAGCTTTTTGTAGAACAAATCATCTGCAAATCTGCGCTTATGTATGTCTTTCTCTTGCTATATATATACATGGAGAGAGAATATACTATTTTAGTTTTAAATATAAATTCAAAAGTAGGGATTTTCGTTAGATTTGTAGATAATTTGAAGAGATTGATCTGCACATGCAGAAGTTGAATCCTTTTGTTAATTATGCCTTATGATGATGACAGTTTTGCATCTTGCCATCTTAATTCTGAGGTTAATCAATTACCCATGAAGAAGGGTGAGGTTTCATGTTTCTAGGGATTTTCATGTTTGTCATCGAAAACTGTTTTCAGTTTAGTTAAAAATTTACGGGGCAAATCTCTTCGATATTACAATATATTAGACACCTCAGCAACTTTAACAAAGTTAGTGCATGTTTGGCTAAACTTTTATAAGGCTGAAACCTAAGTTTACACCCAAAAAAGTGATTATGTAATTTTTGTATCTTGTTTAGCTGCTGCAATCATCACTTAAAAAAAAATAGCTTCTTGCCCAAACCAGATTTTCACCACAAGCTAACCAAAGTAGCTTCTATGGTGAAAAAGCAAGCTTATGGCCGTTGGAGTTTAATTTAAAATATAATTTTATTTAGTTTAAAAATTAAACCAAAGCTAAGTTCCTTATAAAAATATTATTTTATTTAGTTAAAAAATTGAAAGTGTTTTATAGTCTTCTTTTCATATTATTTGTAATTTGTAATTTTGAATAAAAATTATTAATCAACTTTTTAAGGATAAAATCATTATACATTCAAAAGTGCTTTTGATTAAAATTATCCAAACATGCTCATTTTAGTAAAATCACTTTTGAGCTAAATACATCCAAACATAAGTTACTTTTTACAACAGCTATTTTCACTAAAATCACTTTTACAAAATTTATTCTACTCAAAATCACTTCTATAAAAACTAATCCAAACATGCACTTAATGACATGTAACAGTCCTTGCAAAATTATCTGTAAAATTAGGGACCAAAGGCAAAGACAGTCAAAATCTTAGAGAGTGCTTTAAAAGAAATTAAAGATAAGGGAGCAATTTCAAAATTGGGTGAAACTACAGGGACCAAAGTTTTATTTTTCCGTTACCTTTTAATGAAAAATATATCTTTAAGGATTTATTTGAATATTATTTCGTCCATTCTAGTTCTAAGGCATTTTTAATCACTAAACATAAATTAAGGATGATAATTAATAATTTAAAATTTTTTCATATTTTTCTAAATAACCTCATTCAATATAGTTGATCTATAGATTAAACATACAACATTAATTAAATTTTATTCTTTTTAGGAGCATTTTGGGTAAAAAAAAATTAAATACACTACATAATTCATAAAATTTTTTATATTGTGAAGCGTTAATTTTGACAAAAGGTATCTTATATAACTAAGTAGAGAGAGTATTATCCTAAAACTATAGATTTAAGTTGTTTCAAATTTTGAAATAACTATTTTATATTGATTTAAATCATATTTAATATTTATCATGCAATATAAATAATACATAAAATGATATTTTAATTAAGTTGAATATAAATATAACTTAGGTTAAGTTTAGTTTAACTAGTAAGGAGTTATAACCTCTTAGCTAGATGTCTTGAATTCAAACCTTGGAATTACAACTTCATTAAATATTTGGTGATAGAGTTTATTACCTGAAATGAACCCAATAGATTCTCCAATTAAAGTGGGGTAAGTTTAGGATAACAGTACATACGTTAAAAAAAAAAACTTAAGCCAATGGAATAATATAAGTAGATTTAATACAATTAAATATGTATATTTTTGAAATTATAATTGATAAATTTAATAAATATATACGGGCCTATTTAATTGATTCTATATATCTTTCCTTTCCAAACTAGGAAATAAGGGCTTTTTTTTTCTTAACCTTATGGGGTTGATTGGATTTTACTCTTTAATTATGACTCCAAGATTTATATTTAAATTTTACATATAATTTTGTTTTCTTCAATTATATTTATTTTCCTTGTGTTTCCTACCGATTTTATGATTGACCACATTAAAATTTAATATGTAGGCAATTTTAAAGGCTGAAAGACAAACCTAAATTTAGAAAAATGAATGTAAAATAACAAGATTAGTGATTTAGGAATCTGCAGTGACTTAACTTTTATTGCTTCATTGATTTAATTAGTTGTGTAGATTGCGTTAGAGCGAATTCAATTTTAATAAAATAATTTTGTAGTTTAAATTTTCGCTTAAGAAAGTAATTTACCCAGTAGGCTTATTCATAATAGCTATTTGTTTTGTATTTTTAGATAAACATTTTTTTTCTTTGGCCAAAATCATTTTTTTTATTTATGGATTCGTGGACTAACTAGGGTAATCTTTCTGAGCTCAGGCCTTTCAATTGTTTGGTCCATTGGATCTAAATCCCAGATCCAGACCTGAAAAGGAAAATCTCCATAGTCAAGGGCAAAACCAGTAAGTGAGCATTGGATTGGATTAAAGAGGCCCATTTTTCTTTTGATGAAGTTAAAAAGGCCCATTTTGATGATCCTTACGCGAATAGTCTTCACGGTTGACAAAGGAAACCCTTGAATTGAGTGACAAGAAATGTCTTTTTCTGATCACTCAATTCATCACAATTGTACATTCCACTGTGAATCAAAAAAAGAGAGGAGGGAGAAAAATGAAAGCATATACCAAAGCATCCACCACGAGGACGAGGACGAGGACGCCACATTTCATTCACTCCTATTTTTACCATCTACCCAACATTTACCAGGGCAAGAGCGAGCCAGAGTACCCAGTGATCGATGAGAACCCAACATTTACCAAAGTCGTCAGTAACTTCAACCCCCTCGACTACATTTGCTTTATGAACATTGCCAATTTTTGGCTCCTCCTTGGCTCCTCGTTCGGTATCTTTCTCCTCTCTCTCTGTTCTTTGTTTCATGTTTGAATTTGATGTGTAAATTAGGTGGTTTGTAATTAATTACCTTGCTTGAATCCCTTACCCCACTGTGGTGGTCTGCTTCCTTTCAATTGAGTCAATTATTACAATTGGATTTTCGTTTAAATGACTTGATTATAAAATATAACATCTATTAAATTAAAGTTTCTTCCCCCTCGGTTGTGTGGCTTAACACTACATGTGTGAAATACAGTATTTTAATTTCTTGTGTATTCCTGTAAAGTCTATTCTCTTTCGTATATTAATTTGACAATATAGCATTTGGTAATAATAATACTCAAACTATTTTTTGTTCTAGAAAACAAAAAGTTTCGATGAGTTGGCTAATAAAAACTCTGGATGGAAATTTTATGAATTCTCTTGACTTTTCCCCTAATTTAATTTACGTTTATATGTTACCATTTGCAGTTAAAGTTGTAACAATTTACATCAGTGCAGTAACAAATCAGGTTAATTGTCCTCTCAATTGAAGATTTGACTTATTTTCAAACAAATTTTACCTTAAACGGTTCACAACTACGATTCAAATCATACGTCACTAATTAATGTTTGAGTCTTTTTCCTCTTTTGTTTTAAGAAAGAAGACATTGTAATTACCTTAAGAAGAGCCTTGTGGTTTCTAGGTCTTTATAAAAAAAGCTGTATTATATTCATGACTTATAAATTAATAATACAATTTTCTAAAATTATATATATATATATATATTTTGATGATTTGGACATTGGCCCCTTACTTTTCAGTCATTGTTGTTTGCTGTCTTTAGAAAGATTCATTAGTTGATTCCAAATAGCATGGTTGGTTCCACTTATTCTTCTGAACTATTATTACTTGATTTTGCTTATGCTTTAAACTCAAATTCCTATATTCTAAAACCGGTGGAAAAAATGCATGATTTGGTGTAAAATGGTATTGCATATAAGGTTATATATAATGGAATTTTCGTTGATACATTTGATTTTAGTACGCTTTTGCTGATTTTGCTTACGGATAACAATCTTGCAGCATCTCGCTGTCACAAATGAGAGATTAACCATTATTGATGACTCACATTCATATGATGTTTGCATTGTTGCTTGTAATTTCTATTTGTCGAGGGTTATCTGAAATACACTGTAGAAATCTGTTCATGCTATGAACTTGACTTCTTATATTCTAGAAGGTTCTGCATGATTTGGTACTAAAATATCAAGTATACATATATATATATGGTTTAAACTGCTTAATTATCCCTTTTTGTTTAGGGCATGTGCCTCAAGAGAAGCGTTTATATGCAGCTTTTGGAGGTCTGTATGGGCTTGCGCGTGGGTTCATGTATGTGTACAGCTATTCCGAGGGTCGGCTTAAGGGTTTCTATTGCAATGACTATGAGGTTACACGATACAAGAAATGAGAAATGATAAATCTAAGTGTCGGGATTTCAGTTAAATTTGCAGATACTTTGAAGAGATTGATCTAAGGGGAAGTTAAATTCTTTTTCATTTTTGTTTTTTTAGGTAACAAACCATCCGTGAAGTTTTGCATTCTTTTGTTAATTATGGATGATGATGACAGTTTTGCATCTTGATGTCTTAATTGTGAGGTTAATCAATTATCCATGAAGAAGAAAGGGTGCTGTTTCATTATTCATTCCGATTGCGGATGGAGTCTTACTAAATCACCAACGGAAGTGAGATTTTGGTTCAAACTGGTTTCTGGGAATTGTTATGTTTGTTGTGGAACTGTTTTTGGTTTAGTTAAAAGTTCACATGGCAAACCTCTTGGACATCACAATATATTGCTTCAATGATTCTTCTTTTCCTTTACCTCCCTCTGGTAGGGTGGTTTGAAAGGGGAGGGGAGGGAACTGTCCCCTCCAAAATTGAGCGGTGGAGGGAACACTATTTTTTTTTCTAAGTTTTTAAATAAAAAATATCTTTAAAAATAGAGGATAATTTCTTTTAATTTAAAAAAAAGGTTTTAATATTTTTATATAAAGAAAATAATTACTAAAATAAAAATGATAGAAAGTTTTTTTAATTTTAAGAGCAAAATGATCAAATTATTATTAATTTTTCTCCCCTCCCATCCTTAATCAAATAACAAATTATTAAAATTCCTCCTCTTCCCTTACCTCAATCCCCTCCTCTCCCTTTCCCTCCATTAAAATGTCTTCCCCCCTTCCCCTTCCATTCATCATACCAAATACACCCTATATTGTGACCGAGTTATTTCAAGCACATCATAGAAAATTGTGTAAGTTAATAAGGTAGTTTGAATTTACAATGATAGACATGCAAAGCAGTATGCCTTTTATATTATAGTGTCAATATTTTAGCATATATTGTTGGTACGTATAGTTTGAATTTACTTTCGTCTCATGTTCAGAGCTTTAGATTGATGTAAACCTAGTGAGAGTGTTTTATTTGTATGGTTAGATAAAAACAGAATGCACAAAAGAGTCACCACAAGAGATTTAAGCCCTGGTTAATCGCTTTTTTAATTTAATAATAATAAGAAGGAAAAATGGGTTTTGGATGAAAAAATTAAAATATTTTGTTTTTGGTACTAAATTCGGAAAATTTTCTGTCCCCTTGACTTCGAAATTTTCTATCATTACATAGAAATATTATATTCCTACTTGATATCAAAAAAAATTATCATAACTTGGAAATTTTTTATTCTAACTTGAAAAAATCTGGCTTGACCCTAGAATAAGATAAACTTTGATTTCATTTTCTAAATGTTTTTATTTTTTAGTCTTTTTTTCCCAATTCTGCCTTAGAAGAAGAACAACAACAACAATCTTTTCTTCATAATAGCTTGTTGTTATAGCGCCTTGCTTAGAAAAATCTGTTTTCTTCTGTCTAATTCATTTTCTTTTTTTTTTTGTGCTGAAAGTCAAAATATATATTTATATGTATTTTAATTATTCATGGACTAAGTAGGATAATCTTTGTCAGCACGGGCCTTTCAATTGTTTGGTCCATTGAACCTAAAGCCCAATATCTTAAATCCAGACCCGGAAAAGAAAATAGCCACTGTTTTGTTCAGAGGAAAAAAACTTGTTTGGTCCAGTGGCCTAACCCTGGGTCGAATACAGCATTTTTCTTATGTATTTCTAGAAAGTCTATTCCCTCTCTTGCATTGATTTGACAAATATCATTTGGTAATAATAATACTCATAAACTATTTGAACATATCACAGGTGAAAACTTGATGGAAATTTTATGGATTCTGTTGGCTTTTCCCCTAATTTGATTTACTACCTTTTTTTATGTTACCACTTGTAGTTAAAGCTGTAAAAATTTCATCCTCACTCTTATAATTATGAGTAATTACTTTAGTGCGGTCTAAATTTAGGTCAATTGTCATTTTAATGGAATTAATTGATTGAATTCACCGTTATGTTTTTTTATGTTCAAATAAAAAATATTAAGAGATAATTACTCTTTTTATTTTTTGGCCAATAAATATAATTACTTACTCTTGAAAAATGATAATATAAAGTATAAACTATAAAAATAATAGATATTATGGATGCTAATTGCTAGGTAATGAAAAAGGAATCACTTTTCGTTTAGGGTCCAAGATCATCTTTATGAACTCAGGCCTATAAAATTGTCTAGCCCATTTGGCCTAACGCCCAACGTAAATTGAATCTTGAAAATTGAGAGTCTGTTTAGAGGGATTCAGTGAGCGTGCGAAGCAAAGCAGGGCAGTGCGAGAAGAAGACGATCGAGGAAAATGAACACGGATATCACGGCATCGGTAAAGCCAGAGTACCCAGTGATAGATCGGAACCCTCCCTTTACTAAAGTCGTCGGTAATTTCAACACTCTCGACTACCTTCGGTTCGTCACCATTACCGGTGCTTCTGTCACCGTTGGCTACCTCTCTGGTATCTATCCTCTCCCTCTATCTCGCTTTGTGTATTATTCGTTTCATGTTGATTTGTAAGGTTGGTTCGTAATTACTTTGCTTGAATCCCTAACCCCATTGTAGAAGTGACTGTTTCCTTTCAATTGAATCAATACTTACCGTTGGGTTTTTCGAGTTAAAGGATTTTGGTGTGTTTTGGATTCTTACTCTCTAGTTTGTACATTGGGAAGTATTACTAATCGAACCTAAGATCTTTCTACCTATTTTATTCCATCCAATCTCCTGAGGTAGGCCTTTTGGAAAGTTGCAGATTTCTGCCTTAAAATTCATTGAATTAGTGGCCGAATTTGAAACGTGAGTTTGGTACACTTGGAATTCATGTGGTGCTTAAATCTTTATCACTGGTAATCGAATACAGTAATTACATCTGTGCGGTCAAAAATCAAGTTAATGTCACAATTTGGTAATAAGGGGATGGACAATAACTAGTGGAGTACTATGATGAATAGGGAAATGATACTTGGTCCTCGAAACTGTCCTTCTAATGCAATCACCTTTATGTTGACATTGCAAAAGGTAATTTAGTTATCAATTGATAAATTTAAATTGTGGCGTTGGTATCTTTTACAATTTGTGTTTAGTTTATTTAGGATTACCCATACTGATACTATGAAATGTTTGCCAAAGTGTCATTGTTTATTGTGGGCTGGTATGTTTTTTTAGCAAACTATTGTGGATCAATTGAAGATTTGACTTAATCTATAAACAAGGGATGTTCATTGTAAAAAAAATTAAAAAAAATTTACACCAGGGGCTTCACAGCTATAATTCAATCACATGACACTAATGTTTGAGTTTTTCTTTTCCTTGACCTTCTGAATTATCAATAATGAAGTTATAAGCATATGCTGCGTGTATAGTGGAAACATGAACATTTTTACTTCCAGTCGCTTATATGTGCCTTACTTCCCAGTTGTTGTTGTGTGCTGTGCTGTCTTTAGAAAATTCATCTTTTAATTGAGAATAGCATGGTTGATTCCTCTTACTCTTCTGATCAATTATTACTTGATTTTGTTTGTTCTTTGAATTTGAGCTTGAATTCCTATATTCGAAGATTGGTGGAAGATCTGCTTGATTTGGTGATAAAATGGTATGCAAATGGTTAAAGCCGTAGGTCCCTTCTTTTTTAAGGGATTAAGCCTGGAATTAGAGGAACTCCTATGGTGACTTACTGGGGGTCTGGTTGTGCTTATCGGTGGGTTCATGTATACTTACCAGAACTCTGCTGGTCTACTCGTGGGTTTCTTCAACAATGTTGATGAAATACCGAAATACAAGAAATGAATTTTGCAGAATTCAGTACTTCATTGTCTTTGTCATTCCTTCAGCAGGCATAATGTCTGAAACTTTTATTAATGTTAATGCATTTGATTTTAGTACTCTCATTGATTGTGCTTGTTGATGATAGTTTTACATCTTGCCATTGCAAGCAAGAAGTTAACCAATATTGATGACTCAGATTCAGATTATGTTTACATTGTTCCTTCCAATTTCTATTTGTCGTTTTGTTTTGCACACTGCATTGATTGATTTGTTCCTTTTAGTGGCACATCTATTTTGTTCATGAAAGCTATTGGTGAATTTTAATTTATTTAGCACAACTGATCTGAGATTTTGGTTCAATCTCGATTTGTTGAGAAGAATATATATGTTAGAAGTCTCTTTGACATGAGGTTGCTTCAAAGGTCCTTGATTGCCTGTGAATTCACTTGGGCATTTTTCTGGCCGATAAATGCTCTCAGGTTATCTGAAATGCATGGTAGAAATCCTTTTTTTTTTTTTGTCACCTAAATGCATGGTAGAATCTGTATTTGCTATGAACTTGAATTCTTATATTGTAAACCATTTGAGGTTCTGCATGATGTGGTACTAAAATGTTATATATGTGGTTTAAACTGTTTAATCCTTTTTGTTTAGGGATTAAGCCTGGAATTAGGGGTCCATCTATGGTGACTGGGGGTCTGATCGGGCTTATGGGTGGGTTCATGTATGCATACCAGAATTCCGCTGGTCGGCTCATGGGTTTCTTTCCCAATGACGGTGAAGTAGCACGTTACAAGAAATGAGAAATTTCCACAATTTAGTACTTAATTTGTTTTTCTCTCCGCTTCCTTGAGTGGATGTAATATCTGAAACTTTTTGTCAACATTATTATCCCCTTCCTTGAGTGGATGTAATATCTGAAACTTTGTCAATATTATTATGACAAAGAATAATGAAATTGTCGATCATGTATTTCATCGCACTTAGATCTTATTCTTAATTATGTGCCCTCTGATGACAGTTTTGCATCTTGCTGCCACAATTGTGAGGTTAATCATTACTCATGACTCTGATTCAGGTGATGTTCCATCGTTCCTTCTGATTGCTGAGTTTTAATTAATCTTCACAACTCAGCTGAGATTGGTTCGAACTGGATTGGTTTAGTGGAGTTTTTATTTGTTTAGCCAGTAAAAGAGTCTCTACAAGAGGTTTAAGCCATGGCTGATCCCTTATCTAAGGGGTTGACGGGGACACAAGTGTAGATAATGAATCCACATAAGTAATTTCATGTGAATTATATCTTAAAATTTAATATATATATATATATATATATATATTTTTTTAAGTTGATGATACATCTTATAAAATTTGACGATAATTTTAGTCTTTGAAAACTATTCTTTTTTAAAATTTGAGTGCCAAGGACTATATAATAGGAATTATGAGCAAGATGTTGTAGATTTGCAGGCATATTTGTACAATGTAAATCTATTCTTTTGGTAATAATGAAAGTCTTTGATTTAATAAAAAAATTTTTTGAGAGCACAAATTTCTCACTTTATTGTAGTTTTGAGAAATTACAAAACTTTTTGACAATTACATAAATAAATAAATACTATTATCTTTCTTGCACTGATTCTTGAAAAAATATTGCATGTAAAGCTTTGATTTTACATGAGTATCGGTAGGGTTGGGGTTTACCCTGACCTAATATTCTTTAGACCTAGTATCGGGTCAAGTACTGGGTTAGTCCGATATTTTATATATATATATATTTTTTTTTTAAATAAAAAAATTATTTAATAATAAAAATATATTTATTTATACTTAAAAATTATCTAATAAAATTTTGAAAAATTACCGAAAATAGTTCGGTAAGATTACCGCTATATTCAGGAAAATGACATCTAGCAACCAAACAATTTCGATACTTTTGTGAAATATCAAACGTTTATAAGTGGACAATTAGGAACTTAAAATTTCGGTTTTTTTTTTAATTCAATAAAGTTTAATCCTACTGCCAGGATACTTCTAGCCACTTAAAAATCATTTTTTATATGAAGTAAAATGTGTAGTGTCTATTATATCTATTGTTCAATAATAATAATAATAGTATTACATCATTTATGTATATTTTTAATTTTATTTTTATTTTACTCTATATACTAAACAATATTATATTGTCATAATTTAAGCATACTTGTTATTACTTTTTATTGCCCTAAGTGTTGCCTTACTATTGTAAAATGAGGAACTAATATAATATACAACAAAACATTGGGTTTATTGGTGTGCAATTGGTTTGGTAAGGCTTATACTTATTAAAGATCCGACCAAAAGATTAATGAAAAATAAAAACAAAAAAAAATGAAAAGACATCATCAGTAAAAAAGCAAATTATCTTATTAAAAAAAAAGAAGCTTTACCCCGATATCTAATTACACGTTTAGTTTTTAGTTAGTTAAAAATAAATTTTAGTAAAACTGATTTTTAAGTAAAAATGAGTTTTTAACTAACATGTTTACGTTTTAATGATTTATTTGAAAATTGATTTTGATAAAAATAATTATATTTGGATGATTTTAATCAAAAATACTTTTAGTGCAATAATTTTTTTCCAATCTTTAATAAATAAATTTTCTTTTTCTAATATTTATTTAATATATATAGGTGTGTTTGTCTAAAAAAATATAATTTTAAAATTATTTTCTAGTATTTTATTTTATTTATTTTTATCATTTTGACTTATAATTTTTCTTTAAATTAAGTTTAAACTACATCCCATAATTAATTTAATTTTCTTGGATTAAAATTTAATTTCAATTAATTTAATTGAAAATATAGTTTATTTAATGTAACATTTTCTCATAAGTCATAGTTCATAAAAATTAAAATTTTGATAGGATATTTTGGTTATAAGATAAAAAAAATTTATTTTCTCAAATTTTTATTTTTTCTCATTTTTATTAATTTATTTTTATCTAATTTTATTTTAGTTGATCTACGGTGTTGTCAGAACCGAATCAGACATTAAACCGAACAAGGCACTGGTTCAAGGTTCAGTAGTTCGACCGAGGTCGAACCGGGATCGGACCAGTAGTAATTAAAATAATATATTTAAAACAAATAATATAAATTTAAACAAATTTTATAACTTAATTAAAGTCTTAAACTAAATAATATTAAATTATCAACCTATTATTCACCATAAACAAATTATTAATAAGTTTCATAATTTAATATTTTAATTTAAATAAGTTAATATTCATTTATAATCATCTTTTGAGTTTAAAATAATAAATTAATAATCTATTATTTATTATTTATTAAGTAAATATATAATTTTTAATAGTTATATATCATAATAATACTTATATAATATTATAATATATAAAAAATATATTTTGTACTAAAAATAATATTATTTTATCTTAAAAATAAAAAAATATTTAAAAAAAATAATGTAGAACCAGTTCAAAATCAATTCTACTAGTTTAAGACTAATTTTACCTATTTTAGACCGATTTCTAAACAATATCAATCTTATACCATGACCAGACCAGAAACCAGGTACCAATTCCCGTCCACATGTGAAACCAGCGAAATCCAATTTTAATAACAATCATCTACTTCAACTTATTCCCACCTAAGTTTGACCGGTCCAATCCGCTTTTAATACCAATCATCTACCTCAACTCCTTCCCACCTAAATTAGCTCAGCCAAAAAGTCTTACGGGGTAACCACCCATTCCTCACATGCACAAACCCGGGAGCATTCATCACTCTCACTACCATTTCTCCATCTCAAAGCTTCTCTTCTGGTCCCTCGTCCTCCTTGGCTTGATTTTCTTCTTCTTCTTCAAATCTCCACCTTCTACTTCGCCTTCTCGCTGATCCCTCCGTGGCGGAACCAATTGGGAGAACTCTGTCCGAAAATCTGCGACTCTGCATTCCTCTTCGAAAGGTCGGAGGGTTCTCGTCACTGACGCTTCCGACTTCGTTGGAACCCATGTGTCCATTGCTCTGAAGCGACGTGGAGATGGCGTCGTCGGTGTCGATAATTACAATGAGAAGGAACAGAGAGATGTATATCAACGAGCGGATCTGGGGTTGTTGCGAAAATAAATTCTTCCAACGGTTAACGATCACAACGGCAATGGAGAAGTAGAACAAAGAAGCAGCTGGGTTCTTGCTTACAAGTGCAAATCCATTGCTAGTTTGCTTATCTAACATCCAAAATATTTCAATTTGTACCACATACTATCTAGAAATTGAAAATAGACATATCTCCAAGATCTATTGTAGAGCAAAGGACCTACCACACCCCAAAATCCCACTACAAATCCTAAAGCCATACTCACAAAAAACCAATCGATCCCATCCCCATGATCAACATCTTTGTCATTTTGATCATAATCACTTGAAAGTGCAATTATCTGTGAGTGGAGGGTCACATAGGGTATTGCCAACAAAACTTGATGCTTCAAAGCTCTGCAATTGAGTCCCTGTTGGAATTTTCCCCGTCAAGTTATTGTTTGACAAGTTCAACAAGCTCAAGAAGCTTAATTTGGATATGCTTGGTGGGATTTCACCAGAAAGATGATTCCTTGAGAAATCAACAGACTCCAATGATTCCATATCTCCGATGCTTTGAGGAATTTGACCACTCAAACGATTATTGGAAAGATTCAAAAAGTGCAGCCCCTTAAGTCTCGTGATTTCCATTGGTATCTCCCCAGATATTTCGTTGCTTGAAAGGTCAATACTCGTGACGAGACCAAGAATAGTGCTATAATCATCAAATCTTCCTTTTAACAAAAGGAGTGCTTCAAGGATCAAATGCCTTGTGTTGTTTGCTCCATTGCAACGAATGACTGATTCTGAACTACCATTTACTACTAACATAGCACTCAAATGGTTGACACAATTTGGTATATGTCCTGTCAACTTGTTTTGTGCGAGGTCTAAGACTTGTAATAATCTCATATGACATATTTGACGAGGAATTCGATCGGAGAACTTATTTGATCTAAGAACAAGAATCTTCAAATTTGGCAAGCTTTGTCCAGTCCATGATGGTATTGTTCCTGAAAATTTATTGTTCTCTAGATCCAATGAAACCAATCTGCTATTGTTCTTCAAAAAAGTTGGAAAACTTCCAAGAAAACTATTGTTGCGAAGGTGCAACACTTCCAACAAAGCTAATGATCCCATGGATGAGGGTAAGATCCCAGTCAAATGGTTGTTTTCTAAGTTCACTACGCCAAGATTTGGCCACATCATCCAACAGTCTGGTATTTCTCCTGATAGATTATTGGATGCCAATATGAGAAATTCTAAGATCTTTATCTCATCGAGTCTAGAACACAAGAGATGTGTCATGGATCCTGAAAACTGATTGCTTGAGAGGTCTATGAAAATCATGTGAGGAGATACGTAAGCCAATTGACCATTAAACTTATTTGAGTTGAGATCTACAATACTTGGGATAGTAATGGAATTATTCCATATATTTGAAAGCTCCCCATCAATGCAATTGTGAGAGAGATTAAATTTATAAGCATTTTTTAATGTGCTCCAAAACCAAGTTGGAAAGGAATCAAATATCTGTGTGTTGGACATGTCCAAATAATAAAGATGCTTTAGTGATTGAATCCACAACGGAAAGTTGGGGCCTAGATGCCATGAAGCCATTGCCAAGTTCTCCAAAAGTTGAAAAGGAGGACTCCAATTGGGACTCACTTGTAAAGTGAATTGGTTTCTTGATGCCATGAAGTCACATAAATGGGAGAAATTGACAAGGTGAGCTTCTTTCACAACTCCATGGAAGAGATTATCTTCGATATAAAGGAAACGCAATTCAGAAAGTGGTCCAAGAATTTCAAAAGGAAATCCATCAAATTGATTTTTTGAAAGGTCAAGATATAGTAAAGATGTAAGATTTCCTAGTGATCGAGGGATTGCACCTTGGATAGCATTGTCAGGAATAGAAAGTCTAACAAGATTTTTGAAATGCCCAATTTGTTCAGTCAAATAGCTAGGTAATTGAGAGCATGTAACAAACACTTTCTCCAATGTCTGTGAAACACATCTTGTGAGAACTTGTAATATTTCAGAGAATTGTTGATTGCACTTTTTATTTGAAAAATACACATCTTTTAGGTTGCAAAGATTTCCTATAGAGTTTGGAATTTTCCCTTCTGGATGATTATAAAACAAATCAAGAGTAACAAGAGAAGTTAAGTTTCCAATGTTATTAGAAATAGTGCCAACCAAATTGTTACTGAACAAACTAAGGAACTTTAAGTGATCAAAACTGTACATCCAACCAGGAATATAAGAGTCAAATAAATTTTTAGATAAATCAAGATGTTGAAGGAGAGTTAAGTTTTGAATACCATGAGGGATAGAACCTTGAAAATTATTATTTGATAACTGAAGATAAACTAGTTTTTTCAGTTGAAATATCCACTTTGGAATTAGTGAAGCCCCAAAGAAGTATGAATTGGAAAGATCAAGGATGGCCAGAGATGAGAAGTTGATGGTGGGTAGTTGAAAATGATGATGAAAAGCACAATTTGACAAGTGCAACTCACTTAGAGAGGGAAGTGAATTATGTAACCAATCAAAGGTAACGGACAGGTTTACAAAACTCAGACCAAGATACTGAACCTTAGGAAGACCTGAAAGCCATTGAAGATTTTGAACATACAATCCATCCACGTTAGATTGATAAGCACCCTTGAGATCAAGATATATTAGATTTGTGAGGTTTCCAATTTGAGGAGAAATGCTTCCATTGAAATAATTGCCTCCGAGGTCAAGGTAGAGCAAATTGGAGAGATTGCTGATTTGCTGAGGAATTCTGCCACCAAACTCAGCTTGAGAGAGGTTAAGGTATGTTAAGCTCGTCATTGAGCCAAGAAAACTCGGAATTTGCATGCCACCGAAATCATTGCCATTCAAGTCCAAATAATTTAAATGCTTCAAATCAAGCAAAGAAGGATGTATCTTACCCCCAAACCTTGATCTCTCATGAGCTTCATATCCATCATAAGGGGAAGGAAGTGAAGTTGCGAGGTGAAGCTCAAGAACATGGCCAGTTACGTTGCTGCAAACAACTGATGCCCAGTTGCAGCAATCTCCATCATCGGCAGACCAAGAGTTCAGCCTATTTGAAGGGTCTTGAAGATGAAGCTTGAGCTTAAGAAGAGCATGTCGTTCACTTGGAACACACAGAATCTCAGAGGATGCTTTGCATGTGAAGAAATCAACAGTTAATAAAGTAAGCAACCAAAGAAAAACGAACCTAAAACTGATAACAATGTTGCAAGAACCATCCATGACAAAAGAAAGTTTTGATCTAATGCAGGATTTAAATTTCTTGGACGTATATCCCTTCTCAGATTTGCTGGAATTTATAATGTTAAATTGTGGAAATTGTGGGTCTATGTGGCTATTAATTATTTAGCCTCCAGTCAACTTCTTATGAAGAAGACTTGAATGGCCCAAACTAGATTAGCATTGAAGCTTCCTATAATATTCCAATCCTTAACGTTTTCTGCAATCTTCCACATGGTAATAGTACATGATTTCCACTTCGACCCAAACAAATGTGTTCGATTCAAAGAAATTGATAGTGACATGGAGCATGTTCGTGAAAGCCATTATTCATTCTTGGAAAAGGAACATTTAAGTACCATGTCTGGACACAACAACAATAATCATCATCATCGATCATCATCATAATATAAAAAAAAACTATGGATTACGATTAAGCCATCGATTTCAGAATTCAGTATGTAATGTCATAGACTATTGGCTAAATATTTCATCCACGACCAATAATAATATACATCTTTATTTTTTTTGGAGGAATAAATAGTCTCACTTTAAAAATAATATTCGGTTATCATTTTTATAAATATTGAGTATGTGACTTCCGTTATCCCTGTCTCTCTCATTGTCCTGTGGGAATTGACTTTATTTCAGTCTCGGCACGCAATTGCAGCCAAGAGCGAACCAAAGAATCACAGCTTAGAATTAACGATCCATATTTCAACATTGAAAATTTTGATTATTTAACCAATTTTGCATTGCATGAATCATTATTAATATCAATATCAGTATTAATATAGAATATAAAAATATAAAGAGTCACATTATTCAAATATGCCATAAACAGTGCAATTTCCCTAGAATTTAATATTCACAAGCTAGGTGATGCTAGTATGGTTTGTATGAGGCTCTGCACTACCTTTTATTTTTTCTTTTTAACTTTTTCACTATTTCAATTTCAAATTGTAATATAAATTATTTGGGTACACGTCCGTGAACATAATTAAATTTCGTTGGAATCTTGTGGACGCACTTGCCAGGCAAGACCGCAGGTAAAGTCTTCAATTTGCCGTGGTCGACGGGCATATTGTTGATTTCTTCAGGTAAAAACAATAATCGAAAATAAAGAAAGATTTATATGATATAAATATATATATACAGATGTTCATAATTTTCTAAGAGTCAAGACCGCAAGTAAAGTCTTTAATTTGTCGTGGTTGACGGGCATATAGTTGATTTCTTCAGGTAAAAACAACAATAGAAAATAATGAAAGATTTATATGATATAAATATATATATAGATGTTCATAATTTTTTAAGAGTTGGTGTGATACATATTTTTTTAGTGTGTATAAAAAATGTCTTCTAACTGACAGTTGAAAACTAATTTCTTTCTAGATATAAGGATTACCAAAATGAGTTTTATCTTTCAACAATATTTTTTTCATACAAATTGCTTCTCCATAAGTATAAAAGTATTAATATGAATTTACCTACTAACGATCAATAACTGTAAAAAGTTGGATCATAACTACATTCAATGTATATATGTTTTCTGTTTGTACATAACTACGTACAATCAAAATTCTTTTTTTTTTTTTTTATGAATCAATCAAAGTTTTTTTTATGTGCTTATCCATAAGAGAGACTATGGTTACGTACCTGTTTGGATTACCTTTTTGTAAAAGATCCTTTAAAATAATCACAGTTTATAAAAATGAAATTTAGATAAAAATAAAGAAATTTACTATAAATCTATTTAGATAAAAATAAAAAAAATGATAGTTAGAAATTTTAATTTGATTTGTAAAAATGGGCCGCTTCCTTCTCTTCTCTATTTTAAATGGGTTACTGGGCTTTTAATATGGACCGAAACATGACATAGTCGGACTTGGGCCTGGCGATATATCACCTGCGTTGTCAGTCAAAAATGTTGATCAATATTGTTCATATAACAACTCACCAAAAAAAAAAGTTCATATAACAAATCAACGGGATTTTTTTTGGTGGGAAAAAATCAATGGAAAATCATCCTCAAGGATTATACTTTTTCAAAATTTATAATAAAAAATCTTGAAAATGTCAAATTATTCAGAAGACCCAAAAGATTTTAATTTTGTTATGATTGGACAAAAATAGCCTTAGGAAGTAAGTTATAACTTTCTAGTAATAATAATGATGATAAAATTCCGTTGGTCCTTTACAAATTCAGTTATAACTTTCTTATATCACAATAAATTTAATAATATCTGTTAATTCTATAAAATCAAGGTGATAATTAAAAAAAATACGTGAGTCATAATTTTCTTATATAATAACTTGTGCAAGCATACTATATCAGAGATGAGAAGTAATATGTCAAGAAACCTAAAGTTCAGTAGTAATAATTCCAAGCATTTCTTTGTAACTCGACAACGTCTAAGCAGCAACTTTTTGGGAGAAAATAGGTAGGGGGTATATATTGTTGTTCAATCATAGCAAAATTCAAGTTCTTTGGGCCTTTTGAGTAATTTTCTTTTTACAATATTCTTTTATGGTAAACTTAATTCGAAAAAAATCATGGTTCTGGGTATAATTTTCCTGCAAATTATATAATATGAATGCGTGTGGCCGCTGTTGTAGATAGACATATGAATAACAAGTCATCAGTGGAAGACTTCAAGAAGTGGGATTATAACTGTAAAAAGATTTTTTTTTAATGGACACTGTAAAACAAATTTTGATTTGTACCTAGTAATTAGGGGCAAAAGAATAAGTTAGTGGTAGATGACCTCAATGGTGGAAGACTCTGAAAAAATTGATTACTACTACCAAAGGAGCTTCTTCAACACACACAATTGTATGTGTACATGTCTGCCATTTCTAAGGGAGCAAAAAAAAAAGAATGCAGTGGTGGAAGACTTGAAAAAGTTGAATTAGGACAGTAAAAAATTAATTATATATGTATATATGTACACTTTTAGGGACATTAAATTAACAAGTTAATGGTGGAAAGACTTTAAAAAAAGTTAGATTACGACTTCAAAAGAATCTTGTTCAACCACACTTTTTTTTTTTGCTTTCTTCGGCATATTTTCCAAAAAAGACATTAAGAAAGAGATTGTAAACATATCATGTGGTATGCGCACCCCAACCTATAGAACATGGCGAGCAAGCAAAGGGCCCAGCAAAAAAAGCAGATGAGTATGGGATGAGATTTCAAAGGAGGGGTATTTTCATCACCTAGGAGCCACAAAGATCCACAAGTGACACTATAAATATTAGTTTTGCTTCCAAGAGTTGTACATCCATGAAAGCATCCACCCATCAAATCAGAAAATTTGCCAGCAATACCTTTGGTTGACGTTGTCATGGATGGTTCCAGTAATATTGTTGCGTTTGCTTTTCTGTGGTTGTTTACTTTATCAAATGTTGATTTATGCATTTGCAGAGCATCCTCTGATGTTTTGTGCATTCCAAGTGAGCGAGAGGCCCTTCTTAAGATGAAACATCATCTTTCTGATCCTTCAGACAGACTTGCCTCTTGGTCTGCCAATGGAGATTGCTGTAATTGGGCATCAGTTGTTTGCAACAACATCACAGGCCACATTCTTGAGCTTCACCTCTCAACTTCACCTCCTTTTGAGTTTGAAGACTCTGTTTTTGAGACGTTACAGTTTGGTGGTGAGGTATATTCTTCTTTGCTTGATTTGAAGCATTTATGTTACTTGGACTTGAGCGGTAATGATTTTGGAGGAATGCAAATCCCTGTTTTTCTTGGCTCAATGATAAGCTTGACATATCTTAACTTATCTCACGCTAGGTTTGGTGGAAGTATTCCTCTTCAATTTTGGAATCTTTCCAATTTGATTTACCTTGATCTTCGAGGTAATAATTTCGGTGGAAGCATTCCCCATCAAATTGGAAATCTCTCCAATTTGCACTATCTTGACCTTAGATTTAATATATTCGGTGGAAACATTCCCCATCAAATTGGAAAGCTCTCCAATTTGCACTATCTTGATCTTGGAAATAACTATTTCAATGGAAGCATTACTCATCAAATTGGAAACCTCTCCAATCTAATCCACCTTCATGTCCAAGGTTCTTATCAGTCTTACTTTGATGGATTGTCAACATCAATTGAAAATCTTCAATGGCTTTCATCTCTTTCTTCACTCCAATATCTTGAACTGAATTATTTAAACCTATCCAATGCCTTCGATTGGTTGCATGTTCTACAATCACTTCCCTCTTTGAGTGAGTTGCACTTTTTATATTGTGATTTTAATAATCATTTTCAACCATCCATCATGAACTTTTCGTGTCTGGTTGCCCTTGAGCTTTCTAGTTCTTCTTTTCACAAGTCATTGATTCCAAAGTGGATATTTCAATTGAAAAAATTAGTTAATCTCCAATTATCAAATAATGGTTTTCAAGGTTCCGTTCCTAATAGTATTCAAAACTTAACTCTCTTGCAACATCTTGATTTATCCGAAAATTTGTTCAACTCTTCTATGCCTGATTGGTTGTACAAATTTCGGTCTTTAAAGTCTCTCATTCTCTCTAATAGCAACTTGGTTGGCAAAATTTCTAGCAACATTGGAAACTTGACTTCTCTTGTTACTCTTGATTTGACTCGTAATTTTCTGGAAGGGTCAATTCCAAGTTCTTTGGGAAATCTTTGCAACTTAAAAAAAGTGGACTTTTCATGTAATAAGTTCAACCAACAAGTTTTTGAAGTTTTAAAAATTCTTTCAAAATGTGCTTCAAAAACATTAGAGATTTTTTATATGAGAAATTCTCAATTATCCAGTCATCTCACTGATCAAATTGGATTTTTAAAAAATCTTGTTGAATTTGATCTTTCCGAGAACTCTATTCATGGTCCAATTCCTAACTCATTGGGAAATCTTGCATCTCTGAAATATCTCGATCTTTCTTCCAATGCCATTCAAGGTCCACTTCCTAGCTCATTAGGAAATCTTGCATCTCTAAAATTTCTTGATCTTTCTTCCAATGGAATTCAAGGTCCACTTCCTAGCTCATTAGGAAAACTTACATCTTTGATATATCTTTATCTTGGGAACAATAGTATTCACAGTGCAATTCCTATATCATTTGGAAAACTAATATCTTTGATGTTCCTTGATCTCTCAGAAAATCAATTTGATGGAAACCCTTTTGAAGTTCTTGGATCACTCTCCAAATTGAGTGAACTATATTTGGGAGATAATCTCTTCCATGGAGTTGTGAAAGAGGCCCACCTTGTTAATTTTACCTTTTTGGATACATTCTTTGCTTCAAGAAACCAACTCACTTTAAAGGTTGGTCCTAATTGGAGTCCTTCTTTTCAACTTTTGGCATACTTAGAAATGGCTTCATGGAAATTAGGCCCCTGCTTTCCATCATGGATTCAATCATTAAAGCATCTTCAATATTTGGACATGTCCAATGCCATGATTTTTTATTCTATTCCAACCTGGTTTTGGGGCACAATTGACAATGCTCAATATTTGAATCTCTCTCACAATTATATTGAAGGAGAGCTTACAAATATTCTAATAAACATTAGTGGTTTTGCAACTGTTGATCTTAGCTCGAATAAGTTAAACGGCCGATTACCTTATATATCACAAAGTGTGACCCACATCGACCTTTCAAGAAACTTGTTTTCAGGACCCATTACTCACTTCTTGTGTCCTAACGATGAGCAGACAAACGGGTTACGGTTACTTAATTTGGCATCAAATAATTTATCAGGTAAAATACCAAATTGCTGGATGATGTGGCCAAGTCTATTCATTTTGAACTTGGAAAACAACCATTTCACTGGGATATTGCCCACATCCTTGGGATCGTCAATGGAGTTGGAAGTGTTGAACCTTCGCAACAATAGGTTTTTTGGAAGTTTTCCACCTTTCTCACAGAATAATAGCAACTTGAATTCCTTGGATCTGGGAGAGAATCAATTTTCAGGAATGGTTCCATCATGGGTTGGACAAAGGTTCCCGAATTTAAAGATTCTTGTTCTTAGAACAAATAAATTCTCTGGCCCAATTCCCCATCAAATTTGTGATATGAATTCCTTACAAATCTTGGACCTTGCGCAAAATGAGTTGATAGGACATATCCCGAAATGTGTTGAACATTTGAGTGCAATGTTGGCAATGAACAGCAGTTTAGAACCAGACATTTCCTATTATCTATTTGACAATCGTTATCAATTGGTAGTTGAACCGCTCTTGTTGAAAGGAAGAGTCTACGATTACAGCACTAACCTTGGTCTGGTCACAAGTATTGACTTTTCAAGCAACAAATTATCTGGAGAGATACCAATAGAAATCACAAGACTCAAGGGATTGCGGTTTCTGAACCTTTCAAATAATTACTTTGCTGGCCATATCCCTCAAACTGTTGGCAATATGGAATTATTGGAGTCTATGGATTTCTCAATGAATCGTCTTTCAGGCGAAATCCCCCCAAGCATATCTAAATTATACTTCATGAGCAAGTTGAATTTGTCTTACAATCATTTGATAGGGAAAATTCCAACAGGGACTCAATTGCAAAGCTTCGATGAATCCAGTTTTGTTGGCAACAATTTATGTGGTCCTCCACTCCTCACTAATTGTACTTCTAATGACTCTGATCACAGAGACAAAGAAGCTGATCATGGAAATGGAATCAACTGGTTTCTCGTGAGTGTGGGATTAGGATTTATTGTGGGATTCTGGGTAGTGGTGGGTCCTTTGCTCTACAGTAGATCATGGAGGTATGCATATTTTCAATTCCTGAACAGGATGTGGTATAAACTGCAATCTTGTTGCTACTAGCAAAAAAATGAGGCCGTATTTGCAGTTAGTGCATGTAATCTAGTGGATCGTTATTTGTCTATCTTGTAATCATTTTATGCTTTTGAATGATGAGGCTTTTGACAAATAAAATTCATTCACAAGCATTTCGTTCAATTGCAAATGATTCATAATGTGAATTCAGTTCCACATATATACAAAAGGGAAATTTTAAAAAACAGTGAAGAATAAACGGACCACAAAATCCGTAGCTTTAACATGAATTTTGGGGGAAAAAAAAGAGAAAAAAACTCAAACTAAAACTTGGTTCATTGATGGGCCAAGTGTTACTAAAGTTTACAATAGAAGAAAGATGAGGTTGACGCATGGGCCATGACTGAAAAACCCACTATCAGGCAACTAACTCCGTCAAATGCTGATTCCGACGATCCGAGGAGGTAGAGAGTGGAGTCTATCAGATGATTTTTTTTGGCCAAAGTTCTTCAGATAACATAGTAACTGGGGCTGACAAGAGGGTGGAAAGAATTTTCGAAAATTTTGGGAGATATTATATCCTCTCCAAAGCTGGAAACCTACCTTTATTGCTTTCATGTATATATGTTTCCTTTGTGCACTATTTCTAGGATCGTTTACTGTCATTTTCTATTGAGTTATACAATTCTGACTCTTATGTCTATTTGGTAGAATTGTTTTGCTATTACCCTGTTTGATTGCTACATTGTTGCTCGAAGGTTCTATCATTCTTGCCGAAGAGTAAGAGACACATATTATTATTTTTGTGTTTTTGTGGTGTAAATATCTTGATATAAAAGTGGGATTAGGTCAGACACGAGAGTGAGCTACGTAAATTTCAGTTTAATTAATAAAAAAGTGATTATCTAATAAATGAATGTTCCGCTACAATTAGAAACATCGATTGGATGATCAATAAAAATGGTTCCAGATATTGGAGATATGGCCCTTGCCTTGGATATCATTGTAGTGAGCAATCGATTGCCGCGAACCAAGAATCATTTTGAAGATCTTTCCTTCCTCTTTAGTTCTTTTATATATGCCCCTACATACTTACTTCCTGTATAATTAAGCATTAGCTTCCCTAAAGAGACCCAGAAACAATATTGTAATGATTACTGGGTTTAGATACGTCTGATCACCCCTTAGCATATCTATTTAACTGTTGTTCCACAATCTTGATTGAGATAATATGCAAGAATACATAACAAATAAAAATAAGTAAATGTAATTAATATGTTTGGATTCATTTTAAAGCAAAAAAATTGAAGAACACTTGAATAATTTGAGTATATATACGATTATCATGAGTTTTCATTTTAAATGAAATACTGTCATAATTTTCTAAGGAAAAATCACAATATCAATATAAAAATTAATTGAAAATTATATTATCTACAATTCATGAATACTATAAGTTATTTCTTAAACTTCATGTAATGTATAAGAGTTTGTTACTTACAGCAGTAAATAAACAGGAATTTACGACAATTACCAGTATGATTGCACATGTGCATATTCAAACTTATGATAGTCCAAAAGAAAGAATTAATATACGCAAGAAATAGAAGAAACAATGGCTAGCTAGCATGCTTCTTTCCATTCCTTTTTTGAATTATACAAATGCTTCTTTTTATCCTCCGTTATACTCTCTCCGATCCATATTATTATAAGGTGTGGGACTCACTTTCACGTCCATTAAAAAAGTTGAGAAACATTCTTAAATATACTCAAAGTTTTAAATTTACCCCTATTTATTAAGAAAATATTATAATGATTAAAGTAAACAATTTCCTATGAGAGGTTAGATTTTTATGAGTGATTACACTTACAAGAGAGAGAGAGAAACAACTAATTAAATATAGTAAGGGTAAAATTGGCTATTTAAGTCCCTACACCTTATATTATGGACAAAAAAAAAATGAGTTTCACACCCTATATTATGAACCGGAGGGAGTATATGGGTTCATGGCTTTTAGTATGGACTCAATTAGGTAATCTTGAGCTGAACATGACATATTATGAATTAATAAAAAAAATGCCATAATTATGAGTCAACAAGAATATCCTTATTGAAAGTGAGTTGCAATTTTGTTTTTACCTTTTTTGGTCAATAGTAAGACATTTAAATGGTGCGACCTATATGGAAGTGATTTGCTTTGGTAGATTTTGAGAATTATGTTGAATAATATGCACTTTTTGGTGTTAAGCCTGTTTTTCAGTTTGGTGTAACTAACAAACCGTGGCATGGGCACCCCAGCCTGGAATAATGATAAAGACAGCCTTGGATTATGCTATTTGCTAACGCTATTTTCTGGGTATTTATTCTAAATAAATGAAGCAATGCCCAAGTCCCAAAAGCGAAAAAAAAAAACCACGAATTTCTATTTTTATTTACATACATACATATCTTGTTTGTCCATATGAGAAAGATTTCACTATACACATGAAATAGAAGAAACAATCGCACGCTTCTTTATCTTCTCCATTTTACATGTTTTCATGGGCTTTTAATATGGACCGATTACTTTGTTGGACTTGGGCCTGGTTATCTTTCATTATTGTTCATGACAATCTTTCCAACAACAAATCCAGGGACAATTAGTATTCAAGGATTATAATTTCTTAAAAATTTATAATAAAAAATCTTAAAAATTCAAATAATTCAGAAGACCCAAAAGATTTTCATAGCCAAAAATTTTAATTCTGTCATGAGTGAACAGAAGCAGACTTTATCGTATAACACTTTAGGATGTAAGTTATGACTTTCTTATATCTCAATAAATTTTATAATATATCGTAACTCCAGAAAAACAAGGTGAAATTTTTTTTTTTAAAAAATTGAGTTGTAATTTTCTAAGATTATAAATTTTTTTTTTGTAATTTTTTTAAAGTAGATGCTATAAGATAGAACTAAGACAATTATGTATTTATATCTTAAATTGTCTTAAAAATATGGCCGCAAAGGATCTAAAATTTCCTGTTTAATTTAAAAATAGAACTATGGTATTACGTAAACATCTTTATTTTAGTACTCATAGTTTGATTAAATTATAATCTTAAAGCCCACCAATAAATAAATAATTAAATAGATACATAAACAATTTCTTAATCATTGATTAGCATTTGGTTGGGGATCAGCACAACTAGATGTTTTTGGACCTCAACATGCTAGATTCAATGCATTATTTTTGAGCGAGTGATGATATATCCTACCAAACCAATAACACTATCATCAATACTCGATGAACTAAAAGTCAATATATATTTTGTCAATGCAGGTTGGCACAAGTGGCTACAAGATCTGAACTATGGCTCTCACCTCTCTTTGGGTAATGGATTCGAGTCACCTCATAGCCACTAAGTCTTGGATTGGTGACAATTTCATTGTGAGAAGTTCTCCCACTACTCAGAGGCAATGTCACTAAATCTTCTGGGTATCCAGTGGCTAACCCATTGTTGAAGGTACAGGATAAATTCCGTTAGTGATTATAGAGTATCTTCCCTAACTGTCATCTTCGTTTAGCAAAACAAAAAGAGTCAATATATATTGTACTATATTGGCCAATATATATATATATATATATTACGATATAGTCCAACACATTAGCCCATAACAAAATGCAATTGTACTAAACTTCTTTTAAACTGACTATACCATCAAAATGCAAGCTTCAAAAGAAAAGAAAATCACAAACGCAATTAAAATACAAAAGTAATAGAAGTCGGATAGCATTAAAAATGAAGTTCAATTGTGATTGTGAATAGGAGATTTCACCAAACTGAAACAATTATACAATTCTCTTTTCATTCTGCTGAAAATCCTCAGGCCAACATCTTGCAAAGTTGCAATATGTATTCCTTAAACAACCTTCTTTTGAAAGAACCCGTCAGGACCCAAACAAAAAACAAAGAAAGGGACCTGGTAGAAGCCATCCATGCCACCCACTACATATATGAAGGAACTCTCAATTATATGTCCCATCCATGTTCGCTACCACATAAAGCAGCAATTGCTCCTTTGACGGAAAACATACAAACACACAAATTTTCATGCCATATCATATTTTCGTAGCTAACTAGTAAGAGTTGAAACTTTTTATACCATGTGGCCAAAAAAAAAAATATTTTTTATTCCAAGTTTAAACAACCTGTGCCAAATCAGTTGAACATCATTTCCTACAAGTGCAAGTGCAACACGTTTCATCAAGTATATATATCAGATAAATCATTGAGAAGATCCACGTCAGCATGCGCATCCATCCCTTTGCTCATTTTCAGCTTCCACATTAATGAGTTATTTTAATTTACCTGGAAGACGTCAACCATTATCTGGTTCATTCCCCATGTCTAGGTCATTTGTCAAATACTACATCTTGTGTCAATTATAAGAGAGAAAAAAAATAATTACTTTACACATACTAATAATGTTAATTAACTTTATTTAATTTGTAGTAAAACATATTTTTTCTAAAATTATCCCTAATCAATAGTTTTCTTTTTATACTTAATCAATTAACAATCATTGAAAAAGCGTAACTTTACCCAAATTAATGAAAGGTATTATTAGAATACCTCTAACATTCCACGCTATGATCTTCAGTTAAACAAACAAAATGAGACCAAAAAAAAAATCAGACATACCTCCTATGGGTAATCACCCATAACCATCCCTTCCTCTCTATTATCATCAGGCAACTTGCCATCAGCATCCACATCCTCCATAGGAACTTGAGAGCCATCTTGATAAAGCATCTTTCATTCTCTGCCTCAACAGCTTCAGCCCACGAAATTAGTTTTCCAGCGTACCCTTGTACCAATCTCTTATCAGTATTTGGGGGCCTTCAACAGAAGATAAACTTGGTCTATTATTATTAATACTCTTAGGAACTGCTTTATTCTTCCCAACTTTTCCTTCCAGCACACCTTGTCTTTGTTTTCTATTAACATAGCAACCCTTGTGTTTCAACATTCTTGCCACTATTATTTATCTTATCAAACCTTCTCCTATAAGAACTCTGATTCACAGCCCTATTAGTAATATCTGACAGAGGCCCATTATTCAACCCATTGGTTTCTTCATCTACTTCTTCAAGAATTGCAAATCTCGTCCCATTAACAGTCTTATCAAAATTCTCATGTATTTATTTTATACACGTAAGAAAGACAAGGAATATTAAAGATGCCACATATATTTTACAATAATATTTGTATAAAATTAGTGGATTTGTTCTTGAGCTGGAAAGAATTGCCATTGTTGTCTAATTAATTGTGATTGGCTAATGACTTTGCGGTGTAACTATTCTTAACCTAAATTCAATTCCATAATACACAAAAAGGGATATTGAAAAGCAATGGCAAAAAACAAAAAATAAACTGACCGCTAAATCCATAGGTTTCATTTGGGGAAAAAAAACTAAAGCTAATTTCCTATTCATTGATGGGCTAGCGTTGCTAAAATTTACAGAAAACAAGGTAGAATGCATCCTTCATATCCTCTTAGTACTCTAACGCTTTTTGAATATAAATGGATGAGGAAGCCGTGGTTGAGTTGTCTTCAACACTGTCATCGTGATGAGAATAAATCGGCTGATGTTATGGCCAGGTTTGCCGCTATCATAGTAGGAAGGATTTTGTCTTCATTGATATTATTTTTAGTTTTGCTAGGGAAGTGGTTTACCTTGATGCCCTAGCATCTCATATTCTGACTAGTTATTTTTGCTTCTTCTCTGTTTATAAATATATATATATATCAATTGATAATGCCAGCATAAGAAACAATAAGCCTATTGTATTACAACAGTAAAGAGATAGTGTTCTGATGGAGATCAAAAGACGTTCAAAAGATTTTTAGGCGATATCAACATGATTCCTTACAATGAATTTTTAGATTCTTTTTCTTAGATAATTTTATTTTTGTTGGTTTCCAATTTGTATTTTTTTGGAGCCAAAATCATTAGTTAAATTTAAATTAGAATAAATAAAATCTATTATATATCTTTTAAAAGATTTCCTAGATTTTGATTTAAGAGATTATCTAATAGTATTAAGATTAGATATCAATTTTATTATTTTTCTTTGAATTTAAGAGATTATCTAATAGTGTTAGGATTAGATATCAATTTTATTATTTTTCTTTGAATTTTTATTTTTAGGTTTTTTTTATAATTAGATATATATTTTAGATTTTCTAGATCTATTAGGATTATTTGGATCTAGTTGTTTTAGAATTAGGTTTTTCATATTTTGCTTATTTAAAGGCTCTTATGTAATGCTTATTCGGGAGAGATGAGTTGAATAATATTTTGTATTTTGAGTTCTTCCCCTAAACTCTTCTATTTTTTCTCTCTCCCTTGATTTCTATCTCTAAACTCTTCTATTTGTTGTCTTTCTGTTTCTCTTTCCTTCCTTGTTCTATATCTTTCTCTCTTAATCTCTTTCTTTTCTCCCTCATTTGAGTTCTTTCTCTCTCTCCCTCGTTGAATCTCTCTTTCCCTCTCCCTTGCCTCTTCTTTGTTCATATCATTTGGTATCAGAACCTGGTTCAAAAGATTTTTAGGCGATATCAACATGATTCCTTACAATGAATTTTTAGATTCTTTTTATTAGATAATTTTATTTTTTTTGGTTTCCAATTTGTATTTCTTTGGAGTCAAAATCATTAGTTAGATTTAAATTAGAATAAATAAAATCTATTATATATCTTTTAAAAGATTTCCTAGATTTGGATTTAAGAGATTATCTAATAGTATTAGGATTATATATCAATTTTATTATTTTTCTTTGAATTTAAGAGATTATCTAATAGTATTAGGATTAGATATCAATTTTATTATTTTTCTTTAAATTTTTATTTTTAGGTTTTTTTTTATAATTAGATATATATTTTAAATTTTCTAGATCTATTAGGATTATTTGGATCCAGTTGTTTTAGAATTAGGTTTTTCATATTTTACATATTTAAAGGCTATTTAAAGGCTCTTATGTAATGCTTATTTGGGAGAAATGAGTTGAATAATATTTTGTATTTTGAGTTCTTCCCCTAAACTCTTCTATTTTTTCTCTCTCCCTTATTTCTATCTCTAAACTCTTCTATTTGTTGTCTTTCTATTTCTCTTCTCTCCCTTATTCTATATCTTTCTCTCTTAATCTCTTTCTTTTCTAACTCATTTGAGTTCTTTCTGAGTTCTTTCTCTCTCTCCCTCGTTGAATCTATCTTTCCCTCTCCCTTGCCTCTTCTTTGTTCATATCATTTTCGTTGGCAAAAATGGCAAAAATAAAAAATTTTAATATTTTATTGCACATGTGCTTTCAAACTGAGGATAGTTTTTTTTTTGGGACCTGAACTTGCGATAGCTCAAAAGGAAGAATTACACAAGAAATCGATCGAGAAACGACGGCTGGCAATAGCATGCTTCTTTCTCTTCTCCATTACATATGGGTTCATGGGCTTTTATTATGGGCCTTGTTAGTTCATCATTAGTACACACACATTAATTATTTCTTTTTTCCAAACAATAAATTGCCTCTTTCATTTGTTATTCTTATGTGCAAAGATTGAAAGTAGTTAGCACTGACCGGTAAAAAACAAAAAGAGTAGTCAGCACTTAGCACTAAAGAATAGCATGATAATGAATGAGTGGAGATAAAAAGTGAGTATCATGACCATTTCATACTTGTTTGTAAGAAGTTGATTAAAAGACAGTAATACAATTTATTTTTAATTATCACTTTTTGTTTTTTTTTATTTGATACTTTCAAATTTTAAGATAATATTAATTATTATTTTTCTACTTATATCCTTATCTATCATTTTAAAAGTCACAAGTAATTCTAATTATTCATTTTTACCTATCTATTTATTTAAGAACAAATTAAAAAATTTAAAAAGAACTATGATTTATTAATTATTTTTTTAATCTATATGCTAAAATTTTAAACGAAATATAAAAAGATATCTTCTGTATTTTAATAAGTTATTTATTTTCTGCAAATGATTTTATATTTTTTAATTTTAAAAAAGACAATTTTTACCTGTAGTATTTATATAATACTTGTTATAATATATACAAATGATAATTATAAAACTGTTTTGATCAAAATAGATGCAATTGGAGTTTATTATTTGTTGCATTGGAGAGGCATATTTTTTATTTTAGAGTAAGAAAAGAATTTTTTTCAATAAATAAAAATTTGGGTAATTTAAACATTTCTTTTAAAATAATAAAGCAATTTCATCAAGATTTAATTGTAGTTTATTAATGATGATTATCTTTATCCAAACAATAAATTGTCTCCTTCATTTACTATTCGTATGTGGAAAGATTGAAAGTAGTTAGGAATCTGTTTTTGCCAAAAGAAAAAAATAGTGGTTAGGGATAAAGAAAAATAGTATGATAAATTGATAATGATGGATATATATAAAAAATGAGTGTGATCACCATTTCATACTTGTCTGAAGAAGTTGATTAAAAGCTAATTAAAAGCCACATAATTAATCACAACGTGTGGAATGGGCACTCCAAAAAATTATATTAGTCACCACAAAAATTATCACTTGAAACTATAAAATGGTGTAGATAATGTAGATCAAGTATAACTAGATGCTTTTAATTATATGTGTGTTGATATTTTTTTCTTCAAATAATAAACAAGCTCTATCACTTACTTCAAATGCATGAATATGTTAATGAAGAGAATCCAATTTTTTTTTTTAAAAAAGACATTGATACAGTCACTACGAGAAAAATCAAATTTAGCGAGGAATAAATTCTTTACTAAATACCATTTTTCTCTTACTAAATTGAAAATAGCGAGGAATAAAATTTCTCACTAATTCGGTCGCTATAAAACATGTCGTTAAATTTAGTGAGGGATGAATTGATTCTCTTGCTAAATTAGCGAGGAAATTAGTGAAGGATCTAACCCTCTCTAAATTTAAAGAGGGCGCATTCCTCGCTATTTTCTTATTAAATTATAAAATATTCAACACCATCATGTCATTATTGGGACCGCGCCACCTCACCTACCCCATGCCACGTCACCGCCATGTCATATAATGATTTCAAATATACCTTTACTTAAATTCGAACTCATAACTTCTTATTCTCAGTGCTTTTGTATTCATATTTTTACCGGTTGATCTAAAATATATTTACAATCTTTATATGAAATATTAAATATATATTATTTATCTACACACTAATACATATACACATATATATATATATTTATAAACTAATATATTGTTAAAAAATACAAATATATTATATTTTCAATTATTAATATCATAAAATACTTTATATTTTGAATTTTGTAATAAATGAAGTTCAGTTTTACTTTTTGCCAATAAGTTATAAAAATTAATTTAACTATTTTTATTATTTTAAAATAATCATCTGATAAAAATAATTTTATAACTTAATTATTAAAAAAATTTTAATTCATTAAAATTATATTTTTAATAAAATAATTTTAATCTATTAAAATTAATTTAAAAAAATTTAGCGCTCGCTAAATTCCTCGCTATTGATAATAATTTAGCAAGGGATAAAAAATGTCTTGCTAATATTATAAGGTAAATGATATTTCTCGCTAATTTTCTCGCTATTTAGATCATTTAACGAGGGATGATTGATTTCTCGCTAAATTTAATTTTTCTAGTAGTGAGTTAAAAAATAAGTTAGTGAGCCATTTCTATATCACATAATTAATTTTAATGGGTATCATAACTTGAAACTCACGCTATGTGAGGAAATTTTTATTTTGACAATTTACTTAAAACCTTCATCAATGCAAGAAATTCTTAAAATTACCCATTAATTTACATATGAGGTATGATGCTTCATTAGTGCAAATAAAAAGTCTATTTTATCACAAGAGCTATCCTGCCTGGGCCCAACAATACTCAATCTAGATTAGTTTTAATCTTAATAAATTTTCTAATTAAAGTAAGATAAATCTAAGATACTGAGTGCTTAAAAAAATTAACCAAAAGTATACATTGGTCACTCAACTTTACACCAAATTTCATTTTAGTTTCCTAATTTTATTTTATTTTTTTTAATCCTTTAATTTTTAAAATATAATCAAAACTTTCCCTATTATTAACATTGTTAACTATGTTATAAAAAATGCTAATAAAATATTATTCAATATTGACATGTCAATCTTTACTGCCAAATATCAATATTTCTCTTTAATCTCATTAAAATATTTTTTAATTAAATTGAAAGATTAGAAATAAATAATTACAAGTAATAATTTCTAAACAAAACCTTAATCTTAGATTTATTTTATCATAAAAAATGAGTTAGATAAATATGTAAGTATTAAAAAATATTTTTACCAAAAAATTAAAGGGCCAAAAGTATACTTTCATAAAAAATTATAATGAAAGGTTTATCTCACAGTGTATATATGATTTACCAATTTGATTATGATTAGTTGGAAACCAATATACCTATAAAATATTGGGTGGTTTGATTTAACAAAAAAGAATCTACTTTATCAAAACAAATATATGGCTTATATTTATAGGACTAAATATAGTAGTATATTGCCGAGTTCAAAGTAATATTTTCATAATATTAACAAATTTAGTAAATATGCAAGAGTTTAACAAGTTGAATTATTAGTTATGTTTCGGCAAAAAAAAAAATTACTTATGTTATTTATTGAATAATAACAAACATATGCATATATAAAAAAATAAAAGTATTTATTTATAATTTAGGAGAAAACTTATATCCTTTTCTAAATTTATATGATTTTCATGTTGTTCTCTAATTAAAATTTGACATGTAGATTTTTTAATTTTTTTTAAATTTTAAAAGTTAACATTTTTAATATATGGCTAATGGCTAAATTTATGATATATAAAAAATTCATATATTAACTTTTAATTCGAAAATAATATGAAAAGTATATAAGTAATAGTATGTAAATTTTTTCTTATAATTTAATATCTAATCAGAGGCTTTTGTTGATACCAACAATTTTCAGAATCATAGAACATGCATGTATCAATACACCATTTTTTTCTTTGCCAATATTTGTGGCCATAGTTCCAAATTAGCGTTTAAATTAAAATAAGAACAATTATTTTCTTTTGAGTTCCAAAGTAAATTTTATGCAACATTTTAGGTACAATAATCTTTAAAATCAGCGTATGAATATGTTTTCCATGTAACAGCTTAACATGGTGGAATATCACAAGAAACATCTATCACAAAGAGAATATTTGAGAAGATTTTTATACTAGATACACATTTTATCTTAATTTATAATGATATTGATATTGATATTTTATATTGATGCCTATTCCATTAAGGATATTTAAAATTGAACTAAATCGATCATATTGAATCAAATCAAACCAATTCCAAATGAACCGATAAAAACCAATCAATAGTAAGGTGAGATTTGATTTTTAAAAGTAGAAAATGAAATAGAGTATTCATTTTCAGGCAAGAAAGACACACATTATTCATTGTTTTGTAAGAAAAATTTATTGAAGCGCGTGTTTACAACAAAGTAGAGACAAGAAGTACTTTTGTAACGTGTGATTTTTTTTAGCAGATCATATTAAATTATATATTATAATTTTTTAATTTAACTTTTATTAAAAAAAAAAACTAATACATTTATCATAGAAGGGGGAAACACATCTCTTGTAACAAACACTCAAAATTAATAAGAAAAGTTGCTAGACCTTTGGTTGGCGTTGTCATGTGGATGATTCGAAGTAATATTGTGTTTGTTTATCTTCCTCAACAACAATTCAGATTAGGGAGGAGGCGGGCGGGAACCTTGCTTTGTATAAGAAATTGGTTAAAGGCTAGTTAATATCCATTTAAAATTCAGGGTGTTTCTTATTGTAAGTTAGGACTCATATGAGTATAGCTGCATATCTTGACCCGAGGTCCTGTTGGTCCGGTACAATTCAGCCACATCAAACCAATCAAGCTGGGCCAAAATTCGGGTCGGACTAGGTTTAAGGCCAAACATTGTTGGCCCTGCTCGGCCTGACCTGTATATATATATTTTTTAATTTTTTTAATTATTTTATATATCTTAATTGATTTTATAAGATTTTTGTTCTTTACATATCTAATATAATACATTTAATATGTAAATATTATAAAAATTTTTTAAGATTTTAATGTTTCAAATTTTTTTAAATTTTGAATTAATTTTTTAACTTAATATTTATATAAAAATAATATATAATGGTTAAATATTTATAAATTTTTAGAAATTTTATTTTTTCCTAAGATTATTTTTTAAGAAAATCTATTTTTAAATATAAATAAGTATATTTTTTGTTATTAAATAAATTTTTTATTTTTTAATTTAATATATATATATATAGCATCGGGCCGCCCGGTACTGGCCCGAACCACATCGGGTTGGACAATGTGCAGAGGTCAAACTCGACTCGACTTAACCCATGATCACCCCTACATATAAGTATAGTTTGCACATGAAATTTTGAGGGTTAATATTTAACTAAGTCTATATGCACTATATCAAATCTAGAGAATATGCCACACTACTCCAGATATACCTTACTATATATTTTATATTGTGTTAACTTTATATTAATATCCACAAAAAAAACTTTATATTAATATTTCAAAAAATTATTAAAATCCTGAAATTAAAAAAAAAATAAATTTATATTATTCAAATATGAAATGAAATGGCCAAGTCAAACTGAGGAGTATAAATAGTGGAGAGAGCAAAGTGAAAAAAGAAAAATGAAGAAAAAAAAAGTGGTTATAAAGATTTAACAAGGGAGATCATAACATGGAATCTGTTACAAAGATCTGAAAGGAACCAAGTGGTCCCTTGCACAATGAACAAAATTCAAAGAGAAGTTGAGAAGAATTTTCTACTTGAAATGCCCATTCCAAACGTTCTCAATAATGTGACTATTTTAAAGTTTTCCACCAATTGATCATAATTAAACTTGTGTCAGCGGAAAACGACAAATATAATATACACAATCATTTTTTTTTAAGTCATAATGCAACTTCTTGATCTAGCTATTTTCACCATTGACTGGTAATTTTTGTGTCGGTGAAAAACAACAAACTTATACATAACAATAATAAATTAAAGAGACTGTTCGTGTTATTTGGAGAAAGATAATTACATGTTCTCGCATGTGCATATTTATATGTGTGTATATATGAATATCAAACGAATCTTGTAGAAGGGTTTTTGTGATCATAATTCAACTTTTTGAAATCGAATCAGTATATATAGTGTCATTTTAGTGACAAAGTAGATGAAAAAAATTATTTCGGTTAGGTATATATTGAAATGTTGCCGAAAATATTTTTTTTTGTCAGATTTTAAAAATAAAGAGATTGACTATAAAATTTGAATTGAATTTTATAAGAGAATAAATAAATTCTCAAAAATAAATTTTGAATATATAAAACTAGAAAAACCTCTCTGGCTAAAAGGAAGATTTTAAACCAATGATTTAGAACGGGAGCTGTTTGCCGTTCTTACACTGACGGTTTGAAAAATAATCCTCAAAATCACACTTTACATGTAAGTTTGCTTTGAAAGATTTAACAAGGCGGATTATCACAAGGAAAACATAGTAGTTAAGGCTGTTTTTTTTTTCTCCCCTTTTGGCTTTCTTCGGCATATTTGCCTGGGTAAAAATATTAAAAAAAGAAATTGTGAAGATATTGAATGGTTTGCGTACCCCAACCTATAGAACACGGTGAGTAAGGGATTTGGAACCTCTGCTGCGCTTTTTCATGTTCCTCCTCTAATACTAAAACAAATTAGACTTTTATAAAAACTTAAAAAAAAAATGAAACCTACTTATTTTAACCATAATACACAGGGACTGTAGAGGGGCATCAGACAGAGCGCAGTAGATGTTCCGAATCCATGAGGAAGCAAAGGGCCCAGTGAAAAAAGAAAAAACAGATGAGTTTAAGGGAAAAGATTTTGAAGGATGGACATTTTGTAACCTAGGTAATGGTACCACCAAAAAAAAAAGTGACTATTAAATATTAGTTTTGCTTCCAAAGAGTTGTATGTCCATGAAAGCATCCACCATTAAACGAGAAAATTTCCCAGCAATACCTTTGGATGACTTGGTCATGGAGGCTTCTAGTAATATTGTTGTGTTTGTATTTCTGTGGTTGCTTACCTTATCAAATGTTGATTTATGCATTTGCAGAGCATCCTCTGAGGTTCTGTGCATTCCAAGTGAGCGAGATGCCCTTCTTAAGATGAAGCATCATCTTTCTGATCCTTCAGACAGACTTGCCTCTTGGTCTGTCGATGGAGATTGCTGCAATTGGGCATTAGTTGTTTGCAACAACATCACATGCAGGCCACATTCTTGAGCTTCATCTCTCAACTTCACCTACTTTTGTGTTTGAAGACTTTATTGCTCATGAGACATCACAGTTCGGTGGTGAGATACATTCTTCTTTGCTTGATTTGAAGCATTTATGTTACTTAGACTTGAGTGGTAATGATTTTGGAGGAATGCAAATCCCTATTTTTCTTGGCTCAATGACAAGCTTGACATATCTTAACTTATCTCAAGCTGGGTTTGGTGGAAGTATTCCTCTTCAATTTTGGAATCTTTCCAATTTGATTTACCTTGATCTTCTAGGTAATAATTTTGGTAGAAGCATTTCCCATCAAATTGGAAATCTCTCCAATTTGCACTATCTTGACCTTGGAGGTAATTATTTTAATGGAAGCATCCCTCATCAAATTGGAAGTCTCTCCAATTTGCACCATCTTGACCTTGGAAATAATATTTTCAATGGAAGCATTCCACATCAAATTGGAAATCCCTCCAATTTGCTTTATCTTGACCTCTGTGATAATGCTTTTAGTGGAAGCATTCCTCATCAAATTGGAAACCTATTCAGTGACTGGCTTTGATTGGTTGCAGGTTCTACATTCACTTCCCTCTTTGAGAAAGTTGCTCTTGTTACATTGTGATTTTATTCATCATTTTCAACCATCCACCATAAACATTTCATCTCTAGTTGCCCTTGAGTGTTCTTCTTCCTTTGACACTCCATTGATTCCAAAGTGGATATTTCAATTGAAAAAATTGGTTCATCTTCAATTATCAGGAATTGATTTTCAAGGTTATATTCCAAGTGGTATTCAAAACTTAACTTTTCTTAAACATTGGAAACTTGACTTCTCTTGTTACTCTTTATTTAAGCTATAATTTTATGGAAAGGCCAATTCCAAGTTCTTTAGGAGATCTTTGCAACTTGAAAAAGGTGGACTTTTCACATAATAAGTTCAACCAAAAAGTTTTTGAAGTATTAAAAATTCTCTCAAAGTGTGCTTCACAAACACTAGAGATTTTTTATATGAGAAATTCTCAATTATCTGGTCATTTCACTGATCGGGTTGGACTTTTCAAAAATCTTGTCGAACTTAATCTTTACAATAATTCTATTTAAGATGTGATTCCTAACTTAATGGAAAATCTTGTATTTCTAAAATTTCTTGATCTTTCTAACAATGCCATTCAATGTCCACTTCCTAACTCATTAGGAAATCTTACATCTTTGATATATCTTTTTCTTTGGAACAACACTATTCACAGTGCACTACCTATATTCTTTGGAAATCTAACTTTGATGTATCTTGATCTTCGAAAAAGTCAGTTTGATGGGAACCCTTTCAAAATTCTAGGATCACTTGCTAAATTGATTACACTTTATAATCTCTTCCATGGAGTTGTGAAAGAAGCCCACCTGGGTAATTTTACCTATTTGGGTACATTCTATGCATCAGGAAACCAACTCACTTTAAAAGTTGGTCCTAGTTGGATCCCTTCTTTTCAACATTTGGAGGTCTTAGCATTGGCTTTGTGAAATTTAGATCCTCACTTTCCATCATGGATTCAATCATTAAAGCATCTTCGGAAATTGGACATGTCCAACACCATGATTCCTGATTCTATTCCAACTTGGTTTTGGGACACAATTGAAAATGTTGAGTATTTGAATCTCTCTCACAATTATATTGAA
Organism: Adenanthera pavonina; assembly: GCA_026686845.1. NCBI lineage: Eukaryota > Viridiplantae > Streptophyta > Magnoliopsida > Fabales > Fabaceae > Adenanthera > Adenanthera pavonina. The sequence continues at coordinate 48,069,074 of JAIVEN010000001.1, read as the reverse complement.
GGAGAGCTTACAAATATCCTGATAAACACAAGTGCTTCCGGAAGTGCTGTTGATCTAAGCTCGAATAGGTTAAATGGCCAATTACCTTATATATCTCAAGGTGTGATACACCTAGACCTTTCAAGTAACTGGTTCTCAAGATCTATCGCTCACTTCTTATGTCATAAACAAAAGGGGACAAAGAAGTTACGGTCTCTTAATTTGGCATCAAATAATTTATCAGGGGAAATACCTGATTGCTGGAAGATGTGGCCTGGACTGGTTCAAGTGAACTTAAAAAACAATCATTTCACCAAGATCTTACCCACATCCACGGAATCCTTACCCCTGCTAGAAATTTTGCACCTTCACAACAATAGTCTTTCTGGAAGTTTTCCAACTTTGTTGAAGAACAAAAGCAACTTGATTTCGTTGGATCTAGGAGAGAATCAATTTCTCGGCATGATACCATCATGGATTGAACAAAATCTGTCGAGTCTCAAGATTCTTGTTCTTAGATCAAACAAATTCTCTGGTCCCATTCCCCATCAAATTTGTGGCATGAGTTCTTTACAAATCATGGACCTTGCACATAATAAGTTGACAGGAAATATACCAAAATGTGTCAAGCATTTGAGTGCCCTGTTAGTAATGAATAATATTTTAGAATCATATTACGCTCATAGTGGACTTTTTACTACTCAATTGGTTGTTGAATCGCTCTTATTGAAAGGAAGAGTTTACGATTACAGCACCACCCTCGGTCTGATCACAAGCATTGACTTTTCAAGCAACAAATTATCGGGAGATATACCAACTGAAATCACAAGACTCAAGGGACTGCACTTTTTGAACCTTTCAAAGAATCATTTCACTGGCCAAATCCCTCGAACTATTGGAAATATGGAATTAAATGGAGTCTTTGGATTTCTCAAATAATTCTCTTTCTGGCAAAATCCCACCAAACATATCTAAATTACACTTCTTGAGTATGATAAACTTGTCTTACAATAATTTGATGGGAAAAATTCCAATAGGGACGCAATTGCAAAGCGTTGAAGCATCCAGTTTTGTTGGCAATCATCTATGTGGTCCTCCACCCAGCACAAATTGTACGGCTTTGATCACAAAGTCAAAGAAGGAGATCATCATGGAAATGGAATCAACTGGTTTTTTTAGGGGGAATGACAGGTGAGAATCAAAACTTTGAATTAAATACAGTAAAGGACCTTGTAATTTTTTTTACAACTGAACATCGCGAATTTACTACTGGCTTGTTCTGTATTTACTACTGAAAAACCTGTAAGGTCATTTACTGTATTTAATTCAAAGTTTTAGTCCTCAACTGTCATCTTTTCTTTTTTTTAAGCATTGCATTGGGATTTGTTGTGGGATTTTGGGCAGTGGTGGGTCCTTTGCTCTATAGTAGATCATGGAGGTATGCATATTTTCAACTCCTGAACAGGATGTGGTATACATTGCAATCTTGTTGCTACAAGCGAAAAAATAAGGCCGAATTTTTGGTTAGTGTGTTTAGTAGATAAGCGATTTCTCTCTCTTGTAATCATTTTATGCTTTTCAAGGTTGAAGCATTTGACATATAAAATTCAGTTACAAGCTTTTCGTTCAACTATAAATGATTCACCAATACATAATATAATTGACGCGTTGAAAAGGTATTTTCAAATTAATGCCTTTAGATAGAATTAAGCTAATATAATTATGTATTATTTCTTAAATTATCTTCAAAAAATATCAGGAAATCTAAAATTTACAGTTTAATTGTCCCAAAAAAAAAACAGTATTATATAGAAATCTTTATTTTAGTATCCATGGTTGGAATGGTTAATAATCTTAAAGCCCAACAATAAAAAAATAAATACAGAAACCATTTCTGAACGCTACTAGATTCGATGTATTAATTTTGAGCGAGTGAAAATCTATCTTACCAAACCAATTACACCATCATCAATGATCGACGAATTAAAAGTCATTATTTCGCCACATTAAAATGCAAAAGTCAGTTGAATAACTTTAAATGTAAGTGTAACGTTCAATTGTGAATGCGACTAGGTGGCAATAAAAAAAATTTTGTGATTGTGAAAAGGAGATTTCACAATATATAATACTGAACTTGCCATTGGCTAAAAAAATAAGGAAAAAGAAAAAGAAATACTGAACTTATTCACCGTTCACCAAACGGAAACAAGTATTACAATTGGGAAACAAATACCTCGAGAACTTGTGACAACAATATTGACAAAGAAAGACCTCAATTTTTAAAATCACCTAAAAGGATTTACATCCTTAGTTGGAAAAAAAGATAAATTTTTAAGTAGATATAACTAATTTTTTAAGTAGATATAAATGAAATTCTAAGTGGACATAACTAAATTTTCAAGTGAAAATAACTAATTTTTCATATGGAGATAATTAAATTTTCAAGTGTGATTAACTTGTTTCTCAAGTGGATACAATTGAATTTCCAAGTAGAGATAATTAAATTTCCAAATGAATATAACTAATTTTTCAAATAGACATAACTAAATTTCCAAGTTAAGATAATTAACTTCCAAATTAAGGTGAACTATTTCTCAAGTGAAAGTAACTAATTTTTCAAGTGAATATAATTAAAATTTTAAATAAAAACAACTAATTTCCTGAGAGAAAATAACTAAATTTTCAAATACATATAACTAAATTTTTAAGTAAATATAATTAAATTTTCAAATGAAAATAACTAATATTCTAAGAAGATATAACTAAATTTCCAAATACACGCAATTAAATTCTCAATTGGAGTAAACTAATTTTCATAGAGATAATCTTATCCATTCATAAAAACACTTTTTCAAAAAATAACTTTCCCAACCAAAAACCTAGGTTCTTTTAGATGATTTCAAATATTAGAGATCCTTAGTAAATACTTTTGTTACAAGGTTCCAAATTATCTTTTTTTTCCTTGTGCAATTCTCTTCTCATTCTCCTGAAAATCTTTAGCCACCATCTTGCAAACAGTATAAACAAGATTCATGTGACCCTTTGTAGTTGATTTTTAATTCAGATTTCACGTTTTAGTTTCATATTGACTTGTTCGATTAAATACGATGAAAAAAATGCCATTTGCAACATATTCCTCAAACAACATTTTTTTTTTGAGGAACCTGGTCGATATGTGCCATCCATGTGTGCCACCACATAAATTAAAGTCTATCAATTACTCCATTAAAGGGGGCAAAAACAAGCGTACGCACGAAAACACACTAATTTTCATGCCATATCTTATTTTCATGGCTAACTAGTAAGAGTTGAATCTTTTTTTATTCCGAGCTTACACAACCAGTAGCAAATCAATACAACATGCTTTCCTACAAGGGGAACACATTTGATCAAATGAAGTAAAAGGTCAAATATAACTTCCAAACAGACACCAACCTAGGCTTCTGAGTTACCAAAAAAGGGAAAGGGCAGAGAATCACAATGGAACCAAAAATGAAATTGAATAGTGAGGGCGAAAGATCAAGTAAGCCTATCAGAGAAATCATTGACAAGTTTCACATCAGCATGGGCATCCGCCCCTCTGCTCATTCTCTGGAACAGAGTCTGGAATACCTTGAAAGTATCTGCAAATGACATTGGAAATGAATAGATACTATGGCTCATAAGATGAATTCTTAGGCACACATAATTTAACAGCTGCAAATACTCATATGAAAACTCATCAAAGTGAGTGTGTTTTAGAATATGGATTCCACAGACAGATGCACCCACTTTGGTGAGAGCTTCAATTAAATGCTTGCACCACTTGGCTATGCATTGTATGGTACCAAAGATTTTTTAGGTTCCACATTTATGAGTTATCTTTACCTGGAAGAAGTCAGCAATTATCTGGTTAATTCACTATCTCTCCAGGCCATTTCTCAAATATTATATATTTCAAGAAAGACAGGGAATAAAGTAAAGGTGTGAGATAATTTATAATAATATTCATATAAAATCAGTGGTTTTGTTCTTGAGCTGGAAAGAATTGCCATTGTTGTCTAATTGTGAGTGGTTAATGGCTTTTCTTGAGTGTCTCCATTGTCTAATGAAGTAGTAAAGGCAGGCTTTGCTGCGTAACTATTCCTCACATAAATTCAAATCCACACACAAAAAGGGAAATTTTAGGAAACAGTGAAGAATAAACAGACCACAAAATCCATAGCTTTAACTTGAATTTTGAAAAAACTCAAACTAAAACCTTATTCTTCAATGGGCCTTGTGTTACTAAAGTTTACAACAGAAGAGATGAGAAGAAGGATGAAGCTAAGCCCATGGGCCATGACAGAAAAACCCACTATAAGGTAACTAACACTGTCAAATCCTGATTCTGACGATCTGAGGAGGTAGAGAGAGGAGCCCATCAGAAGATTAGAATAGAATAATATAGTAACTGGAGCTGACAAAAGGGTGGGGAGGATTTTCGGCAAAAAAATCTTGGGAGATATCATAGCCTCTCGAAAGCTGGAAGCCTACCTTTACTGTTTTTATGTATATTTCCTCTGTGCACTATTTCTAGGATCATTCCTTTACTGCAATCATATATATTTCCTTTGTGCATTATTTCCAGGATCATTTACTGTCATTTTCTATTGAGTTATACAATTCTGACTTTATATCTATTTGGTAGAATTGTTTTGCTATTACCCAGTTTGATTACCACAATGTTGCTTAGAGGTTCTATCATTCTTGCCGAAGACTGAGAGACACATATATTATTATATATCTATATATTTCTTTTTTTTTTTTTGTGGTGTAAATATCTTGATATGATTTTGAATACATGCATGCAAATCTAAAGCAAAACTTACATGTCCTGCCCGTGCTCATTAGCTAGAGCAGTCTTAGCAATACACAAAAATGCAGCATCAATATTGTAATCCTCTTTGGCAGATGTCTCAAAGTAGGGAATATTTCCTTTTGAAGCACACCATTCCTTTGCTTTTTTCTCGGAGACCTGAATTCAAGATAATTAGAACTTTAAGCAAACTATCACAAGACTAACCACCTTAGGCACCTTAGGTGGTAGGAAGGATGAGAGTTTGGAAGAAACATCACAAGTTTGACTACTCCACTAACACCAAAAGTAAAAAAAAGGCTATAAGAAAACCAAAAAGTACATTACCATCTGCTTACCACTCGACTGTTTCCCCCATCGATATCAATCTTGTTTCCAAGCAATATAAATGGAAATTTCCTGGGATTAGGAGAATTTGCCTGTTTTCAATGAGAACATTTATCTTAATAGAAGCTCATCTTCATTCAGAAAACAAAAGTAAAAGGGAGAAAAAAGGCCGTTCAATTTTGATAGGAAAATTATGACGAGTATAAAGATGTTGAAGAATCAAATATTATTGAAGAAAAGAAACTTCTATCAGGGAAGCATTCTATGATTATCAAGTCCAGTTATGCATCTTCACCTAAGTATCAATAATCCATCAAACTAAGTGGACTCATATCTCTTCAAAAAGAAAATCATACAACCAAAGTGGTGCACTTGCATAACTGAAAATGTCTTGCGGATATATAACACAATCAAAATTTTCTAGTCGTCTACCCTAGTTAAAACTCTAATAATTCAGTTTATATAATATATTGATAAAAATGTAAATCTTCTAAAAGGGGAAAACAATGAAAAATAACAACAACAACAATAACAACAACATTAGCCTTATCTCACAGAGTGAGGTCGGTTACATGGATCGTACTAAGTGAGAAACAATGAAGAAAGAAGAAAAAAATTAATATTAAAGATAATAAGCCAACAATAGCATCAAACTCATCAACTTTCAGAACCCACATATTCAAGAAATATGAAATTATGAATCAATATAGAGTTCACAAAAAAGATTTAATAAAAAGATGCATGACACTTGGTGTTGAATTGGAAGCTTCGGGGTGTGTGGAGGCCCCATCAAAGCAATTCCCAGACCTAATTAGAAATAACAAAAAATTTTACCTATAAAAAAAGTGATTAGATCATACATGAGAGTGAGCTACATTTAACTAGTAGGAAGGTTAATAAATGGATGTTCTGCTACAATTTGAAACTTTGATTGGATGGTCAATAAAAATGGCTCCAGATCCCATAGAAGACAGTAAAGAGTTCTCTACAAAAACTGCTGTTAAATTTTCTTCCCAGTAGAGAATACAAGATTTTTATAATACATTTGAATTGTAGGAAGTGATACTCATTTTAAATCATCAGGAAAAGTGACATTTTGAATGCTTCCTTCACACCCTTTGAGGCCTTCTTAATCTTAATAAGCAAGAATACATTTTGAATGCATTCTCTGTGCACTGATCAAGATATTATGCAAGAATACAGGCCATTTTCCTAAAAACAAAAGCATGATAAAGACTGACACTGTATCCAACCTTTCAAATGAAAGGAAACAAAATCCAAGTGACAAAAGTGTAAACCAGGTGAATCATATCATTCTTTCGCCTAGGCCAATTTGTGTTGGATTTTTCTATAATAAGATCACCTCAGATCCATGTGAAAACGTGATTACAAATGGTGAAATCCCATTTCAAAATATTTTATGCACTCTTCTATCAAGGCAGGTAAACTACTTTTCACCTTTTATACCAATCCTTCCTTTCCTTCCCTTCTCTAATTTCCAAGCAAACACTAGCTAATAGTCTAAGCTGCAAGAGATAAAGTAGAAACTTCCACAGAAAACCTGTGACAAAGAAGACGGGAAAGTGGGATAATCTGAAGCAACAATATAGCTTTATCTTTAATTATTTCGCAATTGCTGATGCCATGATCGGCATTGTTCAGGACAAAATAAAACCACATGTCTACAATAATAGTAATCTAGCAGAAATAAGCTATTCAAATTTGAGGCCTACCGTTTTCTAATATCATGTCACACAAAGAAATATGAAGAACCAATAATGCAAATCACCAAAAGCAACACAAATAGCAGGACAAACAAAAAGAAGAAGGACCTGTTTGAGAAATTCCTCATGCCAAGTGTCAAGGGTATCAAAAGACTTCATAACATTAACATCATAGACAAGGACACAACAATCTGCCCCTCTATAAAATGAAACTCCAAGACTTTGAAATCTCTCTTGGCCAGCAGTGTCCCATATCTAACTAGAACACAAAAGATGTATTGAGATATACATAAATTTTGTCTTAAAAGTAATTGAAGTAAAAGATTGAAATACTACTGAGCTAGAAAACATACTTGTAGTGTAACCAGTCTGTCATCAATCTGGAGCTCTTTAGTGACAAAATCAGCACCAATTGTAGCTTTGTATTGCTGACTAAACTTCTTATGCACATATCTATTCAAGTAGTTAATCGACAGGAGCTAATTCCTCCGAGAATCAAACGACTATGGAAATACTGGCCGCTTGATATTAAACACATAAGTATAAAGTTTACAGAAGCATGACTCACAAGACCTTCATATATTGCTGGGTGAGAAGCAAATAACTTAAATGATAGGTTATAACAATTTTAAAATAAATCATATCAAGCAGTATATCAAGGGGGAAGAAGGGTGAGCAAAATGTGCAACAATTTTGCTCATCACAACACCTAAAACAAAATTCGAAAATACAGACATAAAAAATCGAGTGAATTGGCAGAGCCCATAAACTAAGTACACAAAAAATTACCAAATAATAAAAGCTTCTGGCACATCTAGTAGGATAAAGGATACTGAGTCATCAACGATGTCTTTCCCACCCTGGCAATGAATGAATGCAACAAAAATAATTTCATCATATGCTCGTGAGTGAACATACATAGATACAAGAGCATCAAAAGCGTAGCGGAGAAACCCTAAGAACTTACCCGCTGTCGCCGAGGACGATGACCTTGAGCAAGATTCGCCTACGCAATGACATGGGTATGATGGAATTGAATCGAGAATTTGCGTTAACGAAGCTAATAGCTTTCTCAGTGACGCTGATCGGTGGCTAGTAGTGAACTTTGCAGTTGACAGGCAGTTTCGAGAGAGAAAAGAAAAAGGGCGCCAATTTTGATCGCTTTCTTCTGCAATTGCCTTCTCCCTCTGAAGTGGAAGAATAAAGAAACCATCGATGCACAGTAATTTTTAAAGACAAGGAGATCATTTATGAGACGTGCGTCAACATGTTCCAGACAGGGAAAATAATAACGGACCTGGGTCTCTGCTGCGCAGACCCACATGACACGGCAGCACCCTGGCAGGTCATTTATTTTGGAGGGAATTAGTATTAAAAAATAAAAAAATATCAAATAACAAATTTATTATAAAATATGATTTTTTCTACCTATTCTTTCAATTTTATTACTAAATATTTTATATTTTAATTTTTTTATTAGTTAAAATATTTTTTATGATTAATTTACTGTGTTGATCTGTAATTTTAATTTTTTTTATTTTTTATTTAGTTTTCATATTAAAATTTATAAATAAAAAATATATTTTTATGGACCATACAAATATGTATTTTATACAATTTTAAATTTTTTAATATCTTTTTTCTTAGTTACAAAAAATTGCATAACTGCAAAAGCCTATTTAATTCTATTTTTACTGTATTAGTATTTTTTTAATAAATAAAAAATTACAAAGCTACACAAAATATATATTTTCACTATCCTAAAAAATATATATTTTTATCTATAAATTTTAATTTAAAATTTTTTTAAAAAATTAAAAATTGTCACGGTAGCACAATAACAAAAGGGGTTTATGCACGAGAGACCCGAGTCCAACAATAACAATAGAAGATTTTTAGGGAAAACAATTATAGCAAATAACTTTAAATTTGTTGGCCAAAAAATAACTTTAAATTTATAATTTATTTTTAAAAAATTTCTTTTGTCATTAGTTAAATCAGAAGAGCTGGGACTTGTTTATTACCAAAAAATTTTTAATATTGTAAATGTTTTCAATGTTTCATCTTTATTAAGTTTTTAATCTTAAAAATTATGTTAAACCATAATTAATTTGAATCAAATGGAATTAATTTGTTGAAAAATTATGTTTTAATGACATTTATTTTCACATTTACTTAATTCAAATTTGAGGTTTGCTTTGAAGAATCGAACTCCTTGTCACATAAAACCAATAAATATTGTTTCTCTTTAATATTCAGATGAAGCCATTTTTATTTTATATAAAATTATCACAAATAAAGTACAACTATAAAAAAATTTTTATTAAATGCATAAATTATTTTTAATTGAAATTTTTATAAATTAATTAATAAAAAGTCATTATAAATTTCTTTTTTTGGTAAAATAAACAACAAGTGGTAGAGTGAAAGAAAAATTTTGAGTTTTATAAATTTTCTCAGTATAAAAAAAATACAATTTTTATAAACAATATGTTTTGATAGGTTTTTTATTATAAACTAATAATATTCTCTACTGATAGCATGGGCTAATATTTCTCAAGTATTAAAGACAAAAAATAAATCCCTTCCAACTCTAAATATGGTTTCAGCTTCAAACTTCAACACCAGCAATATATCTCAGGCTAAAAAAAAAAACAACCCTATATCCTATGGGCCCTATTTTCATGTGTGACGTGAAGCCACATACGGTATGCACGGCACCTCACAAAACAATGTGCCTACCCTTTTGTTTTTTTAATTTTACCAAAAAAAAAACTCTCTTCCCTCTCTCACAGAATCCATGCATTCCAGCGTGGATTTGGTTTCTATGCACGGAAGCGGCTTCCATATCCTTTAGGGCTTTCATCGAGAGGTGTCATATATTTTAAAGTATTATTAAATATATAATGTAACTTATTTCTCAAACTTTGTATAATACAATTATGTGCGAACATGTCATGTTAAATATAAAAACATTTTTTTTACTGAAATGTTAAATATATAAACGTAAAATAACAGTTTGGGGGAGCAAATAAACATAAATATATTTATAATATCAATACACCAATATATAATATAAAAAATATAATAAATTATGGAGTAAATCTACTTTTTATCTTCTATAATCAGAATAGTCTCCACTTCTTTTTTTTTATAGAAGAGAAAAAAAAACAAAAACTTACCAACATCCAAGTATAGCCTAAACCAAGATGACAACATGCTCATGTTCAGCTTAGTATACCCCACCGCTTGCGACAAAGCAACTTTTGCAACACCATCAGCTTCCAAATTCAAATTCCGAGGGATACAAATAACATTTACCTGCCACTCTTGAGCAAGAAGGCTGTGACATTCATCAATGAGGCCTTTGTTTGAGTGCAAATCACCACATCCTTCCCTAATCAGAGTTGTTGCCTCCATGGAATCACAATAAAGCATCAGCTTCCTATATCCTTCATCCCATGCATGATGTAGTCCCATGAGGCATCCCCATTATTCTGCCTCCAAGCTATCTCCATTGCCCAATCTCAGAACGAATCCATTTATATTTTTATTCTCACTATTCTTGAGAACACCCCTGCATCCCATCACGTTGATATGTTAAGAATACGCGCCATCCACAAATAGTTGCACAAAGTCATTTGGGCACCTTTCTATACATCTTTGAGCCTCAATGTGTGTCTCAATGATATTACTCCCCTTTAACTGGCTCATTACCTGCCTTCCAGTCTCAATAATCACCTTTGCTTTGAAGAATAGGTTGGATATTGGCAGCCTACACTGTTCAAAAACTCTCTCATTTCTACGCTGCCACATAAGCCAACAACACACAGTAAAGAAACTAGCACCACCAAGCTTCCTCAACCCACGTTCCTTCATCAAGTTCATTAATCCCTAATCCCATAAGTTACATGAGAAGAAACTATTTATAGCATTGGGTTCTAGAATCTGGTGCTAGAAGTTACGCACCTCCGGACAGTCTCTAAGGACGTGAAGACAGTTCTCACTTTCATTCTGGCATAAGTGGAATTTATCAATTAAGCACATACCTCTCTTGGCTCGTGATTCATTGGTTAAGAGTCTATTCTGCAACATAAGCCATAAAAAGGACTTACACTGTTATGGAACTTTCAGCTTCCATACCTTTGTCCAAATGCTATTAGCCTCCGTGTTTCCTCCATGCAAAACCCTATAAGCAGATTTTAAGGAGAAAGTGCCTAACTTCTCAGGTTTCCATCTCACACAAGCCTCTCCATCTCTCGTCACAACCTGCTCAAAATATTGTTCAAGAGTCTCCCAATTATTTTTAAGGCCATTGCAGAACCTAGATCCTGCACGCTCTTTGCTCACTGTAGGAACTAGTGTATCCCCACATTTGTATTTATTTCGGATCACATGAGCCCAAAGGTCATCTTTGTTGGTTATGAGTCTCTATCCTGCCTTCATCATAAACACTCTATTTTGTAGCTTTGCGTGATGCACTCCCAATCCCCCTTTCTTTTTTTCTCTGCAAACCACATCCCAATTAACTAAGTGGGTTCATTTTTTCTCATTAGTGGACCCCTAGAGGAAGCCATGAGCACACTTATCAATCTCATCATATACTGCAATGGGGAGTAATGCAATTTGCATGGGATACAACAGTATGGTGGAGACCACAGATTGTATAAGAGTGTGTCTACTGGCCAAGGAAAGTTATCCAGCTTTCCAGTCATTCAATCTTCCTTTCACTTTGTCCATAACGTACCTATAAGTATCCTTCGTAACTCTTTGGTGGTGAAACGGGACTCCCAAATATTTTCCTAGATCTGCTGTATGGGTGAACCCTAGTAAATCACAAAGCTGAGAGGCCCTGTTATGATTCACATTATGAGAGAAGAAGAAACGAGTCTTGTTTTGGCTCACATTCTATCCTGACGCAGCACAAAAAGTATCCAAGCACCGCTTTATAACCTCCACATGGTCCATTGATGCTTCCGCAAACAAAATCAAATCATCAGCATAAAAGAGATGAGAAAGGGGCGATTCATCCTTTCGAAGCCTAATGGGCCTCCATTCTCCTTTGTCAATAGCTTCTTGAATTAAATGAGCAAGCTTCTCGATACATAACACAAATAAATAGGGAGAAATAGGGTCACTTTGACGGATTCCTCTCGAGGGTCAGAACTCTTGGGTTCTACTTCCCTCCCAAAGAATTTGCACCCTAGTAGATGAGATGTAGTTGCTAACAAGGCCAATCAAATGAGCCGGGACATTTAAGTCAGCTAAGTAAGTGTTAATAAAATGCCAATTAAGACGATCATAAGCCTTCTCCAGATCAATTTTGATGGACATATAACCTCTTTTCCCTGTCATTGTTCTCATAGAATGTATGGCTTCCTGAGCTATAATAATATTATCTAAACCCAGCCTTTCAGGGACAAAGCCACACTGGTTGGGAGAAATAACCTTTGGTAATACATACTTTAATCTATTTGCCACTATTTTGGTGATTGCTTTATAAATCACATTACACAAGCTAATAGGACAAAACTCTGGAATAGTTTTTGGGTGCTCAGTTTTAGGAATAAGCACAATAAAAGTTTCATTTATCTCCTCAATCATCCACGAACTGGGAAAAGCTTCCTAAACATATCGAGTAACCATAGGGCCAACATATTTCCATTGGCTTTGGAAAAATAAGGCATTTAGACCATCTGGGCCTGGTGATTTAAGGGCTTCCATACAAAAAATTTCCTTTTTTACTTCTTTATCCATCATCGGCTCCCTCATCACTTGGAGTGACCCATCATAAATCCTCGGATATGTGATGTTACAATGAATATGTCTTCTCACCACATGCTCTTCTTCAAAGAGTAACCAAAAGAAACACAATGCTTCACCTTTAATTTCCTCCACATCAAAGAGCCAATCCCCATTATCATTTTTGAGAGCATCTATTTGGTTCCTTCTTCGCCTCCTATTAACTTTTGCATGAAAAAACTTAGTATTCTCATCTCCCAATAAGAACCAATTTTCTTTCACTTTTTAAGCCAAGAGAAGATTCTCTTAAAGAAGGACATCTTCAAGTTCCCTCCAAAGTTGTAGTTGGAGTAACTCAAGGGACGAATTATTTGAGCACGATCGGATATTGCTTAAGCCCTCAAATCTATTTACCAAATTCCTTTTCCTTCTACCAAGATGCCCATAGGTCTCCTTGCACCACACCTTGGCTGCATCCGTAAAATTCTCCACATTCAATAACCAATCCAACGGCGATCTCCAAACATCTCGCATAAACTTATCAAAGTCATCATGAAGCACCCACAATGCATTAAATCTGAATATATTCTTTGATTTCCTCACCCTGGGATGCGTTTCTTCTAATAGAAGAAGGAACGGCCTGTGATCAGATTGAAAAAAGGAAGATGAATGACCATAGCATTGGGGAAATGGTCAAGGAACTGACCATTTGCAAGGCATCGGTCAAGCCTACTCTCACATCCTTCACGTTTCCAAGTAAAAAGCAGCTCTTTATACCCCAAATAAGACAATTCCAATTCCTCAACCCAATTGACAAAATCTCGAGCAACTTGAGTGCCAATACTATGCACCGACCTCCGTTCATTTGCTGTTAATGTGTGTTTGAAATCACCCCCCACACACCACGGCCCATCAATGTTTCCACTAAGTCTTCTAAGCTACTCCCATGCATCTCTCTTAATGATCTGGTTTGGTCTTGCATAAATCACTGAGAAGTAAAACTTTTGCGTCCCCGCATGAAGACACGTATGAATAAATTGTCTATTCACTTCCACAATATTAAAATCACATCTACTCACATCCCAAAGAAACCATATACCACCATTATAACCTTTTGCATCCACAATCTCCACATTAGGAAATCCCTAGCTTAACGCAATTTTTCTAGCTTTTGTCCCAGCAACACGTGTCTCAAGAATAGCAAGAAATTCAACACTGTTTACATACCAATTCATGGATAAGGCTAGGAAAAATTTTTGAATTGGTGCCTCTGCTATTCCATATGAGACTTATCATTATTTAATTGCTAGAAGTTTGGTCTTGGAAGCCCAAATTATTTTCCTCATGCATATGAGTGTCATTTGCTTCCTTATGCAACAAATCTAAATCCATTGCAAGTTCCCCACTATCTTGACCCAAGTTCTCCTTGACTTCCATTTGTGCTTGAGTGATAGGGCCTATTGTATTATTCTGTCCATTCAAAAAAGAGTTATTATTGGGCTTTAAAATTTCCTTCATAATCTCATGTGTTTCCTCTTTATTGGCATTATCAACACCATTGCTTAGGCTACTTTCATCCTCTTGGCCCACTAACACTTCAAACTTATTGAGAGATACCAAATTAATCTCCTCTCCACCTTTAATGTTACCAGGGCCCACTCTCTTCTTCACAAGTTTTACGCCTTGACTCCTATTCTCTTTTCCCTTTGACTCCTGTCTTCCACCATTTCTTCTCTCATGGTCAACCAGGACCCACACCCTATTATTTATCAAATCTTTCCCTGACTTTTTAGTATCTGGGTTGGCACCAACTGAAAACTTAGTTGTTGACAGGTCCACATTTAAAGCAATATCCTTACTTCGCCGCATATCTCTCACTTCTCTCTCTAAATTATTGGATTTTGACATTCTAGCCTGATTATTCTCTTTGCCTTCCACAGAATCTAGGATTCCAGAAGATCTCCATATAATCCATGTTACAATGTTCCTAGGACCAAAAACCTCCCGTTGTGGTGGCTCTGCCACACCGGCCGCCTCATCTCCCTTCAAAACTTCACGACTTCTCTTCAAAGTTTTTGTTGTTCCCATCTCACCTTCCTTCCTAGTCTCCCTTGTTGCATCTTTGGGATTGTCTCCCCCACTCCTCTCATTCTTCTCCACCACCGTCCTTCTTACCTCCTTCTTTCGATTTGGTTCAATCTTCTCGAGGCATATGTCTCTGCGATGCCCATATTTTCCACAGTGGAAACAAATGACATGCAATCCTTCATACGCAACCTGTCTTTCCTTCCCAAAAATGGATATGGCTGGCCTAAATCTCCTAGATAGATCAATCTCCATGCAAATATGTGCATATAGTCCTCTTACTATAAGGTATGTCGTGGCATCCAGCTTTAAAGTCTTTCCAAGCAATCTACCAATCTTATTCAAACTTTCAAAGTTGAAAAACTCAAGTGGGAGAATCGGAATATGGACCCAAACCGCAACCTTCTTCTAGCACTCAGAGCTCCATGGGTCAAAGTTCAGCCTCCCCCACTGTATCATTAAGTAGTGGTTAGCTACCATCCATGGTCCCTCAAAATAGACATGCTGTAGATCCTCTTCTGACTCAAAGGACATAACAAAATATTCGTTATCAAGGTCCCAAACAACATAGTCTTCCTTCATTTTCCACTATCTCTTCAAACTTGTTTTAACAACCCATAACGGAACATCTTTCCCCAAGAGTTTAAGGATCAAAGATTTCCTCCAAGGTGCACACCATCTTTCATATTCCTCTTGAGTCACAACCAACGAGGGAATCAAATCATCATCATCCTCCAAAATTGTTCTCAACTCCCTGTTTATGTACATGCTCACTTCCATCTCTAAAATAATTCTTCAAGCTTTCTACATGTTCTTTCCATGCTTCCTAAAAAACATTACTCCCCCTAGCGTCCACCAAGACAGACTTAGGATGGGCATCCAAAAGCTTGTCACGATAAGACTGATCATTCCGATCCTTTGAACCCTTCTCAAATATTCCTTCATTTTGATCAGATCGAACCTTCTTTTTGTTTCTCTCTCTTCCATCCCTTTCCTCCGAGCCACCTCCACCACTGCTTCCGTCCATCTTTTCTCTTTTTTCCTTCTAGTTTAACAAGGCATATTTATATTCTAATACTAATATATATATAAGGAGTAGGAGAATAAGTAAGAGCCAATTAATTATGCTTAATGTATAGGCAGTTAAATTAGTTAGAGGATTTTTTTTTTGGGAGAGGGCCTACAGAGAGACAAGGACCATTAGCCCACTTTAATTGGATTTTCACCGAGGGCATGCTTCCCACACCCACATGGGGCACATGTTGGATATTGCATCCTTCATAATTCGATTTCATCATGATTCTGAGTTATTATTTGGAGAAAAAAGTTTTAAAAATCTCGTTATAAGATTTAAATTGGATAAAATTAAATCTTTTTTATTTAAATATTTAGGACTTATTATTATTTCTAATTATAGTTATTATTTAATTTAAATATTTTTGGCATCAATGTTTTTAAAATTATTCTTAATAGATTATCTTATCCCGTACATTACACGGGACATATTAAAATTTAAAAAAATATGATATTATTGAATAGACATAAAATTAAATTCACAAAGGAATATAAAAATAATCAAACAATAAAGAAAAATTATTTTGACGAAAGAAAATGGTGGGAGACTAAATGGAAAATAAAAAAATAATGAGAAAATGTAAAAAAATTTAATTTTAAAGATAGTAATTTAAAATAAAATAGGAGATAAGAAGATTTAAATAAAAAGATCATTTAAAAACAGTAGGTAAAAATAGTTATTTAAAGTTAAAATAGATAATAAGATTTAAATAAAAAGATAATTTAAAAAAATAATAATATAATGCTCAACTAAACCATGAAATTGTATAAATAACCTAAAATAAAAAGAAATAGAGATAACGGGATGAAAGTTTAGATCATGGGAAGATTTGGAAGAGTTTAAAATTTTTTATTTAAAATAGTTAAAAAATAGAAAAAAAAATACTGTTTATAAGACATTATCACTAACAATAGCTTTCCTTGAGAAATGTTATAATAAAATGGATTTTGGTAAAAAAAAATTTATTCTAGTTTTTAAAAAATAATTTTAAATAAAGTTAATTGTAATTTTTTTTTTTTTATATATCACAAGCATTGACTCACTAAGTTAATGACTCAAGAGCAGAGATAGGAATTTAGTATAATGGAAAGTGGGGACTTCCGTGTGACTCAACCAATCACCCGCTTGAATTAGTTAAAGTAAAAGAAAAAACAAAAATTAATATATACTAAAAATTCATATAAAAGTAATTAAAAGTTATTTATACGCCGCTCAAAATCTCAGCAGCACCAGATAGATCCTAATAGACGAGAAAACTATCTTAATAGAGGGGACTTCAATTTGCTTTTCTCTTTCACAAACATACACGATGCATGGGCTAGGATCCATCTCCCTCCTGCCGTACAATTAATGATCATAACAAATTAGGCATAAATAATCAAGTGATCAATCACATGGCATATGTTTTAATACTTGGAAGAAGTCAAATGGTCAATTCTATAATATTATACAAATTGACTATAGTGTATAATTCAGGTATAATTTAGATGTTACTCCTCATAGTTTATCATGGATTGCTAAGACATCACTAAACAATCCACGTGGCATAACGTTTTTAAAAAAAAAAATTTATTCGTCAAACTGTTTTCTGGCAAGGATTAGCACCCATCATATATATGAGTTGCAACAAAAAGGACACACCATGAAAGTCCTTCCCGAAAACATCAAACGCACCTGCAGGCACGCTACTTTATCAATTTTTTTTTCTAAGGATAAATAAATAAAAGTCTCCATTCTAATTTCAAGGCTCTATTTGGTGTGAAAGGCCATCTATGGCATTTGCCTTAGCCTTAGATCCCAGAAAAAAAATTTTAATACCATTCTTGTATCTATTAGTTCAAAAAAAGATCACCCTAATTCTCTTACATATGTTTTATCCATAGAAACTAAAGGCGTACGTGAAAATCATAGTAATCGGTATAAGTGTAGAGGAGTTTGTATTGAATATTTTTCATACATATTAGACTAACCTTTTTTTCTTAAGTGTAGAAGATAGTTTGAATAGTTTAGACATATTATCTCTTGAGACTGAACTATTATAATTTTGCCTAAAGCTCCTTAATTTCTAAACACCGTTTTGTTTGGATTTGGGTTGTAATGGCTGATATATATATATATATATATACAAAGATGCACTATATATATATGATTGGTATAAGCATACGTTGGATAAAATACAAGGCGTACCATTACTGAGTAGCACTCCATTGTGTTATTGACTGAGTAGAAACAGGAGAAGGGGTGGGGGGGTGTTTGTGTGGAGAAGCTGCATAGTAAACTCGGAAGAGGTAGAGAGTGAGAGAAGGGAAGAGGGAGAAGCTCACATTGCTCCAAAGTGTTCGATTAGGACCTCCGTCTTGTGCGTTTTCTTCCAACTCATACATTAATTGCCATTGCCATCCATGCTATATCAGATTCCTAGCAGTTTGACAGAACCAAATTTTTAACACACCGTTGTGCCATTTATAAATGCCTTTATGAATTATAATAAACTCTGAGTACTAATTTGTTAATGATGAGAATTATAATATAAGGAGTTGTTTACAAATTTTTAAAATACAGAAATCAATTTAAAAATAAATATAAATTATAGAGATGAATTGATTCATTCTTCTTATATATATTATATACATATTAATAATTTAGAGTTTAGCATATTATTTTTGGGCGCACCTCATGTGTTTATATAACAAAAGGGATATATATTTGACCAATGAAACTAATATCAATGGACTCTCACTGAAAAAATTGAATCTTTGAAAGATTTCTTTATCCTAATGGCAGTAAAAAATTTAAAAGAAAATTAGAAAAAGATTAAGAGGACTGTGGTGGACCACATCTCAAAGGCATCTCATGGGAGCCGAAGGAGCCGTACTGGTCTTCCGCTTGTCCTGTCTGCCCACCATCGGAAAGAGAATGCTCTGCAACTCCAAGCTTGAGACTTAGACCTTAGAGATACACTTCCTTGAAGAGAAAGAGGGAAAGATTACTGCATTGCAGTTTGAAAAGGATAAGGTTTACTTCCACAGAAAGCCTCACTTTTTATTTGTCAAATATGGATTACGAAAGGATCCAAAAGCCTCAGGTGCTCTTTTATCTCTCACTTGCTTCCCCTTTTTATTCTTTTGATTGTTTTGTCTATTTTTGCTTTCCCTTTCCTAAGTGTTTTATACTACGAACCCGATTTTCCATTTTTTGTTGTTTTCGTTATGGTTACTACGAAGTCTTCTTTGATCTGTCAGTTTAGATTGACATATTGACGTTTCTTGTGAAATCTGCTCTTGAGTTTATATTTTGAAACAAATGGTTTTATGGGAACTTGGTTTTACAGAGTGGTGGGGGATTTTCACCTGGAAAATTGAGGAATATGCTAATGGGAGTGGAGAAGAAGAGGAAAGACGAGGAGGAGCTTGATTCTACTTTCGCCACGAGATCTCACAATTCTGACATTGATGAATCAGGTCTGGTTGCTTTCTTGTTTTATTTTCCACGTAGAATGAAAAGTAGTAATATAAATCTGAGATGTTGCTGTCTCAATGTAAGATTTGGCTATGATACCTTCGCCATTGTTATATCATCTGGTGCGATTCATGCATTTCACTGCTTAAACGTTCTCATTACTGTAGGAATTGAGTCGTACACTCTAAGCTGTGTATGTTCTGAACGAGAACGAGAAAAAAAGAACTAGAAAATGATGAAAAAGGAAAGAAATAAGGATTGGCATATAATGTAATTGCCGTTTCATTAAGATATGGGGAAAAATTGTATGAACATTAATCAATGTTCCTCTATTGGGAGAGACTTTCTTAAAACCCTAGCTTCATTTAGCATTTTTGTTGGTTGAAGATATGCTATTGCATTAAATGAAGATCATGTAGCCGAGCTTTCATTGCATATCTATTACAGGTGGTAGTGGTTCTGATCACTGTAAAGATGTGGATGTTGTTAGTGTCCTTCCTGAATGCTCAACTTTAGCTACAGCTCGCTTCTTTAGCTCAGACAAAGTTGCAGACCGTGGTAATGCAGCAATCACTTCAAGACATAGAATCACAGAAGAACCTTGTTTGGATTATGATAGTGGCCATGATAGTATGAGTATGTCCTCATCAATGTTTGAATTTCAAAAGGCTGAGCGTGCTCCACAAAGAGTGCCCTTGGGACCATTTTCCAAACCAGCACCATCTAAGTGGGATGATGCCCAGAAGTGGATAGCGAGTCCAACTTCAAACAGGCCGAAGACAGGACAGACCCAGGTCCAAGGTGAAAAAGTAGGATCACGCACGGTTGGTAATTTTGGTTTTGGAAGGCAATCTTCAATGAAGGTTGTTGTTGAAGTTCCGGATCAAAGAGTAGCTGCTTTAGAGGAGCCAGATACCAAGCAAATTGATACAAATCAAACAAAGATGGAAAGTGGAGCACAAAAGTTCATGAATTGGGAGGTTGAACCTTATGCAATTGCAGATTCTTATGGTAAGTTTGTAATTTTGTTTGAGAAATCTTTAGTGGAGTCTTTAAATAAAACATACTTTAGAATATAGTTGGGATTACATTAATTTTCATTTGCTGTGATTTTCCAATAAAAGTATGTGGTTTTATACAAACCATCTGTATGTCCAGCAGAATGCTCATATTTCTGCAATCTTCTTTTATAAAGTTCTGCATGGGCTTAAGAGACAATTGCTAAACTAGGTGGAACTTCCCATTAGAGTGGATATCAAGTAAAATTTATTACTTAGACCTTTTACAATGGAATTGCAACAAAATTTTCCATTAAATGATATGGGCATAGACAAATTGGGAAGATGGACTCTAATTCTCTCTGGAGATATTCTTCTTCTTGGGAGTGACGCAAGCTGACTGATGGCTAGAAAAGTGGGGTCTGAAAACCATTTGATCTGGTTTAGTGCTGAGGGGTTTGGGTTGTTTATGGGATGTCTTAGTTCAACTCTCCATGTGACCATGCACCAAAACTAAGAAGTTTAACAAGAAGTAAGTTTTCATGCCATCTGTGTCAGAATTCCTGATCAGGAGTCATGAGTGAAGTTGTAGGATACACAGTTGTGCTTCTTAAGTAACTAATTGTTTGTATATTTTAATGTGGGGATTTAGTGAGGGCTATTGTAAGGAATAATATGGACCTCTGATATCTTAAATTAGATTCTCATTACATTCATGCAAATGTTTTATCTTCCTGTTAACAATGGTGGGGACCGTATTATTCTGTTTGAAAAGTTTATCATCTATGAAATTTAAAATACTTTGCATATGAGGTAAACTTCAGTAAGTAAATTCTTTCAATTGACTCATAAGATAATACCTTCTTGACACTTCCTGTGCTTAGGAGTTTCTGTTTGATTGGATTTGGAAGGAATGAATTGTTTAACCTAGTTCAATAAAAATTGGTACAAACTGACAATAATTAGCTCTCTCCTGCCAAAAAAATTCTTGAACTGTTTGTATTTATATTGCTTATATTGAGCAATGAAACAGCCAGTTATCTGCGTGTGAGAAAAATATAGAAGGAAAAAGGTAGGTTGTGTTTAACTAACTTATGCATCTTGAAATAAAAACGTTTAACCAAAACATGCCAATGTTCGGGACATATTTTCTTTGCAAGGTTTCATTTCTAACTTCAATCAGTTATTAAATTTAGGCAAGGAATCATGGAAACTGAATTGAAACTCAATACTTTGGTTTGTTCTTTTCTTCTTTGTCATTTGTTATTGGCAGTTAATCTCAGTCAGCATAATTCATCTATGGCCATCCAGAGTGCAACAGCATTCATTCCTCCCCCGTCAACAGCTCGGTCTGTATCAATGAGAGATATGGGTACAGAAATGACACCTATTGCCAGTCAGGAACCATCAAGGACTGGTACACCTGTAAGGGCAACAACACCGATGCGCAGCCCAACTTCTTCTCGGCCTTCCACCCCTGGCAGAGCTGCCCCTGCGTCAACTCCAACTGATCTACCGAGTGGGCATCTGGATCTCAACAAGAATGAAATTTCTGAAAAAGAGCTACAAATGAAAACCAGGCGAGAAATAATGGCCCTTGGGACACAATTAGGTAAAATGAACATTGCTGCTTGGGCTAGCAAAGAGGAGGAAGACAATGATGCTTCCACTTCACTAAAAATTAAAGCAGCTGAACAACAACCTAAAAGTGTTATTGAAACACGTGCAGCAGCATGGGAGGATGCAGAGAAGGCCAAGTATATGGCCAGGTTAATTTACTCTAATATTTGAATTCCTTTTCTTTTTTACTTTATTCTCAAGAATGTTAACACTATGCATTGAATTTATTGTTTATCACTTCTACTCCTTTTGTCTACTTTATTTTGATAATACATCCATGCATCTTTGCTAAATGAAATCTGTACCACTCTCTTTTGGTGGTCTATCTACAGAAAGCTGTATTTTCCACAACATTTCTTTTTGATGATATATACTAAAATTTGACTAAGCTCTTGGCATCCTCTTAATGTCTTGTTGATTGGAGATTTGAATATAGTTTTTGTAAGCAAGCTATCTTAGATAATCTGATTTAGTAGGTAGGTGCAGGTGGGAAAAGAGAAAATAATGAAAACAGAAAAATATCAGGGGAAATAGATACAGTTTCAACATTTGTTGAAATGTATTGATCTTATAAAGCATAGAGCAGCACTGAAGGCTGTTGGCTTCAATTCCTTAATTACACGATTAAAATTTATCATCATTGATACTATTCATGACACAAAGGGTCATATCCGTAATCCTTGTGACTATGATGTGGACATAAAATATTGTCATTCTTAATTCTTAAATCTTACCTTGTCTTAATTTAATCCAATTTTTTTTATTAGTTCGGAAATTAAAAGAAGAGGACATCCTTACACACAAGAAAAGAATCAAAAGAAGAAAAACAGGGTAAAGAAAAATTGATAAAGCAACAAGCAAGCACTCGAGCTTGAATTTACTGATGAGGTGTGGAGCTGTAGAGTATGCATGTGACTTTCATATCTCTGTTCTTCTTCTTCTTAGAGCTACCTATGATGGTTGATAATACTTGACTTTTTATTTGCCTACCCGCTATAGATTCTTAGATGTGCCTTTTTGTGTATGCTTGTGTGAGAGAGAGATTTGAGATAAAATGAGGAAAGATTAATGAAATTCTTCTATTGTCTGGATTGCTGAAACTTGAGACCTATTTTGATGAGCTTCAAACTCATTTAATAATAATTTGCATTGCTACACACCGAATCTTCTCTGAAGCAAGAAGCTTTGGCATTAATTATGCAGGTTTAAGCGTGAGGAGATGAAAATACAAGCATGGGAAAATCACCAGAAAGCAAAAACAGAAGCCGAAATGAGGAAAATTGAGGTATATGCAATTTCTTATTGTTACTGAATTCATTCTTTCTACCAATTCCGTTTCAATTTTTTTTTATGCATTGCTATTCGGCACTCTGGATGGTGTTCTCCCGTCCTTTTTCTGAGATGTGCTATCCAAATGTTGGTATAAGAGTTATCTGTGTACCTAAACTTGGTCCTGATTGTGGGAAAAAGAATTTTAAGCTAACCCATATCTTACCCTGACATATGAACTTATATTAGATTGCAAGAGGCATCTTTGTTTTTTCATTGCTTTATTACTGTAATAAATCATGGTTTCTGGCAACCTTCACATTTTTGCTATTCATTTTCAACTGTTGTTTTGATTAGAAATATCTTCCTCCGGATAGTAACTCATTAAAAATGATTTGGAAAAGTGACCTAACTAGATGGCTAAAATTAATATCTAGAGGTGTCAGAATATTTTTTTTATTATTATAAAGGGAATAGGCAAAGAGCCCAATTACATCAGACAACTTCTAGGGGTAGCAAACCCAGAAGCGTCAACAGTGAGAATGTTCCTTAGACTAGCTGGGATGTTACGAATATGGAGAACTAAGCTCAAAGAGATAGCACGACTTGCTAGGTCTAGAGGTGTTAGAATGATGCTAATGTAGGGTCATAGGCATAACTCATAATTCTTAGAATTTCTTTTGCCGTATGTGGGCATAGGAGATTGTAGAAGCCAAGTCCATCAATGTTTTGCCAAAAGAAGGGGTTCCTTGTTTTCATGTTAAATGAGGATGGGGTATCTTGCAGGCAGTAGTTCTGAGAAGAGAGGATGCCTTCTGATTTCTATCTATTTTTAAAGGAGTGGAAAGTGCTTAATTTGATACAGATTTCATCGGAAAATGTTGAGACAAGAATTATTGTAGCATTTGGTGGGCAACATACTAGTGGCGAGTATTTGACAGAGACTTTAGCTTCCAGGGGAGGACATCGTGTTGGGTCAATATTGTTGTGACTGCTGGTCCTTTGGGAAGAGGATGATGGCAATTATGGAGCATTATCAGGAGCTTCTTAATCTAACACTTAATCATTGAATTTAATAACTTATAGACACTCACTATATATAATTATCTGTATGTTTTTGTTGTGTAAACTCATAAATGGCTGAATATTTTAACTATTCAAGTAAATGATCAAGCAGAAGTTCCAAGATTATGGAAATATATTATTTCATCAGATATTCCAAGATTTTAATCTATTTTATGGATACTTTCATGTGTGGGATCAAATTGAGAAGATAATTCTATAACAGAGTAAATTTAAAAATATATCATTTTTAGAAGACCAAAATAGGGTTTTACTCAATGCCCTCTACTTGAGAATATTTATATTCAAACTATTGTCACTTTTGTAAATCAAAATTCTAGGTGCTATTGGTATAGACTGCATCTATTTACGGAGGGAGAGTTCTTAATCCAGATTGAAAAATTCACAAGACATCATCATCTAAGCAGTCACTAGTGGAGGTAGGATAGGAGCTCTATCCAACAACAGTGAAGTTCCTTAATCATTGTGCATCTTTCCCCTATCATAAAAATGGAGACTGACTCTAGAATGAAGTAAATAGAGTTGACTGATTATTTATTTTATAATGTAAAACGTAACTATCGTTTGGCAATTAGGGTTTGAAATAAAATTTAGGTTTGCTTGTTGAAACCAGAGTTTTGGTGACCCCATATATCTAGAATTATTTTCTTTCGCCTTTTGTTCCTTCCCATTCCTGCATCAATTGCTGTTGAAAAGAAGCATTTAAGGGGAACACATGATAAATGCTGCATTTCCAATAACTAATTCAAGTAATTCAAAATCCTATATGTATTTCAGGTAGAGGTAGAAAGAATGCGGAGCGGAGCACATGATAAGCTCATGAATAAACTTGCAGCTGTAAGGCACAAGGCTGAGGAAAAAAAAGCAATGGCAGAAGCCAAAAGAAATTGCCAAGCTGCAAAAATCGAAGAGCAAGCGGAGTACATACGCAGAACTGGTCGTGTCCCGTCGTCATATCTCTCATTTTATTGCTGCAGTTGGTGTTCTTAGAGAAATGCCAAATGGGGCTTTGCCCTTCCCAGCAATTCATCGTTTGGTATTGTACACTTTCCTTCTCATGCAATGCGTGTTAAATACGTCTGTTGTGTGTTCCTCCTGTAGGCATACCAAATTGATGAGCAAGCAATTGCATGAGGTGATTTGGTTATTACATGTTCATCTTTGAAATCATTGAGGGGAAAGTTGGAAACTCTATTACCTCAGAATTTAAGGCTTAATTTTGTAATTAGTGTATAAGCTTTAAAATGCAATGAAACATTTCTTTTGAATTTTGAACTAAAACGAATATGTTTAATTAATTTAGCCAATACTGATTGTAAGCTATTTCCTTGTTTTGAAAATTGTTGTGGATCAACATGGTTCGGAAAAAAATGCAAATATAAAAGGTCATTTTGAGGAACATATGGCTTTTTTTTTTGGTAGAATGATTTGATATTTAATACTACAGACTAATCTATACTTGATATTATTAGAGCCCAAATGGTGGGTATTTTTTCAAGGAGAGAGCTTACATGCAGTACCTTTTATGCTTTTTGTGCATTTCTTCTATTAAAATGACATATGAAGCGTAAACAACCAATGAATCAATTACCAAAAACAAGGATTTGAGATTCCTTGCTGCTGAACAGGGAAGAAAGCAATTTGGTTAACACTAAACCCAGATTCCGATTAGGCAAAGGGACGAGTAGAATGCTCTTAGTAAATAAAAAGTAACCAAATCACTTAGAAAAGCATATATATAAGTTATTCTTGCCGGAAATCATTTCAGATCTTGAAGCAAAATCACAAGTATGGGAGGGCATCCATTCAACCTTTCTGCTATAACTCTTGTAACATTGCATATAGTTGTCTGAAGTATTATATACTGTCATTCAATGACTCTTAGATATTGAAGCTATCCCAATTCAACATAATAATTATGAGTGTGTTCATTCATAGCCAGCATTACCCTGTGAAGGATACCACAAGCTTAAGGTGCATGTATACTTTCTTCCCTCCTTTTTTAAACTTCAAATAGTGTGTTAAAAAAAGGCTGTGAGTGCATCATTCGTCATCAGCACTTGCAACACAAAAGCCACTTGAGTTTCACAACTAGGAAAATAAACAATGAGTGCATCACCCAGTACTTGATTGAATTACCTTTTGGTAAAAGATCTGTTAGAATAATTATAGTTTACGAAAATAAAGTTTAGATAAAAGTAGAAATTTATCACTAATCTATTTAGATAAAAAATAAAAAAATGATAGTTAGAAATCATGATTTGATTTACAAAAATGTAAACTAAATAAGTCCTCATTTAAACAAAAACACAACTTGTCTCCCTATACGGTCTCTATTGACTTGATGAGAATGTTCTAATTAAAGAGAATTATTAATATCAATATCAAATATAAAATTTATACTCTATCAGTTTCTTTTTACTTGTTACTTTTCAATTCCAAAGTAATATTAATTATTATTTTTTAATTATACTCTTATCTATGTTTTTAAAATGTGAAAGACGACATTAATTATTTTTTCTTATTTATCTACTTATTAAAGAGTATGTTGGGAAATTTGAAATAAATTCTGATATATTAATTATATTTCTTTATTTATGGATTAAAATCTTAAACGCCATTTGAAAAGAATCGGAGGAAGTATTCATTAATCATGCATGCATAATGTAACTTAGTTTCTTAATTTTTGTAAAATGTATAAAAGGATATATAATTTTAAATTAAAGGGAGGGAAAGAGAGATAAAAAGCAAAGTTGGCTTGAAACTAACTTCTCCAAACCTAACCTGTAACCTCTCGATCATGTGGGGAAAAAGTTGAACAACTCAAAACTTGGCCTCCCCATTTTTTGAACCAAACATGCCCTCATTTAAATGAACCAAACATGCCCTCATTTAAATGAAAACACAGATTATCTCCCTGCACGGTCTCTATTAACTTGATGAGAATGTTCTAATTAAAGAGAATTATTAATATTAGTATAAAATATAAAATTTATACTGTATTTGTTTCTTTTAACCCGTTACTTTTCAATTCCAAAGTAATATTAATTATTATTTTTTAATTATACTCTTATCTATGTTTTTAAAATGTGAAAGATGACACTAATTAATTTTTCTTATTTATCTACCTATTAAAGAATATGTTAGGAATTTTGAAATAAATTCTGATATATTAATTATATTTCTCTATGTGTGGGTTAAAATCTTAAACGCCATTTAAAAAGAATCAGGGGAAGTATTCATTAATCATGCATGCATAATGTAACTTATTTTCTCAATTTTTGTATAATGCATAAAAAGATATATAATTTTAAATTAGAGGGAGGGAGAGAGAGATAAAAAGCAAAGTTGGCTTGAAGCTAACTTCTCCAAACCTAACCTGTAACCTCTCAATCATGTGGGGAAAAAGTTGAACAACTCAAAACTTGGCCTCCCCATTTTTTGAATTGATAGGAAGGGAGAGTGAGTTAATAATGGCCCTTTTGTTTGTGATGATGACCACCACTATGCATTGCCCCACAAGCAATTAACGCCATTTTCAATTTGTTTCATCATTCATTTGGACGTGGATCCCACTCTCACCTCCTTCACTTCATTGCCTTAATCTTTCTTGCTATTTAGAGCCATAAATGAACCATGCACTATAGCTTTTCAGTCTTTGATTCTCTATATTCACGTCATTGATTATATATGATACTCTCAACTGAATCACATATATTAAAAATGGTTTAAATTAGTTATGATATTAATTTTTTTACAAAAATTATCACAATATTTCAAAATTATTCATAATTGAAATTATTGAAAGTGATTCTCTTTTTCTATACATTAAAGGAAAAGTAAAAAGCCCTACTTTCAATACAGTATTTATGAAGTGCATACTTGAAAAAAAATAAACTGTAAATTTGATACAAGACCACGTTCCTTTGTATCACTCTCTTCAAATTCGTGAGTAATCCAATTTTATGTTTTATGGAATAAAATTATTTTTACGCAATTACACACGGCAAGAGAGGAATTTTTTTTTCAAGAAAATATAATTTTAGTAACTTGAATCACTCATTTTTTTAAAAAGTATTCTATTAGGGAGAGTGAATAACCTCAGAGAATTCAGAGAATAAGAAAGTGTATAGAGTTTACTTTTTTTTTTTTTCATCTTTTTATATTGTATTTTCTTTACTTCTCTTTAATAAAATGATATCTTGGTCACATCAAAGAGGGAAGATTTGAATTCAAACTTTAGAAGTTTTCAACCCATACGAAATGCTATATAATCATTTTTTGTGATAAAATAAATGCAATATAATGCTTTTGGAGAGAAATAAGGTAGAAAGAAATGCTGGGTGTAGAGAAAAAATGAGTCTTGCATAGAATCATACTCTTTTATTTCATTTTCTTTTTAAATATATACTTGCATGATTATAAATAATCTAATTTATTTTTTTAAATATTGACTCCATACCCTTAACCAGTCTTTCTATAATTACAAATCATTTAGGCCTGGCTGATTAGATGAATTGTAAACAAACCGTTCCACTTCTCTCTTTTTTTTTTGAACGAAATGCGTCATCTATTTTATGCATAAAATTAAATGTTTAAATGAGAGATTAAGCAGATTTTGAGAGAGAGAGAGATTCAAACTTTTATCCAAATCAAATTCTAACTATTCAACAGCTACCTATAATATATATTCATAGCGGGGGTGTCACAATAATATTCTGACATCAAAAGTTGCACTTTTAGTTTTCAGGCAGAAGTAGAATTTAAAAGTTAACAAGTAGATTTAAGTTTAATACTTTCTCCTATCTAAATATAAGATATTTTACTTTAATTTTAAATATAGGATTCTTTATAATACATATGAGGTAGTACTTATTATATATTTTAAAAAATAAACATTCATATTTAATGTATTTAAAAAAATAAAAATTAAATAAGAATAATTTAAAAAAATATTATGATTTTTAGAAGATTAACTAATTTTAAATCTCATTTTTAATATGTATAATTTAATTAAAATAATCTTATATTAAAAATAAATAGAGAGAGTATAAAAGACAAAAACTGGTGCCATTAATTACGGTTGATTGACTATCAAAGCATATTATATTCTATCCTAATTTTTTTTACCTGAATATTCTATCCTAAATTACTCATAAGAAGATATTCTTTTTATTTATTTATTTATTTTTTTAACCAGAACAAGAAGATATTCAAATCTTAGGCAACTGGATTGAAAATTTGAGATTGTCAAACTGTAGCTTATAAGGGTAAGGAAGCATTTTCATATTTAACATAGTTACTTACTACAACATTACCAATTAAGTTAGCATGCTGTCTTCTTGCTGATTGAGCTATGAGCTCATTAGTTATTAAAGTCAGTCTTTACATAGAAAAAAGAGTTAAATCATGATAATTTTTTTGTATAACATTTTCCATTAAAGAATTATTTTTATAATAATTTATTAATGATATTGTTATATCATCATTATTAGGCCACTTGTTATTGCATGGTCATTATTACAACTGTTAATATCACATCTCTTATAATTATCGCTGTCACCAACATTATATCTATATGTAATTAATTATAAAAAATTCAATTAGAAGATTCACATTTTTTAATACCAAAAATTAAAAAAAAAAGTCTTTTTGTGTCATTCCTTCCCCCAAAAACCTGTATGGAATATGGATAACATAGATGGAATTAGTTGGATTCGGTTCCCGCGAGGGAAGCTCGGATCAGAAACCCCGCCTGTTTCTCTTTTCTCGGCTTCTACCACAACCCCCAAATCTCTCTCTCACTCTCACAGCGAAGGGGCAAGTTGGAAAGCGAAGATGGAGGCGGCGATGGGTTTGATGAGGAGGATTCCCCCAAAGCACACCGATACCGCTCTTTCTGCGCTTCTCAGCCTCCTCCCCCATCATTCCTCCGATCTCCTCTCTCAAGTTGATCAGCCCCTTCAGGTCTCTTCCTTTATCCTAACTACTTGATGCATTGCCTCTTAGTCCCTTGGTCCGCGTAATTTTGAGACCATACTGGGTGTTTTCGGTTTTTATATGTCTTCGTGCGTTCTTTAGGTTTAAGGGTTTAGCGATTTCTCATGCTTTTGCTTAGGAAAATGGCGGATTATCCAGATTGCGTAATAGAAAATATGGTTAATCAGACTTGACTTTGAGGGGATTGATCGTCAAAACATGACTGATGCAATGACGCCTGACTTTTTTTTTTTAATTGAACTATTTTTTAATTGCAAGCTTTTGGATAATTACAGGTTTTGTGTGACGTGAACTGTGGGAAGGAGTTCATTTTGTGTGAATATAACCGAGATGCTGATTCTTACAGGTAAATGATCTTTTTAGTTTTTACATTCTTCACGGTTGTGGTAATAATGTTTTAGAGAAATACTATTTAACAATAAACAGTCTAGATCATAGTCTCTAAATTCCTTTTTGTCTTTGGATTTTAGTTGACATACACGATTCAAGTATTTATCTCGGACAATTTTAGTCAAAAGTAGGTCTTAAGACCTAGAAGCAAAATAAGGTCTCAATGACACCTGATCAATAAATTTTGTGAAGTAAATTACCGTTAAATAGCACATACAGGAGAACATGAGTGAATGCAATTTGGATTTTTGAAGTAAACATCTGATTAAACCGGAAATCGCTTCTGATATAGCATTAAAGTTGCACATAAGATAATTTAAACGGGAAAAGAATTGAGTTATGTATATTGATATATGAGCCAGATATATAAAATCCACTGAAGATAGCTCACAAAAAGGACAAACATTTTTGTCTTTTTACATATCTATCCTTGAAATTATTGGCCAAGTTTGTTGCTTGAACAGCCAAATGCTATAACTAAAGATTTCTTCCAAGTCTGCAAACCCAATTTTACCAGTGAAGTCATTATTCTCATGCTTTGATGTCACAAACATTTGTTCAATACTCTGTTTTGATCTGAGAATTCAGATTATAAGTTTTTTTTTCTCAACTATTAGTTATTGACATTTTCTCGGAGAAGATGGAAGCGTTATTTGCAAAAGTACTTGATCTTCAAATGGAGACTGGGAAATATTTTGTTAGTTCTAATGCTACAGAGTTCGTATAGAACAGATTCATAATTTACTTTCTGATGAAGGCATCCTGTATTTTTCCCCTTTTATTTAGAAAAGTTTAGGTTAACTTTATTGTTTTACTGAATCTCTGTGCAGATCCCCTTGGTCGAATAAATACTATCCACCATTGGAAGATGGGTCCCTCCCTTCTTTAGAGATGAGGAAACTTGAAATTGAAGCAAATGAGATATTTGCTATATATTGTGACCAGTGAGGTCCTTTACTTACCACATCTTTTGAGTTTCTGTGTTTCATTAGATGCATGTATTATTAAGAAACTTAACTGTCCAGTTATATATTAGTTATTACATAATCACTGTTTTACATTGAAAGCCACTTGAAGGTGGGTGTTGGCTGATCATATTGTGTTTTTATTGGAGTATCTATTTGTATATAACCATTTAAGCATTATTATATTTTAAAAGAATATGGGCCATTAATGGATAATGTCATAGATATTATGAAGGTGGCACCTCATCGGTTTACATGTGGGAAGATGACAATGAAGGCTTTGCAGCCTGCTTCTTAATTAAGAAAGGTGAGCCTTCTATTTGAGTTATTCAATTGGACACTTTTCATTGTCATCTGATATGACCTTATTATTGTGATTAAAGATGGCTCAAAGACTGGGCAGGGTCGACGGGGCTATTTAGAGGAAGGAGCATGGGATGCTATTCATGTTATAGAGGTAGACTCTCTTTGAGTGGAAGGCTAAGCTTGATACAATTGCAGAGTGTAACCACTCTCAACTGATGGGAATACTGTATTCCAAATACATCACTGCTTGGTTTTTGAAATTTTAACTTCTTTAGCAAGATGATTTTTTGGCACATGATGAAGACGGTTTGATTCTAATAATTTTTAACTTCTTTAGATATGCGGAGACTCATCTGTTTCTTTCTTTTTTTCCTTTATTTAATTAATGTTAATACAGGTGGGACCTGAGGAAGAAGGAACAACCAATTATCGTTTAACCAGTACAGTGATGCTGACTCTGACTACAAATAATGAGTCATCTGGAACGTTTAGTTTGTCTGGATCAATTAGAAGACAGGTCATGGTGGCAATTTAGATCTTATTGTTATAATTACATCCTGAGTTTCATTTTTTTCTCTTTCTTACAAAGCTGTATCAATGAGAAAATCACTCTTTTTCATTATTGAATAATGTGATAGGCGGTCATTGCTTGAAGTAGATTGCATGCGTCAGATAAAGTATAAAATAGATGTTAGCATGATCATCCACGGAATAACTTCTGGCTTTAGCTGTAGAAGATTTAGTTGGTTTTAGGAATTACTAGCTCTGAATCTGGCTCAATCAAGGAAAGGTTTCATAAATCTGGAAAACTTTGTTGTAGTTGATTATTTTCTAAATGGTAAAAATAATTTGAAGATCAAGCTCATGAGGCCAGAAAACCTAGTAAAAGTGGCCTAAGATAAACTAAGTTCATGGTCCAGAAATACTTCCTTACCATGGTGGTCTTCAAGATCTTGGTTTTCCAATGAGTTTTGAGGTTTTTGGTGGGGTTGTTTTGTCAATTTTAGCCTTGAAAGTCAGAGAACTAGGGATGTTAGCCTCAAGTTCAACTTTCTGATGACATTCTGACAACTTGATGTTTTCAAGAAACACCATGACCAAAGCCAATAGATGGGATTGTTCTTGAGTTCAAATTCTAAGGACAACGGCAGCACAGGTATATTGAAGTTGGTTGGGCTATAATGCCATTTTGATGTAGGATGGAAAAGGGAGTATCAGTAATCAATAGCAAAGACTATATGACTAGATACATTAGGTAAAAGAAAGTTCTGGGCTTAACCCTAAGCTCAAAGGACAATTCAGATCTCTAATTACATCTCAATTGATCTATGTGATATACTTTATCTGTATGGATATGTATTTTTTATTCTAAATCAGAGTTCTTCTCTCATTATAGATGAGTATGAGACTGTCAGTTGCTGAGGGGCATATTTGTAACATGGGAAGAATGATTGAAGAAATGGAGAGCAAGCTGAGGAACTCACTAGACCAGGTATTTTTTTAATTATAGGATCTCATCTGCATATACATTGTATCAATTATCAAATTGTCTAATTTTTTTTGTTTTCCTTGCTGTGGGGGTGGAATTGCGGATTGGGTTGCCTTCAGGAAAGTTATCAAATTTTAGTAATTAGTTGGGGGGGTGGGGGAACAACTTTGCTAACAATTATTTGTTTCGGAGAGAGTCCTCCCATTGGTTTTGTATTGCTAGTAAGTTTTCATATATTTTTAAATGTGAATAGAGAAGAGGAGATTGGTTCATTACATTAAAAAAGATAAGGGGCATCCAAACATGATGCAATCGATTTGATTAGGTACTCACCATTCATTTGGTTGGGTTATTTTCCCAATTCCAGTAAGACTTAATTTAATATGGGTTGGCAATTATAAGTATATAGAGAAATATTCTTGTTTTACAGAATTTGAATTTTTTTTTCCTTTTTCCATTTCAAAGAATTTGTGATACATTAGAGCAATCATTCGAAGATTTAGAGCCCGTTTGGAAAATATTTTGGGTTGGTAAAAATACATTTGCAAACATATTTTGGATTAACATTGTGTTTGGCTCATTTTAAAAGTTCATTTTATAAGCTTACTTTTACCTCTAAACCTACTTTTAGCCAATGGATTAAAGAAATTATTTTTCAATTTGCAAACGTACTTTTATCTTAATTATTTTGTCAAACTTACTTTTACAATAAAAAACACCATAACATAAATCATGTTATAACAAACTTAATTTTATCAAAACAATATTTTCATAAATTTCATTTTATTCCAATTCAAGTTTACAAACTAAACCCAACGGGCTCTTACTCATTCCTAAAAATATATTCATCCCTATCAATGCAATCATTTTCTTTGGTAATAGTAATGAAGAAAATATCAAGCAAGAAAGAAGATGAATGGCCTGGTCTTTTTTGGTGTTTGGTAAAAAACAGTGGGATAAGACTATTGTTGTTGTTGTTGTTGTTGTGGTAGAAAACAGTGCACTTCATGTCGTCTGTATTATATTTATGCATGTTGCAGGTATATTTCGGGAAGACGAGAGAAATGGTGTGCACACTGCGGCCTCCATCTGAAGTGGCGCAAATGAGAATGCCTGAGAGCTGATTGGACTTGACATGGTGTTGAAGTAATTTGCCCATTTGTCTGTTCTTTCTGTATGCTTTAACTTGCTGGCTGATTACGTGTTGTGCATTTGGCATATAGATAGTGTCTCACATGGATAGGAAGAGGGGATAATTGGAGAGGCATTTGTTGTAAAGTACTATATTTCCTAGCAAAAAGTATATTGTTTCTTGTGTTGTAACAGTAGAGTGGAACTCAACTTCGTCAGATTATATGAAATGATTCTAGCTGAGCTTATTGTCTCTTAATCCAAACTGAATGAGACTTCCCCTTCAATTACTCATTTAAACATTAAGAAAACATTTGCTGTCGTGGTCCCAAAAAAAAAAGAAGAGAGAAAGAAACAAAACATTTGCAGTCCAATGAGTAAATTTTCGTGCTCATTTACTTCAGACACAATTTAGGACAATAATCTTTACGGCTCTTGCTCGGATCAATTCATAAATTGTAACATGCCTCTAGTTTTCATGATAACTGAGTATAATGAGCCTTGTTTAGTTGTAGTTTATTTCTTGTGAACGTGAAATAGAAATTAATGGAAGGACTACATTGTATTATGAGAAAAAATAAGCACTAAATTAACGAACCACATTGTATCATGACAAGAATAATAATCAATAAATTGACAAACTAATGAGTTCAAGTTGAAGTTTAAACTTCAACAATGATTGAGACAGCATGAAGTAGCGGTTCTAACTAGAGCCGAACGCCAAAACAACTAATTAAAGGATTGACGCATGTAAATACCAGTTCATTTTTTTTCAAATATCGACATATATTTTACCAAAAAATATCAAACAATATATATACAGATATATATATATATATCATAAATAGCAATAACTTTAAACTCCATTTGAGACATACAAGACTCACAATCTAGTTTCTTCAATTTTTTGGTTGAATGGTTAGGGCTGCAACTTCAAGTGTCAACTTATTTCCATAACTCCTTATATTATCATATCCAAAGAATCAAATTATCATTTTATGAGATGATAGCTCCATTTTGAAAAGTAACACGTGCAATGTCCTATCACCAAAAAATTCTCCTACTTCTGTTTTCAATAATTATCTACGCACATAGTAGCAATCTTCTTCAATACTATGTAACTCAATTAAGAAACATTCCAAAGACTCACCTCAGTCACCTGTAACCGGGACAAGTAAATAACACATTCTCTAATATTATTGGCAACTCGTTTGCACCTAAATAGTAATGTTTAACATCTAAAGGTAAAAATACTCAATACGTAGTTAACATGTCAGCTACTTCAAAAACCTAAATAAACCCTCCCAAGGCAGTACACGAGCTCTCAATACTTGATCTCAAACTTGAAGCCATATTTTCAAGCTTTAGTTTCAGGCTCACCACTTTGTCCGCCGCCCACAGAGGCTTTCGTAAGATGTTCATCACCAGAAGCTTCTTTTCCTGCAGTGTCCTCTTCTGTATCACTCTCATCATCTGCAAAAAAGGCCAACAGATACAGATTACAGTCAAGCATGCAGCCTCCCTTAAAAAAATAGGTGAAAGTATAAATTTCTATGGACACCATTACCTTCATCATTGCCTGCATCAAAGTCACCCAGTCCTTCACCACCTCCCATGCCCAACTTCTGGAAGAAGAAAAAAAAAAAAGTGTAACATATGTAAGGAACCAATACGTCTGAAAATACAAAAAAAATTGTACTTTGGAGTTGTGGTTACTTACAGAAAAATCTAAGCCACCAAAGTCCATGTTATCATCAGCTCCAACTGAAAAACCAATGTTCGAGTGAGACAAACCAATGAAAATAAAGGGCTCGAATTCAGATGAAATTCGAGTACATTACTCACAACTATTATCTTGCTCTTCATCTTCATCAACCCATTTGTCCCAATCAACTTTCAGAAAAACAGGAGGTTTCCCTCCCTGCTTCAATAATCGTTCCCACCATTTGTCCTCAGCCTTTTTTACTAGGTAGCAGATATTTCTGGAACCAACATTAGCTTTGCTCTCCTGAAAGGAGGATTAAGGTAGCAACTATTACAAATTACAAAATAGTACAAAAGAAATATGATCAACAGGATCATTAAGTAAGTGGCAACCCTTACCTCTACATTAACCTTGTCATATAGATCAAGGTCAATTTCATAAGGAGCTTTTCCCGCACCCGCAGTTGCAGAGAAGTAAAATTTTCCTTCTGGTTCCAGTTTAAGTTTCACATCCTGGGCATCGGGCAACTCAATAGTTATGTAGAGCTTATCAGACCTCTGAGCCCATTTCACATCGGGATGACGGCTGCATATTACAAGTGAAAAGAAATTTAGTGAAGTTGAATGCTGAAAATCTTCCTTGTCACAGAGAGATATCATCTTATGCAATTGTACACCAAATCATCTTGGTTGACATGATTTACTTACCTTTCCAAAGTTGACACTTGAAAGTGCAGACTCCAGCAATTAAAAAACAGTAAAAAAAAAATTCACCAAAAATAATTAACAAAAAGAAATTATTGCCACACACCCATTTTATTAACCAAAATGAATTCTTGTGAGCTATAGATCAGTGATGAAAAGTGAATTAAAAACAAAAATCTAAGCACATTTACCTCCCCTATTTCTGAACAGGAAAACAAAAATAAGCTAAGCCCCTACTCCGAATGATCTAGCTGTCTGCTCTAAGATAAAATTATACCTTAAAGATAAATTTCTGGGAAATTCACAATC
The DNA here is from genome assembly GCA_026686845.1 of Adenanthera pavonina. Lineage (NCBI taxonomy): Eukaryota > Viridiplantae > Streptophyta > Magnoliopsida > Fabales > Fabaceae > Adenanthera > Adenanthera pavonina. The sequence continues at coordinate 48,031,877 of JAIVEN010000001.1, read as the reverse complement.
AAATCAAGCAAACGCGGATGACAGTTACAAAATCGAGAGAAAATAATAGCAAGGCCAAAATACATATACAAACAATATATTGAACAAGTAAAGTAAACCCTACAATCAATATTCCCAAATCCGCTTCCATTTCTTAACAGAAAAATGGCTTGAAGTCGAGAATTAAAATGTTGCAATCAACTAATAACACTAACAAAATCTGATACCAAAAGAAAAACCCCAAAAACCCATATGAAAAATCCTAAAACCTAAAACCCCAAAATAATATGGCACACAAAAATCACCCTAAACAAGTAAAACACCAAGAAATTAAAAAGGAAACGAAACAACAACACAAAGAAATCAACCACAGCAAATCATGTTGAATCCACCAAGTTTCAAAAAGCCCAAGTTAGTATCAACGAAACCTAATTACATATATACTCTCAAATTTTCAGCTGTCGACTTTCTCAGAAAGCAAACTGCACCAAGAAAATTCAAATGTAAAAGAAAGAAAAATAAGCGAACCTCATGTCGAAGTCTCTCTGAACAATCCAAAGCAGATTTACAGTCTTTAGGCTTCCACAAAGACGACTGCGGGGTTCTTCTACGAGGTCCGATATGAAGATGAAATGAATGGGTTCATTTGCTATTTATATTTTCGGCTTTTATAAGAAAAATCGGAAGCGATTATATCCTCCGTCGATTACCTATGTTTTTTTTTTAAAAAAAAACTAAAATTCACAAATTATTAATTTAATTATAAATTAATAACTTTCAGCTTTGTAAGTATCAAATTTTATCATAAAAAAATCTAAAATTTATTTTTTTAATGTAATTAAAATTGTTATATTACGAGATAGTCTTTAAATTGTTTTTCTAGTATTGAGAAGCTTTTGTAAGTTTAGACCGGAGACCTGCTTAAATAAATTATACATTTTTCATCTTATTATTATATAATCATTAATCTTATGACAATTTTTTTTACTCAAAGTTAATTATTATTAAAATAAAACAGTCAATTAATTAATAGATAAGTTATTGGTCTGTGAGATTCTTCTTTCATTTCCCTTTTTTAAAAAAAAAATCAGGAGAGTTGGAATCCTCTTAGGTGGCGTGCTTGAGAATCTAACCCAATAAAAATGAACAAAGATACAACTTTTTCAAACTGTATAACTTTTAATTAAATCATATTTATCATATTACTATTAAGAAATTATAAACCATACTGCTTATGCAATCTTTCTTACTAAATATCATAAAAGATATGAGAATGAAACATCCAAACTTAAACATCAAAACAACCCAAACTTAAACCATACTACTTACTGCAATCTTTCTTACTAAATATCACAAACGATATGAGTATGAAACATCCAAACTTAAACATCAAAACAATCCATCAAAAACAATTTAACCAATCAAAGCTTTTTGAGCTTTGATTTAGTGAGAAGTTCATCGCTTGTTGCTAATTACCATAAACAAAATATGGATAACCTTTCTTCAGATTGAGCCTATACATCTTTTCAGGTATATGACAACAGAGAGATCAAATTTAAAGCCAAAATCTCCAAATCCTTGACCAAGTTGATTTAATAATCCACAAATGCAAATCAACAAAATACAAATCAATCAGTATTTTAAATTACAAAATTGTAATGTGAAAACTAAATATTCTCTCATGAACATGAACGTTTAAATATTAAGTACATCAAAATCAACTGTCCCCACCGTGAAGGGTTCCATAACCATTAATAATGAGCATGCTACAGAATGAAGCGAGTAAGAGTTTGGTAACCCAGCAAAGCACCATGACAAAATGGAACTGAATTACAACTAGTAAGCTTTAATCAATATCAAAATATATGCCTACTGCAAATCCTCCCATAGGCAGGCCAAAGTCTTTCCCCATGCGCAACCCTAGCTGCAAGGGAAGAGATTTGTTCCCATCAGAAGTGAGAAGTTAAACAAATAATACATCATCAACTTTCACTGCATAAAACTAGTCCTTCAATGCCTTTGCTGTAAAACCCCCTTCAGCTCGCTTTACAAGATGGTACGGCATGTATGTCCCAAGAATTTTATCCCATATTGAAAAGAATGGTTGAGAATAGTTGTACTTCAACCCTTGTAGTTGATGATGGATATCATGATAAGCTGTATTGTTCTGGAAAAACATGTGTAGGATATTTCCAGGCAACCAGAGTCCACAATGATCATCTACTGTTTTAACGACAGCAAAGCAAAAGAACACAATGGCCGTTCTTGCTGTCATTCCAGAAACAAGATATGAGATGGCACCGCCAAAAGTGTCAAGAAGAAGACCCTCAAGAGGGTGGTTGTACAGGGCACCTATTGCATAAGGAACAACTAGTTTGTGATGTTGGGAGTGGACATGGCGGTATAAAAATTTGTTCTGATGCATGTAGCGGTGCACAAAGTACTGCCATGTATCCATGACAAACATACCAATAACGATCTGCATAGCTTGTACGAGAATAGAAGGTTGCATTGTAACCCCCGATGCATTTGCCTTTGAGGTCAACTGCAGAATTGTAGTAAGCAATCTTAGAAAACAGCAAATGAGTATATATATTGAATGAATACTCCAGAGTCCTCAAATGAAACATATTATAAGCCATATATTAATGAATATGGGATATTGTGTCTGTCTAATAGCTAAAATTTTCTGCCAGCCTAGCATTAATCAAGGGATAAAGAACGAGGCCAACAAGTGAAGGATGATATCTGTCTAATAGCTAAATTAGGTTCCAAAGGTCCATTCTAATTGTGATTTGATTACCACACCACACACCCCCCCCCCCGGGGCCCGGTCTCTACCCGGCAAAAAAAATTTCAAACTCATGCCTAATTAAAATTAGTTGTCTTTAGGCCTCAATTCAGAGGAATCAAATGTATCTTCCTCTTGATTTTTGTCATTTTTTCATGCAATTTCACAAGTCAGTCTTTCAAGGTTTCATTTACTTATTTGCAGGTCACATAGGAACATGATGGTAAAATATAACCTCCGAAATAGTTACTATACTGATCAATAATCATGGCTTGCAAGTTGTGCCTCCTTGAGCCTATCAACAGCTATGCAACATGTAAAAGGAATGAGACTGTTTGGTCAATTATGAACAGCATTTCTGAGTTTCTTTCATTTTCAATGAATTCCAGTTTGTCCGCTTGATAGACTCCTGAGTTCTATGTTGAATAATATCTAGCCTATTTTATGTACAGTCATCCTGCGTAAGGCTAGCAATAGACCACAAATTGATTAAAAAAGATGAAGCGGTGGAGGAGAAAAAGAAGTGTAAAACAAAATTACAGAAAGCAAAGGCATACTTAAGGAATTAGGCGTGAACAATAAGATGTTAAGAACTAAAAGGTCTAAATAAAACATCAACACCGACTGATTGAATGACTCTGTTACAACTGAAAATGGGAACAGAAAATGAGCAAATGAATCAACCATTGACTGACTCCCAGATACCTTTTTTTTTCTTTTGGCCAAAGACCGACTCCTGAATATGTTAAACATAAAGCTACAAATGAATCCAACAGAAGGAACTGAGATGCACAAGAAAAACAGAAAGTTTAGCATTCAGTACCAACGTTCAGATGGCTCTTGTTACATGTTGCTTAAGCCCAAGGGTTGGACCATTTTGGTGCTCAATTGAATTGAAAAAAATTAAGTAACCCTGAGAAAACAAGGAAATATACCAAACCAGAAAATTTCTTGCCACATAATCAAACCAATTAGGAAAAAATCACGAGCAATATGAGCAGAAACATCACTATACAAAGTTCTGTTAAACCGTAACCCCACTTCCAAACTCAAAGTGCTCTCTGCTTCATCTCCCATCCTAAGAAGATCCCATTTAAACTTGAAAAACTTCCATCTTTAGCGGATACAATCCAACTAACCCCATATCAAACACCACTAGTAATGAAATCCACTAAGGCTTTGTTTGGAAGTGGACCATTTTCCCTCCTAGTTTTCCTCTTCCCTTTATTTTCCCCTCATCCAAACGAAAGGTAAAAGTGTGGAGCTTGGAAGGGGGAAAACTAATTGATTGAGATATTAGTATGGGAGAACAGTAGCAGGAGTTAAATAAAAGTTAGCAAAGGTCATTTGGTTGAGATACAGGAATGATAATGAATCACAAAAAGACTCCAATTACAAGGGAACAGAAGCCTTTATGAAAAAGGATTAACTTTCCCCCTACGTATAGAACAACTCCATCTGGTGCACAATATTCTTTTCCCATGTATTTAAAATACTTGGATAGCTACCAATACCATGACATATATGAAATACTTTCAAGTGTTCCAAAATGAATTCATACAAGATATTTCTACGAAAGTATGGAGGAGAAAACCCCAATAGACAAGAAAAGTATATTTTCAAGGAATAGCCTGCATTAATAAGTGAACTAACGAAAGACTTTTTGTATTCAAAGTGATAATTAATCCAAAGACATCAAATATTAATAATTATTAACTCAGAAGATAGACAAAGAGAAGCTGCATGGTACAAGAAAAATGCAGAAGTGTAGCTAAAACTTCTGTCAACGAATGTTTCCATTTCCATCCCAAGCAAATTCTTAACTGTAGGTCCAAAGTTGGCATCACTGAATCATTTATTAGCACCAAATAAGAAAATCCATTCTCACAGCGTGCATTCAGCAAGGCCATGATGAACAGAACAGAATCCCAATCTCAACGGCCTAGCAAGTTAGCTTCTCCTCCCATCAACTTATCCATTATCATAATAGGCAGCAACAAGAGTCATGCATTGCCATGTGGGTCTCCACAAAAATAGAATTGTTTCATGAAAAAGAAAAAAACATATTTTTTAAGGTAGAAATATTGTCTCATTTTACTAAAATGACTTTTTTTTTTATTGGTCAAATCCTCTTATATTCAACACAACAACTAAAGAACAATTACCTAGAATAAAACTTTCAATCGTACCAGTAACTCTTTTTTTTGCGCCAAATCAATCAAAACTAATTGCACACCAGCTGCACAATGTCACTACTATCTAATGAGCTGCATATCCCACACATTCTCCCCATAACCCCAGTTCAAGGACTGCTCAAAGTTTGCAGTAAAACAAAAGGAGAGGGAAAAAAGAAAAAAAAAGAAACACACACACACAGGATTTAAGAATGTAAAAAGCATTAGACAATTAAAATTGAAAGCCAGGTTACATAATCAAGTAAAAGGGAACAAAAAAGATTATTTCTCACACCTTCATCATTTATGGCAGATTGAAATTTTATAGAAAACCTTGAACAGAGAAACAATTGAGACTTTGAATCATGTAGCAATTTTTCTCACTACTTGTCACCAACAAACTATAAAGGTGATAAAAAAAAGGAAAAAGAGGCACTCCAAACGTTTTACAATGCCAAGGAATCAACTCTTCCCAGAGTTTAAGTAGTTAAGAAAATCTCAAGAATGATTTTTATTAATATCTCTGACCCTCCCCTTCATGCAAAAGGCCATAGGGCTCAGAGCAAGGACCAGGCACTTGTCTACCGAAATCTTATTCTAAAGAAGTTAGGGCAGCAAGGATTAAGCTCTTTACCACTTGGTTGTAGAGACTCTAATACCATGTCAATGAACAAACTCCCCCAAACAGCTTAAAATATTTTAACAAAACTTAAGAAAATGACTGTTATTAATATCTCTATCACCTTCTGTGGGAGCCAAACATGGGATAACTTGGGAAAATAGATGCATGGTATTAAATGGTGTGGTCGTAAATAACAACATTTTATATGGCTTTCTAGATTTCTATAATTAGTTTTGCATGCATCATTGAAACATATTTTAATATAACTTTCTGTGGAAGACGCAACATATTGCATATTGCCTAAATTATTCAACTTTAAAGTCTGTGTCATGTTTAAACCCTTAGATTCAAGTTTGAAACAAAAAAAGAACATATTAATGATAAGAGGGAATAATACAGCGAGATACAAAATAAGAGACAAGAGATCCTCCACAAACAAAAGAAAACAGTCCAGGCTCTAACTCATGAGGGTGTTCCAATCCCTTCAAAGATCCACAACCAGGGGGGGGGGGGGGGGTTGTTGTTGAAAACAAAAGAAAAAGAAACTATTTGCAGAAATCCACAAGGAGGACAAAGAGATAATCTTTCTCAAAGAAGATGTGGCCGAAGGAATTGCTGATTAAACACCCTAACATTCTGTTCTAACCCCAAACACCAAAAAACCAGCAAACACTGAAAATCGCCAGATAACTTTATGCTTTTTTGGCATCCCAAAACCTGTAAACTGGATAACTAGAAAAGGCCTGATATCATCCAGGCAAGCCCAACTCCCATCAGAAAGACCAAACAGCCTATTTCAAATATACCAAACTACTTCATAATGCAAAAAGAGATGATTTAGCACATCCTTTTAAGTCCTTGTTATGATCACTCTGAGCAAGTTAGTTTGGCAGCTTATGCTTTAGCACATATTTACTGTAGTTTGCCACAGGTACTAGTATATTAGTGGATTGCCATACACCAAAGCAAAAGAAGATGTGCCTCAGATATGAATCAAAGGATGTTTATTATCCAATTAGATTACTAGGCGATCATATTTTTCCATTCCTTAATTGTCATGAAATAAAACACAGATGGAACATCCCAAAGAAAATGTACAGAATATATCCAGAGAGGACTTCTATAAAATGATACTATGAAAAGTTGCTGATGTAAAACTGTAGCTAGGACTAAGAGTTGTCCAGAAGTGAGAGAAATTTAGTGACCCTATGGCAAGAAAACAGAAGGTAGTGAGAGAAGTATACCAAGCATTTAAATTTAAATACAAATTAAGAGCCAATAAGCTGATAGCTAGCATGCCTCCAAGCCATAGTGTTTAAGATTGTGGTAAGCTAGACATACTAGGGTTAGGACCCTATGCCTTCCCCTTTCCCTTTCCTTAAGTCATACACCTTCTACATCACTAAAGAAATTAGAAAAACAAGAAATTTCATTCCTCATAAAACTCAAGATAATCACAATTCTGCTTAGTAAGCAACTAAAACTTCAGTTTTATTACCTCAGCAAACTTCTTCATTACATTAGTAAGTTAGAGATATTAAGTCATTCTAGGATCTCCACCAAACATCATATGTTCTTGGGTTGAAATGGTCATTGACATAGTATAACATCCTCTGTGACTTTATGTTCCATCATTCCCTATAATTAAATTGAATCACAACGTATAGTGGGCTAAACCTTTCTTTATTCCATTTTATTATCCCTTAAATACACTCTCTTTGCCTTCACATAGAAAATTCAAGGTGCTTTATCAGCTATATCTGCTAATGATGCTCTTTTTTTTTTAATGCTATTTTATTTGATTCACAGGTTTCATCTTTCCTCAAGGGAAGTCAGCGGTCGAATCACTTAACAAGTCAAATGAAGGGGGCATAATCTAAGATAGAAAGTGAAGAATTGCAAATAAATCGCTTATCCCAAAACAGGAAAAGCTAGTGCAGATAAAACAACAAGACGAAGGGATATAGGTTAAGATGCAACAAAAGGTGTTTTAGAAATGCTACTAACTATAAATCTCAAACAGATTTTAGTAGGAATGAACGCAATTGTTGCATGACTAACCAATAATAGTGCAACGGTTGCCTGAACAAGCTGCTGGAGTAAAACACCCTTCACCACCGCCGAGAGCGGCACCAAATTCTTCTCTTCCTCTTCTCTTCTGGGATGTAACCGATACTTGTCCAAAGGTGGTAGCAACTGATAAAATCCAGCATATATCCAATAAAGCACTATAGGGGCAAACGTGCCCATCACTTCGTCACTCACATAGCCTTCCCAGAAAACCATTATAGGTCCAATGTGCAAGTGAAACAAATCAATTTTATGCGAGTAACTCAAGCCCCAGAAACAAACTCGCAAGTCAAAGCTTCATTAAAACAGAAGATCTAATAAATATTAAATGAGTACTTCCCTCTCAACCTGTAAAGAAAAAGGAAAATGAACATTACGATGTGTAACAATCTAAATTTTGCTAGCAAGGAAATTTGCCTTCTACTGTACATGTTTCGTAGGTTTAGGGGAAAATATCACATTGACTACAAAACAGAACCTGAAATTCAAAATTTGAAAAGCACCAACTTCGAAAACCAAACAGTGTGCGTGGTGTTTTCCCAATGCAGCAACGGCTTACCAGGACAACCAGTTGATCGAAACGGTCTCGTCTGAGAAAAGCACATTTCGCATTCAGATCTAGGTGTTTGAATGGATAAACAGTTGGTGACAGTTGTGAGATTCCAAAATCTCGAAACTTTTGATTTAGGTTTACTTTCTGTGTCCCTCCACTCCACCTTCTTCTCGGGGAGAGAAGAATCGTGTTTGGGGGACAAGAAAATGATTGAGGTATTTTCTTTTCTGGCATTCAACTTTTTTTTCACCTGTTTTTTGTTTTTGAGGAGGAGGGCAGTGAGGGCACCGATAGTCCGATCGTTCCAGCTCGGAAAAAAAGTTTCGACGGATGCATCCACGTGCTGCCTTCATGATCAGAGTCTCCCCTTTAATCACGTACGTTCAAAGGTCTGGGACCACGCCGAGCGAAGCACGTACCATCCGTACAGTTTTTTCCCCTTTTGAACCTTACACAATCAAACATGAAGAATAACTGAAGTTCAATTTTTGAGCAAATTAAAGATGTAATTTTGAAGTTTATTATCTAATAATATATTGATGACAGGTAATATGCTTTTTTTCCAATTTTCATTTTACATCAATATGGATCTTTTCTTGGCCTCAACAGCATGGGATTCATCATTTTACGTGAAACAAACTTTAAAAGTATGTAACAGCGCTAAAAATTAACAACCTATAATTTAATAAACTATGATACAAAAATTAGGTAAATAGTGATGGGCGTAATCGTGTTTGTCAAAAAGATGACAAATGGGACTAGAAGAGTTAGTGATCTAAATGCAAAAAATGACATGCAATCTAAATGCAAGATGATATGCAAATGGAACTATGAGAATGAAGATGGAAAGGTACGGATGAACGAATAAGAATATGAATGAATGGATAAGTGTATGTATGAGGTGTGAGTGAGTAGGTGTGTAAATGAATGGAAGTATGTGTGCAAAATGAGTGCAACGCAAATGTCCTATATTATACAACCAGCATGCAATGGCCGAACCTAAACTATATGATTTTTGGGAGGCGGGCAATTTTGAGCTAAGTTAATGATGTAATTTTGAAGTTTACTATCTAATATTAAGGACAAGCTGTATGCTTTCCATTTTTATTTTCATTTTAACATTATGATTGGATTAAATTTTACATATATAATTGATTTTAGTATAGTTGATTTTGTAAAAAAAAAAGATTTATATTTAGATATTTTATCTTATAAGTGATTTTAAAAAAATAAACTATGTTTAGATGAATCACTTGGATGAATAAGTGAAAATTTTAGATAAACAGTTCCTTTAAGTAATTATTGATGATGACAAGTGAAAATTTGTCATTTTTACAGATAAATGATTTTTTTCTATAAATATTTATTAGACTAAACCAACATATTTGATAATATCCCACTATAAACACTCATGGACAATAATAAATACTTATCATGTCTCATAACTATTATCCAAACATGCCTTACATCAATATGGCATTCATCATTTTATGAAAAACAAACTTTACCATCCAGAAAGAAGGAAATCATCTGGTTGATCATTTGGCTTAAAGAAGAAAGTGAAGAAACAGAATCTTTAGGAAATAAGTATGTTGTCTTTTGCAAGTGAGGATGTATCACAATGGATAGAATCATGGGCATCCCTCTAGTAAGATTAGGTTAGGATATATAGTTCTTTCATTTTTTGCTTTGAGCCATCTTTCTAATCTAAACTTTAGTCTCACGGGGAATAGTTTATCCTTTCATCAACTTTTAATGTAATAGTATTAGTTTATTTTGGCTGCTTTGAGTTTTATTTCGGTCTACTAATAATCTGAATCTTTGTGTAATTACATATATTTACGTCTTTTTTTTACCGGACAATTCACATATATTAGGAACAAAACAATATTTCTCTATCACAAGTAAAGGCACCGTAATATATTTCAGAGGTTCTATTAAAAAAAATACAAATATTTTTCAAATTCACGAACTTGGTATGTAACCACTTAATAGCGAAAAAAAAAAGAGTAGACATGCAAAGGATTCGGTCAAAAAAAATGCAAAGGAGAATATGAAAAAGAAAGGAAAAAAGTAGTGAGATTTTTTTATAAATAGATTTATGTACAATAAATGGAGTGCAATAATAAAATTACTAAAATGGTGTAATCGTAATATTGTTTTATTGTAACCAATTAATTTCGGTATCACAACTAAATATATGATTATATATGAGTCTAATTGAGATTTGGAGTAATGATCATTTATTAAAAAAATATATAATTTTTATTAAAAATTGTATCAGAGGGGATTTATAATACTTTTTTTCATTATAAAGTTGTACGAAGCTTAAAGTCATTCCTTTTGAGTTTATAAATGTATATTTATTCAAAAGGCTAAATTATGTTGAATTTTGCTTTTTTTTCTTTTAATTATATTTGTTTTTACTGTTAAGATAAGACCCTAATGAATTACTTGCAAATTACAGCATTCGTCTTCATAATAGCAAATGTATAATAAAATGTAAAAAATATAATACTATTAATGAAACCGAACATCGTAATTTATTTTTCAATCTCATTCAATTCAACGTACCTTATATTTTATTAACCCACTATATGTACTTTTTACGGATTTTTTTCCCAACTTTATGGATTTATGGATGCTCCTTGAATATACAGTAAACAATATTGGAGCCTTTACTTGTTGGAGCATTCAGTGGAGAGAGAACTTCATTCGCCCTTTACTTGCGAAATGCAAGACTAATTTTCTATATTTATTTTTGTACAAAATAATCTTTTACTACTCTGTGAGAAATTAATGGGAAAAGCTCCCTTGTAAGCCCTCTCTAATAATTCTTTGATTTTCGTATCAAAAGGTTAAGGGGACAAAAACTTTAAGGCTTGTGTGGTTTTTGAAAAGATGAAGAATAACATGGAATATATTAGTTATTAAAATTGAAAATGAAATTAGATGTTGTTAAAATTAATTTTAACCATGATATTGATGGAGGAGGAGGAGAAGAAGTTGGGGGTGAAGAAGAGGGATGAATGTGAAGAAAATGAGTTTGGGGGATGGGGATAATTTGGTTTAGAAAATAATTATTGGAAATGAAAATAAGAAAAAATAGTGATCAAGGTGGTCATCTCATTCCCTATTTTCTAGATGTCATTATTCTATACGAAATATAGATTCTCACTTCATTGGGTAACCAAGCAATCTAACTTTTAGAGTATAATCCAAAATCTCATTCATAGATGCTTTAGGAATCGAATCAAATAAGACCCTTTAGTCCATTTATATTTACTATTATTTAATCAATTTTTATTTAAAAAATTTTTTTATTCCCCTAATATCATACTAAACAAATTTATGTGATTATCATTTAATTGCCAAATATTTAATTTCATTCCATACCCGCTAATTCCAAGAATAAAATGGCCCATAGTAAATATGTGGATTGTAGAGGATTTTGTTCCAATCATTTCAGAGCGGATGTTCATGATCTTATTATATTCAATAATAATGGTAACTTTAAAAATATACAAGTGGAAATAAAAGGTTCATAAACTTAATATATAAAATCTAGTTCTTAACCCCACATTAGTGATAACGGAGTATGTTTTAGCTCCACATTGGTGAAAAACAAGTGTGTGGGTATATAGATGAAGGGATCAGGGTGATTTTATCCAGTCTCATAATAAATCTAATTAGCTAATATATATATATATATATATATATATAAATCTAACCTGATTGTTGACAAAAAAAAATCTAAAATCTAAAATAGCTAAATTAGAGGTATTGTCAAACCTATTTATATGAATTTTTGTTCAAAATGCTAAAAGAAAAAAGTTTAGGATTGACCGATATTGATTGAGTTGAATAAAAGAGAGTTGATTTTTTTAAATATATAATTTTGAATAAAAAAACTTATGTTGAAATAACTTATTTCCATCCACAAGGTGACTCATTCAAATATATAATACTTCTTCTCATAAATAATTAATTTACATAATTTAGAGAATACAGTAAAACATAATTATAATCATTAAATTTGTCATAAATTTAAAATAGTTTAAATTAATGCTACTATTTAATATTTAGAATTTGTATTATGCAATTAATAAAAGTTAATTATGTTAACTTATTTAATGAATGGCAGAATTGAAAATAAATAAATAAATATTTTAGATAAATATGTTTTAAACAAAAAAAAATCTCAAATGTATCTTATATTTACAATTGGAGGGAATATAAAATATTAAATAGTCCTAAAAAAATAATTTAGGGAATGAAGTTCTCTTCAGTAACTTGGCTTTTTGGGACAAGTTATTAAATGTAACATTAACACAATGCACCTCAATTTTCTTATGGACGATTTATTTTTAATTTTTAATCTCTTAACCATCATAATATTTTCAATGTTTCTATTTTATTTTATCTTCATCTAAAACTTAATACTTAAGGTAAGCCATTAAGAGATGATCTAACGGTGAAGAATTGGGTTATTCAGATTTCAGCATGTAATCTTTAGTTCAAAGCTTTGTTCCATCATTATCATCATAATGCATACTCTTGGTCAGCAATATGTTAAGTTTAGAATTATTATTTTTTAATTGAGAGAGAACAAATTGAAAAGCTAAAAGAGCAACATTAAACCTATTTTGTCAATTGACAAAAGCTAAATTAAAATAGAATTTATATGCTAAAAACAAATTAAAATTACACCTATCCAATGCCCGAGTTTAAATTAATTGGAAGAAACACAACCAACCAATCCTAAACAATTCCCTCAGAAAATCATGTTCACACTTATGGGGACAATCGCATGCACCTAAATCCACAATAGGACCATGTACCTCTGAAAACCTCACACCCTAATCAGTTTTCATGATTCTAGAACTTTTTTATTTTTAAGTGAAAATATAATTTTTTTAATTGAGAATTAAAATCATATATTTATTTTATATTTTATTTTTATTAAAACAAACATTTAAATTTTTAAAACAAATAAATAAAATTTGAATCGCCAAATTTTAATGTCAACGGTTTAGATGTTGATCTATACATTGGATCCAACAAACGATCACATCTCGCGGGTCAAACACTCGGTGACTTCCCAGTACCATTCACAACCGAAACCACTGAATCCTCGCTCTCTCACTCGCTGGCGCTTCCGGGAAACTTCAAGGCCACTGGTAGACCAAGAGCTTCTCGGTTGCTTCTTTGACCACAACACTATCCCCAAGTCCAAAACCCTCTATAGCTCTCTTTGCTAGCGTCGTGGGATTTCATTTCTAACCCCTTCACTCCCTCTCCGATTTCTCGCTCTCAGGAGTTCAATCGGATCATGTAGTTTTTGATTTGCTGCTTCTTGATTGGAATTTTGGATCAAAGGAGTGGTTTTTGTTTGTAGGAAATTTTGAATTTTGCCTTTTTTTTTTTCCTGTGATTGGATCGATAATGACGGTGGCGGCGGATTCTTCTCCCGAGTGTTTCAGCAAGGTGATGGCTGCGATGCCGGGGTTTCGATTCCATCCTACGGATGAGGAACTGATCATGTACTATCTGAAGAGGAAGATGTGTAGGAGGAAGCTGAAGCTCGATGTGATTCGGGAGATTGATGTCTACAAGTGGGATCCTGAGGAACTACCTGGTATTTACTGTACTCTTGAACTCATCTTTGTTTACTTCGGCGTTGACTTTGATTTTCTAGTTGGGTTTGCGTGTCGTTAGGTTTGTTTTGGTTTTATATTTTGTTTGATCTGTTTGATATTAAATAACGTACGGATTTAGATCTTCTTGTCCGCGAATTTAATTATGAAATATGCTTTTGTGGTTGGAATTGGTTAGAATAGGAAGATGTCAGCTATGATTAGTGTTTATGTGACGTGTGATTCTGTGGATGCTTTTTTGATCGATTGCTGTTTGGATGAGTTTGTATTCGGCTATTTCCTTGATTTGACTTGGACATCAGATTGATAATTGCTTGCTGAATTTGATTGACAAAGCACTATCTGGGTGTGTTCAGATCTCTTGCCCGATATGTGTGCAAATCATATGCCGAGAAGACTTTTTTTCCTCAAATCTGTTGCAAGGATGTAAGGTTAATAACGGATTTCTGATTTGTGCTTTGAAAATTAGCAGTCTTTATTTCTGTTTAGTTTTGGGATTGATATTGTGTGCGAGATAACCATCTATGGTAGTCGTGGTTTGCTAAACTTGTGGTATCCTGAATCTTAAGGATTTTAGATAGATGCCCATATCTTACTACCTATTCTGTCATTATTTATATCCAACTTTAGTTTTTCTTTTCGACTCGTATCCTGAATGTTAAATATTGAGTGTGAATTCTTTTTTTAAATTATTAGTTAGCTTCTTTTGTTTGTCGACTTTATTGATTGCTTATCTGCATATAATTTGAACGTTCTTCAGGACAGTCAGTGCTGAAAACTGGAGATAGGCAGTGGTTCTTTTTCAGCCCTAGAGATAGAAAGTATCCTAATAGTGGAAAGACTAAGACTAATCGAGCAACAAGACATGGGTACTGGAAAGCAACAGGAAAGGATCGTAACATCACCTACAATTCTCGGACAGTTGGGGTGAAAAAGACACTGGTTTTCTACAGAGGTAGAGCGCCACATGGTGAGCGAACTGATTGGATTATGCATGAATACACATTGGAAGAAGAACTTACAAGATGCCAGAATTTTAAGGTATCACCTTCAAGTGTCTTTTGCTGCTTTACCTTTCTTTTTATTCCATTACGGATATGAATTCATATTGATCATGAAAACATATTATTTACTAACCTTTGCTTCTTATATATATATATAATTATCAGGACTATTATGCACTTTACCTTTCTTTTTATTCAATTATGAATTCATATTGATCATGAAAACATATTATTTACTAACCTTTGTTTTTATATACAATTATCAGGACTATTATGCACTTTACAAGGTGTACAAGAAAAGCGGACCTGGTCCTAAAAATGGTGAACAGTATGGTGCACCGTTTAAAGAAGAGGAGTGGATAGATGATGACTTTGTAGATTTTAATGCTCATTCAGTTGACAGGGAGGCTCCAATTTCACAACTTGATGAGGGTACTTCTGTTGATACTGTCACTTTGAATGATCAAGTGCAGCCTTTGTTTGCTGATGAAATTGATGAGATCTTGAAAAGAATGATGGATGAGCATGTTCCTGACTTGCCGCCAACACTGTATCCTGCCTTACCTCAGGTTTGTTATCTGACGGAACCTTTAAAACTCTGGTATCATTTATGTAAAAGCTGCCTATCCTTCTCCAGTGACAGAAATGGAGAGGAATAGATGGCAGAACAAATATGGTAGCAGTAAATTAGGAGGAGGAGAAAAATAAGGACAATGGTGACACCTGGCTTTCAAAAGGCCAGGTTCTCTCCACTCTTCAAAATTTTCCTTGTCTTTTCTTTTCACTCAGCATTTTGCCTAAAACCCATTCAAAGCATTCTCTCTTCTCAACACACCTGGCATAAACATTTGACCAAGTTAGTTATTATAACAAGTTTTTAATTTCCTTGCTATGATCTTGGCATGACTTCGGTTGGCAAACAATCATTTGAGAGCAAGATTTTATAAACTATCATGGGTTTCAATGGTTATGATATTTTATTCATCAATATCATTTTCCTTTCTGTGATCTTAGCATGACTTCTGTGGGCTAACATTCATTTAAGAGCTAGATTTTGCAAACTATCATGGGTTTTCAATGGTTATAATATTTGTCCTGCTTTGTAAAAGTAAGTTAAAGCCATGAAATTGTACTGACTTTGGATGGGTAGATAAGAATATTGCCTGAGATTGAGTGAATATGGGAATTGTGCTTTTTGTTCTTCCTTTTTTTTTCTTGGCCAAACTATATTTTTTTTCAGAATTGTTTATGATTACCTGATTGCTACATGTTATTTTTTTTTGGCATGATTGTTCAGTAACTCTTAATTAATCACTGTAGGTTGCTGCTGATGAAACACAAAGTGCTGTGGTGGATCAAATTTCTAGGGAGGTGACTTTTACTGAGCCAGTCAACATGGTTCACTCAAGTGCACAGCAACGTGATGTACTGCACAGTTATGACCTTACACAATCAGCTACCTCTCAGATACATGTTTCTGAAGCACCTGAAGTCACTTCTGCTCCCAGCATACAAGCAGAGGAACCTGTCTTTCATGAGGATGACTTCTTGGAAATTAATGATCTTATTGATCCTGAACCAGTATTGTCCAACGTAGAAAATCCTTTAGGGAATTTGGAGTTTGAAGATGGATTAAGTGAATTTGATCTGTATCATGATGCGGAGATGTTTCTACGGGACATGGGGGTTATTCATCAGGAAACAGTTTCACATCCATATATGAATACTTTCGATGGTAATGTTGTGAATCAGCATTACCAGTCGCTGCCCATTAGAGATGAGGCTGGTCAAAGTGGTGAACTCTGGATGCATGGTCAAATGCACATCATGAGTCCAGCAGAACGGGCTAATGGTTCTTTCTCTTCATTGTCAGGTACATTAATCAGCACAACAAACAGTCATGGTGGTTTCACTCAACTTCCAAATAATTTTGTCTTTGATTTGAATGGAGATGCAAGCTTCACATCTCATTTGTGCTGAACTTTTTGAAGTTGACTGACATTGGTTGCTACGCCTGCTAATGCATGGCATAAACCCTCCTTGACTATTAATATTGTGGCTTCTTTAAGAGCTTTCTAAACTAACATTAATGTGATTTGAGCCTGTTTCAAGTGGCGCTTGTGTAAAAACAAGAAAAAAGAAAAATACATGTAGGCTATCTCTAATATCTGCTAGTTTGTGGTCATATGTTTAGGTGTGGTTTATGAATCTGCCAGCTTGCCTACCGAAGGCAATCATAATCAAAGTAGCAGTGGGAGACAAGTTCCTACAAGTAGATTGTCTTCTGCTCTCTGGGCCTTCGTTGAGTCAATACCGACCACTCCCGCATCAGCTGCAGAAAATGCAAACCGAGCTCTTGAGCGGGTGTCTAGCTTTAGTAGGGTGAGAAATAATATGAAACAAGCCAGCATTGCGGCTGCTGCAGGTAATGAAACTACCACTATGAAGAGAGCAGCCAGCGGAAAGGGAACTTTGTTCCTTTTCTTGCCGTTTCTTGTTGCTTTGTGTGCTTTTTTATGGGTTTCGATGGGAACGTTGAGACTGCTTGGGAGATTCATCCCTTAGCATCTAAATCCCTAATTTTGGTGCTATATGCCATCTGGGATTCCCTACATTCAATCAATAAACGTATATTGTGCTAACATATTCTAGCAATTCAAAAAAAGAAATTTATATATATTTTTTTCCTTTTTTGTGAATACTGAGCTTTTTTTTTTGGCCAAAAAAAATCAGTTAAGAAGAAAGAAGGCTTCTAGGTAGATGAGGGCGGGGTGGATACAGAAAGTGTTACACCAATCTTAATCTGTCTTGTCTCAGCCAATCTACTTATTTAGGCTTAGCTCGAAACTTTATTTGTTCATTTATTCTATTATATATAGCCTTTATTTATTTGTTTCTTTATTTATTAATATCAATGTAAAATATAAAATCTTCGTACTATTTGAGTAAAAAATAGTGCAATTTATTTTCAAATTGTGTAAGGTTAAACTGTGAGGTATAGAGAAATGTGTCTAGTTATTAGAAGACACCTATGATATAATACAGTTCCGGTTGGGAGTGCCCATTTTGGAGAATGGATGATATAAATAATCACATTTTTGTGAAACCTGTATATATAGGCTTATTCATCTCTTTTGTAATATTTAATTTTAGTAGTGTTAAAATTTTTGCCAGAATAGTATTTTTATTACTTCCAATTTGCTTTATGCAAATAAAATTATGGCCCGCTAACTTGCGAGTTGCAAGTAATCAATGGATATTTGCTTTGTAAATATCATACTTTTGCTATAAGTTTTTCGATAAAATTTGTCATAAAATAGTTTTTATCTATCGATATATACTTTTTATAAGTAAGCATTGTATAATTGAATGGTTTAATTATTTTTTTACACATAATATGTATTAATTGGAAAATGTCATGGTAAAGGTATAGTGAATTGAATTTAACTGTCTATATATGTTGGTAAAAAAAAATGTCAAGGGACCTACACCATATGAGAAAGCGTCTAAATCTGAGGTATCTAATAATGTAACTAATATATTTTGAATTAATGAGAAAAACTTCATCTCCTCCTGTTTCTTATAATTATAATATCATCCTAAGAAAATCTTGTAATTAGAAGACAAGATTGAAACAACCAACTTAAAGAAGTTTCAAAAGAAATATTTAATCATTAAATTTCAATATTTCGTTTATATGTTCCTAAAATCATCAATCAGTCGGCTTGGTGTAAATTCTATAATTTTGCCTTTGTGAAATTTTCATTGACAGCAAAATAAGCAATTTCCAGGTAAATACTAGTACTAAATGGTAAGTCCTTTAAAGGTTTAATCAAAATTGTCAGGTGCTGTGTTTCATAACACGTGGCACATCAGTAATGGTCTAGATTGGACTGAAAAATATGTAAATAGTAGGCGACAATGGAGGGGGCAGAATCGGCGGGGAGGAGACGGCATGAAATCGATGCATATTGGAAGTTTTAATTTTTGAAAAAAAACCATGTTTTCATAAATACTTTCGTTAATTCTATTGACTTTTCTTTTTATAAAGAGAATTTGTTAGTTACAGAGTAAATTTATGAAGATTATTGTTAAAAAAACTCTCAAATATTCCATTAAATTTTATAAAATATTTAATATTATGAGACAAATATTTATAAAATATCTTATAATATACGTAACGGAAGAGTATAATTAAAAAGGAATCATTTTTTATACCACAATAATTGAGATGTGAGATGTGAAATAATATTTATCATATCCTTATAACTATTACTTATGAGCAACTATTTCTTTTTATTATTATTTTTTATTCAGGAACATATATGGCATTTCACATGAAAAAGTCACTTTTTTTTTCATTCCATTCTTTGATTTATTTCATTCCATTTTAGTTACCGAAATGGCTTAGTCTGGTGGAATTTGGTTCCAACCATCTAAAAATGGGTAAATTGCTCCCTAAAAATTATAATAGTCTAGAAGGTTAAATAAGTTGGTCCTTGTAGTTATGAAAACTTTTCAAAATAATCCCTGGCCGTTATGTGCTAAGTGGGATAAGGATATTAATGTTTGTTGACATGCCAATGTACTTTAATGGCAGGCAACATGTAGGATGATACGTTAGATTATGACTATGACCACGAGAGAACAATCTCCAGACATTTCAATGGTAGACAATACATAAGATGACACGTTAGAGTATGAGCATGAGCATGTCCACGACATAACAATCTCCAAACTTTGTTTTTTGCATGGTTCAAGCTAGAGATGTTGTATGATTGAACCTCTTTGTATGACCAAGAGAAAGCTTCTGGCAAGAACTTTCCTCTCAATTCCCCAAGCCACCTCCTAATGTATTTTTAACAGTAAGACTAGGTGTGAGAGACTCATTCTTTCCCCCACATTATTCATAGTTTATAGCCCAGCGGGAACAAGAATATAAGAAGCAGAATACTATATAGGTCTTGATGTAGCCTGGAACAAGGGCCGTGATGAGCATAATGCAAAATTGGTAATTGATAAGTTAGTTTGTATCGTCAGGGAAATTGAATATTTTATTCCTTGCAATCTTCAATATGCTTGAGAGAGATTGGAGTGCGATCTTCAAACATGTGCCCAGGGACGGATCTAGAACTTGATGATTGGGGGGCTAACTTGAAAATAAAACATGGAGTGGGGGGCTAAAATCTAATTTAAAAGTTTTTTTACAAGCAAAGTGTGTAAACTTTTCCAAAAGTGTGCTAAAGTATGGGGCCCGAGACTGGGCATCCGTCCCTGCATGTGCCTTGAGATGCAAACAAGACGACTGATAGTTTGGCTAGAGAAGCTGTTAATGGCTCCCGTGGTTTTTATTCTTTTGATTGTTTGCGGTTGTAGCTTTCCCCCTTTGTTGTAAATATTAGTTTCATCTTGTTCTAAATAAAAAAAAACAAAAGAAAAAGAGAAGCAAAACACTATGACTATTCTCAGAAGCAAAGAAAGGTGAAGTTAACACTAAGAGCACACGTCCTTTTTTTTTTTTTGGAACATCAAAGATATTCGATAGTCAATCACAAAAAATTAATTCTTTCAGGGCATAAAAATCACAAAAATAGGCTTTCCAAACACACATGTTTAAGAGAGGAAAGAGTGTCATAAGCTCCATTTGGTTTCATTGTTGATTAATTGTAGGTTCAAAACCCACTGGGGTTAAATAATGTCATAAACTCCAAGCTAGACTTTGACTATAGTGGGTCGTCTCGTGATAGGCCTGGGAATTTTTTTGGTGAAACTTGCTTTTTTTCTGGACTTTAGCCCCATTACGTTTCGGAAAAAAGTTAAAGTTAGTTTCCAGCCTGTTGATGTACCTGCAACTGTGGTTCCAAACAGTGCTGACGTGCAGTAGTTGGGGCTTTTCCTCTCGATTTTGAATGAAAACAGAAAAAGTTAGGGTATGTATGACAGTATTTTTAACATAGTTTTGAAAAACTATTTTTTAGAATAAATTTTAAAAATAAAAAAATAAAAAAAATCTATTTAAATAATTATTATCAAATCATAACTAGTAAATATTAAATGTGTTATTTAAAATTTATAATTTTTCTATTAATGAGGAAAGTATTTTTCACTTTCTTTTGTATTTTCCAGAACAAAAAGTACATAATACCTTAAAGATGTTCTGAGTTTTCTATGGTCTATTTGACAGTGTTTTCTGTTTTATTATTTTCAAAACAGTTTTAAAAAACTACTTTCCAAAACAAATTTTGCGAATAAGAAAATAAAAAAAATTATTTGAATAATTATTACCAAAATTATAATTAGTAAATGTTAAATGGATTATTTTAAATTTATAACTTTGTCATTAATGAGGTGAGTATTTTTCGTCTTTTCTTGTATTTTCTAGAACAAAAAGTGCAGACCACCTTTAAGATGTTCTATATTTTTTATTTTTTTTCTGTTTTTTAGAATAGTTTATAAAAAATAAGTTTATCAAACAAATTTTTTTATTTTTCTATTTTAAAAAAATATTTTGAAAACATGAATTAAACATGTTTATTCTTTTATTTCTTTTGTTTTTTCCGAACATTTTATGAAAAACAGGTTTATTAAACAAGTTTTTTTATTTTTCTACTTTCAAAAATAAAAAAAATAATCTAGAAACATGAATCAAATATGCCCTTAATTTCCAACCCCAAAATTCCTAAAATGTTAATTATTAAAATGTTTTAAAATATTAATTTCACTATAGGGATTACTAATCCTTATATTTTATTGAGTTTTGTCAATTTATTTTGGTTTCCTTATGTTTTCAATCCTTTGAAAAAAAACAAAGAAAAAACTTATTACAAATTTAACGGAGTATTTAATGAACATAATTAATTTTATAAATAATATTTCGTTAATATTTATATTGAAATAAATGTACAATTCTGTAAAATTTAATTGAGCTTTATTGTTTAGATCATTTCTTAAAGTTATTGAATTGAATTTTGGCAAAAATACAAAAGTTATTGAATTGCGTTAGATTTTTAAACATATAATTATCTTTTTGTCAGATAATAGATATCTTGAAATTTTTTTTCACCAAATGAATTAATATAAGTTTGAAATCAAGTTCATATTGATAATATTTTAATTTAATGAAACTTCTAAACAAATAATCATTTTTTTTGTGATAAGCAAAATACTTCAATTTTCCTTATTTGTTAATCTTAATTGGTCTCCATCCGTTTTTGGAATTTTACAAAAACCCATTTTACAATTTAAAAATACACTAGACATGAATTCTGTCATAAAATTCAACGCTTTTCATTATGAAATGAGTTCTCTACAAGTTCTTTACAAACTGTTATCTTTTAGACATAGAAGAAAATAAAATAGATCAGAAATTGAATACTAACGGGAGATTTCATTTTTTATGGAGAAATTATCATGATATACACCATATCCAAGCAAAACCATTTTTATTGCCGCCACACACATACTGAAACTGAAACTTCAAGAAGACCAAATAACAAGAGACAGAATTAAAACACACAGTGCTACGCAGATCAGCCATGGACATGGTTTCTAAGCATCCTCTTCAGCTTTGCTACTTTTATGACAGTGTACATATAAATTTCATCTGCTACATCTTCCACTCGTTGGAAACAAGCATATCTCCAGTTCTTCTTCAACACTAAAGTCCCAATGACTCCCCAAAAGCCAACTGCAAACCCAATTGCTATGACAAAGTAAAACCACACCTTTTCTGAATCATTTTCATCTTCAGATTCTTTGGCTTCAGGAGCTTGATGAGTCTCGTCGCCAGGACACTTATTTGGTAGTGGGATTCCACAAAGATAGCGGTTGCCAACATAAATGGATGGATCATTCAAAGTCAGGAACTGATTTTCAGTTGGAATTGGCCCTGAAAGATTGTTGTTTGACATGTTTAAGTGGCTCAATGAAGTTAGAGTGGGCATGCTTTTTGGAATTGTGCCTGCAATTTGGTTACAAGAGATGTCAAAGGATTCGAGGGATTTCATATTCCCTATCATCTCTGGAATCTCCCCTTTCAAATGATTGTGTGAAAGGTTTAAGCCAATCAATCCAGTGAGCAAGTATACTCCAATAGGAATTGATCCAATCAAATTGTTATTTGACAAATCCATATTGACTACAAATTGTAAAATTCTGATAAAGTCTAATTCTCTTCCCTTCATGATTTGTTTGACCTCCTGAGAAGGCCAGTCCATTTTGAGGTCATTGATGAGAGTTGAATTGCCTAATTCCCGCTCATCAACATTATGTTTAGTCATTCCTATAAGATTGCCAATGCAAGAGGGTATTGAGCCACTCAAGTTGTTATTTGCAAGGTCCAAAATATGGAGTGATGTGAGTTGGCACAGATGTAAAGGAATGTTACCATCCAGCATGTTATCCCGCAACCTTAGAATTTGCAGTGTAGGAAATGTCTTACTAGTCCATGACGGTATACTTCCAGAAAACCTGTTCTCACCCAAATCCATAAGTCTCAATTGCTTTAAATTTCTCAAAGTCAATGGAAGCTTCCCCTCAAGATTGTTATTGTTCAAATGTAACCAAAGCAATGAGGAAAGCTTGCCAAATGAGATTGGAAAATCACCCAACAATTTGTTGAATGAAAAATTTATTTCCATCAGTCCATTTGCTCTCCAACAATTTGGAATTTCACCAGAGAAATTGTTATAGGAAAGATCAAGATGCTGGAGGCTCTCAGATTGGCACAAAAATTTTGGTATTGAACTATTGATGAGGTTGTTTCTAGGACTCAAACTATTAGGAATTATCCCATGTAAATAATTTCTAGAAAGAGTCAAGAAATGTAAATTTACAAGTTGATCAAAACTTTGAGGAATGTTGCCACTTAGAGAATTATTTGAAAGATCAAGAAATGTTAAATTTACAAGTTGACCAAGATTTTGAGGAATATTGCCACTTAAAGAATTACTTGAAAGAACAAGGGACATTAGATTTACAAGTTGACCAAGACTTTGAGGAATATTACCACTAACAGAACTATTATAAAGATTAAGGTCTATTAGATTTACAAGTTGATCAAGACTTTGAGGAATATTGCCACTTAAAGGATTACTTAAAAGATCAAGAAATGTTAGATTTACAAGTTGACCAAGACTTTGAGAAATAGTACCACTTAAAGAATTACTTGAAAGAGCAAGGAATATTAGATTTACAAGTTGACCAAGACTTTGAGGAATATTGCCACTTAAAGAATTACTTGAAAGATTAAGAAATGTTAGATTTACAAGTTGACCAAGACTTTGAGGAATATTGCCACTTAAAAAATTACTTAAAAGATCAAGGTATGTTAGATTTACAAGTTGACCAAGACTTTGAGGAATAGTACCACTTAAAGAATTACCTGAAAGAACAAGGAATATTAGATTTACAAGTTGACCAAGACTTTGAGGAATATTGCCACTTAAAGAATTACTTGAAAGATCAAGAGTCACCAGATTTTTAAACTCACCAAGCCATGATGGCAATGAACTAAGGTTGTTGGAACTCAAGTCAAGAGATAAAATAGAAGTCCAATTTCGAAGAGCACCAAGGATTCGACCATCAATTTCATTATCAGCAAGATTGAGGACTTGAACTCCAACATTATTATTTGTGAAATTAATGGGGGGAATAGGAGTGGACAAGTTGTAAAGTTCACATTCAGCTAATTGGAGTTGTAACAAAGAAGGAAGCATGTGAAGTACCTGGAACAAGTTGTGAGCTTGACCGAGGTTGACACTATTCAGATTGAGGTGTTGCAGGGATTGAAGGTTGGAGACCCAATTCATGTCATTGCTGTGTAAATCATAATTCTGACTGAGGTCAAGAAAGAGAAGGTTCGTGAGGTTTCCAAGATTGGGAGGAATCTTTCTTGTGAAATTAGCATCAGAGATAGAAAGATATCTCAAGTGCTCCATAGAACCAAAAAAGACAGGAATTGGGATACCGTTGAAGTCGATCCCACTCAAGTCCAAATAAATCAAATGTTGCAACTCCAACAAAGATGGATCCACACGAGTAGCTTCTAGAGAATTATTAGACATCAGTTTATCTCCACCAGGAAGATGAAGCTTAAGAACATGGCTAGTAACATTGTGACAAGTTATGCCATGCCATTGGCAACAGTTGGTTTTGGGGTTCCAAGAGGAAAGCCTATGTGATGGATCATGAAGAATGGATGCTTTGAACTTGAGAAGAGCTTGCTTCTCTGATTCAATGCATTCTTCACCCAAACATAACTGACCAATTTCAGACAACAGGAATAACAACGTCAATCCTGCTATCGCGTATCTTGCCATGTTCACAAAAGCTAAAGCAATTCACTGTTCTATATGAAAATCTCATGGCTTAATGTGTGTTTCAGTTAACACCCATAGCCCATATATATATAGTATTTTGCTTTGCTAAAGCAATTCCATTCGTGGCAGACTTTTTTTTTTTAAAAGAAGAAGATAATTTAAAGTTATTCACTTGGCATATATATGTGTGTGTAGCCCATATACATACATATATATTTATTTATAGCCCATTTGTGGCGGTAAATTGAACAGCTTGATTAAAATTGTCATACCACTCACGTGAAGTGATTCTTTTCGTTTGATGTATTAAAATTGTGATAAAGCATTGATGGTTGTTGTGTACTGAATGAAAAATCATTTATATATGAATTAATTATTTGAAATATTTTTCTCACATAAATTAATTGCGTGGGGACGATAGTGGATGAAGTACATCAGCCAGTATCTCTGGACTTGAAAAAAAAAAATTCCATCTCTAAATTAACCAAAACTTTATTTTTCATATATATATATATATATTTTACAATGAATTTTTAAATCATTATCACTTTATCCAGACAAAAATAGTACTTGTTACCGCAATCTTTGCCGTAATTATACTAATCTTTTATCTTTTTAAAACATATTATCAATTCATCTCCTTATGCAGCAACCCCAAGGACATAACTGGCCAAAGGATTAAAAAAAAAGAAAAAAAACTTAAATTACATAAACTTTTGAAAACCAGAAATGAGCCCGTGTGTTGAAAAAAGTCTGGGGTAGACGCATTATTATTATTTTTTTTGGGTCATACGGGAGACGCATTATTAATGGATAATAAATATTAAATACCATTTCCTATAATTTTGAATATATATGGGTTCCTATATATTGGTTTATGTACTTACTATTTAATATTCTTATTATATTGCCCAGTTTCTTTTTTTTTTTCCTTCTTTTGTTTTTTTTAATTGCACACCCTTGTGGATATAATTTGCATCCTTATCATTGAACCAATTTTTGTTGGTGTATTTGGACTTCAAATGCGAGTCCATATCAACATTACCGTGCCTAATTCTGCTTTGCGCACTTCATTTTCAACCTTTTTAATGACTAAATTTTCATGAATAAATGTATAATTTTGTGATTTAATTGTATATTTATTACTTTTAATGAAAAATTTATACATATATTATATTTTAGGAAAAATTAACTTTTTGGTCCCTAAACTCTACATTGAGTTTGGAATCAGTCCATGAACTAATTTTTTTTTATAATGCTCCCTAAACTATTTAATGATGGCATAATTAGTCCTTCAACTATTATATTGTTTGTAAATTCGTTCCTATGAGTGTCACGTGGCAAGATTAATGTGAAACGGTGTTGATGTGGCAAACAGAGTTACCGATGTGACAGACAGAGTTACTGATGTGGTAGACACGTAAGTAAGGAATATTGACTATGATTAAATAGTAGCTAATTTTAGTTTCTATATTTTACTATAATTTATAATTTAGTCCTTAAACTTTATTATTTTTCTTATATTCATCCTCAAATTTTACTTCCATTTAAATATTCATCTTTTAACTTTTTAAGCATTAGTCATCTCATCTTTAAATGAGACCGTTAAAAGAGTTCTATATTTGGGATTGGAGGAAGTATATTATTATTATAAAACATATATAACTCAATTAGTTATATAATATTATATTATAAAACTTATATTCTTTTTAGTAATTATACATCTAAAAATATTTTTAACTTTTATAATTAAAAGATATTTTAATTTATTAAGCTTACTTTTACAAAAAGAATATCCAAATATAATATCTTATAACAAACTTACTTTTATCTAAATTTTATTTTTATAAATTTCATTTATTTTAACTTACTTTTACAAACTGAAAATCAAATGGTCCATAAATAGTTGAATGATGACTATTTAAATAGAAATAAAGTTTGAGGATGAATATAAGAAAAATAATAAAGTTTAAGGACTAAATTATAAATTATGGTAAAATATAGGAACTAAAATCTGCTACTCTTTAATTCTAGTCAGCATCCCTTACCTACGTGTCTGCCATATCAGCAATTTCGTTTGCCACGTCAGCAACTCTATTTGTCACATCAGCACCGTTTCATATCAATTTTGCTAGGTGGCACTCATAGAGATAAATTTACAAATAATATGATAGTTAATGGACTAACTATGCCACCATTAAATAGTTTATGGAGCATTATTTAAAAAAAAAAATAGTTCAAGGACTGATTTCAAAATCGATGCAAAGTTCAGGGACCAAAAGGTTAATTTTCCCTATACTTTATTGAGAAATTTATTAATAACAAAAGCATAACAAACATTTAAATTTAATATGCTCTCAAAATATTAATTTTATATCATTTAATTTTAAACTGGAATTACTGTAACAGTGTTTAATACAAACAATATTGAAAATGAATGGTGATAGAGTTATAAAAACCGTGTGGTCCATGTCTTACTTTTCTATGATAAATGATATAAAATGTTATGGAATTCCAAGTCATCTAAATTAAAACACAAGGCTTAAATATTGTTGATAGCAAAGTTTCCATCCATATTTTATTTACAGATTCTTTTATTTTTATTCTTTATAATAGTTATAATATTCATATAATAATAATTATTATTAATTTTAAATTTTATAATTATTTTTATTATTTTAAAGTATGAGTATAAGAATTATTATTTTATTTCACGTAGTAAATGAGCTTGAGATTTTATTTATTATTCAATGTTTGTATATTTTATCATTTATGTCTAAATTGATTGACGAAGTCATCACTCTATGAAGTTTCTTTGATGGCTATGTACAAAGAAAGGGAAAATTATATATGACTGACTTTTTCGTTTTTCTGGCCTCTACGTGTTGATTGACTTTGGAGCTAAAAATATTATACGAATTAATAAATTCTTTTTATATATTGATTGACGTTGGGAATTCAATGAAATTAGGCTAAACATATTGTGTTAATTAAATTTTTGGCTAATGTTAGTGACCATATATCTGTTTTATTGGGAGTCGATGCAACCTTTCAATGCACTCATGTTACACAACTTTGAATCATTTATAATTTTACATTCAAAATTACAATGTTATATTCTTAAACAAGTTTTTAATTAAAATTAAAACTTAGAGCAAGGAGCATTTTAGTGACATTACTAGTATTTATTATGCTTGTTAGACACATTTTCTTGTTGGCAAAAAAGAAAGTCTGACATATATATATATATATGTATGTATATATATACATTGCATAATCAAAGTCTAAAGAATAAATTATTATTATTTTTGACGTGTAAATAGTATAGATTATTATAAATTTTCTTACATACACATATAATTGTTATATGGAGTTTGAAGAATAAGTTCATCTATTACAAATATATAAAAATTTGAAAAATTTATAGTATAATTTTTTTTCTCTTGGAAAAAAAAAGGCACTACACATCTTCATGATATATTGAATTTTAATTCATCTAATTTTAAATTTGCATTACTATTACACTTTCCATTTAATTACTTAATTAGATGTTTATTGTTGTCATTATTCCAACAAATTCAAGTAAAGCTTAGCTATTAATTATATCATTTTATTTGAAATGAACTTGGCGAAATAGTTAATTTGAAAAAATTTAAAAAAGAAAAGAAAAGTATTGATAGTGTTTAATACAAACAACATTGAAAATAAATGGTAACAGAGTTATACAAGCCGTGTGGTCCATGTCTTATTTTTCTATAATAAATGACATATAATGTTTGCCATTAGTATTACAAGTTGACTAAAACAAGCACAAGACACGGTTGGGTTGAATGATGAAGGATTAAATATTTTTTAAGTAAGATCTTGAAGATCTCAAGTCCGAGCCAAATAAATGAAAAAAAAATTATATTAGAAGTGCTACTTTCATTTGGGTCTAAAAATACCTGAATATTACATAGTTAAATAAATATATGAAAAAAATAAAACATAAGGCTCTAATATTATTCATAGCGAAGTTCCTGACCCTATTTTATGTGTGGAGTTTTTTTTTTGTAATAGTTATAATATTTATATATCTATTATTCAATTTCTAATTATTTTTTGTTATATTTAAAGTGGGAATATAAGAATGATTTTTTCTTTTATTTTATACGAAAAAAGTGAATGAGTTTTTATATATTATTAATTGTTAGTTTTATTTTTTCTTCATTGGTGTTTTAATTGATTTACAAAGTCATCAATCCATGAAGTTTCTTTGACAGCTGTGTACAAACAAAGAGAAAACTGTATATTGACCAATAAGAAAGAAAGAAAAGCATTTACAAATTAATAAATTCTATTATATTTGACCTGTTTTTATTAAAAAAGAATATAAATGACATAAGACACTAAAAGTACGTAGTAAGTGAATATCAAGTTTGAAGTTTGCTGTGTGACTACCTATGCTTCGCATTTCACATTATAATACAAAATAATTATTGGTTGTTAAGTAAACTTTATGAAATTTGTGTGTTTTTGTGAGTCTACATAAAAGATTAACATGATAATCACTTTTAATTTAACAAATGAATTAATATAAATTATTTCATATATGAAAGTAAATGTTATAAATTATGAATGTATCATTTTCTACATTAATTATATATATGTCCTATTTTTGATAATGTTACATTACGTGCGGAACTGGTGAAGTCCTTAAAGTCATCTAAAAGAGTTAAAAGCCTGAAATAAGTTCTAAACATTATTTAATATAATTTAGTTTAATTTAATTTAATTTTTTTCCTAGTGAGCCAAACGTGTCTATTCTAAGTTTTAGATTGAAGACTTTTGATTGCACCAACGTTCGATAATAAGTGCCCATCCATATCAACTTTACCTTCACTAATTATGCTCCACACACTTCATTTTCAACATTTCTAATGGCTACATTTTCATGGATAAATGTATAATTTTAAAATTAAATTATATATTTAACTTTTTAATTAAAATTTATACATATGTGACATTTTATGGAGAAAATTATTATAATAACAAAATTAATCACATCAAACATTTAAGTTTAATCTACTCTCAAAATATTAATTTTAGTGCATTCAATTTTAAATTTGCATTACTATAATAATGTTTAATACAAATAATATTGAAATTTAATAGTGATAGAGTTATAAAAACCGCGTGGTCCATCTATGTCTCCTTCATGATAAATGACATATAATGTTTATGGATCTAAGCAAGTATTCCGAGTCAAGTCATCTAATAAAAATACAATGCTCTAATATTATTCATAGTATAATATTAAAGACATTAAAGACTAATCTAATAAATGTTACAAGGCCATAAATAAAAATATTATTTCACACAAATAGTATAATATTCTACCAACAAACTTATCCATTGAGCTTCTCAAACTCTCTCCACCGAAAATGAAAATTCTTAAACCCCACATTAATGAGAAATGAGTATGTGTGTGAGTATATATGTTAAAAACTAGTTATATAAAATGATTGTGTCCCACCCTATAAGTTCATTTGATAAAAAAAAAAAACAGTGCCTAGAGAATTACCTTCAAGTAGTATTAAACATGTGTGATCAACATAGCTACGAAGCAATGTAAACCAACAATATTAATTCTCACAAAATTTTCCAAACCAACAGTACTAAATATTACAAAAGAAAGAAAACCCATAACTCCTCAGCACATAATATTAAAGTGATTTATCTGCACTACCATTTTATCAAAATAGAAAAAATGGAAGGCTCATGTAGGTTGTGAGAGAATATTACATAATCCCACAATTTAATGTTATTTATACTCTTAATTGAAATAGTCTAAATATGAACAAAGAAAGGAGAAAGAGAAATAATTTAATAAACAGGAAAAATGTATTTGCATAAAAAATACAAAATAATTAATTCATTGGATTTGATCTCTATTGATCGGACCCAGTACAGATGACATCTAATAGTTTTTCTGCATATTCAGACTCAATAAAAAGACCTAACATAATGAGCCACTTTGTCGTCAACCATGTCAAATTGTTTAGTAGCACTAAAAAAACCACTTTTTTTTTTCGAAATTTCATTAATCATAGCCCAATCATGTAGTTTAGGGTCCAGTCCTTTTTGCTAGAAATTCATTACTTAAAACAATTTTTCACACAAGACTCTGTGTTCAAATGATCTAAATTTTTTCAATCCATACAGAAAATTTTCTTTTTCTAAATAAAAGTGATGAAATTATTTTTTAATCTTACTTTTGTTTAATTCAAAATAAAAATAAATTCACATAATTTACCTAACAAAATTAGGTAAAAGTGATTATATATTATATTATATGTATCAACCTTTTTACAAGTAACCAAACATGCATTTTTTGCTTTTCTCCTTTTTTTTGCTTGAACTTGAATTCTATGATAGCCCTTTTTATTTTCTAGCCTAAGCATACAGTTTGAAAATGAGATGTATTGCAAAAGACCACAAATTAAAGTATATTGATATCTCATTTAATTAGGCATGGCACATCAAATATGACCAAATGTAAAATATCATATTTGGCCTTTGGATTTTTTTAAATGTTATTATATAATTAGAGAGTAAAAATGAATAAATAAAAAAAAATTACTCATTCCAATTTACTTTCAACTAACTCACTGAAATCAAGTAAGGTTGGTTACAATAGTAAAATTGTCTTAAAATTAATGTGATTTTTATTTTTACCGGCCCGGAAAAAATATTGAAAATAATGGTGATAGAATTATGAAAACTTGGTGCTAAAAAAGAAGGTGAAAGTACATTTTTATTTCCTTAATTTTACACTAAATTTTGTTTATCTCTTGATAATCTCTTAACTTTATTTTGTTTCTTTTTAGTCCTTTAACTTTCAAAATATAATTAAAAGTTTTTCTATTAAAAACACTATTAACAATGTTAACCTCAAATGCTAACAAAACATTATCATATGTTAATAAAGCATTATTTAATATTGACACATATTAATTTTCACTACCAAATCATTAATATTGCTACGTCTTCATTAATTTTAGATTTAAAATATTTTTAAATTAAATTAAAAAATTAAAAATAAATAATTTTAAATAATCTAATTTCAAATAAACCTTAATTTTAGAATTTTTTATCATAAAAAATAAGTTAGATACATTTGTAAGTATTTAAAAATTATTTGTTAGCATTAATTTTTTGTTAACATAATTAATGATATTAATGATAGGGAAATTTCTTATTATATTTTGGAATTTAAAAAATAAAAAATAAAATAAAATTGAAAAACCAAAATAAAACATAGTATAAAATTAAGAAATTCAAAATGTCTTTAAAAAAAAAAGGGTATGCAAGCCGTGTGGTCCATGTCTTACTTTTCTACGGCAAATGACATAAAATGTTTGTGGAATTCCAAGTCATCAATAGAAACACAAGGCTTTAATATTATTCATAGCAAAGTTTCCACCCCTATTTTATTTAGAGATTTTTTTATTTTTATTTTTTTTCATAATAGTTAAAATATTCATTTAATTAGTAGTCAATTTTCTATTATTTTCCACATAATCACGCCAATTGATACATTCACCAAAACTTTTTTCCCCTTTTTGCAACATATCAAAACTTTAGATGTTAATCAAATTTCATCTCAATAGAGGCTTGAATATTACTCACTATCTTATTATTATTGTTTTCCTTTCACCTGCGGATACTCATTATCTAGCATTCAAAAAACAATGCGTGATTGCTAATTAGTTATTTATTATAATAATATCATAAAAGTACAAAATATCTATTTTTTATTTAAACTTCATAAAATTATATATGCAATAGGATTAACATGATAATTAATTTAATTTAACTGATGATTTACTAAAAATTATTTCAGAAAAATAAATGTTATAAATTTTAAAATGCTGATTTATTAATGACCGACAGGGGAGGGGGCATTTGTGTCCATTGATGTCTAGATTTTAATCCTTTTGTCCTTCGGTATAATTGCGCTTTTTTTTTTTATCATCCTTCATAATAAATATTGGTCTCTTTTAGAGAGAGAGATGTGTATTTGTCTACATGAATAATGAACTCTTAAAATTAACAATTTATGGAAACCAGAAATGATGAGCATATGATAACATGAAAGGTGAGGACGGAAAAAAAGACATAATTAAGATGATAACGAAAAAGTTTAGTCCTTAAAATTATCCATCTCATCAATTTAATCATTGAACATGTCTCAAATGGAATAAACAATATATAATGATTACAATTAACGAATCTTCAAGTGCTAATTGAACTTCAAGCTCAACAGCTTGGTCTGTATATATAGTCATTCTCTCAGAAACCCCGAAAATATTAATATGTGATAAATATAATAAAAATGCGAATATATGTCTATTTCTCCATTAATTATGCATGTCCTACTCTTGATAATGTTACATATAACGTGTGGGACGTACTAGATAAGTCCCTAAAGTCACGTAATATAAGACAGTCATTGACTGACTCGCTCATGGGAGATGGTACATATCTCCTGTTTTTCTCCATCATCAATTGCAATGCATGGAATTCCAATTCATGTCATCAACTTTTTTTTTAAAAATTTGGCATTTCTGCAAGACCTACCAAATAAAGCGAAAACCACGTATTGACCGACTATGGAGTATTTTTTCTTTTTTTTGTCAGAAAAGACTATGGAGTTATTCTTTTATATGTTGATCAATATATCAATATTAAATATAAAATTTATCTCAAATCACACTATTTATAAATCATAAATAGTACAATTTACATAAAATTTTATGCAATGCACTAGAAACCACATCCAATGTGAAGACATATTATTTAGACAATAAAAGAAAATTAATTTGTTGTAAGGAAACTAACGACAAAAGTACTATTAGGATGCCTTGAAAACTATTTAACTCGCCTAGTTTAGTATGTCGTATTAAACAAGATTAGCAGTTGGCCTAATAAATGTTTTTAAAACAGTATAAAAGCTAAAGGAAGCCAGCTTTGATTATTCTCTTTTCTTGTTCTGAGATTGAATGGATATGAAAACTGCGGTTTTCATCTTCCTTTTCGAAAGAAAATCAAGGATTAACTGAAAAGTATCATAGCAAAATTATGAGGAATTGAAGTCTAACTCCAGTTCTATTTATATATTGATTATAAAGAATGGAGAGGGACTTTTGTAAATTTCTATGAACATAATAATTTATTTGATTAACATGTATCGTTACCACGCATATATATAACTTTTAAATTTGTTCAATTTTGATGGGCCATTTTTTTGCCATTACCTTTTTTTGGTTTTAATACGTGTCTATATATATATATTTTATCACCAAAGTTATATTCTTACCAATAATTGAAAATTAATCATTTGAGATATAAAAATTATGGAAATAAGATTTGTTTAATACATATCTCCCACATATATATGGCCAAGTAATAAATATGTGTGTATAATTTATTTAGTTGGAATGATTTTGTCCCACATTTGCACACCATATATATATATATTATAATATTGAATGTATACTAAATGTTGGCAGAAAAATGTATACTAAATGTGGTAGAAAGAAAAAACTTTCCTTTAAATGAAGTGAACGCTAATTGATTAATCAAGTGAGATTTACTCTTATAAGTTGTTTTCATAATATTATCTTGGAATTTATTCTCAAAGAAATGTCCAATGTTATCAAAATCGAATCGGTTATTGGAGCCGATCAATGTATTGGTTTAAGGTTTAAAGATTTAATTATAATTAAAATATAATGGCCTAATAGACCTGGCCTTACCTGACATACAGGGCTGGTCTTGAAAATCGGGTTAGTTTGTGTATCGGGTTGAAGGCAAATCTGGTCTTAGTATAACTATAATTTATATGCTTTTTAAAAAAATTTATATGTTATTTTTTATACAACATATGAAATAAATTAATTTTATCATTATTATGAATATTTTTAAGAATTTAATCTTTTAATTTTATTTAAAATTTTATATTAATTTCTTAATATTGTGTAAAAATAATGCATTATTATTAAGTATTTATAATTTTAACAAATATTACTTTTGATTATAATATTATTTTTTTAAGAAAATATATTTTGGATGAATGTAATGATATTTTTGTTAATAAATAAAATTAACTTATTTTTATTTTTAAATAATTTTTTATACTAGGTCAACCTCGATCTCGTCTGATAGGTTAGTTCGGTCTCACTCAACCTCACAAAGACTGGGTATCAGGTTAATAATCAATCTGGTTTTACCCGATCTTTGTGCACCCCTAACTATAATCAAACCAATAGTAATAAAATTAATAATTTTTAATTTTTAATCTTTATCGAAAATTTTCTTTTTCTAAATAAAAGTGACAATGATAGAAAAAATTAGAATGTTTAAAATATCTTTTAGATTTAATAAGATTTCACCATATCTTTTAGGATTATTAGGATTTATATTAATTTTTTTATTTATTTCCTATTTTATTATTTCTTTTTATTTGAGTTTAGGTTAGAATATTCTAGAATTAATGAGATTTGTGACATCGGGGCGCTGATGAAGGCCGAGAGTGATCGCCAGTGCAAGAAAAGAGGGTGAGATAAAGTGATGAGGCACGGACAAGCAATGACTCCTGGCAGACTTCTAAGCTGGAGGGGCATATGAATGAATCGAATACATACCATAATGAGAGGATCCAGAGACTATATGAATATGAGACTATACGGTTAAATGATAGTTTAAAGGAATTGATAGGTACTACCTATATCAACAAGGTGCACCTACCTTTTCGATAACCTATCCCTTAAGAATTCCTTAGTTAAGCGTGCTTGACCTGAAGCAATTTTGAGATGAGTGACCTCATAGGAAGAAGTTGTGTGAGTGAGGACAAAAGACACCAAAAAGGCTTGTGTTGGTTTATGGGGACAATCATTAATCCCAAAGAAGCGGCTGGACGTTACAGTTGGTATTAGAGCCCAACCTCTCTCAATATGGTATGGTTCAGAGACGAATCAAGCGGAAGCTAGTGGGCATGTGACATCCAGACGCTGATGAGGGTGGGGAGTGATCGCCAGTACAAGAAAAGAGGGTGAGATAAAGTGATGAGGCACGGACAAAGAGCGGCTCTTGACAGGCTTATAAGCGGGAGAGGCATATGAATGAATTGAATACTTATTAGAATAAGAGGATCCAAAAATTGTATAGGTATGATACTATATGGTTAAAGGAGAGGTTAAAGGAATTGATATGTGCTATCTATACCAACAAGGTGCACCTACCTTTTGGTAGCTTATCCCTTAAGAACTTTCTAGTTAAGCGTGCTTGACTTGGAGCAATTCTGGGATATGTGACCTTATGAAAAGGAGTTGTGTGAGTGAGGATAAAGCACACTGAAAATGTTTGTGTTGGTTTGTGGGGACAATCATTAATCCCAAAGAAGCGGTTGGACGTTATAAGATTCTTGTAATCTCCCTAGATTTAGTCATTAGGTTAAATAATTTCTTATTTTATTAGATTTCATCAATCTTTTAGAAAGTTCCATTGAATTTATAAATATCTATCATTGTAATTTGAATGGAAGAAAAGATAGAGTTGAATTAAATTGAGTTTCAGTTATCTTTCTCTCTCTCTAAACTGTTCTATTTTCCCTTCCCTTATTTTATCTCTCTTCCTTGAGTTCTTTTTATTCTCCCTTAACAAATCATAGGTTTGACAAATTAGAGAAATTGATTAAGGAGATGAGGCAGTCCATAAATATAATGAGCATGAAACTTTCGGGTAAAATATAAGAAAGTATACTTGGAAATACAAATGGCTGCAAAGAGATATCTTTCTCTAGTCAATTTAAGGTTTTACCTTAAGACTGACAACCACCAGAATGACTATATAAGAGATCAGTACACGTTTCACCCCTGGAGATCATGGAGAAGCTTACAAACAGATTCCTCCTAATGATATAACCAAGAAGATTAAAATTGAAACCCTTGAGTTTAATGGACTGATAGATTCGAGTGCTTTAGTGAATTGGTTGGCTAGTATGATAGATTATTTTGAATAGATGAAGCAAAAGCAATTGTAGAAATTAAAATCAAGGAAGCAAGTCCAAGTTGACCCTAAGGTGATAAAGATTTGATGACGAATCTTTTCAAAGAAAGAGGGAATGATAGAAAAAAATTAGGATATTTAAAATATCTTTTAGATTTACTAAGATTTCACCATATCTTTTAGGAATATTAGGATTTATATTAATTTTTTTTTATTTATTTCCTATTTTATTATTTCTTTTTCTTTAAGTTTAGGTTATAATATTCTAGAATTAATGAGATTCTTATAATCTCTCTAGGTTTAGTTATTAGGTTAAATAATTTCTTATTTTATTAGATTTTATCAATCTTCTAGAAAATTCCATTGAGTTTATAAATATCTATAATTGTAATTCGAATGAAAGAAAAGATTGAGTTGAATTGAGTTAAGTTTCAATTATCTTTCTCTCTCCTTAAACTCTTCTATTTTCCCTTCCCTTGTTATATCTTTCACTTCCTTGAGTTCTTTTTGGTCTCCCTTATTTTCTTTCTACTCTCTCCTTTTCCCTCTGCTTACATCAAATGAAATTATTTTTGTTTACTTCAAGCTATTGCTGTCAGGTTATCGGGTAAATATCACCAATATGGATGTATTGGTAGTATGAATTGAACAAGACATAATATATAATTTAGTCATTTAGTAGATTGGTACGTACCTAACTAGAAGTCTAGAGATGCTATGATTAAACTCCGTATCGCAGAGAGGGTAGATTCAACAGCCTAATTAACCCTTTAGTTTTCACAAAAAATAGAGAGTAGAAAGAGAGTGTGGTGGCTAAAGTTTTATTGGAGTGATCTTTTTATATAGAAAAGTCATACATTAAAACTTATCGTCTCAATAATCTCTTTAAGTACAAATTATTTAATTAAATAAATTAATGAAATCTCTCTCTTTTCTTCCTAAAGCTAACTTGTGATAAGAAATCACTAGTTACTAAAGGGATGTAGATTAGACTTTTACCCAAATAGACTTATATGTGTGATCTAACTTATTACATAATACACATAATTAAATGAAGGTTTAATCCATTCTAGAGTTAATATTTAATACTAACTAATTACCTAACTTTATAATTATTCAATATTAATCAATTAATATTAATCCACATTAATAATTTCCAAAAGGATGTACATATTGGGCACAATATTATAGGATGCATAACACACAATAAGTTTTAAAATTTTAGGATACATTTAAAAGTACGCATAATTATTTATATTAATAACTAATAAGTCAAATCATTATAATGTAAAACTGAATATTCAATAAAAATAATATTAAATATTCTAAAAATTATATCATGAATCATAAATCAAATTATAAGTATTGAACAAAATGTCCATAACAATTTAGAAAATCTTTTGTTCTTTATTCTTAAACACAAAACAATCTATCTATGTAACTTTCTTCAGCTGGTGTCTGTTAGTTTTTGTTATTTTATCTAGGTTCTTGTTTTACATTGTCAGTTCCTTTTTATAGTGTTCTGTTGGTAGGTTTGTATGTACTTTTTTTTTTAATGAAAGTAATTTTTAGGCCAAAAAATTGGTTTCTTGTACATTTTAATTTCACAATTCATTTAATTTTAACATTTAAAATAAATTAAGTACTGTATCCTTGAATGAGTTTTTAATAAAAGAAATTTAAAACGTTGAGCAAGGGACACTTTAGTTGACATAGCTTGTGTTTAATATTCAGCTAGTTTCATTTTTTGGCCAAATATTTATTAGGTTATTAGTTAGACATACATATATTTTTTTTTTCACATTGCATGAAGGCTAAAAAATATTGCATTATTATCATTTTTTAACATTCAATATCATGAATTTATCTATTTATCAAGATCTAGATTATTTTGAATCAAATTAAATAGGACCTAAATATTAATAAGATCTACTACTGAGTATTTAATATAATTGCATTTTCAGAATTCAAATTCAAAACCTTTCTAATTAAAATGGTATATAACTTATTTGTGTGTGAGCATATATATAACATTTGCATCATTGCATGAAGTCCAGAGAATGAAGTTATCACTTATCAAGCTAAGGATTATGCTTTCTATAAATTTTATATTTTATATAGGTTGTTTGATGATTTATTATAATATTATATAATTCTAAATATATGATCTTTTATCCTGGTCTTAAATATAAAATCATTTATAATATATAAAGTAATATTTATTATATTTTTTAAAAAATATATTTATTTAATATATCCCAAAAAAAAGATAGAAAGAAATTATATAAGAATAATTTAAAAAAATATTATAATTTTAAAAAAAATTAAAAAAATTAATTAATTTTAATTTTTATTCTTAATCTATATAATTTAATTAAAATAGTGTTGTATTAATAGGAGTATATTTTAGAAACAATAAATACATTTCTCACAAAAGAATATCCCACAAATAATGGTAATCATAATTCAATTAAAGCTTTGCTGAGAAGCGTATACCGGCAAAAAATAAAAATAAAAAAAGACAAGCGCATAAAATTTATGCAAGTTTTTTCTCACTCGAATAGAAAAAAAAAAACACTATACATGTCTTCGTGATATATTAAAAAAAAAAAAAAGGCAAGAGCAGTAATTCTGCGTGAAGTCTGGACTAACCAAAGATCGAATCGAAACCCCAAGCTTCGTTCTTCCTCGAATCAGTCTCTGCAATAGAGGCAACTCCACAAAACTTCTCTCCCGCGCTGTGTCGAAGATTGTCAACATCTCCGAAGCCTTTCATAAGCGCCTGCTTTTTGATGCTCATGAGGAGGAGGAAGATGGAGCAGCGCTTCGCCTTCTCCTTCTCCTCCTGATTTCATGGCCACCTCCCAGCATCGCTGCGTTTTTGGTATACCTCTCTCCTTAAGCACCGATTTCTTCATTGATTTCCAGTTATTATAAGTGATTGGGGGCTCATGAATGCTGGGTAGTGATGGAAATTTATGAAGTTTTATTCTTTGATTGATTTTATTCCTATGATGTTATCACCGTTGGTATTGCGTTATTGGAATTATGACGATTGGTTTTCCCCTTTGGATATCTATAGTTGGGAATATACCGTATGATGCCACAGAGGAACAGCTTATTGAAATTTGCCAGGAGGTTGGGCCTGTTGTTTCATTCAGGTAAATTTTGAAAGAGAAGCTATTATTTAAGAATTATAGCGTCTCTTTTCGTTTTTTTAATGGGGAAATTAATCAAAATTGAAACTTTGACTGGTTGAGAACAACAAATGATTGTTATACTCACAGGGAAGAGTAGGGAGACATTCTCTGCTGTGCGAAGTTTAAAATTTTTAAACGTGGATTGGTGTCATCAATAATGTAATGTACTCATGATAATCTTGAGATCTTTTTTAACACTGATATTCTTATATTTGACATTGAAGTTACTACTACTAGCATAGCATAGATGAGTTTATTTTTCCATCTTGCTCCTAAATTTTACTTATCCCACCATGAGAAGGAAGTTGAAAGCTACTGTGTGTTTAGGATGCCTCACATACCTTTGATTTGTATTCCTTTAGTGGTTAAACAAATTTTCCCCATGTTTGTACTTGTGTATGAAGTGCATTTTCGTTTTCCTAATAGTTTTTGAAAATTTGTTTTGTTTTTATTTAGCAGTAGATTATTTGGTTGAATTATTTTACTCTGATGCATTCTGTAGATTAGTTATTGATAGAGAAACTGGAAAACCAAAAGGTTATGGGTTCTGTGAGTATAAGGATGAAGAGACAGCTCTAAGTGCCCGTCGTAACCTTCAGGGCTATGAGATTAATGGACGGCAGTTGCGAGTTGATTTTGCTGAAAATGATAAAGGTGCTGATAGAAATAGAGAACAGGTAAGTTAGTACAATTTCATTCCTACCGTTACTGTAACTCGCCTTGTTGTCATTTATCATCTATGTTAGTTTTCATCTATGTTAGTTTTATGAAAAGATTTATTATGGAAAAAAAAATGGAAAACTTAAGTCCCATCATATATATAAAGCTCAAATATTGTACCTTACTGCTTCTATTTACATTTTCGGACTTAAAACCTACCTTTGATACCCCCTAGCTTTGATTATTGCACACCTTTCTGTGCCAAAACACAACTTTAAATTTGAATCTACTGATTTTCCCCAAGTTGTCTTATCTCATGTATTTAGTCTCAAAACTGGTTTTCTTGCCCTTTGTTTTTATAAATATTATTATTTTTAATCTAAGAAGTAAATCTCAGTGGTGAAATATTCATCCAATACTCATACACAAACGACATCTCGATAGTTAGGATTAGATCCTCAACTTTAGAGAAAAATTAATTCAGTGATCATGGTGGATGTTTTCTAACTTGCTTAAGCTAGATGTTTAGGCATGTATGTATGACCAATGAATTAAGGAACAAGTCTGAACGTTTATTCATTTACTGAAATAACTTAAAGAGATTAATTCTTAATCCTTAATTCTTGCTTAGAAAAAAGAATGATAAACTAGCTTTTCCAACAGAAAAAAATTATAGCCTTCAAAAAATTCAAAGCTGATGTAAAAGGTATCTTGGAGTTGGATCCTGTAAATCATTGTATATTTTTACTGTTTTTGCTTTTCCTCATCCTAACATGGAGGAATTAGTCATGCTCCAATTGTTAGTTTATTCAAGATTTTAAATAGTAGTTTGTTTTTCTTTTGTTACAGGGGCGTGGAGGGCCTGGATTGGCAGCAAATGTTGGTCAGTTCCTTATCCTTCCTCCCTTAGTTGTTTTGATTAATTATCTCATATTATAAATACTGAATTGTTTTTGCCATTTCTTTTCTCCTTCGATGTGTAAAAGACCCTCAGAAACAAGTAGGTGGGCCAGTTGTCCATGGGGAAGCTGCTCACCATCAACCTATTGGACTTCATATTGCTATAACAGCTGCAACTGTCATGGCAGCAGCTCTAGGAGGTGCTCAATCTGGCATCCAGTCAAATCAAAATGGTTTGCAGGGTCAGTCAGGATTGGCACATGACCCTTTAACTCTGCATTTGGCCAAATTGTCGAGGAGTCAGCTGAATGAGATTATCTCTGAGCTCAAGGTAAGTGTTGGGTAAAGCTAACTTCATCTTCTTGGATGAATTTCTATTTCTTAGTATGTTTTTGTTATGATGGCAGGCAATGGCTACACAGAACAGGGAATTAGCTCGCCAGTTGTTACTTTCTAGACCACAGTTACCTAAGGCTCTTTTTCAGGTTTGGTCTTTTCTCCCTCCTCTTTTCCTTTGTATGTTTGTGCAAGACATAGTTCTTTATTGGTTCACTCTTTCTGGAAAAAGAAAATAATTTTTTACTGTTAAGACTTAGGTCAATTATTTCTGATATTCATATTCATTGTGTGGTCTAAGACATGACAATGATGCACTTCATTAGACAGCATTGATGATACTGAATTGTATAATGAAGAGAAAACACTAATTACACCATCTAGAAATACTTTGGACAGAACAAGTGAAATAAAGTACAAAAGCTAGTCACGTAGTGGAGAACATAGTGACTTTATAGTGAGAGATTGAAGAGTATATATTGTCACTTTAAGGGTTAGTTGTGAGGTATTTTTCTCATTCTCTTTTTTCATTCATAGACTATGCTGTTTTGGAAGAGGTCTTTCTACTTGGTAGAACTGAAAACTTGAGGCAGGGCCCTATTATTTATTGCCATATTTGGGTTTTTAAAACCTTGAGCTGTGGCCTCACACGCCTCCGGTATTGTGCATGACTATCAGGCTACAACCCAGGTCACAAGTCTCTGGTAATTGGATGATGACAATATGACAAGCAAGGGTTAATCAAACCCAACAATATCACGAAAATTCTACAGGCTACAGTCCATCCAAATGTTAGGCCACCTATGTACTTGGGTTTCTTCTTGTCAGCCCTATACTGATGAGCATTTTTTATAGAAAAATGTGTCTGTTTTTGGTTTTGTGCTCCCACCAGCTGTTGTTTTTCAAAGTACATGGTATTCATTTTTGTACCGCAAGAAATGAATGGTGAATCCACAAGTGGTATGTTTCCCTACCTTTTTGTCATTAATATTAATTTTCGATGTTTGCAGGCACAGATAATGCTAGGAATGGTGACCCCACAAGTGGTATGTTTCCCTACCTCAAATTGTTTTGTTCACATGATCTTTATCCCTTTTATTTTATTATTATTATTATTATTATTATTATTATTTATTTTTTATTTTTTTTATATTTGCAGTTACAAATGCCGAACCTTAGGCAAGTTGCAGGTGAAACCTCACAGCCTCCAGTGGATGAAAGCCAACTAGGTCAGCCGGCTGTGTTTCAAACTCTATCTGGGCTACCTTCTAATGCACATATCAAGTTGCAGTCTGGCCTGATGCCCAATATTCAAGAAACTCAAGTCAGTGCCATACATCATAATTCTTTGGTTCCTAATCAATTATCTGCACACCCAAAGCCTCCTTTGCAACCTCGAATGCAGCTTCCACAACATCTAAGCAACCCTGTTGTACAGCTGGGCACATTGCCAGGGCATTCTAGTTCATCACTTCCTTCTGTGCGCCCCCAGTCTCTATTCAGTTTGCCTGTTAGACCACCAAATCAGCCCAGTCTGTCTGTTGGACCACCAATTCAGCTGGCAACTTCAACTTCTCTGAATCAGCAAATGCATTTGCTACAGCATTCAAGGCAGATTGGTAACTCAAGTATGGGACAAAATATTCGGATGGTTCGCCCAGATGCAAGCTTTCAGGTACCAGCCAATTTCTGTGACTTTTCTCTTTGTTTATTGGGAAACACAGGCAAATAGGAAATGACATAAAAGAACTTACCTGCTTTACTCAGGCTAAAGCCTCTGAAATGACATAAAAGAAATAGTCTTTTGTCTTATGGAACCAAGAAATAGGTGGTTGTTTGGATGAGCTTCTTTTGCAAAGGCCAAGAGATTTTTTGATATAAAATTAATCTCCTTACTTTTTCAGTAAGATGATAACAGCTTTTTATTTGGTACTCCTAAGAAAATAAAAAAATTGTGTTCTATATAACTGCTTTTGGAGAATCTTGACATTTTTAAATGCGACTTTCTTTTTTTAAAAAAAATTATTTACAGAAAGTTCATGCTTGAGTAGATTAGCATTTTATCTGCACTATCTGACTATTGTTATTAATTTTGAATAATTTCATTTTAAGATGCGCTGGAGCTGTTCACGTGTAGAAGCTACTTTTCTATTTTCTTCTGCCAAGTTGGTTACATCTTTCTTTTGTCAAATATAATGTATTAATATATGTTTCTAACTTTATTGATCAAAACAGCCTGGCCCATCCACATCATCAGATATTTCTCAATCAATTGGTAGAGAAGTTGGCAGATCAGCTAAAGTTCTTGAGAATTCTAATTGGGCCAAGAAAAGTAGTACATATTCAAACATTCTTCATGGATCAGGAGAGAAAAGAAATGTGGTTCATGAGTCCTCAGAACCATTTAGTCACCCATCAAAGCTGATTAAATTGGATGATGGAAGGAGCTCCTCTTTCTCTGCAGGAGTCACAGATGTGCCTGTTTCCAAGGGATCTTCCCAAATTCTTGGAAGTGGTTTGTTGCCTGTTAATGCAACTGCTAAATCAGAACTGCGATATCCTGAGCAACAATCCTCTCAGGTATTGTAACTTGGTGATCTATTATATGCCAAT
This sequence comes from Adenanthera pavonina, assembly GCA_026686845.1. Lineage (NCBI taxonomy): Eukaryota > Viridiplantae > Streptophyta > Magnoliopsida > Fabales > Fabaceae > Adenanthera > Adenanthera pavonina. Next base: position 47,986,948 of record JAIVEN010000001.1, on the reverse strand, counting down.
GAAAAATTTTCTCATTCATTTTTGTTTTTGTTGGTTTGTTGAATGTGGATCCGAATATTTTTCTCAGTCATAATGAGGAGGATTTTGTCAATCATTGTCATACATAAGAATTTTTGACTGTTTTCCAAATTTGGTTATTTTTGGTTGACCATATTTTTTAATCTTTGAAGTTAATGAAGTGATTGGTAATTGATTTCATATTCAATTGTTTTTTATTTGTTTTCTTGCTCTTTTCAATGCTGCAGTGACTGTGTTCTACTACTTGCTGTCAACCTTTGACATTCGTTTTCCTCCATGTTTTTTGTTTTAGTGAGTTGAAAAACCTGTTTTAAGAGTTTTGTTTATCCTTGGGCTTGCTTTGAAATAGCTTTGTTTTAAAGGTTTCACATGATTTCTTTCATTGAATTTCCTTGTTAGGCTTGGGGAGGGATTGGAAAGCACTTTTGTACCACTTCTTTTCTGCTTACCTTGCATGTTTTATGTAATCAAATGATATCTTATCCTTGTTCATTCATTCATCGGATCTCTTCTTTCCTTCTAATAACACACAAATATATATTTTTAACTGGCAGCTTTTGGATTAAGTGGAAGGAACTTGATATCCCTTAAGTGAGGTCATTGGTTTAGACTCTGGATAGAAAAAATCATGTTGGGAGAGTTATTATCCATTTGGAGCTGACAATAACCGATTCTAATTAGTTGATAGTACTGAATATCAGATATTTATACCTATACATATATATATATATATATATCTTTTTATACATAGTTCCAACTACGAGTGTATTTCCAAAAATAGATTCCGTTTGGTTTGATTTTGGACTAAAGCCAAACCAAGCTTTAGTAAGTTGGTTTCGTAAAAGAAAGTTATTCATAGTCGGGTTATGGTCGATTCAATCTGGTTTGGTTCATACTAATTTTTATGTGATTTATTTTTTTCCATATATATATAGGTATATGTGTGTGTGTGTGTATATATATATATGAAACCACTAGCACTATTAACTAAATACAAAATTTCTTAATATTATACCTCTAGAATTTTGACCTATTCGTTTATATTATTGTTACTTAATATATTTGTGTTCTTTTTCATCCATATTTTACTGCGATTGTAATAAGTGATCAATTTCATTTCTCTATAATGTTATAGAACAACATTTTCTGCCATTTTGCCAACCAAATAAAAAATTGAATTGATCAAACTGGTTTTGACATGTTAAAAAATTGATCTAAAATTTTCTTTTTCATTTTGATTTGGTTTGGTTTAGTTTGGTTCAATCAGTTGAGTTCAGTTCTGTTCTGAATTACCCAAGGACTAATGCCTAGACTATCATCTCTATTTTATACTTAAGGTATCTGTTGTGTCATGTTTGAGATCAGAATTCAGAACCAGAAGAGGCTCACTCCTTAGTACCTTAGGGTTGATGATATGATGCTTGATCCCTACTTGATATGAAACTAGACATTGAGTTGATGTGAGTTTGAACCTCAAGCCCAACTTCGGTTACCAAATTATTATGAAGCTATAAAGAGCAGAGTTGGTGGTGACCTGATTTCCACTTTTGCAGTGAGGTTAAATTTTATGTTGGCCGAAAAGGCCTCGGATGTGAACTCTGGCTTCTGTTTCTAGGGTATCATCAGCACATCAGGCTATGCAACACAACCCCAGAGCATGCTTTGTAACCAAAATGAAGAGGCAGCTTCTGCATTTTGGTGAACCAAAACGTGAGCCACCCCAAACACAGTAAAAAATCAATTAATCTAATGAAATCAATAGCAAACCGTGCTGTTTATAAGTTATGTATAGTGCAACTTACTTATCGAACTCCGTGCAACACATGGGAAACAAGAAACCATGTCTAGTCTATTTTATTCATCATAAGTTTGAGTTCTTTCTTTCTAACCAGCAGCAGTTTCTCAAGTGTTTAGATTTCTTTTGTTTTCTACTTTCATCATTTCGAGTGATTTTATTTCCAGTCATGTTAACACAATAGACTGTTTGTGTGTGTTATATTTGACCAAAGAAGCCAGTAATTCTCGAGATATCTGATATCATTCTTGTCATTTTTTTTGTCCAGTCTCAGCTTCCACCTGATGTGGAATCGGTTTTACTGCAACAAGTGCTGAGTCTAACACCAGAGCAATTAAGTTCTTTACCACCAGAACAGCAACAGCAGGTTATACAGCTTCAGCAGGCTCTCCGGCAAGACCAGATCCAGCCGTCATAGCTGACCGGAACACACGAACACTTCTGATATGCAGCAACCTCCTGAAAAAGATGGTCTGTGTTGCTAACTCCTACAACTTCCAGAATCTGTCTGAAAACCATCCAGGTCGGTTGCTTTGTATATTATCATTTGCTTAGATCCGGTTCAAATATTGAAAAATTTTGTGAGCACCATTGCATTCTTGTAATTTTTTCCCAAGCATCTTATGTAACAGTTAGGAGCTACAAATGAATTTAATATGAAATTATTTAGAAGAGAGAATTTGGAGAACTTGGTCTTGAGGACTTCCTCTCTCCCTTGCCTTGTCTAATTCTTTTCTCTAATGAACATCTTTGCCATGTTATTTGAATTAAGTTTCTATTTTTTTTTTGGTAAAAAAATTAAGTCCATGTTTGAATTCTGCCCTTCTTCACAAAATTGGGTGCCATCGTTCTTTTTTTTTTTTTATCAACGGGTGCCATCGTTCTCTTGATATGATGCTTTCTGTTTAGGTGATGAATTTATTCATAAATATTTATTTAATATTTTAAACTTGTGAATTGAAATAGTTCTCAATAAAACTTATCAAGAACGATGGGAAAAAAGTATACTTTTGGTCTTCATAATTTTGTTATTGAAATAGTTCTCAATAAAACTTATCAAGGACGATGGGGAAAAAATATATACCTATGGTCTTTATAATTTTGTTCAATTTGGACTTTATAATGAAATTAAGGATATATTCGTTGTAAATTAGATGGATAAAGTATCATTAAAATAAAAATAATGGATAATTATTTATATCAATTTGACAGTAAGAATTAATATGAGAATAATCATTAATCAATATATCAATATATGATAAAATAGGAAATCATATTTATAAGTTGTATATCCTGATTTATTTTTCAGACTTCGTATAATATATGGAAAAATGTATCTAGTTAAGTTAAATGTTTTATAAACCTTAAATATTCAATTATAAATTTTTAAGTTCTGAAAATTAAATTAAAAACTGAATAAAATTATAGGCATCATAAGTATAATTTTTTACGAAGACTAGGTTTTTTTTCTAAGGAAGAAAACTCAATGAGCGGAAACATTTGGTTCATTATACATGCTATAGAATTCTACAAGTGATTCAAGAAGATTAGGTTTGAATGAAATGCTGTCTTACCTTCGACTAGATTCTACAATAGAATTATATTTATAAAAATTTTAATTTATGATACCGAATTATAAATTCTTCTAAAAATTTTAATCATGTGTTATTAAATTACACAAATTATGTATTTGTTATATTGTTATTAAAAATAATATTTTCTTGTCTTTTAAATAAAAAATTAATAGCTAAGATACAGAAACTGAAATAAATTAAATTGTTCTAAATTAAAGTTGAGTTTGCTATCAAATTTATTGTTTTTATTTTGTGATAAAGAAATTTATTTCTGTTTATAAAAAAAAAGAAATTTATTGCTTTGAAGTTGACTCTGGAACCGATCATCTGCCCTTGGCTGCCAAAATGTTAATAAAATGACATTGTTCCTTTGATCTCACTTGAATCATTGTTACTTTTATGTACTCATTTTTATATTTGCTTTAGGTTTGTTTCTGAAATTGAAAAAATGAAATTACTCATGATTTAATTTAGGTTGTCTTCTTTTTTCTCCGGACGGAAAAGAAAAACATAATTTTATCACTTTTATATAATAAATTTGAATGGTTTAAATTTAATCTGAAATAAAAATATAACACATAATAAAAATAAATTTTCAATTATACAATTTATAGAATATAATAATTTAAAATTTAAAAAATATATAATTAAAATTGTTAAAACAAATCTGAAAAATTTTTATCAATATATCATATAAAATTGACAAGAAGCCACACTATTGATAATCTATGAATAGTATGGTTCACATAAGCTGTTGTTCCAGCAGTTTTATACTTTTATTTTATAGCAGTAAGAGATTCGTCCTTGAATAGATAATAAGAAGGAAAAAAGACAGTTTAGGACCTTCATACAAAAATATTGATAAATAAACAGTATTAATTCTGAATTCAGTTGATTCGAGTTGAGAATTCAGTTTATAGAAGTACTAAATTTTTAAATCGGATTCTTAGAAGGAATTATTTTTATATGGGGGTCCTTAAATGTCTTTTTCCCTAATAAGAAATCAGATGAGATCATTTTCAGTATTATTTAAATTAAACGTGAGCCGTTTGCATTGCAAGACGTCTCGGGTGTGCCATGCTTTTAATGGCTTGACAAAAGTAAACCTTATAATTAAAACTAGATTTCTTTCTTTTCTTCCTTTTTTTGTGGCTGACAATCAAAACTAGATTTCATTTGATTATTTATGAGCTTGTATATTTGCATCAAGGTCAAAATGATAAGTTGCGCTATTTATAGCTTATAAACAATACCATTTAACTTTTTATGGATATATTGATTATGATATTGATGAATTCACATAGCTCAAATTGTTTTTCAGAATAAATGAATTGATTGAAGTATCATTATTTTTTTTTATCATTAGAACAAAATTAAGATAGAAGAACTTAACTATATTATTAATAAATGTTAAAGAATAGTTTAGTGGAGAATGAAAATGGATTAGGTGAAATGTTTTTGAAAGGTTGGTGAGCACGGTTAAGATCTTCTCTGCTAGCTCTTCCTTTCGGCCGAAGTCCACGTTGTTCATACATATACCCAACCCTTTTCCTTTCCTGTGCTTCAAATTTTCAGCTTAACTTCATGCATGATACCAAATTTAAAAAATAAGTTGTAATTAGGTTTACTTATATGTATTGATTAAATTAATTAGATATATTTTTTTGGCCAATAAATTAATTAGTTATCTTATGATTGTTACATAACTTTAAAAATAGTCAACATGATTGTTAATTTGTTATTGTTGATATTATTAAAAGCAATTTTTCTTTTGGGTATAAACTTATAAAATAATGATGATTCAGTTATTAATGGTGGAGCAGTGAGTGTACTTCAGTACTTGCAAGTTGCAACGACGAGAGCTCTACGCAGGAAGAGAAAATTAACTCCAAGTGAAGGAGGATGGACCATCTTCTTCAAAACAATTAAACTGCACTGACAGATGTAGGGATTCTCCACATATTCATTAACATTTCATCCTCATTGACAATTATTTAGAATTTGATATTATCATAAACATTATTAATGCTGATAATATATACTAATATATTAACTATATATATATATAAAGGATATATTTTTTCATGAAACTTAACTTGACACGTGCTATTCATAATTTATGAATATTACGACTTGTTATAAATTGGACATATCTCATCTTAATTGAAGGAAAAATTTATTGAAGTCAAGGCTAATTCAAATAGAGTTTGTTGTACGCAACTCCTACCCGTTGAATCGAATGTTTGATGGTGGAGGATTATCACTACTATTCTCCATTGGTAGAGAAAGAACTGGGAAGATTTTAAATTTTTTTTTTATGCAAAAAAATAGAAAGCCTCCCTATCCGTCACTTTGCGAGCTTCTTGACTACGCAACAGGAAAACTATATACAGCAATCGGAATTTTGAGGTTAAATCCCAGAAGTTGGCGAGAGATGCCTTCAATATAAATTTTATCTTGCATGAAGCAGGAAACACTATTGGAGCATTAATACTGTGTGTTAAACTTCAACAACTTTAAAAATTCTTAATAAAAAACCCAGACTCAATCTAGAACTTTCCAACAGATCAAGATAAATATTTTCAATGTTTTTCATCTTTTAAAAAAGATGCATACCAAATCCGCACGTGTTAGGTTGCTAGCTGTGTTGGCTGTTTTTAATATATATTTTTAGTGGATCGAGAATATCCTCCAATGGTGTGGGCCAGTGATTTTAAGATAAAAGTGTAGGCTCCTCCCAATTAGGACTGTAACATGTACAATGTACAAAAATTATGAATCGAATTCTCAATCTGAGAACTCTCAACACTCACCCCAACTTTTTGTTTTTAATATATTACCATTATATATAGCTACTTGCCTTTGCTCAGATTCTCATACTTACTTCCATTTCTCCACCTACCAATTCTGTCAGCAGTGCAACAATTACTGGGCTTCGCTGCGTCCATATTTCATACAATCCTGCCCTCTGGTGCCATCTTCTCCTTCTGTCGCTCTTTCTTTTTCTGTAACTTCCAGTCAAGCTTTTTACATGCTGGCGACTTTCATTATCAGTTTGCTTGAAGAGTAACAGAAATAAAAGGGGAAGAAGCTGATAGAACTTTTGATATCTCTTATGAAACTTTTCAGGAATTGTCTTCTGCATAATGGGGGCTTGGATTTCCTATTTGGGTGTGCTCATGTAATGTTTATATGCATTTGGGTTTTCATTGCTTTCTGTTTTTGATCGATTCCCAAGACAAAGACAGAACTAAAATAATCAAGATAATTGGCACAATGGTTAAATTGCACTCTAAAGAAATCCAAAATCACAGTCCTACCACTCTCCAGTAATTAGGAGTTATTAAAATAAGGGATAAGTTCTTTTGTTGGTGAATAGATATAGCTTCTGTATGTCTTAAACCTGAAGCTTTGTTCCAATTTTCAAGCTTCATATAGTCCATCCCTTCTTCTTGCTTTCTTTGGCAGCATTCATCCTAATTGATTTTGGCTAAAATTTTGCTTTGATGTTCTTTACCATATAGAAAACAGCTTTCAGTTTTAACAGATCCAATATATCTGAAGACCAAGCAGAATTGACTTAATGAGATGAAATATTCCATCAATAAATAGAACATTCGCAACTCAAGAGTCAATTATTATTATTTTATCAAGTACAGACCGACAATATGAGCAGGTTTTGCTTGCCTTCAAGTCTTCATTTATCAAATCTCCTTCACTTGTGATTACCCTATAAAGCTAATTTGACTTTATCATGTTTGTAAAATTGAGCCTCTAGTTTGCTGAACTTGATAAGATCTTCTATCATATCCTCTCTCTTAGCAAGGTTCCTATCTCCAGAAATTTGAAGAACCAACATCTGAATATGCTCAAGTTAACCAAGATCCTTTGGGACCTTTGTGGATAGAGATAGACCGTAAATTTTCCACTATTCAGCTTGAATAAGTTCACAGAGGCATTAGGAAATGTTTCTGTCAGGATTTAGCTGAGGGACTAAGAAGTAGCTAGGAGCTGAGACGTTAGATAATTGCTGTTAGCATCTAAAGAGAGTTAGTTAGGTAGTTTGCTAACAGCAATTAACTAACTTTCTAACTGTCAACTATTTCTTAATCCCTGCGCCACAAGCCTAACAGTCTCAGACTTGCTTTTCTATGAGGCTCTGCTCCTATTTCCAACCTTTGTTTTTAATCTTCCTGCATTGAAGCAATGGGAACAATCTGTGGTCAGTCGGTGCAATTCTGTACATGGATCAGATCAAAAGTCGTTGGAAGGGAATCGAATAGTTTGTTTCCAGTAAGTAAGGTGAACACTCTCAGTGGTTATCCGGATCGGCAACATGCACTAAAATCGTGGGAGGAAAAATGTTTGGAGGTTTCACATTCTTATAAGAGTTCAAAAGGTAAGTCCATCACCTTGTTCCTAATTTTTGGAATTTTTGTTATATAAAGAACTTTAATTGGAACAAGTGAGATAGCAAGTAAGTTTGTCTGAGAAGTGTAACCAAAGAGGCTGAATAATTTTTCTATTAAAAGAAAAACCAAAATTTGCCCTCTCACTGATTACAATAGTACTAGAGGATTGTCTACTCTGTCATAGGAATATGCTGGCTTCTTAAATGTCTATAAGCTGTAATGGGGAACCATATGGTGTAACATTTTTATCAAACAAAAAAAATCAAAGTTCAATTTGTTATGAATTGCTGCAAGCAGTCAAGTTCCAAACTTCCAATGCTATGTTGGAGTTGAATTATTAAAATCTCCTATACCAACTAAATTTATATCTAGAATCTGCACCAAGCTCACTGGTACCTAGGCATATGTATCTATAGAAAAGTTCAAAATGTGTTTGTGTGTGTTTAATTTCTTCTCAATTAACATATTGATCCATATAAATTGTTTTCTAGCTCCCACTCTGGAACCTAGAAAGGGCGATGCTTATTTTGATGAAAATTGTCTGTTAAAGGTATGGCTATGGAACTTATTGGCATTGTTATTATTCTCTCTTTTTCTGCAATTGTTTTCTCAAATATCATTAACTGGAAATTTCAGACAAAGGGTCAAGAGGTACACTCGCTTTTAAATGGACGCAGCATATATCTTGTTGGTCAGTTACTTGCTTATTCCACTGGTATGTATTCCACTATTTGTTATTCTCTATGAACAATTCAGGCGGTGTTCTATCTACAGGTATGATGGGATCTGGAAAAACAACTGTAGGAAAAATTTTGGCAGAAGCTCTGAATTTTTCTTTTGTCGACAAGTTAGTGATTGAATTCTTTAGTTAGTCAGAATGATCCTCAAATAGCAGGTACATACACGCTTATCTATTTATCCACATGGATCTGAATTACTTTTGTGAGGAGTATCAATACTAGTTGGCAGGCATGATACACTGAGCTTGGTATACAATTTACATTAGGTGCCAAGGTTGTGTATGTATAATTGCTGTATTATTGGCTTGCAAAGAGAAATTTTGTAGCAAAAGGCATTTTAGTTTGGAATCTGATTTCTAGTTCTGAAGAATATGTGACAACATAAATTGTTATTGCATTTTATGAATCAACGTCTGGAATTTTTCTTTATTTGCCAAATTATGAGAAGCAGAAGGTAAGCGAAGCAGAGGCAATGAGTTCCTTAAAACTATAATTGGAACAAAATCACAAATTGAGAAGGAATTACCGCAAGCAAGAATGGTATAAGCAATATGTTTGCTTCTTTCAGTATAAAGTGCACCAGATTTAACTGTTTATCGTTAGCAGCAGAACCAATCATAACCTACTTAAACTTTGTCACCTTTTTCGTTTTCTGACGTAGCCTTATCAAGAAGACTATAGGCAGAAGGAGCATATATATGTATGTAAATTTGAATAATGAAGGCAGAAACAAAGGAGCTCAAATCGAAAGTAGATCCGAAAAATTGCTGTTCCCGTTGTAGCATGAAGATAAAATTTATTGCTTTTATCTTGCCAAAGGTAATTAATGATTATGTAGGTGTCCTCCTGCATTTTGTCTGGTGCATGAGCTTTACTTTCTGATTCACAGAATATGCATTTGCAAGGTAACCCGTGTTTACAATATGCTTGAAAAATATCATTCATGTTGGCTTTTTATTTCTCTTTTTCTTGGGTACATTTGCCAGTGACCATTTTGTGGAAGAATTCATAGGTGGAAGTTCTGTTGCTCAAATATTTAATCAGTACGGTGAGAGCTTCTTCAGAGATAATGAGGTTAGTGACCTGATTTCTATACCAGCTTGTGGATCTTCGAAACTTCTACCTATTAAGCTACATCATATGTCCATCCTTCCGAAAAAATAGGTATTCATGTTTGGGTGAGAGAAATAGGTGATCTTAGTTGTCTATCATTTATTTCATGCATCTGGTATAATATATTATTCTATGGATGTCAAATCCACATTTCAACTTCCAGGACTGAAGGCACTAATGAAGTGAAATTATTATTATTATTATTATGTGCAGTGTAGTAGCTTATACTAATCTCTCCCTCCCTCTCTCTCTTTCACTCTCTATTTTTTCTGTTGAAGTCTTTCTTTTATGTAATAACAATTCTTTAACCATTATGCTATAATTCTTTTGTCTCAAAAGCAAATATCATATCACATATTTTTGTTTGTCCTTTACCTCCTTTCCATCTAATTTGCTGTGTTCTGGTAGTTGCTTGGTTAAATGATATGCAAGATAAATCTGAAATATGTTTTGAAATATAAAGACGTAAAATATATCAATTGTTGATTTTTTGTTTTCATCAAGCTATGCCATATATGCATGCAAGTTTCTTTTTGCAATCCTCTGACTTAGCAGTTTTGCTCTATTTTTATATGAATTTTCATCAGCTTTTGCATTTAATTGCTTAGTTGAAGCACATTCAAAATACACGCACTCTCAGAATCATATAAAAGGTGGCCTCCATACAAAATATCAGAATCTTGTTTCGACTGCCTATCTTATCTGTCCTTGTTCTCTTCTTCTTCTTTTTTTGTCCTTTTTATTTGGTGGGTGGAATGCATGGACTTGTTTTCCCTTTTAACAGCTAAATGCAGGTCAGTAGGTGCTTATTTTAGTCACTTTTCTCACTGTGCATTCTGTTAGTCATTGACTTACTTGCAATTACATCTGGTAATTTGTGATTAGCCAATTTAATCATAAAGTAGCTTTTTTTTTTCTTTGACAGAGTGAGGCACTGCAGAAGTTGTCCTTAATGCCCTGCAAAGTTGTTGCGACTGGTGGTGGAGCTGTGGTTCGTCCAGTTAATTGGTAAGCCTAGTTTATAGCATTTTCTTATATATATAGCATTTATTTGTTTCATTAGTGAGTTCCATCTTAATCTAATTAGGTTGGGTCATCAGTGGATTAGGGTCATATTTTTGTGGTTTGAGTTTTCAGGGAATATTTCAAGCGGGGAATATCTGTATATTTGAATGTCCCTCTAGATGCCTTGGCTAAGAGAATTGCTGCTGTTGGAACCGATTCTCGCCCTCTTTTAGATAGCTCAGGCGATGCATATACTAAGGTGGTTTTTAATTATGTGTTCTAGATGGATACCCTTCCTCTAACTTGTTCACCACCCTCCTACTTTAGGTTTCACTTTTGTGTCATCTGGTAGAAAATTCAGCTCCAAAAGATTTTCTCTCAGATTTTGCTTTCCTCTTTGCAGGCTTTTGTGGGACTTTTTCCTATTTCCAAGAAGAGAGCTGATGCTTATGCCAATGCTGATATCACAGTTTCCCTTTTAGGTATGTCATCTCCCATTAATTTACTTGTCTGACTCTTTGAATTCATAAATACTACGAACATGAAGCCTATTCCATATCTAACAAAAGCATCATGAGAGGAAGAAAGATGAGAACTATTCATGCGGGATCTGTTTTCAGGGAGTAACTAATGTGGAATTGATTATATATGCAATTATAGCGACAAATATTTAACATTTGGTTATCTAACAGCAAAACTGTGTTAATCTTTCCCTTTTCTGACTGCATTTTAGCTGCCCCATTTGTCAAAGATTTTAGTTCTTACCTACAAATTTACTGAATGGTATGCTTATTTGGAAAAATAGATTTTTGTCGGTCAACTTGATCTAAGAATATTTATGCTGTGGAAAATATAAATATGAAGCTTGTCTTGGAGTATTTGAATTGATCTTTGAAAAACTTGATATCTGTGCTGAAAGGTCTTCATCTTTTTACATTTCAGATCTTGCAGCTAATTCAGGTGATGAAGACATCTTAAATATTACGCCTGCCGCCATAGCGATGGAGGTTTCTTATTCTTTTTTATGTGCTGTTTCCTGTGTTTTGCGCAGTGTGAATCAAAATATCCCTCAGATGCATTAATGTTGAATAAAACTCTAATTTGTTCTCTTAGAGATAGATGAACTTTCATTATGGTACTTTACATACCATTTTATTTTATTTTTTTCAATTTAGTCACTCAATCATTAAAATTCTTGCGAGGTTGCCCTTCTATCCCATCTGCATGCAAAATTTAATGCCAAATCTAATTGTATGCTGACTAGAACACGAAATTTGAGTTAATGATGTCAGGTAAACAAATAACATTCAAGTCAGCAAATTATTAAAATTGGCATGAAATTTTAAATGAAGATGGGATAAAAGGCAACATTGCAAGCATAGCGATGATTGATTACTAAACTGAAAGAAATGATTCCCAGAGGAACAAATTGAAAATTCACATATTTGTTTGACACCGAAATAGGTTTTTCTTCTATGTTACTTTTGAGCTTTAATGTTGCATTTCTGATGGCAAATCTAATAATCTTTTTACTGAATCTTAGCAGGTGCTTCTACAAATTGAGAAGTTTCTGGGGAGTGCCACTAACACATCTGTTCATTTGCCACCTTAAGTAAATCCTTTTTATTTTTCATTCTTTTCCATAAAGAAGCCTTATATTCAACTTATCAAGGTGTCAAATCAGCTAAAATTATCCTTCTTTTTCTATACATTATCTGTTTACACACTCGTAAGAACACTTATTGTTGGTGTTTTGACCTTATTACACTCACATCTGATGTACAAAAGTACAGGTGAAATGTACATCTCACTTTGTAAGCAACAATAGGGAATTCTCAAGTTACACCTTGGCATAGTGCATTTGCAGCCTCAGATCATTCAATTGTATATTATTGTTACTAGTCAATCTATTGTGTGTGTTGGAAGTGAGTTTGATAACCCTAGGGCCCATTACAGCATTTAACCTAATCCTTTTTTCCTTGCTACTTTAAGCGTGCCATTTTATCTCTTTAAATTATTCTTTTAGATTTGTCAAATTTTTTTACTTTATCTTTTACTGATTTTTAGGGGGAAAATTTGGAAGAATATTGTTTTAGAAATTCCTCTCCTATGCCTATATGTATCAGTGAACTTTATCAATAAAAAATAGAGCTTTATGCACTGCCCTATTAGCTCTATTTGCAGCTTCATGGTATTAGAGCAGGTTTTACAGATTTGATGTCGTTCGAGGCAGCATTGACTGGAGGGTCGAGAGCCTTTGCCACTAACGGTGATGACCACCAAACGCTGCCGTTGTCTGGCGATGGCTCAAAAAAGGTCTCTGAAATACCATTGAGTGTAGGGAGTGGTGCAAATTCCTCTTTTTCATCTATAATGGGGAGTATAGCAGCAGAATCTCTGCCACATACTATGATCACCCATTGGTTGAATGGGAACAATTATTTGCAATGGTCAAGAAACGTTCTCATGTTTGTTCATGGGCGAAAGAAGGAGCGTTATCTCACTTGCATTCCTAAGTCACCGGAACCAGAAGATTCACAGTTTGAGGCATGGGGCATTGAAAACAATATGGAGATGACATGGCTCGTGAATTCTATGGTCATTGAAATTAGCGAGAACTACTTGCTAGCAACTACTGCAAAGGAGATATGGGATTCAGCAAAAAGAACTTACTTAGTAAGAGAGAATTTTGCAGCAGTATATTGCATCAAGCGTTCACTTAGAAATCTCACACAAGGGGAGAAATCAGTAACACAATATTATAGTTCCTTGATGCGTCTATGGCAACAAATTGACTTGTATGAAATTCATCATTGGTCTTGTCTCACTAATGAGGCTTACTTTAGACAGGTGGTTGATCGTGATAAATGCTATGATTTTCTTTTTGGACTAAATGATGTCTATGAGGATGTGAGAGGAAGAATCATGGGACTGAAGCCCTTTCCCTCATTAGAGGAAACTCTTAATATGGTCAAGTATGAAGAGAGCAGGAAAGCTTTAACACAAAATGATGTGAATAGAGAGGGAAGGTAAGATAGAGAGACAGTGAAGGCAGAATTCAAGAAAAAGAAGGGAGAACTCAAGGAGGAAGAAAAGGAAGAACTTGAGGGAGGGAGGGAATTCACTCAAACTATAACTCAAATCATTAATCAAAGTCTGAAATACAAATGAGTAGGAGCTCTTAGTTATAAAGCTCAAATCCTAGTTCTACTAGAGTTTTAAGATAAGATATCTCTTTTTAAAATATTTTAAATTTAAACAAAAGATATCAAATAATTAAATCCTAGGAATAAATAAAAGATAAAATTCAAATCCCAATAAATTCAAAATAAACAAATTAAGTCTAAATATCGTAATAAAATATCTTTATTTAAAAATCCTAATTATTCATTCTTTATCACAGAACAACATTGTTGCTCCTACAACCTTTCCGGTTAAAGCTTCCGCCATGGTGGTACGTGGAAATCAAGGAGGAGATCAAAAGAAGAAATCATCAAAATGGTGTAACCATTGTAACAAAAGGGGCCACACCAAGGAGACATGTTGGAAGATCCACGGTAAGCCAACAATATAAAACAGAGAGTAAAAAATGAAACCAAGGGTATGATGATTGCAGAAGTAGATAGCAGCCCACTTAATAATGATGAAATCATTGCATTGAGAAAGTTTCTAGGAAAGCAGGTTCAATTGAACTCAGCAGAAACAATTTGTGAGAAATCTACTCCCTCTTTTACCTTGGCCAATGCAGGTACAACTCTTATAGCTGCACTTAGTAGTGTGATTGAAACAAGGAATCTGTGGGTAGTTGATTCTGGAGCTACATATCACATTACTAGATTCAGAGAATTGTTCAGTGAACTTGCATCATATTCTAAGCATACTTTTGTTAAAGTTGCAAATGGATCTTATACAAGGGTTCATGGAACTGGCACTGTTGTTATATCACAAACTATTATTTTAGAGAATGTTTTATATGTGCCAGAGATTGAGTGTAGCTTGCTATTTGTGAGAAGAATTGTTATTCAATTAAGCTATATAGTTATATTTACTAAAATTGGCTGTGATTTTCAAGACCAAACTTCGAGGAAGAGGATCGGCAATGCTGAGGAATGGAATGGACTCTACTACATTGAAGGAAGTTCGAAGAATAAAGACAAGCATGCTGTTAGTTTTTCTGTTGTGTCTAGTGATGAGATTATGTTATGGCATTCTAGGTTAGGCCACCTTAGTTTTAGCTACGTGAAACATTTGTTTCCTCAAATCTTCAATAAAATTGATTTCAGTTTTCATTGTGATACTTGTCAACTAGCCAAATAGACTCGAAATTCTTATCCTTCACATTCTTATATTCTTACACAGTCTTTTGCCTTGATCCACAGTGATGTTTGGGGCCCTTGTAAATATGAAACTAACTCACAAGCTAGGTGGTTTGTTACTTTCATTGATGACCACACACAATTAACATGGGTATTTCTTATGAGAGAAAGATCAGAGGTATTCCAAATTTTTAAGAACTTTCATGCTTTCCTTCGAACTCAATTTCAAACTGTCATTAAAATCTTGAGGAGTGACAATGGGAGAGAATGTGTGAACTTGAATTTTAGATAGTTTCTCAAAGAATAAGGTGTTCACCATCAAACTTGCTGTGTCAATACTCCACAACAGAATGGAGTAGCTTAGAGGAAAAATAGACATATACTAGAAATAGCTAGGGCTCTTATGATTGACAAAAATGTGTCAAATATTTTCTAGGGAGATGCAGTTTTAATAGCAGCATATCTTATTAATAGAATGCCCTCAAAACTTCTCAAATTTCAAGCACCTCTTCAAAAGTTCCATGCATCATTTCCTAATTCTCACCTTACTCTTTCTCTTCCAAAAAAGGTTTTTGGATGTTTGGCTTTTATTCATAATAATCGTGGGGGAAACTTGATCCTCGTTTTGTTAAATGTGTCTTTTTAGGTTATTTAGCCACTCAAAAAGGTTATAAATGTTATTCACCCCAAACACATAGAGTATACATTACCATGGATGTTACCTTTATTGAACACCAACCATATTACTCCCAATCATCCATTCAGGGGGAGGAGAGTAAGAGTGAATAGCTTATTTGGGAAACAGTGTCTGGTCATAATTATGATAAACCTGGTCAACATGTGAACACTTCACAAAATAATGGGCCTCAAACACCTTAAATACCCGTTGTTATACCTGAAATACCTGAAACCTAACCAAATGGACCTATCTCTCTTGAATTCTCTGACATTTTTGCTGAACACACCCCTGAACCTGCACAAAGATCTTCTTCCACCCATCTAGAATAGCCTTTTGATCAGTCATAGAACCTGGACAGAGCTGAAACAAGGGTGGACCGGCCTATACAAACCTATTCTAGACGTGGAAAGACTATTGAACAGAGAGTTACAACAAAAGAACCCATTCCAATTTCGATGCAATGCCATGACTTGATACCTAAAACTGGTCTTGATGATTCAAATCTGCCAATTGCATTGAGGAAAGAAAAAAGGGCTTGTACACAGGTTCCTATAAGTAGGTATGTGTCTTACAATAGACTTTCATCTAGATTGAAAACTTTTGTAGCCAATGTTGCTAGTGAACAAATTCCAAGGGATTTTGATGAGGCTTTTTCTGATCCAAATTGGAGAAAAGCAATTGAAGATGAGTTAGCAGCACTAAATAAAAATCAAACTTGGAAACTGACTAATTTGCCTAATGGAAAATCTGTTGTAGGCAATAAGTGGTGTTCACTGTGAAATATAATCCAAATGGGAGTATAAGTAGGTACAAGGCTAGATTGGTTGCTAAAGGGTTTACTCAAATATAGGGTATAGACTATCAAGAAATGTTTGCTCCTGTTGCTGAATTTAATACTATCAAAGTATTATTATCTCTTGTTGCAAATTTGAGTTGGCCCTTATATCAATTAGATGTTAAGAATGCTTTCTTAAATGGTGATCTTGAAGAAGAAGTATATATGGAAATTCCTTTTGGTTTAGAAATCTAGGTAATGATGGAAAAGTATGTAGACTTTACAAATTATTGTATGGACTAAAACAATCTCCTAGAGCTTGGTTTGAGCGATTTACTCAAGTTGTGGTGAACCTTGGATACATACAATGTCAAACTGATTATACTCTCTTTGTTAAACATAAAGATGGGAAGATGATTGTTTTAATTGTTTATGTTGATGACATAGTGTTGACAGGGAATCACGAGGTGATAGATAGACTTAAGAAGAATTTGGCTACTGAATTTGAGGTGAAGGATTTGGGAAACCTCACATATTTTCTCAGTATGGAAGTGGCAAGATCCAGCTATGGAATTAGTGTATCACAACGCAAATATACACTAGATCTTCTTCAGGAGAGAGGAATGCTTGATGCAAAACCTGTTGACACACCTATGGGAGACAATAAAAAATTAGATATAAGGAAAGATGGTATACCTGTTGACAAAGGAAGGTATCAAAGGCTAGTAGGAAAGCTTATATACTTATCCCATACTAAACCAGATATATGTTTCTCCGTGAGTGTAGTGAGTCAATTCATGAACAACCCGCAAAAGGAGCATATGGAAGCTGGCTACATGATACTTAGATATCTAAAAATGACTCCAGGCAAAGGATTATTATTTGCTAAGGGAGAAAGTATAGGAGTTGAAGTCTATACAAATGCAAATTGGGCTGACTCTACAATTGACAGACGATCTACTTCAGGATATTATACTTATATTTGGGGCAATTTAGTAACCTGGAGAAGTACGAAACAGTTAGTAGTGGCTAAAAGCTCAGTAAAAGTAGAATACCGAGCACTGGCACATGGAATTTGTGAAGGGATATGGATCCTACAGCTTCTAAAGGAACTTAATATCAGTTTTGAGATGCCTATTAGAGTCTGGTGTGATAATAAGGCAACAATAGGGATTGTAAATAATCCTATTCATCATGATCACACTAAGCATGTGGAGATTGATCACAATTTCATCAAGGAGAAGATTGACACTAAGTTGATAGATCTCTCATATATTTCAAGCAACAAATAAATTGCAAACATAATGACCAAAGCCTTATCAAGGGTCAAGTATGATGAATTGTGTGGCAAGCTGGGAATGATCAATATCTATTCACCAGCTTGTGAGGGGGAGTGTTGGAAGTGGGTTTGATAAACCTAGGGCCTATTACAACATTTAACCTAATCTTTACCGTTTTATCTCTTTAAATTATTCTTTTAGATTTGTCAAATCTTTTTATTTTATCTTTTACTAATTTTTAGGAGGAAAATTAGGAAGAACATTGTTTTAGAAATTCCTCCCCTATGCCTATATGTACTGCCCTATTTGCAGCTTTAGTGTGGTTTCCTTCTTAATTTTAAACACAAAAGGGGAAGCAACCTGGCCAGAAACTTAGAATCAGCTTTTGGGGAGGAGCTTTATGTGTACATTGAACAATATATTATAGTTAAATGCTTGTTTGCATTCTGTGGAGAATAACTTCAGAGAAGGATTGATTTTGAGAAACGATTGCTTTTGGAAAAATGCGATTTCAGTTTGGGCTTCGTGTGAACTACCTCTGATAAATAGCATTTCCTGTAACTTTCATTCAATGCAAGAAAACATTTTTCGGGGGTTTGAAGAATCACTTTAAACAAAATTCATAATCAAGCAACAAGTTGTGCCTCTCCACTTGATTTAAAGAGTAGAGATCCTCTGCTGTTGGAATAAATAATGCTGTTGCAAAATAACAATCCTCTGCTGGTATAGTTCTAGAGTAGATATAAATCTTTCAAAATTTATTTTACATGTCACCTTTTTTTTTAAAATTAAAATTCACATTTAGAATATTAAGTATTGATCTTCATGGCTAAAAAATGATTTCAAAATTAACTAATATAGTATGGAATTGCAAAGAAACATTGGAAGTCTATCTTTTGCTTCGAAAGCCTTTGTCATACAAGATCTGCACTTTATGGCTACTAGATGCTATTGCTTGAATTGATAAAAATGAAGGATTACAAAAAATGAGAAATTTTAATTTATATTTAAATAAACATTTTCATTTTCTTTCCCTTGTCCATGATTTCAATATTGAATTTAAATTTCAATCAGATAAAGGCATGAATAAGATTTTTCTATTTTTCCCCATTGTTTTAATATAAGCATACTCAAGATGTTTAACAATATTAAGTTTATGTACTTTGAATTAATGAATGAGAAATTTCCATGTGAGAAATTTCCATGTACAAAATATGCAGGATGCTGTGAATGTTATATTCTCATGGGTAAGGCGAAAACAAGCTACTAATGAAGAAAATTCAATACCCTAATAAATTTACATGTTTATAAAATGAATTCTCCATTTATACATCAAAATCTTGAGCCTTAAACTAGACATATAGCTGAATTGAAAACATGCAAGGATAAAATTACAAAAGCTTTGAAGCAGAAAATCTTCAGCTGAATTGACAGTGCTCTTTATAGCAGTCACCGTCCAAATTCCAGGCCCTGCAAGTCACGAGTCCTACTTATTTTTCAAAACTCAATGCAGGCTACATGAGATACTCCATGGAGACAAACAATTTCAGATACTCCATAAGTCCTTTTGGCTGACATGAATTTAAACCTATATCACAACAAAACTCTTCTTATTGTTCTTGCAGCGGCACGGGATATCAACCTTCGAGCCAGGTCAGCCGGAAGCTGAAGCAACTGTTGCTGAGATTCTGTTGGAAGCTGCCAACATTTGCAAATAAATAAGCATGTTTCAGTAATAGCAACAATATCAAGAGACAGTATCACTGCAAATGAGTTGTATCTGTACGGAAGAATTTGTAAATTACATGTGTAACATACATGTAAATGCTTAATTTTACCTCTGGTATAATAGAAAGAACAGGAAGAATCTCTTGAATTGAATCAAGTTGATTTAATACGAGCGATACTTCCTCCGGCTGGTTCTTGTCAGGACTAACCTGAACCTGTCTGCCTCCCTACAAGACAGTAACTTATCAAAAACTGATTGAATTATTAACACTGCACACACAAACTCGTACATTCCATAATGAATTTCTTATTTGAAATTTATTATGGAAAATATTACTGGAAAAGAAAAATTACATAATCACAGCACAAGATCAGCAACATAAGTTAACTAGAACTCATCATTAACTTTCACTCTTTTCACACAGTCAAACTACATTAGTAATATGAGTGCCATTACAAGGTTCAGTTTTCACAGCAAGAAAGAGCATGTTTGGTTATGGCCTCGACTTGAACATGCCTAAAGAATATGTTTGAATAATTTTTATTGTGTTTACGTCAAACTTATTTGTACAGTCTTGTAATTTTGATGATATCTATTCAAATATATTGGTTCTAAATCAGTACATTTAAATTTTCTCCCCATTTCCCTCATGATGCGGAAACCAAAATTTTAGTTATGTCCCTGTCCAAGTAATGATCTATGTACACTTAATAGTTTAGGGCCCGTTTGGTTCTCCGTTTTGTAAAAGTAAGTTAAGATAAATGAAGTTTGTAAAAATGAAGTTTAGATAAAGGAAGTTTACTGGAAGTTATTATGTTTGGATATTCTTTTTGTAAAAGTAAGTTTTGACAAAAAATCTGTTTGGATGATAAGGGTTAAAAGTACTTTTAGATGTATAATATAGAGTAAATTTGTTTCTCATTTTCCAAAACCCACATTTTGTTAACGGAAAAGTAACTTTTCTCCTCCTTTTCCAAAACCACAGTTTAACCCACTTTTCATTTTTCAAAAAGTCAGTTTGTGTTTCACATGTGTTTGGCCAAACACATCTTTTACAAAACCATGATTACGTTTTGCAAAAGGTGAACCAAACAGGCCATTAGACTGCACATAAACGTAGTTTTCTTTGCAAATGAACTACAGATCTCACCATATTGGAGTCTTCACCTCTTCTAGCTCCTGACATCAATAGCACTAGGCGTTGGAAGGTTCTCAGGTTGTTCATGTCTTCATCAGTCATTAAAGAGGATGTAAAGAAGGCAGAGAAAGGTATATTTGCAGCAGCTGTTGAAGTTATAGAATCCAAGGTTGCTAACCCAAGTGCATCTAAACCCTGCATTAAAAAAGGTCTAATTAAGATTAAAAAGGGAGCTAGATTTGACATGACTAAACCAAGTTAGTCACATTCTTCAGTTGGCTTAGTGTAGAATGACAGCCACGAGTCTGTAGGTTAGAAACACTACGTACAAAGATGTAATTAAGATATCACACCATTAAGTCAATTAATATTGTTTCCTTTCTTGACAACATATTGTAGACTGGCAGCATAGCAGTTGCAGTTGAGATGATGATGATAATGCTTAATGCTGAAGTTAAATCATAGTAGGTGTATGTTTCATCATGTCCAGAATAGAGCATTGTATAACAGATAGCTATATGTACAGCTTGCCATTACAAGCACATGATTATTTACGGACATGAGCTCACTGCGAGAGCTGGCAACAAAGTCATGTCTTGTGTGATTCAAATCTCCAAAGGAACTGCTTGAAATCATGTGATTAATAGCATTTCTGGCTAATTGATCACATGATTAGTCACTGGTTTTTATTATGTTTTCTAGTCAACTTTCTGATCTTTCTAATTTCTATTTAAGCCTGTAATTTATTTTAAATTTCTGTTGCTTGTAAATATCCCAAGACCATTGGGCATTTAGCTGACAAATTCTTAATAAGAATCACGTTGGGTTGCAGATGTTGAAAATTTTCAAATTAAATGGTTTTATTTACTAATTTTCTTCCAGTGTTATAAGTCTTTACATTGCATTTATGCGTCTTTTCCTTTTTCTGATTAAGGTTGATTGGCCGGTCCTCTTGCAGCTTACCTTCTCCTATATAACAATTAGCAACTATTACTTGGAAATAAACAAGAATTTTCAGTCATCATTTAGTAAATTTTTAGGAACTATCCAATAAATTTGTAAAATAAGAATTAATTTTCATTTTTCGTAAATCCTCCCTTCTTATTGTAATTGTTGGAAACCTCTAAAGAAGAAACATACTTTAGCAAATTCCTGAAGAATTATTTCCCTCACAAATGCGCCCTGCAATTTTTACCACGAAAGCCACATAAATCAGGAGAACAAATGACTAGCATAAGTGACCAGATGGAAAAATGCTTATTAAAGACAAACTTAAGCTACCTTTTCCGTTAGTGTAAAAGAAAGGACTTCCTTTATAACCATCCTTGCATCAGTGCTGTCACTTTGTTTTTTCACCAAGGCCCTTTCTGTTTTGGCACGGAGAGACTGCCATAAGAATTTGTTAGTCTGAAGTACTGAAAAAGGAAAAGCAATTAACAGAAATTGATAGAAAGGGGGAAAAACACTATCTTGTGTGATTTCACACATGATTTCTCCACAAATCTATGGTTATCTTGACAATAAAGGCCTAGCCCATGGGTATCCTTGGCCCAACTTCGTAGGGCCCAGGCTTATACTTGGGCGAGCATAAATTTAAGCCTGAATATAAGGCCTATACAACTTTGAGCCCGGAGGGCTTGACCAAACAATATAATCTATTGTAATATTCACTTCACATTATTATATTTTTCTCGTTTTTCAAATTTTCACACTAACACTGCCTATGTTTCGTCATAGCCAGTCTCAAGCTTGGATAAAGAAAGCAAACAAGAAAAGAATAAAGTTTACCTCTGTTAGCAAAGACTCTAGACGATCTATTCTGAACCTGCCGTCCTGATAAGGGAGGACATCAGACAATATTGCAATTTGCAATTGACGCACCAAAAGGAGATAAAGTATAACAATGATATTGAAATTACATTTCTAGGTCAAGTAACATGGAAACATGTTTATCCTGCTTTACCTTATAAAGAAGAGTCTGCAAGGAAGATTTAAGCTGGGGAGAGCTGTCAGTGAGTACTTTCCTGGCAATCCAAGGGTAAGTACTACCCAGAACTTTGTACTCAGGATTGAAGCTGACAGCAATTCCTTCAAGTACAGCAAGGCTGAAAGACCAAAAAAGAGTTTATGTTACATAATATATATATATAGCATGTGAAATGCATATGGTATTTAGTTTGTTATGTACTGTTATAATTGTGAGTACCTACAACTATATAAGGAGTTGTAGGGGTGGGGTTCAATATTGTATTGACTCTTGTAAACTTAATTGAGATTTCTCTCTCACTCTCTCTCGTTTTCCTTCCTTCTCCTATCTTCTACCTTCTTTCTTCCTATCTTTCCTATTCAATACATATCAGTTTATAATTTATAAGAAACTGAATGGAGGAATTCACTTAATCCTTCTTTCAAAAGCATTACCTTCGGATAACAAGTGAGAAGTATGAAGGTATCCTGAATTTGAATTTATACCTGGAAAAGGAAGAAGACAACATAGCATGTTAAAATGAAGCAATAAGAATGAGCCAACCATGAACAAGGAAGAAAATAGCAGGCAAATATATAAAATATGTTATGATTTTGGTCCATTATGTAATAAACTAGCACATTAAATTTACATCCCTTCTTGGAGTAGGGTTTGGAAAAATAATTAAATGCTGTAGATTGTGATTTCAAACAATAAGCTTCAGCTCTGAAGCTCGGGAACCTACATGACACTTTTTCTTATTCTATAATAAGCAAGTGACTCAATGTGATTATACTTATTAAATTCAGGGAACAAGTACGGAGTATATAAATATGGAGAATTTAATCATGACTATATTTGTCATATAACAGGCCCCATCAAGCTAGTACAACAATGCAGGATTCGAGCTTAGAAGTTTCACTACCATTTAAGTTTTAAAAAAATGGAGATGCTGAGAAAAAGTTGGAACTTGGGTTGCTATATATATTTTGAATGGGAAAATGAAGTAGATAGAGGTGATAGAGGCAAAGTGAGGCTCTTGAGAAGGTAATGTATCCCTACTCAAATATCCTCCCAAAATTTGACACAGCCAGTAGCCTAAAAGAATTATACACCTTAATGGATTTCCATGAACTAGAGTATTTTGCAGTGACTGCTGGGTTAGATCCCACCCATCCCGTAGTAAACTATATTACAGTTTATGACCTGGTGCCATTAGAAACACATCAGCACGAATAAAGACACCACACTCTTCATTGTTTCTTTTATTGTCTATTGTCTGTTTTTTCCCAACATTCTTCTTTGTTTTGAAGAACATAGAAGGTAAGTATGGCAAATGTACACATCAGATATGGAAGTAAATGATCAGAGCCCATATATAACAACTATATCATGATTAACATTTATAGGTTTTTTTTTATGGGCCATTGACAAACCCTAAAAAAATTACAAATGGTCTCTGGGTCCTTATGTATGTTTTAATGTAAAGAAGTACTTACATGGTGGTTCCTAAGTTTCCTAAAAGATCTCCAAAGCTGATATTACGAATTCCTTTGGCAACGGCATTTTGGAAGACACCTTGATCAAAACAATACAGGCAATATCATTAATACATTATCCACAAAGGAGAAGTAGTGAATTTAAACAGCAAATTATGGTCTGAAAATATTAAAGTTCACCTAAACATAATTAAATAAAAACCTGTCAAGGCCTCTGTAACAGCTACTCTGTCGGAAGTTGGCGGAAGAAGCCTGATAAAATTTACAATTAAATTAGACCTACACCAATGAGAATGATCTACTCAAACTGAAAATGGAAGCCATATAGTCAAATTTCATAAATACCCGAGAGTGACAAAATCCTTAGCCAATGCATCAAAATCACGATTTACAAGATGGAGACAAGCTTCAATGAAACCATCACGCAGTTCTTGTTTAAATTCACCAGTCATGCCAAAATCTGGTGGCAAGAGGAGAAAAAAGAAAAGGGAAAAAGTTTGTTACATGTATATAATATGTAGTCCATGGATGTATAAATGAAGCCATTCCTACTATGTTTGATAGGCCAGACAAGTCGAGATGCTTGTAAGTAGCGTGTAGCATAGAAAAGCTTGACCTTTGCCGATGAATTTAATGCCTACGCATACAAGGAACTTTTACTGTATTCAAGGGCTATGAATTTCACCATTGACAGTTGGTTGGGTAGTAAGAGATTCAACACTTCTTAAGCAAAATCTCGACTTTGAGTTTTGTGAACGGAAAAAATCATATTGAGAGAATTACTCCAATTTAAGCCCTTCAATGCTTGAATTTGGTCAGGTAATAATAGATACCAAATAATTATATAAAAAAATGGCTATGAATTTCTTACCAGAGGTAACACCCAGCCAGTGTGCTAACAATTGTGGTGGCACACTGATCACCAGCATTACCAGACTTCAACTGATTTTTAACTTGAATTTAGCCATCACCTTGGACACAATCAGCCTTTTTGAGACAATTTTAAATCAATCCTACCAAACCCCATCTAATTGATTCCGTACTTTAGCTAAGAATTTTAGGACCCTGAGTTAAATCCAACCCTTTCAGAAAAACCCTATGTTTCATGCAAGATATGGAATTGCTTTAGAATTTTTTTAGGCAAGCTGGGTCATCTTACCCTCCAGGGCTAGGCAGGTAAGCTGTTTCATGTCAAACTAAAGTTCAACACACTGGCACCATACTAAACCTTAGAATACATAATTTTGACCTAATTAAACCTAAAGTATATTATAAGTAATATACACATCAACAATGTGAGAAAGGGAGTTTTTTGATAAACAGATCATCAGAGTTGATCTTGCTATATATCACAGATTAAATAAATTTTTTTAAGGAAATATATATCAATACCATCCATGAGCCTTCTCTTAGCTACTTAAGCTTCAGGGATGAATTGATTCTTCACAAGATATTAGAGCCTGTATCACCTGGTTACAATCCTTACCTCCCCCAATTTTCTATTCTGGGCCTATGTTTTGATCATGTTTCAAGCCTAATGACTTTAATATAAGGGTCTGTGTTTTACAAGAC
Source organism: Adenanthera pavonina (assembly GCA_026686845.1). NCBI lineage: Eukaryota > Viridiplantae > Streptophyta > Magnoliopsida > Fabales > Fabaceae > Adenanthera > Adenanthera pavonina. The sequence goes on along the minus strand of JAIVEN010000001.1, from coordinate 47,961,337 downwards.
AGATATCAAACATCATATTACAATTTTGCCCTTTCATTACTTTTTTTATGTCTCTCTTTATATTTGACAACATGATTCTATTAGCAGCTGGAAAACAACAACAGAACAAGTAACAGAAACAATCAAGCTTACACATGAACTTAAGAAACAGAAAGAAAGCAAGGATTTATACCACGAGGTAGGTATTCCAAGAGTTTAACTTGTTTCAACCTTTAAGTTTTAGACAGGATAATTATTGTAGACGTCAACCAAGAAGCCAAAAGAAAATAAAGCAAACAATAAAGTGCATACAAAAACACAGTGGATTATATATTTCAATTTTTCACACTTAAATTACCTAAATAAGCTAGTTTTCCATCATATGTACGAAGAAGATTGCCAGGGTGTGGATCTGCGTGATAGAATCCATACTCAAGAAGTTGATTGAATGAGCAGTAAACTCCTACCTAATTAGCACCAGAAAGGGAAAAAAAAACTTGCTTAGTTCATTGTGTAAGAGCTGACAGCTATACAGAGTAAATCTTAAAAAAAACTTGTTCACATCTAATTTTACAAATGACCTCAATCAAGTAGAGATCCTTCACTTCTGATAACTTTTGCCCCTACAATAACCATAAAAATTAAAAAGGATTACATCAGAAAAAGTCTCAATATGAGGCGGAAGAGCCAAAAAAGATCACCTGCAAGAGAAAATGGCTCCTATATTCCTCTTAAAATTAAAAGGGAGAGAACTTGAGGCACATTCCCAGAAAAATTATTCTTAAGAGAGTTTGACAACAGAAATTACTTTAGACTGCTATTTTTCTGACTATTTGAGTTTGTATGTGGTAGTATTCTAATTCATACCAGTACAGAAAAGAAAATTCAAGATATTTTCTAAATAATCTCAGAGTCACACATCCTATGCGCCCCAGGTTAATTTATCTGAGTTTCAAGCCATACATGCATTGAACTAATCCTGCTAAACTAAAGCAGAAAAGTAAAGCGAGATGAAACAAATACCTCAATCCATTCCATGACAAGGACATTGCGAGTTGTGTACTCCATATACATTAAGGGAACCACAACATCTGGTATAGAGCCATATAACTTCCTGTTCATCACACATAATGAAGAAAAAAAAGGGAATTCATGATGCCTTGATTAATGTTCAATGAGAACTAAAAGAAAACATCATTTGCAATGCTAGGTCCAAATTTTGGTACAAAGAGAAATTAAATGAAATATCCATCAGCAAGGTAGGGACTGCTATGGTGATTGCTCTGAATTAAAGAAATTGTTAGCTAATGAAAGGCTTTGCAAGCCTGTGATATAATGATTTAGGAGCTAGCTGGACAAACTTTCAGCCTCTTAAAAGCCCAATCTAAGTAAAAGGGAAAAAAGAAAATGAGAAAAAAATCAGCTCCGAAGTGCAACAAGTTCCTTTAAATGTTAATTTAAGCGTTGGAAAAGTCAGAGTATCTTCATCATTAACACTCTGCTATGACCATAAGATGTTTAGAGAAAAAAGTTGAAAGCTGTTCTGAGATAGATACTTGATCAGATTTAGACAGAATGAAGTTATGTAGACTAAATAAAGAATATTACTCTTATTTTATGATTGAGTATTTTTGGAAGTGACCTTAGAAGAATATTCTAGTAAAATGAGCATAATTCTTCCTAACATTCAAATATAAATAAAGGTAAAGGCAAAGGCAAAAAATTGCAATGAAGCCTACAATCTTTCTCCCCTTTGTCCTCAGTTTTACCTCTTTACTGCTTCTATATATTTTCCAACACTGCAAAACAAATAAAAATCACTAAGGAAACCACTGTCAGAACATGACAATGAGGTTGAAGTCCATCCAACAGAAGCTCTAAGGGGTAAAATCCAGAGGGTGTTAAGATCCAACCAAATGCACTAAGTCCCCATGAATGGTGCCTATTTTTTCAAGGCTTTTCGCTTCTTTATTCTCCAAAAGCTTAAAAATAAATTCATTCCAAGTTCTCAGAACAGACCCATTGCTCAGAAAGAAAATAAAGAAAACAAAAACAAACAAACAAAGGGCTTAATTCATTCCAAGCCAAGTCACAATATGAGAAAGATGACTGATAGTCACAGTAAGAAAAATGTGAAAAATATTAATGAACTACCACCAAGTCAAACACTTTTCCTATGTTTTCCAAGCGTACTACCATACCCTCAGAGTAAAAGAGTGAAAAAAAACAGGAACATTGTTAAAACTTAAAACACTGATAACGTGCACTTACCTAAACTTGAGACCGTTGCTAGCTTCATTCTTATAGTCCATCTCCTGCATTCAAGGTGATTTACCTGTATTCAATTTTAAGTTCCAAGAATTACAACTTTCATAAAATCTGCACAAAATTAATAGGTTGGAGATCTGATAAGTTTGAGAAACATTGCAAATTACTACATTATTCAATCCTCAAACTATGTACATTAAGACTGTGGATTAAATGATTAGGGAGTAATTTGGAGAGTGGGTAGTAATTACAAATTTAGATGAATTAGGGTTTTCCTTTGAATAAGAGCTTTTAAAATAAAATAGGATCACTTGACATAAAGTTATCATTTTTGTCAACAAAAGAAGAAGTGGAAAATATAAATGAAATGGATAAACCATCCTCTCGTGCCATCATAAAGAAGTAGTTTTTGTTTTCTTTTTTTTTATTCTTTTTTGGAAGGGGGTTGGGGGAGGAGGCAGAGGAAAAGAGAACCAGAAAAGGAAAAAGAAAAAATAAGTATGCATACAAATATCACCAGCTTCAGGAATCGATTTGTGAGTCCAGACACATATAGGTCCAAAGGCGTGGTGCAAGAGAAAAGGATGATAAAATATGGATGCTACTAAACAAAGGAAACAGGTTAATGGGAAAAAATTCATCAGCCGAGAATAGAATTGTTGAGATCCTGACACTAATTATTTAGTTCATTTATTTATCTTGCTCTCCTCATTGGATTTTCTTCTTTTGTTTTATTCTTTTCTTTCACAAGCTCGTTGAGCAAAGACACAAAACTCAAAAGAATATCAACCCTGGCACTAACAAGGAATGAAGTATATTTAAGCTATTTATATGAGGACTAATTGAACAAGGTAATTTAACATATACAGACATCATGTACTAAAACGACATCAAGTACCAAAGATCTGGATTCTAACAATGTCTTCTAATCAAGACTCTAGATTTTGACCAAGTGTTATAATTATTACTCGTTACTATAATTCAAGCACAACTGTTAAGTAAGTGGACTTCAACCCTTATAGACCAACTAATAATTCAATCCATAGACAGACCAGGATCCAAAAATATATTTGCAGGCTTGCAGCAGCAACAAGTATCAGATACAAGCAGTGTCATATATGCCTTTCACCAGGCTGTGAGATCATCCATACATGAATGAATGGTCCTCCATATTGAAATCCTAGTTCACACAATTTCCACCACGTAAACATGCATATTGAAAAGTTCAAGTGAAGATACAAGGATATCATTGCATACCCGGAAAAGACTTGATGCCCACTCATCAACAACAGCCTGCATATATAAGATCATGCTTAGCAACCAAATGCACTATAGTACTGAAAATATACCATAAATAGATAGAAAGATATATATAGATAGAATGATAGATAGATAGATAGATAGAAAGACATATAGATATACATATGTGTAGAGTGAGAGAAAAGGCTTATTGCTGTTTACAAGCACTATTTATGCAGCCCCATACTGAGTTAAAAGAAAAATAATCAATTTCACCATCAATCAGTCTTGAATGAATGGGCCATTAATAGCAACAATAATCATTTTGGTGCTGATGTAACTAAATTCTCTACACCTTCCACTTAGTCTCAGTCAGACATTACACTACCTGTAGATCAGTATTAAATTTGCCTGCTCTCCTAATAAAGCCCGCCAGAATGCGTAAGATTAACATGTCAAGGGAAATTGCAGCTTGGACACCTGGTCTTTGGACTTTAACAGCAACAAGCTGTCCTCTTTGGCGAAGCCTAGCTTGATAAACCTACTCTTGCGAGAAAGAAGTTCCAATTTTCAGGAATATGAAACTAGAATTTAAAAATATGTAAGGTCTGATAAAACTTCCACAATTATCAGAAAGATAAATACGGCCTATAAACCTGCCCTAGGGATGCTGCAGCCACGGGCATAGGCGAAATCTCTGAGAAAAGCTCATCAATAGGCAAACCAAGTTCTTGCTCTATCATGTTGAAAGCAACTTCTGTGGAAAATGGGCTTATTCGGTCTTGCAGCAATGAGAGTTCATCCAAATACGATGGTGGTATCAAATCCTACAAGGATAATTCATTTAAAATTTTTCTGTATCAATTTTAGTCAATGTTACAAGGAAACAAGATAATACTCTCTTCATTCGTTAATATAAAGGACATTTAGGGGACTTATTTTATTTCAAAATATAAGGGAAAAATAAGGATTGTCTGGTGTGTTTAATATTTTTTTCCAAAAATGCCCCTAATTACAATTCATTCTTATTAATTACATGATAAAAGTTATTGACATTAAATTAGGACATTTTTTGAAACTACTTGGCATTTCTAACAAATTTAATGATTTTAACTGCCTTTCTTAGTTTGTGTGATTTAGTTATTTATCCCTTATATTAAGGAACGGAGGGAGTATCCTGCTAACACATAAAGGAGTTCACATCCTCCTAAATAACCCAAAAATGGGACATAAGTTTAGAAAGCGATTGAGAATAAAGTTAATATATCTTAGTCAACTAATTACCAAAATAAAACACCAATACTTGAATTAAATAACCAAATAACAATCAAGTTATAAATATTATCAAGCACTTGTGTTTAGGCCATTACAAATAAAGATAGAAAAGGGTCGAAATATAAATATATAGCAATAGGACACAGCCTAATACATAGACCAACTGTATGGTGTGCTATGTTATATGTACTTTAAATAGCATAATTGAATTTGATGAGAAATGAATGGCATTTATATTGTCTATCAATTATCATTTATCATAATGAAAATTAAAGAGAAAAAGAAGTTTTATTCCCATGTAAATATCAATTTCAGCATATGTGCATTCTCATAGGTGATAGGTGGTAATTGGCACACTAAAACAGGAAAGCTGTGTGAAGCATCTTAAAAGGCCAGTAACAAATATAGAAAGCATGCCTTAATAAAAAAAGTTCAGGTTGTTTTGGCCAAAAAAAGTTCAGTTCAGCTTAAATAATGCAATTAATTGCAACTTACTGGACGAGATGATACAGCCTGAGCAATTTTAATATATGCCTGCAAGAAAGTAAGAAAAAACTTTAATTTACAAAATGAACTTATAAATGACAAAACTAAATCAGAGCATAACATAAACAAAGCATTTTGAAATGCAACTATAGTAAATGAAATCCAGCACACAATTTAGCATCTCTAGCAGTGAACCCATTAATGACAAAACCCTTTTCAGTACAAACACCCATTTGACCTATCAGAGATTGGGGAGATATTGCATAAAAAAGGCAGTTAGGTAGGAAACTGACTGACGCATTACAACAAGAACCTTGAGAAAAATATTAACAGATGCGAATTGATGCAGACAATCACGAACAAATTTAAGATGAACTGAGCAGTGCATTGAAACTTTTACTTTAATAGTGTTCCATACTTGAAGGAAAAAAGAAAACAGAGGGAACCTATACAATAAGCATTATAACTCAACCTGACATTTATGAATCGTAATGGTTCAACAACTAGATGAGAACCCAATAACCCCAAAAAAGTTCAACAAAACTCATTCGAGCAAATGAAATGCAGAAACAACCGCTTGAATAAACTGAAAGCTGCAATGATAAAGCTTACCCATTCACGCAACTAGAACAAAGTCATACGGTAACTTGACATATCTCAGAAAAAACATTAAGGACCGCTTTATCATTAGCAATCAAAATCATAATGACACCAAATTATCGGATAAGGATATCAGAAGAAAGGCCGATAAAGTTTAAAAAACATGACATACCGGCCCAAGTTCGACCAATATCTTCCTGAGTTCTGCAGCTCTAACCTGCAAGTAAAAATTAAAACGAAACACAATGCTTATCAATGCAAACAGCAAATCATAAGCTTCAAACAAAAAAGATTGTCCTAGTGTGATAATGAAATTCAATCTCTCCATCAGAAACATACTGCAAATGAGCCAATTAGGATGCATAAATAAAATTTACAAACCTCAAACATTTCATCAGAACGCTCCATCAGTCTGTCGATGTAACGGAGGCCAAACCACTTGCCAAAAGTAGTTCCTATCTGAAACAAACGGCGAATAACAATCAAAGGCTTTCTCCTGTAAATGGCAGCGATCCTAGATATGCTGTATTCAGCCAGAGAGTCTGCCTCAGAGGTGCTGAGCTCGAAGAGGTAACCAGACTTCGCTGTAAAGGTGTCGACTTCACCACCCCCGCCACCGGCGGCGGTGGCAGCATATATGCGGGATTGGTGGGTCCCAGAAATTTGGTGGGAATGAGGGGAAAGGGGAGGAAACTGGAAGAGAAGAGAGGAACTGCATTGGTTAGGGAACAGAGAAGGGGATTGGGGTTTGCAAGTGGCGGGAAACGATGAGAGAGAAAGAAAAGGATGTATGAGCATTTGCAGAGAGAGAATTGTGCTGTGTAGTTACAGTGAGTGAATGAATGAGGCTGGCAAGGAAGGAATGGAATAGAATTTTGCAGAAGCTTTTGTTACGTAACCTCTCCTCTTGGAGAAGTCACTACCTCAATTTTTCTAAAAAGACAAAAAAAAAAAGATACAAATGGCACATGGTGTCTTGGGGACCTTGTATGGCCTATCCATTCGCAAATCCAATTTTTCACGAATATGCTAAATTGGAAGCACGGATCATCCTGTGGTTCAGTGCAAGTATATCTATCAGCTTTGAAACTTGATTTTGTATAGTATGTCCACCTTTTTTTTTAGGTGGGCACTCGACATCTGAATCTACCCTTTTAACTTAAGGAGCTATTAAGAGTTTAGAATAATTCTGCTTGATCAAGGTGAAGTATTAAAACCAAAGATAATTTTAAAAAAAAGTTTTGTTTGAATTTAATTGAATCTTGAATTTTCATTTATTTATACTTTATAAAGATAATAGATTATATATATGATGATTTATTGAAAAACTAAATAATATAAGGGATTGTTTTTACCAAATAAAATAACGGATTTCAAATTATAAAAATGTGAGTAGTTATCAACTACGGTAATTACAAAATTGAAAATATCATTTTTTTAAATAAATTAACTCACAAAACATTTAAAATAATAAATATGATCGATTAGTCAAAAAAAAAACTTAAATGTGAATCATAAATTAACTCATTATTCATATAATTAGCAAATGATTAATTATTAAAACAATCTTAAATAATATTATTTTTCTTTCTTTACAGGTGATACTAAAAACATCAATACCAATATATCAATATATAATATAAAATATAAACTATCTAGCAAAAAAAAAATTTGCCACAACTTAATAGAAAACTGTACTATTAATAAGTTATTAATTTCATATAATACACTGAAAGATGTGTCTAATTGAACCAAAAACACAACGTTGTCATGACAATTTATTGTTTTCACATGTTTCTAAATCACAAAATCATACTATGATATCATATTAACTTTATATGCATATTTCGCTTTAATTCATATTATAAGATATTTTGTATGATAAATTTTTTATTTAAAATATAGGATATTAATTTTTTTTTTATTTTACCCCTATTCTTATTATTTTCTCTCTTCTCATTTATAACATTACAATAATAATAAAATAAGTATTTAATAAAGATAAAATAGGAAATATAGGTACTTTTTATATTAATTTAAATTAAAAAATTATTTTATTAATATACGTGTAATTGATATAAAATGTCTTATAATATAGATTGAAGAAAGTAATTTATAATCATTTTAGTAATCAATTTATATCATTTACTTTACGACCTGTACAAATCATAATATTTGAATTGTGTATAAAATAATTTAGAACTACTATTGATCCAACCGTTGACTCATTCAATTGATTTTTAGAATCATAAGATTAAATCTAGAATTATAAGATTTTTTTTGGTCAGTAGAATTATAGGATTTTGATTACAATGTAGTATGTACTCAACCATCTTATTAGCCCTTATCTTCTGAAGCTCCTAGCACGACAAAAGGACCAAATTTGTACACTCATGTACATCCAATAGCAAGAATGAAATAAAAGACAATCTGATCGGCACATACGCAAGCTAATTGACTTGCTTAGAAAGGAGAACAAGCAACCCTTGAGGTCCCACTAATATTTCATTAAGAAAACTGATTAAGCCGAACCAAACCACAGGAGTGACGTCCACACCAGCAAGGGGAGGGATCACTTTGCGGGTTTGAACAAGAAGTGGCTCAGTGGGAGCATAAGCAATCACATATGGAAACTTTCCCACTGGAAGCTTTGGGTACCAGGACATGACTATTCTCAAGATAAACAGAAATCCAAACACAGACAGAAAGGGACCTAGAAACCCAATTGCTAGCTTTGCAGTAGCAGGGTCCAAATCTGCAATAGTAAATATGTGTGCTGCTTCTGTTGTGGTCAGCTTTAGAGTATTGGAAACTGCATTTGAATCGAAAGATGCTGTCTGTGAAGTCACTGCTGCATCCGGTGTTAAGAATTCAGTGCATGCTCTACATTGCAAGATCCGAGATCTGCCATTGACTGGTCTCTTGGTACGATAACTTGATCTTTCCTGCAACATTTGGAATGTCAGATTATGGTGTGGAGCAGAACATAGCACCAGAAGTGCAAAAGCAGAACATTTCTCTATATCAGAGGTCATTCAATTGCCATATCCCATGAAATAAGGTGTGGCCATTAACAAATGCTTCCTTTTCATACAATACAAAAGGTATAATCGATTTGACAAATATAGCTTAAATTGCAAGTACCATAAGATTTGACTTTGAATTTGAATTTGATGTAAATCAAAAATCGATACTAGATAATAGGTTATGAAAACTTGTCCTGCGTCCATACTTCTTTGGCAACATCTCTATCAAAAATGTGAATTTCATAAATGGCTGTAAGTGATAAATGATCTCCTATAAGTACCAAATACAACTTCGTACTGACACTCTATGTTAAAGGTAACCAGAATCATTTGGTATCAATGAAGAATAAACAAAGCAGAAGCAGATAGTGGCTCTGTTTCGATGGAAGCAACTTTAATTAGTATATCAGTATTCAAATTAGAAGAAGACTAGTTCCTACTAAATCTGTAATTATTTTGCATTCCTTTCGCTGATTTCACATCTGGAACATGTTGAAAAAAAGGCATGGATCAATCTGAGTTTTCTAGCCATACCAAACATTATATAAAAATTGAACATGAGCAAATTGCAAAACCACACAAATAATACATTAAGAAAATTAACTGAATTTATGTTATATTATATACAATTGACCATGTGATCTTGTGGATTATAAGACCTACATTCTTTTCTTCTAATATCCTAATGCACTTTGTAAGCTATATATCTGAATTCTTCTAACCCTAATGAAGGTAATATCTTAAGAATTCATCCTTAATTTAAATCCATCATATGTACCATTGTGATGCTTCTTAACTGACAATAGCTGAATATGTGAATTCTTAAAAACAAACCAGGTCAGGCATTTGAATTGTCTTTTCTCCAGTACACGCTAAGTAGAACTATCATTGGCTATATTTTATTTTCATGTCATCACATAATCTGAAATTGACCTTCCTCTTATGCTTCTAGCCACTCCAACTAAGATCAACAGGGAAGTTTCATTATACATGACAAAACATCTTATGGTACATCTGTGAACCTAGTCAGCAATTGAAGTAGAAAACGTGCTTCAGATATCCCATTGCAATACAAAAATGATATAAAATAAGATATTCAATGCCTAGACAAACTTTGATGTGCAAGAATTATCCTGGTATTTAAAATTTTATCTCAAAACAACATGTAGATTACCTCCAATCTAGTATATTGGAAGGACGATGCAACTAAGTATTGAAATTTCAAATTTTAATTTACGTTACTAAAAGTTTGAAATCAGATACACCACTGCGTAGTGCCAACATAGGATAAAAAATCAGATACAATGTGCCCTCATGTGGGATAGTAAAGCAAAGGAAAGAGGAATTTAAAGTAAATTGCCTTTTCGGTCCTCCAAATATACATCTTGTCTCAACGATCCCTTATGTATCTCATTTTAATCCTCAAAAAGTCATTTCTGTTTTAAAATGATCTGCACACTAAATCTGGTAAGTGGTAACAAATAATTAACAGGACGAGTTATTTGGATGTTAACTGCTTATGCCACTATCAAAACACTACTTTAGCACTCTAATAAAACACAAAACTCACTTCGGAGAAGTGCTTATGCAGCATTTTAATGGCCACATAAGCAATTAACAGCCACGTCACTTGCACCTTAGGCACCTATCTATCTCGTTGATTATCCATTCATAGTGTTAGCTTGAGGACCACTTATGAACAAAAATAACATTCGAAGGACTAAAATGAGACATTATATCCTTGGAAAGACTAAATTAAGACCAGCTACACTCCTGGAGAACCAAGAATTCATTTAACTCAAGCATGAGCGACCTGGGAAACATAATTATACCTAAAATTTGAAATATAAACATGTTGGCTTAATCTTGGTGCAAGTATGCCTAGCTGCAGTGCTTAATGAGGGACATGTTTGAATCCAAATGCATTTCCCTTTCTCTATTATCATCACTAACCACTTAAATTTAAGCTAAGAGCAAATCAAAACATACATCAATTGAAGCCCAAAAAAGCAAAATTAAAGTGAGCTCGCCAAATTCAGCTATTCGAAACATTCAAAACGAAATTTCCAGATAATTACTGCTGGATACAAGAGAAACCGCACAGAATTCTCAAATTAAAGAAAACATAGAGAGGGTGGAAGTTACTTACAGAAACATTGAAAGAACTTCGTTTGTATATTGAAGGTTTCCATCCTACAAAATTGGCATACAGAAACAGAAGGGAGTGAAGTAAATAGAAGAACACCTGAGAATCCACAGAAGAAAAAAAATTTACCTTTTATAGAAAGGGTGTTCAGAAGATAAGATTGCGAAGCCACCATTATCACTGATGATAACGAGAGAAGGGACGACAGCGAGGGAGGGAAAGCCGTGCCTTTTAACGAGAATAGAATTACATTTGGGCAGGTATTTTCGTCAATACAAAATAGTAGCATCGACAAGAATGGTTAAATGACATGAGACATTTTATTAGTGAACGTGGGTCCGTGCGAATACGAGAAAATATTTATATTCTTTCTAATTTAAAATTAATAAAAATATAAGCGAGTTTAAAAAGAAAGTATTATTAATTTAATTTAAAGGGGATGATAGTTATGAACCAAAATCTGGAACTAATTACAACAACAAATCAAAACTTTGCAAATTGCCAATAAAGAGTTCAACATCTTTTATTTACAAGAAAATGAAACCACAATTACTAAAATACTTTTAATTAACGTAAAACAGAAAAAAAAGAGTGTCAAAATTGAAATGATATTGTAAAGACTTTGAAGATGAGTATAATAAACTAGAAGTGGGAATTGAAATTTGTAAGTAAATTTTTTTATTAGTATAAAATCAGAAAAGATTAGTATAAAAAAATTGAAATAACAGTGTAAAACCTTTAAAGATGAATATAAAAAATCAGGTGCAATAGTTGAAATTTATAAGTGAATTTATTTTGAGAATTTCCAATTTTTGACACTCATTTCAATAGTTTTATAATATATTTTAGTTTTCTATAGTCACATTCTTCTATTTCATATTAGTGAAGGAAAATTTATTTACAAATTTCAACTCTAAATTTTTGGCACTCATCTTCATTAATTTTATACTATCATTTCAATTATTTATACTTATTTTCCCATATTCCACACTTATGAAAAAATTCATTTAAAATTTTCAAGTCCCATATTTAACTTTTTATACTCATGCTGCTCTGTTTCATTTAAGAATATTTTAGTAATTTTGGTTTTAATTTCTGATGAATTAAAGACCTTGAATCTATTACTAATATTTTACATAGTGTTGACATGATATTAGAATCAATTCAAGATTTTGATCAATGACTATCATTCCCCTTATCAAAATATAGATGAGAGAGTATAAAATATAACTTAGAAGTGCCTGTTTGGATCTACTTCTGAAACCAATTTTGAGCCCAAAATCAATGTTGTAGAAAAAATAATTTGTTTGTTTATCATATCACTTTTATATTTAAAAAACAGTTATGGTTGGAAACTCATTCTTGGCAAAAGCAGCTTGGAGGTTGTTTTTCCGTTGCAAACTATGGTTGAATATTAATTATGTATCAATTAAAATAAAGTTAAATAAAAATTGACCAATAAAAATGAGAAAAAATGGAAAAATTGAAAAAATAAATTTTCTATAAAATTTCTCCTATCTAATAACCAAAATAACCCTTCAAAATTTTAATCTTCATGGAATAGAACTTGTAAGAAAATGTTACACCAGATATATTATGTTCTCAATTAAATAAATATAAATTAAATTTTAATTCAAGTAAATTAAATTAATCATGTGATAGAGTTTAAGCTTAATTTAAAGAAAAATTATAAATTTTGTCAAAACCAATTTTCAAATAAATCATTCAAACATAAACACGTTAGTCCAAAGTTAATTTTTATCATAACTACGTTATAAAATCAATTCCATCAAAATTCATTTTTGACTAACTGAAAACTAAACGAGCACGAAGACAATCAGAATTTGCAGCCCCAACAAATTCCAGTAGAATTTACCCAAAAAAAAAAAGAATTCCAATAAAATTTGACACAATCAGGAATTTAGGGCAAAGGAAGCAACAATGATTTCAGGTTGACAGATAAAATTATCATACTCCATACAATATTTCAAGAAAATATGCCAATTAAAATCAAAATTCGGGCATGTATTTTGGTGATGACTGTATTTGGTCCTCCAATTTGTTATGGAATCTTGATTATAAATATTCACTGAATAAATAAACATTTGCGTAAAACATATGTAAGACAAGTGGATGGATTATAACTTTAGTCATAGTCTATATATATATATATATATAATATTTATTGAACAAGTAAAGAATGAAATTTAATATTACAACAATATGTTACGCAAAATTTCCATGTCTAGAAATCAACATTTGGGCATATCAGGGGGTGGTGACAGCATCTGTTCGCCTGGACTGTTTCCATTCTTCACAATGAAAGTCATAGCCATTCCCCATGTCACGTGGCGTTCTAAATGACAATGCATAAACCATACACCTAAATATCCAAACCAAACACAATTAATATAAAACATCCAAAACAGAACACGAGCAATAAATATGAAATGCAATAAATTATCTTTTAAGATCCTAACAAAACTAGTGCAGTGGATGTAAAATACCTGGATTTTTTGCTGTGAATCTTATGGTTACCCAACCATTTTTGGGTATAGACACCGTGTTTTGATAAGGAGGATCAACAAGGTTGTACTTCAAAGGATCCTTATCTTTGTCAAAGTTGCCAAATCCCCAGCCAACAACATAGAAACTATGTCCATGCAGGTGAATTGGGTGTTCTGTTCCTGCAAGAACATTAGTTCCCTGAAGAACAAGTTCCACCGTGGATCCATACTCAAGCACCTTCACCTCTGTGTCTACCGACGAAGTCCACAAGAATTGAGGCACATTATTCCCAGTGAAGTTGAATGCCAATGGTGGCACATCTGGAAACTTGTCTCCATAAACACCACTAATGTTGTGATAATAAGCCTGCAAAATGTTAGCCCCTTGAGGCAACTGGAAGCTTATATTGTTCATACTAGCCGCAAGGCGACCATGATTTGGACCAACACACATCAAACCATTCTCACATGGTAATGTGTTGACTGATACTGTGTACAGAAGCTTCGTGCTTATCTCTAACGGCACATCAATGGGGTGGTCTTTGTCTGCTAAGCTTCTGAATTGGCTTATGAGGTTTGTCGAGGCAACGGTGTCGTTTGGGCCTGGAAGAAAAGGCAAGGAAGGGAAAGTTGAAGCTGGGATGTAGTTTCCTTTGTATTGAAGGATAGCAGTGGTAATTATGGGGTTAAAAGGAACGAAACTAACACTGGAATAAGCCCTAACAGCCATGTAATAACGATCTAATGGTTGGTTTGCTTCTAGTAAGACATCCATAGTTTGGCCAGGTGAGATTGTGATGTGATCTACTTTCACTGGCTTTATGTAGCTGCCATCTGTTCCTACCACTGTGAGTTTATGGCTTGCAATGGCAAAGAATAGAACGTCTTCTAGTGCAGCATTGATCATTCGGAGAAGATAGGTTTTGCCATGTCGAACCTTCAGCTTGAAAGTTTCTGCAATAATTACAAATTACTGATAAGAATTGATATTGCTTTCAAATATAATCCACACAAAGAGAGACTAAAAATCTAGCACCCATACATATATAACATTAATTACCAGAATTTGAGCAAGGGTAAAAGTCACCAGGTTGCCCGTAAATGGTGTAAGCATCAGACAACATGGGGTCTCCTCCATTTCTACGAAATTTGTTGAAAACCTTAACTATATCTTGTTTCCACCACTCTCCTGCATTTATAAGTCAAAAATACGTAGTTATTTAATATTTTCATTATATTTTTATTGAAAAACTTGAGACTCAACATCTCAATGCTATGTCAAGACCTTAAATTAATAGATCTGATACCTAATATAATGGGGAATTCTGCTTGTGGTTTTGGGAAAGGGTAGGTGGTTCCTGGCTTGGGTTTAATAACAATAGCACCATGAACTGTGGCTCGAGAGTAATCACTGTGAGCATGCCACCAAAGAGTGCCTTCCTCTTCAGAAAAAATGACCTTTTGGCTAAATTTATGCCCTGTTTTTATCGGACACTGAGTTATGAATTCTGGACCATCTGACCAAGGATATCTTGGTTGGTTCACTCCATGCCTACACATTAATAAGTTCAAGTTTATAATCAATGAACACCTCTCGCAGATCAAATATGAAACTTATCAATTAAATTTAAAAGCTACCAGTGGATGGTGATACTCTGGTTAGCTCGGTTATAGACATCAACAATGATGGTTTCACCTTTGGTAACATACAATGTTGGCCCTGGAAATTGCCCATTCACTGTCAATATGTTCTTGGTGCAGCACAGTCTCGTGTAGGAAGCGTCTTTGACCTGCACTTAATTAAATCATGCTAACGTCAAGGTTCAAATTAACGACTATTATACATATAATCTCATCATATTAGTGAGTAATTACTTCTACAGATATCGCTAAACTTAATTATTAGCCTCATATATGGAAACATATACCTCAAATGTGTAGTGCCTGAATGCGTCGGATCCGGAAATGAGGAATTTGCTGAGGAACAAAACCCCTAATTGGAATATCAATATCACTGAGATTCTCATGACAACTTTGAACCAACAAAGGCTTGATCTCCCTGCTTATTATTATTAGTATATAATATCTCTGCTTGATGCTTTGCTGAGTATAATGTTGCCGTTTGGTGCTTGAAGAAAGACTCGATGATATCTATGAATATATCTGCTGAAGAGAATGATTAGTGTTCTGCTTGGTGTTTGGAGAAGATGGCCATACATATATATACATACATATATGTATATAATTTAAGGAGACCTTGACATCAGCATATACGCGTAAGAAAATATATTATTCAATTTGAGCTAGCTGTGGCTTTTGCCTAGTTCCTAGTAGCTGCATTATACGTATCAGCATCAGCTGGAAATTACCTTCTTGAAATACAGTACATCAACAATAATTTTATCTCATTAAGTAAGGACAACAGTTGCCATAAGGTTATATGAAAAATCAATTCCTCAAATATATCATTTATTAAGAAATTTCATTTTATAACTTACTTAGGTATCATTTTTGTCTCCCCTACGTCTTTTTTACACAGTTAAAGACCATACGATCAATTTCCATGTTCTTCATGGATCACTGCCTGGCAATACAATATTAATAATATAATAATTTATGTTAAGCTCACTTTATTCAAATTATAAAATAGTTTATGTCTATTACGTTAACACTAAGCAGCTTGAAGACTTGGAGTGCCTGCATGGATATTTCTCCACACATATTAAAATGCGATTATGTATGAGTAAACCGAATGTTGAAAGCTAAGTTACGTGGTGGAAGTTTCTGTGGATAAGAAATAGTTTATGGTTTTTGAGAACGAAAGAGAGAAAAGGTCAATCCAGAATGCATCAGTTCAAGGATTCAGTTCCAGAGAAACTTCATCTAAATGCAACAAAGGTCGACTGTTTAATTTGTACCATTTGAGGTTTGTTTCTAGAAAAGAAAATAGTATATATATATATATGTATATATATGTATAATTATAGTACTTGCCGTAACAGCTGTATAGATGTGATTCTAATGAATTTAAACATTTGGGAAGAGCTAAGAAGAAGGAGTCGATGAGTGTAATTGTTTATTTGGAAGGACAAAGTCAGAGGTAGAGGCCGGTTCAAGTTTTAACGGTTGTGGATTTAGTTATATAATGTTATTAGCTGGATAGCGCTTGTTACTGCAACATTCTTTAAGTTCATTAAATTTATAGTTTTTCAAAATTTTTTAAGGTTAAATTTTTTAAAATTTCATTCACATTTAAGTCATACGCAAATTATTTTTTTAGTTTTTAAATTTTAACAATAAATCTTCTCTGAACCTTTAAATTTACACATATATAACCTTGGATTGTTATTTAATTCATTACGTGATTGATAGCGTTTGATATGTGTAAGTAAACAATGATCACTATTCTGAGCTACTATATCTATTTTGCAAATAATTCTCTTAAATTTTAGGTTATGTTCCAATAAGCATTCAAATTTTATGTTATGTGTAACTAGTCATCAATTTTGCAACCATAACACTAAGGATGAATGTATATTTTGAAGTTGGAGTTTGGATTTTCAATGAAGATTCTACTTTTAGTTTTGAATGAAAAAGACGATTGTTGTTTCTAAATTTCTAAATTCCTAGTTCAAATTAGCATAATTTTTTTGAATGTATTATTAAAAATCAGATGTTCATTGAACTAGTGAAAATATTGATTCAAAATTCACTTATTCATCTATGACATAGTTAAAATAATAATGATAAAATTAATATATTTTTAATTATATACTAATTATTTTAAAGAAGAAATATTAAAATTAATAACAAAGATCTAAAAAACTTAATTTCAAATAAACAATCATTGCCAAAGATACAACAATAAGTTTTTGAAAATTAAAGTGAATATATAAATATAGAAATAAAATAACAATTAAAAAAAGTTAATTAATATTTTATAATTAAAAATTAAAAATATAATAATTATGAGATTTAAGTAGAAGTGGCAACACAAGCTATCTAGCCCGAGGCTAGAATGAATATAATATGACTTGACTTGAGTCAACTTGGTGGGCTGGAATTTTTTCAACCTAATTGACGGGTTAATGGGCCAATTAATGGGCCAAACGTGCTAACCCCTTTTCTTAAATAAATTAACATTATTTTTACTAATTAGGTTCAACATAATTTAGAGATAGTTGTGTCCTTTAATATATTGTTTAACATTTAATTTCTAACCATATAAATGAAAAAAAAAATTATTAGGAGAGTCAATTGATTGGGAGATATCCCGGTGCACATACAAAAATAATACTACTTTTCCAAACAAATTAAATTTTACATATTCACAATGACAATTCATAAAAAATAAATTGTCAAAATATTTACTTTTCACAAATCCTAATTTACAACAATAATAATTCACAGTCCAAAATATCATCTCTAACTCCACAATGTTTATAATCACATTTCACAATGAATGAGGAGGCAAAGAGACTACCGACAAGGGTGGCAGCAAAAGAAATTATGGCTGCAAAAGAAATTAGGATAAAGGTAAAGTGTTTTAGAAAAGAAAAAAAAAGTGGGCTAAGCAAGCTAGCTTGTAGGCTAAACATGCTCACTAATTTAATACAATGTGTCAAATGGATTAACCTAAATGGGCCCATTTTGAAATGGGCCAATTTTCTTCGTAGGGCAACTACACTTTGTTCATAGATTAAACAAGTCCAACTCATATTATCAATTTAGATGTGATATATAATATATATATATATACTAATTGTATAATTTAAATCTTAGTTTATATGAATGGTTTACCTATTTACTTCTTCTCTTTCTAGAGCTATCAAAATGTGACAGACCGCTTCAAATAGGCTAGCCCGCCATGGGCTGGCCAGTAGAACTGGTAAAATGGGTCAAGCCCGATGGGCTAGTCCAAAAAGCCCGAGAAAATCAATGGGTTAGGCCTAAAAAATTGGATATTATATGAAATTCGGGCTTTTTTGGCCCGAGCCCATAAGCCCGGCTAAAAGAGGGCCAGCCCGTATGGGCCACGTGCTGGCCTGGTAAGCCCATTTAATAAAAAAAAAAATTTGCAAGTCTGCCATATTGATTGACAACCAGTGCCAGCCTGTTACCCACTTAGCACACTGACCGAGTGAGCGTGAGGCCGTGACCGTGAGCTACGTCCTGCCTCCTGCGCTGCGCGTGACCAACAGAACAGACCAAGACGGCAAGACTCTCTCTCTTAGCTACTACTGTGCCTGCTTAGTGCGAGACTGCGAGTTCTTCGCTCGCAGTCAGTCGGTCACGGCCTGAGAATCTGAGATCTTGCTTACTCCCTCTCCCTCACGGTCAGTCGGTCACGGACTCATGGCCTCAACCTGTCACCCAGATCCAATCACCCTCAAGAGTCAAGATCTTAGCTCAGTCCTTCGCTCCTTGCTGAGTTGCTTCAGTTCAAGACAGCACTAAATCCCTAAATCACTCCCATCTTTACACAACCTCTGCCTCTGCTCAGTGGCACTGCTTACTCCATTACTTGGCCGGCCGGTACGTCTCTCCTCTTCGGCTCTTCCTCTTGACTTCTTGATCTCAACCGAAGAGGCAAAGAACGGTGCTGTAGTTGTGCAGCTCTATCGGTGTGTCATTAGTCATCCTCGTCTTCATCCATGAGCCACTGACCTCTTCTCATTCTCGACAACTCGGTGTGTCTCCTCTACAGTCGTCCTCCCATCCTTGCTCCAGTCTCCACTCTCTTGCCATCATGAGCCATGTGTGTCAGCGTGTGCCATGTTCCGTGTGCTGTGCGTGTGTTTGCTCTAGTCTTGCTCTTGGCTCTTAGTAAGATAACTCAAATTCAATGACCTGCTCCCAGACTCCCACTGTCGACGACCTGGTTCATCCACAATCACCTCCTTCGGTTTGCTTTGCTCAGATTTGGTGAACTCCTATCCTTGCTCCCTTAGCTTTAGCGGTTTTGCCCCTTACATACTATTTTTTTTAATCTGTTCGTTATATATATACATATATTAACAGATGTATTTGAAATATAAAAGGAACATCTAATTGACTAACTCATTGTAATTAGTGTGAATTGTGATTTGGTTTAATTTTTGTTTAAGAAAAAAAGTTGAGCATAGAGTTATAATATTAATATAGGATAAAGATAGAATGAACTATGCTGCATTGATTAACAATCATACTCTTTTGGATAACTATGCTGCATTGATTTTGTTAGATAAAATAAACTGATTTTCAGTGTTTTTATATTTTGTATGGTCTTCCTCTTGTGTGCCTGCCTCTGCTATGATGGTCGGGATCAGATATTTTCTATTTATCAATTCTCAAAAGTATGACCATACATAGGTGTATATGGAGTATCTTATGCTGAATCAAATTTATTACAATTATTTGAGGTATCATTATTTCTTGGCTTGTATGTCAGTTATGTCTTCCATTTAAATTTTTTTGTTATTATTTGCTTGCAGTGTGATGTCTTCTACTGGGAAAAACAATATTGATAATAATGCTAATGTGGATGAGGACATGCAAATTGTGAATAAAGAATCAGTTCCTTCCTCCTCTGTTTCTAATATTGCTAATCAACAAGAAGGTTTTGAGCAAGAGGAACAAAGAAATAAAAGAGCTCAAACTCAATCATCTGATGTGTAGAAAGCTTTTACTAAAATTGATGTTGATGGGAAAGAAAAGGCAAAATGTAAAGGTTGTCAAAAATTGTTTGCTGGTGGTCCTACACATGGCACTTCAGATCTACGTCGTCATATGCAGTTGTGTAGAAAACTCCCACAATATCATGATGTTGGATTGATGATGTTAGATCATGAAACCATTCTTAGATCTAGACAAATAGATAATAAGCGAATATGGGATCTGATGGCTTTATGCATTATTGAGCATTATCTACCCTATTCATTTGTTGAGTATAAATGGGTTAGGGAATTATTAAAGACATGCAATCCTGATGTTCAGCTCATAACTAGAAATACAGCTAAGGCAGATGTTTTTAAATTCTATCTACATCAAAAAGAAAAGTTGAAAGAAACTTTGCAAAAGAGTTATAGTAGAATTTGTTTGACATCTGATTGTTGGACTGCTGTAACTTCTGAAGGTTATATATGCTTGACAGCACATTTTGTTGATAAAAATTGGAAATTGAATAGTAAAATACTTTCATTTTGTAAGATGTTGCCTCCACATTCTGGGTATGAGCTTGCTAGAAAAGTGTATGGTTGTTTGGTTGAATGGGGCATTGATAAAAAAATATTTTCTATCACTTTAGATAATGCTTCTGCAAATGATAACATGCAAGATATATTGAAAGAGCGGTTGTCAAATCAAAATAACTTGATTTGTAATGGAGAGTTTTTTCATATGAGGTGTTGTGCTCACATTTTGAACTTAATAGTTCAGGAGGGTTTAAAAGTGACAGGTGTTGCTTTACATAAGATTAGGGAAAGCATTAAATATGTGAAAGCATCGGAGGCAAGAATGATATGTTTCAGGCAAAGTGTTGAGGAGGTTGGTGGTATTGACACTTCAGTAGGCTTGCGGTTAGATGTGCCTACTAGATGGAATTCTACATATGCTATGCTTGATAGTGCAATTAAATATCGTCGTGCTTTTTCTACCTTTGCTATAAGTGATAGAAATTACAGGTATTGTCCATCGAATGATAAGTGGGTGAGAGCAGAGAAAATGTGTATATTTTTGCGACCATTTGAAGTGATTACAAGGATAATTTCTGGAACTTCTTATCCGACTTGAAACATGTATTTTATGCAAGTCGCAAGAATTAAGTATTTGCTCAAAGAATATGCAACTAACAAGGATGAGGCAATTAGAGGCATGGCTCACAATATGAAAGAAAAGTTTGAAAAGTATTGAAGAGATTACAGTGTCATTCTTGCACTTGGGATTGTTTTTGATCCTCGAATGAAACTTGAAGGAATGCAATATTCTTACTCATTGGTTGATTGTACAATTGTCCAAGCTAAGGTTGAAAATATCAAGAGGAAGTTATATTTTATTTATAATCACTACAAAGATATGAATCCATCATCTAGTAATATTGTTGTTAGAGGTGAATCAAGTTCAAGTCTTACAACATCATATCAACTTGAAATCACCTCCTCCTCCTCTTCCCTTGGTTCAATGAATACTATGGATTTTTTGGATGATGTAAGTTTGCAATTTCTTGACATTTTAATTTGATTTATCTCTTATGTTAATTTTATTTCAATGGCTACTTTAATAAAGTTTCATATTATTTGATGTAGGATTATATTAATTTCAAATGCTTGGACACCACTTCCTCAAATAAATCTGAATTAGATTATTATTTGGAAGAAGCAACACTTGCTCCTCATAAATTTAGACAGTTTGATGTGCTGAGCTATTGGAAGAGTAATCAAGATTGATTTCCCACTCTTGCAAAGATGGCCTCTGATATCCTCAGTATTCCGATCACTACAGTAGCTAGTGAATCGGCTTTCAGCATTGGCTCACTTGTTCTTACAAAGTATTGAAGTTACCTCCTTCCAAATAATGTTCAAGCTTTAATTTGTACCCGTTACTGGTTGCATGGTTTTCAATTCACTCCTTATGGTAATATGATAATATTGTGTTTTTGTGTTTTATTTTAACTAATGCTTTTTTTATTATAACTTAACCTAACAATAATAATAATTTGTTTATTGCTTCATTTGTTTTTCTATTTGTTGTATAGGTGATGGAGATGATGAGGAAGAAATCACAACAATTGATTTGAAGTCACAACAATTGATTTGAAGTCACATCATGCTTCAAATACAATCATTGATGATTGATGAATGATGATTATAGTTGGTGAATGGTTTTGGAACTTTTGTTTTTTGGTAATATGATTTGGTTTTGGAACTTTTGCCTTTGGGTAATGTGGTTTGGTTTTGAAACTTTTGCCTTTTGATTGTGAATCTAGTGACTAGTGATGACTAATGATGATGAAGAGTTATAATAATCATTTAGTATTTTGTTATTTTGGACTAATGATGAAGTGATAAATATTGATTATAGTTGGTGAATGGTTTTTGAATTTTTGGATGTGAATTTAGTATTAAGTTTATATTATTTTTATATTAGAAATGTGAATTTTGAGATTTTTTAGATAAAGAACTAAATTAGAGGAAAAAGACTACTGGCCCACGGGCTAGCCCATGGGCCTCTTCATACGGGCTTGGGCCTAACAAGGTAGGCCCATTTAGGTAAGTGGGCTTTTTGGCTCGGCCCATGGCGGGCTGGCCCAAATGCGGCGGGCCGGCCCGAATTGCCAGTACTACTGGCCAGAAAGCAAGGCAATGGCAGGCGGGTCGATTTATGGCAAGTTGCATCTTTTCCAACGCATGACCTATCAACCTGTCATATATTCATTTTTTCCAAATTTTTTTTTACATTTGAATAATCTAAACAAACAACCTGATTGGTTTTTATAATTTAATTAGAAATAAAAACCACATACCACCAATTGATCAAAATACATTAATACATACTAATTATTTAAGTATCACAATTTAACGACATTAAACTTGAAGCATGAGCAATCTGCCAATTCCAACTCAAACTCCAAGCATCTATCCAATTGTCAACTCTATGCATGAGGCAATTCCAATTCCAACATTAAACAAAATACATTAATATGTACATACAAATTCATCTTTTCTTAATTTGGAGTTACACAATATTTGTTCAACATCATAATTCATGATGGATGTGCATGCATCATCAATATTTCCTTTCCAATACATGCTCATTAAGTATTAGTATGCTTAAATCATAGCCTAAAAAAACGTAATGATAACTCAATATGATACATGGTTAAAAAAAGTTACTGCTATAAACCAATTAGACCATTAGTTTTCCTGATTTTAACCAGTTCTCAATTAGTTTCACTAGTTCTTGGTAAATTTTCTTTTGGTGCAATCCACCTTGTTCTCTAAATTGAACCAATGACTAACTTACTATTTTATTTTTTTGCTAAATTAACTATGCTTTTTTTTTTTTTCAAATGGCCAATTCGGTCTGATTTTAGATTAGACTTTCTTGACATGTTAAGTAGACTAGTAGTATCTAAATAGCTGTGAAATCCTCAGGTTTTTGGCCACTAAAATAGAGTCCTCTGATGGAACTTAGAAGCTATCAGACAGCCTTTTTTTTTGGTTGAATATCAAACGGGCTCAGTATGAAAAAATAACTGCGCTAGAGTGTTATAACGGAAGGGCAAGGTTAAGAAAGAATCCCCCATACCACTTCCTCCTCTTTCTTATTGTTCTTGTTGTTATTATTATTATTATTTCTTAGTGCTTCTTATATCTTTAATATCCTAAGATTTATTAGAATTTAGATTAATTCGAATTAAGTAGAATAGGTATGGCAAAATAATATTTTTTTATTAGTATATTGAGGAAAATTTGAATTTTGAATCTTTATTTATATTCCATCACACTTTTATCATTTTTAGTGGTAGAATCTTTCATATTTTAGTGACACCTTAACTAATAAAAACATATTAAATTATTTCTATTATTTTTCTTTGTTCATAAAAAATATTAGGAGATTAAAATCAACTGCTTAAATTTTGAGAGTTAATTTCCAAGAATTAACTTGATACGATTACTATTTTTTTTTTTTTACCACCTTCTCTATTTTATTTATTTATATTTTACGTTCCAAGATGAAATGAGGAATTTTTCTAAGAGACAGAACGGCAAGTCGTTTGAGACGGGCAACAAATTCTTTAAGTTAACGACTCTCCACTCTCTTCTTTGGCTCAAACAAAAAAGGCGACTCTCCACACTCTTCGCCCGTTTCGTCGGGTTCGCGGTGTCTCTCACGGTTGTGCCTCAAAAGCTCTAGACCCCAAGTCGTCATTGGATTTTCAGGTTCAATTTACGTAAAAATCTGTAGATTTTTGAGTTTTCAGCTCGATTCTTTGCTAAGATTGTATGAATGAAGCTTATAGTTCATAGGAACAAGTTCACGGAACTCTGTAGCAATGAGCAACTCCAACATCATGCGGCCCAACGGCAAACGCTGCTCCCTCCTGCTTCGCGATATGAAAGTTTCGTTCGATGACGGAGCTGTACCCAAAATCTCTCCTCTTGCAAATTTGCGACAATGTCCACCATGTATTCGATATTATCACCAAATCAGAAAACCATCTTCGCCTTCACTTACTTCATCGAGTTCTTCTTCTTCACCTTTTATAAAGCTTGGATTCGTGGGTTGGTATCTGCGGAAGCTCGAAACCAAGCCAGTTGTCACAAAGAGCATAACATCATCGCTTATATTTGCAGCGGCTGACTTGACTTCACAGGTGAAAAGTTTCTGTTTTGCATCCTGGAGATTACCACTGTTCTGTACGTTGTAGCTGTGCTAGGCTAATTTCAATTTGTATGTGTACTATGTGATTACGCTGTGAATTCGTGAAAAGTGAAATGCTGCAAATGGTATTAATTGTTCAATATAAAATCCCCGCTTGAGCTTTTAACAAAAAAAAAAGCTTTGAAATAAATGGTCCCCTGAAATGGTACTTGAATCGTTATAGTTAAATGACGCTGAGTTGGATCTAAAATGTTCTGTTTATACATTTAAATTATTTAATTTTTAGCAAAGGGATTATAGGTTCGTGATTTGTTCACTCAGCCAAATGTGCGTTTTGGAGTGTTTGGAGGGTGTTATTTATGCCTGCAATTTGTTTTATCAACAGAGAATTGAAGCTTCAGTCCCTTCCCCATTTTTTTTGTGGGGGGTGGGGGGTGGGGTTTGAGTTATTTCTATTCCCAATTTAATTTCGTGACCTGTCTGGTTTCCATATGCATTATGTTCCCTTACTAGCCTAGAGAGTTTTGTGAAAAGTAATTACAGTAGAAATTCTAATTTAGTCTAATCCTGGTTAGCACCTTCTTGTGCATGTATATTACAAAGTCAGGCCTGTTTTCAGGATGCCTTGCCTTTCTCTTCCTCTATTTCTTGTAGGTATCTGGACTAGATTTATTAAACTACTATTGTTTTCTGATCAATAGTACGGCTCTTTTTCAACATTCAAACTCAAGGCATTCCTCATTCGTTATATTCATTGAGCTTGTGACTGAAGAATTTGAATGCTTTTGTCTTTTTGTTTTTCTTTCAAATTGAGGTTGAATATTTCTTTTTGGATTTCAAGAATCTTGGGTTTTCTTTAATA
Organism: Adenanthera pavonina; assembly: GCA_026686845.1. Lineage (NCBI taxonomy): Eukaryota > Viridiplantae > Streptophyta > Magnoliopsida > Fabales > Fabaceae > Adenanthera > Adenanthera pavonina. Next base: position 47,935,588 of record JAIVEN010000001.1, on the reverse strand, counting down.
CAGTTTGGTTTCAGTGCCATTGCTTCAGAATTGCATATTCTATTATGTGTAGTGTAGTGTTATCAAAGGCCAGCGCCTAAGGCGCTAAGACGAGGTGCAAAGCAAACCCACACCTCACATCACTAGAGAGGCAATGGGTTCATTCAGGTGCCAAAAGGCGCACGCCTTTGGTGCCTTTTGTATGTGAGAGGCATGCGCCTTTTGGCACTAGGAAGAATAGAGAAGAACTGAGCATGCCTTTTGCATACTTTGGCTTTGCTATGCTTTGTTTTTGCTATCGTGGAGGTTGTTTGTTATGCCACCACATTGCCACAGGTTTTGTTTGTATTTTTAAGTTGTTTGTTTCTTTCACTGACTTAAGAATTAAGATATTTTTTTAATAAGAATTAATATTTAAGATAGTTAATTATTATAATTTTTAATATGAGTTAGAAAAGTTTTATATTTAAGAAATTATAGAAGTTAATAATAGGGAAGTTTATGTTCTACTCTACATATACTCTACATATCATCTATTTTTTATTGTTGTGCCTTGCCTCACTTGGGCACACCCCTTTCTAGCGCATCTTGTCTCTGGTGTTTTATAGTCCTTGCTCCTTAAGTGTGCCTTTCTCCTTTGACTACCTTGGTGTGGTGTTTTAAATTTGTTTTCCCTCTATCCTATAATATGAGGCAGATAAGACTTGTTTTCTCTTTAGTTTTGAATATTGGCTATCAGTTTCTGTTTCTAGCTTTTCTGTTTTTTCGGACCAGGCCGGTGGTTGGTCCCATTCTCTATAATAAGGAAGTGATGTAAACTTTTTTCTTTTTTTTATGACATGAGGCAGATATGACTGGTTTCCGGTGTTACTTAAGTTTTAGATAATGGCAGCTACCAATTTCTGTTTCAAGTTTTTCTGTTTTTCCGGGTTCAGCTGGGATTGAGGCATTTCTTTCAGTAAATGTTTAAAATTTCAAGTTCCAATATTATTTGCTTAAATAATTTAGTGGAAATAGATAAGCTGCTAGTTTAACTTGACATTGAAAAGTGGAAATAAAATGTTATGCTTCTTGCGAAATGTCTTTACTACATCCTTGATAAGTGTTGTCAAAAATAAATATGCTCCACATGTTATTAAATAATTATTAAAATGATAGAAATACTTGTCTATTTTTAACTAATGCTTAATAATAAACCTTATCCAGGATTATGTTTTTTGGTTAGAAAACATTCTTTCACTATTTGTGTTATCTTTAACCGTTTTATATATCTTAGTATTTGTGCCTTTGCTAACTTAATGATTTACACATGCTAGAAAAGTACAATGTCATCTGCTTCTGCTTCATAAGACTTGAAAAGGACATTACGCATGGCAATATATGCGTTGCTGATTTTGGGGCCATCACAACATTTGTGGTTTAACTTTATGTCCAAGGTTTTCCCAAAGACAGATGTGCCATCAACCTTGAAGAAAATTTTCATGGGGCAGGCTGTATTTGGTCCTATCATCAATACTGTTTTCTTCTCCTATAACTCTGCTTTGCAAGGTGGTTCAAAACTTTTCCCTTCCAGAATGTTGGCACTTTCCACTTTCACACACACATTTGCAAGCCTCCTAGTTTTCATAATCGTTTGCCAGCATGATCAAGATAAAAATTTTACTTTGTACTATAATTGCATGGCTATTTTTAGCTATTGCTGCTTTGTTTCACAGCTTCCTAGTTTTCATAATTGTCTGCTAGCATGGAATCTTAGGGCTCATTTGGCAGGTTTGCACTCAAGCCGGGTTGGACTGTGTTGACATTTGGTACGTATAGTGAAGTGGAATTAAAAAAGAGAATGAAATAAAAAAGGTGATTTTTTGTCTAAATAAAAAAAGTAATAAATAAAAGAACCGTTACTGTTGGATAATGATAACAAAGATATAATAGATATTGTTTATCTTGAACTTCATGCAAGGGAAAGGGAATTCCTCTCCCGTGGAGATACCAAGCAGGTCTATTGATACATTTTTACTTCCAACTGGTTTAGGGGTCTGTGCTTCACTTGCATGACTAGTTGCAGCTATTGCTGCTTTGTTTCACAGCTTTCTCTACAGATCCAACAGATAGATAAACTGGGGCTGAATAATGGGGTTGCTCTGGGCTATATGTAGGACACTAAATTGATGTCTCGTTTGCGCTTATTTCCATGCACTGGTTGCCTTTGTTAAGCAGAACTTTGTCAAGTTTGATACAGTTTCTTCCTTCGCATTTGGTGCCAAACCGAAGTTAATTTTGTAATTCTGATATATGATTTGAAACCAATTTCAGGTGAAAGTAGTTCTGAACTTGTTTCTAAGTTGAAGCGGGATCTGCCTCCTACACTTATAGGTGGTGCCATGTTTTGGCCTGTCTCTGATTTTGTGACTTTCAAATTCGTTCCAGTACAGTTGCAGGTTTGTATATGAGAAGCAAAAGTACCTCCGTTATTTTTGTCCTGCTTCCCTTTCATTTAGATATTAATCAGCAAACTCTTTCAGCTGCTCAACTCATGTTTATGTTTGTTTTGCAAATGCTGCAGCCTTTGATGAACAGTTCGTGTGCCTATGTATGGACTATTTATTTATCCTTCATGGCAAACCGAAAATGAGCCAGCTTTGGTTAGAATTTAGATTTTCATGTCTTATTATTTTTTGGCGGAAGATTTTCATGTCTTTTTAACAAATCTTATAAGTAAACATTTTTCCGGAGCTAAAAGGGAAAGATTATAGACACTACACACTTTACTGTTTGTGGGTGATATTTATTCTTGAATTATATTGACACTTGAATAATAGAGACTCTCTCTCAGAGTAAGGTTCATTCATTCCATATATTTTTAGTCATTTGGTCCCTCCTTTTCAAAATATGATATAAGTGATTGACTAATTGGACATGAATCAAGGAAGATAATTTTACTTATTAAATTTATAAAAAAAAATTACATTATTTTCTAATATTATTTCTATTTAATGCATTGCATTCAAAGTTTATACAAGTTTCATATCATTTATTACTTCTTTGCTTTATCATATTTAATTGTCAATAAGGGTAAAATATGAAAAATAATATATGGAACTTATATTTTAAAAAATGGTAGTTTTTTCCAAAATTATCTATTCTTAACTAAAATTTAGACTATTAAAATTTTCACTTGGAAATTTAATTTAGTCAATTTAGAAATTTAATTAATTTTATTTGGAAAATTAGCTCAATCCATTTGAAAAATTAATTTAGTCCATTTGAAAAATTAGTTTAATCTACTTGTAAATTTAGTTAACTCTACTTAAAAATTTAACTTACTCCTTTTGAAATTTTAGATTAATTCACTTAAAAATATAGTTTAATTTACTTAGAAAATTAGTTCAATTCATTTGAAAAATTGGTTCAATTTATTGAAAAATTTATTTCATTCTACTTAAAAAAAATTATAAAAATAATTTTATCTAATCACTTTTCTTTTTGTTTTTTACTAAGGCCCATGTGTTTATAGGGTATTGAAAAAATTAGAGATTTTTTTTAGAAAGTAATTTTTTAAGGGACATGTCTTTTTCCTTTTAAAGAAAAGTTCCTACTTGGCACAAAGTTAATATCTAAATAAACATACACTATATAGGCCTAATATTTCCATGTTCAATGCTACTCCCTTGTATTTTTAGGACTAGTGTCAGAGCTTTCACCTAAAAGGGTTAGTTCATGGGAACGGGGTGTGAAACAATGTCTCAGTAATCGGGGACAACCACACACATATATAACTCATATAATCTCATGAATATAATATGAAATGGAATGCATATCTCTCTCGCACACAATTAGAATCACGAGCGGTCGTCATAACAAGACATTTCGTATTTGTGATTCCCTTTCAACAGTTGGTGAAAATTGATTCTGAGACATCACCAAGCTCATATTACTCTAATGCAACCCGACCAAAGGTTACGCTAGAGCATGGACTGTGACTCTCATTTCCCTTTCCCACCACGAATTGGTAGCATAGTGAAGGTGCAGTTCACTGCGCGCCTTTCCCTCCTGGCCATAGGAGGCGATTTAGCTGCAGAATCCCATCCTTATCCTCTTTAATCGTATATCATATCATCATATCTCATATTATCGTATATCATATCGTCATCACCACCCAATCTACCATATATCATAATCTCATAATGCTATGTGGTGATACTTATATCATATCATCATATAATCATCATCATCATGATTCACAATGTCATGCATGCATCATGTAATGTCATATCATCATCATCATCATCTCTATTTATCATACCCTATGTGTCTAGCCGTGTGCATACCACGATATAAAAACAAACCATACACACATATTCATATCGTGGTATGAGCGGAAATATGCATATATACACATATACCATCATAATATACATATACAATACAAATAATACAAACATCCGGTTACCTTAGGTTGTCAATACCATACACACGCACTTCCACAAACTTTCTTGAATGCCAATCCCATGACTCGTCTTCTTCAAACAACCAAATAACCTTAACAACATCACAAAACCTCAATTAACATACAGTTCAAATATCCTAATTCCACAATTCAACCATTTAGGCCTAACTCAAGATTCCAACATCATTTTCATGTATCATTAAGCTCCTAGGGACAATTCAAACAACAATCAAACACATATATTTCGGATTTCCACATGCCTTAACCAAGAACAACCTAGGGTTAAGCTCAAATCATGTATATACCTTTTAAAACTCACACTCAAGCAACATACACACTAAATCACACTCCATTAATCCCATTTCATCCATTTTAATCAGTGGGACTAAGCTAAAACCAAAGATTCCAAAATATAACCGAGAAAACCCAACTCAAAACCGAAGAAAATGGAGAGGGAGGAATAGAGATCACTTACTAACCAAGATCTAAGCTTTAAGAGGCTGAAAATCACTCCCAAGAGTCAGAAATTGCAAACCTTAGTAGAGCTCCCTCGGTTCTCCTCCATTTATTTCTTTCCTGTTCGTCCGAAATGATCCAAATTTAAACAAAAATCTCGACTTCCACTGTGGCTTCATATAAGCTCGCTGTGGTGCCACCAGTTTTAGCCAGAAAATGCCACTTGAGCTTGTTCTCGCCGCGGCATTGAGCTCTTTTTTCTCTACATTGAATCTTCCTCCATCCTGTTTCCTCTGATTCTGCACATAATGCCAATACAAATGTCATGAGGGTTGTTACACTTAAGTTCCATGATTTGAGATTGAGTTACCCTGATTTTACATTGAACACATTATAATTACTAAAGAATTCAACTGATTAGTCCCAGAGTTTAACAATTAACTCCTGCTATTTACTACTCATATTATAAAATTTGACACTAAGCTACCCCAATTTTATATTGAACAAATTATATTCACTGAAGAATTCAACCGATCAGTCCCTGTGTTTGACGCTTTGCTTCCTTTACTTGATACTCAGGTTTCACGATTTGACATTGAGCTTCCTCGATTTTACATTGAACAATTATGATTACTAAATAATTCAATTGATCAGTTCTAGTATTTGACACTCAACTCCCGCTATTTGACACTCACATTCACCTATTTGACACTAATGTTCCCCGATTTCACACTAAACAAATCATGATTATTAAATAATTCAATTGATCAGTCCTAGTATTTGATATCTAACTAATGTTACTTGTAAAATTGGGGAACATCAGTGTTAAATGGGTGAATGTGAGTGTTAAATAGCAGAAGTTGAATATCAAATATTGGGACTGATCAGTTGAATTATTTATTGATAATAATTTATTCAGTGTAAAATCAGTATTAAATCATGGAATCTGAATATCAAATAAAAGGAGTTAAGTGCCAAACATTGGATTGATAGGTTGAATTCTTCAGTGAACATTGTCATATCTTACATTCCTCTATCTTTCCCGTGAATATAAGCTTAACTTTATCCACAAACCTGGTTTTTAGATACTTTGAATCCAATTTGAACCTAAAACTATAAAACAATTTCGTGCTGCTTATGTTCACTTGCATAACAATTTTAAAAAATTCAAAACTAATTTTTGAAAAATCATTTTATAGTGATTCAAGTTTCTAAAAATCCATTTATGAATTATATGGGAAAAATAAGAAACTAGACTTTTATCATGTGAAACAGTACAGTTTATTCTAAAAATTTACTATTCAAAATTCATTTTAGCAAACTGTCCAATTTCACAGCTTGAACTTTAATGTGTCATTTCTCCGTACTTATAGAGCCAAAACGTTCAAACTTTATATCAAAAGAAAACTTTATCTGTCTAGTTTCAAAGTATATAAACTTTTCATAGTGATATTATTGCTATTGAACCAAGGAATATTCAAAGCACTAATATACTAGATTTGCTTCTAAATTGCATCATTTTGCAAAAACTTCCATTTCTATTATTTTATAAATTCAATATACATTCAAGTAGTACTAAATAGGAGCTAACACATGAAGGTACATGAAAATATCTCACTAAATTTTTAGGCAACAATATGAATTTATACATAATTTTAAAATATAAATAGTTACATTAATACAGAAATTGTTTCCTAACAAAATATTTCTTAATAAAATCATTTCTAAACCAACTTTTCCTCCATTATTCTTCCTGATTCACAATCCTGCTATTGGGAAAGCTTGTTCGTAGCATTTGGGAATTTAGGAGGCGAGATTGGACATTTTAGTAGCAATATTGTAGATATATTCATATTATCACATCAACTTTAAAAAAAATATTAAAAACATTTCATAATCTTTTGCAAAACAGTAACATAAAATCCATGTTGCTTTCAAAATATTAGCATAATTCCATCATAACATAACTAGGATATCCAAGTAAAGATTTAACACATGCCAATTATTCATAAAACATATATGTTCTAACGTAGAAATTTTACAATAATATAAGAGTAGTATAAGTCACTACCTCAAAACTTTAGCCTTTAATCTTCGTCTTAATCTACACTTCCATACCTAACTTTACCTTGATTCATTCTTTTAATTTCCTCATTTCTTTTTAAGCTTTCCCTTCCTTCTTTTTCCTCTTCTCTTTCCCTCTTTCTTTCTCTTCTCTTTTCCTCTTTCTTTGGATCTCTCTTCCTCTCCCTCTCTCTTCATGCCATTCTCTCTCTCTTCCTCTCTTCCTCACGTTAATTTGGAGGATGAAAGGGAGTGGGAGTGCCTTATATAGGCCTCTAAAAACTTGGTCCCCAAGTTGCTTCTTCTTGCCTTCCAAGTTGTCTTCCTTTCCTCCCGAGTTCCCATGACATCATCCTCATTATATCACACTTATGACATCATTTTATGACATTATATTTTATGACATCATCCGAGTAATTATGATATAATAATTGGCACACTAAAATTCTATTTGTCCTTTCAATTCTGGCCAAGAGAGAGAGACACATCTTTCTTTCCCAAAATATTCTTTAGGCGTGTCTAGAGAAAATTAGAGAGAAAAAAATTTCCTTTGAACCAAAATGTCTTTACATTATCCGTATACATAATTTTCCTTTAATTTTACATTCCTCAATTTCTTGCATTTTGGTATCTCAATATTTTCCTATATTAATTTCAAAATTATCTGTTAATTTCTAAAAAATTTTGAAATTAGTCACATTCAAGGACCATACTTGTATTCTATTCCACTCAAGGTTCCAACATATTTCCTTTTAAAAGTTTTAAGGAAATTTAATTTCAATCAAGGACTTGATCTCTTTTTTGCCTTATTATATCTCTATGCATAATAATTTAGGCATAAAAATTTGGGACGTTACAAACATAATTTGTTCAGTAAAAATAGGATAGCTTAGTATCAAATCGTAGAATCTAAGTACTAAATAATAGGAGTTGAATGTTAAACAATAGGCTAATCAGTTAAATTTTTTGGTGATAATAATTTATTTAGTGTAAAGTTGGGGTAGTTCAATGTCAAATTGTGGAACTTAAGTAGTAAATAGTAGAAGTTAAGTGATAAACTTTTTAACAACGGCATTTAAATAATTTTCTTTTTAAAATTTTGATCAATTTAAAACTATGATATCTTTTTATTATTTTAAAATATTTTAATTCTAAAATAATATTAATTAAATATTTTGGTCATAGAATATCATTTCCTCTATAAATTTTAAAAGTTCTGTCGAAAAAGATCTCGTCTTTATGTTTGAAAATTTGCATCATGGAGTCTGAAATTCGTGACCAAAAACGAGTCACCAGATAACGTGAACATCTACGAAACATAAATAAATTAAAATCACTTCATAACCAAAATCAATAATTGTGAGTGGATTTGATTTAACCCTCATCGTCATTGAAAGTTCAATTGGTGTGTAGCTAGGGCCAAAAACATCAACTCACCAAATAATTGACTCGGTCAATTTCTGTTTACTATAAGGGCATCTTTAGTAGCAAGAAGACATTTTGAAGGAATAGAAAAAAAAAATAATAAAGAGAGGGATTATATGAAAATGCTATATTTTATTTATAGAAAATTTGAATGATCGATATGTATTAAACAAATTTTACAAAGATTTTTCTCTCATTATTCGTTTTAAGAAACTCCTTTTATTTGCATCAAACATAGCGTATGGGGTATCATTGAATTCCATAGTAATTAACGAACAATTTTCTCATGTACATACATAACTTGGTGTGTCTTAATTAGTATAAACAAGTATTATGATCTTATTTTTAAGAGCATTCCACATATATAATAATAAATATAGATGATTAAATTAAATATATTATTTATTTATATATAATTTTTTTTAGCTTTTCGATTATGGAAGAGATTGTTTATAGAAAGAAAATATGAGAAAATGATTCAAATAGGTCATTTTAGGCTTCAACAACTAAGGCCCTGTTTGATATATTGAAATGTTAATGTATACCATGAAAAGTGGGATGCTTCAATAGTTTGGTATATAGAAAGGGAAAGACTGAGATTCTAGTTCGGTTTTAAACGCATAATTTTTTCCCATAATTATAGTGATAGAAAGTTACTGTGCTCTGTTAACTTATTGTCAAAAATTTAAAAATGCCCTTATTAGATTAATTTTTAATTTAAGAGTGAGAGGTAATTTAGTATTTTTCATTTCAATTATTTCTAATCTTTCTATTTTTCTATTTTACATAACATTACTCTGTAAAATATTTTGTTTCATTTCATATGCTTACTACACATATTTTTTCATACCTATTCACATTCTGTTCCATAATTTATTCCCATCTCCATTTCATTAAAATTTTTTTCTCTGAAAACCAAGTGGAGCCTAAATCTTTTTAAAAGCCACCTTATGTTTACTGAGTTGGTAGGCTAAAATATGTCGTATGAATAAGGATCAAATTTAGAATTTTCTTTCCTATATTTTAAAAAAGAACTATATCATGTATATAGATCGAATTATTTCGTAGTTGAGAAGAAATCAGTCAATCATGAAAAGGTATAAAGTTTAGGACTTAGATACATACATTTCAATCTTGTTTTATGATTACTCAATAATAATTAATAATTTCTTTCTTTTTAGTACGAAGTGACGTAAATGGTATGAAAAGTTGAATCTTTTAAGACCATGTCTAATCATTATGGGGTGAACTTATTTCAATATGTGCTTTTTTTAATATTGTTTTTGGTATGTTCATATGTCATGCCACCTTTCTAAGAGAATAATATTAATTTAAGTTGGTCATAAGTTTCATTAATATTTTGTTAAATTTTGTGAATAATGTGCCATTTCAGCACATTAATTAAATATGTATAATTTACGACAACAATTAAAAAAACAATAAAGTATGTAACTAAGTGAATTTAGGTGCATGATGGTTATATAAATTAATCATTACGGATAAAAGCATCTATAACTATTTGTGTAATCATGATTTTGTATAACTACAAGTTTAAGCAAGATAAAAAGTCTAGCATTTTAGCACTAAATCTTTTCAATTGAATCGAGAGACATCACTTAATTTCCTCCAATATAGCTCGTTTTATTTTTGTTATAATTGCAGAACTTGAAAGTGATGATATATAGCTAAGCAAACCAAGTTTACTGGCATTAATTGAAACTGATCCAAGTGAGAGTATTCCAGTGAAATACCTCCCTTTTGGATAGCAATCCATATTCAATCCCCTGCAAGCAATAAACTTTAACTTCATTTATAATACTTTGAAATATGCAGACGATTTATTTGATTCATTTAAAAAAACAATAATGAATTCAGTGAAGATCAAAAGTTTGAAACAATTGAATCTTGTTCCAATGGAACTATTCCAAATGAAATTTGTAATATTAATTTTTGTTTTTGCTATTTATACTACAAAAAAATAGACTTTCAATGACCACTTTTAGTGGTGGTAAAAAAAAAAATCGTCATTGAAAGTACACTTTCAGCGGCGACTATAAAAAGTTGTTGTTGAAAATCAGTTTTTCGCCCGCGATTAAAAAAAAAGTTATTGTTAAAAATATACTTTCGGTGGCGATTGAAAAAGTTATCGCTGAAAGTTTGTCTTTCAGCGGTGACTGAAAAAGTTGTCACTAAAAGTTTATCTTTTGGCAGCGCAAAAAAAGTCATCGCTAAAAATAGCTTTTTGCGATAACTTTCATTGTCGCCACCAAAAGATGGACTTTTAGCGATGACTTTTCTTTGTCGTTGTCAAAAGTCATATTTTCGGCGACGATTTTTTTCAATCACCACTGAAAGACAGACTTTCAGCAATGACTTTTTTAATCATAGTCGAAAATATACTTCTAATGACAATTTTTTTCAGTTGCCGCCGAAAGCCTTACTTTCAATGGCGACTTTTCTGATATCGCCACTGAAAGTATTTCGGTGGCAACTTTTTAATGTCACCGCCAAAGTTAATTTTTTGAATTTTTGCTCTTTTCATTTTAAAAATTAATAAATAACATATTAAAATAATAATTATGTTTTATTTATACACTTTTATCATAAGTAATTAGATATTTAATATATATTTTGTATTGTAAATATTATTTAGTATCTTTATTCAAAGATAAAGTATTTTACTATTTTTTCCTGTAAAATATTCTAAATATTTTGAAATTATTTTATCTCTACCTGAGATTAAGGATTTGAAAGGTTGAAGAGTGAATTCAATCCATATTTATCTTTACTTTTCCTTATCTTATTTAATGAAATATGTTATTCTTATTAGGATAATTTTTTTAATTCATAAAGGGATTGTTAACTCCAATAAAAGAAAATTAGGAAGACAAACTAATCGCTAATTATCGAATGTGATCAACCCTGTATTTGAAGGAATTCTTATTAGGTTAATTTAATTTCTAATAATCATATAAATTAATATTAATGTTATTTATTACTAATAATAAGTTTGATGAAGTAATAATACACTAAGGTAATTATCAATAGTTAGTGTAAAAAAATAATCTGATGCTAGGATTGAGACTCTTAGCTCAAACTCCTATGGGTGTTGGTAGTATGGATATTTTAACATAATATAAAAGTTTAATGAAGTAATGTCATGTAGAAAAAGAAAGATTATGAGTTGTTAATATATTTTCCTAAAAAATAAGTAATAACAATATTTAGGAAATAAATATTTGCTAAATCTCTCTTTTTCATCCTCTCACTCTTTTTAATCTTTTTTATTATTTTAATTATAACATGTTGAATTTATTACATTTTCTTTTAAATCATATGATAATCAAAACTACAATATTTATTTTAATGATTTTTTTATCAAATTTCTATTATATTATATTATATATATATATATTAAGCATATATATATATAATATAATTTATTAAATAATATAATATATGATATATTATATGATATGACATAATATAAAATAATATAATATTAATACATATGGATAATAAATATTATATATATAATTATTATTATTTAAAAATAAAAATAAATTTAATATTTGGCTGGGAAAACAAATTTTTTCTTGCCAAATGAAAACAAATATATTTATAAGAAAATTATTTCAGATTTAAAAATAAAAAATTATAATATAAATATTCATAGAAATATATATAATATTTAATGATATTAATAATTGAAAATAAAATCTATGTGTATTTTTTAATAATAATATTGATGTATAAATATATATGTGTGTGTATTAGTGTGTAGATAAACAATATATATTTAATATTTTATATAAAGATTACAGATACATTTCAGCTCAACTGGCAAGAGAGTAAATACAAAGGTATTGCGAATAAGAGGTCATGAGTTTGAACCTAGGTGAATGCACATTTGAAACAAATATATGACGTGGTGGTTGGCCGGCCGTGGTTACTGGCCACTGTCATCCGATGGCAGTGGTGACGTCACGAGGTCCAATGGGTGACATGGTGATGATGTGGATAAACGACTTTCGGCGGCAATTAAATGTCTTCATTAAATGACGCTTTTAGCAGTGAGTAGATGTCATTGTCAAATGACAAATTTTCAGCGGCGAGTAGATGTCGTCGCCAAATGACAAATTTTCAACTGCAACTAAATGTTGTCGCGAAATGACAAATCTTTAGCGGTGACAATTTATATTTTCAGCGATAACTCTTTTCGCCACTAAATGTCTACTTTTGGTGGCGACGTCTTTATCATTGCCAAACTTTCGGCAACTAGATTTGTGACGGTGACATGGTGGGGATAAAAATATCGCTACTGAAAACTTTTGGAGGCGACATTTCATTTTTTAGCGATAACTTTTGTTCTCGCTGAAAGTCAAATTTTTTAGTGTTATAAGTTGATGAGTAATTTAATTATTGTTCTCAACATCGAACTAATTGGTTAATTTGATTGATGTATCAATGAATTGAAACCTGATTAATTCAGTCTGAAATCTTTGTTGAAAACTGGCAAAATCAATCAAAATTGATAAAAATTGGGCAGAAACAATGCATTTAATAAAGGTTAAAAGTTTTAAACAATTACTAATAAGATTCTAGCAAATTCGGTAAATAGTTGGATCTTTTAAGTATGTGTTTTGGGTTCGATTTCTGGTTATGTATATAGAAAAAATCTTATTATGAGAGGCAAAATCTACTTCAGTAATCTCTACGCCTTAAAGAAATTAGTTTTCGGCTATATGGTGGGGATACCCCTTGCTAAAAAAAAAGTTTCAAAAAATTAAATCTGGTCTCATGAAACTACTATGAATGAATACTGAATAGAAACTTTTATTTTCAGTTTTTGTTTTTGCTATTTGTTTATTTATAAGATAATGAGTTTTGATCTTTGTACGTCTAGTGAACTGGTAAACTAAATCTTGATTCAATCCAGAAAGCCTCCAAAATCAATATAGTCAAAAGCCGGTAAAAAATTAATTAAACCAATTAACACATCAGTAAAAGACAATGGACTTACGATTGAGTGAAGGTTGAAAGTTTTTTATTTTTTGGTGAACAAAAGATTGAAATTTTTGAAATAATTAATTAAATCTCGTTCCATATTAAACTTTCTATCAATGAACTGATTTTTTAATTTTAATTTTTTTTATTTTTTCTATTTATTTGTTGATAAGATGACGAGTCTTAATTAATCCCTATTTTTAATGTCGAACTAGTTCGATCAATGAACTGGTAAATTGAATTTTGATTTAATTTAGAAGGCTTCCAAAATTATCATATCCAAAAATAGGTCAAATTTTGATAAAAACCAACCAAAATCAATAATAAACTTTAATTATGATCAATTCAATCATGATTCAGCTACAATTAAAGCAATCAATCTTGAACCAATGCCTTAACTCATACCATAAAGATTTTAAAATACATAAAATTATTTTTCTAAGCTAGCTACTAGTACGATAAATACATGCATGCATGCATGCGGAACTAAATATTGCAATCATGAAAGAAAGAAAAAATAATCTCACAGATACACAAAATTATTGAGGCATAATGAATATGAAGATCTCAGTTCTTCACATCTTAGCACTTTTGCTTCTCAGTGGTCTCTTCGTTTGCCAAGCATTCAGGCGTCATACTTTCGTGGTATATTATTGTTCCTTCAAATTTCAATTACATACTATATACTAACACTACTTGTGATTATATATACTCATATGATTAATAATGATCGATCTACGTTAATTTTTTTGAACTTTTTATTATATTAAGAGGGTTCAAATCCTAATCATTAATTATCTATATACTTTACGTCACTTTTACCACCTTTGCAGGTCTAAGGGGACTAATTCTTTTTATTATTATGACTAACTTGGTTCTGATCACTTAGATTAACTGAAACTTAAATATTTAAATCTCAAAATAACGACTTTAATATATCATTGAAAATCCATAACTCATTACTGGATGATCATATTCATTCCAAATTTGTGCATAGTTTGTACGTATATTTTGACCTTCAAGCATACGACTATGAAGATATTGATTTATAGGTAAATTATTCATTCATTTTTACCTTAAAAAATGTTCAAATAACATCGCTCTTATTTTTATTTCAAAATATATACTAACCATCTAAAACTAAAATATTGTAAAAACTATATAATATTGATTTTTTGCTATTGAAAATAAAACTTATTAAAAATATTTTCTGAAATTTATACTTTAAATTTATTTATTTTTTTGTTAGAAACATTAATTTAATTTATTCTAAAGCTTTACTAAAATTTTAGGAATATTTCTAATAAAAATTTAATACAAGTGTTACTCTTGTGGCGGAATGCAGGACTTTCTAATGTTCTTCATTTCATAATTAAAGTTTAAATCTATGGAGATATAACATTAAATATAATATCACCAGCACAAAAATACAACTTTACGTCGCCTTTTGTACGTCAATTGTATGAATGACTTATGTAGAAAAATAATTGGTAGCAATCCTATAAATATTTTCATTTACTTAAATTATTTACATCAATTATTAATACAACCAACGTAGAAAATTTAATTCTACACTGGTTATAATATTACTAATTGATGTAGAAAATAAAAAAATAAATATATGTTTTTTAAAGAACACATTTCTCACGTCAATTAATAATTAAATCGACGTGTAAATATAATAAAAAAAATCATAATTTCAAAATCAGCTAAAATACCCTATCAGCCCTAATTCATTCTCGTTCTCCTTCGCACTTCCTCATCGCTCAGAATCCGTCACCAGCATTGCTCTCTCCATTGATTTTCCATCAGTCATCGCATCCATGGAGCTTTATCCTCCTTATTCCTCAATCGTCGCCAAACTTGGTGAGCTTCGTATTTCTTTTCTCTGTTCCTTCTTCGATTTCTCGTTCTCCTTATAACTCAATCAAGCTCCTTCTTTGTTTCATTAAGGCTCGTGGCTTTCTTATATACTTGTCTTGTCAAACTCCAAACAATGGTTTTCGGTATAGAGAAAGCCCCCTTTTCTTTTACAATTGCCACTTGCCCACTCATAGAAAGAGATTGTAAGAATATCTTGATTCTGTTAATTTTTCAGCTTCCCTTTGGCATTTATTTCTTTCCTTTTCATTGTAAGAAATTATGCGATTTTAATCCCTATTAATGAACTAAATGCCCTTTTGCCTGATGCCCCATTAGAAATATTGTAAACTGTGGAGTAGATTCTGAAAGTTGTCCAAAACTTTAGTCGAGGATGTATTAAATTATTTGTGTTCTTACATAATACTTATCTAACAAGCACAGATGCTGATGCCCCTTTTTTCTTTTTCCATTGGTTTCCAAATGTTGTTTGCATCTTTGATCTTCTTTTCTATGTCCTTTGTCATCCCACAGTACTTTACCTACAAGATTGTGATAATTCATGCTGAAACTTCTGTTTTTTTTTAATTCTACTTCCAAAGGTGCCTAGTAATTTATTTCCACCACCTCTGTCTTTTTGTTATAATTATGATACAATGTAATTCTGAACATAGGTCCTGGAGGTTGTTTCATTAATTGATGTTAGAAGGCTATTTATTGAGGCAATGTCTTGTTAGTTTGGGCCCATTCAAAGCTGATTCAGTATTCCTTGAACTTTAATTGCAAGCCAGAACTGTTTGGGTTGCAATTAAAGTTCAAGGAAGAAGGAAAAGATGAGACACAAGATCTTATAGTTGAAGAAAATTGCAGAGGAGGCCACAGCACTCGGAGGTTCTTCATGCATCAACTTCGAGAAATTGATTTGCCAAGTGCTGATGTAACTCAAAAACTAAGGTGATACATAGAAAATTTAACTTCTTAGGTTCCTCAAAACTAGTTGTTTTTGTCTTTTTGCTGGCATTTAAACTCTCTCTTAGTGGAATTGTTTTAGTTTTCTGTGAAAGAAAGCTTCTAAAAGAAAATCCTCATTGAAAGGATTTGTTCTTATCTTGTAGAACTCAATGTGGACAACTTTATCTGGAATCCACTTGGCTTTATTGAAGTGTGGATTAGGTTTGTCAGGTTTTCTGTATATAAATGAAATCAGGATCTTTGGGCTTATCTTCCCTGCTGCAATGTTCCCAGTGGCATGCATCGATCTGATCTGGTTAAATCCCTGTTTGTTTTAGCATCAATTACTAGAAAACTTAATGGCATGCATATGATTAGGTTTGAGCTTGAACCTTGCCTCAGCATTATATGCAGAATTGTTGATTGTATTTTTTATTGAAAAGCAAAAATTCATTGAACTATTGATATTGCAGTTTATTCCAACAACATTGACCCTTGATTCATGTGCCTATTGCAATGATGTACTAATATTTTATCTTGTTAACTCCAGTTGTTGGCGATGATTGGAGAATAATTTGATCATAGAGATGAAATTTGTGGAGCAGTAGTAAATATCAGAAGGGGGCAGTTTCTATTTTGTGGAGCAGTTTCTATTTGGACCAAGAACGCTTTTAATGAAGCAGCTTAGGTAACATTTTGTACTTTATTATGGTGGGTTGGGGTGGGATAGGTGGGTGTTGGAAAATTTTATAGGGGATAAAAAAGTGTGTCCAAATTAACTAGCTGAAAAATTATCATTATCAGTTGCAAACTATATTTTGATTGTTATTACTTATTGAGAGGAAGGCAAAGATTGGAGTATAGCAAAGAATGGAGTATACCACGGATCTCTTTTGATAATGTGCAACTTGTGTGTCAAAGGAGGAAATGGGTGAGAGGTACTGCTTGAGGGCGGCCGCGTCGTTCTTAAGAAAAGTAGATACTACAGTTACTGTTGCATTTTGGTTGCATATATAACTTTTGGAATTTCTTAGATGCCTCTCAGAATTATGCAATAGGCAAAGCAAACTCCATGGTGTAGGACCGTGATATTGTGTTGGTGAGCATTTTCTACCTATTCTTGCCTTCTAAAGATCATCGAAATGATTTCTTGTTACAGGAGTGTCTTGATTATAATAGCAGAACTTCGAGTCTTGGATTGATTACATATCTCTGAACATGAGTTGGATTGCTACAGAATTTAGTTTCTTTATCAAGGTTGCTTGTCCAACTAATCTTTTTTTTTTTTGCATGCATGTATCCTTAACACAACGTAGATTTTCTTACTACCATTAGTTTTCTTCTTGCATCCTTTTGCTTGACATCATTAATTAATTTATTGTTCATTTGCATCCTTTACCATACAGCAAGGCAACTAGTCTGGATGGAACATTTGCACTAGCATGGATAGGCTTTGGGAATGCTTATGCTGCTAAAGAAGAGAGTGATCAAGCTATGTCAGCTTACCACACTAGCTGCAGCTCGTTTGTTTCCTGGGTATCATATTAACTTTGGCACTTATAATAACATTGTTTTGATTCGAATGTGGTTTAGTTGTTTCTTCTGGCCTACTTTCTGTTTACATGCCTGTATCTCTAATTCTCTGTCATTCCTATGCATATAAGATTCTAATAAACTTGCACAAACCGCAAATTAGTGATGCTAATGAATTAGATGCTAAGGTCCGTGTTTTTTCATTAATCATCTTTGTAATATATGAAACTGGCTCTTGGTTATATTCAACAGTTTTTTTCCTTCTTATAACACATGAATCTTATTCAAGGACTGTCTAAAGTTTATATTTTTGCATAGGTTTACTTTTTGGTGCTGGAACATTGATGTCAAAATATCTCTGGTTGACTTTTGGGCACTGAGTGTGAGTGGCTTTAGTTTTGTGGAGTTCTTTATATTGATATTAGTATATATTTTTTCTTTGCTTTTAAATTCCTTAATTAAAGACTGAGTGCATAGTAAGCATGTTCGAATATAGGACAGCCTGGCATAAAAAACGGATTTTTTCCATAAAAAATGAAGAGCTTTGGAAACGTTTTCTTAAGAAAGCGTTCCAAAATAATATGAAATGGAAACGTTCAAAAACGTTCTTGAAGCCTGAAAACAAATGTTCCCAAAATATATTTATGTAGTAATGAATTTTTTTTTTTGATAAAAAGAGTAATTTTTACGTCGGTTGTAAATTAACTGACATAAAAAATTATTTTCTACATCGTAGAATTACTTATTTTTTACATCGGTCAAATCTACATCATCTACACAACCGACGTAAATAAACTAAAATAACCGACGTAAAAAATGATTTTTATAGTAGTGTATGAAAATCAACTGAACCAAATTCTTTCAAAAACAGCTTAGAAGATCGTATGCACTGGCCATTATTGCGAAGGAGATACCTTCAGTTAATATCGTCTAACTGTCTAAGGGATGATGATATGATTAGTCTCTAAACTCTTATCCATTGAATTGAAGGTTAAAAACGTAGCCTACACAAGACTGTGCGGCACCAAGAACATATTGACTGTGAATGGCCAATTCCCAGGGCCTACCTTGTACGTTACCGAAGGTGAAACCATCATCGTTGATGTCTATAACAGAGCCAACTACAACATCACCATTCACTGGTAAAATCTATATATGCAAACTTTTTAATTTTCTCCATAAAATTTTAAGGACATATGTGCAGTTTAATGCTTTAAGCAAAACTAAACTTGAAACTATTATATATATATATATATATATGCAGGCATGGAGTAGAACAACCAAGAAACACATGGTCAGACGGTCCTGAATATATCACAGTGTCCCATTCGACCAGGAGGAAAGTTCAGCCAAAAGGTCATATTTTCTGAAGAAGAAGGAACTCTATGGTGGCATGCTCATAGCTAGTGACTATTCTCGAGCCACTGTTCATGGAGCCATTGTTGTTAAACCTAAACCAGGAACTGGCTATCCTTTCCCAAAACCATATGCAGAAGTTCCCATCATTTTAGGTACACGCGCACACATTTTAAACAATAAAGTTGCTTTGATGGAGTGATGAGTGCTGATTAATTGAGTTGTGAATGTAGGAGAATGGTGGAAGAGTGATCTTGCAGAGGGTTACAATGAATTTCGATCAAAGGGACTTGACCCTAATATGTCAGATGCTTATACTATCAATGGCCAACCTGGAGATCTGTATCCATGTTCTAATCTGGTGAGAAACAATCATGCTCCATTTTATTTCGCTATTGTTCCAATAATCTAAAACTTCTTAATTTAGTCCCTCTGTCATGACACCCAAAACATGCAGGAACTTTCAAGCTTATAGTGAAGCATGGAAAATCCTATCTTCTCCGAATGGTGAATGCCACAGTTGACAACAATATATTCTTCGCCATCGCGAATCACAACCTCACAGTGGTAGCAACAGATGGAAGCTACACAAAACCAGTGACTGTAGATTACATCACAATCTATCCTGGACAAACCATGGACGTCTTACTCGAAGCCAGCCAACCCTTAGATCGTTATTACATGGCTGCTTCGCCTTATTCCAGTGCATCTGGTGTTCCATTTGATTCCACCATTTCCACTGCTATTCTTCAATACAAAGGAAATTACATCCTATCTTCATCTTCACCTTCCTTACCTTCTTCCCGTCCAGCCTCCAATGCCACCAGTGCTTCCATCAACCTCATAAGCCAACTCAGAAGTTTAGCAGATAAGAGCCATCCCATTGATGTGCCATTAGAGATAAGCACCAGTCTGTTCTTCACGGAATCTGTTAACTCCTTGCCGTGTCCAACATGTACAGACAAAACACGCCTATCAGCGAGCATGAACAACATAAGTTTCAGTTTGCTTTCAAGCAATAACATATTGCAGGCTTACTATAATAATTTTAGTGGTGTTTATGGGGATCGTTTCCCTGATGTGCCTCCTTTGTTTTTTGATTTTACTGCTGAAAATTTGCCTGCGTTCTTGGAGACGCCTAGCGTGGATACTGAAGTGAAGGTGCTGGAGTATAACTCCACAGTGGAAATTGTTCTTCAAGGGAGTAACTTGAAAGCTGGGACAGAACACCCCATGCATCTCCATGGACATAGACATAGTTTCTATGTGGTCGGATGGGGATTTGGGAACTTTGATAAAGACAAGGATCCTTTAGCTATATAATCTGGTTGATCCTCCTTAGCAAAATACTATTGCTATTCCCAAAAATGGTTGGGTCACCATAAGATTCAGGGCCAACAATCCAGGTATGTTGCATTGTAATTATTTTCTAAGAAATAAATTAATACTCCCTCCGATCCTATATATAGGATCTTTTGTCCTCATCCTAAATATAAGACCCTTTACAACATACGGGGTAATATTTATTATATATTTTCAAAAAATATTTCTATTTAATGTATTAAAAAAGAAAGAGAAAGATATTAAATAAGGATAGTTTTAGAAAAAATATTGAGATTTTCGAAGGAAGTAAGGTAGTTAATTAGTTTTAATTTTAATTTTTAATTCGCATGATTCGATTAAAAGAGTCTTATATTAAGGATCAGAAGAGTAGAATAGAATAAGAATTTTTCATGGATCAAATGGTGGTTTATTTTAAAGTTTATTCAATCTCGTTGATTTTTCTGGTTGTGTTGTTCTACCATAATTTTTGGTTATTTGATTTTGATAAAATTTAAGGTGAATAATATGAAATTTTATTTTAAATAAAATTCAGGAAAATATAACTTATTTTTATTTTTTTTTTCAGGTGTATGGTTTATGCACTGTCATTTGGAGCGTCATGTGACGTGGGGGATGGCTATGACTTTCATTGTGAAGAATGGTAACAATCCAGATCAGCAGATGCTGCCACCACCAGACATGCCACGATGCTATCAAATCAAGCACCACCAAATTTGTTTCAATGTTTAAAGTTATTACATCTTCTTCAATTTATTTTTTTACCCCAAAGTCTGTAATTTTTTTTTTCAATGTGTGTTTATTAATTATTGTATATTTGTATTTTCCTTTTTTTCTCTCTTAGATTTTTAAGATGATGGTTATTTTATTTTATGATTGATTGAAAGGAATCTTGGTTGAATGGTTGAATGTTATCATTGAAATGTCAACGAGATAAATAAATCGGTTATTTTTTAATCAATTCAAACTGGCTTTCTATTTTAGCCTTTGACTTTTTACATTTATGTGTTTTGGATTTTCATCATTTGTTGTTATAATTAAGACCCGATCGACCAGTAAATTATTTTTAATCACATCTGGTTGACAGACATGTCTTCCTAATAACATGACGTAAGTCCTAAACCAGCTTATTATCAATACTCTCTTTATTTCATATTATAAGATATTTTGTATGATAAAATTTTAGTCCAAATTATAGGACATTAGATATTTTTCTTCCTATTTTATCAATGCTTTTAATGCTTTCTCTCTTATAATTTATAGCCCTACAATAATAGTAAAATGAGGTATTTAATGAGGATAAAATAGGAAATATGAATACATTTTACATTGATTTCAGTTGAAAAAATGATTTTCTTAATATGTGCATAATTGATATGAAATGCCTTATAATGTGGATCAGAGGGAGTATATCATAAAGCCTTCTACATTTTTTTTAATAAACGACCATTTTTTTTGTGCACCCAATAGTTTGAACCTACTTGACTTCAATTAAAAGATTTATTAGAGTTTAAATTAATCCAGATTGAGCCAGATAAGACCCTTTTAAATGACAAGCTCTACCACTAAATATTTAATGGGATTGCATTCTCAAGGCCAAGACCTTCAGTTAGACTCAGTGATTCATTAATTTTGTTAATTAGAACTGAACTTGGCATTCTATGTTATAGATTTTCATATAATGCGTTAATTTTCAAAATTTAAAAAACAGTTGGGTGATTTGGAATAAAAATTTAAAAAATTATTTTAATAGCTTTTTGGTATACTTTGTAATTGTTGATGAAAATAAAAACAAAACCAAACACTGATAACGAAGGATATATTATGTATAGGAAGAGATATGGAGGTCGAGAGTATGGAAGGATCCAAATTCCCAAGGTTGTTGTTGTCATCGCCATCGTACAAAAGAGAATAGAATAAAAAAATAATAAAAAACAGTAAAATATTTTTATCACTTTTTTTATGAAAAGTTTGCATTAAACTTTCTTAATTTAGGAACATGATAAAAAAAATTTATAAAGCTTTCTCTATATATTTAATTTTTGAGTAAAGCTGATTAAAAAGAAGAAAAAATTGGGAAAAAAAAATCAAAAAATCAAAATATTTGGAAGATGAGATCAAAGTTCACTTTATTTATAAGAGAGAATAGAAAATTTTCAGATCAGAATTGAGGGCTTGTTTGAATGCGTTCTTTATTTTAATGTTCTCAAAACAATTTTGTAGAATTGTTTTCCAAAACAAGTTTTGGGAACAAAAAATTAAAAAAATCTGTTTGAAAAATTATTATCAAAATTATAACTAACAAATATTAAATGAGTTATTTAAAATTTATAACTTTATTATTAATAAGGTAGGTATTCTCCGCATTTTCTTGTGTTTTTTATAACAGAAAATATAAAACATCTTAAAGATATTTTGAATTTTATGTTTTTTTATTTTTTTATTTTTTAAAATATTTTATAAATAAATAGGTTTATCAAACAAATTTTTCTAATTAAAAACATGGATCAAGCATGCCCGAAAATTCTATTTGAACTTGGAAATTTTCTGTTCTTATTTGGAAAAATTCAATCTTCACTTAGAAACAAGGTAAACTTTTATCTCATTTATCAAATATTTTTATTTTTTGTACCAAAATCCAATTCCCCCTTAAAAAAAAAGTTACCAAGTTTAGCTAAAATGGCATGGACTTGATGGAAAAGTGTTATACGATTTATTTTGCGTTTTACGTACGTACATGTTGTCATGTTGATTCGAAGCCAAAAGTTTATTTATTCAAACATATCTCCCTGCTCAATTTGTTACTTCTAAATTTGATTTTTCCTATAACAGCTTTTCAAATTACGCCCTCCCCATTTTAGTTTTATTAAAAAAGAAAGGTTTTACTGAATGAAAATTTAGGAGCTTTAACCTTCTTTATTTAATTTTATTATAAACCAATTAAGAACAACTTTAATTTTCTTATCCAAAGGAACTTCCACAATGACACGTATACTTCAGCTTATTTTGTTTCGTTATTCATAAGTATCGCTTTTCCATCTTTTCCAGCACCTGGGATCGATTAATGCCAAAACAAGCTCTGTGCAAATAATACTATTTCATATGACAGCTGCTTTCTAATAATGACCTTTCACTCAACCAAAGAGAATATTTTGATAAAGACCTGGCAATTGCAAGACTTGGACAAAGCCCCAAAACACAAATTGAATAATATATTCTCACGCGTAATCGTGTTATTCTTGTTCATGTCAGAGCCTCGCAATTGCCAGACATGAACAAGAATAACACGATTGCGCGTGAGAATATATATATATATATATATATAAAGGTGAGCTTGATATATTGTTTCTGAGTTATTGATGCTTGAAGAAGTTAGCCATGCAGGTGTATATAATATACACCTGCATGGCTAACTTCTTCAAACATCAATAACTCAGAAACAATATATCAAGCTCACCTTTTATGTGTACATATAACTTTCAAGTCAAGTGAAAATAAACTTATTATATTTTATTAGTGAAATAATGAATAAACTAATGGTGAGAGAGTTATCTACATATACATAAAAGTTTATTAGGGCGGGGTTCAATGAAAAGTTTTAAAAAGGTCAGTGAAGTAGTTATCTATATATAACCTAAAGTTCAGGGAATTATGTATAGTTAAGGCTATTTTAGATGATTCTTAACTTGAGAGCTTTTTGGTATATTTTGTACTGTTAATGAAAATATAAACAAAACCAGATACACACACAACTCCTTGTTGATGTTGTTATTGTAGAATAAGTGAAAAAAAAATAAAAATATCATAAAAACAAAAAATTTAAGTATTTTTTCCCAATTTTTCTTTCCAAAAAATTGCATTCAACTTTCTTAATTTAGGAGAATAATAAAAAAAAAGATTTACAGAGCTTTATATCTTGTTTTGATTTTGAGTAAAGCTCATCAAAAGAGTTAGTAAGTTTTACTAAAATGGACGTGATAGAAAATTGTTATCCCATTTATTTTGGATTTATATGTTGCCAAAAATGCATTTAATCAAACATATCTCCCCACTTATTAATTTATTTTAGTTCTAAATTGGGTTTCCTATAACAGCTTTCCAAAATTCTTAGTAATTGTTATACATGTGTGTGTCTATATAATCTATATATATATATAGGGAAAAAGACATTTAAGGACCCCCATATAGAAATAATCCCTTCCAAGGACCCGATTTAAAAATTCAATACTTCTATAAATTGAATTTCCAACTCGAATCAACTGAATTCAACACTGGTACTGTTCATTTGTCAATATTTCTGTATGAAGGTCCTAAACTGTCTTTTTCCCACACACACACACACATATATATATATATATATATATAAATTGATGCGTGTGCGCGTGCATGTTCTTAGAAACTGTTATGGCATTTGACAATGATACAAAAAAGATGAGAACAATAGCTAGCAAGCACAAGAAAGTTTGTCTAAGAAGCACAAACCGGCCATGATGAAATGATTGAATACAAAATTCAAATGAAATGATTGAACACATATATAGTGGAGGAAGCTTCACATACAGGCGATAAAAGAAGAAACATTCAAAGAAAAGAGTTGACCTTCTTTATTCATAATTTATTCCAAACCATTAACAACTTTTTCTTATCCAAACAAACTTCAACAACTACGCACGTTTACTTGTTCAACTTGCGTCCTCGGCCTAACATCTTGCAGGCTTATTATAACAACGTTAATGGTGTTTATGATGACAAGTTTCCTAATGTGCCATCATTGGCATTTAACTTTACTGGGGATAATCTGCCTCAATTCTTGTTGACTCCATCGGTGGACACTGGGGTGAAGGTGCTTGAGTATGGATCCACAGTGGAGCTTGTTCTACAGGGAACTAATGTGCTTGCCGGGACAGAACAGCCAATGCACCTGCATGGACATAGCCTCTATGTGGTGGGATGGGGATTTGGCAACTTTGACAAAGACAAGGACCCTCTGAATTACAACCTTGTCGATCCTCCATATCAAAACACAGTGTCTATACCCAAAAATGGTTGGGTTACCATAAGATTCACGGCAAAAAATCCAGGTATATTATATTTGTTGATCTGTATGTTTTGGATCTTAAGGATTAACAATTTAATTCAACGTTTGGATTTTACATCTCTTTCTCTTGTACTGTTTGGGTGTTTTATATTAATTAATTGTGTTTGGTTTGGATGTGTAGGTGTATGGTTCATGCATTGTCATTTGGAGCGTCACGTGACGTACGTGGGGGATGGCTATGACCTTGATTGTGAAGAATGAGAATAATCCAGATGAACAAATGCTACCACCACCACCAGACATGCCCAAATGTTGATTTTAATTTTAAAGAATAAACGTCCCAGAACTTTGTCTGACATATTCTCGTATTCTTTTATGCAATTCTTTATTTATTCATTCTTTTTTTATTCTTTGTGATGAACGGAAATAGGATTTGACAATAGGAGAGTCATTGTTAAATCTTCAGTAGTCACGTATGATTCTCCATTTTAGAATGCCTTCAAATAAAATCATATCAATATTGTTACCTTGGGTTTGAACAGATTTTGTGCACGTTAACAAATCAAACAAATTAAATACATACTAGAAGTTGGCATTTTTTTACTCCTTCTCATTCTATCTAGAAGGAAAAAAAAACTATTTCAAGAGTATTAAGAAAGGAAGGAAGTTGAATTTAGTTAAAGATAATTAATTTGTCTCATATTTTCAATTTCTTTCAAAATTACACATACTTAATTAATCTCTCTCTCTCCATTCCTTTCAAAGATGTATATTGTGACTCTCAATAGTATTAATGAAGAAAGGTAATTCTGGTAAAAAGAAATTAATGCAACATTAACTCTCATTTTTTTTCTTATAAATAGGACCATCTAAAGAAAAAAATTTTCTCTATAAATATAGGACCGGAAGGAGTATGTTGTTGGTAACATATTTAAATTGGTAATATTTCATCAATGCACAAATAATTGATTTTTTTATTAGGGTTTCTTTGGTATGCCAAAAGATTTTTAAGGGAATTAGATTTAATACAACAAGTATCAAGATATTTTTTTTTTATAGGAACAAGTATCAAGATATTACAAGGGCCATGAGAATGCCATTAATAATGATCTTTATATGTTGACAATTAATTGTTCAAGATATTGCTACTTTCTTTTTTCCTATTGTAAGTCATTTTTAATTATTTTATATGTATCAAAAAAGTAGTTAAAATTTATAAAATTTATCATATATAGCTTTTTAATATTATTCTTATTAAATTATACTCATCTTAATTATCTCCTTTTTAATCCCTCTCCACTGTAATTATTTAATAATAAATAAATATAAAAATAAATATTTAATACTCAAAGAATGATCATGTTTTTTATACTTAAATTTTTTTTAAATATGACTTATAATAAGTAATACATAAAACGAATTATTAACACCATTCAGCATCAAATTTTTTATGGCCTAACATTTAACATTAATTATCAGTAATGGAAGCTCAATTTCTTCGTACAGTAGCTGTAATCAAGAAGTTTGCCAGGCAACATAAAGTTACAGATAAGACGTAACAATTACAATGGGATACTAATAAATTGTCGATCAATTCCAAATAATGCACAAGAAAGGGTACGAGGAAGAAAATGGGTAAAGTTCCCGGGCGATGAAGTACATTTTCTGAAATTGAAAATAATAAATGAAGTGTACATTCTCTTTTTTTTTTTTTCTTTTTGAAATTGCAAATATCTCCCTCCTATTTTCTTGAAGATTTTTTCATATATATTTTAAAAATTAAAAAGAGGTCTATGTCATTTTGACAAACACTCAGATTTTTGTTTTACTTATAATTATAATATTTATAATAGTGTTTCAGAAGTTATTTGTTTAGGTTTTAAAAATATCAGATAGAGTTATATAATTTTAACAAAATTTAACATATAGGCTTATAATAATTTTAAATATAGAGAAAAGAGACATGTATTATTTCAATAAATTAAAAAAAATATAGTTGAACAACTTATTCTGAATTTTTTATAAGTGCATTGTCTTTTGGACGAAGGGATGCTCCCACCACCACGGGAGACGGCACGATGCAATTAAATCAATTAGCAGGTAGCAAATTTGTTTCAATTTTCAAAGTTATCGGTTACATCATCTCTTAATTTCAATTTATCATTTACCCCAAAGTATTCATTTTGTAAAAAAAATTTGTATTTGTTAATTGTATTTATTTGTTTAGCTTTTTAGGATAGGAATTTTGGTAATGACATATATGTAAATTTAAAATTTTTATTTTTAAAATTGGGAGGCAACATCTCGTTAAATATCATGACAAATATCTCAGTCCATCTATCATAAAGTTTTCGATCACTAGTAGTTTTAAAAACAATCGACAAATCCAGTTTCGTTGTTTTATAGCTGTGCTTAATTTGATAGAGTTTTTTTTTTCCCGATATATCATAATAGTTATATCTAATGCTTTTGAGAAGGCCTTGCTCCAATTGTTCTATATATCACTTTTATGTGTCTAAATTGGCCTCCGCCCTTAATCGTCTCTCTCTTAAACGAATGCGTGATGCTTTTCTCGACTTACCAGAAGTAAAGAAGATGAAAGTGGAAAAGGGGAAAGTGCTAGTTGATGAACCTGCTTTGAATGGGAATTTGCTGTCAACGATGAAGGGAGGTTTTCCTTTGAAGAAGAAGCATAAAAAGGGCTCTGATAAGTATTCCTCTGTTTCTCTCCCATTGGATGCCGTTGGTCTTGCTGGCTCATCTCTGGGGCAGAGTGGCTTGCCTTCAAAAGCCACCCAGCAGCCATGAGTGCCTTGGGATGCAACTATTAGGGTTTGGAGGTTGCCCTGATAACGAGAGTGCTTAAAAAAACATTGTAACCCTTTTACCGTCTTTTTCATGGAGTCTTTGAACAAGGCAACCAACTGACTTACTAAACACTTTGATGTGGATGTCATCTAGGAATGTAGTTAGCCCATCCCCTTTTATTGTTATTTTGCTTTTTGATATGACTGATTGTACTAAATAGGAATTAGTCCCTCATTCCTGAACCTTGTGTTTCTCTATTAAATATATTGGGTTGATATACTTTTCAAGGCTGAAATGGTTATTGATATCATAAACTATTTTTTATTGCAGTGTTACTCTTCATTTTTCAAAATCATAGCAATGTTATTTTTGTCATTATAAATCTGTAATCTTTGGCCATTAGTATGTCACATGTTATCTTTTTTTACTAACTCACCCTAGATAGCAATCTGCATGACATTCTAGATGGAAAAAAAATTCATGTGGCAATTTACGTGATATCCAAGTATAATGAAATAAAAATACTATAAAAAAATCTTAATTTTGCCCTAAGGTCAATAATCAAAACCTTAATTACCGAAATCATAATTAAGAATTCCAAAACCTAATAAAACCAACTAACAAACACAAAGAAACAAACAAATCACAAAAATGAAGTATAAATTCATGTGACAAAATCAAGGTATTAAAAACCAAATCAGTCATTAAACTGGCTAGGACACCGATTCAATGTTTAATGGTCGAATCAAAATCAGACCGACTGTGAATAAATTGATATATTTTAAATAATATAGATAAAAATATAAAAAATATTTATTCATGATTATAAAAATTAATATTTAATCTAGGATGAAAAGTAAATTTAATAATTTTTTAATTTTATATGCCATAGAAAATTAAAAATATTATTAATAAGTTTTACAATCTAATATTTTATCTAAATAATTTAATATTCATCTATAATTATATTTTTAATTCAAAATGTCAATTCATTTTTATATTTTTTTAAAAAAATTTTAAATATTTTTTTTTGTTTTTAGGATAAAATAACATATTTAGTACTAAGTAGCATTATTTTTTAATAAATTTTTTCTTTCTATGTTATAATATTGTATAAGTATTATTATGATACATAATTATTAATATAATAAATTTACTTAATAAATAATATCAAAATATTATTGGTTTGCACCAGTTCTGAAATTGCCCAATCTTTATCTATGATGGACTAGACCGGACTGAACTTGGCATTAGTTCCTGGTCAAACCAGTTGGTCTGGTTTTTTGTTCCTAGAAAAAAATAAACTAAAAATTCTCAAAAAAATGAAAAATTCCTGAAAAAATCTCAAAAATGCCAAAAAAAAAGTGGTTTAAATGAAGGAATTTGACCAAAATACATTAGTCAAAATACCCAAGGGGTATTATATTTTAATCAAAAACCTCAAACTATTAAAAATCACTGTATAAAAATCCTACGTTGCAATTTACGTAGCATCTAAGTGGAAACATATTATGAAATGACAAGAATGCCTATGCCAAAATGACTACCTTTGTTGTACTCAAACCAATTAAATGCATTAATTCAACCTAATTAATTGAGGCCCTAAGTTGAAAATTGAAATCCTAATTATCGGAACCCTAATTAAAAATCTCTAAATATAATAAAGTCAACTAATACATAGAAGAATAAACAAATTACAAAAATTGTGTATAGATTTATGGGAAAAATAAACTAAAAGTTTCTCAAGAAAATGGAAAATTCCAGCAAATTTCACAAGAATGCAAAAAAAAAAAAAAAGGAAAAGTTGTCTAAATAAAGAAATTTCCCTAAGATACACTAGTATTAATACCCAATGGTTATTAAATTTTAATCAGAAACCCAAAAATTATTAAAAAATCATTTCATAAAAATTCTAAGTGGTATCCAAGTGGGAACATATTATGAAATGACAGTAATGTCCTTGACAAAAAGACCACCTCCATTATGCTCTACAAAATTAAAATGCACTGACTTAACACTGTTAATTTTGGCCCCATATTGAAAACCAAAACCTAATTAAAAATCCCAAAACCTAATAAAATCAACTAATATACATAAATGAAAAAATCACATGCAAATTCATGAGAAAAAATAAACTCAAAAATTCTCAATAAAATAGAAAAACACTTAAAAATTCACAGAAATGCAAGAAAAATGAAAAAGTGGTTAAAATAAAGGAATTTTGCTAAAATACATTGGTTATAATACCCAATAGGTATTTATTTTTAATTAGAGAAAAAAATTGAAAATCACAAATTAAAATTTTAATTTAACTAAATTGCATTAGTTAGTTCACTTTGATCATAGGCTTTCAAGTGAGCTTCATTTGTGATTTTTAATAGTTTTTGTGGTCTCTAATTGAAATTTGATACCCATTGGATATTAAAACTAATGTATTTTAGTCAAATTCCTTTATTTAGACCACTTTTTATATTTTTCTTGCTTTTTATGAATTCTTTAGGATTTTTTCATTTTATTAAGAATTTCTTAGTTTATTTTTTCTCATGAATCCACTTATTATTTTTGTGATATATTTATTCATTTGTATTTATTAGTTGATTTTATTAGGATTTAAGACTTTTTGTTAGGATTTCAGCAATTGGGATTTTAATTTCCAGGGCCAAAATTAGGATTTAATTATTTTTGTTGTTTTTTTATTTTGGTATGCTCAGATGCCTTGTAGGTTGTCATGTAAATTTTTTTTTTTTAACTAGAATGTCACATAGACAGCAAGTTGGGATGAATTGGTAAAAGAATGACACATGACAACTAATGATCAAAGATAATGCATCTTAGTAGCAGTGACGCCGTTGCTACAATTTGGAAAAATGAAGAGTAACATTGTATTGAAAAATAGTTTAGGATACCAATAATGATTTCGAGAGCACTTTGAGAGTAGATTTACATATTAACTCTAATATATTTCATATTTTTTGGCTAAAAAAATGACTGGATATTTAGTTATCTTAAATAAGATCTCAAATTTAAATATAGAGAAGTAAAATTTCACACCTATATAATCTGACCTTACTCAATTTGATTAATCAAGGGTTAATGTAACTTCCAAAAACCAGCTGTTATTATCAAAAGACTTGTATTATGGATATAAAGTCTTTGGTCATTTTTTTTGTTCAAATAATTGACCAGGCTAGTTATTTTAGTTTTGAACTTCTAGTAGTTATACCCTTGACTTTTTATACAGTATTCCACATTACAGGTTCCACCTTAATTTTTTTTACCTACAAAAAGGAATTGCTTGATCTGGCAGAAAAAATTTTCGAAAGTTATCTTTTGTGATTCTTCAAAGTCGTTTTGGTTTTTGTGCCAAAGAAATTGTTTTGGTATATTTTGTATTTTAAAATTTAGGAATCAAAATTATAATTGATTTCTTAAATGTTACGTTAATTGTCCGCAAATTTTTTTATTCCAAATATATCTCCCCGGTTAATTAATTTCATTCTAAATTTGGGTTTCCTTCGAGTAGTAGTTCTCCAAATTGCGCCCTCATTTTATTTGTTTATATTCTTTATAGAAGCAACGTACGTTTTACTGAATGAAAATTTTTGAAAGTTTTATATATATACATATGTGTGTGTGTGTGTAGTGGTAGCAATATGGGGTTTGTATATAGTGCTGGTAATATGGGTCAAGTCCGACGGACTAACCCATATAACTCAAAAAAATCAATGGATTGGGTTTGAAAATTTAGAACCCATATTAAAAATAGCTTTTTAAGCCTAACCTGTTAATCTTTTTTTAATAAAAAACACAAAAATAGAGAAAAGGAAAAAAAAACCCATGTTATAAAGCTTAAAATTTCAATTAAACTTTTTTATATTTTAAATTTTTAAAATATTTTTATTGATGATTTGAATTTAAATAAAAAATATTCAAACATCATCTTTAAATTTTAGTGAATGCATGAATTAAACAATTTAAAATTATTTTTGGACTTTGGTTTTAATATGTGAATTGACGATCATAATTAGAATTCTATGAGTTTGGATTTAGTTATATGATGAAGGTTAAATGACATTTAGATATTCAGTATGTTTAGAAAAAATGATTTTCATTTGAGAAATTTTAAAATAAAAAAAAAACAGAATAAATATTTAGACTTCCAAGCTAACCGGTAAATCTATTGAGGATGAGCTAAGCCTTGGAAAATGAGGCTCGTTTTGAAAATAGACTTTTTGGGCTCAATCAATGACAATGACGGGTCAGCCTATATGAATGGGATCAACTTGAATTACTAATTATATATATATATATACATGGACATAAAAAATGTTTTGTTATTTTTCATCATATGAAATCAAAAGAGTAAGTTAAATAAGAAAACATTTGTCTTTAAATCTATATATTATATATTCTACAAAAACTATAACAAGTGGCATTATTTGGATTATAAATAATGTAACTTATTTTTCCAACTTTATATATTGCATATATGTTTAAGTTTCAAGTATAATGACCAAGGAACTTGTAAAATTTGTAATATATCCTACATGTTTCATGTAAAGTTTCTTTTTAAATCTATATATTTATATATTTTATAAAAAAAAATAAGTTGTACTATTTATTATGTGACTTATTTTTCAAACTCGACAGGACTAACAAGCGCAATAAACGGTGAAATGATTGTTTATAATTGAGGGCTTCACACATGAGATGACAAATGAAGAAACATTCAGAGAATTGTGCTCCTTTATTTTATTTGACACTCAAATATGTATACTTCTTCAACTAACGCGATTAAGATAACTTAAAATAATACTATTTGGTGTACAGCGCACCTTGATCACGATAAGATTCGGGGCCACTGATGAGTTATCTTTCAATGTCTTTAAATGATACAAGTACAAAAAACTCGCCAATATAATTTTATTCAATTCCATGCCGGTAGAAATTAATTAAAATCTTCAATGCCACTTATGGGCATTTTTCTTTTGAAAATGTTTGGAAGTAACAAGTGATAATTATATATCTTCTAGAACTAAATTAAATAGAATATGCATTTCATCATTTTCATGGGCAGCTTGGTTGTTCACCAAAGCCAACGGACATGCCACGATGCTAGCTGGCAAATTAAGACTCTTGACCTCAAGAGTAATTATTAAGAATTAGATTATCCACACCAAACCACTAGAATCATTGGTCATTGGTACTTCGTATTAGTGCTTGGTATTAATTTTATTACCCTCCCATTTTATCTATAACTCCCGCTGGTTCAAAATATAAATTTTTTTTTAAAAGTTTTTTTTATTCAAAATATAAGTCTCATTTAATAATTTTTAGAGCATTAAATGTTATTTTTTCTATTTTACCCTTATCTATAATTAAATATAAAAGAGATAGCAAATTTTAAATGCAATATGTTAAATGAGGGTATTATGGAAAAATAATATATTTATTTGATAGATTTAATGAGTAAAAATAACTTTTTTGATTCCTGTGTAATAGCCCAAATAGGACTTATATTTTGAATCAGAGGAAGTATTTTAGAGAACTTTAAATGTCTCAATTTATCTGTCATTTTATATTATCAATAAAACATTAATTATCATTTTTACTATTTTACTTTTTATTAAAAACAATGATAGGTAGAATACAAGTTATTTTTTACTATTTAACGTGATGATATTTTGATAAAATGCTATTAAATTGTACTATAATCTAAGTTATTTAATAATTTTATTGATCTGTGTAAAAAACTTTAAAATAATAAATAAAATGGGATGGAGAGAGTATATATATATATACAGATAGACATGTTTCTTCATGTATTATTTGGGGAATATGTTTCTTTATGTATTATATGAGGAATGAGCTTAATTGAGCTGTATTTTTTATGATTTCTTAATTAGTAGGTACGCCTGATGAAAACTTAGAAGAAGTATGGCAGAACATGTTTCAAGTCTATATAGTAATAACCATGAAATGATTGAATTTAGCTTCGCATTAAAGCGATAATGATGAAACATAATGAAGGAATTGATTCATATTATTTTATTTACAACCATGAACTTGTTCTTTTTCAAAGAAAGTTCACTCGCATACTTCTTCAACTTTGCCTTGTTATACGTCAGTTTTTCAAAGGAATTGATTCCACGGTTACCTGCTCCGGGAGTCAACAATCGAGAAGAAGCTAAGTTTTTGTTTTGGTCAATGAATAAGCTAAGTTAAAATAATATGATTTCATATCACAACTACTTTCTAATTAATAACCAAGTTACATTGACCAAGTGAATATTTTAATAACAAAATATTCTCACGCGCAATTAATCATGTTCATGTCAAAGTCTCACAAAACTATGTGTGTATATATACACACACATGCATGACCAACTTCAAATCAATCACACAGAAACTATATATCAAGCTTTTCTTCGAGCAGCAAATTAACAGAATATTGTACCAATCTGTAGTGATCATCAACTCTTTGTTCGAGCACCAGCATTTCTGGGTTCAGATCAGTTGTCATGAAAATCTCAGTATTATTCGTCTTTCAATTATTAGGAGTTTTGTTCCTTAACCACTCCCTCCTCTCCCAAGCATACAGGCGTTATACTTTTGAGGTATGTTTTTATCCAAAAAAATAATTAAGTTTAACTGCATATGTTGAAGTAATTACCCGATCGATCGGGAATATAAGATTAAGTATATAGAATTAAACTAGTTGTTTAATTAAGTGCAGGTCAAAGACACTTCCTACAAGAGACTTTGCAGCACCAAGAACGTATTGACAGTAAATGGACAATATCCTGGGCCAACCTTGTATGTCACCAAAGGCGAAACCATCATTGTTGATGTCTATAACCGAGCCACTGAGAATATCACCATCCACTGGTACATTAATTAAATTCAAATAACTTCTCAATTCCACTTTTTTTCTATATACACTTCAATCAGTTATTATTAAGCATTGTTACAACATAACTATTTACTTGTAGGCATGGAGTGAGCCAACCAAGATATCCATGGTCAGATGGACCTGAATATATCACTCAGTGTCCGATCAAACCAGGTCACAAGTTTAGCCAGAAGGTCATCTTTACTGAAGAGGAAGGCACTCTTTGGTGGCATGCTCATAACGAATTCGCTCGTGCCACCGTTCACGGTGCTATTATCATTAAACCCAAGCCAGGAACCACCTATCCATTTCCAAAGCCATATGCGGAATTTCCCATTATATTAGGTTAGATTTTTTGTTATTCAGATATCTTTTCTTACAGGTTTTCTTCTAAAAATAAAAATAAAAATAAGACATATGGTAGTAATATTTCGAAGACTAAAGTTACCTGTATACTTGGGACATTGTATGAATATTGCAGGAGAATGGTGGAAACAAGATATTGACCAACTGTACAATGACTTCCGCAGAAGTGGACGAGACGCCAACTTATCTGATGCTTACACCATTAATGGCCAACCTGGTGATCTTTACCCATGCTCAAAAACTGGTAATTGATATATATGAATTTTTTTTGTTCCTCGATTCGTTCTTTTATACACTGAATGACTTAGAATACTTATGATTATTTGTATTAACGCCAGAAACATTCAAGCTCGAAGTTCAACATGGCAAAACCTATCTCCTTCGAGTGATCAATGCAGCACAAGAACAGATTTTATTCTTTGGGATTGCAAACCATAAACTGACGGTGGTGGGAACAGATGGAAGCTACATAAAGCCTGTGAAAGTAGATTACATCACAATCGCACCTGGTCAAACTATGGATGTTCTGCTAGAAACAAACCAACCAATAGATCGCTACTACATGGCTGGTAAACCTTATTCCAGTACTCCTATAGTCCCATTTGACAACACAACCACCACTGCTATTCTTCAATACAGAGGGAAGTACATTCCAACTTCAACTATCCCTCCCATGCCTTCCCTTCCAGCTCCAGCCCTAAACCTCACCGTTGGCTACGCCAACTTTGTGAGCCAATTCAGAAGCTTAGCAGACAAGAACCACCCTATTGATGTGCCCTTACATGTAAGCACCAAGCTTTTCTACACTGTCTCCGTGAATGCATTACCCTGTAAGAAAGGTTCGCTGTGTGAAGGCATAAATCACACTATCGTCGCGGCTAGTTTGAACAATATAAGCTTCCAATTGCCTGCTAGGGCTAACATTTTGCAGGCTTATTATAACAAAGTTAGTGGTGTTTATGGTGACAAGTTTCCTGATATGCCTCCATTGGCATTTAACTTTACCGGGGATAATCTGCCTCAATTCTTGTGGGCTGCGTCGTTGGCCACAGAGGTGAAGGTGCTGGAGTATGGGTCCACGGTGGAGCTTGTTCTTCAGGGAACTAATGTGATTGCAGGAGCAGAACACCCTATGCACCTCCACGGATATAGTTTCTATGTGATGGGATCGGGATTTGGGAACTTTGACAAAGACAAGGACCCTCTGAATTACAACCTTGTTGATCCTCCTTATCAAAACACTATTACTGTACCCAATAATGGCTGGGTCGCCATAAGATTCACGGCAAATAATCCAGGTATTTTATTTTTATTGATCTGTATTTGTTTTGGATCTTAAGGATATTGATTATTCAATTCAACGGTTGGATTTTACATCGGTTGGTTTTGGCTTTAGTTATATTAATTGTGTTGGGTGTGGATGTGCAGGCGTATGGTTCATGCATTGTCATTTTGAGAATCATGTGGTATGGGGGATGGCTATGACATTTATTGTGAAGAATGGTAACAGTCCAGGCGAACAGATACTCCCACCACCACCGGACTTGCCCAAATGTTAATTTCAAGTTTCAAGGATAGAGACCAAGGAATTAATTTGTAAAATTTGCAGAGCCATTTATGATTCTCTTTCTTATATTACTTTCAAATAAATGAATATGTAATTGAAATCAGATATTATTAACTAAGATATATTTTCTTTGATCCATATTATAAGACATTTTATAAATCAAATTTTTGATTCAAAATATAGGGTTTTGAATTTTTTTTTTCTATTTTACCTCTAATGCTTACTCTCTCCTTATTTATAACTCTATAGTAATAATAAAATGTGATATTTAATTAGGATAAAATAGAAACTATAAATACTTTTTATATTAAATTTAGTTAAAAAAATAATTACCTTAGTATGCATATAATTGATATAAAATATCTTATAATATAGATTGGAGAAGTAGTGTAGATTATGTCTAATAATCAAGCGATTGAAATTAATGACATGTCATGTCACTTTTGTTGTGACTTTTGGTTCAAGATTCATCGTGTCATTTGATATATAGGTGTTGTTATTTTAGTAGGGGAAAGATTAAATATTTAATAAAAATATTGTGCTAAAAATATATATGATTCTTTTGGCAAAAAAAATATTAGTTAATCTCAGAAAACGATAGGAAAGAATATTGGCTGAATAAATGTTAATTATCTTTGAGATGTCAATGAAAACAATAAATTGGTTTTGCAAAATCAATTGGCGGGATCACAATTCAAGGGGCTTTCAGTACTAGTTATTAATTAGGCCTTTTTTTCGTTGGCCGACAATTTGGCCTTGACATTTGACATTTTTGCGTTTTGGAGTATCTCCATCATTTATTATTATAAGCCTCGATCGATCAGTAATTTTTTTTTTCTAAATTGCGTGAAAATGCCGTCTCGGTTACAGAATTATCTTCTCGTTACCATGACAAAAGTCTCATCGCCCTTTTTATTTTTGGATAAAAATAAAAACTTTATATCACCGTCCATCAATCATAAAGTCTTCGATAATTTAATTCCCCAAATAGTGACTACAATCATGACCAAGTCAGAAAAATCAGATCGAGAAGAAATGGAAGTTTTAATGCCCCAAATAGTGACTCTAATCATGACCAAGTCAGAAAAATCAGATCGAGACGAAACGGAAGTTTTGATGCCCCAAATAGTGACAACAATCATGACCAAGTCAGAAAAATCAGATCCAGAAGAAACGGAAGTTTTAATGTAAATCTCTTAAGCAACTTTCACGAAACTCCACTCTTCCATTTCAATTTTGCACGTCTCCCCCCCGGTAAGAAATGTATTTAATCTCTAAACACCGCAAATATACAAGTAGTACTAAATAATAAAGTGTGAGTAAGAGATCGTTCCCTCGAGAATTTGTAATACTAGTAACTATAAATCAAGCAGAGTCATATATGATTCTCTTTCTTAGAATGGTTTCAAAGAAATATGATTATCTTTCTTAGAATGCTTTCCAAGTAAAATCCGTATACAGTTGAACTTAAAAACTGGCCTAGTTTATTAACAGCAATCACTACATCAGTTCTTGGGGTAATATGATAAAATTGTAAGGCTTCCCGAGAGAGAGATTTTCAGAGGTGCACTGTGCATCGTTTCATTGAAAGCATGCATACACACTGACACGGTTACGTAACAAAAGCACAAACCTTGCTAATTCCACGTAGCAGTCGTACAACATATATGCATGACAAAAATGAATAAAAGAATTGGAACAAGGTACAGAAGATTGAAGCCCGCCCAACTCAGCTACTGGGCCTCACCTTAACAATGAAATTTTTAAAATAAATTTGGGTTTTGATTAAGGAATACCTTTGATATTAAAAAAATGGAATAGTAATATTTCACTAATGTGGTAATGATTGATTACTACAACTATGAAGAATATATTGTCAAGACAAGACCAAATTGAGAACTAGTAAATGTGAGATTGTTAAATATAGTTTGTAAAACTGTCTAACAATACGCAATTGACTAGATATTGTGAATTAGTATAGTGTGGATTCAGTCCAATAATCAAGCGATTGAAATGACATGTTCATGTCTCTCTATTTTTTTTTAACCAGAAAATGACATGTTCATGGCAGTAAAAGCTGAAAATAAATTCAATAAATTTAAAGGATTAAATTAAAATTTGATACTATAAAATTAAAGGATAAAAATATACTATTATTTATTTAATCTAACAAGATGATAGGAAAGAATCTTGGCTGAATAAATGTTACTACCTTAATAGTTTATAAGGCACCTTTATGGGAAATTTATATTTCACAATATAAGGTATTTTATAGATTATGTTAAATACCCATAAAAAAGTATTAAATGATATGCTCCACTAGTTATTAATTATCACTGTTAGGAAAATATTAAATGAAAATAATTTAGAAAATGATAGAATTTTTTTAGTTTTTAATTGCCACCTTTAACTTTGTATGTGATAATTAAAAATTCTTATAAATCGAAATCGAGCAAGTATCTTTTATATGTCAATGAAAACAATAGATTGGTTTTTTAAAATCAATTGACCGGATAACAATTCAAAGGGGCTTTCCAGTACTAGTTAATTAGGCCTTTGACTTGTGTATCGAAAAATAAATAAACAATTAGGCCTTTGACTTTTTGCATTTGTATGTTTTGAAGTATTTCCATTATTTATTATTCTAAGCCTCGATTTATCAGTAATTTTTTTCCCAAAACTGGGTGAAAAACCATCTCGTTAATAGAATTATCTTCTCGTTACCATGACAAAAGTCCGCCCATTTTTTTTTCATAAAAATAACAACTTTATCTCATCGTCCATCGACCATAAAGTCTTCGACATTTTTTTTCAAATAGTAACTATAATCAGAAAAATCAGATAGAGAAGAAACGGAAGTTTTAGTGTTTGCAAATTACCCAAAAGTTCACGCTTTTGATCTCAATTTCAATTTTTCACACTCATTATTTCCCCAATCACATTAGTGAAGAAAAATTCACTTAAAAATTAGAATTATCATATTCAACTTTTTAACACTCTTTAGTAGTTTTACATTATCATTTCAATTTTTGATATTTATCTTCTTCCATTTCATAGTGATAAAGGAAATTTATGTACAAATATCAACTCTTAACCACAGTAATTAATTTCACACTCATTTTTAGTATTTTTACACTTTTTATTTCAATTTTTGACTTTCCATTATACGGGGACAATTCAACTGAAGAAAAAATAATTGTGCCAGTAATTTAAGTGAATATTTAGTCCATCAATATAAAACAAGGAAGATGAATGTCAAAAACTGATATGACAATGTAAAACTCCTAAAGTGTCAAATTAGAGCATGAGGGTGCATTATTTTAGAAGGATCTTTGAGTAATTTAGCATCTTAGTTATGTTGACTTAAGGGCCTTGGATCTGTTATTAACATTTTGCAGTGTCCTAGTCTATTGTATTAAGCATGCTACTACCTACAAATTCACCAAGAAAATGTTAACTGCATATAGCATCCAATATCATTGAAATTGAATTTCTAATAATTAAGCCCTTGACTCTTATACAGAAATCCATATTCCAAGTTCGACTTTAATTTTTTTAACCTAAAAAAAAATAAAAAATTGTTTGATCTGGAAGAAAATTTTTCGAAAGTTATTTTTTGTGAAAGTTATTTTTGTGATTCCTCAAAGTCGTATTGTTATTTGGGCAAAAAATGTTTTCGTATATTTTGTATTTTAAAATTTAGGAATCATGATTATAATTGATTTCTTGAATTAATGTTAATTGTCTGCAATTAATTTTTTTTATTCCAAATATATCTCCCCGGCCGTTTAATTAATTTCGTTCTAAATATCGGTTTTCCTTTGAATAGTTCTCCAAACTGCGCCCCTCTTTTATTTGTATTCTTTAAGCAACGTCTTACTAAATGAAAATTTTTGAAAAGTTTTATATATTATGTTCTATATATGAACATAGAAAATGTTTTGGTATTTTCCACCCTATGAAAACAAAAGGGTGACAGCTAAAGCACGCACAAGATCTTTGTAGTATATCATACATGTTTCATATAAAGTTTGTCTTAATTCTATATGTATTTATATATTTTATAAAAATTATAATAAGTTACACAATTTATTAATTGTGAATAATGTAAGTTATTTTTTAGACTCTGTATAACGATTATATCCTTTAGTTAAAGTATAATAAACCATGAATTTTTTTTTTCATTTTGGCCTGACAATAAATCATGAAATGATTGTATTTAATTGAGGGCTTCACATCCGATGATAAATGAAGAAACATTCAAAGAATTGACCATCTTTATTTTATTTGAAACCATGAAGAAACATTCAAAGAATTGACCATCTTACCCAAGGGAAACTTCCTCAAATACGTATATATACTTCAACTTTGTTTTGTCATAACGCGATTAATCTAACTTATATATATGTGTGTGTATATATATATATATATAGAAACCGTTTTGGCATATATCTTAAGCCTGTTGAAAACAAAATGATGAGAGCAACATGACGCACAAGATGTTTGTGGGACATGTCTGAGTTTGACTCATAAGTACAGAGTATACAAACCATGGAATAATTAAATTTAGTTGA
Source organism: Adenanthera pavonina (assembly GCA_026686845.1). Classification (NCBI taxonomy): domain Eukaryota; kingdom Viridiplantae; phylum Streptophyta; class Magnoliopsida; order Fabales; family Fabaceae; genus Adenanthera; species Adenanthera pavonina. The sequence goes on along the minus strand of JAIVEN010000001.1, from coordinate 47,893,924 downwards.
CTTCAAGGAAAAATTCAAACAATTGACCTTCTTTATTTTATTCGAAACCATGCATGAACTTTTTCTTATCCAGAGAAACTTTCCCCACTTATAGTAAATATACTAGTTCAACTTTGTATCGTCATACATACATAAGTATATATATATTGCAGTTCGACTTTTTCCACCGCGTACCTGGGATCAACACGATTAAGCTCAGTTAAAATAATATTATTTTATATAACAGCTAGTTTATAATGACCTTCAAAAAGATATTACTACTTTGATAAAGACCTGGCATTAAAGACTTGGCTAAAGCCGCAAAAAGCACAATCCACACAAATTGAATAAAGTATTCTCACGCGTAATCAAATCTTGAAGTCCAAGTCTCTCAAAACTATAGACACACACACACACACACACACACACACACATGTTTGGCGAACACTTTCAGACACCCAATTAAACAGAAATAACATATCAAGCTTTCTTTTGATCAGATAGCAAGTGAGCAAGCCTTCTTCAAGTGACAAATTAATAGGGTACTGATCATCTTTCGGGATCTCAACTCTTTATATAAGCTCTAAACAAAGAGATTAAGCCTCCCTTCATTTACGTTATCATGAAGATCTCAGTAATTTTCATCTGACAAATATTAATAGTTTTGTTCCCCAACAACCTCCTTATTTCCCAAGCATATAGGCATTATACTTTTGAGGTATGCTTTTTTGAAGCTAATAATTATATATATTTCGAAGTAATTATTCTCTGAATTATATATCTTATTCGCATCTTGACGTAACGCTACCATTTAAATAAGTGCAGGTTAAAGACACTTCGTACACAAGACTTTGCAGCACTAAGAACATATTGACAGTGAATGGGCAATTTCCAGGGCCAACGTTGTATGTTACCAAAGGCGGAATCATCATTGTTGATGTCTATAACCGAGCCAATGAGAGTATCACCATCCACTGGTACATTACATTGAAATAACAATTACACCTTTTCCTTAATATCTCCGTAAGTAATTATATTATGATTGTTAAATGTTACATCTTATATTTTAAAGCTTTTCCCATGAAAAATGCTTAATTTTAATATATGAAAGTAGTCTTAGAAAACTTGAACCAATTGAAACTTTAAAACTTTCTAAAACTGTTTCTCGCAGCTTTTCAGTTTACTGTGCAGTAATTTTTCAAAAATTATAATTAAATGTAAAAAACTCATTTTCAAGTGGTTTGAGTCATTAAAAATTGTACACATTTTAAATTTTCAGGCAAAAAATCATAAATTGGGAAATGAATGCACAAATTCGTATAGTTTATTGCATAAATATTATTATTTATTTCACGTCCATGTTTTTGTCTGAAAACTGAACCTTAGCTTTGGAAATTTGTTTCTCTTAACAAACAAAGTCATTTGGTGTATCTTAGCATTATTGGAAAGCTTTGCATGTTTACTTTCTAAACATATTTTTTTATACATTTATTTTATTTTTACTGATCAGTGCACTAATTTAAACTTTCAAGGGTCAAAGACAACTTTCATTGGAGTAGTTTTGGTAAAACATAAATAACTATCATTATATAAATCCAAATATAGTTAAACTAATGTCATTTTGTTCTTGAGACACAGATCTATCCATACATATAGGCCACTAAATTTTTAGAGGCATGTACGAATTTATACAGCAACCAGAATTAAACAATACATAACAGAAACAAAATAGCTTTCCAACAAGGTTCCACTATCATTATTCTTTATGCTCCACATGCTTCCTCGTACCACCTTATAATTGGGGAACTATGGGATGAAATTTGATAATTTCAGTAGTCAACTTGCATATACCATCATATTATCATAAAACATTTGAAAGCATATAAAATATAGCATACTTTCATTAAAATATTAAAAACATCCATGTTATTTAACAAAAATTCAGCAGCATAACGGCTTAGTAAATGGTCATTCCGGGGCTTAACCCTGAACATAAAATAGTCATCAATTATGAAAAAATATTCATAACAGTAACGTGGCATCATTTACAAATTATAACAGCATATAAAACATTTATAAGCAATAATATTAAGAAAGGGTAAAAGACTACTTCAAGACTATACTTCCTTTGCTTAAATCTTGCTTTGTACTAGCTTAGGCTTGTCTTTTGAACTTGTTTGAAGCCTAAGAACATCACTAAACTTTACTTATCAACCTGATAACATCATTTAAACCCCTTTATGTATAATGAACCCTAAGCTCCTTTCTTACTTTGGCCATGGGATAGGGATCATGGGAGAGAGAATAGATGCTTAAAACTCTAAGCTAAATGAAAGAAGAAAAATACTAGAAGAGACTAGGAAGAGTGACTTACCTTGGAGACTCCTTGTCTTACTCCTCGCTCTTTCCTTCTCCCTTCTCCCTCTCTTTCTCTCTCTAGCACACCTTCTCCCTCTCCCTCTAAGGCCTCCCAAGTTTCTTACCAAATGAGCAAAGAGGATGGAGAGGTATTTATATGAAATTAGGGTGAATGTGGTCCATTAGATTTCATTTTGATTCAAAGGCCCTAAATTATTATTGATTAGTTTATTTTATTTTGCATTTTTAACCTTAGATATTCTTCCACTTGTGAGAGAGGGGTGAAAGACATTTTTGCCCAATGATTCATGGCCAAAAATTCAAAAGGTGAACATGTACTCTTATTACTTTACCAAATCCATTTGGATTTGATTTGTATACTTTTCCCAATTTTTTTCTTTATATTTAGTATCTTTATCTATTTATTTTATCAGTGTGACCCAATTACTTTTCTCTCTTTACTTTTTCATGTAGGGACCATCAGCCTTACTTGTTTTTTACTATTCATCTCTCCATGCATTCACCATTCATATGAGACCCACATTTTACAGAACTTGTACTTTTTCCTCTCCGATCCCACATAACTAGTATCACTTGTATTTTTAGCATGCACCAGAGTATTATAATATTATTTTATCTATCTTTTTTTTGTAAAATGATCATTTTGCTCTTATTTTTTGATAAAATGACTGTTTTACCCTTTTAAGGCCCTTTTTGGCATTTTTATGATATTTAGGACTTTAAACCTATTTAATTAAACATCCAAACTTTTCCAATCATGAATTAATCCGAAATAATTTAATAACATTCATAATATTATTTGATCTCAAAATATATTCATGAAAAATGGGGATGTTACATTAAAATCATAATTATTATATTTCTAGGCATGGAGTAAATCAACCTAGATATCCATCGTCAGATGACCCTAAATTTATTACTCAGTGTCGGATAAAACCAGGTCACAAGTTTAGCCAGAAAGTTATCTTTTCTGAAGAGGAAGGTACTCTTTGGTGGCATGCTCATAGCGACTACTCTCGAGCCACTGTTCATGGCGCTATTGTCATTAAACCCAAGCATGGAACTTCCTATCCATTTCCAAAACCGCATGCAGAATTTCCCATTATATTAGGCATGTAATCTTTTGATTTGAGCAACATGACTAATCGATATTCAGATATTTGATCTCAAATTTTTAACAAATACTATGTTTTAAAGACTAAAAGCTAAGTATATGCTTTTGTGACTTGTATAATGCAGGTGAATGGTGGAAAGAACACATTGTTAAAGTTTACAATGACTTTCGCAGAAGTGGAGGAGACCCCATGTTGTCTGACGCCTACACCATTAATGGTCAAGCCGGTGATCTTTACCCATGCTTCAGTTCCGGTAACTAATATATTAGTGTTTTTTCTTTAATGTAACTCAATATGTAAATCCTCTCCCTCTCGAGTAATAGCATAGTAATTCTTATGATCATTTTGTACTTATGGCAGAAACTTTGAAGCTGATCGAATGTTCGACACGGCAAAACATATCTTCTTCGAATGATCAATGCTGCACTAGAGGAGGTTCTATTCTTTGTCATTGCGAACCATAAACTGACAGTGGTAGGAACAGATGGAAGCTATATCAAGCCTGTGAAAGTAGATTACATCACAATCTCACCTGGTCAAACTATGACTGTCTTACTAGAACCAAACCAACCATTAGATCGCTACTACATGGCTGCCAAAGCTCATTGAAGTTCTGCTAATGTTGTCCCATTTAACCCCACGATCACCACTGCTATCCTTCAATACAACGGGAAGTACATCCCATCTTCAACTAAACCTTGCGTGCCTTTCCTTCCAGCCCCTAATGACACCATTGCCTCCACCAACCTCATAAGCCAATTCAGAAGCTTAGCAGACAAGGACCACCGTATTGATGTGCCCTAAGATATAAGCACCAAGCTTTTCTACACTGTCTCCGTCAACACATTACCACGTGAGGATGGTTTGACGCGTGCTGGCCCAAATCGGACTCGCCTCGCGGCCAGCATGAACAATATAAGCTTCCAATTACCTCCTGGGGCTAACATTTTGCAGGCTTATTATAACAGAGTTAGTGGTGTTTATGGAGACAAGTTTCCTGATATGCCACCACTGGCATTTAACTTCACCGGGAATGATCTTCCTCAATTCCTGTTGACTCCGTTGGTGGGCACCGAGGTGAAGGTGCTTGAGTATGGATCCACGGTGGAGCTTGTTCTTCAGGGAACTAATGTGCTTGCAGGAACAGAACACCCTATTCACCTGCATGGACGTAGTTTCTATGTAGTTGGTTGGGGATTTGGGAACTTTGACAAAGACAAGGACCCTCCCAAGTACAATCTTGTTGACCCTCCTTACCAAATCACGGTTTCTATACCCTAAAACGGTTGGGTTACCTTAAGATTCACGGCTAAAAATTCAGGTATTTTACCTACCTTTATGATATTGGCTTCATTTCGGATCTTAAAAATTAATTTAATTTGTTTGGATTTTTTACTTTTTGCTTTCATTGTATTTTGAATCTTTCATATGCATTCTATTTGCTTTGGAAATGTAGGTGTATGGTTCATGCACTGTCATGTGACGTGGGGGATGGCTATGACTTTCATTGTGAAGAATGGTTACAATCCGGACGAACAGATGTAAATATTGATTTTATTTATTTATTTATTTTTTGGCCAACCAAATGTAAATGTTGATTTTAATTTGAAGGGATAAAAACCAAGAAAAGTTGTTTAACATAATATTCTTGTATTCTTTTAAATTGTTTAACGTTGTTCAACATTGTTACATTGAAAATGTCAGTGTAATGTTTATGATGTGTCTGTAACAGATTTGAAATAGTAAAATGTGTTGGCTGCCAATAATTGATTATGATAAGTACTAATATACTGTCGAGACCTTGAAAGTGCCATTGAACAAGCATCTTTTCATGTTGACTATTGACGGCTCAAGATGTTACTGGTTATTAACACACTTTAGCGACAGTTATACCGATAATGAGAACCCCATATTTTTTATAGAAGATCTGTAATTTAGATAGGATGGGTAAAACACAGGATGGTTTCGAAAACTTTCATTCATGGTGATCATATCAAGAGTGGATCCCACTCTTGTCAAAAATTGGAAACATTTCACACTCCACACTTGATATTATCAAATTTTTATGCACATGAATATCAAGAAGTCAAGAAGAATATTGATTAACAAGGTGATTTAGATCATATCTTTATGTATTTTGTTTTTATTTTTAACCTATAAATGTAAGTTGTGTATTTTTTTTTAGTTTCATTCTTCTCAATTCATTATTCATTAATGTGTCCGGTGTCCCATAAATTTTGCTTATTTTGAATAAATTTTTATTCTTCTAATTAAATATCTTTCTAATTAATTGCTATAAAATTATAAAATTAAATTAAATAAAAAATATCATAATCTAGAGATTAACCTAGTTGATGTCTTCCCTTTGATTGAAATTTGCATTTTAAATCCCAATCGGCATCTATGGCTTGGCTCGTATTGACTTGAGTTACATCAGGATTGAATTAATTTAGCAAAACAAAAATCTAAAACTATTTATTTATAAAATTCAGTAGTAAATGAAACGAGTATTTGAGTCATTTTATTCTAATATTTGATCATTAAGTCCTTCCCCGTACTTACATTTTTCAAGGGCCTTTAATTTATGAGAAATAGAATCACTTTTTGGTCCTTCAATATAATTTTCCCTAAATTTATTTAATTTTTGGAATCTTTGAAAAGAATCGTGATTGAATGTCATCTCTGAAATGCCAATAATGGCAGTTAAATCGTTTTCATTTTTGGATCAGAAAGCCTTTCAATTCAAATTTCAAACTGTGGCCTTTTTTTCCCCAGCTGGATTCAAAATGGCTTTCTAGTACTGAGTTTTTAACAATTTTTTTTTTAAAAATTGTAACTATTTTTTTTCGCATTAGCACCATGCTATAAATTTTTTTAATATGAGAAGTTTCCCTAATCATAATTGTTTGAAATTTTCTTATAATAGTAAATATCTAATTAGGGACTGCATTGAGCTTTTATATATATATATATTTGATTTCCACTTTTACTTTGTTTTCCCAAATAAACTAACACTTGACGAAAATCTTTATCATGAAGTCCTAAAAATATTAAAAATATTATTAATAAGGTTTACAATCTAATATTAAAATCTAAATAAATTAATATTTATCTATAATTATATTTTGAATTCAAAATAATCAATTAATATTATATTTTTATATTATTTGTTAAGTAAATTTATTATTATTATTAATTATGTATTATAATAATACTTATACAATGTTATATTATACAAAAAATAATATTACTTAATATTAAAAATAATATTATTTTATCTTAAATTTTTTTTAAAAAAACTAAAAATCATAGCTGATTATTGATTGGTTTTGTACTGGTTATGAAATGGCTCAATCTTCATCTATAATCGGATTAGACTTAGCACAAGTTCCCGATCAAACCGGTTGAATAACCAGTTCCCAATCAGACCGGTCGAATCGACTAGTCTGATCCCTTTTTTCTTCCTTGGAAAAAACAAACTAAAAAATTCTCAAGAAAATGAAAAAATTTCTGAAAAATTCTCAAAAATACAAAAAAAAAAGTGGTTTAAATGAATAAATTTGCCCAAAATAGATTAGTATCAATATCCAAGGGGTATTATATTTTTATCAAAGACCCCAAAAACTACTAAAATTTACTTTATAAAAAATCCTATATTTCAGTTTATGTAACATCTAAGTGGTAACATATTATGAAATGACAATAATGCCTATGCCGAAATGACTACCTTCGTTGTACTCTAATTAAAGTGCTTCAATTCAACCTAATTAATTTAGGCCCCAAGCTGAAAACTAAAATTCTAATTATCGGAATCCTAATTAAAAATCTCTATATATAATAAAATCAACTAATAATTAAACATAAAAGAATAAACAAATTACAAAAATTATGTGTAGATTTATGGGAAAAATAAACTAAAAGGTTCTCAAGAAAATGGAAAATTCCAGAAATTTTCCCAAAAATGCAAAAAAAAAAGAAAAGAAAAGTTGTATGAATAAGGAAATTTCCCTAAGATACAGGGGTATTAATACCCAATGGTTATTAAATTTTAATCAAAGACCTAAAAACGATTAAAAATCATTTCATAAAAATTCTAAGTGACATCAAGTGGGAACATATTATGAAATGACAATAAAGTACTTGATAAAAAGACCACCTCCATTGTGCTCAACCAAATTTAAATGCGCTAACTTAACATGATTAATTTTGGCTCCAAATTGAAAATCAAAACCTTAATTACTAGAACCCTAATTAAAAAACCCAAAACTTAACAAAATCAACTAATAAACATAAATCAAAAAAATCACAAAAATATGTGCAAATTTATGAGAAAAAATAAACTAAAAAATCCTCAATAAAATAGAAAAACACTTAAAAACTTGTAGAAATGCAAGAAAAATAAAAAATTCATCAAAATAAAGGAATTTAGCTAAGATACACTAGTTATAATACCCAATAGGTATTTACTTTTAATTAGAGATAAAAAATTAAAAACCACAAATAAAAAAATTAGTTAAACTAAATTGCTTTAGTTAGTTGACTTTGATCCCAGACTTTCAAGTGAGCTTCATTTGTGACTTTTAATAGTTTTTGTGGTCTCTAATTGAAATTTAATACCCATTGGATATTAAAACAAATATATTTTAGTCAAATTCCTTTATTTAGACCACCTTCATATTTTTCCTGCTTTTTACGAATTCTTTAGGATTTTTCCATTTGCTTAGGAACTTTTGAATTAACTTTTTCTCATGAATCCGCATATGATTTTTGTGATATATTTATTCCTTTGTATTTATTAGTTGATTTTATTAGGTTTTAATATTTTTAATTCAGGTTTCAGCAACTAGGATTTCAATTTTCGGTCTAGGGCCAAAATTAGGTTTTCTTTTTTTGTTGTTTTCTTATTTTGGTATGCTTGGATGCCGTATAGGTTGCCACATAAGATTTTTTTTCCAACTAGGATACCACATAGGCTATCAATTGGAATGAATTGGCCCAAAATGACGCATGGCACACTAAACATCAAAGATAATGGATCTTAACAGCAATGACAACATTGCTACAATTTGGAAAAATGAAGAGTAACATTGCGCCAAAAAATAATCACTACTACAAAACCCCCCTTTTTATGTCTGTTATTTTTTGCTTTTTATGTCTGTTTCAAAAGAGACATAGAATGTAGAGACATAGAAAGTATAGCTTTTTATGTCTGTTAAAAAACAAACATAAGAGACAACTTTTTTACATCTTTTATTTATATGCAGAGGCAATAGTACCACACTTGGAGTATACTGTTTAGAGCAAATGCAAACCTCTATCAATTTTGACAAAACTTGTACCAATTCTTCAATTTTTTTATTAGTCCTACTTGCAACAATGAACCCACAAGGAACTTCTCCAATTTTGTATTAGATCTTCAACTTTCAGTAAACAGCACCGAAGCGACAAGTTTTATTAGTTACAATACATAATAATTGCAAAGGCTGACAATATAAATGATGCATCAAGTTAGACAACCATGCCAATTAATAATTTTCTAAAGAGAAAAACATTAAAAAACTTCAAAACTCTAAATATACATTTTGGCTAAAGACTTATGTTCAGATTTCATAATCAACGCTAACCTATAACTGCCACACAATAAAGCAAAAATAAGCTATGAGACGTACTCCTTTGCTTCCGCATTGAGAAGGGTTCCAAATTAATAATCATAGAACAGAAGATACTTAGGTCACTGGCAAACCAAAAAATTTGGTGCTTTAAGCAATATATAAAAAACAAAAATAGAAAAAGATACTTTGTAAAATCTAACAGCTAAATTTCATCCATTCATTCACAAAAAACAATTGAAAGCTCTAATGATGATGAAAACCCCAATAAGTGAACAAAACGATTAAAGATAACGAAAAAGAATCATCCCATGAAGAAAGGGAGAAAGCATTGTTTTGCAAAAGGACTGAATCCTACCTCGAATCGACTCGAGTTGTTGATAGAGGTAGATTGCCATCGTCAGCAGAGCTCACGACGATGAGAGTTAAAGAACCTCATGTGGCTATGGACAAAACCTCGATGGCCATGGTAGAAGCATCCCATGAATGGCAAGGGTATCTGGCAAACTCCAATGGCTGCAGCACCATAGACTAATATGGCTTCAGTGGGTGGAGTGAAACCAAGTAGGGCGCCGAATGAGAAAGGATGGGAGGAAGACCGTGAAAACCCAAATATAACAAAAATTTAAAAAATATTTTTAATTATTCTAATGTCTGTTTTTGATACAATAGACATAAAGGCTTATGCTATTATGGCTGTTGAATAAAAAATAGCTGTGAATGTAAAATATTTTTTAAAAAAAAAATAATAATTATTTATACTATGTCTAGTTTTTGTAACACCCTTCATGTTATTTTTCTTGGCTTTGTGTTTTAGGACCGGAGGAAACAGGACGGAGGAAGGCTAAGGTGGAGTTTGGAAGAACTCCACGCTACGGCGAGGAGCTTTCCAGTGGCATTGTTCTGGATTATTTGGTGGAGCTGCGGCGAGATGTGCTGGAGCCGCGGCAAGAGTAGGGAAAATTGCTTAAATCCGGATCAGTTCAGTAGGACGGGAAAGAAAGAAACGGAGGAAACTGAGAGAGATCGTGAGGAGCAGTACTAGGGTTCGAGATTTCTGGTGTCAAGGAGCAATTTTTGGACCTCAAGAGCTTGGATTCAAGTTGGTAAGTGTTCTCTACTCCTCTCTCTTCATTTTCTTCGATTAAGATTTGGGATTTTCGGTTGTAAGGTTGGATTTCCGAGTTGGGGTGAAATCCTCCGATTGAAATGGATGATTTGAGGTTAATGGAGTGTTTTTTGGTATTCTTGTTGCTTGGATATGAGTTTTGAAGGGTGTATGTATGATTTGAGCTTAACCCTAGGTTGTTTTTGATTAGGGCTCTTGGGAATCCGAAGTGTATGAGGTTGTGTAGTGTTTGAGTGATCCCTAAGAGCTTATTGATGCATGAAAAGGGTGTTGGAACCTTGGGTTAGGTTAATGTGGTTGAATTGTGATATTTGGTTATTTGGTATATTGTGTTAATGGAAGAATTGTGATATTATGAAGGTTATTGGCTAATCGAGAGGGGTTCACACGTATTGGACAGTGCAAGGCAGCTTGTGAGACTCGTGTGTGTGTGGTAATGACAATTGAGGTAACCGGGTGTTTGTTTGATTGTATTGTATGGTATATTGGTATGTATATTATGTATATATATGCATGTTTTTTTCATACCACGATATTGATGTGATTGTGTGTTCTGTTTTCTATATATCGTGATATGCACACAGCTAGATGATAGTTATGATGATTATAACATTGATGATAATTATGATGATTATGATGATAAAATTGACATGACACGACATGATGCATACATAACATTGTGACATGATGATGATAAGTATATGATGATACATGAGCATTACCACATGGTATTGTGAGGTTGCGATATATGGTGATATGGTCGGTGATGACGATATGATATGATGATATGATATGATATATGTTTAGGGAGGATAATGATGGGATCCCTGCGGCTAAATCGCCTCTGATGGCCAGGAGGAAAGGCGCACAGTGGACTGCACCTTCCCTAAATCGCTGCCAATTCGTGGTGGGAAAGAGGAAAGAGAGCCACTGTCCGAACATTAGTGTTACCTTTGGCCAGATGCACTAATGGGAGGTGAGCTTGGTGACATCCCGAAATCAGTCTTCACCGACTGTTGGAAGGGAGTTACCTATACGAAATGTCCTATCATGATGATAGCCCGTAGTTCTAGCTATGTGCGAGAGAGACATGCATACCATTCATTGCATATTGCATTCATGAGATGTATGTAATATATGAGTGTGTGTGTGTGTGTGTGTGTGTGTGTGTGTGTGTGTGTGTGTTTGTTCCCGGTTACTGAGACATTGTCTCACCCCCTCTCCCATAAACTAACCTTTTAGGTGATGGTTCTGGCACTAGTTCAGAGAATATGCGTGAGTAGCGGTGAACGTGGGAATACTAGGTCTATGTAGTATTGGTGTATTTAATTTTGTATCAGGTGCCAAGTAGGATAGAGAATGGTTTGTAATGGATAATGATATGGTTGAGACTGGTTGTACGTATGTTTATGTATGTGATATGCATGGTTGCGTGATTTTGGATGTTGAGGAGTCTGTATGTTAGTGTTGGTGAGTTTAGAGTTGTTCTGGAGTCCTGTTCGTTTGTTATAGGGCCTGTAGCCTATTTGGTCAAGTTGGGTTCCAAGGGGTCAAATCTCAGAGAAGTGGTTCCTTTGAGGTGAAGCCTCTTTGGATAAATTAATTTGGGGTTTTTGGACTTGCATGGTTGGTTTGGGAGTGTCCATTTGCCTTTGGTGGCAATTGGAGGTTGTTAGTGGTGAGTTTTAGTTAATAAGTGGCCAAAACGGTGTTAAGAGTCCAGAATCTCCATACAGAGTTGGATTGAGGTAAAGGTGGTGTCAATGGATAGATGAGGGCTAGATTGACTTGTAGAAGTTAGAATCAAGTCAATCGGAGGTCGGAACATAAAGTTATGTGCATCGGAAATTCGTCCCGGAATGTTGAATTTGCTGATATGGCATATCAGCTGGGGGAGCCACAGCACAGGAGGGCAGGCTGCGGCGCCAGTATGTCCAGTAGCCATACAGAAACAGGGGAGGCTGGAGCCACGGCGGTACTATAGCGGCCGCAGCCCTAGCCTAGTTTTTGGTATTTTGTGTGTCGTTTCTGCTGTTTGAAGCTTTGGAGAGTTGTTTCCAAGTATCAGGGTTGTGTTTGGTTAAGTTTTGAAGCATTTTGTTAAGTTTGGAGGTGTAAGGAGGTAGGGTATTACAGTTTTCCTAAAACAGACATAAAAAAATGTCACTAGTTATATCGTGCATCTGTTTTTAAAAAACAGACATAAAAAGATAAATATATATACAAAAATGCCACCAACTTATTTTCTTATGTCTATTTTTTAAACAATAGACATAATTAATAGACAGAAAAAGACTATTTTGTAGTAGTGAATTTAGGATACTAGTAGCAATTTCAAGAGTATTTCAGGAGTAGATTTGCATATTAACTCTAATATATTTCATATTTTCTAGCTAAAAAAGAAATGATTGGATATTTAATTATCTTAAATAAAATCTCAAGTTTGAGTTTTGAATATAGAAGTAAAATTTCACACCTATGTAATCTTACCTAGCACAGTTAAATTAATTAAGGGTTAATGTTGTAACAACCCTCACTATACCATCCTAGACTTAGTATTAAACTAATAGGAAGTATACTTGATGATGTATACAAGATTGGAGGAACCAGAATGAAGGAAGAGTAAAGTAGAGGCAGAAGCACTCCATGTCGCAGTGAGGAACAATGGTGCCACGGTGAACGATCTATAACTTTGAAAATTTTCTTAGACAGAAGGTTCTCATACTGTGTGTAACACCCTACCTCCTGACATTTCCAAACTTAACCAAATGCTTCAAAATTTTAACCAAACACAATCCCGATACATCGAAACAACTCTCCCAAGCTTCAAACAACAGAAACAACACACAAAATACCAAAAACTAGGCTGGGGCTGCGGCTGCTATAATACCGTGGTGGCTCCGGCCTCCCTTGTTTTTGAATCGCTTCTGGACATACTAGCCCCGCGGCCTGGACACTGGCACCGCGGTGCCCCCTTGCTAATGTTCCATATCAGCAAATTCAACATTTAGGGCGAACTTCCGACGCGCATAACTTTATGCTCCGACCTCCGATAGACTTGATTCCAACTCCTACAAGTTAATCTAGCCCTCATCTATCCATAGACACCACCTTTACCTCAATCCAACTCCGTATGGAGATTCTGGACTCTTAACACCGTTTTAGCCACTTATTGACCAAAACTCACCACTAACAACCTCCAATTGCCACCAAAGGCAAATGGACATTCCCAAACCAACCATGCAGGTCCAAAACCCCCAAACTAACTTGTCCAAAGAGGCTTCACCCCAAAGAAACCACTCCTCTGAGATTTGACCCATTGGAACCCAACTTGACCAAATGGGCTACAGGCCACATACCAAACCAACAAGACTCCAAAACTACTCTAGACTCACCAATACTAACATACAGACTCCTCAACACCCAAAATCATGAAACCATGCATACCACATACATAAACATAGGTACATAACCAGTCTCAACCATATCATTATCCATTACAAACCATTCTCTATCCTACTTGGCACCTGATACAATATCCAATACACAAATACTACATAGACCTAGTATTCCCACGTTCGCTGCTACTCAAGCATCTTCTTCGGACTAGTGCCAGAACCGTCACCTAAAAGGTCAGTTTATGGGAGAGGGGGTGAGACAATGTCTTAGTAACCAGAAACAAACACACACACACACACATATATATATTCCATACATCTCATGAATGCAATATGCAATGAATGGTATGCATATCTCCCTAGCGCACAGTTAGAACTACGGGCTATCGTCATGACAGGACATTTCGTATAGGTAACTCCCTTCCAACAGTCGATGAAGACTGATTCCGGGACATCACCAAGCTCACCTCCCATTAGTGCACCCGGCCAAAGGTAACACTAATGTTTGGACCGTGGCTCTCCTTCCCCTTTCCCACCATGAATTGGCAGCAATTTAGGGAAGCTGCAGTCCACTGCGCGCCTTTTCCTACTAGCCATCGGAGGCGATTTAGCCGCAGGGATCCCATTCTTATCCTCCATAACATATATCATATCACATCATATCATATCATATCATATCGTCATCACCACCCATATCACCATATATCGCAACCTCACAATGTCATGTGGTGATGCTCATGTATCGTCACATAGTCATCATCATCATGTCACAATGTTATGTATGCATCATGTCGTGTCATGTCAATGTCATCATCATAATCATCATCAATGTCATAATCATCATAACTATCATCTAGCTGTGTGCATACCACGATATATAGAAAACAGTACACGTCATCACATCAATATCGTGGTATGAAAGAAACATGCATATATATACATAATATACATACCAATATATCATACAATACAATTAAACAAACACCTGGTTACCTTAATTGTCTTACCACATGCACACGAGTTTCACAAGCTGCCTTGCCCTGTCCAATATGCGTGAACCCCTCTCGATTAGCCAACAACCTTTATAATAGTACAATTCTTCCATTAACACAATATACTAATAAGCCAAACGTCACAATTCAATCACATTAACCTAACCCAAGGTTCCAACACCCTTTTTATGCATCAATAAGCTCTTAGGAATCACCCAAACACCACGCAATCTCATACACTTCGGATTCCCAAGAGCCCTAATAAAAAACAACCTAGGGTTAAGCTATAAACACACATAATCCCTTCAAAACTCACATCCAAGCAACAAGAATATCAAACCACACTCCATTAACCTCAAATCATCCATTTCAATCGGTAGATTTCACCCCAACTCAGAAATCCAACCTTACAACCGGAAACCCCAAATCTTAACCGAAGAAAATGGAGAGAGAGGAATAGAGAACACTTACCAACTAAAATACATGCTTCCAAGGTCCGAAAATCACTTCTAGATGTCGAAAATATCAAACCCTAGCACTGCTCCTCGCGATCTCCCTTGGTTTCCTTCGTTTCTTTCTTTTCTGTCCAACTGAACTAATCTGGATTTAAGCAATTTTCCAGACTCTCGCCGTAGCTCCACCAAAAAATCCAGAGCAATGCCACTGGAAAGCTCCTCGCCACGGCGTGGAGTTCTTCTAGACTCCACCTAAGCCTTCCTCCGTTCTGTTTCCTCTGGTCCTAAAACACAAAGCCAAGAAAAATAACGTAAGGGGTGTTACACTTTAGTGAACTTACCCACCGTCGTGGCGCCAAACCTCAGATTTTTAAAGCAAAGGAAAAATGAAAGAGAGGAGAGGGAGCTACATTAGGGCTTCAAAGATTCAACATTTGGGGGTGATTTTTGAACTCTAGAAGCTTCAATCTTGCTTAGATGTAATTCTTGATCTTCTGTCTCCATTTTTCTTCGGTTTTTGAGATGAATTTTCTGATATAGATGTTGGACTTTGATTTTGGCCGAATCTTACCGATTAGAATGGATAAAATGGGATTAATGAAGTGTTATGTAGTGTTTGGAAGCTTTGGGTTTGAATTTTGAATGGATAATGATGAGATTGGGTTTTACCCCTAGGATGATTTTGGTTTAGGGGGCATGAAATCTGAGATGAACAAAATTGTTTGAAATTTAAATGATCATTAGGAGCTTATTGATGTATGAAAATGCGGTTGAAACCTTGGATTAAGCCTAACAACTTGAATTATGGAATTTAGATTATTGTGATATGTACTAATTAAAGATATTATAGTATTGTTATTGGAGATTGTGCCCTAAACCAATCATTGTATTATGAATATTGTACTTCATTATGAAAAAAAAGGAGTTTTTTATTTTATTACATTATTATATTGTTTGCATGTTTATCTTTATAATAATAATATCCTTGGATAAATTATTTCATCCTAAACATCTTCAGTTGATCATTTTTGTGGGAACAATGATGAACTAAGATTAGTATAATTTTGATTGATAACTATATGTTAATTATGTATGATGTAACACCTTACTTCCTAACACCTCCAAAATAGACCAAAAACCTCAAATCTCAACCAAACACAACCCAAACAACTCAAAACCACATCCCAAACCTCTTTTCCACATAGAACCATACATACAACCATCCATAACAATACTTCCAATGCCATAGATTCATTACAAATCATTTTATCCTATTTAGCACAAGATATATTATCCAAAATATACATAAACTACATAAACCTAGTATTCCCATGTCCACTGCTACTCTTTTGACTTCTCAGGACTAGTGCCAGAACTGTCACCTAAAAGGTTAGTTCATGGAAAAGGGGTGCGAGACAATGTCTCAGTAATCGGGAACAACCACACACATACATATATACATATATCTCGCACAATACATGAATGCAATGCATGTCACCCTCACAGGGACCCCTATCCTTATCCTCCCTAGCACATATAATCCATTCTTATCCTCCCTAACATATATATATATATATATTCCATTCTTATCCTCCCTAACATATATAATCCATCCTTATCCTCCCTAACATATACAAATATCATCATCACATCATCACCACCCCATCCGCCATATATCACAGTCTCACAATCTCATGTGGTGATGCTCATCTATCATCATATGATTATTATCATAATGTCATGTATGCATCATGTCATATCATATCAATGTCATTATCACATATCTCATCATCATAATCATAATCATCATCTAACTGTATATATACCATGATATACATAAAAACAATACACACAAACACATCAATATCGTGGTATAAAAGAAACAACTATACGTACTATCATACAATATCGACAATACAATATAAACAAATACCCGGTTATCTCAGGTTGTCAACACGACACATGTGAGTTCCACGAACTTATCGAATTACCCAACACGCTTGAACCCCTCTTGGTTAACCAAATAACCTTCATAATAACACAATTCTTCCATTAACACAAAATACCATTGAACCAAACATCATAATTCAACCACTTTAGGCCTAACCCAAGGTTCTAACACCTCTTTCATGCATCATTAAGTTCCTAGGAACCATTCAAACATCACATAGTTCCATACAACTCGGATTCATCAGGAGCCCTAACCAAAAACAACCTAGGGTTAAACTCAAATCATACATATACCCTTCAAAACTCATATCCAAGCAACAAAAGAACCACAACACACTTCATTAACCCCATTTCCTCCATTTCAATTGCTGGATTTCGGCCAAAACCGAAGATCCAACCTTAAAACCCCAAATTCCAACTGAAGAAAATGGAAAGGGAGGAGTAGAGAACACTTACCAACTTGAATCCAAACTCTTGAAGTCCGAAAATCACTCCCAATGGCCAAAAAACACGAACCCTAGTAAAGCTCCCTCGGTTTCCTCTGTTTTCTTTCTTTTCTGATCACCCAAAATGATCCAGATTTAAACAAAATTCCTGATTCTCACCGTGGTTCCAAACATCTCGCTGCGGCTCCACCAATTTTCGGCTGAAAAGAGCCACTGGACTTGCTCTCGCTGTGGCGTGGAGCTCTTTCAGACTCCACTTGACCCTTCCTCTGTCCTATTTCCCCCGGTCCTGAACACAATGCCAAGAAAGATAACATGAGGGGTGTTACATATGAAGATACAAATCAAAATTATAAGTACCTATTAGCGAACAGGTGCTAGATCGACCCTATAATATCCCTCATGACTTTGTTTTGGTATTATGTGCAGAACTGGTGGAAAACAGGAGGGAGGAAGGTTGAAGTGGAGTCTAGAGGTGCTCCATGCCGCGGCCTGAAGCAGGTCCGCCACGGCGAGCGGATGTCCGGTAGTGCTTTCCAGAAAATTTACGGTGGTGCCATGGCGAGGAGCCTGGAGCCGCTGCGAGGATTAAGATTTTTGTTTAAATCGGGATCATTTCAGACGATCAGAAAGAAAGAAATTGGAGAGAGCGACAAGTGAGGCG
The DNA here is from genome assembly GCA_026686845.1 of Adenanthera pavonina. Classification (NCBI taxonomy): domain Eukaryota; kingdom Viridiplantae; phylum Streptophyta; class Magnoliopsida; order Fabales; family Fabaceae; genus Adenanthera; species Adenanthera pavonina. Next base: position 47,875,808 of record JAIVEN010000001.1, on the reverse strand, counting down.
ATGAGGGTTCATGATATCTGGTGGTTTGGAGTGATTTTCGGAGCAAGGGAATTTGGATTCAAGTTAGTAAGTGACTTATACTCTTCCCTCTTCACTTTTCTTCGGTTGGATTTGAGATTTTTCGGTGTTAGGTTGGGATCTTTGGATTTGATCGAAATTCACCGATTGAGATGGTTGAAATGAGGTTAATGAAGTGTGTTTTAGTGTTCTTGTTGCTTTAGTGTTAGTTTTGAAGGGATTATATATGGTTAATTAAGGATTGGTGGTATTGTTAAGGTTGTTTGACTACTCTAAGGAAGCTAGTCATGGGATTGGTGTTCAAGAAAACTTGTGGAACCCGTGTAAGTGCAGTATTGACAACTAAAGGTAACCGGGTGTTTGTTTTATGTGTTTGTATGTTGATATATATATGTACGTATATGTATGTTCCTTTTCATACCACAATGTTGATTGTGTGTGTATGGTTTTCCTATATATATCATGGTATACACAGCTTGTTGATGTATGATGATTGTATATGTTATGATGTGTAGCATCCCCATGCCATTGCATGCTAGCATGTCCATATGATGTGTGATGATGATATATGTATATGTATATGTGTGTAGAGGCATGTTCGCATGACATGAATATCATCACCACATAATTGCATAGTGAGAGATGGATAAGTAGGTGATAATGATGTGATGTGATGTGATAAAGATCCCTGTCACTAAATCCTCTCTATAGGAAAGCTAGGCGGCAGAGGACATGATATGATGAAATATCCCTATCACTAAATTCTCTCCTTGGGAGAGCCAGGTGGCAGTAGATCTGGGGATGCACCTTCCCTAAATCATCATTAATTCGTGATAGTCCAGGGGAAGGAGAGCCACGGTCCGAGCTCTAGTGTAACCATTGGCCCGGTTGCATTAGGATAAGGTGAGCTTGGTGATGTCCCGGAATCAATCTTCACTGACTGTTGGAAGGGAATCATCTATTGAAATGTCTTGTTATGACGACAGCTCATGGTTCTAGCCGTGTATGAGGGAAACATGCATACCATTCATTAGCATTGCATTACACGATTGTATGGGTTAGTATATATATTTATATTGTGTGTGCTTGTTTTCGGTTACCGAGACGTTATCTCATTCCCATCTCCCATGACTAACCCTTGCAGGTGATGGTTCTGGCACTAGTCCGGAGAAGCCACAGGAGTAGCTGTGTACGTGGCAATAGTTTATGTAGTGTTTGTATTTGGATAATGTAATTTGTGCCAAGTAGGATAGAATGTTTTGTAATGAATATATGATGTTTTCAGATGGTTATATGTTTGGTTGTTGGAAAGCCAGATTGGTGGTGTTTGTGAGCTTAGAGCGTATTTGGGCCTCAATGGTGTGTTTTAGGGCCTGTAGCCTGTTTTGTCAAGTTGGGGTTCAAGGGGGTCAAATCTCAGAAAAGTGATTCCTTTGAGCTGAAACCTCTTTGGACAACTTGGTTTGGGGATTTTGGACTTGTGTGGCTAGTTTCTGAGTGACCAGTTGCCTTGGGTGGCAATTGAAGGTGGTTAATGACAAGTTTTGGTCAATAAATAGTCAAAACTGTGTCAAGGGTCCAGAATCTCCATATTGAGTCGGATTGAGGTGAAAGTGGTGTCTATGGTTAGAGTGGGACTAGATTGACTTGTAGGAGTTGGAATCAAGTCAATCGGAAGTCGGAGCATAAAATTATACGCATCGGAAGTTTGCCCTAATGTTGAAGTTGCTGATATGGAACATCAGCAAGGGGACGCCGCAGCGCCAGTGTCCAGGCCTTGACGCCAGTATGTCCAGAAGCGATGCAAAAATAGGGGAGGCTGGAGCCACAGCGGTACTGTAGCGGCCGTGGCCCCAACCCAGTATTTGATGTTTTGGGTTCGTTTCTGATGTTTAGGAAGTGTTAGTTTAAATTTTGGGAAGTTTGGGTTAAGACGGAAGGTGTTTGGAGTGAGGTTGTTACAGACCCGTCTTGAAATAACTGCATGGATCAAGTCATAAGTATATCTCATATATATATCCATGTCATCAAGCCCTCAGCCTCGAGATCACCATAACTTCCTATATGAGGAACACTATGTTTTGGCATAGTCAAAAGTCACCTTTAATTGGGTGATTATAAAGGCTATGATCGGGTACAATAGAATTCATGTAGAGGAAAATGAATGGTCAAGATAGAATTTGTACTTCTGAATATTTGAGAGATATATCTGGGTCCTTTGATGAGTGAGACTAAAAAATGCAAGGTCATACTTGAATGGAAGAGTTTCCATTTGTTTTGTTAGTCTGCTTAAAGATCAAGAAAGTGATAGTCGAGTAAAATTAGGATGACCTTTTCATACCTCATACTTGACTTAGATATCATGAGACAAAAGAAATGTGATAGGGTTGTATAATAGGTTATATCAGATCACTAATTTTATATGATTTATGTAGTTACATTGTATTGCTATAGGCCACTTGTGATTTGTGGATACAATAGTGTCATTGGCACACTGCTAACGTCATATGAGCCTGTAGGGTTACACATAAGAATTGATCAGCTCGAGCTAGAATGTCAAGATTCATTTAACCTAAAATATATCAAGATTCGATAAATTTAACATTTAATTTAGGGTGGAGAAATTTTATAAATAAATATATTTGATATATATTTTATAAAATTTGAAATTTATATATGTTTGATATGTTATATATTTGATATAGTATATTTCGAAATATACATATAATTTAATTAATTAAATGAATTAGTTTTAAATTTAATTCTATGTGATATATTTAAATTTAAACTAATGTAATAATTTAAATTTGATTTTAGATTTAGTTTAAATAATTAGTTTAGATTTAATCTATTAGAAAGATTTAAATTTAAACTAATTTATTTAATTAATATTTGATTTAATTAAGATTTAATCAAATGAGAAGCCCAATCTATATAAGGATAGAGATTAGGATTATCTAGAATATAATTCAAAAACAGAGTCTCCTCCCACCCTAGAGAGTGATAGTGGTTGCACACTTAAAGAGAGAAAGTGTACAAACACAAAGTAAGAAGAGAGTCTTCACTCCCCTCAAGCATATGGAAGTTCATGAATAGTGATGCTAGCACACCTTTTAAGTTGGATTCACCGTTCGTGTGGATATTGGTAGAGGGAGCTGATTAGTAGCATCAATTCCTAAGGTCTAATAGTAGAAGAAGAACCTGAAAAGCCACATATTAAAGGTAAAATTTTCCTTTACATCTTGATTTAAGCACCATTGATGGATCCATGGGAAGGTTTTGGTTTTGTTATTCCGCTGTGTGTATACTGAAATACACAACAATTGTAGTGGTTTTTTAGTTGACCGGAGGAGTGCAAGTCATGGTTGAAAATCTGAGAAGCTTGCGGAATTCGCGTGTGTGTGATATTAACAACTTGATGTAACTGCGTGTTTGTGATTTATTTGATTATATGTTAATATATATATATGTACATATGCATGTTCTTTTTCATACCACGATATTGTTGTGTATGTGTATGATTTTTCTATATATCGTGGTATGGACAATGCTAGTTGAGATAGGATGATTGCATATGGTGTGCATGTATGATCTTGTAATATCCCCATACTATTACATGCCGGCATGTCTATATGATATTTATGATGATGATATATATATACATATATGTGTTTAGAGGCATGTTGGCATGACATTGATATCATTACCATGAGATTGCATAGTGAGAGATTGATGTTGAGAAGATGATGAGATGGGATATAATGATGATATGATAAAAGATTCCTGCCACTAAATCCTCTCCTTGGGAGAGTCAGGTGGTAGTTGATAAGATGATATGATAAAATATCCTTATCATTAAATCATCTCATATGACTAGGAGAGACAGGTGGCAGTGGATTTGGGGATGTACCTTATCCAAATAACCACTAATTTGTAGTGGTCCAGGGAAAGGAGAGCCAAGATCCAATCACTAGTGTAACCTTTGACTAGGTTGTATTAGTATAAGGTGAGCTTAATGATAATCCGGAATCAGTCTTCATCGATTATTGGAAGGGATCATCTATTTGAAATGTCTTGTGATGATAACAACTCGTGGTTCTAATTGTGTATGAGGGAGAACATACATATCATTTCATTTTCTTTTCATTGCACCACATGCACAATTGTGTGGATTATTGATATATGTTGCATGTGGTTGTTCTCAGTTACTGAGACTTTGTCTCATACCTCCTTCCCTTTACTAACATTTCAGGTGAAAACTCTAACACTAATATGAAGAAGACAAAGGAGTTATAGTCTCTCTGACATAGGGATATTCAAGTCACGGTAGTGTGTGTTTGGTTTATGTATGCATTGTTCCAAGTAGGATAGAATGTTTGTAATTCATATGAGAATAATGACATTGAGATAAGAATAGTTGTATGATGTTGATAATGATGAATGTTGTATGATGACAGGGATGTTTATAATGATAATGGATGGTTACATGTATGCAATAAAGATTTGGATCGCATTGTGGCCAATATGGATGGAGTGGCCAATATGGATGGAGTATGTGTCTACGGCCTATATTAGCCATGTATGTAAGCCCAAAGGAGATTTTGGGCCTTGTTTGTGAGTTTTTGGTATATAGCCCAATATGTGAGTTTGGTGTTCAAGGGGGTCAAATTTCAGAGAAGTGGTTTCTTCGATATGAAACCTTTTTGCACAAGTTCATCAAGTTGAATAGGATCTATGTGAATGGTCCATGAGTGCCAATTTACCTTTGGTGGCAATTGAAGGAGGTTTGTGATGAGTTTTGATTAAAAAGTGACCAAAATATTGTTAGGTATCCAAAATCTCTATACGGAGATGGATTGAGGTGAAACTAGTATATATGGATAGATTGAGAGAATATTGACTTGTACGAGTTAAAATCAAGTCAATTGGAGGTCAGGGTATAAAGTTATGAGTATCGAAAGTTTGCCTAAAAAACTTAAAATTGCTTATATCATATCAGTAAGGGGGCATCACGACGCCAAAAGTCAGGCCACCGCACCACCTGCTACTGCCTAGTTGAGGCTGTGGTGGCACTGTTCACACCACGGCATCCATACAATTCCATATAGTTCTGGCCCAAACTTGAGTTTTCCGTTGTTTTAACGTTATGGGAGTTCTTTTTGAAGTGTTTAAAGGTAGGTTGTTACAAATGTAACTTCTGAAAACCAGCAGTTAGACTTGTATTATGGATATAAAGTCTTTGATCATTTTTTATTTTCAAATAACTGACCAAGCCAGTTATTTTAGTTTTGAACTTCTAGTAGTTATACCCTTGACTTTTTTATACAGTATTCTACATTACACGTTCCACATTCATTTTTTAACCTAAAAAAAAAAAAAGAATTGCTTGATCTGGAACAAAAAGGTTCGAAAGTTATTTTTTGTGATTCTTCAAAGTCACACGTTCCACATTAATTTTTTTAACCTAAGAAAAAGAATTGCTTGATCTGGAAGAAAAAAATTCGCAAGTTATTTTTTGTGATTCTTCAAAGTCGTTTTGGTTTTTGTGCCAACGAAGTTGTTCTGGTTTAGTTTGTATTTTAAAATTTAGGAATCAAAATTATAATTGATTTCTTAAATGTTACGATAGTTGTCTGCAAATTTTTTATTCCAAATATATCTCCCCGCTTAATTAATTTCATTCTAAATTTGGGTTTTCCTTTGAGTAGTAATTCTCCAGATTGCGCCCTCATTTTATTTGTTTATATTCTTTATTAAGCAACGTACGTTTTACTAAATGAAAAGTTTTAAAAGTTTTATATATTATGTTCTATATATATACATGTAGAGCTTTTGTAATATGGGGCTTGTATGCAGAGCTGGTAATACGGGTCATGTCTGATAGATTAACACATTTAGCCAGAGAAAATCAATGGGTTGGGTTTGAAAATTTAGAATCTATATTAAAGATAAACTTTTTAAGCTTGACCCGTTAGCCCTTTTATTTTAATAAAAAATAAAAAAATTAGAGGAAAAAAAAGCATTTTTATAAAGTTTAAAATTTCAATTAAACTTTTCCATAGTTTAAATTTTTTAAATATTATCATTGATGATTTGAATTTAAATAAAAGTTATTCAAACATTATCTTTAAATTTTAGTGAATGTATGATTGTAGAATTTAAAAATTATTTTTGGACTTTGGTTTCAATATGTGAATTAATGGTAATAATTAGAATTCTACGAATTTGAATTTAATTATATGGTGAAGGTCAAATGACATTTAAATATTTAGTATATTTAGAAAAAAATTATTTTCATGTGAAAAATTTTAAAATTAAAAAAACAGAAGAAAAAAAATTTAAACTTACTAGCTAACTTGTAAATCCACCAAGGATGAGCCGAGTTTTGGAAAATGAAACCCGTTTTGAAAATAGGATTTTTAGGCCTAATTTATGATGGATCAGCGTATATGGGTTAGATCAACTTGAATAGCTAATTCTATATATATTTACATGAACATAGAAAATGTTATGTTATTTTTCACTTTATGAAATCAAAAGGGTGAGTCAAATAAGAAAACATTTGTCTTTAAATCTATATATTTATATAATCTACCAAAACTATAATAAGTTGTATTATTTGAGTTATAGATAATGTGACTTATTTTTTAAACTTCATATATTATATATATATTTAAGTTTCAAGGATAATGACCAAGGAACTTGTAAAATTCATAGTACATCATACATGTTTTATGTAAAGTTTGCCTTCAATCTATATATTTATATATTTTACAAAAAATAATTATATTATTTATAAGTTATAAATAATACGAGACTTCATAAATTGCATAGCACCTACAGGAGATGACAAATGAAGAAACATTCAAAGAATTGTCCTCCTTTATTTTATTTCACATTCAAATATGTATACTTCTTCAACTACCGCGATTAAGCTAACTTAAAATAATACTATTTGGTGTGCAGCACCTGGATCACGGTAGGATGCGGGGCCACCGATGAGTTGTCTTTTAATGTCTTCAAATGATACAAGTACAAATTAAAATCTCCAATTAATGCCACTTATGGGCATTTTTCTTTTGGAAATATTTGCAAGTAACAAATGATAATTATATATCTTCTAGAACTAAATTAAATAGAATATGCATTTTCTTTTCATGCGCAGCCTGGTTGTTCACCATAGCCAACCGACATGCCTCCATGCTAGCTCGCAAATTAAGACTCTTCCTCAAGAGTAATTATCAAGAATTAGATCATCCACACCAAACCACGACAATCATTTATCATTGGTACTTGCTATTAATTTTATCACTCTTTCTCTCATGTTTTATTTGTTATTTTAAAAATTTTTAAATATTTTAATTTATTTATTATTTTAAATTATTAATAAAATATTAATTATTTTTTTATTATTTTACTTTCCATTAAAAATAATATTAAGTAGAATACAAGTTATTTTTTACTATTTAATGTAAAAATATTTTAATAAAAAAATTATTAAATTTTACTAATTATTTATGCTATTTAATAGTTTTATTGGTCTGTATAAAATAATTTAAAATAATAAATAAAATAAGACAGAGAATATAAATATATATACACACATGTTTCTTCATGTATTAATTGAGTAATATATATGTTTCTTTAATTCTTCATGGAGTATATGGGGAATGAGCTGCATTGTTTATGATGTCTTAGTTGGTACGCCTGATGAAAACTTATGAGAAGTTCGGCGGAACATGTTTCAAGTATAGTAATAACCCGCATTAAAGCGATAATGAAGAAACATATTGAAGGAATTGATTCATATTATTTTATTTGCAACCATGAACTTGTTCTTTTTAAAATAAAGTTCACTCGCATACTTCTTCAACTTTGCCTTGTTACACGTCAACATTGCCATTCCACGGTTACCTGCTCCGGGGCTCAACAATCGAGAAGAAGCTAAGTTTTTGTTTTGGTCAATGAATAAGTTAAGTTAAAATAATACGATTTAGTATCACAACTACTTTCTAATTAATGACCAAGTTAGTTTGACCAAGGGAATATTTTAATGACAAAAAATATTCTCACGCGCAATTAATCATGTTCTTGTCTCAAAGCCTCACAAAATTATGTGTGTATATATAGACACACATGCATGACCAACATCATCTCAATCACACAGAAACAATATATCAAGCTTTTCTTCAAGCAGCAAACAGAGTATTGTGCCAATCTGTTTTGATCATCAACTCTTTGTTCGAGCACCAGCATTTCTGGGTTCAGATCAGTTGTCATGAAAATCTCAGTATTATTCGTCTTACAATTATTAGGAGTTTTGTTCCTTAACAACTCCCTCCTCTCCCAAGCATACAGGCATTATACTTTTGAGGTATGTTTTTATCCAAAAAAATAATTAAGTTTAACTGCATATGTTGAAGTAATTACTCGGGAATATAGGATTAAGTATATGTAATTAAACTAGTTGTTTAATTAAGTGCAGGTCAAAGACACTTCCTACACGAGACTTTGCAGCACCAAGAGCATATTGACAGTGAATGGACAATTTCCTGGGCCAACATTGTATGTCACCAAAGGCGAAACCATCATTGTTGATGTCTATAACCGAGCCAGGGAGAATATCACCATCCACTGGTACATTAATTAAATTCAAATAACTTCTCAATTCCACTTTTTTTATATATACTTCAATCAGTTATTATTAAGCATTGTTACAACATAATTATTTACTTGCAGGCATGGAGTGGGCCAACCAAGATATCCATGGTCAGATGGACCTGAATATATCACTCAGTGTCCGATCAAACCAGGTCACAAGTTTAGCCAGAAGGTCATCTTTACTGAAGAGGAAGGCACTCTTTGGTGGCATGCTCATAATGAATTCGCTCGAGCCACCGTTCATGGTGCTATTGTCATTAAACCCAAGCGAGGAACCACCTATCCATTTCCAAAGCCACATGCGGAATTTCCCATTATATTAGGTTAGATTTTTTGTTATTCAGATATCTTTTCTTACAAGTTTTCTTTTTTAAAAAAATATTAAAATAAGACATATGATAGTAATATTTCGAAGACTAAAAGTTACCTATATACTTGGTACATTGTATGAATACTGCAGGAGAATGGTGGAAGCAAGATATTGATCAACTGTACAATGACTTCCGCAGAAGTGGACGAGACGCCAACTTGTCTGATGCTTACACCATTAATGGCCAACCTGGTGATCTTTACCCATGCTCAAAAACTGGTAATTGATATATATGAATGTTTTTTGTTCCTCGATTCGTTCTTTTATACACTGAATGACTTAGAATACTTATGATGATTTGTATTAACGGCAGAAACATTCAAGCTCGAAGTTCGACATGGCAAAACCTATCTCCTTCGAGTGATCAATGCAGCACAAGAACAGATTCTATTCTTTGGCATTGCAAACCATAAACTGACGGTGGTAGGAACAGATGGAAGCTACATAAAGCCTGTGAAAGTAGATTACATCACAATCGCACCTGGTCAAACTATGGATGTTCTGTTAAAAACAAACCAACCAATAGATCGCTACTACATGGCTGGTAAACCTTATTCTAGTACTCCTATAGTCCCATTTGACAACACAACCACCACTGCTATCCTTCAATACAGAGGGAAGTACATTCCAACTTCAACTATCCCTCCCATGCCTTCCCTTCCAGCTCCAGCCCTAAACCTCACCGTTGGCTACGCCAACTTTGTGAGCCAATTCAGAAGCTTAGCAGACAAGAACCACCCTATTGATGTGCCCTTACATATAAGAACCAAGCTTTTCTACACTGTCTCCGTGAATGCATTACCCTGTAAGAAAGGTTCGCTGTGTGAAGGCATAAATCACACTATCGTCGCGGCTAGTTTGAACAATATAAGCTTCCAATTGCCTGCTAGGGCTAACATTTTGCAGGCTTATTATAACAAAGTTAGTGGTGTTTATGGTGACAAGTTTCCTGATATACCTCCCTTGGCATTTAACTTCACCGGGGATAATCTGCCTCAATTCTTGTGGGCTGCGTCGTTGGCCACAGAGGTGAAGGTGCTGGAGTATGGATCCACGGTGGAGCTTGTTCTTCAGGGAACTAATGTGATTGCAGGAGCAGAACACCCTATGCACCTACACGGATATAGTTTCTATGTGATGGGATCGGGATTTGGGAACTTTGACAAAGACAAGGACCCTCTGAATTACAACCTTGTTGATCCTCCTTATCAAAACACTATTACTGTACCCAATAATGGCTGGGTCGCCATAAGATTCACGGCAAATAATCCAGGTATTTTATTTTTATTGATCTGTATTTGTTTTGGATCTTAAGGATATTGATAATTCAATTCAACGGTTGGATTTTACATCGGTTGGTTTTGGCTTTAGTTATATTAATTGTGTTGGGTGTGGATGTGCAGGCGTATGGTTCATGCATTGTCATTTTGAGAATCATGTGGTATGGGGAATGGCTATGACATTTATTGTGAAGAATGGTAACAGTCCAGGCGAACAGATACTCCCACCACCACCGGACTTGCCCAAATGTTGATTTCAAGTTTCAAGGATAGAGACCAAGGAATTAATTTGTAAAATTTGCAGAGCCATTGATGATTCTCTTTCTTATATTACTCCCTCCATTACGCTATATAGTGCACTGTTCTGAGAAATTTATGTTTCAAAATATAGTGCATTATGCAGATTACATTGTGTTTTTTTTATTGTCTTTCCAGTATTACCCCTAATAAATAAGCTTATATATTATACGGTTATCAATGCATTAAATGAAAAATTTTTAATAGTTTGGTCAAATCATAAATGAATGAAGGAGAATTTTCCAAAAACTTCACTTTTCACAATTATCAATGACTCATGGGAATTCGAAAAAAAGAATGAAGGAGAGAATGAATGCAATTTATTAATATTGGAAGTATTATTAAATAAGGGTAATTTGGGAAAAAATGGAAAAAAAATTTGGTTACTAATCATTGTCTTGGTACGTGTGTGGTAGTTAAAAGTGCACTATAAACTGGAACAGAGGGAGTACTTCAAATAAATGAATATGCAATTGAAGGCCAATATTATTAATTAAGATATACTCCATTTGGTTCATATTATACGGTATTTTGTAAATCAAGTTTTTGTCTAAAATATAGGGTTTTAAATATTTTTCTTTCTATTTTATCCCTATTTTAAATGCTTACTCTTTTCTTATTTATAACTCTACAGTAATAATAAAATGTAGTATTTAATGAGGATAAAATATGTATTATAAATATTTTTTGTATTAAATTTAATTAAAAAAATAATTTACTAAATGTGTATGTAATTAATATAAAATGTTTTATAATAATATGGACCTGAGAACGGCTGTGGATTACGCCTAACAATCAAGCGATTGAAATTAATGACATGTCATGTCACTTTTGTCGTGACTTTTGGGTCAAGATTCATCGTGTCTTTTGATATATAGGTGTTGTTATTTTAGGAGGGGAAAGATTAAATATTTAATAAAAATGTTCTGCTAAAAATATATATGATTTTTTGGCAAAAAAAATACTATTTAATCTAAGAAAACGATAGGAAAGAATCTTGCCTGAATAAATGTTACTCCTTTTGATTTTATATACAAGATTATTTGTTTCGGTCTTAAATATAAGACCGTTTATAATATACGGGATAATATTTATTATATATTTTTTAAAAATATTCTTATTTAATGTATTTAAAGAGAAAGAGAAAGAGATTAAATAAGGATAGTTTAAAAAAAATGTTATGATTTTTGGAGAAATCGAGGTAGTTAATTAGTTTTATGGTCTGTTTGGTTCAAAAGAGGGAAATGGAGAGAAGGGATTTTAATGGAGAGAAAGGAAGGGGAGGGAAAAGATGGGATTTTAATTTTACCTCGTTTGGAAGGAAAATGAGGGATTTTAGTGGAAGGATTTTAATTTTACCTCGTTTGTGTTAGGAGGGGAAATAAGGGAAAATAATTATAATTTGACTATCATATTCTTAATTTATTTAATTTAATATAGGGATAAGACTGACCTGTATATTGTGTGGCCGAGTAATGAAAAATGAATAGTATTTTGGTCATTTTGGACACAATAACACATTTCCCCCCCCAAATTACCCCAATTTGGGAGGAAAATATATAAGAGGAGAGGACGGAAAATTTTAATAACATTTTCCCTACTCTCCTGATTGCCAAACAAGGGGAGGGAAAATTTTAATAACATTTTTCCTCCCCTTCCTTTTCCTTCTCCCCATTTTCCTCTAACCAAATAAACTATTAATTTCAATTCTTAATTTGTGTGATTCGATTAAAAGAATCTAATTACTTTTGAGATGTCAGTGAAAACAATAAATTGGTTTTGCAAAATCAATTGACGGGATTTCAGTACTAGTTATTAATTAGGCCTTTTTTTCGTTGGCCGACAATTTGGCCTTGACATTTGACATTTTTGTGTTTTGGAGTATCTCCATCATTTATTATTATAAGCCTCGATCGATCAGTAATTTTTTTTTCTAAATTGCGTGAAAATGCCATCTCATTAACAGAATTATCTTCTCGTTACCATGACAAAAGTCTCATCGCCCATTTTTTTTTTTGGATAAAAATAAAAACTTTATATCATCGTCCATCTATCATAAAGTCTTCGATAATTTTGTCCCCAAATAGTGACTATAATCATGACCAAGTTAGAAAAATCAGATCGAGAAGAAATGGAAGTTTTAATGCCCCAAATAGTGACTCTCATCATGACCAAGTCAGAAAAATCAGATCGAGAAGAAACGGAAGTTTTAATGCCCCAAATAGTGACTACAATCATGACCAAGTCAGAAAAATCAGATCCAGAAGAAACGGAAGTTTTACGTTAATCTCTTAAGCAACTTTCACGGAACTCCACTCTTCCATTTCAATTATTTCAATTTTGCATGTCTTCCCCCGGTAAGAAATTTATTTAGGACTTGTTTTTCAGTGTTTTTTGTTTTTTATTTTTAAAATTATTTTTAAAAATAAATTTTAAAAATAAGAAAATAAAAAAATCTGTTTAAATAATTATTCTCAAAATCATAACTAGTGAGTGATAGATGAGTTATTCAAAATTTATAACTTTATCATTAATGAGGTGGATGTTTCTCATATTTCCTTATGTTTTCCAGAATAAAAACTACAAAACACCTAAAAGGTGTTCTGAGTTTTCTGTTCTTTTATTTTTCCGTTTTTCAGAACAGTTCATAAAAAATAGGTTTACTAAACAAATTTTTTAAATTTTTTATTTTTAAAAATAGAAAACTTATTTTCAGAAACAGAATGAAACAGGGCCTTAATCTCTAAACACCGCAAATATACAAGTTATACTAAATAATAAAGTGTGAGTAAGAGATCGTTCCCTCGAGAATTTGTAATACTAGTAACTATAAATCAAGCAGAGTCATATATGATTCTCTTTCTTAGAACGGTTTCAAATAAATATGATTATCTTTCTTAGAATGCTTTCAAGTAAAATCCGTATACAGTTGAACTTAAAAACTAGCCTAGTTTATTAACAGCAAACACTACATCAGTTCTTGTGGTAATATGATAAAATTGTAAGGCTTCCCGAGAGAGAGATTTTCAGAGGTGCACTGTGCATCGTTTCATTGAAAGCATGTACACACACACACGCGGTTACGTAACAAAAGCTCAAACCTTGCTAATTCCACGTAGCAGTCGTACAACATATATGCATGACAAAAATGAATAAAAGAATTGGAACAAGGTACAGAAGATTGAAGCCCGCCCAACTCTGCTACTGGGCCTCACCTTAACAATGAAATTTTTAAAATAAATTTGGGTTTTGATTAAGGAATACCTCTGATATTAAAAAAATGGAATAGTAATATTTCATTAATGTGCTAATGATTGATTACTACAAGTATGAAGAATATATTGTCAAGACAAGACCAAATTGAGAACTAGTAAATGTGAGATTGTTAAATATAGTTTGTAAAACTGTCTAACAATACGCAATTGACTAGATATTGTGAATTAGTATAGTGTGGATTCAGTCCAATAATCAAGCGATTGAAATGACATGTTCATGTCTTTGTTTTTTTTACCAGAAAATGACATGTTCATGGCAGTAAAAGCTAAAAAGAAATTCAATAAATTTAAAGGACTAAATTAAAATTTGATACTATAAAATTAAAGGATAAAAATATACTATTATTTATTTAATCTAAGAAGATGATAGGAAAGAATCTTGGCTGAATAAATGTTACTCCCTCCATAGTTTATAAGGCACCTTTATGAGAAATTTATGTTTCACAATATAAGATATTTTATAGATTATGTACTATTTTTTTAAATATCCATAAAAAAATATTAAATGATGTGCTCCACTAGTTATTAATTATCAATGAAAATAATTTAGAAAATGATAAAATTTTTTTAGTTTTTAATTGCCACCTTTAATTTTGTATGGGATATTTAAAAATTCTTATAAATCTAAATCGAGCAAGTATCTTTTATATGTCAATGAAAACAATAGATTGGTTTTTTAAAATCAATTGACCGGATAACAATTCAAAGGGGCTTTCCAGTACTAGCTAACTAGGCCTTTGACCTGTGTGTCGAGAAATAAATAAACAATTAGGCCTTTGACTTTTTACATTCTTATGTTTTGAAGTATTTCCATTATTTATTATTATAAGCCTCGATCTATCGGTAATTTTTTTTTTCCAAAACTGGGTGAAAATACCATCTCGTTAATAGAATTATCTTCTCGTTACCATGACAAAAGTCCGTCCATTTTTTTTTCATAAAAATAACAACTTTCTCTCATCGTCCATCGACCATAAAGTCTTCGACATTTTTTTTTTCAATTAGTAACTACAATTAGAAAAATCAGATAGAGAAGAAACGGAAGTTTTAGTGTTCGCAAATTACCCAAAAGTTCACGCTTTTGATCTCAATTTCAAATTTTCACACTCATTATTTCCCCAATCACATTAGTGAAGAAAAATTCCCTTAAAAATTAGAATTATCATATTCAACTTTTTAACACTCTTTAGTAGTTTTACTTTATCATTTCAATTTTTTATATTTATCTTCTTTCATTTCATAATGATAAAGGAAATTTATGTACAAATATCAACTCTTAACCATAGTAATTAATTTCACACTCATTTTTAGTATTTTTACACTTTTTATTTCAATTTTTGACATTCCATTATACAGGGACAATTCAACTGAAGAAAAAATAATTGTGCCAGTAATTTAAGTGAATATTTAATCCATCAATATAAAACAAGGAAGATGAATATATGTCAAAAACTGATATGAAAATGTAAAACTCCTAAAGTGTCAAATTAGAGCATGAGGGTGTATTATTTTAGAAGGATCTTTGAGTAATTTAGCATCTTAGTTATGTTGACTTAAGGGCCTTGGATCCATTATTAACATTTTGCAGTGTCCTAGTCTGTTATTAATAATACACCCTCATTGTTAACTGTTATACCCACTCTATTGTATTAAGCATGCTACTACCTACAAATTCGCCAAGAAAATGTTAACTGCATATAGCATCCAATATCATTGAAATTGAATTTCTAATAGTTACGCCCTTGACTCTGATACAGAAATCCATATTACAAGTTCGACTTTAATTTTTTTAACCTAAAAAAAAATAAAAAATTGTTTGATCTGGAAGAAAATTTTTCGAAAGTTATTTTTTGTGATTCCTCAAAGTCGTATTGTTATTTGGGCAAAAAAATGTTTTCGTATATTTTGTATTTTAAAATTTAGGAATCATAATTATAATTGATTTCTTGAATTAATGTAAATTGTCTGCAATTAATTTTTTTATTCCAAATATATCTCCCGGGCCGTTTAATTAATTTCGTTCTAAATATCGGTTTTCCTTTGAATTGTTCTCCAAACTGCGCCCCTCTTTTATTTGTATTCTTTAAGCAACGTCTTACTAAAAGAAAATTTTCGAAAAGTTTTATATATTATGTTCTATATATGAACATAGAAAATGTTTTGGTATTTTCCACCCTATGAAAACAAAAGGGTGACAGCAAAAGCACGCACAAGATCTTTGTAGTATATCATACATGTTTCATATAAAGTTTGTCTTAATTCTATATGTATTTATATATTTTATAAAAATTATAATAAGTTACACAATTTATAAATTGTGAATAACGTTATTTTTTAGACTCTGTATAACGATTATATCCTTTAGTTAAAGTATAATAAACCATGAATTTTTTTTTCATTTTGGCCTGACAATAAACCATGAAATAATTGTATTTAATTGAAGGCTTCACATCCGATGATAAATGAAGAAACATTCAAAGAATTGACCATCTTTATTTTATTTGAAACCATGAAGAACAGATCTTACCCAAGGGAAACTTCCTCAAATACGTATATATACTTCAACTTTGTTTTGTCATAACGCGATTAAGCTAACTTATATATATATATAGAAACCGTTTTGGTATATATTTTAAGCCTGTTGAAAACATAATGATGAGAGCAACATGACGCACAAGATGTTTGTAGGACATGTCTGAGTTTGTCTCATAAGTACAGAGTACAAACCATGGAATAATCAAATTTAGTTGACTTCAAGGAAAAATTGAAACAATTGACCTTCTTTATTTTATTCGAAACCATGCATGAACTTTTTCTTATCCAGAGAAACTTTCCCCAATTATAGTAAATATACAAGTTCAACTTTGTATCGTCATACATAAGTATATATATATTGCAGTTCGACTTTTTCCACCGCGTACCTGGGATCAACACGATTAAGCTCAGTTAAAATAATATTATTTTATATAACAGCTAGTTTATAATGACTTTCACAAAGAGATTACTACTTTGATAAAGACCTGGGAATAAAGACTTGGCTAAAGCCGCAAAAAGCACAATCCACACAAATTGAATAAAGTATTCTCACGCGTAATCAAATCTTCAAGTCCAAGCCTCGCAAAACTACACACACACACACACACACACACATGTTTGGTGAACACTTTCAGACACCCAATTAAACAGAAATAATATATCAAGCTTTCTTTTGATCAGATAGCAAGTGAGCAAGCCTTTCTTCAAGTGACAAATTAATAGGGTACTGATCATCTTTGGGGATCTCAACTCTTTATATAAGCTCTAAACAAAGAGATTAAGCCTCCCTTCATTTACGTTGTCATGAAGATCCCAGTAATTTTCATCTGACAAATATGAGTAGTTTTGTTCCTCAACAACCTCCTTATTTCCCGAGCATATAGGCATTATACTTTTGAGGTATGCTTTTTTGAAGTTAATAATTATATATATTTCGAAGTAATTATTCTCAGAATTATATATCTTATTCGCATCTTGACGTAACGCTACCATTTAAATAAGTGCAGGTTAAAGACACTTCGTACACAAGACTTTGCAGCACTAAGAACATATTGACAGTGAATGGGCAATTTCCAGGGCCAACGTTGTATGTTACCAAAGGCGAAATCATCATTGTTGATGTCTATAACCGAGCAAATGAGAGTATCACCATCCACTGTTACATTAAATTGAAATAACAATTACACCTTTTCCTTAATATCTCTGTAAGTAATTATATTATGATTGTTAAATGTTATATCTTACATTTTAAAGCTTTTCTCATGAGAAATACTTGGTTTTAATGTATGAAAATAGTCTTAAAAAATTTGAACCAATTGAAAATTTAAAACTTCCTAAAACTATTTCTTGCAGCTTTTTAGCTCACAGTGCAGTAATTTTTCAAAAATCATAATTAAATGTAGAAAACTCATTTTTTAGTGGTTTGAGTCTTTAAAAATTGTACACATCTTAAATTTCCAGGAAAAAAAAATCAAAAACTGGGAAATGAATTCACAAATTCGTATAGTTTATTGCATAAATATTATTGTTCATTTCACGTCCATGTTTTTGTCTGAAAACTGAATCTTAACTTTGGAAATTTATTTCTCTTAACAAACAAAGTCATTTGTGTATCTTAGCATTATTGGAAAGCTTTGCGTGTCTACTTTGTAAACATATTTTTTTATACATTTATTTTATTTTTACTGACCAGTGAACTAATTTAAACCTTCAAGGGTTAGGGACAACTTTTACTGGAGTAGTTTTGGTAAAACATAAATAACTATCATTACATAAATCCAAATATAGTCAAACTAGTGTCATTTTGTTCTTGAAACACAGATCTATCCATACATATAATTCACTGAATTTTTAGAGGCATGTACAAATTTATACAGCAACCAGAATCAGACAGTACATAGTAGAAACAAAATAGCTTTCCAACAAGGTTCCACTATAATTATTCTTCATGCTTCGCATGCTTCCTCGTACCATGACTGGACCTTATAATTGGGGAACTATGGGATGAGATTTGAGAATCTTAGTAGTTAACTTGCATATACCATCATATTATCATATAACATTTGAAAGCATATAAAATGTAGCATACTTTCATTAAAATATTAAAAACATCGATGTTGTCTAACAAAAATTCGGTAGTATAACGGCTTAGTAAATGGCCATTCCGGGACTTAGCCCTTAATTTAAAATAGTTATCAATCATGGAAAAACATTCATAACATCAATATGACATCATTTATGTGATATCTAAATTTTTATGATTTTGTTTGAATTCTAGTTTAGAGAATTACTGCATAATTAGAATTAAAGGAGCTTAAATATCTTATGTAGATCAAAGTAGGGACTAAATTGTAAAGAAAGTTGGATGGCATAATTGAAAATATTAATTATTAGCAAAAAGACAAAAAAGGGGACATAGATGTCATTTCATCAAACAAATTATCTGTCCAGTATTTACTAAGACTGGTTATAGGAGGTGATTCAAGAAAATTCTTGTAAGAAATTATACTCTAATGAGCAAAACCAGAAAATAGATATATTGGGCAGAAAATTGATCCGAAGTTCCATAATTTATAAATTAATAAGAATTAGAAAATAAGTCTAGATTAGGAAACTTAGATATATTAGGGCATAAAAAGAGATACTGAATTTTTCTATAAGGTTTGAATAGCCATAGAATCGGTCTAATGGATATTGGGCAAAAATTGGAGTCCGGGCCCAGTAAGACTGCACCAGTTTCTTAATGGGTTAAAAGTACTATTCATGGAGGCCCAATAAAGGTGTAGAAAACCCTAATAGGCTAGGGATGATTTTTGGGAAACTCAGAAGTATTATTGTCAAGAATAGCTCAAATGATGTCAAGAAAGGATAAAGAGCCCAATGAGCCCAATTTATCCGATTTCCAGGCTAATTAAATTATAGGTGATCCAGTAGACTATGAAATAATCAAGAATAAGTTCAAAATAATATTAGAAGGTTTATAATAATCCTCCATGCAGAGAAACTACAGGAAAAACTAATCAACACTAATTTTATCGGTGTTTTCGGTTAGAGCCCAATAAGATAAAATATCTTCTAAAATAAATTATATGGGCTTAGAAATAATTAATTAAGGTCATAATGAGTTTGAAATTCATATTTTAAATATGTTTATGCATGAAAAATTTTACCAAACAAAATTTACATAATTAGAGCCCGAAAACCCGGTATATGTTGAAATTGGACCTGGAATTAAATGGTTTAAGCCCAAATAATTAAAGGCATCATATTGGGCTGAATATGGACTCAAAATTTCGTGCAAAAGGAGTGGAGAAGAGTTAACCACCATGCATGACACTATTTCAAAGATTAGGTGTCAAAATTGGAAGTTTAGATGAAGTAAGCTTATGTAAGCATAATGATGCAATATTTACCTTATTTGGAGATAAAAGTGGCATCCAAATTAATGACAAGAGAGGGAAAATTAATTAGATAACAATTATGTGAAGAAATTAGGCGTATGGTGGAGAAAAGAGATGATGTAGTGCAATTTTGGCCCTTGGATCAAAAGTTAATCAAATGGATGGAGTTGCTTCTTGTTGTCTATAAATAGGCTCTTCCTCCCCTCCATTATTCACACCCAAAAATGAAAATCCACCTTATATTAGTGAGAGAGTGAGTTATAGAGAGAAGGAGGAGAAGAGGAAAGGAAAATTTGCAAGTTTAAGTTAACATGTTTTCCCTTTCTTGCATTTTATTTCTAAATGGTTGTTAGATCTTGTATTTCTATGATTGGTAGGTAGAAAACATGTTTATGTTATGAATATGATGATGATGTTGGATCAAAATGGTGAAAAAATGATGAATATGCTATGAATTTTGCAAGAACAAGCATGAATATGTGAAGAACATGATGAACATGCTTAAAGATGCCTTTTGATCCTAAATGTTATCATGCCAAAATGAAATCATGTTTCTTGCAATTATTTTTAAATATTATGCTAAGAATGGGATTATGATGTTATTGGGATTTTCTTAAATCTCACCCCACCAAATATCTAACCATGATTAGGTTCAAATCATGTGAAAGGCAAGGAGATAAAGGAGGATCCATGAAGAAGTGTTTAGAAATAGGAAGGGTATTTTGGATACTTATGTAATATCAAGTATAATGACATTTTATGTCACAATTATGTAAATTATGTGTGACTCCTAGATGATGAATAAAAGTATGTTTTGGATCAATTTTATATGTGTTATGTGACTACCATTGAAAGTATGGTATTATGGAATTTTAGGGAATGAGATTTGGAAAAATTAGGGTAAAATTGCAAGTAAATTCATGAAATTTACTGTAGTAATCTCCTAATAAAATTTCAAACTAATATTTTTTCCTTATAGAGTATTTTAAGAGATGAATATAGCAATTTGAACCACTATTAAACGATTTTTCTAGAATTAGTTATGATTTTTCAAAGTTCAGCCAAATTTTTATATTTACCAAATAAATAGTGACTTTTAGTAAATTTTTGGAATTTTTGAATTTGTCCCAAATTTGCTTCCAAATACATTTAATTAGAATCTAAACTACTAATAATGAATAGTAAATAGTTCCTAAGGTTAAGGTGTGACATTTTTGGTATCAGAGCGTAAGATTCTGGTAAGGACAACCCGAAACTTATGGCTTCAGAAAGCATTTGGTTGTATAGTTAAGATTGATAGTGATGAGTTATTGTTTTGAGGACAGGAAATATGTCTTCTAGCAGTAATACTCTTATCTCTAATTACAATGAGTGGATTGAAGAATCATCTGAATCCACAGAGGAAACTTCTTGTCCCATGAATGATAATAAAGTACCAAATCTCAATTAGGATGTACTGGAAGTTGAAAATCTAACAGATGAGGATTTAGAAGACTGCCTTGAGCTATCAGAAGATACGAAAATGGAAGAGTTAGAAATGATGAAGGAGGTTACTCCTTGAAGGATTATTTGGATGAACTTAAACGAAGAAGATGGGCTAAAGGGATGCGAAGAAATATTAGGAGAGGATACCAGACACTTGATACACCAGAGCAAGAAGTTCCAAATAATGACTCAAAGGAAGTAGCATCAATTGACGGAAACCCACTAGAAGAAGACTTAATGGTTCCTGATGCTAGCAATCGTCAGGCTGCTGATAAAAGCTCCACATCATCTTAGAAAGAGATAGATATATGTTTAGTTAGTGATGTGACAAGGGACTGCAAATTTCGTCACTATAAATATAGCAGTCCTAACTAACTAAGTTCAAAGGTAGAATGAAATATTATGTAACATATATGGATGCTTTATGTAAAATATCTGGTATAATGAATAAATGACTGTATTATATGTTGTGGTGTGAAATGGATCCTTGTTTATTTTGAATAGATAAAATGGTGAACATAAGAGGAGGAAGACCATCAACAAGAGGATGAGGAGAACTTCAAGTAAATCCTTTACAAGTGATCCTTAATCAGCTCAACCAACAGTAGCAAGCAATAGAACGCTTACAAGAGGCTATAAATACCGAAAGAAATGTAAATCCACCACCACAACAAAATCCACCAAGACAACCTAGTCCACCAAGAGTACAAGAATTTGATCAACAACAAGTGGTAGTCCAATTCTATAAGCATCAGCCTCCCTCATTTGATGGAAAGTTTGATGTACAAGTAGCTGAAGATTGGATTGCTAAGCTTGAAAAGATCTTCAGGGTTATGGGTTGTGAAACAGAAGTAAAAGCATTATTAGCCACTCATATGTTAGAAAAAGAAGCAGATCGTTGGTGGAACAATACAGAGTTAATTCTCCAAGGAAGAAATATCCATATTACTTGGGAAATGTTTCTAGAACAATTCCATGAGAAATATTTTCCAAGGTCGGTAAGGGATGAGAAAGAAGCAGAATTCATTACTATAAGGCAACAAGAAAATGAATCTGTAGATGAGTATGTAGTGCGATTCATCCGATTGTCGAGATACTGTACTTATTTACACCAAATGAATGATGAAAGATGGAAGACAGAAAAGTTAGAAAGAGGTTTGAGACTAGCCATTAGAGAAAGGGTGGCTCCAATGCAGATTAGAACTTTCAACCATTTGGTGGAGGTAAGCAGGATTACAGAAAATAGTCTAAATCATAAGTTTATTCAGACTATTGAACCAGTAAGTGTTAAAAGGCCAGCTGAAGAAGAAGCGAGACAAGATAAGAATAAGAAGACTTGGAATATGAATAAGAGGTTTAAGAGATTCGGGAAAAGGAATGGCCCTGGCAATCAAAGGAATACCTCTGGATTGACTTGCCGTCAATATGGAAAGGATCATGGTGGAAGACCATGCCTCGCAGGACAGAATGCCTGCTTTAAATGTGGGAGAGCTGGACATTTTGCAAGGGACTGTACAATGGAGGTGAACAATACCAGACCCCGAGCCTAATGGAGAGTTTTTGCTCTCAACCAGCAAGAGGCTAGGAAGTCACCTGAAATGATTGAAGGTACGATTAAGATAAATGATTATCTTGTAAATGCTATATTTGATTCAGGTGCTAGTCACTCATTCATATCCTATGATTGTGCTGGGAAATTGGGGCTGGTAATTACTATAATGCCTTACGATTTACATGTTTCTACCCCTACTAAAGTTAAAGCCATCACCTCCCATGTGTGCTTGAATTGCACTGCCCAGTATAAACATTCCTGCACCATCATTGATTTGATTTGTATGCCCTTTCCTGACATTGATGTTATTATTGGTATGAATTGGTTATCTGCCAATAATGTCTTTCTTGATTGTAAAAATAAGACCTTAATTTTGCCTACCCCTGAAATAATTCCAATTACTGAGGCTAAGCTAAACTTTCTGATGACTACTCAAGCAGAGAAATACCTAGAGAAAGAATGTCAAGGATATATAGTTTTCTTCTCTGTTAAGATTGAAATAGAAGAAGGAATTGAAGAGATCCCAGTAATAAAAGAATTTCCTGAAGTTTTTCCTAAGAAAATCACCGGTTTACCCCCAGAAAGAGAATTAGAATTTAACATTGATATTATACCTGGAACCGGACCCGTTTCCAAAGCACCTTATAGAATGGCTCCTAATGAAATGATAGAGTTAAAGAAACAAATAGAGGAACTATTGAAGAAGGGTTTTATTAGACCAAGTGTCTCACCTTGGGGTGCTCCTGTGCTGTTTGTAAAAAAGAAAGATGGAAGCCTTAGATTGTGTATAGATTATAGAGAAATTAATAAGGTAACCATAAAAAATAAATACCCTTTACCTAGAATTGATGATCTGCTAGATCAATTGGTAGGAGCCAGTGTATTTTCAAAAATTGACTTAAGATCTGGCTATCACCAATTAAGGGTTAAAGCGGAGGATGTTCCAAAGACTGCTTTTAGGACAAGATATGAGCATTATGAATTCTTAGTTATGCCATTTGGTCTTACTAATGCACCAGCTATTTTTATGGATTACATGAATAGAATTTTTTGACCTTATTTAGATCAATTTGTTGTGATCTTTATTGATGATATACTTATATATTCCAAATCTTATGAAGAGCATGAGAAGCATTTGAGAATCATTTTGAAAACCTTGAAGGAAAAGAAACTATATGCTAAACTTAGTAAGTGTGAGTTTTGGCTCACAGAAGTCCGGTTTTTAGGGCATGTAGTGTCCAAAGAAGGGGTCGCAGTAGATCCAAGCAAAGTGGACGCTGTACTACAATGGCAAAGACCCAAAACTGTGATTGAAGTAAGAAGTTTCCTAGGTTTAGCAGGATATTATAGAAGGTTTATTCAAAATTTTTCTCGCATTGCTTTGCCGCTTACTCAACTTACTAGAAAAGATCATTCTTTTGTGTGGGATCATAATTGCGAAAATAGTTTTCAAGAACTCAAGAAAAGGCTAACCTCCCCTCCTGTATTAATCATACCTGAACCACATATGACCTATATGGTCTATAGTGATGCAAGTAAATATGGTTTGGGTTGTGTATTAATGCAGCAAGGTAGAGTTGTAGCCTATGCTTCTAGACAATTAAAACCTCATGAAGAAAACTATCCCACATATGATTTAGAACTTGTGGCTATTGTATATGCTCTGAAGATCTGGAGGCACTATCTTTATGGTGCGAAAGTAGAAATTTATTGTGACCACAAGAGCCTCAAATATTTACAAGAACAAAAATAACTCAATATGAGGCAAAGAAGATGGATGGAATTATTGAAGGATTATGAACCGACCATTAATTACCATCTAGGAAAGGCCAATGTAGTGGCCGATGCCTTAAGTCAAAAATCTATTCACATAGCCACCATGATGATTAAAGAACTAGAGCTAATCGAAAAATTTAGAGATTTAGTTCTTGTTGGTGAAATGATGATGAATGAAAGACAAATTGGCAGAACTAGGATTGAAATGGAATTATGGAAAGAAATCAAGGAAGCCCAGCAAAAAGATGAATTCTTAAAAGTAGTCAAGGAAAAAATGGAGCAGAGACAAGCCCCAGGATTTGAGGAATCAAGAGAGGATGGTCTAATGAGATTTCAACAAAGAATCTATGTACCTCCAATAAATGAAATAAAAGAAAAGATCATGATAGAAGCTCATCAGAGTAAATATACTATTCATCCGGGAATTACAAAAATGTATCATAATTTAAAGAAATTATTCGAGTGGCCCAGAATGAAAAATGATATTACTCAATTTGTTGCTAAGTGTTTAACTTGCCAAAAAGTAAAAATTGAACACTAAAAGCCTGCAGGATTATTACAACCTTTGGATATCCCAGAATGGAAGTGAGATAGTATTTCAATGGACTTCATAATGGGTTTTCCTAGAACTTCATCTGGATATGATGCTATTTGGGTAATTGTGGATAGACTTACAAAAACTGCCCACTTTTTAGCTATGAAGTCTACCTGTACCTTAGATAAATTAGCACAGCTATACATTAAAGAAATAGTTAGACTTCATGGTATACCTAGTAGCATTATTTCAGATAGAGATCCAAGGTTTACTTCAAATTTCTGGACATCCTTGCAGAAGGCTTTAGGTACCAAGTTAAGATTTAGCACAGCTTACCACCCTCAAACTGATGGGCAAACAAAAAGAACAATTCAAACTCTTGAAGACATCTTAAGAGCTTGTGTTTTGGAAATGAAAGGAAACTGGGATACATACTTGCCATTGGCAGAATTTGCTTACAATAATAGTTATCATTCCAGTATTGAGATGGCTCCTTATGAGGCTTTGTATGGAAGGAAGTGCAGGCCCCCCTTATGTTGGGTAGAACTTGGGGAAAGGAAATTTCTAGGTCCAGACTTAGTAGATCAGACCTCCAAACAGATTGAATTAATAAGAAAGAAATTGTTAACGGCTCAAAGTAGACAGAAGAGTTATTTTGATAGGAGAAGAAAGCCGTTAGAATTTCAAGAAGGAGATCATGTTTTTCTCAAGGTATCCCCTACAACTGGAGTGGGTCGATCTCTGAAAAGTAAAAAGCTTAGCCTAAAGTATATTGGACCCTTTGAAATCCTTTCCAAAGTCGGACTTGTAGCCTACAAATTGAACTTCCCTCCAAATCTAAGCCAAATTCATAATGTCTTCCATGTTTCCCAATTGAAGAAATATCAGCCGGACCCTTCACATATTATAGAATATGAATATGTTAATTTGCAAGATAATTTATCTTATGAGGTAAAACCAGAGAAAATCATTGACTTTCAAGTCAAGCAGCTGAGAAACAAGAATATTCCTCTGGTAAGAGTGGTCTAGAAAGGTTTATCTCCTGAGGAAACCACTTGGGAAATGGAGGATGACATGAGACAAAAATATCCAGAACTATTCTAAGGTATGTTCCAAATTTCGAGGACGAAATTTTATTTAAGAGGGAGAGAAATGTAACATCTAAATTTTTATGATTTTGTTTGAATTCTAGTTTAGAGAATTACTGCATAATTAGAATTAAAGGAGCTTAAATATCTTATGTAGATTAAAATAGGGACTAAATTGCAAAGGATGATCAGGGACCAAATTGCAAAGAAAGTTGGATGACATAATTGAAAATATTAATTATTAGCAAAAAGACAAAAAAGGGGACATAGATGTCATTTCCTCAAACAAATCATCTGTCCAGTATTTACTAAGACTGGTTATAGGAGGTGATTCAAGAAAATTCTCGTAAAAAATTATACTTTAATAAGTAAAACCAAAAAATAGATATATTGGGCAAAAAATTGATCCGAAATTTCATAATCTGTAAATTAATAAGAATTAGAAAATAAGTCTAGATTAGGAAACTCAGATATATTAGGGCATAAAAAGAGATACTGGATTTTTCTATAAGGTTTGAATAGTCATAGAATCGGTCTAATGGATATTGGGCAAAAATTGGAGTCCGGGCCCAGTAAGACTGCGCCGGTTTCTTAATGGGCCAAAAATACTATTCATGGAGGCCCAATAAAGGTGTAGAAAATCCTAATAGGCTAGAGATGATTTTTGGGAAACCCAGAAGTATTATTGACAAGAATAGCTCAAATGATGTCAAGAAAGGATAAATAGTCCAATGAACCCAATTCACCCGATTTCCAGGCTAATTAAATTATAGGTGACCCAGTAGACTATGAAATAATCAAGAATAAGTTCAAAATAATATTAGAAGATTTATAATAATCCTCCATACAGAGAAGTTACAGGAAAAACTAATCAGCACTAATTTTATCGGTGTTTTTGGTTAGAGCCCAATAAGATAAAATATCTTCTAAAATAAATTATATGGGCTTAGAAATAATTAATTAAGATCATAATGAGTTTGAAATTCATATTTTAAATATGTTTATGCATGAAAAATTTTACCAGACAAAATTTACATAATTAGAGCCTGAAAACCCGGTATATGTTGAAATTGGGCCTGAAATTAAATGGTTTAAGCCCAAATAATTAAAGGCATCATATTGGGCTGAATATGGACTCAAAATTTCGTGCAAAAGGAGTGGAGAAGAGTTAACCACCATGCATGATACTATTTCAAAGATTAGGTGTCAAAATTGGAAGTTTGGATGAAGTAAGCTTATGTAAGCATAATGATGCAATATTTATCTTATTTGGAGATAAAAGTGGCATCCAAATTAATGACAAGAGAGGGGAAATTAATTAGATAACAATTATGTGAAGAAATTAGGCGTATGGTGGAGAAAAGAGATGATGTAGTGCAATTTTGGCCCTTGGATCAAAAGTTAATCAAATGGATGGAGTTGCTTCTTGTTGTCTATAAATAGGCTCTTCCTCCCCTCCATTATTCACACCCAAAAATGAAAATCCACCTTATATTAGTGAGAGAGTGAGTTATAGAGAGAAGGAGGAGAAGAGGAAAGGAAAATTTGCAAGTTTAAGGTAACATGTTTTCCCTTTCTTACATTTTATTTCTAAATGGTTGTTAGATCTTGTATTTCTATGATTGGTAGGTAGAAAATATGTTTATGTTATGAATATGATGATGATGTTGGATCAAAATGGTGAAAGAATGATGAATATGCTATGAATTTTGCAAGAACAAGCATGAATATGTGAAGAACATGATGAACATGCTTAAAGATGCCTTTTGATCCTAAATGTTATCATGCCAAAATGAAATCATGTTTCTTGCAATTATTTTTAAATATTATGCTAAGAATGAGATTATGATGTTATTGGGATTTTCTTAAATCTCACCCCACCAAATATCTAACCATGATTAGGTTCAAATCATGTGAAAGGCAAGGAGATAAAGGAGGATCCATGAAGAAATGTTTAGAAATAGGAAGGGTATTTTGGATACTTATGTAATATCAAGTATAATGACATTTTATGTCACAATTATGTAAATTATGTGTGACTCCTAGATGATGAATAAAAGTATGTTTTGGATCAATTTTATATGCGTTATGTGACTACCATTGAAAGTATGGTATTATGGAATTTTAGGGAATGAAATTTGGAAAAATTAGGGTAAAATTGCAAGTAAAGTCACAGAATTTACTGTAGAAATCTGCCTAATAAAATTCCAAATTAATTTTTTTCCTTATAGAGTATTTTAAGAGATGAATATAGCAATTTGAACTACCCTTAAACGATTTTTCTAGAATTAGTTATAATGTTTAAAAGTTCAGCCAAATTTTTATATTTACCAAATGAATAGTGACTTTTGGTAAATTTTTGGAATTTTTGAATTTGACCCAAATTTGCTTCCAAATATATCTAATTGGAATCTAAACTACTAATAATGAATAGTAAATAGTTCCTAAGGTTAAGGTGTGACAATTTACAAATCATAACAACATATAAAACATGTATAAGCAATACTATTAAGTAAGGGTAAAAGACTACCTCATGACTATACTTCCTTTGCTTAAATCTTGCTTTGTACTAGCTTAGGCTTGCCTTTTGAACTTGTTTGAAGCTAAGAACATCATTAAACTTGATGTTTGAAACTAAGAACATCAACCTGATAACATCATTTAAACCCCTTTTATGTACAATGAACCCTAAGCTCCTTTCTTACTTTGGCTATGGGATAGGGATCATAGGAAAGAGAAGAGATGCTTCAAACTCTAAGCTAAATGAAAGAAGAAAAATACTAGAAGAGACTAGGGAGAGGCACTTACCTTGGAGACTCCTTGTCTTACTCCTCCTTCCTTCTTTCTTCCTTCTCCCTCTCTTTCTCTCTCTAAAGCCTCCCAAGCTTTTTACCAAATGAGCAAAGAGGGTGGAGGGGTATTTATATGAAGTTAGGGTGAATGCGGTCCATTAGATTTCATTTTGATTCAAATGTCCTAAATTATTCTTGATTAGTTTATTTTATTTTGCATTCTTAATCTTAGATATTTTCCCATTTGTGAGAGAGGGGTGAAAGGCATTTTTGCCGAATGATTCATGGCCAAAAAGTCAAAAAGTGAACATGTACTCTTATTACTTTGATCTAGTTTGTATACTTTTTTCTGAGTTTTTCATTATATTCAGTATCTTTATTTATTTATTTTATCAATGTGACCCACTTACTTTTCTCTCTTTACTTTTCCATGTGGGGACCACCAGCCTTGCTTGTTTTTTACTATTCATTTCTCCCCCGCATTCATCATTCATATGGGACCCGCATTTTATAGAACTTGTACTTTTTCCTCTCCGATCTCACCTAGGTATCACTTGTACTTTTAGCCTACACTTGAGTATTATAATATTATTTTCTCTATCTTCTCTTGTAAAATAATCATTTTGCCCTTACCTTTTAGTAAAATGACTGTTTTTCCCCTTTAAGCCCCTTTTTGGCATTTTTATGATATTTAAGACTTTAAACCTATTTAATTAAACATCAGACTTCCCCGATCATAAATTAATCTGAAATAATTTAATATCATTCATAATATTATCTGGTCTCAAAATATATTCATGAAAAATGGGGATTTTACGTTAAAATCATAATTATTATATTCCTAGGCATGGAGTAAATCAACCTAGATATCCATTGTTAGATGGCCCTAAATTTATTACTTAGTGTTCGATAAAACTAGGTCACAAGTTTAGCAAAAAAGTCATCTTTTCTGAAGACGAAGGTACTCTTTGGTGGCATGCTCATAGCGACTACTCTTGATGTAACACCCCTCACGATATTGTTTTAGTATTATGTGCAGAACCGGAGGAAACATGACAGAGGAAGGTTCAAGTGGAGTCTGAAAGAGCTCCACACTGCGGCTTGAAGCAGAGCCGCCACTGCGAGATCGTGTCCAGTGGTGTTGTTTCAGCTGAAAATGGTAGAGACGTGGTGAGATGTCCTGGAGTTATGGCAAGAGTTGAGATTTTTGTTTAAATCTGGATCATTTCGGACGATCGGAAAGAAAGAAAACAGAAGGAGAACACGAGAGCTCTGCTAAGGCTTTGTAGATTTGGCCATTGAGAGTTGTTTTCAGCCTCTGGAAGCTTAGATTCAGTTGGTGAGTGGTTCCTACTCCTCTCTCTCCATTTTCTTCGATTGGAATTTGGGGTTTTTCGGTTATATGTCTGGATTTCTGGTTTGGGACGAAATCCACCAATTGAAATGGATGAAATGGGGTCAATGAAGTGTTTTTGTGGTGTTCTTGTTGCTTGGGTGTGAGTTTTAAAGGGTTTATGCATGATTTGTTCTTAACCCTAGGTTGGTTTCGGTTAGGGCTCTTGGGAATCCGAAGTGTATGTATTTGAGTAGTGTTTGAATGGTCCCTAAGTACTTATTGATGCATGAAAGGGGTGTTGAAAACTTGGGTTAGGCCTAAAGTGGTTGAATTGTGGAATTTGGATGTTTGGTTTATTGTGTTAATTGAAGAATTATGGTATTGTTAAGATTGTTTGGCTACGCGAAGAAGGCTAGTCGTGGGATTGGCGTTTAAGAAAGCTTGTGGAACTCGTGTGAGCGTAGTATTGACAACCTGAGGTAACTGGGTATTTGTTTATATTGTATTGATTATATTGTATGATAGTATGTATGTTTGTGTATATATAAATGCATGTTTCTTTCATACCACGATATCGATGTGTTTGTATGTACTGTTTTCTATTTATCTTGGTATGCATACAACTAGATGATGAGTATGATGACTATGATGATTGTGATGGTGATATTGATATAATATGGCATGATGCATACATGACATTATGATCTGATGATGATGATGATATGATGATACATGAGCATCACCACATGACATTGTGAAATTATGATATATGGCTGATTGGGTGGTGGTGATGTGATGATGATATGATATATGAATATATATATATGTCATGGAGGATAAGGATGGATGATATATGTTAGAGAGGATAAGGATGGATGATATATGTTAGGGAGGATAAGGATGAGATCCCTGCAATGAAAGCATGCATTTCAATTTATTTCACATTGCATTCATAAGTTGTATGAGATATATATGTATATATATGTGTGTGTGGTTATTTCCAGTTACTGAGATATTGTCTCACACCCCTCTCTCATGAACTAACCTTTTAGGTGACGATTTTGGCACTAGTCCGGAGAAGGCGCGGGAGTAGCTACGTGCATGGGAATAATCTATGTAGTATTTGTAAATTGGATAATGTATCTTGTACTAAGTAAGACAGAAGGTTTTGTAATGGATGTATGGCATTGATAAGGATTGTTATGGATGGATGTATGTATGGTTATATTTGGAAAATATGTTGTTTGTGGCATGTATGTATTATGTATGATGAAAGGTGTATTTAGGCCTGTACCTCGTTTTGTCAAGTTGGGATTCAAGAAGGTCAAATCTCAGAGGAGTGGATTCTTTGAGATGATATGTAACATCCTACCTCCTGACACCTCCGTACTTAACCAAAAACTTCAAAATGACCCAAACACACCCTGACATCTCAAAACAACTCCAATGCCTCAACACAAACCAACAAAGCCCAACAACACTCCGGACTTACCAAGATGGCCATACAAACATCTCAACAATATTCAACCGTACATACCACAAACATAAACATGCGTATATCTAAACCAGTCTCAACCCTGACATACATTCATTACAAACCATTCTCTATCTTACTTGGCACAAAATACCATTACAGAATACACATGCTACATAGACTATTCCCACGTACACAGCTACTCCCGCGTCTTCTCAGGACTAGTGCCAGAACCATCACCTGAAAGGTTAGTTTATGGGAGAGGGGGTGAGACAAAGTCTCAGTAACCGGGAACCACAACCACACACACACATATATATACGCATATATCTCACACAAATCATGAATGCAATATGGAATGAATGACATGCATGTAACCCTCACAGGAACTCCCTCCTTAACCTCCCTAACACATATATCATCCACCCTTATTCTCCCTAACATACATACATATATAATCCAACCTTATCCTCCCTAACATATATACATATATATAATCCAACCTTATCCTCCCTAACACATATACATCATCATACATCATACCACCATCACGTCATCACCACTACATCCACCATACATCACAGTCTCACAATGTCATGTGGTGATGCTCATGTATCATTATACCATCATCATAATGTCATGTATGCAACATATCATATCATCATCACACATATCATCATCATAGTCATCACCATCATCTAACATTATACATACCACGATATATATATATATATAAACAGCACACATAACCCATCAGTATCATGTTATGAATGGAATAAGCATATATATATACAGATACACGTACTATCGTATAACATAGTCAATAAAATATAAACAAACACCCGGTTACCTCAATTGTCGTTACCACACCTACACACGAGTTCCACAAGCTTCCTTGAACTGTCCAGTACACGTGAACCCCTCTCGATTAGCCAACAACCTTTATCATGTCACAATTCTTCCATTAGCACAATATACCAACAAATCAAACCTCACAATTCAACCATATTAACCTAACCCAAGGTTCCAACACCCTTTTCATGCATCAATAAGCTCTTAGGGATTACTCAAACACCACAAACCTCAAATACCTCAGATTCCTAAGAGCCATTACCGAAAACAACCTAGGGTTAAGCTCTAAACATACATAATCCCTTCAAAACTCACATTCAAGCAACAAGAATACCAAAACACGTTCCATTAACCTCAAATCACCCATTTCAATCGGTGGATTTCACCCCAAACCGGAAATCCAACCATACAACCGAAAATCCCAAATTTCAACCGAAGAAAATGGAGAGGGAGGAGTAGGGAACGCTTACCAACTTAAATCCAAGCTCCCAATGGACGAGAATCACTCTGGGACACCGAAAATGCTGAACCCTAGCACTGCTCCTCGTCTCTCTGCGTCGCTCCCTTCGTTTTCTTTCTTTCTGTCGCGACCTACTGATCCGGATTTAAACGATTTTTCCGACTCTCGCCGCGGCTCCAGCATACCTCGCCGCGGCTCCAGCAACTAATCCGGAACAATGCCACTGGAAAGCTTCTCACCGCAGCGGCCCTGCTTCTCGCCGCGGCGTGGAGCTCCTTCAGACTCCACTTGAGCCTTCCTCCGTCTTGTTTCCTCGGTCCTGAACTCAATGTCAAGAAAAATATCATGAGGGGCATTACATGATACCTCTTTAAACAAGTTGGTTTAGGGGCTTTGGACCTATGTGAATGGTCTTTGAGTGACCATTTGCTTTCAGTGGCAATTGGAGGTGGTTAATGGTGAGTTTTGATCAATAAGTGGTCAAAACGGTGTCAAGAGTTCAGAATCTCCATGCAAAGCCAGATTGAGGTGAAATTGGTGTCTATGGATAGATTGTGACTAGATTGACTTGTAGGAGTTGGAATCAGGTCAATCAGAGGTCGGAGCATAAAGTTATGCACGTCGGAAGTCCGCCCCGGGTGTTGAGTTTTGCTGATGTGGAAATCAGCATGGGGCGCTGTGGCTCCAGCGTCCAGCCACAGCACCAGTGGTGACAAAAGCGAGTGAAAATAGGGGAGGTCAGAGCCATGGCGGCACTATAGCGGCCCCAGCCCAGTTTTTGGTGTGGTTTGTTTTGTTTCCATTGTTCTGAAGTTGTAGAAAGTTGTTTTGAGATGTTTGGCTTGTGTTTTGTTGGATTACAAGGTTTTTAGTCTAGTCTGAAGGTGTTAGGAGGTAGGGTGTTATACTCGAGCCACTGTTCATGGCGCTACTGTCATTAAACCCAAGCATGGAACTTCCTATCCATTTCCAAAACCGCATGCAGAATTTCCCATTATATTAGGCATGTAATCTTTTGATTTGAGCAGCATCACTCATCGACATTCAGATATTTGCTCTCAAAGTTTTAACAAATACTATTTTTTAAAGACTAAAAGCTAAGTATATGCTTTTGTGACTTGTATAATGCAGGAGAATGGTGGAAAGAAGACATTGTTAAAGTTTACAATGACTTTCGCAGAAGTGGAGGAGACCCTATGTTGTCTGACACCTATACCATTAATGGTCATGCTGGTGATCTTTACCCATGCTTCAGTTCCGATAACTAATATATTAGTCTTTTTTTTTTAATGTAACTCAATATGTAAATCCTCTCCCTCTTGAGTAATAGCATAGTAATTCTTATGATCATTTTGTACTTATGGCAGAAACTTTGAAGCTGATCGAATGTTCGACACGGCAAAACATATCTTCTTCGAATGATCAATGCTGCACTAGAGGAGGTTCTATTCTTTGCCATTGCGAACCATAAACTGACAGTGGTAGGAACAGATTGAAGCTATATCAAGCCTGTGAAAGTAGATTACATCACAATCTCACCTGGTCAAACTATGATTGTCTTACTAGAACCAAACCAACCATTAGATCGCCACTACATGGCTGCCAAAGCTCATTGAAGTTCTGCTAATGTTGTCCCATTTAACCCCACGATCACCACTGCTATCCTTCAATACAACGGGAAGTACATCCCATCTTCAACTAAACCTTGCGTGCCTTTCCTTCCAGCCCCTAATGACACCATTGCCTCCACCAACCTCATAAGCCAATTCAGAAGCTTAGCAGACAAGGACCACCTTATTGATGTGCCCTAAGATATAAGCACCAAGCTTTTCTACACTGTCTCCGTCAACACATTACCACGTGAGGATGGTTTGATGTGTGCTGGCCCAAATCGGACTCCCCTCGCGGCCAGCATGAACAATATAAGCTTCCAATTACCTCCTAGGGCTAACATTTTGTAGGCTTATTATAACAACGTTAGTGGTGTTTATGGAGACAAGTTTCCTGATATGCCAACACTGGCATTTAACTTCACCGGGAATGATCTTCCTCAATTCCTGTTGACTCCGTTGGTGGGCACCGAGGTGAAGGTGCTTGAGTATGGATCCACGGTGGAGCTTGTTCTTCAGGGAACTAATGTGCTTGCAGGAACAGAACACCCTATTCACCTGCATGGACATAGTTTCTATGTAGTTGGTTGGGGATTTGGGAACTTTGACAAAGACAAGGACCCTCTCAAGTACAATGTTGTTGACCCTCCTTACCAAATCACGGTTTCTATACCCAAAAACGGTTGGGTTACCATAAGATTCACGGCTAAAATTCCAGGTATTTTACCTACCTTTATAATATTGGCTTCATTTCGGATCTTAAAAATTAATTTAATTTGTTTGGATTTTTTACTTTTTGCTTTCATCGTATTTTGAATCTTTCATATTCATTCTATTTGCTTTGGAAATGTAGGTGTATGGTTCATGCACTGTCATGTGACGTGGGGGATGGCTATGACTTTCATTGTGAAGAATGGTTACAATCCGGACGAACAGATGCTACCACCACCATCGGACATGCCCAAATGTTGATTTTATTTATTTATTTATTTTTTGGCCAACCAAATGTAAATGTTGATTTTAATTTGAAGGGATAAAAACCAAGAAAAGTTGTTTAACATAATATTCTTGTATTCTTTTAAATTGTTTAACGTTGTTCAACATTGTTACATTGAAAATGTCAGTATAATGTTTATGATGTGTCTGTAACAGATTTGAAATAGTAAAATGTGTTGGCTGCCAATTATTGATTATGATAAGTACTAATATACTGTCGAGACCTTCAAAGTGCCATTGAACAAGCATTTTTTGATGTTGACTATTGACGGCTCAAGATGTTATTGGTTATTAACACACTTTAGCGACAGTTATACCAATAGTGGAAACCCCATATTTTTTTTTATAGAAGAACTGTAATTTAGATAGGATGGTTTCGAAAACTTTCATTCATGGTGATCACATCAAGAGTGGATCCCACTCTCGTCAAAAATTGGAAACATTTCACACTCCACACTTGATGTTATCAAATTTTTATGCACATGAATATTAAGAAGTCAAGAAGAATATTGATTAACAAGGTGATTTAGATAATATCTTTATGTATTTTGTTTTTATTTTTTAACAAATAAATGTAAGTTGTATATTTTTTTTTAGTTTCATTCTTCTCAATTCATTATTCATTAATGTGTCCGGTGTCCCATAAATTTTGCTTGATTTTGAATAAATTTTTATTCTTCTAATTAAATGTCTTTCTAATTAATTGCTATAAAATTATAAAATTAAATTAAATAAAAAAATATCATAATCTAGAGATTAACCTAGTTGATGTCTTCCCTTTGATTGAAATTTGCATTTTAAATCCCAATAGGCATCTGTGGCTTTGCTCGTATTGACTTGAGTTACATCAGGATTGAATTAATTTTGCAAAACAAAAATCTAAAACTATTTATTTATAAAATTCAGTAGTAAATGAAACGAGTATATATTTGAGTCATTTTATTCTAATATTTGATCATTAAGTCCTTCCCCGTAATTACATTTTTCAAGGGCCTTTAATTTATAAGAAATAGAATCACTTTTTGGTCCTTCAATATAATTTTCCCTAAATTTATTTAATTTTTGGAATCTTTGAAAAGAATTGTGATTGAATGTCATCTCTGAAATGCCAATAATGGCAGTTAAATCGTTTTCATTTTGGATCAGAAAGCCTTTCAATTCAAATTTCAAACTGTGGGCTTTTTTTCCCCATCTGGATTCAAAATGGCTTTCTAGTACTTGGTTTTTAACAAATTTTTTTTTTAAAAAAATTGTAAGTATTTTTTTTCGCATTAACACCGCGCTATAAATTTTTTTTAATATGAGAAGTTTCTCTAATCATAATTGTTTAAAATTTTCTTATAATAGTAAATATCTAATTAAGGACTGCATTGACCTTATATATATATATATTTGATTTCCACTTTTACTTTGTTTTCCCAAATAAATTAACACTTGACAAAAGTCTTTATCATGAAGTCCTAAAAAAATTAAAAATATTATTAATAAGTTTTACAATATAATATTAAAATTTAAATAAGTTAATATTCATTTATAATTATATTTTGAATTCAAAATAATCAATTAATATTATATTTTCATGTTATTTATTAAGTAAATGTATTACTATTATTATTAATTATGTATTATAATAATACTTATACAACGTTATATTATACAAAAAATAATGTTACTTAATACTAAAAATAATATTATTTTATCTTAAAAATAAAAAATTAAAAAAAATCGTAACTGATTATTAATTGGTTTTGTACCGGTTATGAAATGGCTCAATCTTCATCTATGATCGGACTAGACCTAACACCAGTTCCCGATCAGACCGATCAAACTGACCAGTCTGATCCCTTTTTTCTTCCTTGGAAAAAACAAACTAAAAAATTCTCAAAAATACAAAAAAAAAAGTGGTTTAAATGAATGAATTTGACCAAAATATATTAGTATCAGTACCTAAGGGGTATTATATTTTTGCCAAGGACCCCAAAAGCTATTAAAAATTACTTTATGAAAAATCCTACATTGCCGTTTATGTGACATCTAAGTGGTAACATATTATAAAATGACAATAATGCCTACGCCAAAATGACTACCTTCATTGTACTCTACCCAATTAAAGTGCATCAATTCAACCTAATTCATTTAGGCGTAGGTTGAAAACTGAAATTTTAATTATCGGAATCCTAATTAAAAATCTCTAAATATAATAAAATCAATTAATAATTAAACATAAAAGAATAAACAAATTACAAAAATCATGAGTAGATTTATGGGAAAAATAAACTAAAAGGTTCTTAAGAAAATGGAAAATTCCAGAAAATTTCCCAAAAATGCAAAAAAAAAAAAAGAAGAAAAGTTGTATGAATAAGGAAATTTCCCTAAGATACACGGGTATTAATACCCAATGGTTATTAAATTTTAATCAAAGACCTAAAAACTATTAAAAATCATTTCATAAAAATTCTAAGTGGCATCAAGTGGGAATATATTATGAAATGATATTAAAGTCCTTGATAAAAAGACCACCTCCACTGTACTCTACCAAATTGAAATGCACTAACTTAACACTATTAATTTTGGGCCCAGATTGAAAACCAAAACCTAATTAAAAATTCCAAATCCTAATAAAATCAACTAATATACATAAATGAAAAAATCACATCCAAATTCATGAGAAAAAATAAACTCAAAATTTCTCAAGAAAATAGAAAAACACTTAAAAAATTCACAGAAATGCAAGAAAAATGAAAAAGTGGTTAAAATAAAGGAATTTTGCTAAAATACATTGGTTATAATACCCAATAGGTATTTACTTTTAATTAGAGAAAAAATTGAAAATCACAAATTAAAAAAATTAATTAAACTAAATTGCATTAGTTAGTTCACTTTGATCTTAGACTTTCAAGTGAGTTTCATTTGTGATTTTTAATAGTTTTTGTGGTCTCTAATTGAAATTTGATACCCATTGGATATTAAAACTAATATATTTTAGTCAAATTCCTTTATTTAGACCACTTTTATATTTTTCTTGCTTTTTATGAATTCTTTAGGATTTTTCCATTTTATTAGGAATTTTTTAGTTTATTTTTTCTCATAAATCCACTTATTATTTTTGTGATATATTTATTCATTTGTATTTTGATTTTATTAGGATTTAAGACTTTTTGTTAGGATTTCAGCAATTGGGATTTTAATTTCCAAGGCCAACATTAGGATTTATTTATTTTTGTTGTTTTTTTATTTTGGTATGCTTGGATGCCATATAGGTTGCAACGTAAGATTTTTTTCCAATTAGAATACCACATAGACTATCAGTTAGAATGAATTGGTCCAAAATGACACATGGCACACTAACATCAAAGATAATGGATCTTAACTGCAATGGCAACATTGCTATGATTTGGAAAAATGAAGAGTAACATTGCGCCAAAGAATAATCACTACTACAAAAAGCCCCATTTTTATGTCCATTATTTTTGGTCTTTTATGCCTGTTTTAAAAGAGACAAAGAATGTAGAGACATAGAAGGTATAACTTTTTATGTCTATTAAAAAACAAACATAAAAGACAACTTTTTTACGTCTTTTATTTATATGCAAAGGCAATAGTACCACACTTGGAGTATACAGTTTATAGCAAATACAAACCTCTATCAATTTTGACAAAGCTTGTACCAGTTCTTCAATTTTTTTATCAGTCCTACTTGCAACAATGAACCCACAAGGAAGTTCTCCAATTTTGTATTAGATCTTCAACTTTCAGTAAACAGCACCGAAGCGACAATGTTTTATTAATTACAATACATAATAATTGCAAAGGCTGACAATATAAATGATGCATCAATGTAGACAACCATGCCAATTAATAATTGTCTAAAAAGAAACAGATTAAAAAACTTCAAAACTCTAAATACACATTTTGGCTGTAGACTTATGTTTAGGTTTCATAATCAACGCTAACCTATAACCGCCACAAAAACACAATAAAGCAAAATAAGCTACGAGATGTACTCCTTTGCTTCTGCATTGAGAAGGGTTTCCAAATTAATAATCATAGAACATAAGATACTTTGGTCACTAGCAAACAAACAAATTTGGTGCTTTAAGCAATATATAAAAAACAAAAATAGAAAAAAGATACTTTGTAAAATCTAACAGCTAAATTTCATCCATTCATTCACAAAAAACAATTGAAAGCTCTAATGATGATGAAAACCCCAATAAGTGAACGAAACGATTAACGATAATTAAAAAGAATCATCCCATGAAGAAAGGGAGAAAGCATCGCTATGCAAAAGGACTGAATCCTACCTCGAATCGACGCGAGTTGTTGGTAGAGGTAGATGTCCATCGTCAGCAGAGGTCACGACGATGAGAGTTAAAGAACCTCAAGTGGCCATGGACGAAACTTCGATGGCGGTGGTAGAAGCATCCCATGAATGGCGAGGTGATTTGGCTGACTCCAATGGCTGCAGCACCATAGACTAATCTTGCTTCAGTGGGTGGAGTAAAACCATGTAGGGCGCTGAATGAGAAAGGACGGGAGGAAGACCGTGAAAACCCAAATATAACAAAACTTAAAAAAATGTTTTTAATTATTCCTATGTTCGTTTTTGATACAATAGACATAAAGGCTTATGCTATTATGGCTGTTGAATAAAAAATAGCTGTGAATGTAAAATATTTTTAAAAAACAAAATAATAATTTTTTATACTATATCTAGTTTTCCTAAAACAGACATAAAAAAATGTCACAAGTTATATCTTACATCTGTTTTTTAAAAAAACAGACATAAAAATATAAATACAAAAATGCCACCAACTTATTTTTTTATGTCTATTTTTTAAACAGCATACATAACTAATAGACATAAAAAGACTATTTTGTAGTAGTGAATTTAGGATACCAGTAGCAATTTCAAGAGTATTTCAGGAGTAGATTTGCATATTAACTCTAATATATTTCATATTTTCCAGCTAAAAAAGAAATGATTGGATATTTAATTATCTTAAATAAGATCTCAAGTTTAAGTTTTGAATATAGAGAAGTAAAATTTCACTCCTATGTAATCTGACCTAACACAGTTAAATTAATCAAGGGTTAATATTGTAATAACCCTCACTATACCATCATAGACTTAGTCTTAAACTAATAGGAAGTATACTTGATGATGTATGCAAGACTGGAGGAACCAAAATGAAGGAAGAGCAAAGTAGAGGCATAAGCACTCCACGCCATGGTGAGGAACAATGGTTCCACGGTGAGCGATCTATAACTTTGAAAATTTTCTTAGACAGAAGGGTCTCATACCGTGGCGAACTTACCCACCGTCGTGGCACCAAACCTCGAATTTTTATAAATTAGAAGCATTTTTGTCAGCTGAGGAAAGGAAAAATGAAAGAGAGGAGAGGGAGCTGCGTTAGGGCTTCAAAGATTCAGCATTTGGGGGTGATTTTCAGACTCTAGAAGCTTCAATTTTGGTTAGATGTAATTCTTGATTCTCCCTCTCCATTTTTCTTTGGTTTTTGAGTTGGATTTTCAAATATATATGTTAGACTTCGATTTTGACCAAATCCTACCGATTAAAATGGATAAAATAGGATTAATGAAGTGTTATGTAGTGTTAGGAAGCTTTGGGTTTGAGTTTTGAATGGATAATGATGAGATTGAGTTTAACCCCTAGGATGATTTTGGTTGAGGGGGCATGAAATCTGAGATGAATAGAATTGGTTAGAATTTAAATGATCATTAGGAGCTTATTGATGTATGAAAATGCGGTTAAAACCTTGGGTTAAACCTAAAAAGTTGAATTATGGAATTTAGATAATTGTGCTATGTATTGTTGTTAGAGATTGTGCCCTAACC
The DNA here is from genome assembly GCA_026686845.1 of Adenanthera pavonina. Classification (NCBI taxonomy): domain Eukaryota; kingdom Viridiplantae; phylum Streptophyta; class Magnoliopsida; order Fabales; family Fabaceae; genus Adenanthera; species Adenanthera pavonina. The sequence continues at coordinate 47,834,156 of JAIVEN010000001.1, read as the reverse complement.
AATCATTGTATTATAAACATTGTACTTTATTATGAAAAAAAGGAGTTTTTTCTTTTATTATATTATTATATTGTTTGCATGTTTTTCTTTATAATAATAATATTCTTGGATAAATTATTTCATCCTAAACATACTTAGTCGATCATCTTTGTAGGAACAATGATGAACTAAGGTTAGTATTATTTTGATTGATGATTATATGTTAATTATGTATAAAGATACAAATCAAAATCATAAGTACCTGTTAGGGAACATGTGCTAGATCGACCCATCTTAAAATAGCTGCATGGATCAGGTCATAAGTATATCTCATATATATAACCACGTCATCGAGCCCTCAACTCTGAGATCACCATAGCTTCCTATATGAGGAACACTGTACTTTGACATAGTCAAAAGTCACCTTTAATCAGGTGATCATAAAGGCTATGATCAAGTATAGTAGAATTCATGTACAGGAAAATGAATGATCAAGATAGAATTTGCCTTTTGAATACTTGAGAGATATATATGAGCCATTTGATGAGTGAGACTAAGAAATGCAAGGTAGTGCTCGAATGGAAGGGTTTTCATTTGTTCTGTTAGTTTGCTCAGAGATCAAGAAAGTGATAGTCGAGTAAAATGATGACGTTTTCATACCTCATACTTGACTTAGATATCGTGAGACAAAAGAGATATGATAGGTTGTATCATATCACTAATTTTATATGATTTGTGTAGTCACATTGTATTGATATAGGCCACTTGTGATTTGTGGATACAATAGTGTCATTGGCCTACTATCAACGTCATATGAGCTTGAAGGGTTACACACAAGAACGGACTAACTCGAGTTAGAATGTCAAGATTCATTTGACCTAAAATGTGTTTAGATTCTATGAATTTAACATTCAATTTAAGGTGGAGAAATTTTATGAATAAATATATTTGATATATATTTTATAAAATTTGAAATATATATATTTGATATGTTATATATTAGATATAGTATATTTCAAAATATATATCTTATTTAATTAATTTAAATGAATTAGTTTTAAATTTAATTATATGTGATATATTTAAATTTAAACTAATGTGATAATTTAAATTTGATTTTAGATTTAGTTTAAATAATTAGTTTAGATTTAATCTATTAGAAAGATTTAAATTTAAACTAATTTATTTAGTTAATATTTGATTTAAGTAAGATTTAATCAAATGAGAAGCCCAATCTATATAAGAATAGAGATTAGGGTTATCTAGAATATAATTTAAAAAGAGAGTCTCCTCCTACCCTAGAGAGTGATAGCGGCCACACACTTAAAGAGAGAAAGTGTACGGACACACATAGAGAAAGAAGAGAGCCTTCATTCCCCTCAAGAGTACAGAAGTTCATAAACGGTGGTGCTAGCACACCTTTTGAGTTTGATTCACCGTTCGTGTGGATACTGGTAAAGGGAGCTAATTAGTAGCATCAGCTCCTAAGGTCTGATAGTAGAAGAAGAACCTGAAAAGCCACATATCAAAGGTAAAATTCTCCTTTACATCTCAATTTAAGCACCATTGTCAGATCCATGGGAGGGTTTTGGTTGTGTTATTCTGCTTCGTGTGTACCAAAATACACAACAATTGTAGTGGGTTTTTGGTTGACGGAGGTGTGCAAGTTGTGGTTGAAAATCTGAGAAGCTTGCGGAATTCGTGCGTGTGTGATATTAACAACTTGAGGTAAACTCCGTGTTTGTGATTTATTTGATTATATGTTAATATATATATATGTATATATACATGTTCTTTTTCATACCACGATATTGTTGTGTATGTGTATGGTTTTTCTATATATCGTGGTATGGACACTGCTAGTTGAGATAGGATGATTGCATATGATGTGTATGTATGATCTTGTAGTATCCCCATACTATTACATGCTGGCATGTCCATATGATGATTATGATGATGATATATACATATATATACATATATGTGTTTAGAGGCATGTTGACATGACATTGATATCATCACCATGAGATTGCATAATGAGAGATTGATGTTGAGAAGATGATGAGATGAGATATAATGATGATATGATAAAAGATTCCTGCCACTAAATCCTCTACTTGGGAGAGTCAAGTGGTAGTTGATAAGATGATATAATAAAATATCCCTATCATTAAATCCTCTCCTATAACTAGAAGAGACAGGTGACAGTGGATTTGGGAATGTACCTTACCTAAATCACCTTGTAGTAGTCCAGGGAAATGAGAGCCACGATCCAATCACTAGTGTAACCTTTGGCCGGGTTGTATTAGTGTATGGTGAGTTTTATGATACCCCGAAATCAATCTTCATCGATTATTGGAAGGGAATCATCTATTTGAAATATCTTATGATGATAACAACTTGTGATTCTAGCCGTGTATGAGTGAGAACATACATACCATTTCATTTGCTTTTCATTGCACCACATGCACAATTGTGTGGACTATTGATATATGTTGCATGTGGTTGTTCTCGGTTACTGCGACTTTATCTCACACCCCGTTCCCATTACTAACATTTCAGGTGAAAATTCTGGCACTAGTTTGAAGAAGACAAAGGAGTTATAGTCTCTCCAACATAAGGATATTCAAGTCACGGTAGTGTGTGTTTGGTTTATGTATGCATTGTGCCAAGTAGGATAAAATGTTTGTAATTCATATGAGAATAATGACATTGAGATAATAATAGTTGTATGATGTTGATAATGATGAATGTTGTATGATGATAGGGATGTTTATGATGATAATGGATGGTTATATGCATGTAATAAAGATTTGCATCGCATTGTGGCCAGTATGGATGGAGTATGTGTCTACAAGCTGTATTAGCCATGTATTTAAGCCCAAAGGAGATTTTGGGTCTTGTTTGTAAGTTTTGGGTATATAACCCAATATGTAAGTTTGTGGTTCAGAGGGGTCAAATCTCAGAGAAGTAGTTTCCTCGAGGTGAAACCTTCTTGCACAAGTTCGTCAAGTTGAATAGGATCTGTGTGAATGGTTCATGAGTATCAATTTACCTTTGGTGGCAATTGGAGGAGATTTGTGATGAGTTTTGGTAAAAAAGTGACTAAAATATTGTTGGGTGTCCAAAATCTCTATACGAAAATGGATTGAGGTGAAACTGGTATCTATGGATAGATTGAGAGAAGATTGACTTGTATGAGTTAAAATCAAGTCAATTCGACGTCAGAGCATAAAGTTATGAGTATCGAAAGTTTGCTCAAAAAACTTAAAATTGCTTATATCATATTAGTAAGGGGGCATCACGATGCCAAAAGCCAGGCCACCGCACCACCTGCTACTGCCTGGTTGAGGCCGTGATGACACTGTTCACACCGCGGCATCCATACAATTCCATACAGTTCTAGCCCAAACCTGAGTTTTTCGTTGTTTTAACGTTATGGGAGTTGTTTTTGAAGTGTTTAAAGATAGGTTGCTACAAATGTAACTTCCGAAAGCCAGTAGTTAGACTTGTATTATGGATATAAAGTCTTTGATTTTTTTTTATTTTCAAATAACTGACCAAGCTAGTTATTTTAGTTTTGAACTTCTAGTGGTTATACCCTTGACTTTTTTATGCGGTATTCTATATTACACGTTCCACATTCATTTTTTAACCTAAAAAAAAGAATTGCTTGATCTGGAAGAAAAAGGTTCGAAAGTTATTTTTTGTGATTCTTCAAAGTCACACGTTCCACATTAATTTTTTTAACCTAAGAAAAAGAATTGCTTGATCTGGAAGAAAAAAATTCGAAAGTTATTTTTTGTGATTCTTCAAAGTCGTTTTGGTTTTTGTGCCAACGAAATTGTTCTGGTTTATTTTGTATTTTAAAATTTAGGAATCAAAATTATAATTGATTTCTTAAATGTTACGATAGTTGTCTGCAAATTTTTTATTCCAAATATATCTCCCCGGTTAATTGATTTCATTATAAATTTGGGTTTTCCTTTGAGTAGTAGTTCTCCAAATTGCGCCCTCATTTTATTTGTTTATATTCTTTATTAAGCAACGTACGTTTTACTAAATGAAAATTTTTTCAAGTTTTATATATTATGTTCTATATATATCTATATGTAGAGCTTTTGTAATATGGGACTTGTATGCAGAGCTGGCAATACGGGTCAAGTCTGGCGGACTAACACATTTAGCCAGAGAAAATCAACAGGTTGGGTTCAAAAATTTAGAACCTATATTGAAGATAGGCTTTTTAAGCTTGACCCGTTAGCCTTTTTTTTTAATAAAAAACAAAAAAAATTAGAGAAATGAAAAAAAAAATCTTCTTATAAAGTTTAAAATTTCAATTAAACTTTTCCATAATTTAAATTTTTTGAATATTATCATTGATGATTTGAATTTAAGTAAAAGTTATTTAAACATTATCTTTAAATTTTAGTGAATGTATGATTGTAGAATTTAAAAATTATTTTTGGGCTTTGGTTCTAAAATGTGAATTGATGGTAATAATTAGAATTCTATAAATTTGAATTTAATTATATGGTCAAGGTCAAATGACATTTAAATATTCAGTATGTTTAGAAAAAAATTATTTTCATGTGAAAAATTTTAAAATTAAAAAAATAGAAAAAAAATTTAAACTTACAAGCTAGTAACTTGTAAATCCACCAAGGATGAGCTGAGTTTTGAAAAATGAGACCCGTTTTGAAAACAGGCTTTTTGGGCCTAATTTATGATTGGCATGGCCATATGAGTTAAGTCAACTTGAATTGCTAATTCTATATATATTTATATGAATATCAAAATTGTTCTGTTATTTTTCACCTTATGAAATCAAAAGGATGAGTCAAATAAGAAAACATTTGTCTTTAAATCTATATATTTATATAATTTACCAAAACTATAATAAATTGTATTATTTGAGTTATAGATAATGTGACTTATTTTTTAAACTTAATATATTGCAGGTATATATATATTTAAGCTTCAAGGATAGTGACCAAGGAACTTGTAAAATTTATAGCACATCATACATGTTTCATGTAAAGTTCGTCTTTCAATCTATATATTTATATATTTTACAAAAAATAAATTATATTATTTATAAATTATAAATAATGCGAGACTTCATGAATTGCATAGCACCTACGTGAGATGACAAATGAAGAAACGTTCAAAGAATTGTCCTTCTTTATTTTATTTCACATTAATCAAATATGTACACTTCTTCAACTACCGCGATTATGCTAACTTAAAATAATACTATTTGGTGTGCAGCACCTGGATCACGATAGGATATATGCGGGGCCACTGATGAGTTGTCTTTTAATGTCTTTAAATGATACAAGTACAAATTAAAATCTTCAATTAATGCCACTTACGGGCATTTTTCTTTTGGAAATATTTGCAAGTAACAAATGATAATTACTATATATCTTCTGGAACTAAATTAAATAGAATATTCATTTCCGTTTCATGCGCAGCCTGGTTGTTCACCATAGCCAACCGACATGCCTCGATGCTAGCTCGCAAATTAAGACTCTTGACCTCAAGAGTAATTATCAAGAATTAGATCATTCACACCAAACCACGACAATCATTTGTCATTGGTGCTTGCTATTAATTTTATTACTCCTACTGTCGTATGTTATTTATTATTTTCAAAAATTTTAAATATCTCAATTTATTTATTATTTTAAATTATTAATAAAATATTAATTATTATTTATTTTTTATTAAAAATAATATTAGATAGAATACAAGTTATTTTTTACTATTTAATATCAGGATATTTTGATAAAATATTATTAAACTTTACTATAATCTATGTCATTTAATAATTTTATTGGTCTGTGTGAAAAATTTTAAAATAAAAAATAAAATCAGATAGAGAAAATATATATATATACACATGTTTCTTCATATATTAGTTGAGTAATATGTTTCTTTATGTATTATATGAGGAATGAGCTGTATTGAGCTGCATTGTTTATGATGTCTTTGTAGGTACGCCTGACGAAAACTTATGTGAAGTTCGGCAGAACATGTTTCAACTTTCAAGTATTGTAATAACCCGCATTGAAGCGGTAATGAAGAAACATATTGAAGGAATTGATTCATATTATTTTATTTGCAGCCATGAACCTGTTCTTTATAAAAGAAAGTTCACTCGCATACTTCTTCAACATTGCCTTGTTACACGTCAATATTGCCATTCCACGGTTACCTGCTCCGGCGCTCAACAATCGAGAAGAAGCTAAGTTTTTGTTTTGGTCAATGAATAAGTTAAGTTAAAATAATACGATTTAGTATCACAACTACTTTCTAATTAATGACCAACTTAGTTTGACCAAGTGAATATTTTAATAACAAAAAATATTCTTACGCGCAATTAATCATGTTCATGTCTCAAAGCCTCACAAAATTATGTGTGTATATATAGACACACACATGCATGACCAACATCATATCAATCACACAGAAACGATATATCAACCTTTTCTTCAAGCAGCAAACAGAATATTGTGCCATTCTGTAGTGATCATCAACTCTTTGTTCGAGCACCAGCATTTCTGGGTTCAGATCAGTTGTCATGAAAATCTCAGTATTATTCGTCTTACAATTGTTAGGAGTTTTGTTCCTTAACAACTCCCTCCTCTCCCAAGCATACAGGCGTTATACTTTTGAGGTATGTTTTTATCCAAAAAAATAATTAAGTTTAACTGCATATGTTGAAGTAATTACTCGGGAATATAGGATTAAGTATATATAATTAAACTAGTTGTTTAATTAAGTGCAGGTCAAAGACACTTCCTACACGAGACTTTGCAGCACCAAGAACATATTGACAGTGAATGGACAATTTCCTGGGCCAACATTGTTTGTCACCAAAGGCGAAACCATCATTGTTGATGTCTATAACCGAGCCAGGGAGAATATCACCATCCACTGGTACATTAATTAAATTCAAATAACTTCTCAATTCCACTTTTTTTTATATATACTTCAATTAGTTATTATTAAGCATTGTTACAACATAATTATTTACTTGCAGGCATGGAGTGGGCCAACCAAGATATCCATGGTCAGATGGACCTGAATATATCACTCAGTGTCCGATCAAACCAGGTCACAAGTTTAGTCAGAAGGTCATCTTTACTGAAGAGGAAGGCACTCTTTGGTGGCATGCTCATAATGAATTCGCTCGAGCCACCGTTCATGGTGCTATTGTCATTAAACCCAAGCGAGGAACCACCTATCCATTTCCAAAGCCACATGCGGAATTTCCCATTATATTAGGTTAGATTTTTCGTCATTCAGATATCTTTTCTTACAAGTTTTCTTTTTTAAAAAAAAAATTAAAATAAGACATATGATAGTAATATTTCGAAGACTAAAAGTTACCTATATACTTGGTACATTGTATGAATACTGCAGGAGAATGGTGGAAGCAAGATATTGATCAACTGTACAATGACTTCCGCAGAAGTGGACGAGACGCCAACTTGTCTGATGCTTACACCATTAATGGCCAACCTGGTGATCTTTACCCATGCTCAAAAACTGGTAATTGATATATATGTATGTTTTTTGTTCCTCGATTCATTCTTTTATACACTGAATGACTTAGAATACTTATGATGATTTGTATTAACGGCAGAAACATTCAAGCTCGAAGTTCGACATGGCAAAACCTATCTCCTTCGAGTGATCAATGCAGCACAAGAACAGATTCTATTCTTTGGCATTGCAAACCATAAACTGACGGTGGTAGGAACAGATGGAAGCTACATAAAGCCTGTGAAAGTAGATTACATCACAATCGCACCTGGTCAAACTATGGATGTTCTGTTAAAAACAAACCAACCAATAGATCGCTACTACATGGCTGGTAAACCTTATTCTAGTACTCCTATAGTCCCATTTGACAACACAACCACCACTGCTATCCTTCAATACAGAGGGAAGTACATTCCAACTTCAACTATCCCTCCCATGCCTTCCCTTCCAGCTCCAGCCCTAAACCTCACCGTTGGCTACGCCAACTTTATGAGCCAATTCAGAAGCTTAGCAGACAAGAACCACCCTATTGATGTGCCCTTACATATAAGCAGCAAGCTTTTCTACACTGTCTCCATGAATGCATTACCCTGTAAGAAAGGTTCGCTGTGTGAAGGCATAAATCACACTATCGTCGCGGCTAGTTTGAACAATATAAGCTTCCAATTGCCTGCTAGGTCTAACATTTTGCAGGCATATTATAACAAAGTTAGTGGTGTTTATGGTGACAAGTTTCCTGATATGCCTCCATTGGCATTTAACTTCACCGGGGATAATCTGCCTCAATTCTTGTGGATTGCGTCGGTGGCCACAGAGGTGAAGGTGCTGGAGTATGGATCCACGGTGGAGCTTGTTCTTCAGGGAACTAATGTGATTGCAGGAGCAGAACACCCTATGCACCTGCACGGATATAGTTTCTATGTGGTGGGATCGGGATTTGGGAACTTTGACAAAGACAAGGACCCTCTGAATTACAACCTGGTTGATCCTCCTTATCAAAACACTATTACTGTACCCAATAATGGCTGGGTAGCCATAAGATTCACGGCAAATAATCCAGGTATTTTATATATATTGATCTGTATTTGTTTGGGATCTTAAGGATATTGATAATTCAATTCAACGGTTGGATTTTACATCGGTTGGTTTTGGCTTTTAATTATATTCATTGTGTTTTTTGTGGATATGCAGGTGTATGGTTAATGCATTGTCATTTTGAGAATCATGTGGTATGGGGGATGGCTATGACATTTATTGTGAAGAATGGTAACAATCCAAGCGAACAGATACTCCCACCACCACCGGACATGCCCAAGTGTTAATTTGAAGTTTCAAGGATCGAGACCAGGGAATTTGTAAAATTTGCAAAGTCATATATGATTCTCTTTCTTATATTACTTTAAAATAAATGAATATGCAATTGAAGCCAGATATTGTTGATTAAGATATAGTGTGGATTCAGTCTAATAATCAAGCGATTGAAATTAATGACATGTCATGTCACTTTTGTTGTGACTTTTGGTTAAATTTTGAAATTAATCAAGTGTGGATTCATCGTGTCTTTTGATACCTAGGTCTCGTTATTTTAGGGGGGGAAAGATTAAATATTGAATGAAAATATTGTGAAAGAATATGTTGCGCTTTAATTAAAACTAAAAGGTTAAAAAGAAATTCGATAAAATTAAAGGACTAAATCAAAATTTGATACTATAAAATTAAAAGGCTAAACATATATATTATTTTTTTGGCCAACAAAAATATATATTTGTAATCTAAGAAAACGATAGGAAAGAATGTTGGCTAAGTCAATGTTATCTTTGAGATGTCAACGAAAACAATAAATTGGTTTTTCAAAATCAATTGAAGGGATCCCAATTCAAGGGGCTTTCAGTACTAGTTATTAATTATGACTTTTTTTTCTTGGCCCACAATTTGGCCTTTGACTTTTTACATTTGTGTGTTTTGGAGTATCTCCATCATCTATTATAAGAAGCCTCGATCGATCAGTATTTTTTTTCTTTTCTAAATTGGGTGAAAATACCATCTCGTTAATAAAATTATCTTCTCTTTCCAAGATCAAAGTCTCATCGTCCATTGTCATCTTTTTTTTTTTGGATAAAAATAACAACTTTATATCATCGTCCACCTATAAGTCTTCGATTAATTTTTTTTTGGGAAAATGATAATTTAAAACTAAAACTTTTAATTAATATTATTTTAAGACAAAAATATTTCAAAATGATAGAAAGAAACTATAATTTCAAATTTATCAAAATTTTAAATAGAAAATAAGCTAAATGCTTTTGTTAAAAAGTTTTATATTTAATATCTACTTTTTACTATTCTACTTTGATGATTTGACACCAAACTTTTCCTATTTTACATTGCACATATTAAAAAATTTATTTAATCTCTAAACACCACAAATAAACAAGTTGTGCTAAATAATAAAGTGTGAGTAAGAGGTCGTTCCTCCAGGATTTGTAGCACTAGTAACTATAAATCAAGCAGAATCATGTATGATTCTCTTTCTTAGAATGGTTTCAAATAAATATGATTATCTTAAAATCCGTACACAGTTGAACTTAAAAACTGGCCTAGTTTATTAACAGCAAAAACTACATCAGTTCTTGTGGTAGTATGATAAAATTGTAAGGCTTCCCGAGAGAGAGATTTTCAGAGGTGCACAGTGCATCATTTCATTGAAAGCATATATATATATATATATATACACACATATTCATACCTGGTTCTCTGTAACAAAAGCTCAAACCTTAATGCCACGTAGTATTAGACGTACAGCATATATGCATCACCAGAATGAATTAAAGAATTGGAACAAAATACAAAAGATTGAAGCCTAGGTAGGTGATAAGGCCCAACTCAGCTACTGGGCCTCATCTTAACAATGAAATATTTAAAATGAATTCGGATGTTGGTTAGAGATATCTCTAATACTAGAAAAAAAAGAAATGGGATAGTTAATATTTCACCAATGTGCTAATGATGGATGTTTACGAGTATGAAGAATATATTGTCAAGACAAGACCAAATTGAGAACTATTAAATGTGAGATTGTTAAATATAGTTTGTAAAACTATGTAGTCCAATAATCAAGCGATTGAAATGACATGTTCATGTCTTTGTTTTTTTTACCAGAAAATGACATATTCATGGCAGTAAAAGGGTAAAAGAAATTCAATAAATTTACAGGACTAAATTAAAATTTTGATACTATAAAATTAAAGGGCTAAAAATATACTATTAAAATTTTGAAACTGATAGGAAAGAATCTTTGCTGAACAAATGTCACTCCCTCTATGGTTTTTAAGAAACTTTTATGAAAAATCTATATTTCATAATATAAAGTATTTTATAAATTACATACTATATTTATTTTTTTAAAAAAAATATCCATCAAAAAGTATTAAATGATGTGCTCCACTAGTTATTAATTATCATTGTTAGGAAAGTATTAAATGAGGATAACTTAGAAAATAATAAAATTTTTTTTCAATTTCTAATTACCATCTTTAATTATGTATGCGATAATTTAAAATGCTTATAAATCGAAATGGAGCGAGTATATTCAAGATGTCAATGAAAACAATAGATTGATTTTTTAAACCAATTGACCGGATAACAATTCAAAGGGGCTTTCCACACTAGTTAATAAGGCCTTTGACTTTTTATCGAAAAAATAACAATAATTAGACCTTTGACTTCTTACATTTGTGTGTTTTGAATTACTGTGTCCGCTCCTATATATATATAATTTTTGTTATTGTTCTAAATATAAAATTTTTTATAATATATAAGATAGTATTTATTATATATTTTTAAAAAATATTCTTATTTAATGTATCCAAAAAGAAAGATAAAGGAATTAAATAATGATAGTTTTAAAAAAATATTGGAATTTTTAGAAAAATTAAGATAATTAATTAATTTTAATTTCAATTCTTAATTCCCTCGATTGTGACCAGTTTTTTTTTTTTTTCAAAATTGGGTGAAAATACCATCTCGTTAATAGAATTATCTTCTCGCTATCATGACAAAAGTCTGATCGTCCATCTTTTTCTTTTTATAAAATTAACAACTTTATCTCATCGTCCATCGATCATAAAGTCTTCGATTTTTTTTTTCTCAAATAGCAACTATAATCGGAAAAATCAGATAGAGAAGAAACGAAAGTTTTAGTGTTAGCAAATGAGCCAAAAGTTCACGCTTTTGATCTCAATTTCAATTTTTCATACTCATTCTTTCCCCAATCATATTATTGAAGAAAAATTCACTTAAAAATTAGAATTATTATATTCAACTTTTAATACTCATTTTTAGTAATTTTATATTATCATTTCAATTTTTAACATTTATCTTTTTCCATTTCGTAATGATAAAGGAAATTTACGTACAAATATCAACTCTTATTAACATTTTAGAATGATAATACCCCAAATTCGCATAATCATACAAATCCAAATAACAACAAATACATTAATAAATGAAATAAAATAACATTTGATATACTCTATATAACATACCTAATATGAAAGTTTATTATTTAAAATATCTGCACAAACAACATTCATTATTGAACTAGTTGTGTTATTATTCTCATAACAAATTAATATCTTCTATCTTGAATAAATATAAAAAAATGAGCTTTGTTACAGGTTCTAAAACAACCACTAACAAAGTGGCAGTCTTTGTCTTTGTCTGTGGTCCATTTAAGAATAGTTGGCAATTCCTTTAAAAACAACCAACAAAGATAAGTGCTTTGTTGGTGGTTCCCTTCAAGACTGCCAACAAAGCTTAACACCTATTTTCCGCCCTACTGATATATGAGGGTTAAATAAATGCATTTTTTAAAATAATACTTTTTTTATTTTAATTTATAAGGTATTTTTAACTAATACATGCAAGCCAATAATAATAATTAATAACTGACAATTTTTCTACCATTCTCTAAATTACTCTTATTTATTATTTTTTTTGAATGAAACTCTTATTTATCATTAATTATTAGTACTCCCCTACATTAATTATTTTTTATAACCTATCTCTGAATACTTTGTCAAGGACAATTTTGGAAACAAAAAATTAATTATATTACATAATCCATAAAATGCCTTATGTTGTGAAATATAAATTTTTCATAAAGATGTTTTATATAGCATATCGGAGGAAATACATCTCATATTAGGGATTTTTTGAACCCGATTTCACCCGCTCCAATACTTCACCTAATGAACACATTGACTGACCTACGTAATAGTTTTGATATATGCATTGAGTTATAATCAATAAGCAACAATAACGTCAATACCAATAGATAGTGTAAACCTTATGTCAAAGACTAAAATTGTCCAACAGGCAACACATGCACTTAATTAAGGTGAAGGCTTATAAATCATTTTGTGCTTATCCAATAAAATTGACCATAAAATTTCGTTCCAAATCTTCCATAATGTTATATTTAAACTCCTAAACGAAGGTACTTACCCCAAACTTAACACATGGATTATTTCTTACAACACATCCATCGAATTACTAACCCCAAACTTAACACTGTTAACTAATTTATCTAAATTTAAAATTTTAAAAAATTAAACCTAAACTAATAAAATCCCTAAATATTTCATTTGCCACAAGCAAAGTACTTTCTTCCTGCAAGGAATGGAATGCACAAGATCATCTTCGACCATCGTGACATCCATCCAAGCTTGAAACGGTGTAGCTGATAAATTTAATAAAGTTTCTTTTCTTTTGTAGATTTAACGAATTTTCATGTATTTTTCATTTTTTTTGGGCCAAACATTTTCATAGCTGGCGCTGAATGAATGATGTATGATTATTCTTGGGTCTTTGTTGCTTTCATTTTGTAGTTTTCTTTTTGGAAATTAATAGTATGATGGAAAACTAAGTAAAATATTATTCAAAATTTTTATAATTCTAGGTTTAATTTTGAAAATTTTAAATTTAATTAAATTAGTTAAGAGTGTTGAATTTGAGGTTAGTAATTATATGGGTGAACTATAAAAAAATAATCCATGTGTCATCATTTATCCCAAGAATAAATATATATATATAGCAAGTATCTTAGTTTAATCATAAAATAAAATAGTAAATATATCAATCATATTCATTTAAATATAATAAATTTTAACCTTACAAAAGTTCATTATTAAATTAAAAAATATCAAACAAAATATGAATTTCAAATAATCAACATTTAAAAATAATTAAACACATTTAAATTTCGAATCCTAATAAATTTAATTGATACTAACATCAATTATATCAATTTAATTATATTGAATTTCAACTAATTAATTCTATAAAAATTTCTTTAAATTAAGTTTGAATTCAGAAAGATAATTTCAAATTAATTAATTCACCAATCAAGTTTCATTCAATTTTTAATTAATAATTTGATAGTTTTAAATTTTGAAAGCATTTAATTGATTAATTATGTTAATCATATCAATTCAATTTTAATTTTTCATTTGTAATTTCCTATTTTCAAATCCAACAATAATTGCCTTCAAAAGAAAATCCAAGACTGCAATTTAATGTATAAAATTTGAAGTTAATCTATTCATTCAAATATCAATTAACTTTTTTGTGAAAAAATTTGATTTAAATTTTAATCAATAATTAAATAATTTGATATATTTAAATCATAATAAATTTCAATGATAACCATCATATCTTAAGAAGCACTAATACTTCAAAAAAGTAGAGTACCCATATTCGATACGTGATACGATATGATACTTGTACCGTACTTGTGCATATATATCCATCTATACCATTTTGTACTCATTTGTATCCCTTCAAATTTTTACATTAAAATAGAGTTATTTAAAATTGTTATAAATATTTTATGATTTATTTTAACATTTATACTATACTTTTTAGAATATTTAATTCTCATTTTTATCTTAATAGGTAAATTTATTAATTATACATATAAATAATTATATAAAAAATATTATATATGTATAAATATCTCTAAGATCTGTATCCAAATTTTTAAAATTGTCATATTTTTCATATCATGGCGTATCATATTCAATACACGTACCCGTATCAGTGTTACATAGACCATATCAATTCAATCGTAACAAATTTAAACCAATAAATTCCAAGATTTTCAAATTAGAGACTTTAATGTAGGCTTAACTTAGAAGTTAAGAATGGAATTAACGACAGATTAATTTTAATTCATACAACTTTTAAATTATACTATTCAATTAGTAATAAATCCATTGATGGAACAAATAATTAAATAATATTAATTTACTCCTCATATGACTCACAGAGCTTCCATGTTATACATTTCCTTGGCATAACAGGAGTCTAACTTTGAGCCCTGTTTATATATATATATAATATTTGATATTTTAAGATTTTTAAATTAATATGAAATTGTATTAGTTTGGTTACGATTAAGCTAGATCAATCTTCTGGCCAAAAAAAAAAAGCTCGATCAATCAATTTTAAAATATTGTCATTAAAATAACTAAAATTCAATGAAAATAAAATTTTCCAATCTAATAATTCTACAAAACGTTTAAATGATAATAGTTCAATTGAAAAAATTATTAAAACTAATGTTAGCTTTAACACATGATTTTATTTGTTGGAGGGATGAAGAACGGAGTTTTGTCAAAATAAAAAAGAACTAATTGGTATTCGATTAGTCAAATTTGCCAATGCATGATAATAAAAAAAATCACAAAATCGGTTCCTAAGATCTACAGAATTTTATAACTCAAGGATTAAATATGATACTTCATCACCACACACTTCTCTTTTATACATATTTTGCATATATATTTATAAGAAAAAAATGTCACAATATCCCAAATTTCCCACATGTCGTGCTCTATACGAGAGCTAGAGATGCATTTTACTAGTTCATCCATGGATTCTCTTGATCTGCAGTGCAAAGGCAGGCACCAATGGTAAAAACAAATAATAATTAAACGCCACACCATCAGATACTTGCTTATGATGAGTGTTACTGCTAATTAAGACCTTATTAACTCAGGCAGAACCTAGAGAGCTTTTTCGATGATTTGAAAGATGGCTAGCATAGGATTGATGATTCAGAGCAGGAGAGGACGAGTGGGTCTCAGGACCTCTCTCTACAACACCAATATGATTAGGATAGTTAATCCAAATGCATATATAAAGAAGAGAGTGATTTTGAAAAGAGTTTGAATTTGAATTACTTGATTTTCGTTTTAAGAAATTTATAATTGTGTGAAATAAGAGAGAGAGAAGGGAAAGAGAAAGAAGCATGTGGTCATTCCTGAACTACTCTCTCAGATGCAAACTGGATTTTCATCTGCCATTCCGTCATTGGATTAAGTTGTTCCTCCCCCTCATGATGTCTTGAGGTTAGATGAGTATCAATTGCCCCCGAATTAGAGTCTAGAAACAAATTGGATTAAAAATAACTTTTTTAAATAAACGTAAGTAGGTCTAAGAAAGTAAACTTTGAGAGCCTTTAGACATGTATGCCAATAATAATGGTGAAATATTACCTGATTGATTTCTGGATTTTGCTAATAATTAATCCATGCGCTAATGGAGGCTCAAATTAATTATATCACAATCTGTGCAGCAGCTTGTTCTACATACGTGAATCATCATACTGAGTGCAAACAATTTGACAACATAATAGTGAGTCAGAAATTTTTCAAATAAACAGGCAACAACACTATAACCAATATAGTACCACATAGCATAGTTCCATTCTTACAATGGACAATTGCCTATTCTTAAAAAAGGCTATGAAAAAAACAATCCGAAATATCGACAATGGTAATTTTACAAAAGAGAACCATCCAACTTATATAGACCACTAAAGAATACTAATTTTGGAAAAAAAAACATAAATTATACCAAAATTAAAAAAAAAAAGCGCTCACACAATTTCAACATAATCATTTTAAACATTATATTTATTAGCAATAAATTCTAATTATACCAAAGAAGTAATTGGATGCGTTTTATAAATAAAATGACAATGCATTTAAAAATATTATTAAAGCAACCATTATTAAACCATTAAACGGAAATAAAATATAACTATTGAAAAGCAACACAGGAAAATATATTGAAAAAAAATGGACGAGACCACATTCAAAAAGGCATTATAAACGTAATATCATAATAATAATGATTTACTAATTACATAAATCAGTCAACATTCATTAATAACATAAATGGAATTAAAGTACAGTTATTGAAATGTAATAAAAAATGGAAAATCACAACAAAAAATATTAATAGAATTTGTGAGGAGGAAAAATTAGTATTAATGTTTACCAAATCAAAAGGATTTTAGGTAATCACCATAATTGCATTTAATAATTATTCCTAATTATAAATCAGGAACAATAAATAATTAATTCTAATTAAGCACAAATGGCATGAACACATTCCATTTCCTTTCTAACATCAATATATAAAATGCAGATTGGGGGATTAAAATGTAACCAACATTAATTTCTAATATATTAATATTCCCTAATTATCATTTAATAGGTTAAATATATATTTATATATAAACAAATAAGAGAGACAGATTCGGGGATATGATTCTAGCTCACATTCATTTCCAATATATTAATATTTACTAATTGTCATTTAATAGGTTAAATATATGTATATATTATTGATATATAAATAAATGGGAGAGACATATTTGATGATTAAAATGTAACCGATATTAATTTTCAATATATTAATATTCCCTATTATCATTTCCAATATGTATTTATATATTATTTATATATAAATAAGTGAGAGAGAGAGATTAATATTGATTAATCAAAATGAATAACAATAACATAATTTTTCCGTGTGTATCACTATTTTTCAAAATGAAGCATTTATAATAATCATTCAAAATGTATAACTCAGATGCCACATAGCTTAAGTGGAATGATTCTCCAATATTTTTTAGCACATGCTTAGGTGGCAACACAGATTTCCTTGAATCGAACATATCTTTATAGATATAATAAATGATACTACCTTCAAATTCACCAAGAAAATGTTAACCGCATATAGCATCCAATATCATTCAAATTGACTTTCTAATAGTTATGCCCTTGACTTTTATACAGAAATCCATATTACAAGTTCGACTTTAATGTTTTTAACCTAAAAAAAAAAAAGAATTGTTTGATCTAGAAAAAAATGTTCAAAAATTATTATATTTTTTTGTGATTCCTCAAAGTCGTATTGTTATTTAGGAAAAAAATGTTTTCGTATATCTTGTATTTTAAAATTTAGGAATCAAAATTATAATTGATTTCATGAATTAATGTTAATTGTCTGCAATTAATTTTTTTATTCCAAATATATCTCCCCGGCCGTTTAATTATTTTCGCTCTAAATTTGGGTTTTCCTTTGAATAGTTCTCCAAATTGCGGCCCTCTTTTATTTGTATTCTTTAAGCAACGTTTTACTAAATGAAAATTTTCCATAGTTTTATATATTATGTTCCATATACATTGCTACAAAAATGGATTTTTTAAATGATTATTTTTTGACATTTCTTGGCGGTTATGAACCGTCTTCTTTCAGACCACCAAAAAAAAGAGAAACTTTTATAGGTGATTATTGATTGAATTTCATAGGCGGTTGTTTATATAACCACCCACAAAAGTCATCAAAGAGACCTTTTGTAGGTGATTATATAACCACCCACAAAAGTCAATAATGGTAGGCGGTTATGCTGAATAACTGCCTACAGAAGTTAACAATTGTAGGCAGTTATTATTTTTAGAATAACCACCAACAAAAATCATCAAAGAGCTACCTTTTGTAGGCCGTTATGCATATAACCACCACAAAAGTCAACAATTGTCGACAGTTCTCTTAAGAACCCCCTACGTTTTCTTATTTTTTTAAAAAAATATATTAAATTTTTTAATTCCTCATATATATGTTTTTTTTTTGAACCTACAATTAAACCCAGCATATATAATATAACGTATAAAGCAGCAGCCATAGATAACAAATCAGAAACAATCTCACATTACTATACTTTTCGATTGTGAGCAACAATCCAAAACAATCATGTAGTGGCATGTAACTAAGTCACCCACTAAACAATAAATGAGGACAAAAACCAAATTCTATACAAAGCTTCAACTCTGGAAAGCTATATAAATGAAATGAAAAACTATACAAAGCTTTGAGTCTATAAAATTAAGGAGCATAACATCTGAAAAACAACCAAAAGACAAAACCAAAAGACTAAAATCCAAGAATACTAATGTATAAACCTTTTATTCCACATTCAATATTACCACATCTCCCTCCTCCCCTTCTAGCACTGCACTCATGTAAAGATTAACCACATAGTCACTTCACTCGGCAATGAGTTCATCAATTTCAACTTTGGAGTATCTAGTACAGAAGGTATCAGGAAAACACTGTAAATTAAAATATCATAAAGAAATCAAGTTACATTACTAAAATTAATCAAAAGCTACTCAATTAAGATACGTACAATGTAATGACATACATTGACTGGGATGGAGCTCTGGCCATGTATAATGATGTCTTTCATGAATTTCAAAACATAATATCCATAATCAATACAAAAAACGATGTCATTGTTTTGCTTTGGACACTATACAAAATATATATATACATATTAATTACAAGGAATATCAATCTTAATTTTTTACTTGAATATTAAGTTATAAATACCTGTATCGATGTCCATTTATATAATTGTGAATATATTATCGTTTGCTTCTTGCCAAGTTTATTACTTTTGTCATTCAACCCGCGATTTGAGCGAAACATTTTCACGGCTCTATTAAATATGAGAAAAGAAAATTAACATAGAAAAACATTGAATTCAAATAGGGTAATGTAACATTGTATGTTGAGAAAAAATCTTATTCTTATTGATTGAACATCTCCATCATTTGCTTGCGGATTTCTGGCCTTGGTCCATGTGCAGAGTCGAAATAATATATTGCTGGCTCTAATGGGTTGATCACAATCAACATCCAGTGATGTCTAATAAAAAAAAACCATTGTTAGCAAATTATGATTAAATAGTTAACATGAAATAAGTCATCATTCAAAATTTTAGTGTTAAGTTATACACCCATGATAGAAAGGTGCCAAGAATAACACATCCTCTCTGGCCCTTGCCATGAACACATTCACAACTGTAAGGTTTAGTATAACATAAGTTTTAATGATGACAAATATAGAGTAATAAGGAACAAATGCATGATATGTATCTGACATATATAATGTTCCTTAAAGAAGTAAAATATGCATTAGCATGTATTTAATTATGATTATAATGTATATATCATGCTATGTATAAATATATCCACTGTACTCTTACAATGAATAATATAAGTTGGATATATAAACTGGACTAACTACTTGGTTTGTAAGTATAATATATTAAATGTAAGATGGTCCAAATAAAAAAGAGAGAACAATGGAATACAAAAATAGAAATCAATATCATGCCTCATTCAAGAAAGAAGAAGAGAAAGGATGCTCCAAAAATTGAAGATCAGAAGGAAGCATATCAAGAAGGAACTGACCAAGTGGAAGTGAAACTCAACATTTAAAGACCTAGTTACTAGGTATATTTTGTTTTCACTTAGATCTTGAGGTGAGATTAATCTTTGAAAATTACTTAATCTTGTTACCATATGTTTTAAATGAGTTAGATTAAGTAAATCTGATGTTAGCATATGTTAGATTTGAAAAACTCTAACTGATAGATGAATTTTGAGAAATTAAACTTCATATACTTTGTGAAAATACGAACTTTGCTGACTGAAATTTGAAGTTCCAGAAATATCACCTCTGACAGACGAATTTCAAGTGTTGAAATTCGAATTTCGAGTCAAGTATAGTTAGTAAAATGTGCAAAATTCATTTGAAGTCATGACAAAGCTCGTCTGATAATTAAACACTAAAAGGGTTAAAAAACAGTCCCTCTGATAGACGAATTTTGGATTTTAAACTTTGAACTTTAAAATGAAACTCAATGATTTACAATTGCATTTGATTAGCTCAAGAAGTTTTGGTTATCAAAGCAATACATTCTTGCTTTTAAATATAGTGAAATTTGGTTTTCAAGAATCTAGAGTTTGACCTTTGATTAGTATTTTTAATACATCTCTCAAAATATATATAGATTTGATGTAAAACTTATTTCATATGAAATTAGACTTAATAAGCTTTTCAAAGAAGGTTATTTCACTCAAAATAAAGTTCATATGAAAAAGTTATGGTCATTTAAAATTGAGTAGTGAGATATGAATTTTTAGTTTTAATCCCCTATTATTATTTTGATCATATCTCACAGAATACGTTTATTTTTTAAGTGAAACCTATTGCATTTGAAAGTAGACATTGAGAGTTTTTCAACTATAGGTCATTTGCTTAATTTGGAGTTAAAATGAGAGAGTTATTGTCTACAGTGCAAAGTTCGAAGTTATAAAGGTTCCGTCTCTGATCGACGAATTTTGGGCTCCGAAATTCAAATTTCGAAGAGAACTTTTGCGTCATGTTGAGCTTGCCACTGATAGATGAATTTTGGCTTCTGAAATTTAAACTTCAAGTCTAACAGACGAATTTTGGCTTTCAAAATTCGAATTTCGAAATTCCAGAATGTGAAAATACTTATGGAAAAGCCGACAGACGTATTTTGACATCTAAAATTTGAACTTTAAGTATAACAGATGAATTTTGGCTTTGAAAATTCTAATTTCGAATCTCCACAACTTGGAAATACTTCTAGAACAGCCAATAGACAAATTTTCACATCCAAAATTTGAATTTCGAAAGGAAGAACTTGTGTCATATTGAGTTGCTCACTGACAGACGAATTTTGGGCACAAAAATTCAAACTTCGAAAGCACTGTAGCAATGTGGAATAACTGTTCACACTTACTAGAAGTATTTTAAACTTGAAAATTCGTATGTTTCAACATAGAAACATTTTCTAAAGATGAAAATTCGAATTTTGCTTTAGAACAGATGAACTTCGAAGTTCAATGTTAAAGTCTTTAACTTTCGGTATCTGCAAAATTTGTCTGTTGACACCTAAAATTCGAATTTCAGAGTGTCAATGCATTAAATGTGGTTGGTGAATAGCTAGTTTTACAGAGTAACCATTAAGTAACATTTCTAACAGCTAGATCTTGTGTCTAACGTCTAGTTATACAATAAATCTATAAATAGAACATCATTTGAACTTATAGGTAACAATCTTAAGAGAGTTTATGCGAAAATGCTACAACAATTTGTAAAATCTTTCTATCTCAGCTTTGTTTGAAAAACTCATCTTAATAGAGTGAGCCTTCAATGTATTATCTACTCTTCAAGAGAGTTTTCATTCTGTAAATATTTCTTTCTATATATTCTGGGTAAAATCTTAGTGTGAGAAACACTAAGGAATTTACATATCTTGTAAGGGTGTGGGGAGAGTGGCTTCACAAGTGCCTACTGAAACTTGTGGGATGTACTGAGACTTCACAGGTGCCCGGATCAAATCTGTGGGATAAGTGGAAAATCCCAAGTGGTGGTTTGGGGACTGGATGTAGGCCAAGTGGTTAGGCTGAATCAGTATAAATTGTTGTGTATTGTTCTTCATCTTTTCTATTTAGTTACTGCACACAACTCCCTCTGTTTATTCATGTTTTGCTGCACTCTTAATAAAATTAGGTTGTGATCTAAAAAGAGCGAAAATCTCGCATCACCCAATTCACCCCTTCCTCTTGGGTGACCAGCCAACCTAACCGTAACCTCTTGGGATTGTTCTATGATTCTCTTCTGGGGCATCACAGCTTGAAAAACTAATATCTTTTGAGGATGAAGGAACATAAATCTATCTATTAGATTGTTAGGGACCAAGAACTTCTCATACAGCAACCTAACATTGAAAAAACAAAGGTATTAATAATCCATACTAAAATAAAAGGTCAATTGGATCGCAGTTCATGTACCTAATGTATATGTTAATATTCAAAGTCTCAAGCTGTTGGTCCACTATAATGTTGATGATATCTATTGCTGATATCCATGGATGTTAATATTCACAGACGCTGCATATATCCATATATACTATACACATTGAGATAAAACATGCTAGCTTACTTAAGTATCCTATAAAGTGTAATTCATTGGTGGATGATTTTTTTTTTGGTTCAAATAGTAGTTTTTCTTTTATATTTGTATAAAATAGAATAGAATGAAAGCAGTAATTTTGGAGATAAAAAATAACATCCATCATCTAAAAGAAAAAATGCTACTAATAAATCTAATTAATTTTTTTTAAATAATAAATTGATTTACATATGTAATGCCCCTCATGATATTTTTCTTGGCATTGTGTTCAGGACCGGAGGAATCAGAACGGAGGAAGGCTCAAGTGGAGTCTGGTAGAGCTCCACGCCGCGGCGAAGAGCAGGGCCGCCGCGGCGAGAAGCTTTCCAGTGGCGTTGTTCTGGAAAATTTGGTGGAGCCGCGGCGAGGAGTATTGGAGCCGCGGCGAGAGTCGGAAAAATTGTTTAAATCCGGATCAGTCGGACGTGAAAGAAAGAAAGGAAACGAAGGGAGCGACGCAGAGAGACGAGGAGCAGTGCTAGGGTTCGGCATTTTCGGTGTCCCGGAGTGATTCTCGTCCATCGGGAGCTTGGATTCAAGTTGGTAAGCGTTCCCTACTCCTCTCTCTCCATTTTCTTCGGTTAAAATTTGGGATTTTCGGTTGTATGGTTGGATTTCCGGTTTTGGGTGAAATCCACCGATTGAAATGGATGTTTTGGGGTTAAGGAAGTGTGTTTTGATGTTCTTGTTGCTTGAATGTGAGTTTTGAAGGGATTATGTGTGTTTAGAGCTTAACCCTAGGTTGTCTTCGGTAATGGCTCTTAGGAATTCAAGGTGTCTGTGATTGTGTGGTGTTTGAGTAATCCCTAAGAGCTTATTGATGCATAAAAAGGGTGTTAGAACCTTGGGTTAGGTTAATGTGGTGGAATTGTGAGGTTTGATTTGTTGGTAATTGTGCTAATAGAAGAATTGTGACATGATAAAGGTTATTGGCTAATCGAGAGGGGTTCACGCATACTGGACAGTTCAAGGAAGCTTGTGGAAATCGTGTGTGTGTGGTAACGACAATTGAGGTAACCGGGTGTTTGCTTACATTGTATTGATTGTGTTATATGATAGTATGTGTATTTGTATATATATGTATGTTTCATTCATACCACGATACTGGTGGGTTGTGTGTACTGTTGTTATATATATATATCGTGGTATGTATATTGTTAGACGATGATTATGACTATGATGATAATATGTGTGATGATGATATGATATATTGCATACATGACATTATGATGATGATATGATGATACATGAGCATCACCACATAACATTATGAGATTGTGATGTATGGTGGATGTGGTGGTGATGACGTGATGGTGGTATGATGTATGATGATGTATATATGTTAGGGAGAATAAGGTCGGATTATATATATATGTTAGGGAGGATAAGGTCGGATTATATATATATGTTAGGGAGGATAAGGATGGATGATATATGTGTTAGGGAGAATAAGGATGGAGTCCCTGTGAGGGCGACATGCATGTCATTCATTTCATATTGCATACATGATTGGTGTGAGATATATGTATATATATACAATTGTGTGTGTGTGGTTGTTGTTCCCGGTTACTGAGACATTGTCTCACCCCCTCTCCCATAAACTAACCTTTCAGGTGACCGTTCTGGTACTAGTCCGGAGAAGACGCGGGAGTAGCTGTGTACGTGGGAATAGTCTATGTAGCGTGTGTATGTTGTATTAGTATTTTGTGCCAAGTAGGATAGCATGGTTTGTAATGGATAATGTTATGAGTGAGACTGGCTATGTATGGATGTTTATGTATGTGGTATGTATGGTTGAATGTCGTTGAGTAGTATGTGTGACAGTTTCGGGTAAGTTCAGAGTGTTGTTGGGCCTTGTTGGTTTGCGTAAGGGCCGGTAGCCCATTTGTTTAGGTTGGGTTCCAAGGGGTCAAATCTCAGAGGAGTGGTTCCTTTGAGGTAAAACCTCTTTGGACAGGTTGGTTTGGGGGTTTTGGACCTGTATGAATGGTCTCTGAGCGACCAGTTGCCCTTGGCGGCAATTGGGGGTGGCTAGTGATAAGTTTTGGTCAATAAGTGGTCAAAACGGAGTCAAGGGTCCAGAATCTCCATACGGAGTTGGATTGAGATAAAAGTGGTGTCCTTGGATAGATGGGGACTAGATTGACTTGTAGGAGTTGGAATAGAGTCAATCGGAGGTCGGAGCATAAAGTTATGCGCGTCAGAAGTTCGCCCCGGAGTGTTGAAATTGCTGATATGGTATATCAGCAGGGGGCGCCGCGGCGAGGGAAGGCAGGCCGCGGCGCCAGAGGAGACAGAAGAGACAGGGGAGGCCACGGCCCCAGCCCAGTTTTTGAATATGGAGAGTTGTTTGAGATGTCAGGGTTGTGTAGAGTCAGATTTTGAAGTTTTCGAAATTTTTGGGAGGTGTCAGGAGGTAGGATGTTACATTTTGGTATCAGAGCAATGGTTTTGGGCCATTGTTTCTACATGAAGTACTACTTGGCACAAATTTGAATACATAGACTATATTCCCACTGTAATGCTAGTCCAGAACCATATAATTGAATGTGTTGTTGCTTGTGTGTAGGAAGAATGTCTCGCAGAGGAAGACAGAGTAACAGTGACTTGATGAGGCAGATGCATGAGATGCTGGCTGGCCTCAGTAATCAGGTGAATACTCAGGGAGAAACGCTGAACAGGTTGCATGAAAGGATGGACAGGCAAGAGCAGGAGGAAGTGAATGAAGAAGCCGAAATGTTTGTGGATTTGAATGCTGGTGAGGATGAAACAGTGGTGGAACCTGAGAGAGCCCCAAGGGTTGGAAGAAGGGGTATCTCCTCACAGCTGAAGGACTTTCGGAAGTTTAATCCTCCGGCTTTCGAAAGTACCATGGATGTGTCACAGGCGGAGAATTGGATAGAGCAATTGGAAAATATTTTCAGTGTGATGGATTGCACCTTGGAGCAAAGGGTGCAACTAGCAGCATTTAAGCTTGAGAAGAAGGCCAAGCGCTGGTGGAGGAGTGTTGTCCCGAATGTTGAAATGATGAATCCTCCTATGACTTGGGAACAATTCAAGGAACGATTCTTTGCACATTATGTCCCTCCAGCCTTAATGATGCAAAAGGAGGCTGAGTTCCTAGCTTTTCAGCAAGGGAATCTGTCTGCGGACGATTACATTGATCAGTTTTTGGACTTGACCAGATACTCCACTTATCTGAACAATTATCCCGATGATAGGTGGATGGCTCAGAGGTTATTTGAGGGTGCCCATCCAGAAATTAAGGAGCGTTTATCTGTGGTGGAGTTTGTGTCCTTTGAGGACTTATGTACGAAGATTCATGCTTTGTATAGACGAATGAAGGAGGCTAAGGAGCACAGAAGGAATTCCATGATTCGAGCCTTTTCTCACCTAGGACCTACAGGAGGAATCAGTAAAGGAAGTGGTTCAGGCAGTGGTAGTAGTGGTGGTAGTACAGGTTCTAGTGGAGGAAGAGGTCGTCATAATCGAGGTCGTCATGGTAGAGGAAGGGGCAGGTTTGGATGAGATCAGTCCAATAGAGGTCGATTTGGCAGAGGACCCTTTTATCGAGGTGGCTTTGAACAAGGGAGTTCCAGTCAGAGTGAGCATGCAGGAAGGGACTCCGCTCCATCTCAATACAGTTCTGGTAGTGCATCAAATCCGTGCACAAAATGCGGGTTTAGTCATGGTGATCATCCGTGTTTGGTTTGTTTTAATTGTGGGAAACCGGGTCATATGTCGCGAAATTGTTGGGAGCCACGGCGTGATGATGCGACAAGGAGGCCCACGATGCCCGGACGAGTTTTTGCCATCACTCGACAAGAAGCGGATGCAGCGCCTAACTTGATTAGAGGTAAACTTAAACTCAATGATTACTCTATTCATGCTTTGTTTGACTCAGGTGCATCGCATTCCTTCATTTCATTTGATTGTGCTCGGAGATTGGGTATTGTGGCAATGGACTTGCCTTTTGAGTTGTCAGTGTCCACACCCACGGGAGTTTCATTGAGAACTGCTCAAGCTTGTTTGAATTGTGTGGTTCGTTTTGAGCACCGAAGCACTACTTTGGATCTAATTAGTTTGCCTTTGCAAGAGATTGATGTGATAATTGGGATGGACTGGTTAGAAGCGAATAATGCCATTCTCGACTGTGCTCGGAAGATTGTGTCCTTGCCAATGAACATCCCTAGTGTTAAAGGGGATGAGAATATGTGTTTGTCCTTCGCCCAAGCTGACAGGTATTTGAAGAAAGGATGTCAAGGGTTTCTGGTTTTCTTCTCTGTGAATGTGGATATACAAGGTGGTGTCGAAAGATATCCGGTTGTGAATGAATTTCCTGATGTGTTTCCAGAGGAGATTACTGGTTTACCCCCACCACGAGAACTGGAGTTTTCCATTGATTTGGTGCCCGGGACTAGTCCTATTTCGAAAGCTCCATATCGAATGGCACCGTCTGAATTGAAAGAATTGAAGAAGCAGATTGAGGAATTATTGAAGAGAGGTTTTATCAGTCCTAGTGTTTCGCCTTGGGGAGCTCCAGTGTTGTTTGTCAAAAAGAAGGATGGTAGCCTCAGATTGTGCATTGATTACAGGCAGCTGAACCGAGTGACGATCAAGAATAAATATCCTTTGCCTAGGATTGAAGACTTGATTGATCAGTTGGCAGGTGCCTCTGTATTCTCTAAAATTGATTTGAGGTCGGGATACCATCAATTGCGAGTACGTGCTGAGGATGTGCCTAAAACGGTATTTCGGACTCGATATGGTCATTATGAGTTTCTTGTGATGCCATTCGGGTTAATAAATGCCCCGGCAATCTTCATGGATTATATGAATAGGGTGTTTCGGCCGTATTTGGATAAGTTTGTGGTGGTTTTCATTGATGACATTCTGGTTTACTCCAAGAGTGAGGAAGAGCATGCGCATCATCTTCGGATTGTGTTGCAAGTATTGCGGGATCACCAACTGTATGCTAAGCTCAGTAAGTGTGAGTTTTGGCTACGGGAGGTGAAATTTCTGGGTCATGTGATTTCTGCAGAAGGTGTGGCTGTAGACCCTAGTAAAGTGGAAGCGGTGTTGAATTGGGAGAGACCGCAATCGGTGACGGAAATTCGGAGTTTTCTGGGATTGGCTGGATATTATCGAAGGTTTATTAAGGGATTCTCTCAGCTTGTTATGCCATTGACTAGACTCACCCGTAAGAATCGATCTTTCATTTGGGATGACAGGTGTGAGAGAGCATTCCAGGAGCTGAAGGTTTGTCTGACGTCCACCCCAGTGCTCATTATCCCTAACTCGTTAGAGCCGTTCACAGTTTATACGGACGCCTCTAAGAAGGGTCTAGGGTGTGTTTTGATGCAGCAAGGTAGAGTTGTAGCGTATGCTTCAAGGCAGTTGAGGCCTCATGAAGAGAACTATCCTACTCATGACCTTGAGCTAGCAGCTGTAGTGTTTGCCTTGAAATTATGGAGGCATTATCTCTATGGCGCTCAGTTTGAGGTATTCAGTGATCACAAGAGTTTGAAGTATTTGTTTGATCAGAAAGAGTTGAATATGAGGCAAAGGCGTTGGGTTGAGTTCCTTGTGGACTATGAGTTTACTCTAAAGTATCATCCTGGGAAAGCCAATGTTGTGGCAGATGCATTGAGTAGAAAGTCGTTCCATATGGCCATGATGATGATCAGGGAGCAGCAGTTGCTTGAAAGCTTGAGAGATATGAAGTTATCTATTAATATCCATCCTGGAGTATTAGTAATGAGTTCCCTCAGTGTATCGAGCGATTTATTGAGGAACATTTGCTATGCTCAGATGGAGGACGAATATCTTTTGGGCGTTCGGGAACAGATTGAAATGGCAGAGACCCAGGACTTTGATATTCTGGAAGATGGTATCATCCGGTACCGGGGTAGAATTTGTGTGCCAAATGTTGCGCGCTTGTGAGAAATGATTCTGGAGGAAGCTCATAAAAGCAGGTACACTATTCATCCAGGTACCACTAAGATGTATCAGGATTTGAAGAGAGATTATTGGTGGCCAGGCATGAAAAAGGACATCACAGAGTTTGTGGCAAGATGTCTGATTTGTCAGAAGGTAAAAATTGAGCACCAATTGCCTGCTGGTATGTTGCAATCTTTGGAGATCCCAGAGTGGAAATGGGATAGCGTTTCCATGGATTTTGTGATGGGATTACCGAGGACCTCTTCAGGACACAATGCGATATGGGTCATTGTGGACAGGTTGACGAAGTCGGCCCATTTTCTTCCAATTCGGGAAATTATTCCAATGGAGAAGTTGGCCCAGTTGTATGTGAATGAGATAGTAAGGCTACACGGAGTCCCGATGAATATTGTGTCGGACAGAGATCCAAGGTTTACATCCAGGTTTTGGAAATCTCTCCAGAAAGCCATGGGTACGAAGTTGAGTTTCAGTACTGCTTATCACCCTCAATCTGATGGGCAGACTGAAAGGACTATTCAGACTCTGGAGGACATGCTGCGGGCATGTGTTCTAGAGAATAAAGGCAATTGGGATAAGTTTTTGCCGTTAGTTGAATTTGCCTACAACAACAGTTTCCACTCGAGTTTACAAATGGCTCCATATGAAGCGTTGTATGGCAGGAAGTGCAGGTCACCGTTGTGTTGGACTGAACTTGGTGAAAGGAGTCTTTTGGGCCCAGATATTGTGGATCAAACCTCTCAGAAGATAGAGAGTATTCGTCAGAAGCTTCTTACAGCTCAGAGTCGGCAAAAGAGTTATGCGGATAGGAGGAGGAGACCATTGGAGTTTGATGTTGGGGATCATGTATTTTTAAAGGTCACTCCTACTACTGGTGTTGGAAGATCGATTCGAGCCAAGAAGCTCACTCCGCGGTATATGGGTCCATACCAAATTCTGGAACGAATTGGGCCAGTAGCGTATCGAGTGGCGCTACCGCCTAGTCTTGCTGGGTTGCATGATGTTTTCCACGTGTCTCAACTCAAGAAGTATCATCCAGATCCGTCTCATATAATTGATGATGAAGCAGTTCAAGTACGAGAGAATCTGACTTTTGAGGTCGCACCGTTGCAAATTCTAGATGTGAAAGAGAAACAGTTGAGGAATAAGACCATAAAATTGGTAAAGGTCCTTTGGAGCGGTTTGATGTCCAATGATGTCACGTGGGAGACTGAAGATTCTATGCGGAGGAAGTATCCAGAGATTTTTGCTTGAGGTAAGAGTTGAAATTTCGAGGACGAAATTTTTATAAGGAGGGGAGAGTGTAATGCCCCTCATGATATTTTTCTTGGCATTGTGTTCAGGACCGGAGGAATCAGGACGGAGGAAGGCTCAAGTGGAGTCTGGTAGAGCTCCATGCCGTGGCGAAGAGCAGGGCCGCCGTGGCGAGAAGCTTTCCAGTGGCGTTGTTCTGGAAAATTTGGTGGAGCTGCGACGAGGAGTATTGGAGCCGCGGCGAGAGTCGGAAAAATTGTTTAAATCCGGATCAGTCGGACGTGAAAGAAAGAAAGAAAACGAAGGGAGCGACGCAGAGAGACGAGGAGCAGTGCTAGGGTTCGGCATTTTCGGTGTCCCGGAGTGATTCTCGTCCATCGGGAGCTTGGATTCAAGTTGGTAAGCGTTCCCTACTCCTCTCTCTCCATTTTCTTCGGTTGAAATTTGGGATTTTCGGTTGTATGGTTGGATTTCCGGTTTTGGGTGAAATCCACCGATTGAAATGGATGTTTTGGGGTTAAGGAAGTGTGTTTTGATGTTCTTGTTGCTTGAATGTGAGTTTTGAAGGGATTATGTGTGTTTAGAGCTTAACCCTAGGTTGTCTTCGGTAATGGCTCTTAGGAATTCAAGGTGTCTGTGATTGTGTGGTGTTTGAGTAATCCCTAAGAGCTTATTGATGCATAAAAAGGGTGTTAGAACCTTGGGTTAGGTTAATGTGGTGGAATTGTGAGGTTTGATTTGTTGGTAATTGTGCTAATAGAAGAATTGTGACATGATAAAGGTTATTGGCTAATCGAGAGGGGTTCACGCATACTGGACAGTTCAAGGAAGCTTGTGGAAATCGTGTGTGTGTGGTAACGACAATTGAGGTAACCGGGTGTTTGCTTACATTGTATTGATTGTGTTATATGATAGTATGTGTATTTGTATATATATGTATGTTTCATTCATACCACGATACTGGTGGGTTGTGTGTACTGTTGTTATATATATATATCGTGGTATGTATATTGTTAGACGATGATTATGACTATGATGATAATATGTGTGATGATGATATGATATATTGCATACATGACATTATGATGATGATATGATGATACATGAGCATCACCACATAACATTATGAGATTGTGATGTATGGTGGATGTGGTGGTGATGACGTGATGGTGGTATGATGTATGATGATGTATATATGTTAGGGAGAATAAGGTCGGATTATATATATATGTTAGGGAGGATAAGGTCGGATTATATATATATGTTAGGGAGGATAAGGATGGATGATATATGTGTTAGGGAGAATAAGGATGGAGTCCCTGTGAGGGCGACATGCATGTCATTCATTTCATATTGCATACATGATTGGTGTGAGATATATGTATATATATACAATTGTGTGTGTGTGGTTGTTGTTCCCGGTTACTGAGACATTGTCTCACCCCCTCTCCCATAAACTAACCTTTCAGGTGACCGTTCTGGTACTAGTCCGGAGAAGACGCGGGAGTAGCTGTGTACGTGGGAATAGTCTATGTAGCGTGTGTATGTTGTATTAGTATTTTGTGCCAAGTAGGATAGCATGGTTTGTAATGGATAATGTTATGAGTGAGACTGGCTATGTATGGATGTTTATGTATGTGGTATGTATGGTTGAATGTCGTTGAGTAGTATGTGTGACAGTTTCGGGTAAGTTCAGAGTGTTGTTGGGCCTTGTTGGTTTGCGTAAGGGCCGGTAGCCCATTTGTTTAGGTTGGGTTCCAAGGGGTCAAATCTCAGAGGAGTGGTTCCTTTGAGGTAAAACCTCTTTGGACAGGTTGGTTTGGGGGTTTTGGACCTGTATGAATGGTCTCTGAGCGACCAGTTGCCCTTGGCGGCAATTGGGGGTGGCTAGTGATAAGTTTTGGTCAATAAGTGGTCAAAACGGAGTCAAGGGTCCAGAATCTCCATACGGAGTTGGATTGAGGTAAAAGTGGTGTCCTTGGATAGATGGGGACTAGATTGACTTGTAGGAGTTGGAATAGAGTCAATCGGAGGTCGGAGCATAAAGTTATGCGCGTCAGAAGTTCGCCCCGGAGTGTTGAAATTGCTGATATGGTATATCAGCAGGGGGCGCCGCGGCGAGGGAAGGCAGGCCGCGGCGCCAGAGGAGACAGAAGAGACAGGGGAGGCCACGGCCCCAGCCCAGTTTTTGAATATGGAGAGTTGTTTGAGATGTCAGGGTTGTGTAGAGTCAGATTTTGAAGTTTTCGAAATTTTTGGGAGGTGTCAGGAGGTAGGATGTTACAACATACTACGTAACCACTGTCACAGTTTTTTGTTATTTTGTAGATGTTCTTTATTGTGACGTTTAGAACAAGTACCAAACTATAATTCCTTAGTGATTTGTTGAAACAAGTCATGTAATTTTAAACCATCCAAAACTCATGACTCATTTATCATTCATGACTCATTTGTTTGCTCAGCATGCATTTCATATTGCAATTTTGTTTATAGCGATGATATTCGCATAGAATTTTAAGAAAAAAAATATTGAACCATTATGAGATATTGGATGAAATTAATATAACACTCCAAAGCCAAAATGCTACATAATAGAATGTTTTTGAAAAAATTATAGTAATCCAAGAGATAACGAGTGTATAGGTTCATTAACTCATCAACTCTACATACTACAAGATAACAAGTGTACAGTTGTAATATAAAGATATCAGGCATATATTTTCATTAATTAAACTTTGTAATATATACTGTGACTTGTGTTGTTATCTTTTAGAGACACAACACCATATACATAACTAGTCAGAAGTCAAGTCAATCACAAGAACACTAACAAACCAAGTGTCAAACCAAATAAACATGAAAACATGAGATTTGCTGCTGACTTATGCGTGAAAATTTGCAAATCTTGTCTCAACCAAGCAAATTACTATATATATGGACAAGAGGCAGAGTAGCACACTCAAGCACCCTTGTTACCCTTCCAAGGTTGGGTAACACCAACAACTATTATAGCTACTATTAATAAGAGTATAATGATGGCAATGCACATACATTTTCGAGAGTTCTTCTACAGTTTCTTAGCATTTTGTAGCACAGATATCCCTCTCTAGAAATGATCGATTGCATTGTGTGAGGGGATGGCAGCAGCTTGTGCCAATAGGGTCTGAGGTAATCATATTTGATTAAAAGAAAAAAAAGTTAGAGGAATATTAAATTACCTTTCCATCATATTCCCTTAAACTCCTAATTATATTTATATTATCATATTATATTACATTAATATTAATTCATGGGGTTTGTGTTTATAAATAGTACGTATTGATGCACGCATATGGTGATTAATAGGTGTTGGTAAGAGATATGTCCCCTAAAGTTTTTCTTGGATGACATATAAAACCAATGACTTATTACCTTAAACCTGTCACAAATGGTCTGTAAGGAAAGGAAAAGAAATACAAAAAAGCATTAGGAGCAGAAAGTTATTCAATTTTTTAAACATATATTAACGAAATCAACACAGTTTGACACAAATGGTCTGTAATCCAAAAGAAATTTAACTCTTGCTATAGTCATAGGTGTAGGTTTTAATCCTCTAAAGTCATCCAAATTAAGTTCTAATTGGTGGATATTCCTTTACTAAAAGATCTCTTAGCGCCTGAAGACTTTCACAATTTAGGCCTTTATAATATATATATATAAAATTTTTTGAATTGGGCTTCTATTGGTATTCACAGTATGCCAGTGACGTCCAAATAAGATAGGAGGTGTCTTCCCTTCCTTCCTAATGACAAAAAGAGCATAGTTTAATGAAGAAAGAAAATGCACTCACAAGAACAAAAGCTTTTTTGCTTTTCTAGCCCAAGAGGATAGAAAGTGAATACAAGTTCTTGTATCATCATCAATCAATATATTGGGTATCTAACTTGCTGCTTTTTTGTTTGGACTTTAACATTGATATGATTTTTCCCCGCTCGTGGCTTAGGATTTAAATTTGTGAAAGCAACGACAAAGACTGCCTGTA
Source organism: Adenanthera pavonina (assembly GCA_026686845.1). Taxonomy (NCBI): domain Eukaryota; kingdom Viridiplantae; phylum Streptophyta; class Magnoliopsida; order Fabales; family Fabaceae; genus Adenanthera; species Adenanthera pavonina. The sequence goes on along the minus strand of JAIVEN010000001.1, from coordinate 47,800,204 downwards.
TGTATTGCCACTTTTTGTTTTGACATGTGAAAAGATAAAAGCAGCCCAACACTTGAGTGTTCCTTTTGTTTCTATTTTGTTTTGGTGGTCCAACTACAATAGTTGTTTTAGCTTTCTTCTGATCACAGTCACTAACCCCGACCTTTCCTTTCCTTCTTAAATTACCTTTCCTTTGCACTAGAGGGATTGAATTGAACCTCTTAAGTTAATTATTGGCAACCAACCCGACAAGACTAAGCACCACATCTGCACATTGTTCTGCCATTAAGCTCAATATCAATTCTTGAGGTCCTACGTTAAAAAGGACTCTGCCATTCTTGCCTGTGTTGCATGTGGGGCCTGGTTAGTTCTCATCTCGGAATCAAGAGGTACCCCTCAAGTGCAGGCTTTGGGTTGGTCGTAAAGTACTACATGAAAAACCCCAACATGAATTTCCAAAACAAATGAATTTCGAAGTTACCAAGATCCAAGGAGTTAATTAAGTCATGTGGGTGCAAGGCAATGATAAGATAACTCACTAATTCAGTCACATGAACAAGGTAAAGACCTACGAGGTTTTTTTCCCCCTGGCCAGCAGTCCTACAAGGTTTAGGACACAGCAGTATAGAAATATACTTTATTTTTTATAGCGTTGCTGTACTTGGCCTTGTTTATATCACTAGACAGCATGAAGATTTTGATTTGCTAGACAAACGCATGATCAAAACAATACATCTTGTTATCAAATTTCACAGCAATCATGACAGAACAGTTCAAATATCATTAATGCACTTAGAGTCGACCTCAAAAATTTCAATAAACACAATCACACTACTGCAGATTTTCATTTTCACAACACTACAGACTATCATTTTCATTTTCACTACTATAATCACTCAACCAGTAAAACAGAAGGAACCTCTTCAATCCTCACCCACAGTGACCCAATTAGTAAAATCGCTCAAAAATAAGAGGGAGAGAGCCGATACTGACCTGATGAGGGAGGCTGAGAGAGAAGGGAGACCACAGAGAGCTGAGAGAGGAGAGAGGCCGCAGATTTTCGAGGGACCAGTAGTGATGCCATTTGCAAATGCGAGCAAGGTTTGAGACTCTAACTTCAACTATGAATGCGACTCCGGCTCGGCATCTCCAAAATCATCCAGGTCTTGTTTGCATATTGAGAGTTTAAGAGAGGAGAAAGAAACCCTAAATAAAGGGAAGAAGAAAAATGAAGGGAAGAGTGGCCAACTTACAAGAGGCACGAGCTGCAGAGCCTTAGGACGAATGACAGACGCAGACAGTTGGAGACGAGAGAAGAGCACGATTGTCGATGGAGTCTGGAGAAGATTGTGAAAAAAAGCGAGAAAGGAAAAGGGAAAACTTCGCGCGCGAGCTTTGGATTTTAGACGGAATGAATCGAACGAATGAGTATATTAAAAGGGGTAAATTTATTTTTAAACACACCTGGGCGGTTATTTAACAAAACCGCCTGTATAATTAATTTTTAAATAAAAAATATACCTAAGCGGTTATAATGAATATATATTATTTTTTTATTTATTATTTTTAAAATAATAGATTTATATTTATATTTTATTATATTTATAATATATTTTTTAATATTAATTTTTAAACATATGTAGCTATTATTTTTTATAACCGCCTATGGATTTTTTTCTTTATATATATATTTTTAAAAATAATAAATTTATCATTATATTTTTAAATATATTTGAATGATATTTTTTAATATTATTTTTTAAATATATGTAGGCGGTATTTAAAATAACATCTACATTTACTAACCTATTTTTAAAAAAATAAACATATGTTTATATTAAGAATATACGTAGGCAGGTATTCTAAGTAAATGCCTACGTAATTAATATGTTTTTTATCTATATATTTTTTTAATAATAATATATTTATAGATGATTAGTTTAATAACTGTTTATAAAATATTACTTTTATAGACGGTTATTTAAACAACTGTTTATAAATTTTCCACCTCACTTTTCTTTACATTTTTTCATATAACTACCCATGTAAGTGTCCTAAAAAAACTCAATTTTGTAGCAGTGATATGAACATAGAGAATGTTTTGGTCTTTTCCACCCTACAAAAACAAAAGGGTGACAGCAAAAGCACGCACAAGATCTTTGTAGTACATCATATATGTTTCATGTAAAATTTGTCTTAATTTATATGTATTTATATATTTTATAAAAATTATAACAAGTTCACTATTTATAAATTAAGAAACTTATTTTTTAAACTCTCTATAGCGTATATATCCTTTAGTTAAAGTACAATAAAGCATGAATTTTTTTTTTCATTTTGGCTTGACAATAAACCATGAAACGATTGTATTTAATTGAGGACTTCACATCCGATGATAAATGAAAAAACATTCAAAGAATTGACCGTCTTTATTCTATTTGAAACGATGAAGAACAGATCTTACCCAAGGGAAACTTCCTCAAATACGTATATATACTTCAACTTTGTTTTGTAATAATGCGATTAAGCTAACTTATATATATATATATATATATATAGATAGATAGATAGATAGAAACGGTTTTGGTATATATTTTAAGCCTGTTGAAAGCAAAATGATGAGAGCAACATGACGCACAAGATGTTTGTAGGACATGTCTGAGTTTGTCTCATAAGTACAAAGTACAAACCAGGGAATAATTAAATTTAGTTGAATTCAAGGAAAATTTCAAACAATTGACCTTCTTTATTTTATTCGAAACCATGAATGAACTTTTTCTTATCCAGAGAAACTTTCCCCACTTATAGTCAATATACTTGTTCGACTTTGTATTGTCATACATAAGTATATATATTGCAGTTAGACTTTTTCCACCACGTACCTGGGATCAACACGATTAAGCTCAGTTAAAATAATATTATTCTATATAACAGCTAGTTTATAATGACCTTCACAAAGAGATTACTACTTTGATAAAGACCTGGGAATAAAGACTTGGCTAAAGCCGCAAAAAGCACAATCCACACAAATTGAATGAAGTATTCTCACGCGTACGTAATCATATCTTCATGTACAAGCCTCGCAAAACTATATATATATATACACAGACATGTTTGGCGAACACTTTCAAACACCGAATTAAACAGAAATAATATATCAAGCTTTCTTTTGATCAGATAGCAAGTGAGCAAGCCTTTCTTCAAGCCACAAATTAACAGGGTACTTATCATCTTTGGGGATCTCAACTCATTATATAAGCTCTAAACGAAGAGATCAAGCCTCCCTTCATTTACGTTATCATGCAGATCTCAGTAATTTTCATCTTACAAATATTAGTAGTTTTGCCTCAACAACCTCCTTATTTCCCAAGCATATAGGCATTATACTTTTGAGGTATGCTTTTATGAAGTTAATAATTATATATATATTTCGAAGTAATTATTCTCATAATTATATATCTTATTTGCATCTTGACGTACGCTACCATTTAAATAAGTGCAGGTCAAAGACACTTCGTACACAAGACTTTGCAGCACTAGGAACATATTGACAGTGAATGAGTAATTTCCAGGTCCAACGTTGTATGTTACCAAAGGCGAAATCATCATTGTTGATGTCTATAACCGAGCCAATGAGAGTATCACCATCCACTGTTACATTAAATTGAAATAACAATTGCACCTGTTCCTTAATATCTCTGTGAGTAATTATATTATGATTTGTTGAAAACATAATTATTATATGTGTGGGCATGGAGTAAATCAACCTACATATCCATGGTCAGATGGCCCTGAATTTATTACTCAGTGCCTGATAAAACCAGGTCACAAGTATAGCCAGAAAGTCATCTTTTTTCTGAAGAGGAAGGTACTGTTTAAATTTGGTGGCATGCTCATAGCGACTACTCTCGAGCATGGAACTTCCTATGCATTTCCAAAACAGCATGCAGAATTTCCCATTATATTAGGCATGTAATCTTTTGATTTGAGCAACATGACTAATCGATATTCAGATATTTGCTCTCAAATTTTTAACAAATACTATTTAATTTTGAAAGACTAAGTTAAGTATATGCTTTTGTGACTCGTATAATGTAGGAGAATGGTGGAAAGAAGACATTGTTAAAGTTTACAATGACTTTCGCAGAAATGGAGGAGACCCCCCATGTTGTCTGACGCCTACACCATTAATGGTCAACGATCTTTACCCAAGCTCCAGTTCTGGTTATTAATATATTAGTGTTTTTTTTTTAATATAACTCAATATGTAAATCCTCTCCCTCTCGAGTAATAGCATAGTAATTCTTATGATCATTTTGTATTTATGGCAGAAACTTTCAAGCTGACCGAATGTTCGACACAGCAAAACATATCTTCTTCGAATGATCAATGCTGCACTAGAAGAGGTTCTATTCTTTGCCATTGCGAACCATAAACTGACAGTGGTAGGAACAGATGGAAACAAAGCATACAAAAATAGTAGCAAAAGAAAATAGTAATAAAGAAGATAAGACGGATAGATGTTGGTCTTGAGAAGTAGAATCCAAGAAAACCGATCTCTTGAACCCTGATTCTGGTGATGCCACAAGGAAGGACCAATTCCTTGATAAGTTGTAGTTCGCTCTAGCACCCAAAGAACGCAAGAGAAACTTACAAAAGTCTGAAACTTTAATCATTCAAATCTGAAAAAAAAACGCATATGAAAGTTAATCTTAAATAGGCAAGGTAAAATCTAACCTAATAAGCCTAGAAAACCTAATTAATTTGGGTTTAAGTAATCCTAATAGGATTAGGAGACTTTAGGCCTAAACAATACTCCTATTAGACCTAGGAAACTAGTAAAATAAAACCCTAAAATAAAATAATGAAAATTTATAAGAAAATAATAAAATAAGACCTAAACCCTTATAAACATGCCACCACATTAATGAAATCACATATTTGGCACATGACATGCTTAGTTACAAGGTGGGCTATCAAAAAGACTACTAATTAACTAATTGGACTTTATTAATTAACAAAGTTTAGCCCATAATTAATAAAAATGAAATTAATACTAATTAAGCCCATTAATCCTCAAGTCACATGCTCTTTAAGAGAATCACATGTTGGGCTTGATTTTGGGCTTAAATCTAAACTTCTGTATATGATAACATAATCATGCCATTGTTGTGCTCTTGGGCTTCAAATTGACTTAAGTGTAAAGGCTCAATCTCAAGTTGCTTGTTGACCACACCATTCAAGGCCTCTTTCATTGCCTTAGTTTTTGATCTCGTCATTGGGCCTCTCATGCCTTGTAATGGATCAATTGTTTTCAACTTTTGGATCACATGTTTAGCCTTCTTTTCTCCAATGTCTTGAGCTTGCTCTATGCTTCCTTGTATGCTTGCATCATTCCCTCCCTCCTGAGAAAGATTCGTCCTCGAATCTGAAATGTCAAAAGGGGAAAGGTCAGCAATATTAAAAGTTGCACTTATGTTACCGTATGAACTAGGCAAATCTATCTTATAGGCATTATTATTTATCCGCTCCAAAACTTGAAATGGCCCATCACCATGTGGGTGTAATTTGGATTTCCTTTGTTCAAGAAACCTCTCCTTGTGCAAGTGAAGCCACACCCAGTCACCGGGTCTAAAAAACATCTTCCCTTCGACTTTTGTTAGCTTGGCGAGCATATTGTTCATTTTTCTGCTCGATGTTTGCCTTGACTTTGGCATGCAAATCCTACACAAATTGAGCTTTCTGCACACCATCAAGGTTATTAAACTCATGGGATGGTAAAGGAAGCAAATCCAATGGAGCCAAACGATTAAAACCATATATTATCTCAAAAGGAGAAAAATCGGTAGTAGAATGCACAGTACGATTGTAAGCAAACTCAACATGTGGCAAATATTTTTCCCAATTTTTAAGATTCTTTTGGATTATAGCACGTAAAAGAGAAGACAGAGTTTTATTAACAACCTCAGTTTGCCCATCAGTCTGAGGATGTGCAACAGTAGAAAACACAAGCTTAGTACCCAATTTAGCCCACAAAGTGTACCAAAAATGACTCAAGAACTTAACATCACGATCACTAACAATGGACCTGGGTAAGCCATGCAATCTAACAACCTCCTTAAAGAACAAATCAAAAATATGCACAGCATCATGATTTTTGGCCCATGCAATAAAATGAGCCATTTTACTGAATCGATCCACAACAATAAAGATACTATCCTTTCTTGTGGAGGACCCAGGCAATCCAAACACAAAATCCATAGAAATGTCCACCCAAGGATACGAAGGAATAGGTAATGGAGTGTATAAACTATGTGAATGCACTCTAGACTTAGCATGCTTGCACACAATGCACTTATCACAAACAGAAATGACATCATTTCTCATATGTGGCTAATAGAAATGCTCTTTCAAAATAGCTAAAGTCTTCTCAATCCCAAAATGTCCCATTAAACCACCCTCATGGGACTCAAGAACTAACAATTCATGCATAGAACAAACAGACACACACAGTTTATTTCTCTTAAATACGAAGCCATCAAAGCAAAAATAGTCATTAATACCATGCTTTGCACAAAGTTTCCAAACGTCAGCAAAGTCAACATCACATTCATATATGCTTTTCAAAGATTCAAAACCAATCAACTTAGCTTGCATAGATGTAATGAGACTATACCTCCTAGACAATGCATCAGCAACAACATTCTCTTTTCCATGCTTATGTTTCAAAATGTAAGGAAATGACTCAATAAATTCAAACCACACAGCATACCTCTTATTGAGCTTATTTTGGGTCTTAAGGTATTTCAAGCTTTCATGATCAGAATGCAAAATAAATTCCCTATACCACAAATAATGTTGCCAATGTTCTAAGGTTCTTTTAAGTCCATACAACTCTTTATCATAGGTAGAATAATTCAAATATGCACCACTCAACTTTTCACTAAAGTATGCAATCGGTCTAGCCTCTTGCATCAATACAACACCAATTTCAATTCCAGATGCATCACATTCTACCTCAAAAACCTTAGAAAAGTCAGGAAGAACAAGTAAAGGGGCATTGGTCAACTTATCTTTCAAAGTTTGAAAAGCCCTTGCTTATGCCTCTCCCCATTTAAACACAACATTCTTCTTTACCAGCTCATTTAAAGGTGCAGCAATGGTTGAGAAGTCTCAAACAAATCTCCGGTAGAAACTAGCTAACCCATGGAAACTTCTGACTTCATTTGCATTCCTCGATATAGGCCATTCACGAATTGCCTTCACCTTCTCCTCATCCATGCGAACACCATCAGCACCTGCAACAAAACCAAGGAAAACAACAAAATCCAAATAAAAAGAACACTTCTCTAGATTTGCAAAGAGTCTCTTCTCACTTAAAATCACAAAAACAGCACGCAAATGCCTAATATGTTCATCTAAACTCTTGGAAAACACAAGGATATTATCAAAGTAAACTACAACAAATTTTCCTATGTAAGGTTGAAACACATGATTCAAAAGACACATAAAGGTACTCGGGTATTAGTCAAGCCAAAGGGCATGACCAACCACTCATACAAGCCGAATTTGGTCTTAAAAGCAGTCTTCCACTCATCCCTCTCATTCATGGGAATATGGTGATAACCACTCCTAAGATCTATTTTAGAAAAGATACATGCACCATGCAACTCATCCAACATGTCATCAAGTCTAGTAATGGGATATCTATACTTAACTGTGATCTTGTTAATGGCTTGGCAATCCACACACATTTTCCATTTGCCATCCTTTTTGGGCACAAGAATTACTGGAATAGCACATGTACTAAGGCTCTCTTTTACAAACCCTTTTTCATCAGCTTCTCAACTTGCCTCTAAATCTCCTTAGTCTCTTCAAGATTTGCCCTATATGCAGGTCGATTTAGAATTGCTGCTCCGGGGATGAAATCAATTCTATGCTCAATGCCTCTAATGGGAGGCAACCCATCCGGTATCTCCTCCGGGAATAAGTCATTGTATTTCTGCAACAAACTTAAAACACTAGATGGAAGAGAGTTATCAAGGTCAGAAATAGTCAAATACACATCCTTATACATCAATACAAATAATGTCTCACAAAATAATGCTCGCTTAATCTCTCCTCTTCCCGTAAACAATGTTACCTTACTCTCAACACATTCTTTCTTTTTCTCACTTCCTCTCTTTTCTTTTCTTTTCATCTCACTCTCTTTATCATGCTCTTTCTTTTCTTTCTCTCTCATACTACATTCTTGCTTGATTCTTCTTTGATCTTCAAGAGCTTGCACTAGACTAAGAGGTGTTAGTACAATGGTCTTGCTATTATGTATAAGGGAATACCTGTTAGTATAACCATCATACTTAATCCTCCTATCAAATTGCCAAGGCCTACCAAGTAACAAATGACTAGCATTCATAGGTGCAACGTCACACAATACTTCATCATTAAAACTACTTATTGAAAATGCTACCTTCACTTGTCTAGTTACCTTAGCATCCCCACTTTCATTAAACCATAGCAAATTATTAGGTGTGGGGTGCCTCATAGTCGGCAAACTTAGCTTTTTAACTAACAAGGTACTAGCTAAGTTGGTGCAACTACCATTATCAATTATGAGAGTACATACCTTGTTGTTGATGAAATATCTAGTGTGGAACAAGTTCTCATGTTGTTATCTTTCTAGATCCTCCTTTGGATGTATGTTAAGAGCTCGTCTAGAAACTAGCACTTTACCAACGACGGCATCAACTATCTCCACATTAGAACCACCATCTCCATGAGAGCTCCATTCGGCCTCATCTTCTTCTCCACCGCTGCTTTCACTAGTCACACAACCATTCTCAAGAACCATCATAGTCCTCTTATTGGGACATTGTGCAGCAACATGACCAAGGCCTTGACATTTAAAACACTTAATTTTAGAGGAATTAGAAGAGAAAGGTTTAGAAAACTTACCTGTAGATTCCTTTGACTTGCTTTCCTCCTTTGGCTTGGTCTCACCTTTGGACTTGAAAGGCATTTTATACTCTTTGTTGGATCCAGCAAATGATTTCACTTTCTGCTTTGCCTTCAAGTGCCTCTATACTTTAATAGCCTTATGCAATAACTCCTCCATATCGAGGTAGTTTTGCATCTCAACCTCAGCAGTAATCTCAGGATTTAATCCCCTTAGGAATCTTGCCATTGTTTGTTCAGAATCTTCATCCACATTGGCTTTTATCATAGAAATCTCCATCTCTTGGTAATACTCCTCCATACTCATGGATCCTTGCTTGAGTTTCTGAAGCTTCATGTGTACATCCCTGTGGTAATGATTAGGCACATATCATTTTCTCATAATTGTTTTCATCTCGTGACATGTCCTAACCGGACCCTCTCCAGTTCTCCTCTTAGTAGTACACAATTGATTCCACCAAATACTAGCATAATCAGAAAACTCAACAGCAGCCAATCTTACCTTGCTTTCCTCATAGTATGAATTACATTCAAACACAAGCTCTACACGCCTTTCCCACTCTAAGTAGGCATCAGGATCAGTTTTCCCTTGGAAAGAGGGAATCTTCATTTTTATATTGGCAAGGGAATCATTCTGGTACTCTTGATTATTTCTAGTTGCATATCAGTTTTGTCTAGTTCTTCTTGGTTGTATTTCTTCCTCCTCAAATTCAGTTCCTACTTCTTCTTCACCATCATCATAATATATCACATGGTTCTTTCCTCCTCGGCTTGTCTTAGAATAAGAAAGAGAAGCTTCAATCACATCTAATCTTGTACTTAAATTCCTGAATTGATCATTTATTGAGTCCATGAAGAGCTTCCAATCTGGAATTTGAGGTTCGCTACCACCAGACATGTTTTGAGGATATGAAATATTAGTGAAAATCAAGGAGAAAATGGACCTCACCACTCCCTCACGTGTTTCAATCAAAATAATGCATATGCACTCCTGTTTCACACTAAATCAAGGCTTTTTTAAATATGATACAATTTCTCTCTTGCCTTTTTCCACTCAAAGCTTGCTTTCTTATGAGAGTGCTAAATTAAAACCGCAACTTCAATCAAAAGGAAATTGGTTTTTTAAAGAAGTAGCAATCACAAAAAATAAAAGTTCAAAATTAAAGTTCTCAAAGATTTTAATTTGATTAAACAATAACCATCACAAAATTAGTACAAAGGAACTGAAATTTCTAACAAGAGAAATGTGAAGGAAATAGATCAAAGAAGGATAAAAATTTGTAGGAAATTAATAAAGAAAGAAATCAGAAGGAAAGACGAATTATAGAGAAACAATCCCAAATGATTAAATATATGATTTTTTTTCTGCTAATTTTTTTTTATTTTTTTTCAGCAATCAATTTCTCTCTTTTTTTTTCAGATTTTTTTTTCTTAAAATATTTTTTTTCTGCTGCCTTTTTTTTTCTCTAAATTTTTTTTTAATTTGGGTGACTCACACTAGAATATAGGATGAATTTTTTTTTTATTTTGGATAAATGAAAACAGTGCCGTGAATAGTAACTGAAACAGTGATCGGAAAAGTACGAAAAGTACCAGAAATAGTGATCTAACAGTAGCCGGAACAGTACAATGAACAGTGCAAACAGTGCCGGTGAACAGTGCAATCGTACTAATGAACAATGACAGAAATTTTTCCGGGAGCAACAACAAATGGAATGAAACAAGGAAAGAAATAAAATAAAGAACATACCTTGATTTGCAAACCTAAGCTCTGATACCAAATCATAAGTGAACCCTTTTGGAATCCATCCAAAGAACCCACTTTGATGTGTATGACACTCGGATCTTTGCGAAACAATGAACAGAAAGACTAGACGCAAAGAAAATGAACAAAGCGTACAAAAACAATAGCAAAAGAAAATAGTAATAGAGAAGATAAGACGGATAGATGTTGGTCTTGAGAAGTAGAATCCAAAAGAACCGATCTCTTGAACCTTGATTCTGGTGATGCCACAAGGAAGGACCAATTCCTTGATAAGTTGTAGTTCGCTCTAGCATCCAAAGAATGCAAGAGAAACTCACAAAAGTCTGAAACTTTAATCATCCAAATCTGAAAAAAAAAACGCATATGAAAGTTAGTCTTAAATAGGCAAGGTAAAATCTAACCTAATAAGCCTAGAAAACCTAATTAATTTGGGCTTAAGTAATCCTAATAGGATTAGAAGACTTTAGGCCCAAACAACACTCCTATTAGATCTAGGAAACTAGTAAAATAAAACCCTAAAATAAAATAAAGAAAATTCATAAGAAAATAATAAAATAAGACCTAAGCCCTTATAAACATGCCACCACATTAATGAAATCACATGTTTGGCACATGACATGCTTATTTACAAGGTGGGCTATCAAAAAGACTACTAATTAACTAATTGGGCTTTATTAATTAACAAAGTTCAGCCCATAATTAATAAAAATGAAATTAATACTAATTAGGCCCATTAATCCTCAAGTCACATGCTCTTTAAGAGAATCACATGTTGGGCTTGATTTTGGACTTAAATCTGAACTTCTATATATGATAACATAATCATGCCATTGTTGTGCTCTTGGGCTTCAAATTGATTTAAGTGCAAATGTTCCATCTTAAGTTGCTTATTGACCATACCATTCAAGGCCTCTTTCATTGCCTTAGTTTTTGATCTCGTCATTAGGCCTCCCATGCCTTGTAATGGATCAATTGTCTTCAACTTTTGGATCACATGTTTAGCCTCCTTTTCTCCAATGTCTTGAGCTTGTTCCGTGCTTCCTAGTATGCTTGCATCACTCTCCCTCTCGAGTAATAGCATAGTAATTCTTATGATCATTTTGTATTTATGGCAGAAACTTTCAAGCTGATCGAATGTTCAACACGGCAAAACATATCTTCTTTGAATGATCAATGCTGCACTAGAAGAGGTTCTATTCTTTGCCATTGTGAACCATAAACTGACAGTGGTAGGAACAGATGGAAGCTATATCAAGCCAGTGAAAGTAGACTACAACACAATCTCACCCGGTCAAATTATGACTGTCTTACTAGAAGCAAACCAACCAATAGATATATCGCTAGTACATGGCTGCAAAAGCTTATTCAAGTTGTGCTAATGTTGTCTTTAACCCCATAATCACCACTGCTATCCATCAATACAACTGGAAGTACATCCCAACTTCAACAAAACCTCGCGTGCCTTTCCTTCCAGCCCCAAATGACACCATTGCCTCCATCAACCTCAAAACCCAATTCAGAAGCTTAGTAGACAAGAACCACCGTATTAAGATGCCCTTAGATATAAGCACCAAGCGTTTCTTCACTGTCTTCATCAACACATTACCATGTGAGGATGGTTTGATGTGTGTTGGCCCAAATCGGACTCACCTCGTGGCTAGCATGAATAGTAGCTTCCAATTACCTCTTGGGGCTAACATTTTGCAGGCTTATTATAACAGAGTTAGTGGTGTTTATGGAGACATGCAAGTTTCCTTATTTGCCACCATTGTTATTTAACTTCACTAGGAATGATCTTCCTCAGTTCCTATTGACTCCGTCAATGGGCATGGAGGTGAAGGTGCTTGAGTATGGATCCACGGTGGAGCTTGTTCTTGAGGGAACTAATATGCTTGCCGGAACAGAACATCCTATTCACCTGCATGGACATAGTTTGTCGGTTGGGGATTTGGGAACTTTGACAAAGACATGGACCCGCTGAAGTACAATCTTGTTGACCCTCCTTACCAGAACATCGTTGAGTGACTGTGAACACCATATTTTGTTTGATTAATTTAATAAAAAATAATAAATTTATAAAAGAAAATATTTCTGATAGGATTTATAAAAAAATAAAAAAATAAATTCATAATATCCTAAAAGATTTAAAAATTTGAAAGAAATTAAAATATAAAATATTCTTAGAATATCTTTAAAGATTATAGAGTAAAATTTAATGATTATCTTTTGATTAAAATATATAAAAATAACAATAAAATAAAAGAAATCAAGAGATTATCTTTTAAGAATCTTGCTAACTTCCATATCCATAGGATTTCAAAAAAAATATAGAAATAATACAAATTAAGAAGAAAGAGGAATTAAATCAATAAATATCTTTTAAATAGGATTCAATAATTTTCAAAAGATTAGGAGATCAAGATGTTATCTCCATATAATTCTTATCTTCTAAATTTAAAATATTTCAAATTATAGAAATGAATAACAAATTCCTTTATAAATAGAGGGCCACGGCTTCGCATCAACAATGATAGAAGGTATAGACAAAAAAAAATCCTAGAGAACTCAAGAAACCACAGAGGAGTTTGAGAGAGAGTGAGCTAGGTAGATCTAAAAAGAAAAGAAAAAAAAAAAAAGGAAAGAACGCTATGGAATATGTATATAAAACTTGATCACACCAAGTAGTAAATTAGTCGAATTTGATCATTATATCATGTGTTAAAACATGTAGTGGTGGGACCTTAGTTTCTTTCATGATTAGAAGATTGATGGCGTTTCTATACTTGTAATATGATAGTGGCGTTAAAATTATATCACCTTGGGTTATCTGCAACAATTATATTCAAAAGCTATGATCTGGTTATAATTTCAAATATACATGAAAAATGGCTTTAATTACTCATTATTTTTTCTCTCAAAGTTCTTTCTTTTTCTACTATTTCCAATTTGGTATGAGGGATACTAATTATCTCCATGTATACTTTGGGTTTTAATTGATATGCTATGAGTGATACCAATTTTCACCATAAGTACTCATATATACTTTTTAAATGATAATCACAAAGGATCTAAAATTAAAGTTCATAATTATTTTTCTTGTCCATCTTCTCACCCTTTATATTTTATCACAAGAGACACCAGTGACCTCTGTGTGTATTTAATATGTTTTCTAAAAAACTACGAGTGATACTAATTTTCATCATAGAAACAAATAATAGGTTAATCTAAAATAGAAAATATTTAGAGATATCTCTTTCATATCTCAAACAAAACAATAATGATATGATGAAAGCTTTTATAAAATCTTTTTTTTCCTACAAATAATAAAATTAAGTATCTTTCTTCAAAATAAAATGAAATAAAATAAAATAATAAAAAATAACTCATTCTTTTTACAAAACTAAAAAACACCAACCAATCACAAAAGACACAAACCAATAGACACATTTTTATTTCGAACTATGTAAATTTTGATCCCTCTTAAGGGTATGTAGATGTTAGGATTTCCATTCTAAGTCAAGTCTGCTCTATAAAAAATACTATGTTTTCTTTAAATTTAGGGTAACTGTTCTCTCGAATAGGTGGCGTAGGATGTCTAACACTTTCCCTACACACAATCGATTCCCAAACCTAAATCTATTGTTTGTAAACCATCCTTTCCCATGTTGGTTATCCAGAATTTTTCCTCAAAATTTTGGTGGCAACTCCCTTTTTATTTTTAATTAAAAATCGGATACAACAATTACCATAAGATTTATGGCTAAAAATCCAGGTATTTTACCTACCTTTATTATACCGCTTCATTTCCAATCTTAAAAATTAATTTAACACTAGTACAAAAAAGGCTTTTTAGGACTGTTGAAAAAGTCTTTCTAGGACGGTTTTTGTAAAGTGGTAGAAATGGGAGTCATAGAAAGTCACATTTTCTAGGACTGGTAACGAACAGTCCTAGAAAGTCATATTTTAGGACGGTGGCTCAAAAACAGTCCTGTAAAACATAAATTCTTGATCATTATTTTCTAGGATAGTTATATGTACAACAGTCCTAGAAAGTTCATTTTCTAGGACTATTACAGTTACCACCGTCCTAGATTTCTCTTTTTTTTTTTCCTAATCTGGAGCTATTACGTTGCCTTCCTGGAAAACCAAAATTTGTCATTAGATTCTACAATCACACCAAATTTTACAACCAACTTTTCCATGAACAAAAAAGGTACAAATAAAGGGGCATCACCCACTTTGAAGAGACCAGACAAAAGTGCATTGATATCCCTATTTACAGTCTTCTCATAGTTGTAGATTTCCAAAATTGTCACATACTTGTCATATATTCATCATCTAGCTTATTATATATATACACATCTAATGGTTAACCTTGAGGAGGATGAAACAAAAATACTGTTTGAGCATATTGAAGAGATCAACTTCACAACTTATGTCATAAATGCATCATCCTGCAAAAAATGATTTTAGTCAAACTTAGTGACATAGCTCATTGGTATCTAATAAAACAAAATCTATCAAATGCTAATAGTGTCTGATAATGTGGAAATTATTAAAACACTGGATTTAACTGCACAAAATCAAGTAGGCCTTAAAAATTGATTAGCATTGGATGCATAATAGTGTTAGATATTTAAATTTAAAGGTAAAGAAAGGCATTGTAAAAAGATTATTAATTTTAGATTAGGAAAGTATCTCATAAAAAAAATATAGTATGAGACATTAAAACATTGACCAATGCACCTATATTGCTGTATAATAAATGAATTTAACCAAAAAAAATAAAGAATGGCACATAATATGCAAATAAAAAGATATTAATTGGTAAATATAGGATCAAAATGACAATAAGATCCTAAAGCCTCAAAATCACAATGTAAAAAATTCTACCATAAAAGATTAGAAAATGTTCTATGTAGTTATAATAAGCCTAAAATTTTGTCATTTGGGAGTTGAGCTTAGCAAATAGAAAGTTGATGTAGAACTAGTAACAAAAACAAGAGAAAATGGAAGGGAGAAAGAGGATGAGGGAGTACTAGAGAAGAAAGGAAGAGAAAAGATAAAAGGCGGGGGAATATATGAAATTTTATTTATTTAATCAAAACGACCCTACCATAATCACTAAGGACTTTATATAATATCCAAGAGGTATCAAAGTAACTTAAAAAATAAATTGAACAAAAGGATGGTAAATAATTAGCTTTTACAAGAATAGTAAGTAGCAGCCAAGATTTCATGCAACATCAAAATTTTCATAGTAAATTATTCTCAGGCAGAAAACAAATGATACTAAATGAAAGAAAACCATTTTTGAAAAAGCAATACAACTTAACAGAAAGTCAAAAGTAGGCAAATCACCATGACAATATACTTGAGGGGGACAAAACATATTACAAACAGATAATATTAACAACACAAGATAATATAGTCAACCAATATCAACAAAACATGATAGTATAGACAGCCTAATACAACCAGGATAATACAAGATAATACACAAAGTAACTAATAATGTGTTATTAAGCACATATATATATAACCTTACCTTTAATGCAAAGTGACCTCTAGAAAATAGTTTGCCCAGCGGCTTCGAACATCTTTAATTTGCTCTTCAGAAAAAGGTTCCGTATCATCAAATCTCTACAAGTTCAATACCCATCAAAACATGAACAAGTTACAAAGGAACAAAACTACATAATGAAAAATATAATTACCTCTTTGAATGAATCAACAACCCTTGAAGTGATGATATCAAGCATATGTTTCATGACATAGTATCCACACTCAATGCTCCCCTTTTGTTTACGACTCTATAATAACAAATAATTGCCAACATAAAAAAAAAAGGAATGATTGTTCCATAAAGAGGCCAAGTTCAAACTGCTTACCTTTAAAGACATCCATGTGACTTTCTTTACTTGATGTCGGTGCTTACCTTTCATGACATGGTAAGTTTCCACACCACTAAAATTAAAAAAACATGCAATGAATTATAATGTAGATTAATCAATATCATAGATTAGTTTACCAAAAATCAATATCACAAATCAAAATTTTACTCATATGCACTTACGTCTCAATCATCTCCTTGATTTCCTCTTCTGGCTCTTTCCATATGGAGCAGAACCAAGCGACGACATTTTGCGAAGGGCAAATAACTGCCAACTGCCAATGGTCCCTACAAAATAGGGAATGGATTACACAAAGTCACAATATCATTACAATTAAAAACTTTTTCTTACTCATGACGATATGGTGCCAAGAAACATTGCTTATTGCCTTCTTGGAGCCTAGATGTAATGTAGGATTTTCTTTCACTTTTCTTGTTCCCTATAGATTGGATGTGCTAAGGGCAAATAAATCCAAACTTTTCACTTTTTCCCGATAAGTTGCAAAGGCGATACAAGTACCTGCGTATTACAAATGTGAGTTTTAAGTATTGAATGATTGGATATCATGTAAAAATTAAAATATACTTACATCACAAAAAATTGTAGAATTGATATGTTTAGCTTTTCATTCATAAGGAACTCCATCACATCCCTTTGGAAAATGTAAAAGTTATAGTCCTTCAAATCAGACACAATCCCTTGATCCATATGAATTTCTACAGGCCACCTGATGTCCATTACCCCTAAACATAGACGTTTCAGGGGATCTAGTTGGGGTTGGGACTGGGACATTGATGAGGTAATAACCTAAATAATTAAGTAATGATTGAAACAAAAAATCACATACTAAATCAAATATGGTGTATAAGGAAATTACAAGATAATAATATACGTATAGATTTTTCCCCCCTTATTAATATTTCCAGCTTCTGTCCCTAATCATAACAAAATTGCACTCATTATTCAAGTACTACATTGTACCCAAATAATGGTCATTAGATGTCTAACGTTCATAGGCAACAAAGATTAAGGCAAACAACTCTAATTAATAGGTCAAATTAATGGTTCATAGGGATTGGATATTCTAAGATTAATCCATCTGAAAACTGACAGTAAACTTTGCTTGCAGTTTAGACTCTTGCACATAGGTATAGCCATATTAATTATTGAGATTGCATGGTCTAAACCAATTTGGACAGGAAACAATACATTAGGTAAAAAATTTTGCATGAGACCACAATATGATTAAGGTTTAGAGATAGGAGACACTCCCATTTTCAAGTGCAAGGTCAGTAATTTACAGCCAACAGAACCACGTTATGATTTCTTTCAACAGTCAAAGGGATTATTATCATTCTACCTTACGCATAGGTTCTTTCAAATAATGATTAGATCCAAGACAGATCACAACCACTTAAAGGGAACAACAAAATGTATAAAAAAAAAAAAGGGATCGGAGCAGCAAAATTGCCAATGAGCTAATGATATCCAAGAGAGAATTTAAATCAGTAATATCTCAAACAAGTATAGATAACATAACAACCCATCTCAACACTCAACTTCTGAACTTTCCCATTATATTGATGCAAGCAATACAGCCCATTGACTCACAACAAATTACAATGTTATAACAACAGGCAAATATGCAAGGTAAATCCACAAGTTTTAAGAGCTTCAAATGGAGCCATTTTTTTAAAACAAAAATGAAAAGAAAAGAAGAGCATAGTTGCATTCTCATTATACATGATCAAAGTGATATAAAAGACATGCAGCAATCAACTCCTAATTCAGAGACATGGACGTTTGGGACGTTATAGACTACCTTAGAGGTGTAGAACAAAAACAAAATACCAAGACAACATGCTGAAACTTTAAATGAAGGAGAGCAGAAGCACATGGTTTATTTTAGTTAAACATCTTAATAACTTATAACAGTAAAGACAAAACTAGTAAGGACAAGGAATCATTACCTATGTAAGTACCCCAAATCCTTGTGTTGCTTGCATGCAGTTCTTCACCTTGGTCCAAATAGTTCACTGTATCTTTCTTTTTTCTACCTTCAAATTTGCTCTTACTCTTCTCGCTTTGTCTGCAAAACATGAGTATATGACCACTTATTTTAAGCTCAAACCCACGTCCATGTGTGGCAAGCAAGCAAAATTTCAATGGAGCATGGTCACAAAGCATCTGAAACCAAGATTATTATCTAATTAATGGTTCATAGGGATTGGATATTCTAAGATTTCTATGATCAGTTTAGAAACTAACTCAAATAACTTGGTATTGTATAAATAGGAAGAGTTTTCACATAACAGAGGATTTTCTCTTTTTTGAGAAAATCAGGAAAAACAACTATAATATATTTTGATGGGTCCATAAAAGTTCTGTTGGCAAACAAATATCTAGAACAGAACATAGGCCACGTTAATCTAAGACCTAGGATCAAGCAATTTTCAAGCAAACAAAAAATATGTGTCTCAACTCTCAAGAATCTTTATAGCACTAATTAAATATATTATTTTAAAAAATATTTTCTTTTGGTTAAAACTATAGTGGGAATACTCAAAAGACAATTAAAGATAACCTCAATATTCCCCATTGAAAACGACACAAAAAATTAGTTAGTGCCATAAGCAATAGTCACCAATTCCTTGCTTAATGCTCTTAAAGCTCAAAAGCACTTATTGCTTAGAAGTCATCAGCCAATTGATTATTAGAAGCAAAACTTAAGGCAATAAGTCGTAACAGCTACCTAGAGTCCTCTAAGTAGCCCATGATTGTTTTATGTATGATCTTACATTTTTTATCGTTTCCTATCAATGTGGGAATAGACAATATATGAGATACGTTGGAAAGTTATATGAGATATGTTGGAAAATGACTAAAGGAAACATTGAGCAAAGTTGGCTAGTCTTTATTGCATTTATTCTGTGTGGTTAGGTTTTTTTCCCCAAAACCAGAAAAAAAAAAACAAAAACAGGGTGATATTTGTTGTTGCAGAACATTCGATCTCCATAGCTTTGTCCAATGAACAAACATTGATTCTGTTTAAGCAAGTTCAACACAGGGCAGTGTTTGTTTGTTTATAAAGATTTGAGCAAAATGGGTCTTCACCAATGAATATGAAGTTGAAAGCGTTTCAAAATGGATCTCGTGTGTTTTCTTTTGCCATATTCTAATAAGATCTTGTGGATATAGCTGAATGGCTTTGAGATATAAACGCAAAACTAGAAGCTTTTCAAGTGGGTTTTCAGATAAACAACTAGCGTAATACCATGCGATGATAATCCGAGAGGCAAAACCCAAAAAAGAAATTGATTTTCCCAATTTAGACTATAGAAATTCATCCCAAGGAGCAAAAACACAGCACACAAGAAGAAACTTTTAGCTTCAGATATGAGAAATAGAGAGAAGGAAAGAATCAAGTGATAAAACCCAAACTTATACTACGGTACACTAGACAATCTTCTCAAAGTGCAAAAGATATAGCTTTTCTAAAGAAGAATCCTAACCTTGGCTTGAATAAACTTGATTGACCAGAATTGCTTGATGCGTTGTTGGCTGAGGTTGCTGGTTGATTAGGGATTGAAGGAAATTCTAGGCCATTATCTAAGACTCCACATCACCAGTTCTTGCGTCCTGATTTTCTATTTCACCAGTAGCCAAATTTAAAGTGAGCGAGTGATTAGAGTTTGACAAGCAACATAATGATTTGGTTCGGCCAGCACAGAACAATGAACACTAATAGAGTTAATGGGCTATGCTGCGATAATGGGCAAGGCATTGATGGCTATGAGAGGAGAGAGAGCCATTAGAGTTCGATGGTGTGTTTGGGGCGAATGGGTTAGGGCTTGATAGTGACGGTGAGACTTGAGAGGAGAGAGCAATGACAAGCAGATGAGAGAGGGTTTGCTATGAGAGGAGAGAGTGCCATCAGAAAATTTTGCCGCGAGTAGTTGCCGCGTAACATTACAAG
Organism: Adenanthera pavonina; assembly: GCA_026686845.1. Lineage (NCBI taxonomy): Eukaryota > Viridiplantae > Streptophyta > Magnoliopsida > Fabales > Fabaceae > Adenanthera > Adenanthera pavonina. Next base: position 47,779,635 of record JAIVEN010000001.1, on the reverse strand, counting down.
ACGGTGGGCTTATTCCATGGTCCTAAAAATTAAAAAATTTACAGGACCCTGGATTATTTCACCGTCCTGAAAAAAAAAATTAACCACGCCCCCACACCCCACTGTCCTTGAAAGTGAATTAGAGTTCCCTTTATTTACAAAATTACCACCGCAAACAAATTTTAGGACTGTTGTTTTGCTGACCGTCCTGAAACAGAGTCTTAGAACACCTTTTTTGTACTAGTGTAATTTGTTTGGAATTTTTACCTTTTGCTTTCATCGTATTTTGAACCTTTTATATTCATTCTATTTGCTTTAGAAATGCAGATGTATGGTTCACGCACTGTCATTTAGGCTGTCATGTGACTTGGGGGATGGCTATGACTTTTTTTTTTAATGGAATGGATATTCATTAAAGAAAGATACTGTACAAAAATGGGATAAAAAAAAGACAATAGTCCCTGATAAATCATGAGTGAGTAATCATGTTAAAATGGTGTGTCAGGTGTTTAGTCCTAAAATTTGAATCCACAAGAGATCTCACAGATAAAATAATCCCTTGAGAAGTGAAGGTCTTGTGAGCAAATACTCTACTGTTTCTAATGTTCCAAAACTTCCAACACAAGTATCCAAAGGTGGTGCGCCAATCTTTGTCTGCTTTTTTAAGGTCTAGATTCTGCAGAAACCAGTAATCAAATGGTGCATTAAAGAAAGTCACCTCAACCTCAAAAGGAACAATTGATTTCCAAGTTTTGTACGCAAGAGGAGATCGACGTAAAACATGGTCTATGTCTTTCATGGGATTATTACAAAGAGAACAAGCTGTATTACTTGACATATGCCGACGAAAACACTCAGCATCAATGAGTAGTCTCTGTTTAGTGACCAGCCATAAAAAGGTGCGGACGCATTGCATACCCGGCCATTTCCAGATGATGCGCCATTTCCACTCACAATCATTCCATGTGTCTTCACAAAAGGATATGTAAGCAGAAGAAACAGAGAAGGCCCCAGACTTTGTACAAGACCAGTGAGGTGTAGGCTTTCCAAGAGGCTGAAGCTTGATCTTTCCAATCTTCTGTAAAATATCAATGGGAAGCAAATGGCCGAACTTATTCAATTGCCAAATTCCATTAATGTCCACGAACTCAAAAATTGGTTTAACAATATCGTCATGAGGAATTTCAGCAAAGGACATGTGGCGAAGAGGCCCAGAATCCTCAATCCAGTTATCACTCCAAAAGGAAAGAGTATTACTATCACCTGGCGTCCAGCAAATGCGCATACTGGTCTCCTCCCAAACTTTAGACAGATTTCTCCAGAAGAAAGAACATCCATTTTTTGCATCTATCATTTTGGTGAGTTCATTCCAACCATAATTTGCACGAACAATGCGAACCCAGGGTATGTTTGGTTTAGCCACGACTTTGCATGCAAGCTTTGATAAAAAAGCAAGATTTTGACCACTGATTTTTCAAAGACCACAGCCACCATGTATGAGTGGTTGGCACATATCATTCCAGTTGACTAGATTGACGCCTCTAGTATTATCTGCATGACCCCAAATAAAAGTCCTAATGTGTTTTTAAATTTGATCAGAGCAAGACGTAGGAAGTAATGCACTTTGCATAGTATAGTAAGGGATTGCTGAAAGCACAGATTTAGCCAAAGTAATTCAGCTAGCAAGGGACGAAGTCCTTGCTTTCCACCCTGCTAGCTTCCGCTGAATCTTGTCAATTATATAACTGTAAGTGACTTTGGAGACTCTACCTTGGATGAGGGGAATTCCAAGATATTTCCCTAGAGCCTCAGTTCTGTGAAAACCTAATTTGTGACAAATAGATACTGCATCTCTAGAAAAAACATTTCTTGAAAAATAAACTCTTGTCTTTTCACTACTCAATGGAGCTAAACAAAATTAAGTCATTAGCAAAAAATGAGTGAGATAAAGGCACACCTTGCCTTCCTAATTTAATAGGTTTCTAGTCTCCTTGATTAACTTAGTAATAATTGCATGTGATAACCGCTCCATACATAAGACAAAAATGTAGGGTGATAAGGGGTCACCTTGTCTAACACCTCTTGTTGGCCAAAACTCCTCAGCAGCAACCCCATTCCAAAGAACCTGCATAGATGAAGTGGAAATGCACTGCATAATAACATGAATGAGCCCTGCAGGAATCATAACATCCCTTAAAGTTTCTTCAATAAAGTCCCATTTTTATCGGTCAAATGCCTTTTCCAAGTCAACTTTTATAGCCATCCATCCGACCTTACCACGCTTCTTTTGCATAGAGTAAATAACTTCCTAGGAGACAATAATATTATCTACATTGTTTCTACCCTTGATAAAACTCACCTGAAAAGGAGATATAATGTTGGGCAAAAGAGATTTAAGCCTATTTGCAACAACTTTGGTAGCAACCTTATATGCAACAGTACATAAACTTATAGGCCTGAACTCTTTGAAGGTCTAAGGATTATTAGTCTTGGGAATAAGAGCTATTAGGGTGCGATTTAGAGAGGGATCAATAGTACCACCAACCCATATCTCAGCAATCATATGAAAAAGTGAATGTCCCACTAGCTGTGATAGAAAATAGCATGCATACCATCAACGCCAGGGGCCTTAATCGGCTTCATATCAAAAAGAGCTTTTCGAGTTTCTTCTAAAGTGATTCTTTTTAGAAGTTTTTCTATATGGTAAACATGTAAAGAAAGAAACATACCTATAACCACATATGGGACGTAGCAGGAGTCTTCGATAGTAAAGAGGTGTTGGAAATAATCACGTGCCATTTAGGAAAGAACATTTGCATAAAAAATCCAATCTCTATCACTATTTCGAAGTGAAGTGATAACATTTTGGTGGCGTCGAATGATAGCCTTAGTATGATAAAAGGAAGTGTTTTTATCACCAAAATTGATCCATTCACTTCGAGACATCTGAAGCCACATAAGTTCTTCTTGCAAGCAAACATTCTCATAATCATCCTTAAGAGATTATTCCAAATCAATATGAAATGATGAGAAAGGGTGATCCTCTAATTTCTTTTCTATCCCACAAATTCTTGCCCTAAGATGTTTTTTCCGCTATCCAATATGGCCAAAAATTTCAGAATTCCAAATACGGACTGCTTTGCTAAAAGTGTTAATATTGGTAGACAACGAAGCTTAGGGATTCCAAATGCTTTTGACAAGATCATTAAAAGAAAGATGACACAGCCAAGAAGATAAAAATTTGAAAGGCTTCAAATGTTGAACTGACCTAGATTGAAGGCCCAATTGTAATAGTAAGGCATGATGATCAGATTGAAGCCGTGGAAGATGCAAAACTATACATGAAGGAAACAAATTAATCTAAGGCTGGTTGACTAGGCATCGGTCAAGGCGAACAAAAACACCTGCACGCCTCCATGTAAATTTTGTGCCATTAAAGCCCAAGTCTAGAAGTCCTCTTGTATGAACAAATTGTTGGAATAATGGGCAATGTAACATCCTATCTTCTGACACCTCTAGACTTGACGACCAAAAACTTCAAAATTCAACCAAACACAACCCCGACATCTCAAAACAACTCTCCAAAACTTCAGAATAGCGGAAACGAACATCAAAAACACCAAAAACTGGGCTGGGGTCGCAGCCGCGGCCGCTACAGTACCGCCGAGGCTTCGACCTCCCCTATTTTGCATATGCTTTTGTCTTCACTGGCGCCGCAGCCTGGACTCTAGAGCCGTGATACCCTATGCTGGTTTCCATACCAGCAAAACTCAACACCTGGGGTGGACTTCCAACGAGTATAACTTTATGCTCTGACCTCTAATTGAATTGATTCCAACTCTTACAAGTCAATCTAATCTCAATCTATCCATAGACATCAACTTCATCTTAATCCAACTCCGTATGGAGATTCTGGACCCTTGACACCGTTTTGACCACTTACTGACCAAAACTCACTACTAACCACCTCCAATTACCACCAAGGGCAACTGGTCGCTTAAAGACTATTCATACAGGTCCAAAACCCCAAACCAACTTGTCCAAAGAGGTTTTACCCCAAAGAAACTACTCCTTTGAGATTTGATCCCTTAGAACCCCTACTTAACAAAAATGGGATACAGGCCCTAAAACACACCAACAAGGCCCAATTTCACTCTTCATCATATATAACACATACACACAATATACACAACCATACATACATCCATCCATAACAATTCTTATCAAATGTTATACATCCATTACAAAATCTTCTATCATATTGGGCACAAGATACATTATACAATAACAAATACTACATAGACTATTCCCACGTACGTAGCTACTCTCGCGTCTTCTTCAGACTAGTGTCAGAACCGTTACCTAAAAGGTTAGTTCATGGGAGAGGGGTGTGAGACAATGTCTCAGTAACCGGGAACAACCACACACACACACATATATATATGCCTCATATAATTCATGAATGCAATATGAAATGAATGGAATGCATGTCTCCCTTGCACATAGCTAGAACCATGGGCTATCGTCATAACATGATATTTCATATAGGTAATTCCCTTCCAACAGTCAGTGAAGACTGATTCTGAGACATTACCAAGCTCACCTCCCATTGGTGCACCCGACCAAAGGTAACACTAGTGTTCGGATCCTGGATCTCCTTCCCCTTTCCTACCATGAATTGACAGCGATTTAGGGAAGGTGCAGTTCATTGCGCGCCTTTTCCTTCTTGGCCATAGGAGGCGATTTAGCCGCAGGGATCCCATCCTTATCCTCCTTAACATATATATATATATATTCCATCCTTATCCTCCCTAACATATATATATTCCATCCTTATCCTCCCTAACATATATCATCATATATCATATCATCATCACCACCCAATTCACCGTATATCACAATTCTCACAATGTCATATGGTGATGCTCTTATATCATCATATAGTCATCATCATCATATCACAATGTCATGTATACATTATGTCATGTCATTTCAATATTATCATCATAATCATCATCTAGCTGTGTGCATACCATGAAATATAAAGAAAACCATGCACACAAACACATCAATATCATGGTATGAACATATATACATAAATATATATACTATCATACAATACAATACAAACAAAGATCTGGTTACCTCAGGTTATCAATACCACGCTCACATGAGTTCCACAAGTTTTCTTGAATGCTAATCCCAAGACTAGCCTTCTCCGAGTAGCCAAACAACCTTAACAATACCATAATACCTTAATTAACATCACATATCAAATATTCAAGTTCCATAATTCAACCACTTTAGCATAACCCAGGGTTCCAATACCCCTTTAATGCATTATTAAGCTCTTAGGGACCATTCACCCACTAAAGAATTTCATACACTTCAGATTCCCAAGAGCCCTAATCGAAAACAACCCAGGGTTAAACTCAAATCATACATAAACCCTTCAAAACTCACATCCATGCAACAAAAACATCAAAACACACTTCCTTAACCCTATTTCATCTATTTCAATCAGTGGATTTCGGCCCAAATCAAAAATCCAACCTCAAAACCAAAAAACCCCAAATTTTAACCAAACAAAATGGAAAGTGAGGAGTAGAGAACACTTACTAACTTGAATCTAAACTCTTGAGGTATGAAAATCACTCCTAATGGTCAGAAAACCCGAACCCTAGCACAGCTCCTCATTTCTTCTCTGTCGTTCACTTCGTTTCTTTCTTTCCCGTTCATCCGAAATGAGTCAGATTTAAACAAAAATCCTGAATCTCGCCGCGGCTCCAGCACATCTCGCCACGGCGCCACCTCATTCAGCCATAAACACACCACTGGAATTTGCTCTCGCCGCGGCAGACCTACTTCAAACCACGGCGTGGAACTTAATTTTCCTCCACTTCATTCTTTCTCCGTCCTGTCTCCACCGATGCTGCACACAATGCCAAGAAAGATATCATGAGGTGTGTTACAGGTAACCTCCCGAATTTGATCTTACTCCACCTTTCAATTCACCAATATGAAAAGTGCAATTGAAATTGCCAAAAAGCAAACAAGGAGAATAAGAATTTCTCTGAAGGTCAAGTAAGTCATGCTAAAGAAATTTCCTAAAAGAAGCATTTGGACTAGCATAAATGGCTATAAAATAGAACCTTACGTTGAGATAAGGATTTTCAATGAAGGTATGAATAAACTAGCCATGATTAAGGTGTATAGACATGTTCACTGAAGATGTCTAGAGTATCCAAATACCCCCAGAGAAGCCTGTGGATTCCACACGATGTGAGTGATGAAATCCCAGTTTCTTAATAACCTTGTTAGCTTGTAACCTAGATATCCTTGGTTCCAAGAGAACTACAATATCAAGCTTATAACCATCCATAAAATAAAGTAAAACATTATGAAATTTATTTGATGCTACCCCTTGGTAATTTTAGACAAGAATGGACATTGATTAGAAGAAAATTAAGACTCATTACCAGAGTCAATTCCTAAGTCGTCATCTAAAAGTGAGTCTGTGTCTTCAAAATCTGATCCCATGACATCTTTTCCAAGACTTCTGGAGACATCTTTTTGTAACAGCATAGAAGGCCCTATATGGTGCTTATTTGGCCTTTGATGGAGGCCTTTCACTTTAAGCCCTATGGAGAGTTTTATCCCAATAAAGTTATTAGTAATATCAGGAGGCTTAGGGGGTAGGAAAGTTGGTTCCATAGTTGTAATAGTGTTATCCATAGTGGGTATGGGAACCAATAAACTAATATCATTAGGCCCAGGTTGCCTGGACAGCCCAATTCGATCATCTTGTACTATTACAACACTATGCTTCTCCTTGGTAAGAGAAATGTTTGATTGATAAGCCTGATAAGCTTGTGTTTTGAAGAGTAAATCCCTATTTTGGTCAACCATTACAGTCTCTTTAGACATGCCAACACTCAAATTCGTCTTGTCCTTCACCTGAGGGATTTTGGTCCCTTTTATCATTTTGGATTATTTTTTTGTGAGTAGTGGCCTTACTATAATGTTCTGGAGCAGCAAGATTGTGAAGACCAGCCATTGTCTCAATCTCATCAATGGAGGGTTCATTGGTGGAAGCAAGCAATTCAAACCTCGAACCATTGCCTATACCATTGCTAGGACCTACAAACGATACCTTTTTCATATTTCTATCACCTTTCCTGCCACGTTTCAATACTTGCATCCAAGGTCCGTATGTTGAGCTTTCATACATTGGGGCATCCGAGGCCGTAATGTGCTCAGGTTGTAAAGGAGAGCTTACACCATTGTACACCATCTTGGTAGGACAAGTTACTTCAAGATGACCATAATGGCCATAATGGAAGCAAATAGTTGGGAGACCTTCATACTCAACAAGTAAAATTGTATCATCAACTTTAATTTTAGAGACAAGTGGCTTTAAAAGATCAAGTGTAACTGCAAGTTGGGCAAATCGTCCCCTGTCTTTAGACTCAGTATTATAATCAATGTGAACAACCTCACCAAGAATAACACCAATTACTCCAATAATGTGCTTATGGTAATAACGTGCTGGCAAACCTGGTAGACAAATCCAACCAACCACCTGAGTAATGTGGTGATTAGAAGGAGTGAACGAAGGAGTCCATGGTTGCACAGTAAAGTGGTGACAAAAAATGACCTAAGGACCATTAATAAGCACATCTTGGTAATCTAAGTCATCAGAAAACTTAACGATGTAAGAACCCCCTTCTAAATCAATCAATTTGAAATGGCCTGTAGGCTTCCATAGCTGTTGAAGATGGTCATGGAGAGTACGGTAGCCAATATTGCAGCCAAGCAACTTAACTATAACAGCAAATTGCAAGTTCTTGTTAAGCTGGTCAATCACTCGTTGAGAGAAATTAATCGAGGGGATATCCCCTGTTTTGTCTACATTTACATCACTAGATCTAATCACGAGCTCCTCTTCTTCATCAGTCATATTATCAAAATCCATCCTGTTGGAATCTCTGTTAAGCAACTTGTCTTTAAAAGAAGGATCGATCTTGAAATAAGGATTGTCGATAGGCACTCAATTTTCTGCAAATTCCAGAGTTTCAGGAACCACCTCGATTGGGGAAGATGGCTGGGGATTACCAACAAGAAGGGCCTCGGTTGATAGAGTAAGTGGAAGATCAGTATCCATGGGAGCATCTTTGTCTTCATGCAACTTTACCTTATTAGTGGACCGATTATCATCTGGGCGTGGTGGTGGGTCTTTCTTCTCACTCAAGCTTATCTCCAAAGAACACTCCATCTCACAGTGATTAGTATTTATGAGTTTTTAATTGGGATGGCTATGACTTTCATTGTGAAGAATGGTTACAATCTAGATGAATAGATGCTACTACCACCATCAGACATGCCCAAACATTGATTTTTTTTTTGGCCAACCAAATGTAAATTTTGATTGTAATTTGAAGGAATAAAAACCAAGAAAAGTTGTTTAACATAATATTCTTGTATTCTTTTATTATTCTTTATTTATTCATTCTTTAGTTTTGTGAGCTAAAGGGAAGAAAAATTTGATAGTAGAAGAATATGAATAATTGTAAAATTTGCAAATTCATATATGATTCTCTTTTCAAGACGCTTTTTAATAAAGTCGTAGTTCAATATTGTTACAATATTGAAAATTAATGTTAGTGTAATGTTTATGATTGTCTGTAACAGATTTGAAATAGTAAAATATGTCGGCAATATTTCTGCCAATATAATTGATTATGATAAGTATTAATATACTGTCGAGACCTTGAAAGTGCCATTGAACAAGCATTTTTTTATGTTGACTATTGACGGCTCAAGATGTTACCGATTATTAATAGTGAAAACCCCTCCTCTTTTTCAAAAGAACTGTAATTAAGATAGGATGAGTAAAACACAGGATGGTTTCGAAAACTTTCATTCATGGTGATCACATCAAGAGTGGAACCACTCTTATAAAAAATTGGAAATATTTCACACTCCACACATGATATTATCAACTTTTTATGCACATGGATATCAATAAGTCAAGAAGAACATTGATTAACAAGGTAATTTAGAATATCTATATGTATTTTGTTTTTATTTTTTAACATGCAAATGTATGTTGTATATTTTTTTAATTTCATTTTTCTCAATTCATTATTCATTAATGTGTCCGGTGTCCCATAAATTTTGCTTGATTTTGAATAATTTTTATCCTTCTATTCAAATATCTTTCTAATTAATTGCTATAAAATTATAAAATTAAATTAAATAAAAATATTATAATCTAGAGAATAACCTAGTTGATGTCTTCCCTTCGATTGAAATTTTCATTTTAAATCCCAATAGGCATCTATGGCTTGGCTCGTATTGATTTGAGTTACATAAGGATAGAATTAATTTAGCAAAACTAAAATCTAAAACTATTGATTTATAAAATTAGTAGTAAATATGGTACAAAAACTCTAAGAGAACCTCAAACTTGAGTAAAGAAAATTCTTTTTATTTCTGATTCTAGTTTGCTTCCCTCAGCTCTCTATTTATACTACTCATAAGGGTTATTTTCATCCACAAACATTAATAAGAAAAAAATGGTCACGGAGGTTAATGGTTCATGAAGGAGAGCTATGGAAGGGGTTACAAGCTGCTATTCATGAAAAAGAGTTATTGCTTCCGTTTCATCTTCCCCAGATTGGAAGGGACTTGCCCTCGAGTCAAACTCAACATTATCATCAGAATAAGGTGATAGATCAGCAACATTAAAAGTAGCAAAAACTCTGTAAGCACCTGGCAGCTCAACTCTGTAGGCATTATTGTTGATCTTTTGCACCACTTTGAACGGTCCATCAGCTTTAGGGGACAGCTTGGCATTCAGTTGCTTGAGAAAACGTTCTTTCCCCAAATATATCTAAACTGAGTCTCCCACATTAAAAGTCTACTTCCTTCGATGCTTATCTTGTGGAGACTTATATTTCAAGTTCTGCTTCTGAATTCGTTCACAAACTTGCTCATGCAGTTTCTTGAATTCCATGGCCCTTTGATCTGTTTCAGCATTGTAAAATTGCTTGTCAGATGATGGGGTCAAACCTAATAGGCTGAGTGGACGAGTACCATATACCACTTCAAATGGACACCTCCTAGTGGCTTGATTAATTGAGTTATTGTAAGCAAACTCATCCCGTGCAAGGACAAGATCTCACTATTTTAAATTATTCTCAACATAGCTTCGAAGAAGATTTCCCAAAATCTTGTTAACTGCTTCGGGTTGACTGTCTGTCTGAGGATGGCTAGCACTGCTAAACTGGAGTTTAGTCCCCATCTTTTTTCATAATGTTCTCCAAAAGTGACTAAGGAACTTGACATCACGATCAAAGGTGATGGTTTTGGGAATGTCATGTAAGCGAACAATCTCCTTAAAGTATAAATCTGCAACTTGAACCACATCATTGGTCTTTTGGTATGGAATGAAATGAGCCATCTTTGAAAATTTGTCTACAACAATCATGATGGAATTTTGCTGTCTCTGTGTCCTAGGCAATCCAAGGACAAAGTCCATACTCACATCTTCCCAAGGTGCTACTGGTACTGGAATAGGCATATATAACCCGGTGTTTTGGCTTTTGGATTTAGCCAAATGACAGGTTTTTCATCGTTGTATATGCCTATTTACATCTCATTCAAGTCTTGGCCAATAGAAATTCTCTTTTACTAAGGCCACAGTTTTGTCTCAACCAAAGTGTCCTGCTAATCCACCATTGTGGACTTCCCAAATGATTGCCTCTCGCAAGGAACATTGAGGAATGCATAGGACTTTTCCTCGAAATAAAAATCCTCCATGCCTATAGTATTGTTGATAAGGTTGAGTTTCAGTGGCACTCCATGCTTGATAGAAATTAGGATCATCTTTGTACAATTTCTTGATGGTCTCAAAACTAACAACTTTGGCTTGAATGGTAGCTAGCAAAGCATGTCAACGGCTAAGTGCATCAGCTATTGAATTCAAGGTCCCAGCCTTATGCTTAAGTAGGAATGTGTAAGCCTGCAAAGTCTCACTCCAAGCAGTATGTCTGTGATTAATCTTCTGTTGGGAATTCAAGTGCTTAAGGGCCTCATGGTTAGAGTACAGGATGAATTCCTTATTCAAGAGATAATGACTCCAATGTTTCAAAGCTCAAACAATAGCATAGAACTCCTTATCATAAGTAGAATATTTGAGCTTTGCATCATTGAGTTTCTCATTAAAAAAGGCAATTGGATGCCCCTCTTGGTGCAAGATAGCACTAATTCCAGTGTTGGAGGCATCATAGCTGACCTCGCATACCTGGTCAAAGTTAGGAAGGGCTAATACAGGAGCTTCAGTCAAATATTTCTTCAACTTTTCAAAGCTTTTCTGGGCTTATTTTGTCCACTGAAATTTATCTCCTTTGATGTAATATGTGATCAGTATAGCAATTGAGCTAAAATTTTGGATGAACCTGCTGTAGAAATAAGCTAATCCATGGAAACTTCGGACTTCTTGGACAGATCTTGGGGTTGGCCAACTATTAATGGCCTCAACTTTGCTTGGGTCGACTCGAACACCTTCTGCAGTGATGATATAGCCGAAGAAAACAATTTCATCAGTCAAGAAAGTGCACTTCTTCATATTAGCATAAAGTTTTTGTTCTCGCAAAGCTTGCAAGACTTGCCGTAGGTGCTCTAAGTGCTCATCTTGATTCTTGCTATAAATAAGAACGTTGTCAAAATAAACAACAACAAATTTGCTAATGAAGGGGCAAAGTACTTGATTCATCAGTTGCATGAATGTGCTAGGAGCGTTTATTAGCCCAAAAGGCATCATAGTCCAATCATATAGACCATCTCTTGTTTTGAAGGTGGTTTTCCATTTGTCTCCTGCCTGAATTTGGATTTAATAATATCTGCTTTGAAGGTCAATCTTGGAAAAGGTAGTGGCACCATACAACTGGTCTAACATGTCATCGAGCCGGGGTATTGAGAACCAATACTTGATGGTGATCTTGTTCACTGCTTAACAATCAACACATATTCTCCAACTTCCATCCTTCTTGGGTACTAGAAGTACATATACAACATAGGGACTGACACTCTCACAAATTAATCCTTTCTTCAATAACTCTATAACTTGCCGCTGAACCTTAGCATGTTCCTGTGGACTCATTCTGTAAATAGGCTTGGTAGGAATCACTGCTCCTAGAACAAAGTCCATTGCATGTTGGATGTCTTGCATAGGTGGCAATCCTAGAGGAATCTCTTCTGAGATCACATATGTAAACTTAGCTGCAGTTGTTCAACTTCGGAAGGAATAATAGATCCATTATTTGCTTCAAACAATAGAATGAATCCTATGGATTAAACTTCTGCTTTCGTTGCTTTGAGCTACTTTTTGGTAACTAAGGACAGTGACAACTTGGACTTCTTTTTGCTGTATTCACTAGGTGGCGGTGGAGCTAACTTGATGTTCACCCCATCCATTACAAAAGAATAAGTATTTGCATGTCCATCGTATGTAGCACAATGATCATATTACTATAGTCTTCCAAGAAGTAGATAGCAACCATCCATGGGTACAACATCACACCATGCTTTATCTTGATATTTCCTGCCAATTGAAAAAGAAACAAGGCAATGCTTAGTAACTTTTACCTCACTTCCCTTATTAGACCATTGTAGCTTGTATGGAGGTGGGTAAGGCCTAGATGATTTGGAGCTAGATTCTTTGGCAGCCTTAGGTGGAGGCTTGCTTGAAGAACTAGGTTGCTAAACTTGTGTTTTGCGGCCTTCAAAGAAGCTTCTGGTAGAAGAACCCGGTTAATAGGAGAACTTCATGGCAACTGCTTCTTAATACAGATAGCTAGACGGATGACATCATCTAGAGTCTAATATTGCTGAAGTTGGACTGGATGGGCAATGTTAGTGTTCAACCCTCCAAGATATCATGTTATTGTCTACTCTTCCTTTCCTTGAATACCACACTTCATCATGAGCTTCTCAAATTCCCTGGTATATTCTTCCACAGACAAAGACTTTTGGTATAGATTTTGCAATTGAATAAAACTATCTTGATAATAGTGTTCAGGTAAGAACTTACGTGAGAGCTCACATTGTATCTCGTCCCACGTTGGGATCTTACTTTTTTCTTCTCATTCAAGCCTCTTTGTAAGGTTTTCCTACCAAATGGAGGCATGTTTTTTTAGTTTGATGGCAACAATCTTCACCTTCTAGTCATCTGGTACTTCTTTACACTCAAATACCCATTCAACAGTTTGTATCCAATCAATGAACTCATCTAGCTGCAACTTTCCTTCAAATTCAAGGATTTCTACTTTGATATCATTATAGCAGACTGTTGGTCTCTGAGAATTGTGGTTGCCAGCTGATAGTATGTCGCTACTATTTGGGTCTTCTTTTCTTTGCCTTCTTTGTTCCTCCAGCTGGATTCAGTAGATATTCACAAGCTCCTATAGCAATTGAACTCAATTTCTCAACTCTTCAATCTCAACTTCATGCACAGGGCTACATCTTGGAGGCATTTTGAGAAGTTATGGGTCTAACTATAATGTAAATATGGAAAGTTTGGCTAACTAGGCTTGGGTGACATGGCAAAGTTGACACATGGGAAAAACTGAGTGGCTGAGTTGTCATTGACTTGACAGGTCAAGATGACATGACAGATGATATCATCATCTTCAACCTTTAGTTGGTGCGTGACAGCCACTCAGAGCTAGTAGCCGGTGCATGATCTTCCAATGGAGGCACGTGACGGCATTTTCCGGTGGTGCGTGACTCTTTTCCAGCATTTTCCAACCTCCTGAGTACAATGACGATGTCTATTTGGCTAAAAAATGACCAGAGATGAGAGTTTCGAGGGTGGCAATGACCTCCTCCATTGGTAACCATGTGAACTCTGATTCTTATCTATTATCCAGCAAAACCACAACCAAGGGAATGGGCTTGGCAAAATCAGCAGGGAAAGAAGACCCTTTTGAGCTTAACTCTAATTCAACTTTGTGAAATGACTTAAGAGGTACAGGATAAGTGGGAGCCAGAGACGGCAAAAGTGAAATACCACTACTTTTAACTTTCTTGACTTATTTCGTGAATTGGAGGCAGAGCATGGCCCCTATTTTGGGACCCAAGGCTCGCACTGTGAGTCGATTTGAGTGGAAAACATTGTCAGGTAGGGAGTTTGGCTGGGGTGGCACATCTGTTAAAAGATAATGCAGGTATCCTAAGATGAACTGAAAAAGAACAAAAATCTCATTTGGAACAAAAGGGTCAAAGCTCATTTCCAAGGTTTTCTAGCTTTTCGAGCATGATGGTGATGTCCATTTGGTTGAAGAGTGATTGGAAATGAATTCTAACAACGGCAGCGATTGCTCACTTTTAGGCCAATTTCTGACAGCTCCCTCACTTTACTCGGCTCTTGGACACTCTCTCACCTATTCTGATACCAAAATGATACAGAAACTCTAAGAGAAACTAAAACTTGAGTAAAGAGAATTCTTTTTATTTCTGATTCTAGCTTGCTTCCCTCAGCTCATTACAAGCTCTCTATTTGTACTGATCATACGGGTTATTTTCATCCACAAGCATTATTAAGAAAAAAATGGTTACGGAGGTTAATGGTTCATGGAGGTTTCTTAGAGGAGAGTTATGAAGGGGTTACAAGATTCACGGAGGAGAGTTATAGAGGGGGTTACAAACTGCTATGCATGAAAGAGAGTTATTACTTCTGTTTCAAAATGCAACAAGTATTTGAGTCATTTTATTCTAATATTTGATCATTAAATCCTTCTTGGTAATAACATTTTTCAAGGGCCTTTATAAGAAATAGTATCACTTTTTGGTCCTTCAATATAATTTTCCCTAAATTTATTTAATTTTTGGAATCTTTGAAAAGAATCGTGATTGAATGTCATCTCCGAAATGCCAATAATAGCAATTAAATTGTTTTCATTTTCGGATCAGAAAGTCTTTCAATTCAAATTTCAAAATGTGGCCTTTTTTTCCGAGCTGGATTCAAAATGGCTTTCTAGTACTTAGTTTTTAACAAATATTTAAAAGAAAAATGTAACTATTTTTTTTTTTCATTAGCACCACGCTTTTAAATTTTTTAATATGAGAAGTTTCTCTAATCATAATTGTTTGAAAATTTCTTATAATAGTAAATATCTAATTAAGGACTACATTGAGCTTAATTATTATACACATATATATATATATATATATAATTTCCACTTTTACTTTGTCTTCCCAAATAAACTAACACGTGACGAAAGTCCTTATCCATCTACTATCATGAAGTCTTAAAAAAAATCAGTTTTTTTTTATAATAAAACAATTCAAGTAGCACTCAATTACATATTTACTATGGAGGATAATCTTGATATTCACCGAAAAAAGGTAGATGACTCAAAAAAATTGATTTTTTATACTGGAAAAACAGACTAAGTTCTAACCGAAAAAAAAAAAAGGGACCCAGTAATTTTTTCAGTTCTAAACTTGGCTTTCTCTTTTTTTTTTTTTTTACCGACAAACTTGCCTTTTTCTGAAGCTGAAAGTTACATGTAGCTCTTTAATTAAAAAATTGAAAATGTGACAACAAAACCAGACACATGAAAAATTCCTCGTTGCGTCCAGGTGAGAGGAAAAAATATCTTCATAAAATAATAAAATAATCAAGTAAAATATGGTGAATATGTATTATTAACTTTAATTTAATATATATATATATAATATTATTTATCTAGATTTATTTTTTTAAAAAAAATATAATATATAACATTTTTTAATAGCATGGTTTTATCTAGATTTAATCGAATGAAACTTATTAAAATTGTATTATATATACCATCAACCTAAAATGGCCATAATAAAAAAGGAATATATATATATATATATATTATAAACAGCGTGATACAGCTAATGTGGCATTGATTAAGGGCAGAAAAGTTCCAATACCATCAAACTAATGCCGGCGATCTCCCTATCACATCTTTGACTTCGTTTTTTTGATTTGGAATACCCATGACCCATGTAACTATTCATATAGAAATTTCCTAAAATATATATATTTATATATATTCATATAGAAGTGTTCTTAACAGTACCGCCCGACGTTATATATAATTTTTTTAGGCAAAATTATATTTTTTTCTTTTAACTTTATATTAGGTTTGATGTTGATACTTTAACTTTATTTTGTTTCTTTTTAATCTGTTAACTTTTAAAATATAATTAAAATTTTTCTTATCACTAATGTGATTAACCATGTAAGTAGAAAATATTGACAAATCATTCTCAAATGCTGACAGTTATTTTCTAAATACTTACATATTTTTCTAACTCATTTTTTATGATAAAAAATTATCTAAGATTTATGTTTTATTTAGAAGTTTATTATTTACAACTATTATTTTTAATCTTTCAATTTGACTAAAAATATTTTAAACCCAAGATTAATAAAAAAATATTGATGACTTGGCAGTAAAGATTGCATGTCCCCATTGAATAATGTTTTGTTAGCATTTTTATTAATGCAGTTAATGGCATTAATAATAAGAAAACTTTTGATTATATTTTAAAAATTAAAGAATTAAAAAGAAACAAAATAAAGTTAAGGGACTAAGATGAAATCTAGTATAAATTTGAGGAACCAAAAGTAGGCTTTTGCTTCCATGAAAACTATTCAATATATATCTAGTATTGCTACCAATTAATCTAAATTCAAATTATACCAGCTAGTTTCCAAATAAAAGTTCTCTCAATGTAGTGATTTTTTTATTTACAAAGCTTGAAATTGCAGATTTTTTAGGAATATAAGGTATTCTTATTAAAGTTTAAAAATGTTTAGGTGAGAAAAGAAATTTTGTAACTTACTGAATTATTTAACGAGATTTGAAAATGCTAGAATAATGGAGAAATAGCATTTTGATACCCATATATAGGAACAAAGAGGATATCAATGTTGGATATATTTAATTTAATAATGTTTAATTTGAATTTATTCAAATTATATATTTATATTGTTTAATTAATTAAATATATCTTAACTTAATGTGATCCTTATCTCCAAGAGAAGATATTGTCAGTTGAGCGATTTTAGGGAATAAGGGAAAAACTCAGTCATAATTTTATTTTTATATTTATTTGAATTCAAATTCAAATTTAAATTTAATAACCGATGATGGCCAAGGTTATTTAAATAGAGATAGACTGAGTTGAGCTGATACATACGCTCTGGTTCCCCGACTAGTTGAGACTAAATCTCAAGCTCCATCATAGATTATTTTTCGATATTTCCTTCTAACTAATTTTTTATGTGATTTCAGATCTAATATTTAGATTGAGTAATTCCAAAGATATCTATATCAGATTATCTAGCATAGTGAGAAGTATTTATAAAGTCTTTCACTACTCTTATAATTTTGTAGGAAAATTCAATATATAGAATTTATATTAAAAATTGAATTTGTCTAACAATTAAAACTTATAATGAAGAAACATATTGAAGGAATTGATTCATATTATTTTATTTGCAGCCATGAACTTGTTCTTTTTCAAAGAAAGTTCACTCGCATACTTCTTCAACTTTGCCTTGTTACAAGTCATTATTGCCATTCCACGGTTACCTGCTCCGAGGGTCAACAATCGAGAAGAAGCTAAGTTTTTGTTTGGTCAATGAATAAGCCAAGTTAAAATAATACGATTTAATATCAAAACGACTTTCTAATTAATGACCAAATTGGTTTGACCAAGTGAATATTTCAATAACAAAAAATATTCTCACGCGCAATTAATCATGTCCATGTCTCGAGCCCCACAAAACTATGTGTGTGTGTATATATAGACACACACATGCATGACCAACTTCATATCAATCACACAGAAACAATATATCAAGCTTTTCTTCAAGCAGCAAACAGAATATTGAGCCAATCTGTAGTGATCATCAACTCTTTGTTCGAGCACCAGCATTTCTGGGTTCAGATCAGTTGTCATGAAAATCTCAGTATTATTCGTCTTTCAATTATTAGGAGTTTTGTTCCTTAACAACTCCCTCCTCTCCCAAGCATACAGGCGTTATACTTTTGAGGTATGTTTTTATCCAAGAAAATAATTAAGTTTAACTGCATATGTTGAAGTAATTACTCGGAAATATAAGATTAAGTATATATATAATTAAACTAGTTGTTTAATTAAGTGCAGGTCAAAGACACTTCCTACACAAGACTTTGCAGCACCAAGAACATATTGACAGTGAATGGACAATTTCCTGGGCCAACCTTGTATGTCACCAAAGGCGAAACCATCATTGTTGATGTCTATAACCGAGCCAATGAGAATATCACCATCCACTGGTACATTAATTAAATTCAAATAACTTCTCAATTCCACTTTTTTCTACATATACTTCAATCATTTATTATTAAGCATTGTTACAACATAATTATTTACTTGTAGGCATGGAGTGAACCAACCAAGATATCCATGGTCAGATGGACCTGAATATATCACTCAGTGTCCGATAAAACCAGGTCACAAGTTTAGTCAGAAGGTCATCTTTACTGAAGAGGAAGGCACTCTTTGGTGGCATGCTCATAATGAGTTCGCTCGAGCCACCGTTCATGGTGCTATTATCATTAAACCCAAGCCAGGAACCACCTATCCATTTCCAAAGCCACATGCAGAATTTCCCATTATATTAGGTTTGATATTTTGTTATTCAGATATCTTTTCTTACGAGTTTTCTTTTCTAAAAAAATTAAAATAAGACATATGATAGTAATATTTCGAAGACTGTTAGCTATATACTTGGGACATTGTATGAATATTGCAGGAGAATGGTGGAAACAAGATATTGATCAACTGTACAATGACTTCCGCAGAAGTGGACGAGACGCCAACTTGTCTGATGCTTACACCATTAATGGCCAACCTGGTGATCTTTACCCATGCTCAAAAAATGGTAATTGATATATATGAATGTTTTTTGTTCCTCGATTCGTTCTTTTATTCACTGAATGACTTAGAATACTTATGATGATTTGTATTAACGCCAGAAACATTCAAGCTCGAAGTTCAACATGGCAAAACCTATCTCCTTCGAGTGATCAATGCAGCACAAGAACAGATTCTATTCTTTGGCATTGCAAACCATAAACTGACGGTGGTAGGAACAGATGGAAGCTACATAAAGCCTGTGAAAGTAGATTACATCACAATCGCACCTGGTCAAACTATGGATGTTCTGCTAGAAACAAACCAACCAATAGATCGCTACTACATGGCTGGTAAACCTTATTCCAGTACTCCTATAGTCCCATTTGACAACACAACCACCACTGCTATCCTTCAGTACCAAGGGAAGTACATTCCAACTTCAACTATCCCTCCCATGCCTTCCCTTCCAGCTCCAGCCCTAAACCTCACCGTTGGCTACGCCAACTTTATGAGCCAATTCAGAAGCTTATCAGACAAGAACCACCCTATTGATGTGCCCTTACATATAAGCACCAAGCTTTTCTACACTGTCTCCATGAATGCATTACCCTGTAAGAAAGGTTCGCTGTGTGAAGGCATAAATCACACTATCGTCGCGGCTAGTTTGAACAATATAAGCTTCCAATTGCCTGCTAGGGCTAACATTTTGCAGGCTTATTATAACAAAGTTAGTGGTGTTTATGGTGACAAGTTTCCTGATATGCCTCCATTGGCATTTAACTTCACCGGGGATAATCTGCCTCAATTCTTGTGGACTCCGTCTGTGGCCACAGAGGTGAAGGTGCTGGAGTATGGATCCACGGTAGAGCTTGTTCTTCAGGGAACTAATGTGATTGCAGGAGCAGAACACCCTATGCACCTGCACGGATATAGTTTCTATGTGGTGGGATCGGGATTTGGGAACTTTGACAAAGACAAGGACCCTCTGAATTACAACCTTGTTGATCCTCCTTATCAAAACACTATTACTGTACCCAATAATGGCTGGGTCGCTATAAGATTCACGGCAAATAACCCAGGTATTTTATATATATTGATCTGTATTTGTTTTGGATATTAAGGATATTGATAATTCAATTCAACGGTTGGATTTTACATTCGTTGGTTTTGGCTTTTAATTATATTCATTGTGTTTGGTGTGGATGTGCAGGTGTATGGTTCATTGGTTTTGGCTTTTAATTATATTCATTGTGTTTGGTGTGGATGTGCAGGTGTATGGTTCATGCATTGTCATTTTGAGAATCATGTGGTATGGGGGATGGCTATGACATTTATTGTGAAAAATGGTAACAGTCCAGGCGAACAGATACTCCCACCACCACCGGACATGCCCAAATGTTAATTTGAAGTTTCAAGGATCGAGACCAAGGAATTTGTAAAATTTGCAAAGTCATATATGATTCTCTTTCTTATATTACTTTCAAATAAATGAATATGCAATTGAAGCCAGATATTATTAATTAAGACATAGTGTGGATTCAGTCTAATAATCAAGCGATTGAAATTAATGACATGTCATGTCACTTTTGTTGTGACTTTTGGTTCAAGATTCATCATGTCTTTTGATACATAGGTGTCGCTATTTTAGGAGAGGAAAGATTAAATATTGAATAAAAATATTGTGAAAGAATATGTTGCGGTTCATTTAAAACTAAAAGGTTAAAAAGAAATTCAGTAAAATTAAAGGACTAAATCAAAATCTGATACTTTGGCCAACAAAAAATATATATTATTTAATCTAAGAAAACGATAGGAAAGAATCTTGGCTGAATAAATGTTATCTTTGAGATGTCAATGAAAACAATAAATTGGTTTTTCAAAATCAATTGACCGGATCAGAATTCCAGGGGGCTTTCAGGACGTACGAGTTCTTAATTAGGCCTTTTTTTTTCTTGGCCGACAATTTGGCCCTTGACTTTTTACATTTGCGTGTTTTGGAGTATCTCCATCATCTATTATTATAAGCCTCGATCGATCAGTAATTTTTTTTTCTAAATTGCGTGAAAATACCATCTCGTTAGTAAAATTATCTTCTCTTTACCAAGACAAAAGTCTCATCGTCCATTGTTTTTTTTTGGATTAAAAAAACAACTTTATATCATCGTCCACCTATTGTAAATAGTCTGTTTGATAGTATTTCCTGTTTTCTGTTCTCAAAAACAGTTCTGTAAAACTATTTTCAAGAAACTGTTTTGAAAATAAGAAAACAAAAAAATCTGTTTGAATAATTGTTCTCAAAATCATAATAGTGAGTAATAGATGAGTTATTCAAAATTTATAACTTTACCATTAATGAGGTAGATGTTTCTCATCTTTTCTTGTGTTTTCCAGAATAAAAACTACAAAACACCTAAAAGGTGTTCTGAGTTTTCTGTTTTTTTGTTTTCTGTTTTTCAAAATAGTTTTTAGAAAACAGGTTTACCAAACAAGTTTTTTGAGTTTTCTGTTTCTGAAAACAAAAAAACTGTTTTCTAGAACAGCATCAAACAGGCCAAAGTCTTCGATCATTTTTTTTTTCCAAATAGTAAATATAATCTTGACCAAATCAGCAGATAGAGAAGAAACGGGAGTTTTAATGTTAGCAAATTAGCCAAAAATTCAAGCTTTGATAAGCAACTTTCATGAAACTCCACTCTTCCATTTCAATTTTGCTCATCTAGCTTCCCCCCTGGTAAGAAATTTATTTAATCTCAAAACACCACAAATAAACAAGTTGTACTACCTTGAGGATTTGTAACACTAGTAACTATAAATCAAGCAGAATCATATATGATTCTCTTTCTTGGAATGGTTTCAAATAAATATGATTATCTTTCTTATATAGAGTGCTTCCAAATAAAATCCGTACACAGATGAACTTAAAAACTGGCCTAGTTTATTAACAGCAAACACTACATCAGTTCTTTATGGTAGTATGATAAAATTGTAAGGCTTCCCGAGAGAGAGATTTTCAGAGGCGCACTGTGCATCATTTCATTGAAAGCATATACACACACACAAGGTTCTCTATAACTAAAAGAATAAAAAAATAGGGAAGATATACACACCGATCGAGAATGTATTCTTCCACTGAGAATGAAAAAACATCAAGCGGTTGAAATAAAGTCACTCGGACTTTATTTTCTAGTTCATAGTAGGAAACACTCTTGAAAGAAAATTGTAAGGAGAAAGAGTTGAGAGGAAGTCCAAGAGAGTTTTTGAGAGGAAGAGAAAGAGACTTTTTTTAGAGAAGAGTTAGTACGTTCCTCAACTTTTGAGAGAGTCCATTATCCAAAGAAAGAACCCCCCGCTTCCGTATAATGATGCACGATCGCTTGATTTACTCGCTCATGCAATGTATAGGATTGGTTGCTATTAAACCGTTCCCTCCCTCTCATTTCAATTTAATAATTACAAAAGTTATTTGATTTATTTGGGCTTGAGCCAAATTATATCTTACCCAACAAGGATGAATATAATATATATAACCCAATAGTAACAAAAGCTCAAACCTTAATGCCACACAGTATTAGTGGCTTAGAAGCCGAGTAGAATCTCTCTAAATGAGGAAAATAAGTTCTGAATATTACTTGTATCATTTCACAAAGGGAGGAACTCTTTTTATACCAGCTAGGAGGCTCCATAACTGACAATAAGATTAAAGCTAACCTAATTAAAGCTAATAGAGGTTACGAAGGTTACAACACATAATTAAGGAGTTACAAACCATTATTATGAGAGCTTTAAGGAGGGAGGTAATGGGAGTTATGAAGGAGGGGTTACATGAGTTACAACTCATAGAATTAAGAAGGGAGTTATGCTGAATTTAATTTATTCTTCCGTTTCATCCTCCCTGGGTTGGACAGAACTCGTCCTTGAGTCTAAATCTGCATCATCGTCAATATACAAGAATAAATCAGCCACATTGAAGGTAGCAAAAACTCCATACGCGCCTGGCATTTGATTGGTCCATTAGTTCCAGGAGATAGCTTGGCATTCGATTGCTTGGGAAAATGTTCTTTTTTCAGATGTATTCAAACCAAGTCTCCTACATTAAAAGTTTGCTGCCTTCGATGTTTGTCACGCTGCGACTTGTATTTCAAGTTCTGCTTCTGAATTTGTTCACGAACTTGCTCATGTAGCTTCTTGATTTCGTTGGCCCTTTGATCTGCATCAACATTGTAAAATTGCTTGTCACACCTGAAAATGCAACGCGGATGGCGCAGAAATGAGAGAAAAAGAAAAGAATAGGCCGTCACAACGGAAGCCAATTTCAGAGGAGTCGCCACCAAAATTTTAAAGAAAATTTTGGAAAACCAAATGAAAGGAAAGGATGGTCTGCGAATTAGAGTTAAGTTCGGGAGTACAATTATGAGTGGGAAGGTGTTACGCACCCCCACAACACTCGTTCCTAAGAATGATTACTTTAAGTTGATCATTCAATTTTTATGGCTTTTAAAAATTATTTTAATTGCCTTTTAATCATTCACATACAAAAATAAATATAAAAATAAGAGAAAATGTAAAAATGAAAATAAAAATAAAATGAAAATATGAGAAATTGGGAAAAATAAAATAAGAAAAAAATATTATTTATTTACAAAGGTAGACTTGACCCAGAACCAGAGTTTAAGGCCTACGTACCCTTCCATAGAGATCAAAATCGACATAGTTCAGAGTAAAAATGTGTGTCTCTTGGTTGATATTTTTTTATCAAATATATATATTTTTTTGAAAAGAGAAGTTTATAAAAATAATTCATCTTTCCACAAAGAAAACAGTTTTCAAAATTGGTTGGTGTGTTTTAATTTGTAAAAGACAGATTAATTTTGATTACCTTCTCTTATCACTCATTTTTTCATTTTTCATCATTTCCTCTAAAAAAATAAATTCCTAAAAAAAAGAATATATGCTTTTCCTCAATTATATGTGATTTTATTTTTAATTTGAAAAGAACTTTATTTTTATAAAATAAAATTAACTAACTCATGTGGTAATTTTATTACTCACAATCCACTCATTGATACCTAAATGCCCACAGTGATGTCACTGGAGGCAGATAGGCGTAATAAAAAAGTTCAAAGGAAAACAAATAATTCTATATGAATTATTTTTACTTTCTTTTTTTTTATTATGGAAATAAATAGGATCCCCTCAACACATATTTATTTATTTAAAAGAAAAGTATTAAGAAGAATTTAAAATATGATTATTACATAAATTTTAAAAAAAATAATCAGCATATGTGGCGACTTTATCACTCACAAGTTACTGATCAATACCTAAATACCCACGGTGTCACCACTTGAAGCAAATAAGTGAAAATGATAAAAGCTTGGGGAAAAATGAATAATTTTTGTTTAAATTATTTTTATTTCCTTATTTCAAATTATGAGATAAAAAATACAATTAGAGAATCCCCTCTTTTTGTTTTAGCAATTAAATTCTTTCTTTTTTTTCTTTTAAACTTGAAATAGTATTAAAAAAATTTAAGGTAGAACTGCTACATGTATTTTTATTTTCAAAATCAACTTCAAAACTATAGCATATATGATGACTTTATCATTCACAATTTGCTAATTGATATCTAAATACTTATGGTGTTACCACTCGGAGTATAAAGGTAAAAAGAAAAAGTTTGAAGTAGAGGGCTTTTATTTTAATTATTTTTATCATTCATTTATATTTTTTTTACTTTTAATAAAGAAAAAGCGCACCCAAAAATATTAAAAATCAAAACATAACCAATATAGACACCATGGCAACTTCTTACCCATGGTATAATTGACCGACACTCAATGGGCACACGGAGATTTAGTTCCTCGCGGCAAACTCTAAAGTAAATAGAGTAATTAAAAGAATCAGAGATTAACCACCAATTAATACTTAAAAAGGAGCCTAAACAATTTTAATTATCAACTCAAGTATCTAATAGAGTATGCATAAAAACAAATGATCATTTTGCCAATTACTTTAGTGGACAAATGAAGTGGTTGTCATGACCCAATTTCACTACCATGAACTGAGACCGATCTCCTAAGTATTTATGAAGATTCCTAAATCTCCCTAGATGTAGGTCCTTTCTTAATAAAATATGTATTTATTTATTTATATTGTTGAATAATTTATTCTCATTATTTAAAACATCAAAAAGATTCACAAATCTCCCATAAATAAACAAAGTTTTTTTTATTTGTTCATTATTATTATTATTATTATTTTGTCATGACCATAAGAATGAAACAAAACGGGCACCTCATTTAATCTATATAAACTATTGTCTACGGCTCAAAATAAATTGGCCCCACAGTGAACACTAAACCCCCACAATGAACACTAAAGCCTTATATCAATTTGGGAATGAGCCGCATGCTTGTCTAAGGCAAGGCCAACATTGGGTTAAAAAAAAAAATAGTCACAGAGGAGAGATAAACTACAAAACCATCACATAATATGATTTTCTTCAATAATTCGGAATCCTTAACATAAAAGGTGTTTCCTGCATGAACTTCAAACCAAAATTGCTAATAAGATTCTGTCCAGAATCATTAACATCAAACGAGTTCACAACTCTGACCATCAATACAAAGCATTTCCCATATTAAAACACAATTCATCTACAATAGATTAGAGCTGACGACAAAAGGAAAAAGTCCTTTAAGGATCAATCCTTCAAACCCATACAAAAGCTTCTTTTAGTGAACCATTACTAAAATAAAATTAGATTTAAAATCACCATAAGAATCTTTAGTCATTTTATCATATTTTCGAATAGCCAGAATACATAAGTCATCTTAACCAGAATAGATTTCCACACCGAGCATATCAAACAAACCTTTTTATGGACAAGGTAAATACAGAACATAATCCATTGGGAGAAACAAGGTGATGCTAGAAGAAAAAAAGCACACTACCAATCCACTCGGAATAAGAAAAGACACTACTAAACATTCATTTTTGAGAAGAGGCAGAGGTATCACAATTCAGAAATAGAATATCAATAAACCCAGTGCCCAGCGAACTGTGAAATGAGATTCGAATTGAAACAAAAAACTACCAAATCAAAGTCTCTGTTCGAACTTACTCCTCCTACATTCCTGGTGATCAACAGCTCAAACTCGGCCCCCAGTCTCCATCATCCTTCATTCCTTCATCTCTTTTCCTTTCCCAAATGCTCCCTCTTCCCCAAAAAATTTCTCACCATCCTCGGCCTTTCCTTTTTTGTCCTCAGAATCCCTTGCTCTTCCTTTCACTCTCAAACTCGACTTTCCTCTCTTTGCTTCTTAATTTTTCTCTAATTACTCTCCTTCTTTGTCTCATTCCCTTTCTCCAAAATCGTTCTCCTCTCAACCCCAGCTCTCTAATTCTCCTCTATTTCTCTCGACCTTTCTACAATTGCTCACTGTGTCCTTCTCTTCGAAATTTCTCCGACCCCCTCTACCTCCCTAGAGATTTTTTGACCTCCTTTTTAGGATTTCCCTTTGCATCCTTTTATAGAGTTCCCGTGGTTGAAGGAGTCGAAGCTTCCCGAGCGTGTGGCTGCATTCTATAGCTTTTCAATCCTGCTTTCGTGTGCTAATGGCCTTGCTTCACTGTTCCGGCTACTTGCAACAACCCCAGCCACCTTCACCTCCCTCTTCTCTACTATGGCAGGTACGGAGTAGTGGACGATTTCCTTTTTGCTTCTTGGCCTTCTTTGCTCTACCTCTGTCACGCATGCTCCCTCTGTCTCTCATTCTCCATTATGCTCAGACTCCCTCTAGCCTCCTCTAAGGGCTCAGGTTTTCAACCCTCTCCCTTTTTCCCGCTTTTTTCTTTTTTTTTTAATTATTTTATTATTTTAAATTAATTTATATTAAATTTTTTTATTTTAAAGTAAGTATTTTGAGTTTTTTTTATACTTCTTAAATATTCAATTTTTTGAAAAAGATTGGATTTTTGAAAAATCAAACTAAAGGGATAGGATTTTGAAACTTCTAAGAGAAAGAAGAATATATTTGGATAGTGAAAATTCTAAAGAAGTGGGATTGGATTTGGATAAGAATCCAAAAAGAAAAGAATGAGATTTTCTTCTCTCTTTTTTATTTTAAAGACCAAAGGTAGGATTTTTATTTTTGAGGATCCTGAAAGAAAGAAAATTAATTTTTATTTTTATTTTTTGTTTTCTTTTTGAAATCCTAAAGAAAAGGGATTGGATTTGGATAAGAATCCTAAAAGGAAGAAATAAGATTTTTTTTAAGTCTAGAAAGCAGGATTTTTATTTTCAAGAATTCTAAAAGAAAGGAAATTAATTTTTTGTTTTTTGTTTGCTTTTTTTAAATCCTAAAGAAAAGTGATTGGATTTGGAGGACGATTCTTGGGAATTTTGAACTTCAGAGAATCTACATTCAAATTAAAATTAAAGGGAAAAATCTAAAGGGGATTTTTATTATCATTTTTTATTTTGAAAATCTCCAAAGAAAGGACTTAGATTTGGAGAAAAATTTGTGTCATTTTTTAATTTTTCCAATTTTTTTTTTTTTGGTAGAAAGTTTGGACAAAATACAGTGCTTACATTGCTTGTCAGATGATGGGCTTCAAATCTCATGGGCTGAGTGGATGAGCACCATATACCACTTCAAATGGAAACTTTCTCGTAGCTTGATTGATATAATTATTATAAGCAAATTCAACTTGGGCAAGTACAAGATCCCACTGTTTTAAATTCTTCTCAACATAGCTTCGAAAAAGATTTCCCAAAATCATGTTAATTGCTTTGGTTTGACTGTCTATCTGAGGATGGCTAGCACCGCTAAACTGGAGTTTAGTCCCCACCTTTTTCCACAATGTTCTCCAAAAGTGACCAAGGAACTTGACATCACGATCAGAGGTGATGGTTTTGAGAATGCCATATAAGCAAACAATCTCCTTAAAGTATAAATTTGCAACTTGAACTGCATCATTGGTCTTTTGGCATGAAATGAAATGAGCCATCTTTGAAAATCTATCTACAAGAACCACGATGGAATCTTTCTGTCTCTGTGTCCTAGGCAATCCAAGGATAAAGTTCATACTCACATCTTCCTAAGGTGCTACTGGTACTGGAATAGGCATATATAACCCGGTGTTTTGGCTTTTGGATTTAGCCAAATGATAGGTTCTGCATCGTTGTATATGCCTATTTACATCTCGTTCAAGTCTTGGCCAATAGAAATTCTCTTTTACTAAGGTCACAGTTTTGTCTCGAACAAAGTGTCATACTATTCCACCATTGTGGGCTTCCCAAATGATTGTCTCTTGTAAGGAGCATTGAGGAATGTGTAGGAATTTTCCTCAAAATTGAAACCCTTCATGCCTTTAGTACCGGTGAAAAGGTTAAGCTTCGATAACACTCCATGCTTGTTGGAAATCAGGATTATCTTTATACAATTTCTTGATGGTCTTAAAACCAACAACTTTGGCTTGAATGGCAATTAGCAAAGTATGTCGGTGGCTAAGTGCATCAGCTATTAAGTTCAAAGTTCTAGCTTTGTGTTTAAGTAAAAATAGATAAGCTTGCAAAGTCTCACTCCAAGCAGCATATCTGTGATTGATCTTCTGTTGAGAATTCAAATGTTTAAGGGCCTCATGGTCAGAGTGCAGGATGAATTCCTTACTCATCAAATAGTGACTCCAGTGTTGCATAGCTCATAAAATGGCATAGAACTCTTTATCATAAGTAGAATATTTGAACTTGACAACATTTAGTTTCTCATTGAAAAAGGCTATAGGATGTCCTTCTTGGCTTAGGACAACACCAATTCCAGTGTTTGAGGTATCACAGCTGACTTTAAACATTTAATCAAAGTTAAGAAGGGCTAATACAGGAGCTTCAGTCAAACGTATCTTCAACTCTTCAAAGCTTTTATGGGCTTGTTCTGTCCATTAAAAATTTATCTCCTTCAATGCAATCTGTGAGCGGTGTAGCAATGGAGCTAAAATTTTAGATGAACCTCCTATAGAAAGAAGCTAATCCATGGAAACTTCAAACTTCTTGGACAAATCTCGGGGTTGGCCAACTGTTAATGGCCTCAACTTTATTGGGGTCAACTCGAACACCTTCTGCAGTGATGATATAGCCTAAGAAAATAACTTCATCGGTCAAGAAAGTGTACTTCTTCAGATTAGCATAAAGTTTTTGTTCTCCTAGAGTTTGCAAGACTTGCCGGAGGTGCTTTAAGTGCTCCTCTTGATTTGTACTATAAATAAGAATATCGTCAAAGTAAACAATAACAAACTTGCGATGAAGGGTTGTAACACCCCTCATGACGCTTGTCTTTGGCATTGTGTACAGAATCGGAGGAAACATGATAAAGGAAGGTTCAAGTGAAGAATAAATTAGCTCCATGTCACGGCGAGAAGCAGGGGAGCCGCGACGAGAGCCAATTCCAGTGGCATTTTCGGACTGAAACTGGTGGCACCGCGGTGGACTTATTTGTAGCTGCTATGAGAGTCGAGAAACTGGTTTACATCAGAATCATTTCGGATGGAAAGAAAACAAAGAAACAGAGGGAGCGATGAAGAAGACACGATGAGCTCTGCTAGGGTTCGAGTTTTCTGGCAAATGGGAGTGTTTTCTAGCATCCAAGAGCTTGGATCTTTGTTGGTAAGTGATCTCTAGCCTTCTCTCCTCTCTTTCCTTCTCTATTTTCAGTGGGAAGTTGAGTTGAAGCTTAGGGTTTTTTGTTTGAGCAATTTCCACTTATTAAAATGCTTGATTTTGTGTTGTGGGAGTATTTTGTGGTGTTAGAAATCTTTGGGTATGACTTTTGATTGGATTATGATAGGTTTGAGTTAAACCCTAGATTGGAATTTAGGAAGAGAAGTGGAAATCCAAAATGGTAGGTGTTGGTGTGTGTTTGAATGGTTGTTTAAGGTTTATTGGTATATGTGTATGTTGTTAGAACTCTGAGTTAAGCTTGGACGGATAGATTGTGGATTGTAGTGTTATATGAGTATGTTAATTAAAGGTATTATCTTGTTGTCATGGTAGATTGGCTAATCGGAGGCTTATAGTTCATGATTAGGGTGCTCAGGAGGCTTGCCTAAGCCCCTGTGTGCGTGGTGCTGACAGCTTG
This sequence comes from Adenanthera pavonina, assembly GCA_026686845.1. Taxonomy (NCBI): domain Eukaryota; kingdom Viridiplantae; phylum Streptophyta; class Magnoliopsida; order Fabales; family Fabaceae; genus Adenanthera; species Adenanthera pavonina. Next base: position 47,749,570 of record JAIVEN010000001.1, on the reverse strand, counting down.
AGGTAACCGGGTGTTTGTGTATATTGTATTGTTTATATTGTATGATAGTACGTATATTTGTGTATATATGCATGTTTCTTTCATACCACGATATTGATGTATTTATGTGTACTATTTTCTATATATCATGGTATGCACACAGCTAGCTGATGATTATGATGATGATGACATACGTGATGATGACATTGATATGATATGACATGATGCATAACATGACATTGAGATCATAATGATGATGATGATGATGATTACTATATGATGATACATGAGTATCACCACATAACATTGTGAGATTATGATATATGGCAAATTGAGTAGTGATAATGTGATGACGATATGATATATGATGATAAATATATATATGTTATGGAGGATAAGGATGGAATATATATATATACGTTATAGAGGATAAGGATGGAATATATATGTTAAGGAGGATAAGGATGGAATATATACATGTCAGGGAGGATAAGGAAGGAATATATATATATATATGTTAGGGAGGATAAGGATGGAATATATATATGTTCGGGAGGTTAAGGATGGAATATATATGTTAGGCAGAATAAGGATAGGATCCCTGCAAGGGAGACATGCATTGCATTCATTTCATATTGCATTCATGGATTGTACGAGATGTATATGTGTGTGTGTGTGTGTGTGTGTGTGGTTGATCCCGGTTACTGAGACATTGTCTTACACCCCTCCCCTCCATGACTAACCTTTCAGGTGAAGACTCTGGTGCTAGTTCGGAAAGGATCAAGGAGTTAGCGGTCTTTCTGTCCTCAGGAATTCCAAGTTTTGTTAGTGGTTGTAATTTAGTTTATGTAATTCTGTGCCAAGTAAGTTGATATAGTTTGGTTGCATGGATTAGTGTCCTGGGAGCATAAAGATGTATGTGATGTAATGAGGTGAGATGATGATGGTGGACCCCAGTATAGGTCTTTAATGTACAAGCAGGCATTTATATGCTAGAATGGTTGAATGCGTGCCCAAAGGCAGTTTTGGGCCATGTATGTGAGTTTTGGGCACATAGCCTATTATGTGATTTTGGGATTCAAGGGGGTCAACTCTCAAAAGAAAGGTTTCTTCAGGGTAAAATCTCTTTGGACATGTTAGTTTAGCCAAATATGACATGTATGAAGGGTCTCTAGGTATCCATTTGCCTTTAATGGTAATTGGAGGTGATGGGTTGTGAGTTTTGGTTAAAAAGTGGCCAAAACAGTGTTAGACGTCCAGAAGCTCCAAATAGAGTTGGATTCGAGTGAAATTAGTATCTATGGTTAGATAATGACGAGAGTGACCTGTAGGAGTTGGAATCAGGTCAATCGGAGATTAGAGCATGATGTTATGTACGTCGGAAGTTGGCCCGGCAAATCAGCAATTTGCTTATACAAGTTCTGATGCTAGGGCCGCGGCGGCAGCAAGTCAGTGGTCATCAATGAATCTGTGTAAGGTTGGAGCCACGGATCAACTGTAGCAGGCCGCGGCCTCATCCTGTTCAGGTGCCTTTCAGGTGTTTTTCCGCTGCTTTGAAGTTTTGAGAAGTTGTTTTGAGATGTCTGGGTTGTGTTTGGTTGGTTTTTGAAGTTCTTTGGTCAAGTCGGGATGTCTGGAAGTAGGGTGTTACAAGGGTTGAAGTACCTGATTCATTAAACGCATGAATGTGCTAGGAGAATTAGACAAACCGAAAGGCATCATAGTCAACTCATAAACTCCATCTCTTGTTTCGAAGGTAGTCTTTCATTGATCTCTTGGTCAAATTCAAATTTGATGGCATCTACTACGAAGGTCAATCTTAGAAAAGACTGTTAGGTTTAATGTAATATAAGTTTTGATGATGACAAATATAGAGAAATAAGGAACAAAAATATCATATGTGTCTAACATATATAATATTCCTTATAGAAATAAAATATGCATTAGCATATATTAATTTTGGTTATAATGCATATATCATGTTATTTGCAAATATATCCACTGTGCTTTTACAATGAATAATATATTTTGGATATATAAATTGAACTAACTACTTGGTTTATAAATGAAATATATTAAATGTAGGATGGTTTAAGTAGGAAAAGTGAGCATTGAAATAAAGAAATGGAAATCAATATCATGTCTCACTCAAGAAAGAAGAAGAGAAAGGATGCTTCAAGAATGAAAGATCAGAATAGAGCATGACAAGAAGAAAATGACCAATTGGAAGTGGAACTCAACATTTGAAGACCTAGTCACTAGGTATATTTTGTTTTCACTTAAGTCTTGAGGTGGGATTAATCTTTGAAAATTTACTTAATCTTGTTACCATATGCTTTAAATGAGTTAGATTAAGTAAATATGATGTTAGCATATGTTAGAATTAAGATATAATGGCTAACAAATAAATTTGGTGTTTGGCTCATGTTTTCAAAATGGTTTTCATAAAATGTTTTACCTTATGCTTATAACTTATGAAGGATATGAGGATAAAGTCTCAATCTCAAAGCTTTTCTAAGTATTCCCCATTCGTTTTCATGAAAAGGGTTGAGGTTATCCGCATAACGTAGGTGTTCACCATATCTTCAATTTTATTCATGTGGTTATCCTGATAAGGTTGCTACCTTATTCACATAAGGGAGTGAATAGTAAAGGCCAAGTGTATTATACAGCCCGTTATTAGCATAACTCTAGGAGGTTATCCTGATAACCTATGTTTTTCAGAAACTTAGTTTGTGCTAACAACCTATGTTAAATTCGATTTCAGCATAACCTAGGGAGGTTATCAGCATAACGTAGGGAGGTTATCAGCATAACCTATAGTACAGAGCACTTGGACTTTCTTCACCTAAATTCATTATTAGCATAACCCTGGAAGGTTATCCTAATAATCTATGTTTTTCAGAAACTTAGTTTGTGCTGACAACCTATGTTAAATTTGATTTCAGCATAATCTAGGGAGGTTATCAGCATAACCTATGGTATAAAGCACTTGGACTTTCTTCAGTTAAATTCGTTATCAGCATAATCTTGGGAGGTTATCCTGATAACCTATGTTTTACAAAAACTTAGTTTGTGCTAATTATTTTTCAGAAACTTAGTTTGTGCTGATTAAATATTATCCGAATAAGGAATAACATCCTAAAAGGTTATTCTAATAATTCTCAAAGGTATCCAAGTTTGTGAGATGATTATTCGAACAACTAAGTAGGTTTTCATGAAAATGTTTTTGAGCTAAGACTTAGTCATTTTGGAATGAATATTATCCACATAACCTAGCTAGGTTATCAGTATAATGAAAGTCTAACATTGAAACTAAGAGCCAACAGTCACCTATTATTCACATAACCTGAAGAGCTTATCCACATAACCTGTGTCAAACGCATTTAATGTGGTAGTTAAATGGCTCTTTTTGCAGAGTAACGGCTAGAACTTTTCTCTAACAGATAGATCTTGTGTCTAACATATAGTTACATCACAAATCTATAAATAGAACATCATTTAAACTTATGGGTAATAATCTTAGGTGAGTTTATGCAAATATGATGTTCATATACATAAAATCTTTCTGTATCAACATCCTCTGAAAAACTCACCTCAATAGAGTGTGCTTTCAATATATCATCTACTCTAAAATAAAGTTTTAATTCTTTAATCACTTTTCTCTATTATTTTCTGGTAGTGTGGGGTATCACTAAGAGAGATTACATATCTTGTAAGGATGTGGGGAGAGTGGCTTCATAAGTGCCTACTAAAACTTGTGGGATGTATTGAGGCTTCATAGGTGCCCAAGTCAAACCTGTGGGATATAGTGGAATATCCCAAGTGGTGGCTTGGGAACTGGATGTAGACCAAGTGGTAGGGCTGAACCAGTATAAATTGCTATGTATTGCTCTTCATCTTTTTTATTCAATTACTGCACTTAACTCTCTCTATTCATCCTTGTTTTGCTACACATCTGGTGAATTTGGGTTATAATATAAAAGGACGAAAATCATAAATCACCCAATTCACCCCCCTCTTGGGTGACCAGCCAACCTAACAAAGACAGCAGCTCCATTTAACTGATCTAACATGTCATCGAGTCAGGGTATCAGGAACCGATACTTGATGGTGATCTTGTTCACTGATCGACAATCAACGTACATTCTCTAACTCCCATCCTTCTTAGATACTAGAAGAATGGGTATATCACAATGACTGACACTCTCACGAATCAATCCTTTCTTCAGTAACTTTTCAACTTGCCGCTAAATCTCAGCATGTTCCTGTGGACTCATTCTATAAATAAGCTTGTTAGGAATCACTGCTCCTAGAACAAAGTCCATTACATGTTGGATGTCTTGCATAGACGACAATCTTGGAGGAATCTCATCTGAGAACACATTTGTAAACTTAGCTAGCAAATGTCAACTCCGGAAGGAATAATAGACCCATCATTTGCTTTAAACAATAAAATGAATCTCATGACCTTGACTTCTTCTTTCGTTACTTTGAGCTGCTTTTTGGTAACTAAGGACACTCACGACTTGGACTTTTTTTTGCTGTATTCGCTAGGCAGCAGTGGAGCTAACTTGATCTTCACCCCATCCTTCATAACAGAATAGGTATTTGCATGTCCATTGTACATAGCATAATAATCATATTGCCATGGTCTTCCAAGAAGTAGATGGCAAACATCCATGGGTACAATATCGCACCAGGCTTCATCTTGATATTTCCTGCCAATTGAGAAAGAAACAAGGCAACGCTTAGTAACTTTTACCTCACTTCCCTTGTTGAGCCACTGTAGCTTGTATAGGTGTGGGTGATCCTGAGTTGGGAGCTTCAGCTTCTCTACCATGCAATTTGAAACTACATTCTCATAACTTCCATTGTCAATGATGACATCACAAACTTTCCCCTGAGTCCTACAACGGGTATGAAAGATATTGTGACACAGCCAGGGCTCCACTTTTATGGGTGTTGTATGCAAACTCCTTCTAATCATCAATGATTATCATTAATCTGTAGTAAGGAACTTTTCATCATATACTAGTTCATCAAACACAAGCTTTTCCTCCTATACTTCTTCAGACACTTCATAAGCTTGCTCATCAATAATGGTGATAACCCTATGGTTGGGATAGTCTATGGCAATGTGCCCAAACCCTTGACATTTAAAACATTTAGGTGTTTTAGAGCCAGACTCCTTGGTGAATTTTGCTGGAGGCTTGCTCAAGGAACCAGGCTACTGAAATTGTGTATTGTGGGCATTAGAAAAACTTCTGGAGGAAAAAGGTTGAAATGAGGATCTTCGGGGAATCTGTTTCTCAACACATATGGCTAGATAGATTATGTCATCTAAAGTCCATTACTGTTGAAGTTGGACTGAATGGGCGATGTTAGTATTTAACCCTCCAATATATTGGGCTATCGTCTGCTCTTCCTTTTCTTGAATATCACACTTCATCATGAGCTTCTCAAATTCCCTAGTATATTCTTCCACAGACAAGACTTTTGGCTTAGATTTTGTAACTGAATAAAACTATCTTGATAATAATGTTAAGGTAAGAACTTATGTGAGAGCTCGTGTTGCATCTTGTCCCACGTTCGGATCTTACTTTTCCTTTCTCGTTTACACCTCCTTTTAAGGTTTTCCCAAATAATGGAGGCTTTTTTTTTAGTTTGATGGCAACAATCTTCACCTTCTAGTCGTCTGGTACTTCTTTATACTCAAATACTCATTCAATAGTTTGTAGCCAATCAACGAACACATCTGGCTGCAACTTTCCTTTAAATTTAGGGGTTTAGGGATTTCCATTTTGATATAATTGTAGTGGACTGTTGGTCATTGAGGACGGCGGTTTCCAGCTAATAGTGTGTTGCTACTATACGAGTCTTCTTCTATTTGCTCTCTTTGTTCCTCCAATTGGATTTGTTGGACATTCACAAACTCCTAAAGCAGTTGAATTTAGTTTCTCGATGCTTCAATCCCAATTTCATGAACAGGTCTCTATCCTAGAGGCATTTTGAGAAGTTATGGGCCTAATGCAACTTTCAAAAGGTTTAGGGTAAAATTTGAAAATTTTAAAAATATAGGGGTCAAATTGCAATTTCAAAAAGTTGAAATTTGAGGAAGTTTAAGGGTCAAAATGTAATTTTGGATGGTTCATGGGCAAAAGTGAAACATCAGAAAGATAAGGGGAAAATGTAAATTACGGAAAGTATTATGGTGAAAATGTGAATATGAAAGAATTTAGGGGTCAAACTGTAAATATGGAAAGTTCGGATGATTGAGATTTGGCGACATGGCAGATGGAACACTTGGCACTATGTGAGTGGCTGACGTATCATTGACTGGACACCTTAGTGCTTGTGTGGCTGCTGACACAAATGATTGCGTGCCGTTGATGACATGGCGAGCTTCGGACATGTGGCAGACAATGGATGGATGAAAAGTGGCTCCAAATAGGGGTTTCAACAATGACAATGATGAAACTCCAAGAAAACCTCACTTTCTAACCAATTTTCAAGGGCTCTCTCACTTCTCATGGCTTTAGAAACTCTCTAACCAGGCTCTGATACCAAAATAGCTTAGAAACCAAGTGGAATACTCTCTAAATGAGGAAAATAAGTTCTGAATATTACTTGCATCATTTCACAAAGGGAGAACCTCTTTTTATACTAGCTAGGAGGCTCCATAACTGATAATGAAATTAAAGCTAATGGAGGTTACGGAGGTTATAACACATAATTAAGGAGTTACAAACCATTAGTATGAGAGCTTTAAGGAGGAAGGTAATGGGAGTTGTGAAGGAGGGGTTACATGAGTTACAACTCATAGTATTAAGGAGGGAGTTATGATGAATTTAATTTATTCTTCCGTTTCAATTAGACGTAATACATAAATGCTTGACCAAAATGAATAAAAGAATTAGAACAAAATACAAAATACAAAAGATTGAAGCCCAAGTAGGTAATAAGGCCTAACTCAGCTAGCAGGCCTCATCCTAATAGTGAAAGATTTAAAATAAAGTCAGTTATCAGCTGAGAAATACTTTGATACTATAAAATTAATGGGCTAAAAATATAATATTATTTATTTAATCTAAGAAGATGAAAGAAAAGAATCATGGCTGAATAACTGTTACTCCCTGTGGTTTATAAGTCACCTTTATAAGAAATCTATATTTCACAATATAAAACATATTATAAATTATATAATATATTTATTTATTTTTCAAAATGCCCCTTAAAAGATATTAAATGACGTGCCACACTAGTCATTAATTACCAGTCTTAGGAAAGTATTAAATTAGGGTAATTTAAGAAATGACAAAATTCTTTCAGTTATTAATTACCATATTTAGTTTTGTGTGCGATAATTAAAAGTACCGAATTGGAGCAAGTATGTTTGAGATGCCAATGAAAACAATAGATTGGTTTTTTAAAATCAATTGACTGGATCACAATTCTAAGGGGCTTTCCAGCACTAGTTAATTAGGCCTTTGACTTGTTTATCGGGAAAAAAAATAATTAGGCCATTGACTTCTTACATTTGTATGTCTTGAAGTATTTCCATTATTTATTATTTTAAGCCTCGATCGATCAGTTTTTTTTTTTTTCGAAATTGGGTGAAAACACCATCTCGTTATAATAGAATTATCATCTCGTTACCATGACGAAAGTCTCATCGTCCATCTTTTTTTTTTTTGATAAAAATAACAACTTTATCTCATCATCCATCTATCACATAGTCTTCGATCTGTTTTTCTTTTCAAATAGTAATATAATCAGAAAAATCGGATAGAGAAGAAACGGAAGTTCTAATGTTAGCAAATTAGCCAAAAGTTTACGCTTTTGATCTCTTAAGCTACTTTCATCAAACTCCACTCTTCTATTTCAATTTTTCACACTCATTCTTCCACCTTTTACATTAGTGAAGAAAAATTCACTTAAAAAATAGAACTATCATACCCAACTTTTACTACTCATCTTTAGTAGTTTTATATTGTCATTTCAATTTTTTACACTTATATTCTCCCATTTCATAATAATAAAGGAAAATTTAGGCAGAAATATCAACTCTCAACCATAGTAATTAATTCCACACTCATATTTAGCATTTGTACATTTTTATTTCAATTTTTTACATTCATCTTCTCTATTACATAGGGACAATTCAACTAAAGAAAAAGTAATTGTGCTAGTAATTTAAATGAATATTAATTCATCAGTATAAAATGAGAAAGATAAATGTCAAAAATTGATATAGCAATGTAAAACTCCCAAAAATAAGTATCAAATTAGAGCATGAGGGTGTATTATTTTAGAAAGATATTTGAGTAATTTAGCATCTTAGTTATGTTGACTTTAAGACCTTGGATCTATTATTAACATTTTACAATGTGCTGGTCTATTATTAATTCAAGATTTTGGTCCATAACTTCTACTCTATTTTATTAAGCATAATACTACCTTGAAATTCACCAAGAAAATGTTAACTGCATATAGCATCCAATATCATTTAAATTGACTTTCTAATAGTTATGCCCTTGACATTTATATAGAAATCCATATTACAAGTTCCACTTTAATTTGTTTAACCTTAAAAAAGAGTTGTTTGATCTAGAAGAAATTTTTTCGAAAGTTATTTTTTGTGATTCCTCAGATCGTATTGTTATTTGGGAAAAAAATTGTTTTCGTATATTTTGTATTTTAAAATTTAGGAATCAAAATTATAATTGATTTCTTGAATTAATGTTAATTGTCTGCAATTTTTTTATTCCAAATATATCTCCCCGGCCGGTTAATTAATTTTTCCTTTGAATAGTTCTCCAAATTGCGCCCCTTTTTATATTTGTATTCTTTAAGCAACGCTTTACTAAAAGAAAATTTTCGAAAGTTTTATATATTATGTTCTATATATGAACATAGAAAATGTTTTGGTACTTTCCACCCTATAAAAACAAAAAGGTGACAGCAAAAGCACGCACAAGATCTTTGTAGTATACATCATGCATGTTTCATGTAAATTTTGTCTTAATTCTATATGTATTTATATATTCTATAAAAATTATAACAAGTAATTTATAATATTAAGTCATGAATAACTCGATGTACTGCATATAACCTTTAGTTAAAGTATAAAAAACCAGGATTTTTTTTTTCTTTTTGGGCTGACAATAAACCATATGAAATGAATCAAATGATTGTATATAATTGAGGGCTTCACATCCGATGATAAATGAAGAAAATTCAAAGAATTGACCTACGAAACCAGGAAGAACTTATCTTACCCAAGGGAAACTTCCTCAAATACGTGTACTTCTTCAACTTTCTTTTGTAATAACGCGATTTTTTTTTGGCCAGAATAATAACGCGATTAAGCTAACTTATATATATAAATATATATGTATGTATGTATGTATGTAGAAACCGTTTTGGTTAAAATTTTAAACCTGATGAAAACAAAAGGATGAGAACAACATAACGCACAAGATGTTTGTCGGACATGTCTGAGTTTGTCTCATAAATACAAAGTACAAACCATGGAATTTCTCACTACAAACCATGGAATAAATAAATTTAGTTTACTTCAAGGAAACATTCAAACAATTGACCTTCTTTATTTTATTCGAAACCCTGCATGAACTTGTTCTTATCCAGAGAAACTTTCCCTATATACATTGTAAATACTCTAGTTCGATCAACTTTGTTTCGTTATACGTAAGTATATATATTACAGTTGGACTTTTTCCACCACATGCCTGGGATCAACGCGATTAAGCTCAGTTAAAATAATATTATTCTATACAACAGCTAGTTTATAATGACCCAGGAGCTAGCTTCACAAAGAGATTGCTATTTTGATAAAGACCTGGCAATAAAGACCTGGACAAAGCCGCAAAACACAAGCCACACAAAATTGAATATAGTATTCTCACGCGTCATAATCATCTTCATGTCCAGGCCTCACAGAACTACATGTATACATATATGAACACTCCCAAACACCCAATCACAAAGAAATAATATATATATATATATATATAGAGAGAGCTTTCTAATTTTGAGCAGAGAGCTAGAGAGCAAGCCTTTCTTCAAGCAACAAACAGAATATTCATCTTTGAACATTTTAACTCTTCATATAAGCTCTGAACAAAGAGATCAAGCCTCCCTTCATCCAGAGTTACGTTATCATGAAAATCTCAGTGATTTTCACCTTACAAATATTAGGAGTTTTGTTCCTCAACAACCTCCTTATTTCCCGAGCATATAGGCATTATACTTTTGAGGTATGCTTTTGTCAAGCTAATAATTAACTTTATATTTCGAAGCAATTATTCTCAGAATTGAGATTATATTTACATATTTTTTTTCTTATCTGCATCTTGACGTAAGCATATGCATTCATCATGAGTGGCACGTGGACCGAGAAAAACAAATGCAGAGTATTGATGAGTGTTCCTCGAAATATTGCAACGTGCCAACGCGTTTATTGATTTGGAAAAATTACATCAAATTGACAACGCGTTCCGGTTTGCTAGGGTCCGATTCTTGCGGCCAGATTGATTAAATATATGACTTAACTGCAAGAAAATAAATGAAAAATTAGATTCAGATCACGTATCAAACTTTGCTTATTTTATTTTCTTTTTTTCTTTTCATAAGGATCTTTTAATTAATTTATATAGATAAAAATAGGTAATTAAAATTAATTAAAAAAATTACTGCTATAATATTTTTAAAATATCCTTAATAAAAGTCATTAGCTTTTACCTCATATTAGTGCTTAGAGAGTGTTAAAATTATCAAAAACATTTGAAAAAATCTCACATTAATATTTTACTCTTATATTAAGAATCATAAAGATCTTCTAAAAGGAGATCTTATATTAAAGATTGAAAGCAATATAATTTAGTATCATATCAAATATCCAAAAAAAAAAAGATACTCCTTCCATTTTCGAACCGTTTATATTTTGGAGTTATGCATATAAATTAAGAAAGTTATTAAATAATCTAAGTATTAACAAAATTTGTTTATATTTTACTATAATACCCTTATAAATTATGTGTTTGTAAGTATTTTATTCTATGATGTCTTTCTTTTATCTCATTATTATTGAAGTGTGAAATTGTCTAGAAAATAATTAATGCTATCTTTAAAATCTAAAGCAACAATTATTTGAAAACAAAATAAAATGTCCAAACATGTCAACGGTTGAAAAACATAATCACTCCCTCAATTCCAGAATATAAAAGATGTTTTTCATTTTTTTTATTTCAAAATATATGAGACAAATGGGTTTTGTCTGATTAATTAATGTATTTTTTTCAATTTTACTCATGATTAAAGTAGAGTAGAGTTACTTTTATGAGAAAAATTAAAATGATATATATATATTTTCTTATTTGCATCAAAGACACTTCGTACACAAGACTTTGCAGCACCAAGAACATATTGACAGTGAATGGGCAATTTCCAGGGCCAACCTTGCATGCTACCAAAGGTGAAACAATCATTGTTGATGTCTATAACCAAGCCAATGACGCAATGAGAGTATCACCATCCATTGGTACATCAAATTCAAAAAACCCAATTCCATTTTCTTTTTTTTTTCCCATTCTATAAATCTGTATTTTATTATTTATTTTTTTAACCAGAGATTTCAATTAATCTGTATCAATTATTATTGAGCTTAATATAAGTTGTTCAAAACATGATTGTTAATTTGCAGGCATGGAGTAAACCAACCAAGATATCCATGGTCAGACAGCCCTGAATATATCACTCAATGTCGGATAAAACCAGGTCCCAAATTCAGCCAGAAAGTCATCTTCTCAGAAGAGGAAGGCACTCTTTGGTGGCATGCTCATAGCGACTACTCTCCAGCACTGTTCATGTGCTATTGTCATTAAACCAAAGCATGGAACCTCCTATCCATTTCCAAAACCGCACGCAAAATTTCCTGTTATATTAGGTATCTAATCTTTTGATTTCAAAAATTAAACATGACTTTGTTTTCAGATATTTGCTCTCCAATTTTTAATAAATATTTTGAAAGACTAATGTCACACCCTAAACTCACGAGGCCCTATTAAGCCAATTGTTGCAACCAAAGTTCAAAAAATCAGACCGAACATTGAACCGGTCAAGGCACTGGTTCAAGATTTAATGGTTCAACCGTGGTTTAATCAAAATTAAACTTGTGATAATAAATTCAATAATTTTTTTAATTTATACATTATATAGAAAATAAAAAAATATTATTAATAAGTTTCACAATCTAATATTAAAATCTAAATAAGTTAATATTCATTTGTAAACATATTTTGAATTTTAAAAAGTCAATTAATATTTTTTCATATTATTTGTTAAGTAAATTTATCATTATTAATAATTATGAATCATAATAATGCTTATATAATATTATAATATAGAAAGAAAAAAATTTATACAAAAAATAATAGTATTTAGTACTAAAAATAATGTTATTTTATTTTTAAAAAATAACAAAATTTTAAAAAATTTTAAAAAATTAAAAAAATTAAAAAATAAACCAGTTTGACCGGTTCGATACCGGTTTGATCAATTTTCCTCTTATTCTCACTGGTTCTAGAAAGGGGCGGTCGAGATCTATGACCGAACTGAACCTAACACGAAGAACCAATCGAACCGACCGATCCGATCCGATTTTTTGAACATTGGTCATAGCAAAACAGGAAAGAAAAGATAGAATAAAGGGGTGCCACCGTGGCCAACACTATAATGTCACGGCTTGAGATGTTTTTAGGCGAGTCTGGGAAGTGACCCAAGACACATTGTGCCGCAGCCACGGTTATGGCGCCATGGCACCATCAGCTAACAAAAACTTAGCTCCTTGCTGATTTTTCGACCGAACTTTCAATGTGTACAACTTTATGCTCTGACTTCCAATTAACCTAATTTCGACTCATACACGTCACACTAATCCCTTTCTAATTGTACACACCAACCATGTGTCTAAACACCTTCGTATGGGGATTTTGGACATCTGACACCAAATTGGTCACTTTTTCCCAAAAACAAAAACTCAACACCTTCAATAGCCACCCATAAGCAATTGGCATGCTGAGACTATTTCTATAAGTCATAAAGGACACGAGGAACATGTCCAAGAAGGTTCTAACCTGAAGAGACCACTCCCTTAGATTTTGACCCCCTTGATCCCCAACTCAACTAACGGACTATGTGCTCATTTCACAAACCAAGGGTCCTAAATACACATTAGGATCACAACTAGACATACAAATTCAAAGTGGGCTAAGGACATCAACCATAAGTTCAATACCAGCTAACATTCAAGGACACATAACATGCATATGATCCCACCAACATTTAATACAACACGAATAGAGTTCAGGCCATCAACACTAATGCGGCCACCTAATGCACCCAAGATGGGTCCAACAAGGCACATACTACATTTACTTCCCAAATTACATCAATCCATAATCCCTACATAAAATAATGGCACTTTACTAGAATTAACAAAAATTAACAACATGGGGGAACATAGTCCCCAGCACGCACAAGTATACCCTCAGTCTTCCTTACCCAAGCCCTCCTTGTCCTTGTTAGTACTAAACCCTTCACCTGGAAATGTTAGCCACGGGATTAGACATATATCCCAGTAACTAAGGGTAAACACATACACATACATATTCATGCTTTCATGTTAACAATAATTATAAATCGTCACCAATGCAATATGCATGATATACATATACTACTCCCATCATTGCATGGCTAGAACTATGAGCTAGTTACCATGACAAGGTAATCTCAACTAGTGGGCCCCTTCGAACAACCTATGGTGGTCGATTCTAGGGTCACTACCTAGCTTTCCTTCCAATGGTCATGACCCGGCTAAAGGTCATTGCACCAAAGGTTGAACCATGGCTCTTCTTCTCCTGGACCACTAGAATTAGTGGGTATTTAGAGAAGATGCACCCCAATTCACAGCCACTTAAGTCTCTCAGCCATAGAATGGCTATTTAGTGACTAGAATATACATATACAAGCCGCACCGCCTGAACACAAGGTCTTGTGTGCTATTTAGTGAATTGGTATACCACGTGATATATAGAATATTGTCACCCAGACCATATATCTCAGCAATGTACACAATGTGACAATGCTCAATGCATGCTAACATGTCAACATATATTACTTTCCAATGTGCTAACATGCCATATGAAGGTATACAATATATCGCGGGGTGTATAATCATAATTCCATATCAAAAGTCATTACCATTCACACATATCATAATCATTGACATCATATTATCATTTCATCATACAATGAGGTAGAGATAGATAACTTACTTACCCTGTAGTCATATATATCATGATATGAAAAAGATCAAGCATAATTAGGCTATAGGAATTATCATGATATGAGAAGGTAAACCATATATATATACACATAATATGAGTACATCATGGTATAAAAATAACTAAACATATATCACACACATATAAGAAACCACGGTTACCTCAACCGTCAAACCCATTTGACACCTCAGTAGGTCAAATAGAGCAACCACCACCAATCCAATACTTTACAATTATAATCCGAAGTCAAGGGTCCACAATCAAGCTATATGCCAACCTATATAACATTAATTCCTTATTACCATCACTATTCTTCAACCTTAACATACATATTTATCAACTCAAATGTATCCCGAATGGAAAGCAGCACTTCATTAAGCAAACCCAAGTATCAAAATACTCTAAATAACTTTTAGAATCATAATTATACTTCCCCAAGTTCAAATTCCCAAATATGTCAATGTTTGAGGGTTAGGGTTAAGGAGATATACTACCTAAACATCATAAAACCAATAACTCATCCATAGAAATGTCCAACAACACCTCTAGTTCACATTTATACACAATTTAATTTTTGGAAACTTATCCAATTGGAACCCCAACCAAATCCATGAAAAATCTTCGGTGAAACTTGAAGAAAAACACAGAGGAAGGAATGACTTACAAACAAGATTTGAAATCCAAAATGCCAGAAATCAAACCCCCAAGAATGAGAAGATCAAACCCTAGCAAAGAAAACTATCCTCCCTCCATTTCCCTTTCTGCTCACGTCTAGTTCCAACTTCTGATTTAGCCTTGTTCAAACATGCTCGCCGCAGCATCACCTAAGTTAGCCGCGGTGCCAATGCTTTCTGTTTCTCTATCACCGCAACACTACTGTTCCTCACCGTGGCCCTAACGCCCTCTATCTCCTCTCTCCGGCTTGCTCCATTTTGATCCTTCCTCGGATCCTGATCCCTCCAGTCCTGTATCATTTGACAAAGTCCTTCTTAAAATGATGAATAGGGTCAATACAACTAAAAGTTATGGCTATACTTTTGTGACTTGTATATGCAGGAGAATGGTGGAAAGAAGACATTGTTAAAGTTTAAAATGACTTTCACAGAAGTGGAGGAGACCCCATGTTATCTGATGCTTACACTGTTAATGGTCAACCTAGTGAACTTTATCCATGTTTAAATTCCGATAATTAATATACTTGCTTCTTTTTCATTTCTCAATTCATATATTCAGTACATGAAAGTTAATAATAATTTGTATTTCTGGCAGAAACATTCAAGCTAAGAGTTCAATGTAACAACCCTCATGACATTTGTATTAGCATTTTGTGCAGAACCGAAAGAAATAAGACAGAGAAAGGTTCAATGTAGAGGAAAAAGAACTCCATGTCACGGCGAGAAGCAGGGCCGTTGTGGCGAGAGAGAGTTCCAATGGCATTTTCTAGCTAAAATTGGTGGCATCGTGGTGAGCTTATCTAGAGCCGCAATGAGAGTCGGGATTTTTGCTTTAAACTAAATCATTTCAGTAGGTCGAACACAAAAAGAAAAGAAAGAAATAGAGGAGAACCGATGAAGCTTTGTTAAGGTTTGTGTTTTCTGGCACTTATAAGTGATTTTCAGCCTCTTGAAATTTGGATATTAGTTGGTAAGTGATCTCTACTCCTCCCTATCCATTTTCTTCGGTTTTGAGTTAGATTTTCTAGGGTATAAGTTGGGATTTTTGATTTTGGCTGAAATCCACCGATTAAAATGGATGAAATAGGGTTAATGGAGTATGATTTGGTATTCTTATTACTTGGGTGTGAGTTTTAAAGGGATTATGCATGATTTGAGCTTAACCCTAGGTTATATTCGGTTGAGGCTCTTGGGAATCTGAAGTGTATATGATTGATTGATGTTTGAATGGTTTTTAGGAGCTTAATGATGCATGAAAGTGGTGTTGGAACCTTGGGTTAGGCTAAAGTAGTTAAATTGTGGAATTTGGATATTTGGATTGTATGTTAATTGAGGTATTGTGTTATTGTTAAGGTTGTTGGCTAATTGGAGAAGACAAGTCGTGGAATTGACATTTAAGAAAACTTGTGGAAACGGGTGTGTATGATATTGATAACCTGAGGTAACCGGGTATTTGTATTATTTGCATTATATATGTATATTATGTTGGTATATATATGTATATATACATCTTTCCGTTCATACCACAATATGGATATATGTGTGCATGGTTTGTCTTTATATCGTGCTATGCACACAGCTAGACACATAGGGTATGATGATTATGATGAATATGATGACTATGATGATGATGATTAGAGATAATGATGATGATGTGGTATTACATTATGCATGCATGACATTGTGAATCATGATGATGACAATTATATGATGATATGATATGAACATCACCACATAACATTGTGAGAATGTAATATATGACAGATTGGGTGGTGATGACAATATGATATACGATGATATGATATGATATATGATAAAGGAGGATAAGGATAGGATTTCTGTGACTACATCACCTCTTATGGCTAGGAGGGAAAGGCATGCAGTAAGCTGCACATTCCTTAAATCACTACCAATTCATGATGGGAAAGGGGAAGAAGAGCCAAGGTCTGAGCTCTAGTATAACCTTTGACTAGTTTGCATTAGAGTCAGGTGAGCTTGGTGATGTCCCGGAATCAGTCTTCACCGATTGTTGGAAGGAAATCACCTATATGAAATGCCTTGTTATGACAACAGCTCATGGTTCTAGCCATGTACGAGGGAGGCATGCATTCTATTTCATATTGCATTCATGAGATTGTATGAGATATGTGTGTATGTGTGTGTGTGTGTGTGTGTGTGTGTGTGTGTTGTTCCCGGTTACAGAGACATTGTCTCACACCCCTTTCCCATGAACTAACCCTTTCAAGTGACGATTCTGGCACTAGTCCTAAGAAGACAAGGGAATAGCATTAGACGTGGGAATACTAGGACTATGTAGTATATGTTTATTTGAATATGTACTTTGTGCTAAGTAGGATAGATGGTTTATATCTAAGTGAAGACATTGATATTGTTATTGTAATAGAGTTGTTGTTGTTGGCATGTTATGGATGTGAAATTGAGTTGTATGTGTTGTGTATATTGAGTTGTGGTATATGTGAGCCCAAAGGTGGAATTGGTCCTTATTGGTGTGGTTTAGGCCTATAGCCAACTTTGTCAATGTGGGGTTCAAATGGGTCAAATCTCAGAGGAGTGATTCATTTGAGGTAAAACCTCTTTGGATAAGTTAATTAAGTAGATTAGGACTTGTGTGAGTGGTCCTAAATGGTCATGTTGCCTTTGGTGGCAAATGGGAGTTGTAAGTTATGAGTTGGAAGTCAGGCCGAGGCGCTAGAGAGAGACAGTGGGCATGAGTTTCTAGGAGGAGATGGAGCCACGGTGATACTGTAATGGCCGCGGCCCCAATCCAATTTTTGGTGTCCTTTGACATTTTTCCGCTGCTCTAAGGTTTTGAGAAGTAATTGTGAGATATTTAGGTTATGTTAGGTTGGTTTTTTAAGTTTTTGGTCAAGTCTATAGGTGATTGGGTGTAAAGTGTTACATTTAACATGGCAAAACCTATCTTCTCTTAATGATCAATGCTGCACGCACTAGAAGAGGTTATATTCTTTGGCATTGCAAACCATAAACTAACTGTGGTAGGAACAGATGGAAGCTACATAAAGCCAGTGAAAGAAGATTACATCATAATCTCACCTGGTCAAACTATGACTGTCTTATTAGAAGCAAACCAACCAACAGATCACTACTACATGACTGCTAAAGCTTATTCCAGCTCTGCTAATGTTGTCTCATTTAACTACTATCCTTCAATACAAAGGCAAGTACATCCCAACTTCAACTAAACCTCGTATGCCTTTTCTTCCATCCCCAAATGACACCATTACCTTCACCAACCTCATAAGCCAATTCAGAAGCTTGGCAGATAAGAACCACCCTATTGATGTGCCCTTAGATATAGGCACCAAGTTTTTCTACACTATCTCTATCAACACATTACCATGTGAGGATGGTTCGATGTGTGCTAGCCCAAATCAGACTTGCCTCATGGCTTATATGAACAATATAAGCTCAATTACCTCCTGGCGCTAACATTTTGCAAGCTTATTATAATAGAGTTAATGGTGTTTATGGAGATGAGTTTCCTGATATGCCACTACTAGCATTTAACTTCACTGGGAATGATCTTCCTTAATTCCTGTTGACTCCATAGGTGGGCACGGAGGTGAAGGTGCTTGAGTATGGATCCACGATGGAGCTTGTTCTTTAGGGAACTAATGTGCTTGCCGGAATAGAACACCCTATTCACTTGCATGGACATAGTTTCTATGTGGTGGGTTGGGGATTTGGGAA
The DNA here is from genome assembly GCA_026686845.1 of Adenanthera pavonina. NCBI lineage: Eukaryota > Viridiplantae > Streptophyta > Magnoliopsida > Fabales > Fabaceae > Adenanthera > Adenanthera pavonina. The sequence continues at coordinate 47,730,819 of JAIVEN010000001.1, read as the reverse complement.
CTTTGACAATGATAAGGACCCTTTAAAGTACAATCTTGTTCACCCTTCTTACCAAAACATGGTTTCTATACCCAAAATCGGTTGGGTTACCATAAGATTCACGACTAAAAATCCAGGTATTTTACCTACCTTTAGGATACTGGCTTCATTTCGGATCTTAAAAATTAATTTAATTCGATGTTTGGATCTTTTACTTTTTGCTTTCATCATATTTTGAATTTTTATATTCATTCTATTTGCTTTGAAAATGTGGGTGTAGGGGTGTTCAATCAACTCGGTAGACCCGGTCCTACTCGACATTCCGAGTTGATCCCGAAGATCGGGCCGGGTTGGACACCAGATTAGGGTCAAAGCTGGTCTCGCCCGGTCCCCGTATATATATAATTACATATATATATATTTATTTATTTATAAATATTAATTTTAATATGATATTTTTCTTAATACATCATACATAATAAATTGCCTATATCATTATTGTGAATATTTTTAAAAATCTAATATTTTAATTTTATTTAAAACTTTTAACTTAATTTCTTAATATTGTTTAAAAATAATATATGATTATTAAGTATTTATAATATAATTTTAATAAATGTTATTTTTATTATAATATTATTTTTTAAAGAAATATATTTTGAATGAATATAATTATAATTTTATTAATAAATAAAATTAATTTGTTTTTTATTTTTAAATACATTTTATTTAAGACCGGGCCAACACTGGTCTCAGAGGCCAAGTTGGTCTGGTCCTGCTTGATCTCACAAAGACTAGACATCAGGTTGATTATCAACTCGGTCTTACCCGATCCTTATGCACCCCTATATGGGTGTATGGTTCATGCACTGTCATTCAAACCATCATGTGACATGGGGGATGGCTATGTCTTTCATTGTGAAGAATGGTTACAATCCAGACAAACTGATGCTACCAATCACCACCGGACATGCCCGAATGTTGATTTTATTTTATTTTATTTTTTTGGCCAACCAAATGTAAATGTTGATTTTAATTTGAAAGGATAAAAATCAAGAAAAGTTGTTTAACATAATATTCTTGTATTCTTTTATTATTCTTTATTTATTCGTTCTTTAGTTCTGTGAGATAAAGGGACGAAGAATTTGATAGTAGAAGAATATGAATAATTGTAGAATTTGCAGATTCATATATGATTCTCTTTTCAAGACGCTTTTAAACAAAGTCGTTGTTCAATATTGTTACATTGAAAATGTCAGTATAATATTTATGATGTGTCTGTAACAGATGTGAAATAATAAAATGTGTTGGCAATATTTCTGCCAATAATTGCTGCTTATGATAAGTAGAATATTAATTTACTGACGAGATCTTGAAAGTGCCATTGAACAAGCATATTTTGATTTTGATTATTGACGGCTCACGAATCACGATGTTTCTGGTTATTAAGGCACTTTAGCGACACTTATACCAATAGTGGAAACCCCATTTTGTTTTTCAGAACTGTAAAACACAGGATGGTTTCGAAAACTTTCATTCATGGTGATCACATCAAAAGTGGATCCCACTCTTGTCAAAAATTGGAAATATTTTACACTCCACACTTGATATTATCAAATTTTATGCACGTGAATATCAAGAATTCAAGAAGAATATTGATTAACAAGGTGATTTGGATCATATCTTTATGTATTTTGCTTTTATTTTTTAACATGAGAATGTAAGTTGTATATTAATTTTTTTTAATTTCATTCTTCTCAATTCATTATTCATCAATGTGTACGGTGTCCCATAAATTTTGCTTTATTTTGAATAAATTTTTACTCTTCTAATTAAATATCTTTCTAATTAATTGCTATAAAATTATAAAATTAAATTAAGTAAAAAAAATATCATAATCTAGAGATTAACGTAGTTGATGTCTTCCATTTGATTGAAATTTCCATTTTAAATCCCAATAGGCATCTATGGCTTGGCTCGTATTGATTTGAGTTACATAAGGATTGTCGCACCTAAAAAAATGCGACAAAAGGAAAAGAGACAAGAAAAGAGACAAATCAGGTTTTCTAACGAAAACTGACTTATGAGGAATCGCTATCAAAATTTTAAGGACAAATCTTAAAAAACCAACTTAAGAAAGAAAAGGATGGCCTGCTTAATCAGAGTTAGGTTCAGAAGTCGATTGTGCATAGGGAAGGTGTTAGGCACCCAACGACACCCGTTTCTAGAAACGGTTACCTTACGTTAATTGTGTAAATTAAAATTGCTTTAAAAATATTTTAATTTTCCTTTTATCATTCACGTACAAGAATAAGAGTAGAGAATAAAGAAATTAGGAAAATTTGGAAAACAAAATAGGAGAATAAATTCAATTAAAAATTAAGGGGATATAAGAAAAATGAGGAAAAGGAATTGGGAAGATAAATTGGAAAATATTTATTTATTTACAAGAGTGGACTTGACTCATGATCAAAGTCTGGGGCCTACATACCCTGCAATAAGGATCAAAACCCATGTAGTTCGGGACTAGAAATGCACGTCAATTGATTGATATTTTTTTAACTATAAAATTTTTGTGATAAGAGAAAGTTAATTGAAAATAATTTAACTTTTTGCAAACAAAACAATGTTTTGAGATTGAGTGGTGCGTTTTAATTTGTAAAAATATAATTTAATCCCGTTTACTTACTCTTATTTTATTTTGCTTTGAAAATGTATGTATTTTTTATTTTTTTATTTTTTAAAAAATGATATATTTTTGTACTTTTGAGAATTTTCCTTTTAAAAGAAAATAAAAACTGATCCACCGATTGCAAACTCACAGTCGTGCCCGATAAATCGATTCCTTAATTACCTGTAGAAATTATAAACATCGTACAAAGGTTTTATTATACATTTAAAGCAAAAATTTAGAAAATATTATTATTTTTCGATTTTCAATTAATGATTTTATTATACATTTGAAAATAAAATTAGAAAGGACTTGCTATATTATCATAATGAATTTTGAATGAAATATAATTATTTTCTTAAAAAATTATTTAACTGATATATCTATGTGGATTCGCAATCTCACGCGACTTAGTAAACTTAAATACCTGCATGAATTCTAAAAACTCACGTGGTGTAATTATTAAGCCAATTATTTATTTATTCATTTATTATTTATTTATTGTTTATATGAGAAAGTGAAATTTTGAATGGAAGGTAATTTATTATAAGTATCCCTTTATAATACATCCGTGCAACCCCGTAAGCTCACACGGTGTGATTGTTTTAGCAGTCTGCAAAAGCTCTAGATACCTTCGTGACTAATTTTTAAAAGCAAACAAGAAGAGTATGTATTATGACAAATATTTAAAAATATGTAGGATTTTATGATGGTGTGTTAATGTACAAATTCAAGTGATAGTTTTGATCTACTACAGTAAAAGAGTTGTATAAAAGATAGGAAAAATGATCAAACTATTTTTTTTTTATTCTCCACTCTCCCCCTTTGCTTTGGTGATGAGGCCTTGATTTCTCTCTAACTTGATCAACGCTCTTGCTCTTGAGATGCTCCCATGATGCTTGCAAGGAAATAAAAGGGAGGGAGATTTATCTTAAAAACTTGGAACAAAAAGCCAAATAATTTCTTATAAAAGAACAAAAACCACGTGCTAATAAGAAGCCATGCCGTCATCCATGGATTAAATAATATCAAAACATTTAACACATTTGAACAAGCATCTTCTAGCTGACATACACCTAAGTAAGGCAAGCTTTTGGACTGAAATCAGGCCCCTTATTTATAAATAAATCATGATTATTATTATTATTTTTATTAAAAAAAAGTTCAATCAACAGCCAAACCGATTACCATTAGAGCTCTCAGAATTTTCCAGAGGTGAAGAAGAAGACATGAACAAAGGCTAGAGACAGATAACTTTACTTCGACAATGCAAAGTTAGTGTCCGGACAACTAAAGTTCCTCATAAAATCTATCCATGCCAGAAAAATCTCGCAATCCACATTTAAGAGAAAGAAATATCCAGAACGTTCTCACAACAATTAAACTTACAAGCTTTCCTGTCATGAACACATGAAACCAGATTTACATTAGCCATGTAGCTGTATATAAAAGGTGTTTCCCATGAACTAATCAATTGTCCAGGCCAAGCTTACTACTAAAATTCCTTCTAGTGACCATTAGTATCAAAATTAGACGAGTTCATGACTAAAAACACAACTCTAGTGATCATTTGCATAGAGCTGAAGCATTCTCTACAGTACCATTCCCATATTAGATGCAAACTTGTTGGGCATACCTCATTAATTTTCTAATAGCCATCAACACAGCAACAGACTTTCAACAATAAACAGACTAAGCAAGAGTTTTTCATGAAACCAACATAATCTGAGGAACATCGTTAACTAGAGAACATAGTGAGATCTAAATGATAAAACTTCAGAGGGCATGTTTATTCCATTCCTTTCTATTAGCATTATTTATTTTATTTTTTTTTTCAACCAACCATTGACGAAATGAAACAACATCACAGCAACAAAAATGACGACATTGAAGGCGATGGATTATCCATTCAAAAGGTAACCGCAAATTTGAAATTCGATAGAAGAAAAACATACCAAACAAAAGCTTCCATTACTCGATTTTGGCTCCTCCTGCATTTTTGTCTATCACAGCAACAGAAGAAGAGATCAGTAACCTCAAATTCGGCCCTCAGCCCTCGGCTATCATTGTTCTTTGGCTCTAGCTCCAGCTCCCTGTGCTCTCCTTCGGTCACCCGTGCTTCCTCTTCTGGTCTCTTGCCTCTCTCTGTCTCCCGTCTGCCTCTTCGTTCTCACCACGCAGCTCCCCCCTACTTTGCCCTTTTTTTTGTTTCAGTCTCCTCCATGCTCTGCGCCTCCTTCAATTTTCTAGGGCTCCTTCGGCATCACTCCCTCTGCTTTGTGCCCTTCCTTAGCTTGGCCTCCATCTTTCTCTCCTCGCACTCGTCCTGCTTCCCTACCTCCATTGTTCCCTTTCTTCAGTTGCTCCTTCAATCTCGCTCTCTCTCCTTTTTTCTCTCGCCAGCACCCTCTGGTCTGCCTCTTTGCCTTTTTCTTTTTCCCTTCACTCCCTCTCCTTTTCTCTTTTTCTCACGCACGTGGCTCCCTCTGTTTTTTCCTTTGCGTGCTCTGCCTTCTCAAACTTTTTCTGCTTTACGCCTTTACTCCCTCTCCTTTCTCTGTCTCACGCATGCGGCTCCCTCTGTTTTACACTTGCGTGCTCTGCCCTCTCCACCTTTTCTGCTCTTCTTTGCCTTTTCTTTTCCTTTTTGCTTTCTCTCGGTCTTCTTCCTCACACGTGCTCAACTCCCTAAGTCTCTCTCCTACCCTGCCTCTGGCTCTTCCCGAGTCCTCGTGTTCAGGGTGATGGTGGGCTTGAAATGCTGGGCTTCAACATTTCGAACCTAGTATTTTAAGCCCCACACCACCTTTTTTTTTTTTAGGTTTTTTATTTTTTTTAATTTATTTAGTTTTTTAAATTTTAATTAATTAATTTTAACTAATTAATTTTTTATTTTTTATTTACTTTATATTTTTTATTATTTTATTTTATTTTTTTTCATTTATTTTATAAAATTAGAATTCCCAATTATATTTTTTTAAAATTTTATGTATAAAAATCGAATAAAATGGGATGTTTACAAGGATTGAATTAATTTAGTAAAATTAAAATCTAAAACCATTTATTTATAAAATTCAGTACTAAATGAAACAAGTCTTTGAGTCATTTGATTCTAATATTTGATCATTAAGTCCTCGGTAATTACATTTTTCAAGGGCCATTATAAGAAATAGTATCACTTTTTGGTCCTTCAATATAATTTTCCCTAAATTTATTTAATTTTTGTAATCTTTGAAAAGAATCGTGATTGAATGTCATCTCTGAAATGCCAATAATAGTAGTTAAATTGTTTTCATTTTTGGATCAGAAAGTCTTTCAATTCAAATTTCAAACTGTGGCCTTTTTCTCCCCAGTTGGATTCAAAATGGCTTTCTAGTACTTGGTTTTTAACAAAAATTAAAAAAAAAAAAGTAACTATTTTTTTCGCACTAGCACCCCGCTATAGAATTTTTTAATATGAGAAGTTTCTCTAATCGTAATTGTTTGAAAATTTCTTATATTAGTAAGCATCTAATTAAGGACTGAATTGAGCTTAATTATTATTATTATATATATATTTAACTTTCAGTTTTACTTTGTCTTCCCAAATAAGCTAACACGTGACGAAAGTTCTTATCCATCTACTATCATGAAGTCCTAAAAAAATCAATTTCTTTTTTATGATGAAACAATTCAAGTAATACTCAATTACATATTGGCGGTATTCACTGAAAAAAAGGTAGATGACTCAAAAATTGTTTTTTTTATACTGAAAAGACAGACCAAGTTCTGACCGAAAAAAATGGACCCAGTAATTTTTTCAGTTCTAAACTTGGCTCTTTCTTTTCTTTCCTTTTTTACCAACAAACTTGGCTTTTTCTGAAGCTGAAAGTTACATGTAGCTCTTTAATTAAAAAAATTGAAAAATGAGAATGAAACCAGACACATGAAAAATTCCTCGTTGTGTACAGGTGAGAGGAAAAAATGTCTTCATAAAATAATAAAATAATCAAGTAAAATATGGTGAATATGCATTATTAACTTTTATTTATAGTAAAAGTATAATATATAATATATTATTTATCAAGATTTAATTTTTTCAAAAAAAAAGTATAATATATAACATTTTTTCATTGCATGGTTTTATCTAGATTTAATCGAAATGAAACTTAATATTCCCTTTATTCTGCTACTATATAGGACACTTTTTTTAGAAATTTACATTTCATAATATAATGTATTATACGGATTATGTAGTGTATTTTTTTTTTCTTTCCAAAATTGTTCCTTAACAAATAGGTCCAAATATTTATTTATTATTAAACTATTTTATTCTCAATGTATTTAAAGAGGATAATTTGAAAAAAAGTGAAAAATTATTTTAATTACTAATTATTATCTTAATCTGTATGTAGTAGTTAAAAGTGTACTATAAATTGGAGTGAAAGGAAAAAAATTTTATTATATATACCTTCAACCTAATATGGACATAATCAAAAACGAATATATATATATATATTTATATTATAAACAGCGTGATAAAGCTAATATAGCATTAATTAAGAGCAGAAAAATTCCAATACCATCAAACTAATGCCGGCGATCTCCCTATCACATCTTTGACTCGGGTGTTTGGAGTTTGAAAACCATGTAACTATTCATATAGAAATTTCCTAAAATATATATATATATTCATAAAGAAATATTCTTAACAGTACCATCCGACGTTATATATAATTTTTTTAGACAAAACTATATATTTGCCCTTTAACTTTATTAGATTTTATGTTGGTCCTTTAATTTTATTTTGTTTTAATTTTTTAATTTTTAAAATATAATCAATTTTTTCTTACAATTAATATGATTAATTATATTAGTAGAAAATACTGATAAATTATTCTTAAATATTGACAATCATTTTCTAAATGCTTATATATTTATCTAAAAATTATCTAAGATTAATGTTTTATTTAGAAGTTTATTATTTATAAGTATTTATTTTAATCTTTTAATTTAATTAAAAAATATTTTAAACAAAAGATTATGAAAAATGTTGATGACTTGTCAATAAAGATTGACATGTCAATGTTGAATAACATTTTATTAGTATTTTTTATTAACATAATTAATTGTGTTAATAATAGGAAAACTTTTGATTATATATATTTTGAAAATTAAATAATTAAAAATAAATAAAATAAAATTAAGGGATTAGGATGAAATCTAGTGTGAAGTTGAGGGACCAAAAGTAGGCTTTTACCTTTTTTTTTTTATAAAAACTATTCAATATCTAGTATTGCTACCAATTAATCTCAATTCAAATCACATCAGCTAGTTTACAAATAAAAGTTCTCTCAATGTAGTAATTTTTTTATTTTCAAGGCTTCAAATTGCAATTTTTTTAAGAATATATAGTGTTCTTATTGAAGTTTGGAAGAACTTATGAGAGAAATGGGAGTTTTGTAGCTCATTAAATTATTTAATAAGATTTTAAGATCAAAGAAAATGTCAAAAGAGTAGAGAAAGATCACTTTGATACTCATATACAGGAACAAAGAGGATATTCATAACTATGTAAATTATCGAGAGATAAAACTTATGAATTATACTATGAAATTTTGGGAAAAAGCAATTCAACATAGATTAAAAAAAGAGTCTCATATTTCAAAAAATTAATTTGGATTTATGCCAAAATGGTCTAAAATAGAGGCTATTTATCGATTAAGAGTTTAATGGAAAGATACCAAAGTAAATAAAGATATTTGCATATGGTTTTCACTTACTTGGAAAAGGCTTATCATGCAATACCAAGTAATCATGTGTTGTGGAAAGTAATGGAGAAGAAAGGTATTCATGAGACTTATATTCGAACCATAAAGAATATGTATAAAGGAGCAACAACAAGTCTGAAAACACCTAGAAGTGAGACAAAGGACTACGGTATGTTTACATCAAGGATTATCTTTGAATCTATACTTATTTGCTTTGGTTTTAGATGTTATGATAAAACATATACATGAGAAAATTTCTAAGTGCATGCTTTTTAGGAATAATATAGTCTTAGTTGAGAACTCAAGAGAAAATGTCATCTCTAAACTTGAGTTATGAGGACACACTTTGAAATCAAAATGTTTCCACTTGAGTAGGAGTAAAACAAAATATATGCATTACAAATTTAATAAAAGGTCAATAAAAAATTATTCAGAAGTAAAAAATTGGAAAGTAAATCATTCCACAAGTGTCAAAATTCATATATTTATGGTCAATTTTACAAAGTAATAGTGAAATTAATAGGGATTATCACAATATACCTACTAAGTTTAAAGGGAAATTTTATTGAACCGCTATAAGGCCAGCAATACTATATAGCAGTGAATATTAGGCTTTAAAAGAGCAATGAGAGCATAAGATAAGAATAGCAGATATGAAAATGTTGAGATGAATATTTGATCATATAAAAATGGATAAGATATGAAATAATTATATACGTGGAAAAGTTGGAGTAGCAACTATCAAGAAGAAAATGGTGAAAAATCATTTAAAATGATTTGGACATATATAAATAAGAGGACAAGAGCAGTCAATAAGAAAAGTTGATCAAAATGACTTGAAGTCCTATTAAAAGCGTATATTAGAAGACCAAGAAGGATAATAAGAAACATTATAAGGCATGACCTCTTGATAAATGATTTATCTAAAAAATGGTGTTTAATAAAGATCATTGACGTCATATGATCCATGCCACCAACCTTACTTAATAACATAAAATTAATGTTGTTATTATTATATTGAATTCCGTCCTCCGTCCTATCAATAGCCGAGGCTAATTCTCTTTTTTATTTTTTATTATTCCAAATACATTCTCGGTTAAAATATTGAGCTCTAATTCCGGTTTTCTTAGAACATTTTTTATTTTATTAAAAAAATAGTCCCTCCTCATTTTTATTTTTATTTTATTCTTTTTAAGCCTTTCAAACGTTATGTTATGTTTCCATAAGCATTCTTAAAGACCGTCTTGATGTTTTAGTATCCGTTTAAATTATTTTTTTATAAAAAATTTTTTAAAATAATCATAGTTTATAAAAATAAAATTTAAAAAAATAATGAAATTTACTGTAAATTTATTTAAATAAAAAAATAAAAAATAATAATTAAAAACTATTATTTAATTAAAAAAATACAAACCAAACATGCTAATTGATGAAAACGAAAAGGCCAGAACAAAAGCAGACACGCAGAAGATCTTTTTACTATAGTGGTGGTTAGTACATATTTAATGTGGTTTATCAGTTTATCTGCAAAAGTACTATCCATATATGAATAAAGAACCATTCTTAGAATTGACTTTTTTTTCTTTATTTTATTCGAAACCATTAGCCAATTCTTATCCAAAGAAACTAATACACGCATACTTAATTTCTCAATCACATCGATTGGTTATACATATTGTTCGACTTTTTCCAGCTTCATCAGCTGGATTCAATTGACTAAACCAAGTTAATAGCATACTCACCCCATTTCATATTATTTATTATTTTAAAAAATTTTAAATACTTCAATTTACATATCATTTTATATCATAAAAGTGATATTAATTATTATTTTACTATTTTATCTTTAAAAATAATAACAAATAAAATATAAGTCACTTTTTAATATTTAATTCAATGATATTTTAATCAAACAACATCAAAATTTATTGTAATCTAAGCTAATGAATTTATTAGTCTTTGTGAAAAATATTAAAGCAACAAATAAAATGGATAGGAGTATTATTATATTTAGATGGCTATATTAAACGACTTCGTCTTCAAGAGCAGAATCTAGTGAATAAGACCTAGCAATTCCAGGACTTGGACAGCAGAAGTTAGTACACCAGTTGGATAATATTCTAATCACGCGTAATGATGATCATGTCAAAGCCTCGCAAATTAGAACTATATATATACCCATGAATGCAGCGAACTTCTTCATAAACCAATTCCTTAGAAACATCTTCAACCACCATTAATCAGCAAGCAGAAACCTTTCTTCAACTCTTTCTTTGAGCACTATTTAACAGAAAGATCAAGCATTCCTTGGTTCAGAGAGTTGACATGAAAATCTCAGTAATATTGATGTTGCAAATATTAGGAGTTTTGTTCCTCAACAACCTCCTCAGTTCCCATGCCCTCAGGCATTACACTTTTGAGGTAAGTTTTTATGAAGCTGAGATTAAAATTAAGTTTAACTACATATTCTGAAGTAATTACTCACGAATATGACGCGTGCATTTAATATTGTGCAGGTCACAGACACTTCCTACACGAGACTGTGCAGCACCAAGAACATATTGACAGTGAATGGCCAATTTCCTGGGCCAACACTGTATGTTACAAAAGGTGAAACCATCATTGTTGATGTCTATAACCGAGCCAACGAGAACATCACCATCCATTGGTACATTTCAAATTCAAATAAACCTAGCCCACTTGATATTAAGCTTAAATATGATTTCTGAGAGGCTTATTTTAAACTAATTAAAACCTATTAATTTGCAGGCATGGAGTGAATCTACCAAGATATCCATGGTCAGATGGTCCTGAGTTTATAACTCAGTGTCCCATAAAACCAGGTCACAAGTTTAGCCAGAAGGTCATTTTTTCTGAAGAGGAAGGCACTCTCTGGTGGCATGCTCACAGTGATTACTCTCGAGCCACTGTTCATGGTGCTATTGTCATTAAACCGATGCCAGGAACCACTCACCCTTTTCCAAAACCACATGCAGAATATCCCATCATATTAGGTATACACATATACTCTATTAATTCAAGGACTAGACTGACAAACAATTTGTAAATGTTTGCTCTTAAGTTTTTTAATAAAAATATTGACAAATATTTTGGACTTGTAAATGCAGGAGAGTGGTGGAAGCAAGATATCGCTCAGGTATACAATGATTTTCGAAGAAGTGGAGCAGACCCCAGGGTGTCTGATGCATTCACCATCAATGGCCAACCCGGTGATCGTTTCCCATGCTCAAACACAGACACTTTCCAGCTGAAAGTTAGACACGGCAAAACCTATCTTCTCCGAATGATCAACGCTGCACTAGAAGAGGTTCTATTCTTCGGCATTGCAAACCATAAACTAACTGTGGTAGGAACAGATGGAAGCTACATAAAGCCAGTGAAAGTAGATTACATCACAATCTCACCTGGCCAAACTATGGATGTCTTACTAGAAGCAAACCAACCAATAGATCGCTATTACATGGCTGCTAAAGCATATTCCAGTTCTCCTAATGTTCCATTTAACTCCAACATCACCACTGCTATCCTTCAATACAAAGGAAGCTACATCCCAACTTCAAGGATCCCTTCCATGCCCGTGCTTCCGGCTGCAAACGACACCGTTGCCTCCACCAACCTCATAAGCCAATTCAGAAGCTTAGCAGACAAGGACCACCCTATTGATGTGCCCTTAGATATAAGCACAAAGCTTTTCTACACTGTCTCCGTCAACACATTACCATGTGAGGATGGTTCGACGTGTGCTGGCCCAAATCATACTCGCCTGGCAGCTAGTATGAACAATATAAGCTTCCAATTGCCTCCTTGCGCTAACATTTTGCAGGCTTATTATAACAGAGTTAGTGGTGTTTATGGAGACAAGTTTCCTGATATGCCACCACTGGCATTTAATTTCACCGGGGATGATCTGCCTCAATTCTTGCTTACTCCGTCAGTGGACACTGAGGTGAAGGTGCTTGAGTATGGATCCACGGTGGAGCTTGTTCTTCAGGGAACTAATGTGCTTGCAGGAACAGAACACCCTATTCACCTGCATGGACATAGTTTCTATGTGGTTGGTTGGGGATTCGGGAACTTTGACAAAGACAAGGACCCTCTCAAGTACAATCTTGTTGACCCTCCTTACCAAAACACGGTTGCTATACCCAAAAATGGTTGGGTTACCATAAGATTCACGGCCAAAAATCCAGGTAAAGATTAATTTACTGCATTTTATATGTATTGTTCTTCTTGTTGTTTTTCGGTCTTTTGTATTAATTGTGTTTGGTTTGGATGTGTAGGTGTATGGTTCATGCATTGTCATTTGGAGCGTCATGCGACGTGGGGAATGGCTATGACTTTCATTGTGAAGAATGGTAACAATCCAGACGAACAAATGCTACCACCGCCACGAGGCATGCCCAAGTGTTGATTTTAATTTTAAAGGATAAAGACCAAGGGAATTTGTTTGTATTCTTTTATTATTCTTTATTTAATTTTTATTCTTTTGTTCTTTGAGATGTGGGGAAGCAGAATCTGACAGAATAATGATATCAATAAATTGTACAATTTGTTTGTTCATGTATGAGTCTTTTCACAACGCTTTGAAATACTACCAATATTGTTCAATATTATTTTCATCAACAATGTCAACAGAATTTTATACTCTTTCAATTTCTTTTGGTAGATTTTGTACAACTTACTACTGCACAAAAGAAATTATTACATGTGCTTTTTTTTATTTTTACTTTCTTTAATTTTTATTTGTTTAGGTTTGTGCCTTCGACGACATTTTTCTTTCCGACGGTTTGGCCTTTGACTGAATTGTAATTTTTTATAAAAAAAATTTGGCGCAAATACTATAAAAAGAATATGAGTGAAGGGGACATTGCAACATTTTTTGGGCACTTAATAAGAATTAATACACATTACATTAATTCAGTTAAAACTATCTTGGTGATATATCAAGTATAGTTTTGAGATAGATACTAATTATTTCCTGCATCCAAAAATATGTTTGATTTTGCTGGAATGTAAAATTGAACAAATAGAAACTTCATAAAATTAATATATTATATAAAAATAAAATGAGTAAACACTATTGATTTATTAGGTGAGCACTAAGGATATTCTCCAACCAATAGCAGAAGATTAAAAGACGTAGAGATTACCGAAATGGATTTTTTTTTTCCAATAAAACTTCTTTGTTGATCCTAAATACTATTGATTTATTATTTATGAATAATAATATTAGTATTATCATTTTTATCAAAAAATTGTTTATTGAATTAAGAATTTTTTTTTTCAAATTTCACATTATTTTAAAATATTCTGATTTCCTGTACAAATAAATGCTTTTTTTTAAGGCTGAATTAATAGAGACTTCGTAAAAGCCCACAAAATCTTCTGAAACCGATAACAAACAAAAAGCCCAACCACTCCTAGTCCAAGTCATGTGTGAAGGGAAATAAAATTGCAGGCACTTTTAGGCATCAAGAAAGAATTTAATATTTGTTTGGTTTGTAAAATAAAAATAATTTTGTAAATAATAAATATGTTTTACTATCTTAAATTAAAAAAATAAAAAATTGTTATTAGGAAATGATAACATAAGTATAACAAACTTTGTATGTTAATTTCCGTATAATAAAATAAAAATACCTCTTCCTCATATAAACCAATCAAGGCTTTAGAATAAATTTGTAAAAAGAATAATTTTGTGAATCAAAATATTTTTACCCTTAAATAAAATTAATAAAATATAATGATTATTAAATCCTCACAGGGATAAGACTAATATTGTTGTTGTTATATGATGATTATTAAATGAGAATAACAATAGTAGTAGTAGTAGTCATGTTATTGAAGGAGTAAGTTTAGTGCCCATTTGAATTACTTTTTTGTAAAATAATTTTTAGAATAATCACAGTTTATAAAAATAAAATTTTGATAAGAATAAAGAAATTTACTATAAACCTGTTTGAATCAAAAAAAGAAAAATGATGGTTAAAAACTGTGATTTATTTTACAAAAATGCAAAACAAATAAGCACTTAGTAGTACTAGAAGATGATATTGCATGCCATAATTTTTACATGATGAGATATTTTATTCCTTACTAGCAAATATTTGAGACATCAGTATTATAATTATAGAATATTAATGATTGTTCTATAAAAAAAAATACTAATTATTGTTTCAAAACGGAATGTCGGTGGAAAAATCAATCTTGATGTGTGTTCGCGCGCGCACAATATTAATTCTTGATTAACAATAATCAATAATACTCCTACATAAACAAACAGGAATATATATGATGGGTATAAATATAGATGGAACGAAAGGATCACACTTATTTATGCTAATAATTAAGTAAAGAAGCTTACTATATAATATTGATATATATATATATATGGATTTACAGCTAAGCTTTCCCTGCATATATGTAGCATATGATGTTGCTATGCGTGATATATCATATATCCATGCAAATTAAACTCTCTCAGTAACACAGAAAAGAAAAATCAACGAAACTTAAAGGCATTAATTAGACTAAAAGATACAAATAAAGAGAGCTAATAAAGCAGGTCAAGCATTATACCATCACAGTACTTCACTTAGCATCAACTAATTAATCTGAGGACCTGGTCCTGTACTCAGTCCTGGCCTTCGAGAACGCCGGTTTACTGCACTTGTACTTATTAGCTGCACAAAACATATATATTAACTCCATTCATTACAAATTACAAGCGGCAGCGGCACACACATATATATATATATGTATGCAAATATATTTTATGTCGATTTACCTATTTTATTTATACTTTTTTTCTCTTTTATTTTTTATCTCATTACCATATGCACTCAATTTATAAGAAGAGTTCATTCGTAGAACACTTTCCATTTGTCTTGGGCTACTGCATACAAAATTATTTTATAAGAGGAGTTCACTCAATTGAATATTTCTTTGATTCCATAAAGATATGTCATATGCAAGAAGACCGGATGTGAAGAAGCATTTCCGTTGACAAAACTTTATTCTGCAAAAGGTTTTACAAACTGAAGAATGAAAAGTAAAATTTATACTTCTAGTTTTTTAATTTTTAAAATATACTTCATTCAATACTTTTTTATTACATTTTAAAAGAATCTTCTAAAAAGCTTTCATTCAATCTTCTTTGTTAACCACATTCTAAAAAGCTTTTAAAAACCTTTATGTAGTCCTAAATATGTTATTTTCTATAAATTTTTAAAATATTAATTACATTATTTCTAAAATGTCCTTATTTATAACTAAAAGTAAAAAATATATATATATATATATAAATTATTTAAATTTGTGATATTTATTATGAGTAAAAGATAAAAATTATATATAATTTTAATGTTGTAAACAATTTTTCTTAATTTTAATTAAAAATAACTTATATTAAGCATTAGAGCCATTATCAAGGGAAAGTTATGAGTGTCATATGAATTAAACTTATCAATGTGATATGAATTAAACGGATATATTTATACTGTTTTCCTTCTTTCGTGGGTGGGTGGGGGGGGGGGGGGGGGGAAGTACTTTCTTCTTCCTCACTTTCATCCTCCTCTCAACTTTCTATCAATGAAATCCGCAAATCAATATTTCTTCTAATTTTTAATATAAGACCCTTTTAACTGAATCATGCGCATTAAGAATTGAAATTAAAACTAATTAACTATCTCAATTTTTCCAAAAATCCCAATATTTTTTTCAAAACTATCCTTATTTAATCTCTTTTTCTTTGGATACATTAAATAAGGGTATTTTTAAAAATGTATAATAATACTACCTCGTATATTATAAAGAGTCTTATACTTATGAATAAGATAAAATATTCTATATATAGAACCGGAGGGAGTATTTAATAAATACCTAGTATCATCTAAAATATTAATAAAATGACTTTACAAGTTTACTCCCTCCGGTCCTATTTATAAGATGTTATTTTTCATTGCACGGGTATTAAGAAGACATAATTATGCTCTTAAATTTATAAAAAAATAGTATAAACTTCCAATCTTACCCCTACTAATTAAAGGCTAGAATAATTTACGAGACAAAAAAGTTATTAAATGAAGGGTAAAGAAGGAAATTCAAATAAAAAAATAAAACAACACCTTATAAATAGGATCAAACAAATTTTCAAAACAACATCTTATAAATGGGACCGGAGGGAGTACTTTGTAGTGCTATCTATACCGAAAATTGAGTAAAAATCTCACATTTTCCAAATTTCACTTTCATTAATTTTCATAAAACGTTTAATTTTAACCAAACACAAAGATTCATAATAACTCGTTAAATTTTTCTAATATACCCAAAAAGAAAATGTAAGATCAATAAATATCCATGGATGAAACAGCTGGTTAACAGAGTTTGGGATTTGTAAACAGAGAAATATAGGGAGAGATATGAATGTTATAAACCCACCTGGTCTGTTGTGGTGGAAGGTGGATCTGCAGCTTCTTGTGCAGTGGAAGAAGGAACGGCGTTATCTTGGTAACTTACCCCGTCGACGCATCCAGCGTTTTCTGCGACACCTGAAACAGTTTTGAGGCTCTCTGAATGGTGGTAGGGTATTATGATCTCATGAAACCCTAGACACTTGAAGAGAGACCTGAGAAGCTGTTGGAGGAAATGGCATGGATGGTAAATATAGAAAATGGCTTTCTTCGCAGTAGAAACCTCCAGTGCTTCTTCTTCTTCTTCTTCTTGTGTTGTAGCCGCCGGTGACCTCTCCATATTGATTCTTGGGGAGCCTTCTTTGCTTTGTCTTGAATCTGTGCGCTTTAATTGCACTTAAATGCTTGAGCTGCCACGCTTTTAAATGACTCATGTTTCATGGCAAACAATTGGTCAATAATACCCCTTGACCACATTAATTGATAGTTGTGCCCTATGGCACGAGGGAGTTTGTTTTTTTTTTATTATAAAAAACTTAGAATTAAGGTTATGGGATAAAATTATTTAATTATTTTAATTTTTTTAAATAATTTTTTTTAAAAACATCTTTATTTCATATTTTTTTTTCTCTTTTACTTTTAATTAAATAAAATATTTTTTATAATATGTAATAAATAATATTTTATGTTTTGAAAAGATTCATATATTTAAGATTAAGATATAAAATTTTATATTTATAATAAGGAGTAGGATAAAGTTGTAGGAATTGAGAGTAGAGAAAAGCCCATGCTAAGCATTATATCTACATTACTTTGTTCAAATTATGTTTGTGTTTAATTGAGGACATAAAATAACGTATATAGGAAGTTGCATTATTGATTATAAATTATTTGAATAATTTAGCTTATTTTAGAGTTTGTATAATCCATAAAGAAATATGTCTATATACTTAGACTTCAAAATCTAAACGTGCAACTTGATTCAAGTTTTGCTTGTTCTTTTATTTAGCTGGATTGAAAAATCAAAATGAGATTGCATGTTTTCATACACTAAAAATGTAAAGGTAGATATAGAAGAAGAAACAGACCCAAGAAAAAAAATTGAAGTGTCTTTGGTTATTATTACAATGCCTAACAGTAAACAAGTTTTTCATAAACTTTAAACTATATTTCTTCTCATCCTTAATATAACATTCTTTTAACTAAATCATACGGATTAAAAATTAAAATTAAAATTAATTAATTACCTTAATTTTTCTGAAAATTTTAATATTTTTTCTAAACTACCATTATTTAATCTCTTTCTTTTTCTCTTTAGATATATTAAATAAGGGTATTTTTTGAAAATATATAATAAATACTACCTCATATATTATAAAGGATCTTATATTTAGAATCTGAATAAAAAATCCTATATATAAAACCAAAGAAAGTAAATGGTATCAATTTTGAATTTCGTAGGAAAAACTGGAACCACACTTCACAGTTAAGACGAGATTTAGTTCTGTCAATGTTCAAACTTATGCTACTACTTCGAAGGTTGAAATTCATAGGGGTAAGATTGTCTTTTGAATGAAGCATATTATTATTAATTTATATCTGATCTCATTTATTAAAAAAAAACTACTTCACTTCAAGAGATATTAAGAAAATTAATTTTAGTTAATTAAATTATTGCATACTATAAATTATTTTTAAAATTATCTTTACTTAATTTAATATTAATTTAAATTACTAATATATTTAATCACTCTCTTATATAATTAATGAAAAGTAATTTTTTAAAAAAAATTTTAATATACTATTAACTTCTTTTTTTTTATAGTTAGGATCATTAAAAAAAATTTTATAAATAAAACCAGAGGTAATAGTTAATTAATAATATTTTTGTTTAGCATTAAAGGCAAGAGAGGAGGACAGATAGAGATGAATAAATGTGGGTAATGGAGAAGTTAATATAGAAAAGATAAATGGAAGATGGGTTACCTGCTTCAAGAAACATGTCAGACCAGGAGCATTTAACCCTGTGGACTCTATCTTTTTGTCCTTTTATCACCAAATCTTATGTTAAATAAATTTCATTAACTACTTCAAAACTAATTAAGATCAGGTACGTTCAGATTAACATCAGCTGGTGTAAGTATACGCCTTCAAAATCCACGTGGTTTACCTTCCCACTCCATCTTCACCTTCATCTTCAATGTCTTTGAACTACTAAATCTCTACGAGTTTTTTTTACTTTTTTTAGTTTGTCTATCATCTGTTTGTTTTTCCCCTGTTGTTCTCTTTCTTGCTCATTTGATTCGTTGTATTATGACTTAAATTGTTTTTTTTATTTTAATGATCAAAGAAAACTTTTTTAAAAATAATTATCTGGTATATATAACTAACATAAATTCAGGCACTACTCAATCTTAAATATAAGATAACTCTCCTAATACAAGTTTTAACATTAACAAGACTTAAATATGAGACTTTACTTGAAGAGTATCAGTTGACTCCCTTTCATTTGACCTAATTGGTTTTTTTTTTACTGTCAATGAAACTTGTAAGCATGCTAAAAGTGAGATATTAATAGCTTTTGCCTTTTTAACAATTTTTAATGATTTTTTTGTTTAAATCTTCATTTAAATTTCTTAAAATATTTGCTTCTTAAAAACTAATACATGTAAGCTAGCTATCATCAACTCATCACACATGTGTTGAACGCATCTTTAAACGTGGCATTGCTTTTTGTAGAGGATTAGGTATCTTCGACTAATTATATACTAAGTAATCTCTTCAATCTCTAACACATTTCAAAACAACTAACTAATTAACGTTGATATATAGTTGCTTTGACTTTTATGTATTGTAATTGAGTTGTCACTATTTTTTTCTTTTTGTAAATGAGAGCATCTCTCACCGGTAACAAGGACTAATCTCCCTTAAAAAACTGAGAGTAAAAAGTAAGTCTCTTCCAATTAAATTTACTCCATACAAAAAAGTTAAAAAATGAATTCCCAACTATTTACTTAAAAAATAAAAATTTCTGCCACTCACACCAAATTGTACCGCCACAATATATCTTTATGGTCTATGGGGAGGATTCCATAATTTTAAGTTTAGAGATGAGGCTTTATGGGCCTAGCGACGGAATCATAATTTTGCTGACATTGAAGACCCGAATTCGTTAGCAAATAGAAAAGTTACACGGATTTGTTAGAAAATTTTCCCTAAACCCAAGCATAAAAAATGACATGATATGTTCCAATTCATTTATGGATTTTTCTTCATCAAGAATTAAATAAAGACCTTCAGATTATTACACATATATATATACGCACCCTTTTATCAGTTCCCATAAAAAAAAAAGTCGTTTGTAGATCCATTTAATATTTTTTAAGTCAAAATACTAATCTATATCATCGATGTTTGTATATTCTGAATTGAAAATCAACGAAGGTGAGAATTCAATCAACCGTTTGATTTGGCTCCTGGAGAATAGTGATATATATTTCACATGGGCCTTTTGGGCCCAAAATCACATTTGTCGCCCAAAACATTTTCGGCGTGTGATATTTAATAATCAATTGCCTAAAAAGAAAAGAAAAACGATATTTAAAAACTCAAAATACGCGAACATGAATGATGCGAAGTGTCATTTGATCTAATATTCTATGGTATTTATTTTATTCTAAAAGCATTTTGATAACTTTTCAAACTGGAAATTCACACAATTAGTTAGTTCTTCTAATTAAAAAATTATCCATAAAAATTTTGATATGTTTCTTGTTGCTTTTTAAGGATAATTTTTTTATATCATCTTCTATAATCATAATTTAAAATTGTAATAAGAGTGTACTATGTGCATTTGTATAAGTTCAAAATGGCCAAAACAAAGAAAGTTCAAAACGAATTGCACTCTTTTTTTGTTTTGTCAACGAATTACACCCTTTACCACTTATAAATCTACTTTTAATCTGGGCAAAAAAAAATCTACTTTTAATACTTTTTATATTTTATATTAAATATCATCAATTTTTAAATGTAAAGTGGATGCAACGACACGTGTGGATATGAACAGGGATTTTAAAAACAAAATTAAGCGGGGTCCGTCCTCCAATGGTCGATGATTGTGACGTTTTGTATTTTTTTCCCCACAATAAATAAAAAAATATTCTCATAAATTAGAAAAATAAAAATGCACACGTGAGAGGGTGGTACCCACCAAACCAACGAAATTAAAAAAGTCCAAATATTGAAAGTTTGGAAATTAGGATGGTGTTAGGCAAATGATGGTATGGTACAATACAACTCGATAAGTATCTTTTTCTATGTACAATACATTATTTAATCTGTGTCCTCATGTTTGGACGCATGATATATATGGAATACCATTATTTTTTTCTTATCCACTCCTTAATTTATTTATGTTCTAAAAAAGTTATGGCCTTTTCATTTAATTTCAATCAATAAAAAAGGCCATGATTTGTTTTTAATGTCTTGTAAACTTTTTTTAGAATTAATTGATATAAAAATCAAATAGAATGAAAAGGAAAATAAGATAATAATAATAATAATTTTATACATTAGATATGTTTTTTATGTTCATTAATAAAAAATAATGAAAAAATACAATTACTTTTCAATAATGATAAAAATATATATATTACGTGGAAGACTTACCAAGATTAGGATAAATTTATTAATTCAAATAACACTTATAAAGATATTTACACATTATCCATAAATAAAATTTTCATATAAACTATACAGATTATGGAGACAGAATTTTCATTGAAGGGTTGAAAAGATGTTTCTAATGGCCTCAAGAAACTTTACGGACTTTGTACTTTATATAGTTGACATTCTTATATTTTTTATAGTTAATCACTCTGTTATAATTTTTTTTGTTATAATTGAATTGTAATTAATTGCCACTTAACTGTTATGGCCATGAGAACTGCCAAAAGCATTCGTCTTGCTTTTTCAAAAAAATAAAAATAATATTAATAAAAGTAAAATAAGTTGCATATGTGTTCTTAGACTTTTGTATAAGAGTGAAATCACATGTTTTTTATTTAATTGATTTTGTTTGTTATATTTTAGTGAATAAATTCTGACTTTGTTTGTTATACTTTGTAAAAAGCAACTTTTGGTTAAAAATAGGTTTAGAAGAAAAAGTTAAGTTTACATTATAACATTTTAAATTGAGTCAAACATAAAGTTAGCTCAAAGTATATTTGTAAATATAATTTTACCAACCCTAAACATTTTCCAAATAGTGAAAGTGATTGATAAGGGTTAAAAAAAAATTCAAGTCCATTGGAAAACTTAATTAAGTGCCAGTTTGCTTATGATTTAAAAAAAGTGATTTTTTACATTGTTTAAGAAGTGATTTATTTTCTAAAGATTTTTTTGAAGAATAGAAATGATTTTGTTTGGGTATAATAATAAAAATCACTTTTTCTACTTAAATTTTTTTAGTTATTTAGGAATTATTTAGAACAGTTTCCTAAAATATTTGGAAACTGTATTTTTAAATTATGATTATTTTTTAAAATTTAAACATACATTTTAAATTTTTCAAAATTTTCTTTTCTTATGCTATCAAAAAAAAATTCTTTTCTTAAAAAAGGTGATTTTAAGAGAAAAATTAAACAAATGGGCCCTTAAAGCTAAAAGTACTTTTATATGGCAAGCATGATGATTATTTAAAAAAAAAATTGGAATAAATGGAAGACTAAAATAAATCGATATATATATATATAATAAAATTTATAATGAATGGCTTATGAATTATAGTGTCTACTGTTATCGATTTTGTACTATATAAATTGATAATTATATATTTGATTAAACTATATAATTTTGTATTATTATTGGAGAATA
Source organism: Adenanthera pavonina (assembly GCA_026686845.1). Lineage (NCBI taxonomy): Eukaryota > Viridiplantae > Streptophyta > Magnoliopsida > Fabales > Fabaceae > Adenanthera > Adenanthera pavonina. Next base: position 47,708,113 of record JAIVEN010000001.1, on the reverse strand, counting down.
ATGTATTCATTATATTTAAATTAAAATATAAAAAATAACACGTTATATAAAAATGAAATTATTTCTTGTTTGTTCATTGAAATGACATTGTTGAAAAATTAAATCTACTATCATTGTTTATCAATCCACTATTTATTGAAATAATATTTTAAAATGTATGCATATTGAATATTTTTGCATTTTTTTTAGAAGTTCAAATTTCTGACACAATACATAAAAAATATTTAAGTCAAGAAAAAGTATATAATTTATAGTAAGTCATATTATTTACTAATCATTGATAAGAATTTTTTTTATAATAACAGACAAAATTCTATTTTTTAAATTCTATACAATTGTTCAAGTAATTCCTAATTTTATGTAATATCATATTTTATGACTTATCTTTCCTTAAAGCAACTAAATAAACCATCAGTATGGTCTATTTCAATGAAGAAAGAGTTATTTTTCTTCAATATTTTCAATAATTCAAATACACAGATATTGTTTAATAAAAATGTGAAGGTCGGAAAACAATAGTATCGAGTTCAAGCCCTGAATAAGTGTTTGCATTAAATACTCGTTTAAAGAGCTTTGCTGTCTTTATGGTCTTACTCAACTTAACCTAAATTAGTTGAAGATAAATATTACTATGGGCTATTGAGTTATTTGTTACTAAAAATGTAAAATTTTAAATTTTCAAATGCATATATTGTATGATGTGAAATGATTAGAGATCAAGAAGATGGGTCTGATATGTCCTAAATTGAGGAAAGTAAGAGGCAAGAATTTAAGAAAGGAAGGAGGAGGGGTGCTTGGAAGTGAGGTTGATAATACCTGTCCTCCAGTAATCCCAATGACCTCTATCATTGCGTTTGTTGAAATGATTCCATTGTGCCCATTTTCTGTTTTCTTTTTCTTTTTTCATCATTTCCAATTTGCTTTTCAACACATTATTATTGTCAACAACTTTGGAATATATCCTCTAAGTACATAGCAGCAACGACAGCTCCTCGATCTTGATGGAGAAAATACCAATCAAATTTCAAAACAAAATTTTTGTGGGTTGTGAACCATCCATTGCTAAAAAAAAAAGAAAAAACCCTAACAAGCACACGCACTAACATGTGCACTGACATGGACATCTTACCAAAAATCTCTTCTAAAATTTACTTTATACTAATATACTATTTTCTGCCTTCAGAAAAAGCGATTTCCATTTTTTCAAGAAAAATTATTATTTGTGTTAATACAAAAGCTATACGTATAAAAATTTTTAAAAAAATGGAGGGCAAAGGATCTATGAAGAATTGGGAAAAGGGAATGTATAAGAATGCAAGCCTGGTCATGCTCAATAATTATAATTAGTGGGAGAGCACCCACTTTGAGTCATACTATCTCTTTATCCCAAAAGAACAAATATTCACACCAAAAAAGAAAATGCTCCCGGGTCAACTATTTGGAATGGAATCATCTCCACCAAGTCATGGTCTATATTTGTCCGCAGAAAAGACAATGTATGTGTAAGCGTTTTAAAACTTTTCCAATAATTACGTTAGATATATATTTTAGTTTAAAAGTTAATTTACATTTTTTATATTCCAAAAATTTAAACCATTGATCTCTCTACCTACTTCACATCCTACTTTTAACAGCTAAGTGAATCTTTATTATGAAAGTTATTTACATTTTTTGTGTATCAAGAATATCATTTGATCAATAGTTCAAAAACTAATCATTTTCAAAGTTTAAAAATCATTGAAATGGGCTTTACGTTTTCTAACAAAGTATTTTCTATACACCAAATCAGAAATTAAGTCCTAGACAATATATCTAAGAAACCCAACTATTTACTAATTGTGTTAAACCTTATTAATAAAGTTATTTACATTTTATCATGGTTGAAATTTTGTGAGTAATTCTAAGAGTGCACTCTTTTATATTATTTTAGTAATAATAAAATTTAATTTAATTGACTTTAATATTAATTATCAAATAATTAGATTTAAAGTCTTCTAATAATTTAGAAGGATACGAATCATCAATAAATATATAATATAAAATATTATCGAAACTGCATTGTTTATAATAGGAGTAGTGAGGGCTTGACTTATTTTAGGGCTATGTACAGCGACTTTAATGGATTTAAATTCAAAGATATAAGCTTATATTGGATTTTGTGCAAGAACTAGCGGCTTGTAAGGGTTTATGGTTTGTTTGGTTGGAGGGAAATGGGGGGAAGGGAAAGGAAGGAGAGGGAAAATGTTATTAAAATTTTTTCTCCCCTTGTTTGGCAATCAGGAGGGGAGGGAAAATGTTATTTAAATTTTCCCTCCCCTCCACTTATATATTTTCCCCCCAAATTGGGATAATTTGAGGAAAAAATGTGTTATTGTGTTCAAAATGACTAAAATACCCTTCATTTTTTCGTTACTCGGTCACACAATATACTGGTCAGTCTTGTCCTTATATTAACTTAAATAAATTAAGGGTATAATAGTCAAATTATAATTATTTTCCTTTCTTTCCCCTCCTAACCCAAAAAAGGTAAAATTAAAATTCTTCCACTAAAATCCTTCCTTTTCCTTCCAAACAAGGTAAAATTAAAATCCCTTTTTTTCTCTCCCCTTCCTTTCTCTCCATTAAAATCCCTTCCCTCCCTTTCTCTTCTTTAAACCAAACAGACCATTAAAGTAAGATGTATTTAGCTTATTTATTGGGTTTTACTACTTATTAGCTCTATCATGTTTTTTGCTTTATTTTTTTTTAATTTTAATTCAATTTTTAAATACTTATTAATTCCATTATTATTATTTAAATTTACATGAAACGTGATTTTTTTTAAAGTTTCTTATTAGTCTTGTGCTTGTGCAATGCACAAGATGTTTTTTAGTTAGATATCCAAGTCATCTTTAGATAAAAAACAAAAAGTGGCCAAATTAGGCCATATTAGGTCGGTGTTGAGTCAGGTGCTAACCATAATTGGTCTATTTTTATTTTTTATTTTTTTTATGGATATTGATTGATTTTATAGAATTGTTTTTCTTTGAATCTTTTATGTAATAAATTGATTTAATGATTATTATGAATATTTTTTTTATAATTTCAATCTTTAAACCTTAAACTAATTTTTTAACTATATATTATGTAACAATAATTATTTCAAATAACTGTTAAGTATTTAAATTTGTTCCGAACATATATCATGTTTTAAGAGAGACATACTTTGGACAAAGTGAATCATATTCTTTAATTAAATAGAATTAATTTTTTATTTTTTAATCTTATAATTTTTTTTTTCATTTGGGCCAACCTAGAAAGTACCTGCTTTATCGGACCTTAAGTCGTGCAAAGCCGTGGCAAGTTAAAAAATTCAACCCAAAGGATGTTTGAGTCAAGCATTTAGCCAACGTGATTCCAAACCTGAACAGTGCATCTTATCTCCAATGTCATATAATTGCATAAGGATTTGGTGTCTTCGCTGCTGGAAAATAATCGCATCATGTGCTGCTAGACCGTTTATATTTTGTATATGGACTATTCAGCTTTTATATCATACTTTTATTTTATTTTTATTTTGTGTTTTGATTCTTTTAAAATTAAAAAAATAAAATTTTGAAAAAATTTGTATAATAAATCCAGATTATCCATATTTATCTATTCTAGATGGTCCAAATTTGTTGTTGTGGTAATGCTATTTCAGCAACAATAACAAAGAATCCCGTTCCTTGCATGGGCTTAATCTAATTTTTTCATATCACGACTAAAATTTTTGTTGTTGAAGTCCACTTTTCAATTAGCTGACTGCCTTTGTAGCAATCAAGTGGTGTCCTACAAATACTCCTTGAGAATAATACCAATCAACATGTGTCAGACACAAGCAAGCTAGCATTGGACTAATTGAATGGCCTTAGGAACAAATTAACTTGTGCCTACTTGAAGCAGTTTTCTTGCCTATGTATTGGATCGGTTGTTCGTTGCTAATCAGTCGAATTCTGTCTTTTAGAAGTAATAAGTTGGTGCAATTGAATGGTCCTTTGAGCAATCCAAGCATGATTTTTCTTAGTTTTAAAAACTATCTTAGTCCCATCCAAGCATGAATTGTGTCTTTTAGAAGTACTAAGTTGGCATATACAATTTAAGCTTACAAAAATGAAAAAGGAATAGGAATGGTAGTTAGATTGAGTGAAAAAAAGATTTGATTCTCTTTAAAAAAGATTGATAATTCAAATCTTGTAAAAGAAAAAAATACATTGAGAAAATTATCCCTACTTAGACTCAAAATGCTCGAATTTGATATAATATTATCAAATACTAGATATTGTATATAAAAAAAAAAAGAAAACAGAATGGTAAATGGAATGGAATGGAAAGAATTATGATTTGTATGATTTATAATGGAATATGAATGCATTTCCATTATTTGGTAAGATAAAAATCCAAGGAAAGGAAACAAAGAAAAGCAAAAAGATAAAAATATCCCTAAAATGAAAAAGAGAAAAAGAATTTGATCCATAAAATTTTATTCAAAATTTAAATTGAGGGCATATTCGGAAAATAATTATTTTTATCTTCATATTCCATCTATTGGCACAAAAATCCTCTGTGAGGACCCATTTCCCATAGCTTTTCCATAGTAGAAAAGGGATGAGGCAAACCAAACAAACTTTGCTTAAGAATATTCTTTAAGCATTTTCTATGTGCAACCAAACGATGCCTTATACACATTGTGTAAAAGATTTAGGATCATCGTGACTATTGTATGAGCAACAAAATTATACTTCATAAGTTGCAGTGCAGATATCAGTCAAAGTATGACAATGCAACATTTATGAAATTACATCCAAAGTCATGGTAATTTAAAGTTAATTAAGAAGTCATTGATCAGTGTTAACTTCCTTGATCTTTAAATTTCAGGTTTACTTTTGTCTCTAGTCCTTCAAAGATATAGACAGGAGGGCATGGCTTAGTCCCAAAAATACAACCATTGAATTTATTTCCTCTCATAAATTCATAATAGGTAAAATCATAAATTGTCATAATAGATAAATGAGTAAATGCAAATATTATAAAAGTAATAAGCAAATACTATAGAATGCATTAATCTACAATAAGCTTCAATTCGCACCAAAAACACAAGGATTTTGGCACTATTTTAGAAAGAGACAGACATGAAAGTTCTGATGAGGCTTTACTATTTTTTGGAATTGGCTTTAGGCTGTTTCTATGTGGTTTTAGGCAGAGGGCAAGAAGGCCACCATTCATTACGGAACCCAAGCCATTAGTAATATATCACTTTGAAATAGCAAAAATTCTAATGAGGATGGATAAACAAGTAAATCAATCTGGACAAACAGTTAAATTTTGATCCTGTATTAATAAAGAAATAATGACCCTTGAGTTGAGAACATCTGTTTGAGGTGTGGCGTATAGTTAGAGGAATTCTTGTTGGCCAATTTATAGGTGGACAAGGGAGTACTATTACCTGCCCAATTTGTAAATTCAAATTAGGTGACATAAATACATCCATTCCACTAAAACACGACAAGAAGGAAAACATGGTACGATTGTGTGGGTCCACAATAATTCTAATTTCAAAACCTTACAATTGCATACACCCATTTTGTTTCTCAATCTTTATTCCTAATTCATGACACCATATTTTGCTATATCTTAGAGTTTGATTAACATAATTAACATTGAGGGAGAGACGGGGGAAGAGTACTATAACAACAAAACAAGTTGATCACTTTTAACATTAAAAAATTTAAAAAGTTTGTAAGCAAGTGTATAAAAAACACTTGATAGGGTTGCATGGAGGTCACTAACGTGAGTAAATGTAGCATTGATATAGTATTTATTTTCTCTAGAAAGCGGATTGCGTATTTATCACAATCTCCCATCTTTACGCTCTTTTTTTTTTTAAATTTCATACCCATCCGACGTGGCAACCAAAAATGGGGGTGTGGGGCCCACCGGACTCCCACTCTCGCTTTGACTCTTAACGGGGTTTTTGCCCCCTGCCTTCTTTGGGTCACGTCACTTTCCACGATATAGCGGGAGGGCGTTTTGACTGCGTTCGGGCAACGGGCAGCACCGTTCGGGCACCCTCTCTCTCCTCTATTCACTCTTCTCTGTGTGCACGCCTCACTCAGAGACACACACAACAATCTTACACTGACTGGCCGAGTGACCGAGAGAGATTGTTCGGCGAAGAGAGGAAAGCGAAGAAGTGGGAGTGGGAAATGTTATGAATTTCATCTGATTTTTTACTTTTTCAGAGGATTTTTTTCAGTTTGGTTTTCTGGTTTTTTCTAGAAGCTGTGTCTGGATGAGATCGGCTTTTGAGTGTGATGCTCTGGTTGTGTTTCTGGGCGGTAATGGTGGAGATTTGGGGGACTTACATGTAAGAAGGTCTCGGGAGTTAGAGTATTGAGTTGTTTAGGTTGGTTGGAGTGAGGCGGAGAGTGGTTTTGTGATGGTGTATTGGGGAGTGAGATATCATTTGGATCTGCGATTTTTGGCTACTTAGTCAGATGGAGACAAAGGTCTGGGTTTCAGCTATTGTCTGGTTGGCCTTGACAGTTCATTCATTATGGCTGATTTCTGCTAACATGGAAGGTTTGTATCGATATTTTTAGATTATTCATTACCTTTCTTTATTTTTTTCCTTTTCTTTTTCAACAAAACGTATGATCTTCAAACTTGTTTGAGATTTTTCTGGTTACTTCGTTGATTGTATTGACTTGGGGTGATTGGGCTTCTTTCTCCTTCGGAAGTTTTTATGCAGCTCAGGTGTGATGCCATTTTTCCAGACAGCCTCCATCTTGGGTGTTTCATTGTGACCTTTATATCTTTTTTTTTCCCTTGGTTTTGAAAAAAAAAATTGATAGAAGTGATCAGATGGAGTAGCTTTTAGTGTAAGAAGTCCTGGTAGATATTCCACACGTCTTCCATAGTACGGTTTCCATCGTAATATTGAAGACAATGTCTTACTTCTGGATACCCTATCAGATACTCTTAGTATGGGTTATGATTCTTTGCGACAATGTAAACCAAGTAATCATGACAAATAGAATGTTATCCATGTTAATCGTGGCATTACTATTCAATTTTTATTTATCCAGCTTACTGAATCCTTAATCCCGAGCTACTGAATGCCATAGTTGTTTTTTACTCATTTACCCTTGTATCCAGTATATTACCTAAGATTAGATCTCTGTTTGCTGATTCACGTACTTCAACTACTGGGAGGCTTATTTTTGTGCTTGAAATGTATTGCTTAAACCAATGTGGTGGAGTTTGTTTCTGAGTTTGCAATGTCTAACAGGTGTACCTTGTAAACGAAGCTGATTGTTTGTTCTTGTATTTTGAAACAGGCGATGCTTTGCATAGCCTCAGGACAAATTTGCAGGATCCTAACAATGTTTTGCAAAGTTGGGATCCTACACTTGTCAATCCATGCACATGGTTTCATGTAACTTGCAACAACGAAAATAGTGTAATAAGAGTGTAAGCTATCTGTGCTTGATTTCTATCACTTCTATGCTTATTCTGTAGCTGAAATCTGGTGCAAAGCATTATCACTGAAGAAATCTTTTCTAACATTCCCTTATGTTTTCTTTTCTTTTCTATTTGCTGATGGCAGTGATTTAGGAAATGCTGCTTTGTCTGGTCAACTTGTTCCCCAGCTAGGCCTGCTCAAGAATTTGCAGTATTTGTATGTTATGTCTGGCCTTGATCCTTCATCATTTTCATCTTTATTTTTTTTCTTATATTGTTTTCAACTTGTTCCCCAGCTAGGCCTGCTCAGGAATTTCCAATTGATTTATGACACTTGAATATTCCACTGTGATAGAACTTTGGTTTTGAACATAAAAATTGGTAAAGTTATAGAACACAAAACACCTGACTTTTGGATTGTTCTCATTTGAGTATTTTTCCAAATACTGATGTAGTAATCCAATATGTCCATAATGTTTTAGTTTATATTTTTCATAACAGGGAACTTTACAGCAATAACGTTACTGGACCAATTCCGAGTGACCTGGGTAATCTTACGAACTTGGTGAGCTTGGACCTGTACTTAAACAGCTTCACTGGTCCTATCCCAGATTCACTGGGCAAGTTGTCTAAATTGCGTTTCCTGTGAGTATACTTATTGTTCACATTATTTGTTGGAAATCTGTGTTGTGGTGGCCATTCGGAAGAAATTATTTCGTGTCAAATATTATTTTGTTTGCCTAAGACACATTGCTATTTTTGTTTTTATGTTTAAATTGGTATGTGGGAGAGGATAAATATGTAAAGCAGCAACTTGTTGATGTCAAATTGTGTAATATTTGAAGATAAATTCCTTGATGCAAGAAATTAATAAATGGAAGTCAACCTTGTAGGCTATTACATCCAACAGAATAACGGTGTTGCATTGAAGCCAATTATTTGCATTATGTTGGATTCTAAATGAAACAGAAATCTTTAGACCAAATGTGCTTTAACTTTTTTATTTGGGAGTTTGAACCAATAAGAAGAAGCACAATTTTTATATCCATCAGTCTTGAGAGAAATGTAACTGTCAGTCAAAACAAGATTGTTATAGTGGTTCTATATGCCTATTGAGACTTTGTTATGGATTATTTACTTATGGAGGATTAAATATGACAATAATTCTAGCATTTGCATTTGTCTTGCTTTTGATAGCATTACTTAATTCAAGGGTTTGCTATGATAACAATTTTTCTTTTTTTGGGGGGGGGGGGGGGGAGAGAAGAGAATCCAGTGGGAGGTGAAACCTTGGAGGTTAACTTAGGCTACAGCAGGGGGGGTAAGCGCTAATCTCAGACATGAAATTACTGGCTATCTCTTCGAAGGATCAGTGGCTTTCGCCTTTTGCATTGTACTTTTATTTTCTTGATAAAACAGGAAGAACACGATTTTGTTTGAGTTGAAGATCCTGATTACTGAATTGTCAAATCTCTGAGCTGCATACAAGCTATTTGTGCCTTGCAAGAGTGCCAGCTAATTTTATGTGCCATCCATATACATTTGTCTTTAAAAAATGAACAAGTGGAATTATATACTATGTTACTTTGGTATGAATTGTCATAATTTCTCTGTTGAAGGCCAAAAGATTGTTCTGTTGCATTGAATTTCAGTATGATTTTTTCTTCTTGTTATTTTGTATTAATATAGATCTTAATACTATTTTCTTGGTATGTCTGTCTAAGGATAGCCGGCTTAACAATAACAGCCTGACAGGTCCAATTCCCATGTCATTGACTAATATTTCATCTCTCCAAGTGCTGTGAGTGCCATTTTGCCTCAACATATGCTATTTTTCCCCACTTTAACCTGTTTGAGAAATGCTAATGTTTTGTTATCAATTTATTTATCAAAATGTAGGGACTTATCAAATAACCATCTATCTGGTGTGGTTCCTGATAATGGCTCCTTCTCATTATTCACTCCAATTAGGTTCTAATCTTTGACCGCTAATTTAGTTCACAAATTTTAACTTGTAAAATTTGCTTAACTAACTGCATTTCTTCTTGCAGTTTTGCTAACAATTTGGATTTGTGTGGGCCAGTCACTGGGCATCCTTGTCCAGGATCTCCTCCATTTTCTCCTCCTCCACCCTTTGTCCCACCACCCCCAATTTCTGTCCCAGGTAAACTTCCTATAGTTGTTGTCTCGAAGCGTAGAGTTTAGTTGACTGTGTTATTTATACATTTTGCATGTCTTATGTTTTGATTGCTTCTAGTTGTTAAAATTCTACTTGTCCTGGATCTTTAGGATAAAGTTCTTGCTATGCCTTGTGTGGTGGCTATTTGAATTTTTGTCTATAGAAGTGCCTGAGTCATGTGGTTGTCACCAAAATGTTAGGAGCTTAATTACAGTCCTTTGCTGGACAGTGGGTGTATTGCTGGTTATTCTGTATTGCCAATGATTGCCTTATTAATTGTAAAGATATGATATGCACATTTAGAAAGAGAAGGCATGAACTAGTTATGTCTTTTAATGAGCTAACTTTAGGATAATCAAAATCACATTTTGTATAATATTTGTATGCAGTTGTCGTGAGCATTAATAGATGAAAGAAGCACTTATGTTCTGATTTTTCTCTTATGAAAATTCAGGAGATGGTGGTGCCACAGGGGCAATTGCTGGGGGAGTTGCTGCTGGTGCTGCTCTGTTATTCGCTGCACCTGCAATTGCATTTGCATGGTGGCGTCGAAGGAAACCACAAGAGTTTTTCTTTGATGTGCCTGGTGAGTATTTATGGCTTAATGAATATAAGATTGGTAGAATTCATTGAGTTATACTTTTTGAGTCAATATTAATTGTATGATTTTGATTTCTTTGTCTGTTTGCAGCTGAAGAGGATCCTGAAGTGCACCTGGGACAGCTTAAGAGGTTCTCACTACGAGAATTGCAAGTTGCTACAGATAGTTTCAGTAATAAGAATATTCTTGGAAGGGGTGGATTTGGTAAGGTATACAAAGGACGCTTGGCAGATGGTTCATTGGTTGCTGTGAAAAGACTGAAAGAGGAGCGTACACCTGGTGGGGAGCTTCAGTTTCAGACTGAAGTAGAAATGATCAGCATGGCTGTTCATCGAAATCTTCTCCGTTTACGTGGGTTCTGTATGACACCTACTGAAAGGCTTCTTGTTTATCCGTACATGGCAAAAGGAAGTGTTGCTTCATGCTTAAGAGGTAAATCTATTCCATTTTTTCCTCCTTGGTCTATGTTAAGCAAGTGGGCATGTAAGCTATAGAAGCACATCTTTTGATTCCTTGCTGTGGAGGGACTTTGACTGGAGGTTTTAACAAGATTTGATTGAGTTGTGTTTTTAATTATTTATTTTTCTTGTTTTTTCAGTAGTTAATCACTTTCTTATTGTTAATAACTCTCTCATCTTTCTATATATACCTCTGCCTTCTGTTTCTGTATCCCTTTTCTTTTTATTTGTAAATGTGTTTAAATAATGTCAACCGTATGAGTTAAGGGATAGCCTTTTACTTACTCAAACATTTAGTTTGCTTTCTTGATATGATTCTTTTTAATTGAAAAACTCTTTTTTTGCTGCTAGGTATTAAAAGAGCAAAGTATAGTTTTGAGCCGCTTCAGCTCTGGCATGTTCAAACAATAACTAGGAATTAGAGAATAAATGTTTTACAGTTGTACACTTGCAGTTTGAACTTTATATAGAGACTTAGTTCCTAACAATTTTTTTCTTAAAAAGATGCACAAAATTAGGTAGATTATCGTTAATACCTTCCGTGCTTTAACACTCCTAATTTATACCTTGACTTTTGTTGCCATGCTTCAAATATGGGAATTCCGACCACCTTTGATTGTTATTATTATAATAATAATAATTATTATTATTAGTATTATTATTATTATTTTTTTTTTTTTCAATCAAGCGTCAACTTTTACTGCCAAATAAATCTCTCCCTCACATTTTGCAGAAGTAAACATATATGGGAGAAAGCTAGTTTATGCTAATTGAATTAACTTAAAGAATAGTATGGACCAGTTATAAAAAAAATCAGTGATTTATATGATTTTTATGTTCTAATGTTGCCTTGTAATTTTGCATTTATATTATTTTAGAGCGTCTAGCAAATCATCCACCTCTAGATTGGCCAACAAGGAAACGGATTGCTTTGGGATCTGCCAGGGGTCTTTCCTATTTGCATGATCATTGTGATCCCAAGATTATACACCGTGATGTAAAAGCAGCAAACATACTGTTGGATGAGGAGTTTGAGGCTGTTGTCGGAGACTTTGGGTTGGCAAAGCTTATGGATTACAAGGATACCCATGTTACAACTGCTGTACGGGGCACAATTGGGCACATAGCTCCAGAGTACCTGTCAACTGGGAAGTCTTCGGAGAAGACCGATGTTTTTGGGTATGGTATCATGCTTCTGGAGCTCATAACTGGACAAAGAGCTTTTGACCTTGCTCGGCTTGCAAATGATGACGATGTTATGTTACTTGATTGGGTATGTTCACTGTAAAGTATATCCTTCTATTTTAATTAAATTAAATATTTTCTGCCCTTGCTGTGTATTTAATGCTATAATTAGTGGTGTGTATTTTTGTTCTGTACTAACTAGTTTTGGCTTAGGCATGATGTTAATGCACATGAATGATTACGGAAGGAGGAAGGAAATTTCTCATTTTATTATACTATTGATTGCTTCAAGGCTGCAATCCTTAGAATATTACATTTGATTTTCATTGTTTTGGCAAATCAAATGACATATGCTGGATGTGTATTTCTGAAACCTCTTTATTTGCCCTTCATTTTGTATTGGTTTCTGTCTTCACTGATGACATAATCCAAAACAAATACTGCTGAACGCATTCTTAGGTAAAAGGGCTTCTCAAAGAGAAGAAGCTAGAAATGCTGGTTGATCCTGATCTACAGAACAACTACGTAGAAGCTGAGGTAGAACAGCTTATCCAGGTTGCACTTCTCTGCACACAAGGCTTGCCTATGGACCGGCCTAAGATGTCAGAAGTGGTGAGAATGCTTGAAGGCGACGGCTTGGCAGAGAGATGGGATGAGTGGCAAAAAGTCAAAGTTCTTCGCCAGGAAGTGGAGCTGGCTCCTCATCCCAGTTCTGATTGGATTGTTGACTCAACTGAAAATTTACATGCGGTAGAGTTATCCGGTCCAAGGTGACCTTGACTAAGTGGAAAGTAACAAGAAAAAGAATGATCATGACGTTTTTTTTTTAACTATAAAGCTATCTTCTACTTCTTTTTTGTTCCCCCTCTTCTTGATTTCTTCAGGTACCATAATCTGATTACATCTCTCAGGTCCAATTATTGGCATTATATTCATTTACATTTGTGCATAGGGACTGCTTTGTCGAGTTGCTATTTGTATCATCTTCTGCAGTTTGACAAAGTGGTGTTTACTTATTGAAACAATGGTAGCTTAATCTTTTTGTACCCCATGTTTCACACCTTGTTATATCTGCAATTTATATCTGTTCTCTCTCGTGTGGGATTTGTTTAAGATCTGTGAGGAATAGTCACGAGCTTCTTTAAAATCTGTGGTATTAAGGGTTCTTTGGTAAATAATGAGAATCCATTAAATTGAAGAAAGATAAATATTATTGAATAATAATTAGAAAGATGTAATGAATGTAACAGAAAATGAGATGAGAAACGGAATCCTTCATTCTCCTAAGCAAAGGTGTCCTGAGGTTTTCTTTTTGAAGTTTTAGTTTCTTAATGGAATCCTCATCCTTTGAAGATATGTGATGTTTTGATTTTACAAATAGTTCAAATAAATAGTGTCTAAAGAAATTGCTGTTCCATCAAAAGAAAGAAAGAAATTGCTGTTAACATTACCTATTTTATAAATAAATATTTTAACTGAAAAATGCACCCCTAGGTTTTTCTTTTCTGGGTAAATTTTTAGTAAATTTGGCAACTGCTTTGAAGATATTATTGTCTACATAATTAGATTGTTATTATATTTTTGTTATCATCGAATAAGTTAAAACATGATAAAGAGAATGTGGGGAAAAGGCTACATGAACATAAACTTACTTAGCTATGTGGCCAAGCTTCCTAGGATGAAGAGTATATTAAAAAAAAAAAAAAGTGATTTTGATTTCTTAAGGTGTCGCGCTAATTTTCTTTGACGGGTGCTATCCACTATCCAGAGATGATAGAAGCAACTTTCACTAATGATTCACTCTATATTACCCAATACCTCCAATACCTCTGAGTGTCTCTCTTGTACTTTTCATTTATTCTTGAATTTATATATTTAGTTTTAATTTTAATGTTTATATATATATATGTGTGTGTGTGTGCGCGCCCGCGCTGATAATTGGTTTATGGCCAGTTTGATTTATCATTATGAAAATTATGGTTGATTTTCAACCATTATTTTTCAACTATTTATTTAACAGGTTATAAATTGATTTTTTTTATAAAATAAAAATTAGGTTAAATTATAATTTTAGAGGGAGAGAAAATATTAATTTATATTATATATCTAAAAATATTTTTAATTCTTATTATTTAAATAGGTTTTTTATTAAATTTATTTTTATTAAAAAAAAATAGTCAAATATAATAATTTATAATAAAATTATTTTTATTCAAATTTTATTTTTATATAATAAAAAATATTTTTATTTTTATAAATTTTAATTACCCTAAATACTTTTACAATATTCAAAACCCACCAGTTCTCGTGCACAAATATTTGTGGTCTAGTTAAGGCAAACCTACTAGCTAGCTTTATCCGGAGAAGCCGACCTAGCGCATTAACCTGCCGTAGCGGCGAGGTGTCTTTGAAAGTGTCACGTGATTTGATTTTGATTTCATTTCAGCAGTTGCCCTCAACTAAAATAATATTGTTAATTAATAATTATTAATAATTAATAAATTAAAAATAAGCAAAAAGAAAGAAAAAAAAGCAGAAATTTATCAACTAAAACAGGAACAAAACTGAAGTCGAAAACTTGTTATTCGTAACACTCGAACTTTTTACATTCATATTAACCTCAATCACCATCAACAAATTCCGCACCACCAAGAAGCAGGGCTTCATAACTACAGAAATTCAAAATTTTCATTAAACGCAAAGGAAGCATTAGTATGCAGGACGTAGGATATATTATACGCCCGGAAACTGCAAATAATACAAAAAAATAAACTACAATTCTCCAGCACTGCGCCCTTCACAAGCAAGACCTCAGCCATATCAAGATCCTGTCACAGATCATGAGGGGATCTGGTATTATCTGATTGAGCATGAGATCCAACATTTGAATTTTGCGAGGTAAATAAGTTTGGGTACGAGAAATATGGATCATCATCCATCGAAGGTAATCTCTTAGGCTGGTGGCCAGATGTTTTGTCATCGTGTACATAATCACTGGGTAGAGAAGAATCAAAATCTGCCTTTAGTGTGTCAAATGAAGGGAAGCTTGATGGATCAGATCCTGGGGTAGCATTACAATGATGGTGGAGTTCAGAATGGTTTATGCTGTGACCACAGTATTCATCTGCAGCTTTTTGCTCAGTGAAATGCCGTGTTTCTGCTGGTGCAGACTGATTCATATTATTACCTGAATAAAATGGGTTCTCAGGACCACTACTGTCTCGTACATGTTCACTACTTTTCTTGGTCAGCTCATTAATTCGAATTTGTGCGAGAGTAGCTGCTGAGCGAGCCGCAGCTGCCGCCCGTTCAGCGCTTTCAGCAGCAGCATGAGCAGCAACCAACACATCCTGCAAGTCTACATCAGCCTCAGTTTTGGTTTTTGAAAGGGAGGGAGTTGAGTCGCTATGCCTTGCAGAGAATGATCCAGATGATACTGATGGGGGGGAGATGAAAGGCACAAACTGTTTATTTTCCATACTGTCAGACAAATCATGGGGTTCATTTCTATCAGCCATTGATTTCTCTTGGACCGGCTCCAGCTTTTCATCTGCAGAAGCTCCAGAATTGCTTGATGAGTGAAGATCAACTTCAGGGGGAGGAACGGATGGAGAGGATGTGACCATTTCTGGAGCGGTGGCAACATTTGCACTTGACCTCACCGATACTTTAGGAACTTCAGGAAATTCTAATGTGTCTGAGCCAGAATCAGAATCAGGTTCTTCTTTGTTGGGTTGATCAGGAGTAGAATACAATGCTTCGTTGTTTTTTTCTTCAGGAAGGGGCAATTTAGACCCACTAAAAAATTGCGCTGGACCATTCTGACAAAGAGAGCACATATATGAATATAACCAGGAGAAAAGAGAAAATTTTTTAAGGAGAAATTAGCACATGCTTGTTAATCACTAATAACTAATAGTTACCAGTAAGTCTTCATGTTTCTTCAGGAACTCAGTTTCCGAAGCAGCTGGATCCCAGTCCAAGTCATGCTCAACAGCAATTTCTTTCAGAAGTGTCATTTTCTTTTCTGGTGAAGGAGCACGAACAGATAGCAGCTCTATTAACTGCAATTGCAAATTGCATATAGATAGTGTCATTTAAAAAAAAAAAAAAAGCACTTATCACTGCCAATAAATCTGTAGAGGATATAAATTCATCAAACCTGGCGATTAACACCACAATCTGGCATGAGCTCAGTTGCTGCTGATACAAATTCTTTCCCATATTTGGACGCAAATAACAATTGAACCTGCAACAACTCTGGCAGGTCGGCGCATCTTGGCGCAGCAAAACATACACTAGATATTGCTTCCTTCAAGTCTAGAGGACATTCCCTATAACAACATTGAAGGTTAGGACATACAATTAAAGAATACCAATAGCCTCTTCACAATACAAGTAGATGGATATTTTCAATATTAGTGTTTGACTCAGACTTTGTAAACTTCTTAGATACTAAATTAGAGAGAGAGAGAAAGAGAAGATTTAATTGCCGAAGCAAAACAAATTTTCTGCCAATGTAAGCTCATGAATTTTGTTGAATCATCACACTAGAAAAATATTTAAGCTGTGACAGCTACAACAAGGAAGCAAAAGTACAAACCCTCAAAATAGATGATGATCAGAAGTATCTTACACCATCAAAACCCTCTTTTTTCCTTTTGTTTTGACTCTTCAAGTGCTAATGTGATCCCATACATAAAATTGACCACAAGTCCTAAACTACTATTACCAGAAAGCACAGACTATGAAAAGTAAACTGACATCTCTGCAATTCAGGAGTTAAACCATTGATTAATATTGCTTGACAAGTATGGAGATGCTGTAGTCTAAGCCCAGCTTTTCACATTCTACAGCACCCCAGGGATATCAATATAGATTCTAGTTTCACTTCAGTAGAATTAAATCAAATATTATTTCCAAATGAACAAGCAACACTAACTCAGACAGTAGTCAATACTCATATGAGATAACAATAAGCTCCTGCTCCACATTACAAGCAGAACCATGTGCAAACTGCTTTAGGTAACATTAAGTATTCCAGCAATGATGACGTAAATAGTATTCATTCAATATTAGTATATACATATTTCTTCATATATTATATCTCCTTTCCTTGTTTGATTCAGCACATCAGTTCCACATTTTATCAACACGTATGCGGGGGAAGTAAGGGTGCTAGTTTTTAAATATTGTAGTCAATTAGGGTGAAAAAAAAAAACTCATCATCAAAAGGAGGGGGGAAAGGAATACTGGATGCTAACTAACGAACAATGTTAGTCAGTTTTGCAGTTCATGGTAACACTGATTTCCCAGCTCCAATGGATGTAAACACCTTTAGCTTTAATCGGGGCACATTGAACACATTACTAACTTAAAATGTAAATAAAAATCTAACATAACCAAAATTGTCACACAAATAACAAATTGAAAGCAGAAGTTAAGCTTGTCACTCAGACTTCTCTTTCTATTCTGATAATACCTCTGTGATTCAATTATTGGAAGGCGGACAGCAATAAGCTCACAAAACAATTCAATGATCTCTTGTGCAGCCATCATATTTTCTTCTCGGATAATGTGCTCCACCTGCACAAGTTCTCACCATCATATTTTCTTCTCACATCACAAATGGAACTACAAACCACATACAGTAAAAGAAACAGAGAAAAATAGCTTTAACCTTCAGGGCCTAGGGTCACATGTTCAAAAATCTGAAACTGATGGAAAAAAAGAAAGAACAGACAACTTTTTATGCAAATCAGGTTTACCCTAATGCGAGCAGTAGCTTCTTGACCAGTCTCAAGTAATTTTGCAATGTCACGGCGCATCTGCTTTAACTGGATCTCTCTTCTATTTCTCAGCAACTTTATACGTGGAATCGTCAATTTCAGAAGGGTTTTACTGAAAATTTTAGATAGGAAAAATCAAATCACTTGGAAAGTTAGATATGAAAATAAAATAACAGCGCTCTTACAGATAATATAGCAAAACACCAAAATACAAAGGACTAATCAAAATTCAAAAACACAAAGTCTTCCCAAATATAAACAATTGAACCAAGAAAAGGAGCCATCTGAAAGAAAAGATGCAGAGCAAATCCCTGAGAACTCCGAAATATCAAGGGATATTAGAATAATTCAAGTTACCTAACATAGCACATTAAGGCTAATTAAAGCGAATAAAACTTACTCACTATTTGACCTTTATCTGTCATGCACTGCGCAGAATAATTTCAACACCTTCTTATCAATAAAACTCAATACTTTCTTATCAATAAAACTGATCAGCCATCACAAATTTTCCATTTCAAACTAAGGAAAAAACAAAAGTTACAAAACACAAAGTTAGATCAGCTAACAATAGGACAAACACATAAATTATCACTGAACAGAGGTATCGATGAATTCTTACCATTTGGAACCTTTGAAGCTCTTGCTGAAGAAGGAATCCATCATCGACATGGTATTGATCTCGATCAGAATCAATCACTAAAAAAAAACCCAGAAACTAAGATCGAAAACTAGAGCGAGTGTACGAAATCGAAGACAGCTTGCGAATTTAAAGTTCCGATTATTTTAACGAAATTGATCGAGGCAGGTGAGAAAAAACCGAGAAAGGTCAGTGGCGAAATCAATCGAATGATGACTAAGACAGAGAGAAATAAAATCGTTACCTTAGAATCCTTCCTTAAGGAGCAAGGATTCTGAAGGATCTGTAAAACCGAGTTCGTAGATTTTTTTTTTCTTTATTTTTCTTTTTAACACGACTTAATTCTTCGCTGCGGGTCGGTGCTGCGTGGTGATAAACGCGGGGATTATGTGGAGGAAATAGATTTGATATCAGAGAGAAAATTTAGGTAAATATAAATATTAAATTATTCAATTTATATAATAATAAAATTCCAGTCTCACATCATATCGATGAGAATTTTAATTTTAATTTTAAATAATAAGATAGATATATTTCGGTGTATATACTGTCTGCAAATAAATTTCCAGATTTAACTTATCCAAATTTTTCTTATTAAAAAAAATCTATATTTATATATATATTTTGTAAAATGCATGTTATAGTTTTATGGATAAACAATAGTTTATTCTTTATGTCCTTATCGATGGGCAAGGGACCATTTGGTATGTTGATATTTTTTGTTTATTCGTGGTATATGCAATTATTTTTAATGAAATTAAATTAGATTATTAATAAAACAAAATACTGATCAATATAATATCTTAATTTAGAATCATTGACATGACTCATATTAGTTGGTCAAATAAAAGACATGACTCAAATTACACTCTATGACATTCTACTCCCAATTTAATTGATGAATTTATAACAAGGTCGTTTATTGGATTTGGAGGTTTGGCTAAAATCATTTATGGTGGACCAAAAAAAACATATGGGAATTTCTCCATAAACATACCTATCCACTTTCCATCTATTGAATTATTATTATAAATCTATTAAATTATTATTTTTGTTTTTTTTGCTTATGCACTTAATATCGTAATCCCATCCCACTTTAACTAGATAATTTATCAGGTTGGATATAATTTTTTTGGACTGCAAGCTTTACACCAAATCTATTAAATTCTTATTATAGCAAAAGATGTCTAAAATTTGAAATTGTGTAAATGAAAATGTATTTGTGTTGCAGTAGATGTAACTTGCTCTAAAAAAAGTTGTTATTATTATTATTAGAATAAAACCCCCGGACATATTCTAGGAAGGATTTGAAAATAGTTTCAGATAAAAAGGTTAAAAACTGAGAGGAAAAAAAAATCTTGTGACATATGGTTATCAGTCACTAATGTTAGTTGCTACCAAGAAGTAAGTTTCAGAAGCAACTGGATCAGTGGTTTTTCTACTGCACTTTCTTTATTCATCTTCTGCTGCCTGGAGCTTGAAATAGGGAGACTCCCATTTTATAATTTTTCTCGTGTGGCAGTTCTTGAAGAGAAGCAGTGGAAGAGTCTAAAAGGTGCACCAAAGAATCGAGTCACTTTATTCACGTTATGGTCCTCAGCAATTTGGGTCAAAACCATCAGTTTCTTTTCCAATGGATCGGCACAATCTGTATCCAGCAGCCTTACTAACTGCAATTGCAAATCCAATCGAATCATAGATTTAATTTCATAAAACAATAGCTCCATTCATTCATACCAATAATAAGGATCTAAATTCATCAAACCTGGTGATCAACGCAACAATCCGGCTGATCCAGCAAAATGGCTGCATCAACAAATTCCTTCCCATATTTGGAAGCAAATAACCTTGCAACCTCATACTGGTAGAAATGCAGCCAGCCACAACTTCTTTCTCTTTCTGCGGCAAAACATACTCTAGATATTGCTTTCTTCAAATATTCAGGACATTCCCTGAACAATTATAATAATCAATTAGACGCTCACTCACTTATTTTCAATATCAGTATCAGAAAAACTAGGGATTTGGATTCCTGCAGTAGCAACTGAGGGAGGTGGCTACTGCAGGGAATCCATATCCGAAAAACTAGGTTTCTGTGAGTCATTACACTCAGAGCAAGATTTAATCTGCGAATACATTACTAACTTAAATCAATCAACAACAATTTGGTTAAGTGCAAGGGACTGGATTTCTGTTGTAAAGTCTCAAATTAAACTCTTATAAATAGAAAATATTTAATAATGACAAATTTCATATGCATATTACAAATTTCATGTCCATGTAAGTTAGTCATTCGGTTTTCTCCTCTTGTGTACAATACCTCTGTGAATGTGACTCTATTATTTTCGGAAGACCGACCGCAATGTCCGTACTAAACTGTTCAATCATATTTAGAGCAGCAATCATATTTTCCTCTTTGATAACACGCTCCACCTGCATAAGTTATCACATCTCAAATAGCTCTACAAACCACATACAGTGGAAGAAAAAAGAAAAATAGTAAAATTCTGAAGCTAATGGAAAAACAACGCAAATCCGGTTTACCTCAATGTTAGCAATAACTCCTTCACCAGTCTTAAGTAGTTGAGCAATGTGACGGCGTTTCTGCTTTAACCTGGTCTCTATTCTGTTTCTTTCCGGCTTTATGTTACTTGGAACTCTCAGTAACAGATGGGTTTGACTGGTAGTGTAAGATTAAAAAATCAAGTCACTTGCTTGGGATTAAGGAAAAAAAAAGAGAGAGATAGATCATCAAACAGCAGTACAAACATACAAATTATAAATGCACGGAGGCTTCAGTGACATGGTGAACTAAGCATCTTTGGTCTTTGATTGAACCAATGCATAGCATTTTTCCAAATCTGGAGCTGGTTCCTTGAGTATAATCTCTCCACGGACCTCTTCAAAATCACTATCTAATCCAGCAAGGAACATATGCACGCGTTGTTGTTCAATGGAACGACGATTAGCTACGACATAGTCAGGATGCTTCATGACCACTTGATCGCGATGATCAAGTTCTCGGAAAATCTCAGTCAAGTCTCTGTAATATTCAGAGAGATCTTCTGGTTTGTCGGGTGGTGAGAGCCTTCTGTTTCTGAAAATTCTGTTGTCTGACTCATTCTTGAAAGAATTTTACGAATAAAATAAAATGGGAAGCAAAGGAGTAGAACTAAGGAGCACTTGACTCTGTTTTGAAACAGGAGAAACAGAACACTGAACACAGCAATGAGGACGGAAAACCAATTCCGACTTTTATAGGTTTGGCTTGGAGGCAAAGTTCACAATTTAAAAGATGAAGTTTTAATTCACATTCTCTTATCTAATATTTGCTCCCCCAAAAAGAGATTTGGCCTCTCTGAAACTATTTGAAATTTGAAAGTCTTTTTTGTTTTATTATTTTTAAAATAATTTTATAAAAATATTTTTAAGAATAAGTTCTGAAAATAAAAAAATAAAAAAAATTGTTTAAATAATTATTCTCAAAATTATAATTAGTGAGTAATAGATGAATTATTCAAAATTTATGGGCCTCTTTGACAGTGTTTTCTATTTTATTGTTCTCAAAACTGTTTTACAAAACTGTTTTCGAAAATAAACTTTGAAAATAAGAAAATAAAAAAATCTATATAAATAATTATTCTTAAAATCATAACTAGTGAGTGATAGATGAGTTATTCAAGATTTATAACTTTACCATTAATGAGGTGTGTATTTTTCACCTTTTTTTTTATGTTTTTCAGAACAAAAACTACAAAACATCTTAAAGTTGTTCTGAGTTTTCTATTCTTTTATTTTTCTGTATCTTAAAATAGTTTATAAAAAATAAATTTATCAAACAATTTTTTTATTATTTTTATTTTTTTAATTTTTAAAAACAAAACCAAGCAGACCCTATAACTTTACCATTAATGAGGTGAATGTTTCTTATATTTTTTTGTATTTTTCAGAATAAAAATTACAAAACACCTTAAAGGTGTTCTGAGTTTTCTGTTCTTTTATTTTTCTGTTTTCCAGAACAGTTTATAAAAAATAGATTTATCAAACAAATTTTCTGAATTTTCTGTTTCCGAATAACTCTACCAAACAAATCCTTGATTACTTAGAAACTTTGGGTGAACTAGATTTTGTCCACGGGATACATTAAAATTAAGAAAATAATAAAATTTAGATATTATTTTTAAAATATATTGCAAAAAAAAAGATAACAATTAAAAATTTAAAATTTAAAAATAAATAAACAATTTAATGGATATTAAAATATATTATCTATCTATATATTATTATTATTATTATTATAAAACAAAGGTTAAAAGTATGTGTCATTATTTCATGCTTTCACATTATAATGCTAATTATGAAAAAATATGACCTATAAATTCTAAATAATATTTATTTCCTTATATATATTTTTTATTTTTTAAAACAAATTAATATGATGACAAATATAGAAATGAAAATTAGATATATATTTATGAAAAAATCACAATTTGATTATCTAGATGACCTAAATCATTATTTCGTGAGATCTATATAAATTTACATCATCATGTTGACTATTAAAAATTTTTTAAATAATATTTATTTTCTTATACATGTATTTTCATTTTCTAAAATTTGATATACCAATAAATGTGGAAATAAAAATTAAATATGTATTTATAAAAAATCATATTTAATTGTATAGGTCACATCAATCATTATTAGATAAAATCTATATAAATTTATACTATGCGAGTCTTTTTGCATTATTGTGATATTTTTGTAGTTATTGAGACACTTTCAAAGATAATATCTCATCTCATTATTATTTGTAATTTTTTGATAGTAATTTTTATGTTTTTGTCATATGTTTTATCTTTTCCAGATAAATTATACATTATTGTTGAAATAGTTCTTCCATAGCATAAATTTAATGATGATTCAAACATGAAATTAACCATTTCTTTTCTTATTTTACCATCATTTTTTTTTTTTACTTCTTTTTGGTATGTTATTTTCAATCTTTAGTTATACTTATTACAAATCCATTGCCAAGTGTGAAACCTAGTTTCTGAAAAACTAATGCATGTAATCTTAGGTTCTCTTTTCTCGATGGATTTATCTAATGGAGTGATCTGATTTTATCATGTGGAATTGACCAAATTGCAAAACTTATCTGAAAGTTGGAGAGGCAATTAGAAAATGGGGCAGTGATAATTTCCCCCAAAGGCTTCCTTCTCATATTTTTTTTCCTGATTTTTTATTTCACAGAAATCATATTCTCATACCTTTTTATTGTTTGTATTTTCTTCATTCACCTACAAATATGAATACTATATACTCCATTTCTCTTCTGTAGTTTCACCGGTTGTTTGAGTTGCCATTTTTCCCCTTACATCTTTCTTCTCAACTTTCTTTTCCATTTTTTCAATTGGTGAGAAAGATTTTTTTTTTTATAACAAAAATAATATTACAACGCAACACTCGAGGAGAGTAAGAAAAAGCTATATAAGGACAAAGTCTAGGAGCAGCAACTCCACTACAATAAAAAAAAACAAACGATGGAAAATTAGGGATGCTAGGAATAAACAAGGGGGATGGCTCTAGGATGAGAAGCATTATATACATATGTCAATGGATGCTAGGAATTTTAATCTGTGGGCATTGATGGAAAATTAGGAGAAGTTCAAAATTCTCTAAAATTAATGGACAAATAAATTGAAATAATGAGAAAAGTTAAGATAAAAGATAGAAATTTAAAAAAATTTTAAATTAAAAGAAAAAAACTTATCTCTAGTTCAGTGATGTATTATTGAGGATGGAAACGGTTAATACATACATATTATATTTTTGAGTGGTTGATATTATGTCGTTTTCAATGATATCTGAAATAAGATTGTGGGTCCCATATTTCACAAGAAATTATTTGTCCAACCATAGTTCAGCCAAAATTGAACTAACATCATACCAATATTCATTGAAAAAATAGTTGACTTGCTTTAGTAGGAGGAGGGGGCTTTGAATAAGGTGAATCCGGAAAATCTCTCTTCTTTGCTTGTATTATGTTCATTGTGAAACTCAGAATTAGACACAAGCTCCAGCTGCATCTCTATATTTTGTGAAACTTTGCAAGCTGCCCGGCTTGTGGAAGTGGGACTTTATGTGCAATTCTGCATGTCACTTTATATTATATTATTTTTATTATTGATTTTATGATTTATTTAAGTCATATCAATTGATATATACACTACCATTTAAGTTCCTTTTAGTTATATTTCTCGGTGAATCCTTTCCCCATCATATTGGATGGTATGTTTAAAATTTAGAGCTCACTGTAAATTAGTTACATTACCACTTTAAAACTTGGTTATATTGTATGTAGTTACAATCATTTTAATTTGTAAGAACATATTGACTCTTCATTTGGATATGGGAGAAAATATGAAGGAAAGGAAAATTGAAAGAAAAACATGGATGAACTAAGTCATCGAGTTTCTCTTTAGTTGTCCTTTCTTCTATATTTTTTTCTATATCCAGTTAAAATTTAAATAGGATTATTTTTTAAATAAAATTCTGGCCCGGCCATATTGTTCTACCCTGTCTTGTGCGGGTCATGGACCATTATGGGCAAGGATGGGTCATGAAAAAAAAAAATAGCCCCAAGCCATTTTTAGGCAGATCAACAAGTAATAGTCTTTATCCTAGTTTTTTTCATTTTGTAGGCAATTGGGTTTTCATTTTCAAGCTACATCTCCACCTGAGTTGGACCAACTTCTGGAGGAGAACATAGCGGACAAAGATGTGTCACGCGTTGTGACTTTTTTTTTTTTGATAAGACGGAAAACCACGCGTTGTAACTTTTACTGACACGTAGTTTTAGTTTTTTTTTTTTTTTGCATGTTTCAAAAATTAGACTGAATATTAAATTAAAAGTGCTATTAAGTCATAATTTTTATAATTTAATTGGTTAGACTAGTAGTAATATAATAATTAAATAAAAAAAATATTATATATAATAATATATATATAAAATATTAAATTGTTAAAAAAAAATTTAAGTAATTCAAATTCATAATAAATTAAGAAACTCATATAGTAATAATATATATTAAATCATAAAATATAATATTAAAATATTTCAATATGATAACACTATATGATCATAATATTATAAAATGATTATTCTCCATACATTTTAATTATAAAAAAGAAATAACTATTTTATCAGTACTAAGAAAAAACAGTTTTAGTAATTAAACTCATTAATTATGCTACAATTTCAAATTTCTTTTTCAGAATTACCTATATTAAAAGTTTGAAGTGAAACTAATTAATTACTAATAATTGTCAATACAACCTTAATTATTTAAGGGTATAAAAGAAAATTAATATTAATTACTCTACAAATTTTATTCATACCTCTTATATTTTAAGACAAATAAAGAGTTTCAAAATTCTTTTATAATTGGGAACATGGGAGTATAGTATAATAAATTTTTTCACTTTTATAATCAGTAATTTTAAAATAGAAAGGGATATAGTGTTTTTACTCTTTAATAATTTTTATAATTAATAATTTAAAAAATTAAATTTATGTTAAATTTTACACAATTTAAAAAATCATCCAATTTTTTGAAAACCACTTCAATTCTCAGCTCAAAAGCCAGTTCAAAGTGGTCTAACCCACTTTAACCCCTAAAATAGTTTAAAATTAAAAAATGAGTCGTTCTTGTCTCCAAATAACGGTCTGACCTATTTGATCATCCTATTTAATTCAATCCAGTTCAATTTCTCAAAACATTGTATGAACACCCTATTTTGTCCTGGTGTCTAATAAATTCAACCCCAAAAATTATATTATTACCATGTTTATTATATTATATGAATGTAATAATAAAAGTAATAACAAAATATACAGCCCAATTGATACCAAAAAAAAAAAGGAGGAGGATAGATAACAAAAAAGAAAGGATATAAAAAATGATAATAATAATAATAATAATAATAAATAAGTAAATAAAGGTATACAAGGAAAATAATATTAATTATTTTACAAATTTTATCCCTACCTCTTATTTTTTAGATAAATAAAGAGTTTCAAAATTCTTTTATAATTGAAGACACAGGAGTATAATATAATAAATTTTTTCACTTTTATAATCAGTAATTTTAAAATAGAAAGGGAAATAATGTTTTTACTCTTTAATAATTTTGATGGTTAATAATTAAAAAATAAATTTAGGTTAAATTTTACACAATTTAAAAAATTATCCGATTTTTTGAAAATTGTTCTGATTTTCCACTTAAAAGCCGATTCAAAGCAGTCTAATCCGCTCCAACCTCTAAAATAATTTAAAATTGAAAAACGAGCTGTTCTTGTCTCCAAATAATAGTCTGACCTATTTGATCATCCTATTCAGTTCGATCCAGTTTGATTTCTCAAAATACTGTGTGAACACCCTATTTTGTTTAGGCGTCAAATAAATTCAACTCCAAAAATTATATTATTACCATATTTATTATATTATATGAATGTAATAATAAAAGTAATAACAAAATATACAGTCCAATTGATACAAAAAAAAAGGAGGATAGATAACAAAAAAGAAAGGATATAAAAAATGATAATAATATATAATAAATAATTAAATAATCATAACAAATAAATAAATAAACAAAAACAAAAATATATGAAAGTAGGAGCGCTTGGGCCAAGTTTGAAGTGCGGGTGGCCCAAGATTTCAATCCAAATCCCAGACACTAAAACTAACAATGATAATTCCAAAAAGTAATGATAATAATTTTTTTTAAAAGAAATCTTCTTTAATCTTAGGTTGAAACATTTGAGTCATTTAGGCCTCAGAATGGTGGCTACACGAAAGGGACTCTGAGGCTCAAACACGAGTGCAGAGGGTGTTGCAGAAGGAGCTTGCGCAAGAGGCACAGACGAGAGAACGAAGGGAGCCAGGGACTCGAGGTTGTAATGCAAGAATCAGGGAAGCCTTGAAATTACAGTCTGGGCCAGGATCAAGCCAAAGAGCCAGACCAATGAGCAGAGGGAGTTACGGTTCAGAGAAGTAGGAATAGCTGGAGGCAAAAACGACAGAACCTCTCGTCTCTCAATCTGTACGTTACTATAGAGTAGTGGCAAGGAAAGTGGCAGACAAGCACAAAATTGGACGATTTGAGGCAGAGCAGAAGGTGTGAAATCGGATGAGAAATTGGGAACAAGAAGGGACAAGATAGCAACTAGGGGTGGGAACAGACCAAATTTCTTTCAAACAACCTACGACCTGACGTGTTTGGGACTTGCCTATTTAAAAAAATAGGTCAGACAAAGGTTTTTTAGAATATCTATTTATGCTAGGCTTCTGCCTGATTACATACATACATATATATATATATATATATTAATATAATAATAATTTATAATTTATAATATAATATAATTTAAATTAATTTATTAGTTTATTAATAAAATATAATATTATATTGTTATCGCCCCACGCCCCTTATCTAATTGGATCGAACTCGAGAACCCTAGCCTCCAGCCATCGTCTCCGCATCGCCTCCGTCTCAGCGTCGCCTTCGCCACCATCTCCCTGTCGCGTGACTAGCCTTCACCTCAATCTCCCAGCTGCGAGTCTGTAACTCTGCGAGCTGCATCCATTTATTGCCACCCTCGCCCCGTCGACGTCTCCAATAGTTGCGACTGCGAGCTGCCTCCATCTCATCCCTCCACCGTAGCTGCGACTCTAAGATTGCTGTACGTGTTCTCAACCCCTCCCTCGTTTCTCTTGCTTTATTTCTATCTTTGTGTTCTAGTTTCAGATTTGTTTGTAGTGTTGATCGGGATAGACCCTTTGGCATTTAGGTGTGTTTACTTTGTTTGTTGTCTTTTGTTTTCAAATTCCAGAAAGGCTCAAGAAGAGTGAACCATAATGCATATGATAGAGACCAACCCTTCCCTGTGTTCTATAAAATAACAGGACTAGAGTTTAAACTCATGCATGGATAAATTTGGCTTTATATTGGATGGGTGATCTGTATCTGATAGTAGCATTGATTTTCAACGATATGTATATATATGTACAATTAGAATGCTTCTTTTGAGAAAAAGTGTTTAAGTACTGTTTCTTTTAAGTACTCTGCTTTCTGATTTCTTATTGCTCTGTTTTGTTCCCTAGAAAGTTGTTAGATAATTGTTGATCTGTAATTATGGGATGCGTTCTGCAATTATATGAACTTTCCTATTAGAGATCCTAGATAGACATCTATGTCATTTTCTATATTTCAAACCCATCTCGCGAGGGAGATTGCAAGGCATGAGATATATAGGTCATATACTGCAAATAAGACAATAAAATTCAAGGAAATCTGAGTTCAACATTCACGTAAGATTCAGAACAAAATAGCCAAGTTCAATGCATAAAAGGAAAAACGTTCAGATCATGTTTATAGTCATTTGAATCTATTTAAAATTTATTCTATGCGTTTAACTAAAATGACTCAATACAACAACCATCTATTCTGCTACAAATTACAATGCTACATTACCACTCCATCTTCTTTATTTTTATGTCCTGGGAAGTGACATGGGGATTCAAGCAGCCACTGATTCAAAACAATGTGGCTGTTTTGCAGTTACAGGATATGTGACTTGGAGTACTGATACTCTCTATGGACAGTCTACAGTAAAGGCATCCGAGAATATTGTGGCAATGTTCTTCCAGATGGTGAATTTTCTTTCAATCTTTTCCTTTCAGATTTCTTTTCAAAGCTGCTTAACTGTTTTATTTATAGGCTATTAACACATTACAGGATTGGTGAAAAACCAAAAGCTGTCTGAAAATATAATCACACCAACAACCAAAGCTGTAGATCACGATGTTCCTATAACTCCTGATGAGGTATGATACCTGTAGTATCATCTTTGACTACCTATTGATTGTGATTGAACTTATATTAAGAAATAAGCTTCGCATTTCTTTTTGTCCAGAACATGCTCAATTCAAGTTTGAAACTATGTATCCTATTAATTAGTGCATTGCTAGTTGGCTCTAAAATGCATTCATTCTATATGTGCAGATAATATCATTGAGGCTGAGGCCTTGTTCTTGTCTCACTTCCTGGGAGATATTCATCATGTAAGTTTTACTAGTGACAAAGGAGGAAACAATATAGCACTACACTGGTTCAGGTGCAAATCCATTCTTTACCATGTAAGTTTTATCTTTATCATCAGTATTCTCCCCAAAATAGAGGAACAATCAAAGAAGGAAATGTCAAAATCATTCATGTAGTTTGATATGCCAAAATGATAAATATTGAGGGGAAGAACCTAATTAAGTATGCATATGTTGTTCTGCCTTGTACATAAACATACTTTAATTTCTTGGAATCTCACGTTTGTTTGGGTTTCCATTAGTCCTTGTTAAAGTCTCTATGTTACATGTTTGTTTGTAAGTAATATTATGATTTGAGATATTTGCTTATATAGAGTTATGTATTTTATTATTTTGTGGCATATGTTTGCAAAGCAAGGGGTGAATTTTTTTATTCTATACTATAGTCACGTACATCCACGATATCAACTCTATATTAAAAGTACCACATCCTCAATTATTTGCTTTTTCCTTGATGTAGGTTTTAAATAGGTTTTTGGCCTATTTAAAGCCTTCAAGATCTAAGCTGTCAAGCCTATTTAAAGGCATACTACTAGTTTAGTAGGCTTTTAAAAAGGTTTTAGGCCAGGCCAGGTCTTGCCTTTTGAAGGCTCAGGCCTGAGCCTAAAACAGAGCTTGATGTAGGCCAACAGGCTAGGCTTAGGCCTAAGGCTTACCACACAGGCCTGGCTTGGCCTGTTTCCACCCTTAGCAGCAGCCACGTGCTCAGGCATCTCTCCTTCTCCACTCACTACAACTCTATAAAAGGTAGAGGGGATTGGAGGCGTAAAAAGGGAGAACCCTAGAGGAACAGAGAGGAATTTGGAGGCTGAAAACCCTAGGAACCGAAGTGGGAGATACAAAAAGAGAGAGGAAAGAGAATGGGAGGAAGATTAGCCAAACCCTAATCAAGAAAAGCAGAGGAATCGGGCCAAGAGGGAGGACTTGAGGATCCGAAAGTGAAGCACCAGGAAGGATGCTGGAAATCTGAATCAAGAGAGGCGATTGCGAGAGGAAAGTTGAAGGCCAAGCTCGAGTCATCGAACAAAAGACTGAAATCCATGTCACAGAGGCGTTGGCTGGGTATAAATTTTCTATTTCGATCATGAAATTCTCTCGTAAACCATTGAGGTTGGTGTTGCTGCTGTTATTGTTATTTGCTTGAACGAAACTTCCTCTATTCCCTCTAGGTTTCTTCTTCTTTTACTTACTATTTCTGACTGTCAAGAGTCTTAGCGTACTCTGTTTTTTGGGGAAAATGATGCTGGTAATCTGTTGATGTTGCTGTTACAATCTTCTGGTTATATTAACTAGTTGAATTGATTGCGATGGATTTCTTTTGGTTATCTGAAAGCTTGTGTGTAGATAAGTTTGCATAAGAAAGGAATTGCGTTTTTTATTTATCTTCATGTTAATGGCCATTGGAATTGCGTTTTGGTCATGGGCTTGTCTAATCTTGATGCTAATGGCCGCTGGAGAACCATTGGAAAGTTTAGTTTGAGTACTGCATTAGTTCATAGTAATCTTCTGTCATGAACCTGTTTTTGAAGAACTTGATTCCTAATTTCCTAACAGGGAAGCTTAAAGTCTTATTATCGTGGGGTTGTTTTAGGAGTCTACACCTTTTGAATGGGATTAGCAAAAATTTTGCTGGCATAAAGTAGGATTCTCGTAGGTGGGGTGCTTTCCAATGAACTATAGGGATCATTTATTAACTTTGCAATTGTGGCCATAAGGTTTATTGTGGCCTTTCTCTGTCCATGTTAGCTTACCTTCTTCCTGAACGAATGTGGAAACTATAATGGTAGAATGGTCCAATTAATCACTAGGTTAAGATTTGTTTTTGCGTAGTCTCACCATTTTAAAACCAATTTATTTATAAAGAGTTCTCATTGAAACTTTGTCACGAAGGCTTCGGAGCTTTTGTAGACACTTAAGAATTCACACCATGCGAGCCTGCGGGACTGCACGAGTGTAAAGTCTACTTATAGGTCCATATGACCTTTCTTTGAAAAAATATATATGAAAAATGATAAATAAAAAATAAATAATAAAAAATATATGTAAAAAATCCTTTATGGAAATGACAATTACAAATCGAATAACAGAAATAATAAACTCAATAATTAATAAAAACCATAACAATCCCGTTTAAATTTTATTTTTCTTTTTGCTTCCTTTTCCTTATTATTCATTATATTTCACTTTTTGAACATTCATATTTTATAACAGTTACTTGAATGACCATGCCCTGAAGACTTAAGAGTTTTCGCAAGAATCTTGGTAAACTAGTTATCACGTGAGGCTGTGAGCCCACACAGGTATATCAGTTGATTGGGTAACTTGTTTTAAAATAAATATCTTTGTGTATATAGTTTTACTTTCTAAACAAGAACGTAATTCCAAAATATTTTAATCTCTAGTTAAAAGTAGTAATAGTAATAAATACACGAATAATAATAGTTGTTTTCTTAATTCTTACCTCAAACTTCATAAAACCTTTATATCGTGGGGTTTAGAACTTTGATGGGTATGTGAGGGATCGGTCTATCAGGCATGAATGTGACTCTGCAGCAGGTACATCGATTTTTCTTCTATAAAATAAGAATTTTCCAGCAACACAAAAAAATATGCATTTTCAAAAGCCAAAAAAAAAAAAAAGTAAAAAAAAAAACATATTTTCAAAATTAATAAAAAAGAGTAAATATACGATAGCGTCGCCTGTTGCCACCGCTGCTGTCTTATCCCGGTGGCTAATCTGCACCTCCGTTGCCCTTCAATCCCTTTGCTTCGGTTAGCCGTGAAAGAGAGAAGGGATCGAAAGTGGTGAGTCTATCTTAGTCTTCTCTCATCCCGTTCTGATCTATCTTATCCTCTGTTATTCTTCATGAGGTTAGCATCTCTCATCTCACTGAATTTCTTCTTGCCATTCTAAACCTCATTTACCCACAAATATACCTGTCTAACGGTCTTCAAACTCTCTTATCCCAACTTATTCTCCATGTGACCCAATGGACTGGGTTAGTTACAAGTTTCCGCTTCCATTTTGGCCTTTCTTGACACCTCATCTATTATTAAGATAAATTTTGGCCTTTCTTGACACCTCATCTATTATTAAGATAGCCTTGGATTCTCCTTTGTTAGTCTTATTTATTCTCTTATTCACTTTCAACATTTAGGTCCATCGGTGTATTAAGGACAAACATAAGTGTCTATCCATTTGACAAAAGTTCAATATCATTTTATCTTACACACAAAAGTGGAACATGTTTCTAATTAGCTTACATACAGTAGTGTAAGTGAAGTTCTCCATGGAGTTCTTGAAGTTGTATTGTTAGTTTTCAGCTTTGTTAGATTTACTTTGTAATGACACTGAGAGACAATTAACTTTTCAATTCCCCTTTTTTGAATTTAATGTCATGTTCTTCAGTCTTATGCCCAATGATGAATGCCTTTTTCATGATGGTACTTGCAACAATCTTTGAAGCCTCTCCATTTCTTCTACCTCTCTTCCCAATGCCATTACTTGCTGTTGCTGTTGCTGTTGCTGTTGCTGTTGTTATTGTTGTTGTTGTTGTTGTTGTTGTTATTATTATTATTATTACGCTGGTAGTGGTTGAGATGGTGGAGGTTGTGTCATGTGGCACTACTTATGTTGAGAGGCTCCAAGTGATGTTGATGAAGTGCCCATGCTGATATCTGAGGGCACGGTTAATGTTGACTTTAATTTTGTCAGAATATTACTGTGGCCTTATTTTTATGTGCTACACATTTTTTTTCTGCTCATGCCCATCATTGCCTATGATTTTGAACATCTAAGAAGTCAACTTTTTTGTGCTACCCATTCTGCACTTTGCTGTCAAATTGCCTCATTAGTTTACGTTTTAAAATTGTTCTCATTCCCTATATTTTCACTTTAGAAAATATCTGTGAGAAGTCATTTTTATTGTGATTTTTTTTTTTGGTGGATCAAGTATAATTCTAATTCTAAGGGTTTTCTCTGCATTTGGAAAAATACCCTCATTATTTTGCTTATGGGAGATGCAATCTGTTTCTTATATTGGTGGGTGAACAATTATATTCATCTTCTCACACGTAGCTAAGAATTAAGTACAGTTACGGACTTTTAACTGCAGTCAGGTTCCATTTCCCCCTTCAAAATAATCTTTATGTTTACTAACTTTTAGCAATTGAATGCTAAAGCTATTTCAATAAATCCCTCTTTTATTTTTGTACACAGATTCCAAGAGAGTTCTAATTACATTAAGAATTGAAACAAAAAGATGAATGCCCCTTCTGGTCCATCTCTTCATGATGATGAAGACAATAACAATGAAGTTTTTCTGGATCAGTCTGACATCATCCATGAAGTTGCCTTGGACAATGAAGATCTTCCTGATGCAGATGAAGAATCTGACATGGAACAAGTTGGTAGGACATTGCTGCGAATCTGTCTGGATAGCTATGCATTCTTTTAAGTTTCTTGGTGTTCTAATTGTTTTCTCGAAGTGAAAATTGTCAACTGTTATTCTGAGACTTCTACTTCTTTTAATGATAAAATCAAGATGTATTACTTTTTACTGTCTAAGTGTTTTTGTTAATCGTTTCATTTTTTATGTAATGATTTCAGAGGAGCCTGATGATTCTGTGCACATATTCACTGGTCATACTGGTGAGAGTACTATCCTTGAATTCGTGTTTTGCTTTAAGCCTTGTTCTTACTGAACTTTTAATTATACTGAACTCAAAATCCAGTACATGAAATAATTAGATATCTTGAATGTTTTAGTTCCAGGGATCAGGGGACCATCTGCTTTTTTTGAGAGGTCTTTCTTTGCATGGAATTATTAGGTCTTTTGCTTCAAAATATTTCATTTGTGTATAAATTTGTTGCTGCTAAAGATTTCATTTACTTGCTGATAATGCTATATTCTTAAATTTTTTGAGGTCATGGGTCACAAGTTTGTACAAGGTTTTGTTGCTTCAACAAAATGTTTATGATATTTCGTTGTTTCTTTTGATATTTTTATAGGGGAATTATACACTGTTGCCTGTAGCCCAACAGATGCAACCTTGGTTGCAACAGGGGGAGGTGATGACAGAGGGTTTCTTTGGAAGATTGGTCAAGGAGACTGGGCTTCTGAACTTCAAGGTTTTGACATGACACAAAATTTACTGATGGGTGCATAGTAACTATTCGGGATAATTATGCAGTTATAACTGATATAATTTTCAGATCACACTTGTCATGTTTTCCTAGCTGAGTTTTGTTTGCATTGTGCAGGTCACAGGGATTCAGTATGCAGTTTAGCTTTTAGCAATGATGGACAGTTGCTATCATCAGGAAGCTTAGATGGAATTGTTCAAGTCTGGGATGTATCAGGAAATCACAAAGGTGCATTGGAAGGTCCTGGAGGGGGCATTGAGGTAAGATTGTCAATTTTGTGGTTGCTCTGCTCTGCCTTTTGCAGTAATTAAATTGGTTTCATGTGTGACCTTTCAGTGGCTTAGGTGGCATCCAAGGGGGCACCTACTTTTAGCTGGTTCTGAGGATTCTACTGTTTGGATGTGGAATGCTGATAAAGGTGCCTTTCTTAGCACATTTTCTGGTCATGGTGGTAGTGTAACCTGTGGCGATTTCACTCCTGATGGTAGTAGATGCTCTTCATCTTGATGCACTTTTCCCCCTCTTTTCCAGTTGTTGTTTACTTTGATTTTTCCATTTACTTGTACCTTGTGTGATGGATGCTGAAGGGAAACTAATATGCACTGGTTCTGATGACGCTACTATGAGAATATGGAATCCAAGAAGTGGAGAAAACCTTCATGTTGTGCGGGGTATGTGAAAATCACCTTTGAAGTATATTTGTTGTTTATCATTTACGAAGTCCTGCACTTATTGTATCAAACTACGAAACTAAGTAAACAGGAAGGTCAAAGTCTGCATCCACCTCCCGCTATAACCACCAGAAAGTTTGTGATATACTTTATCCAATATCTTTGTTTCTCATATAGGATATTCATCGTGCGTGCATGTGTATATATATATATTTACAAGTTAGTTTGTGCTCAGAGCTTCAATTAGCATTATACATACAAATCTGTGATTTCTATTTGTCAGAAAAGCATTTTGCCTATCATACAGAGTTCCAATTCAAATTGCCTGAAATTTGAGAATCTTCAATGACGAGTGGAAGGATGTCATTCTTCAAAATGTTATAGAAACGTTCACGTTCCTCTTTGATGCTGGTGGTTTCAAATATAATTGAGATAATTTTTTATCCAATATGCATGTAATTTAATGTTCTTATAAGATCCTTGGACAAGTGTCATATTGTTAATGAATAATTGTGTATTCTAGGTCTGGCTGTGTAAATTTTCTTCTTGACACACTTGATTTTGTTTTGAATGAATCAATTGGTTGGTTTAGATTTTTACTGAAGTCTTGGGGTTCTACCTTATGAATTTTATTAGTCTAGATTATGTTGTTATTCTCTAATATTTATTTTTAAAAATTATAGAAACTGAGATCAAGCCCAGTCTTAAAAATTTCAGAAAAGTTTCCCTTTTGCTTCATCAAAGAATTGTTTGAATCATTTAAAAAATGAATACTTAAAGAATTAGAAGTATACTTCATCTCTATCCAATTTCAAGCATGGTCAACAATTTTGAGGTGCAACTGAATAAACACATCTGTTCCTCTCATCATAGGTTGTTTCTATGTTGGTCTGCAGATTTTTTTTCCAGGTCATCATAGAGTCTTTTTTAACAAGTTTAACTGTGCCTTCTAGGTCATCCATATCACACTGAGGGATTGACATGCATGGCAATAAGTTCAAATTCAACTCTTGCTCTCACTGGTTCTAAGGATGGTTCTGTCCAAGTTGTGAACATTACTACAGGGAGGGTATGTGCTTATGTTGCTTCATAATTGTTAAAACCTTTTGACTTTACATTGTATAGCATTGCAATACTTTAGCTCATATACGATTGCATTGATACGAGAGGTGGAATTCTACCAAACTTTTTTCCACCTAGTTATGTGAGAAAAAGAACTTGTGATTCTGAGTTTTACATCAAATATCTCCGATAACATTTAATGCAAATACATAATTAAGGATATTCCTGGCAGCTTATTTTAAGAGAGATAACTATCAATTGCCTGAACTTTTTTAATGGTGACCAGTGGTGTTGATAAGAGCATTCTGGATCGATTGTAGTTGGCTTATGGACGATCAAAAAAATATTTGGGTTTACAACTTTCACACTGTTTGGGTCTTTTCTTAATTATAATTTTAATATTATTTTAATTCAATTATTTTAATATACAGTCAATTCAATTAGAAGTCTGTTGCACAAGTTCAACATTTTATGTTATTTAAAATAGATTGAGATGCAGATTATTTGGTTGGTTTGTGTATGAAATTTGATTAATTAGAAACTTTGCTTTGTGCTTCTGTGACCAAGCAATGCTATGTACTTGTGTTCAAGGTCATCAACTTAACTGTTTGAGTCACATGAAATATATAATTATCTAAATCATGATCTGTTATAATGTTTCATGTGGATTGTTATTTGTCAAAAGAAAAAAAATCGTATGACCTCTTGAATTTGGGGTTATTTTACTATACTTGTTTCTAGAGCAATGCTCTGATAAGTTCATCAGTAGTGGTTAGTTTCAAAAGGGGAATTAACGTGATTTCTGCCATTCTGGAGGTTAGGATATGGGGTTACAAATGGGATTTGTAGGTGATTATGTGTTGCTGATCTATGAAATTAGCTGGAGCATGGTGTGATAGGTATATACTCTCGATGGGGCAGTTTTCAGGAATGCAACTTTGTTTTGACATTTATATTTCATGTACACATGTTTATTGCCTTATGTATATTTCGGCTGCTTCTATGTATGATTGTTTGGGAACATGGCTGTAAAAATACGTCTTACTTCTGGTATCAATTTTCATTGTTTTGAAATGTTGGTTGTGTTGTAATATGTGATTTGCAAAAAAAACTTTTTCTGACATGCTCTGTTGAAGATTTGGTGTAGTGTCCTACATTATTAACTACACATGAAAGATATGCAGCCATCAGATTTTATTATTCTATTGATTTGGGCTCTCAGTGTAATCTTGGACTTAACTTCCTACTGTCTGAAAAGTGTTCAATATGTTTTGGTAATAGCTATAAGGACTATCAAATAGTTAAGATATCATATGCTGGGGTTCAGATTGCAAATCTATTTGGTGCCTGCAATGTATTTATGTGGGTATAAGTCAAGCCACAGATTTAATGAATATGAAGAATCATTGCAGGAGTTTCTGCAACACCAAATATATATGCAGAGATAGGGTCTATTATAGATACTAGTGTTTAGAGATGCCTTTAGAGCCTGAAGATTCACAGGCTGCTGTGATGAAAGTTGAACAAGCTATTTCAATATCTATTATCGGAAGAGAACAAGATAGAAAATATTTTGGCCGTTGTTGTATATAATATGATTTGTTCGTTGAAAACAAGTAATCCAACATCAACTTTGGCGCTGTTGGGAACCAATATTTTATTGTTACTAACATACTCTAGTCAAGAGAAGTAGTTACAATCTCTCTTGAAAACAGTGGAAAGACTAATGGAAAATGAACCGACCCTACCTACAGTAGTTGACAGTGACAAGGCACAGTTAAAAGAGAAAGAAAGAACCTAGGTGTGACTTTCGAGAGGTCAAGCTCTCCCAATACCAAAGACCAATCTTCTTGCCTACCTCCTTGCTACCCAAAACCCTAGAGTGAACACCACCAAGTCTTAGTAGTTGGGCCCGTGGCATGTGGACCTGTTTCCTTATCTTCCTTTGCATCCTCTAGCCTTATTCTCTTAGGTGGATGCAATAGTAGTTTTTCCCTTTTGTGGTCCTGCTCGTCAGGCCCACAAGGCCAATCAGGGTCTAATTTTTTGGACTTGAATTTGATATTTGGCCTTGCCCCTGCAGAATGTAATAGCTTTCTCATTTGTACCCTTTATTGTGCTGCATCTCTCATATTGATTGAGTCTTCACTTTCTCACTTATTTCCCTCTATTCATTATAATTTTTCAAAAGTTCTAGGATCTCTTTAATTGTGCTAATTGTTCCATTTGTGATTTGTGTCTATATGCTTGTAAATTTATTTCTCGCTATGTTTAGACTTTATTTCTCGTTAGGTCTCTTAACGAACATTTCTATTGTGGTTGACAGGTGGTTAATTCGTTGGTTTCTCATTCTGGTTCCATTGAATGTGTTGCGTTTGCGCCAAGGTATGTATCAAGATTATCAGACATATCTCTCCCTCTGTCTATGTGCACATGCGCCTTTAGTCCTTTACACAAGTGCTGCGTAGTTTATATGTTGTAAAGTCTTATCAGCTAAGTTGTTGGAATATGTAGTTTTTGGTTGGGACCCTCACAATCTCTTAAGAACAGATTACAAAATGAACATATGAAGAACAGATTCACACAAGACTATGATCGTAAGAGCTGAAATAAATTACTTCCAGTTACATCTTCCTAACTCATATAAGCACATAGTGATACAAATCCTGTTGAGACACTCCTGCTACAGACACTAAACCTCACATAACACGGATACAAAAGATGCTGAGTGGAGATATGAACAACAGTACATAATTCTGTTAAAGACGGAGAACAAGATTACAAAACCTTTATTACACAGACAGAATGACACATGACCCGATGCCCTTCAAGAACATACAGGGTTGTCAAGTTTCTAGAGGTTGGAACCCTCCACTAATACCTGAATCTACGTTCTTCTCTCTCTCTTCTCTTTAGTTTTTCTTTTTATAAACCTATGCCAACAACTCTTTAACTGCTCTCTCTTACTTTTCTATCTCATTTGGTTCCTTACCATTGTGCTTTCTTCTGGACTAATAATCCCCATTTTCTGCCCTTTTGCTGCTCCCTTATGCGCCCTAGTGTGTTTTGGTGGCAGCAGTGGGTTAGTTCCCATCATTTTTCTGGAGACATGACTATGTCCCTGTCTGTCATATCCTATCAGGGCCAACTTATTTCTTGCTTACAAGATTGACTTTGTAATATTAGGAAAAGAGTTCACATTGAAGAAATTCATTCTTTTAACTGTCATTAAGAACTTGTTACCTTATACAGTGATGTATCAGTTGGGCTCTATATAAGGTCTTTATTAGTTAGGGTTAAGCAGTTTTAATTGATTCATTAACAAAGTTTCATTATTTCTCCCTTTTATAACACCTCCCTCCTGTTCTCTCCTTTGATCTCCCCCCTTATTTTTCTCCCCTTTGTTGTTTATTCTTGCTATTGGTCATACATCAGAGACGTTGATAACATTTTTGTGCTTTAAAATTGTACATAATAGTGACACATGGGTTGCAATTGGAAGCATGGATCAGAGACTCGTGATCTGGGATATAGAGCATTCATTATCCCGAAGCACATGTGACCATGAGGTATGTTGAAATATTGCTTCGCATGAATTTCCAGTGATTTTGTACTTTATTTAGTTATGTATTAAAATTTGCTTTTGGCTTCAATTTTGTACTTGGGCTTGGGATTGTGAATTTTAGTTGTTAGCCTGAATAATGAAGTTTTGGCATTTGGATAGGATGGAGTGACATGTTTGTCATGGCTTGGTGCATTCCATGTGCTGACTGGCTGTGTGGATGGAGTTGTAAGATTATGGGATAGCCGGTCTGGTGATTGCGTAAGAACATTCAGGGGGCACTCTGATGCCATTCAATCGCTTTCTGTATCTGCTGATAGAAATTACGTTGTCTCTGTTTCACTTGATGGCACTGCTCGTGCTTTTGAAGTTGCAGGGCTTCAGTAAGCTGAGTTTCTTGTATGATTATGGTTGGCTTGGTCTTTCGTGCTTAAAAACAAAAAAAAAAAAATTAGTATCTTGGTGTACCATAAAGGGCTAGAAATCTGAGTTCATTTTTCTTTGGGTTTGACGTTGATGCTGTTAAAATGTGTGTTTATATCCTTGCATGGCGTCCTTGCAGGTACCCAATAATTTCAATGTACCCTGTAATAGGAAATAATCATTTAGGAAAATTTTATTTTGAAATATATTTTTAAATAAAAATTACAACTATCTGGCAAAAAATAGAAATTACATCTACAATTACCAGTTACTGGTAAGATAATTTTAAACTAGGGTTCCTAACATAATTGATGAAAGAACGGTTGAAATTGATTTTAATTAATAAGGGATTGGCTGAGGCTGATATTGACTTTCTAAAGAAAACGAGGTGTACTTGGCCTTATGAAAAGACACTGAACTATTGATCACAGTCCGACGTAAATTCTAACGTAATAAAAGGAATGTGGCTTAGACCAGGCAACTGGCTGCAAGTGACATTTTGGGCGGGAGTGTCTGGTGTTAAGGATGTAACAAAATCTTGATATGAATGTGCAAAAGTAAAATTAAAATTTATATAAAAGGACAATTATATAGTGGTAGAGTAAGATGGAATTGAGATGGCGAAAAGAAAAAAACTGAAGAAATAAATGAGACACAAAATTAATCAAGAAAAATGCATAAGGTTGGCATCTGCATTCTCTTGCGATTCTATTAGGTGTTCAAGTTCGACTTCAACTGATGGCCTCTCGATGGGATTTCCATGCAAGCAACTCTTTACAATGTCCATGTACAATCTCCAACACTATGGTGCTATTTCTCCCACCAAACTTGGATCCATAACTTTTTCCAGATATCCCTTTGCCCCAATGTTCCTTACTTTCTGAGCTATATTCCACTTACCCGCATTCTCTCTCTTCTGATACACAATCTCCTGTATTTGCCATGACCTCATTCCACATATCAGTTCTAACAAAATTACTCCAAAACCATAGACATCAGCTTTATCAGTGAGCTTACCCCACGACACGTACTCAGGGGCAATGTATCCATAGGTGCCTATGATTTTATCCACCTCGATGACTTTTTCCTTGGATGAAAATTTTGGCCCTTCTAAAGCAAGACCAAAATCTGTTAGTTTGGGGACCCAATTCTCATCTAAAAGAATGTTGTTTGGTTTTACATCACAAAGAATGATGTTGTGCTCGGTTCTTGAGTGAAGGCAGTGTAATCCACGTGCTATTCCTATGCTGATTTCTAGCCTTTTCTTCCACGATAGCACTGGTGTCTTGCTATCCCTTTCAAATAGTTGATCACGGAGGGATCCATTTGGTACGTACTCATACACCACAATGATTTCATTTTGGTCATTGCAAAATCCAACAAGAGAAGCCAGATTCGGGTGGTGTAGCTGGCTCAAAAATAGGATTTCGTTCTTCAACTCACAGACTCCATATGTATATGCATTTGGGTATCTTCGATCTCGTTTAACTTGCTTTACTGCGATTTGTTTTGGTTCTCCATTGATAGAGATGCTACCTCTGTATGCCTCAGCATAACCTAGTTCATCAATTTTTAGACTTTTGTCGAAGTTGTTGGTTGCTTCTCGAAGTTGAGCAAGAGAGAAGCGATGGCATATATCTTCAAGATCTTCTAGGGTTGAGGAAGCAGAGCCACCATAGCAACACTTGCAAAGGAATTCCATCTGAGTGATATTGTGGTGATTGTGGTGTCTCAGCCTTCTGATCAGACCATCCATAGACTATATATATTTACATCTGTGTGTGTGTGTGTGTGATGTGAGTGTGTGTACCTTGTACACCAACGTTAATTTTACGTCTCGAGAGGTTCGATCTTTAATTAAGTCACCACCGTCAGTCGTTGCTTCCAAACCTCACCGGGCATCTAGACTTGTAGCCGGCAGGCTATAATGTTTTTAAAAGAAAAAGTTTTAAAAAATTATTTAAAAATAATATTAAAAAAGTAGTTTATTAAAAAAAAAAAAAACAGTACACAGCCATAACTTTCAGTAATTTTTTATGTAATATTCCTTTCATACCACTTTATTTATTATTTTAGAGAATTTTAAATGTGTCAATTTTTTTGTCATTTTATATTACCAATGAAATATTAATTATTTTTTTTATTTTTTTATTTTTCATTAAAAACAATGGTAGGTGGCATATGAGTCTTATTTTAACATTTAATTTAAAGATATTTTAGTAAAATACTATTAAATTTTACTATAATTTAATTTATTTAATAATTTTATCAGTATACATAAAAAATCTTAAAATAATAAATAAAATGAAATAGAAGGAGTATATATTAATGACTAGGTGGCCATCATTAGTCGCTATTTCCCAACTTCTGCTGATTTTAGGACCGGAAGTTTGGAGGCTATGGCCTGCAGGCTATAATATTTTTTAAGAAAAAAATAAAAAATTATTTAAAAAGAAAAATTATAAAAAAGAAATATGCAGCTTGAGAGAAAATGGAGCCACCACTGTTCCCTACGTCATGGTTTTCAGCAGATTTATATAATATACTAATAATGTTGAAACATGTAGGTTTATGCTCAATAGGGTCGTGTATTATTGACACGAGCTATATATATATATATATATATATGGAGAAAATTTAGATTCATTTCTTTATAACCATTAGATCCAATTATTCAATTATTTTATGCCACATGAATTACTTGTTCCACTTCATCAGTGAACAAGATATACCAAGAGACATGTAGTTAATTTATAGATTTTATGTAATGTGAAGTAATTAGATGATTGTACCGAAGTTTCGTCCTATATATATTGATATGAAACTCCATGTTGTATATGTAATATTGGTGTGCTTTTCTAATTCAGTACCTGGCTAACAGTAGTAATTTTACATCATGACATTGCTTCAGTGTTATCTTATTAGTGAAATAGATTTTTTTTTTGGGTATGGATGCGTTTAAGGCAAAATTATATATAATGTTTAGAATATTATTTGAAATGTTTATATGGTTAATAATTAATTAGCTCTTGACCTAACATTCCCATGTAAAATATAAAATGCACAAACTGTAGGAAGAGATCGTAATTATTTTTGGTAAAAAAAAAGATTTTAAATATTAAATATTAATAAGTCCTCTCTCCTCGTCAATATGGATGCACTTAAGGAAAAATATTATCTAATGTTTAAAATCTAATCTAGAATGTTTAAATGGTTAATTAGTTCTTGCATTTGACCTAACATGCTAAAATGTTAAAGCCTTTTATTTAATTATTTGTGTTTTTTATTGGTAAAGCCTACCTAAAAAAAATTCTCTTTGAATACTTTTTTTATTTGATATTACTAAATCAAAAACATATTATTGGAATCAAGTGAGGATAGCTTTCCAAATATTGTTTTTTATCTGGAAGGCTCAAATTTGAAACATTACTTAAAGGGTATTGATTCTCTTATCATTTTCCTAATCATCCTTAGATTTTAAATCTATATTTTTTTAGTTTACGGGGAAACGATGGTATGGAGCAGTGATCTTATATATGTACCACGAATATGCCTTAGAAGGAAAAAAAAAAAAAAGCAAGTGGGATCCATATAGCTTCGAGGAGAGATATATTTTCATTTGATTTATATCATTTCGAGT
Source organism: Adenanthera pavonina (assembly GCA_026686845.1). Classification (NCBI taxonomy): domain Eukaryota; kingdom Viridiplantae; phylum Streptophyta; class Magnoliopsida; order Fabales; family Fabaceae; genus Adenanthera; species Adenanthera pavonina. Next base: position 47,664,107 of record JAIVEN010000001.1, on the reverse strand, counting down.
TTTGGTGAAAATATTTAATTGGGAAAATTCCAAACTAGTAACACGGAAGCAACATATTTCTAAAATGCTATTATTAACAGCCTTGACACTTTGAGGCTTGAGAACAAGCTAACCAGATTGCTAGCAGGTAATGGGAGGATCGAAGTCGTAATTTACTAGAGGTGGGGGATCTCATAGAGGGGAATCAAATCCACAATCTCAAGGTTATAGAATTGACCCTCTTGCCAGAACCTTGACCTAATTAATTATCATTATAACATTGACCTAATTATCGTTATATTACTTGTGTGATATGAATACTTATGGTTTTGTAGCGCGTCATAATTTTTCCTAATGTTTCTTTAGAGATAGGGAAACCATTCTCTGCAAAATTTGTATTTTCGTGGTCTTTTAAGTAAAATAAAATACCAATACATCTAAGCATTCGAAAAATTGGTAAGCTAGATTCTGCTGAATCCAAGAATCAACAATACACACACAAACTTTAGAACTTTCATTAACATTTAAAACTATAAACTAAAGGGGGAATTAGTACCTTGAAAAGATGAAAAGAAATTAAATGAGAACAAAGAATCAATTCATAGTGCAAAGTGATATTCATCCATTTATATTGTTGGAAAAACTTTAACTAGCATTTAAAATTCTCTTAAAAGCAGAATTGTTTGGAATATTTTTAATTTCTTAAATAAAATTCTAATTATACACGCTCGTTGGGTCACTTGTTTATATTTTAATTTCTTAAAATAGAGATACAATAACCATTTTCCAATTAAAAAATCACTTTTTTTATTATACAATTTTGTCAATGTAAAAACTTTTCACGGGACTCCATTCTTGCCAAAAAAATTCCCATCCTCGCTATGTTGGGATTTCTTTTCCATCATTTTTATACAATATTTATTACATTCATATAATTATTACTACTCAATAATATTCATTATTATATAGTTAATTTTTTTTCATTATTTATCACCTTAAAATGTATGCATTCACTAGTTGCAGGAAGATACCTGAAAATGGTGCAGCATCTAGAAACATTGAAAATAAGGAGGAAAAAAGCAATTAGATACTACTTAGTTATTGGTTATGGATGTTCGTTCTCATTTTTCTCATAAGCAGATTTACAGGGAGAAAGATGGAAGATGAAGTTTGCTTGTATATCCATCACTGGCGATATGATCAAGCTTTTTTTCTTTTTTCTTTATCGTACTCCAAATATCTAACCCTAAATACATCCGCCTCTACATACATGATACATCATTCTCCTATATGGGTTTGGTAACAAGTTATCATTCAAATTTTCTAGGGATTAATAGTTTTTTTTTTCTATATTATCTAACTTAATCATATTTGAGTATTGTTAGTTTTAAATGGGGTAACTCTCTTAATATAATTTTTTTTTATTTACAAAACTTAAACTCAAGATCTTATTTAAGGGGTGCTGAGTCTCTTACCACTCAATCCAACTATCATTAATTAGGGATATATAGTATTATACTATTACTGTCACATAAATTGGTTCTCGGTTTCTCTTTAATTATAGTTAAACCGTGAGGTTCACAAAATCTTTTAGTAACGATCAAAATCAAGAGGATGACGAAGATGCTTCATTGAAGCTTCGTGCCTGTTAATCAATCAAATCAACAATATACTAAAGGTACACACACATATATATATATCAATGAATTTTACAATTATATATTTATATATTCATTTTCATATACATATTTTCTTCGAATCATGTCATAGTATTACGGGTAACACTCAAGCTCTTATAACCTCATAACAAAATCTCCACTTTAATTTTTACATCTTTACCTATCAGGTTATTATATCAAAACATGGCAAAAAGAATACAGTTTTAATTAAGCACCAAGTATACATTTTTTCCAACATAACATCACTTGATTAGGTCTTTTGGATATATTTTTTTTAAAACATGCAGAGTGGGAATTTTTATCGTAAACATCGATCTAGGAAACAATAAATAGTCTGCAACTCTTATTCGTCCCCCCTTGAGATGAGTCTGCTGAACCAGAGAGAATGTGAAAAGCTTGATCATATCGCCAGTGATGGATATACAAGCAAACTTCATCTTCCATCTTTCTCCCTGTAAATCTGCTTATGAGAAAAAGGAGAACGAACATCCATAACCAATAACCTAACTTTGATACTGTGAGGAGACCACTTCTATCAGATCCACATCCTTCTTCATGTCCTCCTCACGTACCAGAGTTACTCATCTCCATTGCCACCTCCATCTTCACCAATAGAATAATTTATCAGTTTTGGCTTTGTCTTGTTAAAGATTAATTCATATATGTATATGAATATATTAAAAACAAAACAATAATAGCAATTGATCATATAATATTTGTATAACATGATTTGAAGACTACATATAAATATATATATAAATGAATATAGAATTAGGATGCCAATTCATGTACCTTTGGTATATCGTTGATTTGATAGGCGAAGATCAACATGCCGTACGTGAGACTTAATGAAGTATCGTTATCTTCTTGATCTTCACTGTCATTGTAAGCTTTCTCAGACTGCTTCATGGTTGAAATAGATCAGAGAAAAAGAATATCAACTTATGTAATACTCTCCCTGAAGGATTTGAACAATGACTTGTGACCAAACCCTCAGGAGAAAGATGTATATATAGGTGAATAAATCTAGGGTTAGGTATGATTTTTAATAAAGAAGAGCGGCTAATTTAATGTTTCAAATATACAATGAATCTAATTTTTTGTTCACTGTTCAAGATGCAACACCTTTTTTTTTTTTGGGAATATCTAACCCCAAATAGATGCCGATATATATAGTCATGGCCTCATGGGTGAAAATAGAACCACATAATTAAGAAGATATTTTAAGTATGTTTTACCAAAAATTCAAACGAATAAATTGAAAGCTTTCATGCATATTATAAGATTCTAATTTTAATTAATTACGTTCTCTTGTCTACACTAAACATTTAAATTGGGACAGAAAGAATATAGCTCCTTTTAATTATTTGTTTCTCCTTGGATGATTTTCATGCTTTCTTATCATAGTGCTCTTCATATACATAATCTCTTCTATCTATTTTATTTAATTGAATGGTGAAATATTACTAAGTGACATTAAGTCAAACATATTGTTTATCTAATCATTACTTTAAATAAGTATTGTGATTTTATTTTTAAGAATATTTCACTAATAAAAATATATGCAGACTATTATATCAAATATATTGTCTATTTATATATGATTGTCTCAACCATTTGATTATAATTAATGGAGAAGATTATATATAAGGAAAGAGGTATTAAGAGCAAATATGGAGATGATCCAAATCCCTCATATCGTTCTTTTACCTCTTAAATATTTTTAACAAATGTTTTCCTTTCTAAAATGCTAATTAAATTTTTTCCCACCATAAGTTTCTTTTATTCTTTGAAGTTTTTAAATTTTAAGTAAAATTCCCCCAACCCCACGCCCCCCCTCCCCCTCCCCCTCCCCCTCCCCCCCAAAAAAAAACACACAAGGCAGGAAAATTAACCGATCATAAGATTTAGCCAAATGAACCTTTCTTATCTTATTCCTTAATATTTTTTAAAAATTAGATGCTCTTCATTAGTATATCGTTATTTTATTTCATATAAAAAATTGAGAAAAAATACAAATTTAACGAAGGATAATTGCCATGGGCACTAAGGAAAGAAGATAATACTTAAGCTAAATTAAACAATGAATCTATATCTATATATTTATAATCTATATCTAAATTTATAAATAGTGCAGCTCAAAAGAATATATAAATAGATTAAAAAAGGAAAATGATCATTGCGAAATCAAATTAATGCAGCCTCTCGTCTCAAACGATCACTGATGAAAAATATAAATAGAAGACAAAGTTTGAAGCTCAAAAGAAGAGAACATAGAAATGAAAGAACGATTAAGAACCTTATTGTGAATTTCATTGTACTCAACTTAGCTCGATGCTACTCTTTTTTTGGTATATTCTGGCCACAAATAGATGCCGATACATGGAGTTATTGGTAAGAATAGAACCAAATCATTAAGAAGATTTTTTAAGTATGTTTTACCAAAAATTCAAATGAATGAATTGAAAGCTTTCATTTAAAGATTCCAAATTTACATTCTCTTGTCTTTACTAAATATTTATTGGAGCAAGAAGAATTAATATAGCTCATTTTTATTTAATTCCTTTACCTCTGAAACATTTTTGGCAAATGTTTTCCTCTCTTAATGATAATTAATTTTTTTTCCATCCCTATTTTCTTATATTTTTACTAAGTTTCAAATTTTTATCCAATCCTCTCTACCCAAAAAAAAAAAAAGACACACACACACACACACACACAGACATATAAAGGAGGAAAACTAACCCATTATAATATTAACCAAATGCCTCTTTTGCCTTCTCTATTTCTATTCTTAACATTTTTCAAAAATTAGATGCTCGTCATTACTATATTGTTATTTTATTTCATAAAAAAAATTAAAGTAAAATACAAATTAAAAGAAGAATTATTTCCATGGCCATTAATGAAAATATGAGAGAAAAGACCAGAGATAATACTTGAGCTAAATTTAATGGCTATTCTCATATCTTTATTAAAGTTTCAAATTTTTATCAAATCTCCCATCCAGAAAAAAAAAAAGGAAGATGCACACACATATAAAGGAGGAAAACTAACCGACTATAAGATTTAGTTAAACGCCCCTTTTGCCTTTTCTAATCTTAACATTTTTCAAAAATTAGATGCTCGTCATTAGTATATTGTTATTTCATTTCATATAAAAAATTAAAGGAAAATACAAATTTAAGGAAGAATTATCTCCATGGCCATTAATGAAAATATGAGAGAAAAAAACCAGAGATAATACTTGAGCTAAATTTAATGACCATTCTTTATCTATGTATATCTATAATTTTATATCTATTACTCACAAAACAGAAACATTATGGCTCACTTTAAATTTGGCGTAAAGAAAAAGAAATAAATATGATATATGGTGATTAATTTATCATCATTATGGAAGGAGATCGGGTCTCGATTGTCCTTCTTGATTGTATAATAATCTGACATGGCTTCGCTAAATCTAAATCTGGGTCAAAAACGTGAAGAGAGATGCTAGTTTCACTTGCCATGAGCACCAACTTTGCTTTGCTTCTAGAATGATTTCTGCTCATTTTTCTCTTCGTAGCCACAGCTAGCATGCAACTAGCCTTGATTAACCTTGTCTTAATTAGCATGAGTTAAACTTTCTCCTTGCTTCATTTAGTTGTGGCTGGTTTGGCCTTGGTGCCTGCTTTAATTTCCCATCTTTTAATGCTTCTTCGACTATTTCACAAGGCTTTGAATGACCATAGTTCTCCACAAAAAGGATCACAAGAAGAAACTAAAATAACAAAAGATACCAAATAACAAAAACAAGGCTAACTGTGTGCAAATAAGTAACAAACTGTAACTGTAAAACCTTAACATAAAAAAACGCACATCTAACCTAAAAAAATATGCAGAAATGACATGAATTTCTAAAGGCTTATAGAATTACAAGAATTGGAGGTTCGATAACAAAATGCTGACAATTTTTATGTGCATTCTCACTACGGTGAGAAAGTAGGGCACCAAGGTGAGGCTGTGAAAAATTTGCCGCTATTTCCTTTTTGTGAACTACTATTTTAAGATGTCGTCTAGGGTCCATGTGGGGTCCCTAGGTGGAAGATTGATTTATTTAAGTTTGAAAATAATTTAGATTTTCTCATTTTTTATGTTTCCCTCTTATCTCATTTTATCCATTATTTTAAAAAAAATTTAAAATATATCATTTTATTTATCATTTTAAAAAAATAAATAAATAAATTATTTTTTTAATTATATCCTTAAACAACTAATAGTATGTGGTGGTTTTTTGTTGTAGTTTAATACTTCATATTCATTTTCTACTATTAAATGAGAATAATAATTAAATTATGTATTATATTTCTTAATATTTATGCTAAAATGTTAAATGACGTATAAAAAAGTATTAGAGCGAGTAAACTGAGTATTTTACTTCTTAACTAACATTATGAGATTGTTGGCCAAAAAAAACTACGAGTATGTGATTTTTTTACATGAACTAACATTAAATGATTAAAATGATACTTCTTCTAGTCCTTAATATGAGATTCTTTTAACTGAATCATGCGGATTAAGAATTGGAGTTAAAGTTAATTAAATACCTCAATTTCTTAGAAAATTTTAATATTTTTTCAAAATTACCCTTATTTAATTTCTTTCTCTTTCTCTTTGGACATATTAAATATTGGTATTTTTTGGAAATATATAATAAATATTATCTCGTATACTGTAAATGGTTTTATATTTAGAATCAGAGTAAAATGTTCTATATTTAAAATTGGAGGGAGTATAATGTTAGGAATTAAATTTATGGTCATTACATCTTGCACTTGTAAATTGTGTTTAACCACTAATAAATGTCTCTTATGACACTTGTAAACTCAAAAAATTTCAACTTCACAACTAAGATATAAATGGAAAAATGTTACATTTTTAATTTTGTGCGGAGCATATGGGCATTTGAATATATATATATATATATATATTTATATTACTTGTTTGTATGTAAATTGCATATGGCCACTTTAAAGTCTAAATTTTACAATATCATGTGAAATGATAAGTGCTGAATTCTCTTAAGGGAACTTGTAAATCTTAAGACCTATATATTTAGTGGGTATATTTTATTCCGGATGTACACAATCCATAAAAGGAAAAAAATACAATTTTATTTACCGAAATCTATTTAGTGCCATTTTCACACTTTCATTTCCATTCTATATATAGTTTCTTACATGCCAAAATCACATAAAATTCAAGTCAACAAGCTATTTTTCAATATATACATTCCTATTATTCTTTATTATTCAAAACTAATTCAACAGTTCCTTTCAAACTATTGAATTCTATTACATTTCTAGTTCAACTTTGAAATGTCTCATCTACCCAATAAATTACAAGAGATATATATATTACAACTTAATTTTATATTATTGATTAATACAATTGAGTTACATGATGTTTAAGGCACTTAATTACATACTAACATAGCTCCACATCAATTGGCCTTGTCTTTTCTTTTTTAGGGTTTTTTTTAATAAACTATCGGGTATCTGGTACTACTAAACCTGATATGAATATTTTCGGGTCCAATTAGGAATAACTCTTTCAATGTAACTTTTTTCATCTACAATATTCATACCCTCGACCTTACTCAAGGGAAATAAGTTTCTTCTACGCGACTCAACCACATTTTTTTGTTGGTTTTGACCATTCAAATTTTTAAGTAGTCTTCCTCCTGTTAATAAGCAAATAATTAGACAGAGAATACACTAAGGACCAAAAACAAATCAATTTGATCACTTGCTCCGTAAAGTTAAAGGAGGAAAGGCCACTGCAAGAATGGCCAAGCATACCACTGATCAGTCATAACCTTGAAGATTATTAAGAAAGAACAGAAGCTCCAAAATTAACTCAATTATAAAACACGCACCTTATAAAATAACCATGCTCAGCTGCTACACCAAGATCCTCACATGAATCGAATCAATCACTCAATGGCGTCTTCCCTCTGCCGCTTAAATAACCACAGTGTTCTGCGGGTCATTGCAAAGGTCATTTATAACAGATTTATCCTGTTGAGCAGTAAGAGGAAGAAAATTCGCTACTATAATTATCTTTTGCCCATTTTCTGATGAGGAATCATAAAGATCATCACCATTACTAGACACAATTCCTGGATCAGTCATAACTTGCAGTACATCTCTAGAAGATTGAGGGGAATTTGAATTGTCTCCGATCCAGTTCAACAGACTAATGTATGATCCTGCCGGCATATTTACTGAATTTCCCAATAAATGAGCTTTATGTAAGCAATATTATGTAGATCAACTAAGTATCTTTGAAAAATTGACCCAAAGAAAAGAAAGAATCTGTAAAAGATACAAGAGATAGTATTATAACTATAGCATTCAGGATAACATACAGCAGTATAACAACACAAGCACATAACTAAAGCAAACTAATCAAGTTCAATTAATATATAACTGAAAGTTCAGACTTTGTTAGATATTTAATTACTTTTAGGCTGTAGATTCCATTATGTTTAACTGAATTGACTTGTTGAAATTGGAAAACAGTTAAATGCAATCTTTATGCTCAGAGAATCATTTAAGTATCATTTTTTACTAAGTCTAACTCCAACATTATATTGTTGAAATTAAAAAACAAACAAGTATCAAGATCACTCAACACTACAAAGATTATCTCGATTGATGCATGAATGACTGGAAATAAAAAAAAAAAACAAAGCCATCTATTTATATTATACTACCTAATTAATTTACAATGCAGCATGTTAGAAGCAAATTTAACATGGCCACACCCTCACCAATTCAAAACCAAAGATGCACTTCTAAATTGCATTGAAGAAAGACAAAACATCAATTTAGTTCCTTAATACCAATTAGTTAAATCAAGTAGTTGTAGATGATTCTTCCTACAAATTTATATCATTGTCTAATCTAAAAGAAGGGAAAATCATTCCGATGCAAGAATGATCATTTGCGATTGGTTCATAGAAGGATAGAAATAGAATGGAATGTTAATCACCATAAGTTTGTAGGCTATGGTGTAAAACATGATGGAATTTTTTATATATAAAAAAATAAAATCAAAAGTGAAATAACCCAATTATCCCCAAACAAAACTTTTTCTCCCCTCTCATCCATCTTCTTCCGTGCCTACCGGTAAATCGAAGCTGCCATGTTAAAAATATATATCAACACAGCCAATCACCCACAATCACAATCACATGCAATGTCATAAAAAAGAAAGCATAGTAGAACAATAAAATAGATCGAAGCATAATCCATCACCTAACCATAAGCAACGATGCTGAGGAACAACCGCAAGCTACTCATCAGTGGTGACCGTCACCAAACTCCTGCAACGATGCGACAGCGACAGCATTGCAGTGGATGGAGTAGGCAACGGTCACCACCTGAAGTTCAAGAAAAAGAAGTCAGCAAAGTCGAAGATGGTGGAAAAGGAACAGATCTGAACCAGATCAGGTTCGATTTTGCTTAGGTGAATGAGGAAATCGACGGTAGATCGATGGTGGAGGAAGACAGCGAGGCAACGAGGTCGGCAATGGGATGGTGGCGACTTTTGAGGCAGAGGAAGGGAGGGCAAAACTGATTTGGTGAGGGTATCGTAGTCTAGTGAAGCTTTCATAAATCTAGGAATGATCTTTCATAAATGATTTGGATTCTCTCCATACTTTTTCTCTATAATTTTATTTATTGATTTTGATTTGAATAGTAGAAATCATTGATTGTTACTTTAAATAAAATATATCATTTATTTTAATAATAATCTTAAATAAGCATTATAAATTATTTTTAAAAAATTTCAACTCATAACAATAAATGTAAACTATTAAATATAATATATTATTTATTTATAGATTATTTTTTTAATCATTATACCACACAATCAATAAAAAAGATCATATATAAAAAGAAGTATAGAGAGGATCCAAATCCTCTTTCATTATGTCCATCACAGGAGAGCTTATTCCCACTAATCCCAGAATCAGCCTTTCTCAAGGACCTACATTTAAACCACTCTCATACAGCTAATCTTATTATCAAGTCCTTCGATTACTAGCCTTTCTTGCACACGATTCCTAGCTGGCTTATCATATGAAGTCCGCGAACCAGAAACGCTACACTTGAGCATGCCTGAGTAAAAATGCAAAGCATCAGGCCTATGCTGACCCACAAATTGAAGGTTCACATTCTTCAGGCCTATACTGTTAATATATTAATTTTATGACCAGCTGTTCAATTTTCAGTTTTGATGTACAATTGAATCAATAAACCTTAAATCAGCATGACTAGTTGGGTTTTGAAAACACTGTTCCCCACCACTCCCTTCTTCATATCCTAGCCCCTAATTAATTAACATTTTTCATGTTCACTAAGTCCTGGGTTATTTTCTTCAATTGAAAAATTTATTAGGGTTTCAAACTAATTCAAATTAAGTAGGGTAAATCTTTTCAAATTACAAGTTTTATCACCAAATATTTAACTCGATTGTATTCCAAAAGCTTACACTTGAGAGTTCTAGATAACCTAGTGCAACCCCTTGTCAAATAAACCAAATGCTTGATGGTGTTTTCTTTAATTTATTTTGGTATAAGATCTTCATCCTCATTCAACTATCACTTGAATTTTCCAATGTGTATTTCCCCCCTTTTGTAGAGAAATTGTTGCTTGTCTGTCATTTTATCCATGAATTTGTGTAGACGTTCTTTCGTGTTCGGATATATTGACGAGGTTCATTTCATAATTTATGTTTAGTCTTTATTATTAAAATATGAGGTATTAGCCAGGTAATTAAATAGGTGAATCTCATTTATTTAGTTTCTAAACTACCTTGATTAATTGAACCAGTAGTAAAAATGCAAAGCATCAGGCCTGTACGGATCTTTATTGTCACCATGAGCTTAATTTCTTTTATTCCTTTTCTTTCTCACTTCATTCCTTTACCTCTGAAATACTTCTAACAAATGTTTAACAATCATTCTATATCTATATATCTATAATCTGTATCTATATATCTGCAAAATCTATAAGAAATCACAATACTTATAAATCATAAATAGTGCAACTGAAAAGAATATAAATAGATTAAAAAGGAAAAATGATCATTGCAAAATCAAGTGGAGCCTCTTGTCTCAAACGATCACCAATGAAGAATATAAATAGAAGACAAAGTCTGAAGCTCAAAAGAAGATAACATAGAAGTGAAGAACGATTTAGGAGCCATATTGTGTGATCGATCGGTTATTGTGATATTTCATTGTAACGCAACTTAGCTAGAAACAGGTACGGAACTAGAAAAAAAAAATTAGGTGGGGGCAGGTGGCAAAAATTATAACTATTTAAAATATTTAACAAATGTTCATATTCATTCATCATTAATTGATTATAATTCTTCTATGTTTTTTATTGTAAAGTTTTTTTTCTAGTTTTTTCTAATATGTGCAAAACAAGTGAAAGTTTATCAAGCCAAGTGTTATTTATTTACACATACAATAAATTATAGTAAATTATTATTTACTATAGAGAATTTGAACTCCTTTTGAAATGATGATATATATATATATTGGTACGTTAACTGGTAAATCTATGGAGGTGGTGGATGCTATGATTCGAAGGAGAATTAACATCTTATGTCTTCAAGAAACTAAATGGGTGGGAGAAAAGGCTAAGGAGTTAGATACTACTGGTTATAAACTTTGGTATGTAAGGAAGGTTCGAGAAAGGAATGGAGTTGGTATTATTGTGGATAAAGACTGGAAAAAGAATGTGGTAGGAGTCAAAAGGATTGGAGATAGGATCCTATCCTTAAAATTAACTATTGGACATGATACACTCAATGTTATTAGTGCTTATGCACCTTAAATAGGGTTGGATGCACATATTAAGGAAAAGTTTTGAGAAGATCTGGAGGGCTTGGTTCAAGATATCCCACAAGAGGAAAAGATCCTCATTAGGGGTGATTTTAATGGTCATGTTCGAAAAGAGACAAAGCAATATATGGAGTTCACGGCAGTTATGGCTTTGGAGAAGTAAATGAGGAGGGACATTCCATTCTTGATTTTTCAATGGCTTACAACCTGACGATTATAAACACTTGTTTCAAGAAGCGGGAGGAGCATTTAATTACATATAAGAGTGGAGTCCAAAGGTCGCAAATTGACTTCTTTTTGGTAAGGAACTCAGATAGATCAACTTGTAAAGACTGCAAAGTAATTCCTGGTGAGAGTTTAACTTCACAACATAGGGTCTTGGCCCTTGATGTGATAGTTAAGAACCGTAAACTGAAAATTCGAAAAGTTTTTAATCCCAGGATTAAGTGGTGGCAACTAAAAGGTGAAAAACAAGTGATCTTTACGAGGAAAGTTATGGAGGAAGGTAATTGGGACTTGCAAGGAAGTGCTAATATCTTGTGGAATGAGATGGCTAAAAGGATCAGGGATACCGCTAAAGCAATATTGGGTGAATCTAAAGGTTTTGGACCTAAGGATAAAAAATCTTGGTAGTGGAATGAGAGTGTGCAGGAGAAAGTCAAATATAAGAAAGAGTGTTTCAAAGCCCTGCATCTATGCAATAACGATGAAAATTGGAAATGTTATCGGTTGACTAAAAAGGAGACTAAGAAAGCAGTGAGTGAGGCTAGATCTAAAGCTTTTGAGGAATTCTACCAGGATTTAAGAACAAAGAAAGGTGAACATAAGATTTACAAAATTGCCAAGAGGAGGGAAAGAAAGTCAAGAGATTTGGACCAAGTAAGATGTATTAAGGACGAAGAAGGAAAAATTTTAGTTACAGATGATGATTCAAAGAAAGATAGGGGAGCTACTTTTATAAGCTGTTCAATAATTGATTGGATATGACTATTGATACTGAAGGACTAACAACCCATGAAGATGATCTCAATTTGAATTTCTATCGTAGGATTCGAGTTGAAGAGGTGAAAGAAGCTCTTAAGAGAATAGATAATGGTAAAGCCATTGGTCCTGATGGTATTCCTATTGAAGTTTGGAAGTGCTTAGGAGAGAAGGGGGTTTGGTGGCTCACTAAGTTATTTAATGAGATTTTAAGATCCAAGAAAATACCAGAGAAATGGAGGAAGAGCACTCTAGTGCCCATATACAAAAACAAGGGGGATATTCAAAATTGTACTAATTATCGGGAGATAAAACTCATGAGTCACACCATGAAACTCTGGGAAAGAGTGATTGAGTATAGACTCAGGAAGGAGTCTCGTATTTCAGAAAACCAGTTTGGATTTATGCCAGGACGGTCTACAACAGAGGCTATTTATTTATTAAGGGATTTGATTGAAAGATACCAGAGTAAATAGAGGGACTTGCATATGGTTTTCATTGATTTGGAAAAAGCCAATGATAGAGTACCAAGAGATGTATTGTGGAAAGCAATGGAGAAGAAATGTGTCCGAGTGGCTTATATTCAAGCCATAAAGGATATGTATGAGGGGTCAACAACAAGTGTGAGGACCTCTAGAGGTGTAACAAAGGATTTCCCTATAACAATAGGCTTACATCAAGAATTTTCTTTGAGTCCATACCTATTTGATCTGGTTTTGGATGTCCTTACAGAACATATACAAGAAAAAATTCCAAAGTGTATGCTCTTTGCGGATGATATAGTTTTAATTGAGGACTCAAGAGAAGAGGTCAACTCTAAACTTGAATTATGGAGACATACTTTGGAATTAAAAGGTTTCCGTCTGAGTAGGAGTAAGACGGAATATATGCATTGCAAATTTAATAAGAGGCCAATTATAGATGATTCAAAGGTAAAAATTGGAGAGCAAATCATCTCTGAGGTGTCAAAGTTTAAATATTTGGGGCCGATTTTACAGAATAATGGTGAAATTGATGGAGATGTTATGCATAAGATACAAGGTGGGTGGTTAAAGTGGAGGAAAGCAACAGGAGTTATTTGTGACCGCAAGGTACCTACTAAGTTTAAAGGAAAATTTTACAGAATAGCTATAAGGCCAGCAATGCTATATGGTAGTGAATGTTGGGCTTTGAAATGACAACAAGAGCATAAGATGGGAGTAGCAGAGATGAGAATGTTGAGATGGATGTGTGGTCATACAAAATTGGATAAGATACGAAATGAATATATACGAAGGAAAGTTGGGATAGAACCTATTGAGGAGAAAATGGTGGAACATCGTTTAAGGTAGTTTGGGCATGTACAAAGAAGAAGGCAAGAGGAGCCAGTGAAGAGAGTTGATCAAATGGCCTGGAGCCCGATCAAGAGGCGTAGAGGAAGACCAAAAAGGACATTAAGGGAAGTTATAAGGAATGACCTTTTGAGAAATGATCTATCTGAGGAGATAGAGTTTGATAGAGCTCATTGACGTCGTTTGATCCATGTAGCCGACCCCACATAGTGGAATAAGGCTATTATTGTTATTATTGTTGTTATATATATATATATATCAACATATTTCATATTTGCTTTTTCGCTTGGTTTTATATACACTTTTTTTTACCTTCATTTATAAAAAACCACATTAAATATTTTTGCAGTTTTTTTCTTCTTTCTTTCTCTTATATTTATTTGCGATATTGAGGATTCAATGTATAATGCAATAAAAAGAAATTATAATTTCCATTTATTAAATTTATGCAATATGACAAAATCCAAAATAATAAATTTATTTTCTTTATTAATGGGGGAATTAAAAAAATCAGTACATCACTGGTGTAAAGGACACATTTTTTCAATAATCACTTTTGATCACGAGTGTAATAATTTTTCAATTCTGAAATGCTCAAATCTAATCTATAGTATTGGATATCATATAGATATATAAAAAATTAGCTCTTCCACTAAAATGCTTGTGCTGAAAAATATGGATATTTTTAACTAGACAGTTAAATTTCTCATTAAAAACCATACAAAAACTCACCAATATGCTTGGGTTGGTGAGTATGGTGGTCTGTGGTGATGTCGACGAATTTTCCGAACATTGGTGAGATGGGTAGGGTTTTGTATCTAGGTCGGGTTTCGTTGCTTATGGGTTAGGGCCTTGTTTTTAATCTGTAATGTTTTGACTTTTGGTTTAATAAAATTTGTTTCTGGCCAAAAAAAAAAAAAGATCATGACAGAAAACAAACTCGCTTTTGGTGTTCAAACAATAGTGAAGAATCCAATTTGGATTATGAAGATGCAAACATGTGTGGCTACACACACACACACAGAGATATATAACTAGAGATTTCAATCCAAACACATAATCAACAACTAATACATAACACAATCAAATATGTGGCTACATACAAAACGCAAGAGGAGAAAAACCAATGCCTTGCATTAATTATTCACCAAAGCCACTATTTAGAGGAAATGGAAGGGGGAAAATAAAAGACAATCAACAAAAGATGGTATATGATATTACCATGCATGCAAACATATGTGGCCACATAATATATAACTAGAGATTTTAATTCAAACAAATAACCAACAACTAATATATAACTAAATCCATTAACAAGAATATGGTACTAATATATAACTAAATCCATTAACAAGAATATGGTTGACAGATAGTTGAGTTCTTAAACCTATTATCCTGTATTTAATTTTTAACTGTGTATGGAAAATGTTTTATGGGGATAAATAAAACCCACTTCGATGATCTCTACACATCGAAAAAATTAGTTTTCAATTATTGGTTAGATAATCTTAATGCTAAGAAAATATATATATATATATATATATAACACAGTCAAATATGTACGTGGCTACATACAAGACGCAAGAGGAGAAAAACCTATGTCATGCCTTATTATTCACTAAAGCCAGGAAATGGGGAAAAAAAAGACACAGGCCATGTGGCTTCGTTACACACGTTGATCCCATTGACGGACGCGATTACCATGCATTAAGACTAAAACTACCCGATACAAACTCGTCAAGGAGCTGCAAAGCAGAGGTATCAGAGAGATCCAAATTTTTTCCCTTTGAACTCTGATTCCGATTTCCCACAAAGTTGGATTCGATTCAATGTACATCTGATTCCGAAAAGGATGAAACTAAGGAGATCGCACCGCCTTCCTCTGGTGATTCTCTTGCATCAGTTTCAAAGACAGATGACTCCCTCAAAAACCGTCGCCCTACGCTACACCCTCCGCTACCTATTCCGCCGAGAGGAATACTGAAGCCTGGAATTTTCCATGATGTGGTGATGGATCGCAAAACTCAGGTATTGCCCCCGACGACGATGCTGCCGTGGTTCTGTTTCCATTCGTGTCCCACTGTTCATTGTTTCCTTTGGGTTCAGAGTTCACCAAACGAGATTTGGTCTCGCTATGGGTTGCTGAAGGACTCGTTCAGGCGAGTGATAATTCTCGCACGGTAGAGGATGTTGTTGGTGATATCTTTGATTCTCTAGTGTCTCAACATGTCATTGTTCCCTCTAGGCAGGTTTGACAAAATTCTGGATTTTCTAAACCCTCACGTCAGAAGATTACTGTACAAATTCAATGAATCCTCCTCTTTCCCTTCCTCTTTTCTACCTGCTCTACTCAACAATCGGTACACCACTGTTCCCGATAACATTCTCGATCTTCTCCTGGAAACGGTATTGCATTTATCTATACTATGTAATAGCGTAAATCAGATGAATTTTGAGGCCATGCAAAGATTTGTGAATCTGCGCAGCCTCTTCATATTCCCTTCTTGCAGTCCCTCTGTTGAGCAAATCCCTCGGGATCTGTTTCTGTGGCTGAAGCACTTGAGATCTTTAAATTTGTCTGGAAGCCGTGTGTCTGTAATTCCGAGTTCCATTGTGAATTTGAAGTCGTTGACCTATATTGATCTCTCCTACACGCCCATTAAACTCTTGCCTGAAACAATGGACTCCCTTCACTATTTGCAGACTTTGAAGCTCAGGTCCTGTTCCAATCTCAGAGCTTTGCCCAAGAACATGAGGGAGCTCATCAATCTTAGGCATCTTGATTTAGATGTTCTTAGGACTCTGGATTTCATGTCGACGGGAACGGGTAAGTTAACTAACCTTCAGACCCTGTCAGCATTTCTTGTTGGCAAGAACTATGGGAATCGAATAGTGGAGCTGAAGAATATGGCAAATCTCTCAGGAGCATTCTGCATTTCGAGGCTCGAGAATGTTTCTTCTTTCGAGGAAGCTAAGGAAGCTTCTTTGATAGAAAAGAAGTCTCTGAAAACGTTGGAGCTAAGGTGGACTCATAGGAGTGTTCGCTTTGGCAATCTCACAGAAGAGGGGAAAGTACTTGAGCATCTTCAACCTCCTCTGGGAATCGAAATTTTGAGAATCCTAATGTTTCTCTAGTTCTAAGCTTCCAAGTTGGATTAGCTCTCCTTCATATGATTCTCTAATTGATCTTACTCTATGTAGTTGCAGTGACTGTGAATTCCTTCCATCTCTTGGTGAATTGAAGTCACTTCAGATGCTGAATATCATGGAAATGAATAAATTGAAGAGAATTGATAATCGTTTTTGCAGGAAAGACAAGCAGCCACTGAACCCCCAATTTCCTACACTACAGAAGCTTACAATTGAATCCATGTCGAAATTAGAGGAGTGGACAGGAGTGCAGAACGGTGACTTCCCAGTATTACACACACTTAAAGTGGATCATTGCCCTGAACTAGTTTCACTTCCTTCATTTTCATACCTCTGTTCCCTCAAGCACTTGGAACTAAATTATTGTCCAAATATACTTGCTTTGCCTGACAATGATTTGCCTCTTTCTCTTAAGGTTGCCCTGAATTGAAGAAACGTTGTCAGAAAGAGGAAGGCCAAGATTGGCAGAAAATGGCTCATGTTCCTAAGATAGCGATTGATGATGAGAAAATCTCTTGGGAAGTGAATATTGCCAGTGGAATTGAGTGATGCTAACACCTAGCTAGCACGTACTTTGTAAATTTGCTACTGTTATATAAGCTTTGCAAGGCACATACATTTTAATGTTTGAACTTCGAAAGCTAGTTTGAATGCTGAGCTTAGTTTCCCTGTGGATTATCCAATCATCATTGATGAGAATCTTGTTCCTTGTAAAGGCTTTGCATCTATTAATTGTTGAGTCTTTAAGTAACGATTTAAATTTGCTATATTAATTGCAGTGCATGATATGGAGCCAATTCTTGAGTTATATTCAGTTATTCATGTAATTTGGAATGACAGAAAAAAAAAAAAAAAAAAAAGCTTGACAAGAGTCAATGGATTACAAAGTGGATAAATGCATTGAAAAATTATGAATCATTGCCTCCGTCTGTAAGTTTGTTTTCTTAATCCCGTAAATTTGGCACTGTGACATAAGTTTCGCAAGGCAGATATATCATATGTTACATTTGCTATTTATTTAGACTTTGCACATGCAGTGTAATGTTGAAACTATGAAAACTGGTTTAAATGGTGAGCACATTTTCCCTGTAGATTATCTGATCATCATAGATGAGCTTCTTATCCCTTAGCCTCTGCATCAACTGTCAAATCTTTAGGATCATACAGATAAGATTCTTGTCCCTGAAATGCTTTGTGGTTAAAACTAGCCTTAGTTCTCTGAACTTTAAGAAATTTCTATCAGAGCGTCTGGTTGGAGAGGTTTGAAAGAAAAAAGAGAAGGGGAGGTTCGGTTAAAAAATTGGAGGCACCATTCCCTCCTCTTCTAAAATTGGGGGAGAGGGATATAATCTTATTTTGTTGGAACTAAAATAATCTTATTAATTTTTATATTCCTATATTGCCTTTTTATGATATGGAAAAAAAATATTATGCCTTCTTCTAATACTCGCAAGAGATTATTTTTTTTTCATACAACATGGTAATAAAATTATTTTTAATATTATAATAAAAAAATTTTAAGTTGATATATGTTAACCTTTATAATGACTAACGAGATAATATAGTAATATTAATCAAATAATTTTAAAAATATATATTAATATAAACTTTATAATAAATAATATATGACAATTGTTTAATAGGTTAGGTAAAAATTTTGAGACTTGTAAAATAGGAAAGTGTAATTGTAATATAACTGTTTTACAAAAAAAAATAAAAAAGAAAAAAATTGAATTAAATAAGAGTATAACAATCAATTCGTTAATAACTCTCCTCCAAGGTCTCCCCATCACTCATTTGCATTTAGAAAGTTAATCAAATGGAAAGAGAAAATTGATATCATATATATAATTATGAACTAACTTATTTATAGATTTGGCAAGTTATTTCCATGAACTTATGTAGTTATTTTGTTGTATCATGTGTGATTGTTCTTTAATTACGCATGAATCAAGTCAATCATTTCATGAAAAATAATCTCAAAAAAACTACTCTATCTTTTAGCTCAGAATCTAACTAGACACGGCAGAAATGAAAATGAGAATCTGACTAGATTGATTTTTTTTTTTCATAAATATATTTTTGTCCCTTAATTTTATTGTGTTTCACTTTAGTCCCATAATTTTATTTAATTTTAATGTTCAAAACACAATAAAAAATTGGAAAACTATTAACATTGTTAGCCATACTAAAAAAAATGTTGATAAATCATTTTTCAGTGCTAAGTGAAATTATTAATATTATTATGTATTTATCAATCTTAGGTTTAAAATATTTTTAAATTAAATTGAAAAATAAATAATTACAAATATCCACTTCTAAAAAAATTCTTAATCACATAATTTTTTTTTAAAAAAATTAGTCAACATAAAAAAAATACTTGTGTTGTTCTTTTTATTTTCATTAAAAAAATTGAAATGAAAGGACTCTCAAATTGGGACCGTCGACGAACAGCGTGAAGGTGAGCACAGCGGACCTCAGAAGGACGCCGTTTAATATTTGTGGTGCAATCTGAGCCATTCATTGGAAATTAATCTCATCCGTTTGTTTTAACTAGGGATTTTGCTTTTTTTTTTTTCTTCATCTCTGAAATTCGCGGAGCAGGGAGAGCCCCGAAGTGTTTGTGTTGTGATGACGACAGGGGATTCAGGCTTTAAAATGGCGATTCTCCCTTTGCTGCCAAAAGAAATCCTTGCAACGAAGATTTCTTCCTCTGCACCACCACCAAGATTCTTCCTCCCATTTCGTTGATCTTCTATCTGAAAATGTTGCTCGAAGCATTGCCAATAGAAGTGGGTTTTGGTTTTTTTTTTTTTCCTTTTCCTCTGTTCCTATTTCTGTCGATTTGGCTTTCATGAGGTTTAATTTTGGTTTCAGTTTTGTCTTTGCTGGAAATTATAGGTATACTTGTAAAGGGAATGTATGAGCTGTGGGAAGAAGGAACTAGCTATGAGTAATTGAAGAATTCCATCTTGAGATACCCAGATGACATGAATTGAAGGATTCTCATGACAGCATATAATTCATTCACTGGGGCTTCTCTTAAAAAAAATGCAGTTTTATGCATAATTCTTTGGTTGAATTGCTCTGAGATAGGAAAACTGAAATTTGGAGACACTTCCTTTTGTAGGAGACTGATGTTGTGTTTTATGTTGCGTGAGAGGACGTAATATGGCATCCAGCTGGCTTGTACGTAGATTAAAACAGCGTCGTCTTAGAACACCTGGTGATGAGCACTGATGAGCACCAGGTGCTCATCAACCTGTTGAACATGGAATCTGAACGTGCCGAAATTCTAAATCCTTGCAGGAGAAGACCCTTGAAATGGAATCTTTCATTCCCCAATCTGGTATTCTATCAAGCTCTTTACAGTTCATCCTTGATCAATTGGCATCATTTGCCCAGAGAGAACTTGGTAATGTCTTGGGGGTTGATGATGAGCTCAAGAAGCTTGAAAGGACAGTATTGAAGATTCAGGCTCTTATAGATTCTCTTGGCAACCAGCATCAGTGGCACATTTTGCTCCCATGGCGTTAAAGCTCCGGCTTCAGCACCTCCAGAATGTGCTTCAAAATGCTGATGATTGGTTGCATGAGATTTCCTTGGAACTTTCAAAGCTTACCTCTAACAAACCCACCGACCTGGAACAGGTACGAAGCTTGGTTCTCTCTAGATTTAATTCTGGCCTTCCTTCTCAAGTGGTGAATATGCAAAATAAACTGGAAGACCTTATGAAAGAAATGGATGGATTGTTCACTAATGAGGTATTACTCAGGATCACGCAACCTATTGTTGTAATTGGAAATTACAAACTAGTTCATTAGTGGATGAGTCATATGTGGTCGGAAGGGAAAATGATAAAGATGAGGTTGTGAGAATGTTGTTGTCAGAGGAACCAAATCGAGAATCTTCTACTTCTGTTATTGCAATTGTGGGTATGGCTGGAGTAGGCAAAATAACACTTGCACAGCTTGCTTACAATGATAAGCATGTTGTGGATGCATTTGATTTGCGAATTTGGGTGTCCATTTCTGCAGAGCATGGTGTAGAGAGAATCACAAAGTCAATTATTGAGAGTGCTGATGGGAAGGTGTTGAAGTCATCAGATTTGGATCCAATTAAAATCAGACTAAAGGAAACTCTGGTGCTAAAGAAGGTTTTGATTGTTCTAGATGGGATGTTGAATGAAAATACAGGTCATTGGTATACCTTTTGTGTGCCATTTAGATTTACGAGGGAAGGAAGTAAAATCTTGGTGACTACGCAGAGCATGAAAGTCTCCAACAGTGTTGCTACTACTCCTCCTTATCATGTAAGCACTTTATCAAATGAAGATTGTTGGGCATTGGTTGGGAAAATAGCATTCTCGAGCATTGATCAAGATCTAGATGAGTACAATAATTTGGTCAAAATTGATGTGATGCCACTAGCTGCAAGAATCATGGGAAGTGTTTTGCATTTCAAATCTCATAAAAAGGAATGGGATGCAATATTAAACAGCAAATTTTGGGAATTACCTGAAATTGGGAATGAATTATCATTAATAGTGAGCTATAATCTTTTGCCTCACTGTGTGAAATGCTGCTTCGCTTATTGCTCTATATTTCCTGAAAATTTTGAGTTTATAAGGATGATTTAGCTCAACTATGGGTGGCAGCAGGGTTCGTCCAACCCCAGCAAAGTAGAAGAATTGAAGACATTGGTAGAGACTACTTTGATATTCTGCTGCAAAGGTCATTTCTCCAATTTTCACACTATGATGATTACAATCAGTCGATATATAAAATGCACAACCTTATTCATGAGCTTGCTCAATTTGTTTCTGGTGAATCATGCTTTAGAATGGATGATAAGATTGACATGTCACAGTTATATCCTAATTTCACAAATGCTCGACACTCATGTTTTCTTTGTAACGGCAACAACTATCAGGCTTTGGAGTTGTTTCATAAGTTCAGTCATCTAAGAACATTCATTTTGTTGTCATCAGAGAGTCAAAGCCGTGTTGATTATGTCCCTTATGACCTTTTTCTCAATCTTCATTGTATGAGGATACTGAATTTGAGCTATACCAACATCATTGAACTTCCAGATTCTATAGGAACTTTGAAACACCTTCATTACCTTGATGTTTCAAACACACATATTGAAAAGTTACCAGAGTCGGTGACAAATCTACATGGGTTGGAAACCCGTAAGCTGAAGAATTGTTTCAACTTGCTTCAGCTTCCCAAATACATGAAGAATCTCATAAACTTATAACACCTTGAATTAGAGACAAAGCGTCAAATAAGCTTTATGCCACCAAATATTGGAAATCTAACAAATCTTCAAACATTATCTGCCTTAATTGTAGGCAGAAAGGCAGGGCAAGGCATTGAGGAGCTTAAAAATATGAATTTCCTCCATGGATCCATGTGCATCACTAACCTTGAGAATGTGGTAAGTGTCAAAGAAGCTGTCATGGCCAGTTTAGACAAAAAGTTATGCTTGGACAAACTGGAGTTGCAATGGAATGAGTTTAGTGATTTCTCAGCTGATCAAGTTGTAGCAGCACTTTGACCTCATTCTAAGATCAAAGAGCTAATGGTAACAGGTTATGGCGGTTTTATGTTCCCAAGTTGGCTGGGTGATCCATCATTTAACAAGCTCGAGAGTATTTATTTGCAGAACTGTCTCCTTTGCAGGCACCTTCCTCAACTTGAAGAGCTTCCAGCTTTGAGATCTTTGTACATTAATGAGACGTATAATTTGTTGGTACTTCAAATTTCCCATGGTTTTCTGTCTTTGAAATCACTTACATTGCAAGACATGCAAAATCTGCAGCAATTTGATCTGATGAGAGGTGCTATACCTGAACTTCGTCAGCTTACCATAGTGGATTGTCCAAATCTATGCTCTCTTCCTCAACTTCACCATCTTTCTTGCCTTGAAAATTTAGAGATTATGAGTTGTCCTCAGCTCCAATCATTGCCAGATGGATGATTACCAAGTTCATTGAAATCTCTTATCATTATAGAATGACATTCTGAAAGAACAATGCAGAGAAAATTATGACCAAATTAGGACAATCCCAAGGGTTGAGATTGATTAGGAGCCCATTCTGAGTGGAGTAGCATAAAAGCTAAAAGGAACAGAATTTGAGAATTTCATGATGGGATTTCCAGGCATTCAACTATTTCTATTTTCTCTTTGCAGTCTTGGTGACATGGAAGATATCTGCGAGAAGTTTGAAAGGAGAGGTGAGCTAAACCAACGGGTAAACTATATCTTAGTAGTAATATGGCAAGATGGCTTTCCGAAATAGCATATATGACCATAACTTCTTTTTCTATAACTACATGAATGTTCTGTATATCCTATTACTGTTTTCTCTTGGGATTTTTCTTGTTGATTCCAAATAGACCAATAGACTGTCATTGCATACTATTATCATGTTGAAAATATATTTTCTGTTTTGTTAACACCTGCTCAAGCATGCTTTCTGGAACATCTTTGTTATGTTTGAGCTTTGCAAACTTATTTTTCTGGAACATCTTTATCATCGTTCTGGGTCAAGTTCTATTTGAAGGTTAAGAATCATTGTTGAAAAGGGCGAAATCTGTTGCTGAAAGTCAAAATGACAGCATTTTTCTTCTTTTTTGGGACTTTAAGTTAGGTTCCTCTACATTTTTCAGGGAGACCGTCATTCTGTGGTTTTGGGGTAGCAAACAGAGGTTTGAAGTTCTATATTTTCATTGAAAAAACTAGGTTTCAAGAAAGATGTATCTAAAGAATAAACGTTTTCTCTTTGCGTATTTAGTTTATGTTGTACTTGATCCTTGTAATTATGAGTTAAACTAGTTGATTTGAGATTGTGATGAACTCTAACTTCTAGTATGTTACAATAATTATATTTACTTTACAATTAATAGTATAATTGAAGAATGTCATTGTGGAAATTTCAAGCATGCAGTAATTTCTATTTTTTCTTTGCATTCTTTATATGGCAAATAAAGATGACAATTTAAGTGCAACTCGCAGGTTCCTGACCTGTCCCACTCTGAAAAGTTCATCATGCCTCATCTCATTGGCATTGTTGGAAGTTGGTGATCAAATATGATCCAGAAAAACGAAGGTGAATGAAGAAGAAAACAAACTGATATATGTGATTGAAGATGATGATACAAGATCACTGACAATGTGAAATCTGTGCACCCAGTGACAATAAAGATGAATGATAATGAGAAGGGGTGACAGGTGATGATGAGAAGGGATGTTACAATAAACCCCAAAACTGAAGTGAACCCAAAAACTATAGATGAGGTGAGGGGAGAGTGAGGGTAAAATTGAATAAGATTCCCCTTAATAATGAGTGAATGCCCTTTATATAGACTAGGGCTCTGTACTACATTATGCATGATACTCTCACCAGTCATCCCTAATTGTAGATATATGTGAGAACTTGCAGAGGCGAGGAAAACCAAAGATTAATGTAATAGTCCCTTGCCGTTCCAGTTGCAATATGCTTGGCACTATTTTAATATTTTGTTTTGTAATTGAATATTATGGTCCTATTCAACTACTGTTCCTATTTCGTTTGCAAGTGCTCAAACATATTTTCTGGGGCATCTTTATCATTTTTCAGGTTCACAAATTTGCTATTGATTATTATTTTTCTATTTATTCTTTACGTATAATTATTATCTCTATCTTATCATACGTAAATTTATTAAGCATACGGGTTTAGTTTATAATTAGTGCTTCAATGTCCTTAGTCCTTCTTGTATCCTAAGCATGTTGATTTGGCCTTTTGATTTGAAAATTAACAACTTCATTCTCAATTTTTAAGAAGCCTCTACACTTTAGGCAGGGCCTCCTGAAGTCAAATATGTTAAAACTACAAAACTATGTATCTTTTAGTCATACTTTGCACGGAAGAGATAATAATTTAAAAATATGTGTAAAATAAATCATTTTTTAACAATAAAATATTACTGTAATGTGTGAAGAAAAACTAAAAGAATAAAAAGAATGAGTGGAGTACGACGAAATATACGAAGAAAGATTAAAAGTGGAAAAAGAAAATGCAAAGACTTCAAGTACCTCTTTTTGACATTGGGCCCTTTATGGGCCAAGGAGGCCTAATTTGCCATCCTCATTGGAAGGCCCAAGTGTCCATTTCTATGATTACATGATTACGTTAACAATTCATTTACTAATAAGACGTTACCACAGTTAATAAATACTCCTTCTACTTCATTTTGTAAAGCACTTTTAAGTATTACATATGGATCAAGGTGATAATTAATAGCTGAACATTTTTTTACAATTTTTTAAATTATCCTCATTTAATATAATTAATTCATGAATCAAACATCCAACATTAATGAAATTCCATCCTTTTTAGCGGTATTTTAGATAAAAGAAAATTAAATATATTATGTAATTTATAAAATATCTTATATTATGAAATATAAATTTTTTCAAAAAAATGTCATATATATATATAGCGAAATGAAGGGAATAGCTAGGTGTCTTAGATTCTTTAATCATACTGTTCTATGTTAATTGTTAGCTAAGAAATATTTTTGGTGCTAAAATAAAAAAGTATCATCCCACATTTAGTCCCTTGACGACAAATCTATATAGAGATGGTGGAAATGAGAGTCAAGATTTTTTTTTTATATTCTAAATCTATTTCACTTCAATTAGAAAATTTCTTAGGATTTAAACTAATTTGAATCGAGTTCGGTTGAACCCTTTCAGATAACAAGTTTTACTATAAAATATTTAATATAATTGTATTTATTATCTCATCTCTACGTTAATTTATAGATTCATTATACTAATTCTCCAAAATTTATTAACTCTTTTGTACTTATCCTATCATCTTTATATATAATATATTTGCCATCCCAATAATGATTATGACAAAGACATACTCTCGCGTCTAGATGTTGTTAATTGGTGTTTTCTTTTTTTAACCCAGAAGATATTAATTGGTGGTGAAACAATAGTGAAGAATTCAATTTGGATCAAATTATGAAGAGGAGAGAATCCATATCCGCACAAACTCAAATTATCAACACCAAGATAAGCACTTTTCTTCCTTTCAACATTAAACCGAAATATTGATGTATTTTCAAGATTTCATGCGCATTAATGATCAGTATTTGAATGTGATTATGATAAGTAATCTAGTTATCTAGGATTCTTGCATTGATTGTCGTGGTATTTATGAGGAATTTACAAAGGATACCTGACAAATTGAAAGTCATCATAACCAAACAAAAGGTGTAAGGTTGCGTTTGATGCATTGGAATCAAGAGTAGGGAATTAGAATTGGAGCTGGAATCCGCATATCTGATTGTTTGGCATGATAGAATTCGGTTCCGATTCCAATTCCAATTCTCCCCAAAACCCATGATTCCAATTCTTCCCTCTACCATATAAAATTGGATTCTGGGTCTGATTCCTTACTCACTTGTCCAACTTGCCCTCGCCAGTGACCCTCGTGTTCTCCACCTCCTTCATTCTCCAGTGTGAGTTCGTTCAACTACCACCACCGGAGCCACCACACCTCCACCTCCACCTCGCCGACAAACCTCCCTCTTCATTCTTCTCCTCCTTCATTCTTCACTAATGGCCGCAATGAATGACCCAACATCTGTAATGGTGTCGAGATCAACGACTTCATCCTCTAAGCATCTTCCAAAACGTCATGTCTGTGCCAACAACTCCGAGCAAAGGAAGAAGAGCGGTGGCAAGAGCGGCAATGAGGTGAACGATGATAGATGATGCCGTATCAATCGTACTTGAGATCTGCGATTCTCCACCATTCTCCGCAATTTCTAGTTGTAGTTTTTACGATTCTCCTTCTCTCTCTGCGCTTTCTAGATTTGGCCGCCATCGTTCTTTCTCGCTTAGGAACTGGCTGTGGTTTGCTTCTGGTTTTGATGTTGAAGGTGTCGTGGTGGTTGATGATGGCATTTGGTTGATGTGGTGTAGTGGTTCTGGATGGTGGTGGTAGACGGTGGCTTCCCTGTGCCTTAATGGTTAATGGTCGATGGTGGCTTAGCTGATTTGCTTTTGTTTTTCTTTTTTCTTGGTACAGCAAGGATACGTTGGTTATTTCATATTTTTAAATATATATATATATATATAAAATAAAATTTATCCCCAATTCGATTAACAAACTAAATATATATTTTTTTTTTTTTGGATGAAGAGAAAATCTATTACTCAAAAAGGTAACACAATGCAAAAGGAGTGCTTAATGACCACTCCTGTCAAAATCCAACTCCCTGAACAAAAAGGAGGGGGGTTGGGGGTATGTACTAGGGGAAAGGTGAGTAGAGTGTGTGGCAAAAAGGGCCAACTTCCTAGCACAACAGTTGGCCTGTCTATGAGTATAATTAATATGAGCATCCCAATCTTTGTTGATGAGATTTCTTGTGGCTTGAATGAGATCTTCATACGGATGGTTGCAATTGTCCCATCTGGTTAAGCTCCTGATAGCATCTACATTATCAGAGAAAATTTCAACTTGTTTGTAGCCTAAATTCCAACAATGTCTGAGACCTTGCAAAATTGCACATATCTCTGCAATTAACAGAGGGACACTATCCATGCTGAAATTATAGCCCAAAATCCAGTAGCCATTATTGTCTCTAATGAGGCCACCACAACCATGAATACCATTATTCCCAGCATAGCCACTGCAATCTAATCTCACAGAGTCTTGTGGAGAAGGGTTCCAAACTGCTGGACTGATGAGAGGGTGAGGAGTATGTGATCCTAGCAATTCAAGAAATCTTATATCTTGTTTAGTTCGTTGGACCATGGAGTGGTAGGTGCACAATGGATCAAGAGTGTCAGTATTCACCTCTGAGAAAAGATACCTGCATCTAGTAGTCCAAATCATCCAGCAAGTGTATCCAAAAATGATCTTCCAATCAACATGAGCCACACTGGGGGTACCTGCTGAGGATTTGTAGTTCCACTTCAGCCAATCTTCAAGGTTCATATTCATAAATTCTCGTTTGAAGCATTGATTTAAAAGCAAGTTCCAAACTGCAGTGGCATAATGGCAGTCTCTGAGGGCGTGTAGAGTAGTTTCTTCAGATTGACAACCTAAAGGGCAACTATTTGCATGGAGAAGTTTACGCTTAGCACGGAGGGAGGCAGTGTGGAGTCTGTTATGATAAGCTAGCCAAAGAAAGGTTTTAATTTTTTCAGGCACCGGCCATCTCCACAAGTTCTTCCAGAAGGGGTCTATATTGTTGTGACTATCGTGCATGAGAAATTGATAAGCTGATGAGATAGAGAAGTTACCGTCACCCGATTGCAACCATGTAAACTTGTCATTTCCTTTTCTTGGGGATGGTGGGGTAACATTGCCCAGTTGATCAATGATGTGCTTTGGTAGATAGCTTGAGAGTTGTTGGAGGTTCCAAGCACCAGTGGCTGTGATGACATCGGACACTGAGGCTGTTGGGTTAAAGAAAGCATCAAATTTCATCACATGGGTGATAAGAGGTTCCTTGAAAGGCAGCCAAGTATCCAACCAGAAAAGCGTGTTCAAGCCATTTCCAATTTGCTTACCAAGACCATTCACAAAAGATTGCCAAACCGAGACAATACTCTGCCAAGTATAAGAGGATGACCTTTTTTTCCTGACTGTTGGCAAGGGGTTTTCCCCACATTTATACTTGCTTTTTAGGACACGGACCCACAAAGCTTGATCATTTGTCAAGAGGTTCCAGCAGAGTTTCATAATAAAAGCCTCATTGTGCTTAGCAAGGTCTTTAATGCCAAGGCCTCCCACTTGCTTACTTTTTGTCACTTCCTGCCAAGATACCAGATGAAGCTTTTTGTTGTGGCTAGAACTCCCCCATAAGAAGGCTCTGCTTATTTTTTCCACTTCAGTGATCACTTTTTTAGGAAGAAGCATCGTTTGCATGAAGTGGGAGGGTAACGCTGATAGAACAGCCTTAATAAGAGTAGAACGGCCTGCAAGAGTAAGAGAACCCATTTTCCATCCTGACAACTTCTTATTCATTTTTTCCAGGATTGGTGTAAAGACTGAAGAGGTGACACGCTTGTGTAGCAGAGGGATGCCGAGATATTTGCCGAGGTTGCCAGAGAGGTTAACTCCCAGTATTCTGCTAAGCTCTATTGCTCTGGAGTAGTGCACATTTCTCGAGCAAAAAAGATGTGTTTTAGTAAGATTCATCTTTTGTCCTGACATTTCACAGAAGGCATTGAGGCATCTATTGATAACTCCAATTTGTTGGGTAGAAGCTTCAGCAAAGAGAACTAAGTCATCTGCAAAGAAGAGGTGAGTTAATGGAGGGCCTCTTGGTGAGAGTTTGATTGGTTTCCACTTGCTCGAGATCACCTCTTGTTCAATGATATGGCTAAGCCTTTCCATGCAAATGATAAAGATGTAAGGGGAGATAGGGTCCCCCTGTCTTATGCCTCTTGAAGGGGTAAAACCATGAGAAGCATCACCATTCCATAGGACTTTCATAGTAGGAGTTTCAATGCATGCCATGATAACTTTTAGAAAGGAGTTGGGAATGCCCAACAATGATAAAGTTTGATGAATGAAGGGCCATTCGAGACGGTCAAAGGCTTTCTCAAGATCGACTTTGACTGCAATGAAACCTTTTTTCCCTTTCTTCGTTCTCATTGTGTGAATAACTTCTTGGGCTATGATGATGTTATCACTGCTATGCCGCCCAGCAATGAAGCTACACTGGTGTTGTCCAATGATCTTACTTAGGATACTTTTCAGTCTGCAGGCTATAACTTTTGAAATAATCTTGTAGCTTACATTACACAGAGAAATTGGCCTGAAATCCTTCAACACTTCAGGTTTATCCTTTTTGGGAATTAGAACCAGGTTGGTATCATTCAGGGATTTAATGTTGCTAGGGTCATCAAACATCTCTTTTACTAGGGTGCACATCTTCTTGCCTATGACATCCCAGTGTTTCTGGAAAAAGAAAGCCGGTATCCCATCAGGTCCTGGTGCTTTGAAGGCACCCAGGTTAGACATAGCATCTTTAATCTCCTCATCCGTAACTGGTTTCTGAAGAAAATTAAGCTCCTCTGTTGAAAGGGGGGGGAAGGAGTTCCCATATTGGTGGGTAATGGGAGAGCCTCTCTGACTGGTGAAAAGGTTCTTGTAATAGTTCATTGCCAAATCTTTTAATTTGAAGTGATCATAAACCCACTCCTCAGCATCATTTTTGAGAGACTCAATCCTTTGCTTTTGGCGTTTAATAAGAGTGGAGGCATGAAAAAATTTTGTGTTTCTATCTCCCCAAGCTAGCCAGCTGCATCTTGACTTTTGGTACCAAATCAGCTCTTCCTGGTCAAGGACACGGTTATAGGCAATCCAGAGATTTTTCTCCAGATTTTGCAAGGTTGGGCTGTCAGCATTTGCTCTAGCCATATCAACTTCTTCTAGTCTCTCGAGAAGTTTTCTCTTTTTGAAAGGCAAGTTCCCTATTTTATTGCGGTTCCATGTTGAAGCATTGCCAGCAAATCTAGACACACCCTCTAGCCAGTCAACATTGAGCCAAGAATTTTTTATGATGTCAACAAAATCGTCTTCAAGGGACCAAGCTGCTTGATATTTGAAAGGCCTTTGCTGCTGCATTATCAAGCTACAAGGATTTTCCACAAGATAGAGAGGCCTGTGATCGGAACCAAATTTGGTCAAGTGGTGAATAACAGAGTTAGGATGGTTGATACGCCATTGAACATTACAGAAAGCCCAATCTAGTTTTTCTTTGACAGTCCCATTCTCCCATGTGAAATAGCTCCCTGTGGTGTTGATCTCTAATAGATGTGAAGAATGTATGCAAGTGGAGAAATCCCTCATAGATTGTGAGTGAGGGGCTGCTCCACCTACTTTGTCAGAAGAAGAGAGATAGGCATTGAAATCTCCGATTATAAGCCAAGGCTCCGTCATTTTTGCAGCGATATTGTCGATATCCGTCCAAAGATGTTTTCTCCCAATTAGATTCGGTTCTGCATAGATCGATGAGAGCCAAAAAGATAAGTGAGAGTTTTTAAAACTTACCTTGCAATGGAGGAGTTGGGTGGTAGAGAAACCATATTTGATCTCGACTACTGAGGTGTCCCAGAGCATCCAAATGCCCCCTGCATATCCAGTCGCCTCAACTCGAATCCATCGGTCGAAGCCCAATCTATGACAAACATCATCCGCTTTAGGTCCACTTAATCTTGTTTCCACCAGAATTAAGATTTGAGTTTTCTTGCGTTGCAATAAGTCCTTAATTCTAAGGGGGAACGTCTTGCTCGCCGCTCCCCTGCAATTCCACATGACTACTTCCATAAGACAAGGGGAGGAAGAAAGGAGATGAGCAGGAAGCCTTATTGGGCAGCTTCATCACAGGAGTTGAACTCCTCATCTTGAGGCATCATTAATCGAGCTTCTTCATCCATCCTCACTGGGGGGATATGTTGAGCTTCTCTAATATGGTTATTTGGGTCAGGAGGCCAGTTTGGGTGGAGAGAGCTCACCAAAGAGTCCAAGTTCGTCGTTGCATCTGAGGGAGGGATTGGTGGTGGGCTTGGACTAGCAGAAATTTCTTCAGGTTGAACGTGCTTGGTTTCTGGCCCAAAATCCAAAGGCCCAGACTTGGTTGGTGAGCCCAGCACCACACGATGGATCCTGGTAGTCGCCTTTTTCCTCTGAATTGGTGAAAGTATCTTTGGTTTGCTACTAGTTTCTCTCTTGAGACCACTAACTTGACTAGATGGTTTTTCACCATTCTGCTTGGGTTTTCGAATGTTGTTAGATTTTGTTTTGGGCTTCTTTGCTTCAAAGTTGAAATGGGCTGCATTGACATTAGGATTGAAGCTCCAGTCTGGCACTTTTTCCTTTCCTTTGACTGACGTGTCCTTGGCTCCCTTCTCAGTGAGTGCCTCTTCTTTTCCCACTTCAGTGTAATTCTGCTGTGCCTCAGTTCTGTCATCACTTCCCATC
This sequence comes from Adenanthera pavonina, assembly GCA_026686845.1. Lineage (NCBI taxonomy): Eukaryota > Viridiplantae > Streptophyta > Magnoliopsida > Fabales > Fabaceae > Adenanthera > Adenanthera pavonina. The sequence continues at coordinate 47,632,073 of JAIVEN010000001.1, read as the reverse complement.
AAATCTGAAAGTACTGCAAAACGTGAGGAAGAAGGTTTTGTTTGACTTTTCTGAGGCGCCGCTTGTCTGTCAGTTGTCTTCTCTTCTAAGGGAGTTGTCACGGGTCGCTGTTGTCTTGTCCTCAGGTTCCGTTTCACCACCATCCAAGGGCCATATTCTTCATCCACCGGAATATTCCTATGGCGTTCAGCAGTTACAAAGCTTGGCATTTTTTGTGGAGTAAAACTATTTGTTCCTGTGTTCTGGGTGCTTTCATTGGTGTTCGATGGAGGAGAACACTGAGTGCATTCTTCCTTACGGTGACCATATCTACCGCAGCCAAAGCATATGATGTTAAGTCCTTCATATTCCACAGGGAACACCGCTTTGCGAGTTATGACTTTGGAGATTAGTTTTTTCCTGAGGTCTATTTCCACGCTAATTCGTGCATAGCAAGCCCTGTCCACCCTGTTACTTACCTGGGCAAGTGTATTTGGATCCACCTTAATGGTTCTTCCTATAACATTACCCAGCTTCCGAAGATATCTTTCATTGCAATAGTATGGAGGTAAGCTAGGGATGTGAACCCAGACAGCAACATTGCTTAGTGTATTTGCAGCAGGGCAGAAATTTGGGGTCCAGCGTTGAATCACGAGGTAATGCCCTTGTATGACCCAAGGACCCCCTGTAAGTACTTTGTCATACTCCTGATTGTTCCGTAGCTTGACTAAGTAATAGTTGTTCTCTACTTCTGTAAGTTCCAGATCTGTCAATCCCCAAAGCCGACAGAGCCGATCTTTCATGACTCTGTAAGTGAGCCTCCTGCCAAGGAGATAGATAACTAGTGCATCCTTCCAAGGCGAGACATAGCTTATCCATTCATCATTTGTTACCCCCACCTCAGGATAAATATTTTTCAATTTTTCGAGCTCCGCCATATACTCCGGAGTTACATTCTCCTCCTCAGCAAGCCAAGCTTCAAGAGTCTCCTTGGTGTTGTTGGAGTCGGTTTCCATATCAGAGTGACCCAAGAGAGTGTTCTTGTACGACAGGGGGGGATGGGTTGAAACTTTTGGAGGCTTAGAGTTGGATTCAACATCCATGAAAGGAATAGGGTCGATTGCTTTGGAAATAGGATCCCCAGGGCTCTCGGCCATACCCATAGGAATAAACTGAGAAGTCCCCTCCATTTTCTCGCCGGGGGACGAGGCCATGGGAGGGAGGCAGCTGAGAAAGTGTGACCGTGAGAAGCAACGCGTACGGAGAGAAAAAATTTAGAGGCAACTGGTTGTTACAACAACATTTTGTTTTTGATGTTGGGATGCATTAAACTAAATATATTTTTAAAACTCTTCTAGTTTATATTTCTATTCTTATTCTATTTTTCTATTCTAGTCATTCTTGCATATCAAACAAGACGTAAGGTGAAACATGGAAAGATGCGGAAGAATTAAGGGATGTGTAAGAATTAAGGCTCGCATGATATAATTTATGAGAAGTAGCATATTAGGAGGTATACTTTAAAAAAAAGTTAACTTCCCAAAAAGTTCATAAATAATTTGTTTATTTTATTTTTTATTTTTTAAAAAATTTAAATTTTTTTAAATAATATATGATATTTTAATTTTAAAGATATAAAGAATTTTTTATTTAAAAAATTAAGTTTTTTGTGAAAAAATATTATAAAATACTCTGAAAATAGATTTTTTTAGATTTTATTCGGAAAGTTATATTTCTTGAAAGAATAGAAAATTTAAAATATTTTTAGAATGTTTTATAATTTTTATTCTGAAAAATAGAAGAAAAGATAAAAAATACTTATTTTATTACTAACAAAGTTATAAATTTTAATTAATTTATTTAATATTTTTTAGTTTAATTTTAGTAATAATTATTTAAATAAATTTTTTTTCTTATTCTCAAAATTTATTTAAAAATAATAATTTTATAAGAATCTTTTTAAAAATAATAACCTTATTTTCTTTTTCTCACTTGCCCCACCATTCCAAGCGTGCCCTTGGTTCAATGTATATCTACGAAAATCAACGAACTACAGGGGGAAAAATCGTACGTTGCCATCAATCATGTCGGATAGGAAAATATAACAATACGCCACCATGTAACCTGTTGCATTTTTTTTCAATGATCAGCGATTTCTTCAGTAAAATCAATCCAAGCAGGAACTGAGCACTCTCTTTCTCGATTGCTTCTGTTCGCCACGATAAGCATGGGTCTGTCATCGAGGCCAGGAACTGAATGAGAGGTAGCAGCCGGATTCCGCCCGGTTCCCCCTTTTGCAGTTTAATTTTTTATTGCCCACAAATTCAGATTCGATTCAATGTCTTCTGGTTCTATAAAGGATGAGATACATGAGATACTCTCGCCAGCATCATCTTTCTCTAGATTTTCTGATTCTTCTGCATCAGATTCGAAGACAGACAACTCTCTCAAAAGGCGTCGCCTTTCACGGCGAGCTCCTTCACAAATACTGACCGTGGGGCTTGCAGAATTCCGACGTGAGGTGCAGAGATTGACCGGATACCGATCGCAGAAGTCCAATACTGCCTCCAGCGATGTTACTGTAGATCTTTTTCCGCTCGTGTCTCACTGTTCGTTGTTCCCATTGGGTTCTGAGTTCACCAAGCGAGATTTGGTTTTTTTGTGGGTTGCCGAAGGACTTGTTGGGCCTCCGAGTGGTAATTCTCGCGGGGCAGAGGATGCTACTGGTGAAATCTTCGATTCTTTAGTGTCTCAACATGTCATCGTTTTCTCTAGATTTGACAAAATTCAGGATTTTCTGAGACCTAACGAAACAAGATTACTTTACAAAGTCAATCAATCCTCCTCTTTCCCTTCTTCTTTACAGCCTGCTATACTCAACAATCGGTATGCCACGGTTCCAGATAACAATTTCGATCGTCTCCCGGAAACGGTATTGCATTTATCTATACTATCTAATAGCGTAAATCAAATGAATTTTGAGGCTATGAAAAGGTTCGTGCATTTGCGTAGTCTCTTCATATTTCCTTCTCGCGGTCCCTCTGTCGAGCAAATACCTCGTGATTTGTTTCTGTGGTTAAAGCACTTGAGATCTTTGAATTTGTCTGGAAGCGGTGTGTCTGTAATTCCGAGTTCCATTGGGAATTTAAAATCGTTGGTCTACATTGATCTCTCCTACACACCCATTAAATACTTGCCTGAGACAATGGATTCCCTGCGCAATTTGCAGACTTTGAAGCTTAGGTTCTGTTCCCATCTCAGGGCTTTGCCCAAGAATATGAGGAAGCTCACCAATCTTAGGCATCTTGATCTCGACGTTCTTAGGACGTTGGATTCCTTGCCAATCGGAATGGGTCAGTTAACTAACCTTCAGACTTTGTCTGCGTTTCTTGTTGGCAAGGATGATGGGAACCGAATAGTGGAGCTGAAGAATACAGCAAATCTCACTGGGGCATTTTGCATTTCGAGGCTGGAGAATGTTTCTTCTTTCGAGGATGCTAAGGAAGCTGCCCTGATGGAAAAAAAGTATCTACAACATTTGGAACTAAGGTGGACTGATAGGAGTGTTCGCTCTGACAATTCTGCAGAGGAGGAGGAAAAAACCCTTGAGCATCTTCAACCACCTCTGGGAATCAAAACTTTGAGGATCTTATGTTATTGTGGTTCTAAGCTTCCAAGTTGGATTAGTCATCCTTCATACGATTCTCTAATTGGTCTTACCCTTTATAGTTGCAGTGATTGTGACTTACTTCCAGCTCTTGGTGAATTGCCATCACTCCAGTTCCTGCATATCGTAAAAATGAATGAATTAAAAAGAATCGATCATCATTTTTACAGAAAGAACTGCAACCAACAGAACCAAGCATTTCCTAGACTACATAAGCTGACAATTGAATCCATGTCGAAATTAGAAGAGTGGACAGGAATACAAAATGGTGACTTCCCCCTATTACACACACTTAAAGTGGAACTTTGCCCTGAATTAGTTTCACTTCCTTTACTTTCATGCCTCTGTTCCCTTAAGTATTTAGAACTAAACTATTGTCCAAATTTAAGTGCTTTGCCAGACAATGATCTGCCTTTTTCTCTTGAAAATTTCTTGATGAGAGATTGCCCAGAACTGAAGAAACGTTGTCACAAGGAGGAAGGCCAAGATTGGGGGAAAATGGCACATGTTCCTATGATAGCAATTGATTATGAGAAAATCTCTTGGCAAGTGAATATGCCAGTGGAATGAGTGATGCCAATGTCTAGCACATACCTTGTAAATTTGCTACTGTTATATAAGCTTTGCAAAACACATACATTTTACATATGCTATATAAGGTCTGCACATACATTGTAATGTTTGAAAAATGGTTTAGATGATGAGCTCATTTTCACAGTGGATTATCTTATCATCATAGCTTTGATATGAACGTACATTCCACATTTGCTATATTAGCTAGGTCATTTCCCCTGTCTGCTATTTTGTTGCATTTGTCCCCTTTATTTGGAACTGTTACATAAGCTTTGCAAGGAACATACATTTTCCATGTGCTATATATGGGCTTTGCACATGTATTGTGATGTTTGAACTTGAAAACTGGTTTAACTGCCGAGCTCATTTTCCCTGTGCTTGGATTATTTGATCATCATAGTTTAGATTCTTGATATGGCAATTACAACATTTGCATCTACTGTTGAATCTTTAAGATTAGGATGACGTAAATTTGCATTTGCTATGACAATTACAGTCTTTGATATGGAGCCAATACATGAGTTACTTTCAGTTATTCGTGTAATCTGGAATGATAAAACAAAAAGGTTTGTGACTAGAATCAATGGATCCCAAAGTGGCGTATGGAAAACACTTCCTATTTCATAAGTTTCTGTTTTCAATTTCGTTCTAAGTTTTCACATTTAACCTTGAAAATTATGAGTGAATGAGGAATCTCGAAGTTGGTTTTCCCAGCTGAGGGGTGTCTGAAGCAGCTGGGATAGGAGTATTATACAGAAATGAATAAGGAGCTTTTCTCAGGGGCCTGTGCAGGAAACTTCAAGCTTCTTCTGCCTTCATGAGAGAAGCTCTGATACTGACACGAGTGGAGAAGGATAGGTGTGTGTTAAATTTAAAACAGACTCTGCAGAATTGTTCAATCTGGTGAATGAACGAACTGCAAGTAAGTATAAATGGCCAAAGTTCTGTAGTGCATGACATACTCATCTTGATAGAATGGAATCCAAACTATTACTTTTCTTAGGTGGCTCGCCAAGATAGCAATGCTGCAGATTGATCAGTAGCTATTGTCTCGGGGTGGAACAGTGGGTTTGGTTCACAGAACCACCACCCCCGCTGCCCAGGATTGTTTTGGAGGATATTGTGAAGGCTGAAGCTAAAGACACCGCAGAAGTTCTTGAATCTGTAGCTCGAGGAGGAATGGGTTAATGAAAGTTTATTAGAATTGCTTTGTTTGTAGGAGTTGTGTTTTATGCTGTCTTGTTTGTGTTTGTGGGTGTTTTACTGGACTCTTAGTTTTTGTAATTTTTCCCCCAATATAATGGAAGTATATCCGAGCCAAAAAAAATTAGGTAAAATTACCACAAATTAAATCATGATCACTAACCAAATATAATAAAATTTTAGTGAATCAATTCTCATTCTGGTTTGGCCCTGCACAGGTTGTAGATAAATCATTGACCAAATATAATGATCTGCCATTAACAGGTATAATTCATCAAATCAGATGACTCTAACATAGAAGGGATGGGAAAATGAGAGAGACTGGGCGTTAAATATAATGACCAAAGTTGCCCAACCAAATTTGAATATGATATGACCATTAACATGTGGCTGGACACTGAAGAGTGATCATGTTGAAGTAGTGATTGGAGACAAATTCTAAGAAAACAATTATGTTGAAATATGAATTGAACCAGACCTCAATAATTTGAATTTGAACTTCACATTGGAATATATTGATTTGGGTTAAGTATTGGAAATATAAATACATTGGCCAAAAAAGATATAAATACTATAATTTTGAGTGATTTGGTTTGACTTAAATTGATCCAAATCATCTAGTAAAAAAAAATGATCCAAATTAAAATAAATCAAAATTCCAACCACATCAATTAGTTTTAACATCATAAAAGTTGAAACAAACTTCATTAATAACTAGACCAAGTAATATGAGTCAAATTCAACGGGTCAGCCCATTTAATCCAATAAAATGTGCGGATTGGACTTTAAAATTGGAAGCTCGAAAGGAAAAAGTGCTTTTTGTACCCAACCCTTTTAGACTCAGTCCTTGGCAGGCCACGAGCCGGCCTATTTTCCCTTTTTTTTTCTTTGTTTGTTTAAAATATTAAAAGTATACATTATTTTATTAATTAGTAATGTATAAATAATAAAATTTAAATATTATGTTAACTTTTTATAAATAATGATGATAATTAGTTATATCAATTTAAATAATTACATGAAAAAATTAAAATATATATAAAAAATATTTAAAAAAAAATAAAAAACTTGCGGGTCTACCCGTAGGCCCGATCCCGCATGCTTGAACTTGATAATTTAAACACGTTTACAATCTGAGCTTTTTGACTCGGCCCATTACCCAAATTGCTAACTCTATTTATAACCAATTTTTTTTGTTTTTAGTTTTTTGCACCCCAAACTAAAAAATCCAAAAACTTGTTGCCATTTTCATATAAGCCTACTATGTGTTTCTAATAATTACCCCAAAAAAATATATATCATTATATATTCAAATGAGACATTTTTCATATATATGATTAGCAATTGAATTTAGAAAAATATACTTAAAAGACTCAATTATCTATCTACTATTAAGGACCTTGTTGGTTATTTTTTAAAAAATTTATATATGATTATGCATGGTTTGCTATCTTAATACTTTTATCCAATGTTATAAAATTATTGTAAATTAATAATAAATGTTAAAATAAAAATATTATATATAAATGTATTAGTAAGAAAAAAAATCCCCCACCCCCAAAATTGTTGTTACTCTGCGTCTGCCTCTGCTTGTAATATTATGTTATTTACAATTAAAAGTTTATTTTTTTAATAAGAATACTTAAATAAAATAAAACTTCTTACATTTTATTTTATATTTTTGAAATTTTTAATTTTTCTACGTTAGAGTACTCTTTTTTATTTTTTTTATTTATTATTAAATTTAAATTAATTTTTATTAAAAAAGAATTGAAATTGAAATGAAATAAATCATTTCTCAATTTGAGGAGCAATTTGGATCCACTTAATTTGTCTTTTTCAAGATTTGTCTTAATTTCAATTTGTTATTGTTAAATTGATATTTAAAAATTTGTATTTATTATAAAAAATATTATTCAAAACTTATAATTTTATTTAATAAAATTATAATTAATCTAATTTTAAATGTTAATCTAATGATAAAAAAAAAATTTGTGACCAGGATAGGATACAAAATTGGTCAACGAGCGGGGTACACAAGTGAATAAGGGAAAGAGATGCTGGGATTTGGAAGCTTCACTTTATTTGCTGACCTTCCAAGTCTTTGCAAGAGAAAACCCTGGAAATGGCATCTTTCCTACTCCAATCTGGTATTGTATCCAGCTCACTGCAGGTCATCCTTGATCGATTCACAACATTTGCCCAAAAAGAACTAGGCATTGTCTTAGGTGTTGATGATGAGCTCAAGAAGCTCGAAAGGACAGTATTGAAGGTTCAGGCTCTCATCGATCCTCTTAATGACCAGCATCAATGGCCTGTTGCTCCCATGGCGTTAAAGCTGTGGCTTCGGCACCTTCAAGACCTGCTTCACGATGCTGATGACTTGATGCATGAGATTGCCTTGGAAATTTCAAAGCTTAGCTCTAACAAACTCACCGACCCAGAAAAGGTACGAACCTTAGTTCTCTCTAGATTTCATTTCAGCCTTCCTTCTCAAGTGGTGAATATGCAACGTAAATTAGAAGATCTGGCGAGAGAGATGGATGGATTATTCTCTAACGAGGTCAAGACCATACAGCCTATTGAATGTAATTGGAAACTGCCCACTAGTTCATTAGTGGATGAGTCATGCGTGGTAAGAAGAGAAAACGATAAAATTGAGATTGTGAAAATGTTATTATCAGAGGAAACAAACAGAGAATCATTTATTTCTGTCATTGCAATTGTGGGTATGACCGGAGTAGGCAAAACAACACTAGCACAGCTGGCTTACAATGACATGCAAGTCGTGGATAAATTTGATTTGCGAATTTGGGTGTCCATTTCTGCTGAGCATAGTGTAGAGAGAATCACAAAGTCAATTGTTGAGAGCTCTAGTGGGAAGAAGTTGAAGTTGTCGGATTTGGATCCAATTCAAATCAGACTAAAGGAAATATTAGAGAAAAAGAAGGTTTTGATTGTTCTAGATGATTTGTGGAATGAAAATACAAGTCATTGGGATGCCTTGTGCTTGCCATTTAGAGTTACAGCAAAAGGAAGTAAAATCTTGGTGACTACACAGAGCATGAGAGTCTCCAACATTGTTGCTACTGCTCCTCCCTATCATGTGGACACTTTATCAGATGAAGATTGTTGGGCTTTGATTAAGAAAAGAGCATTCTCAAGCGTTGATCAGGATGACCACAACGATTTGGTGGAAGTTGGTATGAAGATTGCAGAAAAGTGTAAAGGGTTACCATTAGCTGCAAGAATCATTGGAAGTGTTCTCCGTTTTAGATCAGATAAAAATGAATGGGAAACAATATTAAACAGCAAAATTTGGGAATTACCTGAAATTGGGAATGAACTCCTTCCAGCATTATCACTGGGTTATCATCTTTTGCCTCATTGTTTGAAACGTTGTTTCGCTTACTGCTCAATATTTCCTCAAAATTTTGAGTTCAAGCGAGATGACTTAGCTCAACTATGGGTGGCAGAAGGGTTTGTCCAACCCCAACCAAGGAGAAGAATTGAAGAAATTGGTAAAGACTACTTTGACACTCTGCTACTAAGATCATTTCTCCAATTTTCACACTATGACCATAACAATCAGTCAGTATATAAGATGCACAACCTCATACATGAGCTTGCTCAATTTGTTTCTAGGGAATTATGCTTTAGAATGGATGATAATATTGACATGTCACAGCTATGGCCTAATTTCACAAATGCTCGACACTCATCTTTTGTTTCAAACGGCAACAACTACCAGTCTTTGGGGCTGTTTCATAGGTGCAATCGTCTAAGAACATTGTTGTTGTTTCCACCAGAGAGTCAAAGCCGTGTTGATCATATCCCTAATGACCTTTTTCTCAGTCTTCGTTGTTTAAGGGTGCTGAATTTGAGCTATACCAATATCATTGAACTTCCAGACTCTATTGGGACTTTGAAACACCTTCATTACCTCGATGTTTCAAACACACATATTGAAAAGTTGCCAGAGTCAGTGACAAATCTCTATGGGTTGGAAACACTTAAGCTGAAGAATTGTTTCAACTTGCTTCAGCTTCCCATTTACTTGAAGAGTCTAATCAACTTGCGACACCTTGAATTGGACATAAAGCATCAAATAAGCTCGATGCCACCAAACCTTGGAAACCTAACAAATCTTCAAACACTATCTGCCTTCATTGTAGGCAAGGAGGCAGGGCAAGGCATTGAGGAGCTTAAAAATATGAATTTCCTCCATGGATCCATGTGCATCACTAACCTTGAGAATGTGGTTAGTGTCAAAGAAGCTGTCATGGCCAGGTTAGACAAAAAGCTATACTTGAACAAATTGGGGTTGCAGTGGAATGAGTTTAGAGATCACTCAGCTGAACAAGTTTTAGCAGGACTTCGACCTCATTCTGAGATCAAAGAGCTAATTGTAACAGGTTATGGCGGTTTTATGTTTCCAAGTTGGTTGGGTGATCCATCATTTAACAAGCTCGAGAGTATTTATTTGCAAAGCTGTCGCCATTGCAGGCACTTTCCTCCACTTGAAGAGCTTCCAGCTTTGAGATCTTTGTGCATTAATGAGATGCATAATTTGCTTTGGCTTAACATTTCCTCTGGTTTTCTGTCTTTGAAATCACTTACATTGCAGGACATGCAAAATCTGCAGCGATTTGATCTGATGAGAGGTGCCCTAACTGAACTTCGTGAGCTTACCGTAGTGGACTGTCCAAATCTACGATCTCTTCCTCAACTTCACCATCTTTCTTGCCTTGAAAATTTGGAGATTGTGAGTTGTCCTCAGCTCCAATCGTTGCCAAATGGAGGATTACCAAGTTCGTTGAAATCTCTAATAATTGTAGAATGTGACATCCTGAAAGAACAATGCAGAGAAAATTATGACCAAATTAGGACAATCCCAACAGTTGAGATTGATTATGAGCCTATTCTAAGTGGAATAGCATGAGGGCTGAATGGAACAGAATTTGAGAATTTCATGATGGAATTCCCAGGCATGCAACTATGTCTATTTTGTCTATGCACTCTTGATGACATGGAAGATATCTGCGCCAAGTTTGAAAGAAGAGGTGAGCTAAACCAATGGGAAAACTGTATCTTAGCTTCTTACTAGTAATATGGCAAGTTAGCTTTCTGAAATAACATGTTATCTTAAGACCTTATTATAAGTCCTTAAGTATTTCACACAGATTAAGAAAAATAGTTTATGTTTCTAAATTTTTCAAACAACTGCTTTCCCATATTGACGTTAATTAAATTCATTAAAAGTAATTTACATCTTTTCATGAATCCACTTATCAAATTTTAAAATTTGAAATTACAGTTAACAAACCAACTTTCAATACAAGGTCATTTGTCAAAAAATACATTTAATGCTCTAGACATTTTACATTTTAACTTATATTTAGGACCCTAAAAATGTTCTAAATTGTGACATATAATAAGAACATGAGGTAGTATTCGATAACTTGTTTTCCTATAACTGCATGAATGTTCTGTATATTACTACTTTCTCAGGGGATTTATCTTATTGATTCCAAATAGACCGATAGACTGTAATTGCATACTATTATCATGCTGAAAATATATTTTTTATTAACAAGTGACAGCATGATATTGTAGCAGCACCTTTGCTGCTCCTAAAACCTTTTCCTTCCTATGGAAGGTCACAGGTGGACATCTTTATTATGTCTGAGTTAACAAAATTATTTTTCTAGAGCATCTTTATTATCGTTCTGGGTCAAGTTCTCTTGAAAGGTTAAGAATTATGCCATGTTTGGTTCCCAGGAGTGTTTTTGAAGAAAGTTGAAATAGAAGTAGAAGTGGAAGTGGAAGAGGAAAATGTAAGTGAAAGTAGGCTCTAAAAGTGTGTTTAGCACGTTAATGTTAATGTGGTATTAATTTTATTAAATATATATATTTATATTATGAAATGACCAAAATACCTATCAAATTAAAATTAAAAAAAAAATCCCTATCGTTCCTGTCTTGGAAATACCATGGATGAGCTGAACCACCACCACCATGGACCATAGTCTTCCACCTCCAAACCATGGACCACCATCTTCCACCTCCAAAAACCACCATGACGGAACCTAGAAACAACCATTTCCATACATCAGACCACCATTGTTGGTTAGAAAAAAAAATCAGACCACTACTCAAAAAAAAGCCACCATTGGAGTCACAGATTCAAGAATCAAAAACAGAAATTAAAAAAAACGACAGTGAGAAGAAGATAAAAGGTGAGGAAATCAAAGGTCACAAAAGTAGATCCAAGCTTCGAAGCCCAAAGATTGAACACGGAGGTAGAGATCACAGAAGTAGATCCAAGTTTCGAAGGTCACCAGCGAACCTTTGTTGTCCTTGTTGTTGGTGATGATGACGGAGATAGACATCAAGGTAAGGGGGTTGTTGTCGAAGGTTAGATGATGCCAATGATGAAAATGGCTGTCAAAGCTTGGATGACGCCGGTGATGAGGGGACAGGCATTTCCATTTGATGCTTGGATGACACCGACGGTGAAGGTATGAAGGTTACCATCGCAGGAGAGGGTATAGATCTAAGGGGAAGATGAGGGTAAAATGGTCGCCAAAAATGGATTCCGTGGAAATGATGAGACTTCCATAGGGGGTAGGATGGAAGTTAGTTTTGGGCATTTTGAGTGAAATGGGTTCCCGAATGAAGTGAGTTCCTACACACCAAACATTCCAAATTCAGGCTTCCCTTTCCATTTCCACTTCCCTACCTCATACTTCCTGCCAACCAAACGTGGCATAATTGTTGAAAAGAACGAAATCTATAGCTGAAAGTCAAAACAACAACATTTTTTTGCTCTATTTGGGGCTTTAAGGGAGGTTTCTTTACATTTTCTAGGGAGACTGTCATTATGTGGTTTTGGGGAACAAAAGAGAGGTTTGGAGTTATATTTTGTTATGGGAAAAACTTGGTTTCGGCAAAGATGTATCTAAAGAACAAGTTTTTTTCCCTCTTCTTTGCCTATTTAGTTTATGCTGCACTTGATCCTTGTAATTATGAGTTAAACTGGATGATTTGAGATTGTGATGAACTCAAACTCATAGTATGTTACAATAATTCTATTTACTTACAATTAATAGCCTCATTGCAGAATGTCATGGTGGAAATTTCAAGCATGCAATAATTTCTATTTTTTCTTTGTATTCTTTATATGGCAAATAAAGATGACAATTTAAGTTGAATTCGTAGGTACTTGACCTGTCCTACTCTGAAAAATTCATCGTCTGTCATCCCATTGTCATCCCTAATAGTAGATATACTATCATTTATGTGAGAAGTTGCAGAGGAGAGGCTAACCAAAGATTAATAATCCCTTGGCTTTCCTATTAGCAATATGCATGGCAAGTTAGTTTTTCATATTTCATCATAGTTTGTTTTTCTATAGCTACATGGATGTTCTATATTTCCTATATATTACTCTTTTGTCTTTGTAACTTTTTTTTTTAAATCGATTCCAAGTTGTTTAATACACTGTAATTACATATTATGATCCTATTCAACTACTATTCCTATTTCATTTACAATTGCTCAAACATATTTTCTGGGGCATCTTTATCATTTTTGAGGTTCACAAATTTATTATTTATTATTAATTTTGTATTTTTCTTTACATGTAATTATTATCTCTCTCGCTTTTATCATATGTATTATTATCAAGCATGCCCGTTTAATTTATAATTTAGTGCCTAATTGTACCTTTAGTCCTTGTATCCTAACTATTTCGATTTGGTACTTTGATTCAAAAACTAACAATGTCATCCTCTTAAATTTTTAAGATGACTCAACTTTATCCTTTTTGCCTCTTCACGCTGATTAATACTTTAGCTAGGACCTCGTGAAATCGAATGTGTCAAAACTAAATATATTTTTCTAATGTGATGTATGAAAGGGACAGATAATAATTTAAAAATTTGTAAAAGTCAAATCCTTTTTTTTTGGGTAAATATTGGGGAAATGTGTGAAGGAAAATTTAAGGAGGAGGAGGAGGAGAAAGAAGAAAAAGAAGAAGTGGAGGAGTTACCGGGAAGATAATGAAAATATGCGAAAAAAGATTAAAAAATGGAAAAAGAAATTACACAGAATTTGAGAAGAATACACTGTTAATAATTTATGAAAAATGTAGTTGTATGTAGACCGTATAATTAGATGGATGTGGAGAACTAGCGGGGTTCTCAAAATTATTTTCTAAGTAGGCTCGTTCTCTCAGTTTTACGGAGACATTGAGATTGGGCCATTTATGGGCCAAGAAGGCCCAATATTTTATCCATATCAGGAGGCCCAAGTGTCAATTTCTCTGATAACGTGATTCACCTTTTTTTCCGTCCGAATCATGTAACACATTTTTCTTTTCTTGGTCAACGAATCGTGTACACTTGTTAAAGAAGGCTTTTCTGTTTAATGGCGAGCACAAGGTGAGGAGGAAGAGTAGGTTATTCCTAATCACACGGTATTTTTTTTATCAGGATAATTATAAATAAATACACACTCACTCGCCCAATCACATGGTATCTCTTTGAAGGTAATAAGAAAATGTAATATTGTGAAGTTTGTACAAGACACTTTGATCATTTCATTGCCTCCCATGATATATTTTTTTTTTATTGAATCCGATATTTGATAGTCATATTAGAACTATGAGGATAGCAAATCTCCCTCAATGAATATTTAATGTAGTTGCATATCAGAACTGAAACTCGAGACCACCAGTTAAGTTGAACACAGTGCCAACCAACTGAGCTTTTGTTCTTATGCAAGTTTTGACATTCAATAAATTGGGTCCGGTGTATTGTATAAGATTTAAAGAATAGATCATATCGTTCACAACTTAGAAGCAGATTTTTGGTGAACAAGAAATTGCGAGGGTGGTGGGAACGTGTCGAATAAGAAATAGTTGGTCCCTGCACGACAGTACAGTGGAATTGGAATTGGAATTTTCATAAAAGTTTGGAGTTTTTATTGTTGGGACGCATCTAATTGGGGAATGACGGTGGGTTCAAAAGCGTAATGGTTGGAAAATTCAAGACACTTAAGACTCTTTCCACTTCCAACGTTGTTCCGTTTGTTGATTTGTTCAAATTTCCATGAATCTTTTGACAATGACAGCTACCCTGTATGTTATCTACTGGGCCTTGGCCCTGGCCCCTTACTAATTCTCAACAACAAAATTTCACAGGACTGGCTTGTGCAGGACAATAATCATTTTTGAAAAAAAAAAAACAAATTTCATTTCAATTATTTAAAAAAATGTATTTGATTTCTAATATTTTTTATTTTACCACTGATACTCCAAAAGATTACATATTATTCCTTTTAATATTATAAGGATTTTAAGATTTTTGAAACTAGGTATTACCTCTGAGAAGAATTAGTGATAATTTTGGTTCTCTTAAAGAATTTAAATTTTTAATATCTATTCAAATAACTATTACTCGTTAATTAAAAATTTTCAACATAAAACCAAGAGTTACAATTTCAAAAGTATGCAATATTATATTTAGAATAATTATATGAATTTTTTGTCAGTTTTGTTAACTTTTACAAACTTTTATACTTCTTTTAAAAAAAAAACCACACACAGACATCCTATAAAAATAAAGAATAAATTACACAAACATTTCCTAATCTCTTAAAAATTACCTAGGCCTCCCTTATATTTTAGAAGAGATGATGTTTGTGCAACTTTAACAAAATTCAGGGAAAAAAATTTTGGAATTTAATCTCTACTTTAGAAAAAATTTGTGTATGTTTTTAAAATATGAGGGAAATAGGTATAATTTTAATAAAATCTAACAAAGATTTGTATTAATTTTGAAAATATAAGGAAATCAAAATTTTTAGAAGTCTATATAATTTTTCCTTTTTTTAAATGTAATTTGACATTATTTAATATTATCCTTAATTTATTAATTTTTAATATTTATGTTAAAATAACATCATAATATTTTTCAAAGAGCCTTATGATGTGAGGTGGGAAAACAAAGTCCTAAACTCCTAATGGACATTTTCCTGAAAATTTTTAATTATTTGCAAGTGGGATGTTGGTCCTCAAAACAACAAATAGCAAGTTACAAATTTTCCTACTATTATAACAGACAAGACAGTTGACAATTTAACTAATCCAATTAACCACTGCAAAAAAAATGATATGGTTATTAGAATAAATTACACACTTTTTGATCTGGTTAAAATTACACAAAACTCCTTTATGTTTTAAAATATTTAATTAAATAAAAATTATAGAAACTCTAATTTAATTTTAATTTTATCCAAATATATAATTAATTAACCTTCCTTTAGTTAAGTTAACGGATGATATTTTAGTAAAATAAATAAATAAATGATTAATAAGTTTTATAATTGGCTCTTCTTTCTCTGTTTATCAGAACCTCTTGTGCATTTTTTACAGAATGAAATATTATTATTATTTTCAGTATCATTATTATATATTAATTTATTAATAAATTAATGATTGACGCTTTCGTTTGCCGAATTTGCATGCTATGCGGAAGATGAACTATTCTCTGCTCAGTAAGCAAATTCAAATTTTGCAATCTTTCAAACTCAAAAATGATTAGTGACCTAAAAACAAACTCAACAATTATTAATTTATTCATATGTTACTTATTCTATGAATTAAATTTTTGTACTTCATAAATTCTAACAATGATGAAAGCGAGCTGGTATAATTTTGACACAAACTCATACTAATTAAATCAATCACTCTTGAAACTCAAATTGCAAATAATTCTTTTTAAAAAATATCTTCAGTTGCAATATTGATAGCTTGCTTTTGTTTTGACTATAAAAGCAAGTTATCAATCTTGCAAGTGAAGTTTTTTTTTTTTTTAACATGGAGATGAGAAGAATTTCACTATTACTACCGCTTTTGAATTAAGATTCTTATAAGCTCTTTAATTTAAAAAATTGATTAAAAAAAATGAAGATATTTTCGTGAATTAATGTTAAGTCGCCATACACACCTACTTTTTTGGAAAATTTGTATTCACTTGAAATTTTTCTTTGAAAAAAAAAAACAGAAACTTTTCTTACAGACTCCAAGTTGTCCAAAACAGTATTCCAACTCCATAATATTTTTATTTTTGGCCTGAACATAATTTTCATATTCACTTCAACTACTTTTTTCTAATTCTTCAACACGTGTTCAAACATCAGGGGACATCGTTTATCATTTCTCAGCTTCTAGAATTTACTTTCAATTATTTTTTTTTATTTTGTTTTAAAGTGCATGCCTTCACAACTAAATTATAATTTGACTTAATCCAATTGGATTTTAATTTAATTATGCCTATTTTATAAAAAAAAACTATTTATTATTTACATCCCTTGAGTAAAGAGTCTTGTCTTTGCTCACTTTCTCACTCGAACTATATGAGAAAACTTAAAAGACATTTTTTAATGATATCAACTTGCAAGAATGAGGCCTCTCTCTAAAAAAAAAAAATTGGACGTTAAAAATAAAAATTAAAAAAACGAGGTGAGAAATAAGGGGCCGCCTCTTTAGTTTATTGCATTTTCGGTGATAAGTTTAATGTATTTTTAATGCCTTTGGTTGAGTGCTAATTTAATATACTGACCCTGAGCATGAAACAAAAAGGCAAGAAAGAAATTTTGATTCCTTCATGTGGTGGTGAAAAAGTAACTATCATTGACCCAAGAAAAAAAAAACTATCGTTTGATGAAAGATAAAGAATGAATTTAAAATATTCAGACTGATTGGACAGCTTAAGTTGACTTAAAATAAATTATTTTTCCGGCAGAAATGAGAAAATTTGCATGCGTGAGAGAGGATCCCAATGAATTTTTCTTGCGCTTGGAAAAATATTGAACACCATTTTGGACCATTTTTGTTGCACAATTAGAGATAACTATTACTATTAGGGTGTTCATAGATTGGGTTGGATCAAGCATCATTCTGCTTTAGTATTTGAAAAGAGAACACCTTTGAGCTTTAATTTTTAACCTGTGTCTCAATTTGACATGAGATTTTTAACCTGGGTTGGGCCATAACGTCAATAAAAAAAAAATGAGTCAGTCATCTTTAAAATAAAAAAAAATATTGTAATATATGAATTTATTTTATTTTCATTTACTTTCTTTTTTTATTTTTCAATGGTTAAAAACTTAGGCACCTTCATGAGAAAGTCTTAATTTTAATCAATTTCTAATATCCATTTTAAAAGATTCATTTTATATCTTTTCTTTCTAGTCAACATTTAAAAATTAAAAAAATATATAAATTAGACAGTAGAAATTTAATTATCCTATCAGTAGAAGGATAACATAAAAATAAATTGTATTACTTATTAAATAATAATCACAATAAAATAATAAACATTATAAAGCAAAGAAAATAAATCTCATTCCTTTATCTAAACCCTCATATATTGACCTTTTTTGTTAAAGCGCCAGGCATATTAATAGAATATAATGGGTCATTTATTATGAAAATACGTATAGGAACAAACATTCCTCAGTCGCCATTTGAACAAAATTTTATACATACGATGATTGAATTAGTCATCCAATATTTAATTACGAATTTTTCTTAATTAATTGGGAATTCTTAGTTAGTTAGGAATCAATTACCACCACATATATGTTAAGTAGATCTCATATTTATATTTTGGGCTCCCATGTGAATTTGATTTTTTTTTATTTTGATTGAATAGGAGTTTCAATCAGGCAGATGAGGTCAGATTAGATTAAGACCCAGATCTGATCCAAACAAAAATTTCTTTGAATATTGAAGCCAAAAAAGGGACAATAGCCACTTGCTCGTTAATTAATTTGATATTTGTTTTTCAACATTGATACTTTCCATTTTTCAATATAAAAATTCGTATGCAAAATTGCTTCCTATAATTTCATTTTTAATTTGATTGTCCTTATGAAAAAATAATTTTTATCAGTTAAAAATAAGATATAAATATTTTTATATTCTTATTATTATTATTATTATTATTACTCGTTATTTTTTTTATTTCATTCTATCCAAAATAAGACTGAATAAATTATAATTATAAATATATAGTAAGACTTGAATGACACTGGTCACTTGTTTATATGTAATACACACACCTATATATATATTACCCACATATATACTCCCCCCTCAGGACTTACTAAAGCCGGCAAAATAAAATAGACCATCCAAAAAAGTCTGAAAAAAATGAATGGGTTAACCTTTATATTTTGGAACCTGTATGCATTTTCAGGTTTGATCGGTGGTGGGCTAGCCTAAGTAGGTTATGAACCAGCCTATTTAGCTTGTTTTCTTTTCTTTTATTTAAAATATTAAAAAATATATATTCTTTTATTAATTAGTAATGTATAAATTGTAAAATTTAAATATTATATTAATTTTTAATAAATTATGGTGATAATTAGTTACATTAATTTAAATAATTATATGAAAACATTAAAAAATATTAAAAAAATGTTAAAAAAATACCCACAAGCCCACTATATATAAGCTTGGACTTTTAAAGTCAAGTTTGTTTGGACATATGAGCTTTTCACCTTTACTCATAGCGAGCTGAACCGAATTGCCAACTCTAAGATTTATATTTTAGGCCATAAAAAGTATATTAATATAAAGATACTAAGAATGAGAAAAGTGAAAAAGTCTCTTATTGGAAATTTCAATTATCAGTTACAAGAAATTTTATTCTTACAAGTTACTCCCTCCTCTCTCAAATATAAGTAAATGTTGGAGGAGAAGGCTAGTACAAAATATAATTGAAAAAAAGTAGATTTTTTTTGCAATAAATATAATCCATTTAGTTCATAAAAATTGTCATGTTAGGGCTTTGAAAATTTTTCACAATATTTATTAGTTTAGAATTTGAATGAAACATCAATGGTTTATTTTAATATTTTATCCTTCATTAACATCAAATAAATCATTAAAAGGTCATTTAAATTAAAATCCTCTTGGTAAATGCTATTAAATCTTACAATATTCTAGATCATTTAATGATTTACTTGATTTGTATGAAAAACGTTAAAATAACATTTTTTTAATGCCCAAAAGAAGTAATATTAAAAACATTACCTTGATCAATGAGCATTAATTAATTTAATATAAAGGAAAGTATCATTAATAGAAGGTAATTTTGGAAAAAAAATATGTTTTATTACAAATTAATTAAGTTTAGTTACTCTTCTCATTTTGAAACAATTGTTACTTTGGGGGATTTTTCTTATTTCAAAATAATTGTCATTTTATAATTTTTAATAAAATATTAATTATAATTAGACAAGTTTGTCTTTCAATAATATTAAAGAAAGAGAAATGTATTAAGGAATACTAAATAATTAACATGAATATAATAATAAAATACAATCAAACTTTGTTAATTTTTAGGTTAGTTATTAATTTTTTAATTTACGTATAGAATTTCAAAGTTATAATTATTTAAAAATGGAATGAGTAATTTCATCTATATGTGTATTTTTTTTTTCATATTTAAGATCAGGAAGTAAATAATTGCTCAATATCTGAGTCGAATCACAATTTTAGCCTTGAAAATGCCTCTAGGTGTTGGTAAATTTTACCAAAAGATAAAAGTAATTTATTGTTTGCTGATGATCTTACAATTTTTGGTGAGATATCAGCTACTATGTTAAGATATTCTTGTCGCAAATAATGTGAATAATAAAAATTTCGTCATCATAAAAGTGAAATAAAAACTATAAAACTACTTAAATTAATTAATCAAACAAAATGACAATTGATTATATACGTGTCAAGTAATAGCAAGACAAGACCGTGATTTAATGTTTTCCTTCGCGCAAAAACATTCAATACTTTATCTTTAAATTCTTTTTCTTTCTTTCTTTCTGTTTTTTTTTTTGGCTATTCATGTTATTTATAGGTCAATGCAAGATATAATGTGTCCTTTCAGGACATTTGATAAAATTGAAACGATACAAAGAAAATTAGTGTGGCCCCTACGAAAGAATGAGATGCACAAATAGAGAAATACAAAATATAATGTTTGAGCTATCTTTTATTTTTGACTAAAATAAAAGGATGTGATTTTCTTTATATTAAAAAAAAGTTTCACATTAACTGATGGAAAATTTTTATTATTATTTAATAGAAATTATTCTTGTTTTTAAAACATAAAAGATAAATTTTAACTCTAAAATTATTTATTGTTTTACTATTTAGTTTTGTATATTAGCTGAACTCAATTCTTATATCAAACATAGCCAATAAAATGTGTTGGATGATTGATTTTTTTTTTCAGAATAAAATGTGCTAATATTGGTGGGAAAATTAGGGATGGTGGGAGATGATTGAGGGTGCAATTATGTGGTTCCATTCAACGCACGGCTCTATTAGAAACCTTACACACAATCAGATATCTCCATCTGATATTTTTAAAATCTATATAATCTCCCCTAATTCTCAATAATAGAGGGCTATTTTTGTCCCTTCACTCTCACGCAATCAATCTCTTCCCTCCACGTGGCCTTCTCCCCACTCTTCTTACCTCCCATGATTCCAATCATTGAGGCAGCGAACAGATCAGCGGCTCCTCCATCGCTCTTACCATTCACGTGGCTCCTTCGCCATCCCACACCTGTCATATTTCCGACGTCTCTCGACTTCTCCCCTATAATTATTACTTGCATAATACTCTTTCCGGTTCACCCTATAAAATATTTTATATAAATTACATATATGTTAAAAAATTATTTTTTATTTAAAATTAATATAATAAATATCTATATTTTTTATTTTATTATTTTTAAATACTTCATTTTTATTATCATTATTATAAATAAGAATAATAAAAATATTAAAAATAGAAATAAAATTGGAAGAAAAATATTTAGTGTCCTATATTTTGAACAAAAAACTTCTCATATAAAATGTCTTATAACATGAATTAGAGGAAGTATAATATTACTATCTCTTGTAACAAATATAAGATATTTTACTCTAATGCTAAATATATAATTTTCTATTGTATATGAAGTAATATTTATTATATACTTTTAAAAATATTTCCATTTAATATATTTCAAAGAGAAAGAGAAATATATTAAATAAAAGTAGTTTTAAAAAAATATTATGATTTTTTTAAAAAATAAGATAGTTAACCAACTTTAACTTATATTCTTAATTCACGTAATTTAGTTAAAAATATATTATATTAAAATCTAGTAAAGTAAGTTGTTCATAATTTGTGGCTAAATTGTGTTAAATAATTTCTTCATCGTATTTTAAATTATATCAATAAATATTTTTTATTCCTAAAATTTGATGGTTATTTTGTAAAACTTAAAATTTATTAATTAATATTCATGTTGTTATTTTTTTGGCCGGAAATGTTGTTAGTTTATTCTTTTTAGATATAATTCTCTTAAATTTTAATTTGTACTCAAATAATTTTTTTAGGATAAAGAGTATCTTCTAGTTCAAAACATATACTTAAGTGACTCAACAGCCTATTAAGTATTAACTATGCTAAAATTTGGATGGTTATACTCAAATAAAATTTTTATGTAATATATTCTATTAGTAAAATACAACCAGATAATTTTTTATCAATAATAATAAAAAACTAGTTAACAAAATGAAATCATTAAGATAAAGTTGAAAATTATGGAGACTTTATTAATAAAATTTTAAGGGTAAAAATTTATTTATACATAATTTGTGGTTCAGAAAAATTATACTAATTATGTATTTTTTGTCTGATATATATATTTTTAAATTACACTAATTATATACTAATTCTAACTGAATGTTTAAAGGCACATATATCTATGTATATTTACGTTAAACTTTTCATACTTGTGAAAGATAAAATCGATAAATAACTCTGGAAAATAATGATATGTTGTAATAGAATAGAAAAGAATATTCGTCTGTATAGAAACTAGAATTATTGCAATGCTTTTATAAAAAAAAAAAAAAAGAATTATTGCAGTGCTACTCAGAAGAAAAGTCACACTACTGATTTAGGAATAGTAAATATAAGAGGGGAAGTCGCACAATTCATTGGTTTGATTTAATTCACATTTTATTAGTATTATAGATAAAATTTGCAAAATTTAAATCTTAATACTTTCTTTTAACGTTAAAACACTTTATTTTATTTTTATTTTTGAAAAAGGCCTTTGATTTGTTTTGGCCAAAAAAAAAAGTGCACTATATTCAAGTTGTTAATATTTCTTCGGCCTTTGGAAATGGCCTTGATTGATGTAAAGAAATTGAAAGTGCTAAGAAATAATCCTGAGAGATGTAAGTGTGCTACATATAAACTATATACAAGTTGCTAATATTATATTTATGGGATGAGGTTATTTAACTTATATATTTTATTTCCCTCGAAACTACCTCGACTTATGCTTACCATCAAATGAATAATGAAAGACGGGCAGACCAAACCAAAACATAAGGTAACATTACATAGGATATTAGATTTAGATATAATTTATATATTTATTGTTTATTAAAAATTGTAATTATAATTATAAGATATGTTATTTTTGAAAAAATGAAAGTGCAATAGGTATACGGAAAATTATATATATTGCTGAATTTTTAACCGGATAAAAAAATTGACAATTTAAATATTTTTTTTAAATTGATAATTTGATATGTTGGGTTGCTAATAAAAAGATCATCAACCTTAGATAATATTGATGGATCTCATTTTGGATCCAATACTGCATCTATTAGTATTGGGGTGGTGCCCCTTATCAGTTGGTGATTGAGAATGAATAATTTTAGATAATTAGAATTTTAAATAAAATTATTTTATTAAGATACTTTATATTATAATTTATATTTAATTAGATTTCATAATATTTTTTAGGATCATTAGGATATTTGGATTTACTTTTAATTATTTTGAATTTATTATGATTTAAAGTTTATCATTTATTTATTCCTAGGATTTAATTATTTAAATTAGGATTTATCTTTTGTTTAAGTTTAAGATATTTTGAAAAAAGAAAAGAGATATCTTATCTTAAAATTCTAGTAGGATAAGAATTAAAACTCTATAAATAAGAGCTCATTACTCATAAGACTTTAATTAATTTAAGTTATAATTTCAGTTATTTCTTTCTCCCTCGAGTTCTTCCTTTTCTTGATTTGAGTTCTTTTTCTCTTTCATCTTTTTATTCTCTCTAGCTTTCTACCCCTATTCAAATTAGGTGGCAAACTGCACGCTCAATTCATCTAAGGCCTCTATTGAGGTATATTCCGTTGGGATGATCATGGTGCGTTGATGGAATATGTTTGTGCTTTTTTTTTTTTGTACTTGTTTATGGTGGCATCTATTATATAATGTACTGCTGGGTTTATTTGGTATGCAAATTCGAATGGAATGAAAAAAAATAATAATATATTGAAGTGATTTTTTGAATTGAAAATGCCTTTTGTGCCCCTAAAGAAAGAAAAAAGAGCAATGAAGAGAAATATTACTTTTAAATATTGTTAAGTTAATTTCTCTTACTCGATTATTAAGTAGAAGATTAGGGTTGTTTATGGGTTGAGTTGATTCAAGTTGAACCTTAGTTTTGTTTCCAGCCTAATAAATAATAACACATATTGTGATTGGCTACGCATTTCATGCCCTAGCCAAGACAAATCTAGTTAATGTTCAGGTAGTCTTCATCAAGATAAAACTAAATTAAGCTAGAGATGGCCTTCTTTCTTTCTTTTTTTTTTTTAAAAAAAAGTAAAAATGCCTCATCAAAAACCAAAAACTCCTAACCATTTTATTCAGATGTGGTGCTAATGGATGATAAAAAAGTAAATAAATATAATAGTGGATGGATTATATCACAATAGGGAATAGACGTGAGAGAAAACAACAGATGCAATGGTAAGCTTTGAGAAAGATTAAAATAAGAGAATTATAGTAAGAGAATCAGCAAATAGAGCTTCCAACTTCAACAAGAAACAACTCACAGTCTTTGGCCCTTCTTGGGATTTCGAGTACAGAGGAGACGAAAATGAAAGAAATGATAAGAAGGAGATGAAAGAGGAGGATGGAGAAGGAGTTGGGGACAAAGGAGAACCGTAGACAATTTGAGAGGCTGGAACAACGCTAGACAGTGCTCGCCTTCATGATGGGGTCAAAGAAGGAAATGCGGAGCAAAGAGTACTTAAGTGAATCATCAATTTTTCTATGAATAAATGTGCACCTAAGTCAATGAATAAATTAAAATTACTCCCTCCGTCCCATTTTATTTCATGTTTCCTTATAAGATATTTTGTATTAAAAATAATATAAATTATAATAAAATTAATAATATTTTATTAAGATATCTTAAACTTAAATGCTAAAAGAATATTTGTGCTTCCCCTACCATTATTTGTAATAAAGGATAAAATAGTAAAAAAATAATTAATGCATAATTAAGACATTATTACTAATGTGAAATAACAAATAATTTGAAATATTTAAAATTTTTCAAAACAACGAATTTAATGAGCGAGAGAGAAAGCTATTATACCTTAATTTTTTTCACATAAAAGGAATTTGAATTATTGACAACTCCTCACCTTATATTCTTGCCATCCAAGTTTTATACTTGTTTTTTGAATTTTGTGTAATGCATAAAAAATACTCCTATATCTAATTGAATAAATATAAACATAGATAAAAATATTTTCAGGAAGAAAATGATATATTTATTATTCTCTCTATTGATTATCATAAGACAAGTTTTAAAAGAATTTAGATATATAAAATATAATTTACCTTTTGAATATTAAATATTGATTTTTATGCTTGTCCCCTATAAAAGTTTTGGCAAAGAGAAATTAAAAAAAAATATAATTAAAATAAATTATAAATTTAATAAAAATAATATTTAAAACGTATGATACATTTTATAAAATTTAATAATTTTAATTATTTTTAACTAGAGAGGCAATAGTAATTTAGTGTGTGTGTGTGAGAGAGAGAGAGAGAGGGGAGGCGCTCACAGTCCGCCGGTGTGAATATGGGGGAGATATTTTTAATTTTGTTAAAGGGGGGTTGTCAAAATCAAAGGTGGGGACAAGGGACAAGGGACATTAAGGGGCAGTGAGTGGAATAGGAATTTTAAAATTTGAAAGCATCAAACGTTTGAAATCCAAGTCCCTCCACCTCGTAAATTCCACCCCCTCACGCAAGACAACGCCGTCTTTTCTCTTCTTCTCCTTAAATTAGTTGACATTTCCAAACTTGCCTGCCTGCCTCCTTCTTTTTATGTTTTTGCATTTTAGCCCCTCCATACTTCCACATTTGCATCTTTGGCACAAGCCTCATTTTTTAAATTAAAATTAATTATATATATTTTTATATATTATACGAAATTTAAAGTAACTCGCATACCATTCATAAGTTATTAATATTATGAATCCTTCATATTCACATCTATGTATATAATATAGAAACTTTGATAAGCCACAAACATTGTCATTCAGTTATTAGACCCTGTGTGCATAATTTACGAGACCTATACTAATTAGTAATTATCATAAACTTGATATTTTATAGTGATTGATGATTCTTTTCACTTCATTCTCTATTCTCCTCTTCTTTTTTAATTTTATCATTCAATCCAAATTTGAATTTTTTAGATTTAATATTTTCAAAAAATATTATCAAAATATTAACACTGACAAATATATAAATATCCTTGGTTGAAATAAAATTGTTAAAAATTAAATAAATTTAAAATTTTTTAATAAATAAAAATTTGATTTTTTTTAAATTTAATGTGAATGGTTGAGCATTTTTTTATTAAAAAAAAAACCGGATTGCCATTGTTTTTGCCCCCTTCCAATGTTGACGGGGTGGACCTATCGAAGCTTTCAAACTTTGACACAAGACCGTGTCTGTGTGAACATTGGGACGACATGTTTGGATCAATTGTGGCTGACTTGGCTCTTTTCTTCCCCCTAAATGGATAAGAACTATATGATTTTGGGCCAAAAATTTTACCGTTTATGGTGAACTTCAGAGTTGAGGAAGATAAATGGCGTAACTCTTTCGAGTTCAGGCACATTTTGTTTTACATCTGGACCTTTTTTTTTGTTACCTTACACATGATGTTGATGTTAGAGAAATCAATCCCTCAAAAATTTAGAGGCTCCCTAGCGAAATTTCCTAAGATTATCTTCAAGCAAATGACATTTTCAAATTTTTCTGAGTCGTTTGATATGCAGAATATAATGAAATATAATAAATAAAAATAATGATGAGATCTAGTTGTTTTTAAAATATGAACCACAAAAAATAATAAATATTACATTATTTTTAAACAAGCAAAGGACTTCATAGAAGAGACTCCAGAGAGTGAGGAGTATTCTGCTTTTTTTTTTAATTATATTATTTTTCAAATATGAAGATACACTAGAATTAGAGATTTCTCACTTGATTTTTTTAGGCGAGCTTAAATGTTTTATTCCATCAATAAATAAAGAATGATTGATTTATTGCTCAAATTAGACACAATTAGACCATGAGTTACACTTATTTTAAAAAATAATATGATTTTATATATAATTTGGGAATAATATGACTTGTTATAAATTTATATTTTATATTAATGTTTGGTTGATATGCCAAAACAGTTTTTTGAAAAATATTTAAAGTCAAAACTTTTGGATAATCCTCAAATCATCTGTTTGATACTCCAGTTGACCTAATAGTTAATACTACAATTCATTTATTTTTTAATATACTACATGCTGAAAAATTCCATCGATAAATCAGAAAAGTCGTAATCTTTATAGATATAAATGATATATTGTCTCAAGCCAACTTTGTCATACAAATAAAAACTGGCATTCATTTATTTAATAAGGATTTATTATTTAAACAAAATCCTGTGTTGCTTTTGTAATCAACATCTCATACAAACAAAAACATCTTATTTAAATATATTGAATATAATTAAAACAATTTAAAATTTATTATTAGCTTAATTAACATTTAATAATTTTTATTTAGAAAGAAGTAAAATGTAAAATAATACCAACATTTTAGATTAGATCTAAACCATTTTGAATTTTGATAAATATGTATAATATTACATCTCCAAAGATGTTTATCAAATCTACATTAGCTGCTCTTGTCTATTTTATTTGAAAAAATATATAGTTCCAAAATTTAAAATTAATAATATTTTTCTTAAAATACGACATATAATTATGATTGACACTTTCTCCATCTAATCATAAAATTAATTTATCATATAACCCCAAGCAGTTTTAAAGATGCAAGCTTTTTGACAAACAATCGATCATTATAGTTCGTATCTTTTTATTCTGAAAACGTAAAAACCAGTATACCATTCTCAGTTAGACAATATATCGAATCGAATTTTCACGACGTGACCTAATTATCCTTAATTTAGGCGGTAGGATATTTAAATTTATAATCCTAAAATGTTAAAAAAAAAAAGTGAAAGATGACTTGCAACAAAATCAATCGGCTTCATAATTTGATATATTGTGATTAAATGTGAAGAAGAATATCCCCTAATATTCTTCCAAAGATGTATATTTATTAATATTATTTATTGTCCGATGGCGATCTACCACCTACATGGCTACACTTTTTTCAAAAAGCACAAAGACAAAATACCATTTGGGTTCATAAGCAAAGTTCAAATCATAATATTTTTTAGATATTTGAGTTATAACTCCGTTTTTTTTTCAAATGAATGGAAATATATATATATATATATATGGATAAGAATATTTCGAATTGAGCTCACTCCTCTTATGATCATAATTCATAAAACGTCTACAATGGTATTGGTCAACTGAGGGGAGCAATATGTTCCTACAAATAATTCAATTTCATGAACTAAGAAATTGAGGATATAGAGCGTATAAGCCATATATACAGAGTCATTAAGATTATGCTAATAACTTGGCATTATTTTTGTTTTTTGGCCAAACAACTGAAAATTCATTACTAGAAAATAAAGAGCATCTAAGCAAATGCTATTTAATTAGACGGAAGAAAATCATAATACAATAAAGAAAGGAAGGGAGATGGGAGATCCAATTCCCAAATAACATGGCACATCCTTCAATTGATATAGATTTGAACCAATCAGCTGCCGTGTTCGCTGACCTTGGTATATATTATTCATTCAAAGATGTAGGTGAAATCAATATGATAGTAAGTGCAGAGTTTTTTTTTTTGGGAAATAAAATACTTAATTTTAAGCCATCATATATTCTTCTTCTTTTCCTTTTCAATTTGTATACTTGGAGGGTGAAAAGCTTGGATGTTTGAATTCCTTTTCCACACCAGAAAAAGGGGCCGGGAAAACAAAGACTTCATTGAAAACAGCTCTTTCTTTGTGCAATTATATACACTCACACACATGTATGTGTATATTGGACAGCAAAAAGGTATACATTACTCCTTATTGCTCCATTTTTTTAATCTTATCATTTTGTGTGAATAATACAAGCTAGCTTTTCAAGTCGCAATTAAAATAAAAATAAAAAGGCCTTGCAAGTCTACCGTTTCTTTCATGTCTGTTGATCATGGCAGATCAAAATCCTCAATAATGAAGCTTAGGACTGTTGTACTTTTAAGTAGACATGGTTTCAAAATTTTCAATAATCTTTTAAATAATTTGTTGGGAGTTTGAGAGCTCTTATGTGTAGAATAAATTTAGTTAGAATGAATTTACCTTTACCTTCAATACTTTGAGGGAAGTTAGTTTTTTCTGCTGATAAGAATGGATGGACCTAGGTAATGAGAAAAAGGAACAGCTGCTCCTCTAAATTCTTGGATTCTTTATAATTTTTATATATTATATATGTAATTAATATTGTTTTCTTATAAAAATTTTGACTTCGCTTCCTTTAAAATTTTGAATTTAGCCCCTATATATATTTTGCCCCCCTCCTCCACCTCCAAAAACCAATATTTCCTGGTTCAATCCCTCTTGGCAAGGGATACACTCCTAATTTACACAATAACAAAAAAAAAAAAAAGGCCCCGCCCCGGGGGATATTGTTCAGTCCAAATTATATATATATATATATATCTAGATTTTTCTCTTGGTTAATTAATGTATGGGAAAATTTTCAATGTTATAAATTATTATATCTATGACTATTCAATGTGATTGTAAAAGAAATTTAATATTTTAATTTCATTGTATGAATTCAAAGTATATTTATTTTTTGGCCAACCATTCAAAATATATTTTGAAACATTAATTCATTGGTATGAAAGCATATTTAAGATACAACTTAAAAAATATTTAAATCCTGAAATGCACGAAATCTATATTGTCCATTTTATATAAACTAAATTTCAGGTCCTGTGTTAAAAGATATATTATTCATAGCTCTTTATAACATTGCTATAGTCCTGTAAATCCATTTAGTTAAAAAAAAAAATAGTGCTGCATAAAAACTGCTTTTATATTGATTATTTTTGCTTATGTACGTCACTTATACAAGTGGCATAAATGTGACTAACATAGTAAATAAATAATTGATTGACATAGAAAATGGATTTTCTATATCAATTATAGCTATAACCAACTTAGAAATTGATTAACTTTTAAATAGTACAATCTGATATTACCTCACTCCCTTGTACTCCTATGAAATAGAGAATTAAGATTTTGAGCAGAACAAAAAAAAACTGTTGAATATATAAAATTTGGAATTGACGTCATTTTTTTCCTATTCATGTCTATTCTAGACTGTTTAAATTAAATCTGGATAATTATGTTATAAAAATATTATTAAAATGCAGTGGCAATAAATAAATCTGAACGGTCATAATGATTTAATTTAATTGATCTAAAACTGAAATACCTGGCCTAAAACGCTCTCCAGAAGAATGTAATGTGGGTTGACGAGGGAGGCAATACTTTCCAACAAAGGTAACCATTAGTTTCGTCCATAATAATTTTTGTATACTATGTACTCTATATTGGATAAAAAGGAATCAATTCATTCCACAAAATGAAAGCTTACTTCAATAATAAAGATTATGGATTTTTTACGTTAGTAGTATTTAGGTTTGAGAACTTTACAATTATTGTAAGCATCATTAAGCTTTTACTATTTTGTGGAATGAATTGATTCCTTTTTATCCAATATGTATAACATTCAAATATTTTTGACCCTGTTTGAAGTTACAACAAAGCAATCATTTTTGTTTTATTACATATCAAATTCATAAAATTCTTCAATAGATGAAAAAAATAATAATTGACTTCCAAGTAGAGAAATAAAATACTTTAAAATCATTTATCAGTATTTTTTACCATAAAAATTAATTTAATTGATAATCTATTTTATTTTATTTTATTTTGTTAGGAGAGTTCCACTTTCATATAGTTATCACTATTCACATTTTATTTTACTTTTACTAAAGTTATAATTATAATTATTTTGTATTTTTACTATTGTATAGTATTTAAAATTTGAAACAAATATGTTTTTGATCGAAAATGAAATGCCAGTTATTTTAAGGAGGAGGAAATCAAGTCATATTCTGCTTCTCGTTTTAATTTCAATTCAGTTTTTATTAATTATTACATTTTATAGGAAGTCCACTTTTTATGAAAAACCATACAAATAAAAAACATTTTAATATAATTTATGTGGTCAATGAAATCACAAAGATTTGGTTTTCTTTGCAAGATCATTTCATATCATCTCTGTCATTCATTAAAATCACATAATTATCCAATAATTAAAACATGCCATCCCCAATCCAAATATTGCTCCAAATATCAATTTGACTACATTAGACTTAATGAAGCCCCTTTTTTTTGGTTCGTAAAAAAAAAACCCTTTTTAAATGTGCTATCGCATATTGTTCATTTCCATAGAAAATTCAGTTCCACAAATTATTGTAATTTACTTATTATCATACTTGTACTCTAAGATGCCGGCTTTGACAAAGTTTTTTAATATTTTTTTAAAAATTAGATTTAAAAATTCATACAGGACCATATTTGACCCCGCAATATTACTATTATGCATTCTTAACTTAAGATTAAATATTAATTCTTAACTTAAGATTAAATATTAATGGTTCCCTTTTTGAATTTCAAATTCTTATTCTCCTTTAAGTGCCACAGTTGGACCCACTTATTACAAATGGATGACTCTATTTTTGAATGTGACTATTTTTTATATCTTTTTATTTTTTAATTTTTGATAAAAATATTTATCATTATCTGAATGTTGCCTTAAATAATGGAACACCTCAGCAATTAATGTCATGATACGCGGATTTGAACTATATGATAAATGTAGGACAGCTTTGAAATATTGAAAATATGGGGGCTTATCTGTAAAATAGGATAGTATAGTTTTTGGACAAACATTTACCCAAGAATCTAGCGTATAGCTGACAGTATACGGTACAAGCGACACTGCGAATACACTTTTTGTTTTTGGAAATTTAAAAAAAAATTCTCCAAACTCTTGCAGGCAAGCAAGCAATCAGAGTGGACCCCACTGGGTAAATTTTCTTTTCTCCTCACAGTTCTTTACTTAATTTCTTTTCTTTTTCAGTCGGCTTCAATCCTTCCATTTCTTCGTGTTTCTTCCCCAACCCGCTTCTCTTTCGTCCGGAAATATTTGTAACTTATTTGTTTCTTCCCTCTCTATGTGGGTTGGCTTGTCTGAATCTCGCTTACGGTGGGCTAATACCAAATTCTTTGCTTATTGAGAAAAGAGCGAATCGTGTGTTTAAGAGGCTTCCCACAATGCTTGGGAATTAGGATTGATTTGGTGGTCATATCCATAATTTTCTTCCTTGGTATTACTTTGACGGTAAGCTGTGCATTCTTTTTTGTTTTTTTTTACTTGTTTCAATCATGGGTTCTTATCTTTGCCCGGGCTAGAGTTGTAAATGGCAGTTTCTCTCTTGCATCTGGTCTATTGTGGGAAACTATTGAAGGTTCTGATTGATTGCTATCCTGGCAATTGAAGGGTGATTGACGATTTCATCTAATTTTTCTAGATCAGTTTTGGGTGAGAAAAAGTTTGGTTTTTTGGGTTTTGTTATTTCTTATGAAGTTCTTCTTCGAGAGTTTATCTATTTATTCACTTTTTTTTAAGCGTTGTTTAGCACATCCGAGTGCTTGCCATTTCAAGGTTGCAATTCAGGACTCTGGG
The DNA here is from genome assembly GCA_026686845.1 of Adenanthera pavonina. Classification (NCBI taxonomy): domain Eukaryota; kingdom Viridiplantae; phylum Streptophyta; class Magnoliopsida; order Fabales; family Fabaceae; genus Adenanthera; species Adenanthera pavonina. The sequence continues at coordinate 47,599,449 of JAIVEN010000001.1, read as the reverse complement.
TTCTCATTTTATATTTCTGCTTATATTTTATGTTGTTTCATCCTTTATCCGGTTTAAACAATGAAGTCCTTTGTTATTTTCCCCCTGTTTCCATTTGGGTTTTCTGTTCCTGTTAAATAAAATGTGGATCTAGAATCAATTCTTTGCTTTGGTTTAGACATTCCTGCTAACAATATTTGAGTCGGAGTGCAATCTGCATCTTCGACTCTTTTTTGTGTTCTGAGCCAAGTATCGACTATAATTTATCTATAGAGATTGATACAAGATGGACACAAAGCAGGAAGACCGGAAGAATTGCTTATTCAGTGTTCTGTATTTAATTTACATATCGTTGTTGAATCTGGTGCTGTGCTCTGGTGTTTAGACTGTATCTTTTGATCTTGTAAATCTCACCTGATTGAATTTCTAGAGTTTGTCGTGCCATGTTGGCATTTTAATGGATAATTTTTTGGTGCACGGCTCGACTAGCAATATTCTCTCTCTCTAAACCCCTCCCCCAACTTACATTTTTACTCAAGTTACTAGGTAATAACTGAGTGTTGTTTCCCCTGAGTTTGATTCATGGAAAATTGAATTACTCATTGCAAATTAGTTATGCATGTTCTTGTGTATGATGCGTCGATCAAAAGAAAAAAAAAGAATATTATTCTTCTGCTTTTGTTGCACTTATTGATTGAGCATATTCTCCCTTATGAAAATAGCCTTTTTAGGGTTGGAATATGATCTCTTGCCATGAAGTAATATTTATTTCATTTGATGAAATCAAGCACCAGAAATTAATACAAGGACGTTTCATTTTTTTCCCTTAAAGAAGATGTTCACTACAAAAGATAAATGATTATCTTAGGGAATTTCTATAATCTCTTTATATTTGATGGAAGGAACAGATAAAGCCTTAAAAATGATTCTTTGATATCTCATTACTCACAAATTTGTGTTACTTTTCACTTAGTCTTTCTTTTTTAGTGGATTTTGGCTGTAAGTAGTCATTAAGATGATGAATTGTTCTCTTTTTATTTCATTCTCTACATGCAATATTTCTATACATAGATATGACTATTTTAATTGGAAATTTTAGTCGTTACTGAGTATTTCTTTGATCAGAAAAGAAAAATAACCGAATTTAAACTTATGCCTTCTGCAAATTTATTTGAAAGAAATTATTTGTTCAAAACCTGTAATGTTTAGTTAGGAGAATTTGGTTCATTCGAGTTGGTCTTGATTATGAAATTGGTTCAAAACTTGTTCAGTACTGATCACTGTTGTTCGAACTTTTATAGGGATTGGACCAGGCCTCTTTTTAATTGGCCTTTTTCTGGAACAGTTTTGGATCGGATGTGTAGTATGTGCAATTATTGTGGTGCAGGCCTGACAGACTCAAAAGTTTATGACAAGAATCAAGGCAATGAGAGTATGTTAAAGTTGGATAGCAAAGTTCCCATCAGGCCTTGTAGATTTTGTGGGGAGAAACTACAGCAAGAAAATGTGAAATGGGACAGTGCAAGTCCTTATATGACGCCACTGATTAGTCCCACTACTTCATTGTCTAGCACTGATAGCTGTGCGTCCATCTGCAGTAAATTACTGTCTCTTTTTCATTTTTCTTTTTTGATTTGACATTATTAACTCGATGTTGTAAAATTATTTATGTGTATCTAAATCCTTTCTTCCTTATTTAATCTTTCAGGTGATTTTTCAGTTGATATGAATTCATTTGACAGGTACTTATGTTAGCTGAGAGGTGTGAATATAATTCTTACCTTGGTTTTGTAATTTGTTCAAGTTCTTATATAATTTAGTTTTTTTAGGATAAGTCGAGTAGAAGGAACAGTTGATGTTGGTAGGGGAGATCTTGACTATAAGTTGAATAGAAATGGAAAAGTGCAAAACTCAAGCTTAAAGGCTTCGGAAAGATTGATTGAAAAAACACGTAATGTCATGGAAAACAACTCTGCAAAAAGCAATGGCCACCATGAAGGGTACACTGTGAGAGATGTGGAGATTTCTCAAGGACATAACTGTCAAGAAACAAAAGTGGACAGTTCTGAAAACCCTGCTGCATCCGTTGATGAAGAAACTGAATATTCAATTCCTGATGACTGGGATCTCCAAACTTGGGAACCTCCTGATCCAGAAAACCCACAAGATGATGTAGACCATAGTGTTGGTTGTAATGATGATGATGATGATGATGAGTGCAATGATTGTGTGAACTGGAGTGAGCCAACTTCTTTGAGTTGCTTGAAAGATGAAGTGAGTGGGTCTTACAAGTTCAAGGAAGAAAAGCTAAGGGCAATGCAAGAAGTGATAAATGGGAGGTTTAAGGCGCTTGTTGGTCAGCTTCTTAAATCCGTGGGTGTTTCCTCTTCCAATGATGATGGTGGCAAGAGTTGGGTGGACATAGTCACATCTCTATCTTGGGAAGCTGCTTCATTTTTGAAGCCTGATGCTATTGGAGATAATTCGATGAATCCTGATGGATATGTTAAAGTAAAATGCATTGCAGCTGGTTCTTGCAGCCAAAGGTAAGATTTGTTATACAGTAATAGCTTATTTCATGGTACTTTGTTTATCTTTCAACTGTGATCATAGATAAATAGTTGTAACATAGTTAGTCTTTTTAACTGTTATGCATTTTTTTTTCCTTTAAATACATAGTGGCTTTTATCCGGCTATATATATGTTTGCAAAATATTGCATTCATATTGTATTATGTGATTTTCTTTGGCCAATCATATTCTATTACATTTATATTATGTGGTTATCAATGTATTTTTCTACCAAAATTATTCAAGAAGAAATTTCTTTTGTTTTGTCATTTCTATTATGTGATTGTCAATATAATTTTTTCTCAAAAATTTGCATTTAAAGTAACATATCACTGAACTTTTCTGATTTTTCATTCCACTGTTGTAATATCTTTCCAAAAAACTGAGGAGTTTGTTTGCCTTAGAAACACTTAATCTTGGATTTTAAATCAGGATTTTGGTTTATCTTAAAAACAATTAAATGGATATTCATTCAATTTCATGTATCATTACAGCAATTGATAAATCTTTGTTTTAGATGTATGATATTGTTTTTAAAACCTGACATCAGTATCATAAACTTGTCATATTTGGTATTGCAGTCAAATTGTCAAAGGTTTGGTCTTCAAAAAGCATGCTGCTCACAAGCACATGCCAACTAAGTACAAAAATCCCAGGCTGTTACTGATCAGTGGTATGCTTGGCCATTCTAGTAGTGGCCTGTCATCATTTGACTCTATGGAACAGGTAATTAAATTGATTTGGTTTGTGTCCTTTGTGTATTCTGTCTCTAATCATTTTCTTGTTAACAGGAGAAAGACTATCTGAACTCTATAATTGAGCTTATAGATATGTGTCGTCCAAATGTTATTTTAGTAGAGAAAACTGTTTCTCGTGATATACAAGAGTCGATTCTTAAGAAAGGAATGACACTAGTACTTGATATGAAGCTTCATCGCCTTGAAAGAGTAGCACGTTGTACTGGTTCACCTATTCTGTCATGTGATAATTTGAATGGTCAAAAGCTAAAGCATTGTGACTGCATTTATTTTGAAAAGTTTGTGGAGGAACATGCTGGTTTTCTTGAAGGAGGAAAGAAGCCCATCAAGACTTTAATGTTCATTGAGGGCTGTCCTACACGTTTGGGCTGTACGGTATGCCTTCACTTGTACCTAGGGACCTTTTTATCCTTTTTAGTTTTATCTTTTAAATAAATGAGGGGTATAGACTACATCATTTTGGTTCTTTAGTTATGACACTAATGTGTATAATTGGGTGTTGAATTTAATCTTTTCTTTTGGCCTGCAAAAATGTTGATCATGGCTTTGGTGTCTGAGAGGTTTTTTTTTTTTTTCTTCCTCCTCCCTTTTTTCAGTTGAAGTCAGCACATGCTATGAAAAACTAATCTAAATGTGTGATTTGGGTAATTTACAGCAGGAATACAACATGTTTCAATAAAACTTTGGGAAAATGAATTTCAGTACAAGCAGGAACGTAAACATGATATAATAAATTAGTATTGTTTAATAATATATTGAAGGTTATAGTTGAAGATTTTTCTTCCAGCAAATGAGTTTTGCATCTATAATTTTGGGTTCTATTAAGTACTTAAATACCTGTCGTTGCAGATTTTGCTGAAAGGATCAAACAGTGACGAGTTGAAGAGGGTCAAATGTGTCCTACGGTGTGCAGTTGTCATGGCATATCACTTAATTCTCGAGACTTCCTTTCTTGCGGATCAGAGAGCAATGTTCTCTACCATTTCTGGTGCTAATATAGCAACAGATGTATTGCCAACTGATGAAAAATCCCATAATATAGTGTCCAGTGACTCAAGCATTTCATCTGTAGAGTGTTCTGCTGAAGGTGGACGAGTTAGTATTGAAATTCCCATATACAATGGATCGCATGAAGGAAACAGTGATAGTTCAAACTTAGAGTCAGAAGAGTTTTCCCCTGTTTCCTATGAACCCTATAATCCAGCAATATTTACTGGATTCTCAGCCATTTCATCTTCTTTGAAGAAAGTTCTAGGAGACAGTTTTCCCTTTTCATCTTCTGCTCCTTATCAATCTCTATCAGCTTATTTTGGCTTGAACGAAAGAGAACTGGATGCTCAAGTCAACAAATCAGATTCTCTTTCAGAAAAACATGAGAAAAGTGACAATTGCAGAGCTGAAGCCAGAAGTTTTTCTGATGAAGAGAAATCATCAAATGGTGGACAATCCCAATGTATTGTCCTGAATGAAGGGGAACCAGATGGTCAAGTCAAAAAATCAGTTTGTGTTTCAGAAAATCAAGAAACAGATGACAATTACGGAATTGAAGCCAGAAATTTTTCTGATGATGAGAAATCATTTAATGGTAGACAATCCCAGTGTTTTCCTGTGCGTTTGGAATTTAATGGTGACAAAAGTAAAGAGGGTGATGATAATAAAAATCAATTGCAAAATAAAGATGATATCAACGCTGTGTTGGATTCTCAGAGTATTTTGGTCTTGTTGTCTAGCCGGAATGCATTAAGAGGAACTATATGCCAGCAAAGTCATTTCTCTCATATTATGTTCTACAAAAATTTTGATGTCCCGCTTGGAAAGTTTCTTCGGGATAATCTACTCAATCAGGTTTTTCTTTCTCCTTTTCTTTTATTTATTTTATTTTTTTAATTTTTATTGTTGCTGCTGCTGCTATTATTATTATTATTATTATTATTATTATTCCTCTTAGTTGACGACTAATGGGGTAATGGGAATATAGTACGTGCTTCTATTTGAGATAGGTTTGCATATTGGGAAGAGTAGGGTTTTACTGTGTCAGAAATGAATATATCTGTTGTGATTTAATGCAATATATATTTTATGCCTTTCAAGTTCTTTGAATGGTAAACCTCTTGTTCTCTGACATGGCAACGTGTAGTTGATGCCTGAATTTATATTTTGAAATTATTCTAGACTAAGTACTAACTAATTGTTGTATCTAATATGCAGACAAGACTTTGTGACACCTGTCATGAATTGCCAGAAGCTCACTTCTATTATTATGCTCATCATAATAAGCAGCTTACTATGCAAGTTAAACGACTTCCCCTGGAGAAGTGTTTACCTGGAGTGGCAGAAGGGAAACTTTGGATGTGGAGCCGTTGTGGAAAATGCAAGCTTGGTTCAACCAAGAGAGTGTTGATATCCACCACTGCCCGTAGTCTGTCATTTGGAAAATTTTTGGAGCTTAGCCTTTCTCACTATTCTTCTAATCGAAAATCAAGCTGTGGCCATTTTCTGGATAGGGATTTTCTCTACTTCTTTGGGTATGACGATTCCTCTTTACTAAACCATTTTCTGTGATACATGTTTCCTCACCTCGCCAATGAATAAAAGGAAATGGGAAACAATACAAGAAACAAAGTATTTTGATAAAAGAGCCCCTGACAGCTAATTGGTTGGGCATGTGTTGCTAAGACTAGACTGTACTTTGAAAAATCACAGGTTTAGGAAGACACAGAGACACAGTCCGGTCATGTTGTCAGATGAAGGAAATTTAGATTCTAAAGATAAACAACTTAGGTGCTATTCTAATTTTAGATCCGTAGATAAATGTTCTATTTAATTTATAGCATTTTAAAAAAGAATTTTAATGTTTGTAGCCAATACATGATTTGTTAGAATCGTTTCCCTTGTTTGTTTTTTTTAATGATTGTGAATAAGGGCATTACATAATATTTAGTTAATTAATTCCGTCTAATAATATTATTTCTGAGCCAAAAAATTTCCTTTTATGATTTTGGAACAACTAGGAGAGAGGGCAGGGTGTTTGCATGTTATCTTTCTTTTATGGGTGTCTTATTGTAATTGTTCCTTTCATGCAGATTTGGTCACATGGTTGCTATGTTCAGATATTCATCTGTCACTACTTATACTGTGTCGATGCCCCCTAAAAAGCTAGATTTCACTGGTGCCATTCGTAAAGAGTGGCTTGTTAAAGAGGTTGAGAATGTATGCTTCTATATTTTGCCATTTATATCTACTTTGATTGTTAGTGTCCAAAGTTGATTGTTTTAGTTGTTTTTATTCTGTCTTATGAAGTTCCTGTACTAAATCCATCTCCTTCAATGTTTTAAGGTGTACATGAAAGGCATCTTACTGTTCACAGAAGTTACAAACTGTTTAAAAACAGTAAAAGGTCAATTTGACGGTTCTACTTTGAAAATTGGAGGATCAGTAAGAGAGTTCTCTGAGGTTGAGGAGATGTTAAAGCAGGAAAGACGAGAGTTTGAGGTTAGCTTTATTTTTGTAAATGGTTTTGATATTTTTCTGTATTATATCATAAATACATTCCATCTGCTCCAACAAGAGTATTAAAACTTCTCATGTTTAGATATCCGAATTTGGGTGTTGCATTTCAAAATAGTAATCCCTAAATTCTTTTTTCTTCTAGTTTATACTTTCAGTTCATTCACATGTTGATTTGTCAATTATGATATGCACCCACTCTCTTAATAAGTTTTGGTGCAGTACATACACATAATCAATATTTTGAAACACTTCCTGATGCCCAGAATAAAAGTGACATGTAATATTTGATAGAGGAGTTGATATATATTTCTCTTTCCAAAGTTCAGGATATTCATTAGCCACATGACTCTGCACATGTAGAAGTGATACTTCAGCATTGGATTGTCATTCTCTTGTGATTTTAGTTATTTTCGGAGTTGAATCTTTTCATTTGCAGCTTTGGTTAAATATATATATGATCTATACCTGTGTCTGGCTGTGTCACTATAACAGGTTAACATCAAGAATGCTGTTGCTAAGTATGGGAATCCTGACCTGGCTGCCTACAAATTTCTCTGTCTAAATCGATTGATGTTGGATCTCCTGATTGAATCATGTGTGTGGGATCGACGCTTGCACTCATTATTCTCACCAGATGTATTAAGAATTGACTCTACTGTGGATGAGAAAGTTAAGCAAGAACATGGTTATAATTCAAAGATGGAGAGCACTGTTAATGGAGAAACTGGGTCTATAGATAGATGTGTAGATGTGAAGGTTATGTCAGACCCATCTATGGAAGTAAATGAACTCCCGACAAAGGAAATCTCAATAAAAGGGCCTCTTGTAGAGGGTAGTAAACAGGATGATCTTTCTGACACTCCTAATGTCCCAAAGAATTTTGAAGAGCATGTTATGGGAAATATGAACATGAAAAGATCTTCTGACCAAGAGTTGAAGTTGAGGCTGGAAGTTTTCACAAATTATCCTTCAGCAAATGGCCATCTCCAGGCAAAGGATTGTGTGCCGAATCAGCTTCAGACACACGAAAACCTTCCAGTTTCCAGAGATGGTGATCACCCAATTTCTGATTTAAAGGTATTAAACAAAAGTGCATCACTACATTCACCAGGTTCCAACTTGCTGAATTCAAATGAATGGTTCTGGAATTCTTTTGCTGATATTCGACAAGTAAGCATAAGGGACCTCCATAAAAAGTGCTTGGCTAAATTTGAATCTGTTTGCAGTTCTATTACAGAACACCTACCTACAGCTCATCAGCTGATTGCTGAGGAAGGTACAAGGTTGCACATCCCCCTGAGGACAGATGATCATGTTGTATCTGATTATGAGGGTGAACTCTCGAGCATAATTGCTTGTGCACTAGCCTTTCTGAAAGATTCATCCGTGGTGACAGAAGTTGACAGTGAGGATTATAGGAGAGAAAATGGAATAGCTTCGAAATCGACTGAGATTTTAGAAGGCCTGGCTGACATATTATCTCCACATACAAGTATAGGTAGTCCAACAGATTCTGATTCTGTGATTTCTACGGGAAGCACTTCTTCTGAAGAGTCACGAGGCTCCCGTGCATCAGAAAACAATGCTGTAGAGATTGCCATGGGATATGCAAAATCTCTTGGAAGGGAAAAATATTCTGTGATTTGTCAATATGTTAATCAATTCCGTGAACTTCGAAGCTGGTGTTGCCCATCTGAGCTTGACTATATTGCTTCTTTGAGCCGTTGTAGGAATTGGGATGCTAAAGGTGGAAAAAGTAAGTCCTTTTTCGCAAAGACAATTGATGATAGGTTCATCATAAAGGAAATCAAGAAGACAGAGCTTGATTCTTTTCTGGGTTTTGCCCCTTTGTATTTTAAACACATGAAGGAGTCATTTGAGTCTGGTAATCAAACATGTCTTGCAAAAGTTTTGGGGATATATCAGGTTGGTATACTGTTATTGGGCTGAAGTTTTCTCCTGTTTTGTTTTCTTTTTCCATGGATCTCAGCTATTCATGCTCTCTGCAGGTAACTAAAAGACACTCAAAAAGTGGAAAAGAGTCGAAGCATGACCTGATGGTGATGGAAAATCTTACCTACAATCGCAATATTACTCGTCAGTATGATCTTAAAGGGGCACTTTATGCTCGGTTTAATTCTGCGGGTGATGGTGCTGGAGATGTCCTTCTGGATCAGAACTTTGTGAATGACATGAACTCTTCTCCATTGTATGTTACCAATAATGAAAAACGTCTTCTTCAACGTGCTGTTTGGAATGATACAACTTTTCTGAATGTAAGTTTGCGTTTAAATTATTACTATGGTATATTGCACCCCAACTTTTTTCAATAAAATATGCTATTTAATCATTTTTATGATGAGCTTGTACCTCATAGAACTGAATTCGTTAATACTACATCTGCTTAGTGAAAATTCGCAAGCCAATTTTCTTCCTTCCATTTCTCCCATTTTTTCTCCTATTTTTGCCGCTTGTCCATGACTGGGATGGTCCCCATATTTTTGAGGCAGATTTGAGCATATTGGTGATCCCTGTTTCATGTGTGCCCTGTGATTAGTGGTGTCTAATAGTTCATGGTTTCCTTATCTTGCAGTCAATCAATGTGATGGATTATTCCTTACTAGTTGGAGTAGATTCAGAGAGACGCGAGCTTGTTTGTGGGATCATTGATTATCTCAGACAGTATACCTGGGATAAGCATCTGGAGACATGGATGAAGTCTTCACTTGTTGTGCCCAAGAATGTGTTGCCAACTGTAATCTCACCCAAGGAGTACAAGAAGAGATTCAGAAAGTTCATGTCCACACATTTCTTGAGTGTTCCAGATCACTGGTGTAATAAGAAGTTCACTGATCCTTGCAAACTTTATGGCTCTGGGCAAGATGATTCTGCCCAACAAAACAAAGAGGGTTGATAGATCAATGGTTTCCTAGTCAAAGTCTTAATATCCGATTTCTCAATATTTTTATCTCAATTGGGAATTGCCGAATGTTGAAACTAGGTGTAATAGTGTACATAGAAGGTCATTATTGTTTACAATTATGTACCCTAGCCCTGTTATTCTGCGATTTTTAGCAAAATTCTGGGGATGGTGTCATTTCTACCGGTCCATCCTGTCCAGCATGAGATGAGTATGACCTTTGTATAGCCTTGGTAAAGTGTAAAGATTTACTCGGAATCAATGAAAAGTACAGTTTCTAGCCTTTTTGCCCTTTTTCTTTTTCGTGAGATTGCAACGAGAGGACCTTTTTTTTTCTCTGGTCAACAAGACAAGCGGATGTTTTCCAGTGATTGAAGGGAAAAGTGAGGAGAGAGAGCGAGATGATGAGTCTCACACTGAGTGGAGCTCTTCTCCATTTCTCGTCATTTTTCTCTTCAATCACTTGAAAGAGTTCTGGATCCAGAGATATGGAGTTTCGTTTCTGTTATTATAAATGTGAAAAGGAATTTTAAATTTTTTTAAACATTAAAAGTAAGTATATATATATATATCTGCATGTTCCTCATGAACAAATTATATCTCTCTTATTGGAGAATATGGATATCCTAGTTGAACTTTCTACTTTCAATAACTCAAGTACGTAATATAATTTTTGGTAAGATTTTTCTCATTCCTAAATGAAACGAGAAGAAACGTTTTCAAATATAAAATAAGCACAATGCTGTATGGTAGTTGCAATATTTAAATTTCAGGATATGTTTCTAATTCCCTACAGTGTGATATGAGCTAGGTCAAGGTTTGTCTTGAAATTTAATATTTTTCGTTTTGTTTAATATTATTCCCAAGCTGACCTACGTTTTTACTTCCTCCTCTGATCATAATTCATCTGAGAATAATTTATCTGACCACATTCCCAGCAATGGTGAAGATTCCCTTTAAGTATGTTAAATAGAGGTTTTCTTCTGGAAACATGGGAAAGCATAAACATTTCCCAATCACAAAGCAAATAAAATATGCCTTATTGCCTGAGAAAGAAACACTCCTCCATGAATTTGCATTACAAAGAAAGGAACACATCCCTATTCCTTAAAACCATCACAAGCTGCTTCTTCCAAGCATTCTCCCATCTCATTTCATTGTGGAGATGAACAACAACTCAACAAGCCAAGGCTTGATTCTCCACGCTGAACAGAGTGAAGATGAATTTTATGACATCGATGATCATGACATTGATGAATCTCATTACTTCTACATCATCAATGCAATACTCAGTGGCACAGCCAGGCTCAACGTTCTGTTACCCACAGTCACCATCCTTGCTTTCAGCATTTTCACACCAATCCTCACTGATGATGGCGAATGCAGCGTGCTGAATCGGTGGTTGATGGGTGCATTTCTGGCCATATTAGGAGTGTCATGTGTATTCTTCACCTTCACTGATAGCTTCAGAACTTCCACTGGAAGGCTGTGTTATGGGGTGGCAACATTCAGAGGGATATGGACTTTCAATGGAGGAAGGAAGAAGCCATGTGAGCCCTGGGATTATAGACTGAGATGGAGTGACCTCTTCCATGCTTCACTTTCCTTGGTCTCTTTTCTTGCTTTTGCGGGATTGCATCATGATGTTGTGAAGTGCTATTACCCAGGAATTCCGAGAAAGGTGACCAATACTCTTCCTCTTGTGGTGGGTTTTGTTGTGAGTGTATTGTTTGTGGTGTTTCCTTCTAAGAGGAGAGGGATTGGCTATCCTTTCTTGTTGCAGAGAGATCCACTGTACTCTAGACGTTAAAACTTGAAACAAAGCTATCTGTTTCTGCATAGTTTCATCCTCCGTACTTGAAAAATATTACCAGAAAGTTACGTGTGGTATCCGTATTTTAATGGTTTTCTTTTCTCTGGAGCAAGCTAAATAAACTCTAATGGATGATACATAGACTTACTTCTTCCAAGTTCCAAACTTCGACTTGCACAAGAATGTTTTGAAAAAGATTTTATGACCAAACATGAGAATAAATTGAACATGTAAGGCATAAATACTGTTTTTATCTTTGAAAAAAGATATACAGTGATAAACTAGACCAAAATGCAAAGAAAACAATGTAAACTTATTAGCAAACATGGAACAATGAGAATAAATTCAAATTGTAATAATGCACTAATACTCTTTCTATCTTGAAAATGGCATTTTTTTATATATCAGAAAGTTTTAGCTGCAACATATTATAAACCCACTACTCAATTCAAGTACAATGACAATGACAAGGAATTGAAATATCGCATTTTTTTTTAAAGAACAATGGCTTCTTACTTTTTAAGAATCATTTAGTATTCGTTATTATCAAATAATTTGGAATCAAACCAGACTGGATTCTAAATAAGAAGTAAAACTCTTAGAGAGGTATACTAAACTCAATCACCCTTGGTCGAATTATGGTGTCTTTATCATAAGCATTTTTGGATGAACTTTCCTCCATATACAGTTCACAGCATCGTCTAAGAGTAATACTGCTGCCCCACTTTTATGACCATTATCAAACTCAATCATGGTCTGTACCAGAGCCATATTTTGCAGGAACCCATCTTTCTGTTCTGCTGTCTTGAAAAAGGTTTTTAAGATGACCTACTAGCCAGCTTGGTCTCAGTACATCACAAACTGCCACAAAAAAACTACCTATTGCGAATAGTCTAACATGCCGTCGGAGATTTTGTCTAACAATGACAGGTATACGGAGATTGTGAATGATGTCAAAAAGTCCGTGCATGAAGTGGGTGGATAACCAGCTGGTGAAACATCATTGTCAGTACAATGAAAGCCAGAAGGGAAGAGATCTGTTACCCTTTCTTTTGCACAAAAATCACAAAACGTTATGTGATACTAAATATACTCACGCCATCATTATTCAACAGTAATTATTTCTTTTTAATCTGGACAATATTGATCAAACTTATAGTTTTATTTCAGTTTCTTTTCATAATTTCAGTGTCTTTTATTTTAAAAGGAATAAATTTTAAAATCAAAATAATCTTTTGACAGTTAATTTTTTTGTGAAAAAAGTAATGTTTTTAATAAAAAAACAAATAAAAATATTTAAAATCTAGATCATCCATATCAAATCCAAACAATGTAAACCTCATCTGAAAAATGAGTACAACGTTCTCATCCTTGCCGTGAGCAGGGAATCAAGATTTATTCCAATTAAAACCATTTGCCAAACTCTTTCGACACATAACTATCTCACAAGTACGATGTTGGCAAAAGATATATTGCATGAGTCGTCGAGCTGACAAGAAATTTGAGTACTTGGGCCACATCCCCTTAGGAAACTAGGGTTTAACTAATTATTAAATATAACTAATGAGTTGCGCCATAACTAATTATAAAACATGATTACAAATGTTCCAACCTTAAAATGTTAAGGGGAAAGATAATTATATTGCACCCATACCAATATTTTGGGTGGCTACATAGATTTGATCCAAGTATCGCGTAAGAAACCTTGGTTTTGTTCAATCCCCTATGGTTCACTTGCTGCTCCATCAAAATTCCAGTCTCTCACAAGGTCCCTCCTCACTGCCCGGCTTCGTAGAAGCCTTGGTGTACCCGGCATTGAGACAGTAGGTTGTGGTGTAATTTTGGATGATGAGGACGCAATTGCAGGAAGTGGAAGAGATGACTTCCTGTTTAGGCAATTGGCAATAGCATAACATCTTCCCTCATGATCTGCACTTGAAACAGAGTAACTTCTGAAAGAGTGTGATGGCGATGGACTTTCCACACTGTGACAAACAAGACATGCTAGACTCATCTTGGGCTTCAACAGCCTCTGCCTGCAAATTGAGTCAAGAACACAAGAGAATAACACTTCCGTGTTAGTTCTCAAAAGGATCCTTCTAAATGTTCACATAAAAGCACATTCAATCTAATGCCTTGAGAATTATAAAACAGCTTTCAATTTCTACAACATTGTTCAAAAGAGCAACTTTCAGATTTCCAGTTTAAAGCTTTCTTCTACACAATTCATCCCTTTTCTAATAGCAGATTATCAATCAAAAGCCTAAACATGTACCCAGCCAACCTTACAATATGGGTTTTAGTAAGCATAGTGTCGTAGTAGCAACAAAAACTGTAAAATTTTTCATTATTATAATGATCGCTTGTCAGTTCTTCATTTCATGCAAGCATCATGTTTCAAATCCTATGATATACCCGTGACTGCTTTGTGATCATGAAAATAAGGTAATCCATTGATAGCATGAATAATGCTGGAACAGAATCTTTACCAGTCTCAATGTCAATTTTTTGCACTTCCAGTGCTCAAAGAGTTTGCATTTTAACAGTAACATCCAAGTGGATCTTTTCAACTTATGTCTCACCCCACAAAAAAGAATGAAGTATCAAACAGGAAGGTTAACACTTAACAGCAGCATATGGCTTTCCCCATTTGAAATCAGATATCTAATATTCGTCAAAGGGCATAGCAACATTGGGCTCTCATGTCTGATCATCAAAGCAGGATATTTAGAGACTCCTAAAAAAGTCTATGTTGGCAAAGACATTATCCTGTTTATCCCTTCATTTCCAACCTGTTTCCGCATTAGCCAGATGACCAACCAAACAGTCTAATACAGCATTTCTGTTTGCTTGTTAATCAATTTTGACAATAAGTGTTAAGTGATATTAGAAAGAATAACAAATATTAGCTTCCTCTCCCTCTATCTCAACCTATCAAATGGATAGCAAATTAAAACAATTTTTCACAGCTAATCCAAAATGGCGTGCATTTCAAGTATCTTCCATCTCTAACACTACAAACCGGAAGGTAAACAAATTATGATCCTTCACAAGAATGCATCATATATTTAAGATGGAGTAACACAAAAAAGATGTGCGTGTAAGGTCCACTTCTTGTCTTTCCACTAACTCGCTATTTTCTCTCTATCTTTTTACATGCACCCCCCTATATTTACTAGCTAAATGCAGAGCCTAAATAAAATTTCTAACCAGGGTTGGGTTTAATGATTGATAAGGCAAAAATTAATTCAAAAAAACAAAAACAAACCAGCACAGTTAATTAATCCAAATTAAACTAAGAATCAAAGCAGCTCAACCACATGAATTGAAGAATGACTGATGGCTGCTTGTTTTGTTTTTTTTCCTTTGGTCAGAAGATGACTACCTCTGTTTCTGCCGCTAAAAGTAAATCGCGCTAAACTACATCTGCAATGTCAATTACTTCAACATTTTTCCTTTCATTTTCCCAAACATATTTCGTAACCAAGATTTACGCATTCTAGAACCCATAGGTCAAAACTGTACATCAAAACTCAGAACCCAATAGCCGACACATTCAAATCAGCTGCCATCTCCCATTCAACACTCAATAGAATCTAAACTTGAATCTCTCAAACATACGACTGCAAGTCAATAATTGCACAACCAAAAACAAACGCTAAATTCAGATCTGAGTAAAACTCGTGAGAGTTTAAAAGAATTCGCGAATGGGTTCGACTAAATTAGAATTGAATGCATGAATGAAGAAAAATCAAAGAAGAAAAACGAAAATGAAGGAAAAGAACACACTGGATTCGAGAAGCAAACCTTGGTCTTTCCCAATGCAGTGGAATTTGGGGAGGATTTTTCTGTAGATGTGAAGAGGAGAGGTAAACAGATTCCGCGAGCTTTTCACGAGGAATCAATGCTGTCCTATGCTGTGCGTTTTGGTTGGCCGTGCAGATTTCATCTCATCCGCATTTTTTTTCTCATAGTGGCAGACATATTTTATTACTTTATCTTATTTTATTTTTAAATGAAAATAAAAGTTAAATAATACAGTAAACTTTAAGTTAGGGGTGCTCATCGGGGCAGAGTCGGGCTTGACCCTGATGTCTGACCTGAAATATTTTGAGTTAATATCGGATCAGTACCGGACTAAGTATCGAGCTGGATTGATATTATATATATTTTTTTTAATTTAAAAATTAAAAAAAATTTAATAATAAAAAATATATTTATTTATTCTTAAAAATAGATTTTCTTAAAAAATAACTTTAAAAAAAAATAAAATTATTCAAAATTTATGAATATTTAACTATTATATATTATTTTTATATAAATATTAAGTTAAAAAATTAATTCAAAATTTAAAAAAAATTGAAATATTAAAATCTCAAAAAATTTTCATAATATTTACATAATAAATATATTATATTAGATACATAAAGAAAAAAAATTCTATAAAAATCAATTAAAATGTATAAAAAATTAGAAAAAAATTTAAAAAATATAGACATATATAGGTCGGGCCGGGCCGGGATTAGAATGCTTGACTTTAACCCTGACCCGGCCCGAAATTTGGCTCGAAGTGGCCGGGCTGGACGGGGCCAACCGGGCATCGGGCCATGATGTTCAGCCTTACTTTAAGTTATGTTATATAGTCGTTATATCCTAAATACAAGATTTTTTATCTTAATCATGCATAGAAAATAATATTTATTATGAATTTTAAAAAAATATCTTTACTTATGTACGTTAAAAAGAAAAAAAAAATATTAAATAATGATACTTTTAAAAAAAATTATTAATTTTTTTTAAAAATTAAAATAATTAACTAATTTTTACTCTCACTCTAATTTATGTTATTTAGTTAAAAATATTTTATATTAAAAGTGATAAAAGGTATATAAGAATAATCTTGAAATTAAAATCAACAATTATTGTTCATTAATTGCAAAACTGATTGTCCTAAAAAACATAATTGCAAAATTGACCGATACCGTGGAGCAATTATTGGTGTGGCATGACTACAATTCGATGATGACATAGAGGATGGATATAGTCATATTGATTGTTTTTAGGTAGTTTAAACTCAATGCACACCCTCTGATTTATATTATTAAATATTTTTGTAGGATAAGTTTATAATTTAAAATATATAATATATAATATTTTTTTATTTTACTTATATTTAATTTTTTTTATTTCTCTTTTTAGATAAAAAGTAATAATATAGTATGTTTAATAAGAGTAAAATGGAAAATATTAGTATTTTTTCATGAATTTCATATAAAAAATAATTTTCTTAATATATGTATATTGGATATAAAATATTTTATAATCTGGATTGGAGGGAATAAATAATTAAATTTTTAAATTTTTTATTTTAAATTATATTTTTTAAACAAATAGTTACTCTCTCCTTCATATCTACCTATCTCATATTCATCATGAAAATATTAATTTTTTTAAAAAATTTTATAATTTTTCAAAATTATCCTTATTAACTAAGATAAAAATGAATTATTCTCTCTCCCCATAACAATTTTTTACTCTTCTCTTTCATAATTAAATACTATCATAAATAGGCATAAAATTAGAAAGAAAATATTAAATGGTTTATTAACTTTCATGAGTTATATTTTGAAATCTTAATTCCCACTAAATTTGCTCTATATTTTAAAATAGATGGAGTAATCTATTATTCTTTCCTATTCATATTATAAGATATTTTATATTAAATATACGCATATTAAAAAAATTATTTTTTTATCTCAAATTCATAAAAAAGTACCAAAATTTTCAATTTTATCCTTATTAAATGTTCCATTATCATTATCATTGTAGGGCTAAGGAAGGAATAGTGAAAAATTAATGAGAGGAGTAAAATTAGAAGAAATATATTTAACACCCTATATTGTTGGCAAAAAAATTATTATACTAAACATCTTGTAATATAGATCAAAGGAGTATGTTAATAGATTGTTTTTATTCTATATATTATTTTTTAATAAAAATTAAAATCATTTAAATTTGATTTATATCCTCCACATAATGTATGAGACTATGCTGGCCAAAACAAAAATGTATGAGTCTATGAGCACAATGCTCTTTTTTCACATGGAATTACGATTTTTGTGCATAACATTTTTACTTATGATGGGGTGACCTTTTTTATTAATTTGAGAATTTATTAAGGTTTAAATTAATTCGAATCAAGATAAGTCAAATCATAAAAGAAGGCAAAGCTCTATCATCAAGTATTTAATGCAGCTGTATTCTCAAATTAAACTAATTATCTACCAATTAAACCAAGCGCTTGATGGTGTAATAATATGCACTTGATATAATAATAGTCATTTCATCTTAAATATCATTAATAGTAACAAACTTAACAAAAGACATTGCTCATTGTCAAGAAAAAATGAGTGACTTTCTTGGCATGAGAAAAAGTGAGTTTTAAGGTGATTAGCCCTACAAAGTAAGGTTGGAAACCAAAAATATTGACAATTAGGATTTTTTTTCCTTGCAATTTTTTTTATTATTGGATTGGAGCTCTTTTGTGAATAAAGACTTTTGATATATGTGTTGGCCATAAAAAAAAGACTTTTGATATGTAAAATAAAATGAAATAATGAAAAACCATTTTTCGATTCCTTAGTAGATAATAAAATTGAAATATTAATAAATGGTAATTATTGTTGAGTATTAATAAAATAAATATTATATATATGCTGTATAATAAAAAAGGAAAAATTTTCTCTTCTGGCAAGTAAACGCTCTCGGAATTTAAGATTTAGGGATGACTGATTTTCATTCATATTGAGAAAATAAATAAACTAGGGTAGATTCGAGTTAACATCAATATGACTTAATCATATCATGAAAAAATTGATAAAAAATACGAAATTATTGATACATGATGTATTACTATTTACTATTATTTTGTAGGATTTGTCTTTGAAGAGAGTTGAAACTTGGAGGTGTCTTTTTTGTACAGGAAAATAGAGAAAGCATTTATGACTCGGTCTACTCTCTTTCATTTTTAGTGTCCATATGATATAAAAGGAGGGGGGCACAGCCCTCCCAATCTCCCATCTCAATTCAATTTTAAATTTATATTGAATGTTTGATTAAATATTGATATAAATGATTGATGAACAAATATTAAATAAAAATCTTTACAATTTAAAAATTACAAAAAATATTAAAAAAAATTAAATTTTATAAAAAAATTAAAGTTATGAATTAATTTTGTTAAATTATTATTAGCACTTTTAAAGCTACTAATACTATTTATATTTCTTAAAATTACAAATTTGAAGTATTTTATAGACTCCAACAAAGTTAACTTAAAAATTAAAAAAGAATAGATGACAATTTAACAGGCATTAATAAGAAATTTGAAATATTTTATAGCCTTCAATTTACTTTTAATTTTTTTTTATATTGTTTAGTCGAGTTTACCTGTCTGTTCCCTTATCAAAAGCAATTTTAAGGAAACATTTAGATTATATAATTGTTTGAGTTTTAAAAGTTTTATTAAAATTGTAATAATTTCTTTCTCACATAAAAATTTACTTAATATATTTTCTAATAAAATACTTTCCATGAATAAGTGCACATTTTTTTAAACTAAAATACATTTTGACATTTTTATGCCAACTACTTCCTTCAGTTCAAAATATAAGATATTTTTTAGAAATAATATTTGATCTAAAATATAAGATATCTTGTAGGATTGTCTAGTGTATCAATTATCTATTCATGCTCCTGGTTTATAATTAATATGTAAAAAATAAATATTATAGAAAGTATGAGAAATAATGTAATTAATAAGGATAAATAATGAAAAATATTTGAATTTTTTAACAAATTTAATAACTTGACTCATTTTTTTAAGATACGTGAGATAGTTAAAAATATTTTATATTTATGAATAGAGTAGTATTCTCGTAATTGAACAAGAATATTGAGGAATTTTGGCTATATTGGTTGAACATATCATAAACGAGTTGATTTTTGAAAACTACCATGTAATTCAATTTTTTGTTTTTACTTCAATTAATTAGTTCTATTTAAGTCATGTTTTATCTTCTTAAATTTCTATTAAATTATCAAATATGATTAGCAAACAAAAATTATAAAATATGAATAATAATATTATTTATAAAAATATAATAATAAACCATAAAAAATTCAAGAAACTAATCTAAAACTGATATTTAGGAAATGAAAATTGGTTCAATTAATAATAACGTGACTTGTATTTTATAAAGACTTGTGTTTTGATTCCAAATAGAGGATCTTAGCCATTGAGTGTAAGTATATTTATAAACATTTAAATTGTAGGGTTACATAATTAGTTTTAGGGGTGCATAAAGACGGATAAGACTAAGTTGATAGTTAACCTGATACTCAGTCTTTGTGCGTTAGAGCGAAACTAGACCAACTCGATATATGAGACTGAGGTTGGATGGTCTAAAAAGTATTTAAAAATAAAAAATAAATTAATTTTATTTATCAATAAAAATAGAATTATATTCATTCAAAACATATTTTCTAAAAAAATAATATCATAATAAAAAGTAACATTTATTAAAATTATAAATATTTACTAATTATGTATTATTTTTGCACAATATTAAGAAATTAATTTAAAGTTTTAAATAAAATTAAAAGATTAGATTTTTAAAAATATTCATCATAATGATATAACCAATTTATTATATATATGATGTATAAAAAATATCATATAAAATTAATGTTTATAATTTTTTTTAAAAGTATATATATAAGTATATATGTACTAGGGGACCGGGTGAGACCGGGTTTGACCTCAACCTGGTGTTTAATCCGGCCCGATCATTAAACCAACCTGATATGTCGGGTAGGACCGGACCTATCAGACTATCGGGTTGGTTGAACACTCCTAATTAGTTTGGCAAACAAAAAAAAGGAGTTACCTAGTGAGCTATGAAAATCAATTAAACTTTTATTTTTAACCTAACACATTTTTATGGTGGTAAAAAAAAAACCCTACCACTTTTTTTATGGTACAGTGTATGAAATTTAACATATTTCTTCCGTCTGTAGCTAGAAATAATATTTAGTTTAAAATATAAAATATCTTATAAGATTATTTAGTGTATTAATTATTTTTTCTATTTAATGTTTTTGGTCAACAATAATTGGTGAGGGTTAAATATTATGCAAAATATATAAGATAATATAATTAATAATAATAAATAGTAAAAAATATTACTTAGTAACCATTCTAACTGAATTACGTGAATTAAAAATATGAGTTAAAATAGTTAATTATCTCAATTTTTATAAAACTTATAATAATTTTTTAAAATTTTTCTTATTTAATTTTTTTTAAAATATATCAAATAAGAGTATATTTTAAAAATATATAATAAATAAATAGGACTTTTAATATTATAAAGGATGTTGTCGGTACTATTATTTAGCGCAAGAGGGAGTAGAATTTTTTTGTCAAATTTAATGATGATCTAATTTTTTTAAAACGCCTGATATGGTTGAAAATTTGGGAACTCCATCCCACTGATTGATTATGCGGAGGTGATTTTATTCATGGTGGAAGTCGTGAGTTATGAAATTTTCTGAAGTTGAAAATTCACTTTTGTCTGTCCAAAAAAAATCACTTTTGAAAATTCATTAGCTCTGGCATGGGGAGTTCACCTGTGGGGAGCCAGAGAAAGTCCCAACATTTTCAAAGTGGAAATCAGTCATTATATTCAAAACTACGAGACAGGGAAAATGCTTCAACGTTGAAAATTCACTTCTCGGAGTTTGAACACAACATTTATTCTTTCGCACCAGCGCCAATCTGGACGACTAACAGGGACAGGTTAAGAACTTTTGTCTTTGATTTTCTTCCTTTTGATTTCATTCATATATACAAAGCCATGCTTCATTCTCAGCCAAACAAATTCACAAACAAAAAATATGCTTTGCTCAAAACAACTGCTATTTCTACTTCTTACTTTCTTCTTCTCCGCCATAACAACCCTTTCCATCTCTCCAGGTTCTACACTCTATGCTTCTGTTATAAACCAAACATGGCCTGCCCCCAGCAATGTTTTCGCTCTCCGCTTCCTTCCTTCTCAAAGCCCACCCACTTCTCCTCCCTCCTTCATCGCCGCCGTCGTCTACTCCGGCGGGACAACCGTCGTTTGGTCCGTCGGTAACGGTGTCACCGTCGACTCCCGCGGCTCGCTTCAGTTTCTCTCATCTGGCATCCTTCGCCTCGTTAACGGTTCCGGCGTTGCCGTTTGGGACTCCGGTACTTCCAATTTGGGCGTCTCCGCTGCCTCCCTGAACGACGACGGAAACTTGATTCTCTCCAATCGAACTGGCGTCGTTTGGTCAAGCTTCGACCATCCCACTGACACCATCGTGCCGTCTCAGAATTTCACAACCAGTATGGTTTTGCGATCCGGTGAGTATTCATTTACAGTTACTATCTCTGGTAACCTCACACTTAGGTGGAATGATAGTGTACCATACTTGGATCGAGGTTTGAATTCTTCTGTAAAGGCCAATTTAACCTCGCCGGTATTGAGATTACAATCTATTGGGATTTTACAACTTTTTGATCCGAATTTAGCGACACCTGTGGATATTGCATATAGCAATGATTATGCTGAAGGGAACGGTACTCTGAGAATTCTGAAGTTGGATAGTGATGGAAACTTGAGAATGTATAGTTCTTCTAGAGAAAGTGGAATTTCTACTGTAAGATGGGTAGCTATGGAAGATCAATGTGAGGTTTTCGGATACTGTGGGAACTATGGGATATGTAGTTACAAAGATTTAAACCCAATTTGTGCATGCCCATCTGAGAATTTTGAGATGGTTGATCCTAATGATAGTAGAAAAGGGTGTCGGAGGAAGGTGAGGCTTGAGGATTGTCAAGGAAGGGCTGCCATGCTACAATTGGATCATGCTAGAATCTTGACTTATCCTCCTGTATTCATGGTTAACCCAGAGGTATTTTTTGTTGGTATATCAGCTTGCAGAGGAAACTGTCTTGCAGCTAGTTCTTGTTTTGCTTCTACTTCATTATCAGATGGCACGGGTCTCTGTTACATAAAGACTTCTACTTTCATTAGTACCTACCAGAATCCAGCACTACCCAGCACTTCATATGTTAAGGTTTGTGGACCAGTGACACCAAACCCACCACCAAGTTTGGAGGGAGCTGGGAAGGGAAAGGGTTGGGGGATACATGCTTGGATAGTAGTTGTGGTTGTTCTGGGTACCCTTTTGGCTTTGATTGTCTTAGAGGGTGGTTTATTGTTGTGGTGTTGTAAGCACGGTTCGAGGTTTCAAGGATTCTCTACCCAGTATACTCTTCTTGAGTATGCTTCTGGGGCACCAGTTCAGTTCTCATACAAGGAGCTTCAGCGCTCAACAAAAGGGTTCAAAGAGAAGCTTGGTGATGGTGGGTTTGGTGCTGTTTACAGAGGAATTCTTGCCAGCAAAACTGT
The DNA here is from genome assembly GCA_026686845.1 of Adenanthera pavonina. NCBI lineage: Eukaryota > Viridiplantae > Streptophyta > Magnoliopsida > Fabales > Fabaceae > Adenanthera > Adenanthera pavonina. Next base: position 47,576,398 of record JAIVEN010000001.1, on the reverse strand, counting down.
TGTTGCAGTGAAACAACTTGAGAGCATTGAGCAAGGTGAGAAACAGTTTAGGATGGAGGTTGCTACTATAAGTAGCACTCATCATCTGAACTTGGTGAGGCTGATTGGGTTTTGTTCTGAAGGGAGGCATAGGCTTTTGGTGTATGAGTTCATGAAAAATGGGTCTCTTGACAATTTTCTTTTTGCGAATGAAGGCCAGTCAGGGAAATTGTTGAATTGGGAGTATCGATTCAAAATTGCTCTGGGCACTGCAAGGGGAATCACATACCTTCATGAGGAGTGTAGAAGCTGCATTGTCCACTGTGATATAAAACCTGAAAACATTCTCTTAGATGAGAATTACAATGCCAAAGTCTCAGATTTTGGCCTTGCAAAGCTTGTAAGTACCACAGACCATAGGCACCGAACCTTGACAAGTGTAAGAGGAACTAGAGGATATTTAGCTCCAGAATGGCTTGCAAATCTTCCCATAACTTCCAAGTCCGATGTTTATAGTTTTGGTATGGTTTTGTTGGAGATAGTGAGTGGAAGAAGGAATTTCGAAGTCTCGGAAGAAATAAAGAGAACAAAGTTCTCCATATGGGCTTATGAAGAATTTCAGAAAGGTAACATGAAGGGAGTTTTGGACAAAAGACTGGCTAATGATGAAGTTGATATGGAGGAAGTAAAAAGAGCCATTATGGTGAGCTTCCGGTGCATCCAAGAGCAGCCATCTCATAGGCCAACAATGAGCAAAGTGGTGCAGATGCTAGAAGGAATCACTGAGACTGAGATGCCACCAGCCCCAAACTCTGTGACAGAAGTGTCTGTTATTGCAAACTCCACTGTGGCAGAAACTCCATCTTTCTCTTCATCTTCATCAGTACAAATTATATAGGATTCTCTTTTGTTGCAGCCTCTGCCTCAGCTTGTTCCTCTTCAACATTGCAGATGGAGACTATGGGCCTTTCTTCTTTGGCCTAAGGAACATGGAGTGCAACTATATGCTGTGCATGATTGGAACAATTGAGAAATGCCTTCTTTCTGTTTTTTTTTGGGTGGTTTTAATTACTATAATTAATGGCTGAAAGCTACATCTTCTTGGGGTTTGATTCTCGAATGCGGCGAAAGGCATGGTTTTAATTACTTTTCTGTGGTATGAATTTTTCTGATGGTAGGAACTTGTAAATTGCAAAATTTGAAGGTAGCAAAATAATAGAACTTGTGGAATTAGCAAGCTGCAGTCAAATGTTTTTATGATGAGAGAATAAATGAGCTTAAAGAAAGGGATTAGTAATCTATTTTCATGAATTATGTTTCTACGTAAATTCTTATATCTTTTCATTAAGTTATTTGATGAAAACATTATATATATATAAAATAAGCAAAATGGATTTATCATGTTGAATTGTAAAATGTAAATGTGTCACATTGACATTCTAGAGTGGTAAAACTAACTTTTTAGTTTTTATAAATTCACTAAAATTTTAATATAATCTTTTCAAGTTTTTCTACAGGGACAAATTTAATCGTATGTGAAGTAAGTTTTATTTTATTCTATTCGTTGTACAATCCTAAATGGATAGTAAGATCATTTTATCCTCAGGAATTACTTAGTTTGTGAAATACATGCTATCCTTTTTTTTTTTTAAAAAATATTTAGTATCTGGCATGATTGAACTAGATTCAAGTCACATTGGGCCTTGAATAAGATAGAGCTATGTAATTTTTGTTTTTTGTTTTTGGCATTTGATAAGATTCAAACTTGAAACTTTGATTAAAGAATATCAAAGTCATTTCCATTTAATTGAACCACCATTGTGATGTTAACCGTCCATTATACATTATTAGAAAGTAAATAAGATATTGATTAATACAAAATTGGAATGTAACCATTGAACGCATGATAGAGTAGCACGTGACTAGCATAGGCGTAGGACAAATAGGAGATTATTGGAAGATGGGATTAATGAGATTCTAAACAGATTCGTGGAATGGGGAAAGTGGGTATCAAGGGAAGTGAATATCATGGGAAAGAGGGAGAAGCATTTGAGGAAAGTCGTACGATGCTCCACTAAGCCACTGTACCTATTCCATTTATCCACTTAGGACGATTTTAGGATGTTTTATTTATATTATTTAATTTCTTAGTCTTATAAATAGCCACTTTAGGAGCTTTTTGGCCGCGATGAGTTGTATTTTGTATTAAACCTAAAGATTCTCCACTTTCAGATTATTAGAGTATTATGTGTTTAGACAATATAGATTGGCGCAAGTGGTCACATAGTCAATTTTACAAAGTCAATTTTACAATCTTTGGGTTGTGAGTTTAATTTTCCTTTATGTCATTAAAGTCCTACTAGCCGATATTATTAGTGATTTTGTAACTGGTCCGCTTACAAGATCTAAGATGTCAGGGCCATAATAAATTCCAACGGTTAGAATTTCGAGCTATACCAGAAAATGGGAGCATTTTCCCTCCCATGCATTTTTTGTACCAAAAGAGTATTATGTGTTTAAGATTTTTGCACCTACTCTTGTAATAATATTCCTAGATTTATTAGTATTACAAGTTTTCTTAGTCATATATATGACATCTCGTCTGGATATTATTGATGCTAAACTTGGCCTGAAACCACTGTTAATACTTCCCACCTTAAGGAAAACAGCAAGGTTGCCACAGTGAAAAGCAAAGCCAGCCCATTTCACATGGGAATTAGGCATATATGCGGATTTTGATTCTACCCGTGTCTACCTTCCTCAATTTTTTAAGGAAGGAGATAGATTTATTATACATAAAATAAAAATATAAAAATAATATAAATATCTTACTTTTAAGACTGCACTTATATATTGAAAGAGATGAGCACGGCAGGGGATCAAAATCCAACAAAATTAGAAGTGTTTACCAAGCCTAGCAGCGTCTATAAGGCCATAAGTTTGCCTATGAGATTTTCGTTATATTAAAAAATTGTTGACCAAGTTTGCATTTATACATCTAATTTATATGAGAAATTAGTTTTCCACAGAGTTAAATGAAATAAAGCTATTGTAAAATAGAAGAGCTAATGGAATAGTTTAATATAAAAAATAAAAATTATTTAAAATTATAAAAAGGTAAAATTTATTTTCATACAAAAAGTCAGAAGTTGGAATGGGCAGAAAGCTAGAGAATGGAAACCAAGAAATTCAAATTTCTGACTAAAAATAGAAAAACAATCGAGATAACAGTCTAACAGGTAAGCATGCGTCAGACCAAATATTCAACTCGAGAGTTGGTATGACTGAACAGTTGGTTGGATTGACTAAATTATACAATCAAAACACCAATATTCTTGTCAATTGTTACTCTCCCCCACCCATCTTGTTTACTTCAAAATTTATTGGCTAAATATCAGTCAGACAAAATTTTCAACCACCAAATTTTGAACGCCACATACGATTGAATTTGCAGTCGAAAATTAAGTTTTCTGGATGAATTTTTTTTAACGGATTCTTATATCGAAAGAATATAATTTTTTTTCCTTGTAGAGAGAAGCTTGTTTGCAAATTTTATTAACTTTCTTAGGTTCCATAGTTTATAGGAAAGGCTTTTGAAAACACTAATATATAATCTATGTAGACTATGATGATTGGGGGCATGAGTTAAAGTAATGATATTCATTTACTCCTTGTTCTTTTTTTTTCAAAATTATTTGTTAATTTTTTAAAATTTCTCTATTTTGTACATGATGTAATTTTTTGGTGCCTTCCTTTTTCTTATAAGGCACTCAACATTTTTTTGTCTAATTTAATGACCTAATGGCACCAATACTTATTGAATGGAGGAGGGTCATGAGATCAAATCCTATGATAGCAAGTTGCCATCTCGGGTGTGTGTATGGGTGGGTGGGTGTATATTTGTAGTTATTCCCAATAAAAAAAATGATAGCTTCCCACATTAAAAAAAAAAAAAGAAAGAAAGAAGGAAAATATATTCATTCACTTACTTATCTTTAATTGAGAGAGTATCACATTTCATTCCTTTTCCATCCATAATGCACAAGTAAAGAACTTCTTTTAAGGGCACAACAATAACAAGCACACTCTTGAATTAAATATGAAATGGAGGACACTAATTTGCTTTTTGTTAAAAGTTTACCATAACTCGGCCACAAAGTTATTCATTAGAAACAAGTAAGAAATTTTGGACAAAACCACATTTGGCTTCATGTCCAGTAATATTTTCACCTTTTTATTTTACCTGTAACTTATTATCCATTGGATAAAATAAAATGAAAAAAAAATTCCGACAAAATCATTCCCTCTTCATTTTTGTGCACCGCATAAAATATTTAACCAACAATCTTGTTGATAATTAAATTTAAAAGATGTTATACCGATTTTTGACCGGAAAATGCTATTATCATCTTAAAAATAATTTTTACTTAGTTAATAAGAGTTTTCAATTGATTATGGTATATAGGTTAGTGAGAGTTTTATAATTGTAGCGGAAACGATTGGTTTTATTAAAATGGGGTTATTTGATTTTTAAAAATGGGGCATATATAATATGTTTGTGTGTGCACCACATATAATATTGTATAGAGCAGACTAAAATATAAGAGACTTCCACACATATATCTGTTTAGAGATTAGAAGTATTTTATACGAGAAATTATAAAGACTAATGTGACTAAAATTACCAACCTTCTCTCTGGGAGAAAAGAAAAAACCCAACCTCCTCAAAATTTTCAATCTTAGGAGTCAAGATTATTGAAACTTAAACATCCCAGGGAGAACCCATGAGAGAAAAAATATTTTACAACTAGTGTGATTTATTAAGACTAGTGTGGCCAAAATTACCAACCTTCTCAAAATTTTCCTGTAATTAAGTTTTTCACAAGTTTTCTAAATCTAAAGCTAAGCTCCATCACTCCAATGCACTTTGATTCATGAGCGATTTGCTTTCCTGTGATATTTGTCTAAGCAATTTCCTTAGTCAAAAGAGATAGGGACAGTGTTTGGTTACATGATAAGCTACTTATTTATTCACAGTAAGTTCATGGTTGTTTCTTCATACACATGTATGAAGAAAAATCCATGGAATTTCCATCTTAGGCAGCTTCTATGTGTTAACCTGCACAGCATAACACTGGTTGGTCTGACTGATTCACGAACATATAAATAAAACACTCACAATATAAAAATCACGAATTTGAAAAACCTGTCTAATGTGAATGTTCAAACAATTAATATATCTATCCATCTTTACTTTGGTTTCTTCTTCGAAAGTGCATCAGTCAGTGCCACGAAGCTTGGCTTCTATTTAGTCAACCAGACGTTACTGGGTGGAATTAAAAAAAGGTTGAATTAAACCATGAAGTTTCTTCAATTATCAAATATGTCTTCTAGTATATCTGTTTCATCTGGTAATACTTCGGAACCTTGATTATTGCCGCTGCATTTGATAGAAGAACAATCGACAGTAGGCTCGTAATGGATCTTCGTCCAGATACAGAGATGCAAAACTGGAGAGAAAGCTGCAATCAGAGAATAGAGAACTTGAAATCTGTACACAGAAATCTCACAGGGCCTCCTGAGGATTCTATACAGTTGCAGGAGGAACTAAAAGCATCAAAAGTTTTGGCACCTGAATTGTGTCAGGCAATCCGATTTGAGAACGTGTTTCATTTCCTTTTAATGTTAGAAACGATAGCTAGGACAGATAAAATGCATGTATCTGTCATTGTTGAACAAGTTAGTAGAGCAGGAAATACCATGCTTCACATTGCAGCAAACTATGGTAGCGAAAGGATTTTGGAGCTAATTGCTGATCACTTCCCTCAACTTATCACAGAGAAACATCAAAGGAGATACAGTTCTTCATGTTGCTGCCAGGACTCAGACGCCTCTCTTAATCTCAATTATTTGCTCCTGTTATGTGAGTCATTTTGCTAACAATGTGTACAAAGAGAATGAGGAAGCACTTTGGAGGATGAGGAATGAACACGGGAACACGGCACTGCATGAGGCAGTGATGACAGATACTGTTGAAGTGGCAAAACTCTTGTTTAAAGAAGATGTAGTTGTGGCCCATCTTCTGAACAAGGAAGGTAAATCACCCTTGTATTTGGCTATTGAGAATGGAAATAATGAAGCTGCTCAACTTTTGCTGCAAGCTCCATTCCAGAATAGGAAGAAACATCAAGGATCCTCCCCTCTTCATGCTGCTATTCTGGCAAGGAACTCAGGTACTTATTGATGCGAGTAATTACTTATACAATTTTTACGCATGACACAAAAATGATAAGGAAGATTTAAATTCTCAGAAGAACTGACTACATCATTCACAGAAGAACTAGGTCAAGCAGTCAAAAACAGAATAAAGATGATAAAGTAGGCTTCTTATTGTAGAATTAATTTCATTCTATAGTTCTATTCGTGTGGTGCGTCAACACTTCAAGAATGTAGCTTAGATATAATGGGTAGATTTAACAGTACATATCATGGGACCTTGTGTACCCTCAAGATGTATCCTTCCTAGGATAGCTTCCACAGAGGTAGAAGTCCCGGTGTTGCATACAAGCTAGGCCCCAAGAGGGCCTAAAAGAAGGAACTCGAGCTGTACTTATATAGACTAACAGTATTGACAAACTCCAATGTAATCATTTGATTCCCATGTAAATATAACCCCCCTCCAGGAAAAAAAAAAATCCTTGAGTTGAAAATATTTAGTTGAAAATTGTAGAAGCAAATTAAACCAAGAAACATACTGTAAACTAATATAATAGTTTACACTTTCTGTTTCCTCTTTTCTAATTGAAATTATTTTATGACATTTTTACACAAACAATTGCAGCAGGTCAAAGAACAAAGCATAATGCTTTTCAACCCCTGGTAGAAGGTTGGCTCAGAAACACAGAAACACCAGAACCTTACTTTTCAGAAATACGAGCACCAACAGCAGTAGACCCCAATAAAGGTGAAAGACTAATTTCTCTGAACTTCACTTGAGGTTACAATACTCTTACAAACTTTCAACATCTTTAAGTATCTGCCTATGTAGGAAATATTTGGAAAAGAGTAAACATGAAGCTCTAGTCTTTAAAAGGTTGTTCATGTTCTGTTTTTTCATGTGTGTCTTTCAATGTCAGATCTGCTGAAGGAATTAGTGAGAAAGAGACCTGAGCTAATATACATGAGGGACCAAAAAGGTGGGACGCCCCTTCATTGTGCAGCATCCATTGGTCATCTTGAAGGTGTACGAACAATTGTAAATGCAAGTTCCGCAAGTGCACTAGAGTGGAATACAAACGGCTATCTTCCTATTCATATCGCTTGCAAAAGAGGCCATGTTAATGTAGTGAAGGAACTTGTTCAACGACCATGGTTTAATCCTATGGATTCACTCAACCAGAAAGGTCAAAATATTCTTCACATTGCAGCGAAGAGTGGAAAAGAAGAAGTGGTGAAGTATATATTAAAAGAAAAGAAACTTGAGAATCTCTTAAATGAGAAAGACAAGAATGGAAATACCCCATTGCATTTGGCTTCCAAATACTTGTACCCGAAGGTATTGCTCCTGCTGACACAAGAGAAAAAACTAAATATCAACCTTGTAAATAATAAAGGTCTGACAGCCCGTGATGTTGTTCTACAAAGAAGAAATATACCGCCAACATTTCGAGAGGTATGATGAACTTCATCTCTGCACCTATTTTTGTTCAACAAAGATGAAAACTATCCTTTTATTTTTATATGACGTGTACCTTACATTTTACTGCCTTGTGGTTTGTCCTAAAATCAATTTGCCCCTATAGTGTAACGAGTGTCAGTCAACTCTTTTGTGGTTTGTTGTGTCATGACTTAACCACTAGCAGCCATTTTTTTCATCCAAAATTTAAACAATTCAAGAGATAATTAAAATGATGAGATATTCCATTGTCAGAATTAGTAATCATTTATATCTTAAACAGCTTCATCGTGTTTGAACAAATTTATTCTGAACAAAGCCATAGGTAGATTGTAATTTAACCTTGTGTAAATAACAGAGATGATACAAGAAAAAATGTTTCTTTTTTCCTTGGACGATCAAGTTTGATTTATTAGAAGGTGAGGATACAATGAGGGGGCCAAGCATAAAGATTAAACACTAAAGGAGTAACTAACAGTGATATTGGTAAAGTATTTTGAAAGAATATTTAGATCACTGTCGATGCTGCAGCAGGAGGTAGATTTTGTGAAGTCACTTTCACGTAGGGAAGCTTTCTGATACGAGAAAAATGTTATAGAAAGGAAGTAGAAAATCTCAGGGTTTTATCTGTTTCATGCAGTTCCTATCATTTGCTATCTTGAAATCTATTGGCGCACCCTTAAGTGAAAAGGGAAGAAGAATCAGGCGTTCACATACGGAACCACCTCAGATTAAGTGGATTAAAGACCGTGTCAGCACTATCTTACTAGTAGCAATATTGGTTGCCACAGTAACCTTCGCTGCTGGCTTTACTATGCCCGGTGGTGTCTATAGCTCTGATGAGATAGACACAAACAAAAGAGGCATGGCCACTTTGCTTGACAGAAAAATGTTCCAGCTGTTCACAGTCTGCGATACAATAGCTATGTATAGCTCCACCATGGGGTCTTTCATTCTGCTATGGGCTCAGTTAGGTGACTTTCACACAGCACTTAGTGCCATATACTTTGCCTTATACTTGATTGGTTTGGCTCTAGTTACAATGTCAGTTGCATTCATGTCTGGTGTACACCTGGTAGTGAGCAATCTTTCTTGGCTAGCTGACATTGTGATGATTATTGGAATCATCTTCCTTTTGATGTTTCTGGGTGTATACATTCTTCTAATATACCCTCTAGGAGCCCATCCTTTTTTGTTCCGTCACATCTCTTACTTCATTTTTGGGATGATCATTCCAGTTTCTGGAGGTTATGGTAAGTTAACTGGGAATGTCAAGGTGAAGAAGGTGAAAGCTTTGGAAGTAACAGAAGAGGGCAAAGATAGTGGTGAACCCTAGCAAAGGAAACAACATCTATTTTAAGGAAGGGAGGAAAGTACAAGTTTGGTTCTTATCTTGGACATCATGGCTTGGCCTATTTGCTATTTCTTCTCGTTGTTTGATCATGATAATTTAGGATCACCGTGATAATAAACTATCTGCCACTTCAGTAGTTAATTTGATAAAAAGTTTATTAGTTTTGGTTTGATTTCACCATAAACTTTAGAAAGAATTATAATTTATAAGGATGCATGGTTATCAGTATTCTGTCTTTTATAATTTGTTTTACACAAATCTAATGGAAAAGCCTGAGGAGGAAAGCATATGGATTTGTGTGTGTGTGTGAGTGTGTATATGTCCATCAAAGTAAATGGATATGCTCAGCTAAATTTTGGTTGAAATAATCAATATTCATGGTGAGGATGCAACAGAGACTAATTTCACCTTCTAGTGCATGTGAGGTGATTTTGAGTAGAATGAATTCAACGAAGTCTTTACATGGTATATACAAGTGAAGAAAATCAATGCCGCCAAAAAAGTATAGCTTAAAAAAATATTGAAAAATCAGATACGGACAAAATTTAAATGCCTAAAAAAATTTATGCCCACATCGTATTCCTTATAGCCAATTCTTCAATAATATTTCCAGGTCGTTCAATCTTTTCAATAAAAATTTCGTCATAAATGCATTCTTTTCCGTTCATGTTCCATTTATTTTCTTTTTTCAATGTCCGCTACCAAAATGTTTGGACACTTCAAAAAGTAGAAACCATTTAAACAACAACTGAATGTTCAACATTGCAGATGGAGACTAAGGGTCTTTCTCCTTTAGCCTAAGGAACTGATTGCAGCTACATGCTGTATATGATTCGAACAATTGAGAAATGCCTTCGTTTTGTTGTTGTTGTTGTTCTTTTTTTATTGGGTGGTTTTAATAACTATAATTAATGGCCGAAAGCTACATCTTCTTGGGGTTTGATTGAATGCACCAAAAGGCATGCTTTTTATAAGAAACTTTGAATTTGACTTTTCTTTGTGGTAAAATTTTTCTGATGGCAGGAACTTGTAAATTGCAAACTTCAAGGCAGCGAAATAACAGAACATTCAGTTCAGAGGTAGCAAGTTTTGTGAGGAGAAAATAAATGAGCTCAAAGAAAGAGATTACGTAGCCTATTTTCATGAATTATGTTTATATGTAAATTCTTATACCTTTTCATCAAGTTTATAAATAAAATCATGTTAAAAAAATACGAATGTGTCCCGTTAAGCAAAAAGGCATTCAAGAATCTACACTATCCCACCCTTGAAGTTTGTTCCGAGCAATCACCTTCTCCATTTTAGCTTTGAGGAAACTGAAAATCAGATGGAAAAAATCTTAGAAGGTGAAGCAGAGGCCAGAACAGAGTAAGAGAATATAATTAAAATGAACATGGAGGATAATAAATCTGGCCTATATTTTTAAGATGAATTTGCATGATATGTACGTTTAAATGGATTTGGTTTTGTACTATGTGCACACTTTTTACGAGCTATCCGATTCAATCTGGACAGTTTTAGTTTACTTTGATTTCTTATTAAATTTGAATATTCTTTTATTTTAAAAGAAGTAGAATGAATAATAATAATGATAATAATGTTTAACTATTATTTTATAAAAAAATGATGATTTGAAATACAAAAAATTTATGCTGAGTACACATTCTCAAGAATAGGCATTGAAACCGTATCCATAAATAGAGAATATGTACTGAAAAAAAAACTATTATATTAGTTTATTAGTTATTTTATTTGATTTTTGTTCATAGCACGAAACATGTATGGTTAGTAAGATCGTTTTGAACCTTTAGAATCACTCTGTCTGATTAAGGGCAAGAATTGGTATGAATCTCTAGCGGCAGCCAGAGTAAAAGGAAATGATCTTACATAGATCAGTGGCTATCATTGTCTTCTTTGGACATTAGCTTTATTGAATAGCTATATATGATATAGCTTTATTAGCTGGTGAAAGACTTGGTTTAGTTTTACTCTATGGCTATGTTTCCAGTGTCTGGACTGTAGAACTTGTGCTGTTTAAAACTTGAACGCTTACTCTTATCATAGCCATGTTGTGTTTGATTGAACTTGGCCAGTTATGATCTAATAAGCTGCATGGCCAAGATTCCTAAAATGCAAAAATTTCTCAAGGGTTAGTTCCCTAGCCATTCATCCCACAAATGTACTGCTTTCTATATCTGCTTGTTTTTATTTGAAACAGAATCATGCCACACCAACCCCATATCCATCTTGGGAGCTTTCAACTACTCATCGCCTCCCTCTGATATAAAGTGAGGATGTCGGAGGGTCAAAGGCTCTTATCAAATCTTCACAAAGCTTCCGAGGGAGCTTTTGGCACAACCCTCTCCCTCAATTTTTCATTGTTCTTCACATAATCCACAACTTCCTTGAACTGGCTAGGGGAGCATCGCATATCAAATGGAGCGTGTTCGTTAAACAAATATGTTAAATAACTAAATTGCATAACATTAAATTGCACATCATACTATATATGGTGTTGACACCACTCCTACTCTTTCCTGAACCGCCGTCTCCTTCTACCATTGCTTCTTCGCAGGTAGTGACATTTTTCTCCACTCTTCTAACAGTTCAGCATTGGCGTTCCTTGCTTTCTTGTACTGCCCTTTATTTTGCGGGGAAAAAAAATTCGTGCCTAAACTTGTTCAGCCCAGAATAATTGGACTTGTTAGGTCCTTCTCCTTTTGCCTTCCCCATCATTCTCACCTACACAAATGAGCATATTTCACATTCAAAAGAGGCTAACTAGTGATCCTTGTCAAATTTTAAATAACACTTCCCACAATCTCAGATTTTTATGATTCTTATCACAATGAAGTTCTCTCTTTTATGCAGTTTCCACAATCAGCTCAAGTTTTTCAATCCAAAACTACGACTTCACTAGCTCATGAGTTCAAGTATTTAAACAAAGATAAACATTTGTTTAAAATCAGAAGTTATACCAGGGAGCCCTCAAATCTGTCACTATTTAGAATTAAAAGATGAACTTCTTGCAATGGTTACTAAGAGGAAGTGTTGAGTGAAGCGAGGAACTCAAGCCACGACTTGATTTGGGAATCAGCGAGTGTTTGATTTTCATTCGTCCATTTAATTTCTTTTTTTTTCAAATGTCTGTTGAGAACTTCGGTTCTTGTGGGCATTTTGAAAATTTGAGATCCTTAAATCGTTATCTTCCATGCTTGGTCCTCATGTGTCATTGTCCCTCAATGTTTGGTGGATTTCGCTCTGATTACATTGTGATGATTGTTGGAAGCATCATCTTTCTTCTAATATTCCCTTTAGGAGGACGTGCCCTTCTCCTCGTCAACATCTCTAACTTTACTTTTAAGATGATCATCCAATTTTCAGGAAGTAATGGGAAGTTACCAAGAAATTAAGATGATCATCCAATTTTCAGGAAGTAATGGGAAGTTACCCAAAAATGCTAAGGTTATATGAAAGCATTGAAAGAAATAGAAAAGGACAAAGACAAGGAAGAATCCAACAAGGAAGGGCACATAATGTTGTAAGAAATGCTTGTAAGACAACAACGTACTTTCAAATAAAAATTATAAACAATTCCTTACATATGCAGGGACGAAGTACTAAGAGTACTAAAAGACAAAGAAGTTTACATCATACCTGCTGAATGGGCACGATATAAGACCTAAGTTAACATTTAGAAGTTACCGCTCCAAGATTCTCTCTAGACTCGCCAAACCTCTGTCAATTTTCCTCTTGCCTCGGAGGTCCTAGCACCTTGAGAGAATCGCTGCCCGAAGTTACTACACAGCATAATACAGCTATGTAGGATAAACCCTACACCTAATTAGAAGGGAAATTTCAAGGAATTTTCTATATATATATATATATAATGATCCTTGATATCATCCAGAAGTTATTATATATATTAACACTTCCGGGTGATAGAAGAACAATCAACAGTAGTGCTCGTAATGGATCTGCGTTCTAATACAGAGCTAGAAGGCTGGAGACAAATATGCCATCAGAAAATAGAGGACTTGAAATCTTCATAGAGAAATCTCACAAGGCGTCCTGGGGATATACAGGGGCAGGAGGAACTTCAAGCATAAAAATTTTGGCACCTGAATTGTGGCTGGCAATTCGAGGTAAGGACGTGTGCAACTTCCTTTCTGTGTTGGAAACAATAACTTCGGTGGGTGAGATGCATGTATCTGTCATTGAGGAACAAGTCAGCCGTGCTGGAAATACTATATTTCACATTGCAGCCAACTATGGGAGCGAAAAGATTTTAGAGCTAATTGCTGATCACTTCCCTCAACTGATAACAGAGAAACATCAAAGGTGATACAGTTCTTCATGTTGCTGCCAGAACTCAGAACTCTGTCTTAATCTCAATTGTTCTATCCTGTTATGCAAAGCATTCTGTGGACAACGTGTACAGAGAGAATATTGAGGAAGCACTGTGGAGGACAAGGAATGAACATGGAAACACGGCACTGCATGAGGCAGTGATGACAAATATTGTTGAAGCGTCAAAACTATTGTTAGCAGCAGATGAAGTTGTGGCACATTTTCTGAACAAAGAAGGTAAATCACCCTTGTATGTGGCTGTTGAGAATAGAAATAATAAAGTTGCTAAGCTCATGATGCAAGCTCCATTACAGATTAATAGGGAGAGGCACCAGGGATCCTCCCTACTTCATGCTGCTATTCTGGCAAGGAATGCAGGTTCTTATTATGCAAAATAGCAGATAACTTACTCATTGTGAACCAATATAAATTTTGCCCTCTCTGCTTCCTTTTTATCTAATTAAATTTTCTTCCCTGAGATTTTTACATAAACAATTGCCGCAGGACAAAGGACAAAATATGTTTTCCAGCCCTTGGTGGAGGGTTGGCTCAGGAACCAAGAAACACCACCTCCATTAAAACCACCATCAAGTCCATCATCAAGACCAGCAGTGTTAACTCATGATGAAGGTGTACGATTAATTTCTCTGAACTTTACCTAAGATTACAATTCACAAATCTTCACCATCTTAAGTAGCTGCCTACATAGGAAATATTTGGAAAGAGTAAACATGAAGCCTGAGTTTATAAAAAATGATTAACCTTGATCTATACATTCAGTGGTTTCTGATTTTTTTTTTTGTCTGACTTCATATGTGTCTTCCAATATCAGTTCTAGTTCTGCTGAAGGAATTAGTGGTAACGAGACCTGAGCTAATAATATACATGAGAGACCAGAAAGGTGTAATGCCCCTTCATTGTGCAGCATCCGTTGGTTGTCTCGAAGGTGTGCGCACAATCATAAGTGCAAGTTCCAAAAGAGACCTAGAGTGGAATACAAAAGGCTATCTTCCTATTCATATTGCTTGAAAAAAAGGCCATATTAGTGTGGTCAAGGAACTTGTTGAACATAGACCATTTGATCCTATGGATTCACAGAAAATCTCAAAATATTCTTCACATGGCAGCGAAGACTGGAAAACATGCAGTGGTGAAGTATATCTTAAAAGAAAAGAAATTTGAGAATCTCTTAAATGAGAAAGACAATAATGGAAATACCCCATTGCATTTGGATTCCAAATAGTTGTACCCGAAGGTATTGCTCCTGCTAACACGAGAAAAATTTGAATGTTAACCTTGTGAATAATGAAGGTTTGACAGCGGTGATATTATTCTCCAAAGAAGAAATATATCACCAACATTTCGAGAGGTATGATATGCTTCATCTCTGCTTATATTTTTATTCACCGAAGATGAGAACTATCTTTTTATCGTTGTATGAAGGGTATTTTACATTTTACTAGGGTGTACTAAAATCAATTTTCCCCTATCACTAGTTTGTTATCATCACTTCACCACTACCTATTATTTTCCATCCTAAATTTAAACAATTAAGGCGATTATTAAAACAATGAAAGGCTTCATTGGTAGAAATAGGTATCATTTATATCTTATATGAGTTTGTAGTGTTTGAAAGATGTTATTGGAAGTGAGTTGACATTATAGCAACGGCTTCAGAAGACTATAAAATTGTTTAAAGTATAATTAAAACAAACTTCAACGAAACTCATCATCACATTAATGTTAACATGGCTTTTTCTATTAAATTTGGATTCAAGATATCAAAAGGGACTAAGTGGTAATTAAACAAACCTCAAAAGTTGAAGGGCATACTTTAAGCCACAAGTGAACAAATTGATTCTAAGCTAAACCATAGGCCAACCGTAATTTAACCTTATATTAATAAAAGAGATTATGCAAGGAAAATGACATAGATTTGGGTTTTTATCTATGTCATGCAGTACCTATCATTTGCTACCTTGAGATCTATTGGTGTACCCTTAAGTGAAAAGGGAAGAAGAATCAGGCGTTTGCATGTAGAAGAACCTCAAATTAAGTGGATTAAAGACCGTGTGGGCACTATCTTACTTGTTACGATATTGATTGCCACTGTAACACTTGCTGCTGGTTTTTCTATGCCTGGTGGTGTCTATAACTCTGATGACATAGACACAAAGAAAAAAGGCATGGCTACTTTGCTCAACAGAAAAATGTTCCAGCTGTTCACAATCTGTGATGCGATAGCCATGTATAGCTGTACCATGAGGTCTTTCATTCTGCTATGGGCTCAGCTTGGTGACTTTCATATAGCATTCAGTGCCATGTACTTTGCTTTATATTTGGTGGGTTTGGCTCTGATTAGAATGTCAGTTGCCTTCATGGCTGCGGCACATCTAGTAGTGAGAAATGTCTCTTGGCTCGCTGACATTGTGGTGATTGTTGGAATTATCTTGCTTTTAATGTTTCTGGACGTATTTATTCTTCTAATATTTCCTTTAGGAGAACGTGCTCTTTTCTTTGGTCACATCACTGACTTTATTTTTAAGATGATCATTCCATTTTCAGGAAGTTATGGGAAGTTAAAAGGGGATGTTAAGGTTAAGACTTAAGAAGATGAAAGCATTGGAAGAAACAAAAAAGGACAGAGACAAAAATGAACCCCAACAAAAGGACAGAGATGCTTGTAAGACAATGTACTTTCTAGCTGCTTTTCAGATAAAAATAACAACCAAAAGGAAGGGAGCACTCTATGAGTTTGGTCCTTATCTTGGAGATCATGTCTTGCACTTTTCAATATTGGATGTCATTGTGCTACAATGGTCTTGATGAATCCAAGTAGTAAGATTAAAACAGGCCAGGCCAAGCTTGCCTGTTTAATAGATAGAGTGCACTTAACAAGCCCATAGCTTGCCCTGCAGGCTAGCAGATTAAACAAGGCATCCTATTGGGCAAGTGAATTTTCTTATATTTTAGTGTTTAAATAAAATAATAAAGTTCACTATCTCCAATCTGATGGTAACCAACAAAAGTTTAAAGTTAAGACGACTATATAATTGTTGCAGAAATAGAACACTCAATTTCTCTAACCTCATAACTAGCATATACAGGAAATCTTTGATAATTGAATTGATAGCATCAGCATTCATAGATTGCACAAAAAAAAAAAAATTGTGTCATTCACTTTTTCAATGCCATTTTACTCAAAATATGTTAAGGATTACTCTAAACTTCAGTACAAAAGAACAATCAGATCCACAGGCAGCACAAGACCAACTATATAAGCTTAAAACATTAACATATTGGATATGACTATAGAACCTGAAACATTAAAGAATTAAAGCTACTTTAGACCAAGAGAATATGTATGTGAGTGTGCGGGGAAAAAAAATATTTGTGGAAATAAAACAATTAATTCCTTCTGTTATAAATCCCTGATTAATGCAGCCATGTACTATCCATACTGGATCTGACCAAACTGCCCATTCTACCTCTACGTTCTTGACAGCGCGTGGATATGGGTGTGCGTATCAAAAGCGAAAGAAAATGGGATGAGAATATCTTGAATCTCTCATAAAAAATAAAGAAATTTTGTCAAACAGATGAATGACATTTGGATTAATAATTGTAATAATAACGACAATCCAACAAACAGTGATATGACTATAGAACCTGAAACATTATGACTCTCATATGATCTCTCCAACATTTCTGAATTCGGACCTCTTGCTGCAACCACCACCTTCCACCGGCTCCACCAATATTTTAAATCTGCGTTTGTTTCTTTAGTGTATTGGGTTTATAATACAGGCTGGATAGTGAACCACCCATTGCGGACCGCACAGTTTAAGTCAGTAAGTTAAGCGGATCGGTCTAAGTAGGCCCGTATTAAAATGAGCCATAAATCCAAGCTGGACGGCGGGGTCTTCATCCAACAGAACAAATTATATTATTTTTTTTATCAAAAGACGAAACAAATGAATTTACCAAAAAAAAAAAAAGAAGGAACAAATGGTCCTTTTAGAGCTATGCATATAAATTATAAAAACTAATAAATATTTTAAAAATTAATAAATTTTGATTTTATTTTATTATAACATCCTTATTAATTATATAATACTCCTTAATGCTTTTTTCTTCTTTCAGTATTATTGAAAGACAAATTTATTTAAATATAATTAATACTCTTTTCAAAATTATAAAATAATAATTTTTTTAAAATAATAAAAAAATGACAATTATTTTGAAATAGAGAGAGTAACTATACTAATGATTTTTCATGAGATTGAGTTGTTAGCTATCCTTAGTATGATTGGGACATCCATTTCGAAATAGTTATCATTTTAAGATTTGAATGAAACATTAATTATTTTTTTACCATTTTATTCATCATCAATAGAAATAATGATGAGTGGAGTAAAGGTTTGCCTAAAATATAAAATAAAATAAATAAGAATGCTTTAATCAAATTAAATATATTTTTAAATGAAGGAAGTATTTTTTTCCGCAACTTTTTTCTTTTAATAAAAGGCTATGAGAAACCATGAAAAATAGAGAAAAGAAACTGAGAGACCTCTCTATAGATCCAAATCCAATAACGTCATGCAACAACATCATGCAACGTTAAGGGTTTTACATCAAAATAGTGAGCTGATTTTGGAAGCCATTTAATACATTCATTAGCTTCCCTATATACATGATCCAAAATAACAGTCCAATCCATAGCAAGATTAGCTCTTAATTCCATTTTTACTATTAATAAATACCGTAAATTTAATATACTTTCATTTTTACTCTTAATTCCCTATATACATTTATGAAATTAATAAATTACTTTAGTTTCCATTTTTACTCTTTATAAATATCATAACTTTAATATGATATTGTACTTTATAGAGCAATTATAATATTTCACAAACTCTTACAAAATACCTTATATTAATCATAAAATTCTTTAAGAAGGTAGCTAAAAATGTTCTAATTAGTTAAATGTGTCCCCTGGTTTCTTGTCAGGGGCAGTTGAATTCCCGAGTAACGTAAGGGACTTTTCCTTAGGTAAGCTAGTTAGATGAAGATGGCTGTCTCTTTCTATGTAACACTGCTGACATGATATGGTTTGGGTACGTGCATTGGATATGTCCCCTCATTTCTTGTCTTATGCACTTGGAATTTCCGAGTATCGTAAGGGACATTTCTATCCTGACAAGAGGCGCTTTTTTTTTTTGGGCCAAAACCTCAGTGTGCAATCATCATTGCATATATGGAGATTCTTGCTTGAAGAACAAATATAGGAACTTTTAGGAAAAACTCTTATTTTATCTGAGTAATAAATTATACAACTTATTTTTTAAATCTTGCATAATATATAGAGAAGTATATCTCTAGTTCTGAAAAAGACGCATGCACGATCGACCACATTGCTTTATGAAATTAAAAAATGTTTCAATATTCTCTTATCAACTTAAGCATTTGAAAAGAGAGTGATATAAGTGAATATAATTGTGCATAAAGCACATATTTTATTATTATATTTATCTGCTATATATGTTCTCTATATTTCTTATATTTATTTATTTATTTATTTTTAAATATAAGAGACGAGGACGTCAGCGGGTCTTATATGTGAGTTTCACAATTAAGAATAGAAAAATTAACGTTGAAGTTGGAGAAGAAAAGTCAAGGGTTGGCGTTCTTTATATATATATATATATATATGTATATATATATGTGTGTGTGTGTGCGTGTGTGTATATATATTTGAATAAGAAAAGTTTTCGTGCTTCAAAGTTTGATATAAAAAATATGGTTGAAGTTAATATGATATTGGGTGTTAAGATCATAAGGAGTGATGGTGGTATTTTACTACTCCCCCATTTCAATTTATAGTGCAGTTTTAACTACCGTATACAGACCAAGACAATAATTAGTAACTAAAAAAGTTTTCTACCTTTTCTCAAATTACCCTCATTAAATGCATTGAAAATGAAATATTTTAATAATAAACAAATATTTAGACCTATTAAATAGGAGTAATCTTGGAAAGAAAAGAAAAAGTATACTACGTAATCCGTAAAGTGTACTATATTTTGAAACATTAATTTCTCAAAAAAGTGCACTATATAGCGGAACGGAAAGAGTATTTTAAGAACATTAATTATTTTGAAAAAATCCTTAAAAAGTTTGAACTTTTTGATGATTCTCCTATGAGTACGTGAATACACAATTAGTAAAACATAGAGGTGAACTAGTGACTCAATCTAAATATGCGCAAATTATTGGAAGTTTTTTACATTTAATGAACTTCACTCAACCTTATATAGCATATATTGTATGCATATTGAGCAGATAAACTCATTGTTTAGTCAGTAAACATTGACTAGCTTTCATTAGACTGATAAGATATTTGAGAGGTACCATGAATTATGATATATTTTATAGTAAATTTCTTGCGGTATTAGAAGGATACAATGAAACTAACTGGATCTCGAATTCAGATGAGATCAAGTCCACTAGTGGCTGTGTATTCACTCTTGGTGGTGGTACATTAACTTGGAAGTCAACTTAACAAAATATCATAACAAGGTCCTCAAGGGATTATGAGTTTATTGCTATGAAATTGATTAATACTAAGGCTGTGTGGTTAAAAAAACTTTTTAGTGAATATTCTGTTGGGTGAAAAACCAACATAATCAGTGTCTATACATTGTGATAGTCAATCGGCAATAGTTACAGCTAAAAATAAAACCTATAATGGTAAAAGTAGACATATTTGTTTGAAACATAATATTATAAGGCAATTGCTGAAAGATGAAGTTATATCAATTGATTTTATAAGGTCAAAAGTTAACTTGGCTGATCCCCTGACCAAACCCCTAGCAAAGAAGCAAATTATTAAAACTTTGAGTGGAATGAGATTTAGACCAATTTGAAATTAATAGTGATGATAACTTTACCTTTGTGATTGGAGATCCTATAAAAAAGATTCATATGAATAATAACAAATCATCTGTTAGTCTTGCTAGCACTAAAGTTCTAGTCTATTCCTATAATAAGAGAAAGTGCTAAGATGCATTGATGATGAGGCTGAGCAAAAACTTTTAATGATTTTGTACTCCTTATAGATGATGTATTTATTACAGATACACTTGATAAAACACCTAAATGGATGAGAAGTAGGGCCACTTCTATGAGATTGTGGCGAAATTTCTAAAACAGTTATTGAATACTAGGAGTTTGCATAGCCATTTAAAGTGCAGAATTGTGTTAACAATAGAAAATTATAGGGGTATAATGTGACTAGTAAATCCTCTAGTACAAGTTGTTGGTTCATAAAAGCTTTGAATTTCATTGGCAACTTTGTATATTAAAAATTATTGGTATAAGATCTGGTTCATAATTCTAAAGACACCAAATTCTAAAAGGTTACATTCATAACTCAGATGATAATTTTTTTTGATACATGGGAGATTGTTGGAATGTTGGAATATGTGTCAAAAGAAAGGAAGTCCTACCATGTTCAAATAAAAGAAAGTCTTAATATATAAATATTAAGATGGGTTAATGAGCAAGTAAATGGGCTAAGGAAAAGAGATGTCTCGAATGCACCACAATAGGTCAATACGGGTGAAATCAATTCAAATTTGACAATTTGTCTTCCCTTATTAGAATAATTCTTAAGGACAGTGTCCTTAGATATAACTTAAACTATTTTATTGCTTCATTATTGTATTTATCTATTATGTTCACTATATTTCTTATATTTGTTTATTTTTTAAATGTAAGAGACGAAGTGGTTAGCGGGTCTCACATCGCTTGTGACTTTGACAATTAAGAATAGAAAATTTTTTGTTCAAGTTGGAAGAAGAAAAGTCAAGGGCTGGCGTTCTTCATATATATTTTTGAATGAGAGAGAGAAAAATAGAGAGGAGGACGCTAGCTCTTGGAGAGAGGTGCGAAGGTGACTAATTGTTTCTCCCATTACGAAGGTAAAATCAATTCCAACATTTCTGAAGGTCTTCTTCTACCTCATTTTTAATGTTGAAAGCTTTTAGTTAATACAGTTTAACATTTGATACTATTCTTTATACAGTTTAATATCTGTTTTATGTTCTCTATCAACTAGATCGATGTTGGTATATATCATGCTTAATTTGCACAGGATAAGGGAAAAAAAAAAGAAGAAAAAAGATTGTCAGAGAAGCTGCACTGTATGGCTTATTTGATCTGAATGGTTTAAATTAAATTAAATCTGGACGATAAGTTTCTTTTTGGTTGTGTGTGTACTGTACGTATGAAGCAATTAATGGGATTAACAGGAGTGGCAGTTGAATCTTGATTGTGACTAAATATATATGTATATATATAGCTGTGGTGCAGTAAAGCCCTCCAGAACATGAACTATAGATGAATATATCCTACAAGACTAGCGAAAGAACTCCATACATACATATATATATATATAGCTAAAAGATGGGAAGTTGTCTTCTCAGTGTTGACTGGTTGGTTAACTCCAGCCTCAGCCATAAACTCAGTAATGCTCCCTCTGAGCTTGCGAACTTGCTCGTTCGGGATCTCATCCGGTGCTGTGTTCTATATATTCCCTTAATCTTTCTTGTTAACAGAGAATCATCATTAGATAAATTAAAAAAATGCAAAAGCATCATGTTATACTATAAACGTCCAAGAGATCCTTGTTTGTTTCTTTTTGTCTCATCTTAAAAAAAAATTCTATTTTATGATTAAAATTTAAAGTAATATAGAGGAATTATATACTCACAATCACATGTACATAAAATTTTTTAGAAAATCATTAATAGATTGGATTTTTATAAATAACAATATTTTTAATTTAAATCATTTACATGTCTAAAATTTTCTTAACAAGTCATGTTGTTTATAAATACAACTTGTTTCTTGAATTCTATATCCCATAGAACCATCTACTTGGATATAATTTTGAATTGCTATTTGCTAGTAATGCATCTAGTTCAGAGCAATATTTCATTACTTCTGTTTCATAATGATTATTCAAGCATGATTTATCATCTCAACGTCTCTGTATCTTTTTTTTTTCCGGGTAATGTCTATGTGCGTGTATATCTAACAACTTTCCTTGAAGCCACCTTGTAAAAGTTTAAATTGTGAATAGTAATAGGCTTTATTTTTTTTCTGGGTTCAATTAGATGATTTTCACGCATTGCATGAACATGAGAAATGAACGGCTTATAAGTAGACTTCCCATCATTGCATGGAATCTGAAAAATTAATGGTACTATTTATAACTAAATAAATTTTAAATAAATTCTGAAAAAAAATAATACTATTTGTTATAAATTTTAAATAAATTTTGGTATATTAACATATTATTTTTCGTTATTTTCATATTTGAATTTAAATTTGGTGGCACAATCTCCATACTACTGTGAAGGGATTTCCTACTTGTCATGAACTATTTACCACTTTTTTATGCTTCACACACAAGTTTCATAGATGTAGAATTCTTGGTAAAAAAGTAATTAGATAGGATCGAACATCATATAAATTATATTTTTTATAAATAATTTAAATTATATATATCAATATTATTGTTTTTTCTCAATACACACAATTTTTTCCCCTTCATTAAATGGAGCAAATGCTGCGAATGGAGACATGACAGAAGGGCACCTAATGGATTGTGCTACAAGTGCAACACCACCAACCACGGGACAAACATGGGAGCAGAGTATAGAGGCATTGAAATCTCGAGAGAGAGAACTCAGAAAGCTGCCTCAGCTTGTACCATCGGAATCCAACCAGTCGAAGGAAGAACTTGAAGCATCAAAGTTAATGCCCCATCAATTAATTGGGGCTATTGAAAAACGAAGCGTGTCTAATTTCTTGTCAGTGTTAGAGAAACTAACTTTGGAGGAACGAGGGAAGGTATCTTCCATCGTAGAGAAAGTCACCCGTGGAGGAAATACTATCCTTCACCTAGCAGCTCAAAATGGAAGCCTAGAGATTTTTCGTCTAATGGCTAATCACTTCCCTCAACTGATCGCAAGGACAAACATCATGGGAGATACGGTTCTTCATGTGGCTGCAAGAACTTGGGACTAACTTTGTCGATATACTTGAAAAATATTATGCAGAAAAAAGGCATTCTTCTGGAAGCCAATTTCATCAAGAGCAGATAAATCTGTGGAGAATAAGGAATGAATTGGGAAACACAGCACTCCATGAGGCTGTGATTTCAGCTAATTTTGCTGGGGCCATTCCCTTGTTTAAAGCAGATAAAGTTGTGGCAATTTATCTGAATAAAGAAGAAAAATCACCATTGTACTTTGCTCTTGAGATTGGAGATGATCGAATTATTGATCTTTTACTGGAAACACCATTACATAATCAAGGGAGGCACCAAGGAACCTCCCCACTCCATGCTGCTATTATGGCAATAATTTCAGGTAAAGGCAAATGGTATAGTTGAAAATTGAAACTGGAATAATATCTTCAATAGAACTTTCTTCTCTTATTTCTATCTCTACTCAACATTTTCTGCAGGTCAAATAAGAAAACATGAATTTCAACCCTTGGCTCTGGGTGGGATCATCAGAAGCATGGAATCAAAGCTCAGGTCTTGGACAAGTGAAATAAATTGCCGTGATATAATTCATTATTCTGGTTTCATTGAAGATTATATTACTTTCACAAATTTTAGCATCTAAAGTTGTGGGTAAAATTGCATCTTCTGGTAAAATTGCATCTCATGGTAGAAAATCAATTAAATTAGTTTTGACATGTATAAGGAAGATCACCAAAAAAGCTAGTAAAGAGAGTTGATCAGATGGTTTTTAACCCTATAAAAAGGGGTAAATGAAAACCAAAAAAGGACATTAAGGGAGGTTATAAGACATGATCTCTTAATAAATGATATATCTGAAGATATGATTTTTTATTGAGCCCAATGACATTGTGCTATTCATATACTCACCTTCACTTGGTAGGGACCATGTTAGTGCTGCAGTTGTTGTTGAAGACTTAATATCATATGAATAGTTACAAAACATAAGCTTATGACTGAAGAAAGAGTGATGGGTATCTAAGTGAGATAGGAAACCCTTCCCTGAAAGATATTGAGATAAGAGAATTAACTCACTTAAATACCTTATTGAGCATCCCATACTACTCAATGTGGGACTTGAGCATCCTATACTACCCAAGTCCCCATTAATTAGCCTCCCTTAAGAGTCAACGTCCAGGTGGCTGCACACTACTACACTTTACTCGGCTTCCCCATCGGTTAGAAACCTCTACTGATTAAAACCCTTTGTAGGTAGCCCTCTCCGGAACTGTCGATACCCAAGCTCTGATACCATTAATGGGTGTTCAAGTGGGATGGGGAACCCTCCCCCAAAAACTAGCTATTGAGGTGGGAGAATCAACCCACTTAAATACCCTATTGAGCATCTTATACTATCTAATGTGGAACTTGGACATTTCATACTACCCAAGTTCCCATCAAAGAGAGATTTTGACTTTCAAATTTTTTTTGTTTGCATTCAAATAGCACATTTCCTTGCTTCCCTTCTCAATTTGAATATACTCTAACTGAAATTCATGCATTTTCAACACCACGTATGCTAAACAGAATATTGCAAAAAAAAAACCATCTATACTCAAAAGATGAACCCTTATATTTTGCAGCATCTTGCATTTCAATAAAACATTTCATTCCTTTCCTTCACAATTCAAATATACCCTATCTGGCTGTTTTAACTTAATGCATTTTCAACGTCAGGTATGTTGAACAAAATATTGAAGAAAGAACCTGAATCAAGAAACTTGAAAGACCAACAAGGTGAGATGTCCATATATTTTCCAGCATGCATTGCATTTAAATAAAAATTTTGCTTCATTTCCATCTTAATTCAAATATACTTTACCTGATTGTTTTCAATTCGTGCATTCTCATCATCAGATATGTTGACCAGAATACTGCAAAAAAAAACCGGAATCAATATACATGAAAGACCAAGAAGGTGGGACGCCCCTACATTTTGCAGCATCAATTGGAAATCATGAAGTTGTACGTACAATTGTAAAAGCATGTCCTTTGAGTGCCTTAGAATGGGATCTAAAAGGACATCTTCCTATCCATGTTGCTTGCAAAAAAGGCCATGTTAATGTGGTCAAGGAACTTGTTCAAAAGCTAGAACCGTGGATTGATCCTATGGAGTTGTTGAACCAAAAAGGTCAAAATATTCTTCACATTGCAGCAAAGAATGGAAAAGATACAGTGGTAAAGTATATATTAAACCAACAGATGCCTGGAGGCTATTAAACCAGAGAGATAAGAATGGGAACACCCTATTGCATTTGGCTTCCAATTACTTTCACCCAAAGATATTGCTATTGCTGACACGAGAGAAGAGACTCAACATCAACCTAGTGCATAATGAAGGCTGGACAGCCCGTGATATTGCATTGCTTAGGAAAAATACACCACCAACTATTCGAGAGGTATGATATGATTCATCCCTGCACTTATTTTAATCATCATTAATTATCCAAACGGCATTTTTGACAAAGAAACAACCCATCTTTGTGCTCATGTCTTATTACATCAATTAAGATGAAAAACTATTTAATAATTGAGATGATCATATAGTCTGTGTCTGTGTGTGTGTTATCTACAGTTTACATCATTAGCCATCTTGAAATTAATGGATGCACCCTTAAGTGAGAAGGGACGAAGAATAAGGTATTTAGATACAGAACAACCTCCGATTGGATGGATTAAAGACCGGGTCAGCACTATCTTACTAGTAGCAATATTGGTTGCCACTGTAACCTTCACTGCTGGTTTTACTGTGCCTGGTGGGGTCAATAACTCTGATGACAAAGACACAACAAAAATAGGCATGGCCACTTTGGTTAACACAAAAATGTTCCAGCTGTTCACAATTTGTGATGCAATAGCTATGTATAGCTCTACCATGGGGTCTTTCATTTTGCTATGGGCTCAGCTTAGTGACTTTCATATAGCAGTCAGTGTCACGTACTTTGCTTTATATTTGGTGGGTTTGGCTCTATTTACAATGTCAGTTGCATTTATGGCTGCAATACATGGAGTCGTGAGCAGTGTTTCTTGGCTTGCTGGGATTGTGGTGATTATTGGAATCATCTTCCTTTTGATGTTTCTGGGTGTATTTATTCTCCTAATATTCCCTTTAGGAGAACGTGCTCTTTTCTTTGATCACATCTCTGACTTTATTTTTAAGATGATCATCCCATTTTCAGGAAGTTATGGGAAATTAACTAGGAAAGTTAAAGTTAAGAAGATGAAAGCAAAGGAAGAACCAAAAAAGGACAAAGGCACATGAAGCCCAACAAAGGAGGGCAGAAAAGCTTGTAAGACAACGTACCTTTTAGTTGCTTTTGAAATAAAAAGAACAACAAAAAGGAAGGAAGGATTGTACAAGTTTGGTTCTTATCTTGGACATCATGTCCTGGACAATATGACCATTGTAATAAACTATCTGCCACTTTATTAATTATTTTGATAGATGGATTTTGAAGTTTGGTTTGATTTAACCATAAAGAATCGGAAGAATTATATATATAAAAACTAAATCTTTTTTACTGTTTATTAATTGTAAAGGTGCGATTTTTTAAAATTGTTTATGAATCCCGTGTCTTGCACCAGATTTTTTCTAGTTATAAGAGTGCACAATTATCACAGACACTTCATCACAATGACTAAATCAACATTTTTTTCCATGGTACCAGCATTAGAAACTAAATCAACATTTTGATTACTCAGTTTAAAATAAATATCAGTAGTATGCCTTTTACTTTTCATTTTACAATTATCATTCAGTTAGAATATTATAGGATGCAGCTCACATCATAACATTAGGCGTGTGGGTACAGAGAACTCTGTTAAAGCTTTACATGACTAAGAGCTTTTTTCAGTATACAGAATAGGATGGAAAAATTAATTAAATGAAAAATTATTTTGTATATGAGAAATATCCCTTTTATTCCTGAATAAAATAAATAAATAAATAATTGGAAAGAAACTCCTACTAAACTAAGTAATGTTAATAGTAATACATATTATATATCTTATTTTTGTGCAAGAGAATGAGAAACCCTTCCTCTGGCACAATCCAAAGGGAGCATAAGTTCTATATTATGTACTAATTGCTAACATTTGGACATGAAACAAAACGACAGGTTGTTGACATGTACCTCAACATGTCGTAAATCAAAAGGTATTCACGAGTTACACTCATAAAAATGTAATTTTAGAAAGAGTCAATTTTTAATTTATGACTGTAACATCAGGGAGGGAATGATTTAATAACTCATATGACAACGATGACAGTTTTATAGATTTGGATGAGTTTAATGAACTTAAATTTGATCCCAATCACTAAATGCAATCTAGCAATCCCAGAGAAAAGAGTAAAGCTTTTTGTGACCCATATCCGACTGAACAAGCACAATAGCAGAAAAAGATGCTATAAGGAACAAATTTCTTCAGAGACATTTTCTCAAACAAATGAATGTCATTGAAAATAACAATAATAGTAATGACCAATCAGTAAAAAGATTCAGACAAATACGGAATGCGAGAGAGGAAAAGAGAAGAGAGATTGAGAGGCCAACCTGTCTGTTGGTGGAGCAAGTGGAAGTTCGCGGTTGCCGCGAGAGGTCGAAATTCAAGAAATGTGAGAGGTGGGGCTGTGGATCGCGAGGCTAAGTGTTACTAGTGTGGTGTGCAGCTCCTGCTTATAAAGCAGGGATCCTGATCCATCTGATGGGTAAATGGGCTAGTTTTAGAATTTTCCTTCGGTGGTCATCAGAAAGAAATTATGTTATACTAATCAATTCTAGATTGTTTAGATCAATTTGGACGGTTTTTTAATTATATTTTTATTTTATTATATATAAGATTTAAAATAGATATAACTAGATTTATTTCCCACGTGATGCGCGGAGATAATCTATATCATATTGAAATTAATTATTTTTTACTAAATCTAATTGAAAATTGTTTAGCATACAATGAAATGTAAGATATTTCTAAACAACTGAATACAATGCACCAAATGAAGATGTTGAAATGTAATTGGATAGAAAATATTTAGGAATTTACATCATTATTTTGTAATATGTTAATACATATAAATTAAAGTAGCACTACTTCTCAACATAGAAAGTTAAAGATTGCATGACAAATATTGTTGCTAATACTTTCATAATATGATAAGTTCAGATGCAATGTTGTGTTATGTTACCAATTGTAAAAATTTAAAAAAAGGCATAATAAAAAAAATCTAAAATAACAGTATAGGGAAAGCACAACTTAAGAATCAATCAAATGAAAATGCTTCAACATAGGAATGCTTGCAATACAATGAAACTCTTGCAAAATCATCATTAAGTCATTGTAATCTTGAGATTTTGGAAAACTTCTGGGTAAACAACATTTGTAGTAGTTGTCATTGGTTTGTTATCGAGTCATGAATTAGGATTTTCAGGCCTTTGATATTTTTTGTCCTTGATAGAGCCACATATAGTTGGCCATGTGTAAACACTGGTTTAGGCAAGTACATGCCTACATTTTGTAGTGATTGCCCTTGGCTTTTGTTGATAGTCATTGCAAATGACAGAATTATTGGAAATTGCCTCCTCTGCATCTTGAATGGCCACCTTGATTCTGATGGATTCATATCCATCCTATGAATGAGTACTTTCTAGTTGAGATGAGAATCATTTAATGTAACTGCCTCAATCACATGTTTCCCAAGATAGGTTATTCTAAGTCTTATTCCATTACAAAGTCCTGCTGACTGGTCAACATTGTGTAAGAGCATGATAGATGCCCCAACCTTTAATGTCAATTTATGAGGAGACATGCCTGAACAATTGATTGTGTTAAGGAATTTAGTTGGATACAATTCATCCAATGAATCTGAAGCATGGGTAGATTAACATATTGAGTCAGAGCTGTAGAAGTCAACTAATTCTCCTAGAAGTAGAGAGCAAACATAACCATTTAGCTCTGAAACTGTGTTTATAGTTGATGCAAGGATTGCTTTATCTGTGCAGTAATCTGGAGTGTTAACATTTGCAGATAATTGAGGGTATGTTGCACAAACAATTGCTTCTAGTGGACCAATGTACTCAGTGATAAGGAATTCTGGAGGAATGGTAATTTGCGCTATACCATCATCTACCTCTTCTATCTTGCCATCACTAATGTCAAGCAGTCATTGTGAAAATTTTTTCATTTCATCATTGCTAGCTATGGAAGATGTTGTTTTCAGCCGCATATTTATAGTAAGATTTAGAACTTCACAATAGTTCCAAAGGAATGATGCATTGATTGATGCATTAACTATATCTGCTCGTGTAGCTTTTGGCATAACAGGTAGGATTTGCTTGAAGTCTCCACCTATCACAACATATTTTCTACCAAAGGGCAAAAGTTGGCTATTTGAAATCTATGTGCTCATAATATCCCTCATTGTTCGATCAAAGGCTTCTATTACATGTCTCTTTATCATAGGTGCCTCATCCCATATTATGAGCTTTGCTTTCCTCAGGAGATCTGCAAGCTCTGAATTCTGCTTTATATTGCAAATAGATTCCTCATGTATTTCAAGGGGTATAGCGAATCTTGAATGAGCAGTTCGACCACCTGGAAGTAGTGTTGTTGCAATACCACTAGATGCTACGTTAATAACAATTTCTCCCTTTGCATGAAGAGTATAAGACAAAGCATTCCAGAAAAAAGTTTTCCTTGTTCCTCCATAACCATAAACAAAGTAAAAATGATCCAATGGACTAATTGTGGATGCAATGATTTTGTCATAAATTGATCTCTGTTCAACAGTTAAGGATGAGAGAAAATAATCTAATTGTGACTTCAGCTCCATATGATCAACATTAAGTTCCTCTAATATGAGATGGTTAGAAGTGTCCACCACCATAAAGTGTAAGCTCTCAATGACAATGGAGAATTGCTCAAGATTTTTTCCATTCCTTTGTAACATTTTCTGGCTTTCAAGTAATGCTGCTGTTTTCTTTTCCTTAGCTAAAATTATAATATATGTTAATGTGCCAAAGTTTGTTTAGAATGCAATCATATCCATAAAATAAAGAAATTGCATAATGTAATAAAATTTAATTCATACAAATGACAAATTGTTATTGTAACAAAGATGTTCAATAGTTAATATACCTGAATAATTCTGATTAGAGTATGAGATGTATAGCATGTCTTCAAATAATATTGTAGATGTTTGAGCCCAAACAAAATTTGGCCTACTAAGACAATTTGATAACAGCATGGTGACAAATAGTTTGCAAAGGTATTGACCTGATGCCCAAGATGATGCTTCTTTAATTGCATCTATATATTCTTGATCATCGTCGAGTAAACCCATGGCATAACAAGCAGCTCTATATGTAGGATACACCACATTAATCTTGTTGAGTAAAACTCATAGGTAGTAAAGTTCACAAAGAGCCGGTGATGCATGTTGTAATCTTCCAATTGACAGACCCTTTTTCAGAGGCTTCCACATTCTTTGTTTTCTATGGTAAACAAAGTATGTTTGGAATTCAGTGTATGTCTATTTCCTTGCTTCGGAACTTCCCCTGTTGCATTCCATCCATGATAAGAACATGGATTACTTTACAGTTTTTTTTTGTAGAACTGATGAAATTTTTTCTGAATCAGAGCACACAACAGGTTGTTGATTGGGCAAGTGGAAGCTCAACCTTTCTATTGATGGATATCTATGATGGATATCAAACCCAAAAATTCTCCATGCAGCTTCTGAAGTGGAAATATAACAACAATCGAGATATTGTTGAACTTTATCAATCACATTACTCTGATTATTTGCACAATCATTTTTGTATAGCGTCGCAATCACTCTATCATTGCCCTTATTGATATATTTGAAAAGATACTTAATAGCCCTTGATTGATTTGTCTTCTCAACATTTAGGTGTGCATGGAATATTTGTAACAGATAAGCATTGTAGGGAACAACAAATCTATTGTCCAAGGGAACACTGTTCCTTTCTACATACCTTCCATCCTCCCTTCTTCTATATGTAGGATATCCTTCTTCATCAACAACTGTACGTGTATTGAATTTCTTGGGAAAGTATTTACTGCACTTGTTTTTTTTCATGCATGGTGACTTTGGATTGCTCTGCCCGCAAGGACCATATACCATGAATGTTTGGACAAGATCATACAACATAGGATTTTTTTTCCTATCAGGTATCTCAGCTGTGACAACTTTATCCACTTGCTCTGGAGTTTTAATTTTTTCACATTCAGCAAGGAACAACAGGATATGTGCATATGGCAAACCTCTCTTCTGGAACTCAATAGTATAAACTTTTGCATTGTTCACAATATGTTAGATAATTACTCAATGAGTTAATTTAGGTATATGCTAGTTTGATTAGTAGACTTAGATGTATAAATTAATACCTACATGTACTGTATCGAAGATTCTTCGTTCTTTGATCATGGCCAGCAACTGCTGTAATTTCATGTTGAAAATTCTTGAGATGATTTCAGCCTGATCAGAAGGTGTAACAGAGTCTTTCTCATAATGTCTTTTGATCTCAGGTCATGCTAGGTTACAAGTAAATGTTAAGAAGATATCAGGATATCCCACCCATTACAAATAGCCATTGCATCTTGGTAGTTTTGCAGTAAATACCTTGCCCCACCTATAAATGATGATGGCAGTACAACTCGCTTGCCAACATTAGATGCGATAGTGTCTCCTTGAAGAATCACTTCACTTAAGTCTTGGTACAAGTCTACACGCAAATGTTTTTGGTGAGTCTTTATAAATTGAAGTCTTTGGGCTTCTATCATAGTATATCCGTCCACAATGAACTGTTGTAAGAATCTCCTAGCTAATAGTATAACGGATATTTCAGAGCTTCTTCTCATAAACCTGTATGCAAGGTATTCTTGGATAGTTACTCTCTTATTCTTCTTAGACTTTTGAAGAGATGATTGTCTATACAAGATATCATCATGATAACCATCTTCACCGTATGGAAAGATTAATGGATATTAAAGTAGGAGGTAAGAATTGTGAGTTTCACTAATGCGTTTTAATCTGCCTGATCTCTTCTCAATGACAATATCTCTGGGACTATATTCCATTTCAAAGTCACCAACTACTAAAGTCGCAACTTCAGAGCATGAAGGTATATTATACTTTCTCCCATCTTTTTCTCTCTTTGAAAGAAGACAAATTCACACATTTGCTTCTTGATTAGCATGAATCATCTATGAAGCTAAGCGATATTTCTGAACATAGATATTTATAGCATCAAGCTCTTTCATTATATTGTGAACAATTTGTGGATCAATTATCCTCCCCTTATCATTACCACTGACAATAATAGCACATTTTAAGTATAATTAGAAAATTTATTTATTATTTGCACATATAAATTGAGTTAAAAAGTTTAGTCACAATTACCTTACTATTGAAATTCTGTTCTGAACCTTATTGTGAGTGTCATATATATAGAGCTGGGAGTAAATTGGTTTGCATCCTTCAGGTGGCATAAGGCTACCAATTTTGTGATAATTATGACCGGATAAAACAAAGCTATATGGTCCTCTTACGCAATTAATGTCATGATTAATATGACCACCCATTGATGTGAATGAGAACATATTATTGTAATGTCTAATATTTGCCAGGAAATTCTTGGACTCATTTGTGCTTGGATTGAAAAATAGACTGTATAGATATGGAGGAGGGTTATGCATCAATGGTAGTTGAACCTTTCCTTGCCTATAACATAAGGAAAATGTGGCTGATGGATGGTCATGATTAGATTTAACCCTATCTTCAAACCATATTTCAGCTTGACAGAAAGGACACACAAAAATTGCATCTCCAAGATCAAGGTATCCTATATATAATTTATATAAAGGTAATAAAGCTATGAAATATAAAACTTATTACAATAAAATAGTAGTAGCATGAGTTATATGTCTTGACGAATTGTGCTTATGGATTGTGAACTGATATCATGCATTTCATGCTAATTATTAAGATCTACATTATGAAGTTCTCCTGATTCCAGTGAAACAATCTCATCTAAATAAAAGTAAATAAAGAGTAACATTTATTTATCACAAGAAGTGTGATGGTCCATTGAATAATGTTAAGTAACAAAAACCAATCATATACTGAATAGATTTAAGTATTACCTTCGGCTGGTGCTGGTGCTTCATAGTATTCTTTCTGAGAGCATGGATTAAAAAGGTGGTTCTATTGAAATAATCATAAATAATAACAGTTAGGTTAGTGAGGTGTGACCATATAAAACACCTGAAGTAGTCTATAACATTTTTAAGCACTTAGAGTTAATGTTCAACTTGCACAATGCACATGACTTAATTCAGTAAGTATGCTTATCATTTCCAATCACACCATTAAACATTGAGCAGAGATTCTTTGTTATATTTGATATATCTTGAAGGGCTTTCTGAGTAACATTGTAGAGTTCCATTTTGTCTGTGTTTTGAGTACAAACATTTGATTCTTGTGTATACTGCTCGTGATTGACCAAGGGAGGTAACTTAAGCAATTGTTGATTAGTTGCTGCAATATTATATAAGTTAACTTGACCACATTAAATAAACAAACGTGATGACCTTCAAATAAAATAATATTAAAAAAAGTTTAAGCTGTCATTGATAGGATTAGTGTTCTAATGTTCAATGAGTACCTGAAGTAGAGGTCTTCTCTTTGTTGTCTAACCCTTTAGACAATGGCTCCCGCATGCTTGGATTTGCATTCTCATTAGGTTGATATGTACATTGACCAATATGAGTGTTTTGATAATCTGCTGTTGTTGTTGATTGATGTGGAGTAGCAGACCATCCTTCAAGCCAATAATTCTTATTGTGAGTAAGATAATAAGCAAATATCTTTCATAGATGTGCAAAAGTTGCTATAAATGTGAACAATTATCCAACTACCTTCATTTAATATTTGCTCCATCATGTATTGCCTCCTACTCCTTTTTGTCCTTTTCATCATTGACATAGTTACCTGGCATGGAAAGAGTATGATTTCAGTAAGCTAAGTATAATAATGTAAATGAAGAATCAAACCAAGTTTAAGTTGAAGACTTTCAAAGTAGCCAGCAATAGCAGATAAAATTCATACATTATGATAAAGTTTACCTTCAGAATTTGTTTTGACCGAACTTAGAGGGAAAAGAAGTTCAGAAAGCTTATATGTCTAGATCCTATTCATATTCATATTGTATATAATTTCATTATAGTGATATATTGATGATGATGATGATGAAAGTAGTGATGGGTAGATTGAGTGGTTGGGATGAAGATTAAAATGATATGTAAAAGATTTTGTCTGGCCTCTACAAATTAATGTCTTTTCGTTATTAATAATATTTGTAGCCTTGAAAAGGATAGGATGTGCCAAATGATATAAGAGTTGGTGATGGATATCTCATTTTCCACTTTTTTCTCATGAGGAGATAGTTCTTGTGTATCTTTTTCGCAGAAGTTACGGTTTACATTAAATGCACATGACATAAGGGAAATGGATATCTCATTTTCCACTTTTTTCTCATGAGGAGATAGTTCTTGTGTATCTTTTTCGCAGAAGTTACGGTTTACATTAAATGCACATGACATAAGGGAAATAAAATCTTCACAAAACCTTCATTTTTTATGCTTTGATAATTCATATAGTACTTGTAAAATACAGTTCCCATTTATATTTGATTTATACATATATAATCATAATGCTTTGCTTGGACGTGTGCAAGGACGGAGGGAAAGGGGGACTTGGGGAGCCATGGTCTCCCCCATCTCCTCCTTTTCCTCATGTAATGGAAAGATTTGGTCCTCCCAAAATTTTTCTAAACTCATATATTTATGTATTGATATCTGATAATTTCTATTACCTTGTGTTGAGAAAACCCAACATCATTTCTGCAATTAATGCTTATCACATTAGTAAAATAATCAGTTTTATTGATTTTTATTGATTTTTTTTCGATAGAAACTATACTTGTTATATTAGTTGAGATACCTTATAATATGAATTGAACAAAAAATTGCTCAGCACATAGATGTCCTTATTTAACTTTCTCTCTCTTATAGAGAGGAAATAAGTAAGGGTTGTTATAAATTATAGATATTAGTCTGTTGCAATATATATATATAAAATATCCAATATCTTAATATACATATTATCCACTGTAATATCATATATCATCAAAGGTAATTCAAAGTATTGTAATAAACTAAAGCAAAATATTTATCTATATACACAACATATGTATATTATCTTATATGTTTTGTTATCTTTTTTTTTTCTTTAAAATTAATGCACTAGATGGTATACATGGTTTCAATTTGTATTTGTTCTAGTTTTTTAAATATTATATAATTATGCATGATTGGTTATCTGAGGCTCCCTTTTAAATAATAAATTATTTTTTAAAAATAATTATGATAGATGTTAAAAATTAAATTAATAATATATATAAATTAATATTTAAAAACTTGGCCTCCCCAGACTTTAAGTGCTGGCTCCGTCCTTAGACGTGTGGGTGGGCAAAGAATAAAGTTACTTGGATGAAGTCTTTCATTTAATTATATAAATAATACAAATTTAACTCAAATAAAATAAAGGTAATAAAAGATTAATAGGATTGATATTAGTAATTGCTGTCACTATTTAATACCCTTTGGATTGAGATGTGAAGCATTACCAACTACGAAGAGGTAAGTGATAAAGTGCTTTCTTTTCATTGAAAAAGTGTTGGGCTCCACAACTACATGTTTAACTCATTGAAAGTGAAATAAAGATACATTTACATAAATTTTATAAAATGTAGGTATTATATAAAAAAAGAATGCTACTAACAACTTTAACTCTTATGATTCTCATTCTATTTTATTTTTAATGTATCAGCTTTAAAAAAAAGTATATTTACATAAAATTTATAAACTGTAGATATTATATAATGATACATTTATTTTACTAATAGTTTTTTTCTTCCTGTGGAGAATAAAATCTAGTTTACATAATATAATTATATTAAACATGGAAGATCTAATTCCTAAAGAAAATAGAAAAATAGATTAATGGAAAAATATTGAACTGCTTAAATTTGTGAAAAAAATAAAAAACTAATTAAAAATACTTAGAAATTAAGTAAAAGTGGAAATTGAGAGCAAGTGGATTTTCTTCTCTTTTATTTTATCTAATCGGAAAGTTTCTTTTTTTTAATCTAATTAGGAAATATTAATCAACATAGGAATGAGAGATTAAAACATTTTTATAATTTCTTATTAGGCAACTTATTAATTAATTAATGATTGTACTTTCTTGGTAAGGTTATTAATTTTCACACTTTCATTAATTCAATTAACAAATGTTAAAATA
Organism: Adenanthera pavonina; assembly: GCA_026686845.1. Taxonomy (NCBI): domain Eukaryota; kingdom Viridiplantae; phylum Streptophyta; class Magnoliopsida; order Fabales; family Fabaceae; genus Adenanthera; species Adenanthera pavonina. The sequence continues at coordinate 47,539,560 of JAIVEN010000001.1, read as the reverse complement.
AAAATTAATATGTAGCATTGTCATATATAACATAGTATTATGTAACAACTTAACTGGTTAAGTTTATATAATTCCATGGTATTATGTAAAAAAATATTACTATTAGCTTTAACTCTTATGCTTCTTCTTCTATCTTTTTTTTTTCATCTTTGTTATAAATTTTCATAATATAATTATATTAAACATGGAAGATCTAATTCCTAAAGAAAATGCAGAAATCGATTAATAGAAAAAAAATTGAACTATTTATTATATAAAAAAATTATCTCACATTGTTGAATATTGTTGAAAGTTAATCCAAGCTATAATGTGAAGTTCAATTAAGTATTATAATTTCCCATCAAGAATTGGAGGCCCGGTTCACACTTTCTTGCTCATATGTCAATTATTATTTCAGTATTTGTTATTAGCATGAACTATTTTGTATTTTGTAATTAATAAAAGACAAGAAAATCATTTGCTCTCAATTTCCACTTTTCCTTAATTTCTTCCATACATATTTTTTTTTCTCAAATTTAAACCGTCCAATTTTTCTGACCTCTCTTATAAATTTGCATAATATAGTTATATCAAACACGAAAGATCTAAACATGGTCGTTTCAATTATTACTAACTTACTAGTTAATATAATCATGGTCTAACCATAATAGTAGATAACAATTTGATACAATTAAAACATCCCATTCAACATGAACTAAAACACCACCGAAAATAAAAGAGAGGACACACAACAAATAAAAAGTAACAAACACTAATTTAGTGACAACAGGACCAAAGGTTCTACATTATTGATAGGTACGTGATTCTCCAGCATTATAACATGGGAATACTTCATGTAACACAATTCAGTAGTTCAACATAATCTTCGTCATGCAAAGGTAGTTTCTTAGAACTGCTTGACCTGTATATCGAAACATTGACTAACTATTAACATTAATCACAAATTATCTATATTCAAAACCAATTTATGACTCAATAAGTTACAAACCATGTCACCTTTATATATTGAAACTCTAGCATACAGAATAGTGACTCTAACATCATCTTGTTGTAACACCTTGTGGGGCCAAATCTGTAGTGTCTTCATTGCTAATTCACCATCTAAAATGCATTTAATTACATTGAATCTGCAAATGAAAGATGTCGAAGGAGATAAGTGACATGAGTAGTAAGAAATTCTCAAGTGAACAAAAATGAATTCTAGACACAATATAGCTAGGTTTGAACAGGCAACATACTCAGAATCCATGATCTCAAATGCAATTAAAGGCATCTCAGCAATAACAGGTCCTTGCAAATTTACCAGTCCTGGACGTAAAATACGACCAGTAACATCTACAAAAAAATAATACTGAATTACCCAATGGTAGACTACTAAATTAGACACATTTATGAGCCCCTACAGATTGAAATGAATAAAGTCTAATGTATTGACTTACCTACAAGTGAACTAATAAATTCCTTCCCCTCCAGTATTGTTTGTATATCAATAAGCTTGGGATAAGGATAAGGTATATTTGATTGTGCATGGTAATAATGAGTTGACCTATTAAAAGCTATCATATTTGGCAAAGTTGTAGGCTTGTTTCAGTGTATATTTATCTCCACTTCAAAGTCATATAAAAGGTAACACTCTCCTTCAAGTATGTCAATAATATATGTCGCATGCATTTTGGTATTAACCAATCTGGCGTGAATCTTTTGGAGCTACAAAAAAACCAAGAGGCAAGATGTCATATAACTACACTATAACAATAATACTGCTTAAAATACCTCAACTTATATAATGTGGATAACAATATCAATATGCCCCATGATCAAGCAAGATAAACTCAAGGGATTGCATGCTCGGAGATGTGATATGGCGCCAAAACCTCCTCACCACTCGCACACAAATTGCTTGTCTTCGAACACCACGGATGAGTGATGATATTGGGACACCAATGAAACAACTCATCTTTCCTGTCGTGACTGGAATGTTACCAATTAAAATTATTTCTACAAACCATTAAAAGATTTTGAGTGAGATATATGCCACTCAATTTATAGGTAGAAGCCTTGCCTACATAGCAGAGTTTGAGAACATTAGCAAACATCAAAGCTTACCGACTGATGGGTTTACAATTTTGAAGGAGAGTATTCCGTTATGCTAGTGCATTAAATGCTGTAAGTCCTTTGCTGAGTTTTAGATATTGCAAAGTGCTTGCTCTATCAATGGCGTGGATGGACCCCTAATATAAAGGATGAGGACAGTGAGTAAGACATAAAATAGTTTGATGCACAACAATTGATGCTTCTAGATTTTATGAAAAATTAGGTGAGATAGTATGTCTTGATATTTCATATTAGATATGACTATACTTGACAACTATATTAGGTTTATAGGAAAGCAAAGTATGGCCATTGAATTGAAATGACATAACCAATAAGTAAGTATAACCACTACACTATGAAGACTTTGGCATTAATGCAACCCTTGCAATCATGCTTCCATAGTCTAGTATTGATAGGTATATGACATAATGTTGTGACCTAGTTTTATCCATATCCCATGCGTACCTCAAAAGTTGTTAACTGGTTAAGGTTGAAATTATTTAGCAAAAGAAAGTGACGACAACAATATGTTTGGTTTTACTTTGCAATCATTTTACCTATAGTGTAAAAGTTGCCCGTCAATTTCAATAAAAAAAAGATCAAATGTCATGTCTTACTCACATCTTAATCAATGAGAATATCATATCGTGGGGATCATAATGTTCCTCTTCCCACAACACAGTAGATATCCTCACTTTGCTATCATTTTACCAATCCTCACACGGAAGCTTGTATTACTATATATCTTTTATTAATATATTTTATTTTAGTCTTTTAGAATTTTTTAATAATTAGAATTTTTTATAATAATTACAAAAGAGAGAGTATAGTGAGGGGAAAGGAGAAATTTAATAATCTATTATTTGGTTTACTTAACAATGCACTGTGTTAAACCCAAAACACGATTAATGTCCACCAAATCCCATGCCTGTCATACTAATTCGTAGCTAGTGACCTATTTGATGTAATTTACTAACAACTTGATGAGTTTATAAATGCACAACCCAATACTAATAAAAATATGGATAAACTTGGGCTGAGGTAGCTAATTGAGGTGTATGTATTGTTATAAAAATAATAAAAATTTTCTTTTTATTGCACAGCCCAATACTTTTTAATGTGAGTTGGTGACTCAATTTTGTTTCCGTCACAAACTTGTTAAGTTCAGCTTCTCATATATGTGTCTTGGCTTACACGATGATTACTGCATAAATTTACCATGGATCACAAAGTATTTACATTGAAAAGACAATTTTACTACATGTAAACATACATTTAACTATAGTACGAGACTACAATATCATAGTTGTAATTCCATATTACAATTATAACTCATAAACATTTAGTCCATGTTTTCCTGCTTGATAAGCTTTGCAGACTTTGTAGTTGACAAGTTCGGAGTGCTCATCTCACCTATTCCAACTTCCACAACATCCTTATTGCCTTGCTTCCCTTTACTCTTCCTCTTCTTCGTCTCTTGTGGAGTACAAAGTTAAGCCAAAGTCATATCATCATCTCGCACGAAATCTTGTGTCTCTATCTCCAACTGAGATGCTAATGATGCCACTTGTGTAAATGATGCTAAGTCAGTGTCCTCCACAATTGAGTGGACCTCCTGGAATATAATTTCATGCATCAAGGTTCGTTCGACCTTAATATCCTTCCTTAAAAGCCTAAACAATGTATATATTATAAGACATTCAATATACCTCAGGATTTGAGTATGTATATTGTTGAATCCAATCTTGATCAATAGAGTAGTCAATTACTGTGCAGGTAGAGAACTTCTTATGCCTTTCAACACCCTCATATTTGATCTCTAATATCACTTGTGAACCAACAACACTTTCCAATACTCTTGGAAAAGAGTATGAACGTCCTTGCTGCAAATCCAGTTCAACTAATTTGTTAAGCGAATTTTTTAATCTCATATTAGAACTTTGGAGAAAAAAAAATGATGACCTTGTCTAATGCCTCTTTCAGTTCTTTGGCAGATTTGTTCAGCAACTTTGCAACATGCCGATCAAACATAACAATAGAAATATTACCCGTGTTATCATTTACAGAATAATGCAATCGGAACTTGTTAAAATGAGGCAAAGATTAAAATTTGATTAAAGTTATTGCATTCACCAATAGAAAAGAACCACTCAAACTGTGAGGAAAAAGTTTGGCAAACAGTATTAGGTACGCATATGGATTGACTATCTGACTTGGGTTCTGTTTCAGGAAACTCCTTTTTGCAAGCATAACAATAAAGTTTGTCATTCTTCAACTTCGGTTTGGTAGAATAGACAACACAACTATCATACATCCATCCGTAATTTGTTTCCAACTTGCAGATTGTGACCAGTGTCATAGAAATAGTACTCTAAAATTAAAAATTAAAAATTAATTAATTATTAACTTCATTAAGTAGTTGACAATATTCCCCATATATTTGGAAGCAATGATAAAAAAAAATAGCATGATAACATAACATACTGCATTCTTTGCTAACAATTGGGCAATGTTGAGCCTCGTTGGGTATTGAAGTAGTTCGGCTGTTCTCAGTGGTGATGAGAAAGGTGATTTAACTTGGGTAAAACTTTGAGAGTCAGAGGAAGATGATGATGGTAGTCTACAACATATATGACCATAAGTATAAATTGTCTATAGTGAAAAATACATTAACTTTTGTCTGTCTAATTTAAAACAAAACATATTTGAGATAAATGCCAAACTTTGTAGTTTAAAATTGAGTCAAACCAAACCTGTCAACAAAATCTTTAACGTGGGACAAGTTTGGGTTCAGTAAAACTTTGGTAGCCGACCATGAGTTTAATATCTCAAACATACCTAACAAAAACAAATAAAACCAGTGAAAATTACTGATAATTTGAAGAAAAAAATAAGTGCTGATACACTAAATGTCTCTTGTCAAATCGTTATTCATCTTGAGCCTAGCCAATTACATAACCACCACAATTGGAGGTTCCATATCCTCCTCTTTAGCATAAAAGGTACTTTCGGTAGACTCACAAAATAATATCACATTGACAGTGTTGTTCCTGATTAACATGCAGAGGCAATCCAATTATATTAATCATGTTATATAGATTGAGATAATAGTACATAATGTCTGAGAAAATTGGCAAACAACTTAACTGATGATCAGCAATACTGAAACAAAGCTTCTTATGGTTCCCATCAGTTCTCTGAAACTCTTCAAGGCTCCCAAAGGACTTCAAAAACCCAATGACATCTATCAATATAGACAGCTTTGAAAGTTAGAATATAGAAATACAAAATCAACAAACTACAGTAAAAAAGAAGGGTTGACATCCAAACCAATTAGCTCATCAGTTCTAGGAACCCCTCTAACAATGTCCCAAATAGGCACAAAATTAAAACACTCCGTGGGGATGGCTGCCTGTGGTCTTTCTTCAGCATGTGTTTTCTTATTAAAGTTGATTCGATACGCATGTGGGGTGGCACGATATTGTGCATTGTTTTCAGTAATAGAAAAAGTTTCTATGAGATAGCATTGCCCCTTCGATGGATGTGTCTTGAATTTCTCAAACAAATGACCATTGACAATAGTACCTTGTATTTTACTTTCCTAGATAATTTATCAGACATCAACAGATTGTATTAAAAAATGAAAGCAAAACCAAGAATGACTAACCTGGTCATCCACAAGAACCATTGAAATACTAGTTATACTGTCAGTAGACCCCTGACTTCTAATACTCCACCTTCGTAGAACCCTTACAATAATCCTCCAAAGATCGGTTCGATCATGAATATCCTTTACACAGTCATGCTCCTTCATGCTCAGCACACAATCAGAATGGAAAATAGGCACTGGATATAAAAATTAAAAAATAAAAAATTTAATGCTAATATTGACACTAAGAAGCAATTGCTCCAAAGGAAATAAAACTCACATATAATTTGGAAGGAAACCTATTGGAGAGAAGAAAAAAATCAAAGCACTACTCTCTTGTTTTCAAAGGACTCGGCCATTGGGTTGCAGATCAAGACAACTGGTATGCCCCCAGACGGTGAACCCCCTACCAACTCATCGGAGAGAGAACGTGAACGTTCTCCGGACAGAACAATGCCCCTAGAACGTGAACGTCCTCTGAACCAGGAATGTACGGTTGACCATGCTCTGATGCTCAGAAGCTAGTCAATCAAACAAAAAAGCCAAAGTACAAGAAATGAACGGTGACTCACTCATGAAAGATGGGGATCTCTCAGCGGACAGTGATAATGAAGAAATATTGACTCCCAGAGACTCTGCACCCGTATACGAAGATGTCATAAACATAGATATGGAAGTGGCTGAAACGCCAGTCACCCATACTACACCCTTCACCTCTTTTAGAGATAAACTGATAGCAGGACATGAGGACGACACTCGGGAAGTAGAGAGAGAACTTGAAAAGCTTATTGAAGGAGAGAAGGACGTCACCGTTGTGCAAAACACCACAACTCCTTCAATCCGATTCTCGTCTCGAATCCACGAACTCTTGGCCCAGGACTTGAAATACGCTGTGGTTGTTAAGCTCCTAGGAAGAAATATCAGCTACAATACACTCCAAAACAAACTAGGAGTCCTCTGGAAATCCTTTAGCCCTTTCAAGCTAGTTGACCTTGAAGAAAATTACTTCATTGTCAGATTTCGATCTGAGGCTGCTTATCAGGCAGCGCTGTTAAATGGACCGTGGGTTATTTTCGGTCATTACCTTTCTATCCAACCATGGTTTCTGGCCTTCTCACCGTCCAGCCATGCAATTAAGAAAGTTTATGCTTGGCTACGTCTACCTGGGTTGCCGTATAAATACTACCATAAAAGCCTTATACGTGCAATCACTCAGGTACTCGGAGAAGTAGTTAGAATTGACTACAATACAAAAGGTGCTGGTAGGGGGAAATTTGCGCGAGTAGCAATCATACTAGATCTGGAAAAACCTTTAATCTCCAAGATTATCGTGGATGACCTGACGATTTATGTAGAATATGAAGGGCTCCCAACTATTTGCTATTGTTGTGGGAAATATGGCCACTTGGAGGAGATATGCCCGCTGAAAAATGGTGGCCAAAATACTGTAGCCCCACCCCAAGCTCCAGTAACTGAACCCTCTCCCATGGAGGCGCGTGAAGCTAACCAGTATGGCCCCTGGATGCAAGTTCAAAGAAGGAATTGGCGGACTGACAAGACATCCAAAAGACAGGCAGGCAGCAGCTCAATCCTGAATGACAGCTTAGGCTCAAGGTACAACGTTCTCAGCTCCTTGGAAGACGAGAATAAAGAAATAGAGGACTTCCCTAGAGACAATCAAAACAACAAAATACTACAACCTAACCATCAAGAAAGCACCAAAGGAAAAACAAAAAGAAATCCTAAGCCCTCCCAAGCCACTGTCCACAGAAAAATTCAAAAAGAACCATCTCTTCCTAGCCACTCCACCCAATCGGAAATCCAGAAAAGCCAAACTAAGACATCCTCTGCAGAAACCCAAAAGGACAACCTTTTCAACTCTACAGCCTACCATACCGTACAGACTAAGACCTCCCTAGACCAAATGAATCACACTGTCATTGAAATCGTCAGCCCCAAAGAAACCCACAAATCCCAAGACCCTATAGATCACTTCTATCCATCTTCCTCAAGCCTCTCAAAACAGCCCATCGTACCCTTTCCAAATAGAAAAGGAAACATTAAGCCCAAACCACCTGACCCACTTAATCCTCCTCATGGACTGAAACTCCAATCATCAGTAAAGTTTAAGACTACCGGGCCCAAAAATCGGGAACAAAGTCTAGCCTTGTCCGCTAGCAAGAGTAGAATGATCAAAGATGCAATAGATGGAATAGAAAAGGATACTGAGAATGATCATAGGGTCCCACTTCTTATGGAGCAATAAAGCTGTCCCATGATGAAGTCCATAATGACATGGAACTGCCAAGGTGCAGCCTCCACCAAATTTGTTCGTGTCTTAAAGGCTCTTATTAAGGAGCACAAACCAGCAGTGTTAGTATTGATGGAACCACGAATTGCAGGGATTAAAGCTGATAAGGTAATTCAAAATATTGGTTACCCCTCCTCCCATAGAGTAGAAGCCAATGGATTCTCTGGTGGCCTTTGGATCCTTTGGTCCCATGCAACTAAGGTGGAGATCATAACCAATCATCGACAATTCATACTAACTCAGTTAGAGTTTGATGATGGAACCAGATTTCTTTTCACCCCTGTATATGGACACCCAAATAGTACAATCCGTAAAAGCTTATGGAAAGATCTTTCTACATTGATGTGTAATAATTCACAGCCATGGCTCCTGGCCGGTGACTTCAACGCCACACTTATGACTGATGAAAGGAAAGAAGGTGCCAGACGAACAGGAGCTTCATGCCCAACCTTCCAAAAGTTTGCTCACGAACAGAATCTCATTGATCTTGGATTTGTAGGCCCAAAGTTCACATGGAGAAGGGGAACAACATTGGTTAGACTTGATAGAGCTCTCTCAAACGTGGAATGGATCAACCAGCACCCAGATTCAACACTCTATCATCTACCTCAAATCCAATCTGACCATAGGCCCATCCTGCTTAAATTAGGCCCAATGCAAAAAACCCGTGCAAATGACCAAAACTTAAGATTTCTAGCTTCTTGGGTTGTTCACCCTGATTTCAATGAGCTTGTCAAAGATTGCTGGGCCAAAAGCCCAAACATAATGGACAACATAAAAAATTTTTCAGAACAGGTCGTCGCTTGGAACAGAAACACATTTGGGCACATAGACAAAAGGAAAAGAAGATTACAAGCGAGAATTTCTGGAATAGAAAAAGCCTTAGAAACTCGTCCTTTGCCATACCTCTATGACTTGGAGTTTGAATTGAAGAAGGAATACGAAGAAGTCTGCCTCCAAGAGGAAATTATGTGGTACCAAAAATCACGCTCGGATTGGATCAACCTTGGAGATAGAAATACATCTTATTTTCAAACAAAAGCTAAGGTAAAGAAAAGGAAAAGAAGGATTTTGATGCTGCATGATAAAAATGGTCAATGGGAATCTGACGAAGGAGCTCTTATTGCTATGGCTACAGATTTCTTTCAAAATCTCTATTCTGTGGACAATCAAGACGCTCGACCTCTCGCCTCTCGAGGTAAGTTTTCAATCCTCCCTATTTCCATGACTGAACTGTTAAGCAGAGATGTTAGTAAACAGGAGACTAAGGAGGCACTTTTCAGCATGAAGCCGTTAAAAGCCCCTGGATTAGATGGACTTCCTGCCCTTTTCTTCCAAACCCAATGGGACACAATTGGTGACTCCCTGTATAGCATGGTTAAAGCCGTTTTTAGAAATGGGAAGTTAGAACCCTTACTCAATGAAACCCTCATTACTCTGATCCCAAAAGTTGAAAATCCAAAGACCTTAAAGGAACTCAGACCTATCAGTTTATGCTCTGTATTGTATAAGGTAATCACCAAGATCATTGCAAACCGGCTCAGTGTAGTTATGCCTCTTCTCACATCCGACTTCCAATCAAGCTTTGTCAAAGGAAGAAACATAGCTGACAATATCATAATCACCCAAGAGGTTGTTCACTCAATGCGAAGAAAAAAGGGCAAATCTGGATGGTTGGCTATAAAAGTAGACTTAGAAAAGGCTTTTGATAGAATCTGATGGGATTTCATAAAGGACACACTACTTGATGCGAGGCTACCAGAGAAACTAATTAAGCTAATCATGGAATGTATCACTTCCCCAACAATGAGAATTCTTTGGAATGGAAGCAAATCAAATCAATTTCGCCCTTCAAGAGGTGTACGCCAGGGAGACCCCATCTCACCTTATATTTTTGTACTTTGTATGGAAAGGCTGTCCCAAATGATATCTGAAGAAGTACAAAAAGGAAACTGGTGTCCTATCAAGCTTGGAAGATCTGGTCTATCCCTCTCACATCTGTTCTTTGCTGATGGTTTAATCCTATTTGGTGGAGCTAATGACAAGCAAATCAACCTTATCCAGAAAATTCTGGACGAATTTTGTACTGCTTCTGGACACATTATCAGTAAGGCCAAAACAAGGATCTTCTTCTCAAGGAATGTTCCAACTCAAGAAGCTCGAAATATCAGCGAAAGATTGGGTTTCCAACGTTCGAACAACTTGGGGAAGTATTTGGGAGTTCCCATCCTCCACTCAAGAGTTACAAGGGCTACTTATGAATACCTAGAAGACAAAATCAAAAACAAGCTTGCAGGGTGGAAAGCTAACTCCCTGTCCTTAGCAGGAATGATCACACTAGCTAAAACTATCCTCAACACAATACCATTCTACCCCATGCAAACGACAAGGATACCCATAGCTACATGTGATAGAATTGAGAAGCTCATAAAAAATTTCATATGGGGTTCCTCAGCTGATAGGAAGAAAACCCACCTCTTAAAATGGGAGAATGTTTGTCAACCTTTAAACAATGGGGGATGTGGATTGAAAAAGCTGAAGGATCAAAACAAAGCCTTCCTCATGAAGCTTGCCTTCACGATGATTGCTTCCCCGACTACTTTCTGGGTTAGGGTAGTCAGAGCAAAATATGGATGGTACAATAATGACCCTAGTACAATCAAGAAAAAACCCAGCTCACACTTATGGAAAAGCTTATCAACGGTTTGGGATGAAGTCCAACTTGGCATTAAATGGAACGCTGGAAATGGGGAAAAAATACGTTTCTGGAAGGACTATTGGACAGGAGAATTAGGACCTTTGGTTAACTTAGCTTTTGCCCCAATTAATGAGGAAACTCTAAATGAGCCTATCTGCAATTATATTGATGCAAGTGAACAGTGGGACAAGACTAGATTTGAACATTTCCTCCCCCTCAAAACTATTGATGAAATTCTTGAGGGCCCATTACCAACAAGTACAAATGAAGAAGCTTCCTGCTTCTGGTACTTAACCCCTAATGGTAAATTTACAGTAGCTTCTGCCTATGAACTCATCAATGACTATCATAATACTACTGAACCTACAGTCTGGTCTCTTGCTTGGAAATGGCCAGGTGCTCAACGGGTACGCACTTTCATATGGTTAGCTCTTCACAATAAGCTCTTAACAAATGAAGAAAGAGTCAAACGGGGCATGACACAAGACGACACATGCACTTTATGCAGGACAGGAATGGAGAGTCTCGATCATGTCCTAAGACAATGCCCTTTTGCCAAAGCTTGTTGGAGAAAATTCATAGCGGACCAAGATAGCCAAAACTTCTATGGTGGCTCATTTCGAAATTGGATGACAAGCAATCTCAGGCCAGATCGCAGCAACACGTGGAGGATCTTTTTTGGACTTTTATGCTGGAACCTTTGGAAAGCGAGGAACAAAAGGATCTTTACTAACGAGATCATGAGAACTGATTCAATTGTTATTACTGTTCTTGCTTTTGTTTCTTATACCATACATACCAAGAGGAATCTAGATTATTTTGATTGACTCCCCTTCTGAACATCCTTTGTATATTCTGTTCCTTAATTTAATCCTCCATTCAAGGAAAAATAAAACTCACATATGAAAGACATAGACAATATTGCATACAGTCCTTTATGAAGCCACCATAATTTATAGACAGATTTAAGGCGCAATTTGTACAAAATTCAAAATTGGGATGAACAATAAATGGAGCAAAAAACTTCAAATCCCTAAAACCCTTACCATCAATTGACAAGCCACAGTAAATCCAACCTAACCATAAGCTGTCCATGATGAAGCATAGGCCTAAAATCTCCATACGATTTCACAATCTGCTTAGAAGATTTCGTTAGAGCCTTTGTAACTCAATTTTTTCCCAAGTGGATGGTACTTAGAAATTAAAACCTGCAATTGATATGAGATATATCTCAGTATGTTGAAGCAATGATAGAGACGTGTCCTAATCAAAGTCCATTGCGACTATGACATTTTGGAGCACCACAAGCTGATTTGCCAAATCGCGGTGAAGAAGGAATGGTTTTCAGAAACATGCGGGGCCAAAAATTAAATGGGAAAGACGGACGAAGGTCTTCGGCATCTTGTCAAAATAAAAAAGGAGAGTCTTCAGATAGGATGGTTAAATAAGAAAAAAAAATATAATTTTAATTCCTTATGCTTTTCCCTAATAAAGACTTCTGGCGATGCTAAAAATATGATTTTTTTTAACTTTGAAATAATTTAAATTTTGACATTAACTTTTAAATAATTTAAATACTCAATTCACTAATAATGTGAATCCAGAAAAATTAGACACTGAACCAATTTAAATAATCCGAAATATAGATATTTAGATATATATCATGTGATCTAAAATAGATATGAGATCAATATTAAATCCAAGTGTTTAGGATTTTAAATGAGTAGCTAATCTTCCCCAAATGTGGGTTTCCATTGATGATAAAAATAGTAAACAATATTGATCTCAGATCTGTTTTAGATCACATGATATATATCTAAATACCTATATTTCAAATATGCCAATATATAATATTTCGGATATGCCAATATATGGGCCTTGAAGAGATGCAAATAAAAAAAAAAGAAAAGAGAACAAAATGAGTCCCTAAAAAACATGGCAGTAATAACCAGTCAACAAATACACATGGTAACAATCTAATGTATCAACACGGAGCCCCAAAAACCAAGTCTGACCAAAGCAGCTCTTGTACAGTAATGACTTATCTTTTGTTTAATAATAGATAATAGATTTTATAATTGTCACTTTTTTATCTCATCACTTCGAATGAGCATTGATGGGAGATTCCTAGTTTTGACACCACTTGTCACGACTCCATTATCCTCTCCTTAAATAGGCACCTAGGGGATGTGCAACGCCCCCATTTATAATTTCAGGACTAACCCTAGTCCATCCAACGTGGGGCATAACATAAGCCTGTTAAGTGTTAAATCTGCACATGTTCCTTTCTGTGATTTTTTTTTGGGTATTTGGATTATGAAACGAGCTGACTCGTGAACCACCCATTATGGACCGGATTGGACATGAAATCTAAACAGATTAGACCAAGTAGCCCCATGGAAAATGGGCTCTAATTTAAGATGATCGGGTAGTTCTTGATCCAACAGAACAAATAATGCAGACACAAAAATCTATAGGAAGTTTGGTCAAGTGATAATAAACTTAATTCTCTCCAGCAAGGTCTTTAGTTTGAGTCTGTGGGAAAAAAAATCACATTAAGGGAGTTTTTTTTCAATTAAGACCTAACCTTGTTTGAATTCAAATGAATCAGTAATATTAAGTACTAGCTAGTTTGTTTAAAACAAAAAAAAGCTATTTAAATGATTTTTTTATGATATTTCATGACTCTCGTGCTTGTCCCTAATGTTACACATGCACGAAAAGGGGCATTTAAAGTCCAAAAAGGGGAAAAAGAAAAAATAAGAGTACCAAGAGGGAACGAAGTTCGCATCGTATCAACACAAAACTTAAAAAGGAAGAGAAAAAGAGTTCCAAACATGGAATCTTAAGCTAACCTCAGCACAAGGATTGTTTAAGAGCATATCAACATACTTATTATATCAACTTCTCAAATTACTTACTTCTCCACAGTTATGAATAATCTTGAGATAATGTGCAGGAAAGGCTTGACCTGTGAGTGTGAGGAATTAGTTTTTTTGGATAACCAGATTTCAAATTAATATCATTTTATATCATGATCAAATTATTAAGAGTTTTTCAGGAAAAAAAAACACATTTTTTAGAGGTTTTTTATTATATATTTTTTCATATTTATGTGATGCCTTTTCTTTAGCTTTCTTGTTTGGCTAAATGCCCTTTTTTTTTCCTTTTTTAAACTAAGGGGATCACATGACCCCATCTGTAAGAATCAATAACTTAACAAAAAAAAAAATCACGAGCACTTGGATCAACTGATAAGAGTTATTCCAACTTAATTAGAGATCTTGAGTTCGAGTCATGAAAATGCAGCAGCGTAAGCGGCCAGGGGCATCCACCCTTGTGGTGCCTGGATAAGTCTGAACTTCATTAAAATTCTTACAGTTCAAGTGAGATAGGTCCAGAATACTGGGTACTCAGGTGAAAAAAAAAACTTAACAAAAGAAAATGACAATGTAGGACAACTTTACGCGATGCTTCTCAACCTGTTAAATCCCACATCATGAGCTCCTATAATATAGATGTTTGTGTATCCATTGCCTACATTAATACTCTTGGTTGTCAAGTTATGAGCATATCCATTAGCCTCTCTCTCTATAGATATGTTGAATTTTAATTTCTCACTCTTTATTTATCTACATATTGGTTTATTGTAAGATAAAAAATATAAATTTCTGCCATAACATCTAACTGATCTACTATTGGACATGCCTCAAATAAGTAGTTATTACATAAAATAATTATTTTAGTTTGAGACAATGCTTCTTATGGCGGCATTTTCAATTGATGCCTAAGTGTTTCACAATTTTTTGGTGGACCTAAGAATGGTTTATATCATTGGTATATTACATTGGACTTAAGAATTAATGGCTTATGGATGCAAGAGAGAAGATGATTTGATGTTAGTATCATCTAAGCATGATTTTCAATGAAACCTCGAAATTAGTAATTATTTTAATCTGTATTGATAAAAAAGTAATGGTTAGTTGGGTAATTATTTAGTCAATTGTAAATAATAAGGAACTTATTTATATGTTTAGATATTGGACTTTTAGATTAAGGGGGACATGAGGTGAATTAGTTGTTGTGATTTAATTTAAAAAAAATGAGTTAGGCATGTTTGTTCTAGTGATGATTAATTAGAACTATGTTCATCATTGGAGAGCATTAATTAAACAATTTGGAAAGAAATTCCATATTCTGTATAGTTTTATTAATACTTATCAATATTTTGATTATAAATCTTTTGTCCAAACTCAGATTGAGGTGTTTCCAAACTTGACAAGAAACTTAGAAGAGTGTTGCAACCTTTTATGTTTCCAAGTTTTTGAGAATTAGTTTGTATCATGGTTAAAAGAGTGTGAAAGCATATGCTCACATAAATGGCTTGAGATTAGGGCTTTGGGTGCAAGTGTAAAGAATATTCATGGTTCACATCTATTTTTTGGAATGTATGACACATTCTTGCATGAGGCACACATCTATTTTTATTTAAAAAATAAACACAGAAAGGATAATAGGTTTAGGATCTGGAGTTAAAATTTCAAACATAGATATACTAGATCTCAAAGCATGATCAGCTATAAGTTTGATAATAGTCACATATCAAGCTTGCTTTCTTTTAGCAATGTTTTGTTATCTTTGCAATTTCTATGACAATGAATTCATATATTTAACCCTTTTTTAACTTACCACATAAAATAGAGGTTTTGAAAGGTTTGATCTCTCAAAAATTATCTTACAAATATTTTGCTTACCATATACATTATAGTACTTTTCAAATATATTAGCTCCATATCTGTGACTGCACAATTTATATTTCATTCCTCCCATGATTGTGATATTGTTCTTTGGCATTATTTGCATGCATACAGGAAAATCCACTATATAAGAGATACAGATATAGTGGGCTTCCTTTTTCCAAGGAGTTGACTTTGTTGTTCAAGGATTCTGCGGCATCTAACATACATGCATGGTCACCTAATTTAGGTATTATACCAAATGCCATGGAAGAAGAAGATGATGTCTACCGTCCAACCTTGGATGGTGTAGATGTTGAGGAAGGATCAGGTGATAGTGATGAAATCCTTGGTGGAGGAGGTGCTGGAGAACGTAGGGGACTTAGTTCAAACATGCAAAATATCAATTTAACTAGTTCTCGTAGTATTGATCAAAGATTCAGTAAGAGGAAGATAGATGGATCTTATCATGGTAAGCAGAAGAAGAAAGGTGCATCCTCATAGGAAATAGCTTATGCAGTAAGTAGGATTGCAAGTGCCTCCGAGAAGCGTACAAATAGTATTACACCACCCAACACATCAATTGCAAAAGAAGTTGCTAAAATTAAAAGAATCCCAGCTATTAGAAATGATAAAGATTGGCTTCCTCGATGTGTTGAGCTGATGTCATCGTTTGATAGAGTTAAAGAAACCTATGTTGCAATGAAAGATACTGAGGAAGCCTTGCTTTGTTGGCTAAGATATAAAGTTTATGACACATAGACTACTATGTAGTCACTATTGTAGATAACTATCATGTAGTGATTGTTGTAGTTATGTAGCATGGAGGTTTATATGGTTTCTTTTTGTGTTATGACTGTTATGGATGACTATCATGTAGTGATTGTTGTAGTTATGTATCTTGGAGGTTTCTATGGTTTCTTTTGTGTTGTGACTGCTGTGGATAACTATCATGTAATAATTGTTGTAGTTATGTAGCTTGGAGGTTTCTATGGTTTCTTTTGTATTGTGACTATTATGGATAACTATCATGTAGTGATTGTTGTACTTATGTAGCTTGGAGGTTTCTATGGTTTCTTTTACATTGTGACTGTTGTGGATGACTATCATATAGTGATTGTTGTAGTTATGTAACTTGGAGGTTTCTATGGTTTCTTTTGTGTTATGACTCTTGTGGATGACTATCATGTAGTGCTTGTTGTACTTATGCAGTTTAGAGGTTTCTATGGTTTTTTTTGTGTAGTGACTGTTGTAGATGACTATCATTGTTATAGTTATGTAGCTAACATAAAGTTTCTATAATGAACTTTGTGTTTGTAGTTATGTAGCTTGGAGATTTCTATGGTTTCTGTTGTGTTATGACTGTTGTGGATGACTATTATGTAGTGCTTGTTGTACTTATGTAGTTTGGAGGTTTCTATGGTTTTTTTTTGTGTAGTGACTATTGTAGATGACTATCATTATTATAGTTATGTAACTAACACAAAGTTTCTATAATGAACTTTGTGTTATGATTGTTATATAGTGACTATTGTAATTACATATGACTTTAGACCATGGAAGGATATCATTAATATGATGATTATATTTAAACTCCCATGTTTGTTGCATGAAGGACCCAAATAGGCGAGCTATTTTACATGATGATTTAACGGAGGATGAACAAGTCGTTGCATTAATTGACTAGTATATGATAATGTATTTATGTAAAGAGTTGTGTATAACTAATGAATAGATAGGGCATTTGTGGGTCTAGGATGTTTTCCATGGGCATCCATCTCGATGTTATGAGATGTTCATATTGGAAAATCAAGTATTTAATCAAATTTGCATTGAATTGGGAAATTATGGGTTGAAAGAAACCACATGCATAGGCATTCAAGAAATGGTTGTCAAGTTCTTATATACTGTTAGACATGGAGTGGGAAATAGGGTCATTCAAGAAAGATTTCAACATTCGGGGGAAATAGTAAGTAGGAATTTTCATGAAGTGTTGAAAGCATGTATTCGCTTGTCATTAGAATACATCAAGCCACAAGATCCTAGGTTTCGTGAGGTTTATAGAAAATTTCAAAATGGTTATCCACTTTTCATTGAAACTATATAAGCTATTGATAGTACTTATATCCCATGTGTAGTGCCTTCCCGTGACCAAATCAGATTTATTAGAAGAAAAGGAATTGCAACACAAAATATGATGGCAGATTGGCAATATGTGATTGAGATATGTGTTTTATTTTTGTCTTGGTTGGATGGGAGGGCACTGCACATAATGCTCATATATTCAATCATGATCAAACAACTCCTAACCTAAATTTCCCACATCCACCTCTAGGTTCATTTTTTGTACCTATGCATATCTACTCTTTGTTTCTTATTCTTCATTGGCATCATAAATACATGACAATATTTTCATTGTTCATTAGGTAAATATTATTTGGTAGATTCTGGTTGTCCAATACCAACTGGATATCTTGATCCATATAGACGTAAACGCTAACAACTTCCAGATTTTCGACGTTCATCTTGTTTTGCAAACACCAATGAGGTCTTCTATTATCACTATTTAAGTTTAAGGTGCACAATAGAAAGGATCTTTGGGGTTTTGAAGAATAGATTCACAATTTTAGGCAAAATGCAAAACTACCATTTTGACACACAAGTCCAAATTGTCTATGTAACAATGGCTATACATAACTTTATTAGAAAGAAATCTATTACTAATTCTAATTTCTTGCTTTATGAAGATGGCAACTTAAGTGTTGACAATGATGATCACAATCATGATGGTGAAAGTCCAATTACACTTTCAGCTGTATCTTCTTTAACAACGATGGATAACATTCGTGACTCACTCAAAGACTAAATAATACAGTACTTGCAACAAAACTAGTCATGTAATTTGTTTAAATATGCTTTTTTAAATTATGAATATTAATGTTAACAATTTATAATTAATGTAATGTATTTATTTTATTACACCTTTTAGTTATTCAAAAAATTAAATTTTTTCACTTATATTTATTTTTAGTAATTAAAATTAACTATATTATTATTATGAAACATATATCATTCAATTAGTTATATAATATTGTATTATAAAACTTATGTCATTTTTTATAATTATACATCCAAAAGTGTTTTTAACTTTTATTATCCACATATATATCAATTTAGTAAACTTACTTTTTCAAAAATAATATCTAAAAATACTTCATTTTTACAAACTTACTCTTATTCAAACTTCATTTTTACAAGTTTCATTTATTCTAACTTACTTTTATAAAACTGAAAACCAAACATGCGCTTAATAGTTTAGATAATTTAATGATCAAACAGTGCTTCAACTCAGGAGTTTCAACCATTGATACATAGTTGTCCCAAAATGGAGTTGACACCTAATTTCAACTTCATTATTATGACGAGGCTTCCGATATCCTTTAATGGGTGAGGTGAGATCGTAAGAACGGTGGAGCAGCTGAAATTATACACACACAATTAATTTTAACTTATATATATATGTATGTATATTTACACTTTAAAAGCAAAAATTGGAACCTTCTCATTTATGCAAAGATTGCTTTTGAACCTTTGAAATCCTCCGAAATATTGACATGTTTTAATTATGTAAGGACATAAAGATTCTAATTATATACATGCGTAGCCTTGATCCGTAGCATATAAAGAATATATATATAACTATATATGTGTCGTAGTTTGTTACTGATTAATTTGTTTGTTATCTGTTATTCTGTACTTAATTACTTAGCAAGTGTATATACCATTAGATGATGCATGTCATGTGCATTTTATTAGATAGGATTAAGTGCCACCAGGCACTATTTGTTTGGTATAGCGAGAACAGAATCTCTCTCCCTCTCTCTCTCACACACACACACACTTTCTTTCAAGTGCGATTTGACTTGATTTATGTTTGAACTTAATTTTATGGCAAAAAAAAAAAACCTTAACTTTTAACTTTTATATTATATATAATGGATTCAAGTGCAATATTGGTTCCAGTTGCTATCTTAATATGTATATGCAATAGCATATAACGGTGTTTTTATTATTCAAAAATGTATTTTTTTATTATATTTTTATTTTAAATCTTGAGCCCGTGCATTATTCGAAGCTTGAGACTAAAGCCATACATACTATATTCAAGGCTCTATGAACAAAGTGATTTTCAGAACATCAATATTCTGACAAGTAAGCTTCATGCTATCTTTTATTTATTTGTTATTTAGCAAGTGTGCCATCTGTCTCTATATTTGAGCTTGATTTTTATATTAGAATGGTTTTAAGTGCAAGATTGAGTTCAATTGCCATTTTGATCTGTATATGCAATAACATAATTCTTTTATTATTAAAAAAGATATATGTATTTTTATTATAATTTTATTAGGAACACAAGGATATTTTGTTTTATTTTAATGTTATTATCTTTTCTTTTCTTTTTTTGCCACTATTTGGATATTATTTAACTTTTCATTTTTATATTTATGTGCCATTTTTCCTTTTCTCTATCTACATTGGGTTGGATTTAAAGAAAAAAAAAAGTCATCAGAAACACGGTGAAATTTGTTTTCTCTTTTGGGTTGATCGCATTCATTTCCTTTTGGGAAAAACTAGATTTTCCTCCATCCGCTCGCACGGGGATGTGGATGCGCGAGTCATACAGAAGTCATTGTATTTAATTCTAAAATATATTAAATTTAAAAAAATAAATCATTAACTCCCTCAATCCTACAAAAAATTGATATCATTAATTAAAATTTATATGATTTTAGAATTAAAAAATATTGAGTTTAGAAAAGAAAGAAAGAAAGAAAGAAATAATGGGGGGTCCACCTAAAAAATGGGAAAAGATGGACCCATTTGTAAAAGAAAAAAATAAATAAGAAAAAAATAGAACTTATTTAAGTAAGAATAGAAAATGAAAATACAAAAAGATACAGAACTTAATGGGGGTGAAGATACACTATTTTTGGCTAATACACAGTGTGGCTCCATTATTCTTTTAATTATATATTGATTGTTGGCCTCTACCGCATTCAAGAACTATCATAGTATCTATCATTTTATTTTGTTGTAAATGGTCTAATTAAAATTAAAAGTGAAAAATCTCTCCTACCTATATAACTAGATCATGGATCCCATGACAAAAAAAAAAAAGAAGATCAATTCTATTGTTGGGAAAAATAAGTATTTTATACTTATAGTTTGATTCAATTTTAAAATTAGTCCCTAAAATTTAATTTTTTGGAAAACACTCCCTCAAGGCTTGACCGTTTCATCTGGTAATCTCTATCTTTTTGGATATCGGAGGTTGACATGTGGCATTAAGTTTGCTGACTTGGCTAACTGAGCACCACGTGGTAGATGGTCTAGGAGACATCATTCTACTGTGAGTTGTTGTTTAATGTAGTTTGTTATGGCAGTTTTGGTGTGGTGTTATTTTATGTTAGGAAGTGGTGATGTGTCCGTACGTATTATTATAATAAGGCATAAGCTATTTTGTTTTGTGGTCTTTAAGAGTTGAGACCAGGTGTTTTGCTACTGTCATGTAATGAATGGTTTATGTACTGGTTTAGTTTGAATGAATGCTCACATTCTACTGAAGTTTAATATCCATTTGTAACTTAATTTTTGTTGTTATAGTTTATTAATTAAGATCAGATATTTATGTTCTAGTTTATACTTCATTGTGTTCGTGATTCATAGAATTTGAACGAAATGAAACTGCCGAAGCATAGTACATTACTTTTGCTCTTTCTATTACATTCATATATTTTTATACATACTCATGAAATTTCTATGCATATCTCAGAGTATTACATTAACCCAAACAAAAATGGTAAGCCAAAGAAATCACTGTACTGCTAATCTCACATTTTCCTGTTAGGTCAAGTTATTTTGATGATGTAACATCTTTCTAATGACGTTGCAAGGACAGTGGTTATTTACACACTTTTGAAGTTTTTTTTTTGGTGAAGATACACTTTTGAAGTTTGCACATGTCAATACTACGTCTGATCATTCCAAATGAAAATGCAAATTTAATTTCCTTCTTCATTTGCCACGTGGCTTTCTGTTAGCCAACTCAGCAAACTTAACGACAGATGTCAATCCCTACGACAAATATGTGAAAATATGGGGACTAACGGTTGAAACAACCAAAATTTGAGGGAGTGTTTTAAAAAAAAATTAACTCTAGAGACTGAATTCCAGACTAGGGCAAACTATGAGAATCAAAAGTTTATTTTTCTCTTTATTATTTATAGTTTATAAATAAGATAATTTTCTATATATTAAATTAAAATTTGTTGTGTTTTTAGTTGCAAACATATCATATATTTTAAATTATTATTAATTGATGATCCTGCCGGTTTCTATTCTCATCAAATTTTGGAAGTTATTCTTTTAAAAAAAAATAAAAAATGAAAGCCGCAACTTTTGGTGTCATTTGTCACCGGTACGTGATAATTTTTAATCAGCTAATAAAATTTTGGACCCCACTATACAGAGAGTCGGTGAAAAGTCCTGTCAGCAATTAATGCAGTTTTTCGTACATTTTGAACATTTTATATTTATATACATATTATCTCTTTTCTGAAATATATATACACACATTGTAGATGAATCATTTGTGTCTTTTTACCTTTCATGTATAATATAGGGAGTAAAATTTATTTATTTTTATTTATAATATAAAATATAAAAATTTATATAACTAAATTTATTTTTGTTTTATTTAATTATTTAATTTAATTTTTTTATACTAATAAAGCATACAAGTAATTACTTAATTTAATTATTTTAATATTTTTTAATAAATAAAAATAAATTTAAAATTTTTAATATATTTAATAATATTTTTTAATTTTTTTAATAGACGTCAAAATGAGTTTCACCTACTGTGTTATGGATGAATGGAGTAGCTGGGGTCTGTTTAACCGAGGTGTTTTTTTTTTTTTTCTCAGAAAAAGGAATAAAATATACCCATTTTATTTGGCTATGTCACGTGCTTTTAGTTCTTTTTATTGGGATGAACCACACATACACATTTACCTTCCCAATTACTCACATATATCCAATATCCAAGATGGTAACAGGCCATCGGTCGACTAACGAGATGGAAACATTGTGCATATTACACATGTGATCATTGTGACCTCTCATCATGCGTCATGACAATGAGTCTTGTCATTTTTTTATTATATTTTTATTTGCACCATTTGTGATGTTAAAAGTATTTGAGTAACAGACATGTATTACTTTATTATTTTATTGAAATAGTTATAAATTTTTATTGGACAAAAATTCTTATTTACTTTTTATATTTTTGTCTTCATTTGTTTAAAAAATAATTTTGAATTTGTGATGTTCATTAGGTCAAAAAATTGTGATGTTCAAAAATATTTTTAATCATATGATAACATTTGATTTATAAGAATTAGATTGTAAATTTTATATGCCTGACTAGAAAATATTTGCATGGGCCTAATAAGAAACTTTAAGAAAAATCACATCCAAATAAAATTTAAATAATAAAAATAGGATTAATAAGCATTTGAAATTTGAATTTAAATTTTTAAAAAATAAAAGCAAAACAGCATGGAACTTCATATCCCACCAGTTTCCACATAAATTAGCCACCAACATCATCCACAAAGCCCTAGATTAAGCCAAACTGTCACTGATCATTTTATATTCTTAGTGTAGATGACAATATGATTTCAACTTCATCTGGAAGATGCTTTTCGCTTTGGAAATGCTTTAATGCTGTAGAAGTAAGTGTATGAACGGCGGAGGTGAAATTAAATATATAGGCCGTTTGGTATATAGGAATTATTTTTGATGGAATAGGAATGGAAATGGGAGTGGGAAAAAGAATGAGAGTTAAATGTATATTAAAGTAAAATGTAACACACTGCTTTTAAAGGTAGGCCTCCTCCAAGTTCAGAGGAGAACATCTTTTGTTGCATTGGATACAATATCAGTTAAGAGTAGTGAGTAAAACAAACGCAAGGTTGCCAATCATGGAGCAGAGAATAGAGACACCGAAATCTCGAGAGAGAGAACTCAGAAGTCTGCTTCAGCTTGCACCTTCGGAATCCAACCGGTTGAAGGAAGAATTCCAAGCATCCAAGTTAATGGCACCTGAGTTGTATTGGGCTATTCAAAGAAACAACGTGTCTAATTTCCTCTCAGTGTTAGAAGAATTATCTTCAAAGGATGGAATGGTGTCAGACATCGTGGAGAAAGTCACCCGCGGTGGAAACACTATACTTCACCTTGCAGCTCAACATGGGAGCCATGAGATTTTGGGTCTAGTGGCTAATCGCTTCCCTCAACTGATCATAAGAACAAACATCGCAGGAGATACGGCTCTTCATGTTGCTGCTGGAATTCTTGATGAAGAGTTAACTAATATAATTCCAACCTATTATGAAGCTCAAAGGCATTCTGCGGGAAGCCGATTTTATAAAGAAAAAGAGACGAATCTGCTGAGGATAAAGAATGAGATTGGAAACACTGCACTTCATGAGGCTGTGATGACACTTAATTTTGATGCGGTTCGTCTCTTGTTTAGAGCAGATGAAGCTGTGGCAAATTATCTGAACAAGGAAGGTAAATCGCCATTGTACTTGGCTGTTGAGACTGGACATGAGGCTATTATTGATCTTTTGCTGGAAGCTTCATTACAGAATCGGGAGAGGCACCAAGGAACCTCCCCACTCCATGCTGCTACTATGGCTATGAGTTCAGGTATAGTTGAAATTTGACCAAGCAAATTCAACCCAGATTTAAGTTTGGACTTTTTAAAACAATTTTCTTCCCTTGTTAAAATTTCTTTACAACATTTCCTGCAGGTCAGAAATGCAAGCATAAATTTCAATCTTTGGTTGAGGGTTGGATGACAGACAAGACCACAACTGCCGAGAGTTCACCAGCAAGAACACAATCCTCTGATTTCAGTGAAGGTTATATCAGCTTCACAAATTCTAACATCTTAAGTTTATGGTAAAATTGCAAAATATTCAATGAACAAATACAAGACTAGAGACTATGACTGAAGAGAGAGCATAGATTGAGTTCATGGAAAGGGTATTAGGCATAGTTGAAAATTGACGAAACAAATTGAACCTTGAATAATATACCAGAAGACTAGTTTACCCGCTTTATTTATCCCTTTTGTTTTAATACAATTTCCTACCATTGTTCTATATAACATTTCCTGCAGGTCAAATAAGCGAACATAAATTTCAATCCTCGGTTGAGGGTTGCAAGACAGACAGTCCCATAAACTTCAAGGCTTGGCCAACAAGAACAAAAATAACTTACTGCGGTATGAATAATTACTCTGATTTCAATTAAGTTATGTCAGCTTCACAAATTTTAACATCTGAAGTTTACGTAAAATTACAAAATATTCAATGAATGAATGCTGGACTTAAGATTGACCGAAGAGAAAGCAAAGATTAATGAGTTCATGGAACGGGCATAGTTGAGAATTGACGAAGCAAATTGAACATTAAATAATATAAAAGGAAGTGTCCACTAAAAGACAAGTTTACATGCTTTGATTTCTTTTTTAAAACAACTTTCTTCCCTTCCTAAAATTTCTATAACATTTTCTGCAGGTCAAATAATCAAACATAAATTTGAATCCTTGCTTAAGGGTTCGAAGACAGAAAGGGCCACAAATTTGGAGCCTTCGCCAACACGAACAAAAATGAATCAGTGGTATGATTAATTACACTGATTTCAGCGAACGTTTTATTAGTTTCACAAATTTTAACACCTAAAGCTTATGGTACAATTGCATAATATTCAATGAATAATTGCCAGACTCAAGATTTTGCATTTAAGAGAACAAAGTCCTTCCTTTTCCTCGTCTTAATTCAAATATACTATAGGAGTTCTCTGATTGTTTCTAGTTGATGCATTTCCCAGAGAAAATACTGAGAAAAATTTCTGAATTAGTATACTTGAAAGACCAAAAAGGTGGGACGCCCCTACATTTTGCAGCATCCATGGGAAATCTTGAAGGTGTACTTACAATTTTAAAAGCATGTCCTCTCTGTGCCCTGGAGTGGGATCTGAAAGGATATCTTCCTATCCATATTGCTTGTAAGAAAGGCCATGTTAATGTGGTCAAGGAATTTGTAGAGAAGCAAGAACCATGGTTCGATTCAATGGAGTTGCTGAATCGAAAAGGTCAAAACATTCTTCACATTGCAGCAAAGAATGGGAAAGATACAGTGGTAAACTATATATTAAGAGAAAAGAAGCTTGAGAAACTATTAAACATGAGAGACAAGAATGGGAATACCCCGTTGCATTTAGCTTCCAAATACTTGCACCCAAAGATATTGCAATTACTGACACAAGAGAAGAGACTTAGCATCAACCTGGTAAATAATGAAGGCATGACAGCCCGTGATATTGTCATGCTCAGAAGAAGAACACCACCAACTTTTCGAGAGGTATAATCAGATACATCTCTGCACTTAATCATGATTAATTACACAAACAAGATTTTTTCAACAAAGATATCATCCATTTGTGTTCTTTTAATCAATGAAGATGAAAACTACATAACAATAGAGATGACCGCAGATTGCCTCTCTCTGTTATCTGCAGTTTCTATCGTTCACAATCTTGAAATCTGTTGGCACACCATTAACTGAAAAGGGAAGAAGAATCAGGCGTTCACATACTGAACCTCCTCAGATTGAATGGATTAAAGATCGAGTCAGCACTATCTTACTAGTAGCAACATTGGTTGCCACTGTAACCTTTGCTGCTGGTTTTTCTATGCCTGGCGGTGTCTATAACTCTGATGACATAGACACAAAGAAAAGAGGTATGGCCACTTTGCTCAACAGAAAAATGTTCCAATTGTTCACAATCTGTGATGCGATAGCCATGTATAGCTCTACCTTGGGATCTTTCATTCTTCTATGGGCTCAACTAGGCAACTTTCATATAGCATTTAATGCCACATACTTCGCTCTATATTTGGTGGGTTTGGCTCTGATTACAATGTCAGTGGCATTCATGGCTGCAGCACACCTAGTATTGAGCAATGTTTCTTGGCTTGCTGACACTGTGATGATGATTGGAATCATCTTCCTTTTGATGTTTCTGAGTGTATTTATTCTTCTAATATTCCCTTTAGGAGAACGTGCTCTTTTCTTTGGTCACATCTCTGACTTTATTTTTAAGATGATCATCCCATTTTCAAGAAGTTATGGGAAGTTACCTAAGAATGTTAAGAAGATGACAGCATTGGAAGAAATAGAAAAGCACAGAGACAAAGATGAACCCCAACAAGGGCGGGCAAAAATGGTTGTAAAACAAGAGATGCTTGTAAGACGACGTACTTTTTAGCTGCGCTTTTGAAATAAAAATCAAAACCAAAACGAAGGGAGGATTGCACAAGCTTGGTTCTTGGAGATTATTTCTTGTACTATTTGATATTTAATGTCTTTGTTGTTTGATCATGAGTTGACTAAATTAGGTTGACCAATATTGTAATAAATATCTACCACTTCATTAGTTAATTTGGTTGAAGGCTTTTCATGTTTGATTTGATTTAACCTAAAAGATTTGGAAGAACTATGAGTTTAATGAACTTAAATTTGATCCCGATCCTTAATCTTATTTGTGCTCTAATGGTTTTGTTAAATTCAAGTAGTAAGGTCAAAACAGAAAAGGCCAAGCAGCGCATCCTATGGGGCAAGGCTTTTCCTATATTTTAGTGCCTAAATAAAATCACAATAAATAAAATAAAGTTCACTATCCACATCGAAAGCAATCTGATTGGAAACTAACAAGTGTTTAAAATTAAGAAGACTACAATATAGATTTAGCTGAAATAGAAATAGAGACGCATTCAACTTCTTTAACCCCGTTGCTAGCTTATAGAAGAAACTTTAATTGCTAGCAACAGTAAACTTGGCGCTCAAAGATTGCAAATAAACAAGTTTAAGTCCATCATACAATTTTCTCAACACAATTTTCATTCATAATGTTACAAGGATTATGCTAAACTTCAGTTTAAAAGTACAACCAATTCGAAAGGCAACAAAAGAGGAACTGTAGAAGTGTCAAATATTATTGAAGTAACAATTCTTTAGACCAATAGAAAAAGAATATCAAATGCACAAGAAAATGGAGATGACAAAGCCTTCAATTTCTTATATGGAATTTCATCAAACACGCAGATCGTATTACATGCAATCTAGCAATCTCAGGAGAAAAAGTTAAGCTTCTTCTAAGATGCATCGCCACCTAAACAAGAACAAGAACAGAAAAAGTTGCTTTTGGAAACAAATTTCTAAGAGACATTTTGTCAATCAAATGAATGGCATTGAAATTGAAAATCATAATAATAACAATAATAGTGACCTATGACAAAATGCGAGAGAGTGAGACGACAGAGGGTAAAAGCCAACCTATAGGTGGACCAAGTGGAAGCTGAGGATCGCAAGTAGTCCAAATTCGGAAATGTAAGAAAGGTGGGACCAATTGACTGAGGATCGCAAGGCAAAGCCTTTCAAATCTGCCTGTTTCTTTTCGGTGACTTTTTGTTTTTTTGCATTTAGATTACGAAACGGGCTGTGGGTAAAAAAAGGAATTACTAAATGGGCTGGTTTGCGAACCGCCCAATGAAGATTGGACCATTTGAACCATCAAGTTAAATAGGTCGGTCTAATTAGGCCCGTTTTGAAATGGGCCTAAGTTTCGCTTTTTTAATTAAATTGGCCGAGCTTCAAATTAAGTTGAATTGCTGGTTCTTGATTGATCACTTATAACATAAAAGTTTATATCTTACTGAAATGTATAAAAAAATAAAAAAGAATTACACAAACTCACAAGGTCCGAAGTTGATGTAAAGTCAGCATATCCATGCACCATTTTTTGTCTAAGCTTTCCGGCCAAACAATATATGAATGAACCGGTAACCCTTTACAAAATCTATATCCAATTAAAAGTTTACTTGTTGATTGTTTTTTAGTACATTGTAGATTTAGTTATTGATTATATATTAAAAGTATTAACTTGTTAAATTTAAAAAAATTTAAAAGATCTACATACTAAATTTCAATTGAAAAATAATATAAAAAATATATATATATAAGTTTAGTCCATACAAAAATTACATTTTAAATCATTTAGAGAAAACCGCCTCAGTATGGAAGAAATGAGATATGCTAATATACATGCACCAATTTTTATGAGTAGACACACACATACGCGTACGTGGCGGATGTAAAAAACAGTACCTATATATTTAAAATCATTGGGCAGAGATAACCCAAATAAAACCCAAAAAATATCTAACTGTGTAGGTATCCATAAATTACCTTGGCAACTGTGGTAAATGTGTCATTTACGACCTTAGTATTCATCAAACTAGAAATATCTCCCCCGCGCTATGCGGGGAGATGATTTATGTAACTCTAAAAAGTAAAATATTAAATTTAAATATGTTAAATTTGTAATTTAATCTAATCTTAAACTTATCATATTTACTTTTAATGAAATATAACAAATGGAGAAAATCTAGTTATTTTGTGCTATGAAAGAAACATTTAAAAAAAGAACAAAAATATATGATGCCCAATATATGTTCTTAAATTTTTTACCTTTCAATTGTGTTTTAAAAAAAAAACCATGAGTATTACCAAAAAAAAAAAGATATCAGTGTGAGAATTTCACCATATACAGTGGTGAACATAAATTCCCTATCAAACACCCTGCCCAAGAAATGACACTCCATCCCTTTCAAGTAATAATAATGTCTAGCTCCCTTTCTCCTAAAACAAAACACCACCTATTGCAACACATGGCTATAGACATTTCTCACTATAATGCGACAAAGGTTTATATCAGTGGAACTCTTGAGAATACTTGATGGACTCTGTCCAACTTTCCCTAAATCACATATCAGCAATTGATGTCTCCTATTATTTCATAAGTCATTAACTGATAGAAAAGCAAGCCAAGCATGCCTAAGGTATATATCACAAAACTTTACTTGAAAAATTATATATAAAATGCTACGTTAGTTGAAAATGCCTAGAAGAAATTATTTCATAAAGCTTTTATGCTATATTTCATAGCGTTATAAACTACTCAACTACGTACAACCATATTATCAAGAAGCTTTTCAAATTCATTTTCAAATAAATATGGACTGCTATTTACTATAATATTTATTAATTTACAGCCCAAATAACATTGAGTAGAGTGAACTGTATTAAAGTAAAATAAAGAATCAACAGCTTCAATCAATTCCAGATAATAAGATGTGAATGCTAGGTTAAATTGAGTTTTCTTCTATATTACCATCCCTCCCAACATGATTCACAATAAATTCCCATTGCCTATTAATCAAGTCACGAACATTAGTACTCTCCCTTTCTATACTCTCACAGTTCTAAATCCTCCTAATCACAAAGAAATTGCAACTTTTATATAAGTGATATTCCAAAAAGAAAAAAATAATATCACTGCATTATAGCTAGAGATTTGACAAAAAAATCCAGGGCAACAATGTCATCACCTAAAGAAATATCATACTACTAAATAGATATTAAATTAAAATTCGTAACCAAAAGAGCAAGTAACCTCAACAGAATAATGATGGTTTACTGTGATATCATTTGAATCATCTCAATATTTTTGGACAATTGATTTTGTACTTGCTTATAAAAATAAAGTAAATAGCCCAATCTTCACCACATTACATGTTTTTAGATTTGACAACCTAACCTAAAACTGTTGTTAGCAACACACACTCCAATGTATAAATGTGTGACTTTGAACTTTGGTGTAGTAGCAACGTAAGGATGGCATCCTCACAAATTTGGAATTATCTTCTTTCAATTGAAATTGTTTTTTGAAAATTGCAATTAATGCATAGCACCATTCATCATATCTCCTCTAGCATTTTTCCTCTTTATTGAACATAAAATGAATAAAGAAATATCAAACTTAGTATTCCATCGGGTGAATATAATCTAACTTCTAGTCACCCAATTTAATGAGAAACTCACTTCTGCTCAGTAAAATTATGGGTCATTGATATTTTATAGCTCAATGATTATACAAATCCCCATAATTCTAAAATACAAACTCTAACTTAAAAATTTAAAGAATTCCCACAAAAAATCATTGGAAGGTCATAAAACTGTAGAAAAAATGGGAGAGTACTAATGGTCGTAAGTTAATATGACATCCAAGTCCCTCTGTAAATGACATGTAAGAAGATTCTGTTGACTCCATTATTCTTCAATCTTGTTTTTCCTTCATTCAAAAGAAAGAGAGAGGAACCAAAATGTCAAGAAAGAAAAAATAAAGGGGAAACAGTTTACGACCATTCACACAAATTCAAAACTCTTCCTAACAACATAAATCTAGCTTAAAGTTAGAAAGTTACTTATACAATTTTCTTGCATAATATACTGAAGTTATTTTAGTTTATTAAGTAGCAATCATTTTGTCTTCCTTCTTGTGATTTAAGTTGTTCTACCAGCTATTTTCTTACAGAGCATGATAAATATCATTTATTATTATGAATACTACCTAAATCATTCCATCTTGATTGCATAAAGATGGATCAAATTAATCTGTAGCAGTAGTCTTTGCAAAATCGATTCAATTAAGGATATTAATGCCTATTTTAAGAAGGATGTAGCTAACTTCTCCTCTCGTACACTTAGTAATTATCAGCTTCAACAACTATATTCTACATATAACCATGTTTTATTTCACAAGGAAGATGGACGGGTGTCAAAAAATAAGGCAGGTATATATACTATAAAAAATGATAAATTACTTTGTAGAATAGATGAAAAGAGAACAACCTGATGTACCATATGCTCCCCTATCCTCCAGCTCTAAACCAATAAAATTTTCAGAGTATGCCTGCCATCAAATATCTTATCAATCTTCCATGGAAGATGAAAAACACCAAATAAATGATCAAGTAAAATTTAAAAGGGAGTTCGTTCTGAAACAAATACCCCATAGTAATATTGTGAATGCATTACAACTTGTGCATGACTTGTTCAGCTACTTGAAAAGTAACCAAATAATGATGAGCTTATGAAATGTGCCTAATCAAATGCTGAGATACAATAATGATATCAGAAAAAGAAAAAGATTATATACATGCCATTTGGAAAAATAACATAGACAATTATTCTACTTTTACAGTTAAAACAAATGTTGTTTGAAACTATCAGCATTTGTGATAATCATACTTTAGAACATATTATGCCAGAGAACTAAAAGTTTGAATATATATATATATAATGTAATATCATTATTATATCCTAAAAATATAAATTTTACGGCATATAAGGTAGTATGTACTTTATCACAATGTTTTCTGTAAAATGAGCAACAACATGAGGGTCAAAACCAAGAACTTGCATAAAGTGGAAAAGATCATGTATTAGGAGCAACACTTACATGTCCTGCAAAGATAAATGCATCATCAGTTCTGTTATTTTGTAGCCTCTCACATGAAAGATAAAGACGATCATTCAAACTAACATATGTTCCTAGGGATAACCTACCAGCTATGGCATGGCATTCATCAACTGAACCCAAATATTCATTAATCAGATTAGAGTTCCAGTAAAAGATCATCTTTGACACTCATCAACTAAACCACAACAGCAATGATCCAGTTAATTACTTCGATTAACAGATACTAAATCATGAAAGATAGGAAATCATAAACCACCTCACCAATATGCTTGCAGATCTAACTGATTGCCAAAGCACCAGTGGGATCTCTAGGGCTTGGTTCAAAAATCACCTATGAAGATGGATTTTAGATGCACCTGCACCTCCCATATGAGAGAGATTAATTCCGTTGCTAATAAACCTCCCAGCGTCTCTCATAAACACCCCCTATGGTTGATTAACCTCCCTTGCTTGCCAGTAATCACCCCTAGATGGATATGCGCCTCGGGTTTAGTTATAGAGAGAAATTACTTCCGTTGTCCATCCACTACTAGAAAAATGGAATTTAGCGAGGGACAAATCCCTCGCTAAATGCCATTTTTCCCTCGCTAAATTGAAAATAGTTAATTTGGTCGCTAAAAACCGCATTGCTAATTTCAGCGAGGAATGAGTTGATTCCCTCGCTAAATTAGCGAGGGAATTAGCGAGGGATTTAATCCCTCTCTAAATTTAGCGAGGGATTAAATCCCTCGCTATTTCCTCGCTAAACTACAAAAAATTCAAAATTGCCATGTCATCACCAAGACCACGCCATGTCACATCATTGCCATGTCACCCGCCACCCATGCCACATCATTGCTACACCACCGCCACATCACCATGATTGCGACACGTCACTGCCATGTAATATAATTGTTTCAAATATGCATTTGCTTAGGTTCGAACCCATGACCTCCTGCTCTTAGTGCCTTTATATTCAGACTTTTGCCAGTTGAACTGTATTGTATTTGCAGTCTTTATATGAAATATTAAATATATATTATTTATTTACACACTAATACACACATATATTTATAAATTAATATATTCTTAAAAAATAAAAATATATTATAATTTTAGTTATTAATATCATAAAATATTTTATATTTTGAATTTTGTAATAAATGAATTTTCATTTTCATTTTTTTGCCAACAAGTTATAAAAATTAATCTAACTATTTTTATTAATTTAAAATAATCAATTGATAAAAATAATTTTATAACATAATTATTAAAAAAATTTTAATTCATTAAAATTAAATTTTTAATAAAATAATTTTAATCTATTAAAATTAATTTTAAAAAATTTAGCGAGGGACAAATCCCTTGCTAGATTCCTCGCTATTCATAATAATTTAGCGAGGAATTAAAATTCCTCGCTAATTCCTCGCTAGTTTAGCGAGAGAAAGGATATTCGTCGCTAATTTCCTCGCTAAATTTAATTCGTCGCTAATTTCTCACTATTTAGATCATTTAGCGAGGGATGAGTGATCCCTCGCTAAATTACATTTTTCTAGTAGTGATCAACCTGCCTCCATCGTCGAACAATATTTGCTGCCCATCCCCCTAAATTTTATCGACCAATAGAGGACTTGAGGAAAATATCCCAGAGATTATTAAAATGCACCCATGGTTCCTGAAGAACTTCCCACTAGAATTTATGGAGGAAGGGGGAGAAAGTGGGATGGAAGAAGATGAAGGGCAGAGCATGGTTCCTGAACGATTTATGCGAGAGGTAGAGCATCAAAGAAATATGGAGAATAATTTAGGATGCTTGAAAAGTAGTGGATAAAGGGCGAGAAGTTGGCGGGCAAGCAATTTGTTGGGATTGGAAGCATGAACTGGTCGACTGGATGAGAGATCGATAATAATACTGACATTGATGATTTAGAAGTCAAATAAAAAATTAAAATTCATAAAAGAGGGAAGTTTAAAATTCAAAGAGAAGGGGGAATGAATATAATTAGTTTTGAGTAGATAGATTTGTTGCTAGAAATTTAATGCACATAGACATGGGTCCACAGATGAAAAAAAAAAGGGATAGCTGGACAATTGACGTGGGTCACAGAAAAAATTAAGAAAAGTAAGAGAAGGTGGATGCATAGTAAGTAGGCCCCACATCCAAAAATAGAAAAAAAAAAAATTAACAGTTGGCAAAAATAAAAAAAAAGACACGTTGCAGGATAACATTTGATAAACACGGAGTCCAATAGATTAGCTGTTACTGTGCATTAACCAACGCACTGATCATTTTGTTATTGTTATTTATAGTAACGGCTTGATCCTCCTTTTTAATTATATATTTGATTGATTATAATAATTCATAAATTAAATTTCTAATATTAAAAACTAACTATGCTGTGATCATCTTTCTATTTTTTCTCACAATTTTTATTAATTGATATAATTTTTATTTATAAAGAATTAAAGATTAAGTAATTAATAAATCATATACTTAGGCCATGATTAATGGATGGACAACCAACGCAAAATCAAAGTCAATATCAAATTAATAAAAGATTGTTGTAATGATCAGATTTAATTACCATATATATATATATATATATATATTTCATCTTTAACGAGAGTAATTAAATCTCCCTCTACAACTTGTGATCAAACCAAGATGCATAACGCGTGGCAACTTTTAGCATGTTTCTTAAAATTAAAACTATTAAATTAAATGCATTTCTTCAATACCTCAAGGAATATTGAATAGAACACACTCGCACTGGAAGAATATTCATTCCAATCACTGTAAATAATCACGAATAAAAAGAGAAAATTATGGTAATTATTGAATATATATATATATATATATAGTATATTCACCTTAATCAACTCATTGGATTAATATATTTTTTTATTTTTATTTTTCTTGTTCAGCTGTCCTTAAAAAAAAAAGTTGTGTTTTGGTAGAGTTGGATCCCTTAGTTACTAATAATATTGAAGATATAAAGAAGAGAAATAGAGATAAAACTAACATTTTAGAAAGAGTAAAATGCAAAGAGATCCCTTATATTTTACCTTAATTATAAATATTAATATTCTATTTTGAAAACATGCATAGACATTTTCTAAAATCAAAATTTATGTTGTACAAACATCCTTTATATTTATAAAATTCTATTTACGTCCACGCAATACCATTAATTGACCATTAAATTACATTATTAAAAAAATACCCCTCTTTAGTAAATAATATCTAAGAATCATTTAAATACTTATGTTAGCCAAACAAATATTAATACCTATATTTTTATTTTATGATTTTTATCATATTATAAATTTTATTAATTTTCATCAAATCAAGAAGGATTTTAAAATTTTTAACACATTTATTTAAGTTTATGTATTTAGTAATTTGTTCTGAAGGATCCGTTGGCTTACAAATATTTTAAACATGTATATTTTCAATTTTTTTTACCAAATTATAAAAATGGTACAAGTTTGTATTATAAACTTTAAACATACTTTTGTTAAACGTATATTTATGAAAAAAAATTACTGAAAAATTGAATCAAGTTTTTTTATGTTTCCTTTAAGTAAAAGTTAGTTAAGTTGAATAAAATTTACTAAATATTATTTTAGGGAAATAAAATTTATGATTGAGGGGTAAATTAGTAAATAAAATTTAATTTAACATAAATTTTAAATACTAATATTAGTTTATAATCTTTTAAGTTAGTTAGGTTAAACTAAAGTATATGTTTTCAAAATAAAGGGAAAATTTCTGTAATTAAGATAAAATAAAAGAGTGATCAAAGTATTTTACTCTTTTAGAAATTAATATATAAGAGCATATGGTATCTCGTTTCTTCTGGACTGATCCTCTTGTGGGTTGACTAGAACAACTCTCAATATATTTCTTTATTTTTTCAACTTAAAAATTATTTAGTCTCCTATCTTTTAATTTTTTTCTCTTTAAATATATATATACCTTGTAAATTTATTCCATAAATCAAACTAGCTAGTGTGAATCAGTATTTTTACTGTCGAAGAACAAACGGCATGGTACTGCTGAAAAAGCAGCAAATCTAAACCATCCAATTTTAATATTTGGATGGTCTGTATTTTATATTTCAATTTTATTTTTTTCTTTTTAAAAAATTATATTAATAGATAATTTTTATTTTGTACTTCTTTTAAAATTTAAAAAAGTTTATATAAAGCATCCAAATAATCTTAATTAAATTTAGATGGTTCAAATTTATTGCTACATTAATAAAAGCCTAATAGTGCTACTATATTTTGATAGCAGCGATCAACCTTGTCTCGAATTGGTGTGGTTATGAGGAGTTTGTTTTCTTTGCTTTTATTTTTCCGAGCAACAGCTTACAATTTTGACTCTCCGGGCAAAAAGAATCAAGATTGTAATAATTTTTTTTAAGTATGTGAGGCTGTGAGAGAAAACATATGAGTGTATAACACCAACAATACAAAACAAACAACACAGAATCTATTCACATTAATGAAAACGTTTAACAAATAAGAAAAATAATACTTATTAGTTTTTTTTGTGAATATTGTTTAGATCTAAAAAATTATATTGAGTCTCTTGACTAATTAGGATAAACCCAAGTGAGATCATATGATTGTAAAACTTTTTAGTGACAATTTTTGTCAATGACAAGATTCCAACTTAAATCTTATTTAAGGAGACCATGTATGCCAAAATAAATATGATTAGTTATAAGACTTATTATATATCATTTGATCAATCGTCTAATAAATTTGAAATCCAAAATATATGAGAGAAGCAACCCAATAACTTCAACTTACACAAATCAAAATGTAAACTTAAATGTAATTGCCAACGTTCTTCAACAAAAATAAGTAGAAAAAAAAGTTAACTAAAACAAATATTTTTTCTGGAACAATAAACTATAACAAATATTTAGAAACCGACTTAAAGCTTAAGCGACAAATCAAGACCTGAAGAATCAGGATTATCATCATCCTCTTTGGAAGCTGCTTCTGGTATGAACTTGATATGTTGATCACCAGTCGTAGCGGCAGTAACAGCAGTAATTCTTGTTGGAGAAGAATTGTGGCCAAATCGATGAATTAGAGGACTAATATTACTATCTTCTTCAACCCTCGAAGTTCCAGGGCTAGCCCTAATTCCAAACCTATCTAGGGTTTGATCATGCCTAAACCTAAAATTGGGGTTATAGTAAGGCTTGTGAATCATGGACTCCATTCTAACCCCAAACGGCCTATTATAATTGAAAGGGCCATAATTAATCAGAGGGTTAGGACAATAAGGGTAATTACTCAAATAATATGGAAAGTGTGGAGAATGGTGATGCCCTAATGCTCCAAAATGATGATGATCAGAAAGAAGCCCTGCTTGTCGTCGTTTTGCGATTGCACGCTCTTGTTTATGCGCGTTTTGATGGCCTCCTAGGGCTTGTGAGGAAGAAAACTCTCTCTTGCAGAAGTTGCAACAGAAAATCCTTGGTGCACTGTTCTCATGATCATGTTCATGTTCATGATCTTGTCGTTTGTTGTTAATGTTTGTCTTAGATGAAGAACCTGTGATGTTCATTCTAGATCTGAAAACATCCAGTTCGATCTTCGACCCTCGAAGAGAATCGTCGTTGTTAAGCTTCATGAAATATCAAGTAACACATAGAAGAGAGTTAATCATACCAAATAAAGTGGACATGTAAGTATGATAATTAATTTAATAAGTTCAGATTACTCTTTTCTTTTCTTTTTGTGTTTTACCTTGATTTTGAAATAATCTTGAGATTTTATTCATTTTAAATCTGCAAACTATTAAGCAGTAACAATTAGTGGTTTAATTTTTCATAAAAAATTAATCGTTAACTTAATTTGGAACATTGAAGAAAGTTTGAGTTCTCTACAAACGTTCAGTTTTATGAGAAATCGCACAATTTGAGATCTGTACACTGGAAAAATTATGTATGACTTGTTTTTTTTTTAACTGTGAATTCAAACTGGATATATATATATTGATTATCTCATTATATAACTGATTTAAACCTTTATGACAGGGAATGAAAAAAAGGATTACGAATCCCTTTGGTCGTAGAAAACACGAACTAATGACGCCAAGTTTCTCTACCATGATCCTATAAAAAAAAGAGGCTTGCTTTATAGCTTCACTTACTTTAACCATCTTCATCTTCTTGTTTTCGATAGTTTCCCTGGAGGCTTTTCCTTTGGAGCCTCCTGAGATGCTGGAAGCTTCAGAGGGAGAAAGATCCACACCATGTGCTGCCATGGAGGTACAACACAAGACAAAAGAACAAAAACTTATAACCCTTTGAATCTGGGGGAGCGAGATTCATATTAATCAAGAAGAAGAAAGAGAGGTGCTTATATATTCAATTAGAATCACCTTTAGTTAATGCAGTATATCTTTTATGAATGGAAAGAAATCTCCTTTTGCTGTTATGATTTTCATTAGTAGTGAATGATTGTTGTGATCACGAAGCTTCCTCAAATTTAAACACAAATTCCATAAATATGGGATATATAATTTACTTCTGATTATGCCATTAGTCAAACTTTCATAAAGAAGAACAAGAGTACGTGGTGTTAGTGCATCACAGCTTTATGTAGTTTATATATGATTTCAACCAAGAAGTAAAATAGGAAACCATGAAATAATTACTTGTTCAAATAAATCAATTATTTGATCATACCTTTGAACTTGGACTTTTGAAGGATGAACTATCGAAGGGATATTGTAAGACATAATTTTGGCTTGATTGATGGATATATTTATGGAAATGAATTCAGCGCAATTTGTGAGATTTTAATTCAATCTTGTCGAAAAAATCTTCGCCGTTTACTGTAATATCCTACTCCAACACATCTTCAAACTTAACCAATTACTTCAAAACTGACCAAACTAGATTAAAACACCTCAACTTTAACTCCTTAAGCATTAGAGCAATGTAAAAACACCAAAAGGCACTGGAACAAGCTAGGGCCATAGCGAAGCTTTTGGTGCCGCAGCGCCAACATCAATATCCATATCAGCAAATTGTTGATTTTTCGAGTCAACTTTCGATGTATATAACTTTATGCTTTGATCTCTGATTGACCTGATTCCAATTCCAACAAGTCAGTCTTGTCTTCATCTATCCATAGACACTCATTTCACTTTAATCCATCTTCATATGAAAATTTTGGACACTTGTCACCTTTTTTGTCACTTTTTGACCAAAACTCATCATAAACTCCTTCTAATTGCCACCAAAGACAATTTTATATAATTTATACAGGTCTTAATTCACTCAACTAACTTATTCAAAGGAGTTTCACCTCAAATGAACCACTCCTCTGAGATTTGATTCCCTTAAAACCCAAATTCACATAATAGACTATATGTCAAAAACTCACATACTTGGCCCAAAAACTCCTTTTGGGTTCACACATGACCATTTTGTCTCACAAACACCTATTCCAATGACAAGGACCATGCTAGGGTCCACATTCTAATCACACCTACACTCCAATACATAAACACACATACCACATTATCATTCATATCATTCCATATCAATCATTATCAGTATCATGTATCCATAATCATCAATACATCATTGATCTCATATCCAATACAATCATCATATCCTACTTGACACAATATATATAGACAATACACACATACTACCGTGACTTGAATATTCTCACATCCGAGATACCACTCCCTTATATTTTCTGGACTAGTGGCTAAACTTTTATCTAAAATGTTAGTTCATAAGAAAAGGGTGTAAGACAAAGTCTCAAGAACCAAAACAACCATAAGCAGCAACATATATAATATCTCATACAATAATGCACAATGAAATGGAATAAATATCTTCTTTGCACACAGCTAGAACCATGAGTTGACATCATCACAAAACATTTCGTATAAGTAACTCCCTTCCAATAGTCAGTGAAGATTGCTTCCGAGACATCACTAAGTTCATCTCACACTAGTGCACCCGACCAAAGGTAACACTAATGGTCGGACTGTGGCTCTTCTTCACCTGGATCACCGTGAATTGGTAGTGATTTAGGGAAGATGTAATCCATTGCTATTTGTAATGCCCCTGATGATATTTTTCTTGGGTCGTGTGCAGAACTGAATAAGACGAAGGAAGCTCAAAGTGGACTCTGGAGGAGCTTCACGCCGCGGCCTGAAGCAGCTCCGCCGCGGCGAGTGATGTCCAGTTGTTTTTATGGAAATTTTATAGTTGCGCCACGGCGAGGAGCCCGGAGCCGCGGCGAGGAGCAAAAGTTTTATTTAAATTCAGATTATTCGGATGCGAAAGAAAGAAAGGAAACGAAGGGAGCGACGCAGAGAGACGAGGAGCAGTGCTAGGGTTCGGCATTTTCGGTGTCCCAGAGTGATTCTCGTCCATCGGGAGCTTGGATTCAAGTTGGTAAGCGTTCCCTATTCCTCTCTCTCTATTTTCTTCGGTTGAAATTTGGGATTTTCGGTTGTATGATTGGATTTCCGGTTTGGGGTGAAATCCACCGATTGAAATGGATGTTTTGGGGTTAAGGAAGTGTGTTTTGAGGTTCTTGTTACTCGAATGTGAGTTTTGAAGGGATTATGTGTGTTTAGAGCTTAACCCTAGGTTGTCTTTGGTAATGGCTCTTAGGAATTCAAGGTGTCTGAGGTTGTGGGGTGTTTGAATAATCCCTAAGAGCTTATTGATGCATAAAAAGGGTGTTGGAACCTTGGATTAGGTTAATGTGCTGGAATTGTGAGGTTTGATTTGTTGGTATATTGTGCTAATGGAAGAATTGTGACATGATAAAGGTTGTTGGCCAAGCGAGAGGGGTTCACGCATACTGGACAGTTCAAGGAAGCTTGTGGAACTCGTGTGTGTGTGGTAATGACAATTGAGGTAACCGGATGTTTGTTTTATGTGATTATATGTTGATATGTATATGCATGTTCCTTTTTCATACCACGATATTGATTGTGTGTGTGTACGGTTTTCTACATATCGTGGTATGCACGGCTTGTTGATGTATGATGATTGTATATGTTATGATGTGTAGCATCCCCATACTATTGCATGCTAGCATGCCTATATGATATATGATATGATGGTATATGTATATATGTATGTAGAGGCATGTTGGCATGACATTGATATCATCACCACATGATTGCATAGTGAGAAATGGATGACGAGGTGATGATGATGAGATATGATGTGATAAAGATCCCTATCGCTAAATCCTCTCCATGGGAGAGCCAGGCGGTAGAGGACATGATATGATATGATATCCCTGTCACTAAATCCTCCCCTAAGGGGAGCCAGCTGGTGACTGTGGATTTGGGGATGCACCTTCTCTAAATCACCATCAATTCGTGATGGTCCAGGGGAAGGAGAGCCACAGTCCGAACTCTAGTGTAACCATTGGCCCGGTTGCATTAGGGTAAGGTGAGCTTGGTGATGTCCCGGAATCGGTCTTCACCGACTGTTGGAAGGGAATCATCTATTGAATGTCTTATGATGACGATAGCTTGTGGTTCTAGCCGTGTATGAGGGAGAACATGCATACCATTCATTAGCATTGCATTGCACGACTGTGTAGATCAGTATATATATATATTAGTGTGTGTGGTTGTTCCCGGTTACTGAGACATTGTCTCACCCCATCTCCCATAAACTAACCTTTCAGGTGACGGTTCTGGCACTAGTCCGGAGAAGTTGCGGGAGTAGCTGTATACGTGAAAATAGTCTATGTAGCATGTGTATGTTGTAGTAGTATTTTGTGCCAAGTAGGATAGCGTGGTTTGTAATGGATAATGTTATGATTGAGACTGGCTTGGATGTATGGATGTTTATGTATGTGGTATGTATGGTTGAATGTTGTTGAGTAGTATGTGTGATAGTTTTGGTAAGTCCAGAGTGTTGTTGGGCCTTGTTGGTTTGCGTAAGGGCTTGTAGCCCATTTGGTCAGGTTGGGTTCCAAGGGGTCAAATCTCAGAGGAGTGGTTCCTTTAAGGTAAAACCTCTTTGGACAGGTTGGTTTGGGGGTTTTGGACCTGTATGAATGATCTCTGAGCTACCAGTTGCCTTTGGTGGCAATTGGAGGTGGTTAGTGGTGAGTTTTGGTCAATAAGTGGCCAAAAACGGTGTCAAGGGTCTAAAATCTCCATACGGAGTTGGATTGAGGTAAAAGTGATGTCCTTGGATAGAGGGGGACTAGATTGACTTGTAGGAGTTGGATTCGAGTCAATCGGAGGTCGGAGCATAAAGTTATGCACGTCAGAAGTTCGCCCCGGAGTGTTAAAATTGCTGATACGGTATATCAGCAGGGGGCGCCACGGCGAGGGAAGGCAGGCCGCGGCACCAGAGGAGATAGAAGCGATGTTGAGACAGGGGAGGCCGGAGCCGCGGAGGTACTGTAGCGGCCGCGGCCCCAGCCCAGTTTTTGGATATTTTAAGTTGTTTCCGCTGTATTTATGAATTTGGAAGAGTTGTTTTGAGATGTCAGGGTTGTGTAGGGTCAGATTTTGAAGTTTTTGGTTAAGTATGGAGGCGTGTGGAGTGAGGTTGTTACACTATCTTACTCTCCTAGCCATAGAAGAGGATTTAATGACAAAGATCCCTTTCTTATTTCATCCATATCATATCTCATTATATCATATATCATCTTCACCACCCCGATCCACCTTTTCTCACAATGTCATGTGGTGATATTCATGTCATATCGCTATATAATCATCATCATCATGCTTCTCAATGTCATGCTATGAACTCATGTAATCTCACATCATCATATATAATCATCAACATCTACTATAATGTCTAACTGTATGTACACCATGATATATAGAAAAACATACACACACATAAAAATACCATGGTATGAACGAAAACATATATATATATACACACATATATATATATATACTAATATATATTATACACAATACAAACACCCAATTACCTTAGATTATTAATACCACACACAGATTCTAAGAGCTTCTCAGATTACCAACTGCAACTTGTATTCCTTCGGTCAACCAAACAATCTTTACAATACCATAATATCTTAATTAACATAATATATAGTTTGACCAAAATCAATAACTCAACCAATTCTACTTAACTCCTCATTCCATTAGCATAATCATGTTCCAGTAAACCCCAAACAACTATCCAGGCCTTATCCTACCACTAATGTTATCAGAACTAGACCGGACATTGAACCGGATAAGGCACTAGTTTAAGGTTTAATGGTCAACTGGGGTCGGACTAATAGTAATTAAAATAATATTTAAAACAAATTATATAAATTTAAACAAATTTTATAACTGAATTAAAGTCTCAAACTAAATAATATTGAATTATCAATCTATTATTCACCACAAACAAATTATTAATAAGTTTTATAACTCAATATTTAAATCTAAATAAGTTTATATTTATCTATAATCATATTTTAAGTTCAAAATACTTAATTAATAATCTATAGTTATATTATTTATTAAGTAAATATATAATTTTAATAGTTATATATTATAATAATGTTTATATAATATTATAATATTTAAAGAAAAAATATTTTGTACTATAAATGATGTTATTAATATTTTATCTTTAAAACTATAAAATATTTAAAAAAAAATTTAAAAGAATAATATATGATCGGTTTAGAACTAGTTTTATTGATTTAAGGTTAGTTTCACCGATTTTTGACTAGTTCTCACCAGTTTTGAACAGTACCAGCTGTCTTCTTTAATCGGATTAGACTAGGCACTAGTTCCCAGTTCGACTCGACTACCGGTCTGGTCCAGTTCTGACAACAATGCCTACCACATACAATTTGGATTTTCTACTCCCTCAAGCAATTCTAGTCTAAGATTCCACTCAAAGCCATCATAATCCAACCAAAACTCATACTCAAGTATCATAAACACTAAATCACGCTTCATTAATCTCATTTTATCCATTTTAATTGGTGGATTTTAGCCAGAAATGAAAATCCAACCATATATACGAAAAATTCAACTCAAAACTGAAGAAAAATGAAGAGGGAGGATCAAGAACCACTTGCTAACAATTTATTAAGCTTATAGAGTCCAAAAATCACTCCCAAGAGCCGAAAATCCAAAGCCAATGTTCCTTGTCGCGGCGTGGAGATCCTCTATTTCATTTTCGGCTTTTCCTCCATCCTGGTCCCTTTGGTTCTACACATTTTATCAATTATACTTTATTAGTTAGAGACTAAGTTTGAGATAATGTAATGAGGGACGTTACATCTAGTTTGATCTATCGTTTGATATGACACCACATTTGATCAACACAATGACAATGTTTTAAAAATATGGGATGGATTATAAGGCATGACAACAAACAACAAATTAAAAACAAATACTAGCTAAATAGCATTGAACCTGAATCCTATATTTATACGTAACAAAACCGTCGTTTAATATTACAATTTGTTACTTTGATACTTTCATGTTAATTTCTTATAGG
The DNA here is from genome assembly GCA_026686845.1 of Adenanthera pavonina. Lineage (NCBI taxonomy): Eukaryota > Viridiplantae > Streptophyta > Magnoliopsida > Fabales > Fabaceae > Adenanthera > Adenanthera pavonina. The sequence goes on along the minus strand of JAIVEN010000001.1, from coordinate 47,495,057 downwards.
CCAAAATGTTAAATATAATTAGATGAATACTAGTCATATTGCTTTTACTTTTTATTATTTTATAATTATTAACACCATCGTCTCATCAACAAACATTAATGTGTATGTATGTGTGCATGTATATTGGTAGTATAATTTGATAAAGTTTATGGTTATATAGAAGATCTTAATTTTTTTATTTGTAACTCTAAATGCTAATAATTTGTATGGATTTTGTTGTTCCCCTAATTAACAAGCTTTGAAATACTCTTCAAACTCAATATGGTACGTGTAAATTAATGATTACTGCAAAATAAATATTAAAGATTAATAATGAACAACCATAATTCTATGAGTACATAGAACTCTGTATAGAGCCTTTGTTCCATGTCTTATTTGATTGCAAACCTCAAAGCAGTTTTATTTTATATATGCCATCCACACACTTATAATTTTCATTTAATTATCTCTTTATGTGATGTTGAGATAAGAAAAGTATTTCTAGTCTATCTATTTCTATTTCTACATATATAAAAAGTCTTTAAATTTAAAATTTGGTTAGAAGAAGAAATGATATAAAATTAGCATTTTTTTCGTGCAGATGTTCTAAAATATCAATCATATTGGTTGACCAAAAAACCAACTACATTGGCCTCAAATCACTTATCTAAAAAAAAATCAAATAAATAATTAATACCACAAACAAAAAAAGCATATATCTCAATATAAGCTAAATATTTTAAATCAATATAACAATCACAAGTCAAATATATCAAATTGGCTTCCTATAAATTTTAATATATATATATTGATATATTGTACATCTATATAATCAATGTAATTTATATAGAGCCGCACCATTCTCATCTTGGGCTTTATGTAATTTTTTTTAAATCTTTCAATATTTCTCCATATATTTTATTGAGCTCCATGCAACTTGTTTTCGTTCCGTCAATATTTCTTCATATATTTTAATAGGCTTTAAATGTCAGTTAAAAAAAGCAAATTTTTTTATGAACATTTTTTTGGGGCCAAGTTTTACCCTATGTTTAGATAGAGGGGAAAATAGGGGAAAAAGAAAAATATGGAGAAATAAAAGGGAAGAAAACATATTTTTTCCAGTTTGAAAAGTAGGGGGGAAATAGGGAAGAATGAAAAGTGAGGGGGAAAAAATATGAAACCCACATTTTTTTTTTCCAAATTTTTTTTCAAGAAATGGAGTGATTTTGAAGAGAAAATTTATTTTTTAAAATTAGCCTTATGGAATGCTTTATATATATTGATGTTGCCAACTACTACAAGTAACAATTAACTTGCCATCGGCACTCGCCAGCCACCACCCTCCATTGTCCACCAATCGCCACTGGTCATCAACCACCACTATCATTGGTCACGGGTGGCTGCTGCCAACCATCACCGGTCACTAACTCCTACTATGACCAGTCATCGACCACCACCGTCGTCGGTCACTAGGCATTAATCGCCGTCACCACCAGTCATCGGTTGCTACCACCACCGGTCACCACCCATTGCCTTTGGTCACCAATTGCTATCACTGCCCCCTAATCATCGGCTGCTGCCACTGGTCCCTAGTCACCAACTGATTATCATTCACCGATCGCCACCACCACTGATCACCTTCTGATTGAATAAAATAAGCTGTGTGCAAATGTCATTTATATGAGTTATTTTTATTTATATAATATATATTAATTATATTAGTAATATGACCATTATAATACTTATGAAATAAATGAGTTTTCTCTTTTCTCTATTTTCTCTCTATCAAAACATAAGAGGAAGAAAATATTTTATCTCCATTTTTCTCTCTCCTTCATTTTCTCTCCCCTCTATTTTCTCTCCTCCCATCTTCTCTTCTCATCCTAACAAAGCATTAAATTATTAGCTTATTGTACAATACATATAGGGAAAAAATAAAGTTATCATTATTTAATTATTTGACTTTCTATATGCAGTACATGTTCCTTGTTAAAATAAAATCATTTAAATTACATGTGTTTTCATGTTTAAAAAAAAATCACAACTTCGTAAAATTTAGATCTCTCAATTTCACCCAATTGTCTCAGATACAGATTGAACCTCACTCTCCACCATCTCTAATGCTTCAAAAGTCATCTCCACCACAGCATTTTGAATTTCACTACAGTGCCACTTTGATGACATTGCCCTATATATCCTGTGAACAACTTTTAAGATCATGACCAAGCACACCACAAATATGACAAAAGTTTTGTGATTTCTCATATTTAATTTCCACCCACGCACAGTGGTGGCAATGCTGGTCTCAAGTTCCAAACTCCATCCATTAATGGCTTCTGAGTATCAAACTCAACTCAAACTCTTACAAAACTTCTCAGAAGGCCACCATTCATCCACAGTTCTTGATGTGCTACTACATATCTAGTCAGTCTTCCTAACTTCAACAAATTACTCTTATTCATTCCCTATTTAGGAAAATTATATATGGAATTGAATCCAGAACTAGCATGGAACATATCTACTTCTTGAACAATTGCCAATATTAATGCTGTCCATACTTTCAAGATTAGAGGCAACCCCATCACAATCAAAGTCCATCTCTCTGAACACAATATCAAAGTCCCCCATACATTCAAAGACCTATGAATGTATCAAACATAATTATGATGTTTAACTAATTCAAAAGTTTAACCATTTTTGGTAGTAGACACAAGTTCTGGGGGAAATAATACAATCAGGAGCCATAGTACTGGACTTTATTGGTTACCCCCGAGGGCCACTCTTGCTTGTGCATTTTTTAAAAATTCTACCTTCATGAACAGATGCAAATCCTTCATTCAAAGCAAAGGAGAAAATATAATATAAGTCATTTGGCTCACAGAATAGAATAAAAAGAGAAAGAAATTAAAAAAACATAGTTTATTTTTATGGATGAAAAATATCTCTTTTATACTTGGATAAAAAGAAATAGATAGAGAATAATTGCTTCTGAATAATTACATATCCTGCATTTTGGGCATGGGAAGGGAATCCTTTTTCTGTTGCACATGCCAAACACCCCCTTAATTAGAAGTCCAACCATGTGGGGTAATAGGCACAAGTTGTAGGAGAAATAATGACATCTGGGGTACAAGAGCTTAATCTAGGACAAACTCCACATGGAATAGAAGCCATGACACCAGTTTTTGGTTCGAACTCTGCAGCCATGTAGTGCTTTTGTCCTTTTTTTGGGATCTGCTTTAATAGATTCCTGTCTTCAAGTACCTTAAGGACCTCATTAAACTCGTCTTCCTGGACATCTGTTTCTCGTTTCAAGGCTCTTCTCCCGGTTCCCTTGTCTTTCCCGCTTAGAATGACATAAAAAAGGACACGCTCAGGAGGGATTGTGGGAGATTCTGATGAGGGACTTTCATCGTGTCGTTTTCTTTTGAGGGAGCTCGAAGATCCTTTCATCCTTACAAAGAGAAAAATCAAAGTTGGTGCAATATAAGAATTTAATAACACTTAAATGACTCAGTTTAAAAAAAAATTACTTAAATGACTTGCAAAATTCTAAAATCAGTTCCAATAAGAATATTCATTTTGTAGTGCTTGCTTAATATAAATATGCATATCGACCTCTTCACAGAAAAATCCACATCTAAAATGTTGTTTCAGTAAAAGTAAACGTCTGCTTTGCTTCAGAAGTACGCCTAGCTAGGGCTACAACAATTAGAACATAATTAAAAGTCTAAAGGCTGGACTTCAGGAAACATTGAGAAAGTAGAAAAATAATATGTAATCACAAAATAAATCTAACCTTAAAATGATCAAACTTGGAGAAAGAAAAACTAGCAAAGACTAACCTTAACATAAAATAAATCTTACTTACAGCACCATAGAATACGCTTCCTACGAAGAGACAAAAGTACAAAACAATATAAAACTCTTTATTAACACAAAAGTGAACCCCACTTTCAAAGACAAAAGAGGAACATGACAAATACCCTCTCAATGATCCAAAATCCACTCTTTAATCACTTTCCTTGAGCCTCACTACAATAAGCCTCAAGACTGTCAAAATTGCAAAATATTAGTTGACGCGGAATATAAATACATCCAACTTTTGTGACACAGTATTAAATTGCCCAAGGTGAAACTAACAAACACATCGGTCCCACAGAAACAGTGAACAAGAACACCACCCAAGCCAAAATTACTCTCCTATCCAACTATTATACCCAACTATTGCGCTGACCAAATTTTTGCGATGCATATACCAAGCATAAGATCCAGCCAGCCATTTAGCCAATACAAATAGTAAATAATCATGGCAACTGCAATGTGGACAATCAAGCCCAAAAATTCCAACACCTACACAAACCTGTATAACCTCAATCTAGATGCAAAAGTTCCAACTTTAACTCAGCCCAAATCTACACTACGCAGTGCCAAAAGACAGATAAGAGCAAGAAGGTAAAGTACCTTGCACTCTGAGAAATGGCAGACAACACAGAAGGCTAAGAATCAACACCACGTCAGAGAAAGAAGGATGTCGATTCAAGCGAAAGAACGAAGTCGTGGGTGAAGGAGGCGTGGTGAGAGTTGAGGGTTAAAAATACCGGCGGTTACTGGAGTGGTTTAAGGTTAATGATATATTTTGTTGGGCCGATCAGGTTTCGAAGCTGCACGCATATGATTTTGAGATGAGCAACGAGCCACAGGGGCACAGGTTAGGTGGGTGATTCGAGGTTTAATAGTCAAATTATAAATAAATAGATGTAATTAAATTAATGTATTTTAAATTTCATATTAATTATTTTAAATAAAAAAGAATAAAAATAAGTACAATTTAAAAGAAATAGTATTAGACACAAGTTCTGGGGGCAATAATATAATGTAGCACACAAAGGTCTCCGAGTAGTCAAAGAGAACTCGGCACAAAGCGGAAAAAAAAAAAATAAAGCATCCGTCTGTGTCTAATATATTCTATTTTCTGGCCCAAAACAAAATCTGTGTTTTTATGTGATCATTTTTTTTGGGTATGGTTGTTGTTTTTGGTTTTTGGATTATGAAACGGGCTGGCTTGTGAGTCAACATGCTATACAGATCAGTCTAATTAGGCCCGTGTTGAAATAGGCTGGGCGGCTGGTTTCTCAATTTAACAAATTAAATTATTTAGTGACAAAAAAAAAATACAAGACTTTTTCCTGAGGGTTCCCGAATCTCTAGCTTGCCCGTTAGGTCATTACATGACCCAGATGCAATTAGGTTGGGAGAACCTCTTGTCACATTTTAAATTAATTCAATTTAAATATATTGTCCCTTGATAACTTCTACGGAGCGGTTTTTTTCTTTTTAAAACAATTAAACTAGGAGATCATATATATAACATTCTCATAAAATATTCTCAAGAATCCAAAACAATTCTTCGGTTCAAACGCCCTTTGATAATGTGACACAGTTGAGAATATATTTAGCGCTGGAACGAACTCACAAGGCACTGTCTGTAACTCTAATATATATACAACTATATTATATTAACAAAATCATTTACCAACAAAGCCATTACATCATACTTCAATTGAAATATTGTTCTCAACATATATAGAGAGAGAGTTCTGAACCAAGGTAAATGAGGAACACCCTTCTAAAACTTCTGGAGATAATTAAATTTGAACCCCAGTTCTTCAGTGTCTGAATAATCTGATCTCGTCTCTGCAAATTGGGGATTCAGATATAAATAGGATATGATCTGCGAGAAAACTCTCATTCTTGTTCAAAGCGCAGAAGACAATAATTATGACTTGGTTTCCTCAACTAGAAAATTAATGGATGGTAATGATCTATCTGATTCTGCATGAAAACCCTCATTGAATACCTGAATGGTGGTGGTGAAGGGTTTATAACTTTGATCAAGTTCACACTTGCTTTGGCTTGAAGAGGAAAAAGACATAATAGTACTGTAAACATAAACAGGTGCAATTGCGATAGGTGTGAAAACAGAAAATAGGTTTCGGTTCTCCAAACAAGTTTTAGTTTCATAAATATAATTAGGATTAGGAACATCAAAGCATGAAGATGGTGTCAAAGGAGGCAAGTAGGTTTGGCTCTCTGAATCACTCACGAGGGATCACATGCATGGACACCACCATAGAGCTTCTTCTTCCTGATAAGAAGCAGTGGCCATCATTGCTGCTTTATTAAAGAACTCTGAAATTTCACCGAGTGAAACTGTCTGAGTGATTCATGATATGTGAGGTAACACTCTCGGATCAGATTAACCCTAAATCAACCATTATGATCGTGTCTCGCTTAATTGGACCAAGTCGATTTATATTAGTAATCCTCTTGCTGTTTTAAAGGAATTAAGAGGCGGTTCTTTAATTATAAATCTCACACAAGACTTGCCCGCAAAAAGTGACATATAGTCATTGACACAAATATAGTCATTTTTAATAATAGAAAAAAAAATTAATGCGGGTATGGATGGTTTATATATATGATCATTAAAAAAACAAAAACCAATTCACAAAAATTCTAATTAGAGTAATAATATTAATTCTCTCTTAAATTATATTTATACTTATGTATTTTTAAAACTTTTGAAAAGATTTAATAATAACAAATGAGAGTGATGAATCTCATAGATACCTATTTTTTTAATTTTTTTTTAAATTGTAATAATTTTATTCTTTTGAGTTGAAAATTTTATGAACTTCCATCGCTATTCTCACCCATCTTATTCTACCTTTATCACATGAATTTTTTTAATTTGCATGAAGTTATTCTCAATTCTTTTATTGACACTATCGAAACATTAGACACGCAGCGACTGATCACATGCATCAGGCGTATGTAATGGAGTAGTCAGCCATCCAAATTGGCGATCTCTTGATTCTGTTGGAGCGCCTACCACTTGACAGCACCTGACTCGCAGGAACACCATTGGTTTGTGCCACGTCACCGTTCCCTGTAACATTTTTGGTGGCTCGCTGACTCTGACTCTGACTCAGATTCAAGTCTTCCTCCTTCTCTTGTAGAACGCTGTCGTTTTGGTTATGTGAAGTGACGATGATGGATTCCATGGGAGGGCACCACCATAAAGGATCTTCTCTGTCGTATGAAGCAGCGGCTATGGCTGCTCTGTTGAAGAATTCTGAAATTTCAGAAATTGATGGAAGCAGATTTGACTCTGTCAACATCCTCAAACCAACACGATGATACGACCAGTCTGTCTTTCTCTCGGTAGTGAATACATCATGAAGGACTCAAATCTCTCAATAAACCTTGAAAGCTAGTCAAAACCTTATCCTTTTCTCTATATATTGTTGATTTGATTTGATTTAATTTGAACCAGGTCCAATTTTTTTTATAACCCCCTTAAGTGCCATTTCAAGAAAGTAAAAGCCATCGAATTAATTAATTATTATGGCAGTTTTTCGGAAATAAAAATTTCATTTTATAATTTTAAGCCAGCTCCATGCTCATCTTAAATAAAAAATATAAATCTAAATTGTCAAAATTAAATTTAGATGGTAGAAAAATCATTTCAAACTTCAAAGGATGAGTACTAAATCTATGCCCCTTTGATTCTTCCGTCATCAAGGATAGACATGATTCCTATTTCAATTTCTATCATTATTTAATATTTAATTTAACTGAAAAGTTATGATTATTATAACTTGGCATTGTTTGATCCTAATATACCAAGTTAATCTTGTGTCAATCGTTAGAAGGCTTCTCTCGTACCACATGACCCTTTCGTGATTTCACATTTCAAATTCATTGGATTAGATTATTTTATATACACATTTATTTATTTATACATTTTTGCATATTTGTACATAAGCCTATAAGTAGTATTGTAATTAAGATTTTAATTACCGAATTAATTTATTGGATAGAATAATATTTCCTATTTTAATCAAGATTTCATTACAGGAACATGGATGAGGGTCCAATATAGAGAAATTCATAATTGGATTTTTGTTTTGTTTTTGACCAAAGATTTATAATTGGATTCAAAGAATCTGTGTCCAAAATGAAAAAATATTCATATTATAGATTATACTATATACCTCAGTGAGAGGGTTTCAGTCTTGATCTTTTTTTTTTTAACCTAAATATCATAATGAAGTCGTTGACGGAGTCGTATAAGCTTTTCTAGATTAGTTTTTAGATATAATACAGATCCGGTTTTTTATGTGTGTTAAGAAAGAAAAAGTATGAAAAAATGTGATTATTTAATAATGTTGGAAGTCTTTAATTATACTATTACTCATCTACATAATATGATCAATGGAAAAGTCAAATCCGTTATATAACATTAGGATAAAATGTTGTACCGCTCAGGATGGGAGGTGTTCTCTCCTTACACTAGAGGTGTTCAATCAACCTGATAAAGTGGTAGGCTCGATTTTATTTATTATATCAAGTCAATCCACAAATGAGCTCTCAAGTTAATTATTAATATGATCTTATCCAATTTTATACGCCTCTACCTCACACTTCTTGTTTGGTCAGCTTTTTTAAGGTCAATGTTGGCAGAAGATTGTTGAGGAATAGCTAGGGTCTGCCGTCATTTGGCCAACTTTTTTCAGTTTATAGTTCCTCCTTTTGCTTAACGAATATATATGTTATATCTGTTGTCAAGAAAACTGTATCCAATTTAATTATTTTAGGTGTAAAAAAATTAAGGCAAGCTAGTTATGAGTAAATTAAATATAAATTAACAGAAATGAAATATAAGCGAAGTTATTAAAATATTAATAATATTAATCAATTAATTTTATATTTAATCAAGCGCATTTGACGCACATATGATAAGCTTCTCTCCTGATTGCTTTTTTGACAAGAGTTTTCTATTTATCTAATCATATATAGATATAATTTAATTAAAGAATTAAATGTAAGAGATAGTATGACATAAAATGTGATCAATCTCAACTTATATCAAAACAAATTTAAATACAAAAGGAGCATAATAAAACTATTGAAAAGAAATACAATATTAATTACAATGTTTCGTTTTTCCTTTTTCCTGTTAAAGGAAAGGGAGCCACCATAAATATTTTATTATCTTGTATGCACGTAATCTTAGAATTATCGGAAAATTCTTTAATTTATAATAATTCAAGTTTGATCCTTGAACCTGGCTCGTTTTAATTTATCCGATAGACATAGAGCATTCAGATAATTTTTTTAAGAAAATATAATGTAATATTGATAAAATTTATGATAAAAAAATATAATTATTGAATGGCATAATTAATTTAATACTGGATCAATTAAATGAAATATATATATACTGCATTTCAATAATTTCACAGGTGCATGCTTAATTATTTAACATAATATGATATAATTTAACATCCTGAATTAATAAATAAAGCAGATCATTATCAGAATTGAATTGAATTTATATCATTAATTTAAAAGAGGAGCTCATTTAGATCACACCAATATTGTCCTTCAAGCCAACTTCTTATTCATTCTTAATTGACCGAATGTCACTTATATATATATATATATCAAAATAATTAATGGATAAGTAAAACAAAAAAAAATTAATGGATAAAAACAGGCAATACTTATCCATTGAAGGCGATTTCTTTGGACACATCCCTATGACAATACTTCAACGACGAATTCGGTTGAAAAAGACTTTTAATTTAGGAAACTTTGACTTCCCTTTGACGCGTCTTAAAAGGCACAATGCTCTTGTATAAGATGTTCGATTGAACCTCTACCTTTTCTTACTCTTTTCGTCACAGCAAATTCTATTCCTGTATATATAAGCAATTAACCACACTAACATAGGTATAATTTAGAGCAAGACAGTAATTAGAAGGAATTGCAGTACTATTCGAAACATGGCAGGAGGAGCTTATGTTGATCATGGTCAAGCAAGGCATTACGAAGGTAGAGTGACAGCTTTCGTGCTGGTCATGTGCTTCGTGGCTGCCATGGGAGGCCTCCTCTTTGGTTAATTATGATCTTGGAATTACCAGAGAAGTCACCTCCATGGATCCATTCTTAATCAAGTTTTTCCCATCTGTGTATAAACAATTGAAGGCTGGAGTCCATGAGAACACATACTGTAAATTTGATAATGAGATCCTCACATTGTTCACCTCATCTCTGTACCTTGCAGCATTGGTAGCTTCTTTCTTTGCCTCCTCCACCACAAGAATACTAGGTCGTAAACCTTTAATGTTTCTTGGTGGAATTTTTTTCCTTGCAGGAGCATTGCTGAATGGCTTAGCAATAAACATTGCAATGGTCATCATTGGCCGTATATTGCTCGGTTTTGGTGTGGGCTACTGTAATCAAGTAAGCAATTATTAGCAACAATAATTTTTAAGGAATTTGGTTTCTTTCCTGTTTCTCGTCTCAATATGGTTCTCTCCAGATTTGAGTCTAGAAGGGATCAGAAAGAGAATCAGGAGAAAAATGGGGCAGAATTTTAAGTTGTTTCTTTCAAGTGTGGCATACTTTCATAGATATCCGAAATTAGTAACCTGATTATTATTTCCTTAACATTTTTGCAGTCTATTCCGGTGTACTTATCAGAAATGGCTCCAGGAAAGATTAGAGGAGCACTTAACATGGGGTTTCAAATGATGATAACGATTTGATTGCAAATCTTATCAACTATGGGACTGCTAAGCACGAGCATGGGTGGAGATTTCCTTAGGTTTAGGAGCAGTGCCTGCATTTTTGTTTGTCTAGGATCTCTTTTCTTGGACGACACACCAAATTCTATGATTGAAAGAGGACAACCCGATAGAGCTAAGGAAATGTCGATAAAAATTCGTGGAACCGAAAATGTTGATGAAGAACTCCAAGATCTGATCGATGCGAGTGAAGCAGCTAAGCAAGTGCAGTACCCATGGGAAAACATCTTACAACCTAGATATAGGCCCCAAGTCACTTTCTGCACTTTTATTCCATTCTTCCAACAATTGACTGGCATCAACGTCATCATGTTTTATGCACCTGTCCTTTTTAAGACTCTTGGCTTCGGTGATGATGCTTCCCTCATGTCAGCAGTTATCACCGGAGTTGTCAATGTTGTAGCTACATTGGTCTCTGTAGCCACTGTTGATAAGTTTGGAAGAAGGATTTTGTTCCTTGAAGGCGGCACCCAAATGCTTATCTGCCAGGTGAAATTCACCTATAAGGTTCCATTGTTTTAGTTAAGATCATGCATCTCTGTTAGATTTTCTAATTATTGACACATTTGCACAAATTGCTTTTAGATTGCGGTGGGAATCATTATAGCTCTGAAGTTTGGAGTTAGTGGGCAAGGTGCATTTACGAAAGTTCAAGCCGACTTGCTTTTGTTCTTGATATGTGCATATGTTGCAGCGTATGCTTAGTCTTGGGGACCATTGGGATGGCTAGTGCCGAGTGAAGTTTGCCCTCTGGAAATACATTCGGCTGGGCAGGCTATCAATGTTGCAGTGAATATGGTGTTCACTTTTCTGATTTCTCAGATATTTTTGCTCATGCTTTGCCACATGAAGTTCGGTCTCTTCTTCTTCTTTGCCGCCACTGTCCTCGTAATGACCATTTTCGTTGCTCTATTCCTCCCAGAGACAAAGAACGTCCCTATTGAAGAAATGCACCTAGTTTGGAAGTCACATTGGTTTTGGGGCAAGATTGTTCCCAATGATGTTGCTCATGATAGCAACAGTCATCGCGAGGCTTATAATCCTTGAAGTTGAGGGGCGAAGAAAGACTGTATATATAATGCACTGGTTTATGAAAATTACATGTGTATTCTTCAATGTATTTATACACAAACCATTTTGTAATAGAAATACGATCAAAAGAATTGAGCATAAATTAAGGTTATGGGGAGAAGTTTTCACACACAGTCTAAAATAAAATAATTATTTATAATCATTTAAATGAATATTTTCATAAATTACTTTTTTTTACTTTTTAGAATTATTTGTTCTTCATAATTACTTATTTTATTTTTTTTATTATCCATTAAATAATCATTTAAACTCTTAAAATATAAACACATTTTTTTTCTTAAAATCATTTGTAAGCTAAAAATATTTTAATATAAATCACTTTTGATATAATCACTTATTTTTATAATCAATTATAGAAAAATTAATCTAAACATGCACTAAATAACGAGAAGATCATAAGAACACAGACAACTTGGCCAACTATACCCACAATGAGATCAATCCCAAGCCGTTTAATTATTTACATTCTGTCTTAAATATATTTACACATACTAAAATATTACTACTTAACTTCATTTAATTTATAATATTTTTTTTTAAAAACATGTCTTCCATTAATAATCTTCTTTTTACACTTTATGACCATTGAAATAACATAATGCTACCCAAATTAATGAGGGATAGTATTGAAATATGACTACTAAATGCTGGCTAATTTAATTAAAAAATTTATGATCTTTGATTAAAAGTTAGTTTTTTTTTTTTACACATTTTCAGGTGTAAACGATTAACATGTCGAATCACATGAGCAAATACCAAATTATTAGCAACGCCTCCAAAATTTAATCATGTGATCAGTAAAAATATAATTTTCAATTCTTAAATAATAAAGACGTTCACAATAATATTCAAATAAAATGATCCCCTACTTTATCGCATGTTTATTTCTATTTCTTAATTATATTTTGTTCTAATATAATCATTAATATTTTAAAATTATATTCAAATATTTTTCCTTTAATGCTATAATCAAATTAAAATACATAACACACTCTCTCCCTCTATAGGTGAGAGTCAAAACCCTCTTCCTTTATAAGAGTTGAAACCTCGGCTTGCATCCGAGTTTTAGCCTTCTCGACGCCTCTCTCCCCGGCTTCCGTAGGGTGAGAAGATGTCAGTGGTGTGTGTGCATTTTGTTTTTCTGTGTTGAAGGTTTGGTGGTGTGCTTTTGTAGGTTTGGGCTTGATATATGGTTGGTGGAGATTTCCTCTCGATGCTGTAGTCCACTGCAAAGTGATGGGTTTTCTGGTGTTTCGGAATCTAGTGGTTATGGCTTCTTCATTGTTTTGGGAGGATCTGTGACTAGCCTTTTCAGTCAATCGTTTGCCCACTTGCTTTGACAGCTTCCATTGAGATTTTGTTTCTCGTGAGTTCTACGCATGGAGGTTGCTAGAAATATGCTAATCCTAAAGCAAATTCATTGTTAGAGGGGATGGGACCAAAAAGGATGGTTCCTTGAATCAACATCCCTAGTGATTGTGTTGCTATTGCAGTTTGTCAACGAGGTGGTGGCTTCATTCTTAGATTCGTCTTGGATGACTGGGTGGTTGGTGTCCTCTGTATTTGGGTTGGGGTTTCTTTCTTGTCTTTTTTTGGCTCTTGCTTTGTTGGCTTGTTCCTTTTTGTCACGGTCGAGTTTGGTGTTAGAGGTGTTTCTTGGTAGCTCCAATGCTAGTTCTATTGTGCTTCTCTCTGCTTCGTTGTTTCTAAGTTGGGTCGTGTTGTGTCCAAGTCGGGTAGGGTTTGTGGTTTTGGGTAGAACTTGTGGCTCTTTTGCGTTTTGGACCTCCACCATTTGTTCTGTTGCTTTTTCAATAATGTTATCTATTTTGGCCCAAAAAAAATTAAAATACATAACAAAAATTTTTATTTGGCTCATTGATAAAATAAAATAAAATAATTATTTAGATCATAGCAAGTTAAATACAAAATGAAATTAAATTATAAAATTGAAATTTAGAATAAGCTTAAAATACAGATTGTAACATATTAATATTAAAGGATGAAGGTAGAACATAATTGTTTTGCCAATGAAAACTGGTCAAATTAAGAAGAATGCGTTTTATATTTCACTAGAATATGAGTTTTCGAGATCCAACTCACATAAACTTTTATTTGTAAGAAAAATAATTGTTTTTGGCCAAACAAAGTAAAACTCAGCTAATCAAATTGAAACTCAAATGAAAAATTAAATGATCAAATTGTATTAAGAAAGAAAATGATTAAGTTTAACCTATGATATAATATGACAACCAACTCATAATCATCAAAGAAAAATGGACAAAATTTTTTTCGGGTAAAACAAACACCCCATCTATCAGCTAAACACAAAAATCTAATTAATTAACCCTCTCAAACATAAAGTACCCACTGGAAGCTGTAAACTGTAATTTGCCACAGCATCAGCACATCTATTCCCTTCTCTTGGCAAATGAGAGATCTTAATCAGCCACTCTCTTCTCCACCATCTCCAGATTTGCTACAGTAGTCTATTACTTCTATGTTCACCTTGCTGCAATTCAGCTCCAACCTGACTCAACACAGTGAATGAGTCTAATTCAAGTTTAATCTTGCGAGATCCAACTTGCCGGCATTGCTCATGCCCAACTAAAAGGCCCCACAACTTAGCATCAAGAGCAGTATTACTAATTCCTCTCTTTCCACAAGAACCAGCCAGCCACTCCAAACACAATCCTCCATGGCACCTAACTGCATTCCCCACAACTCAACTTCATATTATCTTCAACCAATCTGTGAGATCCACTTTAAAAAAATCGCGTTTTCCATAAGCAATAAATAGGAATTAATTAATATCTCCCAGATACCATAGCTGTCTTGCCATAACACTCAATATTCAATACATGCAAAAACAGATTCAGGTTGCTTACAAACTACATAGCCTGACATCCATCCATACATTACCACTCATATGATGCGCCAAACAGAAGCTATATATATATATATATTTCCAAATGCATATATGGCTGAGAGATCACCAATATTAATCCCTAACCCCATTGTATCCATAATTCAAAATTTCAAACCACAAGTCACCCTTACCAGACCTTAATGACCAAGCCATCTTCAATAAGCAAGCATCATTCGTTGCTCTCAAATTCAACACCCCCATACTCCTTAGATTTTTGTATTTGAGTGCAGCTTACCATATATGCTCTTCTTTCCTTCACCTTGCGCCCCCAATAAAAGCATTCTGCATTCTTTCCATCTAATCACACATTGATCTGCGTAGTTTAGCAGTCATCATCGGATAGATAAGCAAAGAACTTAAATGTAATACCCCAATGTTTGTGTACACAAATACCCCCAAATATATATAGACATATATATTTAACATTATTAATTATAAATAAGATTTTAAATAAAAAATTGTTTTATGTTAATTTGATATTCTTTATCTAAATCGTTTGATATGATTTTTTTTGTATCATTAGTTTTTGAATAAGACTAAAATTGTTTGAAAGCTTATTTCTCAAAAGTTAGTTAAGATTTTTCTTATTTTCTTAATTTTAAATTAAGATTTTAATTCAAAATTGAACTATTCTTTATAAAACCCTAGGATATTTAGGTTTACAGTGAAAATGGAATGAGCAATTGTTACATTTAACGAAGAACCGTCCTATTTAGTTTACCTTTTTTTGAAAACCAAACCATAGTTTTCAACCCTAGTTTTTCAACTAGATGTATTTGATAGGTCACAAACTAACTTTTAGAAAAATAAAAATTAGGTTAAACTATGGTTTTGGAAAATAAGGGAGATAGTTACTTTTGTGTTAGTAAAATCATGACTTTGGAAAAGAATAAGATATTAACTTATATTATACATTTAAAAGTTTTTTTAACTCTCATCATCCAAACAGATTCTTTGTTAAACTTACTTTTATAAAATGAATATCTAAACATAACAACTTAAAATAAAGTTACTTTGACTCAAACTTCATTTTTACAAACTTCATTTATTCTAATTTCTTTTGCAAAACTGAAAACTAAACGGGTCCTGAACTCTTAAATATTCTCCTTTGAGAGCGGAGCTAATAATATGTTCCTTCACTATAGAAGAGTCTATTATGGCTTAAATAGAGAGGGACAGAGAGGAATCGAAGAAGAAAGTTAGGAAAAGTGGAAAGATTGAAGAAGCAAGCTTTGTTTAAAAGATAGGTACAGAAACGTTGCACAGCCTACTGTTACAAGGAGACGAAACTCGAGAAGCACATAAAGATATCAAATATCAAGGTATAAACTATTTCTCCTTTTCTCCAACTTTTTGAATTCTTGAATTTGACCCTACCAATTGAAGTTAGACCCTTGCCAAAAACCATAAATAAATAATTAAACACTTCCTTTTGTGCTGCTGGGTTAGGAATTTGCTCCATCTTGTACGTAATTAATTGTGTCTAGCCAACACGTCTCAGATGCAACAAGCTTTCACTAGCTTCAACCATATAGTTTAAAGTTAACGTTTGGATGTTAAGTTGATTTGATTTTCTTTATATGGCTTAGGTCATAATTTGTGTGAGCTTCATTTATAGAAAGATGATTCCAAGTGTGAGGATTTTCTATTAATATAAACAAAATATGTAGGTAAGGATGCCTCCAAGAAAAAGAATAGCAAGTTGAAGGGTGATTGTAGATGAAATGCATGAAATGCAATAAACTATGCAAGAAATGAAGAGAATGATGACTCCACAATAACATGTCACAGACTTGTAACACCCCTCATGACCTTGTCTTTAGCATTGTGTGCAGGAATGAAGAAAATAGGATGAAGGAAGGTTCAGATGAAGAAGAAATGAGCTCCACGCCGCGGCGGGAAGCAGGGTAGCCTTGACGAGAGCCAATTCCAAAGGCATTTTTCCTGCTGAAACTGTAATATCCATGAATTTCTATCTATGATTAATATGGTTTCAATAAGTTACAATGAATTGTGATGAGCATACACTAAATGAAGGTATACAATGAATTGTGATTTCAATAAGTTACATT
Source organism: Adenanthera pavonina (assembly GCA_026686845.1). Taxonomy (NCBI): domain Eukaryota; kingdom Viridiplantae; phylum Streptophyta; class Magnoliopsida; order Fabales; family Fabaceae; genus Adenanthera; species Adenanthera pavonina. The sequence continues at coordinate 47,478,327 of JAIVEN010000001.1, read as the reverse complement.
GAATGAAGGTATATAATGAATTGTGGTTTAAATAAGTTACATTGAATGAAGTATACAATGAATTGTAGTTTAAATAAGTTACATTGAATTATGATGAACGTACACTTAATGAAGGTATATAATGAATTATATTAATGAGCATACACTGAATGAAGTTATCTATTAGATTGATGTCACTTGCTGGCCAAGACATCAACACTATAAATACCCCTCCCATTTCTTCATTTTAGCACCCCACCAGTTGTGAGTGAAAGAAAGAGAGAGCCAAGGGAGAGAAAGAGAGTGTGAGTGAAAGAGAGGAAAAGGAAGGAAGGCTAGCTTCAAGAAAGGTATGGAGATATTTTTCTAGAGTTTATTTTTAGAGTAAAATTTTTATTCCTATATAGATTGTTGATTAAGTTAGGAGAATATAATGAGAATTTGAGATTAGAAATGAGAATAATAAGATACCAGTTGTTAGAAATTAAATTTAAATGTTTTTAAATTTATGCTCCTGAGATAATTCCATTAGTATTTATGTGAATATTAGGTACTTAAAAAAAATTCAAAAAGGAAGGCAGGCTGTTTAGTTCAAAATACTTTTTTGGTGGAGGTAGTATATTATTTATTGCATGCATTTTCTGTAAATTAATTATGGATGTTATGTGATATTGTTGGATGAGTTGTTTCAATATAAATGTTTTGAAATGTTATGGATGTCTAGTATTGAGAGGAAACTCTGCTGAAAATTTTATAGATGCATGAAATATAAGTTACTGTTTTTTGAGCAACTTAATTTTGAAAAGTTTAAAAGTTTTATTATTCTAGACTTTTATTTCTTTCCATTAGATATATAATATATGATTAAAAGCCTAGTAAAATAAGATGTTACAGAAACTAGTGGCGCTGCGGCGGACTTATCTGGAGCCGTGATGAGAGTCGAAAAACTGGTTTAAATTAAAATCATTTCGGACGAAAAGAAAAGAGAGAAACGGAGGGAGCGACGGAGAAGCAGCAAGAAGCTTTGTTAGGGCACACAAAATCCGACCTGGAGGGATGTTTTCTAGACCATAGAAGCTTGTTTCTCAGTTGGTAAGTGGATCTACTCTCTTCCTCTTTGTTTTTCTCTTCGATTTGGAGTTGTTTTTTGAGGGTTTGTGTGGGAGTCCATGTTTGGTTGATTTCCACCGATTAAATGGTGCATAAAGGGATTATTGGAGTGTGATTTAGTGTTATTGAAGCTTAGATATGAGTTTTGGTTGGATTATAATGGGTTTGAGCTAAACCCTAAGTTGGAATTTGAGAAAAGAATTGGAAATCCAAAATGGTATGTGTTAGTGTGTGTTTGAATGGTTGTTTAAGGTTTATTGGTATGTGTGTATGTTGTTAGAACTCCGGGTTAAGCTTGGACTGATAGATTGTGGATTGTAGTGTTATGGGAATTATGTTAATAAAAGGTATTTATTGTTGTAATGGTAGATTGGCTAATTGAAGGCTTATAGTTCGTGATTGGGGTGCTCTGGAGGCTTGCCTAAGCCCTGTGTGCGTGGTGCTGATAACTTAAGCTAACCGGGTATTTGTATTTGTGTTATATGTTGATATATGTATATGTGTGTGCATGTCTCCGTTCATACCACGATATCGTTATGTGTATGTGTATGGCTTTTCTTATATATCGTGGTATGCACACGGCTAGACGATATGGTATACGATGATGGTGTACATATGTTGATGTGACATGACATGAATTTACGATGATGATGATGATTATTTATATGTGATGAAGACATTGATATGATATAACATGTTGTATAGCATGGCATTGAGATCATGATGATGATGATAATTACTATATGTTGATATATGAGCATCACCACGTGACATTGTGAGATTTGATTTGTGCCGGATTGGGTGGTGATGATGTGATGATGATATGTTGTATGATGATATATATATATATTAGGGAAGATAAGGTTGGATATATATATATATATATATAAATGTGTGTTAGGGAGGATAAGAATGGACGATATATATATATATTATGGAGGACAAGGGTGGATGATATATGTGTTAGGGAAGATAAGGACGGATGATATATGTGTTAGGGAGAATAAGGATGGGGTCCCTGCAAGGGCGACATGCATGCCATTCATTTCATATTGCATTTATGAGTTTCATGAGATATATGTATATGTATATATGTATGTATAGTTGTTCTCGGTTACTGAGACATCGTCTCACACCCTTCTCCCGTGAACTAACCTTTCAGGTAAAGACTCTGGTGCTCGTTCGAAAAGGATCAAGGAGTGAGCAGTCTTTTCATCCTCAGGAATTTCGAGTATATTTCGTGGTTATAATTTAGTTTATGTAATTCTGTGCCAAGTAGGTTGTTGTAGTTGGTTGCCTGGATGAGAGTCCTGGGAGTACTATCTGTATGTTATGGGATGATAGTGATGTTGATGGATATTATGTAAGATGAGTATAGAAATGCATGTGATGTATGATGTGTGATATTGACAGTAGACCCTGGTATGGATCTTTAATGTATGAGCAGGTATTTGTATGCTAGACTGGTTAAATGCAAGCCCAAGGGTGGTTTTGGGCAATGTATGTGAGTTGTGGGCATATAGCCCATTATGTGGTTTTGGGGTTCAAGGGGTCAATTCTCGAAGGAAAGGTTTCTTCGGGGTAAAACCTTCTTGGACATGTTAGTCTAGTCAAATATGACCTGTGTGAAGGATCTTTGGGTGTCCATTTGCCTTTGGTGGCAATTTGAGGTGATAGGTTGTGAGCTTTGGTCAAAAAGTGGTCAAAATGGTGTTGGGTATCCAAAATCTGCAAATAGAGTTAGATTTGGGTGAAATTGGTATCTATGGTTAGATAATGACGAGAGAGATCTGTAGGAGTTAGAATCAGGTCAATTAGAGTTCTGAGCATAAAGTTATACGCATCGGAAGTTGGCCCGACAAATCAGCATTTTGCTTATATAAGTTCTGATGCTGGGGCCACGGCACCAGAAATCCAGGCCACGGCGCCAGCAAGACAATGGGCGTCAGTGAGTCTGTGAAGGGTTGGAGCCGAGGCGTCACTGTAGTAGGCCACAGCCTCGCCCTGTTCAGGTGTCTTTCTGGTGTTTTTCTGCTACTCTAAAACTTTGGAAAGTTCCTTTGAGATGTTTGGGGTTATATTTGATTGGGTTTTAAAGGTTTTGGTCAAATCTGAAGGTGTCTGAGTATAGGGTGTTACGGACTCGTCACCTGAGCAGGAAACTAGGCTAGTAACACAAGAAGCACGACAGAGAGGGAAAGTAGAAATTAATCTCTTAGACTATATGAGACTCAAATCCCCTCTTTTTCTGCTACAATGGCACGTGAAGACCCTCAAAATTTACTTTTGAAAATTGCAGAAACAATCTTCATTCTCTATTTTTCTTAAATAAATTAAGGATGAAAGAAATTCAAAAAACAAATAAAAAATAATTTTAGCATCCTACTTAATTTTAAATTAAATTTAGCATCCTTCTTAATTTTAAAACCATACGCATGGTTCTCCAACTTTATAACTTTTCCTTGTAAAATTGGGCATGCATAGACAAAGATGCAACAAGATTAATATCAATATGAATATAAATATATATATAAAAAAATAAAATTTGTAGGAATATACCCTATTCATAAGTTATAAATAATACATATTATCTTAAATTTTGAACAATGTGAGACTCACTGTCTAATTTCAATGTGTAAGAGAAAAATCACTTACATGATATATTTTTCATTCGTTTAATATTCATTGTTTTTATGTGTGCAATTTCTAAACAAAAAAAAAAAGAATTAGTACATATGCAATGCATGCTCGAGAAATTCTTTGGTTACACTAAAATTATAAACACAACTTTGAATCCATTCAACTTCACGCAGAATCAATTGAAAAATTGTAAAGCATAGGATTTATCTTTGCAGTAAAATTCCTATGTTGTTGATTACTAGAAATCTTCACCTCTATTTTTTAAGGTATGTGGTGCCATGTTTTTCCCCACAATTTCAGGAGTAAGTGATGTTTATTTTCATTCTTTGTTGACATTTTACGAGTCAATGTTGTATATATATACTTTTTCACCTTCCATAAATTTTACAGCAATTCAATTAAATGATAATATATGATATAATTTAATGACATGAATCCCTAAACAATTCAAATTAAATTGTCAACATGGAATTGTACTGGCATCATTAATTTTAAAATAGGACCTCTTCTAGAATATTGGAAATAGTGTGTTTGTGTTTTTCACCAACTTTTTTTCTCTTGGTTGCAATTTAACGTATGTCTAAAAATATATAGTTATTAAATAACATTAAGAAAAAGTTATCGATTCAAAAATAGAAATCAACTAGTCAAAAGGCATTCCTATTATAGAATATATCCTTGTGGCAGTACATCAACAACGAATTCGGGTAGAATGTACTCCTAATTTAGGAAATCATGACCATATGACAGTAAAAAAAGGCACAATGTTGTTGAATCGGATCATCTTTGTGTAAACCAACTCTGACTTTTCGCACTTTTTTTTTCACATCAAATCCTATATAAGCCATATATCACATATCAAGCTGTAGAAAAAAACAAAACACTTGAAGAAGTGAAAAACGAGATTGAGCATTGTAAAGTTGAAATAATTGCTCAATTTCAAAATGGCAGGAGGGGGTTTAGTTGATCAAGGTCAAGTCAAGCATTTTGAGGGCAAAATCACGGCTTTCGTGTTGGTCACATGTTTTGTGGCAGCCATGGGAGGTCTTCTCTTTGGTTATGATCTTGGGATTACAGGAGGAGTAACTTCCATGGATCCATTCTTGAGGAAGTTTTTTCCAAGTGTCTATAAAAGACTAAAAGCTGGAGTCCACGAGAACACATACTGTAAATTTGAAAACGAGCTCCTTACATTGTTCACCTCATCCCTGTATCTTGCAGCATTGGTAGCTTCTTTCTTTGCTTCCACCACTACAAGAATACTAGGTCGTAAGCCTTCCATGTTTCTTGGTGGAATGTTTTTCCTTGTGGGAGCATTGTTGAATGGCTTCGCAGTAAACATTGCAATGCTCATCATTGGCCGTATATTGCTTGGTTTTGGCGTGGGCTATTGTAATCAAGTAAGTAATTGTTAGCGACAACAGTTTTCAAGGAATTTGGTTTTCCTCCTGATTCTCCTATCCCGTCCATTTTAATTAGATCCAAAGTAAAGCAGATGTACTTTGCATTGGGGACTAGAGAGAATCAGAAGAGAAACCAAGCTGGTTTTTAATGTTTCCTTTCGAGTGTGGCATATGCATTCGTACAATGTTCTGAATAACCTAATTTAATCTTTTTATCATCCTTACAGTCTGTTCCGGTGTACTTATCTGAAATGGCTCCAGCAAAGATTAGAGGAGCACTTAACATGGGATTCCAAATGATGATAACAATTGGTATTTTGATTGCAAACCTTATCAACTATGGAACTGCTAAGCATGAAAACGGATGGAGAATTTCTTTAGGTGTAGGAGCTGTGCCTGCATTTTTGTTATGCGTAGGATCTCTTTTCTTGGACGACACACCAAATTCCATGATTGAAAGAGGAAAACATGATCAAGCTAAGGAAATGTTGATAAAGATTCGTGGTATCCAAAACGTTGATGAAGAGCTCCAAGATCTTATTGATGCGAGTGAAGCAGCCAAGCAAGTGAAACACCAATGGACAAACATCTCACAGCCTAAATATAGGCCTCAAGTCACTTTCTGCACCCTTATTCCAGTATTCCAGCAATTGACTGGCATCAACGTCATCATGTTTTATGCACCCGTTCTTTTTAAGATTCTCGGCTTTGGTGATGATGCTTCTCTCATGTCAGCAGTTATCACCGGAATCGTCAACGTTTTAGCCACATTGGTCTCTATACTCACTGTTGATAAGTTTGGAAGAAGGATTTTGTTCCTTCAAGGCGGCACCCAAATGCTTATCTGCCAGGTGAAATACAACATAGATTCCACTGTTTTAGTTTAGATCTCTATCTCTTTTAAATTTTCAAATCATTGACACGTTGGCACTAATTGCATGCTTTTAGGTGGCCGTGGGAATCATGATAGCCTTGACGTTTGGAGATAATGGGCAAGGTTCATTAACCAAAGGTCAAGCCGACTTCCTTTTGTTCTTGATATGCGCATATGTTGCAGCTTTTGCTTGGTCTTGGGGACCATTGGGATGGCTAGTACCGAGTGAAGTTTGCCCTCTAGAAATCCGATCGGCTGGGCAGGCCATCAATGTTGCAGTGAATATGGTGTGCACCTTTCTGATTGCCCAGATATTTCTGATCATGCTTTGCAACATGAAGTTCGGTCTCTTCTTCTTCTTTGCTGCTTGTGTCGTCATCATGACCATTTTTGTTGCTTTCCTTCTCCCGGAGACGAAGGGCATCCCAATTGAAGAGATGAATGCAGTGTGGAAGTCGCATTGGTTTTGGTGCAAGTTTGTTCGAAACGATGTTCCTCCTAAAAGTGTTGATCAAAATCCGAATCCTTGAGCTGAGAATTGGAACAAAATTTTGATGATGTTCTGAATTAAGTGACAAGTGAAATGGTGAGAGCAATAAAAAAGAAGTCAAAATAACATCGAGACCAAAGTCAGAAATTGGAGATCATGACTCAATTGTTTTTGCACTTGGTACACTCTTGGGTGATTATGAATGTTGTTTCTGTGTTGAGTTTGTACACAATCTATGAGAATTTCGTGTGTAATCTTTCTTATATTGATACACGCACCATTTCCTAATAAAATTGCAACCATGGGGCTAATCATGCCAAGATGGAAGTTCATTTTTCCGCTATAAATTTGTTTGTTGAGCTGCATACTATGTCTAATTTCAAGAGTTAAATATCATTGTCAAATAAATTATTTATTTACTTTTAATATATCAATTATTTTATAATCATGAGCAAATTTATGGGAACAATTCCAAGAAAAAGTTAATTGGAAGAAATATTTCCTTTATAATAACCAACGTTGAAGATCTAATGATTTTTTTTTTTTGGGTAAAATATAAATCCCATTTGCCAAAGAACAAAACATATCATCTAAAGGGAAAATTAAAGGGCTAGCTACCTTCTAGAAAGTTTTCTATTCCTTTACTATCAAAACCGAGGATGAGCAAAATGAACAAATTTGTATGGATTTAGAAAAGGCCTGAAGCAAAAGAATAAGAACAAACAAGCTACCACTAAACTATATTTAATCTCCTAAGGTAAACGTCCTCCTGTGCTTTGATCTTCATATGAGGATAGTATCTAGTTCTCATAGCAATCTACTCTTTCGTCTTATCCAAAATCACCTTAATAATTTCATTCTTCTCAACCCTAAAGATTTTATGATTTCTTTCAATCTAGATATTATAGATTAATGTTGCAACAATAATAGTAGACTAGAATATATTCCTTTTAATTTTACTCTACAAGTATGTATAAATTGAAAATGCACCATCTATTGAACTCTGTTGGTAAGCCAGCACATTTAATCCAATCTACAACCAATTTTAGTATTTGTTTCGACCAATAGCAGTTGGAGAACAAAGTGCTCCCCTATTTTCTCTTCTTCTTTCTGTCTCACAAAAAAAAAAATGCACTTACAATCAACCACTTGAATATGAAATTCTTGCATTCTACTCTTAGTTAGCAGCCTTTTTCTCAAAACCAACCATGTAATAAAAGAGTGCTTGGTGCATTAAATTTCCCCCAAGCATTTATTGCCCACTATTTAATAGCTTTATTCCCAATTAACCTTCTATATCCAGATTTCACAATATAATTTCCATCTCTCTCCTGAGTCTATTTACCTGCTTGGAAACCTGCTACCATTTTATCCTTTAACTTCACTAGTTTTTTTCCAATGCCAACTTGTGTCTTGCTTGATTTGGTAATTCCAAAAATCAGTATTTTCCAAGTAAACTTCATCTAGCCGGTCTACGCACAATGCGTTCGTCTTTGCAGCCACTGCCCAACTATACTTTGCCACTATAGCCTGGATCCAAGTTATACATCTTCTAAAGCCTAACCCTCCTTAATTTTTCCCATAACAAATTTCCTCCCAACTCACTAGAACCGAAATAGGACAATTATTTTTTTTTTACCCTAAAGGAAAATTCCTGCAAACTCTTTCCACTTCTTTAATTATAGATTGGAGTAGGATAAATATTGAGGATGGAATAAAAAAAGAAGGATAAATATTGAGGAATAAATAAGTATGCATAGCCATTAAAGATCTAATGATGTTAATTCTTGTAACATCCCAATTTTTATGTATGTATTTTATGATTAGATAATGTTATGTTTTGGATTAATTTATGACAATTGTGACAACTTAGATATTTAAATAAATCAGTTTAAAGTTCAAAATATCCTAAAAATTTAAAAATGGGCTTAAAAAAGGCAAAATTATCATTTATAATAAGTGAAAGAAAATAATATTTTAATACTTCGGTGTAAACTAAAAGTACAAGTGATACTGGTTATCTGGGTCATAAGAGAAAAAAGTATAAATCCGGTAAAAGGAGGGTTTCACGTAAATAGTAAATATCAGAGGAAATACATAGTAAAAAATAAATAAAATAGGTGAACCCTACATGAAAAAGTAAAAGAGAAAAGTAATGAGTCTTACAGATAAAGTAAATATAAAGGATATTAAGTATAATAGAAAACTCATATAAAAAAGTATTCAAACCAGAGCCAAATATATCTACAAAAATAAAAAGTACAATTTCCCCTCTTCTTGATGTGACTAAAATTTAGAAGGGAAAAATTAGACATTTTTACCCATCCTTACTCTCTCACATGCTTATAAATATCTAGGGACATAATGAGAAATTGGTATAAACAATATAAGAATAATTGTAAACCCTTGAATTAAATCCTGATCTAATGATCCACAATTTTCAGCCTTTCCTATAAATACCTCCCAATTCCCTTTACCATTCATACACGCATGCACTAAGTAAGAGAGAGGGTGAGGAGGCATAAAGAAAAGAGGGAGCCGAGAGTGAGAGAAGAGAAAGAAGAAGTAAGGGAAAACAAGTAAACGTCTTTTAAGGTAAACTCTTACTCCAAATCTCTTCTAGATTTCTTCTTCATTTATTTAGTTTAAGATTAGTTAGAATTTAAACCATTTTCTTCCTCTCTCATGCTTGTCTTTTTGGGTTAAGATATAATTTTGATAGAAGAATTTATAGTTGAGTTGAATTTATACGATAATATTAAATTATTAAAGAAGATTTAATGACACAAATAGGCTCTAATCAAGCCAATGAGTGATTCAAAAAAAAGAGAATCCAAAATAAGAGATTAAAACTATGAGATAATAACTCTTACTCTAAGGTTTTATATTTATATATTATATTTATGTTTTAAAAGTGTTGCTGTGATATTTTGCTACTTTTTATATTTTGGATGTTTTAAGTTAAGAGTCAAGCCTCAGGCTGCCCATATGCTAAGTCGTTATGCTACCGAAATTTTTACTGCAACCTATTGTGTTGATTGTTTTTCCAAAAGCATGTTACGAAAATATTGTGATTATGCAATAATTTTGTAATGTCTAAACTAATGTAATAATGTGATAAGCTTGAGTTATATTGTTACTGGAATGTCTCCCATCTCATCCCATGTTTGTCAATGATAAGGTCAAGTAATGCTAAAGGAAAGAATTTAGCAATGAGAATAGAAGAAGAAGATTGAAACATGAAATTGAATTGCTCTTTTTTTTTTTTGGCTGTCTGTTTTGATACATTGTATAAATTTGAATATGTATCCAAAAATTTGATGGTTTATATGCATGGATAAATCTATGTCTCAGGAATATAATGACACTGGTTTGGTTGTATTTGGATTTACACAATGGTAGTTATGCATAATTTACTAAGACTGCTCTAGTGATAGTTATATCTGACCTCTGATGATATATATTGATGCTTTGACCAGTAGAAGTAGAGCAAATGTACAAGAAAAATATGTTAGAAAGTAGACATATAAATCTTTCCAATGATACTAAGTATGCACCAAATGACTCTATATACTAAGAGAAATAAATTTTCAAAATTAAGGTTCAGTTTTTGGATAGAAATAGGGACGTAAAAATAAATAGTAATATTTATGCAATAAAATGTATGAATATGTGCGTTCATCTCCTAGTTCCTTATTTTTTTTTCTAAAAATATAAGATGTGCATGATTTTTAGAGACTTAAAACACTGGATAATAATTTTTGTAAATTTAGTTATAATTTTTGAAATATTGCTGCGCAACAAGCTATAAACCAGCAAAAACAATTTTGTTCAACTTTAAAGTTTTAATTGATTTGAGTTTTCTAAGAATGTTTTCATATATCAAACAAATAAGTAGTTTTCATAGAAAATGTTTCTAAATATAAGATGTAACCATTCTCAATTAGATTCAACCAATGTAAATTTATAAAGTTATCTATACTCACAAAAAGAGTATATAGTGATAAGCAATGAAATCAATGGTTACATGAAATTAGCTCAAACGATAAGGATGTGATGGAATGTAGGTATAGGTTTAGAGGGGTTCAAATCCTTTTAATGTAATTAAAAAAAATACTAGCTTTGGTGACAAGTGAGGGATGGGTTGTGGGGAGAGGTTCAAGCAAGTTCAAACCCTTCTAATTTAATAACCAAACAAGAAAAAAAAAAGAAATGAATCAAGCAAAGTAGTCCATATATTCAAGTTTTTTTTTCCCAATCATATATGGTTAGGAGCTTGGCCAAAAGAAAAAATCATACTCTCTCTTAATTATCCTATATATAGGATCTTTTTTTCTAGTCCTAAATATAAGACCTTTTACAATATATGAGTTAGTATTTATTATACATTTCCAGAAAAATGTCCTTATTTAATGTATTCAAAAAGAAAAAGAGAGAGATTAAATAAGGATAGTTTTGAAAAAATATTAAAATTTTTGGAGAAATCAAGATAGCTAATTAATTTTAATTGTAATTCTTAATCCGTGTGATTCAGTTAAAATTACCTTATATTAAAGACCGTATATGCTTAGGCACAAGCACAATGTTATAGACAATTAATGGGACACATCAATTGTAAAACTGAATTTGATTTCCTATGATGAAATGTAAATATTAAAGCGCCTTCCTTAATTAATTATTCACCATTATATGCAACCAGATGGTTAAGACATTATAAGTATGCAAGAACATTTTTTGACTTGTGCTGACGTAAATAGGAGTGGGTGATCAAAATAGTTGGACAGTGACCTTAAACTCTAATTGAACCCATATAAAAAATAATTTTAAAGAAACTTGAGTTAAAAAAAAGTTGTTAGTAATAATTAAGGCAACATAGATATATATATATATATCTTAGACAACTTTAATAATCGTGTGGTCCCTCTCACATGAGTCAGTGGAAATTTGAGTTATAGTGCATTAACTGTAATTTTAATTTATTAAAACCTACTACTCCCTCCGTCTTTTTTATAAAAGATTTTCAACTACTTTATATAAACTAAAAAAAATTAGTTATTTTCTTAAAATCTTAAAAAAAATAAATATTTTTTTTACCCCTATTTAATATAATAATACAATTCATATTAAATATCATTTAATTAATTAAGAATGTTTTTTTTTATAAAAAAAGTCTAATAACAATTTACGAAAAAAATGATAAGGACAAAATAGAAAAAAATTTACTATATATTACAAAATCCCTTATAAAAGGAATTAAAAAAATTTTCTAAAGAATCTCTTATAAAAAGAACCAAATGAAGTATTATTCTAAAAGTTTGAATTATTTATTATATGATCTATTTGTCACTTGAGTAGATTTTGTCCTGTCCCATAAGTCTAATTGGTAAAAAAAAAATCATATGATCCGGCTTTAAAAGGTTTAGGCACACACACACAGATATATATATATGTATGTATGTTTAAGTAAATATTAAAATTGCATTATTATATATGACCATATGTTTGGGACTTCAACTACAGATTCTTAAATCTTCATTGACTGTAATTCAAATTCAAAATTTAGCAAAAATACATCAAAGTGTTTTTCTTTACGTATAGCTTCTTATCAAACTTCGATTTTCTTAAAATTTTTCTTTACATATATTTTAGATAGTACATGCAAATATACAAATATGCTCTTCACTTTTTTATTATAAGAATTTGTATGTATCAAAAAGAACGACTCTAAGAATGTGTTTGGTATGCTAGAAGTAGGAGGTATAAAAGTGGAAGTGGAACTAAAATTTATGTCCCCTAAAATCCATAAAGCATATGTATAATCTTTTTATACAATGTTGTCGCCCTGCTTGACTTCTTAAGGACACAACCACACTAAGCAACTTATGTACGTAGGAGCACATGAAACTAGGAATTGAAGAAGGCTTCACAATACACCATTTTATTATTTTTAATTTAATAGATATAATCCTTTTCTTTCTTTGATAAAGTTATTTAATAATATTTTTATATATAATATCTGTATCTACTATTTTTTAAAAAAATAAATAATCCTCCTTGAAATTTTTATGGGCTCTCATTAGTATGTTAAAATATTAAATATATATTTTTAAAATAAATAAAATATAATAAAGTTTTTATAAGAAGATCTTTATCCCAATTTTTCAAGAATGACTAATAATACTCTTAACTCTAATACTCTTATTCTTTTTAGAAGATTTATTTCTTTTCGATTTTCTTAATAATACTCTCTAATCATGGTATATAAATATAATTATATAATAAATAAAATACAAATCTGTTACAGGAATTTTTGTTATTGCATATATTGAGAATAAAATTACAGAGATTTTACTGTAAGAACTTATAAAATAATGCTATTTAATTTAAAATCAATAAATACGATTTTAATACTTGATAATATTTTTTATCTCCATTAATATATGTTTTCTTTATTGGGACACTTATATTTATTTTGATAATATTATATTCCTACAATTTTTTGTTATAATTTGTTTTTATTTTTTAATTTTAGTAAATATTATTATACTAAATTAATTTAATAGATATTTAAAATGATATTTTTAATAATTATTAGTAATAATTGTAGTCATAATTTTTGCCCCCTTAAAATAATCCTTGTCCCGTCCCTGCCAGCCAAGCATATTGGATAGGACTAGACCTATTGGGTTGCCAAGGCCAGTTGAATGGAAATCCCTACTAGAAAGATATAGATATATATATTTTTTAAGACAAGGGCCATGGCAAGTTTATACTGTTACAACAAGATCAAAACATAATATACATTACATTGTCCACTGTCATGTTCACGCTAGATCAACCTCTTGCATAAAATATATATAACAATCACAAATAATTAAATTTAATTAATTATTTAATTTTAACTTAATAATATCAAAATTTAGTTTTTTTATTTTATTTTCAGCGTTGCTTAAAATCTTGCGCCACCATGTTGCAGTAGTTTATCTGCGTCTTCGTGTACTAAAATAAATACTTTAGGAAATGTCAAAACAATATATTGGGGGATTAAAACTGCGCTCAGCCCTGACGATTGACGAACGCAGGCGAACACAAACAAACTTACAAACAAACTTTTCTGTAGTCCAATATGACCAGTACCTAAAATGAAGAAATTTTTCTAGGAGCTCGAGTCAAGGAGATGACGTACCTGCTTAGGAAAGACATGACGAAAATAAGCCTCCAGATAAGATGACCCGTATTTCAAAATGGTATATAAATTGGAGTTCGGTTTGCTCTGACCTTTCTAAGTGCCTGTATGGTTATTCTTTTGAAAAAAGAAACAATGATTTTCCATCATGATTTTTTAAAAAAAAGATATGTTGGACCAAGTACAAATTATTTTTTTGAAAAATGAAAGATGAATTAAACTGTGATTTTAAAAAATAAGTGGAAAGTTAATTTTCATTTAACAAAACATGGATTTGAAAAAAGAGAAGTAAATTTACTCTATATTATATTATTATTTAAACAGATTTTTTGTTAAACTTACTTTTACAAAAAAAAAATATTTAAATATAATAATTTATAACAAACTTACTTTATCTCAACTTTATTTTTACAAATTTTATTTATTTTAACTTAATTTTACAAAACTCACAGCCAAACGGCTCTCAAACCACGCCTCAAAGATCGACCATGGCGGATTCATCAGCAAGTGGCGGCTCTGTACCATGTCAGATAAAAGCATGGATGTATTCTGAATATGGGAAATCAGAACAATTAAGTGTTGAAGTTGGATGACGGTGTGGTGTTGCCTCAACTGAAGGATGTCCAGGTTCTCATCAAGGTTGCTGCCGCTGCTCTTAATCCCGTTGACTATAAGAGGATGATGGGCTATTTCAAGCACAACGACGCTCCTTTTCCGGTAATATTCTGCATTCAAGTTTTACTTTTCTACATGTCTGTCTATATATTCTACAGTTTAACACTATTTTCTTTTATTGGGGGTGAGAAGACTACTCCAGGTTTTGATGTTGCTGGGGTGCATGGTGGTGAGGATTGGAAGTGGAGTGAAGAAATTCAAAGAAGGGGATGAAGTATACGGTGATATCATTGAAGGTTTGCGTGACCTAAAGAGAAGCATGGGTCATTAGCTTAATATACAATTGCTGAAGAGAGATTGCCTGCCACAAGCTTCCTAATCTGAGTTTTTGTGAAGTTACAGAGGAGGAAGAAAGAGAGGGTAGAGGGAGAAGTGAGGGAAGAAAATAAGGAACTCAAGAAAAAAATAACTCAACTAGAAAACTTAAATTCACTTAATATGATCTACAATATAGTTATATACAGGACTCAAAGGAATCTTCTAGAAGATTAATAAGACTTAATAAAAATATAAAATTATTTAATTTATAGATTCAATCTAAGAAGATTGTAAGAATTTTAGCTATTTGGAAATTTTTATAGACTAGAACATTATAATATAAACTCAAAAAAAAAAAGAAATTATAAAATAGAAGATAATATAAATCCTTCTAAAAGATATTATGAAATATAATTAAATCTAAAATATCCTAATAAAATAATTTTATTTAAAATCTTAATTCATCCATTCTCCATCACTTCCTCTTGCCATTGGGACTACTCATGGAAGCCTTGAGTATGTGAGACTTTCTCAAGGCCAAACCATCCTTGTTCTTGGTGGTGCTGGTAGTGTAGGAACCCTTGTTATTTCAGGTATGTTATCTTTATTTAACTTGGTTTAATGCACAAAAACAAAGATTCATATCCTACATTCTAAGATACCTTCAAGAAGGAAAAAGAGAAAAGAAATTATGAGTATAAGGATGAAAATTCCACATAATTAATAATTAGAAAAAAATTATAGAGTTGAATAAGACATTTCAAACCACACACTCAAACCAATTTTAAGCTAAACCACATATATAATTGTTAATTAGAATTCAACTAAAAGATATTGGTCATATCTAATGAATAATGTAGCTTCCTAAACTATCATTATTTAATTTCTTTTTTTATACGTTAAATAGGGATATTTTTTAGAAATATATAATAAATACTATCTCTTATATTATAAAGAATTATATATTTAAGATTAAAGTAAAAGTCCCTATATTTAGGATAAAAATATATTGATTTGTAAAAAAGTTATTTAAAAGAAAAAAAAAACTGAGCAATTAATAAGCACAAAGCCCAAAATTGAAGCCATTTACTGTAGCTTTTAATTACATATTGATTTATCATGTATTCTATCGGAATTTGCGGTATTTGTATTCATTAGTATTCTTCCAATATGCTGTCTCTCTCTAGATGAATAGAAAATTAAGGTGCGAAATAATGATTTTTTTTCCTCCGATAATTAAATCTATATATTTGTGGCAGCTTCCAAAGCTTGTTTTTGGTGCATCAAAGATAGGAGCTACTTGCAGCACTGGGAAACTGGACATGTTAAAGAAGTTAGGGTTGACTTGCCAATTGATTATACATGCAAAGACCAACTTTGAAGACCTCTCAGAAAAGTTTGATGTTGTGTACGATGCAGTGGGTTAGTTTTCTAAGCCAATTTATATTTCATTTGAAAATTACCAATAATTATATATAAGTCATTCACAATGCAGTTCGTTGTTTTTCACTCTAATTTAGTACAAGCCAAGACTAATATATTGATTACACGTGAGCCAGGACAATGGAGAGAGAGCATTGAAGGCAGTTAAAGAAGGTGGGAAACTTGTATCAATAGTTACTACTGCAAGTAATTTTTCAACCGCAATTGTATACATCTTGAATATATTTGAAGGAGCAGTGTTGGAGAAATTAAGGTCATACTTTAGGCTACATCTAAAAGAAAGAAAGTCGATTTTCAAAAAGGGGAAAGGAGAAAGAAAATCTATGTTAATATGTTTAATAGCTAATAATAGTTATTCCAGTGAAAAGGTGAAAGCAGTGTTAGATCCCAAGAGTCCCTTTTCATTCTCTCAAGTTTTGGAAACCTTTGCTCACCTTGAGACTGAAATAGCCACTGGAAAAGTAGTGATCCATCCAATCCCATGAGGCATGTGTTCATTTTGAGCTCAAGTCTGTCACGGAGTGGAGAGAAGCTAAATCTGATAAAGAGTAACAATTGCACAATTTTTTCAATTTTGGATCCTTTGTGGTAGTGTTGAAATACAATAAGAGAGAGAGAGAAATTTAAAAAAAAAAATTGAGAGTATTTATGAGACTCATTTTGTCAGGATGTAATAAACACTGTATGAACCAATAATGTTTCTTTAAGTTGACCGGTATACGAAAATGGGATATAAATTTGAAAATTTTTAAGTTGCACTCAAGCGAGACGAATGTAATGTTCGGTCGTTTGAATAAAATTCAACATGTGTGTATTTATTATTTAATTAAACCTAAATAAAATGATCTATTTAGAATTAAAGTAAGATTTAGGGGTATAATTATTATAAAATTAATATTAAAATATCAAAGTGATATTTATAATTTGTTAAGAGGATAAATATAAATATCACACATAGTTTTCCATAAATATATAGGAGGTCATGATCCTAAATTGGCTATATGTTAAAATAGTGGTGGACCTAGGACCCAGCTAACCTATTATTTATGTTTATGTTTTAGAAAATAAAATATCATTTTTATTAAAATTATTTGGGATCTCATGATAGTATGATAATTTCATTTATTTGGATTTTGATGAACTCAATTTTATATTTATTACGTTTAATAAAATCTTTACAAAAATTTGAACCATGTACTTAAAAGAAATTTGAATCCAAATATATGTTAGAAGGGATGGAACTTTGAAGTGTAGAAAAAAAAAAGATTGGAGAAAAGGTTATGCACAAACCTTCAAAGCGTGAGCAACCCTTTTCTTTAGGCTTAATTCGCCCCCACCAATTTCCAAAATTGGGTACAACTTGGGTTAGTAACGAATTTTCTACAAAATACAATGAAGATCCTTAAGTAAGTGTTATACTTCCAAAACTCAAGTATAGACAACAATGATTTTTACAACGTAATAATTTACTTTTTATCCTTTGTGTATTAAAAATAAAGGCAAGTGAGTTTGTATATGTTGAAACAAGTGTGGATGAATGAAAATTGAAATTATCTATAAAATAATGGACGATTGTGGACTATTTATAGGAAATGAGAAGGCACCTCTTGAAGTAATATGACTCTTTCAATAAAAGGACATATGCATTAACCAATATATGTACATTGTAATGATTCATGAATCTTGATAAAAGTCACATTCTTTCATATGATTAATGTATATATATTGTAATGATTTATGAATCTAGGTAAAAGTCACTTCTTTTCATATTTCATGAATCTTGTGATTTTTCATAAATCATCTCAAGAGTCATCATTAATTCATGAATCCTTTAAGAGACACCTTTTTATTTTGAAAATTTTCTCACAATCCCCCACCATTTTCAAAATGAATAATAATTTTTTTTTAAATAACAACTCTTATCACTTCGAAAATCTCATGTTTTCGGTAAAGATGTCTTAAAGACTTAAACCTTTACTTAGTAAGACACGGTTTCACCCATCCGAATTAATATAGTAGATAAGCTTTGAACCAATTAATTCATTTAAACAGGCGTGCATGACTTACGCATAAGATCTAGGACCATTGTATGCCATTTTTAGTAGGCACTTTTTAATACGGCATTGTATCTTATATCCTTTTCATGAGAGTTTGAGAGTCAAGCCCTTGGACTCCCTGAAATGGCCCAACTTCACTTAGATATAGATAGACTCTGTCAAGAGTAACACTATAATAAATACTCCAGCAAATATATGCTTACAGATCTATTAAGAGTTAAAGTTTAACCTTCCTTTAAATCCATGGTAACCAAGTACTTTTCAACCTTGGAATGAATAGATAATATTTCACATACTTGCAATCACTCTAATAGTATACTTTCACCTTTGAACTCAAGACTTGACATTAATCAAGTGTGAGTAGGGTTTCCATCATTGGTGATTATGATTTAATGGACTTCAATCACATCCCCATTGATGTTTTCAACACCATATGCTTTGTCAGCCCTTTCATCAAAGGCTCTGCAAGATTTAACTCAAACCTTATATAACTAATAGAGATTACATCATTTACAATCAAATCTTTCACATAGCTATGTCTTATTCCAATATGTCGCGACTTTCCATTATAAACTTGGTTATAAGCCTTTAAAAGAGTATATTGAATATCACAATAGATAGATATTTGTGCTATTAACTCATGGTAGAATATATAATATAAGTTTGTTTCCAAAAACAGTATCTCCACTAAGAGTGTAAACCCATGCACTTGTAGAAGCATGGTTCTATAGATAACTTACCCAACTATCATTTGTATATCCTTCTAAAATTGAAGAATTACCACTATAGGTCAAACTGCAGTGACTTATTCCTTTCAAGTAGTTATTGAATCTCAAATTTATATACATGTCATACAAGAAGATTATCTAAATTCACATGATCATTCATGAATTTGAATAAGCATATCAAATATTCATTTAAACATTCATTATGCATGTTCATAAATTCACTTTTGAATGGTTATAACTTTTCAATGATATCTCTTAAAGAAACACAACCATATCAACAACAATCATTAATAAAAGTCACAAAATACTTTTTACAACTTCTAGTAACCCAACCATACATATCATTAGAATCAATTACAATATTTTAGAACCTTTTCCTATTCTAGGAAAAAATATTATCTAGTTAATTAAATAATGTATAATTCTTGATTTCTTATAGATTTTAGAATTAAGTCAATATTTATCATCTCATTTAATATAATTAATATAACATAAATGATATCATTACATACTACAAAAGTCAATAATACAAATATAATAAGAAACATTATTATCAACTTAAACAATATTACATTTGAACATGTTCCCACATAAATAACCCTTGCCTACAAAGATTCCTCCCTTAGACAGAATAAACTTGTCTCCCTCAAAAACAAACTTAAACTCAAACTTATTAAATAGGAGTACAGAAATTAAATTCTTTCTAACATCTGGTACATAATATACATTTGTTAAAGTAAAAGTTTTTCCAGAAGTAAACTCAATTTCCATAGTTCATTTACCTTTAACTTGGACACTTGATGCATTTCTCATGTAGAGCACATTTTCATTCTTTTCCTTGAATGTCTTGAAGAGATCCTTGTTCTTGCACACATGACAAATTGCTCCAGAATCCACCCATCATGATTCATTATTTTCAACCATGTTGACCTTAGAAATAATAGCCACAAGATTGTCTTTTGACGAAAAATTGTTTTTTTTTCTTTTTTAAAGAAACGACATTCTTTCTTGTAATAACCAATCTTCCTATAAAAGTAACATTTACCCTTCTTTTTCTTATTCTTATTGTCATTTTGTCCATGAGATTCATCCTTTTCCTTCCATCTTTTCTTAGAAGTCATGTTTGACTGTCATTCCTCTACCACATGTACTTTCTCATAAGCATTGGTGTCTTTAGTATCATCTTGTTTATGATATTCTTTTTTTAAACGAAGATGATTCCTCAGTTGCTCAAGAGAAATATTTTCTTTTTTATGCTTAAGACTCTTTCTGAAGTCTTTCCATGAAGAAGGAAGTTTGTCTATGATTGAGGAGACAATGATGCTTTAATCCATATGCATGTTATATTATTTGAAATTATTCAAAATATGTTCAATTTCATGCAATTGTTCCATAATAGATTTTCCATCAATTATTTTATATTTATTGAAACGAGTAACAAGAAATTTCTTACTTGTTGCATCCTCTTGCATGTACCTTGCCTCTAGTTTCTCTCATAGTTCCTTTGCGGAGGTTGAGTACTCTTGATAAACATCGAAAAGGGAATCACCAAGTCCATTGAGAATATGTCCAGTACATATATAATTATCATTCTCCCATTTTTTCCTTTCTCTAACATCAGTCATAGTTTCTCCTTCTTTTTCTTCGGGTTTGGGAGTGCTGAGAACATAAGCCACCTTTAAAGTAGTGAGTAAAAACTTTATCTTCATCTGCCTTCTTAGAAAATTGCCTCCTTCGAACCTCTCTAATTTCACAAAATTTGTAGTCAAATCCTTCAAAGAAGTCATTTGAATTCAACGGAATTAAGCCTAAACATTATTAGAAGGGAAGGAACTTTGAAGTGTAGAAGAAAAAGATATTGGAGAAAAAGTTGTGTACAAGTCTTCAAGGTATGGGTAACACTTTCCTTTAGGCTTAATTCGTCCCCGCCAATTTCTAAATCTTTGGTACAATTTGAGTTACTGACGAATTTTCTACAGTATACAATGAATACAATGAAAACCCTTAAGTAGGTGTTGTACTTTCAAAACTTAAACATAGACAACAGTGGCTTTTACAAAGTAATAATTTGCTTTTTATCCTTTGTGCACTAAAAATAAAGGCAAGTGAATTTGTATATATATATTGAAACAAGTGTGAATGAATGAAAATTGGAATTATCTAAAAATAATAAAAGATTGTGGACTATTTATAGGAAATGAAAAAACACCTCTTGAAGCAACATGACTCTTTCAATAAAAGAACACATACATTAACCAATGTATGTACATTGTAATAATTCATGAATCTAAATAAAAGTCACTTCTTTTCATATTTCATGAATCTTGTGATTTTTCATGAATCATCTTAAAAGTCATCATTAATTTATAAATCCTTTGAGAGACATCTTTTTATTTTAAAAATTTTTTCACAATATATTTAAAACTTAAGTCGAGTTGATCAAAATAGTAGAATTAATAATAATAAAATGCTAAAACTTAAGGGCATTATAAATAAATTTTCCAAATTTTGAGGTGTTAGCTAACCTCCTCAATTGTGAATAGGTCCGCCTTTGCGTCAAAACATCTTATGTCACCCTTGAGGAAATCGAGAAATTTTCCTTTCCTTTGATATCCTAGAAGATCATATTAACCCATTAACCTGTGAAATCCAATAATATCTCCTAGTCATGAATTTAGGTATGCTTTTACATTCTCATCCCTTATTCACTAGAATTGATATGGAATTATTAAAGTTTATGAATTTGATTCTTATCGTTGAAGTATGAATTTGGTAGTTTTGGAAGAATATTTTTGTCAATTTTTGTTAAATATAAATTCAATCTAATTCACATGACAACTTGACAAGTGCCCTAAACATTTCTAAACTCGAGTGAAATGTTCTGAAGAAAAAAAAATTGAGTCAAAGAAATGACGTATCTGCTTAGGAAAGGCATAACGAAAAGAAGCCTCTAGAGAAGAAGACCGGTATGCGAAAATGGGATATAAATTTGGAAATTTGCGAGTTGGGTTTTCTGATCTGATCTCTCAGACCATCACCACCACGACGATCGATCATGGAGGATTCATCAGCAAGTGGTAGCTCTGGACGTCCGTCTCACATAAAAGCATGGGTGTACTCTGAATATGGCAAACCAGAACAAGTGTTGAAGATCGATGAGAGTGTGGTATTGCCACAGCTCAGGGATGACCAGCTTCTCATCAAGGTTGCTGCTGCTGCTCTTAATTTCATTGATTATGGGAGGATGACGGGCTATTTCAAGCACAATGACTCTCCTTTTCCGGTATTATTCTTTATTCATCTTTTTTAATTTTGTTACAGCAGAAAATTTAGATGAATAGAATACCGAGTTTATCAAGTCTCACATCTCAAATTGAAAAGCTCTTATCAAAATACTTATAAATTACCTGCAGGATTTTAACCAATTTGTGAGATATGAGCTAAATCTTTACCAATTATATCAATTGGCTTCTTTTTTCATATTTTACTTTATTTACGTTTACGTTAACTCTTAATTACAACTGAATACAAGTCAAGCTAAACCGAATATTATCCGTTCGGCCCAAGATAGCTCCAACTACAGTTTTGGACTTGGAGGCTGGTCCGTCCTGGTCTAATATGGTATAATTGTTGGACCAGGCAGGGTTAGTGGGGTATGGTTCAACCCCATAAAAAAATTAATATTCTCTGAACAGTGAAAATATTTTTTTAAAAAAAATAAGATATAAAAAAATATTTTTATTGTGGTAGTATCCCTTAACATATTGAGAATAAAAGGTAAACCTCTTATAAATAGATTCATTTCATACATAAAAGTTAGGAATCAAATTCTTAACCCCTTATTTAAAAGATGATAACCTTTATCATTCATACCAATTTAAGCTAGATATAAATTCTATAATTTTTTTTTAAACAATATATCCCCCTCACATCAAGTCTTGGTTTAACCACCATGTGTGTGTATACTGTTTAATACTATAATTATGTAATTTTTTTTCTTGATGGTGGATGCAAAGAATTTGGAGCTATATATGATACTGTTTAATATGTTTGGTGATTATATGGGTGGGGTGAGAAGATTACTCCAGGTTTTGATGCTGCTGGAGTGGTGGTTAGGGTGGGAAGGGAAGTGAAGAAATTCAAAGAAGGGGATGAAGTATATGGTAATATCATTGAAGGTTTGCATGACCTAAAGAAGCATGGGTCATTGGCACAATATACAATTGCAGAAGAGAGATTGCTGGCTCACAAACCTCCTAATCTGAGTTTCTCTGAAGCTGCAAGCCTTCCTCTTGCCATTGGGACTGCTTATGGAAGCCTTGAGTGTGTTGGACTTTGTCAAGGCCAATCCATCCTTGTTCTTGGTGGTGCTGGTGGTGTAGGAACCCTTGTCATTCAGGTATAATTAAGTTGGATTAATTCCTTAATTATGTTTATATATTCATGCATATATATATATATATTATATTGATCATTTTATGGAATATTTATGTGACGGGATTACTTTGGATGATTAAAAAATTAGGGTGTAAATTGATGGTGATATTTTTATTTGATCTAATAAAAATGTGTTTGATGCAGCTTGCGAAGCATGTTTTTGGTGCATCAAAGATAGGAGCTACATGCAGCACTGGAAAACTGGAGTTGTTGAAAAAGTTAGGGGTTGACTTGACAATTGATTATACAAAAACCAACTTTGAAGACCTCCCAGAAAAATTTGATGTTGTGTACGATGCAGTAGGTTAGTTTCCTAAACCAGTCTACATTTCTTTTTAACATTACCAATGATTACTTCTAAGCTATTCATGTGTAAATAGATTCCATACATTTCATAATTTTTCAGTTTAATCTTATCAGAAAGATTTTCACTGTTTGTTTAATCAATCACTTATTATTATGCTATGTCATTCACCACAATATGTGAAACAACACTATTTTGAAGCCGTAATCAAACAACATTACATGGAGACAGATAGAATATCCAAATAATGATAAAAATTACCTTAGACAACAGGTAACGGCTGCATAGACTACAGCTAGAAACTGTACGTTTCTTAATATTATAGTCAGAGGACAATGTTGTCATGGAAATCCACAAAACTGCGTATTGTAACTGTTTCTTTTTCGTATACAAAAGCATGAGACTAATATTATACTAGTTACACAATTGAATGATCAGGGCATGGAGAGAGAGCATTGAAGGCAGTTAAAGAAGGTGGGGAAGTAATATCAATAGTTCCTCCTGCAAGTGCTTCAACTGCAATTGTATACATTTTGAATATATTTGAAGGAACTGTGTTGGAGAAATTAAGACCATACTTAGAAAGTGGGAAGGTGAAAGCAGTGTTAGATCCCAAGAGTCCCTTTTCATTCTCTCAAGTTTTGGAAGCCCTTGCTCACCTTGAGACTAAAAGAGCCACAGGAAAAATAGTGATCCATCCAATCCCATGAATGTTATTCGACTTGAGCACCAGTGTGTATGAAACTCATTTTATTTGTTAATCAATATTTTGGGATGTATGTAATAAATACTAAATAGTATAATAATATTTTCTGTGTTATTCAACTCAATATTTTAGTTTCAAAATGAATTAAGTATATTGTACTCCAATCCATAAGTTCAATTAGCAAGAAAATAAAAATTAAGCATACGATTTAGTTTTTTAACAATAATAAATTTGTCCCGCGTAAGTTTTTTCTGTTGGTCTCACTGACATGGTTAACATACGAAGAATTTATTTTTCTAGACCAATTGGTGTATTCAATATTGAGTTAAATAATATGAAATAATAATATCTAGATTAAACCATCAGTTTTGCTAAGAGTAATAGTGTAATGCAGCCGGGATGTGTTTGGTTTAAAGGTTGTAAATGGATTTGAGATAAATATAAGGGAAATTTATAAACTAAATTATTTTTAAGTGTGGATTTTTTATTTGAAATAGTTTATTGGATTTGGGGAATCAATTATTAATGTAATTACTAATTAGTGTCACTAAATTTTTTCTTTTGTTTGATTCTATATATCAAACAACTTAAAAATCACAAATCTGATTTGTGGGAAAAAGTCACAAATTTTGATCCTCAGTTGCCCAGAGCTTGCACCGCGAAATGCTTTATTAATAGAAGATTCTAAAAATTACATAAATACTTACTTTGACGATGGATAAGAGTATATTAATGTTACACACTTCTTCCTATAGTAGAGTTTAGGTGATGAAACATTTTTTTACTGCATCAAAATTCTAAGAATCACTTGGTTCAAAACCAGCTTGTTTAAGCTTAAAAAAGTGATTTTTATATTATTTAAAAGTGATTTAGTAATTAGAGATTTTATGAAAATAAAAATTATTTTGTGTTGTTTATTTTACAAACTTATTTTGCATTTGGTTACAGTTATTAAAAAAAAATTTAAAAATAATAAATAATCTATCTTTTTATATTCTAATTATTTTTAAAAAAAATTAAATAAGCATTCTAAAATTTCCTAAAAGTGTTTTTCTAAAAAAAATATTTCTTTAAAAAAATTAATTAAGAAAAAAGGGTTCAAATAATAACATTGGCACATATATTAAGAGAGAGAGAGAGAATAATTTGGTTGGGGGAGAGGGGGGAGGGGGAGCAACAATTGATTTTCTCCCCTGTATATTTTTTAGACTAAATAAGAGGATGGAAGCACTTTTTCCTTCCCTCCTTAGAGAAGAGAAAAAATTCCCTCTCTACCCAATTTTTTAAAGCCATATTAGGGAAAAAATTTCCTTCCTCTCTTTTCCCCCTTCAAATCCCTCTAACTAAACCTGGATAAAGCTATGAACATGTTTCCATAAATTCTAAACCACAAATCTTATAAAGTCCCCATTAATTTAAAAGATGGATCAACATTAATCCATGGAGAATGAGAGTAAACGAGGATTAATGAAGGTGGTAATTAGTCGCCATTCCTGAGTGGGATGGTGAGAATGAAGATAAAACTAAGGCACAAACCAACAACGGCAACGCCACAGAGCGTTGCAATAATTATTAACAATACAATGATCCCAATGTAAATGGTTTTCACTTCTCCATTGTGATGTTGGCCATTATTATTCATCTCATTCACCAGACCTTTCGCTAATTCTGAGAACCATATTGTTGCCAAAGCAAACACAATTGCAGCAGCCACATGAAATATATAACATGCTATCGATTGAGTCAAATCATCTTCACCTGGATCTGTCCAATTCCAACAATAATAGCAATAACATTAGTTTTATTCCACTAAGTGAATCTGTCTAATTCCAAAAAAAAATCTGCGTAAGTGATAAGTGTGTGATTGTGTGAATCAAGTTCAAATAGAGATTACTTTCTCTTTAATAAGAACAAAGGAATTAAAAAATTTATGACTTTAAAAGGTTTTAGAGAAAGAAGACTGAAAAAAAATCACATATTCTAATATATATCTACACAAGTCAAGAACTTGGATTTTCTAAGTACTTTAGAAAGGTAAAGTTAGAGAAAAATAGAAACAAAATGATAAATCTCGTCTCTTTACATATGATGTGGCTCCTACAAGAGTAAGACCAAAACACATCTTTTTATCTCTCTCTAACTTCACCACTAAGTATCCTCTTCACACAATACATATGCAAAGAATTACCTAATCACGTTGCACAAAAAGGCATAGCAAACTACAAAATTGCTGTTCATATATATTGATTTTCATTACATTTCATTAAAATTATTTATACTTCTCTTTTATATTTTCAAAGTTAATATATATACTAACTTCCGCGAAATTTCAGTAAAATTATACCACCTCTCTCATATTTTCAAAACATCATTATACCTCCTTTAAAATAAAAAGATAAATTATGCAAACTCTTCTTAAAAGTAAAAAAGAAGATTTGTTTATTTTTTAAAATGTTAAAGTGATACTTAGAGAATCCAAATTTATAAAGAGCCTATTAATGAGTATCACTTTTTTCAACCAAAAAAGAAAGAATATCTCTCTCTCTATTTGAGAGACAACCTACCTCAACAATCTCTAGGAAAATTGACCATGAAGAAAAGTATCAAACCCATCAAGAAATGTAAGGTAGAGAAATCAAGTAATTGGACAAATATTAAAATTTAGAATATGTAAAAGAAGAAAGTGAATCACCTGTTGAATAAAAATCTTGAATTTGAGTTTTTATGTATTCTTTGGAACGCTGTATCACTCCCATCTTTCAGCCTCCATCAAAGGGGGAAAAAAAAGAATCATAGTTAATTAGAGGTCTAATATATGGATATTTATGTTTTCTATGGAATCTGATACTTTCTAGTATTGAATTATACAACTTTTCTACACGCCAAATCTAGACTATCAGCATAGTTGAACTGAAGGGCATTTTTTTATATTACATTAGGAAGGTCTGAACCTTTAACCACCTTATCTACAACTTATTCCTCTCAAGCCAAGTTAGCTCTATTTGACACAGAAGAAAATATTTATAATCAGCTGACCTTCCTTACAACATATCGTTTCATAAAATAAAATGGTGCGTTTTGAAAAAAAAAATACAAATTATAGTCTTTTCTTCATTCATTTGATTGTACAAACGGTCCAGAGTTTGCTTAGAGAGAAAACTACATGAACTAAGATTCAGGAAATATCTGAATATCTATTGTTTAATTTGGTATGGTTAAAGTTATAAATCAATTGAAATTATATAAGATAAGAAAGATAAAAGATTTACCCTTCAACTCTGAAACTTGAGAGGCAAAACGGATTGCGAAAGCTACAGTGCAGAGAGCTAGAGAATCAGATCATGAATTGATGAACTTGTCCTTTGGCTATATATATATATATATAACAAACATTTAGTTCATGTAATAATATATTTAAAAAAAGAAATATTTTCCATGTCATAATATTTAATTGAGATTAATGCTCAGAACTAATATGAGAAAGCTTGAAATTACATTAATTGTTTCAGATTGAGAATGCACAATTCTTTTGAACATCCACAAAGCCATTAATGCCATTAATTTAATTCACATCTTGTGATCTCTCCAATCCTTATTATAGGTCTAGTTCTAGAAGAATTCTAGAAGTGAAAGTAGTATGAGAGATAAACTACTTTTAATGAATTTAATTAAGAGTAATATTGAAAATATTGGTACTTTTTTAAAAAATTTAAGAACATAAACTACTTCTAAATACTTTCATTAAGTTATGTGAAGTAGTTAAAAATAACTTATAATAAAAATAAGAGATAATATATATATACACATACTTTGTCATGTATATATTTGGCCACAATATTTTGGTGTGTGTGTTTGTGTGTGTATATATAAGACACACATATATATTGCGTGTGCCTTGCATTTATAAGTGTAAAAATTAATGAGTCATGTTTTTTATTCAAATAATAATAATAATCATAGTCCACTAAATATTCATTAACATTTAAGTCTTATTGGAACATAAATGATTTGAGACTAATGTTGCCGGGGGTTTTGAGTTTAATTTAGTTATCAGATTTAGGTTAATAGGTTCAAATTTAAAAAAAAAATCCGATCCAACTTGGGGTGACCAAACCCCACTCGTTGTTGTGCCAGCGTGTTCCTAGGGCAGATTGGGCCTTGGGTTCAAAATCTAGACCTAAAGCATATTCATCTAGGCCATGAGTAACTAATATTTGATTGTGCTAAGTTTTTTAATAAAAAAATTATATGGAACCCATGTATTGGAGAAAAGCCTGCTAAATTTGTAAATAGTACAGCTTAGTATAAATTTTATATTTGATTTTGATGATTAGAGATTTAATAAATTAACTGTATTTTTTTTTGGCTAACAATGTTTTTAAATAGCTTTAATGTCACTTTTCTATTGAAAAACTTAATAATAAATATCTCAAAAATGAAAATTCTACTAAAGTATGATCTAAAAGAAAATTTTCTTCCTTTTTTTGTAAATGAATTATTGAAAATGTGTTATTTTATTAATAAAATAAACACACACAAAAATCTTACTGATCAAACGGAGCCAAACCTGCTTCATTTTATAATATTGTTAATAATATATTTTTTTAAATGTCACATTCTGTTTTGATTGATTTGAACTGGGCCAAGTTGGATTATATTGATATAAAATTCTTTCAATAATAATTTTTTTCATATCAAAGATTTAAACCTAATTTTTTCTCAACCATCAAATCCCCTTAACCAACTACTTTTAATTTCCTTTTATAATATTGATGTGTGATTTTAATTTCTTTTTTTTTTGACCAAAATGTGTGGTTTTCACTTGTGAATGACTACAAATCATTAATCAATTGAAACTTGAGAGGTCTTTTTTTTAAATGCCATGTTTGAAGAATTGATATAAATCATGAACATGAAATGAATAATTTAGGTCATACAATACACAAAAGAATATATATATTCATCTTCCAATTAATTATATATGAATAAAAGGATCCTGCATAATTATTTTAGGATGAATAGTGCCTCAACTCTCGAGGCATGTCCCATTTGCCTTCCATGCTACTCTCATGTCTCGTTCTGTTGTTTTAGAAAATTTTAAATATTTTATTTTATTTATTATTTTAAAAAATTAATAAAAAATTAATTATATTTTTTCTAACTATATCCTAACTATTTAATAATATATTGTTTCAAGAAAAATAATAATATAATAGTAAATAAGTATTAATTAAAGATAATTTAATAAAATTATATTATTTATTAAGTTTTTTTTTTTATTCCCGTGCTGTGACTTAAAAACAAATAAAATGGCACCAGGGAGGATAATGATTGTTTTATTACGAGACAGAGCAAAGCTAACGGTAATATATTATATTTTTATGGAGTCGTAAAGTTGGGTACATTAAAAAGTGTCACTGGCTCCCACAAAATGAAGAAAAGGACAAGAGAGGATTCATGTCTCTTGTCTTTTCATGCATTTGATTGGTAGTTGACCGAAAAATAAAAATAAAAATTATTTGATCGGTATAAATTACAATTAAAAATAAAATAAAATTAATAAATCTAAATAAACTTCAAGATAAAGTTAAAGAATCTAATTGAAATGAAAATAAAGTTAAATTCATCTCTTCATTTTATTTAGTTTTAATTTGATCTCTTAATTTAGTTTTATCTTGTAATTTTATTGTGTTCCAATTTCATCCCTTGATTATATCTCATGTATCACTTTTTTAATTTCATTTTATTTTACTTTGACCATTAATTTTAAAAAAAACTACTTTGATATTTTTTTCCTTCAATACTATCAAATAAAAAAAATGTTTAGTAAAACAGTTCTACGTGATTTGTTTGTAAAATAAAATAAAATTATCAGATAGATTAGAGTAAATATGATAAAAATAAAATTTTTCCCCAACGATAAAAATAAACTTAAGAGACAAAAATAACAACAGATAAAATTTTAAAAAAATAAACCAATTTAAAAAATATATAACTAAAAATATTAAAACATGTATTAAAAATAAATAAAATAAAAAAATAATCTTCAACAAAAAAAATTAAAAATATATTTTAACAACCAAGCACTTTTTTTTTCCCCGGTTTACCTTTAAACGAACAGATTCTTAATCATTTTTTTTTTTATAATTAAAGGTAATGAAGAAAACCTGAGCCTTCAAGTCAAGGGCCACCATGTCCATACACAAAAGGAAAAGAACTCCAAAATCCAAAGCCTTCCCAATTAATTCCTGTTCCGAGAATATTCATACCTTTCCCATTCATTAAATATAAACACACAAATGTTTAACAAAGTTCCCAAAACCACACTTCAATCAATTTATTATATTATTACCCCTTAATTTTACACAACAAATCTCATAATATGATGATCTGATCTCAAGAACTTATCAAAACTCTAGCCTGTTCTTCTTCAACCATCGATCATCACCCAGCAAAAGAATTGAAAGAATCTTCATTACAAAATAATAGTCACCCAGCTTCCCAGAAATGAAATTACATACAAGAAAGAACAATAATATTCAGCTAGCAGCAATAGGGACAAAGAATCAAACCATTCTCATTGCAATCCAGACATGGATTGCTCTGTTTCTCTTCATCCTCTTCGATCATCATCTTGTGGCTCCCATTACAACTGAAGCATATCACGAATCGAACCCCATCACATCCTTCACATGAAGTATTAGGATTTCTCACTGGGATTTTTGCAAATAGTGGTTTAAGCTTTCCTTGTTCATGCAAGTTTAAAACTTCTTCTGCTCCTCCTATATATCTTCCCATCACAAATAGCCTTGGAGGCAGAGCTTTCCCATCTAGGATCTTCCATAGTTCTTCTTTGAACTTCTTGTGCATTGATGTGTCTCTTTCGATGTACACAACCTTAAAGCTGTCCAACAGAAAGCGGATCTTGTTGCAGTCCTCGAATGTCTTCCTGATTCCTCGTAGTGTTGTTGTGTAGAGGATTACAGAGTCATTACCCCCTGGTGGGCACTTTTCTTCAAATACTTCCAGAAGCTTCCACGGCAGCTCTTCTTCTTCTTGTACAACAATCACTTGTTCTTCAACCTTTTCAATTCTCTCTGCTGATTTCTTCATGTTAACATGTTCCTTCACTGCTACCTCGAATGCTGCGAGCAGAAGCGGGTCGAATAGGCTATCGGAGTTCATGTCCGGTCGCCGGAAAGACGAGATGTCAATCTCCGATGACTGGGTTGGTCTTGATGATCTCGACGTATCTTGTTCTTTTGATTTCCGAAAAGGAGGCCCAATGTTCTCTTTCTCGTCACTGTCTTCATCTTCAAGAGCTCTCATGCGGTCAGAAACATCAATCACCTCGGGTTCTTGTACCTCCACTTTCCTGGGCTCATTTTCTCGGGAAACAATTAGGTTCCTAAGGTTGAAACTTGAGCTATTGGTAAAAGATTCGACATACCCATTCAGTGCCTTGATTTGAAGAACTCGATCCTGCTTCAGATAATCAACGGGTCGGATTGATTTGAGCTTCTTGAGAATTTTTCCGTTCATCCCCACGAGGATTTTTGGCTCTGAAATATTCTGATGAAGAAAATTTCAGGTGGGCTTGGTTTTTTCGAAGTTGAATTGGAAACAGAAAATCAGAGAGCTGAAACTTTCGTTTGTTTTGTTTAACCTTGTTCTCTTCTTCGAAGTCGCCTGAGAGGGACAGATCTCTAACGGCTAGTAAGACTTCCAATTGATTTTAAAATCCGAAAGCGTCCGAGTGGTAAGTGGTAACGAAGAGAACTTTTAATTTACGATCAAAAGCTGGGTAGTGTGAGCTTCCGGCCGTAGAATGCACGCCACGTGTTACAATAGAAAAAATGGATATTGGTCTGGACACGTGTTGAATTATGAGTGGACTATTACTGTTTAAGATATAAATCACGAGACTTTTTATAATTGCAGAGAGAAAAAGAAAAAAATTCAACTCACACGGCTTTTATAATTACCAACTTGATTCTTAACATTTTTCAAATAAAATCTTGAGTACCATTCCATGAACGAAAAAAACAAAATCACATTTATAGAATTTTTTCTCTAATTGAATCTAATCTAACTTGTATTTGGATTAGTTAATTAATAATAATAGTATTTGAATGCTTTGTCATGGTATATAAACAAATACACTTCACCTAAATTTTAAAAAAATGTTAACCTCATGCATGCTAAAAATTATAATTATTTTTAGGAATTAAAATTGGTATATGATTATATATGATTTACCTGTAAATTTTAATAAAAATTATTATAAAATTTTAAGAAAATTATAGTTTTAACTTTTAAATAATCTTTTTTAAAAAAATTAATAGTAAGTCTTTTTTTAATGAAAATTTCATGGTAAATCTTTTAAAATTAAATAACAATTCAGTCTTAAAAAGTGTAGGCCGAAAAATCCGCGTGCGCTAGGCCCACCAACTAAATGGCCAGATTTGCAAAATGGGATTTCACTACAGATGGCCTTAGTGGCGCATCTTTTATCGTCGTTGTCTTGCGTTGGAGACCATCTCCCATGTAACCTATTGAAGTCATTTGCATTTAGTATTCTCATGTATGAGAAAATTGTGGTGAAAGACCTCATTCACCATTTTTGTTTGATTTTCGAAGTCAGCTTAGACACTTTTTTTTTTGTTTTATTGACCTCTGGCATGCCTGCGTACATGTGTTAAGATTTTATGAGCAATTGAAATTTCCCCAAAACAAATAATTATTTTTAAAGTTATTTAATTTAAATTGTTTAAAGTCGATCCTTAAATATAATTTTCCGTTGCCTTCAATGTTTGTGGTTCTTCATTGCAGGGCCTTTGGCAAGCATGATTTTCTTGGTTTATTTATTTTTTTCTTTTCTTCATTATTAAGAGAGATACAACATGAGGGCTTTCTAAGAGGTTGCTTATTCTAATAGTACTCTCATCCAAATACTTGTAACTATGGAGTTATGATGGGATTTGATGCATATGCTCCCACCCAATTTATTTTATCTTACTTTAATTTTTTGGTTTGATAGTGTGATTTTCTTGTTAGTTGTGCAACCTTCTATACCCATAATGAAACATTTATTAATTAATCATTAGTAGTTGAAGTGTTACAGATCAACATATCTTCATTTAAATGAATAAAAAATTAAGAAAATTAATAACCATTATTTATTTTTTTAAAAGGAATCTTTGTAAGTATTAAAAATATAAAAAAAATGTAATTATATTCTTTTTGTATCAAGAATATCCTTAACTAAAAGTTGAAGACTAATTATTTTCAAAATATAGAAATCATTAAAATAAGCTTTCCTAAACAAGATTTTTTTGTTCAATACACAGAGTCAGAAATGGAACCATGAATAATGTACTTAAAAGATCTAACAACGTTCGTTTAGAAAATCTTGTTGGTAATTGTCCTTTTTTTTAATATGATAATAAAAATAAGTAAATAATCTTATTTTAAAGTGTTGGAATTAAAGCCTAAATTCAGACTAAATATCTTAGATTAGAATTTAGATAATTTCAATTAATTTTATTTTGAATAATTAATAATATCTCATATGCGGTGGAGATTGGGATTTTGATTGAGAGATGAAATTATATCACATAATTTTTAAAGATATGGAGTTAATTTGATTGAGAAAAATCCTCTCCAAATTCAACTTGATATGATATGTCTATAAATAAAAGGTTAGGTAGAGCCTCAAGGCCCATTTGGTACATTCATCAGGGACCTATGAAGAAATTTTCTTTACATCATTTGAGAATTAATAACACGTTCGATTGGACAAAATTTGAATGAAATGAGTTTATATGGGTGATATTGATCACCCGAAAGTGAAGTAGCTTACTCTTTTTTTTGCTTGTTAAGGAGATTCAAATGACATTATTACCCTTATAAAAACAAACAATTCCTCATCCACTCCCTTTACCTTCTTCATCTTCTTCCTCGCCACTAAGCCCTTCCACCGCTGAGCTTCTTCTTCCTCATCACCGAGCACCTCCACCATTAAATCTTAGCCACCACTACCAAGCTCCCTCTTCCTAGACTTGCACTAGCATTGTCCTCCATCACAAATCAAGTTCTTCACTTCTCTCAACCTAGATCAAGTTTGTATGTTGCATTTGAAATTTGCTCGCACCAAGCACCACTGTTGTCCATCGCTGTCACACCAGGGTTTGAAGGTTGCATTCTAGATTTGGGCGAGATCTCTATTTTTTTTAGTGACTGATTTGAGGGTTGAGGAAGAAGATGGAGGAAAAAGAATGATAGGGAGGGCTAATTGTCGGGCATTGGTGTAGGCAAGTGGTGGCGGTGGTAATGCTATCGGCGCCACTAGGAAGGAGAATAATAGGGAGGGAGGGAATTTTTTTTAACTAAGGGTAAAAGGATACTTTCACATTTATCTACATTTTTTATTTAATAAAAAATAAACATTATTCTCTCATATCTAAATATCTTACTAAACAAGCTCCCATGTAATTAGGGGGTGCGTTCCATTTTTTTGATTCTGTCCAGTCTAAAAATTGAATAAACTAAAAACTAAAATAATGATAAAAAAAAATAACCAAACCGAACTGAAATGTTTGGGAGAACCTAACTAAAATATTTCGGTTAGATTCGGTTTTTACAATTCAATTTTGAACTTTGATTAATGTAAAATGGGCAAAAATTGTGAAGAAAAATCAAAAAGCTTCTTAAACATTAGAAAAATATACCAAGGTTTGCAAAACATTAAAAAAATTATAATTATATATATAAAAAAATTTCATCAAAATGACATTGAAAATATTCATATATAAAAAAATACAAAAAATCCCGAATAATATTAATTTCAGTAATAATATCATTCATAATAATATATATGACATTAAATTGAAAAATAACATTAAAAAAATCCAAATACAAATCCATTATCAAAAAATACTAAGAAAATGATAAAGAAAAATAAAATACTACATATTGATTTTGCACAACCTCTAAAAACATAACATTATAATTGTGAACACCTCATTTTGTCCGGGCATAAAAAAAACTATAAAAAGTGAAAAAAAAAAGCACAAAAAAATAAGACAAAATCCCCTTTTAGGGAAATTAATAATTTAATTTCAAGATAAAAGTAAATTTTTAAAAAATATAAAAAAATATTCTTGGAGTCCAATTTCTTCCTTCTAGAATTTGAAATCTGAAATTCAAAAAAAAAAGAAAAGAAAGAAGGGAAAAAAGAAATTTAAAATTAAAATCCTTTTAGTCTTAAATGAGAGCAATAATAATAAAAAAGCTCAAATAAATTAGATTTTATCAGAAAAAAAAAACAAAAACATCAAAAATATGTAAAAAAAAATAATAAAAATAAAAAATTTTTACCTAAAAAATAATATAAAAAATTTAAAAAAAAAAAAGAGGAAAAGGGGCTGAAACGTGTGCTTCAGCCCCAAGCGGCCCTGAGCCCTAATTTAGGGCTCAGGCACGCAGAATTGGCAGAAGGCAGAGAGGAAAAGGAATAGAGACGAGACCAGAGGCAAACTGAAAAGAATGCGTGGAGACAGAGGGAGCCGAGCATGCGATGGAGAGAAAGAACAAAAGTATTCTGCAGAAAGCAACGGGAAACTGGGAAAAGAAAAGGAAAGAACAGAGAAAGCCGCAGAAAAAGAAAGGATAGGGGAGCCGTGCACGAAACCGTCTGAAAAGCAAAGGGAGTGAAGAATGGACGATGGGGATAAAAGGAAGGGGATGCCGCGAGAAAGGGGGGATTTTTTTCGGAGGAAGCTAGAGGCACCCAAAAAGAGGGGAGGGCCGAGCACGAGAGAGGAGACCGAACCGAGAGAGAAGGAGCCGCAGGCCGGGGAAAAGGCAGACACGGGAGGCCGAGCAGGAAATGGGAAAAGACAGAAGAGAAAAACCGAGAGGGCAAGCGAGTGGAAGCACGAGGGAGAGCGAGAAACCGAAAAGCAGAGGGGGGCCGCGGGGGCTGAACCGAAAAACAGAGGGGGCTCGGCCACGCCGGTGAGAAGGGGAGGACTTGAATCTGGACCGGGAGAGGGGACTTCATTCTTAACCGAGATTGAGAGGAGAGGCAGCAAACTCGAAAGAACAAACCGAGGGAGACCGAAAGAAGGAAGACTGAACCGGAAGCGTGCATAAAAGAAGAAAGGAAGAGGGACCGAGTCACCGAGGCCTGGAGCTTCCGCAAAGAACAAACCGAAAGCTGCGAGTGACCGGGACCGAGAAAAACAGAGGATCTTCAGAGACCAAGAGACCGAGGAGAGGGGGCAACGGGCGGAGCTCCAGCCCGATGGAGACCGGACCGAAGGAAGGAGAAGAGGAAAAGGGGAGTTGGAAAATGGAGAAGGAGAACTCGGGAGGAGCAAATCCAGAGGACTGGAATTGGTCCAGAGCCGGCCGTTAACCAGAGCATCACCGGTCACTGCGTGGGTCAGGGAACAACGGTCATGATTTTTCCTAGACACTAGGGTCAGTTTGATTTTTTTGATTTTTTTTCTTTCCTTTTTTTGTGGCTTCGGTTTGATTTTCTGAGCTGGTTTCCATGAACCGGGGGGGGGGGCGTGAACCCGTGGGATGGTGCTCTGAGGGTTGAATCTGTGTTTGAGTCAATGCCTTAACTGCCTGTTGGATCATAACTTCATCTGGAGTTCTAATGTGTTGTTTAAATCTTGTCCAAAACCTTATTGATTAGTACTCTGTCCATAAGGAGTTTTGTGATGCTAATCAGTGTTTCTACCGTGAACTTTTGCCTTGATATTTTGCTGGTTGAGTTGTCCTGTTTCGAATGCTTATAGTGATTCAAAATGGTGACGCTAGGCTGCCGTTTACATCCCCTAATTTGACTTGCTTAACGATGAATTTTGCTGAAAATTGTTGCTGGGCATGAAAAAACAAGTCTGGAACAGAGAGTGTTATGATAGTGGTGATCTAAGATAGAAAACTGGATTTCATACAGTGATTTTAACATGAAGCTTGGGAAGCCCCAAATTTCAGAGTCGTATTCCTCTTGAGTACAGTACGCAGGACATAGGAAGTAGATTCTCGTGTGGGGATTAAGCTTCGAAGGACTGAAATTTTGGGATGAATGTTTGTAGATCAACTATTCTTATGGGTTGGGTCTCAAGAATAATTTTATGAATATTTTGATCGTTTTCTTGGGCCTACCGTTGAGAATATGAATTATTTTGATGAGTTTTTATATGGGCCTAGCATCTTGAGCCCAGATAGGTACATTATAAATCTATGCATATAGTAGGCCCAATGGCTTTTTACTGAAATTTGTTTTCCAATAACATAATACAAAAGCCCATAAATAAACAAATAAATCGATGGATTAATGATTATACCACATGAGTTTTTGAGACCCACGCAGGTATTTAATTTACTGAGTTGTCACGTGAGATTGCGAATCCTCGTAGATATATCAGTTAAATGACTCTTTTTAAGAAAATAATTAAATTTCATAAAAAAAATAAATATATAATGATAATAAAATTATGATGATATAACAAGTTTTTTCAACTTTATTTTAGATGTACAATAACCTTTACACCGCAAAGTTTAGGACTTTCGCAGGTATTTAAGGAACCGACCTACTTGGCATAACTGCGAGTTTTCAATAAGTAGATCGGTTGTTTTCTGAAAAGAGAAAAGGTAAAATTTTCAAAATACAAAAATAATATAACAATAATAACAAATAAAATATACATATGATGGTTTTTTAAAAAAGTAAAACAAAAAAAATCAAATAAAAGCATTTTCAAAATCCAAAAAAAATAATAAAAGAAATGTTTTCAAGATAAAATAAAATAAGAGTAAGTAAGCGAAATTAAATTATTTTTTACAAATTAAAACACACCAATTCAATCTCAGAAAATTGTTTTGTTTGTAAAAAGTTAAATTATTTTCAACCAACTTTCTCTTATTACAAAAATATTAATAAAAAATATCCACTAACAGACACACATTTCTAGTCCCGAACTACGTGCACTCTGATTTCTATCGTAAGATACGTAGGCCCCAGACTCTGATCCTGGGTCAAGTCCGCCTTTGTAAATAAATAAATATTTTCTAGTTTATTTGGTGTTTTTTCCCTTAATTTAATAAATATTTTTCAATTTATTTTCTTAAATTCATTTTTCCTCATTTTTTAATCTCCTTAATTTCTAAGTTAATTTATTTTCCTTATTCTATTTTTCAAACTTTCTTAATTTCTTTTTTTTTCTCTACCTGTTTTCTCGCATGTGAATTATAAAAGGAAAACCAAAATATATTTTAAAGCCATATTAATTTACGCAATCAACGTAAGGTAACCGTTCCTAGGAACGGGTGTCGTGGGGTGCCTAACACCTTCCCCACGCACAATCGATTCCCGAATCCAACTCCGATTACGCAGACCATCCTTTCCTCTTCAATTCGGTTTCCCAAGATTTTCCTCAAAATTTTGGTGGCGACTCCTCACAAGTCGGTTTTCACTCGAAAACCAGATTTGTTCTCTTTTTTCATTTCATCACATTTTTTCTGGGTGTGACAATAATAAATTAAACAACCAATAGAAATAAAAAATAGAGGAAATAGAAAATTAAAATTAGTTTGGTCCATTTAGGTTTTTCAAAGTTAAGATTGAATCAAACCAATATAATTGAAATTTTAAGAAAAATTAACCAGACTGAATAACCGAATTAACCATACCA
This sequence comes from Adenanthera pavonina, assembly GCA_026686845.1. Classification (NCBI taxonomy): domain Eukaryota; kingdom Viridiplantae; phylum Streptophyta; class Magnoliopsida; order Fabales; family Fabaceae; genus Adenanthera; species Adenanthera pavonina. The sequence continues at coordinate 47,439,326 of JAIVEN010000001.1, read as the reverse complement.
AATAGACCGAACTTAATTTAGTTTGCTTCGGTATTTAGTTATAGTTTGGTTTTGCACACCCCTATATGTAATTATCATTTCATCACATCTCTTTATACCTTTCACATTATATCACCTAATCCCCACTAATTGAATCTAACCCCTGCTAATTGATCCAAAGTATTCCTTACAACTCGATTGGATGGATTACATAAGAGGATAGGTGAAGGGCAAATTGAGCAAAATACTATAGCCAAAAAAACTATTTACCAAAATGCTACACTTTTCAAAATATATATCAAAACACTATAAACTTATAAAACAGAATACATTAATCCGATTTTCAACTTCTTCAAATTTTTATTTTCTTATTGCTTTTGAAAGAAATCGGAGAGTAGCCCTTCGATTTCTCTCTCTCTCTCCACTGTATAAAGCTGGCCTACTCCCTACACTTTCACCCTTCCTACTAAGTTTTCCCTCATCCCCATGTGCCCCCCTTTCTTCACATATAATACAAATTTATAAGTATATATTTTATAATTTTATAATTATAATAATCATAAATTATAAATATATGTTTTTATATCTTCATAATTCATATTTTTTCTAATTTAAAATATAAGTTCAGTGACTAATTACACAAAAATTAAGTAAAATATTTACTCATTAAATTATCTCTCACCTATTAATTATACCCTTGGTCTATAATTAATGATAAATAATATTAGAAGTATGTGAGATAATATAATTACTAACGGTAAATAATACTATCTCCGGTCCTAAATATATGATATTTTACCTTAATCCTAAATATATAATCTTTTATAATATACGAGATAATATTTATTATACATTTATAAAAAATGTCCCTATTTAATGTATCCCAGAGAGAAAGAAAGAGATTAAATAATAGTAGTTTTAGAAAAATGTTGTGATTTTGGAGAAATTCAGGTGATTAATTCTCATCATTAATCCACATGATTTGATTAAAAGGATCTTATATTAAGGATAAAAAAGAGTAGAAAATATTGAAATTTCTTGACAAATTTAATGATCCAACTTATTTTCTTAAGATGAGCGAAGTGGTTGAAAGTACTTTATATTTAGAATCAGAAGGAGTAGTGCATTTTTTGATAATTTAATGAGTAAATATTTTACTTAATTTTTATGTAATTAGTCATTAAACTTATATTTTAAATTAGAAAGAATATCAATTATGAAGATATAAAAACATATATTTATAATTTATGATTATTATAATTATAAAATTATAAAATATATACTAATAAATTTGTATTATATGTGAAGAAAAGGGGGGGCACGTGGGGATGAGGAAAAACTTAGTAGGGAGGGTGAAAGTGTAGGGAGTAGGCCAATTTTATACAGTGGAGGGAGAGAGAGAAATCGGAAGGCTACTCTCCGATTTCTTTCAAAAGCAATAAAAAATAAAAATTTGAAGAAGTTGAAAATCGGATTAGTGTGTTCTGTTTTGTAAGTTTATAGTGTTTTGATATATATTTTGAAAAATGTAGCATTTTGGTAAATAGTTTTTTTGGCTGTAGTATTCCGCTCAATTTGCCATATTTGAAGGGCTAATCTTCACATCACTTCATTTTTTAGTGTTTGGTTGCCACTATTACAGGTGAAGATAATTACCTCATGTGAATCTATTCACCTTAATTAATATAAAGGGTCTCACACAAAATGGTACATGGAAGCCTTCACCATACCGTAAATGAGACTGATATGATTATAATACCCTTATGAACAAAAAAAACTATAGCTTCATGCTTTTCCTCTCTTCATTTGTGATCTTCGGCCCTCCTCCTCTCCTTTCTTTCTCCCTTGGTCCATCTCGATGACCTTGATGTCGACATCTCCTCCTCTCGGCCCCATCTTTCTCATCTCATTCCATCTAGACCCCAACCATGCCCATGTGTCTCCCATGCCCACACAAATGCCACCATGCCCACACCAATGCCGTTGGAGAGAGAAATGTGATGGGAAGTCATCTTTTGAAATTGAAATCGTTGAGGTGGAAGCCATCTTCTGAACAAACTATGAATGAGGGATTCCGGTGATCAATGCTCCTTCCATCGACTTCCTCAAATCAAACTCACAAATTAACATTTATCCTTTGTTTTCAAATCTGATTGCCATTCATTCTCCATTTTCAAATCCGATCTGCGAACTGAGAGAGACAAATTTCAAACTTTCGATCTAGGAACGATATGAGAAATGAGAGAGACGATTTGGGTTATGCTTTCTTCCATTCATCACATTAGTTCTTTTTTCATTGGTGTATTTTTCACAACTATATTGATTGTTGATGTTGATTATAATCTGTTGTCATCAGGAAAGGAGATCTGGTTGAGGAGAGATTATTTTTTTTGTTTTTTCTGTCAGAAGCAAAAAAGTCATTTTACATGTAATTTTAATTTTTTCAAAAATAAAAATAGATATCATCCTATCATCTTTTAATATCATACCAAACAAACTAATATATATTTATCATCTCATTATATCCCTTCATACTATTCCTATGATATTATTTAATCTCCAATATAAATAAACCAAACGGGCTACTAATGAAGCATCTAGTAAAAAAGAGTATTGTGAAGGTTAAAGTATCGTACTGTGAATACAAGTGCGTGCCACCACCGTCAATCCTCGAAAGTTCGTCATCACTTAAAAATGCCTTGCACCAGCCTGAGCGTAGTAACAGTCTAATTTTTTTTTTAAAGAGTAAAAAATATAAAGGGATTTGGTCCACCATTTCTGATCTGTTGACTGTAATTTGCCGATTCCGTGAAAGGATCTGGGCCTCAAAATAATAAAAGCTAGACTTCGTCGTTAATAGTCCTGTCACTCATGTGGCATTATCTCTCAGCTCGTTCTCTTGCTTTGCTGACTCAATGAGTTACCGCGTTAGTGCCTGGGCTTTACCAGCATACCCGTTTGGCACTTTCCTTAAGCCTTACTTTCGCCACTACTCCAGGTTCATTTCCTTCTTTTCACGTTATTTCTTCACTTCGCACGATCTTCTTTTCTATCGGCCCCATTTTTCTGCATCTTCTAAGTTTCGCTTTTCTAACACTCGGTGTATCCGTTCGTCTTTCTTTTCTTTGAAGGATTTCATTTTGTTCTCTTAGTTGTGGGAAATATTTGGAAATGGAAGAACATGTCGCCAACGTAGCAGAAATGATAGCGGGTGACCCTGATTCGCTGGACAAGAAAATTGCTGCAATTCGTTCGGATGGTCCTCAAAAACTTCAGGTTTTCATATGCATTTTTGTTTATCAACTTTTTTCATTAGGCCAACGAGGCACAGTATTTCATGATTTTTTATCGTCTCATTGCATTGAATCGATGTCCTGGCTGAGAAAACGGGTACCATTTGGTTTCAATGTTCTTGCCACGCAGAGTCAGGTTTTGAATCCATCATTGTATTCATAATTTTCTGATGCCAGGTCATTGCTGATTTTGATGCCACATTAACGAAGTTTTGGGTTAACGGAACTCGAGGGCAGTGTATGTTCTTGTTGCTCTCATGAAATTTCCTTTCTAAGGAGAGAAAAAAACTTTCCGATGGATTTTACGTCTATTATCTCTAAACATTGTGCAGCCAGTCATGGCCTTGTGCAACAGGGTAATCCAGAGTACAATGCCAAAAGGCAGGAGTTATATGATTATTATCACCCATTGGAATTTTCACCAGATATTGGACGCGAAGAGAAAACTAAGCTCATGGAAGAGTGGTATGTGACTCAGTTTCCCATTAGTGGAGAACGTGAACATAAACCTGAACAATGTCATTCACAGTATTGTCACTAATGCTGCCAGCTTAAACTCTAAACGCTTCTACATAGTCACTGATTATTTCCTGTATAATAAGAAAATTGATTCACAAGTTCATATCGTGGTAGCTAAACTAACTCTATCTTCTGCAGGTCTCTGAATGGTCTTTTTTTTTTTTGCAATAACCTAGTTTATTACCCAAAAAAAAAAAAAGAAAATCAAACACTCACATTGCTAATTGCTCGTTTAGGTGGGGAAAAACACATGCTCTGCTAATTGAGGGAGGACTTACATATGAGTCAATAGTACAATCTGTTGCTAATGGCAACATTGCTTTCAGGGAGGGTGTTTTTGAACTATTTGAATTTTTGGAGGTATATTTCCTATCTTTCGGCAAATGTTCTGAGTGCCATTCCTGTATATAGTGCATGTATTCTATATCAAGTGAATCAATTGAACATAATTTTTAAATTTTGTTCAAAGACGTTGATTCCCATTTTCCTTTTGCAATTTGCAGGGAAAAGGTATTCCAGTTCTAATATTCTCAGCAGGACTTGGTGATATAATAGAAGAGGTCTGCATGTCCAATTTTGTCTTATACTGCTATGTTGCTGAATATATAGTATATACTCTTAGCTCTCTGTCTATACTATCTGTGGCTTAGGTGCGGTGACTTCTTCTTTTGGTTACAACAGGTTCTAAGGCAAAAACTTCATAGAACCTTTACAAATGTGAAGATAGTATCCAACAGAATGGTCTTCAATGAAGAAGGTCGCCTTGTATCTTTTAAAGGTATGTCTATGTTGCCAATGTTGATTAGCTACATTGTATTGGTTCTTCAGGTCACTCTTGAAATTTAAATGCATGTTTCAAGGCACTTTTTAATGCTTTTAGATTAATTGTTGTTAAAATGAAGATATCCTTTTCACACTATTTCTTTGTTCTTTTTCTTTTTTCCAACTAGAGTGAGGGCAATTTTAGGAAAAACAATGTAGAAGTCTTCAGTATCTTGTTCTATGATTGCCTAAATGAGGAGAAACTTTGTGGAGATGTCACTTAGGATTGGGCAGATAGTGTTTAAACATGACAGGTGTCTTGTTGTGTACTATTTTGTAAACTGGTTCCATGTATGGGAAGAAGACACAGCCTATGAGAGCTAGATATTATGTTAATATCTTAATGTGTCAAATAACACTGTCAATGTCAGGATTCAGGAATCCTAAAGTAACAGATAGCCTAGGTGGGCCTTTGCATTGTAAGGTAATTGTAAACCAGATCCAATCGTTTACTATATGAAATCTCAAGTCTCAATTAAAGATCTGTAATTATAATGATCCTTCTGGAAAATGATGGGCTGGTAAAAGTAGAAACTTTGGAATTTGGATACATGGGTGAAAAAAATCTATAAAAAATTTCTTGTTGGGTCGGCAAATAGTTCTGGAATATATATCACTAAATTATTGCATTCCACACTAGGGATACTTTTTGCTAATAACTGGCTTCAAGCAAAGTAGCATGTAAAGTGGCTTAAATGTTTGCCTAGTTGATCCTTTACCAATAATTAAGTGCTTCTATTTTTGGATTCATCAACTTGCGAATTTCCCTAGCTACTGCCCTATGATTATTATTGCATTTTGCACCAGTGATACCTCTTGCAAATAACTGGCTTCAAGCATAGTGTGTAAAGTCGCTTAAATGTTTGCTAGTTGAACCTTTACCAATAATAAGTGCTTCTATTTTAGGACTCATCGGCTTGCATATTTCTCTAGCTACTGCCCTATGATTATCTCTGAGTGTAATCAGAACACTTTTTTGGCCCCCAGTTTCTGCCCTGGAATTTCTTTTACAATAATATTGAAAGTGTTGACACAAAGTCAAAGACAAGGAATTTAGCTTTAGTAATCTGAAAAATTACAATATTCTGTAATCCTTCTGAGCTACACTAGTATGCTTTGCCATGATCGAAAGCATTATATTCTGAATTAACTCAATTGCAACATTTTATTTAGCTGACCGAATCTGTTTCTCAGTGGAGTATAATCTTTATCATGAACCAAGAGTTTTTAATGGCTTTTAAATCTCTTTTCTAAATTTTCTTTATTTTTACATGCCAACTTCAATTACAGGAAAATTGATTCATTGCCTAAACAAAAATGAACATGCCATTGATATGGCTACTCCTGTTCATGACCATTTGGGTGATGCGGATGATCCTAGTGATGACAATGCCTCATTCAAGAAGAGAACCAATGTTCTTCTTCTTGGTGATCACATTGGAGACTTGGGGATGTCTGATGGTTTGAATTACAAGACTCGAATATCTGTGGGGTTCTTGTAAGTAAAGTTTTTTAATTGTCAAATTACACATAAGCATGCGTACACAATCTCTCTCTCTCTCTCTCTCTGACACACACACACACTCACACTCTTAGGAAACATGTAAAAATTAACTCAAATCATGAAAGGAACATATGAATGCCATTGAAGCTCTCCTGTTTTTATTGTGATATTATTAAACGGTTGGTCCTATGCCCTAGATAAGCCTGGGAACTATTGTAGGTTGATGATTCTCTTCAGATTTTGTTGGATTTGATGAATATGAAAATCAAAATACTCTTATGTATTGCCAAGATTGTTTTGTTTGATCTTCTTTCATTCTGTGCCTTATTGAGAGAAGATAACATGTCCTCCTCTCCTTAATCTGCAGTATGCCTTTGATTTTTCAAATCACTGTAATGTTTCCAGCTTATAAATATATTTATAAAACAGAATCTGTTGTTTATGCTGTGGGTGCTATAATTAAGACCACCAACAGTTAATATTATTTTGGTTGTTTATCTACTCTTCATCACATTGCAATGAGTCATTTACTATATTCCACTTGAAAGTTGCAACATAGTGGGGTCCTTTAACATTATATGCTCATGTCAGGAACATTTGGTGATGTAGATGTGAATATTCTGTCCATATTTAATCGGATGATTGATTTCATGAAGTCAGTAGTGTGGATTTATAAAATTATCTTTTCCCAACATCAATTCGGCTAATTGTTTTTAAACAGGTTAATACACGTTTTGTGAGCATACCAGAAAGCAAAATAAAAGGAAAAGGACAAGGAAAATCTTTTGCTTTACAATTTAGATGGTTTCATGCCCTATGCTATATGGAGAAAGATGGGAGGGAGGACCAAATAATTGTCTGTCAAGTGTCTCCTAGGTTATTAGTGTAAGTAGGGTTTGGGGATAAAAACATAAAACTAATGGTTGTATTGGACTAGCGGTTCCTTTTTTCCTCTTTTTATTTACTTTGGTCAGTTGCAAGTTATTCGTGGCATAGTGATGTTAGGCTGATTTTTTAACAATGATCAACACTGAGCCAAGCCACGAGAGGAATGATTTGACATTGTAACAACAGCAAAATAAGTATTAAAGTAATCTAGGTCTCTGAATTTTTTTTTAATTGTTCAAAACAATTTTTAGTGGCTTTGATTTAAAGCATTGAATGACACAGCAAATAGTGTTCTTTCACAGAAAAAACCATGCTGTCAGGAAAAGGGGGTTAGTTGGGAAAGCATTTGTGTTTGCCAGCACAAATTATTAATAAAAAAATCAGAAAACACTGAAGAGGAAAGTAGTTTTTGTAATGTAACTACTTTTACTTATCATAGGATCCAGATTCCAGATGGGATAATTAGATTCCTTGATTCTTTCTTTAACTCTTGAATGCATTATGCCATGGGTTATATTCTTGATCTGATAAAATATTTACTTCTTCTCTATACTGAACCATTTTCCTCCCTTTTGTGGGTTTAAGGTTTGGAATGATTGAGGGAAGCTTTTCCATAATTCGTCACCATTGACAGAATTCTCAAAGAAGCCTTTTGTTTTGTCTTCTTCTCACATGACCTGATATTGTTTTGAATATTGCCTTACAATTTCATTGGCCGTTTATTCTGTCTGCGATTTTATATCCTTTTAGTTATTGTTCAGATTCTGATTTCGCTTGCTCGCAGGGCTTTGATGCTGTTGTTTCAGAAAAAAAATAATAATAATAATTTACTTAGCTGTTCTACCATAAAACTTTTGCAGGAATCACAACATTGAGAACTCACTTAGCTGCTATCGAGAAGCTTTTGATGTGGTTCTTCTAGTAAGTATACTGGATACTTTGTAAAACGTAATTTTATATTTGGTTCCTTCCTATATTTGTGACTGCAATGTCAGTGATGTTGATTTCTTGGAGTACCTATATAGCGATGAGTAACTTTATGTCACTTAATACATGGATACATGTGGTGATTGGCTTTAGGTGATTCCTGTTTTCTTTTCAATAAAAAAATTTGATAGGTTTTACTGAAAGTATATAGCTGACACAAACTTTCATAAAACTAGTTCAATTGAAGTGAACATAAAAAATTAGGAAAAGAAAAAAGAATATTGTTTTACTAACTTTAACTAAAATCATTTCCTACAGAATGATGCACCGATGATAGAAGTTGTGAAGTTGGTCTCTTCAATGTGCTCAAAAGAAGAGTGATTATTACTACAATTGTATATTCTTGCTGCTGTCATATTCCTTTTGTTTCATCCTTCTCAAGGCTAATCATCAGTAGATTTCTTTTCTTTTTGGTAATAAGTGGCAGAGTCATTATACCTGGAAGAATGTTTCTTAGTTCTAACGTAGGTGCAGTTGTTTGAGACTGCTAAGTAGGTCGTTCTCTAGCCATCGAAACAGCAGCTTACAGATTTTGTTTTTCTACTGTTATTTGTTTTGGTGATGGGTAATGCTAGGCAATAACAAATTTCCTTCATCTTGTCCCTTGTTATATTTTGGTTAGTTCAGTATGAATGTGTATGCATGTGTGTGAGGATATTATATTACACACACACACACACAAAGAATCAAATGGAGGAACAATAATTGCAGTTTACCTGACAGTATCAATAATTGTAAACAAGAATTTGAAGAATGATGTGAGTGTAGGTGACAGAAGATATGGTAAGTAATGTATCATCTCATGATGGTTATAATGAAGTGAGTCATAGGGGAAGAGAATAAATATAGAGATAATATGAAATTTTATTTATTAGAGCATCTCTCTGAATTTGAAGAGATTATATTATAAATTGAGGGGACAGTCACATTCACAGTTATGATTGACGCAGGCAGGACAGCCTTGACCATAAGGGCCACATATGTTACTCACAATGCACTCTCCCACGTCCTTGCATTCTACTCTGATCCTATCCCCTTCTTTCTCATTCTTGACCTCTCCTGATGTTGCTGCTGCTCTTGATCCCCACCATCCTGCATTTTCATTTTATTTTATTTAAAATTAAAAAAATAGTCACATATCCATTGGCCACGTGGAAAATGGAAAAAAGAGTGTAATAAGTTACCTGGTGATGCTATGAGCAGCAACAAAACAAAGCAAGTTAAACTGATGGTTGAACTTGAAGCTTTCGCCATTGTAATTGAGCTTCTTACAATTCCAATGACTTGTATATGCTAAAGCTCAGAGAACATCAGTAGGCCATTACTTATACTAAGCTCCCACGTATTTTTTTTTGGGGGTTGAATGGGTTTTCGTGGCTTTTTATCCTTTGAAATTTATGACAATAAGAATTCATTATTATTATTCTATGCTTACGTATTAATTATGAAATGCCAACACCAAACTTCCGTCTGATAATCACACCGGAAAGAAAGAAGGAAGATACTGTACAAAACTCAAGTTATATACAATAGATGTTATATACATGTTATCATCACTTATTTTTTTAATAATTCTTCAAGAATATAGAGGATGTTTCTTATTTGCAAAATTATTTTTTATTCTTTTTTTATTTTATTCTACTATGTGAACCAAATATACTCGTATCCAGCCACGAAAGAACAAGGTTTACAAAATTTAAGGAAGATTGAATCTTTTTAATTAATTACGCATACGCTAATTATAATTAATTGTCATAGTTGAACAAACGTGCACAGCAAGCATGGTTTAATGCATAATTAACTTAATTAGCATAAACTCACACAATTCTGTCTAGCTGGGAAATTTGATAGTTTCACATGCATTATCATTTGTGAAAGAATTAAATTGTAACAAGTTTGGACGCAATCAGTAAAGATTGGAAAAGAGTATGGGAAGAGAACTTTATAATCACAAAGGGCTAAAAGGATTAATTGTATCATACCAAGGTTGCTGAAAATTAATGGTCCTTTCTTTTTTTTTCTAATTGAAATTTAAAATATCATAGTTAATTATAATTGTCCTGGTAGATCTTGGTGCATTCTACTATTGTTGCATTACTTGTTCTTTTGGTAAAATTATTATTATGTAAGGTTATCAGCCAGTAGAAAATTAGTAAAAAGTGGTAAAATCTTATTATAAATGCTTAAGAATTTATCTTTATTAATAAATTGATAAATAATTATTAGAATACAACATCACTATTGTATTGATTTGAATGTAATGCATTGGTCCAAAAAAAATGAAGTAATGCAAATTGTACTTATGTAGAACAAGTTATCTAGCTTTTAAAATTCATAGTAATCAACATAAACGTTTTAATCAAATATAAAAATACGAATAAAATTTCAACAAAAATCTTCAAATGTTTGATCATTGCCAAGTCCTAAATATAATTTAAGGTTAATTAATGCATTTAGTTGATTTGGAAAAGAATTAAATTGCAATAAGTCTAGAAGCTACAAGGAAAGACTAGGAGAGAATTTTGAGAAGGGAACTTCAATTGCATCTTAAGGATGTTGCCAAAAATATGTATAATATAATCTGACAAAAAAATGTATGATATAATTATAGAGCATCAATACAATAAAAAGTTTAAATTAATGGTGCATTCTGTATCTAATTGAAAGTTAAAATTTACAGCTAATTATAAATTTTTCCTGTTAATTGACATGTTAGGAGATGTGAAGGTCTGATATTGCTGCCCGATTGTCCTCTTGGTAAAATTACTTTTACTCAAAAAGGTTTCAAACTCATTAGTTTAAAATAATTTATAATGAAGAAATCATTTCATAGTCACGCTTAATTTTTAATAAATAATTATTAAAACATGCTAGTACATAATTTAAATACCAAAAAATTAATTTATTTAAATTTAATTCAAAATAATATTAATTTAAAGTAAATTATCTATATTATTTTTTATTACATCATGAACTCGGAATCTCTGACTCTGCTCACATTCTAACCCACAGCTCACTCCATCTTTGCTACATGAATTATGCTAAATTTATTTATATTGTATAACTCATTATTAAACATAAAAATCTCAATCAAATTTATATCAGAGAAAGTCATTCAGCATGATTAGGTTTTAAAAATTAAAATAAAAATTTGACAAAAATCTCCAAATATTCAATTATTATCATCTCCATCACTTTTCATTTCTTTATCATCATTATCGTTTTCCCTCGGCTCGCCACTCTTATTATCATCAACATATCATCATCAGATATTCTCACGCAAATCAAACACATATCTAAATCATCACCACCTAGAAGATCCATGTTCAAATCAACTCTAAATTTTCATCCAACTTTATCAAAAGAAGAAGAAGAAGAAGAAGAATGGAAGCCAAAGTCATAAATGTAAACTCTAATCTTTTACTTGCATCTTAACTTCAAATCTCACGTCTCAAATATCAAATATTTTTTTTTCGTGCAAGCGATTTCTTTTATGATATGAATTTAAGCAACATTAAAAAAAACTTCATTAATATTTTAACCTCCAAATAAAATGAAAATGAATATAAAGAAAAATAATTTACACGAACTTTTATTCCTTACCATTTTAAAAATATGCAATTACATTCACACTCAAAATAAATACAAGTTAAGAATGCAATTGTAAATTATATATAACATTCCCCGTCTACATGTATATATATAATCAAACTAAAAACTAGTGATAAATAATTTCTACACAAAAATAGAATTAAAAATTTATGAGGGTAATACTGAATCTTGCATTGATACATAAATAATGCAAATTATATACAACTGAAATTGAGTTTAATTAGAAGTAAAAAAACATCAAGTGCTTTTCCTCATGGGAAAACATTGAAACGCAATCCAGCCCGCTCATATCCCTAATTAACCTGCACTATAATTTGTGAATGCATGTTAATCTTTGCTAAATTAATTTTTCTATGATCCAGCAGCTTATAAATGAACCAACCAGCATGTGACAAATTCATCATTGCTCATAACTAACTTATCATACAATTCCTTGGGTAAGAGACTAATAAAAATAATGAACCAAATAATTCAAGAAACATTATTATTTTATTTATATAATGTTTATTACATCTCAATAAAATGAGTCTCATACACTCTTATTTTTTTCCCCTCAGTCTCTTTTTTATTGTATCAACGTACTATATATCACAGAAGAGATCCAGAAAGAAGAAGGATCGTACGTCATGGAAATGGATGGATCACTATGTTTCCAATGGCACTTTTAGTCTCAAGGTGTTCAATGGCATGCAAAGCCTGATAGCCCGTTTGGTTCAAATTCATGAAAGATAATATAATATAAATGATATTACATTATATGGGTGGTTGCATTTGATTTGCCAAATTACAAAGTTATAAGATTACGTTTATGAACCTAAATACTCCTTTAAATGAAAATGGTAAACATGTCTAAAACCTATGTATTTGAGATTACATGATGTAAATGTGAGTAAAAAGATCATATTGTCCTTATAAAAAAAAACAAAATCACAAATATATCATCGTTTTTCTCTTACTAGATCTCCCTTCTCATCATCATCTCCTCACATTTGACCCTTTGACCCACAACATTCTCCAGTGACCTTCTCTAGCAATCTCTAATGACCATCATCATTACCAACCTCACCTTCACTCGTGTTCTCCTAGTGTTTGGGTGAGAATCAGCGACCTTCCCTATGAACTAGATCTCACACAACCTCTTCAAATCTTCAAAGTCACAAGCAGAGCTCGTCCTTCCAATTCGAAGCTTGTCTCGCCATCACCGTGCCTAAAGTATCAATCTTCCTTCGATTCAATCCATTCGTGTTTGGGTGTGAAGCTTGTCCCATTCGAAGAAGGAGATGTTGGCCGGCAATATGTATGATTTGGGTGTGAACCAAATGTATAATGATTTCAAAGAAGGAGATGTATGGATCCTTCAATCTGGGACGAGCTTCAATCTTCTGGTAAGGATGAGGTGGTGTCGACGATGAGGAAAAAAGAGGAAGGAAAAGGGCCTTTTTTTTTTCCTAGTAATTGCATTTGGGTACATTACTATTTATTTATATTTATTTGAAAATAAAAAAGGAATATATTTTTCATATACCTAATGCGAAACAAATTTATATATATATTATTTACATTCTTTCACATTGCATCCTCTAACTCTCCTGAAAATGAACCAAACAGGCTATGAGAAAATGGAAATGGACTCTTAGGCTCTAACACTGTGTTCACCTTCCCACTCTCCAAGTATGGTCTTACAACCTGTTTGGTTTAGCTAATGTGATGGAAATGGTGTGAAGGAATATGATAGAATAATGATTACATATAGATTTGTTTAGTATAATATTTAAAGATAAGGTGATGATGGTTATTTTTTATTAAATAAAAAAAAGATAAATGTGAAAGTACTATTTTGCCTTTGATGGGGAAAAAAATTTCCTCACCACTATCATTCTCCTTCCTTCCTGGCGGCATCCTCCTTCCTCCATCTCCCTTCCTCCTTAACCCTAGAATTAAAAGATTAGTTAAAAGAGAAAAAAATGGAGAATGGAGAGCTGCAAAATGGAAGATGATGAAGACTAGATCCACTTTCCAAGTTTGAACCTAGATCGACGGAGATGGAGGAAGATGATGAAGACCAGATCTACTTTCAAGGTCAAACCTAGATTGACGGAGATAGAGGAATATGACAAACACCAAATATGCAAACAACAAGACGAACGAGTTGAAGGATGCCGAAGGAGTTTCAAACTAACAAAAACCAAATCACTTCGAACTCAAATCTGGAACATGACCTTCGAGCCCAAAGGAGATGATAGTGCGAATGGAGGGGTACATTGATGCGATCCCCTCGGGGGGGTACGACGGTGTGAATGGAGGTGTCGACGGAAAATGCCTATGGACACTAGTGATGGTGCTAGTGGTGACGAAGCCGTGAGGGAGAGGGAGGTCAAAAGATGATGATTCGAGAATGGAGAGGGAAGAAGATGGGACATCTTTTCCAAATTTGTTACCGGCAATTTAGACTTTTGGATCTCCTTCACACTAGTGTAATGAGCTTTACATAAAAAAATAAGTGTAAATGGGATCACATAAATTGATGTATTCAGCTTTACACATGTGAGCAACATCACCTATGATATGGCCAAACCAAGCACACAATGCACCATCACCTCACATTGGAGGGCATGTGAGTGAACCAAACAAGGTGTCACAATGTGTTTTGTAGATGAAATAATTGAAGCCAACTTTAGGCTATATTTGGTTCAATTGAAAGGAGGAGAGGGAGAGATTTTAATTTTTCCTTATTTGGATTTGTTGGAGAGGAAAGAAGGGAAGGAATTTTAATATTCTCTGATTTGGTTTAGAAGGGGAAGAGAGAGAAAATAATAACATATGGACAATTATACTCTTATTCATACAAAGTTTTTTTTTTTAATCTTGAAGGGATAGGAGATAGCCAATCTCATTATCCAAGATTAAATAAATATATAAATTATCATTTAGAATAGATCATATTTTATTTTGAAGGAAGTAGAATAAAAAATATTTTTCATTATTAACTTATTATAAAATTATTATTATTATAAATAGAAGGGAAATACAAAATTTAAATCATTCAATGTATAGATATGCAGCAGTATCCAAATTGCTTAAAACAATCCTTCATTTTTTACTTCACTTGCAAGTATCACGCATTTCACTATACCAAACTTTAAATCTTTTATTGAAGCAAAGAATCAAAATAATGAAAATGAAACCTAAGTTAAGTAAAGACAACAAATGTTTGAAATAATGAAAAAGAATAACAATATTTCAGTCCTTAAAATTTTAATAATCAATTTTCCCTCCAAAGCCTCCCATTTTGAGGGAAGAGGGGTAGGAGGGGAGGGGACTCCTATAAAAAAATTTGAACCAAACAAGAAAAATTGCTACTTTCCCTCCCCTCCTCCCAAGTCATCCAACCAAACATAAAGGATAAAGAAAGGATGTGGATTCCTGTTTCCATCGAACCAAACCAAACATTGTATTGAACCAAAAGTACCAACATTAATACTCCATCTGGTTCTATATGTTAGTCATATTCTAAAAGAAATTCATAATCTTATATGCAAATCATTTTACATGGTTTAATGGAGTATTTAATGTTTTGTTCCAGATTATACCCTCCTACCACATTCTAATAAATGATGTTTTGCTGTCAATGGTGTTTGCTATCAGTAACAAAAATGGAAAATGTTTCAAACTTAAGACAACATTATTGCTTTAACATATCTTTTTGGTGAGTTAATTAAAAGTAACTTATATATAGAATTCAAGTGAGTATTTTGTTTGAGATATGAGAAGTGATTGAGAAAACTAACCCGGCGCCATTGCATCGTACACGACATCAAACTTTTATGGGAGGTCGTCGAAGTTGGATTGTGTAATTAATTGTTAAGTCAACCCCTAACTTCCTCAACAGTTCCAATTTTCCGGCTGCAAGTTGCCCCTATCTTTGATGCACCAAAATACTTGCTTTGCAATAAGCTGCATTCAAACACACTTTTTTTATTAGTGCATAAAAAAATATCATCATTTACATCCTAATTTTGTAATCATCCAAAGTAATCCCAACGCATATATAAATTTACCCTAAAATGCATCTAGTCCAGATCTACTCCATTCACAAAAGTAACCATATATGATGTATTTGGAGAGAGATTGAAAGAAGAGTGATGAGTGTAATGAGAAGAAGTGAACCCCATAAATATAGAATGTAATTTTGTAAACAGGATTTGAATCCTCTCCATACTTTCTCTTCATACATGATCTTTTTCATTAATTTTGATTTGAATGGTAAATATCACTAATTGTTACTTTAAATAAAATATATCATTTATTTTAATAATAATCTTAAATAAGCATTATAAATTATTTTTAAAAAACTTCAACTCATAACAATAAATGTAAACTATTAAAGAGAGAAGTATGGAGAGGATTCAAATCCTTGTAAACATCCAATTAAAGGAATCTAATCACATTAAATTATCCTAAAAATATGTATGCAGTCCAGATCCCCTACATTCACAAATATGAACGTATATGATATTTTTGGATAGAAATAAAAAGAAAAAATGAATGAGTATTTAATTAATGATGAGAAGTAGGCCCCATATATATAGTTACATTTTCCTGTGCCATTCTCTCTCTCACCCTCTGAATATTTATGTATATGAATATATAAACATAAGGAATTAAACCAACTTACACCTGAATGACAAGGGCTCCTACACCACCAGCACCACCAAGAACAAGGATGGATTGGCCTTGACAAAGTCCAACACACTCAAGGCTTCCATAAGCAGTCCCACTAGCAAGAGGAAGACTTGCAGCTTCAGAAAAACTCAGATTGGGAGGCTTGTGAGCCAACAATCTCTCTTCTGCAATCGTATATTGTGCCAATGATCCATGCTGCTTCAGGTCTTGTAGGCTTTCACTGATATCACCATATACCTCATCCCCTACCTTCAATTTCCTCACTTCACTTCCCACTCTTACCACCACACCAGCAACGTCACAGCCCGGAGTAATCTACTTACACAACCATTTAAGCCTAATGATGCTTAAATATGAACCAGCACTGGATATATACATACCAAATTATTATTGGAAAAAAACAAAACATAATTTTTCTACAAAGAATTATATTACCGGAAAAGGAGAGTCGGTGTGCTTGAAGTAGCCCATCATTCTCCAATAATCAACGGGGTTAAGAGCAGCAGCAGCAACCTTGATGAGAACCAGCTGATCATCCTTCAGTTTTGGCAATGCTACACTCTCATCCATCTTCAACACTTAATTGTTCTGATTTCCCATACTCAGAATACACCCATGCTTTTATCTGACTTGGTACAGAGCTGCCACTTGCTGATCAATCCGCCATGAACGATCGTCGTGGTGGTCTGCGACAAAACACCAAAGGGCCACTTTATATATTTACACAACATTTTTGTATACGTCATCATATTCGTATGTGTTGCGCATGAAATGAAGCCTTCTTTTCTTTGTTTCTTCCGAAAGCAGATGTGTCAGTTCATAATACTATGTGCTTCTTTTCTTTGTTTTTAAAATTATCATACATCGATCCCTTTTCATCAAACTAAAATATACTTTATAAGAACTCGTAACCCAATTCCTTTCAGGGAAGATTATAGGATCAAACTTTAATTTGGAAGGGCTATCCTTTTTTAGGTAATAAAGATTGTGGATTCAAACTATATAGATGAGTAAATAAAAATAAAGTCATGTCTACAAAACTATTCTTATATGGACTTAATGATACTTGAATTTGATCCAAGAATATTGGACACTTGATATTTGTATAAAAGGAAAATTGATTGCATGATGTTAAAATAACATTTATGGCGTCTGAATGAAGAAGTAATTTGCCCCAAATATTTATTTAAAAAATAAAAACTTTACTAACCCGTTCGGCTTCCAATAGAATCAAACGTGTTGTATACTTGTATTTGCATAATTTTATTTTTAAAAAAATAAATAAAATGTGTATAACCAAATTTGACATTAACTAACCAGTAAGGTGGGAATAAGTCAGACTCCTAACAGGAGCTTGCAAGTTGACCTATATAAGGTCTGACCTAACCTATTCAATTAAGGGTCCGTTTAGTTTTCAGTTAGTTAAAAATGAGTTTTTGTAGAATTGGTTTTGTAACGTAGTTATGATAAAAATTGGTTTTGGACTAACGTGTTTATGTTTGGATGATTTATTTGAAAATTAGTTTTGACAAAACTCATAATTTTCCTTTAAATTGAGCTTAAACTCTATCTCATAATTAATTTAATTTACTTGGACTAAAATTTAATCTGCATTTATTTAATTGAGAACATAATATATCTGATATAACATTTTTTTACAGGTCATGATCTATAAAAATTAAAATTTTGAAAGAACATTTTGGTCAATAGATAGAATAAATTTTATAAAAATTTTATTTTCCTAATTTTTCTATTTTTTCTCATTTTTATTGATCTATTTTTATCTGTCTTGAAAATAAATACAGGCAAAAATGAATAACCAAACTGAAAAGCAGCAAATGGATTGCTTCTCCTTCAACTCCATTTTCACCAAAATTTACATCAGCGACGTGATTGATTTTAAGACCCAAACATCAATAAAAAACTAGGAAAATTAGTTTTGGGCTGGAACGTAGTTTCAGAAGCAGAACCAAACGAAGCCTAAATAGTCCAGGCTCAAACCTACAAGCAATAAGCCTAGCCTATTTAAATAAACTCTAACCTAAAACCTATCAGACTAGATCTATTTTAATTATTATCATTTAATATATATAAAATAACTAATATAAATTAGTCAGATAAATGTTCTTATTTCTTTGATGGATTGAAATAAGTGTAGAAATAGATGTTTTATGTGATGTGGTATCATTTCTCACTACTTTTTGTATTGTCATATTTTTTTGAGTGTGAGTAAGTGAGTTAATATATGAAGTCCCACATTAACAAAATTACAAGATAATAGAGGTGAGTGTGATTTATAATAGTAAAGAGATTAGCTATTTTTCATTGTATTGGTTAAATATATGAGTCATAAAATAAATATAAATGAATCACGTGTTTGGTGACTAAAAGTTTAAAATTTGAATTTTTTTTTCAAATTAAAGTTGATATTTTTTTTTACTTTGCAGTTCAACAGGCTTTCAAATATGTTTCAGGTAAGGTCAATCTAAGCTTTTAGAAGATTTAGACTTAAGTCTAAAATAAAGTCTTATATAAGCAAATAAACCAGACTCAAAACTTTAAATTTATAGTGCAGGCCTACCCTATTTAATTAAAATCTAGTCTAACTTAACCTATTCTCAACCCTCATTATTGGGGCTTCTGTACACTTGGAGCCTTCCTCACATGAACGCAGGTAACCAGTAATAGGGCCTCTACTTTCAATAGATTTTTAATAGGAGTATAACAGAATTTGACATTACTTTGTATTACTTGACCCAAAATTTTAAGATCTTAAAATTGAGTCATTTTTATTTATATATATTTTCTTCAATTTTATATGACGCATGCAGTTTTCTCTATTTTTATTTAAAATTGATCTGAACGATCCCAACAGTATATAACAAACTCTAGAAGACTGCTCAATTAGAATAGCTCACACTTTTAAATCTGTATACGCAATCTGCATCAAGTATTTACAGCATTATTTAACTACAAGAGAAAAGTATAAGGAATGTTGAAAGTTGTAAAAATGCCCACATTTAATATTTAATATTTTTATTTTATAATTATATAATGAAAATTAATTATATTCACTTATTTAATTAGGATAAATTTTGAAAAATAAATAAATAAACACATCAGATAATCCACATTTATATTTTATATTTTAAAAAAAACTTAAATATATGTTATACTTACAATGGGAGGGAGTATTTGATTATATTGTAAATTAGTAGTTGGTAAAACTTGGTGACTAACAAAAGTTTGACTGAAGCTTCCCGCTGACTCATCTATTTGCTGAGCCTCCTTGAATTCAACAAACGAAATAAAAATACAAAACATGTTCTTTGCCTGAGCGCAATGTCCCAATATATATAATGAAAACAAGAAAGCATTCAATCGTGAAGAATTAGGACTTGTTTGATTCTCTTTTTTAAAATAGTTTTTCTATTTTTGAAAAATAAAAAATTTAAAAAATTTGTTTGGTAAACTTATTTTTTATAAATTATTCTGGAAAATAGAAAAATAAAAGGACAGAAAACTCATAATATCTTTAAGGTGTTTTATAGTTTTTGTTCTGGAAAACATAAGGAAATGTGAGAAACATCTACCTCATTAATGATAAAGTTATAAATTTTAAATAACTCATCTATTACTCACTAGTTATAATTTTGAGAACAATTATTCAAACAAATTTTTTTGTTTTCTTGTTTTCAAAATTTATTTTCAAAAACAGTTTTACAAAATTGTTCTCAGAACAATAAAACAGAAAACACTTTCAAACAGACCCTTAATTTCAATTTTTAATCCCTATCCACACCAGTGTTTTTACTGTTTCTAAGATATTCCTTTTATTTCTTTTTATTTATCATTTTTTTTAAAAAGTTGTTTTTATTTATCCAATATTTTCAAATTTCAAAATAATATTAATTATTTTTTTTCAATTATATTCTTATCAATCATTTTAAAAGTAAAAAATAACATTAATTGCCCTTTCATTTATCTACTTTATCCAGTCCATATTATAAGATGTTTTAGTATTAAATGCATGCATATTAAAAAAATTATTTTTTTCATTTGAAATTCATGAAAAAAATACCACAACTTTCCATTTTATCCTTATTAAATGCTCAATTATCATTATCATTGTAGGGACTAGGAAACTATGCTATAATAAATGAAAGGGTAAAATTGGAAGAATTATATCTAATATCCTATATTATAGACCAAAAATTTGTTATACAAAATATCTTACTTCCTCCAGTATAAAATATAAGTCATGTTTAACTAATTACACATGACTAAGAAAAGTAGTTCTACTCATTAAATCTATAAAACAAATATATTATTTTCCAATAGTACCCCTATTTAATACATTTAATTTAAAGTTTTCTATCTCTCTTATATTTAATTGTAAATAAATGTAAAATAAGAAAAAAGAACATTCAATATCTAAAAATTACCGAATGGAACATATATTTTGGACAAAAAAAATTTTAAAAAAATAACTTATATTTTGGACTAAATGAAGTATTTAATAAAGGGCATGTTAAGAAATTTAAAATAAATTCTAACACATTAATTATATTTCTTAATCTATGTGCTCCAGCTTTAAACGACACATAAAAGGAAATGGAGGTAATACTTTTTTGGGCCAGCATAGTATATAAAACACTCTTTTCCTTTAGTCCAAAATATAAGTCTTATTTTACTCTCTCTAAAACATAACTTATAATACCAATGGTGGTTGGGTTAAGAAACAAGGGACTCAATACCATTTATGTAAGGTTTCAAGTTCAAGTCTTGTAAATAAAAAAAAATCACATTGGAAGAATTATCCCCATTTGAATCTGACAATGCTCGAATTTAACATGATTAAATAATTATATAAAAAATAATTTATATTTTGGACCGGAGGTAGCATCTAATTAATACATGGAAAATGAGACATTAATTATCAAAATAGATAATCAAATGTTAAACTGTCTATCATACATATTTGTTTGAATCCACTCTAGTCTATAGATGAGTTTATTTACGCTTAATTAACTTTGGCTGAGCCGACAAGTTTGATATATATTATTTATTGGATCTTTCTTTCAAGTAATCCTACAAGATTTGAATTTTACCCCAGGTCATGATGAAACAAGTTATATGAGTTGGGTTAATTCTAGCACACTTTAAATAGGTTGTATATTTTGCAATCCAATGTATACCTTTCATTGGTTAAACAAGTCAATTTACATGTTGTAACCTATATTCTTGACTCTACATTCTAATATGTGCGCAATTGTTATGGACTCTTATCATAATTAATCATGTTACTTTAGCAATACAAAAACAATATTAGCTTTATTTCAATTAAATTTGTTCTATATACAAAAGCTGAGAATTGAACTCCAAACCATTTGCTTAAATATGAGAACCTCTACCACTGATCACATCAACCTGAGTTGGCTAGATTGGTAAAAATTTTTGTTCATTTTTTTATTAACAAAGGTCTCACAGCTTAGTTGATCCTCCTTGTTCAAGCATTAAGCCAACAATCATCCAATAATATTAAGTTAAATGCCAAAAAAATTAATTTATTTAAATTTAATTCGAAATAATATTAATTTAAAGTAAATTATCTATTTTATTTTTTATTACATCATGAGCTCTAAATTTCTACTCATGTTCTAACCCAGTGACTCCACCTTTGTTACCAAAATTAAGCTAAATTTGTTTATCGTGTATAACTCTTTCTAAACATAAAAATATCAATCAAATTTATATTATAGAAAGTCATTCAATATATCAACATGTATTAGTTATAGTAGAAGGAATTAGAATCCTTAAGTATGGTGTCTCCAATTTGAGACCTTGTAAATGTATAAGACACCTCCATTACCAATGATGATTAGATTGAGTGAAGAAGAAGACTTCAAATCTCACATCTGAAATATCATTTTTTTTTTAACCAACGACGATTAGATTAGGTGAAGAAAAATAAGAAAATTTACTTGCATCATGACATCAAATCTCACATCTCAAATATCTCATTTTTTTTACCAACAATAATAAGGTTGAGTGAAGAAAAAGAAGAAGAAAATTTACTTGTGTCTTAACTTCAAATCTCATATTAAATATCTTTTTTTTTTATCAACTATGCTTAAGTTAAGTGAGAAGGGATTCAACACCCCCTTAAATGAGATCTCGAATTTAAACCTTGTGAATGAAAAAAATTATATTGGGAGAATTAACCATTTTGCACTCCACAATACTCAAATCTAATCTAATCAGATAAATATATAAAAAAATATTTTTTTGTGCAAGCAATTTCTTTCATTATATGAATTTAAACAAAATGAAAAAAATTCATTAATATTCCTTACCATTTTAAAAATATCCAATTATATTCCCACTCAATAAATACAAGTTAAGAATGCAATTGTATTTCTCTTTTTAGCATTCATCTCCATATATAAGAATCATATATAACATTCCCGTGGAGGCGTTTTTAGTAATTTTTTCTTGATGCTTATGCAATGTTATAGCTAAACATACTTCTTGCTAGGGCTGCACATGAGCAAGGTCAGACCAGGCTACCCACTAACCCATTGCTTGACCCTAAGACATGGACGGGCAAGGTTGGTTGGCCCGATACCCGATCTTGCCCAATATTTATCCTGGTCTTAGGTTGGGCAAGTAGGGCCGGGCAATTTCAGGCACTTTGTGCTAGAGAATTTTTTATAATCCTTTTTTGGTTGACAATGGATTATTTGTTCAACCCAAAATGGAAAAAAAATAGCTAAATTTCATATCTGTAAAAGCCTAGTTAATGTGGAAAAATGGCCCAACTTCCAAATATGCCAAAGCCAAAAAAAAAGTGAAAAATAGATGAAAACATGGCAGAAATAAGACACGAGTGAAACTAAATGGCATTTTGACGCTATGATAGTTGTGAAAGAGGAGTGCTGCAACGCCCTAAAATGGCATCGTGACGCCCTAAAGTCAATTGTGAGACAAGAGCGCTGTAATGCTCTAAAATGGCATTGCAATGCCTTGCTAGATGTTTGTAATAAGAAGAAGACAAGAACGAATTATTTTTGTTGGATGAGATGATATTTTCAGTTCAATGCCTATTAGATCTGAAAACATGGTGGAAAAAAAATTATAGGAGGAGTAGAGTCATAAAGATGATGTACCAGGAGGTGTGATTGAGAAGATGTGTAACAAAGGCAGCTTCTTCAACATGAGGAGGCGAAGGAGGAGGTCCTGACCGCGATGCTCAAATAGTCATGAAGGATGCCACTAGTCGTGACAAACTCTCAGTCGAGAATGGGATGGTGATGAAAGAGGTCCACCACGTAACAGAGGCAACTTCTTCGACACTATGGCGCGACCATAGATGATACTATTAAGCTGAAAAGTGAAGAGGGCGATGGAGGGGGGGATGTCGAGAATGAGAAGTAGAGAGAGCAAGAGGCAAGCATAAAGGAGTAAGGAGAACACTTAGGGTTTCTTTTGAGTGGATTGCAAAATTGGGAATTTTCTTTCTAACTTGTAGATTGCACGACCTCATCCTCATATAAGCAACATTGGAAAAAAAATAAAATAATGATAATAATTTCTTCGGGTCGGGCCAAGCATACTGGCCCTATATGCTAGCCTTAACCCCGACCATACCCTAGCAGGATTCATCTGGTCGGGCTAGCCCAATACGCCTCGAGCTATTGTCTACATCTTCGAATTGGGCGATTTCTGTTCGAGCCGGGTCGGGCATGTTGAGCTACCTAGGCAATAGCAAAATGCTGCCAATATATAGTATAATTCCATCCGTCTATACATGCACTATTTATCACATGACACACAAAAAATTGACCAATACAATAGCAAAAACAAAACAGCCTGATTTCTGAGTAGGTAAAATAAGTTAATTATAAAGAGACATATGAATTGATATCTCTTTATAATCAATTAACTCAAGTTAAAAGCTTCTTATAAAGAAAGTGTCTTGCTAGCAATAGATACCACAAGGCTGGCTACAAACTTGTAATTACTAAGAACAACTTATGGGATTGGAGAGATCACTATTTTTCCAATGGCTCTTTTACTCCATTTGGTTCGAGGGATTTTAAATAGGAGGGGAGGGAGAGAAAATTTCTTATCCTATTTTTTTCTCAAACCAAATAAGGAAAGGAAGCATTTTTCCTCCCGTCCTTAGAAGGAAGGAGAGGAATGAACATAAATAAAAATATTCATTTTTTCTTATTTAGTTTGAAAAAAAATAAGATAAAAAATTTTTACTCCCCTAAAAAATCTCTCAAACCAAACCGAACCTAGTCTCAAGGTGGGCAAAGGCTTGTAAAGCCTGAGAGAATGAAAATGGACTCTTGGGGTCTAATACTGACTTCACCTTCCCACTCTCTAAGCCCTAATTTCTCCAACACAGATCCTTCAAAATTATGCAATATGTACATGCACAGTGGCTCTTGGATCACTTGCAGCTGGAACTATTGATATAACTTTCCCACCTTCTTTAACTGCCTTCGATGCTCTCTCTCCATGCCCTGTTTGTTTCAATAATAGGTATATATATAACATATAATATTACAATATTGTGTTTGGTAGAGAGGAACAGTTTGCAATTAGGTTAAATTTTCGTTTAATAAATTGTAGAAAGACACAATAGTATTTTTATATTTTATTATGTGGTAGCATGAAAGCGAAGCAAAATTTAAAAGAATAATAGCTAATTAATGACCAAAGTGGCTAATGTGCACCATCTTCTCTTAGCCCTCAAGGGTAAATAAATAAGTCTTTTCATCTTCTATTTTGCATAGTACCATTCCATCAAAAGTCAATGTAAAATATAAAACGCATAATTTTCTCATCATCATTCTCCATAATATTTTCATCTTTATTGTAAAAAATTAGTTGGAAATTAATCGAAATATGAAGTGGCTGAGAAAACTAACCCACTGCATCGTACACGACATCGAACTTTTCTGAGAGGTCTTCAAAGTTGGATTTTGTGTAATCAATTGGTAAGTCAACCCCTAACTTCCTCAATAGTTAAAGTTTCCCAGTGCTACAAGTAGCTCCTATCTTTGATGCGCCAAAAACATGCTTCGTAAGTTGCATTAAACACAATTTTTTAATATAAATATCATCAATTCAATTACATGTACAGGAGCAGAAGGCGTATATTTTTTTCTTTGACATTACTTTATATTACTGGACCCAAAATTTTAGGATCCTAAAATTGAGTCATTTTTATTTATATATATTTTCTTCAATTTTATATGACGCATAGAGTTTTCTCTATTTTTATTTAAAATTGATCCTGAATGATCGCAACAATATATAACAAACTCTAGAAGATTGCTGAATTAGAATGGCTCGCACTTTTAAATCCATATACTCAATCCGCATCAAGTATTTCCAGCATTATTTAAGTAACTATAAGGAATGCCGAAAGTTGTAAAAATTCCCAACAATTCTATTTATAATTAATAAAAATGAATTGTATTTACTTATTTAATTAAGGGATAAATTAAAAAAAAATAAACAAATACATAACACAATCCACATTTATATTTTATATTTTGAACTAAAGAAAATATCTTAAATTTATCTTATATTAGGAAAGGGGGGAATATTTGATTACCCCCTCTATTCCATATTATAAAGTAACATAAAGAGCTTTTTTATCATGTAATATAGAGTAATATGTAGTCATTTATCATTTTTACCCCTCATTTATCGTATTATTAATATAGTGTCTTGTGTCATATTTAATAAAAAGAGTATAATTAATAGAGATAAAATTGAAAAAAAAATAAGTTTAAGCATGTAATAAATGTTTATTAATATACATAAAACTCCTCTCATTACTCTCTCTTTTTCCTAATGGGGAAATTTTATGCATATTGAGAAACATTTATTATATCCTTAAATTTCTAAAAGAAAACCAAATTTTCTAATACCTCTATTAATTCCACTCATTTCATTAAATATAATATAAGTTACAATACTAATAGTATAATAAATGCAAAAATGACAAACTATTATATGTTGTTTTATATTATAAAATAAGAAAAATCTCTTATATTATCTTATAATATGAGACGGAGGGAGTATATTGAAATTAGTTTGTTAGACTTGGTGACTAACAAAATTTTGACTAAAGCTTTCCCACTGACTCATTTATTTACTAAGCCTCCTTGAATTCAATAGACAAAATAAAAATATACTCCCTCCAATCTTAAATATAAAATATATTTTAAAAGTATTATTTGATTTTAAATATAAGATGCCTTGTAGGTTTGTCAAATACATTAATTATTTTTTTCTATTTATATCTCTGATTTATAATTAATAGATGAAAGATAAATATTGTGAGAAGCATTTGAGAGATAAATATTATAGAAAGCATAAGAGATAATATAATTAATAAAAGTAAATAGTGAAAAATATTAAATTTTTTTACAAATTTAATGATTAAACTTTTTTTTAAAATATATAAAATAGTTAAAAGTATCTTATGTTTATGTTTAGGATCCGAGCAAATATTTTCTTTACCTCCGTCATGAGCATAGCATATATATTGAAAACAAGAAAACATTCAATCGTGAGGAATTAATTTCGATTTTTTATCCCTATCCATACCATTGTCATTTTCACTGTTTCTACAATATACTCCCTCCGTTTCCTTTTTATAAGATAAAAAGGATGCTTTTTTTCCCTAATTATAAGTACATATTTGGGGATATGGTGTATTTATTATTATTTTATTCATTTTTTTTTGGCTAATTTTACCCTTGACACTAAACCCTTCATTTTCCAGGTTATATGGCACATCATTAATTGCATGATAAAATTTTTAAACTTTAAATATATAGGGGCATTTTTAGAAACTATTTTAAAATTCAGACAAATTTAATGCTCCCAACAATATTCCTTGGTTTATGTAATTTAACTATTTGTATTTTATAAATAGGAACAGAAGAAATATCTTTTTTTGGCATTTATAGTTTATAAAGTATTCTTTTCGGTTCAAAATATAACTCCTATTTTATTTTTTTTATAATGAGAATTATATTAATGGTGTTTAAGTTGAGAGGTAAGGGACTCAATACCCTCTAAGTAAGATCTCAAGCTCGAGTCTTGTGAATAAAAAAAATTATGTTGGGAGAACTATCCCAATTTAAACTCAATAATACTCAAATTTAACCCCGTCAAATAATTATATAAAAAAACATATTTTGAATTGGAAGAAGTATATAATTAATATATAGTAAATGAAGTTATCAAAATAGATATTTCCTCCTATCCAAAATAGAAGTCATAATTTAGAATCTTTTTAACAATTTAGTTTTTGACCAGATTTTATTGGAATCAATTTTGAAAGCATTTCTCAAGTCGAATTAAAGTTTAGTTTACTAATAAATTCACTAGTCAAGTCAACATATCCAATTCAATTGTAATAACACTGTATACATAAAATAACATGTAGGGAAGGAAGATTAGGTTGAGTGAATGGGACGCTTAAACTAAGTACTTGTTGATGGTAAAAAAAAATACGTTAGAAAAGCTATCTCTATTTAAAACTTGACAATACTTAATTATTCGATACTACCAGATTAGCATTTACTTGTTATTAATTCAAGAAAATTAAAAAGCCTACGTGATAACATAAAGTTGATTACTTTATGAAAATAACATTATTTAGTAGTCCACATTATAGACCCTAAGGAATCTTAGGAGTGGAACTTGGGATGTGAATTTGCCTTTGTGAGACAGTTACAATCACAACGATTCTTAACACACATAGGAGTCTTCAACATCTTCACAGTAATCATATGGATAATCATTGTGGTCGCTTGTTGTTGCACCTCTTTTTAGTGATGCTCTTGAACAACTTGTAGTTTTGTAAATATCATCTATTCATTGTGTTTCATTTTTTGTGTTTATTTCCAATCACATATTCATAGACCAAATGAAACAAGACCAAAAATTGTAAAAATTATTATTATGACATATAAATATTATATATCAAATTATAATCAAAGGAAAATATATATTATTATGACATAAAAATTATGATAAATTAAAATCAAATTAAGTATAAATGGTTGAAATTTAAAGAATTGATAACGATTAAAAATTTGAAAATATGAATTATTCATCCCAGTGTGAAGTACATGGCAATTAAAATTTTGACTTGGTAAGTCAAAAACAATTATACTGATAAAGTAATTACAAATAAGTGATTAAGAATGTTACTAAAATATATTTGAAATAAAATGTAAACATATGGAAGTGCTTCAAAACTTTAGTTCATGGCCCTTAGAGACCTGATAAATGTAAACAGATAGGAGGAAGATAAATTTTATGTTAAACATCAAACCAAATTAAGGTAAGTTGATACAAAGAAATACCTCATAAATCACATATGCTCCTCTCAAATTCCTTTATATCTCCTCCACTAATATAAACCTATAACCACAACAAAATTTTAAAAAAATAATCATTCCTTGACAATAAACAAATCCAAACACTGAATTGAAAATTGATAACACTCACAAAACAAACATTTTTGTTAGGAGAGTCAAAAAGATTTTTAATCTATCAAACATTCACTTACAAGACCCTTTCCAAATTTTATATATATATATATATATATATAAGTTAGAAAGATGGAGTTTTGAAAGTTTTGCAAGCTAGACGGATCAAAATATAGAGAAAATGAAAACAAATTAAACTCACCATATTTCAGGACTGTATGGATAAATCTTAGCAAAACTTTTTTTATGGATAAAAATTGTTTATATCAATCTTGTTTAGTCATAAAGCTAGATTTTTTAAAGTTAATACTTGAATCACAGTTACTAAATCATGTACATTAAGGAAAGTTAAAGTGCTTCAAAAGGATACGTAAAAAATATCAAAAAAAGAAAGGCATATATGTTTGGACCTGATATTTAACCTAATACATATCAAAATAATTGAAAGACAGTGATGTGCGTGTGCGCGCGCGTGTTTGGAAGGAACTCAATGATAGATTTAAAAAAAATAAAAAAGGTCCACCGTCCAAATCTTCCAAGAAGTCCATACCGGTAGAAAATGGAAGCAAGGGAAGTGCTTAATTTTTATTTTTGTAAGGTTGAAAAGGAAGCATGAAGCGTAGAAGGCGGAGTAATATATGCAATTCAAATTTAAGAGAAGAAAGGAAGTGTAAGAGTGTAGATTACAAAGTGCAGAGCATGGTGGTTACAGAATTGGGTTAGCACAATTATTTGAAATGAGGGGGTCACAAAATTGAGGAGATAAAAATGCGGTTAAAAAAAATAAGGTAGTTACAAATAAGAAAGATAATGGGAATTTTTTTTTTTAAACGGCTTATGAATAATTTTGTTTTTAAAAATTATAAATGTAAATATTAAATAGAAAAGAAAGAGAAGGCACATGTAACTACTCATAAAAAAAAAGGAAAAAAAAAAGAGGAAGTTAGTTAAATAGAGAAGAAGTTTATTTTTAGAATCATAAATATAAATTTTAAATTGTAAATAGAGAAGAAAAAAAGAGGCATACAAAGAGGAGGCATGAGTAACTGATTATAAAAATTAAATAAAAAGAATACGATTTTAATGCAGGGATTTGACCGTATCATATGGATAGTCATTGTAGTCTGTGTTTTGATACATCGATGCTGATTCGAACTCATGAGTCATGACCCGCTAAAGGAAAACAAGATACTTCCACCAGCAAGCGTCGGCTTCGATGGGCTCGAAGTCGTCTCTGTATTCTTGCACCTCTAACTTTTTTTTCTTAAGTCAAGTTCTTACACCTTTATTTAATAGGTTTAAATTTTCTCCATACCTTCTTTCTTAATATAATCCCTTCCATTAATTATAATTAAATAATTAAAAGATAATCTATAAATAGATAAGATATTTGATTTAATGATTTACATTCATTATTATAAGTAGATATTTCTTAAAAATAAGTTATAATACTTATTTATCATTATTAATTAAATAAATAATATATTTTGTTTGAAGTAGTAATCAATTATCTCAACCATTCAAATCACGATCAATAGAAGAAATCAGGTATCAAGAAAATGTATTAAGAGGATCCAAATCCCTCGTTATTGCTACTTTTGAACATCATGTACTTTTGTTATGAGAAAATAATGCAGGAGGACCAACTTACAAAATTAATGACAAATAAGCCTCTTAGATTTCATAATACTCCTTAAAGCCCAGGCCCCCAACGGCTAAAAAAACAAAAAAAGGAGATGTAAAATGATAAAAATGCCCTGATTAGGAAAAATATACATGACAACTGCTTGTGGGATTTATTCACTGAGTGTTGTTCTTACGTGTAATTTGCAACTTACTTATTGGAAATTTACAACTCATCACATCATACATAATTAACAAATGAGTTTAACACTATAGATAATAAATGCAGGTGGGATTCATTTACAAGTCATCTTGGGTTTATTTTCAACCGAATTGTTCAACATTTGCAATGAAACATGCATAATTAACAAGTGAGTTTAACACTAACTTGGGCATTCTCATTGTTGCACGTCTCCTTTTTCTTACTGTTAGGCTCCATTTGGTAGGAGGGAATAAGTGTAAGGGAATGAGGATAGGTGAGAGAATGAGTTATTCTGAGTGTTTGGTATGAGGTATTGAGTATTGATGGGAATGAGTGGTTCCCTTAAACATGGGAATGGTGAGACCCATATCAGACATAGAAACGTACGTATGATTCCCACGGAGTGGTGACCATTATACCATTCATCAATCATCCTCCAACCTACCAACCAGCCGATGAGCCCTCCTCTCACACTGTCATCCTCCACATCCACCTCAAATCTTCCTCACGCAAACCATCGTCCTCTACACCTACCTTAGATCTTCATTAGCGAACCCAGTCACAATCCAATTGTGACAAAAATGACCTCTACAACCTAGTCACAACCCAGCAACCACATCCTCTACACCCACCTCGACCTTTTCAAGTTTCCAGTGGAAGCCCCAATTTGTGTTCCCCAACTTTGATGATGTCTCCAAATCTGATTTCCTGGTTGGTCGATCTAAGTTCTTGATTAATGGATTGTTTTCTTATTTCTAGTTTTTTAACACCCATTTAGATTCAACATCTTTTGGTTTCAGCTTGATTTCTAGTTTTAGAAAGAAGAAGATTATGGTGGTGGGAAAGGGTTGAAGGAGAAGGGTGATGGCAGTGGGGAAGGAAGGTGTTGAAGAATGAAAGACAAGGAAGAGAACAATGAAGATGTGATTTTTTTTTCCCGTTAAGTTTAATTTTTATTTGAGGGGTATTATAGTCTTTTAATATTCTTAATCCTTTTTCTATTTCCTGCATACCAAACCTATTTTTAAAATTCATTCTCATTTCTATTCCCATTCTTATTTTCATTTCTGTTCACATTCTCATTCCTTCAAAGATTATTTTGTGTACCAAATGGGCCTTAGGAAATTTTATCTTTATTTGCCATTTTGAAATTTAAGGAGTTGTGTTATTAATTTTGTAAGGCAATGCTCCTGCATCATTTTCCCTTATATATGTTATATATTATCATATATCCTTTCCTTTCTAAGTTTCATTTCATGTGTAATACAACAAAAAAGTTGCCAAGTGGGTTCTTATATACACTCGAAAAAAAGTCAATTTAAAATTAACATAAGTAATGGTGCTTTTTATGGTCAGGCCACAAAAAATGATATACTGATAATTAGTAATGTGTTATGTGGATAGTTATTAAAAATTTAATTTTAAAGATTTTTTTTTTGGTAAAATTTATAGTTTAAAAAGTTCAAATATTGAATACAGACAGGTGAAGATGATAACAAATCAAATGGTGCAATAATTTACATGTGCTCCATTTTTTAACTCTTTTTTAAATATGTGTAGTCGTTATCGAAATGATATGATGTGATGAACGGAGAAGATTGTTGGCCCCCACACAATTTCTGGACATGAAACGGTCCAAACTGGGAAGAATTTATTTCAATGTAATAAATATGGGCCTTTTTTATTTCAATGGGCTTCCAATTTAGTTTTGGACTTTTTTCTTTATTTTCTTTTATATGGATTTTCCTTTTCCTCTTCTCACTTCTTAGCCTCAATTAACTGAATAGACATGCACAGGTTGATAGATTGATATGACATATTATTCGCTAATAAATCAAATCAAAGAATATATAGATAGAGTTACTTTGTATGGTAAGTTGGCGGATTGATGAAGGTGGAACCCCTTCATGTTAGTTCGGCCATGATGGATAGATATACAAAGACAGGAATCGCACATGACACGAAATTTCGAATATAATAGATTTTAAAATTGTAAAATATAGGTATTAAATATATATATATATTTAATAAATTAATGCGTGAAAATTAAATAATATCAAATAAATTTGAATATTTAAACAAGTATTATAAAAGTAATATAAAGATATTCATAATGAACAAATAAAAAAATTTTCTATGAGTTCTTTGACCTTCTAGAATATTTTGGGAAAAAAAAACCTAATGATACAAATGTTATAATATATTATATGTATCATACTAGATAAGTATATGATATGAATGCTATTAATTTATTTTAAGTATATATCGATGAATAGCTGCATATTGCTGAAAGTGTAATTAAGAATTAGAAGAGCATTAATAAGAAGAATAGTTTTCTTTTTTTTTTTGTAGTACCATCCACAATCTAACCATTTTGGGCAATGACTAATTTGTATTGAGTTTCGGTCAAACTTCATTTGAGAAAAGTTCCCCCAAAAGCTTTTTCTTATATTTATACGATCTCAAATTTAAAACATTATATATTTAAGTGACCCTAACTCCTTACACTAGGACCAATGTCAGCTGGTGGCAAGAAAAAAAGTTATTAATTAATTAAACATTTATCATATATACTACATTATTATAAATAGTGTGACTAGTATTATTTATCCAAAAAGTGTCTAATTAATTAATATACTAATATACTAATATACTTTTTTTATTTCTTAATATGAGATATATTTAGAAAACTTATTTTTGTTTCAAAATATAAGAAACAAATAAATATTGTCTATTTTGTTTTTCAAAAGTATCCATAATTACAATTCTTTCTCACTAATTATAAAATATGATAAAAGTTATTAATATTAAATGAGAGTATTTTTTGAAACTATATTACATTTATAACAAATTTAATAATTTTTAATGTTTTTCTTAATTTATGAAATTTTATTATTTATCCCTATATTAAAGGACCGATTGATCCCGTTTGATAAAAATTTTCATTTTATAAGAAAAAAAAGACGTCTCAATCTTGGCCCACAAAAAAAATCTTGGCCCACAAAAAAGACGTCTCAATCACGTAGTAATGAGGCGTGAGGTGGCACTGGCCACATCCATGTATTCCCCACTTACTTTAAATGTTTATTCAATTATTTATAGATGAGATTGGAATATCAATGGAAAAAAGTATCACGCCTACCATGTCTACATTTTTTTTCAGAAAAGATATCTTAAGAATAAAAATAAAAATAAAATGTTTGAGCCCATAATTATTAATTTATTTTTTCATCAATTATTGTTTTTAGTCAGGATTGTCTGATATTTCAAAAAAATCCTGTTTAAATTTAAATTAAATATTTTAAATTTTAAACATTTTTATTATAGATATTATTTTCCATCAATTTTTATTTTTTTTTAAAAGAAAACGGAGTATTAGTATAAATGCAATTTTTAAACTTTGATAAGATATGTTTCATTCACTGATAAAAGTTGAAAGACTTTATTTATCTTATTTTATATTTTTTTAATAAAATTATTTAGTATTTAGTCACCACCACTTTGAACTCTAATTAATTCGGATCAAATTACATTGGAACCCAGAATTCTCTAAAAAATGTTTTCTATATTTACACAATCTCAAACTTAAGACATTATACTTAAATAAGTGAACCTATTGTCTTTCACTATAATTAACATCTATTGGTATATCTTACTTTTTATTTGAACAATAAAAAAACTAAAATGAAAACATGAAACTCTAAATCACTCAAATCTATTCAATTCATACGCTTTCTTACCCTATTAGCTATAAAATATATTTACCTTTTTTCAAATGAAATGTTGAATAAAAATAAAAATGCTCAACCCCATACCATAATTATTAAGCTAATATTTGAATTTAATCAATTTATTATTACCAACCAAGATTTTTGTTGCGTGCTGCTCCAAACAAACAAATACAAATAATCTAAATTTAAAAAAAATTAGTATTTTTATTTTCCATCTTTTGTTTTTTTGCTTTTGGTCCCAAAAAAATCATATACTCTTTGTTATGACATTTTATTTTTTTAAATAGATAAATATAGTTTTTCAACCCTCATCAGGTGTTGGCCAGAAAAAAAAATTAAAAATCTCATTAGGCAAAATGTCTTCATTTTTTGGGTCCCTTAAAATTAGGAAATTTATATATATGTATATATATAAATAATAAAAATTCAAATTGTCCATGTTGAGTTTGAGCGAACTCCACATTCTACAATTTACAGACTTTCTTATCTCGTTGGGTATGAAATATTCCGTTTTTATATATAGTTTGAAAAAATTTTATTTAATTGATGTGGTGTCAATCTTTCCATTTTGGGAGTGACCAATAATATTGCAAAAGAATATCCAAAAAGGTAGATTTATGCTTCCATGCCTTATTTGGAGGCACAGGATGTGGTACACAGATTAGCCCAAAATGGAATAGTAAGAGGAAAAGATTTGCAATTTTAAGGTTCGATGGAGATTATTAGCCCAAATTGGAAAGGGTACTACATTGGATTGACAGGACACAATAATTGTTGTCGAAGAGTGGAAGGTTTGGTTTGGTTGGGTGTTGCCGTCTTTATTTATCTCTCCGCCCAATCAATTTCCGTTTCTTTCACTTTCACAACAATAATTAAATAGCAAAATATATGAAAAAATTGAAAGGTTCACATTTGTTTGTCTTTTAGTATTCAAGAAATTTAGGTGAGGGTGATGATATTATATTGGTTAGTTGGCTTTCATTGACTACTGACAAGACGCCCTGTCTCCATTAAGGATTCTCTCTCCTCCCCACTCTTCAACTTGTTCTTCATTTGTCTACTTCGCTAAATACTCTCTTCCCTCTTTTGCCCTTGTCAATAATTCTTATGATTTCATGGAAAGCAAGATAATGTAATTACTCTATTCCATTCAATAAAAGTGTCATGTTAATATTTTTTGCATATACTAAAGAAGCTATAAAATGATCTAAAATTTAATAGTATTTTATTAAAATACCTTTGATTTAAATGTCTTTTTAAATATTAATTTCATAGTAATGAGATTAAAATAATAAAATATATAAATAATATCTTATTAAAATTCTAAAATGACAAATATTTTTAAAAATCACAAAACCTCCAAAGTAATCATTTTTATGAATCAAGGGAGTATTATCATGATATTTGGGTTAGGATGAAAGCAACCTGTAATCATTAAGTAAATTTGAATTTTTTGGATTAAAAAATTCACATTGTAGTGTTATTTTCATACGGAGCACCACGTTACTTGAATTATCAAAGTTATATAAAAAAATTATTATACCATTTTCTTTTTCCCTTTTCCTTTTTAGCCACAAACTGAAATATTCTTTTCTCTTTCATATTATTGATTCCTTCACAATTAATTTTATAACATATATAGAATTGCTATTTTGAAATTACTTCTTCTATTTCAAAATGTAGAAGATATTTTTAAATATATTTTGTTCTAAAATATAAGAGATAAATATTTTTTTTTATAAATTAATGTGTTTTTTTTTTCAAATTTTTCCTTTAATTAAAATAAACTTATGATTACAAGACATAAGTTAAAGAAGAATTAAGTAAAAATATTAAATAAGGATATTTATGGAAAAAAATTTGTGTGAAATATTTAAAATGTCTAACTTTTTTTTCATTTTATTGACTTAACTATTTATTTTTTATATTTTGTAATGAATGAAATATTTGTGTCAAGTGACAAGAAAAATATGTCATTCATCAATATGTAATGGTTTTGTAAAGAGATTTTAAATTTTTTTTCAATTAACCATTAAATTATATACTACTCCCTCAAATCCCAATTATAGGCTTTTTTATCCTGATTCTAAATATAAGACTTTTTATAGTATATAAGGTAGTATGTATTATATATTTCTAAAAAATACTCATATTTAATGTATCACAAGGAGAGAGAAAAAGAGATTAAGGGCCTGTTTGACAGTATTTTCTGTTTTATTATTCTCAAAACAATTTTGTAAAACTATTTTCAAGAATAAGTTTTGAAAACAAGAAAATAAAAAAATTTGTTTAAATAATTGTTTTCAAAATTATAACTAGTGAGTGATAAATAAGTCATTCAAAATCTATAATTTTACCATTAATGAGATGAGTGTTTTTCATTTTTTCTTGTATTTTCTAAAACAAAAACTACAAAATACCTTAAAGATATTCTGAGTTTTCTATTCTTTTATTTTTCTGTTTTCCAGAACAGTTTATAAAAAATAGGTTTACCAAACAAGTTTTTTTATTTTTTTATTTTTGAAAATAGAAAAACTGTTTTCAAAAACTCTGTCAAACAAGCTCAATCAGTAATAGTTTTGGAAAAATGTTGTGACTTTCAGAGAAATTGAGATAGTTAATCAATTTTAACTCTCATCCTTAATTCACGTGATTCAGTTAAAATGGTCTTATATTAAGAATTAGAGGGAGTATAATGTAATACAATATTTGAATATAAAAATATTAAAATAAAATAAAATTTTTAAATATTGAGTGCAACTATTAAAAACATGAAAATTAAGCCAATTCTATTATGATATTAAAAATAATTCTTCTAAAAAATGAAATTTATTAGCTCTCCTTTGGGGCAATCACATTTGTCCCAATGAGATTTGTAATAGGGAACGTGAACAAGTGGAGAAAACCTTGTCGTTTAATTCTTATGTCGTCAGTAGAATTTGATGCTTATATAATAGTATTTCATACATAAATTTCTTTCCTCTTCCAAAAATTCAAACTTATTGGCTCTCCGTTGGAAGCAAACTTAAGAATGCAATTAATCGTCCACTTGTCCTATCAAGCTTCTCGTGTCCTACAAACAGTAGTACTACATGTTTACGATTGACAAATGAAAATAGGCGTCACACTAAACTAAGAGTCCTGGCTTCTATTAACTGAATTAATCTCTAATTGAGTCTCCATTCCCAACATGACCCAGATTCATCTTGCTTCATCCCCATTCAATTTGATTCAGTCAGCTTCCTCCAAGCCCCAATTCTTTCCCTTTTTTTAAATCACTCATTTTGAATCAATCCTAACCATCCAATTGGCTTAATTGATGTAAATTTTTTCTTACATAAAAATTAAAAAATCATTTAAATAAACATAAACTATACTCCCTCCGTTCCAAAATGTAGAGTGTAAGACCCATTTTTCTTTAATCTAAAATACAAGATATAGGAAGCCAAATGGACAATTTTACCTTTATTATATTTAATTATGTGAGTTGGTTGCTTTTCTCTCATCCTTACAATTATAAGTTGTAAAGCTCATACAGTATTATTTGGTTTAATCATTTTAATATTTTTTAATAAATAGAGACAAATTTGAAATTTTTAGTATGTTTAAAGATTTTTTCAACTTTCTTATGGGTGTGAAAATGAATCTCATATCCTATAATATGGATCGGAGGGAATATAAATTAACTGAATGATTAAATTTTATTTAAAATCAAGATCATTTTTCCCACAAACATGAGGGATCCATGTACGCTACTAGACCTCCCATTTCATGGTTAGGCATTGGAAGGGATTGACAAAGTCTCCGGGATTAGAGTTTTTTTTTTGTTGGGAAAGTATGGTGATAAGGAAAGGCACTTTTAGAACCATTGGATAGTATTTCATTGCCTTGAATCAGACTGCTATCAAACACAAATTGCCACTAAGGGGCTAAACATATATGCCACTAGTTAGGGTCGGTCCAAAGTTACTTAAAGGACTTATTAACAGTATCTCTAATGGGGCAAGGAATCTCTCTCCAAAGGATTGCCGCCAGCCAAAAACTTTTGTGGCCTCGTAAGGGCTCAAAATCACATTTAAAGGAGAGGTATACAAGCCTTACAGAACCGTTCAACCAATACTTGTACCAACCCATGCTAGCTCAAGGAGTAAAGAGATATATTGGATCTTCTTCTGATAAACTTTTTTTGGTAAATTAAAACTTTGAAATGAAAAATAATTGAGTTTGACATCACCTTTTAGGGTATATTTGGATTAGTTTATATATAAGTGATTATGAGGATAAGTGTTTATTCATAATAGATTATGAAAATAAATGACTATGTCAAAAGTGATTTATATTTGGGTATTTTTACCTTATAAGTGATTTTAAAAAAAGAAATGTGTTTGGATATTGGGGTTTAAGTGATTATTTGGTAGATAATGAGAAAGAAAATTGAAATAAGTGATTATAAGAGAATAAGTGATTATCATAAATATAAAAAATCAGTTTCTTCTATAAACACTTATTTAAGATATAAGTGTTTATTAAAAAGTATTTTCTCTTTGGTAACTCTAACACATAATCACTTATGGGATCTATAAGTGATTATGATATGGTTTCCAAACAAGCAATTGGAACTTTTCTATTTATATACCTCTTTTTTAACCTAATTCTATTAAATATGGGATTTCTTCTCATTTTTAACTCACATTTGACCCCAACAACTAATCCAATGGTTAATTAAAAACATTTAATAACACATTTGGTTAAT
Source organism: Adenanthera pavonina (assembly GCA_026686845.1). Taxonomy (NCBI): domain Eukaryota; kingdom Viridiplantae; phylum Streptophyta; class Magnoliopsida; order Fabales; family Fabaceae; genus Adenanthera; species Adenanthera pavonina. The sequence goes on along the minus strand of JAIVEN010000001.1, from coordinate 47,400,197 downwards.
TAAAAAATATTTCATAAGAAATTATTCAATAATATAAAATTATTTAACAATATTGATTATTCTTTTAATATATATGTGCAATAACACATAAACCTTATTATTATTATTATTATTATTATTATTATTATTATTATTATTATTTTGTTAACTTGATTAGACGTGGAATCTTATTACAATCATATGTAAGCTATGGCACTTTATCCTGTCAAGTCAACAGCGAATGTGATTTGGGACTTAATGATAAAAGAAAGACCTATGATAGGGACTAAATCATGTTGGATTATAAGGATGTAGGACCTAAAATTACCCCTAGTAATTATAATAGTAGTTGTTTTGATCCTATAATGTGAAAATGTCTTTTTTTTTTTTAATAAATTTAACCAAATATTGAATCAACTAACTTCATTTGTCACTTCACGACTTCACGAGTGACTTCATGGTCCAATAATCTGATCCTATCCCCCTTTGTCACTTTAGACTCTCTTTTATATATTCTTTTTGATTAATGGTATTTCCCCTTCCATTAAAAAAACAAATTGCAGTACTAGAACGAGAAAGAAGGATATAGATGTAAAAAGAAAAGAAGTAAGGGCTGTTTAGGGAAAGGGAAAGGGAAAGGGAGTAGGGGCCGAGCCAAGCGACAGCAGATACAACGTGTAAAGTGGTCCAAACACGAAATAAGAAAAACATATATGTGTGGCCTTTGGTGTTCAAACGTAAAGCCATTCCCACACTTCCACATTCGACTACATCATTCAACGCGCAATTATTCGATTTTCTTTTTTGATTGGTATTTTTTTCTTTTTTAAAGACTATTCATATTGAAAGTGGGACTAAATTGGTTGACATAATCATAAATCATAATTTACATAAACTGCGATCAAGGACTTGAGTTTTTTTTGGCTCTGTTTATGGGTGTTTCAATTTGTCATTTAATTCACTTATTGTTGGCTTGTAGAATACTCTAACAGGAGGGGTCTTGAGATTTGGAGATTATTTCTGTACCTAATTTCTCTGTTGCTGGAAAAACAACACCACCATGTTGTAATATTTCCAGTTGTAGATTTGAACTATCTAGATTTCTTGTTACATTTTTCATTTTTATTTTTAATCATTATTTTTTGAAAGTTTACAATTTAGATATTATTTTTATTCTACATTTTTCTTTTTAAAATTAAAAAAATTAAATAAATATAATGAATATGGACCATTGAAATTTAATCTAAACAGTCTAGATTTGCTATTAGTTTAGCAGAGGATCCGTTTTCATTATTCCCTCAATCCCCTCTTTTTATGAATTTTTTATTGTGATTTAAATGGTTATAAAGAAGGAGTAACCTAAGTTTGTTTAGCCGTAGTCTTGGTTCTGTTACTTCTATAACTATTTTCATATTTTCTTAGTTTTATATGAATTTCAGTTTCAATTTCAATGGGTCAAAATCAAATAACTCCACTTCTTTTTATTGTAGGAATTAATTGGATTCTTAATAAAAAAAAGTTAAATAATGATATTTTTTTAAAAAATCTTACATTTAAGTAATTTAAGAATAAAAATAAATTAGAATGTAATGGGGGTGAAATTTTCCTAATATAAAATATTATATGTGATTTATAGTCAAATTTGAAGGAAATTAATATGGTTCACAGTTTTTTTCTTTGTCATATCATGTTTTGAAGAATACCACGATTTTGTTGTTGAAAAGTAGTTGTAACTAAATCATTATGGTTTAAATATTTTTTTCAAGGGAAAAAGTAGTCAGATGTAAGTAATAAAGATTAAAATAAAATGTTTATGACTAAAACATCAAAAAGAAAATTTTTAGGCCACAAAAACCTATATATTTTTTTATTTTCAAAATTGAATAATAAACAACCTTTTTTTTTTTTGCCGACAACAACAAACTTTCAAAAACATTTAATTTAGTGCCAAAATCCTGTTGTGAATGAATACAATTTATGAAACGGACTAAGTTATGTCCAATTTTTTTTAAAAAAAAATGTTTAGTCATATATAAACATTTCATCTAACATCTAACTTGTAGTGCAACCCTAGCTGTCCAATCGGTGTGGCGGAAAATAGGAAAAAGACTATAACTAAATATCTTAAAAGAAATGTTTAGTAATGGATGCAAAATTTTGATGTAATATAAAAAGATAAAGATAAGCTGTATAAAATTACATTAAAAGCATTTATTTGTGAATTATATTGGAAAGTTTATTATAAGTACTATTGATTATGACATATAATAATTTGTTGAATTAGTATTAATGTGAATTATATTTAAATAATTGTTTATGATATAATGTATTTTGACTATGTGTATGTTTTAGTAGTTATTTATTAATATTAATAGTTGTACATATTTAAGAATCCACATCACAAATTTATTTTACTTTTATAAATTTATGTAAACTTTCAAATTTAACAATCTTGTTTAAAGTCAATTAGATATACACTACTCCCTTCATTGCAAAATGTAAAAGATATTTTTAAATATATTTTGTTTCAAAATGTAAGAAATAAATGATTTTTATCCGATAAATTAACATATTTTTTTTAATTTTATTCTTAATTAAAGTAAACTTATTATTACGAGATAGGAATTAAAATGAGAGTTAAATGAAAATATTAAATAAAGGTATTTGTAAAAAAAAAAATATAACATATTTAAAATGTATAATTGTTTTCTTAATTATAATAATTTTATTTTATTTCTTACGTTATAAAATGGAGGGAATATTTTTTATGCATTGCACATATCATTCTACGTAAAGAATTAATTTGTATACCAACATGCCTGTAGCCAGTGGCGGACCGGCGTCCTGAATTAGGGATTCATTTCTCATTCCCACACACACACACATGTATCCTAACACATCACGCAATTACAACAGAATTTTATGCCACATTTTTTCCCTGTGTACTATGAATATAATGAAAACGTTATATAAAAATATTAATTATACTATTAACAAAGAACAAAGATCTTACAGAATTATCGCATCTGTCGTAAGTTAAAAATACTATAAAAACATGTAATCCATAACCCAGAAAAAAAAAAAGAGCCATTATTTCAAAGTCCATTAACAATAATTTTTTTTCTAGCTAGGTTCGATCTTGCACACACATTGAATTTTTTTTGTTAAAAAAATTTAGGCAAGTTAATAAGTCCCAAAAACTTACTAGTGTCACAGTTACATATTATTTATATTGTTAATTGATAGAGCGTAAATTTCTTTTGAATAAGCACTGATAGACGAATATTAGAACGCTCGCATGATGGAGAATTACTGGATCCGAAATTGGGACTTAGTCTGTATCTATACTGGATAATACTTCTCACGCACTCACACAGTACAGAGAAGAGAGGGAGATAAACTATATTTATGAGGTTTTGAACTCCCCTATTTGCAGGTAGAAAAATATATTTTTCTAATATCCATATTTATGAGTTAAATTTAATTTATTATCAAATCATAATAATAAATGAGAATATGCTTAAAGAAAAAAATTATTCTCTTATAATTATAAAAAAATAATGAATTTTATGAAAAGAAATTAATCCATCAAGAGCAGACCCCTAATAAGTCCAACTATACCAACAAAATTCTTACCGTTACACTCTGATTACTTTCAGCTTATAACTAAACAAAGTAAATATAAGATAGTAAGTTTCGACTTGAATTGATCGATTAAAGTTATTATTAATTGTTAGAAATAAAAAAGATAGATTTATCTTCCTCGTATATGTGTGAGTGTGTGTGTGTGTGTAATATATATATATATATATATATATGTATGTATGGATGTGATCCCGCCATGCTTATAAACAACCTTGGTTGTGTCAGCATCACAGCATGTCAGAACTGGACGCGGATAAAACTTGAAGAAAAGGTATGTAACTATGTATACATATTCTATATGAATATTTCATTTTCTTATCTGTTAATTGTCATGATTTCACAATTTATTATATTTTTTTCTGTCAATCTTTAATTACAATACTATATATTATTTATTTGGGTAATTAACTTTGTAATTTTGTGCAACGCACGAGCTTTTTTATTAGTTTAATAGTTTTAAAAGTAACATAATAGCTTGTAATGTTGAATTGTACGAACTCTTTGTATGCGTGGAGCCATTCCATTGTACACAATGCTAATGAGGTTTAACTTTTCTAGAAGCTTTGAGATTCTGCCGCAAATTTTTTTCATGATTTCATTTTTTAGCCAAACCCCTGCTTTTATTTGTACGTTTGATCAATGAGAACCGAATAATGCTTTTGTTTGGGATAAAATATTATTAAAAAATTGCACTAAAAATGTGCACCATGACGGCCTTCTAGTTACCGTTAATTAATTGACTTGAATGCCAATAATTTTCTAATCACGTATAGTCCTCAGTTTCAACTTTTTAATTATTTTCTAATGAAAATCTTAAATTAGATTTTTCACATTAATAAATTGTTTATATATATACTCATTTCGATTTTAAACATAAAACATTTTCAACTATATCTCACGCATATAAAGAAAATGAGTTAGATAATTGAATTTATTAAGAAATTTAAATATTTTCTACCATTCACTTAGTTAATTTCATTATTTCTCATATTTCTTATAATATTTATTTTTCATATATTAATTACAGACGATAAATATATGAATAAAAAATAATTAATACACCAGACAATCCGTAAGATGTTTCATATTTTTAGATCAAATATTACTTCTAGAAAATATTCTATATTTATGACCAAGTATAATATAAAAAAAGATAACAAATAGATAATAAGTGTAAAGAAAATAAACAAGCTTTATAAACATACTTTTTTTATCACGTATTTTTAAATTTTACATTTGTATGATGGCAAAAGATCTAATTTTAATGATATTTGTGCTGAAATTCAATCAAAGGACAACAAAGTTGTTTCATATACAAAATAAAATAGAATTCAAAGGAGAAATGAAGTTGAAAAAATTGTAATTTGAAAATGTGTCATTTATGCTATTAAATAAAATAATAATAAGAAGAAGAAAGATTGTTGCTTTTAAACTGGAAGTTAGTTTCATACTCCCTCTATTATTTAATATAAGGGATATTTTTAGAAGATTAATATTTTAAAATATAAGTCATCTTATAAAATCTATGTATCATTTAATATTTATTTTCCATTTTTACCTTTCTTGAGAATGCCTAAAAAAGTGATAATAGAGAGAAATTAAGAGAAATACATTTAAGATGAGTTATAATTTAATGGGGGTAATTTTAGAAAGTTAGGGTAATTTTTGAAAATATCAAGACTTTCAACTAATTTTCTAGGTAGGAATGTGTAAGGTAGGTAAATATGATTTATAATAAGAAAAAGAGGGAGTATATTACAAGGAATCCGATAACTAAGTTGCATTATTGATATTTCTATTTACTTATGAATGATGTAACTTTTTATAGATTTTATATTAATAATGACAATAATAATTACTTACTTCGGTCCAAAATATAAGTTCTATTTGACTAATTACACATGAATTAAAAAAGATAATTTTACTTATTAGATCTATTAAAAAATATATTATTTTTTAATGGTACTCTTATTTAATGTATTGCATTTAAAGTTTATTATTTCTCCTATATTTAATTGCAGATAAGGGTAAATTGGAAAAAAATATATTGTCTTAAAAATTATCAAATGAGACTTATATTTTGAAACAAAATAAACTTTTAAAATATTACTTATATTTTGAAATGGAGGGAGTATGTATTTATTATTTAATTGAAAAAAGAACATTTGTTGTGTATTATTTTCTATAAATTTTAATATATATATATATATATGTGTGTGTGTGTGTGTGTTTGTGTGTAGGAACTGAATCCTTTAATTTCAATACTCTCTCTTATACCTCATTTTATATACAATCTCCTCCCTCGATTTTTATTGAATGACTCTTAAAAGAGTCTATAAATAGATAACTTTTAATGATATAATTTAGTATTGTAAGTGGAGTGAAATACTCTTAAAAATAAGATTATAATACTTATTTATTTAAGTGATTAAATAATGAAGAAAAGTATGAATTGAAAAGTATCCATTTTCACACACACACACACATATATATATATATATATTTGTAGGCATGTATATTAATTTCAAAATAATATGACAAGAAAAAAAAATTGAAAAATCAACTATTAGTGATAAGAATTGGATGAAACACGCAATTTTGACTTTTGTCGTGTATTTTCATGGTGCAAAAGGAGATTTTTTTGTTTACGGATGGAATTCAACTCTCTGATTTCATTGCAATGGCTTCATCATCAGAATCATCATCACCCCCATTCTCTGAATTCTGAAAACAAACGACGGAAAGGAACCGTATCCTTTCCTCTTTCTTTTCCTCACACTTTTCATACTAAACAAACACGGCCCCGGTGATTAAGATATGATTTGCAGGCAGAATAGAACAGCATAGAAACCCTGGACTGGAGACTTATGATTATTAAGTCATATATTTAAAGGAGTGACGCAGATGCACAATGTTATCTCACCCATATCCGAAGATAAAAGACGCTAGTCTACAATTCCTGTGTCCACATTCCTCCTCACTCCTCTCACTTTGCACGTCCCAATTTCTCTCTCTCTCTCAACCAGCTACCCCCTGCTCAATCCACTCTCACCATTCATTAACAATACTTGATTCTCTCTCACACGTATTGCCTTTTGCTTTTTAACTTCAATCACCCTGTCGTTTTTGTCCAGTTATCCCAAGTCGTTTCAGAGGTACCCACCTCTCAATTTCCCTTCCTAGAGATGAGTTTTTCCTTCATACTTGCAGGAGATTCTTGTTAGGTTAATGGGGGTATTGTATTTCATATTTCATACTTCATATTTCTTACCCAGTTTGCTGTGAAGATCAGAAGCTGCAGGTAGAAGACAGCACAAGGTAAACTATAGCTATGTTCGATCTCAATGTCGATATGGAAGGTTCTCAGGCCCAAGTGAAAGAAGACTCTGGGACTTCCAACTCCTCTGTGCTGAATTGCGAAGAATCTCGCGACGAAGATTCTTCTGCCTTTGTTTTCGACATATTGAAGAGAGAAACACATGGTGGGGTTAATGAGGAAGAGAAGGAAACCCCAGAAATGAGGACGAAGCCGCTTTTTCCTGTGAATAGTGAAGTCAAAGGCCGCAGAGACTGTGATTTTGGATTGGGATTATCGTGTTCGAGAAGTAATCAATGGCTGAACCTGTCCTTCGCTGAGAGTGGAGCTGGTACGCAAGGTGAGCTGAGAGTGTTACAGCAAAAGCAACCTCAAATCAGGAAAAGTAGAAGAGGACCCAGGTCTCGCAGCTCACAGTACAGAGGTGTCACCTTCTACCGCAGGACTGGTCGATGGGAATCCCATATATGGTATGGTATACAATTTAATTTTTAAGATCATAGGGTTTTTCCTATTGCAGGAAATTTTCCATGTTTCTAAAATTAGTAGTTACGGTTGGGTTCCCTTTTGATTCCTTACAAGTTTTTGATTTAGTCAACACGCTTTCATTCATTCTAAGTCCAATAATCTGCTGACTTTGGATGCCAAATTTAAATAATTTAACAGTGCCAGGTAAATAAATAATATCTAAGTCAACAGATTATTAGGTTTGTCCTCATTTTGGATTAATATATGAAACAAGAAGATAACATTGCATCCTTTTATGAAACTAGAGGCATCAAAACTGTATTCATTGGCCAATTACTGTGTAGATCTTATAACTTGTTATGATGTTGTCAGTTCACTCAATTCATTCTTTCTGTGAGCGCAGGGATTGTGGGAAGCAGGTTTATTTAGGTAAGTGGATAATCAGTTGGTGTTACGTTTTAGTCCAGGGGAGATTTCATTTGGTTGTTTAGTTCTTCTTTTGCTTATTCGACTTATTGGGTTTTGGTTAGGCGGATTTGACACTGCACATGCTGCAGCAAGGTGAGAATTCTACTCTTCTGTTGTGAGTGAATGATGTGATTTGTGATTCTCCATTTCAATATGAACTTATAAGATTGATGTTGTCTATGCAGGGCATATGATAGGGCTGCAATTAAGTTCAGAGGAGTTGATGCTGATATAAACTTCAGTTTGAGTGATTATGAGGAAGACATGAAGCTGGTACTAGCAGAATGAGTTAGATGACTTGTAATTGCTTTGTCTTCAACTCCTTTTTTCCCTAAACAAGTTTGATTGGGATGCAGATGAAAAGTTTGAATAAAGAGGAGTTTGTCCAAGTCCTTCGTCGCCAATGCTCCGGTGTCCCAAGAGGGAGCTCGAAATATAGAGGTCTGTCTCTCCAAAAATGGGATCAATGGGAAGCCCAAACGAGCCCTTTCCTTGGCAAGAAGTGAGAACTCCATCAAGCAAACAAACTTTCATTTGTTATTATAATTCAGAAAACAGGTTGTTAAAGAGAGATTATATCTCTCCTTACCAACTGAGTTAATTCCTTTACGTGATAATTTGCTGTAGTTTAATTCAACCCAAAATCGCTCTTTTCACTTTTTTGCATGTAGGATTTATGACAAGCTACCCATCAAGAGTGATGGAAGAGGATTGATGACCAGCTTTGAACCCAACAAAGGAGACAGAACTATTGAGTGCAGCAAAGAAGGTATGAACTATGGAGAGATGATATAATATGTTTGGCCCCTTCATACATTCTTTTTGTTCTCATTGGTGGAAAAGCTTCATCTCATCAACAATAATTATCAAAACAAACTTGATGTTTCATTTGATGCAGGGAATTATCAAAACCTTGATTTGAGCCTTGGAATTTCTCCACCTTCTAACCAATCCAAGAAGAATGATGCTGATAGAGGCTTTTCCTTCCGTTATACAGCTTGTGAAATACCCAGCAAAGGAGGGCCAATGGTATCACTCTTAGCCTTTCTTTTTTTTTTTTACCATATCACTCTTAGCTTGACTTTGCTAAAACCCAGTGTCTTAATATATATATATATATTAGTGCGTGTATACTCCCTCCTGTCCTAAATATAGGGCATTGTTAACTAATTCCTTAATGTTCTAAAAAATATCAATTGGTTTTCATTTTACTCTTATTCACTCCATTAGCACACCTCCTTTTATAAATGAAGAATGAGTTTCTGTTACACGTTATATGGCTCAAAAAAAGATACAATGATAGAATTGGAAAAAATATTACATGATATCTTATATTTTGAATCAAGTATAACTCCTAAAAGACATCCTATATTTAAGACTAGAGAAATTATATGAGAGAGACATGTTGCTATTGGTCATCTTTGGTCCCTTTTACAGGCTGATAGCACTGGTCCTGCATTAATAAGGGGACAAGCCATTTATGGTGTAGCGATGACATCTAAATATGACCAATATTGCTCTGGCTTATATCCCGGTTACGTACAGAACTATGAGGTGCCTCTCCTCCCTTGTTTTCTTTGAGTTCACCATTATAAGGAAAAACAGCTTGTGCATATTTTTAGCTTGCCTTCATGAATTCTTTCTAATTCATCTCTAATCATGTATTCTCAAATTATTAGACATCTAAAGCTTGAGTCGTAAGAATTCCAAGTCAAGAGTTCTGCATCGTTTGAATCTGTTTCTTTACTTGTCTGTCATCATGTTTTCTTCATCTTTGTGCACTAATCATCATAATATTTGCTTTGAATTGGAATCACCTATTTACCCTGCTTGGAAGGCATGACAATCACAATATTAATAACTGTTAATCTAGTGCAATTCTTCACTGTCATACCTTTCCACAGCATGCATTAAACTTGATACTATTGAGCTGCCTGATGCTATGATGATACAGAATACTAGCCTATTATATATATCAGAGATACCATTTAACATTAATTCAGATTCTTTGCAATCACAAAAGTGACTATATATAATGTAGAGGATTCAATTTGCATTTAATATAGTTTCATTCTGTGTTATAGGATTTTGGATGACAGGAGATGAGGTTATCCTTAACATCTGTTTTATTTACATATTCTTATTCTAGACAGTGTAATAATGGCAGGAGAAGGCCATAGAAAAGAGAATGGAGGTTGTTCCTTTGTCAAGATTCCCAAATTTGGCTTGGAAACTTCACAGCAACGGCAACATCGCGCCGGTGCCAGTGTTTTCTAGTGCAGCATCATCAAAATTCATTTCTTCTAGCAACAATGGCATATCAGCGCTACCTCCAGACAACCCTCGTGACAATTCTATCTATAATTTATGCTTCAGTTCAACGACAACATCCACAGTTAATAACTCCCCAAGATGCCAGAGTCTGAGTAGCTGAAAGATCCATAGAATCAATTTGTTCTCTTCAGCTGATCTGTAAATGATTTGGTGAGCAATAAATGCTTCACTATAAATAGCAGTAGCAAGTTGTCATATCCATCATAAATTGCAGCGCCCAACTACTGAATTTTACTCTCATTAAGATGTGATGTAAAACATCATATTTAGTCATATGCTTCATGCCTTTTTCACTATTTCATCTGTAATGACTTTGAAATTTAAGTGATAGATTCCGAGGAATGATTATATTGTTCACAGCTCACAGCTCACAGCTCATGCTCATGAATAGTTCAATTTGTTATAAATTTGATATTTTATATTGATATTAATATATTTTTTGCCACTGTATTGATATTAATATTAATATATTATGATGATACTAATATTGATATTGATCAACATATTGATGATTGATATTAATATTAATATTTAATTATTTGTTGTAGTAGGTTGGCTAGTTATGTGACACAATAGAAGAGTACCTCGAATGCTGGAGCCTATTGTTATATCTTTGTAAACTTAGATTAGATTGTTCAATTTTTTTTCAAATTTAAATTATTCAAACCTCGATTTAAAAATAATGTAACTTTAAATTTAAAGGAGGTAAAATATAGAATAAAAATAATTTTTAACATTATATTTAAAAATAATTATTAAAAAATAAAAATATAAAATATAGACCTAAGCCTGAATAGTCAAATTTCAATGAAAAATAATAGTATATTGATATTGTTATTTGTAAGCATAATATTTATTCTTGACAATTAAATTTCAAATGGTATTTGGTTCAAGTGGAAGAGATATGATTTTTCTAGAGATATGATTTTTCTTAAGTAAAGTTGATGGTTTGAAATGGAAAAAAATCATATAGGAAGAGAAATTCAATTGAACTTGACAACACTTGAATCTAATTTGATTGCACTTGTTAGATGCATTGGGTTGTCAAGAAGAGGTGAATTAGGCTTTTAAAATTTTTTACAACACAAAAGTAATATAACAGTATGAAACTAAATTGAAAAATAGAGCAAGTACTTGAATGTAAATAGAGAAGTAGAGAAGATCAAATAGAAGGATTTATCTGGGTTCAGCTTTTCCATTTGATCTATGTCTAGTTCTCAAGTTTCCAAGTGATATTTGTCCACTATTCTTGCAAGATTTAAGTTGGTTCTTACAAAAACCGCAATACAACCTTAGCTCAAACTAAAGCTTCAATCCTCTCTTCTCACACCCTCACATATTGTGTTACAAATCCTTTAATATTTCACATACTAAAACACTTCTATCTATTGGTAAAGAAAGAATTTACAACTCAAATAATCTCTCAAAGATTGAATGAAAACAATGAAACTCAATATAGACTCAACTAGAGAGGTAGGTGAATGTTTGAATGTTCAAGAATTAAGGGAACATCACTTTAGTATTTATGAAATTTAATTTTGTTACCTACCAATTTTAATGAGATTCTATTTATAAATTTTCAAATTAAACAAACTGTTAGAAACAAATTATAACTATTACTTAAAAGAACTATCCATTTACCAATTGCATTAAATACACTTGTCAGACCTTGAATATTCAAGATAAACAGCTTAATTGTTTAAGTTAACATAACTATCATAAATTTCAAAGGTATAAAACCTTAATAAATGTTCAAGAGTTTCCTCTAAATCGTTCATCGTGTTTTCTCAAAGAAGGCAAAAGGAAGTACTGATATGATGAACTATCAAGATATATAATTTAAATGTTTAAGAGTTTCAAGAACACAAGATCCAAAAACTTGAACGTTCAAAAGAAATATCATTATCATTCAAGGTGTATAAAGAGCAAAATTGAGATTTTCAAAATCACACTTAAACATTTAAGAGAATCTATTTTAAACCATCATTGTGTGAATAGTGAATGAAAGTAAGACCTGCAAATCACGATGAACATTCAAGTAGAACAACTTGATTATTCAATAGTACTTTAGAAGAGTTACTCTTGTTACCATGAACATTTAGGAGGTATAATATGATTGTTCAAGTCTCAACACAGAACTTGCACATGTTGTCCAACAAATCTATGTACATTTAAGAGATTAAGTATGATCATTTAAGCTGTCACCAACAAGAAAAATCATGAAAAACCCATAAACTTAAACATTTAAACTAATCCCCATGAATGTTTAAGAATAAAAAAAGTTTCAAAAACACCTCCAAAAACATAGATTTTCTTTTGATTGAGTTGAGAAAACAAGTTAAGACAAGATTAAACAAAATTAGAGCATTTATACCAAATCACCTATGCTAAGATCCAAAGAGAAAGACAAAAGAACAATGCAATATTAAAACTTGGTTTTCTCTTGGTCAAAACTTCATCTTACTCCTTGAAGCCTGCTTTCCTTTTCTCTTCTTGTTTTGTAATCATTAAAATATATAAATACTCCAACAGCACCGGATATCAAATACTTGTATAAAAGTAAACTTAGTAATGAACCAGTTGAGTTGTGGCTTCTTCATTGCAACTCTCAACATGACGGATGGAAACCTGATCAGAATGACGAAAGGCATCATGTTCACTCTTCATGGGCTATAGGACATTAGGAATCAAGTTATTCATTATAATGCCCAGGTTAAACCCCTGGACTTAATCTCTGAGATTAAATGTGGTTAGAGTTTAATAATTTAGGATGGGCGGCTAATAATTTAAGGAAAATGATAATTTGAATCACCAAGGAATTTCAAGGGACTTTCAATTCAATTTCTTCATTATTTGGCAATTTAGGTAGGGCGGAAGGAGCGTTTGGCAAGAGCAAAAGAGGCATTCATAGATATGGCAATCTTCCAAGGGACGATGCTTTGGAATGAAAGGAGAGGAAAATGCCCATTTAAAGGAAATGCAATGATAGTAAACTTTTTTTTTTTTTTATGAATGATAGTAAACTTATTGATTACAAGGTGATAAACAGCTACTTAATTTGTAGTTCTCAATTAAAGAGACAATATTATGAGTATAGGTTTAAAGGAAGAGCTTATAAAAAAAGTCTGAAAAATCTTCTTAAACTTATAATTCTCACTTTTTAGATAAGACTCTCCAATGTGAAAATCATATTATACCCATGCACAAAGCAAATACAGTTATCCATAAAACCCAACTTTTTTTTGACAAAAATACAAATGTAGTCCTTAAACTTAATATTAGGTCTTAATTTAGTTCGTTTACTTTTAATAAAGTTTATTTTATCCTTTAGTTTTCAAAATAATTTTTTTCTATGCTTAACATCTCCTTACACCATTAATTAAAGTTAACTAAAAATATTTTGGCAATAAAGAAACTAAAAATATCATGATGATATAGCATGATATATTGATTTGTGCATGTCCGCGTCTACCATTAGGCTAATATTTGTGCAAATTGAATGGCTAATTCAGCTCAGAGTATTGATACTCCTTTTCAGACTTCTGCTACTCCTCCCTTATGTTGTGTGGATGTATTGAATGTGGATAATTTGTGCGGTTAGTGTTTCTTTTCTCCATTGTATGGTTTAGCTATAACCTTTTACTCCAAAAAACTAAAAACACAACCAATTCACTTTTTAATTAAAATTAAAAGAGCCATCACGCTATTAAGCATATGCATTTGGAAAAATAAATGTTTTTTCACAAATAATATGATTTAATATTGAAACATTTATAATATTGAATGATATATTAATATGTTTTTTTTTATAATCATATGGTATTTGTTAGGAAAAATTCTAGACAAATATTAAGGAGTCAAAATATTTCCAAAAAAGAACCTCAATTCTTTTCAATTTCCAAAAGCAACCAAGGTTGCAAAAGGAAATTAAAATTTAAAGTGAAAAGACTAAATTGCTCTTACCTCCCTTTCTTCCCTCCTTTTTAATAAATGAATAAAAGTCAGTTACAAATAAATAAAACTTAATTACAAATAAGTATAATTTATAAATGGTTGGTAGAAATTACAAATCAGTAAAAATTAATTATAAATGGGTGAAAATCAATTGCAAATAGAGCAAATTTGTCATTTTTCTTCAAAATTTAATTCCAATTTACAGTCTTGGATGCTTTTGGAAATTAGAAAGAATTGTGGTTATTTTCTAGAAATATCTTGATTCCTTAGTATTTATTTAAAATTTTTCCATTTGTTATTATCACATAAAGTTGGAATTTCCTCAAAACTAATTGAGATATCTCTCTGACATGATTTTTTTAATCCATAATGTTCCAATCCTTGACCTTTGCTTAAGGAAATTAGATTTTTTCTTCTCAGACTCAACCATCATGGATTATAATACAGTTTTTTTTAGTAGAATAATATAGTAAGGTTTTTGTCATTGGCATTCCTACTTCTTCAAATCACATTCATGCTGAAAACGGTGCCGTATACCTGGAGGCTGGAGCCTCGGAACAAGACATGCGAGCACTAGACATGGGCCTGTTTTCTGAATTCTGACCATGGGCCTTGACAGTTATTTTTAAAACAATTTTTGTAAAAGAGAAAAATAAAAAAAATTATTTGATAAACCTATTTTTTTATAAAGGGCTCTGAAAAATAAAAAAATAAAAAATCAAAATATCTTTAAAGTGTTTTGTAATTTTTGTTCTGAAAAATACAAGAAAAAGTGAAAAATACTCATCTCATTAATAGTAAAATTATAAATTTTTAATAATTTATCCAACAGTTATTAGTTATGATTTGGAGAATAATTATTCAAATATATTTTTTATTTTCTTATTCTTAAAATTTATTTTTGAAAACAGTTTTACAAAATTATTTTGAAAATAATAAGACAAAAAGCACTATCAAATATGCCCTTTATCTCTTATGTATTTGAGATGTGTTTAGTGTAAATTCCAAATAAAATTTGTGCTTTCTTAATGCAAAATAGAATAAAATTAAAAAGGGAAAATTGATTTTTTTTTGCTAGAAAATAAAATATTTGGTTTTTGATACTAGAATTCATTTTGTTTTGAAATTAAAATCAATTTTTTCTATTTGGGAATTGAATTTTTTATATCAAGAAAAAATTGAATGTTTTCAAATGAGAATAAAAAATTTCTATCTTAGAATCAAAATTTTTCCAACTTTGGTACAAAAAACCAAATTTTGGTACAAAACTCAATTTTCCCAATAAAAAAGAAATAAAATGCAACAAATAATTTTATACATATGAAATGTCTTTTATATATTCATTTGGAAAAATAAACTGTAATTTTCTTAAAAGAAATTATGACTTAACAGTGATATATTGATAATAATAATGATAAGGGAAAATTCAAGATAAATACTAAGAAAATAAGATTTTTTCAAAAATTAATTATAATTCACCTAATTCCAAAAAATTACTAAGGTTTGTAATTGCAATTAAAATTGGAAGATAAAAGATAAAAATACCATTCTTGTACACATGACCCATTTACAAGTGACGCATGCTTATTTGGAAATGATAATAATATATTTGTAAGTAATATAGACTCATTTACAAAATATTACTATTATGACTTATAAATGAGACTGTATCACTTACAAATATACTATTATCACTTATATATGAATCTATATTACTTACAAATAAGTTATTTACATAGAAATGATATTTTTATTTTTTATTTTTCAGTTTCAATTCCAATTATAAATCTTAATAGTTTTTTGAAGTTGGAGTGAATTGAGAATTTATTTTGGAAATATAAGGGCCTGTTTGACAGTGTTTTCTGTTTTATTGTTCTGAGAACTATTTTGTAAAACTGTTTTTGAGAATATGTTTTGAAAACAAGAAAATAAAAATATCTGTTTAAATAATTATTTTTAAAATTATAACTAGTGAGTGATAGATAAGTTATTCAAAATTTATAACTTTACCATTAATAAGGTAAATGTTTCTCATATTTTCTTGTGTTTTTCAGAACAAAAACTATAAAACACCTTAAAAGTGTTATGAGTTTTCTATTCTTTTATTTTTCTGTTTTCCAGAATAGTTTAGAAAAAATAGGTTTACTAAATAAATTTTCTAAATTTTTTATTTTTATAAATAAAAAAATTATTTTCAGAATCAGAACTAAACATGCTGGATATTTTCTTTTCTTATATTGAATTATATAATAATAATATATTGAAATATTTTCACATATGAAAACGGTACCGTATCCCTGGAGCCTGAGAACAAACCTAGCGAACTCTCGCTCTCAGTGAGCCGTACCGTCAAACCAAGAAGATGTGGCGCACGTTAGCCGCCGACCTCAGGACGCTGCGACTACCCTCCTGGCTGTCTTCCTCAACACTGAATTCCCCATTTTCTTCAGCTTCTTTTTGTACAATTCACTCTCAATCAGGCAGGCTCAAGCCTCCAACCCTCATTCCTCCCAAACCTCAACCTTCTTTCTCTCTTCTCAGAACCCACGTATGCTTCGCTGACACCTCGGTTTCGTCTATTCGAGGCACCACTGATTTCGGGTCGAGTTTTAGTTTGCTGCTTGTACGGTGCGTTTCTTCGGTCTCCTCCGTCAATAACTTCAACTGGAATGACTCCGTTTCTTGCTCTGAGGTTGCCGACGGCAGTGATGGAAGAGTCGAGGAAGATACTAAATTCCATAATATTCCTGTCAAGGCTTATTTCTTTTCAACCAGGTGTGGAATCTTCTCTTTGGGAATGGATGAAACTGGTTTTGTTTTGTTTTCTTTCTTTTTCGAATTTAATTTGAAATTAAATAATGGAGGATTTACTATCTCTTCACTTTTCTTTTGTGGCTGCTTCAATGAAATGTAGAACAGTAAAGTATATTTCTTGAATGTTCAACTGAATGGATTACATTTGTAAAGCGAACAAATTTGAGAAACAGACCCTAGATTGGGTATTCTTGAAGTGATTGGACTATGTAGTTGCATGTTGATTTATATATATCTCACTTGCCTTTCTACGGATGTAGCGTTGATTTAAAAAACTTGGTGGAACACAACAAACCAAATTTTGTCCCGCCATCATCACGGATGACTAACTATGTTGTTCTCAAGTTTGGCAGTCTTTTGGATTCCAGGGTATGTATCACTCGAGCTATGCACTCTGGGTGTGTTTAGTGTCAAAAAATATTTGTATTTGCTATCACTTAATATGGTACGCAAGATAAAGGATTTAAATTAATACATACATTTCAGTGTTTGGGAGCCGGAAATTGTTTGTCAAATGACTTTTCTTGTGTAACATACCAACTTCCTTAAACTAATTTTCATCATTTCATGTATCAAAGATTTATAGGCATGCTTTTGTTACTTGAGGTAGAAAGTCATATTTCTTATGTGTGAAGAATTTTGTTATATGATGTCTACGCTTGGTTCTTTAGTTTGTCTTTATACTCAGCACTTTATTGAGAAAGTTGTAGAGTTTTCGAGGACATGTTCAATAAAATGCATTTTGGAGTGGGGTTAATAAATGGTAGAAGTAAGAGAAATCAGTTTTGCTGTAACTTTTTGTTGTACAGATCAAAGGCAGCAATTATAAAAATTCAACCACTGATACTATGCCAGTATTTTATTTTATTTTATTTTATTTTTTTGCTGAAATATTATGCCTGTATGTTGTGTTGTGCTTAATCAAAAACCAACGTTTTAGTGTTGTTCATGATTATTTTCTTTTCCATTTTTCATTTCCTAATCTTGCTTGTCTATTAGATGTGAGAAGAGATTTCTGTCTGCCTGTGAAAAATATACTGTTTCTCATCGATCGAATAAGTAATATTATTATACACCCTACGTGGGATTATTTATAGAATTGTGTCCCTTGGACTGTTATGATTTTTTCTAGCCAGAATTTTCTGTGAATACTTTGGAAGTCATAATATGGCAGCAATAAATATAAACCACATTTGGTTTCAGGGTTCAGGTGCTTCATGCTTGAGTGGAAGCAGCTGCTATTACATGGTTGTTTTCCAGTATGGTTCCATTGTCTTGTTTAATGTCCCTGAGGACCAGGTTGATGGCTATCTTAAAATTGTTGAAAGACATGCTTCTGGCTTGCTTCCTGAAACGAGAAAGGATGGTGAGCTCTTATTTATAAATATTTATCACGGTTTGTTTTTTATTGCTTTATAAAAATCTCTGAACTATGTTATTCTTCTATTTTACAAGGTCATCCTTTTGAATTGCTTTTTAAATATGTGCCAAAAAAAAGTTAATTTATGGAACTGGTTTAATTGCGGTACAGCTTATATCATATTAGACTGGTCATGTAATGCCAATGCAGCAAGTGAATGTTACTCCAGCAAGTCCTTGGATATATATTTCACTGAGGATATTTGTCTTTTAGGCTTCTAGTCTCTTTGAAACTGGATGATGGTTCAAAGGAAAAAAATTTGGGGTGATATTTGGGTTGGAAGTATCTTTCTCTTTAAACTTCCTTGAATTTTAATCTTGTCTCTATTGATTTTATCTGCATAATTCACCCTTCCATAATTTTTCTCATTTAAAATTTCAATTTCTATTGGTCACTTGGAAGTTCTGTTTAATCAGAAACTTAAATGATAGGGAAAGCAGTTTGCTTCAATCCTTTTTGTCTGTATTTGTTTCTGTTCATTTTTCTTCTGATCAAGATATGAGAATCCAGAATCTTGATTACTCTGGAAATTTTATTTCATGCGAATCTTATTCTTAGTTTCTTACTCATTCTCCATAGTATGGAGTGGTTTCTTTTTTATAAGACAAATTGGAACTCTAAAACTCCTGTCATTGTAAGGTCAAATCCTTTGGATGGACAACAATACTGAACAGGATTAACACAAATTGCATGTACGCTTGATAGTCTTGCACAGCTGCTTTTTGTCCCATTTATTTGGACGTTGTCTAGCAGTGACATTGCTTTAGAATCATAACCCATTTGGTTTTTTAGGTGAAAATAAAGTCTATCCTAGTACTTGGACTGCTATTTCTCCTAACTCGTTTCAAAGGCTTTGTTAATCTAAAGGAGAATAAATTTTTTGGTAATATAGTAACTATCTTTGTTCTTCACCTTGTGTGCATAACGGCAAGTTTTCACATGACAAGACAAAAGAGACTAAACTAGAAAGAATAGGAGAATAGAGAGCGAACTTGAATCTCTGAACTGTATTAACCATCATAACTTTCTTCTTCCTTTTGTTATAGGACTAAATAAGAGTTAATTATGAACCCTAACTAACTTACTTCCTCAATACTAGGATTGTTATTAACTGCCCTAATAGGCTTGGTTAATTCAATTACAAACTACTTATGCCTATCATCACATTTATGGGGAACATAATAGCATTCAATTTAAGAACAATGAATATTTCTGGTACCCTCACATATTTCTTTAGAGAAAAAAAAATACTCCCTCCGGTCCAAAATATAAGTCCTCTTTCAAAAGTTTTTTTTGTCCAAAATATAAGTCCCATTTGGTAATTTCTATAGCATTAAATGTTCTCTTTCCTATTTTGCCCTTATCTACAATTAAATATAAGAGAAATAACAAACTTTAAATGCAATGCATTAAATGGGGGTATTATGGGAAAATAATGTATTTATTTGATAGATTTAATGAGTAAAAGTAACTTTCTTGGTTCCTGTGCAATAGCCCTAATAGAACTTATATTTTAGACCGGAGGGAATAGCATTTTTATTTTTTTAAAATGAATTATTTATCTGGATATGCCATTTTACTGTAACAACATTTATAGACTGCAGTACGAAGTTTGCAAAATTCATTTTTCAGAGGATATCTACTTGGTTAATGCTATGACTTACATCATTCAAATTTAACCTTTCCAAAAATAATTGTAGAGTATGAAGTAAGAGAAAAACCTGCTTTAAGCACATGGATGCAAAGTGGGCTAGATTACATAACGTTACAGTACTTGAACATTGATGGAATCCGTACTATCGGTAGTGTTCTTGGTCAAAGTATTGCACTTGACTATTATGGACGACAGGTATGTTCTACGTTACTATACAGTTTTCTGATGTGTGGATATGATGTTGACATTCCTCTAATCCCAGCCTCATAATCTTTTATGCTAGGTTGATGGAATGGTTGCAGAATTTACTGACATAAATCGTGAGATGGAAATGACTGGAAAATTTAAAATGCAGAGGAAAAAGTTATTCCAGTTGGTGGGAAAGGCTAATTCGAATCTTGCTGATGTAATTCTTAAGCTTGGACTATTTGAGAGGTACTTCTTTTATTCATGGGATATAAATATTGGAATTCAAAAGAATAATAGCCCTTGTTTACTATTTTCAAATAGTAGACATACAAGTCCTAAGCTGTCAATAACTTTTAAGGGAGTGAATTGATTTCAAGGCAAAACACTATTGCTGTAATGGTTAGTTTACAATATAATCTAAGGAATGGTAAATAGACTACAGAAGATGGAAAGAATAGAAATACTGAAGGAAGGGTAAATAGAAATGGTAAGGAGTCACGCATTGGAGTAGCTAAGGAAGTATGAAAATATAAACACTTTGATTACTTGTATCTAATTAGCCAAGAGT
This sequence comes from Adenanthera pavonina, assembly GCA_026686845.1. Classification (NCBI taxonomy): domain Eukaryota; kingdom Viridiplantae; phylum Streptophyta; class Magnoliopsida; order Fabales; family Fabaceae; genus Adenanthera; species Adenanthera pavonina. The sequence continues at coordinate 47,379,388 of JAIVEN010000001.1, read as the reverse complement.
AGGTGAGGCCTTATAATCAATTGAAATTGACCGTTTTAATACATGAACCCAAGATAATTCTAGTTGTTCACCACCAGGCTATACCGCAAGCATACGGACCGAGGTCTAGTAAAGTGATGAGTGAGTATTGTTTCCACAGGGACTTAGATCACAAAGTGGTAAAACATTGGACATTGCATTTGCGATTAATTTGAGCAACATAAATTAAGAATTTACTATTCAATTAACATTAACTATGCATAACAAGCGTATAAAATTAGCAGCAAGGACAATTAGGACTTGAGAAATTCAAAGAGATCTAGGATTATTCATTCCCCTTGTATTTCATGAATACCCGCTTAAACTCTTTTTACAATTGTTCTTAATGCAAAATTATGTTAGTCAGGATGCTAGTTTAACTATCTGTGCTCTCTTGAATCTCCAAATAGCTATTCAGTTTAATTAATTAAGTAATCTCTTACTAGTTAATTAAACTCTCATATTCACTTCAGTTCCTAAATCACTATATGAGGTTAGTGAGTATGTCTCTACCCCACTAACAAAACTCGTCACTTAACTAAGTAAGATTCAAGTTCTCACATGACCCAACTCAAGTTCTCTATGTAAGTTAACTCTCTCAAGCATAACTTAAATAAACTAGACAATCTTATTGATGGCCAAGTAATAAGAGGCAATAAGAGGCATTAAGAGTAGAGTTAAATCAACATAAAGATTGCATTAATCACAATTATAATAGAGAAATGAATATTCAATCCATACAAGGGTTCAGAATAATCCTAATGGATTACTAGCCACTCATGTTCAACATCATCATAACCATGCGTATCCCAATCAACATCATTATTGAACAAAACTGAGACAAAAAGGAAGGAGATGCAAGAGAACCAAGAGGGAAGCTTCAATCTCCTCAAACTCCAAACCTTAGCTTCAATCTCCTTCAAGAGGCAAGCCCTAGCACACCCAAGCTTCTCCAAGAAGAGTTCTCCCCGTCTCTCTCGTGCCCTAGCTCTATATATCGACTATCTCTTCAATCCCTCCTGAAATACTGCGTTTGAGTGAAGCTTTGCGTTTTGCTGACGAGGGGTTCGCGCCGCGGCTACAAAATCCTGGCCGCGGCCTCATATCATTCGGATGTGCTGTTTTGTTCACTGCTTGTCATGAGGCCGCGGCCTCATATCTCGTAGCCGCGGCTTGGTGAATTTGGGCTTAACCATTTGTTCGTCACTGGCTTCTTTAGGCCGCGGCCTCATTCTTTCAGCCGCGACGTGGACTCTCCAGAAGCTCATTCCCTCCTTTTTTCTGTGATCTCCAAAGGGCGTACTCCAATCCAATGTTATCCCATGCTTTCCTATTATGCCTACAATAAAGATGAGGATTTAAAATCTTTCATGAGGATAAAAATAATGCATAATAAGATAAAAATATACTATCATGCATCATTAGGATTACACTTCATATTTTCCTATCCTGAGTATCAAGTATGTACATATATGAATGTGTAACTGAAGGAAAATGTGTTGAAATGATGTAATTTGGTATGATTAACACTAGTCCCTTGCTTCGGTATAATAATGCAAATGTATAAGTAAACCTGGACCATAAGTTACTTCAAACCTTTAATGGCTTGTAGGACCTGCATTACAGAATTGCAAAGACAATAAACTGTATAAAAATAAAGACATTAAGTTTTTGTTGAAAATCATGTGATATCCTTGTCTTGGCAATTCACAAGATTAGGCGCTGACTTCATTGTATTTATTCTTGACACCTTTGTATGATTCTGGTCCTTAGTTTTCACTTCTTATCATGCATTTTTAATTTCAACCTATGTTGCTGATTTTCTGACTGATCTTGAGGCTGCGTTTCCCTATTTTTGCCTCCTGCACCATGAATAATCGTATAATAGGCATCACACTCTGATTTTCTTCAGTTCTGAACTATTTTTTTATTAATTGTAATGCATATTCAATCAAATACAATACTGTATCCATGAATGACTTATTGAACCTTTATTATTCATTTAATCCTGTCGTTGGTTATAAACATTTCAAGTATCTATGCTGTGTAATCTGAATTATTCTCCAACTTGGGGAACACTGGTCCATGACATTAGAAGCTTTGCTTCCTTCTTTTTCTGTTTCCCTTTTTCTCTCAATGTTCCTCCTTTTTTCCAATTCATTACTAAGGTATATGGCAATGACTTAGGAACTCAACAGTTATCAAGAAACCTTGAATTTTTAAACATTACATCTAAACAAAATTTTCACATAATCTTATAATTTGATAAATAAGAGATTGTGGGACTATCTTTAGTCTTACAATGATTAGCCTTTCCTTATGTGTAGGGTTTATATTGCATCAATAGCATTATGAACTGTTCTACTGTAATCATTTTGCCTGTATGTATACATTTTCAAGGTGCAATTTGTTATTTTCTTGCCAAATTGTAGAAACTTTTGGACGTACTCTGATGATATCTAATGAGTTTTTAGTTGATGTGAAATTGAATTGGATACTGAAGGTCTCATGATGGGAGACACGTTAGGAACCCGTCCTAAGAGCCTTCTTTGAGTAAGGATCATGCAACTCAAGGAAAGATGAATTAAACACAATAACAACGAAGAACAACAATGAACAAAACTGAAAAATTAGAAACGATAAAAATAAGAAGACTGAAACAAAATATTGGTCGAAGGAAATAGACTCCAAGAGAACCCATCTCTTGAATCCTAACTCCGGGATGCCACAAGGATCATCACTCCTTGATAAGTTCTCATTCTTTCTGGCACTCAAGGATAAGAAAGAAAGAACTCACTGAACAACAATAAAGTTGCTGAAAAGAAATTCATTCATTCATGTTGTGGTTTGTAAGAGTACAAGAGGTGCCTATTTATAGGCAAGTATTAACCCACAAACTAACTCTAGTTCACCTCACAAACCTAACCTTATTAATGCTAATTAATACAAAAAGGAAATCCTAAGCAAAAAGGAGCATTTAATTCTAATTTTGACTTTGAAAAGTTGGCTCCTCTTTAATGCAAAAAGGAAGAGAATATGCTGAAATCCTATTCCTAAATAAAGGGACATCAAATCAGATCATTATGTGGCTTTTATTCAAAAGGAAACAAATTGACTAAATAATCCTAATAAAACTTATTAAAAACGTCACTTTTAGTGACCACATGAGAAGCACATGTATTTTAAGTGAATTTTCCATGTTGGACCTTCTCCAAGTTGGGCTTGTTGACTATAATTTGGCTCCACATTTTCAGCTTGCCTCTTTGTTTTGGATCTCAAAATCATTCAAATACAATGATTCCATGTTAATCATATTTTGGATCAACCCATTCATGGCTTGCTTCATGGCTTTGGTCCTAACTCTGGTAATTGGTCCTCCAATGCCTTGAAGTGGGTCTTGAATTTGTCCATGGCCCATTGTTTCCCTTAACTTGCCTTCATCATCTCACGTCTTAGACAGTGAATAACCTGGATATGCAGCAACAATCTCCCTTCCATTTTTTGGTAAGAGAGGACCAAAAGCAGGAAAGTAAATTGATGCAGGATTGGAGGGATTGGAGAAACATAAAAAGAAGAGAGAAATTAGGAGGAAGTGGCAGATGAGAGGAAATTAGGACAGCATGATAGAAAGATAGGGCAAACCAACAATTGATTATGGATTGTTTGAAGTTCTGGGCAAACTTCAGTTACAATGTTTTAAACATGTTTGAGCCTGCCTTATTGAACATTCCATAATGTTTCGTTCTTGAGAATTGGTACCTGTCTTCTGTCTTTACTATAAACTATGTTTGAACCTTGAATCCATGGTGATATCTTTATGTTAGGTATAGATGATAAGCTAAACTCATAGAAGCGCATGCTCTCATAGTAAAGCCAACCCCTAATATGATCATAAATAATCATACCACTTAATGGGTGATTCATAGATCAGTAAAGTTGTCATCAAGTTCATCAATTTGAAACCTATTCACCAGAGATTGTCATAAAAGGTGTGTCAGTGTCAAGTAAAAGGCACCTTAGATTCTCTAGTGTATATATCGTCATGCAAAGGTAGACAGTTTTTCTTTCTTTTTTTCTTTCTATAAATTACAGAGGTACTAAAGCTTTTTGTGTATATTTCTATTCTCACATGAGACTACCATCATCTCACTTAAGAAAACAAATCCAAGCACCTGGTCGTCAACCAGTTGAGTAGCTGTGTGTGTGTGTGTGTGTGTGTTTTATTTGTGGCAATTGAGTAGCTATGTTCAAACTTATTTACTTGTGTTGCTCGCCCAATGATATCACTGGTCAAGGCTACCTTAAGTGCAATATCATGAATATTTTATTCCAAAACTTCTGAGAATGCTTTGAAGCAGAGTAAATTGCTATGTGTATCAATTCTACTTAGAATTACTTGAATGGTTTCAACAGATCAGATATTGCTTGGAAAGATGCTAAATATGCTCAGATATGGGAGTACCTCAGGGATGAATTTGAATTAACTCAGAGATTTGCAAGTCTTGATTTTAAGTTGAAGTTTGTGGAGGTGAAATTTCTATCTTGAAAATCATTTTCTCATTTTGATATCCCGATGCTGCAGTGTTTTTTCTTTTCTTTTAGCAATCGATTAATAGATCTGCAATTTAACTCTCACTCCCTTTTTGAATTTTGCAGCACAACATTCGATTTCTTCAAGAAATTCTTCAAAATAGGAAGTCAGACTTTCTGGAGTGGCTCATTATTGCATTGATTGGTGTCGAAATTCTTCTCTCTCTCTATGATATTTTCCAACGCTCCACCAAGAATCTCTAGTCTTGTTTACATTGACATGGAAAATGACATGCTTTCAAGAAAGATGTAGCAGTAGCTTTTTCCATTTTATTTCCCCCCTGGTGGCTTATCTTACCAATACAATTTTGCGTCCTGTACATATATATCTTTTGAAGTCTTCTTTGTTTCACTTGTACTATTCATTGTGTAACATAACTCTCTCAAAATGTGTAAAATTTTTCTTTGAAACTGTACTTTCTGTATGTAATTGGATTTCTTTTTCAGAAGAAATTTTTACAATCATCTTCCAAAGGTTATTAGAGAAGTCGCTGAGAACTGATTTGTTGGTCTTTAGCCTTATAAGATGTAGAGAGGGCCAAGAAGGATGCTTAAGTTATGAGATCTTTTGACGAATAACATATCAGAAGAGTTGGTTTTTGATATAGTTTAATTGCATTATATGATCATGTAGCCAATCTCATTTAGTGAGATTTCAAGCATCTGGTATTGGTACAATTTTAGGGATATTTTGTGAGAGCTATCAAGTTTTTTCATTTTTTAACTCGATCTAAATCAACTGCTGTTGATGTTTGTATTATTTTATGATGTCACTGTGCATTTAGGTGACAATTTTGTATTAAATTAATTAGTTTTTTGTGCCCTAGCTTATTCTGAGGACCGATTAGGCTATTGATTATTTAAAAAAATAATAATTAACGTTTTCAATAACCATGAGTAGCTTGAAAAGGGTAATATTTTTTTCTTTTTTTACAGAATATTGTACCGCAACACATTCTGTATAGGCTTGCACGCATTATAGAATCTACCAATCTGGTGTCTATCGTCAAAATTAACGCTGCCATTTTTTTTTAATAGACAACACTACCAATTTCTTAAGAAATTGAAAAAGAAAACTCAAATCCAGCCCAAAGTGTAGCAAATACTGAAAAGTATTTTCTCGATAAAAAATCAGCAACAAATAAATCAGTGCAAGAGACTCATAGATTGAGCTGGAGATATGATCAAGGGTGACTTGGTGCTCTTGCGAACATATTTTCTGGCCCAGACATGCTTCCCATTAATGGAGAACTTGGCTTTGCGAGTGCCTTCAAGTATAACTCCGGTCATATTTATGAAATCTGAACGAAGAACAAGACGAGCATACAGTGGTTGCTCCACCACAGTTTGCACGTCTTGCATAAACACTGCTTCAATGATATCTCCATATCTTCTGTTTTTACCACGAAAAACAGTGCAAAATCGTCAACAAAAATGAAGAAAATTATAATAACGAATAATTCAAAAATAGACTTGGTAAATTATACTCCCTCTGGTTCTTATTATAGGGTGTTATTTAAAAAACTTATTTGGTTCAAAATATAAGATGTTAAGTAATAAATTTAATTTTAGTCTCAATTTTGCCCCTATTGAATGCTTTCATTACAAGTCTCAATTAATTTCTCTCTTCTCCTACCATCATTATTAATTCAATGTATTTTTATTCTCTCCTTAAGGGAAAAATGAGAATGTCAGAATTTTTTTTATCAATTTTAGACTGTAACCAATTTTTCTTAATCCACGTGCGATAGTTAAAAACATCTTATAATATGGATTGGAGGGAGTATATGGCTAAAAACTTTATTTATATGGCTGCCACATATCGGGAAGGTATTGGCTTGGTAAATTATGATGACGAATAGACGTGCTTCATCAAATATTAGTGCGAATAATTTGTTCATTTAACTAAACTCACAATCATGCAATATGTGAAAGAAATAGATGCAGTGACTGACGAGTCTCACTTAACAAGTGGGTCTCATCATTGTATATATTTCTCTCTAGTTCCATAAAATATATGGTTAGCTAAAAACCTGACTCACGTTTATTATAAAAAAAAATCTCGATTAACAATATAGTGACATGGACATAATGGGGTAGAATTGTAACACTTGCAAAATATGGGGACTAATTCTAAAAAGATTGGATATCATAGGGGTCAAATTGGAAACTAAGATGAATTGTAGAGAGCAAATAATTGAATTTTTCAATGTGCAATAGTATAAATTTTCAATTGAGTCCACTAATTATTAAAACGCTTCTAATATTCGGCTCTTCGCGCATTTTCGTTCAAAATTCGACATCGAACCTTGTATCCTATTGACTTTAATAGTACCTGTCACGTTACCTATTACTAGAGCAAAATTTTCATCTAACGTTGTCCGAGTTAGCTTAAATTTTGGAAGAAAATTCAAGGAGAAAAGTATTGTAAGCATTTAATAATTAAAAAATATTAATCTGACATAAATTATATATAGAGAATCAAATGAAAATTTCAATATTAAAAATAAAAGCAGAGAGAGAAAGTCTTAAAAGACAAATCAAGTTAGAGAAATGACCTGGAGAAAAATTCTCGAATTTCAGATTCAGAAATTGGGTATCCTTTCGAGAATGTTAAGAATATTGTCCTATCATCTACTGGCACCTCCTGTCTCTCACCAGCACAACCACCACTGAGCTCCACCCTTCTCAAAATCTCACACAGTTCATTACTCAGAAACTCTGTAGAATACGTAACATCAAATGCATCCAAACGGCCACCCCAGTTGGAGCTTCCTTCATCCACTTGTGGCGGCGCCACCACTTGCGGTGGTGGTTGTGGCAGCGTTGCAACCTCAATACCAGCAGCATTAACATTAGTGTATATTCCTTGTTGCGGATTATTGTAGAACAACATTTGATCTTTCATCACTCCCTTTTTCTGCAACAAATACTGCACAATGTCGTCAAAAGCTCTATCACAAACATTCTTAACTAGATCAGTGATTGATCGCTTTATCCCAACACGATTCTGATGGAAGAACTGGAGGGTGATGCCACTCCTTGTAATTTTTTGTGTCAAAGGCAAGTCGTAATATTTGAAGTTAACATTACTACTTTTCATGATGAATGGAACATTGTCAGTGTCAATGCAAGTAAAGACCAAAGCAGCTTCGATTGTGAGATCAGTAAGTAAAGCATCAGGCCATTGAAGCAACTTCGAGACAAGTGTGAAATCTTTGGCCGTCTTCTCGAACCACAAGAACAAAGCCGTGAACTGTGTGGCTTCTCTGGGTTTGTGACCAATATTGACCACTAACCGGAGGAAGAGCTTCCGATCAATGCTATGAAAGTGCTTGAACTCTTCTTCAGCAATGATCACATTCGAACTTGAGTCAACAAAGATGGAAGAAGAAGAAGAAGAAGACGAGGAGGAGGAAGAAGCCATTGTTATAAGATGCTAGCTAGCTATGGTTTGTTATACAAAAGAGATTAGTCGGGTAAGCTTTAGAAGGAAAACAATATGGGTTTTCATCTTTTCCTTTATGCAAATAATGTTACTTACACACTTACTCAAAATGGCTGGGCTGAGCCATATTTCATTTGAGAAATGGTATTTCCCTTTTTATATAAAAATAAGTTATGGTAGATTCATTTGTTTTAAAATATATAATGACTGCTGTAAGTTAGTAGCTTTTTGTATTAAAAAAATTGTTGTCTGAGAGAATATGTAAAGGTGTGAATGTTGAAGCGTGAGAATACGTATTAACATATTTATGATTTGTGTAGTATATAACGAGCCAATATATCATTGGTCCATCCGTTTGAAAGTGCATTTATAACATTTGGTAGAAAATGGAACAAAAAAGGCAAAACAGAACAATGGAATTTGATAGCTTGTTTTGGATCCTCCTTTCGATCGGTTCCTTTTGCTTGTTCTGTTTGTATCCTTTTTGCTAAAAATTGATTGCTTTTCTTTTGTTATTTGTAATTTCCATTTCATCATTGCACCTAAATCATCAGTTTCTAAGATATATTTCCATTCCGTTATATTCCTTTATTTCTGATTGTCACACTCATGAGTAGAATAATATTAACGGATGGATCAGTCAGAAAGATTAGTCATACAATTCGAAGAATTTTTTATGATGACATATTGACATTCACTTTTTTGTTGCTAAGAAAATATTGAGACCAGTCGCAAAATGAATAGATATATTTTCTCATATAATTTGAAGAATAAAGCATACTATTTATATAAGTTGTAAATAGTACTGATTGTTATATAACTTGTAAATAGTACCATTTGTTGTATAAGTTTTATATTATATATATATATATATATTGAAATTGATTAGATTATGTACAGCTAAGTTGTACGAATATGATGCAATTAGCATTAGTTAGGAAAAGAAAATTGAAGGATTACATAAAGGAAAAGAATAAAAGTTTTGGCAAAGCTAGTGATGATACCATATATGAGTGGCTAAAAATGATTTATTAATTATAATGAATCTAATAAGAAGCAATACAGATTCATTGGGATTAATTTCTTTTTTGAAGTTAATGATACATGTAATTTTATAATGCATTAATGGAATTGTAATTGTAATTCCATATATATTGGCTCAAAGCCGTGGGAGAGGGGAGCCATAAAGCATTAGATCACTCATAACATAATTGTTATTTATAAAACATTTCATTGCATGGAATAATAAATGGATTTATATACTAATGCATTTATTTGAAATAAAACTCACTTATATAAAAATCAATTGTTCATATAATTATTTTCTGTAAATATATATGTATTACTTTTTGTAAACCATATGACAAAGGGTAATATTTTATTTTAATTATTTTACATGTATGTGAGATTTTTTTTTTACCAAGTAGAATCATAGGATTAGACAAAATCATCTAATATAATTGGCAATTCCAAACCTCTATCTCCTAACTTATATACACACACATATCAAGTCAAAAACCTTGCCTCATAACCTATATTTTTAATTATATGTTGTTTATAAGATATAACGATTCTGTAAGGGATGTTTTCTAAAGAAATCACATATAGAATACACTTCAAAACCTTTTGTTTAAATGAAAATGACTAGATACTTCCTATATTGAGTGTGGAAGTTTAAACTTTATAATTGGAAAAAATTATATTGAAATTATTATTTTTATTTGACTCAATAATATTTGAATCTGATCAATTGATAATATTATGTAGTTGTTAAAAGAATAAACTGAAAAAAAAATATGTTTATTCCAAAGCTGACACTATGGCACAAATTCAGAGTCTCTCCTCTTCAAAATTTGTTCTCTTCACCCTGCTATTCAAAAGTTTTGGACCATTAGATTAATCCAACAAATCTAAAGTTGTCATCCATTTATTATGTAATATTCTCAAAATGCAAAGTTTAGGTTATTAATAAAAGTTGATTTATACAGTAAGAATATGACACTTGCTCCACAAGTAAATGCATATATTTAAATCTTGTCATTATGAATACATCATTGGAGGGATTTGGGGGGAAGAAGAGAGGAGGGAAAGGGAAAAAAAATTAAAACTTTTTTATTATTTGATTTAATAAGTAAAAAAAAAAAGAAAAATTTGAGATTTTTTCTTATTTTATTTAATAAGTAAGAGGAGAGGATTTCCCTCCCCTCCCTTCGTATCCCTTCCCTCAAAAAAATGAAAAATTTAAAAAAATAAATAAATAAATATTTCATCTTTTCTCCCTTCTAATATATTTAAATAAAAAAAAAAAAAATTTCTCCCTTCTCCTTTACCATTAAAATCATCCCCCCCCTATCTCCCATTCGCTCCGGTAAACCAAACATAAACTCAGAGCCACCCGAACCTTCTCATCGTGAAAAGGAAAAAGAAAAACAAAATGCGCACAATCTTGGCTGTTGATTCGTTGAATGCTATAAAAAATTCAGACCGTCCCTACCTTTTATCCCCAAATAAGACGCAGCGTTTCAACCCACACGTAGCTGCGTCAAATGCGTCAAATTCATCTGGCGGTCCTAAATTTTCGAATAGCAGGCTAACTGTCGGGGAATCGAAGCTGACTCCGTTCCCGCATGCATTCACAGTCCAATAATCTCAATCTTGACCTAAACCCCCTCTTTCTTCGCCATTAACTTGCATCGGCATTGCCTTTTCTCGCATTGCTTGATTTCTAATCTTTGCTTTGTTTTTCAATCATCGTCGCTGAGCCACAGAGCCAGTCTGGACACTGAGTTTGCACTCGTCACTCGTCTCAAACATGGAGGTGGACTCAGCCAAATTCAACAAGCCAGGAGGTAATTTCCTTTGTGTTTATTTAGAATAATTGTGCATTCTCTGTTTTTGGGTTTTCGTTGCAGAGTAGGTGTTCCAATGGGAAATATTAATTGCACAGCGCTGAAATTGGGTACTAGAGCATTTAAAAATGAAAGTTAAGCGCTAGTAGGAGTAATTTTTTACTAGTTGAAAATTGAAATCTAATTCAGAGATGATTATTTGACCAAAAAACAGAGTATATGGCATTTTATAAGTGGGAGTAATACCGAGTGCTATGTCGTATTGCACTAGTACCCAAAAAAAAAAATTCGTTCCATGAATTTCAGTGGGCTCATTTGGGACAGAACCTTATCTTGTACTGATTGCTGTTTCTTTGACAGCCTCCAAATGCATAATTTACTGCAAATGGAGTGAATTGACAATTAAGTAATGGCAATTCTTACTTCAAATTTAACTCAATCTTCATTATTTGACCAAAAAAATATATTATTTGGCATTATATTAGCGGAAGTCGTCCTGACTGCTAAGTAGTGCTTCACTGTACCAAAAATTAATTCATTCCAATGAAGTTCTGTGGGCTCATGCGGTATGGATTTTGTTTCCTTGTACTAATTGTATTTTAAATCCTTTTAACTACTCAAATTCTGTTGCATTCTCCTCCCTCAGTAAAATATATATATATATATTGTATCATGTCCAATTGAACTAGAATATAATTTTCAAAATGAGTTAAGATATAGATTGTAGATAGCATTCAATTAAGCTATTTTTATAATCAGAATTCTATTCCATTCTCCCCCAGTTTAGCTATTGCAAACCGTGTGAAAGAGGAGGGCCAAAGACGTGTTCCCATGGCTTCTCCATCGATACTCCTTGCGTGGTGTAGCATTTGGACTTAAAATCTTAGGTAATCTTCAATTAACTTCATCTCCTCACTCTTTTCTACCTTTCTAACCGATTGGTTTTACAAATTTTTTTTTCATGCTGTAAAATTCTGGGCAGAAGTGAGTTTTGGGCTGTTTTGTGTGCTGAAGAAGGGATGATAAGGAGCTCAATGCAAGGTAAATTTCATCATCTTGCCATTCCAAATTTAAATTCTGGTTAGGGTAATTCATCCTTCCAATTCTGGTTCTGTCTTGCCAAAAATACAACAGCAAATGGAAAAGGGGGGTTTTGGACTTATTTTCGAAGAAGCTAAAGGAGAGAACAATTGGTATTATTGTGAGATAATTTTATGAATTGTGGTTTAGAATTTTCTGGTTCTCAGTAATGGCATCTCATGTAATGCGGATAATAATTATTTGCAGTGCACGTGGATTTTTATTGCCATTAAATAGAGGGAAGCTCAAGAGGATTTCATCCTGCAACAAGTGTTTGGTGCCATTTCTCCTTTTTTTCTTTCTGGTTGAAGGTGCAATTTCTCTTTTACTTTTTTGGAAGTAAACAGATGTTGGTTTCAAGGTTTCTCTTCAGTAATGGCACCCTTTTGCGCACCCCAGATGCTCCTCTGGTCAAAAGCCTCCTTGAAGCTCATCCAGGTACATCCAAAATGAGTAAAAATCATTATATCATACAAAAGTATAATGGTTAAACGCTGTTACTTTACTGATTTGCTTTTCCTTTTTTTTTTTTTTTGTCCAATTGATTTGCTTTTTTGAACTTTGTGCTGAGTTAACAAAATTCTTAATTTCGGTACAGGAGAGCACAAGGTTAAGGCTAGTTTAATCACAAACTCTGTATTAAACACTTGTTTTTGTCTCTTGGTTTGTTTTAATTATTATTTATCTTACAGCTTACTGCTAATACAGGTGCTTACACAACCTCACGCACTCATGACAATGGTTCCTACTTGTTATTTTGGGAAAGACACATGAAAAGACTTTCAGAATCCATACATACTTTATCAAATTTGGCTCCACAACTTCTATTTAAATCTGACAAATCTACAATTTCGTCGCCATCATCAGTAAACTTATCAATATGTCAACCCACAGTTCAGATGCTTGTTAATGATGCAATGCAAAAGGTTTTACCGATTGCATTGAAAGAGAGAAATGACTGTCGAGAACTGGCTATTACAACTCTTGTTAGTGGTAATTTGGATGAGTTGAATGCACAAGAGGCTGTGGGATATGAAGAAAGATTAAGTAAGAATCTTGAGGTGCATGTGCATGCTGAGACTTATATTCCTCCTTCATTTGGTGAGGGGGAAAATGGTGCACGTTTGGCTTTGGTGGGTTGTGGGAGGAATTTTGCAGCTGCAAAGTATTCAGATTGGGTAAGGTGAGTTTATCCTTGTAAGACTCAGACACTTTTAAAAAGGAGTTATGTCCGTGTCCAACACATGTAAACACTCACATTAGACACATGTCATACACTCATATTGGAGATGACACAACACTTTAGATTTTACTTGTGGGGCACTCCAAATTTTGTAGTGTCACCATGTTTGTTGCTGTCTACGTTGATATCATGTCCTGTATTTGTGTCCATTCTTCCTAGACTTATCCCTTTTCAAATTGGAAGGATTATAAGTAGCATCTACGTCTAGTCAAAAACCTTGTTGAGATAAATAGATATTAATGAATTAAGATACACATAAAGCTGAAGTTCTTGTCTGTGTTTTATCATTGCCCAAAATTGCTGTAATTGGAGTTGTCTAAGGGCAATTTCTTTCCTAGGTTGTTGTTGCCTGCACTGCTTATCTTCCTTGAAATTGTCTGTTGGATATTTGTCTACATTGCAGGTTGAGGAGGAGTCTGGAAAATCGCAGGCCTCCTTCAGTGACAGAACTGTTACTGTCAAATGATGGGGATCAAGTGCTTGAAGGTTGTGTGACAAACTTTTTTGTTGTTTGCCGCAAGGTTAGTGGCTCTGAAAATATGATGGTAGATCATATGTGTGCATGACTTTTGTATTCATTTCCTATTTCATATCTAAATTCATGAGACCCCCGTGCATGATGATGATAGGATACAAATGCAGACAATGACAATTACAGAAATGGGAACTCTTTTGAAGTTCAGACAGCTCCTATCAGTGATGGTGTCCTTCCAGGAATTATACGTCAAGTAGTGATTGAGTATGATTTTTTTTTTTATGAAACTTTGAATTCTTTGCTACTTTACCTTCCTTGCCATCCACCCATATTGGACTATGCAGCCTGCATAATTTGTTGCTCAAGAACTTGCTTGACATTGCTAGAAAATGGGGCCTTATCTTACTGGTAATCATAAGAATGCTTGAGGGATTGCTTTTCAATTTTTTGTTCCAACATTAGTGTTTGAATGATTGCCAGGGTTTGTAAATCTTAAAGCCAGTTAGAGACAAAAGTGAACCTTACTTTCTCCAATAAAAGCAGATCATCTTGGCTACTTAGAAGGGATGATTTCAGGGTTAAATGAAACTAGAAAGATTGTTTTGTCAAAGTATGGCAATACCGTGTTTAGATTGGAAAGAGACTAAGAAGCATCGTCTATTACTTCCTATATAGCTTAGCACTTATCTTCAATGTGTGCAGAGTATGTAGGAGCAAAGGAATCCCATTTCGAGTAGTTGCACCATCATGGTCAGAACGTGAAATCTGGGAGGAGGCATTCATCACAAGTATATATTATTTTTCCCTTAATAATTCTGGATTTTGGTAATTAATCTCGGTCATTGAGAATTGCTTTTTTTTTTTTTCCTGATCTTGAATATTTATTATGTATTTCTGTACAAATTAATGAAAAACTTTGGACTCCATGTTCAAACATTCTCTTCGGACCAAATAAAATTGCAGATAGCTTGAGGCTTTTGCAGCATGTGGATAGCATTCAGGTTCCAATCGATTGGCAATCAGTACATTCTAAAACGTGGAAAGATATATCATGGGCAAAGAAGAACTTTAAGGTGATACTTTCTTTGTGGTGCTGAAATTTTGCTACACTTTTAGGGCTTATTTGGTATGGTGTGGGAAACTGATTTCATTTGTCTTGCACAAAAAGCTAAATATACTATATTATCATTATTAAACAGCATATGTTTTCTTTTATTACTTTCTTTTAAGTATGGACATGAAATTTATATTTTGTCCACAAAATCACTTTTTTCTTCCTTTTCCATTTTATTTTCATCTTGCGTGCCAAATCACCTGTTAGTAAGAATCTCACAGTTCGAGTAACTGCAGGGAGGACCTGGGAAGATCACTACCATAATCCAGGTAACTTTATTTGTTCTGCAACTAGAAGCAAAACATCTTTTCTTCAACCATATGACGTGCTGATGCACTCTGCTCAAGCTTTGTTATGTTTTGACTTGTATGATGCTATTAATTTGTGGTACACGTATGTGCACAAAGACTTAGGATTTGATCCTACCCCACTTGCCTTCCTTTTTCTAAATTATATTTTACAGTTGTAAAATTACCAAATCAAAGTGCCCTTTTTATTTTGGCCAGGAACTGATTATGGAGAAAGTAGTACAAGAAGGGTATGCAAGCAGTAACTTTTATGAGTCAAGATCACAAAACATAGTTTGAGACGAAGCTCCATCTTTTGTTATATGAGACATATAGGTGTAGTGGGAAGCTGACGCGTAGACAATTTTATGATGAGGTGTAATCAAAACTGCTGGTTGTCTGTAGTGGTAATAAGAATGCAAGATTAGATGATTAAAAGAATAATGTTCATTATTAGTTATAGGTGGTTAAAGTCGTTATGATTAGGCTGTGTTTGCGTAGTTTGTTCTGAAGTTGCATCAACAGAGTAGAACACCTTGTTAAAGTTGTTGATAAATAATTATTTGTCAGTTAGTTCTTCCTCTCTCTTCGCTTCTACCATGTCTACTCATTCTCTTTGATACAAATGAAGTTGCAAGCCATCTTTGGAGGAGGGAAGTGGGAACATGGCTGTTCATGGCTTGTAGCACATTCCTGTGATAAATGGTCTGCTCGTTGGGTATTTTTCTTAGAAAAGCGACACTATTTTCTTTGTATGAGAATAAATAGATTCGTAATATATTATTATTATTATTCAATACTGTGAGAACACAAATTTTTAACAATAAAAGAAATTAAATCAAATAATTTATTTTAAGAAAGAATACACTTTGCATACTAAGTTAATAATATTGAAAAAAGTGAGTAATAAAATTTGTAATATATATTATATGTTAAAGAAGGATTTAACTAAGTTTTAAGATAAATCAGATAGGCTTTGTGTATCATATGTGCTATAGATTTTAAAATATTTAAATTAGATTAGATTTAGAGTCGTCACATTAGTATATTTTGACTAATTAAGGTTAAGTTAACGCAATCTTTAACCAATTGAATTACACCTTAGTTGATAAAAAATATATTAATTTAAACTCAACAAAAAATTAACATTCACTACGGGTTTGATTGGTTCGATGACAAGATTGGAAGGGAGGGTATTGGAGAAAATTTTAATAAAAGGGATTTGAGGGGAAGGGATTTGAGAGATTTAAAAATTTCCTTGTTTTGTGGGATTGAAGAGGAGGGAATTAGAAGAATTTTAATAAAATTTTATTTGATTGGAGAAAATTGAAGGAAATTAAGTTATAATTACTCAATTTCCTTAAAAAAAAATTCAATTTGGGGGAAATTTATAAAGGGGTGAGAGAGGGGATTGAAGGGGATTAAATTCCCCCCAATCCCCTCTAATTTTTTAGCCAAATAAGGGAAGGGGATTTAATTCCCTCCAATTCTCTCCCATTTCCTTAAAAAATCCCCAACTAGGCTATGTTTGGTTTAACTGAGGAGATTGGAGGAGAGGAGATTAAAGGGATTTTAATGGAAGGGATTGAAGGGGAAATAATTGGAGGGATTTTAAATTTCTCTTATTTGGTGGGATTGGAGGGGAGGAAATTGAAGGGGAAATAATTGGAGGGGTTTTAAATTTCTCTTATTTGGTGGGATTAGAGGGGAGGAAATTAAAGAAATTTTAATGAAATCTTATTTAGTTCAGAAGAAAATTGGAGGGGATTAAGTAATAAATACTCTCTCCCCTCCAAAAAAACCCCAATTTAGAGGAAATTTATAAAGGGAAGAGGTCCCTCCAATCTCATCTAATTTTTTTAACCAAATAAAAGAAGAAAATTTAATTCACTCTAATTCCCACCCCTCCCCTTAAAAAATCTCCAATTACTTCAAACCAAACACAGCCTACATGTCAGATCAGTGGAGTGACTCCTGGCTTGAAGTGAAATTGGGCTGGAGTCCAATTCTTTCACTAAACCCAAAACCAATAGTTAAAGATTTTCTTTGGTCCAAAAACAACCGAGAAATATATTCGAACCTGAAATGATGCGCGGGGTGGACAATTTCACCGAAGTGATAGTTCGCATTGGCGCTTCAGTTACTCTCCGTCTCGCGTGCGAAGGAGCCCCAATCATCATTCTCAATTCTCGCTTCAGGAAATGAAAAGCTTCAAGCGATGTCGAAATTTCACGACTTACTGCTTCATCTGCGTCGTTCCCACGTTGGAGGAGCTGCTACTTACAATGACTTCGATTTCTATGGTCTAAAAGTGAAATTCAAAGACCTATGTGTTCTCTCTGATGATCTCTTCAAACATCTTAATGTCAAATTTGAACTTTTTTTCTCTGCTTTGCGGGATGTATCTGAAAGTGGATCTCGTCAAGTGCCCGAATTGCATTCGAAATTGTGGGAAATCGTTAAAGACCTAACGTGGGTTCTCAGGTCAGGTCTGATTATTTTGACATTGCTCGAGTCTGAACAGCAGTCCCTACTTAAAAAATGCCGTTATATTGGTCAGATGTTGAAGATTTTCGTTTCTATTGATATGGATGGGAGGAATGGGAGAACCCAGATAACATTTGAGAACCCGGTTTTCTGTGAATTCACTCATACCAGTGCCGAACATTCCTCATCAATTTCTTTGGAATTATCTGATCCTTGCCGTCCATTTCTATGTTCAGTGCTGGAGGTAATGCTAGCTATCAGTTTTTCCTATTTTCGGTTTTTGTTGTGATAATGCTTTCAGCTGTGCTTTGGTTAGTACACTCACCTTTTGATTGTTTAACATTCATGATACTTGATGTGCAATTAGATTTTATTTAATGTGTTTACCTGCAACCTAACTTTAGCCCACATGGTAGAGCCTTTGAAGGTTTAACCTTAGCTGTGTTCTGGTGCTGGTACCACCAAAAAATAGATTTTATTTAATATATTCACGTCTTTTTTTCCTTGTAAACCCTGGTAGTAAGGTGCCCGTGATCTTCCTATTTATGAAATGTACTAGTGTAGCCGTAAGATGCTAAAAATTTTGTCACATTAGGGTTTTATTGGCCCATAAGTTATAATTAAATTTTCTGAGAAGTTAAAGTTTTGTTGCATAATTCATATTTTTACCAACTAGAACAGCTTGGAAAATCATCACCTGAAGTGCTTCTCAAAAGAAATTCTGGTTTTTAAAAAACCAGAACCAAAAGCCACTACATTTTTAGCAGAGAATTTTTTCCCCAGTTGTACTTCTATTTTTTCACTAATTAGATTTACTTGTTACGAAATGTTACACTTTTACAGTGCTATTGCATCCATCTTTTTGTTCTGCATGAGTGGTTGTACATCAGATTAGTATTTTCTCTATTTTTATTGAAAAGTAAGGTCTTTTTTGTCTGTTCTTCATCGCTCTATAACTTTCTTTATAGCTTAAGGTAATAACACATATAAACTCTTTTTTTATTAATTCCCCTCTTTTTTCTGGTTTCAATTCGCTCTTCTTGGAATATGACAAGGCTTACCAATGATTTATGTCTGTTTCTGTAGTTATCGATTAGTATAACGTAGTGGCATGATGAATTTAGGTTATAGTTGGAAACCAATTAAATATAATAATGTTATCTCAGGTATTTGCAGATGAGTTTTTAAAGCATCCATCCTTAAGAAAGTATCTTATGATTGTGGAATCATCCTCTTCTATCAGTGAAAAGAAATTTATGTCTCACTTAAACCATGGTTGCATATCAAGTGTCCTAGAGATGATATCTGCCCATTTTATGCTATCAATTTCTGATGAGCAAGCACTTGAGAATTTCATCAGTAGATTAATTTTGCCTTGCGATGAGGATTCAAGAGAGTTTGAACTAAGCTTGTCAGCTTCCATATCATTGCTGCTCAACCCCATTTTGCTTTCTGCACCAAAGATGTTCCAGGCACATGTAATTTCATTAGTTTCTGAAGCCATTGGTTATGCCTTATCTTCAAAGAACTTGGTTTCAGATAGCCTTATGGACTGCTACCTAACAGCATTTGAAAGATCGGTCATTCTGTACACTATGCATGCTTCTAGTTTGCAAGCAGATGGTTCTTCCATAGGATTCAAACATTCCAACTATTCTTGCGTACTTGGAAGAAGCCAAGCAACATTTGAAACCTACATTCAGCAAGTCACAAAGAACAGACTAAATCATCTTGTATCAAAGCTGGATGGCTCATGGGACTCTTATCAATGCAAAATGTCATCCAAAACAAAAGCCAACCTTTTGACTGAATATATTACATTTATGAAAGAAAGCCTACACATATTTGCTGATTCACGCAGGAACACAATTGTCTCCATCTTGGAATGCATTATTTGTAGAACACTCTCTGAAAATGCTGCTGGAGATGAATTGTATACAAAGAAAAATACTAATGCTGAGGATATATGTCTTCTTGCATCAATATTAAAGTTAATGAGCATTTCATTAATTCAAGCCACCTGGTGTCTAAGTAATGGTGGTGATTCAGGTTGTCTGAAAACCTTGGGAAATGCCTCTTTATGTAAAAGATATGATTTCTTGATCAGCACTGTTAGCTGTTTCCAACAGTGTAATATCTGTATACCCATTCAAAACATATTGTCTGATGTAATGAGGGGTCACCACACAAGGCATAAGCACACCAAGTCACTGCTTCTCCACTTCTCTGGCTTGCTATCTTCAAGTTTTGTTCATGGATTTGATATCTTGGCAAAGGCATGCATATCTGTAATTATGGCACTGATGTATCTATTCATATTTGAAGAGGGGGATTTAATTGCATTAGGATCATTGAGGGATCTACCATTGCAATCTTTGTCATCTGAAATGCCATTTGTTAAAGCTGGAGAGGTGAAGTTTGCCTTCAGTTCTTATAAGCTTGATATAGAGTTTGTATTTCATGCTTAAAATCATTGGCAATGTTGCAGGGTGCTGGAAATAAAACTAGCTACAAAGTTGCATCAGAGTTTCAAAAAATTTGGGCACGTCATTCTAGGTACATGATGCTATTACTAGATTAACTATGTTCAGTATCCTTATCACAATAATTGGATTTGTATTGTCCATTTGATCATATAACAAGTTCATTTCAGTTATGAATATACGCTGAATTATAATGTTCATACTGCTTCTAAAATCTATTAACTTTGCCTATACATTCAATTCCCTGTACATGTCAAGAATTACATGGATTCCCTCAAACTAATGGTATTTGATTGATTCAGTCTTTTTCCAACTTTTCCTATACCTTGCTAATCTCCATTGATCCTCAATATCTGAAGACAGTACCCCACTTGTACAACAAAAAAGTAGAGCTGAAGTAACCCTAGTAACAATTATAATCAGAGTTGCATAATAAGTGTTGACAATGATCAATCATCCTTTTAAAAGTAAAATTCTTCATGGTATTGAGCCATGGCCTGCTTAAGAAATCCACCTTTCTCACCTCATTATGACCACATTCATTGCTATAAGCAAACCCATTGCTGGACATTTAACCAGTTCCATCCATCTCTGATACAATTTGGGATGGGAGAATGCTTGGGTAAATAGCCTCTAAGTGCAGCAGAAAGGATCTTCCTGATTTAGTCATATATTGGTGTTTACCAACATGATTCCATGGTAGTCAAAGGCGAAAGGCTCTTTTCAGGTGCTAGACTTCTGAAATGTCTTAGGCGGGAGGCATTATATGGACACATGTTCAAGTGAAACACGGTATTCAAGTAGGAAAAATGTTATATAAACAAACAAAATAGATAAATGAAAATTTTGAATAACATGTGACATATAATTAACTTTTCAACCATAACAATTATCAAATGCACTGTTTAAGTCACTAATATCACTGTTCAAGTATAAAATAATTACTCTATCTGGTCCTAAATATAAGACATCTTCTAGAAGCAATATTTGGTTTAAAATATGTGATATTTGCAAGGTTGTCTAGTGCATTAATTATTTTTTCCCATTCATAACTCTTTGGTTTATAATTAATAGGTGAGAGATAAATATTATGGAAGCACGAGATGTAATTAATAAGAGCAAATAGTGGAAAATATTGGAATTTTTTGACAAATTTAATTATCCAATTCATTTTCTTAAGATGTATAAGGAAGTTAAAAATGTCTTATAGTCAGGACTAAATGTAGTGTTTCATAAGTCATAAAATTGAGTGAACTTGTGAAGTCATTTCCATATGTCAAAGTACAAAGTTAGCTAATTAACTTTACGACTGAAAAAAATGCATGTGGGTGTGCAAAACCCTAATAAACTAATAGCCTAAATAATATTTTATATAAGAATTACTATTCTATTATATTCTTAAATGTCTAAGGCTAGGTTAGGCTAGGCTTTTAAGATGGGATATTGTAGTATCCTACTTTATCGTATCACTCATTTTAAAATTTTCAGCTAGACTTATAAGCTAACTCTTCCCCTTTTGCTTCCAAACACAGAATAATTAGAATTCTGTAGTAAATCCTTCTAGTGAAGGGGAGAAGTGATTGCAAAGGTGCACAGTTTATCCTAATGTTAGCTTAAAAAGTATGTTGTCTCGTTATTTTTTCTCTTAAAATGTTTTTACAAGACACAATGTTGACTTGTCACAACTATCCTAAATGAAATGAAATATCAGGTAAACCATGTGCGCCCCATAAGAATTAAACTTGTCAAAAGATTATGAACCGTGTTGGACTGAAATGGAAGCTTTATTACTGAAGACAATTGTTGTTATTTGGATCTTTGGTTTATAAGTAAATGAAAAGGTATGAGTTGATGACTGTTCAATTTTAATTCCATGATCCTTTAATTGCCTTCTTGAGTCCGAAAGTATCTTACTTCCTCTTAATCCTCCCAGGATGAATTCTCCTTCAACCTTGAAACAAGGAGTCCGGGTCGAAGAAGCAGACAGTATAAGGACAGTGCCTATTCTAAGTTGTTTCTCCTCCTATGATTTAGAAGAGGAAGAATGCAATGGTGAGATATTCCTAGATTGCATACTAGAGAAGTCCGGAAGATCATCTGATTATGCTGATCTTGTAGACTTCATTGAGTGTAAGAAAGGGAGAGACTATCATAGCTGGTTGAAGAACCGAGAGAAATACAGAGAATGGAGACGCGGCAAAGTGGAGAATATGAGGAAGAAGCAAAAGAAAATGATGTGGAAGCTTCTTAAGTGTCCGAAAATGTCAGTCTCAAGGAAGAAGATGAAGCGCCAGAAGTGGTGAAACATCTTGTTCATTATCTGTGCTTCTTGCATATGTTGATGAGAAACCTTTTTCACCTCATTTGATCAGCTAAATATTAATTCTATATGTTGTATTTTTGACGTTGAAACCTACTTGGAAAATGCTTGGGCTTCAAGAAGTTAGAAAATTATAAAATTTATATATCTGACTTAGTAATAGTTCAAGTGATAAATGTGGATGGAATATAATTAGCGACTTATAAGTTCTCGTTTTTGGGCCAGCCATAGTGACTTAAATTCAAGCCCTCTTATTGTTCAAAAAGATTACAAAAGAAACGAATGAAACAATTATGGAAAAATTCCAGTTAATACTAAGAAAGTAAGATAATTTCAAAAAAATAACTTTAATTTACCCTAATTCTAAAAAACTATCAAGATATATATATGTAAATGATTCATTTACAAGTGATAACAGTATATTTGTAAGTAAAATTAGCTTATTTATAAATAATATTATTATGATTTACAAATGAGCTGGTGTTAATTGTAAATAATCGTATGTCACTTACAAATATGTTATTACTTGCAAATATACTATTTTTACTTATAAATTAGTTATTTATATAAGAAGGGTATTTTTATTTTTTCTTCTTCCAAATTCAATTCCAACTACATACCTTGGTAATTTTTTGGAATTAAGGCAAATTAGAATATTTTTTGAAATTATCTTGCTTCCTTAGTATTTAACTGGAATTTTCTCATCAATTATTGAATCAGTAAAAACATTAGTGCATGCTTTAGTTTAAAAAAAAATATTAGTGCATGATTTATTAGTTAGGCCGTGGTTGGATCATGTTAAAACTATGATAATCAAATATATACTTTATATATTAAAAATTGAATTAATAAATATTAATAAAAAGATTTTTTTAAGAAAATAAAGTCCCTTATTGCACCTAAATATTAGATAAATTTTGCGTTCGAAATCGTTTATAAACACACAAGATTAAAATTCATGATTTGTGAAAATTATACTTGTTTCCTTCTGTGTAATGGCAGCACTAAGAATGGATTGCTATTCAGGAGGAAGTTATTTCCCCAGTGGGACCATTGCTCTTGGGCTGCATTTCCCGCTTTCGAGTTTCCGAAGGTACATTGTCTTTTGTTGAATTTTTACATATTTATCGTAAGGTTTATAAAATTTAATTAAAAAGCTAGTTGTTTAATCATTTGACTGATCTTAACATAAATAAATTAACGCGATGCACCTACATATGATCGTGAGCTCGAATTGTGAATAAAAACAGTAATAAATTGGAGAAGGCCAATTCAGAGCAAACCAGCTTATCTACTGTAAACAAATCAAATTTAATGTACTTTTATTTTAAGCTGGCATTCATTATTTTTAAAAAAAATTATATCAATACAAAAATATTTTCATTTAAAGTTCTGAGTCACGCCTAAGACACAGTAGAGAAGTCAATTTCCTGTTTGGAATGCTGCCCTACATTTCAAATGTCAATGGTGTGCCCCAACAAGGTTTAAGCTACCATAATGATCTGCAACGTAATGTCTCAGTTACACAATTAATAAGAAAATTAGTCAACTAATTAATTAATTACAAAATAAATCAACAACAAAATCTGAACACAATTCGCGCAATCAAGACCGCCTTCACTACGTTTCACACAGTCTTAATTTTTTTCAGCACCGACCAGTTCTAATATGAGCTTTGACGTACAAAATCAATAAAAAAAAATATGAATATGAATATAACAAAGACGATCTCATTAATTTTGACCAATTTATCATACAAAGTAGCTAAGGGTCTAGACACAGCTTTTAAAGATTTTGCTAAGAGAATGTCAAGCTCAAGTCATGAACCAACCATGAGATTACCTGGCACGCCAACAAAATGGCACAAAATATTTAAGCAACAAAATGCCACCAAATCACAAAACAAATCTGTAGGATTCAATAACATTGGGCAATTGTAGTATATAACATACAGTTTAGTTTCCTAACCCTATTTTGTAGTCGCTATTATCAAGTACAACATCTTGTACAGAATTAAAGACAATACACCTCTGGCTTCTCTATTTCATAGAAGTTTCAATTCAATCCCCTCATTTCAAAAGGATTGCAGCCTTCTATTTTCTTAAAATGATTCAATTATATCCCACTGTCACATCATTCACCTAAAATTTAAATTCAAACACAACAGTCCTAAGGGCTGGACGTTATTTATTTACCAGCATAATTACCTCAACCAAATCAAGTTCAGCATCCAAGTCAACAGACTAACTGCTAAATTTTAGATGAAATGTGACGCAGGAGTACAATTAGATCATCAAAAATACATAAAGGCAACATTGCCATCTATTGAAACAGAGCGACCAAATTAACATTGTTATAAAGCCAAAGGTCTAAAAGTATATTTAAGCCTTTTTATATCAAACCTCAAGCATTGAAATACAGAGACAGCAAAGAGGAAGGAATGGATGAACATAGTAGGTTACTGAAGCATAGAAACTTGTATGTGCAAAATTAACCGCTGTACTTCCAACATTAAAGCATAACTACCGAAGACTACCATATATTTAACATAGAAAATCATACATGACCAGTAATCAGACTAAGACTGCAGAACGAATCCGTAAGTTAGAGATGGCAACTATTGAAGAAGGTTACAGGAAACCGGGCAAAGGAGAAAAACTAAAGAACAACAAAATGATGCTTCCTGGCTAGCTACTAACAAAAGTAATATTCTGAACAGAATAATGGATGACCAGATGTATTAACATTCCGGTTACCTCCAGCAGCCTTTTGGTAGACAACCAGATGAAATTAACAGTCTGCTTCAGAAGTTCATGCAGTTAAATGTATTCTGCCAAGTCCTTTTCAGCATATATACGACTTCATCCCTAAAATGAATGGCAAATGTCACTTATTTTTAATAGAAGATTGCATTTATAAACGCCAGACCAAACATAAGACATATGTGTACACCATTGTATACAATGAACTCCAACACACTGTTCCGTTTTAACCACGAAAAAAAAATAAGATTATGACAACTTGATATTCACAACAAAAGCAGTTAAACGTCCAAACAAGATGGAGAAATAAAGGAATACAATATCCTATTTCTTCATAATGAAAACCATATTGTTTGACATTTTCAAGCCAATATCCAATTGAAAGGCAGGTTATACCAATCCAAAATTCTAGACCACCACACTGGCCTGGATGATACTTTCAATTTATAATGCCACATATTTAAGCAAATGAATGGAGCATAGTTGCTACAGCATCAATGATGGGACATTAGTGCACGTACAGAAATTAACCAATCATAAAATATATTACATAGAATACAACAGTTCAAGGGCACTTACCAATGAATTCAGATCATATTAACCTCGAAATTGGAGAGATCAAGATGCATCTCTTGGTCATGTGTTGTGGCTACAGTCGAAGCCTTAAACAGTGCACTTGGAGTATAGTTAAGCTGGTAGTTTACAAGTATTGCTCCAAATATGTTGAACTTTTTGGCACTATTGAAAGCAACCTCTGCATCAGCACACTTTTTGAAAACCACTCTGGCACGGCTGCCCACCGTATCAACTTCTGTTTCAGATTCCTTAAGAGGACCAAAACGCCTAAACATCTTATTAAGGTTTGTTTCTGAGGGAACAGAATCCAACTCAGCAAAGTTCATGACAAGTTCAGCAGGGGACTTATCATCTATATAACCAGAAGGTTTTTCACAAGCCTCAGCATTACTGGCATTAATGTTATCTGAATATCGTTTCCTGGAGTAGGGCCTACGACTCACTTGGACAGGTTTCTCTGGATCAGCAGGCACTAATTGATTGTCTTTCTTTCTGCTTCTTTTTGCAGGCTGCTCCTCAGAACCATTTTGAATGACCCTATCTGTCCAATACGTATCACTCATATCCTCAAATTCAAATGTCTCAGGTGATCCAGCTATGGACTGTTTCTTCCTTTTAGCACCAACTTTATTTGTAGGGGTGATCTCTCTTCCAGAATAATTTCCCACAACTATTGAATTCCTGAAATCAGAGAAGAAACTCACAATGGCACTCAAGAAATTACAATGTTCTAATGGATCTTGCGCCACCCACTGAAGTAAGGATAGCAAATCATTAAGTGATGAGTATTCTGTTGGGTCAATCACGCTCGACCTCTTAGCCTCCTCAAGATTCTGAACAGGAGCATCAGATCCATCCTCCCCAGAAAGTACATCAGTGCCTTCATCAGGCTTCTGAGACCTGTCGCTAGAACTCCTCACTGTAGGAGACCCAGTAAGTTGACTAGCAACCCTACGGATACATTCACCAATTTTAAATGACGGTTTTGCGGAACTGGAAACTTTAGCAAGGGAAATTGTTTTTCTCCCATCTTGCATCCCAGAGTCATCAGCATATGGATCAATAGTCCTCCTTTTCTTGGAAACAGGAGGGGACACTAGACTATCAATGGCCTTCTCATCTGACCAATAATCACCATCTGGAGAATCTAGAGTCCCACCAATTAGTTCTGACAAGCTTTTCTCCTTCTTTCTAGGATACATACCATCCTTCAAATTATGTTTACGTTTGTGGTAAGAGCTGTTCTGGCCTTTCAAAGCTTTATGGCCAGCAGAAGCTTGATCAGCATTCTTACGAAGAGGAGTTGCATGCCGAATACCCTCACTTAAGCTATTCTCAACATCTTGAATTGTGCTGTCTATGTCACAGTCCAGACCTCCACAATATTGAAATTCAGGCAAGCAAGAGTAACCCTGCAAACGATAGAATGCAAGCAACTGAGCCTTAGCAATCACAAGCTCCAACCGATCAAAGCCACCAGTTGGGCACTGAGATAGATTTTTCAAGTACTCTAGTAGTTTATCAGGTGAAAAGGAGTCCGCATTCAAAGATTCATCCACCCCATATCTTAAGATATCTTCTCGAATCCCAGCATTTTCAACAGTCTGGAATTTAATCTTGTCATAAGTATCTTTTGGTATACAGGAACATGCCAGCCCTAATTCTACTCGTCTTGAGACTTCATCTATAGCACAATCTACAGCATTCTGGAACGATTCTGAATTGCTCTGCTTTTCAACATTGGAGAAATGTGCCCTAAAGGGCTTCAGCTGAGATGCTTCATTCCAAGCAAATGTTCGATCCCCAAAATATGCAACCAAAAAGCAGTCCTTTTTATAATGCTTCATAGCCTTCTCAGATGAACCTAAGGGATCAAATATCTGTCCAGGCCACCATGGATGGCTTCTCACTTTACCCCAAACCATATCTGACACAGAAAACTCACCTTCCTTTTCAGGTGGCAGCACATAGTTAGTCTGATAACATCTGCCTGAACTTCCAGGGTTCGTAGCAATGTGCTTTATGACTATCTCATCCATTGTATTGTGATGGTCATCATTATTATATTCTTTAACTTCCATTTCTTGCCTTCCATGTGAATCCACTTGCTCCGAAATATCACCTAGTTGTCCTTCAATGGTTTGCTTAACATTTGACTCAAACTGATCCACATTACTTGTCAAACTCTGGCTGACATGCTTCAATGCAGACAATGGCACCTCATCATTGGATTTCTCCTCTGCAGCACCCATCGATGAAAACATCTCCCCATCAGTAGTTTGATTATTTTCTACACTGTTGGAGTTTGTCTTAGCCTCTAGGTTATTCTCAACCACACTAGAAGATGCTGATGTACCTGCATTCATTCATAGAATTACAAGCTTCATTATCAGAACTCAGAATATTTTCATTTACAGCTGAAATTTGGACCACTAATTAAGATGAAACAGTTACAGCTAGGGGTGTTTGTGCATAGGGTTGTTTCAGGATAGACAGAGTTTTAAACCCAAGTCGCTCATTGATGTGCAGGTCAAGATGGGTTCATGTGTTAGAAATATTTAAGATAATTTCTTAAAACAAAATTTACAAATTAAAAATATTCAAGTCAACAAAAATACAAGATTCTAAATTCGAATTTACTCTATTATATTAAAAAAATTATAGCATGAATAAAGTAGTTAACATTATATAAAAGAACTAAAGTTTCTATCCTTACAATAAATGTTCCATCTTCGATCACAACTTAATCTCCAATATCTAACACTAGCATATATAATATAATAAAAAATAATTTATTATTTCTATAATTATAGGTATAAGGAAACGGAATAAAAAATTATCTATGTTTAAGATTTTAGGTAAGACGTATTAAAGGGGAAAAAAGATTTGCCAGTCCACAGGTTAGATTGGGCGATATTGCGTCAACCCAACCCGCATGCTATGGCTAGAAGAAACTGTGACCCAAACCAACCGGCTAAATTGTGAGCAGGGTCAACCCAACCCAATGAAAACCAGTAGTTATGGAATTACTAGTAATTTTACCTTGAATATTAGCATCGAAGCTCCCCCTGTTTAACCTCACTGATTGATCTTCAGCTTCCTCCTCTTTTCCTTTATGCAAACTAACATGTTCAGCATTAGAAACATTTTCATTTAATTTCCCTTGTTTACTTGAACCAGAATCAGCCAGGGCAGGATCACCACCCATATCCTTTTCTAAGCAATGTTCAGAATTATGCGGTTGTTCATATAAAACACATCTTGCAACTTCATCATTGAAATTTACAGTTCCCTCTCCGTTAATCAAAGAAACTTCTCCAACATTATGTACCTGAGCATCTCTATTCATAGTTGAAACAGCTGTCTCATAACTTTCTGAACTTTGTTCTCCACCAAGTAAAGTAAAACCTTCAGCATGGAAGTGTTTGTCAACCTCCATCCCCTGCCCTGTATCTGAACTAACATGTGAAGTATCAGGAATCATTTCCTTTTCCATGCATTTTTCAATCCTAATACACTTTTCTCCAGAATTCGTAGGATCCTTGTCTGCAGCAACATCAACTCCAGCAACAACCACTTTTAGCGGACTATTTGAGTTTTCACCAACTTTATCAATATCCATTGGCTGCTCTCCAGCTGAATGTAACTTCTCATCGATAGCATTAATTTTCACACTTCCATCATGGTCATAGATACAAGCTTCTTTCTCTAATATTTTATCACCATCCCCATTCGCAATTTTCTTCTGTTCATCAAATGATTTTAAGGTCACATCATTTCCCCCTTCTGTTGCTCCTTGATCCACCAAGTTCCTCTGCTGCTGACCATCCTTTTCAACTGATTCACTATGCACATTTTCTCCTTTTAATGAACTAACTGCAGTCATACCTCCTAAATCACTATTCAACTTGTCATCCGGAACTGCAGCTTCCAACGCATGCATGTGCTGAAGCCTGACATCCTCCATTATGGGAGCTTCTTTTTCTCCAGGCATGGAATTGCCAACTGCCAAAGAGTCACAGACTCCAGTTCCCATTTCTTCTTTCTCAGCTCCATTGTCCAAAACCGGTTCTCCCTGCATATTGGCCGCATGTATTTCACCAGAAAGAACAGCTGCTTCACCTCTCTCTGCATTGTGATCCTTCAATGTTCCCCTTGAAACCTCTTCCCTATCCACTGCTGCACCATCCAGCTGAGCTGTGGAATTCTCACTCTTAGCTTCTGAGGATGGCACATGTGAAGCCTCAAACCCAACCTCAGCCTCGTTACCCACCCCAGAGGCTCCACCCAAAGGTTTCATATCTTTATCAACCTCAGCCGATCCACCGCAAGCTACTTCATCATTCAACTCTGCTTCATTCCCACGAGTGCAAACACCATCTATGTACACATCAGAACCCAATACCTCCACCATTATGTCCTTCCCACCACATCCTCCAGCATCTTCGCCACCCAACGCCTCAATCTGACCCTGGCTAGCACAGTGTACAGACTCCTCTAGGGTTTCACGAGCCCCGTTCTCATTATAGGTCGCAGTGGATTCAGAAATTCTACATACAGAGACCTCCTCCTTCGATTTTTCCATAAAAATCGTATCTTGGGTCAAGTGCAAAACTGTTCAAAAAACAAAAAAAAAAAGGAGAATCTTTCTTTTACACAATCTTTGGAAGAAAGTAGCAAAAACCTAAATCAGAAAACTGATTAAATTTTGCCGTGCCCAAAACAATTCAAAGAGAATGAGAAAAAAAAATTACAATTCAAACTTATAAACACAACAACGAAAAATGAACGAAAGAGTAGAGAAAAGGTGAGTAGAGTACCGGGTTAGATCTTCAGGGAGTGAAAGCGGAGAAGTTGTTTGAAGTTTAGAGAGAGAAAGAGCGGAGACTAGGATGAGAGTGTGTGAGCGAGTGCATAGGCATAGGGTGGGGGTTGCGGAGCTGCGAAAACGTAAAATAAAAAATGCAATTCTCAAATCCGAATGTAATGCGCTTTTGTCCTTTTCACTTCTTTTGTGATTCGTGGCAGTCCTCAGAAGGTTTCTTATTTACTTATTTTTATGCAAAGAAACATGAAGTTTGTATTTTGTAATATTTATGGCGATTTTTTAAATTTAATTAAACACATTTTTCACATAATGTCTTGTGCTCCTTCTTGTCTCAAATATAGTATAAAATACAAATAACTAATTTATAAGAATCAAAATTTAAGAAATAAAGTTATAAGCAGTTAAAATCAAGAAATTTGTTATAAATTTTGAAAATGCCATTATTTAATGTTTTAAACTTATATAATGTAATTAATGAAAATTAATTGTTGTTTAGACTAAATCAGTGCACCAAGTTTGACCCAATTGACAGAACACATCGCCTACTCAAACTATGTCAAGACGCATCATTTCACGAAGTACCCGCTCTCCCTAATCATTTGTGAGAAACAGGATACGACATTGATCATGGAACACTCCGAGGGGAACATGGGATTATCTCTGGTCATGGGAATCTACATCACCGGAGGGGAGGTTTCACCAACCCATCCATCTATTACTAGAGGCAAAGCTAAACAGTGGAGTACAAACGTTAACATCAAACGCAAAGTAAACTCTGCTACACTTCAACTCTTTCCAGCATCATGCAACAAATTACATCACTCCGGCGAACTTCCAACCTCCATGAGATTTCTCTATCTTGCTTTGGTGACTTTACTTTTATCTGGTTTTATTGTAATCCTCGTTCGAGTATGAGATTTGAGTATTCCCAGACTCATAGGACACCAAGACCAAGGTTATTTACGTTGTTATCACATTTGCTTATTATTTCCATATGCTTCTTCTACTATCATCATTTTAGTTAATGTCATATTCCTTTGCATCTAGGGAAATTGTAAGAAAAGAACATGGGTTCTCACACGTTTAATTCAAGTTTTATAGTCTTTTGTTTTAGGACCAGCTCCTCTGGCATGCCTATTAATAATCAATTCTGCCTTTATGCGAACTAAATTTCGTAAGAGAGTCAACAATTGTAATCATTTATTTAATAAAGAGCAAAATTTAAAATAAATAAATAAATACATTAGAGAATCCACATTTGTATTTTGTATTTTGGGCTAAAGAAAGCATCCGATATGTATCTTATATTTAGAATCTAATGGACTAATACATTAAAATTGAGTTGTAATATGTATAATTTATAAATAGTATTATATATATTGATCATAAATTATATTTCTGTCCTTTATTTTGGCAAAAAAATACATTTACAAATATAAATTATTTGGACAAATCAGTCAATAAAAAATAAAACTTACTTACGGTTCTTACGAATAAAAAAGTATATATTTTGTGCATATATATTTATTTGAAATGTATTTTAATATAATAATTAAATAAAAATATTATTGAAAATTTAAAAAAAATTTGGGGATAAAATTTAAAAATATATTTAAACACGATAACCATATTTTATAAATGCAATATTTATATCATATTTGAATTAAAATTTGATATTCACTATTCTTTTTTTTTAAGAGATATCCGCCATTTGAATATTTTCTTGATAGTCATTATTAGGTGATTACCATATAAGATTATTTAAAAAAGTAATTTATTGTTTAGATATTTTATTAAAATGGAAATTATTTTCCATTTGGTTACACTAAAAAAATTATTTATTTGAATGCTTTGTTTAGCTGATCGTGATGGCCAGTGAGTAGTGGGGGCCAATGGTTAGCTATCAGCGATCGGAGGCTAAAAACTGGTGACTAACAGTGGTAGCTGCCGATTGGCAGTGGTAACCAATGAGTAAAGGTAACTAGTGATAGGCAGCTGGCAACCAACAATGGTGGTTGGCAAAAGCAGTGACGGCTAGTGATCAACAGCTAACGGTTGACAACCAGCTATGGCAACTGGCTGTGGTGGCTAATGGCCATGGGCCAATAATGGCAACGATAGTTGGTGGACGATAGCTAGTTGCAGGGGCTCATGGTTGGTCAATAGTGACAATCAGTGGCCG
Organism: Adenanthera pavonina; assembly: GCA_026686845.1. Taxonomy (NCBI): domain Eukaryota; kingdom Viridiplantae; phylum Streptophyta; class Magnoliopsida; order Fabales; family Fabaceae; genus Adenanthera; species Adenanthera pavonina. The sequence continues at coordinate 47,346,646 of JAIVEN010000001.1, read as the reverse complement.
GTGGTTGACAGTGGCAATTGATGATCAATGGCATGCGGTGGCGACTAATGACTCACAAATGGTGGGGGCCTGCGGACATTGATCACTTACCTCCAAAAAAATGAAAAGTACTTTTGGATCCTTAATGGCTATTTAAATAACTTCTCAAAATAATAAAAAATTTAGTTTTTTTTCAATTTCTGATTATTTTCAAAAGTTTAAAACAAACACCATAAAATTTACTCCCAACTTCTTGTTCTACTTGTTATTTAAGATTTCTCACATAAACCAATAAAATTATTAAACAACTTAAACTATAGTAAAATTTAATAGTATTTTATTAAAATATCATTGAATTAAATGTTAAAACATGATTTATATTCCACCTACCATTAGTTTTAATAAAGAGTAAAATAGCAAATTGGATAATTAATACTTCATTAGTAATGTAAGATGACAAATAAATTGGGATATTTTAAATTCTCTAAAATGATATATAAAACGGGATGAAAGTAGTATTAAAATTACTTTTTTTAATAAAAAATAAGTTATTTTTTAAAAAAAGAATAAATAATCTGGTAAATGTTTCTTACAAAAACCACTTCAAAAACCATTATTAATTATGCAAAAGTAAATACTTGAGCCATAATTGATATTGGGCTAGTAAAATTACTTGTAAACTATTCAACACTAAAATCAAATAGACCTTTATAGCTTCTGCATGATGTGCTTGATTGACTAAGACTATAATTCTAGAATTCAAATTCTTTTTTTTTTTCTTGAGCACCCAGTATCCTGAAGCCTGCCTCACTAGAGCTATGATGACTTTAACATGGCCCAAACTAATCCGTATTCGAGGCTTGACAAACACTACAAGGGTGGGCGTCTCTACCACTCCACACTGCTACATTCTCACGTCTATAATTCAAGACCCGTGGTTAAACTGAAATGACTCATGCTAGTCGATTTAAGCGTTCGGTGGTTCTAAAATTCAAATTCTTTATATATGACTAAAGATAACAAATAAAAAAATAAAGGAAAATTTAAAGTTAAATATTACAAAAGAAAAAAATTATAAAAACATACCTTAAACTTATAAAATTACAATGAAGTACTAAAATACCAAATTGTAAATATTGTTATTATATTAAATGACCATTTTGCCCTCCCTCTGTTAACCTCTTGAATTTTATGTCATTTCAACACATTTTCATTGGGTTATGCACAATTTTCATGTACATTTTTAATTATTAGATACCCAAAACAAGAAAATGTGTATTTTGAATTTAAGTGTTACATAATAGCATTTTATTGCTTAATTATGCACACTCTTGCTTTGTCTTTGATCCCTTGATAATTCATTATTATTTGCCTTTATGTGGGTAGCTTTTGGAGAAGAATTGATGCCACTTAAATGTTGTAAAAGAGCCAAAGAAGCATGGGAAAAATGGAAGCAAGCATTATTGACAAGACCATAGCAAAATGGAGCAAGAAAATGAGCAATGTGCAAAAAACATAGCTAGCTGTGGTAACCAACTTTCTAGCCACGGCGCCCAGAGTTGACAGCAAAACACAAAGTTTTGCTTTAGTGCAAAATTGTTAGGATTGCTTCCTTTTATTCACTCCCTTCATTTCTATTTAGTATTCTGGACCAGAGGAGACTCAAGGGGTATGCTATGGAGGCTTAAGGAGCTTGGGTCTTACTTGGGATGGAGATATGATGCTTTCTTCCCTTGTTTCCCCTCTTTCTTTGCTTTCTTTGCACTTGAGTTGTTGTTTAATTGGTTTATTTTGTTTATTTTCTTTGTTAAACTCTCAATGTGTAGCTAAACTTTTGTTCTTGAGATTATTGTAATTTTATTTATGGATTAGTGTATGTTTTCTACTCTTTATTGCTATTTAATAGTATTTATATTTACTCATCATGCTTTTCATGCTTTCTTATTGATTGTCCATCAATTTGAATTGATTTAGGTTTTCTAATGGAATCTAACTATAGGAAAATTGGAATAGACCTTTAATTAGGTTGTGCGGGAACTTAAAACTAGCATGATTTAGTGGATGATTTTGCTAACAAGGTAGAGATACACTCCTTGACCCCACATAGTCAAATTAGGTTTGCCCTTAATAATACTAATTAATTAACATTGCAAGAGATTGTAGATAAATTAATTAGGACTAAATTTAGCAACAATAATTCTAGATTGTCTCCCTTGTTTTCGAACACTACTAACATCTAAACTTAGTATAGCTAATTTTATTTGTACTTTTATTTTTTGGTTATTTGTGTAGCTCAACTTAAGAGAATGTATGATAATTGATACTAAACCGGGTTTTGGAACCACCCTTCCTTTGTGCCAGAATTACTAGTTAATTGAATATATTCGTTTGCAACTAATGTTCAGTGATTTGCAATGAATGCTAATAAATTTGCAACATACTATAGTTAATTTGCTAATTACAACTAAGGCAATGGTCAACCAAATCAGACACAAAGACCAAGCTATTGATTTAGTCAACTATCATCTATTTGCAACTAATAAACAACATTTTGCAATTAACAATAGGTAATTTGCAACAAAGTTCGGGGATTTTATACACATTTACAACTAATACACATAAATTTGTAACTATTATTTATAGATTTGCAACTAATCTACATATATTTCCATTTTATGAAAAGTTATAAACTTCCAAATATACAATATTTCAAATCCAGTAAATTGAAATTAAAAGAAAAACAGTAACAACCCAAGAAAAAACTCATCAGAGAAGATGAAGATAAGTGTCAATAGTAGAAGAGAAAGAAGAAGAGGGAGGAAAAAGTAACGAAGAGAGAAGCTCCAATAAAAAGCATTGCGAACTTAGCCAAAAGGAGCAAAATACTATACCTCAACCCTAGATCTCATTGAGATTGTCTTCACTGTTGGTGAGAATGGATCACCGAACTAGCACAAACTCAAGATCAGACAAGGAAGGACCACAAACCAGGTTTTTCTTCTAGAATGAGGAGCACGATCATGAATCGAATCTCGCCGCAGTGGGGTGGGGGGAGGAGAGATTGAATTGGAAGAGGAAGGAGGAGGGAAATGAGTGATGATCGACGGAGAAGAGGAAGGAGGAGAGAGAGGAAGAAAAGTGAGAGGGAAAGAAGAAAGGGAAAAAATGGAGGGGCAAAATGGTTATTTTGTATGACTAAAATATTTACAATTAGATATCTTGATATGTCTTTGCAAATACCAAAGTTTAAGGTATGTATTTGTATTTTTTTATCATTTGGTTTCTAAGTAAAGTTTTTGCCAAAAATAAAACATATGAGGAGGATGTACAACCTGTACATGATTATGGAAGCCTAAAGCCTAGAGAGAGATTGAGCGTAAGAATCACATAACTGGAAGCAACTACTATTAATGAAACACAGCGTACAATTTTACAAAAAAAAAAGCAGCGTACAAACAGTGCTTTGTGACGTGGTGCACTCTTATTCTTCCGATACATCTTGTGGCTAAGCTTCCTTTAAATTCATCAAATTCGTTCTTCTATTTCTATAAACTAGAATTATCTCCCGTGCGATGCATGCGAGTTGAATATGTTGTAAATTAGTTTAGTAATGATTATTTAATATTTTTAATGAATGAAATAGTAAAGTAAGTTGAGAAATGTTGTTCACTACTAATAAAGTGGTGAGTTGTAAAAGTATAATAGAAAAAGGAATTTATCTTGTGCATTTACATGCTCTAAAAAATCATAGGATGTATTTGCAAATACCTAACTTAAAAACCAAAATTATTTGTTGCGCACAAAGAACACTTCATATTAATTATTATATTTGTTGTTTTGGTATGTATGGGTGGAGGATAAAAAATATTAATCAATAACATAAACTTGAATGATATCTTTAACTGAATAAGAATTGAAAAAAAAAAGCCGTATTAATATGTTATTATATATATATATATGATGAACATGAAATCCACTCCACACAAGGAACACCGCCCATGGTCGCTGCTAAGGCACAACCCAGAAGCCACAATAGCTTCCTTTCTACTCAAGTTGAATATCAAATTATATACTGAATATGCTTGTAATCTCCTGCACAATTTCGTTGTTAGGATCAGTGATGGGGACACCATTATTGATTGCCTCAACATTCTCAAATGCATTAGATTCCAAGATAATAGCCCAAAGTTTTGCAATAAACTATTTTCCAAGAATCAATTAAATTAAAAAATTAGTAGAGGGCAAGATGAATTTGTGATTTTAACCTATCAATTAACCAAAAATACACACTACACAAATCTGGATAGGAGGAACGAAAGAGAATCTATTTCTCCATCAACTTGTAATTCAATAAAATTTGTTAGACACACTTGTCCTGAATGCCATGCAGCTACATATCAAACATACTTGTCAAACACTTGCCTATTTAAATGCTCCATCAAATTCGTATACACAGTCCACACATAAGTGTCTCGTTAAAGAAATGATAATCATAATATACTTTTAAGTTTATTACTTTATTAGATATACTTGCTTAGTAAAATCTAAATAAGTAAGAACCAAATGTATAAACATATTGAAACCCAAAACAAAGCATAAAAATGTGTATATGGGAAACAATTACTAACCATCACAGTGGAGGGGTAGTATTAAGTGCTTTGGACAACTTCTACTTACCTAAAAATACTCATCATTTAGTATTTACTTTCACTTGATTACAAAATTACACTAAAACATAGTAGTTATTGAAGTTTTTTTTGTTAAATTAGATGGGGTGTGAGTATAGGTTTGAAAAACATCAAGGAGAGTTGAATACAAAAGAAAATTTATCAGAAAAAATAAGACACTTCAATGTCCCTTCCAAAAAAAAAATCTATATTACCAAAAAATCTAATTACCAAGAAAAATTAGACTTATGTGCCAAGTAGAATACATAAGATGTTGGAAACAAATTAATTTATGCATGACAAGTTAAACCACCATAAACATTGAGAACTTTAATTTGAACAACATAGCACGATGCCCTCAGAAGCCAACAAAGACTACATATTGGAACAACAATAGATTCCAAGCAATCTTTAAGATCATTACTGCACTTCATCCAGATGGAAAAAAAGTTAAAAATGATGTAAAGCATACTTTCATATTTATGTCTTCTTTCTTTCAAGCAAGCAATGTTTTAAGATCATTACCACACTCAACTACAAAGTTATGGAGCATACTTTCATTAGTCTATGCAAAGTTCTTTAGGCACAATATATTCAGTCCTTCACACTCCATCCAAAAATGGCTGCAACCTACAAATTTTAATTGACTATAAATAAAAGGTAACAGCACTAAACTGCAACAGTGTATGATTAGATATGGAGAACAAAAACTTAAAAGTACTATTCCAAGCAAACACTAATGAAAATAACATAGTAGAGGAAACACACAATAGAATGACAAGAGGCCATGAGCTACTCTAATTATGCAAACAAAGGAAACTACACTTATGGCAAGTATTATTCAATGAGTATCCTGTTTTAGATCATCAAAAACTAAAACACATGACAACAATTGTTGTCTCCTAGTTGCACGTGACCAAGCCCAATTACAACAAAGGACTGCATCTACCATTCCATCAAGTAATATGAATTGAAATTTAGTTTGAAAGCAACAATAGTAAGTTGGTAACTGATACAAGGTGAGATCTGATGTTGGAAATTTTTTAATCAAAAATGCCTAGAAAAAATTATTTCAAAGGTTTTTTTAGGCTATATTACTAAGTATAGACTTAAAAAGTCAAGTGAGATTAGATATTGGAAATTGGAAATTTTTTACAAAAAAGGACCTGTAAAAATTATACCACTTGCAGTTTTTTCATTTTGTCTCATAGTAGTGCTTCTAGATGTACCATAAAGCAATTACATTCAAGTAAACTTAAAATCAAGACTAGTTAATCCATCATCAAACCCCAACTTGCTAATCCTTCATATTTGTATGAATGACTAAAAACCTCCATTAAAAAAAATTCATTGTCAAAATTTAGAAGGGGGTTAAGGTGCTATTTTGATCGATTTTAGTCCAAAAAGCCTAGTTTAACCCCAAAACATAACTAACTGCAGATTTCAGAACTCACAGATTTTCCAATATCCTTTAGTTAGTTCTAATAAAATGAAAAAGTTCAGTGTCCAACAAAAACACTTAGCCATATGCATACTAAGAACAATAGTGAAAGCCAACTGTTTTGAACTATCCTCACTTCTTGAAATTTGGTTACTCTTACTAATATAAAGCCATAATCACATTCAACCCTATGAATTTGAAGAGATTTGCCATAATCCTCCTTATACTAATCATTTTAATGGTTTAACAATGACAACAGATGAAGAAAACAATAGTAAGAAGATATAGAAAAACACAAACTAAGTCCCATCTACATCATTTGTTAATAAAAACATTAAATCTATAAAAACTAATCCATACCTAGCAGCAACCATTTCGAGCAATTTGATCTAGAACTCGTTCAGGGTATCACACAGTTCACTAAACAGAGACATATTCCAAATAACAAAAAACATGTCCTTAACTTGCAAGTCAGAAAAGAAATGGAGCTTGATTATCATGTGAAGAGGACTTTAGTTAAATTGGAATAATTTCTAAATGTTGCATGATCTGTTAAAATTGAATAAAAGTTAGTAGATATTTATGAAAAGGAAATACCACATGTAAAATTAGATGGCATGAATATACTCATACAGTTTCCAGTTGTCACTCTCATAAGATTATATGTACAAGTTTAACCAATACAACATTGGTACCCTAAGTAGTTATTACCATTATAATTGCTCTTTGGACCAAATTAAGGAGAAAAATTTTGTTGAACCATAAGATATTAAGTTCTTTTTTATTGTGTTCTTCAAACCAAAAAAATGTACAATATCTTAGTAGAAGTGATGCTTACCGGTATGAGATTTCAAAAAAAAAAAAAACAAAGGAGATGTGCACGAACAATCAGGTGAGCGATGTGTGCATGGCGGCATGGGATGAAGTGAATGAATCAAGTGTGGTAGCTGGATATGCAAGAGATCAGAAGAAGTATCAAAGAACTTCTGGAAAAAAAAACATAGAACAAACGAAAGCAAATAAAATTGGTAGAAGCTAAAAAACATCGACAATTAAAGAAAGAAGATAACACCAACCTCATACTCCATTTGAAACACAAAGCAAGATGTTGGCAACAAGTTGCCAATGATCTGACCAAATGCTGACTGTGTTAACCTAGAATGTCTGTGAAAGCCTAAAAGCTACCTCTGGAGAGATAAGAGATGCATATCCATCGAACGATTTGGGAAATAGGGTTGAGAGGAGAGAAAGTGAGAGACTGGAATTTGTGATGAAAGAGGCTTCGAAAATCAAACAGCAAGAATCCCACATGAGAGAAACGGCAATGCGTTGAACCAACGCTCATCAAGTTCAATGGGCACGGAATCTACACAAAAAAAATGAGGAAATAAATGGTGAGGTTATGGTATTTTTAAAATGGAGAAAAAATAATAGAAGTGGAGAGAAATTTGAATTTTGAAAGTGAAAAGGGTTTGGAAGGAGATTTGATTTTGAATTTTGAAAAGGAGAAGGGAGATTTGAATGTTTAAAGGACCGATTGAGGATTAAGGAATGTTAGGCAGTACACAAAGGGAAGCACTCAGAAAAAAAATATGGGCCCTAGTGGTGAAAAAACTGTGAAGGGAAAAAATGCAAATAAAGAGAAAAAAAGAGAGGACAGGTGGCAAAAATTTAAATGGACAAAATAAACACATGGCAGAAGAAGAGTAAATCAGTGTTGATCCAAGCCACATGACACAAAGCCGAAGGGGTTAAAATAGCAAGCCAACTTTTAAACAATGGACATGTGGTAAAGATCAGAGGCATTAGGCACATGACATTAAAAGAATTTATCTACACACAGTCCAATATTAGATAGTGGCTAACAAATAGTGAATATTATTCTCCTTTATAATGATATTGGGATTGGTGGAATCCGAACACGTAATATAATAAAAAAATAAAATCTCATATATTAATATTATAATATAACCTTGTTATTTTAATATCATTCTTTTTAAATACATAATTTTTTAACACATAATTATACAATAATTATAAAAGTTGAGTTTTGTTTTTTGTCATCCCTTATCTCGCCACTGCAGCTCTGATTCTTGGCCTCTCATCATACAATACAAGCATTTAGTTTTTAACTTAAATTTCATTATCGTACAAGTTTTTATTACTTGTAAGCTCGATGGTAAAAAAGAAAATTACTTGTAAGCTCCTGATGCTTTATGCTGCATTTTTTATTTTTTCGTAAAAGGAATTTAAATAATTTGCCAAAATGAATTTTCGGTAAGTCATTTTTTTTTTGGCTGACTTTTCAGAAGGAAAATATTATGGACCAACATTTGGATTTTTTATGTCCATGTGACATTTTATTTCATTTTCGTAAATTGAGTTTTAGGTCTATACTTTTATGAAAAATCAATATTAATCTGACCTATTTATCTTTGAATTTTAAAAAATTCTCTGTAAAAAAATAGTTAGCGCATTTTGGATATATTTGGGAATGAAAATCTTAATGAATCATCCATATAATCACATGTATTTTCATACTTTTACCTTTTTAAAAGTGTTTCTGTATTAGAATTATATATTTAAAAGTGTTTTTAATTAAAACTATCAAAATATAATTTTAAAAATAAAAATATCTAAACATAAATCACCTTACACTATAAACCCATGCTTCATCACCTTTGATTTGATTTAGGTGGTGGATCAGATTCTGCATTCTCAGCGGCGCTGGAAAATTTGTCTCTTTTACGGCATGTCTACTCTCGGTCGGATTGCTTGGCAATTGCTAGACCTGGTTTTTCAATTATTCCAAAGATTCACTTGTTTGGAAAATGGAGTGCTTCTAGCTCTTATAGTGTATGTATACTACTCTTGTGAAACTTTTCACATGGTACTCTTCCTTTGACTCGTTATCTCCCTCTTCACCATTGATGAATTCAGAAGGTGAATGGTTTGTTTCAGATGGTGAATGCTTTGCACTTGGATTCTTTGGACACAATTCCAACAATACTTCCTCCGATGCTTTTCATTAGTCACGTTCTAGAAGCTTTTTGTGATCCTATATATAAGTCACATTCTATAGGTTTCTAAAATATTAATTACTTTATTTAAAAAATATTCTTATTTAATTATAAGAGAGAAAATAAATTATTTAAATTTGTGGTATTTATTAGGGGGTAAATATGGAAACTATGTTATTTTTAAGATAATTTTAATAATATAACAAATTTTTCTTGATTCTGATGAGGTTGTTGAAAGTAACTTATATTAAGAACGGAGGAAGTATATCACTATTTGGGAATTTGAAATAACAACGGACCAACATTATAATATACCCAGTTCGTTTATAAGTCATGAACCATATCATTTATCACGATCTCTATGCAAATATACAAATCCACTTTAATTGCTTCATAAAAAATATGGTTTGCTAATTGGTAAAGACATTAAATAATGTTATACACTCAAAGGGGTGAAAGGACTGAAGGAGTCGTCACCCCACAACAATAGATAGAGTAGCATTTATTAAATCATATGCAGTTTTTTTTTTTTTGCCACTGCAAAACAGACATTTTGTGGCAGCTAGTCAACTACTATTTATTTAATAAGTTCAGGAAGAATTATGATTATTTAAAAGATTTTGTTCTCTTAGTTTGGGTTCCACATTATGGTGCCTTTAAGACCTTTCGATCCCAATAAATTTTTCATATACTATTGGGCAGAGCCAATTGTGTGCAAAATGGTCATTTACAATAAGGTAAACTAACGTGACATTGATTTTAGGCCCAGTAAATTTTCTGTTCTCATATGTTTTTTGTTCTATTTTCTCCTCTCACATTTACCATGATGCATTAATCTAAACTAAACTTACGTGACATTGATTTTAGGTTGGAGCCTCCTTGTATCGACATGCTTTCCTTTGCGAAGTATTTTTTCTTCTTTCTTGTTCAATAATTCTGAATCTTTTTGCAGTGATACTATAATATAATAATGGGACAGAATAATAGATTGAAATAATAATGCGTATATGAGTCAATTTTTTTATTTATACTTACTTTCTATTTTTACAATATTATATGCAATAATTTTATTACATAGAATTTATAGTCATTTTTTACAAAAATGCCTCTTGACGATTACGTGCATAGTCATCGTGTAGACTACAGAATATATGGATCTCTTCGAGACTCTAAATAACTTGAGGAAGTTTATTTTATTTTATTTTGTTTTTGCGTTAGATATGTTATTAGCTTATTAACATTTGTATACGGCAGAAGTATCAGGCAATTAAATGTATAGATTTCTACATATATATATATAAGCAAAACTAATTTTTTATGTTTATAATGAGCCACACATAAACATACGTATCCCTCTCTCTCTCTCTCTCTCTCTCAAACGTCACGTACCAATGTTTTATGAAGTAGTACGTATAGTTAAATAAAAGAGGGCAACTAAAAAGCAACAAGGAATTAATGGGTGTGATTGTTGAAACATACAAATGGGAACATGAGAGTTTTCATTATTTCTCCGTTTTTTTGCTAACTTAAAAATATGAATATAAATATGAATATAAAAATGTGTCGGGTGATGGACAACATTTTTAATCTAACTCTTTAGAAAATGAATAAAAATAAAAAGTAAACAAATACTTATAAAGAATCCAAACTGGGGGGGTGGGGATGGGTCACAATGTTCATTTTTTGAGCTCAGCAATTAATTCAGATGAGTCTAAAAGTTCACAGCTCATGCTGAGATGTTAGAGAGAAGAAAGAGATAGAGAATGAAAGAATCTTATCAATCAATACACCTAATTAATTAAGATTAACAATTAAAAATTGAACCAATGCATAAAATTAAATTAAAAAAAGAAGGAAAAAAAAAAACAAAAAGAAAGAATTGGAGAGTAGCTAGAGATACAACAGATCAGATAATAATGTTGCTCTGTGCACCCACCACCTTCCTCTCGCTTTAGTTATTTGCCAACTATGCATGCATGCATCCTTCTTTCCTCACCCAACCTTTTTCAAGCTTTCACCTCCCCCAATAACACCTATTCCACAGCCAAACAAACTGTCTCTGTAATATCAGTTTTTGCCAGGATATATATTTACATTTCATTTCCTTCTAATTATATACTTTTCCACCCATTTAATAATCTTGTCAATCATTAAATAATAAAAATATAGATCTTCAATTTTATCATCACAAATTATAATATAGAAAAATTAAAATGGAGATAATAAATGAAAAAAAAACCTATACACATTCTCGTTCTCCTATATAATGAAAAAATGCAAAAATATCAAATAGAACACATATAAGCTTTTTCCTATCAAAAAACCATGCAATGCGTAATATTTTATTTTTTTATCCAAATAATATTATATCATTAATTATTCTACTTTTTCTTCAATAGAAAGGTGCAATCAATCATTAGCTTTGTTCGGGTTAAATTCTGCATAATGTAGTAGTGTGCATAATATTGTGTCACTGCTCGCTGGTTGCTCTAATAATTCAGGTGAGGATTGTGAGTTGTGATATTGCATATTGGTGAGCTGTGAGAGGGGTGATATGGTCATTTCGTATCAGACGGGGTTGACACTTCGGTGCTATGGTGCAACTGAACTGAGCTCAAGCACGATCACAAGGTCACGTGACCACAATGATTTCGTGTTGTTTCTTACAGAGTACAGACATTGACCGGGATTGAATGGGCATGTTACCATGTGACGCACCTGTGTTAGGAGTGACGGACGCGGGCTTCGACATGATGGCCATGTGCCCCGCTGTGGTTGGCTGGAAGATGTGGGCAGGTAGGCCCATCGTGTGCGTTTGATGGTATTGATACAGAGGGTACATCGGCATCAATGTGTTCCCACCCACCATAGCCTGGCTCGGGTACATAGGAGGGTAGTAACCATTCATGTAGGGCCCACTGCCAGTGTAGCTTAGCTTCTGTACACCATCACAGTACCCAGGTAAATCTCAATATCAGAATATGATTCTACATTATATGTACAAATTTAACTAGTGTGTCTATATATACAAATTATTTTCTTAAAAAAATTGTCCACCGAGAATTAGAACTAAGTACAGATAATAGGTTTAAGCTTTACAGACAGATCTTCACGCCATGTGGGTGGATTGCAAAACCCCCTAATGGTACCCCAGACCCATCTGTGAGGGGTGCTCATACAATTTTTTAATTGCCAAATTGTGCAGTATTTTATATAAAATATTATCCCGCAAATTATCAATATTAATCTCACCAACTATACCTTTAAATAATATATAGACTCAAATATTTGAGTAAAAAAATAGAAAATATGCTTTACCTGATTGTAATTTATGTCAGTTGCAATGTAGGTAGGGGTATACCTGGAATAAAATTGCGTAAAATATGAAATATGAAACTTTTTGATAAATATAATGACAGTATATTGCATTTTATTTTTGTCAGAAAAAATTAAAAAATAATTTGATTAAGTTAAAATATACCCATACAAAGGAACAGGCTGGTGGTGGTGATGATGGAAATGAGAAGCAGGTGACCCCACTGGATAATACCACTGGACATGATTGGCTGGCGGTGGTGGTGCGTTTTGGGCGTTCCTTGGTCCTCCGCCGTTCGATCCTTCGTTGATAACATCACAGTGTCAGACCTCCATGATGATCATAATTACAAAAATACCATCATTGTAAAAGAAAAACGAACAAATTCATCTTATTTCCATCTGACGCTTTCAGTTTTGGATCTTTTTTCTTTTTTTGTTTATGGTCATTCGCTTGATGCACAAACAAAAATGCAATTTAGAGACAAAGGTTTTATTTTCTGCTAAGTAATTAAAAATGACAACTTTTTTATTTGGCTTTGTTTTTTAGCTTTTTACTTATTGAAATACTTATTCAGTTAAAAAAATTATTGAAACAGTTATGGTACTATTTTTTATTGGAAATTTAATAATGTGTTTAGTTGTTTTTTTGCCCACACATAATAATGTGTTCAGTAAAAAATTCTTAGATCATATTATCCAAAAAAAGAAAATAGTGAATAGTGAATACTATTCAGGTGAACCTCAAGCACACGGTAAAACTTGTTATAGATTTTATAATTTACACGACTAACTTCTAGATGAGGCAGGAAATTAAAATAAAAAATAAAAATAAACTGCAAATAATCAAATTAAAATTTAAAAGTCTTCAAAACCAAAATAAAAATGTTCTAATGAAAGTTTTTTCACATGAAATTCAGCACAGAAAAAATATTTTAGAAAAACAACAATCTGAGACAAGAAAATGACCAACCGGCCCATAGGATATCTCCTATTTTACAAAAGCAGCGTCAATCTCCATTCCGAACTCTCTCTCAGAGAAAGCAAGCAAACAAGCTTACCTTGTTGACGAGGCGGCGAAGTGTTGGTGGACCTAGGACGGCGCGCTCCGAGCGAAGCCAGATTGCAGTTGGCTCGGCGGCCATTGATGATCGGCGTGGGATCCTCACAAGCCTTCTTAGCAGCTTCAGCTTCCTTAAACGTCACCTACGTCAATATCAAAGTAACACAGATTCATTCATCAAAAGGAAAGAATTAAAGTAAACGGAAGTTAAGCGAACTACTAATTTATCCTTTGCATCGATCAGGATCCACGAACTAAAAACAGACTTACGAAGCCATAGCCTTTGGATCTGCCGGTGGCCTTATCGGAGATAATGACCGCCTCGAGGATCTCACCGTACTTCTGAAAATGCTCTCTCATGGCGTCCTTAGGCGTCTCCCAAGCCAATCCTCCCACAAACACTTTGGTAAGCGTAGTGTCGCCGAACTGACCATTAACGCCGTTGGAGTTGGAATTAGCAGTACCGTTGACGGTCATCTCCGGCATTGTCTGAAAGCGAATCGGCTGTAGATGGAGGATTATTAGAGCGAAGCGAAGGAGGAGGAAGGATGATTTGTGGTCAAAGGAAGAGAGGGGAGTAGTGTGGGGAGGGAGGAAGGGGGAATTAAATAAGAAATGGGGAATAAGGGAGAACAGAGAGGACAGAGAGGAAGACAGGTAGACTGAGGGAGAGACTTAGGCAGTGAGGAACGTGATCACTACACATATATACATGAGAAATGCAGAGGGACGCCGCTTCACTCCTCTCATGATCCTTTTTCTCTGTGAGCCTGCGAGGGTGTGATGTGTATTGTCTCTAGAGAATTTTTGTTATTTTATCATTTATCATTTCTCATGCCCCCCACGCGCCACCACCCAAATAGCCTACTCTCAAGTCACTTCTAGATGAAAATTATCTGTACTCCGGCATTTCCGATTAAAAGAATCTCTCTCACAGTGTATTTTCTTTTTATCATTTACAAGTAAGAATTTCAGATTTTACTTAATTACCAAACAGCGCCTAACTTAGTAACTGGGGCTATTTTAGTTTTCTCAGCCTATGTTATCTTTATCAATAATATGAAGTTCAAACATTAGATATATAGTTGGATTAAATACTTATTGAAGGAGTTTTGTTGTCTTTATTTTCTTATTTCAACTTGGCTTAAATTATTTGGGATCCAATATATCTACAGGATTCAGAGTAAATTAATCCAAAAGTGATTTTCCTTTAATTGATATCAAATTTTCCCACTCAACTTAATCATGGACTTTAGATTTCTTGTAGTGCCTAAATGTTAGATCGATCTTTGCAGTTTTTTGTGTAATTATAAAGTTAAAATATCTATGTTGTTTTAATATTTTTATTTTATTTATACCAAATTATTTCATTTCAATATAATGCTTTTGAGCACTGCAAGAATTTAGGCCCTACTACAAATCCAAATCCTTACCATTGGTCTAATCTTTTTATTTTCGTTCCAAAATAAATTTTCATTTATACTAATTATTTGTTTTTCTTTTTTGCCAACACTAATTATTTGTTTGATACATAGAATAGAATAGAATACACAATATAATATGAGTCCTGTCATACTAATTTAGGTAATAAGGGTAAGATATGAATAGTGGCTAAAATTTAAATTTTCTTAATTAAAAAATAATTGATAATATAGCCACTGTTCAAAAAATATTTTTTTTTGCCACTAACGGATAATTTTTAGAATGATAAGAATTATCAAAATTTACACAAAGCAACTCTCTCTCTCTCTCTTCCTCACAATTCTCACTCTGCTTATGAATTTGAAACGCATTTTTAAGTAACGGGTCTCTCTCGCGATTATAAAATGAGATGATTTGAAAATAAATATATTTTATTATAAAAAATTAAATATTTTAAAAAATTTATTTGAATGGTATGATCTATCATAATTTCAGCACAGTAACTCAAATTTTCTGACGGCTTTCACACTACTTTTGAGTCTTCCGGCATCAAATTTTAAGGAATAATTAAAAACGGGTATAATTATCTTAATTTATACAAAAATTAGCTTAACTAAATTTGAATCATTTATATCATTTAAAAACTACTAATTAAATAATAATAAATAAATAATTTTACAAATGACATGATCTATCATAATTTATGTAAGTAAATTTTTTTTTTTTTTACAGTTCTAACGCTAATTTTTTAGTCTCTTAGCGTATCTTTGAGAAACATGCCTCTCTCGTGGTTAACTTTTTTAACGATTTTATATTTTTTAATTACCATATTACATTTGAACTGTTGAATTTTAACGTCTGCATAAAGACATAGCAAACTAAAAGAAGAAAACATTCTGAACGTGAAGGCTACGCTCCTGTGATGAGCCTGAGGATACTCGGCCAACTGTTGTACGGCTGGTAATGTGGGCCTTCTTGTACCACATGGCAGCAGTTAAAAGTCAATAACACCCTTCAACACGACGTTGAATCACAAACACACACACACACATATATATATACGTATAGAGATACATCTATATATATATATAATAAATATGTGTTTGTGTATATATATATATATAAGCCATTTGGGCTGGGATCACATTTCCTTTTCACAATGTCAAAATTGTAATTTAGAGACAGGAAGCAATTTACGTATCTTTAAACATACATATAGACTTTTACTAAAAAAAAAAACATACATATAGACTTATGTGTGTGTATATTTATGTAGATATATAAAATACCTAGAAAATCACGCCATCTACTAAATTATGAATAGTGTCACTTATTTTAGATTTTTTACAAAATATAGACTTACAATCTAATTCACTAATATGTTTCTATGAATACAATTTTTTCTTCACTTTTTCTTGTTCATGAACATCACATATATTATTTTTCAAAACATAAAGATTATTAAAATAGATTTTATTTCATTCAACTGAGCATTTTTTATACATACAACCAGAAATTGAACATGGAACAACATCCTCAGGCATTAGTAAGAGTCTTTTAACTCCAATAGCAAATTCCCAATAGAGTACAATCTTAGACATACAATTTTTATTTGTTCGATATGTCAAATAAAATAGCATACGAAAAAGTAATACAGTAAAAAAATGATTTCATAGAAGAAAAAATGTATTTTATATCAATAATAATAATAATAATAATAATCAAGTCAATAATCAATATTCAATATCTACCCATATATTGATATAATTTCATCTTGAATTATGCAACTTTTTTATACAATTTATTTTCTCTTGTTCTTAATATAGGATCATTTTTAATCAAATCATAAAAATTAAGAATGAGAGTTAAAATTAGTTACTTATTTCGATTTTTCCAAAAAGCATAACATTTTTTTCAAAACTACTCTTACTTAATTTTTTCCCTCTTTTTGAGATGTATTAAATAGAGATTTTTTTTAAAATGTATAATAAATACTACATTATATACTGTAAATAATCATATATTTATTATTAAAGTAAAATGTTCTATAGTTAGGATCGGATGGAGTACTATTTACGCGGCAGGTGGATAGTCTTGCATTTGTTTCTTGCCACCTTTTTATTCTGTCATTATTATTTTTATTTTTATTTCTTTTATCTACTTTTCCTACTATTTGAATTTGAATTTTATATTTTATACTGAGAATTTCATTCAAATAAATATCCAAAAATTTAGAATGTTCAAATATGAATATATGATTAAAAGAACTTTTATTGGCCAACTGGGTTTGTAAGCGAGGTTATGATACTGTCATTACATCATATATGTAAAATATAAGCCACCCAAAATAATAAATACTTATATAAAGTATTTTTCTTTTTCACTTTTTTGTTAAACATACTTCATATTAATTAAATATTGAAAATCCTCTCTATCATGCAAACCATGAAAGGATGTTGTCACTATTAGGGCTTTGTCCATTCAATTAATCATGTTAGAGCCACTTCCCGCGGCGAAACAGTAGGAGTTAATTGCTCATTTATTCCTCCTAAATTCTAAAAATGAAATTGTCATTAGTAAAATTAAAAAAAGGCATAAGTTTAAAATTAAAATTCTATTAAAAAGGAAACATTTTTGCTTTCGCATGTGTGTGTCAACAGAATCAAAAGTAAAAAGAATTATACTAATTGCTATATTATAAATTAAGATTATTGATCTTCCAAGTGCTTTTAAAGTTATAAAGTTTACCTTGACGTTGAGCTTTAGAACCCATTTGTTTGAATTTTTAAATGAAAAAAACACTTTTTTTATATGAAAAAACACTTTTAAAATTTTTTTATATGTTTCTTTAAACTTTTAAAAATAATCAAAACAAAAAAAATATTTTTACTTATTTTAAGAAATTACTTTATGTGATTTTTTAAAAAAAAGTGGTTACAGTATACAAGAGAAAAAACATAAAAAAGGCGGGTGTATTAATTAATTTTAAAAAATTATAAAAATAACAATATTTAGCCATAAAAAAATATTATAATATAAATTCATATTTTTCTTTTTGATTGTTAAAGAATTTGAAAGTGTTTTTTTTTCTAACCAAATACAAAATAATTTATACTTTTCATATAATCTCTAAGCACTTAATTATTTTTTTAAATAATTTAAAAATAACTTTCTTAAAAAGCTTAAACCAACGAGCGTTAACTCAATTGAACTCTTTTGTTTCTTAAAAAATAAAATTAAGATTGTATTAAATTTTCAGAGTTTGAATCCTGAGAGAAGTTGATGTGTTTCTAAACGGAGATAATGATAGAAAAAAGTGAAGTGGGTATCATGATCCTTTGGTGCCGTATTACTTTGGTCAACATGATCCCTTCGCTGTGATTATTTTTGTCCATGGTAGTAAATCCTAAATATTTGCTTCTTTTTGGTATAAATGTCAATTTTCCATGAAAATGCAATAAAGAAAGTCAGAGTTTGCGTCACCAGCCCGTAATGAACGAGAACGGCCTCCATAACTCGCCAGCGGATGAATCCTCAAAAGCAAAATAGATACATGCATACATAGAAATATATATATATATATATATATATATTCTCCCTCCCACTCATTTTATTTGTCAGGAAATTCAAAATTTTAAATGTCCATATTTATTTGTTATTACCAATGAAGAATTCATCAATTTTTTATCTTTTATTAAAAATAAAAGTAGATAAAATATAAGTTACTATTTTTTAGTGTTTATTTCAAAAATATTCTAATAAAATATTATTAAGTTTTACTATAATTTAGATTATTTAATAATTTTGTTGGTTTATATGAAAAATCTTAATACAGTAAATAAAATGGCAGGGAGAATATATATATATATATATATATATATATATACATGTGTAACGAGAGAGATGCAATTGACAATTGGACGGTTAAGACGCGGTTATGCCGTGAAGGATGGTAATAAAATTAAATAATCTATGCCATGAAGGATAACCAATTCCTTTTCGATAATAAAAAAAAAAGGATAACCAATTGCTGCCTCAACTTGTT
Organism: Adenanthera pavonina; assembly: GCA_026686845.1. NCBI lineage: Eukaryota > Viridiplantae > Streptophyta > Magnoliopsida > Fabales > Fabaceae > Adenanthera > Adenanthera pavonina. The sequence goes on along the minus strand of JAIVEN010000001.1, from coordinate 47,327,694 downwards.
TACACAAATAGATACTAGGTAGGAGACCTCCTGGCGGTTTAGATCATCTTCAGGATTATTATATTTGATAATTTTTCACTCTAAAATTGTTTCTTACTGTTTTTTTTTTCTCTTTGTCATTACAAAATATTCCTTATCATTGACTTATCTAAAAACATGTACTTAAGAGGTAAGTAAAATTGAGAAAAAAATGAGGAAGTGAGAACTTTCTCATAAATTTATCATATAAATATTAGTTGATTACCTAACACTTAAAATTATTGGGTCATAGCCTAAATGAGCATAATTCTTCTAATGTCATTTTCTTTTTCATTTACAATATTCAAATTTGATACCTTACTTAAAAGCCCATTTGGTAGAAGAGAATAAGAATGGGGGAATAGAAATAGCTAAAGCCATATGTTTGATATAAGGGAATAAGTATGTGATAGGAATTGCTGAGAGGCGAGAATTCTCATGTACATAGAAATGATGAAACCTATTTTAGATGTGAGATTGGCTAATTCCCATGGTTACTTCATACTTTTGTCTTTCTTCTATTCTCAGTTCGATGTCAACCACCCACAACAAATCTTCCCCAACACTATTGAGCACCCACGTTTATGTTCTTTGTCATTGAGCTTCGACCACCCACAATCTTTCTTGCCAGCATCACCAATGACCACCCACCTCCAAATCTAAACCTTGTTCGATGACCATGCCTTCGATTTCTACACTTCATCATTAGATTGTGCTAGAATCCATCTTCAATGGATCTTTTTTTTTTTTGATTGGCTTGTCTATTGTATGGATGGAGGAAGGAGTGTGACTGAGGAAGATGGTTGTGATGATAATCAGTGGCGACGAAAGAAGAAAGAGGAAGGAAGGCTTTTTTTTTATTTGGGGGCATTTTAGTCATTTTGTAATTTTTTGTATCTTTTTTTAATTCTCATCACATTTTCTTGATATACTAAACATATATTTAAAACTCATTTTCATCCCTAGTTCCATTCCTAATCCCATTTTTATTTATATTCTCATTCTATTAAAAATTATTCTGCATACCAAACATGGTCAAAAGATTTTGAGTTTTTGACTACTCAATACTCCTTAAGCTTTATATAATTAAAACAAAAAAAAAGTTGGTGAGTTTGTGCATATATAGATATTCAAATTGTTCAATTACCTGCTGGCCAAAAAGATTGTTCAATTACCATCTATGTTAAGAGATTTTTTTTTCCAACTTCTGATTAAAAAATGCCTAACAATTAGTCGAATTATATATGGGCCTATAGGACTGACCAACACTTGTTTTTTTTTTTTATAAACGACCAATATCTGTTCTGTGTAAGAAATATTTGAAGAGCACTATCACTCTATCCATTCCCATTCGATTTTTGGTTTTGGAATTCGGGCCTAGGTCCACGAACAAAAGTGGCCCAACGTTATTATGAGTTTATTCCATTCTAATGGACCACAAATGAAGATGTTATGTTTGCTTGGTCTTGGTATATTATTATTATTTTGGAATATGTTCAACTTGATGTTTTTGGAAAATGGTTTTTCTTTGGGTTAAAATTAATGTTGTTAAAATAGGATTGATTATTGAATCCATGAAAATATCCATTCACAATTCACTAGTCGAACTTGTATTTTCAACTGGGTCAAATCTAGTAATATTTAGATATATTTAAATTATATATTTTATTTACATATATATATATATATATAATATTTTACGCATTAAAGTACAAACGTAGCATCAACATGGGGAGAATGGGAAAGGTCCATTGTGTTTGGAATCACAGGTTGGTCGTTGTGGGAGATGCCAAACATGTTCATTTTAGAAAATGATCTTTTATTTTCTCTCTGTTTTTTTTTTTTAACTAAGGAGACCCCTAAAAAATACATAAAGTAGTTCAGAGCATTACTTTCAACCGCTTATCCAACGCTAAGGCTTGATTTGGATAGGTGAAAAAATAAAAAGAGAAGAAAATTAGAAAAAAAAAAGTGCGGGTAAATCAAGTTAAGTGTTTGTCTAGATTTACTTATATTTTACTCCTAGTTTTTCTCTCTTTTTGTTTTCTTTTTTATTCAAATGAAGGGTAAAATATACCTATAACTTGTTAGATGTTGTGTAAGATTAGGGTAAAATATCCTAACAAGTTAGTTAGTATGTATATTCATTAGCTTTCCTAAACATATGCGTAATGGCAATATTTCAGTCTCTCATGACAAACACCTTGATCTCCTTGATAGTGTTATTATACGGTCTTCATTGCCTTTATTCTTATATCTTTCAAAGTTTAAACTCAACATTAACGGATGGAGCATTTTAAAGTTCAAGTCATAAACGTAAAAATGAAAAATAATAAAATTAATATGACTGACATACACTGATAGGAGTCATGCTGACCCTAGATTTTAGAGAGGAGGATCAGAACACCAGCTATTTTTTTTTTGGTGGCAAAAGTGACAGAACATTAGATCATTCTAGGAGAAGAATTTCCTTCGAAGTCAGAACACAAGAGCTACCGCGCGTAGCACGTCTCATAATTCATTTTCATGCAACAAATAATAATTTTTTTTATTTGGGCGTGAGACCCATGTCAATCAATCAAATTCATATATCGGGATGATAATTTAGATTAAATTTGTAGATAATTAATTAATCTATATTCAAATCAAATAAGTTAATATCTGATAAATACAAATTAGAGATGAGTTTTTAAAACAATTTCATCTTCGTAGTTTGAGCTCGTCACGTAATGAAGGTGGGACCCTGATCCACGTCTTACTCCTAAGTCCTAACTTATCTCATATTTGTAAACAAAATAAATATAACAAATTAGTAATAACTAGATTATTTGCCTCATGCGTTACACGGATAAATTATAATTGATTTTAAAATTTGTAGAAAGAAATAGAGATAATTGGGAGGGAAGTCAAGATTATGGAGAATTTTAATATTTTACAATTTTTAATTGGAATAGTAAAAAAGGTTAATGTAAAAAATAAAATAAAAGGAAATTGAGACAATGGGAGGGAAGTAATGATATGTGAAGGATTTTTAATATTTTATAATTTTGAAATAGGAAAAATACAGTTCATAAACATGTGTAAGAACAGTAATATTCTTTCAGAAATATTAAAATATAAGGGATGGAATGCAGGTAGTTAAAATAATGAATTTTTTAAACGATAAATAATCAATTTAAATTGTAGAAGATTTACAACTTTTTTAATTGAAGGAATTAAAATAATGGAATGGAGTTAGTTAAGATAATGGGTAGTTTTAAAATATTTATTATTTACAATCATGGATTCTTATTTTTTAAATTTTTCAATAAACAACATAATGATTATTATATTATAACATTTTAAAGTTAACAAATTTTAATTTATAATTTCTGGTAAAAACAAACCATTTATGTAGAAGGAAATGAATGGGTTTGAAACTGAAATTTGGAAAATTAAAAAAAATATAAATTTAAATATTGAAGATTTTTTTAAATGTTAAGAGAAAAATTAAAGATAATGTGGGGCACTTACAAAACATTTTTTATATATGAAATTCAATTACTATATTTAAAAGTTGAAATTAAAAATTAAAAACGAGGAAACGGAAGGAACTTCTAGTTTATGAGACAGTTATGAAGATAGAAAATCATGAGGTGGAACAAAATATTAAAAATGGAAAAATTAAAGATAATGTGGGACAGTTAGAAAACTTTTTTAAATGTGGAATTTTTATTTTTTAAAAGATAATGTGGGACAGACATTTTTTAAATATCCATCTCATTAATATATTTTAAAAGATGAAATTAAAAATTAAGAGAGAGGAAACCGGGGGGAGTTCAAGATAATGAGACAATTATGAAAATAGAAAATTGTGGGGTGGAATAAAATATTAAAAATGAAAAAATTAAAGATAATTTGGGGTAATCAAAAAAAATTTTTGAAATATGAAATTTTTATTTTTTTAAGTAGCAGTGCTTATGAATAGTATTTTTCTTGAAAAGTATAAATATAAATGGGTAATAATAATAATAATAGAATTTAAGACTATGGAAATATTTTAAATTAAAGTATATCTATTATCCAGATAAATTGGTTTTGGAAAAACTTTAATTAAAAGTGATTGTTTTAAAAAAAAAAGTTAAACATTAATTTAGAGCTGGCTTAGTATTCTTATTGGGAAGTGTTTCTTACAAGTATGTTCAAGAAGATTACATATAATTTGTTTGTTTAACTTTTTATCTTTTCGGAAGTTTAAATTATTTTTTTAAATAAATATATTATATTTTATTATTAAAGACAAACATACTATTTTTAATTTAAAAATAATTAAAAAAGTCAGAGATGTATTTAAAAAACAATTAGAAAAATTAGAAAAAGATCAAGAAATAAAACTTCCATTGGTTTTAGTTGGGAAGTAAACTTGCCAATATGAGGCTCAACTTTTTATGATCCTAAACAAATTTTAGAACCAAAAAGATTAAATGATTTACTTTTCGATAAGCTTATTTTTTCTTTTTTATTTTTCCATTCCGAGCAAACAACCCCATAGTTTATTTCATTGTGAGAAGAGATAATAGAATATACTCCCTCTGATTTTTTTTATAAGCAATTTTTTACCATTTTACGTAAATTAAAAAAATTAGTTATTTTTTTAAAATTTTAAAAGAAAAAATCAAATATTCCCCTTTTACCTCTGTTTAATATAATAATATAATTTACATTAAATACTATTTGATAAATTAAAAATGTTTCTTTTATTTAAAAAGTCCAATAACAATTTATGAGAAGAAATAAATGATGAGGATAAAATAAAAAAAACTTACTAAACATTACAAAATTTTTTATAAAAAAAATCAGAAAAAAATTTTAAAAGATCCATTATAAAAAAGATCGAAAAGAATATGTAGGCATAACTCATGAGCATGGAATAAAGAAAGAACAAAACTTATGGGAAGAAGGAATTTTGTCGGAATCTTTATCGGTTCAAGTTTTACACCGCAAGTTCTCCAAGTTATGCTTGTGGGAAGAAGGAAAGTTCGTAGGTTTGGTGGTCGAAATGTTTTTCAGAGGCTAAAAGAATATAAGGAACCATATATAAGTTTTGCCCACAAAAGAAGCACCCTAAAATTATTGAATAAATGTAAAATAAAATAAAAAATCTAGACAAAAACATATCTATTCCTCATATTTATAAAAGTGAATCATTTTAATTTTTATATTTCTGGCCAAATAAAAAAAGTGTATATATATGAATACATATAAAGAGAATTAAAATAATAAATATATAAATAAGAAATAAGTTCCGTACACAAGTATAGTTTCTCATGTCGTTTTACCCAATGCATGAATTTAGATTATTTTATTTTTGAAAAAATCTTTATAAAAAAAAAAAACAACAGCCATGACCTATCTCAATTCACACAACTCCGTATTACCATTCCAAATCAAATGGTTAAAGTCAAAATTAATTAAAAAAACACATCTAATGCAAACATGCAATCCCAACGCAAAAGATAAACATTTTGAGTATTTAATAACGAATCATATATTTTTATTATTTTTATTCAAATATACAAAAAAATTTATATTTATTCTATTTTGTTTTGTGCAATAATAATTACTATTATTGAGTTTGGAATAACAATTACTTTATTTATCATTATAAATCATAAAATTCACAACAACTTACACGGCAGCCGTGTCAATTTAGTATTAATAATAAAAAAAAGTTGAGGTTGTTTTCGTAAATTGAAAGTATTCCGGGTTTGCCAACTCATTGATGACTCAGTTGATGATTTATGTACGTTTTCAATTGAAGATAAGATAAGACGCGGCGAAACGTTACGTCATTACCCTAATTTATATTACCAATAAATTTCCTAATTACATTGTTTTCTTTGACCAATTTCTAATTACTTCACGCTATCGCCTTGACCAAATGCCTCTCGTAATTCTGGTAAAAGAAAAAAAGCCTCTCTTTATCTTGGAATATTAATTTTAGGGCTCAATATTTTTTATTGCATTGTATTCCATTAATAGAGTAATATCTTATTTTCCATGGTCCACACTTATATTAAATAACTTATATTGATTGTATAATATTAAAATAAAAAATTACAAAAAAAAATCCAAACTAGTGAAATCATTCATTAGTCTGCTTTTTTTTTTTAAAAAAAATGTTGACTATTTTTTTCAACAACCGATTTTATGAAAGTTTCAGACGGATTTATGCACAATTCTTTTTGTTTTTTGATTGAATCGAACCTTTTGATTCGATTATGATAATATGGGATATCACAGAATAAAAATATTTTTCCAGTAATTTTTTATTAGACGCAAGTTAATTAAATGACAAAACTAATTTTCGTGGCATAATTAGTTTTGATGACAAAACTCTTAAATGTTTTTTTTTGGGCCAGAGACAAAACTTTTAATGTTGAAAACCATTGTCATGGAAATAATTCAATCTTAGATCAACCATTAATTAATCTTTTATATATACATGTTTATCGCTAATTTAATGTTTTTTGGACAACATCATTGGTTTAATTCAAAAAATTAATTATTGGTAATTTTAATTATAATTTAAATAAGTAATTATCAACAATTAAAAAGTTTGTTATTTCATGGATGTATCTTAGGAAACGCCCACGTGGTGCTGGTGCGGGTCATTTCTATTTTAGTTTAAAAAGGTAATAAACTTCCACGAACCATTATGTCCATGTCATGGGCCCAAAATCAGACTTTTCGTATTTGATTTAAATTAGAACAGTAAATCATTTTTTAAATATTGGCAAAAAAATCATTTTTTAAATAATAATTAAATGATCCATCTTTTATAATATATTATATTAATATAATTATAATGATATCACATTAATAAATAAAAGTTTGAGAGGAAAAAATAGTGTTTAATCATTTAAAGTATATCAAATTATAGCCATTCAGACCTAATTTAAATAGGAAAAATGGAGTGAAATATGAATAGAACTTTAAACTCAACATAATGAAAAAAATGTATATCACATTGTTATAAAATATATATCAAATTATTTTTATTTATTTTTCCATCTCTCCTCTCATTTTGGTTTGTAAAGACATTTTATGATTTAAAATTCAAATACCTTTGTCCATCATCTCATGTTTGGAAAGATTCCTTCCGTTCTCCATTTTTTTAAGAAGATGCGATGTATGTCTCATCAACCAGCCAAAAGTAGAATGAGTTAATTCTTCAAATAAAATAAGATATAACCTTTTAAATCTTTGTAATTATAATTATCTGTAAAAGCCTATTATAATAAGATTTTAAAAGACTCGTTAAGTTCAAAATATTATTAACAAAAGTATTTCAAACTGTAATTTCTTTAAAATTTGATACAGTAAATTTGATAATAATTTTCAGTTTAAAATAATTATAATTTAAAATTTTTAACTATCTATATATCTCCGGGTCTAATAAACACAAATGAGTTTGGCTAAAAGTGAAAAAAAGGGTAATGAGCTTTTTCTTATAAGTAGGACCAAAATTAAATCAAACATTTTTCAAGTTTATCTAATAGTCATGCCCATTTGGATTCACTTAAATAATCAATTATGGGCCCAAAAAATTAATTATGAAGAAGTAATAATTTATTTTTTTTAGTTAGGATAATTGATTTTTAGGCTCATAATTGATTATCTTAAGTAAATCCAAATACACACTCAATTTCATTAATTAGATTATAATAAATTGGGTGGGCTGCATGAACATTAAGTCAAAAAATAAATTGTACATTGTAGCTGGTGCAATTTATTATTAATTTCATATTTCATATTAATATTAATATTAATTAGAATAAGCTCTCATATTCTCTTTAGGAAATTTGAAAATTTTATTGAATAAAAAAAGGGACTAGAAAAAAATAAAAAATTACAAAATCCACCTTTCCCTATAGGAAAAAAAGGAAAATATATAATATATATTTTGATGATTGATAGTAATTATAATCTATATATAATTAAAAGTAGAATGAAGTTGTATATTTACCTCATAGTATGACTTTATTTAGGGATTTGGAATCTCTGTTGCACTTTTTGGTATTCCTCTTCTAATGCTGAAATAAATCAGACTTTTATAAAAACTTTAAAAAAGAAAAGAAAAGTGGGGCCCATTTATTTTAACCATAATACACAAGAATTATAGAGGAGCATCAAACAAAATGCAGCAGAGGTTTTGAATCCCTTCATTTATTGGGCTTTGTGCCCCTCTTTCTTTTTTTTGTTTTCTTTTTTTAAGTAACTTTAATTTTTTTCTTATTTATTTATTTTTCTTATAAGTGAGATTTATCTTTTATCATTATTTTAGGTAGGTCCCATATTTTTTAAAAAATTTTTATTTTTTCAATCTATATTAATTTTAATTAATATTATTTGATATCTTTTTTTTGAGATATGAGAGTTAATTATGAGATTATTTTTTAATTTAATATATTTTAAAATTAAATAAAACCTCCTCATATTCAGGCGTGCGTACTAAAAAAAATCTAGATATAATTAAAATTTCTTCAAGGACATCAGCCATCACTGAAAGGGAAAAAATTGTTCATAAAGAAAACTGAAATAAACTAATAAAATAAAAGTCTAATTTAAAAGAAAAAAGAAAAGAAAAGAAAAACGGAATTCTTTCCCACCTTCTCTGTCGCTGGCACTACTGTGTATATATATATATATATATATGTAATAAACAGCTCAACAACCACTTCATGGCCAATCAGTTTCATTACCGTTTCGTTTCAGTTCTTCAAGATTCTCTTTCTTGCTGATTAGAGACTTCAATCTCTCGGCATTTTCCAGTCTATTTTCTTGAAACTTCGAAACTCTTCCTTCGTTTTCTTCTGCCAAACTCATACATTCTTCTCTGTTTTCTGAGACTTTCTGGAAAACCAATCATGAATGCTCTTGCTGCTACTAACCGTAATTTCACTCGAGCTGCTCGCTTGCTCAATTTGGATTCCAAGCTGGTGAAGAGCCTGATAATCCCTTATAGAGAGATAAAGGTGATGAAAGCTCTTCTCTCTCATATGTCCTTTTGCTTTACGCGTTTAGTCTTGCTTTTCTGGATTTGTATTCTCTCCGGAAATTGAACATTTACGCTTACAGAGAGAAACATAGTAGGGTTTTGAAATTCATGCTTCGCACATTTTTAACAAACTGAGAGGATGAAATTCACAAATAGGTGGAGTGCACGATTCCCAGGGATGATGGAAGCATAGTGTCATTTGTTGGGTTCAGAATACAGCACGACAATTCTCGTGGTCCCATGAAGGGAGGGATCAGATATCATCCAGAGGTGATTTGTTATATAGCCTTCCTTTTTTTTCTCTTTGTATTCTTCTGAATTCTGCTTGAGTTTTTCGCAAATTAGGGGTCTAATCTAATGTTTACTTCACATGGACCTTGTAGACAAATCATAAATGTCAACGTCGTCTTTTTCTCCAATTTTTTATCATTTTAACTAGAAAACTTCTTGGTTTTTATTTATTTGATGTTAGGCATACAAATATATGATAATTTTGAAATTTGAGTCCTATATTAATATTGTTGGGAAATTGTTTATTTATTTATATATATAAAATTTTTAAATTAATATTAATATAGAATTGATTGCAAGTTGTACTGATCTTATTTTTATAAATTGGTTTTTTAAGTGGGAATATAGGCATTCAGTGTAACTGTTTTTAAAATAGTTTTTTTTTTAAAATAAAAAAATAAAAAAACTTATTTGATAAACTTATTTTTTATAAAATATTTTAATAAACAGAAAAATAAAAGAAAAGTGAACTCAGAATATTTTTAAGATATTTTATAATTTTTATTTTAAAAAATATAAGAAAAAGTGAAAAATACTCATTTTATTAATGATAAAATTATAAATTTTAAATAACTCATTTAACATTTATTAGTTATGATATTTATAACAATTATTTAAATAAAATTTTTTATTTTATTATTTTCAAACTTGTTATCAAATACAGTTTTACACAACTATTTTAAAAACAATAAAATAGAAAACGTAATGTGAATCAGACCCATTAATACTCAAATACCTTATCCTCCTACCTTAAACAAATTGACACTTTGCTTTAAAAATATGGGCAAGTTTACCTTAATTGTTACATAATAATCTTTCACATCACTAAGAAATTATTGCTGTTCTTTCTCATCCTACATTGCTGTAAAACTTGCCACTTTCCACTGTTTGTATGTCTTTGTCCTCAGACTCATTGGAAATTATGTAAAAAATTTTCAAGACAAGCTGATATGCCGTTTATAAGGTCATACAGAATGCTACGTGGTTATCGGTTCTTCTGAAAATTCTAGGTCATATGTCAGTTGTAAGCCAGCAGTTGAGTATCTGTAGTGAGCTTGTAGCCATTTAATACGGTGGCCAATGGTTCTATTGGAAAGCTGCTGGGGAATGAATTTCTTCTTGTTGATAATCAAAGTGAAATAACATAAACATAACCATCTTCCTTATGAATTTTATCCTCAAATCATCATTTAACTTGTTACAGTGTAGGTTGATCCTGATGAAGTAAATGCTCTGGCTCAACTTATGACCTGGAAGACTGCTGTGGTAGATATTCCATATGGTGGAGCAAAGGGTGGAATAGATTGCCTTCCAAAAGAGTTAAGCATGAAAGAATTGGAAAAACTCACTCGTGTTTTTACTCAGAAAATTCATGACCTTATTGGAGTCCACACTGATATTCCAGCCCCTGATATGGGCACTAATTCTCAGGTATTTGCATTATCACTATTATTGCAGTTGTTATGATACAATGATGTTTTTTCGGTGCCATGTAATTTTAGATGGCCTGAATTAGGTGTAGCTTTTGGGAGACAAATGAAGTATTTTTTAATAGCTTTTCATCACATAATTGAATCTTTCAAGGAATGTTATTTTCTTTTACATGTCATGTCCTCCTTATAAGAAATGTGTGATTTTCCTCTTGCTGTTTTCACTGAACATTCAAAATATTTTCCAAGAGCAGACAATGGCTTGGATTTTAGATGAATACGCAAAATTTCATGGTCACGCAGCTGCTATTGTTACTGGAAAGCCTATTGTAAGTATGTTTTGTAAGCGTAGTATGTTTTAAAGAAGGAATTTAGAAAAAAGTTATAGGAACTCTCTTTGTCGTGTTATGAATCTAAGGATCTTGGTGGATCACCGGGTCGGGAAGCAGCAACTGGGCGTGGAGTTGTTTTTGCAACTGAAGCACTGCTTTCAGAACATGGAAAGTCAGTGAAGGATTTAAAATTTGCTATCCAGGTACCTACCTCTAATATTACATATAAATTCTGCCTCCTTATGGTAATTAAGTACCTTTTATCAAAGTTAATTAACTTTCTGGTCCTGGGAATGGGCATTTATAGGGTTTTGGTAATGTGGGCTCGTGGGCAGCAAGGCTTCTTCAAGAAAGAGGCGGTAAGATCGTTGCAGTGAGTGATATCACCGGTGCTGTTAAGAACCCAAATGGAATCGATATCCTAGAATTGCTTGAGCATAAAGAAAAAACTAACAGTTTGACGGACTTCCCTGGTGGAGATAATTTGGACCCCGCAGAACTTCTTGTTCAGGAATGTGATGTTCTAATTCCATGCGCTTTGGGCGGAGTTATTACCAGGTTTTTGCTTTTGCTCTAACCTATTTCATCCTCAATCTCAGGCTCTTCTCAGTATTGCTTATTGAGAGCAATGTCAACTCTGGTGTGCAATGCATCTTGGATTGCTATAGAGATTGTAATATGGACTCTGTTATTCATGCAGTTAGTGTTTATCCAAAAAAAAGAGAGATTGTAATATGGACTCTGTGTTTCCTTCCAGGAGATAAATATCATCTAGTATACAATTTTTTTTCAGAAATTGAACTAAAAAACTGACGTTGGATATTTACAAGATGTATTACTTGTCTCTTCAATCAGCCAACCTTTCACAAGAACTTTTGGCTGACAATTTTTAGAATATAATGAAATAACTGCTCCTTTAACTGCTATTATTATAATAAGATAAAGTTATTCTCCTCTTACAATTCATTTCACGGGGCATTGTTGGCTAGAATTGTCTCCATGGATTCATTTGGTTTGAGTTCACTCACCTGTCTGAGTTTGAATAGGTTTAAAAAGCATGAAGTACTGTTGGTTATCATTGGATTAATTGATCTTAGAATTTATAAAACTTGCGGCACTTATTTTAGTTTACCTCTGAAGGGAAAATGCCGCAGATGTGAAGGCAAAGTTTGTAATTGAGGCAGCAAACCATCCTACTGATCCTGAAGCTGATGAGGTAAGATCAGTAAGTTGACTCTGACTAATTACTAGTATATGTGGATCATCAGAAGTATTAGCTTTGACAGTCAAGTTACTACTGCAGATTCTATCAAAGAAAGGAGTTGTAGTGCTACCAGATATATATGCAAATGCTGGAGGCGTGATCATCAGCTATTTTGAGTGGGTTCAGGTACTTAATAGAAGTATAATCTGTTGTCTAATATTAGTGTGCTTCAGAATTTGGATTTTTCCTATGTCTGTACTCTGTGGCGTATCTACTTAGCTGCATGGCAGTACTTCTTCGTCCATATATAATCATTCAACATCTGAGTTTCAAACAAAATTTCAAAACTATTGATAAAAGTTTGCTCATTGCATTGGGTATCTCAACTCTTCAAGCCCCTAAATTTGTTTCTTCACAGAGCAGCATGAGAAACTGAGATTGTCACTTGATGAAATAGCCAACTTATTATGGGTGCTGTAGTTTGGGTAAAAAGCTTTGAGCCTTTCAAAAAGACAAGAAACAAACATGGAACTTCACATAACCTTGAATGCATTTTCAACTTCATTACCAGTTTACTTAGTAATTTCTTGTAGCTTGACTTACTGTGTAATGATTTGGAGTGCTGGACAAACATGAGATATGTCAATTTACTTCTGTGACAGTGTTCTTTAGATAATAATAATTCTTACGTGTTTCAAGACTTGATGACCGCAGAACATTCAAGGTTTTGCGTGGGAAGAGGACCTCATAAACAGTAGACTTGAGGGACATATGACTAATGCCTTCCATAACATAAAGGGAATGTGCCAGAAATACGGTTGTGATCTTCGGATGGGTGCCTTCACACTTGGAATAGAACGTGTTGCTCATGCCACCGTCCTAAGAGGTTGGGGGGCATAGTTCATCTGACACAGTTCTGATTGCTCCCTTCAATAGAATTACTTACAGCATCTGACTGAAAAAAATGCCATTACAGATTTATTTTCATTCTTATCTTGCATACTTTGAAATTGTTGCAAGAATAAGTTTATACAGTGAGGGAGACTTTGCATAAAGAAAGAATGTCTAGTTTTGAACTTGTTCCTTCCAATGGTTACATATAATCATTTTCCATTGAAGTTTGTTATATGCTCATTCTCTTTCCGTTCCTGGATTTTGTTGGAATATGGCTGTCTCTGCTTCACTAGGTTTATATTGATGGAGTCTTTGTTAAATTGGTGGTGCAAAATTTTTGAATGAGTCCAGTCATTGTCTCTTGTCTTGAAGTAAAGTCACTTCATTTAGAGTAAAATGAAAAAATTGTTTTGCAATTTTCGTCTTCAGAGAGTAGAAAATATCATTCGTGATTTGTTAAATAGTCCAATCAAATATTGTGATAGTAATTTTAGTTAAGGGTAGAATATTGGTAGAAATATAGACTATTTGCACGATGCGAGTCAAAAACTACACTCCAAGAAAGATGACGACTTAGAACCATGGGTTGGTTTGGACTATGTTGTCATTTATGTAATTTCCTCAACTTTATTTGACTTATACATTCATACTGTCCTAAAACTGAGACAAAAGCTGCCTAAAAAATCACTCCTTTCGGTCCACACATTCTGATCCATATGTACAAGAAGGATCTGTGATCTGTTAATATGGACGGAGGAAGGAAACACTAAGAATATGGCACTTGAATTGTTAATCTTGTTTAGTTTTAATCTCTCCAAACTAACGTTTTTTATAAATTTAAACGATATTAAACTCATTGCACTATAGCTCTTTCGTCAAATGACCCAAACATGTTAACCAAACTAAATGAAGCTGAAGTGGATTTGTTATTTCCTAGTAAATCTGGTATGGAACCCGGTTAAGAGCATTTGCTCAACAGAACTAATAACAACAAACAACAACTACTGCTACTTTACATGGAACATTATAGCAAGAGGGGAAAAAAATTCACCTTTTGTTACAAGTGATGTTGCAAACAGAAATTCAGCTTGGTGTGCCCTAATAAATTAGAAAAATGTCATACAATGCTAGAATTAAACACATGTAGATCCAGTAATGTATTGTAGTGTCCCTTCTCAATTTCCTCCTCCTTTACTTGATGAAGAAGTAAGGTCTCGATAATTAAGTCCTCCCAATCTAATCCATCAACTAGCTCTCTTCTCTTCATCTTTCTCTCAGAACAATTTCCTTCCAAAGGGGAGATATGGACACTAGCACTTGGATCAGAATTTAGCAGCATTGATCTTCTCTAATAAAAGAAGGTTGGCGTGGTTTCAAATCCTACATCCTTCTCGAGTAACTCTTTAAGTAAAAGCTTTTTGCTCAGTTATGATTTTCCACTCACAACACTTGTGAAGATTAATCTGTAACTCTTTCCTTTCCCTCTAACACCGAAACATGAATGGTTGCTCTCTATGCATCTTGGTTTATTTATACATTACAAAATCATGTACACTATTAACTTATACAATAATTAATTCTTCTTATTTAATGTTTTAAAATCTAAAATTCAAACTTTCCTATTCTTTTTAATAGATAATCTTTTTAAATCTCATCTAATACTCTAAATTTTAAACTTTCCTACTTTTTGATATTAACATATATAATATCTTAAATATAAAATTCTTTAATCTGATCTAACATGTTAAAATTTTTCTTTTTTTATTAGAAAATATTTTTATTTTATGAACTTGTCTAACATTTTGAATTTTAAACTTTCCTTATATTTTTATTATAAGGCTATCCTATTTTATATTTATATTTTATAGTATACAAATATAAAGTTACATAATTTCTTAAATATAAAACTATTCTATCCTATATTAAAATATATAAGACTTAAGTATCTTAATTCTTATTAAAAAAAATCTCATTCTTAACCAATGGCAATAAGTCGGTAAACGAAACAACTAAACAGACAAAAGCTGTGGTAATGTGGCATAGCGAGGAAACTCCATGGAAGCAAAAACAAAAGCAAAGTCGTCAAGAGATAATTCTGTCAAAGCTACGGTAACACTTGGAGAAAAGGGCAATACAAAATAAAAAAGAAAAAAACAATTCAGATGATATGAACTCATTCAACATTCTGAAGACCAATTCCCTAATTGTGAGGAAAATAAACTGTTAATTTACCATAATAAACCAAAACTAAAATGTTTAACATAATACAGAGTGAAATATAAGTATGGAGAGAAATTAGAGAACGAAAATTAACTTCTCAGTAATCCAGTTATAAAAGAAAACATTACCTCTTGCGACAAAATTTATTAATAAAGTATTGCATATTGATTTAAAAATTAATTTAAACTTTTGAAAAGTAAAAAGTAAAAGAAACAAATTACTATATATCAAACTTTTCAAAAAGCATATCAAGGAAGTCCCAATCCTATGAGAATTTCAGACTTGTAAGTTGTATCCCATTTCTCTGTCAGCTTTATTGACGATATTCTTCACTCTTGAGTTTGACGGACCTTCCACGTATACAATGAAAACCATGTGAAAGCTATGGAGAAAACACCCAAAAATGGATCTTTCTTAATGGTACATTTCTCTTTCTAACACCGAAACATGAATGGGAGTCAACGAATAAAATGAATACAAGTGTCTGGAAGTCATAAATTGGGTTTGATTGGAGGGAGACAGCATTTGATGGTCATAAATTGAGTTGATTTTTGACGATGGTAATGTCCTAAAAGCGGTTAACATTGGATCCAGCTCGAATTGCATATAGTGTGACCATGTGGAATGAATTTGGCAATTGACCAAAGCTCTTGTGCTCCTCGTGCTTCCAATGGGGCCAAAAATACACACACACACACACACACACACACACAACTATTTAGTGTCTAATATTATGGTATCATATTTAAATATTATCAAGTTTGATTAAAGGCAGCCATTATATAATGACTTATTTCATCCAATCCTTAATCCTCCTTGAGGAAATCAAGTTCTTTTTTACTTGATCTTATTATATTTATTTTTGTTTTATTTTTAATATAAGAGGCTTTTCGTAAAAATTTTTTATACTTAATATAAGAGTTTTTTTTTTAAGTTAATGAAGCAAAAATGACTGATTTTCACAAATGCCCATGATAATTTTAACTTTTTTCTCTCCAAACATTAATATGGCCTATAAGTTAATAGCTTTTAATAAGGATATTTTAATAATGTTATAATGCTTTTTTTTTGACAAATTTAACATTTTTAACTAATTTTAACTGTCTTTCATAATTTATATGATTTTGGTTAAAAAACTCTTATAATTTTTTTGATTCGGCTTATGACATGTTAACCTATATGAGTTGGGTCGACTTATTTTTCCAATCTTACTTAAAACCAACCAAAGGATGAATGAACTCTACTCCTAGAAGTAATTTAAGAGAGAAGGATGAAAAAGAGGTATATGGAATTATACATTTAATTTGATTAGTGCAAAGGAAAAAATTGATTTTGATATATAAAAATTGATATGTAATAATTATTATACTAATTATATCATCATTACTAAACGACTTATTTCCATTAACTTTTTCAATTAAGGGATAAAAGAGATATTTTTTGTTTATTACATAATGATATGGTTATATAATTTATAAATGTGAAATAAAGTAAAATATTTATTACCCCAATGCATTCTCAAATTATAAGGTGAAAGAAAAAGCTAAAAAAGAACAAGAAGAAAAAATAAAAGTGATGCATAAAGAAAATGTTATATTATTTTTAGTTGGAAATCAAAAAGAAAAACCTCAAAAATAGAAAAATTGAGCACGGGTGATTGGATTGAATGTATAAGTTTATCCCCGTAAATGAAAGAAGATACGTATACTTGTCATACCCAAAAAAAGGGAAACAACACGATTATTGCATGAAATGTTGTTGTGCCATTATGGCAAAGCAAGAAAAAATAACACCTTTGTTAATCTCGTGCATTTTTATTAATAATTGCTATTACTTTTTGACCTGAGAAATAATTGTTACTATTACTCAACTTTAAAATTTAATAATTATTTAAAAAAAAAATTTAAAATGTCGAATGAAACTAATAGACCTAAATAATAAAGATTACTACCTTAGTCAAATAATAATAATAATAATAATTAGATAATAACATCCAAAGAAAAAAGATGAAGGTACTTCCCGGGAGAGAAATGGCAAGGGGAATGGGCGCAATTAGGAATGAGGATTGAGGATGATGACTCATGTTAGCTTCTTAACGCAGGCAATTTCCTGTGATATGCATCTTCATTTCGTCTCTCCTTAACTACGAAAAACGCTTTCAGATGCCACAGATTTGCCTCCACTTGCTGCTCCAAAATGGCAATATCATCTCCTCCCTCGCCAACGCTCCTGGACAATTCCGACGCCGAGCGCCCCCTTCGCGAGGCGGAGGAGCGCCTCCGTGAGGCAATCGAGGAGCTTCAGCGTCGCCAGCGCCGTGCTACTGCTCACGTGCACCACCAGCACCATCTGGATTGCCCTTCCTGCGATCACAGTCCTGATGAATCATGTGTCGCCCACGCTATAGGTAATCTCTGCCAGAGCTTCCTGCTTTCATATGGCGTCCGCGTTGGTATTGGAATTCTGCTTCGCGCGTTTAAGCTCGCACGGAGGCAGTCGTACTCTTCTCTTCTTGATCTTAAGGTGAGAAGCGAATTGGAGCTTGGCGGTTTTGTGATAACTGACGTTGTCTCGATCATTTCTGCTCTTTGACTTTTGCTTTTAACTTCCTTATCGTGTTGGGTTTCTTCAGTCTGGGATCAACGGTAGAATTGAATGATACTATGGCATTGGTTCCTAGTTAAATCAAATAGTGGCGATGTTGTACTTCGGATTGTTGTGTTTATAGAAAATTCATTGCACACTATTGGGCAATAATGAGCATTATTGCTGTGGTTGTGCTTATTTTATTTTGGCATGAATGAAACTCATTAGGACCCCTAACAAATCCCAAGCCCATACAATCCAACTGAGCTTAGCCCAGGTGGACGTTGTGGCTAAGAATATCGAAGGATTTTTTTTTTAATCTTTCTAGCTTTCTCTTACTAGGCAATAATGTATATTTGATGGAAGTAGTAACCATAATTTACGTTACATTTCTTATTTTAGTAATAAAGGGAGAAATGTATGAAGATATGCTTATCCTTTTCTTTTTCTTCTTTTCACAGCAACTTGTTTCAGAAAAAGATCTAATTGTAAGAGAAGAAGCATGCCGTATTGGTTTACTTTTTGGTGGTTTTACTGGATCTTATCATGGCCTTAGATGTTTACTGAGAAAATGGAGAAAGAAGGAGGCGCCACTGAATACGTAAGTAGCAATATATTTCTTTATAACTTATCCTCAAGGTTTTTTAAAGTTCCATCTTTAATTTTTGTGCTGTGATGCTTGGATTTGCTTCATGATGTTGTGCACACATTGCTTATTTATAACTCTGTTTGAGGGCATGATGGAGCAGAATTTTAGCAGGTTCAGTTGCTGGTTTTTCTATCCTGGCATTAAATGATTCAAGTAGGAGGCGTACGCTAGCTTTGTATCTGCTAGCTCGGCTAGCTCAGGTACTTTAAAGCGTACCCCAAAATAAATTTTCTGTGATATCTGAATTATTATGTATTTAATGTTTCTCCCCTCTTCAGAATTGTCTGCCCACACAAGTCTGATGGATATTTTTATATATCAGTGTGCTTATAATTCTGCAAAAGCTAAGAACAAGTTTCACCTTTGGGGAAGTCATTGGAGACATGGAGATGCTTTGCTCTTTGCTCTATCTTGTGCACAGGTATTCAATTCTTATCTTGACTTTTCTTGTTTTGATTTTATACTTAGTTGTTGTGATCCTTTGTTCTTGTCATCTATACAGATCTTTTGCTCTTGTCATGTATACATGCATCTGAAACAGGTTATCACTAGGGCATAAAACTAGGAGATATTGTTTTCATGAATAGCATAGATAAGCCATGCAACAGCGTTTATTGTTGCTTTGTTGTTATGGTATACAATTATGTTCGGATGGTTAATATATCACAACAATGAGAAAACATTATGTGTAGAGTTTGAGATTGGACGCAAGGAAAAGAGGCTTCTTACAAATTACCTGGGTTAAATCATGGGATAAGGTTACTACTTGGTGGGATATGAAGTTATTAGACTGAAAGGAATATAATCTAGTTGGCATTTTTATGTTGCTTACAGTTACAGGGACCGGGCCAAAACTGGTCAGTTTGTTACTTGTATGGATCCAAAGTCTGAATGCAAGGATGTCCTGGCAGCAAAACATGCAGTGAAGACATTTAAATGTAGGATCCTTTGGTGGAGTAATGGTTGAAACTGGGGTATATTTAAGATGGAAAAAGAAATATCAATGAGAAGATTGTAAGATAAATGCGATTTGGTTGTTCTCTCACATAAGTGGTTGAAGCTTTTGTGGCTTTTGGGAAAATATTTTCTTGTAGAAATGAGTTTAGGCCTCAAATGGATGAATTTACATAGTTTATATAGTGAAAGAAATGATTAATTTTTTTTTTCCAGCTGGCTGAAATATGCAGATAAGTATTTTAGGAGGATCCCTGAATCCCTTATGCTCAATATTACTTAGTTTCTCTCTTTGAATTTTTCTGTTATAAAAAAATGTTGCCACATACTTAGTAAGAGAAATAGATGGAAGACAAATTAGGCTTTTTTTATAGGGGTTCTGATGGAATTATTCAATTTTAAGTTTCATGGGATCTAAGGTATTATGACATTGCCAAACTTCTTTCATTTGGTGAGTAAAAGAGAGAAGAAAAAGATGAGCATTAGTATGCTAGACAAATTCAACTTCCGGTGTTGGACCTTATTATTATATTCTATGTTTTATTGGAATTTTGCTTGTAAAATGTTGACTAGGCTGCTTATATGTTTCGTTTATTTAATTTTGAATTAATATGAGTTAAGGTTGTGCATATATCCATTCTTTTTGAGCTTGAAGACATGCAGTGCAACAGGAAGGGCTGACAAAAAATTAGCAGTTGAACATAAGGAGCATAAAATGTTGAGTTGTGAATTTTTTACTTGAGAGTAATGTGAGAATTTTTTGTGAGAGACATCTTTTCCCTTGTTGTCTCTCTCTAAGTAGTAACAGGCTTGTTTTTCTCTAAAGGGGTTATGTGAGGGCTATAAACATCTCGAGTTGATACATATGCACACATGCACCTGCATACACACCCCCGCAATGCATGATATATATATCTCTGTGTGTGAGCCCTTTAATACGCAGAACAAAAAAAAAAAAGGATTGAAAAAGAGGTTTTGTAGTTTAGAAATGATATATTTGTGAAAAAACCAAAAACATTGAGCGCAAATTGGCTGGGAAGTCGCTGTTTTTTCCCCCTGATATAGGCTTGTATGCCACTTGATCATGAACATTAATTTATTTATATTGCTTTTAACTTTGATCTTTAGTTGCTCATCTACTTCGTGATTACAGCCACTCATGTTCTATGGAACTACATCTCTATAATTCCTTATGATTTTATCAATTGACAACTTATGTCAGGTTATGTATGCCTTTGTGATGCGTCCTGAGAGCTTGCCAAAATCCTATCAAGACTTTATACAAAAGGCTGGACCAGTTGCAGAGCCTGTATATAAGGCTGTAAGGGATAATTGTAGAGGTTATCCAATTGATGTTGTTTCACTCTCGGCTTTTTTATCAAGGAGAGGAAAATCTGACTATTCAAAGTTGGAAGAGTTTCCTTCTATTATACCTTGTTTCGTCATTCATCCAGGAACAAATTCATGTTTGTCTCACAATGCAAAAGCAACATCGGCAACATTTAAGAAAACATTCCCACTCTACTTCTCTCTGACCTTTGTACCATTTGTTGTTCTGCACCTACAGAAGGTATTTCTTAAGCAACCTTTTCTGTTGCTTGCTAATTGGCAACTCAAATACTTAAGTAAATGAAGAGTAAGAAAAGAGTCATATGGAATATGAATGTACACATAATGGAAATGTTTGTAATTAGCCTCTTCCAAGTGCTCAGGAGATTGCTTTAGTTAATCTAGTTGCTTCTAGTGAGTTCTATATAGTTTTCTTTTTATTTCTTCAACTACAATTTTTGTTAGAGCTCACTCTTGCTTCGATGCAGCCATCATAATCTCAGTTTCTGCATAAGAAGATAAGCAGTCATATGCATGATGGAACTTCATGCTTTTCACAAGTGCTATTTTTCCTTTCCATATGCTTTAGTAGACAACTTCAATATAGTAGAGAGCTTCTAAGAATTGCATGATAATAGTTTCTTGATTATGATGGCCTAAAATCAATCTCTAGGCTATTTCAATGCTCTTGTGAAGGTGCCTCAGTTTTCCACTCTATTAAGTTACGTTATCAGGTTTTTGTTTGTTGAAAGTTATAATGATTATAGCACTAGATTTTCGGAGCTCAGTATTGAAATAGTGTACTTATGGTAGTTAGAATAGTTTTCATATTAGTCCTTATAGTAACAGAACCATAGTTGTACTACACCAACTGTAGCTCTATAAATAAGTTAGAACCGTAAGGAGTTACTCACTTATGTATTCCAAACAATTCTGTCTCCTTTTTCTTTCCTAAACTTTACCCTTGGTATGTATTCGACTTTGATCATGGATTTCTTTCTTTCTTTATTGTTTATTTTCCCTTATTGTAACCGTGAATAGTATTCTGTTCCTGCAAAAGTTTCAGTGACATTCATGTAGATATTCAAGGTTTTTTAATCCTTGAAACTTATTGTATTAAATAACAACCGTATACATACATAGAAGATAGATGGAGAGAAGACTCTTACTGCAACAAGATGTAACTTAATGCTAATTCTATCCTAATCAAGATAGGACACTGAAAACTAATTTTATCCTAGTCAAAACGGAACAGTTAAAGTCAATCCTTAATGCATAGAAGTATTATCCAAAACTATTAAAAAAAAAGTCTTAATTAAAACAAAATAGATAAAATAAAAGAAAGTTAAATAATTATAGATGCATAATAATAAAATATCCAAAAGTGTTCATGATGTGAGAAGTTTTCGTGTGTTTTGCTTGAATAACATACACGTACTGTAGTCTTGCTATTATGATTGAGTTCCAATTTCTGCCACGAATAAGATTATGACTATTATTATTATGCTTGTTGATTTCAGATTAGATTCTCTAGCCAGACTAGTTGTTGCTGCTGTTGTCACTTTAGATTTTGTTCTGACGATGATGGTGTTGTTTGCAGTTCATGGATGCTCCTTTCCGTACTTTCTGGTTAGCTATTAAAGGAGCTGTTCGCTCAACAACTTTTTTGTCTGCTTTTGTTGGAATCTTTCAGGTGGATGTTTGTTGATTTCTAACATTCTTAAGAGATGCGTGTATTATGATTCATTATATCATCAATTTCTCATAAATTATGCAGGCAGTCATATGTCTACACAGAAAAGTTGCTTCAAAGGATCACAAGCTTGTATATTGGATAGCAGGTGGCCTAGCTGCTCTTTCAGTTCTAGTGGAGAAAAAGGCTAGGCGGGCTGAGCTTGCTTTATATGTTCTTCCTCGAGCTGGAGATTCATTATGGTCTATCTTGGTGAACAGGAACCTATTTCCAGATATTAGGAATGCTGAGGTATCTTCAAGTTACTTTGCACTGGAAAGTAAAACTGTCTTGGAAATACCCATCCCAAAAAACTGTTACTAGAATGCTAGTGCAGAACTGAAAACCGAATTTGTCAAGAAAATAGTCAGTTATACTGTCCAGTCCTCTCTTGATGTTTTCTGGGAGTTCTATATCCTTCCGTAATTTCATGTCCTTAGAGGTCTTAGTGTGATATTATAAAAGTGAATAAAAGGACATTTAGAAATAGAAATGTAAGTTTGGCAAGAAAAAAAAAAGCAGGGAAAAGTAATAGGAATGTAAGCATCAAAAGCAACTAGTCTACTGGACATGTAACTCGAACCAAGGACAAAAGCAAGGGCCAATAAAAATTTAATGCAGTAGATTTATCGGATGGTAGGATTTTTTTTAACAAATCCGTTTTAAAGAGGTTTTACTCGCTGTAGCTATCTTAGGTGCAAGCAGTGTGTGTGTGTGAGTACTCCTGTATAAGTATCACTTGTTTTTGGTTCCGTTCTGGGGCTTCTAAGAGAATGGAAGATTGAGGATTCACAATGTTGAAGCTTTTATAAGACAAACGTGGCCATAATGTCTCATTTTATACTCTTAACTGGTGCAGGTTTTCTTGTTTTCGCTGTGCATGGGAGGGATGATGTATTACTTGGATTATGAGCCTGAAACCATGTCTCCATTTCTTAGGGGCCTAATCCGCCGCTTCCTTGCCAGCAGGATTAGCAATCCAACCCCGCCCTCTAACCGAACTGCTTCCTACACATACTTGCAAGCTCTTGATGGCATGACGAAGCCAAAACTAGATGAAAAAAAGGATTCGGAATCAGAACCTTCTTCAGAGAAATACAATTTAGAGTCCATTCCGGGTCTTTGACATTGTCATTTATATTTTAGTTTTTATTCTTGACGGGTGGGGAAGATTGTCAAATTGATCTTCTATATTTACGCATCCAAAGAGAAATACAAAAACTGTGGATGTGTGTGACGTCAACATTTTATCTTCACACCGATCATTATTTTTCTCTCACAATATAGTATATATGTATTTTCTTTTGTGGATGTAGAAGATTTAAATTGGAAGATTGGCTCCCTCAATTTCTGTTTGTTTCTTTTTTCCTCAAGGTATAAACTATCTTGTACAATTATATCCAACATTTTTAGTTGTGTTGATTGAGCCATTGCCAATTAGGAATGGCAGGTTTTTTCATGTCGTTTTATTGACCTGAAAAATCTGGTCTAATAACCAGGTTGGAGTTAGTTTTTACTATTCTTTTAAGGGAAAAAATCATGTTTGAAAGGAGTTGAGTTTGATTATAGATGTGTGTAGGGAATTTAGATTTTTAAAAGTGAATTCAGGTGAAGTGAGAAGAAAGATAAATACAAAATTATTGGTCTTATTTTGTGGGATTTACATGTTAAAAATCAAATTTATTGTCCATGTCTATTTCACTTCACTTTGAAGCCACTTTATAAGATATGTGTATATGTGCGTTTGTGAATTTTTACATTTCCTATTTATGAATTTTTATATCATATGCATTGGAAATGTAGATTTCCTAGAGTGAATTTAGGTGAAATGAGGATAGAGATAAATACAAAATTTTAGGTTTTATTTTTGTGGAATTTACATGTTAAAAATGGAATCCACAATCATTGTTTACTTTTCTTCTCAATTCATTTTAAAGTCACTTCATATGTGTGTGTGATAATTTTTAAATTTCCTATAACCTCCAAGTAAAAGGTGGGTTAAGGTGAAAAAATTATAACATATGTGAAAACGGTTAATTGTGATGAATCAACTTTCATCCATGAAATTTCTGACAAAAAAAAAAAGAACTTTTCACCCATGAAATTGTGCCAATTCAAATAAATCAACTTTAAATAAAAAAATTGCGGCAACTTAATCGTTAGCAGACTTACTTATATATATATTTATAAGATTTATCAAATTCAATACTAATTGAACTAGTCAAATTTCTTTTTTTGCTAAGATGGAAAGAAACCAGCAACCTAAAGCAAAGAAACTATGTGACCTCGCTATGGCGCAGGAACTCATCTAACATGTCAATAGGAATGAAGTGTAAGCCATGGGGGCGATCTAAAGCTCCCTTGGCAAGGGCATCAGCTTCCATCATATAGTCTCTCCCCACCATCTGAACCTGCACAGGCCAGTCCTTCTTCAGAATGTCCTTGACTTCTCTAATCAGGCAAAAATCGTGGTGCAATTTAGACACCTCCTCTTGAATAAGATTAATGGCCTCTAAGCAGTCACTTTGAAGAACCACATTCCATAGCCCCAAGTCCCAAGCTAGTTTTAAACCAAGGAGACAACCCCAAATCTCTGTTGGAAACGCATCATCCACCTCCATCCTAAGCATAAAAGCTTCAACAAGATCACTATTCCCCCTTCGGATCACACCCCTGCAACCTCCTCTTCTAGAGAACCTTGAAAAAGCACTATCAACAATGATACGAGCCTCATAATTGCTCTCCTCAAGATAACTCGCAAGTTTCTCCACCATCTTGCAGCTGTTGGAACATGCCATAGCTTACCTCACTTTAACCATGTAACGCATAATACCCTTTGCTTCAGCCACAACGTCATTGGCTCTACAAGTAACGTTCTGGAACAGTCTCTCATTGCACTTTCTCTACAAAACCTAGCAAGTGATCGTAAACAGATCAACCCATCGTTCAGTCTCTCGGCCTCACTTCTTCTTAAGATTCATCTCAAGCCATTCCTTTCAGCTTTCATTGAAGAACTTACTTTCGGCCGATATCTTGATCATCTGCCCCAAAACAAACCTCGCTAGCTCATAATCCCAAAAAACATGCAAGATAGTCTTGGTACAACTGATGTACTAGGTACAGTTGCCCGAGTCATGGATAACTCTTCTTCCCTTGAGCTCATTTGTAAGAATCTTGCCATGCAACATAAGCCACAATGTCATCTTACACCATTGCAGCACCAGGAGCTTCCAAACTTTCTGCCAAAGACTCGCGGGGGTGCACCCCTCCTCATCAAGAACACGATAAGCAGACTTAAGGGAGAAAGTCCCACTACATTCATGCTTCCAATGAGCTCTTTCCTCATTTGTTGTGTCTTTAACTATATTGATTTCTTGAGCCACCTTGTCCCATACACCCTTAATACCACTCCAAGCGTGAGAGCCAGGGAGGTCTTTATTGATCTTGGGCATGAGGTCATCTCCACAGCGGTATTTCTCTCTAACCACCTTCACCCAAAGAGCCTCTCTGTTGTGAGAGAGACCCTACTGAAGCTTCATCATGAAAGCTTGGTTCTGTTGCTTGGAGTGCCTAAGGCCTAGCTTGCCCACCTTCTTTTCTTTACATTTGCTCTTCCAAGATACAAGGTGCATCTTCTTACATTTAGGTGAAGAGCTCTATAGGAAATCTCTTGCTCGTTTATCAATTTCCTCACAGCAACTACTAGATATAGGGGTTATCTGCATAAAGTACATTGGAATAGCAGAAACAATTGAAGAAACAAGAGTTGTAAGACCGGCCAAAGAGAGGAGGTGGGTCTTCTAACTTCCCAATTTACCCTTCATCTTGATCACCACAAATTGGTACATTGAGTTTTTAACATGTTCATGATGTAGCGACTCACCCAAATACTTCCCCAAATCCTTAGTGATAGAGAAGCCCAAGCTTTCACTGATTTGTGAGCTAACGTTATGGTTCACATTTCTAGACAAGAAAACTCTGGTTTTTGTAAGGCTTACTTTTTGCCTTGATGCATTACAAAAAGTTTCAAGGCACTCTTTGATAACATTGGCTTGGGACATGTTTGCTTCAGAGAACAAGATAATATCATATGTAAAGAAGAGATGGGATACCGACAGACCATTCTTGGAAAGCCGGATCAGTCTCCACTTTCCCTTACACATCTCCGCTTGAATCAAATGGGCAAACTTCTCCATATAAATGACAAAAAGATAAGGGGATATAGGATCACCTTGTTTAATTTCTTGTTTATGAAGGAAATGTTCCGCTTTACTTCCATTCCAAAGAATTTGCATACTAGGGGAAGAAATACAAGTATAAATCATATCAATAAGTTGAGAGGGAAAATTAAGTTCAAATAGACAATCTTTCACAAACTCCCATCAGAGCTTATCATAAGCTTTCTCCAAGTCAATCTTAATGGTCATATACCCCTTTTTACCCTTCATGTTCCGCATGCTATGATTAACCTCCTGAGCAACAATGATATTATCCAAGTTCAGTCATCCAGGGACAAAACTACATTGGTTCGGAGAAATCACTAGCAGAAGGAAATGCTTGAATCTATTAGAGATGACTTTTGTAATGACCTTATACACCACATTACACTGACTAATAGGCCAAAAATCCTTAATGGTCTTAGGGTGATCCTTTTTAGGGATAACCACTAACAGAGTCCCATTAACATTGCGAATAGAATTTGGTTCCTCAAAAGCTCCCTTAACAAGGGCCCTACATGCTACCACTGGGACTAAAAGAATAGGGCGTTCAACCCATTCAGTCTTGGAGATTTGAGAGCTCCCATTCCAAAAGTGGCTTCTCAAATTTCTTTATTAGATACGAGATTGGAAAGGCTACAGTTCTGCTCTTCAGTCATGGGAGGAGAGGTGGCATTCAACTCAATCAGTTTATGATTGGACCCTTCCTCTTTAAAAGATCCACAAAGAATGATATTGTCTAGGGGTGAATATGGGCCGGGCCGGGCCGGGTTTGACCTCTGCCCGATGCCCGGCCCGATGTTCTTCGGGCCAATATCGGGCCAGTTCCGGGCCAAGTACCGGGCTGGCCCGATATTATTATATATTTTTTTAAAAAAATTAAAAAATAAAAAATAATTATTTAATAATAAAAAATATACTTATTTATACTTAAAAATAGATTTTCTTAAAACATAATCTTAGAAAAAAGATAATTTTTTCAAAATTTATGAATATTTAATCATTATACATTATTTTTACATAAATATTAAGGTAAAAAACTAATTCAAAATTTAAAAAATATTTGAAACATTAAAATCTTAAAATGTTTTTATAATATTTACATAGTAAATGTATTATATTAGATACATGAAGAATAAAAATCTTACAAAATCAATTAAGATATATAAAATAATTGAAAGAAATTAAAAAATTATATATATATATAGTTTGGGCCGGGTCGGGGTTAGGGTGTCTGACCCTAACCCTGGCCTGGCCCGAAAGTTGACCCGGCCCGATTGGTCCGAAAGTGGTCGGGTCGGATAGGACCAATCGAGCTCGAGCCAACTTGTTCACCCCTAATATTGTTATAACTTTGATTGATTCCACATCATATATCTATTGACCATTATCATCCATAAACCTCAATTTTATTTGCCTTTCTTTTATCATTGGCTCGGAGATGAAAATATTTAGAATTCTTGTAGCCTACAGAGAACCAGTCACATTTGACCTTTTGGTCCCAAAGCAAGTCCTCTTGAATGGGTAGTGGTAAATAGGTCTTTGCCTAATTCAATGTAATATAACAAATAGTAAGTAAGAAAAAATTTAATATAAATGAAAAATAATTAGTATCATGTATCTTTTAAAAATAAAAATAAATATTTAAATAATTGACATGTAATAAATATTACTCTCTTTATTTTAGTTTGTAGTGCATTTTTAACTATCACATATGGATCAAGGTAATAGTTAGTAACTAAATAAATTTTTCACATTTTCTTAAATTATCCTCATTAAATGTATTGTGAATGAAATATTTTAATAATAAATAAATATTTAGACCTATTAGTTAGGGATAATTTTGAAAAGAAAAAAAATATACTACGTAATTAGTAGAGTGCATTATATTATGAAATATAAATTTCTAAAAAAAGTGGATGAGAGCACATTAAATAATTAATCTGAAATTTATACTATGCTTAACTCTCAGCTTTACCTCATCATTCATCATACATAATATTTTTCTTAAAAAAAAAAATCAATTCAGAAAACCAAAAAAGTGCTTTAAAGGTTTATTTGTCACTTCAGTGGATTGGGGTGATGGAGCAGGAAGAGCAGCATCAACATCAACACGAAGAGCATGATCTGTACGGAGGAGAGATCCCCGAGGAGGAGATGGATGCAGAATTGAGGGTTAACGAAGAAGAAGGAGAAGACCGCCATGGCCCCAATCACCCCAACAAGGTTCCCTCAGTTTTCTCTCTCTCCCCTATCCCCTTTCTGTCTGCTTCTTATTCTGCCTTCTCTTATAGGACTTGGAGGATATGAAGAAGAGGCTCAAGGAGATTGAGGATGAAGCTGGCGCCCTTCGTGAAATGCAGGCTAAGGTTGAGAAAGAGATGGGTGCTGTTCAAGGTCTCTTTTCTCTCACTCTCTCTATCAATGCATATTTATTGCTATTTTGCTTCCCACATGATCGATCTTTTTGCGCATGAACGCTAATATGTTTGAATGAATTCTAATATGTTTGAGTGAACAGAATCCTCCACGTCTAGTTTTTCTGTGCTCTTTATCATACGGGGCCAAGGTCCTTATTGTTTGCCAACTAAATAATCCCAGATTCAAATATATATTCTGCTTCATTGTTTTTTATTGCAATCTTAAGCTTTTAATTTATACTTAATTGTTTTGCGTTTTATTCAGTTTCATGTAATTGGGTCCTTTCTAACCACGTATCAACTTCTACATGTTGAGGCAAGGACTGTTGACTGATTATAGGGGCTATTAGGCTGCAAATCTCTCACCTAATTGACTGATCTTTTCAGAAACGAGAGGGAGATGAAGGCAGTGTTAATACTATTACCAGTTTCAACTTTGAATTAAATTTACAAACCCTTCCTAGAAGGTGGCCTGATTAATCATTCCTCTCGAATTGTTTGGGTGTACAGTTGTTGGTTTTTGGAATGAAATTGAAAGTTTCACCCAAAAAAAAATTCGTTAAATCATTCTTAACCAAATCCCATCAGCTTTGGAAAAAAGCCATAATAACCATGGGCATTCTCCTTATTCTTGTTCAACACTGCCTTCTTGACCTCCTCTTCATCTAAGGTTCTTTTTAATATAAAGGCCTTGTCAAGAATTACATCATCCTATATTAAGATGTTATGAGTTGGCTCATCAATAAATTAATGAATAAACTTAACATCATTAATATATTCCTTCATGTGAAAGCCTTTTTGTTTGTAGAGTGAATGAAACACAAAAACTCTATACTTTCTTATAAATTAATCTATTAATGAAAATGTGGTGGTAACTATCCTACTCTTGGCCATTTGTTCAAAGACATATATCTAACCTAACAACTAATGATCCTTATGGCTTGCAATAGGTTCAGTCTAAACCTTGGCAAATGGTCTAATTGGGTTCTCTTTCATAAAACTCTCTTTATAAATATGAGTAATTTCCTCTGGAACAGAGAACATTCTCTAATAAATCTGGCTTACTCTGTTTTCAAATTTTTATATCTCCTACTATTTGCCACCTTGTGCAAAAAACTTAATGTTAGCACTCTGTTCTCCTGACCATTACTCTAGATTTTTTAAGGCACTAGAGCTCTAAAATACCTTAGGTGACAGGTGTTAGAAAGGCATATGCTTGATAAAGCAAGATGCTTTAATAGGAAAACAAATTTCTACATAAATATAAAATAGGGAAATGTAAATTTTGAGTAACATTTGACATATAAGTTACCTATTCAAACATAATAATTATCAAATGCAATAACTAAGTTATTAATAACTACTCAAACATAATAATCATTAAGTCATAACTCATAACATTAAGTGCAGTCACAAAGTCATTATTTAAACCATATATCAATGTATGAAGTTAACAAATCAATTAAACAACTCAAATGCTGTGTGTCTTTGTGGTCCCTTGTAGGTGACAATCTTTTTTTGTGTTTGTTAACAAAACCCTAAAAATTAATATGGGGAGATGAGATCCCCTTATTTTCAAGCTCATTAAACACCTCTACCTCATGCAAAAAAGCTTTGTGAGGAAGGAAGTTGGATGCAGAACAAATTGTGATGTGGGAGGATAAGATCTCCTCCTAAAAGAAAACAAAAATATTAAAAAAGGGCAAACACAATTAAATCCTAGGACCCAGGAAGATAAAAAATAAGTAAGAGCTGCCCATTTTCTTTGCATGATTAACTGAGTTACTATCTTCTAACATCATGAGAAAAGCACCACAATGAGGCCATTGTGATGACTCTGTCCCACATAACTTAGGAGGAAATCAGAACCCTCTTAATGCTGCATGAATTCCTTTCTAAGCAAACTCACTATACTATCTAGGACAACACTCTGCCAGGCTGCCACATCATTTTCCCCTTATCATTCTTCCCAAAACCATTGTAATTTGAATAGGAGCTGTTCCAAAGTTAGAGCACGCTCCCAATGCTCACCAAAAGTATCAAACAGCTTGTTCCATGAATGAAAAATACAGTAGATCTAGAATTGGACACATGCATTACACATATCTGGGTATTAAGCTGTCTTCATCTACGAATCTTCAGCATAGCATATCATTAGTATCAACCCTATATCATGCCACTGACCAAACAAAATAACTAATCTCACTAGGAGTATTAAACAAACAAATTGTCTTTCTGAGATAAAATCGGCCATTATTAGGAAAATAAGTAAGGAAAAGAAATTGAGATTTGCAAGAAAAGGACCCAGAAGGATCAACATTCCTATTTCTGCTATCTGGTAGAGTCAAGGTGCAGCAAAATGATCTAAATCCTGAAAATATCTGTCACACAAGTTTTCTGAGAAATGGCAATTCCAATAAACACCAAAATCATGAAGAGACAAAAAATCCTGAATAAAAATTTATGCGTGGAGGAAATATTGTGAAGAGAAGGAAAAGCCTACTCAAAGGAGATTTTTCTTGCCTAGATATCCTCCTGAAATCTTATGCAGCTACTGTCATTTAGAGTTTCGAAGACGATCTAAGTTCATTGCTTTGGTGGCTACATGTTATTGTGTCTTCCTTTAGTGTCTAATGCTTTATTGCACAAGGTAATTCAATCTAATTACAGGCTAAATCTCAATGGATGCATTGTGAACCTTGCAATACAAGCTTCACATGTGAGCCCTTGGAAATTCACCATTTCACCACTCAAGGAGGTAACACATTTAGGTCATCATTGTCCATCAAGTTGGGTGTGGCTCTTGCATAAGTTTTGGCAGGATATGGGGAATATCCATTTATGTTAGGCTTTTACTCACCTATACCGCCTTTTGTCTCTGCATAACTCTCCTGTTCATCACTTTTATACACTTCAGATGTACAGTGTACAGAGAGCAGTGGACAACTTCACTTCCTTCATGAAAGGAAAAACAGAGAAATAAAGCATAATAAAAGACATAATTAAGGTTTAATTACCCAACCAGCAAAATAAGGAATGTGATACCCAACACTTTTGCTTAAGCTGAGAACAACTTGGAGCTAGGGTTACCAATTTTCTTCCAAATCTCAATATTTATTGATTTGGTAAGCTAGGACATCACTTGATTATTCTTAGGTTTCTGGACTTTTTGTTTTGAGTCATTTCCTTTGGGTTGGCAACTTCTCTACTCAGGTAGTCTTTCTTCCCTTTTGTACAGATGAACATCATACTGGATTGACTCCATTGAAGGTTGTTATATTTGTTCTGTTTTAGTGATATTCAATGGTGTCAATAATCCCTTTACTTTTATGAGATGCCTTTTCAATGGCTGATTCAACCTTTGTTTTTATTCTAGGTTATTTGGTGGCTATATTTTGGCATAAGAGTGATTCAGGCTTGGGAGGCTATGATACCATGAAGGATTCAAAGATTATTGATCTGATTTGCTTATTGTTCAAGTTTGAATAGAGGCACAATATATAGAGAAGGATGGACAGTTTCACATCCTCCAACGAAGGATAAAACAGAGAAATAAAGCTTAATAGAAGACCTAACTATGGTTTGATTACAATGACATGAAGGAAATAAAATGTTGGCCCCCAGCAAGATAAGGAAACAAGTAAAGGCATGAAAGCCTCAAAATAAGGAAACAAAAAACGGCATTGAAACATGAGGATAATCACATATTAAATGTGATTTGCAACAAATCACATCTGAAATAGGAGTTCTAAAATCACTAATCCTCCCACCTAATTTTAGTTTTCCCTTCTATCTTTTAGTATTTCTTCTTTCATTGAAAAATGAACAAGAGTTCATATGACTTATTGAAATTTAAGATCTTTGCAACTTACAAGCACCTATAGGTGCTTGGATATCTGTTAAACCATTAACTACTGATTGTAACAATTGTTCAGCTAATATTGCATTCTAACTTTAGCTGTATATTTGAGTATTTAATAACTATTGTATCTTTCTGTTAAATGATATTTTGGATTTATTTTGATTTGAAGATTCCTCTGGTTCTTCTGCAAGCCAAGCTGAAAAGGAGGAAGTGGATTCTCGATCAATCTACGTTGGTAATGTGAGATTTGAAAGCCTTTTTTTTTCCCTTTTTTTAATTTTCTTCCTGTTGTATAATGAAATGTGGCTTATACTTTTGCATTTTATTTGTTCTCTGTACTGTGGTATTGTTTATGCACAGTTAGGTGAATTACATTATTAAATGCATGCATATTCCTTATTTTTGTTTTGAATTTGAGACTGTTTGTAGGTCTTAGCTTCCTATGATGCCATTGAGAAATGTAGTCCCATGGACACTTAACATGTTTTCTGATTGGTTTTGTGCTTGGCTATTCATTGGAGCATGCTATGCTTTTAAAAATTTTTATATTTATGGTCGAATTGTTAGAGATAAAAATTCATCATTTTCACATGAGGCTAACTCAGATAGTAAGAGTGGAATATGGTGTGGATAGAGTTCTAGGGTTCAAATCCTCTTGATGTAATTAAATAAAAAAAGAAAAGAAAAGAATTCATTCTTGGCTCCTTGCTAAACAACGTCAACTTATCAGTTAAGTTCTCTTGCACAATATTAGATCCTCATTGTGTTTCAGAATACTTGAAATATTAGGAGCTGTGGTAAAAGGAAAGGATGATTGTTGATTTGTCCATAGAAGGTTGGTTATGGAAGCAGAAATTTGAAATTAATTGATTGATGTACATATCAATGTGGAATGTGTTATGTAGAGAGAGAGAATGGGATAAAAGAGAAAGAGATAACTTTCTTGTGAGTTTCAGACTTTTCTTCTGTCAACCTTCGCTGGAGTGTTTGTATAGATCATTGTTGTATACTATATGTACAAAATATTACTTGTAATAGTACTGCATAGGACAAGTGCATGCATGATGCAATTCCTAACCCTTCATAGCCGAAGCTTTTAGCTTGTAAAAAGAAAAAAAGAAAGAGGAATGCTTGACTCAGTGACTAACACGAGCCTAGAGTACCAGCTTTGCTCTTGTTTTGTCAATAGGAATTTTACTGTGGACAGGTTTCTGAACAATCAACACTGATTCAAAATTTTTATATGGAACTTGGGAATTAATAGGCTGGTGGAAAATTGAAAGAAATTATGGTCTGGATTTTTTGGAATGCTAAGGTCTATCTGATCTGAGTTGCCATTAGTTATTCGAGGGATGTTATTTTATATTTTACATAACAAAGGACTCGAACTAGCGATAAACCCATGTGATTTATCGGGTTAATTTCTATCCTGTTTAAAATTAAAATACTTATATACTCTTTATGTTATATGATACTTACTTATATATTTGGATTTTGGATTCATTATTTTATATTTTAAATCTTTTAATAGTGCTGTTTCATATAATTATATATACTTTAAATCTTCAAAAATTTTTAATCTCTAATTTTAAAATTTGAAGAATGATTTTATTTTACATGGACTCATTAAATGTCGAGATTTATAATAATGGCTTAAGATTTTTTTTCCTTTTGTTTGACACCAACGGATGCATTGATTTATATCAGCATCCTTTTAAATAGACGAATTTACTTGGAGAAGATGAATAGTTAGTTGCACTAATTTATATATCATTTAAATAAAATGAAGGTACATGTCAAATAGTTATATAATTGCAATTTGCATATGTAATTAAATTTAACAGTGTATGTTTAGGTTGTGTGTATATTCATTGTATCTTTAGTTTTCCTTAATTTAGATTCTTTCACTGACAGATATATACAACTTTTATATTTTTATCAGACACATTACATGATATCAGAGTTTCTTTCCAAATATGGTATTTCTGCATAAAATAAATTGAAATCATTCAACTCTCAGATGCTTTATTAGTGGCTGAATTTTAGAATCTAGGTTAGTTTGAAGAAAAATTCAAGCGTGGACGAGCTGTGGTAAAGCTGGGAATGGTAAAGGTGCATGCTTGAAACTAGGTTTCTGAAAAGTATCATTAGAAAAAGCAATAATAATTCAGCTTCATTTATGGGGTTCCTTTGGCATCATATCTATGCTTATTGTTCCACATGACCAACTTATGGACCTAAAAAATATTGTTACATGCGTTATTGAGAGTAGAAAATGGAGAACTAAACTGGTACCCATGCCATCCACATGTCGTTCTGTTATGCATGTGTGATTTTAATAGATTGTTAGGCTGAATCTAGATTTGGGAGAAAAAGAATTTTAACTGGGATCAGATGCAGAGTCCGAAGGTCAATAAACGATTGCACTATAGACTTGGCTATATTATAATAAGTTTATTAAACATAACGCTCCTGCAAGTGCTTGGGGCTTCTTAGTAGTAAAGTGGGGAGGTACAAAAATTTCGTTGTGGACTGTGACCAATCTTATAGAAAACTTAATTAGACCTGATATCAGATATAAATTACATCTCAACGCTTGATTTATAAGTTTTCTCATTGATCCTCTAGCTGTTTGAATCAGGAATAACCTGAAACTGATGGGCTCTTGTGCCTCGATTGTCTGGATCTGTATTACTCATTGTATATTCTGGGACGTTAATTTCAATATGATCTTATACAGCTTCATATGAATGTTGTGACATTAAAAAGGGTTCCCAATTACAATTCAGGTTGACTATTCATGTACACCTGAGGAAGTCCAACAGCATTTTCAGTCCTGTGGAACTGTGAACAGAGTGACAATATTGACGGACAAGTTTGGTCAACCGAAAGGATTTGCTTATGTTGAGTTTGTTGAGATTGATGCTGTTCAGAATGCTATCCTGTTGAATGAATCAGAATTGCACGGCCGACAATTGAAGGTCTTTTTTCTTTTTTTTCCTGTCCTCTTAATTCATGGGTCTGTGTTAGTCACTCCCTCATTTTCACTCGTGTGAATGTAATTGAATTCTGGTTTGCTTGTCAGGTCTCTGCCAAGCGTACAAACATTCCTGGAATGAAGCAGTACCGTGGAAGGCCTATGGGTATGCGATCTCAAAGGCCCTTCATGCCTGCTCCATTCTATCCTCCCTATGGTTATGGGTAAGTATTTCTTTATACTTAGACCTTGTGGTTATCGGAAATTAAAGAAAATTTACCGTGGAATGCCTTGAGAAAAAATGTGGCTACTTTTGTTGCATGCTCTCTTTTGTCTCTGCCATGTGTAGAGTAAATTTTAACATTAAAGTTAAGCTTAAAACATTACCGAGCCAGTATCATTAAAAAGTAACAAATGGATTTACTTATATGACAGTGATATTTCTGATGATAGATTTCTGTTCCCAGTTTTTCTTACTCTCTTTTACTCCTGGAAACCGTATTTGCCTGCATGTTCATTTATATTCTAGCCTCCAAAACCACTTTACAACAGACAAGAAAAAGGGAATCTATTGTTTCAATGCTTTCCTTGGTCTTTTCAGGAAATATTTCTTCACCCCCTGCTTTGCTATATGTGATGTATATGTTGAATGCAGTGAGTATGTTTATTCATTTAACCATGCATGATAAGCTGGTCATTCTGACTGTGTCATTATATATTTCTTTGCCTTCTGCATCTTGTGTTGCTTCTTTTTTTTTGAAAAAAAAGGTTTGAACCTGCGTTGCTTTACTCACATTGGGACATTTTAACATGCAGAAGAGTTCCAAGGTTTGGGCGACCCACGCGGTACAGGCCATACTAGTGCTCAATCTTCATTTTAATAGGTGGGGCTATTTTTTTTGGGCTAAATTGGTGGGGCAAGGTTTAAAAATTTACATTTTTTAATAATTTCCTTTGATGGGGCAAGAAACTTGAGTTTTCATTTGCATGCCAGAAGTTAATCCCATACTTTTTCCCCTCTCTAAATGTATGATATGTTCTATAGATAGTGGCTGACTGCATTACTTCATTTATTTGTTTGTAGCACTTGGCTGCTGAACATTTATAGTTACACATCAATTTTTGTTTTTGGCTTGGATAATTATACATCAATGATGGAGGCACATTTATGGAAATCTTTCCATGTATCTCCTTCTCTAAATTTCAAATTTTTTAGATATTAGCTTTGATGTTAGATACCTAACAAATGCCATATGGATGTTCTGTACTGTATTCACATAAGTGAATGTATATAGTGCATTTTTGGAGAGATAATGAAAAAAAAAATTGTTATGAGTTGCTCGCTTTCTCCCTGAATTCATGAATGCGTGAATATAAGGGATTCAAGAGAATGACACTGACTGAAGCGTTGGCATTGAATTACATATTGCTGGGGCAAACTATAAAATCTAGTTCGAAGATTATTATTTTTCGTTATACAAATGATAAATCAATGCTTAGTCGCAAAAACAAAAAAGTTAATTTGGGTGTTAATTGTTTTCCTGGAATTGCTAACTTATATATCAGATTTGGCATCTAAGTAAACACTTAAATTTAACAATATTTTTTGCATAAAAATGTGAAGTAATGGTAACATTGCGAAAGAGCAGTTAAATTGAAAGAAATAATATTGGCAAAAAAAAATTATTTCAATTAAATAAAAAATCATATCATATAATCATTTAAGAAACAAATCATTTACTCTTACACTGGATATTAAATCCATCTCTCTTTACGCAACTATGATTATTGATCCAACAGTCTTTGATACTCTAAGGACTCTTTAATGTTGTGGCAAGAAATTCATTCACTCCCGACACCATAAGGACTCTTTGATACTAAGTGCACATTGATAACTCAGATGAGATGAGTGTGGGTGGTATGAGCTTTTGTTTTTTTGAGTTGTTAAAAATTGATTCATAATTTTTATATATGGAACAAATTTAGGGTATGTCTTTTCCATTTTCATATGTTCCAAATGGGCAATTTGCATTCTCTCAACCAAAACTTGTTTTTTAGTGCATTGAATTAAAACAAGCATGCTTCTAATTGGAAGGGATTTTTAATCTTTTTGCTCTTTTGATCCAAGATCGAAGAGAAAGTGAGTATTACTATAATAGTGTTGATTCTGTCAATTAATGCAAGCATTTTTTATCTGTATTAATATCAACATTCTTGGTCAATAATGTTATTCTATAAAATTTAACTAAGGTGTTTAAAACTCAACCAAGTAGCCTGCTTAAATCTGCTGGTAAAAAGAAAAAAATAGCCTGCTTTAATCTGAACCATCATTAAACATGCACTGACAAAGGATATATAGGAGCTATTATTAATGCCCACCATTAACTTGCACAAACTAAAGGAGTATGAATGAGAAAAACAAAATATGATGAAAATTTAATTGCGCATTTCATAAATAATTAGATATTACAACTTGAGAGTTGCCGGGAAAAGAAAATTACAACTTAAAGTTTTACTCTTAAAGTGGTTAAGCCGAGAAAAGAAGGAGGGGTGATACTGTGAAATGCTAGCATTATATGGAGTATCAATATTTTACGTTCCACTTAGCCTGCTTTACAAATTCTCAACTTTTCTCAACTTCAAAGTACCCGGATCCGTTAATAAGAGGAGACATGATGGATTTTTCAGCATTGTATGTCTTATTCTCTCATATTGTATCTCGTACTTGCTTTATTATTTTGTCCTCTTTCTTGTCTTGTTTGATAATCAAACACCATGGGACTTCCCGAAATCTGAAAAATTATATTAGAGTTCAATCAATCTAAGCTAAGACAAGTAAGATTATAAGAATGACAAAACTCTTTTAGCAAATATTTAACATAGCTTTATACTCAAAATTTGAATAAGAGACCATTACTTAAGTTAGCGTATGCTGTTAAACTATAAGCCCATTGGTCAAATGATAACTCACATTAATTTTTAATAGTTATATAAAATCACAAATCTCAAAACACACAACTATACTTAGGACATAATATTATGGTAGAGCAGAGTATGAGTAGTACTCCTTCTTATCCTAAATATAAAATTTTTTACTTTAGTTTGAAAAATAAGATCTTTTACAACATACGGATTATATTTATTATGGATTAACAAAAGATGTCCTTATTTAATTAAAGATAGAAGTAAAAGAAAGATATTGAATTTGGATAGTTTTAAAAAAAATGTTGTGAGTTTTGGAAAAATTACGGTAATTAATTAGCTTTAACATTTATTCTTAACACGAGTAATCCGATTAAAAGAGTTTTATATTAAAGATATAAGGAAACAATTTATTTATTTATTTATTAAATACAAGGCTATAGATTAGAACCCATAATGACAACCAAGTTAGATTAAATCCAGCGAGTCTCCAGAGTCAACCCTTCATCACAGGCATTGGATTTCTTGAAGCCATGCTCAAATGAGTAGTAACCATGATTTAAACCTTCATGTGTGTGTGTGTGTGTGTGTGTGTGTTTTTTTTTTAACTTTTATATACATATGATACACAGCGTACACAAAGCACACAGCAACCGAGGATGCTTAGCACAAGGGAGGACTAAATTTGAAATTTCATCTTCTTTGTCACCCATACTCTTCATGTCATCAACAAGTGTATAATTTTAGTACATAAACTGTTAAATTTTGTTAGAGTATCATTACTTATATTTCGTCCAATGACAAATAGTTAAATCATACAACATTTTTTTATTCATGTAATAGTGTCAATATGCTATTTTTTTGGGCAATGTACCAATATGCTGTTGAATAGCAACGAGTGTTAATTATAGTGAAATTTATTATATTTCCCTTAAATGTAACGTCTTAAGTTTGAAATTTTATATATATAAAAGATAATTTTAGAAGAGTTACCTTCCATTTAGAGTTTGATTTAAATTAGTTAAAGTCTAATATCAAATATCCTGTGATTTACTAAAAAATGCTATTGAATATTAGGTAGTTTAATAAAAAAAATATGTTAAATAAAATTAGAATGGCATGCCACACATTACCTTATTATTTATCGATGTGATGTTAATATAAAATTAAATTATTTATCACTATTTATTCATTATTCGTGTATTTTTTCAAGTTATATATATATATTTTAAAA
Source organism: Adenanthera pavonina (assembly GCA_026686845.1). Lineage (NCBI taxonomy): Eukaryota > Viridiplantae > Streptophyta > Magnoliopsida > Fabales > Fabaceae > Adenanthera > Adenanthera pavonina. Next base: position 47,287,383 of record JAIVEN010000001.1, on the reverse strand, counting down.
TTTGAATAATCATTTACAATGAACAAAAATGTTTTTAGTTATATAATGAATAATGTAATATTCACATATAAAATTTATTTATATGATATAATAGAGTGATGTATAATTAAGTATGAACTTTAATTATATAATTTAATATAAGCAAGTGAATTTCTTTTCATTTTTTTTATATTATATCATTAATATGAAATATGAAACTTATAATAAATTATGAACTATGAATTATGTTCCATGCAAAACTTGTGTAGAAGTGGCTTTTTAGGAAAGAAAGTACAAAGAATGTTTTACTCTTCCAATTTTGACCTCCGTAGTGAGTGAGAAGCGTCAAAACTCAAAGCTCTAAAAGGCATATCGAGCTCAACAGCACCCTCGCTCGACTGCCATAGTAGAGATGGAGCAGGAACACGAAGAGCATGAAGTGTACGGAGGCGATATTCCCGACGAGGCGGAGATGGACACAGATTTCAGAGTTGAAGAAGAAGAAGAACAAGATGGCCACCACCATGACCCCAATCACTCAAATAAGGTTCCCCCAATTTGTTTCTCTCTTCGCTTTTTCTTCTCTGTCTACCTCTTACTCTCCCTTCTATTCTATGATAGGACTTGGAGGACATGAAGAAGAGGCTCAAGGAGATTGAGGAAGAAGCTAGCGCCCTTCGTGAAATGCAGGCTAAGGTTGAGAAAGAGATGGGTGCTGTTCAAGGTCTCTTTTCCCCCCTCTCTAGCATATTTGTATTTGAAGACATAACACACACAAAACAATCCAGATTGGTTTAAATTTTTCATTTCTCCTTATGAAAATTGAATATGATTGGTATTTGAATGCTTTGTGTCATATGGTGCTAGGGGACTTTCAGTTGACTCTTATCTGTATGATATTCGAGGTTGGGATCTGTTCAAATGGGATTGCTAGGGTTATTTGGATTGCTACAGTATAGGTCAAATCTTCATCTGTTTGCTTTCAATCTTTTATGATTGCAGTAGGTAGTCTGTTCATTTTAACCTAAATGCATGAATCCTCAATATTAGTTGCCGCTCTACCCTTACATTGGTTAGTGATGCACTAAAGTTTCATGTAATGGGCCAAATTCCATCAAAATTTTAGCCTCTGCATATTGAGGCAGGGATCATTAAATTGACTCCTCTGTTTATTCAATTTAACTTTGGCATGAAGGAAGATTACTCATTCTCTTTTGGGATTCAGATCTGTTTACTTCAGCATACTAGAGTTGTTGAGATCTGTTTATGTTGGATTTAGTTGGCCCTTGACATATATTAATTATAATATATCCTGTAGACATTTAAATAGTCTATGAAGAATAACTACAGAATACTTACTAGTTTAACATCCTATCTCATGAAATTAATACACTGTAAGACATGGGAAACTAAGGAACGGAAAAGAGTAGTTTTATCAGTATTGAAGAAATATAGGGGGCCTCTTGGATTGCCTGCTGCCCTCCGTCGAGCAGCAGGCTGTATTCCTCTCTCTATTGGAGCTGTCTGATGCATCTGAACATTGTATAATTTAACCACTTGATCTAGCAAAGTGAAACTCATGGTTTGATTCGTTTTGCCCTTCCCTTTTTTTGGTAAAAGATGGCTTTGCTCAACCCATTTGTCATCAAGAACCTCATCCTTGCAGAACCATTTCTGTTTAACTTCTTCTTGTACTGATCCACATAGTAAAATCTCCTAGCCCTAGCAAGAAATAGACTAGACAAGTTCCTGTTAACTCCACCTTGTAAGCCTAGTCTCTGAGATATAAAAGAATATGATGAAAACCTGTAAAAGTTAGTTCCTCCCCATGCATAAGTCAATTATTCAGATTGGTTTAGTCTTTTGCTGGGCTTCAAAATTTGGGTTTTTGGCATAATCATTTAAGAGAAACTGCAAAAGGCATCTAAGGCAGGCTTTCCTCTTTGATAGCATCCACTGATCATATATAGAATCCAATTAATTAGAAAAATTACCAGCCCATATAAAAAAATGGTAGTCTTTCACGCTTAATAAAAGTGTCATCTCGAAATCAAAATTGTAAAAGATAGCCAGATCAATCAGGGGAAAAAGAAGAATCAAGATTAATAAAGAAAAAGGAGAGTCAGAAAAAAGAATGGAACCAATAGCTATATAGTTTGCTGTAACTTTGGTGAAGATCATGATTACAAGATGAGGAAGCTTGAACATGAGAGGAATAAAAGAGATTATGGAAATCGGCAAACGGCATATTCAAAGATCCTACCATGGACGAAATGGATTATTATTTTTTTAATAGCTAAAGTGAAGAATTGAATTTGAAAGTAATGGCTCAAGAGACAATGACCACAGAAGTTGCAACTTAGGGTTAGGTATAGACGTGTCTGGAAGTTGTAAGAGTTGAAGAAGTGGTGAGGGAAAAAGCTTTTTGCAGATGAGCCCATTTTGAAAAGGGGAGAAGAAAAGCCAAAATAGACTTGCTAGACATGTGGCAGACGAGTTTTTGGATGAGTTAGATGGCCCCAATAAAGAGAGGAGCTTGGCTTGCTGCTGTTAGGAGAACAACAGGCATCCAAATGCATGGAGGGAGGGACTACGTGTAGCACAAACAAAGGCATAAGCCCAGTGCACTACTCTTGATAGCCCACCGTTTAACTAGTAGAAAAACTAATCTGGGATTGTGACTGAGTTCAAAATATGTTAAATTAGTGAAATCCTAATGTTCAAAAACACTTGGTTTTCAATTTATTTATGGTTATTATGATTATGAATTTTGTAATGTATCAGCTTAGGAATCATTGCCTTTAATCAGTTTGAATCATACTATTTTCTATTTTATATTGGGCCTTGCGTGTGATTTTTTGAGAACAGTGTCTTGAGATTTCTGGTTTGTGTTTAAATACGGCATAAAGTATGGGCTGTACTAGATATATAGCATTCTTGAAGAAGATAAGAAAAATAATATTTTGATTTCTTAACTCTTTATAATGGAAGAAACTACATATATATAGAAGATCCATGGCAACAATTTTGCCCGTGGATCCCATAAATTAAGCAAGCATCAGTGGCAAAAATAAAAGCAACATAAGTTCAAACATAAAGGATAGCTAAAAGTTGAAATTACAGATTTGACTTTCTTCAAAAATAAACCATATGCTTCACATAAAACATTTGCTTTATTAGGTCATATATGAGAACATCATATTTGAATTTCAAGTCATAAATGAGGAGATCATTGTCGAATTTCAGCACTTCCCTCAACCTGAAACAACTTGAATCTAACATTGCTAATCGTCTTCCTTGTTGGTCTTTTATTTTTTTTTATTTTTTATTTTTGTATTCTTCATTAATCCTTGCTATGGAGTCTCCATGATTTTTTTTTCTTCCTCACCTCCCCTTGTAGTGAGGGTTTGGTTTTGGGCAACCCCACATAGAATGAGGTAGAGGTCTTGTTTTTCTCATGCTAACCATGAACAAACAATTTTCTCATGCAAACTACCATTGATTTTTTCCCCTTGTGTGGCTTTCTCACGTTAACCACCGATCTATAGTTTTCTTACACCAACCACATATTTTTCTCATTCTAACCACCAACTAAATGAGAAGATCAGATTACAGATATGATTTTTTTAAAAATTAAACTGCATGCCTCACATAAAACATGTGCTTAATTTGTACATAAATGAGAAGATCAGGTTTGATTTCAAGTCATAAATGAGGAGATTTGAGCTGAATTTCAACAATTCTCATAAAATGAGTACATCCATGTACATATTTGTGTGTCATAAAGTATTTGGTAATTAGACACTCTTGAGCCTTCTAAATGGTATATTTATAGACAATTTAGTATAATAAACTCCCCTGGACATCGTTAATGATTGCATAAGTTCAACTGACTTTTGATATTCAAGATCATTTCAGTTACCTTTGAATGCTTGGATACGAGTTATACAACTAAATTTTTACGTTTATTAATTTTGAACAGTGCTAATTGCTAGGCTTTAAATCTAATTTATACATTTGTGGCATTTAAAGATAACATTTGTTCCTTTCTGGTAAATGATATTTTGATTTTGAAGATTCATCTGGTTCTTCTGCAAGTCAAGCTGAAAAGGAGGAAGTGGATGCCCGATCAATCTACGTTGGTAATGTGAGGCTTGAAAGTCCTTTTTGCTGCTTATTACAAATTTCAATTTCCTTCCTTCTATATGGCAAAATTGTATCTTTTTTCTCTTTACTTGATATCTGTACTGAGGTATGCTTTGTGCAAATGTGGATAAATTTGATAAATATATGCCTTGTCCTAACTTCTTTTGTCAGATATTTACTTGTCTATGGTCTTAATATCCTGTAATGAATATTTAGAATAGTAGATTTGTGCTAGGTTGTTGATTAGATCACACTGGTTTGATAAGTTATGTGAAATCTGAGGGAACTGCTAGACATGTAAAAGGCCATTCTGGGGTTTGTGCTTAACTCTCTGAGTTCTCTGGGATGGTACCGGATTGTGTGGACTTGAAATCTCAAAGCTTGGGGTTAATGGAACGACAATTGGTTTGTCAACATAGGAGGTTTCTTATGAAAGCATATATCAGACATTAATGAGTTCCTACCAAACTGGTTGTTGCCAAAATGAGAACCAACGTTTTACAAAGCCTATGCTGGAGACAGAGTCACTGGAATCCTATTTAGATGGATGGGAATCATGTAGGCAGTCATGTGCACGCCATTGGAAAGTTAGAATACTAAATATGATATTTTGAATCAGTGCGTTTAAGAGTGTATTAGGACTTAGTGCTTACCACTAAGCTATAGCTTCGTCTGGGTTCACCTCCATTCCCATAATGCACCATGGAAGAAAGGTCAAGGGTCATGGTTCAAACATGAGAGGAGTTTATGAGTTGTCTTGTGATTGGTCTAAAGTATTCTATTTGAAGATAAGATATCTTTGAAAGTTTGTGTTTTGCCGTGCTCTCTCTTTTTTTTTTTTCCCATTAAAGGGAAGAGATGATCTAGGAATGGGACTTAGGTGGTTGTTTGGCATCGGACTTCAGGATGATATTGAATCATGGGCTCTGAAAGCGGCCTTTAGTTGTTGAATCTATCTATATCTTGCTTTCTTCTAACTTGAGTGAAGCCAGCCCTATAATGCGATTGTTGGACCATTCAATGACCAATTGGCAGTTTGCTGACTGTTGGTTGAATCTTTATTTGACCCCAAAAAAAAAAATTAAGGGGGACCAGAAATGAAATTCTATGGTCAATAAATTGCCAACAAGGCATTGCACCATATTAGCTATATAACGTAAATAGATGATTCATGATAACACTCCTGCGGGTACACTTCTAATTGGTGACTTTAGAAACTATGGTTGAGAGATACCTAATCATAGTAGCTACCAATCTTATGGAGAACTTATAATTACACCCTTATTAACTCCCATTGGGGATATATTACAATTTAATCCTTTCTTTATAGTGTTTTGTTGACTCTCTTGCTTCTTGAATCAGGACCACATGCATGAATTAGATAACCTAAAATGACATGTTCTAGTGCCTAATATGATCATATTGGCGATGCAGACTTGATTTATTCCAGGATTTTGTTAATTTCTGTAGGATCCTGTACAGCTTTAATGAAATGTTGTGATTTTTTAAAATGGGTTTCAAATCATAATTCAGGTTGACTATGGATGTACACCTGAAGAAGTCCAGCAACATTTTCAGTCCTGTGGAACTGTGAACAGAGTGACAATATTGACAGACAAATTTGGTCAGCCAAAAGGATTTGCTTATGTTGAGTTTGTTGAGATTGATGCCGTTCAGAATGCTCTCCTGTTGAATGAATCAGAGTTGCATGGTCGTCAATTGAAGGTCTTTGTCAGTTAGTCTACACAAATGCAATCAGTTACTCTTTTTTCTGTTTGATTGTACTTGATTTTTCATTTGCTTTTCAGGTGTCTGCTAAGCGTACAAACATTCCTGGGATGAAACAGTATCGTGGAAGAAGATCTGTGGGTTTTCGGCCTAGAATGCCTTTCATGCCTTCTCCATTCTATCCTCCATATGGTTATGGGTAAATAATGCATTAAACTTAATTCTTCTGGTTATAAAAGGCTGAGGAACTTTGAAATTTCCAATTATAATATGGCCATTATTTTCTTGAGTGCTTTCATTTAAGTCTGGTATATGTTGTGTAAATTCTGATGTCTAAGAAAGTAAAATGCATTTTGCTTCATAAAATATTTTACATAATCCTATCTCACTTAAATGTAATAGATGCATCTGCTTGTATCATAGAAATTTCTGATTGTTCGTAATTTGGTATATAAAAGAAAAGTTTCTGATTGTAGGTTTCTGCTTCTATCTGTTTCACGTGTCTTTGAAATCATATAAGCATGCATGCTATGTTTGGGAATCTTGTGTTTTAATATATTTCCAGTTGCCATAACAACCTGACAACACATTTAACTCCGTGTTTTCCTCTCTTTGATCTGCAATCATATGTTGCTTTAAGGCCTCTTTGGTGTTTGGTTCAATTACAGGAGAGGAGTATGTGATGTAATCCTTATTATATTATGTGCTTAGGCATATTTAGTTGTGCAAAACTCATGTAATGAGGATTATAACTTCTAATCAAGTAATCCTCTTCAATCTTAAAAAGCTATGTGATGGGAATTATATGGCTGTAACAAATTGTAAAAAGACCACACTACCCTTCACAAAATCAAAAATACCCATCCCTCATTGGCCTCCTCCACCACTGTGGGTCTCCGGCTACTGATTGCTGGCCAACACCACCTTTGCTGTTGGTTGCCAACTGCCATCACCACTGCTAGCGTCTCCATCACCACCATTGGCAGTCACTAATGGCCACCATTGTTGCTGACTGCCAAACTCCATTGCCATTGTCAGTCATTAGCTGCCATCACCATTGCCAATCACCAGCCGTGGTCAGCTGCCGGCCTCCATCATCACCACTAGTCACCGGCTACCACCACTGTTGCTGGTCGCCGGCCATTGCCACTGCCACTAACCACCAATCGAGCACCACCACTGCCAGCGTCTTCACCATCACCAAGCACCACCACTTTGGAGACAATTTTAATTTTTTCCTAATTATTGATGTTTAATTAAATATAAAAAATAAATTTATTTTCTACACCTCTAATATCAAACCAAACAAACGCCCATCTAATCATTATTACATTACACTATATCACATTATTTGACCTCCTTGTAATTAAACCTACCAGGCTCTTATGTGATGAATAGATTGTTTATATTGTATGCATCATTTCCCTCTTAATTATTTGCCTACATGAAACCATGGTGAATGTCAGTCTCACTATATTTATTACATCTGCCAACACCAGAAAAATTTTCCAAACATGAATGATCAGCTGATCTTTTTCTTTTGTTCTAACAAACAAAACTGATTCATGAACATTATCTGAACCCTTAGGTTTCCTTACTATAATTTTTGTTTCTCGTTTTTGGGCCTGATAGATTATTGAACATCTTTCCTCACTGCTTCTCCTTAATCCTTATGCTTCTTTATATGATGGTTGAAACATTTTTCCATACAGAAGGTTTCCAAGGTATCGGCGACCGACGCGCTACAGGCCTTACTAGTGCTCACTCCCAATTTCACAGATGCCCATATTTAGGCGACCCTCATGTTGTTATTTTACTGTCATGATAATTATTTTCATCTGTGAGGCAAGAGACTTGGATCTTCATTTGCATGCCAGAAGTTGATGTCATACCCTTTTTCCGCTCTAAACTGTATGATATAGTCTAGAGATAGAGGTCGGCAGCTTATTTACTAAATTTCTATGTTCTTAGCACTTCATTTGTGAAGATTCCTTATTCTAAATGAATGATGGACACACCTGTTTCTGACAATAATTCAGTAGTTTCTCCTTCAGAAGTTCAAAATTATATCATTAGCTTCAGTTTCTGATATGATCTCAACTGAAGTGTTGGCATTGAATCGCGGATTTCTTTAGCAACGTTTACGGGCAAGCTTGTAGAATATTTGTGCTTAGTGTAGATTAGAAATGTCGAGTTTTTGACAAGCTCTTTGTGATGGTCAGTCCAGATCAAGGGCTCCTACAGGTGCTTTCCTCCTTAGGTAAACGAGTAGCATTGCTCACGATTTACTATAAATTTTATTATATATATTGATATATTCATTCCGACGGTATCGAGATTTGAAAGTATTGGAATTGTAAACTATACTTGGGGAGTCTGGGCAATTTATTGTTTGAAGCTTTTTCTTTTTGCCAAGATTGGCGAAGGGTTGAGCTTCTAGATTCTCTTCATCGAGATGGAAAAATAATTCATTATAATAAATAAATAATGGACTAACACCAGATAAGTCATATGACATCTCATTTGTTTCAGAGGACAAACTTACTTTAAATTTTAAGCCTTCAAATATGAATTTTTTTGGGCTAAAAGATATGAAATTTTGTTGTGTCTCTTGGCCGCAGTGGGTACTAATTTTCCTTAGCCCGTTCAATTATTTGGAGAGTTAAGTAAAATAATATGAAAGATGTGAGCAATGTAATAGAATAATGATTATAGGGGAATTTGTTTAGTATAATATTTAGATTGGAGGATATGATGTTTATTTTTTATGAAAAAAAATAAAAATACAAATGAAAAGATCTTTTTATCCCTCAGGGAAAAAAAAAATCTCCCTCCCCATCAGTCTTCTTTCCCAAAGACAAATCAACACCACTGATCACCATTACAGATCTTGTCGGTGTTAACCAAAGACCCCGATCTTGATGAACAAATGATAGGAACATAGAAGAAATTAGGGGTGAACAAGTTGGCCCGAGTCCGATTGGACCGGTCCGGCCCGACCACTTTCGAGCCAACTTTCGGGCCAGGCTAGGGTTAGGGTTAGACACACTAACCCCGACCCGGCCCAAACTATATATATATATAAAATTTTTTTAATTTCTTTCAATTATTTTATATATCTTAATTGATTTTGTAAGATTTTTATTCTTCATGTATCTAATATAATACATTTACTATGTAAATATTATAAAAACATTTTAAGATTTTAATGTTTCAAATATTTTTTAAATTTTAAATTATTTTTTTACCTTAATATTTATGTAAAAATAATGTATAATGGTTAAATATTCATAAATTTTGAAAAAATTATTTTTTTCTAAGATTATGTTTTAAGAAAATCTATTTTTAAGTATAAATAAGTATATTTTTTATTATTAAATAATTATTTTTTATTTTTTAATTTTTTAAAAAATATATATAATAATATCGGGCCAGCCCGATACTTGGCCCGGAACTGGCCCGATATTGGCCTGAAGAACATCGGGCCGGGCATCAGGCAGGGGTCAAACCCAGTCCAGCCCGGCCCGGCCCATGTTTAGAAGAAATTATATACTTTCATATCCTATGAAAATGACATTTAAAATAATTGAACCCAGATCTCGAAGATGAACATTTGTGGGTCTGTAAGTCGAAGTTGTGACTTTGACGAAGAAGTTGTGTGGCTACGTAGATCAAGGTTTACATACTTGGGGGAAGCAGTGACGGAGTTTGATGGCCAGATCTTGGTTGGCCATGGATGCTATGATGAAGTTCGAGGAAGAGGATGGGGTTCGGCTACGGAAGCTGTGCGATGCCGATCTCCACTTCTTGCTCAGTCGGTGGTTGCCAATGACTATGGGAAGGACGAAGGAGGTGGTCACTGGATTGAGGGTCGAAGAAGGCTCGTCAAAGGTTAGGGTGGGTGGAGGTGGAGGTGGAGGAAGATGGCTGGGGAGGTCGACGAAGAGGGAGATCGACGAAGAGAGTGCAGAGTGTTTGTGAGGGTATTTCGGACTTTTTAGCATGGATTACATGAGCGTGAAGGGGATTACATAATAAAATGAGTGCTATCTGTATCACCTAAATTGAGGTAATCAGGCTCACATTTTATAATGAGGATTACCTAACAATTGAGGTAATCAAGTTCACATTTTATAATGGAGATTACCTAACAAGAGGAAAACCAAACGCATTAAATCGGGTAATGTATTTATCATTACTTCACATACCCCTATAAGTGAATGCACCAAACAGGCCATTAGGATATTAAGGGTAAATGCTAGATCCATTTCAATTAGGTTTACTCTATTGATAAATGTTGAAAATCAAATCTACAACCACTTATTTATTAGATGAGTAGCTCTTATCATTTATACTAATTTGAGTTGGTATAAAGGCTTTTTTTTATTCTTCTCTTGAAATGGGTAGATCCAAAATAATGGATAGTTTGATAAAAAATAGATACAAGATGAGTCAAGGGGCCACAAAACATTAAAAAGAGGAGGGAGGGAGATTTAGATCCTCTCTAATCAAAATTTCTCAAACCATTTCTCTAATAAAAATTTTACCCTTTATATGATCTAAATCCATTTCACTATTTATTCATCAACTATTATTTTCTTGCACTACATTCTCCCCATTTCTTTGCAGCCTTAAATGTTTTGAGAGATTTTCGTAGAAAATGATCCAAATCCGAAGGAGGAGCGCCCCCACCGCTCCTAGGAAGTGGAATCAAATGAGAATCTCATAAAAAAAGAACATGTAGGACTCTCATAGCATTAACACAATAAAGCCTTTTAAGTCTAATTTTAAGGAGTGAATTCTTTTGAATGTTCTACATTTTTGTTCTTTCTATCTAATTCCAAGTTCTAACTATTCGTGGTTTTTTAGATTGTGTATGGTAATCAAGATAGGACTTCAACTCAAATATTTTACCTATAGTGATTTCAGAGTGCAGGATGAAACCTTGCACCAATGCTTCAGGGAAAAAAAAAGCATGCCCATATCATATACGTATCATGATATATATACACACACACGGATTACATGATACATGAACATATTTTGATATCTGCATCAATGGTTTTTCTTTTTTTTCTTTTTTTCCTTCAAAACATTCCAAAGCTACCTAAGAGCTTATATAAAATTTGATTTTTTTTTTTTGTGTTCATTGTTATAATATTTCTATATTACTTTTCAAATACTCCTTTAAAAGTTCAAATTTATTTATATTATTTATTTATATATTAATTTATTAAATATATATACATAATTATATAAGTACAACTTTCATACTTACATTTTAAAATTTTGAAAATTTGTTATATTCGAGTTTGACATATCATATTATATTTAATCTGCGTATCTCTATGTATACATTATAGACTATAACTTTCAAATTAATAAGATAGATTTTGCATAAACATATACTACATGAGTATTTGGTAAATTGTTATTTATATTATATATCTGTGTTGACATATTTAACTCTAAATTAGATGCAATTATCATACATTATATAAAGTTTGAAGAATAAATTATATTATGCATAGTTTATAAATAGTATGTTTTGTTATAAATTTTATATTTTATATTGAATTCAACATTCCTATACATTGTATGAGATTTAAAAAAATAAATCATATTATTTATGGCTCATAAATATAAATTGTTAGATTTATTATATATATATATTATATTGATATTAAATATTGTTTAGGAGGAACTATATAAAATATTAGGTTGTTATGCGATAACAATTCTATACAACATCTTACACTACGGAAAAATCATTTACATTTTATATTTCTCCATTTTAAATTTGTAAATTTTTATAAAATAATTAAATTATAAAATTATTTTAGGTTATATCATAAAACATCTTGCTTTTTTGGCCCCTAAATACCATAAAATATCTTAAATTGTAAAATAAATATCTTAATATTTATACTCTTATTAAGTTGTACCTTAAGGAAAAAGAATATTTGAGAAATTCAAATTTTCCTTATTCGTTCGAGTTGCTTCCTCAACTCCGAAAACTCAAATCCCATTTGTCTTGAACAGTAGCAACGGTTGCCGTGTCCGCCAACAGTTAAAAGGGCATTCCTTTTGGCGGGAGATCATCCACGAGCCACTTCGAGTGCTCCTATTCTTCTTCTTCTGGTTCTTCTCGAGGATTGTTATTAGATAAGGGTTTTCAAAATAAGCAACAATGTGGAATCTTGATTCTGATTGGTATTCTCCCAAAAGCCTCCTTAGCAGCCCCGCCTATTACGATTTTCCGGTACATCAATAAAACTTTTCTCTCTCTCTTATACCATTTCTTTATTCTCACCTTGTTATCGGGTCTTTGGGATTTCTGCACAGGGTGATCGCTTCATACCCAACAGGAGTTTGATGGATCTTGATCAAGCGCAGAGTTTGTTGACAAACAGGACCAAAAAATTTCAAAATCCAAGTTTTGATGTATATTCTCCTCTATTCCTCTTTTTTAAAACTTCTTCACTTGTTAGTTTCTGTAATTATTACTGTTTAAAGACCGATAAAGACGGCCAAATGTGTTATTGATGATAGTTCTTGACTGAAAAAAATGTAAACCAGAAATTTTTTAATTATTTGCTTCCCCTTCTCCATCGTTTCTACTCTGAAAATTTTTCATGGGGTGGTTTTATACTGTCTTTTTCCAAATTTGCAAATGATTCTTTACGTGGGTCGTATTGTGTAGCCTACTTAAGTATTATCTGATGCTGAAGACGAGTGTCAAGATAATGGTGGTTCTTACATGCCATGAAACTTTCTTCTGGGAGTTAGAATCGCCTCACACCCCCCCCCTTTTTTCCCTGTTTGAATCGATGGACATTTTCAATTTACATGACAGGAAATGTACAGGCAAAAAGTCGAGAAGCAGTTGACTTTGGATTCAGAAGGCAGGCCATTTAGAATGTTGGTTTTTAGAGGAAGCCCAAAATCAAGTAGAAAGTCTATTCGTCATATCGACGAGATGCGAGAGGAAGAGGCAGCAGCGTTGCAAAACAGTACCAATTTGCGTCAGATCCGTCAATTGCCTAAGGTTTAAATCTATGTGCTTTCCTTTAACTTCTCAGATTTATCTTATCATCCGTTTCAAACCTACTTCAAATGGCTTAATTTATATATAACAAAATTATTTTGTGATAGAATGCATATCAATTTATGCAGAAATTGCTTCATTTGAATTTGAAATGTACCAACAATTTGATCACAGAGTTCCTTAATAATCATGTAAACTGCAAGAGAATTTATAGCTTGGTTTGAATGAATACTTGAGATACACTCTAGGGTAGCTATAGATATTCTTACCTTTTAGACATGGAAAGGAGAGCGATCATCTTAGATTTATAGATAATTAGCTGTTTCCCATCATATATGAAGTTCACTGGAGGCTGATATATATGTAAAGAAGAATGTTGGTTGCTCAAGAGCTTGGACTCTAGTGGCTTCTTCCTTGGATATAAATGCCAGGGGGTCCTGATGCTCATGGGTTTGATTCTTGCCTTGACCCTTTTGCTACTCCGAAGATCTTTTGCTTCCTTTATGACAGACTGAAGAATGATGGTTGCACTGGATGAGCAGCAGAACAGTAAAATAAGTTTTTGTAGAAGCTAATTTAGTGATGTTTTTAGATTTTAGTTTCTTGGTAAGGAGTTGGAGATCCCACTCTCAAGGACTTGTTATTAATTTAATTAGTATGCACATCCATGCTTCGCACAGGATGCCCTTGCTTCTCACAGATATCTGAAATTATTTAGATAAAACTGTATAAAAAAAAGATGGAAAAAATTGAATATGCTACAAGAATATGAATAGTAAACAAATGAGTAAAAAAATTCTGTTGAAAAGACTGTAGATGATGAAATATTTATAACAGTAAAGATGAATATTTCTTTTGTAATATACATGTGTGTGTGTGTGTGTGTGTGTGTGTGTGATATGGAGGGAATAATCAATGAAATTTTGAGTTATGGAAGAAGATAAAAGAGTGAAAAGAAAGAACAAAAAAGAAAAATAATAATAAAGGAAGACACTGTAGATGCTGAGACATATAGAACATTGAAAAAGGATTTTACTTTTATAATATATGTGATTGTGTGCATATAATTCAAGGAGGAATCAACTCTTTCTTTTTTGGTGCTTTTTTGTACAGTTTTGCTTAACTTAATTGGGAGTGGAATTTTGGTGGTTTTGAAGAATGTGAACGGAGATGAAGATATTATAGTGGGTGACGACGTGAAGTTAACCTTGGAAGTTTTGGGTGATAAGAAGAGCAATTGGCCAATTGCTGATAATTAACCATCTGTATAGAAAAGAAATAGTGCTGTGTAAATAGATTACGTTCCCCCAAATTGCAGCAATTTCTTTTATATTATCAAAATAGGCCATAATATTTCATTGTGATCTAGTTGAAATAATCAAGTAACTCTACACTTGCAGGGAGAAGCAAGGATATTGGATGCACCAAACCTTAAAAATGATTTCTACTTAAATATTATGGATTGGGGGAAGAATAATATTCTTGGTGTTGCTTTGGGCTCAGATTTATACCTTTGGAACGCAGAGAACAGGAATGTAATTAACTTGTTTCGGGCCACCGGTGGTGACTATCCCACAAGTGTTGCCTGGTCTGAAGATTCCCAATTTGTGTCAGCTGGCTTTATGTCCTCTAAACTTCTACTGTGGGATGCTGAGACTTCCAAAGCTGTACGTATCTCTTTCTATTTATCTGTCTTCTCTAAGATCAGCAAGTAGTCATGTGACCCTAATTTATGTTTTTAATTTTCAGGTGAGAAGTCTGGAAGGTCATGATGGAAGGATAGCAACCTGTGCATGGAATGGTCACATCCTAACTACAGGAAGCCAAGACAAATCTATAATCAACCATGATGGTAATGTAGTTAGTCATTTACAGTCTTTAGTGTTGTGAATATGACAAACTGTTGATGGAATGAATTCATGTTTTGGTATGCAGTAAGAGCAAGAAATAATGTGATTTCCCGGCTATGCGCGCACTCAGAAGAGGTTTGTGGATTGAAATGGTCAGGAAGAGGCAATATCTTGGCAAGTGGTGGCAATGAAAATCTTATATATGTATGGGACTCCGCCAGAATGAGTTCATCCAATGTCTTGCACTGTTTTAGTGACCATTGTGCTGCAGTCAAGGCCCTTGCCTGGTGCCCTTATCAGTCAGATGTACTTGCATCTGGAGGTGGCACACAAGATGGATGTATTAAGATATGGAATGTACAAAAGGGAACTTGCATATGCAGCATAGATACCAAAGCTCAGGCAAGATAGACAATTTTTGCTTGATTTTGTGAATATCTGAAAGAAGAAAATTGGGTTGGGTACAAACCTATTAAACAGCCCATGATTGATCTTTTTTTTTTTTGGGAAACCGGTTCTTGCGATCTTACTGGTTTTCACCCAGTTTAGTAGTTTTTGACCAGTTTTGTGAGTAAATATCTTAGAGAAATTCTTTAGTATATTTCCTGCACAACCAAGTGGTCTACAAAAACCAAATATATATTCACCAAAGTGAATATGTCATTGGGCCTCTCCTTTCCTCTTGATGAATCACTTTAACGAGTTTTCTACTGTCTCGTCTATCATTTTTGTTAATCAACGAATTTGTTTCACTAACTGTAATAATCTATCTGGTGTTTTGTGCAGGTTTGTGGACTAGAGTGGAATAGACACCACAAGGAGATATTAAGTGGTCATGGGTTTAGTACTAGCATGCATCAGAACCAGCTTTGCTTATGGAGGTATCCATCCATGACTAATGTAGGATGCTTGAACCGTCATGCTTCCAGAATCCTCCACCTATCTCAGGTATGGTTGCATTTTACTCTAGCATAGTGGTATTACGTGTTACAAATCGACATCTAATTTATAAAACCAGGGCTACAATAATTCAGTTGTGATATTATAATGTTGATGACTCCATCTGTCTTTTTCTTCCAGAGCCCTGATGGCTTGACGGTGGTATCCGCTGGGGCAGACGAGACTCTTCGGTTCTGGGATGTTTTTGGTCCACCCAGTAAAGATATCTCAGAGATGTCAGAGCTGGATAATCTCTTGTCTCTTAAGATATCCCCAATAAGATGATGTGAATGAGTTTATACCCTTGAGCTAGTATTGTTTTGTGTAAATAATATTTGTTTTGATTGCTTAGTATGATTTCTGTCCAATATTGAGTGATTTGAGAGAAATACATGTAAGTGGTGAGGAACAGTGGCGTGTGTTTTTGAACTTGCAAGTTCACGAGCTATGAAGTTGAAAAAAGTGACTTCCGTCAATATGCTTTCACGACATCCATCAGATAGGTATTTATCAACGGATATATGAAGCACTAACTCAAATATACAAAATAAATATGGTTGTTCCTCCGATTGTAGATCAAAATTTGGCAGCGCTGAGATTTGACCTCTACATAACACCTAATCATCTATCTGGTTCTTGGTCCAAAAAAAAAATGCCTATCTGGTTCAAATGACACTTTAAAATTTATATCTCAAAGTTACTACATTAAAAATATAAAAAATAAAACAAAAACCTTACCAATAAAATATCAGACAAAAACAAAAATCATTAAGCATCTGGGTCAGCATCACTGTCAGGATAAATCTCTTCAGTAGCTTCCCTGGGTGTCAATGTCTCTTCTTCCTCTCTTCTTTTCTTCTCATCCTCTCTCTCCCTCTCAGCTTCTCGAGCCTTAGCTTGTTCAAGCCTTAAGCTGACTGCTTCCCATGACACTAGCTTATCCATGAACACTGAAATATATTCAGGCCGCCGGTTCTGTCAAGGCAAAACAGTCGTGGATATAGTTATCTGTTGGACAAAACTTAAAAGGGAATCAACAGCATAATGTTTTAAAAACACCTCACCTGATAGTCCAGGAAGTAAGCATGCTGTACAGAAATGAAAAACCATTCCAAAGTCAGCAATTTTATAATAATGACTTCTAAAGATTTACATTAGTCTTCCATTAACTAATAAAAAGATGAACTTTAAAAATGTAACATATCTTTGGAAGTTTGGACTAAAATGAAAACATTAAATCTCAATTAGTTTCTGGAACTGAAAAAAAGGAACTTTTACAAGTTTAATGTTGAGTGAAGTCGCTATTATAGTCAAAATTACATGGCCTCTTGCTGTTAAATGTTAATTTTGACTCAGGTTCAAGGTTTTTCATTGTAGTCCAAAGTGGAAGGGGGCTTTTGAAAGTAAAGTTGAGAGAGAAATACCTCCCAAACATCAATGGTAAGGAGTGGCTGCAAGATAATTAAAAAGAGATCTCATTAGTCCTAAATTGTAGACATTATCCAGTATGCTTATACACTACCCTAACATGACATAAAAAATACATAATTATTGTAATTATAATTATTCCTTATTACTTACATAATAGTCCCAGACAAGGGGGTTCACAGCATTGGGGCTCTTGACAATTACAAGCTTCTTGTCCTCCTCTGATGGACGAGGATTTACTGCATTTCCAACATCAAGTCTGTTTGCTTTATCTATATTTCAGCAGAGGAAAATAAAAAGTTAAGTGCTTGATAAGTTAGATTTAGCAAGTAAGACTAGAAATGAATGAAGAAAATAGGAGATGAAATGATTTAGCAAACACTCACATACAAGCCAAGCCCAACCAGAACCAAATTGTGCTGCAGCAGCAACCTTAAGCTCATCAACAAATTTTTGGAATGAACCAAAATCTCTTTCAATTAGTCGTAGAAGATCCCCAGATGGGACTCCACCACCACCTGGTTTCATGGACTCCCAGAAGAAGTCATGGTTCCAAACCTGCAAAAAGTAAATCTGGTTTACTTGCAACTCTTAAAAAACTGTACAAGACTTGTTAATTTCAAATGCGCATACCTGCGCTGCATTGTTGAAAGCTGGAAGCAGGTCACCCTTATTGTATGAAATGACTACAATGTCTTCCAGTGACTTCTCTTCTAGATCTGTTCCTGCTATTTGCTTGTTTAGGTTATCTACATATGCTCTGTGGTGCTTCCCCCAATGATACTCTAGTGTCTGCTGGCTCATAACCGGCTCCAAAGCATTCTGAAGATTTTCATGAAGATAAAATATAGGTTCATAATTGATGCACCAAAGCAAATGCTCCAGAAAATATATGGAACCTGAACTCAATTAGTGGTAGTGAAATAGATCTGTATGGAAGTAAAATAATAAAATAGAACCAATCCACCAGTATGGCAGAATTGCTAGTAATCTCCCCAGTTCCCAAATCTCTAAAAAATTCCACACAATCCTGCTCCACTCTCCCTTACACTCTTCTTAAGCCTTCCCAATATAATTTCTTAAACCTACCCAATCTAGGAACAACGCATGTCCCCTGCCCAAATCTGTCCAAACCCAAAACCTTTCTGGGACGACCTCCTCACAGCCTTCCTGCCTTCTAAAATTGTCCCTTTTCAATTGGAGGCTCATTAAATATATATTATTAGTCCAACATATAATGTTGAAGTTTAGGCAAGGAAAACATGCATGGCCAGCTCACTATCACTTGCAGTTAATGCTGCACATGCATAGAATTTTTTTCATTGTTCATTTGTTGTGATCGTTATGCAAATAGAGAACATAACTGGATAGATTTCTAAACCTAAGAAGGCAGCATGACAGAATGAATGAAGACAGAAAAAACTTGGCAATCTTAATTATAATGAAGAAAAGTTGAGTCGTTATTGAAACTACTGTTATGAACATTTTGTAGTAAAAGTAATTTTCTCTTTAGCTCTTGGCTTCTCCAACAAAGCATCTAGCTCGCCCCCAAAAGCAAGGCCTAGTCTACTTTTGGCACAAGTTACTAACAGGTAAAAGTATAAACTCTAGAGCTTACCATTGGATATGGAGGAGGCTTCAGATCAAGCTTTGCAGTGATTTTAGCAGGTACAACTTTCTTTATGCACCTTCTCTGCAATGTACAACATACTTTCTTAAATAGCTAATAAGACTTGAGTACTTAATTAATACTCGGAAAATTGTAGTAGCAACTTACTGAAAAAATATACTTCCTGTAAGACTCAACTTGAGCAATATCTTTTGTTTATTTGAATTTATTATATCTGTATATTACACGTTTTTCAAATTCATTATATCTGTATCATGTAATATATAAATTAACCAATCACTAATCAACGAATGACCAAACAAGGCATAAAAGGCTAAGAGCAACTCAGCCTACAAACCAATTCAAATTAATCAATTAAGCAGGTGGTACATAAATATCTTAAACAATATTTATAACTAATACTTCTGCTTCGTGTATCTTTACACCTAAGGTTTTCACTTGATAACCAAATATAATAAAATATTATATTAGATGCATTCATTCAGCCATTAAAGTTCAGCTCAATTGGCAAGATTTGGCTTTGCCAACACAACAATGTCTAGGATTCAGTTCTTGCTGCACTAACTGCATACTCCTGATAACATAGTCCGAGTTTGATATGAAAAGATTATAGATGCACTGAGTAACGAGTCTACATTAGCTTTACATATTTTACGTTGTCATTAAAAATATTCATCTCCTTCCTAATGTTGGAACCATAATTTAGCCTGCATTAGTTGATATTGTGGGAAAATGACTATATAAGTGCTCACTGGAAAAAAATTCATTCAGATGGTTATCCACTTCCTTATTTAGAGGTGGATATATGGCACCTCCCATTGTGTTATAATATTTTGGCGATGCAAATCTTGAACTTAATTTAAGAATGCTTTAATTTAGGAATTAAAGTTTTGTTTCATTTGGGATTGTTTCACCCCCTTCTTTTTTATTGATATATTGAGATTATGGAGAGTTGTCTTAGTGTTTTCCTTTGTTTATTAATCAAATCAGTATCAGAGTTGTTGTTCGGCACCACTGTCAATTCTCATCAAAATTGACAATCATAAAGCAGTTTCTTGTATGGGCATTGCCTATGTAAGGAGCAGATCGTGCAAATAATAAAGGTTTCTACTTCACCAATGTGCTCTGCCAAAAGATCACTATAACCAAACCCTTCAATATTTTTTTGGTCAACATGAATTTAAGATAGTAGTACTATAGTAGCAATTACTACCAACTCTTGCAAACCGATGCTCAGTAAAAATGACAAGCGGCAGCAATAACAACAACTAGAAAAGATAAAAAGAAAATATAATAAAAAAGTAATTGTTTTACTCAAACAAAAAAAAAAAGATGCAGAGAATAGAATATTGAAAAATTTTAACCCCATTCTAATTCATTTCAACGAAAGGAATCCAAACCCCGAATAGGTTTATGCATACTGACAAACAATTCTCATTAACGAAATGGTGCAAGTATAGTAGAAGTGGAAATGCTAAAGAGCAAACCTCTCTACCGGAAGATACCAGAGCTCCAAATAACCCTGTCAAACAAAAACCCAAATCAATAACAAAGAGAGAACAGAGAACAGAGACGCAGGCGGCAGCAATAGAGATGGCAAACCGTGGCACGGAAGAAAGGCCCATTGGAGCGAAGTAGTGGTGGAGGAAGCCACTGACAATTGCATTTCTGAGTCCGACAAAGGTTAACGGGTGGTTCAATTAGGCGCTCCTTCAGCTCTTGGTTTTGCTTATGCTTGTTCCAAGGATAAAGTGCCTCGCAAGACTTTTTGGCCTCGTCTCGTGGAGCAAGTAACTGAGCAAGCCAGTTCACCAGTTCTGAAGCACAAGTACTCTCCCAAGTTGATGAATATAAAAAGTTAATTGCTTTGGGTTGAGAGGAACCGGTTTCTCCGCAGCGAACGGCTGATATGGTTGCAATTGTGGATACATCCAACGCTCGATAATCAGCCACGTCATCAACAACAGTGAAATCACAGCAGCCCGCCATTTTGGGTCAATCGTTGCCGTCAAATCCATGCTTCTTCGTATGTCCTCTACGTCCGAGGCCGAGATCCCAAGGCCAAGAATTCCCTGCTGCCTCGAAGTTCCAATCTGTGGTGGAATGTGCCATCTACGATGGTAGGAGACGGCGTTCCGAACGCTGACGATGCTGCTGACGGCGTATGGAGATCTTTGGGATGCCTCATATATTTCGTTCAGACATTCTGGGTTGCTTTTAGATATGGGATGGTGGACTTTCTTTATTTTAGCCACTTAATGGATCCAATTAATGGATTGCAGTACGGAGGGGTTGATTCAAGTGTGAGATCCTCCACCGAAGATTGAATTGATTAGTGAAAGTTATTGAGTAATGCTTGACCGCACAACAAATTTGGAGATCTGGGATACACAAACTTATTCTGTTGTCCACCCTGAATCCTGAACTCATTGGTTTCATCCATATTTTTCTTAAATTCAATTTCTCTGTGGATTGAGAAGATGCTGGAAAATTTGCTAATGTGCTGATGTGAAGGGCAGAGCAAACCCGAGTTTATGTATTTAATTTTCAGGTGAGAAGTTTAGAAGGTATTGATGAAAGGATATCAACAGGTGCATGGAGAGGTCGGTAGAACATCAGGAAGCCAAGACTATGATAAAACATCATGGTAATGTACTAGCGAGAGTTAGGCATTTGCAGTCTCCAATATCTGTCGGGAAAAGTGTCGTCAAAATTGGTTTAGTCATTCAATTCGTTTAAGACCCGTTTGATTTTCAGTAAGTAAGAACGAGTTTTTTTTTATAGAATTGGATTTGTAACGTAGTTATAATAAAAATTGATTTTTGACAAATGTATTTATGTTTGGATGATTTATTTGAAAATTAGTTTTTACAAAATTCATAATTTTTCTTTAAATTGAGTTTAAACTCTATCTCATGATTAATTTAATTTTCTTAGACTAAAATTTAATTTATATTTATTTAATTGAGAATATAATCTATTTGATAGAAGAAATTTTATGGAAATTTATTTTTCCTAGATTCATTATTTTTTCTCATTTTTATTGATCTATTTTTATCTGGCTTCTTTTCAAATCTTGTTGAAACCAATGGAAAAGCAATATTGGAGTCATTTCTGTCTCAATTCTGTTTAACTTCTAAACCACTTCTCCAAGATCTGGTAACATACCCAACCACTCACAAAAAAAATGGAAACTTAGTTTTGAGGGCAAACTATTTATTTAAAGTGAAACAAAACACACCCTGCTCCATTGGTTTGACCGTAATCACCGGGAGTCAAAGTAATTACTGTAACTGAATTAATACATTTTTAATTTCATATATTAAAATATTATTTAAGAAATTAAAAATTAATAGTAATGAATTCCATAACTTAATATTTAAATTTAAACAAGTTAATATTAATTTATAATTACAAATAAATAGTAATAATCATTGTATATTAACTAATGTCATAATTATTAATAATTATATACGAGAATAATGCTTATATATAACATCAAAGTATAGGAGAAAAAATTTTTACCCCAAAAATAATGTCATTTTGTACAAATAACTAACAAAATATTAAAAAAAAGAATAATCAACCAGTCAAATCAATAATTCAATTATTTTTCCGAAATCTCTCTTAATTTTTTTATTCATTACTTTTGAAGAAATTTTTTATTTCTATTTATATGTTGCTTTTGAATTTTAAAATAATATTAATTATTATTTTTTAATTATACTCATATCTACCATTTTAAAAATAAAAAAATAATATTAATTATTCTTTTTTATTTATCCATTTAGTGAAGGGTGTATTAAAATTTTTTTAAAAAATTTTTAACATATTAATTATACTAAAACCTTAAATAAAAGATAAATACAGAGGCAGCATAACAGACCGAGGTGGTAGTTTTGTAGATGACTACTTCTTGAAAAGGTTCTAGACTGATTCAGCCCCCAGTTTACAAATTTTTCAATTGAATGGGCCAGATCCGTCTGATTCCGATATATATGCTTAATATATCCCAAACAAGATGCTGTGAAAAAGTTTATTCCCCTATGCAGTATCGTTTTGTGTAAATTTGTTCATTGCTTCGTACGATTTTTCTCCAATATTGTGAATGATTTATTGAGAGAAATACAAGTAACTGGAGAGGAACAGTGGCATGTTTGTGAAGTTGTACGGGCGAGAGCTGTGGCGTTGAGACAAGTTGACTAATTCACACTGCGATCTATCGGTTTTCAGGACATCCCAGAAGATAGGTGTTCATTAAAGTATATATATGAAGCACTAACTCAATCACACGAAAGTATTATGACTATGTACTCCGATCGTACAAGGAAATTCCGCAGCTCTATACTTTGCCCTCGACAGCACACACCTATCTGGTCCAAAGGACACAGATTACAATTTACTGCTCACATTTATTACAACTTTTTGTCTGTAGCTTCCCTGGTTTAGTCTCTTCTTTTCCTCACATCCTCCGTCTCCTTCTCAGCTTCCCTGGTTCTATAGCTTCGCTAGAGCCTTCGCTTGTTCAAGCCTTAAGCTGACCGCTTCCCATGACACTAGCTTCTCAATGAACACTGAAATATAATCTGGCCGCCGGTTCTGTCAAGACAAAACAGTCATGGATATAGTTATCTGTAGGACAAAACTTGGAGACAGCAGCAACAGCATAATGTTCTTTACGAACTACACCTCACCTGAAAGTCTAGATAGTAGGCATGCTGTGCAGAAATGAAAAACCATTACAAAGTCAGCAATTTTATAAGAATGACTTGAAAAGATTACAGTAGTCTTTCCTTTGCCAAGTACGAAAAGCCACATTTTACCCTCCTAATGTAAAGCATAAACAGAAAGACACAAACTCAGAACATGAACTTCTTTGAATTTTGGACTCAAATGAAGAGATTAAATCTGAGTTAATCTTTGGGAATAGAAAAAGGAACTTTTGCAAGTATAATGTCGAGTGAATTTAAACATGGGCATTGTAGTCAAAATTACATAGCTTCTTGCTGTTAAATGTCAATTTCACTCAGGTTTAAGGTTTTTCATTTAAGTCCAAAGTTGAAGGGGATTTTTTTTACTTTCTAAATTTCGTGAACAATTAACACCGCAGTAGTTCAGAGGGTAAAATGTTGCTTTCTTTATAAAGAAAGTAAAGTTGAGAAATACCTCCCAAACATCAATGGTAAGGAGTGGCTGCAAGACAATAATAAGAGATCTCATTAGTCATAAAATGCAGATGTCATCGAGAATGCTTCTAAACTACCCTAACATGACGTTAAAAATAAATAACTTATAATTAATCCTTTTTACTTACATAACTGTCCAAGACAAGGGGGTTCACAGCATTGGAACTCTTGACTATTGCTAGCTTTTCGTCCTTGTCTGATGGAGACAAGGATTTAGAGGAAAGTAAGAACGTAAAAAGTGCTTGATAGGTTAGATTAAGCAAGTAAAACTAGAAGTGAATGAAGAAAATAGGAGATGAAATGGCAGAAACTCATCAGCAAATAGGAGATGAAGAAAATTGTGAGCACTCACATACAAGCCAAGCCCAACCAGAACCAAATTGTGTTGCAGCAGCAGCCTTAAACTCATCAGCAAATTTTTGAAATGAACCAAAATCTCTTTCAATTAGTTGTAGAAGATCCCCGGATGGGACCCCACCACCACCTGGTTTCATGGATTCCCAGAAGAAGTCATGGTTCCAGACCTGCAAAAAGTAAATCCGGATTACTTAAGAAGAATTTTAAAAACTGTACAAGAGCCCTTGTTGGTTTAAAATAGACATACCTGCCCTGCATTGTTGAAAGCTGGAAGAGTATCACCCTTATTGTATGTAATAACTACAATGTCTTCCAGTGACTTCCCTTCTAGATCTGTTCCTGATATTTGCTTGTTTAGGTTATCTACATATGCCCTATGGTGCTTTCCCCAATGAAACTCTAGTGTCCGCTCGCTCATAACTGGCTCCAAAGCATTCTGAAGGTTTTCATTAGCGTAAAATACAGGTTGAATATTGATGCACCAAGCCAAATGCTCCAGAAATTATATGTGAACCCGAACTCAATTAGAAGTAGTGGAATAGATTTTTATGGAATTAAAATAGCAAAACAGAAGCAATCCACAAGTATAGCTGAATTGCTTTCACTGACAAATAGGAGATTAATACAGAAAAGAGAGGAGACACTAGCTATTTCAGATGCAAGTAATCTTCCCAGTCTAGTCTTTCAAATTACTGTCTATTCTTTCTTTCAACTGTTCTTACTTTTTATCTAATCTTTCCAGTTCATTACTATGTTTAATGTAACTATAATGAATCATTAGCAATTAGAATCCAATGGTAAATACATTAGCTACATTTTTTTATTTTTGTAGAATTAGTTTTCTATTTTTATTGCATTATGAATAATAAAAATTTAACACGGCAAAACTTCAGAAATTTTAATTGATTAAGAAGAGTTGAGTTGCTATTAAAACCAATTAGAAATGGGCCTTGTACATTACACAAAATCTGAGGTGAGTTGCATTGTTCATAGTTAATGAGTAGTGTGAATGGATATAGATTTTATTATATATATTGATTGATGCTATGTATATTTTGTTAAAAACAAATTCTGACCCAAAAGTTAGGTCAAGTCTACCTTCGGCACAAGTAATTAAAATAATGAATTCACATGAAAATTATGCAAGTAAAAAGACAGGTTTAATTGACAGGAAAAAGTACAAACTTCAGAGCTTACCATAGGAAATGGAGGAGGCTTCAGATCAAACTTTGCAGTGATTTTAGTAGGTCCAACTCTCTTTATGCACCTTCTCTGCAGTGTACAAAATACTCTCTGAAATGGCTAATACAAAAATACTGTGTCCATTGTAGTTGAGCAAAGGCTTTAGTTTATCCTGAGCTATAATAAGCTGGCCATCCATTCAAAAGAATCATAATGCATATTTTTTTTTCCCCAAATTTTTATATCTGTATCAACTAATATTCTCATTGACTGATCATTGACCAATGAATGACCAAACAAGACGTAAGAGCTAAGAGCAACTCAACCTACAAACCAATTAATTCAACTTAATCAATTAGTCAGGTGGTGGTTTAGTAATATCCTGACAATATTTGTAACGCAAAATTTCTTATATAAAGGATTAGATTATATGCATTAAGCCAATATAAGGTTATGAATTCTCATGTCAATTGACAAGCATTAATCAGTTTCTCATATAGGCCTTGCCTATGCAAGGAGCAAATCGTGCGAAAGGAGATGTAATCATCATGGTTTCTACTTTACCCTATAGTAGCAATATAATTAGGATCAACACGTGTTGCAGAGAAGAGTCTGTTATTTCCCCGAAAGGAATCCAAATTAATCCAGAGTCGGTTTATATATAGCCACCACACCACTATTTAACAATTTCTCATTGACCAAATGGTGCAAGTACAGTACAAATGGAAACGCCGAAAACGAGATAGTCGAAAGCAAACCTCTCTACCGGCGGGTCCCTGAGTCCCAAACAACCCTATCAAACGAAAAACGAAATCAATAAGAAAGAGAGATAGAGAGAACAGAGACGCAGGCAGATGACGAACCGTGGCGAGGAAGAAAGGCGCACTGGAGGGAAGTAATGGTAGCGGAAGCCATTTGTGAGACTGAGAAAGTGTTATTGGATTGCTCAATTAAACGCTTCGCTTCTTCAGCTTTGGGTTCTGCGTCTGCTTTCTGCTTGATCTGAGTCTGAGGATAATATAATAGTGCCTCCTTGAGCCTCTGGCGAATTTGCATTGGTAGCTGATCAATACTTATCATCCGGATAAAATATGGAACGTGCAGTTGTAATTTGGACGGTGGAAATTTAAAATTTTTTATTTTAATTTTTTAATAATAAAAAAAATTAAAAAGATAACCGTTATAAAATTATTTTTATTTTATTTTTTTAGTATATAACAAAATAAATATATATTAAAAATATGATACTAAAATAAAATCAAATTTATACTATCTAATTTTAATTTAGATAGATAAGATTTAAAATGCGCATTGCACCAAATGTGTTTCAGCCTTTGGACTGTTTTCTTGGAGGAAACACAGCGAGTCAGTACATCAGTTCTGTAGTACAGGGTCCTCTCTCAATTTTACGAATTGACGAGTATAAAAAAATTGACGATTAACGGCGACTTTAAATATTTATCTTCTTGAAGATCTGTATAGGTTTTAAATGGTAAAAATAAATAATAAAAAGTGTAATGAAGTTAAGTAGCAATGAAGTCTTTATTTGGCATTATTTTTATGTATAATTTTCAAATGTCATTTTCCTTTATCTTATCATTATTTAGGACTGCCTTGGCAAGAAAAGAAAATATTAGTAGTGATTATAAAATAAATGGAATGGGATTTAATTTTTTTAATATTATCCTTATGAGATATATAATTTAAATAAAGGGCATGATAAAAGTAGTGATTTTTTTAACACATTGACTTAGAATGACTTATGAATTCATCTCTTGCCATTTCATTTGATCGTACTCTCAAACACATTGAGTAAAGATAACAAATTTATTTATCTTAGTTAATAAAAATTGTTATTTTAAAATTTTCTATATAAATCAAGAAATTTTTATTGATAAAATTTAATAATATTTCACTAAAATATCCTTAATTTAAATTTTTTTAAATTATCTATCTCATATTAATGGAGAATAAAATAATAAAAAAGTAATTAAAATCTCAAAAGTAACAACTGAAAAATTTTGTGCATTTAATGGCATTGTGAAAGAAAAAATCCATGATATCGACTGAATATCAAATATTGAATAAAGTGTAATTTGTAAAAGTTGTTATATTATTACTTATAAAGAAATTTAAATTTAACCTTCACATATTTAGCATTGGTTACATATTAATCCACGAATATGGTACTTTTTTTTTCCTCAACGAATTGGTACTTGATACTCAATATTAATATTTATGTAATAAATGATAATTAGACTAATTATTATATATAATGATGCATAAAAATGTTATATACTTCAAATTTTATTTATTAAATAATTGTTTTTTAAATTTACTTTTATAAATTATTTAAATTAGTTACTTACAATGTTGGATATTTTAAGTATCTTTTACTCAATAATCAACCCCTTAATTTTTATAAAACTTTGTAAGTATTTTGAGTATAAAAAATTTTTATTTATTAAGAATATAAAATTTAATCCAATAGGAAGTACTATTAAACATACCCTTCTTTTTCTTTTCTTTCTTTCTTCTTTTGTTTTTTTTATTGGAAACTGTCGCACCCGGAAAAATGCGACTGAAGAAAAAAGAGAACAAATCGGGTTTTCTAACGAAAACCTACTTATGAGGAGTCGCCACCAAAATTTTGAGGGAAAATCTTGGGAAACCGAATTAAAGAGGAAAGGATGGTCTGCGTAATCAGAGTTGGATTCGGAAGTCGATTGTGTGTGGGGAAGGTGTTAGGCACCCCATAACACCCGTTCCTAGGAACGGTTACCTTATATTGATTGTGTAAATTAATATAGCTTAAAAATATATTTTTGTTTTCCTTTTATTATTCACATGCGAGAAAAAGGGTAGAGAAAAAAGAAATTAAGAAAATTTGGAAAATTTGGAAAATAAAATGAAGAGAATAAATTAAATTAAAATTGAGGATATTTAAGTAAAATGAGGAAAAGGAATTGAGAAAATAAATTGGGAAACATTTATTAAATTAAAGGGGAAAAAACCAAATAAATCAAAAAATATTTATTTCTTTACAAAGGCGGATTTGACCCAGGATCAGAGTCTGGGGCCTACGTACCCTGCGATGGGATCAAAGTCCACGTAGTTCGGGACTAGAAATGCGTGTCTGTTGGTGGATATTTTTTATTAATATTTTTGTAATAAGAGAAAGTTGGTTGAAAATAATTTACCTTTTTGCAAATAAAACTATTTCTGAGATTGAGTTGGTGTGTTTTAATTTGTAAAAGATAATTTAATTCTACTTACTTACTCTTATTGTATTTTGTTTGAAAATATTTTTTTCTTTGATTTTTGAAAATGCTTTTATTTGTTTTTTTCTTTTTGAAAAACGTCACTTTTTTTTATTCTTTTGGAAATTTTCCTTTTTTTTTTTTAAATGCAAACCAATTTATCTGGTGCAGACTCGCAGTATGCCTGATAAACCGATTCCTGAATTACCTGTGAGGGTTCTGAACTTCGTGATATAAAATTTTATTACATTTAAAGCAAAAGTTTGGAAAATACTATTGTTCTTCCCTTTTCAAATGATCACTTTATTATATATTTTAAATAAAATTGGAAAAAAAAATTGGTATGTTGTCACAATTTTTGAAGTATAATTATTTTCTTAAAAGTAAATTATTTAACTGATATATCCACGTGGATTCGCAACCTCACGCGACAAGTCAATGAACCCAAATACTTGCACGGACTCCAAAAATCTTGTGTGGCATGGTTATGGAGCTAATCATTTATATAGTGACACTGTTATCTCTGCTAATATTATTTATT
Organism: Adenanthera pavonina; assembly: GCA_026686845.1. Lineage (NCBI taxonomy): Eukaryota > Viridiplantae > Streptophyta > Magnoliopsida > Fabales > Fabaceae > Adenanthera > Adenanthera pavonina. The sequence continues at coordinate 47,258,109 of JAIVEN010000001.1, read as the reverse complement.
CCCATATATTTTATTAGAAAATTAATGTTTTGCCTCTTTCAATCTTTAAGCTTGTTATATCAATTTAATACCAGAGGGTGAATTAGTGAGCAAAAGACGCAACATCCATTGACTCAAGACTTGGTCAAAAGAGCTTATTATTATTATTATTATTATTATTATTATTATTATTATTTATTTATTTATTTATTTTTTAACAAAAAGGGAAAGCTCAATCCCGGAAGCCAACTCATAGTTGGATTTTAGGATTCACATCATAAGGGTATTTTCTTACAAGTAACACAAATTTTAAATTAAAATAGTTAATAAGCATCCATCCGGAAATCATTATCGCTACAGTAAATCACAACTCCACCTGCCTTGACATCAAAAAAACATCTCCTAGACTAACCACCACTCATTTGCAACGAAAGAGAGTTCACTATAGAAGGTAAAAAAATTATGAGGATTAATCACTCAAACTCCTATAAGAGCATTCTAAAGTGAAACTGGACTCAAGAGCACCATTTTAATCCTAAGGAATTACAGAACCATTTCAAAGGCAAATAGCATATATGAACAAATCTCAACATTTACTCAAGTAACTATGATTCCTGATGTAACTCTTTTAAAAAAAAACCCGGCCTATAAGCTGGAAAAATTTCTTGTATCAGATTTGAGCAAGAAAGAAATATGCCAAAGGAACTCCTTTACATCTCAGTACAGAACCTATAAAGATTGTTCCTCGACCGAAGCACAGACACACTCCCTGCACTACCTTAGTTTTCCTAAGAGGCCATAACATAATCATGAAAACTCAATGAAGGCATAAATCAAACTAAAGTCCACAAGCCATCTGAGAAATACAAACCACCGGCAGACAGAGTGACACCACTCAGAGTTACCAATCAGACCGAAAGTAAGCCTTTAGTCCATGCTTTTTCAAAAATTTTTCAGAACATTATTGTTAACAAAGGATTATCCTTTAATTACGCAGAAACATTGCATAAGCCCAAAATAAACCCGAGATTCAAATAGCCAAGAATGAATGTATACAGAATCAACTAACAAGGCGATGTTTGGAAGGGATGGTGAGATTCAAGATTTGGGAAAGGGAATGTTACCGAACCAGGATCATGTTGCCTCCAGTCCGGTTGCTTCCTGTGTCTTCGGTGGTCACCGCTGTTTTGTTCTCGCGAGTACTCTCTCGGTTTTTTCCTCTCGGCTCTCCTCCGCCTCTGGTTTTCAGTTTCGGCTCCCCTTTTCGGACCTCGCTCAACCTCCGCGGCTTCCTCTTCCTTCCTGGCTTCGCGTCTCTGAGTCTCCTCCTCTGCTTTGCTTTCGGTTCAGCTCTCTCGGACTCCACCGTGTGTTCCTCTGTTCTTCGCCTCCCGTGGATCGTGGCTTTCTCTCAGTTCCCCTCTACTTTTCTTCACCCGCGGCTCTTCTCCTTTCTTGCTCCGCCGTGGATCCTCCCTTTCTGTTTCTTGTTTTTTCCCTCTTGGTCTCAATTTCACTGTCTTTCTCTTCTTCAGGTTCCTCCTTCAATCTTGGGGCTCTCCCCCTTTTAACTCTCTTGGCCTCCCTTTTTGCTTTTTCCTTTCGTGTACGCCTCCTTCGGTTATTGCATGCTCTGCCTTCCTCCTTCGGTCGCGTTCCCTTCCTCTGCTTTTCTCCCTCTGGTCTCGTGTGCTCCTGGTCTCGCCTCTGTTTTCCTCTAGCAGTCTCACGTGCCTGACTCCTTCTCTGTTTTTCTCTTTTCTTTCTTTGCTCCTCCCTTTGGTCTAGCTCACGCGTGCCTGAGCCCTAAAATTAGGGCTCAAGACGTTTCAGCCCCCTTTTTTTTATTAACTTTCTTTAATTAATAATTTTTTTATACCACTTTATTTTAATGCAATTTTTTTTAGTTTTTTTTTGTTTTATATTTTTTTGGGTAATTATATATATTAATTTATTTAATTTATGAAACTTTCTTTTTTTTGTATATTTATATTATTATTTATTATTTTATTTTATTATTTTTTTTGTAAAGTGTCCGAATAAAATGGGGTGTTCATATAAATCCTTTAAAAATTTGCATACGTAATAATTTAACCATTCCACCCAATGCCGCATGGCCACAAAGCCCACAACGAGGTCGTCTTGATGAGGCATCTTGAAAATCTATTGACTCTCCTTTGAAAGAGGCCAAGCAGCCGTATTGTATTCATTAAACTAGATTTCTCTTCCCGCTCGTATGGAAACGTAAATATGCAGAGAAACATGAAATTTTTATTTAATTTTAAGATATATTAAATTAAAAAAAATCTCATTACTAACTTTTTTTATCTAAAAAGAATAATATCAAATAATATTAATTAAAATTAATATAGAATTTAGAATTAAAAGAGAATGAAATTGAAAAAAAAAAAGAATATGGACCCACATAAATAAATTAGGAAAAGATGGATCCCACCTAAAAAAAAGAATAAATGATGAAAAATGGGATCCATTTAGATAAAATAAAATTTAAAAAAATAAAAAAATACAAAGCCCAGATGGAGCTGTATTATTTAACTAATTATATATTGATTGATCAAGTACACTTGTACTTCATTTTATAATTATAAAAAATGCAAATAAGCGTCCATTTAAAAGTTCAAAAAGCAATATTAAAATGACAACAAATTGAAATAAAATACATCAATGACATCAGGGGAAAGTTTCATGTGATATAATATAAAAAACTTCATATTATTATCTTCGCTCATTTGGTTGCGTTCTTTTTTTTTTTTGGTTACTTTTACATTGAAAAGCTTGATTATATCAAATCTCATAATCATGTTTACATCCAAAAATATGATGAATTCTTTTTTTGAAAGAAAGAAAAATCTCATTGACAAAAAAAATGTACAAAGAACAGGTGGGGAAGGTCACATTGTTCTATCCATTTCCAGCACCTTAACACAAAATGATGAATCTTTTTTTCTTTTTTTTTTTTTTTATCAAAATGTAACATTGACAAAAATCTAAAATGCCCTGTGTTACCGAACTACTTCCCTCTCTATTACAAGGCCAAAAATGTCCCTGCAATCACACCTACCATCCAGAGAACACAAATACATACCACAACGAAGATGGACATGATTGATACGCTCAGTCACAAAGGTAAATTATACTCCCACAATGAGAGAAACCAATGTTTATTTATTTATTGGGAATGCTGGATTGATGAATCTAGCGTTTCACTAGGAAAGAATGATCGATGACAATAAAAGTATTCCCACAAATTTACCAAAAAAAAAAAAGGTATTCCCACAAAGTATTTAGTTTTGTAAATTTACAATGATAGAAATTTATATAATATACATATTTGGAAATTAGAGTGTTTTTTCTTTTTTTGTTATCTTGTTTGAATTTATGAACATTCTCAATTTACATGATAGGAGATGTGCGGGCAGAAAGTTATCAAGAAGTTAATTTTGGATTCAGGAGGAAGACCACTTTCATTTGGTATGTAGAAAATAATGTCAAATGTCTTTTACATTTTTATATAGAAAATAAAAAAACAAATATTCGTGGTCCAATAATAATGAAATAGATTGTTGTGTAACATGGGTATGTACCAAGCCAGCGTGAGATAGAAAGTTTGTCAACAAAGGAAACCTAGAATCAAGAATATTAAAAGAGATACAACAAGTAGGGTTAAGCATAATCTGTCCAAACCAGTTAAATCAATTTGGTCCAAACCAGCCCGATATTGCGAAAGTTGCGCCATTCTATGCTTCCGTTTGAGCCAAGTAAAAAACAGTTTTAATTGATAGGCTACAGCCAACTCAAATTGGCATGGATGATAAATGTTCTTATATTTTAACCAACTCAAATTGGTATAAATGATAAATGTTCTTATTTTTAAATCAACTCAAATTGGTAAAGTAGTACACGAGGTTTACTGATTCAAGTAGTGTCTTCCATCAGTAGTTTTTCAAGACATCCACAAGATAGGTGTTTATTTATATGAAGCAATAACCCAAAGCACACGAAAGCATTATGATTATTTATTCCGAAGTAGATGAAAATTTGGTAGCTCATGATTTGACCTCTACAGCACACTGATCTCCTTCTGTGGCTTCTCTTGAGCCTTCGCTTGTTCAAGTCTTAAGCTGACTGCTTCCCATGACACTAGTTTCTCCATGAACACCGAAATATAATCCGGCCGCCGGTTCTGTCAAGACGAAATGGTCATGGATATAGTTATCTGTTGGAAAAATAACTTAGAGACGGCAACAACATATAATGTTTGAGGAACTACACCTCACCTGAAAGTCTAGATAGTAAGCATGCTGTACAGAATGAAAAACCATTGCAAAGTCAGTAACTGCATCATAATGACTTCTAAAATTCATGTACAATTTTCTTTTTTAATTTTTTATTATATATCTTTTAAATTATGCTGCAATTTGTAGGGTAAAATATCGTTTTCTTCATAAGGAAAGTAAAGTTGAGAAATACCTCCCAAACATCAATGGTGAGAAGTGGCTGCAAGAAATTAAAAGGGATATCATTACTCTTAAAATGCAGATATCATCCAGAATGTTTCTAAACTACCCTAACATCACATTAAAAATAAATAATTATTATAATTAATCCTTATTACTTACATAACAGTCCCAGACAAGAGGGTTCACAGCATTGGGACTCTTGGCTATTACTAGCTTTTTGTCCTGGTCTGTTGGAAGAGGGTTTGGCAAGACAAGTGGTGGATAGGTTAGATGTAGCAAGTAAAACTAGAAAATCAGAATGAAGAAATTATAGGAGAAGAAGTGGCTTAATGAGAGCACTCACACACAAGCCAAGCCCAACCAGATCCAAATTGTGTTGCAGCTGCAGCCTTAAACTCATCAGCAAATTTTTGGAATGAACCAAAATCCCTTTCAATTAGTTGTAGAAGATCCCCAGATGGGACCCCACCGCCACCTGGTTTCATGGACTCCCAGAAGAAGTCATGGTTCCAGACCTGCAAAAAGAAAATCTGGTTTACTCAACAACAACTTAAACTGTACAGGAACACTTAATTATTGTCTTCCAATAAGCATATACCTGTGCTGCATTGTTGAAAGCTGGAAGAGTGTCACCCTTATTGTAGGAAATAACTATAATGTCTTCCAGTGACTTCCCTTCTAGATGTGTTCGTGCTATTTGCTTGTTTAGGTTATCCACATATGCTCTGTGGTGCTTCCCCCAATGAAACTCTAGTGTCTTCTGGCTCATAACCGGCTCCAAAGCATTCTGAAGGTTTTCATTAGGATAAAATATCAGGTTGAATTAATATTGATGCATCAGAGAAAATGCTCCAGAAATTATATGTAAAACCGAATTCAAGTAGAGGTAGTGGAATAGATCTTTATGGAATTAAAGTAGCAAAACAAAAGTAATCCAGGCAGAGTTGCTTTCACTGAGAAGTAAGAGACTAATACAGAGAAGAGAAAACACACTAGCTAGCTATTATTTGAGATGCTAGTAATTTCCCGAGTCTATTCTTTCTTTCTTTCAACCCCACTAACTTCTTATCAAATCTCTACAGTTCATTAGTATATCGAATATGACTTTTATGAGTCATTAACAATTAGAATCCCATTGCTAAATACATTGTCTACTATTTTCACTTTAGAGCTTACTGCTTACCAGTGGATATGGAGGAGGCTTCAGCTCAAACTTGACAGGGGTAGCGGAAGCTGCTGGCGATTCCATTTCTGGTGGTTGAATCTGGCGCTGCCTCAGCTTTTGGCTTTGCGTATGGTGGCTCTATCCAGTTATAATGCCTCACAAACAAAGCCTTTGACTTCGTCTCCTTGGAGTGGGACACTGGGGAGTCAGTACACCAGCTCTGTAGATTTGTAGTACAACGTACACTCAAGAGTTCGAAGATTATGGCTTCTGTGGTTTGATTGATCAATGAAAAAAAATCCTTTTTATAGTGTGCAAATCGAAACTATATAATATCTATTATATCCTATTATTATTTTTTAAAAATATATCTTTTTATTCAGGGACATAAAAAGATATTTCACATTCACAAAATCACTTCTTCTTCTTCTTTTGTCCTCATTTCATTTTCTCGTCCATTCCATATGTTATGTGCACCAAATGAGGCTATTAAATATAAAGAAAAAGTTCTGGCCAAACAAAAAACTATAAAGAAAAAGGTGGGATAGGAACCTGGCTTACCATGTGCTCATTCTTCAGACATATTTTATTTTCATTTTATAGTTAAAACTTAAAACTTTATTTTTTTTAATTGCAGTCAAAAATTATTTTTATTTACAATCCTTTTTTTTTTTTGCTTAAATAAACTTACGGAACTGGACATATAATCTTTGAGTTAATGATAAGGAAAAGACTATTTCATTCGAAAAAATAACATGGGAAAATGAAAACCAAAAGCAGGAAGATGAAATGGTTTATGTGTATTCTGGCAAAAAAAAAAAAATCAAAAGAATGGCTGATGCATATTTATGTATCGTGGATTCGTGTTTCCGAAGATGGCTGAATTCTAAGAAGCCATTTGAGAGCTTATAGGAAGATTTGGGGAAAAGATTCATATAATATATATAAAGTAATTTGTATTTATTAATAAGTTCTTAGCATAGTTAATAGATGGCTAAACCTCTTAAATATATTGCTATGACTCTTGGTGCTAAAAAAAAAAATAACTTGCATTCAACTTATATATTATTGATTTGGTTTACTATTTAGACTAAAATATCGTAAAATGTTTAAATATGTAAGATGTAGAAAAATCTTATCTACAAACAAGTTCAGTATGTAAAGAGGCAATATGTGAATTGTACATGTACTACAATGTAATACAATATTTTTATTTAAAAATATTGAAATAAAATAAAATGTTTAAATATTGAGTGCAATTATTAAAAATATAAAAGTTAAGCGAATTCTATTCTAATTATTAAAAATATTGAAAAGAACTCTTCGGAGAAAAATTCAAATTTGTTGGGTCTCCTGTGGAAGATGGCAAACTTAAGTATGCGATCGTACACTTGTCCCATGAAGTTTCTCGTTGAAGTACACCAGTACTACAAAAAAGAAAAAAAAAAGTACTTCATGTTTATGATTGAAAAAGAAAATAGGCGTCACACTAAACTGAGTGTCTTGGCTTCTATGAACTGAATTCATCTCCAATTGAGTCTCCACTCCGAATAAAACCAAGACTCCTCTTGCTTCATCCAGTGGCAGCCTTCATCCCCATTCAATTTGATTCAGCCAGCTTCTTCCAAACCCCAATTCTTTCTTTTTATTTATTTTTGATTAATCACGCATTTTGGATCAATCCTAACCATCCAATTAACTTGAATGATCTAATTTTTTTCTTACATAAAAATTAAAAAATTATTTTTAACAAACATGAACCATCTGAATTAACTGAATGACTACTTTTTTTTAAAAAATGAAGACCATTTTTCCACCACAAGCATGAGGGGATCCATGCACGCTTCCTCCATGCTTGGTTTTGGGCATATGGAAAGAGAATATGGTTTCTGTTGTTTGGTTGTCTTGGGCGATCCGGCGATGCCATTTTCACGGAATCAAGTTTCTTGAATATGGGAAAAGCCGACACCCTCCATCTGTCGGAAGAATCTTGATCTTAGCCAGAGAATGAACATGAGAATGTGTATGAAGTTTGAACTACCCTTGAACATGCATATTAAGGCCCTTTTTTGTTTACATTTTTTTAAAGTAAACTATAATTTGTAATTATTTTTTCTCTTTTTTAATCCAAACAGATTTATGATAAATTTTTTTATTTTTATTTAAATTTTATTTTCATAAACTGTAGTTATTCTAATATGTCTTTTACAAGAAAATAATTTAAACAGACACTAAAAGTTCAAGTGAACATGTATGGGAATCAGTGCAAATACCCCATGAGTTTTAGTGAAAATTTTTGTTTTTGGGCTGAGAATTTCAGTGATTAGAGATATAGATAAATTTTTCTACAGAAGAGATGGTGGAAAATTCGATGGATGATAAAATATATATGCTCTTGAAATATATTAATCAACTAGAAATCTGTCCTATTCCCGTGTGTTTCACGGGAAAACAAACTTTGTGACAAAATCATTTGGTGGAATTTACCAATTTTGAAATAAAAAAAAAAGATTCAAATATTATGCCACAAAATAACAAAATATATAATCCAATACAAGTGAAATTAATCATATAATCAAACTATTCATAAGTCATTATCTTCAAATGGCTTCCTATAAAAGTTATCTAATAATAAATTTATCTGGAAAAAAATAATGTATTAAGTAAATTCTCGGGCACCCTTTAGGCACCGACCATCAGGATTAGCAGGTACTTAAATTACTGATGTAGATAAAACACATTTCGGGACAAAACAAAAATAAATATGTACAAATGCTTTGGGGGAAAATGACCATTGAAAATGGGGGAAGGAATGAAATATAGATTCAAATACAGCACAAACTAGTGGTGATTTTATGGCGAAACGAAATCATTCTTGTGGAATGTCTAATGGATTTCAAGGCCCATTAGGCCCAAACTCTCTTCTTAGGGGCAAGATCCGATGTCTTTATCTCATCTATCTTTGCTGCCACTATGAAGTCATTCATGCTCAATCCTCCTGCACACATTCAAACCCTTTCAATCAACCAATATCTTCAACATGATATTGCATCTGGGAAATTTCTTAAAAGCAATCCATCTACCAAGAATGAGTAGACTAAACTGACCATTGATAGACATGTAAATCCCATCTAATTCCCAAAATAATTCTAAGAAGCCATCTGCAATGTGGCTCACTTCAAATTCCACATAGTGCACAAAGAAACATATCCAATTATATTTAATATGCTATAGAAAAAATAGGCATTAGGTTATATTTTTGTATTAGATGGAAATAAATAGATGATCAAATGACTATAGTATTTTAAATGGAAAAAAATATTAAATGCCACTTGAGGTTAGTAATATCAGGTGATAAGGGTGGCAAGAGATGTGTATAGAGTCCAAGAGGTAACAAAAAAAAATATAAATTTTTTTATTTTTAAATCTGCAAAAATATTTTCAATTACTAATAATAAAAAAATATTTTTATTCAATAATTAAAATCAGAAGAAAAGCATTTTAGACATTGGTTGAAATAATTCTTGGAATGTCCAACTCTTCCATCAATTCTGGGATGAATAATAAATTCATTCACATGACTGCATCAAGTTTTCAAAATGAATGAGAAAATTGTAGAAAGAATTAATCAAACATGCATGGCTTAATCTCATTTCCATTCTTTTCTCTAGGATACACTTAACTCTCAACCAAACAGGACCAAAGAATGTCAAATAACTTGTTTTTAACATACTTACATGCCCATCAATGATTGATTTGTTAAACTAAATTTTATAGACCGAATCTAAAAGAAGCTCTACAGGGTGATCCAAGGAAAAGCACTAGTTTAGCTTACCAATGGAAGCTGTCCATAATTCAGCTCTGACTTGATTTGGTTGTTCCAAGCGGAGATTTGGGAAATGGCCAGCAGCCTCTGTAACCTTAAAGATCCTATTGATTAATTCAACTCCACATTTAAAATCCCTCAATTTCCACAAGCATTTTAGTTTAAGTCCACCTTCTTCATGTACTAGTCTCCAACCTACAACCTACAGGAACTAAATTTGACATTCATCAAGTTTGCTTCATTGACTGAGAATGAACTCGCTCCAAGGTAAGAGACTTGGTATCAAACTGGTAAAGAAATGACGTTAATTAACAAAGAAACAGTTTCTTCGTGTAAGAATATACATTATGATCGCAAGTGCTGTGGCCTTGATTAACAAGGATCCATAATGGATTTGATAGAAGAATATGATGAAACCATGAAAGCTAACTCCAGACACTAAATTTATTAACTTGACTTGAGTTATTATTAAAAGTTACCAGGGAGAATCAACCTTCTGTGGATGTTAGCTCAATCTAAAGTACAAAATTGAAATAAACATATCCAACATTAAATTTAAAGACCAGTGGAAAATTAACTTCCGAAGAGTGAGAAGCAACTAACCCTAGAACAAACAACCCTTCCAGGACAAGATTGCAAGCGTCAGAGCACCCAACATTGCATAACAAGAAATATGCCAATATCTTCATAATGAGAGAAAAGTTGCATTTCTGTTTTTTAACTAGGATTGGTCCTTGTTCCCAAATTTTATGCTCAGAAAGTACTATGAAAAGAAGAGGAAAGAGAGAATTGGCTCAACCATCTCAGCAAGCAATATAAACTTCACATTCACTATATTTTAGTTGAAGGACCCCAAAATTAGAAACTTCACAGAGCTGTGTGGATATGTTTTATATAGGTTAAATCTTTGTTATGCACAGAAACATAGGAATGACAATAGCCTGATTTAAAGGTATTCAACCCAGAATACATTATCTTATGCAATACCCCAAAGTACAAGATTTTCATCCGTTCTGCTTTTCTGGAATCAAGTGCCGCAAGTCAGTAGCCTCTAAATTACAATGAATGACCTCTTTTCACAGGCTAATGATCTCTTTTCACAGGCTAAGCAGAGAAATACCATAGACAAGTTCAGTCAAAGCTTGAGGATCACTGCTGATTAATGTAAACGACAGACAAACTCATAGGCAGAGATTATTTCTCTATATAGCCTAAGCTGCAAACTATCATAGATTCATAGGGAAATTCAAACAAGCCATCCAGTCATTCAATTCCTACTTGAATATCACCACCAACTGATGCAAAAGACAAAAAAGCTCATAGGCACAGATTATTTTTGAGAAAAATTAACCTTTCTTTCTATTTGGTGCTTCAAAGATCATTTGTTTCAATTTAGCCCTTTAATAATTAAAACACTCGTCATGTGCTCCCTCGATCTTACTTTAATCCAAAATTTAGCACCAAACCTAATTTAACATCATTAAGTCACAGATCATGCGGTTGTAGACTGAACAGAAACACTGCAAGCAATTTATTTTCCTTTTTTGATTAAATTGAAGTAAATTATGTATCAATAACGAAGTTAAAAGTTCACTTATCCATCAGCCTAAAAGTTTCATGCTCGATTATTCTTCTCAAAAATTTGACAGCAACTCTACACCAGTATAGTTATTCGACAGATACACCAAAAGTATGCAAATGGGTTATAAATTCAGACCTTCTTCAACAGCTTTTGGGCATCATCCTCAGACATGGGAGGCTGCAGAGGCGAAATAGGAGAGCACTCTTGCTCTGCAAGGGAAAGAGCAGAGAGATTGGGGATAAGTATTTTGTGCTCGGTGTCAACGTTGCCCAACACTTTCTCAGCAAACTTGCTCTCCAATTCAGCGGGGAAGGGGTCTCTTGCGCCAAAATCGCCAAGCAAATCGCCGCCCATAGCACGAGTTCTGAGGGGAAATGCAGAGGGAGTACTTCGAGAGGGAATTAGGGGAGAAGAGAAGGCGGGAAGAAGACGAGGAGTGGATGTGAGATGCAGAGCTATTAGGGGAGAAGGGGAAGCGAGATTGGCTGTGGCCATTTGATGATTTTGTGATTGAAAAAGATTGATGGAGGGGAAGTGTAGGTGTAGTGTGTTTATGAAGAAGGTTTTGAAATCTGGTGGTAGAGAAACGGGGTATGGTTTGGTAGTGAGGATTGAATGGCAGAATTCGGACGAGAAGATCTAAATTATCTAAGGGCCTGTTTGGTTCAACCGAAGGAAAGGGAGGGGAAGGATTTTAATGGAGGGGATTGGAGGGGAGGGGATTGGAGAGATTTTAAAATTCCCTTATTTGGTGGAATTCGAGGGGAGGGAATTGGAGGGATTTTAATAAAATCTTGTTTGGTTCAGGAAGGGATTGGAGGGGATTGAAGGGGATTGAGTAATAAAACTCAATCCCCTCCAAAAAACCCCAAATTGGAGGGGAATGAAAAAGGGGTAGGGGAGGGGATTGAGGGGAATTAAATCCCCTCCAATCCCCTTCAAAAAACTGATCCAAACAAGGGGAGGGGATTAAATCCCCTCCCTTCCCTTCCCCTTCCCCTGAAAAAATCCTAACCAAACAGAGCCTAATGGAGCAATTTTGTTAAATAATTTTATTGGTTTATTAAAAAAAAATATATATATATATATATATATATGGAATTTTTTTATATTTTTAATTTAATGAATTATATATAATAACTAAGTTATGTTTTACAATAATATAATAAGTACAAGAATTTTTATTATATCATGCACTTGATATTTTTATTAAAAATATATAATATATTTTAAGTTTAGTTTAAAAAATATAAACATCTTTTTGATTTTATTATTTTCTTTGCCATGATAAATATGAGTTCAAGTGGCATTATTTCTATAAACTAGATATCTTTTATTTAATTTGGTTCGTGGACTTTATCCAAAAATTGGGAGATCAACGGCTTAATCTTACAACAATGCCTATATTACAGCAAATGTTAAGATAACATAGTTGGATGAAGCCAATTTTGTACCCGTTTGATTTTCAATTAATTAAAAATAAGTTTTGATGGAATTTGTTTTGTAATGTAGTTATAATAAAAATTGATTTTGGATTAACGCATTTATATTTGGATGATATATTTAAAAATTAATTTTGACAAAACTCATTATTTTTCTTCAAATTGAAATTAAACTCTATCTCATGATTAATTTAATTTACTTGAACTAAAATTTAATCTGCATTTATTTAATTGAAAACATAATATATCTAGTATAACATTTTCTTATAAGTTATAGTTTATGGAGATTAAAATTTTGAAGGGGTATTTTGGTCATAGAAAAAATTTTATGGAAATTTTACTTTTTCAGTTTTTCTCATTTTTATTAATCCATTTTTATTTGACTTTATTTTAATTGATACATAATTAATACTCAATCACAGTTTGCAACAGAAAAGCAACCTCCAAGTTGTTTCTGCCAAGAATAAATTTTCAACCACAACCATTTTTTAAAGCTAGAAGTGATATGATAACCAAACATGTTATTACTGTAAAATTGGTTTTGCGCTCAAACTTGGTTTCAGAAGCAAATCCAAACAGGTCATTCATGGTTGATGAATAAGGCTATGCTTGGTTGGAGGTTTTTTAAGGAAAAGAGAAAAATTTCGAGGAGATTAAATTTTCTCCCTGTGTTTGGCTAAAAAATTACAGGAAATTGGGGGATTTAATCCCCCTTAATTCCCTTCCTCACTCCTTTATAAATTTCTCTCAAATTAGGGTTTTTTTGAAAGGAATTGAGTAATTATAATTCAATTTCCTTCAATCCTCTTCTGAATTAAACAAAATTTCATTAAAATTACTTCAATCTCACCAACTAAAGGAATTTTAAAATTCCTCCAACTCTTTCCTCTCCAATCCTCTTTATTAAAATTCTTTCCAATACCCTCTCATCCAATCCCCTTACAGAAGCAAACAGACCGTTGGTGAACATAATATGATTTCCGAAAGCAGATAATCTGTGTCCATGATTTTGTATATTTTGTTGTAATATTTTCTCTCTGTTGCTCAAAAAAACTGGAGAAAAGATTCATATCATCGAAATACCAAAGATATAGTGGGTTTCTATTTTCGCTTAAAAATTTGCTTAAAAAGTAGACAAAAATAAGAAGCACTTGGGATAATCTTTGATGTCAAGTATGGTACTGGATATGAATGTAAATATATATTCTTATTTAAGACGTGCATGTATTCTTATTAATTTAATTTATTTACGATGTACACTTGCGATAATTAAAATGAATTGAATGGAAAATATACAATCAACACAATTAAAATCATGCCTCTACATTTCTGGGTGGTCTCACAAATATCATCACACCATCACTCACCTGAAAAACCATGGCCACAAGAGCACCAGTCATGATCAGCCCCACCGTTGTGGCGGTTTTCGTGGCAGTTCTCATGGCCGGCACCGCCGTCCTCTCCAACGACACCACCCGGGTTCCGGGCAACAAATCCCGACTTACCAAATGGTTCAAAAACAACGTGAAGCCATTGTCACGGCGAAGCAGGAAGGGGCTTCACCCTGCACTTGTGGCTGCAGAAAAAGAGGTGAAGGTGGTGAAGGTAATGAAAGACGGAAGCGGAGACTTCAGGACGGTGAGCGACGCCATTAACAGCATCCCAGAAGGGAACAAGAAGAGAGTGATAGTGTACATTGGAAGTGGGACTTACTTTGAGAAGATAAAGATAGAGAAGACGAAGCCATTTGTGACTTTGTATGGTGATCCTAAGAAATGGCCAAACCTGACCTATCATGGCACTGCACAACAATTCGGCACTGTGGATAGCGCTTCCTTGATAGTTGAATCCGATTACTTCGTTGCTGTCAATCTCATTATTTTGGTTCGTATACTACAAATTTAAATTTACACCATATATACATATATATCGATTTTTCATTATTAGTTACATAAATTTCAAAGTTATGGTAGTGTGTTTTATTCTACTCTGATAGATGAGGGACCTATGTATTACAGGGAATCTCATACAAAATGTTGTACTTACGACTTTTGAATTGTATGATTCTCTATAGATTTATATCTTTCTACATTGTCTTATGAAGATAAAACTTTGTGTAATTGGTGGTGTAGAATTCGGCACCGATGCCGGACGGGAAGAGTTCATGGGCTCAGGCGGTGGCGTTGAGGATTTCCGGCAACCATGCAGCCTTCTACAGATGCGCAATGTTGGGATTTCAGGACACCGTCTGTGATGATAGGGGAAACCATTTGTTCAAAGATTGCTACATTCAGGGCACCATGGACTTCATATTTGGAAGTGGAAAATCTCTTTATCTGGTAACTACATATAATCTACTCACAAAAGAAAGCCTTAATACTCATAATAATATATATATATATACTACATTGGCAAAAAGAGATTACTCTTAATGAGATTTGTAAGTGTATATATATCAAACATCTTTTAATAAGATTCACCCTACCATGTCTGATAGATCTAAAATTGGCTACATTACCTATAAATTATAATTATAACATTACTTGTTGTAAATTTTATATTTTACTTGATTTTAATAATAATATACTTCTTCTAGTTCATAAGAGATTGAGGATTACTTTTACACATATTTAGGAATTCTTATTCTTAAACTTATAAAAAAAATTAAAATTTCTAATTTTATCTCCATTAATTTAATTTTTTTAATTAAATATAATACAACTTATGATACTAGTAATATAATAACAGTAATGGGTAAAAATGAAAATCACCCCATAATACTTTATGATGTGAATCAAGAAAAACTTGTTAAAATAGCTAATAATATTACTTCATTTGATCCTTAATATAAGACTCTTTTAATCAAATTACACGGATTAAGAATTAAAATTAAAACTAATTAACTATCTCGATTTCTCTAAAAATCTTAATATTTTTTTAAAATTATCTTTATTTAATCCCTTTATCTTTCTCTTTAGATATATTAAATATGAATATTTTTTAAAAATATATAATAAATATTATATTATGTATTATAAAAAATCTTATATTTAGGACCAAAATAAAAAATCTTACATATAAAATCTATTATATAATGGAGTACTAATTCAGAGTTTAAAAGACAAGCAGAACACAAAATTGAAGGTGGTAGGGAAGAAGGGAGGAGTAATAGCGGCGCCAGCGAGGACGAATCGATCGGACGACACGTGCGGGTATTCATTTGTGCATTGCGAGATAAGCGGGACTGCCAAGGGCACGTACTTGGCCAGAGCGTGGACGTCACATCCCAAAGTGGTCTACGCCTACACCAAAATGAGCCCCATCATCAACCCTCTTGGCTGGCATGATGGCCCTCAAGGTGCTCCCAAGTAAGTAGTCTCTTTATAAAGCTAAAACTAGTGACGTAAGAGACAGCATAAAATACCAGGTTTACAAATTCTGATAAATAAGGTGCATTGTTCATGACTGCTAAATAACATAATTTTTTTTCTTATAGATTTTATATTTGAATGAATTAGAATGTCTTCCACATATTGGGAATATTAGAATGATTAGTGATTATAAATTTGATGTTGACAAATTTGTAATGAGAAAATTAATGTGCAGCACAGTGTATTATGGGGAGTACAAGAACTATGGAGCAGGGGCAAAAGGGAGAGGACGTGCCAAGTTCACAAAGTGGCTGACTGATTCACAGGTTTTGCCTTTCATAACACTTGGCTACATCGACGCCTCCAAGTGGCTGCTTCCTCCTCCCACTCCCACTATTTCAAATTAAAAATTTGTAACATATATATGAAATTATATATATATATATATTCTCATACTGTTGCTATAGTGAAGAGAAAAAAAAAAAACAAGAAAGAAAGGAAGAAGGTTAAGTTTCACCTCAAAGTGAGAGGCCTACTCATCGGCTGCTGTCTCATAGTACATTTCCAGAAATTTGATAATTAAACATTTTTCTTCAAATTTTTTTAGCAACTATTGCAATTCAAAATAATTTTATAAGCAAAACTTTTCAGTGATTAATTGGATTTAAAGTTTAAACAATTTGCTAACATCAAGATAGGCCTTACATTTTAAAAATAATACTTATAAAGATATTTATAAATTAAACCCAGAACCATCATTTCTCATCATCATCATCATTGCTGCGGCTGCTGTTGGGGTCGGTGTTTGTATTTCGTTTATATATACTTTTGAATTTTTTGGTTAATAAATATAGTACTGCCATCCATAAAACAAGGTCATACACACACAGAGGAAAGAGAAAAGAGAGAAGCAAACCAAAGTTACCAGGCAACAAATCATGCTTTAACGACCCTACTAATTAGATTTAGCTATATAAAATTAAAATCTCAAAATTACTCCTCTTATTTTTCACAATAAATTAGGCTAATATATTTCTTCATCTGCAGGAAAAATTAAGGATGCACTACATGAAAAGATTGAGATTAGATATAGAAAAATCCATCTCTAAATAAAGGGGTAATTCCTCTCCCTGCAATGTGCCGATATTTTGACATCGCCAAAAAAGTTGAGATAGAAAAAATAATCGACTCTAAATCTGAAGCGAAAAATATCATTTCAAAAAAAATATGTGCATAATTTTATCTTCATTTAGATATGAATATACATGTGTATATATATATATTCTATTGTTAATCCGTCTCTACATTAAAGACAAAATTTTTTTTTTTTGGATCAAATATAAAAAGGGCGGTAAAAAAAATTTCATTTATAAATGCTTCTCTAAATCAGAGATAAAAATTTTATATCTCTAAAATTATACCACTACCATGGTACAAGGCCTCAAAGGATAGTGTTGATTATGTTGAGTGGACCTAATCCATTGTAACGTGAGCTTAATCAATTTAAGAGTGTTGGAATGCGGGTTCCAAGAAAGAAAGAAGTTATATATTGAAGGGGTCAAGAAACTAATCTTACAATACTCACCATAATCAACTCTAATAGTGTAGGCTAATCCTTGCGGCCCAAATGGACATGAAGGAAAAATAGGCCAAGACAAAAGACTTGGCGGGCTGGGGAGGTTAGGCCAATTAAGCCTTGAGGGGGGAGGAGGCTACACTGGTGCGTTATAGGGAAGAATGCATTTTCAAATGGATCAAGATTACTTTACAATGGATAATGGCCCACTCATCATAGCCAAATTGGCACTAAATTAAAAATTGATGTGCTAATCAATGATGATAATGGTCTCTTTTAAATATATATTTAAATTGTAACAAATAAATATTGATAACTTTTAAAAAATTAATTAGGCTAAAGTACATATAACTCTCCTAAACTTTAGGATAGTTACACAGAATATTTTTTATTTTTGAAAGTTGATAATAAACTTCTTTAATATTTTATATTTTGGCACATAGCTCCCTTTTGTTAGTAACACCGTTAAATCATTAATTAACATAAAAGTGCCACATCAAAATTAACTTGAATATTTGATTGCTGACATGGCATTAAATAGTCACACAAGGAGTTAAATGACATTTTACCTGTTAAGAATAAATACACATCACCAAACACACAACACCATTTCGTGTTATCCACTGTCAACGACTGAAGAAAGGGGACATAGGCTTGTGTAAAAAATGTCAATTGATCTACGAAGTAAAAGAATGAAACATCTTACACCAAAAAGATAAAAAAGAGAAATGCAAACAAGCCCTTTAAGGTTTTCAAGGCCCAAATATTTTATACGCAAAACCTTTTCCTTTGAGTTGCAAACAAAAAACGGTTTTTTTTTTCTGTTTTGAAAAACTTAACCCTAATTTTGTTGGCTAGGAGATAGAAAAAGACGGTGAGGGCCAAGTGCGAAGGAATAATGAAGCATTTAAGAGTATGAATAATTGAATGCTTCATCTATGTTCTTTTCAAATAAAAAAAAAAAGCATTTTTCTTCTTTCTCTGTGGAGTTGTTTTGTTCCCATTTTCCTTCCGATCTTTCTTTTCTTTTTATTTTTTTAAAAAGGATCTAGTAAACATTGGAAATGGAAGGGGATAATGGGTGCCCTGTTCAAATAAGTGCTTCTTAAGTTCCTTCTATGTTTGTGTGGTTGTACCTTAATCTACCAATATTAATCCATTGGCTTCAATGGACAAATGGAAGACAATATGGATGAATGATCTGTGTGTGTGTGGTTGCCAATAAAAAGGGTAGGTGGTGCGTGTTTTTTCAAAAGACAAAATGACATTGAACATCGTATTTGATGCCCTTAAAGTTATGTCACTTGTTACACGTTTAATTTAAGTCTGATCGATGTGGCATATCTTTTTGTTAATGATTTAGCGGTGTTACTAATGAAAGGGAGTTGTGTGCTTAAAAGTAAGATGTCAGGGAGGTCTATTGTTAACTTTTAAAAATGAAGGGAGTTATAAACAACTAACACAAAGTTCAAGGCAGTTATGTGCAATTTGCCTAATTAATTATTAATTATATGTTATTAACGGGGTATTTGAGAAACCATTTTTTGTCCATAAAATCGAAGCCATTTAAATAAATTATATATATATATATACACATATACATATTTCTAAAAAAAATTTCAATATTTAATAGCTAATTTCTAATAAATAATGTCTGTGATGATTTCCTATTTATATATTTAACGTGATTTCTTGGAAAACATTAATAGAAAACACATTTTATGTCCTCAATATTTGAAACTGAGAAGATGTTTTGTCTGAAGTCAATAATGGGTTTTCCATAAAGAGAAACTTAATGTGTTTAAAAAAAACTTTTTATCAATCTAGAGGATTAATAAACTAGTGGGATATAGAGAATAATTTGAAATTTTACTACTTTATGAAACACGTAACAATTTCCTAATCGGGTAACACTTTTAAGTGAAAAATTACAAAATAACAAAAACCTATTTTTCTAAGCCAAAATATCCAACCGATAGACCCAATTTTTAGGATAGGGTTGTGTGTTTAGAGAAGCATGTGAAGTGGTGTGCTAGTTTAATAGAGTAAGCATAACACTATGCTACTATTTTCACAGCAATAGAAAAACCAAGCCCTTCTATGATCAGTGTTTTTGAAATTGTCTAACACTGGAAAATGAGCAATTTTAGTTGCCTTTATTTTTTTTGGTCAAAATTTTTATTTAGCTTTATTACTAAATATGTTTGAATTTGGGCCAACCATAACTAAATACGTTAAATCAACCTGCGAAGAACTCTCCAAGCCATGCAGCTCTAACCATGTCATGTCCTATAAATTGCACTTCTTTCCACTTTCCCATCCATCCTCAACCCAATCAAAACGAGAAAAAAATTTCTCTCACAAAAAAGTTCATAAAGAATAAAAAAAAAAAGCCATGATGGTGACTACCAAAATAAGTCGTGTTTTTGCAATTCAGGTGGCGGTTATCCTTTCTGCCATGGCAGTGTTCTCAGACGATACCATCCCGATCCCAGAAGCCAAAGACCAAGTGGGGCAATGGTTCACGCAGAACGTGGGGCCATTAGAATCCCGAAAGGCAACTCTAGACCCGGAACTGGTGGCCGCAGAAGCTGAACCGAGGGTTATCAATCTTGCGCCTGACGGAAAAGGCGACTTCAAGTCAATCACAGATGCCATTAACAGCATCCCTGAAAATAACAAAAAGCGTGTGATCATCAAATTTGCAGGTGGAACTTAAAAGGAGAAAGTCAACATTGATAGGACGAAGCATTTCATCACTTTCTTGGGCGATCCAAAGAACATGCCTAACTTGACCTTCGCTGGCACTGCCTTACAATATGGCACCGTCGATAGTGCTACTATAATTGCTCAAGGAAATTACTTTGTCGCTGCAAATATCATTTTCTCGGTTTATATCCATCCTTACACCCTATTCTGCTTCTTACATGAGACAAATCCAAACATGAGATTAACGCTCAATCATTGAATACAATTGTAGAATGACGCACCGATACCGGACGGGGTTGGACTTGATATGGCGTTGGCGATTCGGGTGTCCGGGGACAAGTCCGCCCTTTATAACTGCATTTTTCATGGATTCCAAGACACCATATGCGACGACAAAGGGTACCATTTCTTCAAGGACTGCACGATCTAAGGCACAGTGGACTTCATATTCGGAAGTGGCAAGTCTATATATTTGAACTCGAAGCTGGTGGCGGTAGGGAATGTGGGAGCAATTATAGCAGCACAAGCCAGAAACAGCGATAAAGAGAACACCGGGTACTCCTTCGTTCGCTGTGACATAACTGGAACTGCCAATGGGACAGTCTTGGGAAGATCTTGGATGCCTTATGGAAGAGTTGTATATTCTTATACTACAATGAGCAAGATCATTGATCCTGTTGGCTGGAGCCATAACAGAAATCCTGCTAATGGCAAGTACGTATTTATTTCTCTCTACTATGTTTCATGTAAATATCACAATGCACGCATATATATACTTGTATGTGTGACAAAAATATATACAACTTTCTGATATCTTGTACTTATTCGAAATAAAATGTGCAGGACTGTGTTTTTTGCAGAGTATAAGAATAGCGGAGAGGGTGCTGATCCCAAGGGACGCATCGACTTTACAAAGCAACTAACCGATGCTGAAGCTAAGGAATTCCTGCGTCTTAGCTTCATTGAGGGTTCTAAGTGGCTGCTTCCTCCTCCTCAATTCTCTGATGCCATTGCAGTAGCTCCTTCTTCGTCTGCAGGTGCTGCAGAAGCTCCTTCTTCGCCAGGTGCTGCAGCGGCTCCTTCTTCGCCAGGTGCTGCAGCAGCATCTTCTACGCCAGGCGCTGCAGCAGCTTCTTCTACGCCAGGCGCTGCAGCAGCTAAATAATCATTAAACTTTTTTGTATTTTTATTTTTGGCTATATATTATGGGGGTCTCTTTCCTCAAAGTCATGAGGAAACATTCTTTTATGTTTGTGTACACGGAGTAAATGTAATTTGATTACAACCCTAAAAAGTGGGGTTTCATTTTTGGCCGTAATAAAAATTTTGGTTTCATGATTTGTTATTTTTTACGGAAAATTAAAAAGAATAACATATAGGAGTTAATATTTATTCATGAAGGTTCATAAAAATAGTAATTTGGTTGAATGAATCAATGAACAAAAACTTACATATAAATTTTTTGTTTAATAAGAAGAATTAGAATTCTTAATCATTACCCAACACCTCATCATCTTTACCACCTAACTTAGCCCCAAGTGGCCTAAAATGTTTAGGATTTCCCAAAAAAAAAAAATCATCCCCCTATTCTACCATCAAAGTCTCATTTTTTTAAATAACAAACAGGTACAAGATGGTCAACGGCACTTCTTGGTCCAGAATCCCATATAATATAATATGCCAAGTATTTTTAGCTTGTGAGATATGGCATATATGTCAAATATGAACTTTGAACATTTCCAGAGATTAGAATAAAAAATTCATCTCAAGCTCCGTCTTAACTCTCCACCACACTGGTGATTAATTTCTTCTTCTTCGAACTCTTGAAGGAGACTTCTTGAAAATTGTCAAATAATTGAAGCCTATTTCTATAAGCTAAAATATCCGACTGATACCCAATAGGATAGAGTAGCGAGTACAGAGGAGCATGTGAGGTGGTGTGCTAGAATAATGAGTGAAACCCTCCAGTTCCGGGTTTTTGTTTTTACTGTGAAATTTCTAGTGAAACAGACAAAGCAAGTGCATCATCTTCCTAATTACCTTTCGAACTGAAGTCTAGCCGAACACATTCATGACCAAACTTAACAAACACAAACGGCCGGGTCCAATCGTTGCTGTAATTTTCTTCCTTACCTTTGCGCCTCATCTTAATATAAGCAGGATATATATAGAATAAAATAATTTTATGAATCTAAACTTTTCAAAATAATGATTAAAATAAACAATATAAATATATGTATAGATAATTTAAATGGTTCAAATTAAATTTAGATAGTTTGATCAACTGCTTATTTTGTTATTTTTTCCAGTCGGATCTCTTTGATTCCTGCCTAATTAATTAGAACTCATGCACCTAATTTGGCGAACCTTTTAGCTAGTATAACAGAATGAGAACAGTATAAAACTAAGCTACTATTTTTACGGCAATAGAAAAACCAGTCCATCCATGATCAGTTTTGAAATTTTCTAACAATGGAAATGCGCAATTTTAGTTAGCTAGCTTTATTACAAAGTATGTTTTTTTTGGCCAACTATATATAACTAAATATGTTAAATCATCCTGCGAAGAACTCTCCAAGCATTGCAACTCTAACCATACCAAGTCCTATAAATTGCACTTCGTTCTCCTGTCCGTCCTCTACCCAATCAAAACTAGAAAAAAAAATCTCTCTCACAAAGAAGTGAAAAAAGATAGAAAAAGCATGACGGTGACTACCAAAATAAACCATATTACTGCAATTCAGGTGGCGGTGGTGGCGGTTATCCTTTCCGCCACGACAGTGTTCTCGGAGGACACCATACCGATCCCGGAAGCCAAAGACCAAGTGGAGAAATGGTTCACACAGACTGTGGGGCCATTAGCAGGCCGGAAGGCAACTCTGGACCCAGAACTGGTGGCAGCAGAAGCTGAACCGAGGATTATTAATCTTGCGCCGAACGGAAAAGGCGACTTCAAGTCGATCACGGATGCCATTAACAGCATCCCTGAAGATAACACCAAGCGCGTGATCATCAAACTTGCAGGCGGAGTTTATAAGGAGAAAATCAATATTGATAGGACAAAGCATTTCATCACTTTCCTTGGCGATCCAAAGAACATGCCTAACTTGACCTTCACGGGCACCGCCAAACAATACGGCACCGTTGATAGTGCTACTGTGATTGCTCAAGGAAATTACTTCGTTGCAGCAAATATCATTTTCTCAGTTTGTATCCATCATTATGCTCTATTTTGTATCTTGCATATATGAGACAAATCCAAACATGAGATTAATTCTTAATCATTAAATACAATTGTAGAATGATGCGCCAATGCCGGACGGGCTTGCACAAGGAGCTCAAGCGTTGGCGATTCGAGTGTCCGGCGACAGGTCCGCCTTTTATAACTGCATCTTTATAGGATTCCAGGACACCATATGCGATGACAAAGGGAACCACTTCTTCAAGGATTGCACGATCCAAGGCACAGTGGACTTCATATTCGGAAGTGGCAAGTCCATATATTTGAACTCGAAGCTGGTGGTGGTGGGGAATGTTGGAGGAGTTATAGCAGCACAAGCCAGAAAGAGTGAGCAAGAGAACATTGGGTACTCCTTCGTTCATTGTGTCATAAGTGGAACTGCTAAAGGGACAGTCTTGGGAAGAGCTTGGATGCCTTATGGAAAAGTCGTATATGCTTATACCACAATGAGCAAGATCATTGATCCTGCTGGTTGGAGCAGTAACGGAAATCCTGCCAATGGCAAGTACGTATTTCTCTCTACTCTAAATATCACATGCAATGCACATATATGTATGACAGAATTACAGCTATCTGATATCTTGTACTAATTCAAAATAAAATATGCATAGGACTGTGTTTTTTGGAGAGTATAAGAACAGCGGAGAGGGCGCAAATCCCAAAGGGCGCATCGACTTTACAAAGCAACTAACCAATGATCAAGCTAAGGAATTCCTGAGTCTTGGCTTCATTGACGGTTCTAAATGGTTGCTTCCTCCTCCTCAATTCTAAATAATTATTATACTTTTTTTCTTTGATATATTTTGGGGGTCTCTTTCCTCAATCATCAGGCCCTGATTGGTGATCAATCAGCCGGAAGAATTCTTTAATCATCACTCCACTCCCCACCCATGCCTCCTAATTTAATCCAACTACACCGTTATATTTGCATGCATTCCATTCCTAAGGTGCATTGCAAATACAAGGCCATGCTTTAAATTGGGGACCTATATATATTTGTGCGGGTGTACGGGTTGGAAATGTAATTTCATTACATTAATAAAAAGTTTGGTTTCATGATTTGTTAAGTATTTTTTTTTTCCTTCAATCTGGCGTGTGTGTGTGTGTGTCTTATTTGGTTTATTTCTCTTTTCGAGTCTCACGCATGTGTAATTATGTCACTGCCATCAAATATCAAATTTCTGATCTCAATCCTTAATTTTTTATACAATTATCTAGTGGTAAGAAAAAATACAATTAAAAAAATACAATTATATGATATATATATTTAATATTATTCATGTTAAATTTGAATATTCTGAGGCCTAAATAGGAATAGTTTTTCTAATATTAATTTTTTTATCCACAAGTTTACTCACGACCTTGCTTAATATATCGACAAAGTTGGAACTCCTCAGCTGGTTAATTATCAAAAGCGATGGTGATGGAAAATGAATGAGAAAAAAAAAAATAGAACTGTCACCTGCAATTATGTTTCATATGATAAAAGTAGAATATGAAAGATAATAATTTTGTATTTTTGGTTAAAAAAGAGAACGACCTTTTTCAAGAGTTTGTCCTATCCCCCAATCTGACTCTTACATAAGGCATAAGTTGGCAACCAGGCAACGAACGAGTACTCCAAAATTTCAGGTAACCCTATAAATATGAAAAGTTATATCTAAGCACTTAACTTTGATAAAAATGGTTGGCAAAAAAAAAAATACTTTGATAAAAATTATGCTAAAAGATTTGAAATATTTTAATTATTTTCAAGTAAAAAATTATGATTTATTATAAAATTTTATAATTTTATGTAGATGTCCATAACATTTGATAATCATTCTTTGACATTCTACCGTACCCTTAAAGCTCCATAACATTCCAATAAGTCTTTTAAAATTCTACACTTAAAATATTGTAACATTTAAATTCAATGGTTCATTAGGAGTTTTCTATAATTAATGCATATATATATATATATATCCTTCAAAATTAATTTTCTTCATTATTCAATTGTAATTTTTGTGTTAGTTGGAGGCCTATAATTAGAGAACATGTATCAAATGCTTTTGACCTTGAAAATGAATATGAAGTACTCTTCATATTTCTCTCTTATTAAATTTATATTTTCATTAGTTTCATAACATTGTTATTGAATCTCGAAGACTTACTATACAATTTTAAGAATTAGAATTTTTTATTGTATATGCTAAGTGATTAAAATTGAGCATATTATATTTATTTTATGTTGAGATTTCTCAAGAAAAAAAATTTAACTAGACTAAGTCTAAAAGCATTATAATAATAGAAAAGTAAATAAATAAATTATTTTATTTTAATATTAAATTTCTTTATCTTTAAATTTTAAATAGTTTCTTTGATTATGGATCACGCGCAATTGAATTAGTCACGAAGTCTCCACATCAATTGGGTCGGTTCCAAAAAGCGGATCATCTGTTCTCTTTTCTCTGCATAACTTTTTGCATCAATTATACACACACATATATATATACTTGTTTAATTTACAAAAAATTACGTAAATATTGTTATTGAAATTCTTAAAGTTAAAAAATCAATTTTATATTTTAGTTTGATTTCACAAACTTTAAAATAGTGTAGCTCTTCTTATAAAATTATTTATGAGACTCTATGCCCAATGACTAATCCTGTGGGGGACAGGTTTTGTGTGTGCTCGCATGTGCATATATGACTTAGTGTGTGTACTATATATATATATATATATATATATATATGTGACTTACTTTGTAAAAAGATGCTGAAATAAATTTTGGCCCCAAATTTTATTTATAAAAAATGTAAATGAAAAATTTTTGGTAAAAAATAAAATAAAATTATAATAATTTTTTTTGAACAATAAATGTATATATTTTAAAATAAACAAATCATATAATTTTTCTAAAAAATAAGAATAATTAAAAGCATACCCCATATAATGCATAGAATTTAGGGCAAACCACACTCTTGATTGTAAAAGACACAGCTTTTTATGCTTTTTTTTTGTGGTAAATCTACTTTTTACATAAAAGTTGAAAATCAAAATTTCCAACCACTCACTTTGAGAATCTTTACTATTTATGCTACCATGGGCCGGTGGTTTCTAACTTTCTATGGGCATGTTATTAATTTACGTTGTCAAAAAAAACGAAATTCAGGCTTAAAAATTTTTAAGTGCACTTATGCTACTAGGCCAACGACTTTCATTGTTTGGCCCAAAGGAAAACTACTTACTTTCAGTCCAGGTGCCCGGAAATGAGACCCGAATATTCAGAAGGGCGTAGGGCTAGATTCGCTAGAAAACAGATGCAGAGTAATAAACGCAGGAGATAGAGGAAGAACCAGTAAAGGGCATAATCGTCGTCTTCTGTTGCACCACATATCGTACCACCTGCCATGGCGTTGAACAATGGGTTCAGATCTGCAGTGAGGCTCCTCAATTCTTCCGACACGTTGGTCTCAAAGTCAGGTCAGTCACATGTGTATAATCCCTTCTCTATTTGGTTGTTGAGAAACTGTTGAATGAGGCTATGGATCAATTGTCAAAGTTTGAGACAAATTTTTTATTTGCATTTTCTATTTCCCAACTCCTGCTATATGAAATTTTGGTACTTTTTGTTTGCCTGCACCCTGGTGGGAGAGAAATGGAGTTTTTTTTTTTAATTTACATTTTTTATCGGAGAATAGGATTAAGTTCAGAGGATAACTTATAAGCTTCTAATATGATTGATTCACAGTTTTGGGTTTTATAAGGTGTTGGTGGTGCTCAAATCGCCATAACGTAAAAGTTGCTCCCTGAAGAACTGTGAATATTGCTAAAACAATTATGTATTGGCAGTTTTAAATCGAATTTAATGAAAAGGATGGAGTTTTCAAGGCTCATTTTACACTGGAATGAAATTAAATTCTAATGAAATGAAATTCTGGGAGATGCTTTGCGAAATATGTTATTCTTGTAGCTTTTTACCAGGAACTCTAAAATTGTGCTAAAGACGTCTCCCACAAGACTTTAGTTCCCAACTCACAACTACCATGCTTGATGTTTCAAACAAAAATGACATGATATCAAGATCCAAACTCAGGCTCTGCGTGCTCTCTAGTAACTTAAAGGTACCCAGCCAGGTATCATGTCATTTTGGTTTGATGACGTACAAAGTGATATGTGATACGTAGCCTTAACAGATGGTTCTTTTGAGCTTAGGGTAGTTAATACGTTCTAAAGTATTATGCTTCTTTCGAACTTTTTTAATCTTTGGAATCTGGATGGTCAAGTTTGAGGAGGATTTTGAACCCAAAAAAGAAAAGTTCAAGTCTCAGGAGGATAAAGGCTTCCTCAGTTTATGTAGATTGTTAATTTGGCAGATTTTAATAGGACCACCTGGACTGTGGTTTGCATAATTGACAGAAGCATGCTTAAATAGATAATAATATCTTAGATGATGGTTGTGAATCCATCTAAAACTGAGCGACTGTCCAATAAAGACTAATTCTGTTTAAAGTGGAAAATTAGAGCCAGAAAGCATAGAAGAATCATATACGACATGGCAAGACTCCGGGGAATAGAAACAAAATGGCTAGATAAATTGCCAAAGGAAAACAGCTTGAGGTTGCATGTCTTGTTCTTGAATGCAGCAGGGCCACTATATGGAGGATGTGACTCGCCTAGGAATTGAAAATAAGCTTTAAGATGAATTGCTGTGGCAAAATATAGTGAGATGGGGATCTTCATTTCTGAAGGCAATGGAGCTATCATCTGAATCAAAAAAAGAAAGTGTTTCTAGGAGTTGGGATTCACATTAAGTTAGCCTGATGTTTCTATGTTTTCCTAGGGTTAGTAAAGTGAAAGCCTTTTGTTTGTTGATTCTCTTGATACTCTAATCTTCATTATATTTACAAGGTTGCAATTTGAGTTTTTATCCTCAGTTCTTCCTTGATAGAATTGGCATCAGATCTCACTTCTGTTAAAAAAATTTGTTACAGAGATTAATAGATTATATAAGGGTTGACCATTAAAGTTCTTTGCAAGTCACTTTTTTCTTCAGTTTTTTATTGGAAGAATGCTCCCACAGACACACAAAATTTGGATTACCATGGTCATACCAACAAAGCATATCATATATGGCAAGACTTTCTTTTTGAATGAATTGTGATTGTTCTCCTTCCTTATAAAATTTATGAGCCTTTTGCTTCTTGTTTGGAAATGGAATCAGTTTCTCTTTTTTGGTTATTCATGCTGGCAAGCCTGAATGAAAGATAAATTCATTTTGTAACAGTGAGCAGAGGTTTCCGATCCACCGGGGTTAAGAGGATGGGAGGTGGACATGGGCATGGCCATGATGAGCCAGAATATCTGCATGCAAAACACATGTACAACTTGGATAAGATGAAGAATCGTCCGTTAAAGATGTCCCTTGCTGTGTTCAGTGTCTTCAGCATTGGTGTTTCTGTTCCTGTCTATGCAGTCGTTTTCCAGCAAAAGAAGACAGCTTCTGGCTAGATCTCCACGCATGATCTGTTTGATTGCAGTTGAGGATCCCAGACTAGCAGAATGTTGATTTTTGTGCTGTTTTGAATTTGTTTCTGTTCAAACCTAGAAGTGGGTTTTCTATATTTCATGAAAATAATCGGTTCAGTGATTGTTCCCTAACGCTTAACGCTTGTACATTTTCATATCTCCAAAGGAATAATATACTTTGGTTGGGTGATTGGTTCAGTAGTTTGATTACCCAAGGTTGGAGCATGTTTTCCTATTAGTTCTCAATTATAGCTTCCTCCTTATATTAAAAATAACGACAAATATAGGGACTGTGAACAAGTATTTAACTATTTATTGTTTTTCTATTAGGACTGAATAATTTTCTGGTCTCTCTCTTCTGTTTTTAATTAGAACCTAGATTCCAAATTTTTCGGTCTACCGGTAGTCATGGGCACCAGAAATAAGCTTATACAAGTATATTCATCAAGTTTTCTACAATCTAATCCAATACCTGCATAATCAAGTGTTCTTGTGCTTTTTTTTAAAACAGTGTTCTTGTGCTATTCTCTGATTTCAACTATTTAGACGGTAGCGTAATGTTTGATAGCATTAAGCAAAAGGAAATGGAAAAGTAATCTCAGAATATGAGTTACCATTTATTATTTCCAACGTCTTCTATACTTTGGATTAAACCTTGAAGGCAATTTAAAACCTCCTTTAGAATAAAGGGAAAAATAAGGAGAGAAGAAAACTCGAGAAAAACATAGATGAATATAGATGGAGGATTTGTTCATATTCATTCATCTTTTATTTCCAATTTTCTCTTCCTCTCAATTTTCTCCTCCCTCTATTTCCTTCTCGCTTCAAACTTTTATCCTCACAACATGCTTGGTTTATTTGCATAAAGGAGCATATGAAGTGAAGAGAATTACATCACCGCACTTAAAGTTATTTGGTTGCACATTACCTCACTAGATAAGTGATGAAAATCACCTATATTAAGGTGATCATCTTCACCTAAAAAATCTTACGTGCAGACCTTCACATATCTTTACCTCATGCCATTTTCCACAAATAACCCTCCCTTTTCCTTTGACCTTCTCCTCTCATTCCAACTCCATTGACATTTCCATTGCTGATGGTCTTCTTCCTCATTACCATCATCGGTTCTCCCTCTAGCTTCATCGGCGTCAACCACCTTCCCTCTCCTCCGTGCAACGTCATTCCCCTCTTCAATTCCTCTTCTAACTTCACTAGCGTCCTCATTTGCTTCCTCCATTCGCATCTTTCAATTCTCCACCAGTGACAATGATAATGATTTGAGCTTGTAATGATGTCTTCTCTTTGTTAGCATCTCAAAACTGACCCTCCTTGTCTGGATCATCACATCATGTTGCTCCCACCATGTTTTTCAGGAGCCTTGTGTTTGGATCATCCCTCTATTGCTCACACTGTCAACTTCCATATGTATTTTTTCTGTTTGCAGTTTTGATTTGTGTTGCTTCACTGATGGTGGGGAGGGAGTTTTTTTTTTTTCTAAGCTTCACCATCGACAACAACAATGGGAAGGGGGAGGTTTATTTTTTTGTTGGACAAGGGACAAAAAAGTCATTTGACTCTTATATGTATCTTTTTCTTTATAAAAATAAACATCACCACTTTATTCTTTTATATTGTACTATATAAACTCATACGTAATTATTATCTTATTATATTTTTTACACATTTTAAATTATATTATTTAACTCCTGATAATTGAATCAAACGGGCTATTAAGTTATATGTACTAGTCATGATTATGATGGTTTGATAAGGAAGTTTATGAGAGAAACGCAAGCATTATTTGATGGTGGACAAGCTTCATTGTCAAAATGATTAAGTTGTTTTGATCCATGTAGCTATTGGGGCAATTTTTTGTTGCATAATTTGTGTATTTTTTTTCTAGTGATTCTTCCATAATTTTTTATTTTACATGTTAACTTCTCATAATTGAGCACATAATGGTTATATTTTCAAGAACATAATAGTTATTTTTTTTATAAATGCCTAACCTAGTTTTTTTTTGCACAAAGTATCCTCAACCATATTCGAACACATCTATTATTACAGTGGGTTTTGTGTTTAATCTCTCACAATCAAATCTCTCTCTCTCTCTCTCTCTATATATATATATATATGGGGTAGAGATCAAACACATTTTAGTAATGTCTCAGCTAGATAAGGTTGTCACAATTGAAAGTTAACACGGTAACACCATTGCCAAAACTCATAAGTAACAACTAGGTCTTTGGCAAAGCATCAATTTGAGGGAGAAACTCTTTCGTGGAGGTGATCCTTGCTTATTGCTTCTACAGGAACTTAGATCGATGCTGAAATGGATATGTGATTTCAGAAAAGAAGGAAATTGGAGTGGAGGAGAGCTATATGTGCTTGCTGTTAATTGACGTCTACTTGAATGGATAGCCAAGACGAGATGTGGATCTTCAAGATTGACGGTGGTCTGCGAGGACATCTCAAAAGTTGAAGATGAATTCGAACTATCGAGATGGGTGTGTCTGTCAGCTTCATGGACAGATTGGTGGAATTATTCTATTTGTAAGGGTCTGTTTGGTTCAACCAAAGGGAAGGGAGAGGAGGGATTGGAGAGGAGGGGATTAGAGAGATTTTAAAATTCCCTTGTTTGATGGAATTCGAGGGGAGGGGATTGGGGGGATTTTAATGAAATCTTGTTTGGTTCAGGAAGAGATTTGAGGGGATTGAGTAATAAAACTTAATTCCCTTCAAAAAATTCTAAATTGGAGGGGAATAAAAAAAGGATGGGGGAGAGGATTGGGGGAATTAAACCCCTTCTAATCCCCTCCAAATTTATGAACAAAACAAGGGGAGGAGATTAAATCCCCTCTCCTCCATTCCCCTTCCCCTTTCCCTTTCCTCAAAAAACTCCCCAACCAGGACCTAATGGTATATTGTGGGACACAATCGACACACACGCTCACCTTATCACTGCTGTTGGCCAACGTTTTGTTTTTAATAGTTGTTTATATATATTAAAAAAATTCCACAGTTGACCCGGTCCGGTTCGATTCGGTAAGGAAAACAAAAAGGCCGAAAACAGTACACTCGATTGGTCTAGAAAACGGACACCCGTAAGAAACGCAGAGGCTAGTGGAAGACGCAGCCGCGCAGGAAAGAGGTTTCCGTCGTCGTTGTCTTTTGCATCTCGTCTCGCATCAGCTGCCATGGCGTTGAACAATGGGTTCAGATCTGCGGCGGGGCTCCTCAAGTCTTCCGACTTGTTGCTTTCAAAGCCAGGTCAGTTACTGCTACAACCCACTCGCCCCCGTCATCTGTGTGTAACCCCTTTGCTTCTTGGTTGCCGAGAAACTGTTCACCGATGATATTGATTAGTCTTCGAATTTAAGTTTCTGATTGAATCTCCTAAGCCCTGATGTATGAAATTTAGTACTTTTGCTTGCCAATACACCTTGAGGAGGGAATGATTCAGTGAATTTGTGTTATACACCTTGAGGAGTGAATGATTCAGTGAATTTGTGTTGTTTTGGCTTGAAATTAGGATTAATTTCAGGGGATGACGATTAACTTTTTGACATGATTGATTCATAGTTTTCTTTTCTTGATTTTTAGGGTGTTCGTAGTGGGGAAGTTGCCAAAATGTAGTAATAGCTACCTTAACCCTCAATTTGGACGACAAACATGGACATGAAAATTTGAGAAAAAAATAAAAATGAACTTAGATATTTTTTTATTTAAATTTTTTTTTTATTTTTTCTTCTCATAATTATTTTTTTCTATTTTCTCTCCCATTTCAAACAAAATCCAAGAGATATGAACTGTATCAAATTATTTTGAAAAAAATTTATGTGAAGCTTTTTATCTTTTTTATCACAATTTTTCAAAAATATAATAAATATATGATCTTCAATAAGAAAGTGAAAATTGTTTGGATTTTGTAGATAGGTGAACGATTTGTCAATTATATTGGATACTCGTCTTTTTTCAATTGAAAAATCATATACATGTCATATTTCAATTAAAAAAATCTTAAAACAAAAATATAGCGAATTCAGTATAAGTTTAATTCAACTACTTTTTGACTTTTTTTTCCTGGGCAAATTCAGTGAAAATTGATTTAAGATTTTTGAGTCTCGTGTAATTGTGGACTGAAAATGAAATTCTGGAGGATAGCTTACAGAATCTCTTATTCTACTATGGATGTGGCATTGTGTTAGGAACTCTATAATTTTGCTAAACACCTACTCACTCAATAATTTAGATCCTGACTCCCAACTGCCCGATCTTGATATTTCAAACCAAAATGACATGATGTCAGGACCCAAAATAAGGTACTGTCTACCACTCTAGAAGGTTAAAAGGTACCCTGGTGTCATGTCATTTTGGTTTGAAGATCTTTATGTAGATATCACAGCAACACTTTTTGTTGGAGGTTGTGTAAAAGAAGTATAACCTTCAATAAATTGTGGATTGAATGATTGATTCGTTGTGGATGATTTTTTTTACATAGAAAAGTCCTTTCAGGCGATGGCCGTTTAGTCCATGGTCCATTGGATGGTTGGTGCAAGGCCAGAAATTGGAACACATTGATTCCGCTCGTTCCTGTCCTTCGCTTTAGGGCCTGTCCCTCGGTGTGATCAGTGCTCCATACTGTCGGGGCAGCGAAGCTTACACTTGTTCACTAATTATAACGGTTCGCCAGGGCCTCTTTCCTCTTCCCTTTTCTGCTCACTCGTAAGGGGTCCGAACCCCCACAAAAGGGGAGGGAGTCGACTGAACATCTCAGCCATTGGCGGGAATTTCACCCGCATCCGATCCCCAACACTTGTTCACCCCGGATTCTCGTGTTAGGGGGGGTCCATGGGACATAGTCCTTTCAGGCAGTGGCCGTTTAGTCAACGGTCCATTTGATGGTCGGTGCAAGGCAAGAAATTGGAACACATTGATTCCGCACGTTCCTCTCCTTCGCTTCAAGGCCTGTCCTTAGGTGTGGTCAATACTCCATACTGTTGGGGCAGCGAAGCTTACACTTGTTCACTAATTATGACGGTTTGCTAGGGCCTCTTTCCTCCTCCCTTTTCTGCTCACTCGTAAGGGGTCCGAACCCCACAAAGGGGGAAGGAGTCGATTGAACATCTCAGCCTTTGGCGGGAATTTCACCCGCATCCTATCCCCAATACTTGTTCACCCCGGATTCTTGTGTTTTTTGGGGGGGGGGGTGTCCATGGGACATAGTCCTTTTAGGCAGTGGCCGTTTAGTCCATGGTCCATTAGATGGTCTGTGCAAGGCTAGAAATTGGAACACATTGATTCCGCTCGTTCCTGTCGTTCGCTTCAGGGCCTATCATTTGGTGTGGTAAGTACTCCAAATTGTCGGGGCAGCGAAGCTTACACTTGTTCACTAATTATGACGGTTTGCCAGGGCCTCTTTCCTCCTCCCTTTTCTGCTCAATCGTAAGGGGTCCGGACCCCCACAAAGGGGGAGGGAGTCGATTGAACATCTCAGCCTTTGGCGGGAATTTCACCCGCATCCTATCGCCAACACTTGTTCACCCCGGATTCTTGTGTTTTTGGGGGGGGGGGGGTCCATGGGACATAGTCCTTTCGGGCAGTGGCCGATAAGTCCATGGTCCATTGGATGGTCTGTGCAAGGCCAGAAATTGGAACACATTGATTCCGCTCGTTCCTGTCCTTCGCTTCAGGGCCTGTCCCTCGGTGTGGTCAGTACTCCATACTGTCGGGGCAGCGAAGCTTACACTTGTTCACTAATTATGACGGTTTGCCAGGGCCTCTTTCCTCCTCCCTTTTCTACTCACTCGTAAGGGGTCCGAACCCCCACAAAAGGGGAGGGAGTCAACTGAACATCTCAGCCATTGGCGGGAATTTCACCCGCATCTGATCCCCAACACTTGTTCACCCCGGATTCTCGTGTAAGGGGGGGTCCATGGGACATAGTCCTTTCAGGCAGTGGCCGTTTAGTCCATGGTCTATTGGATGGTCGGTGCAAGGCCAGAAATTGGAACACATTGATTCCGCTCGATCCTGTCCTTCGCTTCGGGGCTTGTCCCTCGGTGTGGTCACTACTGCATACTTTCGGGGCAACGAAGCTTACAGTTGTTCACTAATTTTGACGGTTTGCCAAGGCCTCTTTCCTCTTCCCTTTTCTGCTCACTCGTAAGGGGTCTGAACCCTAAAAATGGGGGAGGGAGTCGACTGAACATCTCAGCCATTGGCGGGAATTTCACCCGCATCCGATCCCCAACACTTGTTCACCTCGGATTCTTGTGTTGGGGGGGGGGGGTTCCATGGGACATAGTCCTTTTAGGCAGTGGCCGTTGAGTCCATGGTCCATTGGATGGTTGGTGCAAGGCTAGAAATTGGAACACATTGATTCCGCTCGTTCCTGTCCTTCGCTTCAGGGCCTGTCCCTTGGTGTGGTCAGTGCTCCATATTGTTGGGGCAGCAAAGCTTTCACTTGTTCACTAATTATGACGGTTGGCCAGGGCCTCTTTCCTCCTCCCTTTTCTGCTCACTCGTACGGGGTCCGGACCCCCCCCCAAAAGGGGGATGGAGTCCACTGAACATATCAGCCATTGGCGGGAATTTCACCCTCATCCGATCCCCAACGCTTGTTCACCCCGGATTCTTCTGTTGGGGGGGGGGGGGTCCATGGGACATAGTCCTTTCAGGCAGTGGCCGTTTAGTCCATGGTCCATTGGATGGTCGGTGCAAGGCTAGAAATTGGAGCACATTGATTCCGCTTGTTGCTGTCCTTCGCTTCAGGGCCTGTCCCTCGGTGTGATCAGTACTCCATACTGTCGGGGCAGCGAAGCTTACACTTGTTCACTAATTATGACGGTTGGCCAGGGCCTCTTTACTCCTCCCTTTTCTGCTCACTCGTACTGGGTCCGGACCCCCACCAAGGGGGATGGAGTCGACTGAACATCTCAGCCATTGGCGGGAATTTCACCCGCATCCGATCGCTAACACCTGTTCACCCCGAATTCTTGTGTTGCCGGGGGGGGGGGGTGTCCATGGGATATAGTCCTTTCAGGCAGTGGCCGTTTAGTCCATGGTTTATTGGATGGTCGGTGCAAGGCCAGAAACTGGAATACATTAATTCCGCTTGTTCCTGTCCTTCGGTTCAGGGCATGTCCTACGGTGTGGTCAGTACTCCATACTGTCG
This sequence comes from Adenanthera pavonina, assembly GCA_026686845.1. NCBI lineage: Eukaryota > Viridiplantae > Streptophyta > Magnoliopsida > Fabales > Fabaceae > Adenanthera > Adenanthera pavonina. The sequence continues at coordinate 47,222,045 of JAIVEN010000001.1, read as the reverse complement.
GGGCAGCGAAGCTTACACTTGTTCACTAATTTTGAGGGTTCGCCAGGGCTTCTTTCCTCCTCCCTTTTGTGCTCACTCGTAAGGGGTCCGAACCCCCACAAAGGGGGAGGGAGTCGACTGAACATCTCAGCCATTGGCGGGAATTTCACCCGCATCCGATCCCCAACGCTTGTTCACCCCGGATTCTTGTGTTGGGGGGGGGGGGTCCATGGGACATAGTCCTTTCAGGCAGTGGCCGTTTAGTCCATGGTCCATTAGATGGTCGGTGCAAGACCAGAAATTGGAACACATTGATTTCGCTGGTTCCTATCCTTTGCTTCAGGGCCTATCCCTCGGTGTGGTCAGCACTCCATACTGTCGGGGCAACGAAGCTTACACTTGTTCACTAATTATGACGGTTCGCCAGGGCCTCTTTCCTCCTCCCTTTTCTGCTCACTCGTAAGGGGTCCGGACCCCCACAAAGGGGGAGGGAGTCGACTGAACATCTCAGCCATTGGCGGGAATTTCACCCGCATCCGATCCCCAACGCTTGTTCACCCCGGATTCTTGTGTTGGGGGGTGGGGTCCATGGGACATAGTCCTTTCAGGCAGTGGCCGTTTAGTCCATGGTCCATTAGATGGTCGGTGCAAGACCAGAAATTGGAACACATTGATTTCGCTGGTTCCTATCCTTTGCTTCAGGGCCTGTCCCTTGGTGTGGTCAGCACTCCATACTGTCGGGGCAACGAAGCTTACACTTGTTCACTAATTATGACGGTTCGCCAGGGCCTCTTTCCTCCTCCCTTTTCTGCTCACTCGTAAGGGGTCCGGACCCCCACAAAGGGGGAGGGAGTCGACTGAACATCTCAGCCATTGGCGGGAATTTCACCCGCATCCGATCCCCAACACTTGTTCATCTCGGATTCTTGTGTTGGGGGAGGGGGGTCCGTGGGACATAGTCCTTTCAGGCAGTGGCCGTTTAGTCCACGGTCCATTGGATGGCCGGTGCAAGGCTAGAAATTGGAACACATTGATTCCGCTGGTTCCCGTCCTTCGCTTCAGGGCCTGTCCCTCGATATGGTAAGTACTCCATATTGTTGGGGCAGCGAAGCTTACACTTGTTCACTAATTATGACGGTTTGCCGGGGCCTCTTTCCTCCTCCCTTTTCTGCTCGCTCGTAAGGGGTCTGGACCCCCACAAAGGGGGATGGAGTCGACTGAACGTCTCAGCCATTGGCAGGAATTTCACCCGCATCCGATCCTCGATTCTTGTTCTCCCCGGATGATTGTGTTGGGTGAATTGTGACCTCGTACTCGTTCTTTTAAAGAGTGGCTGTGTTCTTTGAACTTGATGGAAGGAACACAGTCTTTAAAAGATAAAGAGCCCTGGTGAAGGGTAAGACAATCTTGTCTTGAGAATGTAGTATTGAATATTCGTTGTCTGCTGGTGGGTATAGGTTGTCTCAAGTTATTGAGGCATATGATTCAAAATCGTTGATTCAGCAATGTCACTAATCAGACAGATGTTTTGTACTAACATGGTGCATGCTTTAGGTGACAACAATGGCTTTTAGCAAGGGTCATGTCAATTATAATTGGCTTTGTTGTTGTAGAAGTTGTGAAATATAATGAGTGGTGCTTATTGTTGCTAAAATTCGTAGTTTAATGACATTTGGGTGTGGAAATGAATCTTGTTTCTCAAAGGTGACTTTTCATCATAGTTGGGTTGATTTACCAAAAGTCTGTTTTGCCTTTAGTTAAGTATATCATACATAGGAAGGCTTTCTTTTTTAGATGTACTGTGATCATACACCTCCTTTTATAGAACTTAAGGACCTTTTCCCCTTGTATGGAAATGGAATCATTTTCTCTTTCTATGTTATTAATGCTGACAAGCCCAAATAAAAAGACAAAGTCACGTTGTGACAGTGAGCAGAGGTTTCCGTTCCACCGGAGTTAAGAGGATGGGTGGCGGACATGGGCATGGCCATGATGAACCTGAATATCTGCATGCAAAACACATGTACAACTTGGATAAGATGAAGAATCGTCCATTGAAGATGTCCCTTGCTGTGTTCAGTGTCTTCAGCATAGGTGTTGCTGTTCCTGTCTTTGCAGTCATTTTCCAGCAAAAGAAGACAGCTTCTGGCTAGCTCTCTCATCACATGTACTTGCAGTTGCGAGTCCCAATCAGCCATGTAATAGTCTAGTTTATGTGCTGCTTTAAATCTGGTTTCTTTTCAACGTTCGAAATGGATTTTCTATATTTTATGGCTATTAATTTTTTTCCATATTTCCATCTAGTTCTCAATTACAGCTTTTAGATGACACATCAGAGGACAGTTAACTGTCGTGCTTTTAGTTTTAATATTATTAGTAACTATTTATTTGAGATTTGAATTCTCTTGATGTGTGAGGCAATTGTAAAATAATTGAAGATAATGATGAATTGATGACCACGAAGAAATTGTTGGAGTTCATGTCTTGTTAATTGTGAATTAATTTACTGAATTTCATACGAACCAGTTTGGTTCTGAAATGGAAGCTTGCAATTGATACATATTTTACCAATAACCCCCACAGCTGTTGAGATGGTCAACATTGTTTCCCATTGTTTTCTTGCTGTTAGCATCAGGTGATCTTGATATTCAAGTCCCATCCACAAATATTTATTTGAAGATAATTTGAGATTCTAATTAGTACACTTTCTGTGGGATTATTGTTTTTAATTTTAAAGGAGACCATATTTGAATGAGAAAAATTAGAAACCAATAAAATTAAATGAAGGGTCCAAGATTGAAAGAGGGGAACAAAGCTCTAATGACTTTTTAGCAAAACCTATCAGTGTTTTATGTTTCATGCTGGGATCCATGATAGAAGACAGTCCAATTAAGTGAACAGATTGCCAGTAAGGTCTAACCCCTTTTTTATTTTCGGCCAATAAATGTTCAACCACTTTCAATAACATTGCTTTCTCTTTAAAAACACCCAACACATGCATTGAGTCATTTGCCATTAGCCACCAATGTAGAAGTTATATTTGAGCACTTATATTATTCTCACAAACAAAATTCTGGTTTAAAATTTTGAATCAATTCGTGTATGGTTTAAAACTAAATTACACAACTTTTACCAAAAAAAAAAAAGAATCCCAATAGATATTAGCACCTATAGAACTCAACCTTTGTACTTCCCAATATCAACTAAGCTAGTTTCATGCCGAATTGGACCTCACTTAGAGTGAAGCTTTCTTAATAATGCACAATGTTCAAATTCAAAATCTTGCTTATGGAGGTGCCAAGTCATAATGTTTTGATTTTAAATAATATAAAGAATAACTTTAAAGAAGTAATAAATTGTCTTTATAATATTAATAACAAAATTAATTATGTTTTGAGATTTTTTGTTATCATTGAAATGAGTAAGAAGTAATTTTATGGACTTACCAACTTGAAGCCAAGTTGAGTCTGGCTAATAAGTCCATAAGACTTACTCCATCGGATTTATCCATTTTAAAAGAAATTTTTTTGTTTCATTTTATATATCCGTTTAAAAGTTTAATGTAATATTTATTGTTGTTTCTCCTATTTTGCTCTTATTTTATTGAGGACAAATTTAAAAATATATAAAATTTCTGATAAATTAATTATATTTTTTAATCTCAATGCTAAAACCCTAGAGCAACTTGTATTTTAAGATCTGAGGGTGCCATAGAGATTATGGGCCTGTTTGACAGTGTTTTTTGTTTTCTTGTTCTCAAAACAGTTTTGTAAAACTGTTTTCGAGAATAAGTTTTGAAAACAAGAAAACAAAAAAATCTGTTTGAATAGTTGTTCTCAAAATCATAACTAGTGAGTGATAGATGAGTTATTCAAAATTTATAATTTTACCATTTGTAAGGTGCATGTTTTTCACCTTTTCTTGTGTTTTCCAGAACAAAAACTACAAAACATCTTAAAGTTGTTCTGCGTTTTCTGTTTTTTTGTTTTTCTATTTTCCAGAACAGTTTATAAAAAACAGGTTTACCAAACAAGTTTTCTGAGTTTTCTGTTTCCGAAAATAGAAAAACTGTTTCGGAAACACGAATCAAACAGTCTTATACTTTTATTTTATATAATTATATTTTATTTAAGCATTTTAAATGGGAATAACTCTCTTAATATAATTTTTTCTATAATAAAAATCTTATTTAGAATCATCTTAGTCAATCTTGCTAGTTATTCAATTCTTAATATAAAACCAATTCAACTGAATTACGTAAATTAAGGATAAAGTCAAAATAAGTTAACTATTTTAATTTCTCAAAAAATTATAATATTTTTTTTAAAATTATCTTTATTTAATTTTTTTCTCTTTTTTTGAGATATATTAAATAAAAATATTTTTTAAAAATAAATAATAAATATTTTCTTATATACTGTAATGGTTCATATACTTGAGAATATAGCAAAAGATCTTAATTTAGGATCGGATGGATTAATTTTTTTTTTTTATGGTAACCCTGATAACCATTGATGGATAAAGTATTCTGTTTACTTATTTGATCTATTTACCGTTACAGTAACTCAGCTGCAAAGCCGAGGCCAGACCAGACCAATCAGATCGGCGCACACTAATTGCGGTAGCAGTAGCCGTCGGATTAACATACCCATCAGTCCTTATCACCGTCGATCTTCAGGACCAAAGCCCCACTTATCTGGAGTTGGAGGGAACTCCCTCAGCGAGAAAGAGAGAGAAACGCGAAATGAGTGAGCAGGCAACGCAAGCCATTGTGGTTCCAAGTTAGTTCAACACTACAAAATAGCGACGTTGATGTTCGCAAACATTGTAATCATCGAAGCAATTGGCCTATAAAGCCACAAACACTTGCTACTCCTTCGTATTCTCCATCCATACCCAACATCACTCTTCCTCTTGGCTTCTCAGATTCCTCAATCCCTCTTCGATCTCATCGCCTCCACCTTTATATTCATTTTTTTTTTCCTCATTCGTTGCAGAGATCAGAGACCCATTTGAGCGGAGAACGAGCAAGTTTCTGGGCTTGGGTTGGTTCCAATGGCCACGTTTACTGTCCCGTGCCCCAAATGCGTTTCTGCTCTCCATTTAGGATTGAACTCGCGGAATCCGCAACGGCAGAGTCAGATTCTGTCGTTTCAAAACGAGTTGAGCTTGAAGCCATGCCATTCCTTCCGATCCTCGTTTGCTGATCCAGCGTTATTTGGGATTCAGGTATCTTATTACGTTCAGTATTAATGGTTTATTATGAATCTGGCTTTGAATGAAAAACTCATCGTCGATTTGTTCGGATTTTGGGTAATGTTGTCGTTATGCGGGTAGTACTTTGCTATGTCATCGATTATATATCTGTGTAGAGAAATAGTAAGTAATAATATGATAAAGAAGCTAAGGTTGCTTTTTAGTGTTTTCCCTCTTCTTTTTATGGAAGATAGGGAAGGATGCAATTTTAATTCTTGGATTTTGGGTATTTGGGTGCCGTGAGGCTAAATTATTTCCTTTTTTAGCATATTAATTATTATCTTGTTCTCCATGCTAACTTTAATTATTCCATTATTATCAGTTTAAATAACGGGTATTAAGCATAATTCCACCCTTATTTCTGTGTAAGGTGTCCTTTGGTTTTGATGAAAAGAAAAGCTATTCTTTTGTTCCATAATCTCCTCTTTATTTTAAACATTCTTCAACATCGCACATAATATGGATGACTTATTTGCTGGTCTCTGGGGATTATAATATTTCTAACAAGAGTTAATCTAAATGTTTGATTTGAACACTCCACAGCTAAGAAAATAGTGTTTGGTCAATTGATCCTTTAAAAAATTATTGAAGTGATGCCATTGCCATGCATTCTCTAGGCCCTTTTTCCTAGGATTTCTGAATGGTCATGAACTGCTGTGTTGTTGAATCTACTTTTTGAACAGCACAAGAGGCCTTCTCACGAATGAAGCTAGAAACTTAAGTTGGTATTACATAATTTTAGGCTACAATTCTGCTGTAGGTGATCAATGTTTCATTTAAAATAATATTTGCATTAACATGTATTGCTTTTATGCCATAGAGCTTGATGTTGAATTTGTAATTTCTATAGGACTACAAAATTTTCTGCATGTAATCAATCACTGGCAAAAATGTCAATCAGTAAAGTGCATAATTTGGATGCTGCTTAACAGATCCATTGGCACGAATGTTAGAAATATGCATTCAGGTCACTGCGCCTCTAGTTTTAGTACATAATTTCCTATGTGCATAAAATTGGGCAAATTCATGGTTTATCCATGCAATGAATTTCGTTTTGATGATGGTTTTTTATTGAATGAATACAAAAAAAAATGTGTCATAAACTTTACAGCTTTATATTAGGAATTAGCAATATTAATATTCTGCTGTTCTATGTTATTCTCCCGCAGAGCCTTAAAAGGAAACAATTTTCTTACTTGAAGTTTCAAGCACAACTGAATGAGGTGAGTTTCCCAAGAGTTCCATTTTAAACGAAAATCTTTATGAGGGTTTGTCAATCCTCCTGTTAAAAAAAAAATCTTTATGAGATTGTACTAATATATCATACCCTGATTTTCATTAGGCTACTTCTATCAATGATTCTTCAAATTCTGCAGCCGTACTTGTTGCTTCATCACAAGAGAAAGGTGATCACAATGAGAAACTTTCTGGTCCAAGCACTTCTGTGAATGCAGCTTCAATTTCTGCATTCATGACTCAAGTATCTAATCTTGTCAAGTAAGACCAAGTAACTGAAATCTGCATGCAATCACATATTTTCCATAGTTCCATGTTAGACATGCATCATTTACTATATTTGGTGTAATATTATTTCCATGGCTGCAGATTGGTGGATTCCAGAGATATTGTGGAGCTACAACTTAAGCAGTTAGACTGTGAGCTCACAATAAGAAAAAAGGAAGCCTTGCAGCCTCCACCAACTGCAGCGGTAGCTCCAGTGCCTCCACCAGTACCCTATCCCACACTTCCTTCTCCACCACCAGTACCAGTTGCTGCTTCAGCTCCTGCAAGCCCTCCATCTTCAAAAGCAGCACCTGCATTACCTTCCCCCGGGAAAGCAAGCACATCATCCCATCCGCCATTGAAATGTCCAATGGCTGGAACCTTTTATCGAAGTCCTGCACCTAGTGAACCACCATTTGTCAAGGTATGTATCAGTATCAAGATATGCTATTTAAATTTTGTGCTTATTTTTCCAATAATTTGTCAATTTACAAATCATGCTACTGGTTATTTAACTATGTCCTACATTGTCAGCTGGAGTATTATTTTTACCGCATAGAATAGTCTTAGTTAATTTGCTGCTGCTTCAGGTGGGAGACAAAGTGCAGAAAGGCCAGGTCGTATGCATTATTGAGGCTATGAAACTGATGAATGAAATTGAAGTATGTGTACTATCCTTTCTTCTGTTTTGTATACTCTTGGTTCTAAATTTCTTTTTTCTGTATAATCTTTTGCTTTTCCGTAGTTGAGTTGGCTCGGTATTAATTTTACTCCTAGATACCAAAACCCATAAACAAGGCCTATTAGCATGATACCAATAGAAGCATACTTAAAAGATCCGTTTATACACTTTCTGTTTTACTTCATTCCCATCTTAAGGTGCTTTAATCTCTAGTCACTTAGCTAAAATAAAAACCAAAATTCACATTATGTGGTTCCCTATTTTGCTCCCCAGGCTGATCAATCAGGAACTATAGCTGAGATACTTGTGGAAGATGGGAAACAAGTCAGTGTAGACACGGTACTCTCTCTTTCTCTCTCCTCACCCCAGAATGGAAAAAATTAAAATCCAGACTTAATGTAAAGTTCTTTCAAGTTTTTTACCCCCAATAAACTTATGACATTTGGATATTTTTATACAACTTAGCATTACACTGTTGACTTGTAAAGGTTCCTCTTCATGGTATAATTCTATTTTGATTGGAGAATGTAATAGCAAACACTGAAAAGCTGCATCTAAATGCTATCCAAAATAAAAATAAATGGTTCATTTCTCTAACTGAAATACTTGTGTTCCTTGCAGCCTCTTTTTGTAATTGTACCATGAGTACCAGCAGGGACCTTCTTCAAAGTTGGTGGCAACCGCCTGTTGGGTAAAATGAGGATTCTCAGAATTTCTTGCGATTTCCTTTGGTGTGTAACTTAATTTGCTTCTTTGTTAGTCTCATTTACAAAATCCTTGCTTCTTCACCCTTTTCTCTATTCATTTAAAGGGAAGTTTTACTCATGAGATGTTTAGCATCTTGAAATGAATATTGGACAAAGTTGTAGTTTTAAGTAGTTTACGGTGCTTGAGTGAAACTGTTAGTTGTTTTGCCATCAGCTGTTATCAGCATTTTTCCTTAGCTGAAAGACTGAAAGAAAGAATTGTGCTCATAATAATGTTTATTTTACAATTGAGCACATCTTACTCTCGAGTTCGAGCACCCTAAGATATTATTTATTTATTTTATTGTTTTAAAGGAAAGAAATATATGAACGTTTCCTTTTTTTTTTTTAATTAAAAATGTTTATTGGTACAATGAAGCGTATATTTAGCTGGAAAAAAGTGAAGAAAATAAAACGTTTGATTAAGGATTTCTTCTTTGTATCAGACCACAAGAAAAGGATGATTCTTGATTTCTTTTTCACTAACTTTTCAAAGTTTTCAGGTTCTAGATTTTTTTTTTAGTTTAAATATGTTAATTAAAAAAATCATCAATTACATTGACTTCCATTCCCTTCTCTAAATCTTCATTCGTTTGTCCTCATCAATATATCAAGAAATCTTAGTTGTAAACAATGTCTCATTTTAGCGAGTAATCTTTACGAGCCAGCCAATGAGTTGATGGTTTATAACATAATTATGTATCCTTATCGTTAAGATTTGATTTCTTGTAAAAAGACAAGGTAAATTATCATTTGTCTCCTATAACTTGATTACAAATCACTTTTTGGTGGCAAATGTTCTTATATTTGTTGAATTATTGTCTAATCACTTGTTGGTATTTTGTATTTTAGTTTTGATGAAAATAACTTAAAAAGGTTAAAATCATAAATATTATGCTTACACTATTTACATTATCAAACTAAATTTAGGCTTGTGTATTGCATGCAGCCCAAAGTCGCACTATTAATACTTGTAATTAGTGTGTTTCTAGATATTTATGTAAATATATAGAATATAAATATAGATATGGATATAGATAACAAAAATACATATAAAAGTTAAAAAATAATAATACTGCTTTTTTTTTTAATCAAACCACCAAGTATTAAAAAATCACATCAGACCCCAACTAATTCAAGCTGAATTAAGTAAAACTATAAGGGAATACTGTTGATTAATCTAGCTTAACCTCTACTAGTTAAGCTATGCACTCATTAGTTTTTAAATAATAATATTATTTAATTGTTGTTTGATGCGATCTTAAAAATGATAATTTGCCGTGATGAAGATTTTTATTCTATTATTTCTTTTGTAATATCTAATATAATTTTTAATCAATATCTATAATATTTTTGTCATATCTATTCTATTTTTATTCTATTAATTTTAATATTTATTGGCTCTCATAGGTCCTTCAATATAATTTTTCCTCATTTATACATAAATTTTTTATTTGCTGTCTTAAAAAGTAGAACAAATATTAGTAATGTCCTTATATTGATTTAATGCATGTGAAATTCACAAATATTATGACAAATAAAATATTTTTTATAGGTCATCGCTTAGTCATCATTATATATTCATTTAGGTTATAGCTTTTATTGCATCGATACTTTAAAAAATAAGACGTACCCATATTTGATACATATTAGATATGATACTCATACTATACTTTATAATATGTATCATAAATATATTTTTATTCTTCTTCTTTACAAAGTTAAAAAATGACTTAAATCTTATAGAAAAATTTAATTTTTTTATATCTTATTTTAGATATCTTCATATTACTTTTAAAATACAATTTTTTTAAATATTTTTTAATCTTTGATACATTAATTTCTTAAATATATACATAAATTTTATATGTATATCTTTTATGCTTGCATAAAAAATTTTAAAATTTGTCATATTTAACATATTGAACATGTCGTGTTGCATTCAATAGTGATACTTGTATCTATGTATCATAGGTTAATGCTAGTTTTATTAGTAGGTTATTAACAAAAGAAAGTAAAAATAACTTTATTAAGATTACCTAAATCAAACCAAATCCATTGGTTCAACTGAAAATTTGATGGAAAGAACTCGAATTCAGTTTAGTTAGCTAAAAAACAAGGTTGGCAAAAAAGGGACAACAATATTAACCATATTACACTAATATGAGATTGATGGCATAAAAAGAAAGCTAAAAAAATAGTTAGTAAAAGAATATAAAAATTTACCAAACCCATCAAAATCAAGTTAAATTAGCTTTTTTTTTTAAAAAAAATAGAAATTTTAAAGGCTCACCTCATTAAAATGATTTGACTATTTTATGCATACCAATCTTACTTTGGTGGTTCAATTGGGTTTTTTTTTTAAGCTTCCAAACATTCTTAGGTTTTTAATCTATTTATTTCTTTTAAAAAATAGACATGTTTTCTTGCCTTTGTCTAATATAAGACATATTATTTGCAGGTTATGAATAATATGACTAATTATATACATTACAATATATTGATACATATGTTTTTATGCACATGGTAGAAAATTTGAAATGAATTATATTATTTATTAATAGTATATCTTTATTTTGGTAACTTATTAATTGTATATCCTTTTATCAATTTTATATTATATATTGATATATTAATATCTATGAGTTTGCTGTCTTAATTTTAATTATTAATTTTAAATACATATTTTTCATTTCATCTTTTACTTTCTTATGAAAAACTTTGGATGAATTGGTCCTGGAGACTTAATGGACTTTCGAAAGGCCTCATGATTTAAATAATACTCATAGAAATACTTATAAATTATTTATTAGCAAAGTTTTCATATTGGTAATATCATTTAAATTCACATTTTTACAGAATATTGGCCAATTTTTTACTAACTGACCAGCCTTTATGGGCTCATTTCATCATCCAAGAAATATAGGACATCTTGTAGTGTTGCAAATGCATTAATTATTTTTTTCTTTAATATCTCTAATTTATAATTAATAGATGAGAGATAAATATTATAGAAAATATAAGAGATAATACAATTAACAAGGATAAATAGTAAAAAATATTAGAATTTCTTGATAAATTTAATGATTCAACCAATTTTCTTAAAATACGTGAAGTAATTGAAAGTGTGTTATATTCAACGTTGGAGGGAGTACTTAATAATAACTTGATAAGGACATTAACCCCTAGCTATTTATACCTTATAAAATAGTACATCTTCTGTTTCAGTTTATAGTGCACTTTTAACTATCGCATATAGATCAAGACAATAATTAGTAACTAAAAAAATTTTCCACCTTTCTTCAAATTATTCTCATTAAATGCATTGGGAATGAAACATTTTAATAATAAACAAATATTTGGACCTATTAATTAGGGGTAATTTTGGAAAGAGAAAAAATGCACACTACATAATTCGTAAAGTGTACTATATTATGAAATATAAATTTCTCAAAAAAATGTACTATATAGTGAGACGGAGGGAGTACTCACTCTAGTCCTTAATGTAAGTCACTTCTAACTAACTTATCAAAACCAATAAAAGTTTGTTACATCATTCAAATTGTTTTAAAATTAATGTGTTTTTCATCTTTATCCTATAATAAATATTACAAATTAAAACAATTCATATTCTCTCTCATAATTAAATAAGGATATTTTAGAAATAAAGTAATTAATACTAAAAAAACTCATAAAATGTGACTTATATTTAGGACTATAAAAAGATTCTAGAATGTGACTAATAAAAAAGATCGGAGGAAGAATATTTAACTATGTTTTACCAAAATTATAAAATATTTTTAAAACATTTTATTTTCATATTAATCAATAAATTTGTAATATTATATGAAAATTTTAACATGTAAATATATATTTAATTATTACCAATTCAACAGTAATCAAATTAAAAAAAATTGAATTAATTATTTTTATCAATTTAATGTTCAATCTGATTTTAAAAAATTAAAGAGATAATTATATTAAAGCTCTAAACTAATGAGAATATACTTTTATAAAGACTAAATTAAATAAATGTAATTTCATTAAAGATCAGAATGAAAGACAAATTCATGAACTTATTTGAGTTTCCTTATATATGATCTCCACCAATCATAGCTTTCCATCAGGGTTTGGGAATTTTCCACTAGGCAAACATGGTATTGGGTAGGGATATAAATATAATTGTCCTTACTAAACAGATAATCCAAACCCTTTCATCCCCATACTTTTACTACAATAAACAATTTTCTCTTTTAGGTTCATTCGAAAATGAGAATTGATAAGATATCAAACGACTTGCTTCGAGTATCTATATATTAGTACTCTTATTCTTATATATTCGAAGGCATTCCTAGTAAAGTTTTTATTAATAAATTTATTCATAATGTGAATTGAAAAAAAGGGTTTTAGAAAATAAGAAGTATATAAAAAATATAAAATAAACCTCATACGCATTTTTATTTTTCTTATTTCTTATCGATAATTTCAATTCCACCCGAGAGTAGGTCAGAAGTCAGAACTTAACCCAATCCATAAACACTCCTATATCCATATTAATGGCTCTCCTCGAATTCCTATTATTCTTTGACTATTTAGCTTCATCTTAATTAGCCTCATTTACAATTCCAGATCCTCCTAAATGAATATATATTTATTGTAAGAATTCATCAAAAACAGTATGTGTGTATATATATATTGTAGGCAAATCTAATAAATTCTTGCTTTCAATAACTTTAAATAATCATTTTTTGGCCTGATCAATGCAAGAAAAAATAACTGATTTCAGAAAGTTGTCCCCATCAATCAAAATATAATTAATATTACCATAACTATTTTATTATTAACAAATTTAAAACTATCTCATAACTAGTAGTACTCTCTAATTCAAAATATTTGCCCCTTTTGAGTTTTAATTTTTTTAACTATTAATTAATTTTTGAAAACCACATTAAATTCTAACTAATTTAAATTGAGGCAAATAAATCATATAGGTGTAAAACTCTCGGGGTACTGTAGGCAAAAGCAAGACTAGCCTAACTAAGTTTATTCTATATACATAAAAATGCTAGAAAATGAACCTCCAACTTAGATAAGAATTCATTTCAGTCACACCAACTTAAGTTTATACATGAGTTTTAATTTTATTTTAAAACTTTTGTCACTTTAAAGCAGGGACGGATGTATATGAACCGGGGCAAGTGGGGGACTTTTAATTAAAATTTGCTTATTCTTTTTAAAATTCGTTTTAGGCCCCCATTTTTTTTGGAAGCTTTCATTTTCGCAGCCCCCAAAAATAAAATCTCTAGGTCTAGATTTGTTCCTCCTTTAGAATTTCAATTAAGTATAAATTATTTTTGTAGCACTTTACCTTTTATTAATAAAGATAACGGTGAGTGAAGCAATTATTTGCCTAAAAAAAATAAGGTTATTTTAGTCAAATATTATTAAATTTTATTACTATATATACTACTCCCTCTAATCCTTGGTATAATACCCTTTTAACAGAATCACACGGATTAAGAATGAGAGTTAAAGTTAATTAACTACTTCAATTTCTCCAAAATCTCAATATTTTTCTAAAATTACCTTTATTTAATCTCTTTTTCTTTTTCTTTGAATACATTAAATATCGGTATTTTTTGAAAATATATAATAAATACTACCTTATATACTGTAAAGGGTTTTATATTTAGGATCAGGGTTAAATGCCCTATATTTAGGACCTGTGGGTGTATTTAATAACTTTCTTAAATACATAACCTTACATAACAAATATTTTGAAATAAAGGAGTAATTACGTTCACATTAATTGGCAAAAAATGTGTAAATATTTATGAGCCGTATTAATAAAAATAACGAAGATGTTTGTCTTCCTCTCTTGATTGGCCTTAGCTTATAAGCATATATTAATCCCCCCTGTCACTCACTGGCTAATAACAATGTCATTAATTATTGAGTATGGCAGAGTCAATAAGTTTTAAAACCCATTTATAAATAATAATAAATTTCTGTCTCTAATTGAATCAATTATTCCTCATTTAGTGGCAGCATTAAGTGACAGGGACGTATAAATTGCACCATTCTTCAACGTTGAGATACACAATTGAATAGAATTCTACTTTTTGTCTTCCTCTTTAGACAGTCATGGCTGTGTCTGTCTCTCATTTCCTCTTCATTGTGTTTATGGCTTTCTCTTCCTATGCTTTTGCCTTTGATGGAAGTTGGCATGATGCCCATGCAACCTTCTATGGTGACATGACTGGAGCAGAAACCATGCGTAAGTATAACACACACACACTCACAAGAAAGTTACTGATGTTTTGTTAAATATTTTTATTATTAATGTTTTGTCAATTATTTAATCTCTCTCCATATGAAATTCTAGCATTAAACAGCATAATCTTCTCTTGTCGTCTATACAAGCCATTATTACCAAAAAAAAAAAAATCTTTAATATGAGAAAATCACATATTTTTCTTACATTATCTCTTAGAAAAAATGAATGTGTAAACTTACTAGCTACGTCATTCTTTTTAAAAATAGAGATTTTCAATCCACAAAAGTCATTCTCTAAATTTTTTTCATTCATAATTCAATATTATTATTATTACAACTATAATTATCTTTTCTATATTTTTTATTATAAGTAATTTTTTTATAAAATTTTTATATTTCTAAATATAAGACACTTTCCAACCTGTGTTTTCTAATATATATTTTGTTATACTGATTTGATGATAAACTGGGGTGATTATGATTTCCTCCACGCAGAAGGGGCTTGTGGTTATGGAGACCTGTTCAAGCAAGGCTATGGCCTTGAAACCGCAGCCCTAAGTACAGCTCTGTTCAATAATGGCCTCACCTGTGGAGCCTGCTTCGAGCTCGAGTGTGTCAACGACCCTCAATGGTGCATCAAAGGTGCCAGCACCATCAAGATCACGGCCACCAACTTCTGTCCTCCCAACTACACTCCTCCAGACGTCAACCACTGGTGCAACCCTCCCCAGCAACACTTCGACCTCTCCATGCCCATGTTCACCAAGCTCGCCCCCTACAAGGCCGGCATCATCCCCGTCCGCTACCGCCGCATCACCTGCGTTAGGTCCGGTGGCGTCAAGTTCGAGCTCAAGGGTAACCCTTACTGGATCACGGTGTTGTTCTTTAATGTCGCAAACGCCGGCGATGTAACGAATGCGAAGATTAGAGGCGGCAATGGTGGGTGGATTCAGATGTCGAGGAATTGGGGCCAGGTTTGGCAGACAGGGACGAACTTGGTGGCACAGAGTTTGTCGTTTCAGGTTATTATAAGTGATGGGAAGACGTTGGAGTTTGATAATGTTGTTCCTTCGAATTGGCAGTTCGGTCAGACGTATGAGGGAAATCAGAACTTTTAGAGAGATGTTTATCTTGTTAGACTCATTAATTCTGTGGTTGAAAACAGATATTTAGAAATCACTTTATGGTAGTGATGGACTTCACCTCTTTTTCCCTTTGACTCTTTTTTTTTTTTTTAAAAAAAGAGGGAACTCATATTTCAATATAATATATAAAGTCGATGAAAATAGTGACAGACAAAAAAGTCTTCACACACTGCCTGTTTAACAAACTAGACTAAATGGTTGGGTTAATACATGTAGTGGTTATAGTGGAATCTACAACTTTACTGTAAAGTCTCTCATTCATTCATCTGGTGACCTGCAGCCCATCCAAAAATGAAAAGAAAATAGTGGAATGTGTTTTGAAACAATGTACGCAGTAATAGAATCAAACATTCTGTGAAGTATATGCAGTACAAAACTAACCCAAACGAATAAAAGCTGAACAAATAAACAAATCCTAATGTCACAGCAAAGAAAATCATTTGCACAGTGATGCAGCCTGCAGATACAGGAATGCTAGGAGGCATGAGTCCAAGACAGAAACTTTCACACAAGTCCCTCAGAAAAAAAAAATTTATTTGCATTTTCAACATCGATCGCTTTCTCAGTACAATTGCAGGTCAATGCACATAAAAAATTATACTGCAACCTGTACATTTGTGAAAACAAAAGCCAAGACATGTTTGTTTTGTCCAACTTCACCAACAAACTAAACAAAAAATTACACGCGCGTCTTAATTTCTGGAAACAAACCTTTTTCCTTCATCATGCAGAAACACTCTAATGCCTTATTAACTTTCTTCAAATGGCAATGCGCTATTATCAGATTATCGAATATAATACTACTTTCTGTATCAAACCTGTCACGGAGAAGAGCCAACTCATCAAAGATCACTCTATTTGTGGCAATCCCATTAATAATTAACTTCTTCAAGACTTCCACTGTGGTCCGTGATTGCAGACAGGAATAGATAACATTAGCGAGGCAACGACTTCTAAAATCTAAGGAATCAGACTGAAGATGGGTCAAAAGTTGATCAACATGCCGGGGATTATCGTGAAGTTTGTTTAGAATCGAATAGATAACAGAGGAATTCAAACTGGGAGCAACCTGTTCGATATAATGCCACTAAGAAGATTGAATAGAATCGAGAAGGACCGGTTCGGAGATTGATGAAGGAGATGATGAGATTTCGGATGATGCTTGGGATTGAGAGTGGAGGATTGAGTGACGCGTAGGGGAGAAGTTGGCATGGAAGAGGAGAGGTGGTTTATAGACATCAGGGTTTTCAGCTTGCGGTATTTCAACGATGAGAGAATGAAGAATTTAACAAGTATCATAGTGAGAGGACGACGAATGTATCTGATCTCTTCCAGTTTTTCTTTTTTCCTTTCTGAATATTAAGTGAAATTCACCGAGTGATGAATTATTGATGCGCACTCACCCATATATGCAACACTCTTGAATTGATTATTAGATAATAATGATTTTTATTGAAGACATGTTTTTTTGTGTTTTATTAAAATTAGAAATCTAATTTTAGGTGAAATTCACCGAATAATGATTTTTGTAGGGTTTGTGAGTTTCAAATGGCAAAAGAAACTTGGATTCTTAATTACTCTCATCTCCTAAATATAAAGGTTTTTTATCCTACATTTTATAATATATGAGGTAATATTTATTATATATTTTTAAAAAATATCTTCATTTAACGTATCACAAAAAGAGAGGAAGAGATTAAATAAAAATAATTTTAAAAAAGTATTATGATTTTTAGATAAATTAAGATAGTTATAATTAATTTTAGTTCTCATTTTTAATCTATGTAATTCGATTAAAATAATTTTATATTAAATGGAAGAAAGTAATGAGTTTGTTGGTGAAAAAATATTGAAAGAGTGAATGTATTTTTTTTTTGCCAGTTTGATTGGGTTGATATGAATAAAAATAGTTATATATTTATTAGCCATAATTAGTAAAAGTGAAAAAAGATTTTGTCTCCCAATATTGATTTGACCTTAGCTATATCAAATTAAATTGGATTACTCTCTATTTATATATAAGTTTTAGTAACAGATTTAAATGACGAAATTCCTGTCTCAAAATATTCCATCACAAAAATTAACAATAAAATTTTTTGTCATAAAAATCTATCACTAATTCCTAGGATAATCCTGGCAAAACAAAATCATAGGATAATGAATTTGAGGTTTGTGATAAATTTTATACAATTGAATTTTTTGTTGTTAAATTTGACAGTTAATAATTTTTTAATCTTATTTTTTCAACAGAACTTTGTTTTGGAAATTTTTTATAATTAATAATTTTTTATTCTAATTTTTAGAACAGAGCTTGTGAATGTTCATCGCTGATTTCAGTTTTTATTGTAGCGGTATAGAGTTTTTTCACTTTATTACACTTACTTGTTACCGTCTCTCTCTCTTTCTGAATACGCGTTTTATATTCACTTTGTCAATGTACAAAATCTAAACTCTCAACTTATACACACACACACACACATATCTGGTAAAGAAAACTTACTTATATATATATGCCATATCAAAGTTTTAAAACCCAACTCGAGCCTGGTGTTTGTGTAGGTAGAAAATTACCTCTATAAAAGCTTTACACCATGTAGCTCAATTCGGCTCAATCTAAATTTGTCGACCACCATTAATATGACTTCCAAAAACCAGTAGATGTCACCAAAAATAAATGTTAATTGATTTTAATATTTATTGGATCTTGTAGGTCCTTCAATATAATTTCCCCTCCTTCATATATAAATATTTTTTATTTGGTTTTTTAAAAATAGGACAATTATTAGCAATGTCTTTATTTTGATTTATTGCATATGAAATTCACAAATATAATGAAATGACATAAAATATTTTTGTATAGGGCATCACTTAGTCGTCATTATATATATATATATATTCATGTAGCTTAAAGCCAGTTTTATTAGTAATTTATTAGCAAAAGACAGTAGAAAATTAATAATTTATTAAAGTTACCTAATTGAAACTAAATCGATCAGTTCAGCAGAAAAACTGAACGAAACTCAAATTCAGTTTAGTTTGTTAAAAAAAAATTACTTAGTAAAGAATCTATCAGAAATTGATCAAACCCATCCAAAATCAAGTTAAATCGGCTTAACAAAAAAAAACCCTTGAACTTTTAAAGGTTTATGTCTTTGAAATCATTTGACTGTTTTAGGCATACGATCACTGATTTTGATATATCAATCTATGCAGTGAAAATAAAATAACATGGGTCCTGAAAACAGAGGGAGGAAGGGGGGAGTGTAATTCAAAATCCTAGTTTGGTGGGTTTTTTTTTTCAACTTCATAAAATACAAAAAATCGTAGGAATTTTATATGATTACTTTTTAAAAAAGTAAAAATAGATATTTACTCTTGTATCTTAATCACATTATTTATGATTTACGAACAGTGTAATGTCCTAAATGTTTTATATTATATACTAATAGACAGTTTTTTAGTACATTGCAAAAAATTTTGGAATGAGTACTGTTTTTTATAGCTTAAAAATGATATAACTTAATGTAAATTTTATCTTATATAAATATTGATATATTGATATATATATAGATGAATTTACTATCTTAATTTTTAATTTTTAATTTAATTTAAATATGCATACTTTACATTTAATTTTCTTTTATTTCATGGGACAGTCATACTTAATAATAACTTGATAGAGACACTGATCCTAGCTATTTATACTTTTAATATATATTTAAATATATTTTACCAAAATTAGAAAATAATTTTTAGAACGTTTTCTTTTCATATTAGTCTATGTATTTTTAATATTATATGAAATTTTCAATATGAAAAAAATTATATATATATATATATATAACACTTCTATATTATTAATGGCTCCTCCTGAATTCCTATCAATCTTTGACAATTTAGCTTAATCTTAACTAGCCTCATTTAAAACTCCAGATCCTCCTACACTTATTTGGCCGGCAGATCATCCTACACTGAATATTTATTTATTGTTAACAAATCTATTAAATTGCTGCTTCGAATAACTTTAAATTCTCATTTTTGGCCTGATCAATGCAAGAAAAAAATTTCTGCTTCGAGAAAGTTGTACCTATCGATGAAAATATAATTAACTGTATCAGAACTCTTATTTTATTAGGAACAAATATAAAACAATCTCATAACTAATACTCCCTTTCTTTCAAAATATTTATCACTTTTGAATTTTAATTTTATTTCAAAACACATTTTACTTTAAAATTTTAATGAAGTATTAATTAGTTTTGTCCTCCCCCATTTCAAAATTAGTTGTTCAAGGTTATGTAACATATATTAAAATTTTCTAATTAATATAAAATATTATTAGTAATATACATTAACTAAAATATCCTCATTTAATTCCCTCTTATATCATTTAATATTAGAGAGAATGAGAGCTAAAATTAATAGAAGAGAAATATGATAGGTGAAAAGAAGGGGTGATAAGAGAAATACCATTGTACTTATAGTTAGTTGAAATAATTCTGAAATAATTATCGGTATAATTGTTAAATAAGGGAATATTTGAAAAAAAATTACAAGACTTTGATTTCTAAAATGAGAAAAGTAAGTAAAACAAGTAATGAATGATTTGCTTAAAAACAACGATATCATTAAATTTTATTATAAAACAAAAGTTAAAAAACAACGATAGTTTTGAATGGGGGAGTGACAATTTACGTTCATTAATAAAATTAATGGTAAGCAAAGCAAGTATTTGCTTAAAAAATAAAACAAAACAAATAAAGATACTTTAGTCAAATATCATTAAATTTTATTACAATATAGACTATTCAGTAACTTTTTTATTTGTATGCATAACCTTAAACCACAATTTTGAAACGGATGAGTAAGTCAATTATTGTTGTTGTTCTTGTTATATATTTGACTACAAGTGCATTATTATATATTAATATATTAATTGTCCAAAAAGGTGTAAATGTTTATGAGCCGTATTAATAAAAAAAACAAAAATGTTTGTGTCTTCCTATTATGGCCTTTGCTTATATATATAGCATATAAATTATTTTTCGCCTAAATCATTCACTGGTTAATAGCAATCTCGTTAATTATGGAGGATGATGGTGCCAATTGGTTTTAAAACCCATATTAAAAATAATAAATTTCTCTTAATTTGTGGGAATTTATTTATTATTCCTGATTTATAGCGGTGGCATTAAGTTAGAGAACCCTATAAATAGCACCATTCACCAACGTTTACATGCACACACTAATTGAGTAGAATTCTAATTTTTGTCTTCCTCTTTAAACAGTCATGGCTGTGCTTGTGTCCCATTTCTTCTTCCTTATGTTTATGGCTCTCTCTTTCTATGCTTTTGCCTTTGATGGAAGATGGCATGATGCACATGCTACCTTCTACGGTGATATGACAGGAGCTGAAACCATGCGTAAGTATATAAGAGTGTGTGTGTCTCTATACACATCTCACATTCACATGCACAGAGCATAAACAAGAAGTGATTAACATATTTGTTCATTTAATTAGTTTCTCCACCTGAGATTTTGGCATTAAACAGCATAATCTTTTCTTTTCATATATATACACACACACATACAAGGCATTATTACAAAAATAAATTGGTTTTTTTAATATTAGAAAATAACAGATTTGTTCTGTTAGTATCTCTAAGCTAATCTGAATCATGTAAATTTGCTGCATGAATCTTTTTTGAAAAAGAATAGAGAATTTCAATCCGCAAAAGTCATTCTTTAAAGTTTTTTTACGTCATAATCCATTATTAGTATGATAATAAAATATTAATAACTAGATTTTTAGGCCAGTTATGCTCACAACTCAACCTGCTGCTTGGAAGCTGCACGTGTTCTGGCTTTCACTAGCTTTTATATAATATATATATATATATATATTTGATATATTGAATATTTGATAATAATCTGGTGTGATTATTATTTCCTACATGCAGAAGGAGCTTGTGGTTATGGAGATCTCTTCAAGCAAGGCTATGGCCTTGAAACCGCTGCCCTAAGCACAGCTCTGTTCAACAATGGCCTCACCTGCGGAGCCTGCTTTGAGCTCAAGTGTGTCAATGACCCTAAATGGTGCATCAGAGGTGCCGGCGCCATCAAGATCACGGCCACCAACTTCTGTCCTCCCAACCACACTCCTCCAGACGTCAACCACTGGTGCAACCCTCCCCAGCAACACTTTGACCTCTCCAGGCCCATGTTCACCAAGCTCGCCCCCTACAAGGCCGGCATCATCCCCGTTCGCTACCGCCGCATTGCCTGCGTCAAGAAGGGCGGCGTCAAGTTCGAGCTCAAGGGTAACCCTTACTGGCTGACAGTCCTGTTCTTGAACGTGGCAAACGCCGGCGATGTGAAGGATGCGAAGATCAGAGGTGGTAATGGTGGGTGGATTCAGATGACGAGGAATTGGGGACAGGTTTGGCAGACAAGGACGAAATTAGTGGGACAGAGTCTGTCGTTTCAGGTTACTACTAGCGATGGGAAGACGTTGGAGTTTGATAATGTTGTTCCTTCGAATTGGCAGTTCGGTCAGACGTATGAGGGAAAACATAACTTCTAGAGATCTGATTATCTTTCTCGTTAGACTCATTATGTAGTTGAAAACTGCTATTTGGAGATCCCTCTTATGGTAGTAAAGGACTTGAGACTTTTAACTTCGGAATATTCTGACTTAATAGCCTTTATCTTCTGCACTGATATAGGTTATTAAATTAATGTAATCACAATGCACACAAGGCAAAATTTTGAGAAAAAAATAAAATAATATGCTAAGTATGTAAAATTAATATATATATATATATATAAAGTTAATATAGTTAATTTATTTGTAATTTACTAAAATTAAGCTTACATTCTGTCGTATTAAAAAAATAAATAACATATAAATTTATCTTAAGTTTTTTTAAAAAATATTTTTACATTAAATTTCGGAGTATTCTAATTTAATAGTCTTTATGTTCTGGATACACATACATTTGTGCTTTGTGATGTGTAGCAATAGGATTGAAGAGATATCTCTTACTCTTGTCCAAGATTAATGAAAGTTAGGGTTCTTGTATAGATCAGATTCTTATGTGTTGTTGGAGTATGATAAGGTTCTGTACACTGGACTTTCAGAGATATGTATTGCTTTTTAAGAGTTATACGGTGTAAGTCAGTATCCTGAATCTAATTCTTTGGTTTCACTTTGATATATAGAGACTAATGCGCTTTATTTAGATGATGATAGAAAATGAGAGGAGAGAAAAAGGAGGGGCATGGAACTAGAGAAGAGAGAAAAATTGAAAGAGAATTTTTTGCTTATGTTTAAATTAACATAAAAAAAATAGAGAAAATATATGGGTTCTACGCCTCTTTTTCTTTCCAAAATGTTTTATTTTCACAATATCTCAACTTTTGAAAGGAAAATTTTGGGGAGAAACTATCTAGCTTACTTCCGTATTTTTCTCCCCCACTTTTTTCTCATTATTTTCTCTTTGTATCCAAATAGGAAAAATCAATTTTCTCTCTTATTTTGATTAATTTCTTCCAGTTCTGCTTTTTCCTAATTTTCTCTCCATCCAAATATAGGATACATATGGTAAGAGAAAAGATATCAAATCTATCATGTGAGACTTACATGAGAGAGCTATATCTGATCTCTTCCTTTTTTATTCTGTGAATTTTAAGTGAAATTTACCCAGTAAAGAAATTTTATATATTCAACACTTTTGTATTATAATTATTAGATAAATGATTTTCAGATATCATTGAATACATATTTTTGTGTTTTGTGATATATTGAACTAGGGTTTCTGAGTTTTCATGGCAAAAGAAACTTGGGTTCTTAGTTAGATGAGTTTATATGTGTTGATATATATAAATTATGAAAATATGCCTATTTAATTTTCATTTCTATGAAAGAAATTTCTGAAGCAAACAAATTAAATAAAAACCGTATCTAAAGATTGTGACTATTTCTACTTCAATTAGTTATCAATGTAAAGAAATTCGCATTACTATAATCCTCTCCTTAATTAGTTCTTAATGTGGCAGGTCAGTCATTTTCTTTCCATGTCAGTACAAGAAAGTATGGTCAATATTTTGGCAGCATTTTGTTTTTCTTTCGCTATAACTCTGCCCCGTGGACCACACTGACCGCAGGCAAGTGAGGAGAAATTACCGCCACTTACTCCATCTATATTAAATTCAATAATAAATATATTTATTGTGAATAAATCTATTAAATTCTTGTAAATAACTTCAAATTATCATTTTTGGCTGATCAATGCACGACAAATAACAAATTCTGTCTTTGGAATAATGACGCCAATTTCTAAAATAACAAATTCGAGATTTGCGATGGAATTCACGAGGAAAGTTTTTGCAAAAATTTCATAATTAATCATTTTTAATTCTGATTTTTGCGATTGAATTTGAATTAATTTTTTGATCGCTAATTTCAATTTTTATTATATGGAGTCCCCATCTCTCTCCCTCTCCGTTTGTTTTTTTCTTCTCTCCATCTCTCTTTTAATGCACTTATATATATATATTCACATTGTGAATGTACAAAATGAAAACTCGACTTATATAGCATATCAACATGCTTTTAAAACCAATAAATTTTTTTCCGTGAATTTCTGATCCCTGATTTTTTTTGGTATAATTATAATTCCTGATTTAATTGTAGCAATAGGTGAAAAAGCCCTATAAATATAGCACCGCTAAGATACACAATTAAATTGAATACTACTTGTCTTCCTCTCATCTTTTAGCAGCCATGGCTGTGTCTGTATCTCATTTCTTCTTCTTTGTGTTTATGGCTCTCTCTTTCTATGCCATGCCTGCTTTCGCCCTTGATGAAACTTGGCAAGATGGTCATGCTACCTTCTATGGTGACATGTCTGGAGCAGCAACCATGCGTAAGTCTATTAGTCTATGTTTGTAGGTATGATGTGTGTATGGACACACACACATATAAACTCTTTCCATTAATTTTTTTATTTTTCTGTCATAACACTTGTGCTAGCTGTAACATCTAAATTTTTATGATTTTGTTGGAATTCTAGTTTAGAAAATTACTGCATAATTAGAATTAAAAGAGCTTAAATATCTTATGTAGATCAAAGTAGGGACTAAATTGCAAAGAATGATCAGGGACCAAATTGCAAAGAAAGTTGGATGGCATAATTGAAAATATTAAATATTAGCAAAAAGACAAAAAAGGGGACATAGGTGTCATTTTCTCAAACAAATCATCTGTCCAGTATTTGCTAAGACTGGTTATAGGAGGTGATTCAAGAAAATTCTCGTAAGAAATTATACTCTAATAAGTAAAACCAGAAAATAGATATATTGGGCAGAAAATTGATCCAAAGTTCCATAATCTGTAAATTAATAAGAATTAGAAAATAAGTCTAGAATAGGAAAATCAGATATATTAGGGCATAAAAAGTGATACTAGATTTTTCTATAAGGTTTGAATAGCCATAGAATCGGTTTAATGGATATTGGGCCAAAAAAATTGGATTCCGGGCCCAGTAAGACTGCACCGGTTTCTTAATGGGCCAAAAGTACTATTCATGGAGGCCCAATAAAGGTGTAGAAAACCCTAATAGGCTAGGGATGATTTTTGGCAAACTCAGAAGTATTATTGACAAGAATAGCTCAAATGATGTCAAGAAAAGATAAAGAGCCCAATGAGCCCAATTCACCCGATTTCCAGGCTAATTAAATTATAGATGACCCAGTAGACTATGAAATAATCAAGAATAAGTTCAAAATAATATTAGAAGGTTTATAATAATCCTCCATGCAGAGAAGTTACAGGAAAAACTAATTAGCACTAATTTTATCGGTATTTTCGGTTAGAGCCTAATAAGGTAAAATATCTTCTAAAATAAATTCTATGGGCTTAGAAATGATTAATTAAGGTCATAATGAGTTTGAAATTCATATTTTAAATATATTTATGCATGAAAAATTTTACCAGACAAAATTTACATAATTAGAGCCCGAAAACCCGGTATATGTTGAAATTGGGCCTAGAATTAAATGGTTTAAGCCCAAATAATTAAAGGCATCATATTGGGCTGAATATGGACTCAAAATTTCGTGCAAAAGGAGTGGAGAAGAGTTAACCACCATGCATGACACTATTTCAAAGATTATGTGTCAAAATTGGAGGTTTGGATGAAGTAAGCTTATGTAAGCATAATGATGCAATATTTACCTTATTTGGAGATAAAAGTGGCATCCAAATTAATGACAAGAGAGGGAAAATTAATTAGATAACAATTATGTGAAGAAATTAGGTGTATGGTGGAGAAAAGAGATGATGTAGTACAATTTTGGCCCTTGGATCAAAAGTTAATCAAATGGATGGAGTTGCTTCTTGTTGTCTATAAATAGGCTCTTCCTCCCCTCCATTATTCACACCAAAAACGAAAATTCACCATATATTAGTGAGAGAGTGAGTTATAGAGAGAAGGAGGAGAAGAGGAAAGGAAAATTTGCAAGTTTAAGGTAACATCTTTTCCCTTTCTTGTATTTTATTTCTAAATGATTGTTTAGATCTTGTATTTCTATGATTGGTAGGTAGAAAACATGTTTATGTTATGAATATGATGATGATGTTGGATCAAAATGGTGAAAGAATGATGAATATGCTATGAATTTTGCATGAACAAGCATGAACATGTGAAGAACATGATGAACATGCTAAAAGATGCCTTTTGATCCTAAATGTTACCATGCCAAAATGAAATCATGTTTCTTGCAATTATTTTTAAATATTATGCTAAGAATGGGATTATGATGTTATTGGGATTTTCTTAAATCTCACCCCACCAAATATCTAATCATGATTAGGTTTAAATCATGTGAAAGGCAAGGAGATAAAGGAGGATCCATGAAGAAATATTTAGAAATAGGAAGGGTATTTTGGATACTTATGTAATATTAAATATAATGACATTTTATGTCACAATATGTAAATTATGTGTGACTCCTAGATGATGAATAAAAGTATGTTTTGGATCAATTTTATATGTGTTATGTGACTACCATTGAATGTATGGTATTATGGAATTTTAGGGAATGAAATTTGGAAAAACTAGGGTAAAATTGCAAGTAAATTCACGAAATTTACTGTAGCAATATGCCTAATAAAATTCCAAATTAATATTTTTCCCTTATAGAGTATTTTAAGAGATGAATATAGCAATTTGAACCACTCTTAAATGATTTTTCTAGAATTAGTTATGATTTTTCAAAGTTCAGCCAAATTTTTGTATTTACGAAATGAATAGTGACTTTTGGTAAATTTTTGAAATTTTTGAATTTGGCCCAAATTTACTTCCAAATATATCTAATTGGAATCTAAACTACTAATAATAAATAGTAAATGATTCCTAAGGTTAAGGTGTGACATTTTTGGTATCAGAGCATAAGATTCTGGTAAGGACAACCCGAAACTTATAGCTTTAAAAAGTATTTGGTTGTATAGTTATGATTGATAGTGATGAGTTATTGTTTTAAGGACAGGAAATATGTCTTCTAGCAGTAATACTCCTATCTATAATTACAATGGGTGGATTGAAGAATCCTCTGAATCCACAGAGGAAACTTCTTGTCCCATGGATGGTAATGAAGTACCAAATCTCAATTGGGATGTACTGGAAGTTGAAAATCTAACAGATGAGGATATAGAAGACTACCCTGAGCTGTCAGAAGATACGGAAATGGAAGAAGAAGAAGATGAAGAAGAACAAGAGGAAGAAAATGAAATGGATCAGGCAGTTCCTGAGATAGAATCAACAGACCATAATGAAGTACTAGATGAGGACCTGCTAGTACCACAATTATGTGCTGAAGAATTAAATAATATTGACAGGGATGAACCTCCTTTTTATTATGATACAGAAAGTAATCTAAGGTGGTCCATCGAACGACTCTTCATACATAGGTCGAATCTCCTCGAACCGCATGAACAAATGCAGCTTTTTCTGGCAAATGTAAGAATCCTTAAACATCGAGCAACCAGAAAACGAGTTTATTATCATGACTCCATTTGGGTTGATGCAGTATTAGATGCAATACCAGACGATAACTTCTGGACCCCTATTAAGATGAGAATTAGAAATGATGAAGAAGGTTACTCTTTAGAGGAATGTTTGGATGAACTTAAGGTCCATGAACAAAGAAGATGGGCTAAAGAGATGTGAAGAAACATTAGGAGAGGATACAGGACACTTGATGCAGAAGAAGCACCAGAGCAAGAAGTTCCAAATAATGACTCAGAGGAAGTAGCATCAACTGATGGAAACCCACCAGAAGAAGACTTAATGGTTCCTGATGCTGGCAACCGTCAGGCTGCTGATGAAAGCTCCAGATCATCTTAGAAAAGAGATAGATATATGTGTAGTTAGTGATGTGACAAGGGACTACAAATTTTGTCACTGTAAATAGAGCAGTCATAACTAACTAAGTTCAAAGGTAGAATGAAATATTATGTAACATATATGGATGCTTTATGTAAAATATCTGGTATAATGAATAAATGACTGTATTATATGTTGTGGTGTGAAATGGATCCTTGTTTATTTTGAATAGATAAAATGGTGAACATAAGAGGAGGAAGACCATCAACAAGAGGACGAGGAGAACCTCAAGTAGATCCTTTACAAGTGATCCTTAATCAGCTTAACCAACAGCAGCAAGCAATAGAACGCTTACAAGAGGCTATAAATAACGAAAGAAATGTAAATCCGCCACCACAACAAAATCCACCAAGGCAACCTAGCCCACCAAGAGTACAAGAATATGATCAACAACAAGTGGTAATCCAATTCTATAAGCATCAACCTCCCTCATTTGATGGAAAGTTTGATGTACAGGTAGCTGAAGAT
The DNA here is from genome assembly GCA_026686845.1 of Adenanthera pavonina. Taxonomy (NCBI): domain Eukaryota; kingdom Viridiplantae; phylum Streptophyta; class Magnoliopsida; order Fabales; family Fabaceae; genus Adenanthera; species Adenanthera pavonina. Next base: position 47,193,544 of record JAIVEN010000001.1, on the reverse strand, counting down.
TGGATTGCTAAGCTTGAAAAGATCTTCAGGGTTATGGGTTGTGAAACAGAAGTAAAAGCATTATTAGCCACTCATATGTTAGAAAAAGAAGCAGATCGTTGGTGGAACAATACAGAGTTAATTCTCCAAGGAAGCAATGTCCCTATTACTTGGGAAATATTTCTAGAACAATTCCATGAGAAATATTTTCCTAGGTCGGTAAGGGATGAGAAAGAAGCAGAATTCATTACTATAAGGCAACAAGAAAATGGATTTGTGGATGAGTATGTAGCACGATCATCCGATTGTCGAGATACTGTACTTATTTACAGCAAGTGAATGATGAAAGATGGAAGACAGAAAAGTTAGAAAGAGGTTTGAGGCTAGCCATTAGAGAAAGGGTAGCTCCAATGCATATTAGAACTTTCAACCATTTGGTGGAGGTAAGCAGGATTACAGAAATAGTCTAAATCATAAGTTTATTCAGACTATTGAACCTGTAAATGTTAAAAGGCCAGCTGAAGAAGAAGCGAGACAAGATAAGAATAAGAAGACTTGGAATAAGAATAAGAAGTTTAAGAGATTCGGAAACAGGAATGGCCCTAGCAATCAAAGGAATACCTCTGGATTGACTTGCCGTCAATATGGAAAGGATCATGGTGGAAGACCATGCCTCGCAGGACAGAATGCCTGCTTTAAATGTGGGAGAGCTGGACATTTTGCAAGGGACTGTACAATGGAGGTGAACAATACCAGACCCCGAGCCCAAGGGAGAGTTTTTGCTCTCAACCAGCAAGAGGCTAGGAAGTCACCTGAAATGATTGAAGGTATGATTAAGATAAATGATTATCTTGTAAATGCTCTATTTGATTCAGGTGCTAGTCACTCATTCATATCCTATGATTGTGCTGGGAAATTAGGGCTGGTAATTACTATAATGCCTTATGATTTACATGTTTCTACCCCTACTGGAGTTAAAGCCATCACCTCCCATGTGTGCTTGAATTGCACTGTCCAGTATAAACATTCCTGCATCACCATTGATTTGATTTGTTTACCCTTTCCCGACATTGATGTTATTATTGGTATGAATTGGCTATCTGCCAATAATGTCCTTCTTGATTGTAAAAATAAGACTTTAATTTTGCCTACCCCTGAAATAATTCCAAATACTGAGGCTAAGCTAAACTTTCTGACGACTACTCAAGCAGGGAAATATCTAGAGAAAGGATGTCAAGGATATCTAGTTTTCTTCTCTGTTAAGGTTGAAATAGAAGAAGGAATTGAAGATATCTCAGTAATAAAAGAATTTCCTGAAGTTTTTCCTAAGGAAATCATCGGTCTACCCCCAGAAAGAGAATTAGAATTTATCATTGACATTATACCTGGAGCCGAACCCGTTTCCAAAGCACCTTATAGAATGGCTCCTAATGAAATGATAGAGTTAAAGAAACAAATAGAGGAACTATTGGAGAAGGGTTTTATTAGACCAAGTGTCTCACCTTGGGGTGCTCCTGTGCTGTTTGTAAAAAAGAAGGATGGAAGCCTTAGATTGTCTATAGATTATAGAGAACTTAATAAGGTGACCATCAAAAATAAATACCCTTTACCTAGAATTGATGATCTGCTAGATCAACTGGTAGGAGCCAGTGTATTTTCAAAAATTGACTTAAGATCTGGCTATCACCAATTACGGGTTAAAGCGGAGGATGTTCCAAAAGACTGCTTTTAGGACAAGATATGGGCATTATGAATTCTTAGTTATGCCATTTGGTCTTACTAATGCACCAGCTATTTTTATGGACTATATGAATAGAATTTTTCAACCTTATTTAGATCAATTTGTTGTGGTCTTTATTGATGATATACTTGTATATTCCAAATCTTATGAAGAGCATGAGAAGCATTTGAGAATCGTTCTGAAAACCTTGAAGGAAAAAAAATTATATGCTAAACTTAGTAAGTGTGAGTTTTGGCTCACAGAAGTCCAGTTTTTGGGGCATGTAGTGTCCAAAGAAGGGGTCGCAGTAGATCCAAGCAAAGTGGATGCTGTACTACAATGGCAAAGACCCAAAACTGTGACTGAAGTAAGAAGTTTCCTAGGTTTAGCAGGATATTATAGAAGGTTTATTCAAAACTTTTCTCGCATTGCTTTGCCGCTTACTCAACTTACTAGAAAAGATCATTCTTTTGTGTGGGATCATAATTGCGAAAATAGTTTTCAAGAACTCAAGAAAAGGCTAACCTCCCCTCCTGTATTAATCATACCTGAACCATATATGACCTATATGGTCTATAGTGATGCAAGTAAATATGGTTTAGGTTGTGTATTAATGCAGCAAGGTAGAGTTGTAGCCTATGCTTCTAGACAATTAAAACGTCATGAAGAAAACTGTCCCACACATGATTTAGAACTTGCGGCTATTGTACATGCTCTAAAGATCTGGAGGCACTATCTTTATGGTGCGAAAGTAGAAATTTATTGTGACCACAAGAGCCTCAAATATTTACAAGAACAAAAAGAACTCAATATGAGGCAAAGAAGATGGATGGAATTATTGAAGGATTATGAACCGACAATTAATTACCATCCAGGAAAGGCCAATGTAGTGGCCGATGCCCTCAGTCGAAAATCTATTCACATAGCCACCATGATGATTAAAGAACTAGAGCTAATCGAAAAATTTAGAGATTTAGTTCTTGCTGGTGAAATGATGATGAATGAAAGACAAATTGGCAGAACTAGGATTGAAATGGAATTATGGAAAGAAATCAAGGAAGCTCAACAAAAAGATGAATTCTTAAAAGTAGTCAAGGAAAAAATGGAGCAGGGACAAGCCCCAGGATTTGAGGAATCAAGAGAGGATGGTCTAATGAGATTTCAACAAAGAATCTATGTACCTCCAATAAATGAAATAAAAGAAAAGATCATGATAGAAGCTTATCAGAGTAAATATACTATTCATCCGGGAATTACAAAAATGTATCATGATTTAAAGAAATTATTCTGGTGGCCCGGAATGAAAAGTGATATTACTCAATTTGTTGCTAAGTGTTTAACTTGCCAAAAAGTAAAAATTGAACACCAAAAGCCTGCAGGATTATTACAACCTTTGGATATCCCAGAATGGAAGTGGGATAGTATTTCAATGGACTTCATAATGGGTTTACCTAGAACTTCATCTGGATATGATGCTATTTGGGTAATTGTGGATCGACTTACAAAAACTGCCCACTTTTTAGCTATGAAGTATACCTATACCTTAGATAAATTAGCACAACTATACATTAAAGAAATAGTTAGACTTCATGGTATACCCAGTAGCATTATTTCAGATAGAGATCCAAGGTTTACTTCAAATTTCTGGACATCCTTGCAGAAGGCTTTAGGTACCAAGTTAAGATTTAGCACAACTTACCACCCTCAAACTGATGGGCAAACAGAAAGAACCATTCAAACGCTTGAAGACATGTTAAGAGCTTGTGTTTTGGAAATGAAAGGAAACTGGGATTCATACTTGCCATTGGCAGAATTTGCTTACAATAATAGTTATCATTCCAGTATTGAGATGGCTCCTTATGAGGCTTTGTATGGAAGGAAGTGCAGGTCCCCCTTATGTTGGGTAGAACTTGGGGAAAGGAAATTATTAGGTCCAGACTTGGTAGATCAGACCTCCAAACAGATTGAATTAATAAGAAAGAAATTGTTAACGGCTCAAAGTAGACAGAAGAGTTATTTTGATAGGAGAAGAAAGCCGTTAGAATTTCAAGAAGGAGATCATGTTTTTCTCAAGGTATCCCCTACAATTGGAGTGGGTCGATCTCTGAAAAGTAAAAAACTTAGCCCAAAGTATATTGGACCCTTTGAAATCCTTTCCAAAGTTGGACCTGTAGCCTACAAATTGGCCTTACCTCCAAATCTAAGCCAAATTCATAATGTCTTCCATGTTTCCCAATTGAAGAAATACCAGCCAGACCCTTCACATATTATAGAATATGAATATGTTAAATTACAAGATAATTTATCTTATGAGGTAAAACCAGAGAAAATCATTGACTTTCAAGTCAAGCAGCTGAGAAACAAGAATATCCCTCTGGTAAGGGTGGTCTGGAAAGGTTTATCTCCTGAGGAAACCACTTGGGAAATGGAGGATGACATGAGACAAAAATATCCAGAACTATTCTAAGGTATGTTCCAAATTTCGAGGACGAAATTTTATTTAAGAGGGAGAGAAATGTAACATCTAAATTTTTATGATTTTGTTGGAATTCTAGTTTAGAAAATTACTGCATAATTAGAATTAAAAAAGATTAAATATCTTATGTAGATCAAAGTAGGGACTAAATTGCAAAGAATGATCAGGGACCAAATTGCAAAGAAAGTTGGATGGCATAATTGAAAATATTAAATATTAGCAAAAAGACAAAAAAGGGGACATAGGTGTCATTTTCTCAAACAAATCATCTGTCCAGTATTTGCTAAGACTGGTTATAGGAGGTGATTCAAGAAAATTCTCGTAAGAAATTATACTCTAATAAGTAAAACTAGAAAATAGATATATTGGGCAGAAAATTGATCTAAAGTTCCATAATCTGTAAATTAATAAGAATTAGAAAATAAGTCTAGAATAGGAAACTCAGATATATTAGGGCATAAAAAGTGATACTAGATTTTTCTATAAGGTTTGAATAGCCATAGAATCGGTTTAATGGATATTGGGCCAAAAAAATTGGATTCCGGGCCCAGTAAGACTGCACCGGTTTCTTAATGGGCCAAAAGTACTATTCATGGAGGCCCAATAAAGGTGTAGAAAACCCTAATAGGCTAGGGATGATTTTTGGCAAACTCAGAAGTATTATTGACAAGAATAGCTCAAATGATGTCAAGAAAGGATAAAGAGCCCAATGAGCCCAATTCACCCGATTTCCAGGCTAATTAAATTATAGATGACCCAGTAGACTATGAAATAATCAAGAATAAGTTCAAAATAATATTAGAAGGTTTATAATAATCCTCCATGCAGAGAAGTTACAGGAAAAACTAATTAGCACTAATTTTATCGGTATTTTCGGTTAGAGCCTAATAAGGTAAAATATCTTCTAAAATAAATTCTATGGGCTTAGAAATGATTAATTAAGGTCATAATGAGTTTGAAATTCATATTTTAAATATATTTATGCATGAAAAATTTTACCAGACAAAATTTACATAATTAGAGCCCGAAAACCCGGTATATGTTGAAATTGGGCCTAGAATTAAATGGTTTAAGCCCAAATAATTAAAGGCATCATATTGGGCTGAATATGGACTCAAAATTTCGTGCAAAAGGAGTGGAGAAGAGTTAACCACCATGCATGACACTATTTCAAAGATTATGTGTCAAAATTGGAGGTTTGGATGAAGTAAGCTTATGTAAGCATAATGATGCAATATTTACCTTATTTGGAGATAAAAGTGGCATCCAAATTAATGACAAGAGAGGGAAAATTAATTAGATAACAATTATGTGAAGAAATTAGGTGTATGGTGGAGAAAAGAGATGATGTAGTACAATTTTGGCCCTTGGATCAAAAGTTAATCAAATGGATGGAGTTGCTTCTTGTTGTCTATAAATAGGCTCTTCCTCCCCTCCATTATTCACACCAAAAACGAAAATTCACCATATATTAGTGAGAGAGTGAGTTATAGAGAGAAGGAGGAGAAGAGGAAAGGAAAATTTGCAAGTTTAAGGTAACATCTTTTCCCTTTCTTGTATTTTATTTCTAAATGATTGTTTAGATCTTGTATTTCTATGATTGGTAGGTAGAAAACATGTTTATGTTATGAATATGATGATGATGTTGGATCAAAATGGTGAAAGAATGATGAATATGCTATGAATTTTGCATGAACAAGCATGAACATGTGAAGAACATGATGAACATGCTAAAAGATGCCTTTTGATCCTAAATGTTACCATGCCAAAATGAAATCATGTTTCTTGCAATTATTTTTAAATATTATGCTAAGAATGGGATTATGATGTTATTGGGATTTTCTTAAATCTCACCCCACCAAATATCTAACCATGATTAGGTTTAAATCATGTGAAAGGCAAGGAGATAAAGGAGGATCCATGAAGAAATATTTAGAAATAGGAAGGGTATTTTGGATACTTATGTAATATCAAATATAATGACATTTTATGTCACAATATGTAAATTATGTGTGACTCCTAGATGATGAATAAAAGTATGTTTTGGATCAATTTTATATGTGTTATGTGACTACCATTGAATGTATGGTATTATGGAATTTTAGGGAATGAAATTTGGAAAAACTAGGGTAAAATTGCAAGTAAATTCACGAAATTTACTGTAGTAATATGCCTAATAAAATTCCAAATTAATATTTTTCCCTTATAGAGTATTTTAAGAGATGAATATAGCAATTTGAACCACTCTTAAATGATTTTTCTAGAATTAGTTATGATTTTTCAAAGTTCAGCCAAATTTTTATATTTACTAAATGAATAGTGACTTTTGGTAAATTTTTGGAATTTTTGAATTTGGCCCAAATTTACTTCCAAATACATCTAATTGGAATCTAAACTACTAATAATAAATAGTAAATGATTCCTAAGGTTAAGGTGTGACACTAGCTTTCTCATCTTACACTTAAAATATAAAAAGTCTAAAAAGCTGTACTATTATTCATATTATAAATTATTTTATTTCAATCTCTTCTCTCCATTTTTTACTATGTAAATTTGAATTTTGAATTTTCCATCTAAATTTTTATTCAAATTAATAATTCTTCAGTTAAAAATTTTTATTAATTTACTATGTGCATTGCACGGGTAAAATTCTAGCTTTGTAAATTTATTGATATCCATGATGTTTTTAGATTCAATATTCTAAAGAAGGATAGAGAATAAGTATCTTCAATGGATTGTTTATTGAAAGAGAGATTTTTTATTTTTCAGTGTTATCGGAAGTGATTTTCAAATTTTAGTTATTCATTCTTAATTTATCTTTATTATATTATATATTGTGATTTTCTCCCAGATTAGATAACTTCAGGTGTTAGTATTAATCCATATTATTTTCTTTCTCTGGCCAATAATATAGTTTTTTTAGACAGCACAATAATACATTGATCTCAATCTTATATTAGCTATTTGTTCAATGAACAAGTATATTTGCTGTTCAATGCACACAATGCAAAAATAGCTCTAGAGAAATGAGTGGGGGCCAAAAAAAAAAAAAACGAAACAAAACATGAGAAATAGGTATGATTTTGAGCTGCATTTGTGAATAGTTAACTTGTTATAAATTTTATATTTTATCTTAATATTATTATCTTTTAGCAAATCTCTGAATCATGTAAATTTATCACATAAATTCTTTTAAAAAATAGAATTTTAAATCTGATGAAAAATAATACTCCAAAGTTTTCTTCATCATCATCATCATAAACTCGTGTGATTATTTCCTTCATGCAGAGGGAGCATGTGGTTATGAGGACCCATTCAAGCAAGGCTATGGCCTGGAAACCGCAGCCCTAAGCACAGTTCTGTTCAACAATGGCCTCACCTGCGGAGCCTGCTTCGAGCTCCAGTGTGTCAACGACCCTCGACGGTGCATCCCAGGGGCCGGCTCCATCAAGATCACGGCCACCAACTACTGTCCTCCCAACCACTCTCCTCCCATCATCAACCACTGGTGCAACCCTCCCCAGCAACACTTCGAGCTCTCCATGCCCATGTTCGTCAAGCTCGCTCCACCTAAGGCCGGCATCATCGCTATCAGCTTTCGCCGCATCCCATGCAGCAAGACCGGCGGCGTCAAGTTCGAGCTCAAGGGAAACCCTAACTTTTTGACGGTGTTGTTCTTTAATGTCGCAAACGCTGGTGATGTGAAAGATGCAAAGATTAGAGGTGGTAGTGGTGGGTGGATTCAGATGACGAGAAATTGGGGACAGAATTGGCTGACAGGAATGAACCTAGTGGGGCAAATTTTGTCGTTTCAAGTTACTACTAGTGATGGGAAGATGTTGCAGTTCGATAATGTTGTGCCTTCGAATTGGCAGTTTGGTCAGACATATGAGGGCAAACAGAACTTTTAGAGATAATATATCTTATTAATTTCTTGTTAAACAATAACAATATACTTTATTATTAGAGGAGTACTTATGCGAGTGAAGCTATCATATATAATTTTCCTCCCTTTAAATATTACATCTTTTGTTATGAGTTTACATCCTCTACCTTCATGAAATTGATTGCATACGGTGCAATTAGAGTAAGATGAAAACAGAGAATGGAAAATATGGGAAGCATGTCATTTTATGAATTAAAAAACAACATCAGCTCATGCTTTTGCATAAGACAATCAAAATGGATTGAGCCTTTTAAGCTAACCTGTTCAACCTACCAATTAATTTAGTGAGTTGAGTTGAGATCTTATTTGAAAATACTTGTAACTATGAATAAATGAACTTAACCCAAAAGCTAAACAAGCTAATCCCGGAATTAGGTGAGTTAGCCTTTTTAATTCACCATACTATTAAAAGTAAAATTTTTATGAAGTCTAAAAGAAATTAAATCCCCTCAATATTAATTACCTACCATCTCAATTATTTCAGTGCTAGTGAATCATCTTTTGGCATTGGTTCTCATTTTGAATAAGTACAAAAGAAAGTTCACTCCTTTCATATGATATTCAAGTTCTTATTTGAACTCAATTAGCTCTATGGTTTTGAATATAACAAAGTTGATAATTTATTAACACATTTCTTTGAGTAGTTATAATCTTGATTTTCTTGTTATATTTTGATTAAGTCATTACTAGCTAATTAAATTATATATCTTTGTTTATATTGCATTGTAAAAGACACTTGCAGGGTGGATGGTGATACTACATCCACAAAGACAAAATTCAAATATTGTTAAAAAGTTTATGACATTAGAATAATCTAGAATATTTGAAATTTTTTCTTTTGTTTTTTTTAAACAGATATTGCAAAGTTATATGTTCAAGTTATACACCAATATGTATGTTTTTTTATTTTTCTATTGGGTTATTGAGTTAATCTGTTTAACCAGCTTGGTGAGTTGGGTTTTAATTTTCAACCCGTCAAATTAAGGTAGGTTAAATGAGTTAACTCATTTAACTCACAACTCGTAATAGGTTAACCCATTTAATCTATAGGCTTAAAATTACGTGAAATTGTATCAAAAAATTCTTAATATATATATATATATATCGATACATTGATGTTATGAGTGCCCTTTTAATATTCCTACTTGCTGCTGATGTGAGAATATGTTATTTAGTTCTATTGTCTCTTTTTGCGTTATGCGAAGTTTGTAAGTTTCCCATGTTGCAAGAAGCTCTATCTGACTAATTGTTATCTATCCTTTCACGTTTCTATTACCTTCATTTCTCATATATTTATCACATATAACTGGAATTCAACCTGAAGTTATCTGAGCCAACCTGTGAGTTTCAACCCCGTATTTTTGGCTCTAAACTAAGATTTGTAAGTTTTCATTGCAGAAGAAACTTGGATTTTTAGTTAGATCATAGATGAGTTTGTATGTGTTGGTCGATATGAAATTCTGAATGATGAATGCATGCCTGTTTACTTTTCATTTCTATGAAAGAAATTTATGAAGGGGGAAAAAGGAAAAACGTAAATAAAAATTGTGAATGTTTCTACTCAATTAGTTATTAATGTAAAGAAATCCGCATGATTATAATCTTCTTCTTAATCACGTTCTTAATGTGGAAGGTCGGTAATTTTCTTTTAATACAACTTTCTGAGTCTATCCCATTTCAATCCAAAAAGGTATGATAAATATTTTGGAACTAACAAGATTCCACACACAGTTAATAAATAATTATTTTTCTTAAATATATTATCCTAGATTTGATCTTTAGCCGAGTGTATAAAAAATATTTTATTAAAAATAAAAAAATTTATTTCAGTAATCTCTACACCTCAAAAAAATTAGTATTCAATTATAATATTTTATTTTTTATCCTTGTTACTTATCAAAAATAATACTTTAGCAGCATTTTATTTTTTCTTTCACGGCCGTCGCTATAACTCTTCCCATGGTTCCTACTGACCGCAGGAAAGGAGCAGAAATTGCCGCCACTGACTATCCGTTACATTCAATGAATATATTTATTGTGAATAAATCTATTAAATTCTTGTAAATTGCTTCTAATTATCATCTTTGACTTTATCAACGCACGACCAAAAAAATCTACTTCAAGTAAGTTGCAGTACCTCTCAATCAAAATATAAGTAATTGTATCATAATTTATATTTTACTAGTAAAATATTCAAAACTAGCTCATAACTATATAATATAATATGATCATATAATATAATATATTTATATATGACAAAGAATAGTTATATATTTACTAGCCACAATTAATAAAATAAAAAACAATTTTGTCTTACTCTATTGATTGACCTTAGTTATATTAAATTGGAATTTCTCCATTTATACATTTAGAAGGAGTGAATAACATAATAGATTGTGATTGTGTTGTTAGAAAATTAAAATAGGAAATAAATTTTGAAGTGTAACGTCTGACCACTATTCGGGATTGATGATTGTCCCCACAAACCAATACAAGTCTTTTCGATGTACTTTACTCTCACTCATACACCTCTTTCTCATGAGGTCATCCATCCTAGAATTGCTTCAAGTTAAACACACTTAACTGCGGAGTTTTTAAAGGATAGACTACCGAAAAGGTATATGCATCTTCTTGGTATAGGTAGTACCTATCAATTCCTTTAAGCTATTCTTAACTATATAGTCTCATACCTATACAGTCTATGAATCCCTCTCATTCCAGTATGCATTCGATTCATTCATATGTCCCTCCCGCTTAGAAACCTGCCAGGAGCCACTCCTTGTCCGTGCCTCACCCTATGCACCGGCGATCACTCCCCACTCTCATCAGCACCCGTATGTCACATGAAGCGTGACGAATTACTATCCTTAAAGAATGATTACTTAATTATAGTGGGATTTATAGATAACACTTTTCCAGAATACAAATAAAGCCTCTTAGAATACTCAACTCTCTTTTGCTTCTTAGACCATTTTTAGAATGAGGATATTTATATAATATGAAAAGATGAAACCTTTCATGTAATTCATGAACCCTTTCAAGTATCTTGAATTCTCTCAAAAATGTTGCCAAGTTCAAGTTCATGTCCATGTTCAAAATATTAAGTCATCAATAATTATATTGAATTTTGATAAGACTTGGTTCAAGTTATTGGACCCTATATCCAAATTCATTTCATTGATTATTCTTCAACTTTCAGAAACAACAAGTTCAAATCATTTAGGTCTCCAAGTTCAAATCTATAAATATATCTTGAACCTGGAAAAGCCAAGTTCAAATCATTAAAGTCGTTTCTTTAATATTTCTTATTTAATTCACTTCTATTCCAATGTGTGATATTGAAAATCACCAATAATACAAACTATCCAACAATATCACTACAAAAACATAGAACGTTTGCAATAAATATTTGCAACAAAAAAATCCTCATAAATTCATCAAAATTTGTCATAAATTTTAGTGATGGATTTTGTAGCAGAAATTTCTATTGTAGAATATTCCATCACAAATTCTGTTGCAACATTAGTGACAAAATTTTTGATCAAAAAAATTATCACTAATTTCACCAACTTAGATTAGCATGGATAGTTTGTAAATCATTAGAGTCTTGATTAGAAGTTTGATTCCCAACTTATTTGGTGAAGGAGATTAGTATATAAAATAAACTTAGTTAAATATTTATCCTTTACTCTCAGTATCTTAAGAGAGATTAATTCTTATTATCAATGACCATACTCTTAATCTAAGACTAAATAAAAGAAAAAATATCACTAATTTCTAAAATAACAAATTCGAGATTTTTTATGGATCTTACAATCAATTTTTTTTCACTACTGCTGAGATTTATTAATATTTTATTCATAATATTTGCAATGAATTTTGCAAGCAAATTTTTTCATTACAAAAAATTCATAATTAATAATTTTTAATTCTAACTTTTGCGGTTGAATTTGCAATAAATTTTTTGGTCGCCAATTTCAATAATTGTTATATTCAGTCCACATCTCATTTTTATTGCCATTCTTCTCTCTATCTCTCTTTTAATGTACTTTTCTATATATATATATATATATATTCTCAATGTGAATGCACAAGATGTAAACTCTTACTCCCTCTGGTCCTATATATAGCGATTTTTACTTTGGTCCTAAATATAGAACCATTTTCTAAATATAGGATAGTGTTATCAAAAAATACCCTTATTTAATGAGATAGTGATAACAAAAAGAGACAAATTAATAAAGGTAATTTTAAAAAAAATATTTTGATGTTTTTTTTAAAAAAAAATAAGGTAGCTAACTAAATTTAACTTCCATTTTTATTCCATGTGATTTAGGGAGTAATTTATATTGCATATTGATAAGTTTTTTAAACCCATATTATGATGATGAATTTCTTGGCGTGAATTTATTTTTCCTCATTTAATAGTAGCATTAGGTGATAAAGCCCTATAAATAGCGTCATTAAATTGATCAACGTTGAGCTGAACAATTGAATTGAATACTACTTGTCTTCCTCTCATCTTCTTAGCAGCCATGTCTGAGTCTGTGTCTCATTTCTGCTTCTTTGTGTTTATGGCTCTCTCTTTCTATGCCATGCCTGCTTTTGCCGTTGATGGAACTTGGCATGATGGTCATGCTACATTTTATGGTGACATGTCTGGAGAAGCAACCATGCGTAAGTATAAGTGTGTGTCTATCAACTTTCCATTAATTTTTCTGTCAAAACACAAGTGCTAGTGCTAGCGTTCTCATCCGATATTATCATCTTTTCGTATATGTGTATGTGTGCATAGAGAGACACACGCAGACGCGTGCGCGCACAGATATATTTAGAGTTTAAATTTGATAAATACATAAAAGGCCAAAAAAGGACATGCAATCCAATGAGAGAGTCTACACGAAAAAAAAGTTCATAAATAGTGTAGTTTGTCATTTAATTTAAAATATAAAAAGTCTAAAAGATTGTACTATTATTCAAAAGTTATGAATTATTTTTGTTTTTTGTTCTATTTTTTAAATATTTGAATTTGAATTTTTAATTTTCCATCTAAATTTTATTCAAATTAACAATTGTTCAATGAAAAAAATTTTATTAAGCTATTTACTCTGTGTCACACGAGTGAAATTCTAGTTATATATATATATATATATATGAATATATTGATGCCCATGATGGTTTAAGATTTAAGAATCTAAAAGAAGGATATGAATATATTGATGCCCATGACGGTTTAAGATTCAAGAATCTAAAAGAAGGATAGTAATAAGTATTTTTAATGGATTGTTTATTGAAAGAAGAGATTTTTTATTTTTCAGTGTTCTTGGAAGTAATTTTTTTAATGTTAATTAGTTATTCATTCTTAATTCATCTTTATTATATTATATATTGTGAATTTTCTCCTAAATTAGATAATCTCAGGTGTAAGTAATCCATATTACTTTCTCTTAGCAATACTAATTTTTTTGGACAGCACAATAATACATTAATCTCAGTATTATATTAGCTAATGGTTCAATGAATTAGTATATTATTGTTCAATGCACAATGCAAAAATAGCTCTAGAGAATTGAGAGGGGAAAAAAAGCACGAGAAATACATATGATGATTTATGAGCTGCATTTGTGAATGCTCATATTATTATAAATTTTATATTTTATCTTGATATTACTATCTTTTAGCAAATCACAGAATCATGTAAATTTAATACATAAATTCTTTTAAAAAAATAGAATTTTAAATCTGTTGAAAAATAACACCACAAAATTAATTCTCTAAAGTTTTCATTTCCCTTCATGCAGAGGGTGCTTGTGGTTATGGGGACCTATTCAAGCAAGGCTATGGCCTGGAAACCACCGCCCTGAGTACAGCTCTCTTCAACAAGGGCCTCACCTGCGGAGCCTGCTTTGAGCTCGAGTGTGTAAACGACCCTCAATGGTGCATCCCCGACGCCGGCACCATCAAAATCACCGCCACCAACTTCTGTCCTCCCAACCACACTCCTCCCGACGTCAACCACTGGTGCAACCCTCCCCAGCAACACTTCGACCTCTCTATGCCCATGTTTGTCAAGCTTGCTCCCTCCAAGGCCGGCATCATCCCCGTTCGCTTCCGCCGCGTCCCATGCACCAAGACCGGCGGTGTCAAGTTCGAGCTTAAGGGAAACCCTAACTTTCTGATGGTGTTGTTCTTTAATGTCGCAAATGCCGGCGATGTGACAGATGCGAAGATCAGAGGTGGTAGTGGTGGGTGGATTCAGATGTCGAGAAATTGGGGACAGAATTGGCAGACGGGAACAAACCTGGTGGGGCAGAGTTTGTCGTTTCAGGTTACTACTAGTGATGGGAAGATGTTGCAGTTCGATGATGTTGTGCCTTCGAATTGGCAATTTGGTCAGACATATGAGGGCAAACAGAACTTTTAGAGATAATGTATGTATCTTAATAAATTCTTCCTAAAGAATAACAATACTTAATATAATAAATTCTAGCGGGGTACTTATGCGAGTGAAGCTATTATATATAATTTTCCTCCCATCAAATATTACATCTTTTATTATGAGTTTGCATCCTCTACCTTCATGAAATTGCTTGCATAGAGTAAGATGAAAAAAGAGACTGGAAAATATAATGAAAAGGTATAAATTCCATACTCAGCCACAAGTTTTTGGTATCACTTTCTCTCAGTCTGTATAATTAGATAACTATCAAAAATCTATTTTCTGCAATTGTAATTTTTTCCCAGAGTATCTCGAATCCGGAACGTTCTGGTATGGTTACTGGTTAGGATGATGACGCCAAAAAACCATGTAGAAGAGAGCAGTTCGAAGATCTATTTTCTTTTACCACAGAATTCTCACGATCTGCATTTTCTAAGGAATGTTAGACAAATTCAATTTTTTTAATATAAATTTCATATATTGAATTTTCCCACAAAATTATAAGAGCAGCGGAGTAGATTCTTCCAACTAGTTATGAGACTCAGTAATGGAGCCTGGGATTTAGTCTTAACTAATCGGAGAACCAGAGCGTATCTTAAACTCAACTCAATCTGCCTCTATTTAAATAACCATGACCATCATCGGTTATTAAATTTAAATTTGAATTTGAATTCAAATGAAGATAAAGATAAAATCAAGATTGAGTTTATCCCTTATTCCCTAAAATTGCTCAACTGACAATATCTTCTCTTGAAAATAAGGGTCACACTAAGTTAAGATATATTTAATTAATTAAATAATATAAATATATAATTTGAATAAATTCAAATTAAAAATTATTAAATTAAATATATCTGACATTCTCTCACTTGGTCCGATCTTGATTAGTCAGTTGATATATCAAGGAATATTTAAACAATACTACAAGAATCATGACGGTAGGTCCTCTAATCATGTAAGTATTACCTTCCATGTATCACAAATAATATCCTTATTTTATGGGAAATTATCTTTATGAATAATCCTAAAATGTTTATTCGGTTCCTGACTTAATGTTCATCAATCTCACCAGAATTGTATACAGTATATATATTGAGTTGATGAGCTACAAATATAAATTTCATTACTTAAGCAACCTCATTTAGATCACCACAATGCGATCTTTCTTATATGAGATATATGATCCTTTATATTCTTTAATTACATGCTCTTAATGAAGAATCTTCTCTTTATGTGGTGTTTGACCATTTCACCTTATATGGTCAACACACTTCTTTATAGCTTCAAACGAATCCCCAATTTGAAACCCAAGATGAAATTAAACATTTATGTAAAATTGCCTCAAATCAAAGATCAAATCCAGCATTTATGGTGGAAGCAAGCAATTAGTTATTTCTTAGCAATCTTGTACTCCTCCATAACATAATTTGTTCATCTTGCATTAAGATATGTCATAATATTGACTTTTTAAAGTCAACTTATCCTACTAAATTGAAGAAATGCTGTATTTTTCTAATTATTGATCTTTTATATGTAAGCATGAATTTCTAATATTTTTTGCAGCTTATCATTTATTATCTAAGTATAAATTGCTTTGGGATCTTTATAATATTCCTTTCACAAAGGCTATATCAATTTATATGTACATTTAGATATATATTATGCCTTTCACTACTAGCATGAAAGAAATATTATTCTCATCTCTTTCCAAATCTCATCAGGGACATATGGCAAACATACGAGTCACATATGGCAAATAGACTTTCTTTATTGATATTCAAGTGCTTACAAATATAGGTTCTTTATGATAATTCCAAAAATTTTTAGAATTATTTTTTTATGCATCTCTAAAGACATTTTACCTATATCTTTTATATCATAGCTCTTGCACAAAGTTATTATGCCTTTTGTGACATCTCAAGTCATTCATCATAAGCAATATGTCATCTATAACTAAAATTAAATAGATGACTCACTCCCACTAATCCAATGGTATAAATAAGAATCTATGATGTTCTTAACATTATCTAAAAATTTGATCACATTATGAGACTTCAACTACCACTATCATGGGAAGTCCTGCCTAATTAAATTCTCCTTAGTATTGATTGAATATATCACATTATTTCACATGCATCTTTCTCTTATAGTCATAATGAGAGTGATAATTTTCATAATATTCCAATTAGCATATAGATTTATGATAATAATGAAGAAATTATTCTTAATATAGGAGAAAATCTCACTATCATCAATCTCTTTCTTTATAGAGAAAACTTTTAGCAAATAATCTTTAATTTGTAATATATAATATTTGACTAGTGAATTCCTTATGATTTTAAAGATCCATTTATGGCTAATTCTCTTAGCCTCACTAGCAATTATACAAATTCCCAAATATTATTTGTCTAAGGATCTCATATATTTATTATGAGATCATACCTTAATTTGAAATTTAATTCATTATATGTGAAAACATATGAGATTATTTTTAATGTTCATATTCTAATCAAGTTTCTTAATGTACAACATGTAATTGCTAATGGTTGCCAAATTCTCAATTATAATTGGTCATAATTCAATCTATTATTAAGATTGAAGTTGCATAATAAGGTTTCATCCTAACTATTTTTGAGATATCTCTTATTCTTTATGAGATTTCTCTTTAATAGTTAAGAAGATCTATGATATTGATATTCCGAATTTCCAGTATGACTAATTAGATTTTAGAACTTTATTATGTCTTACATTCATCTTATAAAATTAAGTTTCATGTAAAACTAGTGTTCCATCATAATTAGTGATTTCATTCATCTTTATGTGAGCATTCTTGATAGGTTTGTCATATATTTGATCACTCCCACCAATTATAACATTTCTCAATGAACTTAACATTCCTAATCTCTACATATCTTATATGCGATAGATATTATAGTTTTTATCATTTAAGTTTCTTTACATTTCCATCCAAATATGCAATGAGACATTCAGGAACAACCTTCATTAACTCTTACCTTTACAAGACAAGTCAATGAGAGTGAATCATTTAGAATAAAATTCCAACTTTATGGGCTTCAAAAGATGTATTTAATTACAAAAAATGTTGGAATCTTATTTTAAATATACATTGTCATCTTGAGTGAATTTGTCCATTATTAGTGTACTTATAATAATATCCATTTCCATAATTAACCTCACCATATTAACTCGTTTATTGGATTAACTCTCTACTTTTACTTTACATCCTTATTAAAGCATTATGTACTTTATCTTAATTATAAAGCAAGTAGTATTCATGAATTATGAGAAATTAACAATAATAGGGAAGGATCTCTTTTAAACAATTAGAACATAAATACAAAAAACTAGAAACTAGCATTTACAATCTCTAGCATTAAATTCTTCCGGGCATACATATATATATATATCTGTTTAATCTTTAATGCATTTCATATATGAATTAGAGTTAATGAGGTTTTGAGATTAAATAATCTCATTCTTTATAAACCTTGTTAACTCTCTATAATGGAGACATTAATATTCTCCTCTATCACACAATAGGAAGAATTTTTATCCTTGATATACTTTAATTATATGAAATTTAAAAAATATATATATATATTCAAAATAAGAGTATAACTATTATTCTCCAATAAGACCTTTTGTGAGGTAATTACTCTTTATATGCCTCTTTCTTCATGGTCTATCTTTGAAACTAAATCTCTTATTAAAATATCACTTTAGTCTAAATTTGAGCCCAATTTTTTTTTACACATATATCCAATAAATATTTATTGTATATATCTCTTTATGTGTGCTATGAGAAATTTATAATGACTCATACTGACGAAATACCTAATTAAGGATTGTGTGCACAAAAATCAATGGAGATTCTCTCATTTTGAGAGTCATATCTCTCGTCTGTATGGTATGTCATTTTCATATCTTTAGTGTCTATTTACTTTACGGAGAATTATTTTAGAGTTAGAGTTTTAAATAGTGACTTATACCATAATTTCAACCATTGCCTATAAATGGATCTTGACATCCTCAAATCAATTATGTACCCAAATATTTAGCTCTGCATTGAGATTTTATTATTATTGTATTGAGAGAATTGTATTACTCCCATTATTCATACAATATTATCTCATACTAACATTAATGGGTACAAGAACTTTAGATCAATATCTCCCAAAGAGTTAAAGATTTTCTCATTTAAACTCTATAGTCGTTGTCCCTAACCAAACAATCCAAGAGATGATAATAGCACTGCAATTTTTTCAAGATTCAACTTAAAAATGCTTACATCAATTCTATATGAGGCGATCATCCATCACATTTAAAAAAAAAATGTATGTTTACCAATGAAACACATACTAAACATAAATTCCGTATCACAAAAATCTATCTGTGGGCAAAGATTTCAGCATAGCATAAATTTATGTATAATTTATGATGAAACTAGAAGGCATTCATACTTCCTAATATCTGTGGGTTACTTAGAAAGCACAATGCAACTTCTATTTCATCCTAATTAAGTATGTATTTATAACTATCTACCTGTGGGTAAAGATATGTTATAATTATATACTTAAGTAGAATTGATATTTTTAAATCTTTATGTGATATTTTTGTTTGTTAAAACAAATCAAGAATGCATGTATTCAGTCATATAAGGATGTTGTAGCTACTCCCTAACTATATATGCCAATCACAAGACATCTAGAATTATTATGCTTAAAGGGACATACAAATATACTCATATAGGCATCACACAATAAGAATCATTTAATTAATTAATCAATTGAATCAGATATATGACTAATTAATTAAAAAATTCTCCCCATATGATTAAATCATAAATGTACAATATTTTATCCTATTAACATGATATAACTAGAATGCATTCATATTCCCTATTACATGTGGACTACTTAGGAAACATAAGACCATTCTATTCCATCCTAATTAAATGTGCAATTATAATTATCTCCCTGTGGATAAAGGTAAATTACAATTACACATATAATTAGAATTGATATTTTAAATTCATATGTGATTTTATTGAATCAATAATACATGCAACAATTATAAATGATTCTTTAACAACTTAAATGCATGCTAATCACAAATATAATAAATTATGTGCAATTAAAATCATATATATATACACAACTATTATGAGAATTTAAATAATTAATTTAACCAACTAAACGAGCATGTGGTTAAATAACTAAATAAATTCTTTCACTATTTTATTTATCTAATGTGCTCAATAATTGTTTAAAAATTAAGTTTTGACTAATAAATAACTTGATGATTTTGCAAAACCAAAATAGTGTTATTAATTGCTTAAATAGAAATTTCCAAATTTCAGACAATAAAACTAACACAAGTAATGTCTTGCGAAATATTTTTTTTAATAGCCCAAATTAACTTTCCAAATTTTATACAACTTAAATAGCATATAAATAAATAATCAACCAAAATATATCATCCGATATACAAATATGGTTCAACACAGATCAAAAATAGCCAATTGAACCCATAATTAAATTCTGGAATTTTAAATAATATAAGTTTTAGCTTAAATAAAATTTCAATCACCAAAATAACCCAAAATAAATTTCCAAAGATTATTAAATGACCCAAAACCGAATTTTTGTCTGAATTTGGATGTCCAAGGTTATGTTCCAGAAATTAGAAATGTAGAAAGATGGGCCAAAAATTAAATTTAATCAAAATCTATAAGCCCAAAACTGTAGACCCACATGTCCCTCTAACATGCTTTAGAAAATCCCATTGAGCCAGAAATAAACATAACTTTGGGCTCAACTAACGCTAGCCCAATAGGAAACAAAACAAACTCAAAAGGACGGTCTAATTGTTTCATGCAACTTAGACATCGTTCTTGGCAACTTCAATGGCAGAGATTATTGGGGAAGGACGAGAAGGCATCTTCTCATACTAACCTGTCCCTAACGCGTCCAAATTCTCAAATCAAAAACCAAGAAACTTGGCGTTTATGATTTCATTCATCTCTCGCAGACCTAAGGTGTAACACCCTACCTCCTGACACCTCCTCACTTAACAAAAAACTTCAAAACTTAACCAAACATCACCCTGACATCTCCAAAACAACTCCCTAATGCCTTAACACAGCGGAAACAATTCCCAAAACACCAAAAACTGGGCTGGGGCCGCAGCCACTACAACACCGCCGTGGCTCCAGCCTTCCCTGATTCTCCATCGCTTCTGTCTTCTCTGGCACTGCGGCTTGCTTTCCCACGCTGCGGCGCCCCCTACTGATATCTCATATCAGCAAATTCAACATTTCGGGGCAAACTTCTGACGTGCATAACTTTATGCTCCGACCTCCGATTGACTTGATTCCAACTCCTACAAGTCAATCTAGTCCACATCTATCCAAAGACACCACTTTTACCTCAATCCAACTTCGTATGGAGATTCTGGACTCTTAACACCGTTTTGGCCACTTATTGACCAAAACTCATCACTAACAACCTCCAATTGCCACCAAAGGCAAATGGACACTCTCAGACCAATCATACAGGTCCAAAATACCCAAACTAACTTGTCCAAAGAAACTTAACCTCAAAGAAACTACTCCTCTGAGATTTGACCCCTTAAAACCCAACTTGACCAAATGGGCTATAGGCCCCAAAACATACCACTCAGGCTCAATCCTAACACTGGACTCGAAAATACCATTCAACCATACATACCACATACATAAACATACATACATACATAATCAGTCTCAACCATATCATTTATCCACATCAATCCTGAATCTATCCATTACAAACCATTCTATCCTACTTGGCACAAGTTACAAATATAAAATACACACGCTACATAGACTATTCCCACATACACAGCTACTCCCGCATCTTCTCCGGACTAGTGCCAAAACTGTCACCTGAAAGGTTAGTTTATGAGAGAGGGGTGTGAGATTGTGAACACCGTATTTTGTCCGGATAATTTTAAAAATATATAAATATATATAAATATAATGATAATAATAAAAAATAATAATAGTAAAAATATAATAATAAATAAAATAATAGAAAATGTCAAAAAAAGGGAAAGAAAGAAAGAAAAGATTAAAAAAAAGGGAAGCAAAGCAAAAAAAAAAAAAGGAAGCAAAGCAAAAAAAAAAAAGAGGAGAAAAGCTCAAAAAAAAAAACATTTGGGTTGAAGCACTTCAACCCAAAAACTTATTTGGGCTGAAGTGCTTCAGCCCAAACATGCCACGAGCCCATATGTAAGGGCTCGTGGAGGGGTTAAGGGCTTTAGCCCTAGAGACCAGGGGGAGGGAGCCGGGAGACAAGGAGGCCGCAGAAGGCAGAGCACGCGAATGAAGAGCAGAGGGAGCTGCGTGCGTGAGACAGAGGGAAAGGGTCAGAGCAGGGAGGCGGAGAGAGGAGCACGCAAGGCCAAAGAGACAGGGGGAAACGTGCACGCAAGAAAAAGGAAGGGGGAGCACGCGTGAGGGAAAAGCTGAACACGATGAAGATAAAAGGGAGGAGTTGGCCGCGAGTGAAAAAAAAAAAGATCCGAGAGAGAGCATGAGAAATAGAGGGAGAGCCGCGGTGGAGCTGAGGGGAGACCAAACCAAGGGTGAAGCCGCGGGAGCAGAAAGAAAAGCGGAGAGAGGAGGACCAGAGAGCGGCGAAGTGAGGGAGCACGAGAAAAACAGGGAGAGGAATCCTGATGAGTGGAGGACTGAAGAGACTAGAGAAAACCGAAGCAGAGGACTGCGAGCAGAGAAAAAGAGAGGGAGGCTGAATCACAGAGAGCCATAGGCCTCAGCCGAACGAACCAGAGCCGAGGGAGTCTGAAATGGAGACCGCGGGAGTATGAACCAGAGCTGCGAGGAGTCTGAACCGAGGAAGAAGAGAGAGGGAATGGCCGTGAGGACGGAGGAGAGAAGGCCGAGAGAGGAAGACAGAAACCGAGAGGGCAACGAGAAAAAAAACAGAGGGAGACAGCTGAGACAGAGAGAAGCTGAGCAAGAGAGATTGTGGGAGTGAGAGGAGAGAAGGGCAAATCCGAGCAGCCGTATTCACCATGAAATTAGAAGTAGTGAAGGATCTGATTACCTAGGGCTTCCCATCGGTAATTTTCGGTTCCGAATACAATATCTCTTCTGGTTGTGTCCCACTTCCCCATTGTTTCTGAATGGTGTCTTGTTCCCTTGTGCTTTGAGTTCACTCTGCTGAGATCCTATTTTTGAACTAATTTTCCAGCTTCATATGATTAGGTTATAGCAGAGTTCTTTCAGTTGTTTGGGGTTTTACTTTAGTGTCCAATTAGCAGTAAATCATGCTCATGAGCTTTGTTTTGCTTAAGTCAAACACCAGTTGCTCTGCGACCCCTATCTGTCTTTGGATTTTGATGCCTGCCATTGATAATCAAATGCCGTAACTTAGGAATTGATTAGCTGGATGAATTTTATTTGCCCTGTATATCTAACACATAGTTGTGTTCTATGATTGCTCGGTGTTTCTGCTTCTGAGGCCTATCTTTGTCAGGACTTTTGTTTATGAAGGGGGTTTGATTAAATAATGAACTTGAGCCATTAGAATCATGTTTCTGTTGCAAGCTTCAAGTCACGCTAATTTCACCTCACTTTGATATTCTAAATCTGTCTTCATTGTTACAAACTCATCGGTTCTGCTTCATGTGTCAAAAAGATGATCACAGTTTGTGTTCCTTTCACTCAATGATTGGACTAGCTATGGCACCTACCCATTTGGTTTTAAGCTTCTCAAGTGATCATATGACCTTGTGTTTCTATACTTGAGCATTGATTTGGCTGATGCATGATTATATGTAGTTATAGTAATGAGAAAAGGGTCATATCTCTCTGATTCTCCATGCTCAAAAAACCTGTTTAGTGTGCTACATGTTCATGCGATGTTTTATGCCTATAAATGGACTATTTTCCCATGTTCTTTCCATTTAAAGGTTGGGTGTAATTGCTGCACATATGAAACATTTATTTGAATATGATTGTGGGACTTGTATCAAGTTGCTGAGCAAGTGAGGTTGGCCTATTTGAGTCCAAATAACAAGGGTCACCTTAATTAGATTGCATGATTCCTAGGCATCATGGCTACAGTTATTTTTTTCCATCATATTTGAACAAAGATTTGGGGTATTTATGATAGTTTATTGATGAAAGTTTTAAGCTAGAAATTAATTCCTATCTTCTTATCTTCTTTTGAGCAATATGGGAGAGTGAGATCAAGGTTGGAAATAGGAAATTTTCTTCATCAAGGCAAAAGAGGAACATCATAGCAAGAGATGAGAGGAAAGTAAAAGAGTTTGGTCTTCTTTCTTATCTGCATGAAGTTTTCATTGTAGTGGAATAAAATTATTAATTGAATTTGCACATTAACACACACATATTGATAAATTGTGTTTGATTTTTTTGTTTCTGATTTTGGTTTTTATTTGATCATGGATTTTTATTCTTTTTGCCTTTCGAGTCAGCCACGAGGGACCAACTCTCCGTGTGCCTATAAAGTGTCAGTCAATTGTACTATGAGTGAGAAGTTGCTATGGTATAAAGGTTAGCTAAATCCTGTTCTTTCTAATATTTATGAGTGCCAATGGGTTTTTTTTTATTTATTTATTGAAAGTAAAAATAAATGGTTTAATGAGAGCCCTTTATTTCAAATTTTTATTTTTGCCTTTATGTTCCGAGTGGTAACACAGTGGGCATTTAGGTGTCAATTAGCGAGCTATGAGTGATAAAATCACCACAGATCCTAATTAACTCTTTTTCTAAAAAAGAAAAATAAATAAAACAAATAAACAAATAAAAATAAATAATATATGAATATATACATAAAAGTCATATTTTTAAAATTTCTTTTACCACATTTCTTTCTATAAAACAATCATAATCGTATGTGTTTTTATAATTTAATATAAAGATAATTTCATTTATTTCAATTTTATCTAAGTCTTTTTTTCCTTTTGTCACGAGTGGCATCACGTGAGCATATAAGTGTAAATCAGCAAATTATGGGTAATTAAGTCATCATATATACTGTTTGATTTTTATTTAAAATTTTTCTTCTGATATTTTCTACTCCGAGTGGTAACACCGTGAGCATACAAGTGTAAATCAGTAACTTGTGAGTGATAAAGTCACCGCATATGCTGATTGTTATCTTTCAAATATACGTAACGATCACATTTTTTAATACCTTTTTTTTATAAATAAATAGGTGTTAAAAAGATTTTTTATAATAAAAAAAAGAGAAAAAATAATTTGTACAAAGAATTATTTATTTTCTTTTAAATCTTTTTATGCTTTTTTGGTCTCGAGTGACACCACCGTAGACATCTAGGTATCAATTGTATATTGTGAGTGATAAAATCGCCATAGAAGCCAATTGGTTTTATTTTATAAAAATAAGATTGTTTTCAAATATTTCCCTTTCAAATCAAAATAAATATTCAAAATCACACATAATTTTAATCGTATTTTCTAAATCGAAAAAAAACATATATTCTCTTTTAGGAATTAATTAAACCAAAAATAAATAAATGAAAAGAATGAATAATGAGAATTAATCCATCTTTTACAAATTAAAACACACCAATCAATTCTAAAAGTTGTTTTGTTTGTGAAAAGACAAATTATTTTCTATAAACCTCTCTTTTCGAAGAATATATATGATAAAAAATACTAACACAGTGACATGCATTTTTAGTCCGAACTACGTGGACTTTGATCCTCATTACAGGGTATGTAGGCCCCAGACTCTCATTCTAGGTCAAGTCCGTCTTTGTAAATAAATAAATATCTTCTGGTTTATTTAGTGTTTTTCTCTTAATTTAATAAATATTTACCAATTTATTTTTCCAAGTCCACCTTTGTAAATAAATAAATATTTTCTGATTTATTTTGTGTTTTTTTCCTTAATTCAATAAATGTTCCTCAATTTATTTTCTCAGTTCCCCAGACCCTCATTCTAGGTTAAGTCCACTTTTGTAATTAAATAACATTTTCCTCTTAATTTATTTTCCCAACTTTTCATATTTTCACTTTATTCTTTATTTTCATTTTTACATTTTTCTTATTTTTATATTTATTTTTGCATGTGAATGGTAAAAGAGCAACCAAAATAATTTTTCAAAGCCATAAAAGTTGCATGATCAACCTAAGGTAACCGTTCTTCGGAACGGGTGTTGTGGGAGTGCCTAACACCTTCCCCACTCACAATCGTACTCCTGAACCCAGCTCTGATTCGCAGACCATCCTTATTTTTTCTTTGTTTTTATTCGGTTTTCCAAAATTTCCCTCAAAATTTTGGTGGCGACTCCCTCCGAAATCGGCCTCCGTCGTGAAGGCCGATTTCACCCTTTTTCTTTTTATCTCGTTTCCCGCGCCATCCGCATCGCATCGCCGGGTGTGACAGAGATGATGTCTCAGTAACCGGGAACAACCACACACAAATATATACATATATATTCCATACAACTCATGAATGTAATGTGCAATGAATGGTATGCATGTCTCCCTCGCACACAGCTAGAACCACGGACTATCGTCATAACAGGACATTTCGTATAGGTAACTCCCTTCCAACAGTCGGTGAAGACTGATTCCGGGATATCACCAAGCTCACCTCCCACTAGTGTACCCGGCCAAAGGTAACACTATTGTTCAGACCGTGGCTCTCCTTCCCCTGAATCACCTCGAATTGGTGGTGATTTAGGGAAGGTGCAGTCCACTGCCGCCTGGCTCCCCAGGCCATAGGGGAGGATTTAGCGACAGAGATCCCATCCTTATCCTCCCTAATCATATATCATATCGTATCATATCATATCATCATCACCACCCATACCACCATATATCACAACCTCACCATGTTATGTGGTGATGCTCATGTATCATCATGTAATCCTCATCATCATCATATCTCAATGTTATGTATGCATCATGTTATGTCATGTAAATATCATCATCATAATCATCACAATCATCATAACTATCCTCTAGCTGTGTGCATACCATGATATATAAAAAACAGTACACACAATCACATCAATATCGTGGTATGAAAGAAACATGCATATATATATATATATACATAATATATATACCAATATACAGAAAATACAAATAAACAAACACTCGGTTACCTCAATTGTCGTTACCACATACACACGAGTTCCACAAGCTTCTTTGAACTGTCTAATACACGTGATCCCCTCTTGATTACTTAAACAACCTTCATAATACCACAATTCTTCCATTAACACATCATACCAAATAACCAAACATCACAATTCAATCATATTAACCTAATCCAAGGTTCCAACCCCCTTTACATACATCAATAAGCTCTTAGGGATCATTCAAACACCACACAACCTCATACATTTCGGATTCCCAAGAGCCCTAACCAAAAATAACCTAGGGTTAAGCTCAAATCATACATACACCCTTCAAAACTCACATCCAAGCAACAAGAATACTAAAACACACTCCATTAACCTCAAATTATCCATTTCAATTGGTGGATTTCACCCCAAACCGGGAATCCAACCTTAACACTGAAAATTCCAAACTTCAACCGAAGAAAAATGGAGAGGGAGAAGTAGAGAACACTTACCAACTCAAATCCAAGCTCTTGAGGTCCAAAAATCACTCCTGGAGGCCGAGAATCTCAAACCCTAGCTCTGCTCCTCGCGGTCTCCCTCGGTTTCCTCCGTTTCTTTCTTTTTCGTCCGATTGAACTAATCCGGATTTAAGCAATTTCCCCGACTCTCGCCGCAGCTCCAGCATACCTCACTGCGGCTCCAACAGTTTCAACCAGATACACCGCTACTGGAAAGTTCTCGCCGCGGTGGCCTCGCTTCTCGCCGCGGCGTGGAGCTCTTCCAGACTCTACTTGTGCCTTCCTCCATCCTGTTTCCTCTAGTTCTAAACACAAAGCTAAGAAAAATAACATGAGGAGTGTTACACAAGGCAAAGACCATGCTCTTATATATATATATATGAAATCAATAACAACAATCCAAATACATGATTCCTTATATAGGTTGGTCTAAACACACATAAAATCAAACAGAGATTTCAGACCTTTAATTACAACTTCAACGCTATGCTAATTCTTCATAGATGAAAATTTACACAGCATTAGATCACAATACATATATGCAGGCAAAGATAATTAAGTCTCTAATGCCACATGTTAGATAAATTCAATTTTTTTAATATAAATTCCATATATTGAATTTTCCCATAAAATTATAAGAGCAACGGAAGACTTTATAAATATCTATCGCCATGCTAGATGATCTGATGTAGATATCTTTGGAGTTACTCAATCTAAATATTAGATATGAAATCACATATAAAATTAGTTAGGAGGAAATATAAAAAATAATCTATGCAGACAGTTCTTCCAACTAGTTATGAGACTCAGTGATGGAGCCTGAGATTTAGTCTCAACTAATCGGGGAATCAGAGCGTATGTTAAGCTTAACTCAGTCTGCCTCTATTTAAATAATATTGGACATCATCGGTTATTAAATTTAAATTTGAATTTGAATTCAAATAAAGATAAAGATAAAATCAAGACTGAGTTTATCCCTTATTCCCTAAAATTACTCAACTGATAATATCTTCTCTTGAAGATAAGGACCACATTAAGTTAAGATATATTTAATTAATTAAACAATATAAATATATAATTTAAATAAATTCAAATTAAACATTATTAAATTAAATATATCCAACAAGTACATCACTTTTGGGCTTAAAAAAAGGGGAAGTATGACACTTTATGAAACAACTAGACATGGGCTGATGCTTTTAAGAGAGTCATCAAAATGAATTAGGCCTAGTGAGGAGGCTCATTTAGTGGATGTTTGAATTATCTTTTTATAAAATATTTATTAAAATAATTATAGTTTATAAAAATAAAATTTGAATAAAAATAGATAAGTTTATCACAAACCTATTTAGATAAAAGAAAAAAAAATAATAGTTATAAATTATAGTTTGGTTTACCAAAAGGTAAACCACACTGGCCCATTCAACTCATCATAATACTAAAACAAAAAGGTTTAAATTTGAAATTATATTCTAAAATCCAAACTAATAATATCATAATATTAAAAATTAATTTTATATAAAATCTAAAACATATAAATCCCTTCAATATGATTTAGCCTCTCAATCATTACGCTGCTAGTGAACCATCTTTTAACATTAGCTCTCAATTTGAATAAGTACAGAAATTCACTCCTTTCAAATAATACACAAGAGCTCTTATTTGAACTCAAAATTGGCTACATAGTTTTCAATATGATGATGGTAATTCACTAACACATTTATCTAGGTAGTTAATCTTGATTTTCTTATTCTATTTTAATTAAATTAATCTGCTAAGTGTGTAAAATTAATATGTGTGCATGTAAGTCAATATACTTTCTTTGTAATTTACTAAAATTAAGATTGCATTCTTTCATAATAAAAAATAAATTTATCTTTAGTTTTTTTAAAAAGTATTGTAAAATTTATTTTTACATTTAATTTCGGAATAGTCTAATTGAATAGTCTTTATGTTCTGGACTGATATGTCTAAGTTATTACAATAATGATAATACACACATACAATATTGTGCTTTGTGATATGTAGCTTTAATAGGATTTAAGAGAAATCTCTTACTCTTGTCCAAGATAAATGAAAATTAGGTTTCTTATAAGATTTTTATGTGTTGATATGAATATTATGGTGTTGAAGTGTGATGAGGTTGTGTCCTCTAATTGGCGATTTGGTCAGACATATGACGTTACACAGAACTTTCAGAGATATGTATTGTTTTTTAAAAGTCATAGGGTATATATAAGTCCGTATCTTGAATCGAATTCTTTGGTGTTATCTCACTTTGATATTTAGAGACTGATGCTTTGTTTGGAAGATGAGAGGAAATGAGAGGAGATAAAAAGGAGGGGAGAGAAACTAGAGAGGAGAAAAAAATTGAGAGAGAATGTTTTTTACCTATATTTAAATGAACAGAAAAAAAAATTTAGAGAAAACATATAGGCTCATGCCTATTTTTCTCTCCAAATTGTTTTCTGTACAAAATTTTTCAACTTTTGAAAAAAAAAATTGGGGAGAAAACATCTAAGCTATATGCCTATTTTTCTCTCCCAGTTTTTTTCTTCTATTTTTCTTACTATCCAAACAGGAAAAAAATCATTCTCTCTTATTTTCTCTTCTACTTCTCGTTTTCTCCTAGCTTTCTCTCCATCCAAACATAAGAAACATAGGGTAAGAGAAAAGAGATAAGATTTACCATGTGAGACTTACATGAGTGAGCTATATCTGACCTCTTCCTTTTTTTTTTATTTCTATTTATTTTAGGAGAAATTTCCCAAGTAATGATTTATTGAGACGCACGCACATATATATGCAACACTTTTGTATTATTAGATAAATTATTTTCAAATATCATTGAATACGTTTTTTTGTGTTTTGTGATGTGTTGAAGTTTGTGAGTTTTCATGGGAAAAGAAACTTGGGTTCTAACTTAGATGAGTTTTTATGTGCTGACATGAAATTCTAAATGGTGAATGTATGCCTATTTACTTATCGTTTTTATGAAAGAAATTTCTAAAGGAAAAAATTAAATGAAAATGGTATATAAAGATTGTGACTATTATCTACTTCAATTAGTTATTAATGTAAAGAAATCCACATTACTATAAATCTGCTTCAAGTAATTAAGTTGTAGTACCTCTCAATCAAAATACAATTTAATTGTATCAGAATTTATATTTTATTAGTAAAATATTCAAAAGTAGCTTATAACTAGGAACGATATAACATGGTATGATATGATACAATATATATGTGTGTGTGTGTGTGTGTGTGTGTGTGTAAGACAAAAAGTAGCCATATATTTACTAGCCATAATTAATAAAATAAGAAACGATTATGTCTTTCATTGATCATAGTTATATCAAATTGGATTTTCTCCATTTATACATTTAGATAGAGTGACTAACACAATGAAATGTGACCATGTTATTAGAAAATTAAAATAAAAATAGATAGGAAATAAGTTTTAAGACGTGATGAATCACTATTTTTAAAGAGTAATTGCTTAACTATAGTGAAAATTATTGACAATATTCTTTCATGATACAATACAAAACCTTCGGAAACACTCAAATTTTTTTTGCTTCCTAGATCCTTATGTCTTTAGAATGAGGATAGTCTATATATTATGAAAGAGACCTACATATAAAGATAACTTTGCAGTTAATTCATGATCCCTTTCAAGTATATATAGTGAATTTTCTCAAAAATTTTGTTAGTTCTCATGCCTATATTCAAGATGTTCAAGTAATTCATCAATAATTACATTGAGTTTTGAAAAGACTTAGTTAGACCCCTGTATCCAAATTCATTTCACGGATTATTCTTGAACTTTGATAAAACAAGTTCAAATCATTTGGGTCTTTAAGTTCAAATCTATAAATATCTTGAACCTTGAAAAAGCCAAGTTCAGGTCACAATGAATATTATCTTGAACATGAAAGTATTTTCTTTAATATTTCTTATTTAATTCGTTTCCATTCCAATGTGTGTGAAATTGAAAGTCACCAATATCACCAACTATCCAACAATGTCACTACAAAAACACAGAATTTTTGCAATGAAAATATGCAACAAAAAAATGCCATAAATCCATCACAAATTTGTCATAAATTTTAGTTATGGATTTTGTAGCAAAAGTTTCTATTGTAGAATATTCCATCACAAATTCTATTGCAAAATTAGTGACAAAATTTTTCATTGTAAAAATTTATCACTAATTTCACCAACTCATATTAATATGAGTGGTAGAGGCTCTCAGCTATTAAGCAAGTGGTTGAAAATTTGATTCTCAACAACCATTGTGTATGAAACAAACTTAGTTGAAAGGGGTCTACCATTTACTCTTAGTATCCCAATTTGAGGGAGATTAGCTCTTGGTATTAACAAAGGATATTCCTAATCTACAACTATACAAAAGAAATATATATCACTAATTTCTAAAATAACAAAATTCAGATTTGTGATGTGATGGAGAATGGATAGTTTTAAACAATTAGTATTTTAAATAAAATTATTTTATTAGAATATTTTAGATTATATTTTATAATATCTTTTAGGATTATTAGGATCTATAATATCTTTTATTTATTTCCTATTTTATGATTTCTTTTTCGTTAAGTTTAGATTAAAATGTTCTAGAATGTCCTAGTCCTTAAAAATTTTTAAATAAGTAAGATTTTTGCAATCTTCCTAAATTTAGTCATTAAGTTAAATAATTTTCTGTTTTATTAAATTCTGTCAATCTTCCATAATATTCTATTAAGTCCTACAAATAGCTATCATTGTAATTGAAATGGTAGAAAAAATCACATTAAGTGAATTTGAGTTTATAGATATCTATTTTTTCGTTCTTTTTTTCTTTAGTTTTTTTTTTCTTCCTTGAGTTCTTCCTTTTCTCTCTCTCTTTTGTCTAACCTCTCCTTCTCTCTCTTCCTCTTACATCATGATAGATTTTATGATGAAATTTTTTAATCACTAAATTTGACAGTGAATAATATCTTAATCATAATTTTTGCAATGAATTTTGTGAGCAAATTTTTTCATTGCAAAAAATTCATAATTAATAATTCTAGTCAAGGCATATCATAAATTGTGATCAATTATAATCACAATCAGATCAATTTTTGTTATTCATATAATCATTATATTTATTGTATTTTATATTCTTTCCTTACACTCACTATACACCCTCTACTATAAATTGATGACCTAATGCTCAAAACAATCATCAACCTTGAGCCTATCAAACACGTTGTCACTTTCCTCTGATATTCTCTTCTATTTTCTGTTTCGTCGCCTTTAATTCCTCTAATATTTTCTATTCTTAATTCTAATTTTTGCGATTGAATTTGCAATAAATTTTCTTTCCAATTTCAATATTCGTTATATAGAGTCCACATCTCTCTTTTTTTTTTTGTGTGGCTATGATCTTCTCTCTATCCCTATTTTTAATGCATTTTCTATATACATAGACATATATATATTCACATTGTGAATGTACAAGACGTAAACTCTTACCTTATATAGCATATCAACAAGTTTTTAAAACCCATATTATGATGGTGAATTTCTTTGCGCTAACTTATAATTCCTGATTTAATTGTAGCATTAGGGGATAAAGCCCTATAAATAGCGCCATTAATTTATCAACATTGAGATACACAGTTGAATTGAATACTACTTGTCTTCCTCTCATATCCTTTTTTCCAGCCATATGGCTGAGTCTGTGTCTCATTTCTTCTTCTTTGTGTTCATGACTCTCTCTTTCTATGCCATGCCTGCTTTCGCCCTTGATGAAACTTGGCAAGATGGTCATGCCACCTTCTATGGTGACATGTCTGGAGCAGCAACCATGCGTAAGTATAAGTGTGTCTATGTGTGTGTGTATATATATATAGACAGACAGACACTCGCACAAATCAACTCTTCCCATTAATTTTTTGGTCAAGACACCAGTGCTATTTTTCTTATCTTATATTATCATCTTGTTTTTGGATGTGTATGTGCGAGCGCACAGTTTAAATTTGATAAACACGTAAAAAGGGGGAAAAAGAAAAAGGAACATGCAACCCAATGAAAGAATCTATACATTTGAATCTGAACTCTGAATTTTCCATCTAAATTTTATTCAAATTAACAATTCTTCAATTTTTTTTTATTAAGTTGTTAATTTACTGATGGTGTTTGATAGAGTCTATTGGCGTCATATGATTTATATAGCTGACTTCACATAATGGGATAAGGGCCTCACATAATAGGATAAGGTTGTTGTAGTTGTTAATTTATCGTATTACATAGGTAAAATTCTAGATTTATAAATATATTAATATCCATGATGGTGGAAGATTCAATAATCTGAAAGAAGGATAGGGGATAAGTACAATTATAATGGATTGTTTATTGAAAGAAGAGATTTTTTTTTATTTTTCAATGTTATTGGAAGTAATTTTTAAGTATTAGTTATTCATTCTTAAATATTTATCCATTTTTTCTTAATTTATCTTTATTATATTATATATTGTGAATTTTCTCATAAATTAGATAATTTCAGGTGTAAGTATTAATCCATATTATTTTCTTTCTCTTAGCAATAATATAATTTTTTTGGACAGCACAATAATACATTAATCTCGGTATTATCAGTTATTACCACAAAATTCATTCTCTAAAGTTTTCATCATCATCAAACTTGTTTGATTATTTCGTTCATGCAGAGGGAGCATGTGGTTATGAGGACCCATTCAAGCAAGGTTATGGCCTGGAAACCGCAGCCCTAAGCACAGCACTGTTCAACAATGGCCTCACCTGCGGCGCCTGCTTCGAGCTCCAGTGTGTCAACGACCCTCGACGGTGCATCAAAGGTGCTGGCACCATCAAGATCACGGCCGCCAACTTCTGTCCTCGCAACCACTCTCCGCCCGTCAATTGGTGCAACCATCCCCAGCAACACTTCGAGCTCGATCTCCATGCCCTTGTTCGTCAAGCTCGTCGCTCCCCCCAAGACCGGCATCATCCCTGTCCGCTTCCGCTGCGTCCCATGCACCAAGACCGGCGGCATCAAGTTCGAGCTCAAGGGAAGCCCTAACCTTCTGACGGTGCTGTTCTTTAATGTCGCAAATGCCGGCGATGTGACAAATGCTAAGATCAAAGGTGGCAGTGGTGGGTGGATTCAGATGACGAGAAATTGGGGACAGAATTGGCTGACGGGAACAAACCTGGTGGGGCAGAGTTTGTCATTTCAGGTAACTACTAGTGATGGGAAGATGTTGCAGTTCGATGATGTTGTACCTTCGAATTGGCAGTTTGGTCAGACATATGAGGGCAAACAGAACTTCTAGAGATAATATATCTTAATAATTTCTTGCTAAACAATAACAATATACTTTACCATTAGAGGAGTACTTATGCGAGTGAAGCTATGATAATTTTCCTCCCTTCAAATATTACATCTCTTATTATGAGTTTGCATCCTCTACCTTCGTGAAATGGATTGCATATGGTGCATTTAGAGTAAGATACCATGTCTGAAAAATAGGAATAGACTGACCAGTTTGACTGAGAATCGGTAGCTGATCTGGTCCAAATAAGGGAAAGAACTGCCTGAATTCGGAATTGGTTGAAAACAGTGAAACCAATTGTAAATTGGGTTAAAACTGGGTTGAACTGGTCAATTTTTTTAAATTTTTATTTTTAATTAAAAAATAAAATAATATTATTTTTAGTACTAAATAATATTATTTTATGTATAAATTTATTTTTTATCATTATTATAATATAAAATACTTAATAAATAATATATAATTAGTTGACTATTTATATTTAAAATCTAATTATAGATAAATAATAATTTATTTAGATTTTAATATTAAGTTATGAAATTTATTAATAATAGTTTTTTATATATAATATATAACATATAAAATTAAAAATATATTGGTTTTATTAATACCAGTTTAATTACGGTTCAACCCGATTAAATTATTGAACCTTGAATTAATACCTCAACTGATTCAATGATCGATCCAATTTTTAATACCAGGGTAAGATGAAAACAAAAAAAAAAGGGAATGTAAGATATAATTAAAAGATATAAATTTCATACTCAGGTAACTTAGCCACAGTTTTTTGGTATCACTTTCTCTCGTTTCTCTCGGTCTGGTTGTATAACTAGATGACTATCGAAGATCTATTTTCTTCAGTTGTCATTTTTCCCCAGAGTACAGCATCTCGAATCTAGAACGTTCTGGTATGGTCAGGATAATCACACTAGAAAACCACGAAAGTGAGGAGTTGGAAGATCTATTTTCTTTTACCATGGATTTCTCACGATCTGGATTTTCTAAGGAAAGTATGTCATTTTTGTGCTGAAAAAAATGGAAAGTATGGGCATATCCAACATTATTTTCTGTTTTAACACTTTTATAAAACTATTTTTTAGAACAAGTTTTGGAAGTAAGAAAATAAAAAAATCTGTTTGAATAATTGTTTTCAAAATCATAATTAGTAAGTGTTAAATAAATTATTCAAAATTTATAATTTTACAATTAATGAGGTGGGTATTTTTCATCTTTTCTTATATTTTTTAGAACAAAAACTATAAAACATATTAAAAATGTTCTGAGTTTTTTATTCTTTTATTTTTTTTATTTTTCAGAACATTTTATAAAAAATAAGTTTATCAAACAAATTTTTTTATTTTTCTATTTTTAAAAATAAAAAAACTATTTTAAAAATTAACAGCTAACAAGCAGGCCCTATATCACTTTAGAAACAACTAGACATGGGCTCATGCTTTTGCATAGGGAATCAAAACGGGTTGTGCCCGCTAGATCGTTTAACCCAAGAATTTAGTGAGTTGAGGCCTCCTTTAAAAATATTTATAAGAGTGATTAAACAAACCTACATCTAAGAACTTATTCTTCATAAAAAATCTGTCTTCTTGCAGCAGATTCGTGAAAAGAAAGGATTCGATGCTTCCCCAATAGACATTTTTTTATTCTAAATCGTCTTTTAAGTCATCTTCCTTTTAATGCTCCTGTCTGGAATCCGCCTCTTTAGTAAAGTAAAGGCAGCCATTCCCTCTCTATTTTATGCTAGGAAAGATCCATATAAACCAATTATCCGAACATTCATTTTAGTATTCCTACCCTAGTGCAAACTAGAAGCTATAGCCCGAGAAAGCCCAGAGAACTTAATGAATAATGCATAGTTTTAAAGAATTAAGATTTTAAATAAAATTATTTTATTTAGATATTTTAAATTATATTTTATAATTTTTTTAGGATTATTATGTTCTATATTATCTTTTATTTATTTTTTATTTTATGGTTTCTTTTTTTTTTTAGTTTAGGTTAGAATATTTTGAAATATCCTAGTTTTTAGAAATTTCTAAATAAATAAAATTCTTACAATTTTTCTAAATTTAATCATTAGGTTAAATAATTTCCTATTTTATTAGATTTTATCATTCTTTTAAAATGTTCTATTAAATCCTATAAATAACTATCATTACAATTGATGTAACAACCCTCATTACATTATTCCATACTTAGTCTCTAACTAATAAAGTATAATTGATGACATGTGCTGAACCGGAGGGAATAAGATGGAGGAGAAGCCAAAAATGAAATGGAGGAGCTCCATACCCCGGATAGGAACAGTAGTGCCACGGCGAACGATATGAAACTTTGAAATTTTTTTCAAACAGAAGGGTCTTACGCCATGGTAAACTTACTCGCTACCGCAACACCAAACTTCAGAATCGTTTAAATTAAAGACATTTCAATTCGGCCAAGCGAGAAAGAATGAGAGAGGAACAGAGGGAGAGACGAAGAGCGGTGATAGGGTTTGTGATTTTCGATCCTTGGAGGTGATTTCTGGCCTATGGAAGCTTGATAGATTGTTGGTAAGTGATCTTTACTCCTCTCTCTCCATTTTTCTTCAGTTTTTGAGTTGCATATTTGGGTATATATTTGGATTTTTTGTTTTGGCCGAAATCCACTGATTAAAATGGATTAAATGGAATTAATGAAGAATGATTTAATGTTTATGATGCTTGGGTATGAGTTTTAGAAGGAGTATGTATGGTTTAAGCCTAATCTTAGGTTATTTTTTGTTGAGGAAATTAGGAATCTGAAATGTATGTAGTTTGTTAGAGTTTGAATGGTCTTTAGGAGCTCAATGATGAATGAAAATGGTATTCGAACCTTAGGTGAAGCCTAAATGGTTGATTGTGAAATTTGGATAATTATATTATATGTTAATTAAAGATATTATTACATTGTAAAGGTTATTTGATTGACGGGAGGAGTACAAGTTGTGGTTGGCAATCCCAAGAAGCTTGTGGAATTGTGTGTGCGGTATTGACAACCTAAGGTAACTGGGTATTTGTGTTGTATGTATTATATATTAGTATATATATGTATATATGCTTGTTTCAGTTCATGCCACGATATTGTTATATGTGTTTATGTTTTTTCTAAATATCGGGGTATGCACACGGCTAGGCATTATAGTAGATGATGATGATTATATAAGATGATGATGTGGCATTATGTGATTTCATAATATGACATTGAGAAAGATGAGATTGATGATGATATAGTTATATGACATGAGCATCACCATTACATGAACATTGTGAGGAAATGGTGGATCGGGTGGTGGTGATGGTATATGATATGATATGGTGAAATAAGGAAGGGATCCATGTCATTAAATCCTTTCCTATGGCCATGAGAGCAAGATGGTAGTGGGCTGCACCTTCCATAAAATCACCACCAATTAGTGGTGGTCAAGGGGAAGGAGAGCCACGGTCCAAGTATTAGTGTTACCTTTGGCCGAGTACATTAGTATGAGATGAGCTTAGTGATATCTCAGAATCAGTCTTCACTTACTGTTGGAAAGGAGTCACCTATACAAAATGTCATGTTATGACGACAACTAATGGTTCTAGCCTTGTGTGAGAGAGAATATGGATTCCATTTCATTGTACATTCATGGCACCATGTGCATTATTGTATGAGTTGTTATATATGTTGCTTGTGGTTGTTCTCAGTTACTAATTAAGATTGTGTCTCACACCCATTTTCTATGAACTAACATTTCATGTGAAAGTTCTAGCACTAGTTCAGAGAAGACAAGGGAGTAGTAGTGTCTCAGACGTGGGAATATTCAAGTCACGATAGTATGTTATATTATCTATGTATGTTGTGCCAAGTAGAATAGTTTGATTGTAATTAAGAGAAGGATCATGTTAATTGTAATGATAGTGGTGGTATGATATATACATATATATATATATATGATGATGGTGATTGATATAGGATGATGTTATGTGATGAATGTATGTTTCGGTGTGTTTAGGAGTCAAAATGAATGTGTATGCGCCCAAAGGGAGTTTTTGGGCCTGGATGGTATGTTTTAGACATATAGCCCATTAAGTGAAATTGGGGTTCAAGGAAGTCAAATCCCAAAGAAGTGGCTCATTTGAGGTGAAATCTCTTTGAACAAGTTAGTTAAGTCAATTATGACCTATGTGAATAGTCCATAATGATCAAATTGCCTTTGGTGACAATTGGAAAAGGTTTATGGCAAGTTTTAGTCAAAAAGTTGTTAAAGGTTTTGAATGTCCAAAATTTTGATATGGAGATTGATTTGAGTAAATTTGTGTTTATGGACAAATTGGGATAAGATTGACTTGTAGGAGTTGAAATCAGTTCAATCAGAGGTCGGAGTATAAAATTATGAGCATCGGAAGTTCATCGAAAAATCAGCAAATTGTTGATACTCATACTGGTGCTGTGGCACCAAGCACTACTGCCCGGCTGGGGCAGTTGCAATACTGTAGCAGGTCTTGGCCCCAGCTTATTCTAGTGCCATTTGGTGCTTTTGATGAGGTGTGATGTGTGGTTAAATTTGGGGTGTGCTGGCTTGGTTTGGCTAGTTTCCGAAGCTTTTAGTAAAATATGAAAGTGTGTTGGTGTAGAGTGTTACAATTGGAATTGTAGAGAGGATCATATTGAGTGAATTTGAGTTTTTCGATATCTATTTTTTTCCTCCTTGAGTTCTCTTTTTCTTGAGTTCT
Organism: Adenanthera pavonina; assembly: GCA_026686845.1. Taxonomy (NCBI): domain Eukaryota; kingdom Viridiplantae; phylum Streptophyta; class Magnoliopsida; order Fabales; family Fabaceae; genus Adenanthera; species Adenanthera pavonina. Next base: position 47,154,231 of record JAIVEN010000001.1, on the reverse strand, counting down.
TCTCTTCCTTAAGTTATCCCTTTTCTCTCTCTCTTTTTCATCTAACCTCTCACTCCTCCTCTTACATCATTTGATAATAGCACAGTAGATCTAGATGATAGTAGATATCATGGTCAACTTTCTGGATCTTGAAAGGTGTTTAAACAAAATTAGTATGGAAATTACAAAATTTCGCAAAGCTATGAATCAGAAGTTTGACTCCTCCAATAAACATGTGAACAAACCACTCGTTGTCAAATATGAGGATTCCGAATTTTCTAAAATGTCCAACTTAGTTTCACTAGTGATGTCTCCCTTACCTCTAGAAGGCAAAAACTTGAAGAATGAACAAGCTCGGAAATAATCTTCACCCATGAAAGTTCTGTTTCCTAAGTTTGTCGATTGTGATTCTCAGTTTCATCTTGTCACTGTACCACTTCATTCATGTGTTATGCTGCCTATTATGGAAGAGTAGAATATTCTCTCATTTGGTGATTTTTTCCATCAATATCTTATTCATTGGAAAGGATTTCTAAAATCATAGAATATTTTAATCTTTGAAGAAAAGTTCCTTCTTTCAGATCTCATCTTTCACTATCTTGTTTGCTATAAATGTTTTCCAAATCTAGATGTCACATGGAGTTTTAACTATTTGGAGGAGAGTTCTTTCAAGCGGTGAAGAATGATGGAGAATGAATAGTTTTAAAGAATTAGGGTTTTAAATAAAATTATGTTATTAAGATATTTTCATATTTTCTATTTTTTATTTCTTTTTATTTAATTTTAGTTTAGAATATTTTAGAATGTCCTAGTCTTCTAAAATTTCTAAATAAATGAAATTCTTACAATATTTCTAGATTTGGTTATTAGGCTAAATAATTTCCTATTTTATTAGATTTTGTCAATCTTCTAGAATATTCTTTTAAATCCTACAAATAGTTATCATTGTAATTGGAATTGTAGAGAAAATCATATTAAGTGAATTTGAGTTTTTAGATATCTATTTTCTTCCTTATTGAGATCTCTCTTTCTTGAGTTCTTCTTTCTCTTCCTTGAGTTATCCATTTTCTCTCTCTCTTTTCTTTCTAACCCCTTCCTCTCCCTCTCCTCCTATATTAGAACTAGACTATGACTCTTCTATTACATCACAAAGAAGTCCATTTTCATTATGATTGATCCATGTCCTACCGCAAGCTCATTTAATCCACGAGCAAAATGAGTCAGCCTATGAGTTAGATGAATCAACACATTTAACGCATCATGATATTAAAAATTAATTTTATATAAAATCTTAAAAAAAAATCCCTTCAATATTACTTAACATCCAAATTATTAAATACAATGGCTAGTGAATCATTTTTTAGCATAAACTTTAAATTTAAATAAGTATAGAAGTTCACTCTTTTTAAATAATATTCAAGCTCTTATTTGTACTCGCAATTGGCTGCATGATTTTGAATATAAAGATGTTAATTTATTAACGCATTTCTTTGGGTAGTTAATGTTGATTTTCTTATTCTATTTTTATTTTTAATAATTACTAATTAAATTATATATCTTCGTTTATATTGCAGTGTAAAAGACGCTGATTTGCATGGATTGGTGGATGGTGATACTACATGTCTACATCTACCAAACAAAATTCAAATAGTGAAGTTTACGACATTAGAATGATCTACTCTTATATTTAAAAATTTTTTCTTATTTTTTCATGGGACACGTTAGAAAGCTAAATGTTCAAGTTGATATATATACTTTTTCTTTGGATCAATTAGGTGGATTGACCCGTTTAATCTACATGATGAGTCAAGTTTTAATTTTCAATTTATCAAACTAAATAGATTTAATGAGCTAGCCCATCTAACCCACAACACATGGTAAGTTAACCCATTTACCATATGGAGCAAAGTGTTTATAGGAGATTTTTTTTTTTAAGCCAAGTGTCTATTAAGAGAAGCTGCATCCTAAATTTTTTAATATATATATTGATACACTAATGTTTGAGCGCCTTTTAATATTCCTACGTGGTCACATGCGATTTAGTTCTACTGTCATTTTATGTGTTATGCGACGTTTCTAAGTTTCTCATGTTGAAAAAGAAACTGTATCTGATTAATTAATTACTAGCTATCCTTTCACGCTTCTATTACGTTTGTTTTTCATAAATTTATCGCATAAATGAAATTCAATAAAAATTAGGGGAACAACCCTCAATAATGGGATGCGAAGGAACTTGTCTCATTTTTTTTTTTAATTATTGATTTCCTCTTGTAAATTACAATGGATTTTTCAAATGCGATCAGGGAAAAAGTTGTAATAGCCCATCATTGCATACTTTATTCAAGCCCGTCACATTATCAGTTTATTTAGATGAAATTATTTTAAAAAGCCTAATGCAAATCATCTCATCCTGAATTACTTAATTTCCAAGAACCAATTAAAACAAAAAATATCAAATTTATTGACAAAAAAATATTGTTTCCTCATATTATACCTTAAGTCTAAATTAATTCAACTTCGTCACTTTCATATATTCCTATTTTCTTGTTTGAATACCCCTAAATTCCATTAAAAGTCAACAAGAAATTATTAGACAAATTTAACATATTTATTTCAATTCAGCATCACATAATTTTCTTTTTTTAAATAGAATTCTTCTATATGTCATATTTATTGAAGAATTTGATAACAAGCCCTTAAAACAAATTTTGTCAATACTAAAACAAGGAAGCAGTGTGTGGGGGACTACAGGTGGCAGATTGATAGCAAGGTTCTACCACAAGCTCAGTATAAATAATATGATAGAGCTATGGGGACTCATGAATGGATTGCGAATCTGTTGAAACCTTGGCTATAGATATGTGGAAGCAGAAAGCAATTTCTAATGAAAAAATGGCTGTGTGAAGAGGAAGACCCCACCAAGGATCCATCACATCTGGTACAAAGAGCTACATGCATTACTAGGTAAGATCACAAATTCACAATCCAACAAAACATCTTATTGAACAAATTTTACCGAACTCAAGAACGAAGAGCCAAAACACCCACAAATAATCTATCAATCATCGATATCAAATATGAAATCTACAGCACAATGCACTTTTCATAAGCCATGTACAATTATGATCAGTGTGGCTCATTCCTCAAACTTCATAAAATGCATAGAGAATCCACCTAGTAATACTAGTTAAAACTAACACCAAACCAAACGAAGAAATACAAGTCTCAATATTACAAGGCTGTAAACTGTAAAAACCATGATCAAGTTTCAATTAAACTTGCAATTTTTTTCCTTTTTCAAGGTATTATTACAAACGGAAAAAAACTGCAGATAGAAAACGAGAAGTGATTGAACGAACAACAATGGTTAAGAAAAGAAATATGCTTACTATACATGACAAGCACTTAATCTGTAGTATTCACAATGTCTACACTTGCATTCTTCCTTTTGCTTTTGCTTTGGTGCTGGCTTCATCCGCGACACAAACCTTTTCAAAAGGATTAAGTCGTTTCATCGAATTCCATATCCTATACACAACCAAGAAAACAAATGGATCATTCCATAAATGGTTTCATTTTCCAGTGCAATAATTTGCTCATTAATCAGAAATGCACTTAGTTAGCAGCTATAGAGAATATCACATTCTGGTTTTCAAGTAACACTACACTCATAAAACAAGTCACTTGTATACATAAAAGTAGTAAACTACCGCAGTTTCTTACCTTCATCTATGAAAAAAATTAAATAATATAAATGGTTCTGTGTCTAGGAAGCATTGACAACGGTGTAAGAATTTAATATGCATATTAATATAAGGCAAGGTGGGTGGAAGTCAATCCGAGCAAAGATAAATTCACTTGCAGCTCCAACTCATGCATCTTTGCCCCAAGCTTCTTATTACACTATGGCATATAAATTAGTAAACCCTGTTTGGTATGCAGATTCTTTTCACTGTAAATTGAGGTATAGAAATAGAATTACAATATCATGCATGTTTGGTTGGGGGGGAGGGTGGGGTGGAAAGTATTGTCATTCCAATTTGCACATAATGTATTACCACAAATTGAAGCATTTGGATTTCTTCAAAATTTTGCTAGAATGATGGAGTAATTAAAGGAATAGAACAACTGTCATCTTTGAAATTGAAAGACTGCTCTACTGAGAATAGGAAATCCAAAAAGTGGCCATCAGCTTTGATTAAATCAAAGTCTTTGCCTAATAACCATGATTTGTTGATAAGCTAACCAAAAATAAAATATGATCAACTAATATTAAATCATGTGCTTGATGGAAACTTAAGTTTCCATGTCTGGATTTACAGTAGAAACAGATAAACAGAGAAAAGTAAGAGCTCATCTTTTAGAGAGGCTAGATCCCTCCCACAACTATTGCCCCACTTATAAACTCTAGCCCTAACTCCTATATCAAAATGCTACAATGCAAAAAATTAATGGGCCAAATGCTATATTACCACATGTATTGTATTAAAAAAACAATTCATTGATTCATCCTCCGTGGTAGTGCCACCGAGTGCTGCAATTTTCTCATATTAATTTTTTATGGTACATATGCTGTGTTTATAAGATTGTTTTATTGCAGTCAAAATTCATATCAGTTAAAATGATTACATTTCTCAACCCAAGGAAATATAACATAAACAAATAATAGGTTTATCAAATTATTTTACCTATCCATACCAGACCCCTGCAAAACATGCAGTGTTAATAAAGTACCTTGTGACCCATATAATAGGGGAAGAATTGGAAACGTGGGGGAGTAGCTGACCAGAAACAGATTAGAAGTGGGAGAGGAAGTGAATTGACATGGAACCACTATTCTAGAATGGAGGCAGTATGTAGAACATGTTTATGTACTGGTTAGGAAGTTATTTTATTTAGTTATGCATTTTACATTATAAATAGGAGAAGCATTGTAGGATTAGGCACCTTGTGATTATTATGTGTCTATTATTGGAGACCGTCCACTTGGGCTTTTTCTTTTTGGTTAACTCCATTTGGGTTATTAGAGTAATAGTATTTTCAGATTCTGGCACTATTTATCTCTATTAGCATTCTATTTCCCTACCTTAACTTCACCAGTTATTATCAAGTGTCTAGAGATACAATAGTGACTCCTCATACCAAGGGTACTGATTACTGAATTTTAATTCCAATAAGATAATCTTATAAACAAGACATATGTATCATAAAAAAAATTAATACACAGAAAATAAAAAATTGCATAATTCAATGTCAGTGCCACCAAATTTGAGCTTTCTGACCACAGAACTCAGCGACACTTTCGCTGAGAACTTGAACATTGCAGTATATGAATGCAATCCCTTTTACACCGTAGCATTTGACAACATTTCTTTTAGTAAATTGCTCAAAATCTGAGATGATTCCTCTAACAACCTTCACGTGTCCCGTACCAACCCTTGTAGATCCTTTTTTCAAGCCTTTTACCAGCCAAGTCATGCAGCCCCAGAACAAAACCTTTAACGGCCTTATTCTATTTGTAACACACCCCTTGACTTTGGGAGTCTACAAGTCTTGCAACAACCTTATCATTTGTTGGATAACAGTTCAATTACTGAATTGTTTAAATAATTAAATAATTACAGATACAGCCAATAGAGAAAAAAGATAAACTACGGAATGCCTTCAGCCAACTAGTTAGAGCTTTCTATAGAGGGTTGAGTTTAGCACGGATTGATTTGTCAGGTTTAATCAAATATCCAACGTCCATTTTATCTGTGGATAATAGAACCACAAACTCAGGAGAATCCGAGAATGATCCAGTCACTAGTAGGCTTAGTGATAAGGCTAGAGGTTTCCGAACTCAGCAGAGCAAATTTAGAGTTGAAAGATCAACATAAGAGGCTTATAAAAGATAAACTACTGGCTGGGCTTTGCATGTATGCAGTGCGGATATTATAGACCGTAGCAAATCAAATGGATAGGTTAAACTTTAATAGGCAACAGCACAAAAAAATTACACAACTTACACAAGTAATGAAGCAAAAAGAGAGAATTATTAGGAGTGAGGAGTTAGGACTATTGCATTATTAAAATAGTAAGGCACATGAATTATAGATAGAAGAGAGAAAAGAATAAAACCTTAGCTCATAGGGATTCAAAAACCCAATCTTCATGGGATAAATTTAACTGTCAATTATCAAACATCGTAACAAGAAAAAACTCAGAAAACACAAGAAGAAAATTACCTTCCCACACACTGGACAGTTTTCGCTTCTCTCCATCCACTCATAGATGCAACCAAGATGAAAATGATGAGAGCATTTTGTCATTATCTTTGGATTCTCTCGGGTATATTCTGCAAGCAAAAGTAATATTGTGGAATCATCAGAATCTGCCAAAGGTCCTATTTTCTCAATAAAGAGTTTGCCAGCATCAACAACCTATTCACTGAAATAAGGACCATAATTCATTAAGTTGAATAATACGGCTCAGAACTTAGTAGGCTCCTGAGTCCCTTTTGCAAAGGTTAAATTCCAAGTGAACGCTGCTTCAATAGTACAATATTATTCTTTTCCTTCTTTAAAATCAACTAATGAAAGAGCAAAACAAACCACTGAGAGAATCATAGTTCATTTTATGAAAACCATAAGTATATTTTAATAATTGAAACATCCCACCTTTTGAAAACTTTATGAATATAAAATAAATTAAACTACATTTAAGACATTAGAGTGTCACAATAAGAATGAGAGTTCCAGACATCATCGATGATAAGCATAAGAAGAATTTAAAGTTCAAACATTCAGTTTCTCAGTGGTCACTATATATCAAGATGTTCTACAAACCATTCGTTACTATCATCATGGGGCTTCTAACTTAAATTCCTGATTTAAATGCAAAGACTATCTCTACCTTCAAGACATGTTGGACAAACATCCTCATCTTCTAATGATCCATAGACCAGCCCAAGTCCAGCTGTACATTTTGCCGATGGGAGTCTTAGTAAGGACTTAGAATTGTACTCCTTTGATCCATTTTCACAGGCACATTCATTCCATTTGTCTCCCATATTTAAAGATTCTGACTCCACATCTAGATCACTTCTTAGAGGTTGTGATTCCTCATTTGAATGACTTGAACCCTTCTCACGTCTTGAAACTAGTCCATCACGTTGTGAGAGGAAATACCTAGGGTCTGCATCATATGGCAAGGGCCGTGGAGGAGGACGATACATGTCAGATAAAGAATTATCCAGTGATGCTGCAGAAGTCATAGATGCTGCCCCCTGGATAGATGAAGGAACAGAATGCACTTCGCGCCTACGAAATATTGATGTATACTGAAATTGGAAGCATGGAAAAATGTAATATTTATATTATGAAGATGTAGTTCTCATCATTGAAAAAAATACCTCACTGTGATAAATAGATCTAGGCCTTAGGACTAGCATATTTTCCAAACAGAAGTCAGCCAAAAAGTTCATGTCAGTGACACATAATACTAAAGATTGCAACCAGAAAAGCTCAGACAAACAGACACAGAAAATTTGCCAAAAAGCAATAAATGTATAATGTATTTTATTTTACTTGATTTGTGACTTTAATAGGACAACCAAGCAAGCACTAGAACCTCATATGGCAGACTCATCCCTCCTACAATAGGCATACAGGCAATGTTAATTTAAGGCTCACTTGAATAACATTTCTGCTTCATTAGTATATATGCTTATATGTGGCACCTTAAAAGGGATGACTTGTATGCATATTTTATGACTTGTGGAGTGAAAGAATGCCAGCAATGTCCCTGCAAGTGTGACAACTTTGCTTATGTTATAGAGTGATGGACAAAAGGCTGCACATGTACACCAATGCTCACAACAACCAGAATCATGAGGCATTCTACTCCATAGAAATACGGGAAGAAAAAATTGGTGCATCATCAACTCATCAGGGGAGGTATCATATTCAAATTTTTATATATAACATAAAATATGAGAGAGAAAGAGAGAGAGAGAAGTTCCCTTCCATTAGCCAAGAAAAGGGAAAAAGAGGCTCGGATTAAAAGACATACCACATTCAAAAAGTTATGTATGAAGCAACTGAGGCACATGCAATTCCTATATACAGAATTATTTGGATTTACATAATCTTCAAAATTCTCAACACTCAAACAACCACAAACAGAACCCATTGTGCCAGCCTTTTGTCTCTTCTTTAACTTTAAAATTTCCTCCTCTTCAACTAATCAACAAAAAGAGCCGGCGCTACAGGCAAGTGTAGTCAATAAGAAAGAGCCTCCAACAGCACCAAGATTTGACAAACTAAGGAGAAGGGATCCTAAATTCTCATAAGTCCCCCTGCCTCCACGAACCAGTACCCTCCCTCTTCCATTTTAGATGCTCCTGTAGTATGGATTAGCAGCCTATGTTTGTCCCTCTCACCTGTCAAAGAAGCCACAATTGCGTATAAATGCTCAGTGAATCAGACGGGAAAAGCTATAGTAGCTGTCATTCAGAACCAAGATCTACTTTTCAAGCATCAAAGGCCCGTACCGAGCAATGCAGGATTTGCTTGTGGGATAAAGCAACAGATACTTCACTAGAAAATTGGGGGTGTAATGTTAGACCAGAATACAGCTAAAAAATTATTTTTGAAAGAAGACAAGAAGATGTTAAAAAAAATTATAAAATATAGAAACTAATTGCTCTAAAATTATACAGAAGTTTGGATGTCTTCTACCACGACCGACAATTCAATTATACAGTTTCCTTCAAATTTTGGAAAAATTGATTCGTTACTTCACTGATAAACCATGCCGATACGTCAACTAACAGAAAAATTCATTGATTCTCTTTCGGATGGATCATCAAACCGGTAATTTACACAATATGTTCACAAACGAATGAACAGGCAAAGCATGTTCATCCCATAAAAAGAAAATTAAAAGAAATGGAGAAAAATCACATTCGATTTGTCTACTTTGACGCTTCAACTTCCCATCAGAGAAAAAAGATCGACCCCAAAACACTCACAAATAGACTAAATTCAGAACACCCACTTTAGATTATCATATTCAAGAGGAATGAGAATGTTCAAAATCACTATCCGAAGCGAGAAATCGAACTGTGATACAAAGATATTTGAAAAAGTACCTCAGAGAGAGAGAGAGAGAGAGAGAGAGAGAGAGAGAGAGAGAGAGAGCGAGGTTAGAGGTGGAGAGATAAGAAAAAGAATCAGTGCGATTTTCCGTGAAGACAACACAACAGAGCAACAAGGAAATAGTCCGAAATCCAGTGAATTGAATTAAATTTACATGATTGGAATCTAAGAAAGAAAGACGCGTGTCGGCTTTGGATTATTGGGCAAGAATAGCAATGAATTCGGGAAACTGAAGCCTCTCACCGTCTCTTTTGCTATTGCCTGGCTTTGGTTTGGTGGGTATCTGACCCAACTTCATATACAAAATAGCCTGAAAGCGAAAGCCATTGCCACTTTTGTTAAATTTCAACGGTGGCACAAAATTGTTCGGCCCAAAAAACAAATGATGGCACAAGTTGCAGCACAGCGGGGATATACACACAGTCACATACGTTACATTGTTAAGAGTATGTAAAAAATATTGTTGGTTAAAAAATGTAGGTAGAAAACCAGTGAGTTCCAGGCACAATTGATAGATGTAACTATCGGTACCATATTATTTGTGCTCACAAAAATAAAATGCAGATAATCAGTCATCAAAAAGTTGCATTCCTTAAAAAAAACAAGAGGTTTTGCTTCTTTAGTTTTCCAAATTTTTATATTGATCCCTATAATTTTATTTTAATTAAACAATCTCTTATAGTTTGATACCACTAAAGAATTGGTCTTTAATATTTAAAAAAACTCAAAATTTTAATCTTTTTATCCTCTAGATGGTATTAATACAGTTAAAATGGAGAAAATATAACTAGCAATTAGTAGATTTGGATTGACACAGAATATTAAGGCTGACTAAACTATACTTTTTTAAACACAAATATTCACTAATATTTCATAATTTTATTATTATATCTTTACATTTGAAAAATAGTCTAGTTAGTATTAATATTCTATAAGTTAGTCCAAGTCAACTAATTGTTAATCGCATCATCATAAAGAAAATGTGTTTAATTTTTATATAAAATGAAAAATTTTGGAAAATATTGCATGATTTACAAATTATAAATTTTGCATTCTAACGGTTTTAAACTTAAAACATCATGTTTAAGTAATTCTAGTCTAAATATTTTAGTTTATGTCGAGTGCGAGTGTATAATTTGGAAAAATATAAGTTTCCTAAAATCCCAAGTTGCTGCACATTGTGAATAATTGAATATACAATCACATACATTATTTCAGGTGTATAAATTGGAAAAATATGAGTCCCATTAGGTACGTGATTTCTATCAATATGTAGAAAGCAAAACATCGTTGTTTGGTAGTTGGTCATAAATTACCCAACTTCTGAATTAGTCAGCAAATATGCATTTCTCGGTTTACAAATTACATGTTTGAAGCTTTATAAATTATAATATACGTTATATTTTTTTCTTAGTTTTACCTCTTTGATCTCAAATCAATAATATTAGTAAATATTATTATATTATATAAATTATCTCCATGATCTCGAATCCGAAAATCCAATTGTTTGGTCAAATAAAAAAAAATCAGAAAATCCGATTAACTACATAGATCCTACTCTAAAAATAGATGAGCCTTAAAAAAATAAATTGTAAAATGTAACAAAAATATAAGTTTTTCAAAACATGTTAATTGGTGTATTTATATATACATAAGAAATAAATTTTGACGTGATTAAAAAAAATGAAAGATAAAATATGGGATGAATTAAAAAAATAAAGTAACAGTAGCAGGAGCTAGAAGGCTTGAAGAACTGCATTATATGCTACTTCAGCAGTTTAGTCCAAACCACCTAAATCATAAATCAAAATATAAAATTATAGAATTTAAAAGAAGATGCACTATTATGAATCATAAATAATAATTTTTTTCTTAAGCTTCATCTCTCTTCTTTTTGTATAATTTTACAGGGATTGGTGCAACTTTTTTTATTCATTCAAATTATTGTAAAGAAATGATTAAAAATTTGATTGTTAACTTTTGTGTTTAAAACAAATTTAGTTTTGAGAGGGTTATCATTTGCTCTCATTATTCTAACGGAAATTAATTTTTATTGTAAGAAAGGAAGACTCTTAATCTAGGACAGAAGACCATTGAAAAATAATTCGGCAAAAAATATTAAAAAAGCAAGTAAATCTTCCAAAAACTTTTTAAGTTATTATGTACTCCTCCAGTGTACTGAAAAAATATTAGTAATTTGTAATAACTTCTACAATTTCGCTCTGATTGTGAGCGGCTGTTGGACCTTCTTTGGGGAGAACACCTCCTCCTCAGCCATATGGGCGGTCACTGGTCGATGATCTGTGCAAGTCTACGGAGTCTCAATTCCTTATAGTAAAGAATACACTCACACATGAAACATGAGTTTGATTTTAGTGCATACTCCTACCTATTCTCTTTATTAATCATATTCTAAAAACTTTGTAGGATCTTAAATATAGATTAGTTATCATAAATTTTTAGAGTATTAATTATTTTTTTCAAAATATCCCTATTTATGAATAAAAGAGAGTAAATTATTTAAATTTGTAATATATTTATTATAAGTAAAAATAGAAATCTTATTAATTTTAAAATAATTTTAATATTTTAATAATTTTTTCTTGATTTTGGTGAATTAGTTAAATGTGACTTATGTTAAGAAATGGAATAAGTACATCACCTAAAAAAATCTAATTTATACAGGTAATTGAAACTTATGAGTCTCGTGAAAGGGGTGCAAATGGGTTTAGGTATGGAATCGAATCAAGTGGTAATTGAATCTGAGGGTGAGGATTTTTTTCTTTCTTTTTGAATGAAGAGGCTATGCTATGGACGATCCAAACAGAGAAGAGAAAATGACATAGACTCACTATAACATTCGCGATCAAGAATAGAGATCTACAGCTAGTAGCCGCCTTTTTGAGAACAGAGTAATCCATGTATGAACTATGGGCATTTCTCGCAAGCCAAATTGGCACAATAGATAGCTTCTTTGGAGCTGTAATTTATGAAAACCGTCGGGTCCATTCTACATTAGCCAATGTCGAATCTCATTCACAGTATTAAGATGAGAATGCTGGTTATTGCGTTCCCATTTGACAAGGTTAATAGCTTTAAGACAGCAATTGTTAATATTACCTCCATTCCATTTCAAAATTCAGGCAGAATCTAACTACTTCATTTTTAGGTAGAAGAATAGTCAAAACTAGTTACATGTTTTAATTTTTTTAAAAATTATCATAACTTTTTAAAACTATCCTTATTAAATTATTCCATCTTAATTATTACTATATTTTTTATTATTTTGAAACCTTATTCTATATTAAATTTATCCTATATTTTGAAACGAAAAAAAGGAGCTTTAAGAGAGCAGGTAAAAATTTCCATTTTACAAAGTCTTAATGTATGTAGGATTTCATGAAGATCCACATGGTAGGAGGATATGCCCAAAATACTGATGGGGTGACCATCCCACAAATGGACATCATAGGTCTGAACTTATAACTTTTTACAGTAAAGAAAAGATTTTAGGAGAAGCAAGGGTGCTGCTATGGGATCATGGCTTTGGCACTTTAGCATTGTATTTATTAACTAATATTACGCTATATATTATATTTGTTTTGAATAAATATTATCTCCTAGATATATGTGTATATTTTGAATATACTGTCTTGGGATAAATATCCGTATAGCAGAAATTTTTAAGAAGGGAAAATTGGGTGTTGGGACAAAAAAAAAATATTTAGTTTTTGATACCAAATTAATTTTTTTAGTAACAATAATCTATTCTAGGTTCAACAAATTTTATTCTCACCCCAAAAACATTAACTTTGGTTCCATTTCTCAAATAATTTAAATTTTTAGTCTCATTTCCCAATTTTCCCTTTTGAAAACTTACATTATTCATAAATAATAAATATAGTAAATAATGCTCTTTTCTTAAATTTTGAACTCACATCTATTTTTTTTTTGTAGCAAATCATTTAGGATTAGAAGTAGACAATATCCACTAATTTAGATTCAACTCAAATGGAGCCCAGGTTAGGTGGATCTCCTAAACACTTGGCAAATTAGCAATTGGCAAATTAATAAAAAACTATTTAATGATAAATAATATTCTTTTATATTATAAAATACTTAATATAATCAGTTTGGTTCAGAATATTTAATGCTAGAATTTTTTTTTTCATTTTATTTTTATTTTTTATTTTTTCTTATTTATAATATTATAATAATAATAAAATAAAATATTTAATAAAAATAAAATAAAAAATATAAATACTTTTTATATTAATTTTATGTAGAGAATGGTTCTTTCAATATATATAATCAATACAAAATATTGGATTGAGGGATGAAAAAAAAAATCGCATATTTCTTCTCAGAATTTAAAACTCAAATACGAATGAAGCAGCGCCCTTTTAAGTTTGCACGGGACGGTACAGCGAGCGAGCGAGGAATCAGAGTGTTTTGCTTTGCTTGGCCGGCCATAAACCTCCGCTTTTGTCAGATCTGCGATTCTCCTTCCTCTTCTCTTTCTGATCGCTTCCATACTGCAACACTGTTCATTCGCTTTCTGTTCTAAACGAAATCATAGAAACCGATTATCCGGCAACTCGCAAGAGCTCGCTCACTAGCTTCTTCAACATTCCCTGATTTTCCCTTGCGCACTATCGCGCAATTGAATACTTAGGTTGTTCCCTTTTCCTCTGATTTCGGACCAGGCTCAAGAAAGTTAACTTCGGGTGAATTGGAGTCAATGCGAGGTTAGTCTCAGAACCTATAATTTCTTCCGAGCTTTAAATCCCGACTTGCAATGCAGAGCTCCTTGAGCTCAGTGGCTCAACCGGAGGCAATACTGGAATGGCTTCAGATGGAAATGGGGTATCGGCCCTTGGCTCAGTATGGCACCTCAAGTAAATCGCATTTGCCATCGGTTGAGTCGCTTCGGAAGATTTGCCGTGGGAACATGATTCCGGTTTGGAATTTCCTGATAACTCGGGTGAAGTCCGAAAAAACTGTGGAGAATATTCGGAGAAACATCGCGGTTCACGGGGATGCGGATCATGGTGCTAGTGTTAGTAGTTTGGTGAATGCCGGAAAAGAAGAGGGTAGGAGTAAAGGGAGGAAAAAGGAGAAAATATTGGGAGAGAGTTCCAGTGCGGGGGAGACTCGAGAGGCTGCGCTGCAAGAGCGAGATTTGGCAGAGAAAGAGGTGGAAAGGTTGAGAAATATTGTGAGGAGGCAGAGGAAGGATTTGAGGGCTAGGATGCTGGAGGTTTCAAGGGAGGAGGCTGAGCGGAAGAGAATGCTTGATGAACGGGCGAATTACAGGTTTGGGTCTTTGCATGGCTTGCCTATAATGTGATTTTATGGTTAAGTACTTGGTGATTTACCGTTTATTTGTTTCTCCATGCAATCTTGGATAACGGAGTCTTAACAAACTCAAATTAGGATACAGGTTTTAATATTATCCGAGTCTTACGAATGTAGGTGTCATCTGATCTTGGTAGGATGAGAAAAAATGAATTGGTCTTCGTTTCAGCTACTTGGAAGTTTGAACCGTGCTTCTAAAATTATATATTTTTATTTATGTTGGAATGCCATACTTGTTTAAGTTAGTTTTTGGTACCAATAAGGTATATATATACTTTAATCTTTGCTAATGAGACGTTTGAAAGAAAGAAAAGAAAATAGCGAATAAACTTAGTATGATTAGTTCGGTATGATTAATGCTAGAGTTCTTCAATGAAGAATCGTGCAATTTTCAAACCCACTGTGCAGGCACAAGCAAGTTATGCTGGAGGCATATGATCAACAGTGTGATGAAGCAGCAAAAATATTTGCTGAATATCATAAACGTCTTTATTACTATGTAAATCAAGCTAGGGATGCTCAAAGGTCAGGTGTTGATTCTTCTATTGAAATGGTCAATAGTTTTAGTTCCAAAAGTGAAAAGGAAGCTGTTTATTCTACTGTTAAGAGTGGTAAATCTTCAGATGATGTCATTCTCATTGAAACTACAAGGGAAAGGAATATTAGAAAGGCTTGCGAATCTCTTGCCTTTTACATGATTGAAAAAATAAGGAACACTTTTCCTGCTTATGAAGGTCATGGCATTCACTCGAATCCTCAATCAGAAGCTGCTAAGTTGGGGTTTGATTTTGATGGAGAAATTTCAGATGAGCTTAGAACTGTTATTCTGAATTGCCTAAAGAGTCCTCCTCAATTGCTTCAAGCACTTACTGCATACACATATCGGATCAAAAGTCTAATTACTAGAGAAATAGAGAAGATTGATGTAAGAGCAGATGCAGAGACCTTGAGGTATCAAAATATTTATTATTTTTTCTCATCATATTCTGTTGGTGCTCTTGTTATTGTCTCTCTGCTTCTAATTTTTGTACTTTGAACCTTGTACAAATTCAGCAGTCATTGTTATTGTAAATTTCTTGAAAGCCAGTCAAGCTGAATTGGCAAATAACACTACAAACTTAAGGGTGTAACACTATGAGATGTGATCCACTACCCCTTCCTATGGTCCTCGCATCTACAGTCCACTCTCTTAATGAAGAATGAGATAGGATAGAATAGTAGGAATTTATAATGATTAGGATATTTATTGTTTAATTGGGATATTAGGGGATTTTAATGATTGAGGCTTCATAGAGATTATCATTGTAGATTATTATTATAGTTTATAGTTGGTAAATTAGGACTATAAAAAATTTAGCATAATAATTATCAAGTTATAGGGTATTATATACTTTTGTCAATTATCAGTATTTTAGCAAAGTTTGACTTAGAACTTTTGCAATCTACATATATGACTTTTCAGTCATTGTTTCTGTTACTTTTTTTTCCCCATAATTGACATTGCTTAAACTTTAAGAGTTTACTTTCAAAGTTTCTGTGTTTAATCCATTTGGTTCTACACTGCCAAGACAATACATGGTGTTACGTGTGGATTAGTTCTATGCTTTTTAGGAATGTTCTGTTGTATTTGTTTGATCTGAAAGAATTTTAATTGTTGTATTGGTTACATCTCACACTTGCATTTCTCAATCAGGTACAAATATGAAAACAACATAGTCATGGATGTTTCCTCTCCTGATGGGAGCTCTCCATTACAGTATCAACTTGGCGGAAACGGAAAAATTGGAGTTGACGTTTCTCCAGGAGGAAGTCAAAATCAACTTCTTGAGAGACAGGTCTTCTCCTTTCTTGAATCAACATCTTTATCTTTCTAAAGAGGTGTTACCGGTTAATTTGTCCTTTAATCTTGTTCCAATTATCTTTTCTATTTTGAGGGCCTTGAGCTTCTCCCATCGTATTTGTGTGGTCATTACTATGTTCTTTCTCCTCAGGTTTATCTCTATACATGGCTGTACTAATATTGTTTGATGCATCATAGTTAATTGTAATTAAGCCAGTTTATGAACCAATTGTCCATTAACTTGATTCTATATAGAAATAAACCTTGTTAATCATAATTTATCATCCTTTTTTAGTTTTGCTTTTGTTTGTGGAGGCGGTGAATTGATGTCACATCTTTGTTTACAGAAAGCTCATGTTCAGCAATTTTTGGCTACTGAAGATGCACTGAACAAGGCTGTAGAAGCTAGGGACCTGTGTCAAAAACTTGTAAAACGTCTTCATGGGGGGAATTCAGTTGGCATTGGAAACACCTCACAGAACATTGGCAGTCTTCGGCAATTTGAGGTCTCTTATTAAAAGAAATTCATGATAAAAAAAATGTACCTCAAATTATTACCCTTAGGCTTTAACCCATGCTATATTTTTTCCATATCTATAACATCCCCTTTGCTTATGAATCTCTTTCTCTTATAAATTTCCATTTACTAAACAGTAGACTATTAAGTTTCTTAATCAAGTTTTTGCTGTGCCTTTGATTGATCATTTTTTACTAAGTTTTTATTCTTGTGATTGAGACAGGCTTGAGACTTTTTTTGGTGAGGACAAACTTTGGTGCAATTCTTTTATGTATATTATCAAGTTTTTTAATAGAATTATGACATGTGGTGGAACTCTTTGAAGGAGTTGGTGATGCATTCAAGTTTAAAAGAAGTCCACATATTATGTTTTTATTGGAAAACCTTGTAGCAACCACTTGGAGAACCACATATAAGCATTACTCTTTGTTACTATATGTAATGTTCATGAGGGCCTTGTACTGGGTGCTTATGTCAAGGATGGGCTCTATGCTCATCCTTGAGATGAGATCTAAATGGTCCTAATTTTATTTGGATAGTCCAGATTTAAAATCTTTCATTTTTTATTTTTTTAAGTAAAACAATTTTTCAAAAAAAATTGCGCGTTAGAAAATTATATTTATTTTACATTATACTCCTACTAAATTAAAAAATTATTAAAATATTATAATTTTAATAATAAAATAAAATAAAATCTAGAATGCTTAATTTTTTTCATGTACGGTTCAGATTTTGAGATGAGCATCCCATGCTTATCTATAGGATGAGCATGGGATCCATATTCTGTTCATGAGTGACCTGTTTATGCAATGTGTGTGACTATGTACAATACATTGTAAATATGACTTTCTTTAGCCCTCGTAGATAATTTATGTTGACTACCTAGAGTAGGATTTTTAGATTCTAACTTCACTACTTGTGGTTTTAGTCAATTGGCTTGACATGGTCTTTATGAGAAGATTTGTTTATTTGATGTTCTTAGTTAGCTGGCTTGACACTATATTTGTGAGATGACTTGTTTGTTTGATTTGTGCGTGCATGAAATTATTGTTTGTTTTGAACTCTTATCATCTAATCTAATTATCCATCAAATATGATTGTAGATTTAAAAGAAAAAAGATATGCAGGATCTTATGTGCATGTACTTTAAGGCTGTGTATACCATGTTGCAAAATACTTTTGAGATGCTGTGCGACAGTGAGATGTATGATTGATTTTGACATGGGCAGATCTTTGGGTTCAACTTGATGCATGCATTCAACATGAAATCCCTTACATAGAAGTGGATATACTGTCAATGAAATCGAAAAGATACTTTGTTTTGTTGTCACCCAAAATCTCCAAAAAATTTCACAGATTTCATAGTGATTGCTTTTTAAGCTGCCACATTTTTGTGGTCAACAGTTTCTGTGCATTCAAAGTGAAATCCCTTGTGGTGAACTGGATGTTCTATTGAGGAAACTAGAGGGTGGGGTCTGCACAGTGAACAGAACCCCATATAACAGGCCGCAACTTGTGATCATAGCTCTGATAGGTATATTTAGATATATAGATGTAGATTCTGAAGATACTTTGTTTTGTTGGCTCTGCAAAACCCGTGAACAGATTTTTCTTTCTTTAATTATGTCCAAATCTTTATGTGTCATTGTGGTTGATCTCTCCTTGATGCATATGCCTTGCATATTCTTATGAAGTTTTTACCTCAATAAGACTCCTTGTTTCTGTCACAACTTGGAAATGTTCCATGAAATTTACTTGATAATTTCATGCTCTCAAGTAAAGCTCATGATTTTCTATACTGTGCACAGGAAAAGATTCTGAAAGTTGATCAAATTCTTATATTATGGAAACCGTATTATTTTATCAGGACTTGTGCATCTATGATTAATTAGTTACTTATACATCTGCCTTTTCTTCATTTTTCTTCCTGGTATTCAGTTGGATGTTTGGGTGAAGGAAAGAGAACTGGCAGGTTTAAAAGCAAGCTTAAATACCCTAATGTCTGAAGTACAGCGCTTGAATAAATTGTGCGCTGAGAGGAAAGAGGCTGAAGATTCTCTGAAAAAAAAGTGGAAAAAGATTGAAGAGTTTGATGCTCGTAGATCAGAACTTGAGACAATATATACAGCACTGCTAAAGGCTAATACGGTATGTTTCATCCGTTATTCCAGTGTTTCTTGTATTATTAATACTGAAATATAAGTAAGTTATCTTTTAGAATTTATCATCCTTGGTTGATTATAGTACCCTCAAGGCCTCAATCTTGTTTGAATCCTTAGATCATCCTGGGATTTATTATTTTTGATAATAGATTTGTCCATGCGACATTGCTGCATTAATAATGTATATAATGTGAATTTTAAGTTTGTATCAAACATATCTCTTCTTAAAATTCCAGCAAGTGTAGCCCATACCATACAGTGAATAGTCATATGGGAGATAACAAAGTTCGCCTAGTTAATTGGGGAGTATGTTGCAAATCTAAGAATGAAAAGGGATTAGGTCCTGGAAATTTGGTGTCCAAAGGCATTGCCTTGTCAACTACTCCCTTGGGTCCTTAATGTAACGGTCTTTTGAGAAAATCTTTGTGGTCATTTATACAAGGGCCTTTATAAAATTCCGTAAAGCATTAATGTATAATTTTTACAAATGCCCTTGATAGTCTTAACTATCTCTCTGAGAGCATTAATGGGGGATAGAGGTTAATAGCTTTTATTAAGGGTATTTTAGGAATATATGATAGTTTTTTGTAAAATAAAAACTTCTAATTTTAACTACCCGCCTTAAATGGCCCTTATAAAAAGGACTGGAGGGAGTAAATGGCCATGTCATTTTCTTTCAAAGGTAACTACTCTATGGCATAAGGTTATCTGAAGTTAGTATGGCTTAAATCTGAATGGGTGGGATGCCAACACTGCTGCAAATGCGACCCATGCATGTCCCTCGAAATGTATTTTACATGGATATGTTTCTTTCATGCCTCTTCTTTCTCTAAAATTGGTTGATGGCTCAAAAATAAGAATTTGGGAAAGATATAATGTTGTCAAAGGTGAGTGCCTTAGTGCCTAAGGTACTAAGGCAAGGCGCAAAACAAAACCATCACCTTGCATGTGAAAGGCATGCACCTTTTGGCACTTGGAAGAAAGAGAAGAATCAAGAATAGAGAAGCATGCTGCTTGCATGCTTTGGTTGTGCTATGCTTTGTTTTTGCTGTTGTGGAGTTTGCTCGTGATGCCACCGCATTGCCATAGCTTTTAAATAAGAATTAAGATTTGATATAGTTAATTATTATAAATTTTAATGGAAGATAGAAAAGTTTTATATTTAAGAAGTTATTTAAGTTAATAATAGAAAAAATTATACTATACTCTATATATAATCTATTTTTTTATTGTTGTGTCTCACTTGGGCAAATACCTTTCTAATGCCTCTCGCCTTAGGCGTTTTATAGGCCTTGCACCTCGAGTCCGCCTTTCACCTTTGACTATACTTGGGTGGGAAATGTTCCTTTTTTTAAGCTTATTCTTGTTTTTATCAACTTTCTACCATGCTAACTCTCCAATCCAAATTTTCTTTACTACTCATAATTCCAAACAATCTTGGAATTTCCATTCTTTTTGGAACTTGAATGGTAGAGAAAGTAGTGGGCTCCAGTCTTTCCCTGAATTGATTTTGTTAATTTCTTCTAGTTATGATGAGAGTTTGATATCTTAACCCTTTTGGTATTTCCTTTCGCTAATCTGATTTTCAGTTCCTTGCTCATTCTCCTACAAGATAAAGGTTTGTTCTTGATAAGCCAATTTGGAAATCCAAAGCTCCTTCAAAGCTAAGATCCTTTGTCTGGACAACTATACTCAATAGGGTAAACACTTTTTTGACATGTTGAAGCTTTGATGGTCCCTTGTGGCTCTCTGTGCCAACGTATTTGTTTTGTGCACATCTGAGCCAGAAACTTTGCCCACGTATTTGTTTTTTGCACATCTGACTCAAACTTTGCCCCATTCATTTCCTCGTTGTCCATTAGTTAGTTACTTCAGAACAAACTCTTTTGTATTCAATGAGAAGGTTGGGTATATCCTAGTACCTGGGATCAATTTCTCCAAAACATCTTAAAGTAGTTGGTAACAACCAGGATAACAAAACAGAATTGTCTATATGGCTACTCTGTGGTGCTTAGCCTGTGGTTTTTCCACGGGAACCTTTTTTTCTAATATGCAAGGAGATTGGGCTGCTCTTCTAGTCTAATTAACCTTTTAGGTTCGTTGTTACTCTGCTCTTTTTTTCTTCATGTATTTTCATATCTCCTTTTCGGATTTATTTTCCCCAACAATGTGGACTCTCTTCTATTGCAATTTTTTTATTTATCAAGAAGATCTCAACTATGTATGAAGACTGTATAATTGAGAAGCCCACAAAATTTGGTACTACTTTGCCTTTATTCTATTCACTTTATTAAGTAAAGCTACTTCCTACTTGTTTTTTTTTTTTTGGTTCAGCTTTTTCCCCCTAAATAATCATAAACAACTATAATTGATTTTTCTTCTGTCGTCCCCCTCTCGTTTTTTATTGCAGGATGCTGCTTCATTTTGGAGTCAGCAGCCATTAGCGGCAAGGGAGTATTCATCTAGCACTATAATTCCAGCATGTGCTGTTGTTGTTGAGATTTCAAATAGTGCAAAGGATCTTATTGAGAAAGAAGTGTCTGCTTTTTATCATTGTCCAGATAATAGCCTTTACATGCTTCCTTCCTCCTCACAGGTTTCAAATGCTCCAAAAGTCAATGTGTTGCTTGTGCATGATTACTCACATTAGCTATGAAAAAAAAATAGAAGTCTTAGCTCTTGGGGTTTGATAAATGAAGTTGCTTTACATTAGCTGCCACCTTTGAGGGCTTCAGAGAGATTTGCATTAAATAATCAATGATGTCGTGTAATTAGATGTACCTCAACTAAATTTTTTTTTAAACAATTCTTCTTCAGGCACTCCTAGAGGCCATGGGTGCCAGTGGTGCTGGTGGACAGGAAGCACTTGCAAATGCTGAAATGAATGCCACTATTTTGACAACAAGAGCTGGTGCTGGGGATCCTTCAGCAATTCCATCAATATGTCGTGTATCAGCTGCCCTTCAGTATCCTGCTGGTGAGTATATAATTCTTTATTTGAAACTCAATTGGCACGTGTTGATCAGTAGCATATCTATGTGTGGGCTGTGGATTAAATTTTATTCTTTGTACTACTTCTGCCAAAACAGTTTTCCTTTGGTGCAAGTAGATCTTGTTTTCACTTCCATGAACTTATATTATAGATTGGTTTCACGAGTGCATGATGAATTAACTTGATAATAAACTTTTAAATGGTCATGTGTTAAAGCCATGCTACATAGTATGGCTAAGGTTCTTACTTCTTTGTAGTCTGGTTAGTTTGCTTTGGATTAAGTTGTTTGGAATCTTTTGCTAGATTTGGGTTTGACCAGAAAATTTGGATCAATTTGTGTTGATCCATTATAATTCCGTTGGGAAGAAACAAAGGCTGTGAAGTTTTGTGTAATGAACGGCTTCACTGTGATTTGGTGTATTTTGTTGGAAAGGAATGCTAGAATTTTTTATGGTGCCTCAATAACTCTGAATGACTCATGGGAAAGGGTTATTTCTTGCTTGTCTTTGGTATTAGGTTCATGGAAGTTTTAAGGAGTTGTTTGATTGATATGAATAATGGGCAGCATTATTATTTTCTTAAGTTGGGTTTTTCCTTTCCCCTTTTTGTGGTTTTTTCCTTGTGGGATGCTGTCTTATCCTCCTCTCTTGTAGTTCTCTTCCTTCTTAACAACAAAACTTTTTTTTTAAGACAAATCTTATGTGGTCTCAGGTAATTAACCACACCGCGCCGCCCCCCCCCCCCCCCCCCACAAAAAAAAAAAGGGGCGGGGGGGGAAATAGCCATCTTAGCTGAATATCAGAGTCCATCTGGCTTGCATATAAGATCAAATTGGATAATATGAGCTAAAATTATCTGATTTTATATGATATGTGGCAAGGATAATGCATTATGTGGTTTATCGCTTAAATCCTCCTAATGGGTGAACTTAGAAAACGAAGGATTGACGGTCTCAGAAGATTATGGAGGGTAATAGCTTGAGTAATTGTTGTGGAGGGGAAGAAAGAATTAATTTATTTTGGATCAAGAAAAACCTTAATATCACTATAGTATATGGAATGCAGTGGTAGAATGAAGCCGAGCTAAATGAAAGATATAATTTTATGAGTTTCAAATGTATGTGCTACTGTTTTGTATTGCTTCATTTTCTTTAATTTGGAATACTATGATGCATTTTGTTGCACGGCATTTGCACATATTAAAAGCTGTCATGATATCTTATGTGTTTTCTTGTTAATTGGATAGGTTTAGGGGGTTCAGATGCTGGTCTAGCATCAGTGCTAGAGTCCCTGGAGTTCTGTTTAAAACTTCGCAGCTCTGAAGCTAGTGTGTTGGAAGACTTATTAAAGGCTATTAATCTTGTCCACATCCGACAGGATCTCATAGAAAGTGGTCATGCATTGTTGAACCATGCTTATCGAGTTCAGCAGGAATATGAAAGGTAAATCTGAATCTAATTATTCTTGTATGAGTATTTCAACTTCATAGATCCTTTGCGAATATTCTTATTCAGGTTTGGAGCGTGATGTGTTGGGCCTAGCGTGACAGGGGCCTTAACCGTTTTCTTCTATTTGGATGTGCTACTTTCACCTTCCACTTGACGGAAGGAAATTTTTCTTGCAGCAAACTTTTTTCATGTTTATTTTTTCCTTTTGTTCTGACCTTGTTATATGGGAATTTGGGGTAGAAGCAATTAGGAAAATAGGGACGGGGTGCTTTAGGAATTAGTTATACACTTAAATAGGGGAGGATATGCATGTAATGGGGTGTGAATGATCAAGTATTTGAGATATTTTGTTTTCTTGAGGCTTGCCATGCATCAGGCCTTTTGTATGCTTTAAACGTAAAGTTAAGTATCTTCCCTGATTCTGATTGGAAGTCAAACAGTTATTTTGATCAGAGATATGTATATTGTTTTGGGTTATGCTATCTGTTACATGGTGACTTTCTTTTTCGCTCATCTTTCTCTTAATTTTCCTTTTCCTCTCTGCCTTTGTTAATGAATCAAATAATATTCAAATATAAGCAAACTGATACATTCATATGATTTTTTTGGATCTTCTACAGCCTTGGGAATTTGTCAAAAGCTTCTATTCTTACAACATTTAATATCATGCTGCAGGACAACAAGTTTTTCTTTGAATTTGGCTGCTGAACAAGAGAAAACTGTTATGGATAAATGGTTGCCTGAACTTAAGACTGCAGTTTTGAATGCTCAGAAAAGCTTGGAAGAATGCAAATATGTCTGGGGTTTGGTGAGTGACTGCCACTATTTCTCCTGTTACGAGAAATTTTACTTAGTAATGCCAAGGAAACATATCTTATTTACACTTTTTATTTTGAATAAAAATTTAAACCAAGAAATTAGCCATCTTATCATCCTAGAGATTGAAACCCCAAATTCAGTGACACTGCCAGAAGCTGAATCACTCGCCATATGCTTTATATCCATTCTCACCAGTTCTTACTAGCTCTCCTCCCTATTCTGCATTTGCTTTTTCTAATAAATGAAATGCTCGTATAGATTGCAACTGTCTCGTAAGATTTCTAGTTATATATTCAGACACAGCTTATGCTAAGCATTTGACTATTTCCCATGTAATCTAAGTTAGAAAGTGCGTTTCAGAGACAACTCAGGTTCCTTGAGAGTAGCTTAGTTTGATAAGATTTTCTATTATGGTAATCTGATTTGTAGATGCTTTCATGATTATTTTCAAGATTTCTTTCTAAAATTTTGAATTGTCTCTGCTACTGCAGCTTGATGAGTGGTGGGAGCAACCAGCATCAACTGTGGTTGACTGGGTTCTGGTTGATGGGCAAAACGTAGCTGCCTGGCACAACCATGTGAAGCAGCTTCTTGCATTTTATGATAAGGAGCTATTGTAAGTTAAACTATTCTGTACCTTGATTGAAAATGCGTCCCCTTGAGTCACATTTTTTGATGCATTTCCCACTTCAGAGCAAACAATCATAAATATTTAGGTAGTGTGATATGGGCTGAAAATATCTAATTTCAGTTTCTTTAAAAAGAAAAAAAAGGGGAAAGTGGCTGCTGTAGTCTTGATGATAGTTGCACAAGGCGTCAAAATCCTTGCTGATTTGATTTGTACAGTTCTTATTATTATTTGTTTTCTTCACATGGATTTTGTCTATCATATTCATACGTCATTTTAGATCTTAGGTGCTGGCCTTTATTTTTTTTTTCAATGAATGTGATTAATGTCCCAGAAGCCCAGAAGGGCAAATATCATCGGATTGTAGAGCTTGTTGTAATATTGATTGTTTGGCACATAAAAGCATGTCCAATGTATTTGCAGTTGTTTCTGTGTAACTGTTTATGAGCATGATATGAATTTGATGTTTGTTACTGTTTTCGTCCTTACAAGTTTCATTACATTAGCATAGTCAATTTTCTCTGACATCATGTCTGGGAATTTCCTTGATGGTAAGAAACTGAATATAGTTTTCAGTTAACCGGTTTTTTTTTTTTTTAAAAATAGCTTTTATCTATATTTATATGCATTGGAGCATTCGGAGTTTCCTAGGCCCCTTTTATGTAAAAGCTAAATAGTAAATATACATTGTGATGGAGGATTGTGAGAAGATAAACAGTGGTAATTACAACGTCTCTATTATTTTTAAAATGACAAATTAATTACAATTTAGTTTATTTAAAGAATTTACTTGCAATTGAATTGCAAAACAAGTGACATATTATTTCAGTGTACCTCAAGTCCTCAATTGACTAACATGTAATATAACAAAGCATTTAAGATGCGTTTGGGAAAGCGAAAAAGAATATGATAAAGTAAATAAATAAATGAGATATAAAATGATGTTTGTGTTTATATTTTAAAAATAATGAAAAATAGTATATATTATTAAATGACACCAACAACGAAATAGTAAATGTTATAAAATAATCTTTTGTCTTTTCTTTTTCCAATCGTTTTTCGATGATACCAATAGTGTCTTTAGTATGTCTTGTCTTACTTGGCAGACGTCAAATCTGAAACATGGTATTTTTCACACCAGCACATTAGACCCGCATAGGATCTCTTTCAAGTCAGTTTCAGTGGCTAAGCTTGAAAAGCTGTCCTGTAGACACACCCACGCATAGAAAGTGCCCATATCTATCTTTTTTGTCAGTATATAAACCTCTTTGTGATTCAAATTAGCTAAATCATATGACTGAAGACATCGTCTCTCTTTCAATAATACTTAGACGTTAAAAAAGTACAGAAAGATATCAGAATATCCCAAAGAGATGAGATTTTAAATAGACAGGTAGAAATTTAACGAAGTCTGTATTTAAACAAGATATCATTTTGGCATATCACACTTGATAAACAGGCACATAAAAGAAGGCTCATAGTGCTCCATGAAGTGTTAGGCAAAGTGATTAGTTATGCCAAATATATTTATCACAATGTTATATGGGAAATTGCTCTTAGAGACGACAGTTTAAAAAAAATGATTACCTTTTAGGAATTCAAATACAAAGGCATAAAAAGTGTAAATGATAAAATTAAAATTTCAATGAAACTGATGGGATGAATTGTCGATGAAAGAAAGTGTAGCCGACACAGTAACAAGTGAGGTGGACGACGTCACATGGACACTTCATAGTAGTGTCATATCGGTCAGTGACTTGATAGAAAAAATTGGAAATGAATTGGAATTGTAAATGCTTGATTGCAAAGAAATAAAGCAAAGAGACTGACTAGGCAAAAAATTGATTTTATTTATAAAAATCACATGTTTACTTGAACCAATTACAAATGCATTAGAGAAATAATGTATAGATGTTGAAAATCATTTAAAAAAAAAAGATTAATCTTTTTTGCAAAATCAGATGACATGCGAACTGAATCATTCAAAAGAAAATTCTTATCACGAGGGAAGGAGAGAAAAAAAGGAATTATTAAAGACTCATGGAAAAGTTTAAGGAATGGCGTGGAAGAATCTTCATACTTATCTTCAAAGAAAAGAAGAAATATTAGTCAATAATATGAATCATATTGATGAGCCTTCTTTTTTTAAAATTTTTGATAATAACCTCTAGTATGCGACAATTATTTTAAACTTTGACTAAGTCAAATTAAATTATGATCAAATTTATTGAAGAAAATCTTTTTTAAATTATTTTTTATATTCATACCGCCCGACATCGTACTTAAACAATTATAACTCTTTTCCACTAGGAACCAACACATGTTGGCATTGTGGTATTGGTGAGCCTTCTTTGATTGAACACCCGAAACTCTCGTCCGTGATCGGGCTTTCGTGAACCCGTGAAGTGAAGATAGTGACTTGCTACATTTCGACAAGGACTTTTGGAATAATTTTCTTAAACCTTTTTGGATGGGCCCCTTTTCGGCCTGAATAAATGGGCCCTTTTAATTCCATCTAATTTCAATGTCCGAAAAAATTGCATGCAATTTCTTTCTATTTTAGTTGTTAGATATAACAAAAACCATGAATAGTACTATTTAAAAGCCATGCAGAACTTATCACGGATTATGTACATTAGTTAATATTAAAAAATTATTCATATACCCAACTCCATATGTTGTTAAGGGAAAGGCTATGAAATCATAGTAAATTCATAAATATTTTCATTCAGAAAGGTACATGTTAAAATATCGCAAGATCTGAACATACATCAGTAAAATAATATTATTTTACATAAATATTGAAAATATGGGATAGTATAAAAAAAATAACTCAAGAATCATATTATCTTTTCTTTTCGTAGTGAGAATATTCTCAATTGACAATTGAAGATTAATCTTTTTGAGATTTAGATATCACTAAAATAAATTATATCCCTCATAATAAAGTTTTTTCCATACACATAGTTAATTATCAAATTCAGAATAATATACTTAATAATATTGTTTGATGGCCAATGTTGAATATAAATGAAATTAAAAAAAATGATCTTAAATTAAAAAATTAATTAAAAAGTCAAAAACAATATTAATAATGAAAATACAATCAATGCTATATATCTTATTTTTACGTTAACATAATTTATTTATGATACCAAAGGGTAGTTATGCACACTAAAAGACAGACCTAATGCAAATTATAAACTGTATCATGTGAGTCATGCAAAGTAGGGTTAGCTGGATGTCACGAACTAAAAATACAAACAAGAATAGATTCTCTGGGGAACCTTCTAAAACAATTCTATGTGTCGGAAGTCATTAACAAAATGAGCTTTCTGCTTACATGTATAGATTTCTATTTCTTTGAAATTTCCAGAGGTTGTAACCACACACATTGAATCTTCCCCATAGAGTATTATCCTATTCTTATAAATTCACTATGAGTATGAGAGAGACATCAGACTTGGTTGTCATTCACCTGCCAATTAATTACTAGAAGCTGTTATCAGAAGCTAAGGTTATAGATATCTTTAAATTTTTTCTTAGATGGTTACAAAAATATAATTCCTCAATAGAAACTCTCATGAAGGACCATAGTATTAACAATTAACTATCTTGTAAATCAAAAGTATTATTCTAATAAATTGTAAAAATAAATTACTATTCATGCTAATCCAAGTTACATAATCTTCATAATTTTATAAAGGCATTTTCTTCTAAGACAATAGCAAATTCAAAACATCATTATAACATTGAGAAAATCGTATTGTATCTCCAAGAAATATATATGATTAAAAATATTTTAATCTTGATATCATTATCGGTCAATAATATGAATTATGGATTCTTGAGTGTCATTTTCCCTTAATATCTAAGCTAACCTTTCATGTGCTATCCAGACCACTCAACCTACCACTTCTTGACTGGAGGCAATTAAGTAAATCACAAATAGATGAGACAGTATCAAAGTTTCATGTTAAAAATTCAGATTTCAATATCTTTTTTTTTAATTAACTTCATTAAGTTTCGGCCCAATGAAAACTACTTAACATCTTTTGAAGTCAACAGTTTCTTCGGACGAAGGAATCATTTTTCCCATGACTCTTATTCTTTCTCTCTCTTCTGCAACAATTCTTGACTCCAAATCCAATTCAAAATCAATCCTCACATGAATGCAAAACTGTTACCAGAATCCAAAATCCTTTGTATTGTATGCACATCGGCTTCACGTGGTGCTTACACGTTTTAGCTCAGAATTCAGAGGCCCGCAGATCATGCCACCAAAAGTGTCTGTGTCTGCTTTCCGAGTGAACAGATCATAGAGCCTATAATAAAGTAATTCTTAAGTTGATTTGATGTATTAAGTCAGGTAAAGTTAATCATATTGGCTCCTATTATCAATTCATTCTGTGAAAATTTCTTATCATATTTTCTGTCAATATATTTAAAAAAAAAAACAGCATTTCAATTTTTGCCTTAACTTTGTTATGATAACATTGACAAAATTTATGAATTATTTTTTGAGACAAATATGATAACATCCGCTATATAAAACTTTGTCTGTTTCCTTTTTGTCATCATCAGTCGTGTCCCGCGAACTTACAGAATATGTGTGGCCACTTTCTTTGTCTCGTGAACCTGCTGGGCCCCAACTGTAGCATTTGACATTTCTCAAACCATTCCATAAGAATCTGCAAATTTTGCATGATTGGCACAAATAGTTTATCAAGGGTAGGGCTATATGAAAGTTTGTGTCCATTTTTCCCTGTCACAGAAAGCAAGAAAGGACAAAGAGAAGATAAGGGAGTAAAAATATGGAAGTATAAGTAGCCTTTAACCATTTATATGAAAGCCTTAACCTTTCTTTACTCATAGACAGTTTCTGAGAACTAAACGAAGAATGTCTTGGTTCCTAGTAGTTCTGATTCTCAATCTCACATTTAGTAGCTTCTCAGAGGCCAACCATGATAAGAAGCTTCTTCCCCCTGTTGTTGTTGGCACTGTCTACTGTGACACGTGTTTTCAGGATGACTTCTCCAGGAACAGCCACTTCATTGCAGGTGCATTTCAGCTGCTTAGCTTTGTTGTTGCAAGATTAACTGTTTGTTCAAGGATTTCCATTCTATGTAGGAATGTTTGGATTAAGGAGAATGTAAACCCAACGTATTTTAGTTGAGTTGGATTTAAAGCTAACAAATTTCCGTTTGGTTCTTTAGAATATTTAGATTGAGGAGAATAGATGAAAAATGACGGAAAATTGTTTATATGAATCAAAATAAAAGATGTCCGAATCAAAATTTCTCTTCCCTTTTTCATCCCTTTTATGCTCCTCAATTCAAACATATCCCTATGTTCCATGCTATCATTGAAATAAAAACCAATACGGAGCCTTTGCGGCTCTCCCACTTTAAGTGTTAGCCTTTGGACTGGCTCAAGCCACCCAAAGAAATGGCTACCTAATATCCAGAGGTTCATAGTCCATACTCTGAACCAGAGTGATCAACGGAATTTGAAGCCTTGAGACTCCCATATGGACTTTAGTTTGGGTTCAAATAAAAAGACATTCTTTTTGTTGTCTAAATTCTGAAACTTGGTTGTGTTTTTTTGTGCAGGTGCGTCAGTTGCTATAGAATGCCAAAATGGGAATTCAAAGCCAAGATTCTGGAAAGAAGCGACGACTAATCAGCATGGGGAATTCAAAGTTGAGCTTCCATTTTCAGTGAGTAAACATGTGAGGAGAATCAAAGGGTGCACTGTGAAATTGATGAAAAGCAGTGAGCCTCACTGTTCAGCGGCCTCAGCATCAACTTCTTCTTCACTTTCTCTCAAGTCAAGAAACCAAAGAGAACACACATTCTCAGCTGGGTTTTTCTCATTCAAGCCCCTTCAACAGCCAGATCTTTGTAACCACAATCCAACTCGTGTTCAAAATTCAAAGGAATTTAATTCTGGGAAAACTGTGTTTCCTCCAAACTTGCTTCCTCCTCCACTTCAGGATCCAACCACCCCCATTGGTCTTCCAACTCTTCCTCCTCTTCCTGAAGTACCTGAGCTCCCACCCTTGCCAAAACTTCCTCCTCTTCCACCTGTTATAGGAATTCCACTACCACCACTTCCAAAACATGCTCAAGAGTCCAAAAAGCCTCAGTTTTCAGATCAGAAAGTTGCTCACCCTGACCTCTTCTTGCCTCCTATCTTACCTCCTATCTTACCTCCTATTATCCCTAACCCATTACAGCCACCCCCCTTAATTCCAAACCCATTACAGCCACCACCCTTAATCCCAAACCCATTTCAGCCACCAAGACCACCACTTATACCTAATCCATTTCAGCCACCAAGCCCACCACTTATACCCAATCCATTTCAGCCACCAAGCCCACCGCCACTCATCCCTAACCCATTTCAGCCTCCACCGTCAAGCCCAGCCCCAATAATCCCTAACCCATTTCAGCCACCACCGTCAAGCCCAGCACCACTCATTCCTAACCCATTTCAGCCTCCACCATCAAGCCCAGCTCCACTCATCCCTAACCCATTTCAGCCCCCACCATCAAGCCCATCACCACTGTTTCCTCTCCCACCAATACCTGGTTTAACTCCGTCGCCACCTCCACCGCCACCACCAGCACCATTCTTACCATTTCCTTTGCCCCCATTATTCCCACCTCGTAGCCCTGGCAACCCCCCTGCTTCTTCTTCAAAGACTACTTCTCCTTGATGAGAGATTCTCATGCAGATTCAATCTACAAAAGACAACAGTAAACATATAAAAAATGGATCCCACTAGAAAGTATGCCTGAATGTTTACGTGTCTCTTCATAATTAGTTAGGTTTAGCTGTCTTTTATAAACAGAATCCACTCAAGAACAATTCCTTCCACATTATGAAGCTATTTACTATCTTTGTGTAAATCTTAGTATAGTTATGATATGATCAGCAAAAGAAGGGGATGCATTAGCAACATGTAGAGTGCCTATTACTGAAAAAATTGAGTCATTATTGTTGTTGTATTAGTAATAAATTTGGGCATGTCAACATCTTACAGCTTCATTCTTGTAAACTTTTACTATTTATGTATTTGGTTTCCTGGTATTTTTCTTCGAATGGATACTTCTGTTTCTGAAATACTGAATATTGCAAAGACCATCAGCTCATCTAACACGTCACTATGTATGCCACTTTAATGTGAATGATAAAAAGAAGAAATTTCTGTAAGTTTCAATTGATTGGTAGCTAAAATCTCTTGCTTCAATTAGAAGGATTTAAATTCAATCCCCAAAAATTTAGAATTGAAAAGGGGTCAATTTGTTGTCCACTCCTACTATATTGCCAATGTCACTTTTTCAGAAAGAGCATGGTATGTCAACAGGTGCAATTTAAAGGTACAGGATTCGGCAGCTTCCAGTCAATCCATATTTCTTGTACAAGAATCGATAAAGATTCTAGTAAATATAGAACAAAGCTTGACAAAACTTGTGCTCTATTTCAAAGGCTTGGGTTTTGGTAGTTTAATAAAGTTAAAGCTAATTTTTATTAATGGGCAACAAAACTCTTGGAGAATGTTACGACATAAAATTCCCTGAAGGATGAAAGACGTTCAGGCCAATTTTGTGAGTGCTATTACACCAACATATAGGCAAAACTTTTAGAAATAATAATGACAATTATAATAATAAAATTACTCTACAAGAGCCCAAGGATAGAATCAACCTCTCACAAGTGATAAAAACTTGGAAAAAATTTCACGACAAAGATCATTACTAAGCAACGCAACCAAGCTCCTAGTCAGACAAGTAATTTGGCCTCTTAGATCAATGGTTTCTTACTTTAAACCCCACAAACAGAAATTAAAAGTGAATTCAAGGATAACCTCAGACAGTTTCCTTTAACGCCAATCTACTTCATGTTTTGAAAACAAAGTTTAAAAGTATCATGCAAGATATGAAGACATTATCAAAGGAATAATCACTTATCAAGACCATAACTCCCTAAGGACATATTCAAATTAGAATTTATTAATGATCTAAGCGTATGTGATGGTCTCATTACTTACTTGATCGTGCAAGATATAAAAATATAAGTCAAAGGGATTTTACAGCCCGCCCAACACCCCCCCCCCCCAAAAAAAAAGAGAGAGAGGAAGAAATTTCCCCTTTTCCATGCCAAGTCAACACCTATTTAAGTCATTCAAGATTCAAGAAAGTAGAAAATCATGGAGCCAAGTGAGAAGCAAATCAGAAAGTTCATTTTTGGAACTCCAACTGTGAGCTATCGGTACTATTACCTTTTATACATGGAAAAAACTCAAATGCTGTTACTTATAATGTCTTTACTGTTTAGTTTCTCAATCATGAGAAATGTATATTCCGCAAGCAAGTATATGATTCCTTAATTATAGCTATTCAATCGTCACGTTTTGATAGTAAGCTTGTCTTCCTGTTATATTTTAATTGGGAACCTAATAGGCAAATAGCAAGGATATAAGGATCTAAGTCTAATCCTTTATATATTGCCATCTAATCTTTTTTCCCCCTCCAAAGCCATCTAATATTTTGTTTGGAAGCTACCCAAAAATTTCAAGGAAGGAAAAGAGAAAGCAAAATGATGTCATAACAGATATTCTCTCGAAATTTTTTTTTAAAAAAAAATCTGGAATTTAAAATAATCCTGTTTTTTATTCTCACATGCTTTGGACATGAATTAGCAAATAGAAAATTCGAATTCGAATTCAAATAGGTATACAATATACGATTGCACGTAGTGAGATGCAAATGCTAGCTTGACACATGCTATACATGTTATGTACCATATTTGCAATTTGAAAGGGTTCAGAAAATTATACCGAGAAGGAAGAGTGATTGCAGCTATCAACGGCGTTCACAGTGGAAGAATCGGCAGAAATGGCGGGAACAGAGTCGGCGGTGGCATCGTGAGAGTAGGTGACGTTGTCATCGGATCGGATGTGATTGTGGACACAAAAGGCGCACTGCGAAATACGAATAGGGAGCAAAACCAAACGCTATACAGGAGATGGGTTGGTTGCGGAGGAGCGCGAAATCCTTTTTTGTGATGGAGATTTATTTAACAAAAAATATAAATAAATATAAACGTTAATATCAATATTTAATATAGAATATAAAATTTATATACTTTCCAATGTATAAAAAAAATATAAAATTTATAATAAATTGTATTAGTTACAAATTACAATTTATAAAAATTAATATTCAAATTTATGAAATGCATTAAAAAATTTTCATGAATGTTACATTAGATGTGTGTTTATCTAAAAAGTATAATAAAGAATGTCATTATATGTCTCATTCTCAAATTATTATATATTAATTAATTATTTATTTTTAAATATGTTATGTGTAGTTAAATGTGTAAAATTTAAGAAAAATACATATATAATTTTTCTTACATACTTTTCTTGCTGTTTTCTAACTAAAAGTTAATATATGTATTATTTTTTAATATATTGTAGATTTAGTTATTAATTATATAATAAAAGTGTAACTTTTTATATTTAAAAAAATTAAAAGATTTACATATTAAATTTTAATTGAAAAATAATATGAAAGGTATATAAGGAAAAATATATAAGTTTTATCCAAAATTTAATTCGAATCAATACATGTAATGAAATAATGTTATGGACGTGTGATAGAAAAATTTATTTAAAAAAATTGTATATAAGTAAATTTTTTTACTTTTATATATTAGATTTTTGACCTATGAATAAGAAAATATAAATAGATAACTTTACAATGCTATTCATAAGTCATTTTTTAAAGAAAAAACACTTATATTTTTTTTTTATATATTTTTCATATTTTTTTAATTAAAAATTAACATGTGAATTGCTGCTTAATATATTATAAATTTAGTCATTAATTATATATTAAAAGTATTAACTTCTTAAATTTAAAAAATTTACATGTTAAATTTTAATTAAAAAATAATATGAAAAATATATAAAAAATATATATAAGTTTAGTCCTTTTTTAAATTGGCTTCCTATAATATTTATATTCTACATTATAATAGATTTTATTATTTTTCATTAAACAGTAATACATTTATAATTTGTTCTCCTTTCTCATATTATTTTTTATTTTGTTGTTCAACCTAACAAATTTATAAATTTTATTTACAAAATTAATAATAAAAATATAAGCATCAATCTAAAGTTATGTTTTCAGGCCAAAAAAAGTAATCTGAAGTTATGTTTAAAAACTTAGAAGGAAATGAAATTGAGTGACTATTAACAAAATTTAATGAAAGACAATTATTTCTTTTCTATGTTGTTCTTAAAACTGAAATGTACAATTGTGATAACTTTAAAATCAAAGTGAATATCACTGTAAATGTGCCCCATTTCCATTCTTATACTTGTGGACCCTCAAATCTGACCATGAGTGTCATTAAAATACGGAAGAATTTGCTTAATGGCATTCCAATAAGATTCAAAAAGAGTTCGCAAGAATTGAAAAACTTTATTAGCGGCATAAGTAATTTTTGGTAGGGCCACATATTGAAGAACTCCTTGGCATAAGATTAAAAAGAGCTTCGCTTGTGTTGCCCTAGTAGATTATGGTGCCGCCTCCCCAAACCTTGCGTTTTAAAACCTAAAAACGCAGAAACAGCTAGAGAGCTCTGAAACGTAGAAGCCTATCCCGAACATAGCCTGATTGATGTATACAATTGAAGATCATGCACATGGTCACTACTGGACTAATGACAATTTGAAACTTGACACCGTGGGCGCTGAAATACCATTAGCATATTATATTTTGGCTTTGCACAAATTATTATACTTTGAATTTGAGTAATACAAATATGCACTTCCATCAAATACTTACTCAACTTGGATACTAAGAAATAAGAATAGACCGAAGACAAAGTAAGGTGAGCAGCGAACTCCACAAATGGGCAATTTTTTTTTTTTAAAGAAAAAGTGATGGATGATTGTTTTCATTGAGAAACCCCAACCATCACCAAGATTGCTCATGTGATATTGTTATACAAATGAGAAAATATTTTAAAAGGCTCAGCTCAATCAACTTTTTTTCTTTTGAATTAATTTTAAATTAAAATTAGCTCATGTGCTTTATTCTGAATACTGGGCTAGCCAAAATTCTAAATATCTCCTTCCTGATTTTGTTTAGCAAAAACACACCCCTTCCTATTTTTCTTGTACCCTTTCCCATTTTCCTTTACTTCTATTCATTATTTATTGTTAGCCATCACAAAAAATGGCAATGCCAAAAAGTATGCGCTCAAAACCCCCCCTTTTTTTTTGTTCATAACCTGAATTATATAGTGTCCGTTTAGTTTACCTTTTTATAAAAGTACTTTTAGAATAACCACAATTTATAAAAATGGAGTTTGGATAAAAGTAAAGAAGTTTACTGAATCCCTATTTGGATGGAAAAAAAAAAGAAAATAATTGTTAAAAATCATGATTTGGTTTGTAAAAATGCAAATCAAACAGACTCATAGTATTTTACCCTTCTTAATCCTGTGACCTACCATTCAGATATAATAACATATTGAATCCTAAAGGATATCTGGCCAAAAAAAAAGTCCGGAAGGATATGTTTATTGCAAACAAATTTCCTTAAGGATAATGAACTTGTTTACAACTCAGGATGATTTTTAATCAATTATTTCTTACATATATTACTACCCACAAAATCAAAATAAGAAGCTATAAAACACATTATTCTAAACTCCATTTGGCATTCTGTTGGCCCAAAAAGCAAAATCTTGGGAAATCGCTGTCCCATTGTTTTTTTTTTTGGTGGCCAGAAGCTATCTGGATATTATTGTTTTCATCTGGGGAAATTTATAACTACGGAATATAACTTTTTAAAATGTCAAATTATTTAGAATGATAAAAAAGACTTAAATTTTAGGATGAATGAACGAAAATACTCCCATTATACCGCGGATTCTTCGCCATTCTGAATGAATGGAATGAAAGGAGGTAAGTGCTTGTAAGCTCTTGGAATCTTCTCTTCCCATTGCACCGCGACCTCTGCTTAACGTTCTGGGTTCTGGAAAGTGGAAAGAATGTTAGAACTTTAGGATTGTGTTTTGATCTTCTTGGTATTAATTAGTGTGATAATGGCAGGACTAAACCTCACTAGTATTCCTCCGTCTGTTAGTCCAGTAAGTTTACGTTCTTGATTATGTGCATTAAGCTTTTATAAAACTGAAACTTAAGTTTACACAAAAAAAAGTGATTATGTAATTTTTGTATCTTGTTTGATTGTTGCAATAATCACTTAAAAAAAAATAGCTTCTTGTCCAAACTAGATTTTCACCACAAGCTGACCAAAATAGTTTTTAAGGTGAAAAAAACAAGCTTATAGTTATTGGAGTTTAATTTAAAATATAATTTTATTTAGTTTAAAAATTAAACTAAAACTAAGTTCCTTATAAAAATATTATTTTATTTAGTTAAAAAATTGAAAGTGTTTTATAGCCTTCCTTTCATATTATTTGTAATTTTAAATAAAAATTATTAATCAACTTTTTAAAAATAAAATTATTATACACTTAAAAGTGTTTTTGATTAAAATTATTTAAACATGTTCATTTTAATAAAATTACTTTTGAACTAAATATATCTAAACATCAGTTATTTTTCATGATAGCTATTTTAATTAAAATTACTCTATAAAATCTATTTTATTCAAAATCACCTCTATAAAAGCTAACCCAAACTTGGGTTGAAATTCGGTGGACGAGGTTAGCTGCTAAACTTTTCGGACTAATCCCTCCATTAATATTTTGAAGAGATAGACCTGTCTGATAAAATAATTCTTGGATTTAGGCAATGTTGCCATTGAACACTGATGAATCTCAACTTTTTATGTCTGAATCCATACATCCTGTACTGACACGGGATGTAATGTTGAGAATCTAGTTTGTGTTTCGTTCCAAATTCCCGCGCGTTCAATCTGGAGAAGGAAAGATAAATAATAAAAATAGGCAACGATTTCTTTCCCTGATTTTTCCCCCTTTCCACCCCCGAACCGATGACGTTTGAATAAGTGGTTCAATTCTTCTCCGTTGATCGTGCGAATGGCTGAGATTGCTGAGCATTGACCAAACGACGCCGTTTCAGTGGACGCAGAGGACGCTAACTGTAGGTTAGAGGTTCCGGAAGCCTTCATTTCTCGGTGAGAAAATTGCCCTTGCTTGCTTCTGCCAGTCAGCAGCAGAAGCTGCAGCATCACAAAGATTGAACCAAGTAGTCACCAACTGCGCTTCGCTCCACCACTACCGTTTCAGGTGACCTAAACCCTAATATTCTCCTCTTCTTTTGTTTATGCTTTTTTTTTTCTGCTAGCGATTTTCTATTTCAGGATTGAATTACTATTACTAAGCTAACTAACTCCATACAAGCCCATGGAATTTTCTTCTGCTTTCAATATTCGAGCCTTTTGTCTCCCGGTTGTGTGTTACTCATTTCATCTGGTATTTACTCTTGGATGAATCTTTTCATCTTTATTGAGGCTGCTTTTGGACTTTGTTAAGTGAACGTTGTGATGAATCCAGGGCTTTTGGTCCGTTTTTACGTTCACAGAGAAATAATGATCACTATATGGATGAAAATGAATAAAGTACCCAGTGACCATAGCTGTTGTTCCTGAGGTAATAGCATTAGATTCTAAGTGTTTTCTGGAAAATTTTTCATTTAGTTGTATTGGCTTGCTTGAGGTTCTTGGTGGCTTATTGATTCTTCTGTTATAAATTGCTTTGAGTTTTTCCTTTTTCAAATTTATTTTAAATAATGAAACAAAGTTGCTTTCTGGGCATGATGCGTTTAATCGTGGTTGGCTTTTGGTAATTTTGCTTAATCTTAGTACAGGAATGTGTTAACTTT
This sequence comes from Adenanthera pavonina, assembly GCA_026686845.1. Lineage (NCBI taxonomy): Eukaryota > Viridiplantae > Streptophyta > Magnoliopsida > Fabales > Fabaceae > Adenanthera > Adenanthera pavonina. The sequence goes on along the minus strand of JAIVEN010000001.1, from coordinate 47,115,446 downwards.
GACTGTTTCTGTTCTGTAGCCGAAGATACACTTACACCCCCAATCAAATCTAGCTATACTAGGAGCCCTGAGGAACTTTTCCTGGAGAACGAGCGCATTGAAATTGTGTCTCATGTGGGTGCTTCAGAGTCCCTATAGTGTTAGGCCAGTTCACTTTAGCAATCATATCTGCTATCGTACTTGTCGACTTTACTATCCATGTCCACCTGTCTGTTTTATCTCCCCTTCTACCACAATTACGAAAGACAGCAAGAACAACAACCAGTTGATTCAATCATTATGCAGACAAGGCAGCCTCAAGCAAGCCCTCCACGTCCTCTATAAGGAGCCCAATCCAACTCAGCAAACATATGAGCTTTTGATCTACTCTTGTACCCACCAGAACTCACTTTCTGATGGCCTTGATGTTCATCACCACCTCATTGATATTGGCTTGGACCAAGATCCATTTTTGGCCACTAAACTTATCAATATGTATGCTGAGCTAGGGTCTATTGACCATGCATGCGGGGTATTTGATAAAACTCGAGAAAGAACCATATATGTCTGGAATGCACTCTTCCGTGCACTGGCAATGGTAGGTCATGGTGAGGATGTGCTATATTGGTATAGTCAGATGAATTGGAGCAGTATCCCATCGGACAGGTATACATATACATATGTGCTCAAAGCTTGTGTGACTTCGGAGGCAATGATCTTTCCTCTCCAGAAGGGTAAGGAGATTCATGCCCATATTTTGCGACATGGCTATGAAGCACATATTCATGTTATGACAACTCTGCTGGATATGTATGCCAGGTTTGGTTGTGTATCAAATGCAAATTCTGTGTTTAATGCGATGCCTATCAAGAATTTAGTCTCATGGAGTGCTATGATTGCATGTTATGCAAAAAATGGTATTCCCTTGAAGGCTTTGGAACTTTTTCAACATATGATTCATGAGGAGCATGATTCAGTTCCAAATTCAGTAACAATGGTAAGTGTGCTTCAAGCTTGTGCGGCTCTTGCTGCTTTGGAGCTAGGAAAGCTGATTCATGGGTATATTCTTAGAAGGGGTCTTGATTCTATCCTGCCAGTTCTTAGTGCCCTTATAACTATGTATGGAAGGTGTGGTAAGCTTGCATTAGGGCAGCATGTATTTGATCAGATGAAAAAGCGTGATGTTGTTTCATGGAATTCTTTGATTTCGAATTATGGGATGCATGGTTTTGGAAAGAGGGCTATTCAAATTTTTGAAAAAATGACCAACCAAGGAATTTCACCAAGTCCCATATCATTTATAAGTGTTTTGGGAGCTTGCAGCCATGCAGGCCTTGTCAAGGAGGGGAAGATTTTGTTTGAGTCAATGGTAAGTAAGTATGGGATCCATCCAAGTATGGAGCATTATGCTTGTATGGTGGATCTTCTTGGCCGAGCAAACCAATTGGATGAAGCAATGAGAGTTATAGAAGATTTGCGCATTGAACCAGGACCCAAGGTCTGGGGCTCGCTTCTTGGATCTTGTAGGATTCATTGTAATGTCAAATTTGCAAAAAGAGCAAGCAAAGCACTTTTTGAGTTGGAGCCTTGGAATGCTGGTAACTATGTTCTTTTAGCCGACATATATGCCGAAGCTAAGATGTGGAATGAGGTAAAGAGAGTCAAGAAGCTTTTGGAGGCCCGTGGCCTGCAAAAGATTCCCGGCTGCAGTTGGATTGAAGTTAAAAGGACAATATATTCATTTGTCTCAGTTGATAGCACTAACCCGCGAAATGAACAACTCCATGCTCTCCTACTGAAATTGTCAAATGAGATGAAGGAGCAGGGTTATGTCCCGCAGACAAAAGTAGTTCTTTATGATCTTGATGAAGAAGAGAAGGAGAGGGTTCTATTGGGACATAGTGAAAAGCTTGCTGTTGCTTTTGGACTCATTAATACTGCTAGGGGTGAAACCATTAGGATCACAAAGAATTTGAGATTATGTGAAGACTGTCATTCTGTTACAAAATTCATTTCAAAGTTTGCTAATAGAGAGATTCTTGTTAGAGATGTGAATCGCTTCCACCACTTCAAAAACGGGGTATGTTCCTGCGGTGACTATTGGTAGTTCTTTGTAGAATATTATGGAGTTGAGATGCCCAATAAATTGATTCTCCTATTGTAAGAGAAATTTGATGAAGGTATAGTTTTTGGACATATACACGAGTGCTCAGTCTGCTGCTGATTCAATTATATAAAATTCAGGATAAATTGAAGTTTAGCTCTCGTCCAGAATTACTTTGCCTTAAGTTTAAGGTGTTGCCCTCAGTTGGGGAGTACAAAACATTGGTGACCCCCTTTTTGCATTAGTCTTCATTAAGCTGGTGAAGCCAATTATTTTATTTTATTTTTTTAAGTATTGCTAAAAATTATAAAATGATTCTTAAAATAAGTAAATTTTTATATGATGAGTCATTATATCTTTTTAACTAATAGGTTCAGGTTGAGTTGAATGAAACTGATGAACATGGCTGGCATAGTATTTGGTCTTTTTTTTTTGGACTAATATTTAGTCAAGTTAAATATGTTAACAGGATTGTGTTGGGACTCACAGTCATATATTGAGAACCTCCATTGAGTTTCTTTATCGTTGGATTTTGAAATGAGATATGGGTTTGATCCCACAGTTTTGGCCCAGAACATTAAGATCTTATGCATATGTTCCTTATTATTTATATCCATATTTTCAGTTTTTATTTTATTCAATTCAATTGCCAATGTTATGATGTGTTAGTGAGTGATTTATAAGAATTTTTATAAATGTTCTGAGTTATGAGGCTTGTTTTGGTTTTGGTGAGTAAATTGTATAAGACAATAGATTGAGTCACTGAAAAAAGTTGGTCATTTTATTCTAGTTGTGGTACCCAAACTGACGTTTTCAAGTCCACTTTTTTGGTAAAAATGTTATTTGGCAAATTTTACACCTCATTTTCCCAAACTTCATTTTTTATTGAAACTTAACGCTTTGCCAACTGAACTTACATCTTGCTTTTCAATTGACAAAAGTTTGTAGGTCTTTTTTTTTTTGCAGTAAGTTTGTAGCAGTTAATTACTACAATTAATGCACAGCAACAATTAAAATTATTTACATCATGAAGGATATGTAACTGAGTTATTAGTTATATAATATTATATTATAAAATTTATATCTTTTTCAATAATTAAAAGTACTTTTAATTTTTATCATCCAAATAAATTTTAGTTTATCAAATTTACTTTAAAAAAATATAAACTTAAATCATGTTATAAGTTCACAACAAATTTACTTTTATTTAAATTTTATTTTGGCAAACTTTATTTTATTCTAATATAAATTTGTAAACTTAAATTCAAGCATTCCCTTTACCATTCAACTTTCATATAATTTGTTTTGTTATCATTTCACCATCATATAATATTCTTAATTTTAATTTTAATTTAATTAATCGTGTAAAAGTCAAAATAATAACATTTTAATTTTAATTTAATGTTGAAAGTATATCTTGTGTAGTATGTCACTCTAACCGAGTGTAAATTTGGTGTTTAATATAGATGATCTAGATTTGTTTCTTGTAAAAATGTTTAAAAAAAGTAAACACAAAATAAAAACAATTTTTTTACTTTTGTAAGATAAAAAAATTAAATATAAATAATTCAAATACAAATAAATTGCATCCATATATAACTTATATCCTAAATATTTTTGTACTCTTTTCAAGTTATGACGAAATTAAAATTAACTTAATATCAATATCAATACATAATCAATATATCATATATTATATATGATCATGCATCTCTCTCTCCTCTCACACACACACACACACACATATAGTCATAAAATTTATAGGAAGTCCAATTATTCTTTGTTTTTAGATTCGATCTTATAGATAACTTGGAGGGAAAGAGATTTATTTCCCTAGTCTCCAGTTGTTTGAATAATTGTATCCTTACAAGAATGTTTGAGTTAATAAAATTGTCTGTTTTAGCCAAAAAAAAAAAACACACTATGTATTAGAAAAAAAAAATGACATGCATCTCAAACTCCTTATAATATACGAGGCCTATCTCTAGTTTTAAAATAGAGCAATTTAATAACAATTTTGTATCATTTTCGAGAGTATTTAAATTCAAGTAAAATTGACTTTTAAATGGTTTGATTTTATTGGTGCTGTAAATAGTAAAATGTATTTATAAGAATCAAAATGAAAATTAAATAACTCAAACAAAGCTACCAAAATATAATTCATAACCAAGCGAATGACGTTTAAATGGTAGATTTTAGTTTTTCATATTAAATTTATTTATATACACATGCACATTCATTATGAGCTTAAGATAGTGTGAGTATCATATTATTAGACCTAAATTTTACAAAAATTTTCATGCTTTGATTCCAACGAATAAATTTTTTGTGCATATAATACTTTTCTAAGCTTATTAATTTATCTCTTGCATTTACATTTGTTCCGGCAAATTTGTCATGCATACAGATTCATTACCCGCAACCTGGCCAATTTTACGAAGAAAACAATTTATATGCAATCTTTTCTATATTTGACATCAGATTTATCATTTAAATCATTATACATTTACATTTATTTATCAAATTAATATTGTGTCGCTAAAATCTTAGAAAAAGTGTCAAATATTTAATGAGTTATTTTAATCTTTCCAAAAATTTTAAAATTTTGGTCAAAAATTTAAAATTACATTTTTCCAGAAAATTCTTACAAATATCACGATATCAAAATATTGTAATAAGCGAATCGATCCTAAAATGAAAGCACTGTGATTCAGGCAAAAAAAAAAAAACAGTGGAAGATTAGAAAAAAAAATTTATGTACAATTGCTTGTCTGAATTTTGAAGTAAAATACGTTAACTTTCCTTGATTACATAGACATCACTTCAATTTTAAAAGCTTATATAAACATCTTTTGAAATTAAAGATGCATTATACAAGTATCTTCTCTATTTTTTAAATTTTATGTCCATTAACCTAATGGTTATTTTATTATTAAATAGCTTTCATTAGACCAATCCAAAATACACCCATTCCACATAAATATTAATTTTATAATTATTTAAATATATTAATTGATTGTTTTTAGTATCAAAAATATTTTTCATGGTCAAAGATTAATCCCTTTAAAATATAAAGATTATTTAAGTGGATTTTATCTCCCCCAATAAAACCTTTTTCATATATATGGACACAAATTAAAAATTTTTTAATACATATATGTTTTAAAACTTTTTGTCATATTATAAAATTGAGTAATTTTATAGTTTAAATTTTGTTGCAAATATATTTATGGGGGAATTACACATTAGGACCAAGATACAGAATTAATTAAAAATTGAGATTTACTGTTCATTTAATTATAATAAAGAACCAAATATAGTTAAATGAAATTAAAAAAATTATGCAATTACTAAAATATCCTTGAGACATCCCTCATTTACTAACGGCTGACGGCAATCGGTCAATGACGTTGACCAAAGGTTGATAGACCAATGGCGACGGTCAATGATCATTGGTAATCTGTCAATGCCGATCAACGATCGCCAGCATTAGTCAACACTGATCAATGGTTGCCGGTAGCCGATCAACAACAACTGGTTATCAATTGCAAAATCAAAATATGTGAGTTGCAAAATATGAATAAGAAGTTACAAATTCCTGATAAAATTAAAATCTGATTGCTTCAGGTTAAAACTAAGAAAATAAGTTATAAAATCAAAATATGGAAGTTACAAAGACCTGGACTCAATTTGATACGTATAAAGTTAAAATTTGATTGCTCTATATTAAAATTTGAAAAATAAATTGTAAAATCAAAATAAAAGAGTTGTAAAATGTGAGTAAGAAGTTACAAATCCTCAAGCTAATTTGATACTTATAAAATTAAAATTTGATTACTTCATATTAAAATTGGGAAAATAAGTTGCAAAATAAGAACAAGAGAGTTGCAAAATGTGAATAAGAAGTTATAAATCTTGGAGCCAATTTGATGCTTATAAAGTTAAAATCTGATTACTTCATGTTAAAATTTGGAAAATAAGTTATAAAATTAAACAGGAGAGTTGCAAAATGGGAGTAAGAAGTTGCAAATTCCTGGAATTTAATACTTATGAAGTTAAAATCCGATTACTTCATGTTAAAATTCAAAACATAAGTTGCAAAATCAAAACAGGGGAAATGCAAATTCCTAGAACTAATTTAATGCTCATAAAGTTGAAATTCAATTTTAACCTTGTCAATATGGAGTAATCTAATTTTAACCTTATCAATATCAAAGTGACTTCAGAGATTTGCAACTTCTTACTCATATTTTACAATTCTCATATTCTTATTTAGCAACTTATTTTTTGAATTTTAACATGAAATAATCCGATTTTAACTTTATATATATTAAATTTGCTCCAAGATTTGCAACATGTTACTCACATTTTACAACTTTCATCTCTTGATTTTTCAACTTATTTTTTAAAACTTAATATAAAGCAATTGAATTTTAACTTTATAGGCATTAGTCTAGATATTTGCAACTTCCATATTCTGATTTTACAACTTATTTTCATAATTTTAATATGGGACAATCAGATTTTAATCTTATTAGGAATTTGTAACTTCTTACTAATATTTTGCAATTCTGATTTTGCAATTGATAACCATTGATTATTAACTGGTCAAAAATAATCATTAACCGTTGTTGATCGATCACCGGTAATTATTAACTATAGCCACCGGTCGATCAACGCCATTGATGGTGGGATAAATGGAAGGGTATCTCAGAGATATTTTAGTAATTTCATAATTTTTTAATTTTATTTAATCATATTTTATCCTTTATTATAATTAAATGAATAATAAATTTTAATATTTAATTAATTCTACATTTTGGTTGTGTAATTCCTCCTATATTTATTTACTTAGTTATTAAGTACTCCATCTAATCCTTAATATAAGATCCTTTTAACTAGATTAACTAGATTATGTGAATTAAGAATTAGAATTAAAACTAATTAACTGTCTTAATTTTTTTAAAAATTTTAATATTTTTCTAAAACTACCCTTATTTAATTTATCTCTCTTTTTCTTTAAATAAGTATATTTTTTAAAAATAAATAATAAATATATCTTTATATATTATAAAAAATTTTATATTTAATATCAACATAACAAATTCTATATATAGAATTGAAGATAATAATCTTTTAAGACGCGTGTGGGCGCGGGCAAAATGGCAGATGCATAGGTGTACGGGGAAGTGCGCTCTGCATGGTTGGGGAGATAAATTGATGAAAAAGAGATTTAAGGATAAATTGATAAATTTATTTATAAATTGATACTTTTTTTTATTTATATTATAAAATATTTTATATAAAATATATACGTATTTAAAAAATTATTTTCATTTAAAATTCATGAAAATAATATCAAAATTTATCATTTTATTCTTATTTAATATTTTATTATTATTATAAGAATTAGAAAGTTGTGCATAACTTTTCATAGATATAGTCTTTTCATTAGAAGTAAAGAAGAATTAATGAGAAGGATAAAATTGAAAAAATTGTATCTAACACCCTATAATATAGATAAAAAATTTGTTATATAAAACATCTTATAATATAAACTATAGGGAGTAAATTGATAAAACTAAAAAGTTTTAAAATTTTTTATGAATATTTCTAACATAGCTACTAAATTGGATTAAAGTATCAGTTTTAAAAATAAATGAAAGACTTATATAATTAAAATAAAGTAAAAGGGAAGTCAAAATATTTTATTTTAAATTTTATTATATATCCATTGCTAATTGCTAATTGCTAATGGCACAGCATGTGAAAGAATAAATATACAAAATAATGGGAACTTGCATCCCCCTTTGCACCCTTCCCTCTTATCCTGATGATTAATGAAAGAGAGTAAGATCAAGGTATGCCAAATACTCTCCTTCCCCTTGAATCATCCCCCCAATGAACTAAATTCTGAGATTCACAACCACCAAATGAGCAAAATACTGGCTTTTGCTTTCTGTTTCTGCTTCTGATGCGTCAGTTGCGCGACACCAAATAGGGCATTATTAATGCAACTACAAAAGCATGAATTTAAATTCTTAAAACATTACAAATAGTAAATGAACATTATAATTCGTTTCAACATTACGTATAATATTGATGATTTTTTGAACATGCATTTTCTGCTATTTTTATTTCAAATTTCACGTTATTAAAATCAAATAGTGTAATTAGCTATCTATCTAAGAAGTAATGGGAGGCCAAGAAATTTTTTTGTTCAATTGCATGGACGCACCCAAATCATGGGGGTTGTGATAAGAAAAAATATACAAAATGATGGGCTTTAGCATCCTTGTTGCGTGTATGTGTGAGAGAGAGGCCCTGCACTTCTCTCTGCTGTGCGGCACATGGGGTGGGAACCACCCACCCCTCGCATCTCTTTTTTTCTCTCGCGCAGCAGAGAAACAGAGTTCAAGAGAGAGTGTGTGATCACAGAAGAGCAGAGTTTTCCCTTTTCTTTGAATTTGTCACCTTTTAGCTAACAATTTTTCATCTTAGGCATATGCAAGGATTTTATTTTATTTTATTTTTCTGAAATGACATCCATTTCAAGATGGATGGTAAATAAACAATACAAGTCATTTTACTTTTATATATTATATATATTTTTTACGGAAGTTTAATATATTATATTGATTCAAGTACTGGATAGCTTCTGGCAAAAAGAGAAAAAAAGTATTGGATAGCTGTATGGACCCAAAAAATATTGGATAGTTGTGATCAAATGAAATGTGGCTCTATGACTTTATGTGATGAAAATGTAGTAAGTTTTCTTAATTCATTGAAGAAAACATGAGAGTATGGCTATTAGGAAAGAGTGAAAAATTTTGCTGACTTGGTAATCTTGATTGAAATGTCATTTATGCTCTAATCTTTTTGAAATTTGAAAATGGTATTCTTGGTATAGTGTTTGCTTTATGGATAGAGTCTTCTCTACTATATTGGCTATACTGTTTTTATTTGTATAATTATATTATTTTTCTCCATCCTATTAGTTAGATTTCAATATTTGTGTTCTATTTTATCATTGCAGTAATTTTTCATTTTGTTGATTGATGGTGAACAGGGGTCATATTAAGTTTATGGTAATTGTTAGGAACTTAAAAATTAGTTAATAGCGATTTTTCATTGATAAGTTAATCTTTCATTTTCATACTGAAGAGGAGTTTTCACACTGAAAATTGATGTTGGTAGAAATCAATAGAAAGTATTCAAATAAAATTTTTTAAGATAAAATGAAAATGCATTTTAAAAATAAAAAAAAGTGAACATTGATTTAAAAACAAAAAATTTGTATGTTGTATTTAACATTTTCTAAAATAAAGTAATCACATAAATTAAAAACCCCTGATGAAGACAGAAGATTCGAAGTTTCCGTTCTAATCTAGAATGCTAACGTAGCCATATGCTCATTTGTGCTGGGCTTGCAACATTTTCTTTCTTTCATGACAAGCCCCTTGTTAAGATTCTTACTTCAATCACCGCCTTCCTACACTTTCCCATCTCCCTTTAAATACCACAAACACCCGTCTCCTGAGTGACTCACACTCTTTTCTCTTTTTCTCCTTTCGTCCCTCGCCTTCTCTGCACTCTTCACACACTGAACCTCTCGTCGTCTTGATTTGCGTCGCCATGGATGAGAACCTTAGGAAACTTACTGAAGCTCTCCTTGTTGATAGTAAGCCTTTGTCGTCGGATGATCTTGTACAGAAGCTACGCTCCGACGATGCGATCAGGTTAGGACTCAACTCTTTCTACTCGATTCTCAAGCGCGGCGTCGAGGTGGTCGGAGATGGAAGGTTGGGCCTCCAATTGTGGAACGATTTGCAGATTCAGGCAATTTCTTCATTCGCATACGCGATTGTTTCAGCTTCTCGATCTTTGTCAGGTACTTGAGTGATCATTTCTTTCTAGTCTTGTAGAAATTTGCTTCTTGTTTCGTTTTGTTCTATATTAAATGCTTTGCTAGCTGTTAGATTTTGGTTTTGGAACTGAGAGTTGTAGTATATGTCTGGCGGATGATGAAAATTTTCAAATTACTCTGGTCTTTTCTTTTGCTCTTAATTTTTTTCCGCGTAGTTTTGATGTGTTTTTGGTATGACGAAGAGTTTTCCCGTAGGAAGTAAAGCGATGATAATTACTTATTTTACCTGAAGTATATTTTTCGAAATGCTAGAAAAACAAATTGAGATTTCATCTATCTTAATTTCTATTTCGTTGTCGTTATTACATGAATAGTGGAGCAAGCGGAAGCAATACTTGTTGCAATTGTGCAGCAGGCGATAGAATTTGCTGTATGTTACATCGAAACTTTCGGATTCAATGACGATGATCTTGGGACTCAGGTATGATTTTATCACACGCTTTTAAGGCCAGGTTCTGATGAGTTCCTTTTTAATTCATTGTTTCTTTTTTTTTAAGGAGTTCAAAATTAAAGCAGATGAAGTTGAATTTGATCGAATTCCTTATCCTTCTTGAAAGTGAACAATAATTAGCATATAACATAATCTGTTGATTAGAGACATACCACAATAATTTTTCGTGCAAGTGTAATTTCTTGACTTTCTGGACGCCTGTATCTCTGGCTAAGGCTGAATCATTGTCTTGTGAAAACATGCTATATACTGGGATTATAATGGGTTGTTTCTGAATTATTTTTTGGCTAACTGGCACAAGGATTCAATAAAGACGAATTTAGAAGTTGTGACCTGGAAAGGGATTTTGTTTGGAAGCCAGATCAACACCATGCTAAATTGGTTAGACTATTGCACAAGATTTTATGGACTATTAATGTTTAGTATCCAATGGATTCAAAACATTTTTCCCCCGGGGAAGAGAAAGAGTCTGTGTTTGAAAGAATTCATTGGTGTCGTATAATCCATGTAATCGACCCCACTTAATGGGATAAGACTAATGTTGTTGTTGTTGAAAGAGAAAGAATCTGATTAAAGAAAAGAAAAAACAATTAAAATTAACTGGATGATCAATTGAATCATGAACAAAAAATAGTAAACAAAAAATTGTAAAATGCTGCTTTTTTTTGGACAGAACCTATCTTGATGATTATCCCAAAGGTTATTACCCCATTGCTCAATAAAAACTAGCTGCACCCCAAGGTTAAGTCAGATGGACAAACAGTAGAGTGAGTAGCTAATGGATTTAAAATTTCGGATAGCTTAATTTGTGGACCTGAGTTTCCTTGTGGACCCTTTGGCAAGATGTATATAAGATTAATCTCAATGGAAAACCCTATTTCAAGATGGTATATCCTACTTCCTTCACTGTTTTCTGGAATCCTCAATATCAATATATTATATAAAAATGTTACAAAAAAAATATTATATAAAAAACAGAATGGTTGAGTATTGTTCCTTTATTGTTCAATTATTGTTCGTTGATGTGACATTGTATTGATATATTATGAAAACCAAGTCGTTTAGTCATTATTCTTTTCAAAATAGTTTGAATACCCTCTGCATTGCACAGTGGGACTGTTCTAGTTTTGTTCTAATTGGTTTTTCTCACAAGCCTAGCTGTAATACGTGTATATTGACAATTTTGTCTTTAAAGAAGACTATTACATGGATATTTCTTGTCAATTGAAATACATTTCATGGACAATCTTATCACTTTCCTCAAATTTCTTTGGAGTTGAAGATAACTCTGATTTCTTGCAATGACTAAGGGAGAAAAAAGGTCCTTTAGCTGATTTTTAACTAAAACAAGCTAGCATCTGATGGGCATAGCTTTATTTAAGACATCTTGAGTAGTGTACATGCACTTATGAACTTAGGATACCTTGGGGATAGATATGAAGAATGTCTTTTTTTTTTTTTTTTCTTTTTCCCTTGAATGATATGGCTAGAAAGGGGTTAGAGAGAGAGAGGACCCATAATTCACGTGTCCCCCAATCACTGAATCTTGCAAGAATGTTCATCCATGATTTTCTTCTTAATTTCTTATAAATATTGTATTCTTAATTTTCTGGTCTCTACACAAGAAATATTCAAAGATGTTACTTAGGAGTCGCCTGGTATACTTCCCGGGAAGTATACTTCCTGGAAAGTTAACTACTCGGGAAGTGTTTATATAATTTGCATGGTTTATTTTAAGTTTCCGGGAAGCTCCAATTATATTTTAAAAGAAATATATTATATTTTTATGTTAAATACAAAAATACCCTTTTTATTAAGAAAATAGATTAACAAATTAAGAGCCTTTTTGGAAAATTATTGTAAGATACTCGGGAAGTAGAACTTCTCAGGGGTTTGCTTGGGAAGTAGAACTTCCCGAGTTAAGCTCAACTTCCCGAGAATTTTCAAATTTTTTTCAAACCAAGCAATACTAGTTGCTTTACTTCCCGGGAAGTTGAACTTTCTGTCCCTACTTTCCCCATACCAAGTGACCCCTTAGTCTATTGACCTGGGCTATCTTTTTGGTGGTTCCTTTTTATTCATTCCTGATTTTTGTTGGATATTCCAGAACAACATGATTCATCTCTTAGAGATAGCTTTGGTAGATGAAATGGATAAAGCAGGGGACATGTTGCTACCTAGGCCTGCGACCACATTTGTAGATATGTTACCAGTGGTTGATGCTTACTGTTGTAATTTTGTGGAAGACCACATCAAATGCCATCTTGAAGGTATCATTTTCATTTTAAACATTCAACTTATTGTTTCTCATGCCTTTCCTTTTAACCTAACTGAGCTCATTTTTGTATGCAAGAAGGCTTAAGATGCTCAAAGGAAGGAAAAACATTGGATTGGCTTCTAAAGACATTAGCATCTGAACGGATGCTACTTGATAGGCAAGGATCTGGGCTCAATGGACCTACATATTGTCAAGATTGCAGTAAACTGGTCTTTATATCCCAGCATTGGGCAGTTGCCCATGGGAAATACATTCCTCGTTTGATTTTGCTGTGCAATGAACTTATGAAAGTCAAAGATGTGTTTGATGAGAGGGTGGTGGGTGCAAGTTTCCGAAAGAGACTTTCATTCACTTTGAGGATTTTCAAGTTACTTGGAAGCCTTACTAAGGATGTTCCATGTGTTGAATATGATGCCTCACTGGTGAAGGCAGTTGCTTCATTTGCTGATGTTTTGTCAAGCTTGTTTAGAGTTGAATTTGAGTTTGTTTCTGCACATGCTGTTACTGAGGGAAGTTTTGAGAGCATCATTCTAATGGTCCTGGAAGAATTCCTTCACATTGTTCAAGTTATTTTCTGCAATGGTAGTGTTCCCCAGAATGTTCAAGCTTGTATTGTAGCATCTATAATTGAAAGTTTAGATTCTTCTGTATGGAGATATGATAAGTCTGCTCCAAATTTGAAGATTCCATTAGCTTATTTCCCTCGTTGTGTCATTTATACACTGAAACTCATTGACGATCTGAAGAGACAAAGGCATCAGGCTTTTCCTGAGTGGATAGATTTTGATGCAGAACTTGCTGGCAGCTCTACTGCTATACAGAATGATTCAGCTTCATGCATTGTTCATAATGAGACTATCTCTTTACTAAAGAGATACACAGTTGAAGAGCTTCTGAAACTAATATTTCCTGTATCAAGCCAGTGGATTGACAAATTGATGCAACTTGCTTTGTTCCTTCATTCTGAAGGACTAAAATTGCGGCCAAAAATGGAAAGGTCATCTTCTAGTTCTGCAAAATTTAGCTGCTCATCTGATGTTGAAAATGCAGCATGTCATGAGGATGAGGCTATTTTTGGTGACCTTTTCTGTGAGACTGGGCGTTCTGTTGGATCTACAGATGGATGTGAACAGCCACCTGCTGCTGCTGCTTCTAGCTCCAGCTATCATGATATGCCAATTCAAGCTGCCACAGAAATTCTGTACTTTCTTAAGACATCTGTCTTTTCTCCTGAGTGGCATCATTCTCTTTATGAGGATGGATGCAGCAAAATCAGTACAAGACACGTTGACATTTTGCTTTCCCTAATCAATTGTCATGGCTGTTGTTCTGAAGATAATATGTCTCATAATGTTACTCCTTTGCATGGAGACAGGAAGATTGGACAAATTCATGAACTGTGCTTTGATCTTTTGCACAGCCTTATTACACACCATGCTTTGGCTGATTCACTTGAAGTGTACCTTGTGGAGAAGATCCTTAATGTAGAAAATGGTGCTTTTAGTTACAATGATAGGACCCTGACTTTACTGGCTCACACATTGTTTTCTTGGACAGGCTCTGTTGATAGTTTGTTGAGAACCAAAATTTATCGGGCATATGTTGCCTACATTGTTGACAAGGTGCAGTCTATATGCGTAAAATGTCCAAGTGTCAAGGATCTTCTTGGCACCCTTCCCTCATTGTTTCACAATGAGATAGTTCTTGTGGCATTCCACTTGTCTGCTGGAGATGAAAAGGCAGTGCAAGCAAACCTAATCTTCTCAACCCTTAAAGAAGTTTCTAAAGCAGCATCGGATTTGAACAGCACGCAGTTGACTTGCTGGGCTTTAGTGGTTTCAAGGTTAATCCTAATTCTCCGTCATATGATATTTCACCAACATACATGTCCAACGCCATTGCTTTTAGATGTGCGGTCTAAGTTAAGGGAAATCCCTTTGTCTGGGTCATCTACACCAAATACTGTGAATGATCACTTGTCATCTTGGTCATCAATTGCGTTAAAGAATGTTATGGGTGGATGGCTTGGAGAGGAAGTTGTTGTTAGTAGTTTGACTGATCAACTGATTGATGTTTCTGAGTCTTCTTCATTTGCTAGGGATGACTTGGCAGTTGACAGCTTAAATCTGAATTGGAATGACATTTATATGATCTTTTCACAAGTTCTGGGATTTTGGAGAGGCAAAAAGGCCTTAACATTGGAAGATCTAGTTGTTGAAAGATATCTTTTTACTCTTTGTTGGGATATTCCTTTTGTTGGCTCTGAGACAGACCAAACAATCATTCCTTGGAGTGGGGACTTCTCTCTGGATTTATATAATATGTTGCATTTTTTCCACTTCAGTCATTCACTTCTGGGCCATCACGAGCTTATTGGGAAGTGCACTACTTTTCCAGATGTTATACTAAGTTTACTTCAGCATTTAGATGCTGTGTCAGTACCAGAAGACATTGATGAATTAAGTTGGGATTTTCTCAGAAACGGGATGTGGTTGTCTCTGATAATCTCATTCATTAATATGGGTGTATGGAGATATTGTACAGACAGTGCACTTTCTAATGAAGGTCTTCTCTGGACAGAAGGTCCTTTTGGGGACCAAAGTTACGTTAAACTTGCTGGAAGCATGATTTCCTCCATGATTGAAGCTGGTCACTCTGCATCGCTTGTGGACCTGCTCTCATCCTTGCTGAACAAATATGTGCAGATTCATCAGAAAGCTTTCCTTGCTACCCTTAGTTACAAGCAGAAGTTGGTTCCTGGGTTTTCACCAACCTTGCTTCTTAAACATACTGGAATTGATAAATGCCTGCAGGATGAGCTTCTGGAGAGGAGTGGCTCCAACCTAAGTGAGCTGGAGTCTGTTCTTAGTGTGTTATCAAGGCTGGATGCTACTATTCATAAAAAAACTTCAGGGATGCTATATGGGGCATCATCAGAATGCTTGTTGCATGGTTTTCCTTGTCATCTTTCTACTTATAGTGCAACTATGCTTTCTTCCATTCTTAGCATAAGAGGAATAATCTTTGTTCTAGATGGATTGCTCAGAATACAAGATGTGGGAAGAAATGTTAACTTGAAGATAGAGGTCCTTGAACAAATTCTTGATGTGGTCATGAATATCAAGTTTGATAGGATCTTTGGAAGTATTCATGAGAAATGTGACTCCATCTATCGCAACTTGAGTGCAGGAATGGAAAGTTCAACTCATGCAAACTTAATTCTAATGAAGCAAATGGAAGGGTTTCTAAGGGACATCAATGCTGGAGGAGTTGGTGATGGCTGCGTTCATGAATGGATGATTAACAAGATAATTGACATTTTGAGCAGCCTTAGAAAAGATCCATCAAAATCTGCCATATTTCAATTTTATCTTGGTGTTGAAAATGTGTCAGGGCAGATGGACAGGCTTTTGCAGTTGCATCCTGGTGGCTGTTTGGTTCTGATTGACTCTCTAGATAGCTGTTACTCTGAATCAGTTAATGTGAAGGTTCTTGGTTTCTTTGTGGATCTTTTATCTGGTGAATTATTTCCTGATCTCAGAAGGAGGATGCAAAGGAAATTTCTGGACAAAGATACACATTACTTATCTAAATGGTTGGAGACAAGGCTTTTAGGCAGCTTAATGGAGTCTGGAGATGGGGCCAACAGTGGTAAGGGGTGCTCCAGTTCCCTCAGGGAATCAACAATGAATTTTATTCTATGTCTTGTATCATCATCCTCTGAGCAATCAAAAGAACTACAGCATCACATCTTTGATTCTGCACTGCTGTCTCTTGATACTGCCTTTTTGCAATTTGACATATATGCAGCCAAGTCATATTTCAATTTCATTGTTCAAATTTCAAGAGGGGAATACTTGATGAAATTGTTACTGACGAAGACTGTAATGCTGATGGAGAAGTTGGTGGGCAATGAACATTCGCTCCCGGGGCTGAAGTTTCTATTTGGTTTCATTGAAACTGTCTTGAGTGATTGTGGTTCTGGTAAGATCTCCCTGCAAAGAACATCTAGCAAGTGTTCTTCTGGCACTTCTCTTGGGGTAGGGCATGTTGCTGGACCAGTGGGATCCAGGAAGAATTCTGAGACATTCATTCTTTCTGCCAATCAGGAAGGGGGATCAGCCTCTCTCGAATGTGATGCAACTTCTGTTGATGAGGATGAGGATGATGCGACTTCTGATGGTGAGGTTGTTAGTGTAGATAAAGATGAAGATGAAGATGCTAACAGTGAGAGGGTGCTTGCCTCTAAAGTCTGCACATTTACATCCAGTGGCAGCAATTTTATGGAACAGCACTGGTACTTCTGCTATACATGTGACCTGACAGTATCAAAAGGCTGTTGTTCTGTCTGTGCTAAGGTTTGTCATCGGGGTCATCGTGTTGTTTATTCCCGCTCAAGTCGGTTTTTTTGTGACTGTGGTGCTGGGGGTGTTAGAGGTAGTAACTGTCAATGTTTGAAACCTCGGAAATTCACTGGAAGTAGTAGTGCACCTGTTCGGAGCTCTAATACTTTTCAGTCATTTTTACCCTTTTCTGAGGATGGGGATCAACTGCCAGACAGTGATTCAGATTTTGAAGAGGACATCTGTTCAGATGTAGATAACTCTCTGAATTTGTCTATTCCTAAGGAGCTTCAAGATGGGATTCCACTGGTACTGGAAGAACTTGATATTGAAAGCCAGGTGCTCAATCTTTGCACTTCGTTGATGCCATCTATAATTATTAGAAGAGACTCTGACCATTTAAAGGATAAAAAAATCATTTTGGGTGAAGATAAGGTGCTCTCTTATGGTGTGGATCTCTTGCAGTTGAAGAAAGCATATAAAAGCGGATCATTAGATCTAAAGATAAAGGTTGATTATTCAAATGCCAAGGAGCTAAAATCACATTTAGCAAGTGGTTCTCTTGTCAAGTCACTGCTCAGTGTCAGCCAAAGAGGTCGACTTGCTGTTGGGGAAGGTGATAAGGTTGCTATATTTGATGTTGGACAGTTAATTGGACAAGCTACCATTACACCTGTCACAGCTGACAAGACCAATGTAAAACCTCTTTCTAAAAATGTTGTTCGCTTTGAAATTGTACAACTTGCATTCAATCCTGTGGTGGAGAATAATCTTGTTGTTGCGGGTTATGAAGATTGCCAGGTCCTCACGTTGAATCACCGTGGTGAAGTAATTGACCGACTTGCTGTTGAACTAGCTTTGCAAGGTGCATATATAAGACGTGTGGATTGGGTCCCGGGCTCACAAGTTCAGTTAATGGTTGTGACTAACAGGTTTGTCAAAATCTATGACCTGTCCCTGGACAATATCAGTCCAATGCACTACTTCACTTTGCCAGATGACATGATTGTGGATGCCACTCTCTATCTGGCTTCCCAGGGAAGAATGTTTCTTGTTGTTCTTTCAGAAAATGGTTCCATATTCAGGTTTGAATTATCTGTCAAAGGGAATGTTGGGGCCATGGCATTGAATGAAATTGTGCAGATTCAGGGAAAAGAAATTCATGCCAAGGGTTCATCGTTGTACTTTTCATCAACTTATAAACTGCTCTTTATATCATTTCAAGATGGCACCACCGTGATTGGACGATTAAGTTCCAATGCTGCCTCCATAGTTGATATGTCTTCTTTATATGAGGAACAAGATGATAAACTACGGCTGGCTGCAGTGCATCATTGGAAAGAATTGGTGGCTGGAAGTGGCTTATTTGTCTGCATATCAAGTGTGAAATCGAATTCTGCACTTGCTGTGTCAATGGGGGAACGTGAAATACTTGCACAGAGCATGCGGCATTCAGTGGGTTCAACCTCACCTATAGTTGGGATGACTGCATACAAACCACTGTCAAAGGATAAAATACACTGTCTTGTCTTGCATGATGATGGTAGCCTTCAAATATACTCACATGTCCCTCTGGGCGTTGATGCTGGTGTGAGTGCAGCATCAGAGAAAGTTAAGAAATTAGGTTCTAATATCCTCAGTAAAGCCTATGCTGGTACAAATCCTGAATTTGCTCTTGATTTCTTTGAGAAAACTGTTTGTATTACGTCAGATGTGAAACTGGGTGGTGATGCCATTAGAAATGGTGATTCTGAAGGAGCAAAACAGAATTTAGTAAATGAGGATGGTTTTCTTGAAAGTCCCAGCCCAGCAGGTTTTAAGGTATTCTTTCTAATTGAATGGTGACTATGGGCTTACTTTGTTTGCTGTAGTTTCCATTCTCAGTGTACTTTAATTGTTGTCGTCTTTTTCTTTTTAGTATGGGAATAAAGAGTATAATGCTTTAGGAGGCCTGTAGCATCGCAGCTATCGTTGTTGTCCAAGTTATTTGATAAAAAAATGCCCACCTTCAGGGAGGGGGACAACAATTCTTTTGGGTACATAAATTGATGATACACTTTTGGGGGATTGGATTCACGGAATTATACATTTCCCTGCAACAGTATGTTTTTTATTCATGACTCAAATTGTTATATTTTTCTGAATTCTTGCTAAATTTTCAAAAATGCCTCTATCATAGTTATGCACATTATATTTCTTTTACATACTTGTAGATTGTTGTTGTTGTTATGATTATTATGATTTTATTTATTACATTACTAAACATAAATTCTATTTGACCGTATTTTCGTATTCATTATTTATTTATTTATTTTTACTATTTATCATCTTTGAAATTCTGTCTTATAATTTTTATTTGAACATGTATAAATGAGGTGTTTTAATTTTTGTATTCATTTATTAGTTTATAATTTATTACTTTTTATCAATGTATTTTATTTATGATTTATTATTAAATTATATTTGTTAGTTTTTTATGTTTTACTTGTAATTTTATTTTTTATCTTGATGGGAGTGTTAGGGTAGGGATGGATAAGAGTCTTTTAAAATTTTTTAAAATATTGCCATTTTTTTTTTTTAATTTTGCCCCTACGGGAATCCAACATTCCTACCCTTCCTTGAGGTTACGTTTGGTATGTTGAAAGCCGCCTTCTGAAAAGGGAATGGGAAAGAAGGTTTCTACTTAAGTGAGTTTGATATGTAGGAAAGGAGGTTCCGGGGAAAGCTACTTTTCTTATTTTGTGAGAACCAACTTTCCTCAAAAAAAGATGAGAAAAGTTGTTGTTTTCCTGGAATAAAAAATTGATAGCAAATTTATTTTTTAAACACCTTTTTAAAGAGGTATTTGTGTCATTTAGTTTTTTTTTTAAAACACTTTTATTTCCTATTGATGTACCAAACATATATTTGGATTGTAAAGTTACTTTCTAGAAAGGTCTCTTCCCATTTCCATTCCTTTTCCCATTCTCATTCCTTGGTTCATTTTATACCAAACGTAGCATGAATAATGAAAATGGAAGGGAATGGGGAGGGGTTTTTAGTTGTGGAATTTTGTAAGCCTGGGAACGCAACATTCTCTGAATATTTTGCTAAAACCTTTACTGATCGGTCCTATTAATCTGGGAACAAATGTTGTGAGAGCCAAGCTCTCCCCTCTTTGTAGTTGATACTTCTTGAAGGTAATTAATTTAATTAAACATATTCTTTACTCTCTATATATGTGCTAAATTTAATATTGTGTCTCACAGAATCAGCATAGATGCTTTTGTGAAAGAGTGATTGTGTCCAGTTCTCAGTATACGTGTGTTCCTCCTTTTGTTTAAATTGGAAATTGTCTCTATGATAGTCTTGTTTCTTTTGGAAAAATCAATGGCCTTCTTCCTCTTGAATCTTGTTGCCTATAGTTCCTTTTCTATGTGTGTTTTTATGATAGATATTTGTCTATATGATTGCATAGGCTTTTATTTACTAGAAATATAGATATTAGGAGAGCTCGGATGATACAGACATGATTGTGTGGGGGATGGGTCTTCTTTTGTTTATTTTTCTCATGGTGCTTATTGTTTCTTTTTCAAACTAGTGGATTTTCATGTAATAAGATTTTGGCAGTGAGGTGCTACCCACCATGTTAATTGCATTGATTGCAATATTTGCCAGTCTGAAGTAGTTGATTATATTTTTTCCCTCTATAATTCTCCTACTTTTATGCACTTCTACAGATATCTGTCTTCAATTCGAACCCCGATATAGTCATGGTTGGCTTTCGAGTTCATGTGGGAAATACATCAGCAAGCTACATACCTTCAAGTATTTCTATTTTCCAGAGGGTTATTAAATTAGATGAAGGAATGCGGTCCTGGTATGATATTCCATTTACTGTTGCTGAATCGCTCCTTGCTGATGAAGAATTTGCAATTTCTGTGGGGCCAACCTTCAATGGCTCAACACTTCCGAGAATAGACTCACTTGAAGTTTATGGTCGAGCTAAAGATGAATTTGGTTGGAAAGAGAAAATGGATGCTGTTTTGGATATGGAAGCAAGAGCACTTGGTTTGAATTCCTCTGTGGCTGCATCTGGGAAGAAGTGCCGATCAATGCAGTCTACTCCTATACAGGAGCAAGTAATTGCTGATGGACTAAAGCTTATCACAAAGTTCTATTCGGTATGTAGGCAGCAAGGGTGCTCAAGGCTTGAGGAAGCAAGAGCTGAGCTCAGCAAGCTTAAGTGCAAGCATTTACTTGAAATAATATTTGAGAGGGACCAGGAACCAGTACTGCAAGCTTCTGCTTGTCGTGTCTTACAGGCTATTTTCCCTAGGAAAGAGATATACCATCAAGTAATCTGTTTTAACTTTTTTTTTATGTGCCAAGTTTGTTCAGTGCATTACTTTCACTTATTTATGCAGATGTAATGTTTATTATGACTCACTGAAGTATTCTCACGTCAGGTTAAGGATACCATGCGGCTTCTTGGGGTGGTGAAATCAGCCTCACTACTATCATCAAGGCTTGGAACAGGTGGTAGTGCAGGAAGTTGGATCATTGAAGGGTTCACTACCCAGATGCGGGCAGTTTGTAAAATTGCATTGCAACGACGTTCTAATTTAGCAACTTTTCTGGAGACAAATGGTATTGCTGCATTTTCTAATTGACTTTTATTTACGTACGGACGTAAAGATTTCCTTTTCAACTCCTGTGGTTTCTAGTGGATTGGACAGAATATTTCAGACATGGTTGATATAAACATTTCTATCTGCTGCATACTGTCATTATGAGATTGTATCTTCTCTATTTCTCATTTGAAGGCAAATTTCATTTTTTTGGTCTTCAAATTTAAGTTGCGCCTGGTTCCTACATATTTATTTTTATGATAGACTTCTTTTCCTTCATGAAATTTTTGGTTAACTAGAGGTGGGTTCTGTGCGTTGCATGGAGTATGAGGTGAGCTACACTGTACATAGTTAATGAATAGTGCGGTTTCCTATGGGTTTTATTGATATGTTGATGATATTGACATATTGATTATTAATTGATGACTATTATTACTGTTGGATAATGTGATTATATTCTTTTAATATGCTTTTTTACCAAGCGGCCTCCATATCCATCTTTCTTTCTCTCTATCTTGGATCACCTGCTTGACAATCAATTTTTGTTTGGAAAACTAATCCTATCTCAAGCAGGTGATAATTAATAGTTGTGGCCACACTGAATTTTATTTAGGACTTGAAAAATTTATTCTTGTGATCTGAATTGAATTGCTAGTAATAATAATTATGGTTTTGCCATTTTCTCTCTTATGGCTTTTTGTTATTGCATTCATTCTTTGTATGCTCCATCTTAAAATCTATCTTTTTAAAGTTTGAGGTGCAGGAGAATGGGACCAAGTGAATGGATTTATTTGTCTGTGGAATTTTTTTCTTCTTCTTGCAACCATTCTGACTTGATATGACTTGCTTCTCTTGCTGGCGTAGGTTCTGAGGTGGTGGATGCACTTATGCAAGTTCTATGGGGAATTTTGGACTTTGAGCAGCCTGACACACAAACTATGAACAACATTGTCATGTCTGCTGTTGAACTTATTTATTGCTATGCTGAATGCTTGGCATTACATGGAAAGGATGTACCACTGCACTCTGTGGAACCTGCTGTTGCATTGCTCAAGAAACTTATATTTTCCTCCAATGAAGCTGTTCAGACAGCCAGCAGGTATTTTCCATATTCTTTGTCCTGAATTAGGATATTTTGTTTGGCCAAAAAAATTAAGATAGTTATTTAAGTTTTATTCGTGTTTCTTTTCCAGTTTGGCCATATCTTCAAGATTGCTCCAGGTCCCTTTTCCAAAGCAGACTATGCTAGCTACAGATGATGCTGTTGAGAGCGTTGTCTCTGTTCCTGGGGCTACTGATGCTAGTGGTGGAAATAACCAAGTCATGATTGAATTAGACTCTATAACTTCATCTGTTCAGTACTGTTGTGATGGATGCTCTACTGTGCCTATACTAAGGCGAAGATGGCATTGTACTGTTTGTCCTGATTTTGACTTGTGTGAGGCATGCTATGAAGTACTTGATGCAGACCGGCTCCCTCCACCACACTCTAGAGATCATCCTATGACCGCAATTCCAATTGAAGTGGATTCAGTTGGAGATGGCAATGAATTTCACTTCACACCTGATGATGCTGGTGACCCTAACTTGTTACCTATCCCGGCTGATGGCAGCATGAAGAATTCTTCTCCATCAATTCATGTCTTGGAACCCAATGATTCAGGAGAATTTGCTGCTTCATTGACTGATCCTGTCTCAATTTCTGCTTCAAAACGGGCTGTAAACTCCTTACTTCTTTCTGAGCTTCTTGAACAATTGAAAGGATGGATGGATACAACCTCTGGAGTGCGGGCAATTCCTGTTATGCAGCTTTTCTACAGATTGTCATCTGCAGTGGGTGGACCTTTTATAGACAACTTAAAGCCTGATAGCTTAGATCTAGAGAAGCTGATTAAGTGGTTTTTGGATGAGATTAATCTCAACAGACCTTTTGTGGCTAAAACCCGTTCATCATTTGGGGAAGTTGCAATCCTGGTCTTCATGTTTTTCACATTGATGCTTAGAAACTGGCATCAGCCTGGTAGTGATAATTCTATGCCAAGACAGAGTGGAGCTGTGGAAACACATGATAAGAATGTCATCCAACTTCCAATACCCACTACAGGGGCTGCCAAGCCTTCAGCAGATGACCAAGAAAAGACTGACTTTGCATCACAGTTGCTTCGAGCTTGTGATTCTCTTAGGCAGCAATCTTTTGTAAATTATTTGATGGATATATTGCAGCAGCTAGTGCATGTTTTCAAATCTCCTGTTAATAGTGAAAGTGCACTTAATTTTAATGCAGGGCCTGGATGTGGGGCTCTGCTAACAGTACGTAGAGACTTACCAGCAGGCAATTTTTTGCCATTCTTTTCTGATTCATATGCCAAAGCACATCGAACAGATATATTTATGGACTACCACAGGCTGTTGCTAGAGAATACATTCCGACTGGTTTACACCCTTGTTCGGCCAGAAAAGCATGACAAAATTGGGGAAAAAGATAAAGTCTGCAAGATGTCATATGGGAAGGATATGAAGCTAGATGGATATCAAGATGTTCTCTGCAGTTACATTAACAATCCCCATACAAATTTTGTGAGAAGATATGCCAGAAGGCTTTTCCTGCATCTCTGTGGAAGCAAGTCTCATTATTACAGTGTGCGGGACTCTTGGCAGTTTTCTAGTGAAGTGAAGAGACTTTATAAGCATGTAAGCAAGTCTGGTGGTTTTCAAAATTTGATTCCATATGAGAGAAGTGTAAAGATTGTGAAGTGCCTTTCCACTATGGCTGAAGTAGCAGCTGCACGTCCGCGGAACTGGCAAAAGTACTGTTTAAGGCATGGAGATATTTTGCCCTTCCTGGTGGGTGGAGTGTTTTATCTTGGAGAGGAGTCTGTTATTCAGACTCTTAAACTTCTGAATTTGGCCTTCTATACAGTAAAAGATGTTAGCCTTATGTCACAGAAAACAGAGTCAGGAGACATAAGCTCAAATAAATCAGGTACCCTATCTCAAGAAGCAAAGAAGAAAAAGAAAGGCGAAGATGGGGCTGAGTCTGGTTTGGAGAAGTCCTATTTAGACATGGAGGCAGCAGTAGATGTCTTCACTGACAAAGGTGGTGATATCTCAAAGCAGTTTATTGATTGCTTTCTTCTGGAGTGGAATTCCAGTACTGTTCGTTCTGAGGCAAAATTAGTTCTTTATGGTGTCTGGCATCATGCTAAGCAGTCATTTAAGGAAATCATGCTTACAGCTCTCCTGCAGAAAGTTAAGTTCCTACCAATGTATGGCCAGAATATTATAGAGTACATGGAACTTCTAACTTGGTTGCTTGGTAAATCCCCTGATGTGGGCTCAAAGCACCAGATTTCTGAGCTTGTGGACCAATGCTTGACTCCTGATGTAATTAGGTGCATTTTTGAGACACTCCATTCACAGAATGAGCTCTTAGCTAATCATCCAAATTCCCGTATATATAATACATTAAGTGGCTTAGTGGAATTTGATGGATACTATCTTGAGAGTGAACCTTGTGTTGCCTGCAGCTCCCCTGAAGTACCTTACAGCAGGATGAAGCTAGAATCTCTCAAATCTGAAACAAAGTTCACTGACAATCGTATCATAGTAAAATGCACTGGTAGTTACACAATCCAGACTGTGACAATGAATGTTCATGATGCCAGAAAGTCAAAATCAGCTAAGGTTTTGAACCTATACTATAATAATCGACCAGTTGCTGACTTGTCAGAGTTGAAAAATAACTGGTCTTTGTGGAAGCGTGCAAAAAGTTGCCATCTTGCTTTTAATCAGACTGAACTTAAAGTTGAATTCCCCATTCCAATCACCGCTTGTAACTTTATGATTGAACTGGATTCGTTCTATGAAAATCTTCAGGCACTGTCTCTTGAACCTTTGCAATGCCCTCGTTGTAGTCGTCCAGTCACTGATAAGCATGGAATATGTAGCAATTGCCATGAAAATGCATATCAATGCAGGCAATGCCGCAACATCAATTATGAGAATTTGGATTCTTTTCTCTGTAATGAATGTGGTTACAGCAAATATGGGCGGTTTGAGTTTAACTTCATGGCAAAGCCAAGTTTTACATTTGATAATATGGAAAATGATGAAGATATGAAGAGGGGATTGGCAGCCATAGAATCAGAGTCAGAGAATGCTCATAGGCGATATCAACAACTCTTGGGCTTTAAGAAGCCCTTGCTTAAAATTGTTTCAAGCATTGGTGAGAAAGAAATGGACTCACAACAGAAGGACTCTGTGCAACAAATGATGGTATCTTTACCTGGACCCTCTTGTAAAATCAATCGGAAAATTGCTCTTCTTGGAGTCCTTTATGGAGAGAAGTGCAAAGCAGCTTTTGATTCTGTGAGCAAAAGTGTACAGACACTGCAAGGGTTGCGGAAGGTGTTGATGAATTATCTACTCCAGAAGCATTCTGATAATGGTGTGGCTTCAAGATTTGTGGTTTCAAGATCACCAAATAATTGTTATGGCTGTGCAACTACTTTTGTAACACAATGTCTAGAACTATCACATGTGCTGGCAAGGCATCCAAATTCCAAGAAACTACTAGTTTCAGCTGGCATTTTATCTGAGTTATTTGAGAATAATATTCATCAAGGTCCCAAAGCAGCCCGTGTCCAAGCAAGAGCAGTACTTTGTTCTCTATCAGAGGGTGATGTAAATGCAATTACTGAGTTGAACAGTCTGATACAAAAGAAGGTTATGTACTGCCTTGAGCATCATCGCTCCATGGATATTGCTGTCACTACACGTGAAGAGTTGCTGCTACTTTCTGAGGTGTGCTCTTTGGCTGATGAATTCTGGGAGTCAAGATTACGTATTGTGTTTCAGCTGTTGTTCTCTTCCATTAAGTTAGGTGCCAAACATCCTGCCATATCTGAGCATGTCATTCTTCCTTGCCTGAGAATTATATCTCAGGCATGTACACCTCCAAAACCTGATACACCAGAGAAAGAGCAAGGCCTTGGAAAGTCTTATGTGCAGATAAAGGATGAAAGTAATGCAAATGCATCTGGGTTTTTGTCTAGTGTCAGTGGGACTAAGTCATTTCCTGACTCATCAGAAAGAAATTGGGATGCAACACCTAAAACTGAGGATATTCAATTACTGAGCTATTCAGAGTGGGAGAGGGGTGCTTCTTATCTTGATTTTGTTAGGAGGCAATACAAAGTGTCTCAGGCTGTCAAAGCTGCTGGTCAGAGGTCACGACCCCAAAGACATGATTACCTAGCCCTTAAATATGCTTTGAGATGGAAACGCCGTGTTTGCAAGACAGCCAAAAGTGACTTATCAGCATTTGAGTTGGGATCATGGGTTAAGGAACTTGTTTTGAGTGCTTGTTCTCAATCTATTAGGTCAGAGATGTGTATGTTGATAAACTTACTTTGCGCTCAAAGTTCATCCAGGCAGTTTAAGTTGCTAAACTTGCTCATCTCTTTATTACCTGCAACACTGCCTGCTGGTGAAAGTGCAGCAGAATATTTTGAACTTCTGTTCAAGATGATAGAGTCAGAAGATGCTCGTTTATTTTTGACTGTTCGTGGATGTCTACGGACAATCTGCTCTCTAATTACTCAAGAAGTTGGTAACGTGGAGTCTTTGGAAAGGAGTCTACACATAGATATATCTCAGGGATTTATCCTTCACAAGCTCATAGAACTCCTTGGTAAATTTTTAGGAGTTCCCAGTGTCAGATCCAGGTATAACTGCTGCTCGAATAATTTTACTATTTTTAATATTAATTTTCATCATCTTACAAAACTAAACTTTGTCAGATTTATGCGAGACAATTTACTTTCTGAGGTACTTGAAGCACTTATTGTGATTCGCGGCTTGATAGTACAAAAGACAAAGTTGATCAGTGATTGCAATAGGCTCCTGAAGGATCTTCTAGATAGTCTATTGCTGGAAAGCAGTGAAAACAAGCGGCAATTCATTCGGGCCTGCATAAATGGTTTGCAAATTCATGGGGAGGAGAGGAAGGGACGTACTTGTTTGGTAAGGATGGCATATTTGATTTTTTTGGGACAGCTGACTGTTTGAATTTGCATAGCCCTCTAGAGTCAGTTATGGCAATTTTCTATCTAATAATTATCCGGTCTGATTGTGTTGTTAGATGCATTGATCTGTGTCTCTTTATCATAAACTGTTTTGTTGACTAGTTTCTGGACACATTATATATTTTTTAATTGTTATTTATTCCCTTGATCTGTGACAAACTACATAGTGTTCATTGCTAATTTACTTGTAATCTGTACCTGCATTTGCAGTTTATCTTAGAACAACTCTGCAATCTGATCTGCCCCTCAAAACCGGAACCTGTATATTTGCTGGTTTTGAACAAGGCTCATACTCAGGAAGAGTTTATTAGGGGATCAATGACTAAGAATCCATATTCGAGTGCTGAAATTGGTCCACTGATGCGTGATGTTAAGAATAAGATCTGCCATCAGTTGGATCTGTTGGGTCTTCTCGAGGATGACTATGGAATGGAGTTGCTAGTTGCTGGCAATATCATCTCACTTGATTTGAGCATTGCACAAGTTTATGAGCAAGTGTGGAAGAAGTCAAATCAATCTTCAAATAGTGTGAATAATTCCACCTTATTGTCAACAAATGCTGTTACCACATCCAGAGACTGCCCACCTATGAATGTGACTTATCGACTTCAGGTTTGTTACCATATTGAGCATGTGATTTAGTTCATTTATGAAAAAAATTGGTTTTTAATTTTGTATCATTGTTGATATATGATTGCCAGGGATTGGATGGTGAAGCTACTGAGCCTATGATTAAAGAATTGGAGGAAGATAGAGAGGAATCTCAGGATCCTGAGGTTGAGTTTGCCATAGCAGGTGCTGTTCGTGAGTGTGGTGGACTAGAGATTCTATTGGGCATGATTCAGGTTTGCAGAATCTCTATTGATAGTTTTAGTAATTTTTCTGATGATATAGCAACATGCACTGTTCGTGTTTGTACCTATGTTGTTTGTGGCATAATCTTCAGTAGAAAATTAGTGTTCGCCTACCTTTCCATTTATGGTTCGGATTTTCCAAGGCACTGTAATTTTATACAATTGATTTTTCATTTTAGTGATTAATTCTACTTTTCGTATTGACTTATACTTCACAATGATAGGATGGTTTCATTTTCCTTGTTATCAAATCATGACATCCCTCCTTAATTTCTCGTTTTCAAGTCCTATTCCAACCTGTTGTGAAGGCATCTCACTTTTGAATGATGTGCAGCGACTACGAGATGATTTCAAGTCCAACAAGGAGCAGTTGGCTGCAGTTCTTAATCTTCTAATGTACTGTTGCAAGATAGGAGAAAACAGACGGGCATTGTTGAAGTTGGGAGCTTTAGGTTTACTGACAGCTAGGAGGGCTTTCTCTGTTGATGCCATGGAGCCAGCTGAAGGCGTACTTTTAATTGTAGAAAGCCTAACATTAGAAGCAAATGAAAGTGACAATATAAGCATTACTCAAAGTGCTCTTACTGTTACTAGTGAAGAAGCAGGAACAGGTGAACAGGCAAAGAAAATAGTTATCATGTTCTTGGAAAGATTGTCCCATCCGTTGGGCCTTAAAAAACCAAACAAACAGCAGAGAAACACTGAGATGGTTGCTCGAATATTGCCCTACTTGACATATGGTGAACCTGCTGCAATGGAAGCTCTTATCCAACATTTTAGCCCTTACTTGCAAGATTGGGGTGCATTTGATCATTTGCAGAAACAACTGGACAATGTGAAAGATGAGAGCATTGCTGAGCAAGCTTTAAAGCAGAGGTTTACATTGGAAAATTTTGTTAGGGTTTCGGAGTCGCTGAAGACAAGCTCCTGTGGAGAGAGATTGAAGGACATTATCCTAGAAAAGGGTATAACTGGAACTGCAATAAGACATCTGAAAAATAGTTTTGGCAATGCAGGGCAGGCTGGCTTTAGGACTAGTAATGAATGTGCATTGGGCTTAAAATTGCCATCTATACCTCTCATACTGTCTATGCTAAGAGGTTTGTCCATGGGGCATCTGCCCACTCAAAAGTGTATTGATGATGAAGGTCTCTTGCCTTTGCTGCATGCTCTGGAAGGAGTCCCTGGAGAAAATGAGATTGGAGCAAGGGCTGAAAACTTGTTGGACACACTGTCGAACAAGGAAGGAAAAGGAGATGGGTTCTTGGAAGAGAAAGTGCGCAAGTTGCGACACGCAACTAGGGATGAAATGAGGCGCCTGGCTTTGCGTAGGAGAGAGGAGTTGCTTCAGGTATTTTTTATTGAATCCCTTGTTTACAATTGGTTGAGGCTTGAGAATGTGGTTTTAGATTTTGTTTCACAGAATAAAATATATTATTGTTTAAATGCTAATGCTTTATGTAAAATTGGTGATTGTACTTGTGATTTTGCCTTTACAGTTAGGAAATGCATGCTGTGTTATCAGAAGTTCTTTACTGGTTGCCTACAATGAGCCATAGATAAATTATCTTTTTAACAAAAAGAACTGGATTAATGCTTTACACTTCAGTGGAAACTGATTTCATTTTCCCTCTTGTGCTGTCTTTTCTGTTTGATGCAGGGGCTTGGAATGCGCCAGGAACTTTCATCAGATGGAGGTGAACGCATTGTTGTTGCTCGGCCTGTCCTTGAAGGTTTGGAAGATGTGCAGGAGGAGGAGGATGGATTGGCTTGCATGGTATGCCGGGAGGGATACAGTTTACGGCCCACTGACTTACTGGGTGTTTACTCTTACAGCAAACGTGTGAATCTAGGAGTAGGTGCTTCTGGAAATGCCCGTGGAGAGTGTGTTTACACTACTGTAAGTTACTTCAATATCATTCATTTCCAGTGCCATCAGGAGGCCAAAAGAGCTGATGCTGCCTTGAGGAACCCTAAGAAAGAGTGGGAAGGGGCTATGCTTCGAAATAATGAATCTCTATGCAATTCTTTGTTCCCTGTTAGAGGTCCATCTGTTCCACTGGCACAGTATATTCGCTATGTTGACCAGTACTGGGACAACCTCAATGCGCTAGGACGTGCTGATGGAAGCAAACTCCGCCTGCTAACATATGATATTGTTCTGGTATGTTGTGCAGTTGCTGTGTCTATTTGGCCCCCAGATAATATGAATTTAATAAATAATAAAAAGCAAAGGGAAAATCTGATTGAAGAATATTTAGTATGAGAAAAAAACGTTGAAACTATAAAAGCTTATCTGTTCTATATTCATTCTCTCTCTAAATGGATGTAGCTATTTTGTCTCACCCTGTGGTGTTACTTTTTCCCCTCCTTGTAGATGCTTGCTCGGTTTGCAACGGGAGCATCGTTCAGTGCAGATAGCCGAGGTGGGGGACCGGAAAGCAACTCTCGATTCCTTCCTTTTATGATTCAAATGGCACGTCATCTCCTTGATCAAGGAAGTCCTTCCCAACGTCGAACCATGGCTAGGGCTGTATCGGCATACATAACATCTTCTACATCAGATCCCAGGCCCTCTGCTCCATCCGGAGGGCAACCTACCATAGGGACAGAAGAAACTGTCCAATTTATGATGGTGAACTCACTTCTTTCAGAGTCTTATGAGTCTTGGTTGCAGCATCGCTGTGCTTTCTTGCAGCGTGGTATTTACCATGCATACATGCAGCACACTCATGCTCGGTCCACAGTTCGTCCATCATCTGGCAGCTCAGCTACTGCCGAGAGAGCGGAATCAGGAAGTAGCATGCAAAGTAGTGCAATGGAAACTGGGCAGAATGAGGAGCTTCTGTCTATCATTCGATCAATGCTGGTCTACACAGGCTTGATTGAGCAGCTACAACATTTTTTCAAGAACAAGAAACCTGCAAGTTTGACGACCGTAAGAACAGAAGGGACTTCAACGACAGAAGGGGAAGATGAAGGTGGAAATTTGGAAAGCTGGGAGTTGATGATGAAGGAGCGACTCTTAAATGTTAAAGAGCTGATGGGATTCTCGAAGGAGATGCTGTCATGGCTGGATGAGATGAATTCTGCTAGTGATTTGC
The DNA here is from genome assembly GCA_026686845.1 of Adenanthera pavonina. Taxonomy (NCBI): domain Eukaryota; kingdom Viridiplantae; phylum Streptophyta; class Magnoliopsida; order Fabales; family Fabaceae; genus Adenanthera; species Adenanthera pavonina. Next base: position 47,083,710 of record JAIVEN010000001.1, on the reverse strand, counting down.
AGGAGGCCTTTGACATAGTTGGTGTTTTAGCTGACGTCTTGTCTGGTGGGTTCACCCGGTGTGATGATTTTGTTCGTGCTGCTATTAGTGCAGGAAAATGCTGAATATGACATTGTGTCATCTTCCTGAATTTAAAGATTGACATCTCTTTGTAGCTCAGCAATGGAAAACGTATGTCTTGGTACCTATGTTCTTTTGAGCATTGAAGTTCTTGGAAATAAAAATGGCAGTTTTGGGTTATGTAAAATCATTACTGCTTGCCCTCGAGGCGTATGGCACAATGGTAAAGGTCACGTCCATATCAAGGTTTAAAAAATCGGATCGGCCATTAAATCGGATGAGATAACAGTTCAAGGTTCAGTGGTCGAACTAGGGTCGGACTGGTTATGAATAAATTAATATATTTTTAATAATATAGATAAAAAATATAAGAGATATTTATTCATGATTATAAAATTAATATTTATTCTAGTAAATTTAATAATATATGAAAAATTAAAAATATTATTAATAAGTTTTACAATTTAATATTAAAATCTAAACAAGTTAATATTCATCTATAATTATATTTTGAATTCAAAATAATCAATTTAGAAAGAAAAAAATTTATATTAAAAATAATGTTACTTAGTACTAAAAATAATATTATTTTATTTTAAAAAAATATTTAAAAAAATTTAAAAATTAAAAATTTAAAAAAAAGGGCAAACCGGTTTTGTACCGGTTTGACCGGTTCCCTCCGGTTGCCAGCTATTGTCGGACCGGACCAGGGGCCGGTTTTCGGTCGGACTGGGCTGGTCCGGTTTTTTAAACCATGGTCCTTATTGACAAAAGGTACAAGGTTTGAACGGTGACTGTTGCGTTGCATATTTCACGGTTCACCTTCCTCCCGAGATCTCAGCTAGAGGTGGTGGGGTGCCCGTGATGGAGCGTCACCTAAAATAAATTACTGCCTACTCAATTTTTTGCAAAAATTATATATGTGTATGTACTATGTAGTATTAAATTTTGATATTATGTATATTATGTCTTTACGTCATATTACTATAAAGTTCTCTTTGGTACACAATATTAGATTTGTTATAATAAATTAATATAATACATTATAAATATTTTACTCATTTATATTACTGTAAGTCATTATACTAGTTTATGCTTGAAATCATTGTTGCATATTAAAATAATGCTCTCTTTTTATTATATATTATAAGGTAATATGGTGGTTTGAAAACATTTATTATATGCTTAAATTTCTGAAATATAAATAAAATTTTCAATTTTATCTTTATTAATTCAACTTTTTTTAATTAAATATAGCAAAAATTACTATACTAATAATACAATAAATAAAGAATAAAAATGATAAATTATTACATGTTGCCTTATATTATGGGATCAAAAAAAAATTTTATATTACCTTATAATATAAAATGGAAAGAGTATAATCTAATCAAAATTTAAAGGTACAATTATAATTAACTAGCCACAATAAAATAATAATATTCATATGTTTTCCTTCACACCATCTTAAAGCTGCCAAAAACTCCACCATACTTTTTCGAATAGGAGTAGGCAAACCCTCCTTCATCTTACTAATGGTAGACCACAATAGTGAAATACTCCATTTGAATCTGTAGACAAATAGTTATTCTAAATTTTGTGTGTGTGTAAGCAAAGGAGTCTATTTAAGTTAATGACAAGTATTTCCTCGAGAAATAGGAGCCGGCCCTATAGAGCAAAGACTATATACGCAGTACATATATAATAGAGCATGGCTGTTCATGTCTCCACCAACCATCATGACCTGTCACGTACGCACATTCATATACTACTGCAATTTGTTAATCCAATCCAAGGATCCTGGTTTTCATAACAACATTTCTTCTAAGTGCTTGTTTGGTTTTGTATCATAATCGATTATAAGTGATTATTGCCCAAAAAAAATAGCTTATAGTATTATTAACCAAACACCCACTCGGCTGCAGAAAGTGATTATTTTGAAAAAAAGCTCGATTGCCTGAAGCTGAGATTTGTAGCTTTTGATAATCTATTATGGAGAAATATGACCGTTGGGAGCATTTATGGGGATTATTAATTATTTAACTACCAGTTTACTAGAAACACCCTCACTAAAGAACAAACTCACGTGGCTCATTCCTTCTCTCATCTCTGCGTAACTCGTCCTCGTCTTCTCCACAAACCATCGTCGGCCTTCCAGTCACCGTCCTCCGCCTTCAAACCCATCGGCCTCTCCTGTGCACTCCTCCAGACAAGCTTGGTTTACCTTCTCCTTGCTTTGTCTTCACCGGATCTGAGACACAGTTTGAGCTCTCCTACAAACCAGTGTCGGAGTTGTCCATCGGCGCAGTTCCAGCCAGCCTGTCCGGCGATCTCGTCCAGCAAATTGTCCTATGCCGTTAACTTTCTTCCTCATCGCCTCCATCAAGTCTTTCATTGCTGCTCACCGAGATGGACTCCCGTCGGCGTTTGAAGAATCATTCCACTGCCTGAAGCTTGAGCTGTGGCTGTGAGAGTTCTCGGGGCCAGTTCACCAGTGATCCGACCGATCTAGGTGTATAAGGTTTTGATCTCGGTCTCATATTGCTTGATTTCTGCCGTCGTGGTTGTGCTTCCTCCGTCATACCTCTCCCCTACTTTCGGACGCATTGTGGTAATATTCCAAGGTAATGTTTTGTGATTAAAGTAATATTTCTGCTTTTATTGAATGAATTGAACTTTTTGGACTTCATATTGACTGGAATATGTCTCATTTTGAATCTTTTGCTTACAAGAACCACATTCTCTGGAGAGATTAGGGACCTGTAACTATGTGAGTACTCTCTTTAAGGATTTTCAATTTTTGTGGTTCCCTGCTTGTTGTTTACTTTTATATGATGTTGGTTTCCCAACATTCTATCATAATTTTTTGTAATCATGTGTGGGATGGAATAAAATGGCCCTGATTCATGAACTTTAAGTATTACGATTAGAAATGGAATTATGGAAAATAAATGACACGTGCTGAAAATCTGGGCAATATCAAATATGTACTGTTTTTATCCTTAAGGATAACATGGCTGAATTTGTTGAATAAGTCCATTCATCTAGCTTACTAGTAGGTTGTAATAGCTTTGTAAGTTGATCAAATGAAATTGTTTTCCATTTTCTGTTAGTGGGTATGCTCTTGCTTTTGCTCCATCTTGTTGTGTTGTGATTTTTTTCTTGTCTGTTTATCTTGGAGGCACTCTAGTGTAAAAGAAAAAAAATTACTTTGATATTTTATTCCTTACATTTAATTGCATTAAGTGTGGCTTGAGATATAAAAATGATGACCATGCAAAAGCTAAGAAAACGAAGATATAAAGGTGATGGTATCATTTGATTGTTTCTTATTCGACTAATCTCTTTGTATGGTATTATAATTAGAATTCAATGGTTTAATGTGATTTAACTGTGTTTCATGTTTATAACTTTGTTTCTTAAGAAGGCCACAAAGCTGAAGCATCCATCTGGCTGTGCCATTATTGTAAATGTTCATGGGAAAGGGTTGGGGTGGTTTGTCATCTTCATAATCATGTAAGGATTCTACCTTCTCACCTAACACTTTTAATTGCTGCAAGTTATTTGGCTAATTACTAATAGTTGTTTCATTTTAATTGTTTGGCTCATCTCATTTCAGTCTCTTGTGCCTTTTTGGAGCATATCTACTAGCTGGCATAGTTTATCGGTATTTCTTCCTTGGGATTCATGGTATAGATGTATGTCTCGCACTTGTCCTTCTTCTTGTTACATATATGCCTAATTATAATTATGTATAGGTTGGTGTGAATTCACTTACTACTTCATAAGTTTTAATTTTTGTTGGCATGTGTAGCTTAGAATGCAAGACGCTGTCTACATGCCTTTCATGACTTGTTTTTGTTATAAAATATTTATTTTTGAAAGAAATTGGTATGCATACGAATCTAACTTATGGGAAATGAGGTAGAGGGCTGATGTTTCTTATCGAATCATTTGTATGCCATTTATAAAGTAAATATGTGCCATCCAAAATCTGTTTTCGCTGCTTCGTTGGGTGAGTTGGGTATTGGAGACTTGCCAATAATTTTTTTGTCATTGTTACAAGAGATTAGAAGCACTCTAGGCATAAAAACTTTATGCTTTTCACTGTTATTGGCTGGGATTTTAGTGTTGCCTTTCCTCCATGAGTCTATTATAGAAATTTCAATTAGCATGTATTTATGAAGACTTGACCTTTTGTATATATGTAGCTTGCACCACAAATTTGAATTGATTCTTTGCATTGATTCTGATTCTCATCTTGGGTTGATGGTATGCTGATCAAATCTTAGCTGCATGTGAAGTGTAATTGGGGAATGTGTGATGCAATTAGGAAGAATGTGTGGTAGAGTGGTAGAGTGGATGTTAACTAATTAAACTATGGGGATGCAATTAAACTGACAGGCATAGTGTGAACTATATTGTGGGTCTTTTTTGTTCTTATAGACGTATTGATTATCAATTTATTGTGTTTTTTGTTGTTATAGCTTTATTGCATTATTTAGCTAAATTTTATGTTTATAGAGTCATGAGTAATGAGAGAATGAAAGCACCTTGGGACATGAATGCAACTGAGATTCTGATCAAACTATGTGTGGAACAAGTTCAAAAAGGGCAGCGGCTGGACAGTAGTCTAAATAAAACTGGATGGGTTGCTGTAGTAGCTGGGTTTAAGGAAAAAACTGGTAGGAATTACAATAGGGGACAACTTAAGAATATATTGGATGTCCTAAGAAAAGATTGGAATTTATGGTGCAAGATGCTTAAGAAAGAGTCAGGTGTAGGGTGGCTTCCTAGGCAACAAACTATTGATGCATCTGATTCATGGTGGGAGAAAAAGATATCGGTATGTAGTCTACTTTATTTGTTGTTATAATATGCCGAATTTATTGAACTTTTGTGTAATATGTCGTACTAATTATATGTAAATATGCAGGAAAATCCAGAATATAAGAAATTCAGACACAGAGGACTTCAATTTGAGGATGAATTAACAATTTTATTTAGAAGTGTGGTGGCAAGCGGGGTGCATGCATGGACACCCTCATCTGGGACATTACCTAATGATGTTGGAGAGGATGATGATGTGTATCGTCCATGTGTTGACCTACAGGAAGGATTAGGAGATAGTGAAGAAGATCTTGGTAATGATAATGTCACGCCAAGTGCTGGAGTGAGTTCTGAGCTTAGGGATATGAACTTAAACGCTTCGCAGGGGTACTCTGGTGAAAGAAGCATTGGCAAGAGAAAGAGGGTGGGACATTCAAAAGGCAACAAGAAACAGAAAGCCACAAATGCAAGGCTGGTGGTTGATGCTATTAGTAGGATTGCTGATGCACAATAGTCGTGAGAAAAACGGAAGGCTGCAACATCTATGGGTGAAGTCATGGCTAAACTAAGTTCAATAGATACTATCCATAGTGATGTTGAATGGTATTCGAAATGTTGTGAAGTGCTTTCAGACCCCACCAAAAGGGATATCTTCATACATCTAAGACATGATGAAGAAAGATTATTAGCATGGTTGAAGCTTGCAGCTTCTAGAATTTAGGATGTTTAACTTTAGTTTTTCATGTGACTGCTATATTTGCCAATTTAGGATATTTAACTCTGTTATCGTATGTCTCTTTTGTGACTTTTATTAACTTTGTTCTTAATGTGAAATCTAGAGTTGCCTCCTTTATATTGAAGTCTTGTTTAGTTAATTTTCAAAGAATTATGATTACTAGACTATGGTTTAAATATTTATTTTCATCTTTCACCTTACAGGTTGAAAAAAAAATGGGAGACTGTATGCGGTAAATTATATATGTAAGGAGCCTCGAAGAACTAGTGAGTATACCGGTCATTCATGGGTGAATGAAATTTTACAAGGCCATCCAATTCGTTGTTATGAGATGTTTCGTATGGAAAAGAATTTGTTTTATCAACTTTGCACTGAACTGGTAGAAGAACATGGGTTAAAGGAAATTAGGAGAATGGGGATACAAGAAATGCTTGCAATGTTTTTGAACTTGGTTGGTCATGGGGTGAGAAATAGGATGTTACAAGAGAGATTTCAACACTCAAGAGAGACTATAAGCAGACATTTTCATCGAGTCTTACTGGCTTGCCTTCGACTATCAATGAAATATATCAAGCCACAAGATGATAGATTTCGTGGTGTGCCATCAAAAATACGAGATGATAAGCGATATTGGCTGTTTTTCAGAAATGCTATAGGAGCTATTGATGGTACTCATATTCCATGTGTTGTCAGTCCTAGTGAACAACCAAAATTTATTGGAAGAAAAGGATATCCAACACAAAATGTCATGGCTGTATGTGATTGGGATATGTGCTTTACTTTTGTATTGCCTGGATGGAAGGGCATTGCACATGATGCTCATGTTTTTGACAACGCCCTCACAACTGCATCCATGAATTTTCCTCATCCACCTCGCGGTATGTTTTTTGTTCATACCTTTATTTAGTGTAGAAGTCGAAATTACAAATGACTGATAATATTTTCATTGATTATTAGGTAAATATTATTTGGTAGATGCTGGTTATCCAACACCAACTGGATATCTGGGTCCATACAAACGTGAGCGCTACCACCTCCCAGATTTTCGACGTTCATATGCATATGCAAACAACAATGAACGATTCAATTATTACCATTCAAGTTTAAGATTTACAATAGAAAGGACTTTTGGAGTTTGGAAGAACAGATTTCCAATTTTACATCGAATGCCTAGCTACAAATTTGAAACACAAGTTCAAATAGTATGTGTAACAATGGCTATACATAACTTCATTAGAAGGAATTTCCAGACAGACTCTGAATTCTTACGATTTGAAACTAAAGATATAGTTGAGTTTGAAGATGGTAATCATGGTGATAAGTATCGACCCTCAACCACAAGTTCAACTATGACATCTTCAAGGGAAATTGATTATATTCGTGATTTAATTAGAGATCAAATTGTACAATATTTACAAGAAAATTAATTATGTACAATTCTTTTTTAATATTTAATTTTAGAATTTTTAATTTTTATTAATATGTGCAAGACCATTTGTTATGTAATATTTTCATATTATTTATAAATTAGAAGTTTAATTAAAAAACTATTAAAGTTTTATTATTCACTTAAACCATTTCATTATGTATTAAATGATTCATTTAAAAGAAATTACAATCATTTAAGCATCAAGGGTATTTTAGACATTTCAAGTCTTTATCCATCCAAAAGTGATTTTGATCAATTTATCCAAACATAATCAATTATGAAAAATCACTTCTGAATTAAAAATATCTAAACACAATTTACTTTTCACATAATTACTTATTCTCATAATCACTTATCCTCATAATCACTTATACATAATCTAATCTAAACACACCCTAAGAGCCTGTTTGGATAACAATTTTAAGCACTTATGGGGTCCATAAGTGCTTATATGATGGAGTTGCCAAACGGAAACAGTTTTTCAATAAGCACTTATACCTCAAATAAGTGCTTATGGAAAAAACTGAAAATTTTAGCTTATGATAATCACTTATCCTCCCATAATAACTTATTTCATTTTTCCTTCTCATTATCCATCCAATAATCACTTAAACTCCAATATCCAAACACATTTCTTTTCTCAAAATCACTTATGAGGTAAAAATATCTAAACATAAATCACTTATGACATAATCACTTATTCTCATAATCACTTATTCTCATAATCACTTATACATAATTTAATCCAAATACACCCTAAGTTAATTATCAAAAGATAAAATTCAGGCTATGAAATTCTGGTCCATCTCCCTCAACGTGTAGCTGAGATCACATCACATCACAATTGGACTCCTTTTATATGGAGAATGAAATAAAATAGAAAATGACATGTAAGAAATAAAAAAGTGATTTCGCAAATGGAAAGTATGATTCGTATTCTTGGATAAAAATAATAAAAAAAATTATCCTTAAATATATAAAATATTGCAAATTTAGAATGAGAAACATTTCCTTTCATAGATTACAAACAAAATATATGAAAACAAAGTTGAATTGAAACCCTCCCCTGTGTGTCCTACTATTAGGAATTTGAGATCCCAGTATGAAATTATATTTTTTTTATGAAATGTTATTTTTTGGCAAAAGTAGACAATTATTTTGACCTGAATAATTTGATGTAATATAAATTTAAAACAATCAGTAGATATTAGATATTTAATTGAAAAATATAAAATATTAAAATAAAAATTTTAAAAATGATGTTTAATACAATACTTAACGTTATTCTTAAGAGTATCATAATTACTTAACTTTTTTTTGGGCATCACAATTTATATACTACAATACTACTCCCTCTTTTTTTTTATACGAAACTTTTCAGAGATTTTTTTTTTGTTTCTTTTTATAAAAAACAAACTTCTATTGTCCCAAGTATTAAATGAATATTTCCTATTTTACCTTTCTCTTTAATTATTATGTGAAGGAAATTATTACTTGGAATTGAGATTATAATTAATTGAGACTCAATTAAATATGGATAATTTTATAAATATTTTTCATACTCTGACATATTAATTATATTTAACTGTTTGCATTGATCCTAAATTAGTTATTTATTTCTTATAAAAAAGATTAGAGACAATACTTAACTAATTTACTCTAAAATTAAACAATGAACATCATTATTACCATGGTCTCCATTGTTATTTATTCTTTAAGTCAATTATAAAAGACAGCAAATGCATGCATCAATTTCAACGAGTGATTGTGTTGATGCTTTTTTTTGTTTTTGACCAAACATTGTGTTGATGTTCACCTCCACTTTCCACACACACTTTGTGGCTCCATTACCTTCTAAATGGAAATTCACACTCTACCACTATCATTTTGTGCGTTAAATTCCCAATCACCACTATTTTGAATTTTGCCTAAGTCATTCAATATCCCATAAATTCCATTTATATATATATAGTTATTAAGAAGATATGTCCAAATCATGAATAGTAGTACAGTTATTCTTTTGACACTATAATATAATTTTCCCCCTTTTCTTTTGATTTCTCTATTTTTTTCCCACCCCTTGAATTCTAGACTACTATACAATACATGAGCTTATTTGTTTCACTTTTTTAGTTTGATTTTCAAATTTTGAATGTTCGCAACTATGTATAAATTTTGTAAGTATTCAATTTTGTTGTTCGATTAGTTTGTACGAATTAGCAGTCCTTGTCATTTATCTTCAAGACTTCAACCCTACAACAGGATACCGCCTTCACATAATGTGTGTTCATTTTAATTTCAAATTTTTAAATAATATATTTGAAAAATTAGGTGAGCATTGTATCCAATACATAATAATAATAATAATAATAATAATAATAATAATTTCAGGAAACAATTTGACATATATCTTGATTAAAGCAAGTTGGAATAAAAGAGTTGAACCATCAAATGATAGGATCGACTGGCAGGAGTCGTTCCAGCTTAACCATGGGTTTTGGATTCGAGACGTAAAACACAGTAACGTGGAATGGTAGGGGTACTCACCCTTGCGATGCCTATCAGGCCTCGAATATGGATTAACCTGAATTATGTTAAAGTCCTGAGCAAGATACCATATGCTTAAGAGAAAAAAAAATGAAAGAGTTGAGCTCAATGTTTAGTCCACAATTAAGAGTCTTTTTTTTTTTAAAAAAAAATTATAAAGTATTGTGACAGAATATAAAGAAGATGGAGAAAAAAGTGTAGCAGATATCCTGACCATAATAAAGTATTGGCATTTTTCTTTGGATTTAAATCAGTGAGAGGCAAGTAAAAACTATAAAGTCTATCTCAGCCGTCTTTAGAAGAGGAAAAGGACCACTTGAAGCTCACGGGAATTTGTCACCTTCCTAAATTACAAGACCACACGCATACCCCCTCATGTCTGAACTGACAACTCCTTGAAACTTGATTTTCTCTTATACGTGAAAGAGAGGAACCATCACACACACACATTAGTATGAGACTGTGTTGCACCTCTTTTGATTACTATAACAAGTTGCTCTTATATATCACATATCAAACTTGTTTAATCGCATAACAATTTATTTTTAGGGTATCTGTTTTGTTTCAACAATTCTATCTCTCCTTATCATTTAGATCATTTGAAATTTGAATATTGTAAAATAAAAATTAACATAAAAATAAAAATATGCATATAATTTATTTTTTTTCTATCTCTTCCGTCTCTCAAGAACTTGTGAGGAGTGTAATGTAAATCTCTATATTCACAATATTCCGATGGCATCTTCTGACGATCACCCTCCAACTTGCATAAGTAATAATATATAAATTATAAGATAAAAATATATGAAAGAGGAGGATCCAATTTAGTAATAATGGAGAGTTGTTTTTGGGCTTGTAATGTTTAAAATTAGAGGTTTCAATGAAAGATAAAGGTAGTATTAAAAAATAGTGAAAAGTGTAATTTGCTTTAAATTTTAATATATATATATTGATTACAAAGTAACATTTCATCATTTTAATTTCTTAATTTAACGATGTACTATAAAAGAAACATTTAAGAGTGATGATATATATTATTTATAATATACTTAACCGGAAAAAGTTGGTTTTTCTGTTTTTATACTCAAATATCTGATAAATAATTTTAAGTAATTTAATTTTAAACAAATTAAATTCTATTATTGTTTGTTTAATTTATTATAGTATTCATTCTTGAGAATTATAATTGTAAATTGTTAAATATTTATTTATAAAATATTTGAGAAAAAATTATGTTTCACATTTTTTTTGGGTTTACGTGTTTCATATTACTTGCGAAAAGCAAGTATTTCGTAAATTTAAGGCTCAGTTTTTCGATAAATAAATTTTTAGATACCTAAAATTGTCTAGTTAATTACCAAATTTTAAATCATCTCTCAATTCAGTCAATTGAACAATTTTAATTTTTTCAAAAAATATAAAATGAAAACAATATTTCAATTATAAATTTAAGAATAATAGTTAATCAATATATCATATAAAATTAAAATTTTCAATTTAGATAATTTTCTAAAAAAATCTGAATACCCTACCATGCGGGGGACTATTCCAGTTTAAATTAAAAAAGTGAAATTATCATCCTAGTTTCAAGTAAAGGGAAAACTACAAATTGAAACGAAGTTAATCATTCAATGTATTAATTATAATTGTTTTTGGTTTCAAGTAAAAAGGGAACAATGATATTTAAAAACAAGTTAATTATTCACTGTATTATAATTAATTTTGATACCAAAAACCATGATATGGACACAGTGGTGAATGTCATAATTAAGGTCTTAATCTCTCTTAAAAAATTTCAGAGCTTAGTGGTGAACGACTTTGAAATCCTCTAGCATTTGTTGTTGAATTTTATGTTTTCTTGTGAGTTATTTATTTATTTTTCAACTTCCAAATGATAGTTTCTATAATAAAGTTACGAAAATTCAGTATATAGGTTAAAACGCTATTATCCTAATTAAGGCTAATTAAGCCACAATTGTGAGGAGACACCACTAAGTCACAAATTGATATGTCTTTTTTTTATTTTAATTTTTCATGGTTATGTAATAATTACTGGTTTTTTTAAATTTTTTTAGAACATTTTGAAAGTTACATTAATTAATTGTTCTAACTTGCGCAACACATTTGGCATATAATTAATATATTTGAAAATTTGCAATTACAGCAATAAACACCAGGTGACCAGAGTAATCTTCTATGAGAGGTAAAATGAATAAATAATTTTTTTTGGCACATTAGTCATTAAAATTAATACGCTCAATATCTATTCAAATTAATAAAACAGTAATATAAAAAAATAATCATTAATACCGCGGCTCATTTTAAACTTTGCGCAAAGTTATTGCCCATTTCTAAATTATACAAAAATAAAGAAAATATATTTATCATAAATATATGATAATTTTTATGTTAATTTTATTTTTCATTAATATACAAAAATACCATAAATAACAACAGTAATATAATCATTATATGCAGAGGATTCATGTTACCAAATTTATTGTTCTAATCGGTTTTATTGATTAGATGAAAATACGGACAATTCTATAAATACGATTATTACTAAATTTTATTCTTTTTCTCAGTATTAAATCTCACATCAATGTGTATAACTTTTATAAAATAATATCATATGGGAAAAAATTCATTTGGTTGTTGAAACAAAGGTTTCATCTTTTTTTTTGGGCCACTAAACACAGGTTTCATCTACTCCATCACAAACAATACCAATAGAGAATGTACAGATGATACACCACCAAATCACTTCAATAACTATAACCCTTAATCTTTTGGTGGTAATTAAATGGCCTATGCGTAATAATTAGTTACAACTAATCACATCCAAATTCTGCCTCATAGTATTTTTGTATAACTAACTAAACTTTTGTTTTTATCCATGTATTTTATATATATCTTGGTTTAAGTTTTAAGGATACTACACTAATTATAAGTATATACTAGTTTTCAGTTAGGAATAACTACATATAACGTAAAAGATGTATACATATTATTTAATAATTAGTTGCAAAAAGAGATAAGGTAACCAAATACATATTATGATTCTATTTTTAAAAATTAAAAAAAAAAGTCCATATACGGTGGGGACATTTACTACTTAACTAATTGGAGTTACTTAACATGGTCAATAATTTTTTAAAAGAGATATCAGCTTCAATCATTTCTTATTTCTTTTAATTTTGATATTTTAAAATAAAAAATTGTGAGATATTTTTAGAGTGAGAGAGAAGTAATTTTTTTATGAAAAAATAGAAGTAATTGAAAATAGAGAAAATGATAATGTCATCGAGCAAAATTCTAATGGTTAAGTTAATGACTTATAATGGTTAAGAATATTTGTTATGTTAATAAAAAATCTTATGTAATTTATTTTAGTTAAAAGTAATTAGATACATTCTCTCTGTATGAAATTAATGAATTATGATATTCATGGATAAGTTATTTATTAATGGTGTATTTGTTCAAAAACAAATTTCAAGCTACATACATAGTTTTCACTGGCTTACGAAGTATAAATGGTTTCCACTAACTCACATACATACATACATACACACACACACACACATATATATATATATATGGGGAAAAATCAGGTACTGAGCTAATATATCTAAAGAACTTTATTCCTTTTTTTTTTTGTATTGAGATAAAGATCTTTATTCTTGTGAATCTTATCACATCACAACAAATAGATTTTCCAGGTATTATTTATTTTATAATTAATTTTTATTATTAAGATTATTAATTTATTTTTAAATTTAAAATCCATATATTTAAATTTAATTTAAAAATACACAATTGTCTCAATAAAAAAATTTTATATTATTAATTTTTTGCCCCAATATTATTGATTAGTTATTTTTCCTTACTAAGTGAATCCAGACTCATCCACAACCTTTTTATTTCAAAAACAGTTTATAATTTTTATATTTAAAATTTTAAGTTAATATTTTTTTCTTCTCTCCATAAATAAGCGTGTTACGGTTAACAAGGGTCCGTCTCGCTTGCAAACGGCTTCGATCTTTGACACCACATCACCTCCTCCTCCCTGTAAATCCACCTCTGCCGCCTTGATTGCAGGCTTTCTCTGTTACATTTCCAACTCTTTCTCCTCTTCATCTTCTCACTCACCCTCTCAACCTTTTCCCTCATTTCCCGCCAGAATCTGCTGCAATTCCTTCCTTCTTCTCCCAATATCTCATTGCTATTCCATCGTTCCAATTTTCTTCTACCGGAGTTTCTGAAACCGGCCATAGATACAAAGCTCAAAGTATATAGGATTTGAACGTAGTTAAGTGTTGGTTCTTGTGAGCATTCATCTCCAGAACTTGTTCCGTCTCTGCTTTCTTTTCTTGTTCCTTAATTTTTTTCCTCTTTTCGAGTTGTTTTTCTGGAACGATTCTAAGAAGGCCCTGAAGATTAATTTGAGTATTAGACGGTACATCCAGTTGAGGGATTTTCAGTTGAAATCACAGCATTTTCTCTCCCTCTGTTTCTTTTTTTTTAATTCTAATTTAGATCGTGGTGATGCAGCTTAGATATAGCCATGAACATATATATAGAAGCTGCATTGCCAATGCTTTAGTGCTTGGGTTTATGAAATTCAAGGAGGTTTGAGAATTTCAAGATGCGTGTGCGTGTGCTTAGTTAAGTGAATAAATTCAGAGCATCGGCTTGTCTAGTGGGGCTGAGATAGCATTTTCTGGTTTCAGAATATTTATGGTCAATAAGTTTCGTTTCATTAGCATTTATTTTAGCCTGAAAGATTCTAGAGGTCCGGTCGCAATATCTGTTGTTCTTAATTCAGAAATTTATTAATCCGGGCATTTAATAATCATCACTGAGATCAAGGATTCTTAAAGCATTTGATGAGCTAAGCTTTCTCAATTAAGTGGGTGAGCGAGTTGAAGTGACTCTTTCACAATGGTGTTACGATGGGCGAAAAACAGTAATGGAAAATTAAGCAATCGCAGTGGTGACGTCGAGGATATGGAAATGCAGCTCAAGATTTTGGGTTCAGGCAAAATTGAAAGGTCTAAGAGATTGTTTATAAGGCCCCGAATTAAGGTTTGGATGGTAAGGACCATTACGACTGTGATACTTTGGAGTTGCGTTGTTCAGCTGATGGCACTGTGTGACTTGTGGGGGCCAAGACTGTTGAAGGACATGCCTTGCTATTTTAGCTACACGTATTTATCTCCTCCTGTAAAGATAGAGGAAGAGATGCCTCAAGTTTCGGCCAAGCCTGTGCTCCCACACAGAACTGTAAAGATAAAAGAAGAGAAGTCTCAAGTTTCAGCCATGCCTGTGCTTCCAACCGAAAGTGCGAAGATAGAGAAAGAGAAGTCTCACGTTTCAGCCAAGCCTTTGCTCCCACCCAAAAGTAAGTTTTTGGTTTGACTCGTGTTTATCGTTGTTGTCTTCTTCTGCAAAAGTAGATTTGTCTTAAGCACTTAAAAATGAGCTTTGCTAACTGTAGAAGAATGCATGATTTGTTGCTGGTTGCAGCCTTTTTCTGGTTTCCCTTCCCAGATGATTTTATTTTAAAGGGTATACTACTTTGGTGTTGGTGAATTTAGGATTTTAATACTAGAGTTCTTCTAAAGGAATCGAACCTACTATCTCTTCTTGACAATTAAGTTATTTCCTTTAGATTTGGTGTTTGTTTCTGCAGCAGCCTCGTTACCCTTAATCGTTTGCCTCTTGTATTGGGATTTCCATATAGATTTGTTGGTAATAAAATTCCATACTCGGGGTTTCTCGGTTTTTCTGCTATGCATGGAATGGAGACGAATTGATCATATATTTTTCTTTTCAAATTGAAGATTGCACAGTATCCCCTCCCTCCCCAGAGAAACCAGGGCTTCATTTTCTTCTTTTTGATTAAGTTTTTCATACTTTGATGAACATCGTAATGAATTTCTTGATTCTTGTCATCAGGGATTTATAAGAACAATGGTTATCTTATGGTTTCTTGCAATGGAGGACTCAACCAAATGCGAGCAGCTGTGAGTGCTGAACTCACTTTACTTTTATTGTGATCAACAAACTTCATCCATATTTTTTTTTGTTTTAATCTAATTCACTTATTTAAAAACTATAATTTCACTCTTTGGTTTTCTTCTGCAGATATGTGACATGGTCACTATTGCTAGATATTTGAATGCGACTCTCATAGTTCCAGAGCTGGATAAAACGTCCTTCTGGGCTGATCCAAGGTTTGCACATTATTCCTTGCTATTTTTAGGATTATCCTGATTTCCTATTTGGAATGCCCTCATGTATTTTCAGTTGATTTCACAGTGACTTCCAAGACATATTTGATGTTGATCATTTCATTACATCTTTGAGGGACGAGGTTCGAATGCTAAAGAAACTACCACCCAGGCTCAAGAGAAGAGTTGATGCAAAGCAACACTACTCATTGTCGCCTGTTAGCTGGTCTAATATCTCATACTATGAAAATCAGGTATTTTTTTCTGTAACATGATTTTATCAGCTTCATAGTTTGACTGGGATTGTCGATTGCATCAAGGTCACTGATTCTCCTGAATGCTTGTCACAGATCCTTCCTCTGTTGCTGAAACACAAGGTTGTACATTTAAACAGAACTGATGCTCGACTTGTGAATAATGGACTACCTCCTGAGATTCAAAAGCTGCGATGTCGAGTAAATTTTAATGCATTGAGGTTTACCCCTCAGATAGAGCTGCTTGGTAGAAGGATTGTCAGGATTTTGAGGGAAAAGGGACCATTCCTTGTACTTCATCTTAGATATGAGATGGACATGTTAGCCTTCTCTGGCTGTACTCAGGGTTGTGACAGCAGTGAGGTGAAGGAACTCACTGAAATGAGGTAATCTAAATTTTCTTTTGGGACTCAAACTTGTATCCTTTGACTCAGTACCCCTGAGCCAAAGATTTATTTCAGTGGTACAATATCTATTTTGTTTCTTTGGTTATCCTTCTAATGTAATAATATAAAATTGTGCTTCATAGATATTCTAAAGACTGGTGGAAGGAGAAAGTAATTAATTCTGAGCTGAAGAGGAAAGAAGGCTTGTGCCCTTTGACACCTGAGGAAACTGCTCTAACAGTGACAGCACTAGGTATAGATCACAATGCTCAAATTTATATTGCTGCTGGAGATATTTATGGTGGAGAGAGAAGGATGGCAGATTTACGCGCAGCATTTCCTAATCTGGTAAGTAGAAAAAAGCATAATCATGTTGCAAGTGTGTATGTATTACTTAAACTTTATCAAATTGCAACAGGTGAGGAAGGAAACTCTACTGGAGCCTTCAGATTTGCAGTATTTTCAAAATCATACCTCGCAAATGGCTGCATTGGATTATCTTGTGTCCCTTGAGAGCGACATGTTCATTCCAACTTACGATGGGAACATGGCTAAAGTCGTTGAAGGCCATCGCAGGTGTTATTATGCTGCCAATTATGCCCTTTTATCCTAGTCCATGAAAGATATGTTAATTTTCAATAAACTAAGATTTTATATCTGCATAAAATATATAGTAGTTTTAAGTGTGTTTGACCTGCTCTTTTGCACTTTGGCGAATCCTGTTAGATAATGAAATAAGATTCATGGCTGCATAATATTAACTAGCCATTCATGACTGTATAACATTCCAACAAACTTTAGTCCAATAGCATTTTACTAATTTTTCCTAGTTGATGCCTAAAATATCATTTATTTTACCTTAAGCTATATATATATATATATATATATTCTGAGATTCATATGTTACTTATTTGATTTTGTACATCCTGATGCTCAGATTTCTAGGATTCCGGAAGACTATACTACTGAAAAGAAAGCTGCTGGTGAAATTAATAGATCAGTACACCGCAGGCTCATTAAGCTGGGATGAGTTTTCTGCTGTTGTGAAGGAATCTCATGCCTCTCAAATGGGAAGTCCCAGAAGAAGGGTAGTCATACCAGAAAAACCGAAAGAAGAAGACTATTTTTATGCCAATCCACAGGAATGTTTGCACATGGGCGATGAACCATTGAGAAGCACATGATTATGAGCATCTCTGATCTATTCACACTCACAGATCTCAATTTGAAGGCTGTGGCAATTGGTGTGTGTATATATATATATATATATATTACTGGATGAAGGTCCATGGTCGTACAAGAGAGGTTCTGGTACAAGAAACTGAGACTGCCTGGTTATTCTTCACAAGCGTCATTGACATCAATAGGTAATATTTAAATTTCATGTCTTTGAGGAATTGATTTTTGTGTAAATCAATACCATGTGACGATCAAATCTTCACCAGGAGTCAAAGATACAGTACTTTATTCTTTTATTTCTAATGGCATAAATATTTTTTTTTAATAGGTTGCTCCAATAGCAACAAAAAATACATTTTCTTCACCAAATACTCCACTTTTATATGAAACAGACCTTTTTTTTTGACTTTTGAAGTTGATTGTGTTTGTGGATTAAAATAAAGATTAGAAGGGAAGACTAAGACAAAATGGGGTCGATGGGCGGTTTGTGGAGGACCAGGAGTGATGATTAGTATGATGACTTACTTAACCATTACAAGAATAAAGTGCTCTGCTTCATGGTTTAGGCAGGCCTATGATGATCAACTCCTTGCATTTCTTAATAGACACTTGCAGTGAGGAGATGCCACAATATATAGAATGTTATACCCATAAGTTCAAGTTTACATATTTTCAATTACATTTAAATAAAAAATAATTCAATAAATAAAGGAATATACAGAAGTTACACCTTTTTTGGTAACAATTATTTATTATTCAGTACTATTGATTATTAATTAGTGGAAAAAAGTGCTGCTGATTTTTTCAAATTTAAGTATTTTGAAGCTTAAAATACTTCTTTAACATGATTTTTCCTTGTTTATCTATTAGTCTTTTATTAATGCACATCTCACAAACTCTTTAATTCTCTTCCTCGTTTGGTGCTCTGAGTGCGATTGCTGAATTGATTTTGGGCATGACGGTTTAGAAGCCACATCTTTTGTTGGGCCTCCGTTATGACTCCACATCATCGACACACACAGACTCACCCCCGACGTCATAACTGTTAATTTATGCTATTAAATTCTGATTCAATCCAACACTTGTCAAATTCCCAGTGAGGCGTTACAACAATGCACTTATGTCATCATAAAATTGGTTTCATCAATATGATGCTGCTACTCCCTCTCTCCCATTTTGATGTGATGTGATGTTTAAGATTTTATTACAGAATTTAAGAAAAATAATAAATAACAAGATAAATGATACTTTTCTAATTATAAATTTTTTTATTCTAACCCTAAATATCAGATTTTTTATAAAATATGAGATAATATTTATTATATATTTTTAAAAAATATTCCCATTTGATGTATTATAAAGAAAGAGATTAAATAAAGATAGTTTTAGAAAAATATTATAATTTTTGAAAAAATCAAAATAGTTAATTAGTTTTAATTTTTATTCTTAATTCACGCAATTTAGTTAAAATGATCTTATATTAAGTATTAGAGATAGTATATAGGTTTTTGAAATATTAATCACTTTATTTAAAAAATATCCTTATTTAATTATGAGAGAGAAAATAGATTATTTAAATTTGCAGTATTTATTAAAGGGTAAAGATAGAAACTATATTATTTTTAAGATAATTTTAATAACGTAACAAAATTTTCTTGATTGTTGTAAGATAGTTAAGATTAACTTATATTAAGGACTGGTAGGAGTATAAGTTTATTATATTGCCCTTACTTATTACTTCTCTATTATTTATTTTTTAAAATTTTTTTACACCCTCATTTATTATTCATACTTCTAAAAAATGTTATAATACCTTGGGTCAAATTCATTAATTTTTCAATTGGAAGGAGGGAATTTCTAAAAAGAATTTACCTTGGGCCAAAACAATCTACTATACTCTATGCCCTTTTTATCTTGAAACGTAATTCATATTGCTCTAAAATTTAAATATGAATTAGTATAATTTCCCTCCAAATTTTGCTATAAAAAGCTGTCCTTTCCGGTGGTAACTGCAGACATATTTAATGTAAGGTAAAGTCAGAAAATGCATTTGGAAGAAATAGATTTGAATAAAGATATCAGCAACTACAATGAGGCTAGCGAAGGAGGAAAAATATATTTACCATATCTGAATGCTAATATAGAAGAATCAGATTTTAGCTTCAATCAAAGTTCCTGTGCTTCAATACATCAAATTTCTTCATCAAACATTTTTCCTTTTGACTTAAACAATTAGCCACCCATGGAAGATGACACACATATGGAAATACAACACGTATTGCCAGGACCAAACTTAAATACAAGTGTGTAGATTGTTTTATTTCAGTTAGCATGATATTTATCATTTTTTAAAGATTTTTTTTTTAAACTCCTCCTTGTACGGCCCCACTTATGTGCTTATCTTTTTTTTTTTTAATTTTAATTAATGTTCTTGTTTTAGAGATAGATGGTGGCCTCAATCAAAGTCCAGATCCTTCAATGCCTCACATTTCCTTATCAAATGATTATCTATTCAACTTAAACAGTGAACCATCTATGGAGATTGATGCACATATGGATATAGGTATCATGTTATCTATTTTATCCATGTTCTTATTTCTTTTAAGATTTTATATTCTCACTTTTTAGAACCCATACAGAGAATGGATATTTGAGAAATAATGAAAGACAAAATAGTTTAATTCTTATAAACTATTTTTAAAACATTTAAGTTATAAGACAAAATTATTTTTAAAAATTGATAATCTTTTATATTTTGGTTAAATTGTATGTGAACATCATACTTTATCCCGATATATTTAAATAGAATGAAAAAAATAATCAATATAATAATAATAATAATAAATATCTTCTTCATTTTTTGTCTAATAATAAATCATCATCATCATCGTTGCGGCAAACAACAAAAAGAAAATTATATCTTGAGA
Organism: Adenanthera pavonina; assembly: GCA_026686845.1. Taxonomy (NCBI): domain Eukaryota; kingdom Viridiplantae; phylum Streptophyta; class Magnoliopsida; order Fabales; family Fabaceae; genus Adenanthera; species Adenanthera pavonina. The sequence continues at coordinate 47,063,129 of JAIVEN010000001.1, read as the reverse complement.
AATTATGGGATTTTCAAATTCTTGGGCAGTAATATTCCCTCAGTTTTATTTTATTTGTCATTTTAAAAAATTCTAAATGTCCCAAATTATCTATTATTTTATATTATTAATAAAGTATAAATTATTTTCTCTATTATTTCACTCTTTATTAAGAATAGTTATAGATAGAGTACAAGTCATATTCAATATTTAAGTTTAGGAAATTTTAGTAAAATGTTATTAAAATTTATTATAATCTAGATTATTTAATATTTTTATTAGTTTATGTGAAAAGTTGTAAAACAGCACATAAAATGAGGCGGAGAGAGTAATATTTTTCCTTTACCACTTTAATTAATTAGAATATGCAATGAGTAATTTCAAATCATTATAAGCACTTAGGGTGTTAATTAATGGGCAGTGAATGATAGATACAATCACCGCAGGTACCAAAGTTAATGAAGATAAGTTTAAGAATCCGTTTATTGAGAAAAATGAAAATCATTTCTTAAAATAAAGTACCTATTAAGTTTTATTCATTCAAATAAATTAAAAATATCTTTTAAAATAAAAATTGAGAAAAAAATATCTTTTAAAAATAATTAAAAAATTAGAGTAATTTGTCTTTTTACAAATTAAAGAAAATGTCAACCAAGGTTCAAATCCTCTTTATGTGACCAAAGAAAATGTGTACCAAATTTAATATTTGTTTGCAAAATCAAAGTTATTACTCCCCTCTGTCTTAAATATAGAATATTTTACTTGATCATAAATATAAAACCCTTTTAAGTATATAAGATAATATTTATTATATATGTCTAAAAAATATCCTTATTTAATATATCCGAAGAGAAAAAGAAAGAGATTAAATAAGGGTAATTTTAAAAAAATATTTAAATTTTTAGTAAAATCGAGATAGTTAATTAACTTTAACTTTCATTCTTAATATGTGTGATTCGATTAAAAATGTCTTATATTAAGAATTAGAGGAAATTTTTTTTTTACGCAAAACTTTTAATAAAAATCATTTTTTATTTTAAGTTATGTGAAGTTTAGTCCTTCTACGACATATGTAGGCCCTTGAATTTCATCTTAACTCAAGTAAATCCTTATAAATAAATCCTTATGCTTTAGGATTTCATTCAACCTCAAGTCCATCCTATATAAATCTTTTTACCCTTTTGTTTTGTTAATTTCTTTTCTTTTGATTTCATTATTGCATGTGTATTGATAGGATTAATTGGGTTAAAATTGTGGTTATTGTAGTAATTTTTACACAATAAATCTAAGGTAATTATTTCTTGTCATCTTGTGAATGAGAGTGTTATGGGGTATTTAACATCTTTCACTCCCAAACTCACACGTACCTTTTACTTCCAAACTCAATTCTATTTCCATAAATTGCCTTATTTGTTTTCAAAAGGATTTTCAAAAGTATCCCTTAAAATTTTGATGACTCCATTAGATTTTTTTTTAAATGGGAAAAAATATGAGCTTTTATCCAAAAAATGACAACCAGCAAAGAACTTTAAGATGCATGTTGCTAGATCAAATTAAATGTCAAAATACATAATCTGAAATAACATAAATTGACAAAAGGATGTATAAAAGAACTAGAAGAAAAACTTGCCAAGAATCAAAACGGTAAATCTGAAAAAAAAAAAAAACCCTTAGCACAAGCATTTTGAAAGAACATTACATCTATGCTCAGCTGCGATTATGATAAAAACAAATAAAATAAAAGAAACACATATATAGATTCAAATATTAGATCCAAAAAAAATGTAAGACAAATAAATTGGCTCAACTAGAGAGAATGTTGACGACTGTATAAAAAAAAAAAGAGAGAATGTTGACAAACAATCTAAAAAGTAAAATAAAAACTAATGATATACGTGTCGGATATATGTCTAATTTTTTATTTTAATGTATGGATGCAATTGAGATTCAAACCCATAATGACAAACTAAACTGTGTATATGTCCTGGAATAGAACGGGTATTATGAGTCTAAGGCCCATAGGCAAACGATCCTAACGGACCCTTGGGCTTTAATTTCTTGGTCATACCCTTGGGTTTAATTTAATCTGGGCCAATTGTGCAAAGATAGAAGCACTTGGTTCAGGATTTAAAAGAGATAGTAAGGTATGGAAAACAAACTTGGGCTTTTCTCAAGTTTAGGCTTGCCTTTTCATTAAAAAAAAACACTTGGGCTCGGGATTGATATGGACCTGTGTGTGCCTGAGATGAAATAAAGGCTAAAGGTTTTTAGGAAATTTAAAAATATTACTAAAAAAAATTAAAAATCAAATCCATCATTAAATCGATAAAATACTAATTCAAGATTCACTGATTTGACCTTAATCAGACTGTAATTTGAACTAGTTATGATTAAATTAACATAATTTAATTATATATTGATTATTTGGACAAAAATAGAAATACAAAATACAAAAAATAAATTCCAAATCAATCAATATTCAGTATTAACAATGGTAATTTAGGGAAACATTTAAAAATTAGAAGATAAAAATTTTAAAATGTTGTTTAAAAAGACAAATGAGGAATGTTTATTTTTAAAAAAATAACAATTACATATAATACTAAAGAATAAAAATATAAATGTTTGAAAGTGGGCCAATGGGTATTATATGGGTAGGCCTTAACGCTATATTCTACACATATTGATATTGGGAATCTCAAAAATTTGCATTGATACCTTCATACAATCACTTATACAATATGTGCATAGTTTGACAAAACCTCCTCATAGTTGTAAAGCATGAACTTATTAATTAATCTAAGACTAAACTCATATGAACTGCCCCCAATTTGTACCATAAACTTCTCAGGTAAACTATCTGCATTAAAGAAGTTGTGCTTTCTATGATACACAATTTTGGCGTGTAAAAATAAAATCTTTCCTACTTTTATGTTCCTTGAGGAGCGAAATTGGGTTCTGACACCAATTTTTGTTTTTGAAATCCATTTGATGGTATCATACCAAGGATGTTTATATGGCGTCACACATAAAACAAATTGGGGGTTCTTATTGGTTAGTTATTCAAATAATGCCAATAATTCCATTAGCGCAACCAAATCTTTAAACTTGTTCTTGAGAATTAAGTGTTTTGAAGGCAATTAAGGGAGTCTATTAAGGGTTTTGAACTCAGTTGCTTTTCCCTGTTGGCTAGGATAAAGACTGGTGCAAAATTAGAAAGAAAAAAAAACATATTAGGGTTTGACCATTTTATATCAAGCAAGTAAACTCATCGAACGTCGCCGAGAATAGAACCATGAGCTCTTTCTCTACTTAGATGGTGATTTCCAGCACCAATGGAGCAGACAACAAACTAGGTTGCTAAAAGACATAACCATGAGTTCTTGATGGCCTCTGGATGGTGATAGCAGCGGAAGCAACGAAGAACAGGGTCGTCGAATCAAAGCTCAAGGGTCCTTCTGCCATCTCCAAATCGAATGGATGTGCAAGGATGCTTCATCTCCTTCTACATGCAACATTCTTCCACGTCACAATTTTACAATTTTACAAATTGAAGATGGGTATTGTTCTACCATGTCCCAAGTTCTGCAAATTCCATCCCTCCTTATCTCGTCCTTTGTGGTCAATATGGGCTTAGCCTTGAATTTTACAATTTACAAATTGAACATTTGTCTTATTAGGATCTTCTAGATTTGAGTAAATAGAGAAAGCTTTTGAAATTGTGTTTATTGCTGTGAATTGGTGAGTTTTAAAAATAAAGCACCAGTAAACATAAATATGCGTTAATACAAAGCCTCACTTACAAGTTGTAGTACAGAATTTTAATGTAAAGGACGCACATTGACCTGGTTAACATTCAAAGCCTCACAATTTTTTTTTTTTACAATAGCTTCAGTATATTAGTAGGCTACCAGCATTCGAAATGCGTACAAATCGCGAAATTTTCACCAAATAAAAGATGGTTTATGACTACTTGCTGATAATATAATCCTTGAGATAACCCAAATCGTTGAAGCGCCACAGCAGCTTCAAAAATGAATTACGAGAAGAACGAAGACGAGAATGTGGAAGTGAATAGGTGAGAGGATAAAATGGTGTAAAAAACGAAGTACTCCTAAAAGCCAACATATAGCAGTGTTAATTAGTATACCCTCCCTGCCATTGGATAAATCCAAGGGACAATAAAGCACTTCTGTGGCAATTGAGGGAAACGCAATTGAGGTGATCTAGATCGAAACATGATATTCGTCTCTAATAATGACAAAACAATTATTAACAAGTAAGAACGGTTAGTTCAAATGTTCCTCACTAAGTCCAAATTAGCTGCGACTCAATTTGATTTCTAAAAACTAAATAGTATATCTAAATAACATAACAACTAGATATTTTTTCGCCAAGAAGCACATGATTCCCAGATCTCACCACCCCACAAGCAGAATGGGAGTCATTTGGAATTTTTCTTTTGATAGACAATATGATTTGGATCTTCTTTGGGTCTAAGATCTGATTTCATTGGGTTAGGAATTGCTCCATGGCTGAAGGGATGGTTTGCTTCAGAGAAGAGAGCGCAAGTGACCTTCCTTTAATGTTCAATTCTAAAGTGATAGTACTCAACCCATGCTTTATCTAAAGGCCAACTTCGTAAACCAGCAGATGTGCTGCAAAGAGTACGTTATTGGGAGGGTTGAGTTTACCCCAAAAAATAATGAAAGCAACCTTTCACGAATCACCCTGGCATGCTCAAGGCCGTTGCCAATCCCTTAGGCCCCACAAGGGAAAAAAAAATTCTTGATACCACTCTTACGAAAAAAAAAATATATAACATAGACTGAATGAATTAAATATATTATCTATTGAAAGTGAAATATTAAAATTATTTGATTATAAAATTTTGATAAATGACTTCGTAGCTCAGAAAAAGAATAATTTGAGAATTAATGAGTTACATTACACTAAACCCCTCCAAAAATTTTAGCTTCAACCTAAACATTTTTTAAATTTCTACTTACGGCCTTGCTTTTCACCCAATAATAATAATAACAGCAACAACTACTCCGGCCTAAAAAAAAAAACAACAACAACATCAGGGTTTAGATTGAATCTTATGGGATTCAAAGTTACTTTCTGCAGCGCTCAAACCAAAAACCATAATTGCTGGATACTTTTAGCTTCAACGAAATAATATAACACATGCTGCTTACTAGGGCTCTTAATAGAGAGTCGCGAAGTTTTACTTAATACATGAATTGCACTAAATGCTTGGCAGACATCCCATGTATTTTGGGGCGGCCAAACACGAACAACCTGGCACCGTCATTATCAAGCAAAAAAAAAGGGTTTCCAATCAACTTTTAATGTTTGACAATCCAAAAGGCAAATCGCAACAGGTTTTCAGCATTCAATAGTGTACCAAACCCAAGATTCTCAGACACGAATCCTAATTCCATTTAAAAGCAGATCATACCAAGTTGTCCTTTTGGTCCCACCTTTCATTTCTTGAGGCAGACCCAAAGGATGCCTCGGAGGAGGCCCACGAAAAGTCCCCTCAGTATCAGGACACTGTAGGAATAGTTGGCACACACAAAAATTGCCCCCAAAAAAAAAAAGTTTAGGAACATCAGCTGCTATGGGTGGGGAGGCTTTTAACAAAAAAAAACATTTAGGCATTGAAAGGGAAAATTCAGTAGACGCATAAACATTCAACATTTTATTCCAGAGTGTCTGTTTCCAAACCAGAAAAAGAAATGTACATTTTATCTGGATCTATCATGGCAAAAACGAACCCACCCTCCCAATCCTATTTTCCATTGCCTGTAAAAACAGCATATAATTCAAAGTAAAAAAAAAAAGCCAAGAAAGCTAACTCGCTTCTGTTCTGAGCCTCTTAAGAGCTTGTTCAGAATCCTCACTGTAGTACTCAACTCCTGAACATGGCCCCACTGGGTTGTCCACAAATTGGTTCTCATGGTCCTGAACAAACGGCATAGCACATTATGAAGATGAATTTAAAAGGGTGAAAAAAATATTAAGCAAGGGATCTGCATCCTTAGGACTGATAATAATGAAAACAAATTAGGTCTACATGATCCATATCACCGCTGGTAAAAAATAAGCATATATATTGAAAGCTTTTTCATCTTTTTGTCTTTTTCGTAAATTATCTAATAAATTGGCAGGCACTAAATGAATACTAATGTAATGATGTGACAGGAAATTCTCAAATCCTCCAACCCAAAATTTTGACAAACCTTTGAGCCAGATGTGGGGGCAATTGAATGTTTCCCTACATCGATTTCTACTGAAACATTGGCCTCAGATAAATCTACACCTGAAGACTGCAATGCTTGCACGAAAGTATCCAATATTCTGTTAAACAAAAAAACCCACTCAACAAGGACATGAATGACATCCAATTCCATGAGATACTTGAGGTAACTCTTTAACGTGTCAAAAGAAATTATCAGAAGAGAATAACTGATCCACCACTTATTTTAGTCAACAGCGAAAAGAAGCCCTATGGAACCTACATGCATTGTAATCAGCATGAAATCCTTAAAAATTCATATTAGGCCATATTCCTAAAACCATAATCTAGAAGGTAATATTCATGCAAAAAGGCCTTGACAAGATTTGACTGGGAAAAAAAAAAACAGCACAATCCAGCCAATCCACTTGGCCTCAACCTTAATTACATAGCCTAATAGTTTGAATGTGTAAAAGCTAGATTTTAGAATATAACAGGCAGAAAGAACTGCCTGATATATCTCAGAAACCAAGCTATTACACCAAGATTAATACTCATTACAACTTCACCAAAGCACTCACACTGTCACTAAAATAATTGTTTAAGCCCAAAAATGGCACATATATATTTTATACAATGTTGCTAAGCCATTGGGGAATTCCATTACTGCTAAATGAGCATAAATATGCACACGCAATGCCAGCTTCTCAGAACTGTTATAGACATTCTTCCACAGGGCAGAAGTTCCCCCATACTTGTTCACTAATTATGGGAGTTTTATATCAACCAAATAACTATTGGGAATCTACTGAATAAAAATTTATGTAAACTCGTAAAAGGCACTGACCCCTGAGAATAGGCACTTGAAACGCTAACTGATCCACTTTCATATGTCAGCTCCTCCCGCTCCTTATTATTAGGAAAATCATATGCACCCTCCCTAGGTCTTCCCAGATACACCTGAGGCTGAGTATGGGAAGGCATGTTTTCAGTGTTAGATACTGCTTCATGCAAATGATGGGTTGGCATGGCACTGCTCACAGTAGGGTCAAACATGTCCAACCGCATTTGCATACTCAAGGGAACTGATTCAGAAGCTAAACCAGGGGGAGTGGCCTTATGAATAATGGTTGATGACAGGTCAGATTCAATTATATTCTGTGCATTAATGGGCAGTGATGGAGAGACAACATCATTGTTCTCATGACCAGAACCATTTTGCAAAGCCTGAGATGTGACATTTTCTATAGGCCCACGATGATTTCTCTGATACAAACAGTTGAGAGTTGAAACAATTAAGATTTAGAGTCATTGTTTATATTAATATTCATCGGCACCAAGTCACAATAAAACATTATGATGAATGCTTATCATTTCTGAACTCACTCAAATATGCATAATGGAACTGGATCTAAAAAGAACAAAAAGTAATAATAACAAAAAAGCACTAGATTGATAAGAGAAATAACAAGGTATGGGAATGGAGAGTAAAGAGCGGAAAGAATGGAGATAGAAACACTTTATTGTGGTTGTATTTGTATTTCTTAGGATAAAGTGTTACCATATAATCATTTGATAGATGTGTTCTTGCTGTCAAGCTACATAATCAATTCTGCCAACTGCCCATTAATGACCTTAACATGAGACATTGACTGAACAGAAATCCATTTGGAAATTGAAAGGGTTCAAATTTGGACCAGGTTGAAAATAATGGTAAATTTCAAGGACTAAAATGTCAATTTAATCTTTAAAAATATATATCATTTATTCTTAAAAATATATCACACAATGCATATTCATTTAAATCAACTTACAAGAAGCTGTATTGCTTCTTATATCAAATGCCATGTAAAGATTAAATAGGGTAGCTGAAATATAATATTAAAACACAGCTACGATGAATGGGAAGACTTGCCCACACAGGAACACTACGGAAGCCCCCTGTTTTCTTATGTTTATAATACTTTGAGACAGAGATTAAATACAAAAAATAAATCCCCACAGATAAAGTAGATAATAATAAGAAATAACAATAAAACTTCCAGACAGCAATAAACTCCAATACTATAAACTTCTAATCCTTTAAATCTCCCTCATAATTTGTAAGACTTATCTTTTAATAATTGATAAGTTTCTCAACAAGAATTATCCATATGGTCTCTAAACCGCATATGCAATACAGCCAATAAAATCTTGCAATGGAGATATAGATGTTCAAAAAAGCTATGTTTTTTACATTTAAGGGAACAAAAAGGGAAAGAAAACCTAGCTCACATCCAATATGAAAATATTCTTCCAGTTCTGGAAGGCCTACAAATAAAATTAGTTTAATAGCATCCTTAGACAACATTGGCCATCTATATAAGGTGCAAGCCCATGTTCAGGGTTCATCCTTCCCTATACCTCAGACTTCTAAGATCCATGGGAGTCTCTCAAGTTTGATAATGACCATAGTTTCTCAATCGAAAAGCTATATGGCTGACTTACAACTTTCTTTACTATCTACAAGATTTGAGTAGGGCAATAACATATTGTAGCACATCCAAGAAAGGAACAGAGACATGAAACATTACGCATTTGCCAAACCATTCTATATAATGAAGGTGCAAAATGCAGAGACTCAGGCACATGCATATGCAACATCATTCCAAAGAATTTTACCCAAGGAATCAATTTCATCGGCTCCTGATTCCACCCTTGGTAAGATTGCTCATACATTTGTAATTTCTCCTGTAAAAACTGAATATACTCAATAACCTGCAGAAAGAAAAACCAAGTTCCTTGATTTAGGTCATCAAAACAGTATAACTTGATTATAAGAAATTCATGACCGAATTAAATACCTCCAACAAGAAAGAAGCCTTATCTCTTTTTTGATCATTTTGAGGTATGATATCTCTCAGAATCTGAAATCTGGCTCATAAATAAAATTATTTTCAGGTATGAAAATGAAAACTCCCATTACTAAAAAAAATGTATTCATCAATCTCACATATAGCCCACAAAGCATTCAAAGAGCAATTCAGAACACAGAAGTATCAGTGTGTTACATAGTTTACAAAACCTGGTTGATTTGCATATCTAAATTGCCAACAACTTAGAAGCAATCTTTGATAGGGAAAAACAAAAAACTCATCCAGAGAAAAAGATACATTAAAAAATGTGAAGCATGTGCGGCTACACAATTTTCAGCAAATAATGCATTTTATATCCAAATCTTGCATCAGGAAATGAGGGTAAAAACTTTGCTTCCTAAAGTAAACTCAGAACATTCTATGGTACAAAACTAAATTCAAATGATGCCTATTTTGATTATGACATAGAATCAGTAATCAGAAAGTTGTCAGACAAAAGTCAGAAGCTAATAAGTAATTTCTGGATAACTGGACTTGAAAATATAAGCACCCTCGTACACACGTAGGTGTATGCTCTTCTCTCATTGGTACATAAGTTTGGGCAGGAGCCCAACTAAAAATCCTCCTAATATATTTATCTCATCGGTTATGGCAACAGTAGTTGACCATATACGGACAGCTGGAAACTCAACAACAATGATGCATAGATGAGTTGACCAATCTGCTTTAAACACTAATTCAATTAACCGCATTTCTATCTACTCTAAATCAGATGGTGCTACCACCATACAGGCAATTGCAAGGGAAAATGCAAAAGGTACCGTAACTGGGAAATGGCTACCACAACACAATAATTTGAACTTTGAGGTCATATTCCCTGTAAATTGTACGTGCAAGTAATATAGGTTGGCACCGACTGCCAATAATCCCTATATGGGGAACAAAACAAACCCGAACAATAATTGCTAAAAGCCAAAAGAAAAAAAAAATGTCGAACGGGAGCTTCATAAGCGCATTAGTCAGACACGCATCAGTACCGATCAAGGTTTTAACACATAATAGACAAGTAACGACCAAGCAAAATTTGTTAGTTAACCATAGCAAGTCACTCAGCTTGCCTTTCATTAATCTTGCTCCTTCTACGCTGCTCAGTTTCTGAATGCTTAGAACGATGTGCGCTAACCCGCTGCTCTCTAGTCGCTTCATCCACCTTCACTGCCGGTCAAGACATAATTATCAAATTCCAGCATTCAATTCAGAAAAATTCCGGCATCCGAAACCATTGCTACTATCAATCAAAATAGCAGAGAGAGTGAGGACCGCATAGAATAGCAAAGCAACGGGGAGGCAAACCTTTGTGTGAAGAAGAGCCATTTCCAGTCAAGTGATCTTCGTCGTCGTCTTCCAATTCTTCTTGCTGACCTTTCGCAGACCGAGCCATCTCCTCCACTAGACGAAGAGAGAATTGGAAACCGAAGATTTTTCGCGAGAAAATCAAGATTCAGAAGCAAAGATAGCGTGTAGAGAGTATTGGAGAACGAGGAGTATTGGGGAGGAGATATGCCGGCAATGAGGGGCTCCGACGAGGTGACGGGTCCTGTTTGTTTTATGTACAGTCGGAAAAAGAGAATCAGAGAAGGAAGCCCTAGGCCACGCCGAGCTGGTGATGTAATTTGTCGCACGTATAAGTGGAGGGTGCCAATCTGCGCGCTGTAAGTGGGTTTTGGTTGCCTCCGCACCGGTTTCCATTTGCGAGTGGACAAATTACACTAGAACAAGAAGCCCAAAATAAACCACTCCGGCGGATAAATGAGTCCCTTCTTAATCCATAACATGGGGAACAAAAAGTTTTACCCTTATATTTATTTATTTATTTTAATTATACTCTTTGTTAAATATGTGTTATCCAAAATATGGTAAACAAAAAGCTGTATCCCTATATTTATTTATTTTTTTAATTATACTTCTTATTAAATATGATTTAATTTTTTTATGAGAAAAAAATTTAGTAATGTCTACATTAATTTAGGAGTATTTTGAAAAAAATTCAATTTAAGATATTTGAGAGGATTAATTATTTTAAACTATTATTCTTAACCTATATAAATTTGTTATTCATCCCTTATATTTAAAGTTGGAGAAAGTATTTTGAAACCAACAATGAATGATTGGGTCAAGTCTTGAACCTTATAAATAATAAAAAGTCAAAATGAAAGAAGTACTCATATTTAATACTTGAATCTAATATGATAATACCAAATAATAACTATTTATATCAGAAAATAAAATAATATATTTGAGAAAAAACATATAATTTATAACTTATAAATAATGTAACATCTTCAATTTTTTAATATCTATTGATGATTAATTTATTTCATCTATTATTTATAACATTGTATTAAAAATCGGACCGGACTGGCCGGTTCGACCGGGAACCGGCCCCTGGTCCAGTCCGGAAATAGCTGAAAATCGGGAGAAATTGGAACCGATCAAACCGGTCAAAAACCGGTACAAAACCGGGTTGAACCGGTCCGATTTTTTTTTTAAAATAAAATAACATTATTTTTAGTATTAAATAGTATTATTTTTAGTGTAATTTTTTTTCTTTCTATATTATAATATGTTATAAGTATTATTATGATACATAATGATTAATAATGATAAATTTACCTAACAAATAATATGAAAATAGAATATCAATTGACTATATTATTAAAAATATATTATTTTATTCACAACCGGTCCGACCCCGGTCCGACCATTGAACCTTGAACCGTTGCCTCATCCGTTTCAATGAACGGTCCGGTTTTTAATACCTTGATTTATAATTTGAATTTTAAAAGAGACATAAAAAATTATTTTTTAAGAATATTTTATATTATTTCAATTGAAAATTGCAAAAGCTCTAATATGAATACATTAATAATATTTCTACCAACCTTCGGGTCAATTGAAAAGAAGTCAATATTTGTTAAATAAAATGGTGAATTCAAAACTCACAAATATTTGGTTGATTAATCTTTACAATATTTGATGTCATTTAAAATACTAAAACACACAACTAATGCCGCATTGTAAAAAATCTCATCACCCAAAATGAATAAAAGATCTCATCTTCTTATAAAAAAAGAAAATTTTCAGATTTACTAACTCTAATAAACTACCTTAAATAAAAATATACTATCTCATTGACAGTTTTCGGTTATCTTACTAAAGAAAATCTTAAACATTATAATATCTTATGCCTTCTATCATATACCATGATATCAAACATACAAGTTTCTAAACTTTAGTCAGTCATACATGCGACCTTAGTATACCAGTAGATATAAGGACTGTTCCCAGACCCTTACAGAAAAGATCAATAAATTATTAAAGAAATCTAACAAAAGACAGCTATACATGTACTTCATCCCAACAAATTGAAGTGGGTGAAATGCTTGAATCATCAGGAACAAAATTTGAGTTTCAGTACCCGAACACAGCTACATCAGTTAAATACAGTCCATGTGCCAGACGAACCAGTCCAGTTTTCCCAGCAAAGAATCAAAAACTAAACCAATGTATGTCCACTAAGATCAAACTAGGCTTCACCAAAATTGACATGGGATCCAACAAAAAAGGGTATGAATCTTGTGATGGTAGGGTTACAGCTAAAAACTGCAGGATGCTTACGGCTAGATGTTAACCAGGAAGATGATCATGTTTCTGAGCAGAATTGCTGACTTCCAGAACCACTTCATAAGAATTTTCTCCATCCAAGTCCTCTATATTCACAAAGATGAATGCATGAAGTGCATTCAAAGAGGGAAAAGAGATGATGGGTACAAGAATGTCATGTGAATCTCCCACATGGCGACATTCTTTTATGTCACTCTCTTTCCAATATAAATATATAAATACTGAGGATTCAGTTCGAAATTTTCTGCTGTCAAACAAAACTGAACTCATGGAGCCATAATTTGTGGCAACAATCAATTGTATACATTAAATGCAGAGGATGTGAATTCATTATCTTCATGTCATCGGTCCCCACCCTCAAGCTCTTCTTGGTCTTCAAACTGATTTTCATCTTTGTTGTTTACTTCTCCGTCACCTTCATGGTTTCCTTCGTTTTGCCCTAAGAACAATCCAGATGATGTGGAATCATCATCATCTAGATCGTCTTCACTTTCCTTCTCTTTGAATTGTGAAACTGAATCAGTGTTCATCCAGGAAGGACACCGATTTGGAACGCCAAGAGCAGTCCAAAGTTGCAATGAAGTTGATGGACTGGAAGCATTTGTTGTTGATCTCTCCGAGGAAGTATATCTCAAGCAAGAACATTCAGGGACTGGATGAGAAAGAAAGGAAAACCGTTTTGATTTTTTCGATGCATCCATCAGTTCATCAAGTAATATTTTTCTCAAATGCCTTCGAACTGATTTTAGCCAAGTATGATTTGCTTGATACATATGGTCACGAATTTCTTCTATAAGTCTGGCAGCTTCCTTTCTGCATCAACAGGAGCATGATAGAAAGGTATGAAGAATAGTAAATTATCATCAATTTTCATTTCAACAAGGGTTATAAGAGCTTTAGTTTTTGGCCACTGCCAGCATTTCTTAATCACCAAACTTCACTCCATTGATACAAACTGCCATAATGCTTGAAAAACTACATTTAATCCCTTTGAATCAAGGCCTTAGTACATCATTGATACATGAACTTCAAAACATAACAGAAAAGTCCCTAAACTTTGGGCTAAAATGAAACATAAAATCCCAATTAAAATTAATGGCAAGAAGCCCAATGATTTTGATTGCAATAACAAAGCTGGGCTTAAAATAATGTGTGGGCTTGCAAAAAGTTCATTTCTAGCTCTAAAAATGAACTATGATTAAATTTTTTCATTTTAGTCCAAAATTTAGGAGGGTCTTTGTTAAATTTCAATAGTTCTGTTACTATGCCTTAGTTCAAAAGGATAAAATATAATTTCTCCTAGATTCTTAATGACAAATACTAACAAGGAAAAAATATTCAGGCATTATGTGGAAAACAAAATAATTTGACGCACATGGCTGAGGTATTCACCTGTCAGGCCTATAAGTCTTTAATGCAGCTGATTGATAAAGCCTATGCCCCATCACTGAGCTAGCAAAATTTGGCTGTCCCTTACCATCTCTAACAAATCCAGAAATAAAAGCATCAGCTTCAACACAAACCACATAGTCAATAGCTTCCCATAGTAATTTATGGGCATTGGTTCGCAACTCCATGACGGTACTATCAGGCTCATCATCGCTCTCAGCAACCCATCCCCACCAACCTTCAATGTTATAAGATTTGGGCCTTGCTGGAGGGGGAGGAAGTGGGCGAGGGCGTGGACCGGCATTCTTCCAAGTATCTTGCTTTGTTTCTTTTTCAATTGAAGGTGGTGGCCCTGGAGGAGTACTAACAAGATTAATCTCTTGCCCGTAGAGATGACTCATTTCCCTTGGAGTGCTGAGAGAAGTCCTATCAACAACATTTCCAAACATTGCATGAAGAGGAATCAATGTCCTCTGGCCACCAAATACTTCTCCTTCAGAAACATATATAATAGTGTCCCTTGGGTAACCATACGCTCGGAGTAGAATGCCAATCTGCAACAGATTTAAATTCCAAAATAGCTTCCTTAACATATGTCCCTTGCATATGCACTTAATTAGAGCTACAAATGGATTAAATAGTTGGCCAGTTGCTTAGTCTCAGCTCTGTTCATCTATGAAATAAAAACGCTGGGGTATTGCATCAGGCTTGTTTACTTCATGAACCACTCAGTTAAGAATAAAGGATGCTATAAATTTTATATAAAAAAAAAATATGACTATATAACTGGGCATAAATATAAAAATACATAATTGATCTTCTTTAAACTCAGGCTCAGTTAGGCCTCAGCTCATATAGACTTGTTTGATTATACAGGCCTAGACAAGCTGAGCTATATGTTGGGATTAGTCAGAGCTTGGCTCAATTTTATAGTTCAGTCATGTAGCTCACTTATTAGTTGAGCTGAACGTTAGATAGCTAAAGATTAGATCATCTACACCCCTACACTCAACTGAAAATTCCACCATGATAAAGTTAGGATAGTCTATCCAGCCATTTCATCAACACACACAAATTTTTCACTTGCCTCAAATTGGAAGAGTATGTTCTCTTACCTCTTCTGGCATTAAAGGGCAGGAACCTTTCAATCTTGCTTCAGCTGAGTTTACTTTAAGCTTCCCCTTAACAATCCCTCGTTTTATCATTCGATATCTTTTGTGTTGAATGAGTTCAGTATGCACATCCTAGAAAAGAATTTAAACGAACAGAAAAAGATATGAAATGCTGAGAAGGGTCCAAAGATAATCAGCAATAATCTACTAAGGTTTCAATCATATACCTGGAAGAGTTCAGCACAACCATGATATGCTAAAGCTTCTCTTGTCAGACCAGGGTCGTAGGCAATAAATGGCTGACCAGGAGCTCGTAACCTAAAATTATATCAGAAGGTATCCAAATATTTAAGAGCTGCACAAAAAACAAATAAGAACAAACTTAAGAGATAAATGACCATGAATATCCCGCCTTGCCTCTGTAAAATCTTGGTGGCAAGTTCTTGAACTTCTTGTCGGAACCGAAGAGCATGAAAAGCAACCCGACATCTCAGCCTTTGATATTCTTCAAAATAGGAAGGAAGAATGGCCTAAGCAAAGTTCAGAAAGTAAATGGTTAAAAGAAAAACAAATGTTACTGCAAATAAAAGGCTAAGTAGGACGAAATCAACATAAGCAAATAGAGATGTGTTCAGAAACAATACAAGAAGGAATGTAAAATTAACCCATTACTTTTGTAGTCTTATGATAATTTATTATGACTGCTGAAAGAGAAAACCATACCACAGACTACAAGAATCAATAGAAAGGAAAAACTACCAAACCTGTTGAACCATGCACCTAAGCTACTTCAGCTTTTTTTCATGTCATTTGAATTGACTAAAACTAGAACAAGTTTAAGCCATATGATGTTTGAGAGGGAGAGAGTAAAAATTAGAAGAGAAAACAATGAGGAGAAAGAGTGACACAGAGAGCATTGTGAACAATGTATCCTATCAATATAACAGAAAGTAAAAATTAAAAGAGAAAGCAATGAGGAGAAAGAGTGACATAGAGAGCACTGTGAACAATGTATCATATCAAGATCACAGATACAACTACACTAGTCCTTCAGCATTTCACATGAAGCCCCAGATTCAGAAATTATAAGGCAAAATAGAAAATTCTAGATGCTGTTTGGTATATAGAAAATTTAATTTTCCATGCGTCCAGAAACCTATTATACAATGTTAGGATATATGAAATATAAAGATTTTAAAATTTATGTGTTTTAAGTGTCCTAATATAGGGGTATTTTTTTTTTTCACATGACAAGCCCAAATGTTCTATTGATAGATTTCCAACGTCTTGGGAAATTAGGATGCTAAGGTACCAAACACCACCTAAGATTAAAAGAAAAGCAAAATCTCTAACAATGTTGTCTTATTAGTTACCTCCAAAATTTAATCCAGGTAAAGGAGAAGTTAATATTAAACAGAAGGTAAGGATATAAGATTTAAAACACAAACAGCCTTCACCTGCAAGCATCCACCATCGGATACAACTAGTTCTACCACTGAATGCTTCTTTAGTACAGGGAGAACATTGTGGAAATAATAATATGGCGATGCCGAACGAGGAACTTTAAAAGATGGAATCTCCTTCTTTCTCCTTGCACCTTTTAGATTTTTTGGAAGAGTTTTCACAACTTTGACATCTTTTGCTAGTGTTAGTACAAATTGATCTTCATTATAAAGATAAGCAAAACTCTTGAACTGAGAACTGCATACATAAATTTTTTTGAAGAAAAACAAAGGTAGCAAAATTCATTAATCTAGAACACAATAGACAAAATTAAATGCTTTTGGCAACTTGTTCGGGCAGGAACCTTATTCCCTTGCTGCTTGTTGTTGATTGGATCTCAGGAATTGCTAGTGTAGCATTAAGAAGTCGAGAAACCACAACCGCATCACATATCTGAAAGAAATACATAATACTACATGACTAATTCAATATGGTATGAAAGCTAAAGAACAAACTAGCTACGACATGATTCCTCACCGAGTTCCTGATATCATGAAAACCACCTTGTATCCGGACAAAGATAAATCCATTTGTTTCTGAACTAGGATCTGTACGAGATGAAATACTGTCAGAGAGATTACAGAGCAGAATTAACCATGATCAATGGAAAATATTTAGGCTTACTGTACATGGCACCAGACTTTATCCAATTTACATACAAGTCAATGTCAGAAATTGATGGAGACAGCATTTTAAACAAGCTAAATCCAGGACCAAAGAGATTAAGATGCTAGATTAAATGCATATCATGAGTGGAATGATATGTGTAACATCAAGCAGGTTAGCAGAAATATTTGACAACAAACTTAGGTGTAATTCCAAGAAGACATAAATATAACATGGAAAACTGATGAATAAATTCTAAACTTTCCCAGATTATGCTTTGTTTTAGCTACATGAGCATTTTCTAAACTAGAAACTTGAAATTTCCATTCTTCAACAGATAGCCTATTCAGCCTATTATCCAGTTAGTTGAATATTCAGTTCACTTTTGGCCATAAAAGAACTATGAATAGACATAAAATTTTTTGTTCATAAGTTTGGTCAGCAAAAATGTCTTAGACCACCATTAAAATCATCTGGAATCTGAATAAAGCAAAATAAT
Organism: Adenanthera pavonina; assembly: GCA_026686845.1. Classification (NCBI taxonomy): domain Eukaryota; kingdom Viridiplantae; phylum Streptophyta; class Magnoliopsida; order Fabales; family Fabaceae; genus Adenanthera; species Adenanthera pavonina. The sequence continues at coordinate 47,045,258 of JAIVEN010000001.1, read as the reverse complement.
CAGAACCAACCAGCATAATATCCTCTGGGATTTGCATCGGGATGCAAAGATTCAAGCCGCTTCATGGAACCCCATAGTCTTCTATATGACTTACTCTGCAGCTCAAGTTATGAGTACAGCATTAGAAATAGACACAAACCAATAAGTGAAGAACAACAAATACACGCAAGAAAAGCTAACTCCGAATGCAGAGGACTGATTATCATCCAAAATTACAGAAAAATTAAAGAACCCCAACAGGCAGATCTATACCAACGAACAAATATTAAGCTACGCTTCTCTCGTTGAACAAAGAGAGAAAATAAAATGGTGTCTCACTGTTCACTAAATATTTCTAAAGATACAGATAAAAGTGCGAGAAGAACGAGCTCAAGCCAAAAAAAAACCACGTTTGCAAAATGACACTAAATGCAACGCCTGGTCGCTTTTAGAACCATAAGGATAGCAATTTGTCGCCCGTAGAATAACAGAACACTCGTCAACGAAGTAAAAAAAAGAAGAATTGAGATCTCAGTGCGAACCATTAGCGTCCGTTTATTACCTCTGACGAGAAATCTGGATTTTCAAAGATGGGTCTCCAGGAGAACACTGTAATTGAGGACTGATAATCTGCAATGCCGTCCTCAGTAAATCGAGTAAGCAGAAAGTGGACGAAGATAGAGAAAGCAGAAAGCACAAGCCCAACCAAACCAATCCATTTCATCTTCGACTTCATCTTCCCTTCTCCTTTCATCACTCACACACACACACTCACTCCCTCTCTCTCTCTCTCTCTCTCTCGCAGTCTCTGTGTGGGGACTGTATGGGAGCTTCAGAATCTAGAAGAAGACGGAACCAGAGAAAAGTCAGTAGAAATTAGAAAATTCTGTAAGAGATTAAGATACCACGTGACGAAACAGGGGTAGTGGACTAAAGATAATACAGAAGATGTCCTATTTTGTGAAGTCTTCATCACGCCAGTATGTTTTCTTTTCTTTCCCCATTTTTTGCCCTTTCTTTTCCCGGAAAATTTCTCATAAAGTAATATTTAAGAAGACCATCGTCGTCGATTCCTGTTCAAGGTAGATTTTTTTAATATAAATATATTTTAATTTTTTCTTAAAGTAAACATTTCGGTGGTAAAAAACAAAGAGGTTGCTTTTCTTGGGACAACTATAATTGGTTTGTAAAGAAGACAATGATAAAAAAAGGAAAGGAAGAAATTAATTAATTAAAAACTTTCACTTTAATTTAACTCTCATATAATTTTTAATAGAATTATGATTAAATTACATAATTTTTTTAAAAAATACTTCAATTAAATTAAATAAATGTTTTTAATTTAAGAATTAATGTTAACATCTCTGAAATTTTCTTAAAATTATATACGTTTTTCTTTTCCTCTATTTCTAAAATCACACAAATTTTTAAAATAAAGAATAAATAGTACAAATCTCTTTTAAATTTTTTCAAAATCAAATAAATCATCTTTCTTTAAGTTTATAATTTTGAAAAAATGCAATAAAAATACTTTTTAATTAATACAAAATTTATAGCAAATAATGCTATTTATTATCATAAATAAAGTGTGGCTTACTTTTCAAATTCTTTATAACGTAAAACGCGCCTAATTTTAGTAGAATTATAAAATGTCCGTGTTATCTATTCTTTAATTTTAAAAGATTTTTGTGTAAGATTTGGAAATAAAAATATATTGTATAATTGTAAAAATAATAAGACCAACAAGCTCTAATTGAACTAATTGAGGGCTTTGCTAATTTAAAAAATATCCAGATTAATTAGAATTTAAAATAATTATCAAATACTGAGTGATTAACAAAAAAAATAGAGGTTCATGTTTAGCATAAAGGTTCATATAATTTTAAAAGTAACCGTATGATTTATTTTTCGTAAATTAAACCTTATCTTGGTATCAGAGAGCAACTAACTTCTTTTAAAAATAACTAGATTTTTCTTCCAATGCGATACACGAGAATTTCTTTTTTCTTATATTGAAGTTATTTTCCAAATGAGTACCATATTTTTTCATAGTTCTTAGTTCTATCGAGCACCATTATAATCTTGAGAAGGTTATGAAGAAAACATCACCAGCAATGATGATGCAGGGCATTTGTTATACGTTGAGTACAGAGTAATTGAAATTAGTTTGCTATAAATTAAAATAATTTCCATACAAAATATATATTAATATTGGCAACAAGAAAGAGGATGGGACCATCCACTTGCAAGTTGCAACTAGGATTTCCCATGTTTAGCATGGTCATCAGTAGAGTCACGTGCCAAAGGGCCTTTGCACGTGATGAAGGAAAGTGAGATGGGTACCATTTTGTCTTTATTAATGTTTGGGGGTGGGTCTTCTGGAAAATGGAATTGTGATGCAGATTAGATGCATCATTAAGGAAAAGGGGTTTTTGAATTTGATGATTCTTTTGAATCTGATGATGTCCAAAAAAAAAGTAACCTTTTTTCCAATGGAAAACAGATGTTCACCATTAACTGTTGTGACTTTCTTCTTTTTAAAAAAAAGAAACAATCATTTTCAAATTGAATTTTTCCTAAATTTTATTTTTTAAAAAAATAACATTTGTAATCTTATTTTTATCACAAAATCACTATTCATTCAAAATATTTTTATGCTGAAAATTAAATTAATAAATATGATGATATATATATATAACATATTTTTAGAAGGTACAGTAATATTCTTCCATTAACCAAGAAATACATATTTTCAATAACTTGATAGAATGAATCATTGATAAAAAATTTTATGGCTAAAATATACATAAAATTGCCGAACTTTGTGTTAATTGCAATCCCTTCCTTAACTTTAAAAGTTTAAAATTAAAACCTTAATGTTCCATATTTTGATCATTAACTCCCTTCCTGTTTAAGTTACAGTTAAAGTTAACTATCTATATATACCACCTCATTCTTTTATAATTTGCAACATCATGAAACACTTGTTATATTACATTAGTATTTTTATTTTTTTAATCCAGATTTAAAAATGCTTAGGCCAAATATATTATTTTTCTTCTAGAAATCCCTTCATCCATTTCTAATAATGGCAGCGTTCTCAGGTTTTTGTCGTCCAACAATGTCAGCCCTAGTGTTTTCTGCAGATGTAGCAAGTCGCCACTGACAGGACAAATTCCCCATTCCAAACCTCTCTTTTTTAAGTTCTAATTTCCTTTTTCATCATGTACACAACACAACGTGTTTATTTGAGATTTCTGTAATGACTTGAGATTCATTCCTCCTTAATTATATTATTGTTACCTGGGATTTTTTATCAGTTTGGACTAATTCAAATTAATAATTAATAAATATTTGGAGAACAGAATTTAGGAAGTTCATAAGAAAAAAAACAAGAAGAAGAAGAAGAAGAAGAAGAAGCACCGAAAGCATAATCAGTGGAATGCCTCATGCTATCACAATTTCTTAAATTCGGTGATGACGCCGGAAAAAGTTGATACAAGCTACAGCTACATGACAAGTCTGGGAGAACACCATGGTGATGGTGGTCATTGCTGGAGGAGTAAAACAAAAAAGCATATTGGAATTGTGAAGCGGGGATGAAAACGGAGAGAAAGGGATTTCTGGGAGAGAAATTATAAAATTGGTCCTATGGATTTTTAAACCTGGATAAAAAATAAAATATTCAAAATTACATGTAATATGTCAAGTGTTTTTTATTAGAGTGACGTGACATATTACAGATAAAAAAGATGGTGATATAAACTGTTAACTTTAGTTATTAGAGGAGTTAATAATCAAAATATGAAATTTTATGATCTTAATTTTAAAGTTTTAAAGAATAGGGGAGTGATACGCCACTGATCCAATGTTCGAGAATGTTATGTACTATTTTAGCCAAATTTTATTTGTAGAAGATTAAATTAAAAGAAACTCATGTAAAAAAAATATACTCTATCTAATCTTTAATGTAATATTATTTTAATCAAATTATACATATTAAGAATTAGAATTAGAATTAATTAATTATCTTAATTTTTATAAAAAATTTAATATTTTTTTAAAACTATTCTTATTTAATTTTTTTTATTTTTTTTAGATATATTAAATAGTAATTTTTTTTAAAATATATAATAAATATGATCTCGTATATTGTATTGTAAAGGAACTTATTTCTAATATTAGAATAAAAAATTATATATATAAAATCGAGGAGGAGGAAATAATAAAGAATTAAAGATATTTTTTTAGATTTTTTTTTTTTTAAGAAAAGACTAGAATCTGAATCTGATTCAGTTTGATGTGTAGGGCTTGGGGTACATCTCATTAAGAAGGACTAAATGAGAATGGTTGGGCAGCAGGGATGCATTTATTGCTCTTAATTTTTTTTCTTTTTACCCAAGGGATGAATTTAATGCTTACTTTGACCGTTTGACAAGGAAGGAGCAGTTTCTTTTAAAAAAAAATGAAAGGAGCAGTTCCATTTGATAAAATATACTCCCTCCCATCTTCTTTTTTCTTTAAGGGAGTCTTTTAACTAAAATTATAGTGTTTTTTAGTTAAAATTAGATAAAAATATTAAATTTGTAAAAAATTGTTATAATATTTTTAAAATATCCTTTATAAAAACTATTAACTTCTATCATATATTAATGTTTGAAGAGAAGTAATTAAAATTATCAAAGATATTTGTAGAAATCAACCATTAATGTTTTATTAATTTTTGAGAAGACTCTTATATTAAGGAAAAAGGACAAAAGCTTTATTAAAAGATTCTTATATTAACCACAAATATTTAATTTAATTGGTAAGGGGTTATACCAACTTAATCAGAGGTCTTAAGTTTGAATCTTAAAAATGCAACAGTATTAAATACTTGGTAGTAGAATTTATTGTATGCAAGGGTTCTAGTTAAAGTAGGGTAGGAATAGAATATCGGGTGCACATGAAAAAAAAAAAAAAGACCATTAAATTAAGAATTGAAGGAAGTATATATCTCAACCATTCAAGAATAAGTCTAAATAATATGCTTATAAAAAAACAAGAATATATCTAAATAATATAATTTTTTTAAATAAAATATTTTACTATAATAAAAAATAATATAATTTCATTTCTACAACTTGAAAGGATTAATTTTCACCCATCGACTAATGAATACCCTTAATGCTAAAAAAAAAACCAAATCATTCAAATTTAACTAAAGAAATGTAAATTAAATATATATTTATATATTATAAATAATAGAAATATAAAGAATTTAATAAGAATAAAAGAAAGAAGAAAATATGAAAAATATATCTTTTCTTCTTTTTCTTTTACGTCACTTTATGAGACCGGATAAAACTACTTAATACAAGTAACAGTTTAAAAGCTCTGCTTACTAATTTATATACTTATACATCCACTTCTTAATAATGTGGGACTTAAAAGCCTCCATTTTATTATGAGGGCTCTAAACAAACGACTTTCACTTCAACTTTGGTTTTTTACATTCGCACACATTTTTTTTTTAAGTACCAATTGGTTATATATACATTGTCTTCTTATAATAATAAGTTCACTCATTTAGGTCTTGATAGATAAATAACTAGCCTTCTGCCAAAATATGAAAGGGGAATACTTTTCATTCACATATATGTATATAATATTTTGTATTAGGCCTCTATTTCTATACCTCTAATCATTAAATATTAATTCAAAGAGTTCAATGTTTCTGTTCCAATGTTGTGATGTATATTTTTAATCAAAGTATTCCTAATGTATTCAATACATGTGACGTTCCTGACATAAAAACCTAGATTTATTTATGCGATAGGAAAGTAAATAAGTCAAAACACTTTGATATATAAGTTGATTCATGCATGTCATGATTAGGATCCTAGATTAGCATGACCCCTGCGCACGGATAGCACGCACAAATCGAGAAAAAATTAGGACCCTAGAATTCCAAAAGTTTTTTTCCTTTTTTCAACCCAGAATTCAAAAAGTTAGAAGGTATAATATAATAATATTTATAACAAGATCATGTAGAACATATTCATAATATACAGTCAAAATTAATCAAGAAGTTTATCTACAATTCTTCATAGAGTTTTAAATAACGAAATAAATAATTATCATAAATACATTTTATTATAGTTATAAATATTTTGATTGAGTAATTCTACTTGAATTAGAAATAAATAAAAAATATATAAATACAGAAATTAGTCAAAAGAAAATAGATAAGATAAGGTTCTTATAATTAGTGTATAGGTTCAGTGATGGTAGTTAGAAATTAGCTGTTACTAGTCGGGGAACTTTTACATGAACGTACACTAAATGATTAGTGTGTCTAACGCTCAACTCAGCCCCCTATTAAATAGTCTAACCATCATAAGTTATTTAATAGTTAACTTATCTTTTAATTTGAATCTCAAATTCAAATATAGATAATACAATATCAACTGAGTCATCTCTTATTTCTTAAAATTACTCAATTGACATTATCTTCATTATTAACAAAGATAAGGACCATATTTAAATAATATATATTTAATTCAGTAAGCAAGATCAATATATTTTGAATAAATTCAATAAATTCAAATATATATTATTATTAATTAAATACATCCAACATTCTCCCACTTGGTCTGATCTTAATATGTCAGTTCATACATTAAGAGATATTTAAGCAATATTACATGAATCATAGCATATATTCATGGCTAATAAATGATTAAACTATAATGCATTCATATTTTCTAATACCTGTGTGCTACTTAGAATACACATGGTCATATGTATTTTATCCTAATAAAAATATATAATTATAATTATCTACTTGTAGGTAAAGATAAATCAAAATAACACATTTTATTAGAATTTGATTTTTCATATCCATATATGATTTATATTATACATGTAACTTTACAAGGATGATGTGGCTACTCCTTAAAAATAAAAACATGCTAATAACAAATATCACAAAAAAATATGTGCAACTAAAATTATGTATATGCACAACATTATGAGAATTTAAATAAATAATTTAATCAACTATACAAGTATGTGATTAAATAATTAAATAAATTTTGTCAGTATTTAATTTTGGGTTAATAAAAAACTCAACTATTTTGCAAAAGTAAAAAAATTAGTGTCATAATTGTCTAAATAAAAAATTTCAAATCTTAGACAATTAAATAGCTCTAATAAGATTTTGAAAAATATTTTTAATAACCCAAAACTAATTTTCTAGATTTTAAACAATAAAAAACGGAATAAAAATAAATAATATAAGCTGAAATCAATTTTCTAGGAAAAATATCATGAAAAAAATGGCCCAAGGACAAATTTCTAAAAATAAAGCAAATTATTTCAGTCCAAAAACTCAAGCCCAGTCCGTTAATTTTTTGTTGAATAATCAAAACATGGGCCCAGAAACGAAGCCCAACGAATAAAATAGCAATAAAAACAGGCCAAAAATAATAACTGAGCCCAGAAAAATTGCGAAGGCCCAGAAATTGTGAAGGCCCAATTCCTGTGTCAACCCAATCCCCATCTGCTTAGTGAAACAACACGTTTTTTTATAAGCAGCAGTGGGTGACATCGTCATGCCTAGGGGAGGGATATGCTCTCCAAGTTCTCAAAATGATGTGCCGTTTTTGGAAATAACCAAAACGCATCGTCGTTCACGTCATCTTCCTCGCCTGTCCAGAGTGTTCAACCCGACTCGAGACACCGTCGCGACCCGCGATGGATTTGATGGAAACTTGTCATTTCCTGGCGGCGTCTCAGGTCAACAATTTGGGCGATTCCAATGACAAATCAACCAGAGAAACTCGGTGATCAATGTTCATACAATGGTTACATCAATCATGCACAAAACACTGAATCCGGAAAATTAAATTTCTATGCTAATGTGATGTTCGAATTCGGATCAAGACAGGGAGAAACAATAATATCAAATTCATGCTACGTCAAAGGTTATCTAAACTAATCGCTTTGATACCACATGTGTAACATATTCGCGATATACAATTAAAATTAATCACGAAATTTATCTACAATTATGGAACTCTAAGTAGCGAAATAAATAATAATGATAAAATATAGATGTTCTTGAATGAGTAATCCTACTTGAATCCTCATCTAATGAGTAATCCTACTTGAATCTTCATCTAATTAGTGTATCGGTTCAGTAATAGTAGCTGGGAAGCCATCCCTATTAAGAGAATCTCCATATAAGCATAAAATGAATTATTAGTGTGTCTAATGCTCAACTCAATCCCTATTAAATAACTTTGCTATCATGTGTTACTTAATAGTTAATTTATCTTTTAATTTGAATATCAAATTCAAATAAAGATAATTCAATATTAATTGAGTTATCTCTTATCTCTTAAAATCACTCAATTGACAATATCTTCATTATTAATAAAAATAAGGACCACGCTTAGATAAGATACATTTAATTAAGTAAATGAGATAAATATAATTTAAATAAATTCAATAAATTCAAATATATATCATCATTAATAAAATATATCTAGCACATTATACCCACTGGCCATTTCTAAAATTGTTCAAGAAATTTATACATGAATTGGGACTTCGGAAGTCACTCATTCCCCTTAATAGGGAATAAGATTTTTTAAAATTAATACACAACATTAATTTTAAAGACAAACTTAGTAAGAAAGTGATATTTAAAAAAATAATAAAGTCAATTAATAGAAAGTGATATTTAAAAGAATAATAAAGTCAATTAATGAAATGCTTTAGGTTGTTGGGAAAGTGAAATCGGAAAATAGAACTTCTAAAAAAAAGTAGATTTGCTACCGTTTAATTTTTTTTAGAAAAAATATATAGAAATTCTTAAAAAATTAGGCTTAATTTAAAAAGTTCTAATTGAGTAGTCTATGATTTTTTTTTAAATATCATTAACTTTTTAATCAACTTCTTTAATTAAAAAAATGATGCTCATGTCTTTAACATTAAAATGTAATATATTTATTTTAAAAATTAATTTAAACTTTTTGGAAACTAAAAAAATGAAACAAGTAAACTAAATATGCATTTCTCATAAAATTAATTTCCCAAGAAATACACTCCGTGACCCATAGATTACGGTTTTCTTTTTCTAATTAAAAAAAATACACGAAGTCTAGTTATATATTTAAATGCATGAATAGTATAACATATTCATCTGTGTAATGCATAAAAACATAAATAGTTTTATTAACACTACAATGAGCCTTGTACAACTAATTATAAATTTTATATTTTATTATAATTGATTATAAATACCTTCATTTTATTTCAAAACAAAACATGTGAATTTTAAAAATATATACATGCGGTTTTTTTCTATCCTCTATGTTACACCAAACATGTTTAAAAAATTAACCCGTTTAGCTTAGAGTCAGCAATATAGGCCAACCTGTTTAGCCCGATAAAATGGGTGGGTTGGGTTTTAAGAATATAAGTTCAAATATAAAATGGACATTTTGGGCATGACCCGTGATGGGCTTACCCATTTTCTTTTTTTTCTTTTAAGTTAAAATACATATTATTTTATTAATTAGTGATATATTAATGATAAAATTTAAATATTATATTGATTTTTGGTAAATAATGATGATTAGCTATATCAATTTAAATAACCATATGAAAAAATTTAAAAAAAATATAAAAAATAGTAAAAAAAAAAACTTACGAGTCTTGTAAACATGATTTTAGAGGCTCAGGTTTTAAAAATCAAGCTCATATGGTAATTCGGGTTTTTTTTTTTCAGTCTGACCCGTTTGGGCCAGCTTGAGATGGACCAACCTAAATTATCAGCTCTACTGTAGCTTAAGCTCAGGTTAGTATAGCCTGTGGAAAGAAAATCCCTTTTTTCTTTGTTGCATATGGTCAAGATATGTGATTTTTTTTTATATTGATATTAGTATTACTCAATCTAACAGTCTCTCTCTTCCCATTTCTTTTGGACACAAAAAAAGGAGAGATTGATTTTGTATTAAAAACACCGGAGAAACATCGTCTCTAAATTTTGTTTAGAATATAAGACTTATCTATAAAATCACATTCTTTTAAGAATTTCATTAAACGTCTTATATATGTGTGCTCATGCATAGTTGTACACACACTCACACGAGATCATTCCACTGAATTAGATTTAAATATTATCAGCCTTAATTGAAAACAGCTTTCTTAACATAATTTTTCTTCCCATGCGGTTCAAAGTTATGGCCTTCTTTAAGAGGTATCATGTCCTTGCCACCTAATCCAATCCAATTAATGTTATTGTTTTACTAAATGTCTTTATTCCATACTATGGACAGGATAGATAACTTAAAAACTTTTCAAAAATTATACTTATTTTTTTAATATTTAAATCCAATTAAAATGAATAAAAAAAGATTGAAACGAAAAAAGTTATACAACAACCCAGTGAAATATGTTAAGAAAAAATGAAATGAAAAATGGCATCAAACCTCAGTAGAATTGCACAAGAGTTGCACTGTTCATTTTTTGTATTAAACGAGACCTAGAGTGGTTGAGTTTTTCTATTATTGACAGACAGATTTCAAAATCATTTTACAGTCAAGCGGCCGTAGAACTCTTCGTAGGAGAACCCAAACTTAAAAATTGATATTAACATGCTTGCTTTTCATCTTTTTAGCCAATAATAATTAGCAAAACGAACTGATTTAGGGAATAAGCATCTGAAAAGATATTTCTCTCTAGTTAAGGTGACTGTGTTCATCCTTCTTGCTAGTGGGCCATGGTGGTTATCCTGCTCAACTCAACCTGTTGATCCTCAATCCGACTAAAAACTCTGGAAAAACTAGAGCCCGCAAATGACATGGTGTTTTCTTTTAAAAGGCGTCTATGTCTTATGCTCGATATAGCCTGTGAAACCTCACCAATAGAAGGGCGTTTCTTAGGTAATTTGTGCAAGCATTTGTGTCCAATCTTAGCAAGCTTCCTCGCTTCTTCAATGTCGCATCTTCCCACAAGATTCTTGTCAACTATTCCATCTACACCATCATGATCCATTGCAGCCTTCAAAGGGAGAAAAAAAGCGGTGAATATAGGGTCTGCTTATTTCAACCTTGAAACTGATCTGTTTGGAGAAAACCCTCATTTGTTTCTTAATAGATAGTGCATTTTCAATCCTGTCTTCAATATCTCGATCATTGAAGCACTTTCAATATTGTTACAATGTCATATTTTTATCCAAAAAATTGTACCAGATTTAACATAATTTTGACTCGGACGTTCATGGATTGGATTGTCCATTGTTGGCTCACCTAAGATTGTTCACACCAAGTCATCAATATGTTCAAGTTTTGTGTTTATTTTTTGAGGGGGATCAGATAAAGGCTATGCATTGAATGCACTTTGATTATTAGAGGACTAAATTAAAAGAAATATTTTGTAAGGAACAACATTGAGAGTGATAAGAAAATCATTAGAACAAGATCTCTAGCAGTCAACATTTCAACTCTAGTGGTGTGAGCAGGCCATTCTTGGCCTTTTTTTTTCTATAAAAAAAAAGATTATATAGGTTGATGGTAAAAAAAAAGTGTAACTGCGAGGATAAAAAAAATTAACTGTGAAAAAAATTACATTAAAAAATTTTTATCTTAACAAATTGCTGCCCAAATGGATAAAAGCAATGCTCTGATTCCTCTACATCAGAACATCAAAAGAATTAACTGATGAAAATATTTTTTATAGAAAATACTTTTCAAGAAAGAAATTTTTTTCACCAAAACCAAGCAACCCATAGAAGAAAGACGTAAGGTCTATGAGGGTGTATAAGAAGGCAAGTATCATAATGAATCTTAAAATTTTCCTGAAGGAGGGTAGCTTACAAGGTTAATGTATTCCATCAAATTTTGTTGAGGATGGATGGCAGTGATGAGCTCAAAAATGATGATACCGAAACTGTAAATGTCACTTTTCATTGTAAACTTGTTAGTGGAAATGTATGATGGGTCCATGTAGCCATATGTACCTTTTAGGCCAGAATTTCGGCCATCGAAAATTTCCTCCTTCGAGAGCCCAAAATCGGCAACCTGAATATCAGTAATTTGAAGATAATTAACATGTGAACTCATCTGAAAGTAGGAAAATAGATCTCACATAGTACTACGCATGATCTCGCTAAAGAGATAAAGAGCAATCCAGATCCCCTACATCCATAAAAGTAAATGTATATGGTAGAGTCAGAGAGAGAGAGAGAGAAGAATTGACGGGTGTAATTATGAGATGTAGACTCCATATGCAATTACATTCTCCTCTGTGTGCGCGTGCAGGGGCGTGTGGATGTAGATATACATGAATATAGGGGATCTAATTTAGATAAAGAGAGAGAGAGTGAGGCCTAAATGGAAACCATTCAATTGGACCCAACATTTTTTTCCTCTCTCTCTCTATCCAACTAACCACTTTGCAGTTTGTAGTTAATGCCAAGCATCACCAAAAGTAGATAATTGATACTAAAAACATCAGATAATGTACTTAAGCTTACACAGAACGTACATTTTGTTTCTAACTTTCTTAACAACAAAGCTTCTGTTATGCACATTAGAACATTCAAAATGTCGAATGCTAAGTACCGGCAGGGTCTTTCTTAAAAAATATATTCGTTTTCCCTTGAAGCCATTACCAAAATGTAATCATAGCATATCAGAAAGTTATTATAGACAATGCTACATATAGTGAAGAAAAATTAAGCAAAAACTGGCAGGATTGTTCGTACAAGACCAGCATACAGTCTAATCTAATGTATACAAAAGCATAAAGGACTTCAATGCTCAAAGATTAGAACAATCTTGCAATGATTCTATCAGTTATTGAATAATGCCAAATGTTGTCTGTTTCATTTTCAAGGTGAAAAGAAAGAAGACCACCATGGCTTGAGTTAATCTCACAATAATTTAAGAAAATGCATTGGAAATTTGATGTATCAGAAAGAACTTGCAGAAGAAACAAGCTTACCTTAGCTCGCATTGAGTGATCTAACAATATATTGGCAGATTTCAAATCACGGTGTATGACGGGTGGGACTGCCTGTTTCATGCATTTTCATATTAACCAAATGCATTTTCAAATAGCATAACAGAGCAAATGGCAGTGAACATACTCCTTCATGAAGGTATTCGATTCCATGTGAAATATCAACAGAAATTTGCAGCCTTTCATCCCAACTTAAAACCTTTTCGTCACCTAGATGCATGCACAGCATGAACTTTTGACCATAGAGACAATTTAACATCTTTAAATAAATCAGAAAAACTTCTACTCTTGCATGTCACAGCTAAGGGAAAAGAGGAAAATCAATAATATACCTAGTAATCATTCCGTGACTATATTCAAAACATCTTGCACTTCCATTGTTTTGTTAAAAAAATCTACAACATAGAAAGATATTAAACTAAAATTTTCAAATTATTCATGTAAAAATATATTAGGAAAGTAATTCCTATCTATCAATCCATCAAAATAGGATTGTATTGGGCTAGCCTTCCTGTTGCCATTCATGATAGGATGAGGTATGCTTGTTTTGGTTCATTGAAAAGGCCAGCACAAAGTTTTATTGAAAAAAGGTCACTTAGCCCACTTGATGATCTCCCCCTCCCGGACAAGGTGAAGATTGGACGGCTGGCTAATGATGGACCCATAACTTTTGTGCTGGGAAGACAAAAGGCCTATGGAAAGAGAATGAAGACAGAAGATAGTACAAGGAGGCTGGCCAAGATGACGGGGTGAGTTTTGTGTGGGGGGAGGGGAGATTGTGGTTGAAGGGGTTTCTGGTTCTCATTCTAATTTTTCTTTTGGTGATCATTTTCCCTTATTTTTGGGGGGCTTGCTGTGTCCAAGCCTTATTTGGCATGTATTCAAGCCCAAAAAAAACAACGGAATTTCCTCTTTGGTTTGTGACAATGCCTGTGTCTAACACAAGAAAATAGGTGTGCTTGTGCCTAATATAAGAAAGGGGAAAGAAAATAAAATAAACTAAGAAATCAAAGTATGATTAGCACAATAAAATAATCTTAAAATGAACATGAAAGAGAACTTCTGCTTACCATGTATATGCCTTTCTAGACTTCCATTGCTCATGAACTCGTAAATCAAAATGCGTTGTCCTTTATCTACACAATATCCTAACAAATTTACAAGATTCCGATGATGCAGTCTTCCCAGCAAAAGTACCTGCAATAACATCTTATTATATTATGAAAAAGTCAACAGGCCTAGTTTGTGACTAATTACATTTTAGACATCCTTGAGATGCTCAAACAAAAACTTATGTCACCAGTCCAAACAAAACCAAGCGAAAGTAACCTTTTATGCCTATTTAAATTTCTTATATATTATTCTGGTGAAATAAAGGAATCCAGATCCTAGGTAGGCTTTTGTGTAGCAATGTATGTAACAATAATTCACAATGCAGATGCTGTTGAAACAAGAGTTTCTAGCAACTAGAACAATATATCCTTCCACAAATTGATTGAAAACAAGATGGTGGGACACTACATTACACAGAGCCCTATATAGCAAGTAGCACTGTTATTAGCTTGTAACTAGTGTGATTCCCTATAGACTTTTTAGATATATACATTATGAGATATATAAATTTTGTGAAAATAAGCGATATAGCAAAAACTCTGAGTGTCTTCAGTTTTCAAAGCCAAAGTGGATTGGCATGACCCGCATGGTTCCTCTGGATCTATAATTTAGGTTCCTTAATGCTTATAAAATTTAGTCTCTAAATATCTAGAACAGACCAAAGGGAAAAAGTGTGACAAAGAGGAAAATAATAAAATCATATAATAAATAAGTAAGTCTCTTCCAATACCCAATAAATCAGTATATATAAAAATAAAAGAAAATGTTTGCATTTCACAAAACTAGTGTTAAGTACCTTTTATTCATACCTCTGTTTGGAATTCTTTCTCCCCTTGTTTGGAATTGGAACCAAGCACCTTCACGGCTACCACCTCACCTGTAGGCATTGTTGCTTTGTGAACTGTGCCAAATGATCCTTGTCCCAAAATAGTTGTGAAATTTTGCGTGGCCTTATGAATTTCTCTGCAAAGTTTAGTGTTAGATATACCCTAAAAAATTGTCCATAATTCTGCCCTACTTTCTCTTTTTCTTTTATACTAATTTGCAATGTAGCAGGTGATGTCCTAAGATATTAAGAAACTTAACTATGTAGAAAACAGAGACTTATCAATTACACAAATAAAAAAATATATACTTTTTATTCTAATGGTAGTTATCAATGAAAGGAACATTTTGGAGGAACAGTTACATGATTAACATTTTCAACAAATCTACATACTAACTAAGAGAGATTAAAATTAGAGCTTGTAAACAAAATATACATACTTGAATGAGTATCTAAGAACGCCTGATGCGGATACAAACTGATCTTTCTTTTGATGATTCCACCAAGAGAAACGGGAATTTTTATGCAGATTTTCTGACCTTGAAGCAGCTATGGAACTTGTGAGAGAAGCACTAATTTCTAATCCATTTGTGCGTATTGGAAGAGTTGTTAGACTACGCTCATTTGCACATCGTCTAAGATGAGCACGTTTCTTATACCACTTGATGATAAAAAATATGAGACAAGCTATCAAAATTCCGAAGGCCAAACCAGCAGAGACTCCAATGACAACTAAATCAGCGTGATCAACCATTATGTGATCTCTCTTGACATTCAAACAATGAAATAATCTTGCAGGTGAGTCATGCCTGAGTGGTTTGCTGTCACAAAGTTGGCACAAAGTCAAGTTAATCCAACACTTCAACCAACTAGAGCTGACACAATTGAACACTCACAACAGCAAGTGATAAGAGTTGTTTTGTTTATTCTTTTCATGTATTTTTCAAAGGGGAGAGACCAGTATTATTTGCAGATGATAGTCAACCTTCTGACGGAGTAATGCCCTCAGTAGGCATGCAAATATTTATGTTGGATGGTCATTTGTTGCAAATACCACATGATTTATTTTATGGCTAATTTCAGGTTCAAAAGTTAAATGGTTTGCAAAGTTTTTAATACAACCCGCAAACTAAAGAGAAACAACAATGATGTCCATCCTTATTATAATGTCTAGTGCACTTTAAGTATGAAAAATGAAGGTGTGACATGAGAACAGATAATTTTTAGGGGGGAAAAAACCACAGAACTGTAAAATAAACTTGAGGCCAAGGAAATGCACACAAACCGTTATGCGTCAATATATGTATGCATCAAGTGTTTCCAGTTATCAACACTAGTTTATAAAACACAAAGCCAAATATCTCTCCTTATCTGCTTTATGATTTACATAACAATTACTGCAGCAACTTTAAGAAGATAGTTTACCACTTAAAAATTCTTCAACAGAAACTGAAACGTTCTGATTGTTTTGGTATCATTCTGATTATTTATCCATTTGTTTTTCAGTTAATCACATACCAAAAGGACTTCAAATTGACAACAAAGGTTAGTTCAAACCATAACCAGGGAGATATTCTAGGACCTAGAGACTAGTTGAATACTCTATGAAAGAGGAGATAATTCTCTATATCCAGGCCTGCCATCTTGTTCAACAAAAGAAAAAAGGTTTCTGAATTGAATATGATTCACCCAATAAGTGACTTGTCTCTTAAATCAACAAAAAAAAAAAAAAAAACAAACAAGACAAGCAAGCAGCAAAATTCTCCCAAAACAATCCCATCATCCACACCCGGCGAAATCAGAACAAAATAAACAAAATTCAGAGCCAGTAATATCCATCAAACCCAGCAAAATCACACACAGAACAACCTTGAAGAAAACCCCCTTATCACAGGCCATCAGCGCAAGAGCACCTCCGAAGTGATCAGATTTTCTGTAACTGCCGATTCTGAAACTGACCCTCGTTTGGTTCTCCTTGGTACTACTCAGTCAATGCCATGGAATAAGCAACGACCCAGTCGAGCAAAGAGACAGTAAAGGAAAGCATGATTGACTCAAAGGAGGAGGCTTTTGGAGCGGAGTGTAAATAAAAGACTAAGTTGGATTTAGTGGGAATTTTGGGAATTATAACTTAAAGGGTGGGTTTAATATTTCAATCAAGAGTACACATTAGCATTATATTAAGCAGGGAGCCGGCAAAGCAAAAAAAAAAAATTCGATTTTATTGCCGCGAGAGAAAAAAAAAAAGATGATGTGCAATTTTACAAAACAAACTTTATCACCAACTGCACACGCAAAAAATAAATTTTAAATTAAACTTCATATAATCTATATATCTGTATATTTTTATAAAAAAAATCTATAAAATCTCATATAAGCATTAATATTTATAAATTATAAAAAGTCCAATTTTTTTTATAATTGCCCCCGCAAACCAACTACTTGAACCAAGTGTTATTGTTTGAAGCCACATTATTTTTTTTGATGAAGAAGAAGCCACATTATTTAATGTGGTTAATAGCATGTGCTTTGATTTTTAATTTCTCTTTATAAATTAAAATTTATAATTAACTCTTTATAGTTTCAATAATTTTTAATTCAATGTTTTTATTAATATTTTATTTTTTTGGCCTGTTTTAATATTTTATCATATTTGTGAGTTAATTGTACTTTAGTATTTATAATTCTATTTTTTAATAAATTATATATAGTGGGTGTATTGAATTATATATAATCATCAACAATAACAAGTCTTTTCTAATTAAGTGAGGTTGGTTGCATTGATTAAATTATATATAATCATATTAATAAAATTTAACAAATACATATAAAAATTCTCTGGTGAATAGGTTCAAGAGATCGGTTGGTTAAAAAAATTTAATAAATTATAAGAAGTCACTTATAAATTTAAAAATAAATTAAAAATAAAATAAAATTATAAATACAAATAATATATTTTTAAAAAATAAGAATAAAAATTGCATACATAGTCATATTATTTTATATGTTTTTTAATATATATATATACACAAATAATTATAAATAATTCAATTTAATGAAACAAGTTGAAGGTGATGTGCGCATATAGGAGGTTATAACTTGTTTGGTCTAAAATAAAAATGGGAAATAGAATATAAATGAGAAATACCTTTGGATTTTTTTTTTGCCAACTTTGGATGTTAATATTAATGATTAATTAAAAAAAAAAAAGAATGATACATAATATATAGAAAGAACGTAGGTTTTAAGAAAGAAAAAAGAAGAAAGAAAATATATTTTAATATGTTTGGTAGCCAATTATAGTTCTTCCATTAAAAATCTTAATGTGTTTGGTAACCAATAATATCTCTTATGGGAAACTAAGTACATTAAGATAAATTTTTTCTCCCATTTTTCTTTTTTTGAAATCTATTTTCTTTCTACCAAATATGGTATTCTTTGATATCTTTGGATTGTGCTTGTAGTCTATAATCATCATGGCACCCTCTGAGGACTTTCTTCCTCTTAAAAATAGAACTACAGTGTTTCTATTTGCACTAGTCCAATATCTTTCCTTTCCATATGAATTTACATGGCAAAATAGAAATTATGATGTAATTTAACCTAGAAGCAACATGTATAAATTAAGAAACAAGGGTATTTTTTAGTGACTCTATCAATATGAAAGATTGAAAGGTAGCTAAGATAATCCAATCTTCATCATGTGATGGCCAAATTTAAGAGTCTAAGAGTGTTCTATAGAGCATTTTAATTTTTAAAGTGGCGGAGCAAGGTCTAAGAAACTCTTTTCCTTAATCCTATTTTCTGTTTTGAGATTTCAATATTGTGATTATGTGTTTATTTATCTTTATAGAGGGCTAAACTTCAAGTTCAGGGTAGGAATAAAGGCCACCTAGGATTAACTATTTTGATCCCATTTGATTATTTTTTGTTTGATTTAGCATAGCTTCATGGAATTTATTGACTTAAGGGAAACTTGATGTTTTAGACCCAAACATCATATCAATTTGTAAATCAGTCCTTATACTATATTTTTTTTTTTCAAAACATTCCTCAAAGTATGCTTCCATGAAGGTATTAATCCCTAAACTATTAAACATTAATAGATTAGTCCTCAGGAATGCCAGATGGATAAACACCATGAAGTAGATCAATTTGAGGTGGCAAATGAAAGTATTTGCATGGACGCCATATGAGATTGGCTGCTGCCAAAGGATACACTTTAAGACTATTGGAAACAATATATGAAAATAACTGGTACCCAAAAACATATGATAACACATTGTCCTTAAGGTGTTATTCACTCCCACTAAGTTTGCTGTAAGGATCTGGCAAATCATCTTTAGAAATTATTCTAAGTACCAAAGATATCTGCCAACAATTTCAGATACCTTAAAACACAAAATGAAATAGAGAGATTGTATGCAGGAAGAGAGAACGTGAGGAATCTTTCAGTCTCTGGTCTAACCCTTTTATAATAGTGGAAAATTGAAACATTGTTAATCCGCTAGTCCATTTCTGAACGTTGTAATTGAAACGTTGTTATGAAATAGAATATCAAACAGCGTGCTGTTTCAAAATATTAATATGCTATTTTAGAAAGTTGTTATTTGAAAATTCTGTTTCTGGGAAAAATATTATTAATTAAATATATTAATCTCAAATTTATACTAAACCAAATCTCCACTGTTAGATCAATCCAACGGTCACGACGCACTACGTGCTAAGTGCTTTAAATATTAAATAAATTGTTTTATCTTCTCTCTCTTATATACATTTCATAAGTATTACTCCTATCGAATGTGAGACTTAAGTTTTTCAAACTATCTCTAACAATCCCCCAATTAGTTTGAAAAACTAAATATTCTCTGTAACTCATAAGAATATGCATGATAGCAGGTGTCTCTTGACTTGAATCTGTTAATAGTATAAATACTTTAAAGTATTAACAAGTCGATAGTTGTTTAATTGCATTGAACCACAACTTTAGTGTTTAGTACCGAAAATACCACACACATATTCTTATATCAATTTCATTCTACTTAAACTTCCCGCACTTTTATGGCCATGTGCTCATCCTAGACTTTTCATGAATATTTCAAGAATTATCCCTGAATTCTTGTAAGAAGTGACACCACTTCTTATATTCATATAAGTGAATTTCCTTTAAGCCTTAATTGCTTAGATTTCCTTGAATTCATTAAGAGTTTAACTCATCCTGAACACTTAAGTTTTTTTTTTTATGCACTAGTCATGGAATGATTAAATGTCTACTCTAATGCCCAATCACTTATTAATAACTTGTTATTATCCATTGAACTTTTAAACCAGATTTGGATTACTTAAAGGTTGGGTTTCCATTACTGGTGACTAATGTTAACAGGTTTCAATCCCATTCCTCTTAATTGTTTTGTTAACCAATTCTTTACTGAGTCCTTTTGTACAAGGATCAGCTAAGTTTTCACTTGATTTTACATATTAAATTGTAATTACTCCATCAGAAATTAATTGCCTCATATATTCATGCCTTAAGCTTATATGTCTAGATTCACCATTGTAAATTTTGTTAAATGCCCTAGATATTGTAGCCTCACTATCACAATATAAAGAGATGGCTGATATCGGCTGTGACCACAACTTTAGTTCTAATAATAAATTCCTCAACCACTCTCCCTCTGTACATGTAGATGCTAAGGCAACAGATTCTGATTTCATTGTAAAATGATTTATACAAGTCTATTTCTTTGATACCTAGGAGATTGCTTCTCCTACTAGGGTAAATATCCACCCTAAAGTTGACTTACTATCACTTACACCAGTTATTTAACTAGCATTCGTGTAACTTTCCAAAACTACTGGAAATTTATTGTAAAACAGTCCTAGATTAATTGTTTTCTTTAGATATCCTAGGACTCTTGTAATTCCTTTCGAGTGTTCTATTCCTGGATTACTACTATATCTCAAAAGTTTGCATACTACAAAAGTTATATCAGGTTTAGTATAATGCATTGTATACATCAAACTCTCAATAGCACTAAAATATTCTAGTTAAGCCACTGATATATTATTATTTTCTATCAAATGATGTGATGAATCAAAGAGGATATTTGTCTCTTTTATATTTAAATGTTGAAATTTGTTCAAAATTTTACTAATATAGTGATATTGTTCTAGAGAAAAACCTTTACTATACTTCTTAACTTTGATCTCTAAAATAGTATCCACTTCTCCTAGATCTTTCATCTTAAATTATGAGGATAAAAATCATTTAGTCTCATTTATTGCAACCATACTAGTTCCAAAGATAAGCATGTCATTTACGTAAAAATAAATAATAACTCCATACTTACCACTGAACTTTAGATAAAAACACTTATCTGCATTATTGTGTTTAAAACCATGAGACAAAACAACATAATCAAACTTTTCATGCTATTGCTTAGGAGCCTGTTTCAAACCACATAAAGATCTAGTTAATTTACAAACTTTCTTTTCATTTCCAGAAAGTACACAGTCTTTTGGTTGTTCTATATAAACTTCTTTTTTAATTCACCATTTAAAGATGCTGTTTTAACATCCATTTGATGCACAAATAAATTATTAATAGATGCTAAAGCAAATAAGACTCTAATAGAAGTAACTCTAGCAATTGGTGCCTATGTATTAAAATAATCAGTTCCTTCTTTTTATTTAAAATCTTTAGCAACTAACCTAACTTTAAATGATTGAATAAAGCCATCAGTATTATATTTTCGTCTAAAAACCTATTTGCAACTAATAGGTTTTGACTCTTCAGGCAACTCAACTAATTTCCAAGTTTTATTAGATAATATTGAATCCATTTCATCATTTATAGCTTCTTTCCAATAAAACTTGAGTCTCTAGACATCATAGCTTCCATATATGTTTTAGGATCTTCTTCAATACTTAAAAGAATAGGAATTTGTTTTAACACTGATTCTCTATCACCTTCAACTAAGTTGACTATTGCTTGAGAATTAATAAAATCAGAATCTAAATATTTTGCTTTCCTTGCTCTCTGACTTCTTCTAGGTTCAAATTCAGAATGAGGTTTTTGCTAATTCATTTCTTACAAAAGTAGACTCTTCATGCTCTTTATTTTGAAACAAAGCAGTTTATATTGAATCAGAAACAAATTTTCCTTCAAAAAATTCAACATCTTGTGATTCAACGATTACATTAGAATCAATATCCAAGGGTCTATTGATATTGTCACTGGTGATTATGCATGACTGAGCATATGTTGGTTAGGTGATGTTGTTGTTAAATACCACATGGTATGCTAATTCATTACATGGCACATGAGGCCTTGTACCCAAGTGGTGAGATTTGATATATCTCTATCACTAAACCATTGTCTTTTGGCCCGGAGATCTAGGTGGCTATAAATTGGGAATGCATTTTCTCTAAATTACCACTAATTCGAATGGTCTAGGGGAAGAAGTACCATGGTCTAACCACTAATGTAATGGCTTTTGACCGAGCCATGATTTGTGAGAAAAGAGCTTATTGATTGCCCGGAATTAGCCTTCATCGATTGTTGGAAAGGGGGCCACTTGTTGGAGTTATCTTGTGATGGTAATTACCTCATAGTTTTAGATGTGATCTTTGTGGGTTCTATTATATATTATGTGCATTGTATCCTCTCATCTCGTACTCGTGCGCGTAGAAATGAATTTTGAAATATTATACTTGTTTTGAATTGCCCTTGATTATTGGGATGATTGTCTCATCCCCCAGTGGCTAACAATTTCATGTGAAGGCTCCATCTCTGGCAAGGAAAGCCTAAGGAGAATTAGTTCTCCTTAGTGACGCATGAGATATTTAAGTATTTTGTTGTGCTAGATATTGTTTTATTTGAGGATACATATTATCTTGTTTAATAGTGTGCCAAGTGTAAGACATCGTTTTGTGCATGTCGGTACCTCTCGGAATCCAATGGATGGTGTGAACCTGTATTATGATTAGACATGCCCAATGTGTTTAATGTGACATGTTTGTTGAGTTCATGTTGGGCGTAAGCTTCTAAATGCCTTGTTTTAGGCTTGGGATTTAATTGTTTCACATGGATTTTGATATGTTAAAATGGTTTCTAATGTTGATTTGAATTTTAGTATATCTTGGTTGCCTACTAGGAATGCTATAATTTAAAGATTTTTAACATGTTTTATTTGGGAGCTCTTGACTACGATTGTCATGCTATCGAAATTTAAGTAAAAAAGCTTAATACTTAATTGGATTTTAAACTTTTGGGCTCATATTTGAATCAGAGTCTAAATGTTCTTATCGAAATTTAAGTTTTTAAGTACAAGTTTTAGAGATTTTAATGAACCACTTCTAAATCTTTTTTTTTTTTTAAGAAAATTTGGGTGTGTTACACTTGAAGTGTCACATAGATCAAGTTCAAGGGAGATTAAAATGGGTCAATATTCCAATTAGGTTTTGAGTTTCCTTTGAAACAATCTCTTGTCCCCCAAAAGCACGGTGAACTTTTTGAATGATTTGAGAAACTCTAATAGTGTGCCTGAAAAATTGTGGAAGTTTAAAGCTTACTTGCAAATGCACAAGCAAGAATTGTCTAGGGTTCAACCATTTCAACAAGATTTTCCTCTATGCATGCAACTCCATGTGGACTGTAAGTGATGTGATTTTTTTAGTATTACTGTATTCTTAATTTTGCTGACGATTCCTTAGATGATAAGTGATTCATTTTACTGCGTTGAAAAATTCAATTTATGTGTATGGATTTTCTTAAACAAAGCAAAATAGCTAAGCAGCAATCTGGATCCTCCATCTTTTCTTTTCAATCTCCGTTATTTATTTTTGATTTTGATTTCTGTTAATTTGAAGGAAGCAAAAATTCTAGGTTAACACAATTTTTCAATTTCCACTAAACTGTGTCTTGCTTCCTTAAAAGAAGTTGATATAAAGATGAAATTTATTGCATTAAAAACCTGCCCTAACTCTAGTAAGCTCTCAAAATCTAATTCACTTAAATTATTCTGTATAAAAAAGGGGAGCATTAATTTTTTTTTTGTGCGTGGAGTTTCTCAAGTAAAGTAGCATAGCAAGCAATCTAGACAGATTGGGATTTGGTGTGTGAAATACATCCAAGTGCAATGCGCGTGGTGCCTAAAATGCATGCGTTTTGGGTTTCCGCGTCAAATTCAGTCGCTCATTCTGTGGATGCTATTTTGGCCAAAAAAAAAAAAGGTCTATGGATGCTATTGATCTGGTCACGATGGCCCCCACTATTTAATAAATGCAGTATTTTTATGCGAAATTGAGGTAATCAAAACAACGTTATGTTTCTCAGTCCATTCCAATTATCATAATATATAGATCAAAGGAGATTCATCTCTTTCCCTTGCTTTCTCCGTGTAAACAAGGGCGGATCTAAGGGAGCAAGCACCCTTACATCAATTCTTTTTTGGCAATATTAGCAGTTTTTGTTTGTAAGAAATTTTAAAATAGATTTTATAACCCATATATCCCCCAAACTTGATATTTTTCTCTCAGTTAATTGGCCCCCCAATGATCAAGTTTTAGATCTGTCCCTTCCTATAAACACTAACACTTTGTTTGTAGCCCAAATAATGGCTTTGTCTATTGACAACCAGTTCAAGAATTTCATCAGGACTTGATTTTGATTCAGTGATAGAATTGTAAATGACGTCAAGGAGACCAGAGGAAAAAGAAGCGGATATTCTATTTGGGAAGAATTCCTAGTCTCACATGGATATATATCTACGGCCTGTACATGTTTCTCTTTTTTTTTTTTTTGTGGAAAAGCAGGCAAGCAAAATCATACGATAAATAATTGGTTTCTTCAAAAATAATAAATAGGTCGATAAAATTAAAAAAAATGGGAATAAAAATTTAAACTACTCATCTCTGGATAGACGGGATTTGGATTTCGTAAGATGTGATAAAAGTCCATTCTAGCTTATCAGTTGGAACTTACAGAACTTAATGAAATGGTGCCTCTTGTTTCATACAATCTAGAACGTCCGTTTAAAATTACAAACGAACGGTTAGGATAAACTCTTATAATTTTTTCACTGAATTTATCTCACTGAATTCAAATCCATATAGATGCCAAATCATTACTCAAAAAGATAGAAAATCTATACACTTCTTTTTTTTTTTTTAACATTTGTGCAACTTTAGTTATTATTTATTATTTTCTGCTGCTTTCTTTGAACTTGTTTGATTTTTCAATTTGTATTCTTTGATTGTGTATGAATGGTTGTAGCAATCGGATTTCTTAAAGAGGAGATATTGAAACTGCGGGAGTCTAATGGACTCATGGGCCGTTCAGGCCCATGACTACTCCCAACCACAGTTGGTTGCTGAACATGGCAAACCCAAAATCCATTCGGTGAGCATTTTTTACTGAATCCTTTTTTTGTTGAAAATTTCTCAACATCTATTAGAAAATTTTGCTTATCTAAAAAAAGGCTGAAAAATAATGAGCAGAAAACTTATCCTGCTTTTCTCAATGTAAGATAACCGGAAACAAAATATTTCGAGTTGCTCCAATACATTCAAAATTTTATTTTCTGATCATTTTTCAGAGCATGCAACACGGATTTTGAGAAAACCAATAGAACCAAAATTCAAAAGAATCCTTTTTAGTCTCTTATTTATTCCCCTTGATTTCTTTCTGACATATTAGTATTCTTTATTTTGCAATAGATTCAACCGTTTAGATTTAAACTAGATAATTTAAATTTTATTCTTTTAATTCTTCAATTATTATTTTTTTAAAAACAAATGGAGAGGTTTTTTCTTTTGACATAGTATCTGATTCTATCGGTCAAATGTGAATATTGTCAGACTTGAATAGAGATAATTTCCAGCATGACATGTTGTATTTTTAAAGTTCATACTTGAAATCTTACTTAAAATGCATTGAGTTACTTAGTATTTAACTCAATTGTGGTTGATAAAGAGGACTTAAACAAAGTGTGTTACTAGTAGAGGGGATTTTAAAACAATAAAATATTAATTTGTAGAATCATGTGCCTCTTTGCCAAAAGGCAGTGACTATGGAGAAATAAGAGGGAAGGGAATCATATTAGATGGGTCTTCTTCAATTCCATCGTCTGATGCCAAAAAAACCACAAAGAAACATCCTCAACAAAAATCAGAACAATCTGGGAGAAGCAACAGAAGACGTTGTTGGTCTCCGGAGCTCCATGCTCAATTTGTTCAGGCCTTTGGGGACCCCACGGTACGCTCTCTGTCTATTCACTTTCCTTAATTACTTTTTTTTCTTTCTTAATTTTATAAAATCCTTTACTTTGATTTGATCTTACTAGTTTAACAAATATTGATTCTGGATCTTATTTTTTTTGGCCGACATCAGTGGCTAGGCCAAGGCAAATAAGGAAGTCAATGAAAATTGAGGGACTAACCACCAAACAGATTTACTTTTGTTGAAAATATGGGAGAAAATATGTTTTTCTTCGTTTAAATAGCAGGAGAAAATAGAGAGGAAGGAAAAGTGAGAAGAAAAAAAAATATGGGATCCACATGTTTTTCTCCCAAATTTCTCTTTAAAAGTGAAAAGATTTTGAAGAGAAAATTTATTTTTCAAAATTATCCCTATGAAGTGCTATATATATATTGATGTTTCTTATCACCACAAGTAACAACCTTTTACCATTAACATCCACTAGTTGCCACCCTCCACCCTCCACCGATCTCCATCGCCATGGCCAATCACCTGTGACTAAACCATTGTTGTCGCCAGTCACCAGTCGCTGCCGCCAACCATCACCAATAACTGACTCCCACCACCACTAGTCATTGGCCACCATTGCCATTGCAGCCGGCCACTACCACCACCATCACCAGTCATCGGTCATCGACCACTACCGCCATCGGTCATTGGCTGTTGCGAATCACTGATCACCGGGTACCACTACTAATCATTGGCTGCCACCACTGATCACCGGTCATAAGCAATCGCCGTAGGTCACAGGTTATAGGCCGTTACCACTATCGGTCACCACCCACTACCTTTGGTCACCTGCTGTTGCTGCTGGTCATTGGCCGCCACCTCTGGTCACCGACTGCTGTTACTGGTTACTGGTTATTGGCCACCACAACCTTCAGTCACCGGCTATCACTGCTAGTTGCCAGTCACTGACTACTGCCACCACAAGTCACTAGCTGCCACCATTGGTCACTGGCTACCACCATTAGTCCCTGGTCATCGATTATCGCATCACCGGCCACCACCTCATTGAATAAAATAAGTTATATTAAAATGTCATTTATATAAATTATTTTTATTCATATAATATATATTAGTAATATAGGTATTGTAATCTTTATGAAATAAATGAGTTTTCTCTTTTTTCTATTTTCTCCTCTCATCCAAACATAGGGAGAAAAATATTTTATCTATACTTTTCTCTCCCCTCTATTTTCTCTCCTCCCATCTTCTCTCTTCATCTAAACAAAGCATAAGAGCCATCTTCAGGTTAGTTTCAAATGGGCCTTTGCTCTTTGCTATGCAGCAACCACAAAGCATTGTGCTATGTAGTTGTTGTGCAGTAGACAATTTGAGTATGATTTATCTAATCTATGCATTAAACTTTGCTTGTATTCATTAGTAAGAAAATAGTACCGGTTGATGGTAATTAATTAGGCAAACCTCCACATATTACATGGTGTTTCATAAATGAGTCACTTATTCATAGTATATGAATAGTATAACTCATTATAAGTAGATTGAGTCCTATTGCACAAACTCTAAAAAATAAATCACACTGCTAATGACTTATGAATAGTATTCTTCTTATACTTTTTATATTTTATATTGATATTGATTGATGAGTGAATGAGGAGTGTTTTTGCCTTTCAAAAGTATAGACTTCATCACTTGAGATTAAATGATACACCAAACAAACATTGATTTGGGGATTCAAAACATAAAAGAGCAAGAAATGTGTGAGAAGGACCTTGCGATGCTAACCACTTCTTCTCAATTCATTTCACCATCTGAAAATATTGAAAATGCTTCTCAAGGTGAAGATCCTCTTGGAAGCACCAATTATACCTTTCAAGACTTCTTGAACGAGTGTGATGGTCTTAAATCTTAAAAAATGCAATATACCAGAAACCAAGAATTACAATTGAGCACCCCGAAGTTAAGGATATTTATACTAAAAAGTCTTAAATTTTGAAATTATTCTTTAACATCCAAAGACTAAAATTATAGGGCTTGTTTGAATGCGTTTTTTATTTTAATGTTCTAAAAATAGTTTTGTAAAATTATTTTCCAGAACAAGTTTTAGGAACAAAAAAATAAAAAATTCTGTTTGAATAATTGTTATTAAAATCATAAATAACAAGTGTTAAATAAGTTATTCAAAATTTATAACTTTGTCATTAATGAGGTTGGTATTTTTCGCCTTTTCTTGTGTTTTCCACAACAAAAAATGTAGAACATCTTAAAGATATTATGAGTTTTCTGTTCTTTTATTTTTCTATTTTTCAGAACATTTTATAAAAAATAGATTTATCAAACAAGTTTTTTTACTTTTCTTTGTTTTCAAAAATTAAGAAACTATTATGAAAACATGAATCAAACAAGCTCATAAATTGTGTTGCAGTTTAGGACTTAAAATTTTTAGTCTCTAGATCTTATGTAATGAATTTAAAATTTGAAGTTTTCAATATAAATATCTTTAATTTAGAATTATCATCAGTAACTTATCTTTTTAGAAGCTTGATTAAGCCAATAAGCTCTTGTCATAGACTAATAAGTAATTTCAGTTGGATGAACTTTTCTCAATTTTTTGCATATGGTTTTCCATATGGATGATTTTATGAGTGATTTTGACTGTGTACAATCTTTGTGCTATGGCCTGTGGGGTTTGGGATTTGAGGTGGAGAATAATGACTGAGAAAAAGGGAAGAAAATTGAATATGTTTCTTTTGAAATATACTCCCTTTCATCTTATTCCTACGATAATTTTAACTAAATGACATATATTAAAAAATCGTCACAACATTTCAAATTTATTCCTAATTAAAGTCATTAAAGTGACCATGTTTTTTAGCATGACAAATAAAGTTAACAACCCTTCTTCCTCGGATACTAAATATAATTAAGACATATTCTAGAAGTATGTTTGATTTAAATAAAATATCTTAAGGGTTATCTGGTGTATTAATTAATTTTTCATTCATATTCCTAATATATTATTAATAGGTAAGAAATAAATATTATGGAAAGTATGAGAGATAATGTCTTTAATAAGTGAAAATAATGAAATATATTAATTTTTTAACAAATTTAATGATTCAACTATTTTTTTAAAGATATGTGAGGTAGTTAAAAATGTCTTATATATTTTAAAGGTATTTTAGGAATATTATAAGAGTCTTTTAAGAAGATTTTCTTACCCTTAATGTAAGAGTTTTTTTCAAAATTTAATGAAATATTAATGTATGCTTCCAAAAATGTCTTCAATAGCTTTAATTTTTTTTTCCCTAAATACTCCATCCGTTACAGTATATAAGGCACCTTTATGAAAAATCTATATTTTATAATATAAGGTATTTTATGGATTACGTAATATAATTAATTTTTTGTTTCCAAAATTGCTCATGACAAAATACTCAGAGATTAGTTATTAGAGAAAATAATTAATGCATAAGAGTATTAAATAATGATAAATTAGGGTAATTTATGAAATAGTGAAAAAGCTTTCAGTTATTAATTATCACCCTTGACCTGTGTGTGATAGTTAAAAATGCCTTATAAATTGGAAGTGAAGGAATATTAATATGAGATAGATGTTAATGACTTTTATTAATGATATTTTATGAATGTTATATTAATTTTTGATAAATTGAATAATTCTAATTAATTTTAGCTATTCATCTTAATCCATGTGATTTTAGGTAGAGAACTCTTTAAAAAAAAGGAAAAAAAAAAAATAAAAACCTGCCACATATGGATTGTGGCGGGAGGGATTTCATAGAGAGACCCCAAACTCTGTGAGTAGTTGTTACTTCTCAACAACCAACGTTAAAGGAGTAATCGAGGACGTGTTTGATAGTGTTTTATATTTTATTATTATTAAAATAGTTTTGTAGAATTATTTTTCAGAACAAGTTTTGAGAATAAAAAAATAGAAAAATTAGTTTGAATAATTATTATCAAAATTATAACTAACAAGTGGTAAATATGTTATTCAAAATTTATAACTTTGTCATTAATGAGATAGGTATTTTTCACATTTTTTTGTATTTTCCAAAATAAAAATTGTAAAACACCTTAAAGATGTTCCAAGTTTTCTATTCTTTTATTTTTCTGTTTTAATAAAAAAACTATTCTGAAAACATGAATCAAAGAGGGCCCAACTCTTCGACCTCTTTGAATGTGACATGATGAGTCACGAGACAATTATATTTTGAGATCTTACTTTGTGAAAATAAGCTATTTTAATCCTTAATCATTGTTTGCACTGGTGTCGCACCTAGAAAAATACGACGAAAGGAAAAGGAAAGAACAAATCGAATTTTCTAGCGAAAACCCGATTTGTGAGGAGTTGCCACCAAAATTTGAGGGAAAATCTTGGAAAACTGAATTAAAGAGGAAATGATGATTTGCGCAATCAGAGTTGGATTTGGGAGTCGATTGTATGTGGGGAAGGTGTTAAGCACCCCACGACACCCGTTCCTAGGAACGATTACCTTACGTTAATTATGCAAATTAATGTGGCTTTAAAAATATTTTTGTTTTCCTTTCATCATTCACATGTGAGAATAAGGGTAGAGAAGGATTTAAGAAAATTTGAGAAATTTGGAAAATAGAATAAGGAAAATAAATTAACTGGGAAATAAAGGGGATTTAGGAAAA
Organism: Adenanthera pavonina; assembly: GCA_026686845.1. Lineage (NCBI taxonomy): Eukaryota > Viridiplantae > Streptophyta > Magnoliopsida > Fabales > Fabaceae > Adenanthera > Adenanthera pavonina. Next base: position 47,014,419 of record JAIVEN010000001.1, on the reverse strand, counting down.
GAAGAGGAAAAAGGAATTTAAGAAAATAAATTGAAAAATATTTATTTATTTACAAAGGCGGACTTGACCTAGGATTAGAGCCTGGAGCCTACGTACTCTGCGGTAGGGATCAAAGTCCACGGAGTTCGGGAGTAAAAATGCGTGTCAGTTGGTTGATATTTTTTAAATTATAAAATTTTTGTGATAAGAGAAAGTTATTTGAAAATAATTTAACTCTTCGCAAACAAAATAATTTTCTGAGATTGAGTTGGTGTGTTTTAATTTGTAAAAAGATAATTTAATTCCGCTTACTTACTCTCATTTTAATTTGTTAAAAATATTTTATTTTATTTTTTTTCATTATTTATTTTTTTTTAATTTTTGAAAATGCATTTATTTGATTTTTGAAAATCATCATATTTTATACTTTTGAAAATTTTCCTTTTAAAAAGAGAAAACCGATCCGCCTGTTATAGACTCACAGTCATGTCCAATAGATCGATTTCTTAATTACCTGCAGAAGTTCTAAACCTCGCGGCATAAATGTTTTATTATAATTTCAAGGTGATAATTTAAAAAATACTATTATCATTTATAATAAAATTTGAGAACTTGTTATATTATTATTATTGTTCATTCTTTATAAAATATAATTATTTTCTCAAAAGAAAGTTCAACTAGTACGTCTGCGTGGACTCTCAATCCTACGTGACAACACAGTTAACCAGAATACCTGTGTGGGTTCTGGAAACCTCACGTGGTGTAGTTACTAAATCAATTATTTCTATTATTCATTTTATTATTTTATTTATTTTTTTCATGAGAAAATAAAATTTTGGAGGGAAAGGTCATTGAGACCTATTATATATATACCTTAATGATACACTCATATAGCCCCGTAGGCTCATACGGTGTGATTATTTTAGATGTCTGTAAAAGCTCTAAAAACCTTCGTGACCAATTTTTTTTTAAGCAAAATAAAAAAGATACATTATGCCAAATATTTACAAACATGTATGATTCTGTGTGACGGTGTGTGTTATTGTCCTAACTCAGATAACTTAGACACAAACATAAGATGATCAGATGCAAACTCTCATGTCTTCCCTTTTGTCTCGAAGTTGATAGTTTCCATTTTCCATGCTTGGCTTGATGCTCCCATGCTTACCTTGGTGTTCCTCCCTTGCCTTGATGAGGACGACTCACTCTTTTCAAGCTTGATCTCATGCTCCCATGGTGCTCTCAAGGAAATAAAAGGTATTATTCCTCTTAAAAATTTGGGAGAAGAAAACAAAATAATTCCTTTTAAAAGAACAAAGATCACATGCTAATAAGAAGCAATGCCATTATCGAAGCCAACCTAACTCTACAAACTAACTTAATCCTAAAAGAAATACACCACTACAACAAAGACTAAACTAAGGTAAAGAAAAGATACAAGAAAACTAAATTAAGAGCTAAGACCAAATCCCATAAACCCTTTCTTCACTAAAAGGGAACTTAAGTAGTCCACAACTAAACTGAAATCCTAGTGTGTGAAACAATGAGCATAAAGTTCAGTTTAGAAGTTAAAAAAGTGCTTCATACGTGCAACAAATACACCCAACCTTTAAATGAAAAGAACATGGAAAATGATTCACTCATGGGCCTAAAATCAGATATGAACATGCAGCACACTAAGCTGGCTTTTGGGCATGCAAAATCACGGATATATATCTCTTTCTCACTGTCTTAACCACATGTAATCACACAGCAGCCAAATCAGCACCTAGGCATAGAAACATAAGGTCATATGACCACTTGAGAAGCCGAAAATCAAATGGACATGTACCGTCTCACAACCAATCATCAAATGCAAAAAAACACAGTCATATGATCATCTTTCTAAGTAGAACCAATGAGTTTATGACAGCAAAGACAAGTCTAGAATAACAAAGCAAAGTATAAAGGGCATGACTTGAAGCTTGCAACAGGAACATTAATGCAACATTTGAAACATGCCTTCTCATGCAAAACCAAAGTTGAATGAGCACTTCATTAAGCTCGAGCAAGACAAGAGAATCAGTGCCACAACACCCCAAGCTTTGCCCAAATGACCCAATGCGTGCATATGATATGTAAGACCATTAAAATATACCAAGAGGTATAACATCATCCCAAAAGAATGTTTCAAGAGGCATAACAAACATCTTTCGGACATAAACTAAAACTCATGATATTTTCTATCCCTCCCCAAATCGAAATGGTATTGGGAAGCTTCTAACACTCTACAACATCATAAACAGCCTAACATTATGACCAAAATGATATCCTATCACACACCAAGACTTTAAACTTTTCCCATCAACACACCAAACAGTCAGAAAAATGTAACCAAGTAGATTTAGCATACGGGTGTGATTATGAGACTTATCCAGATAAGCTACACTAGGTAGTTTAGCCATAGCCACAGTATCCTGCATGCAGTAACCGTAAACAAATCATCGTCCAATAACAAATTGGACCAAGATTTCTGGAAGCTGAGCACTAAAAAAAACCAAGACTAGTATTTCCAGAAATAAAAGCACTAAAGAGAACCAAAACAAACCATGATTTAGTGGATAGCAAAGAGCTAACTAATCTATCGTTAAAATCTCAGCTAACAGCAAGCCTTGATTGAACCCATGAACACAGGGCACCATGAACAAAGGAAGAAGAAATCAAAAGCAAGGAACCATGAAAAGGTATAACAGGCAGCAGTCTCATGATTCATTAGAAAGAGGGGTCAAATCTACCTAAAGGACCGTAGGAAAAGGAAACTCAGAATCAAGAAATTACCTTTGAGGCTCAAGATGCCTTTTTCCTGCACTGGTGTTTCTCGATATGTCTTAGTGCCTCTCTCTATCTTCGACCTGCTTCCACGCTGCCTGAAATTTCTTTCTCGGATTTTCAGCCCCAAATTTCTAGGCCTTCCTCGGCCCCCTTCCTCGTCTTCCCCGAGCTCCAGCTTTCTTACGCCCGAGTCTTCCTCTGTTTCATCACCTCCTCGCACAATCGCTTCGGTCCCTTAGGTTTATTTGCATCACGATCCCTCTGATTTTCAACATTTCTTCTTCGCGGCTGCTTCTATTTTTCGATTCTATCCCCTGTTCACCTTCGTGCTCCTCCTCCGGTTCTCCCCTCAATCTCACCGTCTCTCCCCCTTTTAACTTTCTTGGCCTCCCTTCCTATCTTTCTTGCTTTTCTCTCTCATGTGCTCCCTCTGCTTTTTCCTTTCGTGTACACCTCCACTTCGTCTGCTTTTTCTCTCAGTCCCATGGCTTCCTCTGCTTCCTTTTTCCTTTCTTTGCCTCTCCCCTCCCTTCAGTTCTCGCGTGCCTGAGCCCTAATTTTAGGGCTCAGGCTACTTGAGGCTGAAACACAGCGTTTCAGCCCTTCTTTCCCTCTCTTCTTTTTTTTTTACTTAATTAATACTTTTTTTTTGCAAAAATTTTTAACTTTTTATTATTTTTATTATATATATATTTATTATTATTATTATTTTGTTTTATGTTTTTGTTGTTTATTTTTCTCCTTCTTCAAGATCCCATTGGAGGATTTGTACTCAATTTAAAAGAACTTCAATTGAATTAATTTTTTTATTTTTATTATTTATTTATTTTTATTTATATTATTTTGTTTTTAAAGAAAAATTGCATCAATTTTTAATTAAACATTTTTTTACCCCCTTTTTTCTGTATAAGACTGGACAAAATGGGGGTGTTTACAACTGGTATTTATAACATGAATTTCACCTCGATGAATCTCATTCTCTTTATATAGATTCACGTTAAGATGCAGTACCCAATTTGTTGTTGTTTTTTCTTTTCTGTGTGCGCGCGCGTTCTTTTACCATATAGTATTGGTGAATAAAGATGTGTTTGGTGCTGAGGGTATGATATAAAAGAGGTTCATACCACACAGGATCTTAAGCAACTGGGAGATATACCTGCAAGTAATTTGCTTCATTTTATTGGCCATTTTTACTTGGCTTTTTTTTTTTGGTGATTTTTTCAAATTTTTGGTGAATTTTTTTACTTGGCTTTTACAATGTTATTAGTTGCTTGATGGACAATGGTATAAATTTCAGGTGACAAGATTAAAATGACTTTATATGTATGTATGTATGATACATACATACATACATACATACATACATACATATATATATCGTTACGTGCAAATTTTCTACTGAATTATAGCATTGTTTATTTATTTATTTTACTTTATAGTTACGTGCTTTTTTCTTTTTGCTTGTTTTTTGAATTTTAATGCCAAAAGTGATGTATATGTGAATCTTTCTTTGCATTTCAATGAATAAGATAGTGTAATTTGTTGGATATAAGTACAACTATATGATATTTAATTCTATTAAATTAGATGTGAGCATTGTGAGATTTAAATGGAGATATTTTTTCTTATATGATTTTTTTTATACATAAGAATTGAACCAATGACTGATATTGAAAAGATATATTATATTCTTTTATGGTAATCTCTCTTTTTATCTCTCTCTTTTTATGAGATTACAACTGTGGTTTCAATCTCATAAACGGAAAATCAAACACACATCTTAATATGTCTCGTGTAATGCACGGGTAAGTAATCTAGTTTTGAATAAAAGAATAATTTTAACAAGGTTATAAATGTCATCATGAATATAAAATATAAAATTCATATAAAATGATATGATATTATTTACACCTAAAGGCATTGATATAGAATCGCTTAAATATAATACCTTCTGAATTTGAGACTGCATGAATATAAAAAATGTATTTGGGAGCTTCCTTGATTTAATTGATTTGGATTAGTTGAAATTTAAACCGGTGATTGGATAGGGATAGATGTAATCATAGGATTTTCTCCTTTTCAAAGGACTCCTTTTCCACAACCAATCCAAAATTAAAGGGGCCTTAATTAAAACAATTGAAGCATTTTGCATTTCGAATATTCCAACGATCTACCAGAAAATGGTTCAAACGAACAGCCAAAAATAAACAATTATTTTATTTAGCCGGTGAAATACTACATAATAAGAAAAATAAATATAACCTAGAACATCAAAATCAATCTAATTAAACTTTCAAGACGGCCGGAGACTGACATGCCTCCAACTAGCTAAAGCTATAGATATCATGATACAAACTAGAAAATTCTCCTGCATAAAAAGGATTCGAACTAAATATAGTGCTGCAAAATCTTAAAAAAGAAGCATATATAATTCACTTGAACAGGTCCAAGAACCAAATTAAGCATAAAATAAAACAGGAAATTAGTGATCTTGGGTTATTGGGAAAGTGAGGTTTTCAAATCGTGGAATCAATAAAAGGACAAAGTACGAGGTATATATCATGAGGGATTGCACCTCTTATCTCTATTGTAAGAGTAACATTTTGGTAGTGTGGGATCAAATTTTTGCTTCTGAAGGCAGCTAGTGTAGCTTGTTTTTTGAGGGCATCGAACAGCTGGTTTACTTCCATCCTTGGTATTCAAAACAGTACTCAAAGCAAGTGAGGCTATGAGAGGATCTACGGAGAAACTGGTCTCCGTATGGTCATCTTCTTCGACATAACTGATGTTGTTGTTCTTGTTAATGTTGTGCGACGCCTTGGCCTGGTAAGTATGCTGCCATGAATCTGCAAAAACCTTCGTCTGTAATATGGTCATCGTCATCAGAAAGAGAAGCATTTTGGAGATGGAGTTCTTCATTCTCTTGATGATAAATTGAACTCTCTCTGCTTGGTCGATGAATTAGCTATAGCCACTTCTTAGTTTGCTGTGCTACTCTTGACTTACAGAGATGTCTGTCTCTTTAATGAGGTGCCCTGATCCAGAAGATAAAGACGGAAACTTTATCGTTACTGTGAGTTGTGTGATGGAGAATTTAAAGTAGTGGCAGAAAGGGGTGGAAAATATCTCAGTCCGGTTCATAGTTTGATATATGCTTTTAGTAAATTATACATATTTTTTATTTTCAAAATATTACAAAGTTTTAAAATTTTATAATCATACCTACTTTTTTTATTTTAAAACTTCATATAGATTTTTTAAATCAAAGTGTAAATCATATAAATTATTTGAAAATTTTTGTTTAATTAATTGCACATTTTTTAGAAAAAAACGTATAGAAACTTCTCATGAACATAATGTGTGGAGAAATCTCTTGTTTTTTTTTATGTCTTCACCGACACTCTCTCTCGTTGCTTTTCTAGAGAGAGAAATTAGAGAGGGAATGTGTGGAGAAATCTGAATAATTTTAATAAAATTTGTGGGAAATATCCGAAATTTATTTTTATAAGATCTACGTAATTTTAAAAATACCTCAAGATATACACAATTTTTTCTTAAAAATTAATTTATAAAATTTAACATAATTATCCTTTCTGGAAAAATCTGTATGCTAATTTTTTTTTAATCTAAAAGAATCAAAAGCAAACCACGTGATGAATTCGTCACTTTTGACTTAACAGTCTGACACAATGAATGCATGATTTAGTTGATTGGTCGGCGAGTTTAATATTTTTGCGAGGAGTCATTTTCTGAGCATTCCGATCATTGTCCGCAGTCACGCCAATAACTGCGTGCGATACAGGAAAAAAATCTCAGCCATTCAGCCGATCTGGAAGCAGATCTGAGATTTCGATTCACAACGCTATGCATTTAGGAAGAAGCATATTACACCATCTGCGTACGCGTAGAATGAACAAGTTGGTCCGAGTTGATTGGCCCGATTCGACCTGATTATTTTGGGGTCTATCGGGCCGGGCCAATTTTTGGATCGGGTGGGGTTAGAGTTAGACACTCTAATCTCGGTCCGATCTGGCCCGAACTCTATATATATATATATATATATAATTTTTTTAATTTTTTTCAATTATTTTATATATCTAATTGATTTTGTAGGATTTTTATTCTTTATGTATCTAATATAATATATTTACTATGTAAATATTATAAAAACATTTTAAAATTTTAATATTTCAAATATTTTTTAAATTTTGAATTAGTTTTTTACCTTAATATTTATGTAAAAGTAATGTATAATGGTTAAATATTCATAAATTTTGAAAAAATTTATTTTTTTCTAAGATTATGTTTTAAGAAAATCTATTTTTAAGTACAAATAAGTATATTTTTTATTATTAAATAATTATTTTTTATTTTTTAATTTTAAAAAAATATATATAATAATATCGGGTCAGCCCGGTACTTGACTCGGAACTGGCCCGATATTGGCCCAAAAAACATCGGGCCGGGCATCGGGCAGGGGTCAAACCCGGCTCGGCCCGGGTTCACCACTACATATGCATTAGGTGGTTTCCAATGTGATGTTGATTAAAAAGGAAAAAAAAAACTCCCTCTATTTTTTATTATTATAAAGAAGTTTATAAAAAAATTTAGATATATAAAATATAAATATTTTTTTAAGTATTCTCTTTAGTCTATATTATAAAATATTTTATATGACAAAATTTTTATCCAAAATATAGGGTATTTAATATTTTTCTTCTCATTTTACTCCTATCTTTAATGCTTCCTCTCTCCTCATTTATAATTCTATAATGATAATAAAATAAGATATTTAATAAAGATAAAATAGAAATTAAGTACTTTTTGTATTGATTTCAAGTGAAAAAATGATTTTTTTAATATGCGTGTAATTGATACAAAATACCTTATAATATGGATTGGAGAGAGTGTTAGATATTATTTTTCATATTTGTCTCTCATTAAAAGTTTTGGTAGAGAGAGATTAGGAAAGATACCCTATCCATTTCTTAATATAAGAGGCAAAAAATAAAATTATACACATAAAAAAAATAATAAATTTGTTTGAGATATAAAATAATTTTCAAAAATACTATCATTTAATGTTAATAACTTTTATATCATACAATTAATATAAATGAATTGTGTTGGAAAAATGTCATCTTAATTAGGGATATTTTTGTAAAAAATTTAAAATACATCCGACAAATCACATGCATCTCTTATATTTTAAAATATAAAAACTCTTCTAATTGTCCTTTATATTAAAAAATAGAGAAAATATAATCAAGATAAGTTATAATTTAATGAGAGTATTATTAGAAAATTATGATAAATTTTATAAAATTTAAGAATTAATTTTAACTAGTTTTAATCACCTTCTTTTATATATAAAATAATTAAAAATATGTTAAAAAAAAAAAGGAAGTGATACATTGTAACCAAACTCATGTTCTACTTAGATAAGAAGTGAATGGTCATACCTTCACTTAATTCATAGCCAACAAACGTATAGTTGAGTTGTAGTTCACTTTTCACGTGAACTGATGATTTCAGGGAGAGATGGCGACTAAGAGACAGTGACAGGTCACAATCGTCAAATGAAATTTACCATGAAACATTGATTGTCACGAAATATCTTTACACCCTGTTTGGTTCACCTCTCGGAGGGGGTTATGTGAGGTGATAGACTTTACATCACATGAGATAATATGTTTGGTTGACCTTCTGTTATGTAATCCCTATTACATAATGTAATCATAATCACCTTAAATCTTATAATCTCCATCACATCTATTTTGCTATGTAATCCTTTTCACAGGAGTGTAATGATGTGTAAATGCCTAAACTACCCTTGAAAAAAAAGAAAATGACAAACAAGCCACAATTCTTCTCCTCCCTCCTCGTTCTCATTCTGCTTCTCAATCATCTTCTTCAGTGTTCCTTCTTCTTCACGATGATGGCCGAGCGAACAGATTTATAGACAAGCTAGATTTGGACGAATCCGTGACGTCTTTCATCTTCCCCCATCATCGCTCCTCCCACCGTCTTCCACGTCTCCCACTGATCGGTGTTCTTTCTTCTTCACGATGATGGCTGAGAGAATAGATTCATGGGCGATGGCGCTCCTTACGCAGTGAACTTGTCCATGGAAATGCTTTGAAGCTTCAATTTCGGCCATGGAAATGGAAATCGACGGCAAAGGTCAACGGGTGCTTGTTCTATGATGACTGGAACCTGATCTCGTGAGCTCACAACCTCCTTCCAGATCCTACTTTTCTTCTCCCAGCTTGCAACCTTCATCGTTCCTTCTTCCTCTCGATTCGATGCTCTTTTATTTTTTCAAATCTGGATGTTGAATAGCAACTGTCTCTGGGAAAGGACATTGTTGGAGGAGGGAGCATATTTTTTCTCAGTTTTTTGGCCAGGGACAAAATTGTCATTTCATATATATAGTTTTATTTTTTTTTCACAAAAAATAAATATCATCCCACTATTATATAATGTCAAATCAAACAAACTCATATGCAATCATTATTCCATCACATCCCTTCGCATCCTTCTCATCACATTACCTAACATACTATGTAATTGAACCAACTGGCTATTATATTCTCACGGATCACTTGATCGTCAATATTGCTGTAGCCTAAACGTGAGGAGGGTCATCCATGGACCATTAAAAAAACCAAAAAAATCATAGTGCACACAACTACTCCTCCTAACATTTTTTTTCCTTTTTGGATTGTATAATCATTTTACAGTTTAATTGAGAGTATAAAGTCTGTTTTTAACTGTTATAATTTCACATAAACTGAATGAGATTAGTTGAAAAATGAAATAACGAATAATAATTTTGTCAATGTCATGAAACAGAAAATAGTTAGGATTTGGTTTTTTATTCACGAAAATAAATGATGCACTTATCTGAAGTAGCCAATATTAAATTAGACCAGTCGAAAAATTTTAAATTTTATCTTTGTATTTCTTGATTGAAATATGAATTTTATAAAATTAATAGCCAAAAAATTATATTTACATGTTTCTTTTAAAATAAAAACATATTTTCTTGAACTGTCCAGTTTTAAACTAGACAATTTAGATCTGCAATGAGCATTAAATGCAAATTCAGTTTATGGATAAGTATTATTTACATGACTCCAACAAGATGCAAATTTTAACATAGAATGATATAACGGAAAATTGGTTTTTAGGTAGTAAAAATAAAGATAATTGATCTTTCGCATAACTCATGTTGCTGTCATGCCTCGGCTTGGTCTGGTGAATATTCTGCCATGAATCTGCAAAAGCCTCTAGGCTAAGTAACATGGTCATCATCATTAGAAAGAGAAGCACTTTGGCGATGCAGTTCTTCATTCTCTCGATGATGAACTACTTGCTCGCTCTGATTTGCTTCTTAGTTTGCTGCAGTAGTCCCCTTGCAATGACTTCTCTTTATCGAGATGCCCAGAAGATGAAGAGGGAAATTAACTTCGGCGAATCCGTAATTATTCTATCTTTATAATGAGGGGAATGGATACTCTCCAACCATTTTTTGCAAATTTCTCTCCTGGTAAATCTAAACCATGCGTTTTGTCAACCAGTCAAAGGTGGTCGTAAATGGACGCTTAAGATTTTGGTTAGACAACAAGTTACGTTAGTTGGTTGGAGAGGATCCGCTCCTGTCATGTGATGGAAAATTTAATAATAACATAAATAGGACCGAAAACATTAATCATATGGTAGGTAGTGTTTGAAGTTTTATAAAATGGAGTAGGTGGGTATGAAAGAGCGACCCTTATGATTGAGGTTAGGTGTCATTTGTTTTTTCTAAAAAATTAATCAATCAGTCTATGAATAATTCATGTTCATTTTTAATTTGATTAAAATGACTTTCTAGATCAGTTCTAACTGTAAAAGTGCTAAAAAGTATATAAGTTGTGGAACTGGTCTTGAAAGTACACTTTCTTCTAGAAAGTCTTTTTTGTAGGAAAAAAAAAACCATTTTCTTATAGAAGCTGGAAAGCTCAATGTCATTCAGAAGTTAATTAAAATTAAAACATGAATAAACTTAACAATGTAAAGACACCATACATTGCTTTCAACTCTGCAACGTCATATTTTTAAAAGGCAATGGAGATATCCTTAAAAAAAAACAGTCAAAAAAGGATAAAAAAAACCGAGTAAATCATTAATTACCATTACTTCATTGGACAGCATATAAGGCAACATAGATGCATACAATACAACTCAGACGAAATATAAATTAATATACATAGTGACATAATAGAGAAAATAGGCCTTCAAAGTTCAAACCTCAGCAAAATAGCTGCCAAAAATTAAAAAGTCTCATTCCTCCGAGTGATAAACCTATAAATCAATCAATGCAGCAGAGCAGTGATTAGTGCTACATGTCCAAGAAAATCTGAGAGAAAATTAAAAGATATATGATGATTAAAAGGATGTACTATATTTATTATGACTGGAAGAGAGTTATGACTGTAATATAAGTATATTCTTCATCACCTGCTACCATTCACCATAATAAAGATTAGTAGTCTCTTCAAAGCCACACACTAGACAAAACTATAATTACAAAGGTTAATTGTCACTAAACTTTAAGAATAAAGAATGGTTCACCTCCAATTTGTGTGAAGCCCAGAAGACCTGCATTTTCACTTAGGGGAATAAAGGAAAAGGCAATTAGATTGTCTATTGTGTAAGTGGAAGATAAATTCCTAAACCAAGGTATATGGCCAGAGTCAGTCCAGCATGGCTCTTCAACTAAATCAACTTTTTTTAATCAAAGCTAGGGAAATTATTTATAGTTGGTGAAAAATATGCATATTCACTAAAACTAAAATGATAAACTCCACTACCTACTTTGTATAATCACTTAACCACAATCAAACTTTGAAGGAAGTTAATATATAGCCACATAATAGTTATATAGAAGGCAAAACCTTTTTTCAGCACAAGAATCAGTAAATAACTAGGTACTAAGATTAAATTTCGAAACATATTCCTTTCCCTTTTGCTATCACGTCCCAAGCAAGCTTCAATACAATTAACTTTCTAATTCATTGTACAAGGTCTTGCAATAATTTTCTATACTACTTTTCATTAGCTGCAGAAATACATAAATCTAATAAATACATACACTAATATCAATGCATGCTGCAGAGTTAATTGGCAAAAAAAAAATCCAGAAATGAAATACACTTTTTTTTAAATAAGATTTTCAACAAACTGTTTCAGAATATATTCTTATCGAAGAGCTCAAGCTCGTTTCAATAAAAAGTTTCCTTTAAAAACTACAATATGATAAAGCTATAACAAAGCAACATGACAGAATATATGCATGGTATCACAATTTTCCATATTAGTAAGCAAGATTATACCCCAAGAAGTGATTGGTTGCAGCATTAACTTAAAGAGATCGAAACTGTTCTAAGGATGATGATGAAGACCAGTAAATAACATATCTTGATAAACAATAGGCGGATGAAAGTAAATGTGAACCTCAAATATATGATAATCAGTATACTACAGAAATATAATACCTCATACGGTCATATATAACAAAACCGAAACCTGTAGTTAGCTATGCTAAATCCAACAAAGAAATATTTGATAAGGACTCACTTTGTAGAGCTCCATAAGCTCATCAGCCCTGAAATTCTTTTCCTACAGCACCCAAAAGAAAAAGAAAATCAAAGGTTAAATTAGAATCAAATATTCAAAGACTAGTTAAACATATTTTTATCCAATGAGTATTATACTACAGAGGACTACTTAAACCATATGCTTAGCACAAGAAATCCATGACCATAAGATAAAAGTAGCTAAATGAGGCTGTAGCAGTATCAATTTCAAATATATGCTAACCAAGAAACTGAAATGCCACAGACAAAAGAAAACTACATGCTTTAGTGACACAGTTTTATACTTGAAGGTGGTAAAGCCTAGGAAAACATACCATGTAAGAATTATCAGTGCAGTACAATTTCTTCATCAACAGCATTATGCTGCCTTTACATAAATGTGCAGCATAAGTTTATCATACATGTATAAGCACAAGCAAACTTCATAGTGCCAAAAGAAACTAGAATACTCAAAGTTTTGCATCAAAGTTGAATCCACCTGGTGCAAGTCCCCCCTGAAAAAGATAATATAAACAAAAGAACCTAGAAAAGAGTTAGAATTTCTAATTACAAGGTGTATTGCATTTCGTGATGCAAGTTGAGAGACATTTTTCATAAATTTTCAATAAAACTGAGCATAAACATTGTACTATTAGCAAATGTGCAGTAAAGAGAAAGTCTGTATAAACTGTAAAGTGACATAACATATTCAATACCCATAGTTGCTTCAGCATTGCAACAATGATTACTCTTTAAATTACAAGCTAGTATTCCAATAAACATACCTCAAATATGATTAAGCACGAACAAGGATGTGATCTTCCCCACCATGCCACTTCAATTCTTCTGTCTTCTTAAGATAAAAGAGACTAAAATGAATATGCAAAATCTACTCTATTGTTTGAAAGTCAGAAGAACATCTACAACTTCAGTCAACCCAGCACAATCATTTACCATTTGAACTATCATTTAGTCAAGCAAGCACCACTACAACCAATATATTACATTCATACTAAAACTCTGTGATAAGAACCAACTTAACATTTTCGGTCTCAATGACACTAAAAGTTTTAGAAAAGATAAAAAGAACAAAGATTAAACAAATGCAATAAATAAGCACACGTGTTCTCCTTTTTTAGGAATTACAAATGTGTTTTTAAAAGATTAATTCAATTTCTCACATTCAAGAAGTATATGGTGCACAGAATAGAGAAAATTTACATGGCTGAATAAAGTTCCAATAATATTTTACCTCTCTGTGTTGTTCCTTTATAAATTGTCATGTCAAATCCCGTAAAATGTCCAACATGTCATTGAATGATACTACTCCATTAAACTCTGTATCGAATACCTTGAAAATAACTAAAAAAGAAAGCTCCCATATGATAATTCAATAGTAGAAAGTATAATAATCACTTATATAAGGAATGGAATGCACTTTGTGGGTCTCAGCGAGATTTATTACATTCAATTTTTTTTCCTATAAGGTCGCACAAGGACTGAATGCAGGAAAGAAAGCAACGAATTCCTCGAAATTCAATCCATACAGCATCTCCAACAATCTCTACAAAATTCAGCACACCTTTAACTTCCATACTGCAACGAGAGTTAGAATACCCAAATGATAACAGAGCACCCAAAAATGTAGAGGGGGATTGCCCGCAAGATTGTCGAAATCTAAGAATATTTGAAAAACATGGGGAGAATTACACAAACAGTGAGAGGAGACCACGAACTCGCGTATAACCTCAATGCGACGGACTGATCAGGAGGACGAAAAAGGAAGAGGAAGATAGAAGCATGAAATAGGAAGAGGAACAATGGAATATGGGCATTGGAAGTATTACTGGCGGTGAGCTCTTCTCTACGGTGGTGAAGGTCTTCTCTGCAAGACTTGCGAAGCTAAGCAAGAAATGAGATGAACTCACCGAGGACGACGAGGCTGATGGAGTAACACAAGCAAGGACGACGGATGGTGGATGCGAGGACCACGGACGGTGGCTGTGAGGACGACAAGAGAAGTGAAGGACGGTGGATGCGAGAGACAGATAAATGGCCATCTAGGCTTTGCGGTGTGCTGTGAATGAGAAAGCAGAGTAACGGAGAGGAGGAGGGTCTGACTGAGTTAAAATAAAAAATGAAATATTATTAAATATTATCGAATCTAGAAATACTTTTCTTGGTCGGTCATTTTACAACTGATCTAAAAAAATGCAAAACTTTAGAATTTTATTATAAAAATGCCAAGGATTACATATTTTAGATTAATCATTTTTTAAAATCTAAACTAATTCCATAACTGTCAGAATTGGACCGCACCGGAGTAGACATTTTGATTGGTTCCACCAAGAACTGAGATCCGATCCGATTATAGAGAAGAACCTGTAAATTTTTTGAACTAGTGCGAACCGATTCAGAATCAGTGGAATTGACTTTGAACAGGTTGAACTGATTCGAACTGTTCCCAATTTTATTTTTTAAAAATTTTTTTAAAATATTTTTTTAGTTTTTAAAACAAAATAGTATTATTTTTAATATAAATTTTTTTATATTTCAATATTATATAGGTACTATTATGATATATAATTATTGAAAATTATAAATTTATTAATAAATAATATAATAATAAATTATTAGTTCACTATTTTAAACTTAAAATGTGATTATAGATAAATATAAATTTATTTAGATTTAAATATTAAGTTATGAAACTTATTAATAATTTATTTGTGGTGAATAATAGATTGATAATTCAATATTATTTAATTTGAAATTTTAATTAAATCAGAAAATTTGTTTAAATTTGTATTATTTATTTAAAATATATCATTTTAATCATTACCGGATAATCCTAATTAGATAACGATTGAACCACTGAATATTGAATTAGTATCCTACCCGATTGAATGTCTGGTTTGGTTATGACAAGATTGATTTTTTCTACTAATCCAGTAATCCTTGTAATTATTGGTTACATCAAAAAATTAGTTCCCAAAATTTCATTTTTTTTCCAATACCTGTTTACAAAATTATCCATATGCGATGCACATGTGACATCAACAACATCAGTTAAATGCTGATATGACATAGAAAAAGGGCTAAAGGAACCCGGCCATGACTTACAATTCCGGCTTTCGACAGGAACAAGGAACCATTGCAGCAATCACACCAAGGTCTTCCGAGGTCTTCCGTCGAATGATTCGCCAACTTAACTCATTTGATCCAACTTTTTTATTCGAAAACTCCTTTAGAGGGACAAGTAATACTTGGGTTCTTTCTTAGTTTAAGAAAAATTTTCTTCACAGAGTGAAACAGATTTTAGGTGATTGTGGTTGTGAAATTGAAAAATTTCTTGATCTGACGGTCCAAGGCTTGCTGTGCAATAAAAGTTCAACATCTTCCTGTTGGATATCCTAAATTGATTTTCAAATTGAAAGTGGAGCCCATGATTAGGTGCCTAGCTATTTTTTTTCCTTCACTATAAGAAACTATACCTCACTTTAGGGGTCCAAACTTTTTGCTCCTTATAAAACTTGATATCATACTTCTGTTTGTTCAAGCATAGGACAAATGCAGTTTATAAAACTCTTTGATATTCCAACTATGGATTTAATGTTATAAAATTTTATTTGTGAGCTAATATTAATTTTTTTTATTTTTTAAAACGGGTTAACAGTGATTCATTAAAATATTAAAACTTAATATTATTTTGTGATCATAAGTTTAAGTGGCGGCAAAAATTTGAAAATCATTTCAATTTACTTATACCTATAATGGGTGGGTTGGAGATTGACTTCACTCAACTAGCTACAGTTAACAGATATAATAATGATACAAACCATGAACATGTAAGGCACAAAAAAGGATTTGAACTTTATATATATAGTGCTGCAAAATCTTAAAAAGGGGGCATATATACTGCATGA
This sequence comes from Adenanthera pavonina, assembly GCA_026686845.1. Taxonomy (NCBI): domain Eukaryota; kingdom Viridiplantae; phylum Streptophyta; class Magnoliopsida; order Fabales; family Fabaceae; genus Adenanthera; species Adenanthera pavonina. The sequence goes on along the minus strand of JAIVEN010000001.1, from coordinate 46,998,080 downwards.
CTCGAACAGGTCCAAGAAACAAATTAAGCATAAAACAGGAAAGTGAGGTTTTCAAATCATGGAAACAAAGGACGAAGTATGAGGTATCATGAGGGATTGCACCTCTTATTTCTATTGTAAGTGTCACAATTTGGTAGTGTGGGATCAGACTTCGGCTCCTGGAGGCAGCTACGTTGCATTTGGTAGCATGAAATCCTAAAGATGGAATCAGAATTGGAAGAGGATTCCGTATCTAAGAAAGTTTGGTGCACTAGAATCTAAATTCTTGGGAATCCTGATTCAGGCTAAAAAGCTACAATTTAAGGGTTTATTTGGCGGTATTTTCTATTTTATTATTCTGAGAACAGTTTTGTAAAATTGTTTTCAAGAATAAATTTTGAAAATAAGAAAATAAAAAAATTTATTTGAATAATTGTTCTCAAAATTATAACTAGCGAGTGATAGATGAGTTATTCAAGATTTATAACTTTACCATTAATGAGGTGGATGTTTCTCATCTTTCCTTTTCTAGAATAAAAATTACAAAATACCTTAAAAATATTCTGATTTTTTTATTATTTTATTTTTCTATTTTTCAAAACAGTTTATAAAAAACATATTTACTAAATAAATTTTTTAAATTTTCTATTTTCAAAAATAAAAAAACTGTTTTCAGAAATACGACCATACAAACCTTAATTCTTTAGGTGAAGCTATGGAGTTGGTTGGACTCTAGGGAATCAAATTTTTTTGGACATTGCTGCCCTCATTAAAAATTTTCACTCCTCATTTTGCCCATGTCATTTTGAGTCCTAATCTCCTACTTGTAAACATCAACGACGAAGATGCAGCCAAGAAGAACTTTTTGCCATGATGTCATCGATGGCAAGACGTTCGACGAAGCTCTGCAGTTGATGATCATGATGAAGCTTTGCAATTGACGAGAACCTTCACAATTGATGATGAGAAGCTTTGCCCTTTATCATTTTAAGCCCTAGCAATGACGAACATGGCAATTGATCAAAACCTGCAAATTCTGACAAACTTATGGCATGGTCATGCGATTAAGGATGCTTTTGTGTGTGTGCATGCGTGTTTTGTGTTCCTATTTCTGTTAATGGTAGCCAACTTTTCTTCTAAAGTTTCTATAATGTTCGTTGTTGACGATGGTGAAGGAAGGCTCATTTAGTGGTGGTGTCGTCATATAACATAGTAAAGGCAAGGTAGTAGAGGGGTTGGATCTGGTCAATATCCATTTCATCTTCTCCCAACACCTTGATCTTCTTTTTCTATTTCTATAAAAGGCTGTATATTCTAATTTGTGATATCGATAGCTGCGTGGCGGTCGTCGATCTGGGTTATGGTGAGAAGGGGTTAGGGTTCATCTAAGTTGGGAGAGATTTTTTTTTTTTCAAGGGTATTTTAGTAAATTAATATTATAAATATAAATACTAAATAAAACTTGTATATGTACTTTTAAAATATAATTTTATTTCTTTTCCTACTCCTTTTTCTATTCCAATAATTCTATTAAAAAGTTTTCCATGATACCAAATGGGACACTAGCGTATCTTTTCTCTGCAGGGCATTGAACAGCTGGTTTACTTCCATCCTTGGTAATCAAAATAGTACTCATAACCGCAAGTGAGACTACGATCTTCTGATGTTGTTCTTCTTGTTAATGTTGTGAGACAATGCCTTGGCCTAGTGAATATTCTGCAAAAATCTTGCCATCCATTCGAATAGAAAAAAAATAGAAAGAAGAGAAAAATTTAAAAAAAAATAAAAATAAATTTAGATATTCCGTTATCTAGATTTTTTTTTTATTTTTTTTAATATTTTTTTTCTCTTTTTCTAGACAAAGTCTTTTGGTTTGTAGTTGTAATATAGTGATAAGAAAGATGAGCACTGGGGAGATGAAGTTCTTTATTATGTTATGATTTGTTTAGATTAGATTATATATAAGTAATTATGAGGAAAAATAATTATTCATAATAGATTATGAGAATAAGTAATTATATCAAAAATGAATTATATTTGAATATTTTTAATTCATAAGTAATTTTGAGAAAAGAAATATGTTTAGATATTGAGGTATAAGTGATTATTGGGTGGATAATGAAAAAAAAAATAAAATAAATAATTATAAAAAAATAAATAATTATAATAAATTAAAAAAATAATTTATAAAAATAATCACTTAGATAATTATAAATAATTATTTTAACGAGAGTTATATTTATAAACTGGAGACATAATTACTGTTTTAACTTTATAACTTATTATTTTGAAAAGCCGAACACAGCCATACCTATAGCCACTCTTTTAAATTACTGTGCTACTGATCTTGACTGACAGTCACATAGATGTCTCCTCATATACAGAGATGCCCTGATCCAAAAGATTAAGATGGAAACTTTATTGAGTTGTGTGAAGGAGAATTTTTCTTTTTTATTATTGAATGAATGTATGATGGAGAATTTAAAATAGTGGCAGGGACAGAAAATATCTTCGTCTAGTTCATAGTTTGATAAATGCTTTTTTTTAGTAAATTATTCATATATTTTTTATTTTCAAAATATTACAAAATTTTAAAATTTTATAATCATACAGACTTTTTTATTTTAAAACTTCATATAGAGTTTTTAAATCAAAGTGTGTAAATTATATAAATTATTTGAAAATTTTTGTTTAATTAATTGTACATTTAAAAAAAATGTATATAAACTTCTGATGAACATACTGTGTGGAGATATCTGAATAATTTTAATAAAATTTGTGGAAAGTATATGAAATTATTTTTATAAGATCTATGTAATTTGAAAAAATTCCTCAAGAAATACATAATTTTTTTCTTAAAAATTAATTTATACAATTTAATATTTTTTTGAAAAATCTGTATACTGCATTTCTTTTTATTAACCTATAAGAATCAAAAGCAAACCACATGAATTCGTCACTTTTGACCTAACCGTCTAACACATTCATAATTTAGTTGGGGAGAAAGATATTTAAGAACCCCCATATAAAGATATTTCTTTTTAAATACCCATATTAAAAATTCAATATTCCTATAAACTGAATTTCCAACTCAAATCAATTGAATTCAGCACTTATATTATTTATTTAATAATATTTTTATATGGAAATCCTTAAATGTCTTTCTCGGTTGGTCGGCAAGTTTAATATTTTTGCGAGGAGTCATTTTCTGAGGATTCCGATTGTCTGCAGTCACGCCAATAACTGCATGTGATGCAGTCAAAAGATCTGAGCCATTCATCCACTCTGAAAGCAGATCTGAGATCTCCATTCACAAAGTTATGCATTCAGGAAGAAGCATCTCACACCAGTGTTAAGTGGTTTCGTAATTTGATGTTGAAAAAAAGAAAAAAAGAAAAAAGCAGGTTACCGGTACAATGTAACCAAACCCATGTTCTACTTAGATAAGAAATGAATACCTTTACATACATAATTCATGGGCAACAAACATTCTCTTTTTATATAGCCTTTAAATTTTTAGCACATATATTAAAAAATATAATTAATATATTATAATTTATTTTAAATTTTTTAACATGTTCTTCAATAATAGACAAATAAGTTAGATCAATTGATGTTATTTTTTACTTTTAAAAGGATAGATAAAAATATAATTAAAAGAAAAATAATTAATATTATCTTAAAATTTAATAATAATAAATAAATATAAATAAAAATTTTCTTCAAATGCAACAAATAAAATTACGAGTTCCATCTTCACGCAGTTGATGATTTCATGGGGAGATGGAAACTAAGAGACAGTGACAGACAATCGTCAAATATGAAACATTGATACAACACGTACGAATTAACGAGAAACAAATTAAGTAGAAAATGGGTGCATATATATAAATATATTTGTATATGAAATGAAAGAGAGGATATATATGTATAACCAGGGCTTGATTTGTTGAGGTGAGCAATTTGGTTGTAGAAGCGCGCGTGCTTTTCAAGCCGTACGTCGTCGAACAAAATAAGGACAAAGTCCGAGGCATCATCGATCAATGGCACTCTCTTCCTCTGTGATAATTGTTACATTTTGGTGCAGTTGACAGAGCATTCTTTATGGAGCCGAGGCAGGAAGTACTATAGTATGAATCTTGAGGGCATGCGGGCTTAAATGGTTTAAATTTCGAGGTACCGTCCACAACAGAGTCCATTCCGTTACTCAGAGAGACTGTGAAAGGATTTACGGACAAACTGGTCTCCATAGGATCTTCCACATAACTCATGTTGTTGTTGTTAATGTTGCTGTCATGCCACGGCTTGGCTTGATGATTCATGTTCTCCCATGAATCTGCAAAAGCCTCCAGACTAAGGAACAAGGTCATCGTCGACGTAAGAAAGAGAAGCACTTTGGGAATAATGCAGTTCTTCATTCTCTCGATCGATGATCAAATTAATAGAACTCTCACTCTGCTTCTTGTTCTTAGTTTGCTGTGCTGCTCTTAACTCACAGAGAGAGACGTCTCTTTATATATAGACGTGCCCGCCCTGAAAATAAAGATGGAAACCTTATCTTCATTTTGAGCTGTGGGATGGAGAATGATCACAGAATAAGGACAGAAAATTATCATCTTCATGTGGCATGTTGTTGTTACTGCTGGTTCACGGGTCAATTAATTATTATTGTCAGCACTCTGGTCTAAGATTTTATACCAAGTCCAAAATGAATGACTCAACCTAACCTATCCTCACGCCAATATTTTTTATTTAATTTGATTTATGTTTAAATGATATTAATTATGGATTTCGTTATTTTAAAAAGAAATCAATTTAAATAACAAGATCTAGCACACTTGGTAGATAGTTAAATTTTTTAATCATATTATCCAAGATTCAATTTCTTATTGTATATAGAAAATGTTCTGTTAGGTAATCTATCTTAACCCTCAATTAAACAAAAATTGTGGTCAGGAGGTCCGTGAGACGACAGATGACTTTGAACTGTCTTCAAATTGAACCCATTCATATTCTTCTACAAATTGATAATCAAACCCAAGTCCTGTACCGATGAGAAATTAATGGGCATAGTTGAGCAGCACACAATGCAACCTACATAATTCATCAGGCATATGTTTGGAAAACATCATAAATAATTGGCATTTTGATCCCCTATATTCATTCTTCAGATTCCTAGAATTTATTTATCTTTATTTTTTTTTTTATAATCTATTTGTCTTTCTAAATGATGTTGTTCGGCCGAAAACATTGGTGGATCAACCCCAATTAACCCCAACAAATTTGGTGAGCCCAATTGAATTTGCTGGGCCTAATTTAAACCATCAACTGATTTAAACAATTGAATTTGGAGCCCACTTCCCTTCGTGATTGATGATTAATATGGATTGAAAGTGACCAGAAGAATCATATGCCGTTAGGTATTCATTTGAATATATTCAAAAGAAAAAGGAAGGCGCCCATGTAAACATTGTCTTCTCGCACCATAATGGATATCAATGGCGAATGTAGATATAAAAAAACAAAATAATATAATCATTTAGTACATTTTAATTATTTATCAATGGGGAAGGTAAAGGTTGCCTGCCAGAGGTGATGAGGTTGATAAGAGGGAGGGTCGAAAGTGGATGGGAGAGAGAGGGAGGATGAAAGGATATGGAGGGGTCCATGGATTCATTGTTATTTTTTATTTGTTGGGTCAGAAGTGTCATTTCTTGTTTTATTGAGGGAAGTTTAGACTTTTTACACCAGAGCATGGTAATAAAGATTACATAGCACAATGAAAGTCATGGGAATTACCTAAATTGAGGCATCATGTTTACTTATGTAACCATCATTATATAAACATGTTGTGCATAAAAAGGATAAACAGAAGCATAACTATATATAATGCACTCAAACACGTACCACTGAGAAACAAATTAATTAAGCAGAAAATGGGTATATTTATATGAAATGAAAGAGATGACACACACACACACACAACCAGGGTTTGATTTGTCGTGAAAGTGCGCTTTTCAAGTCATCGTCGAACAGAATGAGCACAAAGTCGGAGGTATCATATGCAGCCTCTATCATATAGGCTAGCTCTACAGTCTGAGAGTGGTTTCTTAATATTTTGTGGCTTGGGGAGGCACCCAGAGTATCGTTCGCGGCGAGGGCATGCAACAGCTGGTCTACTTCTTCTTCCGGTAAGCCGCATAACAGGGACCCTTGGATTAATCAGAGAGGCCATGAGAGGGTCATGTAAAACAAAATCATAAATCTAAATTCATGAGTTTCACAGCGGAAGTCTTACATACCTCTTGCCACAGCATATGAATACTGTATATTCTCTGAGATTTTCTTGAATTCTTCTGAACGGGAATTTCTGGCACAGCGATGGACTGTTGAATACCGTCACCCCGTCAGGGAATTCTTGATCGAACAAACAACGCTTCTATTCTTTTTTTACGTGTCTATTCTGTGTCATGGTCAAGCCCTTATATAGCCTCCCATCAAGGTTTAGAAAGGTTTCACCGACCAGTCGTGACCCTCTGAACGCAACTCTTTAATTCAAATAATGATGCGGGACACATCCGATGACATATTTATATATATATATATATATTAAAATAATAACGTAAAATCTATATATAATATCTAAATAAATATAATATATATATAATTAAATTTCCAACATTCTCCCACTTGTCCCGCAACTTAATATTATTTGGTGAGTAAGTTCATTTAAGTAACACTACATGAACTATGGCGACAAGTCCTTATTGATCAAGTATTGTCTTCCATAATCACAAGTAGCACCCTTACTTAATGGGGTAATACTTTATGAATAAACCTTAATGTCTATTCAATTCCTATCTTAATATTTATGAATCTCATCAACATATATGTATACAAATAACAAAATAGAGATGATAACAATAAACGAAAAATCATCACATCATATACCTTCTTTAGTCATATAATGGCTTAAGCCCCATATCAGGTACATGTACAACAAAGTCTTTCGGTTTCATACCTTTAGTCAAAGGATCAGCTAGCATTTTCTTTGTATTGATGTATTCAACCGAAACTTGGCCATTTCTAACTCTATCTTTTAAAGATAAGAACTTTAATTCAACAAACCTACTTCGAGCTCCGCTCTTTCTATTGTTGGCAATGGCCACCGCAGCTTTGTTATCACAAAACATTCTGATTGGCCTAGAGATCGAGTCCACAATCTTAAGCCCTGCGATGAAATTTCTTATCCAGATTCCTTGTGTACTTGCTTCAAAAACCGCTACATACTCAGCATCACGAGTACTAGCAGTTACAAGTGTTTGTTTAACACTTCTCCATGATATTGCTCCTTCTGCTAAGAGGAAGACATAACCAGTAGTAGATATCCTTGTATCTTCACATCCTCCTAGATCAGAATCTGAGTATCCAATCACTTCAAGATTGTCTGTTCTTCTATATGTGAGCTTGTAATGTTTTGTACCCTGAAGGTATCTAAAAACTTTCTTTGCAGCTAACCAATGTTTCATTCCAGGATTACTTTGGTATCTCCCTAACATACCCACAGCAAAAGCTATATCAGGTCTTGTGCAAACCTGTGCATACATTAAGCTTCCTACTGCTGAGGCATATGGGATCTTTTCCATCTCTTTCCTTTGTAAATCATTCTGGGGACACTGATCCAAACTAAACACATCTCCCTTTTCAATGGGAATAATGTTGGAATTACAGCTTTCCATCCGGAATCTTTCCAGAATTGTCTTGATATAGGTTTCTTGAGATAAACTTAAAAAACCTTCATGTCTATCTCTATGAATCTTAATGCCAATGACATAAGATGCTTCACCCATATCCTTCATGTCAAAATTTCTGGATAAAAACTGTTTTACCTCTCGTAAGAGTCCTAAATCATTGGTTGCAAGTAGTATGTCATCCACATAGAGTATCAAAAATATGATTTTACTCCCACTATTCTTGTGGTATATACATTCATCCATGACGTTCTCAATGAAGCCAAAAGATGTAATAACTTCATGGAACTTCAAATACCATTGTCGGGAAGCTTGTTTAAGACCATAAATTGACCTCTTTAACTTGCATACCAAATTTTCTTTTTCTTTTGCAATAAACCCCTCAGGTTGTTTCATGTAGACCTCTTCCTCTAATTCTCCATTAAGGAATGCAGTCTTAACATCCATCTGATGCAACTCTAAATCAAAATGTGCAACTAATGCCATGATAATGCGGAGAGAATCCTTTGTAGATACAGGAGAATAAGTTTCTCTGTAGTCTACTCCCTCCACTTGAGTAAAACCTTTTGCAACCAACCTTGCCTTGTACCTATCAATGTTACCTTGTGAGTCTCTTTTGGTTTTGAAAACCCATTTACAGCCAATGGCCTTGGCCCCACTTGGTAATTCTATAAGTTCCCAAACTTGGTTGTTTGCCATAGATTTCATTTCATCCATCATAGCATCATACCATAACTTAGAGTTAGCAGTTTCCATAGCCTGAGTAAAATTTAATGGGTCATCCTCTATAACTATGTCACAGTCAAATTCAGTAAGATACACTATATAATCACTAGGTAATGCTCATTTTCTTTCTCTTGTTGACCTTCTTAATTCAACTTCCTGAATTGGTTCAGGCTGTTCATGTGGAACATTTCTTATCATATTCTGTGGTTGTGTGACAAGTTGATCATTCTGAATATGTTCCTCATGTCCTGTATTGTCAACTTGAGTAATTGGAATAACATCATGTTCTACAACAACTCTCATTTGAGGGATGTTTTCATTCATTGATATTTCCTCACGATGATTGTTAGTGGTATCTTCTATGTGATTATCTTGTAAATTATCACTCCCACTAATCAAATCATTCTCAAGAAATCTTGCATTCCTAGATTCTATAAATCTCTTTGAAGGTGGAGGACAATAAAACTTATAACCCTTAGACTTTTCAGCATATCCAACAAAATAGGCTCTTATAGTCTTAGGATCCAATTTCTTCTCTTGTGGATTATACACTCTCACTTCTGCAGGACATCCCCATACCCTAAAATGACTTAAACTAGGTTTCCATCCTTTCCAGATTTCAAACGGTGTTTTTGGTACCGCTTTTGTTGGAACCCTATTGAGTATGTATACGGCTGTCAAGAGTGCTTCCTTCCACAAGGAAACTGGCAGTTTGGAGCTACTCAACATGCTCCTAACCATATCTAGTAAAGTCCTATTTCTTCTTTCAGCAACTCCACTCATATCAGGAGAGCCAGGCATGGTGTATTGAGCCACTATACCATGCTCTCGAAGAAAATCTGCAAAAGGACCAGGTGCTTGTCCTTCACTAGTGTATCTACCATAATATTCACCACCTCTATCTGATCTCACAATTTTGATTGGTTTCCCAATCTGTTTTTCTACTTCAGCCTTATATTCCTTAAAGGCATCTAGTGCCTCACTTTTATTATGAAGTATATAAACATACATAAATCGCGAGTAATCATCGATAAAAGTAATAAAATATTTTTGACCATATGCAGTTAAATCAGGACAACATATATCTGTGTGTATGATCTCAAGTAATTCTGAACTTCTTTTAGCCCCTTTATGTGACTTGTTAGTTTGCTTTCCTCTAATGCAATCCACACAAGAATCAAGATCCGAATGCTCTAATGATGGAATAACTCCATCTTTAGTTAGCCTCTTGATTCTATCAACAGAGATATGACCCAATCTCCTATGCCACAGGCTAATTGAATTTTCATTGATGACACTTCGTTTAATACCATGTGTAACAGATAAAGCATGAGGTAAATCAGAAATAATTCTAAATAAACCATTATCCATAACAATATCTGAAATATGAATTGAATCTTTACTAATAAACATATGATCTTTTGACAGGTTTAATCCATAACCAAAAGGAATTAACCTAGACATAGAAATTAAATTCCTCTTGTAAGAGGGTACATAAAAAGTCTCAAAAAGATCTACAACATAATTATTAGATAAAATTATCCTAAATGTTCCAACAGCCTTCACAGCGTCTCCTTTCCCACTGCCTGAAAGAACTTTTTCCTCATTGGGTTTTGGAGGTCGACTGTTTAGAAAGCCCTGCATGGTATTCGATATGTGGATCATGGAACCAGTATCAATCCACCAAGTGTCATCACTAACAGAAGTATAATGAGATTCAAATACAGCACAAGTTGAAAGCGTACCTTTCTTTTCAAGCCAAGCCTTAAACTTGAGACAATCAACTTTAATGTGTCCTTTCTTTTTGCAAAAGAAGCATCTGCCATCCTTCTTATTTGCTGTATTGACAGGAGGAATCTTGTTTTTCTTCTTATGACTCTTACCTTTATCTTTCTTCTTACCCTTGCCAGCTTCTGCCTTGGAACTTTCAACAAAATAAGCTTCTTTATGTGCAGATTTCTCATTCATTAGTAATCTAGTCTCTTCTTGAACACACATGGCCAATAGTTCATCCACTGTCCATTTTTCCTTATGTGTGTTATATGAGACCTTGAAAGCATCATATGAAGGAGGAAGAGAGTTCAATATCAATTGCACCAAAAATGACTCAGTAGGTTCCATTTTCAAGGGTTTGAGTTGAGATGAGAGATCCCTTATTTTCATGATATGCTGCCTTACACCACCAATGCCTGTAAGCCTTAAGGTACATAATTCAGACATAATGGCTCCACCCATTTGCTTATCTGACACCTTGAATTGCTTTTCTAAAGCTTCCAGGTATTCTTTGGCAGTTTTGCATTCAGGAATAGAACCCCTAATCCCTCTTAGGATTCTTGATTGAATGAGTTGAAGAGACAATCTGTTAGACCGCTCCCACTGATCATATTGCTGTCTTGCATCTCGATCAGTAGAGTCATCAGTTGGTTTTTGAGGTTCGTCAACCCTCAAAGCAAGATCCAGGTCCATACATCCAAGATCTAACAGAATACTATCTTTCCAATCAAAGTAATTAGTACCATCCAGGATCATTTTGTTATTCATATCAGTAATAACCCTAGTGGTAACAGGAGCTGCAAAATTTATGAATATACTCACATTAGCTTTTGAAGCAAACACAATTACTATGCCAGGTACATGGTCAGCTTATTTGAACCATACGATTACAAATACGTATCACTAGCATCAACCTGTGGGCAAAGAATACTAGCATACAATGCATTTGCCTAAAATTGATGAAACTAAAACGCAATTATTATTTTTCTAATACCTGTGGGCTACTTAGAAAACATAAGGCCATTGTATTTCATCCTAACTAAATGTTTGATTATAATTATCTACCTGTGGGCAAAGATAAATTATAATCTTACATTTAATTACAACGATATTTCATAATTCCATATGTGATTTATTAATATGCATGTAATTTATAAAATGAGGATGCTGTGGCTATTCCCCAAATATATAGGCATGCAAATCATGAATATCTATTTGTGCATTTAAATACATAAATATGCAACAATAACATAATAAAAAATTTAACAGTTAATCTAATTAACAATATGTAACTAGATAATTGAAATTCTCCCACTAATCCATGCTTCACATAAATTTGCTCAAATAAATATTAATTCAGAATTAATTCCAAATTTCAAAATATTTATAATTTCCTAAAGAGCAATAACACATAAATTCATAGACAATTTAAATAATCCATACAAGAAATTTGTAGAATTAAATAAATAAACATATGTAGAGCTAATAAAAATCATCATAAAAATCCATAGAATAATATTTATTTAGCTCTAATAAATTTATAAAAGCATGAATTCATATTATAAAAAAAAAATTAGTGGGAGAAAACAGAAAATAAAATTCTGTCATAAAATTTTTTTTTTTAATCAGTAACAAACAAAAAAAAAATGTTGCAGCCCAAAATGCCATAAAAAAAACATAATTGGCCCAAAAAAAAATTGTTGTTGGCCCATGTAAAAAAAATGCAGAAACAGAGAAAAAAAATGTGCAGCCCAAAAACGCAGGCCCAATCCGGTTTTTTTTTTTAACTGCTTAAAACGTGCTTTTTAGAAAACGCAGTTTTAGCCAAACGCGCTTCTCTCCAGAAGGGCGTTTGGTCATCTCCTTTACCCGGTACCCGACCTGAAAACCCGGAAACCAAACTCGTCGGACCTGCGACTCTGGTTCTGTTTCCAGACGTTTTCGGTGGCTGTTTCTGACGGTTCCAATCACGATTCTCTCTCTTTTTCATGCAAATACAAATTTCTTTTCATCATGCGTAAGTGGAAACCAAGGGAAAAACAATCTGAAAGGAAAATCTTGCAGATTGCTACAAAAAAAAAAATTGAACCAAAAGAACTTTCGAAAAAAATTCAAAACTGACGGATGAAGTTCATTGTTTCTGGAAAATGATTTTTTTTTTAAATAAAAAACTATTTGATCTCTATTAAACAGAAGTTGCAAATCACCGAAAATAACTATATGCAGATACACAATATCTCTTCATGATTTGATATCTCTGAATCGAAGTTTTTAAAAAAAAATAAAAATAAAATAAAATTTTGAAAATCACATGTTTATCAACTTCAGATTTTCTCAAAGATGAAAACATGTATTAAACACTAGGCAGAGGAAAAACACGGCTCTGATGCCACATGTAAAACAAAATCATAAATCTAAATTCATGAGTTTCACAGCGGAAGTCTTACATACCTCTTGCCACAGCATATGAATACTGTATATTCTCTGAGATTTTCTTGAATTCTTCTGAACGGGAATTTCTGGCACAGCGATGGACTGTTGAATACCGTCACCCCGTCAGGGAATTCTTGATCGAACAAACAACGCTTCTATTCTTTTTTTACGTGTCTATTCTGTGTCATGGTCAAGCCCTTATATAGCCTCCCATCAAGGTTTAGAAAGGTTTCACCGACCAGTCGTGACCCTCTAAACGCAACTCTTTAATTCAAATAATGATGCGGGACACATCCGATGACATATTTATATATATATATATATATATTAAAATAATAACGTAAAATCTATATATAATATCTAAATAAATATAATATATATATAATTAAATTTCCAACAGGTCAACGTCTACCGACAAACTGGTCTCCATGGGATCTTCCGCATAATTACTCATGTTGTTGCTGTTAATGTTGCTGTGCCATGAATCTGCAAATGCCTCCTCCAGGCTAAGGAATAAGGTCATTGTCGTAAGAAAGAGATGTTGGATATATTTAATTTAATAATATTTAATTTGAATTTATTCAAATTATATATTTATATTGTTTAATTAATTAAATATATCTTAACTTGAGGTGGTCCTTATCTTCAAGAGAAGATATTGTCAGTTGAGCGATTTTAGGGAATAAGGGATAAACTCGGTATCTTTATTTGAATTCAAATTCAAATTTAAATTTAATAACCGATGATGGCCAAGGTTATTTAAATAGAGGCAGACTGAGTTGAGTATAACATACGCTCTGGTTCCCCGACTAGTTGAGACTAAATCCCAGGCTCCATCACTGAGTCTCATAACTAGTTGGAAGAACTGTCTGCATAGATTATTTTCTGAGATTTCCTTCTAACTAATTTTATATGTGATTTCAGATCTAATATTTAGATTGAGTAACGCCAAAGATATCTGCATCAGATCATCTAGCATGGCGAGAGGTATTTATAAAGTCTTCCGCTGCTCTTATAATTTTGTGGGAAAATTCAATATATGAAATTTATATTAAAAATTGAATTTGCCTCACATGTGGCATCAGAGCCTTAATTATCTCTGCTTGTATATATGAATTTTGATCTGGTGTGAATTTTGTAATTTCCATTCAGAGAAAATGCATGCTATGTAATATGTGTTGTTATTGTCCTGTCATGTGATGGAAATGTGAAATTGAACCACTATATAAATAAAAAAAAAATCTTTCCAAATGCCGCTTTTTATGCCTATTGGGTTATTTTGTTTTGAAATCTGGGAGTAGGAACCATAGTATGCATATCAAATCACGCTTCTTCAATTAACAATTTGGCTGTCTTGGACTGATTTGATTGAGAATTAATCGGATTGTGTATAGCATCATAGATGTTGAAGTTGCATGCTTATCCTTTCTGGAAATAATTCTTTAGCTCATATTCTTGTGATTAAATTTTATATGAGCAATATTTTTGTGTTATTTAAATTTCCAGAATTTAGATATTGGTTTAATTGTTTGTTTTGATATGTCTTGAACCATATTTTTTATATTAGACCAGACGTTGGTTGATTATTTATTTTGTGCTATCTTTTTGCTTGTTTAAAATATGTAAAGTTAATTTGGGCTATTAAAAAAAAATAATAAAAAATATTTTGTAAAATATTATATGTGTTAGTTTTAAGTGCCTAAAATTTGGAAAATTTTATTTAGGCAATTATAACACTATTTGTAATTTTGCAAAATAATCAAGTTATTTATTAGCCTAATATTAATTTTTAAACAATTGTTAGGCATGTTAAATAAATAAAATAGTGGGAGAATTTGTTTAATTATTTAATCACATTCTTGTTTGGTTGATTAAATTAATTATTTAAATTCTCATAATGATTGTGCATATATATATTTTAATTACACGTAATCTATGATATTTGTGATTTAATAGAATCACATATGGATTTAAAATATCAATTCTAATTATATGTGTAGTTTTAATTTATCTTTACCCACAGGGAGATAATTATAATTACACATTTAATTAGGATGAAATAGAATGGCCTTATATTTCCTAAGTAGCCCACAGGTATTAGAAAATATGAATGCATTCTAGTTTCATCAGGTTAATAGGACAAAATATTACACATTTATGATATAATCATATGGGGAGAATTTTTAATTAATTAGTCATATATATGATTTAATTGATTAATTAATTAAATGATTCTCATTACGTGATGCATATATGAGTGCATATGTATGTCCTTTAAGCATAATGATTCTAGATGTCTTGTGATTAGCATATATAGTTAAGGAGTAGCCACAACATCCTTACATGACTGAATATATGCATTCTTGATTTGTTTTAACAAACAAAGATATCACATTAGGACTTAAAGACATCAATTCTAATTAAGTGTATAATTATAACATATCTTCGCCCACAGGTAGATAATTATAAATATATATACTTAATTAGGATGAAATAGATGTTGCCTTGTGCTTTCTAAGTAGCCCACAGGTATTAGGAAGTATGAATGCCTTCTAGTTTCATCATAAATGATATATAAATTTATGCTATGCTGAAATCTTTGCCCACAGGTAGATTTTAGTGATACGGAATTTATGTTTAGTATGTGTTACATTGGTAAGCATACATTTTTGTTAAATGTGATGGATGATTGCCTCATATAGAATTGATATAAGCATGTTTTAAGTTGAATAATGAAAAATTGCAGTGTTATTATCATCTCTTGGATTGTTTGGTTAGGGACAACTATAGAGTTCAAAGGAGAAAAACCTTAACTATTTGGGAGATATTGACATAAAGTTCCTGTACCCATTAATGTTAGTATGAGATAATATTGTATGAATGATGGGAGTAATACAATTCTCTCAATACAATAATAATGAAATCTCAATGCAGAGCTAAATATTTGGGTACATAATTGATTTGAGGATGTCAATATCCATTTATAGGCAATGGTTGAAATTATGGTATAAGTCACTATTTATTATTCTAACTCTAAAATAATTCTCCGTAAAGTAAATAGACACTAAAGGTATGTAATTGACATACCATACAGGTGAGAGACATGTCTCTTAAGATAAGAGAATCTCCATTGATCTTTGTGCACACAATTCTTGATTAAATATCTCATTAGTATAAGCTATTATAAATTTCTCACAACATGCATAAAGAGATATATACAGTTAATATTTATTGGATATATGTGTGGAAAGGAATATTAGGCTCAAATTTGGATTAAAAGTGAGATTCTAATAAGGGATTTAGTTCCAAAGATAGACCATGAAGAAAGAGACATATAAAGAGTAATTATCTCACAAAAGGGTCTTATTGGAGAATAATAGTTATACTCTTATCTTTAATATCTTTTTTAATCTCATTTAGTTAAAGCATATCAAGGATAAAAATTCTTTCTATTATGTAATAGAGGAGAATACTAATGTCTCCATTATAGAGAGTTAACAAGGTATATAAAGACTGAGATTATTTAATCTCAAAATCTCATTAACTCTAATTCATATATGAAATGCTGGAAGAATTTAATTGCTAGAGATTGTAAATGCTAGTGTCTAGTTTTTGTATTTATGTTCTAATTGTTTAAAATGATCATTCCCTATTATTATTAATTTCTCACAATTCATGAATACTACTTGTTTTATAATTAAGATAAGGCATATGATGCCTTAATAAGGATGTAAAGCAAAAGTAGAGAATTAATCCTATAAACGGGTTAATATGGTGAGATTAATTAAGGGAATGAAAGTTATTATAAGTACATTAATAATGGATAAATTCACTCAAGACAACAATGTACATTTAAAAATAAGATTCCAATTTTTTTGTAATTAAATACATCTTTTGAAGCCCATAAGGTTGGAATATTATTTTTAATGATTTACTCTCATTAACTTGTCTTGTAAATGTAAGAGTGAATGGAGGTTGTTCCTTAAGTTTTCATTGCATATTTGGATGAAAATGCAAAGAAGCTTAAAGAATAAAAACTATAATATCTATCACATATAGAATATGTAGAGATTAGGAATGCCAAGTTCATTGAGGAATGTCATAATTAGTGGGAGTGATCAAATATATGACAAATCTATCAGGAATAATCACATAGAGATAAATGAAACCACTAATTATGATGAAATACTGGTTTTACATTAAACTTATTTTTTTATAAGATGAATGTAAAACATAATAAAGTTTTGAAATCTAATTGGTCATGCTGAAAATTAAGAGTATCAATGTCTTGGATTCTATTAACTCTTGAAAAGAAATCTCATAAAGAATAAGAGATATCTGAAGATAGTTATAAATGGAACTCTTATTATGCAACTTCAATCTTAATAATAGATTGAATTATGACCAATTATGATTGAGAATTTGGCAATCATTGGCAATTATATGGTGTACATTAAGAAACTTGATTAGAACTTGAACATTAAGAATAATCTCATTTGTTCTCACATACAATGAAGTAAATTCCAAATTAAGATATGATTTCATGATAAATATAAGAGATCTTAAGGCAAATAATATTTGAAAATTTGTATAATTGCTAGTGAGGTTAAGAGAATTAGCCATAAATGGGTCTTTAAAATCATAAGAAATTCACTAGTCAATATTATATATTGCAAATTAAAGATTATTTGTTAAAAGTTTTCTCTATAAAGAAAGAGATTGATGATAGTGAGATTTTCTCCTATATTAATAATAATTCCTTTATTATTATCATGAATCTATATGCTAATTGGAATATTATGAAAATTATCACTCTCATTATGACTATAAGAGAGAGATGTATGTGAAATAATGTGATGTGTTCAATCAATACTAAGGAGAATTTAATTAGGCAGGACTTCCCATGGTAGTGGTAGTTGAAGTCTCATGATGT
This sequence comes from Adenanthera pavonina, assembly GCA_026686845.1. NCBI lineage: Eukaryota > Viridiplantae > Streptophyta > Magnoliopsida > Fabales > Fabaceae > Adenanthera > Adenanthera pavonina. Next base: position 46,980,485 of record JAIVEN010000001.1, on the reverse strand, counting down.
AATCACATTTTTTGATAACGTTGAGAACATAATAGATCTTTGTTTATATCACTGGATTAGTGGGAGTTGAGTCATCTATTTAATTTTAATTATAGATGACATATTGCTTATGATGAATGACTTGAGATGTCACAAAAGGCATAATAACTTTGTTCAAGAGTTATAATGTAAAAAATATAGGTAAAATGTCTTTAAAGATGTATAAAGAGATAATTATCAAAATTTTTAGAATTATCATAAAGAACCTATATTTGTAAGCACTTGAATATTAATGAATAAAGTCTATTTGCCATATGTGACACCTATGTTTGCCATATGTCCCTGATGAGATTTGGAAAGAGATGAGAATAATATTTCTTTCATGCTAGTAGTGAGAGGCATAATGTATGTCTAAATATGCACATAAATTGACATAGCCTTTGTGAAAAGGAATATTATAAAGATCACAAAGCAATTTATGCTTTGATAATAAATTATAAGCTGCAAAGAATACTAGAAATTCATGCTTATATATAAAAGATCAATAATTAGGAAAATACAGTATTTGTTCAATTTAGTATGATAAGTTGACTTTAAAAAGTCAATATTATGACACATCCTAATGCAAGATGAACAAATTATGTTATGGAGGAGTGTAAGATTGCTAAGCAATAACTAATTGCTTACTTCCACCATAAATGCTGGATTTGATCTTTAATTTGAGGCAAATTTAAATAAATGTTGAATTTCATCTTGGGTTTCAAATTGAGGATTCGTTTGAGACCATAAAGAAGTGTGTTGACCATATAAGGTTAAATGGTCATATAACACATAAAGAGAAGATCCTTAACTAAAAGCATGCAATTAAAGAATATGAAGGATCATACATCTCATATGACACAGATTATATTGTGGTGATCTAAATGAGGTGTGTTTAAGTGATGAAATTCGTGTTGTAGTTCATCAACTCAATATATATATTGTATACAATTCTGGTGAGATTGATGAACATTAAGGCAGGAACCGAATAAACATTTAAGGTTTATTCATAAAGATAATTTCCCATAAAGTAAGGATATTACTTGTGATATATGGAAGGTAATACTCACATGATTAGAGGACCTACCGCCATGATTCTTGTAATATTGCTTAAATATTCCTTGATATATCAACTGACTAATCAAGATCGGACCAAGTGGGAGAATATTTGATATATTTAATTTAATAATATTTAATTTGAATTTATTCAAATTATATATTTATATTGTTTAATTAATTAAATATATCTTAATTTGAGGTGGTCCTTATCTTCAAGAGAAGATATTGTCAGTTGAGCGATTTTAGGGAATAAGGGATAAACTCGGTATTTTTATTTGAATTCAAATTCAAATTTAAATTTAATAACCGATGATGGCCAAGGTTATTTAAATAGAGGCAGACTGAGTTGAGTATAACATACGCTCTGGTTCCCCGACTAGTTGAGACTAAATCCCAGGCTCCATCACTGAGTCTCATAACTAGTTGGAAGAACTGTCTGCATAGATTATTTTCTGAGATTTCCTTCTAACTAATTTTATATGTGATTTCAGATCTAATATTTAGATTGAGTAACGCCAAAGATATCTGCATCAGATCATCTAGCATGGCGAGAGGTATTTATAAAGTCTTCCGCTGCTCTTATAATTTTGTGAGAAAATTTAATATATGAAATTTATATTAAAAATTGAATTTGCCTCACAAAAGAAGCAGTACTTTGGAAATAATGCACTTCTGCTGCTGCATTCTCTTGATCGATGATGAAGAAATTGAACTCTCTCTGATTATTATTAGCTACCCACTTTGCTTCTTGGTATCATGTGTGGTGCTCTTACATTACAAAGACGTCTCTTTATAGAGAGGTGCCCTGAAACTAAAGATACAAACTTTTATCTTTACTGTTAGTTGCGAGAGATGAAATTAAGAATAATATATCACATCAGCACAGAATTAGAGGACAGAAAATTAATTAATATCTCCCTGTGGAATGTGGGTCTACTTAAAACAACTATTACTTTCAATATTATTTTAAAGTTAATTACACACACATATATATTTTCTTTATTTTATTAATATTATAAAAAATATTTGTGATTTTTTTTTTATTTTGAATAGATCTAAAGGAGTACATAGTTTTAATAAAATTCATGAGATGCACATATAATTTATTTTTTATTTTGTAAGTACTTATTTAAAACAGCTCAATAAAATTTATGAAAATTTAAGTACGTAGAGCATTTTTTTTCTCCAACAGAATAAAAAAGTTTGCCCCCAGTGTTAAATTGTTCCTTTTGACACCAAACTCATTGAATGCGGCCGGGGATCATGTGAGTAGAGTTAGTTGGATGGTGGGCGAATTCAATATTTTTGTTATAATCAGGCGAAAATAATTGTCATGAGTTATATTTTCTTTTTAGAACAAAATTAACATTTCAATTCAATATATTCATGACTCCAATATTTTTATCCAAGTTTAATTTGATTTATGTTTAAATGATATTAGTTATTGACATAGTATGAATGTCGGTCTGATTATTCTTAGTGTTTGATATATATCCATCGGAATGTTGATTCATTGTATTATTTGTTGATTTGAATCATGGAAAATTTAAATTTTGTAAAATTTTTAAATAAAACATAGAAAAAAATTTTATTGTAAAAATAAAAGAAATATATCTCATTGACACTCACGTTATTTTTTCTCCTGATCTTCACAAGCACTCTAACTTACCCATCAACTCACTTTAAGTGAGTTAGATAAATTCTCATGAAGATATCTATTTTAAGACAATCCAATTTCACTTGAAACTCGAAAAAAAAAGCTATAGTCACATAAATTCATAATCAACATGATTGAATAATAGCTTCAAAAGGTCACACAGGATAAAAAAAAAGGTTTTCAATCCCATTAATTCATCATACTTCTATGTAAATAAATATCAGATAATATAAAATATAAAAATTATAGTATGTCATATTATTTGCAAATTGTTAATAATATGTTTTCTTTTTTCAGATTTTACGCAATGGATGAAGATTACAGCTAATTAATTTCTAACCTAACGCATGTAGTACTGAATTGACAAGGGATCGATGAATGGTGATATAAAGGTGGGCAGAACAAGGCAACTAACATAAGTAATAATTAGGGCAAAAGTAGTATAGAAAAGTAATTGAGTTGGAGCCCACAGTGCCCTACGTGATTCATGATTTGATGGGGAGAAGATGACTATGAATTAAACATAGGCCATTGAATTCATTTTGAATATTCAAAAGGAAAAAGAAAAGAGCGAGGGCAATAAACCTAAATATATATCTTCAAAATCCTAATCTATACCGAAATATATAATAACTAAAATCTCACACTAATTATTTGCATGATCTCAATACCCACACACTTAATTACATGATATATGCACCAAGTCGTGACCATGATCAGCACAGAGACATGTGAATTTGATAATGTTAATTTATAATTATATAAAGATTGACATTTGTATATCTGTAGTCCTCGCAATTTTATATTCTTGAAAGAAACCTTGTTGTGCGTGTCCAAAAAATTGGCACAACATGACACACACACACACATATATCCAGAAAATCCGTAGAATTCAGGCATATATCTGTGGTTCAGCCAGGATGACTCGCGACATTTATCATGGCTTGTGTAATAATGGTCTCAATTATTGATGCTCTTGCTCACTTGAATCTCCGTTGTCTGTGTTGTCTGAATTGTTTTCCTTCTACTGAATCTCTTTTATTTGCTCCTTGAATCTCTTTTTTCAAACGACTAGAAAATCATTAAACAATGGTGCATTTCAATTGGGTAGGGTACAATGGGGTGGTCTTTTTAGTAAGGACATAATGGTCATCTCACAATACATTCCCACTTGAATGGCATGTTGATTGTTATGTAGAATTTTTATGAAATGATCGATTTTTAATAATTTTTAGAGTCTTTGATTAAAATTAAAATTTAATACCTTTTAGGTATTAAAACCTATGTATTTTGACCAAATTCTTTTAGCAACACAACTTTTCGTATTTTTCTTATATTTTTGCTAATTTCTTGGGGTTTTTTTTTTTTGAGAATTTTTGATTTTATTTTTTCCATAAATCTACTCATGATTTTGGTAATTTATTTGTTTATTTGTATTTATTAGTTGATTTTATTATATTTTGATATTTTTAACTAGAGTTTAGATAATTATGGTTTTGGTTTTCAAACTTAAGACTAAAATTAGGATTTTTTTATAATATTTTTGTTTTAGTCACATAAATTATCATATAAGATTTTTTTTTCTTACTTAGCATGCCACATGGACAGCCAATCAGATGGGTTTGATATAATTGATGGTACACTTGGGAGACTATATCGGTGAACATCATTAACTCTGTTAGCCTTTATATAATATAATTTATATTGATAATATTTATATAACATAATTTATTATATAATAGAATAATAAATTGAATATTAATATTCTCTTATATTAATTCATATTCTTTATTATTATTTAATATATTTATATTGAATTTATAGGGTTAAATTGCAAGGATTTCAAAACACAGAGTAATATTGTGCAAAAAAAAATCTAGATACTAGTAACAACTTCGAAAATGTTTAAAGAGTAGATTTGTTCTTTAACCCATTTTAAATATTCATGGACTAATAATTAATGCTTGGTCATAAATTTGAATCAAGTTGAATGAATTTAATATAAAATTTTTGATAAAAGTGGTAAAGAAAATCATATTCCTTTATAGCTGATTCAAACAAAATACACTAGCTTTAATTGTTACATAAGTTCATTTATCATTTTTTATTCTTATGTTACTCCTCCAATCCATCAACACCACATAAGACTCTCAGAGACTTATGCACAAAAATCAAGTTCAAGGGAGATTAAGGATCCGTTTGGTTTTCAGTTGATTAGAAATGAGTTTTGGTAGAATTGGTTTTGTAACGTAATTATGACAAAACTCATAATTTTTCTTCAAATTGAGCTTAAACTTCATCCCATGATTAATTTAATTTACTTGGATTAAAATTTAATTTTCATTTATTTAATTAAGAATATAATATATCTAATATAACATTTTCTTACAAGTTATGATCCATGAAAATTAAAATTTTGAATAGACATTTTGGTCAATAGATAGGAGAAATTTTATGAAAATTTTATTTTCCTAATTTTTCCATTTTTTATCAATTTTATTGGTCCATTTTTATCTGATTTTAAAATAAATACAGATGAAAATGAAGAAGCAAAATTGAGAAGCAACCTACAAGCTACTTCTAATTTAACGGAGTTTTGAGAGCAAACTTGGTTTCCAATGTGAATCAGTTTTGTAGCCAAATATCTTAAAAAGTAAAGTAAACCAAGTTTTGAGCCTAAACTTGGTTTCACAAGTGAAACCAAATAGACCCTAAAATGAGTTCACTTCAACCAGATTTTGAGTCTCTGTTGAAACAATCTCTTATATATCCCCAACAACATGGTGAATATTTTGAATGATTTGAGAAACTCTAACCCTCCGTTTGGATGAGGGAAAAATAGAGGTGGAGAAAAATTTGAGAAAAAAAAAAGAATTTAGACATTTTCTTATCCAGGTTTCTCCTTATTTTCCTTTCTAATATTTCCCCCCCCCTAATTTTCTCCTAATTTCAAACAAAGCCTAATAGTGCACCTGAAAAATTGTCGAAGCTTGAATCTTACCAGCAAATGCACAAGCAAGAATTGTCTTGGGTTTCAACCATTTCAACAAGAATTAAGGCAATGATCAGGAGTGACATGGCGCAACCCGTAGCGTACACGTTAAAAATTGATGACGAAGTACAAAACATTTGCGTTTTGGGCTTCTCGCATAGCGATCATGGACTTTCTTCACTCACAAAATCTAAAGGGGAAATTACTCATTGGGACCAAGAAGTAAAATTAATTACATATTGAGACCTATTATTTATTTAATTACAATAAGGGACCAAATCTAATAAAATAAAATTAAAAAATTGTGCTATTACTAAAATATCGTTGAGATATCCCTTCATTTACCCCACCATCGTCGGTGGCCAATCAACGATGGTGACCGAGGATTGATTGCCCGATGGCCATGGTCAACAATCACCGATGATCGATCAACGCCGATCAACCGTTGCCAGTGACCAGTCAATGACAACTATTTATCAATTACAAAATCAAAACATGTGAATTGCAAAATATGAGTAAGAAGTTGCAAATCCCTGATAAGGTTAAAATCTGATTGCTCTATGTTAAAATTATGAAAATAAGTTACAAAATTAGAATATGAGAGTTGCAAATACTTGAACTCAATTTAATACTTATAAAGTTAAAATCTCATTCCTCCACATTACAGTTCAAAAAATAAGTTGCAAAATCAAAAGATGAGAGTTGTAAAATATGAATAACGTGTTATAAATCCTGAAACCAATTTAATACATATAAAATTAAAATTTCATTACTTCATGTTAAAATTCAGGAAATAAGTTGCAAAATAAGAAGAGGAGAGTGGCCAAATATGAGTAAGAAATTACAAATATCTGAAGTTACTTTGATGTTAATAAGGTTAAAATTTGATCGTTGACTATGGCCATCGGGCAGTCAACCCTTGGTCACCACCGTTGACCGGCCGCCACTAATGGTGGGGTAAATGAAGAAATGTCTCAGGGTTATTTTAATAATTACACAATTTTTTAATTTTATTTAACTATATTTGATCCTTTATCGTAATCAAATGAATAATAGGCCACAATATGTAATTAATTCTACTTCTTAGTCCCAATGAGCAATTCCCCCAAATCTAAATCTGAATCCAAATCCCAATATGGACCCCACCCTCGCGGGGTGGGGAAAAAATATTAGTTTTATTTTTTTTAAAAGAATTTGAAGCAAGCAAAATCATACGATAAATATAGTCTTTTAGCTTCCACTAACCTGCATTTTGCTTTCTTCAAAATGAAAAAATAGGTTGACAAAATTAAAAAATTAGAAAAATTTGAACTATTCAGCCTTGTATAGATGGGATTTGGTTCAGTAAGATGTAAGATAGGTGTCAATTCTAGTCGTGCAGTTGGAACTCATAGAAATTAATGAAAATGTGCGTTTTGGTTCACACAATATAGAACGTAGGTTTAATTACAAACAAACAATGAGGTTATATTATTATCCAATGTTGTCAGAATCGGATCAGAGATTGAACCGGACAAGTCACTGGTTCAAGGTTCAATGGTTCGACTGAGGTCGAACCGGGGTCGGACCGGTAGTAATTAAAATAAAATATTTAAAATAAATAATATAAGTTTAGACAAATTTTATAACTTAATTAAAGTCTTAAACTAAATAATGTTAAATTATTAATATATTATTCACCACAAATAAATTATTAATGAGTTTTATAACTTAATATTTTAATTTAAATAAGCTAATATTTATTTATAATCATATTTTGAGTTCAAAATAATATATTAATAATTTATTATTTATTATTTATTAAGTAAATATATAATTTTTATTAGTTATATATCATAATAATGCTTATATAATATTATAATATATAAAAAAAAACATATTTTGTACTAAAAATAATGCTATTTTATCTTAAAAATTAAAAAGAATTTTTTAAAAAAATTTGAAAAAAAAATGCAAAACCGGTTCAGGACTAGTTCAGAACCGGTTCTACCGGTTCAAGGCCGGTTTCACCGGTGTTGAACTGGTTCTCACCGGTTCTGAACAGTACCGGTTGAATACTGTGACTGGACTGGACCAGGCACTAGTTCCTGGTCTGACCGGTCGAACCGGCCTGTCCGATCTGATTTTAACAACCATGTTATTATCATTTCTTACTGAATTTATCTCGTACTGAATTCAAATCCATATAGACACCAAATCATTACTCAACACAAAAATTCTATACACTTTTTTTTTTTTACATTTTGTGCAACTTTAATTATTATTTATTTATTTTCTGCCGGTTTACTTGTTTGATTTTTCAATTTATATTCTTTGATTGTATATGAATTGTTGTACCCTACAAAGTGGGATAATGTTAATGTTGTTGTTGTTAATTGTATATGAATTGTTGTAGCAATCGAATATATTCATCCGTTTGGAACCAAGGGAAAAACATGGGAAAAAGGAAAATTTAGAGAAAATATCTAGATTTTTTCTTATTTTATCTTATAATATTTCTTTTTCTCTATTTTCTTTCTATTTCAAATAAAGTCCAGGAGGAGATATTGAAACGTATATGCCCACAAGGGATCTAATGAACTCATGGGCCGCTTAGGCCCCAGATTACTACCAACCCTTGTCGCTTGCAGAACTTGGCGAACCCAAAAGCCATTTGGTGAGCATTTTTACTGAATCCTTTTTTGTTGAAACTCTTGACCTCTGTTAGAAATTATATTACTTATTTAAAAATATTGAGAAATTATATTACTTATTTAAAAATAATGAGAAGAAATTTTATTTTATTTTTATCAATGTAAGATAACTCTAAACAAAATATTTTGAGTTGCTCCAATACATTCAAAATTTTATTTTCTGATCACTTTTTCATGGCTTACAACCCGGATTTTGAGAAAAAGCAACGGAACCAAAATTAAAAGAATCTTTTTTAGTCTTTTATTCATTCCCCTTAATTTCTTTCTCATATATTAATATTTATTTTGCAATAGATTTGACCGTTTATATTTAATCTAGATAATTTAAATTTTAAAATTTAAAATTTTCAATTATTACTTTTAAAAAAATGGAGATTCTTTTTTTTATGATTATCTGATCATATTAGAGCATTATCAAGTCCAAATTGGGTAATTATCCAAATGTGACTTTTGTCATTCCTAACATTTAAACTTAAAATCTTTTTTAAAATGTATTATAAATTATTTACCATTCAACTCAATTATCATTAATAAAAGAGGAGGAAATTATTGGAGATGGGTCATCTACAATTCCATCATCTGATGCGGAAAAAAAAATCCACGAAGAAACATCGTCAACAAAAATCAGAACAATCTGCGAAGCAACAGAGGATGCTGTTGGTCTCCAGTGCTCCATGCTCAATTTCTTCAGGCCTTAGATTCACCCCACGGTTCTCTCTCTATACACTATCCTTAATTACTTTTCTGTCTCTTAATTTTATAAAATCTTTAATTTGGTCGTACTAGTTTAACAGATATTGACTCTCTTTTCTTTGGCTGAAAGCAAATAAGGAAGTTAATGATTTGATATCAAGTTTGCTTTAATTTATTTTATCAATATTGAGGGGCTAACTACGAACAGGTTAAGCCATCTTCAGGTTGGTTTGAAATGGGCCTCTATTTTCTACAGGGCAGCAACCGCACAGCACGGTGCTATGCATTTGAGTCTGGTTTCCATTCTATGCATTAAACTCCTATTTACATTTATATTCTATTGATTTATATTGATATTGATTGGTGAGTGAATAAGGATTGTTTTTGGCTTTCAGAAGTACAGACTTTATCACTTGAGATCAAATGATGAACCAGACAACAATGATGTGGGTGGGGATTCAGAACATAAAAGAGCAAGAAATGTGTGAGAAGCTAGAACCTTGTGATGCCAAGCATTTCTTCTCAATTCATTTCACCGTCTGAAAATATTAAAAATGCTGCTCAAGTTGAAGATCCTTCTGGAAGCACCAACTATACCTTTCGTGACTTCTTGATGATGGTCCTAAATCTCCCTACATCTACAGAGAATTCATATAAATCCTAAAAAATTCAGTACACTAGAAACTGAGAATTACAGTTGATGAGCCCTACGTTAAGGATATTTATACTAAAAGGTCTCAAATTTTGAAATTATTTTTTAAGATCCAAAGACTAAAATTATAAATTGTGTTTCAGTGTAGGACTAAAAATTTTTAGTCTCTGGATCCTTTGGAATAAATTTAAATTTTAAAGTTTTCAATATAAATATCTTTAATTTTGATTTATCATATGTAACTTCTATTTTTAGAAGCTTCATTAGGTCAATAAGATCTTGTCATAGAGTAATAAGTAATTTCAGTTGGATTGACTTAAATATTCTGCTCATGGATTTCCATTTGGATGATTTTATGTGTGATTTTTCTATTCTGAAGGACATATATGGATTCTATATCTTTTTGTCTCATGTTCAATTTATTGATATTTTGGAAACTGGATTGTAATCCTCGAAAAATATTTCTTCATCGGTTAGGCTTATAAGAATTTGTTGGGTTAACTTAGTTATCATGTCATGGGATTAAATATGTTTTAACCATTGGAAAGCTTTGAATCAAAACATCAAGAAAGCTTTAAATTATATCAAAATATAAGACTTCGTAATATATGAATGTTGTATAATACTCGGGAAAATTTTTTAACAGATAAATTAATTGAGATAATATTCTATACTAATAAAGTTTTAAAATGAAATGAATTTGATTTGTGACATTACTATTTTTGTTTCGGTAAAGAAATACTTTTAATCGATATAGATTGAGGAATATTTTTTAAATACTCATTTTAATTCTAAATATAGGGCACCTTTTAAATTCAATTTTAGGTCTAAAATATAGAAAAATTTACAGGATTATATGATATATTAATTATTTTTTTCGTTTATGTCTCTGATCTATAATTAGTAAGTAAGATATAAATGTTATTGATAGTATGAGAGATAATATAATTAATAAGGGAAAATATTGAAATTTTGGAATTTCTTAAAAAATTTAATAATCAAACTTCTTTTATTAAGATGTATGAGGTAGTTAAAAATGTCTTATATGTATAAGGTAAGAGAGTATATCCATATAAGGTAACTTCCAAAATTGATTCATTATTACAAAAAATCTGTTGAATTAATTCACATATTAATACTTGGCATTTTTGGTTTGTATTCATTCTGTGCAGTTTGACTTCTGGAATTAAATTTGTTGATTTTGTAGTCAGAAGTTTGATACTATGATTTTATCATTTTAATAATTTCCTTGTTTGTATACAATCTTATAAATTCACATTTAAGTCTGAATCAACACTTTAATGCTTTTTTTCTGCTTTATTCATCTGCTTCCAATAAGAAAATAAATTATCGTGATCATTTCAGTATTTAACTTATTTTTAAATTATAAATTCTTGGGCAACTAAAATTTTTAATTACCAAATACAGTATAATTTTTTAAAAAATGAATTTTATAAAATTTATACCTCACATAATTTTTATTCTTTTTAAACAGTAACATTTTAACAACTCTTATCACACAATATTTTTCAAAATTTTAAATTTTCATAAATTTTATTAAAATCATATGAATTTTTTATTAAAAACTTTTCACATTGTGTTTTTATTTTTAGGCAAGTTTTTAATTTTTTTAAAATTAAATATTACAGAAGCATTGGATATATATTATAAAAGCTATTTGGCGAATTTAATTTAATATTCAAAAGACTAAGATTCAACTATAACTAAATAAATAAAATCATTTTTAACCATACATTTTATATGATTGAAAAAATAGACATAGTTATGAATCTCATTTAACAAGGGAAACTTTGTACTTTGTTTATATCTTTTCAATTGCATGAACTACACGAATAAAAGGAATGTATTCTAATGAGTTAATATACAGTATTTGTTTTTTTTAAAAAAAGGAACTTTATAAAATTTCTACCTAACATTAATTTTACTCTTTTTAAGCAGTAACATTTTAATAACTCCTACCACACAATATTTTTCAAAATTTTAAATGAATTATATTAAAATTTCATAAATTTTATTAAAATCATATAATTTTTTTATTAAAAACTTGCCACAGTTGTGTTTTTAATTTTAGGCATGTTTTTATTTTCTTAAATTAAATATTACAGAAGCATTTATATATTATAAAAACCATTTGGTGAATTTAATTTAATATTTAAAAGACTAAGGACTCAACTATAAATACATAATTACATATGCTCATGGAAAATATATTTTTTATCTACAAATTTTAATTTTAAAAAAATTAAAAATTAAAAAATCCTACAATGGTAACACCATGGTTATCTAGTAGGAGAGACCTAGGTCCAAAATTTATTAACAAACATGATACAATTGAATCATTTAAATTTTAAAGGACCAAAAAATCAGTCAAACAAATCACAAAATATCCTAATTGAGGACCGTGCTAAAGGCTTTAAAAGGGAAAAAGAAATATATTTGTTTCAATTTGAAATTGCTTCCCACAAGGCTAATTCACACCAACGGACACATGTAAACATTCTATTACTTGGCAAAATCTTAAAAAAGAAGCATATATAATTCATGGCTTGAACAGGTCCAAGAAGCAAATTGAGGATAAAACAAGAAAGTGAGGTTTTCAAATCATGGAAACAAAGGACGAAGTACGAGGTATCATGAGGGATTGCACCTTTTATTTCTATTGTAAGTGTCACAATTTGGTAGTGTGGGATCAAACTTTTGCTCCTGGAGGCAGCTCCGTTGCATTTGGTAGCATGAAATCCTACAGATGGAATCAAAATTGGAAGAGGATTGAGCAAGTTTGGTGCACTTGAATCTAAATTCCAGAGAATTCTGATTCAGGCAAAAAAGCTGGAATCTAATTCTTTGGGTGAAGCTATGGAATAGGTTAGACTCCAGGGAATAAAAAATTTTTGGACATTTCTGCCCTTAATAAAAATTTTCACTCCCCATTTTCCAATGTCATTTTGAGTCCTAATCTCCCACTTGTAAACATCATCGACGAAGATGAAGCCAAGAAGAACTTGCTGCCATGATGTCATCGATGGCAAGATGGATGGCAAGAGGTGCGATGAATCTCTGCAGTTGATGATCACGATGAAGCTTTGCAATTGACGAGAACCTTCACAATTGAAGATGAGAAGCTTCGCCCTTTATCATTTTAAGCCCCAGCGATGACGAACATTGCAATTGATCAAAACCTGCAAATTCCAACAAACTTATGGCATGGTCATGCGATTAAGGATGCTTCTGTGTGTTTTGTTTTCCAATTTTTGTTAATGGTAGCCAAGTTTTCTTCTTAAGTTTCTGTAATGTTCGTTGTTGACGACAGCGAAGGAAGGCTCATTTAGTGGTGGTAGTAAAGGTAAGGTAGTAAAGGGGTTGGATCTGGTCAATACCCATTTCATCTTCTCCGAACACCTTGATCTTCTTTTTCTATTTCTTCAAAAAAGGCTATATATTCTAATTTGTGAAATTGATAGCTCCGTGGTGGTGGTCGATCAGAGGTTATGGTGTTCGGAGGAGGGGTAAGGGTTCATCTAATTTGGGAGAGAGATTTTTTTTCCCAAGGGTATTTTAGTAAATTAATATTATAAATACACATAATAAATGAAAATTATACAATGATTTCATACACATACCACTTTTAAAATATAATTTTATTCCTTTTCCTACTCTCTTTCTACTCCAATTCTATCAAAAAGTTTTCTATGGTTTACTTCCATCCTTGGTAATCAAAATAGTCCTCAAAACCGCAAGTGAGACTATGAGGGGATCTATAAAGAAACTGGTCTCCATATGATCTTCTTCGATATAACTGATGTTGTTGTTCTTGTTAATGTTGTGCTACGACGCCTTGGCCTAGTGAATATTCTGCAAAAATCTTGCCCTCCATTTCGAATAAAAGAAAAATCAAGAGAAGAGAAAAATAAAAATAAAAATAAAAAAAACCTAAACATTCCATTATTTAGATTTTTTTTTTTAGTATTTTCTCCCTTTATTTTCTCCTACTCCAAATAAAATCTTAATTTGTATTATAGCCATAAGAAAGAGGAGCACTTGCGTGATGAGGTTCTTCATTCTCTTAGCTATAGCCACTTTGCTTTTTAATTTACTGTGCTACTGATCTTGACTGACCGTCACATAGATGTCTCTTCATATATAGAGATGCCCTGATCCAAAAGATTAAGATCATATATAGAGATGCCCTGATCCAAAAGATTAAGATGGAAACTTTATTGTGAGTTGTGCGATGGAGAATTTAAAATAGTGGCAGGGACAGAAAGTATCGTCGTCTAGTTCATAATTTGATATATGCTTTTTTTTTAGTAAATTATACATATATTTTTTATTTTCAAAATATTACAAAATTTTAAAATTTTATTATCATACAGACTTTTTTTATTTTAAAACTTCATATAGATTTTTTAAATCAAAGTGTAAATTATATAAATTATTTGAAAAATTTTGTTTAAGTAATTGTACATTTTTTTAAAAAAATGTATATAAACTTGTCATGAACATAATGTGTGGAGATATCTGAATAATTTTAATAAAATTTGTTGAAAGCATATGCAATTTATTTTTATAAGATCTATGTAATTTAAAAAAATCCTCAAGATATACATAATTTTTTCTAAAAAATTAAGTTATACAATTTAATATTCTTTTTTAAAAAATCTGTATACCACGCTTTTTTTGGCAAGTCTATAAGAATCAAAAGCAAACCACGTGTTGAATTCGTCACTTTTGGCCTAACAGTCTAACACATTCATAATTTAGTTGGTTGGCCGGCGAGTTTAATATTTTTGCGAGGAGTCATTTTCTGAGGATTCCGATTGTCTGCAGTCACGCCAATAACTGCATGTGATGCAGTCAAAAGATCTGAGCCATTCATCCAGTCTGGAAGCAGATCTGAGATCTCCATTCACAAAGTCATGCCTTCAGTAAGAAGCATCTCACATCAGTGTTAAGTGGTTTCGTCATTTGATGTTGAAAAAAAGGAAAAAAAAAAAAAAAGCAGGTTACCCGTACAATGTAACCAAACCCATGTTCTACTTAGATAAGAAATGAATACCTTGACCTACATAATTCATAGGCAACAAACATTCTCTTTTTACAGCCATGTAAAGTTTTAGCGTACAAATTAAAATATACAATCAATGCATTATAATTTATTTTAAAATTTTTAATTTGTCTTTCGATAAACAGATAGGCAAGTAAGATTAATTAATGTTATTTTTAACTTTTTAAACGATAAATAAGGATATAATTGAAAAAATGATTAATATAGTCTTAAAATTAAAAAAAAAAAAATAAAAATAAAAATTTTCTCTGAATGCAACAAATAAAATGACAGACATGTTCTTGTTCGTCTTCTTGTTGTTAATGTTGCTGTCATGCCACGGCTTGGCTCGATGGAGATTCATATTCTGCCATGAATCTGAAAAAGCCTCCAGTTTAAGGAACAAGGTCATCATCGACGTAAGAAAGAGAAGCAATTTGGGAATGCGGTTCTTCATTCTCTTGATCGATGATCAAATTAATAGAACTCTCACTCTGCTTCTTCTTCTTAGTTTGCTGTGCTGCTTTTAACTCACAGAGAGAGACGTCTCTTTATATATAGACGTGCCCGCCCTAAAAATAAAGATGGAAACTTTATCTTCATTTTGATTTGTGGGATGGAAAATGATCACAGAATAAGGACAGAAAATTATCATCTTCATGTGGCATGTTGTTGTAATGCTGGTTCACGGGCCAATTCATTATTTTTGTCAGCACTCTGGGTCCAAGTTTTTATACCAAGTCCACAATGAATGACTCAACCTAACCTATCTTCACGCCAATATTTTTCTTTATTTAATTTGGTTTTTGTTAAAGTGATATCAATTATGGACTTATTTTAAAAAGAAACCAATTTAACCAACAAAATTTGCCACAATTGGTAGATAGTAAGATTTTTTAAGCATATTATCAAAGATTCAATTTCTGATTATATAAAAAAAATGCCTTATTAAGAAAGGTAAAATGAATTTCGATAATCTTTGCCCACAGTCAAACAAAATTTGTTGTCAAGTCCATGAACCGATTGAAGACTTTGAACTGTCTTCAAATTGAACCCATTCATATTCTTTTATATATTGATAATCAAACCCTGTCCTGTATTGATGAGAAATTAGTGGGCATAGTTGAGCAGCACACAATGCAACCTACATAATTCATCAGGCATATGTTTGGAAAACATCATAAATAATTGGCATTGTGATCCCCTATATTCATTATTCAAATTCCTAGAATTTATTTTTCTTTCTAAATGATGTTGTTCGACCGAAAACATTGGTGGATCAAACCCAATTAACACCAACTAATTTGGTGAGCCCAATTGAATTTGCTGGGCCTGATTTAAACCATCAATTGATTTAAACAATTGAATTTGGAGCCCACTTCCCTTCGTGATTGATGATTAATATGGATTGAAAGTGCAGGAGAATCATGTTATATATAAACATGTGCATAAAAAGGATAAACAGGAGCATAACTATAATGCACTCAAACACGTACCAATGACAAACAAATTAATTAAGCAGAAAATGAGTATATATATGTGAAATGAAAGAGATGACACACACACACACACACACACAACTAGGGTTTGATTTGTGAAGGTGAGCACTTGGCTTGTGAAAGAGCGCTTTTCAAATTGTGGTGGAACAGAATGAGGACAAAGTCGGAGGTATCATTAGCAGATTCTATTATATGGGCTAGCTCTACAATCTGAGAGTGGTTTCTTAATATTTTGTGGCTTGGGGAGGCACCCAGAGGATCGTTCGCGGGCAGGGCATGCGCAACAGCTGGTCTATTTCTTCTACCGGTAAGCCGCGTAACAGGGACCCTTGGATTAATCAGAGAGGCCATGAGAGGATCAACGTCTACCGACAAACTGGTCTCCATGGGATCTTCCACATAATTACTCATGTTGTTGTTGTGAATGTTGCTGTGCCATGAATCTGCAAATGCCTCCTCCAGGCTGAGGAATAAGGTCATTGTCGTAAGAAAGAGAAGCAGTACTTTGGAAGTAATGCAGTTCTGCATTCTCTTGATCGATGATGAAGAAATTGAACTCTCTCTGATTATTATTAGCTACCCACTTTGCTTCTTGGTATCATGTGTGGTGCTCTTACATTACAAAGGCGTCTCTTTATAGAGGTGCCCTGAAAGTAAAGATACAAACTTTTATCGTTACTGTTAGTTGTGAGAGATGAAAATAAGAATAATACATCACTTCATCACGGAATTAGGGGATAGAAAATCAATATCTCCATGTGGCATGTGGGTCTACTTAAAACTACTACTACTTTCAATATTATTTTAGAGTTAAATATTACTCACATATATGCTTTTCTTTATTTTTAAATTTTATAACAACTATGTGTGATTTACTATTTTTTTTTATTTTGAAGAGACGTGGGAGTATATAATTTTGATGAAATTCAGGAGAAGCACATATAATTTACTTTTTTATTTTTTAAGTAGTAATTTAAAAGATTTTAATAGAATTTATGAAAAATTTAAGTAGCATATCCTTTTTTTCTCCAGCAGAATAAAAAGTTGGCCCCTGGTGTTAAATTGTTCCTTTTGACGCCCAACTCATTGACTGAGGGGATCAAGGGAGAACAGTTAGTTGGACGGTGGCGAATTCAATATTTTTGTTATAATCAGGCGAAAAAAATTGTCATGAGTTATTTTTTTATTTTTAGTCCAAAATTAACATTTCAATTCAATGTATTCACTCCAATATTTTTATTCAATTTTAATTTGATTTATGTTTAAATGATATTAATTATTGACATAGTATGAATGTCGGTCTGATTATTATTAGTGTTCGGTATATCCATCAGAATGTTGATTCATTGTATTACTCGTGGATTTGAATCATGGAAATTTTAAATTTTGTAAAATTTTTAAATAAAGCATAGAAAAATTTTATTGTAAAAATAAAAGAAATATATCTCATTGACACTCACTTCATCTTTTCTCCTGATCTTCGTAAGCACTTTAACTTACCCATCAACTCAGTTTAAGTGAGTTGGATAAATTCTTATGAAGATATCTATTTTAAGACAATCCAATTTCACATGAAACTCCAAAAAAAAAAAGCTATAGTTAGATAAATTCATAATTAACATGATTGAATAACTTTAAAAGGTCCTCAATACACAGGCCGAAAAATTAAGGTCTTCAATCCCATTCATCATACTTCTATATAAATAAATACCTGATGATATAAAATATAAAAGTTATAGTATTTTTCTATTTATATCTTTATCTATTTTCTTAAAAGTTAAATATAATATTAGTATATTATTTTTTTTATCTTTCTATTTATTGAAGGATATAGTAGAAAATTTAAAATAAATTTTAATACATTAATTATATTTTTTAATATGTGTGTGAAAACTTTAAATGGCACATAGAAAACAGAGGAAGTAATAATATGATTTCTTTTTCCAGATTTTATGCAATGGACGAATTAAGATTACAGCTAATTAGTTTCCAATCTAACACGTGTACTGAATTGATAGGGGCGGAATGATGATACAAAGGTGCATGGGCAGAACAAGGCAACTAACAAAAGTAACTAGGGCTTAAGTAGTAAACAAAAGTAATTGAGTTGAAGCCCACAATTCCCTACGTGATTCATGATTTGATGGGGAGAAGATGACTATGAATTAAACATAGGCCGTTGGATTCATTTTGAATATTCAAAAGGAAAAAGAAAGAGCGCGACGCAATAAACGTAAGAGTCCTGCTTCCCAAAATGACCAGGAATAAAATTGAATAGAATAGATTGATTGTAAAAATTGAAACTAAAACTAAATATTGTTGAAATCGATTTTGATCATATTGTGATAGAGAATGAGAGGAGGTTGGTAGAGAAGAGAAAGTTGGGGTAAAGGAGAGGGATGAAGATGAAAAAAAAGAAATTGGTGAAAGAGAGTAATTTAATTCATAAAAAGATTCTTAGAAGTGAGAATTAGAAAAGATAGTGGTCAAGATAATAACCTTCATTCCTTATTTTTGGGGTATCCTCATTTTATATGGAGTCTAGATTCCTACTTTATTATGTAATTAAATAGTCTAACATTTAGACTAAGATATAGAATCTTATTCACAACCTCTTAGAAATCAAATCAAACAGACTTTTTTAGTTTATTTATATTTTTTAATCAATTTTATTTTTTAAAAATTTTTTTCTATTTCCCTAATATTATACAAAACAAATTTAAAATGATCATTATTCCATTTCCCACTATTTCATTCTATTCCATTTCCGGTTATTTTAAGAATCAATAGGCCCTAAATATATATCTACAAAATCCTAATCTATACCTAAATAATACATAAAATCTTTGACACTTATTGGCATGATCTCAATACCTACACTTAATTACATGATATATGGCCCATCTCGTGACCATGATGATCAGCACAGACATGTGAATTTCATTATGTTAATTTGTAATTGTATAAAGATTGACATTTATATATATATACTTGAATGCTATGATATTTTCATTAATTTATCTTAACAAAGTTCTGTTATACATGTCCGAAAAATTAATTGGCACCATATGAAATACATATATCCAGAAAATCTGTAGAATTCAGGCGCACACACACACACAGACATATATAGTATATATATATATATATATATCTGTGGTTCAGCCAGGATGACTTGTGACATTTATTATGGCCCCCTCCATACAATACGATAAATGTGTGAAAGAAACTGCAGAGTTTTGAGTTGCCTTATGAGGTGCAAATTAAACCAGCAAATTAACTCACGCTGCATTTGACTTAAAGATTCGCTTAAGTACCTACAAGATTCAAATTGATGAATTATTACTGATTAACAAATTAAGAATATTTTATTAAATTAAAATTTCTCTTATTGATGCTCTTGCTCACTTGAATCTCCATTGTCTGTGCTGTCCGAATTGTTTTCCTTCTACTGGATCTCTTGTATTTGCTCCTTGAATCGCCAAAAAATCTATAGTCAATTAGTCTACCTATTAACTCGCTTTATGTGTGTTGGATTAATTATCGATCTCATGTTGATCGAATCCACTATTTTAAGAACAAACCAATTGAGCCTCATACTCACTAAAAAAAAAAGAAAAGAAAAGAAAAGAAAAGGATAGTCAATACATTATATATAACCAAAACCATGGACTACGTGTACATTAATATGAAATGAATGGTCACAGGTGAACTGTGAACAGACAATACAACCTCTACATAATTAATATTCATTAGCAACTTTTGGGGGGGAAACATATAATTTGAGTTGGAATTCACGCTTAGTGGCTGATTTCATGGAGAGATGGTGACGAAGATAGTGACAGGGTCACAATCGTCAAATGTAACTTACTATGAAACATGAGACAATTGAATTTGAATTTTCAAACGACTAGAAAATCATCAAAGCAAATAAAAAAAATCCTAATTCACTACTGTGCTCAAGGCTTTCAGAAAGGGCACTATAATTTTTTTAAAAAAAGAATTTGTATTTATTTCAATTTAAAAATTGCCCCACACAATGCTAATTCACACCAAGAGACACATGTAAACATTCTACTCTTGGACGTTGATTGATTCAGTAGAGCGCACATGCATGTACGTAAACATTGTCTCCTTTTTGCATTACGCCTTTCCCAACTGCTTGAAAGATTGTCATGAAATATCTTTAGGTCCATTTGGTAATGGAATGGAATTCTACACGGATTCCAATATGGTGGTGCATTTGGTTGCTTGCTTCTTGGTTTCATCAAAAGCATTTTAAGAAGTGATGAAATCTCCACTCCTATACATGTGCTAATCCCCATTCCACCAAAAAAATGGTTGGCGTGTCCTAATGCCCTAGCGTGGGAATCGCTGCATCCCATTTCTGCCCCTCCACCTTTCGCAGTCCCAACCATGCCCCACCACCCCATCGCCTTCCCTCTTCCTCTTTAGTCTCTTTCCTCCACTGTCCTCCACCATGTTTGAAACCTTCATCATCATTTATGGAAATAAAATTGATGATTAAAATGAAATGAGGAGATTGGACCAAACTAGATTATTTTTTTATTGAAGGTCAATATTGTCTTTCTAATCAATTTTTTTTTCTACATTCCCATTCTTTTACTCGACCAGACATGTACATTTTTGTTATTTTTCTTCATTACTTATCAAATATATAACAGTAGCCTATGAGATTCCATTTTATCCATTTTCGTTCCACTTCATTTCATTAGTAAATCATTCGGCTACCAAACAAGCCCTTAAATTGTTTACAAATACATATTCGTATATTCTAAAGAAGACACTAAATAATACAAACTATGAACATCTTCTGCATAAGATGGACTGGAATCTAATTACAGAGACACAAAATCTTAAAGAAGAAACTTAATTCACTTACACACGAACAACAAAAACAAAATTAAGCAGAAACCTGGGATTGAGCACTTGGGTTGGGAAAGTGTGCTTATAATTAAGTCGTCGAACAAAGGACAAAGTCTGAGTTATCATGTCTAGGGTTTAATGCACCTGAGATCTTTATTATAGATGTAGCAATTTGGTTGTGTTGGATCAACTTTTTCTCCTGAGGAGGCAGCTTGTAGTGTATGGTGTGTTTTGAGGGCACTGAACTGGGGGTTTACTTCCATCCTTGGTTTGGAAAACCTTACCGTAACCAGCAAGTGAGGCTATGAAATGATTTACAAAGAAACTGGTCTCCATATCATCTTCTTCGACATAACTGATGTTGTTGTTCTTGATAATGTTGTGTGACGCCTTGGCCTTGGATATTCTGCCATGTTTCTGCAAAAGCCTCCAGGCTAAGTATTATCTCTCTCTGCCCTTTTTTTAAATTTTTTTATGAGCTGGATAATTAATAACACAGAGGATAGAAAAGTGCGTACGTGTGCTTAAAATCCTTGTATTCGATATTTTTCTTTCTAATTTGAGTCAAAATAAAATACAATGAAAAAGGGAGCGAGAGTAACAAAATAATTTTGTAGTTTGAAAATATTTTTAAGCCCACAATAATAATAATAATAATAATTGTTATTAACTATTGACAATAGAAATATATTAGCTATTAGATATTTTTTAAAAACTTGTCCTATTTTGATAAGAAATGAATGGTCATATAAATGAGAGGAGAGAATGCAACCCTGCACAATTCAATTACGCATAAGTTTTGAAAGCAACACAACTAATTTGTTGGAATTCACTTCGCCTACGTGATTGAAGATTCTATGGAGAAGATGGTAACTAGCTAGGAGAAATATAAGCCGCTCGATTCATTTTATTTGAATATTCAAGACACAAAACGATCCAAGGAAGGCCCACATGTAACATTATTTTTTCTTGGTGACACACATGTAAACATCATTAATTGTCTTCTTTAGCTTTATATCTTTTTCTGTTTCGCAACTTGTTTGGATGGTGCAATCCCTGTGGACTCTATTGCTTCAATAATATAAAGAAGCACATGCAAGAATGGAGGCTGGCTCATGGATCTTATCGGGTCACTATTTTCATTGCACGGATACATTGGAGGACGAGATCATTTGTATAATTTTCTTAAAGAATAAAGGTTAGATAAATTAATGATATAAATTATATATGTGTGAACAAAAATATTATTGTTGGGTGTAATTTTTGTTGGGTTTATGAAAATCTAATATATAATTTTTCTGTTCCTTGATATAAGAGATAAAAGATAAAATCACATTGAAAAAAAATAACAAATTTATTTAGAATATAAAATAATTTTTAAAAATATTCTTATTTAATGTTAATAACTTTTATATCATGCAATTGATAGAAATAAATTATACTAGTAGTTTTTTTAAAAAAATACTATTTTAATTAGGGGTATTTTTAAAAAAATTATTAAATACACCAAATAAATCTTATATGTTCCTTATATTTTAAAATATAAAAACTTTCTGAATTTTCTCTCATATTAAGGAATGGAGAGGTATATACGTAGTTGTGCCAAAGATTACCAATATTTCAAGGAGAAAAGTAATAAAATAACCTAATTCCTAAACGAAGAAAATATGGATCTTTGATGTTCTTTAACACAATTTTCCTGATGTGAAGACATTGAATGCAAAGTAGACTGGACTAACTACAAGAGGAAAGATCTTTAACATAAAACGAGACTAAAAGATGGATAAACACAATGAATATATATGTCACAGACTCCATTATGCACAGGATCTAAGGATCGAAATGGTAACTAGACTAAGGTACTGAGGAAAATAAGATCTTGTAACAAAAACATATGCTTAGATGCATGGCGAACACATAAGTCACAAATACAACGTCTACTAATGGCTGGAAAGAACTGAAGCATGTAATAGGATCACAACACTTAAATAAAATACAAGAACTTTAAAGAGTACCATGCTAGTGACATTTTACGGGAAGATCTCGGCAATCTGGGTGGCCTAGGAATTGCTTCGTTGATACAATAAGAGCTAATTCACCGGATGAAGATAATGATGAGAGTAGGACGTCTCTGACTTGTTCTATGAATTGCTCAAGTTGTGATGCAAAGAAACTACACCAATTAGTTTGAAATTGCTTGAGGGGTTGAGAGTTGAAGTCATCTGAATAGGACGTTAATTTTGCCAAAGAGTACATGAGCAAGGGCAGAGCCAGAAATAATGCCTTGAGGGGCCAATTTTAAAGAAAATTAATACAGTTTTTTATATTTTTTATTTTTATTTAAAATATTTATTTTATTAATAATTATAATTGCATATGTATTAGAAATAATTAATAATAGTAACAAATATTAAAAATAAAATAATTAATTATATATATATATAATATTTTTTAAAGTTAGTCATATAGTTATATGATTAATATTATTGTTATCTATAATAAGTTAATTATGTGTGTGTGTGTGTGTGTATTAAAATTTATATCAGAAATCTAAGTTGACAAGATGGTAAGGGTGGTTTTATGGCAGCTATAATACCACTTTGTGCAGGTTTGAATCTTTGGGGGACCTAAATGTTTAACCTTATACCTTATAGCTTTCTGCATAAAATGTGCATCTATTACAAAAGATTATCCAAAATTTGGGGGGACTATGGCTCCTGCTAGTGCCCCCTCCTTCCGCCTCTGTACACGAGTGTGCGTTTGATTATTGTCTAATTAGGAGAAATTGTTAACCCTCGGCAAATGTTTTAAAGGCTCTTTTATATAAACTTTGTTGTCTGAGAGAAATTGTTAGCCCTTGGCAAATGTTTAAAAGGCTCTTTATATAGACTTTGGGATTTTGGGGTGATTCCAGAAAATGGGCAAGAGAGGTTTACATTTTAATGCTTGCCATGGGACATTTTTACGGTTTGATGCATACATCAACTTTTCTTTTCTTTTTTTCCCCCGTGGTGTACATTTATGAAATTGCCCTTAATGTAAAAGAGAAAAGAAAGAGACAAAGAACTCACCGAAGGTGTCGTTGGTGGCTAGGGGTTCACCGAAAAGTACATCGACAGTTAGGGGTTCACTAGAGATATGGTTGGAAAACTTGTCAGCAGTCGTGGTCTTCGCCGGAAAACTCATTGAAAATTTCACCCGAGGTGTTCGGCCCACATGTAAATTTTCATTGCCATGTACTTTTTTTAACTTAAGAAATATCAAAAAAGTTTAGGTCCACCTTGTTAATTTTCATATTAAGGTTGTAAATTAGAGAACAAAAAAATTTTAATTCCCCATTGTAAATTTTAACTAACATATTGTAATTTTTCCATTCAAAAAATCTCAAAAAAGTTAATGTTCTCCTTGTTAAATTTTAGTGCTATTTTTTTTATTTTCACATCAGGGTTATAAATCAGGGGGGAAAATTTCAACTCTCCCTTGAAAATTTTCACTAGCTTATTGTAATTTTTTCAACTCAAGAAATCTTAAAAAAATTCAGGTCAACCTTGTTAAATTTCAGCATCATCTTGTTAATTTTTACATTAAGGTTATAAATCATGGAACAAAAAAATGTCAGCTCCCCCTTGTAAATTTTCATTGATATGTAATTTTTTCAACTCAAGAAATTTAAAAATAGTTTAGGTCCATCTTGTTAAATTTCAGCTCAATTTTATTAATTTTCACATCATGACTGTAAATCAGAGAGCAAAAAAATTTCTGCTCCCCTTGTAAATTTTCACTAATATGTTGTAGTTTTTTTAACTTAAAAAATCTCAAAAAAGTTCACGTCTACCTAGTTAAATTTTAGCTCTATCTTGTAATTTTCATATCAGGTTAATTTTGGCTCCCCCTTGTAAATTTTCACTAACATTGTATAATTTTTTCAACTCAAGAAATCTCAAAAAAGTTTAGGTCCACTTTATTAAATTTCAACTTAATCTTAATCATTTTCACATTAAAGTTGTAAATTAGGGAACAAAAAAATTTCAGATCCCCTTGGAAATTTTTACTAACATGTTGTAATGTTTTCAACTCAAGAAATCTCAAAATAATTCAAGTCTACTTTATTAAATTTTAGCCATCTTGTTAATTTTTACACCAGGGTTGTAAATCTCCCAACTTTTTTTTTTGTTACAAAAAAAGTAAACTCAATTTGATCTTGCAGGCCAACTCCGAATTATTCAATGTTTGCCTCTCAACCCTATCAATACCACCACACCATATCATACCACAAAGCCATAAACCCAAATTCAGCATAGAGAGAGAGAGAGAGAGAAGGCAAAAGACCAACAATGGTAGACAAAGAGATGGGAGCAGTGAAGGGTTTAGACATCAAGAGGTACATGAGGCAATGGTACAAGATAATGTGTTTCCCGTCGATATGAAAGTACAAAATCTAATATTTGAGGCACAAAATAAAAGAAGACAGAACACATATATCAAATCATATTTGTCGAAGAACACAGATCCGGCGAAGGTAGAACCGGTGGCACTGGTGGTCTCGAGTTTGAAGAGGGATGGCAAGTTCTATAGAGGGAAGACGAGTTTGAACGAGGCATTGACAATGACCAATGATGACGAAGGTGTTTGTCAAAGGACACAAATCTGGAGTTCGATACTAATAAAGATAACTTTGATGCAAATGCTAATGAAGGTGGAGGTTGTTGGAGCGCAGCAAATTGCTGAGATCATGAAGGATTTGACAATGATGATTGTCCAAATTGCCAACTGTGCAGAGAGCGGAGAGGCATTTCAGAACTTTTCGGTGAACCCCCAGTTGCTAGTGACACCTCAGGTGAACTTTTTGATGAATTCTTTGTGCCTGTATGGTTTACTTTTTTGTAAAAAGTATTTTAGAATAACCACAGTTTACAAAAATGAAGTTTAGATAAAAATAGAAAAGTTTACTGGAAATTTCTTTGAATGAAAGAAAAAAATAATGATTAGAAATCATGGTTTGGTTTAAATGCAAACCAAACATGCCCTTCATCTCTCTTTTCTCTTTTAAATTAAGGGTGATTCCATAAATGTACATCACCACATAAAGGAAAAAAAGGGGGAAAATAGAGGTATGCATCAAACTGTTAAAAAGCCCCCTAGCAAACATTAAAATGTAACCTAATAAGCAATGTGAAAGTTATGGATCCCCCCATGCATATGGCTTTCTCACACCATGCTATCCACTTTTCTTACAATCTCTTTTCAAATTTACTACCACTTTGTTTTCCCTCCATGATGTACCTTTACACTCGTTTTGTTCGCCCAATCTTCAATTTCTATCTGTCTTGGCCCATTAACACATGCATGCTTTCAATTGGACCTCTGGCTTCGATTCTTTCTCTATCGGGCTCTTCCATGGGCCCTTCTATTTAATGATTTTGTTCTTTTATCCAAAAGGCTTGGCCCACACAAAATTTTGGCCGAACATCTTCTTTTTTTTAGAGAATAAGTAGAAACATCTAAAGCAATTAAACCATCATGCCAACACCGATGGGGGTTGATAAAAGTGGTCTTGGGATCTGGACAAAGACTCTTACTCCCCATGGTGACGGGTTTGAGTCTCCTCTTAGCTGCTCAAGTCCTGCGTTGGTAGCAATACCATCGTGTGGAGATCCCCCACCACCTAGAGGTAATCAGTAAGTCCTGATGGGTATCCAATGGCTGACCTACTCCCAAGACCTAAGGTAACTGCCTTAGAGGCTGTAATGCCCCTCATGATATTTTTCTTGGCATTGAGTTCAGGACCGGAGGAAACAAGATGGAGGACAGAAGAAGGCTCAAGTGGAGTCTGAAGGAGCTTCACGCCGTGGCGAGGAGTAGGGCTGCCGTGGCAAGAAGCTTTCCAGTGGCATTGTTCTGGATAATTTGGTGGAGCCGCGGCGAGAGTCGGAAAAATTGTTTAAATCTGGATCAGTCGGACACGAAAGAAAGAAAGAAAACAAAGGGAGCGATGCAGAGAGACGAGGAGCAGTGCTAGGGTTCGGCATTTTCGGTGTCCCGGAGTGATTCTCGTCCATCGGGAGTTTGGATTCAAGTTGGTAAGCGTTCTCTACTTCTCTCTCTCCATCTTCTTCGGTTGAAATTTGGGATTTCCGGTTGTATGGTTGGATTTCCGGTTTGGGGTAAAATCCACCGATTGAAATGGATGTTTTGGGGCTAAGGAAGTGTGTTTTGATGTTCTTGTTGCTTGAATGTGAGTTTTGAAGGGATTATGTGTGTTTAGAGCTTAACCCTAGGTTGTTTTCGGTAATGGCTCTTAGGAATCTGAGGTGTCTGAGGTTGTGTGGTGTTTCAGTAATCCCTAAGAGCTTATTAATGCATGAAAAGGGTGTTGAAACCTTGGGTTAGGTTAATATGGTTGAATCGCGATGTTTGATTTGTTGGTATATTGTGCTAATGGAAGAATTATGACATGATAAAGGTTGTTGGCTAATCGAGAGGGGTTCACGTGTACTGGACAGTTCAAGGAAGCTTGCGGAACTCGTGTGTGTGTGGTAACGACAATTGAGGTAACCGGGTGTTTGTTTATATTATGTTGACTATGTTATACGATAGTACGTGTATGTGTATATATATGTATGTTTCATTCATACCTCGATACTGGTGGGTTGAATGTACTGTCATTATATATATATATCGTGGTATGAATACTGTTAGACGATGGTTATGACTATGATGATGATATGATGATACATGAGCATCACCACATAACATTGTGAGATTGTGATGTATGGTGGATGTAGTGGTGATGACGTGATTGTGGTATGATGTATGATGATGTATATATATGTTAGGGAGGATAAGGTTGGATTATATGTATATATGTTAGGGAGGATAAGGTTGGATTATATGTATATATGTTAGGGAGGATAAGGTTGGATTATATACATACATGTTAGGGAGGATAAGGTTGGATTATGTATATATGTTAGGGAGGATAATGGTGGATGATATATGTGTTAGGGAGGATAAGGATGGAGTCCCTGTGAGGGCGACATGCATGTTATTCATTTCATATTGCATTCATGATTTGTGTAAGATATATGTATATATATGTGTGTGTGTGTGTGTGTGGTTGTGGTTCCCGGTTACTGAGACATTGTCTCACCCCCTCTCCCATAAACTAACCTTTCAGGTGACGGTTCTGGCACTAGTCCGGAGAAGACGCGGGAGTAGCTGTGTATGTGGGAATAGTCCATGTAGCGTGTGTATTCTGTAATGGTATTTTGTGCCAAGTAAGATAGAGAATGATTTGTAATGAATATATGACAGGGTTGAGACTGGTTATGTATGTATGTATGTATGTGGTATGTATGGTTGAATATTGTTGAGAAGTTAGTATGACCGTATTGGTAAGTCCAAAGTGTTATTGGGCCTTGTTGGTTTGTGTAAGGGCCTGTAGCCCATTTGGTCAGGTTGAGTTCCAAGGGGTCAAATCTCAGAGGAGTGGTTTATTGAGGTGAAACCTCTTTGAACAGGCTTGTTCGAGGGATTTGGACCTGTATGAATGGTCTCTGAGCGACCAGTTGCCTTTGGTGGCAATTGGAGGGGGCTGGTGGTGAGTTTTGGTCAACAAGTGGCCAAAACGGAGTCAAGGGTCCAGAATCTCCATTCGGAGTTGGATTAAGATAAAAGTAGTGTCTGTGGATAAATGGGGACTAGATTGACTTGTAAGAGTTGGAATCGAGTCAATCGGAGGTCGGAGCATAAAGTTATGTGCGTCAAAAGTTCACCTCGGAGTGTTGAATTTGCTGATATGGTATACCAGCAGGGGGCGCCCCGGCGCTGGAAGGCCGGCCGCGGCCCCAGCCCGGTTTTTGGTGTTTGTGAGTTGTTTTCGCTGTGTTGAGGCATTGGAGAGTTGTTTTGAGATGTCAGCGTTGTGTTGGGTCAGATATTTGAGGTTTTGGTTAAATAATGAAGGTGACACGAGGTAGGACGTTACAGAGGTGGCCTAAGATATAATATAGATCCCTCAGTAGCTGGAATTTGGTTCCCTACCATTAGGCCCAATCTTCAATTTCTATCTGTTTTGGCCCATTAACACATGCATGCTTTCAATTGGACCTCTGGCTTTGATTCTTTCTCTGTCGAGCTCTTCCATGGGCCCTTCTATTTAATGATGTTGTTCTTTTATCCAAAGACTTGGCCCACACAAAATTTTGGCCGAACATCATCTTTTTTTGAGAGAATAAGCACAAACATCTAAAGCAATTAAACCATCATGCCAACGCCGATGGGGGTCGGTAAAAGTGGTCTTAGGATCTGGACAAAGACTCTCACTCCCCATGGTGAAGGGTTCGAGTCTCCTCTTTGCTGCTCAAGTCCTGCGTTGATAGTAATACCATCATGTGGAAATTCCCTACCACCCAGAGGTAATCAGTAAGTCCTAATGGGTATCCAATGGCTGACCCACTCCCAAAACCCAAGGTAACTGCCCTTAGAGGCGGCGTAAGGTATAATATAGATTCCTCAGTAGCTAGAATTTGGTGCCCTACCAGTGGTTCTGAGAGTGCCCTCCCTAACTGCCAATTTTCTTTACCAAAAAAAAAATCATCACGCTAACAAGTGACCTTATGTCCTTAGCTAAAATAGCGGTAATAAAACTAGGAGGCTCTCAAAAGAAAACAGCTCTGGTGTCAATGTTTAGCGCCTCACGAGCAAGTTCATCCACCACTAGGTTTGCATTCTTGCTACATCATTCTACCCATGCGTCCCACTCCTAAGACAGCATATCTTTAATCTCTTGCAGCAGCTCACTTTCTTTGAAAAATAATTGAGTGAAGGATTAGGAGATTTTATTTATGCCTTTTTCTATTGGGCAATCGATTACGAATGTTGAGTGAGATGGACGACATTGAAAATTTATCTCCATTTCACTCCATTATATTAATTTTTTTTTTTGGGATCCCATCTTAAACTTTCAAATACACCATGAAAATTACAATTTAACCCCAATATAAATTTGGTTGAGATCCATTAATAATTAGAATGCAAAATGACTGTATCTTCCAAACAATTTAAATTTGGTTCATTTCATAACTCATCATTTCATCAATTATCTATTTTTTTCTCTCTTTTTCAAATGCATAATATATATTCACTTTGATAAAGTAGGGGATCTTAATATTAATTAATGTTGTATTCCAAATTTATGCCTAATGAATTAGGTGGATTGACTAATTGTAACCATTCATTTCTTATCAATATAGGAGTAGGATATGCCAATGTAGATTGGCACAAGTGCAAGAGGGCCGATTCTATAACCTTTGGGATGTAGATTCAATCTTGCTCTATATCACTAAAGTTCCCTCTAGTGGGTTGCGAGCCTAGTCTACTATCTAGCACCATGGAGTTCAATTCAAGTATTGTCAAGCCGAAATGAGGTAACTTTCTCAACAAATCCTAATTGCATGTTTTTTTGTATTATTACCTTCTTACTTATATATATATATATAAAATACCAATGCCATGTAAAGCTCTCCTAGTGGAAATTTTTGTCATGCACAAGACTTAAACTTGATATCTTGTTTAAGAGGTAGAAACACCAAATCACTTGAACAAATTGTCGTTGATCCGATTTTCCATTTTGCTTTAAAAACACTTTAACTTACCTTTGTACTCACTTTAATAGAATTGGATTAATTCTCAATCTCATGTTAAATAAAAAAAAATCAATTTAACTTAACACTCAGTTACTCCTTCCGATTCTTAATATAAGTCATATTTAATGAACTCATCAAAACCACGAGAAATTTGTTAGAACATTAAAATTGTCTAAATATCTATATGCTTTTCTATCTTTATTCCTAATAAATATCACAAATTCAAATAATTCATAATCTCTTATTCATAAATAAGGACATTTTGAAAATAAATAATTAATAGTTCAAAAACTTATGAAAGGTAATCTATATTTAGAATCACAAAAAACTTATAGAAACTTATAGAATGTGCAAATATTAGTGAACAAAAGCCATAACATAACATGATTGAAGGATTTGAAAGATCTTCAAACCCATTCATCTTTTTATTTATAAGTAGTTGAGCTGACAACCTATATAATCATAGTTGTCAAAATCGGACTGGACCGACCAGTTTGGCCAAAAACCAATACCAGGTTTGGTCTGGTTATAGAGAAGAACTTATAGATTTTGGAATTGATGTGAATCAGTCCAGAATGGGTGGAACTAGCTTTAAATCGATTGAACCGGTTGTGAACTGTTCCTGAATCGATTTGAAGCAGTCCTGATTTTACTTTTTAAAAATATTTTTATAGTTTTTAAGACAAAATAACATCATTTTTAGTACAAAATATTTTTTTTATATTTTAATATTATATAAGCTTTATTATGATATATAATTATTAAAAATTATAAATTTACTTAGCCAATAATATAATAATGAATTATTAATTGACTATTTTGAACTCTAAATATGATTATAGATGAATATAAAGTTATTCAGATTTAAATATTAAGTTATGAAATTTATTAATAATTTATTTATCATGAATAATAGATTGATAACTTAGTATATTATTTAGTTTAAAATTTTAATTAAATCATAAAATTTATTTAAATTTATATTATTTATTTAAAATATATTATTTTAATCATTACAGATCTAATCCCAACTAAATAATAGTTAAACTATTAAATCTTGATAAGTGGGCTAAGGATTTCAATTTCTGATGTCTGATAATACTGTACATAATTCTTTTTTTTCCCCCAAATAATACTGTACATAATTCAAATAGTCCTAAATTTGGAAGACAATATAAATAAGTTGGAGCCGCCTCTACTCCGTGATTGATGATTTTTTGGGGAGATGGGACTACGAGAAGCATCGTCCCCTAGATTCATTTGAATATTCAAATCAAACAAAAGATCCAAGCAGGCGCGCACATGCAAACATTGTCCTCTTGCTTTCAGTACATTGAGATAAAAGTTACAAAGTTACTACCATCAATTCTAAATATAAAATTTTTTATTTTACTTTTAAATATAAAATTTTTTATAATATATAAAGTAATATTTATTATATATTTTTAAAAATATTTCTATTTAATATATTTTAAAGAGAGAAAAAAATTAACTAAAAGTGATTTTGGAACAATATTATAATTTTGAGAGAAATTGGAGTAATTAAATAACTTTAACTCACATCCTTAATTTATGTGATTCGGTTAAAAAGTTCGGATAATAGAGAGTAATATAAATGCTTAATACATTTTGGAAATATGAACTGATTTTTTGGGAAATTATATTAGATTACAACTAATTCACATTAAATTAAATTGGATGCTACCAATCTTCCTTGAGATATGAAGGGTGAATGGCAAATCACTTTAACTAAGTTTGCTTTTCATACAAAAATTAAGATTAGGAATCGAATACCCAAACTTATATAAAAACCTTATTTTAATTTATTCTTAATTTGCACTTTCGTTTCTTTGCATCCGTTATATGGTAGAGCATTATTCAAATCAATCTTCAATTCATCTCACCGTGGGTTTTCCAAGCTCAGAGAAGACCTCCTCGCTACTATGAAAAGTCATTCCAGTACTCCTTGATTCACTCGTCATTCCATCACTGTTTGTGAATCTCACTTCACTTTCCTCATCTTCCACCCTTCTCCTCAACAACGTCCCTTCCTCCTTTTCCTGGGTCCTACTCTCACTTATCTTGCTCCTCTTCAAGCTCTCTTGCAGCTTTATAGCAAACTCTAGGCCCCACACCATATCATTCATCGATGGCCGTTCATTCCCATCATCAGCCATGCAACTTAATGCCATTTCACTGAATGCTTTCAAGCACTCTGGCGATATACTTTCTGTCAACAACGAATCCACCGTCTGATGAATCACTCCCTCCTGCTGGCATCTTTTGACCCACTCCACTAAACTTGCCTTTTGCTTCTCCACATTACGTACCAAAGGCGGCCTTCCACACAATACTTCAAGCAACACTACTCCAAAAGAGTACACGTCAGACTTTTGAGTCAACCGTTGACGCTTGTAGTATTGGGGATCCAAATACCCCAAACTTCCCTTCACGACTGTGCTTATGTGAGACCTCGACATCCCCGTGGCCCCCGCTTTGGACAATCCAAAATCTGAGACCTTTGCCACCCATATCTCATCCACCAAGATGTTGGTGCTCTTCACGTCTTGGTGAATGATATTGTGACTCGCACCTGTATGAAGGTAGTGCAGTCCACGCGCTGCACCCAAGCACATCTCAACCTTTGCTTCCATGAAAGTGGTTCCTTACATTCAGAGCCATAAAGATGGTCGCGCAGAGTCCCGCGCGCCATGAACTCGTACACAAGGATCATCTCGTCACCTTCGTTGCAGTATCCGATTAGTGACACCAAATGAACGTGACGAAGTTGAGAGAGCATCTCAATCTCAGTCTGGAACTCCCGAGCCCCATGTTGCGAACCCGGTTTGAGCCGCTTGATCGCGACCGGCAGTGTATCGTCAATGTAGCCTTTATACACGTTACCAAACTCCCCAACACCTATTATGAAGATATCATCGAAATTATTTGTTGCTGCCTTTATCTCAGTGATAGAAAAGCAATGACACAGATCAGATGGCAGTGACGACGAGCCGCAGCTACTCTTGCTTTTTTTTTAAAGTGTCCATGGATTTCTGTGATCTAGTACGCAACCGCCAGAAAATAAGCAAAATAACGAGACATAGTAGAATGAATCCTGAAGCTAACCCAATGACAATGGAAAATGTTGTCGATCGTTTTCTTGGAGCTTTTAGTTTTCAGCCATGGCGATAATGGATTCAGACGCGGATCGAGATTTGGACCCCCGAGATTGGAATTGCCATTATTATATGGTTGCAACTGCTCATTTTTCCATTATTATATGGTTGCAACTTAATGGAAAGAATAAGTTTCTTCACGTTTTGATCATTACTCAACATCCACACTGCGTAGTCCTTGTAGTAAGGAGTTAAATTATGTCCAGCCCATAAGAACACATCAGCGTGATTCTCGACCAATTCATCAGCAATGAAGATCTCGAAAACTCGTTGGCTGGTACTTTGAATACTTTCAGCAATCTCACAAAAATGGAGCCTCACCATGTAAAGGAACTGAGGGTCCACTTCAAGCTCCCAAGTTACGTTATACGTTACCGAAGTTTAGTCCATACCGTAGCTTTGTCCAGTAAGATATACTTCATCTGGTGCAGTGTAGTTGTGAATTTTTGTGTATTTAAGTTTTCCATTCTTCAAGTAAACTGGACTGCTATACGAACGAGCCTCTTTCAAGTATTGCTGATCATTATCCCAATTACGGAACATTCCAGTGTCTTCATCGGGTGGGATTTGACGGTCACCACTGTGGATTCTGTACAAGCTCTCTAGTGCAATGTTGTTTTTGATTGGGTAAAAAGTGCTATAACCAACAAAATCCAAACCTTGGTGATCTGGTTTTGTGTAATAAAGATAAGGGGGCATAGAAACAACTTCGATCCGATTAATGAAAGCGTAGGCCTCTGGACTCGTGGTTGTGTTGGGTATGAGAATCAGAATTCTGTATTATGGAAGGTGAAGGAGAAGAAGGTTGTTGAAAATTAATAGTGTCAATAAAATCTAAGGGTTCTGTTTGTTGGGGTAAACAAATGGTATCTAGTGCTGAAGAAGAATCAAATGTATCACATAAAGGGAATACCTTTTCATAAAAAATAACATGGCGAGAAATAAAAATCTCTCTACTGTTGATGTCAACCAAAATATAGCCCTTAGTGCCAGGTTTAAAACCCAAAAAAATGCATTTTCGAGCTCTTGGATCAAATTTAGTGCGATGAGTAACAGAAGTAGAAGCATAGCAAAGAGATCCAAACACTTTCAAAGATTCTAAATCTGGTAGTTGATTAAAAAGTAATTGATATGGGATTTCATTTTTAAGAACAGATGAAGGGAGTCTATTTATTAAAAAAACTGCATGAACAACTGCATAATTCCAATATAATTTGGGTAGGTGAGATTGAAACATAAGTGCCCTTGCTACATTTAAAATATGTTGATGTTTTCTCTCGACAACACTATTTTGTTTAGGAGCCTCTATACATGAAGTCTAATGCATAATTCCTTTGGATGAATGAAATGATGGCATATCAAATTTAGCTCCATTATCAGATCTGATTGTTTTAACAGAGGTAGAAAATTGATTTTCAATAAAAGTCACAAAATTTTGAAGTTGGGTCCTAGCCTCAGATTTTAATTTCATTAAAAAAAATCCATGTGTATCTCGTATAATCATCAACAATGGTGAGAAAATACTTATGTCCATGTATATATGGTATAGAAAAAGGTCCTCATATGTCCACGTGCAACAGATAAAAAATATGAGAGGTGGAAGAGGTACTAAAAGGAAATGATAAACACTTCTATTTAGCATAATGACAGATATCACATTGATTATTGAATGAAGTACAATTCAGTAAAGGAAATTTCTGAGATAAAGTGTGTAAAACTGATTGTGAAAGGTGACCTAAACGATAATGCCACAAATGAAAGTCTGAATTACATTGAACAAAATTAGAAAAGGCAGAATTAACCAAAGAGGGTGTACTTGCATGACTGTGTAGTATGTATAGCTCTTGTTGAACTTCAGCTGTACCAATCATCCTCCAATGGGTCAGTTCCTATATCAAACACTGATAGGCATAAAAGATGAGTCGACAATCATTGTGAAGGGTGATTTTTCGGATGGAAATCAAATTAAAAGTGAACTCTGGAATATAAGGACATTAATGAGATAGAAATCAGAAAAAATCTAAACTGAACCAGAATAGCAAGCATAAACTACTGTACCATTTGGTAAAGTGATAGAAACAGGGGGAATACGTCTATAGGATGTAAATTGAGACAAAGCGGAACAAATATGGTCTGTTGCACCACTATCAATTATCCAAGAAGTGGAAGAAACATTAACTGAAACACAAATGGATTGTCCTCTACTGAAAGTAGGAATGGTAATATTTGCAAATTTACTTGAATTAAAACTAGGAACAAGATTAGAAGACAAGGTGGTGGATGAAACATGGTTAAGCACATGTGTTAGATTAGATGATGGCTGCAATAAGGCTAGGAGCTTATTGTATTGCTCCTTTGTGAACTGAGGTAGTGTAGACAAGATCCCTTGAGATGCATGAGGTACAATTGACTTCTCTTCACCATAAACTTGAGAAGTAAAATTATTAACAATTGAATTTCAATTCTTGAACTTGAAGCTTGGAGGAAACCCATGCTTCTTGTAACAGGTCTCGACTATATGCCCATTCTTACCACAGTGAGTACAAAACTTGACAGCACTTCCTTCTTGATTAAATGATCGATGTTGCGGACCATTAGGAGGACTTGACCCCTTTGTTGCACAAATCTTGACCTCAGCGAAGGACTGTATTTCTCGTTCTTGTTGTACCACCAATGAAAAGACTCGATTAATAGATGGCATAGGATCCATCATCATAATTTGAGTCTTAGCTCCAGAGAATCTTTCATTCAATCCCTTGAGGAACCGTATAACATAATCCTGATCTTGATGCTTGTGAACAAGTAACATAGCACCACAAGAACAAGAAGGATTACAAGAACAAACCGGTAATGGCCGAAAAATAGACAGCTCATCCCAAATGATTTTTAATTTTGTAAAATATTTAGTAACAGAGAGATCACCTTGTTGAAAGCTATAAAGTTCTTGTAAATCTGAGATGCGAAACACATCTCCTTGACTAAAATGGTCTCGCAAATCATTCCAAACGTCCACCGCCTTATCAATCCAGAGAATACTCTGAGCAATAGTCGAAGATAGGGACTTCGTGATCCATGAAAGTACCATGGTGTTGCAACGCTGCCATGCCAGAAACAAAGGATCAAGTACACTTGGTGATGGAAGAGATCCGTCGACGAACTGGTACTTGTTCTTTGAGAGGAGAGACATTTTCATTGCTCATGCCCAATCATGGTAGTTTGTACCGGACAGAGGAGGTGATACAAGAACGAGAGCTGGATTCTCATTTGAATGAAGATAGTAGACGTTGGAAGGATCTTGCCAAAGAGACATGGTCAACGCTAATGAGGAAGGAGATTGATTTTCACCGGTGGAAGCCATAGTCGAGAACGAGAGGAAGAGATCTGGGAAAGTGTCGAAGAGTCCAGAAAGAAAATTAGGTGGGGCCTACATGATGGCTCTGATACCATAACACTATTTGTGAAAAAAATGAGCTTATCTTATTCATTCACGTGAAGAGTACTTATACAAGATCGAAAAGAAAGAGAATACAACTGTACAAAAACAAAAAGGTAACTGTACAAAAGAAAAGTCAAATGACCAAATAAATATAGCTAACTAATCAAAACAGAAAAAGAAAACTAACTTTAGAAAAGTATTTCTAAACTAATCTAATCATTTTCTATATAGTCTATTAGCTTCGTATGGGGAGGACAAGTTAGCGCCGTCGACAAGGAAGACGCTTTGAAAGGATAAGATCATCATCAAAATAATAGTGGTGATGCCCATCTTTGTTGAGGTTTCAAATTTTTTGTGGATTGTCTTGGGGTTTTAATAACATGTAAGTGGAAGATCAATATCTCAAGTCAAAAAAATTGTAATCTACACATTTTTTTAATATTAGTTTTTATTCAAAAAATAATCAATATATATATTTTAAATAGAATATGAAAAATTGTAATTTAATTAGATAATTATATATTTTAAAATATATGAAAATCTTATATTGCTCATATTATTATTGAAATATATATATATATATATATTTGTATTTTAATTTAAAAATGGGATAATAAAAATACTGAAAAGTTATATATAATGATTTCCTTCCATTATTAGGACTCTGATCTTATATTAAAAGAACTAATTTATTTACTTTTTAGCAATAACAATTTAAATTTAAAAATTTATTTGTTTTTCAAGTATCGAAAATTGATTTAAGATCCACAAAAGAAGACCTTTCCAAGTCTTCCTTGTGGGATGACCTGGAAAAGTCTTCCCTCGTATAAGTCTTCATACAATTTTGAACTAAAGAAAAAAAAAATTACAATAGTGTGGAAGCGAAATGAAAGATATTTGGAGTTTGGACATAAATCCAAGCATATAGTTACAAAAAGCATGGCCTATTCCTATACGTCCATGCTATCTTTAATGCAACTTGGATAGGGACCAAAAGCAGAATTGTCAATTCGGACCGGCCCGCCTCGAGACTAGCCAAAAATCCCGAATTGAAAAATGGGCTTGGTTTTCCAAGCCCGAGCCCGCGGGATCGGGCCTACGGGCTGGCCCGCAGGCTTTTTTTAATTTTTTAATATTTTTTATGTTTTTTTAATAATTTTTTTATACAATTATTTAAATTAATACAACTAATTATCATCATAATTCATCAAAAACTAACATAATATTTAAATTTTACAATTTATATATCACTAATTAATAAAATAATACATATTTTTTAATATTTTAAACAAAAAAAAAGTCTCGGGCTTTCAGGTTGGCCCACCACGGGCCGGGCTCAAAAAACTCGGATTATATATTTACTCCCAAAATTGAGGCCCGAACCTGCTCATTTTTCGGGTTTTTCGGGCCGGCCCGTCAGGCTTGGCCCATTTTGACGGCTCTAACCAAAAGAAAAATCAAATTATACACAAAACACCAAAAGATCCAAGCAAAGCTCAAATGTAAACATTGTCCTAGTGTTCAAGCAAGAAGTCACAACCCCACCACAATAGTTCTCTGCGGAAAACAATGAACGTCTCATTAATCAACTTTATTGAGTCTGTGAGGGACCGTTGTATTCTGCAGTCTGCCCTTGATCATATTTGGTGGCTTGTTCATGATGATATGTTGGGAATTTAATTTTGATTTTATTTATTTTTTATTTGGGTGAATTTGAATTCATAAATTGAATTATGGACGGTCCATGCAAGAAAGATGGTGTTATAATAATAAAACCTTTGTAGTTGGTTATACTAGGCCCAAATTCAAATCTCACCCAAGATGATGTGACCGAAAAGCCTAGAAGGATTATCTCTGGGCTTTGCATTTACTGTTCACCAAAAAAAGAGCCCAGAAGGAAAACTTGGAAAGTTGAGGTGCGTGAAGGAAACTGTTTTTTCTGGTCGGAAACTGCTTCTCTCTCCCAACTCAAAAGTTGTGTTGATGCGGCGGGAAAATAACTTAAATGCAATTGTGAATCATGGAAATTCACTGGCAAATCAAGCAAAACCTCATTATTGTCTAATTAGGAATGAGATTCAAAGAATCTCAGTAGTTACACCCAATTATATATTCACATCATCATATCATTTCGTAAAATTATCAATAAAAATCATAACTTCATATTATGCCATACAATTCCATAAAAATTTTGGTATGGTAACACTTTGTAAAATGGACATCTTAGGGTCATAAAACCCTTCAAACATTCAGCCAACAATGAAAATACATCATAAAGCATTCAAACAACTATATGACATAGTTATATTATCATGGAAACAAAGTATGACAACATTAAGCATCATAGGGAAAATAACTACTTTCTTGCTTTCCAATGATCTCTAAACTTTGTTGACACTTTCATTGATCTTAAAAAACATCTTGAAACCCTATTACATCATAAAACAAGGTCTTTAGCCATTGATTACATAACTCCCTTCACAAAGTCTCATATTGGAACCTTAAATTTCTAACTTGATTACTACATGGCTTTTCTTGTACAACATACTTGTTTTTACATAATTTGGACCAAGGAATCCATTTTTGGAGTCAAAACCATGAAATTACATTTCCTTTTCAAACCCTAAATAGGCAGAAATTTTTAGAAAAATGTAGAAAAAAAACTACTCAATCAATTTGAAATCAAATGCCCTATTTTTGCATCTTGAAACATTTCTATGGTTTAGTTTCTTCATGACTCCATTTTCTCTCCTCTCTCTCTAGGCTGAAACTTTCAGTGAGAAAATGTAAATAAATACTTCATGAAATATCATAATACTCAAGTATGTACAAAATGGTAACCATAGAAATCTACCTTGAGAGTTTTAGGTCCAAACAAATCTTATAGCTTGGTCTTCTCTTCTCTTCTTTTCCTACACTTTCTTCTCTCTTTTCTTCACTGGTTCAACGTGTTTGAGACGTGAGAGAGATGAAGTGTTATGTTTTCAAATGATGATTATGTCATATAATTATCTAATTAACTTTTCTATTTACTTTTATTACTTTTTCTTTTAAAAAGCTTTTTGAAAAATTCCACATATGTTCATAAACTGATTCAGACGTGGCTCACCTTATTTTTAGCTAAAAATTTCTTCAATAATTTTTATGGAAAAAAATACGCTTTACCGATTAAATTTACCTGTACCGATTAAATATTTTTGCTAAAATTGTCATTATATTGGTATATGATTATCCAAAAATTACTTTTAGTCCAAAATCATTATTTTGATCCAAAATATATTTTAGCAAAGTCCAATCATTGTTCTTGAATCAATACTGCCTTTTCTTGCAGTCTAAACTAACATTTATCGAGTAAAATATTAATATTAAACCATAATTACCCAATAAATATTATTTTGATCTTAATAGATTCTTTGTTATATTCCATTGGGTTTAACTCATTGAAAGCTTAATTTTAACTATAATTTTTCATATTTATAAAAATACCCTTGAATCAGGACTAATTTATAATTCTTAAAACTTTTGGGTCTTTTTTCATAATTTTTCCCAAGAATTAATTTGCAATAAAATTCCTTTTTTGGGGACTAAATTGCAAATATTCATGATTCTTAAGGTACAAATATAATTTTCTTATTTTTTCATTTAACTAGAAAAAATGACCTATTTATGGCCCATTTGGTTTTCAGCTGGTTGAAAATAAATTTTGCTAGAATTGGTTTTACAACGTAATTATGATAAAAATTAGTTTTGAACTAACGTGTTTATATTTGGATGATTTATTTGAAAATTGATTTTAACAAAACTCATAATTTTTCTCTAAATTGATCTTAAACTTTATCTCATGATTAATTTAATTTACTTGGACTAAAATTTAACCTGTATTTATTTAATTGAGAACATAATATATCTGATATAACATTTTCTTACAGGTCATAATCTATTAAAATTAAAATTTTGAAAGGACATTTTGATCAATAAATAGGAGAAATTTTATGAAAATTTTATTTTCCTAATTTTTTTTATTTTTTCTCATTTTTATTAATATATTTTTATCTGACTTTAAAATAAATATCAACAAAAGTGAAGAAACAGAACGGAAAAGTAACAATTAAACTACTTCTACCCAAAACCCATTTTACGCGTAAAATCATTTTCAAACAAAAAAGTGAAAATGAAAAAAACATACCCATAATTTCACCAAACTCATTTTTGGCCCCTAACCATTTTTCCAACTGAATACCAAACAGATCCTTACCCTTCTTCACACTTAATGGTATCTCTCCATTTTCCCAACTCTTTTTGCATTTGACAATGTCAACTTTTTCATTTTTGGGCCTTCAATTCATTATTCACATTTTATTTTTAATTTAAGAAATGACCATTTTACCCCTAGATCGGGAAAAAATATAATTATTCATCCTTTTGGTCACTTTCTTATAATTTTACCTAAAGATCAATTTTTTATTATTTCTTTTTTATTATGCACATTAACTTCAAATTGGTCTATCTCTTAACCTGGACCTTCCGGGATCGCAATACTTATACCATTGCGCTCAGTTTGGAGTGAACTTTCATTCAAGTGGTATATTGCATATTTTTTGGGTCAAGTTTTGGAATTAATTTTTGCTAAGGACCTTATGAAAAATTAATTCCAATTGAAGACCAAACATAACTTCTTCAAAAAATTAGATGAGAAATTAATTCCTTCTAAAACCCGATTCTATGTAACCTTTTCGTTTCACTTCGTTTCTCATCTTTTATTTATTTTATAACATCCCATAAAAATAGGGATATTATACTCCGGCCTCCCCTATTTCTCCATTGCTTCTGTCTTCACTGTTGCATTAGCCTGGACACTGGAGCCACTGCGCCCCTTGCTGATGTCCCACATCAGTAACTTGCAAACATCGGGGTGAATTTCTACTGCGCATAACTTTATGCTCCGACCTCCGATTGACTTGATTCCAACTCCTACAAGTCAATCTAGTCCCAATCTAACCATAGACACAACTTTCACTTCAATCCAACTTTGTATGGAAATTTTGGATCCTTAACACTATTTTAATCACTTATTGACCAAAACTCACCACTAACCACCTCCAGTTGCCACCAAAGACAGTTGGTCACTCAAAGACTATTCATACAGGTCCAAAACCCCCAAACCAACTTGTCCAAAGAGGTTTCACCCCTTAGAAACTACTCCTCTGAGATTTGACCCCCTTGAACCATACTTGACAAAACGAGCTACAGGCCCTTAAACACACTAATCAGGCCCAATTCTAACTTTTATCACTCATCGTACATACATACAACATACATATCGCAAATAACATCTTTTCCACATATAACCATACATACAACCATCCATTACAATACTCTCAATATCATACATTCATTACAAAACCTTCTATCCTACTTGGCACAAGATACATTATCCAAAATACACATAAGTTACATAAACCTAGTATTCGCACGATCTGCTACTACTCCTTCAGCTTCTCAGGATTAGTGTCAGAACCGTCACCTGAAATGTTAGTTCATGAGAGAGGGATGTGAGACAATGTCTCAGTAACTGGGAACAACCACACACATATATATACATATATCTCATACAACTCATGAATGTAATGTGAAATGAATGAAATGCATATCGCCCTCGTAGGGACTCCCATCCTTATCCTTCCTAACACATATAATCCATCCTTATTCTCCCTAACATATATATATATATGTATATTCCATCCTTATCCTCCCTAAAATATATAATCCATCCTTATCCTCCCTAACATATATAATCCATCCTTATCCCCCCTAACATATATATATATCATCATATATCATATCATCACCACTTCATCCATCATATATCACAATCTCACAATGTCATGTGATGATACTCATGTATCATCATATCATCATAATGTCATGTATACATCATGTCATGTCATATCAATGTCATCATCACATATCTCATCATCATAATAATAATAATCATCTAACTGTGTGCATATCATGATATATAAAAATAGTACACACAAACACATCAATATTGTGATATGAAAGAAACATGCATATATATACATAACTATATATACTATCATACAATATTAACAATACAATATAAATAAACACCCGGTTACTTCAGGTTGTCAATACCACGCTCACACGAGTTCCACACGCTTTCTTGAACACCAATCCCACGACTAGCCTTCTTCGAGTAGTCAAACAACCTTATAATACCTTAATTAACATCACATACCAAATATCCAAATTCCACAATTCAATCACTTTAGGCTTAACCTAAGGTTCTAACACCCCTTTCATGTATTATTAAGCTCTTAAGGACCATTCAAACACCAAACAATCCCATATACCTCGGATTCCCAAGAGCTCTAACCGAAAACAACCTAGGGTTAAGCTCAAATCATGTATAAACCCTTCAAAACTCATATCCAAGCAACAAGAACACTAAAACACACTTCCTTAACCTCATTTCATCCATTTCAATTGGTAGATTTCAGCCAGAACCGAAGATTCAACCTTAAAACCTCAAAACCCCAAATTCCAGTCGAAGAAAAATGGAGAGGGAGGAGTAGAGAACACTTACCAATTTGAATCCAAGCTCTTGAGGTCCAAAAATCACTCCCAACGGCTGGAAAACACGAACTCTAGTAGAGCTCCCTTGGTTTCCTCCGTTTCTTTCTTTCCCAATCGTCCGAAATGATCCGGATTTAAACAAAATTCCCGATCCTCACTACGGCTATAGACATCT
Source organism: Adenanthera pavonina (assembly GCA_026686845.1). NCBI lineage: Eukaryota > Viridiplantae > Streptophyta > Magnoliopsida > Fabales > Fabaceae > Adenanthera > Adenanthera pavonina. Next base: position 46,936,239 of record JAIVEN010000001.1, on the reverse strand, counting down.
CTTTGCGGCTCCACCAATTTTCAGCTGAAAAGAGCCACTGGACTTGCTCTCACCGCCGCGGCTCTGCTTTTCACCGCAGCGTGGACCTCTTTCAGACTCCACATGAACTTTCCTCCGGTCCTAATCACAATGCCAAGAAAGATATCATAAGGGGTGTTACAGTATCTATATCTTGATAGTCCTGAGCATTATCTTCAATTGTTTTATTCGTTAACATAACAATAGACCACTTCTTATTAGAGGAATAAGGACAAAAAAACACTCGTTGAACTGCGATGCTAAAATAAAAGGCTCATTTGTATACCCCACCCCATTAGGATCCACTTGAATGAACCCTAAATCATCAATTTGAAGGCCTTTGTTGTTGTCAACCCACTTACAACAAAAGACGGGTACACAGAATGAGATGTAATCCAACTCCCATATGCGCTCAATTACCCCAAAGTATGACATGTTTGCAAAAGTAGGGTTTTTGTCTTTAGCACTTGAGATATGCATTGATTGACCTACAAGAGTTACCACACTATTTTGCGTTATGCTATGATCATCTTGCTCTTTTGTATAGAATGTATACCCGTTGATGAGATAACTAGTGTAAGAGAGTACATACATGCAAAGACCCATAGCTAACTTTTTCAACCTGTCTGACACTAAACAAGGATTCCTCTCTAACTTCACAATAATGTGATTTTGCAACCAATCTATAAAAAGTCAATTGTGTTCTTTTGATATCTAATCTTTATTCTTATTAGGGTTCAAGCTTCTAATTCTCCCCTTGTGCATTTCCACATATTCATCAACCTCATCTAAGTTATGCAAGACATCTAGGTGAGCTTGCTCCCACTGTGTCCTAGAGATGCTAAGTATTTCACTTCCCCAAATCCCTTCTCCACTTGTTCTCCCCAAGTGATGAGACTTCGGAAGCCCAATGATATCAATATTTGATAAGTATTCGGTACAGAATTCAACAGCTTCTTTAGCTATGTACCTTTCAACAATACAATCCTCTAGTTTACTTTGATTTTTTATATACCCTTTCAATATTTTCATGTAATGCTTAATCGGGTACATTCATCTCATATAAGCTAGGCCACATATCTGTGTTTCCCTAACGAGGTGAACTGTTAGGTGAACCATCATGTCAAAGAATGAAGGCGGGAAATACATCTCAAACTCACACAGAGTGACAATAATTTGTTTTTGCAAAGTGGGCAACTTTCTAGGGTCAATGACTTTGCTGCAAATAGACTAGAAAAAGAAACATAGTTTCGTTATTGTCCCCTGCATCTTTTTCGGCAAAATGGATCGTATATCCATTGGCATCATGTGCTCCATCAGAACATGGCAGTCATGAGACTTCACACCCTTTAACTTCAAGTCTTTCATAGATATAAGGTTCCTGATATTTGAGGAGTATCCTTCTAGAACTTTAACCTGATTAAGGAATTCACAAAAAGCAATTTTCTCTCTCCTACATAAAGTATAAGTTGCCCAAGGTAGATAAGTACGTCATTCTTGCTTCACCAGTGCTAATTCTCCTCTAATTCCCATAGCAACCAAATCTAACCTTGCCTTCTTATTATTTTGGTCTTTCCCTTTACATTAAGTAACGTACCAATGATGTTATTACATATATTTTTTTCTATATGCATGACATCAAGGAAGTATCTCACATACAAAGACTTCCAATATGGTAGTTCAAAGAAAATTGATCTTTTCTTCCACTCGCTCATCCCAAGGTGTCTTGAAAAAGGTTTCCCGAAGTTGTTATTCAAATCACGTACCTTGTGAAATAGGTCCTCACCACTACATGCCACTGGTTCTCCTTTTTCTTTTGTATTCCCATCAAAGGATTTTCTCCACCTCCTGTAGTGATGTCCCCGAGACAAAAATCTACGATGCCAAAGGAAGATATATTTCCCATCATGTTTCAACTGAATCGAGTGTGTCCCTTCTTCACATATAGGGCACCCAAAATCTCCTTTGGTACTGTATCTAGACAAATTACCGTACGTCGAAAAATCATTGATTGAACCAAACAGCATAGCTTTCAAATTGAATAGTTCCTCCTTATATCCATCATGCACTTCCACACCCTTATCCCACAATAGCTTCAAATCTTCAATAAGTGCAGCTAAGTATACATCTATATCATTTCAGGCTACTTGGGTCCAGAAATTAACATAGATAACATCATAAATTTCTGCTTCATACATAGCCACAGTGCCATGTAGTGTAGATACTACTCTGCATACCATGCGGGTTCATTCCATCGGTAGATAAGACAATGCGTGGGTTTCTATCTTCTGCCTTGAAGTCTTCATAATCACAATCAATTAATTTCCATTGTGAAAAATCTATAGGATGTTTGAGCTTTCCATCTTTAGTTCTTTCATCCGCATGCCATGTTAAAAGCTTCGCATTCTCTGTACTACTGTACATGTGTTTAAATCTAGGTATGATAGGAAAATATCATACCACCTTCACTGGGCTCAATTCTTTCTTCTTATATCATGGGGCATTACATTTAGGGCACTTGTCTAAAGATGCATATTCTTTCCGGAATAAAATGCAATCATTAGGATAAGCATGTATCGTCTCATAGCTTATCCCAATAGAGTTTAGCATTCATTTAGCCTCATACGTTCAGTTAGGAAGCAAATTATCCTCTAGCAGCATATCCTTCAAAAGTGCAAGTAACTCTGTGAAGCTCTTATCACTCCATCCATTACCCGCTTTCAAACTGTACAGCTTTAAGACGGTTGATAATATCGTGAACTTAGTGCAGCCAAAGTACAATGGTTTTTCTGCATCACCTTTCAACCTCTCAAACATCTTCGAATAGTCCTGAAGTTCATCCTCAATCACATTTGTCATCTCTTCAAGATGATCAGCCTCCAATGTATTTATGTTGAAATCATTTGATCCATAACTCCCACTATACATCTTACTACTATTCTGATCATTCATCTTACCATGTTTTGTCCAATAAGTGTAACTTCAATCAATTCCATTACATATTAAATGTGATTGCAAATCAGCTGCACTAACTAACTTCTGATAGCAAAACTTCAAGCAAGAGCATATAATTTTTTCAGGGTTATCAACATGCTGAACTTCAAAGCTAACGAACTCTTTCACTCCATCCCAATACTCCTGAGTCAAACAATTTGCAGACATCCATGACTGATTCATATTCATAAAATGGGTATAAATTTTGGCAGAGTCTCCCCAGCAGTTGAGGGTCCAATAATTCTACAACGCACAAAAAAGGAAACTTCTTAGCTATAAGCAGTAGCACTTGATATTATATTTATGTCATTATGCAAAATTCATTTCCATACTATGCATAATTAACATTTAGTCTTCTAATACATGTCTGGCAACTATTTTTTAGCAAATTGCAAATCACTTATATATTTTCATAGCTACCATATACTAATTCTCAAAGAAAAACTGGCAACTCATCCTAATAAGATTAATGTATCTTAGAAGTTTTGAAGTTAATCACCAACCCCAAGGACTTGAACTTTTTCCTTTTATCCTTATGAGACCTTTTCACCTAGACTTCTAACACTTATTTTTCACACTTTAATTGACCTAAATGTAATTTTTAAAGTAAGATTAACCTGAATAAACTAGAGAAAAAGAATTTAGAATGAATATCTAAAAAATATTCAAAAGAATATAACGCATAATTATGTCTAACGTAGAGAGAAAGTAAGGTATAAAGCCCAATCTCTCTCCATAAACAAAAAGTCTTGTCAATTTCTATTACATTCTAGCAATTTAATTATAATTAAATTAGGACTAAAAAAATTTACAATTCAATTTCTATTATACCAACACCAATTCATAACCAAAAAAAAAACTTCTGCTTACATATTTATTTTAAATACGTGTATTCTTTTGATACCAGTTTTAAATTGATTATAATAGTTAAATTTAAAAATTTTTAATTATACAATGAATATCAATCAATTCAATATAAAATATAAAATAAACAGAAAATTACATTTTTTTATAAACTGTGAACAATACAACTCATTTTCTATAACAAGTCAATCCATTAATAAATTATAAATAATGTAATTCATTTTTTAAATTCCATGCAATACATAAAAAAAATCTAATTCTTTAAACTCCATCTAATGTAGAGACTTCACATAAGCTATATCCTTTTTTAACCATTTTAAAAATCTTCAAGTTGTGTGAGCATCTTTCACTTCAATCATAAAATACAAACTTCTTGTTAGTTAATGATCACTTAACCGAAACAAGATTTCAATCATAAAAAGTTATTGTACCCCGAATTTTTCTTTTTAATCTTTGAAGTTCAGGGATGTTTCATTTTTTTTTTCTCAAATAATAGTGGATAAGAATTGGTTTCTATTATTGACAATTATGCATTGTGCACTAAAATAATATATATTAGTCAATATGAAAACATTGAATTTAGGTAAATCTCAAAAAATCCCATAACCCCCCCCCCCCAAAACACATTTTTCAGATTAGTCGTACCATAGACTAGCTCATTGAAGCTCAAAAGGATTTTAGTAAAAAAAAAGGCTCAAAAGGATGATCAAGAAATATTGGTTTAATTTTCTTTCAAAAAAAAGAAATAGCAATTTTTTATTAAAAATAACGTGCAATTTCTCATATTTGTTTATGATAAGTTTTTTTTTCTATAAACTTATTTTCCCAGTATATTGGGATATAAAGAAAATGACAACTATGTGCCAAAAATAACATGGTTTACTCAAGAACAATGTTCAAAACCTATCAAGCTTGGACTACCCAATTATATTCGTCCTTTTCTTTAGGTGAAACAATTTTGAACCCCAAGGCAACATCCTTACAGTAAGAATTGAGTCACAAGATTGAAGTCAATACTGTAGCACTTTGAGAAAAATAACTCAAAGGTTCCTCAAGAACTACTAAAACCAACATGCAGTGTTAAGTCAGTAATCACTACCTTAATGTTTGTCAAACTCTAACCCACAGGAAGCCAAAAGAATTCAAAAGCTCTGGTAAGAAAAGCAAGGTACAGGGGTCGGAGGTATGTTTATATGCAAAGGTATGATGGTGAATTAAATCTTTAAACTGATAAAAGTTAGGGTAAAAGGAAGCAATATAAGTATGAATAATAGATGAAAATGATACGGAACTGTCATTATAAGATGTTTTATTAGATGTAAGAAGAATTGAATGTTGTGAAAATAAAGCAGTAAGCTATCCAGAGGTCCCACAGGCGAGTTATGGCTTAGGTGAAAGCCTATTACTAAATTCTCTAAGTCTAATAATGGTATGAGTAAAGCAAAATCCCTTAGCATCCTCCAGTTAAGGAGAGAGAAATTTCAGGATGGGTGACCTACTGGGAAGCAATAAAGAAGTAAGAAGTATGAAGGGTAAGATGTGCAAATAGTTTAATGTGCACACTATGAGTCTTACCATGACACCTGTTACAATATGAATAGAAGTATGAATAATATATGGTGGTCTTAGGTAATGATGATATTTAAACAACTCCAAATCTTTGGAAGAGCATGAAAGACAATTAAGAATTTTTGAAATGTTGCAAAAGTAAAGACTTACTGAACTTAGTAAATGGGAGTTAGGCTCTGAAAAGTATGGTTAGTAGATTATAGAATGTCCCATAAGGATCGCAGTAGATCCTAGTAAAGCAAGTAATGTTATGAGATGGGAGAGACCGAACCCCGGAATGAAATGAAAATTTTTATAAGTTCAGCAAGAAGTTATAAAAATTTCTCTCAGATTGTCTTACTGCTCAGTTAGAAAGAAAGTTTTGTGGGAAAGGAATTACAAAACGAGTTTTTATGAATTAAATAGGCTAAACCTCCTCCCCTATGTTAAATGTTCCTGATCTAATGATGACCTAGAAGGTCTATAATAATGAAAAGTAAGAATGAATCAAGGTATGAGTAATGTATTAGGATTAAGTTGAGGTAGTAGCCTATGATTTACACAAAAAAAATTTTATGAAAATGTATTCCCACTTATAACAGTGGTAATGAATGCTCTCAAGATACAGAGTCAGTACAAGCTATTATGTCTATAGTACCACCATAATGTACCAAGACCACAGTAACCTTAAGTGATCATGAAATAAAAAGAAAAGTTCAACTTAAGTTATAGAAAGTAGAATGGAAAAAAAAGGTTAAGATGACATGGAAGTGTCATCTAGGCAGAGCTAATGAGATGAGCTTATGCCTCAATAGAAAGATTATTATGGGAATAGTCAGTCAAAAGTTATGAAAAGAATATGAAGTAAAAAGAAAGCACAAATGGCTTTGTAAGTGCCATTCAGCTAAAGCTAATGCAGCAAACTTATGCTTTGGTAGAAAAGTTATTTACATGATTAGTTTTAAAGTTCAGAAAGATAAAGAAAAGAAAGATGTCAGATGCCGATAGAAAAATTATAGTGTGAAAAAGATGAGAAAATATCATGATAGTACGAATAAGTATGTTATGTGGAGGTTATCAATGGCATAAGATAAAGGAAATTTAGAGAGTAAGAATGAATATGTTTTATGAAAAACTTCCAGTACCCCTAAAATAAGATAGATATATGATGTCCTCAATATTTTCCCAATATGAAAAGTATTGACCAGACGTTGCAAAAATAGAAGATTAGCAAAGAATACCAAAGCGAAATGATGATTATTAAATCAAACAAGTAAGGAAGAAAGTATTCTGCTACTGAGAGATGGTCTAGAAATTGGGAAATAACAAGAAGGAGAAAGTAATGTGTAAGAATTCAGCAAAATTTCGAGGACGAAATTTTAATTAAGGAGGGGAGAAATATAATATCCCTATTTTTATGGGATATTATAACATGAATAAAAGATGAGAAACGAAGCGAGACGAAAATGTTATATATAATTGGGTTTTAGAAAGAATTAATTTCTTATCTAATTTTCTGAAGAAGTTATGTTTGGTCATTAATTCGAATTAATATTACATAAGACTCTCAGCAGAAATTAATTCCAAAACTTACCCAAAAGATATGCAATATACCACTTGAATGAAAGCCCGCTCTAAATTGAGGGCAACGGTATAAGTATTGCCAGCACTTTGGTCTAAGTTTTATACCAAGTCCAAAATGAATGACTCAACCTAACCTATCTTCACCCCAATATTGTTTTATTTAATTTGGTTTCTGTTTAAGTGATACCAATTATGGACTTATTTTAAAAAGAAACCAATTTAACCAACAAGATTTGCCACAATTGGTAGATAGAAAATTTTTTTAAGTATATTGTTGAAGGTTCAATTTCTGATTATGTAAAGAAAATATTTTATTGAGAGAAGTAAAACTAATTTCAGTAATCTTTATTCTTCATTCAACAAAAATTGTGGTCAAGTCCATGATATGAGTGAAGACTTTGGACTGTCTTGAAATTGAACCCGTTCATATTCTTCTATAAATTGATAATCAAACCCATGTCCTGTATTGATGAGAAATTAATCGGCATAGTTAAGCAGCACACAATGCAACCTACATAATTCATCAGGCATATGTTTGGAAAACATCATAAATAATTGAGATTTTGATCCCCTATATTCATTATTCAGATTCCTAGAATTTATATATCTTTCTAAATGATGCTGTTCGGCTGAAAACATTGGTGGATCAAACCCAATTAACCCCAACCAATTTGGTGAGCCCAATTGAATTTGCGGGGCCTGATTTAAACCATCAACTGATTTAAACAATTGTATTTGGAGCCCACTTCCCTTCGTGAATTGATGATTAATATAGGTTGAAAGTGACCAGGAGAAAGATTTGCAGGTTAGGCATTCATTTGAATATATTCAAAAGAAAAAGGAAAACGCCCATGTAAACATTGTCTTCTCGAACCATAATGGATATCAATGGCAAAAGTAGATATAAAAAAAATAATATAATCATTTAGTACATTTTAATTATTTATCAATGGGGAAGGTCAAGGTTGTCCGCCAGAGGTGATGAGGTTGATAAGAGGGAGGGTCGAAAATGGACGGGAGAGAGAGGGAGGATGGAAGGGTATGGAGGGGTCCAAGTACCCTTTCAGTGTGTGGCGCGGCCGCGCCACAGGGAGCATGGCGCCCCCACAGTCTCTCTCCTCCCCCCCTTGTTTTTGTAAATTAAAAAAAAATGCCCCTTGATCAAGCCACACACAGTGTGCTTGGATTTTCTCCACGCACTGAATCCACTTTTGGAGGGGTCCATGGATTCATTGTTATTTTCTTTTTTTTAGGTCAGAAGTGTCATTTATTGTTTTATTAAGGGAATTTATACTTTTTACACCAGAGCATGGTAATAAAGATTACATAGCACAATGAAAGTCATGGGAATTACCTAAGTTGAGGCATCATGTTTACTTATGTAATCATCATTATAACAACTTTGTGCGATCAAACAACTCCAACATGGGAATGTAAATCTCATTAGCATTCCCTTGCTACCCCCGGTAATGGACCAACCAAACGGGCTCTAAACTATATTTATATGAACATGCTGTGCATAAAAAGGATAAACAGAAGCATAACTATATATAATGCACTCAAACACGTACCAATGAGAAACAAATTAATTAAGCAGAAAATGGGGTATATATATGTGAAATGAAATAGAGGATATAAATATGTAGAATGAGCAATTTGGTTGTGAAAGTGCGCTTTTCAAGTCATTGTGGAACAGAATGAGGACAAAGTCGGAGGTATCATATGCAGCCTCTATCATATGGGCTAGCTCTACAGTCTGAGAGTGGTTTCTTAATATTTTGTGGCTTGGGGAGGCACCCAGAGAATCGTTCGCGGGGAGGGCATGCAACAGCTGGTCTATTTCTTCTACCGGTAAGCCGCGTAACAGGGACCCTTGGATTAATCAGAGAGGCCATGAGAGGATCAACGTCTACCGACAAACTGGTCTCCATGGGATCTTCCACATAATTACTCATGTTGTTGTTGTGAATGTTGCTGTGCCATGAATCTGCAAATGCCTCCTCCAGGCTGAGGAATAAGGTCATTGTCGTAAGAAAGAGAAGCAGTACTTTGGAAATAATGCACTTCTGCTGCTGCATTCTCTTGATCGATGATGAAGAAATTGAACTCTCTCTGATTATTATTAGCTACCCACTTTGCTTCTTGGTATCATGTGTGGTGCTCTTACATTACAAAGACGTCTCTTTATAGAGAGGTGCCCTGAAACTAAGGATACAAAATTTTATCTTTACTGTTAGTTGTGAGAGATGAAATTAAGAATAATACATCACATCATCACAGAATTAGAGGATAGAAAATTAATTAATATCTCCATGTGGAATGTGGGTCTACTTAAAACAACTATTACTTTCAATATTATTTTAAAGTTAATTACACACACATATATTTTCTTTATTTTATTAATATTATAAAAATATTTGTGATTTATTTTTTTTTTTTATTTTGAATAGATCTATAGGAGTACATAGTTTTAATAAAATTCATGAGATGCACATATAATTTATTTTTTATTTTGTAAGTACTTATTTAAAAGAGTTCAATAAAATTTATGAAAATTTAAGTACGTAGAGCATTTTTTCTCTCCAACAGAATAAAAAAGTTTGCCCCTAGTGTTAAATTGTTCCTTTTGACACCCAACTCATTGAATGCGGCCGGGGATCAAGTGAGAAGAGTTAGTTCGATGGTGGGCGAATTCAATATTTTTGTTATAATCAGGCCAAAAAAATTGTCATGAGTTATGTTTTTTTTAGAACAAAATTAACATTTCAATTCAATCTATTCATGACTCCAATATTTTTATTCAATTTTAATTTGATTTATGTTTAAATGATATTAATTATTGACATAGTATGAATGTCGGTATGATTATTCTTAGTGTTTGATATATCCATCGGAATGTTGATTCATCGTATTACTTGTAGATTTGAATCATGGAAATTTTAAATTCTGTAAAATTTTTAAATAAAGCATAGAAAAAATTTTATTGGAAAAATAGAAGAAATATATCTCATTGACACTCACGTTATTTTTTCTCCTGATCTTCGTAAGCACTTTAACTTACCGATCAACTCACTTTAAGTGAGTTGGATAAATTCTCATGAAGATATACATTTTAAGACAATCCAATTTCACATGAAACTCCAAAAAAAAAAAAAGGCTATACTTTGATAAATTCATAATTAACATGATTGAATAACTTTAAAAGGTCTTCAATCCCATTCATCATACTTCTATATAAATAAATACTTGATGATATAAAATATAAAAATTATAGCAGGTGATATTATTTGTAAATTGTTACTCCATTGGTTTTCTGCCACTTTTTAAAAAAAAAATTATTTTTATTTATTTGTCACTTTCAAATTTTAAAATAATATTAATTATTATTTTTTTATTTATACATTTATCTATTCTCTTAAAAATAAAAAATAATATTAATATATTATTTATTATTTTTTTTATTTATTAAAAGATATATTAAAAAATTAAAAATAAATTTTAATATAAATTATATTTCTTAATTTATATGTAAAAACTTTAAACTAAACATAAAATGAAACAGAGATTGTAACAATATGATTTCTTTTTCTAGATTTTATGCAATGGACAAATTAAGATTACAGCTAAGTAATTTTCAGCCTAGAGCACGTAAAATGGGCCGGAGCCCGCGGGCCGGCCCACTTAGCTTGTAAAAAATGATGGGACAGGCTGAAAAAATTGAGATACTTTATAATGGAGGTAAAAAACTTGGCCCTTCCCGCTAGCCCCCCACTTTAAGCAGGCCAACTCACCTAGCCCGTGGGCTGGCCCGCTTTTTTTTTTAAATATTTTTTATATTTTTTTACTCTATATAATTATATCTAAAAAAAATAAAAATAAAAAAAAAGCTTAAGCATCATTTTATTTCTCAATCTTTCCTATATTTTAATTTCATTTATATTTTATTTTGTTGAACTAAATATTACTTATAGTATTATCATATTAATATATTAATATATTATACTTTAAGACTTTATGTATCAAACTGATAAAAGATTTCATGAATATAATTAGTTTATTCATGATAGTGAATAAAAAATTAATAATTTAACTAAGAAAAAAAAAAGAGCTAGTTAAACAAAAAAAATAAAAAAAAATTTATAATTTAATAAAATAATATAAAAAATAGTTCATCTTGCTCTTATAAGGGTCTCAACCTGTCCCGTCCCACCCCACCCAACTCAAAAGGCGGGCCTATCGGGCAGCCCATTTACCACCTCTCATTCCAGCCTAACGCGTGTACTGAATTGACAAGGGATGAATGATGATACAAAGGTGCATGGGCAGAACCAGGCAACTAACAAAAGTAATTGAGTTGGAGCCCACAATTCCCTACGTGATTCATGATTTGATGGGGAGATGACTAATTGACTATGAATTAAACATAGGCCGTTGGATCCATTCTGAATTTACAAAAGGACAGAGAAAGAGTGAGGCACAATAAACCTAAGAGTTCAATTGGTTCCCAAAATAATTAGGAATGAAATGAAATAGGATACATTGATTGTTAAAATTGAAAATGAAACTAAATATTATCAAAATCGTTGTTGACTATATTGTTGATAGAGAATGAGAGGAGGTTGGTAGAGGAGAGAAAATCAAGATAAAGGAGAGAGATGAAAATGAAAAAAGGAGATTGGTGAATGAGGGTAATTTAGTTCATAAAAAGATTTTTGGCAGTGAAAATTATGAAAGATAAGAGTCAAGATGATAACCTTCATTCCTTATTTTTTGAATATCCTTATTCTATTTGGAGTCTAAATTCCCACTTTATTGTGTAATCAAATAGTCTAATCTTCAGAGTAAGATTCGGAATCACATTCCCAATCTCTTAGAAATCAAATCAAATAGACTCTTTTAGTTTATTTATATTTATTTTTCTTTAATCAATTTTATTTTTAAAAAAATTTTTCTATATCCCTAATATTATACAAAACAAATTGGGAAAATTAATCTTTTGGTCCCTGAACTTTGCATCAATTTTGAAATTAGTCCCTGAACTAATTTTTTTTAGATAATGCTCCCTAAACTATTTAACCGTGGCATATTTAGTCCCTCAACTTTGCATCGATTTTGAAATCAGTCCCTGAACTAATTTTTTTTAGATAATGCTCCCTAAACTATTTAACTGTGGCATAGTTAGTCCCTCAACTATCGTATTATTTGTAAATTAGTCCCTATGAGTGTCACGTGACAAGATTGATATGAAACGGTGCTGAAGTAATAAATAGAGTTGCTGATGTGGCAGACGGAGTTGCTGATGTGGCAGACACGTAGATAAGAGGTGCTGACTATGATTAAAGAGTAGCTGATTTTAATCCTTATATTTTACCATAATTTATAATTTAGTCCTTAAACTTTATTATTTTTCTTATATTCATCCTCAAACTTTATGTCTATTTAAATAGTCATCATTCAACTATTTAGGGACCATTTAATCCTAGTCAACATTCCTTATAATTAAAATATGAGAGAAAGATACTTAAGGACCTCCATGTAAAAATATTGCCAAATGAACAGTATAAGTGCTGAATTCAGTTGATTCGAGTTGGAAATTCAGTTTACAGGAGTACTGAAATTTTATCTGGGTCCTTGGAAGGGAATATCTTCATATGGGGGTCCTTAAGTGTCTTTCTCCCTTAAAATATATTTCAATTTTTCAAACTTACTTTTACAAAAAGAATATCCAAACATATCATCTTACAACAAACTTACTTTTATCCAAACTTTATTTTTACAAATTTCATTTATTCTAACTTACTTTTACAAGTGAAATTTGTAAAATAAAGTTTGGATAAAAGTAAGTTTGTTGGAAGATGATATGTTTGGATATTCTTTTTGTAAAAGTAAGTTTGACAAATTGAAATATGTTTTAATTATAAGGAATGTTGACTAGGATTAAATGGTCCATAAATAGTTGAATGATGACTATTTAAATAGACATAAAGTTTGAGGATGAATATAAGAAAAATAATAAAGTTTAAGGACTAAATTATAAATTATGGTAAAATATAAGGACTAAAATCAGCTACTCTTTAATCCTGGTCAGTACCTCTATTTATTACTTCAGCACCGTTTCATATCAATCTTGTCACATGACACTCATAAGGACTAATTTACAAATAATACGATAGTTGAGGGACTAACTATGCCACAGTTAAATAGTTTAGGGAGCATTATCTAAAAAAAATTAGTTCAGGGACTGATTTCAAAATCGATGCAAAGTTGAGGGATTAAATATGCCACGGTTAAATAGTTTAGGGAGCATTATCTAAAAAAATTAGTTCAGGGACTAATTTCAAAATTGATGCAAGTTCAGGGACCAAAAGGTTAATTTTCCCGAACAAATTTATGATAATCATTATTCCATTCTCAACTATTCCATTCCATTTCATTTAATTCCCAGTTATTCTTGGAACCAAACGAGCCCTAAATATATATCTACAAAATCCTAATCTATACCTAAATAATGCATAAAATCTGTGACACTTATTTGCATGATCTCAATACCCACACTTAATTACATGATATATGCCCCATGTCGTGACCATGATGATCAGCACAGACATGTGAATTTCATTATGTTAATTTGTAATTGTATAAAGATTGGCATATACTCCCTCCGGTCTATATTATAAAGTATATTGTATGACAAATTTTTGGTCTAAAATATAGGGTATTAGATACTTTTTTTCTCATTTTACCCATATCTTTAATGTTTTATCTCTCTTCATTTATAACTCTCCAATAATAATAGAATGAGATATTTAATAAGGGTAAAATAGAAAATCTGATTATTTTTTGTATTGATTTGAGTTAAAAAAATGATTTTCTTAATATGCATGTAATTAATATAAAATATCTTATAATGTGGACCGGAGGGAGTATATATACACACTCACTTGAATGCTATGATGCTTTCATTAATTTATCTTAACAATGTTCTGTTATACATGTCCGAAAAATTAATTGGCACCATATGAAACACATAGATCCAGAAAATCTGTAGAATTCAGGCGCACACACACACAGACACATATATATGTGGTTCAGCCAGGATGACTTGTGACATTTATCATGGTCCCCTCCATACAATACAATAATTGTGTGAAAGAAACTGCAGAGTTTTGAGTTGCCTTATGACGTGCAAATTAAACCAGCAAATTAAGTCACGCTGCATTTGACTTAAAGATTCGCTTAAGTACTTACAAGATTCAAATTGATGAATTATTACTGATTAACAAATTAAGAATATTTTATTAAATTAAAATTTCTCTTATTGATGCTCTTGCTCACTTGAATCTCCATTGTCTGTGCTGTCCGAATTGTTTTCCTTCTACTGGATCTCTTTTATGTGCTCCTTGAATCACTAAAAAATCTATAGTCAATTAGCCTACCTATTAACTCGCTTTATGTGTGTTGGATTAATTCTCGATCTCATGTTGATCGAATCCATTATTTTAAGAACAAACCAATTGAGCCTCATACTCACTCTAAAAAAAGAAAAAAGAAAGAAAAGAAAAGGATAGTCAATACATTATATATAAACAAAACCATGGACTACGTGTACATTAATATGAAATGAATGGTCACAGGTGAACTGTGAACAGACAATACCAATTGAGCCTCATATATACTCACTCTAAAAAAAGAAAAGAAAAGGATAGTCAATACATTATATATAAACAAAACCATGGACCACGTGTACATTAATATGAAATGAATGGTCACGGGTGAACTGTGAACAGACAATACAACCTCTACATAATTAATATTCATGAACAACTTTTTTTGGGAGGTGTGTGGGGTGGGAACATATAATTAATTTGAGTTGGAATTCACGCTTAGTGGATGATTTCATGGAGACATGGTGACGAAGATAGTGACAGGGTCACAATCGTCAAATGAAACTTACTATGAAACATTGAAACATGAGAGAATTGAATTTGAATTTTCAAACGACTAGAAAATCATCAAAGCAAATGAAAAAAATCCTAATTCACTACTGTGCTCAAGGCTTTCAAAAAGGGCACTCTAATTTTTTTTTTTAAATTTGTATTTATTTCAATTTAAAAATTGCCCCACACAATGCTAATTCACACCAAGAGACACATGTGTAAACATTCTATTCTTGAACGTGGGGAAAAAAAAAAAGAAAAAGAAAACAAAGAAGGAAGGAATGACAAGAAGAAGAAGAAAAGATTAAAAAAAAAAAAAGGTGGAAACGTTGTCTTCTCGGAGCCCTTGTTTTACCCAACCTTTAGAAATTATAGTGATTGTCATGAAATATCTTTAGGTCCATTTGGTTGCAAGAAATTACATGAGGTAATGGAATGGAATTCTACACGGATTCCAATATGGTGGTGCATTTGGTTGCTTGCTTCTTGGTTTCATCAAAAGCATTTTAAGAAGTGGTGAAATCTCCACTCCCATACACGTGCTAATCCCCATTCCACCGAAAAAATGGTTGGCGTCCTAATGCCCAGCGTGGGAATCGCTGCATCCCATTTCTGGCCCTGCACCTTTCGCCGTCCCAACCATGCCCCACCACTCCATCGCTTTCCCTCTCCCTCTTTAGTCTCTGTCCTCCACTATCCTCCACCATGTTTGAACCCTTCAATAACTTCATCATCATTTATGGAAATAAAATTGATGATTAAAATGAAATGAGGAGATTGGACCAAACTTGATAATTTTTTTATTGAAGGTCAATATTGTCTTTTTAATCAATTTTTTTCCACATTCCCATTCTTTTACTCAACCAAGCATGTACATTTTTATTATTTTTCTTTTCATTACTTATCAAACATAACAGTAGCCTATGAGATTCCATTTTCGTTCCATTTCATAAGTAAATCATTCAGCTACCAAACGAGCCCTTAAATTGTTTACAAATACATATTCATACATTCTAAAGAAGACAGCAAATAATACAAGCTATGAACATCTTCTGCATAAGATGGACTCGAACCTAATTACAGAGATACAAAATCTTAAAAAGAAAACATAATTCACTTGCACACGAACAAGAAAAACAAAATTAAGCAGAAAACCTGGGATTGAGCACTTGGGTTGGGAAAGTTTGCTAATTATAATTAAGTCGTCTAACAAAGGACAAAGTCTGTGTTATCATGTCTAGCGTTTAATGCACCTGGGATCTTTATTATAGATGTTACAATTTGGTTGTGTTGGATCAACTTTTTGCGTGCGGAGGCAGCTTGTAGTGTATGGTGTGTTTCGAGGGCACTGAACTGAGGGTTGACTTCCATCCTTGGTTTTGAAAACCTTACCGTAACCAGCAAGTGAGGCTATGAGAGGATCTACGAAGAAACTGGTCTCCATATCATCTTCTTCGACATAACTGATGTTGTTGTTCTTGTTAATGTTGTGTGACGCCTTGGCCTTATGGATATTCTGCCATGTTTGTGCAAAAGCCTCCAGGCTGAGTAATACGGTCATCGTCGTAAGAAAGAGAAGCTCTTTAGAGATGCTTTTCTTCATTCTCTTGATTGATCGATGAACTCTCACTCAGTCACTCTGATTAGCTAGCCACTTTGCTTCTTAGTTTGCTGGTATAACTCGCAAAGACATCTCTGCATTATAATTCCTCTTTATAGAGGTGCCGAGGAAATAATTAAGGTGGGAAACTGCTTATCTTTATAAGGCTATCCGAGATACTATTTTATTCCCTCCCAAGCAATGGCTATAATCAAAGGAGGAACTCCTGACTCAAATAGGTGTGATATCATTTCTATCTTATTTTTAGTTTTACTTTGTAATCGTTAAATTATTGTATGTACTAACGTTAAGCTTTTTTTAATTAATTGTTGCTTAAAATATCTTTTCTTTTTTATGTTTTGTTACTTTATTTCTTTTAATGTTTGATATATCCATCAGAGTGTCAAATTATCATATTAATTGTGGATTTGAACCGAAGCAGACCTCATTGATCCTCGGTTTTTATATCCCTTTTTTTACCTTATAGTCAATCTATTTTAATTTTTATGCACAAACCAATTTACATGATTGGATGAATTTGAAAGGTCTTCATACCCATTCATCTTATTTGTATAAATTGATAATTTTTTTATAAAAACCAAAAGCATGATAAGGAATGAATGGTCATAGGCGAGCAGACAAATGCACATGCTACCTACATAATTAATTGAGTGGGCATAAGTTATGAAAACAACATATAAATAATTGAGTTGGAGCATAGGCCGTTTGATTCATTTGAATATTACTAAATGACAAAGCAAGGGGCACATGTAAGCATTGTCGGGTAGCATTATGCCCTTGTGTTTCACAACTTGCTTGGAAGATGCAATTATTTATCATCCATAGCAGAAGTGTGCGTGTATATATATATATATATATATATATATGATAACATAATCATCTAATATATTTTGATCATTTGAATAGACTTATATTTACTATTTAAAATGAAAATAACTTGAAGTCTTGACGTACTATTAAAGATGAACATAGTGCTAATTACTTATGGATTGACTCCAAGCAGCTAAATTTAAGATACAAACTATAGACATCTCTTCTTTCTGCGCATAAATATTCAGACTTAATTTTACAAAGTGCTGCAAAATCTTAAAAAAGAAGCACAATTTTTTTGGCAAAAAAATGCATAATTTATTGCTCTGGAACACGGAAAGAAACAAAATAAGAAAAAAAGGAAATATATGTGAATTTTAATTAATATTAATTTTGGCAAAAGAATGCATAACTTATTGCTCTGGTTTGCTTCCATCCAGGACACGCTCAATACAGTACTTTAATTAATATCGCATTTTTTCAACATTCTTAATTAAAAATATAGCATTTGGTGGCGGATTTGGATTTTTGGCTCATCGAGGTGGTGCTTTTGAAATTTTACCCTTATTAGGCTATATTTGGTAATGATAGGAATGAGCATTTTTAAGAGAAATAGAAATTGAGAAGGAAAGCGCTTCCTTGAAATGGTTATTTTTGGTTCTTAGGAAGATTGAATAATGTGTATTAAATATATTATACAATAATTTCTATTTTCTTCTTTCTTTTATGAAATTTCTTTTAAATCTACCAAACTCAGCCTTAGATTAATCCCACTGTTATCATACTCTTCACTCAAATATGTGGAAGTGGTAAGGAAATTAAGATTCTTGCATATATATATAAGGCTTTTCGAGATGCAGCGGAGAGAAATATTAGTATATGCTGTGCCTCTTAACTCACAAACACATCTCCATATGGAGGTGCCCAGAAAATAGACGGAAAGGCTATCTTTACTTTTAGTTGTGAGACGGAGAATAATATCATATCATCACAGAAAGAGGATATAAAATTAATATCTCCATGTGGCATGTGGATCTACTTGAAAGAACTAGTATTTCAACATTATTTTAGAGCTAATTACACAAATATTTTTATTTTTAAAAAGTTATATATAAGTGATTTGCATTTTAATTTTGAACAAATGTATATAATTTTAATAAAATTCAGGGGATGCGGTTATAATTTATTTTTTATGTCATAAGTACTCCCTTCATTTAAAACAATTGGCACTTTGAACATTTTACTATGTTTCAAAACAATTGTTATTATAGAATTTCAAGAGAACATTAATTTTTTTTTATAATTTTACCCTTCAATAATAATGAAGGGATAGACACTAAAAAATGAAATACATATAAATATAAGGGTATTATAGTAAAATATAATATTATTTTGTTAATTTTTAAAATATTTATTAACTTTATTAATCGATATATGTAATTCCAAAGTGTCAATTATTCAAAAAAAAAAGGATGGAGCAATTAATAAGATTTTAATACAATTTATGAAAAATTTAAGTAGCATATATATTTTTTTCTCCAAGAGAATAAAAAGTTGGCCCTGGGTGTTAAATTGGGCCCCTTTGACACTTAACTCACTGAGTGAGGGGGTCAAATGAGTTGAGTTAGTTGGATGGGCAAATAATTCAATGTTTTTGTAATGCAAAATAATTTGTATTTTTATTTTTAGTCTAAAATTAATATTTCCATTCAATATACTCACTCTAATATTTTTTATTCAATTTTAATTTGATTTATGTTTAAATGATATGAACTACTCACGTAATTTGAATGTTGTTATGATTTTCGGCCAAAAATGTTGGTATGATTTTATTAATTTATTAAATAAATTGTAAATATCATTTCTTTCTTTTCAATTTTAGTTTTTTAATTAATTTTGTAATATATGTATTATTATATTACTTACTAGTAATGATTAATCTCATTGGGGGTACAGAGAGCAAAGACTAGGAGTAATATTATTGTATTTTTTTTAATGACTTGAAAAATATATGATTTTTAAAGGTTTCGTTACTTGAAATATAACAACAACAACAATATTAATCTTATCTCACTAAGTGGAGTCAATTACATAGATCATACGACGTCAATGAGTATAATGTTGATAATCAATTTCTTAATACTTACTCTTTCTTTTCTTTGAATATCCTAAATTGAATATAACTCACTTCAAGTAAAGTAGTTAGTCTAATTTCATTTTAATAATAAGCATGATATAATGAATATAATGAATAATAAATATACATATCATACAAACTTTTTGCTTCACTATTTGACATCATCAAAACTAATCATGTTGGTCGTTAGATCTGACAAAATCTATAACAAATTACAATTGACAAATTTCATATTTGCATATACATTAAAACAAACTTCAGATTTTAATGTAAATTATGATATAACAAACTATATGAACTGTACAGTATAAATATAAATAGAAGTATGTATAAAGAAATACGCAACCTAAATACTCAAGATCATGGAATCAAATTAAGACTCACCAGCAATATAAGTCGTTGAAACAAACTTCCGTATGGGGACTTTTTGATCTTTCAAAATCATGGACACTGTTCAAATCTTTAAACAAACTGCATAATTTTTAAAGATCAAAAGTCCCCATTTTCGAATTATAACCTCCACAAGCCGTATTGCAACAAACATAAAGGACATAGCAAACAAAAACTACCCCATAAAAATAAAATGGAGACCGTTCAACCCACTAAAGGCTAACAACTCATCCACCTCAAAATCATAAAGGGCCTTGCCTTAGATAAACTTGTAGTGGACTTAGCTCCACTGTTTTTTGTCTGAACTTTTTTCAAGTTGTATCTTGCCTTCAAATATAAAAAAAAAAATCATAAAGGACCCATTTGGTTCAAGCGATGTGAAGGTAGTAGAGGGATTTTAAATTTTCCTATATTTGAATTTGTTTTAACCCACTAGAAAGAGTGAGTCAAGCTTTTCTTTTTAAAAAATATATAATAACCCATATTTTGACGGGTCAATTTTGGCCCGGCTTACTTACCCAGCAGGAATTACTTTTAGCCTCTTATCCTATAAAAGCTGGGAAGTTTGACCGTGTGGAACAAGAAGAGGGGGAAAAAGGCACTACCATCAGCCAAACGTGATGCTCAAAGAATCATCTCTCCCATTCCTATTCCTTGTTTCCCATTCGCATGTTCCAAACATGGCCTAAGGGTGGTGGAGAGTTGGTTGGTAATTAACAGGCCAATTGAGTATTTTTGTCAGGAGTACTAAGTCCAAAATTAATGTTTCAAGTTTCAACCTGCTCATTCCATTATTTAATTTGATTTAGTGATATTAATTATTGACATAGTTTGAATGCCGGCATGATTATATGCTATGTTTTTTTTTTGTGAGAAGATTTGATCACGCTATGATAATTCAGCATTTGGAATTGGTTATGTGATAGGCTTTATAAGTAAATGCTAATTTGGAGGCAATTGCAAATGAATCCAAAACGCTTTAATGATATTTTAGAGAATGAAGTAAACAAAGGGCCAATGAAGAACAGATTGATGAAATTGGGAAAAGTTCACAATACATGCAATCATGGAGCTGGAGGGGGAATGATGAAAAACCATAACTGCATATATAGGAGCATATATATATATATATATATATATATTATAATGACGTACCACTACACCCAAAAAATGGTTTTATAGGTGATTATTTTTAATTATTATTAGCAGTTATGAACTGCCCACTATGTGAGTACCAACATAAGTGGGACTTTTTTATAGGCAGTTGTCTGAATAGGCAATTGTCTTAATAATTGCCTATAAAAATCCACTTTTATAAGCAATTTTCAAATAACTGCCTATGTTTCTATATATATATTTTTAATAGCTTGCTTATTTTTAAGTATTTCCTAATATTTTTTACAATCTTCATAACCTATAATAGCATAAATTGATCCAGTACAGTTAGAAATATGTTTGGACAAATTAACTTTGTACAACAAATCCAAAAGCTATATATATTAACAAAAATGTCTATAAGAAACCAATTTTCACTATGACAAAGTTTGTGTAGAGAATATAAAAAAGCTACTTAGATTCCCTAATATGACATTGTTTAAGCTAACTATATTCCCTACTCAAACCTAAAAAAAGAGAATATAATCAATTACTCCGATCGATCCCTCCTCCTCCTCTTAGTTAGGTAGATTTTGGCCACGTAGTCACTCCACTCGACAATGACTTTATTGATTTGATTTTTGGAGTATTCATCATAGTAGGTATCCAAGAAGTACCGTACAAGTTAAAATATTATGAAGAAATAAAGTGACATTACTAAAAATGGTCGAAAGTTATAGGTATCAGTGTAATTACATAAAATAGAATTACATATTGTGACCTAGATAGAGCTTTAACCTTGCATTATGATATTTTTCATGAATTTCAGTACATAATATGCACTATCGGTACCATTAGATTGCTTTAGACACAAAACAAAATATATATATATATACATATTAACTGTGAAAAATGTCAATCGCAATATATAATTGCTTAATTATTAATTTATAAATACTTTCATTAATGTCCATTCATATGATTTTTACGTCTTGTCATTAAGCGCTTGCTCTGCTTGAAACATCTTCATAGCACCATTAACCATGAGAAAAGAAAATTAATACAAGAGTAATTTTAAATTAACAAGGAGACGTACACAAAAGTACAAAAAAAATGAAAGAAGCTTATTCTTACTTATTGAATATCTCTATCATTTGGATGCGGTTCTAGTCTTGATTATTTTGTAAAGTCTAGATAATATATTTTTGGCTTTACTGGGTTGATGACAATCAACATTCAATGTTCTCTAATAAAAAAATAATTAAGGTCATACAGTTCACAAAAATTGAGTCATCATTTCATATTTTAGCAATAAGTTACACACCCTTGGTTTGTTGAGGCTAAGGTCCTGAATATGCTAGGTTGCAGACATGAAGCCAAGCAAGTGGGGGGATTTTGACTGAAATACTGCAATAAAAAAATTTTTATCCCAGAATGCCATAAGAATGAAACATATTACCAAAATACTATAACCATATCAATCTCGGTGTCTCTTAAACTGAAATTTGTATCCTTTCAATTTTTTTTTTCTCAAAAAAAACTACTAGCCTGCGCCCCTAAAAATAGCATGAGTTTTTTTTTTACCACAGTAATATGTGTTAATGATTTATTGTTTTGTAATTAATATATATTATTATTTCTATTATTTAAAAGTTTAAAGTTATTAAATATATATAAAAAATATATATAAATATATATATACATATATCATATATAAGTTGATAAAGTATTTTAATTAATTATTTATTTGTAATATATATTTTATAGATAATTTTATTCATATTTTAGAATATATTCAAACTATATTCATTTATGTATGTGTATTTATCTTATAAAATTGTATATATATATATATATATGTTTACTCTCTCTAGTTTTAAATATTTCCCATATGATATTGAAAAGTACAATTTTTCTAAAATTAATAGGGATAATATTAAAATATCTCATTTATTGAATTAAATATCTACATTTGTTTATATTTGGAACAACACAATCTTTCTAAAATTTTTTATATACGAGACATGAGGGAGTATATGAAATTAAAATATTTTGATTATAATATGTATCTCTTATAAAAATATATAATATATTACATATATACTAATTAAATTAAAATATATGAATACATTATAAATTTTTAAAAAAAGTGAATAAAATTAAACATTTAAGCTATAATTATATATTTTTAATTATTTTTATTTTAATTAAAACTTACACTTATACTTGCTTTTGGATATATGATTTTTTATATATTTTAACTAATAATTAAAATGATAAATTACATGTATAATTGTTTAATGATTTCTCTGGGGAGGGGCTGAGATGCTGCAGGGAGGGGGTAAAGAGCAGGGTGATGGGATTGGGGACTAGGGGCGCAAGCTAGTAGTGTTTTTAAGGGAAAAAAAAATTGAAATGATACAAATTTCGATTTAAGAGACACCGAGATTGGTGGTGCGATTATAATATTTCAGTAATATCTTTCTTATAGCATTTTGGGATATAATTTTTTTTTATTGCACTATTGCGGTCAAAGTCCCGCAAGTCGGTGTGGAAAGAGACGTCTGAATATGGAGGTCACACAAACGAAATTCTCTACTAGTGAAAGAGAAAGAAAGGAGAGTGCGATAGAGAAGTCGACTGTGCCCCAAAAATTATAGCTCTGATACGACTTTAGTAAGCAATTATTTATAAAACTGCCTATTAATCTAAATATTTGTTAGCAATTAAATTTTAAATGCTAATGTTTTATTTATTTATTTTTTCTTAATACTTTAATAAGCAATCATATGATTAACCGAAAACAAATTTTCACTTTTGTTGGTAGTCATTTAGATAATTGCCTACAAATCCCTTCTACCTCACTTTTGTGGTCGTTAAGTGAGGCGTTTATCTAAATAACCACCTACTATTGGGAGCCTACAAAGCCCAAACATGGTGCAGTGTACACTCTTATTTTTCTTCATTTTTCCAAATACAAAACACACGAGCAATTGTATAAAGGAATTATAAGGCAGGGATGACTCTCATTTCTTTATCTGTTATTTTTCTTCTTACTCCTCATCTGCTATTATTTCTTCCTTTTGCATTTCTTCTACTAGCTGGTTTGCATTTCCTTGCTTCTATATGTTGCAGTAGCTATTTTATTTAATTCTTTTGGAAAGATAGATATTTTTACTCATTATATTTTATTTTTTAAAATTATTTTTTATTTAACCACCCAATATCCAGTAATTACGTTGCATTCTAACTAATTCAAATTGAGCAATTCTGACTATTTTAAATCAACAGTTGAAAAATCATTTTGTTAAACGTTATATATATGTCTTTCAAAATAAATATATATATGTTTTTAAATACAACAGGATATTAAACATTTATATGTGATTTAGACATTCTCCATGAAGATAAACATAGTGCTAATTACTGATGGATCATAAGAAGGATTCAAATTTAATTGCATAGTGCTGCAAAATCTTCAAAAAAGAAGCATAATTAATGCACTCGAACACGAGACGAGAAACAAAGTAGAAAATGTATGTGTGTGTGTGAGGTGAAAGAGAGAATATATAAAACAAGCCAACTAGGGTTTGATTGCTCAAGTGAGCTTGAGCTAGCACATGGGTTGTGAAAGCGCGTGCGCTTTGCAAGTTGTGGAAAAAAAAATAAGGACATAGTCCGAGGTATCATCAATGGCAACGTCCTCTGGTATAATCGCCACAATTTTGTTGAGTTGACGATGGATTTGTCGGGGGGAGGCAGCCGGTAGAATAGTATGATGCTTTTCGAGGGCAAGCAGGATTAAATGGTTCATTGGCACCGCCGTTTCCCGTACACAGAGAGACTATGAGAGGATCTACGGGGTCTCCATA
Source organism: Adenanthera pavonina (assembly GCA_026686845.1). Lineage (NCBI taxonomy): Eukaryota > Viridiplantae > Streptophyta > Magnoliopsida > Fabales > Fabaceae > Adenanthera > Adenanthera pavonina. The sequence continues at coordinate 46,911,369 of JAIVEN010000001.1, read as the reverse complement.
TGGTCTTCGATCGACATAACTGACATTATTGTTGTTGTTGTTGTTATTGCAGTGTCGTGGCTTGGTCTGGTGGACATTCTGCGATGAATCTGCAAATGCCTCTGGGCTAAGTAATAAGGTCATCGCCATAAAGAAAGAGAAGCACTTTGGTGATGTAGTTCTTCATTCTCTTGATCGATGATGAACTACTCTCTCTCTCTGTGATTAGCTAGCGACTTTGCTTCTTATATCAGTTTGCTGTATGTACTCTTCACCTCCTGAGGACGTTTCTTTATAGAGCTGCCTAGAAAATAAATTACTTGGAAACTTTATCTTTACCTTGAGATGGAAAATTGATGATCATAGAAAGACGACAGAGAATATCTTTAATTTGAACTAATCCCGTTGGGATAAGGTACCCATGGGACTCCTGGGCAAAAATAAAGAAACTCCATTTTAAGTGTGTTGGATTAATTAATTCTTAATCTCATGATCAATCCATTTTAAGAACAAACCAATTTAACTTCACAATCACTTAAAAAGAAAAATTATAGCGAGCTAAATTCATAGCATGATTGGATGGCATTGAAAGGTCTTCGTCAAAAAGTTCTATAATCCATGATGATCTATATTGATAAGAAAAGATTCATAAGTGAGCAGACAATGCAACCTACATAATTCATTATAGAGAAAAATAATAAAGTTGCACTGAATATATACTTGGGAAAAAATGAAAATAATTGAGTTGGAGTCCACATGAAAAGATGGTACCTTGAAGAAAAGGTAAGCCATTTGATTCATATGAATATTCAAAAGAAAAGGCAACAGCGCACATGTAAACATTGTCTTCTTCTAGCATTATGCCAAAAACAACAAAATAATTGAGTTGGAGTTCCCATAAAAAGAAGGTAACTTGTTTACCAAAAAAAAAAAAAAGAAGAAGAAGGTACTTGAAGAAACGTACGTATGCCATTTGATTCATTTGAATGATCAAAAGAAAAAAGCATGACGCTAATGTAAACATAGCCCTGCTTGCTGCTAGCATTATGCCCTTTCGTGTCTCGCAACTTCTAGTGCACGTCGATATCATGATGTGCCAAGAAGATAAAGATGGAAATTTCATCTTCCAATTAGATTTTTAATGCAAGGGAGTAATGTTAAATATAATTAGACAAACTTCTTTTATATTTATTTTTTCCTTGACTTTTATGTTTTTCACTAGATTATATATACATTTAATTTATAGATTCGGATTTAAAATGACAAATCTTGCTCTGATTCGTGAGTGGTACTTAAAAGATTAATATAGTTCAAAGATTAATTGACTAATTTTTCGATCATATATATAGATAGACTAGTCCAGTTCTCGATCATGACCTTGCCTCAAATCCATTTATCTTTCACGGATGTATATAGCGAAACCCCTTTTACCTTATAATTTATATTGATAAGGAATAATATGTTATGATCTAAACTTATATTCATGATTTAATATTTCATAATTGACTAAGTTTTGGATCATATATACTAGTCCAATTCTCATTAATTCCCTCGCTTCAAATCTTTTTCTTTTTTCTTTTTTTGGCGGGGGGACAGCAAGGATATCATATCATTAAAATGATAAACATAGGTCCCCAGAGTCAAGAGAGCAAAATAAACGTTTTTTTTAATCAATTAAATTTATAAGATTGGACAAAATTACCTAGGGTGGCAGTCTAATAATCTCCTAACCTACATACCCCCAGACAAACAAAATAAAAGCTTAACCAACCCCAAGAGAAACAATCTAAGTAGAGAGAAAAGAGGGTATGGGGGATGCAAGCTTCAAATCCATTAATCTTTCATAGATGTATATAACAAAAGTTTAATTGGAATATGCATTATTTTTTTTTAAAAAAAAGGAATGTATATTAATTGAATGTTCTGTGTTTTTTTTTTCCTAGGTGAATGTTATGTGTTTTTGCTTCTGCACAAAGTATGCAATTTTATAACAAAGTACATAAGCATCCGCAACCCAACGAATTCCGTGGAAATGAGAACTGTATATTTTGCTAAACCTCGACAAATTTCATGGGAAAGAAAGCTTAGGGGAGAACCAACACCAACGTCTCACAGAATGCACAGCAAGCTCCTTGTAAACTTGAACGATGATACATATAGAGTGTACTAGAGATTTCCGGGGTTTACAAATTTTTTTACAAAAAAGGAAAAAACACAAGTCACACGATGAACGGACAAATATTATGAACTGCTGCGATGGGTTGACTGCAGCAGCTACAGTTATTCATGACTACACACAATCCATATCCATCTTAATATTTTTTGTTTTTTGTTTTTTTTAGGGAAAAATACACCTTCCTTGCTACAAATGGTAATTCTCCTACATCTTGATTCATCTGGCATTCCATTACATTACCGCTCGTAAATCTCACTTCACTTTCTCATCTTCCACCCGCGCGTCTTCTATAATATATGTCTCTTCTTCCTCTTTCTGGGTCCCACTCTCATCCATCACTGTGCCCTCCGTGCTCTCTTGCAGCTTCAACGCAAATTCCAAACCCCACACCACATCATTCATTGATGGCCGTTCATTCCCATCATCAACCAAACAACTTAACGCCATCTCACTGAACGCTTTCAAGCACTCTGGCGTTATACTTTCTATCAACAGCGGATCCACCGCCTGATGAATCTCTCCCTCGTGATGGCATCTTCTCACCCACTCCACTAAACTTGCCTTCTGCTTCTCCACCGTACGTACCAAAGGCGGCCTTCCACACAATACTTCCAGCAGCACTACTCCGAATGAGTATACGTCAGACCTCAGAGTCAACCGTTGACGCCTGTAGTATTCTGGATCCAAATACCCCATAGTCCCTTTCACCACTGTGCTTATGTGAGACCTCGACATCGCCGAAGGCCCCACTTTGGATAATCCGAAATCAGAAACCTTTGCCACCCATTTCTCATCCACCAAGATGTTGGTGCTCTTCACGTCTCGGTGAATGATATTGTGACTCGCACCTGTATGAAGGTAGTGCAGCCCACGCGCTGCACCCAAGCACATCTCCAACCTTTGCTTCCACGAAAGTAGTTCCTTACATTCAGAACCATAAAGATGGTCACGCAGAGTCCCACGCGCCATGAACTCGTACACAAGGATCATCTCCTCACCTTCATTGCAGTATCCGATCAGTGACACCAAATGAACGTGACGGAGTTGAGAGAGCATCTCAATCTCGGTTTGGAACTCCTGGGCCCCTTGTTGTGAACCCGGCTTGAGCCGTTTGATTGCCACTGGCTGTGCGTTGTTGTCGATGTAACCTTTGTAAACATTACCAAAACCTCCAACGCCTATAATAAAAACATCATCGAAATTATTTGTGGCTACTTTGATCTCTGCGATTGAAAAGTATCGACACAGATCAGACGGTAGCGATGATCCGTTGGTAGTCTTGCCTCTTGTTGACGTGGCTATGGATTGCTTTCTGCTAGTATTCAATTGCCAGAAAATGAGCAAAATGACGAGAGATAAAAGAATGAAACCTGAAGTTGTACCAACGGCGGCTAAAATCATTGTTATTTTTGTTGAGCTTCTAGGTTTTGGGGAGTTGATCCTCGGCAAGAATGGCTTTACATGTGGGTCGGGATTGGGACCCTCGAGATTGGAATTGACATCACTTATTTTGAAAATCTCAATTCCGTTCAATAGAACATCCCTATAATCGCTTACCGCTTCATATGGTTGCAACTTAATGGAAAGATTGCGTTTCTTCAACTTTTGATCTTTGCTCAACATCCACACCGCATAGTCCTTGTAGTAAGGAGTTAGAATATTGTGAGTCCACAAGAGCACATCAGCATAAGCCTCCGCCGGTTCGTCTGCAATGAAGATCTGGAAAACTCGCTGGCCAGATGTAGGAATTATTAGTTCAATCTCACAAAAATGGAGCCTCACCATGTAAATGAACTGTGAGTTCACTTCAAACTCCCAAGTCACGTTATATGTTACCGATGTCTCGCCAGCACCATAGCTTTGGCCAGTTCGATATACGTCATCAGGTGCAGTGTAGTTGGAAATTTTTGTGTATCTAAGTTTTTCATTGCCAAAATAAACTGGAACACTTGCTGGGCGAGACTGTGTCAAATATTGATTCTGATCGCCCCAATTACGGAACATTCCGGTGTCCTGATCAGCAGGGATTTGATGCCCACCGACATTGATTCTGTACAACGTCTCCAGTGCCATGTTGTTTTTGATTGGGTGAAAAGTGCTATGACCAACAAAATCCAAGCCTTGGTCATCTGGTTTTGTGTAATAAAGATAAGGGGGCATAGAAACAACCTCGATCCCATTAACAAAAGCGTAGGCGTCCGGACTCGCGGTGGTGTTGGGTATGAAGGTAACATTCAGCCTCTGCTGACTAGGTTGGACGTTGATGCAGTATTCTCTGAACACTACCTCACTGGAATCGCCATCATTGTCAGCAGTTAGAGAAGCATTAAAGTCTTTAAGGAGAGTGAAGGGGCCTGATTTAACAGAGAAGAAGGAGGAATAGCGATCAAAGTTGGAATATGAAGAGGGATAAAAGTAAAGACGAAGAAACTTGGGGCCATCAGTGACCAGAAACGAGTACGTGAATTCAGAGCGAGAAAGGCGTGCGGTGGTGTCAAGGACAAAGTTGGTGTCCGAAATGATGTTTCGTGGAGATGTGTTGGCCTGGATTGAAGATGAGATAGGCTTTTCGATAAGAGAAAACTGCTGAGAGTTGATATCAGGATTCCATGTCCGGTTGAGCAGTTGAACGGAGGTGGAAGAACCACAGTTGACTAAGATATCTTCAATGGCTTTGTATGTGTAGGAGTTATCCCCGTCGACAGCGAATATGAGTTGAAGGAATAAGATCATCGTCAGCAAAATAATGGCGATGCCCATCTTCATTGAGCTTCTGAGACTTGTGTGTTTCATCGTTTTACAAATTTTCCATGCAATGTCTTGGGGCTTTAAAAGGATTGAACGTAAGCGTACGATCACTCTTACAAGTAAGAATATTTCTTTTCCAGTCAAGTGATAATATTAATTGTATAAAATTATATACTCTATTTTTATATATATTGAGTATATATATACATGTATATATTAAAAATAAAGAATATGTATTTTCAATAAAAATCACTTTTCCAGGTAAGAAGTCGCTCTATTTTTATTATTAGTTTTCATTTAAAATATAAGTAATATGTATTCTGAAAAATATATATTCCCTTTAATCCTTAATTAGTATAAGACTCTTTTGAATCACACAAGATAAGAATGACAGTTAAAATTAGGGATATTTGATTTTTGATATCAAAAAATAAGATATTTAGTTTTTTTTATACCATAGTTTATTTTACATCAAGTCAGACTTGAATTAATTTTTTAAAAACAAGATTCGAAAATTTCTTATTGGGATTCGAATTTTTTCTGGCTCTTGAGACTACCAACTCAGACTAAAATTTTTCCAATTGAGACTCAATTTTTTCTCAAAACAGAATGAACCGTGATACAAAAAACCAAATATCCTAAGTTTTTGGTACCAAAAAACCAAATGTCCCTTAAAATTAATTAATTATCTTAATTTTTTTAAAAATATAATGTCTTTCCAAAATAACGGTATTCTTTTCAATAAGAGCATTTTTTTTGTAATACATAATATATTGTACTTTGAAAAGATTGTTATATTTAAAAACAAGTCAAAAGACCCTATATATTTAGAATGGGAGGGAGTAATTCTATTATAGAATTACATTTTTTTTTTGTTAACTGGAACTACATATTTAAACCCCATCAAAGAACTACATATTTAAAAATTTGTAAAAGTTTAAGGCTCATATTATTTTCAAAAATTATACTTTTTTATTTTATTTAAATATACAAAAAGAAAAATATTTAAAAATTATATATAGGAATTTATTAGAAATCTGAAAATATTTTATCAACAACTAATTTCATGTAAAAAAATCTTAATTATTGGATAAAAATTTACAAAATATTTTTTTTGTAAAAAAATAGTTTTTAAATGTAAAATATTAGAGAAAAACTGAAAGTAAACTTACTTGATAGAGTTCGTTTTGGCTTTATAAAGACAAATAACTTAAGTATTCTTGTTAGAGTAACAATTGAAATTTGAATATTTTATTTATTTTTCAATAAAAATTTATTTAAAACATAAAAATGAAAATCTTTTCAATTATTTTTTTTATAAGCAGGAAAGAAAAGACAAAAAAAATCTAAAAAGAAAAATCAGGAAGAATGTGGTCCCACGTTCAAGTGACATTGAACAATTTTTTTTTTTTCTATCAAGACATTGAACAATTTCTAACTTGGTACACCAATCCCTCTGCAGCGTCTTCATCTTCACCCTATTTCAATTAGTTTTTCCATAATTGATGTTGACAATAAGTAATTATCTATAATTAATTATAAAGATAAATAATTATGTTAAAAATAATTTGTGTTTGAAAGTTTTACCTTATAAATAACGAGAAAAGAAATATGTTTAAATTTTAAGAATTTAAGTAATTATAGGGTGACTAATGAGAATTAAAAATGAAATAAGTGATTATAGAAAGATAAATAATTATTATAATAAGAAAAGATCGGATTATCTCATAATCACTTAAATCAAGAATAATTAATTATTATACCATAGCTTGTGTTTGGAAGCTTTTGAAAATAATTGATCATGTTAGACATCCAAACAGGCTCTCACTTTCCCACCAGCACGAGGAAAATCTTTCCAATTATTCCCTCGTAGAGGATGACTTGGAAAAATCTTCGCTTGAACAAGTCTTTGATACAATTTTTTTAATAAAAATATCATTTAATTAAATTTGAAAAATAGGAGTTTAATCTTACATCAAGAACTGTTTTGATTTAAAATATTTAAACAATGAATAAAAATTGGTAAACAATTTTTAATATTAAATAATAAAAAAATAATCAGTAAAATACTATATTCTCCCTTATGTTTTGTCTTAATTATTAAGATCTCTCTTCTATTTTAAAAATTTATATAAACTTCTCATGAAATCAAAAGTTATATCATATAGACCTTCTTCTCTCAAGAATAATTAATTATTATACCATAGCTTGTGTTTGGAAGCTTTTGAAAATAATTGATCATGTTAGACATCCAAACAGGCTCTCACTTTCCCACCAGCACGAGGAAAATCTTTCCAATTATTCCCTCGTAGAGGATGACTTGGAAAAATCTTCGCTTGAACAAGTCTTTGATACAATTTTTTTAATAAAAATATCATTTAATTAAATTTGAAAAATAGGAGTTTAATCTTACATCAAGAACTGTTTTGATTTAAAATATTTAAACAATGAATAAAAATTGGTAAACAATTTTTAATATTAAATAATAAAAAAATAATCAGTAAAATACTATATTCTCCCTTATGTTTTGTCTTAATTATTAAGATCTCTCTTCTATTTTAAAAATTTATATAAACTTCTCATGAAATCAAAAGTTATATCATATAGACCTTCTTCTATTTTAAAGATTCTATTTCTATCCACGCAACTGTTAATTAATTATTAAATTATATTATTAAACTTTTTTTAGAGCAAAATATCCTTATTTAACATAAATAATATGTTAAAATTATTTAAATGTTTATGTTAGCCAAAAAATATTCTTAACGCATATATTTTTATACTTTTTTATTATATTATAAAGTTAATTAGCTTTATAATTTTAAAAATTTTAATTACACATTTATTTAAACTTATTTAATTAGTAATTTTTTTAAATATAAACATTGGCTAACACATTGTTATCGTATTATAAAATTGTATTTAAACACTTATCGGCCAAAAAAATGTAATACATATATTTTCAAACTTTTTATCATATTATAAAATTTAATTAATAATTAATTTTATAATTTTAAGTATTTTAAATACATTTATTAAAAATTATTTATTTTGTAACTTTAAACAGAGAGATCGATTGGCTAAGAAAATATTTCAAAACACGTATATTTTTTAAATTTTTCATCAAATTATAAAAATAATATAATTTTGATAATGCTATAAAATTTATTAATTTTATACCTCATGAAAAATTAATCAAAATCAATTTAAAGAAAAAAAGAATAACTTTTAATTAATATAATTTAATATAATGAGAGATAAACTGATAAATATGATTTATGTTAAAATAATTTTTAATTAATAAATAATAATTTTAAATGTTTTAGGAATAGGCTTAACAGTGTTAACGGATTGAACTAAAATGTTGGTTTTCAAAATAGAAAAGATATCTTTGAATTAAGGTAAAACATAAAGAGAGGTCATTATATTTTACTCAAAAATAAAAATAAACTTATTTGCTAAGTGTTTTTATTATTTGTAAGAAAATACTTTAAGTATTTTTAAGTAAATTACACTTTTACATATATTTTTTATAATTTTTTCTTTTGATCATGATTGAAAATCCAAAAATGATGACCTTTTCAAATTCCAAGTCTCTCCTAATGAAGATTTAGATTCTGTTTGGTTCAATGGAGAGAAGAGGAGTAAAGGGGAGGAATTTTAATGGTGAGAGAAAAGGGAAAGAGAGGGGAGATAAAGGGAATGATTGTAATTTTTCCTTGTTTGGGTATGTTGGAGGAGAGGGGAGAAGAGAGATTTACTCATTTTTTCTTTAAATTCTCTCATTTTGGAAGGAAAAGGTAGAAGGGGAGGAGAAGGAAAATTTTTCATACTTATTGAACCAAACAAGGGAAAATTGAGATTTTCCCTCCTCTTTCCTTCTACTGATTGAACCAAACGAGAGAAAATTTTAATTTTTTCTCTCCTCCTCTCCCCTTCCCTTTCCCCCAAATCCCTTTAACCAAACATAGCTTTAAAGAAAGACCTTTATAAATCCAAGCATAAAGTCTGTTTTTAACTGTTATAATCAGTACATGCAAACTACATGTAAACTGGATGAGCTTGATTGAAAAATGAAACAACAAATAATTATACAAATAAAATATTTGCGTACAAACCCTATATATGGAAAAAAATTACATTAGAAAAATCACCCCTATTTGATCCTGACAATACTGGAATATGATATAGTGAATAACGATATTAAAAAAATTAATAATTTTGTTAATGTCAAGAAACACAAAACAGTTTGGATTTGGTGTTTATTCACGAAAATAAATAATTTAATTATCTGAAGTAACCAACATTAAATCAGACCGGTCTAAATTTTAAATCTTATCTTTGTATTTCTTAATTGAAATATTATTTTTATAAAATTAATAGCCAAAAATTATATTTATATATTTCTTTTAAAATAAATATATTTTATTAAAAATATAATATAAATATATAATTAGAATTATATAAATATATAAACCTAATTTAAACTATAGAGATAGAGGGATAGAAGTGCAATACTCATTTATCATAAAATCTGAACTCATTTATCATGTAATTAGATATGTTTTTTTTGCATTACATAGATTTGAAAAATAAATCATACTCAATCCACTTTCGAACAATTATCATTTTAGAATTTTGATATATTATTAATTATTTATTAGTTATCCACTTTAATTTTAATAGAACATTTCAATTTATCCATCTACCCTCTTTAATAGAGTTGGATTAATTCTCAATGTCATGAATCATCAATATTAATATGAAATATAAAATCCATGAAAAAACCACATTATTTTTTAGTTATGAAGTGTTTCTAGTTTTTTTAGAAAGAAATCAATTTAACATGACTTTAGTTAAAAGAATTGTGGCAAACTAAGTCTGTGGGAGGATTGATGACTTTGAATTATAAAATAAGTCTATATACATGAAATATACTTTTATCTCATAATTATTTTATTTTTTAAATTATAAAATTACTTTCTTAAATTACGTTTTCATTTTTTATCTTTACTCACTTTATTTTTACTGTTATTTTTTACTTGAAATAAACTTCTGTATATTTTTTTATTTTTTATCTTCCTTTTCAAAGGGTAAATGACACCTAAATATCCCATAAATAAAATATTTTAAAAAATATACTTAAAACTTGTCTAATTACCATAAGATACTTATGTATTTAATTGGAATTTTTACCCCTGTTAAATTTATTTAAGATATCACTTACAAATATATGAGGTTTAGTTGCAAATATCCGATAATCAATTATAAATCTACATGGATCATTTGGAAATGTGCTATCAAACCATACTTAGCCTATTTCAGGATGATTTGCAGCTGTTCCTTGAGGATTTCCAAAGTGATGTTTATATATTTGCAGCTGATCCTTGTATTTCCATCCCCGACTTTATGAACAAAAAGGGAATTTCACCTCAAAAAATGTTTCCAATTAGCTATCTTAATATATTATGATAATTAGACAAGCTCTAGGTATGTTTAGATATATTATGGTAAATATGAAAACTTTGTAATTTAATTAGATAATTATATATATTTTAAATTATGTGAAAATCTTATATTGCTCATATTATTACTTAAATATATATAGTTCATTGACGTCTTATGATCTATATAGCCGATCTCACATAGTGGGACAACAACAGCAACATTAGCCTTATCCCACTATGTGGGGTTGGCTACATGGATCATATGACGCTAATAAACTCTATCAAATATCATCTTCTCAAATAAATCATTTCTTAAAAGATCATTCTTTATAACTTTTCTCAGTGTCCTTTTTTGTCTTTCTTTACACCTTTTGATAGGGTTTCAAACAATTTGATCAACATAAGCCATTTGATCAATTCCGCTTATGTAGTGTCATAACTCGTTTCAAGCCTGGGTAAAAGAGGAAAGTTGTGTTAGACCCTCGATAGCTAACGTTAAAAATCTGTCAAATCTTTATGGCAAAATCAAATTATACCAAAAACACAAAATGATCCAAGCAAAGCTCACATGTAAACATTGTCTGAGTGTTCAAGCAAAAAGTCACAACCCCACCACAAGAGTTCTCTGCGGAAAGCAACGAACGTCTCATTAATCAACTTTATTGAGTCTGTGAGGGACCTTTGTATTCTGCAGTCTGCCCTTGATCATATTAGGCAGCTTGTTTATGATGATATGCTGGGAATTTAATTTTGACTTTATTGATTTTTTTTGGTGAATTTGAATTCATAAATTGAATTATGGACGGTCCATGTAAGAAAGATGGTGTTATAATTATAAAACCTTTGTAGTTGGTTATACTAGGCCCAAATTTAAATCTCACCCCAGATGATGTGACCAGAGAACCCAGAAAGATTATCTCTGGGCTTTTCCTTTACTGTTCACCAAAAAAAGAGCCCAGAAGGAAAACTTGGAAAGTTGAGGTGCGTGAAGGAAACTGCTTTTTCTGGTCAAAAAAGAAGGAAACTGCTTCTCTCTCCCAACTCAAAAGTTGTGTTGATGCGGCGGGAAAATAACTTAAATGCAATTGTGAATCATGGAAATTCAATGGCAAATTAACCAAAACCTCATTTTTCAACAAAGTAGGGACATTTTAGTTCAAATATTTATTTTTATAATAAAGTGATCCAGGGTCGTCCAGAGTCATATTTGCAATTTAAGATCTTTCAATATATATATATATATATATATATATATTAAGCAGAAACCTAGTATCCAAACAAGTCAAGCCAGGGTTAACTTTTCTAAAGGCATCTTTAACATCAAACAATCTCAAACTTAAGGCATTATATTTAAGTAAAACCTCATCCCCATCGGCTATACCAATGCCCATTGGTGATGTTTTAGTGTTTTTTAATACTCTTGTAACCGTGCTATCTGAATTAAGTATAACAAATTGAAAAACTTCAGACTATATTAAATATTTATATACTCAAAAAATAAGATTTAATATATACATGCAGTTAAGGTTCATGATATAAAGTAAATATTAATTACTAAGCAAGCCTCTATTAATGCATAGAATTTAAAACAACAAAAAAGAAAATAGTCGTAATAGTTGTGTTATTTATAATTTATGAATATCACGGCTTGAGAAAGGATTATAATGCATGAAAAAGGATTATGATTTATAATTTGTGTTAATAATTATTAAGCATGCCTCTATTAATGCATGAAAAAGGATTCAAACCCAGTTACAAAGTCCTGCAAAATCATATTAAAAAAAGAAGAAAAAAACCGAAGCATGACTAACGCACTCAAACACGTACGAGAAACAAATTAAGCAGAAAATGGGTATATGTGTGTGTGTGGAATGAAAGAGATGACACACACACAACCGGGGTTTGATTTGTGGAGGTGAGCACTTGGGTTGTGAAACTGCGCTTTTCAAGTCATTGTGGAACAGAACATGGACAAAGACCGAGGTATCATGTACAGCCTCTATCATGTACCCAATAATCCTGAAATCCTAGCTTATGTAGACATGAAATAGGAAGTCCCATTCAACTCCATCATAGGCTTTATTCATATCCAGCTTCAATGCAAATTCACATTTTGCAACACACCGATCTTGTAAATAATGAAACACTTCATGAACAAAGGAAAGTGTTGTCAAAACCCATACGTCACATGCACACAAGCCGTTTGGTTCTCCATAATTATATAAGGGAGGAGAGCATTCATCCAATTAGCTAGTATTTTGGATACAAGCTTAGACATAAAGTTGCATAAACTAACAGGATGGAAACTACTCACAGTAGAAGGGGCATCTACTTTGGAGATCATGGCAGCCACATATGAAAGAATGCTTGCATTAAGTCACACACATCAGTACCTACAGTGGACCAGAATTTCTAATAAAATAGGTCAGGAAAACGATCAGGCCCCGGCGCCTTCAAGCCTCCTAGATCAAAAACTTCTTTCTTGATTTCATTATTAGTCACTACCGCAAGCAATTAGGCATTATCCCCAACAGATATCAAAGTAGGGACATACCAAAGGGCATCCGAAAAACTCTGCTCCCTATTTGTAAAAAATAACTAATTAAAAAAAAATCAGCAAAGCAACCTGCAATTTCCCCTGATCATCTGTCTATCGGCCATCAGCAAGTTGGAGCTTAACAATTTTATTTGATATTCTTGTGTGAATATAGACATGTGAAAGAATGTGGAGTTTTTATCTCCTGCCTGCAACTAATGAATCTTGGCCCATTGAGACTAATACAACTCTTCTTGATCCCATAGTTCCTCCACCCTTTATGTTAAAGTGGTAGCTTGTTGTCGAGTTTCATCATTCCATTCCCGTTCCATACATTGCTGAAATTCTACCATCAATGCATCAGTCAATTTCTTATTATTGGGGAAGGCATGATGGCTCCAAGAAGTAAGACCTGTCGAACCTGAGCCAAACAACTGAGAAAATTCTCCATCAGTGAAGCATCATTATGGTGTTGAGCATGCTAGTGAGACTTAACAATATCTGCACAATCACCATAAGACAAACATAACTGTTCAAACTTAAAATGGCGCTTGGTCTTCTTTTCAGTATAATTCAAATCAACTAGGAGGGGGCAGTGGGTCGAACCTATTGCCTCTAGGTGGAAATATTGAGTGCGTTGATACGATTTCTACCAATTCACATTACACAATGCACGATCTAGTTTTTTCTAGAATATTGGCTTGTCCAAATCTTCCATGCATTAGGCCACGTATAAATATAATCGTTAAAACTCATATCAATCAAACCAATATGAAATAAGAATTCCCGTAAAGTATGAATACGCCTGTCTGCTGCAATCCGGCCCCCCTGCTTTTCAGAAATCGATAACAGCTCATTAAGGTCTCCAATGAGAATCCAAGGAGTAGAGGAACTAGGATTAAAAGTAGACAATTCTTGCCACCATTCAATTTTGTCTTGTTCAACAGGAGGCCCATAGGCGAAACTGAAACAGCCAGTAATACTATCTAGACCACCTTTAATCTCAGTATGAATAATATTTTTAGAAGCCCATAAGACTTGTAAATCACTCCAACACACCACCACAAAGTTAAACCACTTGACAGACCCACGAGTTCAACCATGATTGAGTAAGCCATGAGTCAAATGAGGCCTACACCACCACTATTCCACATCACCTAAAGAATGCAAATGGGTAGCATTGCATACTCGCCACTCATGACTAAGTAAACCACAGTGATGACAATGGGAATGATGTTTTTTCATATTGAAAAGCAATCCACAGTTTTGATCGAGCAGGTTGTGATACCCAAACACCCTCTGTGAGTGGCAACAAAGTATTGATAGCGATGCGAACACGGTCAAAACTTCGCACCAAACCTCCATCCTCCTGTAGTTCTCCTTAGTCATACCTTCCCACGAGAGGTTGTGTATTTGCACCCAGAAGTTGCACCAAGTTAGATCAACCTCATGAAATGCTGTTGAGCGAGGCCACTTACTTAGAACCAATAAACAACCTTGAGTAGTCCACGGGCTGCCACGTTGGATCCTCTCAAAATCTTCAGGATTATTAAATTTGAAGATAGATAAATTATCTCAGCACTCGCAAACTTAACTACTTCAGGCTTGAGACCCCAACTTCGAAGAATGAGATTCTTAGTTGTTGGTCTGTCACTGTCAGCATATTTCGAGCCCCACACTCTACCAACCAATGTATTTGGACGAAAAGCAACACTGGAAGAAGCCCTCCAACCCAAACCCATCAGTAGCTCTTCATCATAATCCACTTCAAGTTCTGTATCAACTTCCATATCCTTAGCCAAGGTGATGGTGAGAAACGAGAAAAATGAAAACAAATGAGAAAAACTGATCACAGAGACTCCCGAAAATGGGGAGGTTTTGCTCTCTACAAAGGAGAGGTTTCAACTTCAAACCTATCTACCCACTTAAATTAATAGAGTTGGATCGATTCTCAATGTCATGAAATCTCAATACACAGGCGATGAGACTGATGATTTCTTTGCTTTGCTTTACCTTCTCAAAGCTCGATCAATAAATCAGAATTTGAATTGGAGGTAACCAGTGATTTTCTGATCAACTAGATGTTTGAAAATGGAAAATTGGAAACTGAAATTATCCTCTGTTATTTACTGTCATTGTTGGGCTAGTCAAACGAGAGCATGATTTAAAAGTTGTAAACAGTAATCTAATATTAGTTTACACTTTTTCTTGGATTCAACTGCTTATTGTCTAAGGTACAAATCGATTGCTCATACTAGGTTTGGGACGTACTTCTTCGGATGGTTATGTTTTGCAATGATGCTTTAAATAATACTCATATTTTGTCTTTAATTGAGGTCAAAATGGTTTGACAATTTATATGGAAATCATTGGAGCTCATTGTTTGGCTGCTATTTTTTAACCTTCAAGCCTGACAGCCCAATAGATTTTGTTATGTGATCATTCTCTCAGCATAGATATCTTGGCAAACAGAACGTTATAAACTCCAAAGTCATGTTTTCTATATATGCAACAAAGTTCAAATTTTTCCCTTTAAATTGGATATCCTAAAATGATTTTTACCTAAAATGAAGAGAAAGACACAAAATGGTGGGTTTCACTTTTATGGAACCCATATATCAAAAGTGGACTTGACTATTATGATTGAATCTATCTCTTTCTTTACTTTCTTTTGGACAAACCTCTTTCTTCACTTTAAGAAACTACAGAATCCATTTCGCGCCAAATAAAAAGAAAGTATAGAATTCCTCACTTTAAGGGCTCCTTATAGAACTTGATATCCTACTTTACGTTTTTCAAGTATGGGCAATACAGTTTATAAAACAGCTTGGAGACGCTCTGCATTTAGTGTGATGGAGATACTTTGAATCTGCTTCTTGGTACCCTATGGCAAGATAGCCAAGAGCCTCACCACCAAGGTACTCCTTGGCGTCAACTTTCATGTCCGATATGCACCAAGTTCTTAGCTCAAAATTATGTTGTGCTATTCCTTTTCCGGGACCTTGATTGGCTGCACCCAAAATATGACTTCCCCAGGTGGAAATTTAACGATTTCATCTTTATTGTGAGTTATGAGATGGAGATTTCTTTTCCCATGAAATGTGAGATGAAGTATTTAATTTGTCCCAAAAAGTGGACAAAAAATCAATGTTTTTTAAACTTGACCGATCCAGTTAAGGCATTAGTTCTAAGTTCATTGATTCAATTGTGGTCAAATTGTGATTTTAATAATAATAAAACTAATATATTTTAGTTTTATATATTATATATTATATAGAAAATTTAAAAATCTATTACTAATAAATTTTATAATTTAATATTTAATTATAAATAAATCAATATTCATCCATAATCACATTTAAAATTTAAAATAGTTAATTAATTTTATTTTTAAGTAAATTTATAATTATTTAACATGATAATAGAAAAAATTATAAAAAATAATGTTATTTTGTATTGAAAATTAAGTTTTTTTCACTTAAAAACTTAAAATGACTAAAAAGTAATTTGACCGATTCATACATACTTATCTTTGATCAGTTTTGGCTTGTTTGACTAGTTGGTTCTATTCTTAGTCAATTTTTTAAAGTTTTCCACTTGCCCTAACATTAGTTTATCAATTTTGAGCCATTCTACTACAAGAAGTAGAAAATATCCTCATCTGTTTACTTTTTTTTTTTTATAGCAATCTTCATCTGTTTACTTAAAAGACAGGATAGTCTAATATTTTTTTTTAGTAAATTCAACACACATACATTTTTCAAAATATTACAAAGTTTTTTTAATTTATAAAAATCATAAATATGTTTTATTTTAAAAAATTATGTAGAATTTTTAAATCAGAGAGTAAATTATATGAGTTCTCTGAAAAAAAATTGTTAAAAATTATACGATTTTTTATTTTTAAAATGTATATAAACTTTTCATGGACATAATGTGGAGAAATCTGAATAATATTAATAAATTTTGTGGAAAGTATATGCAATTTATTTTTATAAAATATATATAATTTTTTAAATAAAAGAAGACTCAAATTATGAATAAAATTATGTTTTTACCAAAAAAAATAGTCCGTACAATTTAAAACTTTTGTTAAAAAAATTGTATATTACTCCATATGATCCTTATTATAAGTTACATTCTATAAGTTTTCAATAATCCTAAATATTTGCCACACTATAAAAAACTTGGAGCATTATTTTTTTTTTTCACAAATGCCTTTGTAGTGGAAGTCGACTTATTGATTTTAAGTTCAAAATTTAAAATTTGAGAAATAGATTTGTCAAGAGTGATAAACTATATTTAATAAATTTAATTAAAGATGATTTTCGAAAATATTGATAATTTTTAAAAATTTTGAAAACATAAACTAATTTTAACTACTTTCCTTAATATATATATATATAATAGTTAAATGCAAATTACAATAATAAGAACCGCAAGTAACACTACTAGAAAAATTGACATTAATGACGAGCAAATCCGTCACTAATTTTAGATTTAGTGACCGAAACTTCTATCATTATATCCGTCACAAATATGGTACCATTAATTTAAGTGACGGATACATATATGTCACTAATTTTGTAATGGACAAATCTGTCACTAAAATAGACATATCCTTCACTAATAACTTTTTTTTTAAAAAAAAAATATTTAGAGTTTTGGAACTTGCTTTTAATTATGATTATCCTCTCTCATACCAAACTTAGTGCCTATTTGGATAAGGAAATTTAAATGATTATGGGATCTATAAGTGATTATGTGTTGAACCTGCTAAATGAAAGCAGTTTTTCAATAAGCACTTATACCTCAAATAAGTGCTTATAGAAGAAACTGATTTTTTCTACTTATGATAATTATTTATTATCTCATAATCACTTATTTTATTTTTATTTTTCATTATCCATCTAATAATTACTTAAACCCCAATTTCCAAACTTTTTTTTTCTCAAAATCACTTATGAGGTAAAAATATCCAAACACAAATCACTTTTGACATAATCACTTATTCTCATAATTATTTATGAATAAGTACTTATCCTCATAATCACTTATACATAATTCAATCCAAACACACCCTTGTTGTACTCCTTCTATAGTCCCATTGTCTCATATAAAAATTTTATATTTTTATAGAATTTTTTAAATCAGAGAGTAAATTATATGAGTTCTTTGAAAAAATTGTTAAAAATTATATGATTTTTTATTTTTAAAATGTATATAAACTTCTCATGGACATAATGTAGAGAAATCTGAATAATATTAATAAAATTTGTGGAAAGTATATGCAATTTATTTTTATAAAATCTATGTAATTTTTTTAAATAAAAGAAGACTCAAAATATGCATAAAATTATGTTTTTACTTTAAAATAGTCCGTGCAATTTAATGCTTCTGTTAAAAAATTTGTATATTACTCCATATGGTCTTTATTATAAGTTATATTCTATAAGTTTTTGAAAATCCTAAATATTCACCACATTATAAAAAGATTTGGAGTATTATTTTTTTTTTCACAAATGCTTTTATATTGGAAGTCAACTTATTGATTTTAAGTTCAAAATTTAAAATTTGAAAAATAAATTCGTCGAAGAGAGATAAACTATATTTAATAAATTTGATTGAAGATAATTTTGAAAAATATTGATAATTTTTAAAATATTTGTGAACATAAACTAATTTTAACTACTTTTCTTAATATATGTAAAATAATTAAATATAAATTACAATAATAAGAGCCACAAATAGTTTAGTACATTTTTTATCTATAAGAATCAAATTCTAACCACATATTTTGAATTCTCATCCTAACGCGTGAATGCATGAATTAAGTTGGATGATCAGAGAATTTAATATAGATTTTATATAATTATCTAGTATTATTAGGGTAGATTTGATTCGTGCATTATTGGCCTAATTAGAGATAATTTTTTTAATATGATTGTTCTTATGTACAAAGTTTGAACTCTTAATCCTATTTAAAGAAAATTAAATCAAATAATTTTATGAGTTCGGTCGCAGTCACGCTAATGAAACGCTAATGATTGCATGCGTTGCGGTAAAAAACTCTCTGCGATCCAACTGGTCTGGCCATTGATAGCATGACGCGTTGCACTTTCTATTTTTAATCTTTTGTAGCCAAAACGCATCCGTGGGGAAAAAGCAAACCTGAGATCTCCATTCGCAAGGCTATGCGCGGGAAGAAGCTGATTACCACATTATAACCATGCCCATGTTGTGCTTTGATCGAAATGAATATGGTCATGGGTGAACAGGTCATGCATGCAACCTTTGTCTTATGGAAACATGTAGGCTATAACCTACCAGTTAAACAATAAAAATTCAATATCTCAAAAAATTCATTACAAATTATTGAAGATCCAATAACTTGAATCCGAACTAAAATTATGATGGAAATACATTGTAAGGTCTGATCCAGAAATTATATGAAGATGAGTTAATATTTGAGGAGTAAGAGATTTCTAAACCTATTATTGAAAAAAGAATAATAATTCTGATTTAAGTCCAAATTTCAAGTGAAGACTAATTCATAAATCAAAGCCCAAGAATATAAGCGATTACTTAAATGGCATGTTTTTAATTAGTTAGTTTTATGATATTTTTTTAGATTTATTTTATTTTTATTTTAATTGATTTGATTTAATTTAAATTAGAATTAGAATAATTTTGTGGTTTCATATTTATATTTGAAGGGACCAATCATAGGTTTAGATTTAATTTAATTTAATTTGAATTCTATTAAATAAAACTATCTTTATCTAATAGTCTTTAGATAATTCATTAGAATTTAGTTTTCTTTTCTTATTTATAGATATTTGTAATACCACTTTTCTTAATATTAATAATATTTAGATTGTATTCAATTAGTGAATGTCACAAGTTCTTTGTATTTTTTTAAAATATATATCGACTTATCAAGAGAATTAATTTCTCTTGTGGTGTCCCCTCTGAAGTTTTTAAAATCCCCATATTCTATTGTGTTTCAGAATTTTTGATCAATCTTCCTTTGGATTCGTGTTTTCACTTTGCAGACAAGTTAGGGTCCATTTGGTTCTCAGTTGGTTAAAAATGAGTTTTAGTTAATGTTGTCAGAACCTGACCAGATATTGAACCGAACAAGTCACTGGTTCAAGGTTCAATGGTTCGACCGAGGTCGAACCAGGGTCAGACTGGTAATAACTAAAATAATATATTTAAAATAAATAATATAAGTTTAAACAAATTTTATAATTTAATTAAAATCTCAAATTAAATAATATTCAATTATCAATATATTATTTACCACAAACAAATTATTAATGAGTTTCATAACTCAATATTTTAATTTAAATAAGCTAATATTCATTTATAATCATATTTTTAGTTCAAAATAATAAATTAATAATTTATTATTTATTAAGTAAATAAATAATTTTTAAAAGTTATATATCATAATAATGTTTATATAATATTATAATATATAAAAAAAACATATTTTGTATAAAAAATTATGCTATTTTATCTTAAAAATTGAAAAGAATTTTTTTAAAAAATTATGCAGAATCGGTTCAAACCGGTTCTACCGGTTCAAGGTCGGTTTCACCAGTTTTGGACTGGTTCTCATCGGTTCTAAATAGTACCAGTTGAGTACTATGACCGGACCGGACTAGGCACCGGTTCCCGGTCCGACCGGTCCAGTCCAGTTTTAACAACAATGGTTTTAGTACGTAGAATTGGTTTTGTAACGTAGTTATGATAAAAATTGGTTTTGGACTAACGTATTTATATTTAGATTATTTATTTGAAAATTGGTTTTGACAAAACTCATAGTTTTTCTTCAAATTGAGTTTAAACTCTATCTCATGGTTAATTTAATTTACTTGAACTAAAGTTTAATCTTCATTTATTTAATTGGTAATAAATTATATCTCATATAACATTTTTTTACAAGTCATGATCTATGAAAATTAAAATTTTGAGGGAATATTTTGGTCAATAGATAGGAGAAATTTTATGAAAATTTTATTTTCCTAATTTTTCAACCAAAAATCATTCTGAAACGAAAAAGGAAAAATTTGCCAAACAAACCCAAATCTTTATCGACCTTGGTTTTGACCCCAAACCAAGATTTGAGAAGTGTTTCCAAACACACCCTTAACTTTCTGGGCTTTTAGGTATTGACCTTAAAAGGTTCCACATCATCTCCATAATTTTTACTCAAAAAAACAAAAAACTCTACACATATATAGGCAACTTTGATTATATAATTGAGTTGGTTTGGAGTTCACCCTTCGGAGGACGGATTCAGGACTTGATGATTGGGGGTCCAAATTGAAAATAAAACATAGAGTGGGGGCTAAAATTTGATTTAAAAATTTTGCAAATGGATGTATACCTTTTACAAAATGGCTATTAGAGTCTTGGGGGCCCTACATCCGTCCTACACCCTTCACATGATGGATGATTTCATGGAGAGATGGTAACTAGCAGACATGTCACAATCCTCAAATGAAATTTACCATGAAACATACTACAATTCAATTATGGAAAAATTTTAAATAAATACAAAAAACATAAAATATTTTTAAAAAATAATATTAATTCATCCTAATTCCAAAAAATTATCAAGATTTATAATTGAAATTAAAATTGGAAGGAAAAAGATGAAAATTTCATTCCTATGTGTAAATAACTCATTTGTAAGTGGTAATAGTATATTTGTAAGTGATAATAATGTATTTGCAAGTGTCACACCCGGGAAAATGCAACAAAAAGAAAAGAGAGAACATAAGTGAGAGACAAATTGGGTTTCAAAACGAAAATCGACCTATGAGGAGTCGGCATCAAAATTTTAAGGGAAAATCTTAGAAAACTAAATTAAGAAAAGAAAAGGATGGTCTGCATAATCAGAGTTGGGTTTAGGAGTCAATTGTACGTTGAGAAAGTGTTAAGCACCCCACGACACTCGTTCCTAGGAATGGTTACCTTACGTTGATTGTGCATATTAATATGATTTTAAAAGTATTTTGGTTTTCCTTTTATCATTCACATGTAAAAATAAGGGTAGAAAAAAAAAATTAAGGAAATTGGGGAAACTTGGAAAACAAAATAAAGAGAATAAATTAAATTAAAAATTAAGGAGATTTAAGAAAAAAATGGGAAAAAAGAAATTGAGAAAATTAATTGAAAATATTTGTTAAGGAAATTGATAAGTGAACTCTTTTGGAACCCGTCCAAAGAATCCACTTTGATACATAAAACACCCGGTTCTTTGCGAAACAAGGAACACAAAGACTAGACAGCAAAGAAAATGAATAAAACGAACAAAAACAATGGCAAAAGAAAATAATAATAGAGAAGATAAGAAGCATAGATGTTGGTCTTGAGAAGTAGAACCCAAGAAAATTGGTCTCTTGAACCCTAGTTCTGGTGACGCCATAAGGATTGGTCAATTTCTTGATAAGTCATAGTATACTCAAAGAATCGCAAGAGGAAACTCACAAAACTAAAATTTTCATTCATCTAAATCTGCAAAATGCATATGAAAGTTAACCTTACATAGGCAAGATAAAATCTAACATAATAAGCTTAGAAAACCTAATTAATTTGGGCTCAAGTAATCCGAATAGGATTAGGAGACTTTAGGCCCAAACAACACTCCTATTGGACCTAGGAAACTAGTAAAATAATAAAATAAAATAACGAAAATTTATAAGAAAATAATAAAATAAGACCTAAGATCTTATAAACATGCCACCATATTAATGAAATCACATGTTTGGCACATGACATGTTTATTTACAAGGTGGTCTATCAAAAAGACTACTAATTAACTAATTGTGCTTTATTAATTAACAAAGTTTAGCCCATAATTAATAAAAATGAAATTAATACTAATTAAGCCCATTGATGTCTAAATCACATGCTCTTTTAATGAAGCACATGATATTTTAAGTAACCTCATTCAATGGGCTCATCTTGGGCTTGGATTTGAAACTTGTATTTTGGAGTTGATAATCTCACTTAAGCTTGGGCTTTATATTCAGCACCTTGATCAAGTCTTCCAAGCTCTCCATGCTTTGCTCCAAACTCTTCTAATTCATGTCTAGCCCTTATTCTATCATTTTGAAGATTCGAGGATGAATCTTTTTGAAGAGGAAGGAAATGATAGAGGATGACTTGGACAAATTCAGGAACATGGTAGGAGGCCTTATCACTTGGAAAGATTCAAGCTCAAGAGAAGCCCATTTGGAGAGATTACTTAAAAGATCATGTGCTTCACTAAAATAGCATGTGACTTAAGCATTATTGGGCTTAATTAGTGTTAATTTTCGTTTTTATTAATTATGGGCTAAACTTAAGTGACTAATAAAGTCCAATTGGTTAATTAATAGTCTTTTTGATGGCCTAACTTGTAAATAAACATGTCATGTGCCACATATGTGATTTCATTAATGTGGTGGCATATTTATAAGAGCTTAGGTATTATTCTACTTTTTTTTTTGAATTTTCGTTATTTTATTTTAGGGCTTTATTTTATTAGTTTTTTAGGTCCAATAGGAGTGTTATTTAAGCCCAAAGTCTCCTAATCCTATTAGGACTACTTGAGTCCAAATTAATTAGGGTTTCTAGGCTTATTAGGTTAGATTTTACCATATCTATTTAAGACTAACTTTCATGTGTGTTTGTTAGATTTGAACGATTAAAGTTTTAGATTTTTTGTGAGTTTCTCTTGCATTCTTTGAGTGCTAGAGCGAACTGCGACTTATCAAAGAATTGGTCCTTCCTTGTGGCGTCACCGAAACTAGGGTTCAAGAGACCGATTCTCTTGGGTTCTACTTCATAAGACCAACATCTATCATTCTTATCTTCTCTATTATTATTTTCTTTTGCTACTACTTTTGTCTGTTTTGTTTATTTTCTTTGCGTCTAGTCTTTGTGTCTCTTGTTTCGCAAAGATCCGGGTGTCATACACATCTAAGTGGGTTCTTTGGACGGGTTCCAAAACGGTTCACTTATCATTTGGTATCAGAGCTTAGGTACGCAAATCAAGGTGTGTTTTTTGTTTTACTTATTTCCTTGTTTCATTCCATCTTTGTTGCTGAAAGAAAATTTTCGCGTCATTGTTCATCAGTGCGATTATCACTGTTCATCATTATTGTGCACAGTATTGTTCATCGTCACTGTGTGTGGCTACTATTCACTGTTACTATTTGTGCATCCTTCTTTGATCTATTTCCTTTAGATTTCTTTTATTGGAAATTTTAGTTCTTTTGTGCTCATTTTGTGTTGGTTATTATTTAATTAAATTAGGATCTTTGAGAACTTTAATTTTGAATTTTTGTTTTCTGTGATTGTCATTTCTTTTAAAAACTGATTTCCTTTTGATTAAAGTTGTGGTTTTAATTTAGCACTCTCATAAGAAAGAAAATTTTGAGTGGAAAAAGGTAAGAGAGAAATTGTATGATATTTGAAAAAGTCTTGACTTGTGTGAAACATGAGTGCATTTGCATTATTTGAGTGAAATACGTGAGAGAGTGTGTGATGTCCCTATTTCTTTCTTTTTGTTTTACAATAACATTTCAGATTATAAATATGACTATTGGAGAAGTTGATTTTAAGGCCTTATTAAGAACTTTCAATGATCAAATTAAGGAAGTGAATGCAAAATTGGATGGCCTAGAGTTTCCTTTAAAATGAAAGCAAGGCATAATCCGAAGGTTCCTGCTCACACAGATGTTCTTAGCAAGATCAAATTGAAGATCCCACTATTTCTTGATGAGAAAAATCCTGTTGGTTACTTGGATTGGGAAAGAAAAGTTGAACAAGCCTTCGCATGTTGCAGTACTCCGAAATAAAGAAGGCATAATGTGCTTACCTTCGATTAAGTAAAAAGGTTGCTACTTGGTGGAAACAGATGGAAACTAGACGAACTATGAATAGAGAACCTTTCATTATAACATGGAATGAAATGAGAGCAGTCTTGAGGCAAAAATACATGACATCCAAAGCTAAAAGTGTGGTTGAATATTCCAAGGAGATGCAAGTGCTTGTGGTCCATGATTCATGTGATTCCCACATGGAGAAAGATGATCAAGTGGAAGATGACATTGCTACCACTTCAACAACTGATGACATAACAAGAGAATCCATTACAGGTATACATGATCCTCAAAACTCTGATATTAATGTCTCTTGTGATTTAAGATGTGATAATTCTAGTAAGATAAATGATGTTACTTACATTGATGATATCCCTTATGATGGAACAACTGAATTGGAATCTGAATTGAGATATGCTGAACTTAAGAATCCCGATGTGCTTCTAATATGCAAATTGAAAATAATGTTGTACCACAATTAGAAAATGAATTTCATGATGTTGCTTGTGCTTATGAGCAAAATTATCATTGTTTTCATCCTTTAGCTGAAAAATATGATTTATTTGTTATTAATGATTTAGTGGAAAATTCTGTGGATGGTATGATTCCTTTGGTAATTAACTCTTATAATTGCATTGATGTTGAGCATATTGACATGGTAATTGGAGATTATGTTTTTGATTCTAACTTGAATGAGCATATTAGTCTTTGTTTTTTTTGTAGTTGAAAAGGCCCATGAATCATTGCCATATAATTTAGGTGAAACTCATGAAAAAATAAAGAGTAAGCTTAAGTGGAAAAACATGAGTGGGAAAATTAAGAGAGAAAGAGTCCACAAAAATGTAAAGAGTGCAAAAAGAATAAGTGAGAAAAAGATTGAGAGAAGAATGAAAAAGAGAAAGAAAAAGAGAGAAAAGAGAAAAGAAAAGGAGAGTTTGAGGAAGAATGAAAGTGAAAGTAAGCTTAAAGTAGTTTGTACAAAACTTCTTCCTTCTTCACCTCATCTTTCTTATGTGTCTTTATTGTATTTTCTTTGTCCTTCTCATTATGTTTTTAATTTCTTTAAATTATATCATACATCATTGTTGCATGAGTCCATAATTTCTTTTGAGTCCAAATTTTTTGAGTTAATAATGAGTTCATTAGTTACTTTAGTGCCTTCTTTCTCTAGTTTATCCTTCTATGTCATTCCATCTCATCATATAGTATTTTTTATTTCCTATGCATTTGTGAAGTAGTCCCTATTCATTTTTTGTTTTATGTCGCTTGTGTGTTTCATAAGTCATGTGCTTTCATGCTCCATTGTTGGTATTGTGTCCCATCTCATCCATATAAGTCTATTATGTTCCATTCTCTTTCTAGTTCATTCCCTTCTTTTGGTTTTGTGTTAGTATGTACTTCTTTAGTCATTACTTCTCTATCTTTGTCTTACCATTGTGCATCATCATCTAATATTAAATCTGTCTAGATTTTGAGTTTATTGCATTATAATTACATCTGGCCAGATTTCATCCCGTATGATCTTTCTCATGCATTGGTTTCAATTAAGTCCTTTTGTGTCAAGTTTTGTCCCCATATCATTCCCCATGAATCCGCTAACACCTTGGTTCCATTTAAGTTTTGTTGTTTCGAATTGATGTTTAGCTATTTGTTACAGGTTTTGAGAGAGGTTGATGAAAGCTTTTGTTTTTCTATCCATGAAAATGAGTTGTATATGATTCAAACAAATGGATTGCATAGTAAGGTTTTTGATCCTGGTGATTAGTTGCAAAAGCTTAGAGGAACATTTAAAGCCAATTTGCAACCAAGGGAGAATATTGTCTTCCAAGTTAATGTGAAGATCAAAGCCACAAAGTAATAATCAAGTCTGAAAGGTAAGTATACTCCTTGTTATCTATTTGATGCTTTTAATCGTTCCCTTTCTTTCCACGTAGATTATGAAGATTCGAGGACAAATCCTTTTGAGGAGGGAGGGAATGATAAAATAAGGGATAGATATGAATTGCAAGAGTTTGGAGCGGAGCATGGAGAGCTTGAAAGACTTGATCAAGGTGCTGAATATAAAGCCCAAGCTTAAGTGAGATTATCAACTCCAAAATACAAGTTTCAAATCCAAGCCCAAGATGAGCCCATTGAAGGAGGTTACTTAAAATATCATGTGTTTCATTAAAAGAGCATGTGACTTAGACATTAATGAGCTTAATTAGTATTAATTTCATTTTTATTAATTATGGGCTAAACTTTGTTAATTAATAAAGCACAATTAGTTAATTAGTAGTCTTTTTTATAGTTCATCTTGTAAATAAACATGTCATGTGCCAAACATGTGATTTCATCAATATGGTGGCATGTTTATAAGTGCTTAGGTCTTATTTTATTATTTTCTTATGAATTTTCGTTATTTTATTTTAGGGTTTTATTTTATTAGTTTCTTAGGTCCAATAGGAGTGTTGTTTGGACTTAAAGTCTCCTAATCCTATTAGAATTACTTGAACCCAAATTAATTAGATTTTCTAGGCTTATTAGGGTATATTTTACCTTGTCTGTTTAAGGTTAACTTTCATATGCGTTTTTCAGATTTAGATGAATGAAAATTTCAGTTTTATGAGTTTCCTCTTACGATTCTTTGAGTGCTAGAGAGAATACTATGACTTATCAAGGAATTGGTCAATCCTTGTGGCGTCACCGGAACTAGGGTTCAAGAAACCAGTTCTATTGGGTTCTACTTCTCAAGACCAACATCTATCCTTCTTATCTTCTTTATTATTATTTTCTCTTGCTATTATTTTTGTTTGTTTTGTTCATTTTCTTTACTATCTAGTCTTTATGTTCCTTGTTTTACAAAGATCTGGATGTTTTACGTATCAAAGTGGGTTCTTTGGACAGGTTCCAAAAGGGTTTACTTATCAGAAATTTAATAAAATGAATTAAGAAAATAAATTTATTTACAAGGACAGACTTGACCCAAAATCGGAACCTGGAGTCTACATACCTTGCGATGGGGATCAAAGTCCACGTAGGTCAGAACTAAAAATGCATGTCAGTTGGTTGATATTTTTTAATTATAAAATTTTTGTGATAAAAGAAAGTTAATTAAAAATAATTTAACTTTTTGTAAACAAAACAATTTTCTGAGATTGAGTTAGTGCGTTTTAATTTATAAAAAGATAATTTAATTCAATTTACTTACTTTTATTTTATTGTTTGAAAATTCCTTTTTTATTTTTCTTTAGTTTTTTTTTAAATACCTCTATTTGGTTTTTGACTTTTGAAAAACTATCATATTTTTTTTATACTTTTGAAAATCTTTCTTTTAAAAGAAAACTAATCTATTTGTTACAGACTCACAGCTATGCCTGATAGATCGATTTCTTAATTACTTGCGGAAGTTCTAAACCTTGCGACATAAATGCTTTATTATAATTTTAAGGCAATAATTTAGAAAATACTATTATTATTTGTTTCTAATAAAGTAATTTTATTATATATTTTAAAATAAAAATTGAAAACTTGTTATATTATTATTATTATTATTATTTATTATTTATAAAATATAATTATTTTCTTAAAAGAAAGTTCAACCAATACGTCTACGTGGATTCCCAATCTTATGTGACAACACGGTTAACTAGAATACCTATGTGGGTTCTGGAAACCTGACGTAGTGTGGTTACTAAGTCACTTATTTCTATTATTATTATTTTTTAGATAAAAATCACTAAATGTTGTTATTTATTTAAAGTGTTTCAAAATATATATTTTATTGCAAAATTATAAAACAAAGAGTTATTTATTTCTTTTAACGAATAGAACTCATTAGCTTAAATCATATGTCTACGTGAACTTGCAAACTTACGTGACAATAGGGGTGAACATGGGCCAGGCCGAGCCGGGTTTGACCCATGCCCGATGCCCGGCCCAATGTTCTTTGGGCCAATATCGGGTCAGTATCGGGCTGGCCCGATATTATATATATATATATATATATTTTTTAATTAAAAAATAAAAAATTATTTAATAATAAAAAATATACTTATTTATACTTAAAAATAGATTTTTTTAAAACATAATCTTAGCCAAAAAATAATTTTTTTCAAAATTTATGAATATTTAACCATTATACATTATTTTTACATAAATATTAAGGTAAAAAACTAACTCAAAATTTAAAAAATATTTGAAAAATTAAAATCTTAAAATGTTTTTATAATATTTACATAGTAAATATATTATATTAGATATATGAAGAATAAAAATCCTACAAAATTAATTAAGATATATAAAATAATTGAAAAAAATTAAAAAAAATTATATATATATATAGTTCGGGCCGGGCCGAGCCGGGGTTAGGGTGTCTGACCCTAACCCCAGCCCGATTGACCCAAAAGTGGTTGGGCCGGACCGGGCCATTCGGGCTCGAGCCAACATATTCACCCCTACGTGACAACATGATTAATTAAGCTGTCTGCGTGGGTTCAAAAACCTCACGTGGCATAATTATATGAGCAATTATTTATTCATTTATTAGTTTTTATTTATTATTTTATAAGAAAATAAAATTTTGAGTAAAAAAGCCACTGGGACCTATTATATATATTTATTTTTATAATATACTCGTACACCCCTATGGGCTCACAATGTTAGACCCATACGAAAACAGATCAAAATAATTCATAACAAACTTCTCAACGTTAGGCCCATAAGAAAAACAAATCAAAATATTCATAACAAACTTCCCAACGTTAGGCCCATAAGAAAAACAAATCAAAATATTCATAACAAACTTCCCAACGTCTAGCTCATAAGAAAAACAAACTTCCCAATGTTCGGCCCCTAAACCCAACAGCTCAGTACATTCATAATAGATTTCCCAATGTTAGGCTCGCCCATAATAAAATAGATCAGAGTTCATAACCGAGAAGGCAAGGGTCCTTTGAAGCTTAATCTTTCAACTCACACAATGTTCTAATAGCTAACACCCAATTCCATAACCACAACACCGTTCCTTATTTTTCAGACACACTGTGCAATTCATCATCAAGTTTTGAATGGCTAACAATTGAAGTACTCATTGGGTTTCCACAATAAATCATACTAGATTATCCTAAACCAGTCGAGTATGAAGCTGAAGAGCTCAACCAATTGTCAATTAATAGAGAAACAAGCAATGCTAACATAAAAGGTCTCCTATAAACAAGCTCAAATGTCCCAATTTCGAATTAAGGTTTTCCATAGCAAACAAAATCAACAAGAGATTTGTATAAATCGTTCAGAAGAAAGCATGAATAACCTAAATCCAGGATTCCACAGCTCAAAAAACAAGATTGGAGAAACCCAGAAAAATAAGTGTTAATCGAAAAGGAAGGCACAATTGAAATAAGAATTACCAAACCTAGAGTCTCTGCTACTCAATTCCCAATTCCTAGCGCACTTTGTCTCAAATTTGGCCTCCGATTCGTCTCCTTGATCTCTTCCTCCCTCGGAGGTTCCAGTCCTCTATTCATATCCGAGTGTTTCTCAGCTTCCCAAAATTTCGCTCTGCCTCTTTTATCTCCGCTCAAGCTCTCCTCTCTTATTGCCCGTGTCCCCTCGGCCTCCAAAATTTAAACCTTAGGGTTTTCAACCACCACACTTCCTAAGGGTTTTTCTTTTCTGCAATTGCTTACCGTCCCCCCAAAGCCATTGCCTCCCAGTCGCTTTATAGGTGGTCTGCAAGTGGCCTACAGACCGAAGATCCAGTGGGTGATTGCCCTTCCAGACTGTTCTCAATCCTGCTTTGGTGCGCCGCTTGCCTGCTCCCCTGTTCCTGTTGCTTGCAACCATGCCAGCCGCCTTTCTCTGCTATGGAGGTACGGAGTAATGGGGATTTCCTTTTGTGTTTCCTGCCCCTGTCTGCTGTGCTTCTCTCATGCATGCTCCTTCTTTCTCTCGTGCTTGGCTTCCTCTGTTTCTCGGTCTGCCTCTCGTGCTCCTTTGATCTGGACTCCCTCTGTTTCTTGCTCACCTGAGCCATAAATTAGGGCTCAGGGTGATTGTGGGCTGAAACACTGGGCTTTAGTGTTTCAAGCCCCACAACCCCTTTTTTTGTTATTTAATTAATTTAATTTTTTCTTAATAATTAATAGTTTTTTATATTATTTTATTTTAATGTAATTGAAACTTTTTAAAATATATATATTATTTTTGTTTTTTTTGTTTTTTATTATATTTTTTGTTTGTTATTATTATTATTATTATTTTAAAACTATAAAGATAGGATTCTACTTTTGCTTGTCCTAAATGATTTGATTGATTACAAAAAGGGATAGGATTTTAAAACTTCTAAAAGAAAGAAGATTAGATTTGGATAGTGATTTTTAGATTTTGAAAGATTTGCTTTTATCTTGAAATTAAATGATAATTACTAATTTCCTCACAGAAAAAGGAATTTTGTTTTATTTCTTTTATTTTTTCATTTTTTATGATTTTTTTAAAGGTGCTCGGACGAAATAGAGTGTTCACAGCAAGTAATACAACTTCATTTACAAGTCATAGTAGTATCTATAAATGAGCATATTTTACTTGCAAATACTTTATTATCACTTACAAATTAGTCATTTGTATGAGAAGTGCATTTTTGTCTTTTGCCTTCTAATTTTAATTTCAATGCAAACCTTAGTATTTTTTTGGAATTAGGGTAATTGGGATTATTTTTTGGAAATATCTTTTTTTTTTGTATTCATCTAGAATTTTCCCTTCAATCATTTGAATTTTTTTTCAATAACCATTCCGTATCCATAAAGAAAGAGTGTGTGGATTGGACATGTATTAAAAAATGACTAGACAAGCTATGAGGAAAGTAGATCAAATGACTTTTAACCTTATAAAAAGGTGTAGAAGGAGATAAAAAAAAAATACTAAGAGAATTTATGAGAAATGATCTGCTGATAAATAATTTATCTGAATATATTATTTTTTTATAAAGTTTAATCGTGTCATATGATTCAAATAGTCGACCTCATATAGTCGAATAAGGTTAATTGTTGTTGTTGTAACCATTTGCTATCCCGTTGCTATTTTGGACTCCAACTAATTTGGATCGAGCTATGATCAAACCTATGTGAGGGAGGTTTCTAAAAACATTTTTTACATTTACACGGTCTTAAACTTAAGACATTATACTTAAGTGATCCTAACATCTTTCACTAGGACCTGATGATAATCATTTGAATTTTCAAGCCACCAGAAAATCATCCAAAAGCAAATTAATCACAACAAATCCTTATCCACTACTCTGGTGAAGGCTTTCAAAATGGCAACTCCATAATTTTTTAAATAATATATTTATTTCAATTTAAAAATTACTGTGCCGCATCGCACAAGACAAATTCACAGCAAGGGAACATGTAAAAGCATTCGATTGTTGTCCGTGGATTAAAAAAAGAAAAAAAAAAGACAAACGAAAATGGTGCGTGCGTTGTTTTTTTTCTTTTTAATACCCAACATGCTTGGATGATGATTGATTATTTTTTTTTTGCCGAAGAATGATAATTGATTCAACAAACATAATAGGGGTGAACATGTTGGTTCGAGCTCAAATGACCCGATCCGACCCGACCACTTTTGGGTCAATCGGGTCGGACTAACTTTCGGGCTGGGTTGGGGTTAGGGTCAAACATTCTAACCCTGGCTCGGCCCGAACTATATATATATATATATATATAATTTTTTTTAATTTCTTTTAATTATTTTATATATCTTAATTGATTTTGTAGGATTTTTATTTTTCATATATCTAATATAATACATTTACTATGTAAATATTATAAAAACATTTTAAGATTTTAATGTTTCAAATATTTTTTAAATTTTGAATTAGTTTTTTATCTTAATATTTATGTAAAAATAATGTATAATAGTTAAATATTCATAAATTTTGAAAAAAATTATTTTTTGGCTAAGATTATATTTTAATAAAATATATTTTTAAGTATAAATAAGTATACTTTTTTATTATTAAATAATTTTTTTATTTTTTTATTTTTTTTTAAGAAAATATATATAATATCGGGGCAGTCCGGTACTGGCCCGAAGAACATCGGGCCGGCATCGGGCAGGGGTCAAACCCGGCCCAGCCCATGTTCACCCCTAAAACATATATGTGCATAAACAATGTACTATTGTCTACTTGTTGCATTGCGCATTTTGAGTTTCACATCTTGCTTGAAAGATATAATCACTTTGGAAGTGATTGAAGTGATTCACACGAAATATCTTCATATTTTCACGGACCACTTGATCATAGATATTAAGGGTGTTTAAAATTGATTCAAACTGATTAAACCGAATTGAAATAAGGTATGTTTTAATTTTCGTTGTGTTGAAACCGATTCGCATTGATTTGGTTTGGTTTTAGGCTTTTAAAACCTGAACTAAATTGAACCAAATTTAATATATATTTTTTATTTTTTTAAATACAAATACTATATCTATTTAATGCATTTTCTTTTTATTCTTCTTATTAATACAAGTCTTTGAAGTAAAAAAAACTCATAAACAAGATTGCAAAATATTTATTAGTTTGAAAGAATTAATATAAATAAGTACATATTATTATAATTAATTATGTGAATTTATCAAAAATGTAAAAAAACCATAAAGTTTTACATAAAATATTCATATTTTAGTAAAATATTTAGATATCTTTTATATTCATAAAATATTTATATGGAACTTATTTAATTTAATTTTTTAAAAATATAATGATTTTTTTAAAAAAATCAATTTAGCATTATTCAAACTGAAATTGGATTCAAACCAAATAGATTAAAAGCAAAATAAAAAAAGGTTCCAAGAAGTTTGAAACTGATTGGTTTAATTTGATTGGATTTCTATCCAAAACCAAACCAAACCAATCTTATAAACCGTCTTAATCAATATTACTGTAGCAGCCTAATCATTCTATCCCAAGTGAGAAGGGTCATCCATGGACCATGTTCAAAAAATAAGTGCAAACCTCATTTATTATAAATTTGTGATTATCATATAATTAGATGCATTTTTTCATATTACATAGAGTTTGAAAAAAGGAATTATATTTCTTTCATTTTCAAACAATTATCATTTCAGAATTTCAATAAAGATTTAATTATTTTTTAATCATTTTGCCCCTCATAATGAAACATAACTCTTTAGACTATTTATTAATAAAACATAATAAATAAGGGTATTTTTTTGGCTAATAATAAATAATGATATTTAAATAAAATGCTATTGCATTTTGTGACACCTTAAGCTATTTATTAACTTTTTTAATCTATAAGCATAAATCCAAAATAAAAATTCTTTAAAAAATGGGCATAATTAAACTTATTGATAGTGTGTAGCTTTCTATATATTTTATATGGATAATGGATGGTTATTGACATGACTCGGATAGCAATAAATTTTTCATTGGTTTATTTTCTATTCTGCATGATACATCAATCAGAGTGTTCACTCCTCATATACATTATTACTTGTGGATTTGAATCATTCAAAGTCAATAATTTATAAATTATTTTGAAACAAAGCATAGACCAAAAAAACAAATAAAAGTAGAATGTAAAATTAAAAAGAAATATTTCTCATTCCCTCATTATCAAGTCACTTTATAATTAAGTGTTAGTTACTCAAGGACTGATTATTTAGTTACATGACTCCAACAAGAAGCTAAATTTAACAGATCGATAGAATGATACAAACTATACATACACATGAACATATTCTGCATAAAAGGGACTCAAACTCAAATACATAGTGCTCCGAATTATATCAAATCATATAAAGGAAGAAGCATAACTTAAATTAATGCACTCGAAGTCTCGAACACGTACGAGAAACAAATTAATCGGAAGATGGGTATATATGCGAAATGAGATAGAGGACAAATATATATATGTATATGTATAACAAATAAGGACAAAGTCGTCGAACAGAACAAGGAAAAAGTCCGACGTATCACCCTTACTTAACGCAAACTCCTCCTCTGGTTTAAGGGACACAATTTTGGTTGGTTGACACAGGTTTTCTCCAGGGGGGAAGGCAGCTTTTTTGTTGTTCATAGTATGATTGGTCTCGAGGGCAATCTGGCTTAAATTTATCTGTTTTCTGGGTACCGTCCGTCACAGGGTCGATTCCATTACTCAGAGAGACAACGAGAGGATCTATCGACAAACTGGTTTCCATAGGATCTTCCACATAACTCATGTTGCTGCTGTTGATGTTGCTGTGGGACTGCATGGCCTGGTGAATATTCCGCCATGAATCTGCAAATGCCTTGAGGCTAAGGAACAAGGTCATGGTCATCAGAAGGAGAAGCACTTTGGAGATGCAGTTCTTCATTCTCTTGATCGATGATGAGTTGAACTCTCACTCTGCTTCTAATTTGTAATTTGCTGTCCTGTGCTCTCAACTCACACAGAGACGGCGTCTCTTCATAGAGGTGACCGCCCAGAAGATGAAGATGGAAACTTCATCAATTGTCTGATGGAGAATCGTCCTAGAAAGGGGACAGAAAATTAATAATCACGTGCGGGTGTTTCTTAACAGAATTAAATAACCCTCCAATTACAAAACAATTGACGCTTTGAAAGATTTAAAAAGCTAGTAAATAATGTATTGATTAGCAAAATCCTCCTTCATTTTTTTAAATAAGATTTAAGATTTTAGTATACCGATTAAGAAATATAGTTAATATATTAAGTTTTTTTTAAAATTTACTAATTTATCTTTCAATAAATAAATAGGTAAAAAAAATTAATATTATTATTGATTTAAAAAAAATAAATAAGGATATGGCAAGAAAAGTAATAATTAATATTTTTTTAGAATTTTGAATTAATATATAAATAGAAACAATTTTTTCTTTAAAAAAGTGACCGTTAAAAAGAAACGGAGAGAGTATAGGTGTATTTTATTATTATCTTTATTTTTTTTATTTGTCGTTTAAGATTTTTATACACAGATTAAAAAATATAATTAATGTGAGTAAAAAATATAATTAATGTGTCAGAATATCTTTTAAATTTCCTAATACGTCTTTTGATAAATGAGTAGGTAAAAAAGAGTAATTAATGTTATCTTTAACTTTTAAAAGAAAAAATGAGGGTATAATTGAAAAATTAGTACTCCCTCTTGTCCTTAATATAAAATATTTTTAATCAAATCACGAATATTAAGAATTGGAATTAAAACTAATTAACTATCTCGATTTCTCTGAAAATTCAAATATTTTTCCAAAACTACCATTTTTTAATCTCTTTCTCTTTCTCTTTGGATACATTAAATAGAGACATTTTTTGGAAATGTATAATAAATACTACTTATATATTGTAAATGGTCTTATATTTAGGATCAAGATAAAAAATCCTATATATAGAACCAGAGGGAGTAATTAATATTGTCTTGAAATTTGAAAGTGACAAATAAATAGAAATAAAAATTTTCTTCAAAAGTGACAATTAAAAAGAAATATAGGGGAGTATAATAATCTTATTTATGAACACTTAAATCACTCATTGATAATGCTACTACTAAGGGTACTTGTCAAAAGATAATTGCTACTATCTTAAAAATTGTAAAGTTAAAAAAACCTAAAGTATGAATTATTTTATGCTTAAAAGAAAAGAAATAATGCTTACCCTAGTACTTTAATTGGATAGTTTATTGGGATTCAAATTAATCAGACCTAATTTTACCACTAAGTAAGCATTTAACGCGGCTGCATTTCTAAAGGTTAAACTTTAGAACTTTGATTAAAAGGGTTCAACTCTTGCTATAGTTGAATGAAATGTTTTGTGATTAACTAAAGTAATTAGGTATATAACTTGTGGAACCAACATAAATAATGGAGTTGGAGCCCACTTCCCATCCCATTGTGACTGTTGATTCAATGGATGAACTTGACTAGCTAAGAGAAACATAAGCTGCTAGATATTATTCACTTCACTTGAATATTGAAAAGAAAAAGGAAAGCGCACTTGTCAACAACTTTTGTCCTCTCGTAGCATTGCGGCCTTCTGTGTCTCAGCAACTTGCACGGAAGAGCAATCACTTATCAATGGATATCAACGGTGGCCAGAGTAAATTACTTTCCTCTCCCTTCCCCTTCCCCTTCCCCTACCCCTTCCCCTCCAAAAAAATCGAGAACGGACTAAATTTTAAATTTATATTTATTTTTAATTAAATTATTATTATTTTGGAACTCTATAGCCCAAAAATTATATTTATATATTTCTTTTAAAATAAGAAATATATTTTTCCTAAAAGTTATAATATATTATAAAATATATAAATTTATTTTAAACTATCTATAGATATAGGAATAACTGCGCGCAGTGCTCATTTATCATACAATTGCGTTGGTTTATTATATAACTGGATACGTTTTTCATAAATTACAAAGTGTTTGAGAAATAAAGTTATATACCATCATAATTTATAATTTATATATTTGATATATATTTTATCCTTTGTATTGATGATTATTCACATGACTCTAATAGCAAAATTTGTGTCAGTACTTTATTTTCTATTCTATTTGATACATCAATCAGAAAGTGTTCATTCATCATATTACATTATTACTCGGGGATTTGAATAATCTAAAATAAAAAAATCATAAAATATTTTGAAACAAAGCATAGACCCAAAAAAAAAAAAGTAGATTGTAAAATTAAAAAGAAATATATCTCATTATTTCAAACTCATGTATTCAACAATCATTAGTATCATTTTTCCTCCTTTCAGAAGCTCTTTAACTTACCCATTAAGTCACTTTAAGTGTTAATTATTCACGGAACGATTATTTAAATGACTCCAACAAGAAGCTAAATTTAAGAGACTCAGAATGGTGCAAACTATATATGAACATGTTGTGCATAAGAAGAAGACGAAGAAGGCCTAATTAATGCACTCGAACAAGTACGAGAAATCAGTTTAATTATGAGAAACAAATTGAGCAGAAAATGGGTATGTGAGAGAGAGAGAGAGAGAGAAACGAAGGAGCGGATACATATATATATATATATATATTTAGATACACACATATATATAGACACACACTCAAAAGAGCGCTTTTCAAATTGTGGTGGAATAGAATGAGGACAAAGTCGGAGGTATCATATGCAGCCTCTTTTGTATGGGCTAGTTCTACAATCTGACAGTGGTTTCTTAATATTTTGTGGCTTGGGGAGGCACCCAGAGAATCGTTCGCATGGAGGGCATGCAACAACTGGTCTATTTCTTCTACCGGTACACTGCGTAACAGGGACCACCCTTGGATTAATCAGAGAGGCCATGAGGGGATCAATGTCTACCGACAAACTGGTCTCCATGGGATCTTCCACATAATTACTCAAGTTGTTGTTGTTCTTGTTGTTAATGTTGCTGTGCCATGAATTTGCAAATGCCTCCTCCAGGCTGAGGAATAAGGTCATTGTAGTAAGAAAGAGAGGCAGTACTTTAGAAATAATGCACTTCTGCTGCTGCATTCTCTGTTAACTGCAATAAACAGAATATCAATATAAATTAATCCGAGTCGTGTCCGATGACACTGTTCTTAAGAGTTATTCAACCACAAGTTGGCAACTCCCCAGGATCAAACGGATTCTTCTTGCCCAAAGCAAGGCAGCAGAACAATAGAAAAGAAATAAAGAAAAACTCAAGAGCAGAGAAGAGAGAGCTCCAAAGAATGTTCGAGAGCTTGGTGTGCTTGAACATTAGTGGTGCATTAAAGCATACATTTTTTAATGTTGGAGATAGTGAATCAAAGCAAATAAAAAATTTGACATTAAACGAGCAAAACGGTCCAATGTTCAGCAATGGAAGATTCCAAGCCATTGAGATGAAACTAAAATTGGAAAAAGAAACATTTTTTAGGTAAGCTAATTTTCTACAAAATAATTTTTCGTAAAAAAGTTGCACCACCACATTAATCGCACACGCATGGGGGGTAAATTGTCGGATTACAATTGATTTGACCCGTTTTGGCTTGTTGTGTACGCGAGACCTCTCATTCACTTGGCCCTTTTACTTGCTCTAATTTACCTCTTAATATATATACATTAAGGTTTCCTCCAAATTGAGTAACGTGAGACTTCTTACTTTAACACACTCACACATACTACAACATTCTCTTGATCGATGATGAAGAAACTAAAGATACAAACTTTTATCTTTACTTACGATTAGTTGTGAGAGATGAAAGAATAATATCACATCATCATAGAATTAAAGGACAGAAAATTAATTAATATCTCCATGTGGAATGTGGGTCTACTTAAAACAACTATTACTTTCAATATTATTTTAAAGTTAATTACACACACATATATATTTTCTTTATTTTATTAATATTACAAAAAAAGAATTCCAACTTAATTAATATATATAGTGCTGTAAAATCTTAAAAAAGGAGCATATATAATTCATGACTTGAAAAGATCCAAGAAACAAATTAAGCATAAAATAGGAAAGTGAGGTTTACAAATCGTGGAAACAAAGGACGAACTACGAGGTATCATGAGGGATTGCACCTCTTATTTCTATTGTAAGTGTCACATTTTGGGAGTATGGGATCAAACTTTTGCTCCTAGAGGCAACTATGTTGCATTTGGTAGCATGGAATCATAAAGATGGAATCAGAATTGCAAGAGGATTGAGCAAGTTTGATGCATTTGAATCTAAATTCTTGGAAATCCTTATTCAAGTGATAAAGCTGGAGTCTAATTCTTTGGGTGAAGCTATGGAATCGATTGTACTCTAGGGAATGAAAATGTTTTAGACATTTCTACCCTCATTTGAAATTTTCACTCCCTATTTTGTCCATGTCATTTTGAGTCCTAATCTCCCACTTGTAAACATCAACAATGAAGATACAGCCAAGAAGAACTTGCTGTAACGTCCGGTCGCTTCCTTGGGATTGATAACTGTCCCACAAACCAACACAAGCCATTTCAGTATACTTTATCCTCACTCACACACCTCTTTCCTAGGAGGTCACCTATCCTAGAATTGCTCTAAGTCAAGCATGCTTAACTGAGGAGTTCTTAAAGGATAGGCAACCGAAAAGGTATGTGCACCTTGTTGGTATAGGTAGTACCTATTAATTCCTTTAAGCTATCATTAACCGGATAGTCATATACCTATACAGTCTCTAGATCTCTCTCATTCTGGTATGCATTTGATTCATTCATATGCTCCTCCCACTTAGAAGCCTGTCAGGAGCTGCTCCTTGTCCATGCCTCATCACTTTTTATCTCACACCCCCTTTCTTGCACCGACAATCACTCCCCGCCATCATCAGCGCTCGGATGTCACATGTGAGTGAAAAACATGGGAGGTCTAGAGCCGTGCCGGTATTGTAGCAGCCGCGACCCCAGCCCAAATTTTGATGTTGTTTGGTTCATTTCTGCTGTTCTGAAGTTTTGGGGGAGTTATTTTGAGATGTTTGAGTTGTGTTTGATTGAGTTTTGAAGCATTTGGTCAAGTCTGGAGGTGTCATGAGATAGGCTGTTACATTTTTTGTATCAAAGGAATGGCTTTGGGCCATTGTTTTTGCTTAAAGTACTACTTGGCACAATTTTAAATACATAGACTATATTCCCACTGCAATGCTAATCCAGAACCATATAATTGAGTGTGTTATTCCTTGTGTGTAGGAAGAATATCTCATAGAGGAAGACGGAGTAATAGTGATCTTATGAGGCAGATGCATGAGATATTGGCTAGCCTCAGTAATCAAGTGAATACTTAAGGGGAGACGTTTAACAGGTTGCAAGAGCGAATTGATAGGCAAGAATAGAGGGATGTGAATGAAGAGACTGGCATGTTTGTTGTAACAACGGACCTACTACTTACGCAACAAGTATAATCTCAAGCATTTAATGTAGGGAAACCTAAAACACACAATGGACTAGGGACTCCATCCCCCAAACATAGACCCAAGTATCTGTACAGTTATAACTAAGGAGGCTCTGCCTCTTAAATGTAAGTTAAGAATTTAGAGGGCTCAGCCCTATCAATAACAGAAATCATCTCCACTATTTAACAAAATCTAAGGGCTCTACCCGTATTTAATTTGTCATAATTGTCCAGAGTTCACAGCTCAGCATAAATATTTCAACATTTATTATCCAATCTTCGAGAGTCTCAGAAATTTCAATACAGACATAATTAAAACTGAATCACATTGACCAAGACTTAAAAGAGTCCTAAGGTCCAAAACAATGAAAGTAAATAGACAGTGTCCTAAGGTCATGACAGAAAGTAAATAATGACCAGCATGTGCTCGGGGAGCACAAGAGCCAAAAGCTCACTCCTCCGGTGCCTTCCCTTGTCTTCTATTGGATCCTACACCTGAAATATGTTAAAAGATTAGGGTGAGCACTAACATCTCAGTAACTCAGAATTCCACCATGCACACACAAACTAACCAACACACATAAAGAAAAAAAAAATGTCATAGGCGAATATACAATTCCAGTATCATTATCATGGTATGACTCATAATACTTCCATGCAAATCATGATATTATGCAATGCAACCTCCCTTATTCCTCCGTCCAACCTTATACCGCTGACTGGAACCATAGGCTTAACCACGGTCTAGCCCACTTTGGACTAACCAAAGCTCCTCCGGTGCTTGAGATGTACCTGGCCAAAGGTACAGAGCCCAAGCCCAGACTATGGCTCCCCTCCTTAAACACCAGGAGGTGTCACTGTCCCACGCCCCCCTTTACAAACCCAGCCAGGTAAGTATTGAGGAACGGGGCCCTACAAAAGGCCAACCACTGTGCGCAAAGTGGAGGCAAACCACGTGGTCACTAAATCCTTTCTATATCCACATCAGCATCTCCTTAATCCCATCACCAGTGCATGTCATTCATATATATATATATCATTCATCATGCCGACAAGCATGCTTGAAAGAAAATAAAGTACTTCATAAAACAGTTCCAAGCATGCTTGAAAGAATAAAACTACTCCAAAACGTCCAAATACCAGTTTCAGAATATCGAAATATTAATTTAAGTTCACAAGCATGCTTAAAAAAATAATAATAATAATACACTATGCCAACACATATTATTTATCATAACAAACAAAGTCTGCACACACATGGAAAAAACCCCAAGTTACCTGTTCTCCTTAGCTCACAAGGCAACAAATGGCAATCCAAATAGTAAACGTTCTCAATGAGAGTCTACAAAGGTCATACAGATATATAAAAAAAATATATTAATATATACTCAAAAGTATTATAAATTATCCTAAAACTATCCTAGGGTCATTCTAAAACTACTTTAGAGTCTTAAAAACTATTTCAAAAGATCTAATAATTATCTTATAAATTAATTAATTAATTAGAATAGTCAAATTTCATTTTTAATCTTTAATTTATAAACGTTCCCAATTTCCTAAATCACTGAACTAGAACAAAAAACAATATCTGAATAAAAATAGCTACTGGATCCATGAAATATATATAATATACATACAAAATAATGGAACAAAAGGTAAAAAAAAAAAAATTTAGAAACAATTAGCGTGGGACCAAAACTATGAAAAGGCAAATTGTTTTAATTCTTCGTATTCCCAGCAGTGACCGAAAAGCAAAACAAATTGAATGGTATATATATATATATATATATGTATCATTCAATGGAGGAAAAGGACTAATTTGACTAAGAAAAAAAAATAAGCATTGCGTACTGTGAACGTCCCTCTCCATATATATAATATATTACTTTTGGTTCAAGTACCCGATTTCAAAGTAATAAAATTGATTGAAAAAAAAAATTGAAATCAAAAGTACCTGAAACTGCCTTCAACTCAAAATTTTTGATTCAGGAAAATGAAAGAAGACAAAATAAAGAAAGAGATATGCACAATTCATATATTGATGGAGAGAGACACCTGCGTGTTTTGGCGGCCGAGACGAAGTGAAAAGAAAATGATTTAGGTTTTCCTCAACTGGGGTTATTAAGATCACTTTTATTTTATTATATTTCTATTATTTTATAAATATAAATTTTAAATATATTTATTTTAAAAATCAAATTTTCAAAATAAAATCTGATTAGATTTAAATAATATTTGATGACTTCTTATGATATTCTCATTTGTTATTATTATTATTATTATATATATATATATTTTTTAAAATCCTAATAGGTGTAAAAATCAATTAAGATAAATTTTGAATATTGATAATTTATTTATTATTATTTTTTTTTTCCTTACTTTATATTATGTCATACTCTTTTGGACGTAATAGTTAATCATATGTCCTATTTGAGGTCACTATCATCACTATAAATTCCAAATAAAAAAAATTGGGATGTTACATTTGTGGATCTGAATGCTGGAGAGGATAAGAATGAGAATGTGGTGGAGCCTGAGAGAGCCTTAAGAGTTGGAAGGAGGGGTATCTCTTCACAATTAAAGAACTTTCGGAAGTTCAATCCTCTGGCTTTCGAAGGTACCATGGATGTCTACCGGGCTGAGGATTGGATAAAACAATTGAAGAACATTTTTAGTATGATGGATTGCACCTTAAAGCAAAGGGTGCAACTGGTAGTATTTAAGCTCGAAAAGAAGGCCAAAAGATGGTGGAGGAGTGTTCTCCTGAGTGTTAAAGCGATGAATCCTCCTATGAATTGGGAACAGTTTAAGGAACGATTCTTTGCACACAACATCCCTCCAGCCTTAATGACGCAGAAGGAGGCCGAGTTCCTAACTTTTCAACAAGGAAATATGTCAGCGGATGACTACATTGATCAGTTTTTGGACTTGGCCAAATATTCCACTTATTTGAATAATTATCTCAATGATAGGTGGATGGCCTAGAGGTTGTTTGAGGAAGGCCATCCAAAGATTAAGGAGTGGCTATCTGTGGTAGAGTTTGTGTCCTTTGAGGACTTGTATGTGAAGATACGTGCTCTGTACAGACAGATAAAGGAGGCTGAGGAGCATAAAAGAAATTCCATGATTCGGGCATTTTCTCACCTAGGACCTACAGGAGGAATCAGTAAAGGAAGTAGTTCAGGTAGTGGTAGCAGCGGTGGTAGCACAAGTTTTAGTGGAGGAAGAGGTCACCATAATAGAGGTCATCATAATAGAGGCCGCCATAGTAGAGGTAAAGGCAGGTTTGGTCGAGATCAGTCCAACAGAGGTCAATTTGGTAGAGGACCCTTTTATCGAGGAGGCTTTGATCAGGGGAGTTCTAGTCAGAGCGAGTATGCAGGAGGAGATTTAGCTCCATCTTAGTTCAGTTCTGTAGTGCATCAAATCCGTGCACACAATACGGGTTTAGCCATAGTGCCCCTTCATGCTTGATTTGTTATAATTGTGGGAGACCAAGTCATATATCATGGAATTGTCGGGAGCCAAGGTGTGAAGATGCGATGAGAAGGCTCAAGATGCCCAGACGAGTCTTTGTCATCACCCGACAGGAAGCGGATGCAGCGCCTAATCTGATAAGAGGTAAACTTAAAATCAATGGTTATTCTATTCATGCTTTGTTTGATTCAGGTGTATCACATTCCTTCATTTATTTTGATTGTGCTCGGACATTGGGTATTATGACAAT
This sequence comes from Adenanthera pavonina, assembly GCA_026686845.1. Lineage (NCBI taxonomy): Eukaryota > Viridiplantae > Streptophyta > Magnoliopsida > Fabales > Fabaceae > Adenanthera > Adenanthera pavonina. The sequence continues at coordinate 46,866,986 of JAIVEN010000001.1, read as the reverse complement.
GGAGTTGCCGTTTGAGTTGTTGGTATCCACACCCACAGGAGTTTCAATAAGAACTGTTCAAGCTTGTCTAAATTGTGTGATTCATTTTGAGGACCGAAGATGATGTGATAATTGGGATGGATTGGCTAGAGGCGAATAATGCCATTCTCAACTGTGATCGGAAGACTATGTCCTTACTGATGAATATTTGTAATGTTGAAAGGGATGAAAATGTTTATTTGTCTTTTGCCCAAGCTAATAAGTATATGAAGAAAGGATGTCAAGGTTTTCTAGTTTTCTTCTCTATGAATGTGGATATGGAAGGAGGTGTCGAAAGATACCCGGTTGTGAATGAATACCATGATATGTTTCCAGAGGAGATTACTAATTTGCCACCACCACAAAAATTGGAGTTTTCCATTGATTAAGTGCCCGAGACAAGTCCTATTTCAAAGGTTCCATATCGAATGGCACCGTCTGAATTGAGAGAACTCAAGAAGCAAATTGAGGATTTATTGAGAAGAGGTTTCATCAGACCTAGTATCTCTCCTTGGGGAGCTCCGGTGTTATTTATCAAGAAGAAACATGGTAACCTTAGATTGCGCATTGATTAGAGCTAAATATATAATAATGAGTTTCATTTTTGTGGAATAACCCACCACTACCCCAAAAGCACTTATATTAGCTTATGTTTTTTCAGCCTATAAGCACTAATCATTAGTGCTTCATGGGGTGACATTGGCTAGAACTCATGTGTGACGTATCAAAAATGGAGCCCATGTGTCTATTTATTTCTTTCACTTTAAGAAACTAGACCTTACTTTAGGGATCCAAACTTTTTGCACTTTATAGAAGTTGATATCATACTTTACTTTTTTTCAATCAGGCTAGATTCAATTAGAGCATTGTCAACTGAATCAGAAGTAATTCTTTTAACATAATTCTTTTATCAATAAAATTAGAAGCCCAATATTTTGTCTGGACACTACAAGAAAATCTAGAATTTGAGATGGATTTTTTTGAAAAATCCGTCCCAAAACTAGCTATGACGGATTTTGAGACAGAAAACTATCCGCCGTGAATCAGCTCGTCACTAAATAGTTTGAGATAGAAAAACAATATCCATCATAATGTGTTATGATGAAACGGGTGCGTCACAAAATATCCATCTCAAAATTCCAAGGATAGCTTATTCCAATTTTGAGACAGAATTCATAATCTGTCTCAAAAGCTGTCACAAATTTTGAGACGGATTTTGTGATATGTGTTATTTTCTGTCACAGGTTTTGTACAAATTTTATGCCAGAATTTATGATGGATTTTAGCATGACAAATCCGTCATAAAGTTCTCATTTTTTTTTTGCCCATATTAAACCATTGAAACTGAAGTCCTGTATGTTATAGAATATAAGACAACTGTCATTAATTAAGATAAAGAAGCATATCAAGTTTTCAACTTTTAAACTAGTTCAAAGGTCCATAAAATTGAAATCGTTCAATAGTATCATTTGCCTGAAGCCAAAATATGTCACACCAAAAGAGATCAAGTCCAAAGCATCATATTCATAAAATTCAACAAATAAAATGACTTCTAAACATAAAAACATAACTAAGCAGAAGGAGTATGATGCTCATCATCATTTGCATGCTTAGCTGCTAACTCTGACTCGGTAGGGAAGCGACTTTTTAATTGATTGATATCTTGTCTCTGCTGGTCAATTTGTTCTTGTACATCATGTAAGAGAAACATAAGTTTCTCATTTGCTCTGTTAAAGCATCCAAACGCCTCATTAATTCACTTTCAAACACTAGATGGAATCCACAAATTGGTGGGGAGGAAGTTGAGGCCTCAGAATGAGTACTAGAGACAATGGAGGGAGCTTGAGATCCAAGGCCAAAAATTCAACCCTTTTTCTTGCCACTGACAACCTCCAACCATATTTCTAGTTCGTTAAGCTCTCCTTCAGCATTAGATATCTTCTCTGTGTATTGAGCCTATACAAGAAAGTAAAATTAAATTAAGACTTAAAGAAAAACTATATGGAAAACAAGATTGAATGTTGAATAACTTAAAATTTCATAAACCAATAATAGGAAACAAACTGAATATAGAAAAGCAGCATAACATTGGGGGTCATATCATTGCATACTAAAACTAGCAGCATAATGATAACTTATTTCAAGCACAACAAGTATTTTCTAATATGATGAAATATTGACAGAAAATTAGATGAAAATATATAAGAAGACTCAAAACATAATGAACAAGACTTAGAACAAAAAAAATTATTTTACTGATAAATAAAAAATGTTGAACCTAAAAATGTCAAGCAGACTTCTAGCATCTCAAACTATCAGAATTTTTGCTCCAAAGAGACTTCTAGTACCTTAAACTATAAAAATTTGTTTAATCTCACATCCACTTGTAACACTTATATTGTATTGGAACTTGATACACTAATAAAGCACAAAATGCATACATCATTACATGCCATTAGTGTCAGATCACATTATGTTCACCTAATTTAAAATGGACAAATTGACATTAATTTATTTCTTAGGATATTACCATGAAGAAACTTTTAGCCATAAAGTTCTCAAGTGCATTAAAAAAAGGGAAAGAAAAGTCCTCTATCCATACAAGTATATATCATATAAATTAAGTTTGAAGACATCAAATAAACATAAAGGGATAAAGATAATAAATGTGGAGTGTATTTAGACTGCTTAAGCAATAACACTGTTGAACTACTTTATGATTTTGGAAACTTATCTGTTCAACATAGTGCTCAATATAAAACTGACTTGAAGTATGTCCAGGAAAATCAAAACTTTGAAATATAGAGATGATAGTAGGAGTTCAAGAGCAAAACTACAAAGGTAACTATTGTCTGTATTTAATTTAGGTAAGGTGAAACTAAATTATCTCAAGTAACAATCAACACAGTAAGAAATAAGTCATGTGACATTGAAGACTAACAATAATAATACAAGTAGCTGAAAATATGAAACCATTGGGCATGATATTCTGGATGCCAGCCTGCCTAAAGAAGTAATTAATTCATGATCCATATAAAGAAGGAACTAAAAAAGTGAAAGTTTCAAACATTCTTACGTTCAAAATAATGAACAAGAATCAAAACAATATGTTGATAAATTAAAAGTTTAAAACAAAAAATTAGATAAAAATATACTTACATAGGCTTCAACTGACCTCTCATCAACAAATTCATTGGTTTTCTCATTGAAATGTGTTCGCTTAAAAAGCTCAGCCATTGTTGGCTGCCTCCCGAGTTCTACAGCTTGCAATAATCAATAAAGATGAAAAACATTATTTACAAATGAGAAATAATGAGTGATTTGAATTGAAATTCTTACCATTCTCCTTCGATGCTCAGTTGAAGGAATGCTACCATATCTATTTTTCATGCCTCCTACAACTAAGGCTCGATTTGCCTTTGCTACCTCTTGCTTTAACTTATATTCTTTGCTAGTCCATACTTTGCACAATTGTGTCCACATATCTCCTGGAATCCAATCTGGTTGGATCCCTTTTTTCATATTTGCCCTAACTCTAGTCATAGTTTTCCTAAGGATATCACCACATTTTTTCTTAAAATTGGATCTAATTTTTTTTTCCTGTTGTGGTAGCCATTTTTGCTTTTTCTGTGTGCACAACAAAAGAACCATAAATTCCAATTACATTTAAGGTGAGAACATAATCTAAGAAAATAAGGAAAATTAATGGATTTTTTTACTTACTGCCCATCCTTTGAACTAATCATCTCGAAGCTTAAGTGGTGTCGTCCCCCATATGTAACATGGGTATTCAAATTTTGTTTGAATAATGGGAAGTATTTCCCTAACCGCACTGATAAGATTAAACCTATATTTGCATCAATGATTGCACATGTTATGATAGTTCAAAATTGATATGTAGAGAAATATTTATAGAACAATTAAAAGTTTTTAACTTACGTGTCATTATCTGGCTCCACCAAAATTCGATCATCTATAGGGACATTGCTACTAGATGTATGCTGGGATTGTGGAACAGGATTGGAAGATCTCTCTGGTGAAACATGGGGTGGGCTGGATGATGATGGTATATTAGGTGCAATTGTAGATCCTCCAGATGGTAGAGATGTCGGAGTAGAGGAACCAGGGCGAGGACTAGGAGAGGATGTTCCATCTCCAATATTGACACAAACCGACTAGAAGATGTGCCATCACATGTATGTAGTGGATGCACTACTTGACCTCGACCTCAACCTCGCTTGATGCCACGACCTACCATCTATACAATGATTGTACTATTTAATTATATTTTCATAAGAAGTTTACATAAACTAAACATTTACAAAATAATGAGACATGAACATATAAATATTAATGCGCAAGAATAACATATATATTTGCATAACAAGTTAAAATAAATTTAAGAATTTAACATAAACCCACAATCCTTTATATATTATCTTCTGAATCATTTGCTTCATCATCTTCCTCATTATCTTTACTATCACCTTCTTCATCATCTTCAGTATCATCTTCTGAATACCAATCTTCTTTATCATTTTCACCATTGCTATCTAGATCATCTTCTATATGTTCTTCATATTCATCATTACGAATATAGTTGTCTATTTATGCATAACCACCTTCAGCATCTACTAGGTTATAGATTTCATCATTATGATCAATTGAAGGTAATATGACTTGTAATCCATCTTCTTGAAATGGCTCAATGTTTGTTGTAGATATGGGAGCATCAATAGTGCTCCGAGCCTTCACTTTAATGGCAACTAATAAATGAGCCTTCTCACGACGACCAATTGGATAAGGTGTATAGTACACCTATGTGGCTTGTTGTGCAAAAATGAAAGGATCAAACTTGTTGTACCTCCTAGATGCATTAAGTTCAACAATCCCATATTGCTTATGAACCATCAAACCATGGTTAGGGGTTGTATCAAACCACTCACAATTGAACAACACTAATTTCTTCACAAGAGTTCCTGCATATTCTATTTGTACAATCTCTTGTAATATGCCATAATATTCACATTCTGATTGGCCATAATCATGTCCCTTAACACAAACTCCACTATTTACAGTTGATTTTCATGGGTATATGAATCTACATGAAACTTGTAACCATTGATAAAGTCAATAGGCCATGTCTTCACTTTTCTATTTGGTCCTCAAGCAATGTCATGTAAAAAGGGGTCAACAACATTATTCACTGGGTTTTGAACTTGTGTCACAATTTTTAATGTTAGCCTAGATTCAAATTACCACACAGAATATGTAAACTAATAACTACTTGCATGTTCTTGAAACCAACCTGAAAAGTTTGCTTCAATTCGAGATTGTATCTCACTATCCGATATTTGAGGATTATATGAATTTAACATTTCAACAAATAAGCTGCATGTAGAAGTATGTCAACACCATATATAAATAGCCAATGTAACTTCCTCTTAATCAACCACACTTACTTGATATAAGATTGTACTTCATCATAATTCATAAGAACATATCTAGTAGCGGCTTCCACTTCCTTATCATTCAAAAAACGAGACTTGCATTCTCCACAAGTTCACTGGGTTTTGAACTTGTGTCTGATTCTCCACCATCATAATTTCTTAGAGGTCTTGTTAAGTTTGATAGTACTTGTGGCTCAAAGTAATGAGAGCAAAATGTTGCAGTCTCCTCAATTATATAAGCCTCACAAATAGAGCCTCCCACATGAGCTTTGTTCTTTACTTTTTGCTTTAAGGTGTGTAAGAACCTACATAAAGAGTTGTGGAGGCTAAGATTTATTATGGTTTTCAAATATTTGTTCTCAATAAATAATGAGAAGTTTTGATACCTTTCAAATGGATACATCCATCAATATTGAACAGGTCCCTCGACCTTGGCTTTATAGGGAAGGTGGATAGGCAGATGCTCCATTGAGTTGAAGAACCCTGGGGGGAAGACCTTCTCCAATTTGCACAATGTCACAACAATGTTCTTCTCTAACACCTCCAATTGTGCCCTAGTTAAGGTAGGGGCACAAAGTTCTTTAAAGAATTTACTAAGGTCAGTTATAGGATTCCATATAACTTAAGGCAAATTAAAAAAGGCAATAGGAAGCAAGCGTTGCATAAACACATGACAATCATAACTTTTCATTCCATACATCTTTGCTTTCTTCATGTTAATATATCGGGCCAAATTAGATGCATACCCATCTGGGAGTTTCAAGTTTTTTATCCATTGACAAATATCCTATTTTTGTTCTAGATTCAATGTATATTGTGCTTTTGGGATCAATGTTCTCTCTTCATTAACTATAGGTTCTAATTCCTTCCATCGGCAATATTCTTTCAAGTCTTTTCTTGCATTTGCATCATCTTTAGTCTTCTCCTTTATATCCATGATGGTGTAAAACACATTGTCAAACACATTGTCAAACACATTTTTCTCAATGTGCATGACATCAAGATTATGTCGAATCAAGTTAGTTTTCCAATAAGACAATTTCCAAAATATGCTTTGTTTTGTCCAAAGGTGAATCTCCTTATACCCTTCGATTGGTACAACATCTCCCCACTCAACTACCTTTGGCAAATTACACACTCTTTCCCAAACTTCCTGCCCATCTAACTGTGGTGGAGGCACTGAGTACTCAACCCTATTATTATAAAATGAACTTTTATTTCTCCCGTACACATGATCTAATGGAAGAAATTGTCAATGACAATCAAAGAAAGATGTTTTCTTCCCATGCTTCAATTGGAATGACTTTATATTTTCCATACATATAGGGCATGATAATCTCCCTGTCGTCATCCAACCAGATAACATTCTATATGCTGGAAAGTCATTAATTGTCCATAATAAGGCAGCCCGCATATGGAAGTTTTGTCTCAGTGAGGCATCATATGTTAGAGCACCCTCAACCCACAATAATTTTAGTTCATCTATCAATGGCTATAGGTAAACATCTATTTTTTCACTTGGGATTTTTAGGACCAGGGATAATCAATGTCAAAAACATATGCTCTCTTCTCATGCACATCGTTGGTGGTAGATTGTATGGAGTAACAATCACTAGCTAACAAGAATAATTTCTCCCATATTGGGCAAATGGCATAAAGCCATCAGCATACAACCCAAGCCTTACATTTCGTGAATCACATGCAATGTCAGGGTATGTGTTGTCAAACACCTTCCATGCTTCTCCATCAAAAGGGTGAGTAAAGACACCAAAATCTCGACGATTGTCATAATGCCACCTCATTTCCTTTGTCATTTTCTCAGAAGAAAATAATCTCTGAAGTCTAGGAATTAATGGTAGGAACCACAACTGCTTATTTGCAATTTTCTTTTTTCTTCCACTACTATTTCGCCTTGTGGAATATCTTTCTTCATTGCAAAACTTACATTGGGTTAAATTCAAATCATCTTTATAATATAGCATACACCCATTCAAACAACAATCTATCTTTACATAACCAAGTCCTAACTTAGACACCAGCTTCTTTGTTTGGTACAAGTTTGTTGGCAAACGAGTACTTTTAGGTTGTGTTGCCCTCATGAACCATGAAAGATTATCATAGGTTTGATGTGACATGTTAGAGTTTGCCTTAATACTTAGCAAATATATAGCTGCTGAAAGTTCAGTCCAATCATTATACCCTTCCCATAAAGGTTGTTGTGCTGCATGCAACATGTCATAGAATGCCTTTGCATCAGGATTTGGGATCTCTTCAGCACTTTCATTATAGTTAGCCTTGAAGCTTGGCCCGGTTACATCCATCACCATAGACTCATATCGCGTAAACTGTTCTCCAACTTGCCCATAAGAAATATCTTGCATGTTATCCAAAGGATAAAGGGATGGACCTGCCTCAAACGATGCTTCACCATGACTAGTCCATCGATAATAGTCTGGCTTAAATCCGTGCTTGTAAAGATGCACTTTCATTGTGTCGAGATCTAAGTGTTTCTTGCATTTATATTTCTTACAAGGGCACCTAATCTTCTGATCATGTAAGAATGGAGGCAATTGGCAAGCATGATTAAGAAACTCTTCAACCCCCTCAAGAAACTCTACCTTCAAGTATCCACAACTTGAATCTATTCTATCATACATCCATCTTCAATTTTCTGAATCATCCATCCTCACCCCCAATACACCTATGATATTGAAGTCCCAACAAAATCTTTTAGGTATTTAAAAGTTGCCCTAAAGGGTTTGAATAACTTAAACTTTAATGAACTTTTCAATTCTTTATACTAAATATATTATAATTTTGTACATATTTGAGTTGAAGTGAAAATAAGTAATACCATAGTGAATTTAAAACTGAAAATCACATTATTACTGCAGCATCCACTCAATTCAAGCACTAGAATTAATAATAGTAGATTAAACCATTTAGGTATAAATCCAAAATGCCAACAAAAGCAAAAGCAAGCAACAATATATGTTATTTGGATTTTAGACCAAATACAACAGATGAAATCCAAAAATTAACCCAAACTCTAAAAATTATAGCATATATCAAATTATAAATAAAAAAAGTATACATTACCTTTTCTTTTTCACTAGCTTTCAATGGATTAGGCCCCTCAAACTTTTAATGCCTCCTGTTTTCATAGTTTGCCAAATTATAAATAAAGATAAAAGTGTAGTGTCCTAGTCTAATAAGTCAATTTAACTTACCATAAGCTAAAACCGAAGAGAACCTTAAAGGAGAGAGGAGTCAAAAATAGAAATCTGATCACATCTAAGATGTGAGAAAGCCCAGATCCCTAAAGTCCCCTGTCGGTCATCATAATAGTCAGAGAAAAGAAAGAACAAGCAAGGGTATTCTAAAGGACAAGGATAAGATTTCACCTCATGTTTTTACATTTGATTGTTGGAATGAAAGTCAATAACACCCACGTGACACATAAAGTGGCAAAGTTTGAATTTAAGGTTGAAAATTAAAAAAAAAAAAGAGAGATTTGCATCTTTCACACACCACATGCTTGACTTTATGCATGAAAATAATGTCAAAAAGTTAATAATTTTATATCTACCATCGTGAGTACCACATGCTAAAGGAACATAGGATATACTACTTTTTTTTTATTAAGATTACAATATAACTAGTCACAATTGGAAAGAAAGAGAGCTGCTACTTTTTTATTGGGATTACAATGTTACTTGTCACAATTGGAAAGGAAAGAAATACTGTCATCAATCCCCAAGATGTTATCTTATATTCGGTTTTTAGCAAAGTAGATTGAATTCAATCTACTTTTTGAGATGCTTAATGTACAAATAATAGATTAATCTTCATCAATCCCCAATATGTGTCATAATATTATTTTAGATTAATCTTCAATCTTCATATGACAAAATATTCATCTCATAAACAAGGAAACTAGACAAATCAATCCATTTGACTTATTGTGCCTAAATTCCAGTAGCTAATATAAAGCCAACTTAAATCATTGAACAAATGTAGTTAGTAATTATAAGTGGGGCCTCTTAATTATTTTTGTCCCATTTTTCTTATATTCCCCACTTTCCCTTCCTACTTCCTGTCAGACACACTACCCTTGTATTATCGTAAAAATGATATAAAACATTTAAATGTTTTGGTCCTCACAATAGGTCCCAAAAAAAAAAGTTCTGGTCATGCATAAAAAATGGGAAAGAAAACGTCAGGTCCATGGGTTTAATAGTTCAGCCATATGATAATGTTTCTTGTCCTTTTCAAGGTGATGCCCCACTTAGACTTTTCTAATTTTTGTCATAAAATCTTCGAAGTAAACCCACTGCCCTGTCCTTTTTGTCCACTTTCAGATAAATCAACCACAACCTCAAAATGCCAACTCAAAGAGCAAATTTGTCGTCAAAGAAGGAGACATAAATGAAAAGCTTCATGAAAGATTGCTTCTTAAACTTATCCATACATCTATTTAACCATGATAAACGTACAAGAAGCAGAGGAGGACGAGTGAGTAGCAGAGGACAAACCAGAAAGGAGCAAGCTTTGATCTGCCTCTCTTCAAGTTGCAGTGCAAGATTGAGCCAAGGAGGAGGGTGAACGATGGAATGAGCTCTATGTGAGGATCAAAGGGAGAACGAGCTCTGTGTAAGGGTCAGACGGAGAGACTTAGAATGAGCAGTGTTAGGGCTTTCTATTTAGACGGTAATTTAGTGAAAGGGATTGAGAGGAAAGAGGGAAAAAAAGAGAGGGAAAAAATTTGGGACCAAGTGATTGCTGTTTCGTTATTTTCCAAAAGGGGAATTTGAGAGTAAACTCATAAATAAAAAAAGATTTATAATTTTATGAAATTTTTAAATTTTGTCATAACAAAAGATATAAAAGCCGCTAAAAAAGGATTTGGCCAAAATAATTCCAACAGATTTTTTTCAATTATTTTATTTTGTTATTGTTATTATTTGGCCAACACTTTTTATTATTTGAATACATAATATATACAAAATAAATCTTGCAATAATCTCGTTGATCAAATCAAACAAGTATCCAATTGTTATTGAGAAATTTTACATTACTTATTTGTTGACTGGATGGTTATAATATTATTTTAGATCATCAATTTTGTTAAAAAGGCATTTGAGAAGATTTGAAATAAGTTAAAATAATAAACTTCATGTGATAAATTCTTGATTTAATTAGGTTTTAACATACATCATAATTTTGGGATTAAATGAATACACATAATGATTTACGCAATTATGATTATATAATAAGTTGATATATTTTTTTATTATCGCATAATGCTTTGATTTTCAATGCGTTTATTTCATTAATTACATCCCTTAATGATACACACTGCATTTTTTTGTTTGTCTAAATCTTATACCAAACACCTAAATTAAATTGCAATTGATATATGAAGTAAAATCATTTTTTTAAAAAAATTGTAATAGAAATTTGCATTATGAAATTACACCATACCATAGTAGATTTAGGTATAATCTGTAGTTGTTGCCGATATATATTCATGAAATTATGCGATAAAAATGATCATGGAGGATATCTAATGCAAACGACATAATATTTATTAATTCTAAAACAAAATGTCTTGATTGGGTTATAATGATGAGATATATTTCGATAATTTTAATTATTAAATAAAAATCACGTGAAATCATTTGTCAGGGAAAAGAAAATTATGAAAATTTAAAAGGGATTGTGTTGGTTTTTTTTTGGACTGTTTTATAAAACAAAATATAAATTTCATTTATATAAATGTTCATCTATTTATAAATAAATTTGTAAATTTAAAATGTATATAATCCATATATAACTTTATATATATATTTTATTTCCTTTGGATCAAGCCATAAAACACATCAAGTCAAGCCACCATCTAGATTAAATCATGATAATTTAGGATACTTAACACAGGCCCTTAAATAAAAGAAGACTTACAGTAAATATTTTATAATTCTCAAACTTTGAAGAAGATGAAAGTAGTGGTCAAAAGACCAGCTATCGCCCATGTTTGTGCCTTCGAACATAGGTCGATAATTTATCAAGAATCGTTTTTAGTTCTAAGCTTCATAAAACTTCTCCACTTCCTTCAATTTCAATTCCTGATTTTGTCACTTGTGTACGCTAATTAATCAACTAGAAGTTAGAGATTACGAACCTTAATTTGAGACAGCTAGGAACCCATGTACTTCACATGTCCTATTTTAGCGAAACTACCACAAGGTCTTGAGCCTATAAAACAAACACTCAAATAGCTGCTAATGACACAATCACAATCATACATACATACATATACTCTTATCAGACAACCTTACAACATATTCAAACCTTAAGGTACATTTCAAAATTATTAGCAACATGACCATTATATAACACTAAAATTGATATCATAAAAATATTTTTCAAAAAATTAGTGTGAGAAACAAATTTAATGACAAAAAATTAAATTACAAATACGTTTCCTCATTTTGGATGGATTTTGCGATGGAAATAGAGATGAAATATTTTGAGATGGATAATATCGTCACAATGTCTATTCCAAAAGGGGAATACGCTATTCCTAAAATTTTTAGGCTGAATTTTGTGAAGGAAAATTCCGTCTCAAAATATCCGTCCTTACTTTAATCGCAGATTCCATCCCAAAATGCGGATATGTTATTCCAAAAAATTTGGGACGGCAATTTGTGACTGAATATTCCGTCACAAATTTTTCGTTGAAAGTTGTGACGGAAATAGTGACAGCTATTTTTGTGATGCAAATATCCGTCCCAAAGTCCGTCTCAAATATTGGTGACAGAATTTGGAACGGCACTGTGACGGATTTGGAACGGATTGTAATCCGTCACAAAATTCCATCCCAAATTCCATGTTTTCTTGTAGTGGGACTTTAGTTGGCGTGTATTCAAATAAACACCAAACTAATGTCTCCTCCTCATTTTTATTGGTTTTTTTTATAATAGATGCTAATAAAAGTTCAATTTTTTATTAGTATTTTTTTAAATAAATGCCAACTAAAGTTTTTATCTTATTTTTATTGATATTTTTCTAATAAATATTAACTACTGAGCACCAATAAAATTAAAATCTAGCATGGTAGAACCCTTAAACTTACTTAATAGGAATTGAATTCTTTTCTACTCCACTCAAATAGAGTTGGTTATAGCACAATTAATAGTTTTATGTGGTGTGTCACTGTCACGCGTGCCAATGACCGCATGCACTGCAGTAAAAAATTTTGAGCAACTAATCTGACCATTGATAGCATGACTCGTTGCAGTTTCTATTTTATAATTAAAACGCACCAGCCGGGAGGAAGGAGCATTCACAACATTATGCATTTGGGAAGCAGGTTACATTATAATCAAACCCGTGTTCTACATTGACAAGAAATGAATGGTCATATGTAGGTGAACAGACATTAATGCCTGCAACCTCTCCATGTTTTTTACTTATTAAAGAGAAAAAAAAACTCTAAATAATTGCTAAGCAACTTTGGAGTCACTTGATATGGGGAAGTTGAATTTTCTAAAACGTAAATAAATGATTTTTACTTAGTTCAAGAAAATTAAGTATAGAAGTTTTTAGGAAGGCAGATTAAACTTGGGAAGTAGAACTTTGTGAGTAAAACCCACAGAAACTTACTTTCTCAAGTATTTTATCACATTTTTTTAAAAAAAAATAGAAGATTATGAAATGAAAAAGGTATTTATATTTAATATTAAAACATAATATATTTATTTAAAAGATAATTTAAAATTCCTGAAAAATAATAATTATCCAATCAAAACATGTGTTTAATTTGTCAAAAAATAACTTTTCAAAAAACATAGCAAGCAACTCCATAGAAACAAGTATAATGGAGTTGGGGTTCACTGTTCACGTGATGAATGATTTCATGGAGAGATTGTGACTACAAGAAATAGCAAATGGCGAAAATCCTAATTCACTACTCCGCTAAACGCTTTCAAAAAGGGAGCACTACAATTTTTTTTTAAATATATATATATATATTTCAGTTTTAAAAAATGCTGTGCCGCCTTCCACAAGGCAAAATCGCAGCAAGGGACACGTAAACATTCTATTCTCGTACGTGGCCAAAAAAAAAAAGACAAGAAGAAAAAGAAAAAGGTACGTACTTGCGTTTTTTTGTGCCTGCTTGGACAATAATTGATTCAATATAAAGCGCACGTACATGTGCATAGACAATTGTACTTATTTGTTGCATTACGCCTTTTGAGTTTCACAACTTGCTTGGAAGATATATAATCACTTTGGAGTTAAGTGATTGTCATGAAATATCTTTATATATTCTTACGGACCACTTGATCGACGATATTACTATAGCCTAATCATTCTATCCCATGTGAGAAGGGTCATTCATAGACCATGTTCAAAAAATAAGTGCAATACTCATTCATCATAAATTTGTGCTCATTATCATATAATCAATACATTTCATAGACTTTGAGGAATGAATTATATTTCCTTTGTTTTTAAATAATTATCACTTTAAAATTTTAATAAAATATTAATTATTTTTTATCATTTTATCCCTCATAATGAAACATAACTTTTTAGACTATTCATCACTAAAATATATATAATGGTATTTAAATAAATTAAATGACATTACATTTTGTTATATCTTAAGCTATTTATTAGTTTTTTTAATCTGCATCATAATTTCAGAGTAATAATTCTTTAAAAATGAAGAAAGAATTGACATAACTTATTGATAGTGTGTAGCTTTCTATATGTTTTATATGGATGGTTATTGACATGATGACTCCGACAGCTCAATTTTTCATTAGTTTATTTTCTGTTCTGTTTGATACATCAATCTGAGTGTTCACTCATCATATTACATTATTACTTATGGTTTTGATGTTGAAAAATTTTAATTAAATTTTCTTTTTCATTGTGGATTAGCATTAATTAATTAATTATTAAGATATACATAGACTTAATTGGTAATCATTTTTGTTTGCATACTAAGCCTAGAACGGATTAGGTCCTTGTGATTTGTATCTACTTAGTGATAGGTTGGTCTACACACAAACCCATTGGGTAGAGGCTCCAACTTGCAATCCTTTAGTAGTCAATGGATTTCCTATTATTATACAAACTTGTAGGGAAGGAGAGCTTTATTATTAATTATGAGAATTTATAAAAGGATTATTATAGAGGTTTTCTATGACGATACGTTTTAATATAATCCTCATGGTAACCTAAAGGCGCACTCTCTCCTTCTCTGTTTTGGGTGCTAAGGTCGATGCAAGTTGTATCTCTGTCCTAATCTCGAGCACAATCACCTATAATTATCTTTAAGGTACGCATAATTACTCGTTTGATTTGAGTTTCATAATCTCCCATTTTAATCCATACTGTTAGCATTTGAATCACTTAAAATAAAAAAATTATAAATCATTTTGAAACAAAACATAGACAAAAATCAAAGTAGAATGTAAAATTACAAAAAAAAATATATCTCATTTCACACTCATATCCGGTAATCATATATTATATCACTTTCCCTCATTGGTCAACTCACTTTATAAATGTTAGCTAGTTACTCACGGATCGACTGATTATTTACATGACTCCAACAAGAAGCTAAATTTAACAGATCGATAGAATGATACAGACTATGTATAGATGAACATGTTGTGCATAAAAAGCATTCAAACTCAATTACATAGCGCTGAGAATTATAACAAATCATATAAAGGAAGAAGCATAATTTAAATTAATGCACTCGAAGTCTCTAACACGTACGAGAAACAAATTAAGCAGAAGATGGGTATATATGCGAAATGAGAGAGAGGACATATATATATATGGATATGTATAACAAATAAGGACAAAGTCCGAGGTATCACCCTTACTTAACGCAATCTCCTCCTCTGGTATAAGGGCCACAATTTTGGTTGGTTGACTGAGGATTTCTCCCCTTGCGAAGGCAGCTTTTTTGTTGTTCATAGTATGATTGGTCTCGAGGGCAATCTGGCTTAAATTTATCTGTTTTCTGGGTACCGTCCGTCACAGGGTCGATTCCATTACTCAGAGAGACAACGAGAGGATCTATCGACAAACTGGTTTCCATAGGATCTTCTACATAACTCATGTTGTTGTTGTTAATGTTGCTGGGGGACTGCTTGGCCTGGTGAATATTCCGCCATGAATCTGCAAATGCCTCGAGGCTAAGGAACAAGGTCATGGTCATAAGAAAGAGAAGCACTTTGGAGATGCAGTTCTTCATTCTCTTGATCAATGATGAGTTGAACTCTCACTCTGCTTCTAATTTGTAATTTGCTGTGATGTGCTCTCAACTCACACAGAGACGACGTCTCTTTATAGAGGTGACAGCCCAGAAGATGAAGATGGAAACTTCATCAATTGTCTGATGGAGAATCATCCCAGGAAGGGGACAGAAAATTAATAATCATGTGCGGGCGGGTGTTTCTTAACAGAATGAAATACTCCTTCAATTACAAAACAATTGACACTTTGCAAGATTTAAAAAAGCTAATAAATAATGTAGTGATTAGCAAAATACTCCTCCGTTTTTTTAAGTTGGAGTATAGTTTAAGATTTTAGCATATAAATTAAGAAATGTAATTAATATATTAAAATTTTTTTAAAATTTATTAATTTATCCTTCAATAAATAAATAGGTAAAAAAGAGTCATTAATGTTATTATTGACCTTTAAAAAAAAATAAGGGTATAATTGGAAAAATAGTAATTAATGTTATTTTGAAATTTGGAAGTAACAAATAAATAAAAATAATTTTTTTCTTAAAAAATGATAGTTAAAAAGAAATAGAGGGAGTATAAGTGTATTTTACTACTACCTCTGTTTTTTTTTTCTATCGTTTAAGATTTTTATACATAGATTAAAAAATGCAATTAATGTGTCAAAATTTCTTTTAAATTTCTTAATATGTGTTTCAATAAATGAGTAGGTAAAAAAGAGTAATTAATGTTATCTTTAACTTTTAAAAAAATAAATAAAAGTATAATTGAAAAATTAGTAATTAATATTGTTTTAAAATTTGAAAGTGATGGATAAATAGAAATAAAAATTTTCTTGGAGAGTGACAATTAAAAAGAAATATAGGTGAGTATAATAATCTTATTTATAAACACTTAAATCACTCATTAATAATGCTACTATTAAGGGTACTTGTCAAAAGATAATTAATACTATCTTAAAAATTGTAAAGTAATAATTATTTTGAAACAATAAAAAAAACCTAAAGTATCAATTATTTTATACTTAAAAGAAATAATGCTTAACCCAGAACTCTACTTAGACGACTTATTAGGCTTCAAATTAATGAAATCAATAAGCATTTAATGTGACTGCATTTTCAAAGGTTGAACTTTATAACTTTGGTTAAAAGGGTTCAACTCTTCCAACTTGAATCAAATGTTTTGTAATTAACTAAAGTAATTAGGCATGTAATTTGTGGAACTAACGTAAATAATAGAGTTGGAGCCCACTTCCCATCCCATTGTGACTTCTGATTCAATGGATGAACTTTGATTGGCTAGGAGCAATATAAGCTACTAGATATTATTGGTATAGGGGGTCTCTCCAGCAAGACCCCCTCCCATCACGGTCTTATCATAACAAATTTCTTTTATTAAAAATTATATATAAAAACTAGATTTTTCAAAAATTATGTAGATATATATTTTGTATAATTTAAAATTTTTTATTTATTAAAATAATACTATACAGTAAAAACTAGATTTTTATAATTTGTAGTTTTATGCAGTTTTTAGTAATTAAGAAAAAAATATTAAAAAAATTTAAAACAACATAAAATATATATTTATATGATACCTAAAAAATTTATTTTTTATCTATAATTTAAATTAAAAAAATTACCATGACAATATCATAGCAATTAGGGTCTCTGCGGATGAGAATCCGACCCCATATTTTTCACTTCACTTGAATATTCAAAAGAAAAAGGAAGGAGCGCTTGTCAACAACTTTTGTCCTCTCGTAGCATGGTGGCCTTCTGTGTCTCGCAACTTGCATGGAAAAGCGATCACTTATCAACGGTGGCGAGAGTAAATTACTCTCCCCTCCCCTCACCTTCCAAATACATCGTGAACGGACTAAATTTTAAATTATTATTTTCATTTTTAATTAAATTATTGTTATTTTAAAACTCTATAACC
Organism: Adenanthera pavonina; assembly: GCA_026686845.1. Lineage (NCBI taxonomy): Eukaryota > Viridiplantae > Streptophyta > Magnoliopsida > Fabales > Fabaceae > Adenanthera > Adenanthera pavonina. The sequence goes on along the minus strand of JAIVEN010000001.1, from coordinate 46,849,300 downwards.
CAAAAATTATATTTATATATTTCTCTTAAAATAAGAAATATGTTTTTCCTAAAAGTTAGAATATATTATAAAATATATAAATCTATTTTAAACTATCTATAGATCTAGGAATAAGTGCACACAATGCTCATTTATCATACAATTGTGTTGATTTATTAGTAACTAGATACGTTTTTCATGCATTACAAAGTGTTTGAGAAATAAAGTTATATACCATCATAATTTGCAATTTATATATTTGATATATATTTTATCTTTTGTATGGATGATTATTGGCATGACTTTAATGACTAAATTGGGAAAAAGATAGTTTAGTACCCCTAATCATAAATAATAACAAATTAGTCCCCCCAATTTAATTAATTATCAAGAAGCACCCAGGTCCTAGATTGGGATAAAAATAAAATGTCAAGACTTGGAAATTTAGGTTTCACCACTTGGGAATTCAGTTATACCCAGTTGGGAATTTATTTCGGAAGCACTTGAAAATTTAATTTTTATCACTTGGAAATAGAGGTATACCAACTTGGAAATGTAGTTGGAAGCATTTGGTAATTTAAGTTTCACCACTTGATAATTCAATTACGCCTAGTTGAAAATATAGTTGGAGGCACTTGGGAATTTAGGTTTCACCATTTGAGAAGACATTTTATTTTTATCCCAATTTAGGACTTTGGTACTTCTTGGTGATTAGCTAAATTGAAAGATCTAATTTGTCTTTGTCGTTATTTGTGGTTGGAGGTACTAAACTATATCTTTCCCAGCAAAATTTGTGTCGGTACTTTATTTTCTATTCTATTTGATGCATTAATCATAAAGTGTTCATTCATCATATTATATTATTACTCGGGAATTTGAATAATCTAAAATAAAAAAAATCACAAAATATTTTGAAACAAAGCATAGACCCAAAAAAAATAGTAGATTGTAAAATTAAAAAGAAATATATCTCATTATTTCAAACTCATACGTATTCAACAATCATTAGTATCATTTTTAATTTCCTCCTTTCAAAAGTGTTAGGCTTGCTGACTTCCCAATAAGAGGAGTGAATTGGAAAATTTAAATTTTTCTGTAAAATTATAAAAGAGCAATTAAAGTAAAAGTTGCAGAAAACAGAGTGCAGAATATAAAAAGGTAATTTGCAAAGTAAAGGAAGGAAAGACATAAAGATTTATCCTAGTTCAGTATACTACTCCTCTTGACCTACGTCCAGTCCTCAAGCTACCACTTGAGATTTTTCACTATCTTTCAACCATTCAATGGGCTCCTTGCAATGCCACGATATAACCTTGTGTTTTGTTCTAAGAGCTTACAAAATTTCACTCTGCACTCTAGCAAAGTGTTTCCCAAATCCGTTGTGAAAACCCCTCACAAGAAAATCTTTCTTCAAGATGAAGAATAGATTTGTTACAGAAAGAAAAACTCTCTAATACAAAGTAAATGTGATAGTTGAAGTGCAATAAATGAAGTGTGAGCAAGTAGAAAGCTTTGTCTAATGATTTCAACAGAGTTTCAGTATATACAGCATTAAATCGTTACCCATAACTTCAAATGAAGTTCTAGTTATAGATTTGTGTCTTAATTATATGCTAGATACAAGATCTAACCGTTAGAGACGTTACCCAACAGTTACTTTGCAAAACTAGCCTTTCACCAACCGCATTTAATGTGTCTGATACTCTAAAATTCTAATTTTGGGGTGTCAACAGATGAATTTCACAAAGACCATAAGTTAAAAACTTTAACGTTGAACTTCCAAAATTCGTCTTTTTAAAAATAAAATTCGAATTTTGGTTATGACAAATATTTCCCATGTTAAGACATACGAATTTTCAAGTTTAAAGTACATCTGTTGAGTGTGAACAATTGTCTTATATTGCTACAGTGCACTTGAAATTCAAATATTGGGGATCCAAAATTTGTCTGTCAGTGAGCAACCCAATATTGCACAAAAGTTCTATTTTTCAAAATTCGAATTTTGAACTTTCAAAATTTGTCTGACAGAGAGACCTTTAATCAGACTTACACGTTTTCAATTTAAAGTTCAAAATTTGAAATCCCAAATTCGTCTGTTAGAAGGACTAACTTTGAACTTCTTTTGCATTTTAATATCAGACAAACTTTAACATAACTTCAGACGAATTTTCCATTTTTCACAAATTATACTTGACTCGAAATTCAAATTTCAATTAATTGAAATTTGTCTGATAAAGGTAACATCTCTGTAACTTCAAATTTCCGTTAGCAAAGTTCAAATTTTCAACTATATGTATGGAGTTTAACAACTCAAAATTCGTCTGATAGTCAATGTTTTTCAAATTTAGCATGAGTTAACATAAGATAATTACAAAACACATATTTAAAACTAGTGAGAGTGAAATCAAAGTCTTTTACTCTGTGTTTACTGTGAGAAATCCTACAAACTAATTCTTTACTCATTTCTTCCTGAATTTCTTCACTTAAATGCTTTTACACTCCTTTGATATTTTCCTTCCAAGCTCTATTTGTTTGAAATCATCAAAACACATGATTCAAAATTCTCCCCCCTTTTAGTGATGACAAAACAACTTGCAAACTAGATTAGTACTTGGGTTTGCTTCTAAGAGCATCCCCTCAACATATGCATTAAAGTTTAAAGATAAGTACAGCATATATAGCAGAGCAGAAGGAAAATATAGAATCACATTGTATTAATTCATTCAAGGTTCAGTACAATGATATGACATTGCAAGAATAGCATTTCAAGACAAGATTATCATTTCAGTACAAGGGATACAGCAAGCAAAAGTAAAACAAGTAGCCCTAAGATCTAATCACTTCTTCTTGGGCTTGGACTTTTTGCTATAGGTCTTGCCATAATGTCCTGCTCCAGTTTACTCAATTTTCTTCTCCCCTCTTTTGGCATCATCAGGGGTTGGAACATGTATAGTAAGAGGAGGAACTTGTGACACTAGAATGGCATGAAGGGGAACATGGATAAATGGCACAATGGAGGGTATCTAAGGAAGAAGTACAGATAGTGGTGTTTCAAGGAGATCTTCCTCAACATCTGAGATTATCTCCTGAACTTCCTTTTGAAGATTGGCAAATCTGGCCCTCTATGCTATATAGAGACCAAGCTTGGGAGATGAAGATGGAGGTGCAGGAGGAGAAAACATTTCTTCAAGCCTTTTCTTTTGAGTTTGCACAATTGCATTATATGCAATGGCAGCAATATCTATATAAGGAACAAGGCTTCTCTGTTCATTCAGTGCAGCTTGAATAATAGGAGTAGAGGTGATGGCTACAACAAGCTTCTACATTTACTCATATTCTTGGAGTGACAGAATTGATTCCTGAGCATCTTCCATTATGGGCTTGCCAGAATTTGCTTCCTTAGGGGCCTCTTCCTCTATGGCATAGTCCAAGGTGGACCAGGACTTGTTTCATTGTTTGAGGCATGTGGAGTAGCAGCAGTGTCTACAACCCCAGTGGCAGCATCTTTGGTAATAAGCTCAGGAGATTTTAGCTTGAAGGGGCTTTGAGGTTTAGGAGTGGGAGACTTGGTAGGCTTAAAAGGTCCAGACTGAGGTGGAGCTGATGTAAAGGGGATAACACTTCTGATGTCTTCATAGGTATCGGCAACCACTTTCATATTTTTGGCCAACTTAAAGATTTGATCCTACAGGTGAGCAAACTTGGTATTTTGCTCATCTCTAATACTCAGCATGAGTGCAGAAAGGTTGTCATATAGTTCAGTGATTTTGGTTGGCTTGGACCAGGTCAAAAGAATGGATGGCTGAGGCGTCTGAGTTGGCTTTGCTGGAGATGAGATGGGATGTGATGGTTGTGGTGGAGGAGAAACATGCTGGGCTGGCAGTGGTGAGGGTTGAGTAAGTGGTATGGCTACAGAGGTCCCTTCTTGTGAATGACTCTCTTCAAAGAATAGGTTCTCTAACTTTCCTGCTCCTTTGCCAACCTATTTCCCTTCTTTTATTTCAATCCCCATCCGTTGCAATTCTTCCTCCTTGAATACTTCAGTGGGCTTGCCTTTGCCTTTCTCCAGCTATTGTATTCTACCATACTGAAGTATTTTGGTGATGATCAAGGCAAAAGGCAAGGTGGAATCTCTCATTTGATCCGGTGCCTTGATCATACGTTGGAGGATGATATGACTCATATTCAACAGCTTTCCACATATTAGTGTAGTCATCACATGAGCTTCAGCCCTTGTAATCAGATTGAAGCTTCCCCCTTTGTTGAAGATGATCCTGGACACAATATAGTGCAGGATCCTGACTTGAGCACTTAGATCAGAGGGCTTCAACAAACTCAGGGGAGGCATATTCTCACACCTTTCGAATAGGGTATTCAGGACTATGGTCTCCTTGTAATTCAAGAATGGAGCACCTTCCTCATCTGCATTTTCATCCTTATCCATGTATCTTGAGGTGGTGATATCAATCTTGAGGCCATCTTATCCAGGGATTTTCAGAACTTCATTGAATGTCTCATCAGAGGGCCACAGAGTTCTGGACCTTAAAATAACCTGTCATTTCTCTTTTCTGCTATTATACAACATAGTAGCATACCACGTTTTGATCACCTTATTATTATATCTCTCTTTAATTTCCAACAGATTTTTATATCTCACTAACCATAACTCGATATCAAAATTGTTAGAAACAAGAAATTCCTCCAAATTTGTACAATGAGGTATAATTACCTTCTTGCTGATAAACTTGGTGGTACATTCTTCCAGGATATGAGTATTGCTCCACAATGGCTTAGTGGTTAACTGGAATTCCTCAGACTCAGAACTAGACAAGGCAGAGGCAGCAGCAGTAGAGACAGGTTTCTTTGAATCAGCCTTGGGAGTTGTTTTCTGCCCTTTGGATGGTGTTCCTTGCTGGATTTGCCTTTTCTTTTCTGAGTTTCACCTCCCTTAGAGGCATACTAAGACTTAACATCCCTCTTTGGTTTGGACTTTCCTTCACCCATGTTGGGATTTTTAACCCTTGCCATTCTCGTGATAGATTGTTGTAGAAAGATGCAAGGAATGAGGTTTATAACGTGTGAAAAGAAGTTTAAACGATGGGAAATGAAGATTCATGAACGGAATTGATGAGAAATTAAGAGAAGAGGTGAATGGACTTGGGAGAGAGACAAATAGGATTGCGTCTATTCAGAGTGAGACCCTTGGTTTTAGCTTTTGTAACTGTTCAACAGACGAATTTTGAGGGTCCAAAATTTGAATTTCGAGTAGTTACATAGCTAACCCAAAAGAGAGGCTTTCTAACAGAAAAATTTTCATCTTAAAGTTCATCTGACAGAAGTTAAGTTCAAGGCACAAACTTTAATAGATGAACTTTGAATCATCAAAGTTTGAATTTTGAGAGATCAAATATTAAGCAAATAAAGAGTGAGAAATTCAACAGACGAGTTTCATCCTTGTACTTCATCTAACAGAGACCAATCATGATTGCATACTTCAACAGTCGAATTTTGAGGTTCTAAAATTCAAATTTTAAACTTTTGTAAAGAGCTTTTAAAATGCGTATTTTGAGTTATTGAAATTCGCATAATGAGCATTTTGAGCAAAATCAATATTCACGTTGTTATTTAGAAATTTGAATTTTCACCAGATAATAGACAAATTTCGAGAGACATGAAGGTACTGTAACAACGTGTGAGCCACTGAAATTCATCTAATTAGCACTTAAGTTCAAATTTTAAGCATGCCAATTCATTCAAAATCACGGTTTTACATAGAAATTTGTCTAATAACATCTAAAATGCAAATTTCAAAACGCTAAATTTACAGATAGGGCCTGAAAGTTCGAATTTCCAGCTTTGCCTCTTCATTCTTTGATTATGCAAGTATGATAAACTCCATTAAATTGATTTACTGTCATCTGGATTCATAAGGAGTACCTGCAAAATATCTTAAACATACTCTGATGCTAAAGTTAGTATTAATTTAATGCTAGAAACTTAAATAGATTTAGTTAGAGACTTGCTTACAATTCATTGAGATTTACCATTCCCAATTCTCTTCTAATTTTGCAGTATCTATCTTCTACAAGTGGTTTAGTCAGAATGTCTGCAATGTGATCTTCAGTAGGGACGTATTCCAATTTGATGTCTCCTTTCAAAACATGGTCCCTTATAAAGTGATATTTTACTTCAATGTGTTTTATCCTTGAATGCATGACTGGATTCTTTGTGATATTGATGGCGGTTTAATTATCACATTTTATTGGTATTTCCATCATCTCAATCTCAAGATCTCCAAGTTGCTGCTTCATCCAAAGAACTTGCACAATAGCTGCCTGCAGCTACATATTCAGGTTCTGTTGTGGAGAGAGTCACACTATTTTGCTTCTTGCTGAACCATGAAACCAGGGATCCTCCTAGAAACTGACATGTTCAACTTGTACTTTTTCTATTAGTTTTAGATCTGGTAAAGTCAACATTAGTATATCCCATGAGCTCTTCTCCATTGCTTTTTGAATACCAAAGTCCCATATGTGATGTTCCAATTAAGTATCTGAACATTCTCTTCACAGCTGTTGCATGGGACTCTTTGGGACATGATTGGAATCTTGCACACTTACAGATACTAAACATAATATCAGGTCTATTTACTGTTAGGTATAGCAACGAACTAATTATTCTCTTATACTGAGTTATATCAAAGGGCTTTCCTCCCTCATCTATATCAAGTTTTGTTGCAGTAGCCATAAGAGTCCTCATTGATTTGGCATTTTTCATTCCAAATTTTTTCAGCAGCTCCTTCAAATATTTTAACTAATTGAGGAAGATGTCATTATTATATTGTTTAATTTACAGTCCAAGGAAGAAGTTGAACTCATCCATCATTGACATTTCAAATTCACTCTGCATTAACTTAGAGAAATTTTTGCAAAGAGATTCATTAGTAGCACCAAATATAATATCATCAACATAAATTTGCACAATAAGCAAGTCTTTATTTTCCTTCTTAGTAAACAATGTTATATCTACTTTTCCTTTGTTAAATCCTTTTTCAATTAGGAAATTGCTTAGCCTTTCATACCATGCTCTAGGTGCCTATTTTAAGTCATAAAGAGCTTTCTTCAGTTTGTAAACATGGTTTGGCTTTGTTGAGTCCTCAAAACATGGAGGTTGATCAACATAAACCTCTTCCATGATATAACCATTCAAAAAAGCACTTTTTTACATTCATTTGATATAGCATTATGCCTTTTATGCATGCATAGGCTAAGAGGATTCTTATTGCTTCCAATCTTGCAACTGGAGCAAAAGTGTGAACACCCTATTTTGTCGAGGCATTTTAAAAAAATATATATACATATATAAGAGTATAAAAAATGAGAAATAAAAGAAACAAAACAAAATTTTCTTTTAAGCAAAAAATTAATAATTGTAATTTAATTTCAAGACCCAAGTTCATCTTTCTAGAGTTTGACATCTGAAATTTCAAATAAAGAAAAAAAGAAGAAGAAAAAGAAGATGAGAAAAAGAAATTTAAAAAATTAAAAATTAAAACTAGAATCTTTTAAACAAAAAAAAAAAAGAAAAACTCAGAAAAAAATATATATTTGGGCTGAAGCATTTCAGCCCAAAAACATATTTGGGCTGAAATGCTTCAGCCCAAATATGTCACGAGCGCAAGTGAGGGCTCGTGGAAGGAGTAAGGGTATAGCCCTAGAGAACAAAGGGAGCACACCAGGGAAACAGAGGGTTGGCCGTGGGGGAAATCTGAGAGGGAGTGAGTCAGAGGTATGCCCACGGGAGGTGACAGAGGGAGCAAGAGGAAAGAAAAGAAAAGGTGAGAGACTGAGCATGCTTAGAGAGACCAGAAAAAGCAGAGTGAAAGGAAGGGCAAATGCAGAGGGACCTAAAGCAGTCTGAGCGAGGAATGAAGGGAGCCGCGAATGAGACAAAAGCCGAGAGGATCAGAGGAAGACTGAATATGCAAGGGGAGAAGACTAGAGGTGCACATGCGAAAAAAGCAGGGTAAGGAGAAGGTCAAAAAATACAGAGAAGTAGGGCAGGTGGTGCACAGAAACAGGGCTGAAATGGGCAACCATGAGCTCGAGATCCTTCTTCTTTTGCACTCACGAAATTGCTATAAGAAGGGATCAGAAAAAAAATTAGGGGGATTTTTCGGAGGGGATTTCTGGACGCTGAAGAACCCTAGGAAAAAGACAGAGGAGATCCTGAAAACCCTAGAGATCAAGATATAGAGGCTGAGGGAACACGAGCGATTGAGTGGATACAGAGGACGCAGACTTTTGAAGGAGGAAGAGATCAAGGAGGCTTTAACGGGTAATTTATATTTTAAGCATAAGGTTTCAATTACTAGGTTAGGAATGCGGGATTGAACCCAGAAATGAGATCTATTAGTCACTCGGGGAACTTGGGGCCTAATATTTTGCTCTGTTGATAATTGGTGCTGAAGCTTGTAATCGAATTTTTCTGTAAATCATCATATATGCTTTGATAAGTCTGAATCCTGTTGTTTTTTTTTTTTATCTGCGTTCTTTCCCTTGTATGATCACAATTTCTGTTTGACTGGGTGTAGTCTACATCTTTGTTAGCATGTGCTTTATGAAGTTTATGAGCATTTGTTCTGTCCAAATGATGTCTCCTCTGTATGCATTTGTCTGTGCCATGGCGTGTCCAAAGTTTGAGCTGCTTCAACTAGATTCCAAGTTTAAGCTTTCTGAAATTTTCTTCATTTAAATGGGGTCACATTGCGTATGCCTAGTAATGTTTTAGAAGGGATTGATTAGCTCTAAATAACATTGAGCTTAGGAATCTATTCGGGAACTTGGGATTATGGTACTCTATGTTTTGATTGACAGTTCTCACCGCTCTGTGAACCTATCAATGGTAATGGATGTTTATTGAACCATAGGTTCTTTGTGTTCATGTCTAGTAGGAGTCAGTGAAAATTTTGGCTACATATTGGACTTGTGTTCCTTATTTTTGTTGATAATATCTACTTTTGATAAAGTGAAATTTTGAGGAAAGAAAATCTTAAGCCTATTAGTTTTTTTCTGTTCTTTTCTCTTGCCCACTAATTTGTTATTGAAGATTGAAATATTTGGAGAGAAATCAAAGTTTTCATAAGCTTAGGATTACTTGTTTAAATGATCTCGTGGTCTATATGGGTTTGATCAGTAAGTGGTAACAGGTTTTTACTTTATTACAAAGACGATTAGGAAAGTTAAATGTTGAAGGAATGCTTGTAATGCTGTGGTGTCTTGGTAATCCCTGTTATGGCAAGTCTAGGTGAATTTCTCTCTGTTCAGTGTTGTGCCCCTGTTTAGTTTTGCATGAACTCTTCTAAGTCTTCACAAGTGCTCACAAATAAATACTGCGGTTTTGATCTATAGGCATTCTTAATCTCAAAGGTTCACATTTTGTGAAGATTGCATGCTGATTATTCAAACACCTTTAATAGTGTTGGGCCAAAGTCAGTAACTTCCTGAAAATAAATGATTGAAAAATTATTTTTGGGTTGCAACTATCATCTACGTTCCTCTTAAGGATAGGACTTTGCTTTCTCTATTTGTATTTAATAAGACCATTACCTGAGTTAAAATGACTTTGAACCGCCGATTATACTACTTGGGCACATTTGGATATCCAGGAGATAGCTAAAGGGATACATTGTGCTGTGATGCCGGTCGTTCTCCTTTGCTTAAATTTGATGGTCATGTGCAGCTTACTATCACACTTTTTTGCCATATTGCTTTTCTTGAGTAAGATAGTTATATCCTACCATTGGGTAGGATACTTATATCTTTTCATCAATAAGACTCATACATGAGTGAATGCTTGCGTACAATTGGTAAGATTTTGTATAGGAACATAAGGCCTTCTAGGAAGCATACCACAGGTAGTCTTTGCGCATTAGCATAGGCTACTCTTTGATTTATTTGATTTCATTAATTTTTACCTTAGATTAGTTGTTCTCATTAGGAACAGCTGCAAGTGACTTTAAATCTCCGTGGACCCATAAGGCGCCAGCTAAAAATGCCATGAGTAAGGAGTTACCATGGTATTTATATTAATGGTATCTTAAATTCTAAATATTTTTTAGTTCGAATGGCCCTTTTATTTTTCTTTCTTTTTTTTTTAAATATATATATATAAAGGATAAAATGAAAGCCCTCTATTTTAAATTTCTCTTTTTATCTTTATGCTTCGAGTAGTGATACCGTGAGCATCTCAGTGTTAATAAGCGGATTGTGAGTTATAAAGTCACTACAATTAACGGTTGATATTGTTTTAAAGTCGATTTATGGAGGTGAAAAAAATAAATAGTGCTAAAGAAAATAAAAAAATCTTATTTTGTAAAGGTAAAGTTGTTTATGTATTTTATTTTGTTTTGTAAAGAAAATAAAAAATTCATTTTAAATTCTTTTTTTTCTTATGCCCCTTTTTGTCTAAAATAAAAATGTACTACCAAGGTCATATTTATATAACAAGGAAATAAAATGACTGGTGCAAAACAAGGAATTAAATTATTTATTTCAATTTTATCCTATGAGCCCTTTTTATACATTTGTACTTCGAGTGGTAACACCGTGGGTATTTAGATACCAATTCACAAACTGTGAGCGATAAAGTTGCCACGTATCCTGATTGGCTCTTATATATATATATATATGTATATATACACAATATTATACTCTAAATGTAAAAAAAAAAAGAAAAAAAAAGATTTATGCAATAAAAAAGGAAAAAAGAAAGGGGTTTCAAATTTTACTCATTTTCCCCAATTTATTTGCTTTCCTCCATGTTTATCCTTCTCACTTATTTGCCTCGAGTGATAACACCGCGGGTATTTAAATACTGATTAGTAATTTATGAGTGGTAAAGTCACCACATATGCTGATCATCTTTCGTTGAAAATATATGTAATAATCACACTCCAAATTCTTCTTAACATTTTTCTTTTAAACAAATAAATATTTGTTAAAAAGAATCTTATTTACTTCCATTTCTATAATAAAAAGATAAATAAAAAGAAAAAAATTTTACTTGCACAAAAATTATTTGTTCTCTTTTGAATGTTTTTATGCCTTTTATCTCGAGTGGCATCACCGTGGACATTTAGGTGTCAATGAACATATTGTGAGTGATAAAGTCGCCACGTAAGCCAATTGATTTCATTTTGTAAAAAAAAGATTGTTTTCAAGTATTTTCTTTTTCAAATCAAAAATAAAATATTCAAAATCACACCTAATTTTAATCATATTTTCTAAGTTGAGGAAAAACACACATTCTCTTTTTTAAGAAGTGATAAGAAAAATAATAATCATAATAATAAATGGTAAGCGCAAATAATGGGAATTAATCCGTCTTTTACAAACTAAAACACACCAACCAATTCTACAAGTTGCTTGCTTTGCGGAAAGACAAATTATTTTCTATAAATCTCTCTTTTAAAATATATATATGTAATGAAAAAAATATTAACTCAATGACACGCATTTATAGTTCGAACTACGTCGACTTTGATTCCTATTGCAGGATACGTAGGCCCCAGACTTTAATTCTGGGTCAAATCTACTTTTGTAAATAAATAACATTTTTCTCTTATTTTATCCTTCCCAACTTCTCATATTTTCATTCTATTCTTTATTTTCATTTACATTTTTCTTATTTTTATATTTATATTTGCATGTGAATAGTTAAAGGGCAATCAAAATAAATTTTTTAAAGTCATAAAAATTGCATAATCAACTTAAGGTAACCGTTCTTTGGAACGGGTGTTGTGGGGGTGCCTAACACATTTCCCACTCACAATCATACTCTTGAACCCAACTCTGATTCGCAAACCATCATTTCCTTTTTATCTGGTTTTCCAAAATTTCCCTCAAAATTTTGGTGGCGACTCCTCCGAAATTGACCCTCGTCGTGTGGGCAGATTTCTTTCTTTTCTTTCATTTTCCGCGTCATCCACGTAGCATTTTCGGGTGTGACAAAAAGCTTCCTCATAATCTATGCCTTCCTCCTGATTATATCCTTTGGCTACTAATCTAGCTTTATTTCAGGTAATTGTTCCAGATTCATCAAGTTTATTTCTGAATAATTGGGTGATTCTTGGGCCTAGGAACTAAATTCTAAACTTGATTTCTTTCAAACTGATTAAGCTCATCTTGCATAGCTAATATCCAATATTCATCAGTTAGAGCTTCTTTAGTACACTTAGAATCAATTTGAGAAATAAATGCACAATTATTTACTTGATCCCTAAGTTGTCTTCTGATTTTAATATTCTTTTGAATACCCCCAATCATTTGATCAACTGGATGACTCCTTTGATATCTCTAAGCTCTAGAAAGTTCTTGAGAAATTTTTTCATTATTCTCACATTCAACATCTTTCTCCTGAATATCTTCCTCTACATTAGCAGATTCATATATTTTAGGAGGTTTAATTTTATCTTCTTCAGAAAAATTCAAGTTCTTAAAGCTAGAGATAAGATCATCCTCATCAATGGCATGCTTAGAGGCAGTTTCATTTTCAATGAAAACTACATGCACAGATTCTTCTATAGTTCTAGTCTTTTTATTGAACACCCTATATGCTTTACTTCTACTAGAATAGTGAAGGAATATACCTTCATCTGATTTAGCATCAAACTTAGCCAGATTCTCTTTTCCTTTATTATGGATGAAGCACTTGCATCCAAACACATACAGGTGTGAGAGATTTGACTTCCTTCCTTTGTAGAGCTCATAAGGTGTTTTCCCCAGAATTAGTTTGATGTAAATTCTATTAATGATGTAGCTTGCTATGTTTACTGTATCAACCCAAAAATATTGAGGAAGCTCTTTTTTATTCAACATTGCTCTTGCCATTTCTCCCAACGTCCTGTTCTTCCTCTCTACCACTCCATTTTACTTAAGAGTCCTTGGAGCTAAGAAGTTGTAATTAATTCCATGCTCTTTACAGTACTCCAAAAAGCTTGAATTTTCGAATTCTCCTTCATGATCAGACCTGATAAACACAATGAAAATACCTTTCTCATTTTGCACTTTCTTGGCTAAGGTTGCAAATGCATCAAATGTTTCATCTTTGGAGAAAAGAAATAAAGTCCAAATAAATCTAAAATAATCATCTACAACTACAAGCACACACAAATTTCCACCAATACTTTTTACTCTAGATGGACCTATTAAATCTATGTGCAGTAATTGTAGAGGTCTAGATGTGGTGATTATATTTTTAGATTTGAATGATAATTTAGTTTGTTTTCCCTTGAGGCATGCATCACATTCTCTATCTTTTTCAAAAGAAATTTTTGGTAATCCAGTGACTAATTCATTCTTAATCAATTTGGTTAGTTAATTCATATTAACATGGGCTAGTCCTCTATGCCACAACTAACTTTCATTATCTTTACTAATTAAATATACAGAGTCTAAAGTGGGAAGTTCATCTAGATCAATGGTATAGCAGTTACCATCCCTTTATGCTCCGAGGATGAATTTTTTATCCCTTTTTCAAATGACCAAGTAGAACTTTGAGTCAAACAATATTCAATTCCCTTTGTCACATGTTTGACTCACACTTAGCAAGTTGTGGTTGAGGTCAATCACAAATAACACATCTTGTATGGATGTTTCAGGATTTTTGCCCACGATGTCAATGCCAATTATTCTGCCATATTGATCACCTCCAAAGGTCACCTTTCCTCCTTTCTTGTCTCTAAGGGTGATGAACTTCTCCTTATCACCAGTCATATATCTTAAGCATGCGCTGTCCATATACCATTTGTTGCTTTTGCTAGCTCTAAGATAGACCTACAAAATAAAGTTCAGTTTTTCTTTTTAGGTACCTAAATATGTTTGGATCCTTTTTTGTTAGTGTCATTCTCCCTAAATACAGATGTACCTTTAGGAACCCATTCTACCTTCCTGCCAAGTCCATTTTTCTCTAACCAACATAAACTGGAAACATGTCCCTTCTTGTTACAGAAGTGACAAATGGTAAAGGGACTACTAAATTGTGATGCAGGAAGAAAGAAATGCAAATAATATTTTTGTTTCATATATTTTGGTTGGACATAAGTTTCAATAGATTTTCAGTTGTAACTTTTCTTCTTATGTCTATTTGCATGCACAAAATGTTTCATGTATAAATTTTGATTTTTCTTTTCATTCTTTTCCTTGACTGCACAAGGATTATAGCCAAGACTAGCTTTTCCTTGTGCAATTCCCTGACTTCCTAATAACGCAAATAACATGTCTTTACCCTTAGTGAGTTTAGCCATAATTTTCAAAAGATATTCATTGTTTTTCTTCAATTCAATGCATGATGCACAACAAACAGATTCAGCTCTATGTTGAGATGCAATGTCAGGCATTTTGCAATATGATTCTAACTTGCTAATCTTCCTTTTAGCTAGTTTTAGTTCTTTTACAGTTTTAATGAATTCATCATACAAATCATGAAATGCATCAAGTAGTTCAGAATATGAGGGTTCAGAATCATTTACCTCATCTTCATGGTCACTGTCAGATAAGTTTTGAGTTTCTTCTGCTGCTTGTGCCATCAAGCATATGTTGGCAATCTCTTCTTCATTTCATCCTCCTCATCAGAGTTGTTGCCCCATATTGAAGAGATATAGGCCATTTTCTTTTTGCCTTTGTCATCCACTTTCTTTTCTTTCTCCTGTTTTTTTAGGAATTATGGCATTCCCATTTGATGTGTCTTTACTTTTTGCATTCATAGCAGGTGATAAGCTCTTTGCTTTCTTTCTTGCTGTCTGTAGTTACTTCTTTCTTGAAGAACTTCTTATTTCTTTTTTTGCTATAGAATCTTCCAAATTTTCTGACTAACATAGCCAGAGTTTATTCATCCAGTTCTTCTTCATCATCAAGTCTTCTTCTCTTTCTTCTGTAGCTTTTAATGCAAAACCCTTTTTCTTCTTGTCTTATCCAGCATCCTTAAAAGCTTTCATCTTGCCCTCATATTCTTCAAAACTGTAAAAGAAAGCTATAACAGAAGCCATTGACTCTCCTTTGACTTCTTCTATGGCTGTTACTTTTGGTTGCCATTCCAAAGGAAGAGCTCTAAGAATTTTTCTAACTTTCTTTGGCTGAAAATAGATCTGTATCCTCATCTTCCAATATCCATAATGTTCTCTACTGAAGTCAAGAGGTATGTTGGTGTTGTTTCCTTCAGGAAGAATATTTTCTCTAAAGCCAACCATTGATTCTCCTGGATTGTTAGATCCTTCAATTGGGAGTCTGAGCTCTAATACCACTTGTTACGTTTGCTGGCTTCTCAAGAGGGGGTGAATTGAGAAGTTTAAAATTTTCTGCAAAATTGTAAAAGAGCAGTGAAAGTAAAAGTTGCAGAAAATAGAGTACATAATATAAAAAGGCAATTTGCAAAGTAGAGGAAGGGAAGACATAAAGACTTATCCTGATTTGGTCTACTCTTCTTGACCTACGTCCAGTCCTCAAACCACCACTTGAGATTTTCTACTAGTGGACTCCTTGCAATGCCACAATACAGTCTTGTGCTCTATTCTAAGAACTTACAAATTTTCACTCTATACTCTAGCAAAGTGTTTCCCAAATCCCTTGTGAAAACCCCTCACAAGAAAATCTTTCTTCTAGATGAAGAATAGATTTGTTACAGAAAGAAAAACTCTCTAATACAGAGTAAATGTGACAATTAAGGTACAATAAATGAAATGTGAGTTAGTAGAAGGCTTTGTCTAATGATTTCAATAGAATTTCAGTATATACAACATTAAATCATTACCTACAACTTCAAATGAAGTTCTATTTATAGATTTGTGTCTTAACTATACGCTAGACACAAGATCTAGCCATCAAAGACGTTACTCAACGGTTACTTGCAAAACTAGTCGTTCACCAACCACATTTAATGTGTCTAACACTCAAAAATTTGAATTTTGAGGTATCAACAGACGAATTCCACAGAAACCATAAGCTAAAGGCTTTAACGTTGAACTTCCAAAATTCATCTATTTAAAAGTAAAATTCGAATTTTGGTTATGACAGATATTTCCCATATTAAGACATATGAATTTTCAAGTTTAAAGTGTATCTATTGAGTATGAACAGTTGTCTCATATTGCTATAATGCACTTGAAATTTGAATATTGGGGATCCAAAATTTGTTTGCTAGTAAGCAACCCAATATGGCACAAAAGTTCTATTTTTCAAAATTCAAATTTTGAACTTTCAAAATTTGTCTAATAGAGAGACCTTTAATCAGACTTACACATTTTCAATTTAAAGTTAAAATTTTGAAATTCAAAATTCGTCTGTGAGAGGGACTAACTTTGAACTCTTTTTGCACTTTAATATTAGACAAACTTTAACATAACTTCAGATGAATTTTCTATTTTTCACAAATTATACTTGACTCGAAATTTAAATTTTAATTAACTGAAATTCATCTGAGAAAGGTAACATCTCTGTAACTTCAAATTTTTGTTAGCAAAGTTTGAATTTTCAACTATATGTATAAAGTTTAACAACTCAAAATCAATCTGATATTCAGTGTTTTTCAAATTTAGCATGAGTTAACATAGGATAATTGCAAAACACATATTTAAAACCAATGGGAATGAAATCAAAGCCTTTTAACCGGTGTTTACTATGAGAATTCCTACAAACTAATTATTTACTTATTTCTTCCTGGATTTCTTCACTTGAATGTTCTTACACTTCTTTAATTTTTTCTTTCTAAGCTCTAGTTGTTTGGAATCATCAAAACACTTGATTTAACAAGAAGCACTTTAACTTACCCATTAAGTCACTTTAAGTGTTAATTATTCACAAACGATCATTTAAATGACTCCAACAAGAACCTAAAATTAACAGACTGCAGAATAGTGCAAACTATATGAACATGTTATGCACAACAAGAAGACGAAGAAGGCCTAATTTCGAACAAGTACGAGAAATCATTTTACGAGAAACAAATTATATATGCCAGTGGTGATGATAGAGGCCAGTAACTAGCAGTGGCAATAGTGGTCAGTGACCAATGGTGGTGGGAGTCGATGACCATTGACAGCTAGCGACAGCAATCGATGACCATCGATGGTGGTGGTTAGTAACCCGTATTCGACAATGGCCGTGGTAGCTGATGGATAGTAAAGGGTGGCAGCTAGCAAGCGACGATGGCAAAAAGTTGTTACTTATGGTAGTAGACAACATTAATATATATATATATAGTATTCCATAGGTGTAATTTTTAAAAATAAGTTTTCTCTCCAAAGTCTCTTCATTTTTGAAAAAAAAAATTGGAATGAAAAACATGTGGAACCCATATATATTTTGTTGCCCCTCACTTTTCCTTTCTCCCTATCTTCCCCTACTATTTAAACAGTTTTCTCCCCTATTTTCTCTTTACTTTTCTCTTTCTCATATTTACCCCTTCATCCAAATAAGGGGTTAAAGTTCAACTTGGAGTTTTTTTTTCTTCTTTTGCCAATGAAAGAAGAAAAAAACAGAGAGAGATTCCATTACTAAAAAAAAGCCTAAGAGGAGATGGTGGATTTATCACCCAGCCAAGAGGTACTATATCTTTTAAAGTAGATCGAGCAACCAGTTGGCTACTTGATTAGCATTCCTCTATATCCAATCAAACTTGTGGCATCCTAAACTGTTCCATTTAGCAAGGATATTCTTCAATGTAATTATAGTTGTTATGATTCTTCACATGCAATAAATATTGTCTCTTAAGTCTTTAGTATAACTAGAAAATGACCCGTGTGATGCACGGATTGTTCTTACCATCAAATTTAAATATTAAATTCTGTAATTGCAAATCTTACCATCTCGTTTAAACATTTTTTTATCAAAATCTTGTCTAAACATTAATGTGTGGGCACTATACTCTTTTAATAAATTCATATTATATGGAATTACTTGTCTATTAATTGTCCAATACTATATTCTTCTGTATGTACTATCCTTCAATTGATATCCTTTATATATCTTGAAAATCTATTATTGTTAATAAAAGTGGTAGGATTGATTGATTTCAATATGTGTTTAGAATACTCACAATCAAATAGGCATTGTGAAGTTGGATTGAGCAAACCACATAGATTATGAGTTATGTAACTACTTATAAATTCAAATAATTTGAGATTTTTATACTTGTCAAGAATTTATTGGGCCTATAAAATTTAATTACTTGATTTATTTATTTTTCTTAGTAATAAAGATAAATCAATGTTCTAAAATTAAATATAAAGCTATTTTTTTTCTTTTCCGAATGGTTGTTATAACTTGTATGATAGATTAAAAAGAGAGTTATAAACTCCAGATAAAGTAAATATACTTACAATTATGATTTTAAATATTAGTAATAAATTGGGCGAATTATACCTTTAATTCAAAAGAAAATGACAATTATGATTTAGGAATTTTTCTAAAAAATATATTATCACAGCGCAAACTAAAAAGCCATAGGATATTTATATATAGGTGGCTAGAAATGAATTAGTTATAATTTATTTAAAATTATTAAAGAAAAATAATATGGCATTTGTTAGTCAATTCAATCAAGAATAAATGTGGTGCCATTGATTTAGAATTTAAATAATTGTTCATCCATGTTCTATTAATTTATAAATAAAAATTGCATCATAGTCATTAATACGAATATGAAAATGCAAGAGAGAATTAAAATATCATTATTTTATGTACATTTTAATCTATATATATACTTTCTCTATTCCTAAATAAGTAATGTTTTGGACAATTTAAAAATAATTCTAAGAAGATTGACATTTTCAAATTAGGAATCCAAGTTAAATAGTTTAAAATTATGAAAAAAAAATTATACAATTAATGCATGAATTATTTTCTAGTTTTGAAAAAGTGATATTATTGATGTTTAGAAAAAAAGAAAAAGAGCTATTACCACAATTCTTTGGGAGGGTTAGTCAGTTTAAGATCGATGAGTTTAAATGTAATTGATGAGTTTGAGCATATTTATATAATATTAATTAGTAAAACTACAATTAATTCAAATTAATTTGTAAACTGGAATGACATTTCAAAATTAATGCCATATGTGGAGAATTTCAATTTTTAAAATATAATAATGACATAATATATTCATTATCCAACCAGCAATAAATTTTAAAATTCAAATTGGTTTATTTAAATAATGACATTAATAGTCATAAAGTGTTATTATAGTAACTAACCCAAAGAAAAGGGAAAAAAAAAGAGTCAAATAAAGTGGTATGAGAATGTGGTAGACACGGAAATAAAAAGACACATGTTACCTAATTGCATGACATTCCACATAGACAGGCATTAAATCAGAGTTAATGCAGTATTAATGACTTTCACCTGTAATTTTATATATATAATAGATAGATTTTTCCTATGGCTATAATATAATGAATATATAATTTTTAAAAAAATATAAAAATTATGTAATTTAATTAAAATATATATATACATTTTTCCACAACAATATATATACACATTTGAGACATACAAAAATTTTATGCTAACTATATTATCATTAATAAATTATATATTTACCATTTTTAATTTATATTAAAAATCATATGCATTTCCCTTCATCATGGTTTTAAAATTGATAAATAAATTCAATAACAAATAATAGAGAAAAATAAAAGTAAGTCAGCGTTTTTTATTAATTGTAAAAAATAATTTAAATATTTATGTTTAAGTTACTTTTTTACATATATTTTTTTCGTAATTTTTTCTTTTTGATAATGATTTTTTGGCCATACTTTTGATAATGATTGAAAAAACCCAAAAACGAATACCTTTCCAAGTCTTCCTTTTGGGAAAAGTCTTCCAAAAATATTTAATATCCTTAATCAATGAAAAAAAAACACACTCACACACGCATAAACCGTGAAAGAGAGAGAGACTTTTTGGAATCTATGGATTCTGTTGATATAATATAAATCCATGCGCAAAGTTCCATGAAGAAGGCCTATTTTTATATTTCCATGTCAACTATATAATGCAACTTGCGCGGGTTGAAAAAAACTAAAACTAAAAATAAAGAATTAAATTATGTTAAAATCTTACAATAATTAGTGTAAATATTACTAAAGCATATTTGAAGAACAAGTCTGTCTATATTGGTAACTAGTTGCTTCACTTTGTTTTCCAAGATGATGCTGATGTCATGGCTTTTTTGTTTTAGCAACAAGAAATCTTCTGCTGCTGATAGTTGAGGAATAATTTTTTTGAAGTATAAAAATTATGAAAATGGGTTTTTGACTCTCCGAATAAAACTTTTCCTTACACATATAATCAAGAATCGAATTAACGGTAACATATCCAAGAACCTAACTATAAACACAGTGCTGAAGGCTGGTAGAGCTTTCGATTAAAAAGATAGAAGGGGAGAGGCTGGTAGAGCCGAAACAAAACAGACGGAAGGCAAACTGGCCTGAAGGCCCAAATGACACGGCCCAATTTCATGATAAACATAGGGTCCACGACAACAATGGAAGCTTCGCCAACATAGTCAATGGATCAACTACAAGTTTAGTTTGCGGTACCTAGAGAATGCAATGGAGTTGCATACTCTTGGCTAAATGGATCATTAGACTGAGAACTCCGTCCACTTTTTTGGGTACGGTCCTGGACCATGTCTGAATTAATTGCGTTGTTGATAATATGTGATTAGTATTAATTATTATAGATTTTATTATACATATATTCAATAATTGATGATTAATATATTATATAAATTAAAATTTTCTATTACAATTTAATTAGTTACTTTACTATTTTTAATTCGAGTGACTTGTTCTTTTTCTCTTGTTACCTTTTTTATTATCAATATATTAATATTAATATCAATATTCAATAAAAAAAATGTAAAACTTGTAACATCATCACAAGATGTATGAAGTATAAATAATATAACATATACTCATTGTTCTTTTTTTTTTTAATGAGAAGTCTTAACAAAACTTTCCTACGGGCAACCCTGAACTGAACTTAATTTGAAACATACAGACAAAAACAATAGAGTGCCTACCTAATTAAGATATGGTCCAAATACCAGAATTTTTTTTAAGGGATTCAAGATTATAAGTCATAATACATAGTGTGTTTTATAAAAATTATGATTATTCTACTCATATCTCTCCTTATATATAATTTGCTATATTAAGCAATTAAACAAATTTTTCCGTGTACAAAAGCACATTATTTATAATTTGTGAATAATGCAATTTACTATATAATAATCCTCACGTTTTTTAAGTTATGAACATGACTCATTCCTCAAACTTTATGCCATATATGAGAGTGTTTAATTTTACATATTGACATATTGATTGATATTGATTTATCAAACTTTTTGGTGATAAGAGACTAGAGTTAGTGTCTTAGTGGCAATATAAACATATAGGATTGAAAATATTAAAAAAAAACAGAGAGAAAAATATCTTTAAAAAATAAAAAAAGAAAAAGAATATCAAATAAAGTTAAAGAATGAAGAAATACAAATAAAATAAATTGATTAAGAAAAAATGACTTTCATTACTCATTTACTCTATGATTTTTGCCTACTATAACAAAAAAGTGTAAATATATAGAAACAATGATATTCTTATAATCAATCGATATTACTCGATATCAATATAGAATATTAAATTTATATTAAATTAGATTATTTGTGTGTCGTGAATAATATATAACATATTCTTCAAATTTTGTGGAATACATAAGAGATGCTTCTAGGTATATATAAAAACGGAAGTAATATAAAAGAACGAAGAGAGTAATCTCCTAATTAACTTTAAGGATCAAATAACGAAGATAGACATAATGTACAGCAACTAATACTGTATTTTTTTAGCTCTTTTGACCTGATCATACTGTATTCTACACCTACATGTTTGTACGGAAAGAAACAAATCAAACAACGCTACATTAATTAAATCCTATAACTGCCTGTGACCCATATTCGAAGTTAAACCAGAAAGCAAACCTATATCTATTATCTAGATAGTTACTTGGGGGCAAAATTGCGAGCCTAGCTACACATATCTATATATCTAGGCCATCACTGTATATAGATCTGATCAATTTCTGGGCTCTTGATTGTTGATGGGTGGCTTGCGGCGAGCCATTCCCTTGTAATCCTTATGTATGAAGCTCATGACATCTTCTTCATTCTGGAAAATCCTTTCGGTTTTTTCGTCGTCTTTCTGAGAAGTAGTTCCTTTATGAGGTCGAAGTTCTGAGATTTGTCTTTCATGCCTTCTGAAAGTGCTGGTCAATCTGGTTTTAACCTGTGAATAATTTGAGTTCGTGTTGGAGAAATCACTTCCAATGGTCTTTTCGTCCTTCTGTGAAAATTGTTTTAAAGAATGTTTGAAACAAAAATGAGTTATTCTAATTATGGTGGCATGCATGTATATATGAAGTATATATGATCTCGATGCTCTAGAAGTTCTTTTCTTTTCAGACAGAAAAATGAATTGTTCATGTAATATTAACTAACCTGATCGTCGCCATCTCGTAAGCTTCCTATAGACTTCTTCAAAGCATCATCGTCCTTAGCTGCAGCATATATATATAGAAGCACACAAGCGATTAGCCTGACAATCTATAACATTACTAACACTGACATACCTCTAATTAATCAGATACAAAAAAAGAAAGAACGTTATAACTTTTCAATGTAAGATGTCATAAGACTTGAAAACTTCTCATTCGGGAAACACAAGGAATTTTGGTCCAAGCATGATATTATTATATTCAAGAACAAGTTGGTATTTATATATACACACAAACACATATACGTATATACAAGCATGATATATATTATATTGAGGAACAAGTTTTCACTACTCACAAGGGGTTTCAAAGCTTTACACTCAATTATGTTTGGGTATGTGGTGTCTAGGTCCATGATAATCGGCAGTAAAAGCTACAAAACCACCCATATTGAACTTTCTGGGTGAACTAGAAGAAGTACTTTTGTGGTCCACTTTACATTTTACAGTTATACCTCCCTCCCTTTCAAAGTGACATATTCCATCAGAATAGGTTGCACCTGAATTCTTTGAAGTGTCCCCTCCTTCTGATCCTTTTTGTTTCATAGAAAAAACCATACTTGACTCCTTATGAACCACCATTGAATTCTTCCCTCCAAACCCTAGCTTCCTCACATGGTAATGAGCTCCTCTTCCTTCAGATGTTTCCTGTGCACGGAATCATTTTAATTTACACATCAATTAGTAATCAAGTACTATATATATATGCACTCAGTGATGGTATATATATATGTATATGTTCAATTCTTCTATGGACTACTCTGAAATAAAATCTTAAATGTATTAATCAGACTGGTATGGCCTCAAGAGTGAGTGGAAGAGAAATTGCTCAAAGAAAGTTCAAGAATATATTGATTGTAATAACCAAAAATAATTTGTCATCAAACCTACCTTTTTGTCGGTGAACATGGAGCTGATTCTAGTGGTCTCAAGCTCGTTTTGGCTCACCTTCTGACCTGAAGATTTTGAAAATAGAACCATTTAATCTGTAGTTTTATATATGATATTGAAAGTAAAGAGAAATTGAGAGATCATTCTATTACCCAGAATATAATCTGTTGCTGATGAGTGCCCTAGGGCAGTATTGAAAACAAAGAGAAATCCCAGTAATACCATAGAGTTCTTCTTCATCTTGAGTGTTACCAATTCTTCCTCTTCTTTCTTCTCCTTCCTTCTTCTGCTCCTTCTTCTTGTTCTTTTGTTTGGTATGTATAGCACTTTTGCAAAATGAAAGAGAAGAAACTTGAGAAGCTAAACCTGGGGTTTTATAGAGGGGTTACACCAGCCCAAGTCAAAGTTAGGGTTCCGACACCTGTTCGTCTAACCATTATATTATTCCTCGGTATGTGCAAAAACTTAGGGAAGCTCAAAACCAGACGAATAAATTAAATCAGCATGTTCTTTTTTAAACAACATGAAAATTACAAAATATAAAAAAAGGGCATTTCTTCAACCTCAAGTTTGAATACAGTTTTCTGCTTTGAACTGAATCAATCTTGCAGTCAAAAAAAGTCATAATTTGGTCTTGATTTACATATATTGTCTGTTCTCTTCTTGTCTGCTAATTATAATATATAATATATTGAAGCTGCGGTCACAGCGAATCTGTAAATTATTTGAACAGTCAGTGATCTTCTTGCATACTTAATTCACAGAGATCATTCTTGTTGCTAGCTATAACTATAGAATAATTTCCTTTCTTGAATCGTTATTTATAAATTTTTTTATAAACAAGCGAGAATTAATATTAAAACAAAGTTTACAATTTTTATATGATTTTCAGGTATACATTGACGGATACCAACTTATACCAAAGCAACTTAATTCTTGCAGCCCCATCCTTCCGGTCAAGTACGTAACATGCCAAGTGGGGATGACCACCTCAATTTTAAAATGCGATTGTTCAAGCCAGCTCAATAAAAAAGAAAAAAATTAACTGTGATTTTTGTGTAGTTTAAGATTTTCATGCGAAACATGCATCAAAGTTTAAATTGTAAAACAATGAGAAAGTTGCTTGTTTTCTGATTCAACAAACTAGATCACTGCTTTAGCTTTTCTAAAAGATGAATATAGTCTTAGACAATCTGGTCGAATTAGATGAAGTATATACTTGTCAGACATATATAGATAGTGTAAAGCTAAAACTACTCTGGTATAATTTAGACAAAATTAGTCTTCTTATGATCTTATCGATCCCTTGGATATGATATTAGGGTTGAACTCTCTCTCTCTATAGCAATTTTATATGGGCATGCATATGCAAAATAACTAAAATTCTTATAGTATAGAAATAGATATTGAAAAAACTATGAAAAGTAACTGAATTTTAATCAAGGGTTATTGTATGAACTAAGCTAGCTTGTCCAGAAGCAAACAAGCATCGTAACCGAACTTCCACGCCAATCAATCTTAATGTGCGAAAAGATACGAAGGTAATGAGTTGGTCTATACTATAGTGTGGGCATAGTTCCCAAAGAAGGGGCACATGAGGCATCAAACTAAGTGCCTGTGAGACATAACAAGTGATTATGCATAGAATTACGGATTCATATCACGCATTTTAACATCCAATTTTGACATTAAACTAGAGAATGCTTTGAGCAAAAATACTTGATATTTTTTTAATCACAAGTTTTTTAGTCTTATGAATAGAAAAAATTAAAATTATGATACAAGAACTCTGTTTTATTTATAACCTAACATCACTTGAATCCATATTAATTGGTAACGTGAAGAGCTATCAAGAAGAAGAAGAAGAAGAAAATGTCATGGCATTAAACTATATATATGAACAAATTAACCTTGTTCATTATTTAATTGTAAGGGTTTTAGAACACGAGGGCGTGGCCTCCAACTTCATGCAAGTGGTCACCCTCTTGAGAAGAGTGTGAAGAGTGAGTCATGGCTTATAAAGTCAGTTTCTTGATTAAACAAATTAATAGCTTTAGATTCACCGACATGTGTATATCTGACTCATTGATTAACTTTATATAACCCATCTTCTATTTGAAACCTTTTACAGAAAGGGAAGTGAAGCTATATGTTTCTGTTTTTTTCACATGAACAAACTTAATATAATTTTATCATTAAGTTAAAAGTTACAACGACACTAACCTTATAACTCAATTATAACCACTCCAGAGTCAGCTCTATGTTTTTTTAATAAGATAGGATGTTGGTGATCACAACACAATATCTTCTCTCAACACATTATTTTTTGCAATGTGAATATGTGATCTTAACTAATTTAATAATAGATATGTTTAAACTCCAACATGAATTTTGACACCAGATTCAAACTCGTGTTGCATGAATAACTTTGCAAATGCAGATGTATATATGTTGAACATAATGTTTCACTACAATTTGTAAAGCTCCTTTTTTTTTTACCCATTTGGTTCATTTCACCAAATAAATTGTGATACTTTGTGAAAAGGAAACGGTCAAATAGTTTTTTGACATTGGGATTGTCCTCCGCTTAAGGAAAAATTATCTATGAGAATTAAATATTTGAAAGTTTTAGTTCAAAAATTAATTAAAATACTACTATTTCTAAAAATTAAAATTTTTAACTAAATTTTACGTAAAGTTCTTAAAAAATTACTATTAGATTATGGTAAAAGTATTTGAAATGAGAAACTTTTTTATAATCTTCGTAAAAAAGAAACCTTTTTAAAATATGATAATAACTTAGTAAAGGCTAATTATTATTTTTAAATTCTGTAATAAATTAAGCATTAAATTATTGTTTTTGGACTTACAGGAAACAGAATGGGTATGTTTGGAATAAAAAATTATGTATTAAGTATTCGTGTATGTTAATTAATTATTTTAAATTTTAGGTAAATATCAGTTTTTTTGGGCACCTGTAAAGATCAAGGTTAGATTAGGTAGTTGGGAGGACAATATAGGTAGATCATGAAACTTCACTGAATCTCATTATTTGATATGTGAAAAATGACATCTAAATAAATTCTAGATATATATTGAAATTTTTTAGATTTAAGAGGATTTGAAAATTATGAATTTTAAATATACATAGTAAACATAGTGTTAGTACTTTACATTACATTCTAAATAGCTTATTAAGTTAAGAGAAAAAAAAGGACATATTAAGTTGAAATTTTGTTGGCCAAAAAGAAAAAGCTGAAATTTTAATTTTTGGGTGTATAATCACTATAATACATAAAATGTGATTTTGTTTTTTGGTAAAAACAGAAAACGTGATTTCATGGTTTAACTTATTTGTTCACTGAAAAAAATTGTAAATTATATCTCTAATGCAAATTATATTTCAATAAGAAAAAGGTCCCGAGTTGGAACGTACGTATTTGTGAAGTTAAATATTAGTAAGTTCGAATTTCAAAGAAATGGAAAACTTGTTTGGCTTTCAAGGACATGAGCACATGGTTTTGTGCTCCATTATTTGACAACCCTAGAAAAAGATTCTCTTTAGGCTTTCCTGCTATATTTATTTTAAAAGTTAATTTCCCAGGTCCAAATATCTTCGATGAAAACATCTCATAATTCTATCTGCTAAAAAAAATCTAATTCACGTTCGATAAATAAATTAAGTGGTGACTTGTGAGGGTGCAGTTCACATGCATTCTCTCAGCTAATTACTGTGTCTAATTTTGTCTCCTTAGTGCATGTTTGTATAGAGATTTTAAGTGATTATGAGATCTCATAAGTGATCATGTGGTGGAGTTGATAAAAACAGAAACAGCTTTTCAATAAACAATTATACCTCAAATAAGTGATTATGGAACAAATTAATTTTTTCTACTTATGATAATCATTATCCTTCCTTAATAATTTATTTCACCTTTCTTTCTTATTATCCAACCAATAATCACTTAAACCTCCAATATCCAAACATATTTCTTTCTCAAAATCACTTATGGGATAAAAATATTTAAACACCAATCACTTTTAATATAAATCACTTATTCTCATAATCTATTATAAATAAATATTTATCCTCATAATTACTTATACATAACTTAATTTAAGCACACAATTAGGATGGTTTTTCCGTTTAGGCCTTGGTTTGCTGATTTGACAAATTATATATACACTGAGGGTACATGTAGAGTTTTATAGCTCAACATCTGTTTGGTTCGAGAGTGAAGGAGGAGCCCATTTGGTTTTGGAAAAAAAAAATACGGTGGAAAATATTTTCCTTCAAATCTCTCGAGCGAAACATGGAGATATTCTACAGTGAACATGTATGTGTTTCAGTGTTTGCGTGTGTAGAGGCTTAGACCTTATAGAGTAGGAACATGTAAGGCTATTTTATTAATGGTTAAATTAGTTATTTTCGGTTGTCATCTTTTTTGGAACTTTAGATAGCTCCCTAGTCCTTAAGAGCAAACTTCTTTTAAAAGGAAAAGAAAATCACAAGTAGAAATTACAAAGTATCAAAATTTCCATTTCAAGCAAACAGTATAAGGATCATATCAAACCAAAAAACATATCCATCAAGTTAAGGTATAAGTAGATACCCATTCAACGACACCACTGTGATGCTGAATTTAGTCTTCTTTGTGTCTCTGTGTGTATCCTCTTATTTAGTAGTATTGAATTGAAAAGATGAAAACGTACATCGAATGACTTAATGTAAGTAAAGAGATCAAATTATACTAAAGTGAAATTAGAAGAATAAAATTGTAAATTAAGATAAAATTAAAAGATCATATTATGATAATGTAAAAAAAAATAGTTAAAAGACTCATGTAAAAACTCTCGCTCACAGCCATGGTTGTGAATTCCCCTAAAATCATCCAAATTTCACTTATTCTTGTTTGGTTGGAGAGATTTAAAGGGAAAAAGAGAAAATTTTCATTTTTTGCTCAAACCAAATAAGAGAAGCAGAGTTTCCTTGGACCTAGAATCTCTGCTACTCTTTTTAATACTTCTCCTTTGATATTAAAATAAACTAGACATTTATAAAAATTTTAAAAAAATAAAAGAGTGAGGCCTACTTGTTTGGATTAGCATACAAAGGATTGCAGAGGCACATTAGAGAAAGATGAGTAGAGGTTCTGGATCTAAGTTTTTTTATGTTTCCTCCTTTTCCTCATATCTAAAAATATGAGAAGAAATGCTCTCTCTCTTTCTATTTGATTTGAAAAATAAAATAAAATTAAAAATTTTCCCTTCTCTCATCTCTAAGGGCCTATTTGGCTTACTTTATGATAAACCAAAACATCATTTTTTTTTAAATTACCCAAATAGATTTATGATAAATTTCTTTATTTTTATCCAAACTTTATTTTTATAAACTATGGTTATTTTAAAAAATATTTTATAAAAAGGTAAATCAAACGGACACCAAGTCTTTTAACTAAATGGATTTCTCATAACTAGTAGCTGATTATGCTAATGTAGTAATTCTTTGGGTGAATCTTTGCTGATCTCCCTAACATGCTGTTGACTGTATGTGAGGTAAGTTTAAGGGTGCATCTTCTTCCTATGACATGGATGCCCCATGAAGAGAGATCGTGTTAAAACAATAGGATTAAAAGATGAAAATAAATTTTAACCAATTAACTATTTAATATATGTATCACTAAAGCAAATTAATTTAACATTAATAACTCTTTATGTATATATACCTGACCAGTGATGAAACACATGCTACTCTCTAGCTAGCTAGATATCACGTGTGGACGTGGACAAAGTTTGCAGATGGTTGTTTATGATTTTGTAGTATATTTGGAAATTTAAATGTGAGTGGATATATTTGATTTTATCTGTTTAGACCTGGTCACCTGTATGCTTCATGGAGGGTGTCTTCTAGCAATAGATGAAGATTAATACCTTTCAAGACAAGACGTAGATATTATCAAAATAAATTTTATTTTTCTCAATAAAATTTTTTTTCATGTTATTATTTTGATCCTTTAGTGCTGATAAGCTTATCAAATGGGTGCAATATGTTTCTTGACTTTTCATTCAGGCACGTGGCTCCAAAACTCAAAACTGGTCAAAGCTTATTTATAGGAATAAGTAAATACTAACTAGCTATAACTGAGAAAGGAAGGCTTATGTATGATGGATTTTATATTTTTGTGGTTATATATGCAGCCATGCAGGGATTAATTGATTTTTAAACTATAACATTGGTAATTATAGAGATCAATGAATTAATCTTTTTCTTAATTAAAATATTAACAAATTATTTAACATGGAGGAAAGAATAAAATTTTAAAAAATTATAACTAAAAATAATAATAACAATAATAATTTAATAATAATAAATATTATATATATTTTATTTTTTTGGCCAAAAAATGTATTTTTTAATAGCATTTGGCCAACAAATATTACATATTATTAAAACAGTTGTTTTACTTTTACTCTCGGTTAAGGGAAAAAAAAACAGTTGTTTTACTTTACATAAATCCAGGCCCCGACCCAAAAAACGTTAGCCCGATCCATAATCCGCGTCCGCCGTGCCGCACATCGTAACGCCCCTTTCTTCTTCTTTTTCTGAAATTCCCACCACCCCTTCCCATCTGAGGCAGGCGGCAACCACCGACGGCTACGGAAGCATGCACCCGTGACGGCTCCGTAGCTACGACGGTCGACCATCCCTAGTGAGTATCGCTAGCACCAGTGGACAGCTCCGTCGTTCTGCGTCGGTCTCCGCCGGGTCACCGCAGCCATCTCACCGCACCTTTCGGGTAACTCCTACTTTTGTTTCAAAAAGTTCACATTTCGGATGTCTTCAGTTGATTTCAGAGTTTGTCAAGGTTCGGGACATCTGTCGTGTGTGTGTTTTGAAGTTATTGATTCTGTATCCCAGAAATGTTCTTTCATATTCTTTCATACTATGTACTACGCAAATTTTGTTTCCTACAACTTTAAATTAGCCATGCACTGTGATGCGGTAAATTCAATGATGTTCATGATGAGAATGATCTCATCTTGTTGTGGAGAAGCAAATTATTAGGCGCTTTAGTAGTTTTGTCTACTTGAAATGGTAGTGTATTTCCGTTAGTTTTAATAGCAATGTGTAGCTGCTGACTATGAAAGGCTACTATCACTAAAACTTTACCTGCTTGTTAAAATTACTGTAAATGTAAATGTGTAGCTGTTTGCTAACTTTAATTGAAATGCTTGAAGATTATGATATTAATATTTACCCTTTTGTTATGTGATTTATACTCCTGTTTCTTTAAGGTTCCTAGTTGGATATGACTCAACCTTGCTTGTTATCTAGGAAAGCTAATAATATTTTGCTATGCTTTAATGCTTTAATGGTTTCATTCACTCTTTCTGTCTATGAGACTTGCTTAGGATATGACAAAGAAGCAATAAGCTTTTTAAAGGCACATGCAAATTAAATTATTCTGAAAATTTATTTTCTCCATAAAATTAACCTGCAATGAATTACATTAAAAAAGATTGGCTGGGTCTCTTTAAACCCATATGAAAATTCAATACCCTCCCAATTTTTATTTGACTTTTTCAATGTATTCATTTGTGGGTTTGGTTGGGAGAATGTGCTGGGAATAGGGTACAGTGGTTAGGTATTACCATAGTTTGGATAAAGAAAAGTAATGGGGTGGCATGAGGTGGGGGATTGGGATGGTTTGGAACCTATCCCTCACTCCAATTATCCAACCCCCTTCAAATTGGAAAGCTTGGGATAGGTTGAGTTCCTTCATTCTTTTTTTTTTCCCATTTACTATTTAACCCTCTCACCTTCCTTTCAAACCCATCCTATCCCATTCGTGATATTGTAAGGCCCTGCTTGGTGTGATGAAGGAAAGGTGGAGGTGGAAGTAATGTTTTTCTAATGTCTATTATTCCTTTTTTATCATTATTCAATTGTTTATGTTCCTTTTTATTATTTTTTTAAAGGTAGGGGTACAAAAGTCATTCCTATCCACAAAGTTACCTTTTTCACACCAGTGCCTTACCATTTTTTTTTTAGTATCAAACAAGCACTAACATCCTAACAGTGGGGAGTGGATTACTATTTACCATTCATTTTTTTGTTGAACTTTCAAACAATGGGTGAGTCAAAATGCTTATTTATTTAACTCAAGTGGGATGGGGAACTCTACCCCAAAAGGTAGTTATTGAGGTAGGAGAACCAATCCAATTAAATATCTTATAGAGCATTTCACACTACTCAATGTTATGAAGTATCCCGTAATATTTTAGTATATCAGTTACCGTATGGTCCCATAAAATTTGCAATATTAACTCTGTGCCTTTAGTCAAAGTGAAAGAACGTTGCAGCACTTAGGTGTGTGAAGATGGTCAATTTTTCTTGTGTTTGCTGGCCTGGCCTAGCCCACAGCCCTTGAAGGGTACTTGTCTCTTGATTATGTAAGGATATGAAAGAAATGGGAGGAAGTTCTCGTTTTGTTATATGGCCTGATTTAAGTTCTGACTTTAATGAATGTTTACTCTCATCTTTCTTTTTCCATTGTTGAGTTTTTGTTTCTCTATCTAATTTCATATATATATATATATATATATTTAAAGGAAAAAGTGAAAGAATATATACATACTGCATCCGTTCTTGTCAATAGCAAGTTCTAAAATGCATAAATTAAATTTTAGGTGAGGAAAAGAAGAGGAGGAACGGGAAGCTGACGACAGCAAAATGGTGGTCTCCAGTAATAATCCCCACAATAAGGAGATAGCCATCAGGAGGAGGATTGCTAGCATGTAATCTCTTCCAGCCCTTTCTCTTCATTACTTGCTTAACATTTAATTGAGCTTCTTGTGTGAACATGGTGCAAAGTATTCAATCTAATTCACATGATAAACTGATTGATGTTTTTATACTGGATGAAAACACTATTGAAGTTAGACTAATTGGTGAAGGTGGTGAGGTACATTGTAATATAGGTAGCATTTTCAGTGCTTGCTGTGATCTCCATGTGTAAGCTCACTTGGAGAGTGTTTTAAATTACATGATTTCTTCAGCATTTCTGCCATAATGATTCTTGATCAACTATGGGTTTATGGAGCTAGGATTTCCTGATGAAACATTTCAGATTGGATTGGTTACAACCAGCATGGGGGCTTCAAAAGTGATGAGGTTCAATGCTTTTACTAGCATTGCAATCTTAGAGACCCTTGCAAATGCCTAGCTTATCTCGTTGGTTAAGAGAAGGCAGATTGTTTCTTCTTGGTTAAATGCTTTTTTTTTTTTTTGGTGGATGAATTCCTTGAGCAACTTTTTGGATGGATAAGAGAAGTCTCAAAGGTCTGATTGCTTCATTAATGATTTCTTTCAAAACTATTGGGGCTTATTAGCATTTGCTTAAGTTGTTGGAAGAGTATCATAGGGATGACAAGATGAACGTGTGGATAAATTTTGCTTTAATATGACTCTAGTGCTAGGAAGGATCAATTGTGGTGAAGGACTGCAAGCCAATCAATTTGGAGACAATTGTGTATAAATTTATCACTTATCAGTTATCACTTAGGTTGTGTCAGTTAGGTCGAATCATGTGAGTAATGAGAGAATACTGATGGAATCCAAAGTAAGTCTGTTATTTATACAGAAAGGGGGCTCAAACTCCCTTTCAAGCAGAAACAAGAAGGATAGTCACAGACTTATTGAGATTCCAATTGTAAAAGAGGAAAACGTTCATATTATTTATTTCCTTGGGATTTGGACATTGCAACCTAGGACTTTCAACCCTATTTGTACTTGAAACATTCAGCTTTCAATGAATGAAAATCAGAGAATTATTAAACTCTAAAACTGTTTATTAAAGGTTTCTAACTGGTGGGATCGTTGGATGGGAACTTTCTTTTCTTTTGCTAATAATATCTCTCGTATCTAAACATGCTTTTCCTGTATTACGTTTCGCTTTTGTGAATCCTGGCAAGGGTGGCACATAAATTAGGAAAGACTATGCTAGATTTTCTTTGGTCTGCTATATGGTTGGAAGTGAACCACCTTGTTGGCTGACTGACATGTAACCCCTGAAGTGAAGGGGGTTTGGTTCTTGGGAATTTGGGTGATGTACTTATGTGTTGGTTTAATTATCAATCTGTGGCACATTCATTTCTACTTTATCTGGTGATTTTTGCCTTATGTCATGAACAAGTTGCTTGGTTGGTGACCAATGGATGTACAGGTTGACCTTGGAGCAGTTTCTCCTGACCAGGTACTGTGGTTTTGGTAGGAATAAGGAGGCTAAATTTGTGGTGGGGTTAAATCTTCTGGTGTTATGGTGTAATTGCTTGGAGAGGACTGCTTTTCATTTTGAATGGCATCTTGTGGTGTCTGCAGTCATTGTGAGACAGGGTAGCTTGTGTTCTTCAAATGGTCTCTCTGTCAGATCTGCATAAGGATTTGAAAGCTTTTGTTCTTTTCTTGTTTTTTCTGTTTTTGTTTTTTAGGTGAATATCTTATACTACTTGTAATTTTTTTTTCTTTATAACAAAGTCAAGTCCTTTTTTAATCCAAAACAAATCCTTTTGTGGCTGTCTTGTATTTTCTGTCTTGGAGGATTTCATGCACTCAGCTTATGTAATATTCTGTCCTTCAATTGAATTCTTATTTCATCCTAAAGACAAAACCTTGGTATCGTTGATAGCGGTATCTGTTTGCTTGTAGAGCAGTGTTAATTCTTTCTGGTCAACTTGTAAATCAGTGTCAGTAAATATAATAACACTTACCCCAAAAGAAAAAAAGAAAAGAAGAAGCTGCTTCATTTTTCTGCTGAAGGGTCTAAATGAATGGCAAAAGAGGACCAGGGTAACTGGCATAACTGCAGAAGCCAGTGGCTTCTATAAAAGAGTAACATCATTGGTCTTAACATCAATCAATAATTATTCATAATTGAATGGACAGAACATACGAGATATTTTGGTTTTGATGTTACTTACAGTACATTTTTCTTAGATTTAACCGTTTTTATCTGGGCCAAAAAAAAGTAGATTGGTACTTTTTCAGCATTTCAGTTCTCAGTGTATGGGATCATTAATATTTAATTTCATTGCAGTTGTCCATTTCTGCTTCATCTTTTCAACCTATGCATACTTATAGCAGGAAGACTTAGAGAAGCTTATAATTAACTGTTAAATTTTATAGATTTAATAAACGTGAAGATGATTTCCCATCTTTAAGAGAGTACAATGACTACTTGGAGGAAGTAGAGGACATGAGTAAGTTTCTATCATTACCATCATGGATGTATTGCTCAATAAAGTTTTGGTTTATTTTTAATTTGTTGTTTCAACTTTTGCAGCATTCAACTTGATTGAAGGAATAGATGTTGCTGCTATTGAAGCAAAAATTGCTAAATACCAGGAAGAAAATGCAGAACAAATAGTGATAAATCGAGCCCGGAAGGTACTGCTGACATAGGTCTATTCTTTCCTCCAGTAGCTGCCCAATTTCTCCCCTAAAAATGTTTCTGGTTTGCCTAATCATATGGATCTGTTTTAGGATATGACCAAATTTAATAAGTTTGTGTTGAGCGTGTATTTCTGGCCAAATTTCGTAATGTATTTGATAATTATCAAACAGGCAGAAGAATTAGCTGCAGCTTTGGCAGCCAGCAAGGGACAGCCTGCACAAACTGATAATGATGGGGTGAGCATTACATTGCTATTCTTTTAACTGGTTCCAATTCTTTTGCTGTCGTGATTTGTGAGATAACTTGAATGACCTCACTTGATTATTTGAGATTGAGATTATGCAGTATTTATCATGCTACGTGAAATCGATTTTAAGCAAGTACTGGATACTGGAATTTGACTATTCTAAAGTGCAGGTTATAATTTACAGAGTGATGTGAAAGTGAGTAGTGGTTGATAAAAAATCCTGGGAGCATCATCAACCTGCAATTTTGATAATTGTTGACAAAAATTCATGGTTTAATACCATCCTCATATCTTGCATTTTTTTCAAAAATTGCTGTATTACCCGTATTCATACAGTACCAACATCATACCTCGTATGTATTCTTCATTGGTTTCCACAAATCCATAGGTTTATATCAGATTGTGTCTATTTTACAAGAAACTAAACCATTGAATTTGTTATCAACAAATATCCAACCTGCTTGGCTCAGTGAAGACACGCATGCACGCCAAAAGGGTTTTCTATCTTATGCTAGAATTTGGCATACATCAAAGTAACTTTCTCTATTCTCTCTGAGACAGGGTGCAAACCAAACCTCTCAAGCAGGATTTGGTGTTCCACAGGGGCAATATGCGCCCACATTTGCTGGGCAGCCGAGACCGACCGGCATAGGCCCACAACCTGTGCCGCTTGGAGGGGGTGACATGCTGGGCTATGCAGGTGATGATGAAGAAACTATGAGGCTGCGAGCTGAGAGAGGTGCCAGGGCAGGAGGATGGAGTGTGGAAATAAGTAGGAAGAGGGCACTTGAAGAAGCCTTTGGAAGCATATGGATTTGTTGACAGACTTTTGTCTTGGGGGTATGTATATGACACCTGAACCATTTCTATTTTCCAAGGGCATGCAAATTTCAACCCCAAGTGCTATTCACATAGATATTCTGATGTATATTGAGTAGTATATAAGATTACTGTAATTTTGTTTGTTCTGGTGACTTGAAAGAGATTCTTAGATTCAATCTTAGTGCGACTTAGTAACTATAGGTTTTATACGATATATTAATATCAATATCAATATAAAATATAAAATTTATAATAAATTTCACTACTCATAGATTGCGAATAGTAAGAATCATTGCAAGGTAATGATCGTGTTTCATAAAATTTCTACTTATATCTTGAGTTTCTTAAGTTTCATTCATCTAATGCCATATATGATTGCAACGAATCATACAATGGAAAGTGAACCCAGAGTTGTACTAAGTAATTTACCTGATGACATCTTTTGATGATATCTTCTCCTTCCTTAGAGACAACGATGGCACTGTTACGATGTAAGGACGTTCAAAGATTTGCATGTCACCGTTGTAACTGAACTGCTCACCCTTTTCAGATAAAGATTTGCTCATACAACTAGTCCAAGCCGTATGTTGGGCTAGAACACCACATATGAAACCTTGCTTTTTTTTGTTTCCCTAGTTATAAATAAATGTATTCCACCATTTAATATTTGGTCGTTGGTCCAAAAAATATTTAATATTTAAGTGATGGAACTAACTTTGTTCTTTTTTTTTTCCTTTTACTTTTTGAATGTACCAACAGGATTTTGGAAGTTCTGGTAGAAAAAAAAAAAAGGATTTTGGAAGTTATATTATACCAACTAATTCATATCGAGTTGGTGGATCCACGAGTGTAAAATTCTTTCCCTAACAATTTGTTTTCTTTTTTAACTACATAAGATTCAATAGATGGAATTAACTTTTAAATTACTAAAAATAACGTTAATTAATTGTGAGATTAGATTTGATAAGAGAAATTTTATAACCACCATTAATTAAGAGTGATATTGTAATATATCGTTATAATTAATAGAGAAATCTTAGATTATGTTGTAATATTTTGTTTGAATAAAATAAAAAAGACATAAAACTAGGGAAAAAAAAATTTTTCGGCGGGTGATAAAACTAGGAAGCTAACTTGGATCAAAAGCAACTTACGCCTATCAATATTAGTTCTCTATCTCTAATTGGCTACTTCAAACAGGCCCTACACATTGATTCAGGCCCAGAAAAAGCCACAATAACATCTCAATAACAATCATAGTTTCAGCCCTTTGAACTCGTAGTTTGCTGGTGTGATCACCTTGGTTTCACTTCCTAAGTCATGAGTTGGAATCGGCACCTTGAATCAAGAACAATCATCATTTCAAGATAATCTTTTATAAAGTTTATGTTTTTGTATTAATATTTTTAAACTTTTCCTTAAATATATCATATATAATTTCTTTATAGTTCTAAAGAATTTAGATTGATATTCATATTCGTCACAATTTTCTTTTTCTTTTCAATTCTTAGTTTGTAACAACACTAGAAACATATTGCTATATAGCGTGCAAGTACAAATTAAACTTCTTCTTCTTCTTCTTTTTAATTTTTTCTTTCTTCTAATGTCGTTTCTCTAATGCATACTAATTGATTCAATAAGTTCTATAAAAGAAATTAACTTAACACATATTTTTATAAGAATTATTGCAAGTATATTGCATTTTTTTATAATTTAAAGTTTGGGTAGGGCAAGCTTCACGACTCGAAAAAAGCTTACAAAGATACTTACAAAATACCAACTAATAAAGTCCTCACATTTCATCAAACAACTAATGAAATAATAAGCATATAGTCTTATGCTCTATAAACATTAAAAATAAAACTGAAATCTTTTAATTGAATTGAATTGTTCAGTATTTAGATGGAGACACAAAATTCTGGTTATAGAGTTTATATTTTGGATTTGCATCATGTCCAATATTTGCAATTTCATCAATTTGTCTCTATTATAAATTATGGTTGTTGGATTGATTAATAGCTCAGATCGAATATTTTCATAGATATTTAATATAAATATAAAAGGAAATAAATAATATTGCATCCATTGATTTAGGAAGAAAAGAACACAATAACAATTCAAATTTATAATCCGAATAAGATAAGAAAGGAAGATATATATTTTGAATTTGAATTCTATCCATACTTCTCTCCATTCACAATCTCATCCATTGATTTTGATTTGATTGGTAGATATCACTTATTGTTGCTTGAATCAAAATATATTATTCATTTTAATAATAACCATAAATTAGCATTATAAATTATTTTTAAGAAAATTCTACTTATAATAATAAATACAAATCATTAAATCAAATATATTGTCCATTTATAAACTATTTTTTCAATCATTCAATCATAATCAACAAATAAAATTGTATATGGAGCGAAATATGGAGAAAAAGTATGGAGAGTAGCTCAGTTAAAAGTTTAATACCTCTTTTGTAAAAAAAAAAAGAAACGAAAAGAAAAGAAAAAAGAATAGATATTCCATCCCTTAGATTTGGGAAGAAAAGATCAAAATAATAATTTGAACCAATCCAACTGCTAGAAAAATAGAAATAATAAAAATGAAAACAAAATGGGGAGATTGGAAATGGAGATATCAAAATTCATTTATTTTTTCTATATTCTTTTTTTTTTAACTTTTTTCAATCATACAATGTGCAGATCCA
Organism: Adenanthera pavonina; assembly: GCA_026686845.1. Classification (NCBI taxonomy): domain Eukaryota; kingdom Viridiplantae; phylum Streptophyta; class Magnoliopsida; order Fabales; family Fabaceae; genus Adenanthera; species Adenanthera pavonina. The sequence goes on along the minus strand of JAIVEN010000001.1, from coordinate 46,810,592 downwards.
AATTAAAAATTCTCTTCCACTTTCACATATATAATATGTCTTAAGCTTGTATATTCCATTCCATCTCATAAGTAAATGTATATAATATACTCCTATTCAATGACTTATTAAATAAAAGAAACAAGTGTAAATATGACATGAATTTCACATGTAATCATATTTTTCATCGCTCTTTAAATGCATGCATACATGAAACTAAAAAAAAAATCAATTTACATATTTAATGAATGAATATTTTTCTGCTTTTCTTATGTATCATTTTTTTTTTCTGTGAAAATTTATGTATCAAAATTTTGAGCTTTTTGGTAATTCATTCATCCAGCGATATATTTGATTGCAAGATTTACTGAGCTATTTACCTCGCGACATCCTTCATCACATCTTCTCCTTCCTCGGAGACAACGATATTGTAAGGCTTAGGTTCTTGTCCAGAAGGTTCCAAACCCTAAGCACAGCTGCCCCTTTCTTCTGCTTCTCTCAGCAACGTCGTCGTCGTAGTAGTAATCGTAATTGCTCTTGCACGCTCATCTCCAATTTCATGAACACTGTTCTGCAACATCGTCCTCATAGTTTGAAAATTGATGGCCTCGCTTTCTCATCTCCTTGTGATATAGACGAACACTGTAACCTTCACGAGCAATGGATCGACCAAGTTTCTCAAGCTTTCCATGTCGATGAACTCTCTCTTGCTTACAATTTGCCTTCCATCTTTGAAAGCCTCTCGAGATTTCAGTCCTTAAAAGTTCTGATAATAGATATATGATGGGCCATGCAGTCTGGAATCGGGAGTTTCCAGTTGTGAAGCTTCCAAAGATTAAACTTGAGTCTCGAGACTCTTCATATGAAACTACTGTGGATTCAGTTAGCGAGTGGGTTTGTCAGAGTTTCCCATCACTGAAACATTTACTCCTCAGAAATATCAATAACCTGATCATGGGCCTTGCAACACAACAAGAGCTAACAATACGAAGCTCATGTCTAGAGGATTTAATTTAACCATTCATGACTGTTGCTGCTTTTCCTCTCCGAACGTACGAAACTTGAGTTTCTTCATTCATTTATTATATATCTATTTATTGAAGGATATCTTAAAAAATTTAAAATAAATTCTGACATATTAATTATATTTTTCTGGTTGTATGCTAAAATTTTAAATAATACAAAAAAAATTGGAAGTAGTATATATGCTCCTTTTTACATTTTACTATGGAATTTCTGACATATTATTTTGCAATTTTTAGTTAAATGTGCTAAAATTTTAAATAATACATAAAAAAAAAATGGAGGTAGTATATATATATATATATATATATATATGCTCCTTTTCACATTTCACTCTGCAATTTGGTTGTGGCAATCTAGCATTATGCATTTATTGTTGATTTTATCAATATTAGTCACGTAAGAATCATATGATCAAACTTGATTTCGAATATATCGTACATGAATGTTGAATCTTAGCACGTATATACATATATATATATATATATTAATTTCCTTTATCCCTTATTATAAATCACTCTTAACTGTTTTATACTTATCAAAAAAATTAAATAATTAAAATTTTTGAACATTTCAAAATTTACCATAACTTTCTACTATTATTCTTATTAAATTATACCCTTCATAATTATTCTTTTTTAATCTCTCTCCACCATAATTATTTAATTTGAGGCAAACATAGAAATAAATATTTAATACTTACAAAGTAATTTACATTTTGGGTACTTAATTTTTTTTAAAATATGACTTATAATAGGAAAGATGGAATATATATATATATATATATATAAAAGGTACCTCAAACTTTTGCAGGGATTATATTATGGAGGGATGATCACATCCAATATTTCATTTGAAGGCCCTTAGCACACGAAAATAAACGCAGAATACATAACTCATCCAATGGAAGAGAGTATAGGTGCTTTCTTGGAAGGATGCCAAAATTAAAGATTATCACCCTTCAGAATCCTCATATCGACCGGAGTAACAGATTTTATAGAGATATTTATGGCAATCTTGTGGAGGTATGTATGTACGTACGTACATTTTTCCCGCACTTGTTATATATCATCAATTTAATTTTAACTTTTTGTAGTTTTGAGAAATATTTTTTTGTTTCTAATTTAAAAGTTGATAATATTAATCTTTTAGTTTTTAAAATAGTTTAAGTTAGATTCTTAAATTGAAAGCATACTAATTTAAATTCTTTTTATTTTTCAAACTGAGTTTTGGTTGGGCACATAATGTTAAATTTGATGTTAAGTTTAGATAAACGCATAAAAATGATAAAAATTGAATTTTTTTAGGAAAAAAGAGAGAGAGAGAGAGAGAACAATTTGAAGAGCCTAATTAGTTTAAATCTCTAAAGGTGCTTTAATTTTTTAATGAAAAAAATTGATTATATTGAATAAATTCTGATCATTTAATTAATTTGAATGGTCCAAATTTATCAATAATCAGAAAAGTATCACATGCATACCATGGGTGTTTAAATCTTTTGTTTGAGTATATACTGTTTAAATTAAGAAAATGTAAAAAGAAAATAAATAGGCACTCAACAACACAAATGATTCTGAACATTTACTATGAATTTTGTAGATAAATAGATTTTTCCATATTTGATAAAAATTTTTAAATTTTCTAAACTAATGAGTCAATTTTCTGTTTTGGGCCGAAAAAATGTGTCCTTTTTCTGTTTAGAACGTTGAGAATTAGAACAAATATATAGTTAAAATTTCACCTAAAGGCAAAATTAATGTTTGTAAAAATTAGAAAAAATTTTATCTCAGCTATTTGATCATCACTCTTTCACGTTCGTGGATCAATGTGGTGGTAATTTCAGGCACAACCAGCTAGAAAATGTTGTTTTATAACCACCTGGTAACCTGAAACCTAGTTCGTGCTGTCAATTTGGAAGCTGATTGCCCGGAGTGGAATTGCGATATTCTGCTGCATCACATCCTTGAAAAAAGGAAATTGTTGAATGGATCCGAGGGGATGCTAATTTGGCTACTACTACTGGGTTTTGAATTCCCCTTCTCCATTAATTTCTATCTTAAGGCAGTAATATTAATTTATGCTTTTTGCTTAATCCGGAAGACACATTAATTCTAAAGAATTTATACTGATAATAATCTTCACAATTTTCTTTCCTTTATTTACAGTGTTGAAATCAATTATATTGAATTGGAAATTATGAGTCTTTCATTTAGAAATTTCATTAATTCAGTGAGAAACTCATAATTTCCTACTCCCTATAACTTTCAGAAGATAATCTTGAAAAAAAAAAATTTAAGTTGAATTAACGAAATTTTCAAGTAAGAGACTCATAATTTCCAACTCAATATAACTGATTTCAACATTCTTGATTTTATTTAAGAAGACAATTTGGAAAAATAATTTTCTAAGTGGAATTAATGAAATTTTCAAGTGAGAGACTCGTAATTTTCAACTCAATATAATTGATTTCAACACTCTCAATTTTATTTTAGAAGGCAATCTTGAAAATAAATTTCTAAGTTGAATTAACGAAATTTCAAATAAGAGACTCATAATTTTCAACTCAGTATACTTAATTTTAACACTTTTAATTTTATTTCAAAAGGCAATCTTAAAAAAATTTTCAAGTAGAATCAATGAAATTTTCAAGTGAGAGACTCATAATTTTCAACTTATGATAATTAATTTCAACACTCTCAATTTTATCAGGCTTTGAGGGAAGGAGGAAAGGAGAGAGGAAGGAAATGAGGGAAAGCGAAGGTTTACTCCAACTAGCTTTTTATTTGTAACGTCCGACCGCTTCTTTGGTATTGACGACTGTCCCCACAAACCAACACAAGCCCTTTCGTTATACTTGCTTTGTCCTCACTCACACACACCTCCTTCCCAGAAGGTCACCCATCCCAAAATTGCTCCAAGTCAAGCACGCTTAATTGAAGAGTTCTTTGGTGATAGGCTACCAAAAATGTAGATGCACGTTGTTGGTATAGTTAGTACCTATCAATTCCTTTAAGTTATCCTTAACTGTATAGTCTCATACCTATACAGTCTTTAAATCCCTCTCGTTCCGGTATACATTCGAGTCATTCATATGCCCCCTCCCGCTTAAAAGCCTGCCAGGAGCTGCTCCTTGTTCGTGCCTCATCACTTTTATCTCACACTTCATTTCTTACATCGGCAATCACTCCCCTCCCTCATTAGCGTCCGGATGTCACATGCCCACCAGTTTCCGTGTGGTTCATCCTTGAACTATACCTTACTGAGAGAGGTCAAGCTCCGATACCAACTGTAACGTCCGGCCGCTTCTTTGGGAACCAACACAAGCCCTTCCGGTGTGTTTTGTCCTCACTCACACACCTTCTTCCCAAGAGGTCACTCATAATTTCCAACTTTGTATAATTAATTTCAACACTCTTAATTTTATTTTAGAAGGTAATCTTGAAAAAAAAATTTCTAAGTTGAATTAATGAAATTTCAAGTGAGAGACTCATAATTTTCAACTCAATATATTTAATTTTAACACTCTCAATTTTATTGCAAAAGGCAATCTTAAAAAAATTTTCAAGTAAAATCAATGAAATTTTCAAATGAGAGACTCATAATTTCTAACTTATGATAACTAATTTCAACACTCTCAATTTTATCAAACTTCTCACCAAAGACTGTACTGACACTAGTGACATTTCCTGTCATCAGAGCTCTCTAGTGATGTTGCAAACGACTAGAGTTTCGGTAACATTGTCGGTGATCGGAGCTCTAGTGACGTCATTGGCTTCAGTGAGGGAAGGAGGAAAGGAGAGAGGAAGGAAATGAGGAAAAGAGGAGGGGTATTTTAGTCCAACTAGCTTTTTATTCCTCTCTAAGAACCTAGATCCTTTTGAGAGATTTCAATTATTGAGATTCCCTATTTGAGAATATTTGTCTTGAAAGGTCCTCATTTGGGATTTTCCCTTTTTCTTTTAACTTTTTGAATGTATCAACATGTTTTCCAAAATTCTTATAGGCTTTTGCAAAACCACATTAGACTACACTATCATATTGAGCCAAGTTTATCCATGAGTGTAACATTCTTCTCTTTATCAATAATTAAATATTAATTTCTTTGAAGTGTAAAAATTATTGAAATGGACTCTACTTTTCCCAACAAAGCCTTTTTCTATACACATAGTAAATGATCAAATTCAAAACCATATTTTTAAAGGATTACAAAGCCGTGTTAAGCAACCTCAAAAACCTAAGACAAACTTATCAAAGGCACCTTGCAAACATATCAAACATATATATTAGCTTTCAGAGATACAAAATAAATAATGAAAATCTTATAATTAAGTAATTTTAACGTTTAACTTTTAATAGATATGTAACTAATCTTTTTAATATATCTTATAGTTGATTCAAATAAAATTTAAGCAATTTTAGTTGTGATTAAAAAAAATTTAGCAGTATCAACAGTTATAAGAATTGTTAATGATATTTTATACGTAATTCATGTATTTGGAAAAGAATATAATCTTTTGATATAATTCAATACTTCAATTGGAGTATTAATTTATTTTTTTTATGAAAGAAGTATTAATTTATTTTATTAGCATTTCTTTCATTACTTTCAATTTTGAAAATGCATGAATACCATAATATCAGAATGTTTATTAAAGATTAAAATACTTTTCAAGATTAATACAAATTTCTTTTTTCAATTCATCATCATCCAAAGTTTTTAAATTTTTAGATTCAAATAAAAAACTAAAAATGATTTCATATTCTAAAAATAAAAAAATTGTTTAAATAGGCCCTCAATAGAAGAAACAAATTGAACTAATATGTATAGAAAATATTATCACCATCCAATGTTTTAAACTTTTGGAATTCAAATAATATTTTTAGTAGTGATTCTTAAATTACGTTTAGTATACATACAAACATATATAAAAGTTTAAGAAAACTTTATTTGAAGCCTAGGCACTTGCCTTTAGTTAGCCACGGTCTTGAGGGACCAGCCAACTATATGTTAAGACTTTGTTGGTCAACAATTAAATTAACTACTAAATTACTAAAAATAATGTCATAAATAACATTTTAATTAATTGTGAGATTAGATTTTGATAAGAGAAATCTTATATGCAACCTCCATTAATTACTAGTGATATTGTAATATACTGTTATAATGAAGTAGAGAAATCTTAGATTATATTGTAAGATTTTGTTTTAAATAAAATAAAAAAGACGTGATAATAGAATCAGAAAATTAACTTGGATCGAAAGCAACCTATGCCTATAAATATAGTTCTCTATCTCTGATTAGCAATTTCAGATCAATAACAATCATCGTATTCTTATATATTTTTTCTTATATATTTTTTATATTATTTTTTAATTAAAAGTTAACAGTGGATTGTTTATTAATATATTATAGATTTACTCATTAATTATATATTAAAAGTATTAACTTCTTGAATTTAAAAAAAATTTAAGAGATTTACGTGTTAAATTTTTATTGAAGAATAGTATGAAAAATATATAAGTTTAGTCCTATTTTATAATGTTTTATTATTTATGTTTCAAGGTGATCAAATTAAATCTCAATTATTCCCAATCTAGTCAAGTTGAATCACATAAATATAAAGGCAAAACAAAACCAACAATAAATTAGAACTTTAGTTGAAATTTGTATTTTTAATCTATATTATAAATAGTTTCTTCATTAAATAAACATATAATTTTATAGCATAAATTCTAAAAAAAGTTATCACATTAGATAAACAAAAGATGCATAATCATTGTAGTCAAAATTACGAGTCAACTCGACGAGTGGACCAAGTTTGAGTTTCAACGTCACAAAATCGATTTGGATCAACCTGAAACTCGCTATCTATGCGGACTCGGTGCAACTCAATCCAGACTCACAGCAACTCGCACCGACTCAGTGCTTTTTTGGGATGAGTGAGCTTTTTTTTTTTTTTTACCAGAGGGTGCGTGAGCTGGTTTGGAAGCGAGTTGCATTGTGAGGATAAAGACTTGCAGCGGTGGTGATCGAACCAGCAATGCAAGCCAACGCCCGCCCTTCCATGATGACATTGTGCGCATCTAATATGTGATGCACAAGTACAGGTATGCATATGGGATGCGAGATAATATGATATGCTTGATACCATAAATTTTAAAATTTTAGAATATTGCTATGTGAGATATATATATATATAATTTATGCATATATTTAAGAAATTGATATACCATAAATAAAAATATTAAAAATAATATAAAGTTATCTGAAATAAGAAATTAAAAATTAAGTTTTTTTATAAGATTTTTAATAATTTTAAAATTTTTGAAGAAAAAAACTAAAGATATTTACTTAATACATATCATGAAGTACGGTACACTTATTATATATAATACAATATTAGATACCTATCATATACAAGTATGTTTTATTTTTTTAAAATATCGGCACAATATAGCATCTAATATATGTATATATATGGTCAAAATTTATTATATGATGACAATTCAAAGTTTTTTTTTTTTTATAAAAAAATTTTAACCTCTAGCCTTAACTATTCAGAGTTCAATTTCACAAAGGCAACAATATTTTTTACATCACCAAATAAAAGCTAAAATTAACAAATATACGCATGAATCATCAATCAATTTAAAATAGCAAACATTTTTTAAAACTTTTTTTTATTACACACACATGTATGATATTTAATGTGTATAATTCAATTATATATGAATTCATTATTTATTATTTGATAATTTTTGCTAATTATTAGAGTATTATTGATTTTAAAATATAAATAAACTTATTTTGATCAGGTAATTTTACACTTCTCATACCTATTTATTAATAACAAACTTTTATGATTTTATGTTAGGAGTTTATGTTTCGAGTTCACCTATGCTTCACAAGTTCATATAAACTCGTGAGTTTGACAATCTTGTGGATGATAATATAAAGGATTTCAAAAATATGGGAAGTGAAACTATATAGTGAATATATTAATTTTGAAAAAGTTTTATAAACAATAAAAAGAAATTTGGATCATCCAAATTTTATCTAAATGGTCCAAACAACATGCACATGATGCACCTTTCTAATTAGAAGCAAATATACGCACTAGATCCATTTTTTAATAGGAGCTGCTGTCCAAACAAACTTCTTTTATATATATATATATATATATATGTTAAACAATTCATTCAAATAGATTTTTTTATTTCTTATTTCCAAAATTTATTTTGAAAAACGATTTAACAATATTATTTTAAGCACATAAACAACAGAAAATAGATTCAACAAGTCTTACATTTCTCCTACCCTTCACTATTTGGAAAACAATGACATACCACTTGACCTCCTCCAAGTTCTCATTATTAAGGCGCAATCGATCTCTAATTTCCTGTTAGATTATATATATATATATATATTTTTTTTTTCTTCTTCTTAGTAAGTTTCATTGTTTAATATTTTAGTATTTTTCCAATGTTACTTTTTGTTCATGTTTTGCCGATCATGTTTTTTTAATATTATCTTTTATGCAGTTTTTTATTGTATATTTTACACACACATATATATTACACCATTTAATATTGTTGTCTATCTAGGCTAGCCGGTTTACACGATTAATAGACCCATGCTGAAAACTTTTTGTAATTATAAAGTAAATATATTACAAAATTTAATGTTTAACTGATGAAATTAATTTAAAATTATATTTGTGAACACAATTAATGTGATAAATAAAAATTAAATTAATTAATTGTAGGATGAAATTATATAAGAGAAATCTGATAGCAACCAATCGTTAATGATGAGATTATAATATTTTTGAATAAAATGAGATAAAAAAAAAAAAAAGACCTTATAGAACAAGGAATCTAACTAGAATCGAAAGCATGTCCTCTAAATATTGTTCTTTCTTTCATTACTCTACCGGCCGATTCTAGCTTAGAGAAAGGTCACTAACTCACAATTACCTCAATGCCAATCATCATTGCAAGGTAATGATGGTCTTTTATACAATTTCTAATTATATCTTTTTAATCTTATTTTGAATTGTATATATAATTTCTTTTATATCTCTAAAGAATTTAGATTGATTATCTTCACAATTTTCTTTTGCCTTTTCTTAATTATATAGCTCCATCTTCAATTCCTAACTGTGACAAATACAAAGTCAAATTGCAATAGCGCGCAGAAAACTGAGTTTCTCCGATTATATATGAGTGTAAAATTTTCTCAATCACAATTTTTTCATATGATAATTAACTTTTAAATTTATGAAAACCATGTCAAAAATGAAATTTGAATTAATTGTGAGATTAGATTTGATAAGAGAAATCTTATAACCACCAATCATTATTCATTAATAGTGATATTAGATATTACTAATATTTTATTTAAATAAAATTAAAAAAAAAGGCCTAATAGAACTAGGAAACTAACTTGGATCAAAATCAACCTCCTATGTCTATAAATATTCTCTATCTCTTGATAGCAGCTTCAGCCATACCCAGACTACACGTTAATTCACGCTTACGGAAAAGGTCACAATAGCCTCTCAGTAACAATCATCGTTCTGAGGTAATCTTTTATAAAGTATATGTTTTTTATATTTATATTTTTAAAATTTATTTAAATATATTTATATACAATTTTCTTTACACTTCTAAACAATTTAGTTTGATAATCTTCACAATTTTCATTTTTTCTTTTCACCTCTCAGTTTGTAACAAGACTAGAAAATATATTGCTATACGTACATACGTAGAAAATTTTTTTGTTCTTTCTAGTTTTTTCCAATGTGGTTTCTTTAATGCATACTAATTGATTCAATAATAAGTTCTACAAAAGAAATTAAAAATTTTCTTCCATTTTTTTAACTTGTAAAACGCATGCATACATGAACCCAAAATTATCATTATTTTTTTCAAGAATCAATTTATATATATTTATATAATGAATGAATTTTTTTTCTGCGTTTATTATGTATCTGTGCTTTTTTTGGGAAAATTTTTGTATCAAAATTCTGAGCCTGTCTTTTGGTGTCATTCCTCCAGTGACATATAAGATTGCAGGGAGTCATACAATGGAAAGCGAACCCAAAGACTTACTGAGCTATTTACCAGACCACATCTTTCATCACATCTTCTCCTTCCTCGGAGACAACGACATTGTAAGGCTTAGCATCTTGTCCAGAAGGTTTCAAACCCTATGCACAACCACCCCTTTCTTCTACATCTCTCAACCTAAATTTTTTGCCTATTGCTCTTGCAAGCCTATCTTCAATTTCATGAACAATGTTCTGCAACATCGCCCTCGTGGTTTCAAATTTGATCGACTCGCTTTCTCATCCCCTTGCGATAGACACCAACATGGTAACCTTCACAGGCAATGGATCGATCAAGCTTTTCAAGCTTTCCATGTCGATGAACTCTGTCTTGATTACAATTTGTCTTACATCTTCGAAAGCCTCTCCAGATTTCAGTCCTTAAAAGTTCTGACTCTAAAGATGAACCATGCATTCTTCATTGTGAGGCTTCCAAAGATGAAACTCGTTTCTCTTGAGACTCTTCATATGAAACATATTAATACTGAGGATTCAGTTAGCGAGTGGGTTTGTCAGAGTTTCCCATCATTGAAACATTTATTCCTCAGAAATATCAATAACCTGATCAGGGGTTTATCAACACAACAAGACCTTACAATACGAAGCTCTTGTCTGGAGGATTTAACCATTCGTGACTGTTGCTGCTTCAAACCTATAAGGATTATCACTCAGAACCTACGAAACTTGAGTTTCTACGTTTATAATGCTATGCATAAAAGGGATCAGAATGAGGTTAATGAGGTTGTTGAGATCTGTGCACCAAATCTTCAGAGCTTGAACTGGGAAGGTATTCCTAAAGGGCTCCGTTACGATGAAGCGACGTTCAGAAGTTTGCAAGTCGTTGTTATCACTGGCTTGCGCAGCATTTTACACATGGATTTGCTTCGACAACTAGTTGAAGCTGTACGTTGGTCCAGAATACTACACATGGATACCAAAGTACTTCGGGTTAGTAAGTCTGCATTTTTCGTACATTTCTCACCCTGCAATTTGGTTTTGGGAATCTTGTATTATGCATTTGTTGTTGATTTTATCTCTGTTTAATTAGGATGGTATAATATTAGTCACTTGAGTATCACATGATCAAACTTTGGAATAGTACTTGAATTTTAGCATGTCTATATAATTAATGAAAATCAAACTTTTGCAGAAATTATATTTTGGAGGGATCACATCCAATATTGCGTTTGGAAACCTTTACCACATGAAAATAAACGTAGAATGGACTCATGAAGAAGGAAGTATACTTGCTTTCTTGGAAAGGATACCAAATTTAGAGATTCTCACCCTTCAGAATCCTAATCACCAGTGTTTCACTTTCACATCACGCAGAGATAATTATGGCAATCTTCAGGAGGTATGTATATTATTTTAATTTCATTTTTTAAACTTGTATTTTGATTTGGCACATTTAAAATTTGATGTTAATTTATAAACGCATTAAAAAGATAAGAACTGTTTTTTTCAGAACAATTTTAAGCCTAATTATCTTGAATCTCTAAAGATGCTTTAATTTTTTAATGAAAAAAAAATATGATTAAACCAAATAAATTCTGATCATTACATTAATTTGAATGGTCCAAATTTATTAATTATTATATACATACCATGGGGTGTTCAAATTTTTTGTTTGAGCATATGCAGTTTAAATTAAGAGAATGTCAAAAGACTATATATAGAGAGAGAGGCACTCAACAACACAAATAAAATTAAACACTTACTATGAATTTTGTAGATACATACATATATATATTCATATTTAATAAAAAAATTTAAAATGTCTAAACTAATGAGTCAATTTTCTGTTTTTGGCCAAAAAAATGAATCATTTTTTCTGCTTAAAACGTTGAGAATTAGAGCAAATTGTTAAAATTTCACCCAAAGGCAAAATTAATCTTTTCTAAAATTAAGAGAAAATATTATCAAGTTAAAACAAAAAAAAATTATGTGTTTAATTATTTTTTTCATTATAACTCTCACGTGGATCATTGTTGTGGTTATTTCAGGCATCTATTGGAACAGCCTTTGAGTATGCATTAAGGGCGGAATGTTGGGGAGTACAATTGAAGGCAATTAAGGGATTGAAGAAAGTTAATTTTATAATAAGTGACTTCACAGGTGACATGGCTATTCTGATAGGAAAGCTGATTGAATGGAGCCAAGACTTAGAAAAGATGACACTAAATTATCCATCTTTTTATCATAACTCTATGATCCAAGAGGGTGTTCAATATTTGCAGAATTTTCAGAAAGCTTCTTCTGCTCTTTCAATTTCTTTCCTTCCTCGATTTATTTATTGACAATAAAAAAATAAATTAGAATGTTGTTGAATTAAATTCGTACACGTTCATCACAGTGTGCGTGCTCTCTATTCTAACACTGTATTGTTAATTTTTGTTTAATTTATTGTGAAACATTTTATTGATATCTTTCAAATTGTGACGAATCAATTTTAAAACATTTTATGAGTTTATAAAAAAATTTAGTGATGAAAATTTAAAGATAATTTTTAATTTATTTTCTATTCTTATTTATAATTTGTTTTGAACAGCATATTTTATATTTGAAAGTGTTTGCTTAAAATTTAAATTTTTTATTCATGTTTCAAAAACTTCATGCATTATTAACTATAAGATAACCAGAAAAACGTAAATTTTAAATCATTTCTTTGGGGACACCGTATTTGTCCATATTTTTTTAAATATTAGTAAGCTACTAGAAAAGTATTACAGCTTCTACTATCCCCTGCGCTACCGCACCTATTGGTTAATGATTTTAAATGCTCAGAAACAGACCCAAAATCTCAAGTGGAAAGCAATTGTGTGGTTTTAGTAGGCATAAGATTTCTATAGGGAGAGAGAGAGAGAAAAGGAGGAAAGAGACTTTCTTAGCCACATATATTCCAAAGGGAGCGGGAGGGAGAGAGAGAGAGAGAGATGAGTATTAGCTTTGCTTGAAATGAAAAAAAAATAGAAAGGAGAAAATTAAGAGGAAAAACAATGGTAGATATATATATATATATATATATCTAAGCCTCCGTTTATGTTCTTTTCTAATTTTATCCATAATTTTTTCTTTCTTTATTTTTTCCTAATTTCTTATTTAGACTGTAATGCCCCTCATGATATTTTTCTTGGTATTGTGTTCAGGACCGGAGGAATCAGGACGGAGGAAGGCTCAAGTGGAATCTGGAAGAGCTCCACGCCACGGCGAAGAGCAGGGCCACCGCGGCGAGAAGCTTTCCAGTGGCATTGTTTTGGATTATTTGGTGGAGCCGCGGCGAGGCATGCTGGAGCCGCAGCGAGAGTCGGAAAAATTGTTTAAATCCGGATTAGTTGGACGCGAAAGAAAGAAAGGAAACGAAGGGAGCGACGCAGAGAGACGAGGAGCAGTGCTAGGGTTCGGCATTTTCGGTGTCCCAGAGTGATTCTAGTCCATCGGGAGCTTGGATTCAAGTTGGTAAGCGTTCCCTACTCCTCTCTCTCCATTTTCTTCGGTTGAAATTTGGGATTTTCAGTTGTATGGTTGGATTTCCGGTTTGGGGTGAAATCCACCGATTGAAATGGATGTTTTGGGGTTAAGGAAGTGTGTTTTGAGGTTCTTGTTACTCGAATGTGAGTTTTGAAGGGATTATGTGTGTTTAGAGCTTAACCCTAGGTTGTCTTTGGTAATGGCTCTTAGGAATTCAAGGTGTCTGAGGTTTGTGGTGTTTGAGTAATCCCTAAGAGTTTATTGATGCATAAAAAGGGTGTTGGAACCTTGGGTTAGGTTAATGTGGTGGAATTGTGAGGTTTGATTTGTTGGTATATTGTGCTAATGGAAGAATTGTGACATGATAAAGGTTGTTGGCCAAGCGAGAGGGGTTCACGCGTACTAGACAGTTCAAGGAAGCTTGTGGAACTCGTGTGTATGTGGTAACGACAATTGAGGTAACCGGGTGTTTGTTTATATTGTATTAATTATGTTATATGATAGTACGTGTATTTGTGTATATATGCATGTCTCTTTCATACCACGGTATCGATGTGTTTGTGTGTACTATTTGTATATATATATCGTGGTATGTATACTGATAGATGATGGTTATGACTATGATGATGATATGTGTGATGATGATATGATAGGTTGCACACATGACATTATGATGATGATATGATGATACATGAGCATCACCACATGACATTGTGAGACTGTGATGTATAGTGGATGTGGTGGTGATGACGTGATGGTGGTATGGTGTATGATGATTATATATATGTTAGGGAGGATAAGGTTGGATTATGTATATATGTTAGGGAGGATAAGGTTGGATTATGTATATATGTTAGGGAGGATAAGGATGGATGATATATGTGTTAGGGAGAATAAGGATGGAGTCCCTGTGAGGGCGACATGCATGTCATTCATTTCATATTGCATACATGATTGGTGTGAGATATATGTATATATATATTTGTGTGTGTGTGGTTGTTGTTCCCGGTTACTGAGACATTGTCTCACCCCCTCTCCCATAAACTAACCTTTCAGGTGACGGTTCTGGCACTAGTCCGGAGAAGACGCGGGAGTAGCTGTGTACGTGGGAATAGTCTATGTAGTGTGTGTATGTTGTATTAGTATCTTGTGCCAAGTAGGATAGCATGATTTGTAATGGATAATGTTATGATTGAGACTGGCTTTGTATGGATGTTTATGTATGTGGTATGTATGGTTGAATGTTGTTGAGAAGTATGTGTGACAGTTTTGGTAAGTCCAGAGTGTTGTTGGGCCTTGTTGGTTTGCGTAAGGGCCTATAGCCCATTTGGTCAGGTTGGGTTCCAAGGGGTCAAATCTCAGAGGAGTGGTTCCTTTGAGGTAAAACCTCTTTGGACAGGTTGGTTTGGGGGTTTTGGACCTGTATGAATGGTCTCTGAGCGACCAATTGCCTTTGGTGGCAATTGGAGGTGGCTAGTGGTGAGTTTTGGTCAACAAGTGGCAAAAACGGTGTCAAGGGTCCAGAATCTCCATACGGAGTTGGATGGAGGTAAAAGTGGTGTCCTTGGATAAATGGGGACTAGATTGACTTGTAGGAGTTGGATTCGAGTCAATCGAAGGTCGGAGCATAAAGTTATGCCCGTAGAAGTTTGTCCCGAAGTGTTGAAATTGCTGATATGGTATATCAGCAGGGGGCGCCGCGGCGAGGGAAGGCAGGCTGCGGCGCCAAAGGAGACAGAGGTGATGGAGAAGCGGGGGAGGCCGGAGCCGCGGCGGTACTGTAGCGGCCGCGGCCCCAGCCCAGTTTTTGGATTTTTTAAGTTGTTTCCGCTGTGTTTATGAATTTGGAAGAGTTGTTTTGATATGTCAGGGTTGTGTAGGGTCAGATTTTGAAGCTTTTGGTTAAGTTCGGAGGTGTCATGAGGTAAGATGTTACATAGACAAAGACATTGTATGACATTGTTACTATGAGAGGATGTTCAAAAATTTGCATGTGGTCGTTAAACCTGAATTGCTCACCTTTTTCATATATATATATATATATATATGAATTTACTCATACAACTAGTCCAAGCCTTTTGTTGGGCTAGAACACTAAATATGAAACCCTTTTTTACTTATAAATAAATATATTCCAATATTTAATTTTTAATTGATGAAACTAACTTTTTTAATGTACCAACCAGTTTTTAGAAATCATATTAAGCCTTACTAATTTGTATAGAGCCGGTTTCAACAGTAGTTTTTTTTCCTATACACAAGATTCAATCTTGAAATTGATTTTTAAATTTCTAAATATAATGTCATAAATAAAATTTGAATTAATTGCAAGATTAGATTTGATAAAAGAAATCTTATCACCACCAATAATTAATAATGATATCATAATATTTTGTAATAATTAATTGTGATATTGTAATATTCTGGCCAAAAAGAAATTAAAAAGACATGATAATAACTTGGACCAAAAGCAACCGATGTCCATAAATATTAAATATAGTTCTCTACCTCTTGTTGTCTGCTTTAGACATACACTACATATTGATTCACGCTCAGAGAAAGGTCACAATAACTTTCAATAACAATTATCGTTCCGAGGTAATCATTTATACCGTTTACGTTTTTTTTATACTTATATTTTTAAACCTTCTTTAAATATAATTATATATAATTTTCTTTATACTTCTGAACAATTTAGATTGATAATCATCACAATTTTCCTTTTCCTTTTCAACTCTTAGTTTGTAACAACACTAAAAAAATATTGCTATAAGTGCCTAGAAAACTTATATTTTCTTTCTAGGTTTTTCAAGTGCGGTTTCTCTAATGCATACTAATTGATTCAATAATAAGTCCTATAAAAGAAATTGACTTGCCACAACTTTTTTATAAGAATTATTTGATAGGAATAGTAGATATGCTACAGAAATATATATCTTCTACTTATAATATGAGAAGTAATCAAATAAATATATGGCAAAATATAAACATTACAAACACATTAAGAGACGCCAAGAATTTTAATATGGAAAACCTATCAAGGTAAGGATAAAAACCATGGGTCATCCAGACTAATAAAAATAGTTCCATTATGATTAAAATTAGAGTACAATAGAGTCTTAATTAAGTGCATAAATCATTATCAACAGCTCTCCTAACAACTAAAGTAAAAAAAAAGTTACAATAGAAAATCAAGATGAAAAATCCAAAAATTCATATTCAGTACTAATTGAATAGCTAACCGTAAAACGACTATCTAACCATTGAAAATGAAGAACCAAATGTCTGCAACCTATTGACAAAATTTTAACACAATCCAACGGTTACTGAACCCGCAAATAAATTTTTCCCGTAACTACTTTGTGAATATGCTAAAATAATGTTTTTCTCTTCTCTTTCAAAAGCTGCTATTTTAATTTAAATATGGCTTTACTCTCATACCCTAATATGACTCCTCTCCACTTAAATAAGTGAGATACATAATAAGTTTTTATATTTGAGTCTTTCTCCACATAGGAAAGCATCCCACACCCAATATTATTGTATGTATATTGTGTTTTTTTCATCAAACAACTAATAAAATAGTAAGCATATATAAATGTGCATATATATATATGTATGTATGAATTTTACATACTTTATAGATGTCAAAATAGAAATCTTTTAAATTGGATTGTTCAGCATATAGATGGAGACACAAAATTCTGGTTATAGAGTTTATATTTTGAATTTGCAACATGTCCAATATTTACAATCTCCTAAATTTGTCTCTAGTGTAAATTATAGTTGTTGGATTGATACGATTGATCACTTTTATGGAATGTTAATCCTAATAAAATAGGAAATAAATAGTAATGCGTCCATTGATTTAGGGAGAAAAGAGCACTAACAATTCAAATCTATAATCCAAATAAGATACAGGAAAGGAAAAGATATAAATTTTGATCATTCAATTAATTTGAATGGTCCAGATTAAATATGTTAATAATTAGGTAAATATTACATACATACCATGTGGTGCTTAAATTTTTGTTTTGAGTGTATCAGTTTAAATTAAGAAAATATGAAGGGAAAACAAATAGGCACACTCAACAACACAAATGATTTGGAAACACTTAATTACTATGAATTTTATTATTGTTTTACATAAATAATTGATGTGGTATATATATTTCAGGCTTCTGTTGAAAGCGCCTTTAAGTATGCATTGAGGAAGCAAAGTTGGGGAGTAGAATTGAAGGCAGTGAAGGGTCCGAAGAGAGTGAACTTTATAATAAGTGGCTTCAACGTTGACATGGCTATTCTAATAGGAGAGTTGATTGAATGGAGCCAAGACTTGGAAGAGATGACACTAAATTATCCATCTTGTTATCATAACTCTATGATCCAAGACGGTGTTCAATATTTGCACAATTAATTTTCAGAAAGCTTCTTCTGCTCTTTCAATTTCTTTGCTTCCTCGATTTATTTATTGACAATAAAATATAAATAGGATATATGATTGCGTCATTGGTGATTTCTCACAAAACGAATGGGACGAGTTTTTTTAATATCTACCGATTAATCAATGAAAACTAGCTTTGTGAATATGGACCAATTGGTTTATAATTATGAGGGTCATGTTAAGTCTAACTAATTTGTACCGAGCGGCCACGTCAAACCATGAGTATAAAATTCTTTCATCCGCAATCTATACTCAAGCTAGAATTCAATTGATGAAATTAACATTTAAGTTTCTAAAAATAATGTCAATTAAATAAAATTTGAATTAACTAGACGTGCCCCCGCGTCATATATATATATATGTTCATTTGGTCGTATGCCTATATAAAAAATAAATATTTAAATATAAGAAAATATATAACATGTAATAATTAACATTACTGAAAAATTAACTAGCTATTAGAAAATCAAAATTAAAAAATTAAATTTAAATTAATTTATGGCATAATACACAACTCATCATAGTAGATTTTTTTGAGGCGTGAGAAGTCTTGAAATTTATTAATTTCCAAAAACAAATTTATAAGCCATTCTTATTTTTGGTCTCTCTCCATACACCTAGAAAAAGTTATATTGAAACAATTAATTTCTCAATAAAAATTCTAAGCACTTATCACCAGCCAATTTGTCGATTGATAAAAATCATTTTAAATCTATTTAAAGATAATAACCCAATCTCTATTTAGTAACCGTCTAATTTCACCATTAATCTAATTATATTGATAAAATGGGAGTTCCACTGTGTGATGAGTTTGATTGCTGCCTCTATTGAGTCAATGCAAATCATTAAATTTTTGTACTTCTTATTCCATTTGACACAAAAGTTTGAGCATATATCCAGTGGTCTTGGTAATCACAAATCACGGCTGTGCTGCTCCTAATTTTCTCTAATAGGCACGAGTGCTTGTTGAACACTGATTCTCCATTTACTGAACACCCCTTTATATACTTTATTTGATGTGTAGTCAGTTGCTTTGCTGACACATAATCCTTGGAGGGTGTAAGGTAGAACAATACACTTTAAGAGTGTTCTATAGGAAAAAAAAATTCTCATTGAATTTTATTATAAAAATTTAAAATCAATATGATTTTAAAAATATTTTTTGGCTGTGCATATCAAATAAAGTTGATTTATGATTTATGAATGATAACCAAGAAAATTTTATAGTTACTAAATCATTTTCAGTTTTGTTTTCTATATATTATATAAATATTTATACCAATATTATATTCACTATGTTAGAAATAACTTTTCTTAACACATAAATGTTAGCAATTATATAAGTAAATGTTAAAAAAAATAAGACGGAGATGCAGGTAAATTTTCTTTCATGGTTATTAAAAGAAATACAAGGAATTTAAGGTTTTCCTTTATAGTGCATTAAACAACCGCAAAGAAAAGTCTTTGCAGACAAAAAAAAATCAAAATTTTCCTTATGATTTTTTAATAAACATAAAAAAAATTATTTTATAAATATATATAATTCATGAGTTAATAAGTATAACTATTGATATATTTATTATATGCACAGAACACCGACAGACAGACGCCAACACCAACCTATTTTCAAAACAAAAAATTGAAGTAGGTTTGTAACAGATCAATTTGTGCAAAATTGCAGCATCTAAGTAAATATTTTTTATTTTATAGTGTTTTGATAATTTATTTTTATGTTTGTGATATTTAAATCAAAAAGCCTGGTTTAGTCCTATGACATTGAAGCGGACGTTGGGTCACAAGTGTCGGTGTTTGAATGGTGTTTACTGTAACTTAACAGTTTGATGTTTGCCACCCTTTTTGTTGCAAAGGGACAAAAATTTGGAGACCCCTGAGTAGCATTAGGGACATGGTTACAAATGATGCTGATTGGCAATTTTGGTCAAAATTTCTTTCTTTTTTGGGAATAATCAAAATTTTTAACTCTTCTTATTCATATATTTCCTTTGTCCTATATATTACTTTTTTTTATTAGAAGTCAATTTTTACTGCTTTGTGCGAATTAAAGAAATTAATTAAAAGTAAATTGTTATTAAATTTGTCACAAATTACCTATATTTCCATAAATTATCTTTAATTAAAGGTAATAACCATTTCTAACCTATTTAAATTAAATAAATAAACAAAGGACATTTATGAAAAAAAACATTAAATGCTCTAACTATTATGCAAAATGACTTATATTTGCATACATAAAAACCAGCTAAAATATAAATAAAATAAAGCATTCAAAGGCTGCAACGTGAGTGCAAGCTCTGTACAAACGTTGTAGTCCAAGAGTGCAATTTTGAGTGCAATAAACAAGAAATTGCAGTGGAGAAATGACCACATGAATTAATTGAAGACTTAATTGCACACTATAATATACCGATATTTTATATTGCTTGATGAATCTATATCAGATACTTCTCCAATATCAATACGCTTTTATGCTTATTTGATACGTATCTATGAAGTATCTAATATACTATTTTAATTAAAAATAAAAATTTAATTTTCAATACATATTTTATATATATTGAATCTGAGTCGATATGATTTGATATTTTTTAGATATTTTAATTATTAATTAAAAAATTAGGAATGGATTTTTTATCATAAAAACTACTCAAAATATTATATTATATTTTATTTTATCATAAAAATAAATTTTTCTTATCCAAAATGTAAATAAATTTTTCTACTCAAAAAATAGATTTTTTTTATAATATCTTTTTTTTATAAATAAATTTTTTTTATCTTTTACCTACATATACTTTAAGTATTCCTTTAAGGTTTAACGTCATTGCTTGCTTTTGATTTGCTTCCATTATTTCCTTATCATTGGATCACTCAAGTTGATGATAATGTTTCTTTTATTAAGAACTTCATCATAAATCACTCTATGAGATTAGCCATATTTAATCACTTTTCACTTTTGAAATTACTTGTTGTGGTTGAAACATGCTTTGCATCTATCATAATGATGTTGAAAAAATTTAAATTTTTGAAATATTATTTACTGTCAATGATTATTAGTGAGGAATGGAACTCATATAGAGAGGGATGATGTGGATAAGGCTCAAACCGTGAAAGAATTTATTTTAAATGACATATTTTGGGACAAAATTGCATATATTTTGGAACATACAGAGTCTATCTATAATATGTTGGGAACTTGTGATACAGACAACACTATACTTCATTTGGTCTATGAGATATGAGATGCTATAATTGAAAAAATGAAGACATCTATATATAAGCATGAAGGTACACAACCAAACGATATATCAACATTTTATGATGTTGTTTATTCTATATTAACTGTAAGATGGATCAAGGGTTGCACCTACTCCATTGTATTTACTACTCTTTGAATCTAGGTAAAATTAATCATTAAAATTTTCAATTTCTCCTTATTCACTATAAATATTTAGATAATTAATACTAACTGTCATGCTTTTTATTAACTTTGCATGATTTATAGGTATTATAGTGATGAATGGCTTCAAGAGGCTCCAAATAGAGTTTCACCTAATGAGGATGAAGAGATTTCTAAGAAGAGAAATAAGTGTTAATTCGAAAAAAATTTGTAACTCCTAAGGATAAAAACAGGTTGCACTTGAATATGCTAGTTTCTCATCAAAAACAAATGATTTTGCTTCTTTTAACTCAATTGAAGATAGGTGGACATTGGATTCCAAATCTTGGTGGATGATGTATGGTTCTTCAACCCCTCTACTTCAAAAGCTTGCTCTTAGACTTCTTATGCAGTCTTGCTCTTCGTCATGCATGTTGTGAAAAGAATTGGAGTACCTTCTTACTCATTCATTCAATGAAAAGAAACAAATTGAATCCTAAAAGGGTATAAGACTTGGTCTATGTTCATACTAATTTGCGACTCTTGGCTAGCTAAGAAAAGTAGAGAATATATATATGAACAAGGAGATACTAACATATGAGACATTAGTGGAGATGCATATGGAACAACTTTAATGATCCTAGAGTTTTAGAAGTGATAGCCTTGTCTCTTAATGAACCAAACATAGAAGTTGTCCTATTTACAAATAATGGCGAGGGAGGAGATGAGATTGATACCATTCCTATTAGTAAAAACTAGGTAATAGGAAAATTGATAATAATTTTATGTGTTTTGCTTAATATTTAATATTATTAAAAGTCTATAAGTGTGTTCCTAGTTTAATTTTTTTTATTGCAATTATATTTCTTATGTTTTATAAATTATTTTATGTTATATATATGCATTTTAAAAGTATTATATCCTATATTTTTTTATTTAGCCATATCAACGTATCATATAAGTGCATCAGAGATTGCACATATTGCAGCAGCTGCAGTATGGATAAGAGGTGGCCGAAATTGCATGAGTTCAATGTCACAGGAATGAACGGCTACCTTTCAACGAAAGTAACGGCCCAGATCAGCATTTTGTTTAGTGTTATGATGTGGCGGGTGTTGGGCGTTGGGTTTCGGTCTGACTTTCTCCAAATCCAACGGTTACGAATGAATGAACAAATCTAACGGCTACAGCATAGAAACTGAACGCGGGGAAACTCGTGCAGCTATCGTGGTCTGAAACGATGGCTGTCCTAGATATCATGCGCGAGCTCGCCCATAAAAGGAAGGGATTGAAGCAATTGGGAAAAGAGAGCTTCAAAAAGAAGAGAGAAAAGCGGCACACAGATGTTACGCTCAGAGCTTCTCTCAGGTCTCAGCGCTTGGCTAGTACTCATGAATGCAGTAGGTACAAGCCTTCACCTTTTCTCCTTTACGCATAAAAAAACGACCCTTTTTTCCTATTCTCTACCTCACCACCATTTTTTCCGATCTCCCTTTTCTCCTTAGCTTTCCTGAACTAAGTCACCAGCATTTCTGCCTGCTTTTCACATGCATCTTTAATTGCTTTGCCATACTCAGATAGCTTCCCCTGCCCTAGGATTAGATCTTCCACCCACCTCCCCATTCTAGTAATCTTGTCCCTCCTACTCAACAAGAGATTCTCAATTGTCTTATCTTCTTCACAATAAATGGGGCATGTCTTATCTCTTTAGCATTTTCGATCGCCAAGAAAGGGGAATCTTTTGTAGGGACAGCGTTTGAGACGACCCCCCGGAAGAAATGTTTTATTTTCGGTGATTGGTACTGATGATATATTCCCACACTCTATACCATGATATAGATGGGCTTGGGGTGGCCGGTTGGGATGTTGGACGTATTGAAGCAGAGGCAGCAATGCTTAGCAAGGTGCATATATAACTTCTCATCTTGTGTGCATGAAATGGAAATTTAACTTTCTTGAATTGGATGTTTGCTTGCTTTTACTCTTGAGATGTACATACATATATGGAGGCATTTAACTACTGTAATTACACTAATGCCACGTGCTTGTAATATTTGTCAGCCTATGAGTAGGAATTGAGTATAGTTTTGCCTGGTGGTGCTGCAATAATCAAGTTATCCGGGAAACTGTGCGATGGTCTTACAGCAAATGATGTGGTTCTAACTGTTCCCCAAATGCTTAGGAAGCATGTCATTGTTCGGAAATATTGTGGATTTTATATATGGTAAATAAGTTATCATAAGGCGTATTGTCAATTTTTTATTTTTTGTTTTTCCATATATGTTGAATTAATTGTCGCGGCCAATTTGATTTTTGTTCTTTAGGTGATAGTATGGGTCAGTTATCATTAGCTGACAGGGCCAACATCGCTCACATATGTCTCGCCACCATGGGCTTCTTCCCCGTAGATCATGTTCCTTAACAATACCACCTCAAGAGAATTGATGAAACAGTGAGTACTGATGAGTACCCTGACTTTTTACTGACTTATTTTTTTTTTACATAGGATTTGAAATGCTTATAAAATTTATTGACCTTCATTTTCGCTTAAATATAGGTTGCCATGATGGAGGCATATATCTCAGGGCATGCCTGTCTTGATAACAAAGTTGGGTTTAAGGTTGCTGGTGCTGTGGTGCATTAATTGCACAAAAACCATTTTTCATATTATGAATTTATGATTCATATATCATTCCCTGAATGAATGTTTTTGAGATGAGAGGAAATCATCCATTTTGTCAAACTGAAAGTATTCTTTCTTCCTCTGGTAGAGTGTAGATCCTTCAGGCTTACTTGAGCTACTTGATGTAATTGTTTACATGAGGAAGCAAAAAAGATCTGTTATCTTTCCAGCTGCCTAAAGATGGAATTGTTTGGTAACGAACTTTTTTTGGGAGGGGATAAATCCAAATCATTGGGAAAACAAAGAGACAGAAAAAGAATACGCACGGTAAATGATGTACGAGGACCTCGGAAATGTATTAAATATGTAGAGGTATCCAAAATTTAGGGAAATACGCAGAAGCGAAGGGTGAATGTTCTAAAAATAAAACTCAGTGGGCTGGATTACTTCAAAAACTATCTATTGATTTAGGGCCGCTTAATGCGGGGTAAGTGGGGAGAGAAAATTCAACTTTCCCAAAAATAGAGTAATCACATTTGCTTAATTATAAAAGTAGATATAATTTTTTGAGAAGTTGAACTTGAAAAGTTCTACTTTCGAAACAAAATCTAGAAAAATTTTATTTTCTAGTTATTTATAGTAAATTTTTAAATATATCTTTATAATTTTATATTTTTAAAAAAAGTAATATTTATATTATTAACCTTAAAACATAATATATTTATTTAAAATTTAATTTAAAATTCCTAAAAATAAAAAAAATGAAAACTTTATGGGAAAATATAGTCCAGGAAGTACTTCTATACCTAGAGATCTTGAGATTTCTTTCTCCCATCATTTTATAATGGTGGGTCCCACTCATACTATAACTAAATGTGTCAAATTGAGCAGGGTCAACCCATTTGGGAGGCCCACCTCTAGCCGGGTTCAAATTAGGCCAAGCCTAAAAACTCAATTTAACATACTGACTTGAAAATTTAAACCTAAGCTCGTGGGATCGGGCTTGCAGGCTATTTTTTATTTTTTTTAATATTTTTATTCTTTTTTTAAATTTTTTATCTAATTATTTAAATTAATACAACAATTATTATCATAATTGATTAAAAGCTAACATAATATTTAAATTTTATGGTTTATATATCACTAATTAACAAAATAATATATATTTTTTAATATTTAAACAAAAAAATGTGTTTTCGGGCCAACCCGTGACCCGCTTAGGCCGAGCCAAAACTAATCGGGTTTAAAAAGCCCGAATTATATATTGACGCTAAAAATTAAGACTCAACTCTCTTATATTTTGGATTTTTCAAGCCGGCTCATCGAGTTTAACCCGTTTTACCAGCTTTAGCTATAACCTCATTTCCTAGTTCCCACTTTACCACTTCCTTATTTTTTACAAAAGTAAAATCAAATCATTATCTATTTGATATATTAATATATATATATATAATAAAATTAATAATAAACAAAAATATTAATAAATTAATATATATTAAAGTCTGTTTTCTTATATTTTTATCATTAAAATAATTTAATTAAAATTAAAATAACATATCTGTTGATGAAATGTGGAAAAGACTTAGAAGAGATCACGCATCTTCTTATTATGGATCCATGGTCCATCTGGGTCTTCCATATTTGCATGCTCTTTTTGTTTTTGGGTAAAGGAAAAATGAGAAAGCTTCTTCTGCACTTTCAAATCCATTGTTTCCTCGATTTATTAATTAGGAATAGGAAAACAAGAGGATGCAGTTGAATTAAATTTGTATTTTATGTTACTTTAACATTTGTATTGTTAACTTACATTAATTTGATAAATTTTGAAACATTTAAAAACATGTTAATATGTTTTGAATTGTATCAGACACAATTTTGGAACAACTTAAGAGTTTATAAAAATTTTAAACTCGAGTTTTAATTTGTTACTATAATTTATAATTTATTGTTATCAACATCCCATTTCACCCTTTCCGTCCTTATTATAAGGATTCTTATAAAAAGTTTGCTTGTTTCTTATTTTAAGATCCCACACAATTTACAAAGCACATTAACTTTCCTTTCCTAAATACTCTTAATTTAGTATTCTCAGATTTAACATTCTCTTTTATATGTAAATCAAGAGCTTATTAGGAGTAAATTGAAAAGGTTATTGAAATTTTTGACAAATTTATTAACATTAATTATTTTTTTACTTCTATAATTTAATTTGAAAGCTCTTATAATAAAGAATGGAAGAAGTAGTTTTACAATTAAAGTGTTGCTTTATTTTTGGCATAAACGCACATGCACACTACACACCAAATTTCTATCCTGCTACAAGTTTAAAAATGGCAACAAAAAAAATTAAAATTGATATATTCTCATAGACGATGTCCATCCAATACACTAACTTGAAAAACATACCCCTAAATCAAGAAGTTAGGATAAACAGTAAATTTGCATTGCTTGACTCTTCCTTTTAAGTTCCAACTTAAAAATTTTTTTTTTTAAATTTTTGAAACAGAAATAACGTATCATGTTTACCTTCTAACCAAAATATTCCTATATTTATAATACATAATCGACATAAATTAGTCAACTTTTTTCACTTTAATATTCATCCAAGCACAAGTTTCCTTTCACGCAACCATTAATACGTATCCAAATGAATTGCCCAAAAATACAAAAACATACCATACGAATGCCAACTAAACCTTTGATACATTTGTTTACAAGTGAAGAAGAAAATACATTGATTACATTTGTAAAGAAAAATCCAAGAAGCAACCATCTTAGCCAGCATGACATTACAAAGGAGACTGAATGGCAAGAAGGCCTCCAATTGTGAGGCAAATTTACTGTAGCTTCTCAGTTTATCCAGCAATAAACCCATCAGTACCTCAGAAAACCCATCATTTTCTGACTCTATGCAACTTAGGAGGTACAATATGACAAGTAGATACATTTTACAGTTCATTAGAAATTTCAAATGTGATCACTTAATTAAGCTTACCTAAATCTTGCCTTTTTCTAATTGGCCTGCCCTCCTCATATCCAAGCAGGAGACCACGCATATATGGCGGGCTTCAGCAGAAGGCTCATGAAAGATCATTGAAGTGCAGGTTGGTTCCTCTTTATCAAGGCATAGGCATCACTGTAAATAGCCACTAGATTTGAGAAGACTGCCAGGACAATCATAAGGACAGAGAGAATCTTGTCTGTTTTAGTTGCTATGTTGTATTGATCCCTGCATAGAAAGAAAAATTATGGTGATTTACTTATTTAGCAGCAAAAACATCAAGGGACATCAATTCCATCGCAAGAGTGAAGGATGATAACTATCATAACATGCCTGGATGGCAGTCTTACTCCCTAATAATTACTACCCAATTTCCATTAATTTCTTCCTTAAGAGATATGATTATTGAAGCAGGTAAGAGCAAGGACCAGCATTTTTTCACACTTGTTATGGGGATGAAGACAAATAGTTCAAAATCCCCTTAGTACATGATACAAAATGTAGACTAATCTCTATCTGCCCTGGCTCATTATACCCTTTCAGGGTTCCACATAGCCCAGTCGAGACACAGACTGCCTAATAGAAAAATACAGGTAGTGGTGGAATCCACTTGAGTAGACGTTCCTCCATCTCTATGTCTATCTCTATTTATAACTTTGAAATAAAAATTGCTTTCCAAACTTTAGAAAATCCAAATCCAAAAATCTTCATCTTTGAACTAGCAGGATCCATTGACTAAAGTCAAAACTGACCTAAGAGTGATGGCAGCTGGGAATATAAATCCTAGACAAACTGCAGCTGTTGCTCCAGTGAACTGAAATGCATCCCAAATACTGGGTATGAAATTTGCTCCCAGGAAGATAAGAGTGATGAGGCCAGTAGTCATTGATGCAAATCTCAAGTTATCCAAAACCAACGGCCTTGATGAGGAAAAAAGGAGACCATCTACACTGATCCGTAGTGGATAAAAGACAACTGGAAATACAAGCATGAGGTGTGCAGCGTAGCTAAATCGTACAGCATCATTAAGCACAGAACCGAAAGGAATTCCAAGATCAGTATCAAAGTTGGCAAGCACGTCATCAAGAGTTCCTTCACCAAATAGGAGGAACCCAAAGAAGCTTGTCAATAGGTACACCGAAGAGCATAAAACAAGGGAAGAACGTACAACCCCTTGCATCTGAGAGGGGTCTTCCAGTTCATTATTTATGTTGTGGACTGCAAATAAAGTGTCCGCACAGATCAGTTATTGTCAATGTGATAAAAGGCTGCCATTGGACTGCAAATACATAGGGCAAACAAGAAAACCCGGAAAGCTAACAGTAATAATGTCATGCTCCAATGTATCTAAGACTTTGGCAACAATAACCACATTTTACCAATAATTGTGGCATTGGTTCGGAATAGCTAGGAGGATAAAATGCATGGGCAATACTTGCATTAATGTTACTAACAGAATAAAGCATATGACAGCTTGGATGGTGAATATTAATTGTTTTATTTGAATCAAGGAGGAATGCATGAACCAAATTATTATCCTGAACACCAACTCAGTCTATCAAGATTTGACATATCTGATCAGCTCTAACGTAGTTTCACAATTTTCCTTTTCATTTCACTGGGCATGAACAGGGTCCACGATTAAGGGACGAATTGTTTGATTAACTTCACTGCATTTTCATACAAATTATTAACCAACTTACATCCACATAAATCAGTTGCCCATATAAAAAATCAGAACCTGCACTGAGGTGCAAAAAGCTTGCGTACCATTGTAATGGCAGATGTAGGCAGTCACGAGCACAGGAACCACAGTGAACAGTTTTAAAAATGATGGCAAATCAGTAATGACAGGAAAGAGTCTGGGCATCCCTATGCCTCCACTTAAAATCTTGACAATTGAAATTCCCACAGCAATGACAAGAAAAACAACTGCCAGTGCAACTGACAGGGCAGATGTGAATTTCAATGAATCTGCAAACATTAGAGCAAGTAAGGCCTCAATGGATTCATCATCAAAGATGATGCAACTATATTAGAGTATGATATTTTTCATCACATAATTTGCAGACAATAAAAGGATTTAATATGCTGCAAGTGAAAAGCATCAATTTCAGTATGGAGGTTCAAAGCAATAGAAAGTTCCTAAATACATATCTACCATATCTCCTGAGATGTAATTCAAAATATATGACAACAAAACAGATTCCAAATTTTCTTTTTTCACTTTTTTCTCTAGTACCCTTAATTTCCATTTTCCATCATAAGTTACCCTGTCTAGAATATGACTGCAAGGAGAACAGATTGAAATAAAGCAATTAATGTGCAACTTATGTGAGTACTCAACTCATCTCAAGCCTGAATGCTAAGTTGCTGTCAAAAGTCAACACTTCCAATAGAGACCTTATGATTAATCAGTGAAAACACCGCAAAAAGAAGCCAACAGCCTAACAGCCTCCTCTTACTTGTGGTCGGTAATTTTTGATCGATGTTGTTCAATCAGAATTTCACTGACATGTAATTTAATAAATGAAAGCTAGCTAAATGTGCGTTTAAGCTAAGGAAAAGAACTCACTGACCAATTCGCTTAAAGCTCGCTAGAGGTGCAAATATGGCCAGTGTTGTAAAAAGGAGAACAAATGTACGCCCGGTCCACCAATGGGCACCAAACCATCCTTCAAGGATTCCCTGATGGTGATCTCCACTTGATGATGTTCCAGAAAGCACATCACCTTTATCATAAAAAATAAATAAATTGAATAGTAAAACAAAGCAAGAGTTCCAGCTGAGAGTTTGATGGATAATATCTAAACATAAACTAAAAGGAGCAGATAATCATCCAACTATATTGAAATCAAAGACTAAAAGATGATCATACCAATTATAATCATGTAAACAATGAGCACACCAATGTTGTTGACTACAACACATATTTGCACCAGAGCTTTTCCACAGTTCCCGTAGGAAGCCCCCATCAAACCTCCATAAGAATCAGAGTTTCCTGCCCGGGTAAACCGGACCAAAAACTCAATAGACTTCTCTGTCAAGAAAGCCATGAAGATGATAACAAGAATCCCAGGCAACATTCCCAACTCTCTCAAGGTAGCAGGCAAAGCCATGATTCCAGCACCAATAATTGTGGTGGATAAGTTAAAAACAGCCCCAGAGAATGAAGCTCCATTAAAATCTTCGAACCCAACACCAATCTCGTGACTTTTAGGTAACAAGGGATCATTCTCACTAACATCCAATTTACTCTTTCCCGAATTTTTCTTCTCTGTTCTAGCTTTAAGACTTCCGATAGTCATTTTTCAGATATCAAATAATTCTCCAATCTACAGAGCAACAAAACATAATCAGTTTTTTTTAAAAAAAAGTACGAAATTCTGGAAAGTAGTTTCGACGCAATTCAGTTATACAAACCAGATAAATCGGCGAATTGAGAAGCGTTTGGAGTAGCTCGTTCGCAGGGGGTCAATCTCTTGACCGATGTGAAACAATTCGAGATAACTCAAATTTATTTGCAACAGCTAAATGAGAAGAGAATCAAGGTCAATTATGATGTACACCCAGTTCCGCAAATGGAAAAATAAATCAGAATCCAAATCTCTCTTGCAAGAAAAGCAAGGAGTAAAACAATCCCCCAGAGATTTTGGTATGGGATGAAGAATACAAAAAATATAGAGAGAAAAAAGAGAAGAATCCGAGATAGAAGCGAACAAATCAGAAAGAAGAAGACCAGGACGAAGCGATGGAGGAGGAAAGGGCTAATAAAAATATCAAATGCTTTTGTCGTTGGTGGCCCATGAGATTGCTTTTGAAAACAAGCCAATGGAAGACCTTTCAAATATTAAAGGGAAACTAACCTTTTCTTTCATAACTTTGCATTGATTTTGTATTTAGCTATTGAACTAATTTTTTTTAATGTGCACCCTAATCTATTTAATGTAGATATGTTTAATCCCTCAATCATCAAATATTTGCAAATTGATTCCTATAAGTGACATGTGGCAAAATTGAAGTGAAATGGTATTAATGAGATAAACAAAATTGCTGATATAGCAGATATATTAATAAAAAATGCTGATTAAAATAAAAAATAATTAATTTTAGTTTCTATATTATATCATAATTTATAATTTATTTTTAAATTTTATTATTTTTTTAAATTTACCCTCAAACTTTGTTTCTATTTAAGTATTCATCCTTTAACTTTAAATGTTAATCTTCTCATCCATAAATATAACATGTGGCAAGAAAATTAAAAAAAAAGAGTTGAAATATGTGTACAATGACAAACAATAATAACAAATTGTGTTAGAGAGTGAAAACTATCATTTTTTTGTGAAACCCTATTTTAAGTTTACATTTAAAGGGAGCTTTAAACTTACACTTTTAAACGTAGGATGGTTTATTAGGGAAGATGATGATACTTTTTTTTTTCTTTTGCACTTGGTTTCAATTCTCAAGAAGTATTATTTAAAATCCAAAAAAATTATTTATATTTGTGATTTTAATATTTTACAATTATATTTTACTTATTTCAATATTATTGAAAATTTAAATTTGCAGTTTGAATGTCCAAAATTGAAGTAAGAACTCATTGAAAATAATAATCTTCACTTCCTAACACAATTTCTTATTATTGTTCTTCACCATACAGTATTCGAGCTCATTATTTTTTTTTTTTCATATTTTTCTTACCACATGTCACACTTATTGATGAGATAACTAACATTTAAATAATTAAAAGAAAAATACTTAAATGAAATCAAGTTTGAGGATGAATTTAACAAGAATAATAAAATTTAAGGATTTAATTACAAATTATGATAAAATATGGGATTAAAATTAACTACTCTTTAATTATAATTAGCATCTCTTATTTATCTGTCTATTATGTCAGTAACTCTATTTGTTATATTAGTAATTTTATTTGCCACATTAACATCATTTCACTTCAATTTTATATCGTGTGACATGCATAGAGATCAATTTACAAATATCTAATAGTTAAGTGATTAACAATATTTATTAAATAGATTAGGTATCATTATAAAAAAATTAGTTTATAAACTAATTGCAAAATTAAGTT
This sequence comes from Adenanthera pavonina, assembly GCA_026686845.1. Taxonomy (NCBI): domain Eukaryota; kingdom Viridiplantae; phylum Streptophyta; class Magnoliopsida; order Fabales; family Fabaceae; genus Adenanthera; species Adenanthera pavonina. The sequence goes on along the minus strand of JAIVEN010000001.1, from coordinate 46,778,449 downwards.
AAAGGTCAAGTCCAAAAGATTCATTTTGCCAATATTAAAATACACGCAATTTGTATGCGCGTTGGACAATTATGAGACGTACGGAATCACTAGCAATTTGTATGCGTGTGGGACAATTATGAAACGTACGGATTCGTGAGGATAAGGTTAGGTGTGGAGTTCTGTAGAACAGTTTTCTTGTTTTTAGAAACAGAAAATTTAGAAAACTTGTTTGGTAAATCTATTTTTTAAAAGCTGTTTTGAAAAACAGAAAACAGTTTTGTATAGAAAACTCAGAATACCTTTTAGGTATTTTATAGTTTTTGTTCTGGAAAATACAAGGAAAGATGAGAAACATCCACCTCATTAATGATAAAGTTATAAATTTTGAATAACTCATCTATTACTCACTAGTTATGATTTTAAGAACAATTATTTAAACAGATTTTTTTGTTTTCTTGTTTTCAAAACAGTTTCTTGAAAACAGTTTTACAAAACTATTTTTGAGAACAGAAAATAGGAAACACTATCAAACAGGCCCTAAGTCTATTTTTGGTTATAATGGGAAGGAGGAAGTGGAGAGATTTGAATGGAGGGAAAGAAAGAGGGAAAAAAAGAAATTTTATTTTTATTTTGTTTAGAAAAAAAATGAGAGATTTTAATGTTATCTTGTTTAGATTAGGAGGGGAAAAGAATGAAAATAATTATAATTTGACTTTATATTTTTAGTTTATTTAAATTAATATTTTCTTTCTATATTAAAAAGGAGTTTTTTTTGTTTGAATATTAGACAAAGTTCTTAATTAGAAAGAAATATTTTTTTTTTCTCAACATCAACTATAATTGTATGTATCTTCTTTTTTTCCTCAACTTTAACCATGATTGCATATGTTAATATATGAATGTGTCATTGTGTGTTCATGATTTCATGCATGTATGTCACTAAGATATTTCATATTTTAAGAGTGAGACTAAGGAGAAACGCGAGAAGATTGGCTTGTATATTGTGTGGTTAAATTATGAAAAAGTAAGAGATATTTTGGTCATATTGGACACAATATCACATTTTCCCCCAAATTACTCTAATTTGTGGGGGAAATATACAAGGAAAGTAGAGGAAAAATTTTAATAACATTTTTCCTCCACTCCTCCAATTATTTGATTGTCAAATAAAGAGAAAAGAGCAAAATCTCTCTCATTCTTTTCTCTTCTCCCCATTTCCCCTCAACTAAATATAACCTAATGAATCCCAAGGATGACACTGCCAATAGAGATTGAACAACATTTTTAATGTTCATGAGGAATAATAATAAAATTTTGGGATTTTGGAGATCAGTTTAGTTTTCTGTTGGAGAAAATTTATAAAAATAAAATTTATTATAAGTTATTATATTTTGATATTTTTGTATAAAACTATTGTATAATAAAAAGTATGTTTGAATTATAAATTGAAAATACTTTTAAATCTATAATATAAAGTCAGTATTTTTCCTTTTTCAAAATCATGATTTTACTATCAGAAAAATTACTATCTCTCTTATTTTCTATAATTATAATTTAATCCACTTTTTATTTCTTAAAAAATAGTTTGCATTTGAAAAAACATAATTTTTTTATAAAATTATGGTTATGATTTTGAAAAAGATAAATCAAGCAATCCTCAAAACTTGTGTTTTATAAAAAAAAAATCCTCAAAACTTGTGGCCGAAAAAAAATCATCAACTCAAAAAAAAAGTATTCTTCCGTTGTTCTTCATCGGCTTATTTATTTATTTTTTTTTTTAAGAATGATGGGTTTTCAGTCATGTAGTTCATTCAAAATTTATATTTAGCATTTTCCTTTTGTTTTTGTAATAAAATGAAATTTATATTTATTTTCTTATAAAAATAGGTAACCAACCTTACCTAATCTGAAAGCATGATCATAATTTAATAATGAGGTTCTACAAGTCGCGCAGTTTTTTTCCTTTTAAAAAAAAATGAATTTCTATATCATTTCAAACCCATGTAAAAAATAATGTAAGAGTGAATTTATATAAGTAAACAATTGAATTATTTTATTGATATTAGCCTTAAATAATTTCTATTTAAATAAAAACTTTGAAATATTTTTTAACTAAAGAAGCTGCTATTTAAATAAAAATTTTGAAATATTTTTTTAATTAAAGAAGCTGCTAAAAAAAACTTAGAATAAAATATTATGACCTCCCTTTTATTTTATCTTAATTACAGAGACATTTCTTTTATTTTGAAAATCTACACTTTAGATTAATCTATTAATATTGTTAAAAATATTTTTGAAAGATTTTAAAATATTATTTATTAATTAAAAATCAAATTAACATAAATCATATTTGCTAGTTTATCCCCATTATATTAAATCATATTAATTAAAATTTATCATTTTTTCTATAAATTGATTTTGATTAATTTTTCATGGGGTATAAAATTAATAAATTTTATAATATCATCAAAATTATATCATCTTTATAATTTGATGAGAAATTTTAAAATTAAAGGTGTTTTAAATATTTTCTTAGCCAATGTTTAAAGTTACAAAATAAATAATTTTAAATAAATAGATTTAAAATACTTAAAATTATAAAATTAATTATTTATGAATTTTAAAATATGATAAAAAGTTTGAAAATATATGTATTAAAATTATTGGTGACACATAAGTGTTTAAATATAATTTTATAATATGATAACAACTTGTTAGCCAATGTTTGTATTTAAAAAAATTACTAATTAAATAAGTTTAAAAAATGTGATAAGTTTAAAAAAATTAATTAATATAATCTAATGTAATATTTTAAAACTAATACTTTCAATTACATCAATCTTTTAAATTTTCTTATTACTTTTGTTTTATCATGGCGTGAAGAAAGAGAAGAACTAAAAGCGCAGTATATTATCATGTCATAATTAAATTACCATGACTAACAATAAAATGCAAGATTTCAATTATTTAAAGCCTCAAAACCAATAAAGATTCATAAAAGAACTATGTACTTAAAACAAATAGAATGTTCCATCGAAATAAAAAAAAATAGAATAACATAAAAAAGCGAAAAAATATATAAAATCCCTATAGTAAAAGTGGCATCAAGTAGATATAGGGTCCGTTTGGTTCTCAGTTGGTTAAAAATGAGTTTTAGTAGAATTGGTTTTGTAATATAGTTATGATAAAAATTGGTTTTAGACTAACGTGTTTATGTTTGGATGATTTATTTGAAAATTGGTTTTAACAAAACTCATAATTTTTCTCTAAATTAAGCTTAAACTTTATCTCATGATTAATTTAATTTACTTGGACTAAAATTTAATTTGCATTTATTTAATTGAGAATATAATATATCTGATATAATATTTTTTTACAGGTCATGATTTATAAAAATTAAAATTTTGAAGGGACATTTTAGTCAATAGATAGAAAAAATTTTATGAAAATTTTAATTTTTAAATTTTTTTATTTTTTTCTTATTTTTATTAGTCTATTTTTATCTTACTTTAAAATAAATATAGGTAAAAATAAAAATAAAAAGGACGGAAAAACGTCAACCCATATGCTTCTCCCCAACTCCGTTTTTCAGCCAAATTCCTGGTGGTAACGAGATTACTTTTTGACATCCAAACAATAATAAAAATGAAAAACTTGGTTTTAAGCTTCAAACGGGTCCTGAAAAGTGAAAACAAACAGGCCCATAATAGTCTCGAAGCAGGGCGGCCATCAAACTCCGGCGCGATCCTTAATCCTCTGGCAGCCATGGACGAAGAATGAGGCATCTGTGTGGGTGGAGATGCGTGCTCAGTTGTAGAAGTAACGGGCCTCCTTTTTAGGTCAGGCTTGGGCTCAGTATTGGGCCTAGTCTTGGGATTGGGCTTCATAGGATGCTTCAAGGGGACCAAAAATGAACATCATCATTGTTTATTCTTCTTATTGTAGCTGATGTATGACGTATCGTATGGAAAGAAGAGGAGGGTGAATGGGATATTTAAAGGCGGGAGTTGAGAGAATTTGAGTTAGAGAAGGAGAAGGATACTTATTTATATTACCTTTCTAATAGAATATTTATAATTTTTTTTTCGAGTGTTTGAATTAGATGCATATACCTTATCCATGTTGATAATTTAAATTTAAATTGTTCACATTTAATTTAGATGAATTAAATTTTCAATAGTTTCAATTGAAATTTATGCTTTATCCTAAATAAAATAGAATGCAAAACAATATCAATATTTTTAATTTTCAACTTATAAAAAATACTTATTAAAAATAAAAATAATAAAATGTAGATAGTCTAAATCAAATTGATAAGGCGTTGAAGAAAGATACACCAAATTTGACACAATAAAATATTTATCCCAATGAATTGAATTAGCTTATTATAATTTTATTTTGCCTATGACAAACCATCTGGTGTTTTTTCTTTCTTTGTGATGTATGAGATAAATAATAACTTGAGAGAATGTGATAAATTTAAAAGAAAATTTGAAAAATTTTGAAGTGAAAAACATGATGAAAATTAAAAAAAATTACAATTAATATGTAATGTGAAGAGTATAAGAGTGAATTATTTAAAAAAAAAAAAAAGAATATACAAGACACTGAGTTAGAAGGAAGCCAAATTAATTAATGCTATTCAAAAACTTAAACTAGTACTTGGGTTCCTGTGAGATTATTACACACACACATATAGTTTATATAATAAATAATAATTTAAACCTTATTATTATTATTAATTAAATTTAAGGTGCAAGGAATCGGTTACGCAGGCCTCCACATTGCACGAGAATGACAGTTTGCGTTCATTTCTTCTCTTGACCCCCAATAGTTCATGCTCTGCCAAGGCGGTCACGCAATTCCTTGTGCTTTCCATATTGCTCTTCTTCTAACACTTGTGGCCAAAAAAAAAATCTTCAAGAAAAAAAAAAGTAGTCTTTCATTATTCTTCATCAAATTTATATTTTTTAAATTTTGGGTTTTCAGTTATGTAGTTCGATCAGGATTTGTACTTAGCATTTGAATTTTGTTTTTGTAATAAAATGAAATCGCGAGGCCATTGATTTTGCTTATTTCTTTTTTTTTTTCCAAAAAAAATGGGTACCAACCTCACCTAATCTGAAAACATGATCATAATTTCTATATCAGCTAATAATGAGATTCTAAAAGTCCTAAGGCTTTTATTTTTGACAAAAAAAAAATTTCTATATCATTTCAAACCCATGTAAAAAATAGAGTGAGTGTCAAAAAATCTAGGGTAAAATTACATTTAAGGACCAAAACTTTCAATTAATATTATTTTAGAACTAAAAAATTTAAAAATATCATAAAAGGACCATTGTTTCAAATTGATCAAAATTCTAAATATAAAATGATTTAAATATCCTTGTTAAAAAGTTTTACACTTAACATCTACTTTTTACTACTCTTCTTCTGAAATTTGACCATGAACTTCCCTGATTTTATATTGGACGCAATAAAAAATTCAATTCTCATAATTTTATACTCATCTTCTGCGTTTTACTACTTATATTTCACGATTTGACACTAAAGACCCCTAGTTTTACACTTGATAAGTCTCAAAATTTTATACTCAATTTCCATTTTTTATTATTCATATTCCACAATTTAACACTCAACTTCTCTAATTTTACATTAAACTTCTTCAATTAAATTCTTTCATTATAATAATGTGTCCAGTGTAAAATTAGAGAAATTCAGTGTCAAATTTCAGAAGAAAAATAGTAACAAATAAATGTTGAGTGTAAAACTTTTTAACAAGAGCATTTAAGTTATTTCATTTTTAAATTTTTAATTAATTTGAAACTATGATCCTTTTTTGGCATTTTCAAATTTTTTTGGTCCTAAAATAGTATTAATTGCAAATTTTGGTTCTCAAATATCATTTCCCCAAAAATCTATTTGTTTCACTCTTTTTTTTTTCAGGTATTAAAACCATCTAACATTTCTACTAGTTACACACTAGTTCCAACTAATTTTTTTACTAGTTAAAAAAAAAAAAGCAACTCCACTGATTAAACTAACACAGTTTCTTATTAGTTGAGTTACATGCTCATTGATTTGCTTTACTTTGACATGTAATGCATAGAGTGGTGCAGCGAGGGCCAGTGGTCTAGTTTTACCATGAATTTTGGGCAGGGTTGAGGTCAAATTCAAACTACGCCCTATATACATATATTATTTTATTTTTATTTTTGTCTACAATTTTATAAATATTGATTTATTTTATATGGGTTTTTATCTATCTTATGTAATAAATTGACTTTATGATGATTATAAAAACTTTTTAAGATTTTAATCTTTTAATGTTATTTCTTCACTAAGAGATGGAAATTCTTACACCTCACATCGATTAAAAATGAGTGTGTGTGGGATATTTAGGTTGGGTAGTAAAAGTTTTAGATTATCACACACGGTAAGTGGTTTTATTTAATCTCATAAACTCATTTAGCCAAAAAAAAATCTGTTAATACTATTTAAGATTTTAAATTAATTTTTAACTTAATATTATATAAAAATAATGTATAACTATTGAGTGTTTATAACTTAAAACATTAGTTTTGATTCCAACATTATTTTCAAAGAAATATATGTTGGATGAAGTAATTAAATTTTTATTAATAAATAAAATTACTTTTATTAATTTCTTTTGGATTGGGTCAAAAAACTAGCCCGATCCAATCCATAGACATTCATAATAATATTTATATGCATAATTATTTAAATTAATTGTATACATGTGCATTTTTAAATTTACAATATATTGTGTATTTTAAGATGTTTTAAGTTTTATAAACTAATTTATATTCAAATTTGTATTGGTATAAACATGAAATCGTGTTGTCAGAAAAAAGAAAAAATAAACCCGTCCTTGCATGAAAAATAATTAAAAAAGGAATCATAGGCATACACTAAAAAGGGAAAAGAAACTATTGCTAATGTAATAATATAATTTCATAGACTACAGTGCATTAATACTTTTAGAAACTAAATGTATGAAAAAATAATTAATGCGTTAGAAAGTAGGCAATCTTATAAAATATCTTATATTTTGAACTAAATATTATTTCTAAAAAATATTTTATATTTAAGATTGGAGGAAGTATAAATATATAATTGAATTATTTTATTGATATTTGTGTAAAATAATTTTAATATAAATAAAAAATTTTCACATATACATATTGGTGATTGGAGCCCCTCAAGAAAAAACTTATTACAAACGAAAACCAAAAAAATGAAAGAAAAAACAGGCTAACTACAATTCATGACTTGAAGACAAGTGATATACTTCCTAACATAAGAGAGCACCGAAACATTTATGATGGACATCATTTGTTCATCATATCTCTATGTCTATATTGGATGGTCTCAATTTTATCTCTCTGAAGAGCATGGGGTGCACCCAATGCAAATTCCTAACCTATGTAGCGTAGCTATCATAACTGAGTAGGAGGAGTAGGCTTTGAATTAATATAATTTAATGTAATATTTGTTTTTTGTGGTTTTTTTTTTTTTGTGATGCTCCATTATGGGCACCCCCATCACCCCTGTTTTGAGATCTTGTGAAGAAAGGTGAATCATATGATGTGTAACAGCAGCCACTGTTTGAACTTAGGACCTTATGTTAAGAAGGACACAGCCTTTGGCACTGCGCCATATGTCCCACAAGCAATTTAATGTAATATTTTAATACTAATACTTTCAATTTCATCTTTTTTTTTTATTATTTTCTTATTACCTTTGTTATATATCATGGCATGAACAAAGAGAAGAACTAAAAGCACAGTATATTAGTATCATAATTATCATGATTAACAATAAAATACAAGATTCCAATTATTTAAAACCTCAAAACTAATAAAGATTCATAAAAGAACCATATACTTAAATAGAATGTTCCATCGAAATAAAAAACTGAATAACATAGAAAGAAAAAAAAAATCCTATATAGAATCCCTACAGAAAAAGTGGCATCAAGTAGATATAATAGTCGCAGTGCTGGCCATCAAACTCCGGCGCGATCCTTAATCCTCTGGCAGCCATGGATGAAAAATGAGGCATTTGTGTGGGTGGATATGCGTGATCAGTTGCAGAAGCAACGGGCCTCACTTTTGGGTCAGCCTTGGGCTCATTCTTGGGCTTCATACCATAATAGGATGCTTCAAGAGGAGCAAAGATGAACATCATCATTGTTTCTTCTTGTTATTGCAGCTGAAGGATGTTGTGTCGTATGGAAAGAAGAGGACGGTGAATGGTATACTTAAAAGCAGGATTTGAGAGAGTTTGAGTTAGAGAAGGAGAAGGATATTTATTTATATTACCTTTCTAATAGAATATTTCTAATTTTTTTTTTTGGAGTGTTTGACTTAAATGCATGTATCTTATCCACGTTGATAATTTAAATTTAAATTGATAACGTGTTGATGAAATATACACCAAATTTGATCCAATAAAATATTTATCCTAATGAAATTCAATTAGTTGATTATAGTTTTATTTTGTCCGTGACAATCCATCTAGTGGTTTTATTTTTTTTGTGTGATGTATGAGATAAATAATAACTTGAGAGAATGTGATTACTTTAAAAGAAAATTTGAAAAATTTTGAAGTGAAAAACATGATAAAAATAAAAAATATAATTGATATGTAATGTGAATAGTGTAAGATAGAATTATTTTAAAAAAAAATACTAGAAAGCTATGTAACACTGATACATGCAAGTATATTAGATATGATACAGTACGTTACGGAAGATACATCAACTTTTAAAATTTTAGGATACATGTATAAGGAATATTTATGCATATATAATATTATTTATATAATTATTTATATGTATAATTAATAAATCTATCCATTAAAAATAAGTATTAAATATTCTAAAAATTACAATATAAATATTTAAATAAACCATAGTATATTTATAATAACTTCAAATAGTTTTGCTTTACTATAATAATTTGAAGTGATACATATGGATATAAAGTGATACGAATAGATATATATGTATAAGTATAGTAAACATATCATATTTTATCATATATTGGATATGGGTACGTATATTTTTTTGAAGTATCGGTACTTCATAATTAGAAAGACACTGAGTTAGAAGGAATCCAAATTAATACTATTCAACAACTTAAACTAGTATTTGGGTTCCTATGAGATTATCACATATATAGTTTATACACTAAATAATAATTAAAAAAAATCCTCAACAAAAAAAAAAATCTTCCATTATTCTTCATCAATTTATTGTTTTTAAATGATGGGTTTTCGGTTATGTAGTTCATTCAAAATTTATATTTAGCATTTGTGTTTTGTTTTGTGTAATAAAGTAAAATTCCGATGGGATTGATTTTGTTTATTTCTTATTTATTTTTCATGAAAATAGGTACCCAGCCCCACCGAATCTCTGAAAACATGATCATAATTTCTATATTAGTTCATACACTAGTGTTAAATATAAAAAATCTTCTATATGCACTAAATATATAGCATATTTTTTAAAAGTAAGTTTAGTTCAAAATATATACACCATCTTTTCTCTATTGCATTATTATTTTTTTCATTCACATGTTTGGTCTATAAATAATATGAGAGAAATATAAATGTTATAGAAAGTACAAGAGATTATATAATTAATACAGACAAATTATTAAAAATATTGAAATATTTTAACAAACTTGATGATCCAACTTTTTATTAAAATGTGTAATGTGGTTGAAAATACTCCCACAATTTTAAATGTAGGATACTCATAAATAATTAATGTTTCCTAAGAAAAGTTAGTTTTTTTCCCTCAATCTTCTTAAAAAATGATGTATGTTTCCAATTTCACCCTTAACCACAATTAATATCTAAAATTACATTAATTAGTTTTAAATAGTCTTGTTTGATAGCCAATCTCTGTCTAGGTTAAAAACCACATGGATGAAAGTTTAACTAATAGAACTAGATTTCTCATAATACATTACTAAGCTCACATTAACCAAAACAAGGGTAGAGTTAAAAAAATATTTAATAATACAACATATCCTACATTTTGGACCAAGAATTTTTTCTAAAAGATATCATACAATTAGTAGTGGAGGGAGTATTTTAAATTTAGAAGTAGAGGGAGTAATGATGTTTTCCAAGTCCCACAACTTTTTTTTTATTTTTAAAAAATTTGAATTTTGATATCCTTCTAACCCATGTAAAAATTAAAGTAAGGCAAGAGTGAATGTATATAATAAGTAAACAATCGAATTATTTTATTGATGTTCATGTTTAAATAATTTTGATATAAATAAAAAAAATTCACAAAGGCCCCGTTTGGTCCTAGGAAAGGATAGTAATGAAATGAAATGGATTGGAATGAAGTAATGATCACTATGAGTCTGTTTGGTAGGATATTAGAAATGATGGAGAAATTATTTTATATTTAATAAAATCACAATTAAAATTAAAATGACTTAAATGCCCCTAATTTTTTAACTCCCCTCTTTCCTTCCATCTCCTTCCTGTTCGAGCTTCCTCCCCACTGGCATTAACACCACCACCACCACTGGTGCGCATCCATCCTCTTTCCTCCATCTTCCATCCTCCCTTCTCCCTCTCCTCTCCAACAAATCTAGTGTAAGCCAAGAAGGAAATAGGTCCAACGAAATAGAAAAGAACAAAAAAAAAAAAATGAAGACAGCAACAATGGAAGGCACATATTGGAAAATCAAATAACCACATCGGAATATGCTCTTAGTAAAATGCGAAAACCTATATCAAAAGATTAGAACAAATTTAACACAATAACAAGAGGTTGAAATCTAAGAAATCTGAGAGACGAAATCTTGGAACACAAAACCGAACTCATTCACAAATGAGGTGGTTGGTCATCAATGGAGAGACGAAGTTAGGGAAGACAACAATGGCTTTGAGAACGATGGTGGTTGGCTCATCAATGCGGAGAGAAACTATTTCATTGGTGTGCTTTGGTGAGGAGAGCGATGAGGAAAAGAACATGGGTTGAATTAGAAGGGGTGGGGGACAATGGTGGGTTGAAGATGGCAGGATGATGGTGATGGGTATTTTTTGGGAGAGAGGGTAGGGAATCAGGATGCCCGCTGTTGTTGGATGGAATGAGCACGCCCACATTTGAGGTAATTCGGATGCCTAGGAAAAAGATAGCATGCAACCAAATTGCCAACAGGATGAAATTCGAACAAGATTCCTTTCCTTTACCACATAAGGCTAGCAACCAAATGGGCCCAAAGTCTTTCTTTCTTTCTTTTTTTTTTCTTTCAGGAATTGAAGGAGCTTAAGCTCAAGAAAAAATTACTACAAAAGAAAAATGAAAAAAACTAGGTAGCTACTAGCCACAGGCCTACAACTCAAGGTATGGGTAGGAATGGATCTAGTACACATCTCAAGGCAGATCTCATCTGAATTGTCCATATGAGATTTGAATGATCTAGATCTTATTATTTTACATTTTATATTTTATAAAGTAAAATATTACTCCCTCCAAATCTTTTTATAAGACACCATCTAAAAGATTTTTCTGATTCTTTTTATAAGGTATGTTGTAATCTTAAGCAACACTATTTTATTTTTATCCTTGATAATTTATTTCTCAATTTTGTAAATTGTTTTTTAGAGGAGTGAAGTCTTTGGTGAGAAAAAACACATGACATAACATGTGACATTTTTTAATTAGTTTTACATCATTTTTCATATACTAATTAATTGATAGCCTAATTTAATGAAGCTTGCATTATTTTAATTAATAGAGGTAAAAAAATGAATATTTTTTTTAGGATTTTAAGAATATAACCAATTTTTTTAATTTATATAAGGTAGTTGAAAACACCGTATAAAAAATGACTAGAGGGAGCATTTTTTTTATAACTTAATAGTTATAATATTGATACTATTTTGTATTCTGCATCATTTCAAATAAAAACTTCAATTAAAATCTCATTAAAAAAAAATAAAAGATCTGGATGATCTAAATCCTATCTCAATGAGATATATACTAGCTCTAAAAATATGCATCACGTCCATTTTTAGGCATGGAGACACCTAATATATCTCCTAACATTAACAGCTGTAACTTGGGTAAGAGGAGTAGCAAGTTGACGCAAACCCTGATTGTGACTAGGGCAACCATAACTTGGGTAAAAGTAGCAAGTTGACATAAACCCTGATTGTGACTGGGGTGAAGAGAGTCTATTGATCAAGTCTCTTATTTCCATCTTCCAACAAAGTTCAAGCCCATTTACCAACCCCATGATTTAGCTTCAAGGACATCGCATATCGCAATGTTATGGCAAAAGCCACCTATCCACTTCCCTCCATTGTTTCAAACCAGCCCTCCAAATCCTATTTTGACAGTGTTAAAATCTATTTGTTTCACATGGTTTTTTTTGGTATTAAAACCATCTTGTATATCTAGTAGTTATACTGGGTTCCGATTAATTCAAATTCACCATAATAAGACTAGAAGAGTGGCACTATTGATTAAGGTAGATTTGTTTCACAAAGTATTCATATGTAATGTTTACAATGTGCAAATAAGCCCCATGGCCCAATCTTGCCAAGATCTTTGGGCTGGGCTGCGGGTTCAAACTCAGCCTGATATGCATGGATTATTTTATTTTTATTTTTTTGGTCTACTTTCTCATGAATATTAATTGTTTCATAGTGAGAATTGTGAAAAAAAACTAAAACATAAAAATATTTGGAACATGGGACCAAGGTTCATTCTATTTCCAAGGTATAATAGAATTTTTCCAAGTAAGGTTGAGAGCTTTCAAGTTATGATAGAAAAATTTTATATTCTCACTTAGTATAAAAAAATTCTATCTTGACTTAAAAATTTTCTAACCTTGGTTGGAAAAATTCTTTCCTACCTTGAAAATAAGGTGAACCTTAATCTCATTTTTTAAATTTTTTAGTCTTTTTTCACAATTCTCCCTATTTGTTATGGGTTTTATTTTATCTATTTTATATAATAAATTGACTTTATAATTATTATGAAGACTCTTTAAGATTTCAATCTTTTAATGCCATTTAAAATTTTTAAATTAATTTTTAACTTAATATTATCTAAAAATAATGTGTAATTATTGGGTATTTATAATTTTAGAAAATATTAGTTTTGATTCAAACATTATTTTCCAAAGAAATATATGTTGGATACCAATAAAATCTTGACATAATTGGCCGATAGTTGAGTCTCTTAAGTATACTCGTAAAGCTCACTTCGGTAATTTTTATACCTCAAAGAGATTGCTCTTTGGCTGTCAACTTGGGAACACCCTTAATGCTCCTAAAAAAAATTGTTGGATGAAGGTTATTATATTTTTTTAATAAATAAATTTATTTTTTGTTTTCTTTTTAATTTTATAGTACTTTTATTAATTTATTTTGGAGACTCAATTCAATCTGTATACACTCCTAATAATGTTTATATACATAATTATTTAAATTTTGTATATGTAAATTTTTAAATTTTCAGTATATCGTGTATTTTGCAATTTTTCTAAGTTTTATAAACTAATTTATATTAAGATGTTATTATTGTGAAAAATAAGGAAAAAGCTCTAAATTTGTATTGGTATAAACATGGAATCCAGTCATAAAAAAAAAAAAGAAATCCATCGTTTCATGAATTTTTTTTTGAAAAAAAGAATCATGGGCATTAGGCATCCATCAAAAAAGGAAAAGAAACTATGCTAATATAATAATATAATCATGGGCTATACTGCATTAATACTTCAAAAAACAAATCTACCAATATCATATACATATCTGATAATATTCACGTATTATATTTAACAATAAATGTAACATATTTGACATTTATATCAATAATCTTTTTTCTCCAAAATATTCTAAAACAAACAAAAAACTTGAAGATTTAAAATTTTTGGTTACTCTATATAAATATCTTTATAATACTTTTGAAATACTTGTTTACAAGTTGAAATTTGTTTATATTATTCATTATTTATCAAACATATACTTAATTATATATATATATATATCTTATGTTCCTATCTTAACAATTTAAATTTGGTCATATTCAATGTATCATGTTATGTTGTGTATGTGTCTATGCATCATACATCACACACCATTGCAAGTATAAGTCACTAGGTATGCTATGAGTTTAAATTAGATGTTCCGCAGATCTCCAAATTAAGAAACTTTTTTTTTTTGGCAAGATAAGAAAGCAACTCTTAAGTCTAAATTATATATATATATATATATATGTATGTATATAATAATAATATTGAGAAAAGCGTTACAATATTCAAAACCAGAAACATGTAAATTGGTAAGAATGCAAGATGAAAAAAAAAATCAAGTGACACTCGATCTTTTCTTTTTGGGTTTTGGCGAAAATTGACACTTAATGTGGGGTTCCATTTTCTATAATTTTCACCGACGTTTTTTTAGCCTTTGATATGATGCATCTCCTTTTATTTTTATTTTTTCTAAAAAAAAAATTGATTCAATTGGCATGAGAAATCAGACACGACATTATAGCTACTAGATCCTCTCTTCCATTAGCTTACATAGTGGGGCCCAGAAACCCTCCCTTAGTATGTTTCTCACGCATGTATTTATATTTGGTGCTCATCACTCAGATATTTATAATTCATATTTAAATTTAAATCATCTAATTTTAATTTAAATAGTTTAAATCTAAATTTTTTTTTTTGATTTTTTAATAATAACAGTATTTTTTCAAAAAGTAACAGTTATAAAATTATTTTTATTTTACATTATGCATCTAATAAAATAAAAATATATTAAAAATATAATACTAAAATAAAATTAAATCTGGACTATTCAGTTTTGATCTGAATGATCCAGATCTATGATGAGCGTTCAGTGCTAATCAACCTGATGAACACCAAATGCAAATTCCATGTGCAAGAGTTTTGGCAAAAGCTTTCACAAAAAAAAAAATTCACATGCTCTTATATAACATTCCTGCCCTTAGTTTGAAGGGCCTTTTCATTTTATAATAGTCTGCTAAGTGCCAACTCAATTGCGGGATAAAATATACACGTCTTAGATATAAGCAAATATTTCATTCATCTCCTTTGAATTAATGTAATTTAATGTAATATTTTATAACTGTTACTTTCAATTTCGTCACTTTTCCTAAATTTTTTGTTACTTTTGTCAAATCATGGCATGAACAAAGAGAAGAATTAAATGCACAGTATATTATCATAACCACGATGACTAAAAATAAAATGCGAGATTTCAATCATGTAAAACCTCGATAAGACTAGTAAAAATTCATGATAAAACAACTAAATATACTCAAAACAAATAGAATGACCCATCAAAATAAAAAATAGAATAACATAAAGAAAACTACATAAAATCCCCACAGAAAAAGTAGCATCAATTAGATATAGTAATAGTCTCAAAGCAGCGTGGGCCATCAAACTCCGGCGCAACCCTTAATCCTCTTGCTGCCATGGATGACGAATGAGGAGGCACTTGCATGGGTGGAGATGCGTGCTCAGTTGTAGAAGTAATGACCCTCTTTTTTGGGTCAGACTTGGGCTCAGGCATGGGCCTGGGCCTGGGCTTCTCATCATGGACAAAGATGCAGTCATCAATAGGACCAAAGACGAACATGAACATTGTTTCTTCTTCTTCTTCTTGCTGCTGCTGCTGCTGATGTCTGTTGTGTCGTATGGAAAGAAGAGTAGAGTGGATGGGATGTGATATTTAAAAGCAGGACTTGAGAGAATTTGAGTTAGAGAGGGAGAAGGATATTTATTTATATTAACTTTCTAATAGGATATTTATAATTTTTTTAATGTTTTGAATTAGATGCATATATGATATATCTTATCCACATTAATCATTTAAATTTAAATTGTTCACATTTAATTTAGAAGGTTTGAATTTTCAATAGTTTTAATTAAAATTTATTCTTATCTTAAATAAAATAGAACGCAAAACAAGATCATTTTTTTAATTTTTAATTGTCAACTTATAAGAAAATAGTGATTTAAAATTAAAAATAATAAAATCTGAAATTGATAAGGTCTACATGAGAGGTACACTAAATTTGATCCAATGAAATATTTATCCCCATAAAATTCAATTAGCTTATTATATGATTCTTTTGTGTGATGCACACGATAAATAATTACTTTAGGGAATGTGACTAATTTAAGAATTTTGAAGCGAAAAACATGATGAAAAATTGAAAAAAAAACATAATTAATATGTGATGTAAAATTACGAGAGAATTATTGAAAAATAAAAGAAAATGCAAGAGAAAGGAAGCCAAATCAATACTATCCAAAAACTATTTGGGTTCCTATGAAATTATTACATACATATATATATTCAGCTTATACGATAGATAATAATTTAAACCTTATTATTATTAATCAAATACAAGGTGCCACTGCCAGATGACGGTTACGCAGGCCTCCACACGGAGGAATGGCAAGAGAAACAGTTAGCGTTCATTTCTTCTCTTCACCCCCAACAGATCATACTCTGCAAATGGCGGTCACACAATTCCTTGTGCTTTTCCTATTGCTATGCGAATTGGCTTCTTCTAACTCTGCTTACCATCAACCATCTAGAGGTCTGTGTCTCTCTTCCTCCATACATTGCGCCATAACATCATTTCCCAAACTTGAAATTTCTTCTCTCCTCCATTATTGCTTATTTCAGGTCCTTCTCTTCGGCTTTCAAAACCTCTAACTGGAGATGATGGAACGGTTTATGCTTGTTCTGAAAACTACTTCTTCGCTTTTGAAAGTAATGGCTCCATCGCTTGGTCTGTTCATTTAGACTTCAAATGTAATGTTGCTATGGCTCCTCTTCATGGAGGTCCAGGGAAGGTAAGCCATCCTGCCTATCTTACATATGTTTTTGTGATTTGGATAGACATAATGAACATAAGCATTTTATCAAGGTATTTAAGAAAACTGGAAATTCTTTGTATTTGAAGTAAAAATACAAGCATATCAGAAGCAATTGAAATTTCCAAAGGACCCTAATTCCTGTAGGCCACTTGCAGATATACTTGGTTGCAGAGAACAGAGTGCTGGAGATTAATTTTGGGGACGTTGGGATTTCTGAGCCTGAAGCACAACTTTTCTTTGGCCCAGAGGCAAGTCAACAGGAAGCAGTTGAAATCATTGGCATCTCTGTGAGCACTTTAAGTTCCACTGTATTCATCAATATCAGGAATCGCGGACTCTTCGCATACCAGTCCCATGGACGCTTACGTTGGAGCGTAGGACCTGTGCTTTACCAACATGGCTACCGTCAAGGATGCCGCAAAAATCTCACAAATTGTTTCTTCACTTCAGTTCCAGTACTTGATCAATGTGAGGCTAGTATATATGTAAGCTTCTTTTCATCCCTGGTTTGCTGCACTTTATATCTCCAAACTATGACCGCAGGAGCAGCAATGTATGTATAATGTATTTGAATGCAGTATTTAGATCCTTTGCAAGCTTGCAAAGTACTTCTAAAATTAGTGAAATAAGTGAACATGATGATTCTTTTCCCCTTGTTATGCTTTTCCATTTCAGATTTCAAACACAGAAGGAGAACTATATTGTTTGTCAGTTCGCAGCCGTCACTTTAGATGGATACAGGATTTTAGTTCATTAGATAAAACTTTCACAATCACCCCGGGAAACAATGGTCATCTGTATGTAACTGTTCCATTCAAGGCTCTTGTGCTGGCCCTTGATGTCTTTTCAGGTAATATCGTATGGCAGGGGAGTATTGGGCCATTGAGCAAAGAAGACAGTGCGCCTATAGTCGACTCTAATGGCAAGTCTTTCGTTTTTCTATGAACCTTGATCAGTATAAGTAAGACATAGTTGTTGCTGTCATTTAACACTTTATAGTGACTTGCAATTTCAATAATATGGTCACCAACTCCACAGAAGCAAGAGACCAAAACCAAAATTAACAGGGTTTGTATAATATTTTGATGAGAAATAAAAGGGTGTTTTGAGATCATGTAGTATGTGCATTTGAAACTATCAATTTGTGGTAAATGGTTTATGTTCTGCATGGATCGCTGAATCAATAAATGTCTAGTTTAAGTTTTAACAAACATATGTGACGGATTTGTAGAAAAATTGGAGTTTCTCTCCATGCAGTAAATAGCTTTTTTACTTATATTACATTTTTATTATTCTTTTTATTAACAAACTACTGAGTATCCGGTAGTCACATTGGATTCTGACTAATCTAAATTAGACCGAGTAGGACCACATGGATAATATTTAATCCAACTATATACGTAAGGCTTGAATTTAAAACCACTGGTTAAACTAATGCAACCTCTTACTAGCTGAGTTACGTGCTCATTAGTTTCATTATTGAATTTCTATGGGCATATAAAGCCATTAAATAGCTTATTTATGTGACATTTTCATTGTTGAATTTTTTTGGGTACATAAGGCCATTGTCTGCATTTTTTCTCAGTGAAACTTTGCTTTCATCATCTATCACTTTTCATGCTGTGGATTTCTAGGGTATGATCTGCCCAAACTTATGCTTTACATACATATTTTTAAATCAAATAATTTTATTGTCATCCTATGACAGTCCAACCTCGGATAATTTAGTCTCAACTAATAGCCTTTTGTCCATCTGTACTGTACACTTCATTCATGAGAAGGCTTCACTTACCCCACTTTCCAGTTACCCCTATTTTTTAAGTTCATGTGTCAATTTAATACTTTTGCAGTTATCTGTAGTTTCTCCAGAGCTAATGATTTATATACTTTATGTCACAGGATGGGTGTCTATTGGTTCCCTGGATGGATTCCTATATTCATTTTCACCAACTGGTTCTCTTAAGAAATTTTCAAGAAAAAACACAGAGAATGTTGTGATTCAAGTTAGTCCTATGCTTGATTGCTCTGGTTATGCAGTCTATATATCCCAGACACTGATTGAAGGAAAAATTAGCCACGGTATTGATGAATACACCCACATTTCAGCAGTTCGACCGAAAGCTGCATTCTTCACTTTGCTGGTTCCTGCAACTGGGTCAATTTATTGGTCTGAAAGCTATCCATGTATGCAATTTATCTTTCCTTGTCTGTTTATCCTTAGCTTTTTTGTAACAAAAGTTTCTATAGCTCGGAGACTATCAAAATTCTTCAATGTTGATTGAACCAGGCCAATTTTTGCCTTTATTACAAAAGAGTGATCTAAGTCAATTTGTAATGGATGAGGAGATTCTTCTTGCTTTTCTTGCTGCCTCAAGTAAGAGTCCACTCCTTTAGATATCATGTTTGCTTCTGACATAGAACACATTAAGGAGAATCAGTTGATAATTATTATTGTTTATACTTTTAAGGAAGTGCCCATCAAAATATGATAATCATTTAGATCAGTACTTTGTTTGAATGCACTAATGTCTTAATTCTGATATTTATTACAGAGATAGGCAACCCACCGCAATGTCGTACAATAGGTAATCATATTTACTTACACAAATTAAACTGCAATATATGTAGCTGTTGCATTGTATAATTCATCTTTGATCTTTAAATAGTGTGTGCGTGCATGCGCATGTACGTGCGTAAAATTAGAGTTTTATGTAAACATATAAACTATGTGATCACATCAATCTTCGAAAGGCCAACTCTTAAAACTTGATTGGTATTTTCCTTAGGAATGTCTCGATCCTAGAATTGATCATTCAATGCCTTCTAATTTTAGTCAAAATGGAAAAGAATCATAACAAAGAGAAAGGGAAGAGGTCAAGAAATGAAGAGAAGATAAGAAAGGGTTCGAGAATGAAGATAAATGCCATTATTGAGCATATCTTCGGCTTTTCAATTACAAAATAAGGAAAATCTTGTAGGCAGCCTACAGAATAAACTTTTGTGGTTTAAGAAATTTTGTTCATTGAAAATCAGACAACAGCTTGAGAAATTTTCATTGAAGTTACCTTCTAATAGGAGTTGACTAAAATTCTTTAAATAAATTGACTTGAATCTGTCCGTCTTTAAATTTATTCCGAAGAATTTATAACAACCTAAGGTATATTGGAAATAATCTTCAATCTCATTTGAATGTTTGTACGTAATGTATCTCAGAACCAGTGACCTAGTCAGCCAGATAAACATGTGACTTGGCTATAGTTAAGGGATATAAACAGGCTGCTGCCATAGTTTTATGATGCATCTGTTTATGAATACCTTCGAGTTGTAATACCCAATTTCCTCTAGCATTTGCTAATATAATTTTAGCTGAATGTAATAGTTGGTTTTTCAACTATCTTAAATTTTTTCATCCCTTTACAGGTCAGAAGCTTACCTCTAGCTGCTCTCAAGCTAGGACCAAGCTTGTGAACATCTATACCGGTTAAGTGTAATTCTGTAGAGTAACAAGATAAAACTTTACTTGTTCAACACTCAAAATGAAGCAAATGAAGTTTTTTTTTGCAGGCAATGAAAGGGCAATAGTCTTGTTTCTTTTCTTTGAGACAGCTCTTTTGGCAGCACTAGCCGGAGTCGTGAGATTCTGCTGTACATTCTGGAAGAAAAAGAAGATTCAAGACCACGGCCTCAGTAGTTTTTTAGAAAAGCGAGTAATCTCAACATCCTCCTTGTTTATCTTTTTCTTTTATACCATTACTTCTCTCCCGCACCAAGTCTATCTCAAATCACCATATGCAAAAATGTACATTTCAGCGCTCTCTTCAACTCCAAAAGAAAGCATTTGACACGATGATTACAGAACTCAAGGAAAAAGCTACAGGGGAAGAATCAGGTAATGAAGTTTATGAAAAGATGGATGATATGGTTCGAGAAAGGGAATGCATTGAAAGGAAACTCTCAACCACCTATAGTTTGGGAAGAGATAGGACTGACTCACAATCAAAATCTCTTCTTCCTTTATACAAGGGAAAAGCTAAATTCTCCTCATTTCAGGGTAGAAAGGAGAGAATAGCAATCTTCCATACACTCAGTGATACAACTTCTGGAGAAAGTAGTACTGATGGAGCTACCAGCATGTTTGAAGGTGTGGACTCATCAGATAAGGCAAAAGGAAAGGCACCTATGGAGGAGGATACTTCAAGTGATGAAGAATCTGTAGGGAGAGGGTATAGAAGTGTACCAGAGGCAAAAACTAGCTCTAAGCTGCTCATTTCATCTCCTGGAGAGAGAGAGAGATCAGAAGTGAAGTCACTTGGAGAAGGGGAAATAAAGCTTATGCAGAGAAGTGGTAGCAGGAGATGGTTAAAGAGAAGAAAAACCTTATCCTCAACTAACTAGAGGCCTATTTTTAAGTGATTTCCTTTTGCAATATACATTGTTGTGATTCATGGATATGCACAAAAACCTGATGCCATTGTTAAGAGCTTATATTAAAAGCTCCATGGATAATTGTTGTGTACAGAAGTTCAGAGGTCAAAACGTTTTAATAATGTTGTTGCACTATAGAACACACTGAGTAATAATTTGTAATTAAAAGCTCTCAGAGCGTTATGGATAAACCACACATTTAATTTGAAATTTTTAACCCACAAAACAGATCTCGAAATTAAAAAAAAAAAAATTGGGCCATCAACATCTGTATATTTGATGGAGGATGAAAGATGATACATTGTGTTGCTTCCAAACAAGTAAACAATCTATGTTGGCCAAATTCTGACTTTGTTTCTCTCTAATATGATGACTTATACGTTGAATGGGCCAACACTTTGCCTTAGTAAGTCCTCTGAAGGGCCGATTTCTAACCAAATCATGATATTTGGATTGATATGATTAAGTAAAAAGAGTTACATTCTACCTATCAACAATAACTTTTGACCTACTAATAGATGTCTAATCCAACATCATATGAATATTAATATCAATATAAAACATACAATTTATAACTAAAGCAAACAGTAATTTATTCTTTAGACTTTATGCATGATATGAGGCCCACATGTAGTATTATAGTTGATGACAAAAAGAAAAAAAGAACATATCCAAATTTAAACTTGATAGTCCCTATGATGGTATGAATGAAATTAGGAACATAAAGCATCAAATATACAGCAAAGCAAGTTTCAACTATCTAGATGAATAAAGTTCCTAACACAGCTCCTTTTATGAATTGATGCTATGAGCATGAAGTTTTTTTATGGCTAAAAGGAGTTTTTCTTTTTAAAAAAAAAATCTGTTCACTGTCCAAAAGATGCATCGCTTCCTTACAACGCTTCACACAAACATTCACCAATTGCCATCAAATTTTTACTAACCAAAAGATAAAGTTAGGAATAGAGAGTGGGGATGTGATTCAAATTAAACTCACGCACATTTAAATCCTTTAACATCAATATAATATCTATATAAACTATATAATCTATAGTTTTTTTTTTTTGCCAAATAAACTTACAAAATTAGATAAAACCATTTAATACAAATGACAATTCAAAGCCCCTTATCTCCTAACCCATATACACAAATTCACATGTCACCAATATGAGATTTAAAAATCTCCACCTCTTAGCATATAAAATCTATAGCTAACTACATGATTCAAAAGCCATAAATAGTTTGGCTCATTCCTTAAATTCTTTACATTGCATGGGACCCCTAAAGGGAGTGTCATTAGAGTCAAATGACTGTTAAATGGTTTAAAATTCATTTTGGACATATATCAAGAGTCGTCAAGCATAGCTCCTCCTCCAGTAAGCTTTGTCAAATTCATTTGTCAAATTAATGCCAAAGCTTTGTCAAATTAATGCCTACGAGAGAATCTGTGTATGTGTAAAGAATCCTTATTAAACCACACCATTTAAATTTACCATGTTTTTCACAATTACATACATATTTCTGATCTGATTACTGGAGAATAGATATAGTTTCTCTAGGTGAGATCATCAAACAAGCTGCACTTCAAAAAAAAAAATGAAAGTGAAGTGATCAACGTTGACAATGAAAAAGAGTAAAAATTGAACCCACTTTCCCAACAAAAATTTATCCAATCAGTAAAGAAATGACTTGTATCTCTTAATAATGTGAGTCCAAATTTTACTAATTAATAATCTGAAGATCTTATTAGTGCGTAATCCATAAATACTTTTATATACACTTCAAGACTCAGCTCACCTAAACTTTTATTTATTTAAAAAAAAAATGAACCCACTTACACTTAGATTATTTTTAACACTAGTGTCATATGAGACACAACTGTTAAATATTTATGAAAAAAAATTCATCTATTGCTTGTGTCTCTCTCTCTCTCTCTATATATATATATATATAATCAACGTGTCTTTTAATATTTTGATTCTCTCAAATATATACCAGAAATCCCCATCGTGATTCACTTAGAACCCCCTCTCGTCTTCCTATGCTAGGTCAATAATAACTTCCAAATATGTAAATCATTTTTATCAATATTGTCAAAATTAGACTAAACATTAAACCGAATAAAGTACTAGTTTAAGGTTTAATGGTTCAACTGGGATCATACCGGTAATAATTAAAATAATATATTTTAAATAATATATATGAAAAATAAAAAAAAAACCTTAGGTTACTCACTTTAAGCCTTTTTCAATTTTTCTCATAACTGAAGTTTGTAATGTGATAATAAAATGAAATAAAACTACATAAAATAAATTAACTTTATTAGTTTAACTAATTTAAATTATTTTAATTTTAATTGATCTGTGTAATTTTAACCTTTGGTTTACCTTTGATCACTTTAGTTCTCTTTTTTGAAAGTAACATTAAAAAGCCAAAAGGTTTCATTCAAATCATGTCACTCCTTTTTTTCTAAAGCAACGTAGTTTCTTTTTAACCAAAGCGTGTAGGTCACGCTTGGTCACACTCCCATGGTTTCTCTATTTTGGGAACCAATACCTAATGTCTCACTTTTTTTTTTTTTAGGTTTCTTCATTTTGTCTGCAATGAGAAAAACTATCAAGTTTTGTCTCATCTGAAGATCCGGTTTAATACCGATTCATCCAATTTTTCACTAGTTCACTTTTTTCCCGATTCCCATGTTTGTCCAAACTGAAACTAGTATCAATTTCCGGTTGAATCGATTGAATTAAGACATGATCTTTAGACATAAAAATCCAGTTGTGATAACCATGATTTTTATATATCAAGGCAAATTAAGACACATATAAGTTGCAGAAATTTGTTTATTCTTGAATCACATGTATTTTGTGACAAATATGTAGAATATCACATGTTCTAACTTAAGATTCCCTTCAACAAATGAACCCATTAATTATGTCCTCACAGTGGTAAATATTAATGATCTCTCGGGTGATTAAAATATCCAATTAAATGTTATCTGTTCCAAACCCAATTAAAAATAACAAAAATTCTCTTGTTCCTTTCTTTATAAATTCGGTTTCTTTCCTCATTAATTGACCATTGGAAAAGCTCTTGTACATTGCGATTTGCTCTTTGATCCATCATCTCCTTCCTTCTTCTTTAAGGTTTTAGCCATGTCAAATACACCCCTAGTTCCTCACATTCCAATTCTCTCCCACAATAATCATCACTCTTCACTCCTCCCTGACCCTTCCATGATCCTCTCAGACCTAATTAAACTCATCCATGATCCTTTTGAGATCCTCTCAGACACAGCCAAGCTCATCACTACTGAGCCTTCCAAGATCATCTCAGACCCAACTAAGCTCATCCCTGACCATTCTAAGATCCTCTCCGACACAACCAACCTCCTCACTGAGCCATCAAAGATCCTCTCAGACTCAGCAAAGCTCATTCCTAACCCTTCTGGGGTCCTATCAGACACAACCAAGCTCCTCACTGAACCTTCCAAGATCCTCTCAGGTACTACCAAACTTATCACTGCGCCATCCAAGATCATTTCAGACACAACCAAACTTCTCACTGAACCTTCCAAGATCCTCTCAGACACAACCAAAGTGATCCTCTCACCCCAAAACCTTCTTTCCCAGGCTTCCAAGATGCTTTCTCCCACTAACCTAATCACAGGCCCTTCCGAGATCCTCTCTTCACTACTTTCCTTAGCAACCAACAATCCTCTCACATCAATTCTGGGGCAACTTCTAAACCCAGCGGACAAGCTACTTGGGCTCCTCACGCTCCCTTTATCATTTTCCCTTCGTTACTTTCTGATCGTCGGAGCCATCTTGCTCCTCCTCGCCGGGCTGATCCTCACAGGAACTGTGGTGGGTCTGATCATTTTCTTGCCATTGATCGTCATACTAAGCCCAATTTTGGTCCCTACTAGCACAGCTTTCTTCGTCATCACCGCAGGATTCTTGTCCATGTGTGGATTCGCGCTTGCTGTGGTCATTGTCATGGCATGGCTTGTGCACAACTTCTTCAATTCACTTGATTAATTGCGACAAACTAAACTAGCGAATTTTGCTTAAGAATAAGGACTACTAGTTCCAACCTCTTAGTGCCTGTTTGGCATCACCTTGGCAACTCAGTTTGGAGGAGCAAACTTGGTTTGATGCATTGAAAATATGTTGGGCTAATTTTTTTTTTGCTCCCGTTGAAGAATCATTATGAGGATAAAACAAAGTTTCAGCTTAAGTAAGTAGATGGACAAGCGTTTTACTTCATCATTCCCATTTACATTTATTTTAAAGTCTTATAAAAATGAGAAGAAATAAAAAAATTAAAAAAAATAAAATTTTCACAAAATTCCTCCTATCTATTAACCAAAATACTCTTATAAAATTTTAATTTCCATAGACTATGATGTACAAAAAAATCTTATAGCTATATTTCTAAATAAATAAATACAAATTAAATTTTAGTCTAAGAAAATTAAATTAATCATGAGATAGAGTTTAAGTTCAAATTTAAGAAAAATTATTGTACTAAAAGCACTTTTAATTAAAATTATCTAAATATAATCATTTTTTTCAAAAAGTAATTTTTAAATAAATTATCCAAACATAAACACATTAGTTCAAAATCAATTTTTACCATAATCACATTCTAAAACCAATTTTATCTAAACTCCATTTTAACTAACTAAAAACCAAACGAGACCTTATTGTAAGAATAATATTAACAATATTAATAACTGTTGAATTTAACATCGTGATATTTTTTTTTTCGTATGAAAAAAATAAAATTATTTGATAAATTTTTTAAATCGTTACATGGATATTATATTTTCTTTCATAGTCGTTTGCGATGTGTTATGGACATTACAGATAGCTAGTTTATAGTTCATTCTATATTTTCTTAGATAATATAAATTAAACCGTATAAAGGCATTTATTTTCTTAAAAAATGAACATATTCGATACTGTTTAAAAATTTGAGAAATAATAACAATTTTAATATTTAATCCTTATCGCAAAATATAGATTTTTTATCTCATTAGTTTAGTTCAGAATATGATATGTTTCTTCATTTTTTGTGGTCCAAAAAAAGTTTATTTTTCTTTTCAATTATAAATTTTGTATAATTATTTGTTTGTGCTCGGCGTATTATAATATGATTTTGCCACTACACTTACGAAAAGGACTTGAATGTTCTTCTGATGTTGCCACCTTGATCGCAAATAGTAAAGGTTTCTCATTATGATTCTTAAAATTCGATATTATCGGGGTTATATTAAGCATAATTAATTGAACCCAGATAAATAGAAGCACTCTTCCCACATTATTTAAATATTTAATTCCCTAATAGATTCACTTCAATTCCAAAACAATTTGCAAATAAATAAGACTATATTGACAAAATTGACATAATTGACTTGAACACTATTTTTCAGACACAACATCCAATTAGTGAAGACTATATTTACAAAATAATAACAACACTTCATCACTTTGTATCACTTTTTTTCTTAACTCTAAAAATTTAATAAAAAATTAAAAAATTACAAACAAAATAAAACTTCCATATTTACCCCCAAAAAAAAATCCTTCACTTGAAATATAGAATTATTACTCCCTTAGATGCTAAGGATCCCATGAATTTCCTTAAGGTACATAAGATACGTTTAGAATTGCAGGAAACTTTTGATCAGCTACCCCCGCCTTTCCACACATTCCATTCCCATGGAATTATAATATTCCTTCCTTCACCCAAATCAAAACATCAAACTTCCAATTCCCTTCATCGATCTTCTTCATTCCGTTCAACTTCAACCATTCATTCTCCTCTCAACCACTACAAAAAAAGAGATATTTAGAGATAACCAAAATCTGTTATTAAATAACTTAAAATCTATCCTTAATATGTTAGAGACGAATTTAGAGACAATATTTAAGTTATCTCTAAAAGTATCTCAATTAAAATTTGTTATCAAAATTGTTAAAAATAATCAAATAAAATAATAGAACTAGAACATAGTCCATCAGCCACCTCACCCCAAGCCCCCACGCCACATCACTGGCGTGTCATTTGTGGTGCCACATCATACTAATGGTTTCAAATGTGTCTCACCCATGACCTCTTGCTCCCGGTACTTTTATAGTCACCATTTTGCTAGTTGAATTGAAATATTTTTACAGTCTTTATATGAAATATTAAATATATATTATTTATCTACATACTAATATATAAATATATATATATATATATTTATAAATCAATATATTATTAAAAAATACATTGTTGCATTCATTAAAAATATGTATCTAAATCCATCTCAAAGAAAAAAAAAATAGAGATGGGTTTAGTGACAAATTTTTATCCATCACAATAAATTAAAAACATCTATCACAAAATTCATCTATAAATGTTAAAGAATTTTTAAGAAATAATAAGATATTTTTAGAGACGGATATAGAGATAGACTTTTTTATTTTAGCGATGAAAAATTAACTGTTACTAAGTCTATCTCTACCCTATTATTAAATACAAATTTAGAGACAGATTTTATTAGAAGTAATGTATACTCATCTCAAATTTTGTCTCTAATATTTTTCCATTATTTTTAATATAAAAGAAATTTATTTTACTAAAAAAATTCGTTATCCATATCTGTTTTCATCTCTAATAATGACAGATGTTAATCCGTCTCTACAATCAGTAACTAAATCAGCATTTTTTTTTGTAGTGATGAAACCCCCTCAAATAATTCATCTCTCCCTCTCACCACCTCATAAATTGTTATATATATATATATATATTTTTTTTTCATTCTCTTTAACAATCCAATAAACATCATGTGAAATTAAAAATTCAAGTCACACATGTTATTCAGATTCCTCAAATCCACATGATATAGTAAAAAATTAATAATATTGATTACTGTTGACCCTATCAATATGACATTTATTTTTGTATTAAAAAATTAAATTATTTGCTTAATAAATAATAATGTTGATATTAAGCATGGATATTGCATTTTCTTATATATGTATATGAGATGTGATATGAACATTATATATGGTTGATATTTTCTGAGATCATATTTAAAGGACATTATTTTCTTAAAAAAAATCAACAATTTAACTGTGCAATTCAGAATATGATATGTTTCTTTACTTTTGCGGTCCAAAAAAAATGTGTTTCTTTTTCTTTTCAATCGAAAATTAGTTTTGTATAATTAATTATTTGTTTGTGCATAAGACGAATTGTAATTTGATTTTGCCACAATACTTAGGAATAGGACTTGAATGTTCTTGTGATGCTGCCACCATGATCGCAAACAGTGAATGTTTATCATTAAGATTTTTAAAATTCAAGATCAATGATGAGCAGAGTATAATGATGTTGGAAGCACAATCAACAAAACAATCCAGTTTTACTCATTATTTTCAGCAGTCATTTGGATCCAGAAAGAAATTATAAAGTTAAAGTATCCAGTTGCATAAAGTTTTGGACTAGTTCTAGCATTGATTCACTTGTTTTAATTAGTTGAATTAGATTTTGATAACATGAATAAAGACCCTCAAAATCTTTTCAGATATGACCTATATTAGGAACTAGAGAGTACATAATTTCTCTTCTTTTTTTTTCAATGAGAACATAATTTCTCTTATCAATATACTAAACATGACATCTAAATTACTCCTTTTCATTTTTATAAAATTATTTTAATCAAATTAAATAAATCAAGTAATAAGGTTAAAATTAGTTAAAATTTTTATTCTTTTTTTGAAAAATTACTTAACATTTTCAAAATTATCTTTAATTATTCGTATTAATTATAACATTGAAAATAGATATGGATATTTGTAAAATAAATTTATAAAGGGCATTTAAAACACTTATAAATGTTTCAATTTTTTTAAAGGGTTTTATATTAAAGTTATAAAGCATATCCAAAATTTCTAAAAGAGATTTTATAAAAAGAAACAAAAGAAGTATTTATCAATAAAATGTCAAGTCGGTTTTCAAAATAATTCAATCCCTTCAGTGAGGCAATGAAAATGTCGTTTAAAATTAATCTTATCTGGAAGTTTATGTTAAGTAATCAAAGCATAGTAAAAATATGGCGAAAAAAAAGCATAGTAAAAAAGTTAAATTATTCCCTCTGATCCTAAATATAGAGTCTTTTATCCTAATTTTAAATATAAGACTCTTTACAGTATATAAGGAAATATTTATTATACATTTACGAAAAATACATCTATTTAATGTATCCTAAAAAGAGAGAGAAATAGATTAAATAAGGGTAGTTTTAGAAAATATTATAATTTTTAGAGAAATTAAGCTAATTAATTAACTTTAACTCTTATTTTCAATTTATATAATTAAGTTAAAATGGTTTTATATTAAAAATTAAATGAAGTATTTTTTATAATAAAAATGTTAATTTTTTTAATAAAATTAACTATGAAATCTAGTTACAGTACTTCCCATTTTTCAAATAAATTTGAATGGTTCAGATTCATTGCTTTACAATAGAACTTCTTTCCCGTTTATGATAGTGCAGTTTACTGTAAAGTTTTATATTATACATATTAATATATTGATCATTATTTGGAAGCATATTTAACAGACATTTCATGTTCCATTCATTTATTTTAATTTATTATTTTTTATTAAACAACAATAATAAAGATACAATAAATACTATTTGAAAGTTGGCCAAAAAAACTACTGCTTAATAAATCTTTCTGATGAATATACCAATAAAACCTTTTTAATGTTGAAAACTCCCCATTATTCCTTTTTTAGTAAAGTCTAGAACTTCTAAAGTTATAGAAAGGAATATTATACATTAAGTTGAAATGAAATAAGAAATGAGTCTTATACATATTTTCATTTGTGTGTCATTTATTCTTTGAGTGTATAAATTAATACTGTAAAGAAGAAGATTCAATTGTAGATCTCATTTGTTCCCATTTTCCTAGCGCTTTTGATATTGTTTGCATATTTTCCATATAATCATTTTGATAATTCAACTTGAGACTGACGTGCGTTTCAAATTAATAAATCTTAACCCCAGCTTTGGTAGTGCCTCAGATTCAACGAAACCACCTAATTAAAATCTAATTGGTTTTGTATTAATGTTTATTTTGAGTGGTTAAGTTAAAAAATAATTTATGGAAGTGAAATTAAAATTTGTGATATGAAAGTGATCAAGTTCAGCTTACCCAAAAAAAAGAGAGAGAGAGAGAGAGATCAAGTTCAGTATCTGATCTTCAAACCTTATCTGCTTCTTTGGCCAGAACCAAAAATCCTCACCTACTGCTCAACCCTCAACTCATTAGCCTAATACATCAATAATTTTGCCAAGATCTAATAAAATCAATTATATCAAATTGCAAAGATTTTTCTTTAACTAGGGGTTGTGCAATTTTTGACTTTTTTGGCATAGTTATTCGACACTTGTTATTATCAGATTATAATATTATATATTGAAGCATTATAATAGGTTGAGTCAATGGGTTTAAATAAATCAACGTATATTTTTATGTGTATATATATATTTTATTTATATATATATATATATATTTTTCTCACCTAGTTGGATAATGCTAATATTACTGTTGCTTATAAGATTCAAACATGATTTTTTTTATCAATTGGATTTATTAGATAAAAACACCTAATGTGAGTGGCAATACATGATTTTACTTAAACAATATTGAGTACTTTCCACTTTTTCACTGGATCAAACTATAATTAGTTATGCAATTTAAACTTTAACAACTCAATATGAATCATCAAATTTTTTATTTTATGCAATACAACAATTTCATTAACTTCTTTTGTCCAAAGCTCTATTCCCAGTTATCCTTTAAATATAGAGTGTTGATTGGTTAATATCTTTATTGTTTTATTTTTTTAATGAAAATCATTTTTCATAAATTATTTTAATTGAAATTTAAACTGATAAAAATTTTAAAATAAAAAATAATGCTGATAATAACAAAAGTTAAGCTGTTCAAATTAAATTCTTAATTCCCTAATTGATTCATGTCAATTCCAAAACTATTTCCAAATAAAACAGACCAGATTGACAAAATTTCTCGTAATTAATTTGAATACAATTATTCAGACGCAACCTCAACGCCAGTAGTAAAAATTATATTTATAAAATAATAATAACACTTCAGTTTCTATCACTCTTTTCTTAAACCTAAAAATTTGAAAAAAAATATCTAAATTTTTAAAAATAAAACAAAACTTTTTACCAACTCTTGGCGTGAATATTATAAGCTTTTATCCCTTAATCAAATAATTGAGAGTTCAATTTCTCGTATTTGTGTGGCGTTCTGACAAAGATTAATGTCTATTTTTTTTAATAATCGTTAAGTATTTAGTTGTTATATTTAACTTTGATTAATTTAAATCAAGTTATTCTCAAACTCAATTCAAAGAAATTCTCTCAAAAGTGTTTTTGACATTCATATAATCTTAAATTTAAAGACATCATATCTAAAAAATTTTATCCCTTTTTATTAGAACTAACACCTAATAAAAATTATTGTCTACTATGAAAATGCAAAAAAAAAAAATCTTTAGTTAATAAAATAAAATTGAACTTCCTTAACTTGAAATACATAATTGTAACTACCTTAACTGCTAAGGATCCCATGAATTTCCTTCACCTACATAGGATACGTTTAGAATTGGAGGAAACTTGGTCATGCCACACCTGCCTTTCCACATTCTATTCCCATGGAATTATAATTCCTTCCTTGAATTGAATGAATCAATTAAATCATCAAACTTCCTTCGCTTCATCTTCTTCATTCCCTTCAACTTCAACCATTCATTCACATCTCAACATCCGCGAAACCCCCTCAAGCTAAGGCAAGTCCCCCACCTCTTCCCTTCTCTTCATTTTCTCCTCAAATAATTCATCACTCCCACCCCACCACCTCATAAAAATTTTTTTTTTTCACATGTTAATCAGATTCCTTAATGCACATCATAAAGTAAAAAACGTGAAACATCAATAAATTTAAGTGAACATGAGCCGTTGGGACTTTTTTTTTGGGGTCAACTGAGCCGTAGGGACTTTAAGAGAGATTAGTTTTAGAAATTGTTCTTCTTGTTGTTATTATTATGATTACATTATATAATTTTAATTTAATTTATTATTTCTGTTTTTTATTTTGACCTCTGCAGTTTGGAGCTGGCAGAATGCTGAAGAAACTCAGACGAAAAGTCAGCAAGGCAATTACCAATGGCTTGGTGAAGCGTACCAAACAGTCTATAAAACCTCTTAAACCACCTTCTCCTTCATCTTCACCATTGCCATTACCATCACCAATATTGCCGCCGGAACCTCCTCCTCTGACTTTGCCGTTTCCGATGACTCAGAAGCGACCCAGCGGGCCTTACCTTTTCCCTCAAGCCCAATCCACGGTCCTTCCTGAACCCTCCAATTTCTTCTCTCCCAGCCTCCTCTCAACCCCACTTCCCACAAACTCCTTCTTCCAAAACTTCGTCCTCAAGAATGGAGACCAGGCCGAGTACATTCACCCCTACCTCATCAAATCCTCACACTCCTCCCTTTCTCTCTCATACCCTTCTCGCTTCTTCACCCCTGCTTTCATTTACCAGACCTTCGTCGCCGATCTCACCATCGGGAAAACCAACCCTGATTCCAACGGTAAGCATTTAATCTCTTCCTATCATGATCTCAGTGTCACGTTGGACATCCCATCTTCGAATTTGCGATTCTTTCTTGTTAGAGGAAGCCCCTATCTCACCGTGGCTGTGACTCAGCGTACTGCGCTTTCGATCACCACCATCCATGCCATCCTCTCGTTTTCTGCCAATGATTCCCTCACCAAGTACACCGTTCAGCTCAACAATGGCCAGACGTGGTTTATATACGCTTCGTCTTCTATCAATTTGAGTCATACCCTTTCTGAGATTACTTCGGATGGGTTTTCGGGTATCATCAGGATCGCTGTTTTGCCTAATTCAAACCCGAATTACGAGGTAATTCTTGACAGGTTTAGTCCTTGTTACGCGGCTTCAGGGGATGCTTCACTCACAAGACCATATTGTGTGGAGTATAGATGGGAAAAGAAAGGCTGGGGAGATTTGCTGTTATTGGCTCACCCTCTCCATCTTCAACTCTTATCTAATAATGAAAGTAATGTTACTGTTCTTGATGATTTCAAATATAGAAGCATCGATGGTGACCTTGTTGGTGTGGTTGGGGATTCATGGGTGTTGAAGACTGATCCTATTTCTGTAACTTGGCATTCTACCAGAGGTGTGAGAGAAGAATCCTATGATGAAATTGTTTCAGCGCTTTCAAAAGATGTTGAGGGCTTAGATTCCACCACAATAACAACTAATTCATCTTATTTTTATGGGAAATTGGTTGCAAGAGCAGCGAGGTTGGCATTGATAGCTGAGGAAGTGTGTTTTCTTGATGTGATTCCTGCAATCAGGAAGTTCTTGAAGGAAACCATTGAGCCGTGGTTGGATGGAACCTTCAATGGAAATGGCTTTCTGTATGATCACAAGTGGGGAGGGATTGTGACAAAACAAGGGTCTAAAGATTCTGGTGTTGATTTTGGGTTTGGTATTTACAATGATCACCATTATCATTTGGGATACTTTCTTTATGGAATTGCAGTTCTTTCAAAGATTGACCCTGCCTGGGGAAGAAAATATAAACCTCAAGCCTACTCGCTTATGGCAGATTTTATGAACTTAGGCAGAAGATCAAACTCAAATTACACACGCCTAAGATGTTTTGACCTTTTTAAGTTACACTCTTGGGCTGGAGGTTTAACTGAGTTTGCAGATGGAAGAAACCAAGAAAGCACAAGCGAAGCTGTAAATGCATACTACTCAGCAGCCTTAATGGGTCTAGCATATGGTGATACCCATCTTGTTGCCATTGGATCTACACTTGCAGCACTGGAAATTCATGCAGCTCAAATGTGGTGGCATGTTAAAGAGGGAGATAACTTGTATGAACAAGATTTCACAAGGGAGAACAGAGCAGTGGGTGTTCTTTGGGCTAACAAGAGAGACAGTGGACTATGGTTTGCACCTCCTGAATGGAGAGAGTGTAGGCTTGGGATTCAGGTTCTTCCATTATTGCCTATCACTGAGGTATTGTTCTCCTATGTGAAATATGTGAAGGAGCTTGTGGAATGGACGTTACCTGCATTGAATAGGGAAGGTGTTGGAGAAGGCTGGAAAGGGTTTGTGTATGCCTTGGAAGGAGTTTATGACAAGGAAAGAGCACTGGAGAAGATAAGAAACTTGAAAGGTTTTGATGATGGAAACACATACACTAATCTCTTATGGTGGATTCACAGCAGAGGGGATGAAGTGGAAGAGGAAGATGAATATGGTCATGTAAAGAACTGTTGGTTTGGTCATTACTGTCACTGAGAGTTGTTAGTCATTTCCATCTTTTAGAAGTTTACAAAATTCCTTGCACTTTATTCATAATACTGTATTTCCATGTCTCATACACGAGTTTGTTGATCATTGTAGCTCGTTTCAAATTCATATGTAAATGAAGTCTGTTTTCAAACAAGTTCTGTATTTCTGGCTTTTCTGTACTGGTTTACAAAATTCCTTGAACAAGTTTGTTTTAATTCCTTCTTTAGTGGTTGCGTCCATCAGTATCAGAAGTGTCCAAAACTTTTAAGCCGCCACCCCAAAAAAAAAAAAAGAACCCATTACTTTAAGCCATTTGTCAGTGAAAAGCAACCTTTCCAGATGTAGGAGTATCATGATATATATATATATATATATATATATAAAGAAACATACTGTGCGGCTAAGTTCCAACACTTGAAATCTCTGCATCATGTTGGCAAGACTGAGGCCAATAAA
Source organism: Adenanthera pavonina (assembly GCA_026686845.1). Lineage (NCBI taxonomy): Eukaryota > Viridiplantae > Streptophyta > Magnoliopsida > Fabales > Fabaceae > Adenanthera > Adenanthera pavonina. The sequence goes on along the minus strand of JAIVEN010000001.1, from coordinate 46,743,224 downwards.
AACTGGCCATATATGGCATGCACCAACATTTTTTTTTTGGCCAGAATATGCACAAACACTACTTCACGTGAGTCCTTGACCCTTTATACATCTTCCATTCTCTCACGCAGAGGGTCATGACAGTCGAAACAAAAGGTTACACGATAAGACAGTAGAAATTTCTCATTATAGTTTTTTTAGTGAAAGAGAATGAGGAACAACATTGTTGCTGCTTTAAGTTCTGATTGGTATGGTTAAACAATGAATGCTGCTTGGTAACTTCAAGTCTTGTCAGATATATGCTAGATGACAAATTGAAAATATATGTATGAAACTTCCTGAAGCTATCATAGGAAAGCCTTGTTCTAATTTGTTCTTTTGGTGTTCTTTTTAATTAATTCTTGATTAGCCTTCTCTTGGCAGAAACTTCATAACTAAGTCACATTTATTTAATAGAGAAATAGATAATCAGCTTTCTCTTAGACTAATTACGAATACTTTGATATATTCAATGCAACAAATGAAGAGATGTTGGATCATGGAGGTGGTGTGCTTGTAATTGATGAACAGATGCCTGGTCATATAGACATTGATACAGATGACAGCATCATGGGTGTTGGGTTCAATGATAGTGAGAATAAAGCCGACGATAACTACTTTATTATTGTGTGTGTGTGTGTGGATGGCAACCTTACATCTTTTGAATTAATTCCATTATGTACTGTGCTCCATGTGAATGTGAATGTAGGGTCAATTCCATTTGATTACAGAGACTAATGAATTGAACTTCAGTGGTAGTTCAGAGTTGGAATGTGTCAGAACATTTCAGTTTAAATATAAAATTAAATTTTCCTCGGTGAAACAATTCAAGGAAGCTGTAAAAGAATAGGATTACGCCATGATTTTAATGATCTGTTCAAGAGAGTGAATTGTTGATGTTCAACAGACAGGTTAAGTATTTCATTAATAAAAAAGTCTTTTTGTGTATATGTTAACTGGTTTTTGAAAATCAAATTGGATTTTAATTAATTTAGGTCATGTGGGATCGAAAAGTATTTATTTTTCATTTCACACTAGTTAAACATAACCGGAACATGGGCCTGAGAAGCCGAAGTAAGCATTCGAAGTTTTGCGTTCGGCCCAAAGGTCTGCCGCAGATGAAACCTTTCTTCAATTTATGCACCCACGTTAGAGACGCATGGGGGATATCTATAACTAGAGCCAGGGAAAAGAATAATATCAAAATTTTTATTAAAACATTGAGAATGATATAAAGCTAAATTAAATTTTAGATGATACCCCAATTTGAGTAATAGTTTAAGGTAAAAGAAAATGTATTTTAGTCATTTCATTTTTGTTTTAGTTTTAAATCAATTAATGTAGTTCATTATACCCAAGCCAAGGTTAAGATCCTCTATTTTTCTTAAAAAATAATTATTAATTAAAAAATACACAATGTGCATGAACGTATAGATTACATAAACTTTCTTGACCATAAACATTAGGGACTTGAGAAGATTAGAAAAATTCTTTCTTTAATTTAATTTTTTAAATAGCATCAAAAAAGTATATTACCAAGAAGCAGATTGTGCTTTGTGCACACTAGTGCGTGTTTGTTTATTGGTCAGCTCAACAAACCGCAAACTTAGCTTTGAAGATCAATCATTGATGCTATTGTTTTGTGACTACACTCATATATATAAACAAAAACCTCATGGACACGTAGGTAAGCCCAGCAAAAGGGATCCGATTCCTTATAAATAAAATTGAAAGTTTGAATCTTATTAATAAAAAAAATCATATTACAAGAGTTAGTCTCGGATAAGTTTATCAGTACCCAAATATAATCTATTAGTACTAAGTAGTTATATTGAAAAAAAGAAAGCCATACAAACATCATGCATGTTAATTTATATTTAATATTCTGTTTTGTAATGGTTGTAATTTGAATTTTTCATGTATAAATCTTAATTACAATTTAATAAAATGTTATTTTACGTTTAATAATTTATTATGTCACTGTGTAAAGTTTATGATAGACTGAAGTTCGTAATATCATCATTCTAAATTATCATTCACAATATGATCACTGGTTGAGTGAATTTATTTATTTTATATAATTTATTTTAATTTAATCATTAAAAAATTAAGGATTATTTTAATTTATAACAAATCATTTCCCTCTTCCATGGTCGTTGGTAGTTTGCAAACCTGTCCTGATCAACTTGGCAGGTGGGAACTGCGACAAGAAACAAGCGTAAGGATAGGTTTAATATTCAATTTTGATTATCGTTGATGAAAAAGAGAATCGGTTAAAAGAGTTTTTTTTTTATTATTTAAGATCCTATAGTGCTTAAATGTAAAGTAGTCCATAATATCAAGTAGTTATGAAAAAAAAAAAAACGATTTAGTCCCGACTAAGAGAAGAGGAAGAACTTTTTATCTGTTAGTATTTATTATATTTTCCTAATTTATTCACAAAATAATTATTTTTTTGCATTACTTTTAAATAATAATGAAATAGAAAATTTTATTGTAAAATTTTTTATTTTTTCACAAAAATATTTCAAAATAAAAAATAATATTTTTTAAGATTATACGATTTTTTATTTTATCTTGGATATACAAAAAGTCTTAAAATAAAAATTTGATAATATATTAATTTAATTTGAAATGTTTTATGATAACACTCTTTCTTTAAAAATTTATTATAGTTGAAAATATGTATTTAGATATAACGAAGAATATTTTATCAAAAATTAATTTAAACAAATATAAAATAATTTTTTTAAATAAAATTTATATAACTTTGGTAATTATTACACCTCGAAGGCATTAGTTTTTAATTGTTGGTTGGAGGATACTCTTAATGCTAAAAAAAAATGTGTATAATTTTCATAAAACTTAAATAACATTTGTGTAATATACCCGAATGAAAAAAATTAGTTAGAACCAATAAGATCTGACATAATTGGTAGGTAATTAATTTTTTAAATATGTTATCCAAAATTTTATTTAAAATATATGAAAAATGTGTTATTGAGAGAGATAAAATATATTTAAGTGATTTCAATATGATTAATACTCACTGTTACCTGCCGATAGCTTTGGCTTAATATAGAAAAAAAAATTAGTGACAACTCTAACGCGGTGACATTTATTAAATAATGATTAACAGGTAGGCAGAGCTGTTAACTAATATATTTTATATTCCAAGCAGCACGTTCTTGAGGCTCCTCATGTTATTATAAAATTAATTATTAATTAATTTTGTACTGAAAAAATGATTAATTTAAACCTATGTGGGCTGTGACTTTGAAAAACTCTTCAGAGAAAAAGTCATTATATTATATCATTACTGAATTATATATATATACATATATATATAAATATATGTTGAATAGTTTGGGCAATTAAATGTCATTCGTTTGATAAGGAATAACGTTGGATAATTTTGTAATTCTGATTTCAAATAAAGTAATACAGATACTTAAAAAAAATAACAGCCACTTTAAAATGACATTATTTTGCCCAAAAATAGCATTATTTATTCATGTTTCGATTAAACAGACCTCAAAACCTAAAGTAACATTTATATAGAATTGTTTATGTGTTTATTGTGAAGCTCTTTAATTTAATATAATGATTATATAAATTTAAAAATATATAGTCATCTGTAAATTTGATATATCAATGATATTGTAATTATATAATCATGCACTACTACATAAATCGGAAAACGCAATTATTTAACTAAAATGAGAAATTATGGATCCCAGTTAAAATAAAAATTAAAGCTAAAAATTGTAAAAAAGAGGAGTACGGACCATCCTAGGACAAAATGCCAATAAGGAATAGTTGGTATGAGCTGGAAATCACCATTCAAACACCCTTTCCCTCTTCATTTCCTGTTAAATGTTAATCTTAGTCAAAAAGAATAAAAAAGCTATGCACTTTTTGTTTTTTCTATATCTATTATTCAATTTTTAATAAAAGTATAACAAGCCTATAATTTTTTTAAATCAATAAAATATTATGTCTTATCAAAATTAGAAGACTCTACATTCTGAAATTTATTACTTTCGACATAAAAATATATCACCTTAAAAAATAAATATTTGACATTAACAAAATGAAGAGTTTTAATCAACTCAACTTTAACAGCACATTGCATTTCTCATATTATTATAAGATTGATTGATTTTTTCTAAAAAATTGTTTACTATTAACAACTTCATAATAAAGATATAAAATATAAAATAAATAAAATTCATATATTTGAGAGATTTCACAGACTATATTCTACTATTTCTTAAAATTTGAAATTCTCTTGGAGAAAATTTCTAGACACATCATTTTATGGATATAAAAAATTTTTTTTTGATGCATTAAATGATTTTTTGAACTGAAGATGCATTAAATGGTCAGTATCTGTTTTCCAAGTATAAAAAATGTAGAATGTACGCGTATATGAAATTGACTTTGATCTGTCAGAAAAAAAGAAAAAGAAATAGACTTTGACTGTTCAATAAGTGTACATTTATTGCACATGAGAATTTCTCATAGTATTTATTTAGAGATAACAAATGGTTATACAAAAACACTAGTTCATTTTTATCAGGGTCAAAAAATAAACATAAAAGGGTCCTTGGCGAAAAAAATAAAAGAATCATCATATCCTTTAAAAATATACTCATTATACATAAAACTTGTCCTTTTTGGATTTTTCACGTAGACTACAAAATAATTAAATGGTCTAAAATAAATCTTAATAATATTTTATTAAAATATTCTTAATTTAAATTAGGTTATACAAAAATGGATAAGATAAGAAATGATTATATATGAGGAAAAATCGGAGTAGCACTTATTGAAGAGAAAATGGTGAAAAATTACTTAAAGTGGTTTGGACATATACAAAGAAGAGGACAAGAGGAGTCAATAAAGAGAGTTGATAAAATGGTTTGAAGCTCTATTAATAGGCGTAGAGAAAAATCAATAATGACACTAAGAGAAGTTATAAAGCGTGATCTCTTGATTAATAATTTATTTAAAAAAAATGATATTTAATAGAATCCATAAAACAGTAAAACAAGAAATTAATATTTTATTAAAATTCTAAAGGGACATATATTGTAAAAATTTTCAAAAATCCTAAAGTGATAACTTTTATGACCGAGAGAAAGTGTCTAATATCATATCCTATTAAAATTAAAATTATATCCAATGTATTATTTGTCTTCTCACAAAATAGTTTTTAAATGATAAGCTTTAGCTAAAAATTTTCCAATATACAATGGTAACATAAAGAAGCTACTCCCTCCCCTTATTATTATAATAAGGTATTGACACTACTTTTATATATATTAAAAAAAATTTTTATATTCTCAAATTTTTAAATAAAAACTAAAATTTCTAATTTTATTCCTATTAATTTCATTTTTTCATTAAATATAATATAATTTATAATATTAATAATAAATAAAAAATAAAAATAATAAATTATTACGTAACATCTTATATTATTAAAAAAAAAACTTCTTTTAACACAACTTGTAATGAATTGCAGGGATTTCCATCTAGAACAAGCAAGCTAGCTACAAGCTGTTTGTCTGGCAGCACTTTTGTCAGGTAGCAGATCTTTCCTTGTCCAAAAGAAACTTCAAAACATTGCAAAATAATTATTTATTTATATTTTCTTTGATCTTATTTATAAAAAAAGTATTTTTTGATAATTTTAAATATAATAAAAAAATAATGATGCCTTAATTTTGTTTAAAATTATTTTTTATTAATTATGTAAGAGAAAGATTAAATGCATTAATTATTTAAAATAATATTAAATTAAGTATGGATAATTTTTAAAAAAATTTAAAATATAAAAAATTTAATTAATTTTAACTAATTAAAACTATTTTTCTTAATAGTTGTAAAATAGTCTTTCTTTTTCTTATAAATGGGATATGAGGAAGTAGTAAAATAATTGCCGCTTTTTAATAAAAAAGTAGATACTAGTATTTAAGAAGATTATCATCATTTTTTGAAAAATATTTAAATCATACAATTCTCTTTCTATTACATCAACGCAGATTTTCATAAAATCAAAAGAAATATTACTAAATTTTAACAAAATATAATTTATTAAAAAAAAGCTCGCAAAATTTTAGTTATTATTTATTCTATATTAGAAATTAAAAATTCAATATTTTAAAAATTGAATATTTTAATATTAATTTGATACATCTTATTATATTATAGAAATAATATGTAAAAGAATATATTAATTAAAATATTTAATTAGACCTTGCTGGCAAAAGAAAGCAAAAGGATCCTTTTTTAATATTGAAAATAGACCTTATTTTTATTACAAAATGTATATGTAACACATTTATTCATCATTTAATCTCACTATTAACAACCGTCATATTCAACAAAAGTAAGAAAAGATAATCAACCATGTTTTTCACTTTCACATTTGAAGAAATCTTTTTTCCTTCTTCCTTGCATGTGAGAGTGAAGCTGAGGCAGGGGGAGGGTCTTTCGGAAGTTGCCTCCACGTTTCCATTTGCGCATCTGGATGGCTTCTCTTCCCATATTCCGCTAAAGAAGCTCTTCTGTGGACTTGGAAGCTTCCAACCTGTCATCCATCTCTGAGGTAAAACATTTCTTCTTCTTCTCAGCTTATTTGTTCTAAGCTCTGCTTGTCTTCGCGATCTGGCCATTCTGCACCTCCCCTTGACTTTTGTTCTCAAGTGGAGAAGGTGAGAAACTAATGTAGGGGATAATGCTGCAGGTTTGATTTGTCTTTCTGCTGAAAGCTTTTGTTTTTGCTTGAGGATATACTGGAGGGTTCACAAATTTTACTTGTAGGAGTTCGGGGATATTCACCTTTATTTACTTCTTCTAACCCACATTTTCCAGAACTGGGTCTTCCTGGTCAAGTTGATTGTTGAAGAAATTTGTGCATTTCGTTGGGGAAGACTTGATCTGTATTTTGTGGTTGATTTTTGATCTGGAGGTTTTGCTTTGCCTACTTTTTGTTCCTGGGGAAGCATTGGTGACTTGAGGATCGTATATTTTGTAAAGTAGCAATGGAAGTATTTTAGTGCATTTTGATTTCTTGGGAAGATTACAGTGATGGCTTCTCCAAATTCTTCCCCTTCTTCTGCATTGCCACCTACTTCTGTTGATAGTTCACCACCACCACCATCACTACCACTATCTCCCTCAGATTCCCCTGCAGATTCTCTCATATCATCACAACCTCCCACTTCTTCTCCGCCCAGTCAAACCTCTAATACCCCTGCTCCTTCATCTCCTTCAGACCTTGCAACCCCACCTCCTTCCCCGTCTCTTTCTCCTCCATCAGGACCACCGGCAACTACACTACCTGTAACTTCATCCCCACCTCCAGCTTCATCCCCGCCTCCAGCATTGCCACCGCCAGCTTCACCCCCACCTTCAGCATTGCTACCGCTAGCTTCACCCCCACCCCCAGAATTGACACCGCCCACTTCACCATCTACACCAAATTCTGCACCACCAACATCTGCAGCATTGCCACCACCATCACGTACAACATCACCCCCACTAGCAGCTGCCTCCACCCCTCCTCCAACTGAGAATTCACCTCCCTCTCCAGATTTGTCCCCCCCACCTCCGGCAACAGGTTCTCCCCCTCCCCAAGCCTCAAAGGTACCTCCTAGAGCAGTTCCACCTCCCTCACGGCACGATTTGCCTTCTCCACCTCCTCCAAAGCATGTCCCATCATCACCATCCTCCAGTTCCCCTCCTCTGCCACAGGGAAAGCCACCAGAAAGTACTCCTTCAGTCACACCCCCTCCATCTGTTTCTAAATCTTCTCCTCCCCCTTCCACAAGTGTTCCTGGATCCACAACACCATCACCTCCTCCTTCTGTTCCAGCTGCCTCTTCACCTCAGCCAACTGTTTCACATACTCCTCCTACTAATTCATCAGCAGTAGGGCGCCCAACTGAATTCCTACCATCTATTCCAACAGAGAAACCAACTGCAAAATCAACTGATGGTCCTAGTGTAACTGCAAATGCCCCACCTACACATAAAGGAGGGTTAAGTACAGGAGGAGGTGTGGCTATTGGCATTGTGGTTGGTTTTTTTGTCCTTAGCCTTCTTATTATGGCTGTGTGGTTTGTAAAACGAAAGAGGAAGGAAACAGGATCAAAAGTTGGTTATGCTATGACTTCTCCATTGGCCTCATCTCAGAATTCAGGTATTGCATTGCACACTGCCAACTGTTAGGAATATTTCCCTCATTGGTTGTCATATTGTATTCTATTTCTGGTTAACTTATGTGTTATTCAGATTACTGCTAGCAGGTCTCCTAAATTATACATAGACTGAGATTTTAGATAATGTTGTAACATATAGATTCTGGTTGCTTCATTCTCTAAAAAATATAGGGAAGTCCCTAGCTTCTGTTGCTGGACATTCTTTTTTTCCTTTTTGTTTCTTTTGTCGGTGATAAAGGGAGTACAAAGGTAGACTTAATTAAAGCATAGCCTTAAAGAAGTGAACCCGTCAGCATCTTCCTTGAGAGTCCTCATAAGCAGTGTGGGCGGTTCTTGGAGATGGGAGAGTCCAAGGGGGAAAGAAATTGCATAAGCTGCAAGCAGATCAGCGCTTCTGTTGGCTTCCCTATAAACGTGGTTTAGCCTCACTTGCCAGTCTCTATTGAACAGCTCAGTGATTGCTCTGTTGCTGGATATTCTTTAGATGAATCAATAATATGCATTAGTCATAACCAGAATTCTAACTATTAATCACCATTAAGTGTTAATTTCTCAAGATGACGAAACATATAGCATTGGGATGTGGTCCATTTCTTTGTTTTTACATGAAATCTCTATCTTATTGTTTGTGTGGGGGAAATTTTGATACTTAAAAGGGTAAATTAAGTTTATGGTGTCAATGTTTATCTTTAAAATGGTAAAACCTCATCTCTCATCTTTGAGGTCCATTTATTGTATTCTTATATGAGCTGAATTGGTCTTGCAGCTATTTTCACATCACTTTTTATGCCATTGTTTTTTTTTTGGTTAATAGTTTCCCTCTACAGTTATGCAAATTATTGTCATTACCAGTTTCTTTCTTTTATTGGTGCTACACTTTTAAGTATCTATGATAATGAAACTTGAGTTTTCTTGTTAAATTATTTCTTTTTTACTAGAAATATTTGAAATTATCCTGTTAATATGTTTAAATGACATGCAACTGGGCAGTTGGCTGGCCTTTTTAGTTTTTATACTTGCAACTTATTGAGTGAATAATAATTGAATGTTCAAATGACATCTAGAATCATTCTTCTGAAACTTGTTCTTCTGCTCTAGGTACCGTATTCCTGAGGCCACAGTCTCCAGCTCCCTATTATGGTAGTAACTCTGGTAGTGATTTCATGTATTCTTCATCAGAGCCAGGTGGAGTAAGCAAGTCAAGATCATCGTTCATGTATGAAGAACTTGTGCAAGCGACAAATGGGTTTTCAGCACAAAACGTTTTGGGTGAAGGTGGATTTGGTTGTGTCTTCAAAGGTTTGCTTGCAGATGGAAGGGAAGTAGCTGTGAAACAGCTCAAAGTTGGTGGTGGGCAAGGGGAACGTGAGTTCCAAGCAGAAGTGGAGATTATTAGCCGAGTACATCACCGCCATCTGGTTTCCTTGGTGGGTTACTGTATATCAGAGCATCAAAGATTGCTTGTGTATGACTATGTGCCAAACAATACCCTTCATTACCATCTTCACGGTAAGAAATATATCTGGCTAAATAACTTTAATGAATGAGTAAACATAATAACTTCACAAATTTCCAGCTCCAATAGAGTAGTGCATATGTTTGATGTATCCATAAAGAGAACCGGGAAAAAAGTATAATTGATATAGTTCATCTATGCATATCATGCTGCTATTATGAAAGTTCTTCGTCAAAATTTTAATCTAAAATATGACCTCAGCATTTTAAACATTGCAGGTGCAGATAGGCCAGTTTTGGACTGGGCCACCAGAGTCAAGATTGCTGCTGGTTCAGCTCGTGGAATAGCTTACCTACATGAAGACTGTAAATCACTTCCTTTTTATTAAGTTTTCTATGGTGCATATTCAATGCTTTTAACTTAAATTTCTCAATTGTGAAGATAGACCCAAAAATTAAAGCATTTCCATGGCACTATTACATTAGTTGCTTGATCTTTTGCTTTTTTACAGCTAATATTTCCAAAAGCAACTGATTTTGTATCCCACCTTATATTATTTCTTTGATCTATGCATCAGGCCATCCACGCATTATTCACCGAGACATCAAATCATCAAACATCCTTCTCGACAACAACTTTGAAGCTCAAGTAAGCCACTGCAATAACATACTTTTTTCTTTTCTGTAGTAGAATACTATTTTCATTTGAATGATTTGATGTAACAGCTAATGCCACAATGGCATTGTAAAAATTAATAAATGACTAAATCTATCTAGTATATTGTCAATGCGTTGCAAGCCTGAGTAGCATTGTAAAAATTAATAAATTTTATTTTCTTAATGCAATTTGTTTTTATGATTATTTTTGGGGGTTTGACCAACAGGTTTCAGACTTTGGGCTTGCAAAATTAGCCTTGGATTCAAACACACATGTAACTACTCGCGTAATGGGTACCTTTGGGTATGTTACCTTTTTGTTTATGTTTGAGCGATAGTCATTTAATTTGGTTTTTATTGGTCGAATCATATAGTTATCCATTTATATTTTTAATATTTCCTGTGGTTTATCCTTATTGGAGTATGTGTATCATATCCATTACTAGTTCTTAAATGTATTCTTTTATTACCATGCACCAGTTTGTTAGTAAACAACTAAAGATTGTACAAGACGAGAAATTGGGAAAGGTCTGGGAGTGGATAATAGTATTACTGTTGTTATGTTATTCCTCTACAGGAATGTATAACATATGGGCACAGTCAATTAGTGGGGGTGTAGAGCCAAAAGCAAACATACAAGGACACTCTAAAGACAACTCAATAATCCAATTTATTAATGTTAATAAGAGAAAAGTAGCGATAATAACTGACTAGACACCTACTTGTAGCTTGATATGGGCTAAAATAGCTTTAGGCCCACAATGCTACAATAACCCTAACCCCATGGGCTAAAACCTTAATTGAGACATAATTCCCAAATGAAAAACTCTAATTAATGAAATTAAATCAAAATGCAGAGAAACATCTGCACCGGTTGGTTTTTGTTCTTCCAATTTCCATGTATTTATGGTTTCCCTGTTATTTTTCTGGTCATCTGATGCTGATATATTTAAAAATGAAATTTAAGGCCCTTTTACATATGGAATGGAGCTTAAAGTCATCTCATCTGGAAATTCATGTTACTCATATGTCTCTTGGCCCTGCTCTGAGAATATTTGATGGACAGAATTATCTGAATTTCAGGTACATGGCACCGGAATATGCAACAAGTGGAAAATTGACTGAAAAATCTGATGTTTATTCCTTTGGTGTTGTGCTTTTGGAGCTAATTACAGGTCGGAAGCCTGTAGATGCCTCTCAGCCAATTGGTGATGAAAGCCTGGTTGAATGGGTAAATTGTATACAAGCTTTAACACTCTTTATGCTTCTTCTTCTTTCTGATATTTATAGGGGAGATGATGCAGGACCAGTGGAAGAAAAGGAAAGGGGAGGAAGAAATAAGGAGAGAGAGGAGAGAGGGAGGAGGCAGATGGGGAGAAAAAGAACTACTGATAGTTTATTCATTCACTTAGCCCCATAAAAAGTCAATCGACAAGGGTTTATGAAGGAAATTAAAACGACATGCTTAAAACAATGAAGTAAATAGATATCCAGACTATTTCTAATTTTATCCATTCTTCATCACTCTGTCTCGGTTATTATAACTTTACCTCGAATTTTAAATTGTGGTAGGTAACAGGCAGTGATGGAAAAAAAAACATAGCTACCAAATCAAGTTTGGACTCCAACATCTTAGAAATTAATGAATTCAACATGGCATAACACTTAAGTTGGTTGAAGCTGCATATGAGCTTCTAAAATTGTGGTTTTAATTTCCTTAACTTTGTCCTTAATTTTCTGAGCTGGGGCTTTAATTTAGTTTGTGTATCTAGAAGATGATTATTTTCATCATTTTAACATTCTGACTTTCTTCCAAATGCTCTTTAGAATCCATCACAATAATGTCACCGTCAGTATTGGTATTAGATGAGCTACTCTACTATCTTCGTTGGACTCTTCTTAAACAGCTTCCTATATTACTTTAAAATCTTGAGGATAATTTTCTTGTTTGAATTTGGAAGGAAATTGAGCATGATCCTGATATTGAGTTAGAGTGATACTAATAATGGAGGTCAAGAAAATCAGCACAGTATGTACGACAGTTATAAGATGAGAGTTGATATTTAGCACGTGAAATCTCATCTTTGTAGTCAGTGGAACTTCTTGAGCTTCTGTACCCATAACTTTTTTCTGCATGTGAATCGTCGCACTCAGCCTCTACTTTCCATCATTTATCTATGTGATATGGCCAAAAGTTTATTATTCTCATACCTTAGGTATAATTGAAAATGTTGTTGATGAAACTAACTTTGGGTTGCTCTCCAGCCATTACATTTATGCATGGGTTTATTTTGTTACGTTATTGTAACATCATTTATCTGGATAAGAAGGCAATACGATGTGAAATTTTACTAGAGTATGAGATTTCTTCCTAATTTATGATAAAATTCCGTGAATGCTTGAGCTAACTTTAGTTTTTCAGGCTCGACCTTTGCTTACAGAAGCACTTGATAACGAAGACTTCGAAATATTGGTGGATCCAAGGCTAGAGAAGAACTATAACAGAAATGAAATGTTCCGGATGATCGAGGCAGCTGCAGCCTGTATACGTCACTCTGCAGCGAAGAGGCCACGAATGAGTCAGGTAATTTTGTTCTTGACTATGACCATTCCACTAAGAAGGTGTTACGTACTGCCTTCTTGACCATTCAATCTATATACGTACCAAACATGACCTTATAGATATAGTATTAAGATATCATGAAATATGAGATAATAAAGTACCACAAACACCTTATTTATTTTGATTTCAGAGATGCTAATTATGCATGCTTCCTTTTGTACACTACATTCCAGGTTGTGAGAGCTTTAGATTCCTTATATGAACTGGTAGATCTCAGCAATGGAGTGAAACCTGGGCACAGTTCAGTCTTTGATTCTGCAGAGCAAGATGAACAGATCAGAATGTTCAGGAGGATGGCTTTCGGAAGCCAGGATTACAATACCAGTTATTTTAACGAGTCTCACAGTAGCTGGAGAAGTAGAAGTCGAGATCAGGACCACCAAAGTACTACTTCCTTCTCCCAAAATAGGTCTGGACCATGGAACGTTTAAGGCTTACAATTTTCGGATTTGGATCTTCTGAAGTACTTCAGGGGATAAAGCTAGAGAGGGATAGGAAGAGAGAAATGGATGCCGCTTTTGCGGATTTGGGACCCATTCCTCTTTTATTGCTTCTCTCTAACTTCATCATAAAGTGCTTCGGAGGGTATTTTTCCTACAATGGACACTCTTACCATGTGCATGGGAGAACTGCTAATACTTTCCAGGGAAGTTGAAGCATATCTTGATTCAGATGCTTGGCACGCAGGATATCTGCTTTGTTTTTCTGTAAATTTCATTGTATTATTATTATTATTATTATTCCCATTTGTTTTATTTGTTTTGGTATCCCGCACCCTTTTGACGTGGTTTTGCTTGTCATAACCTTCATTTTTTTTTTGGTACCACAATGGCAAATATATTGCTTATTACTCGAAACTCTCACCACTAACGTATGCTATGTGGTTTTTCTATAACATTCATATATATATTTTAAAAAAAAAAACATGTGGGTTGTCATTTATATAATCATATTATTCGCATTGTACAGTACTTTTGTGGTTCTTCAGTGTATAGGAATCCAAAGTTGTGACTGAAGTTTCAATTTGATAAAAATAAAATTATTTATTGTCAATAAAGATTTGTCTAATTGGTAATTGGTAAAGATATAATTTATATCTCATAAAAATGTAAATTTGAATTATGTTATTACGTGAGGATCTCATTTATAAGTGTTATTGTGTATATTTTTCAAGCAATGGGATTATACACTTCATTGAGGCCATGAAGTTGAGTTGAATAGTATTTATCATGGCAAGGATTTAAATACGAATTCCAATTCTCTCTTTCAAATATAAAACAAGTAATATGATGAGTACCCGAATCAAATAGAAGAAATTTAATATTTCTTCAATAAGATTCTCCATTTGAGTTTTTTTTTTTAAATCACGTTAGAAAGTTATCTTCTATATAGCAGGAGCACAAATCTGAATTAGTTAGTAAAATTGTTACAAAAAACAAATAAAATTTATTCTCGTGATTTGAATATTATCTTATACATATATAGTATATAAATTTTAATTTTTATATTTACTAAATATTTCAGAAGAGGTAAAAAAAAAAAAAAGAGAGATGGGAAACTCGCAGCTCTTCATCCCATGGTTGACTTATTCTTCACTGGAGACTCAGGTGCCGAAGGAAGCGGCTTGTGCGTGGGGAAGCGTCCCAGAAGCCACGCCACGGCAACGACAACCACAGCCCCAAATCCGCAAACGGAAAACAATCCCAGAGCCATCGCCGACAGAGCCACGGCTGCCGGCACCCATATGGGGCTTGACGCAACGATCAACACCCACAGAACGGTCACACCCACAACACTCCCGGCGACGATCAGGCTGATGAGCGCGAGCAGCTCAGCTCCGGCGATCAGTGAGCGACGAAGAGGAAACGACACAGGGATGGGGAACGTGAAGAGGGCTACGAACTTGGCTGGGTTATGAAGCTGCCCGGCAATGAAGGTGACAGGGTTGTTCATGGCTGTGGAAAGAACCTTCGAACGGTCTATCTGAGGAATAAGTGATGTTGTCTTTGAGTACATGGTTGAACGAATGAAATGCTTGAAGATAGAGAAGGGTTAAAATTGTGTGTGTGTGTATGTATGAGCTTATGGTGTCTGAATGATCAAAGGAAGAAAGAAATGGAGATTTTGTTAGGTTTAGAAGGGGGAGATATGGACGTATAGTTTGTGATCGAAGAAAATAAAGGAGGCATTTGTATTGTATTTATACTATTTTTCCGTATGGAATATAGTTATAAACTGAGTTACAGCACCAAATTCGGGATTTAACTAATGGTTTCTCTTCGTTGAATGGAATCTTGGGTAGAGAGACACGTGTGCAAGGGTTGAGAGAGACGTGTGCAAGAGAGAGATCTGAGAAGGAATAAATAAATTTTTTTGCAATAAATATGGCCTGCCTGGTTCTGGGATTTATATGTACATTTGAATTGTAGTAAACTATAATATTATGCCATGGTTTCTCTTAATTAATTAAAGAAATCTCAGGTTGCGAGATAAGTAATTCATCCGATCTAAAATATAAGTTATATTTTAAAAATTTATTTTGATATAAAATATAAGTCCTATTTAATAAATTTTAGGATATTAAATGTTTTTTTCCTAAGTTTACCCTTATCTGCTATTAAATATATAAGAGATAACATACTTTAAATGTAATATATTAAATAAGAGTATTATTAGAAAAAAAAGATTTTTTTTGTCAGATTTAATGAGTAAAATTACTTTTTTTGTTCATGTATAATTAATAAAATAGGACTTACATTTTGGATTAGAGAGAGTATGTGAAACAGAGAGATATCTAAGAATGAATAATTTTTTTCCCTTACTACCCATTAACTGCAGTTACTTCAAATGGTTTGACTCTTGTTCCCTGGTTTTGAGTATTAGTCTTTTGTATATATGGAAAAAATTGTCCTTTGCATAGCTTTAGATTTATGTGGTTCAACTCCACTTAATTCAAATTAATCAAGACTCTAATGTGATTTTCAAAAACCAGCTGCTAATAAAAAAGTTTCCATAAGTGGTTCTAATATAGAGCGTAAGACATCATATTATGTAATATAATATCACTCTATATTTCAAGTTTGACTTTTTAGCTGCATGATAGAAAGCTTCCCAAATGTAATTTATTTTTTATAAGACTTAGATCCGAATCTACTTAAAAAATATTGAATCCCTTCTGCTCGAATAACCATTGATATTACTTTACTTGTGTTTGTCTTTCAAGGATTTGTGTTTAATGAGATGATAATCATCCACATAATACATTTTCATTTAAAAACTAGTAATAAACACTAAACCTCTTTACCTTATATCCTTAAAAATCTATATATATCTGGCTACCTCAATTTGTGTCATGATGAAGCCTCTCTTGAGCAGATCTGACACCCTCCATCTTCAGCATCTCAAGCATGATATCACTCCACGTGTCAATGGGCCCAGGCAAACACCAATGCACACAATCATTATACAAGGTCACATTCTCATTAGCCCAATGACCATACCTACTTGGATGCCCATCAGGTCTCATCAACATCGCTTGTGTCGTATCAAAAACCCTAAATTTCAAGCCCTTCTTGCTCGCCTCTTTCATGGCACTATTAAACTCCTCCCATTGTATCATATAAAACTCCAAGTTCATCCCTTCTAACTGCACTTCATTGCTCTTAAATGGCTTCGTCCTCACACAGTTACCACCTTCATTCCACAATCCATTTTCAAAGTGTGAAGGTGTGAACGTTCTTAGAAACGTAACGCCTTTGAAGTTCTCTGTGTTTATGATGGTTTTGAACGCTGTGCGAAACGCTTTTCTGTAACCATGGTACATGGTGAGGTCTGGGACGTTGGGGAGGAGGCAGTAGTGGCATCCGACGATGGTTTGCTTCTCGTAGAAGACCATTGACCTCATGAACCAGTGGCCGCCGTTGAGGATGATGTAGTCGAAGTCGGCGATTTGGCTGGCCCATCTGTCGTCGGGCTCGTCGAGGTAGAGGTTGTAGATGCCGGAGTTTGTGGGACCGCCTGAGTCAGCTTCTTTGGATTTTACCAGATGATGCGTCCAGAAGGTGGCCATGGTGAAGTTGTAGCTTGGGTACCTCCAACGTTTGAAATAGTCATCTTGTGTCAATGATACATCTATGGGCCATTCTGCCTGAGAATTAAGGCAAAGATTAATTGAAAAACATATTGGAATCATGGTATAAATTAAGATGCATTACCTAAATAAACATCAATTCTAATTATTATCCATGTTTCATTCTCTGGATAATCATCATACAATATAGATGCAGCACTAGAAGAAAAACCTATATATTGGAGAATTAGAAGTCCCATGTCTAATAATAAGAAAAGACGAAGGTATATATATAAAGCTTGTCATAATCCTATTTATAGTTTAAGTTATTTTGATGATATGGACAAGAAAAGTTAATCACACATATATTACATATATAATTTTAGGAGAACTTAATATTACTTTTTTTTAAAGGTGTAATTTACTCTTCTCTGTCTGTGTGGGTGAAGTTGAGTTGCTAGCTAGCTAGTGAAGACTGAATTACAGAGATTCACTGCATGTGGCACAGTACAAACTCTCTGGATCCAGCTAATTAATGTATTATTTGTAAGTAAACTTTTAGGCAAAGAGACGGAAAGTGGTATTATAATAATGCGTT
This sequence comes from Adenanthera pavonina, assembly GCA_026686845.1. Taxonomy (NCBI): domain Eukaryota; kingdom Viridiplantae; phylum Streptophyta; class Magnoliopsida; order Fabales; family Fabaceae; genus Adenanthera; species Adenanthera pavonina. Next base: position 46,725,573 of record JAIVEN010000001.1, on the reverse strand, counting down.
GCACTAATAATTCATAATCATGGTGGCTTTTCATCCACGATATCTCAATTTAAATATTAAAGGGTCGCGTCAGCTTTCTCATTTTGGAATCCAAGCATTGAACTTTGAAGCTTGTTTTCAAATCTAACAAATAGTATATAATGAGTATTCAGAATGCAAAGATCGATGTGAGTGAGAAATGCTGTGTGCTTCATATATATTTTTTATCCAAGATTTTTATTTACAAAAATATTGATACACCTTTAATTTTCGTAATATATAGTCAAAATAAAAATTATTAGTGATATTAAATAATTTAGATCTATTACAAAAAATAAAAACATTAAAACCATGACTATGGAGCTGTGTTAAATATTTATTAGAAGAGTTTTGTCGCCCTTATGATCATACCCGACTCAACCCGAATTAGTTGAGTCCAATATAGCTAATGAATACTGGGTGGTTTGAGAGAAAATATATTACTATACTTGTTTTATCTCTCTAATTAGTTTCATTAAATTTTTAATAACTATTGGAACCCTTAAAAGGCTATTTTAATCACTAGCTTCTATTCATTTAGCAGCCATCTAAACCTTTAACAAATATCGAGCTGTTAGTGTTAAGCACATGGGTTTGCCTATAATTTAATTTTAATTATATATAAATTAAAACACCACTTAGCAGCTATATGAAATTGTTTTGGATTTCCTTAGGCCTTTAACTATTACTATTAGTGCACCTGTTTGATTCTTATTCTTATTCTTTTAAAATCTTTGAAGTCGGACTTTATAACCAGTTCTACATTTTAGGTTTCATTAGGCCTTTCAAAATTATTGTAGTATTAATAACGAGATCATGCTTATGTGTCCTCAAGTAAAGATTAAACTTTGTATGTAGATTTAATTACACTGTTATTAGTCAATTTTTAAGTTAATCTTGCTTCTGATAAAATCATTCTATACCAAATTCAACATAAAAATATAAAAAACACAGAGAGCCACACTATTAACAATCCATAAACAATACAACTCATTTTAAGTTTCATGCAGATGTATTTAGTTTCTTCAAATGGGATAGCAGATAAAATGAAAAGAACAATAGTTATATGTCATCTAAGAAGCGAATGTTAAAGCAGTTTAATGAATTAGTCAATTATAAGCAATTTTACTGAGTGAGGCATGCGCATTTTCAGATCCAGACTCCTCAGCTTTTAATACTCTAATCCACAAACCCTAATGTAAGCATCTTTCCAGAAATTGAAAACTGGAAAGATAAATTAAGAAAAAGCAAAAAGCAGAATTATAATTATCATAATAATTTCGACAAATGGGTTGATGAAGTTTCATGTGGCCAGTTAGGGAATTGGAAGACAAAGAAGAGACTACATTTGGAAGTGTTTGGCAGAATGGGCAGACCAAGATTCGATGTTATCTTAGGATACTTCATTTATATGTTTCTTTGCACGTTACTACCATTTTCATCATTTATTACCTAATCCTTGAATTTCATAATGGCTTAGTTCAACTAACCCATCTTTCAGTAAAACTAGAGGACTAGGTGCTTAAAATACAAGTAAAGATCCAAGAAATTAGTGATACTTGGTGTAAAGGAAAAATTACATTTAAGTTCCCAGATTGATAATATTTAAATTAAAGATTTTTTAAAACTATAATTATTTTTAAGGATTAAAATTATTATCATATTTTAAGTAACTTATTATCCTGTGTTAGCAAATTTGCTGCTAAATTTTGAGAAAGTTACAATTCAAGTAGCTTGGTAGTACTAAATTTGGATTAATCTCTATTAATCTTGTAGTACTCTACCCCTCCTCTATTCTTGGACATTTTTTAGATTAAATCCGAATTATTTGAATTTAATATTTGTTAAGATTAAATATCTCAATTGTTATTATTTTAAAGATTAAATAATTCAAATTTCATAAAACAATCCAGAAATAAATAATAGTAGAATTAGCATTCATGCATTATGAACACAAACTTCATTGACAAGGATAATGATGTGAAATTATTGACCTTTTGTACCAAGGCAGATTTTGTTAAAGCAGCTGTAGCTGTCAGTTCATTTTTAAATGCATAAATCACCAAAAGGAAAAGTTCCGGTAATGATTAATGTCATTTTGGCTCTATCGTCTGGGTAGTCTGGGTAAAGATATGCAGAGAATATACACACACACACATATATATAATATTATGGGAAATGATGCCAATATTTGGCGTTCCAGCCAAACATCTTAAATGGAAAAAAAAAACACTTTAAAATAATTTAGTAATCTCACACACAACTTAGATGAATAAATACTTAATGCAAGTGTTTATGTTATTTTATTTTGTATAAAAAATTATTCTAGTCCCGAATAAATATAGGTAAATTTTTTATTTAGTTTTTTCACATTATATATTTCAATTTAGTCCTCAATTAATTAAGGGCTTGCAATGTTACGTTTCCGTTCTATCTTCATTTGAATTTTGACACAAGACCTTTCTACCTTACTTTATTAACTCCTAACATTTAATGTCCAAATAAAAAAAATACTGTAAGATTTGACATTAAATTTTAAATGGAGATGGATATGAGATGGGATTAAGAAAGCAACATTGCTAATATTTTAATAATTAAATTAAAATTAAACTTTCACCTATTTGTAATTATTAACGTAAATTCTTATCATTAAACTAGAACAATTACTCATAACAAACACCTAAAAAACTGGGAATCTGAAGGGCAAAGAAGAATTTACTAACCCTTGAAAGGAGGCAAATCATGGACTGCATCTGGTTCCTCCCAATGGAATCTCCAACGAAAGCCATGGATTTTCCCCTCACAATCTCCAGAAACTGAAAGGGATTGAAAATGGGAAGGTCACAGCCATTAGGTTTCCATCTCCATTTCATGAACTCAGAGTCTGGTCTTCCATACTTGATGCAGTTCTGGTGCTCATGGATGGCCCAGCACGTTGTGTTTGTGTAATACGGAGCCTTGGGGTTTGGAACCCATTCTCCTGTGAAGAGGTCGCACATGGTGATGGAGGTCGAAGGTAGGCTCGTTGACTCGTTCAGATCATCAAATGCAGAAGAAGAAGAAGATGATGATGAAGATGAAGAAGAAGAATGGTGGTATCGGAATAAAGGGTTAGATAAAGGAGTGATGGTGAAGAGAAGAATGGCGAAGACTGCGAGTAATGTTACTTTTGGGATCATTTGCTTTGGGCTGTTTTTCCCAAACAGAAGCTCCATTATTTGGAACTTCATCTGGTAGAGAGAGAGAGAAGGGAAGAGAATTAATGAAGCTATTTTTGATCTATTATATATATATAGTGTGTGTGTGATGAGATTGGTTCGGTTAATTTTTTTTTTAAGTTTTTATATTATTATGTATAATCCATGTACTAATTAATCAGTTCGAGGTAATTACCCATGGTTCAGAACTTAGAAGTAAGGTGGGTGCTAAAGAGTTTATTAATTAATTAAGATTTCAGTTCTCAAATTATTCATTATACCTTTTTTGGCTAAGATTTATTATACCTATTTAACTTATCAAAGATTAGGTAAGATACTGAACACAACATTATTTATAATTTATGAATAATATATTTTTTTATAAATTTTTTTCCAATATTCTTTTTAAAATTTATAATTAATGATTATATTTTTTTGTGATTGTTGTTTATCAATTAACTAATTAATTAATTTTGGAGATTGAGATTAAATACCTTTCGTATTTAAGTATTTTTTTAGCTCACAACAAATAACAGAGAAATACTTGCTGAAAAAGTGACATCCTTGGTAGACAGAGTCTCCGTACAAAAATACACCCATCAATTAATGTCTCGCTTTAAATCATGCGTTTTGCCCCCATAAGAGCGCCAATCTAAAAATGATATCCCTATATACATATATATATATATATATATGTATGGATTTGAATAATTGGGAGGCACGTGATGCATTTAATGAGTGCTTGTGCTCTTGATCTGATCTCTCACATCCCATCCCTTTCCACAGTAACTCGTGCAATGTTTTGGGTTTTCAAAGCCACATAATTTTTTAATCTTAATTTTGTGAAACCCAAATATTAAATCCAGGAAGCTGGGGTTTCTTTTTCAATTCCAAGATTACCATTTTAAATGTCTTGCCCGCAACCAAAGTATCAGGCAACTACTGAGCCCCATATATTTCTCCAATTCAAAAAAAATACCTACATTTTTTTAAATGTGACTACATTAAAGGCTAATCTCTTGAAATATAAAAGGTGAATGGTAAACTCTTTTCAACTAAATTTGCTTTACACATAAAAATTATCAATCAAACCATAAACATCTTGTTTATGGGGTAAGAATTCTTATTTTTTATGCTAACTTAAGTTGATAAAAAAAATAAATGCATTATTTAGATTACTATTCTTATAAATTTTATCCATATCAATATCATTAATATGAGGCGAGCGTACAATGAAAATATGGAAACTGCCAAAATGTTTAATTTAATAGAAAAAGGGTTATGTAGAGCCAAATTTGCATGTGAAGCAGATTCTTATATATCCACATCCATCCTCCATTCTCTCATTTTAACATCCAGATTAAAATAAATTAGTTCCCCTTTGAGGTTTTCAAAATTTACACTATGCCTCTCTTTTTATTTTTCTTTTTTTTTTTTGGGTTAAAACCATACATAAATTTCTTCAACATTACTTCGCATGCTTGAATGGCCTAGCATTAGGCCCTCCTCTAAGTTAATTAAATTTTACTGTAATTTTAATTTCATTTAAATTATACTATCATTTAAGCTTGCTTCTTTTTTTTTTTTGCCATCAATCTAGTTATGAATATATTGCCCTAACCCTCCTAATTTACTCAAAAACTCCATCAATAAAACTAGGAGGACATCTAAAACGCGTGAACCCAAGACTTTACCCAAAGCTTCCTTGGCCAACTTATCAGCAACCCCATTGGCCTCTCTTTTGCACCATGTAATATGCACCACCCAATCTCTATCCAGCATATAAAAAATCTCATGCAACATATTCGCATCAAATCCACCCTCTGTACTGCATATCTCAATTGCTTCAACCAGCTCCAGGCAATCCGATTCAATTACCACTTGTCGCACACTTAACTCCCATGCTAGCTTCAAACCCAAAACCACCCCCCAAGCCTCCGCACTATAACTATTTCCTCTCCCAATATTAAAGAGAAAACCACCCAACACATCACCTCTATGTTTTCGGACCATCTTGCACAAGCTCGCACTTTGGCTATAATCTCAGACGAGCTAGAACAAACATTACAGAAAATCTTTTGGTTACACTCCACCTATAATTGTCTACATGTCAGAGCAAAATAGATATTCTAACATACACCATCCACTATATTACATTGGTTAAGATTCCATTTAAGTCACTGCACATGGTTAGTCATCGAGAAAAACACCACAGAAGCATTCCTGGGCAACACACGAAACCAAACCTCTGTTACAATCTTGCAATCCCGAAGCACATGGAGGACCATCTCTGCAGGCCCCTCACACACAGCACACTCCGCAGATGACGCCATACCTCTCACCAATCGTAACTCATTGGTGACTAAGTGATTTCGAACACAGAGCCACACGAACATCTTGCATCTCTGTGGCACCTTCAGCTTCCATATGCTCTTCCAGAGATTCTTAGATGATAAATCTCCCGTCGTGCATAAGCTAGCGTAGGTCGACTTGGTTGAAAACTCCCCAGAAGGGGACCACGCCATGTGGGCACATCCCCCTTACTCTGAGTTGCCATTTCACTTGCCCGAGCAATCACATAAAGAATATTTTCAGGTAGGTAAGGTGAGAAGAGTTGCCACTGCCAAGCACCCGACTCCAACCTGAAGTCCTACACAAGCAGGTCCTGCATCTCAACTGGGACATCCATAATCACATACTTCAGAAGACACTCATAATGTGGAATCTAGCAATCTTTCCAAAACCTCATAGATCGTCCATTCCCAATAGTCCATGCCAAACCATTTCTCACTTCCTCCCATTTATTTTTAATACCCTGCCATGCCTTGGACCCTGTTCTTCCTCTATCAATCTTTGGAAGCACGTCCTCGCCACACCTGTACTTCTCACGCATGAAATGCACCCAGAGAGCATTACGACGCTTCACCATACCCCACCCTAACTTCATCATGAAGGCATCATTCTGAGTTTTAGCCTGGCGGAGTCCCAAACGTCCTTCCTCCTTTCTACAGACATCTTTCCATCACACAAGATGTACCTTTCTTGCACCCTCGTTTCTACCCCACAAAAAACTGTGACACCTTTTATCAATGTCTTTACAAGTCATTACAAGTAACGGAACAGATTGCATGGTGTAAGCAGGTATTGCTGCCATGACGGAGGACACCAGCGTGTGTCGTGTAGCTAGAGAAAGCGTCTTCGCTTTCCAACTTGTTAGCCTACTATCCATCTTATCTAACACATGCTTAAAAGTATTATTTGAGACCCGTTCATGATGCAAAGGGACTCCAAGATACCTTCCCAAATCTACAGTGGAAGTGAATCCCAAGAACTCACTAATTTCCTTCACCCGATTATGATTCACAATTATAGAGAAAAATATCCGTGACTTCGTGTTATTGACCTTCTCCCCAAGGGCTTTACAAAAATCATCCAAGCATGCCTTTATGAGGCCAGCTTGATCAAGGCTTACTTCAGCAAACAAAATTAAATCGTCGGCAAAAAATAAATGCGAAACAGGTGTACCTTTTTTTTTTTGCAACTTAAAAGGGAGCCAGGACCCACCCTCAACTTCACTTTGGATAAGATGAGCAAACTTCTCCATAACCAAAACAAATAAATATGGAGATATGGGATCTCCTTGTCGGAGACCTCTAGAAGTAGCAAAAGAGGCACCTTTCATAACATTCCAGAGCAATTGCATACCGGTAGAGGAAATGCAACTTTCCACAATATCAGTAATATTCTGCGGAATTTTCAACTCCTTCAAACAATTAGAGACAAACAACCATCTTACCCTGTCATACACCTTTTCAAGGTCGATCTTGATCACCATAAAACCTTTCCTTCCTTTTTTTGACTTCATAGAATGAATGATCTCTTGGGCCAAAATAATATTATCAATTCCTCATGAACAAAACTACATTGATTCGGTGCCACCAGCAACGGCATTATTCTCTTCAATCTCTTCGATATTATCTTTGTTAAGATTTTGTATATGACATTACATAAACTGATAGGACGAAAATCACGAATGAACTTAGGCTTATCTGTCTTCAGGATTAGTACAATATGAGTACCATTAACCTCCCTTATTTCAAAAGGAAAATTAAACAATCTGGTAACCATACTAACCACCGAGCTTCTGACGATATCCCATTGACTCCGAAAAAATAACAGATTTAAGCCATAAGGTCCCGAGGCTTTCAATGGACCCATATCAAAAAGTGCATGTTTAATCTCAATAGGATCAACCTCCCTCCCTATCCATGACAGTAGGTAATCGTCTACCGTAGGAAAACTGGCACCGAAGTCAATGTTTCCATTAAAGTTTACATCATCCGTCAATAAATTCATGCAAAAATCAGTACCAACTTGCTTGATCATAAACCCACATTCCATCATCCTTTCTCAGTGCTTCAAATCTTTTCCTTCTCTTTCTATTATTAGTCATGGCATGGAAAAAGCGGGTATTCTTATCTCCTGAGTTATACCAATTATATCGGGACCTTTGAAGCCACATGATTTAACTCCTCTAGTTGCATCCACAACCCATCCCTCTCCTTTTCAAGTCGGTCGTTCGGGGTACCCTCATAAAAGTGCCTATTAATGGTCTCCGTGCATCTCAATAGAGAAATCTTCCTTTTATTCACATTCCCAAACACATCCTTATTCCACTGAATAACATTCTCCGTAAATGAACGAACGTTTTCTCCCACTGTCTTGAATTGAGCCATGATGTCTTGACAAAATCATGGAACTCATCATGTGCAACCCAAGGAGCGAAAAAACGGAAGGGCCATTCACCCCTTCATTCCTCTGAAGGGCCATAGGTTTTAAGCAACAGAGGTGCATGATCATATTTGAATTTAGGGAGGTGCGTGATAGTTGCATGGGGAAATGATTCATACCACTCAGCATTAGCCACTGCTCTATCTAAACGACTGTAGCTTCGTCCTCTACTCCAAGTGAAAGGAGGGCCATAAAAACCCAAATCATCTAAGCCATTATCCAACACCCATTTCTGAAACAACCTTTCAGCAGGTATTTTCTTCTTCACAACAGAGCTTCTTTCATCCTCCTTCAGAGTAGCATTAAAATCACCACACACACACCAACCCCCCAAGATTAGCCCGGCCAGCCTCGTGAGTTGATTCCAAAGATTCCTACGTTTGGCCACATCTTACCCGAAGTTACCTTAAGCGTCTCTTGGTGATCAACTTGTGAATTGTGATGCATCAAATAACCCATTAGCTCCTTGAACTAATCTTGTTATTTATAGATCATATTTATATTCAATTTTCAATATTTTGTGCTCAAAATTCTCAACTGAAAACTAATAAATATATATTTTATACAATAATATGACAAATGTATAATTTAATTAAAAAATCATATAATTATATCATTATATGTAAAAATCACATTTATCTCATTCTTATTGAAATACTATGCACTTATCATTTTTTACTAGAAAACTTAGCAATGAGAATATCTAAAAAATTATATATAAGTTTTTTTAATTAATATTGGTTAAAGAACTTCTATGGAAACAATGAAAAATTATGCATGATAGCATAAACTTATTTTCCAATAACACTAAGATCTATATTAATATACAAGATTTTAATGAGTTGGTCTCTTGGTATCTCTTACGTCAAAAGAAAGCCAAAAAAAAAATTGTAGTCAGTAATTGTTAGTTTCAAATGAACTTATTATTTATTTTATTATTTTAAAACATCTGAAGCATATAGTTAAAACCATAACCGTAATTGACGTTGTACCTATTGCTTAAATGCTACAACTTTGATTAGACTTTTTGTTTTCTTGGTACAATGCATGGGACAAAAGTCCAAATTACAGCACTCAGGGGTTAGAACCCCAGACATGAACGTGAAAATTATGGGCCAGCGCTCAGTGTTATTGGGCCTGAGCTTACAAAGTAGGATACAAACATTTTATTTTTTTGGGATTGATCAACCAAAAACAAGTTTCTTGTACTGCACTTTCTAGGGCTGATTTTTTTTTTTTGACTGTTATATCTTTTAGACTTGGTCATGACGCTTTTTAACTTTTCTCACCAAAGAAAAACTGAAAGGTCATGATGCCTTTTTAATTATTAATAAAATTAATTCGTTATATTATATATATATATATATATATATATTTGGGAGTGACTAATAATATAGCTTGTCAAAGGAAGGGATTAATCTCACTCGGAATATAAAAAGAGAAGGATAGCTAATTAAATCTACTCTATATAGGAACGTGAAAAATTAATCCCTAACCACTTGCTTAAAGAATAAAAGATCCAATTACTTACACGTAAGTTGGTGTTATATTATAATACATATTAATTTTAAATTAAGTGTTGTGTAATTAAAAAGAGTATTTTTTTTAAATATTTGTATTATATTCTAACTCCACTTATGTGATATTATAACTAGTTCTAAACCCGGATAAAAAAGGAGGGTTGTGTTAGATCCTAGACAGCCAACGTAAAATTTTGTTGAATCTATATAACATGGATCAAGGGCGTTTTTATGCTAAGGTTAGGTCATTATCCAGAAGTAATGCGCTGTATGGCTCAAATACAGTGTAAAATGAGTTAAAGCCGCTACATCGACTCTTAGGTGTAGTGTTAAATGAGTAAAGGTTCTCACATCATTTTGAATGGATGTGGGTAAAGAAGTTAGTCAAAAAGAGTCACTACTAGAAAAATGGCATTTAGCGAGGGACAAATCCCTCGCTAAATGTCATTTTTCCCTCGCTAAATTGAAAATCCCTCGCTAATTTGATCGCTAAAAACCGCGTCGCTAATTTTAGCGAGGAATGAGTTGATTCCCTCGCTAAATTAGCGAGGGAATTAGCGAGGGATTTAATCCCTCTCTAAATTTAGCAAGGGATTTAATCCCTCGCTAAACTACAAAAAATTCAAAATTGCCATGTCACCATCAAGATCACGCTATGTCACATCATTGCCATGTCACCCGCCATCCATGCCACACCACCGCCATATCACCGTGATTGCGACACGTCACTGCCATGTAATATAATTGTTTCAAATATGCATTTGCTTAGGTTCGAACCCATGACCTCCTGCTCTTAGTGCCTTTATATTCAGACTTTTGCCAGTTAAACTGTATTGTATTTGCAGTCTTTATATGAAATATTAAATATATATTATTTATTTACACACTAATACACACATATATTTATAAATTAATATATTGTTAAAAAATAAAAATATATTATAATTTTAGTTATTAATATAATAAAATATTTTATATTTTGAATTTTGTAATAAATGAATTTTCATTTTCATTTTTTTGCCAACAAGTTATAAAAATTAATCTAACTATTTTTATTAATTTAAAATAATCAACTGATAAAAATAATTTTATAACATAATTATTAAAAAAATTTTAATTCATTAAAATTAAATTTTTAATAAAATAATTTTAATCTATTAAAATTAATTTTAAAAAATTTAGCGAGGGACAAATTCCTCGCTATTTATAATAATTTAGCGAGGAATAAAAAATTCCTCGCTAGTTTAGCGAGGGAAAGGATATTCCTCGCTAATTCCCTCGCTAACTTTAATTCGTCGCTAATTTCTCACTATTTAGATCATTTAGCGAGGGATGAGTGATCCCTCGCTAAATTCCCTCGCTAAATTGCATTTTTCTAGCAGTGAGTAAGATTTAGTTCGGTTCTTGGAATATTTGTACCTTAACAGGAAAATCTATCGAGGTGGTGGACGTTATAACTCGAAGGAAAATTAACATATTGTGTTTTTAAGAAACTAAATGGGTGGGAAAAAAGGCTAAAAAGCTAAACACTACTAGTTCTAAACTTTGGTACATAAGGAATGTCAGAGCAAAGAATGAAATTGGTATTATTGTGGATAAAATTTGGAAAAAGAATGCGGTGAGAGTCAGAAGGATTAGAGATATGATCTTATCCTTAAAATTGACTATTGGACATAATACTTTTAATGTTATTAGTGCTTACGCACCTCAAGTAGGGTTAAAAGCATATATTAAGGATAAATTTTATGAAGATTTAGATGGTTTGAGTCGAGACATCCCACAAGAGGAAAAGATTTTTATTGGTGGGGGTTTTAATGGTCATATGGGGAAAGAAACAAGGTAATATATGGGAGCTCATGACAATTTTAGTTTTGGAGAATTAAACGAGATGGAGCATTACATTCTTAATTTTTCAATGATTTATAACTTCACGATTGTGAACACTTATTTCAAGAAATGAGAGGAACATTTAGTCACATATAAGAGTAGAGGCTATAGGTCACAAATTGACTTCTTTTTAGTAAGAAATTCAGATAAAAGAACTTGTAAAGACTGTAAAGTAATCCCTGGTGAGAGTTTAAATTCACAACATAGGGTCCTTGATATACTGGTTAAGAGCCGTAAACTGCGAAATCAAAAAGTCTTAAATCCTAGGACCAAGTGGTAGCAACTAAAAGATGAGCAACAATTAACCTTTATGAGAAAAGTATTGGAGGAAGGTAATTGAGGCTCCCAAGAAAGTACTAACATCTTTTGGGATGAGATGGTTAAAATGATAATGGATATTGCTAAAGTAGTCTTGGGTGAGTTCAAAAGTTTTAGACCTAGAGATAAAGAATCTAAGAAGTGGAATGAGAGTGTGTAAGAAAAGATTAAACATAAAAAATAATGTTTCAAAACCTTATACTTGTACAATAACATGGAAAATTAAAAGAGTTATTGCTTAGTTAGAAAGGAGACTAAAAAAGTAATGAGTGAGACTTGATCTAAAACTTTTGAGAAATTCTATCAAAATTTAGGAACGAAGAATGGTGAATGTAAGATTTACAAAATTGTCAAGAATAGAGAAAGAAAATCAAGAGATTTGGATTAAGTAAGATGCAATAAGAATGATGAAGAAAAAAATTTGATTACTAATGATAATATTAAATAAAGATGGGAGAACTACTTTTATAAGTTCTTTAATGATGGATTGGGTATGACTAGTGATATAGAATGTTTAATAACTCACGGAGATGAATTGAATTTGAGTTTCTATCATAAGATATGGGTTGGAGAAGTAAAAGAATCTATTGAGAGAATGGATAATATTAAAGATATTGGTCTTGATAGTATTCTTATCGAAATTTGAAAATGCTTAGGAGAGAAAAAGGCTTTGAGGCTCACTAAGCTTTTTAATGAGATTTTAAGGTCAGTGAAGATGCTAAAGGAATGGAGAAAGTGTATCTTGGTGCCCATATACAAGAATAAAGGGGATATTCAAAATTATGTTAATTATTGAGGAATAAAACTCATGAGTCATACCATGAAACTTTGAGAAATGATTGAATATAGGCTAAGAAAATTGTCACATATTTCATAAAACAAATTTGAATTTATGTCAGAACGGTCTACAACAGAGGTTATTTATTTATTAAGAGATCTGATTAAAAGATATAAGAGTAAAGAGAGAGACTTGCATATGATTTTCATTTATTTGGAAAAATCCTATGATAGAGTACCTAGAGCTAGCAAAACGGGTCAAGTCCGACGGGTCGGCCTGAAAAATCCAAAAAAATAAGCAGGCTGGGTCTCAATTTTCAGTGTTAAAATACAATACGGGTTTTTCGGGCTAGGCTAGTGGCAAGCCAGCCTGAAAGCCCGTTTCTTTTTTCTTTTTCCTTTTTTTTGTTTAAAATATTAAAAAATACATATTATTTTATTAATTAATAATATATAAATTATAAAATTTAAATATTATATTATTTTTTTATGAATTATGATGATAATTAGTTGTATTAATTTAAATAATTATATAAAAAAATTTTATTAAAAAACATGAAAAATATTAAAAAATTAAAAAAAAATCCCATGGGCCGCCCCGTAGGCTGATCCACTGGCTCGGGCCTGAATTTCTAGGCCCATTTGTCAAATAGGACTTTTAGGCCCAACCCAATTTGATAGCTCTAAAAGCATCAAGAAATGTGTTGTGGAAAGTAATGGAGAAGAAAGATATTTATGTAGTTTATATTTAAGTTATAAAATATATGTATGAAAGGGTAACAACAAGTGTGAGAACTCCTGGAAGTGAGACAAAAGACTTTCCTGTAAGGATAGGTTTACATCAAAGATTTTCCTTGAATCCATATTTATTTGATTTGGTTTTGGATATTCTAACAGAATATATACAAGAGAAAATTACTAAGTGTATGTTTTTCGCGGATAACATAATCTTAATTGAGGATTCAAGAAAATATGTCAACTTTAAACTAAAATTATGGTGACACTTTGGAATCAAAAGGTTTCCACTTGAGTAAAAGTAAAACAGAATATATGCATTATAAATTTAATAAGAGGTCGGTTAAAAATGATTTAGAGGTAAAAATTAGAGAGCAAATCATTCTAGAAGTATCAAAGTTCAAATATTTGGGGTCAATTTTACAGAGTGATAGTGAAATTGATGAGGATGTTATACATAAGATACAAATTGAGTAGTTAAAATGGAGAAAAATTTCAGGAGTTATTTATGGCGGTAAAATACTTACAAAGATTAAAGAAAAATTTCTTTAAGGTATCTTTACAGATTAAAGAGAAATTTTATGAAAAGAGTTATTTGTGACTATAAAATACCTACAAAGATTAAAGAAAAATTTCTTTAAGGTACCTTCACAGATTAAAGAGAAATTTTATGAAATTGCTATAAGGCCAACAATGCTATATGGTTATGAATATTAGGCTTTGAAAGGGCAATAAGAGTATAAGATGAGAGTAGCAGAGATGTGAATGCTGAGATGAATATATGATCATATAAAAATGGAAATAAGATCAGAAATGATTGTATACGAAGGAAAATCGAATTAGTACCTATCAAGGAGAAAATGGTGAAAAATTGTTTAAGATGATTTATGCATATACAAAGAAGAGAACAATTGAAGCCAATAACGAGAGTTGATCAATTGGCTTGAAACTCTATCAAAAGGGCGTAGAGGAAGACTAAGAAGGACACTAAGAAAAGTTATAAAGCGTGATTTTTTGATAAATTATTTATCTGAAAAGATGATATTTGATAGAGTTAATTGACGTTGTATGATTCATGTAGTCAATTCCATTTAGTGTGATAAAACTAATGTTATTGTTATTGTTGTTGTAGTATTATTTTCTTTTTTCTTGTATTTTAATTTAAAAAAGAAACATAATTAACTATTTTTATTTTAGTTAAGTGGATAGCAAAAATAAAATTTTAAAAATTAAAAAAAAACTTATGGCCTGTTTGGTGTAGTTTTTAAAAACAGTTTTTCTGTTTTCAAAATAGAAAAATAAAAAAACTTGTTTGGTAAACCTGTTTTTTATAAACTGTTCTGAAAAATAAAAAAATAAAATAATAGAAAACTCAGAACATCTTTAAGGTGTGTTGTAGTTTTTATTCTGAAAAATAAAAGAAAAAGTGAAAAACACCACCTCATTAATGATAAAATTATAAATTTTGAATAACTCATCTATCACTCACTAGTTATGATTTTGAGAACAACTATTTAAACATATTTTTTTGTTTTCTTGTTTTCAAAATTTATTCTCGAAAACAGTTTTATAAAACTGTTTTAAAAATAAGAAAATAAAAAACACTGTCAAACAGGCCGTTGCTCTTTGTCCAGGGTGGCTACTCTAAACAACATTAGATGACCAACTTTTATTGCGTCCCAAGCACACAACACGGTATCTTAACCAACCTTAATTGGTTAATCACCTAATTGATAACAAAAAATTTGTCGTTCCTCCTATCGCAATTTTCTTTTCAAACGTTTTTCTTTTATTTTCTGTTTAAAATTTAAAAAAATTGTGATCCATCTAAAATCATATTTCAAAATAAACAAAAAGCCACTTTATAGGATTTGGATTCCCTACAATCCACAACTCCCTCAATTAAGTGTAAAGGTAAAAATATTTACGTTATTTTTATATTTTTGTTTTGTATATAAAAATTTATCTTTCTCCAATACACAAGCAATCGAGAATGTTGAGCATTACAGGAATTCCAGGTCCGTGATTTCTTGACACACTCTCTCTTGCTTTTTCATTTCTTACTCATTTCCTTATATTTCTCTCTCCATTGTGATCTTCCACTACTCAAATCAAATAGATAAAGCAGATTGAGTATGAAAAGTAATATATAGAGAAAGTATGAAAATGATCTATAATTCTATATCCATGCCAACCCGAAGCTCAATGCTCCACCTGTGGTTTCAAATATTTTCTTAAAGATAAACCATTCTTAATTTCACATTATATGTTAATAATTGTGGGTTTGGGTTTTTAAAATAGTAAAGAAGTCATTGTAACTAAGACAAAATAAAATAAAGCTTAGAAACTATATTAATTTAATAAATGTTTAGTTAAAAATAAGATTAAGATTATTTCTAACCAACAATAAGGATAAATCTCTATCAGGATAATGAGAGTAGACACATTCCAACTAGTTAGGTTTGCTACAAATATAAAGACTAGTAATCAAATAACTTCTAATATTCAAACTAACCTGAATTGGTAAATATAAATTTCCATCCCTCCTACCAAATCTTTTAGATTCCATCCCCGTAAAAGTCTAAACCATAAGAAATGAAGTACGAAATGATAATGTTCTCTTACCTATAATTTTGGGTAAAATAATATGAATGCAATTATGTCTATTGTTACCATTACTTCAACAAATTCTTCTGATAAAGACCTTCATATATACGGATACACACGCATACATAGATATATATACATATATTTAAATCCTTTCATTAGCTTGCGGGCCAACTTAATTAATCACATGCATTTGAGGTTTTTTTTAGTAGTATACAATAAAAAAAATAAACAATTTATGAAGATACAATATGCCAAAAATTATTTATCAGAATATCACACTTAAAATGGAATTGCATCACTGGGGAAAGGTGGTCGGATACACGGATATTGATTGGGGAAGAAGGGAGGAGGAACGGCTATTGAGGGGTTGGGGGCATGGGAGGGCTATGCCTACTACCCACTTAAAAAAAAAAAGACAATAACACCTACTCTTGAATTTTTTTTTAATATACGCCATGTGAGTCTTTGAATTTCTCAAAGAATTTAATAAATAAGCATTCATCTTTCATAACTTCAGTTTAAATTATTAATTGGGAAAATTATCAATTAATTTGTATAAGTATCTATTAAATTATATATTGTTTATTTGTTGGCAACAATCATCAAGCATTTGGTATTACTAACCCATAAAAAATGGAGCATTATAGAACTCCAAATAAAGAGTTTTTACTTATTTGTAGCAAACTATAGATTGTGTTTTTTCTAAGTTACTTTGATATACAAAATAAAACAAAAAAAAATTCTAGCGATGGAAAATAATTTTTATCCTCTAAATTAAAAATATAATAAAAAATAAAATAATTCAATAATAACTATAAAAATCTAATAGATATAAGAACAAGAAACAAAAATCCTCTTCTTGCTAATAACCATACGTGACCTTATTTATTTGTAAGTTCAAATTGTGGACGAAAAGCAAACTACTACTTACCCTTCAATCTCTCTTTCTACTTGATTGTTAGTTGTTCCTCGACCTCTTAACTAACAAAATTAGCGATGTATATATTGTTAAAAAAATAATAACGATGGTGATTTATCAAACTTACATACATGCATATATACATACACACACACACATACATACATATATATATATATAGAGAGAGAGAAAGAGTTTTCCAAAATATACAAATCAAAAAATAAAAAAAAAAACGTGGGAATTCCATCACAACAACAATTTAAAACATGGGTCTATAACCTTTTTCCAAACAAAAATCTGGGGCACCCTAAATCCAATATTGTTAAATTTAAAATGCAAGGTTAAGTTTATATTACTAGAGTTTTTTTTTGGATAAAAATAACAATTTTATTAACCAATTAACAAGCAATACAAGGGTCAGAGCAAACTAACACCGGAGATGTATATTTCCTAGCCTCAGTGTCATCAATAACACCAAAAACATAAAAGGTGAAATTATCTAATAAAGAAATGATATCAAATGAAATATATAATGAAGCCTAATACTATGACCCATAGCAAACAAATCTTTACTATTAGAAATACTTTGAATTATCTCCAATGAAACAAATCTTTACTATTATCTAAGTTTATATTACTAGAGTTTTAAAGATCTTGCTGTTATATATATATATATATATATATATATTTTTTTTTAATCTTAAAACACACACAATATATATATATATTAATTAAATAAAGTAGTAAAATTCACGACTCAAACAAATTAATATGCAAGTTTGAACCACACAAGTGACATGGTCTTTTCATAAAAAATTATGATTGTCTTATCTTTAAGATGTAAAAAAGAAAAATTAGATGAAACAGTACTATTTATAAGACATGAAAAATAAGGCTTGGTCATTAGATAGCTCATTAATTTGCAATGGACAAAAGCTCACATCTTTTTTTTTTTGGGCCTGAGACAAAAGCTCACATCTTGTTTAAAACGAAATTATTGAATATTTTATATGCATGCATTTATCTCTCCGTAAATACAGTCTTATCTTATCTCATCGTATCACTTAATAATGATAGTTCATTTGTCCATAATACAATTCATGCATTTTTTTACCAGAATTCGTGTATTCATGTTTGTCTATTATGTTGGCAAAAAAATGTCTATTATCTTTTTTTTCTATTTATCTCTTTAAAATTAGTTTTTGGTCTATCATATAATAATGACAATAATATAATTAATAAAGGAGAGTGATTAGAGCATTGAGTTAGTGAAATTTGGTTGCTAAAAAAATTAGTGAAATTTTATATTCAATTCATGTTAAGTCGATCCAGTCTTCTCCTCCGGCTGATTTTTTATGAAAAATAAAAACTTTTATCCAATTTATTTTAGATATAAGCGTCTCCATTGGACCCCGATGGACCGATATAATTATGGGCTATTAAAAAGTTTTCATATTTTTATTATTTAATAAATTTTTTATTATTTAATAAATTGATTTCAAATAAAAAGGCAAACAAAGGAAAAATATCGAGCTGTGTAGGAATGAAAATTGTCCACTCGTCACCCCAACTTTCACTTACCCTCACATAAATTTCGGCAGAGCATTTTTTATGTTTTTTTGTTTTTTGGGAGATTTTCATGCATGATGCATGCACCGAGAAACAAATATCACATATGATGGAATCATACTTCTCATTTAGATCAATCAATTAAAAAATATTAAATATTTATTTTCCAAATTTTTTAATAAAATTATAACATGTTAAACTTTTGGAGAAACTATAGTTTTTTTTTGGCCAACAGAAAAATTATAATTTTAGTTAGATTATTTTATTTAGTTCTTAATCTGAACTTTATGATTTAAAATTTTAGTGATTAGTTTCTATTATTAAATTTTATAGATTTAACTTGATGTTTATTATCTTATCATTCTAAATATGTATAATTTATATTAAGAAGAAAGATAAAAATAAAGATAACGAAATAAGATTAATTGAATTCATATATATATAAATAGTGACAAAATATAATAATAAGATTAAATAAAAACAATTTAAACTGTCATTATTTAATTTTGAATTTCTAAACCATAAAAATAAAATTTAAATTGAATGAAATTATATGTATAAAAATATATTCTTAGAATTTCGTATAATAACAATATATTGAAAAATTTTCAAAAAGAATATCTTCTAATTACAATTCATGATTCTATAAGTGATTTTGACAATAAATATAAACATTTAAAAATTATGGTTATAATTTTAATTCAAATATAAATTAATTTCTTTTTTGTTTTTATCACCGTAGTTGCTCAATTACTTTTTTTTTTCTTTTTTGAGTTAAAAATACTAAATGTACACAATTAGCCAAAAAAAAAATGTTTAGTGTAATAAAAAAAATAAAAAAATGGACATATAAATAAATGTTTGGGTGGGAAGTTTTGTCAGGCATTCATGAGAAGACCTAATCTCTTACTTATATGCGTGGTCCGCCTTCTCTCCTCTGAATTGCCCCCACCTCTATCCCACTTTCTTCATCTTCTTCTTCTTCTTCCCGTTTTCGCTGAACTGAACTTCAATACTTCAATTCAGCCAGCAAAATCCTTCACAAGGTACTTTCTCTTCCTTCGCTCAGTTATCTTTCTGCCTCCTTTTTCTCTTTCGATATATATGAGAGTTTGGATGCTTTGAGTTTCAGTGTTCGAAATAGAATCGGCAAAAATGGCGATGAAGGGAAATCTGGGGAGGTTGGTGGAGAGTTTAAAGGCGAAGATTACGAGGTCGTTGAAGATGAAGAGTAACGATATGGATTATAATTATGATAAGATGGAGAAGAGTGAGAGTATGAGAGTGGAGATTCGAAGCAGAAAGGCCAGAAAGCTCATCGAAGATACTCTCAAGATTGCTGATTCCCCAAAAACCAAATCCGTCGCCTTCTGACATGAATCTTAATTAGTACTTTCTTTCTTCTTCGTCTCCTCATGTAATTTTACACTCTCTTCAATAATATTTAAGGTTCTGTTAGTTCTAGTCTTCTTCATCTCTGTGTATGAATGTAACTTAACCAGATTTTCATTAATTTCTCTCTTTATTTTAATCTCTGTTTTTTCTCTTTTCCCTCCTCTAATCTTTCCCCATTGAATTATGTTGAAAAGCATTTTAAAGGTTCAGAAAACCATTTTTGTAAAATTTAAAGTTCAGAAATAATATTATGTACAATTTTTCGTCAGCTAATTAATTATTCGTTTTCAATACCCTTTATGATTTTTAAAAAAATATATATACACTCATACTACTGTTTTTTACATTTCAATCGCCCTTTTGAATCTGATACAAAACTTGAAGAGCATTAATGGGAGCACAGCAAATATATTGATAATGACTTCGTTAAAAATAGGACTAGTTACTTGTTGTCATTAAATGTTACTGTTATTATTACTTGTTATTATTGTTACTGTTATTATTACTTACTTACTAGATAGTACTGCCTTCGTTTTTTTAGCAATTAAGAGTTTGGACACCTTACTTTGTTTCCAAACAATTGCATTTTAGAATTTTAAGATAGTATTAATTATGTTTTGATATTTTTTTTTTGTGAGTAATAAGAATATCATTAGCCAACCATCGAAGACTAATTTTTTAAAATATCAAAAAGACTAAAGTGAACTATGACAGCAAAATACAATAATATTTTATTAATTTTTAAGCTATTTATTAATTTTTTTAGTTTATCTCTGAAACTTTAAAAAAAATCAATTATTTAAAAATGGAAGGAGTAAAAATTACTCAATTATAAATTTCACATTTAATTAAATTAATTAAATACAAATTTGATGTATGTGAAAGAGAAAATTTACTACTCCATGTCAAAATGAGTTTTAGAATTTTCATGCAAATAAAATAATTATTAAATAATCTAAATTATAGTAAAGTTAAATAATATTTTACTAAAATACTTTTAATTCAAATATTTTGATATTGAAAAATGACAAATATTTTAAAAAATCATAAAAATTTGAAATGAAGGGAGTAGTATTTAATTAAATGGGATCCTCTTGATCTTTTTATTTCTTATAAAATTTGAAAAACTATAAGGCAACAAAAATATCTACATTTCTGTGTTTGACTGTATTGTTTTTTTGGTTACCAAATTAATTTACGGGATTAAACAAAACCATCTATAGCTATATATATGATTAAAAGATGAGTTACATGATGTATGATGTGCGAATAGTTGAATTCCTGTAAATTTTATCATATTTATTGATGATATACTGTTAATTTTGACAAAATAAAATATAACCCAATAATTTCTTATACTCTTAAAATAAAAAAAGCTAACTAAATCCTACCATGTGATAAATGGTTGAAATCCTCTTGATGTAAAATAAAAGAGAGAGGGAGGGAGAGAGAGAGAACCAACTAAATTTGCTGAGCAGAAATAATTTTATTTTATACTAAAGTGACAACCTTTCAAAGGTTTTAATATGTAAAATTGACCATTCCAACTCATAAGCCATCAGAATTGTTGATAGACACGATTGTACATACTATCTGCATGGTAGTCCTTTCGGTCTTATATATAGGATCTTTTACCTTGATCCTAAATATAAGATCCTTTACAATATACGATGTGATATTTATTATGTATTTATAAAAAAATGTCCCTATTTAATGCATTTAAAGAGAAAAAGAGAAAAATTAAATAAGGGTAGTTTTGGAAAAAGGTTAAAATTTTTGGAGAAATCGAGGTAGTTAATTAGTTTTAACTCCTTTTCTTAATCCGCGTGATTCGGTTAAAATTATCTTATATATAAAACCAGAGGGAGGACTAGTAAACTTGGCAAGTTGATTATCTGACTTTAATGTTAACCGGTTTTCGGGATTAGAAAGCAAAAAGATTTTGGACCCATTTGAATATGTTTTTTATTTTAATATTCACAAAATAATTTTATACAATTATTTTTTAGAATAAATTTTTAAAATAAGAAAATAAAAAAATCTGTTTAAATAATTTTTATCAAAATCATAATTAGTAAATATTAAATAATTATTTAAAATTTATAATTTTATCATAAGATGATAATATTCCCATTGACCAAGCCTAATTCAATTAAGAAGAATTTCTGTTTTCGTAGTTAGAACTTAAAGATGTGGTACGTAGAAACTAGAATGTTCTAAGTTGACTTTTTCATTTTTTTACGCATTGGAAAAGGATGAGACTTCAATGTCCACCATGCAAAACTACCCAATTCCCGTATGGCACCATTCTGCAGAAGAGAGTAAGTAAATCCCATGGTTATAAATGAAGGTAGCCACTTGAACTAATCAATATATTGATATCAACAATGCAATATATATAATACTCTCGCCGACTCATGTCTATTACATTATTTTATTATAAATATAGGATATTTTATTTTAATTTTAAATGTAAATTTTGTTTTAGACTATGAGATAATATTTATTATATATCTATAAAAAATACTCATATTTAATTCATTCCGAAAAGGAAAATGAGATTAAATAACTTTTAGAAAAATAACTTGATTTTTAAAAAAATTAAAGTAATTAACTAATTTTAACTCACATCCTTAATTCACATGATTTGATTAAGAGAATCTTATATTGTGAACACCGTATTTTGTCCGGATATTTTACAAAAAAAATAATAATAATAATAAATAAATAATAATAATACAAATAAAAGCGAAAAGACAAAAAAAAAAGAAAATAAAAATAAAGATAAAAAATGAATAAAAAACAAAAAATAAAAATAAAAATAAACATATATAAATAAAAAAAAAAAAAAGGAAGAGAGTTATATTGTGGGTCCAAGATACCACCAGCCCAATTGAGAGCTCGTGGGCTTGGACCCAAATAGCTATGCCCTAAGTGTTTAGGGCAGCAGGCAATTGAGAAAAGGACAAAAGGGAGGCCGCAGAAAGGTGGGGGGGGGGGGAGCACTGAAAGGAAAAAAAAAAAGGGAGGGACGTAGGAAGATTGAAAAGAAAAGAAAAAAGAGAGAGCAGAGCACGCGAGGGAGGGGAGAGAGGGAGCTACATGCGTGAGACCAGAGGGGAAGAGAGGAGAGAGTGAGCACGGAGGGAAGGGAGCTCAGAAGAGAAGACCGAGAACTGAGAGAGAAAAAGAGAAACAGAGGCAGCCGCGAGAGACCGAGACTGAGGATTCGGCTGAAAGAAAACCGGAGGGAGCTCGGTTGAAGGAGCTTTGGGTTAGCCGCGGTGAAGGGGTAGAGAGAAAAAGAGACAGAGGGTAGCCGTGCAAGGCAAGGAAAGAAAGAGCGAGTGAGACAGAAAGGGCACGATGGTGAAGTACGAGCAAGCCGAGGGAGCTAGGGCTCGGGCGTGAAGAGAAGAGCGGACTAGAGAGGACGGGACGAGCGAGCTTGCTTCTGAAGGCACGAGAGATTGGAGGAGGCAAAGCAAAGGGAGCTGCGCATGAGACAAGATGAGAAAACAGAGGGAGCTTCAATCTGAACTCAAGTGAAAGAAAGAACACCGAGAACAAAAGAAAGGGGAGCCTTAAGGCTCGGCTGGGGGGAATTTCAGAGGAAGGAGAACCGTAGGGGGGCGGCCGAGAACGAAGGGAGGCCACGGGTGTGTGAAGGAAGAAAGGAGGGGGCCCGAAAATGAAGCATGAAACCGAGAGGAGAGGCCGCGGGTGAGATGGGTAGAGCTGCGAGAGAGACCGAGGAAGACCGAATCAAGGAGGTAACGAAATCAAGAGAAGGAGGCAGCACAAGGAGAACCCGAAGCAGAGGGAGGGTGAGCACAAGCTTAAGAACAAGTTTGTGGTCCGGGTTCGAAGGTTAGATACCCAAATTGTTTGGGTCAGTTTATTTTTATTTTTATTTTTATTTTTCTTCTGTGCTTGTTTTGATTATGCTGTGAAGCTCAATGCCTCCCACTTTCATTCGTGGTCTTCCCTATTTCTTTCAATATGATTCTGGATGGTTGGTTTGGTTCCCTGTAACCCAGTGAATCCTGGATTTCATCTTATCTGAGTGCTCTGTTTTGTGTATGAGGGTAGCATTGGCCGGGATGCTCTGTTTTGTGTAGGAAAGTAACATTAAACTGCGATTGGCTCATTATGTAGATGATCTCCATCTTATTAAGATAAATGCGAGTTGTTTGTGATTCTGTATCCTGATCCTGTCACGAGTGGAGATTGATTTTCTGTTGTTAAATTCATGGGCCCTGTTTCCCAAGGTATTTCTTCAAGTTGCAAACTCTATATTGCATAGATGATGGTGTGTTGTGTTTGTTGCGTTTAAACGTCTTGCAGATCTTTTTGAATTCTTGTACGCTTTTGTGTATATGGGAGATAATGAAAGAGGTTTATTGTGGTTCTTGTTTACCGCAAACCATAGGGGTATTTCAGCTAGCTTTAAAAATAATAGATTCAAGCTTAAAGTTGATTTGGTATGATTGTTGTTTTGCAAAGGTTTTCGATGGGAAATTATTATGTTTTGCACAATCTAATTGTTTATAGTCCAAAAGAGAATTCTATTTGCCTCAAGTAAAATTAAGTAATTGGGAAGGGAACCAATTTAATTAGGCAAATAAGATGTTAATATCACTCGAGTACAGTTTGTTCCAGTATTTGTTAATAGGTATTGACAATTTCATTCTCTAATTGCCAGTAACTTTTCCACTGTTGATTTATTTTATAAGATTGTCCTCTTTGGGTTCATTCTTTGCACTCATATAAGCCGTTAATCTTATATTTCGGGGTCTCATTAGATGGTTGGCTACTATTTTATGGTACTGCACACTGTAATCTCCTCACCGGTTAAGTCGTGGAGTATTTGGGGTTATTATTGTATCTCTTAGTCCTTGGATTTAATGACATCTTGAGTTAATTTGGTTTGTGGATAATGTTTTGCCATGCTATTTCTCGATTTTATTGAGTTTGGTGAGATTATGCCTTGCTCTCTATTCTTGGGTTTGACATTATAAGGTTGTTTTGTTTGTGTTTGATTGGAGTTTAAGTTTGGAATATGTTTTGATCCATGTTAGCTAGAGGTTGCTACTATGAGTTGTAATGATGCGTTGTATTTGATTTAAATTCTGTTTTGAGATTAAAAGTATCTCGTGTGTTCATATGTTTGCATAAGGAATTGCTTCTTATTAGCATGTGATATTTGGTCTTTAAAAGCAATTACCTTGTTTCCTTCTGCCCCAAAATTTAAGATGAATAATCCTGTTTTATCTTATTTTTTCGAGCCATATGGGAGCATATACCAAGTTTGGGAGAAATCAAGGCCATTGCCACCAAGCCAAGCAGGGAAATGAAAGTTATCAACTTTGAGGCAAAGGAAAAGAAAATGAAGACACTAGAGTTTGCATCTCTTCATCTCATGGTTGGGTGTAAATTGTTTGAATTTGCGCTAGCACTCACCGTGATAAATTGTATTTGATTTTTATGTTTTGTTGTTTTTATTTCTGATTTTGGTTTTTATTTGGTCATAGTTTTTTTCCCTCTATTTTAGAGTTCGCAGCGAGGGACCAATTCTCCGTGTGCATATAGAGTGTCAGTCAATTATACCATGAGTGAGGAGTTGCCATGGTATAAACATTGGCTAAATCTTATTTTATTTTACTTTATTTCATTTTTATTTATGAGCACCAATGTTTTTTTTATTTATTTATTAAAAGTAAAAATAAATAATTCAATGAGAGCTCTTTATTTCAAAATTTTATTTTGGCCTTTATGTTCCGAGTGGTAACACCGTGGGCATTTAGGTGTTAATTAACGAGCTGTGAGTGATGAAGTCACCACAGATCCTAATTGACTTTTTTCCTAAAAAAATAATAATAATAATAATAAATAAAATAAAATAAAATAAAAATAAATAATCTATGAATATATACATGAAAGTCATATTTTTTTAATTTCTTTTACCACTTTTCCTTTTATAAAACAATTTTAATCATATTTGTTTTTATGATCTAATATAAAGTTGATTTCATTCATTTCAATTTTATCTAAGCTTTTTGCCTTTTGCCTTTTGCCACGAGTAGCATCACCGTGAGCACGCAAGCGTAAATCAGTAACTTGTGAGTGATCAAGTCACCACATATGCTGATTATCATCTTTCAAAACATATGTAACGATCACATTTTTTAAACCCTTCTTTTTACATAAATGAATGGGTGTTAAAAGAATTTTTATAATAAAAAATAAATAAATAAATAAATAACTTTATTTGTTTTCTTTTAAACTTTTTGTGCCTTTTTGTCTCGAGTGGCATCTACCGTGGACACTTAGGTATCAATGGGTAAGTGTGAGTGATAAAGTCATCACATGAGCCAATTGGTTTTGTTCTTAAAAAAAATAAATTTTATTTCCAAATATTTCCTTTTCAAATCAAATAAAATATTCAAAATCACAGATACTTTAATCCTATTTTCTAAATTGGGGAAAATATATTTTCTCTTTTGGAAATTGATTAAACAAAAATAAAAATGAAAAGAGCAAATAATGGAAAATGATCTGTCTTTTACAAACTAAAACATACCAACAAATTCTGAAAATTGTTTTCTTTGTGTAAAGACAAATTATTTTCTATTAACCTCTCTTTTCAAAGAAAATATATAATAAAAATACAAACTCAGTGACACGCATTTTTTGGTCCGAACTACGTCGACTTTGATCCCTATCGCAGGGTACGTAGGCCCCAGACTCTCATTCTGGGTCAAGTCCACCTTTGTATATAAATAAACATTTTCCTTAATTTATTTTTTCTAACTTTTCATATTTTCATTTTTTTTTCTTTATTTTTACCTTACATTTTCCTTATTTTTATATTTATTTATTTTTGCATGTGAGTGGTAAAAGGGCAACCAAACTAAATTTGTAAAAAACCATAAAAATTGCATGATCAACCTAAGGTAACCGTTCTTAGGAACGGGTGTTGTGGGGGTGCCTAACACCTTCCCCACTCACAATCGTACTCTCGAACCCAATTCTGATTCGCAGACCAGTCCTTGTCCCTTTTTATTTTTTTTTTATTCCGGTTTTCCAAAATTTCCCTTAAAATTTTGGTGGCGACTCCCTCTAGAAATCGGCCTCCCGCCGTGCGGGCCGGTCTCTCCAATTTTTTCTATTTCCCGCGCCATCCGCGTCGCATTTCCGGGTGTGACATATATTATTTAAGATTATCACAAAATTTAGAAATTTTAAATAATATTATACAATGACTAAAATACACTCATCTAAAGAGTCGTGAATTTCAATTTCCAATGGAAACATTAAAAAAGACTAAGTAATATTTCCCTCCATTCCATTATATAATACACTTTTTTGAGAAATTTATGTTTCATAATATAGTGCGCTTTGCAGATTACATAGTATACTTTTATTTTCTTTCCAAGATTACCCTTGAATGGTAGGTTTCTATATTTATTTATTATTAAAATATTTCATTTCCAATGCATTTAATGAGGGTAACTTGATAAAGGTGAAAATTTTTTTTAATTACTAATTATTATCTTGGTCTGTGTGTGATAGTTAAAAATGCATTATAAACTGGAATAAAAGAAGTACATGAAAAAAGAAAAATGATATCAATAAATGAGAGTATAGCTGAAAAAACAAGATTAATTATCCATTGGAATTGAAAAATAACAGTAGTTTTGAAACAAAATAAAAATAACAAATAGATATGACGGATGGAGCATAACATATAAAGCAAGCGCTATTGTTTATGATCCAAACTCCTATAGTATACAAACCTACATTTAGTTTAGGAAGAAAATTTTGATTTTGAGCCCCAGAACTTTAATTAGAATTACATGATAATCTTCACATACATGCACGCTACGCACACATTGGTGAATTTATACATCATTTTTTTTTCCCAAGCATAAAAAGGTAGCTTTTGAATCAAAATTAATTAACGTGAAATAAAGCTATTTTCAGATATTTAAATGATGTTCAGAAGAGATACATAAGAGATGACGAAATTACTAGATTTTCCACATATGAAAAGATCAGTGTCTTTTGCTTAGATGCAAAGGTCATGTCCGATATAATGATTTAATGAAAGAAGAATTTAGTGAAAGAAAAAATAATAAAGTACGAAATATGAGAAATCCTTTATATATATATATATATTGTTTATTATTTATAAATAAATGTAAAAATAGTCATTTTCACTGTTTTAATTTTATTCAATCTCAATAACAATTACTCCTTCCTATTCAAAATATAAATTCTATTTAATTAATTACATAAGAATTAAAAAAAGTAATTTTATTTATTAAATATATTAAAAATATATTATTTTTTAATAATATTCTCATTTAATGTATTAAATTTAAAATTTATTATCCGTCTTATATTTAAATACTGATAAGGGCAGTCACTACCATGTCAGATTTACCGGCTTTTAAGGGAAGTCAAGTTGTTAATTTTTTTGATACAGAAGTCAAGTTGTTAATGAATGAATGAATATAGACAGCATATAAACGACGACGCACAAGGCTGCTTTCACATTATATCATGTTTGGTAAAAAAACAAAAACATATCTTTATGATTTTGTTCGTTTACTTTTATTTTCTAAAAACACATTATAAACGACGACTTTCTTTATTATGGAAAAATCATTAGGGTTCATGTTGTAAATTTATATATAAACAAACAATTCCGTCATGATTCATGATCCTATTACGGCCAAACACACAAGCTATAAACCAATCCTTTTTAGTTAAATAAACAGTTCAATTTTAGAACATTACATTATAGGTTAAAAAACAAATGAGTTAATTCCATTCAATTTGTCTTCAAATTATATTTAGAAAAGTATTTTATAATACTTGAAACAATTGAAGGGGAAATAAACTTTACATGACAAATTCAAAATTTGCTTTTCATTAACAAGATATCACATGTACTAAAAATGATAAACTTATATTGAATGACAAAAATTTAGGACAGCAATCTTACGTATCTAATTGTCAGTTTCAATAAGTTAAATCTAGTCTATTTCTAATTATAATTTTGTGTAAAATGAATATTTACAGAACAAATCTCAAGCACTCAAATCCCAAAGTTTTTTTTTAGTGCTTTTCAGACAAACAAGCTTGATCTAGGTTATTGCATGTTTGTTATAGAATTCAGAATAACACTGACTAGATGGTACAAGATTCCACATAACTCCACAGTTTATCTTCTTTTGTACATGATTCAAGATCCAGATAGGAGAGGATCATAGTCTATGATCACCAGGTCTAGGGGTGAACATGGGCCGAGTTGAGTCGGTTCGGGTTTGATCCCTACCTGATGCCCAGCCCGATATTCTCCGGGTCAATACCAGGCTAACCCAATACTACATATATATATTTTTTTTAAAAATAAAAAAATTATTTAATAATAAAAAATACTTATTTATACATAAAACTAGATTTTCTTAAAACATAATCTTAGAAAAAAATAAAATTTTTCAAAATTTATGAATATTTAACCATTATACATTATTTTTACATAAATATTAAGGTAAAAAACTAATTCAAAATTTAAAAAAAATTTGAAACATTAAAATCTTAAAATGTTTTTATAATATTTACATAATAAATGTATTATATTAGATACATGAAGAATAAAAATTCCATAAAACCAATTAAGATATATAAAATAATTATAGAAAATTAAATATATGTATATAGGTTGGGTCGGGTCGGGATTAGGGTGTCTGGCCCTAACCTTGGCTCGGCTAAAAGTTGGCCAGCCTGATTGTTCCGATGTGATTGGGCTGGACTGGATCAATTGGACTCCGAACCAACTTGTTCACCCCGTACCAGTTCAGTGACGAGAATAAAACTGAAAATTAAGATGAGGGAAATGGCTTGCACGTGAAACACGGTAGGTAACCATAACAATGGAAGACAAGGAATGGCAATCTGTGTCTGATGTGACTGTTATAGGAAGCTCTAATGGTGTCCAACATGCTTCAAGTGTGGATAGACTTCCACAATATCTAAGAACTTAATTGGTGTGCTCTAATGCACAAGAGAGGGAACAAATTCTTAGACATCTTTAGTTTTGGGGAAAAAAATCATCAATTAATTTATTACCTTATTAACACCTTTGTTTATTAATGCACAGATAAAATAGAATATAAATATACAAGATATATATATATATATAAATATGAGAATATGAGAAGTTAAATAACTTTAATTTTTATTAGTTTAACATTAATATTCAATAAATTAGTTGAAATAATTTTTTGACAAATTGGGATGTTAATTAATACGTGGCAAGTCAGTGGTGTGTAATTTTAAAAGCAAAAGTGGATAAGCATGATCAAACAACAAAATAATGATTAATAATAATGCATATATATAATACATTTATGACCATGAAAATAAAATCTGCCAAAAAATCTCTTGAAAGAGACTTAAGGACAGAAATACCCATAAAATCTGCCCGTCAATGGGGGAAAAACAACAAAACATACCATGGTGAATCATTAATGATTAATAATAATGCATATATAAAATACATTTATGACCATGAAAATAAAATCTGCCAAAGAATCTCTTGAAAGAGACTTAAGGACAGAAATACCCATAAAATCTGCCCGTATGGGGGAAAAACAACAAAACATACCATGGTGAATCATAGGCTATACGCTAGCTCTTTTCTTTCTTGCTTTTTTTTTTTTTAATGTTGAACCATTGATTATAAAGAACACAATGCAGAAATACAAAAATGAGAAAAATTCAAAAAGGCAGAAAACAGAATAAACTGCGCAAAAGAGACCCATCCTAGTTAATAATGTCAAATCAGGAGAGCGGATCAAAAGGCCCACTAGCAGGATCGTGACACCTTTATTGGATTGTGTGATTATAACATCTTTGTATCGAATGTTTAGACCTTTCCATGCGTTAAGTATGTAAAATGCTTTTGAAGCACAAAGTGCTACACAAGGAACGAGAATCTATATATATATATATATATATATATACGTGAGTTTTTTCCCCCTTTAACTACTCACTTATTTTTTTTTCTATATATCTCTCACTTTAGAGGTATTTCACAGATTTTCTATTCCAGGGAATCTAAATTCATTAATTTAACTCCAAAAATTAATATTAATACAATCACATGCAATCACATTGGTTCACTCCAATTTCATAGCGAAACCAAATTGCACAATTGTGACAGTCAACTGAGGCAACTGTATTTTGCTAATTTTGAAGTAACTTTCTAATAATTCCACATATTAAAAGTATAACCTCATACATCTAATTGGGTGTGAGTGAGGTGAGATTTATAGAGGACAGACTAGCAGACTACAGCCTGTATCATCATTCGACATCTTGGGTTCAACTGTGTAGATAGTTTGAAAATTTATAAAAAGATGTTGAAGGTTTGATCATGACATAGCGACCTTAATGAATCGTTGCACGGACTAGTAAGTCTGAGAACTAAAAACATCTTATGCTTTTTACTTTACAACAGTTTAAGAGAAAACCACCAAAACCAATTAACAATATCAATGAATTCCATGGGGAGAGGTTTAGACAACAGCATTTGTTAACAGAGAACTGTCTAATATCAGATATGTGTCCTGAGTAAAATATGCACCAGAATCATAAGCAGAAGATCCAGTCCGCACTTAAGGGGCCAAGAAAGTTGGATGCTTAGGAAGATAGTAGTTATGTACTAATGTGAATGATTATGATAAAGCATCACAAGGTCCTTACAGTGATTGCATGTCCATGGCAATAATGGAGGGTCCAGGCAATAGGAATGGATTTGTCGATTATGGCAAAGATGGCAACTCATGAGCAAATCCTCAGGTTCCCGCCCCCGGCAAACAACACAAGCACCTGTCTGCGAGGACTGTATAAAGCATGGGACAGACGCATCAATACAAAAGAAATTTAAGTGTGCATAAACTTGTAGCCAAATGTGGACAATAATGAATAGTTCATACATATTACAAAATAAAACACAGTTGAAGAAAACATCTTAAGTAGATGACCTATGATTGCAACATACCAATAGGATTAAGCATTTGTGGACACAATCTCCATAACCACAAATGATGGTTTATTTTTAATTTAGGTTAATTAAATTTTACAAGATTTCAAAATAGTAGTAGATGTTTTATAGCCTCAATAAAGCCTATAAAGGTGAGATTGTCATGATAGTAAGTTGGTGTGAGAGTATTTTCGTCCATATAGATCTGATTTTTATTATATCTTATTCATTTTACAATGTATAGATATATATTGTATATTTTTAGAACGGTATAGATCATTCTATTATTAGAACACATGTTCTATCATTCTAGGGATAGTGTCAAACAGTAAGAGCTATATAGAGCTCATTCTCTACTGTACAATATCATCAAGAATTCCCTTTGACTGCTGGCTATTCCAAATACTATGATTTATTTCTGATCAATCATTTCATATATGTCCATTCATATAATAGAAAAAGAATTTGACCTTGTTGATTCCTTTACGTGTCGATATTTATTACCAACACATCGAATCATACCTGTATCCCTATGATTTCAGTACCATGTAATTATTAAACTCCACTGATACAAAATTAAGATACTAAATTCATAAAAAATGAATAGTACTCCCACATGCTAAATCATTCATATCAGTAATTACAAAAGCAAATCCCTAGCGGCAAAACAGATGATTGTCATAAAGGTACAAAGTTATGAACACAAATGTTGGGACAGTAACCACCTAAAAGTTATTCATTTTATTAATCAAAAGCTGTCCACTCATGTATTATGGCTTAAAATCTGTCACTTTTACTTATATACAATCAATCAGAACGCACGATATATCGGAACCATCCAAGTTAAGCAGAAAAGCATATCTGGATCATGCTAATTTCCTTTAGATCACTCTATTGCAGACTATAGGTATTCAGAAGCATAATAGAACGCAAATAAGTTTTTCTTTAGCAATCAGATTGTCAGAACTTGAGAGTATAAAGCAGTGAATATTAAGTGGATAAGCACACCTCAAAACCATAATTTGGTTGTTCTCGATCCATAAGGATAATAATATCTGAGATTGGAATGCCACATGGGATTGTTTGGGAATATATTTTTTGATCCATGGCTACATCCTCACATTTAATGATGCTGTCAAACTTTGACTTGCACAAGGGACAAGTTGAGATTTTTCCCATTGTAGTCTACAGATATAGATAATCACTTGTAAGAATAAGAAAATCTAATGTCATTAAACTGTTGTGGGGGGGGGGGGGGGGGGGCAGGCGCGCGCAGCCAAGCACTTCATAATTTATGTGAGTCTCCCAAAAGCAAAACAAGGTAGAATATCTGAAAATAAATAAAGAAAGTTCCAAATATTTATCTATATAAATATAAAAATATCCCTTCTACTTTGGAACAATTTTAGTAACCGTACCCTTCACTTTATCACTCTTTGTTCTGCAGAATAACAGTTTCAGGAATCTTTCACACATAGGATAACTGCCACGTATGAATGAAAATAAGACAACTACACATTACAGATTTTATCCATTTAATCCATATTCAAATGAGGCATGAGTATCATTGACCCAAAAAAAATGAGGCATGAGTGTCACAGTGGTGAATATCACGTCACAGTGACAATATTTATCTAATGTAAGAAGATCATCTAAATATCATGTACCATATTTTGTCAGCAAAAAGTGAGTATAAGTTAGACAAAAATTGCCAGTAAAATCATCATCTAAATATCATGTACCATATTTTGTAAACAAAGAGTGAGTGTAATTGTCAGACAAAATTTGCTAGTAAAATCAGCATTGTGAATTTGATGGCTCTCCAAATTCCCCAATAAGAATTCAGAAGCCATCCGGGTTCAATGAAAGCCCTTTAGAAGGATCAATGAAAGATAAAATTTTGAATAGAAATCAACAGAGAATGATATGCAAAAGAGAAGATTATGGTAACCAATGAAAAGATGAGAAAGACTAAACCCATTTTCTTATAAGCATGATTAAGAAAAATAAAAATAAAAAAAAAAGGAATAGAAGCTGTACCCTATGATCAACCCAAGTCTGGATACAAGAATAACAAAATCTATGTCCACATGGCAAAACCCCCCTTGTTGAGCTGAATTCCGTCAAACATATGACACATGACAACTCTGTTGAAGTAGGTAAGTCAGACATATAATCACCCTGACTACCATCAGTGAATTTTCCAGAACACTCATCTGCTGATATTTGCTCCACAGTGGGCAAGGCATCTTGTACACATAAAGTTGAAATTCCTGAAGTGGATAAATTATTTGAATCTTTGATTTGTCCAATGGCATTTGATGCTCCATTGATTGTTCTGTTTTGATTATATGACTCAATATCTGATCCTTCTCTATTTTCTAAAATAATATCAGTAGAGACACCACCAGAAAGGCTAGAGGAAGCTGCAGCATCAGTGTGTAATGTATCCATTCTGCTAAGGCAGTCTTTGGAGTTCAAATCAAGTGAAGGCGCCCACACTTCTTGAACATTGTTTTTCACAAGCCTCCTTCTGCGATGAGAAGAACCAGAAGTAGTAACTTCATTACTATAGGAGATCTTTCTTTTTGCTGTCCTTGACTGTCTGGAACAAAAAGTTATCGGCTCCTCATGCTTTTCAAGGGAAAAGAACACAACAAGATTAATGGATATTCCCAAAAAAAAAAAAGTATATTAAAACACCCATTTAAACATATTTCCATGATTTTTCATGTACATTTTGATAATATTCCTAATATGCATATGCTTTTAACTGTAATTCCATTTAAGAATGCACCAACATAAATATTTCAAAGCACCAACATTCAGTAGAGGGGATAAAAAATGGTCAAAAGAACTCTTTCAGATAGTCAAGTTTAAAGTACTTTTTATTTTCAGATTTTGCATTAGCTGCTTAAAAGAAATTCCTTGAGTGGAGTACTCATATCCAACATTGGGAAATGTCATGTGCTTCAGATGAACCACTTCAAGAACCAATGTTTTCGCCAAAATGTTTATAAGCAAGCATATCTGTAGCAATAACTAACCAAAGTCCAAATAATTACCCATCTACTAAAGCACCATCATAAAAATATCACAAGATAGGTTCTAGGTACAAATGTAAAACTGTAAAAGCAGTAATTAAAAGAGAGAAAAGAAAAGGAGAGATCCAAAACTTACAGATACCTCATTCATTAAGTGGGAATCTTCCCCGACAGAATTTCCAGAAGCTCCAGAACTGATGTCAATTGTTTGATCTTTGGAGCCAATGTCATCTGATCTATGATCAAGCACTTTATTCTTAGTCAAGCTACTTGCCTGAACAATAAGCGGAACTTGTAGCGATATTGGCCCCACCTCTTCTCCACTGCAAGAAAGTTGAACATAAGAACAAGTTTGTTTCAAATTCTATAGATGTAACTAACGTGAAAACAAGTTTTTAAACTCCAGAGCTTATTATGTAATAGTGTTAAACCATGAGATGGTTAGTTTTGAATTATCTCAAAACCAAAATGGGATGTATCAGATTGAATCATTTTATGCAGTTTCAATGAGGATCATTTCAACCTTTCAAAGGTGATAGTTGATGCTGAGGACCATAATAATTCATCATCAAGTTTCCGTTTTACCTAAGCTGAAGCCATGGTTCAGTATTCTGTAATGAGAATAAAATATCAAATTCACCTTTTCAATCTATAAGGTTCCTCTGGAACACGTCTGCCTTGCTTTAGGCAGTCTTCAACCCACTGGTGATTTATTATAACTGTTCTGAACTTCTGAGCAAGATTATATTTCTTTCCTTCAAATCGCCAACAAATCTGACCATTTTCAACAAAATAGACAGCCATGAACCATCAAATAGTTTCTCCAATTAAATATAAAAGCAACTATTCCTCTGAAGATTTGTCTATTTATTGTCCCGCAATCTACAGTAGCTTGTTATTCCTGTTTAATTCATCTCCACATTCATTTTTTTCCTTCTGATTTGTCTTTTTAAAATATATATATATATATATATAACTCACCAGGTGCGTGATTGATTTTGACATTGCGCCAACATAATTTGCACCAGCACGTGAAATCAACTTGATGAGGTTGAATCGCTCTGTTCCATGATAACCACTCACTGTAGCCACCACTGACTCCATACCTTCAATTGGAAAAGCTATGGATTCTGTAAAATCGTGGCATTGGTAAGATGTCAGTACAAACAGCACAAAATCATTGTCATGAATCATGAGACAGCCCAGAGAAGGATTTACTGAAAACCAATTTAATAATCTCAGACCAGACGGAGTGCCTTATAACCAAAATCCTATGCTAAATGAAACAAAAACGAACGGCCTTTATCATGACGAGAATCCGTATAACCTGACCACAATATTTTGGAGAATGGCATTCAATCAAACCTTAGAACAGAGATTTTTCTAAGAAAGCTCCAGAAATTTCAATTTCCTTTCTTCAATTCAAAACAGAAAAAGAAAAATAAGAAGGACCGCAAGTTCCCTTTGGTAAGCTTTCCGGTCAACCAAAGGCGAATTAAAAACCCTAAGAAGATCGTCCTTGCTAATGAAATTGAATAAGAGATGCGCATAGACTGAAACAGAGGGATAAGAGAGAATCACCATGAGGTTGCTGTTGAAGCTGATCCTCTTCTTCCATCTTACTCCAGAATCAGCATTTGCCGGGAAATTGAAAATTTTAAATCACCAGGGACGCGGAACACCGATGGCATTTACAGGACCCGAAATGGCGGCATCGAGTTGGACGGGTCGGATTGTTATTCAAACCAGTCCCAGATAACCAGGAATCATTAAAAAACAAATCAACATTAGTATCAATATAACAAATAAAAAGTTATGTTTTATCCATTTCAAATCAATTGTTATTTGGGATTTTTTTTTTTTGCCATGATCCAAAGCAATTATTATTTTATAATTTTTAAGATAATATTAATAATTTTTTATAAGTTTACCCTTTAATAAAATAAAGAAAGAAAGAAACATTAAAAAATATATTATATAATTAAACCGATATTTTACTAAAATATAATCAGACTTTGTAATTTTTAGATTATTTATTAATTTTTTTAATTTAAATACATAATTTCAAGGTGACAATTATTTTTAAACGAGATGAATAATTATAAATAATGTAACTTTTATATAAACTTAGAATATTGTCCAAAATCTAGTTTTTCATATATATGAATGGACTAGTCGCCTAAAATCATGATAATTAAAACAAACAGTCAAGATTGAATCTACGGAGTAATATTTCTCCCAAAAAGAGCTTAACATCAGTGGGGAAAAAAAAGATCGTGGATTATTTGACTAAAAAACTAATATTTTGTATCGGTATATAACTAACTAGAATTTGCACCTGTGTGACCTATAAGAAATATGAAATCAAAACATATAAATATCAAAATATGCAAGAAATATAAATGTTAAATACATTTTATAAATTATTATAATTGTAAAACTACGATATAGAAAAAAATCATAATTCATCATAAAACAATATATAGGAATAACATAAATTAACATATAAATATCCATAACTTACTTTATATACATTTTTACAATTTTACAAATATTTATAAAATAATGTTTAAATAGGAAAATTATGATCTATTAACCTCAACAAATATATAGCATGTGCAATTGATTAAAAGCACAATTTATTTTATCAAATATATATATTCTTCAAAATTAGTATTTGGATCAAAAGTAATATTCTTTAAAACTATAAAGGGCTGGCACCCTTAGACCAGTAAGAGTATATTATGTATACATAAATAAAAAAATTTCTTATATTAAAAAAAATTAGTATAAAAGGCAATTTTTTAGCCACTCCTTATTCAAATTTGTTTTAAAATTTTGATTGAAATTCAAATTTTCACATGATTATTATTTTAAAATTATCATATGATTATTTTCAAGCTATCAATTCAATTTAAATTGAAAATTAAAAATTAATAAACTTTCCATCAATAATAAAGTAATATATATAAGAAATTTGAATTTCAAGGTATAATTTCACTCAATTTGTTGACATTTAATGGACCCTAAAGTTTTGTAATTGGGTCTTGCTTATAACTAGCGTAGATTGAGGGATCAACGGAAAGGATGCATAAATTAGGAGAAGTAAATTTGTAGAGAAATTTCTCTAGTCATCACTATTGAGAGAGGGATGAAAATGAAAATGAAAATGAAAATGAAAATGAAAATGGTGGGACTAGAGATCTTACAATAAGTATAGCATCTACTTTGTATATAGCACTGGAGATATGTTTGTTGCCGTGCCGTTATGATCTGTCTCAATAAAAGTTTTCAATGATATGGTTAATGGCATTCATGAAAAATAAGATAGGATGTGATTACCTACATTTATGTTTGAACCATCCTAAAAAATTTGTTATGAATAAATCATTTCAATTATTGCATTATAAGGAGAAAATAAAATATATCAAAAAATATGAAAATTGCTAGTGAAAAATTGCAAACAACAATACAATGAAATTTTATCTTTAAGCATGCTTACAGAATTAAAAATATTCTCACAGTAGTGTAAAAAGACTCATATAATAGGGATTTATATAAATCTCACTATAAACATAAACAATCAAATCATATTTTTTCACAAATATATATTTGATTTATCAAAAAATTACAAACAACAATATAATGAAATCTTACCTTTAAGTATACTTACAAAACTAAAAATGATCTCACAGTAGTGCAAAAAGACTGATATAATAGGAATTTATACAGATCTCACTATAGACTTAAACAATCAAATTGTATTTTTTCACAAATATATATTTAATTTTCATTTTCATATTTATCTTATATAAATCTCATTGTAGGCCTAAACAATCAATGTAGACCTAAATAATTAAATCATGATTTTTTCACAAATATATATATATGATTTCTATTTACATATTTATTATCCTATTAATTTTTTTAAAAAATTGAAAATATATATAAGGAAACAAATATTATGTGGAATACATGAATGTGGGGTCGAATTTTTTTATAATCAATATGATAATATATTGTGACATATCATTCTTTTGACCTTTATATTATGATATATAATAGGTAATAAATATTATTTTTCATGACATGCATGAAAGGTAAATAAGAATGTCACACCCGGAAATGCGACGCGGATGGCGCGGGAAATGGAAAAAAGGGAGAAACCGGCCCGCCTAGGGCGGGAGGCCGATTTCGGGAGGGAGTCGCCACCAAAATTTTAAGGGAAAATTTTGGAAAACCGGAATAAAAAAAGAAAGGGACAAGGACTGGTCTGCGAATCAGAGTTGGGTTCGGGAGTACGATTGTAAGTGGGGAAGGTGTTAGGCACCCCCACAACACCCGTTCCTAAGAACGGTTACCTTAGGTTGATCATGCAATTTTTATGGCTTTTTACAAATTTAGTTTGGTTGCCCTTTTACCATTCACATGCAAAAATAAACAAATATAAAAATAAGGAAAATGTAAAATGAAAATAAAGAATGAAATGAAGATATGAAAAGTAAGAAAAAAATAAATTAAGGAAAATATTATTTATTTACAAAAGTGGACTTGACCCAGAATGAGAGTCTGGGGCCTACGTACCCTGCGATAGGGATCAAAGTCGACGTAGTTCGGACCAAAAAAATGCGTGTCACTGAGTTTGTATTTTTATTATATATTTTCTTGGAAAAGAGAGGTTAATATAAAATAATTTGTCTTTACACAAAGAAAACAATTTTCAGAATTTGTTGGTATGTTTTAGTTTGTAAAAGACAGATCATTTTCCATTATTTGCTCTTTTCATTTTTTATTATATTTTTTTTTTGTTTAATCAATTTCTAAAAGAGAAAATATATTTTTAAAAAAATAGGATTAAAATTATTTGTGATTTTGAACATTTTATTTTGGGAAGAAAGGGAAATATTTGAAAACAATTTTATTTTCACAAAATAAAACCAATTGGCTTATGCGGTGACTTTATCACTCACATTTACCCATTGATACCTAGGTGTCCACGGTAGTGTTACTCGAGACAAAAAGGCATAAAAGTTTGAAAGAAAACAAATTTTTTTATACATATGATTTTTATTTTATTTTTATTATGAAAATCATTTTAACACCTATTTATTTATTTATAAAAAAAGGAAATTAAAAAAATGTGATCATCCCGTATGTTTTGAAAAATAATAATCAGCATATGTGGTGACTTCATCACTCACAAGTTACTAATTTACGCTTAAATACCCACAGTGTTACCACTCGAGGTAAATAAATGGGAGAATAAAGACTCAAAGGGAATCAATACTTTTTGCTTCAATATTTTCTTTTTTTATGAAAAGGCAATAAAAATAAAAATAAAATGACATGAATAAGAAAA
Source organism: Adenanthera pavonina (assembly GCA_026686845.1). Lineage (NCBI taxonomy): Eukaryota > Viridiplantae > Streptophyta > Magnoliopsida > Fabales > Fabaceae > Adenanthera > Adenanthera pavonina. The sequence continues at coordinate 46,685,376 of JAIVEN010000001.1, read as the reverse complement.
ATGAAACTAGAGGAAAATAGATAACATTGGCCTGAATTATTATTATTATTATTATTTACAAAAACAGAAATGGATGAAATTCCCTTAACACATTTATAAAAAAAAAGTCAATAAGAAAAATTTAAAATATCATATACATTTATTTATTATTATTATTATTATATATATTTTTTTAATAGTAATCAGCATATGTGGTGACTTAATACCTCACAAGTTACTGATTTTCACTTGTATACTCACGGTGATGCCACTCGTGGCATAGATAAAACTGAATAAATGAAATCATTTTTGCATTAAGTTATAAAAAATAAATATTATTATGGTTATTTTAAAAAAAATGATAAAAGAAATTTAAATATGACTTTTATGTATACATTCTTAGGTTATTTATTTTATTTGTTTATTTATTTTATTTTATTTATCCTTTTTTAGAAAAAGAGTTAATTAGGATCTGTGGTGACTTTATCACTCATAGCTCACTAATTAACACCTAAATGCCCACGGTGTTACCACTCGGAACATAAAGGTCAAAATAAAAATTTGAAATAAAGAGCTCTCATTGAATTATTTATTTTTAATTTTAATAAATAACTAAAAAACATTGGTACTCGTGAATAAAAATGAAATAAAATAGAATAAAATTTAGCCAATGTTTATACCATGGTAACTCCTCACTCATGATATAATTGACTGACGCTCTATATGCACACGGAGAATTGGTCCCTCGTGGCAAACTCTAAAAGAGAAAGAAGAGAAAGAAAAAAAAATAAATAAAAATAAAAATCCCTGATCAAATAAATACCAAAATCAGAAATAAAAACAAGAATCAAATACAAGTTATCAGTGTGTGTGTGTGTGTGCATACTTAAACAATACTTTATTTCAACATAAGATTACAAGAAATAAAGAGAGAAAAATCAAACTGTTTTCTCCTTTTGATTGGTCGTTGCTTTGATGAAGGTGATTCATTCCTTTCCAGCTTGACTTCATGCTCCCATGCTTGCCTTCGTGTTCCTCTCTCGCCTCGATGAGGAGGACTTATTCTTTTCAAGCTTCATTTCGTGCTCCCATGATGTCCAAAAAAAAAAAATGCAAAGACAGTAGCTATCTTGGCAAATCTTTCCAACCAAGAACTAAAGAAAAAAATTTTGGTGGCTTAGAACTACAACTACACGTGATACATTATTACCTGAATTTACTTGCATATTAATTGTATGGTAAATTATAATCAAGCACTGAGCATGGCAACTGCTGGCATTGAGATCAAGATATTGTTTCACACCCTGTCATTCTCAACAAGCTAAGAACCAATAATTGTTCCACGGTATCACACTATAATGACCACATTTTGTAATAAGGCTGCCGTGTAAACAAAGAGGTAGAGGGTTTCACTAGCTAGTAACATTATGCCATGGGATAATCAAATTACATGCAAAACACCCCATATTAGGAGAAAGATCCTATTGGCACCTAAACCAAACGAGTTACCGTAGATAGAAAATGGCTCCCTATCTCTCAAGTCCCAGCTAAATGATCACATGACAAGCTAAAAAAAAAGACGGGACCAAAAATCATATTTCATATAATACCATTCCCTAAACAAGTAAAATCCTCATGAGCATTTTGTCAAACATTTGTCATGCAAGCCTAGAACAGGACGCCATACAATCTTTGAAGACCCAAATGCTGAACCGATTCAGGAAAAAAAAAAACAGCGTGTGTGCAGGAAGCAAACCATAGTTTTCATACACACATATAGTGCAAACCAAGAAGTGTCATGCTCAGCCATTCATCTCAAGATTGCAGCAAGCAGTAAAGAAAGGAGAGTGTAAAGTCATTACCTGTGTAGGTATGCTCTGGATCTCTGGATTCTTTCCACTGCCCCCTTTCTCAGATTCTCATGTTCGTCCTCCAGTACTCTGCCTCCTTCCTCTCGCCCTCATGCTTCCCTCTGTTTCACGCGGCCAGCCCCTCATCGGACACCTTAGCTCTCCTCCTCGGTTTTTCTTCGGCATCCCACGGCTGAGCCCCCTCTGATCCTTTGCACCTGCTCAAAGCTCCCTCCGTTCACGTTTGTGCTCCTTATTTCTCTACTTCCCTCAGCCTCCCTGTTCGTCTTCACCTCGCGGTCCTTTCCTCTATATATATATATATATATATATTTTAGACCTCCCTCTGCCCCAGCTCACGCAGCTCTCTCTCGGTCTCTTTTCGCAGCTCCTTCCTCGAGCTCCCTCTCAGCTCTCTCTCTCCAAATCCTCTCTTCTCGGATCCCCTTACCCCTGCGGCCAGCTCCTTCCTTTGCTACAGCTCAGACTCCCTCGCAGCTCCCTCTCCTTCCTTCCTCTCTCTACCTCTGGAGCTCCGCGGCCCACGGTGGCTCCCGCTGTTCAGATCTCCCTCGGTCAAGCCCTCTCGCGGTCCCCCACTCGCTCGCGTGGCCGAGCTCTAGCTCCCTCCTCTCAGCTCCCCTTTTCTCTCTCACTGGAACCGCCTCCCCGAGCCCTAAGGCTCCCTCTTCTCCCTTTCCTCTCTCTACCTCTGGAGCTCCGTGGCCGAGCTCACCCACTCAAGCTCACTTTGTCTCTTTTGCTGCCCTCGGCTCTGCTTCTGTTTCATGGTCCTCCTTCGGTCAAGCCCTCCTCGTGACTCCCTCTCTCACCTCCAGATCTCTCTCCCACGGCCTCCACGGTGGCTCCCTCATCGCGGCTCTCTGTTTTTCTTCTTCACTCACGGCCCCTCCGTCTCCAGTTCCCTTGGCCACGCTCCCTCTGTCCCGCGGTCCAGCCTCCACCGAGGCTCTCTCCATCCACGGTTCAGCCTCCATCGAGGTTCCCTCGGTTTCTCGCCTCCTCCCCTGCTTTTTCCTTTTTTTTTTTCCTAGCTCCTTCCGTTTTCTTTTTCCTCGGACACTCCCCATTTTCTTCCTCCATTGAGCTGAGCCCTAAGGGCTCCTTCTTTGTGGACCTTAGGGCAACGTCCTTAGGTCCAGTGGCGCATTGGGCTGAAATCATTTCAGCCCAATGCGTTTTTTTTTTTTTAATTTTATTTATTATTTATTTTTTTTTATTTTGTTTGTTTTTTATTTTGTTTATTTATTTATATTTTTTTTATCTTCTTAAAAAGAAAGAATTTTCTTAATTTTAATTTAATTATTTTTTTTTTCATTTTATTTATTTATTTGTTATTATATATATATATATATTTTTCATTTATTATTATTATATTATATATATATTCTATATTTATCTATTTATTATTATTATTTTTCTTTTTTTTTTTATCATTTATTATTATTATTTTTCTTTTTAGTCATTTCTTATTATTTTTTTATTTATTTTTATTATTATTATTTTTTATCTTTATTATTATATTTATATATATTTTTAAAATTACCCGGACAAAATACGGTGTTCACAAAGAATTTAATACACTCAAGAAGAAACAAAATACTTCAAAGAAAAGGACAATTTAAAAATAAATTAAAAACCATGATAATCTATTTCATCTTATCCAAGGCGTATATAGATAGGGAGGTAAATTTAAATTGATGCAGAAGAACAGCATAGGTTTAACGATGAACGTTGACAACATATATATATATATATATATATTAAATAAGAATGACGGTCCATGGGAGAAGCTGAAAAACAAAGATAGATAAATTTTAAGGAAAATGACACTTTAGGACTAAAATATTTAATTAATATCATTTTAAAACTAAAATATTCCAAAATGATGAAAAGATATTACGGTTTCAAACTGATTAAAATTTTAAATAAGAAATAACTTAAATACCTTGTTAAAAAGTTTGACATTCAGTTTCTGTAATTTACTACTTAGATTCGATGATTGGACATTAAACTTTCCTGATTTTACACTATACACATTATGATCACCAAATAATTTAACTTATCAATATCAAAATTTGACATTCAGCTCTTGTGATTTACTACTCAAATTTCATAATTTGACACTGAGTTTTCCTGATTTTACACTTGATATATTATGATCACCAAATAATTCAACTGATCAGTTCCAGAGTTTGACACCCAACTCTCACACTTCACTACTCAAGTTTCACTATAAGACACTGAGTTTTCTCGATTTTACACTGGACATATTATAATCACCAAAAAATTCAACTGATCAGTCATAGAGTTTGACACTCAACTCTTATAATTTACTACTCAAGTTCTGAGATTTGACACTGAGTTTCTCCCATTCTACATTGAGCTTCCCCGGTTGAATTTTTTCATGATCATAATATATCCAGTGTAAAACTGAGAAAGTTCAGTATCAGATCGTGGAACTTGAGTAGTAAAAAATTTTGATTAGTTTGAAACTATGGTCTCTTTCTGTTATTTTAGAATATTATGGTTCTAAAATGGTATTAATCGAATATTGTGGTCCAAAAATATCATTTTCCCTAAATTTTAAATATTAAGTTATTAACATATGCGGAAGAACAACATATATAACGAAAATAAATCGAAGCATTCCTTCTTTCATTGTCCAGAGAAGAAGAAGGAGAAATCAAAATCGTTGAGCAACTAATAATGAAGAGAAATCAGGTTCAACTTGACATGGATGATTCTATAATCCACTTGAGAGAAGCAGTTTATAGAGGTCTTATTCATGATTCTCAAAGTACTTGTATCAAAATGTTTCATGAAGAAAATTGCAATTGTTGATACTAGAGTTGAACTGAATGGCATGTTGAAAATAGTATGTGAAAAATGAAGAATTGCTCAATACATTGTCATTAAGGTGTTAATTTGTCTCTACTAAGTTTGCCACATAATTTTAGCGAACCACTGCAAGGAGTAAACCTAAATTCGATTAATTCATTTATATTTTAATTCAGATCAGATTTGGATCATTCCATCTGCCTTAATCCAATGGTCACAATCGCACCACACGCTAAGTGCATTTTAGATATTATATATTTAATATTTAAAATACACTATATTTCTTTCCAAAATATTTTGTAGTCTTTCAAAGTATAGTTATTTATAAAGACTCAAAAGTTCTCCTATCTCGTCAAATATGAGACTTGATAGTTTTTTAAACTACTCTAACATGGCATTCTTGAAGGACTGATGGTTTGCAAGGAGTAAGGCTACCATGAAGGGATAGTTGCAACTGATTCGGTAGAAGCTATCAATGTTATTGTTAGAGGACCGATTAAAAACTTGGTGGATCATATCAGATGTTTTCTTTCAATGGTCTAAAATGTCATTTTCAGCTGTGTCTATTGAGAAGCTTATGAATGCGCCAATTGAATCGCCACATCAGCCTATAGTCTACAAACTTAGTTTTTGCGTTTTACTATTCCCTATTAGGTTGTCGAGTTTTGATTGACTCAGATAAATTGGTGGTTTTTTGAGCCAAATATAATATAAAAATAAAATATTTATCAAAATATGATAAGTCAGAATTTATTTATCAGAATATAACAAATAAAGTTGATGCGCGCAAAGTCAACAAATCTTATTATGTAAAAGTCGAATGACAGGTCTTCGACTTGTTTTTATTTTTATCTTTTTTTTTTAACACAAATAGCAAGTCCAATGGCTCTTATTCCACTTTTGCTTTTGTTTAGTTTTTCTTAATATGGAGGCTTTGTTTTGATTTATTTTTGGCAAAAATCACATATAATGACCCACATTAAGAAAAAAATATTTCTAACATAGATCCCAATATTGAAAATATTTTAAAAGAATTTAGGTCTTTAAAGGTAAAAAGATATAAATTAATTGGACCAAAATACTCCTTTTTCCTTCCCTCCCTCAACAATGCTGCCAATGTCATTTGAACTTCTATTAAAGCCAATAATATGGACCAAATCTGATGGGCTAACTTATTTAACTTGATAAAATGGGTGGGTTGTGTTTTAAAAATTGAATCCGAATAGAAAATAGGCTTTTGGGCTCAAGTTCGTCAAGCTCGTGTTCAAATGAACTAGCTCGAGCAGGCCATGAGTGGACCTGTTTGGTCCTTTTTTTCATTTAAAATATTAAAAAACACATAATATTTTATTAATTAGTGATGTGTAAATTATAAAATTTAAATATTATGTTGATTTTTTATAAATAACAATAATTATTAATTATATTAATTTAAATAATTGTATAAAAAATAAAAAATATTTTTGAAAAATAAAAACTTTTAAAATTGAGCTCATTTTAGCTGTTAGGCTTTCCAGCCCAACTCATATTTTTAAAAAATATTTTTTTATTTTTTTAAACTAACCCAATGGGCAAACCCGTTTAGCACCATATAGTATGCGGATTTAGGTTTAAAAGTGGGAGCCTAAAGAGAAAACGGGCATTTGGGTTATAACTCGTCAAATTTATGGCTCGAATGGGCTACCTTGAGCAAGCCATGAGAGGCCTGTTTGACCTTTTTTTTTTAAATATTTGGATTGGAGTTAAAAAATGGGAGCCTGAAGAGAAAATGAGCATTTGGGTTATAGCCCATCAAACCTGTGGCTTGGATAGGCTAACTTGAGTAAGCCACAAGTCACCCGTTTGACCCCTTTTTTAAATATTAAAAAATACATATTATTTTATTAATTTTAAAGTACAACTCACTCATTTTATCTAGATAAACAAGTTAGCCTATCGGGTTTGGTCTATATTACCAGCTCTGATAGAAAACTCTAATGACATTAGCAGCATTAGTGAAGGAGGGAGGAGAAAGAAATATTTTGGTCCAATTAATTTATATCTTTTGACCTTTAAAACAAGTCAGGCTTTATTTTTATTTATTTTTAAAGATTTTTAATATTGGGATTTATGTTAGAAATATTTTTTTCTTAACAGGGTTGTTATATGTGATTTTTGCCAAAAATAAATAAAAACAAAGCCTCCATAATAAAAAAAAATAAACAAAAGCTAAAGTCGAAAGAGAGCAATTCGACTTACTCTTTGTGTTAAAAAAAAAAGTTAAAAACAAAAACTAGTCGAAGACCTGTCATTCGACTTCTTCATAATGTGATCTGAAAAAAAAGTTAAAAACAAAAACTAGTCGAAGACCTGTCATTCGACTTCTTCATAATGTGATCCGTCGACTCTGCCTGTATCGACTTTATTTGTTACATTATGATAAATAAATTCTGACTTGTCATATTTTGATAAATATTTTATTTTTATATTATATATGGCTCAAAAAATTAAGAGAGTATCTCTTGGACCATTAAATAAATAACATAGTTAAAAGTTTAAACTAGGTTAAACCTAAACATTTACTTGTACTTAATCTTATCAAAACCAAACTGACTACTGAACTGATTAAATGCATGGTTCAAATGTAGTTAAACCATAATAAACATGATAGTAATGAAGTTTAATATATTTTTAATTTTATGTTATATATTAGGTAGAAATTAAATTAAAAAATTATGAATAAGTTTTGTAACTTAATATTAATTAAAATATAAATAAATTAATATTCATCATAATCACATTTTGACTAATAATCTATTATCATATGAGTTGTTAAATAAATTTATCATTATTTATAATTATATATTATAAAAATGCTTATACAATATTAAAATATAAAATAAAAATAAAAATAATGTTATTTAGTACCAAATAAAATGTTATATCATCTTAAAAATTTTTAAAAAATAAAAATAATTTGACTGGTTCAACTGGTTCTTACCAATTTTGAAAATGGTCAATCCTCCCCTTTGTTTAAATTGAACCTAGCACTAGTTTTTTATTCAACCAGTCGAACTGACAAGCCAATTCTAACAACAATGCTTTCACCTCAACTCATTGTTAGCATCTAACTTAGTCTTGGGTGGCTTTTATTGAACATTTTAATTTATTAATGTTAGTGACAAAATATTTGAATAATAGAATAAAACTATATGTATTTTCAAAACATCTTTGCTAGAATAGTAATATGCATGGTTCATATTAATTGATAAAATTATAATGATGGTTCTATCAATTTTCATACAATTTATTTGAATATTATATTTATTAGGAATAAGGGTGTACAAAATCAAACTAAACTGATCATACCAAACTAAATTGATCAAAACTGATTAATATTAAAGTATAGTTTGATTTTTAAAATAAAAAAAACTAAGTGATTTGGTTCAATTCGGTTTTGAGCTTTCAAAACTTGTACAAAATCGACCCAAACTTGATATATGTATATATATATATATATATTATTTTATTAATTATTTTTTCATGAGATATGACAAAAAATTATTTTTTCATGATATATGGATCTTTTATTTGGATATAAAAATGTTTTTTTAAATACCAAATCCATTATTTAACAATTTATCCTTAATTTGAATTAAATTTTATTTCCAAGAATATAAAAATGAATAAGATATAAACATCAACTATAATTTCCATACAAAATAAAAAAAATTATAGTAAACGATCCAGATGTAAGTATACTTACTAAAATAATCATTAACATAAGAATGTCATTTTTATTTTTAACACAAAATTGAAATTAGAAATATTAGTTAACTTTTCTAACAAATTGTTGAAGATTAAAAGATTATAAAATAATAAAGATTTAAAGAAAAATTATTAATAATGTAAAAAACAATTCATTCAAACTTTAGCCAAACCACTTCAAACCAGCCCAAACTAACATAAACTGAACCAAATGACAATTAAATAAAATCGAATAGGTCTCAAATTTTTAAAACCAATTTAATTTGGTTTGGTTCAATTTTGTGCAAAAATAAATCAAACAACAACTTTGAACACAATTCAGAAATAATAGTTATTAAAAAGGGAAAATTGGGTAATGGGACTTGAAAATAGACAATATTGGGAAATGGGACTAGAGGGAAATTGAAGATTGTCGATAGCTATTCTGAAATATTGGGGGGAAAATTGGTCACCTGAAAGCACAAAAATGTCCTTAAGGTGTTAAGAAAAAAGGGGACACAACAAGCTTTCTCCATACTCCTTGTGCCATTCTAAGTCCATACTCCTTGGGGTCATTCTTTCTCCATACTCCTCACATCATTCAATTGTCGTCCTTCAACAAAGCCTGCACTATCAACATCCAAGCGCCATCATCGAAGCTTGAGCCCTTGATTGGTAAGAAATGAGCTTCATCATTTACCTTGTTCTGCGCCATTTTTTTCTCATCCTCTAAAGTTTTTTGAAGTTTGAAAAATTGGTTTTTGTCCTTGTAGGTTTGGTTTTATGTTGATATCCCAACTTCCACCCTCCCCTACTTGGTCCTCCGAGTTGTTCCATTCAAGTGAATATCTCCATTGTAAAAGGTATGCATCAAGTTTTTGTTTTTTTTCTTTGATTTCTGTAACTGTGGGAAAATGCAAGTTAGATGAGAGGTGAATGAAAAATTTTGATGTGGAAGCTAAAAATTGATTATTTTGTTGTAGTATCTGTTGGAGATTGTGCCCTAGGCCAATCATTATATTATGAATATTGTACTTCATTATGAAAAAAGAAAGTATATTTTCTGTTTATTACATTATTACATTGTTTGCATGTTTATCTTTATAATAATATCCTTGGATAAATTATTTTATCCTAAATGACCCTAGTCAATCATTTTTATGGGAACAATGATGAATTAAGACTACTATGATTTTGATTAATAATTATGTGATAATTATGTATTAAGATACAAATCAAAATTATAAGCTCATGTTAGGGGATAGACGCTGGATCGACCCATATGAGATAACTGCATAGATCAAGTCATAAGCATATCTCATATATAACCGTGTCAGTAAGCCCTCAGACCTGAGATCACCATGGCTTCCTACATGGAGAATATTGTGCTTTGGCATAGTCAAAAGTCACCTTTAATTGGGAGATCATAAAGGCTATGATTAGACATAGTGGAGTTCATGTGGAGAAAGATGAATGGTCAAAATGAAATTTGTCCCTCTAATTAATAGAGAGATATATTTAGGCCCCTCGATGAGTAAGATTGAGAAATGTATGGCCGTGCTCGAATGGAAGAGTTTTTATTTGTTCTATTAGTCTGCTCAGAGATTAAGAAATTGATGGTAGAGTAAAATGAGGATGACGTTCCATATCTTATACTTGACTTATATATTATGAGACAAAAGGAATGTGATCGGGTTATATGATAGGTTACATCGGATCACCAATTTCATATGATTTGTGTAGTCACAATATCTTACTAGACACTTGTGACTTGTGGGTCCAATAGTGTTATTGGCTCGCTGCCAACATCATGTGAGTCTACAGGGTCGCACACAAGAATGAGTCAACTCGAGTTAGAATGTCCAAATTCATTGAATCTAAAATGTGTCTAAATTCAATGAATTTAATGTTCAATTTAGGATGATTGAATTTAATATATATACAAGATATATATATATATATATTATAAGATTCGAAGTATATATATATGTTTGATATATTATATTATTTTGAAATATATATATTATTCAAATTAATTTAAATAAATTAGTTTTAAATTTAATTCTATGTGATAGATTTAAATTTAAACTAATGTCATAATCTAAATTTGATTTAGATTTAATTCTAGATTTAAATTAGATAGTTGGTTTAGATATTATTCTATTAGATATATTTAAATCTCAACTAATCTATTTAATTAAGATTTGATTTAATTTAAATAATTGATTTAAATTAATCAAATAATAAACCTTATCTATATAATTATATAGATTAAGGTTATAAAATATAGAATCAAGAGAGAGTCTCTACTTACTAGAGAGATTGAGCGGTCGTACACTCACACAGAGAAAGTGTTTGAATGAATAGAGGACATACGGATGAACACAGAGCGTACGGATGTTCACAAATAGAGGTGTTAGCATGCTGTACAAGTTAGATTCACCATTTATGTGGATACCGGTAGAGGGAGCTAATCAGATATGTCAGTTCTTGAGATCCGATGGTAAGAAAAGAACACCAAAGGGACGCACCGAAGGTAAAATTCTTTTTTACATTTCAATCTAAATAACACTGACGGATCCATAGGAGGGAATTTCTTGACATTTTTCCGCCATGCGTGTATCGAAATTCCCAACAATTTCTTCGTTGATTATGCCTATTGAGTGATGGATTAAAAGATGTGGTAGCATTGTTAAACCCTTGTTATTTTGGATGCAGACGTACATAAGAAATGTTTAGTCACCATCGAAAAGAAATATTTTTTTGTTTCATATAGGAGGAAAATTTACAAAGAACAGAAATCGGATGGATCAATATGAGGGGGGAGGACTGTTGGAAGAATTATAGGAAATGGGATATCAAAGGAACAGCTAATACAAACAATTTCACCATGTGCTGGATGTGCAATTGAAGAACTGCAGTTGTTGTACACCGTGAAGTTTGATTCAAGTCTGTTTATTGACCTGCATGATGATGAGGCGGTTGGTCAATTAATCAACTTCAATGATGATTTTGGTCATATATATGTTGGGGACAATGTCAATGACAATAGGAAGGGAAGTGATGCATCTACTAACTACTTAAAAGAGAAAATGAGTTGCAAGGAATGTGTATCTTTTTGTTGTCAAATATGTATTGATTTAGTATCAATGTTGGATGTCATGTTAACATAAAGTCTACTTATGTTTTCTAAAGGAGAATGTCTGCAAGTTTAGATGATGGCTCTTGTGGAGAGGTGGATATTGAACCATTTCCACGTGCGATTCAAAGTGTGCCCAGTACAATGCCTTACTCAACAGCAATAAAGTAAAAGAATGTGTTGTTGGGTGTTAGACAAATGTTTAAGCATACATAACCTAGTAGTATTCATGTTCAGTCTAGGTTATAAATTTGCATATAAATATAAGGTAAATAAGGCTCAAAAGATTATTGCAATATGCAAGACTCCTAAATACAAGTGGAAGATCACTACATATGGTGTCTCAAGTTCATCAGCATTCATGCGTGTTAGTAGATTCAACAATGGCACACATATTCTGCTCAAGACAATCTTCACGTTTATCACACAATAAAATCAGAGTTGATTTCGGCTTTAATTACTAAAGAGTTTAGGAGTTCTCTAGACAAATCACCCAATGAAATCATTAAGGAGTTGTTACGGGATTATGGTTTGTCATTAATGTATTATCAAGCATGGAAGGTAAAGGAGACAGCCTTTTGTGAAATTCATGGTCATCCAGAAGAATCATATATGTTGATTCCATGGTTGTGTGAGCGACTTATGGATACTGACCCAAATACTGTTGAGTAGGAATCGATAAGGACCTACTTTCGGAGGTTGTTTATTGCATACGGATGCTCTATATAGGGATTTCTTCTAGGCTATCATCCTGTATTGTATGTTGATGGTTGTCACCTTAATGGGCAGTGTAAGGGAACATTGCTATCTGTGATGGCATATGATGCAAACAATGATCTATACCCAGATGCATTTGCCATCATCGTTAGTGCGAAGATGATAGATGATTGGACATGGTTGATGAAAAATGTCAAGGACATTTTGGGTTTATTCAAGTCACAATTGTGTCTGATAGACATAACTCCATAGTTGCAACAGTAAGGAATATATTTGGGGCCCAAAAGGCACAAGTTTTGTTACTGTCATATTAAGGAGAACTTCAGCTCTGAGTTTTCAAGCATATATCGTTGGAGAAGGCGGAATCGTGCAGGGGCAAAGAATAATGCATTGAAGTTGTTAGATGCAATAACATATGCCAGGCTGAGTTCTGACTTCGATAAGGCAATGACAAATATGTGGTTGTAAACACCGTATTTTGTCTAGCTCATTTAGTAAAAAGTAATAAATATATAAAAGAAAATATTTTTATTATGGTTCATAGGAAAAATAGAAAAATAAACCCATAATATCCTAGAAGATTTAAAAATTTGAAAGAGATTAAAATATAAAATATTCTTGGATTATCTTTAAAATTATATAGCAACATTTGAAGATTATCTTTTGATTAAAATATATAGAAATAAAAATACAATAAAAAAATCAAGAATTATCTTGTAAGATCTTACTAACTTTCTTATCCATAGGATTTAAAAAATATATAAATAATACAATAATAATAAATATCTCTTAAATAATATTCAATAATCTTCAAAAAGATTTGGGGATCAAGAAATTATCCCTATAGGATTCTCATCTTCAAAATTTAGAATATTTCAAATTAAAAAAAATGAATGGTGAGCTCCTCTATAAATAGAGGACCTCCAAGCCAGAAATGGAGGAGAGTGGTAGTCACTAGGAAAGAAGAGTTTTAGAGATTGTGAAGCCAAAGGTGGGGTAAGATTGAGTCTCAAGAAGGAAGCAAAAGAGAAAGAAAAGTTAAGAGAAAGCTCACATATCCACAAAATACAGGTAAATTATCATTTAATTGTATTTGGTTAGTTTCCTATCTCTCCTGCACATCTCCTTTCCACTGGTTGCGTCATTGAAACACATGTATAACGGGCAGGGGGTATTCTATTAGTGTAGGATTAATATTTGGTCACTCATGTGGGATCCTTTTCTTCTATAGTCTCAAACTAGTCAAGGCATGATAACCTCCTAGTCTAGGTTTAATATTAATAAATCGATGCCTCACGTTCTGATGATAGTACCATTGTGCTTTGTCATGTTTTAGAAAAAATATTATTGTAACTTGATATTGCTATAAACAAATCAGTCTTTATCTTCTTAAATCATGAGCGATACTAATTATCTCCTTGGCTATTAATCATATAAACTAAAGGTCTATGAGCAATACTAATTTTTCCAATAACAATCCTTATCTTTTAAAAATATAATCACAAGAAATCTAATATTAGTATTAATGTTTTTTAAAAAAAATTGTGTTCCTCTTTAAAAATTCTTCCTTTTCTAATCATTTTAATTATTTTGCATAAGGGACACCAATTGTCCTTATGTGCACTAAAAGCATTATTTAACAAGTTATGTGTGATACTAATTTTCATCATAGTTACCTATATTTAAATATATATATATATATATAACTCCAAAAAAAATTGAACTTTTTATTAGTAATTTTTTTTTTCTGTTCACTCTTTAGAACTTGCTATAACTATGAGTAATACCAATTTTCACCATAAATGCTAACCAAAAGATATTTTTTCTCTCAAATAAATCTAAAGTGTATAGTCAATATTTCTTCTTGATCTTTAGAAAAATGATACTTTCTAAAAGGAAAAAAGAATATATCACGTAATTTATTTCATACAAGGAAATAGAAATTAAACAACAATAATTTTTAAAAAAGGACACCAACCAACTTTCTACTTCGAATTACGTGGACTTTGATCCCTCTTAAAAGTACGTAGGCCCTAGGGTTTCACTCTAAGTTAAGTCCACTCTATAATATATATATATATATATCTTATTTCTCTTTGGGTTTAGCAATAAAATTAATAAGGATAATTTAAAACAATAATTAAGGCCTTATTATTATAGCACAATGAATTTAGGGTAACCATTCTCTTAAACGGATGGCGTAAGATGCCTAACACCTTCCCTATATACAACGACTCCCAAACTTAATTCTATTGTTCGTAGACTATCCTTTTATGTTTTCCAGAATTTTTTCTCAAAATTTTGGTGGTGACTCCATTTTTTATTTTTGACTAAAAATCAAGTGCGACAGTGGTCATTTAGTCCAGAGTTGGCTAGATGGCTTGAAGAAAGTAATGACATTGATCAGTGGGCAATGTTACGTTTTTCGTTCTAGACATGGGACAACATCACAACTAATTTGCTTGAATCATTCAATGCATGGATTGTCAAAGAAAGAAAGCCTTGTGTGTGTGCAATGGTGATGAGCACAGGGAGAAGTTGGCCAAAAAATTGTATGCTACCAACAGTGAGATGACCAAGTGGAAGAATGGGGTCAAGCCTAGGACAAAGGGAAATTTGAAGGAAAATGTATTGCGAGCTAAGACAATGCAAGCCATGCACTATGGAACAGATAGTATACATGTTCGAACAAGGTTGGTTAATGTGAATGTTGACCTCATTGAGAGGTAATGCACTTGTCACCCATGGCAAATGACTGGTATCCCATGTGCACATGCATGTGCATCGATCAAGTTGGTGAACGGTAATATTTATAGGTGTGAACACCGTATTTTGTCCGAGCTTTCTAAAAAAAATTGAAAAATAAAAAAAGAGAAATCACACAAATTTCCTTTTAATTTCAATTTGAATGCATATTTTCTAAAATAAAAGAAAAGTACAAAAAATATATTATCCAAATCCAATCCCTTTTCTTTATGACAAAAAAAATAAAATAATGATAAAATAAAAAATATATAATAAAACAATAATATAACAAAAAATAATAATAATAAAAGAGAGAAGAAATAGTTAAAAAAAAAAAATATGTTTGGGCTCTAGCACGAAGTTGCAGAGGGACACAGGTGAGAGGACTTGAGCAGGGGAAGAGAGAGGAGAGATTGATGGAGCTCGGGTGAAATGGTGGAAGGACTAAAGGCAGAGAATCTAGGGTCAGGTCCGGACCAAGTGAGAACGTGAGCCATGTGTGAGCCCGGTGAAAGGAGAAGAGAGCTGAGGATACAAGAAAAAGACAAATGCGAAAGAGGCAGAAATGGACAAGAAAAATCCCTCCACTCCTCCGTACTCTATCACGGCAGAGTAGTGGAGGGATGGGGCATTCAGGACAAGCATGATTGGAGTTGAAGCTGGTAGAGGGATGCACGGATTGAAGGGCATAAAATTTGGAACTAGAGGATGGAAAAGTGGAGACCATGCATTTGGTTTTCGATGCTCCTCCACTCGCGACAATCCTATAAAGGGATCAGGAAGCAATTGCAAGAAGGGGGATTTTTTTTTCTGAGATTTCTGGACGCCGAAGAACCTTAGGAAAAGACAGAGGAGATCATGAGGAGGGGGCCAAAGGGAAAAACCCTAAGAAGTAAAGACACCGAAGGAAGAACCTTAGAAGTGACCGAGAAAGGGAATGGAGAGGAGGACCCCAAATCCGAAGAGGTTGAAATCCGTGTAGCAAAGGCATGAGCTTGGTATAAATTTTCTCATTCTATCATGAATACTCCCTTGCGTGAATCACTGAGTATGGAGTCTATTTTTGTTGTTGTTATCTTGTTGAATTGACAAGGACGAATGCTAGGCTTCTTTATCTTTTGTTTATTCCTTCTAGCCTGGCTTGCTCTATTTTTCTGGAAAACAATGACTGAGAATACATTTTGCTCATTTGATTCACTGTTGCAGTCTCATGACTCTATTAGCTATGCGATATAGTTGTTGTGCTTCCCTTGCTTATCTATAAGCCAGAGGATTTGTGTTGATGATAATGGTCACATGAATTGAGTTCTAATCATGTGCTTGTTTAGATTTGTGTTCATAGGAGTTGTTTTTTTTCTCTGTCTTTTTCTTTTTTCCTAGATCCAAGGCTAAGGTAATAAGTTCGGTTCTGCATAATAAGAAAACTGATAGACCAATTGTAGTGAATTGGTTCCGAATGTCTTTTCCTTTTTAATGGGATTCGCAAGAGTTTATATGTAGATTCTACTGTAAGAAAACTCCAAGTGTTTAGCTATTGATTTTGGACAGTCTTGTGATGTAACTTACACAAAAATGGTGACTAGCTTAGTAAGAGTCAAATGTATGATTTGCAGCTTTGAATCTATGCAGCCATGTACTTGATGGAAATGTTGCTTTCCTGTGACAAATACTCTGGGTTTGAGTTCAAGGGAGATGGTCATATATTTATAGTTTGCTCTCTGTATATGCATAGACTGCAGATTAAACTTTAAAAGTGGTTATATTATTATATCTTCCATAAAGAAAAATAAATAAAAAGGGACCTTGTGTTGATTGCTGCATGGTGTTGTTCGATTTTGGGTTCAAAGCTGACCATATGAATATGTTTTCTATGAGAAAAATCTGGTTTTAACTTACTGCCTATGGATGTTCTGGGTTAGGCTTTAAAGGGCTGACACTAAATGGTTTAAGCATGAAGAATGCTCTATATATTCTTGTTTTCCCACATAAATTTTTTGTGCTTGATACATTCATATGATTGTTGTTTCTAGCTCGTTAATGAACTATTTGCTCATGTCCTTCTCTTAGATTTGATTGGATTTACAAATAGACCACATGACCTTGATTTCCCATGTAAACCGTGGAGGAGTGATTGCTGAATGTGTACTTTACGTGCATAATAAAAATGTGGTCATATGATTATGACTTAGCTTGGGAATCTTATGCTTGGTAGCTACAATTGTAGGATCTAGTTTGAATATGAAAGTTATCACATGAATTCTTTTTCCTTTTTTTTTTAAAGAAAAAATCTGTTTGCTGATCCAAATGTTGAGAAGAGACTTTAGCATGGAAAGAGATTCAAAACCAGCTTGAATTGTGTGTTATTTCCACGGTTATTAAATCCAAGCTACCCACGGTTTTTCCACTTGTCAGATGAAATTGGGGTTATAGGTATCATTTATCTCAACCCTTATATATGTTACAAACGATGGTCCTCACTCACGTTGTTTTTTTTTTTTACATATGTTTATTTTAAGTTGATTCTTATTTATTTATTTATAGTTATTCACAAGTATTATCATTTTTCAAGTTTGTCACGAGGGAGTAAGTCTCCGTGTGCATACAAAGTGTCAGTCAAAAGTGTCATGAGTAAGGAGTTACCATAGTATTCATATTGGCAATGCCTTAAATTTTAAATTTTAAATATTTTTGGGTTCGAATGACCTCTTTCATTTTTTTAAAAAAATAAAAATAAAATAAATGATTAAAATAAAAGCCCTCTATTTCAAAATTTTCTTTTTGTCTATATACTCCGAGTAGCAATACTGTGAGTGTTTGGATATCAATCAGTAAATTATGAATGACCAAATCACCATATATACTGTTTAGTTTTGTTTGGAAATTGATCTTAGAAAATGAAAATATAGGTAGAAGTTTTACCTTAATTTTTTTAATAATACTATTCCAAGTTTTAAAGAAGGATTTTTAATTGTTTTGTTAAGGAAATACAAATAATTTATAAATAAAAAGTAATATAAATACAAATAATTTTTAAAATAAATAAATAAATAATATATATTGAATGTAGCAATTTTATCTTAAATTCCTTTTTTGAGTACTTTTTTTTCACTAATAATAATAATAATAATAAAAAGAGGTTTTTCTAAGTGCATCTTTTTAAATAAGTAAATAAAAACAATTTAAGCAAAAATTATTTATAAAAAAATGGATTTTCTAATTGCATTTTTCATTGCATAATTTAAAATAAAGAAATAAAAATAATTTAAATAAAGATTATTCATTTTCCTCCAAGTTTTACTATTTCTACTTATAAGTCTCGAGTGGTAACACCGTGGATATTTAAGTATTAATCAGCAATTTGTGAGTGATAAAATCACCACATATGTTGATTATTTCTTTTAAAAAATATATGTAATAATGATATTTTGAATTCTTCTTAATGCTTTATTTTTAATAAATATGTGTTAAGAGGATCTTGTTTATTTCCATTTTCATAAGAAATAATTCATATCAAAATTATTTATTTTCCTTCAATTTTTATTCATTCTTTTATTATTTATGTTTTTGTTTTTCTAATTGCCTTCTCATTTCAAATAATAATAATAATAATAATAATAATAATAATGATTGAAACAAAAAATTATTCATTTTCACCCAAGCTCTTATCCCTTA
Source organism: Adenanthera pavonina (assembly GCA_026686845.1). Taxonomy (NCBI): domain Eukaryota; kingdom Viridiplantae; phylum Streptophyta; class Magnoliopsida; order Fabales; family Fabaceae; genus Adenanthera; species Adenanthera pavonina. Next base: position 46,666,686 of record JAIVEN010000001.1, on the reverse strand, counting down.
TTTGTCTCGAGTGGTAACACCGTGAGTATTTAGGTATTGATCAGTAACTTGTGAGTGATAAAGTTATCACATATGCTGATTATTTCTCTTCGAAAATATATGTAATAATCACATTTTGTATTTTTCTTAATGTTTCTCCTTTAAATAAGTAAATATGTGTTAAATGGATCCTATTTATTTCTATTTTTATAATAAAAAGAAAATAAAAATAATTTGTACAAAAATTATGTGTCTTCCTTCGAACGTTTTCTTTTTACCTTTGAGCTCCGAGTGATAACAGCGTGGGCATATAGGTATCAATCAGTGAGTTGTGAGTGATAAAATCACCACAGATCTTGATTGTTAAAAATATATATATAATAATAATAAAAAAATTATTCCCTCTAAACTCTCTTTTCAAAAGAAATTTTTTAATAAAAATATCAACCAACTTACGTGTATTTTTAAATCTGAACTACGTCGACTTTGATCCCTATCCTAGGGTACGTAGACTCCAGACTCTAATTCTGGGTTAAATACGCCCTTGTAAATAAATAATATTTTCCTCTATTTTACCTTTCCCAACTTCTCATATTTTCATTTTATTTTCTTTATTTTCATTTTCTCTTATTTTCATATTTATTTTTATATGTGAATGATTAAAGGGCAATCCAAATAATTTTTAAAAGCCATAAAAATTGTATGATTAACTTAAGGTAACCGTTCTTAGGAACGGGTGTTGTGGGGGTGCCTAACACCTTCCCCACTCACAATTGTACTCCCAAATACAACTCTGATTCATAGACCATCCTTTCCTTTTTATTTGGTTTTCCAAAATTTCCCTTAAAATTTTGGTGGCGACTCCTCCGGAATTGGCCTCCGTCGTAAAGGCTGATTTCTTCCTTTTATTTCATTTTTCGCACTATCCGTGTCGCATTTTCGAGTGTGACAATAGGTTTGTGGATGAATGCTACTACTTAAGTGCACAAGAAAAGATATATGCCACAACAATGGAAGTTGTTGAGAATTATGACATTCCCGGCCTCAATCCATCATCAGTTAATGTTGATATGCCCCAATCATTTTTGACTCCTCCCACCACTTGCTGTCGACCGAGTAGGCCAAGGTCAAATCGGAGGGAGTTACAATTCCAACACAGGAGGGAGTATTTGTGTACATGGTGCCATGAGCTGGGGCATAGTCGAAGAACATGTAGGAATCTAAACCCATCATCGACCTTGCCTTCTTCGAGTATACCGTAGGCTGTTATATTGGTGTATAGTTTATGCACACGCTTATTTTGGTTGATCCCATTTATTTTTTTTTTTTTTGGCAAATTGGCAATGGGGTTGTATAGCTAATATGGTTAGCTAGTCGTGTGCTTGTTCTTTTGGAAATTGTATATAGGAATCAACCATGTATATGTATAGGACAAAGTTATTCTTTCAATGCCATGATTGCAATGTAATGGCAATGTATATAGAATAATTAATTATAAGAACCATCAATATAGAACTATCAGTTATGAGAAACATTAATGTCAACAAAACTGATGATATTTTTTTTTTGTCCACTTGAAAGTTAGTTTGTTGTGTTCAAACTAGGTACTGATGCAATGGGGGCATGAGTTTTGATATGGTACTGATATGGAATAGATTTTCCTGATTAAAATTAAAATAGGAAATGGTCGAATGTTTATTATATTGCACAGGGGTTATAAATTGAAAATGGTCCACCACTAGTTTTAACGAATTTAGTCATAAAAAATGAGTGGTTGACCACCATACTTAGATGTCAAAAATTATAGTGTGTGGTCAATTGTTGAATACATCCCATCAAATGATGATGAACCAGTAGTATTAATGAAGGATGGCAAATGATGGACAACCGGCAGAGTTAACATGGAAACACGTTCTAAAACTTAACTAGTTGACCATAAGCTTCTACAATTGGAGTAAAGATTCATTGTGATCAACCGTTAACCGCAACCCATAAAATTATGATCAACCAATAGTGTTAAAAATTTTAGTTAAAAATTGGTGGTGGTCGACTGTTTTGGTTCTCCCCAGATATGCATATGTTCTTGGTTTTAGAAGATCCGCATAACAAATTTGACGATTTATTTTTTAAAAATAGTAGCACATGCAAATCTGTACAATTTAAAAAGAATAAAAATTCTAATTTCTTGACAACACTTCCTTCATGAGTCAATTTCAACAGCCAACAACAAAATACTAAATAACATGTACTATGATATTTACTAACTAATGAACATGAACACATAGTTGCTAACTTCTGTCCCTACATATGTCATATGTCCACCACCACACACATCTCTGGGACCAACTCAAAACACAAAAGTTTAATAGTTACAAACTTACTTTCTAACAACATATACTATGAGCACCATATAGATAGAGAGCAAAATATGGCAGCAAACAACCCCAGGCCCTACTATGGTTGACGATGAACCCATTCCAAAATCTCTTTTAACATCAGCAGTAATCCCCTTAAGTTGGTCTTCCAAATGATCCAGTTGTGTATGAGTTAGTGTCTCATCCTGACTATTAGTGGAACTAGGCTCCTCGTCAAGACGTTCTCTGTGGTGCCTTTTCCAGACTCAACCCTCTTTGCCTATCTCACCCTTACCAAATCCCATGCGATATAGATTGGCAATGTTGATGACCTTCGGTGGTTTTCTCTCTTGAAATGGTTTGACACCAAAATGTTTAAGTATGGTTGAAATAACAGAGACATATTGCAGGGCTGTAACATCATTTGCATCGCATGCAACTATCTGATTCAACATGAAATAAGGGAAATTGAACTCAATTCCCTCAATTAAAAAGAATTTGCTCGACAGTCACTAATCTGATTTCAAACTTATTCTTTCGAAGAACACAGACTTTCATGTCAACTAAAATACATAACTAAGTCGAACAAAACCAGTTACCAAAGGCTAAAACCCAGAACATTTTCATCATAAGAAAATTTAGGCAGTTTGCAGCAACTAAGTTCAGGTCAAAGTAGAACAGGTTTTTCAATATTTCAAGAACTACTCATCTACGAATGTTGATAAAAGCTAGACATACTAATTCTATGCTCAAAGGCATTTTTATTTTCTGTGCTTAAAATCCACTATTTAACTTAATTATAGTATTTAAACATGAACTCTAGGCAAGATTATCTGCAAATGTTTCACCGCAATTTATGTTAGGCAAATTTGTTATTACATTAAAATTTCAGGAAGAAAAGAAGAAAGAACTTCGATGACTATTCAACTGATTTCCTACTAATTTGTCACATTGAATTCATCTGGATCTACATCATTAGACACCTGCAGGCAGCAGATTCATGCTATAAGATGCGTCTTGTTGATGATTGGATCAATAAATATCAACAAATCTTAAAATGTTAAATTGACTAACTAAAATTAACCATTTATAACCATAGTTGACGGATAAGTATGCAACAGTTTGATTCAAATAGATAATATCAATCCCACAGTTACCCAGGAACATGTCAAACTACAATCCTTATAAGATCATTGAATCTGTTCAGCCAATAATCTACCATCAAGTTTCTCACAATCAAAATTCCTTATGCCATAAGACATGTATTTTCTCTTTTCAGGTGTAATGTTGAAAATTTGAGACAAAAAAATTATAAATTCAAAATGATTTGTTTTCCTTTGCAATTAATGTATCGCCAATGATGTAACAAGCACCACAAACTAAATAAACTGCAACACTGAAGGAGCAAACGTAAAACCTATTCCCCATCCCCTAATCTGCCAAGACAAAAGCCTGACCAAAACAACAATAGATTAAGAAATCAAAGCGACAATGATAAAAATTACAAACTGAGTTCTAACAATAAAATGTTTATTATCTCAACAATCTAATTCATCCACTCAACTTCTAAATCAAGCAAAGCAAACAGAAGATTTAAAAATAAGCCTAAAAGCAATTAAAAAATAGTTCCATTTACCCCAACTCCAATATGACAGTTAATGAAAAGAACATTGATAGTTCTGAGAAGCTCTGGTAAAATATTTCTCGTCACGTGTGCACACAGGTCCTATCATAGATATGCACATTGAAATCCATTGCTGGTCATAAAAAAAACTTCCAAAAAAGGATAAGACAGCCTTCTATACAAATAAAAAGCCAAAAAAGGGAAAAGGAAAAAAGTAAAGATTAAAAAAAAATTGACAAAATAAAAACGCATATCCCTGTTCATATTAATCAAATGGATTCGCTAAAAATCCATAACAGAACACCAAAGGGAATCAAGGGACAAGACCCTTTCCCTCAGAAATTCTAGCATATTAGTCATTTGGACTTGTCAAGGTTCCTCCAAAAAATTTCTTGCATTCCTTTCCAGTTAAATATACCAAGCAAATGAATACACTAGCAACAATCAGTCCAACTAATTATTCAGAAACCAAAGTAACAATGCCAGAGGCCATATGGCAGTGATTAACACACACACAAGCTCTATTAGTACCCTGAACAGTAAAAATTATATCGATACCAAAATAAGTATAAATTCATTAAGGCATATGCAACTGAGATGAGATGAAACTCACATAAATTTCAGGTAAAATGAACTTATGCTAGAATAAATTATCTCTGTTTGCCAGAAAGTAAAGGTCAGAATTACAAGAATAAATTATAATATGATATATTCCACTTGCTTCACAGCTTATAGGGACCAAAAAATGAGAATAGATCCTCTTATCATCTATTAACTCACAAACATCTCATTATTGTTGTTCCGAGATTCTGACCACTGTGGATTAACATCAAAGGACGACTTACTATGATAATGGCATCCCTTCTCCCAATTTAAAAGAAAGCCTGTGTCACCAAGAATGACTTGAAGTCTTGAACTTCAAAAATCAAGCTGCCACCCGTTGAGGTACGTGTAATTGCTGTTGACTTGATTCCTCAACATGAGCAGGGGATTCAGATGGGGACTGATAAGGTCTTGCTGCATCAGCTGATGGCCCTCTGACTGAATCACTTAAGGGTGAAATTTGAGCTGCCACACCAGATGATGGATAATGTTCCCCTGCTATTGGGAATAAAATTAAAAATTACAAACCAATTTTTTTTTTTTAAAAAAAAAAGGTGCACTATATCTTGCCAAACTAAATGAAGTTAGAATAGGTCATTATCCACTGAAAGCCAAATTGTTAATGAGTAAATTAACTCACTTGGAACTATCAATCCAACTGATTATTCAAGAATCAGAGCAGCTTGTGGTTGTGGAACAGTACCTGAGGGTGTATAATATGGCGGTGACATTTGAACTGGCTGCCCAGATGATGGATAATGCTGGCCAGCAGGATGAGGTGAAATTCTTGATGCCTGCATATGAGGGCTGGCCATATGATGAGATGCACCCCATGAAGGTTGATGTGTTCCTAATGTTTGAGAAGGCTGTGGCGCATGCTGCTGTCCCATTATCGGAGATGGAGGCGCAAAAGGTTGCCCTGCAGGATGAGGTGAAATTCCTGATGGTGGCATATAAGGGGCAGTCATATGATGAGATGCAGCCCATGAAGGTTGATGTGTTCCTGTCATTTGAGAAGGCTGTGGTGGGTGCATCTGTCCACCCATTTGAGGAGGAGGCACAGAAGATAGATTGTGTTGTCCTGTCATCTGAGAAGGGTATCTTGCTGCTGGTGGCGGACGGTATGGTGGTCTTGGTCCAGAAGGACGAGAATTGTGTGCCCACCTATTCATGCCAAGAAGTCTCTCAATCTCCTCACCCCTCCCAGCTTTCCCAAAAACCTCAGTTACAAATTCCTTCAAGGCAGGAGTTACCCCCACACCATACCGCATAACTTCATCCAGCAAATCACGGCCTTTATCCAATAAACCTTCACCACAGAGTCCCATTATTACAACCTCATAGCAAGATGGTTCTGGTTTGGGATCTTTTTCCCCCATTTTACTCAAAATCTGTGCACATTCAATAGCTTTGCCATTCTTGATCAATTCATCAAATACCCTATTACCAAAGCTAGCAACCACCCTCAGACCAGAATCCACCATTCTATTAAATACCCTCAAAGTATCAACAATCCTCACCATTTTCAAGTAGGCCTCAATCAAAGTCCTATGTGTTGGCACATCTGGGCTCAGTGATTTTGAACACAATTCTTCAAACAGAGTTTCTGCCTCTGATAGCATCCCATTCTCACAAAATCTAGCAATGATATTATTGTAGCCTGCAACATCCATAGCAAAAGGCTTAGAGTTTGCTTTGGTCCCAACCTTTTTAAACGTTGCAAGGGCTTCTGAGAACTTCCCAAGCTTAAAACACTCATTGACCATTATATTAAATGTATCTGAGTTAACAGCTTGGAAATTTGGTGGGGTGTGGTTATCTAACATTTGATCGAATAAAGCCCAAGCCTCAGCTTTTCTACCATGCTTAAGCAAGACCTCCAATAGGACATTACAAGTTGCTGGTGTCATCCTAAAATCTCGATCCATTAATGACTTATATGATTCCATAGCCTCCTTGTCTCTGCCCTTATTAAAGAACCATTCCATATAAGTTGCATTAACAACACCATCATACACCAAACATCTCTCCTTAAGCTCATCAAATAGCTCATTGGCCTTCTCCAAATTTTCCAAATTTAAAAACCCAGAAATTAAATTATTATAAACCAATGAATCTGCACCGTGTCCTTTATTTAACATTTCGCGCAAGAGGTCAACAGCTTCACCAATCCGACCAGCATCGATCAAACCTTTGGTAAGGTGTCGATAAGTAACTGGAGACGGGCTGAATGGTGCATTCGCAATGATATGGCGATAAACCTCAAGACCCACATCAACTCGACCCTCATCACAATGGGTATTTATCAAATTATTGTAAGATACAATATTGGGCACTATATTCGACTGGTTGAAGAAAAACTGAAAGAGAGAAATAGCATCGTTATACCTCTTAGCACGGTACATGGCAGCAATGATCGCATTGCAAGTGAAAACAGTGGGACGTGTCCTGGAGAAAACAGAGTGACGCGCGACTGCAGAGGCAGCATCAAGGTCGCCGGCGCGAATAAGAGATTGGACGCGATTGTGTAGGCTGAGGCGCGGCCCCACTAACGCAGAAGTAGAATCAGGCAGGCGAGGTGCGTTAGGGTCACGCGACGGAGATTGTTGCGGTGGAGGGCGAATCGCATTCAGGGGTGGCTCGATACGAAGGCGCCGCTTCCGGCGTCGCCGCTCTGCGGCGGCTTCTTCGGCGGAGGAAAATGCAAAGGAACGGTTTTGTGAGAGGTGGAATGGGTTTATATTAGCGTTGAAGTTCATATATTGGGTATGGTGAAGGTGGTTTTGGGAATTGAGTTCGGAGGCGGAGATACGGCGGAGTGAACGGAGAAGAAGGCGGTAAAGCGACATTGTTTCGACGGGAGAGGTAACTAGAGAGTGAGCGACCGGAACGATAAACCCTAGCAAATAGCAAGCCTGAGGCTTTTGTAGAAAATGAAGAATAAAAAAAAAAGCCGTAAAATTAACAATTGCACGCCGAAAAGGGGGAAATGGATATTTCAGACCCTATAATTTGTTGGCGACAAAAAGAGTCCCTATAATTTCATTCGTTTTTGAAACAGGTCCCTATGGTTTACAATTTTTTAAATCTATCCTTAAACTTTCAAAAGGTTACATGGCTGGTCCCTAAAATTTGAAAACACTTGGAAAAATATCCCTATGTTGCTCACTAAAATCAAAAGGAGTTAATCATTAATGAAAGTGAATGATTTTCCCAGGTGGCATGCACATAAACAATGAGCAAGATGAACACACAAGCAACAGCACCTATCAAGCCTCAAAAACAGAGAATTCTAAAACACAAGGGAAAAAAAAGGCCCCAAAATGCTGGACTCCTCTACTCTAAGACCATGTTTGGTAATTAGTACAATAAAAAAGAGTTTAGAAAAGGAAACGGTGAGGGAGAGTATCCTTCCATATGTTTTGTAGGTGTGAAATACCATTTTCTGAATGCCAATTCTATTATACAGAAGTGATAAATCATATTTGTACATACATTTTTAATCTTAATGCTCAGTCTTTTATTTACTAATTGTGGTTAGTTTAGATTAGAATTAAAATGATTTAATGGACTAATTCATGGAATTTGTGCTTATTTGAGATTGTTTTATTTTCCATGGATTTCTTTGAAGCTTAATTGAATATCATTTATGCTATTTTTGAGCTTTAATTCCTATTTTATGTGCTTTGCAGTGCAAATGCAAGTGCAGTTTGGTTTGGGCCACCCAAGCATGCACAAATGTGATTACTATAAAATTAATAACCAAACTTAATTAGATTCTCTAGGTGATTATTTAGGAAAATGAATTAATTAACTTAAGGATTGAAATTGAACCAGACTATTTTAAGGCAGGTTAAAAAGTCAGGGAAAGAAACTTGGGATTAATGTTGCAAGAAGAATAATGATGTACTTGATCTTCTAAGCAATGTGTTGAATAATCTTGATGGGGCTATGAAGTTGGCAGTGGGTGCATATTGTCTTCCAATAGAATATGAGAAGAACATTGAGCAATTTGGTAGCCCGGTACATGGTAAGTACTAATCCCAAGGTCATTATTATAGAGAATGCCATCACATATGCAGTCAAATTTCTTGGTGCCTAATGAGTGAAGCATTCTTCTTGTTATAATGTGTGTAGTGGTGGGTGTGTATGTGAATAAGATTTTACATATATGAGATGAGATACTTCAATGAGCTTTATGCATTCTTTTGAAAAAATGAGGTTGAAAAAAAGTTTGTCTCTCACAATGGAAAATGAGAAAAGAGAATAGGAATGAACAGGTTTTCTTATTACCACCATGTAATTCTTGCAAAGTTAATGATAGATTTAAAAGATTTCAAATTATAGGACCCTATTTTTAAAATTGGGGGAAACTATTAGGATCCAAACATCAGTTTCCCAAAAAAAAAATGAAGCATAAAATGGTAATAAATAATTATTTAAGGCTAAGTTACACATGAAACTCCAATCATGTGCAAATAATCTCTTAACCTTTAAAACTTGACAAGAAATCCTCATATACTTTAGTTAGTCCAATATTTTATTAACGGAACACGATGTATTATTGACCATATACCCCTTAAATTTTATTTTTCATGCATATATCCCCTTTAAACTTTGAGTCATATGCAAATAAACCCTTATTAAGTGAAATAATGAGCAAGTTAACGAGAAGAGAGTTATCTGCATATATGTAAAAATTTAGGAGGTTTAATGTAAAGTTTTAAAGGTTAAAGGATGTTATTTACACATAACCCAAAGTTCATGGAGTTTTGTATAATTTAGCCATTACTCATGGGAAACTACATCTTAACTATCAAAATTTAATTATTCAATTGGCTGGCAAAAAAATCAAAATTTAATTACAAAATTGAATTTTAAAATAGAGATAAATATAATTTACTTCGAAGAAATTCTTGCTTTAGAAAAATAAAATTTTATCTTTCTTCAATAAAACATTGTTCTGTTTGCACTGAATAGATGACGATCCACATGAAATAGTATCTCAGTTAAAAGTATTAATGAGAAATGAAAATGAATGAAATCAATAAATCTATATATATATTCACATTTCTTCGTATTACTTTATTGGTATACAAGATACAACTAAATAAGGTGGTTTAAATATCGAACGTATTGTTGCATTTCTGGCAAAGAAACTCTAATTCCGAAAAAAAAAACAGCTAAATCCTTCAATCTAACATGGTGTCCAGTGACTCAAAAGGCCCCCAAAAATATTCATGAGAAATATAAGCCCCCCAAAAAAATAAGGGTTGTAGAGATGTATGGGAGAAGTACAGTGATATTTTAGATCTCGATAGTAAATTCAGTGACTGGACTGTCAATGGCTATTGGGATTTACAAAATTGCAGCCAGCCCCAACGTTGGCTGAGGATGTGAGGTCTTCGGGAGGCAATCCTGTAGGGAATTTTTCCATCGGGATTATGTTTTTTTTTTTCTTTTTTTCTTTCATTGGAAGTTGTTCCTTCTAAAAGTAAGTCATGTGCGTGGATGAAATTGAGACTTCTCACTAGCTATAAAAGAAGCAAATGGAGTGGCTGCAATCATTGCTACTAAAGAGACAAAATGAGTAAAATTCAATTTATCTATAGTTTACATAATTGAATTAATTTAAAATGCTAGCCATTATTCTTGAATGACAATATTTTACATAATATATTTTTTTTTTCATTTCGAGAGTTAAAAAAAAAAGTGGCCATGAAACGAAGTTTATAGCCACTTAAGGAGTGGCTACAAAGTTGCATAGATCAAAAGACAGTTCAATTCCAATTTGATGCTTTGTGGTTTATGTGCACTTTCTTTGCAATTTTCGGTGGAAAAAGAGCACAAAAGGATTAAAAAATGTAAGGAGTTTGCTGAGATCAGTCTCTGCCAAAAAAAAATGAGGCAAATCAATTGGAATCTTCTAATATAGTTTGGCCAGGGATTTCAATCTAAGGGCAATAGTTTATGAACAAATGAATGAATAGACTTTGATGATACATGTAATACTCCCTGTGGTTCATTCATTGGTACAACAAAGGGAGCTTCTATATTAGCTTACATGAGGTCCTCTTCTCTACTACCATTAGATTGTGAATGTGCTACAAAACTGAGGTCTATTTCTAGAAAACTGATAGATATATCTGCGTGAATGAATGAATACTCAATCAAGCATTTGTACAGCTTTTATACACAATTTGCCGAAAGCACAAGCGGAGCCAACTCCTTATGGCCCAAGGATAAAAATCACTTCTTGTTAGCTGTTCTGAACTTCATTCATACAGCTACAAGTTGTCTTCTATTTCATCAGGTACATGCAATTTCTCAATTGCTGCCTGCCATGGAATAACAAGTCTTCAAGTTGAATAAGAGAAAAAATGGAAACTATGATTTTACCCTCTTGAATTTAAAGACCAAATTTTATTAGAATCAATGAACAAGAAAATACTTAAAATTTTAGACTAAAATAAAATGGTTAAATCTAAGTTAAAATTATCAACCAGAGGCCACGAGGTTTTGATGGCTTAAGCCTTAAGGAAATGCTTAGCTCAAAGACTTGCAAAAAATTCCTCCTAGTTCTAAAATTTGTTTATTTGAATTCATATTTGAGGGGTTGTTTTGTTATATATTTAAGTGTTAATAATTGAATCTCAGCCCAATGAGATAAAATATAGTTTCTCCAGATTAAAAAAGAAGAAATGACAGCACACGATGTAATGGTCCCACCTAACCATAATCAGAAAGATTGTTAAACCGTGAAAATGGTTAGCAAATTTGGAGCAAAGGATTTGGTGTTGTAAACAAATCACCTTGATGGCAGCAGCATCTGTTGCAGACGGTTTCAAATCCAAAGCCATACCATAATGAAGCATCGCTCTCTGATGCATGTTACGCCTCTTATAGATCTTGCCCATCAAAGCATAGACACTACTTTCCCGAGGAGCATACTCTTTAAGTTCCTGTAGGACTTTCAAAGCTTCGTCAAAATTTTCCAAGCTCATCAGTATATTGGCCTTCTGATACATAGGAACCGGATTTTTTTTATCTGCTAAAATAGCCCTCTCCATTATCTCCAACGCTTCCTCACTTCTCTATCAAATCAAAGAAGCATAATTTCAGAATGTTTCCTTAAATATGAGAAATGTTTCTTAGATCAGTCAAGAGATTAACCTTTAAAGCATGCAAAGCAGTACCAAGGTATGACATTATAACAGAAGAGCGACGATTAATTTGGAAAGCCATCTGAAAATGATGCTCAGAAAACTCAAACTTCTCCTGGCGAAGATATATCATTCCAAGTCCATACCAGGCATTATAGTGCCTTGAATCAACACTGAGTGCACTCTGGTAGCACTTAATTCCATTCTCAAAATCTTCAAGTGCTACATACCTGCAGGCAACAACAAAATACCATACCATACCAAGTTGCTGAAAATAAATGACAATATATAAGATCATGGATAAAAGGAATATGTTCATACTCATGTCCACAAAGGGTGTGCGCATATGCAAATCGGGGATTCAATTGAACTGCTCGCTGGAAATTCTTCAGTGCAGTTTCATGATCTTTCTGCAGGCTGTAGCAATTACCCATGGCGCACCTACCAGAGCATTCAATAGAAATATTACACAAGAATAAATAACTAGAGTTACTACTGAAGCTAAGAAAAATTGACAAAGCTTTCCACCCAATTTAGATGAAATACATGCACACGAACATAGGTAGCAATAATAAAAAGATAAAACCTTACGCCCAAAAACTGCAGCACCTCTCAAAAGAAATATGCACTTTTTTGTAAATGCAGTTTGCAATTTTAGCTCCCATCAGAGAGAGAAAAAGTTGCTATTTAAACCTTTTGGTAACATGATGAAGAAAAATTAGTGATAAGTAACATCGACTTCAAGGAAAAGAACTTCAATCAAGAAAACACAAATTTCAAAATAAAAATTAGTATACCAAATGATGTAGGACACCAGAAAAGAGGAGAGGGAGAAGAAAAAACAGAGAGAAATTGAGGGAGATAGTGACTGAAAATTCTCAAATACAATTCAATAGGCAAAAAAAGGACTAACAAATGAGAAAACTCTAGTACTATTTATAGAACCCAAGTCCTAGTAAATCTAAACTATTCTAATCCTAAAAGATAAGACAAAGATAATAAACATTATGCAAACTATTTTAAACCTAGATAACAGATAAATCTTAAATCAAAATAAACTAAATCCTAAAAATTTAAAATAAAGATAACTAATAAATCATAAAATCAATTTAACTGAATCCCAGGCTTTCCAACTACTTGTATAAGTCTTACATTCTCCATCACCCAATAATCAGCACTTCAATATGCCTAGATGTGGTATCACATCTCAAAAGAAAAATGCACGTTTGTCTACATAGTGAATGCAGTTTTAGCTCCCAAAAGGGAGGGAGGGAGTTCTTTTTGACCTTATGGCAAAATGACCAAGAAAAACATTGATGATTAAAAATACTGGTGAAAAGAAAAATGAAATTTATTAAACTAAATAATCACTAGACAGTTCAACATGCTTACCAAGATTGAGGAGCTAAGCGGTCAGTTGATATCAGTTCCTGTGCCAGGTAACTCAACTTCATATCTTCCTTTAAATGCTGCAATAGAGTAAAAATAATCTGTTGGTCAAGCGGCAAATATACAGGTATTTAAACTTTTGGGAGCAGTAACCTAAGGAAAAACAAGGATATGGCTTCAAAATGGTATTTTTATTATTATATAATGAAGTTCTTGGCACTTAGGTACTTTTGCAGGAGACCACCAAAAACAACGGAATCTTTTAATATAATTGAAAGGTAACATCAAGGAGTCATAGCATAAAAAATATTTTCAGAAAAATTTAAACTGGGACAGGAATATTAATTTGCATATTCTCTGAATATGCAAGTATTGAACTTGGACAAAAAATTTTCCTTCAAGCTGGTGACATCAAATTAGCTTTCTCTTTTAAGTCCATGGCTGCACAAGGGCACTAGCTTTCTACTGGCCCTCATTTCTTTTATGTCCCTGCCACTGGTGAAGGCAAAATTCTACAAGTTGATCAACCAAAAATGATTCTCAAAGGAGGCTAAATAGGAAGAGAAATTGACATCCTTTATTTGCAGAAGAATTGGTATTATATTCAACATGATAATATTTTGCTCACATAAAGGACTGTTGAGTATATATCCATTCCTTCCAAGCTATAAGGTGTAATCTGACGAGCATGGCGAAACGCCTGATCAGCTTCTAAATAATCAACTAATTCAAAGTATGCTTTTCCAACCTGCAATAGAACATAACAGAGTAGCATTATAGAGAGTCAGTGAGATGCACCCATGAAAAAATGCAAGTCTGTAACACGAGATATCCAAGAATAGAGAGAGACATAAGTGAATCAGCTTTTTATAAAGTTACAAAGACTACCATATCAAATTAAGCCAGGCGATCCATCAAAGAAAGAATCAAACAGCGAAGAAATTCAAGAACATAAAAATTGAGAGAATTCAGTATTGTTTGAATCCAATCCAATGCTTAGTGTTTGAGGACAAGCTAATTCTTGCACCCATTATAAACCCTCTTGCGGCCACATACTAATAGCTCCCAGTTCATTCTGACTAGATAATCAAATCTATGTCTAAGTTGTAAAATTACTAAATATGTTAGTTTTATACTTTACAGTTTACTGTATTCAGGAAGGCCAAATATAGGCCTGATGCAGGATATAACCATTGAACATCTGTCTAACAGAGTTAGAAAATTCATCAGGGGAGAAAAAGAGATGCAAAGAATGCTAAAATATTTTACAAATATGCTTTTCTCTTTTCTATCAAAGTTATAGAATTATCAATTATAGCCTCCAATCAAACCAAAATAGCCAAACTCACCGGCCTCACCCCCATTTTATTACTTTTTAAACTCCCTATTCTGTGATCTAGTTCACTGGTTATTCCACAGTATCAAGAGAACCACAATTTTGACAGAGTTCCATGAGACTACATACTAGAAATATGAAATTTACAAAAAAAAAAATACTAGAAATATGATACACGACATTGATTACAAAGAAAATGGAGCCCCAGATGTATCAGAAAGTAACTGTCATAAGAGAAGGCATCCTATGCTTTTCGAAATAGCCAACAGACATGAAAACATCATAAGAATGATTTTAAATCTCTACTACTCAATGCTTATGTACCTGAGAAAGAACCCAGCCTGTATTGTAATGCTTATGTGGAAGTTTCAAATAGGTTTCTAGTGCATCCTGCACCACCAACAAACAGACGTCAGAAACAATCCAGGAAAAACTATTTTCCACTCAGGTTTCTTCTTCCCATCCCCTTAGTTATGATACATAATTAAACAGATAATAGATAAATATAAAAATACTAAATCGATTTTAATTAATTATACCTGGCACTTGTACAGGCAGGTGCGTCTATAGGCTTCACCAAGAACTCTCAATAGGCCTAATATTTCTGTGACACCGGTGATGACTTTAGAAAGACTCAAGACTAGCCCACCAACTAAAAAAGTTGCTACTTCTTGTTCACAAGATTTAGCTTCAATTGCAGGAGATGAACTAGCAATTGAAGAAATATTTACACGAGAATCATCAAGAACATCATTGCGACTTCCTAAAGAAATAAAAAAAGAAAAGGTATTAGTAATGGAGCTGATATCACCAATGATTAAAATAAGTCAGGTCTTGTTAAATGACAGTAAATTTTGAAAAATCCAACTAAAAAGTACAAAAATAATAATATCAATGAAAATGAAAAATCCTTCAGTATATACTTAATATGGTTCAATAAGAGATTAATCAAACAAATTCTTTTTAAAATCTTTACCAATGTTATCTTATAGTTTGTGAGATTAGAGCTCAACAAAAGAAATGGCAGTAAGCACATATTGCTACCAGACATCAGCCATCTAAACACACAATCCATAGGAACTGCCAAGAGCATCTGTTATTTGAATTTGCATTCTGATAATATATATTGTAAGCTGTTAAAGCAGTACAGGGCTTAGTAATAGTGCAATAGGCTGGCCTTGTAACTTGACTTCTACAAGAAGTACTAGATACACTACATGTCACGCCAGCATATAAATAGACACTTAGGGTATATTTAGCAATTCGGAGGAGAAAGAAAGGGAAAGAAATCAACAAAAATGCAAGGGAAGCAAAGGAAGGAGAAAGGTTTATTAAATAATAATTTCCCTTCCCCTTGTTTGAAGAGACCTTCTTCTCCACATTGGAGGAACTTAATATAAAGGAGGAAGGATTATGGACTTGAAAAGTTAATTGAAAATCCTTCAATATCCTCCCTTGATTATTAACAACTCCCAAATTTCAATGAACCTTCCATTACCTCCTCTTCCCCTTTATTTTTAATAACTGCCAAAGAAGGAAACATTTCAGCAAAACCTTCCCCTCCCCTCCCTTCCCCTATCCCCCATTCAAACATATCGTTAGGGGACTGACAGAAGTAAGTCAGTACCTCAATAAACTGATGCTTTTCTTGCCCCCCCACCTCTCTTACATCAAAAAAATCAAAAAAGAGGATAAAGCAACAAAAGAGACTTAGCATCATGAATTAGGATGCAGCTTATAATGACAATAAATGGCTAAACTACGACAGAATCAAAACAATAGTATTGGTCAAGAAAGACATTTCCATATGAAAAATGTTCATAATGTACATAAAACAGTTTCATATATAAAGATTCACCACCTTCATCAATGTTTTCATTGGCCCATGACTGTCCCTTGCGACCTGCTGTGTTACGAAATGCCATGGAGCTAAGCTTAGAACTTCCAAGATACTTAGAAGAGTTATTATTTCCATTTCCAGATGCAACTGTTGTGCTAGCATTTACATTTACACTTGCATCACTAGCAAGTCTTGTGCTACGTCGAAGACCTGAATCAGAAAATAATCTACCAGAAATCTGAAAAAAGGACAGGAGAATAGGTGAGAAGAAGCATCGATATCAAGTATTTCATATATGCAAACATGTCACAAATTCTTCAAAACACTAGGTTACTTAGAAGTTCAACTCGCAATGTGTGTCACTACAATTCCATGCAGAAAGTAAAACTACAAAAAGTCCAGAAATTAAAGCTATAGGTGACCTGGTATGCAGATGAATGCAGAATGCAGAAAAGCATGGACTCGATAGTTAATATCAAAACCAGTGAAAGAAAATCAATGGCACCATGAAATCGAAAGTCAAATTCAGAACCAGAATAAAGCTCAGAAATACACAAATGAGATATCCAATACTGCTGCCAGAACAAAGTCTAACATTCCTCTAATGTACTCAAAAACAAAATATTTGGCAATACATTGCCAGTTCACATTCTACAATTTATACAAAACGTGTCAAGTGCCAAATGCCAACACTGTCAGAAGATATTAACGTTTCCATAATTAGCATGATACTTTAGATTAAATAACTTTTGTTCAAATTAATATCTATACACAAGGAAATTGCCATTGGCTGATGAGTTTGTTTTTGTCAAGCAAACTTGCGGAGGTAAAACAACAGAATACTTATGGCTAGAAGGTCCTCAACCTTTCGAAACTTTCCCTCATCCACAAACTTTCTTCGAGGTGCTTGAATAGTTGGGTTCACTGTTGACTTGGGAGAACTGTCAGCACTAAGTGTGCTCAGGTTTGGGCCATTGGGCTGCATATTCCTACACAAGGGGGGTGGAGCAACACCAGACAACTGCAAAAATCATTTTAGAAAGGGGAGACCAAGCAATAGCATTAAACCAGTAGAGAAAACCACGTTATCTTCTAATTAGTCATAGAAATCAACAATAATTTCTACTAATATTTTAGAAGCCAGCTTATCATTTTTCAAATTGCAGAAACAATGACTTGGCTAGCAGTCTAATATTTCCACAAATTTTCTATAAATAATTCAATGGAAAAACAGAAAACTAATCAATAGACAATATTAAACTAGATGCTATTACCTGTGTGGCCATTGGAGAAGGGGTATTATAAAATGATAAGTTGGAAGGACCACTATTAATAGGTTGACCGACAGCTCCTCCTAATATAGATGCTCCATTGTGATTTCCAGGAATATCCTTTAAATTATTGCTTTGCACATGTTTTGAATGCCTTGGACTCATATCATCTGAGACGTAGTGTTTGGCAACAACCATATTACGATCCTCAGCTGATGTATGCAGGCTTGGAGAGGCTGAATCATTTAGGTAATGCTTTTGTATACAAAGAGCAGCTGTTTCACCAAAAATTGCAGTTGCTTCTTCAGCAGAACCTAACATTTAAGAAAACAGAATCACAATCATGGTGGTGATGATAATGATGACAAATAATAAAAGAAGGGAAAGAATTATTACTTGATTCATTTTGAAGAAACAAGGAAACCACCGTTTAACAAAAATAAGGCTATTGTGTAACGAATATAAGGCTATTGGTTAGTTCATTCTACTTTCTACATCTAAAATTTAGGATAAGAACAGCAACATCGTGAATAAGTAGGCGAATAAGTAGGCTTGCACACAGGCAGGACACTCCCAAACCTATGGGGCAGCCCCTCTTCCCATTATTCATAATGACATGAAAATAGAGCTTAACTATAATATAAACTCCTTTAGATGATGAAAAACAATAACTAAGACTCCTGAATAATAATAAACTCCTAATACTTTAGATAACACAGGAGAAACTTAAATTCTAGATAAAGATAACTCCATATCCAGTAGAAGTTTCACTTAAATAAGATTCTTAACACTCCCATTCAAGTTGAAGATATACAATCTTCAACTTGTTCCAAACAAAACCCAATTTAACATAGAAAACATATCTAGAACGGGACATCTAGATATTGCACTGCAACTCAAAAACTTAAGAAAAACAAGTGATCCTTCTGACAATATCCTCAGTAGACAAACAACAACTCCCATAATTGTTTGACCTGTTTCTCACAAGCAGCCTCCTCAAGATTCTCATAGGAGACGCCCTCCTAGGACACATAATCTAATAACAATGACACAACGTCTACAAGTCTTCAATCTACATCTCTTGAGTAGTCCTATCAACTTCAGTTATTAATAGCTTGTGCAATAGCTTGTAGCTCCATTTATGTAGCCAAGCAACTTTAATTGCACTTTGCTATGGCTGTTCTGTGGGAGCTATTTTTATTTAGTTGCAGCTCAACCAACAAGTGTTAAAGATAAATTAGGCAATGAAGCCCTACTTCTGCAATAGGCTACCATTCAAGATTCACTCAACCCATCCTTGGACAGAGAAAGTTGAATGATTTAGTGTTCATTAAATACAATAGGCCCTTGAGATAGAAGATTTAATTCATGTGATAACAGACCTAATCTCACTGAAAAAAGATTGATTACAGAAATAAGTGGTTGATTAGCAAGTTGGACAAGGAACTAAATCAGTGAAGCTCTTGAAATGGTTAATGAACAAAGAAACTCCTCCAAAGATGAAGAGGAAATCTAGGGATTGTCCTATGATCATTGACAGGATGTTGCATTTGATGAATAAAGAAATTGGTTTAGACATTTAGATATCTTAAAATAAAGTTACAACTCAAAAATACTTTGTTAAACATTGATTGTTTTATTATTTAAGTACATCATGTCGTGATTTATAGATGATTATGATCTAATTATTAGCTTATTAATTAATGAGTTTGGTTTCATGTACGTTAGTTATTATATATTTTTTTTAAACTGTAAACTACATTTTCATGTAGCTCACACAACACTATGCGTTATGTGCTACAGCATTTAGGAACCTTTTACACTCAAGTGAGCTACATGCTTCACTGCTTGGGTTGCTCACCATGGCAATTAGCACTTACTCCCTCTGAGCAACAAGCCCTTTAAGAAAGAGAAAATACAAAGAGAAACGCCCTCAATAAGTTTTCTCCCCTCTTTTCTTCAAACACTGGGAAAAACCTTAAACTCCATGAAAGGCTGGTTCTGCTTTTCTGCACAACCTGAAGCAAAGAATTCAAGTATAGTGGCATGTATGGAGTTTTGTGCCACACTGTTGTCGGGAATGCCCTAATTGAAAAGTTTTCTGATGGTCTTCAGTCCAAGAGGACCTTGCTAAAAAAATTTCCAATCATCAGAAAATATTTGGTTAACTGAACAAAAGATAGGAAAAATATACTAGAGCTCAACAAGAGAAACAAGAGGGTTAAGGCTCGAAAACTAAGATATTGCAGGCTACTCTCTTCTCAAAGAAGGCTCCAATACCATGTAAAATTTATGATAAGGACAGAAACATAGTGATTGAGTAAGCTGCATACAGGCAGAACTCTCACACATCCAATGAAGCAGCCCTTCACCCCTTTATTTATAATGACATGTGGATAGGAGTTAACTACAATATAAACTCCTAAAGATGATGATAGAGGATAACTAAGACACCGAATAATAAAGTCTAAGACTCCAGAACACAATAAACTTTTTACTCTAAAAATAGGCAAACACCAAATCCATTATGTTCACTAAACTAGATTTCTCAACACTATGTAAGACAACAACTTCTATATTCTAAGACTTTTAAATAAAAACTTCTTTTTTCTAGTTATTAAAAATGGAAATGATGGAAAACATTACAAACAGCTTAGCTAGATAGCCAACCACATTTTTTGCAGGATATCAGATAATTACACCAGATCCAGTATCCTACCAATATGGAAGTTAAGAAAATCTGAAACAGAAATATGGTAGAAAGCAATTAAAATCAGTTCAGATCATCAAGAACATAAATAAATAAATAAGTAGAAGCGCCAGATTTGCAAATTACAAGAGTAAAGGAGTAAAATCAATCTCTAGATCATCAAGATGATGATCAAGACCACTTTATCACTGAATCTAAAATTTTCAACTTGGACAATTGTTACAAACAAAAGCCCAATAAAATTGTCCCATCTACTGAATCATCAAAACAAGTCCTTGGATGACAAAAGCATTGTTCTTATCTAATAATTTTTAAGTTCTTAAGAGCCAAAAGTAAGCTCATCCAATCAGAACCACAACTTAGCAACTCAGCAGGCAGCCCTCAAAATTAAATGAACAAGGTTCTCAAATTGTTATGCCTAACGAGTATTCAAAATCAGGTGAGTAACACGAATCCCATGATGTCTTACTCACCTAATATGCACAACTCCTCATAAGCAGCCCACATTAGAGGATCCATTGATAGCGCCAGCTTAAAATGATGTACAGCACTTCTCCTTCTGTCAGTGTACCTGAAAAAGAATAATAATAATAATAACAACAACAATTTGTGGAAACAAAAATAGATGAACTTTGTGAAATGTTAATTTCAACTGATAGATTGATGTAGAAAGGTAGGATGGGTGAACATAGCGAGAGGTAAATCAAAAGTAGCAATGAAGGCAGATATTTAAAGAAGGAAATCCAATGGAAATCAATCCCCTAAAAGAAACCATAACAAAATAGAGATTCAAAGCACAATACAAAATCCGTTATTGGAATAAAAAAACAAATATCAAAGAAATAAGAGATGGAGTTGGGTGATGAATAAAGAGGATTCAAAAAGGAGTATGCTAACAGAGAACATTTTTACTTCATCAGTAATCCATTTAGTAAATAGAGACACGCGCAAAAGTCTTAACATTATTAATAAAATCAGCATTTTAGCTTAGCTAAATAGACAATCCAGACTTGGTTCAAAGTTCAAGTTCCAAGTGTTCAAATACAACTATGCAACATACTCAAAATTGTCATGAATAGAATGCCCTATCCAGCAAATAGAAACTTAACAAGTTCATAATGTCTTTGGGGTCACAATATGACTATCACTCCATTCAGCTTATTGTACAAGCCAGAGAGGAAAAACTGATCAGATCACTTCCTTTCCCAGAAGAATAAAGGAAGATTAAATCTTTCCTATTTATGAGCACTTTGACACTAAATGTTATGCACTTAAATGATCTGATTTAGCCAAGATCAGATCACTTCCTTTCCCACAAGAGCAAAAGGAAGATTCACAGAAAATGATTGACAGCTGATAAGACAGATAAGCCATGATCAACCTGTAAATGAGTCCTAAGAGATAATGACCAGCTGCACCATTTGGAACCTGCACAGTAAGATATGCAACAAAAGTGAGAGGATTATTCACCTTCTCATAGAAAAGAAACCTAAAGCAGAACAATGTAAATTATAGAATGCATGTGATATAAAATAATGCATATGCATCCAAGAATAGCCATCTTTACAAGAAATAAAGCAGAACAAGAGACAGATGAAAAACACCGTCAATCAGTTAATGAAAAAATATGTTCTTGCAGCCAATAGAATTTTCTATTTTTCAAAAGATACAGAAGAAAATATAAAGCATATTATATATGCTTGATACCTCTGCACTAGGTTCATTAGCAGGGCATAATGCTGCTTCAGCTTCCCTAAGAAGATCCATCTGAAAGCATGATACGGCAAACAGGTACCGGGATTGAGCCATTTGTGTTCCTTCAATCAATAAACAAGGAAAGATAGATAAGAGAGAGATACAATAAGAAACACCGCTATGCAGGATCACAAACAAAGAAAATATTGTCTTATATCTGTATAAAACAAACTGGCCTCAACCCCTACACTTGTATGGAGATTCAAATTTTTTTTAAAACCCACACAAAATTTGAAAAGGCAACGTAATTATTCCCAAAAAAAAAGAAACCAACAGTCACATTAATGGATAGTAAAGTAACAGTACTCTCCATTCTACTTTTATATAATATACATTGATATATTGATAATTGATTGAAGTACAATGACAGAAGGATTGTGATGTATAAATATAACATGGGTGTATGTTAAAAGTTGGTTGATACTCAAATACAGCAAGAAACATACCCTTTAAGATATGGTAAGCTGAAAAAGCTTGATTACTCTGCAAATAACATCCAGCTAATAATTGCAAATTTGCCTGGACAAAGGAAAGTCAGTAGTGAAAACTAACATGGAGAGGGCAAGAGATGACATTCTTCAGCAAGAGAGAATGAATAAATAGCCAGAGAGGGGCCTGAAATAAATTTCATTAGCAAGGAGTACAACTAATAATGATATGAGAGTGCAAATTCTATTTTAAAAGCTTCATAAATTTCTTGAACGATCTGTCTCCTTCTTGTTGATTGTAATTAAATTTAATGTACACCGTGTTAGGCTACACTTAGGCAAGAGTCTCTATATAAGAGCAGCTGCATGGAATGTGACCTAATGACTCTAATCCTGAAGCTAAAACCAATGCAAAAACAACTTCATGTCAGTCCAAATGATCATTTGAATACACCAAGATATGTACGAAGTTTATTTCAGGGTTAGTTAAGAGCTCTCACACGCTAAGAAACCCTTTCAGTGACACTGCAGTTGCCACTTTAAATTTTGGAGGGAAAATTATCATGTACTACTCATTACTCACAGAAAACTAATCAAGTCCCAAAAGCAACCCTTTTTTTTGGCCAATATCACAAAAGCAACTGAAACAGCCCAGATTCTACCGATATGACCCTATCTAATCATATCACTAAACCAGATACCCAGATAGGCCAAGAAACTAAAAGTAAGAAATCTCCCAAAAACAACCACCACTGCAGAAACTTAGGAGTAGCACTTAAATCAGGTAGCTGGATTATTAGAACCACCGATCTCGACGCATAAACAACGACTAGAAGCACAAAAATAAAGGAAGAAGAATATTAAACATTGTCAAGCTCTTACTCTGAGTAACCAATTTCCAATTAACGATTCTTATAATCACAAAAAAAGGCAACACCAAGGTGATATCTCGCTGGAAAAATATATATTATATATTTAGGAAAAAGAAAAATAAAGGAAAGCACCTCAG
Source organism: Adenanthera pavonina (assembly GCA_026686845.1). Classification (NCBI taxonomy): domain Eukaryota; kingdom Viridiplantae; phylum Streptophyta; class Magnoliopsida; order Fabales; family Fabaceae; genus Adenanthera; species Adenanthera pavonina. The sequence continues at coordinate 46,643,225 of JAIVEN010000001.1, read as the reverse complement.
TGGGATACTCGGCGCAGAGGCGCTCGCATAAAAAGATGGCGTTGTTGTACATGAAATGGCGAAGACTCTTCTGCACACAATCTATGAGTATCCCTTCCATGGCTGGGTTGTCCGGCGGTCCGATTGAGAGAGAGACAGAGAGTGAGTGTGAGAAGGGGGTTTCGGGTTTTTCTGGGGGGTGCCTGTTGATCTCGGTTCAAATTTCAGGGTATTTCAAATTAGGTCACGTGACAGGTGACTCATGAACACAAAATGATACGTTAGAAAGAGCAAGAAAATTTTGGTAAAAAAGAAAAAGAAAAAGCAAGAAAATTTTGATTTGCACAAAAGAAAATTGTCCCTCCCTGAGTTTGCATTGCAGACAATTTTGTTTAGTCCGCTTACATGGCAATTCGATAAGAGATCCACTCACATGGTCGATCTGATTTTTATCTATACATTTTTGTAAATGAGTTTAGCTTTACACTAATTTTTGAAGAACAGATAGCAATTCCTTAATGCAATTCGATAGTCGATATTATTTTTTGATGTTTAAAAAATTATTTTCGATTTCGATGCTGTATTCATTACGTTTTTTATTATTTAAAAATTCCAAAACTCAACTCATCATTCAAAAAAAATTCTTTCGATTCCATTCTCAATCCGTAGTATTAACTATGTATTTGAGACAATAGATTTTAGAATTCAAACTCAATTATATTATAATTATAAAAATTATAAAATTATTATATCTTTTAATTTGATACATGTCTATCTTTTTATCCATTAATTAACCACATACTCTAACTTATTCATATTATTAGATATTATAAGAGATTTTTTTTTTGATTCATAATATAAGATATTTTATATTGAGTTGTCTCTTTTACCCTCCATTCATTTAATATCTAGACTTTTAAATGACAATAAAATAATGAAAATAAGTAAAATAAATAGAAATAAAAATAAAAATTTTTGTATCTTTTTATAAGAATAAGAATATAATAAAACTGTCTTAAAATGTGTAAAATTATTAAAAACACGTTATATTATAAGTCAGAGGCACTACAATATTTACCAATATCATGAGTAACAAAACTTTTATCGTCGCCAGTCAAATTTGGCAAGAATTTGTTAAAAAGTAATAAGTCACCCAAAGCTTATAGTCAATTTATCACCTGTAATCGGATGGTCAAAGTAAACTTTTAAACCATTATGCTAAAAATTACTTCCACAATCTAACTTGATGAGAACCTTAATGCTATCTTTAGTATTCCAGATTCAGTCCTTGAGAAACGGCAAAAAAAAAAAAAAAGGAAATGAGAGCCATCTAATAGCTTGTTTGGTGTGGCAAATCGTATGTTCCTTTTCAATCTACATTTATATTATTCCATAAATGATTATTGGCAGAATCCACAATCAGACTCTTCCATTAAGAGACTGGAACCGCACTTCTATCACACAAGGTTGAGAATTCAAAATCTTCCATGAAAGCCAAACTTTCTGCCCATTTTGCTCTTATCTTGCTCAAACCCGATAGCTGATTTTCCAATCTCCCCCCATCACAACCTTCACACCGGTCAGAAACTCCAAAGCCATCAACAAAACCATAAGGTGGTTAAATGTGTGTGACGTCTACGATTATGAGCTTCCATTCTTCTTCTCTCCAATCTTAACCTGTTGCTTTGCCATAGGTATGAATTCAATTCATCCCTTTATTTGTGATCTGGACCTTCTCGCCACCAAGCATCACCTGTCAAACTTGCAAAACTGCAATTTTTGGGTTCAAGCATCATCTGGCGATGGCTGACGGCGACTATAGTGATTGAAGGTTTAGTAGTGCCTCCACTGTGATCTTTCAAATTTGCTTCTACTTGTGCCTTCACGATGGGATTTCTTCAATGTTTTTTTTTTGGTTGAGCATTTTTTCTATGTTCTGATTTTCTGAGTTAATGGCCCAAATTTTGTAGGTTATTGAGTTTTGTGCAAAGGTGACTGGTGTTTGTTTTTAGTGGTGGACAGTGGTTTGGTGGAGAGATGTATTTTCAAAAAAAAAAAAATATGAGGACATTTTGGTCTTTTTATAATAAAAATATACATACTAATAAAAAATTATATAAGACTTTCATGGATATATCAAACAAACTTTTGAAGTCTACTTCCATTCTATTTCCTATTCCACTGTCATCTCCTTTTTTTATTTTACTTCCTTCAAAAACTCCTTTAGAATACCAAACAAGGCATAAGTATTTCCTATTCCACTATCATCTCCTTTTTTTATTTTACTTCCTTCAAAAACTCTTTTAGAATACCAAACAAGGCATAAGTGGTGAGGAATAAGTGGATTCCATTTGTTAGGTGGTGGTATAACACCACTTTCACTCATCTATCATGCTAGTGCCATGCAAGGTTATATATCCAAGCATCACCTATCTATATCTCTTAAGGCATGTTTAGTTTGTAGAATTATTGGAAATAGATTGGAATGGAATTGTTGGGAATTGAATGGAATGAAATCTTATAAGTTAAAATTTTATTTGGTTTACCGTAGGAAAAACATAGGTAATAATTTGAATTTGTTTAGTTAGATATAAGAAAATAATGGAATGAGATATAAATAATGTGCAAAAAGCCATAATTGCATAAAAATAAAAATTTAGCCTAACATCAATTCTCCAATATTTTGTTCGTAATGTAACTTTTTTTTTATTTTTTAGTTACAAACGGATAACATCTTTTTTTTATTCAGACAATAACCTCATATTTTAAGTTTTTATATATTTTTATTTTTATTAAATAAAAAATATCTAAGTATAAATTGCAATATAAAAAATAGAAGTAAAACTTATGTATATTTCAATTTTTATTATTTTTCATTTTAAATTAAATATTTTTAGAGAAAAAAATTATATAGAAAAATTACACTAAATAACTTGTATGAATTAATAAAGAATTTTCAAAAGAAAATGAAATATATAATCTGTGTAGGGCATTTTAAGAATAATATTTTATAATTAAGGCCATTTCTGTCATTTATTCTCCATTTTCAGTGGTAGGAATAAATAAAGTTAGGGCCCGTTTGGTTCATTTCCTAGGTGTTCATGGAGTGGGAATCCAGATTCTATTCCCATACTTGGACTGTTTGGTTGGACATGGGAATAGGAATCTGGACTCCCATGGGAATGAAGATTACCAAAGATTTGGGAGTTAATTTTCCTATCTTGGAACCTGACTTTGATTATTCCTACCACTAGGAATGGAGACCAAATGACAGAAATGACCTTAATTATGAAATATTATTCTTAAAACATCCTTCACAGATTATGTACCCCATTTTCTCTTGAAAATTTTTCATTAATTCATACAAGTTATTTAGTGTAATTTTTCTATATGATTTTTTTCTCTAAAAATATTTAATTTAAAAAATTTAAAATAAAAAATAATAAGAATTGAAATATACGTAAATTTCCCTTTTATTTTTTATATTGCAATTTATACTTAGATATTTGTATTTAATAAAAATAAAAATATGTAAAAGTTTAAAATATGAGGTTATTATCTTAAAAAAAAAATGTCATCTGTTTATAACTAAAAATATATATAAAAAAAAAGTTACATTACGAACACAATATTAGAGCAATTGATGTTGGGCTAAATTTTTACTTAGGTGCAATTCTGGCTTTTTGCACATTATTTACATCTCATTCTATCATTTTCTTATGTCCAACCAAACAAATTTAAGTTGTTACCTATGTCTTTCCTAAGGTGAACTAAACAAAATTTTAGTTTACAAGGTTCCATTCCATTCCATTCCCAACCATTCCATTCCAATCCATTCCCAATAATTCTACTAACCAAACGGGCCCTTAGGATTTAAGGTAGAAAAGTCAACTCTAAAACTTTTGGTCATCTTCATTACCATGGAAATCCAGATTCCTACTCTTATATCTAACCAAACAATCCAAGTATGAAAATAGAATCTAGATTATCACTCTATGAATACCTATGAAATAAATCAAACGAGCCATTAAAGTTTGCAGGATTCAATGGTGCATGGGAGCATTATAGCTCGTGAGTTTATGTTGCAGAAGCTTCAACAAAATTTATATTTGGAAATGAAAAAATTAAAACAACCAAAGGACAAGATGTTAGAGAAGGAGTTTCAAGTAGGATATTAGGTTTTCTTAAAATTACAACAATTCCAACAAAACTCAATTGAGCAATGAGCATGCATAAGAAATTTAAAACTCAAATATTTTATATATATATATATACATATATATATATATATATATAAAGATAGGTGGAATAGGAGGAAAACTAGAATGGTACGTCAACGGAGAATCCTAAAAGGGAACATTGATTACTCAATGGACATGTGGCATCTGATGTTGTGAATTTACAATGTGAAAAAACATGCTGTGATAACCAATTTTTAATTACAGTAATTGCTACCTTTTACATATTATATTGATGCTGAATATGACAAAAAATTAGGCTTATTATTATTCAATTGTAATAAATATATATCCCTAACATTTGATAACCATTCTGATTTTTTTATATGATTATATCTTTATTAATTGCTTGTCAATGTGTTATCATTGCAATTATTGTGACATGTCAGGGTTAAAATCCTCACCAAAATCTCATATTTAAAATTTGAATGATCTCAATTTATTTATGAATAATCTTAATTAATTTCAGGTAAAAAATCTTAATTAATTTTAAATTGCACATAGAGGCATTAAATATCATGCAATTTTCCATGATTATATATTCCATAACCTTGTCTTCCCAATTTTCCTCCTCATTTTGGCCACTTTTAGATTTCTCAACCTTTGTCCTCTCTCCTCATTCTTCCTCCTCCCTCTTCCATATCCTTCCTTTTTACTCTTCTACCTCCATTTTTATTTCTCTATTCCTTCGCTCTTATCCTTTAATGGAAATCACAAACAGTATAAGGCTAGTGGAAAAAATGATAGTGATATTCATAGGGTAGCTAATGTGGAATCGTAAGATTCTTTGTCCTCATTTCTTCTCTTTTCTCGGATTCTTCTTTGATTTGCAATGCTTTTTTTTTTATTACAATAATAACAAAAACAATCTTCATCCCTTTTCTTCTATTGATTTGTTCTTTCTTATAGGGCTTTAAGTAATTCAGCTGCTATACTTGATCGTCCCCTTATTGAATGATCTCCAAGATGAGGATGAATGGTTGCCAATTTCTCGAATCTCTACTGGAATAGCTACAGAAGCATTGATTCTTCTCCACACTCATTCTTTTCCCCTAATTTCTTTTTGAGGTGCTCCTTACTATTAATCACTTCCTCCCTTCACATATATATATATATATATATATGATTCTTTCTCTAACAAACTATAGTGTTAGAAATTTTATTTCTTAAATTTTTCATTGGTTTACCACCTATCTATAAATGAAGATATCTTTCTTGTTTTACTGGTCTACTTTCAACTCTAACTAATGCCTCTATATTGATTTTATTGATGTTAATTTTCTTTGACATTCACTATAATTCTTGTGTTATTGACTCTGCATGTTGTTGTATTTTTCATGAATATTTTACTTGCCTAATATTTGCTATTGTAATGGAAGAATAGTTTGAAAAAATGCGTTTTGTGTCATGGGTACTAAATTAGATCATCAATTCAGGACTTTTCATTAAGCTTATATTATAATAGATTTTATTGTTTAGTTTTTTTTTTTTCTTTTTGTAAAGGGAGGGAGATACAAAGATCAACTAAGGGAGAGAAATCATCAAGAATACTTTGTAATTGCTTTTAGCCCTTCACTTGTGATAATTTTGTTAGATAACTTTGATTCTTTACATTTTGCTTCACTTTTATATTGCCTAATCACAAATCTTACTACTCTATACAATTGTTTCTACTTTGAATCAATGAATTCAAGTTTATTGACAAAATGGTCAGATATTTCATGACTCTTCATTTTTCTCTCATGTTAAGAAGATTTACATTAATAATTGCATTTCTGCTTCGCTTCCTCTATTTTGATTGGAAGTCCCTCTCTTTCATAACGTTTGCCACCTTACTTTGTTCACTCTTCCTTTTTATGCTTAGTGACCAACATGATTGCATTTAAACAATGAACATTTATAATATTCTGGTTGGACATAAATTAAATCCTCTTGAATTAAACCTATTTGTTATTATAATCTTGATTGGGCATAAATTTTCTAATATTTGTCATAGTGAAGCTTCATCCTTTTCATGGATCCAAACAAAAAGATTGAGTTGTCTATTGAGAGATACTATATTTGCTCTATGGTTCTAACATCTATACTTTTTTCTCAAACTTAAAGTATATAAGGTTGGATTCACATACTCCACGAAATATTAATTGAAATTGAAAGTGTATAGCACACCTAATTTTAAAGATAGGATGAGATATTTTGTTTTATTATTATCTTTCAAATATTATTTTTATCTATTGTATTATTGTATCATGTTTTTATATGTTTGTAGTGGAAAATATTTTATAGGAAAAATATCGTTACTTGAGAAACACTTTTAAATACTTTTTATAATTAGTGAGTGTTAGGATTTGGATTAAAATTTGCAATAATATTATATTTAAATTATTTAGCAGTGGAAAATTTAGTCTGACATATAATAAAGTAACTTCAGAGTCAACATAAATTATAAATAATTAATTTCATAATTTTTATTCATTATATCATCAAATCAAATTGAAAATTTGAATTTACCTCAAATCCAAATCAATCAAAACTTAATCACATTTATAAACCAAATGATCATGATTTGAAAATTCAAATCCATGCTCCACAATTAATAAATTTTTCACTCTTATTCACTCTAAAAAAACTGGGATTTTGCAATTAATTTTTTGCAGCATACATCAAGTTAGAATATATGCCAAGTTTTTTTTTTCTTCTGACTAATGATTATATGTCAAGTTGATGTGATGAAATTGATTTATGTCTTATTTTGTTTTGTTTGTTTAAATTGGAAGGTATATTTTTATTCTTATAAAATCTATATTTGAAGTAAACTCATAAAAAGTGTGCGTTAATCCATTTATAAATTTAAGAAAAAATATCATCAAAATTTTATAAAAAATTCACAATAGAAAATATTAAATTTTCAAAACCATTTAATTAAAGTTTATTTATTGATTAAAAATTTTTATAATTTACAAATTATAATACATTTTCAAGATTATTATAACATGAAAAATGTTGGAATATATAAATTACTTAAATAATAATGAGGATGAGCATGATAAAGATGAAATATAAATTTAGTAAATCCTACAATTGTAGGAACTATAAAGTAATGTAACTTTGATTCTATGAATTGATAGTATTAACTAGAATTATCGCAGGGAAGAACAAATATTGCTTATGAATTAGCATATATAAATGAGAAAATATATAATAAATTTGAATATCAAATACATTTTATGAACTTATATATTTTATATTATTAAATATAATAATGTGAAGACTGATTATTTTGGTGGTTCACATAAAAATAATGGTTAACTAAAGTAATAAAACATAAGTTTACAAAACTATGTTAATTATATGATCTATTTCTGATAGCACTATATATACCAAATTTCCTAGAATTCTTAAATAACTTTCTAGAATAGTTTACCTACATCATGATATGGTAGTATATCCTAACATATATAAATGTAAGAATCTTCTAGAATTTTTAATTATAAAATTCTTTTAGGATTTGGAGAAATGATGATATAAAAATAAAGAGTAGAAAGTGATAAAAGGAACTACATTCACGATAGAAAAAATAAAATAGAAAGTTATTACCTCCAAGTTTAAATCATCCTTGAAAATTTATTATTAAGTAACTATTTCAATAATTAACTCCACCTATATAGTGTCATAGCCGGTCCCAAGCCTGGGTAAAGGAAGAGGGTTGTGTTAGGCCATCGACAGCCAACATAAAAATCTGTCGAATCTTTATGACATGAATCAAAGACATATATGTGCTAAAGCTAGGTCGTTGCCCAGAAGTAATGCTTTGTATGGCTCGCATGCAGTGTCAAATGAGCTAGAGCCGCTACATCGATGCCCAGGTGTAGTTAAATGAGCAAGGGTTCCCATATCATTCTGGATGGATGTGGGTAAAGAAGTTAGCCTAGGAAAGTAAGATCAGATTTGGTTCTTGGAATATTGGAATGTTAACAGGTAAATCTATGGAGGTGATGGATGTTATGATTTACTGGAGAATTAATATCTCATGCCTTCAAGAAACTAAATGGGTGGGTAAAAAGGCTAAGAAATTAAACATTACTGGTTTTAAACTTTGATACATAGAGAAGGTTAGAGCAAGAAATGAAGTTAGTATTATTGTGGATAAAAATTGGAAAAAGAATGTGGTAGGAGTCAGAAGGGTTGGAGATATGATCTTATCCTTAAAATTGACTATTGGATACGATACTCTCAATGTTATTAATACTTATGCACCTCAAGTAGGGTTGGAAGCACATATCAAGGGCAAGTTTTGGGAAGATTTGGAGGGTTTGGTCTGAGATATACCACAAGAGGAAAAGATCCTTATTGGGGGACCTTAATGGTCATGTGAGAAAAGAGACAGAGCAATATATAGGAGCTCATGGTAATTATGATTTTGGAGAAGTAAATGAGGAGGGACATTCCATTCTTGATTTTTCAATGGCTTACAACCTCACAATTGTAAACACTTGTTTCAAGAAGCAGGAGGAGCATTTAATCACATATAAGAGTGGAGTCCAAAGGTTGCAAATTGACTTCTTTTTGGTAAGGAACTCATATAGAAGAGCTTGTAAAGACTGCAAAATAATCCCTGGTGAGAGTTTGACTTCACAATATAGGGTCTTGGTCTTTAATGTGCTGGTTAAAAACCATAAACTGAAAAGTCAAAAAGTCTTAAATCCTAAGATTAAGTTGTGGCAACTAAAAGGTGAGAAACAAGTGACATTTACGAGAAAAGTTATGGAGGAAGGCAATTAGGACTCACAAAGAAGTGCTAACATATTATGGAATGAGATAACTAAAAGAATCAAGGATACTGCTAAAGCAGTATTAGGTGAATCTAAAGGTTTTGGACCTAAAAATAAAGAATCTTGGTGGTGGAATAAGAGTGTGCAGGAGAATGTCAAACATAAGAATAAGAGTTTCAAAGCCTTGTATTTATGCAATAACGATGAAAATTAGAAATACTATTGGTTGGCTAAAAATGAGACTAAGAAAGCAGTGAGTGAGGCTAGATCTAAAGCTTTTAAGAAATTCTATCAGGATCTAGAAACGAAGAAGGGTGAACATAATATTTACAAAATTGCCAAGAGAAGAGAAAAATAGTTAAGAGATTTAGATCAAGTAAGATGCATTAAAGATTAGGAAGAAAAAATTTTGGTTACGGATGGTGATATCAAAGAAAGATGGGAGAGCTACTGTTATAAGTTTTTCAATAATGGATTGGATATGACTATTGATACCGAAGGATTAACAACTCATGAAGATGATCTCAATTTGAACTTTTATCATAGGATTCGGGTTGAAGAGGTAAAAGAAGCTCTTAAGAGAATGGATAATGGTAAAACTATTAGTCTAAATGGTATTCTCATTGAAGTCTGGAAGTGCTTAGGAAAGAAGGGGGTTTTGTAGCTCACTAAGTTATTTAATGAAATTTCAAGGTTCAAGAAAATGCCAGAGGAATGGAGAAAGAGCACTCTAATTCCTATATACAAGAATAAGGGGGATATTTAGAATTGTGCTAATTATTGGGGGATAAAACTCATGAGTCACACTATGAAACTTTGAGAAAAAGTGATTGAGCATAGACTCAGAAAAGAGTCTCGTATTTTGGAAAACTAATTTAGATTTATGCTAGGACGGTCTATAACAGAGGCTATTTATTTATTAAGAGATTTGATTGAAAGATACCGGAGTAAAGAGAGAGACCTGCATATGGTTTTCATTGATTTAGAAAAAGCCTATGATAAAGTATCAAGAGATATATTGTGGAAAGCTATGGAGAAGAAAGGAGTCTGTGTGGCTTATATTCGACCCATAAAGGATATGTATGAAGGTCAACAACAAGTGTGGGAACCCCTCGAGGTGTAATAAAGGACTTTCCTATAACGATATGCTTACATCAAGGATCTTTTTTGAGTCCATACCTATTTGATCTGGTTTTGGATATTCTAACAGATCATATACAGAAAGAAATTCCAAAGTATATGCTCTTTGCGGATGATATAGTTTAATTGAGGACTTAAGAGAAAAGGTCAATTTTAAACTTGAGTTATCGAGACACACTTTGGAATCAAAAGATTTTCGTTTGAGTAGAAGCAAGACGGAATATATGCATTTCCAATTTAATAAGAGGTCAATTAGAAATGATTCAGCGGCAAAAATTGGAAAGCAAACCATCCCAGAAGTGTCCAAATTCAAACATTTGGGGTCGATTTTACAAGATAATGGTGAAATTGATAGGGATATTATGCATAGGAGACAAGTTGGGTGATTAAAGTGGAGGAAAGTATCAGGAGTTATCTGTGACCACAAGATACCTACTAAGCTTAAAGGAAAATTTTACCGAACAACTATAAAGCCAGCGATACTATATAGTAGTGAATGTTAGGTTTTAAAAGGATAACAAGAGCATAAGATGAGAGTAGCAGAGATAAGAATGTTAAGATGGATGTGTGGTCATACACAATTGGATAAGATATGAAATAACTGTATATGAAGGAAAGTTGGAGTAGCACCTGTGAATACCCCATTTTGTCCGGGCATTAAAAAAACTATAAAAATTGAAAAAAGCATAAGAAATAAAACAAAATCCCCTTTTAGGGAAAGTAATAATTTAATTTCAAGATAAAAGTAAATTTTCCAAAATCTAAAAATATTCTTTGAATCCAATTTCTTCCTTCTAGAATTTGAAATCTAAAATTCAAAAAAAAAAAAAAAAGAAAGAAGGGGAAAAAAATTTAAAATTAAAATCCTTTTAGTCTTAAAAGAGAGCAATAATAATAAAAATCTGCAAATAGATTAGGTCCTGTTAAGAAAAAAACAAAAACATAAAAAATATATATAATAAAAATAATAAAAATTAAGAATTTTTATAAAAAAGTATTAAATGAAAAAAAACAACAACAAAAAAGAAGAGGGAAAGAAGGGGCTAAAACGCGGTGTTTTAGCCCCAAGTAGCTTGAGCCCTAATTTTAAGGCTCAGGCACGTGAGACTGGCAGAGGAGAACAGAGGCGAGACCAGAAACACGTGAGACCAAAGGGAGAAAAGCAGAGGAAGGGAATGCGGCCGAAAGAGGAAGGCAGAGCACGCAAAAATAAAAGGAGACGTGCACGAAAGAGGAAGACAGAGGGAGCATGCATGAGTGGAAAGCTGAGCACGAGGGAGATAAAATGGAGGATGCTCGAGAGGAAAAGGACAGAGTGCGAGATTGAGGGAGCAACTGGAGGAGGAGGCTGGGAGAGTTAAAGGTGGAGAGTGAGAGGGAACTTCATTCTGAATCGAAAAACAGAGGGGGCAACGGGCGGAGATGAGAAAAAGCCAGAGGGAGACAAAACCGAAGGCAAACAGAGTTGGGACCGGGGGAAAAATAGCAAAGGGGAAAACCTTGAAAGAGCTAAAGATTTGATGGGACAGAGGGGGATAAGTTCAGAAAGCGAGTAAGGAGGGCTGAGTCCGAGTCACCGGTCTTTTCCTCTATTGCTGTGATGATCCAGAACGCATGAGGGATCACAAAGTAAGCTATAGAAATTGTTGATCGGTACTTTGTCTTTTCCTTCCTTTCGGTTTCAAATTTTATTTTCCCATCCAAATGATGATTCATTCCTCTTCAACACTTTGCTTCACAGTGGCAAGGGTTTGATTCATTTTGCTTATGCTCTGTTTTGGGGTTAGTTAATAAAAGAGAGAGAGAGAGAGAGAAGGAATAAAAAAATGAGATTGATAAATATGAACAAAACGAGTTTGGTATCTACTTAAGACATTTGGGCACCATTGTCAGAATTTGTTTGGCATCATTTTTATTCTCCGGTAAATGATTTTTCTCAGGTCATGTATGCATTTTGCTTGATCTATTTATCTCTGAAAGCTTGTGGCTGCGCTGTCTATTAACATGAATGTGATATCATGTTTATTTGAGGATCAATGTTTACATGTACAATGAGTATGTGTTGGAAAGGTGGAGTAGTTTTAATCCTAAACTTGTTTTGTCCTTGTAAATATTGTCATGAGGAGAATCCTTGTAGTGAGTCTGGAATTGGGCCGTAGAGAGTGCTATCTTAGTTGTGAGTTATGGTAGAAAATTGGGCTTCATATCATACTTATAACGTGAAATTTGAGAGCCCCCCAAACTGCAGAATCGTGTTCCTTTTTCTTTGAATGTGGAATGTAGAATTTTATAACATAGGAAATGGATTTTGACATGAGAATTTAGCTTCAAAAGATCCCCTACTTTCTTGGTTGTAAACACTGATCTGTTTCCTCGTGGGCATGACTTTGAGAAGTTTGCTATACATATTTTGATTGGTTTTCTTATGGGCCCGGTATTAGGAAGTTTGTTATGATTGATTAGTTTTTCTTGTGGGGCCTGTTGCTGAGAAGTTGATTATGTATCATTTTGGTTTGTATGGGCCTAGTGTTGTGAGTCCATAGGGTGTATGAGTACCCCATAAAGGTATGTACATAATGGGTCCCAATGGCTTTTAATTACTCAAATTTTTATTTTCTTAAAAAAAATTTTAACAAATAAACAAATAATAACCTATAATGGCGTCACATGAGGTTTTTGAACCTATGCGGGCTTCTCAATTAAACATGTTGTCGTGTGAGTCTGCAAGTCCATGCAGGCACATGATATAGACGAGTGAGTTTTATTCGTTAATAGGAATGAATAACTTTTTTTTTATACAATTTTGAAATGCTTTGAATAAATAATATTTATTGATGTTTACTTTAAAAAAATAATAATAATATAAATAGGGGTGGAAATAGGCTAGGCTCCTTTCAAGTGGCTTAGGGCCTAACCTGTTTAAGAAAAAGGTCAGGCCAGGCCACGACCTTTTTCATTTAACAAGCCTAGCCTGTTTACATAAGGCTTGGCCTGAAGCCTACATGCCATGCCTATTTATATATATATATATTTATATAATATAATAATATATAATTTATATTTATAATATAATATATATAATATGTATTATATATATACACACACAAACAGATGAAAATTTTTTAATAAATAAATAAATAATATAATTTACACCCGAAAATTGAATAAGTGACTCAAGGGAACTTGCTGAGGCTCGAGCTCCGAGGATTGATAGAGTGAGAAGCGCATGAACCCCAAGCTCAGAAGCTGTTTGTGCTTACCTTCTATTCCCATCGCCGCCACTGTGACTCTACGAGGCTTCCTTTGTTGAGCTTCCATTGCCTCTAGAAGACTTCCAAAGCTCAGCTTCCATTAGAGTGGACCATCACTGGTGTGAGAGCTTCGCAGAATCACAGCTCACCTTCCATCACTTCCTGAGAGCTTCGTAGCTTACCTTCCATCGCCGCTGTGAGACTTCCATCGCCAGCACCAAGAAGATGAAATCAAACCCCCTAGCTACTCTGAGCCTCCTACAACCTCTGATTTCATCTCCATTCTCTTGTTCCCATTGTTCAGTGCGTCGGATCTTTATCTCTCTCCGGCAAGTCTGCCACCTCCGTCTTCATCTCCTGTTTTGTTCCTCCTGCCACCTTCTCTTCCCGTAGCTGCCGTGGGAGTGTTTGCTTCTGTTTCTTTTGAGGAATTGCTGCGAGAAAAAAAAGGCCAGCCTAAATAATCCACCTTCTTTTGATTCTGTAGTTTGATTCTGCTTGGTGAATACTGTTATCTGCAGTTTGATTATGCAATTTGAGGATTATGCTTGGTAAAAATCTCTGTAATTTTGGTCTCCTTGTTGATTGATACAGAATGCATTGTGCAAGGAATAAGGTCCAATTTGATTATGAGTTTCTTTTCTACATAATAAAATAAAGTAGGAACTAAATAGAATTAAAAAAAGTGGATTTATAGTACATTAATCAGTGGAAAAAATTATTATTATTAAGTAATGATAATAACAGTTCTATTTATACCATAGCATGTGAAAATTCATATATGGACTAATTTCATTGCAAAAAATTCTACCAACGTTATAACTGATTTATTTATTTATTTATGTTTCTGTGAACCTCATTTTCATAACTGATGTTGAATACAATAAATAATAACAATAATAATGGAATGTCCCATTTTTTCAAGTTCATTTTAGGCAGCGCTAAAATTTATTTTTATTTTTTATGACTAGCTAAGAAGACATTTTCATGCATTGTATTTGGATCTTTAGGTAATTTTAATGTTGCATACCTATACTTGTTCATCTATCAATCATTCTAAGATAAGCTTGTTTCTTTTCTGTTTCCTTGTGCTCTTTAATTTTTCTGTTTTTTGTTCTTTACATCATCCTTGTTTGACATTATATGATTTTAATGTTGCAACCTTTTTTGTTATATACTTATTGTTTCTTAAAGCAATTTCAAAGAGATGCACCTAACATTGTTGCGATGTGTTAAATTATTTGCAGGCCAACCTATCTAATGGAAAGTAATGAAAATACAATTGAATCTACCACTCAAGAGCAAAACAATGAGTTTGCTCCAACCGGTTCAAGTCAGCCTCATGAGACTAACATTGAAAATGAAGATACTATGGGTGGTGGAGATTCTCTTATCACAAGAAAGAGGTGAAAAACTTCAGAGATATGGAAAGATTTTGAGGAAATTCAACTTTCTGATGGGGTCAAGAAAGTAATGTGCATGTATTGTAAGGAGAAACTCGCAACTGGTGGGAGGGGTGCTAGCACTAGCCATCTTAAGAGGCATTCACAGATTTGCATACAAAAGAGGTTACATATGTCTCAACAAAAAAAGCAAGCCACCATCCCATTTCGCCCATCTAGTGATTCAGGTAATAACCCATTCATTATTCCTGGCTTGAAGTATTCTAATGAAAAAATGAGATAAATCATTGCTACTGCCATTATTTTGTATGAGTATCCTTTTAGAATTGTAGAAGATCAAATTTGGATGTGGCCTTCGAATATGCAAATCCAGAATTTAGGAAAGTTTCTCATAAAACAGCAAGAAGTGATTGTTTGACATTATATGAGGAGGAGAAGAAACTTTTGAGAAATATATTGAAGACTGTGAGCAAGGTTAGTATTATAACAGATATGTGGAAGTCAAGTCACCAAGTGGCCGAATACATGGTTATCACTAGCCATTTTGTTGATACAAATTGGGGTCTTCAAAAAAGAGTCCTGAATTTTGTCAAGGTGTCTGCGCCAAGGCGAGGAGTGGATGTAGCTAATGCAATTTTCAAATGTTTGAAAGGATGGGGCATTGAAAGCAAAGTATTCTCGGTTTCTGTGGACAATGCATCTTATAATGACTTATGCTTAAGGAATTTGAAGGAGAACTTGTTATTGAGCAATAAGTTGGTGCTTGGTGGACAACTATTTCACTTTAGATGCTATGCACATATACTGAATTTGTTGGTGCAAGATGGCCTTAGTAAGATTAAGGATGTGATTCATAATGTTCGTGAAAGTGTCAAATATATAAATGCTTCTGATGCACGGTTGAAATCTTTTTGTGAAGTTGTTGAGTTAAAGGGTTTGAAAGAAAGGAAACTTATTATTAATTGTCCTACAAGATGAAATTCTACGTTCTTGATGTTGACTACTGCAATGAAATTTAAGCATGCATTGGCTGATTACCATGAAAAAGAGTCTCATTATAGTTATGCACCATCATTTGAGGATTAGAAGAAGATTGAGAAGGTTTGCCGACTTTTAGAAGTTTTCAATGATGCCACTCATGTCATCTTAGATAGTGAATATTCTACTTCTAACTTATATCTTGTTAAAATTCATAGGGTGAAACAAGTACTTGATGATGTAGCAGATGGTTATGATTTCTTCATGAGGGAAATGACAAAGCCTATGAAAGAAAAATTTGACAAATATTAGGAGGAATGCAATTTGTTGATGGCTATTGCAAGTGTTTTAGATCCAGAGATCAAATTAGATGCTGTTGAAATAAGCTTCCCATTGATATATAAACCAGAAAGTGAGGCTAGACAAAATGTGGATAAGGTCAAATAAGCATTGCAAGATTTATATCAGGAGTATATGGACTTGTGTAAAGAAGACCCATCCTCTATATCTGGTGACGTGAATGTTGATGGTATTGTCTCTTCAAAACTTATTGAACAACAAAGAGATAATAAAGGAATGCAACAAATATTGACAATGGTGCGTCAAAGGCATTCAGTTCCTCCTACCAAATCAGAGTTAGAAATTTATTTGAAAGAAGATCCTTATATCCCTTCTCCCCATTCAGCTTCATCTTTCTATGCCTTAGAGTGGTGGAAGAATAACAGCACAAAGTTCAAAGTCTTATCAAGGATGGCAGCTCACATACTAGCTGTTCCTATCTCAACTGTGGCATCGGAGTCTACATTTAGTGCTGGAGGCAGGGTGATTGATGAATATCGCTCTAAGTTGAATAAAGAATCTATAGAAATTCTCATTTGTGGTGGAGATTGGCTTCGTCATAAGTATGGTCTGAAGAGAAAACAAAAAGTAAGATGTCAATTATTTTTTCATATAGCTAGTTAAAAAAATTTATTAGTGTAGTTATATTATGTAACATGTCAATTATTTTTCATTGTGTAGGAGACATTGGAACAACAAGAGATCATATTGAAGACTTGATTATTGCAACTGTGATTGTCTCTTTTCATATTAGTATTACCTTTTAGCTTGATTGGTCTAGTTTAATTATGGTATTGTTTGTGTTATTATGAACTTATTTGTATTGTGGTGTTGTTTGCATTTTTATGGATTTAGAATTATGTTGTGGTCTTTTCTATAAACTCAAAGTTGAAAACGTGATGAAGAGCACACCATTATGGATATTGATAGCTTTGTTTGTTTGTTTCATTCCTAATTATTTGTCAAAGAGATTGTTGAAGGCAAAAACAAAAAATAAAAGTTGCAACCTTGCAAGTGAGTTCATTATATTTTTTAACCCTTTGTATGTGAATATTACTTCTTGTACTTATTCTTTTGCATATCTTTGATGGATGGTTGAGCATATTCCATTTGGTGTGGCTACAAGTCTCATAAACATATTGACATCATTAACCTTGAGAGAGTGATATTGAAAGTGTGACTACAACATCCAGGTACATTGCTGAAAATATGTTTAAGTTGAATTAGTTGAAGAAACATACTTGTTAATTATTGTACTTGTTTCCTCTCCTATCAATACTTTGTGAGACCATATTATTGTGTTTGAGATTATTTGATATTTATGTAGGCTTTAAGTAGGTTTGAAGCCTATTTAAAGTTTAGAAAACCTAAACCTTCAAGCCTATTTAAAGGCCTACTAGTTTAGTAGGCCTTTAAATAGGCTTCAGGCCAGGTCAGGCTTTTGAAAGGCCTGATATAGGCCAATAGGCCAAGCTCAGGCCTTAAGGCCTGCCATGCAAGCCTGGCTTGTTTCTACCCTTAATTATAAACAGTTGATTTAATAACCATATCACGTGAGGTTTTTGCAACCCACGCAGGTATTCGGGTTTATTGAGTTATCTTGTGAGATTGTGAATTCACATAGATATATCAGTTAAATGACTTCTTTAAAAGAAATAATTATATTTCATAAAAAATAAGTTATGATGATATAACAAGTTTTCCAATTTTCTTTTCAACGTGTAAAAAAATCATTATCTCAAAATGGAAGAATAATAGTATTTTCTAAATTTTTGCTTTACTTATACAATAAAACCTTTGTACCGCGAGACTTAGACATTTTGCAAGTAATTAAGGAATTGGTTTGTTGTGCATGACAGCGAGTTTGCAACAGATAAATTGGTTTTCATTAAAAGAAAAAATTTCAAAAGAAAAAAATATAATGATTTTTCAAAAGTCAAAAATCAAATAAAAACAATTTCAAAAATCAAAGAAAAACAAAAAAAATATTTTCAAATAAAATAAAATAATAGTAAATTAAGCGGAATTAAGTTATCTTTTACAAATTAAAACACACCAACTCAATCTTAGAAAATCATTTTGATTTCAAAAAGGTAAATTATTTCAATCAACTTTCTCTTATTACGAAATTATACAAAAAAAAAATTAAAAAAATGTCCACCAACAGACACGCATTTCTATCTCGAACTACGTGAACTTTGATCCCCATCGTAGGGTACGTAGACCCCAGGCTCAGATCCTGGATCAAGTCCACCTTTGTAAATAAATAAATATTTTTCAATTTATTTGGTTTTTTCCTCTTAATTTAATAAATATTTCCCAATTTTATTTTCTTAATTTCCTTTTTGTCATATTTTTAATTTCTTTAATCTCTACCCTTAATTTCGCATGTGAATAATAAAAGGAAAACTAAAATATTTTTAATGCCATATCAATTTACACAATCTATGTAAGGTAACTGCTGTTCCTAGGAACGGTGTCGTGGGGTGCCTAACACCTTCCCCACGCACAATCGACTTCCAAACTCAACTTTGATTATGCAGACCATCATTTTCCTCTTTAATTGGGTTTTCCAAGATTTTCTCTCAAAATTTTGGTTGTGACTCCTCACAAGTCGGTTTTCATTCGGAAACCCGATTTGTTCTCTTTTTTCCTTTCATCGTATTTTTCCGGGTGTGACAGCACCTATCGAGGAGAAAATGGTGGAAAATTATTTAAGGTGAGTTGGGCATATAAAAAGAAGAGGGCAAGAAGAGCCAGTAAGGAGAGTTGATTAAATGGTTTGGAGCCCTATTAAAAGGTATAGAGAAAGACTAAAAATGACACTAAAAGAAGTTATAAGGAATGATCTTTTCCAGAAATGATTTATCTGAGGAGATGGTATTTGATGGAGTACATTGGCGTCATATGATCCATGTAGCCGACCCTACATAATGGGATAAGGTTAATGCTGTTATTGTTGTATTTTAACAATTGCATTATGTGGAGAAGATAAAATATATAAAAAAAATGTGAAAATTGCCACACAAAAAATTGCAAATAATAATGCGATAAAATTTTACCTTCGAATATGCCTTTAAGAACTAAAAACAATAAATCTCACCAGAAACCTAAACAATCAAATTGTAACTTTTTCACAACTATATAAATATGACTTTTATTTCCATATTTACTTTATATATATTTAATTGTAGACCTAAATAATTAATTCATGATTTTTCACAAATATATATATGATTTTCAAATCAAATCATAATTTTTTCATAAATAAATAAATATATATATATATCTAATTTTTATTTTATATTTATTATCATATCAAATTAAAAAAATAAAATCAAAGTATATTTAAAAAATTAAATATTATTTAGAATATGTATGGTCAAATTTTTTTATAATCATTATAATGATATGGAAACATGAAATAGTGACACATCATATTTCGACTTCTATTTGATGGATTTATGTAAATTTTCCCATAGATCTAAATAATTAAATCATTATTTTTTTTTTACTAAACTTGTATATATATATATATATGATTTTCAAATTAAATCGTGATTTTTCACAAATATATATATCTAATTTTTATTTCCATATTTATTATCATATCAAATTTAAAATAATAAAAGGATATATAATAAAAGAAATATTATTTGGAATATGTGGGTTCAAGATTTTTCATAATTAGCATAACAATGTGGAGGTTTGAATTCATAACACGTGATACTTTTAACATCTACTTTATAATATATAATAAATATTTGATTTTCTATTTTTAAGCCTTGTAATTTTATTACTTTTTTTTGGCATTCCCTGTAATTTTATTACTAAGAATATAATGTTACATAATCATTCAAATTATTAATGTAAAATATCAAATTAATGTTATTGATAACATACAATCTTTGGCCACGTGGCATAAGGTTGTATATTATATTAGCATGCCTCTTATTGTTAGGCGGAAGTCTTCCATCATACAGGTTGGGTTAGATCTAAACTTGTGGAGGGCCAAACTTTTTAAAAAATAAATTGATACAATTATTAATAGTTTAATACTTATTATTAATAATAGTTTAAACAATATTGTTAGAACCGAATCGGATATTGAACTGGACAAGGCACCAGTTCAAGATTCAATAGTTCAACTGAGGTCAAATTGGAGTCAGACCAGTAGTGATTAAAATAATATATTTAAAATAAATAATATAAATTTAAATAAATTTTATAACTCAATTAAAATCTCAAACTAAATAATATTGAATTATTAATTTATTATTCATCACAAATAAATTATTAATAAGTTTCATAACTTAATATTTTAATTTAAATAAATTAATATTTATCTATAATTATATTTTGAATTCAAAATAATAAATTAATAATCTATTATTTATTATTTATTAAGTAAATATATAATTTTTGATAGTTATGTATCATAATAATGCTTATATAATATTATAATATATAAAGAAAACATATTTTATATTAAAAATAATGTTATTTTATCTTTAAAATAAAAAATAATATTTTAAAAAATTGCAAAAAAAATAATACTGAACCAGTTCAAACCAGTTCTATCAGTTTAAGGCCAGTTTCACCAGTTCTTGACTGGTTATCACTGGTTTTGAATAATACCGATTGTATAGCATGACCAGACCGAATCGGCACCGGTTCTCGGTCCGACCCGTCGCACCGACCGGTCCAGTCTGGTCCGGTTTTGATAACCATAGTTTAAAAGGTTTTATTTTATAATATAGTTTCCAACTTATAAAAAAAGGTTTTATAATATAGAACACTAATTGATCAATAGATATTGATTGATGTAATAGTATAAAGTTTAGAAACAATTCAATGCTTCAAATAATAAAAGTACATAAATTATTTGTTTTAATAATAAAAATACGTAAAAATTCAAGTTTTTAACAACTTTAAATTTTTCAATACTGTAATAACATATCCAATTTTCTCTAATTAGGCTCGAATAAATGCTTAATAAATAACTAAATTAATAAATTTAATTTAAAATTAGGTTTTAAATTAAATTTTAAATTTTTGTATGTTCAACATAAAAAATAATTTCAATTAAAATATGCAATTTTTTATTAAAATAATTTATTTTTTTATTATGAGTTTCTTTTAGTTATAAAATTCTTCTAAAAAACCAATCATTTAAATTTAACTTAAATCATATTTCTAACTAAAATGATATGTTACAAATGCTCAATATTTTTAATCAAATCTTATCAGTAAATGTTGTCATACAAATAGATTGATTGGTGATGACATTTTTAATATCTTGTATAATTTTATGGATTTTATATTTATATAGATAAATATTAAAAAATGTTTACATGAAAAAATAATATAGATATGTAAAACCATTTTGGATTTTGACATAGAAAGCACTAAATGTGGAAAAATGTGCCAACCAACCACGCACCATAATATATACGGGAATTTTATGGCGGCCCATAATTTTATAAGTTCATATCAAATCTCATCTCCAAAGAGTTGTTGTACAATCTAAGTTAATTTTTTTTAGTGGTTATTTTTCTTTAAATATAATATTTTATATTAATACATCTTCAAAAAAATTCTTATTTATATGTTTAGTTTGTTACATCTTTTATTATATATTTATGTTTTTGCTTTTATTTAAAAATATGTAATTATTCTAACTTATTATATTATAATTATAGTAGTTCACATTAAAAATTTTTATTTATGAAGGACTCGTGCATCGCATGGGTGCATTACTGTTTATAAATAAAGTTGGACTAGTTGCCTATACAATGCAAGGGAAGTGGTTTAACTATACTAGGCCTATAGTAGCATGCGAGTGCGATGGTTTGGATCCCCATCACCCAATATATCGAATGCAATCACAACCTTTACAATCAGTTTGGTTCATTCACAGAGGGAGTATGTGAAATGATGATGGTCACATTAGCTGACTTGCTGCGTTTGGTTTGATTTTGATTAAGTAATTCCCATTATATAATATAAAGCTGATCACCTCAATTTCGGTAATCGCCTTCACTTTCATTTTGGTGGGTGAAGGGATTCACATCAAGTGTGAAAGGGATTGAAAAGATAGTATTGCCCCTGGGAAAACAAAAAATGATAGAACTTCTTCCTGTTCCATCTTTCAGTCTTCACTTCCCTCTTCTTGTAGCCACTATGACCTTCCTCTTCCACCTTTAACCCAGCTACCAACCTTCCTCCACTCCCACCGCTATCACAACCCTTCCTCCATCACTGGAATTAATTGATAAAACCAACCCTCCTCTGTTCTTCCTCCATCGTTAGAATTGCGTCTACATTTGTCCATATCTGCATCCTGTGAGATTTGTGTTTGTCCTCCATAACTGGAATGAGAAGATGAATCCAATGTTGAGATCTAGCTTTAATTGCTACCGGAAGGTACATCTTCCCCACATCATCTCGATCCCAATCTTCCTTCGCTATTTCCTTTGTGATGTTGATGATCTACGATGTTAGCTGGAAGATTGTCATCCTCTTGCTTTGATGAGATGTGATGTTAGCACTTTCCGTTGGGAAGGAGAATGGTAGGCGAGGGTTTTTTTTTCTAAGGGCAAAATGGACATTTCATCTTTATTTGTATTTTTTAAAAATAAACATTATCCCCTCATCTGTCATATCATATCAAAAAATCCTATATGTAATTATCATCCCCTCACACATTTTCCATCACATCATCTAACCCCTGGTAATCGAACCAAATGAGTTGTTCAATTATGGAAGGGGTGGGAAAGATAATCAGCTTTACATTATTAGACTAGTTGAGTTTGGTTGGTCAAGAGTCAAGGCATCAAGATTACTTAAGGCACCAAGATTACCTTTATACTGGTAATGGTGATACCTCTTATAGTGCAAAGGCATACAAGGTTGTAATCCTTCATAAAAGACTTTATTACCCTCCAAAATAGAAAATCCTCCATCTTCTCTCCTATCACTTTCAACCCTCCCATCTACTACCACCTCCATTGACCTTCACCTTGGCCAACCTCATCACCACCATTCCAGTCCTCTATTGACATCATCTCGTCTCCCTCCCTTCTTTCTACCCCATCATCCACTGATGCCACTAGCACCATCATTGTCCTCCCTCTCCAACATCCTCCGCACTTCTATATTCAACTTCCCTTACCTCCACACATCTTGTCCTTGTCATTGGCTTTACTTTATCTTCCTCTCATGTCCCCATCATTTTCCTCGTTTGCAAAACTTAATCTCAAATTCATGATTGGATTTGTTTTGAACCCTAATCTCAAATTTGTGCTTGCATCTCCTCCATCTTTGTTGCTACCCTCTCTCCGACTCCTTCATGATTGTAGCTTTTCTACAACAATGGAAGCTACTCAATGTGCCTCTCATCATTGATTGATTTAATGATACTGATGAAATTGATTGCTGAAATTGTATCGAGCTACTTCTTGATTGATTATTGAGATTGTTTATTGTTGATGAAATATGTAAAATGAAGAAGGCCAAAAAAAGGATGAAGGTTAAAGAGAAGGTTGAAGAGAACAAGCAAGGGATGTGGAGGGCATTTCTGTCTTTTTCTATTTTTATGTATTTAATTAAATATAAATTTTTTTTCCTCATCCCTAATGTCATACCAAATAATCTTACATATAATCATCATTCCATTATATTTGCTAACCCTCTTGTAATTAAACCAAATTGGCCCTTAAAGTTTAAAGCCTTTTTGGTAGACTTCATCGATGCTCTGAAAACAAAAAGTGAGAAAAGGGATAATAAGTGAATTGTCCAAAAAAAAAAACCAAAGATTTAAGTGAGGTATAAAAGAAAAAAACTCATTTTTATTCTTTTTTTTAAACTCTATAAAAATGTTGATAAACCAATTAAGAATAAGTATTATTTAAGACAAATATTTCATTTTGATACCCTTGGTAAGTTGATAATTTTATAAACTGCAAACACGCATGCAATTGAGGAGTTCACATTACGGATACAAGATATAAGATCCTTTAACTTTGTATTATAAAAATTTTAAACATTTTTTTGGCAAGTTTTTTATACACTTTTTAATTGGTTTTATCATAATTTTTATAGAGTTCCAAAAATAAAACAAAATAATAAAAAGAGTTTTACTTTTTTTTTCCTCCCTTACTTTAATCCTTGGTTTTTCCGGGCAATACACTTCATATCCTTGTTTTTCACTTTTTTGTTTTCCAGAGCATTGGAAAAGCTTCCCAAATAATGTTTATACTCTAAAAAGTTATGATGTGGTTGCTATTTTAACCTAAACTTCCACAGTCTTTGGGTTAATATTTTCATGGGCTTTCTCGTCTCATGCTACACTTTGATTATGATATATGAAATATATTGGAAGGGGAAAGAGAGGCGTTTTGTCTAAGGAGGCCAAACCTATTATCCCCCCTTCTTGTCCATCCCACCTCTGCACGTAATACCAAGAGCTAAGCAATAACTTGGGGGCCGTTTGATTCTGTTTCCGAAAACGGTTTTTCTGTTTTCGGAAATAGAAAACTCAGAAAACTTGTTTGGTAAACTCTGTTCTGGAAAACAGAAAAATAAAAGGACAGAAAACTCAGAACACCTTTTAGGTGTTTTGTAGTTTTTGTTCTGAAAAATACAAGGAAATATGAGAAATATCCACCTCATTAATAGTAAAGTTATAAATTTTGAATAACTCATCTATCACTCACTAGTTATGATTTTGAAAACAATTATTCAAACAGATTTTTTTATTTTCTTATTTTCAAAACTTATTTTTTAAAACAGTTTTACAAAACTATTTTTGAGAACAAAAAACAGGAAACACTATCAAACAGGGCCTTGATGTGTGGGGTTTTGTTTCAACCAAATGTGAACTAGAATGCATAGTTGATCATTGACAACTCGTTTTATTTAATTACAAGGGGTTAGGTAATGTGATGAGAAGGATGTAATATGATGATATGAGTTTGTTTGGTATTATATTAAAGAATGAAGGAATCAGGTTTATTTTTTATAAGAGAAAAAAATACAAATAAAAGTAAAATGGACCTTTTGCCTTTAACAAAAAAAAACCCTCCCTTACCATTCTTCCCAGTAGTGAAGTAGTGTTTGTCACCAGTGACATTGCTAATAACACAAAACAACATATCAAAACTAGAATAAGAAAAATACATGCAAATTGAAACCTAGAATTGAGATCATTGTCAAACACGGAGGGAGTCTACGATGCAAACAAGGAGGGAAATCTATGATTCAAACATAGAGTGAGGGAGCTACATGAAGGTAGAGGACATCGTTGGACTATCAGATTTGGTGAAAGGGACGGTGGCCAATTGCAAGTTCAAATTTGATGAATAGGCGAGACACCTACAAGGATATGTGAACGAGGACGGATTGAAGGTGGAGGAAGGGAGGAGGGGATGATTGATAGATCTAGTACGAATGAGAGGGAGGGAGGATGAATGACTTGTTCGCTAAAGGGAGAAAGGAAGGGCTTCTGGCTTTGGACTCCCATCTGTTCACTAGAGATGAAGGGCTTACATTTTGTTTGGGGTGGTGGTGATGTAATTTTTTTTAGAAAGGTAATATAGTCATTCCCCTCCCATTTACAGCAATGTGAGGGTTTTTACATAGCAAATTGGGAGGGAGGCTAATCACATTAATTGAGGTGAGAAGGATCACTTCATGTAATGGTAGTCACTTGTATTAAGAGCAACTATATACTACAACTATGTGATATGAAGAGTATCCCCTTGCTTAACTTTCCATGTAAACCAACGAAATAGGTTGTGGACGGGTGTCAATATAATTTTTGTTTGAAATGCAATTTTTAATTATGGAAAAAAAGCTAGAAATTATTAAGAAATGAAAATGCCCTAATTAATATAATTAATTTAATAAAACTAGATTGTCTTATCCTTAGCAATGCATAGGACATGTAAAAATAAAAAAAATTTGATATGAAAGAATATATATATATAACATTAAGTACATAAGAAGACATTGATACAAAATTTACGAAATTTGACTAAAAAATAAGTAAAAAAATAATAGAGTTAAAAGATTTAAAATTTAAATAGAAAAATATATTTATATTATTTGAGAGAGAATGATAGAAGAAAAAAAATAATTATTAACTAGAAATGTAAAGTATTTTTTGTTGCACATTTAATATAATTAAATAAGGGAGAGAAGTTATATTAATAATAAAGGTATGAACAGAGAGAGAATAAAAATATGGGAAAAAATTTTAAAAATATATACAAAATAAAGTGATTAGAGGAAAGAGAGAGAATATAAAAATAAAAAATAGAAAAAAGAGAAAATATATGGAGAAATAATTTATAATATTTGGTAAAATATAGAAAATTTAAATAAATAAAAATTAAAAATAAAATGTTAAAATATTTTTTTTAAAGAAAGAATGTTAAAGATGGTAGGAGAGAGTGGAAAAATTTAAAGTTTAAAATAAAAAATGTTAAAATAATTGAAAAATAAAATATTAAAGAAACTGAAGAATTAGGGGAGATCACTGTTTATAACAATGTTTATAAATAATTTTTTTCTTAAAAAATATTAATATATACAATATATAGTTATTTTGAATTACTGTATAGAAAGAATCATTTTGAATTATAATGAAACACAATCTCCCTCAACCACCAATCAACCCCTTTCTTTGTCTAGTGTTGAAGAACGAATGGCAACCCACACATGGTCAACTTTGGCACCAAGCTACGTTGCACCATTGTGAGTTGCCTGTTAGAATGCTCTGGCATCCATTCTGTTGGTAGCTACCTATTCTGATGCAGAATTCTTTCACGTGCTTAATAAAAAGCTTTATCTAGGCTAGGTTAAGGCAGCTTGTTTTAGTAAGGTTAGGTTTGAACCTGTTTATATATATTAATATAATTAATATAATAATATAAAATTTATAATATAATAAGATATAAAATAATATAATTTAAATTAATTTTGTTAACTTATTAATAAAATATAATATAATATTATATATTATATATTATTAATAAGTGAAATTTGAATAATAAAATTAACTGTAGGAGAGATCAGTTTACAAATATTAATATGATAATATAATAATATTGAATTTATAATATAATAAAATATAAAATAATATAATTTAAATTAATTTTATTAACTTATTAATAAAATATAATATAATATTATAAATTATATATTATTAGTAATAAGTGAAATTTGAATAGTAAACTTCACAGTATCTTGGATAGTGGATGAAATCCCGTTTTGCATGTTGTATTGATGTACTGATTGATTGATGATGATGATTGATTGATGATGACCCTGATATTGATGATGATGATGGTAATATTGATGTTGATGATTGATTGATAACTCAATTATTCGAGAAGTGTAGTACAGCCTAATTATTTGAACGAAACCTAAAACTATTTTTAGTTGAAAGTTTTTGAATTATTTACTGGGAGGGAAGAGGATTGGGTCCCTTCCTTGTTACTTGAAAAGTTAGATTGGTTGGAGTCTCTTTAGCCATTTTCTTGTTTTTGAGGTTTAAAAAATCATATTAAATATCAAATTTATAAAAATATTAATTTAAAATTTAATGATTTAATCAAAATTCAATCAAAATTAAATCAGTGACTAATAAATTTAATAAATTTTTAATTTTATATATTATATATAAAATAAAAAAATATTATTAATAAGTTTCATAATTTAATATTAAAATATAAATAAATTAATATTTATTTATAAACATATTTTAAATTTAAAATAATTAATTAATATTTTTTTATATTATTCATTAAGTAAATTTATCATTATTAATAATTATATATCATAATAATACTTATATAATATTATAATATAAAAAAATTTATATAAAAATAATATTATTTAATGTTAAAAATAATATTATTTTTTTAAAAAATAAAAAATAATAAAAATTTTAAAAAATAAAAATTAAATCAATTTGACCAGTTTATCACTAGTTTGAGTGCGATTTAATCAGTTTTTTAACAGTTCTCATCAGTTTTAGAAAAAAACGGTCAAACCCTATGATCGAACCAGACTTAACACCAAAAACTAATCAAACCGGCCAATCCAATCTAATTTTTCGATTAATAATTATTTCTCTCCAAAATTAGAAATTCTTGGATCCTTTACTTTTTTTTTTTTAAATTAGACTAAATTTTATTAAAACCTATTTAATTTTTTCACCTCCAATTTTCTTTAAAACAAAAAAATTTAAAATCCCTCGCACCCCTAACCTCCCGCTCCCTTCACCTCCAACTCCCTTCATAGTCTTCCTCTTCGTCTGGTGAACAGACCCTATGCCAAAGAACCCTTGCTGCTCTGCTCTCATCCCTGCTTCCATCCATCGCCTTTGCCTCCGTCTCCCAGTCACCTTCGCCTCCGCGTCCGTCTCCCAACTGCGACTCTGCGACTGCGAGCTGCCTCCATCTCACCTCCCTCTGTCCCGTCGGCGTCTCCCGTAGCTGCAAGTTGCCTCCATCGCATGCCCCCACCATAGTCGCGACTCTACGCCTGCAGTACGTGTTCTCAACCTCGACCACAGTCTCTCTTTTGCGCCCTTACACTCTTCGACTATGTGAAGATCTTCTCCTCTCCATTTTACAGGTATGTTGGGTAGATTTTCAACCCTCTTTTCCTAGTTCCTACCTTTTAGATGATATAGGCTTAATTTACTTTGTAATGATGAGATGGATGCTATGGATCTGTAATTTTCTCTCTGCATATGGAAAAGAGCTGATTAAATTTCAATATATTTTGTGATTTGTTTGTTTTCTACCGTGGAGACTGAGTCTTATTCGGAGCTGTATTTTAATTAATTTCAGTCTTTGAGCTTAATTATTAATCGTTTTAACTTTAGCGACCTCCCTCGACACAACAAATTGAATGGCTGATGCTGAGTTGCCTTGAGAAACAAACGAGGTTCTCTCTCTCTCTCCCGTTTTAGCTTTATGTTGAATATATGATTGCGGCTTATTGTATGCCTTCTTTTGTTTCTATACTATTCTGCAGAAAGATGTTCATTTGAATGATTGTAAACGAGTATTGAATATTCAAATTGCTGGAAAGTCAAATGGTTTAGGGGGAAATAAGTATTGAATTTCTGTTTATATAGTGAAGTATGAGTAAGTGGCTGTGCGTAGGCTCATTCAGGGATGTTTTATGGACAAGAGGTTGCAAATATGTCAAGCTTTGGAACATCAAGGATACTCACTGACCATGCTGGCCTATTTATGAAGGGGTTGGCTTGAAAAGGTCCTCCCCAATGGTGAGATGATGACAAAGATGGACATTACATGTTTGCACTTGGTGACAAAATAACTTCTCGATGTAAATGCATTTAACCACCATTGAAGGGCTTTTCTCCTCCTCCTCCTCCTCTAATTATTTGACTTGCTTATGTTGTTTGCTGAATATTCCAAATGCCAAAGACAGAATGTGACATACTTTAGTAATCCAATGTAGGACCAATGCATTTACCATTTGTTAGCATCTTTTCAACATCTACCTCTTACTTCTTAAGGTTTTCTGATAATTGTATCAGAAAGTAATCGTTATTCATACTACAATTCTTGTGTATTATACTATTATTTCTTTTGGTGAATTTAGAACTTGTTTTTCATATATTTAGATAGTGTATATTCAAAAGTTATATAGTAGTAGGCTTCATGTTGGCCAGAGGTCTATTTAAAGCTTACAAGGCCTTGACTTTCAAGCTTATTTGAAGACCTATGAAAGCTAGTAGGTCTTTGAAGAAGGCTTCAAGTCAGGCCAGACTTTTTAAAGACTTAGGCCTGAGTCTAAAAAAAAGGCCTATTACAGCTCAGGCCTAAAGCCTATAATATAGGCTTGACCCGTTTAGTCAAGGCTTAGCTTGACCTGTTTCTACCTCTATTTGTGTCGGATCAAAGGAAGCTACAAACCTGGCTACTGACTGATGCTTACCTATTGAAATCTCATTGGTACATGACTAATACTCTGATCCAACTACTTTCAGTTTCTGCGACAACAGCAGCACTCGTAGTTATCATTGGATAAATGGAGGCTCTATACTCAAAGCTCTATGACAAGTATACCAAACTAAAGGTGTCTGACTCTCTCCTTGTTGATGTTAATTTCTAAGTGCGTTGTTTTGTAGCTTCACATTCATATTTTTGTGTCAGTTATACTCAGATATCCTCAAAGCATTAAGTGACGATGTTTTAACTTTTGAAGTATTTGATATTTGATTTTTTTCCTTCATTGGATCAGAAAGGTATTTGAACAGTGCATTCAACTTTACAAATGAATATGGCGAATAAAATTGATATTTCATCTGATGAATGATGCAGCAAAAGGACGTGAGTTTGATTTTGTTATTGATTGATCATTTTCTTTCTTGTTCCAGGCTAAGAAACTTTCTGAGTTTGATCAGATAAATAAAGATCAAGAAGTTAAATTTATGAAGTTTCTGTCTGGTACGTATCTTCATTAGTCTTATCACTTATTCTGCTTTCTTGAAGTTTTTGAAGATCACGATTATGAATTTATGATAAATATGAGTTTACTGAAGAATTTGCAATATATTTTGAATTTCTATCCTATACGAATGCGTCTTAAAACCCATGTTCAGGAGGTTCTACAAACATCTATTTTTTTTCCCATTTAAATTCCTAGATTTTCTGATTCTGATATTTGTTGTTCCTCCTTTTTTCCTCAGTTTTGGCTTATAATTTTTGAAAGTGTGAAACAAAATAGTTAATTGTGTTGAGCTTTGTCTAGTAGCTGGACATAGCTGTTGAGTTCTGCAGCATTCATTCTATATTTGGTTCTTTCTGTTTGGATTTTTCTTTTCTGGCTCTCTTGGTTCAAAAAATGTAAGCACAATTTGCACTTATTATTAGCCCTGTCTTACTGCCCTTCTTCACTATTGCAGCTGCAGAAGAGTTGATAGAGCACTTGAAGGGTGAAAATAACCAGCTGCTTGAACATGTCAATGACTTGAGAAACGAAGTGGCTTCAATAAGGCATGCATTTCCACTTTCCATCTTCCGCTTCTGTTTCTTTTCTTTTCTTTACACTGCTTTCTTTATGTGTTACTGCTTTGTTTCATTGTTAGATTTCTTTCGTTTGTTCATATTAATGTATTCTGAATGGAGGACTCAAAGCATGTTAACTATGTCAGGCTTGCCAAAGACAAAGAAGTGGCTGATTATCAAAGACTTGCAATGGAGGAGAGCAAGAAAAGTGAGCACTTGAATCATTTTTTTTTTTGTTGCCCAAAACTCTTAAACATACTTGGCTTGTTCTATTGAGCAATGATAGCTGCACATGAGTTCCTATAATTCTATATATACATTTTACTATTTATTGTAGATGACGGTTGAACAAGGTGGAATAGGAAACAATTGATCTATTTTTTTTTTCCCCACAAAGTTTTGTAACTTTGAAAATAAAAAAAAAACAATTATTTGCCAAGTAAAAGAATGGCAGAGTTGAACATGCATAGTTTCTTCTCTCTATCTATGTTCTTTTTTTGTTGTTTTTTTTAAATCTTCCCTAGTTGCATATTAGTGTTATAGTGTACTTCCAATGTACATAGGCTGCATTCCCTTGGGCCTTAGTCACCATTTACTTACCTGAAAGGAGGGGAATAACGGAATATCTTTTATTCAGAAACTGACCAAATAATTGTTGTTAGTTAGGTCAGCAAAGTTTCTTATATCAGACACTTTTTCCTTGTTCAGAAGATTGGACTTGATTCGTTCTTTTAGAGAGAAACTATAACTGTGTAAAACCAGTTGGTGATTGATTTTCCAAAGTTGCATTATAAATTGTATCATTGTATGTGACTAACTTGAGTGTTTTAGCGTCACTTTGAGACTAAAACAATAATACTTGTCGTGCCTTTTGGTTAAATCCTTATTAAAGGGATAAGGCAAGGGTTACTCTTCTGATAACTTTCTAGGTCAATCCTTGTCCTCAGAATTTTAATATGAATGTTGACTCAATGTTGGATTGTGATTATTTTATCTTGGGAGCAACATGACTCCGCATAAGTGTTACGTAGTAACCTCATCTACCTTTGTTTTATTCTCTGCTTATTTTGTTTATGTTTCATTTTTATCAATTCCTCTTTGATATTCACGACTCAGGAATTTGAACTTTTGACAGATGAAGCTCTTATTGAAGAAATTGGGAAACTCCAAAAGCTACAGCAGGAGGGAAATTCTGGTTATTTGAAGCTAAGCAATAATAAAATGCATGAAGATGATCAGTTTTTGTCTATCTCTAATGCCTCATCAATGAGAAAGGCGAGAAAACGAACTAGGCATGATGCATCAGAAGAAATAGTTTGGTCTACACCATGTAGAAATGCTGAGGACAATTCTGTGGTGAGAGTCTCAGCAGCACAAAACTTGAGCAATGAGACTGCTATTGGTGAGGTGAGCCTTTTACTTCTGAGAAATGTAAAATAGATGCGTGAATATGTTTGTGCATCTATGCAATTGTATGCTTATGATCATATCATATATGCATGTCTCAATTAATAAGTGGGTGGAAAATATTGATGTCTCAATGTGTTGATGTTATGTTGTAAAAAAGGAGCTGGCATGCTGTTCTGGAGCCAATGACCAATCAGGTTGGTGTTGTTAGTTAATGTTTATACTGCTTTGTATGTAAATTGTTTCATTGGCATATGTTGTTAATCTTTGCTTTCAGCAGGTGGTGATTTGCAGGAAAGAAACTGGCTAGGTCAAGCTCTTTTTGAGCATGTCCTGGGCATGAAATTATCCACAGACTATCAAACTGGACGAGTATGCGTTTCAGCCCTCCATCAATCAAGTGGTAATTTTTATTATTATTTTTTTCTTTTGGAACTTTTTTTTTTTTGAACTTTCAGTGTATTTTAATAATTTAATAATCTGATGTCTTAAAGCTTGATTCTGAGTTAACAATTGCTGGTTGATAATTTAATATGCTCGATCGCATGGTTTTAATCTGAATTTATGTTGGAGGAACATGAAAGATTTGCAGTCTGTTAATTGAATTAATTTTCACTTTGTTAATGGCTGTTTTTTCATAGGAAATTCTGGTGTATAGGTTGCAGTCAAACACATCGTAATCTGTTAAGGGCTTGTCCCTATACCATGTAAACGTAAAACTTGTAGACGTGTTTGGTGCATTGGTTTCTTGCATTCTTAAGTATCTTGACGATGTGAGATTCCAATGTATGTTGGCAGATATGAGATGCCTGCATAATGGAGGCATGTCATCTTGGACCTACTATTGTAGATAGGCACTCAACTTAGATGCTTGAATGATTACATGATATACCAAATTCTTTTTATTTATATGATTGAAAATGGTAGACATGAGATACATGAGTATTAAATTGTGTTCAAAAGATTTTTAGATTACTTTTCATTTACCCTCATGACAGTGGTTACTGTTATTTAGCTCTAATAATTCTGTACCACAAGAATTTAATCGTGTTTGCACTTGACAGTGTTTCAAATCTGTTGTGCTATTTGTAATAGACAGTTGTGTATATCATGGAGGTGCTGTCTCCTAAATGGCATTTCCCCCTAGTGTCCAAAAGTCTCCTGTTTGCTGAGTCGTGAGGGCTTTGAGGACTACATTGACTTGAAACTAAAGAAAAAGATAGGTCCAGGACAAGTGATGCACAATGGATCACTTCTTTCTGGTACAACTATCACACCTGATACCTGGGTGGGAGTCAGGTGTGGCACTGTCTTTTAGGTCAATGAAGCTGATTAATAAGATTGACCTCTATGGTAAAGCAACCAAATTTTCTGTCTTGGCCAGTTAGTTGTTAATCATTCATTAATTGGATATCTTTTTAGAAGCTTTTGGTTATGTACAGTCAATTAGCCAGTACAATAGCATTGAAATTCAATATCCATTCCTCTTGCAGGTTTTTACAACTCAATGATTGTAAGTTGCATATATATATATATATTCAGGATTCAGCAAGACGTTCAGTGACTCCACCATTATTGCTTTCTTTTTGATTTCCAGATACTCTTGGACAGAGCAGTAATGTCAGAAGTAGTGCATGCATTTTTTTTAATATATATACCTTTATTTTGTAAGGATGAATTTGTGGCTGACGTTCAAGGAGTAGCAGCTTATAGCTGCTCCTGACCACACCACAAAATTTTGATCTTGCACGATTAAATTAGAAAAAAAAAAAAATTCACTTTCCAAGATCTGAATCTTTCTTTCCATTTGTAATGTCGTACACTTCTCAGTTTAGAAAAGGAAACTTGGGGTGGCATTTCTGTTAGTGGGATAAGTGGGAAAATAGACAAAAGGATTTAAATTCTGAAGGGTGATACTTTGAGGGAGGTATTTTCTAATTTGGAAAGTTGAGGGGATGTTTGCAAATGGCTAGAAGTTAAAGGGGAGTATATGAATTATTTTTCCCTAATTCATACTGCTTCAATTTGAAAGAGTTTTGTGTCATCTGACTTTTGGCTAACAGCTGCTTGTCATTATGGTAGGTTACTCTTTTAGTTTAACTTGGGCAAGCAAAGCTCCGGGAGAGGAAGCAGAGCTGCTGTACCATGTTTTATCTCTGGGCACATTTGAAAGAGTGGCACCAGAATGGATGAGGGAGGACATCATGTTCAGCACCACCATGTGCCCCATCTTCTTTGAAAGGGTATCTCGTGTTATCAAGCTATGTCACTAGGTTTGTTACAATATGGCTTTGCGGGTCATATCTGCACAATTCAACTGTCGTTCTTGATGTTGACTTGATGTAAAGTAGTTGGCTTAGAACCTGTTTGAGTTTCGCTTGTATGATACTTCATTCTACCAAGTTTATCATGAAACCTAATATGCTCACTAATTCTGAAGTAAAGCTGAGCTGCTGTGCTATGTATCTGCTTGTGTATTTATTCACACGACTGAAGTATTATACTTGCCGTCGGAATTTCATTACATAATTTTCATGATTGCTTGTTCTGAATACAGCAAAATGGACAAAACTTTAAAGAGAAAAGGGAGAGCATATTGCATTTTCTTAATCTGTACAAAATAAGACAATTGTTATTCCCATTTGAATTTGATCTGTTGGGTATGCCTAAAGTCATATCTCAACAATAATCTGCCATCCATTCTCCTCAAACAGAAGCTCTCAACCAACACATAGCAGCTAAGCCTCTGCCATTGACCACTGTTCGAGTCCGACCTCCTCGCTTCTTCTCTTACTCTCACTACCCGTTCTCTCCCACAAGGCCTCCCTCCTTCCTCTTCCACCCACCTCATATTCTCAACTATTGCTGTGTTCAATCCCACACTAGCCCTTCTCCTCTGGTATGGATCATAGGCTCTGTACCAATAGAAATCATCAGGATCGACCCTATTACTCTTATTTGCTGGCATACCACTCACCATAACCACCTCCCTCTCCACATCAAAATTCACTAGAACTACACCATTTTCTTCCGTACTCTCTTCTCTCCCACAAGAGTAGATCTCCTCCCACCTTTGCTCAAGCGTCATGCTGTAAAATATGGACTTCTTCATTTGGCTCCTTAGTCGTCTGCTAATTCCTTCCCTTACAAATATGAAGGGACAGTACCATCTTCCTACAATCACGGGAGGAGAACGGTGCCTAGAGATAGGAAAGTTGAAACGGGGGAGCTGTGATCTTAGAGCAGCGTCCACACCAAGAGCTTCGGTGAGCCTCCTAAATAAAATAAAATAATTATAAATACCCAAAATATCGATCTTCAATAATAAAATGTGTATGGCTGAAAAAAATTACATATACATCAAGAAATATACCAAATTGAAATCATTGATTCAATTTGGTGTACTGATTCTATATATTTATCAAAATTCTTTTCACCGGTACAATTTGTGCAATTTAAGAATGGTAGACACAGTGGTGAGCTCCATTTCTTAGATGAAGCTGCCATCTCTCATCAATTGCACGTACTATTACAATAGAAAAGGATGCAAATTGTTTTACATACACTTGATGTTTGTAAGAATTGATTGCACGCTAAAGAGAGTTTCTACTCTCTTTAATATTAGGATTCAACAAGGCCATCGTAATTGAATCAATACAATAATAATAACATGAGTTTTATCCCACTAAATGAAATTGGTTACATGAATCATAGGGTATCATTGGACTTTATAAAAAAGTATCTGTTCAAATAAATCATAATTGATTCAATGAAAGTACAAATTTATTTTCTTAAAATTGAAGCAAAACCTGCAAGATCTGTAGGAGTAGGATCTTGATGAGACGTGAAGCGTCCATCCTTTTCTTCTGAGGAAAGTGGGAGGGATGCCATCAGGAACAATGGACTTTGCAAAGAAGCCACCACTCTGGTGACGATGGATCTTGAACATTTGGTACAAGTCCTTCACATTGAAAGCCTTTGGCTTCTTGTCATTCAACAGATCGGTGAAGCAGCAACTCACTATGTCCCTCTCTCTTGAGCTTTTGCACGCTTTCCTACACAATTTCAAACACACACACTCACACACAAATGAATATGGAATCGGTTTTTAGACTACAACAATGTTCAAAACAATTTTAAGTAGCTGTTTGTTGATATGCTTAATTTTTGCATTTTACATGAGTCTGGATTCTTTACTACACACACGTATATATGTATATATATATATATATAAGTACAAAGAAAAATAAATCCTATGACTGGTTAAAAAAAAATGTTAGATAAGCATGTGTCTTCTTTATATATATATATATATATATAGGTATATTTGCCTTGGGAAAAAGAAAATGATTCAAAACATTTACATTTTTGCAGCTTTTTTCTAAACAAAGATTTGTTCATTCTCTTCAATTCGAAGATATTTTTTTTATATCAGCTAAAGTGGGCATAAAAATAAAAGCAAAAGCATAAGGAGAGCATGATGGTAACATATATACCCTTTGTGTCTGCCATCTGCTCTGATGACATAGTAGCGATTAGAAGAGAGAGGTTGATCAGGGACAGGGATGAAGACAACCTTGGCGGCGGAGGTCTGATAATGCTCCGACGAATAAACGATGGTGAAGATCTTGTCCTGTGGGAATGGCAGTTTCTTAACCTTGTTGCGTCTGCACAGTCCCCAACAGTAGCTGTCTTCTGCGTCTGCTTCCTCGTCTGTGATCACCAGGTAGCCTGAGTATGGAGCATCTGGTGCCGGCACTTCCATGGTGCTCGGACTTCTTCTGTACATCGACAATGGCCTCGTTACGTACATCTTCACTCATCACACTCACACTCACACTCACACTCACAGAGAAGATCAGAAGAACCCAAAAAGGAATTTATGATCACTCTGATCAGTTTACTTCTTGGTCAAGACAACGACTGAGTTCAGAAAATGGATGATGAATCACCATGACATGCCACGGGACAAAAATCTCTTTTTAACTCATTTGCAATGTCCCCACAACTTTTTTTTTTT
This sequence comes from Adenanthera pavonina, assembly GCA_026686845.1. Taxonomy (NCBI): domain Eukaryota; kingdom Viridiplantae; phylum Streptophyta; class Magnoliopsida; order Fabales; family Fabaceae; genus Adenanthera; species Adenanthera pavonina. Next base: position 46,605,642 of record JAIVEN010000001.1, on the reverse strand, counting down.
TGGGTTGGATTCCACGTATTAAAGTTGGGAGAGTAGTCACAAGTGATTTGAACTTAAAGAGGCACTTGTATTTTTTATTGGCCCACGTTTCAGTGGCCAACGAGAAATAAAGCAGAGAAAGAACGCTTCTTTTACTTTAACTTATTGATTTATTGCTTTTTTTTTGGTTAATGTTATATGGTTTTCTATGGGTTTGCCCAGAAAACAGTATCTACTTTTATTATAGGAAGGTTCAAGAATTAGGAGGCTGCAGCCACTAGAGGTTCTTATCAAGTATTAACTTTGTGTAAAGGTCTCAATGGATATAACATTATTCGATTTGAATTTGTTACGAAAGGTGGTTTGATTAAACAACAATTATCTTGATGATTAAGAAATATTATCTTCAGTTCAGAACGTGCGTGTGTGTGTGAGTATGAAGCTCAATTTAAATTAACATGCTTTGGGAAAATTGTTGAGTTCATTGCTACTGGATAATTGCTCCTTACAGGAGCAATCAAGATGTAAACTTTCTTCCCTGAAAACTTTGATAGTTTTTTGTGACTGTTCTGAATTCTAAGCATTATTAAATAACAAAACATGTTTTCTTTCATGGATTTAGCTCACTTGAATCACAAGGCTAGTTCTTTCTATGGTTGAATGAGAAAATATATTTTTATCTTTTAAAAAATTTAGACATATTTTTTTGTTTTGCATGAAATTTAAAAAATGAGTGGTATTATTTATGATTTAGAAGTAGTTTATCTTGTTATTTCATTGGAAATCCAATAATACTTAAGTTGAAAACGGGTAGTATCAAATACTAAATATTATTATTAAACTAAAATGTAAGTCAACGGTGATTAGGTTGAGTAGTAAGTGACTCAATAATTAAGTAAGATATCTCTATTTTTTGGTCAACAAATAATCTATATTATCAAATAAAACCAAACAATGACACAGCAACTAGTTCAAAAAATAACAACCAAAATAAGTTCAAAACAATCAACAATATAGAAACGAGCTCAAAAAAGAACCAACAAAAAACAACAGTAAAGGCTATCCCACTCCTTCACGATCAAGCTGATTCCCATCAGAAGCATTATCAACAACATAATCTGCAAAACCATTACTACCAGAAAGTGAATCGTTAGCATCATTAGTCAAAATGGAAATTAAAATCCTGTATCTCTACCTATCCAACAGGAACCAACCCCTTATCCACACTAGCTGCTAACGCATCAGCCGCCATATTACATTGGCATTTAATCCGAGATAAAGAGAAACCAAAGAAACAAGCTAACTCCTCAACAATCTTCAGAAATAATGACCTACATCTCCAATCACAGCTAGATAAATCATTCTTCTGAACTGATCAAATAAGATCAGAACAATCAGATTCAAAAACTACATCATGATAATGCAATTCACCAGCTAGCAATAAAGCCTTTCTCGAAGCAAAAGCTTCTGCAATAAAAGCAAAGGAGGCTGAGAATTTTTCCCCAAAACCCCAAAGTCAATTCCCACAGGAATTTCTATATTCCAGAGCTAAACTAGCAAAGTATAGTATTGAGTTTGAGCCTTGTGAATGGAAAAAAATATATTGAAAAATCTACTCTTATTTAAACTCAACAATACTTAAATTTGACTCAGTCAGATAAATATATTACAACATTTTTTGCATATTACAATAATGAAAAAATGTAGTTATAGAGCAAAAAAAAATGTTGCCAATAACTAAAAGCAACAATTTTTTAGCATAAAGTTAGTTAGTATATTGCCTACTGTTTAAGGCAATGATTTTTTAGACTTTATAGTCACAGAGGATAGATAATAGCCAACGGTTTTATGGTGCTCAATTTAGCAACATTTTTTAGTTGTTGGAACCTATGTCAATTTCAATGCCAACAATTTTCCTTAAATGTTGCCAATTTATGACCATTACACAAAATGGTCCATTATCACATTATATTTTGATCCTATTATGTTTCAAACTCATAGCCTAATTTATACTTAAATGTTCAATAGCAATGCCTCCAAAGTGTACTACTTGTTAGTTTAGGATAATATTTAATAAATATATATATATTATACAATTGAATATTTGAGGAAAATATTTATTCCTAAAATAACAAAATGAGATCAAACTTGATACCTTTTTATGGAAAATAAATACATCTACCACTTTGTCATAATAATTTTATCCTATGGTAGCAGTGAATTTTGCAACAAATATAAAAATATTACCTAAGATATGAATAAAGAACGATTTTCATGATATAACTATTAGCTTTAACTTTAAAGAATGAATAATGACTAACATTTGAAAATTTTTGTCTAAAATAATATAGGCAACAGTTTTGTACATGTTGTATGATATTGTTTAAATAAAGAACAAACAATACTTATTGCCTATTGGATAATTGGGTAAATCATTCTCATTGATGTTAGGTACAGTTTACACGCGTTGCTTAAATAGAAAACTTATAGGTAACATGTATTGTTTATTGCCTATTTTAATAATAAAAGACAACATATAAAAAACAGTTACTTATTTTACTTTAGATAATAGTTTTTAAGTGTTACTCAATATTTGTTCTTTAAAATTAAAATTAATATTACACTAAGAAAATTATTGCATATTCATATTTAGGGTAACACTTTTATATCTGTTGCAAAATTAACTATTGCTGTAGGATAAAAAGATTGTAGTGATATATAAAATAAATAAATAAATAAATAAAATGTAGAAGGGGAAAAAGATACCCATCAAATGAGTGAAATACTAAATATATTGTTTATTTATCACTTCTTTGAGTTTCAAGAAAGATATCATAATAATTATATGTCAACCGTGACTAGTCTATGGGTGATATGTGATACTAGCTCTAAAATGATATCCATATTCATATAAGAGAATTTTAAATTGATTACTTCTAAAATGTAACCCATTATCACAGATAATTGCCCTTGGGACCCTAAATATAACAAACATTTTTTTTCACGAATTTAACGATATTAGCAGCAATGTTGTTAGGTAATGTAGAAGTCTCAACCCATTTAATAACATAATCAATAGCCCATGAAGTCTAGCTTCCAAACATCAAAGGTCTTAAATTCCAATATACCTTGTTGGGACATCTCATGCATGTCTTTTACCAATAGAACCTATCTGCTGGCATCTATCACACTTTGTCACAAAAATCCTCACATCCTTGAATAATGCGAGCCAATAAAAACCGCTTTGAAGAGCTTTTGCAACAATTTTGTCAGGACAATAGTGTCTACCATAAGGAGAAGAGCGATAATGGCCAAGAATAGAAACCATCTCTTCTTGTGGTAGGTATCTCCGAACTATGCGTCAGCATATCTCCTAAAAAGCAGTGGGTTATTTCACATAATAATGCTTCACCTCAACTAAAAATCTCTTCCTTTGGTGAGAATTGAGATCTTTGAAAATAATACCTGCAGTTAGAAAAATTGCATAGTCTGCAAACTAAGGAATAAATAAAGCAGATACAGCTATTAACTTTTTATCAGGGAACTCTTCATTAATAGGAAATTCATTGTTTTGGGCAAATGCTCAAGTTGAGACAAATTCTTAGCAACTAGATTTTCAGTGCCCTTTTTCTTTATAATGTGTTTATTTTATACTTATAAAATACCCACATGTAAACTTTAAATCATGTGAAATTATGGGTTTATTTGTGTATTCTATATTGATTTTACATATATTTGTATTTTAATGTGTTTCAAGACCAAATTGGAGCTTATTAGATGAAAATAGGTCATAAATATTGAGTATTTCGAGTTCAATAGATCCCTAGAGGGTCAAGTCATCTAGCCACGTGAAAAGGTGGAAGAAGTAAAGAATTTGAAGTAAACTGGCGCCGATTGGATGCTAAATAGGTGCTGGCTTCATTCGCTAATGAAGGCACTATTGAGTTCGATATAAGTGTTAGGTGGGACTTGAACCGGTGCTAGGTGGACAAAGAAATGCAAGAAGATGCACTCAATCCGGTGTTGGATGGAGCTTAATCGGCACAAGCTCATCTCTGTGCACTGACTTGCTTTTCATGCAGAACCGTGATTTTTCATGGACCGTTGTGTTTTTGGATCTCCTTTATATAAAGAGATGCGATAAAAACACAAAAACACATCAAGTCAAGCATTCAGAGGCCAGAGAACACTGTCTTAAAGCTTTTGGAGTAATGAGAAGCGATTGAAAGATACATTGAGTAAAGGATTGAGAAAGGTTTAAAGTAACCTTCGAGATTCTTCTTTTCTACCCTTCTCTTTTGTAAGTATTACTTGATGATTTGGGATTCTTATTGTGTTGAGATAATTATTTCTATGGATTGTTAAATTCTTAATCAGGGTTAGGGATAAAATTTGATTGGGATTAAGTTCTATATTTTTATTATGATTATGGGATTTGAGCTTTAAACATATATTTGATCTCTATATTTTTTCAATTATATTTGTTTTCTTTGTTTTATTATTAATTTTGTGATTGACCATCATAAAATATAAAATTTAATATGTGGGTGAGATTTAAGAATCGAGAGGAGAAGAGTAAGTATAAATTTAGGAAGACAGATATAGACAACTAGACTAAAAATAGATCTAGGAGTTTACGGTGATTTAGGTTATAGTTTCATGATTTGGTTAGATGTGTGGGTTGTGTAAGAGTGAATTTGATTCTAATTAAACACTAACTAATATACCAAGAGGTGATTAGGATATAATAAATATAACTATTACTATAATTGCATAAAATCTAATAAAAAAAAGTGAATTAAGTTATCTCGTTTGGTTTATTGGAGTGATTTTGAAGAAAATAGAAGTAGAAGAAGAAATGGAAGTAGGAAAAAAAAAGTGAAAGTAGACATAAGATTTTAAAGTATATTTGATATCTCGATGAAAGAGTAGTATAATTTTTATTTTTTAAATATAATAATAGATAAAAAGACCATAATCCCTAGTGATGAAAAAAAAAAAAGCTCTCACTCCTCACGATCTCTCTCCCAGACCCACCATCTCTCCAGACCAGAGAAGCCACCGGACAATCATTTTTAGGCAACCAAAAATTCCAAAACCTAACCAAAATAAAACTTCAATCAAACATAGATCTAGTTAGCAATTAAACAATTGAAATTAAAAAAAATGCTGAAGAAAATCCCAAATGGAAGCCCCAGGGAGTGGAAGGGGTGATGCAAGCCAAGGACTATGGTAGCGGCAGCCATTACCGTCGTTGAGCACCTAAGCGTGAACGAGATTGAGGACAGATCTGGTGATGGTGGCAACCATTACCATCGTTGAGGGCTTCAGGTCACCAAATTCGCCACTTATTTGAGACAACGGTTGAGGACAAGAAGATTAAGAGCGAGAAAGAAATCGCAAATGAAGATGGTGAAATCAAGCAAAGAAATCGTGAACGAAGACGAGGGTTGAGGACCACGCTGTCACTAGACCATCGTTGCCGCTCAGACAACGCCACCACGGGACCATCAAGCTCGAACTCCTCAATGCCGTTGAAGTGCAGGTGGAAACTTGAAGGGTAAACTGGTCATTATGTGAGACTTCCATGGACGGGGTGTAGTAAGGCTTTTTCCACTTCCGCCATTTTTTATGGAAGTTGCTTCCATCAAGAAGCCAAATGTGACGTATTAAACATACAAAATTTTGACTTCCCCCCCTCACTTTAACTTCAATTGTGGAACTTTTGTCATAGCAAACGAGACTTTAGTGATTTTTGTGAGTAGTAAATAATAAAAAAATAAAAAAATTATCAAAATATAATATGTTATGGAGTATTTATCAAAATATAACACATAAAGTTGATCTGTGATAATGCGACTCGGATCTGTACAAAGAAGTCGCATAACTAGTTAGTCGCATAACTAGTTATGCGATTTCAGATTTAACAAATTTTTTTTATAAAAAGGGGAAGTTGCTATGTAATTTCCAAGAATGTAAAGTCGTATGGTCATCCATGCGATTTTATTTTCTTTTTAATAATTAATTTTATTGTTATTGGATTATTTAAATGTATTTTGTGATTCTATTTAAATGACTAATGTTTCCTATTATACTCAAATCAACTTTCTATTCTATCCAAGTGAGCTTCGATCATTTCCAAATATGATTTGTTGTAGGAAATATTTTGTATAGGGATATAAAATTATCTTTTTTATATTAAATAATTATTAAGAAGATATAAATTTAAATAAAAGTAAAACTAATATTAATTAATAATTAACTATATTGTGTAAGTGTTTTCTCAAATTTTCTTATCCCTAAACCTATATTATATACACATGCTTTATTTTTTAAACATTTAAATATCATTTTAAAGTTGCATGAAGAGAAAAAAAATCCTTGTGTGGTACGTTAATTTTTATAATAAAAGACTATAAAAAATTATTAACCCGAGTATAACAGAAAACATTGATTATTTAAATAGGATCAGAGTACACATTTAAATAATCTAATAACTATAAAATTAATCATTAAAATAAAAAGACAAAGTCGCATGGATGACTTCTTGGAGATCATGAAGGGTAAGTCATGTGGCCATCCATGTGACTTCCCTTTTTTAAAAAGAAAAATTGGCAAATCTGAAACCATATAGTTAGTTGTATAGCTTCTTTGTACGAATGCGAGTCACGTTGTCACTAATCGACTTGGTGTATTATATTTTAATAAATACTTTATGACATGTTATATTTTGATAAATTTTTTTATTTTTTTATTATTTAATGCTCAAAAAACTGACTTTAGTGAATGAATTAAATTTAGGAAGTGTGTTTATTTACTCATTCATTTCTTTTTAATTTTAAAATTTTCAATTGGATTATTCTTTATTTTTGGAGTTAAAATTTGTAAACTGATCAATTTCATAATCTCTCTCAAATATAATTTTAAAATACTCTAAATTTTTTATTATTATGATTAGCACTGTATTGACTGATCACTTTAGTTTTTATTTGTTTAGATGCTTGGAAGTCTTCTAGATCTGTAATTATTAATATTTTTTTATTTTTTAAATGCCGCCTCTCCTAAACGCCGCGAAGTGACAGAACTTGCCGGGTTCCCGGACCCGTCGGTTAGAGTTACATTACAAGGCAAGGACACAGACACGGAGATCGCATCGTTTTCTTCTTCCTTCCGGCGAAAGTTTCTATCACCGACCGTTATATCTCTCCACAATTTCCACCGTCACCATTTGAGTTTATTCAGGTTCGTTTCTTTCTTCTTAAATCTTTTAATCGATTTAACTTCTTTTTCTCTTTATCGAGCTCTTTTTTCCTTTGTATAAAAAAGATTGCTCTCGCTCTCTCTCTTTCGCTTTCTTTCTGGTTAGACCTTACAAGTTTACAGGAATCTATTTGATGGATCTAGTGCTTATTCAGTATTTACTTGAGAATATATTAATATATTTGATCAAAATCATTAACAAGTAGTGGAGCTAGCGTTCCTGCGCCTGTCATGTTTAATTATTTCCTTCCACTGAATTAATTAGATTCGGAAATTGTTCTTTCTCCAACCTATGAAGCATTCATATCCTTATGGTCATCTTGTCGTTAATGATTGATTGAAATGATTATTTCTATGCGTTTGTATGTGTCAAATGGGACTCCATTAAAAGGTATAGAGTAGACCAAAAAGACACGAAGAGAAGTTATAAGAAATAATCTCTTGATAAATAATTTATTTGAGGTGTTTGATAGAATCTATTGGTATGGTATGATCCATTTAACCAATCTTATGTTAGTGGGATAAGGTTAACGTTATTATTGTTTGTTTGTGTCAAACTGTTTGCAAATGGGATGAACATCATGATCTACATGAAAGCGGGGTGGTGTTTCTTTAAAATTCTTGGCATGGGTCACATTATCATTTGAGCTGATATATTTTCATGTGATGGCTTCGTGTGGTAGAGCTTCTTTGGCTGCATTATTTAAAATTCTGTTTATTGGTGTTGTTTCTGATTACATTTTTCCTTTTCTGATAGCATCAAGAATGTACAATAACATTGGATCGCAAACTGTGTTACCTCAACCTCCAGCAAGCTCAGAGCCTAATCCTTTTGGAAATGCATTTCATGTAGCTGGTTCAGGTCTCATTCGAGGTGGATTGGGTGCTTATGGTGGAAAAATATTGGGGTCAAGCTCTGAGTATGTCCAAAGCAATGTAAGTAGCATTCTGGATTTTATTTTCTTCTGTGAACATTAATAATTGAATTCACCATGCTGATTCACACATGATGAGATTTATATTGATACAACTGTTATTTGTTTATGGACTTCATGCCCTTGTATTTTCCATCAGATGTTCTCTTTCTTCCTCAATCCTTATGTGTATCTTGAAAATTCTCATTCTGGGAAAATTGATGTAATTTTTAATTGTCCCCCTCTTAACTAGTTTTCATATGATCCAAACAGCACCAATCTATTAATGGTTAATGCTTCAACGGTTTTAGCATCTTAACTGGGAACTTCCATTGGAATTCATGAAGAAATATGTAATTGTCTTGTAATTTCCTTTTAAGTCTATTTTATTTTTGGACCAGTTTTAAGTCTGTTTCATATGCCTTCACATTCAATAATGATTATATATGTCAAATCATCAATTGATTCAGGCCTGACTGTATTGGAGTGGTAAACCTATTCAGCTGAGAAATGCCATTGAATAGCTTATTGGACCCTCCATTGCTTTCTTTACCCTGTGCTTACCTTCCTAATATTATCTGAAGGTATGACTATAGGTTTTCTATTTTAAGACTAACTTTTCTCTTGGATGACAGATAAGTCGGTACTTCTCTGATCCCCAATACTATTTTCAAGTGAATGATCATTATGTTAGGAACAAATTGAAGGTTGTTTTGTTTCCTTTCCTGCATCGGGTGAGCGCTAATCCACTATTTATTATTTCTACTGCCCCCTCCTCCACTTTACTTTGATTCAATGCTTGGCCTTGAATTTTTTTTTTCTGGTTCAGGGTCAGTGGACTAGAATAACTGAGCCAGTGGGAGGCCGGCTCTCATATAAACCACCATTTCATGACATAAATGCTCCAGACCTGTACATTCCATTGATGGCATTTGGTACCTATGTTGTTCTTGCTGGCCTCTCCTTGGGTCTTCGTGGAAAGTAAGCATAAAATGGCCTCTAATGCTATAACTCCTCCTTTATCTTGGTTCCTTGACACTATGAAATTAGGCAAAAATGCACTTTTTTAATCCCTTTTTTTTTACATTAGGTTCCAGCTTTGTCACCCCCCCCCCCCAAAAAAAAAAAAACTGTCTCTTAAGTCTGTTTAGTTTCATTATTGCCCCTTAACTTAAAAATATTTCCTCATTCATATCGTTGTCAATTTACTTAATGGAAAATGTTGAGTATGATTTGGTGCAACAAATGCGTTATAAACTCTTGCCAAGGCACTGCTACTTTGATTCACAATTAATCAAACATGTGAAAAAAGTTTTCTCTGAATTTGCTAAAACAAAGTTTTACACATCTCTTCTTGTTTGCTCATCTCCTTTGCTACCAAATTAGGAAGCTCAGGGTTTTTGTTTGCTTAATGGTTCTTGCATGATCGTTCTTGATTTATGCCAAACGTGCTTCTTGACTTGTGTGTCTGTGTGTTTATCTCTGTGCAATTACTGATTTATAGTGAACCCACAAAATTGAATTAGGCAAAATAAGCTATTGATTATCTTTTGCTGTTACAGTTTCTATATTAGAAATATGAAGGTGCAATTTACTAAACTTAAGGGGGAAATGGTGCAATTTACTCTTTTTATATTTTAGAAATACAAAGGGTTGAACAATGGAAGACATCTACCTGGCATTTTTGTAGGCCATAGTTGATCTTTTGCTGTCATAAAATTTTCCTTTCTGCATAATTTACTTTTATGTTGAATTCCACTTAAGAGTAAATAATTTTAATTTGATGGAAATGACAGAAGTAATGAGCTTCTTATATCTTCTTCATATTATTGATTGGGTATCATAATTATTCTCTCTCTCTCTCTGTTTTTTTCTCCGTAAATCCTGTGATAGGCTTTTGGCATGTAACAATCCGTATTTAGTTTTTCCTCATGGTACTCATATCTGTTCCGTTTCCACTTTCTTCACGGTTTGTCATAGCTTTCTTAAAGAAGCCGTCTTTGTGGTCAGGTTTAGTCCAGAAGCTTTGAACTGGTTGTTCATCAAGGGATTACTTGGTTGGTTTATGCAAGCAATGCTGCTTAAGGTGACATTGATTTCACTGGGCAGTGGGGAGGCGCCCCTGCTAGACATTATGGCGTATGCTGGGTATACTTTTGCCGGCATGTGTTTGGCTATTTTTGGGAGAATCATATCAGGTTACTCTTACTACTTTTTGATGCCATTTGCCTGTTTAAGCATGGGAGTTTTCTTGGTAAAAACAATGAAGAGAGTCCTTTTTGCCGAGGTGAGGAGTTATGAATCCACCAAACATCACTATCTCTTGCTCTTTATTGCTTTGGCTCAGCTCCCATTGTTCACCTGGCTTGGCAACATCACTGTCAATTGGCTTATTTAGATTGCCATCTCGTACATGGGATATGGAATCAATTCTTCACGGAACCTTTTCATCTTGTTCTAGGTTTTTTGTAATGATTCTTTCATTTGTTTATTTTTTGAGTTCTCATTTTTCAGCTCCATTACAATATATTTTCATTTAATTCTCCCTTCCCTCTATTTGGGCTATTGGTGTTGAGAAATAGGAGAGTGGTCTTTTTGTTTTCCCATTTACTTTCATTAGATTGGCGTGGTGTAGGTTTTATATTCCACGTGATACCCGTGGCCTTTCTTGCTTGTTCTGTGTTATTGTCATCCCTTCTATAATTGGGTGTAGCATATTTTGTGAGCCTTGTTTCTCACCAAGGATAGATTATGAGCACTTCAAGTATGATTCTTTCTTTGATTATGATTCTTGACCTCTCTTTGGTGACAATTCATATATATATATATATATATATTGTGAGTGAAAAAGAGCTTCCATCTAACGAATCAAAATATTACAGGGCGAAGAACAATAAGCAAAACAAAAAAAATATATATATTAATATTGCATAAAGTCTGAACATGAGCTCATTATGTAGAACTAGGGTGATTTGTTATAGATTTTATTATATAAAATATTATATATTGATATTGATTAGCTTAATTTATATAATTTTATAAGTTGAATCAAATTAAAATCATATGAAAACTTACCTCATAGGTTGCAAAAATAATAGTTTGTTCATTTAAAAAATAAAAGTAAATATTATTGAATTATGAGTGTATCATTTTTTATGTGAAAAAAATATATATATTCATCTCAGACCGAATAGATCATTGTAGCATGATAGCACAAAACAGAATCATATAGGGATCGTTCAGGTATACTCTTTTTTTTTTTCTTAAAAAAAAGAATTGACGATTTAAATTTATGGAGAAGGAGTTTTATATTTTATTCGAAACAAATATAATAAATATGTGACGACAAGGCAGTATGGGTGAACGCCGAAGGCTGTGTAGGCCATGAAGTATAAACAACACAGCTAGCAATATCGATATATAGGGTCACAAAAAAAAAATCTAGGTATTGTATATATAAAAGTAAAATACTAAATCAACACAGCTAGCAATATAAATTAAAAAAACCCATTCATTGTATATATAAAAGTAAAATACTAAAATCCCGTGCGGACACTTGCCGCAGTTCTGTGTTGCAAATTTGGCATCATTGCTGAGGCTTGTTAATTGATTTTATAATTATAAGTCCAAATAATTTTTCAAACTCAAGTCTAATTTGAAATATAATTAATCGTGGCAAATTATTAATTATATATACTATGTATATTTATATCTGTATCAATATATGTATTTCAGATAAGTAACTTAATATTTTATAATATTTCAACACATAATAAACCCCATATGTTAGTCATGTTATAATATTTATTTAAAATGAATTGAGTGTAGGTGATCTTATTCATTAATTAAGTATTACAAATCTTGGTGATAGAAGTTACTGTTTGAAAGAATTATATTCGATTTGATTTAGATTAATTTAAATTTAATAAATTCTCTAATTGAAATAAGATAAGTTGAGCTAAAAAAAAATTAATGAAGTTGTTATTAATTTCTTTAAAATTTCTTGAACTCAACTGAAATCATCTTTTTTTTTTATAATTTTTTTTAGGTGAGTATGAAAATTTCGAGGCCTAAAATTAATTCTCCCAGGCCCAATTTTTATGAGACTGTGTTGTGACTGTGGTCTTACTCAATAGACCAGTACAGGAGGACACAATGCAATTAATCGGCCTTAAAAGACAAAGCAATGTCGGTCAGGAACCCTAACTCCCATTCTCTCACTTAACCCGTTGGCACCCATCTCCCTCTCCCTATCTTCTTCGGTTCTTCCACTCACATAACCGGCAACCAACTCCCTCCGATACCCATCATCTGTCACCCACCAACCCGGTGGAGATTCTGGCGACCTATTCTCATTCCTTCTGCGTCCGACCCTCTGCTCCACCTTCACTTAGCATCAAGCGCCGTTGTCGTGCTTCTTCCTCCGTCGGTGAAAACCATATCTTCGCCATCAATCAAGTTCAAGGAAGGAGGTCTCCTCGTCGAGCTCGTGGTGGTGGAATTATCACCACGATTAATTTTTCTTTTCATTTTATTCGGTTGGATCTGTGTTTCTTGATCTATTTTGCTGTTTGACAAGACACAGATTGAGCAAGGTTCATCTGGTAGTGCCAAGTAAAGATTGTTTGGAAGACCCCTTTTTCCTTCTTTTGAAGCTCCAAAAGGAGATATTATTCAAAAATGGACGAGAGCATGAAAGAGTTCCAGAAAAAGTTAACAGAGCTGGAAATTGAAGCAGAACATCTTCTTTTAGCCCGAAATCATTTGGTTGAAAATGATAAATTGAGAAATGGAAACCGAGAAGCACTTACGGCATTAAGGAAAAGGGCTAAGACAACAAAGAGTAGCATCCCATCTCCGTTTGACTCAATAATGAAGGGAATTGTGGGAAACAGTTCAAGGCCTTTGGTGCGAGAGGTGTGTACCACTTGTGGCAACCATGACTATGGTGAGCAGACATGGATGATGTTTCCAGGAACTGATGTCTTTGCCAGTATTCCATTTCATGCTGCCCATACAATTATAGAAACAGATCAAGCTCATCTTGACTTTGAGGCCAAGAGACTGCAGAGCCTTGTGAAGGAGAAATCCTATCTGATTTCAGAGACTGGTGTGCTTGCTGATAAGATTAGTCCTGGAGTCCTCAAATCTCTTGTAGCCCTAAGTGACAAGCCAAAGTGATAAGCTTGAGATGAAGAACTAACCCTCAAACCTTTCAAAGTTCAACTAGATGAACAGCTCGATATGCTGAGGTGATGCTTATGAATGTACTGTTTGCTATAGATTTTAGATTTGAGACGATTTAATCAATTGATCCATTTGTTCATGATTATAACCCTTTATCTCAAATTTTCGTAATTGCAATTACAACTATACTTGATTCAATTTTCTTATTAGAAATTATTAAGGAATCAGTAATCCCAATGAATTTAGGTTGATCTGATATAAATTGTCACAATTGATTCAATCATTATTAATCCATTTTATTGGAATATGAATTTATGGCTTATGCTAGGTATACTTTTACCGGCACGTGTTTGGCTGTTTTTGGGAGAATTGTAACAGTTTACTACTTTTTGATGCCATTTACCTGTTTAAGCATGGGGGTTTTCTTGGTAAAAACAATTAAGAGAGTCTTTTTTGCTGAGGTTATGAGTTATGGATCCACCAAACATCACTATCTCTTGCTCTAAGTGAAAGAGGAGTATATTAATCAAGTAAGTTTGTACAAGCGTCAAAAGAGATAGCAAACAAGGGTGCCACGTATCAAAAACATCAAGGACGCCCTTGGACTATCTCTTGCTCTTTATTGCTTTGGCTGAGCTTCCTGCCATTGTTCAATTGGCTTATTTAGGTTGCAATCTAGTACATGGTATATGGAATTTTCATCCTGTTCTAGGTTTCTTTTGTAATGATTCTTTTATTTGTTAATTTTTTAGGTAATGAATGTTGTGCTCTCAAAAAATAATAAGCATAAAATGGGTAGTAAAGATGAAATTGTTAAGAAGGATGGGTACTCACTTTAAAAAAAAAGATAAAATATAAAATGATTGTATACGAAGAAAAGGAAAACTAACTTTTATTGAGAAAAAAAGAGTAAAAAATTGATCAAAATATTTAGATATGTACAAATTAGATGAGTCAATGAGGAGTTTTGATTAAATGATGTTTAGCCCTGTAAAAGTATCTAGGGTGAAATAAAAAAAATACTCAGGCAGGTTATAATCTATAAGATAAGATTTTTTAATAAATAATATATCTGAAAAAGATAAGTTTTGATAAGTGCTAATGGCGTTGGATTGTGTGATCATACAGTGCACCTTGTTGTTGTAATTCCCCCCTTCCTCTATAATTGAGGTGGTCTAGGTTTTATATTCCTGGTGGTCTTTCTTGTGTATTTTTGTGTTATTTTCATCTCTTTTATAGTAAGGCTGTAACCTCTACACCCTGCTCTTCCTGTACCCGTATGTGCTGCCCCGTCAACATTCAGTTGTATCCAGCGTGTGTTCGGTCTAATCTGTATAACCGGTCGTTTTCGGTGCCTTCATTTGGATCATCCGAGCAAAACGGTCTCATGCAGGGGTAGTTCGGTGTAATAAGCATTGAAGAAATAAATTGATCTTATATGTTTTATTTAAAACAAATACAATAATAAAGGAAAAAAAGACAATTTAGTATCCACAGGAAATATTTCCTTATAAAGGTCCAATTTAAAAATTTAGCAGTCCTACAAAGTAAATTTTCAACTCGATTAACTGAATTTTTAACTGGTATTATTTATTTATAAATTTTTGTATATATGCCTTGAAATGTTTTTTTTCCTAATAATATAATAAATATGTGACGAGAAGGCAGAATGGTTGCCCGGATGTTGATGGCTGTGGAGGCCACATAAAGTATGAACAACCCAGCTGGCAATCTCAATATGTCGAGTCTGATTCAATAACGAAAAGCTATTAGTTTTATATGTTAATATATAGAATATAAAATTTATAATAAATTATGAATAGTATAATCTAATCTTCAATCTTCATATAGTGCAGGAAGAAACATGTGTAACTCATTTAATTAATTGGAGTGCCTCCATAGTGCCATTGTTGTGTTGTTACAATTATTGTCATCACCTTCAGATGCATGTATGTATGCATAAATTAACAGTATCACAAAAGTGCCTTAACATAAAACTGGTCTGTTTTTGAAAGAAATATAATTTGTTGGATTTACACAAATGCTGGTTTTAATTTGGAGACGTGTTAAGCATGATTTTTTGCATGAATCAGCATAAGTTTATTTTTATAACTCGTGACCAAAAATAATGGAGGAATATGTTCTTCCATTATTAGTTGACAGTAATGATCATCCTTGAATTGTGGCAAATAAAAATGATGATCATTATTGAAATACTGAAAATTGTACAATAACTATAAAAAAACTCACACTAATATGCTAATAAATTTTGACACAATTTGCAAATAGTTAAATTTTTAAACATATTGTTCAAGATTTGATTTTTATTCATGAGTATAAAAAATATTTTATTAAGATAGATAAAACCTATTTTGGCATTTTTCATATCTTAAAAAGATTAATTTTTAGCTATCAACTGGTAAATTACAAAACTAAGAGTAATTAATGACTTGTTTGATTCATATTTTTAAAACAGTTTTTTTTTTCATTTTTGAAAATAAAAAAATTTTATTTAATTAATCTATTTTTTATAAAATATTTTGAAAAATAGAAAAATAAAAGAATAGAAAATTTAAAATATTTTTAAAATATTTTATTTTTTTTGTTCTAGAAGATATAAGAAAAGGTAAAAAATACCCACCTCATTAATGATAAAGTTATAAATTTTGAATAACACATTTAATACTTACTAGTTATAATTTTAGTAATAATTATTTAAATAGATTTTTTTATTTTCTTATTCTCAAAACTTGTTATAAAATTATTTTGAGAATATTAAAATAAAAATTGCATTCAAATATACCCTTAAAACATCTTTAATGTGTTCTATATTTTTTATTATGAAAAATATAAAAAAAAGACTGAAAATATTTTTATCATTAATAATAAAGTTATAAATTTTTAATAGCACATTTAAAACTTATTAATTATGATTTTAATAACAACTATTTAAACATATTTTTTATTATTTTTTCTCAAATCTTATTTTAAAAAATAATTTTATAAGATTATTTTGGGCAAATAAAAATAGAGAGCACCTCCAATAAAGATCTGCAAAATTGCATGTATCTTTGAAATTCGGTAATGGTTTTTATTTTTTAATCCGGTAATGTTGGAGATTCTCGAATAGTTGTCGCTTAGTGAGTCAAAGCAGGAAGCAGGACACGTAGGACTGAATCTATCTGATTCTGGAATTTTCCTTCTTTTTCTTAATTCCTTAAGTAGATACCCCTTTTTAGATAAATACCAAAAAAAAAAGTAGGTGTCGGCGAAAAGAAAAATAGGAACTGGGGAAGCTAGATCTATTGCACAAAATTTAAAATATAAATTGCACTAATGTTTGTGACTTTTTTTTCCTTTTACCTGTAATATTTGTGAATTATACATAATATATTTTGTTATGGATTATATAGTATAAAATATAAAGTTTTTATCAAGTATTTCTATTCATAATTCTTCATCTAATGCTCAATATTAATATACTCCTTTCGGTCATAAATATATAATTTTTTATTTTAACTCTAAATATATAATTTTTTATAATATATGAAATAATATTTATTATATATTTTTAAAAAATATCTTTATTTAATATATCATAGAGAAAGAGATTAAATAAAAATAATTTTAAAAAATTATTATAATTTTTAAAAAAATCAAAATAATTCATTAATTTTAACTCAGATTCTTAATATGTATGATTTAATTAAAAGAATACAATATTAATGGTTAGAGGAAATGTTTTAATATTGATTTAATTTTGAAAGTATCGGTAGCCACCAGGCAGGTTCATATCGTCAAATAATAACATAATAAAAATTAACCTGAGGATACACCCCAAAGTGACTGCCATTTGCTTTGGCAGAAGCTAGAATTCCTCTGTTATGAGATTTAAATTTGTTATAAATTGTATATTATATATTAATATATTGATGATTCTTAAATTTAATTATTTTCTCGACTGTATAGATATGAGATTTAAATTTCATGGATTTTTAAATTTTTGTCAACATATATTTTGTATCAATTTCTCCTGAAAATAACATAATAATCAGGGAGTAAAACATAAAGAAGAGTAACCTTTTTTACAGTCTGTCACTTTAAATATATGAATGCAGGAAAACATAGGGAAGACTAATTCTTTCAGAGGTTACCAAAATAGATTTTGCAGTTGACTCTCCTAACAATTTTTTTTTTAAAATACAAATATAAGATTAAAATCAAGACAATATATTTAATTAATTCAATTATTTATTAACTATGTCAAAAATTTTTTAAGGTAAGAAATTTAATTTGATACTTTATTGTTATTTATTATGTATTATTACTCACTTAAACGTTTTGATTACGTCAAATATTATGTTTGATTTGTTTTCTTTTTAATTTAATTTTCTCTCTGTTTTGGCGGGAGAGAGAATCAAAGTGATGTAGCAGTCTAAGAAAAGAATTTCTCGAAGGGATGGAGCTATCGTGGATCCACGTAGATTCATACTCATCTCCCCCTGTGTAGGATCAATTTGACCAAATGGCCAGCTCACATCCGCGTATATATAACAACATTACAATTATATTATAATTATAAATTAGCTAATTACTAACGTATCCCTCTTCTGTCTTTCCTTTTTCTTCTTCAATTTTAACATCAAATTCCCATTCCATAAAAAAGAAAAACCATTCTTTTTTTAACAAAACCAACTTCACTTGCATCCTCATCATCTACGTTTAACTTTTTGCCAGTTGATGTTCATTGGAACAAAACTACGTAACGCACTAGTAGTTATATATAAAGTTATTACCCAGACGAAAAAATCTTGTGCAGTAAGAGAATAATTACCGATATTAGGGGAGAAAAATTGCGTCACAACGCAACGACCATCCAAGACTAATTATACAGCCTAATTTACCCTTTAAATGGGTTAACCCAATTAATTAAATTGACGACGTCATTAGTTTCTCTTTGCCTATAAATCCACCCTCCCATACCTCACTGTCTTCCTCGCATATTGCATTCGGTGAAGCTGAGAATTCCCATTCCCCAATATCACAAAGCTCTGAATCGGAGAGAGAGAGAAAGAGCCACCGTCTTCGAGAGATTCATCAAGCGTCGCTGCGATTGTTGATGGCCACCCGTGTAATCCCTCCAAGGATCCTCAAAAAGGTTCGATACAACACCGCCTCCCTCAAGCCTCTCAACTCCCCCCACCCCTCTCTCTCCCCCGCCGCTGCCTCCGCCTCCGCCGGCGTCGCACCAAATACCAGTTTCCTCGAGAAAACCAACCACCTTGAGAAACCCCCCCTCACCGGGGAGTCCCTTCTCAATCTCGACGACGTTCAGAGGCTGTTCTCCTTCGTGCCCACCGCGAAGCTGATCCAATCCTCCGCCGTGCTGCATGCCACGGCATCGGAGGCCATGGTGGATTTCGGAATGTGGCTTATGAAGTCCAAGCTCATGGAGGTCGACGCGCTTCGGAATATTATTTTCGCCGCCGTCAGGCGAACTTTCTTCGACCACTTCTGCGCCGGCGAGGATGCTGTCACCGCCGGCCAGAGCATCAAGAGCCTCAACGATGCCGGATTGCGAGGCATGCTAGTGTACGGCGTCGAAGATGCCCACGACAACGAAGCCTGTGATCGTAATCTCAACGGCTTCCTTCACACCGTCAACGTTTGCAGATCGCTTCCACCATCTTCCGTAAGCATTTCATTTCATTTTTTTTTCCATTTTATTTATTTATTTCTAAAAATGAACAAATTTCTGAACAAAATTAATTTTTTCCCCCTAATTTTCCCATTTAAGTCATAACAAACAGACTGAAAATAGACTCCAAGCGTGCCACGACCCACGAGGTTCGGCTAGGACCATCTCACACACGGGCACATGAATATTGAACCCTCCTCCTGCATGAGAAATAGCGGCTAGTGGTGGTGGGTCCCTCCCATGGTGCGATCCAGCTGGAAAATGAAAATGAGAGTTGTGCCCTTTTACTTTTTTGTTGTCACAGTTGGATCCAGATCCTGTACGGACTCCAAAAGTTCATACAATATGGTCTCTGTTTCTCTTTGAGAATATGTCCGAAAATGGTGTTCTCAAACATATAAAATAATATTTATTATATATTTTAAGAAAATATTTTTATTTAATATATTTTAAAAAAATTAAATATAAATATTTTTAAAAAATATTAAAAAATTTTTAAAAATTAAAATAATTAATTATTTTTAATTTTAGCTCTTATGATTTGATTAAAAAAATTTTTATATTAAAAGAATTTTATATCATAAATAGGAGGGATTACTATCTATTCCCGTGACACAATGGCTTCGTTTTCTCTCTACCGTCCATCTCGGTGGCCCCATCTTCTTCTCAATGGACCCCACATTCAAAAGTACAATTCCTACCGTCCTTCTCGTCCGATAAGGCTATAACCTCCGTGGGACAAGCCTCATGTCATTTAGTACTTTGAATAATATATACACTCAAAGCGATAATGTCACACCTTTAAATTAACACCCATTTGTACTATTTGTTAGATGTTTTTAGCTGCTAGCCTGATTAATGGTGAAAGTTTTAATTTTTGTGGTCGTAACAGGTAAGCTTTGTGATAGTGAAGATCACTGCAATATGCCCCATGAGATTGCTGGAAAGAATAAGTGACTTGCTAAGATGGCAACAGAAAGACCCTAGTTTCAATCTTCCATGGAAGCGAGAAACCCTACCAGTTTTCTCAGAATCTAGCCCTTTGTACCATACTCAAACCAGACCAGAGCCTCTAACCCCTGAAGAGGAGTCTGATCTTGAGCTGGCTCGCCAGAGACTCCAAGAGCTTTCACGAAGATGTGTGCATGCCAATGTTCCCCTGCTGGTTGACGCAGAACACACCACCGTTCAGCCGGCGATCGATTACTTCACCTACTCCTCCGCCATCGAGCACAACACGGGCGACAACCCCATCATCTTCGGGACGATCCAGACGTATTTGAAAGATGCGAAGGAGAGGCTGCTGAAGACGACGGAAGTTGCAGACAAAATGGGAGTCCCGATGGGATTCAAACTGGTGAGAGGAGCTTACATGTCCACAGAACGAAGACTCGCCGAATCTCTGGGTCAACCATCTCCGATCCACAGCACCATTGAAGACACACACAGGTGCTTCAACGACTGCTCCTCTCTGATGCTGGAGAGGATCGCCAGTGGCACTGGTTCTGGTGGTGCTGTTGTTCTGGCGACCCATAACGTGGAATCAGGGAAGCTTGCAGCAGCAAAAGCGTGGGAATTGGGGATGGGGAAAGTGAACCACAAGCTTGAGTTTGCTCAGTTGTATGGAATGTCTGAAGGACTGTCGTATGGGCTGAGCAACGCAGGGTTCCAGGTGAGCAAGTATATGCCGTTCGGACCAGTGGAGATGGTGATGCCTTACCTTCTCAGAAGGGCTGAGGAAAACAGAGGAATGCTGGCTGCCTCTGGATTTGACAGGAAGCTTATGAGCATGGAACTGGGAAGAAGACTCAAAGCTTGCGTCTTCTGAAATCCCAGAAATTGTGATGATAATAAGCTTTTATGTGAGTGAGTGAATGAAGATCATTTTACATTGAGATTCGGAAAGAGAAGAAAATGAAAGAGGTGAGATTTATTCATCATGCATAATTTGTAGGGCGGATAAAATTTATCTCTTTCCCTCTTTCTCTTTCTAAATTTCAGGTTAAATGAATAAAATAATGTAGTTGTCATGTGATGTGAGCCAGCCTTGTAAAAATTGTGTAGTATTGAATATAAATGGTGTACTTGATGGGCTGTTTTCTTCATGAAATTTGAGTAAAATTTTCTAGTACGCTTGCATTCTAATGGAGTTGCTCTGTATGGCAAGCGAGAGAAATGCAAAAACTTTAAGAAAAATACAAAACATTACATTGATGTCTTTGCCACCATGTGTGTGTGTGTGTAGGGAAGGGGAAGAATTGGACATATTGATTGTAGCGTCATAAAAAGTTGATGAAAGTGTCGCCTATTGTACCCTTTTTGGACCCGACCCATCTTAATCCGCATTAGTCATTCAGATGTAAGTAGGGTAGCTTCAACACATCGGGTACAACAGTAAAAAAAAAGTCACCAATTTCATTTTCTTAATGTAACAAATTTGGATCATTTAAATTTATTTTTCGAACGGAGAGTGGAAAGTAGAACCACGCAATAGCGGCAAACTACAAGGAGATCTTTGGCCGTAGCTTGTGGCGTGATCTGTTGAGAAGGGAATTGGTCCGCTTGAAAGATGTTCTCCAAGATTGCTCCATTGAGAAGTCCAAGTATCCTGGTTGATATTATTTTTATAATTTTATATTTCATAAGAAAATATGTGATTAATAATTTGAAAATTAATATTTTGGCAAAAAAATAATTTGAAAATTAATATATATATATATACGAACATTCTAATCAAGTGTAGTTAATTTTTTTATATTTTCAATTATTTAATTTTTTTCTGCATTACTTTAAATAATGATTATTTTATTACAAAATATTTAAGAAAAGACAAGTCAATTTGTCGGACTTTTCCACTTAAATTTACATTTGCTTCAGTAGGGAAAATATACTGGTGGATAAGAAATTCTTGCCCATCACATCTAACAATCAAAATTAACTTTATGTTTATGTATTTTTCTATTATTTTCTTCATATCTGTATGAAGTAGATATTGACTAATTTTTTTTTTCATCTTATAGTCGATGTAAAATTCAGGACAAAAAATAGTCCGGATAAAATTGTCTACTTAATAATACTAGGCCAAGTGCTATTATATTTTTAATATGACTCTAATACCATGA
Source organism: Adenanthera pavonina (assembly GCA_026686845.1). NCBI lineage: Eukaryota > Viridiplantae > Streptophyta > Magnoliopsida > Fabales > Fabaceae > Adenanthera > Adenanthera pavonina. The sequence continues at coordinate 46,583,482 of JAIVEN010000001.1, read as the reverse complement.
CATGATGTCGGCGTACCCAATATATTTGACCGTCATGTGTGCTGAAAAATTTTCCATAATGTGTTTATGGATATTTGAACACCTCAGGTAGTTTTTATAAAAATATGGAAATAATAAAATATATTTTTTAATATTATCCTTATTGTATATTGGACAGTAGAAAAGTCAAGGTGGAATCTCAATAATAAATTCTTAGAGATTCCATAGAATGGTCAGAAAAGAACAACAAAAGGATATGCTTGCTTAGTGGAAAAAAATATGCAAAGCAATCTACTTCATTTCAAAAGCAATGTTTGATTTGACTGAACAAGAAAACAAAAAAAATTACGCCGGACTAATTTAATTGAGCACAAAGGTTGATTTTGATACGGTTCTCTTAATTTATTAGTGGTGGAAATTTCAGTCCAGATCCTCAAAAAGGTCCTTTCACTTCTTCTTCTTCTTATAATTATTATTTTAATATTCGTTGATCGTGGTATGTGAGGCTCAGGGGTATGATATGACTGCTCATTCCTCCACTTGATATATATATATATATAAAGTTACATTATAATAATAAAAAAATTTTACGGTACAAATAATTAATAAATGTTGAATTAAAAACAATGATATTTAATTTATTATTAATATTAATATTCAAGAATTGCTTTTTTGGTATATGAGCTTGATTATCGATAAAGACAGCACGTGGTGAGGTTATCAAAAAGAAAAAAAAAAAGACAGCACATGGTGAGCTGCACAGGAGGCACCAACGACCAACTTGCGGGGTGTTTCTTTCTGCCAACATACATTTCAACGAAAAGGACAGAGGGATTCAATTTGTGTACCTAACATCCTAGAGCGAGAAACAAAACATTTAGCACATTACCATTATTATTAAAATGTTCCAATTTGAAAGTAACTACCACTAATACACATGCAAATTGAGTGTGGGCTATACCTTTCAGTTCTTCACAAGAAACACTTGCTTAGCTAATAAAAATTGATTCCCTTGGTAAGGGATGGAATCATACTCCATAAATGTATGAGTTGAAATCCTAATGCTAGTATAAAAATCTTATTAATAAGTAATTTATAATTCTATCTTCATTTTTTTTTAAATACCGTTTAAGGTTTTAGCACGTAAAATAAAAAAGTGTAATTAATATGTTAGATTTTTTTAAATTTTTTTATATATTCTTTAATAAATAGATAGATAAAAAAATATATAGGAGTATAATTAAAAAAATAGTAATTAATATTATATCAGAAGTTGAAAGTGATAGATAAGTGGAAACAAAATATTTTCTTTAAAAGTAATCCCTCTTATTCATAAAATCTGTTATTTTAAGGTTTTTCATACAAATTAAGAAAGTTAATAAATAACATGAAATATTCTAAAATTTAATGGTAATACCCAAATAACCTTAATTTAAATGACATTTTAAATAATTCATTTAATATTAACGAAGAGTAGAGGGATCTACTATCCCTCGTAGCTTGTCTAGTAGTCGGAACATTTAGTTCAATTTGTTGTGGCATTGTTGATAGAAAAATGTATTAATGAAGAGTAAAATAATAAAATAAATAATTAATATTTTATTAAAATTCTAAAAATTAAATATTATGAAAAATCTCAAAAACTTTATGATGATAACTTTTATGAATCTCACGGAGCAATAGTTAAAAAGAAACGAAGGGAGTAATTATTTTTATAAGTATTCATTGAATTGCAAGTGCCGTTATATTTGGCATAGCTAAGGAACTTAATAAATCTAAATATTCTATTATCCCAAAATAAAATCTTTCATCCAGTTTTAAATATAAGAGAAAAATTAATGTAAACATACCAATGAAGTTAATTAAATTTATTTAATTTATAGTTAAATATTTTTTTCTCAGAATTACCCTCAATTAATAGTTTTTTTTTCTACAATACTAAATTAATTAATTCTCCTTGAAAACCACAATGGGGGTATTTCTAAAATAACTCATTTATTTCTATAGAAATCAATATTTTTTCTCTTATACTTCCTTCGATCTTTAATATAAAACATTTTTAATTGAATTATACAGATGAAAGATAGGAATTAGAGTTAGTTAACTATTTCGATATATCTAAAAATTATAATATTTTTTCTAAAATTACAATTATTTAATCTCTTTCTCCTTATGAAATATTAAATATAGACACTTTTTAAAATATATAATAAATACTATCTTGTATATTGCAAATGATCTTATATATAGAATTGGGATAAAAAATCCTATATTTAGGACCTAAGGAAGCATTTTGGATCAAATATATGTCTTTTATGCTTAACCTAGACAACTGAAGTCTTTTAGGGTGTGTTTGGATTGTCTTATATATAAGTAATTATGAGGATAAATATTTATTTATAGTAGATTATGAGAATAAATGATTATACCAAAAAGTGATTTATGTATGAATATTTTTACCCCATAAATGATTGTGAGAAAACAAATATGTTTGGATTTTGGTAGTTTAAGTGATTATTGGGTGGATAATGAAAAGAAAAAGTGAAATGAGTGATTATGAGAGGATAAGTGATTTTGGTAGTTTAAGTGATTATTTGGTAGGTAATAATAAGTAACTTCTATCTGCTTATTAAAATAATTATTTAAATATAGCATAAGTGATTATTATGATTACCTTTCTGTTTGGATGCTCCTCGTATAAATGATTATAGCATACCATAAGTTTTTTTATTTTCATCATCGAAAAGATGCACTTAGTTCATCTTGAAAAATTGGACTTGATTTGAAATTCAAAGAGTGGTAGATAGTAGTTATTTTGCCATTAAATATATCAAAACATATAAAATAAAATATTATCCTAGTTACAGAGAGCCAATCAACAGTTAGGCAGATGGAATATTGTCGTTTCAGTCTCAATCAATGTTGAGCCATCAAGATTAATGCTTGGCTTAAAACGAGTAAGACATGTAAGGCAGGAATTGCAATTCTCTTCCACTTGCTCAAGCACTACACATTAGAGATAAAACACAACATGTGATCCTGACGCATTTTGAATAAACGCTTTCTTTTACTATGTGAAAAATGGCTTTTTTGGGCATTTAATAGTTGACAACTATAAAGAAATTGTCAATAAAAATGAGGCAGTAGCTTTTATTGACACCTTTAGAAATAACTATAATAAAAGGTTAGATTTTTCTTAGTGATTATTTTTAAAATGACCAACAAAAACCTCAATTTTACTTCTGTTAATGATTTTACGAATAAATGCCAACAAAAGGTTAGATATTTATTAGCTGTTATTTCTATAATTATATTAACAAAAATCTTAATCTAACTTTTATTTATGATTTTAGAAATAACTCCCAACAAAAAAGTTAAACTCTTTTTTTTATGATTATTTTATGAACCACCAACAAAAATTTGGGGTAACTTTATTTTGAAAAAACACAAGCATGGATCAATCTTCTCTATCGTTGATGAAAAAAGACCAACTAACTTTATTACTTGTTATTCCATCTTTTTTTTTCCCCTACTTTCATGTCATTCCTTTTTGCTTCTTCCAAGTACACAACGTGATCATGTACTATGCTTCTAAGCCCTTTGCCTTTGTTTGTTCTCTCTCCCTCTCTTTCATCGTGAATCCTCTTTTGCTTTTGCTTTCCCAAATCTATCTTCAGTGCTCATCCAAATCTACCTTCAGTGCGCATGATGAGTACAAGGAACTCATCAGATTTAGCTATCCAAATTTATAATTTTTTATTTTAATTTTTTTTATAATAATAGTATATTTTTAAAAAGTGATAGTTATAAAATTATATTTATTTTAAATTTTATATTTAATAAAATAAAAATATAATTAAATTTGGATAGTCCAGATTAATCTTGACGGCTCAGATGTAATGAGCACAAGGTGCTTATCACAAGTAATGAGCACTAAAGGGGATCATGCTTTCCCTTTGCTTTTTCTCTCTTATTGTTCATTAGATTCAATCAGATTGCCTCTTCTCCTCTTGCAAGGTTTCTTTCTATTTCCATGACTTGAAGACTCATACGCGGGATTTGGTGATGATAGCAACTCTAATGATGATGATGGAAGCTAATGGTCTTTGTCATCTTTGTCATCAAAGTGTGAAGAAGACGAAGATGAAAAGAAGGAAACAAAATAAAGAGAGAGGATCTGAGTCTCAAGCTGCTTATCTCATGCTTCTTGTGTCTGAAAAAATCAAAGGAAACGAAATGGAGAGGAACTAGTATGAAATTTTTGTATGACTTGATTTTTTGGATCTGGATCTAGTACAAAATTTTGTTTAAATTTTTTTTCTAATTTCATTTTTTATATATGCTTTTAGGGATGAAGAAAAGGAGCATCATAAGAAATTTTCTGATTTAATTTTTTATGATTTTATCGAAATTTGCAGATTTTTTTCATTCTTATTTTTCCATCTACCTTATTTGATTGCAACCTTTGCTTTGTATTTTATTTGTTGGGTTGAATCCAAGAGTGAGACAAGAAAAATGATTTTTTTAAAAAAAATAACCTTTTATTGGCTGCTGTTATGTAACCAACAAAGTGTAATTATTTTTAAACCATTTGTTGGTGGTTGTTAGGTAGAAACACTAATAAAAGGCAAACCACCAATGAAAGCCACTATCTTTCTCGGTGCTAGTAATATTGGTAGTTCAGAATAACTAAAAAAACCCAAAATAACTATCAAGAAATGCTTATTTTAGCGTAGTGTTTATTTTTTGTTTAAATGCATGTGGAAAAGACAAAATTCACTTGCATATAATACAAAAAATAAAATGAATTGTATAATTATTCTTTCTTAATTTTAATCCATGTAATTAAAAATAACTTGTCCAATCTTTAAATTTGACAGTAAACTCCTCTAAAGTTTCAAAACTTGTGAAAATAACCTTCTTATGAATAATTATTTAGTTCGTTGTTTCATTAAAAAATGATATAGCAATGGCAATAAACTCTTTAAATTTCACTTTTTGTGTTGGTGTTTCCTTAAACACTGAGTAATTACGTTAAACTTTATGTCATATACATATAACTACTTTTTTTTTGTTGCCACATACATATGGCGAAATTGACATTTCACATTTTCATACTAAAATAATAAACAAATTAACAAAAAAAAAGAATGTTTTTTTTTACAGATTGAAAAAAAAAATTAAGAGTATTTATTCTCAAATTTTAAAGATTAATTATTAGCTAATAAAATATGAAACTCAAAATAAAAATGAGTCATTATACTCTCCCTCTGTCCTAGACTATAAATCATTTTAAGAAAATTATACAGATTAAGAAATGTGATTAAAGTTATTTGAAAATCTTAATTTTATAAAAAAAAATTACTGTCCATCTTTTAAAAAATGCCTAACTAAATCCTATAAAAGGTCTTATATTATGAGATAAGAGAAAATTTATAAAATGTCCTATAATATGAGGCAGAGGGAGTAGCTTATAAATAATGTGATTTTCTATAATTTTTTATATATTTTATTGATTTAACCAAATAAATCTAATTAATATTTTCTATATCAGTTATGTCATGTGAAATAATTCCTTTAAAATTAAAAAATTCATTTAGCATTTATGTTATATTTTTATGGACAGATTGATACTAAATACTTAAAAAATATATTATTTATGTTATATTCTTTGAAGCAAGTTGGTTTCTTTGGCAGGAACATGGGGTGCAGAAGAAAAAGAGGAATTGAGATTCAATTTGGAAAGGGACTTCCTAGGAAAACCATATTCACAAAAAAATTTTCACATGATGTTAATGTAATCCCCAAAGACCAAAATCAAACGTCCACTAATATTTTGACTTCTTCACCCCCATGTTTGTTGGAATAGATTCCGCAGATTCCTTCGTAATCTGAAACTTGTGGTGCTGATTCTGGGAATCCAAGATCCTTGGAAACTGTAAATTCCATTTTACAAACAAATATGTGGAGGGAGATTCCACTTGAGAAATTTATACGAAATGAAAATGTTCGAATACCACAAAGCTCTGTGAATGAGAGATAGATCGCCGTCGAGAGATTCATCAAACTTAGCTGTGAATGTTGATGGCCACCCGAGTAATCCCTCCAAGGATCCTCAAAAAGGTTCGATACAACACGGCCTCCCTCAAGCCTCTCAACTCCCCCAACCCCTCGCTTTCCCAGGCCGCCGCTGCCTCCGCCGGCGTCGCACCAACCCCCGCTTTCCTCGAAAAACCCAACCTTCAGAAACCCCCCATCGCCGGGGAGTCCCTTCTCAATTTTGACGACGTCCAAAGGCTGTTCTCCTTCGTGCCCACCGCTAAGCTTATCCAATCCTCCGCCGTGTTGCATGCCACGGCATCGGAGACCGTGGTGGACTTCGGAATGTGGCTTATGAAGTCCAAGCTAGTGGAGGTCGACGTGCTTCGGAATATTATATTGGCCGCCGTCAGGCGAACTTTCTTCGACCACTTCTGCGCCGGCGAGGATGCTGTCACCGCCGGCCAGAGCATCAACAGACTCAACGATGCCGGATTGCGAGGCATGCTCGTTTACGGCGTCGAGGACGCCCATGACAACGAAGCCTGTGATCGTAATCTCAACGGCTTCCTTCACACCGTCGACGTTAGCAGATCGCTTCCACCATCTTCCGTAAGCGTTTCATTTTCACATTTTATTTTATTATTGCCATAAATAAACAAATTCGATTTTTCCTCCAATTTTCCCTTTCAAGTTATAACAGAGACTGAAAATAGATTCCCTCTAAGCGTGCCACGAGGTTCGAGTTGGACCATTACACACAGACGCATATATACAAATAGAAACCTCATTGTGCATTAGAAATAATGGCTGGCTGGCTAGCTGCTGCGGGTGGTGGTGGGTCCATCCCATGGTATAAACTCCAGAAGTTCGTACATTATGGTCTCTGTTTTCGCTTCTAGATGCTGTCTATAGTCCATTTTGGTGGCCCTGCCCACATGCAAAAGTATAATGTCCACCGTCCTGAACCTCCTCGACCTAGATATCTCCTTGAGGCTTGAGACAAGCTTCATATCAGTTAACGCCGTGAATAATATACTCAGCAACAATGCCACCTTATACACGGGCACCAATTTGAACTCTCAGTTACTGATATTTAATTCGAGCTGCTAGCTTGTTTAGTGGGTGAAAGTTTTAATTTTTTGGTTGTGTTAGGTAAGCTTTGTGATTGTGAAGATCACTGCGATATGCCCCATGAGATTGCTAGAAAGATTAAGTGACTTGCTAAGATGGCAACAGAAAGACCCTAGTTTCAATCTTCCATGGAAGCGAGAAACCCTACCAGTTTTCTCAGAATCTAGCCCTTTGTACCATACTCAAACCAGACCAGAGCCTCTAACCCCTGAAGAGGAGTCTGATCTTGAGCTGGCTCGCCAGAGACTCCAAGAGCTTTCACGAAGATGTGTGCATGCCAATGTTCCCCTGCTGGTTGACGCAGAACACACCACCGTTCAGCCGGCGATCGATTACTTCACCTACTCCTCCGCCATCGAGCACAACACGGGCGACAACCCCATCATCTTCGGGACGATCCAGACGTATTTGAAAGATGCGAAGGAGAGGCTGCTGAAGACGACGGAAGTTGCAGACAAAATGGGAGTCCCGATGGGATTCAAACTGGTGAGAGGAGCTTACATGTCCACAGAACGAAGACTCGCCGAATCTCTGGGTCAACCATCTCCGATCCACAGCACCATTGAAGACACACACAGGTGCTTCAACGACTGCTCCTCTCTGATGCTGGAGAGGATCGCCAGTGGCACTGGTTCTGGTGGTGCTGTTGTTCTGGCGACCCATAACGTGGAATCAGGGAAGCTTGCAGCAGCAAAAGCGTGGGAATTGGGGATGGGGAAAGTGAACCACAAGCTTGAGTTTGCTCAGTTGTATGGAATGTCTGAAGGACTGTCATATGGGCTGAGCAACGCAGGGTTCCAGGTGAGCAAGTATATGCCGTTCGGACCAGTGGAGATGGTGATGCCTTACCTTCTCAGAAGGGCTGAGGAAAACAGAGGAATGCTGGCTGCCTCTGGATTTGACAGGAAGCTTATGAGCATGGAACTGGGAAGAAGACTCAAAGCTTGCGTCTTCTGAAATCCCAGAAATTGTGATGATAATAAGCTTTTATGTGAGTGAGTGAATGAAGATCATTTTACATTGAGATTCGGAAAGAGAAGAAAATGAAAGAGGTGAGATTTATTCATCATGCATAATTTGTAGGGCGGATAAAATTTATCCCTTTCCCTGTTTATCTTTCCAAATTTCAAGATAAATAAGTGAAGTATTGTAGTTGTCTCGTGAGCCAGCCTTGTAATTAAAAATTGTGTCGTTTTAAATGTAATAATGTGTACTTTATGGGTTGTTTCCTTGTTCATGAAATGAAGAAGGCCTCTTTGGTAATTGTTTTTAAAATAATTTTTTTATTTTTAAAAATAAAAAAATAAAAAAACTTGTTTAGTAAATTTATTTTTTATAAAATATTTTAGAAAGCAGAAAAATAAAAGAAGATAACTCAGAACATCTTTATGGTATTTTATAATTTTTATTCTGAAAAATAAAAAAATGTGAAAAATACCCACCTTATTAATGATGAAGTTATAAATTTTAAATAACTCATCTAACATTTACTAGTTACGATTTTAAGAATAATTATTTAAATCAAATTTTTTTTTCTTATTTCCAAAACTTATTCTCAAAAACAGTTTTACAACATTATTTTAAAAATAATAAAATAGAAAACACGGTCAACCAAATCCTAAAATTCCCTGTTGCATTCAAAATGGAGTTGCCCTCTATGAGAGAAATGCTAAAACTTACCCAAAAAAAAATTGTAATTTGTTGTCAAAGTTGAACAACACGATGTTTACAATTGATATAAATACTAATAAGTGAATATTAAAATTAAAAACAGAAAATAAAAGTAAAACAGTGTTGTATAATGTTGAAGAAGATGGAGTCTATGAAATGGTTCAGTATATATATATCATCAAACCCTAATGAGTAATGAAGAACAAATTCTGAAAATATATCAATATAACGTTTGTGGATATGTACGACTAAAAACTTTTATAGTTGTTTGAATTCACAATTTGTTTTATGAATTTTCTTTTGTTATACGTTCCATATGAGTTTGTATAATTTTGAATTCGAATTTGAAAATTATTATAAGAGAGCGTGATTAATGGAGTTAGAGGAGGTATGTATGAAGGGATGATATTGATTCTCACAGAGAATCTATTTTCATAGATAATATATTTTAAAATTGAAATTTTGGCCAATCTCAAGAGAAGGAGTATATCAAGGGGTTGTTTCCTTGCTAATATTAGATACTAAATAAACAAAGTCACCTATTTTAACATGAATTTCATTTTATATTACTGCTGTATTTTTTTTTTTCCATATTACTATAGGTATTGGACGGTATAAAATATCAGTCAAGGGGGAATCTGAATCATAAATTCTTACAGGTTCCATGGAATGGTCAAAAAGGATCAAGAAAGGATGTGCTGGCATTGGAAAGAAAGCATGTCAATCTACTTTATTTCAAAAGTAAATGCCAAAGAAAACAAAAAATTAGGCTGGACTCCGCAATGGTTGATTTTGATACGGTTCCCTTTATATATATATATATATATATATATATATGCAGTGCAAATTTCGGTACCGTATCCTCAGAAAGGTCCTTTCACTTCTTTCTTTTAATATTCGTTGATTGTGGTGTGTGGCTGCGCGACCCTCATGGATTTGACTGCTCGTTCCTCCGCTTGATCGGAAAAGTTACATTATTCTCCGTCGGTTTTATTAATTTTTCCTTCTTTTTTATAATCCTATTTATAAAAAAAAATTATGATATTTATTTTTGAAAAAAATTGAGAGTGAGCGATTAATTAAGTATGAATAATTTTAAAAAATTAAAAATTCAAAATAAGTTAATTATTTTTAACTAATTTCAACTTCCATCTCTAATATTGAAATAGTTTTTTTATCTTATAAATGAGATAAATGGGATAGGAGGGAGTAATAAAAAAATTTTATGGTCCACATATATAATAGTACATTATTGATATTGATGCGTCCTTAAATAACCATTTTAATCAACTGAATGATATTTTAATATATTATTAATATTAATAAGTTTGATTATCGTTGAAGACTGCAGCAGGGAGGTACCAACTACCAACTTGTGGGGTGTTTGTTTAGTGTGTGCCAACATACATGTCTAAGTAAAGGACAAAGAGATTAAATTCATTTCAGCTGGCACATCCTATAGTGGGAAACAAAACATATATCACATTATATTATAATCTTCCGATTTGAAAGCAACTTTGGACTGACATTTAAGTCAAGAATATTTTGATAAAATCATTAAATTTTACTATATAATATAGGTTATATATATAAGTCTCAAGGTGACTATCAAATTCTTTTAAAAAATATTTATATGTTATTTTTATTGACATATTGATACTAAATACACATTTTTTTGCCAAAAGATTGATACTAAATACTATTTTTTTACCAACAAAGATTGATACTAAATACTTAAACATTATATTCTTTGAAAAATCAATGCAAGAGGGTTTCATTTCCAGGAACCAGGGGTGCAGAAGCAAAAGTGGAATTGAGATGCAATTTGGAAAGGGACTTCCAAGGAAAGCCATATTGACAAAAAACCCTTTCACTGTCACATGATGAAATTGTGATCCCAACCCAAACGACAAAGTCTAATATTTTGATTTCTTCGTCGCCCACCATGTTTTGTTTATTGGAAAATTTGGAACAGATTCCGCAGATTCCCAGTTTTGACGCGGACAATTCAAACACTGAAAATGAAATTTGGGGGTGCTGATTCTAGGAATCCAAGATCCTTGGAAACTGTAAATTTCCGTGTGAAGGAAGATTCCACATGAGAAATTAATAGGAAATTAAAATGTTCAGAGAATCTTGACTAATCAAGAGAGAGATAGTAAGTTATAAAAAGAGTATGAATGATGCTCTGATGACTAAACCATTTATTGGTTTATTAATGGTTTGATCATGCTTGATTTAACTTTCACTTCGGACAAGTGAATTTGAAGATTTTTTATTAATACAGATATCCTTTAATTTTTTGTTGGAAAATACTCCTATATTCTTTTAATTTATTAAAACCAGGGGGGGGGGACCTTGCATTGAAATGAACAATAATTCTACTTTAAATCTACAGTATCAATTTATTCCACTTCATTATATTGGTTGAATATTATACAAATTGTCTATCTATTTTTAACATATCTTTTATCAAATAAAAATTTATCTTTCATTTTAGTTTACCTCTAAGTTTTTCATGAGAATAATTTTTATATTTTGTTTTAAAAATTACTGTTTAAATTAATAAGAAGTATATTAATGAAAATAATATAGCGAAGCATAAGTTATTTTTATTTTATGAAAAGTATTTTAACCTTTGTTCTTTATTATAAATTGCCTCTAAGAAGATTTCTACATTCTCAATTATATGTCACATCGCAAAGTCACTTTGCCAAAGTTGTTGAACCATTTAATACTTGTTTTTTACGATTTCCCTTTGTTATTTGCATTTATTTAATATAGGATAGAAATAGTTACTAAAATTAATTGAGGATAATTTAATAAAATGGTAGTAATTTTTTACAAATTTAATTATGTAACTTATTTTATACTGTTTTTTTTTCTTAATTTGTGTAATGTAATTAAAAGTGATTTATAATAAAAAATAGAAGTTGTATATATTAAAATTGATGAAAAATAATCTATATTAATATAAAATTTATAAAATGTCACCTCATTCATAAAGTCCAAGTGCAGTTTATCTTTTAGGTAAAAAAAATGCGACTTATCTTAAACTCTGAGCAAAATACAACCCATGTAATCTCATTTACATAATTTTAATAAAATTATGAAAAGTTTGTATAGTTTGTTTCTGCAACAACACAAAAATTATGAAGATGCTTTTGCACATGAAATTCACACATGATAAAGCATATTTCTGCATGTATTATTATTCTTTTTTATTTAATTAAATATCAAAAAATTTTATGGTAATGGAGCACATAGACTATTTGGATTTTGTTTCAAGTTTGGGCTTGTTTACATGCGTGTCTTTGTCCATATATCATGTGCAGTCCACATATTCTGGGCCTGTTGTCTTCTCTACCAAGACCCACTTGGAGCATCCCTCTTTCAAAAATTTAATCCTCTGTTTGGCCCAAAATAATTGAATCTACCAACAGTGGTTGGTCAAGTTGAATGGGCTTGATTTCCATTAAGTAAATGTTAGAGGGTTTGAAACTTGTGAATAAAAAAAGTAACATTGGGAGAGCTATCCAAATTGGGTATGAAAATACTTAAATCTGGCCTATTAATACCAGATATTAAATAGTTGAATAAAAAAATAATTCTTTCAATTTTTCTGAAAGTGCTGAAATTTTATGGGATAGATAGATATAAGAGAGTGGGTAAAATTTAGCAAAAAGAAAATTGATAAATATGATTAAAACAAGTCTTTAAATGTCGAGATAAGATTTTAAAATTGACGGCCACCAAATGGGATTATTAGTTTAAATTAGGGGAAATTTGCACTACTTATATTATCAATATATCAATATATTTAATAAAATTTATAGGAAGCCACATCATTGATTACTTATAAACAGTATGGCCTATCTCACAGTATGAGTAATGCATAGGACTCACTTATAGTTATATTTTTTTTGGTCCGTATTATATGGTATTTTGTATAATAAGTTTATAGTTTAAAATATAGGGTGTTAGATATTTTTCTTCCCATTTCTATTCCTATTTTTAATTCTTCCTTAATCATCATTTATAACCTTATAATGATAATATAATGGGATATTTAATAAGGATAAAATGAAAAAATATTGATATTTTTTACATTGATTTTAGGTGAAAAAATGATCTATTAATATACATGTAATTGATACAAAATATCTTATAATGTGGATATGAGAGGGTATATAAAGATTTAGAGACTTAACCTAGATTGATGGCAATAATAAATGCTCCAACTTCCAAGTAATAAAGTGTACAGAGTAAGGGCTCCAATCCTGGAAAAAATGAAATTGGACACCTACAATACAAAAGATCCCACATGATCAAAGTCCCCATCCAGTTCACCAAAAATAGAAAAAGGAAAAGAAAATTTTACTCCTAAAGCATCCTCTGATCTTTTATTAAAAAGGTGATTTGTTTGGTGTGAGGTATTTGCTATATAATTATACCATTTAATAATAGAAAAATAAAAACATATTTATTATCAAGTAATGATAATAAAAAAATATAATAAATATTTTATTGCCCCCCAAGATGTAGGCTGAGCAGGTCCAAAATTCTTGGTTAGATTGAAGATATTCTGCATTCCCATCTAACCATTCGTGTCCATATGGTCTTGACTTGTGCAAGTCCAATAAGGAGTTCCCATAATCCGCTTACTTAATACTGGTTAAGTAAAAAAACTAATGTTAATAGTAAACTAAACATGTTTTTCCTCTATAGAAGACCAAGTGGCACTATTTATATTTATAAACACATGGTGTTTTTTGTTATATATTTTATTATATATTGCATGCAAATTTATAAATAAATCACATTATCTATTATTTATAAATAAAATGACTTGTTATAAAATTTATATTTTTTATTCATTAATATCATTTCTAGAAATCATATTTTATGTAAAACTTTATAGAAGTTGATAGAATTTTGTTAAAATACGCCTATAAAATAGTACACAGTGTTGTGTTTAAAATGTAAACAAATATATATATTTAAATTAAAATTTATTTTTATTCAAATAATTTTTAGTTGTAAAAAATCAATTTATTTATCATTATTAATAAGGATAATTCTATTTCATCAGAAAAATAACAATTATAGACCTCATCAAGAGACCGATATCATTTATTTATTGCTTAATTTACTTGTGTGTGTGTTTTTTAAAATTTATATTAAAACTACATGATCTTTTTTAAAAACAAGTTTATATAAAAATTTTAAAATAAAAATAAAATGCATAAAAATGTCATGAATTTTAGAAAAATTACATGTATCTCTTATATAATTTTTAAATTTATATAGACCTCTTATAAGTTTCATTGAAATTATAAAAACTTTTTTAAACAAAAAAATTGCACAAATTTTCCTTTTATTTTCAAGGTATATTTTTATATTTTAAAAATGGGTAAAAATTTTAAATAATTCTAATAAAATTTAAAAAAATTGATTAATTTATTTTTTATTTAAAAAAGTGCATAGTTTTTTTTAATAGAGGCATTTATATAATTTTAACAAAACTCATAGGAAGTTATTGATTTTAGCTTAGGTGGTAAGAGGGGGTAGGGTGGAGGTAGTGGTCATGGTTCAAAGTTCAAACCCTATTTTCTTAATTAATTATAAAAAATAAAAGGTTAATGAAGTCTGTTTTTTAAAGAATTTAAATTTTAATCGCAAAATAAAAAAATTCAATTCCTTTTTATGTTCAACCCTATCCTAATTTCAATCCGGGCCGGGTCATCACTTCCGACACCGTTAAGTGACAATAGGGTAATTAGGGCTTTTGACCTTATTTATATAATGGATACATCGCCCGAACTGCCACTCTCTCCGTTCAATCTTCCGCAGCTGCGAGCTTTGGTATCCGAAGGAAAATTTCTTGCTGCAGCAGAAGATGGGTCACTCCAACGTGTGGAATTCCCACCCTAAGAATTACGGTCCTGGTTCTCGCACCTGGTAAGTTTATTTCTTTGCCTTCTATTTTTCGGTGAATACAGTTTTCTATGGTATCTGGTTTGATTAGGCAGGCATAGAGGATTTGAATCGTTTTGCTGGTTGAATCTCTTTAATCCCTTATCGAATGGTTATTAAGGCCTTTTACTTTAAGTGACAAGTTGTCTTTGTTTCACAATAAGATGGCTGAATCGTTAGTTCGTGTTTGTGGTAACGAGTATCTTAATGATTGAACTTTTTTAGTATAATAGCCTTAAACCCTTTGTCCTTTGATGTTGTGGGAAAGCAGAGAAGCTGTAATCTTCATAGTCTAACCTGTAATCAAATTGCTAATTATGTATCTTTTTTTAAACACTAAACAAACAAACTGATCTCCACATTATTAGATGTATTTATACTATATTTAGTCCATGAAAATAACTGCTGCAAGGTGGTTTTTGTCAACTGATTCAAGGACCCTATAAAATGTAACTTGTAATGAGTTTGTTAATTTCTAGGATTGGCTTGTGCATTCATCTATTTTAGAGACTAAAGTTAATTGGATCCAATAATCCAGGGATCAAGTTGTTAGTTTATACTTTTTTATTACATGACAAGTTAATGGTCAAAGTCTTCGTTTACTATGGTGGTGTTCTTCGATGATTTGTGGTGTTTATTGCTGTTAACACATGCAAACATGGAAGATGATGCATTGGGGCCGGTCATTTTGTTTAGAACTGAAGTTGTGCATCATTTTCTTCTTAAGAATGTATTACCTTGGCAATCACCTGGAATTTAGTATCACTGTTACTGCGGTCCCTGTACTTCAAAAAATATGCTCTCTCTCTCTTGTTTTTGCCCGACTTACGTACAATAATGTTATTTTCCCCCATTCTTCAAAAAAAAAAAAAAAGGAAAGAGAGAACAATAGTATGAAGAAAAGAGGGGCCAGTTAAAGAAAACCAACAAGTAAGCCTCAAAAGAAGGGATGGGAGGAAAGAATCCCAGCCAAGCAGGCACATCCCCTTACCTGATATAAACCTGTTAAAATGCATTTGGCTCTTATCCTGATCCATTGTTGAATAGTTTTGTTGATATTGATTGTTATTTTCCTCGTGTTTTCCAGCCGGGTGTGTGGTAACCCACATGGGTTGATTAGGAAGTATGGGCTCATGTGTTGCCGACAGTGCTTCCGAAGCAACGCCAAGGAAATTGGCTTCATTAAGGTAAATTAATACATGGATTCCCTGCTAGACGAGTCTTAATAGTATTTTATGGCCATATATTGTTTCACAATGAATTTTTATCACTTTTCTTTCTTCCATTGCAGTACCGCTGAAGGTTATGTGGATCAGTCTCAAGCTTGGAGAATTTAAAGGCATTTTATTTTTGTTTTTGACATCCAGTAATGTAGTTGGATTGAGAATTTCTGCTTTACAGTTTTTTCCCTGGACTAAGAGTGTTCCTATCAGATAGTCTTATATGAAGAGTCGTTTTTGTTATTTCTGTGCTTTGCATTTGGGTTGAGTGAGGGATACTTCAACAACAATAACAATATTAGCTTTATTTCACTAAATGGAGTTAGTTACATGGATCATACAATGAACTTTATCAAATATGATCTTTTGTTTAATTTAATTGACTGGAACTATATTATTAGATTCTATTATTTCTTTCCTTTTTTTGTTGTTGACAAACCCTAGGGAGAAATTTCTCGATTCTATTATTTCTTTCAAAGAATAGATTTATAAGGCATCTGCGCATAGATACAAACTGCAATTTAGGAATATATCTCGTGCGCTCAATTTATCAAATCGGGTTGGCATACAAAAGGATTTGAAAAACTCATTTTGATAAGTCTAATGTCCTCCCGAATTGTTCTATCTTTAAAATTTTGTTAATACAAATTGAAGGAATCAAGAAAAGAGAGTAGGGTCGAGAGGTAAAATTTTGTCTTTATCTCATGTCCAAATTTTCCCTAATCTATTTGAAGTAAGATGTTCCAAAATATTGATGCGCCAACTAGTAAAATTTGTGAAATGATAAGGGAAGAACTTTGGTGAGGCAGAAAATTTGCGTCTCAAATGACACGTTTTAAGACCAAAATATTTATATCTGGATGATTAATGAAATTATTAACGATTTTCCAATTTTGAGGGTATGATCCAAATCAAGTGAACTGTCTAAACCAGTAGGGTTGCTATCTTGAAATTATCCATATCTAAAGAGCGATCAAAATTTAATTATTCATCAGCTCAATGCTTGATAGCCTAACGGTCCCTGTGGATCATTCTGTGTCCTATCATTTCTGCCCATCAACGATGGCATCCAAGGGAATATCTTCCCTAGCTCCTTGCTTATAGTATTGGGACCCAACTTCTTTCCATTGATTCCAAACTTTGCTCTTTCAATAGCTTCCATTATATCTTCTCTTGTCACAGTTTCACCACCTGCAAAGTTCAAATGCAAATGTTGGATATTATTGATCATCACCATATTTGGTCAAAAAAATCATCACCATGTAAGCTCAAAGAAGTTCACTGTGAAAAGCTTTTAAAAATAATATAATTTATTGTTGTTGAACTAAAATGAATCCCATCAGTTGCATAGATCTTAAAATGAGTCACATTATTTATGGTTTATGAACAAAAGACTCCGTATACTTTTTTATATTTTATAATGATTAGTACTTTGGATTTATCACTTTATTTAATGTTTGAAATTAGTCTATTAAGTTTGAAAATTTCTAAAAGAATAAGTATAATAAATTCATCAATAAGCAATTTTAAAACATAATGAATAACATAGTACTTCATGTTTGGTTTCTACTGTAAAATTCTCCAAATCAAAGGAATTTCAATGCGTATCTTTCATAATCTTCTCCTCCTTTTTCCTCCATTCTCTTCAATCCAAACATACCCTAAATTATAATCTATTAACATAAGTTGTAATAGGATGTTTGGCATAAAAAAATAGTTGTAATCAGATGAATCATGTTAATACGTGATTGCAAAACAGGGACTTGAATATAAATGGTTAGTCATAACTGAGTCTTACCTCTACGAGCAGCAAGCAATGCAGCTTCATTGACAATATTTGCCAGATCAGCACCAACAAAACCAGGGGTGAGAGAAGCAACTAAATGACATATAATGCTGGTTTCCTCCTCCAAAGGAACTCCTCTTAGATGTACAGCCAAGATCCTTCTCCTTCCTTCTTCATCGGGTTCTCCTACAAATACTTTCCTTGAGAAACGACCAGGGCGACATAAAGCTGGATCCAATGCTTCCGGCCTATTAGTTGCTGCAATAACAACAACTCTCATCTCTGACTCAAATCCATCCATTTCTGTCAGTAACTACACAGACAGAAAATGTGGAGGTCAGCTCAGCGCCATAGAAGTAATTAAGTGCATAAGAGATTTTTTATTTTCATTTGTTAAAGTCTTTCTGGTACATGGAGAAATTGTACAAAAAAGTAAAAGAATACATTACACGAATGATGGAGCTGTTGGTCTCCATCTGAAATTACAGTAAGAGAACAAATAGAAAGAAAGCAAAGATAAATTCTAGCTCGAGGCTAGATTCCTCCCACAACTATTCCCAATGAGTAAACTAACAAAATGGTCTTTCAAATATCAGGACCCATTTAGCTTTAATCCCCAAAAATCAGTAAATGCATATGTTAGCCCATGAAAATTACAAACTAGCTGTATATTCAAGGTGTTAAAGAACTAACTTACAATGATTTGTTAGTTTGTCAGAAGCATGCAATAACATGTAAGTTGAAGCAATGGCAACGAGGGATATGCAAGATATGTAAGAAAGCTTGCCTGATTCAATGTTTGGTCACGTTCGTCGTTGTAACTTCTCCCACGCCTGCCTCCAACAGCATCCAATTCATCAATGAATATAATTGATGGTGCAAATTTCCTGGCTGCCTTGAACAAGTCTCTGATTCTTGCTGCTCCTCTTCCAACAAACAATTCAACAAATTCACTGGCAGATACGGTGAAAAAGGGTACACCAGCTTCTCCTGCAACTGCCCGTGCAAGTAATGTTTTCCCAGTTCCAGGAGGACCGACCAGTAATACACCTCTTGGTAACTTGGCTCCTAGCTTTTGGTATTGAATATCTCCTTGTAGACATGAAACTATCTACAAACAAGTGACAGAGTCAGGAAAACAATCAAAGTTGCTTGGCTGTTTACAAGAAAATTTCTTCAAGCAACCATTATTGATGAAAAACACCAGGTTAAAAGATGTTTTTCTTAATCTCAGTGAAAAATTAATTTTCATCCTTTTACTTCATAGTCATTACAATTTAGTCCACCTGGTGTCAGAAGTGAAATCAATTCTATCCCTTGATGCATGGTTCTTTAATATTCTGTGGCATAATGATAAACTTGAAGAACTAAATTACAATGATCAAAAGCAAGACTACTAAAAATGGATTCATCTACAAAACTTGAGCAACAAAATTTTCCTTCTTTTTTACTTTCTTCCATAACTTGCATGATCTTTATCTTGTCATGAAGTAAATTCATTAGGAAATGTGAGGAGCTATCTATATGGCCTTTATGGAAGAATACTTCCGAAGTTGTCATTTCATGTATTTGGACATATAAAGAAATTCAAGATCGTCCTATTTCAACATTCATCAGCCACTATAACAGATTAAGACAAGGTCCAATCTCCTCTTTAATCAATTGCCCTTGCTCAGGGCCGGAAGTGGGAACAGACACAATTGGTCTGACCCTTGTCTAACAGATTAACACAACCAAAGGAAAGAAAAAAATACACAATGGACTTGGACTGTAATATGTCAGTATCATTTGCCTTACTAATGGAAACTTTTTGGACAGCAATTACTAATGGCTTTTTGCTTAAATGTATCAAAACAAAATTAGGTTCCTTGAACAGTTGAGCCTACAGATATACTGGTCAGTGTTAAACTCTATAAATTATCTGCAGAAATTATAGCAACAGTAAATCTCTGAAAATCATCCTACTAAGAATCAATCATGCAAATTTTTGTGCAGATATAGCCTTACAAAATCCAGATGGGTCTCCGGTCCATGTACAGGCATGAATGAGGAACATTGGACTAACGATTGGAAACAAGAATGCAGAAGGAGAAAATAAGATATCTCAGCCATTCAGGTTCCAAAAGTAATGGATATTCCCAAAAAATGAGAACATTCAAGTGGCAGAAAAGGGAAAAAATAGGAGCAACATAGAAATATGATATAGGGAGGAAAAAGATATGAAATTTTCATCCCCTATTTGCATTACCAAAAGAGCAACAAACCTGAGATATGAACTTCCAGAGACTCAAATGAGTACAATAGACCCCAATCTTATCATCACAACCATTCTGATGAAGACTGTCACACCAGATCACCTAATGCCATACTAAGCCTATGTCACTCCCCTCCACGGGCTTTAAAATACACCCAACTAAATGATGTCCCCTATTACCATCCACTCCCAACAACCCAAAAAAAAAAAAAAAAAATCCTTGAAATTTTGTCAAACCTCTTAGCCTATATTTATAGCCTATGGTAATTTTATAAGACGGCCATTTTAGGAATCTAAACAGTAAGTCAGCCTAAACCTATTGCCTTATTGGGCTAAACTCACCATACAACTCTTGTGCTGCAACAGCTAGTAGATTTAAGCTAGTGATAGAAGACTAAAGCACTTAAGGAAGCATATAAAAAACGGAGAACTCCCCAAGTCCAGACATTTTATGATCAGAAAGGGCTGACTCAATCAAACCAGAGTACAAATGATTTAACACAAAATGAAAGTTTTCTTCATCTAAAGCAACAGAGCACAAATGAAATTGTTCAGGGAGCCAAAACAAGAATACACAAAGGCCCATAACAAAAAAATATTTCAACAAAATCAATGGTCGTAAGGATCTTTAGATATTTATATTTCTGAGAAAAAAACAACTGTGGTTTTAAAGAAACTAAAATATCATCGACTGAGTAAATTGAAATTATAGACTATCAAGTTTGTGGCACTGCCTTAACTCCTGATACTAATAGTTCTCATGGTTTTGTCCCATTCCGTTTAGGTACTATTTTCTTTCATACCAAGTGACAAATCACTTAAGATTTTAGAAGAAACTAATTGATTTTGCGTCTACCATATTTCCTCTCCTAACTATCAACAATAACAAAGCTTAAATTAGTTAGTTTATCCTTGTTTATATCCTGCTATAAGTTGTTACCATATTTCTTCTTACATGCTATGCTATATACTAATCGTATATTTGGATCACATTTTAGGAATCACTACTTAAGAGATTCCAAAGAAAAAAACAAAAAAGTTCATTTTCTAACAAATTTTTCATCTTAAATCCAATTATCTTTAACATTAGTCATGTCTGTGTGCTAAATTCAAAATAGACTTGTGTTTAATATTGGAAGAGCCTTCTCCAAAAAATAAAAAAGTGATCATAATAGAAACTTCACCTAATAATCAAACCAGCAAGAAAGCAAAAATCACTTCTATATTACATAAATACTCAAACATTATGAAAAAGGATCACAACCTCCATGAGCTCTACTTTCGCAGTATCAACACCCTCCACATCATCAAATCCAACATTTTGGCTATGAGGTTTTCGCTTCTTTGCAGGGCTATTAGCAGCAGAAAGTTGACGATATAGAAGCCACATCAATGGAATTAGAGGTATCCACAGAGTTAACACAGTTACCAAAGTACTCCTCACTGACATTAGCATTGATTGAGGGGCCGAGCTATATGTAACTCCCTTTTCTCTCATTAAAGTAACAAGAAATTTTTCGTCATGATCAATTTTTCTTGTGGAATACTGCCATTCAGGAACAGACGTTCGGGTCCTGGAAAACTTACCCAGTACATTTACTAGCTTAGGTGGGCCAGTTTTTGAAGTGTCTTCACTTACAAGCTTATTCATATCCTGATCAACTGAAACATCTATCTTTTGCAATTCTTTATCGGAAATTTGATTGTCTTTCACAGTCTCAGAGTTCATATTATAATATATCCGTCGAGACCCCTCTTCAAGTAAAACTCTAGTGACAGATCCACTTTCAAGGTTCGTAATTAAATCTGAATATGGAACTATTCTTGGAGAGGGCAATGATGTCAATTTCAGAAACAGGTAACAAAGGCCCAACACAATGGAAACTGAGGTAGAAAAGGCCACTGCTCTGATATTCTTCCGTATAAACATTCCCACTTCATTCAGAATGGATTTAATCGGAAACCGTTTCATTCTTGTAGCTAAAAAACGTAACCTCGGCCCTAATCTCAATGCGAATCTCTTTCTTAAGTTATTGCGTTCCCCTTTACCATATTGGGTCTTTCTATCTCCTCTGCTTCCATTCATCAGAGGTTCAATTCCATTGTTACGGACAACATCATGTTGAGAACGAGAATTAGAACAATACGGCAACCTCAACAAGGTAGTTCCACATTTTTGGTCAGAACATCCAAGTTTCTGGTTCAAGAACCACCCGCGTTGAGATTCGTAGCAAAGATTAAACCTCACAGGAGGGAAATGAAATGAACTAGTGCAAAAACCACCATGTAACCCAAAATATCTTGTCTGTGCCATACTAACTCCCAAATTATCTTGGGTACTAGATAAACCAGTACTGCAAGTAACAGAAAGACAAGCCATACCACAAAGATTATATATCCAGAAAACCTGCTAGCCAGTGCCCACTAAAGTGCATTTTATCTTATCCAAAACTTCAAGAATGAAAATATACGGAAGATGAAGCAGGTAAGGATGGATTTTGTCGGAGCCATCGTCTCCCACGAAGACAATGAAGAGTTCAAGAGTATCACTCTTACCTGATATTTCAACAGGCAGAAAGGATTTGCCGACCCTGAAATGAAAAATGTGGAATTACGCAATATTTAAACGTGTAAGATGAGCAGCAGAGTGGGCTGTTTCTCTCGTTCAAAATTTCGAACTTTTTTTGGTCTGGATTTTTTAGGTATATATTTAAATATCCAATGTCTAATTATCCATCTTCTCGTTGACACATGGAAATCTCCGGAGCAAAGTCAATATTAGACTCCGTTTTTTTTTTCTGGGCTAGGTTTTTTGGCCCATTTAGTAAACTCATTTTAAAGAGAAATGGCCCATATCAAAATGATTATTAAAAAATGTTATTCAATAAAATGAATATAAAATTAAATTAAACAAAAATAATTTTATCAGTAAAATTATATTTCTATTTTTATAAAAAATGATAATTTATAATAAATATTATATATATTTTTTATTATGTGAAATAAAAGTTAAATCTATTTCAATCATTTTAAATAAATGATCTTATAAGAGAAGGATTAATTTTTTTTCCTATTGATACCCATGAGCCTCTAAAAGATCCCACACAACTGGGGTACAAGTTGATTTGGGGATAAACAATGAATCCAAAATATCTCCAGGATATTGGGCATTGGAGCAAAAAAAAAAAGAAGGATCAATTTTTGTGGTTTTAATTTTACAAAGTACAGGGCAAAAAATTTTTTACAGAAAAAAAGTCTTTCATTCCTTAAATTACTTGAAAAATTGTATCAGTTATATATATATATATTTGTATATCTATCTTATTAAGAAACATGTTACACTCATACTTTTCCTCTTACTTTATTTATTTCCTATTTTATTAATATATATAAAATTCAAATTTGAAGTCTTCAATTGTTTCGAGTAATCATATATAGCTGGACCTTTGACAAAACATAATTATTTGCACGTTTATTGTGCCATATCAATGCATATTTTTTGTTGGGAAAATGACATTTGAGAACCAAAATTTTCAATTAATATCATTTTAGAACCAAAAAATTAAAAAATACCATAAAAGAACCATAGTTTCAAATTAATTAAAAATATAAATATGAAATGACCTAAATACCCTTATAAAAAGGTTTTACATTCAACATCTGCTTTTTACTACTCTTTTTCATAAATTTGATACTGAATTTCTTCAATTTTATATTGAACACATTATAGAATATGAGTGTAAAATTGAGGAAGTTAAATAGTAAAAAGTGGAAGTTGAGTATAAAATTTTGAGACTTATTCAGTGTAAAATCGGGGGTCTTCAGTGTCAAATAGTAGAATATGAGTAGTAAAATACGGAAGATATTCTTAGAGTTGAATTCTTTATTGTGTCTAATGTAAAATCGGGGAAATTCAGTGTCAAATTTCGAAAGAAGAGTAGTAAAAAATAAATGTTGAGTATAAAATGTTTTAACAAGGGCATTTAGATCATTCCCTATTTAGAATTTTGAGCAATTTGAGACCATAATCCTTTTTTGGTATTTGTAAAATTTTTTATCATAAAATAATATTAATTGAAAGTTTTAATCCTAAAGTGTCATTTCTCCTTTTTTATTCATCATGCCCATGTCCTTGTGCTTATTTTGTCAAGTACTAAATTAAAAGGACACAATACTGGCTTGATATTGATTTAGCTCCTGGATAGATAAGTTTATCAACAATATATATATATATATATGGCCATCTATCAGGAATATAGATTTGGAAATGCTTTTTCTTTTAATTATTTTTGAGTTGTGAATAGCTTACATGTTATATGGTAGACATTATACAATGCCATTATTTCATGTGGCATTATGTATTTTGAATACGCGCGCGGCGCAATGTGATCAACAAAAATGACACAATGGAAGTGACTTGAAATTTTCAAACACAATACGAGGGCCAAATGATAAGAGAGTAAAATGAGTCCCAAAAAAGAGACATCATTTCCCCTTTTTTTGAGAAATAAATAATAAAAGATAAAATATTCACCAAATCTATGACAGATCAAAAAGTATTTATCAAGATATAATAATCAAAGTCAATTAGCGGAAACACAAAAATGAGATTATGAAGAAATTGAATTACATAGGTGACTTGTTTTTTTACTTTTTTTTTTAAATAAAGAGAGCAAGTTGATTGGATGGCCAATGGAACTTGCCCTTAATTTTTTTTTTTAATTGAATCACAAGCAAGTTGACTTGCTTTTGTTTTATAACACGATACAACATAATCCACTTGCTTTTGTTTTTCTTTTTTTCTAATTTGACTTGCCTTTATTTTTTTTATTTTGGACAAATATGATCAACACAATTAAATAAACTTCATATTATTCATATTATAAGATATCTTTATTTATAAAAAATATAAGGTGTTGTGTTAATTTTTAGGTGTGGTTTAATTTTCTACCACTATTAATTTATTTATTGTCTTGTCACTTGGAAAAAAGATAAAAATAAAACTTGGTAATTAATAAGGGTAAAAATGATAGGGTATTTTTTGAAAGTTTAAGTTTTGTAATTAATTTTTCTTAAAAAGTGTGGATAAGTTGAAAATCTCTTAGAATATAAACTAGAGAGAGTAACTATATTGTATAATGATGAATGAAATAAATTAGTGATTTTTATAATAATTAGAATGAATGAAATAAATTAATTATTTGTATAATAATTTGAAAGAATGATAGTTTATAATAAAAAATTATAATTAGCTTATTATTAAAAAATAATTATTAGTAAAAATATGTAATAAATATTAAATTATTATTATTGTTGAATAATTATTAAAAAGACATAAATTTAATTAAAAGTTCAAAAAAACTAATTAATAATTAACTAATAATAAGAAAATAATAATGGCCCAAAATAAAATAACATTATAATTAAGCAGTAAATAAGTACTAGTTATGCAAATGTAAATTTAATAATTAATTGATAAAAAGAATTGATTATAAAATAAAAAAGATGATTAATGAGTAATAATTAGCTATTATGTACAAAAAGTTTGGTTATCTCATACATAGTACTACCAGTACCATATATTGCTCTTCTTTTGTTATGTCATGGTCATTCTCATTGCATGTACTCTTCTATATGATGTGATTCAGGTGATTCAATTCTTAATAGTATTCGTACAATATTCAAATCAAACTAAGTAGAACCAATCAAAAAAAATTTAAAAATATAATTTTTATTAGAAAAAAAGGCTAAAGTATAAAGAACTCCTTCAACTTTGAGTCATTTGCACATAACCCCCTCCAACTTTTGAAGTTGATAATAAATTCCCTTAAACTTTCATTTATATGCATATAACACTGTTAAATCATTAACAAAAAAGTGACATATCATATATAAAGAAATTATGTGGCATCTGACATGGAAATAAAAGTATTTTTAAAATATTTAATCAAGTCATTCAACATTCAATTGAAAAAAAAAACACCTAAAATGCAATATTCATTAGTTTTGCAACATCTTCATCAAATATATGACTCTTTATTTCTCCTTTTTTTGCTGGTTCGATCCATTTGAACCTTCACCCTTCATTCAATAATTTTTTTATCTTCCTTATCCAATCCATCAATTTTACCCTAACAATTTAAATTAAAGAAACTTTTAGGTAGTTACAAAGACCAAAATTTGAAAGTAAAAGTTCCTGCTAATATTGCTTGTGAATAGCGAACGAATAACTGCTTTGATCATAGAATCAAACCCTTGAGTTTCCATTGTAATAGACTTGCAGATCTCCTAGACGATGAAATGAATAAGGTTATTGCTTGAGAACACATTTCAAGGGGATCTCATGATCTTATTGATTTAGTGTAATGTTGTTTTGTCTTTTCTCACCAAAAAAAAAAAAAGATAAAGGCTTGCACATCTATTATCTACATCCTCACTTCCTGCTCCTTCTTTTTCTTTTTTCCCTCTTTCACTGAAATTGCTACTAATTAACAGCCAAACTCCCAGGTGCATCTATAATCAATGTGATGAATTGGAGAAGAAAGCTGATAAGAATTTGTAATTAAGAGCATAAAAATGATGGATTGAAGAAGGAAGAGACAAAATTATTGAATAGTGGTTGAAGGTTCAGATGGATCAAAGGAGAAGAAATGGAGAATGGAAGATTAGCCTCTATTCCACTGATCAAGACAATCCGATGCTAATGGATTCTGTTTTAGGAGGAATTTTTTTTAATTTTAATTTTGTGGACTGTACGTGGCTTAAATGAATATAATAAAAATTTTTTTATTTCCATCTCAAATGCCACATGGTTTCATTTCGTACGATGTGGCACCTTTTTATCAATGATTTGACAGAGTTATTAGCGGAAGAATGTTATATGCATATAAATGAAAGTTTATGAGAGTTTATTATCCAGTTTTCAAGGTGAAGGCGGTTTTTTGCCGATGATTCAAAGTTGAGGGGATTCTTTATATTTTAGCCTTAAAAAATTATTATCATAATTGTATATTTGTACCGCGAGATTGTTTACTTATTTTTAATTATTTATTAAAAATTTTTGGACTTTTAATTAAAATTTTATCGTTTTTATTATTATTCAACAATAATAATGATTTAATATTTTTTATTTGATATTTCCTCTTGTTCTTTTTATAAGGTGTTATTTAGAAAGTTTGTTTAATTTTTTTACAAGGTATTGTATCATATTTTGATTTTTTTTACCTTTAATTACTTTACTCCCTGCCTCATAAATTGTTAAGTGGTCAATTTTTTTTAGTATTCTCTCTCTTCCCACATAATCATTGATAATTTAATGGTGATGGTAAAATGGGTATGTTATGCTATTTTTTTTTATAACTTTCAAAATATAATTTACTCTCCCTGATACTTGTGGGGTGTTGACTTGCTCTCTTTATTGAAAAAATTTGTTAAAAAGCATCGTTGCATATAGAAAAGTCAACTTCTTCATAATCCCACCATTGCATTTTGGACAATCAACTTTAGTTGTTATATCTTGGCAAATATTTTTTGATCTGTTATAGATTGGTAGATATTTCATTTTTTATTATTTATTACCCAAAAACCCATCATTTTCTATATAAATAAGAATGAGACATATTTATAATGAATTGCCGTTATAAATATGATAATTAAGTAAGTAAGGATGCGGGCTTGACACCTAACACTATAATGAATTATCATCATATCATACTGTGCTAAACATGGAAGATGAGAAACAAGATGGGTTTTTTCTCTCTTGTTCAAAATTTCGAAGAACTTTTGTTACTATTGTTATGTTAGAATTTTTTAGGTATATATATATAAATATCTTTTTTTTTTTTGGTAAATTAAGGGGAGTCAGGAGACTTCAAAGCAATACAAACAAACAAAAGAAAAACAAGAGCAACATCTAAGATTCAGACACAATTATAATGCGTGACATCCCATGGCTCGCCAAGTCCTCCATCATAAGTTCGTTCAACTCAAATAAAGGTGTAGCTAAAAAAAATACCCAAATTGTTGGTATAAACTTATATTTGCAAGCTAGTGAGCACATGTGTTGACCTCTCTGTATATGTGTTTTATCTTGACCTCCCACTCTTGTTGAATAAGAGTTTCAGTGTATTGTAGCATTCTTCCATTTCTATAAAAACCATGGCTCGATTGATTTAAGGTTTTTACAATAGCAAGAGAATCTGTCTCCATTAACAACCTTTTGAAGCCTGAATTGTAGCAAGTCTCGAGTCCACTAATGAGAGCCCAAAGTTCTGCATCAGTTGGATCGCATGGTCCTAACGTTTTAGTGAAACCAGCAACCCACATGCCCTCCTCATTCTGGATGATTCCTGCTCCTCCAGCAACTTGTTGGTCTTGCTTGACAGCTTTATCCACATTTAATTTGATCCATTCCTCTTGTGGTTTTTGCCACTTCACACGAATGGTTATCTTACTGATTTGAGGTTCTTGTGCTACCATATTTTCGTCCCTCCATATCATGCTGCTAATGAAGTGCCGATTTAACTCCTTTTGATTTCTTCTATTGGTACTAGAGTTTTCATCTTCCACAAAAAGGGCTTGGTTTCTCCATCGCCAAATGTACCAGCATATTGTCCCGAACCATACATTCTAGTTGACACCTTGTTGAAACTCCTCCTTAACTTGCAAATTTTCTTTTAACCAAACCTGCAAGGGATTAGAGAAAAATTTTTGTCTATCTGAATGATTTATAAAAATATTCCACATATTAACAGCCCCACAACAAATCTCTCAAAACGTGGATTCCATCTTCCTCTCCTATACCACATTGATGACGTATTTTATCCTCATCAATCCAATGACTTCGAACCTTTTGAGTGAGGAGACATTCATGAGTAGCCAACCATAGAAAGGTACGTATTCTTTCAGGAGCTTGAAGTTTCCATATCATGCTCCATATGTTATCCTGTTTCCTAGGAGAATTTTCCATGAGAATCTTATAAGCACTAGCCACTGAGAATTCATTGTACCCATTGGGAGCCCATTTTATCACATCCAGTTCATCTGTCATACTTGGTGGAATCTTAGTTCTGATTTTCAACATGCATTGGTGGTCAAGATACTCTTGTAGAGCATCTAAGTTCCAACAACCATTGCTGTCCACAAGTTTGTTCACCTTTATATTTATATTTATGCTGTCACTATTAGTAGCTTTCTGTAGGAGGCTGCCCCCACCTCTCACAAAACATCCTTCCATACAATGTATCTCTTTCACTTCCAATATCCAAAACAGATTTTTAGTGAAGCAATACCATCTTCTCACGATTTCCTTCCATAACACCATGTCCTTGTTCTTTGGGATTGCTCGTGTTCTAATATTGAAATGATCACCATATTTTCCTCTCAAAACTTTCACCCACATTTTTAATGACAATACCCCAAGCCAGCTTATAGATAAATGCTTCATTCATGGCTTTAAGGGATTTAATTCTTGCACTACCTTCATACTTGTTATCACACAGTTGGTTCCATCCTATTGCATGCCATTTTCTCTGGCCACTCTCTTCCCCCCATATGAAGCTCCTCTTAACCTTTTCTATTTCCATAATAGTATTCTTAGGAAGTTTATCACGCTGTAATTGGTGCAGAGCCATGCCACTAGTAACCGACTTGCCTAAGGGAGCCTCCCTGCCAAAGATAGCATTTTAGCCTTCCACCCATTCAAACTTCTCTTCACTTTCTCAACAACATAGCCGTATTTATCTCTGGACCATTTTACTCTTTGTAATAAAAACCCCAAGATATCTCCTAAGTTCATTAACCTCATTAAATCCACTAACTTGACATATTCTGCGCCTCATATCTTTTTTGACATTGGATAAAAAAAACACGAGTCTTACTCGTACTAATTTTGTGACCAGCCATATTGCAGAATTTATCTAAACAATTCACGACGCCATCTATTTGCTCCTCACTAACTTCAGCAAACATTACAAGGTCATCAGCAAACCCTAGATGAGTAATAATTGGACCTTTTTTGCCAGCCCTCGTTCATTTCCAACTTCCTTCATTAACCATGTCTTGAACAAGATGGGTTAATTTTTCCATTCCGAGCACAAAAACGTAAGGAGAAATTGGGTCCTCTTACCTAATTCCTCTAGTAGGATAAAATTCCTTCATTCTTTCCCCATTGCACAAAATATTGA
Source organism: Adenanthera pavonina (assembly GCA_026686845.1). Taxonomy (NCBI): domain Eukaryota; kingdom Viridiplantae; phylum Streptophyta; class Magnoliopsida; order Fabales; family Fabaceae; genus Adenanthera; species Adenanthera pavonina. The sequence goes on along the minus strand of JAIVEN010000001.1, from coordinate 46,553,239 downwards.
TGGGCATAGTTGTCACACATTACATAACAAGGTTTACAAACTGGTCAAGCCAATTTAAATCTTGGAGAATCCTATATAAATAGCTCTAAGCAATTCTATCATAAGCTTTTTCCATATCCACTTTTATAGAAATGAAACCTTTTCTACCTTTCATTTTTTTCATAGAATGTATCATTTCTTTAACAACAATTACATTATCTTGTATGTTCCCTTTTGGCATAAAACTAGCTTGGTTGGGGGAAATTAATTTCTGGAGTAAGTATTTCATTCTACCCAGCAATATCTTGGACACACACTTATACAACACATTACACAAAGAAATAGGTTTGAAATGACTTACCTTTTCCGTCTTTTCCACTTTTGGGATGAAAGTGACTAGAGTTTTATTCAACTCTTTCAACCTAGAATTGTCCCTTTATATTTCTTTAACCAATTCATAGATACTATTTCCAACAAACTCCCAATTCCTCTTGAAAAAATAGCAGGGTAACCATCTTCACCTGGTGCTTGAAGGTTCCCAATCTCAAACATCACTTGCTTGATTTCCTCTCTACTCAGATAAGCTATCAGTCTGTTTTTACTTTGTTCATCAATAACAAGCCAACTACATTTCGTAGCAAACCATGGCATATTCGTTTCTTCCTCAGTAAACAGCTTCTTGTAAAACATAGTCACATGTTCCATAATCATATTCTTATCTTCAAGCCAATTATCATTTTTATCCTCTAACAAATTAATCCTATTTCTCTGTCTTCTAATGGTTGTCTTCATGTGATAATAGGTAGTGTTCCTATCGCCCGAATTTAACCATTACGCATGGGATTTTTGAAACAAAAAATCTCTTCTTGATCTAACACCTTATGGAGTTTAGCTCTGAGCTCCAGTTCCAACTTATCAAGGTAAGGGATAAAATTCACCTGAGTTTTTCTTTGTATGCCTTCAATTCTCGAGATCAATTTCTTCTTCCTTTTAAATATATTTCCAAACACTTGGCAATTCCAACTTTTAGGAAAAGGTATGAGTTCCCTTAAATTGTGATAGGCATCACTCTTCCTACTCTACTTCTCCTTCACAGCCTCCTTAAACTTAGGATGTTTGAGCCAAGCGGCTTCAAATCAAAATGATCGATTGCTTTTATTTAAGTCAGACAAGATAGAGATTATTAAAGGATGGTGATCAGATTGGAATCTAACTCCAACCTTTACAATAGCATTGCAAAACCTTTCTCTCCACTGAGGATCACACATGGCTTTGTCAAGTCTTTTGTAAACTCGATAGTGCCCTGGCCATTTTGGACCCTTCCAAGTGTATTTTGGCCCATCTGCTCTTATATCAATCAGGCCATGGTCTTCAATCTATTGTCTAAACCACTTACATCTTCATCTATTTGGTGGCGATCCTCCCCTTTCTTCGTCTTATGAACTAATTTCATTAAAGTCTCCAGCTATCAACCAATGGCCCTTCATCGAAGCCTCAAAGCTTTCTAATTCTTCCCAGAGTATTCTTTGATCTACCTCTCCGGGACTCACATAAACAGCTGTAAAATGCCACCGTTCTTCTTCATCTTTCATAATTCATCCATGAAGAAATTGATGATTCCTTTCTAGAATTTCAAAATTTAGCTTATCGTCATTTCACATAGCCCAATATTCTTCCACTGAAACCTTGAGCTTCCACGATTTCATGGAATCTGAATCCCATCCTCTTTCTTACATAGACCCCTTTTTCCCCCACTCACTTTCATCTCAAGCAAAATGCAAGCAAGGGTTTATATTTTTGCACAATTTCTTTTAGGATGTGACCAAAAACTTTGTTAGCCACCTCTCTACAAGTCCATATACAGATCATAAAAAGCTTATGAAATAACAAGAAGCCCAAGTCAATTAGGTAAGGTCCCATTGTCATGGGACTCCCTGGTCTCCACACAGTCTTCCCCAAACTCCTTAGTCTTGTCCAACAGGACTAATGTTGAATCCAGATCCAAAGGATTATTTGCCCCCTTATCCTCTATCTCCATTCTTTGAGATTCTAACTCCAAGTCCATATCCATATGCTCCTGCTTACTCAGCCATACTCTTTATTCCTTTTTTGCCATGTTTCTTCTTGTCCCTCTCCATCTCATTCAGCTTCCACAGGGCCACCCTTCACATCTTTCTTCATAATTATCCTCATGAGGCCCTTCTTTTGATTCTCCTTATTTTTCATCTGATAAGGCCCACTTAGTGGCTCACTTTCTAATTCCTTGTTTGTTATCCCTTTTTGTATTTCCTTAGGCTCTTTATCTCCTTTATTTTGTGGTTTATCTTCTCTCACTTGTTCTATTTCTTTATTCTTAATCTGAATCCTTGGGACTTTAGGAATTTTCCTTTTATTTGGATTCTTTTGCTTTACCGCACTTGCCTTTTCATGCACCTTAGAATTATCTCCCATATCACCGTCAATCCTCATTTCCCTCTAGAGGTTCTGATTGGCTTCTCGTCCATCAATCCTTTCACCTTCCTGACACTCTTCTTCCCCCATGGAGAGCAAATATGGACATCTCCTTCCCCCTAGTCACCTTTTTGCCTTCCCCATCCCCTACATTAACTAGATTACCATGCCCTTCTCTAATCACTTTTTGTTTTCCTGCATCCACTCTTATGTGCCGCCCTTTCCACTACCTTTGCACTACCATCCGTTCTCCAAACAGCCGACTTGTCGGTGACGTATTCACCTTCATTCTGCCCTCTATTTTTTCTCTAGAACTACTCCCCACTGAATTACCTTCTTTAGTTAGTTCATTCTTCTCCAAGAAGTTCTCCTTACTATGCCCATATCTACCACAATAAAAGCAAATAAAGTGGAACCCTTTGTATTCAACTTTCAATTTCCTGCCTTCTATGCAAGAACTCGGAAGGAGAGGTTTTCGCAAATCCAGTTCAACACAAACTCTAGAATATCCTCCTCTCGAAGTTTTTAGTGTAGTATTATCAATCTTAATGACCCTTTCAATTTGGCTGGACACATTTATAAAAAAATTTGACATCATAATTTTCGGCAGAAACCAATGAGAATCTTACCAAGTTGCAATGTTGTTTATGACTACTTGAGGATTAAAATTTGGTTTCCATGACTGTACAATGACATAGTGATCTAGTACAAGCAGCGGTCCCTCAATTAACGCCTCCATCATATTGCATTCATAAGTAAAATGAGCTAGGTAGAATCCGCAACCAATATCAATGAGTTCCACTGCACCATATTTACCCCACATCGGGTAAATCTTCTTTTGCATGTAATAGAATCCCACTATTCTTTCCATAATCTTGATAATCAATGTATGTTTCCAATGTGCCCTGATTCTCTGCTTTTCCTCTAGAGGGAGATAAAAGTTTAGTCCTTTATTAGTCATCTTCATGGTAATCCCTTCCTTCAAGTCTTTCACTCCTAACATATAGTCCATTACCTCCTCCTCCTTCGAACTTGGAGGAGATTGTTCTGAAAATAATTGATTCTTTGACCTAGCTTCATTTGGTGATAAAATGTCTATGTATGATTGCACTATTTGCTCGTCTCTCACTTCCACTTCTCTATCATCATGCATCCAATCTTCATCTCTTGGTTGCAGAGCAATCATCCTTAAGAATTCCTCTCGCATCTCTTTTCCTTTCTTCTAAGTGACTGACTTTTTCAGCATCATCATTTCAATTAGCACCTTTTTTACTTTGTGCAGAGGCATTTTCATCCACCCTAAAATCCTTCTCATTACTATTACCTTCCACGTTCCTTATATTTGGCACTTCCGTATTCCTCATGACCACCTCTTTCTCAATTTCTATCAGGGATCGGCTATGTTCTAGGGGCCTTGATTTGCTCGGAGAACACCCTCACTCTCTCAAATTAGGATCCTTCGTCGAATCAATGAGGACAATGTAACTTAGATGAAGAACTCAGTAGTAGAGGGAGAAAAACGAAAACCCACTACTTGTTTCCATGTGTATAAATATCTTATATCTAATAATTCTCTATCTTCTTGTTGAGGATGAACTATGGAAATCTCCAGAGCAAAGTCAAATTAGACTCTTTTCTTTGGGCTAGGTTTGTTGGCCCCTTTAGTAAACTCATTTTAAAGAGAAACAAACCATATCAAATTAATTATTTTAAAATGTTATTTTATAAAATGAAAATAAATTTAAATTGAAAAATAATAATTTATCAGTAAGATTATATTTCTATTTTTCATAAAAATAATAAATAGTAATATATATAATAAATATTATATATATGATTATGTGAAATAACAGTTAAATCTATTTCTTTATTTTTTCCGATGTACAAGTTAAATATCTTTCCATCATTTTAAACAAATGATCTTATAAAAAAATGATCAATTTTCATGGCTTCAATTTTACCAAAAATGGCCAATATGTTTTTACAGAAAAAAAAAGCCTTTCATTCCGTAAATTATTTTAAAATTTGTGTTAAAGTTTTATATGCATTATTAACCAATGATTGGAATGTTTGCATTTTTTTTTTATGTAATATCAACCAATTTCTAAAAACTTAATTCAAATCGAGTTGAGTTGATTCATATGAATGTAAAGGCTCTTTTGAGTAATAATTTTTTCTATACACAAGATTTTGAATATGAAAAAAGTAGTGGAAAGAGCAGTTTTCTTAGAGGTTTGGAAAGCTCAAAAATTAAGCGCAACTTTTCATATGTTTAGAAACTTCAAACCAATACGTGGTGGTATGAGATACTTGGTTCATATTATTTTAATTAGAATGATTATAGTATCTATTATCTGAAGTATGATTATCATCTTTTTATATTAACTTTCCAATGCCGTAAATAATTTTGAATGAATAGTTTTGAATACATTTATTCTAATATGTAGGAGTATTTGATAATTTGATAACATAACTAATCTAGAGATTAGGATTTGATGAAAATCTTATCGACTAAAAAGAGGAGGAAGTCTGTAATTAATAAGGTTTTGCTGAAAATTATTAATTAGAAACTATTCAATTTCTTATTCAGAAAATTAAGAGATTAATAAAAATTAATAATACTTTAGGTCAATAATTTCAATCAAATATTAAGTGTTTTCTTATTAAAAATTTAATTAAAAAATTTCCTTATAGAGTGAAAAGGGGTGTAAATATCCGATAAAAATAAAGAAAGACTTTCAATTGTTTATTTTTTACTATTGAATATTTAATTTTTAAAGTTTTCAACAATTTTTTCAAACACAGTCTAATTTAATTGAAATCAATCGAGATTTTGGTTACCAAAAAAAAAAAAAAGAAATCAATCGAGATTTTGGCCAAAAAAAAAGATAAATTATATTGATTAAATTCTATTCAAAGGAACTAGATTCTTTACGTGAGATCAAAATCTATTGGCATATGAGGTGGTAAAAAAGTTACCCTAATCTCATCCTAAATTACAAGGTTATATTTTAAATAAAATCTCATTAACTAAATTTGTCTTTAAATTGGGAATATGTGATAGAATAATTAATTTTTATTTAAGAATAATAATAAAAAATTACTTATTAATGACATACGTATTTAAACTGCCACATCACCGTACATACAGGGATTTAAAGAACCACAACGAATCAATAAGATGTCAATCTAATTCAACATTCTGGGATTTAAGACAAATTCCTATATATGCACTAACAAGAATATTAATTTATATATAAAATAACTAATTAATTTACAATTCTTATATATATATATATAATGAATTAAATATTTATTCTCGAAGGTGAGAATCAGTCATTTCTTTAATAAAAATAATAATTTATATATAAAATATGTTTTGATATGTGAATAAATAGTTAAGTAGTTTAACTTTAAAACTAAGATATATAAAAAGAAAAAGCAATTTAAGATATGAACTTTTTGGCAGGCAACAAATCAGAAGAAAAAATATTTTTAGATGTAAGTTATGAAACAATTGAAATATTAGATATATTTTAATATAATTTTAAAAAATGTAATTTATCATTTTAGATATTTTCAACTATTTTCAAATGGCAAAAGTATACTTTTAGTACTTGACAGTAAATTTCAATATTGTCCTATAACATTAAAATGTTTTTTTAATGTTTTAATTTTTAAAATATGATAATATCCTAATTTTGTGATGCCATAAATTATTTAATTGCAAATGCTGACTCATCAAAATTTTTAAGCTAGCTCATTATGTATTCATTATTCTTTTTTATATTTTTGTTCATTAAAGCAAAAATACGAAACATCCAAAGTAATCATCGAAAACAAACCCACATAAACGAAAGCAAAATTAATATCATATTATCATTTGCCCTTGTCATAAATAAAAATTAGGGCAATATTTGTAGGATGTTGGTTCATATTTGTTTAAGCTAGTTTTCAGGCATTGATAGCTATATATTGCTTCGTGTTGTCTGCAAAGTATAAAGTGTTCGAAAATTTTAATTTTAGATCATGATTATAGACTAACAAATAAAACATTAAATATTGTTTACAAAGAAATTATCAATAATATAGATTGTTAAGTTTACTTGTTTAACATGCAACTCTTATTATTTGATTATGTAATATTCTTCATATAGTGTTTTAAACATGTCTACTTACAATTAATTTTTTATTATACAATATTATATTATTTTCTGTACACAATTATATTTGTTTTACTCTTGTTACACCAATACAATTATAGTTATAGGAAGTTATATAAAATTTGCTAATTGGATTGATCAATAAGCCATCATATATTTTAATGTTTTTTATTATATTTTTTTATCCATTCCATTTTATAAGGTAACATAAGAAATTTTTCTTATTCCATAATATAAGATCATATGTAATAATTTGTTATTTTTATCCATCATTTATTATATTATTAATATTATAATGTATACCATATTTAATAAAAAAATTGAATCAATAGAGATAAAAATAAGAATTTTAATTTTTTTATAAATTTAAAAATATAATAAATATTTCTTAATATCTATAAAAAAATTTTTATTGTCTTATATTATCCAATGGAAATAGTACACGTATGATAGTTTAAATTGTTTTGACAACCAAAAAAACTTTTCGTGTTTCACATGTAAAAATGGTATATTGTATATATCACAAGGCTTATGCACATGCTAGTTTAATTAAATGGTCAAATAATTAATCACAAGAGTGAAGTGTTGTGGTTCCTCATCTCTTCCATTAATTATATGGTTGGAAATTTAATCATCAACTCATGGAAACCAATCTTTAGTGGAAGGATTTACAGTAAAAAAATTAGTCACTATTCCCACTAATAAATATTCTTATGTGCACAAAAAAAAAATTCAATAATTAAAAAAAGTCAAATGTTGGAGACTGTAATTTTGAATGTCATTTCAAAATGAATTAATTCGCCCTTTTCTCCATTTTGTGACGTGGAAAGATTTTTCTTTTTAATCATGGCAGTGCTAATACTTATCACGTTATCATCTATTTTGTCCTATGGTATTCCTTTAGCCTATTGAGTGTTTATTTTGATTATTTTAAAAAAAATTAAAATAATTATAATTTTTAAAATTAAAAATTAAATAAAAATATAAAAACTTATTATAAATTTATTTAAATAAAAAAAATAATAGTTAAAAGTTATAATTTAATTAATAAAAATATAAACGTAATAGACCTTATTTAGCTTATATCAATTCTAGCCGTTATGGTGAAAAAAAATTAGCTGCTCCAAATAACTTGTGATTTTTTTCTGCTAACAAGTTTACTTGAAATTTTTTTAAACATTTGTATTAGTTGTTAAAAAAATTAAATTTTGATAAATTCTCTAATTAAAATATAATAGATTTATGATATGGGATGCACGCTAAAAAAATATTGGATGACCAAAAAAAATGCTGGAACTATGAGTAAATTATATAACATATAATTTTATTTTTTTACCAACATTTATATAATTTTCTTTCAGAAAAGAACAAAGTCATTCAGCAGAGGAGGATATATATATATATATATTTTATAGCAGGATATATAATTTTTAATTTTTTAAGGTCTAATTTAAATTTAAAAGTTTCATAGTTTCTGGGAAAAAAAAATTAAAAGTTACGAAGTTTTGAAAGGACGTATTTTATTTTAAGTACAACGATTAAACTCTTATCTAACCGTACACAGTTTTTTAATCCTTATCAAATGGGAAGGGGACGTGGTTCTCACATGATCCTTGCCTTTTCAATCATATGATGTTGGGGTGTAAAAACAAAAAAAAGCAAAATTTATAAATTATAGTACTCGATTCTTTATAGGTAAGGTTTTCTGATTCTATGGATGTTAAAAAATCACATGAGGAAATGCTATTTTTTTGGGCCTCCTTTTATTTTTAATGGTCAATTTTGAAGAAAATTATTTATCTGTCTTTTAAATTTTAAGTCATTATTAATTATTATTTTCAACTATATTCTTATTTATTATTTTAAAAATAAAAAATAACATTAATCACTTCTTCTTATCTATTCATTTATTAAAGAATATGTTCAAAAATTTAAAAAAAAATTTAACATATTACTTGTATTTCTTAATCTCTGTGTTAAAATTTTAAATAATATATTAAAAAATAGAGGGAGTAATTAGTATTGAATACCTTATATTTGTAAATAAAAAAAGTTATAAACTAATACTCCCTCAATTTCGGTTTATAAGTTATGTTTTTTAGCAATTTATGTTTTACGATATAAGATATTTTACATATTATGTAGTGTATTTAATTTTATTTTGACCAAAATGTCTTTGAGAAAGAATAAAATTTAATTAATATTAGAGAGTTTAATTTATAAGTCAATTATTAATATTTATGTTTTACGATATAAGATATTTTACATATTATGTAGTGTATTTAATTTTATTTTGACCAAAATGTCTTTGAGAAAGAATAAAATTTAATTAATATTAGAGAGTTTAATTTATAAGTCAACTATTAATATTAAATGATAATAATTTTGGTTCCTATATAATAGTTACAAGTGCTTTATAAACCAAAATAGATGTAGTAATTTATAAAGTATTTTTTAGTGAAATTAATTTTTATAAGAACAAATAATAAACCAAAAAGATACCGTTTGGCCTTAAATTAAAATTGGGCTAAGCATTATAATTTTTCAGAGCCCATATTAAATTAAGACAAGAGTTTGATAAGCCTATTCTTATTTTGTTGAGTTTATTTAATTATGAGGCCTTAATATTATATATTTATAAATATATCTATATTAAGCTTGGGCTTATGAAGATATTTTTCCTAATTAAATATTTAATGGATAAGTGGCAGTAAGAACGTGGCTTAAAGAAAGCCAACGTGAAAGTAACAATGAACGTGGGTATGAGGAGGGTTGAGAAGTTGAAATTCTAGCAAGTAAATGTAGACATGAGCTCAGAAAAACTACCGCTTAGTATTGCCTACATATAACATAAAAGCAGTCATGAAAGTGGGATCATTATCATCACATAAACACACACTATTATGCATTTATTTTACTATTTTACTTAAATTTTTTTCATCTTAGCCTTCACCTTACGTACTTTTTCCAATATCACTATTTCGTAAATTTCAAATATCATTATTGTCATTTCTTTGAGTAATTATCTACTTTTACATTTAAATTCTCTATGAGCTTTAGGTTTTCAATATCATATTTTCATCTTTATTTCTGGTATTGCATCTGGGGAAATTGTGGGAAATGACCCTAGGAATTGGCAATCATTCTGATTAGAGGTCAAGTTTTCTAAAATCGAGGTATTTATACCTTTGGCAAGCCTTAAACAAATATTTTCTCAAAATTTATTGTCAACAAATTATTTTTGGCATGCCTAGTAGGACCTGTGTAGGTATCATGCCGTTAAAAGCAAGGAGTTTTTCTAGAAAAGAAGGTACTGGGTCTCACAATCTAGAGGATGCCACTGCAACAGCAAGGCATAGAGGTCACGTTTCATAGATTGTAGAATCCATCAAGCATGGCGAGGTTCCGAATCGACAAGACACAGAGCGGGCTGTAGTTGTTGAAGGACAAACTTTTATGAAAGACCCTATTCTTAATATTATAATTCCTACTAATGCTTCTTTATCTGTGATTGCTAATGTGCTTGATGAGTATTTTAAGAAACAGAACGAAGTGACATAGAAAATAGTGAAGGAGTTCCAAAACAAGGCGGATCAAGAGCAAAGGCAAAGAGATGAACAACAAAAACTCCAAGAAGAAAGTCGATGTAAGAGTGAGGAGGATCACTAATCTCTGATTCGCATGATGTAGGAAGAATGGAGAAGCGTATTATAGTCCTTGGGTGAGCAACTATGACAGGTGCAAAGTCCAAGGATTGAAGAACCAACCGTGAGTACTAAACATGTGAAGCAAGTAGTTGCTAGAGAACTAGGGGGACAATCCTCTAGAGGATCTCATGATGAAGTTTCTCGGGCTAATCCTCAGCTGAGAAGAGATACCAACCTCTACACAAAAGAAATAGAGGAGGATCACTATATAAGGCTGGCCTAAACGGCTGCTAGGAAGTAAAATCATTTACACCACATCATATTTTTGTTATGACTAGTTCTAATGTTAACCCTTATGTGTATAAATAGGAACTTAACATGTACGTGGAGGTCTTGGGGGGTAATTCTCAAAGTGGTTATAGAAGGATACAGCCAGTTCCCCAATCAATTCCTTAGTTGGTTCCCCAGCTAGTGCTCCAGGCTGCTCCTTAGCAAAGGCTTCTTAGCGAGTAACTAGTGTAAGCAAACGTTGACTCAATAAGAGAGGTAGTGCAAGAGCTCTATGGTCTAGGCTTAAGCCAGGTTGCAAGGCCAGAGTTTCATACTCCGTATCCTAAGGCAATTGCTAGAAAGAATCCTTACCCAAGGGGATATAGGGTTCTTGAGTTTGCTTTATTTTGGGGAGGGGGACAATTTACACTAGAACATGTGGCTAGGTTCATAATACAATATGGTGAGCTGACTAACTATGAGAATTTTGCAAAATTTAAATTAAAGTTGTTTTCCAATTCAGTTATAGTTGCAGCTTTTACATTGTATATCATTCTACCTAGAAACTCTATATTAAACTTCAATGATATGAAGAGATTATTTCATACACGGTTCTTTAGAGCTAAGCCTAAGGTAAGCATTGCTAAGTTATCAAGGGCCACTCAAAGAATGATGAGATTGGTGATCAGTTCATTTCTAGGTTTTTAAAAATGAAAAGCAGGTATAGGATTCAGTTGCCAGAACATGAGTATGTGAAGATAGTGCAAAAAGGTTTTTTCATAGAGTTGAGGAAGAAGTTCCAAGGGGTTGAGATTTATGAACTTTCAGCAAAGGTATCTGAGTATAAAGAGTTGTTGTATGAAGAGAATCAAAGGATGGAGTCTGCTATGGAGACCTACTGTGTTGAGGTAAATTATAAAATGGTTGTGGTTGATTTAACTAACTCTGGTTCAGTTATGTGTCCTTTACTGGTTATGAAGGGTCTAGAAACCTGGCAGAAGGAATCAACAACTAGTGCTCAGCTTAATTACACATTTTATGCTTTTAAGATTGAACATATTTTTTATTACTTACTAAAAGAGAAGTTTATCACACTTCCAACTAACCGCAAGATTCCAACTAAGGAGGAGTTGAAGGGAAAACAATATTGTAAGTATCATCACTCTTGGAATCATAACACTAATGCTTGTTAGTCTTTTAAGAATGCCTTACAGGAAAGATAAATAAAGGAATACTCAAATTTCCTGAGAAGAAGGAGATTATGATGGTGGATAAGGATCCTTTTCCGATAGCTACCATTAATTTTGTGAGGTTTGATTTGTAGACTCCTATTGATGCCAAAAGGATGGCAAAAGGAATTTACTTTCAACCTCTACTTCATCTTAGAAGGAGGTACAGAAAAGAATAGAGGCCTAAATATTATCTTCCATACCTTAAAAATGTGTGGAGGAGGGTTGAGATTACTGGTATACCAGAAAGGAATGAAGCTCCTCAAAAGAAGCAACAACCAGTATAGGATGCTTTTAGGCAACCTTTAGGGAAGTATTATTTCATGGTCAAGTACACGACATTAGCAATCAAGAACTAACCGGTGGGTAGACCATCAAGCTAGAGACCATTCAACAGGGCACTAAGAAAAGTCCAATTCAACAGAAAGCAATCTAAGTTCGTGGTTCTTCCTCAGAATATACAAACAAAAAGATGATAGGTGGTGATGCACAAGAAGTTTCCCCAACCAGTTACTATGACACAGAAGAGATGACTTCAAAGAAAAAGAGATGCTGCAAGGAGGGAGGTGGAGATATAAAGAGCAAAATGAGAATGCCTCTAAGGAGAAGGTTACTGTGGAGAAAAGTAAATTTAAAATGAAAGCAATAGAAGATTCAGAGTCTGTAGCAAGTATCAAGGAGGATGAGAACCATAAAATGGCTTTTTTCTTAGTAGGTGATATTCTTGTACCTATGTGTGCTACGTCTACTCTAACTTTACCTGCAATTTTCTAGAGCAACAGTGAAACAAAAATTAGGAGGTGAAGGCTACTATTCAAGAGAACTGAGGGAGCCTAATAAGGTGGTTTTTGATAAACCGTTGAAGCAAATATCAATGCATCTTGAGCCACTATATGTTGAGGCTCATTTGAATGATAAGTTACCTCTAGAGTTCTTATTGATAATAGGTCAACTGTGAATGTTTTGCCATTTAAAATGTTGTGGGCCCTTGGAAAATTTCAAAAAGATCTAATTTCTATAGAAGTTTCAGTGATAGCTTTTACTAAGATTCTAATCAAAGTAATAGGAATACTCCATATGGAGGTTACAGTAGGCATTAAAATCTCTTTGTCTGCATTTTTTGTTGTGAATATGGTCGCTAATTATAAAATGCTTTTGGGAAGGGATTGGATTCACACAAATCAGTCTGTGCCATCCTTATTACACCAGTTTCTATTATTTTAGAAAGGTGAGAATGTGGAAATAGTTCGAGTAGATGATAAGTCCTTTCACACATACTCAGATGCAATAGATGCAGGATTTTATAACTCAAATTGTGGTCTAATCAAATTCCTCAGAAAGAACAGGTTTGGAAATCCTACAAGTATTATTGTTTCTAATGAAGAAGAGTTAGTTTGCAGGAAGCAAGCAAAAAAATTACTGAAATCCACAGCCATTGTACCTTATAGTAGGCTGATGAGTTCTTCTATCATTGAGGAGATCAATGTTGAATAGGTAAATAGAAAAACAAGCGGTGGCTACAACAATAATACAAAAAGCATGTCAATAGCATCTTTCAGACAGTTTGGTGATGAAAAAAGTTGAAGGTTCTTATGGAGCAAGAGATAATTTTTTAAAAGGATAAAGATAAGGCTAGATTCAAATAGTAAAATGGTATCTACTATTTAAAAATATATATCTTTAAAATATCTTCATACAATCTTGACCTACTAAGATACGACCAAATTGTATGTGAGGGCAATTGTTTGACTTAAAATTAAAATTGGGCTAAGCATTATTAATTTTTTAGAGCCTATATTAAATTAAGTCAAGAGTTTGATAAGCCCATTTTTATTATGTTGAGTTTATTAATTATTAGGCCTTAATATATATATATATAACTATATTAGGCTTGGGGTTTGGGAAAAGATTTTTCCCAATTAAATATGTAATGGATAAGTGGCAATAAAAATGCGGTTTAAAGGAAGCCAACGTGAAAGTATCAATGAAAGTGGGTATGAGTAAGGCTGAGGTGCTAAAATTCTAGCAAGTGGATGTAGATATGAGCTCGGGAAAACTATCGCTTGGTATTGCCTATAAATAACATAAAAGCAGTCTTGAGAGTGGGATCATCATCAGCACATAAACACAAACACTATTATGCATTTATTTTTCTGCTTTGCTTAAGTGTTCTTCATCTTAACTTTCACCTTATCTACTTTTTCCAACATCTCTATTTTGTAAATTTCAGACATCATTATTGTTATCTATTTGACTAATTATCTACTTTTGCATTAAAACTCTTTGCAAGTTTTGGGTTTTCAATATCATCTTTATTTCTAGTACTTGCATGTGAGAAAATTGTAGGAAATGGCCCCAAGAACTTGCAATCATTCTGATTAGAGGTAAGTTTTCTAAAATTAAGGTGTTTATATCTTTGGCACATCTGAAACATATATTTTCTCAAAATTTATTGTCAATAGATACATTAAAGTTAAAAAAAGGGAAATTAAAATGATCCCATTGACCAAACAAGATAGACATCAAAAGAAAGGGAGGTGGTTGATTGAATCAGGAGAGCACTTTCGATGCTCATCTCTAGTAATGACCATTGTGTGTTTATCTTGTCCTTGGGTCATTCAGGTCAAATATGAACAGTTCAGGTTTAATTATATTTTTAATATATATTTATTTTATTAGATATAAGATTTAAAGTAGATATAATTTTATAACTATTATTTTTTTAAGAAAAATGTTATTATTATGTAAAATATAAAAATAAAAAGTTGTCAATGTGGACCACACATATTAAAACTAGACTCTCCAAATCTACTCAAAGTGTTTTAGTATTTTGAAATTAGATATGACTAGGAGTCTAGTAGGAACCAGCTCGCTCAGTTGGTGTCTTTTTCTTGGCTGTTTTATTCATGATTTTATTCCTCTCGGTAGTTGATTTCTTATTCATCAAGTAATTTATCTTTAATCCTTTTTTCGAAAAAAGAATCTTATAAAATAATTTATCATTAAAATCAATCACCCTGTAACAGTTTTCCTTATCGTTGTTATTCAATCACTGAATCACTCATCCGGGAGTAAATTGATATGAACGTTTTTCACTCACTATTTTTTTTCGTACTATTTTTAAATAAAAGGGATTTCCATAAGATTTAAATTTAAATTGTTTTATATTTGGAGAGGATTTGCAGCTTTATCTTATTGGATTGGGATTACTTTACGGTGCATGAAAAGTCAAATGCGCTGAACATGAGATAAATATTTTTAGTTAAGAAAATGTACACTTTCCCAAATAAAAATTATTTTTATCACATTATCATTATTACTCCCTCAATCTTATTTTATTTATTATTTTAAAAATTTAAAATTTTTTAATTTATTTATTATTTTATATTATTAATAAAATATTAATTATTATTTTTACTATTTTACTCTTTTATAATAACAATAATAGATGGAGTAAAAATTATTTTTAATATTTAATTTAAATTATTATATTATAATTTTATAGATTTATATAAAAATTTTAAAATAATAGATAAAATAAAATTGATGGAGTTTTTTTTTTCTCCACCTTTTCATATTATTTATAGCACACGCAACATAAGCTTTCAATCTATTCCACTGCTTTTTCGGGCCTAATTTCAGATTCTATGGCTTTGAAAATCACAAAAAATTTACGTGGTTCAGAAAAACGGGGAGGGAACAATAAATTATTAGAACAGCTGTCAGGGGTATCTTGGTACTTTCATTAACCAGCCGCGCTATATAATGCCGTTCGTTCGGCTTCCTCACGCATCATACTGAATTACTGATAGTGATTCACCAATTGCGATAAGCGTTATCTCTGGGTTTTCTGAAAGTTCTGATCGTGGTCCAATATTTCATCTCGATCTCGTTCTTTCGAGTTTTGATTCGCTGTAAGTACATTGTTATTCGCCTTCTTTGTCTTTTCAGTTCTTGCAACGATTTTGTTTTTTATTGCTCTCCGTTTTGTTATAGGCAAATTGATTGGATTCTCAAAGTTTGATTTCGGAAAAGGGATACCGGAGCAGGTTAATTTATACTACAACTGTTTATCAACAGTAAGTATGCGAATTTGTATGTTATGACGCAATCAAAGATTGATCAATTGCATATCTGCATCCCCATATGTATTCTTCACATATTAGTATTACCGTGTTATTCCTATTGAAGGAATAGGCGTATCTTTTGTATTTGTAGTTGAGGGAATGGGTTTTGGTTAAATATGACGACTTGAGGGAATCTTGATGCCTCACATTTATAATTTATCACGGTGCTGGTATTTTTGTTTCTATTTTATGTTTCTTTTATCCGATTATGAAGTTAGTCTTATATTCTGATTTGGGCATGCGGGTTTGGGGTTTAATTCACAGCATATGTGGAAGTGAACTTTGATTTTTTTTTGGCCTGAGAACTTCAATTATTTGTGTCTATAATTATCTGGCCGTTGCTGCTGAATTAGTTCTCTAGAATCGATTTTTGTGATTTACTAGAGTTATGTTCTTAGCAATCAGTAAAATTGTTTTCCTAACTTCTTTTTATCTATTTATCTTCAATGGTTCATTTTTTATCTTTCTCATATACTCGATTTTCAATGGTGAATAATATGCTTTTTAGTCTCTAAATTTTTAATTAATTTTAAATTTATTTCTTATAGTTTAGAAATTTATAAGCAAGTCTTTATAAATAAAATGATTTTTAATTTAGTTTTTGTTAATATGTTTTGATCACTATTTGTCGTATATGTGAGTTAATTTTACTTCATTATTTATGCTTTTATTATATTTGTTATCATAAATCATAGATCCAGTATATTAAGATGATGCATAATTAGTTATATGAACAAAATTTAACAAATACTCACAAAAATTTAATAATTGGATCAAAATTGTAAAGTTTTACACTGTAATGACTGGGTTAAAAATTGAATACCACTATAGGGATTACAAGTATAGTTTTCTCTTTTTAATTCAATTTTGTTACACTAATTGGTCCTGCAATCAATAATGTTTGATGCAAACCCTTTGGACTAGGTTAATTAAGTCACTGTAAAACAATGGATTTTCCAAAATAGGGGAATTTTTGGCACAAAATTTGAAGTTTGGAGGCCTCAAAATAATTGATTTTTCAATACTGTGAAATAATAGAAGTTCTTCTGTTCTCAATCATGCTGCTGTGTTCTGGAGATATTATAATTTTTTTCTTTTCAAACTGTTTATTTACATGCATTTGATTAAGCAGAGGTTAGAATAACATCTCTCTTCTGATAACTTTGTGCCTGCCTTCTTTATATTTATTGGCTCATAAGGAAACCGATCAACAAATTTTGATGATCTTGAAAAATTGGTTTTGCATTATTTTCTTGTTGGATGAGATCATTGCTTCTTATTACTGTATTGTTTAAGCTCTTGTATGGTTAAACTATTGTTCTACTATTTGCTGACGAAGTGAATTCTGAATTTTTTTTGTTCTTTTCTTTCTGAAAATGGTGGACTTGCATTCAAATTCTGGTAGCTGAGTTGAAAGAACTCCATGAACTATAACTTTGTGGTTAATTGTTTTTGAAGGAAATTGTGAATGAACTGATGGAGACTAAAGGTGGGAAAAAGAAGTCCAGCAGTAGTAAATCCTTATTCTACGAAGCTCCTCTCGGTTACACCATCGAAGACCTTCGACCAAACGGTGGAATCAAGAAGTTCCGATCTGCTGCTTACTCCAACGTTAGTCCCCAATTCATCTCTTCTGGTAATCACAGAGAATTATTGCTAGAATGATTTCCTTGTATTTAACTTCATGTTATTTCTTTTGCAGTGCGTTCGGAAGCCATCCTGAGATTTCCTTGTTGTTTGTTTGCAACATAACCCCTAGCATTTGCATACTGTGATAGTAGTATACTCTCCACGTTCTCTTTCTCCCTGTCATTCTCCTCCCTGCTTTTCTCGTTCTCTTCTGCTCTGTCTGCACACCAACACTTTGTTAAGTCAAGATGGCCTTGACAAGCTCTGCTATTGGTTTTGAAGGCTATGAAAAGAGGCTTGAGATATCATTCTTTGAGCCTGGGTTATTTGCTGATCCCAGAGGTTTAGGCCTCCGGTCACTGTCAAAAGATCAATTAGATGAGATTCTGAAACCAGCTGAGTGCACCATTGTTGATTCACTGTCCAATGATTTTGTTGATTCTTACGTTCTTTCAGAATCTAGCCTATTTGTCTATCCTTATAAGGTTATTATCAAAACTTGCGGTACTACAAAGTTGCTTCTGTCCATTCCAGCCATTCTTAAGCTGGCTGATGCTCTTATGCTTCCTGTGAAATCTGTGAGGTACACTCGGGGAAGCTTTATTTTTCCCGGGGCACAGCCATTTCCGCATCGTAGTTTTTCTGAGGAAGTTGCTGTTCTTGATAGCTATTTTGGCAACCTTGGTTCTGGCAGTAGAGCATATATGATGGGCAACCCTGACAGAAAGTCACAGTTATGGCATGTGTACTCTGCTAGTGCCCAGCTGCAAAGTGGAGCAGAAGCAACCTATACCCTGGAGATGTGTATGACTGGTTTAGATAAGAAAAATGCTTGTGTGTTTTTCAAAGCAAACACAAGTTCAGCTGCTTCAATGACTGAAGACTCTGGAATCCGCAAGATTCTTCCAAAGTCTGACATATGTGATTATGAATTTGATCCCTGTGGGTATTCCATGAATGCAATAGAAGACAATGCAATCTCCACCATCCACGTCACCCCAGAAGATGGGTTCAGTTATGCAAGTTTTGAAGCAGTGGGGTATGATTTTGATGACAACTCTCTGACCGGGCTAGTTGAAAGAGTCCTAGCATGCTTCCAGCCATCTGAATTTTCTGTTGCTTTGCACGCTGATGTGCATGATGAAGCACTTGTCAACAAATTTCCCCTCGCCATTAACGGATACAGGTGTGGAGAGAATAGCAACCAAGTGCTGGGAGAGGGTGGTGCTTTTCTGTTCTGTGGCTTTGTCAGGGCTGAAGGCTGGGAATCTCCAAGGTCTATTCTGAAAGGCTGCTGCTGGAGTGAGGACGAGAAGGAAGAAGGGGAAGAGACATGATAGTTGTGTGTATTTAATAATATTTGTGTGTTTATTTTTACTGATGATGAATAATATAAGTTTGGGGTTATTGTTGAGTGTGGGGCAACATGCTATACATGAAATGTTGCTTAGCTTTTCATGATTATTGAAGTTTGTTTTTTTTTTGTTTTGACGTATTCTGGGCTTGTGCCCCCCTTGATAGGTTTGGACCATGCTCTCAGTACTATATAAATAAAAGTTTGTCAATTTTACATCGATTGTTTGTTTTTTGGTGCATAATTAAGGTTGTTTATAAGTATGGATGATACACTATTTGGTTCAACGTCAACCCCAAAGTATGCATGAGACAATGGTGTACGCATCCATCACATAAATAAATATAATGGAATGCAGTGGAATGAAACTAAAGTGATTTTGACAATAAAGATTGGATCACATGAGCCCAATGGTGAATCATAAGAAAAACGGCATCCCTTGTTACACACTGTTTGGCGTGTCATCTTGGTACATATGGTCCTAGAGGAATACCCGAGAGAGGTTTGTAACTACCTCACGCACCAGAGTAGGAAAAGTGTAGAAAGTGTGCGGCTTAGAGTGGGGCTGTTTGGAGTACAAAATGCAATATAATAGAACTAGAAATTGAATATTAATGGTATTTGGTTTTAAGTGCATTTACACTTGTTTTTGTGTAGAGTTTTACACTTATGTTATGTGGTCCAACCTTGGCTCAATATTCTTTTGAAAAATTAGTTTGTACTACAACAATAAAATATAATAAATATTAAATATTTAAATTTTAATTTTCATGTGTGAGAAAAAAACAGATTTTTTTTCTAGCACAAACCAAATCACTCTTGTGAGAATCCCTTCATCTTTATCCATCGGGGCCTACCCTCCATTTTTTAAGCCAGCTTAAATGTGATAACGGCACTGCTATTATCAACTATCAAGCGTGTACCCTTACCAAAAAAAAAAAAAAACTATCAAGCGTGTACGTCTTTTTTTTTTTTTTATTCCTTCCTTTGGCTTCTCAGATTGGATTCTTGGATTAAATTCGACCTAAGTTTAAAGTGATTATTATTAAGTTTTGTAATAAAAATATTAGGTTAAATCTACATAATTTTCTAACCTTTAGGCTTTAAGTTATATTCACATAATTTTTTTTAATTTTAAAAACTGATAATAAATCTTTTTGGAACTTTTAAATTTCTATAAATAATTCCGCTAATTGGTCTATTTTAACTGATTGATAATAACGGGATGATTATAAATAACTAAATGTAAAAAAGTAAATATTTTATATAGTTTCACTCATTTGTAGAATCATTTTCTTTATGTCTCCCCAATAAAATAATGCAAACATGAAGAAAAATCAAATTATAATAAGTGTGAACAAGATGACCCTGAAAAATAGCATGAGGACCACTATAGAACGAGTCACATGAAAGAGATATATAAAGTTTTAAATGGATTTATCAGATCCAAAACCTTAAACACAATTCAGTGAATCTAAAACAATTAATTATTGAGAATTTCTTGGCTGGAAGGCAGGATCTAAGAAAAACTCTGGACCACAAGATCCAATGGTCAACAAGATGACGAAGCATCATATCAGAGAGAGAGGGATGATAAGTGGCCTTATTCAAATCACGTTGAGCAAAAAAGAGGAACACTTGTCCATCAATCCAATATATATGCTTTTCAGAAACTATAAATATATATGAACTCAACCTTCCTATTCACCCATCAACAATTGTTAATCGATCTTCACACTTCATTAATCTTTTTCTTATTATATTACACAGAAAATGGACTCTAACAAGGCAAGCTACAATGCTGGACAAGCCCAGGGCAAAGTTCAGGTTCATTTAATTTCTTCCCAAATTAATCTGTCTATATATAATTACTCTTCAAAGTTTGAAACTTTAATTATATTGCAGTAATTACATACATATATATGTGTGAATTATGCAGGAGAAGGCTAGCAACATAATGAATAAGGCAAGCGATGCTGCACAATCTGCTAAAGAATCCATGCAAGAGGTTGTATATATAGTTAACTTTGATATATGAACATTATGGATTTGCAAGAGATTTATATAAATGGAATAATATAGATATTAAGTGGAGTAATATTATTAATTAGTTAATTAAGATATAGTGTTTGATATTATGGTGTGTAGGGTGGGCAACAGATGAAGGCAAAGGCACAGGGAGCTGTTGATGCTGTGAAGGATGCAACTGGGACGAACCAAAGCTAAATAAATCAATGAAGCAATGAATGAATAATGGTGGTGGTGTTTATTTTATTTCCAATTTCATCATCAATAGATTTTCATTTTTGGATCCACTAAATAATTATTATGATAAGTTTTTTTTTATTTATATTCTTAAGACTAGACCTGCATCCTCTATTGTAAGAGGATATCAAGCTGACTTGGGAAGTTTTGAGGGATAGAGATGATGTTGGTTAATAATGTCTGATGATGAGATGTTTCTGTTTGTGTCTGTAATAATGTTTTGGTTTCAATGAATGAAGATATTTTGTAGCCAAAAAACAAATCTTCATCATCCATGCTTTCACATCAAATTTCTTTTCGTAATCAAAATTATACAAAAAAAACTATTAAATAATTTAAAAAAATGAAAAGAGATACCATAACCAAAAAAAAAAAAAAATAAAGATCCTGATACACAAAAATAAAGATGTGAGTCTATTTATGCAGATAAATCTAAATAACCAAATAAGTTAACAAAAATAAGCTCTCCCTAAAATCTCGAAAATTAATGGGATTTAGCCGTTGTGAAACCCTTAAAAACCAATCACTATAGCAGAACTACTACTACTATTAATTATATCTAATAATTGTATCAATAAATTTACCGAATTTTATATATATGTTTTTCGGTCAGAAAATTTTATAATTACATGCATTGCACCACCCACAATATGGCACCCCTACGTTTTAAATTAATAAGTGAAGCCCGTTTGACTAGCTAGAAACCATAAAACAAAAACAAAAGGTAATATTAGCATGTTAAGGTATTTACCTTTTGAAGAACAAAGTACGAATCTCAGGAATATGTTCATATTTAGTTCTTGAGGTCACCAAATAAACGAGCATAATTAATGTTTTATGAAACGAGATAAAATATGAACGCAAATCTCATCAACTTCTCACCACCTGCTTCAATATATATATATATATATATATATGAGGATTATACTTCTTGACCAAAAGGAATAAACACTACAACAAAAATGAGCTCCCGTGATGTTTAATTTTTTTATTTTCAGAATGTTTTTTATGTGTTCTATATGTGAGCGTTCCAAAAAAATTGGGGAATGCTTCACTTTTTAATGGAATCATTCTCGAATACCTATTTTTAGGCACCTTTCCAAGTAGAAAACGTTCCTGAATACCATTTTTGTGCGCATGGTTATTCGGTGCACCCAAATACCATTTTTGGGAACGTTTTTATAAGGAAAGCGTGTCCGAATATTAGTATTTGGGCACGCTTCCTAAAAGAAAACGTTCCCGAATATTTTTTTAAACCATAAAATTCCATTTTTTTTTCTTGCAATCCCTGTCTCAAGAACCATTCCAACAATATGACAATACAAAAGTAAATAATAATCCAACCATTTTTAAAATTTCATTAAATATGTATAGAAATTAAAGATTACATGCTTTTTGTTAAAAAAAAGTTCATATCCATTACTTATCTAACAATATTAACTTGCATATGTCTAATTGTCACCAAAAAAATATTTCATATAAAATTACGTCAATCATTAATACCATAGCAGAAACCATTGTAATGTATATAGATACCCATTAAAAAGTAGAAGGGAGATTATTATCACTTCTCAAGCACCAAACAATTCTTTGCCACACATAGGTCCCATGACTTGATACTCAAAATATTATTACACTGCAATCAAGTTGATGCAAAGCCTTTGTATATGGAAGCCAATAAAATATGCACGATAACAAGACATTCCAACCAAAATTAAAGACCCTGATCAATCATATAATCATCAAGCCTTTCCACTATCATGTTGCACTAACTTGCAGACATCGGTTCATCATAAATTCCAATGATTAGTGCTTGATTGGTCTTCTTGATAGTAACACCACCAGGACCCTGCATCATGGGGGAAAAGGTTGAGAATATAACTATAATGGAAATCACCAACATAAGGTAATATCTTACAAAGAGATTGAGCTAAAAACTGAGCAATTATAAGCTTCATAAATGAATCGAAAACTTGTGAGACAGTTATTGAACTTTGAATTTAAGGCGACAGTTGATGACAGATAATCATTGTATAGAGCATTTGATTGTTGAAAGACAGTATGCACAATCATCTCAACGTAAATTCATGCATAGTGATTGAAATGAAATGAAGACAAACCTGAATAAGACATAAATTTCAGTATTGTGAAAATCAAATAAGGTCTAGAAACGACATATGTTCTGTTTATAATGCCATCATTTGCCTGCATGACTGTATTACATGAATGTTACTTAATAAAAAAAGCTTCTGTCTAGACTTTCAGGAAGTCACCCTATTGCACTCACTAAACAAACTCCATTATAATTTTCTTGTGCATGTTGATAGATGGGTGGTAGGATGGCAGCTCATAGCATAATCCATTGAATAGTTCCACCAATACTAATCCACAAAATTTATTGAACGACAACAAAGACAACATTAGAAACATCCGATACCTTCTTCCCTCGAATAACTGCCCCTAGTTCACCTTGAATCACCATATATTTTGTGCCACCAAGAGATAATCCAGTTGGAGCAAGTGATCCAGGCTCGGCAAAATCATTCATGATAGCAGTTATTTCCTTAGGCTTGAACTGATACAAAATTAAAAAGGAATGCATAAGAATGTCAAATTGAATAATATTTAAAAAGAATCTGTTGGAAAACGCTAAGAGAGCAAGCAAACTGATATAAGTAATGAACCAAACACACTAGAAGCTTAGAAAAAACTATAGAGAAAAGATGAATACATCCATAATCTAATTGAGCATTCCAGGCCACTAGAAGCTTCTTTTTAAATTGGATCGCCTATCTACACAAACTTGCCCATGTAAGAAACGTTTGACATAAGAGATTATGATTAGTGACTACAGCAAAATTTACAACCCTAGGAAACATAATTTTTCAAATTTCACCTGCCAAGTCAAACTATTAGCTAAACCCTAGGACTACTTTGATATTAAGTGCTCAATTCATATAAAAAAAGTTATTTTAAAAAATATCAATTTAAACAATCCAAATTCCACATCAGTAAATAAGCACAAAAAAGTTTGTTAGCCATAGCCTAGATGACATTCGATACCAGGAAAGCCAATAGGTGTGTTACAACAATAAATAGTTGACAATAAGGCATAATAAAGTAGTTTATAACATGGGTTGCGATACATACCAAGAAATTTAACATCAATGATCATACACACACACACACACACATATATATATATATATGCCTAAACAATTAGCTTGTAATAAGAATTACTCAAATAATACTCCAAAGTTACGAAGAATTATGCATATTGGATTAGAATGAGAAAAGTATTATGCAATGGTGGAAAAGCAAGCAAAGTGATCAATGTCCACGACCAGACCTCACAATACCCACGAGTTTAGTGCTTAATCAAAAAAGACTTATAATAATATTTCCCACTATTTTCTTTCGTGCTTGATTATAATGATAAAGTCTTTCCAATAATATCTTCAAAATGCATTGTTGTAGAATTTCTTATTAGCATAATAACATATTCTTTTATCTAGAATTTGGATGCAAATCAACCAGTGAGGTAAATAAAAAAAATGAACTACTCTTTTAATCCATTTCAGAATACATAACTTGCAAAGATAAAAGAAGAAATCGGTCATTTTAACACCAGACCCCACAATAACCACAAGTTTAGTATAAAAGAGGTCGATGACCATTTACAATAAGAAACCCATTCTTCAACTTCACAGATAGCTCACCAAGCTGAAGAATAAAATGATTTCAAAATTAACTGCCAGTAGAAGATTTTCCATTCTTTCAATAGTATATGCATCAAGTTAGAATCACTATATAGCATAGAAACCATACCTCATCTCACACGGCATTTTAGTGTTGCCCTGATTTCGATGCGAAGAAGGAAATGCATGTTGCTCTGTTTTGTTGCAAAGATGGAGATGGCCTCAGCTTGGGTTTCACCGGTGGTAAGGTGGAGGAGGAGCTCATGTCATGGCTGGTGAGGTTTAGTGCAGCTTGCATCAATGGATGATGAGGTTTGATGGAGCTGGAAGCAAGAGGGAAGGCCGAAATCGTTTCAAGGGCATGAAGTCACAACTCGAATCTTTGAGCAAAGCTCCTTAATGGTGGTGGCCATGGTGATAAGGTATAGAGGGAAGGCTGAGAGAGCTGCAAAGGAGAAGGCACGATGGTGAGAGAAGGAAGGCCAAGAAGTTTGGGATTATTCTGTCGAAGGATTCTTATTCTGTGACCTAGCTCAAATCCATTTTAAAAAAAAATTACTCGGCACGCTCATTTGAAAGCAATGTTTTGCAATTATGGAAGCCTTCTGGAACGCTTTAATTAATAAAACGTGCCAAAAGACCTTTCCCAAGATGCATTGTGACAGGGCGCAAATTTTTGGAATGCTTTATTTAGAAAAAGTTCCCGAAGGTCAATGTTTTGGCACGTTTTTCAGAAAATCATTCCCGAAATGATTTTGCAGCACATTTCATCAATAAACGTTCCAGAATCAGCGTTCCTAAAGGCCAATTCTGTAGTAGTGAAAGTGATTTAATTGATGTACTTGTAATATCCAGTATTTGGTTGTTAAAACTTTCTTATTAAATCAAAGTTTAACAGTACATGTGATAAACAATATTTTATTTCAAATAATATCTTACATTTTTACTGAAATTAAAATAATTAGTAATCTATAACTTTTATGTTTTAGCTTTTGCTTTGTTATATAGTCTGATATTAGTGGATGTAATTGACTTTTTGATATCAATAAACTGAATTTTGTTTTTGCCCAAAAAAGAAAAAGCATGTACTGTTTTTATCATATTATTGACAAAATAGTTCTCTGGTACGTCTCCATGCAATTATGAGAGCCATAAGATCAATACTTAATTTCATATTATTGAAACAATGTTTTAGAAATTGAAAGAGTTATTAAATTGATAGAAACACTTCATTAGTTTGATTGTTACCGAATTATAATTAGATTAGTCAGGATTAAATTAATATATTTTTGTTTTATATTTAGATATTATTAAAAAATATTAATTAGTTCTTGTTCCATTGCAAGTTTCAATTTGGGATGTTCTAGACAGGATTAAGACCCGATTTGCCAGTCCATCGATCAAATTAATTAACCGGTGGATCTGATCCGACTTTGGTGACATTAGATTGCAAAATTTTAACATATCGACCCAACCTTTTTGGTTCAAGGGTGGCATTTTTCCTATAATGTCACAAAAAAAATTCTGATGTACATGGGTTCAGTCTCGAAGCCAGCAATGCTGTACGATTCAAACCTGTTTAATTAACTCAAAGTTAGATATATGTTTTAATAAAGAAAAAGGTAAAAAGAGAAATATCTTAATAAAGAAGAATAAATATTTATTAAAAATAAAAAAAATTATTAAAATGGAACACAGTGGTGCGAAATATACTGGAAGAGACGACTGAAATCAACTTATTTCTTGCTGTTTGTTTAGATGTTACAATATTATCTTTTTTTTAAAAAAAAAAAGAAATGGGTAACAGTAGAGAATATAAATATATACATAATATTATACGGAGAAAAAAGGGGTGGGGAAGAAGTAGGTGAGAAGTAGGATAATTGAGTTCTAATTAAAGAGTAAACATAGAAAATAGTAAACCCAAACGACCATAGTGTTTTTGTTTTTTGGCCAATGACTCAAAATATATATTTATTTCACATCCAATCAATAATTAGATTATCACTGTTGCATCCCTTGATATTTCATTATAAAAAATGATTATTTTCATTAATAAAACCATTAGATTATAATTAATAAATATATGTTGATTTTGTGCCAAGTATTATAATTCTCGGTTTCAATTTGATTTGATAAAAAATATCTAAATTTTCTCCAATCAGTTTGGAAAAAAAAAATCTTCTCCTTCCTAAAATACACAATCAAGGAATTAATTAATTTTTATTATTTATGTTTTACCAGATTTTATTATTTATGACAGAGATGCATATATACGAAATTATTTTTTGATATATGGTCATCAAACAATTACTTTACTCAAAAGTGTCTTAACTTGGAGAATTTATCAGATTTAAACTATTTCAGATCAAGTCAAATAAAATCTTTTTGGGCAACATGGATGCATTAAGGGAATAACAGTTTTGATTGTATGTAATCCAAGATTTGGTCTACAATTATGCATTCGACTGGAATAATGAAAGGAAAGAGTACTTGTCTCAATTAGCTGGAAGGTGGGAATGAAGAACAAATCTCTTCCACATCTTTACTGGTCAATAATTTCAGGAAGCCCCATTTATCAGGATACCATGACACGTGGCCTTCGAATCGTGCTAAGTAGCCACGTGGCAACCTTCACTTTGGTTATCTAACAAAATCGAGAGAAATTGAAGAGACACCTGGTAGCAACGCATGGTTTGAGAAACTATATAAACCCTAATTTTTATTCTGAAGCTCGTATATAAAAATCTTAATTCACTACGTTTCTTCAAGTCAATTATTACAGATTAAGAAATGGATTCTGCTAAGGCGAGTTATGATGCTGGAAAGGCCAGGGGAGAAACTAAGGTTAATTAATTAATTAGCTTATTAACTTTTTCTTTTTAACTTCTGCTCAAAGTTAATTAAACGAAATTTACCACAACAATAACGTTATTGCGATTGTAAGTTCTACTAGAAATTAATGATAACCCATATTATATATATATATATGTATGTATGTGTGTGTGAATGGCTTCGTGTGAATTGTGCAGGAAAAGACTCACAACCAGCTGGATAAGGCCAGCGACAAGGCACAATCTGCTAAAGAATCCATACATGAGGTTTCTCCTATTCAATTTCAGTTAGATTAATAGGGAGTGATTTGCAATATGTATACATGGACTGCTATATAATTTTGTGTTAATAGTATCATAGTTAATTACTAAATGTAATTAATTTACTATATTAACTTTGTATCTGAAACTGAAAGGAAAATAGATGCTTGCTCATTGTTCCTGTCTTAATTTGAAAATGAAAATACGATATCTGAATCATTTAGATCATATTTAAGGGATTTATATTTCATTTTAATTTTTTTAATAATTTTTTTTGTTACTAGCCCATTGCAAAAATTTTTGCGACGCTGTAATTTGCGAGGAAATCAACCTGCCACAAAATAGTTTGAGACGAATTAATTTGTTCTTGATTAATGATAGATTCTTTTTCTCACAAATATGCTCTTTTTTGTTGTTGTTGTAGTGAATTTAAAATTATTCAGATTAATCTATACAATTAAGATTTCATTTTAAAAAATGATCACAAACTGTTGATAAAAAAAATGAATATATATATATATATATATATATATACAGAGAGAGAGAGAGAGGATCCAAATGGAAAGTGATATATATGTTTGATGTTATTGTGTGTAGAGTGCTAAGCAGATGAAGGCAAAGGCACAAGGAGCTGCTGATGCAGTGAAGGAGAAGATGAGTAACAACTGAAGTGTGTTGATTAGTAACTAATAGTTGTGTTAATTAATGGAGTACTTTGGGTTTCACTTTGACATTTTTTATATATAATTACTATATATAAACATTGTTCAATTTTTCTTTTAAAAAGTATAATCATTTTTGTCGTAAGTCTCGCATGTGAAACCAATTTCATTATTTAGTGATAAGTAGAATTTTTCATTTTCAGATATATCCACTCATTCTGCTGGAAAAAAGTCAAGTTTCTTATTGTGAGTCACCATTTGATTGCAATTGGATGGTAGTTCTGTTGTTAATTACCAACTTTGGTAAAGAACAAAAAATGAAATTAAAAAAATTGTTAAATCATTTGATAAAAATAAATTATTAAAAATAAAGAACATATTCACCATTTTTTTTTATATTTCACTAATTAAATAGATCTCTGTACATTGTATCGAGGTTGAGAAACAAGTTAAATTATTCACAACTTACAGATGATATAACCTGGCATAGATTTTATATTTTACATTAATTTTAATAAACATTGATGATTTAGTTTTAAAAACTATACTTTTATTAACTGTATATTATGAGCATAAGTGGTGTCGTAAAATTAATAAAGTTTTTCCAATAAATTGAATTTATGTCGCTAATCAATTGAAAGAAATAATATAGATATGAAACTTTTGGAAAAATATTTTTTTAACAAGTTATGACATCTTCAATAAATTGAATTCATGTGCTCTTTAAGAAAAGTGTTGAATTTAAACCTTATAGATTAGTCAATAATACTAAATATCATATGATTCTTAAAAAAAAAAAATCTGACATGAAACTCTAATGATAGTGTAGTACGTATTCAAACTTGGTTTGAAACATGTTTAGCCTATAAAAAATGTGATGCTCAAAATGGTTCGATGATCTGTACTTAAGATTATTACATCCATTCCAAAAGGTAATTTTAGTAATGGAAGGGATGCCTGCAGTTTATTTTAAACAAAAAATTATTTTATTTAAGTATATATATACTTAATGGGCTACAATTCATCCCAGAATATAGAACTAGACAGAACCTCACATTATATATGGTAAACTGTAGGGAGTCATGGGTTAAATAATGGCACACCGTGAACCAAAATAAAGCTCAAAAATTAATTTTAATAAGCAAAACACACTATAAATAGATTAATCCCGGCCTTACAATCCCTTGGCATCATACCAACCCATCAAACTCAAAACAAAGGCTAATAAAATAGTGAATATCATATATGTTTTGACACTTGACCACACACCTAATTAACTAGTCAAAGAATTAAGTATAACGTTCCTAGTGAAGGGGGATTCAAATCCTCATGTATAGGGAGGGGTTCACATAATAATATCAATTGAAAAGAGACACAAATACTCACCGAATCAGCGAGACCTAACGCTCAAGAATTAATGGACCTCACACGCTATATTTATCAATTTGTTTTATCAATAATATTGACTAATTTGGATTCATTAATTCCAAGTCAAACCTCAATTGGAGTGAAATCTCTCTCGACACAGTTTTTACTTTTTATTTAATTTACAAGACTTAAATTCAAAATCTCATTTTTAAGGGATGTTGACTCTCTTATTACTTATTTCAATCATCATTAGTTATATTTAATTATCTCTTTCATCATATGATATTATCATATGTTAGCCTTTCATATATAAACGATCGAGCACCTAAATCCTCGTGAAGCAGGGAGAGGGTATTGAGATCAATATAAGCCCTTGTCAATAGTAGTAGTAATTAATTAATTAATTCTCTGAAAATGCCATTCTCTCTCTCTCTCTGATCTAGAATCTTAAAATAGAAGATCGAAGGATATATACCAAATATATATTGAGGGTGTTATATGGAATGGAGGCTAGGGTGTTATATATATAAAGCAAGATTTACAAGCTTGATGTATGTATTATTGAAGGCTGGTCAGCAGATGATAGCAAAAGCACAAGGGCCTGCTGATGCGGTGAAGGATGCAACCGGGATGAACAAACTAAACTAATTAATTAATTAAAAATGGATTAGCATTAATCCTGTGATCAGTTTGATTTGTGCATGCGCTTCTGAATTTTGGCTTTATATAAGGTTAAGTAGCCAAGTTTTGTCCCATAATATATCCCAAGGGCATTATGTAAATTTGATGCTCTTTTTGTCTGTTGCTTTATTAAAATGCATTACTCATTAGTTGGAGAAATTCATGAGAGTTAACTTATATTACTAGAATATATATATACACACTATTTATAGATATATATTAAAAATGCATTAGGTGAAAGATGTGTCAATAAAATTATAATTTATAAATAACAATAGTCAAGAAAATACAGACATACATACATATATAGTATAATAAAGCTAAAAGTTATAACTATATATATAATAATACTAATATAATTTTAAAAATTTATTTGAAGCAAAAGACAATTTTCAAATACTTCATACCGAGAAATTAAAAAAGGATCATCATCATGATATAGGGAGAGAGAGACACACACAAATATTTAACAGGAAACAACGGATAACATTTGAGATACACTTATCTAATTTTTCTAAATTTTTGCAAAGTAAATCTTCACCATACAATTGTATTCTTGTGTGCCAAAATTTTAACAAACCTGAACTGATATAAATACCATGTAACTTCACTCTTAAAATGCATCCAATAAAAAGAAGAAAAAAAGGGAAAGAAATAAAGAAGCTAAATAAAGAGAAGTAACTTCATTGACAAATATATCCACAAATCCAAAATTATATTATACAAGTAGTTCAAATATATAACTTGAGTTATTTTAACTTACAAATGATAAATTAACATACACAATTGCAAATAGAAGTTTGGTAATAAAAAAACACAGCATTAAATGAAATAAAAAATTAAAATTGACAAGAATAATCAATATGAATATAAAAAACTATTAATATAACTACTTAGGTGCATACATATCTTTCGAGTAAGGGTGAGTCTAGGCCCACTCCCAGATCAACCCCATTTATTAGGCTCAACATTTTTGAACTGATTTGGGTCACAAGTTAAGCCAATTAATCACCTCAAATTCATTATTTCTTTAATTTTCTGATTTGATTTTATAAATTTTATAATTTTGGGTTTTGTGATTCGTTGGATCTATTTGGACTTTTAAGATTTGTTTTCACATCACTACTTAATTTAATCTATGAATTTTTGACAGTATTTCTTCCAATTTTCATTATATTACCTGTTGCAAAGCTTTAGTGTTTATGTATATATAAGAAACAAAAAATATATATTCAAATAAAAGAACTAATTTGCGATAGAATTACCGACGGAATCCTTCGTCACTAAAATCATGAACCAAATTACTGACAAAAATTTCCGACACTGGTATGTGGCAAAGTTAGATAATCCACATCTATCATTCTGTCGCTAATAATGTTAATGACGGAAAGTTTAGTCACTACTTTGTCGCAAAGTTGGAATAATTATATTCTCACTTTCGTCACTAAACGCATTAGTGATGACAGTTTTAGTTGCTAATCCATCACAAAGTTTGAATAAGGCTACCCAGTACTTCCGTCGATAACCCTTTTAGTGACGGAAATATCAGTCGCTAATTAGTGACGGATTTCAAAATTTCGTTGCTAAAAAATTAGCCACGGCTGGATTAACGACTAATCATTTCCGTCGCTAATTTTGTCATTAGTCCGTCACTGATTCGTTAGCAACGAACTTAACCGGGTTTAGCGACGAAATTGCGACGGATAATTCCGTCACTAATTGGCTGTTTTTTTGTAGTGATTCTTTATGTCTTCTGTTATATCTCTTCTCAATCCTTCTTCTTTGATTGAAATCTGTGGTGTAACAAAACCCATCAAAGTTGGGTATGATCAGTTTACCTCTGGTCTAGGTCATGAGTTAATGTAGATTTAAACTCAATCCAATCCATGCATGCTCCAAATTAAAAAAATGACTTAATTTCATATTCATAGTATAGCTTCCAACATGCACATTCCAATATGAATGTTGGCCTAATTGATAGAGATTGGGATTATAATTGTTTCATCTTGATCAATTAAAATTAGTCTTTTTTATTATTTTTAAAATTTCCTTTTTGCTTTCCATGTAGTTAAATTATAAATAATTAAATATCTATTTCTGACAATAAAATTATGGAAAAAAATGCAATAGAAGTATTTCTCAGAAAAAAAAATCTTTGAAAAATTACTGTAATGCAGGTACACTTGATTATTATATATATGTATGTATATATGATATACCATATTAATTAATTAAAAAGGCACCATAATCAAATCTTTTTTTTTCCAAAAGAGCATATGAAACACACGAAGCCAAGACAAATTGAGATTGTACCGTATTCTTTGATTATAATTTTATTAAAAATAATGATTACAAATCCAAAAACTAAAATTCAAGAAAATTAATAAACAAAACAACAGATATTTTGTTTTGGTAATTAAATTCGCTCCCAAAAACTAGGTTTTCGGAGCCACCCGTGGCTTCTTTAGGGGGTAAGAGTGTGGAAAAGTGGTAGCCAATAATTTAAATCCCACTGATGTATTAAAACGGGAAAAAAAACTTTGGTTTCGGCCAATCAATCCCAATATTGCATTCCACATGGTAAGCACAGGCCCAGCGTTACTAAATGCTGGCCCAATACTCAAGATCACGGCTCTGAAGAATTTTATTGACAAATATATAGACCTATTAGATAGTTTTTTCTGTTTTATTATTCTTAAAATAGTTTTATAAAACTGTTTTTGAGAATAAATTTTAAAAAAAATTAAAAAAATCTATTTAAATAATTGTTCTCAAAATCATAAGTAGTGAATGATAGATGTGTTATTCAAAATTTATAACTTTACCATTAATGAGATTGATGTTTTTATCTTTTTTTACATTTTCCAGAATAAAAACTACAAAACACTTTAAAGATATTCTGAGTTTTCTGTTATTTTATTTTTCTATTTTCTAAAACAGTTTATAAAAATTAAGTTTCTCAGCAAGTTTTTTTTATTTTTAAAAATAGAAAAATAAAAAAACTGTTTTCAAAATATTTGTCAACAAGCCCATGTATACTGCTCCAATAATTTAATGCGTTGACATTGATCTTAAATTTAAATGTGTCAATCTATCTGTTTCGTGTTTTTTTTTATATGAAGTTGCCACTAACTGACTACTTTCTTTTATTTTTCTTAATTTTTTTATAATACTAATTAATTTTTGGGAGTCATATTCATATGTCATACCTTATTTTTTTACATTATTTTTTATATATAATACTAAATGAGTTAATTTAGAAGCTTGAATCATTAGAAAATCGAATGAGAAAAATTTAAAATTTTAAAATACTATTTATTTGGTAATTTGATTTTTTTATTAAACTTTGAAAAATCATAACTAATTCTAAAAAAAGTGTATAAGGATAATTCAAATCTCTAAAAATAACTAAAAATATTTCCTATATGAAAAAAATATACAACTAAAATTTAATTAAACCAATTCATTATTTAGGGGGTAAGAGTGTGGAAAAGTGGTAGCCAATAATTTAAATCCCACTGATGTATTAAAATGGGGAAAAAAACTTTTGTTTCGGCCAATCAATCCCAATATTGCATTCCACATGGTAAGTACAGGCCCAGCGTGACTAAATGCTGGCCCAATACTCAAGATCACGGCTCTGAAGAATTTTATTGACAAATATATAGGCCTATTACATAGTTTTTTCTGTTTTATTATTTTTAAAATAATTTTATAAAACTATTTTTTAGAATAAATTTAAAAAAAAATTTAAAAAATCTATTTGAATAATTGTTCTCAAAATCATAAGTAGTGAGTGATAGATGTATTATTCAAAATTTATAATTTTACCATTAATGAAATGGGTGTTTTTTATTTTTTTTTACATTTTTCAGAATAAAAACTATAAAAAACTTTAAAGATATTCTGAGTTTTCTATTATTTTATTTTTCTATTTTCTAAAACAGTAAATTTTTTTTATTTTTAAAAACAGAAAAATAAAAAAACTGTTTTCAAAATATTTGTCTACAAGCCCATGTATACTGCTCCAATAATTTAATGCGTTGACATTGATCTTAAATGTGTCAATCTATCTGTTTCGTGTTTTTTTTATATGAAGTTGCCACTAACTGACTACTTTCTTTTATTTTTCTTAATTTTTTTTATAATACTAATTAATTTTTGGGAGTCATATTCATATGTCATACCTTATTTTTTTTACATTATTTTTTTATATATAATAGCATATATAATACTAAATGAGTTAATTTAGAAGCTTGAATCATTAGAAAATCGAATGAGAAAAATTTAAAATTTTAAAATACTATTTATTTGGTAATTTGATTTTTTTATTAAACTTTGAAAAATCATAACTAATTCTAGAAAAAATATATAAGGATAATTCAAATCTCTAAAAATAACTAAAAACATTTCCTATATGGAAAAAATATACAACTAAAATTTAATTGAGCCAATTCATTTAGACAATTCGTCCAATTATACTATTGATTTGGTCAAAACTACTTTTTTCAGATTTTCTAAGCCATCTGAAAAAATTCATAACAATTTGTATACTTATTTAAATCAAGTGATTTTTGACTTTTTAGAAAGCTCTCTATGTCTAATTTCCAGACATTTATAACACTCATATAAAAAACTGAATTTCAAATAAATAGTGACCATACACTACTTAGTACTAAGAACTGGACAATTTTACATACAACTTCCAAAACCAAATATATATCATTCTTACATGATTTAAACTCTTCCAAAATATGTTCATAACATCCCAAGAACTCTAAAGGAATACTATAGCAACAAAACACAGTTTCATGAAAATACATATGATTTCATACATAGTTACAAGAAAACAAGCAATCAAGGTAGCTATAAATCTAATCATCATTAATCTTCTCCTTACCTCTTGTCTTCTTGGAGGTCTTATTATCACTTGAGTCTATCATGTTAGTACTTGGGGGTAAGATTTGAGAAAATTTCAATAGCTAATTTATTTCATGTCAATATCTCATTCAAGTTTCACAAACATTTTTCATATAATCACATAAATTGTTAAAATACCATATTGTTAAGTTAAAATTTCGGTAGAGGTTCCCCTTAGAAAAAAGGACATCCCGGGGAATAAAATCCCTTATTTTACAGGCAAAACCAGTTACAAAACAACACAAGAGCAATATGGCAAAAAATTATAATCATGGAAACAACAAAAAATAATATATTGCAATAAAATAAATCAAACTACCTCTTATGTATTTTCTTTGCTTTTCTCTTTTGAATCAAAACTTCCACAAGCTTTCTTGAATTCCCACAAGTTCTAAAATATCATTTAATATTCACTTAATCATTTGAATCAAAGGATTTCCTCATAAAGATTCACTTGAACCCTAAAATTTCATATAGTTTATCTTAAGTTTTTTTTTTAGTCCAACACTTATTTTTAACTAATTTAGACTACAGGAATTCATTTTTAATATCAAAACAATGAAAAACCAACTCCTTCTAATCATATTAAACTAACCGAAATAAGGATTTGAGGAGGAAAGAAGTGTTTTCATTTTCTTATTTCCAAACATACCAAACCTTGTTTCTTTGGTATTTTCTCACACTTTCTCTACAATTTCTTGCAAGAAAAACACCTTGTCCCCCACCCCCATGTCTTGAACGAAATTGAACAACAAGAGGGAAGGGACAAAACTCAAAGAAACCAATTTAAATTACTTGAAAACTCAAAGGAAATCACAAAGGAACAAGTAAGGAAATTCTTATCGATTTTTCCTTGAATTTTCTTCTTCTTTTTTTTTCATCCTTGCTTCCTCCTTCTTTCCTTGCTGTTTTTAGACTTCACTCCCTCTTTTTCTCTTGCTAAGGTCGGCCAAGACATGAGTTAAAGGGGAAAATATATAAAACTCACCAACTAATAGAAATTTATCACCAAAACTTCTTGATTTCTTTTAAAAATTCATGAAAAATTAAATTAATGCCATTTTGTCATGTGCTGCAGATGGAGCACGAATTTGAGGGTATTATAGTCCAAAAATTTGATATATTTACTTATCCAGATATATCCTGAACCTGTCTGGACAAATAAAGCTACTTTAACAGTATATTTTACTATTATTATGATACTAATTATAATTATATTGGGATATGAAATTATCATAATATCCTTATTCTAATTGGTTCAAATATGAGGCTCACATATTTTTCTGGAATTAATACTACCTCTTTCTACAGTCCAAACTGACTTTTATCGGGTAAGATATTAATATTAAATCCTAATTACCCAATAAATATTATTTTGATCTTAATAAATTCCATAACATATTTCATTGGTTTTAACTTATTGAGAGTTTCATTTTAACTATAATTTTTCATTTTTACAAAAATACTCTTGACCCGAGATAAATTTATAAATTTTAAAACTTTCAGATTTTAGGTATAATTTTTCCCAAAATTTATAAAATTTGCTTCAGCCGATGTGTACCGCCTTTCCCTCTTAGTTCTCTTTATTTTTTTTTCTTTTTTTCAGGGGTAAAATTATCATTTTCTTTTTTTTTTCCTTATGATCGAGATAATTGATCTCTTTACCCTATTTCATGCAAAATAATGTATACTCATTTTTTTAAATTTTTTATAAATTTTAAAATATTGAGTCTTAAATATCTAGAAAAAAATTTCAGAATATTACAACATTAACTAGTCCAAATCAAAAAAAGTCAAGTAATATAGCTGTAAATGGAAACAAACACTAAACTACCTCAACCAACTCATTAAAGTCATGCTTATTAATGTAGATGTTAGTCTTAATGGTAAATAAGTTTTTATTTTCATTCACAATTTTTATTATTTTTTTTACAGAATTTTCTTAATCTGTATATAGGAAAACTTATATTTAATTCTTTATATTTTTATTGCTAATTTTTCTAATAAAAATGATAAGTGCGTAGTTTTTCAAAAAATGAAAGATAAACAAAAAATTTTTAATTAAATCATGCATCTATCATTTTATTATCCAAAACTATATATTCATTAGAAAAAATTACATTGAAGGACTTTAAGTTAATATTTATTATGAAAGATGATAAACATTATAATTAAACTAAAAGATCCATATACAATCAATTTGCCTTTTTCCCTCCATTCTCCATCTTTTTCCTTTTATTTCCCTCCATCTTTTCTTCTAAATATTTTGTTTTCCTTTTTTTTTCACTCCTAATTGAAAGCATGATGATAAAAGTTCAGGAGGAACCCCCAAAACAAAAAAACACACGGAACAAAAAAAACAATCCCTAGACCATAGTTTTTTTTTAAAAGGTTTTCACAACTTCTATTTATGGAAAAAATTTAGGAGGGAGGGATAACGTTTTCAATTGCGAGTAAGGTTCAAAATTCTAATGGTTTGGGGTCTGACATATGCTTTCAATTATCATTTATGACTTTTTTAACACTTAGAACTTTGGGAATGAATTAGCCAGAGATCTTCCCATGATTAGTTGTCACCGAGTAAAACTTTAGTGACAAAGAGAGAATTTGAACCCACAACTCGAAAGTTACAAAATCATCTCTTTTACCGGCTATGCCAACTTGCATTTGCAGATTTGTTCAACTTTAAATTGACAAAACATGCAAAATAATCCAAACCCAATATAATTAGTGGTTTTGTGCAAAATATCTGCACAAAAGCTTCCATTTTTATAAATTAAGTTTGTCAAATAATATTCAATTTGAAAACGACCAAGACTTCTCAATTAATTCATTCGTAATGAATCAGATAATTGCGGGTTTTTTCCCCTGCACAAATTATAGCCTCTTCGAAGAAACAAATATTGTTAAATATGAATTTATGATATCCAAAGCATAATATTGCTGAGACTAAACTTTTTTTGTTGGGCCAAATTGTTGAGACTAAGCTAATTACTAAACGGTAATTTTTTTCTTGGTTAAAAACTGAAACTGTGAATTTTTTGGTCAATAAAAATTGTGAACTGAAAAGTATAACAAACAATGTATAGATTAAATTAAAGGGAAGGGATGACATTATATTGTCCCAAAGGGGAACAAATTAAAATGATTAGTAATTTTTCTTGAAAGACATTTTCGTTTCTCCATGTACTTATTTGAGGAAAAAAGTTTTGTTTATAATTTATAAATACTATGAATTACTATAAATTTTATATTTTATTGGTGAAGAATTTTATTGATATTGATTATGTATATATTTTTTGGTTAACTGATTATATACATATATATATCATACAGGCCGAAAAAGCCCATTTATCTGAAAAGGGGTGTTTAATTGGGCGTAAAAAGATATTTGGATCCAGGAGTCCACAGACGAAAACGTGACAGGTACCATGCAGCCTCACATCGTAATTCCAAATCCAAAATCCAAATCTTGCAAAACCCTACTTCTCCCACCTTTCTCATTTCACGCTAATCCTTTATCTTCCCCATTTTCGCCAAGTTAGCCTCAAATCCTGATTTCATCGATGAAGAATCAATGGCGTCTTCTTCTTCTTCTTCGTGCTCAGCATCGCGTAGGCATTTACGCTTCCAATCACTTCTCACAACCTCAGTTTCAGGTACACCTCAATCCAAATCTGCAATCACTTCGCTCAATCACTTCACTCCTGCATCACCATTCTGTTCATAACCAAGTCTCGTTGCCCTCTCCTGGTTTGATTGATTTCTTAAACCCCATAAACACCACCACCCGCAGTTTCTCTTCTGAGACTGCTCTTGAGCAGAATGAATCGGATCATGTTGTTGTTGCGGATATATTCTCAAAACCCAGGGACTTTAATGATGTTAAGAAAGAGATTGAATTGAATAATATCGTGATTAATCATGACATGGTGCTGAAACTTTTGTGGAAGCTTGGTTCCAGCCCTGATGTTGCTAGGAGGTTTTTTGACTGGGTTTTAGAGAGTGACTGCAAGAGGTTGAGCTCTAAATCTTATAACATGATGTTATGTATTTTGGGAACCAGTGGTTTCGTTAATGAGTTCTGGGACATGGTTGATGTTATGAAGAAAAAGGGTTATGGGGTATCAAAAGGCGCACGCGATGAAGTCTTGAAAAGCTTTGAAGAGAGTGGAAAGAATGGTGATGTTGAGAAATTGAAAGCTTTGTTTGCATCAGGATCTATTGATAATTCAGCTGAGAAGATGTGCTCAAGGGTCAGTAAAATTGTGAGGCATAACGTGTGGAGTGATGGGGTTGAAAAGAAAATTTTGGACTTGAACATTGTGTTCTCGAGAGATATGGTTGAATTGATTTTGGATAGTCTAGGTACAGATCCAAATAAGGCGCTGATATTTTTCAGGTGGCTAGAGGAGAGTGGGCAGTTTAAACATGATGACTGCACCTATAATGTGATGGCAAGGGTATTAGGAAGGGAAGACTCTGTTGATAGGTTTTGGAAACTTGTTGAGGAAATGAACAAGAAAAGGTATGAAATGGAATCAGAAACATATGTTAAAGTTTTAGGACGGTTTTGTAAAAGGAGAATGATTAAGGATGCTGTTGACTTGTATGAATTTGCTATGGATGGTGCAAATAAACCTTCACCCCAATGCTGTACCTTTCTCTTCAAGAAAATTGTGGTCAGTAAGCAGTTAGATATGACTTTATTTTCGAGGGTTGTGAAGGTTTTTACAGGGAATGGGAATGTGTTGACAAGTTCTATGGTTGATTCCATCTTGAAGTCTTTGACCACTGTTGGCAGGTCTGGGGAGTGCAATAGGGTTTTCAAAGCACTGGAAGATGGTGGAGTTGTGGCTACTGGTAATATACAAAGTAAAATTGCTTTTCAACTCAGTGCTTCTGGTAACAAGGAAGAAGCTTCTGAATTTATAAATAGCATTGAAGCTTCTGGGACTAATCTGGATCACAGGGCATGGGAATCCTTAATTGAGGGGCACTGTCTTGCTGGGAATCTTGATAAAGCTTTTGATTGTTTTCAAAAGATGGTCGAGAAAGAGGGTGTCTCTTCTGGAAGCTATAGTTTTGATTTGTTAATGAATGCATATTGCCAAAAGAACAGGGCAGTTGATGCATGCAAGATTCTTTGCCAATTGGTGAGGGAACAACAGTTAGAGCCCCGGAATTCTACGTACAAGTCTCTAATAACTAAGCTATTGGATCAGGGAGGATTTACAGATGCTGTAAATATCTTGGG
Organism: Adenanthera pavonina; assembly: GCA_026686845.1. NCBI lineage: Eukaryota > Viridiplantae > Streptophyta > Magnoliopsida > Fabales > Fabaceae > Adenanthera > Adenanthera pavonina. Next base: position 46,512,444 of record JAIVEN010000001.1, on the reverse strand, counting down.
TTTAATGAGAAGTCAGGGTTTCCCACCTTTTATTGATCCATTTATTGAACATGTATCGATGTTTGGAACTGGAGCTGATGCAATTCTGTTTCTCAGGGAGATGACTTCAAGGAAGTTTCCATCTACATCTGTTTTTCTTCGTTTGTTTGATGCCTTTTTCAGGCATGGAAAGCATGAAGAAGCTCAAAACTTCCTTTCCAAATGTCCACGTTACATCCGTAACAATGCTGATGTCTTGAATCTCTTTTGTTCAATGAAGTCTAAAGAAGGTGATTCTTCAGGTATATTGGCTGCTTAAGCTTGTAGAAATGCATCTCATAGTACACCATTTTGAAGAAGGCTGTGCTAAAAATTTTTTGAGTATTTATTCTTTGGCCCTTGATCTGAAATCACTGATTTGTGGGATTTAGATATAACAAATGACTGAAATATCTCACATTACAAGGCTTCCCCATGCAATTTGTATTTCACCTGTACTACCACATAATTTCATGATCTTAAGGGCATGTTTTGTTCTGTGCTCATTAAGATATACATCTGAAACCTTTCATCTACCTGGTTTAGTTTTCATTATCTTTTTTTTCCCCTTCTTTGCTACAATGAGACCTCAAAAAATCTTAGCCTGATGTCTCTTTGCCTTTGTGAACGTGATTCTCTCACCTAACTGGTGACTTGGAGAACTTTGAGGGAAATTATTCTTTAAGTTGCAGCTGCTGTTATGCATAATAAATAGGCTGTTTTTTTTTTTTCCTCTCTCTCTCTCTCTCGCTCTCTAATGAAGTTCTAGATACTAGATTTTTTCTCATATATGGCACGATATGGATAATAAGTTGATAGAGTTGTTAAGCATGAAATGTTGTTATTATATTGAAGGTTAAAGTTTAGTTTTTTTTTTTAATAATCAAGAGAGAGTTTGAATCTTGAATACTATTTACACTCCATCTCATTCTTACCACTTGAGTTTGGTGGCAAAAAGGAAGAAAAGAGAATGTCTTAAGTTGAAGATGCTGAATGGGAAATGCAAAACTAAGAGTGTTAGATAATGGTTGGTGTCAAAAATCAAATCAAGACACTTAACTGCAATGTACATTGTTTGAGGCGAGTTGCAAAACTATTCTAGGTGGAATACTGTTCACAAGCCACCGCCTCGCAAATGGTTTATATAGATTTGGTACATCATGATTTTGATTTTGGTTCTGATATATTGTATACCTTACCCGTCTCTAGTACACTGGTGCAATCCAAGAGTGCAGGTAAATCAAAGATATCAGAGTATTGTAGGATCAAATAATTTTAGTTGGTAACTTAGCTCCAGAACCAAGGAAATGGGGCTCGCTTGTAACTTTTTTTTTTTTTTAATGAAAGGAGAGAATTCATTCAATTGAGAAAAACAGCAACTGTACAAAGCCAAATAAAGGTGGCTGAAAACGACAAAAAGGCAAACAAACAAAACAAAGGGAGGAGGCTTCAGGAGCTAGAAAAAATGAAGCACACCCTCAGCAGTAAGGGTATGGTCCACTAAAGAACTAGCCTGTAAAAGAATGCCTTCATGAGTGAAAGAATGATCTGTAAAAAGCCTCCAAGACTTGCTGTGTTTGTTGGGTTGGGATGTTCTGGATCAACCAATCTTCGAAAGGAGCATTTAAAAAATGCTGTAGTTGATCGTAAGGGATAATCATTCTCCAAGTATTACTTGCAAAAGGACATTTTCGCAGAATATGATCAATATCTTCATTTGGGTTGTTTCAAAGATGACAGTGTGGAGATTGTGTCATGTGTCTATGGGCTATTTCCTGGTTGGTAAGCAATTTATTCTTCATAGTCATCCTCAGCCACAAAAAGGTTTGAGCACGCTGCGAACCGGCCACTTCTATATTGTGGCCCGTTTTTTCTCCGCAATCGGCCACTTGATCTCACACATGGATTTATACGCAGAAGAAACATTAAATTCTCCATTACTAGTAGCTGTCCAGTAGCAAGAGCTTGTCAGATCAGAATTTACTGGGATGGCCGTGGAACTAATTTGTTCAACAATACTCCCATCGTTGTTCAACAAGATATTCGCTTCCTTGTAACTTTAACGTACTTGAATCTTTTTATGACTATTTTTTTCTGTCAATACTCAATACTCTGACTTAAATGCTCCTTCAGAATCATTTAGAACTTGATTGGAGCGTGGGGGGCTCCGTTTTTTTTAGCATAAAATAACAAAAAAATAAAAAAATTACTGAAATATGATGTAATATTTGCTAAAATATAATACAGAGTTAATTGTTGACATTTGAGTCTATACAAAGAAGTTGAATAGTAAACTATGAGATTTCAGATTTAATATTTTTTTTTAATAAAGAGGTAAGTTACATGGTCATATCTGCTACTTACCTCTTCGCAATTTTCAAGAAGGTAAAGTCATATGGATGGCCATGCGATTTTGCTTTTATTTTTTTAAAATAATTCATTTTTAGTTGGATTATTTAAATGGGTTTTCTGATTCTATTTAAATGATTAATGCTTCCTACTATATTTAGATCAACTTTCTACTCTATTCAAATGAATTTTCACCATTCTCAAATATAATTCTTTGTATGAAATATTTTGTATAGGAATATGAAATTATCTTTTTTGTATTAAATAATTATTAAAAAGATATAAATTTAATTAAAAATGTAACAATTAATAATTAACTATAGTTGTATAAGTGTTGCCATAAATTTTCTTATTCCTAAACTTATATTATATACACATGTTTCATTTTTTTAAACATTTAAATATCATATTAAAATTACATGAAGAGACAAAAATTCTTGTATGGTACCTTAATTTTTATGATTGAAATTAAGAAAAAAAAGTCAAAAAGTAAAATAATTACGTATTGTACATATTAACTATTTGTTTTTAAATTAAACTAAAGAATTCGAATAGCAATAATTCGACTTCTTTAGTTTTTTTTTTTAAATTATTACCATATCTTTTTTCAAAATAAATTGGAAAAGAAAAACACATTGTGTCTGGTAGAGCTTCAACAGTGGAGGCGTAATACTACAGTAGTTTCTCATTTCATCACTCTTCTATTTAAAGGGTTGTCTCCTTTATTTCTCGTCACTCTTCTTCATTACAACTCTTTATTTTTACACGGGGCATAAATATAGCCTAGAAAAAGTTAAAAAAAAATTGTAGACATATGACAACAAAGACATAATCAGCCAAACACAATGTGTTTTTCTTTTCCAATTTATTTTGAAGAAAAGTATGGTAATAATTTTTTTAAAAAAACTAAAGAAATCGAATAGGTAATGATTGGACTTCTTTAGTTTAGTTTTCACAAAACAAAAGTTAATATGTACGTAATTATTTGACTTTTTCACCTTTTTTGGTTAGTTATCAAATCTGAAATCGCATAGTTGGTTATTCGACTTTTTTGTATGGACTCGAGTTGTGTTGCTACTGATCAATTTTGTGTGTTATATTTTGATAAATATTATTTGACATATCATATTTTAGTAATTTTTTTGTTATTTTATGCTCAACAAACCGTAGGGGCTCAGTTTAAACCATCCTCATTTCAGTGTGTAATATAATGGGGTTTTGTAAATGGGCTTCGATTAGCCCAAAGGGAAAAGGAAATAATGGTATGTGAAGGATGTACGAAGCTTGAGTCTTCTTTTTTTTTTTGGTAGGCGAAGAGATTGACTCTGTCTGCACAACAGCAAGTGCATGTTTTCTTTGTAAATTATAATGACACTCATATTGTACCCATAAAAAAAATTACACCCACATTTTTTTTTTCTTTATTTCTCTTCAAATTCACTCTCTGCAAGTGCAAACCGAGTTACTTCCTTTTCATTTTGGGGAATAAACTGGGTTACTGGGTTGGTGTTTTAAATACACGCTTGTGTCTTTCTTTCTGTGCATTTTGTCAAGTTTGAAGGATAAGAGGTATCTATTGGCCAAAAAAAAAAAAAGGGATAAGAGGTATCGTGAGTTGAATATGAGACCACCAATCAAAATTTCACAAACTTCCTTACCTAAAATAAATAAATAAATAAAATCAATCCACAAACTTAAACAAAAGAAGGAAACACTTGTGAGTATGACTTAAGAAGGCTCCTACTTTCACCTTGTAGGGTATATATTACGTGCTATATGATACATATGATAAAATAAAACGAAAAAATTGAATGAATTAATAATTTTATAAACGAGAAAAATATTCGCATATATACCTTTCTTTCCTTAAAGGACACCCATATATTTCTTTGTTTTACTTTTAAATCTACATAGCAAGAGATTCCGTTCACATGTTGCCGGAATTTGGAAGGTATTCACATTTTGTGAAACATACTCAAATTTACAAAGGAATCCTTGATACTAATATATAGACACTAAAAGAAAACAGCTATTTTCTCATAGAATTTTCTCATGACCATAATATTTGAAAGAACTTCTTATGGAAGATCACTTGAAAGATGTTTCTCACAGATTTTCTCACTAAAATGCGGTAAAGAGAAGGATATGTGAGAAAATATGTGAGAAACTTTGTCAAATTTTTTGCACATTGTGATAGGAAGTTGGCGTCAAAGTTTCTCATGGAAGCAATCCGTGAGAACATATTGCGAGAATGCTTGAAAAGGAAAAAAATAAAACAAAAAAATTATTAAATAAATCTTCTCATGGAAGTAAAGTCGTGAGAATTTCTCTCTGTTAGTATATCCATGAGAATTTCTCACCATTTGCCATTCCGTGAGACATTTAGAGTTTTATTATTTTTTTCATTTCACATTATATTTCTCACGGACACTTGCATGTGAGAATTTCTCACAAAATAAAAGTTGTGAGAAAATTTTTGTATGAGTGCTTTCATTTTTTGTATATTGTATTTCTCATGGATATCATAGTGTGAGAAATTCTCATGGTGTTTGTGTCCATGAGAAATTCTCATGGATGTAGGCCATGAGAAAAATTTTGTATCTGTATATTGTATTTCTTATGGATATCACATAATAAGAAATTCTCACGGTGTTTGTGTTCATGATAAGTTTTTATGGGTGTAGGCATGAGAAATTTTTTCACTGCAAAAAATATTTAAAATTTTTACGAAGCTTGGATTCAAACCCTTGTCTTAACAGAAGAATAAAAGGACCACTTTACCATAAAACCAATTAATTTCAAATGTTGTTTTTGTCTATCAAATTATAATTAATGTGCATTTACCCAATTACACAAAGTGGCTAAAGCCCTAATTTCAAATTTTCTAGATAAAAAGAGGTAATTAGTGAATCTTTTGATTCTCATGGAATACCAATCCATAACTTTGGTGAACTTGCACAACTTAGAGAATCTTTTAAAAAGAAGTTACAAGACAAACTCACTAAACAAGTAAAGGTTTATGAGGAGAGCTTGACTGTAGTGGTTAACAAATTGAACGAGAAACACAAAGAGAGTTTGACTATAGTGGTAAATAAATTGAATGAGGAACACAAAGTACGAAAACATATGTGGAAAAAAAAATTCAAAGTAACTGAGGATTTTATGAAAAAAATTATGGTACGAATAGACTTAGGAGGCATCAACCAGATTGGTCCTTGTCAACCTTCACATGATGATGATGTTGGAGAAGAAAATAGTTAGGGAGATGCTGATGATGATGAGGGAAGCCATGATGGTGATATAGATGGGGATGATGAAGAGTATGATAGTTATTAAATAGTTATGATACTTGTAATGAATTGTTTTAGAATTTTTAGTTCCCAAAGTAACTAAAACTATTGGTTTTGGTTGGTTGTAGACTTAGATTTTGATGATGAAAAATTATTATTGTTAACATTCATTAGATACTGAAATATTTGTTGTTCATGGTGTTTATTGTAAAAAATGAATGCAAGTCAATATGCAAGGGAATCAAATTGATTGTGACAAAAGTTTAATCGTTTATCACGAGATTATCATGGAAAATTTTGTGAGAAACTTGGCATGATGGCCTAATTTCTCATGAATTTCTCACAGAATTAGTCCATGAGGATTTCTCACATACTTGTTGCCTGTGAAAATTTCTCATGGCATATGTTTCATGAGAAATTCTCGTAGAAACAAATCCGAGAGAAATTCCCACAACATGTCTTCCATGAGAACCTTTTCTCCCACGCATGTTTCATGAGAATTACATGAGAAATGGTTCTCATAGCCATAATCTGTGAGAATTTTTTTTTTCCACAGACATATATCTCATGGTTCTTTATGCATAAGAAATTCTATGAGAAATGTCTTTCTCATGGAATTTTTTTAAGTTTTCTCCCATATTTGATCTATGAGAAATATGTTATTTTGGTGTAGTGAGATTATTTCTGAAAAATAGCTTTGATTTTATATTTATAATAATTTTTTTGGCCATTATTTTATGGTGAATTGAATATGCCATTCAAAAGTAACTTATCATCAATCATCTTCTAGAAGTTAGGCCAAACATATCATTTAATCAAACCAAATACTTTAATAGAATATTACCTGATATATTATATTTCGACAATTTTTTTATTTTTTTGTTATTTTATGCTCATGGGATTTTGTAAATGGGCTTCGATTAGCCCAAATGAAAAAAGAAATAATGGTATGTGAAGGATGTGCGAAGCTTGAGTTTTTTTTTTTTCTTTTTGGTAGGCGAAGAGATTTGCTCTGTCTGCACAACAGCAAGTGCATGTTTTCTTTGTAAATTATAATTCATATTGTACCCATAAAAAAAATTACACCCATATTTTTTTTTCTTTATTTCTCTTCAAATTCACTCTCTGCAAGTGCAAACCGAGTTACTTCCTTTTCATTTTGGGGAATAAACTGGGTTACTGGGTTGGTGTTTTAAATACACGCTTGTGTATTTCTTTCTGTGCATTTTGTCAAGTTTGAAGGATAAGAGGTATCTATTGGTCAAAAAAAAAAAAGATAAGAGGTATCGTGAGTTGAATATGAGACCACCAATCAAAATTCCACGAACTTCCTTACCCAAAATAAATAAATAAATAAAATCAATCCACAAACTTAAACAAAAGAAGGAAACACTTATGAGTATGACTTAAGAAGCTGGCTCCTACTTTCACCTTGTAGGGTATATATTACGTGCTATATGATAGATATAATAAAATAAAACGAAAAAATTGAAGGAAGCAATAATTTTATAAACGAGAAAAATATTCGCATATATACCTTTCTTTCCTTAAAGAACACCCAGATATTTCTTTGTTTTACTTTTAAATCTACATAGCAAGAGATTCCGTTCACATGTTGCCGGAATTTGGAAGGTATTCGATCACATTTTGTGAAACATACTCAAATTTATAAAGGAATCCCTGATACTAATAGATTATTTCTGAAAAATAGCTTTGATTTTATATTTATAATAATTTTTTTGGCCATTATTTTATGGTAAATTGAATATGCCATTCAAAAGTAACTTATCATCAATCATCTTCTAGAAGTTAGGCCAAACATATCATTTAATCAAACCAAATACTCCCTTCAATCCTTTTTATAAAGGATCTTCTAGAAACTTTTTCTGATCCTTTTTATAAGAAATTTTGTAATATTTTGTAGGATTTTTTCTATTTTGCCCTTATTATTTATTTCTTATCATAAACTATTATTAGACTTTTTGAATGAAAAAAATGCTCTCAATTGGTTAAATGATATTTAATATGGAGTGCATTATTATATTAAATATGGGTAAAAAAGGAATGTTTGATTTTTTTTAGGATTTTAAAAAGAAAACTAACTTCCTTAATTTAAATAAAGTAATTGAAAATCTCTTATAAAAAAAATTAGAGGAGTACTTCAATGGAATATAAGGAACTTCTAAACGTACAAAAACTTGACTAAACATGTTATTAATCCGAACGATGTTAAAAATGACCTAAATTGTAATAGTAGTAGTTGTAATAATATATATATATATATTGGCTTCAGTGTTCAATTATATATTAGATGCTTATTTCCACCTCGAAAGAACAATAGGTTGGAATTATGACGTGGCTGTTTTTTGTTTGGAGCTAGGGACAGAAAATGATGGATCAAGAACCAAACTTGTTCTTTCGTTGTTAAACATTGTACCTTTTTGTGTGATAATGCCGATCAATGCTCCTCCATTTTCAAACCCATTCTTGTGGCCGAATGGGTCGAATAAGACTTGTCAATGAGCAAAAAGTAATGAGGAATATAATTAATTATACGAGAACCCCAAGTGTATAAATATAAATATAAATATATTTGAACTTGTTCAATTATCTCTTAAAATTCTTGTCAATATTCCTCAGCATTATTAGATGATGTTACCTCAAAATAATTGATTGTCTTGAGCTTCGCAAGTGGAAGTGCCTCTTGGAGGTTTGTGCAATAGTAGGGACCCTTCTTTACACAGAGAGAGAGAGAGAGAGCAGCTTAGAGAAGAGAACAGAATAGAATAGGTGGTAAGAAACAGATCGATCGAGGACAAGCTATATTGTTACAGATAATAAAACAAAAATATGAGCAATCATCTCGTGATGATTAGTGGGTTTTGATTCCCATGTTTAAATTGTTTTATTCAAAGGGAAAGAGAGATGACAAGTCACTAAACCATCGACATTAATCAGCCTAACTTGTTGTCCTTGTACTGTACGACTCTTCATAGATTAATTGAACTAAGAGATCGAAGTTAGGTTTTTGTTATGATATATAGGAATTAATGGATGGTATGAGGAAGAATGTGTTTGGTGCACTTAGACATGTAACTCTGGATTTGGCTTGAGATCGTCGTCTCAATGTGTGGTCAGCATTTGATCAATATGCCAAAATGAGGTTGTTGGGATTTTTCGGCCATTAAACTATACACATTTTCGCTGGCTTGCAATTACATGGAACATGAATAAAAATTGAGTATAATGTTCATCACTTATAAATAGTGTGATTTATTATAAATTTTAAATTTTTTATGGATAATGATATCTAGTAATGATTTCATTCTACTAAAATAAAGTTTATATACTAGCTTAATAAGAGATTTTAAATTTATAAATTTTGTTAAATACTTGATGGTAAAATTTGTTACTCAAAAAAATCGTACTTAACTCAATTTGGATTATTCTGTACTCTATAAATCCTCTATTGAAACAAGGTAGGGCCAAAATATTAGGTATATATGCAAAAAAAAACCTAAATAATAAAATTATGTACAGAGATAGTTCTCACCCCATTTGATTAGAAATAATCGAAGCTTGACATGATTTTTAGTTATCAAAATATTTTCGTTTTAAAATATTAATTTATATTTTAAAAGAACTAGCCTCAGTCATGTACACTTGCACAAAAATTCAAAGTTTTTTCTTTTCCCAAAATCACTGAGAGTTTAGAAAACGAATTAACAATTACATTGATAAAAAAAAAGTAACTTGGCTCACGAATCTAGTTTCAGATAAGAAAAATGTTATTTTCTATCTAAAACTATTTGATTAATGTTATTATATCACACATAAAGGGAGCGCCATAAACTAGAACAGAAGTTTGGAAAGGAAAATGAAGGGATTGATGGATGAGAATTTTTATGTCAAACTTAATTAATCTAATAGGTGTCACTAAACCCACAAGTGATTGACAAATATAAATGATGGGTTTAATCATATGACAATTAAAAAAAAATTGCTTGAAACCAAAGTTTCCAATTTTTTCAACCATATAAAACGACATGTTATGGGACTTCTTTAAAACCATATCATAGAATACCCAATCAATATGTATCCTTTGACATTGTTATAAAGTGACATTGGCTTCATCTTTATGATACAGGCAAAAGGGCTCCAAATTATTATTGCCCTAATTAATTAAATAATTAATTGTTATGTTTGAAACTATTTGAAAAGACCAGTATGTTGGAAAAGAGTCTCAATGTTTAAATTTCTACTTGAGGTTTAATTTCTGTCTAAAATAAAACATATTCATGAATATAATTCGTCTAACAAAAATTAACATTTTGAAAATAATTGAAAGGAAAATATTAGTGTGATTAACATCTTCTCTTGATTGGATATAGATGTAGTAATAGATTAATTGGGGTCAAATCAAAATATAAGACTTAAACTAGTGCGATTAAATAAAAAATTACACATTCACGCTAATAGTTATTGCTTTTAACTTAAAAAATAATCAATTGATTAAGAAAATGTCAAAACTTAAATACTACCTTTATTTATCTAATGTAAAACACATCTTAAACAACAATAATTGCTCATATATTATGTTAATTATTTACTTATTAAGTTCTCATATCCTTTTAAGCAAAGAAAAATTGATAGTTTATGAAAAAAAAAAACTACAAGTGCAAGATCTAAGATATTATGGTAGTTAGTGGATCACATGACAAGAAGCTAATTAAAGGTAAACTTTATATTGAAACATCTATAGAATACTATGGTACATATCTATGTAAACTATAAAACTAGTAGCCAAACTGTAAGAGAAACATTTTAATTCAAATCAAATGCAGGAAAGAAGAAAAGGAAAGAGGAAAAAGGTGAACTTGGATAAGGGGGATGAAATCATGGTTCACAGAGGAAATGATCCAAAGGGACCAAAGATTGAATTATTGTGTGTGTGCGAATACCCACACTAGATTGAATCCCTTATCTTTAAAAAGGGTAATAGATAGTTATCTGAAATTTGGATCGTTTAAATTAAAATAGAATGATCTAAATATTATTTTATTTTATTATTAAAATCAAAATATTTGCATTTTAATAAAAATAAAATATAAATTAAAAAAAAATCTTCTAACTATCACTTAAAAATGATGTTTTAACTTACAAAATATGTAAATTTTTTTGGTATAATTATGTGATATTATTTGGTATTGCTAACTACTTCATATTACTTGTCAGACTTTAAATATATGATGATGATTAGGGAATTCGGATCCACACACATAAAAAGCAAGGCCATGATAATGAATGAGTATTTGGAATCTTATGAAGACACAAGTTAAAACATATCATTCCTAAGAAAAGTAAAGAGGAAAAAGAGGGAGATTGAAGCAATGGAGGGAGTGGAGGGAAAAAGAAAAAGTGGGAAAATGGGACAAAAGAAGAAGTTCTCTCAATCAATTTAACTTTAGTGAGCAAAGCTTGGTGCTTTACTGTCCATGATCCATTGGACACAATATGAATCACTTTAACTTTGTTGTCCAACTTGTTCATCATCCTTGTCACATTTTGCCGCCCTCTTCATCCCAAATAATGCACTTTCTTTTTTCTTTTTCTGTGTCAGTTGTTTTGAACTCATCATGAATTCAAAGAAATTAATTTTTAGTTGGTAAAGAGACAATGGTATCTCTTTTTAATAATATAATTAGTTTGACTATTTTAGAGAATGCTCTTGCTGTAAAATCCTTATATGCATACTCATCTTACGTTCTTTAGTTTAGACTATCTTAATTAAAATTGGATGCACAGAAATGGTTTAAGTGATGTAAGGTCTCAAATTTAAGTTTTTTTAATAAAAAAAGAAGAAAACTCTAACTGAGCTTGAATTGGATTAATTAGGGTCTAATGCAACTTTTAAAAATCTTGGTTGGTATATTAAAAAAAAGTAGATAGCCTGACTTTTATATTGTTTTTTACGATTTAATATTTTTATTTTAAAATGAATAAAATATAAAGTAAAAATAATCTTTTAGCAATCAATTAAACAAATATAAAATTGTAAAAACTTAAATGAGAGACCACTTCACACTCATATTGAATTTGTTAGCAACAATTTATACCTTTTTAAGTGTTTAGCCATTTAATAATTGTTTTAACTTTTACCGTCGGTTCTAATTACTGTTTTATTTTTCTTCAAAATGATTTACGCATAAGATGTGAAAAATAAAAAAACTATACATATGTGTGTGCTACTTATATCCATATAATTTGTCCTTACTCGATTTAAATTTGTCAGAGTTGGCTCAATGCAGCTTTCAGAAACTGATTGGTATCAAAAAAATATATTTCTTTTTTCTTAATAATAGTTATTGCTTACTTTTTAAAAAAATTGGATACTTATTAGTAAAAATAAATTAAAATTAGAAAAAGAGTTCATATTAACTAATCAAGCTTTACGTAGTAGATGTTACAAATATTTATTTATGCATTTTTATCATTAAAGCACATCTAGTTAATCTGCTTAGATCTTGTAAGAGAATAAATTCGAAATTGTCCAAACTCTCAAGAATGACCCCTATAGATAGGGCTTTTAGGGTACGTAGTGTGATAGAGATGTGGATCCTTTATTTCATATAAGATCTTTTGTTTACTTCATTCTTCAAATCATAATGTCGATTGCTTACTCTTTAATTAAGTTTTGTGGCTTCCATTATTCTTAAAATCATCTCAATTTATTTTCCTTGAGCTTCTTAATTTCGAACATTTTGTTGTTAAATTTATTTTACAAATGATAAGCAATTTAATTAAAAAAACATATAAGCATGATAAAAATTCTGGAGTTGCTTTTTATTTTTCAAATTAGATACAAATAATTTGTTCGGGTTGCTTCTTTTTTCTCATGGGTAAGAATGTTTTGTTTTCAGACAGCATCATCATCATCATTAATGGTAGAGGAGATATATATATATATATATATATTTGAAAGTTTACAAGATTAATTAACATGATTTAAAAGTAAAAATTATCAGCACAATGAGTTAGAGTTAAACTTTAAGATAGTTCTATACAATTTAATATAATTTTTAAAATTTTATTCTTAGTTATCACAAAATAGGTAGATGTTTATATTTTAATCAAAGCCTGGTGTATTTGATTTTGGCCAAAATCCACAATCGTGATGGCCAACAACGGTAACTTTTTAGTTTATTATAACTTTCATCCATGATTAATAAAATACATGATAATTAATATTACGTATATTCCCAAAATACAGCCCTATTCTAGAGAATCTTTCAAATGTGCCTACAAAAAGGTTAGATTAAACGGATATACATTGAGTAACCTTGAAACATTATTGGAAAGCTATAAAGTGGGTCATGAACCCAATAGGTAGTTTCTATAGGCTCTATTGATTTGGTATATGATATAGTAACTGAAGGTTAAATTTCATAACATACTTCTTTTTTTTCATAAAAAAGGTCTTGAAAAGGCATATTTTCAAAGGAGAATTACACTTACAGATCAGTATAGTAAATTAATTATAAATAAGAACTTTAATTAAAAAAATATTAAAATTTGAAACACTAAGTAATAAAATTAAGAGAATGAGTAGTGACAAATCTTATTTTATAATAACTTTGTTATTTTAGTCCCTAACTGTAATTTTCTCTATTTTCAATCTAGACTAGTAAAATTTTAAAAGTAATTACACATAATGCATTCGCAAAAGGAAATAATAATCAATAGGCATTGGTTTTAATGAAAAAATGTTATGGTCGTTGAAGCATAATATCTTGAATTTGAGATTGTGTGAATACAAAAAAGATCTCGGATCCAACAATATTGAATGGTTATTACAAAATATATATATTCTGAGAACTTAATAGCGATAAGACAGGTCTTAGTGGTTTAAAGAGGTACTTACAAATTATTGGGGAGGTGAAGGTTTAAGGATCAAAACCAAAACCAAAACCAAAAGCTTTTGTGGATTGAAGTCATAATTGAAGGATTGTATAAGCATGCGCCACTCGGTTGAGGCAGACACAGCATAAGTTTAATAAATGTACACATTCACGCACACTATCATAAGTTTTAGCCAACACATAAGAAGCAACCAAACATCACATTTACAAAGAAAAAAGCATATGCTTGTGTGTGTGGACCTTACAAAGATAAAAACAACGACAACTTTTGCTTTTCAAAGTTTCCCCCCTCCCCTTCCCCCCTTTTAACTTTTTTAATTTGCAGGATTTTTGCAATGGAATCGGCCAAAAAAGTAAAAAGAATATAAAATTGCTGCAGTTATGCATCATGTAGTTTGAGAGAAAGTGGCATAAGAAAATTTGACCATGTTTATGCTTCACATCAAATAGGGAGAAGATTGAGAAAATGACACAAGAGAATTTGGCCATAAATCAGCCTCACATCTTATAATTACACTCCACCTTTTTTTCTTTTACATATTTATCTCTCTCTAAACGCACTACATGGCGTCCAATTTTTGAAGATAGAGAATTCAAACTCACAAATAAGAGTCATGTGTGGTGGTCTTTAGAATCTATAAAGCTTCACACCCCACAACACTTTTCACCACCGAAAAAGACAGTAATTTTTTAATAACTTGTGAATATAAATTACATTTACCTTTTTTTTTATTGATAATAGTATGAACTTTGAGGTGAGATACCTTATCTATAACTTATGAATAATATGATTTGTTATAAATTTTATATTTTATATTGACTGATATTGATTAGTGCATAAATATTAAATAATAAAACATTTTTATAACTTATAGATTCAAATAAAAATATGAATACATTTAAAGTGTTTGGGAAAAAAATAGTTCACATGAACACTATTCTATTTAAAGAAAATGAAAATCCAACAGGGATCTTCCTGGGTCATAGAAAGATAGCGGATAACCAAATATAGCGGACAACCAAATCTATCATCAATCAGGGCCCCCCTGCACCCTCGTCACATTCTTCTCGAGATTCTCACATTCTCTATGCTACAATACAATACCCTCATAAATTATTAATTAATTAAATAAAAACTAACTTTGGGATTTTAGTAATTAAATTCTCCCAGTCTCACAGAATCTTGGATTTTCGAAAGCCCCAAGCAAAGAATAATCCCTCCCATGCCTATATAAAACTCATCAACTTAAGGCTTAAGTTTTGACTCTTCAACACTATATAATACCAGTTTGAATTTTAATCACAACTTACAGAAAGAAAAGTGAATCTGACATCTCTAGGTAATAACATACCCAGTATCAAATATTTTTTTTTTTCAACAAAAGAGAAAAAAAGCAATGTCGTTATATTCTAGGTTGGTGTCTAATGTTGTGATCAATAAATTCTAATGATATATGTCTCCCATGCCTTTGTGCTTTTCTGCTTTATCCACTGAACCTCATATCATTTTTAAATTCTCTTGCTGCTTTCTGCCCATGGTCCTCATTAGCACACAAATGGAATTTCCCATTCTCTCCCTGCCTTAGGATTTTCACCAATAATTGGTCCACAAACCATTTTCTCTAATTTGAACATATACTTTAAATTCTGTTGATACAAATTTCTCTTGGTACAATTCCAGTGAGATAAGATCATTATATTATATTATTTTCTGTACAGCTTCCTGACTCAGTGACAACAGGCAAGCATGCTACTTCTCTTTATACTTACCAAAATCCGTGTTCTCTTTTTTTCTTGTTTTCATTTTCGTGAGTCTAACAGAGAGATTTTTGGTGAATGTGATTGCAGAAAGGAAATGGGTTTCTTTCTTCTTCCTTGAAAATTCACTGCAAAGATTAGCACTTCCATTTCAGAATCGTTAACGCTACTCTATCAATCTGTAATTGAATGGGGACGCCAGCAACAATTAATAATCTTCTCTGTTTCCTGGCACTTCTCTGGTTTTCTTGTTCTTCTTCTGCACATGCTTTGCTCTCTCCTAAAGGAGTAAACTTTGAAGGTAACTTGGACTTCTTTTAACTTTGTTTCTGTTCAAGAAGGAGAACTCTGAAATGGGTGTCTCTGAATTTTGTGCAGTTCAAGCTTTGATGGCCATAAAAGCTTCTCTGGTTGATCCTCATGGAGTTTTAGATACTTGGGATGGAGATGCTGTTGATCCTTGTAGCTGGACTATGGTCACCTGTTCTTCTGACAACCTTGTCGTTGGCCTGTGAGTCTTCCTTTGTTTCTTTCTTCTTGTTTCATTGATTAGACTCGGACTCGGATTTGAACTTTGAACTTGAATAATTCAGTCTGGAAATGACTCTCCAGTACCAATGAAGTTGAAATTAATGCAGAACACTGAAAAATGATTTTAACAGTTAACGATAATCATGTTTCTCACTGAGTAAACCTCACGCAGGGGCACTCCCAGTCAAAGCTTATCTGGTACTCTATCTGCCTCCATAGGAAACCTCACAAACCTTCAGATTTTGTAAGTCATACTTATATAATATATCTTTGTAGGCACACAAACACCCACACAGACATGTTTCTCACTGAGTAAAGTGTTCATTTTTCCAGGTTGTTGCAGAATAATAACATAACAGGTACAATTCCGTCAGAGATGGGGAGGCTTTCAGGGCTGCAAACTTTGGATCTGTCAAGTAACTTCTTCAATGGGAAAATTCCTTCCTCTTTAGGTCACTTGAGGAAGCTACAATACTTGTGAGTGAGCATTTATGATCTGATTCAAAGACAGTATGTATTATCAGTAACACTTTCTAGGGTGTGAAGCTTTACTGAAATGGTTTTGGTTTCAGGAGGCTCAACAATAACAGTCTTTCTGGAGAATGTCCAGAGTCACTGGCCAACATGTCACAACTTGCTTTTCTGTAATGTTTCTTTCTTGGCTTCTTCTTTGATACTAAATACATTGATTCTGCTATTTTTTTTTAATGGTTTTTCTTGTGTATGATGATAATCATTTCAGTGACTTGTCCTACAACAATCTGAGTGGCCCTGTACCCAGAATTTTGGCCAAATCATTCAGGCAAAGCTCTTTATTCTCTATTTCATTGTAGCCTTTCTGGTTTATGTCAGCCGTGTAAAACAAATAAAAAGAAAAGAAAAGAAAATTGAGTTGTAAGTACTAACTGCAAATTTTTAATTTCAGCATTGTTGGAAATCCTCTCATCTGTGGAACTGGGAAAGATGAAAACTGCCATGGGACACTGATGCCTATGTCCATGAACTTGAACACTACTGCAGGTTACCTTTTTTCTTGGATAAATTATATAAAGAATTTTATTAAAATTATATAAATTTTTCTTCTGTTTTTTTAAAACTAATACAAACTTTCTTAAATTTTAATAAAATTATGCAGATTCCTTTCTTAAAATTTATGTGTACCTCCTTTGAAACAAAAAATTAATTACTCAACTCTTCCCTAAGTATTGGTAAAATCGTATTGATCTTTCCTATATTCTTAAAATATACACATATCTCCTTTGAATAGCAGAGAAACATAGGTAATTTAACGAAATTCAAAGGGAGATTTTGTATAATTTGCCCTTTAATTTCAGTAAATATTTGTATAAGTTTCAAAAATAGAAAAGAGGTATGTGTATAATTTTTTTAACGAAATTCAATTGCGGACTTTATGATTTGTTTTTAATGTTTAGGAGATATTTGTGCAAGTCTGAAAAGTAAATCTAAAATCCATATAATTGCAATAAGATTTAAAGAAAGTCTCTGTAATATTCTTCTATTTCTTGAATCCCTCTTTCATAATGTATTTCAGCTGTGACATTCTGCATAATAACTGTACAGACGCTGATATCAATCTCTTTTCTTCCTCAGATGCTCTGCCTTCTGACAAACAAAAAACACACAAAGTAGCCATAGCCTTCGGATTGAGCCTAGGAAGTCTCTGTCTCATAGTTGTTTGTTTTGGACTATTTCTGTTATGGAGGCATAAGCATAATCAACAAGCATTCTTTGATGTCAAAGGTACAATACATTACAATACCACCTTCATTTGAAGCATAGTACAAAATTGTCCTACACAAGTTAACATATATTTGATCTTGGGATGTTTTAGACCGGCATCATGAGGAAGTCTATCTGGGAAACTTGAAGAGGTTCCAGTTCAGAGAACTGCAGATTGCCACCCACAACTTCAGCAGCAAGAACATACTAGGGAAGGGAGGGTTTGGACACGTGTACAAGGGAGTTCTTCAGGATGGAACAGTGGTAGCAGTGAAGAGGCTCAGAGACGGGAATGCCATTGGAGGAGAAATCCAGTTTCAGACAGAAGTTGAAATGATCAGCTTGGCTGTTCACAGAAACCTCCTCAGACTCTATGGTTTCTGCATGACTCCCACTGAGAGGCTTCTGGTTTACCCTTACATGCCTAATGGCAGTGTTGCTTCTCGTCTCAAAGGTAAGATCAACACAAACTAGAGGGACTAAAATGAATTAGACTCCATTTCTGAAGTACATGAGTGGAGCTAAGCTAACTGAGATATGAAAATGGTGAACTGATGACAGGAAAACCAGTGTTGGACTGGGGAACGAGGGAGCAAATAGCTTTAGGAGCAGCAAGGGGGCTGCTATACCTTCACGAGCAGTGTGATCCAAAGATAATTCATAGAGACGTGAAAGCTGCAAACATATTGCTTGATGAGTACTGTGAGGCAGTGGTTGGAGACTTCGGATTGGCAAAACTTTTGGATCATCAAGACTCCCATGTGACTACTGCTGTGAGGGGTACTGTGGGGCATATTGCCCCAGAATATCTCTCCACAGGACAGTCCTCTGAGAAGACTGATGTCTTTGGGTTTGGTATTCTTCTTCTTGAGTTGATCACTGGACTTAGGGCTCTCGAGTTTGGAAAAGCTGCCAACCAGAAAGGAGCCATGCTTGATTGGGTATGCTTCTTCTCTCTAACCCGGATCAATTAACTCGGATTCCATGGTTAACTTTAGAATGTGCATTCTCAGTCTTGTATATGCTCATTCTTGAAATGAGACCTGTGCAGTTCAAACCTGTAGAAAATACTTTTCTTTTGTAAAGATTGATTATCCTGATACACAATCTTATGGTATTGTGGTTCAGGTGAAGAAGATTCATCAGGAGAAGAAGCTTGAACTGCTTGTGGACAAGGATTTGAAGAACAACTATGACAGAATTGAGCTGGAAGAAATGGTTCAAGTGGCACTTTTGTGTACTCAATACCTTCCAGGACAGAGACCTAAGATGTCAGAAGTAGTAAGAATGCTTGAAGGGGACGGACTTGCAGAAAGATGGGAGGCTTCTCAAAGAGCTCATGACACAACAAGCAAGTGCAAACAACCCCATGAATTCTCTTCATCAGATCGCTATTCTGATCTCACTGATGACTCTTCTTTGTTAGTCCAGGACATGGAGCTTTCAGGCCCAAGATGAACTCATCTGTACACACCTAGATTTTTCTTAGAGTCTATAAAGAAATTAAGTATATGAATTTGAAAAGCGTATGGTGGTTGAATCTGCATGCAAACCCTTGATGATTTCTTTCTAAATGCACAGAATCTGATATGAGTAATTGGATGATAATTAGAAATGAAAATTTTGTGGGATAAAAAATCAGTGTATTTTAGGTCTTCACAACAATGAATTTCTAAGAAGAAATTCCATCATCTGCATCAAGCAAAACAATTTGAAAGTTAAATTGTATTATTTAACCAACTCATATTAGCTTAGGTGGTAAGAACTTTTGTACTTTAAGCAAGTGGTTGGATTCAATTCCCAACTTTTTATACGGCGATTTGGATCTTGCAAGTATACAAAGTTGATTGTATGATCGTAGTAGTAGAAAGTTCTTCGGAGTATTTCTGAGGTCGAACCTAAGGGAGATAGTAAATTTTCTAGTCCAAAATTTTAATTCCAAAAGCAATTAACAATCAAATTAAGAAACTTGAATTCAAAAGGAAAGAAATAGAAAACAAAATGATGTCTGAGTTTTGATTCAATTATTAGAAGTGTCAAAGGATCAGGGTTCACATTATGAGATAACTAAATTATATTCTTTAGTTAGACTCTACACAATTATAGTGATCGTTGTTATTAAGGTGTTCTAATTACCTCTCGGTTAATTAGTCTTTATTTAATTAGGATTCAATTTGCTCTCACGCAACTAAAGTTTCTAATTAAACCTTGAAAACTACAACGTATATCACCACAACTTTCTAATTCTATCTCTAGATTAGTTATCTGTATTTATCTCTCTAGATTTAGGTTTACTCTTTACCTCTTAGTACATCGAGCTCACCCACTAATTAGACTTTATAATGATTGAACATAAAATTCACATGAATGAACAATATAAATAAATATAATGAAGAAACAAAAATTAAATATAATTTGAAGAATAAATCTAGAGAATCATAACTAAAGAAAACAAATCCAGTCAATTATAGTCAAATTACATTCCTATTCCTGACTAAGAAATTTAGCTACACATGGAAATAAAAATCAAATCAAAATTAAAATTTCAAATTATAGTGAAAATAATAAAAAGACAGAGTTATATTAGAAAAGAATGAATTTATCTCTAATACTTTTCAAATTTTTTTCTCTTACTCTATACATTACTCCTAAATATATTTTGAACCGTGTTCTCTAGACTTTGGGTGTTTTTTTTTTAATATCCCATAATGTTCTCTCGCGTCACTTTATGTAAAGAAAGATACAAAACCCATAAAAACCCACAAAAATTACGAGCTTGCGTAAAAGGTAAGTTAGTCACGTGTACGAGCCGCGATGTCTCCCCATTATATTTTTACATGGAGGTCCTTAAGTGTCTTTCTCCCTTATTTTTTCCATTTGGTGTCTTGTCCAATACGTCTTCTAACTTGTCCAACGAATCCATTTGGCGCCATATCGATTCTATTTTCTCTCAGCCGGCGCCGGGCCATGTCACAACTTCATTCCTTCTCGCCTCCTCACCTGTCCGCATGTGAGAAAATAAGTAGGGATCGTATGACTTTGTAATTTAGTGTATTTTTTTTTACTGTATTTTACTCAAAACTCCTAATAAATATTCTTGTGATGCAAATATATTTCAAGTTATACAAAATCATATAAAAAAATATCAAATTACAATATTTTGAGTTAAAATATAAATATTTTATATGTATAAAATAAACACATCATACAGAGTAAATCTTAGGGTCTACTCTTTGTTATCAATATTCTGATGGAGATTAGTTTTTGCTACACTTCTCATCACTACCAAAAAAAGAAAAAATTCTAATTTTTAACAAAGGCCAACAGAATCTCCAACAATTTCTAGAACTCACACACACGTATATATGGCTATGGGCATTCCAGAGTTTTCAACGGTCTTGTTTGTTAAATATTAAGTTCTACATAAAGCTCAGAATTTCCAAAATTCCAGATGCAGTGGAAGAAGCAATACCAAAAATGTGATTTATGATTTGAGATTTTGCAAATTAAGATGATAATGGAATGTGACTGTAATTATCATTATACGCAACTTTAGGCTTTAATCTGCATCTCAACTTCAACTATGAAGGTCACAAATGAGCCAGCTAATTACCCTCTGAACCCTATTCTAATAACTCAAATTCTCTTGGCATCATCTTTCTGAAAGAGTGAGTTTTGTTTCCCTCCCAAACGGGCACAGTATATTTTACTTTGACCTCTTGGCAGGATGCTCATTTGAGATTCAGCCAGATTATTCAAATTAGATTTAAATGGTGTTAATTTTATTTTATTTTGACAATTTATAATTTTTATTTATAAAAATGGAATATAGAAGGGCAACAACATATCAATATATAAGATTCAGAAAGTGCAATCTAAATTTAAAATTTAAACTATCTAAATTAAAATATAATAATTTAAATCTCATCTCCTAGCCCAAAAAAACAAAGAAAAAAAGTAAGAAATCTCATCTTAAAAATAAACACGATAGTATGAACTTCTCAAACCACATAAAACACCATGCATGCACTATTTAAAGTTATTCTTAGTACATAAAAAAGGTTATTCTCATGTCTTTTTTTTTTCCCTTTGAATCAATTCATTTTATGTGGCATAAACCATTTTTTTTTTGTAGAAATCACATATATCCTTCTATTAAAGGCATTTCTGCTTCAGACACTGTCGGGCACTAAATGTAAACACCTCTCACAGCATAAACCATTTTTAAAGAATGATTTAGAGTTCATTAGAATATGCCATTCCATTTTTTTTTACATTGAATATCATAGTATATGTTAGTAATAATGTCTTAGATACAATATTGATGGTTTTAAAAAGTTAACAGGGTTAATTAAAACTGAAATTCTGGTGATGCTCTTTCGGTGCCTCATTATTTTTCTTTTCTTTCTTTTTTTTTTTTAAAACACTTACAAGACTGGACAAAATATCTAACACGTCCCTTATATTTGAAATTTTGTTTTTATGTCCCTTAATGCGTTAGAATGACACAAATTATCATAATATCAAAGTATCAAACATATTCATAAAAAAAAAAATAACTATAGTATATTATGAGCAACACTTCAATCTATCAGATTTTGACACAGTCTTTAAAAAAAAAAAAGAACAAAAGCCAAATTACTCATGAAGTTAGAGTCATATATGCAAATAATCCTATCATCGATATTTAAAATTTGACAAATAATTTTCCTAAACTTTTGAATTTATACAAATAAGTAAATAACCATCTATCTAATTATTCCTTTATTTCACTAATATAATACGATCAGTTAGGTTAGGGACAATATATTCCCTTAAACTTTATTTTTTTCTCCTATGCAAATAACCTTCTTAAGCTTTGAGGTTATATATACATATATAACTTTAAGCAGATAAATTCTCAATCATGTTATATTCTAATAACTGACAAGTTTTTAGATATGTCAAGTTTTTAACCTTGCATAAATTTAAAAGTTTGAAGTTTCATTGTCAGATTTTTCGAAAGGTTATTTATATAAATTCAAAATTTCACTAACCCTCTTTTTTTTTTTTTTGGCAATTTCACCAACCCTCTGGTTGGTTCAGAGGGTTAATAATGTTAGATATGCAAAAAGCCTAGGATTTCTGTTCTTTTATATGGTAGTTTCAATGCCTTTTATTTTAGAAAAAATATAAATTCAAAATTTAAAGGAGTTATGTAATGATTTAAGCATATAAATAATGGACCAAGTCTATCCGGAATTTCTTGGTTCTAGAGAATGTGAGGACTATGAAATCACAGATGGGAAATATTTTAATGCAGATATTTGTCAGATGAAGAAAAACACAGTAATTGAAGAATGTAAATCAATATTTAATTAATCAAAGTGACTAAATGAGTGATTAGTGACACTCAATCAAATTATGTTTTATAACATCATAAGGACCCCTCCATCAACCACCACCGCCACTGAGTTAAGCAAACTCCGTGCCCCAAAAAAGTTTTTAGCTTTTTATTCATCTCAATCCATCTATTGACAGTATTAGACCACATTTGATACATCAAAACAAATAGAATTAATTAATTATTGCATTTTATTTTTTACTTCTAAAAATAAAAATAAATACAATTAAGTAATAATAATATAATAGATGATATTTTTTGCTATAATTATTTAATATATGGTAATATCAATTAATTTAGATTTGAAGTCTTCTATCTAACGGTGTTATACCCATCTATCCTATGACTATTTTTTTTATATATTTATTTTTCCCTTTTTTTGTTAACAGTGTTCATTCTGTGATTTTGTACATGATCAAATAAAAAAAATCATTATCTATTAATTTGTCCACAATTAGACATGACATCGGTTTTTGTACGAAATTAAACAAAGTGTTCATTAGAGAAGTTGCATTGATCATAAATGGTGAATAATGCGACTTCCTATAAAAACTTTCATTATATATTTATATATTTTTGGAAGAAAAGGAGGGTATCATTAATCAGTAATGTTACAAACGAATCCACGGTGCCTTATCCAAAAAGAAAAGAAAAAAAGAGGCACCATAAGGTATTTACAGATTGCCAACTAGCATGAAGCAATCAATTAGGGAACATGCTTAGGGAGAGCATAATTTCTGTAGCCTTAAGAGTATGATCAACTAATGCCCTCCCAGTACGAGCAATGCCTTCAGAAGTGAAAGACTCTTCTGTGAAAATTCTTTTGTTTCGCACTTCCCACAATTTACTGCACTTAATTCCAAATGTCACACGCCAGTGTTGACTTTTGAGCTTAGGATGAATATTTTCCAAGAGCCAGCTTTCAAACGGCTTGTTGAAAAAGTCAGTGAATATATGCGAGAGATTTCATGCATGGGTAAGTTCCAGTGGCATTGGGCTTCGCCATCTGTTGAGCATGGTGGCTTTGTCAAGGCAATTTGTAGAATGATGTCATAGGGGAGCATATGCTGAAAGAGTCTCCAGTTCCATACTCCATTGGGATCAACAAAGTCTATGATAGGCTTGGATAAGTCACCTTCAAGTACATCTGCAAAAGCAAGGTGTTTAAGTGGGTCTAAGTCACCAACCCAACTATCTTGCCAAAGCTTCACAGTTGTTCCATCTCCTGGTCTCCATATTATGCTAGCATCAGTGGTCTCCCATATTTTGGCTAAGTTTTGCCAGAGGTGAGAGCATGATTTGGTTTTTAAATTTCTGTAATGACCTTCCTTTCATCTATACTTGGCCTTTAAAACCTTAATCCAAAATAAGTCAGATCTGGCAATAACGTTGAAAGCTATTTTGAATAAGAAAGCATGGTTTTGGCTTTCCAAGTTCTTGAGCGCACAACCTCCTGTTTCTTTTGGTTGGCACATATGAGACCAGTTAAGAAGGTTTTTGCATCTTTCATTTTTGGAGGAGCCCCAAATAAAATTCCATATAAGTCTCTCAATTCTTTGGCAGCATGAGGACGGCAATTTTGTTGTTTGCATAGCATAGTAAGGGATAGTTTCAAGAACAGATTTGGCTAAGGTTATGTGCCCCGCAAGTGACAAAGTTTTGATTTTCCACCCTGCAAGTTTCTTTTGTACCTTTTCTTCAAGGTAGTTATACGTGGCTTTAGTTACTCTTTCATGTAAAATTGGTACCCCCAAGTACTTTCCAAGTTGTTCAGTTTTTTGAAACTCAAGTTGCTCGCATAAAAAGGCTGAGTCATGTTTATTGACATTTTTAGAGAAGTAGACTCTCGTTTTAGAGTGACTAATGAGATATCTAGATGAGTCACAAAAATTATGTAGCACTCGATTAATCACCTGTACCTGTTCAATTGTTGCAGCTCTGAAAAGAATTAAATCGCCGGCAAAGAAGAGATGTGAGAGTGGGGGACCTCTCCTACCCATCTTAATTGGTTGTCAAGTGCCAAAGGTCACCTCATGAGTAATGGCTTGAGACAGCTTTTCCATACAGAGGGTGAATAAGTAAGGAGACAAAGGATCAACTTAGCGGATACCTCTAGAAGGCTTGAAGTTGTCAGAGGGTTTTCCATTCCATAATATCTGCATTGTTGAATTGGTGATGCACCTCATGATCAATTGGAGAAAATTTTTAGGTAACCTAGTGTCTCGCAATGTGTCATCAATAAATGCCCATTTTAATCTATCGAAGGCCTTTTCCAAGTCAACTTTAATTGCCATCCACCCAATTTTCCTCATTTTTCTTTTCATTAAGTGTATGGCCTCTTGGGCAATAATGATCTTATCTATGATATTGCTTCGCTTGATGAAGCTAGTCTGGAAAGGAAGTGTCAGATGGGGCATAAGGGGGCTTAAGGTAATTTACAATGACCTTTGTCACCAATTTGTGCATTACCGTGCACAAACTAATTGGTCGGAATTCCTTGAGACATCGGGGGCGATCGGTTTTGGGAATAAGTGCTAGCAGGATGCAATTGAATCCTACATCAATATCCTTCCCTTCAAACAAACTTTTGACAAACTCATAGACAGTACTGCCCACAATCTCCCATTGTGATTGAAAAAAGAGGGCATGTAGCCCATCTGCTCCAGGAGCCTTAAGTGGTTTCATCTCAAATAGAGCCAGCTGTGTTTCTTCTATGGTGACTCTATTTTCAAGACCACATAGCACGGTGATAGAGATTGGAGGGAACTTACTAGTGATTCTGTAAGGAATGAAATTAGGATGATCATCAGTATAGAGTCGATGAAAGTATGTGGTTGCCATGTTTTTGAGATCCTCTTCATTGGATTGCCATTCATCATTCTCATCACGTAGAGCAAGGATTCGATTGCGACGTCTACGATTGACACATTTGGCATGAAAGAAGGATGTGTTTCGATCC
Source organism: Adenanthera pavonina (assembly GCA_026686845.1). Classification (NCBI taxonomy): domain Eukaryota; kingdom Viridiplantae; phylum Streptophyta; class Magnoliopsida; order Fabales; family Fabaceae; genus Adenanthera; species Adenanthera pavonina. The sequence goes on along the minus strand of JAIVEN010000001.1, from coordinate 46,486,497 downwards.
CCCACGTAGATCGCCTCACTATTGGATTTTTGCATCCAAAAAATTTCTTCATAAAAACAAATATCCTCATACTCACTTTTAAGGATGCATTCGAGATCAAGTAGCTGTGTTGAACAAGGGTGTGCCTCAAGTGCTTTTTCCACTCCTGCGATTCTAACCCTTAAACGCTTTTTCCTGTTGCCTAGGTTGCCAAAAGTGTCTTGGTTCCAATGGTGGGCTTGGCGTGAGAATAAAAGAAGCTTCTTTGAGAGAAATTGGTTCCAGTCCAACATTCTTCTACAAGGTGAGCAAATTGTGGGTGAGTGGTCCAGTGTGCTAAGAATTTGAAAGGTTTCGGCATATTATAATGAGAACCCTTACATGAGAGTTTAGGGTATGTTTGGTTGAAGGGAAAGGAAGGGGAGAGATTTTGCTCCCCTCCCCTTATTTGGCAATCAAATAATTGGAAGAGGGGAAGGAAAATGTTATTAAATTTTTTCCTCCCCTCCCCTTATATATTTTCCCCCCAAATTGAGGTGATTTGGGGGGAAAATATTTTATTGTGTCCAATATGACTAAAATATCCTTTACTTTTTCATAACTGAACCACACAATATATTAATCAGTCTTATTGCGTCTCTTCTTGATCTCACTCATAAAATATGAAATATCTTAGTGACATACATGCATGAAGTCACGAACACACACAGACGCATTCATATATTAACATATATAATCATGATTAAAGTTGAGGAAAAAAAAAGATACATACAATCATGATTGGGATTGAGAAAAAAAAGAGTATTTCCTTCTGATTAAAAACTTTCTCTAATATTCAAACAAAAAAAAACTCTTTTTTTTACTATAGAAAGAAAATATTAACTTGAATAAACTAAGGATATAATAGTTAAATTATAATTATTTTCCCTTCCTTTCCCTCCTAACCCAAACAAAGTAACATTAAAATCCCTCATTTTCCCTTCAAGCGAGGTAAAATTAAAATTCCTTCTTTTCCCTCCCCTTTTTTTCCCTCCATTAAAATCTCTTCCCTTTTTTTTCCTCCTTTAAACCAAACATACCCTTAATGAGTAGTGGTCATTGGTCAGGCTAAGCTTTGGTAGGTGATGAACTACTGAGTCCATGAGGGTACTTGCCCCGCATTTATTTATTAACGCCCTATCAAGTCTAGCAAATATAAGCCCACGTTGCCAAGTATATTTGGGTCCATATGAGTTCAGGTCCAACAAAGCATTTTGAAAAACAAATTTTCGGAAAGAGGGGCATCCACTGCATCCTCTAATCGCTCCACCTTTTCTGTCATCTGTCGTCAAGGTAGCATTGAAGTCCCCAGCTAAGAGCCAAGGATGGTTGAGGTTTTGCCCAATGGTATTTAAATGTTGCCATAGAAGTTCCCTTCGAGAGGGATCAGGGGAGCCATATACAGTAGTGAAGATAAAAGACCTGCTATCATGGCGCCATTTAACAGAGGTGTGAATGAATTGACGGTGGTTTGCTAGGATCTCAATCTTAACTGCATCTGTCCAGAGTATCCATATCCCGCCAGAAAACTCATTGGCCTCTACTCGATGAGAATTTGGTATCCCAATTCTTCTGATTACTTTATCAGCTTGTAAACCAGAGATCCGGGGTTCAACTAGAACGAGAATGTCTGGCTTGTATCCATGGAGGAAAGGCTTCAAAGTACATCTGAATTTGGCCGACAAAGCGCCCTGACAATTCCATGTTGTTATTGACATGGTCATAATAATTAGAGGGGTTCATTATGGATCCATGTCGGAACACACAACAAAATCTTCAATGTCGTCAGAAACATCTTGCTTTGATCCAATTGGGGTACCATATTGGTCTTGGTTTAGGGCTGCTATAAGGGCCTTCTCAAGCTTTCCAGATGAGATGGAATCCTTCATCTTGGGCCTAGTAGTTTTCATCTTAACCGTGGGATGTATTTTGACACCCCCGTTAGAAGCCTTTATGTCAGGGGGCTTGGGATAGGAGGTTTCTTTTCTCGATTTGGCCCAGTTGCGTTAGTTGACTTTGTAGGGTAACTTTATCCACAGGTTTTGGGGCATCGTTAGCATCTGTGATAGTGACAGCTGAATGTCTAGAGTTTTCGAGGGTGGTCTTTGCATCCATAACTCTGTAGGCAGAGAAGGTGAAGATGGACCCCATTGGCCTGTCAATGTTTGCAGGCTTTAGCTTGTTTGTAGGGGGTGTGACCGCTGTTGACTGGTTTGTAGCTGGGGTAGTCTTTGTCATTTTGCCTTGATTTGATGTTGTGTTGGCTACTTCCTTGCTTTTACTTTTGGGCATCGAAGGGATATCTACTGGTGTAGGTCTGCTATTTTCTGCTCTCTCATGGGTGGCTTCACTTTTGTCATACGGTTCTTCCTCTGTGTTGGCTAAAAGGTCAAATCTAGAGCCCGTGTAGACATTTCTTCGGAAACTGTCATTGGCGGTGGTTCTCATGTTTTTGTCGTTATTCCTTCTTCTCCTCTGTACATGCATCCATGGTCCATACTTAACTCTCACGCGCCTCCTCAAGTCGTAGGGGAGCGGCAACAGGGGGTGGTGGTTGGGGCATCATGTTCTGCTGCCTGGCTTATGTGGACATACTTCTGGCAAATGCCCATACCTGCCACAACGGTAACAAATGGTGGGAAGACCCTCGCACTCAACAAAGAGATCAGTACCGTCAACCTTAAGTCTTGAGGTGAAGGGTTTGGACAAATCAATGACCACAGCAACCCTAGCAAACTTACCTTGATCCCCTGCTTCGGTCTTATAATCAATGCAGACAACATCTCCAAGAACTTGAGCGATAGCCTTTAGGAGACTCTTATGGTAGTACCTCACTGGTAGGTTGGGAAGCCTGACCCAGCCATAAACTTTATCAATGGTGAGGTTGGTTGGAAAGAATGCAGGCTGCCAAGGTTGCACCGTTAAGTAGTGTCCAGAGATTACCCATGGTCCATTGAGTAACGCAGCTTGGAAGTCCTGCTCTGTTTTGAACTTCACTATATAACATTCACCGACAAGATCAATAGGCTGAAATGGTGCTATTGGTTTCCACAGGCTGGCAAGCTTAGCTTGGAGTGTTCTATAGCCTATGGTTCGCCCTAAGAGCTTGACCACTACTGCAAATTTCATCTTCTCATTGAGCATTTTCTGTATTCTATCAGAGAAGTTGATAGTGGGGATACCATTCTCTTCCCCAAGTTCCACATCGTTTTTTTCCGAGGGAAATACCCTCTGCATCTGTTGTCAAGTTCTTAGCATCATTGCCAAGAAGCTTCTCTTTAAAGGTCAAGGGTACCTGTGATGAGTGTTCCTATGAAGTGGGTTCCATCGCCGTGTTGCAATGGGTTCCACCCTCGTTCATATTTAGTGCCTCTGTTTCAGTTTCCATGGTTGTGGTTGGGTCCTCTTCATTTTTTGCTTCATTTTTTTGTGTCTTGATTTTTTTAATCAGACGATCATCATCCATTAGTGGAGGAGAGCTCTCTTTCTCACTAAGCTTGATGTTTAGTGACTGTTCTGAGGGTCTTGAAGGTATATGTTCTCACCTTGCCTTTGCAGCGTCATCGTGCATATGTTGGGGAGAACGTTCACATTCTCTGAGTGCGGGATGGCTTGGAGAACATTCACGGTCTCTCTCTGGTGGTTTCCGATGAGAAGGGCTGTCATCGGTCATTAAGAAGGCTGAGTTCTCGGTGGAGAGTTTCAGAACTATTATATATTTATATATTGATTTTAGGGGAAATTATTCTGGATTAATATCTCAAATTAATTATAAAAAAATTTTTAATTAAAAATTAATAATAAAAATAGGAGACTGAATTATAAAATTAAAAAAATAAATAATAAAAAATTTTATTTTATAATTAATTTAAAATATTACCCTCCAAAATATCATTCTCTTGATTTTACAATGGATACCGTCAAATTTTCTACGGTAGCACCAAGTAGACCACACATAATTGGGTCGAATAATTTGCTGACACACACCGCGTTAGTCAAAATCCTCGATTTCACACTAACATTTTATAAAAAAGGTCACTTTTGTTAAGATGTATATTTATTTAATTAATAATTTAACATTGATTAATCGATATTGCATTAGGTCTAAATCTTATTTAAAAAAATTTCTGGTTAATATAATTTTTTTCCATGAAAAAAATGCAACTTTTGTATAAATAAGGGTACGTTTGATTCTCTATTTTATAAAATTAAGTTAAAATAAATAAAGTTTGTAAAAATGAAGTTTAGATAAAGTAAGTTTGTTGAAAGTTATTATGTTTAGATATTCTTTTTATAAAAGTAAGTTTGAAAAAAAATCTGTTTAGATGATAGGGGTTAAAAGTATTTTTAGATGTATAATATAAAATAAATTTATTTTTTCTTTTTCAAAATCCAAGTTTTATTAAAAGAAAAGTAACTTTTTTCCTCATTTTTCAAAATTATAGTTTAACTCACTTTTTATTTTTCAAAAAGTCAGTTTGTGGTTGATTTGTATTTGACCAAATACATCTTTTACAAAATCCTAGATAAAAACTATAATTATGTTTTGTAAACAAATAACCAAATATGCACTCATTTCTTCATCATTTTTAACATACCTAAATCATGTGACTTTTATTCTTCATATTGTTTTGTTGATATGTGTGAAAAGGTACTTTCTATGGTTTCTAATTTGTTCAGGTCAATTACCACAAAGAATTTTAAACATTTATCGATTATGAAATGTGAAAAATGTAAATTTCTGCCCGTTAGTTAATATTTTTTGGTGGAATAAATAATGTTTGCCAAGGAATACATGTACTCTGAAAATAAATTCATTGAATCAGGAAAGGCAAAAGAAAGGTAAAAAAAATTACAAAATTGAACCCCATACTTCCATGAATTCATACACTTCATTAGAGATAGTGAGTCATATAGAAAAATTAAAATTATGTATGGGATTCATATCTATCATTATATTCATATAATTTTTTTCTTTTTTCAAATGCACTATATACATTAACTTGATGCGAATAGTAAAGGTTATTTTTTTTTATTGCAAGTGGTTGAAAGTTTAATTTTTAATAATTTTTATATATAGAGCAAATCTAATTAGAAAAGTTTTATCTTTTATCTTTTACACCCAAAAGAGATTTGTCTATTTTGTTAATAAAGTATAATTTTATTGACATCCAAATGCACCATATACATTTATTTTTGTGTATATGTAGGATCAGAAGTGCAAAAGCTATTGCAGTTTTAGTGGATAAAAAGGTACTGAAATGAAAGTTGGAGACGGGTTGTGAGCTGGTTAATTATCGTTCAGAAGATAAAATAGTACAGAATCAGTTAAGCCCATACAACGAACCATTGAAATAAGTACAGGCATTGACATGAGAGAGGAATATTAATTAGGTAAACGTTAAAAAATATATATATATATATATTATATATATATAAACATGAGCCCTTTTTGTTTAAATAACATGAAGCCGCCGATTCTTCTCCCTTCAATTTTTTTTTTTTAAATAACCCTTCAATAATGTTGAACGATTTCGTCTTGAGGAATAAGAGAATGTATATGCGGAAAGAAAAGTAGAAATGAAGCAAGAAATCAGAAACGCTTGAATTATAAGCATGGATTACGATTTTTTTATGACGGCGGACAAAAGTAGCAAATCATGTCGCTGCTATTTTTTCAGATTATTTAAATTTAATAATATTAAAATCTTCAAAAAAAAAATTAAAGAAAGACAGATCTAATAAATCATCCAAAACAGAACGATATATTCCGATCAGGTAGAAATCATTGTACGAAAAATTCTGACATTAAATTTTTCTTGAATTTTGCGGCAACAATATATATATATATATAAAATTTGAAATACTTTTGTGATGAGATTGAGAGGAGAGGAGAGGAAAGATTCGTGGATAAAAGAACACGCTTTAGTGGGGCCACCCATGTCGTCTTCTTTGCTTCATTGTGGTTTCCTGGGTTGGGTTGCTTCATGAATGGAAGTAACGTGAATCGTTTCACCTTAAGCAACCACATTGATCCTAATTCCCAATATTATTCCCTTCCTAATCCACTTCCCATATCAAAAACACGTCAACCAACTTGTATTAATTATTTTCCCTTCTAATTATGTTAAACATTACTCTCTCTGCTGTTATATATCATATTTATTTATTTCACATATATATTTAAAAAATTAGTTGACATACTTAATATTTTAAAAAATTATTTTAATTTTTTAAAATTATCCTATTAAATTATAATTCATCTTAAATATATCTCTCTTAATTTCTCTCTATTATATTTTTTTTAGATATTCTCATGAAGGATAAAAATAAAAAATAAATATTAAATTATATATAGATTTTATAAAATAACTTATATTTTAAAATTTTAACCTTCTTAAAAATATGCATTATAATATAAATAAGAGGGAGCAATCCCATTTACGCCGCTATTATAGTGCTTAATCTTGGATTAATGTATCTTTTTTGGGGCCGGGGCTCTATTAGTGGGGACACGATTAGACCTTCTTTCATTATTCTCCGTGGCTTTTGAAAAGAAAGGCACTGAGAAGATAACGCTAATATATATATATATATATAAATAAAAAAAAGATCGATCAGGAAACTTCCATCAGAAATCACGCCTCACTCGCTGTACGTACATGATTCTCCATTACACCCCACAGTAGAAGAATATATATATATATATATCACCAATTACTCCATAGTTTCAAACTCTCTCCCCATTAATCTCTTTTTTTTTTTTAATAACGACTCATCCTTCGTTTTTCAACCAAAAAAATAAAAAAATCCATTCTTTTTCATAATAATATTTAAATTTAAATTTGAATGTCCGTCCTTTTTTTTTTTTTTAATGTTGGTTTTGAATAAAAAAATAAGTTATAACAAAAGTTTGTGTATGGAGTAAACTTGATTGGACTATCTCTTCTCAATACCTTGAGATAGAGTCCCTACTGCCTACGAGATGGTTTGTCCCGCAGAAAAATAAAGTCATCCATATCAAGTAATACTTTTTCCAAATTATGGATAATACTACTTTTTCCAATATTTACTTAGATCTGCTTCATATTTATATATATATATAAACTGTGAATTAAACTCAATCACTTATTTTCACTTATTTAAGGAGGGAATAAAGGACCCTATATCACTCAAAAACAACTTGAATTAATTGGTTTTCTTATCCAAATTTATAAATAATAAAAAAAATGAAGCGGACATTTCTGTATATATAAATATAATGTACACATATATACACCTATGTAGTACGAGTACGTGTATTAAATATGATATAATATAATATGAAAAATATGTCAATTTTTAAAATTTTAGGATATGAGTATGGAAATATTTATACATGAATAATATTATTTATGTAATTATTTATATATATAATTAATAAATTTATTTATTTAAAAAAAATAAATATTAAATATTCTAAAAATTATAATATAAATAATAAAATAATTATATATATAAATATAAAATAATACAAAAAAATATATATACACAAATATAATATATGTATCATATTATATAATATATATATTTATTTTCTTAAAGTATTAGTACTTCGTAGACAGACATATGTGTATACCGTCCCCTTAATACTTGAGCATCTAAGTTTCGCCGTTTCCGCCTATAAATAAACTGCATCATTTTCGCCCCCGTCTCAACAACTCAACCAAAAACCCAGAAAAACAGAGAACAAAACAAAAAAGTCCCAAAGCAAAGGAAAAAAAATTCGGATGATGAAGGCCTCATCAAATATTAACGCAACTTCATCATCTTCTTCTTCTTCTTTATCAGCCACGGGAGATTGTGGCAGTTTCCGAAGCCCAAAGTCTCCGATTCCCTACCTCTTCGGAGGCCTCGCCCTCATGCTCGTTCTCATAGCCGTCGCATTGCTTGTGCTCGCCTGTTCTTATCGCAAACGACCCTCGTCCTCATCTTCTTCTTCGTCTTCTTCCTCCGCCGCAGGCGACGATGAAGAGAAATTAGCAGCCGCCAAAACGACCGTGGATTCAGAGCCCAAAATTCTCGTTATTATGGCGGGACACAGTAACCCCACTTACTTGGCCAAGCCTCTCTCTTCCACTGATCAACAACCCCTATGAACTTCTTTCTTCCTCTTCTTCTTCTTCAAATTTTCTGATTCTGGTTTTCTCGTTCATTAATTCACAGATCGTATATTTGTTATAGGTATGTATTTACACCTTTCTGTTTTTGGTATTTCTTTTTACTACTTTTTAATTTGTATCATTGTGCGAGACTATGTATGTAATGCGGAGAGTTTATCATAATAACAATAGGCATCATTCAGTGTTTACATTTCGTGTTGATTCTTTTCGAATTTCTTCTCCTCCTTCTGTTTTTACTATATTTTAATTAATTCCATTCAATTTCGAATTAGAGAGTGCTTTTCCGAATTTTAAGTGAAATACTACTATATCAAGTTCTGATCCGAAAATAAAATTCAAATATAAGAAATGTATTTATGTATAATTATAATGTTGATATCAATATTACATCAAATAAGATCAAGAGAAAGTCATAATGCACGAAGAAAGTTATCTAATTACATATAAAATTTATAAGAAATTATACTATTCAAAATTAACGTATAAATATTACATTGTTTGATTAACTTAATGAAAAAAAAAAGTGATTAATTGAACTGAGTAAAAGCTTCACCAAATCCATATACTATGAAATGTTTTGTGGCCACCACCATATATTATAGTTGTTCCGATTAAAAAAGAAAAACAGTAGAACATGGGGTATACTATTCCCATGAACAAACATTGTACTGATATCATTTCAATGTATCCTTGTGTTGTACGGTATATGTATAAATTGTACTATTAATGAATTAGCTAGTTAATTTTTCCATACTTATAGGGCTTTTTATAAGATTTATAGATATATTTAGATTGATAGATAATAGATTGAACCATCTTAAAAAGAAAAAAAAACCATCTTAAAGAATGTTTTATTAATTATTTTTGTGGCAGGTTGATCTGGTCTAATTCATATTCATATTTTTATTTATTTATTTATTTATTTAATTATGTCATATATTATTACTATCGTGATGATGCAAAAAAGTCCGAATTGATTAGTAGGAACAAAGCAATTGTTTGGGGGCAAAAACACGTAGGTGTCGAGGAGAAGAGAAGATAATAAATAAGAGACGTGGAGGCTCGGCTCGACTCAACGCGAATGAGTGAAGAATAGGGGTGGGCCCGCACCCAACAATCGCGAAGGTGGAATTACCTTCCCTTTCCTAGTGGAAGACAGCCCTCTCCCATTTCGTTTTCCTCTCACTTTCTTCCCCCCTCGCTCTGTGTGTGTGTGTGTGTGTGTGTGTGTGTGTGTGTGTGTGTGTGAATATATATATATATATATTCATAATTATATAGACACCATAAACTTGGTTTCTTGATCGTTAATTTCTGTTTGTGTCCCACCTCCCTGACCTTTGTAACCATATATGGCACCACCAAATCCAGTGGGCTGCCAATTCAAACCCATCATTTCTGATTGAAACCTATCATTTTGAGATCAGATATGTAATAATTCAATAATTAATTAGCATATATCACTTTTGAAAATTTTCTCAATTAATCTTTGTGGATCCGTGGAACATATATTGGAATTAATATATCGAATATAAAAAATGATACATTACAGTTATTTGAAGTTATGAAATACCATTAACATTTTTTTTAAAAAGAAAAAATTCACTCTAGTCTCAAATTTGAACAAATATTTTTTTATAATTTTTTTCCAAATTTATGAATCCACTTTAATTATATATATTGATCAATGATTCCATTTTCTGGCCAAATAAAATTATTGATTCCATTTAAATACCTCAAAAAGATTGAATTATCAATATATATATATATACAACAATACCAATAATAGTCTTATCTCAGTAAATGAGTTCAACTATATAGATAATATAATGTCATTAAACTCTATCAAAAGTTATCTCTTTAAATAAATCAAGTATCAAAATATATTCACCTTATAACTTTTTTTTGTATCCTTTTTTTATTTCCTTATATACCTATATCAATATATATATATAACATATAAAAATTAAATTACTAATTATCACTATTTATTTATTTTTTTTATAAAAGTTTAGATGATTTAAATCGGGAAATTCATTCCTCGCAATTCTAAAAACATGGCTTTGTAACATATCTTGTATTCTTATATATCAACTAAATTAATCATAGTTGGTTATTATTATTTATTTATTATTGAAATAAACATGCTTGCATCTTTTTATCCAACTGTTATTTCATTGGAATGATTATTTTCTTTTTTTTTAAAGAACAAATTTAATTAAATATTCTTGTGAAGATGCACATGATAAAACTTGGATATATATATCTCATGTGAATCTATTGATGGAGGACGCAGACTGAAGAGCAGTTAAAATTTGACTTCAAAATTAAGATGGGGGACGCGACAACTTGAGACTGTTCTACAATATCCCATGGCCATTCAAAATGATGAAATCTATGTACACACACATGACTCATGAAAAGAAGACTTTCTTGTGAATGTGGAACAACAAAACCAACCCACCATGTATTTGTGGGTCACATTGCACATTTAATTTTTAGGCTTTCATCGATATATATATATATATACACACACACAGCTTTATATAATTAATGTCAAATGTGATATAATTAATGATTAATAATGCATACATATCCTTCATTATTTATTACGTACGTACCGCACTACTGCCCAAAATTTTTCCTAACCCCAACCTAGTTCCATCACTCTTGTTAATTGAAAGATATTTTTGTAATTCAAAGATATTCGTATTAATATTCCCATCCCACCAAAACAAATTAATTCCACCAAAATCTCCAAATTTTTTCCAAAAAAATTAATTTAATTAAAACACATATGGAAATCCCTCATCTTTTGTTGTCAATGATATATCACTGTAAATTTAATAAAAACACATATGAAACTAGAATTTTATTGAAATGTGGGAAATTTTCCAATTTCTTTCGCGGATCACAAATTCTTTTTATCATATCGCCTGTATGATTGATACTTAATTACCTGTCTGTTTCATTAACGTCAATATGTCAGCATCAAACTCAAATCCCAATCACTCATCCACCATTTCAGTTCGTGTTAGTGAAATTTCTAAGTTAGTAGGAAAAAAGTTCATTTTTATTAAACAATTGGGTTTACCAGATATTGACCTATAATTTTATCTTCTAAAATTTCTTCGTCATAGTATTCGAGCACAATTATAAATTACTTACATTTTAGAATACGTACGTCCAGTACTGTGATATAATTACATAAAATATTGTATATGCTCTCCAAAAATTTTATATTTGTACGGTTCAAATCTCAGGGACATATGATTGGTCTCGAGAAAAAAAAAATTCAGGAATTAATGAGATTTTTTTTTAGAAGAGAATTTTGATACTAAGGTATTAAATACTATAGAGACTTCCCAGATATTTCACGACGTTGATGCGAAGAAATTCTAAAATAAAATTATGGAGTATTAAATAACTTGAAAAATATTAATTGATATGCAATATAAAAACATAATCATTTGTTATTGCATATTTTCTATTCATTACTATTCATCTAAACATGTTGTTTTGCCTTTTAACAGATTGCTTCTCCTTTTTTTTTTTGTGGGATAAGTACTTCTTTCAAATTTAAGGTTTGAATTTAAAATCTCCATCTCCTAATTTATATATACACACTTACATTTTAAGAATAATGCTCGTGTTAAGTGATTTTATCCAATTTTATAAGTTTACGTAGTCAAAAATAAAGAATTTAAATACCTTTTTGTATACATGAAGAATTTTTTTTTTACTTTATATAATTAAACTCTCAACTCAATTTAATTTTTCATTTATTAATGAAAGATATATAAGTAAAATTGAATGACCAACCTAAAAGTAAATAAAATGAAAAGAGACAATAGGGGAATTTTAAATGATTTTCTTTTCTTGATTAAAAAGGATAGAGGCTATTTTTTGCACAGAGAAAAAGATAGTGATGAGTATGGTGCATGTCACAGGAGTCATAATCAGCTGGCCCATTTGGAAGAAAGTGGAACAAAGACTCTTAAATATATATATATATATATATATATATGGTCTTCATAAGTCTATAGCTACAATTAAAGGCTAAGAAATTGGAATTCAAATTGATTTGTGGAAGGTGGGTAGGTGGACGCGACAACTTGAGAGCGTAATTGAAGATTTTGAACGTAATTTTCACAATGACGTGGTGGCTCAAATTTTATTATAATATGAAGATTTTTTTATGTATAATTATATAATATCCAACACTAACTAGTAAATTAGATTCAAGCATTATCAAGTTTAACTTGTATAACTTTTCTACCATAACTTGTTTTATTCACAAGTTTTGGACCCTCAACTTTATTTAATGGGAATTGAGCCCATTCTACTTGATTTAACCACCGCCATTGGTTATAAAATGAGAAGATTAATGAATGGAGGCTATGACTTTATGAGCACGGCCTCTTTTTTTTTTTGGGTTTATTTACTATTTGTTGAAGAACAAGAAAATATTGTGGCACCAAAGGATGTTGGGAATTATTAATGGAGTCGCATTCACAACTAGACGAAGCTTTTGATCCATTTTTTTTAAAAAAAAATTATCGAAAATAACCTTAAAAAAAAGTCACTAATCTGTTTGCCTGTAAATTAAGCCATCTTCGATCATTCGGTGGGCTACAAAACAAAAAGCTTCTTTCTTGTTTATTTCATTCGGGCCGCATCTCCATTTTCTTTTTCCGCTTACTTCTCTGTATTTTTATCTTTTTTATATTATGTGTCATCGGTATTATATATCGTTTGTTTGAATTTACTAAATGCAGTTTAAATATTTAGATAATAATTAATATTAACATCAAATATAAAATTTAAAACAAGTTCTGTGCTATTCACAAATTGTCAATAATTAATGTGACTCATTTTCCAAACTTGGTGCAATATAGGAGCTGCTAACCTAATTTCACTTGATACTATAATTAACCTTAAGATGCAATCTGACATATATCAAATTCCATATCAGAGTACTATATCACAAGTCCCACATCTAAAATGATTAAAAAAGATGAGAGGTATATAAATGCCTGTAGTAATCCTAGCCAATTAGTTTAGCTAAGCTATTTGATAAAAAGAATGGTCCAAGTATAAACATTCACAAAATTCAACAAACAATTAAAATTAATCCTTATCCACCGAAAAAAAATTAATCCTTATACATATATATATATATATATATATATACTTGAAGGAGAAAGAAAGACGACTGTGTATTTTGTAAGTGACTGAAATCTTAGAAACAAGGCCTGGATTTCCTTTACCACTATCCTCAATTGACTTTAATTCTTAAGTTGCTGACAATAACTAAAAACTAACTTTGGGGAAATTAAGAGGATGAGACCTGTAAAAGTAATTCTCATCTTTTTATCCTCAAAAACACCCCTGAAATTTTTTTAGTATAAGATGGGATAAGAAAAGACCCGGGCAACCTTGTACGGATTTTGAAAACAATAGGCTAAAGTCCAAAACATTTAGAAAAACATGAGGGGAAAAAAAGAGTAGACGAAATTCGTCCCAAGAACAGTCTATACAGTGCTACGCACATAGATTGCAACTCTTGCGTTAGAAAAAGATGGAGAGAGAGTGGATAAGTCACATTCTACTTTTACAACTATTTAGTATTTGTTAATTGATATATATTATTGAATTATATCTAAGCATACATTCTCAGTTCAAATAAAAGTACTTCTTTCAATATAATTTTTTTTATACACAGATTGCTTATGAAATATTAAATTTCTTTCATTCAATCCAAACTTATATTGGCGAGTCCAATTTTAGCCTCATCAACTCTTTGCAATTTATGTCCATCAACTCTTTCTCTCCTACTCGGAGAGCAAATCGGAAGCTATATATTAACCTTCGTCTATTAATTTTCATTCAAATTCATTTAATTAATTAGGTTCCACCTTTTTTTTTGGATTAATTTAATCACATTTGGCTTGAAATTTATCCGTCATAAACTATGATGCACAAATACGGGTATGAACATCGGATGTGACGCGATACAATACACCTGATACAAATAAATTTTAAATTTTCAAGATACGGGTACGGGAAATATATATATAATTTACGTATATATTCAATAAATTGATGTACCAAAAATAAAAAAAAGAAAAAAATTGAGTTTTAAATAAAGCTTTTAAAAATAATATAAAGACATCTAAAATAAGAAAATTAAAAATTGAAATTTTTACAAGATTTTTATTCATTTTAGAATTTAAAAAAAAAACTAAAGTCATATATCATGAAGTATAAAACACATATCGTATTTGATATATATATTGAATACAGATATATTTTCTTTTTTGAAGTATCAATGCAATATAGATTATAAATTTTTCACAAAAAATTTTGTGAACGCTCTAAAATATGACGGACAAGGTTTATCACAAAATCTATCACAAAATTTGCAGCAAATTTGGTTAATTCCATCACAAATTTTCAATTTTTTTTTGGTAGTGTATGATGAAATAATGGGTAAAGGATTGTGTTTTGATGCAAAGGTTGGCAAAGCACTAAAATTCTATGAAGACATGTGAGAGAAAAAAAAAAAAGAATTCTATGAAGACATAATGACATTCTCTCCTCTCCTCTCCTCGTTGAGAGAGTTGAAAGCCATATTGGAAATACAATAAATATGACGGTACTATTAAGTTGGAAAGTTAGAGAAACAGTAACAACACATATATAATAATTCCTTAGTGCTCATCTCAGATTACACACTTCTGATATCCCAAACCACACTAGCCTACTGCACTTTGACATCCTCTTGGCATCTAACCAAGCACCAAAAACGAATCTTCCTCGCCCCCCACAAAGGGTACTTTCGTAATTCCCCAATCCCTCCATTTAATTCCCTCCCACTATAAATTTCAAACCCAGAAGCCACCTCTCCTCGTCATTTCACAGCAAAAACAATCAGATCATAATACAGATCGAGAGAAAGATGAGGCCTGTAAATAGCAGTGAGGTTAGTATGTGGAAGTCTCCGGTTACATACCTCTTTGGAGGCTTAGCTCTCATACTTGCTCTCATATCTGTCGCACTGGTCATCCTTGTTTGCTCCCACAGAAAGAGAGCTTCTCACTCTTCATCCTCATCGTCATCTTTTCCAGAACAAGAAGGAGAAGAAGGCGGCTTCAGATTACAAGTAATGGCCATGGCTGACTCTGAGCCTAAGATTCTCGTGATAATGGCTGGGGACGACAGGCCTACTTATCTGGCTCAGCCAATTGTCCCATTATCGTACTGCACCTGTCAACCTGAGCCAAACCCTTCTTCTTCAACCTCAATCTGCAACGGCGGCGACCAGAAGATCGGTCACTAGTGAACTTGCTCCAAAGTTCAGACTTTTGGCCATTTCGATTTCCATGACAGAAAGGCAGCAGACTCAGATTTTTTACTGTTCAAATCTAACGCTTACACTAATATTTAATCTCTTTTTGACAATTTTGTAAAGATCGAATTCTAGGAACAACAGAGGTTTTGAAGGCATGGGGTTTCTTCTTTATTCCCTGTTCCCAAGCTCTAATTTTTGTTTTTCTGGAAATTAATAAAATATACATAGTTCAGTATATGTCCTTGAGAATCATTCCATTGAACACTAGTGTTAAAATAGTATAAATAGCTACGGCACTTTAACAACATTTTACACGCATGCCATGCTCTTCTTGTCAACTTTTCCTTTTGAGTTATCAGTTTAAAATATTGTGTCGCATTTAGTAAAAATTCAACTTTTTATATATCTGGTGCTTTGTATTTCAGCACCGTATGTCAGAAGGAGATTCTTTCTAATCCTTTTTACACTACTTTTATACACACACACACACACATATATATATATATTCTCCGATCTATAAAAATTTTTTTAATAATTTATACTTTTTAAGAAAAGTTAGTTACAAATTTTAAATTTTTATAAAAATCTTAACATTCTAATTTTATTCTTATTAATTATCAAGTTTTTCTTTTTCATTTCCAAGTTATGAGACAAGCATAAAATAATAGGGTAAAAAAATAAACTATTACTAAAAATTAATACAATACTTTATATTTTGGATCAGCCAAAAATTCTAGAGAACTTCTAATAATATACTCACTTTGGTTTTAATATAAGATTTTTTTATGTACTTAATTACCTTGATTTCTATAAAAATTATAATATTTTTTTAAAATTACTCTTATTTAATCTCTTTTTTTCTCTTTAAGATATACTACCTCCAGTCCTATATATAGGATCTTTTGCTCTGGTCCTAAATATAAGATCATTTATAATATACAAGGTAGTACTTATTATACATTTCCAAAAAAAATGCTCCTATTTAATGTATCCAAAAAGAAAGAGAGAGATTAAATAAGAGTAGTTTTGAAAAAATATTGAGATTTTCAGAGAAATTAAGATAATTAATTAATTTTAATTTCAATTCTTAATCCGTGTAATTTGATTAAAAGAGTCTTATATTAAAGAAAAAAAAATAATATTAAATAAAAATATTTTTTAAAAATATATAATAAATATTACCTCATATATTATAAATAATCCTATATTTACTATTAGATAAAATATCCTATTCCAATAACAAGTAGGTTAGTGGAAAGGATGGATTATATTTTAAGACGGACTGAGTTTTTGTGCTGCATAGTGTTGCGCAAACCTGTGCTATGGGGTCCACCCCACCCATCTATCCTCTGCTCGCTAAACAGCTTATTACTCCATTATAATTGTGTTTGTAATCGTCCTTGTTATCGTTGCAACAACTAATTAATGATAATTAGGATGAAGGTCTTCTCAATGAAACCACGGTGGTGTACCTGGACGCAAAAGGTGGAATATTGAAGTGGGGGCCATAATCAATTTCTAGTGGTCTTGGTCTAAACATTCTCCATTTGGCAACGTTCGGTTTTTATATTCTCTGAACCTGTTTGGAAAGTCTTTGGGTTGGTAAAAGTATTTGGACTAATTTTGCGTTGGATTCAATTTAAAAAATTATCCTATACATTTTTTTTTACCTCTAAAAGTTTTTTTAGCCAATAGATTAAAAAAATTATTTTTTAGTTTACAAATATATTTTTATATCACAATTATTTTATTAAATTTACTTTTGCAATAAAAGACATTCAAATATAAATCATGTTACAATAAACTTATTTTTATCTAAATTTTATTTTCATAAACATCATTTTTTATTCTATCATAAATGTGCAATAAGTTTGCAAAATAAAAACCAAATGAGGCTTATCTTGAATGAATATCTTCTCCTTCATTAAAAAAAACAATGTTTGGTTTGCCTCCACTTGTGTTTTCTATTCTCCGTGCTTCTACTATAAAACAAATCACTTGGAGTGTTTGTTTGGTTAAACTGAAGGGTTGGAGGAATTTTTAATAAAAAGAATATGAGAGATTTAAAATTTTTTTTATTTTACAGGATTGGAAGAAAGATGATTAAAGGAATTTTAATAAAATTTTATTTAATTTAAAAGGAGATTGGAGGGAATTATAAGTGTTAAACTCTCTTCTCTTCAAAAAAATCTAATTTGGGGGAGAATTGAAAAAGGGGTATGTGAGGGAATCCTCTACTTACCCCATTTTTTGAGCGAAAAAAAGGGAAGATGTCAATTATCCTTCATTTTCTATTCCTCCCATTCAAAAAACTTACAAAAATATTGAACCGAACGGAGTTTTAGAATAAAAAAAGGGGCTCATTTCCTTCTCTCCCGTGAGTCTGTGCCGGAAAAATGACAATTATAGATAATGAAAGAAAGAAAATACTCCCTTTATATCTTTTTATTTATCACTTCTGAAAAAAATGTTTTTATTTATATATTACTTTCTAATTTTAAGACAATATTCTTTATTGTTTTGTCAATTATACCATTATCTATTCTTTTAAGACATTTTTATTTATCTATTTATTAAAGGGCTTATTATGAATTTTAAAATAAATTTTAACATATTGATTATATTTCTTAATATGTGTGTTAAAATCTTAAATGGTATTCTCTTTATTTCAAAACAATTGTCATTTTAAAGTTATATACACCTATTATGAAAACTAATAAATAACCTAAAAATTAACAAATTTTGATTATATTTTACTATAATACCATTATTAATTATGTAATACTTATTAATGTTTTTCTCGTTCTTCATGATTATTGGAGAGTAAAGTTATTTAAATATAATTCATATACTATTAAAAATTATAAAATGACAATTATTTTAAAATCAAAGAAAAACTCTAAAACGAGAATTATTTTAAAATAAACGAAGCATATAAAAAGAAATGGAGGTATTAATAGTTTTTTTCTTTTTTAATCTTGGATAACTATATTATACATATCCACTACACACCTAAGATGGCATCTTACCATAGTTAATGACTATAACATTTTGAAATTCCTCCGAAGAATTAAGGTCCTCAAATGGGGAATAATTTGGCTAGATGAAAATGCCCCTCCCTCTAATCACATGATTAGAGAAAACTTATATAGAAATATTTTGTAATTCATTTGAAAATGACATATAATCTAGTTGTACTTGAGATACTTCAAAGTGAATATTGTTAATGTTAGGGTGTGTTTGAGAACCAGTTAGAAAAGTGATTAGGGGCCAAAAATGAGTTTGAAGGAATTATGAGTGTGTTTATTTTATTTTCACTTTTCCATTTGAAAATGACTTTGGGTGCAAAAGTGTTTTCTGGAGAAGCAGATTGATTGTTGCTTTTCTTTTGGTTCTTATTTTTCTCCACATTTATTTTAAAGTCAGATAAAAATATATTAATAAAAATGAGAAAAAATAGTAAATTTAGAAAAATAAAATTTTTATAAAATTTTTCTTATCTATTGACTAAAATATTCCCTCAAAATTTTTAGATCATGACCTATAAAAAATGTTATATCATATATACTATGTTTCTAATTAAATAAATATAGATTAAATTTTAGTTTAAGAAAATTAAATTAATCATGAAATAGAGTTTAAGTTTAATTTTGGAAGAAAATTATGAGTCTTATCAAAACTAATTTTTAAATAAATTATCCAAACATAAACACGTTAGTTAAAAATTAATTTTTATCATAACTACGTTGCAAAACCAATTCTACCAAACTCATTTTTAACTAACTAAAAACCAAACGGCCTTAGCATGTTTATTTTCTTATATAACCATCTCACTTTTACATCTTGAGTTCTTGACAACAAAACTTATTGTGTTTCAGATGCAAACTACCAAAACAAAGACTTTGTATCCGAGCAGTTTTCTTCTTCCCATGCATGACTCTCCGCCTATAAATATATATCCCTAATAATATTATGTCCCCTGAAAGCCTCCTGACAGCGACGATTTACTTCCTCCAATTTATGAAAATTATCACTTTAGAGTTTTTTAAAATTTTCACAATATTTATCATTTTATAATTCTAATAAAATATTAATAATTTATTTTATTATTTTTTATTTTCATTAATATTAAATAGATTATTTGAGAGTGTATTTAATTAAAATTATATTTATAAAATATTATTAAATTTTATAATATTCTAAATTATTTAACAATTTTTTTAATTTGTATGAAAAATAAAAAAGAAAACAGTTTTTATAAATCAGAGGAAGTAGCATCGAAAAAGGCAAGCTGTAGTAAACCTAGCTACATATATACTATAAATGGAACAATGCTGTTTAGAGTAGGAGTTTCAAAACTCAAGGTCAAGGATAATTAATTATCACCCGGCGCAATTGAAAGAAAATTAATTGAAGAAACATTAATTTTATACTCCCTCTGGTCCTATGATTTTTTATTCTAATTCTAAATATAAAACCCTCTATAATATATAAAATAATATTTATTGTATATTTTTAAAAAATATTCATATTTAATATAACTAAAAAGAAAAAAAAATTTAAATAAAAATAATTTTAAAAAATTATTAAAATTTTTAAAAAAATTGAGATAATTAATTAATTTTAATAATTTTTAATCTATATAATTTAATTAAAATATTTTTATATTAAGAATTTGAGATAATAGAAGATCGATTGAGAAAAAGAAAGGGAAATAGGAATTCAAATATTGGTTTCGTGGAGAGTGGGTTGGTGGACGCGACAACTCGACAGCGTCATTAAACAGGCTGAACATGTAGTTTTCACGAGGACGTCGAGGCTGAAATACACATGTCACGCAGATGATTAATGAGATAGTGGAGGCTATGACTTTATCAACACATCCTCATTTTTTTTCTTCTTTCTTTTCTTTATACTTTTCCAAGAACAAGAAAATATTGTGGCACTGAAAGATGTTGGGGGAATCAATTAATGGAGGCAAAAGCTTGTGATATACTCCTCCAATTTTATTTATAAGAAAATTTTTAAAAATTTATTTTAGTTTTTTTATAAAAATTTTTATAATATTTTATAATATTTTTATTATTTTATTCTTATTATTTATTTTTTTTATAAATTATTATTAAACTTTTTTAATGAAAGAGATAGTCTCAATTGATCAAATAATATTTAATATATATTATATTATTATATTAATTTTTAAAATTTAAAAAAAATAACTAATTTTCCTAATCTATATAAAATAGTTAAAAAACTTTTATAAAAAAAAACAAAATGAAACATTAATTATACATGCACTTGTAGCTTAGCCATCCTTATCGCCCCACCTCCTTTCCCTAGCCTAAACATTAATAATGGTTCTTTCCTGTTTATTACATTATATTTCTTTTTCACTACATTTTGTCGTTTTTCTTGTGACACCAGTATTATTTGATATATATTAACAACTAATCTTCATTTCAAACATGCTTAAAATAAGGTGAAGTTATCTTAATATATTTTTTTTATTCAGAAGACTTAAACTTATGACCTTATTTTAAAATATTTATCACATGTGGGATGGGTGTCCTTTGTATATGTGTGTCATCAATTTCATATTAGTTGTTTGAATTTTCCAAATAAAAGTTAATTTATATTTTTCAAAAAATAATATAGCCACTTGATGTTAATTAATTCTAAAATAAAAATTTAACATATTATCTATATATCACCTGCACTAACCATATTCACTACCCTTCTTGTAATATTACTTGCTCCAACTAAACATGTGTAACACGCATTATTTGTAGAAATTTTTATTTAATACTGATGATTTTTAGAATTGTTATAACCACACAAATCCATGTAAATTAAGCAGTAAGTAGCTGAATAAGACCCACATATATTGTCCTGATGGCTTGAAAGTGGGCAAATAAGAAGGAAGGTTGAATATCTACATACATCTCTGTCATTTCAATCACCTTAATTAGCTAGTGGCCAAGAAATGAACGATTCTGGATCTAAAAGAACAACTTGATCCTCATCCATGGCAAAAAGGTGAAACCTATATATATATATATATATATCCATGACATGTGTGCCTTTTCGACCTGCAAAGTTGTCCCTAAGAGATGACCCCATGTATATGGATCTCTGTCTACAACAATCATTCTAATTAATTCTGAGAAAAATCATTGGGACATCATTCAAAAATGGAACCCCATTTTCAAATCAGACCTGTATTGCATGCAGGTGGCAGATCCATGGCTACGATCTTGTTCAGCTGAATTTGCTTCCCAGCAGATAACTAAAAACTGATCCTTATCTTTTTAGCCTTTAAAACCCACCTGAATTTTTGTAGTATCCATGGCTCACGACCAAATTTGTACGGATTTTAAAAAAAAAAAAAAAACTCCAACTTATCAAATTTACACCAAGCTGCTTAGTAAATAAATTATGAATACTGTAGGACTCCGTGTAATTTTTTTTTTCTTAATCTTTTTCTGCATATATTTCACCATCTATTCATCTGTATATATATTTTTCTTCTCATTTATATATGTAGCATGCATCCACCTTATTCTTCGTACACTGTTTTTTGTTCTATAGAACAGAGGCCAAAAAATGATATATATTATGAGCTCACTTGTCTACTTATTAGTTACTTGGTTCAAAGTTTCTTTTTGAAGCTTACATCCTTTGATCTTGTTTCATTTCAAATGCCTATGGCCAATGAATCTATGCTTTCCCAGTACTCTCATTGACCTCTTGTCTTAATCTTATTTTAAATTTCCAACCACCGACTTAATAATAAGAAGAAGAAGAACAACAACAACAACTACAACTACTGCTACTACTTTGTGTTAGCAAATTAAATGATTACCACGTCAATAACAGATTGTTTGACTCATTTATCGTCCTAGAATTACCACGTCAGCTTTCTATGTGCTATTTTGATTAATTACCACGTCAGCTGCTTACTTACCAGCATACTTGGCAGCCACAGAGACCATTTTTTGGACACCCCAGCAGTTCAGTTACATCATCGTGCCACGTGCATCCCAGGGACTTGCATTTAAACGGCAAGAAATTAAATATAAGGATTGACCTTATAATTAAACTTTTTAATTAATTACTGGGATGGATATGCATTAATTGTTAAGTTATGAGAAACTACTCCTTCCGTTCCTTATACAAGGGACTTGAGAAAAAATCACACAAATAAAAAATAATAATAAATTTGTCAGAAGTATAATAAGTTTTTAAAAATACCCTCCTTTAATATTAATAACTCTTTCATCATGTAATTAATACAAATGAATTATATTGAAAACATAATATCTTAATTAGGGATATTTTAAAAAAGAATCGTTAAATATATCAGATAAACTCCATGTGTCCCTTATATTTTGAAACACGAAAACTCCCCCAATTGTCTCTTATATTAAGGAATGGAGAGAGTATAAACATCAAAAGATTGATTAAATTTTGCGCAAAAAAAGAAAAAAGATTAATTCTCCCAATTCAAACTACCCATATCTAATGAACCATCCATATCTAAGGTAAACAGTAGAAATATATTGCGGAGAGGGAGAGGGAGACAAGATAAGAAAGTGGAGAGAAGCGCCATCGGTTTTGGTAAGTCGCATATGCACTGTCTTTTGTTGATAGGGCTGAAACCATATAGTAAATATGCAATATATATATATATATATATGAAACTGTTCACTTGGAAAAGTTAACACATAATTCGGTAGTGCATATCTCAGATTATACTCTTTTGACATCCCAACCCACTAAGGTATATATATTGCACTTTTGACATCCTTAAGGCATCTAACCAAGCACAAAAAACGAATCTTCCTCACCCCCCACAAGGCTACTTTCGTAATTCCCAAAGTCTTCCATTTAATTCTCATGACTATAAATTTCAAACCCAGAAGCCACCTCTCGTCGTCACTTCACAGCAATACTAACAATCAGATACATATCAGAGAAATTATTATGAGGCCCATAAATAGCACTAGTGAGGTTACTATTTGGAAGTCTTCAGTTCCATACCTCTTTGGAGGCTTAGCTCTTATGCTTGCTCTTATATCTGTCGCACTGGTCATCCTCGTTTGCTCCCACAGAAAGAGAGCTTCTCAGTCATCGTCAACATCTCAAGAACTACAAGAAGAAGAAGAAGAAGAAGAAGGCGGCTTCAGATTACGAGTAATGGCCATGGCTGACTCTCAGCCTAAGATTCTCGTGATAATGGCTGGGGATGACAAGCCATCTTATCTGGCTCAGCCAATTGTCCCATTATCATACTGCACCTGTCAACCTGAGCCATCCCCTTCTTCTTCAACCTCAATCTGCAACACCGACCAAAAGATCAGTCACTAGTGAACTTGCTCCAAAGTTCAGTTTTTGGGTCATTTTTCGATTTCTATGACAGAAAAGCAGCAGATTGAGATTTTGACTATTCACAAGCCTAATGCACAGTGATATTTAATGTCTTCTTACAAATAAGAGGCTTCTTTTATGCTGTAATTTTGAAGGTGTAGGGTTTGTTCTTTATCGTAAATTTTATCATCCAGTGATTTTTCGTGCACTGAATATATATAAATTGTTAAGACATACATACATATATAGTTCATAGTTCATACGTACATAAAATAAGTTAAATATCCTTGAGAATAATTCCATTGAACATTGATAAGGTAAAATAGTATATATATCAATTGCACTTTATTTTACACGTACGCCATGCTCTTGTCAACTTTTCTTTCTGTCTTCTCAGGCAAATATAATTTAAAATGTTGTCTGGCATTTAATTTAATATAAATTCAAATGTTTAAATATTTGTTGCTTCATGAGTATTTGATCTTGGCATATGTGGGTGAAACTTTTTCTAATCCATTTTTATATATACTACTCTCAGAATGAAGATGATCGCTAAAAAAGAGGTTACTCCATTATAATAGTGTTTATAATTGTCCTTGTTATCGTTGCCACCGCTAAATTAATGATAATTTTACAATCTGAGGCCGGCTTAATTAAACCAGAGTGTACCTGGACGCAAAAGATAGAATAATCAAGTGGGCAACACAAACAATTTCTGGTGGTGTAGCTTGGTCCAAACATTCACAATATATAATAATATTTAGAGAGAGGAAAAGTGAAAGACAGGGAAAGAGAGAGAGAGTCAATAAAAGTTTATCAAGTTAATTAGTACGATAAAATTCATATCCACAAGGATATGGATTTCAATCCCACAGTCAATGTGATAATTGCCAATATAAGAACATTATTAGTAGGTATATAAGTTTTGTAACTAGATCTTTAGGCCTTAAGATCCGTTTGATCCCAATAAGTGATGGAAACATTTTTTTTTATTTGGGGGGGCGGGAGAGATAATAATAATGGCGGGGTTGATAATCAAATAATTAATTATGGGCTAGCATTCAAGTCCCTGAGGCCATCAAAAGCAGGGTAGGAAAAATGGACTGCTTCGGCCTGTAGGGTAGGAAAAAATGGACCGGTTCGATCTGTTTGAACTTGTCTAACCCTTTTTTTAAATATTTTGTTTTAAGATTAAATAATATTATTATAGAATATCAATTGTAGTATTATTTTTTTTGGCCAGTATTATTTTTTGTATAAACTTTTTTCTTTTTATATTATAATATATTATAAGTATATTATAATATATAATTATTAATAATAATAAATTTAATTAATAAATAATATGAAAATAGAATATTAATTGACTATTTTGAATTCAAGATGTAATTATAGATTAATATTAATGTATTTAGATTTTAATATTAAGTTGTAAAATTTATTAATAATACTTTTAATTTTTCATATATTATTAAATTTACTTTTCATTCTAGATTGAATGTTAATTTTATGATCATGGATAAATATCTTTGATATTTTTATCTATATTATTTAAAATATATCATTTTATTTATAATTGGTTCGATCTCGATCTGACTATTAAACCTTGAATTAGTATCTCAATCAGTTTAATGATCAATCCGATTTTAAATACTTAATCAAAAGTCACATAGAAAAGTAGTGTTTGATACGAGAGCATCTAATCTAATCCTGCGAAAGTTAAAGTGAAACCTTTAAAGATTTAGAGAGAAAAAACAATGTAAATAGAATTTTTATAATTATAATAAAAAAAATTATAGGAAGTTAATGGTCTCATGGTATATTAAATGTGACTTATATCAGATTTTGTTCTTTATCTTATTGGATTTGTAATAAAATTGTGAATCTGCACTGTGAAAAGATAAACGCACCGATAAAAAATCTAGTTGACAAAATATTAGTATGTAATTATATATTTTCAAAAGTTTTTGTTCTCGTGCTCTAAGTAGTGTATTATTTAATAATTTGATATTGATGTAATGTTGTGGCCTCCAGTTTGCGATGTATATAACATGATCTAGGAAGATTTTTCTGGGTAAAAGCAAAAGGCAGAGGCAGTGACGAAACGCACAGTCGTCTTCAAGTTTCTTTACATAAAGTATTTTGTTTGCTTCTGTGATATTCTCGTTTCGTTTCCGGAACGCGGCGGCTCGGACTCACAATGCCTTTTGGTAAAATGGGTCTGCCATAGTCTGTGACTCTCTTCAACTCATTAACACTTAAAAAATTAATATTTTAAAGGAAAATTTTACATTTTATTTCTTTAGAACGAGGATTTAATTTCAAAATTTATGTTAAAGACACATTAAAGCGTCCAATTTGAACTAAAATGAACATATGCCTTTGAGTTAAAATCAATAAATGAGATGTCACAAAAACAAATTCAATAAACGACATCACAAGTTATTTTATTGTTTCAATAGTCTTTTTCGGATGAAAATATAAAATAGAGATGCGCTATCAATTCTAAGTTAGTTCTATTCATTTTAAGAAATTATTTTATGGGAACTCTGGCAAAAAGAATAGAGGTTATTTAGGGCTTGTTTGATGCAGTGAAAAACAGTTTTTCTGTTTTCAAAAATATAAAAATAAAAAAATTTGTTTGATAAACCTGTTTTTTATAAACTGTTATGAGAAATAGAAAAATAAAATAACAGAAAACTCAGAACATCTTTAAGGTGTTTTATAGTTTTTATTTTGAAAAATAAAAGAAAATATGAAAAATACCCACCTCATTAATGGTAAAATTATAAATTTTGAATAACTCATCTATCACTTACTAATTATGATTTTGAGAGCAAATATTCAAATAAATTTTTTTGTTTTCTTATTTTCAAAACTTATTCTTGAAAACAGTTTTTATAAAACTGTTTTGAGAACAAGAAAATAAAAAACACTATTAAATAAGCACTTGGTTTCAAATTTTTATAATTAGACTTTCATTCATTGAGTATAAATACTTATATTTTTTCTTATTTCAAATCAATATAAAATATAAAATTTATAACAAGCGATACCATTCTATTCACAAACTATCAACGTAATGGTTTACTCCTCAAACTTTGTACAATACACTAAAAAAAATGCATAATTAGTGTTGCAATTTTACATGGCAGTAGTACTAATGCTAATAATAATAATAATGGAAAATAAACTATGATGTTATGTAACCTTCCATGCACAGTACAATAATGGAGTAATATCATTGTAGGCTATAAAATAATTCATTTTCTATTATATATATATGTATGTATATAGAGAGAGGGAGGGGTAAGCAAAAGTAGAAAAGGAATATTCTTTGATAGGGAAATTCATTTTATGAGGTTGTTGAAGTTAAAGGAGAGATATATACTGCGAATATTCCTAGATTTTAAGATTAGCTATGAGCGATGCTGGTTGCAATCATGGAAAGTGCGATTGTGCAAATGTAATTGCGTAGGTATGTGATCAAAGTACCGCTAAGTGATCGTATAGAGAAAAATGTTAATTACATATTTAATATAATTTATTAGTGTTTATATAATATCAGAAAAAAATATAATTATATCCAATTGAATTTTAGTGTTATTCTTTAAAGTATGACTCAAATTGAGGGAAAAAAATAGGCCTTTAGTTAATTTCCAAGTACAGAAAACGCACATTGAGTTCATCGATCCCAATCTGATACAAACGAGACAAAATGTTATATTCGGTCTATAAACATAACATAAGATTAAAAAAATAGTTAGAATTGAACCTTAATAATTACTCACAGTACTCCATCATAATCTTATCATTACCACTTCTGAAATTTTTCTTGTAGTATATAATATAATCATTAAAATTATTAGATAAACTATAGATATAGAAATAGTTCTTAACTCTTATTTCTTACTCTAGGTAGCCTTATCGAAATCAGCATTAAGCTTTTCCAATCAATTTCCACTTCTTTAGATTTTTTTTTTCAGAAATTCTCTAAAAATTATAAAACACAAAGCAACTTGACGAGTTCAATTTAGATAGGCTGGTATTTGATATCAATTATCACGGTGTCCAAGCTTAATTGACACAATAGTTTAGAACTAACAATCATAAGCATTAATACACAAGAACAAGAAATATGTTCAACAAATTAATATTTTAAAAGAAATAATATAAAAATTTTGAGTTTTAAATAAGTATTTAAAAATATTATAAAAATACGTACATCAATCCACTGAAAAATTAAGTTATCCATAAGCTTTTAAATAATGTTGGAACATTTCAGGAAAAACATGATAAAGATATTAGAATATATGATGTGTAGATTTAGTTTTTAAATGGTCCAAATTTAGTTTTGATAATGAGCATTCCATACTCATTAGGCTGATGAGTACCGAATGAAAATTCATGATGTGTATGTGAAATACAATAAGTATATAATTTTGATAAGGTCATTTTTTTTTTATAAGTATTGATGTCATATAGGGAACAATATATGTCACACCCGAAGATGCGACGCGGATGGCGCGGGAAACGAAAATATAAAGAAAAAGAGGGAAATTGGTCAGCACGGCGGAAGGCTGATTTCTGAGAGAGTCGCCACCAAAATTTTAAGAGAAATTTTGGAAAACCGGAACAAAAACAAAAAAGGGATAAGGATGGTCTGCGAATCAGAGTTGGGTTCAGGAGTACGATTGTGAGTGGGGAAGGTGTTAGGCACCCCCACAACACCCATTCCGAAGAACGGTTACCTTAGGTTGATCATGCAATTTTTATGGCTTTTAAAAATTATTTTGGTTGCTCTTTTACCACTCACATACGAAAATAAATATAAAAATAAGAAAAATGTAAAAATGTAAATAAAGAATAAAAATAAAAATATGAGAGGTTGGAAAAAACAAAATAAGAGAAAAATATTATTTATTTACAAAAGTGGACTTGACCCAGAATGAGAGTCTGGGGCCTACGTACCCTGCGATATGGATCAAAGTCGACGTAGTTCGGACTAAAAAAAAGCGTGTCACTCGGTTGGTATTTTTATTATATATTTTCTTTGAAAGAGAGATTTATAGAAAATAATTCTGTCTTTCCACAAAAAAAACAATTTTCAGAATTGGTTTGTATGTTTTAATTTGTAAAAGACAGATTAATTTTTATTGTTTGTTCTTTTCATTTTTTTTTATTATATATTTTTTTTGTTTAATCAATTTCTAAAGGAGAAAACATGTTTTTACTCAATTTAGAAAACGTGATTAAAATTATATGCAATTTTGAATATTTTATTTTGATTTGAAAAGGAAATATTTGGAAACAAATTTATTTTTACATAATAAAATCAATTGGCTTATGTGGCGACTTATCACTCACAATATACCGATTGATACCTAAATGTCCACGGTAGTGTCACTCGAGACAAAAAGGTACAAAAAGTTCGGAAGAAAACAAATAAATTTTTTTGTACAAATAATTTTTCTTTATTTTTTTAAAAAATCATTTTAGCACCTACTCATTTATAAAAAGAAGATAAAAAATGTGATCATTATGTATGTTTTGAAAAACAATGATCAGCATATGTGGTGACTTCATCACTCACAAGTTACTGATTAACACTTAAACACCGACGGTGTTACCACTCGGAGTAGATAAGCGGAACGGATAAGAACTTGGAAAGGAACAAATACCTTTGATTTCAACCATTTTATTATTATCTTTTTATTATGAAACGGTAATAAAAATGAATAAATAAAACATGGAAGGAAAATAAATAATTTGGCAAGAATGATTTTATAAAAGAAGGAAAATCGATAAAGCTCTCTTACTACAAAAAAAACAAAATAATGATAATAATAATAATACTAAATAAATAAAAGAAAAATTAAAATAAAAAATAAATAAAATAAAATATCAAGAAGAATTTAACACACCATCATTACAAATATTTCTAAAGAGAAATAATCAATATATGTGGCGATTTTGTCACTCACAAATTACTGATTAATACTTAAAGTCCCCGGCGTTACCACTCGGAGTAGAAAATACCAGAAGGAAAATGAAAAATCAAACAGCGTATACGACGACTTGATCACTCGTAATCTGCTGATTTACGCTTATATGCTTACGGTGATGCCACTCGTGGCAAAAGGCAAAAAGCTTAAAAGATGAAATTGGGAAAATGAAAACATTTTTATATAAAAATAAATATGATGAAGATTATTTTATAAAAAGAAAAGTGATAAAAGGAATTTAAGAATGTGACTTTTATATATATCATCTAAATTTTTCTTATGTATTTACTTTTATTATTTTCTTATTTTTGTACTTATTTAAAAGAAAATGTGCTTAGAAAACCTCCTTTTATTATTATTCTATATTTATAAAAAAAATACTTAAAAGGGATAAGAATAATATTTCCACATATATATATTTTATTTATATAAAATATTTGTATTTAAATTTCTCATTATTTATTTACATTTCCTTATTTAAAATTATGAAAGATAGAAAACAACACAATTAATAATCCTTTTTTTTTAATTATTCATTCATTTTTTCTTTCTTTTACACTTGGAATAGTATTATATATATATGTTTTTTTTTAACCAAAAATTAAAGTGAAATTCCTACCTACATTTTCATCAATTTCCAAGCCGAACAGCATATATGGTGATTTTGTCACTCATAATTTGCTGACTTGTGCCTAATGCTCACTTTAAATACCATGGTAATTTCTCACTCATGGTATGACTTCGCAAACACTTTATAAGGTTCGGGTTCAAGATAACCTAAATGATTTAAACACCATTGTAATATAAGGAGATGTAAACTCTAGTGTTCTTCTCAGGCATGGAAACACAGAGTCATATAACCACTCAAGAAGCCCAGAATCGAGTAAACATGTGCCATACATTTCATCATATCTAACTTCTGAACAAACTGTGAAACCCAAAAGTGGTCTTTTAGGAAATCTACACTTTATTCCCTCTTGTTAGTCCTAAACATGAAAGGCAGAGTAGGGGCGACACAAAACAATACTAGTTATGCATAGCCTGTTAGCTACAGAATGGGAATAAAGTAAATATTTGGTATTCAACCGAACCCCTTTTATGGCCGAAAGTCATGAAATAGTATCAGAGGGAAACAGATATGCAAATAATCTAATCCCTAACACAAGCCATATTCAATTCATAGCTGAATCATTTCGAAATGTCAGCATTTCAACAGTCCCTGGATAACTAAACTCAGAGGTGCATGACATAACATCCTCCTTCGGTTAGGAAACAACTCAAATGCTTCACAGGATACACAGTAATTTCCAATGGGTTCAAGGGGACACAAGCAGGATGGTGTTGTCACACACTGAACAAATGATGCTCATTACAGCTTAATTTACTCCATGCCTAACGGGCTTAAACAAACCAGACAAGCATATAAAAAAATGTGGACTACAGACCATTTTCTGCTAGGCAAGTAATTCGGTGAAGCCACAAAACATATAAATCATAAACAATCAATTGCTTCTGGATTCACCAGAATCCATATAATAAGTTTAGAAGACAGAAATCGAAAATCATAACAACACAGCACTGTTTGATACAGAAAGTATATCAATGAGGAAAACAGAGCACCTGATCAAGTGACTACACCAATCAACATTCAAACCAGAATTCCAAGTTCCTACACTGACTCAAGAATCTCTTCACCCGTTGCCTAGAGACCTAGTTTTGGAACAGGAATTACCAATTGAAGACCCTTATACCTTGCACCTCTGCTTTTCTGCAAAGCCTCCTTCCTTTCTCCTCGGCTTTGCTCTTCCTCTGCTCCTTGGAATTTCTCCTCACGGCATCCTCGGTCTCTCTTTTTTTTTTTTTCTCTCTGTGTCTCTGCCCCCCAATCCCCTCTGCCTTCAAATCTCACTCACAGAGCTCCCTCCTCCCTCTCTGTCTTCTCTTTTCCTTCCTCCACGGACACCCACGGCCCTCTCTCTTCCTCTCCCTTTCTCTTCTCTCGGTTCAAGTCCCCGCGGCTGAGCTCCCTCTCAACTTTCATCCACCCAGCCCTCCTCTTTTCTTTCGGCCCAGTTCCCTCCGTGTCTTCTCTCTTTGCTTTTTCTTTTCCTCCTTCGCGGCTGCCCTCGCCCCCCCCTCTCGTGTCTCACGCCTGAGCCCTCTATTAGGGCTCAGGGTGAGATCGGACCTGAGCCCATTTGGGGCTCAGGTCCACTTGGGCTGAAATGAAACCATTTCAGCCCAAGTTAAAACCATTCCCTCTTTTTTTTTATTAATTAATTTTTATTTATTTATTTATTTATTTATTTATTTTAATCTTTTCTCTCTTTTTTTTTTTTACTTTTTTGTTGGCATTTTCTATTATTTATTTATTTATTATTATTTTTTAATATTATTTTTATTATTATTATTATATATATATTTTTAAAATTACCCGGACAAAATATGGTGTTCACAATATATATATATATATTTATTTATATTTATATAACATGCAAAATATGGTTGCTTGTGTAAATGTACACGAATCAATCACTTTTTTCTTATTTTAGTTACGTTATTCTTCAATATTTATTCTCTTTTCTTTTCTTATCTTATTTTCACCGCCATCTTTCAACTTTAATATTCTTGGTTAGCCCTTCCTAAAATTCTTGTTTTTCCTTATTATTATTATTATTATTATTATTTATTAAGGGCTGCCTGTTGCATAGATCTGTGAGGACTTTATTTCATTGAGGTGAAGCTTCTTTCTGAGCTCAGTAGGTTACAATTGGGCTTCAACTAAAAGCTCAATTCGGTGACAAAAAGAAAAGTCCAATTCTAATTGAGAAGCTTTGTCACAAAAAAGGTAGCATAAAAGAAGCACCATTTTTTTTTTGCCAACAATAAAAAAAGATCTATTACTTCTCTTGTAATATTTCTAAATTTATTTTTATTTTTATTTTTATTTCCAGGAACTCTTATATAATATATTTAGTATTGAAATAATTAATGTTACTAATTTATTTTTATATGGTTGAGAGACTTCAAGAAATAGTTTTCAATTTTCCATATTATCTTTTTTGCATTATTATTTAACAAAAATATTATTTGTAATTCCATAGAATGAAAACTACTAATCGTATCTTTGTATACTCTCCCTTTTTATTTTGATTATGATTTAAGGTTTTGACACACAAAAATTAAGAAAGAAAATAAGTAATTTGATTAATAATACTCCATTTAATTTTTAATATAAAATTATTTTAATCAATTATGTCAATTAAAAATGAAAGTTATAATTAATTAATTATCTTAATTTTTTAAAAAATAGAATTTGTGTTCGTGCGTTGCATGAGAAGCTTTAGATATTGCTTATGAAATCAGTACATATAGATGTGAAAATATACAAGAAAAATATAAATATCAAATACATTTTACAAATTATAATTGATGAATATTATCCGAGCTATAACCTACAAGTCTAACAATAGAAATCTAATATTCCAAAGAATCATTACAAACTATTGGAGGTCTGATAACTCGAGGCCGAATTAAAGTTATGAAAAAAATATTTCAAGGTTTGATTCAAAAATTACATGAGCATTAGCACATATTTGAGGAGTAAGAGGTTTCTAAACCTAATGTTAAGAAAAGAATAATAATTCTGGTTCAAGCTCAAGTGTCAAGTGAGGCACAATTCTTAAATCAAGGCCCAATAATGGAAGAATTTAATTAATGAGATATTTTAATTATTTTTGGGATAATTTTCAAATTTATTTTATTTTAATTTTAATTCTAATTTTAATTGATTTGATTTGATTTAATTTAAATTAGGATTAGAATAATTTTGAGATTTCCTATTTGTATTCAAATGGATCATTAGTAGATTTAGATTTAATTTAATTTAATTTAAACTTTATAAGATAAAGCTTATCTTTATCTAATAACTCTTAGAAATTCATTAGGATTTAGTTTTCTTTTCCTATTTATAGGTCTATGTAGTGCTAGTTTTTTTATATATCAATATTATTACGAGTTTATACAATTAGTGAGTTTCACTAGTTGTGTGTTCTTCCTATAATACAAATTTTGACTTATCAAGAGAATTGATCTCTCTCTTATGGCATTCCCATATGAAGATTTTAGAATTCCCATATTCTATTAGGTTTTAGAGTTTTGATTATCCTTTTCCTTTGAGTTTATTCTTCCACTTTACAGACAACTCAACTTTCTGAATTTTTAAGGTATTGATCATACGGAGCCCACATCAATAATACAAATGATCATAAAGACAACGTATAGGAATAACATAAATTAACATTTCGATATCCACGATTCACTTTATATATAATCTACGCAATCAAAAAATATTTTTACAATAAGTAAATGAAAACTTCCTTATATACCACATTTGATATTATATCTATTGGATTGCCATTATGATTAGCAACAAAAATTATCCTGATGCTAATATTTGAATTAATTATATTATTGAATATATATTCAAATATACATATTCAAATATATGATTAAAAATGTTACCGTTGCATTAATTAGGAGATTTGGATCTCTTCAAAAATTTCTGGACATCGCTATTGGAGATAGAAATAAAAATAAAAATGGTGAGGCTAGAGGTCTCATAGTAAGTTAATGATGTTGATAAATTAATAAAAACATAATATATATGTGTGTGTGTGATATATCTTATTTTCATTTTCACATTTATTTTATATAGATTTTTCTATAGATTCAGACAATCAAATCATATTTTTTCATAAATATGTATATGATTTTTATTTCTATATTTATTAATTATATCAAATTAATATATATAAGAAAATAAATATTATTTGAGATATATGGGGTCAAATTTTTTGATAGTCAATATAATGATATAAAGACATGAAATCATGACATGTCATACTTTTGATCTCTTTCTTTTTTTGATCTCTATTTCATAATATATAATAGAATTGCAATGTTTTAAAAAAACTACCTATGTTGAATTTCTTTTTTTTCTCTTTCATAAATTGAATAAATGTATTTTTTTGGGTAATATATAATAAATACTGCATTGTATTTTAAAAAGAGTTCTATATTTAGGATAAAACTAAAAGATCTTATATTTATAACTGAAGGAAGTATAATTTTACTAAATTACCTTTTACTATTATATTTTTCCCAATTTTCTTGCATTGCATTGGAAATATAAAATGCTTAAGGGTAAAATAAGAAAAAAATTAGTTAGCCATTAATAATGTAAAAATATCAGTCAAATTAAAATTTTTAAAATTTTTCAAAATGACAATCAAAATGAAATGGGTGAGCGCAAAAGAGATGATAAATGTACTGATTTAAAAAATTACAAATTCCGACAGACTAATGCTTTAAGAAATGACATTGAAGGACATATTCAAATATTCAATTGATTTACTGTACTGTACGAATACTTAAAAAAAATATACCCATACCAATACATATTAGATATGATATACATATATTGTACTTTATGATATGTATTATCAGTTTTTTTTAAATATTTTAAAATGACTTAAAAAACTTAATTTTTGGTTTTTTATTTTAAATATCATTATACTACTTTTAAAATGCTTATTTAAAATCTAAATTTTTTATATTTTATATTTTTGATGCTTTAACTTGTTAAATATATATAATTTTATATGTATATTTTTCGTATCCATATTTTAAAACTTTTAAATTTATCATATTTGACACATTATTTTGTTCGGTGCCCAATTCTTATATATAATGATTTGAAATATCGCAATGCAAACATAATTTTCAAGCTACACCTCCTTAGTTGGTATTCCCATATTACATTGATAAAAATAAATAAACAAAGCCCCACATGTATAATGTATTCCATATATGAACTCTCTGATGGAGAATTAAATTTAAAATTGTCAAATATGAAACGTTAGAATGATATTGTTATAAAAAAAAATGTTAGTCAAAGTTGCAATTAGTTTAAAATTTATTATTTTGGTGAACTAATTGGGTTAGGTTTCTTCCTAACTAGTACCTAATTGCATGAGACCCAAAAGTTGGCGATGGCAATATAAAATTTTTTACTGGATATTTAAAAATTTAAAAAAGAAATTTACATTGAGAAAGATAAACACTTACTTTATTTTTTTGGCCAATTAACACTTAGTTTAAATTAGATTTTAGATCTTATATACATATCCATTTTGATACCCAGAAAAAAAAGATCCTATATCTTATATTCTTCCAAAGACAATTTAAAATCTATAATCCAAACACAAATACATCAATATGTATACTTTAAAATCTATAATCCAAACACAAAAACATCAAAAGGCATGCACCTCTAATTTAAGACATATTTCTTTCGGTTCAAAATATAAGTTATATTTCAAAAGTTTGTTTTGATTCAAAATATAAATCTCATTTAATAATTTCTAGAATATTAAATATTTTTTTATTTTATCTTTATCTACAATTAATTATAGGAGAGAGATACTTTAAATGCAATACATTAAATATGAGTAATATTGAAAAATAATGTATTTTTTCATATTTAATGAGTAAAACTATATTTCTTAATTCTTGTACAATTAGTTAAATATGACTTATATTTTGGACCAGAAAAAGTGTTTTTTATAATTTGTAGACATTAATATTCCAATCTTTGATATGATGCAGAGTGTTAATAGATAAATGACATAGCAAAATTCGTGGTAAGAGAATGACACAGTCAAATAATAATTATTTAATATTAATATAAAATATAGAATTTGTAATAAGATATATTATTTATTAGTTATGAACAATGGTATAATTTATCATAGATGTTCTATGCAATACAAGAAAAAAATCTGTATAATATAATATGAAAATGGATAAGTAAGCTAAAATGGCATATTCTTCTTTAAATGGAATCATCTTCTAGTCATATTCCCCTGGTGAATATTCCAATTGTTGGATTCAGATATACAATTTCATTCTTATCGTTTTTTTCTCCTATTTAATTATCTCTTCAATAAAATAATGTAGTAATCACCAAGAAGATCATGTCATAATTGGTAGATAATTTAATATCTTAAATATATTGTCATGAATTTAATTTCTAACAATATATATGAAAAATGTCTTATTGAGAAAGATAAAATTCACATTTATAATTTTTACAGTTAAAGGAAAAATAATTCCGTAATCAATAGATATCCAAATTATGAATATATGGAGAAAGACAAGGAACTGTGAAGAATAGCATTTTGGTATGTTGAAAAGAAAAAAAATTAAAAATTAAAAATGAAAAAGGAAAAAAGATAAGCCTTACTACCTTCGTTCCTTAATATAAGGGTAATTGGGAGAGTTTCTGTGTTTCAAAATATAAGGGATACATTAAGTTTGTCTGGTGTATTTAATGACTTTTTCTAAAAATATCCCTAATTAAGATGATATATTTTCAATATAATTTATTTGTATTAATTGTATAATGAAAGAGTTATTAACATTAAATGATGATGTTTTTAGAAACTACTTTATATTTCAAATAAATTTATTACTTTCTTTGGTTTGTGTGATTTTATCTCTTGTCTCTTATATTAAGAAACATAGGGAGTAATTGAAATGATTTAATACATACAGAAAAGAAAATGGAATCTCGTTATAAAATTTATCTGTTATTGTGTGTATTACGGGGTGAAAAAAATGATTAAGATTTAAAACAATAAGAATTTTCCCGAAAGAACAAATTATTAAAAGTTGAAGCTTACATTAAATAATAGGTGCAGAAAGGAGGGAGGAATAAAAAGGGGCAAAATTGTCCAAAGTTATGTTATATGAAAACAAGAACGTCCTCAAAATTGGCGTTATTGGGAAGTATCCCAACTCCTCCTCTTTGTGTTTGAGTGGAAATTAGATATTTTTCTTATGTATTTTCTCCATTACATTATATAGTGCACTATTTTGAGAAATTTATATTTTAAAATATAGTGCATTATATGGATTATATTATGGTTTTTTTATTATTTTTTCAGTATTGCTCTTAATAAGTAAACTTATATATTTTACGGTTACCAATATATTTAATGAAAATTTTTTAATAGTTTAGTCAAACTATAAATAAATGAAAGAAAATTTCCCCCAAAAGTTTCACTCTTCATAATTGCCAATAACCATGGGAACTTGAAAAAAAAGAATGAATGAGAGAATGACTGCAATTTATTAATATAGGAAGTATTATTAAATAAAGGTAATTTAGAAAATAATGAAAAAAAATTACGATTACTAATCATTGTCTTGGTACATGTATAATAGTTAAAAATGCACTATAAACTAGAATGGAGGGAGTATTATACAAAATTCAAAAATGAGTCATACTTATTAATATTTCAGAATTTTTTTTTGTCAGGTTATTTCAGTATTGATTGTGCTTCCCTTAAAATCTTACTTCCGTTATACCAAACATACCAAAATACTTTTTTTAATCAATTCTACTTCCAAGGATTCCATTAGGAAAGCTTGAGGCTAAGCAATATATATAATAGGAGGAGTAGACAAAAATATTTTTTTTTATGTGATTACTAATGAGAGAAAGAAACATATTTATACATATACTTGTTAGAGAAGTTTTGTTTCCCTCATAACTCTACCTAATTCAACCTAAATTACTCGAAGTCTAAAATAATTAGGGGATAGGAGAACATATAAATTAAGTGAAAAGGCACTTTTTAACCTTAAAAAAAAAAGGTGAAAAAGGCACTGCTTCCGTTCCCTCGTGATCTTCTAGAAGACATGGCTTCTAGATTCTTTCCTGTTGTGTTACAGAACATCAAATTAATATTTTCCACTTGCCCCTTATTTGTTTTGAGGGATTTGAATGGGGGTTGAAGAGAAAATTAAGATTTTATTTTATTTAATTTAACAAATTTAATGGAGGGGGTCTTCTCTTTTCCTGTAGGGGAAGGAAAATGCTACTTTCAGTTATTCGGTTTTGAATAAATATAGGAGGAAAAATTTCATCTCTCCCCATCTTTCAATTATTCAAACCTTAATAGCCGCATTTTCATAGCTACTCTCTTCATTAAAATTATTCATTTCTTTTTATCTTAACCCTTCATTTACAAGCAAACCCACATTACATAACATTTTTAACTAAATCGAGTCTAATTGGTCACAATATAACTCATATCTCACAATGATAAATCCTATTATTAATGTACTCTAATAAATTTTCAATGACATTAATCACCTAAATTTTAACTAAATTAATTTTTTTATTAAATCCAAACAGTTAAAAATATATTTAAACTTCTTATAAATAGAATATTGTTAAAAGTTCGAGTACCCATACCAATACTATTTTTTACTCAATTGAAACTCATCAGATTATTTTAAGGAGTTTTATTATGATTTGTATTGGAAACTTCGTGGCTGTTCTATGAATTTGAGATGTGTGTCACTGTGTGACAAATGACCATCTCTCTCATTCCACTATTTTACAGATTTTTTAATGTACAAAAGAAAATAAGATTGATAACAAATAAAAAATTAGAAAATTATTGTTATATCTTTCATTTTATCTACCACGAAAAAAGGGTAGACCTGTTAGGCCTTCTACCAAGACTGGGATGCTCAATACCTCAGATTGCTAGTCATATATCTATTAATTAATGCAAGTTCAAACAATACAGACTCTCCCTCATCTCTCTCTCTCTCTCTCTCACACACACACACATTCTTTCTTTCTTCCTCTTTATATGTTTCCATTCTTACATGTTCAAAAATGGAGTCTTCAAGACAAAGTATGGCAGCAGAAGGATGCAGCAGCAGTGAATCAGGTTGGACTATGTATATTGCGTCTCCCATGGAAGAAGATGATTGCAGCAACGGAAACAACGAAGGATATGAAGATGGCTTCCATGGAGAGAACAGAAGAAGAGTGAAGAAGAGAGACGAGGAAGACAGTGATGATTCCATGGCTTCAGATGCTTCATCTGGTCCAACTCATAACAACAACAATCACCATCCCTCATATGGCTCAGCATCATCTAAGAAAGATAAAAAAGATCATTCAATTGGAAGCAAGTGTTCATCCAGGAAGGATGCAAATAAACAGGACAAGAAACGTCCGGATAGAAGTAAGTGACAACGCAGAATGCCGAATCACAAGTAAAGTTTCTTTTTCTTTCAGTATGATGCTGCCAGTTTTGTATCATGCATCATGTTCTTCTTAAGATTTGGTTCATTTGTAGTTAGAAACATTCCCATAAAGGTTTTCTTTTTCATTTCTTTCTTCTTTAGGAATGGATATTCATGTCTTTGGACTTTCAGTTTCAGATGTTGATTATTCTTTCATAGCGATAATATATGATACATGTGAAACACACCAAGGTCTTGAGTGCTGGAACTGGAGTCATTCTGGAATGGATTTTCCCCTTTTTATAGATCATGTTGATGAAGGAGAAGTATATAATCCCATTTTAGTCCCTCCAAAGATGATCTTGGTATCAATTTGACTTGCTCAATTTTTTCAGTCATGGACTAGGAATATTTCTTGATGAGAACGAGGAAATACTTCACTGTTCTAAAATGTTTGTTTCAAACGTCAAGATATTTTAGTTTCAAAAGACTGTACAGATTACTAATTTTGAAAAACTGAAATTAAAATAAAATTAAATATTCCG
Organism: Adenanthera pavonina; assembly: GCA_026686845.1. NCBI lineage: Eukaryota > Viridiplantae > Streptophyta > Magnoliopsida > Fabales > Fabaceae > Adenanthera > Adenanthera pavonina. The sequence continues at coordinate 46,445,933 of JAIVEN010000001.1, read as the reverse complement.
GTACTAAAATGATTAAAAAAATTTCGTAGGAGCCAATTGATATTAAGATATATTCGGAAGAATAAAATGAAATTTTACTGCAAGGAAAAAGTTCAAGTGACGTCACTGACAAACTTATCATCATTATCACAACTTACAGGTAAAAATGGAGGATCTGAAATGGCAGGCAAAACAATAAAATTTCAATGCAGAAATAATTGCTGCTATCAGCTGCAAAAAAATGTTCTGACGAACACAAGCTTCCCTAAATGATTGTGGGTTTTGGTATGGATTGAGCTGGTTGCCAGAAAAGAAAAGAGAAAGTGGGTAGGGGTGGGAATGTGACAAAAGATCGAGGATAATTGCACACGCACACAAACTGATTTTCTATCCAAAACTTCCAAATAATGATTCATGGACATGTGTTTTTGCTGCTGCGCAATCAGCTATGAAGCAACCATTTGGTGTGTGTTGCGCTGGAAAGAGAACAACATTTCACATAGTTACACAAATGACAACTAGAACCACCAAAAGGCCTATCTTTTGTTTTTTTTTTTTCCTGAACTAACTTTCCAAACAAGGGATAAAAAATGCAACAGCCAGGCATTTCATAGTTTTAGGCTGTATGGCCAACTTAAATACATGAAAGCACACATGGCTTGATAGGAATCATAAGAACAATTTTATATATATCTGATTTCTTTTCTGTCCACGTTTCATAAGGAGGAAAAGAGAAAGAGGGAAAAAACTTTGTGGGAAATGGTCCAAGCAAGGCATATGAAGCACCAATTCTTCAAAGGGGACATGACACTTATAACAGAAGATGACACATGTTGTCATGTATGTCCCAATTTCAATGTCAGGTGGTAGTTCCTATCCATGTCAATTTTACACTTCTTAAAACAATAATTGTTAACATAGATGAAGCTTAGAATTGCTTTTTCTGTGTTGATGAATCAGTAAGTGTTCCATTTCCGAGGTTACTATAATAACCAAAGATCTGATTGCTGGTACAAGAAGCTTGAACATGGGTAAAGACAAAGATACAGCAAAGACTCTAATATATCACAACACTATAAAATATGAAGTGTTTTTATGTAATTCGAGGAGTTGCATCATATTTTGTCTCAATGTTGGACACAAGTACATCTGATCTGTTGAGGTGTCTGTGCTTCATAGTCGCTGGTAATTTTGAGCAACATAATAATAAAATGCATTAGGGCTGTCAAACTGCTAAGTGAAGGTTTGAATTAAAATAATCTGGTGAATTATACAATTTTCTTGGTAGGTATTACGTATCAATGGCCACGAAAAACTGTGTTATTTTGTCACATCTGGCAGTATAATTATTCATGTATTTCCTTGATGTTCTTATAATATAGCACTTACTGAACTCTTTTATTGCATACCATTTAAAAGCTAAAAATCAATGCAGGCTCGGCAACTATAGTTCACAGTATTGACACTGCAAATTTTAAACGGGAAATGTAGCATCAGAAAAGCTCCACGGAAACAGAGGAGAGAGAAAAAAAAGGGCAAATATCAGACAAAAGTGAAAATTTAACTCCTAAGACTTCATAATCTCAAATAGAGAAAGGCATCATGAAGAAGGATTATTCCGGATCCAAGAATAAACATTCAGCAGGATCAGCAGAGAAATAGATATAATTATTGGAAATTTAAAACCAAGCAATTGAGATGAAATAAAACTTCACCACATTGCAATTATGTAAGTTCCACTCAGCATATATTCTTGAGTAGAAAATGTTACATTTATTTAGAGTCTGGATGTGTTTAAATTTCAGTAACCTTAGATTCTCGACTGTTTGGCAAGCTTGAACCACTCAGTGTGGAAAGAACCCTCCATATCAATCCTTTCATATGTATGAGCACCAAAGTAGTCTCGTTGTGCTTGCACTAAGTTAGCTGGCAATCTTTCCCTTCGGTATGAGTCAAAATAAGCAAGACTAGCAGACATACCCGGGGTGCTAATACCTGAGTTGATTGCAAGGCATACAACTCTTCTCCAGGCAGATTGACGATCGATTATTTCTTTTGCGAACTCTGGATCCACTAGAAGGTTAGCAAGATTAGGATTTCTGTCATAAGCCTTCTTGATTCTGTCCAAGAAAATTGCTCTTATGATGCAACCCCCTTTCCAAATCCTAGCCATTTCTCCCAATTTCAAAGCCCATCCCTTTTCAATACTCTTTGTACGGATAAGATTCATTCCCTGTGCATAACTGCAGATTTTGGCTGCATAAAGAGCCTGTCTAACATCGTCAACCAACTTCTGCTTGTCCACGGGCTGATCAGTCAAGATGTCACTAAAGCCACCGGATTTGAAGACCTTTGAAGCTTCAACCCTTTCCTCCTTTAACCCACTAAGGAACCTAGCATCCAAAGAAGATTCAATAGTAGGAGCAGCAACTGATAATTCAGCAGCTTGCTGAACAGTCCACTTACCTGTACCCTTCATGCCAGTTTTGTCCAAAACCTTGTCAACCAGATAGCCATCTCCTTTATCATCTTTAATTCCAAATATATCTGCAGTGATTTCAATCAGGAAACTAAGAAGTTCTCCCTTGTTCCATTCTGAGAAGACACTTTGTAGTTCCTCGTTTGACAACTTCCCAACTGACTTTAGTACATCATAAGCCTCTGCAATAAGCTGCATGTCACCATATTCAATTCCATTATGAACCATCTTCACAAAGTTGCCAGATCCACCCTTGCCGACATATGTTACACAGGGACCACTGTCAGGGACTTGAGCTGCCACCTTAAGAAGAATGTCTTCTATGTATTTGTAAGCCTCAAATGAACCACCAGGCATCAATGAGGGACCATGTCGAGCACCCTCCTCCCCACCAGAAACACCCATCCCAAGGTAGAGAAGACCCAATTCTGCCATTTCTTTCTCTCGCCTCTCGGTATTCTCATACCACTCATTACCTCCATCAATTATGCAATCACCTTTCTCCATGTATGTAGATAAGGTCTTAATAGTTTGGTCAACTGGTGCTCCAGCCTTCACAAGAATTATTATGACCCTAGGCTTTTTAATGGAAAGGACAAAAGATTCAGGGTCATAAAATCCATAAAGAGGAAGTTCTCCTTCCTGTTTTGCCCGTTCAACAGTCTCATCAACCTTGGATGTGGTACGATTGTACACAGAAATGGGAAATCCTTTCTCAGCAATATTGAGAGCAAGATTTTGGCCCATTACAGCCAGTCCAGCAAGGCCTATCCGTGTGAGATTTGTAGGTTGAGCCATAATTGATTTCCTCCCTGATCAATGATTGCCAATGCACATGAGGATAAAGTACAAAAGAATAAATTCACAGAGAAATTATATGGAAACCTGCCTGAGTTATCTGACAAAAAACTAATTCTCAGACTACAACAAATGAAGATAACTATTGAAGCCATTTACGCAACAGGACTAGTACTTTTAAAAGATAAATTGGAAAATTCAGTACACTTGAACATATCTCAAGAACGAATAATATATAACTAAAATTCTCTCTGAAAGAAAAAGGTCCATCAGGAACGAGATTCCCAAAGAGGCGCTAAGATCACACTATAGGAAAATACCTTGCTCTCAATAGCTCATAAATTTAGTCAAGGTTGCACCAATAAGCAAAAGATGTGCTCCTATTCGGTAGTCCTAAAGATTATTATCAACCCAAACTATCAAGAAGGTTTATTCATACTTTCTAACTTATCACACATCAACCAAGGGTTACAGCTTCAAAGTCCACAAAATACGAAAACATATTGAATGAAAATTAGGTAAAGTTCCTTAGGTTACTAGCAAGTTCTATGAATTGCAATCAAATCGGTAACTTCCTTATAGCAGAAACAGATAAAACAGCCCCAGATTTTGTAAAATAATGTCAAAATCTCAATCACACAGAGAATACCCAGCAAATAATTGTAAGTGGAACTGTGTTTACAGCATGCAAACCACTATCAACAAGACTATGGTCAAGCAAACACATCCCAACCGAGGAAACAACAGAGCATTATATTTGTCACAAAACTCACCAATAAGAAGCTAAAATGTAAACCCCGATCAGCAACGAATAGGCGTAACCAAAATGAAGCAATAATGGTTTTATTTTCCAGAAACAAAATCGAATGCAATATAATCAAGTAGGGACAAGATTAATCAATGTACAATTTCTGACCAAGCAAAGTAAGAAAAATGGTATATGCCTGCAACGCTCAAAGCAAAGCCATAGTGAAGGCAAAAAGAAAGCTTTAAAAGAGCAAACCTGAATTTCGATTCTTTTCCTCCAACTTCGGATTGAAAATATCGAATTACGAAAAATTCAGATCCGGGCATCGCAGAGAACGGAGGAGAAGATGACGAAAATATATAGAATATACAATACAATTTTGGAAGTTGACGGCGTGCATCACCAACACCTTTTTGGACGGAGGATGTCAACATTGTACAACCAATAGGGTAGGTGGAAATCGTAGAATAAATCAAAGCCGTTGACTCCACCATGACACGAGAGAATTCAAAGCCGGTTAGCTCAAGTCTGAATCCGATCGTGCATGCATTTGCTCGTTTCTCTTGCTCTCTTCCTTTTCCTTGCTTTCCCATTGCGTTACTACTATTCTAATTTCCAAGTCAACCAACAATGAATCAGCATGATCTATTAACCACGAAAGCATCATAAATAGAAATTAACGTCTAGACGTGGTAGAGCACACTCATCTAATTAGCAAAAATTGTCCTCTCAGACTTGCTTAATGGAGGAGTCACATAATTGGTTTCTTGTGATTATCCTGAATTACTTTTTGTTATTTATTTATTTCTTTTTACAGCCTATATATTTTTCATTACCACACACATGTCCATAGTTTGCTAGCAGTAACAGATCTAGACTCTAATATCTGGGGGGCAAAATTGAAAACTTCATTAAATATGGGGAAGCCACAATTAATTTTCACATTTTTTATAAGTAAGGTCAATATAATTGTTAAAGGAAGGTTGGAAGAATGGGGGGCGGGTACCCCTCCACGCCCCCTGTAGATCCGTCTCTGTTTGCTAGAGTGTAGTGCTATATATTGACATCTATATAATCGTTCTTTATCAAGAAAGAGGAATGAAAACTTTTTCAGCTAATTACTCACTTTGTCATGGTATCAAAGCAAAGGATTAGCAACAAAGATTGAGGGTCAGCTGAGTCTTTTTCCATGGCTTAGGATGAAACCTCATCGTTGACAACGGCATCTTTCTCTCATTCCTATATTACTTCATCACCATCTTCTTCTCTGTAACATTTAGTTACTGTTAATTGAATGGTGAGAATCAACTTATTTGGAAGGCACAAATGGTGCACTATTTGCACGACTAATAATTATTTGGCCACATTAATGGATCTGTTAACCCACCTTCTTCTAAACTTCCTTATGGAGAAATTAATCCTAATTATACCACCTGGTTCCATGATGACCAATTGATTTTATCGATTTTTATGGCTTCCCTATCTGAAAAACTTATTGCTCAAGTTATAAGGTACAAAACGGCTCAATTCATGTGGAATGGAATAGAGAAAATTTTTTCTCAGAAATCTCAGGCCAAATGTGTGCATTTGCACAATCAACTTGCCACGCTCAAAAAGGGGGGGGTGATAATGTCTTTGATTACTTTCATAGAGTCACCATTCTTGCTGATTCCTTAACAGCTGCTGGGAAGCCTCTTACAGAGATTGAATTTAATACTTATTTGTTTGCTGGACTCAGTTCAGAGTTTGACCCTATAGTGGCATCTCTCACTACGCGATTAGACACTCCTACTCCAGAAGAAATTTTGAGTCATCTACTCATTTGAATCTCGACTCTCTCATAATACTGCTTTAATCACTGATGTAATCAATATCATTGCCAATAGTGCCACACGACAACTACATTCAATTCTTGGACGAGGAGGACGCAGTGGTTCTTTAAAGGTGGTCGTGGATTTTTCTGTGGCAATTTTTCTTCATGTGGTGGACGCAATTTTCATGGTGGCAAATCCTCCTTTTTCAATGGTCAACGGGTTACTTGTCAAGTTTGCCTCAAACCCGGCCATACTGTTATTCAATGCTATCATCGATTTGATTATTCCTTTCAGCCACCTTCTCCTTCTTCTTTCAATGCAAATTTCTCAAGTGTTGATGGATCTAATGATTGTTTAAGGTATCTTGACTCTGCTGCTAATAATCAGATGACCCCTGATTTATCACATTTGAATCTCTCAACTGAACCTTATCATGGAACCGAACAAGTGAAGATTGGGGATGGCTCACCACAACCAATCCATCATCATGGATCGGGCAAACTATCCACTGGTTCTGGTCATTTTCTTTTAAACCATCTTCTTCATGTTCCTAGTCTTGATAAGAATCTACTTTCTACCTGTCAATTTTGTCTTGATAACAACGTTTATTTTGAATTTCATGGTCTCTATTTTCTTTTGAAGGAGGAAGGCACTAAGAAACTTCTTCTTTAAGGTCCTACAAAGAATAAGCTCTATCCACTTCTTTCAAATTCTTCTCCTCCACAGGCCTTTTATGGTGTGAAGACCTCCTTTGATCACTGGCATTCTCGTTTGAGTCATCCCGCTTTGCATGTGGTCCAACAAATTATTTCTTCCCATTCTCTTCCTGTGTCAGCAAAGATATCTCCTACACAATGTTCCGCATGTCGTCTTGCTAAGAATCACACCTTACCTTATTCCCCTTCCCCCAATAGATCTATTTGTCCTCTTGAGTTGTTATTTACAGATGTATGGGGACCTTCCCTTGTTTTGTCTCTTCTTGGATTTGAATATTATGTTAGTTTTATTGATGATTTTAGTCGTTATATATGGATTTTCCCTTTAAAATGTAAGTCTAATGTCGTTCCTATTTTTCTTTCCTTTCATAAGCAAGTTGAACGTCTGTTTAATTGCATTATAAAGTCAATTCAATCTGATGGGGGTGGGGAGTTTCAGTCTCTTCGAAAAGTTCTTCACTCATTTGGCATTAATCACAGAGTTACTTGTCCTGATGCTTATGCACAAAATGGTAACGTTGAGCGGAAGCACCGCCAAATTGTAGAAACTGGATTAGCACTTCTAAATCATGCTTCTATGCCTAAACACTTATAGGCCCATGCATTTTGCACTGCTGTATTTTTAATCAATTGATTGCCCAGTCTATCTTAGGTCATAAGTGTCCGTATGAACTTCTTTTTAACAGAAGTCCTGATTATACTCGTTTACGGATTTTTGGTTCTACATGTTGGCCACATCTTCGTCCTTATACTCAATCCAAACTTGATGCTCGGTCCACTTTATGTACCTTCACTGGCTATTCCTCAGATCACATGGGTGATATGTGTTATGCCATGAATACGGGCCGCATTTATCTTTCTCGTGATGTTGTTTTTGATCAAGCCCACTACCCTTTTGCTCAAGTCCAGCCTGCTCCCTTGTCTTCTCCTTCAAATGACGTCGTTCTCTAGCAACTTTTTTCTCTGTCTCTCCTCCTACTTGTCCTGCCCCAACTCCTTCTTCTGTTCCTTTATTTAGCTTTACGATCCTTCTCCTTTGCATTCCTTTCTTCCATCCAAACTTGATCCTCGGTCCACTTTATGTACCTTCACTGGCTATTCCTCAGATCACATGGGTGATATGTGTTATGCCATGAATACGGGCCGCATTTATCTTTCTCGTGATGTTGTTTTTGATCAAGCCCACTACCCTTTTGCTCAAGTCCAGCCTGCTCCCTTGTCTTCTCCTTCAAATGACGTCGTTCTCTAGCAACTTTTTTCTCTGTCTCTCCTCCTACTTGTCCTGCCCCAACTCCTTCTTCTGTTCCTTTATTTAGCTTTACGATCCTTCTCCTTTGCATTCCTTTCTTCCCTCTCCTGTGCCTCCACCTAATACTTCCTCTTCTCCTTCTCCACCACCTCCTCCACCCGCCAATATTCATCCTATGCAAACCCGTTCTAAGTCCAGTATTGTTTGCCCAAAATTATTTTCTGATGGTACTTGTAGGTGGCCATCCCCACGAACTCATTTGGCGGTTGTTTCATCTCTACCTGAGCAACCTACTTCTGTTTCTATGGCATTAAAATATCCAGAATAGAGGTGTGCTATGTCTGAAGAATTTCAAGCTTTGATCTCTAATCACACATGGAGTCTTGTCCCACCTTCCAATGATCAACATGTTACCGATTGCAAATGGGTTTTTCGAACAAAGCACAATCCCGATGGTTCAGTTGCTCGATATAAGGCCTGACTTGTTGCCAAGGGTTTTCATCAATACCCTGGTATTGATTATCATGACACCTTCTCACCATTTATCAAGCCAGTCACAATTCATTTGATTTTATCCATTGCTGTTTCTCGTCACTGGCCAATTCACCAGATTGATATACAGAATGCCTTCCTCCATGGTCACCTTGATGAGGATGTGTATATGTCTCAACCACTTGAGTTTCTTCATCCTGAGTTTCCCTCTTATGTTTGCAAATTGAACCGTTCTATCTATGAGCTTAAACAGGCTCCTCGTGCCTAGTTTTCTTGCCTCAGCTCTAAGTTGCTTGAATTAGGCTTTCATGCCTCTCAATCTGACACTTCCTTATTTATTTATCATGGTGATGGCTCTACTGTATTTGTACTCATTTACGTTGATGATATTTTAATTACTGGGTCCTCTGCCTCTACTGTTTCTGATCTCATCTCTCATCTCAGTTCTGAATTTCCAGTCAAAGATTTGGGTTCGTTGTCTTATTTCCTAGGTATTGAAGTTTCTTCTACTAATCAGGGTCTTCTTCTCCATCAATGCAAATACATCTTCGATTTGCTTCAGAAAACCAACATGTATAATTGTAAGCCAATTCAATCACCCATGGCTGCTTCCACCAAGCTCTCTGCTTCAGATGGCTATGACTTCTCACTCTTTATCACAGCACTGTTGGGAGTCTTCAATATCTCTCCTTCACTCGTCCAGACATTGCGTATTCTGTCAACAAAGTATGTTAATTTTTGCATCATCCCAAAGATGTCCATTGGCAAGCAGTAAAACGAATTCTTCGGTATCTCAAGTCCACCATTGATTATGGTCTCCAGATTTCTCCATCCTCGTCTATCTCTCTTGTAGCCTTTTCTGACGCTGATTGGGCTGGGTGTCCTGATGATCGGCGGTCCACTGGTGGCTTTTGCGTTTATTTTGGTTCCAATCTCATTTCTTGGAGCTCCAAGAAATAGTCGACCATTGCTAGTTCTTCGACCGAAGCAGAGTATAAGTCCATAGCTCATGCTACTTGTGATCTCTTATGGGTTCAGAGTCTCTTATCTGAGCTTGGTGTTTTTCTCTCTCATCCTCCTGTGGTTTGCTGTGATAATATTGGCGCTACGTACTTAGCTGCTAACCCTGTCTTACACTCTCGAACAAAGCATGTACAGTTGGACTACCATTTTGTTCGAGAACGTGTTCGTTCAAAATCTCTTCAAATAGCTGTTGTCTCAAGCAGGGATCAGATTGCCGACGTGTTCACTAAACGTCTTTCTACACCTCGCTTTGCTTCTTTTCAATCAGGCCTCACTGTGGTTTCACCTTCGTTTGGCTTGAGGGGGGCTGCTAGAGCATACTCATCTGATTCAGCAAAAATTGTCCGCTCAGTCTTGGTAAATGGAGGAGTCACATAATGGGTTTCTTGTGATTATCCAGAATTATCTTTTGTTATTTATTTATTTCTTTTTACAGCTTGGATATTTTTCATTACCACACACGTGTCCATAGTTTGTTAGAGGTGGTGCTATATATTGACATCTGTATAATCATTCTTTAAAAAAAAAAAGAGGAATAAAAACTTTTTCAGCCAATTACTCATTTGTCAAGATGGTTGTTTTGGTGAATTTTTGCAAATTTATGCAAACGGCTCGTCCAAGAGATGGGAGGAAGCTGGAAGGTAAACGATTTGATGGTACTGGGGTCTGGGGTTCTTTTTTTTCTTTTAATTATAAAAGTTCATTTCTTTTTAAATTATAAAATAACAATATATAATATAGTCAGAAAAATTTTAAAAAATGTGTAAAATGAAAGTAAGTTTTACATATAACTTCAGATTCCAATTTCGATCTTCTATATTCATATAATTTATGTAAATATGTAATTTATTGAGAGAAAAATATTATATATGTAAAGGTGAGGTATAAACTATATATCCAATCACATTTTCTCTATCCTTTTTGTTTAAATGTTAAATATATGACTATATATGATCTAATTTGTGTCATCCTCATGTTTATTTTCAATATATATAATTTCACAAATGTAAAATATTCAAATTATATTTATTTTTTATTTCTTTTCAAATATATTGTATATACTATATAGTCATTTTCAAATGGATTGATATTTTTGAGTGCTTATTGAAGAATTAAATACAGCTTTACAATTAGTAACATATTTTATAATGAATTGAAACTGTTCTAAGACATGTAATTGACATTTAGATAACTAAAAAGGTTCCTGGGGGATATTCAATTTTTTCTTAAAAAAATGCATAATATGAAAACATATAAAATATTTTTATATTTAAAAAATATCACTTCAATAAATAAAGAAATAGTGATGGATGATTTATTTTTATATTGATATAATATAACTAAATCATCAATTTATCAATCGATATAAAATTTAGTAAGCTGTATTATTCTTGCAATACATAGAACTCACTTCTAATGATAAATAAACACTAAATGAATAGTACTAATTAATTTCAATTAAATATAGTATATTGATTCATGCGTTGATAACTGATCAATACTAATTTTTTTTAGCAAGGACAGATCTTTATTTTTTTGGGGCATTTTTTATTTAACTATGGGGGACAAGATAAATGTAGGATGTTTTCAGAAACTGAAATCCAAAACCTCTCCTCATATTATTAAGGGGGGAAAAGGATAATGATTTCCTCAAGGAATGCATGCATAAAAGGGTTTACTCAAGTGCAAAGCGCCAGACATAGCAAGTAGCAACGTGATCGAATCAATTAGATAAGTTAGTAAAAATAAGTAGAGGCTATAATTTTAAAACAAGAAGAACCAAAGTCTAAGAAAGTTAAGAAATCATTTTTGTCATCTATTTTACATGCCTTTCCTTTAATATTCAATATACACCAGTTAAAGAACACCTGTTCTATCACAGATCTGAGAAGAACCACCAAAAGGGTATTATGTTCCCTTCAGAGATGAGAATAATTCATGAAACAAATATTTCACTTTCTCTTTCTCCGATCAACTGCAGGATTCCTCATGTCATTTTTTGCAAGAGCAGATCCAGGGGGCATACCATATGGCATCGGAGAAAGAGCCTGAGTAGATGATACTGCCACTGGAACATTGGCAGCCGGTACTGCTGGCAGAGCAGGCACAGGCAGTTGAGACGGAGTTGGGGCAGTTGCAGGAGGTGCAGGTGTGGCGCTGGATTCAGGGAGAGACCTCGGTAAAATGTGTTTTAACCGATTGTTCCTGTAGTTCTTCCAGAAGTAAAATTGTTGTCTATGTGCAAGTTCCTGAAAAACACAACGGCAACAAATGGTTACCATGAGGTAAGAGCAAGACATAATGATTCTATAATTCTACAGAGATAATGACTTCCAGGACATGCAAGTCAGTAGTTTTCAGTTTTATCTCATCATCCAAGATATCCATAAAGCAATAACCATACTGATCATCTGCCTGTGAATTAAGATAAGTTAAACGGCCAAACTATAACCTTTCACCCTGCTGCTACCCCTATAAATAAATGTTCATTCTTAATTTATATTTTCTGATTTTATGTATTAGACAGGAACTTATTAAAGGTGAAAATCTCAAAATTCCTGAACAACTCACATGAACAAATCAAAAGAATCGATCCCAACAGGAATTCATACAGTAATATGTAATCTTGACAGGAGAAGAGACAGGATTATTTATCAGGTAAAAAAAGAGTTGTTACTATTTACCTTATTACCAGGATGTGCCATTGCATTTCGAAAATTTGCATTCTGAAGAAGTTCAAGAAAGAAGAGGCAATGAGGATACCTAACATTCACAAAAGATGAGAAACTGGAAAAACAAAAACAACCTCCTCCAGATTGAAATACATACAACTAAAAGTAAGTGGGTGGGGAATGAATATAAGGATCCTCCAACTCTCAGTCCTGAGACCTGATATTTGACTAAGGATCCATGTAACTCAAGGCTTTTAAAAAATTTTCGCTCACCTTCATGCCCACAATAAAAAAAAAATGTATCACAAGTGTCTGTGTTTCAGTAGGACAATTTCATAATATTGCTTACATAATAAATTTGATGTATTCAGGTCGTTGCCAATATTGAAGGTACTTCAAGTATCCAATGAATGCTTCATCTTCAAAATATCGATTCTGAGCCAAATCTGTGAAATAATGGATCTAGAATCAGAGATTAAACACTGAGAAAATACTCCCAAGCCTATCTGAACAAGTAGTTTCTGAATCTAAGGGCCCTATCTGAAGTAATAACTTAATTTACAATTTACACATCTTCAGTACAAACCATGTGAAAACAACATCACACAAGTCTCAATTTCATTTTCCAATAAAATCTCCCCTTCGTCCCTTCTCACTTTAACAGATCGTTTGTGGGGTTACAGGTTACTCACACTAACAGATTAATATAGCAATCCTCCTTGATCAGAAATGTAGTGAACTATTCCCACTGACAGTTATCATGCATTATATCTTTTGGTATTTCACATGTTTTTACCCTATCCATTAAATATTCTTTTGGCTAAATAAACTGTAAATATGATAAAAGAAAAACATGTTACAAAGGACTCAAGTTAGTAAAACAAACAACTAATTTTTACCTAAGACAAATTCTAAAAAGTGTGCAACTCTTTGAATTGTAATCACTTTCTATTATAAAAGAAAAATATGTGAGAGTCAATTTAATGTTAATAAGAAATTATCTGATTGTTCCCTTATTTCTAGGGCAAAAGGGGAGGGGGAGAGGAGACAGTAGTTCTTACATCAAATGCAGAAACTTCAGCTTGAAAAGAAAAATGAAAAAAACCCTGCAAATTAAAACTTACACAACCCAAAGGCTATAGGAAGGAGTAAATGTAAACAAGTTGAAGCATCACTAAAACAAACAGTTCATACAATCCTTTAAAAGAGTAAAAGTGCTAGAACCGCCAGAAGGCACAAGCACCTCAGTAGAAGGTACATTTTATTACATTATTGGTTGTTCAAATTTCTCCCAAATCATTTGAATAAACATCAACTTTCAAGTACTAGTAAAGTTTTTATGTTCAATATTATTCCTTTTCCCCACTCTTCAAGCTATAAGGCATGCGTGGACCAATGGAAACCGTGGAGATAGAGAGATCAAAGAATTAATGCCTCTTCAATTTTAAAACATACATTATGAAATATAAGCACAAATAGTGGGCATATCATCTACTGCCAATTTCCTTCCACAACTTTTTTCTAAAATAAAAGAAACTTTTTAAAAGTAAATGAAGCCGTTAACTTAATGAAAAAACATACAGTGTATGTAGGTGGGATTAGCAAGGCACTGAACAAATTCCAATTCAAGCAAAAATCGCTGCCGGCCATCATCTGGATCTTTGTATATGTTCTTTGGCCTGAAGGGAATGCAATAACCATTAGTTAAGTATAATACTAAAATCCCACTGCACCCAAGTTTGAAAAAGATTAAAAAAAAAAAAAGCTACATCAGGGAAGGAGATAACTAAATTAGTATTCTATAAAAATAAATGCAAGCAAAAAAAACTAGAAATAAGGTAACTTGTGCTAACGATGATGGAGAAGCATCGGTTGAATTGTCGGTTTCCATTTTAGCGGCCATGGATCCCTCAACTAACCAGGACGAGGACGGACCACAGAACCAGCACGAACCCGAGCAGCTACGGCGTCACGTGGGGACTGCGAACCAATACAAATCAGGACGGAGACGCGAACCAGGCGGGCTAGGCGAGGTCGGACGACGAGGGTGCAGCGATTAGGGTCTGAGAGAACGACTCACTAAACGAGCAAGAAAGAAGTGAGAAGTGTTTAAGTACGAATATATAAACGGACCGGGCCTAGGTGGATTAGTACTTAGCCCATAGACCTTCCCAGCCTGGGTTCACCATCTCGCCCCGATTTTTTCTGGTTTGCCTTCTTTTCATTCTAGGACCGGCTCAACCCAAGCCGAATGCCCTGGGCACATTGGGCCGACCGTAATGGTTGAGCTGATGCGTAACCCTGTTTAGTTGGGGGGTCAAAATGATTTTTTTAAGACTTTTTAAAATGCACATAGTTTAAGGTAAGTTGCATTATTCATGAATTTTAAATAATATAAATTTTTATAATTTATATATATATATGAATAAATGTATAGATATAGATTAATTTCCATCAACAAATTTGAAGTTTATTTTTTTTAAAAAAAATCAAATTCTAATAAGGAGAGATAATGCTCATTTTTTTAATTTAGAAAAACTTCTTGAAATTTTTTAATATATTTATTTAAATAAACACATTACTCTTAATCTCAATAAATAATAAATGTAAATTATTTATAATTAAGGGAAAAGCTAGCTGAATGCTTAATATTTTATCTTTGGTGATATTGGACGATGAGAGCATGAAACTAGACAGGTGTTTACTGGGCAATGGGCATTGAGTATAATGGGGTTTCTGTTGTAGTGGGTTGCGTTACTGAAGCCCATTGGATTAGACGTATTTCATGCTAAGTCTGATGGCAGTTAGTTCTTTCTAGCTCATAAGGTTGAGCTCTATATTATCGTACTCTTTATTGTTTTTATCTATTTCTCAAAAAGCATTTTCATGATATTGATATAAAAGTTAGAATTATTTTTTTTATCCATCTAGAATTAGTTCAAATGATAAAAGTAGAGTGAATAGTAGGTAATGTTTAATTAGGTTTCTAATTGTGCTAATGTAACGAAGCAAAAAATATATATATATATATATATAAATATTTCCGTTCACAAGCTAAGCATCATTTGATTAATTGAGCTGGTCTTTGTGTTTCCTACTAATATAGATAGAGCTGGTTTCGAACAAACACAAATTTTGTGTTAAGCTTTTTTTTTTCTTTTGCAGATAAATTAAGCTTTATTGCCTAAATATATATTTCAACTCAAATATTAAGAATCAGAATAGATTCAGTGCATAGAGCAATTTTGCGCGTGGCATGCATGAAAATATATTTGCTGTTCACTATAAGGGATGTCGTGGCAATGAAAAATAAAGCCTACTTTTATAAACTAAATCATAATTTTTAATTATTTTTTTTTATTTAAATAGACTTATGATAAATTTTTTAATTTTTATTCAAATTTTATTTTTACAAACTATAATTATTCTAGAAGACCTCTTATAAAAAAAGATAATCTAAATGGATACTTTGTGGAACCACACTTCCCGTACCATTTGACTCTGAGACTAATTCTTTAAGTTCCGTACAACACATAAATAGTTATTAAGTTAGAATTTGTTTGGGGACAGATCATTCAATTATTGCTTGAATGGGTAAACGTAAGCATGTTTAAATTCAACTCAAAATATATAAATCAAATACAAAATTAAGTTAATTCTACATATATATATATCATGCACATGCGGTTGAAGAACGGATTAAAATTACGAGCAGACATGGATTTCATTTCATGTCTCTCTCTTGTTCTCTTTCTCATTAATTGATGATTAAGATAAAATTGAGATTGAGATTGAGATTCTCCTAATTAATTGTGAGATCGATCTTCTAATTTCATCAATTAATTAGTGAATCGAAGGGGAGTGTAACTGCATGTCACAGATCATCTGACGAAGATCAGAAGTTTCCTGTTTGAGGCGAACATTCTCCTGAAGGGCTCGATCATGGCTATCCGACAGCCGGTTTAGCTTATCCAGCAGCAGGTGGTTCTCGCTCCGCAGCCAAACAACCTGCGACCACAGCTCGTCCAGCTGCTTCTGCTTCCTCGCGCGTGACCTACGCGCCGACTCCCTGTTCGATATCATCCTCCTCCGTTTCCTGTCGTTGACCACCGTGCTCTTCAGACGAATCTCTTGTGCGTCGTCGGAGGTTGACTGAGACCCTAAGTTCTGGAATTGAAGATTGTTAACGTTGCAGAGTGTTTGAAGTTGATCGTGAAATTCCATGACGCCGGTGGTGTTAAAGTTGTCAGTGTAATGACTGTGAGATGATGGGTCGGAAGGGACGAGAAAATTCATGGCTTCAGATATTCAACCAAACGCAGAAAACAAAAATTGTAACAAGACGAGAGAGAAATGGAGGGTGGATGATGATGATGTCTATTGAAATTGATCATTCAGAGACTAGTTTGTGGTATGAAGAAGGAAGGACGAGTACTGATGATGGGGTGGCATTATATAGGAATTAATTCCTAGAGGGAATTAAAAATTAATGAAAACAAAAATAAAATTAAAATGACCCCACTCAAAAAGCATAAACAGCAGCAACTTCGAAATTTCTTACAACCACATATCTGTGTCCTGGAAATGACTGTATCATCTAATGAATTACATGGAAATCTAGGTGGGGCTCTATTTTCTATCTCTCTTTCTTTTTGTTGCCATGAATTAATAGTATTTTTCATTGAATTAAAGAACTAATCTCCTTCAAAGCAAAAGATGAATCTCCCATAACTAAATTTTCTCCATATATAAAACTTTGAGCTCTTTATTAATTACATTAAATGTTGATACATATTTGATTCTCATATTAGTTTATATTGATTATTTAAATTATGCTTAATTTTTCTAAATTTTATTTTTATTTTTAAATGATTAGAACATAAAATTAAAATATTTTAATTTTCAATTAAATAAAAATTATCGATAATTTTAATTAAAAATAAAACTTTAAATCATTTAAATCATATTTTAAAAATATGCCTAGGAATATTTTCGCTAACAGTATGAACTCAATTTTTTTTTTTGAGGTATAGAGAATAAAAGATAGATCTCTCATAACTAAATTTCTCCCATACACAAAGCTTAAAATCAACCCACAAACACTTCTTATATTGAACGATATTGAATCTGAAAATTTATGTCACTGATATATAGGTTTACAATTAATTGCACTTGGGTACATATATATGCAAAGAGCTTAAATCCTTGAGCACAAAGGTTTAATATTGTGAGTTATTGGTTCCATCACTGAATTAGTAATTAAATTAGTTGAATGAATTAATTTTAAATTAAAAATTAACATGTTTTTTAAAATTAAGAAAGGGATATAAAAGTATAGTTTAATTTATTTTGAAAATGAATTTTAAAAATAGAAATATATATATATATAGAACATATATATTACCAAATGCGCATGAAATAAAATAACACAAAGTTAGTGTTTTTTAATAAAATAAATAATACGGACAAATGTGATGCCAAGAAGAGGGAATGAAACTAGGGTTTGTGGATAAAGACATATAATGGGGGGAACAAAATATGCTGACATCACTGAGACACATAATTAAGAGGAGAGTTGATATATATAATGGGGACTACAATTATTCTGCGGGATGACTATTTTGGCAAAAAGCAAGCAAGCACAAGTAGAAAACAGAGTCAATTTATTATATTATATATATAAGGTGCTATATATAGCTATATAAATTTCCAAGATGGTTCTACATATGTTGGATAATATTTTATTTATTTAATGTGACCTAAGAAAATTAACAAAAGCAATGTCTTATTTCTAAATGCTCAAGTGAGAGTGACCTAAGGTTAAACCTGATGACTCATTATCCACTTCTATTGGCACCCTCCAATTATTATAATATAAATAAATGCATGTATATGGGTTTTATAATATAATATTATATGATGTAATGTAAATTTAGAGCCGAATCTTTCATCATGAACCACTTCTTTTCTTTTGTATGGTTAATTAGGGATAAAAACTTCTCGTGTTTTCCACATCACAGATCTGATATATATATATATATATATATATACATATGTATGTTGACATGTTGCATTTGATACGTTAATTAAGTAATGCAATTAAAGTTGATCATGCCTTGCTGATGCTAAATTAATTAGAAGGATAAACTACATACTCCCTCCGTTATGCTATATAATGTATTATTCTGATAAATTTATGTTTTAAAATATAGTGTATTGTACGGATTACATTGTATTTTTTTTTATTATTTTTCCAGTATTACCCCTAATAAGTAAGCTTATATATTCTACAGTTACCAATGCATTTAATGAAAATTCTTTAATAGTTTGGTCAAACCATAAATGAATGAAGGAGAATTTCTCTCAAAAACTTTACTCTTCACAATTGCCAATGACTCATGAAAACTCAAAAAAAAAAATGGAGAGAATGGTTGTAATTTACTAATGTAGAAAGTATTATTAAATAAAGATAATTTGGGAAATAATAAAAAAAAATTCAGTTACTAATCATTGTCCTGATACGTGTATGGTAGTTAAAAGTGTATTAAAAACTGGAATGGAGGGAGTATAATTTAATATTAACGTGTGTGTGTGTGTCGTTCATTAATTTTATAATAAAAACTGTTATTCAAAGACACGCATAGATATATGATTCATGGAGGGGAGTAAGATTTGCAAATTAAATTTACTCCTGGTATTGACAAGTAATTAATTAATTTCCACACTTTCTCTTCTTGCCAAGATAATCCATTTTCATTTATTACATTTTGGTAAACGAAAATAACTTTTCTCTGGACATTTACAAAACTCCACACGATAAATAGCATCCGTATATGGCGGATCAAATATAATTTTTGAGATTAGAATGAAAATATCCATTTTCTTGTGTGAATTCACTAATTTTGACACAAACATTAGTGATTTAAGGTATTTCTTCCAATCTAATTAAAACACATGCGAATTTTAAATTTAAGTGATTTTATTCCATTTTACTCCAATTAACAACAAAAAGAAAAAATAATAACAAACTAAGTTATGCACAAAATAAAAACAATTCATCTGTCATAATTAATAGCATGTTAATGAGAAGGTGCTTTTACCACTATGTTTGTTTCCATGTTGGAACCACATTAGATAGATGATCCTCTAATGTGATTTCTAATGTGAAAACAAGCAGGCATCAATCCAAACAACCTTGCTTTTACAGGCTAAATGCAAAAGCTATTGGAACCATGTTCCGGATTTGCAAACGGAAATCCAAACACAGCTTAATTTGAACGGAAAATTTCAGTGCTTTGAATATATCATTTAAGAACTAAATTATTTTCATAAGTACACTATATAAATTAATTGAGATTCAAATAAGTTGAGTGGCTTATTACTTTTTCTTTTCTTTAAAAAAAACAACTTACTCGTAAGAAAAAAAGAAAGAGATTAGGTGTTAACCACTGAAGCTGAAGCAAAAGCAAGTGGAGAAAAGATCATGTGTGTTTATGGATAGTGGGAATGATTGAGCAAGAATGGTATTTTGTGTTGCATAATCTTCCACTAATGCATTTAGAAGAATGAACTAACAAAGCAAATCAAATGTCTGGTTAATTACCCAAATGCTTTTTCCTTCCACTCACTTCCAGTTTCATTGTTGTCAACACTCTCATTACACAGATTTTGACTCCTCTCCCTTTCCTTTTCTATTCATTCTTCTCTCTCAATCTTCTTTTATTAGCCTATCTATGGGATTTCGTAATATATTAATGATTTCAAATTTAAACTCAAATATAGGTAAAATAAAATAAAAGCTACTATTTTTTTTAATATCAAGGAAATCTCCAACCGACAAATGAAGATTAATTCCTTCAAGGCATAAAGATCATTGAAGTGGATTTTACCTCTCTCAATAAGATCTTTTTCATATACACCACTAGAGACCAAACTCAATACAAACATGTTTAAATGACTTAATTATCTACCAATTATATTAAAATCTTGTTGGTAGAAGCTACTATATATTACCAATAAGGTCAGAGACAATCTATAGGTGATTAGATTTCTTAAGGATACTATCCAAAATTTAATTTCTAGTTATAGATATGAAAAATGTCTTGTTATGAAGGTAAAATATATATCATCAATTTTGCATGTCCTTATATATATATATATGCCTACTAGATAATATCAAAATGCCGTACATTATCTCCTATTGTTCTAATATCTTAGCTGAAATACTTATTTGTTTGGCCGAAAATGAATACTTAATTATTTACCTAATATGCAAGAGGTGATATAAGTCGGAGCACTGTTGCAGTATTATTCATCAAATCTAATGTAAGTGGGTTATTGTCTTGAAAAAAAAATCCAAGTGGGTTGGTTATTATTGCACTCCTTGTGTTTCAAGAGAGAAAATTAAAAAATCTTAATTTTGAGTCCTTCAGAAGAAATAAAATTAGAGGCGTGTTGGGAGGGGAACATAGATTTTTCTCCAGCATCCAACATAGAGAGTATGAGTATGATTTGGCCACACCTCTGAAATAATAATAATAATAATAAATTATTATTATTATTATTTAATCTATCAATATATTAATGTAAAAAAGTGTAGAAAACTTGTTGACGACGGGCTTATTTTAGATTCCATACAAATAATTCTTTTTTTTTTATACTTCCATACAAATAATTCTAGTTATCCATAAAAACTTGTAATTTGTTCTTTCTTTTTTTTTAAAAAAATTATATAGACGCTCTTTAACTTGAAAAAAATTATGAGCCATTAAATTTAACAAGATATTTGAGAGCCTCCAGATTTAAGATGGAAATGCAAGTACAATAATTAATTATAGTGCGTGACGTACTTCGTGATGGTGATGGCCACTGATCACAATATTGTGGCTAAGAAACACAGACACGCATAGACAGACTCTGCTTTTTTTATTGCAGAAAAGCAAATTGGGGTAACTGTTTGTCCAATTTTCTATTATTTGCTCCAAACAGAAAAGGTAACCTCGTCTTTAAATTTACCACTAATAATAATATTTTAATTCTTCTGCGCACTGTGTGTTTTTGTCAGTTTTAGAGAGTCCAGATGCACTTCACCTCATGTTCTGAGCAGATAAAGTTTTAAACACTTAACTCGAATGTTTTAGATTAATGTGACAGTGCCTAATTTATTTAAATATGTTGTAATGGCTATTATTTATTTACTCATTTTACTGCCACTAAGTTTGATTGCATGTACCCTGTGCACACAGTCATAGAGTAGATCAGTGTTCCCTAACCAATGAGTCTGAACTTGTAGAATTAGAATTTGCTTGGTTTTTAGTTTGTAAATTTAAATTAGAATAAAATAAAATTTAGATAAAAGTAAGTTTGTTATAATATGATTTATATTTAAATTTTTTTAATGTAAAAATAAATTTAATAAAATAAAAATACAAATCCAAAAGCAACTTCTTTAAACAGGTAGCTAAAGGTTGGTTTAAAGGTAAAAATAAATGTGCAAAATGACTTTTTAAAATGAGTTAAATATAATATTAGCCCAAAGTATAATTATAAATATGAGTTTATCTAATTTAATGATAAACGAAACGGGGTTCTTAGTAATCAATTTGCCTATATTTATATATATATATATATAATTGTAGGCTTTTACTTTATGTACGAGGAGAGCATCTGGAAAGGTAAGTGAGAAGAATAATTTTTAAGTTGAAAATTTTAGTTATTTACATGAATGAATATATAGTTAAGTGACCCAGATGTCAAAAAGGACGGAGGCTTTAAAGTAGCCAATATATGTGTGTGTCCAGTTCATGATTTGTTTCTGAGTTGTTATGATATAAAGCTGTCCCATTGCTTCGACCTTGGTTTTGGTTTTGTCTTCACCAAATTGCAACACCGAAATGTAATGTAAACACTCCAGTACCTTCTTGACTGAAACACTGAAATCTGTGAGAGAGAGAGAAACAGAGTACCAGAAGAATCATTTCTGAGAGATCATCTCGAGAAGGTTGACACTAACGTCAGCTTTTGGAATTATGATCACTACAATATTTTTTATCTGGAAGAACTCCTCTGCATTGGGCTCAATCATAACTTATTCAAAATTAGAACAGTAATTAAGAATAAAAATATTATGCTCAAAGAACTAAATATTGTTGCCTATAATATTAGAAAACAGTTTTCGGCCATAATCTATAATTAATTTGAGAATGTGTTGCTTTCAACCTTCTTCATGGAATTAAAGGTTCATGCTTAACCTTCAGACAAACTTTGAACTATTTGTGCAATCAAACCAATGTTACGAAAATTAGTGAATCGATGCTAGAATGAATCCAAAACTTTACATAAGCGTTGAAATTATTGGAAAACTGGAAAAATTGACCAGGTTAATGGATTGACCCATTCAAACTTTTTAAATTTTATTGGTTTGTTAGTACAAAATGACATCATTTTTTTAAAAAAATATTTTTTTTGCTTTCTATATTTTGATATGAGTATAATTATTCTTGTGTGTAATTATTAAAAATTATATATACTTGATGAATTCCATGATGATTGATGAATTATTAATTAGCCAACTATTTTGAGTTCATTAATAAGTGATTATAGATGTATATTATCTTTTAGATTTAAATATTAAATTATAAATGTTATTAGTAATAGTTTCTTTAATTTTTTATATAATATATTAATATACAAAATTAAAAAAAATATTGACTTAATTACTACTTGTTCATTCAACTATGGTCATATTAATAAATTTAGAACTATTGTTTAGATAAGTTTAATGATTGGTCTGTAGTTGGAAATATCGCCTATTTAGTCTCTTTAAAGGAAGGTTAGGCCTAAGAAGTGTATCACATATAATAAAAAAGGTTTAGCGGCCTGACGGTTTTAAAACTTGACTAATGATGAGCTAACCTTTTTAAGTTTTTAAGTTTTTTAACATAATTTTTTTTTTAGGTTTAACCTGCAAGTTCTTCTTTCCTTTTTTTTTTTTTTTTAATTTTTAGTTTAACCCTTATAATTGTAGCAAAAATTCAAAATGAACATAGCGTATGATCATAGAGGAAAGTGATACTATTCACAATTTTTAAACATAGCAACTACTTGTAAGTTGTGACTTTGATAAATATATTGATACAGATCAGATCATGCTAACTATATTAGTATATTTGTTCTAAGTTGGAGGAGTAGTAGTGGGGTAAAATGCCCTAGTCAGGTGGGGCAAAAGGGTAATCTGAACAAGGTGATGATAAAGCAACAAAAAGGGGCAAAAAAAAAAAAGGGAAGTCATGCCATGACCATCCTGGCCTCCTCGCTAGACCATTTTCAAAGAAAGAATGATTAAAGTAATAATGATGTTTAAGTCCCCACTTAGGGTCCTTTTAATTTGATTTGCAGTTTTATAAAATAAAGTTAAGATAAATAAAGTTTATAAAAATGAAGTTTTGATAAAAGTAAGTGCCTGTTTAGTTTGTTTTTTTGTAAAAAGTCATTTAAAATAACCACAGTTTACAAAAATAAAATTTAGATAAAAGTAGAGAAGTTTACCACAAATCTATTTAGATAACTTTAGAAAAAATAATGATTAGAAATTATGGTTTGATTTACCAAAAGGTAAACCAAATAGAAGTTTGTAAAAATGAAGTATGTTTGGATATTCTTTTTAGGGGGAATGACAGTTGAGGACCAAAACTTTGAATTAAATACAGTAAAAGACCTTGCAATTTTTTTTACTATTGAACATCGCGAATTTACTACTGACTTGTTCTGTATTTACTACTGAAAAATCTGCAAGATCCTTTACTGTATTTAATTTAAAGTTTTGGTCATTAACTGTCATTTTTCCTTCTTTTTAAAAAAGTATGTTTGGTAAATTGATATATGTTTGGATGATAAAAGTTAAAAGCACTTTTAGATGTATAATTACCAAAAAGGATATAAGTTTTATAATACAATACTCCCTTTGATACTTAATATAAGACTCTTTTAATTGAATCACGCGGATTAAGAATTAGAATTAAAACTAATTAACTACCTTGATTTCTCCAAAAATCCCAATATTTTTTCAAAACTACCCTTATTTAATCTCTCTCCCTTTCTCTTTGGATACATTAAATATGGGTATTTTTTTGAAAATGTATAATAAAAACTACATCGTACATTATAAAGGGTCTTATATTTAAAATTGAGATAAAAAGTCCTATATATAGGACCGAATGGAGTATTATATAACTAATTGAATGATGTATGGTTTATAATAATAATAATAATATAGTTAATTTCAATTACCAGAAATAAATATAAGTAACAAAATCCAATTTCTCAAATAAATAAAGGGTGTAATATAATAAATATACTACCTTAATTACAAATTGTTAACACTAATATTCATAATTTAGTCAAACATATTTAAACATTCGGCGTGACTAGTTTTGTTGCAAGTACTGTACTGTTTGACCTCTAAGTGAGTCACAAATATTATCCATCGTTGTTGAAGAGGCTATGGCTGAAAGTGTGCTTGGACTCTCTCCATCCTGATTGTGATTATCATGTCAACACTTATGTTGCCATCTTCATAAAGTAAGAAATCAGAATCAGTAATAGATTTCTTTATAATGAAGTTATGTATAGCCATTGTTCCACAGACAATTTAGACTTGTGTATCAAAATGGTAGTTTGGCATTTTGCTTAAAATCGCGAATCGATTCTTCCAAACCCCGAAGGTCATTTTGATTGTGCACCTTAAACTTGAATGATGATAATTGAAGACTTCATTAGGGTTTATAAAACGAGATGAACATCGAAAATTTGGAAGGTGATAACGTTCACGTCGATATGGACCACGATATCCAGTTGGCATTGGATAGCCAGAATCTATCAAATAATATTTACCTAATGAACAATAAAAACATTGTCATATATTTGTGATGTTAATGAAGAAGAAGAAATAAGACTAAAATATACAAGGGTACAAAAAACCAACCTGGAGGTGGATGTGAGAAATTTAGGCCGGGAGTTGTTAGAGCATGAGTGAATATACGAGCATCATGTGCAGTGACCTCCCATCCGACCAAGACAAAAATAAAACATATGTCCCAATCACATACTATCATCACATTTTGTGTTGCAATTCCTTTTCTTCTAATAAATTTGATTTGGTCACGGGAAGGCACCACACACGGGATATGAGTATCATCAATAGCTCCTATAGCATCAATGAAAAATGGGTAATGATTTTGAATTTTTCTATGAACCTCACGAAACCTAGGATCTCATGGCTTTATGTATTCTAGTGACAAATGAATGCACGCTTTCAACACTTTATGAAAATTCCTACTCACTGTTTCCCCCGAATGTTGAAACCTTTCTTGAATGACCCTATTTCCCACTCCATGTCCAACATTATATAAGAACATGGCAACCATTTCTTCAATGCTTATACATGCGGTCTCTCTCAACCCATAATTTCCCAATTCAAAGCAAAATTGATGAAATACTTGATTTTCCATTTTAAACATCTCATAACATCGAGCTGGATGACCATGCAAAACCTCTTGGACCCATGAATGCCCTGTTTGTTCATTAGTTCTACATGGCTCTTTACACAAATACATTACCGTATACTGGCCAATTAATGCAGTGACTTGTTCATCCTCTATTAAATCATCATGTAGAATAGCTCGTCGACATGCATTGTCCATGCTACAAACCTGGAAGTTTAAATATAATCATCATATTAATGATATCCTTCCATAGAAAAGAGTCATATGTAATTATAATAGCCAGTAAATAGCAGTCATAACACAAAATTCATTATATAAACTTTGTGGTAGCTACATAACTACAACAAGCAGTACATGATAGTATAATACAATAGTCATAACACAAAAGGTATCCATAGAAACCTCAAAGCTACATAACTACAACAACCAGTACATGAGTCATCAACAACAGTCACAACACCAAAGCAACCATAGAAACATTCAAGCTACATAACTATAACAACCAGTACATGATAGTCATCTACAATAGTCACAACACAAAAGCAACTATAGAAACATCCAAGCTACATAACTACAACAAACATTATATGATAGTCATCCACTACAGTGACTACATAATGGCCTATGTCTCATAAAATTTATATTTTAGCCAACAAAGCAATGCTTTCTCATCATCTTTCATTGCAACATAGGTTTCTCTGGCTCTATCATATGATGACATCAGCTCAACACATCGAGGAAGCCAATTTTTATTATTTCTAATAGCTGAGATTCTTTTAATTTTAGCAACTACTTCTGCAATTGATGTGCCAGGTGGTGCAAGAATATTTGTATGCTTGTTGAAGGCACTTGCAATCCTACTAACTGCAGAAGCTATCTCTTGTGTGGGTGCACCTTTCTTCTTCTGCTGACCACGATAACATCCATCCCTCTTCTTCTTGCCTAAGCTTTGATCAGTGCTGCAAGAACTAGTTAAATTGATGTTTTGCATGTCTGAACTAAGTCCCACACTTTCTCCAGCACCCCCTCCACCAAGGATTTCATCATTATCATCTGATCCTTCCTCAAGATCAATACCATCCACGGTTGGACGGTAGACATCATCCTTTTCTTTCATGGCAGTTGGTATAATACCTGAATTAGGTAACCATGCATGTATGCCAAATGCCACGAAATCCTTGAACAATGCTGTCAACTACTTGGAAAAAGGAAGCCCACTATACATGTATCTCTTATATGGTGGATTTTCCTACATGCATGTAAACACTAAAGTTAAATTAATATCAATCAGAAAAAAAAATATAGAAAATGTCATTACACTATTATTTCATACCATTTCTTTCTTCACCCAACAATCATCTGGAGCAGTAAAAGTATTATACTTTAGACTCCATCCTAAACCTGTTTCATTAGCAAATAACTTGTACCATGCAGACAATTCTTTTCTAAGGTTATCCCATTTGTTTCTAAATTGCATCTTGGTCAAATTTCTTCCTGTTTTTTCATTGAAAGCGGCCATAACTGCTTTCCAGCCATTCTTTGACAGGTTTCCTCTAATGCGCTCATTCTTACCAAATTGTTCTAAGCATAATTTGATGAATAGCTCAGTTGAATTGTGATCC
Source organism: Adenanthera pavonina (assembly GCA_026686845.1). NCBI lineage: Eukaryota > Viridiplantae > Streptophyta > Magnoliopsida > Fabales > Fabaceae > Adenanthera > Adenanthera pavonina. The sequence continues at coordinate 46,418,839 of JAIVEN010000001.1, read as the reverse complement.
CATGTAATCTTTTTCTTTTCTCCGTTGCTCATCATTATAAACATCACCTTATCATCAAAATAATGCATGCACTAAGTGCACATGTGGGGTTATTCTCTTTAACAATAACCAGAATTTTTTTCTAGACCTATAAAATCCCAATGCAAAACTTACTTCAATATAAACAAATTCAAAGGCCTATAGGGAAGTTGAAGCATATAATAAGATTGGCAATCAATATATTGGAAAACTGAAATGAATAGACAAAAAAACAGAAGATATGCTAACCTTTCTTGATTACAGTGGTTAGTTGATACATTAAAAACTATAAGTGCAAAGAAACATGTCTACCAGTATGCAAAATGTCCTTCAGGACCTCTTCTCAACTAGAAGTACAACATGGGTAATGGCAATGAAGTATAGATATGATACAATACTTCAAACTACATTCAAACACTATATATCATGTCATACTTCTATATTGACACTTCTTAGATTAGAATTCAAAAATAAAGATAACCAATCTGCATAGTTTCATTTAGGAGCAATGAACCAAGTCACAAAGAACAGAGAAAGTAAATGATAAGAAGATCAAATTCGTGTAAATGCAGTAGCACCATCACCTGTGAGACCTCAATTTTGGAGTCTATCACAATCTCAATACATGCCTACTTACCTTCATCTCCATGATGTTTTTGAATTCTACACTAACACGACAGAACAGAAAAACATGTAGAATATAAAAATAGAAAAAATGAAGAAACTACAAGAAAACCAAAAGGAAAAACTTTGAGAACTTCAGGCTTTTCTCACACAAACCAAAACTCTTCCTTCACTCCTCTTATGCCCGCAACACCAAGAAATAAAACTCTCCAACCACAAGCTCTCCCTGTCTCTTCTCTAACTACAAAAAATGTAGTCTTTGCTAGCCCCTATGTGCCTCTGTATTTTGTCTCCGTTGTCTATCCAGCCCAAAAGTTATGGGTACATTACTCTTTAATAATCATTCATCTCTTCAAAAGAACCTACTAATTAGCCAACGAAAAATGGGGCCACTTGAAAATGATGGGTTGCATTATAATGTAGATTTCCACAAGAAAAAAATGAGCAGTGAGGAGTAACTTTGTATAAAATTATGGGTTCCAAAACACACTGCAGCTTCCACAACAAAATGACCGGTTTTGAAGCTTTGCAAGTGAAACATGCTACCTGACCAGGGAAGGATTGTTATCAGGACTAGGCAAGAGAGACTTACAGTGGGTTTGCCGGAGGCACACAGTCTTCGTGGGTTCGTGGGTTTTAGCTTTCACACTACGACGTTGGGAAATCCACGAGCACCGGTCAAGCAAAGTCCTTTAAGCTCAGATCTAAAAATACATAGATGCAGAACACTAATGATGCTGGCCTCACGGATCAAGCTACACAATGACAGATCTAAACAGATAAGAATGAGGGTGCACTGGAATCATCATCAGAGGCGTCCATGGTGGATGTTTCTGAAGCTTCCTTTGAAGTTGACGAAGGAATAGGGGACACTACCTAAGAATGAGCAGAAGCAAACGATAAAGGTCGGCGGTCACAAGGAACAGAAGACGCCGATGAATGAACGAAGGATGCCCATGGTCAGAATGAAGGAGGCCTCAATGGACTGTGAGCCGGTGTTTGATACTTTCTTTGCAACGGAGTACAAAGTCTCAAGAAAAAAATCAAAAGCTCGGATCATGCTGGGCAAAGAAGAAAGGGGAAGGTTATAACGGTAAAATAAATTATTAACTGTATAATTAATGCTGAATGAACCATTATTTTATTTTAATTAAAAAATATAATAAAGTTAACGATGGTTTTGTAAACTGAAAAGGAAGTCATTCAGTGTGTTAAGAAAAAGTTCATTTAAGGTCCGTTTCATTTTAAAAAAATCCACGTTTCTGAAAGCCAAACACATTAGCCTCAAAAACTACAGTTCAAAAGTATGATTCAGTTAATTAAACAATGAACCAAACACCCACTTTACTCTTTTAAAAAAAATGAGACTCTCTGGAAATGAAGCGAAAGAAAAATATTTGGTAGATTTAATTACGTGCCTTGTTTACAAGAAAAGGTAACGATAATTAATTATCAATTATCTCGAACATCAGATAGATATAATTATTTCAAGACTTTGTTTAAGAAAGGTCGATTGATTATGTCATTTTTTTAAACTGCATTCTAAATTTATGAAAATAATACAATTCTTATCTGAGCAAGATCCAAAGAATAAAAATAAATAGCTGAAAATCTAACATGAAGAGGAAAAAGAAAAGGTGTTCTCACTTATCTATATATATTGAGAGTCTTGTTCGTTATGAAATGAAGAACGTGGTTAATTTACTAACAATATTTTATTTTTTATGAAAATCGGTTCAACCAATGTATTATAAACAAAATAAAGATAAATAGGATAAGAGTTATATAAGTCATCAGTGGATAGTTGGTAGATAGAAACATTGAACCAATGCCGCTCTCAAGGGCCACGTAGGGTTTTCTAATTTTCTCCCGGCCCTTTCTTTAATTACTCTCTAGTGGAATTTTTATATAACGCAATAATGATGTAAAACCTCAAGTTTAAATTAATCAAGTTGAAAAAAGTTATCTTTCATTTGACTTCCAAAACTAGTCAAATCTGAGGTTATATTTGATAGAGAATGAATCATCTTTAAAGGAAATAGAAAAAGAGAAAATATTTAAATTTTATGAAAAATGCTATTTTTTATTTATAAAAAGTTTAAATAATGTGTACCAAATTTTCCTTTCATGAAACTCTTTTCGTATCTATGAAATATGGCCTAAATTAATTAGTTGTGCTAAATATCAAATAATTTCACAAAAAGAAACTGACAAAGTTAGTGAGACATAAAAAATAATAGTAAAAGATGAATAATTTAATATATATTTTTGTTCTTTTATGCCATTATCTTTTTATTACATGATAATGATATCAAATGTTACCAATTATGCAAGAGGAAATGGCATTATTAATTAGGAACCTCTAATCATAGAAGCCAGACAACAGATCAATAGCCTTAGTGTTCAAGTAAAACATTGAAATATGTTTAATAAAGAAAGATACATAAGATTATTAAACGTGTAAGAATATTATATGTAAACATTCCTAATGATGATTTCTAACGTATTTTTTATATATATACCAAGTGGTTTACTACTAATTAAAAAAAATAGAAAGTATTTAGCGTCTCAAGTCTCAACACTCAGGAAACTTAAAAATGTCAAGTGAGGATCAATATAAGTTGTTAATACATATGGAAAATGATGAATTTTTTTTGTTTAAAGATCAATACTACATATGGTTGAAAAAAAAAAAAAAAGAACAATAGTTGATAGATTTAATTGAATGTGCAATGAAATAGATGGATCATGGAGTTAATTGTTTTAGCTTTATGTGTCCTCCGCGATCTTGTTCTTATATTGCAGGAATCGCGGCTTTCTTGCTGTCTTCCTATCAAAATTTCCCCCTAATCCAATGATCCCAGAAGATGATAAAATTGACCATCTAATCACCATATCTTTTTTTTCTTGGTCAAAAAAATCACCAAACCTTTTCAAAATAAGCTTGACTCTTCTCCCAATTGGATAAACTTTTATAAGCAAGGCATGAATTTTTGTGCATTTGCTTAAAGTTTCAAATTGAATCCTTTACTATCAATCATACATTTGGAAAAAAAAAAAAGTATAATAGAATGCGTTTTTTTCGCCTTTATATATATATATATCTTTATTTCATGATTTTACAGCTGTACTATACACATTTCTTTTTGTAAATGCAGGAAAAAAAAAGCAGTTATCCATATGTTAATTGCATTTGTGATGGTGATGAATTCGTGACCACAAAAGGTATGGTCAATTTTTTCTTTTCGTGAAAGTAAGTTAACGCTTTAGTCCTAAAAAGTGTTCCCTTTTTCTCAAATTTGACTCTTCATGCCCAATCAGCCGAGCTCTTTCAATTGTGTGTGTGTGTGTGTGTGTGTTTAAAAAAATTGTGTTTTTTTTAATTGTGTTTCACTTGTTAATTCATCACCAGTGAAGTCCTTAAGTTGAATTACATATATAGTTGCAGCTAAATAGCTGACATAGATGAACAAATCATACATGTTTGTTAATTGATATGTTGGAAAAAGAAGCCGTATGATTAATTCGACCAAGCAAGCGTTTGTTTTAGATGACAACTGAATGACTAAATCATAATGAGTAAGTTAAATATATCAAGGATGATTTTCTTTGGCCAATAATATATCAGGGATGATTATATATATACCAAGGATGATTGAAAATGACAAATCACAACAAAAAGTTTATATTCTTTGTACCAAAAAAAAAAGTTTACAAATTGCTATTTAGGATCAAAATCATATTTTCTTTCTTTTCTTATCTTATCTTTCTTTCTTTTTTATTTTTTTCTTTTTCCACGTGAAAACTCAAAACTCGAGCTCAATAAATTGTAGAGTAGAATACCTTGACCCCTTGTATTTAATCTTAATTATAAAGATATTCCTTGTATTTTGAAAACATATCCAAGTCTCTTAAAATCAAATACAAAGGTATCCCATTTATTTTCAATATTTCATTTTCATTCATCCAACCATTAACTTGTTAAAGTACCTGAAATGAGTTGCATTGTTCATAATTTATAAATAATCTAACTTCTTATATATATATATATATATATTTTATATTGATTGTTTTGATATATTTTTATTTTTAATTTTAAATGTATAGTGCCAAGTATATTGGCAACATTACCATGAAATCTTATATAAATATTCTAAATTTATTTAGATTTAATTGGGATTGAAATTAAAGATTTTAGATTATAAGGGTAAGTTAATAATTTTAAGTTATACTACTATAAATTTTAATTGATAAAAAAGATATTATAAAATCTTTGTGGAACATTTTTAACATTGTTAAAAATTGGACTAAAGTATATATTCTGAAAATATAAAGGTAATATCTGTATTTTCAACAACAGTGATGGCAATGTATTATACTGTAAATTGTAACTCTAAAACAAACCTAGCACAATTGGCGAATGTTTATGTATAAGGAGTTTTCCACAATTTTTTTCCCACCTGAACAAGAATCAAAACAATGGCATCCAATTTGATAGGGCCAATCCTCTTATGCAATGGTTATTACATCAATGAAAGTGAATGTAGCTCTCAAATTAATATTAATATAAAAAATAATAATATGAAAAATACAACTCATCTTAAATTCCCTACAAATACATAAATCCAACTCATTTTAAACAATAACTCAAATTGTCAATTGACATACATGATACGCCCATCTAGAGTCAGACTAGAGTTACTTATTTTTGGAACTTCGATTCCCAAATATAAAATTTGGTGTGCACCAATAATGGAATTGATCACTTGCTAAAAATATTTAAACTTGAAAACTTGTTATATAGTTAGCTCACCATATATCAAATCCATTGCTATTGATTTAGCAATATTCTTCCTTCTGATATTCAAATCTAGAAAAAAAAAATTACCGTTCTTTTGATATACCAAATCATAAACTTTGTAGAAAGCTCCAAACTACAATGCAATGATTTTGAGAGACATGCTGGCAATAAGTTTACAATGTATGAACATTCAGTCAAAATCATGATTAAAACCCCATAACCAAGGTACTGAACTTGATTCTTTCAGTGTTTTCGTGCTTTTGATTCGCTCTTTGAGAGAACTACCCCAGAGAGCTTGTTAACCTCATACAGCAAAACAGCTGAGAATAGGAAACTGCATTTGGAATGTTAAAAGGTAATCAACATAAGATTTACCATACAACGAAGTAGTAGCAATTGAACAACTCTATGGTTTCTAGATGACAGGAGATTCACAATTGGCGCTCATCTTGCCCCGGTCTATTTTAACGAGACAATTGTCTTGTTAAATTCATACATCTTCATATAAAACATCAACAATGTGCATGTGCAAGATCCCAAACTATATCAGGGTAAAGATGAACAAAATAATCTAATACGATTCCATGTTTAAAAGTTAGACTACTTCTCCTGATGTTTTCAATTCCATATTCCCCACAAAACTCCTTTTCATTTTAGTATACAATGGTTAAGTTCCCCCATTTGTTTTTGGCCTCAGTTAAATTCCCCCGATTAACACACCTCTTTTTCCAGAAATATGAAAGTTTAATTTCAGGCAGCGCATTGATGTCACCAGTACCATTCAGGAAGCTGTAAAATCACTTCTTTCTTTTGCATGGTAAATCTACCATGGACGTATACAAGGTCAACAGTAAACAATCTATAATTCTTTTTTTATTTTCTTTCTCTACAATTGAGGGTTGAACAAGAATGCCATAGCCTACAACAATAAATTTAAGAAGGGTAATCAAGTCACAGAAACTACTTCTAAAAATGTCATATAAATGAGCTACACAAATGCAATTAATCTATGGAACTTCTCTGTTCAATGCAGTCAAAAATCCTCACAATAGTTATCATTATATAGGAACATATCTTTATGTTTGTTTAGGAACAATACAACTTCCTTTCCTCTCCCTCCTCTATCATATCATATTTCTTTTGTTTTTTTTTTTTTGTTGAAACGAATTCCTATTGGTTATTCATTGAAAAAAAAAAAAAATATAAACGTACCATGTTGTGATGCAAACTCGGTGGACAGTGCTTGCAGCAATTAGAGCAACTGCTTCTGCTATTATGACTGCAGAAGAATAAATGGTCTTGCTTTAATTTGTTGCAAACAAAACAATAGGTGTTACAAGCCAAGGCCGCCATGACTTACACCAAACAGCACTAGAAAGAACCATAAAATTGAGAGCCCCATTTTCAAATTTTATTTCTATATTTCACACTGACCTAGATGATAAAGTTAAAAGATGTATGTTTGAAGTTATTGGACCATTATTGCCGAAGGTGATGTGGACAACAAGATTTGGAAATAAAAGGCATACAAATAGAAAAACAGCAGAAAATTAAGGAGACTTTTTAAAAAAAAAAATATAGCAAGTCAAAAAAAACATTTACAAAATTAATTGGAAATTTATAATTTTTTAGCCTCTACAAAAAATATTCAGTAAGCTTACATTGTGATCTATTTGTTTTCTATAGAACAAATACGCAATATGAAAATATTATGGCATTTGTAGTAATTAATGTTAATTTAGTATCTATTCCATCTTTATCTTTGAGAAGTCTAGAAAACGTAAAGCAGCAGTTTTATAATATTGGATTGCTCTTTGATGAACTTCTGTTTCTCCTTTTACTTCCTTTGTTTTCTTTAGAACAAGAAGACAGGTCTTTACAGAACTGATAATATGTCATTTGACTTATTTTAGTCTTTAATGTTATTTCAGATTTCATTCAGTCTGCATCATTGGTAAGTCTGGACTCTACAGAAAGGAAACTAGAAATTTGGGAAAGTAGGATTACACTTTGATGAACTTCTGTTTATCCTTTTACTTCGATTGTTCTCCACAGAAAAAATGAAAAACTAGACAGGTCTAATAATAAAATTAATATTTCTGGCATTTGAAGTATTTTTTTCTATTTCAAAGTCCATTCCATCTGAAACTTCAAGAAGTCTAGACTCCAGAGAAAGAGAACCAGATATTTTAAGATATAGGATTGCAGTTTGATGAACTTCTGTTTTTCTTTATACTCACTCTCTTCTTTCAGAAATAAATTTAAAATCCAGTTTTATGCACCTTTCAAGATCAACATGAAGATATAGAAGAAATCCAAATGCCTTCAATATTATTTTTCTATCTAATAAACATATAATAAAGTTCAAGGAAATGAATCCATGCCATAAGGTCATTCCTCATATAAATAAGCTTGGATTTTGACTTCGGGGGAGGAAACATAAGGGCAACAGTTGAATGTGGGAAAACAGATCCGTTTAGAAACATAAACGATGGTCCATTGAATGGGTAGTCATTTGGACATCATAATACGTGCAAACTTATAAGTCTTACAGTAAATCTGACACAGACAAGATCATTTAATTAAATCTATATAATTTTCACTTTAACATACACAGTGAGAACAGCTTTTATTGATAATAACTCAATTATATTCAATATTAATATCTAATGACAAGAAATATAAACAGTTAATGCTAGGTGTCAAAAATCATAACATGCACTCACCAGCACCCCACCCAGTTCTAGCGCCGATTGTTTCCTGAAAATTTCCAATGAACTGCAGGTACAGAAAAGTCAAGCAAATATAGCTCCATTATGTATCTTAGAGAAAATGTATACAGCAGAACATCAATGAAAAAAATTCAAAAAACGGCCCAAACAGATGGAATTAATTATTTTTATTTATCTTGTGAACATGGGTTACAATAGTCTACCAGAACAAAAAAAATATATTCTCCCCCCCAAAGGAAGTGATCATACTTGTGGATACTAAATCCTAGCGGTGCAATTTATGCAATAATTGAAAAGGACTTCTTCCCAAATCCGTTAAAAATGGTCAGCAGAAAAAATAAACACTACTTAAAGAAGGAATATATTGGCAAGATAATATGTAAATTGGTCAGTCACTCTGACTTCCAAAGAATAACCTTGCAAGAAATACAAAGACAACATAAATGCATTTTTGAAACACTCGTTCAAGCAGAGTTGTAATTGAAAAGAAATAAACGGTAATGTTTCCCACTTTCTCTAATGGAAGAATGAATAACTTTTACCTTTTGCCTACTAAAATTAATAAGTTTCAGACCTTCAGTTAAAAAAAGAAGTGTTTGGAACCAAACATTATCAATATAATTATAATATATAGTAGTCATATTTTTCTGCATTGTGAAGTTGCTTGGAAGTTATGGTGTAAATTGTATTGTTGAACATGAATGACCCACCTACTCTATAGTCAAGAGCTATTTTGCTTTGCTCCTATGTTTCAACATCATGGATAACAAAAAGAGGGAAGGTCAATACCGTGCTATGGAATGACACTCCATTGGCTGGAGTGTGATGCGATTGGCTTGTGCAAAACTCTAGAATCTATTTTGTAGAAGAATTTATTTAAGTGTGAAGAAGAATGCAGGAATGGAGGATCAGGTATCCAATTGATAGCAAAGTAAAAGAAGCAAGGAAAAAGACACATTAGAAGAAAGAAAAAATAGCTCAGAAGAACTGCCCACTCCCTGTGCATTTTAAATCAAGATATAGCTTTAAAAACCATGAGCAAAATCCATCATATCCCAAAGACGATTTACTGATAGCAACCATGGCTAAAGCTCCTAGAGTTTTGCTCTAACCAATGTACTACATGCCAGAATCTCAAGTAAAAGTTTTGCACTTATCCTCTTCTTTGAAACAAGAACAAATTTCTTGCTTAATCATGGTTTCAACTCACGGTCCTTGAGGCATATCCTTCAACTGCTATGCAGGGGGACCAGAGAGCTAGCTCTATTGAGCTGATGTATATTCCTTTCCGTTATTCTTTTTGTTTCATTAAATTTTCCTTAATAAAAAACTTTCCACTAAATAAACCAATATTTATCAACATATCACAAGAAGAATCAGAAGGCATAGCAAGTGCTGGCAAAAAAAGTCAAGGAAATTTCAGAACTCACAGTTAGGAGCACAAGAAATAGGAGAGAGCTAATGAACCCTCCAACTATAGTAAATAATTCTGATGACGCTAATTTCCCCCGATACACTTCTTGAAGTGAGAGAATAACAGTGAACAGAAGAAAGGAATACAGCATCGAACTCCCTGGCCCTGCCATGAACTTCACATAGGCAAACAAACAAAAGGATTCATTGGCGTAAATTGGGAAAAAACAATACAACAAAAATTATGAGCTGCAGTACAGGACAGCATTAATCACTAATGTATATGGATTAAAAAATGAAATGTTAAATTTTTTTAGGAATTACCATGAAAATTAAGGGTAAATAAAATTTAAGTTATTGGAGAGAGGGTGGGAGGAAGAGACAGTTGCCTCAGTCCGTGAGATTTTCGGCGTTAAAAATAACTCAGTGCAGTTTAAATCTCTGAGTCAGATTGACAAAGAGGAAGTTCGTAATAAAGATTTAAACAATGTTCCAAGGCCAAAATTATATCAAGGCAACACGATAACCATTTCTACATGCAATAACAATCTCAGCACGTTCAACCAATGTAAAATAGTCTCAATTACTCTGTAATAAGACTCTAGACTCCAGACCATCAGGAAATGAGTGAGGAAATTATTCCATTTGATACAGTATACAGAAAGACAATATGCCGCATTTCACTGGCAACTTTACAAGAAGTTGAAGTCATAAAATACTAGAAGACAAAAACAATGCTGAATATTTCATTAAAAAAAAGGAAAATCGTAGTAGTATAAGTCTTAACAGCAAAAAATTATCAGAACCCTAATTTGATGATAAATCGGCCAGATTTAACTCATCCGAATACCAATTTAATGGTTAATTTAAAAAAGAAGAATCTTAGAATTCAAGATGCAATCTAGGAGCGTCTTTTTCCCCTGCATTTTCTCAGAAAACAACTGGAAGCGTGAAGTGTAGTAAGACGTGAAAACACAGAACGAGCATACCTCGGAAATCAGAAGCAACCGGTGTTGGAGTTTGAAAAAGCTCTCGTCGCCTCTTAAACCCCAAAAACCAGAATGGCGTTGCGAGTTTTATGAGTGCTGGTACGGTGTTAGATCTGGACGACGGTCAATAGAAGGCTATTTCGATAGCATATGGAAGATTGCGACGACAATGATGTCCAAGTCAAAAGAGATTAAACTACGTCATTCCAAAGATATAGAAAATTTCGGCCCATTGAGAAGCCCATAAGCATACTTCAATGGATAAGTGGACTGAAAAACACTTGTATCCTCTTTAGTTTTTAGTGAGTTAAAACCGAATTTAGGTAGAATTGATTTTATAATATAATTATGATAGAAATTAATTTTTAATTAATATATTTATATTTAGATAATTTATTTAAAAATTAATTTTGATAAAAGTAATGATATTTGGATGATTTTAATCAAAAGTACTTTTAGTATAATAATTTTTTCTAACTTTTGATAAATAATTTTTTTTCAATATCTGTTTAATAAATATATATATGTATATATATTTATCTTAAAAAAATAAAATTTTAAACCTATTTTTTAATATTTTATTTTTTTTATTTTTATCATTTTAACTAATAATTTTCTTCTAAATTGAACTTAAACTCTATTATATAATTAACTTAATTATCTTGGATTAAAATTTAATCTGTATTTATTTAATGGGAAAAATAATCTATTTAATGTAATATTTTCTAGTAGGTTATAGTTTATGGAGATTAAAATTTTGAAAGGGTATATTGGTCATTAAATAGGAGCAATTATGTGGAAATTTTATTTTCCCAATTTTTTCATTTTTTTCTCATATTTATTAATCAGTTTTTATCTAATTTTATATTTTTGGATAGTTTCTCATCATTTTCATCAATCTGTTGGCAACAGAAAATTAAACTCAAAAGCATGTATGGTATTGTTTCTGTCATAAACTAGTTTTGGAGTGATAATAAGTTTTGAATGGGATCAGAAAAAGTAGTCAAACAGAAATTTTATTTCTTCAAACTCATTTCTTTGCTAAACTTGGTTTGAAACGGCTCTACAATCAGGCCATTAGATAGCAATTGGCTTAAATGGGAAGGAACTTAACAACACTAAGGTCTCAACTTTAAGATTTGTAAATAAAAAAATCATGTTGAAAAAACTATTTTTATTTAAACTTGATAATACTCAAATTTAACTCAATCGTATAATTATATAAAAAAATTTAAAGAGACTTAAATATGATTTCTAGACACAAAATAATTCAAATTCTTTATGTGTGCTCCATTCCTTTCAAGGAGCAAGTCTTTTTTCTTTTTCATCCAACTCATGGCGCAAGTCGAGTCATACTATTTATAATTTTGAATAGGGCAATTTTATTATAAATTTTATAATTTATATTGATGCTTTAAAAATAAAATATATTGATTTGGTGAATTGTATAAAATTTAAAGAATTACATGTGGATTCACTGCAAAAAATAGTGTTTGAGTGGAGCAGCAGTACTCATGATATCTGAATAGTGTGCCTTCTTAAAATTTTTAATATATATTGATGATATTGATAAGTCACATTATTAGTATTTATGTTTATGAAAACAATACAATTTGCTATAAATTTAATATTTGATATTGATGAAAAATAATTTGTAAGAGCGAATAAATAAAAGAATATATATATATATAGATAAAGACAAAGAATAGATTTCTCACATTTATTTTTAAAGTGATTTTTTAGATCATTGATTAGGAGTATCCACTATCAACAACAATAACTAGTCTTTCTTGGGGCACTTGCATTTAGTTTTTTAAAGTAATTCAACTTTGGGTGAGTAAAGAGATGCTCATTTTTTAAGCAAATGGTTGATGGTTCAATTCCCTTCATTTGTGATTGATAGGGTAAAAAATAATAAGAGTGATAAAAATTTTATTTCAAATAAAAAACAACAATAAAATTCAAAAAGGGTCAAATGAGTTAGGATAAGAATTAGATACATAATTTAAAAGTTAATAAATATTTTAAAATTTAAAAAGTAAAAATGAAATAGTTATGAGATGTAAGATGTTTATAATGTACTCCATCCGGTCTATATTATTATAGTTCTTCTAAAATTCTTATTTGGTTCAAAATATAAAAGGTTATGTAATTTTTAGTAAGAATTTGTCTTTCACTTCTATTGATTATCATCTTGTAAGTTGGAAAAAAAAAAAGAGAAGGGGGATAAATTTCAAAAGAATTTTTATTAGTAATTAATAAAGATAAAATTAGGATATTGGATTTTTTCTAGAATTTTAAGGTGTGCAACTAGTTTTTTTTAATAAGAATAAAATAGTTAAAAACTCTCTATAATATCAATATGGGGGAGTATATACTTATTTTATAATTTATAAATTTATAATATATATATATATATATACACACACGAACATATTTTTGTCCATTCATTTCTTTCCCAATGCTTATATAGGTATGCATCAATCATCCTAATTTAAAAGCATGATTTAAATTAAAAAAATTAAACAAAATTAAAAAAATTTGATTGTTTCAAGTTTCAAATGGTTTTGCTGATTCTTTTTCAGACTAATTCACCATTTTGTCAGAACCAACGATGACTACAAACTAGTTCTTTTTTTATTGTTTGACCAGCTATTTACTGGCTAGATCTTTATACCATGCTATTTACTGGACTAATATCCTTCTGTTATTTATTTTTTAAAAAGCCAAAAATACAAGAATTTAATTGCTTAAAAAACTTGTTTTATTTTATTTATATAACAACAAATCGAAAGAATTAGGACAAGATAATAATTAATAAATAATATTATATAAATATTTGGTATTATATTTTCAATAAAAACATGATATTAGAAAAACCTTTTGAAATATATTTCATCATATGTTGAGCTGTAAAAAACGTTTTTATTAAAAAAAAATTAGATAATTTATATTTATTCACTATCTACATTCAAGTCAAACTCACACTTGAGTTTCATTCTAAGATATTGTTAAAACTATGACAGTCATTACTATGCAAGTCTATAACTTTTTTTTTGTTTTATCCACCTTTAAAATTTATCAGTTAATCAGACTAAATCTCTAACGTGTAATGCCATTATGGCTGACAAAGGCGTAGAGGCATAAACACACACGCATAGCATTAATATACATATACATATATATATATATGTACACACACACTAAATAGTTAGTACACACCCTTGTATGCAGGAAATTAGTGAACCCTCTAAATTGTCTCACATCAATGACATGTACAGGTGAATCCTATGGCCTGCCCATGGGTCTGTTTCTATAGTTGGGTGTGTTATCAGCATGGAGCCACTTAGTCTTTCTGTGTTTAATAAAAAAACCAAAATCATGAAGTCACTTCATGATCAGCGACGAATTTGTTTAGAATGAAGAAAAAATATGAAAAAAAATATTAGGAGAAAAAATAAATAAGAATATGAATAAGATGGTGTACAGATTCTCTTTTATTTTCTTCCTAAATTTTCTCTCCTCCTATTTTCCCTTCATCAAATAGATAGTAAATCTTAAAACAACACAAATGATGTTGTATGAGCTACCTCTTGTACTATAAACTTCTTTGATAAGTTCGCTTGATGCCACTTCTAGGTCAGTAATATTCTGCTTTAAAGATACAGCCTCCTGAATAACAAGGGACAGCAAAATGAGATGATCAAATCCCATTTTAAGTGTATACATAAAAAAAAATATATTAATGGGAACGGCAAAGAACAATTTTTTTTCGTTGTATGGTTTGGGTTTTCTAATTATGAAATTAATAAATGTTTCTCAACAAGGCTAGGGAACACTATTAGAAAAATTAAATTTAGTAAAGATCACTCATCCCTCATTAAATGATCTAAATAGTAAGAAGATTAGCGAGAAATTGTAAAATTATTGTTAAATTTAACGAGAGAATTAGTAAGGAATATTCTTTACCTAGTAATCTTAGCAAGGAATTTTTTTTTCCTCGCAAAATTAATACAAATAGTGAGGCATCTAGTAAGGGATTTTTCCCTTACTAAATTTTTTTAAATTAATTTTAATATATTAAAATTATTTGATTACAAATTTAATTTTAATTAATTAAAAATTTTATAATAATTAAGTTATAAAATTATTTTTATTAGATAATTATTTTAAATTTATAAAAATAGTTAAATTAATTTTTTATAACTTGTTGCAAAAAATAAAACTAAAAATTCATTTATTACAAAATTCAAAATATAAAGTATTTTATGATATTAATAATTAAAAATATACTATATTTGTATTTTTTAACAATATAATAATTTATAAATATATATGTGTATTAGCGTGTAGATAAATAATATATATTTAATATTTCATATAAAGATTACAAATACATTCTAGTTCAACTGGTAAAAGTGTGGATATAAAGGCACTGAGAGTAAGAGGTCATGAGTTTGAACCTAAACAAATGCATATATTTGAAATCATTATATGACAGGACAGTGACGTGGCGCGATCTCCATGGTAATATGGCAATGATGTTACAATGTTAAATTTTTTGTAATTTAACGAGGGAATAGATCCCTCGCTAATTTAGCGAGAAAATTAACTCATCACTCGCTAAATTTAACGATGCGATTTATAGCGACAAAAATAGCGAGGAATAAAATCCCTTGTTAAATTGAAAATAGTGAAGAAATAAAGGTATTTAGTGAGGCTCTCGCTAAATTATTTTTTCTAGTAGTGGAAATATATGACATAACATGAATCAAGCACATGTAATTCCAAATAAAATTAAACTTAAACAGTTCCTTATATTGGTGCTACCAAATTCTTTAATAAATATATGATACCTGTAAGTTTCAGAATAAGAAAACAATATTAACAACAATCTTACCCTATTAAATGAGATTGGTTGCATGAAGAAATCGGTAAAAATCAATTACTCATATATATCATCAAAGTTTCAAAATAAGAAAAAGAAAAAGAAAAAATTGATAGAGAGAGTCAAGACAAAGCTTAATGAGTAACATAGGATTCACCTTGTTGGATATGACGTCCTAAAGTCCATCACTAGCAATAATTATAAAATCTACACAATGAATTTCTTCCTCCTTAAGACATAATAAAAAAGAAAGAATGGAATAAGCTAGATGTAACAAACTAATCGTAGTATAGTAATAAGATAGTCAAGCATGTGGTTTCGGAACACGTGAATTTCTTGATCAGTAACAACATATGGCTTAAGAAGTTTGCCTCCAAATGCGCGAAAAACAACAAGAACACCACCAACCCTCCATGTGCCTAGTAAGTTCAGGAGCAGACTGAGCTCTTTGTTATTTTTGTAAATTAGATTTGAAATAAAAGTGGGAACAACCCTTTAAAATATGTACTTTTTTCAAAAAGAAAAAAGAAAAAGAAAACATAGTCCCAGTAAACTATCCACTCTACACCAAGGTGGAAACATTGATTTTTTGTGTTGCTCAAATTTGTTTCTTATAGCAAAGGTTTCTTAATACGTCACTGTAACTAGGAAATATCCACTGCTCTATACTCCAGCATTTTCTCCCATTGTTGTCCATAGTTAAATAGCTTTACCCCTTGTTTGGATGAAGGAGAAAATAGGGAGAAAAGAAAAGCAAAGAGGAAAATAGGGGGGAATACTGGTTTTACCCTGTTTGGATTGGAGAGAAAAATAAGGAGGAAGGAAAAGTGGGAGAAAAAAATATGTGGAACCCATATGCCTTTCTTCTCAAATGTCATCTCCCAAAATGGAGAGATTTTTTTTTTGGGGAGGGGGGAGAGGAGGGACTTACTTTCCAAAAATGACCCTACTTACTACATAAAAGGGCTGGATCTTTTCTTCCATTCTCCATAATGCAAGCCCTTGGTTCTCCAAAAACACCACCATTATTCTCCTCGACACCATTGTCTCCATTCGTCGGCGTTTCTCAGTTCACCAGTATTGCTCCGTTCATTGGCGTTGTTCTGTTCATATGAAGCTTTTGGTATTTTATACTCATTTTCTCTGTTTACTTCTCCGCCCTTCATTGCTTTCTCCATTTCTTTTACTTTTCTTTTGGTTTCTTTGAACTATGGTAGAGAAGAGAGTAGTGATTGTTGGTAATGTGATTGCAAGATCAATTAGTGAGTAAAAGAATGATTGAGAGTAGAGAAGCCGAGAGAGAAAGCAATTCAGAAAGATGCGTAGCGAACAAAGTTCAAGGTCTTTGGAGAACGTTTAGAGAGAGGGAAATTTGAGAAGCAGGGGCCTTGTGTCATCCATATTTCTGGTTTTCCAAGGTAAGATCATAATTACACTATGTCGATACCTAATAATTTTCTTTTTCTTTTTACTCAAATAGCTAATTCTAGTGTATCTTAGAAGCATAGTAGACCCCCTTCTGTATTTACTTTTTTGTTATTATGTGGAGACATTTTATTCTGGTGAACTGCATAATAGGTGTTTATTGAAATGCGCTTGATGAAAGTTTCAGTTGTGGTTTTTCTTGGTTCAAGATCTCTGTATTTTTGGCAGTTGTGCCATGAATCCTTGTTTTGCTTGCATGTTGTAGGATTGATTTGCTAACCTTTACCATCATCCAAGCTAGTGAGATATTTGAATGCTATAAGGTTAAAATAGTGATTTATGACCTTTTCTTTTAAAATATGGGTGCTATTTCTCATGTTGAGATAGAGGAACTCTATTGGAACCCTTCCAAAAAACCCACTTTGAGGTGAACAACATTTGAATTGCTGCAATTCAAGAGGCAAAACAAAACTGGATAGTAAAGAACCAAACAGAAAACGCACAAGAAACAAGAAGTAAATAATAGAATTGAAAGAAAAATAATGATTAAATGTTGGCCATGAGGAATAGAACCCAAGAGAACTAGTCTCTTAAACCTTAATTTTGGTGACGCCACAAGGAATGACTAATTTCTTGATAAGTTATAATGTTCTTTCTAGTACTCAAACAAATGCACAAATAATACTTATAATGGACCTAGAAAACTAATAAAATTAAATTTCAAAAATAAATAACAAAAATTCAGAAGAAAATAATAAAAATAATACTTAAATCCTTATAAATATGCCACTATATTAATGAAATCACATGTTTGGCACATAACATATTCATTTACAAGGTGGATTATTAAAAAGACTATTAACTAATTGAGTTTTATTAATTAACAAAGTTCAGCCCATAATTAATAAAAATGAAAGTAACAATATAAGCCCATTAATTTTCAAGTCACATGCTCTTTAAGTGAGCTCTTCATGTTGGGCTTAATTTGAACTTGAATAAGAAACTTCTATATATGAGACCATAATCACACCATTCTTATGTTTTTGGGCTTCAAATTTATTTAAGTGTAAAGACTCAATCTCAAGTTACTTGTTGATTACATCATTCAAAGTCTCTTTCATTGCCTTAGTTCTGAATCTCGTCATTGGGCCTCCTATACCTTGTAATGGATCCATTGTTTTTCACTTTTGAATCACATGTTCAACTTCCTTTTCTTCAATGTCTTGAGCTTGTTCCATGCTTCTTAGCTTGCTTGCGTTAGTTGTAGGGTGTTAATATCAACATATTTTATCCTTCCATATTGGTTTAACTAAAGCCTTACTGGTGGACTTGCTTTTCATGGTAATCATTATGTTTCAATGAGACTTATGGCATAAAGAATAAGCTTAGTGGGTTGCTGCATCATTGGTGGATCTATATGTGCTCAAGAACTCATTGAATATTTATATTTTAGTTAGGGATTCCACTCTAATGTAAGCTAATGGATCTCAATTGTGAACAGAAGTTAGTGGAAGATGAACAACCATATTAATGAAGAAATGAACAGGGATGCTGAGGGGGATATTTATGATTTTGAGTTTGAAGTTAAAGAGTTGGGAAAGGCATAAGTGTATATGTGTTGTGCAACTTATTTGCTTTTTTGTACATGCAATTTATTTGTTAGGAGATGTCAAGACTAGTTAATAGGTGTATAATTGATGGAAAAATTGAAAGAGAGAGCATGTGGAAACAATTGATGAAACAGTTACAAGAGACATAAAAATGTCGTGATGTTCTTCACATGGGCCCACAAGCATTTCAAATGTTATGTGAGAAACTCTAAAATATTGGTAGAGTTAAAGACTCTTGCCATGTTATAGTTGAGGAACAGGTGGCTAAATTCCTCCACATATTAGTACATAATGTCAAAAAGATAACCATGGCTTTCTACGTTAATCAATCGGGGGAGACTATTAGTTGTCATTTTCATAATATATTACAAGTCATTATGTCACTTGAAGCTAAGTTTCTTGTGCAACCTTCTGGATTAGAGGCTTCTCCTCAAATTTTCAACAATAGTAGATTCTATCTATATTTTAAGGTATGCTTTTATATTTATGCTCACGTATCTTAATTGTGAATAAAATAAATGAGTTATAGTTTAAGATATATTTTACTTATAACTAATTTTAAATAATGAGATTGCATTGGAGCAATGGATGGAACTCATGTTTGGGCAAAGGTGCTAAGAAATAAGCTGCTCAATTTTGAGAATGAAAGGATTATCCCACCTAAAATGTTTTGGCTACATGTTCTTTTGATATGAAGTTCACTTATGTGTTGGTTGACTGGGAAAGAACATCTTCAAATTCAAGAATTTGCAAAAATGCATTATCAAGAGAAGATAATCTTATATTTTCCCCAAGTTTGTTTTATTTCCTTTATCTTCTTTGATTAGTTATATCATCTCCTATTTTAATAGTTGATAATTTTTATTTTGTTCAAGGAAATTTTATCTTGGGGATGTAGGCTTTCCACTCAAATGTGGCCTGCTAACACCTTACAAAGGGGTTCATTATCATTTGAAAGAATATTCAACAAGATCTCCATAATGCAAGAGAAATTTTCGACCATCAACATGCCTCATTGTGAAATATGATTGAAAGAACATTTGGTGTTCTAAAAACTGAACCCCATTATTCATTCCAAACCATGACTAATATTGTGATAGTATGTTGCATATTACATAATTTTTTGATGGGTGTGGATCTTGATGAAGACTTGATTGCTGAAGTTGATCATGAACTATTACTTGATGCCATTGATAACGAAGATGATCATTCTGCACAAAATCAAGAGGAAGACTATAGACAAGGATCAATTTTAACATATAAGATAGCAGCTTATATGTGGCTTGACTACCAGCAAGGATCTTAGTTTAGTGTTTTTTCTTTTAAAATTAAGATGTAGTAGTTGTTTCATAGAAAGAAAGTCTCAAATAGGACCTTTTTACATGATTAGGCTTACCAAATGAGTTTTTCTATGCATTTTTTAACATGGTTGTGTTTGTCTTTTTTTTTTTTACATATTGCCTTGTATTATGACTATTTTCAAATTGAGTGCTTCCTTCATGTAGATTGAATAATGGCACTAAAAAGCAAGGATTCTATAAAAAGACAATTTGTAATGGACACTCGAAATGGATGAAGTTTTCATTGATGCTTTATTGGAAGAGATGATGAAAGGAAATTGTTCTCATGGCACATTTTCAACATTTGCATATGATAATATATTGCAATCTCTTTATAATTCATTTGGGTCTCACAAAATAAAGCAACATTTGAAGAATAGAAAGAAGACATTGTCGCAAAGAATTGCAAATTAATGGATTAAGTGGATTTGCATGGAGTCTTAGCACAAAATTGTTTGAATCTAGAAGTGGGGTTTGGAATGGCTTGATTGAGGTAAGTATTAGTCTTTTTTTCTTATTTTTTATCTCTAGAAATGGCTAGAGGACATTAAATTTCTAAATATATTGTAATTATTGTGTGGTTTAAACTAGTTCAACATAGTTACTCATTTTTTTTATTGAATTACTGATGTTGGCATATTAAACTAAAATAGCTTGACAATGTGATTGTGTTAGTTTAGGTTCTTTTTGTCATTCCTTTTTTGTTAAGACCTTATATACAAATTTTGTGAAGGTTCATGTATACATTTGTTTCTTTATGTTTCTTCACTTTGCAAATTTGTGACATGCAGATGTTGTTTATGGAAACAGAAATTGCTCTCTAGTTTAGTGTTATCTTGATCCAATTGCCTTACTTTTTGTTCATCGTCAGATTGAATGATTTGAAGAATCCTCTATCATTTTGTGTAACCTAAAGTATGACATTCTGATACTAGTTTGTATTCACGTAATGAAATATACATTTGGCAAATTGTGTCTATCTCTTTTCTTGCTGTAATTAGTGAATGATATATGTGCAACACATTTGAATATATTTTGTTTCATTTACACCTATTTATAAGATGGATATTACATTTTTTTATGGCTGCAAATAAAACCAAATGCAAGACAATGGAAGAATACACATGTATTGCAGATAAGTTGTACCAATTGTTTGGTGTTGATAGAGCTGTAGGAAAATATGCTGAAAGTGCTAAGGATAAGATCAAATGGTGGAAACATGAGTGCATTGACGTAAATGATTCTTTTGAAGATGGAACAATGCATGAAGGTAAGTTTAATTTCCATAATGAGACCACAAACTCTACAACTAATATGGAGTATAGTGTAACAGATGAGATCTCAAACCAATCAACATCTAAAAAACAAAAATGTAAGGTAGTAATGATTGATACCATTGAACAAGGGTGTGAAAAAATGGCAGCAAGTATTTTGGAACAAGTTGATGTCATGAGAGATGGTAATATGGTTCATGAAAAATCTATTACTATTGCTGAGAAGTAAGTTCAAATTACTAAAAAAGGTTTTGCAGTACTTGAAAAAAGTAGGCCCTATCTTATAGTGAAGAGGAAGTATGGACAACACTTGAGGAAATTGAAATAATTGAAGACCAAAAGCTAAAACGTTACTTCTTCTTATGTAATGAAAAAAGAAACAAGTGTACCTTGTGTAAGATGATGACAAATGCTAGAATTTACTTGGTTGGAACCATTCAACTTTACTATAAGACGATAGTGAATATGCATTACTAGAAAAGTGAAAAGGAAGTAGCATGGAAATATAGAATTAACTTTTGTCAAATTATAGACTGCTATTTGTGTACTCTTTTCAACATCAATTAATGTTGCATTTTGTCATATAGTAATTGTTCTGATACCGAACTTATTATTTGGTATTGTAGAACTTGTTTGTGTTTTGCAATCTAATATTAAAATGATTTTTTATTATTCAATTGTGTTTTTTCCCCATAAAAATTCTTATGATAAGCTATTTTTTTTCTTGGTTTCATATGTAGATTAGTTATTTGTTTAATATGAAGTTTTTTTAACAAATTAAAGTTGTTGCTTCTCTTTATCAAAAACAAAAAAGTTGTTACTTCTAGAGAATTTTGAGGGGTAAGAAGATCTCAAATCCTTCCCCTGTACAGTAGCAATTTGTCATACTATAGGAGTATAAATGTCATGGTAGAAGTTAGTATTATTTTTAAGAGTATTATTGCATAAAAAATTATAATAAAATTTTTATATTATTATTGCCATCAAAGTTTAATTTAATTTTTCATAGTTTTTTTTAACATTATAGTTATAGTAATTTAAATTTTTATAGTTATTTCCCAAAGTGACGTCAAATTTCAAAAGGACAAAAATTTTATATAATTTTTAGTTAATTTATTTTTTTAATTTTTATAATATAATTAATCATATATATTTTTTATATATAATTCAAGTCAATTCATCTTAATAAAATAATTTATGTGAAAATGTCATGAGTTAGTTCTATTTTCATTTTCTTTGACAGTAAGTATACATGTTTATTTAAAATAGTAATGTAATATAGATTAAGTTATATAAGTAATAAGGTATTATAGTTCTTACAAAATAAATGAATTTTTTTCTCTTTTCTAGTTCCTCCCCTCATCCAAACACATGGAGTAAAATATTCTCTCTTCACTTTTCTCTCCCATCCATTTTCTCTCCTCCTATCTTCTTGCCCCATCCAAACAAAACATTAATCTTTCAATGAGCAAACTACCTTCCTATCCAAGACATTTATATACTTGGAAATCATTTTTTTTCTTTTACACTCAATTTAAATTAAGAGAAAATAAGAAGGAGAGAAAAATTTGGATAGAAATCAAGAGTGAACCTTGACACTCTATTATCTAAGAACCTTTTTATTTTCACTCCTAATAATCTCCTCCTATATTTTCCTCTCATTTCAAATAAAGCCTTAGAGCCCGTTTAGTTCTCAATTTTATAAAATTAAATTAAGATAAATGAAGTTTGTAAAAATGAAGTTTAGATAGAACAAGTTTGTTGTAAGTTGTTATACTTGGATATTCTTTTTACAAAAATAAGTTTGACAAAAAATCTGTTTGGATGATAAGGGTTAAAAGTACTTTTAGATATATAATATAGAGTAAATTTACTTCTCCTTCTCCAAAACTCATGTTTTGTTAAAGGAAAAGTAATTTTTCCCCTTTTTTTTCAAAATCACAGTTTAACTCACTTTTCATTTTTCAAAAAGGCAATTTGTGTTTGAACAAACACATCTTCTTAAAAAACTATGATCGAAAACCATAGTTTTTTTTTTTTTAAAAAAGATGAACCAAATATGTATTTATTAGTTTCCTAGCCGTCAACTAAACCCCAAATGTTTTGGGCAAGAAAATAAAACCCACAAAAAAGTTCCTAGCATGAATTGTGTTCAATTGCAGTCAATCCCGAATCAATGTTTGACTAACTGACTTAAAAATGGAAGAAAAGGGACGTTTTAATGAAGCCGTGGCGAAAACAAGTACGAAGACATAAACATGAATAGTTTCATCCTCCACACTGCACCCCAGAGGGAAAAAAGGCCAATACCCATTCACAGTAAATCTTACCTGCCCAAATTATGAATCCCCCAGCCTGTACGTCCATCAGATCTATCAGGTTTGTGAT
Organism: Adenanthera pavonina; assembly: GCA_026686845.1. Lineage (NCBI taxonomy): Eukaryota > Viridiplantae > Streptophyta > Magnoliopsida > Fabales > Fabaceae > Adenanthera > Adenanthera pavonina. The sequence continues at coordinate 46,395,337 of JAIVEN010000001.1, read as the reverse complement.
CAATAGACAATGGGACAGCTACATTAATAAAACACAAGAATTCATATAATATTGTAAACCAAGATAATGAAATTAAAGAAATGGAAATCAAATTAATTCCATGTTAACCATATTGTGTGTTACGAGCTTGTATTAGAAATCTAATATGAATTTTGATAAACATATTTGGAAAGTATAATTGGTGAGACTTGTGTGTGCCTTGAAACTTCAGAAGAACTCCTTTTGACCCAGTTTACAAGTTTCGGATCGATGGAGAAAGGATCTCAAAGCTTTGTGGCAATGTGAAGTTTTGTGGTGCTTTGGATTATTTCGTGAGAACAAAATGACTGTAATTTCATGGGTTTTGCTGTGCCCTCCCTTATATTATAAGCTCATGACATGGCTAATTAAGTCACTGATGGGAAAGCAAATACTCTGAAGGATCATGGAAAATATTCGAATTGATAGAACTAGAACAGAAAAAAAGAGGCATAATTGCCTTTCCATAGAAACAGAAGTAAATGCAAAGATAGATGACCCTATCTTTTTAAACCTCACTTAGTAACTAGAGTTTTCCTTACCAATTAGGGGTTTCAATGGTTACCATTTAACCAAAACCATCAAGAAAGATTGTATATTTATAAGGAAATGAAAAAAAAAAATTATGGAACTTAAGGCAACCATCTGACCATCAACCTTTGATGTATTCGTCTCAAAGAAATCCTCCATTGAAAACCTTTAACCCTTGAAACTGGAATATCCATAGCTGAATCTTCCATTTCGAGTTCCAGACAGAAAGCTAATAAAAAAAATATAGTGCATTTTAGTTTTTTTCCATTTTATTTTTAATATTTTAGAGCTGGAACGCCATTTAAATAATATGGAAAGAACTACAGAGCCTAAAGTAAATTTAAAAATCACAGGTTTGTCTTTTTCATGCAGTCTCCCAAACTTCCTAATTCCTTTTAAACTAGCATTCAATATATTACTGATAACCCAAAAAACAAAACAAAAAATTCATTGTATTACTAGTGACAGATCAATAGATACGGTGAAAGAAAAAGAACCTGAGACGTAAATATCAGCATTTACGACCAAATATTGTAGGGGGAATAACAGCAAAGAAGCCGGATTAGAATTGAATTGGCTTGAAATTCAATAATCCAGTCCTATACGTTTGACCCGGTCAAACAACTCTAACTTTGTGATTGGTTGTTCTATGTGTGCAATTGCCAAGAGCTTTTTTCTTTTTTGCCAACAAGGAAATATTCATTCCAAAAAGAATTGTTAAGAGCTCAGTGGGAACTAATGCTTGATTGATTAAATCCCTTCTTAAATATACTTCAATTGGTTGTATATATACAGGTCTGTCAAAATCATAGTGAATATTTGTTAAATAAAATTGGTTATTCTTTCCAATAAACATTGGTTCAATTAATAAAAATATGACTCATATTAAGAATGTGGGTTGGATCTTACTATCAATATAAAAATCCTCCTTATTGGTGAATAATTTAAAAGTATCTTTATTAATTTTTTTGAATTGTGAGGCATGTTTTAATCTGGTGAGTATTGGAATCTAATTCACTTTTCTAAAGATTTAATTCTTAGGGATAGGTTGTCTAATTATAACTTTGTGATTTTATGAGTATAATTAATTATAACTTTGAAAACAGATGTAAAGACCAATTTGATCCGAACGACTATAAATATAGTGTTATCTCCTATTCTCACAAATTTCTATATCACTTATTAATATGATCATACAAAATTATTATTAATCATACTTTAAATTCACTTTTATATCAAAGGCGCTAGCTCATTCATTATTGATTTAAGAACTTTTATTATATTATTATCCAAGAAAATATCTTTGTTTCAATTTTTTTTGTTCTTGAGAGGGAGGAAGGTGGGTTTCCACAATCATGATCTTTGTTACTTTCAATCTTTGATGATTATCAGAGACCTAACAAACAATAATATGCGTATTTTATATATAATAATTATCTCCCAACATTGCATCTAATTAAAAAGCTTGTTCAAGACAATGAATGGCTAATTTGATACTCAACCTTTACAGGTAACCGACTTAAAAAAAAATCATTATGCCCTTTGAGATAATGTTCTTTATTTTTTATTCTAATTAATTCTTAAAAATTGGATTGGTCATCAAAAGTTGAATTAGTAATTAAACTTGTAAAGATACCCGTAATTTAACTATATTCAATGATATATTAATATTATATAATTTCTATTTAGGCAGTAAGAGTATGATATAGTAATAGATATTTATTATTCTAAAATTATGCCCAGAATAAGTGTAGAAAATACTCACATCAAATATTACTAGGAAAAGAGAGAGAGAGAGAGAGAGAGAGAGAGAGAGAGAGACGATAGATGAGTGAATTTTAGTTAGGTGTTCTTTTTATTTTTTATATAAGAAAATATCATTTGGTCCAAAAAAAATTATTTAAAAAAGGATCCATATCATAACACATAAAAGGAAAACATACTAGTAAAAAAAGGTTATATAGTTTTGTTACTTAAAAGTTCAATTCTAATTCAAAAAATTTACACAAATTTTTAAAATTAATTTAATCTCAATCATTAATTTTTAATATATATCAAATCCTAATAATGCAGTGACAAAAAAAGAATTCTAATAATGCAATTAAGCATTTACTGCAATGGCGGATTCAGTGAGAGTCCTTCCCAACTATTCCTTCGTATAATTCACAATTAATCTCAACCATCGATTCCTTTATTTGTTAAAGGTTGAAAAGGTTTTCTAAAATCATATACATCTATTTTTGATGAGTTTTGCAGTGATTTTTAATCTTGTAGCATTATGTAATTTGGACAAGTGGAATAAATAATTAAATCAAAATATATGGACTATTAATTACCACCTTTCACCAAATTCATCTCTTACTGAATTCAAATCTTATCAGTCATCACAAATTTGGATCCTCTCCATTAACATGTCTTTCTTTTATCTTGATTTTAATTTCTAACCGTTGGATTAATTTTAATGACCCAGACAAATCCCAAAAAACTTAGTTTCAATTCAATTCTTGAATTTGGCCCAAGTCAATTTTCTGAGGCATTTCAGTGGAGAGATCCAAATTCCAAAATGCCGCACATAATATCATCTGTCAATCTCAAGTGGTATAAATAATTAGTATTCAACATATTAAATGTCACATGTATAGTTATATATGAAAGAAATGAACTCTCTTTAATCATAGTTCAAGAAAGATAGAGGCAATAGTGTTTATCCCATAAATCCAAATTCCAAAATTATGACAATATATACCAAACTAAAAAAATTTCTTAAAACTAAGGGAATTAGAAGGCATCAACCCAGCAAAATCTCACGAGATTTCTAGCATTATCTTTTTTTTTTTTAACTCTTTATTTCATATATCTATTCTCTGTGTGTATATCAAAATTGGCATTGTTCATTACTGTAAATCACTATTTTTCAAATCATATCAAGCAACAATACTTTTTTTGTGTATCTTTGATTTTCATATCCTTTTAAAGTTTAAATATTCCTAACGCTGAGCATGATATCAGTGAACACTGATCATAATCTCACCAGGCATAAATCATATATATTCAAAATATCAAAATGCCACTTGTATATATAGTCAGGAAAACAAAATTTAATAGACAAGAACAAACTAAAATTTCTTTAAACTAGAAGAATTACAAGTCCCCAAATCAAAGTGTGAGATCAAACCCTTTGTTGATCATCACAGGCCGAGATTGCAGGTGCAGAAAATGAACAGAAACCCATTGCTCCTCCATCACTCACACTCTGAGATTTCTTACAGTGAGCAATTGCTCCTTGAATCGAATTCTCTCTCTCAGAGTTCGTACTACTGCACCTCTTCAGGTTTTGACTAGTTCCAACTGATTTGTTTGGAACTAAAAACGAAGAAGAAAAAGACTTGTTTCCTGATTGCATCAGCTTCAGCCCAACAGAGAATGACCTCCTGTGTCGATTACTACTTCCATTTGCATCCTCACTCGTTCTCTTCTCTTTATTTGTTTTCTGAATCTGCCCAAATGGGACTTTCTTGCCTAATTTCGCGTTCTTGTTTAAGCCCTTTGAAGCTGAACTTTCATCTGCAACTTTGGTCGAAACTGCACAGTATGTTTCACAAGAGCAGCCTCCAGATTTCCCAAACAGAGACCTAAGGTAAGCCCTTGAAGCCTTTAACTTCGACCCAAATGAAGGTTTCTTCATGAGCTTCTTCGTCCACGACTTCTTGCTGTGCTGCTTTTCATCAGTTACATGATCAAACTCCAAGATGTATTCCTCTGGGCTCAGTTCTCTGCTAACTTGGCATGACTCAAATGGCGTATTGCATGTGGTGGTGGTCGGTGTGGGTTTGGTGGTGGTGGCCAAGGGAGTACTGAAGAACTCATCTTCAAACTCACAAGCAAGGTTTTTGTGATCAAAATCAGGAGGAGACGAGTTTTGAAGAAGCTTCTCGACCATCTGTAACCGGGGAGGAAGGTGAAGTGGAAGAAGCTTTCCTTTGTAGAAGAGCTCATCAGCAGGGGAAGTGATGGCTTCTGATCTGTCTTCAACAATGGAGGACATTTGAAACTCAAACTCTCTGGGTTGAGATTGTGAGTGACAGAGGAAGGCATTGGGGTGAGAACTAACTTCCATGTCGATGAAATCCTCACCTGCAACAAGTATTTTTGCAGCCATGTGAGAAGTACACCAGTACTACTGTAACAGTACTAAGTACTACTAGGGTTTATGGTAATGAGATAGAGGAGGTAGCTAGGTGAGCTTTTATATACCATGTGGAGAAATGAGGAGTATGGGACTGTATTTAAAAAAGTGTACAGTGGCATATCAAAAAGTTGTAGCCTGGAATTATTGTTCATGTTAATATTGTTTTTCGTTTCCTTTTTGTCTGTCTTGTGTTTATTTTGATCATGGAGGCATGAAGGGCCCACCCCAACTAAATTTTGCGCCTTATTTCTCATTAATTGTCGTACGTGTGGCTATTTTTATATTATTAGTGCTTGTGGCAGCTAACTCAACTCTGAAGTTCTGATCTTTAATTCCATCAGTGATCACAGATGGAGCAATATAATAAATGATCAATTAAAGTTGTTAGCTCAAGTTCTATCAGTACGCACTAACAAACAGGCAATATATATATATATATATATATATGGTTATAAACTTCAAAGGTAAGTGAACTAGAACTTTAAATAAGAATAAAAAAAATATTTATTGATAGAGTTTTACTATTTTTTGTGGTCCTATTCAATTTGATTTAGAATAGTTTAAACTTCAATAGGTTCTTCAGTTGAAATAAGATAGATTCATTATAACACAGTAATATATACATGTTAACACATGAAAATCTTTTTTCATTTTTCAAAAGTCAATTGACTTCATAATTAAGGTTCAGCTTCAGAATTAATTTGCAACTTAGCATGATTTTTTTCCTTTTTTCTTAGTTCTTTGTGTTATTTTATACACGGATGATAACCGTATATAAAAAATAATGTAGCAATTATTTGGACCCCACAAACAAATGTGGCACTTTCTATATTTGTACATATGTGATTATTAGTTAGACATAAAGCAAATGCATGCACTTTAATTAAGAGTCGTTGGTTTCAAGAATCTTCATCCTCTTAAAACTGGTTCATTGCTCCATAATAAGTTATCTATGGGAAGAAATAACAGTTAGACGTACGTGTGTGTGTGTGTGTGTGTGTGTGTGTGTGTTAAAGATATGGGAGCTTTAGAAGAAGGGAAGGCTTTTGGTGGTGAGCTTTACGAGTAAATGGACGAAAACATGGAACTGAGTTTGCATTGTGGGGGTGTTTGATTTGATGGAATTAATATTGAGTATTATATTATATTAATTAAGATTAAGAAATATTGAATATACAATAATAATATAGCGTAAATAAGGCAAAATGGGAAACAAATAACAAAGATTGACTTCACAAAGACCAAACAGAGAGACCCGACAAGCAGTGGTGGGAAACGCCGGATTGCATGCAATGCTCGAGACTTTGTTTTTCTGTCTTTCACCTTTTTACTTCACACACGAACAGATAAGGTTTCTTTACTTTTCTTTTCTTCTAAAGTTGCCCTATATATATATATATAGCTACCTACATTAATACTATTACTTTAAATATTCTTATTAATCACCATTGTGTATTTATATATCTTTAAATTATAACCCAAATTGTTTTAACTGCTGCTGCTGCATGGTCAATTGAAAAAAAAAATAGATAAAATGAATAATTAAGTGTTTTTTTTTTTTTACCCAACCTTTCTCCTCAGTTGATCATGTAGTGACCGAATGAAATTAATATGAAGTTGATATATAGTTATTATTTGGATAACATGATTTTACCAGTTCACTCTCTCTGTGTGATTGAAACTTACACTGATTTTCTGCTGGATGGTGGGGCAGTTAATCAATCAGATGACAACATTAGGGGTAATCTATTGTTGAATATTTTTAAATATTTTTTTACTAAAAATATTTTAAGAAAATCTGAATTTGCAAGCTTTATCTTGAACAATAAAATTTAAAAATGTTTTATCGAAAAAATAAAATTTAAAAAATGCAAACCTAAATTAACAATTTCACTCTTTTGCAATTTACAAAAGTAAGTTACAATTGCACAGTCCAACCCCCAATAATACCAAAAGTTAATGAAGATAATTACTTGATGTAAACAAAGCTCTCAGGTAACACGGAACAAAGACTTCTTTTTTATGTTTCCTCACGACACATCCAATACCTAAAACTTTTCCAGACAAAAAAGAACATTATATATATATATATATATATATATCTGTCTAACAAAACTATCCCAAAGAAATTACCTTGGTTATTTGCAACAACTGATCATAACTTTTATTTTATATATATATATGGTAAATACCATATAGGATATTAAAATCTTAAATTTACTAAGTTGATATGAGGAAATGCACCATTATAGCTTGTAAGCTAGTGTGTGTGTGAGAGAGAGAGAGAGAGAGAGAGAGAGAGGTGTAGTAAGCAACCATAAGCATTAAGCAAAAGGTCCATTATAATAAGTCATCTTAGAAACTGCTTTTCTTGATAAACATGACTTCCATCTTTGTCTCTTGTACTTATGGCATACAAGGCCCTCTACAATGATAATGCTCTTCAAAGATGGCACAATTTCCTACTTCTCTTGCGCACACACACACACACACATATGTATGTATGTATGTATGTATGATGGTCTTGTTGTTGATGTCTTGCTTCATGTTTTAATGAGCACACATTTTCTGGGTTGTTCTACTAAATCCAGTTATTGAACATGTTGGCTTTCAAGATATTTAAATGTTTTCAAAAGTGTATTATTTATTTACTTGGTCTTTTTTTTTGCAACATAATTTACATAGTCTTGACCCTGAGTGAATACAGTGATAATAAATTGAAAAACAACGTGGAACCTAAGTTTCAAAATATTTTATTCAAAATACTATATGTGATTAACATAAATCGGCTCCCTGCTAAGCAGATTATTTGGATGATTAACATTGGAAGACATTGTGATGATGACATCGGAGGTCCTAATTGTAGATTGTCTGGATGATTAAAACTGGAAGACATTGTTATGATGAAATTGGAGTTTCTAGTTGTTGGAATTGGTGAGAAACCATATCATTTTCTCCATAATTAAAAACAATTGTTTAGTTTCTTCAATATAAATTTCAAAATGCCGTAGAGAGACTCAATGAAGTTGGCATAAAAACCATTGGCTTCATCTCACTTTCTGTGCAATATTAATTCATAATTTCTTTTTTTTTAAATACGAAATTAGCGTTCAATAACAAAAGGAAGACAATTCTTTAACCAACAAATAAGAAAGGAAATTAAAAACAGTTTGAATTGAATAAAAAATTTAGTACACCAGTATCTTTATGCAGACATTCAGGCAAACAGATAAGAACCAGACGCATAAGATGTGACTATTCTATTGATATCTTACACTATTTACACATGCGATAAAAACAACTTGACCCACATTGCAGCTCCATTGACAGTTTATCTACAGCTTCACATTTTGTATCATCCATGTGCTCCTCACATTACTAAATTAGCATCTAAGGATACAAAAACATCACACGGTACCGATAAGGTGACACGACAAAACATGTAATTTTCAAATGCAAGTCATGTTGTACCTTATACAAGGGTCAGGTAGATGTGTATAAGACATGCTACCACTCATAGAGTTTTAAGTATCAGTGCTTCATGAATCAGCGAGCATGCCTTTGGAGTAGATAGCCTTAACATCTGGCAGCTGAATTAGCATACTCCAATTCCCTTTCAAGCTCATCAAATTCCCAACCACCAACTTCCTCTGTTGCGTAGTCTTGATCAAGCTTTCCAGACTCAGATTCCTGCTTTGTCGATTCTGCTTCTTCGTTCAACACCTGATCAGGCCTGCCTGCAGCTGATTTTGGCAGCTCATCTTTCTCTGTCTTGGAAAGCTTAGTGTCTTGAGCCGTAGTTGATGTGCCATCCTGCGGTTTCTCATAGGTTGGCATTTCAGCCCCTCTATCTGGGCTCTCGATTTCTAACTGGGGCCTTTCAATAGAATCAAATCGTGTACGAAACTTATTCATAACATCAAAAAGCTCTCTAACATGTTCATCTTTCCTGTATGAGAGAGCAAACTATTCAATTGGTCAAATTATATTGTTCATACCGAGAGTTTCACTCAATTTTCAATTTAGTCCTTACAGTTTAAAAGTTTGGAATTGAATGCTCATAATTTCAAGTGAGTCATCAGATTTTGTTAATGAAATTAACCATGTCTGTCTCAGATATTCCAAATTTGCAAGATTCATGCCAACAAAATAAAGATAAACGATGGAGTGAAATCCATTCTGAGTATATGGCATATATATGCCACGTAAATACTTGAGTTGGTATGCTTGATACATATTGAAAGTGCTAAGATGGCACCTCATTGGCCACATCATAATTTAACAGCCCATTGATGAAATTTTATCACTCTAACTAAATTAATATATACATATTCATATATATATATATATAAAGCTGTGGCCTGTGGGCTTAATTATAGACTTCTAAATTATAGAAACCAAATTGAAAATTGAGTGAAATTTTGGTGACTAACAGGGTAATTTAACCTCTTCACTTTTAGGATGGTCAAATTTATGGTGTTTAGCAACCAAATAAAAGCTCATCATTGACCCCCTCTCCCTTCCCCTAGATGAAAGGTGTGCCCAGGGCCCTACTCTACAAATAAATGGAATTATATTGCCGTCTCTAATATTTTAACAAATGACAAAAAGTTCTTAACAGTGAAGCAAACGTTTAACGAGTGTTTTTAGGTCACAACTGGTAAAAGTTCCAGTTTACAGCAAAATCCCACATCAGTTTGATTTTGAACTTGAAAACTCATCAACAAGCTGGCAAAGTAACCCTTAAATTTCTTTAGTGAGGAAATGCTTTAGATTAAACACAATACAAAACCTGGAACTTTTCCCCTGTTGAGCATCAAAATGCCGCTTCAAGCTATCCACTACACTGAAGGCGGTTATGATCTGAAATAAAGGAAGAAAACCATCATTAAGTAAGAATATAATAATGCGCTATATATTTTCCCCCTTCATAGATAGTCAAACTTATCTACCAAACAGATCGGAGGCAATTTTAGCTAGGGATGTTCACCAAGCCCCATGGCCTGGATTTTTCACAAAACTTGAAATCAACCATACCAAATAGACAAGATGATGACCATGCACAAAAATCCAATTGATGTAAGAGGTAACGGGAAGGAATAGAAAGAAAGGAAAGAGAAGTAGAAGGAGAGAGAATTCAAAAGGGGAGAAGGGGAAGAACTCAAGGGAGAGAAATAACTAAAATAACTCAATTTCACTCAATCTTGTCCTCAATTAGAATTACAATGATAGCTATTTATAGAATTCAATGAAACTTTCTAAAAAATTTATATAATCTAATAAAATAGGAAATTATTTAATCTAACGACCCAATCTAGTGAGATTGCAAGAATCTCACTTATTTAAAAATTTCCTAAAGACTTAAGACATTCAAGAACATTCTAACTTGCTAACTAAGATGAAATATTCTAGAGATAAAAATAAAATCAAAATTTTAATAAATCAAAATAAACTAAATTAAATCTAAATATCCTAATAAAAAATATCTTTATTTAAAATCCTAAATATCTAAAACTATTCATTCTCCATCACTAATACCTAATATTGCAAATGATGATGCTTAAGGAACATAGGGTGCAGTTGTAAATAGAAAACATTTCAAAGTAGACACCAAGCCAACACATGGAAAAATAAAACATAAACACACTCTTTTAGTAGTGGAGAACTGATGGTACGAGGACTCGTGGCAAAAGGGAATTGAAAAGAAATTCAGTCAAGATTCATCAACAGCCCCTACTTCTCTTCTAAACCATTCATACCAGCCTTGAATGAGAGAGTCAGTTCCAATTACAGACTTGATCCTTTTTTTTTTTTTTGGTGAATACAACCAAGCCTTCTTTAGTAACTAACATTAACTGCTCAATCCCTCCAATTAATTCTGACTCGTAACAACTGATAAGGAAGGTCATGGTTGAATAAGCCAATAATGCCAAATTCCTTTTAGGTGGTATTTCCCAAATAGTTAGAAACCTAATTATAAAACATTTGGGTGCAATATCTAATCAAAAGCTGCATAATGACATATCAAACACAAAACAATTTTAATTTTATATCTAGTAATCACAAATCTTATAAACAGGCTCTATAAGTAGTTGGGAATTAGATCCAGCTTTTAACATGATGGAGACCTAAGCATGCACAGAAACCCACCCTTAAAAACGGTCTTGTAAGGGAAGAGAATCATGTGCCACTTAAGTACCACAGGAAGGTATGGCTGCTAAATGTAAGACTCCATCGTAGCACTGACTCCAAAGAGTCAACGTCCTTGATAACTGCACTTTGCAATGCTCACTCTAGCCACCAGGTTACACCCTCTGCAGGCACCCCTTCCTGTGGAGGTCAGTCCAACTTTGATACCAAAATTGATGGAATCTCAACTAAACCTCATATCACTTTTGTATTATGGGGCTGTAATTCCCTCCAACAGAGATACGAAGAGGAATTTAGCTCTGATGATTACAGAGGTAGAAGAAAGTAAAAAAGAAAATAGGTAGAAAAGAAGCAAGCCTTCTGGCTTTCAAGAGGCCAGAATCTCTCCACAAGGAACTGAATACCACCTTAGTAACATCTATACCTTGGTTTCGTAAGCTAAATATTCCTCCTCAAGACTTTTCCTTGGACTTAATAGATTAGAATCCCCATTATCTGCACGGGATGGCATCCCTGACCTGCTTCCTCAGGTGAAAGAAATTTAGGAAGTAGATAAACATGTGGTTTAGATATACAAATACACATATGCAACTTTTAAAGTTTCACAGTACTCCCAAAAGATAACTCTGAAAGATTAGCCAAATGCCCAAGCATACAGCAGATTTGATACAAAAAGGACATTACCCATGACTTAAATTTTTTAGGTTCTCCACGTAAGTCCCAATACGGGTGACCCAAGGCTCCAATTCTTTCTGTGCATGACACAACAGATTTTATTACGAAAGAGTAAGAGACTGAGAAGGAAATAGAATATATACCATGTCGCATCGTTTTTCTGCCTTTGAGTCAATAAAGGAAAATCAATACCTCGTAAGCAGTAAGAAGTTGAATGGCCAAGTTTACGAAATAGTCCTTCTGTCTCTCCAGTTCACCACTTTAAATATTAAGAATTAGAGAAAGTATCACTTTGTCAAATATCAGAAGCAAATAAAGGCAAAATTATTATATTTTAAGTTTCTGTTGAAGGATATCATATTATTCTCAAGTTCAGTTAGTCTAAATACTCACTTGACCTGCTTCTCATTAATTTCTGCATTTGATCGCTGGAGATCCCAAGTATCTTCAAGAAAACTAATCCAGATTTTCAGAACATCAGCTTCTGCCTTACATGAGGTAATCGATTTTGAAAATTCATCTTCCTGCCAATAAAGGTTCAAATCATTATTTCCAACATCTTCAGAAAGCAACACCGCATTAGGCAACTCTGAGCATGATTACACATAGCATCCACCAATAGATAGACAGAGAAAAATTTATACCTTTGTTTTCAAATGTTCTATTATCTGATTGTTTGCTTCCTCAAATTGGTCCTTCTCCTCCCTTGCATCCAATAATCGTGCTTGAGCAGAAGCCAAAGAAGTATTAACCTACATACAGGCCACACTTCAACTATTTAATTTGAAGAAAATTTTGCCAAGCAGTATTAAATCCTAAACAAGTTTAAATATAGGCCATGAAAGGTTTTCTCAAAGAGCATCTACATAATTTACAAAGATGCAAAATCATTTTAGGTTGCAGAAGAAACATCATTCGGGGCCCATACAAGTAAGATGTTAACAGACAAACAACCCAATTGAGAATATGAAGAGCAGATGAACTTAAATAATAAAGATAAGAGAATAATCCCTCAAGCAATTTTAATCCACGCTTCTGCTCTGCCTATGTTCTGGTTAAAGTCAGCTGTTAAAGCAAAGAGTTTGGAATCTAAGTTACCTGGAGTAAAGGAGCATAATCTCTCGCAATACACAAGTATAAACTATTAGGTGAGAAGTGAAGCCAAAGAGTTCAATTAAAAATTTCAATGCTTCCTCTAAAATGTCATATTCATGAAACAGATGCCAGTAATGTGAAAATTTTGCGTAAGTAGTGAAGTTCTGATATTTATAACCAATGTTCTCATCATATGAGCACCATTGTTATGGATAGATAAATTATTATAGCAAAGAAGACAATGAAAAGGATAGCAAACAAAATTATAAGAATGATATATGACGTGCTTGTATTTCTGTACATATTACACGATAACTTAAGACAAGGTCTTCAATGATGCAGACTTAATATTTAACCTTTTGGTGGGTTCCACGATTGCATCAGCCTGCAATTGTCGTCTGTAATGGCCAAAATAAGTAAAACCCTGGTAAATCCCCCCACCCCCCCACCCCCACACCCACCCACCCAAAAAAGTACAGAAAGATGGTTGATACCTTTTTCAATTCAGCTTCAAGATCATCTTTTCTACGTTGGAGTTCTGATATCTCAGCAGCTATTTCCTGAAAACCAATTAGAGAAAAATACACTGAACAACAAAGGAAGTGCCCAATGACACTGCTATTCAAGGTTAAGATAGAATTCCCACCAAAAAAAAAATGGTTAAGATAGAATTACAGCTTCAAACAAAAGGGTACAATACTCCAAATTCACACCTTATTTTACTAGAGGCAACACACAGAACTCAAACTAATATGATATGGAATATATGAACATAAAAACTTCACAAAACACAAGAAAATAACAACAGAGCACTCAAACATACCAGCAGAACTATGGTTATGCGTATACAATAACACTAACAACATCCAAAATGGACACACAGAAGCAGAAACAATAAGAACAAGATACACATGACAAATGAAAGCTTTCGAGAGGCTAACTCTGTCCCAAGTTCCCTTCCAGAAAATGAATCAAGTTTGCATCTTCCCTTTGCAGCCTTCCTCCTTTCACCAAGTTTGCAGCCCCCTTGCTCCCTCTTTCTGACTGTTTTTCTCTCCTCTCTTTTTCTGTTTGGTTTCTCCCTCTCTGTTTGACTCTGCTTTTCCCTTTGTCTCACTTTCTTCTTTGTTCTGCTCTGTCTCTTCTGATTTCCTGCTTCATTTTTTTCTTTTTTTGATTTTCTGCTCTAAATTATTTGTTTTTTATTTTACTTTTTTTATTTCTTTTCTTCATTCTCTTATTTTCATTTCTTCTTTCCTTTCTACGTTCCATTATTTCATGTCCATTTTTCTAACTTTTTTTCACATTTCTTCTGTTTTTCACAATATGTATTTTTTTTCTTCTTTATTTAACTATTTCATTTATTAAATCATCAAATACGTACAATACAAATAAATTTTATGCCTGGAGAAAACTAAACAAAAAAGACAATTATATTGTAGATTATGCTTGTAACATTTAAATTTGTGATCAGATTTTTTATAACTTATAACATTAAATTTTTTAATTCATTATTTTTCAACCAATAAAAAAATGTGTTTTCATGTACTTACATGCTATTTTACTGGTCATTTATTTTTATTTTATATATAATTATACACACCGCACTTGCCATGCACAAACCCAAGGACCATGGCTCCACAAGCACTTTTTGCAACCACATGTCATGCATCACTAACAACTATGAGTAAAGGCAAATGATGAGAATACACTACTTTTTCTTTTCCACTAGCTTCAATGGCTTTGGCCTCACGAACTTTCATTGCCTCCACTTTTTGTAGTCTGCCAAATTATAAAGGACCAAAAAATTAGTAAAAGTATCACATATATTACAAGGAAATTATGAATCAATGAGAAAATAAACATTTTTTAGCTCATATTAAATTAATGCAGTATATAATATATGAAATGCTAAGCCCTGAGAGTAACAGTAGGGTACGGTAGTGAATTTTCAACATTGCACTTCAGATTATTTGCGTGAATAAATTTTAAGAGAAACAGATCTGAAAAGTTTGAGTACCTCTCCCAGCAGGTTTTGAAACAGTTTCTAAGAAATAAAAACAAAAGCAGTAGCATAGATGTTTTTCTATATTGACTTTTCAAAACTATAATCCAAATCTGTTTTTCTTGAAGGGTAAGCAAAAAACAATTAGGATGCTTTCACGAAAGTAGCAAACTTCTCTTATTTAGTTCCAGCTTAGAATAAAAATGAGTTACACATCAGGAACTGAAAAGACATCTAATTAAATTTTAAAGCAAAATGAGATGCTTTCGTGAAATACAGTTTCTCCCTTGTGCACAAACATGATTTCACAGAGAACAGATAAATAACATGAAATAGAGCACTTCAAAGAGAATTTCATAATTTGATTTTCTACCTGTTATCTGAAATACGCTTATCAGCTTTTGCAACAGAGTTGGCAAGAGATTCCAACAAGACCTTTAACTTGTCAACCTACTTGTAAACATGACAGTTCGGGTATAAGTAGAATAAAATAAAATATTAAACAACATTCACCAATTAATTCTTCAACAACAGAATCTATTCAACTATGTTTAGTAAACAACAACAACAACCTTAGTCTTATCTGACTAAACCCTAAACCCTATCCCACTCAAGTACCCATCAATTGGTATTAGGGTTGGTGGCCTACGGTTCCGAAAAAGGCTACCTGCGGATGGTTCTAACTAGCAATGAAGTACAGTGAAGTGTATCTAAATAAAGTGTCACAAAGTGAAGTCGGCAGAAAGTTGGCTCTCCAAGGGGCTGACTGATGGAGACTTAAGTATTATAAGATGCTTAACTCTCACATTGAGTAGTTTGGGATACTCAATAAGGTATTTAATTGGATTGATTTTCCCACGTCAATAACTAACTTTTAAAGGGAGGTTCCCTATCTTATTTGAATATCCATCATTCTCCCATTTCAATAGCTAGCCTTTGAAGAAAGATTTCCCATCCCACTTGAGTACCCATCAAGAGAGGGAAAGAAAGGAAATGTAGGAAGCAATCATTCATAATAATATAATCTGCTGTATCATGACTTTTAAATGCATAAAACATGATTACGAATTTTACTGTTTTCATTAATGTTTCTTATAATCTTGTAAATGCACCTCAACCAAAAGCAATGGACTTTGTGCACAAAAAACACACATATCCATGCAGCCTTGTGCAAGTCATCTCTTTCATACCCATGGTAAAAATATCTACCCATCAGATTATAAATCTTCATGGAAGCAAACAAAACTGAAAATCAAACAATAAAAAGGAAGCTGTATCAAAGACAAGCAAGGTGCCAACATTAGGCCACGATTACACGGCTAGGCCAAGAATCATAAAAAATGATGCTACGTTGGGGAACACAATAAAAAAGGAACGAACTTAATGAGAAAGAAAAAAGAAAAACATGAAAATAAGAAGGTAGCAAGTAACTTTTATCTCATTTAATGTCATCTAAAAGAAAACAATCACAATTTCAAAACAAATAAATAATAGTAAAGTGACAACCCTTATTGAAAGAGGTTACATCATATAAAAAGTCTACAAGACCTTGCATTAAATTTCTCTTTACCTTCTTACAATTTTTATTTCTCCATATTTTTCTTAGCTTTTTTCAAAAGGTTAACATAACTTATATCCCTAAATTTTGTTCCTCCTACCCTTCCCAACGAAAGAATTATACCTTATGGGCTTGAACCTCTAGAGACTCTCCAATGTTTAAAACTTTTTTCTTCAGTAATAGTTCTTCAAGTCTGGAACAAATTCGAATCTGTGCAAGGGCCACTTTTGAAGCCTGCAAAATGGTTCCATGGTTACACTCCTTTCGATAAATTTGAAAACATGGTAAAGTTATATGATACAAAAGAAAGTGCCTCCGTCCATTAAAAATTTAAAACCTTTATTTCATGTGTCAGCCTGGACTCGTATGTGCTTGTTCCTCTTTTGAACTCTACCCACAAAGTTTCAAACATAGTTCACAATAGATCTTTATGCATTCATGATAGTTTATAAACAATAGATAGATATTCAAGGAAAAGGGTATCCAAGGACCAGAAGTTAATTGCTATCAAGTGATAAAAATCTAATGTTTAACATAAATATTTTGGAGGGAGTTGAAAAAAAAGAAGGGCAACACTTGAACTTAGCTGAGAAGATTGGGGTGGGTGAGGACTAGGGTACAAGTCCAGCTCCAAGGTTTTAAATTCTAGTAATGACTTCCCACTATAACAAAAGGAAAATAGAATTCAAGAGCCAACAACCTTTGAATCAAGTAACATGAGTTACTCATGATATCCCTTGTTCCTAGAAAGATTGAGAGATTAATTGAATACACAGAAATTAAAAAAAATTGCATGAGACCATTTTTACATACAAATATGTCAGTCATCTCGCAAACATGCATCCAAATCTCAAAAGGCAATAGAAAGGGAAACTAAGACCTTTACCTTTGCTATTGTTTCTTCAGCAGCTTGATCCCCTTCATTTAAAGGCATCTGTGAAGCTTCCATCTCAATGAGCTTTCTCCTAAGACTAGATGATTCAGCATCTATTCTGCAGTTACGAAGTAAAGCAAGATTGTACTTTAATTATATATTAATTCTCCACCCAGATTTATTGTTGCTGTAAATTTCCTTCTAATGATATGAATAGTTGATAAATTTTCATCGGAATTTTACAGTACTTGTCTTGATTTTAATAGGCCATGTTTCGCTCCCAAATCAACCACAACCCAGTACATACTATATAATAAGTAAGCCCCAATTTTGAATCCATCTAACTTACCAGTCTCAATCAAACTCTTGATAAGTGATAACCCTAACCATAGCCTCCTAAAATATTTATTTCCTACCGTCTCAAACTATCAGAGCCAACCACAAGTCTATCATAATTCATATGTCACCATCAATAGCACAGATATCCAACATCTGCATTAAGCCCATGTTGGGTTATATAATCAAGCACTTAGGAGTGTGTTAGGTGCAAGTAAATAAGATTCATTTAAGATGCTTCAAAATATTTACAGAATAGCTGCAATTCATACAACAAAACTTTTCTGATGTAGAATCAATAAAAGAAAAGGAGAGGGACAAACAGAAAGATGGAGATAATGAGAGTAAAAGAGGGAAGAGGAAAGCAAGAGGGAATAAACTGAAAATATTATTCAAATGATCCCAAAAAAAAAAATTGACATGCAATTAGTGAGAGGGCTATTTGTGGGGAGCTTAACAAGAAGATAAAACAAAAATAAAAAAGTAAATAAAACAGAGAACATCTATAAAGTTTACAATAAACTAGAATTTCCTACGCCTAGAGTAAGTTTTCGTTTCCCCTAATATTATCTTCCTATTCTCCAGTATCTTCACTTAAATGTCTGCATTTTTTCCTAACTTTCTTAATGCTCTTCTGTTCATCTCTTGACTAGACACTTTCATCTTCGCCACTAATTTTATTTACCTTTCAAAGGTAGTTCTAAGGATTTCCAAACCTTAATCATTCATATGATTCATTCTTTCTCATACAGAGTGTTAAAAATATACTGGCATTAATGGCAATATGAAAGTTTGCTCCACTAATCTCTCTAGACACAAACCTAGGCTAATAAATATGAAGTTGCAGTTAGCAGGTAGTTAATTCTTAATGAAAGTAAAACGAAAAACTATATCGACTGATTTGTGAGTGCATTGTCAAACTCAAGACACTAGGATCCTGTGTGATTTATTGGAATGGTTTTTGTTGGAACGGAAAAACTGGATTAGGAATAAAATCTCAAGTCCATTTGATAATGGCCAAAATAAATTAAAATTCCATTCCCTTCTTATGTTTATACTAGAATGAAATAGGAATCAAAAAGAAAAAATCATTTCTATGACAATTATAACCTTTAGTTTAGAAATCTTTTTTGTAATTTTAGTTAATAAAATTATCGTACCAGCTTAAGCAGATTTCACATATAATGACAATAATACATAAGGTGGTGGCAGTGGAGTATCAAGGAATAGGGGGAATCACCACTTGCCATCCAAGTCCCTTGATAAATTTAGAGCTACATGTCTTTCTAGTCTCCAGACACTTCCTTCCTAGAGGAACCTTATATTTGTTAACATACAGAAAACTCTACTAATTAATTTAAGAAAAGGATAAGAGCCGATTAGAATTAAGTAAACCTATTTTTAGACTACAACAACAATCAACAAACTCTGCAATTTAAATCTCAGATCAAACCTAAAATTTATATGTATTGCAAAACAGGTATGAAGAAAGGGGCAACAAAACTCCTTACTTCGTACTGACCTTGCAATATCAGAATTGATTTTCAACCCAGTAATGGCACCTTGTGCAAACTGAAGCAATTCTTCCCGCTTCATCTGTATTAGAAGTACATTTCACATAGTAACAGACCTAATAGCATTTAATTGGTACACTACACTACAGACACAGAACAGAATTTAAGACATTCTTAAAGGCCAATACAGAATTTCATAAAATTCTCTTTCTTTCATGGTAAAGAACTTTCTAATGTTATATAAGTAGTAGGGTATGTCAGGGAATTGTAAGGAGACGGGAGGTTAAGGAACTCTAAGGAAATGGAAAGGCAGGTGATGGTTAAATAATAATTTTCCTTCCCCTAGATTGGATAAACTTTCTCCTCCAAAATCCCCAAATTGGAGTAACTTGAAAACATGAAGTAGGGAGGACTTTGGAGGATTTTTAAACGTTAGTTGAAAATCCTTCATTATCCTCCTTTCCTTACAAATAATACCAAACAAGGGAAAGGTTTTAATGACAAGTCCCCTACTGCAATCCCCCATCCAAACATATCCTTAAGTGCCGTAACCAAAGGATAAATACTGATAGGATAACTGGGGGAACACACACACACACCAAAAAACAAACTCATATATTATTATTTATCAGACAGAGCTACAGTATCCTTGCCCGACACAGGAAAATGACAGCAAGCAGAAGAAAATGAAAGAATAAGCAAGAAGAAAGAAAAAGAATTCTTCCACTGTACAGGAGACCAGAGACTCCCCACCAAGCCAAATGATTTTTATTTCCTCTCCTACATTGAATCCATGCCCATTATATTACCCATTATAGCCCTCCTCACACATCCCCACACACGATGTGACAAATTAGTTACTGGAGGATATATTTTCTTTTCCGCCCCAACCTCCAGCTTATCACTATCTTCCTGCACTCTTTTTTCTTTTTTTTTTTTTCTTTCTCCTTCCATAAACATTCCCCCCTTTAGGCTCATTAGTGTAGGGTCCATCAATAACCAAACCAATAGATAAAATAGAAAAGAGAAATTTCATAAATTAATCTCTAATTTTCAGGCCCAGGAGGTCAACTCCTTCATCATTTAACCCTTTTAATTTTCCTCTCTTAATTAGCACCGTCATTCAATAACATTCCAAGGCTGCAACAAGAATATATCTTGGATATCCATATTTTTTTAAAATTATAAAATAACTTCTATTAGTTTTAGTAGTCTTTGTCGTGGAAAGTTTGTGTACTTATAATGTTACATATTTAATATCCTTCTAAAATTAAAACTCAAAACTCAATAAGGAAAATCCTATTCCAGAACTCGAATTTTGTGTAGATGAAAGTTGAAACTCCAAATTTGAATGTAAGCTACCTCCAAACGTCCCAAAATATTACAACCCAACTCAAAATCAAACACGAGTACCTTATGCTGTCCTTATGTCAAGATATGAATAGAGTCATTCATCCTTACCAACACTTCATCTTGATAGTTCGAAAATGCTGTTGCCAGATTTTGAATGCATCTAACTGTGGCTTTATGAGTGTCATTTACCCCAGCAAGACAAAGCCTACAGAATGTTATATTGGATATTGAATAATGAATATCAGCAATTGGGATTATATAGTATGCTTGCTCCCTCGATTTCTACAAAGATGCAGATGAAATTAGCTGACAAGTTATTTTCAAAAATAAAATTTGACATTTTAAGTAACACAAATATGGGCCAAGGTTTCAAATCAAAGAGTCTTTACACCCTTTTTTAAATAAAAGAAATTATAAGAGAAAAGGAACAAGATAAGCCTAACATTTTATCAAAAAAATATTAAAAGTTCAGATTTCATGCCAGTCTTTTAGATTACTAGACATTCAAGAGAAATGGAAAAGCTATGAAACTCACCTGAAGATCTCTAGGAGAAGAGAAACCTCTTCCTCATTAGGAACTTCAAGAATCTGAGGCATAGAAAAGAGTTAACCCTGCAGTTAACCTCCATAATCAGCAATTACAAAATGATTTAGATTTGCAAGCGAAGACATTCTTCTACTATTATTATGTTACCATCATAATGATGAATCTGGAGTAAGAATAAGACATTCAACTCAATCCAATAATTTATACTGCAATATCTGTAAGAAATTGATAAACTCAGAGAAATAAAGCAGTTACGTAGAAGCCATTTTGGACATTTATGTGTCTAGTTCTTTAAATAAGATTGAATTTATACATTGAATTTACATTTTATAATGTATTATAATCTAAGGCCCAATTTCAAATTCATTCAAACATTCTTAGTTAACAATAATTTCACATTGACTGGCTTTCAGTAGACGCAAAAACAAGATGACTAATTTGAAAAGTACCAGAAAGCTGGACCTGTTTCTATCTTGTTCTTTGTTCATGCCCAACCTTGTTGGGTTTTATTTTATATATTTGTTAGAGGAAAAGAAAGGACCAATTAAGGTTTGTTGCTTGGGACAGAAGGTTGGAGTTTTCTCTCTTTGATAAGGTATGGAAGAATTATAGAGAGGAGAGGGGGGGGGGGAAAGAGAGGAAGAAGAGAGAGTCGAAGAAACTGAAATTCTTATTCAATAGACAACAAATGACATAACCCTTCAAACTATCCTTACACTCCCTCATAGTCGATACCCCTCCAACTGGTATAACCACCCAACTGACATTCAATTTGTTCACACACATCACACTCTTATATCATAACAATACCCCCCCTCCCTTCTTCTCCAAAAGACCCTTGACCTCAAGGGTTAGAAGTAGCAAAACTAGGAGTAATTGCTGTAGCAGAAACAGTTGCTGAAGTAAGCTTTCTGGGGCTAGCTTTATAGGCTCCCACTTTCCAAGAACAGATTCTCCATTAGACCCCTCTAAATCAATTAATCCTTTCAATTTGAACATTCTTCCATTATAACAAAAGAACACAATTCAAGTAGGGAAATCCCACCGCACCCTTCCAATGCTTTTTAGCCACTCAACCCAAGACAACATCATAATTATTCAGAGCAATAACTCTCAAATCTACAATAAATTCTTCACCTTGAATTCTCCACTTGAATCTTCTCCACTGTCTAAATACCTCTAATTTCCCACCACCAGCCACTGTAACTTTTGAACCACTCTCTAAACTTCCTTTCCACCCCAATCTTTTTGCAATATTAAGGTCCAAGAAGTCATGGGTATTGCCACAATCAATTAGTATAAACATTGTCCTCTTTCCTACTTGCCCGTGGACTTTCATTGAAGAACAATGATTTAATCCTTCAACAATGAAAAATTTGGAGTTATAGCTCCCTCTTCAACTTCCATTGCTCCACTTGAGTTCCTACTACTAGCATCCAATTAGGTTCAAATTCAATCAACTGGAGCTACATCTTCTATCTCTGCAAGCAGTCATGGCCTCGAACAAATTTTTCACGGGAAAAAAAGTATAAATTCTGCTCACGGTGTTGCTCCACTTCTTTAGGGGATAATACCTCATTAAATCTGAACCCGAACCTTGCTACTTCCTTATTCTTTAATCTTGGAGGGGACTCACCCACCACTAACATATTTGGCTAGGACCTACTCTCCACTACAGCAGTTTGGGAAGTTTTCCATCTGTTTGGATGGGACCCACCAATCACTAACATATTTGGTTGGGATCCACTCTCCATTACAGCAACTTGGGAAGCTTTTCATCTGTCTTGCCCACTAGTAACCTGGTTACTTCCAAGATTGACACCAAGATGAGATTCCTTGATAGTTGTCTGCTTCTCTTCTTTTTGCAAATTAAGTTCTTGTAAGCATGCAATACTTCTTGCATCCATCAAGGAAGTTGGCTTAAAAAGACTTACAAGCCCTGCTAGCTCCTTACGTAACCCAACTAAGTATGCACTTACAAGATAATTCTCAAGTAGTGTCAGTTCACTGGTGACACTGTCAAACTAATCGTTATAATCAGCCAGTGATCCTTGTTGTCTCAACATCACTAAATCATACATGGAGTCCTCAAAGGCTGGGCCGAACCTATTTTTGATGGCCTTGGCATATTCTGACCAATAAACCACCTCCCCTTCATGACTTTGCTCGAACGCTTGGTGCCACTAAAATGCTTTCTCATCAAGATGCAAATTGGCCAACATAATCTTTAATTCTTCTAGTGTTTCATCTAGACAGAAATAGGTCTCACATTTAATAATCCAGTCAAGAACATCTCCACGTTGAAATCTTGGAAACTCCATTTTAGTGAAATGTGTCTACACTTGGTAGTCTCTATGTTCTTGCCTCTGAATCCTCCATTTCTAGCAGCGTGACCACCATGCTATCCTCCGTGATTGGCCTCTTGAACAGATTCCTCATGTCCTTGCATGAAGCTAGTCAACTGTGCTAAAAGCCCTTGAATTAATTCTTGTATTGCTGTCAATTTTTGGTCCATCTTTTGCTCTAGCCACTCCTCCATCTCACGGAGGGATGTTTGCGCACAAGTTTCCGTTCCTATAGTGACCTAGAAAGGATTCGCTTTGATACCACTAATAAGGTATGGAAGAATTATATATATATATATATAGAGAGAGAGAGAGAGGGGGAAAGAGAGGAAGAAGAGGGAAATGAGAGAGAAGAGAAAATTGAAGAAACTGGAATTCTTATTCAATAGACAACAAATGACATGAACCTCCAAACTATCCTTACACTCCCTTATAGTCGTTGCCCCTCCAACGGCCATAATCACCCAACCAACATTTAATTTGTTCACACACACGCACATGTCACACTCTTACATCATAACACACTTACAGCTCATGGATGATATTGTTCTTTTACTTCTTGAGGATAAGGAAGATTTGAGAAAGTAATTACTATGTTGCAGCTTGCAAGTCTGAGTCTAGCCTCCATATGAACAATTCTAACAGTGGGTTAGCATTTGATAAGGATAAAGGTTCAAGGCAGAAGTGTGAAAGAATAGGCTCGAATCATTAGGTAAGTACAATGGCCCTAACTTATTTAAATTTTCCTTAAGGAAGCAACATTTCAAAAAGACTTGACAACCCGAAAGGCATTTATGACACCATGGTGGGCAAGTCACTTTTATAGAAGCATCCTTGTCAAGTATCCAGGAATAAGATAGACTCCAGCAGAACATCCTCAACCAAGAAGAAAACAAAAAGACTTAAAGAAGTCCACCGGCATGCCAATAAAGACAACTACATGGGAGTTAAAGAGCATAAATGACTTGAGGCAGGAGCATCTTGACCAAATTCACCAGGCACTAATCAACAAGAAGATGGAAACTAAGGATAGGGTTATTATGATTGAGGTAGAGGAGATTGGATGTGGTAATAAGAAAAAAAGAACAAATCAATAGGGTAACTGGGCAAAGAAGGTGAAAGGACAATTGAGGAGAAACCCAAGATTCAAACAAAGGCCATATATCAAGATCCTTGGTCCACATCAACTCAAGAAGAGAAAGATTTTCTATCTTGGGCCAACCAAAAGAAGAGAACCAAGTTCTTTGCTTCTGAACCCAAAGATTGGTAAAGACAACTATGAGGGAGTCAAAGAAATTGAAACCACATGAACCATCTGATAAGAGAAGAAATCGAACAAAAATGTCACAGCTGAAGACTTGCTAATCAAGGAGGCATGAAACCCAAGGATCAGGTAATTGAGGTAGAAACAAATGAAAACCATGATATTCTAGGGCTGGTAGAAATAATCGACAATATCAACCCAAAGCTTCCTAGCCTTTCAATCAACAATTTAGCTAATGTAAGGCACAAACCAAAACCGTCAAAGTTGGCTATTACGAGCAGTGTCATCCTATAAGTCACAAAGACTAATAGCAAAGTTTCTTGGGAGTTTGACATATATGCAAGACTTTGGGCTTATATATCAATGGATACCAAGGCAGTATGCACTACCTAGCATCACATTTAGTATAGACTACATCATGAAGTAGTTAAGTAAATTGGTTCTCCCACCTCAATAATTAGCTTTTGAATGAGGGTTTCTCATTCCACTTGAATGCCCATCAATTAGAATTAGAGCTGGTGGTTAATGATTCTAAAGATACCTGCAAAGGGTTCTAATTGGTGAAAAAGTCAAGTAAAGTATTACAAACTCTAACCACCAAGATGTCAGCCCTTCAAAGATAGCTAATTGATGTAGACCAAGATAGAATGGAATGTCTAGTCTCTATTAGTATATTAGGGTATGCAAGTATTGGACTATGGTGATTATTGAACTACATATATTTGACGAATTAAACAAAATAAAGTTGAAATGAGTTTGTCTCTAATAATGACATAACTCAATTACTAGCATGGTATCAAAGCCAATGAGAGTCATGAGCCTCAAATATTAAGCCACATCACTCTATTAGAACTCTATGCCTAAGCCTAATGCCACAACCCAATATTCACACACACCAATACACTAATAGTCTGATTAAGTAATATGGGATGCTTTAAAAAGTACTTAAATGGGTTGATTCTTTCACTTTAATAGTATTGATGGAGAATGGATAGTCTCAAGATAATTAGGATTATTAATCTCTATCATAAAACAATTAGGAATTTTAAATAAGGATATTTTATTAGGATATTTAAATTTAATTTAGTTTATTTTGAATTTATTAGGATTTAAATTTTATCTTCTATTTATTCCAAGGATGTAGTTTATTTAAATTAGAATTTATCTTTTGTTTAAATTTAAAATAATTTAAAAAGAGTTATCTTATCTTAAGACTTTACTAAGATTAGGATTTGAGCTCTATAACTAAGAGTCCTACTACTCAATTATATTCAGATTTTGATTGTTGATTTGAATAAGGCTTGAGAATTTTTCAGTAATATTCCTCTCTCCCTAAAGTTATGCTATTCTCCCCCTCCCCAACCCCCCCCCCAAAAAAAAAAAACAATCTTCTTCTTCTTTCTACCCTTTCCTTCCCTTGTTCTATCAAGTACTAGCTAGCTTTTAGGGAAAGATTACCCATCTACTTTGGTGCCCATCAAATACATTATTTTCCATGGTGAATTGAAGATGCCACAAACATGCCAATGAATTATGCAGAGCAAAGAGCTTGTTTGAAGGTGAAAGGATTTACACCCAGGGTTAAGGACAACTAGAATCTTACTAGTCAATGGATGTTCATGTGGGCCAATCAGTAGTTGACTTGGTTGCACTTGATGGGCCACCACAAGACTATTATCACACCATGACATCAAGCTGTTTCAGTAAAACAATGCTCAACCACAGAAACTCTTCATTACACTGGATCTAACAAAAGGCCTCAAGCCCATTAACTATTGGCCCAGCCCAAAAACATCATTGTTATGTGAAGAATGCTAGGACCATCAATTTGGATTTGACAACCAATGCAGCTTGGCCTAATAATCAAGGGCCATTCCACTACAACACCATTCCATTAGCACTGTCAATTGTGTTTGCAAACTTTGAAGCATTTATGAATAAGAAGTCGAGATTCAAAATGGGTGGGATTTCCTATCTGAACCCAAACACCCCATCGCAACTGGCTGACTGGTTCAACATTTCTAGTGTCTTTAATTTCAACACAGTCAATGAATTATGAATTTCAGAATTTATGAACTTGTACAGATCTTTGAGGACAAGGATCAATTTTAGGGGGAGAGCATCATTAAATGGATTTAGTTAGTTGAAACAATTGGACTTAATTAGTTGTCAATAGAAACAGTTAAGAAATTACAGTATTAGGAATTCAGTTAGATGACTTGCATCCCTAATAGCCTATAAATATGGGATGAGGCAGATGTATGTGGGTGATTGAATTGAATACAATTGTGTCATGTTTTCCTCTGAACCACAATAAGCTATTTCACAGGATGTTTATTTGTTGTGTCAACAGAGTTCAGAAACTCAGCCATATTTTCTTCCATTGCAATGTGTAATGGCAGATCTGAAATTGTCTATTTGGCATCTTCAATGCAGTGGGTTCATTCATTTTTATTTGAATCAAGAGACAGCATGGTTATTACGTTCTAAATTCATCACACCCTCAATTAGATAAAGAGGAGAAGGGGGACAAAATTATAAAATATAGCAGTAAAGTTGTTAAAATTCACTCCATCATTCATAGCCTAAATCTGGGCCTTGCACCAAGCCAATGCAATGGTCACTTTGCAAATTGAATTCTTCAATCAATTCATTGTTTTTGTTAGCCACAACAACATTAGTCCTTTTATCTATTAAGCTAAGACTTCTTGAAAACTCAGCAGCTTTATGCGTAGTAAGCACATCAAACCATATCCATGAACAGATCCTATGAAACAGGCTGGATAAGACCACTTTAAAGGGACATATAACAAGCTCTCTAATTTAACATATGGGAGAGAGAAACTTTAAGAATCAGGAACGTCATCAAAATATGTAGTCTCTACTTGTATGGGGACATAAGAACATATAAAGTGATAATCAACAATTTTGTCCTGGAAACATAGCATAATTTTACACAAAAGACTGACATTATAGCATAATTTTACACAAAAGACTGACATTCACATAATTATACATACCATCGATAATGTAATACCCTCCAAAGCCTGACTTTGAACAAAAACATCGTGAAAATTTAATGGTTCACCTCCAACATCAGAATCATAATACAAAACCTGATCAATAGCAACAATACGACAATTACAAACAGCTTATACAAAAGAATACTTTTATGTTCAATATTTAAAAAAAAATACATAAGAAAATCAAAACCATCGAAATCAATTACAAGATATCATTATACATATAATGATCCTTCACCAACATAACAGCTCGAAATATTTTCTAATTCAATGGCATAGCAAAGAGGATTAGACAGAATTGTATGTTATGTCAACAATAGAAACTCTGATACAACCAAGAATCGAGATCATTTCATTGAGGGTTTTTTCTTTTTTTCCCTAAGGTAAGTACGATGGGCCCCCTAACCAATATGCCAAGGCTGATTCACATGGGGTATGTGAGGTGTGAGAGTGAGAGAGGAAGAGAGGCATAAATGTGGGGTAGTGGGTCAAAGTGAGGTATGAAATATGTGAGCATGTCGAGAGACTATCCTCTGCAATAGCAAGAGCCTTTGTGTTTCTATTTCTGTGTTATTGAAGCTAATTTCTTCCATTTTCACTGCTATTTATAGCTTAATCAATTAGACTTACACTATGAGGATTATTTCCTGTGATTGAGAATCCATTTAGGAATTGAGTACCCATCAATTAGTATTAGAACTGATAGCAACAGTTTCGAAAAGGGCTACTAACGGAGGGTTCCATCTGGTGGAGAGTTCTAACCAGCAGAGAAGTCAAGTGAAGTGTTGCAAAGTGTAGCTATCAAAACATTGGCTCTTCTAGGGGGCCAATTGGTAGAGACTAAGATAGCATGGGATACTTAAGTCCTACATTAAATAATATGGAATGCTCTACAAGATATTTAAGAAGGTTGATTCCCCCACCTCAATAGCTAGCTTTTTAGGAGGGTTTCCCATCCCACTTGAATACCCATTAACTTCAAATAGGAGAATGCATATTGGAGAACACAGGGAAAACCTCTTTCAGGCCTAGCCAAAGCAACATAGTCGTAGACTTTTACAGAGACTTGAGTTTGGAGTTACCTTATTTTATTTGCTGATCTTTTTCAAGTGATTATTTCTAGAGATCTTTTTTAAAGGTCCTTGCTGCAGACTTGACAGACTATTTTCATTATTAAGTAAAATTGTCATTCCACATCAATGATTCACATATCTGAATTCAGCATTTTCAATTACATTCATATTTTAACACTGAGAAGTTTCTTCCAGTGTGCAAGTGCTGCAATCAAGATAGAACATCAGACAACCTACTTAAAATCATATGCATGAACTCTACAGTCTAAAATGAAATTGGTCCCCATGTGGCTAAAAAATGAAAGGAGCCATGATTGATGTAATTCAGAAACAATACCACGAATTTTATAGCAAAAGAATACAACCACTTCCACATAATACCAAATAAAAGAGAAAAGTTATTCCTATTTAAAGACAAAAAAGAAGCAAGCAACCAATGAATTCCATTACAGGGTAACACAAACACATAAAGCTTTCCTGCAACCAATACCAGTATCAGGATTTACAGAAAAGAAACAGTAACAGAAAAGACAGCTGGGCTAGACTTCGTTTCTGCAAATTATAAACTTTAGCATGCCTTGTGTTCAGACACTACCTGATCATTAAATACTCCAAAAATCAGGTAAATTGGGGAGAGGGTAATAATCAGAAATCATGCCATAAACACAGAAATTTTATTTACCACAGATGGTTTCTTCAAATTCTCCTTTGCTTTGTTGGGCTGCCCAAGGATCTTCTCTTTATCTTCAGCCAAAGCAGCAGACATTTTCTCAATCTCTTTCAGTAAAACTAACCATCTTCTAAGCAACTGCACTCTTTCAGGGCCCCTATAGTAAATAGCAGCTTCTTCCAATCTATTAACTGCCTCCTTAACACTTTTAAAATTTTGAGCAGCCTACATGTAAACACAAGATACAGAGATCAAATAAACACCAAAGCATCTAATATGACCTTCATGTTCACATCATCTTGATGTCAAAAACACTATATTATTGTGGACACAGCACTACAAGTACAACTAGATAATGCAGATTTTATGGAATCCTCAGAAAGTTTAAGCATATAATTTGCAATCCAAAGAACTTCTGAACCCTTTTAAAATTTTGACAGTCATAAATGCTAGGAAACTATAACTCAGTTAGAAGTCCCGTTCCCTATTCCCTTAAAAGAATTAGAATAGAAATGTTGAGAAACCTATCCTAGTGGGTTGTAAAAGGATTAGGGGTTTATTATTATCTAGAGTCTTAGAGTTTACTGTTTAATAGGAGTCTCAGTCATCCCTTATCATTATCTTGGAGATTACATAAAGTTATTGTACAGCTTCATATTATTATAAATAAAAAAAAGAAAGCGGCTCTGCAACAATGTGTGTGAGAGTTCACTGGGCACAAGCCTCCTCATTTGGTATATCTTATCTTATCCTGAACTTTACAATTGATTAGGTCAACTCAGCTTTACTCCATCCATAAGTTAGTCCTCAAAATCAACAAGTTAGTGAATTTGGCTTCCCTAAATCACTAAATAACTAACTTCACAACGGATTCGTTGTATTTATGGATGAAGTCAACATTTAGTAATTTTAGAAAGTAAAACTAAATGTGTATAATGATTACTAAATGCGTATAATGATTTACTCAGTTTATTGTAAAATCATAAAAGTAGTGAAATTAACAGGAAAGACCAAAGAAATGAACTATGGGAAAATACAATGCGATCTTCCAGGATTTTGGCGCCCTCGGCAACCGCTTGGCCGGCGTGTTGAACAACGGAGTCGGCATAACTCACCACGGATCTCAGCCAGGAAGACATTTGAGGCAGAGACTTCAGATAACAATTAAGGAACTAGGAACCCAAGAAAAGAAGTAGAGGTAGAAAAAAGGAGCGAAAGTGGACGCAGCAAATTATGGGGTCCGGAGAGTAGAAGTAGAAGAAGAATAGAAATGAGAAAATGGACAGGCTGTTGGCCTGTTGGGAATAGAAATCAGAGAATTGACGAAATTATTCAAAGGATGGAATTGTCATAAACCAGCACAGATTCGGCCTGCTTGCGAGTAAACTGAGCTCCCACGCCGTGTTTGCGTCTATGATGTCTAGATACTGCCAAGAATGGTAATACGTCCAATTGAATTGAATAAAATAATAATAATTTTACCGTAAATTATAAATTTATGAATATATTTAATAATTTAATATATCAAAGACAAAAATATAAAAAAAAATTAGTAAATAAGTATTTTAAATAAAAGTAATATAAAATATCTAAAATAAAAAATTAAATTTTTCTATAATTTTTTAATTATTTAGATATTTAATATAACTAGATTTTCGTAATTCTAATTTTGAAGCTTTGATCAAGAGAATATAACCTCTTTTACCACTTGAATTAAGTTTTTAGTGGTGATAAATTTTTTATTATTTTAATCTACCTATATATATATATATCTTCAACAAATCTAAGAAAGTCGCGATACATCTTATTGTCCGAAGTTTCCTGTAATGTAATGCGTAGGTCTCACCATCTGATCTAATTTTACTTAAGAACAAAAGAAAAAACGGAAATAACAAAACAAAAGAGATTTTTTTTTTTTTTTGCTTTGTGAAACAGAGATTTCTTGTATCCACTATATCTATTAAAGGTTGGGCCATTGCAATGCTCTCAGAGGAAAAAAAAAATGAAAGAAAAACCTCCAACAATCCGAAAAAGGCCAAGGACATGGAAGGATGAACTTGAATTATGGACCTTATCTATTCCTAAAGTATGGACATATAATGTGGGCAAGGATTTTGGACCAAGACATCTCAATCTCCCAAATCAAATTAGTTATGGCCGATGACCATGAGAAAACGACATTTAAAAAATAATAATAAGAAAATGTCATCTTTTCTTTTGTTTTCATATATGATTTGATAATAATTGGCTGCAAAAGATTGTGATATACTTGTGTTTTCTTTCTAGACTGTTTACATAATAATTATATATTTATCAATTTCTTTATGAACATAAAATGTATAACAAATCATGCTATTTTAATAAGCACAACCCTTTATCAATTTTTAATGTGTTTGGCAAGTTAATTAGTATATTGATTCTTGGATATAAGTTCACAAGTAAATGTACAAGTTTAAAACCTTTCACTCGAGTGCATAACATTTCCAACATTTCCCAATTATACGGGCTCTTACATTACACATAATTTAAAAAGCAATTCTTATTATTTATAGCTTATAAATGAATCATGTAACTTGCTATATATATATATTTTAGACTTTTTATAATGATGATTTTTATATAAATTAATTAAAGCGTCTTCTAAAGAGCTTTCTATTAATGAAAGTTAGAAAAATATGGAAAGAAAGGAATGGACCTTGCTTTTATGATCCACACTCCGAGAGATGAAATCCACTCCTCTCCTTCTCCTTGTATCTCTTTAACTTCATCTTTCTAGGCCCTATAAAAAAGGAGGAAAAGATGGTTAGGGAAAAAAAATAAATGATAAGGAATAAATTTTTTCTTATTTGATTCGTATAAATGAAATTTTTTCCGAAACATTTTTCCCTCATGTAGTGAAGAGAAAAAGCGTATCATTCACGTGAGAAAATCTTGTGCTTTGCTGAAAAACTACATGATTTTATGTTTCTCCCTTTCCAATCATATTAAATATGTTTTGGGTCTAAATTTCCTTTCTCTCTATCTCTCCCATTTTTATTACTCCTTCCCTCTCATATTATAAAATGTTTTATAAAAATCATGCATATTATGATAAGTAATTAAAATTAATTGAAAGTCTTAGTTCTTACAAAAAAAAAACTATAGTGATTCCAAAAATGACTTTCATTCACATTAATCAGAATCTTATAAAAAAGAAAGAAAAGATATTTGTAGAACGACTTTATGGTGGAGTATTAAAAAAATCATAAATACTCCACTGAGTCTTATAAAATTTTTATATTATTAAGTAAGATATTAATTATAAAATATCATATTTTAAGATGGAGAGAGTATTTGAATTTTGTACCAAACGGGGCATAGGTCCTTGCCATAACATATCCAGTTATCCACTATAAACTCGAGGTTTGGATGTATGGTATCAAGAGGTTCTTTACAATTAAATTCAACAACCTCATTATTTAAATTTAAGTTTGAATTAATTTGAACCCCTTTTTAAACGAGCAATCTCGTTTTCATTAGTATGTATGTATCCCGTCAAAACCGAAAGAAAACATTACTAATAAATATTTTATTTTTCTGTCATCTGTTGAGTAATCAGTATGACCGTGAGGTGGTGTAGCTTGATACAGCTGGATGCATTATGTTTTGTTTTTATTAGTTGTCCTTGTTTATGGGGAATTTCGTTTTCTCATTTAAGTATTTTGATTTTGATTTTGTGTAGTGCATCCTATTATTCTTCCATTTATTTTAAATATAAAATATTTTAGTTTAATCCTAAGTATGGAATTCTTTACATTATATAAATTAATATTTATTATATATTTTTTAAAATTTTATATTTAATATATTTTTAAAGGAGAGAAAAAAAATTACATAAAAATTATTTTAAAAAATATTATAATTTTTAAAAAAATTAAAATAATTAATTAATTTCAACTCTTATTCTCATTTCGTACCATTTAATTAAAATAATCTTATATTATATACAGGAGATAATAGTATTTATTTACAATTAAGAATTTTGTTACTTTTTCTTTTCGGACAACATCTTCATAACCAGCAGTAACTCGAAACTATCTCCGCTTCTTTTTATGCGTGCTTTAAAATTTTAACACGCAGGTTAAAAAGTACAACAAATAGGAGTTTTTTTAAATTTATTAATATGTTCTTATAAAAATAAATAATTAATATTATTTTTAATTTTTAAGATAATAAATAAAAATATAAGTGAAAAAATAATAATTAATATTATATTAAAATTTTAAAAAAATAAATAAAGAAAAATAAAATTTTTTTAAAATATGATAAAAAAAATAAATAAAAGAATTAATTGTTAAAGATTATTAATCTCATTAAATTTATATAAAGTTTTAATTATTTTTTGAAAATTATTTTTATTTAATAAAATTTATTAATAGTATTTTTTTTAAGAAAATAATATTTAATATAATACTGACTATTGATGTAATCATCAGTATAAATATCAATTGTCAACTTTAAATAAAAATTATTTTGAGTAAAAAGAATTTAACGATTGAGACAATTTCTAAAATATCTTATATTAATAAAAAAATTTAAAAAAGTTTATTATAAAAGGATCAAAGGAGTAGCAATTATACACTTTATTTAAAAAATAGATTTAGGGGCAAGTAATTATATTTTTATTTTTAAAATTTTAATTAAAATATAATAAATATAATTTTTAAAATTATCTAAAAACATGTACCTTTAATTAAAAATCAATATGAAATTTGATTTATATTATTACAAAGAATTATAATTATAAGTTTTGGTTGTCTTTGAACGAGTCGTCACGTGACATGACCCTAAATCTGTGGATATCTGCCTGTACTTTTGTTTTTGTAGACGAAAAAGTCTGCGTGCTTACTGATGTTATGCAGAAAAATGAGAGTAGCGGAACAATAAAGAGGCTGGTCTGGTCAGATATTTTTATTCAAGTCAATAACATACTTTATATATTTTAAAATTTCTGGACTTTATAAAATTTAAATTATAATTTATATTATTTATATCTTTCTTAGTCTCCCAATCATAACCTCTAGTAAAGATAAGCATGAGAAATAACATTTAACATTTAAAAGGCAACTTATCTTTTATATATTTAAAACTTTCTTAAAATTGCCACAAAATAAAAGAATGGTGGAGTATAAAAATGAGAATAGGCAAATAGGAGCAATTAAATACTCCAACATAACAAAGCCATTAGGAAGAATTCAAATCCAACATGAACATACAATTTGTTTTGGCCAGCACACAGCATGCATTTGGAACTTTCAAATTTTAAAAATGTCTTCGGCCAAAAAACAAGTTTTAAATGTTATTACAAACAAATAAAAGCAGTTGTAGCTTTTTCCATGTGGGCCTACCCTTGGCAAGTAGCCCTAGCCCTATATACAGGAGAACAATTATTAACAGTATTCATTATGATGTTGATCTCATCATTTAACTTAAATGAGGAGCAATTATTCCCTCCGTTTTTCATCTGGTTTTTGAAATTTTATCATACAGTTTTTTTTATCAGAAATTTTAGCACACAAATTAAAAAAATAATTAATAATATGTCAGACATTTTTATAAATTTTCTAGTATACTTTTAAAGAAATAAATAAGTATTAAAAATAATTAATATTATTTTAAAATTTTAAAATGAAAGATAAATTTATCATTATTATAGTGTTGATCTTTTAATATGATACATGGATAGAAACAAAAAATTTTCTTGGAAATGGACAATTAAGAAATTTGAGATTGAGAGGATTAGTCCTATTCACAATTTGTGAGTAGGGTGTCTGATTATAGACTTTATATAAATTATATTGTAATTATTTGACATATAAAATCTAAATTATTTAAAAATTTATTTTTTAAAATAATAAAAATATAATAAAATAATTATTTTAAAATGTAAACAAGTTGAAATCCATAATCATAATCCCTATCTCTATATATCGATTCAATAGATTTTAATTTTTTTGGCCGAAAATACAAAAAATCAGTTTTGGTAAAACAAAAAATAAGTTTCTATATTTGAAAGTAAGGTAAATTTAATAAAATTATTAACTTTGCTTGAAAGAATACTTAATAGCTCAAAAAAATTAAGTACAATAATAATAATAATAATAATCAATTTTTGAACTTTCTATAAATTTGACTTGATTATTATTAAAGTTTTAAATACCAAGCATGATCACTTCATGATGCAATTATGAAAAAAATTGAAACTTATAACTTTAGATCAACCTAACAACCTTATAAGATGATAATTTAATTTAGTATGTCAAAATGGTTCACAATATTAGGAAAAAAATCATATCTTATGACTGAAATTTGACTAAAATTACACTTTAAGAAAGCTTAAGAACTTAAAAGTTACTATCATGTTTATTTCTCTCAACAACCCTTAAAATTATTATTAACAAAATTACTTAAAAGTATACATATTTTAAAATTAGTAGTAATTTTCTTAAAATTTATAATATTTTTAAAATTAATAATAATTATTGATCTTTCATAGTATATCATTTATAAAACCATTTAATCTTGTTTAACAAGTATGAGAGATAACTTTTTTATAAAAAAATTTCCTATGTTTTTATAATAATAAAAATAATTATTCAGAATAAAAATAAAAGTATAAAAATTATTTTTAACATACCTTTCTTATTCTATTTTTTATTTATTAATTTTAGGAAGAAAATAAATTGCCAATATAATTTTTGTGAATCATCACACCAATATAATTTTCCCTTAATTTAAAAAATTCTCATCCTCATGGCGGTGGGTGTTCAGTCAGAGCAGTGGGCAGCAGAACGTTGAAAACGCGTTTGTCACAGCCCACCCACCTCATCACGACAAAAAATGATCCCACTGTTTTTGTTTCAAATAAGCTCGTTTTCGGGAGACGGGAAAGCACCTGGAAGTCTGGAACATAACATAGTGAATTTAGACTTAATTATATTTTATTATTATATTTTTAATATATTTTTATTTTATGAAATACAAAACTTAGTATAGATATAATTTGATAACTGGAGTTTTTTTTAAATATTGTTATTATATTAAAATTTTAAAATAAAAAATTATAAATTTACATCATTTAAATTAAAATTAGATGGTTTACATCATCCCAAAATGATTAGTATGACCCAATGCGCATTCCGTTTTCAGACACACCCACGCCCTTCTTGTGAGAACCCCCAGGGAAGCTTCCCTCTTCCTCACATTAACTCACAAAAGCTTTTGAAATCGATGGATGTAACCACTCATAGCGTGACATGAATTAAAAAAAGATGAGCCATCTCCATAGCTGTCTTCATGATCATATTGTTCTAACAACCTTGACCCTACCTTCTTCTTTATCTCTTATGGCTTCCTGTTTGTTGCTTTCCAGTACCAAAGTCCCATGAATTTGTTAAACAGGACATACATCAAGAATCTAAAATAGTGGATTTGTGGGGTTACTATAGGATTACTGTATTCTTTTGTACCCATCGTGTTTCTTCATAGTCACACCTTCTAGTCTGAACATAAAGTTCTTTTTTAGTATTTTTATATCTTTCTGGTTTCTTTCCAGGATATGAGAAGCTCAACTTGACTACTCTGAATACTTTTATGTTCGGACCTTTCTGGGTTTGAGAGTGTTGAAGCAATTTTGGCTTATTCATTCTGTTAGACTTTTACTTGATTCTATTTGTGGGCTTTCTGTCTCATATTCTCGAAATTTTCTCACAAGTACTGTCTTTTCACTTCTTTGTTAGCATTTGCCACCACCTTATCAGCTTTTGACACCCTGTCTGTGACTCGTCTGAGATTGCTTTGAGAGATTCCCTATTCTGTTTCTGTCCTCATATATGGGTACTTGCAGTTGCAGCTATAAATCTTTCATTTGGGTTTCATCCATTTTCTGGGTGATATGGGTTTCATTAGGAGATGTTACTGGCGATAACATTCTTATAGACTGTGGATCCTCCAACATCACTAAACTGGGAAAACGTGTATTTCAAGCTGATAATTCTACTTCTGGGTTTCTTTCAACCTCAGAAATTATTTTGGCAAAGGCAGACTCCACCACTGTTCTTCCATCTTCCTTTGATTCAGACCTTTACCAAACTGCTAGAATCCTTGAAGGTGTTTCTCAATACATATTCCCAATTGAAAAACATGGTAGGCACTGGATTCGCTTGTACTTCTTCCCTTTTACTTTTGGAAACCACAATATGAGCTCTGCAAAATTCTCTGTTTCTGCTCAGAAAAGCATCACCCTGCTCAAAGATTTTCAAATAGATAGTAGTTTTGTGCGGAAGGAATACTCTTTGAACATTTCTGAAAGCCAGCTTGTACTCACTTTTACACCTTCTTCTAATTCATTTGCCTTCATAAATGCCTTAGAAGTTATCTCAATTCCTGATATGGTTATTCCTGACCATGTCAATACTGTTAACCCACAAGCTGATGATAAGAATCTATGGAAGCAGGCCTTGGAGACTGTTTTTAGAGTGAACATGGGAAATCAAAGTGTGTCACCCCTAAATGATAGCTTAGGGCGTGATTGGGTGGCCGATGGTTCCTTTCTTATTCACAAGAATCTCGCAAATTTCACATCCAACATTACAGCAGTGAATTTCACGGCAGCAAACATGACAGAAAATATTGCACCCGCTGAGGTATATGGTACTTTGACTACATTGAAAGTTGATCAAGATCCCAGAGCCCAAGCAAATATGACATGGGTTTTTAATGTTGATCCTGGTTTTGATTATCTGCTTCGGCTTCATTTCTGTGACATTCTGAGTCTACCATCAGGCTCTCTCTTTAATGTTTATGTTAACTCTTGGCTTGTTTCGACTCTCAATGCTGACTTAGGAACGCCAGATCAAGGAGCCCCATATTATATTGATGCAATCACAAGAGTAAGTGGTAGCCATAATTTGAATGTAACTGTTGGTATACCTAGTAATCTAGGTGATAGTAGTTCTCCGGCCTTTCTCAATGGGCTTGAGATCATGAAAATGAGCAACTATAAAGACAGCCTAGTCTTGGACTCTGAGAGCAGTTCCAAGAAAAAGCTGGGTATTATAATAGCAGGTTTGGTGACTGGTTTGGTTGTGATTGTTTTGTTTGTGGTTATGGCTGTTGTGCTGCTGTACCGAAGAAGAAGAAATCGTCTCCATGTTGGTCATGACAATGGGAAGGATCTTTCTGACATGAGTGGAATGGATAATACTAACTTCTTTTCCAACTCGAAAATTGGGTATCGTTTTCCACTTGCAGTCATCCAAGAGGCAACCAATAATTTCAGTGAAGATTTGGTCATTGGTGTGGGTGGTTTTGGGAAGGTTTACAAAGGAGTTTTCAGAGATGAGACCAAGGTGGCTGTGAAGAGGGGAGCATGTCAATCACAACAAGGTCTTGCTGAGTTCAGAACTGAAATTGAGATGCTATCGCAGTTTCGCCACCGGCATTTGGTATCACTGATTGGATACTGCCATGAACAAAATGAGAGGATCATCATATATGAGTACATGGAAAATGGTTCGCTGAAGAACCATTTGTATGGATCAGATGATACGCCAAGCTTAAATTGGAGGCAGAGGCTAGAAGTGTGCATAGGAGCAGCCAAAGGGCTTCACTATCTTCACACTGGCTCTACCAAGGCAATTATTCATCGTGATGTTAAATCAGCAAATATACTTCTAGATGAGAATTTCATGGCTAAGGTTGCTGATTTTGGTCTTTCAAAGACAGGACCTGAGATTGATAAGACACATGTCAGCACTGCAGTGAAAGGAAGCTTTGGATATCTTGATCCAGAATACTTGACGACACAGCAGCTAACAGAGAAATCTGATGTTTACTCCTTTGGTGTGGTCATGTTTGAAGTTCTCTGTGGGAGACCTGTGATAGATCCATCACTCCCAAGGGAGAAGGTGAATCTAGTTGACTGGGTGATGAAATGTCTAGAGAGAAAGAACTTAGAGGAAATCTTGGATGCCCGTCTCGCAGATCAAATAGAGTCGGATTCACTGCAGAAGTTTGTAGAGATTGCAGAAAAGTGCTTAGCAGCGCATGGCAGTACTAGGCCTACCATGGGAGAAGTGTTGTGGCACTTGGAGTGTGCTTTGCGACAAGAAGGTGTTCGTCGCGAATCATCACAGATTCCTCATATTAATCGCTCAGATACCGGTTTATCTGGTACAGAATACACCATGGGAAGCATGGGTGACCTCTCTGTTGTTTCAATGAGCAAGGTATTTGCCCAAATGGTGAGAGAGGATATGAGGTAGAACATGTTACATATGATCATTTGCTTTTCTAATGTAAGTTGTTCAACAAAAGAAGTACTTCAAATAGGTAGTTGGGTTTTAAGTTGATTCTCTATGTTGTTAGATTGAAGGAAATTCAGTTCATATTGTTGCATATACCATGTGATATACAGATACAGCACAATCATTGTACCTATAATCTGTGGAAATGGTTGCATCTTAATACTATATTTGGCACTCATCTGTCAATGGTGCTGCAGTCTTACACTTGAGGTTGTTTCATGGAGAATACAATTCTGCTTTAATAAAGAGATTAAAAACACTATATTTATAGAACCCAAAAAAAACAAAAAACGATTCACTCTTTATGTATTTAGGTTAGGATAATGAACAGATATATATATATATATATATCTTTTTTTAAAAAAAAAAGGATGAAAGTTACCATTTTGTCTTCTATTCCCATTAACCAATACTATTTTATTATTGAAAGCTATCATTTTGTCTTCTATTCAACTTCATAGATCAAGTTGATCAAAAATTAAGTTTGCACGATTTCCATCCATCCTCACAAATTTGTGAGATATATATTATACATATGTACAGCAATAAATTTCGACACGTCTCATCATCTATCATACAAATGAAGAAATCCCTTGTAATCTTGTATGCTAAGGAAATGTATATTAACAATATCTCCCTTGTATGATAAGGAAAGGTATATTAACAATATCTTGAGGGACTGGTAAAAAATTATTACAATTGACTGTGACATCCATAACATCAATGGCAGGTAATAACCTAGCTATTGCCTTAAAGATAAAAATTAGTAAGTCGTGTATGTTAATTATGTATCAGACAAGCAATCGATGTACTCCCTCCGGTACTTTCTATGAGAACATTTTAATCCAACCACATGGATTAAAGCAGATGATTAAAATTAGTTTTGTTACCAGTAACATTTAAAATTAGTTAAAAAATTTTATTTTCTCAAAAATTAGTATATATTACATTTCTAAAATATTCTTAATAAAACTCATTAATTTCCGTTCTTAATAAATACCCTTAGAGAGAGAGTTAAAACTATCAAAAGGCATTTATAAAAATCAAATATTAATACTCTATTAAATTTTGTAAAGATTCTTATATTAAAAATCATGAATATCTTCTTGAAAAATTCTGATACTAAGGATGAGAGGGAGTAATAAAGGAACCCAACTTGTGGCCACATAATGGAATTTATGACATGAACTGGGTTATGCCAACGTATGCTAAGATACACCTGGATGAATCTCCCCAGACCATACCTTTCATTTTCATTCTAGCCCAGTTACCTATGGAGAATGTTTCGCAGCATAAGTCTCATTAATTTCTATTTCAAGTGTGATTTGATTGCTTTTCTTTGAATTTTCTTCTGGGGTGATATGCTTTTCTTTCAATTATTGATAGTCAAATCTATATAGGCTTTTGTTCTTGCTTCTGATTTCTTCATATTTTTCTGGGAAACAGTTCTTCAATAATTTGGATTTTTTATATTATTCAATTGTTCAAATGAGAAAAAAGATATAAAGATTTTTTCTTATCACCAATATAAAGATATAAAGATAAAATAAAATCCCACGTGGAACTCATTTTGTTTGGTTTTTGTTTAGAGAAGGACAAAACGTATAGGATAACAAGCATATAGATATCCTATAATACTCAACCAATCCAACACATACTCTTTTTTTCTTTTTATCAAAAATATCTCTCAATTGATAGTTAAAAACTAATTTTTTCAATGTGTTAAATTCATTAAAATAAACTTTATTCCTC
The DNA here is from genome assembly GCA_026686845.1 of Adenanthera pavonina. Lineage (NCBI taxonomy): Eukaryota > Viridiplantae > Streptophyta > Magnoliopsida > Fabales > Fabaceae > Adenanthera > Adenanthera pavonina. The sequence continues at coordinate 46,354,019 of JAIVEN010000001.1, read as the reverse complement.
TTAATAAGACTTTTACTATACACATAATCAGAAATCAAATCTTAGACAACATAATTAAGAAATCTAACTAGTGCTAGGTCTTAGATCTAACACATACCCTTTCTTAAGCATTTTATTATGCCAAATTTTCATTGTTGGATACCTGCAATAAGAGACACTCAATACAGTTTCGTTCGTCCAATATTTTCGAAACGATTTTCATTCATGCATCATTGATCAAACAAAATAAACATTCGAAAAATGACAATACTGATCAAACTAAATACTGTGAGATATTATGAAATATAATGGCGATACTTTGATCTCTTTTATTATCATATTTAAAAAAAAAAGCAGAAAACTTTTACAAGAGCCCCATATGGCTGCACATGTCGCTGAAACCCAGAATCAACTTTATCATCGTCTAAATCTTTCAACACAGCAAGGTGGGTGTTTATCAAAAAAGCAGAAATCAGCACCTTAGCAATGAGCATGAATTGCGAGCACACTTGTTTGCCTCTCTAAAGGCAAATGATTTCTTTTATTAAAGCAATCCCCAAGAAATACAAAAGGGTTAACTTTAAAAAATGAAAAAGATATCATTTCTTTGGTTAACCATATAATACCCGTTTAAATTACTTTTTTATAAAAAGTCTGATAGAATAATTACAATTTATAAAAATAAAATTTGGATAAAAATAAAAAAATTTACTATAAATCTATTTAGATAATTAAAAATAATAATTTAATTTACAAAAATATAAACCTCACTGGCCAAATAATGCATCACACAAAATCAGCACCCCACTTACGTTCCCACCGTTCACATTAACCAGAGTTAGGTTCTTCTTGTTATTTTTTTAAATAAAACAGCGTTATTTTTCACTCAAAACCTTCATTCTCTTTTTTCCTATACCCAACATTTCACATATTAACCAGCTCCGTAATGAAGAAATGGTCTGAAATGTTCATACCTATAGAAGTTCGAACAACTTGGGAACATAGAGGAAAAAGAAAAGCAGAAAACGAGAGCACAACATTACGCAAAGCATTGGTAAGCACCCTGTGAAATACTTTCACTCATCATTTTTGTCAAAAACCATTTTCATTGGATTCCTTGACATACTAGGCACCCAAAGAGATGCTGAACAAATTCATATCACAAACATGAGGCTAACAGGAAGAAAATATTAGTGAAAGCTAATGGAAAACACTAATTCATCTCACAACACACTATCTAAATCCAGCCTCTTTCCAATATTGACAGAGGCCAGCGATCCATAGAACAATGTAAAATACAGTGGCAGACTGGCAGTTAAACAGGTAATGTCACCATTACATGTGATCAGACCTGCCATCATCCTCGCTATTTGCGTCACCAGCATGTCTGCAGAAAAAAATAAAAATAGGATCAGTGCTTTAAATCCCTTCAGACCCAACTGGCAAGGTGACTTAAACCCAGATGCTGAGTAGTAACCAAACAAATATTAGTGAACAAGTTAGGAGTTGCATTAGAACAGACCGCCAAGATGATGTTAGATTTCTGGCTTTTCTGTCCAATTGAAGGTTCTCCAGAGCACTAGAAGCTCGAATTACATCCTCTGGAAGTTCATCACTGTCATATCGCCAATTGTACTCATCCTTCCGGTAACCAGCCATGGATGATCCTCCTCTTCTATCTGAATGCTATAGAATGTAAATTAAAAGGAAACTTCAAGTACAAATACAAAGCAATGCTAAAGGTCAATCGATCAAATGCCCACCAGATGCCTGAGAAGGAATAGCCCTGCAAAAAGCATGCGTCCAAAAAACATATCAACTGAGTGAAAAAAAAAGAGAGAGAAGAGGAAAACAATGGTTATATTGGATCAAGAACCATAGCAATAATGATCATTAAATACCTTCCAAGTGGAGGTAAGCCACCAGCAACAGATGATGAAGGCCTTCGCATGTTCCAGGATTCTAGGTTTGGCAAGGTCTCAGTGTCTGATGTGAATCTCCTGCCACTAGCCTTTGCTTGGGATAAATTCTGCAAAATTATAAATCACTTGACAATTAATTAAAGATGAGGGACACTTGCAATGGCTAAAATATATGCTTCACAAAAGCATTGATCAACCAATGATCGAAAACCATGACATTTTGTATTGTGCAAGACAAAAATGAGAGTTTCCCTGCACATCATCCAGAGAAAGAAGAAACTACCTTAACAATTTCACCAAACATTATATTTCTATTGCTATTTCTTCACATTATCATATATAACTCCAACCCAGACAACTCCATCCCCACAACCTTAACTGCAGTTACAGATTTCCCTGCTCTCATCCCCACATATATTTGTTTGGAAGCCCAGACTTACATCTCTGCATTTTCTTTTACAATATACCCAACATAAATAAGTGCTAAAGGAGTTTAGAAAATCTAGTTCTCATCTACACATTACAGTTCTCCTACAATCTTATTTGGACTTGGAAGTAGCCATCCTTAAAATATTATCCCAAAGGCGCATAGACAAATGTGAAGACAGAGAGAAGGCACACACTCAAAGTATGGAGTGTGAATGTCAGGGAATACTTGCTGTCGTGATATAGCAACTAGCACTTAATTTGAGACTTCTACTCAAGTATAGCCCAGGGGCTGTCAAATTTGCAAGTAGTAAACTTGCCAAGGGTGGTAAACTCAATCATAAACTATTAAGTATTACAAGTTTACATACTATAATAAATAGCAAAGGAAATATATATATTGAGGTTAAAAAAAATACTTAAACTATATTTGATCAGGGGAAAAAGAAGTAAAAGGCAGTATCAAATCTAAGTATCCATAGACTATGTAGCACAGAGCCACAGACGCTGACACACCCTGAAATACATACACACGCTTTTTTTTTTTTTAAGAAAAATCTACTTATTGAAAGGATGTTAAACTATATTACTTAAATTATTAAAATTTGAAAATAATGCCATCAATACAACTTAAGTTTACCCCATGTTAACCAAAAGCAAGTTGGAGAGTGAGTTAACACATTCTTCTACCCTTAGCTTGACTGAATTCAAAAATTATGTTAACTCATGATTTTATCAAACATGGCCTAGTGTCTAGAAAACCATCTAAATATTGCATATGCAATCCTTGATTCTCTTCTAAGACCAAATTAAGTACAAACAACCACTATCTTGAATGTTCAGTCAAAATAGAGGTTATAATGATAAGGGTAATCATATCATTAATGCAAAAACCTCAAACTTCAAGAATCCTTCAAGAACATCCAAAAGTAGAGGGCTATCTCCATTTCTGTTGAGATCATATCCATTCTTGCTACTGAATTCTTTCAGCTCAGCCTTCCAAAAATCTTTTTGCTGCAAGACATTAAAGTCAACCAAATTGTAGTCACAGTGGGAGTTGAAACAAAACAAAATTACCATGCATAAATAATTATTTGCTTACCAAATTACATTCTGGAAGATAAACCTTTAGTGTGTGGTTTAGTTGTGCCCAGTCTAAATATTCACATACCAGTGCAGTAAGGAGTCTACCTGCATGGAGAAAATTAAATTTTAATTTTTAATGCAGTAACATGGAAGTTGGAATGCCATGCAGACTGAATTGAGTTGCAAAAAAAAAAAAAAAAACAGGATGCAATAAAAATTGCTGTTAGTATATATGCTGGATGATGACCTGATAACAGATAATTAGATCATACAGAAATCAGATTGCAGAAAGAAGATGACAAGGCCAAGGCAAACAAGTAGGAAGGAGAAACTTAAAAAAAAAAAAAAACGAAATGGTTCATGAGATGATTCCACATTCTTGATACAAAAGGATCCAAGGTTCTTCAACCATGTGCATGTCCCTCAACTGAGCAACGAATTTGGAAAGTGATACAGGCAGCAATAGCATCAAGAAATTCATAGTTACTAAAAGTGAATTACTTGAAGCTCAATGCTGAGGCTCTTGGTTCTACATCATGTGTGTAGCCTTGCAACTTTCATATACTCCACTATAGCTGCATTATCGGCGATATTTTTGTGATTTTGTCTGCCTGTAGCTTGCTATTCAAAGTGATTTTGCAAAATCCTTGGACAACCAATATCTAATGATTTAATATTCATGAGCCACATCAAGAGAGTAAGAAGAGAGCAATGGCATCCTCCTATTCTTGTGATCTTGATATGGTTCATGAACAAACAGAAAACATAGGAGATGAAGAGGAAATTGAGGGATTGGTTGATGATGATCAATTTGACAGTGTTGCAATTGATGAAGAAATGGTTTAGTCTTTAAATATCTTGGTTTATTCAGAGTTTACCTTACCAAGGGAATTATTTAAGTCATTAGTCATGTCATTTAGAACATATAATTATCGAGATACCCTACAAGAAATATAAGTAAATAGCTTACTTGTTTGCAATAAATGCTATAAGCTCTAGAAAAGAGTGGATTCATAGCAAACCTGAAGGAGAAGCATGAAGTTGTTTTGCTCGGTCATTGCAGCTACCGAGCAATGCAGGTGGTAAACCTTCTTCCTTCTCTATTACCTGATCCTCCTCTTCAATAGCCTCAAACACACTAGCTCTCAGTTCAGCCTGAAAAAAAAAAAACCAAATCAACAGACTAAGAGGTAATAATAACCCAAAGAGAAGAGCATTGATTTTTTTCTTGGAGAAAAGAAGGGCATACATTATGAATTGGACCCCAAAAAAAAAGAACTAGATGTAGACTCTGTGCATTGGAGGGAGTCTAAGGAGTGAGCTTGATCATGGCTTATAAACAGCGTGGGTTACTATAAATTTTATTGGATATACTGATGATATTGATATTAAAAGGAACAAAATCGAAAATACAAAGACCCAGTAAATGAATAGTATAGAGCCAACAAATAGCTCCGCAGTCTCCTTTCAAAGAACTGCATAGCACCTCAGATCGATTACATCTTCATCATTTCATTCCACAGGCTCGATTAACATCTACCTGCGGCTAAATTTCTCATATTTCATTTTGCAAGTCCCGTTTCAGACTCACATTTCAATCACCCGCATAATTCGGAAAGGGGAAAAGAAAACCCTAGATATATCTTAGCTACATGTCAAATAAACAGCAGCACCATTTGTATACGAACTCGGAACAAAATCTACCCTAAATAATCAATTGCCCCCAAAAATATCTCAAACCATAAGAAAATTAATCAGATTCAGGGAATGATGAAGGAAAATTGCAACTATACTCGGATCCTGGCGAGTACGCCTTTCTTCTCCAGAGTCCGGGTTACAAGGGTCTTTAGGTCCATCATTTCCCTCGTGTAGTCATCCATGGCTTCCGAATAGAACTTTTCTGTGGTTGCCTCTTCTCAGGGGGTCGTGGAAAGATACTTGGCTTCCACTCTAGTGGATGTATGGGCGCGTGAGCGCCAGAGAGAGACGAGTCGGAGGGAAATGGCTGTGGCAACGTTAACCGACGGATTAAATATGAAAAAACAATAGGAAAAGAGTGATTCTAAACATATGAAATGATTCTGGCCAAAAAAAAACATATGAAATGATTATTTGAATTTTATTTTGGGACCGACAAAAATGATTAGTTGGCAAAAAAAAAAAAAAGAGAAATGATTGTTATATTTTTATTTAAATAAAAAATGTTGGCTGACCTAAAAAATAAAAATGTTAAAAAATATGAATGTAATAAATATTATGCTTATTTTTTAAAAAAATAATTATATTTTATTTTTTATTTGAATTTGAATTTTCTGTTGTTATAATTATAAACATAAATAATTATATTTAAGGTAGTTAGGGAGAGACTTAGTAAAAGAGAAAAACTTAACTACTTTAACTTATATAACTAAGGTATTTTTGTCCCATCAAACTAAAACATATAATTTAGAGTTTAAAAATAAGTTATGAATGTTAATAACAAGATTTTTTTTGGCTTGATGGAAAGTAACAAAGAACTAGTTATAGGGAAGATAAATACATAAATATAAAAACAACTTGTCTAGTTAATTTGAATGAAATAAAGTATTTTAAATATTATGCTTAAGTATCAAATGGGGATTTGGATCATCTCCATGCTTTCTCTCCATACCTCTATCCATACGTAATCTTATTTATTGATTTTGATTTAAATGGTAGAGATCACTTATTATTACTTTAAATAAAATATATCATTTATTTTAATAATAATATTAAATAAGCATTATAAATTATTTTTAAGAAACTTCAACTCATAACAATAAATGTAAACTATTAAATAAAATATATTATTTATTTATAAATTATTTTTTTAATCATTATAGCACACAATCAATAAAAAAGATCATGTATGGAGAGAAATATGGAGAGAATTCAAATCCATCAAATTGTTCACCTTAGAAATTTCTCTCCATTGTGGGAGCCTTCCTTCTTGTTAGCATGCGAGTTTTTTTCTCAATGTCTCCCTCCCCAGCGTCCCCTAAGTGTCCAAGCTTATGCTACGTATTTGATTTTCCTTCATTTTCTTTGCTTCATCTTGGTATGACAGTGGTGATTGGTGACAGATATGTGGTTTGTGAAAGTACTTGATATCTAATGGCTGAAGATCTTTACATATCATTGAATCAAGGGCAAATAGAAAGCCACCTGCTAGTCCATCTATTTATGCTACCTTCATTAGATCGGTTTCTTTCTCCATGTGACTTTTGTCTAATGGATTTTTCAAAACCCCCTTCATCTCTTGGGGTTTCTATGGCTTCCTTGCTAGTAAATGGTATGGAATTGTTACAGTGGTTTGTTGAACCCTCACCCTTAATGATGGTATCGATAGTTCTATTGTTCTCCAATGTGGTGGCAATGATGGTTGGCGGTGCTAGTTCTTAGTAGTGTTGGCTTGTGCCATTTTTCTTCCCTTTCTTTGTCATTTCTTTTTGTGGTGGCTGGTTTCTGTATATCTTTCTTTGTAGTTTAGGGTTTTTAATGTGTTGGACTTAAATATTTTGTGTTGCTGATTTTAGGTTTTGGACTTATATTTATCTAAGTTTCACTCTTCTTCTATTTACTTTTTAAATACAATTTCATCTTGTTTGGCCAAAAAGAAATATTTTGCCTTATCATTTCTTAGGCATAACTAGTGTCATTTGGTATGATTAGCAGGAGTGCTCAATAACTCCCTTTTGGCCCATCCTTTTCTTCTTTAATTGGAAGTTGAGATGTCCCTTGCTTTCCTTGTTGCGATTTTGCTATTCATCTCACTCATCATGCCTTGATAGTAATCCGCCTTGTTGTACCTTGAAATAGTTGCATGAGTGACACTCGCTATCTTCCATTTCAACATTTTTTATCTCATTTTTCTACAAATGAGACAATCGAAAGAGAGAAATTTTGATGAAGGGGAGAGGTGAAGAAAGGTGAAGGGTTTTAATGACCAATTATTTGGTTGGGTTAGAAAGGAAGGGAAGGAAGATATTTTAATAATTTCTTATTTGGGTTAGGAAGAAAAAAATGAGAGCTAATTATGAATTGACTATTATACCCTTCTATATAATCTTAATTCTTTCCATATTTTTCTCTTTTATGAAAGAATTTAATATTAGAATTCATTACTTTTATACTTTTTGACTCTCAAAATCTTTATTACTTATCCATGATAATTTTTTTAAAAAAAATATATTTTGGAAAAGACTTTTTTAATAATTTTAACATATAATCCCTCATTATAAAATTTAGCTATCAACTTAAAAATTTAGATATGCAATAGATGCCAAATAGCTTGGGTGTGATGGAAAGATTGGGCACGAAATAGATCTAGATAAGATTTTAGTACTAATTTGTAATGAAGGGTAAATTAGTTCAAATGTGTTAACAATATTTCTCTCACGTCAAAAAACCAATCTTATCTCTCTCTCTCTCTTTTCCAATTTTTCCAACCAAATTAGGAGTTGATACATTTCCTACCTTTTCTTTTCCTTCCCAGGCCTTAAAAAATCTCGAACCAACTACTGCTTATACGGGTGCTTGTGTTTAATGCTAATTTTAGATTAGATTTAGATGCTCCTTAGTTTTGTTGGCTTTACTTCAACCCACCTGTATCTTCTCCCATATCCGGATTTTCCTCTTGTGAAATATGCTTGAATCCAACCTAACTGATCTGAATCAGAACTTGTCTTGTGGCCAATTTAAATGACTCATCAATTGGTCAAACCCAAGTTTAGAGTCACATAACCTAGCCTGTTATTCAAATTGGGTCAATTTCCAACCAACCAAGTTGTTTGTTAACCCAAACCAACCAATGCCTTGTCTTTGGTGTGGTGTGTGCACATTTTTTCAAAGGAACAAAATATTTAAGTACTTAATCTTATATATTTAAGTATTTTTTTTCTAATCAAATTAGAACAAGTTGAGTTTAAATAAAAATAAATTAGAAGTATTAATAATAAGAGTTAGAACATTATAGTGGTACGTACTAAAAAAAATCTACCTTGAATATATAAACTTAAAATATCTAAGATTTTCCCCTTTTTTTTAAATTGTCTTATATTTGATTCTGATCATTCAAGTAGTATCATTTTTTCCCAAAGTATTAGTTAGGAAATTGCATTTATTTTACATCATATTTTTTAACAGCAACAATAACAATAATAATAAGATATTAACATAAACAATTTAAAATAGATTTGAACACTCTTCATGTTCTCTTAAGGATGGTTGGAGGAGGAAACTATATTTTTTCTAAATTAAATAAAGGAAAAGTAAGGAAGGGAGGGAAAACTTTCTCAACTAAATGAGAGAAAATCTCAATTTCTTTTCTCATTCCCTTCAAATCCCTTAAATCAAAAAGGGAGTAAATGTTATTTATAAAAAAAAAAAAGGGAGTAAATGTCCACGCTGCCAATTAATAGAGAGGAGAAATGAGAGATCAATTGTCCTATTTCAGGCCAAAAAAAAGAAGAAGAACGAGAGATTCAAATTATCCTATTTTGTGTGAGAGACAGAGTGAGACGGAGACTGTGGGTAGCTTTATGATTCAATTTACATTTTTCCCCCATAAACTAAAGTTATTTAAAGTGCAATTAAGTATTTATTTGACTGTTTTTTATATTTTAATATTCTTAAAACAGTTATGTAAAAGTAATTTCTATATTAAGTTTTGAGAATAAGAAAATAAAAAAAATTATTTAAATAATTATTTACAAAATCATAATTAATAAGTATTAATTAGGTTATTCAAAATTTATAATTTTATTATTAATAAAGTGTGTGTTCTCTCTCTTTTTTATATTTTTCATAATAAAAAAAATGTATAGAAGACCTTAAAAATATTTTAAATTTTCTGTTCTTATATTTTTCTATTTTTAAAGAATATTTCATAAAAGCAGACTTATTTTATTTTCAAAAACAAAACGTTGTTCTGGAAAACATCAATTAAACAGGCCACAAATTTGGGCCTCATTTTTTCTCAGCAGTTTAGGCCACAGAAAATTCCACTCGACGTTCAAACCAAAGATGGTCCGGTTCTTTTTGGTAAGATCGTCCCGTTGTTGCCCAAGAAGTAGATACGCAGGTTAAACATGGGCCACAGCTTGTTCATCGTGAGTTTAAACTGGTGCTCTTTTCACCAAGAAAACAATCAATTTCGGGCTTTCAAGTTTGACGCGTAATGTAAAATTAGAAACTTCCAAAATTTTAAAGTTTAAAAAAGCACTCATCTCTAAAAAAATAATAATTCATTAAAAATGACATATATTTCGGTAAATGAGCAATATAAAATGATTTTGTTTTTAGTATAACATATTGATGACTTGGTTTTTTTTATTAGAAAATACTATCATTATTAACTTTTTTTTAGTAAGGCATAAAAATCAGAAAGATGAAATGTCAAACTGTAAAATTATGCTTCTATAGAAAAAAAAAAAGGTATGCATTTGCATGCTTTCAGTATTTACTATTTATCGATTTACAAGTTTATAAATTCATTCGTGATAATTTCCTTCGTGGCCGTGTATTGTTCTCCCAAATATTGAAGCTTTTTAGTACTTTTGATATCCTCACACGTGGTTAATCTTATGAACTAAGTCATAATAAATATATTCCGCCTAAGTTTCAACTTTCAGTAACAAGTGAACGTATCATATAGCGTCCATTTTTCTTTCTGTAAGTTTTCTTTCATAGGAAGGGAGAAAACTTAAGAAATTATTTCGGACACTGTAATTTTTTTGGTTAATAATTCTTTTCATAAAAAACAAGATAATTAGAAAATTTTCGCGAGTGGGAACTTTATAATTAAATGTTTTTACATATTCTTTTGCATTAAAAAATTCAATCTAAAATTGAATTTAGATTTGTCACGACCATAACTAATAGTGCATAGTATTGAATTTTATTATTGTTCATGTAGGAGCCGAATGCATACGTTGGACTTACATCAAACTCTGCCTTCTTAGAAATTTCCCAACATAAACATACAACAAAAACAAAAATCAAAGCCTACTGAGAATCTAGTGATTTATTAAGAGTTAAGGTTCACTTCTCTCGCATCTCCCAGCTACAGATCAACTAGATATATATTTTTACCTTTGTTTTTGCGTCTTTCAAGTTTCAATGCCATGCACAAAATAATTAACGCCGTCAGGTCACGTCTCTACGACTCTACCATTGAAGTCTATGTGTTTATAAAACTACGCCGTTAACGTGGACTTATAACCACCATCGTCCCTCACCAATTGCGGTCGAGATATACGACACCGTATTTCGATCTCATGGAGATTGGCGAACCATCATTCATCAGGCTAGCCGAGTTGCCCACCCTCCGGGAACTCTTCCAGCTCGACGACGATGTACAGAGGCAAGCCACCGGTGACGACGGCGAGACGGCGGGGTACCACACGCTTGACGTGACTGATAACAGTATGGAGCCTCGCTCCGCGCTTTTCGTGCTATCATTCAATAATCTCAAATACAGTGTGAGGATCCGCCGGAAAACGAGCTTCTCAATGCTGTTTTCACGACCGAGGAATAACCGTCTCGGAGCACCGGAAACTAAGATTCTTCTGAATGATATCTCCGGCGAGGCTCGTGACGGCGAGATCCTTGCCGTTATGGGGGCTAGCGGTTCAGGGAAATCCACTCTGATTGACGCCTTGGCCAACCGAATAGCCAAGGGAAGCTTGAAAGGGAGCGTGACATTGAACGGCGAGGCCTTAGAATCGCGGCTTCTCAAAGTGATATCAGCCTACGTAATGCAAGACGACCTTCTCTTTCCGATGCTCACAGTGGAAGAGACTCTGATGTTCGCAGCTGAATTCCGATTACCACACACGCTCTCTAAATCCCAGAAGAAGAATCGAGTACAAGCTCTGATCGACCAGCTCGACCTTAGAAACGCTGCCAAAACCGTCATCGGCGATGAAGGCCACCGCGGGGTGTCAGGCGGCGAGAGACGCCGTGTCTCCATCGGCATGGACATAATCCATGACCCGATCATACTGTTCCTCGACGAACCAACCTCGGGACTGGATTCCACGAGCGCATTCACGGTGGTGAAGGTCCTGCAGACAATCGCACACACCGGAAGCATCGTCGTCATGTCCATACACCAACCAAGTTCCCGAATACTTAGCCTTCTCAACAGAATGATCTTATTATCACACGGAGTAGTAGTGTTCAGTGGTTCACCTATGCAGCTTCCGCTCTTCTTCGCCGAATTTGGTTCCCCAATGCCAGAAAGTGACAACCAAACCGAGTTTGCATTGGACCTGATTCGCGAGCTAGAAGGTGATATGCTTTTCATAAATCTATATAATTTTTTTTTCGTCTGTCACTTTTAATCATTTTCGAGTTCAAATGTGTATTTTTGGCCACGTGATTTCTTTTATTTACAAAGCTTATATAATTTTTTTTGTCTATCACATTTAAACATCGTCGAGTTCAAATGTGTATCTTTCCCCACATGATTTCTTTTTTCATTTACAAAGTTTGAATTAGAAATCTTGCTTAACGGGTATCCCACCCAACCCTTAAATCTATATAATGGTTGACTAACATGATACTATTAATTTCATATATACCTTTATTATTCTAGTGAACGTTATGTTCATGCATATATGCTGATATTTTATGATTGTTGATATTAATAATGATTTATTTCTCACATCAGAAGGATCATCCAGCGGAATTCAGAGCTTGGAGGAGTTTAATAAGTCATGGCAGACCAAGAATCAGCCGGGAAGCAATAACACTGAGGGTGATCACCACGGATTACCATTGAAAGAAGCGATCAGCACAAGCATCTCGAGGGGAAAACTAGTATCAAGAATCATAAACACTGATAACGCAAGACCAACTTCAAAGGCACCAACATTTGCGAACCCAATGTGGATTGAAGTGGCAAAGCTCTCAAAACGATCGTGTACCAATTCGCGAAGAATGCCTGAACTATTCCGTACTCGATTGACTATAGTATTGGTCACTGGGTCAATCCTAGCTTCAGCGTTTTGGCGAATTGACGACTCTCCTAAAGGGGTCCAAGAAAGGCTTAGCTTCTTCGCATTCGCCATGTCCTCCACCTTCTACACAACAGCAGAAGCACTCCCTATGTTCCTCCAAGAACGATACATTTTCATGAGAGAAACTGCTTACAACACTTACCGTCGATTCTCCTATATCGTGTCTCACGCTCTTGTAGCATTACCTTCATTACTTGTCCTGTCATTAGCTTTCGCGGCGACAACGTTTTGGGCAGTGGGGCTCGAGGGAGGATGGTTTGGTTTCTTGTTCTATTTCCTCTTCATATTTGCTTCATTTTGGGCAGGTAACTCCTTCGTCACCTTCCTCTCGGGCGTGCTACCCCATGAGATGCTAGGGTACACGATAGTGGTGAAATGCTTAGCATTTTTCGTGCTCTTCAGTGGATTCTTCATTAACAGGAACAGAATTCCAGTTTACTGGATTTGGTTTCACTACTTGTCTTTGGTGAAATACCCATATGAAGCTGTGATGCAGAACGAGTTTGATGATCCAGCGAACTGCCTCGTAAAGGGAGTGCAGGTTTTCGATAATTCGCCACTTGGGGCGTTGCCGACATCCATGAAATTGAAGCTATTGGAGAGCTTGAGTGCTACATTAGGGACTAATATCACGAGCTCAACTTGCGTGACAAAAGGCACAGATATATTGCAGATGAATGGGATAACACAGTTAAGCAAGTGGAACTGTTTGTGGGTAACAGTGGGTTGGGGCTTCTTCTTTAGGACTCTGTTTTACTTCTCCTTGTTGCTAGGGAGTAAGAATAAGAGAAGATGATGATTTGGTTTTGGTAAATTAAGCTTACAGGAGTTATATATTGGTGCATTTTAGATTTTGATATTCCTCTCCTTTTTTTTTTTTGGGTGCTTGTTATCTTGCAATGTGTAACATGATGTACTTCCTACTTGTATAAAATATATTTTGACTAGTATATGTATATACGTAACTGGTGGATACACCATTTCATTGGAAGAAGCAACATCATAACAATTTCTGGGGTTTTAGTGTGGACGGGGTAACGTGACACATCGTTGAACTGGAAAACTTCCCGGTGTTCTTATTTTTTTGGTGAATACTCTGTCTTCTTAATGAGCAAGGAGAGGTTAGGCTTAGGTCTATTAGTTTATTCAGATGCCTCTTTTGTTTCAATGAGATATCCAAATGCCCTCAGAAAATTTGGAGAATTGTTGGTGGAAAGCAAAACTCATTCTTTACTTAAAACTCAGGTCAAAATATATATACTGAAAAAAGTGTTCTTAAGATTAGCCTTCTTCCCCAGTATTCAAACGCCTCTTGAGTGTGGAAAGATATTTTAAAGGCCAGTCCTCTAATAACTCCCCGAAATGGCAAATTAGTTCTAGTAAAGGTATCTTGATTAATCATTACCTTTAGATACCTATGTGCTAACTTTTTAGCGAACAGGAAACTTACCATTTGGAATCAAGAATCTTATCTCCTCCCCAGTATGTGTGATTGAGTTATGAATTTTTATTTAAGGTTAGTTGCAAATAATGATATAAATTGAGTTGTAAAATCATGTAGATCATTTGTAAATCATATCACAAAACTCATTTCTATATACTTTCTAAAAATTAATCAACTAAAAACATATGTAAATGCGTTATGTGATTATCATATTTATAAGTGATCAAGCACGATTTATAACTCAATTAAATATTATTTATAATTGACCCCTACATAAACTCACAACTCAATTTAGTTGATTAATTTTTAGTAAATATATTAAAACATGTAATTATCATTTAAAAGTAAAAGTATATGATTTCCAACTCAATCTACTTGATTAATTTTTAGAAAATATATGGGTTTTATGATTTTACAAGTGATCACGCATCATTTTATAATTTAATCTACCATTATTTATTACTGACCCGTAATATGAGTCTATTTGTGATCACGTTCTACTGGTTTAAACTGAGAAGCTGATTTATACCGCCAAAATGTGGTCCAGACTGCCAGACATGCACTACATAAATTTATAACTCAATTACCCTTGTCATGAGCTTGCCGGAATCTTCCCAGAATTTGGCCATTGTTGGCAGCGATCCTACTGCAGTACCGTTGGTGGAGAAGGAAGGAAGGAGCATTTTTGTAATTTCACTTTTTTAAAATAAGGACACAGGTCCTTGTGGGTATTTTTCGGGGTTTCGGAGCTTTTAACGTATTTTGTATCTTTTGTGGGTCTTACACATCATTTTTCCTAGATATGTCTTGGGTCTGCTACGCGGACCGGCCACAAGCCTTTTGAAAAGGAATTGGTCCTCTCGTTTCCACTTTCGAGTTAAACAAACAAATATGAAATATGTCTTCTTTCGTTCCCATATTTATAATACTAATGCTCTCTCGACATTAAAAAAAAATTATAATGATGCAAAGATTAAATATATAATATTCATTATAATCATACTATTATTACATAATCATAATTATTTTTTAATTATTCTCTTATTTAAAAATAAAGAAAATCAATGTTTTGGCCTCCTTCCCGGAATTAAGGTTGAAACGCTGCCTCAGGGATGGAGATACTGCTGGAATTGTATTAATAAATTTGGTAGGTTTTTCATATATCGCACTCATGCATGATTATTATTATTAGGGTTATTTGTTGCTTTTGTTTTCATGAGTTTGTTTTATTGTAGTTGTTTGAATTATTAGAAAAAAAAAGTTTGAAAACTTCCAAGATTTCAAGATTTGGATAATGGATATCATCTCTTGGATCCATTGCTTATCCTCTCAAAGTCAAACATTTTTCCAGTTTCTTTGTAATCATGCTCATTTTCGTAACCAATATATTTCATAAATGTATAAATTATGCATTGAGGATTTGCATACTTATCGATCTTCAATTTCATTTTTTAAAATTTTGAACTCCATGTCTTATCCATTAAGAATATGGCTTTATTTTACTTTATAAATTGTTATTTTTCATGTCTCTATATGTGAATATAATTAATAATTAATGGTTTCCATTTGTAATAACTTCTTAAGTTTGAGTAGTGTTTTTTCGCTATGTTGATAACCAAGAATTAAGAGAAAACTAATTTATTGGTAACTACAGTTTACATAAACTTTTATACTTATCTCTATAATTTAAATATATAGATTTATATTGGTTATTACTACTTGAAAATATTATCAATAACATCTTTTCATGAAGTTGGTAAAGGGTACTCGAAATCAACATATTAGCCAAATTAGACCCGTACTTTGCACAGAAATTATTATAATACATTAAATATTAATCCAAATCTCGTAGTTGATTTGGTAAAAAAAAATATCGTAGTTGTTTAGGAAGTTGACAAATGTGCTCTTAAGCCAAACATTGGTATAAAAAAGCTTATCTGAGATTGTAATTTAGAATGGTAAAAAAAATAACCATATTAAAAAATATAACGGGTAACATTTTTATAAATAAAAGCTTTAATCATGAATTTTCTAAAATGGTGAAGTAGAGCACTGTCTTAAAAAATCTTTCGTATGATGTTCTTATGATGTAAACTTTTTTTTTTTTATATTGAATACTTATTCCCTTAGAAAATAATGAAAATTAGAATTAGAATTAACAGGATTGTATACATATAACTTATTATTTTTTATTAAAAATTTTCACTTTTTAGGATGGCTATAGCCACAACAGTTCTGGAAAGCGAAGTTTTAGGACAATTGTGGCCATAGCCGTCTTAGAAAGTTTTTTTTTTGTAAGTTTGGCTAGTCAACCAAGAGAGTGATGAATTGTGTGATAGAAGATTTTCACCATTTTGAAGTATAGCCCAATTTTACCAAGTGTTAATTGCAACAAAATAGAGATAAACAGAGTGTGATGAAATACATAGATGAAATGAGGAGATGAAGGATCAAATACAAGAATTTATATTGGTTTAGCTCAAACTACTTGACTTATGTTCAGTCTCCAAAACACCACTTGAGATTTTCACTATATTACACAAGTTTGATCTGGGCGCTTATAAAGTCTCGGTATATCCCACAAGTTTCAACAGGCACTTGTGAAGCCACTCTCCTCACACTTTTACAATATGTGTAACTTCCCTTAATGTTTCCCCACACTAAGATTCTACCCAGAAATTGTAGAAAATAATGAGTACAGAATAAAAATTCTCTTTTAGAGTAAATAACACATTGAAAGTTCACTTTAATAAAGTAGGTTTAACTCTAAATATTGATACAGAAAGATTTTATAAATTGTAGTACTATTTTGACACAAAACATACTTAAAATCGTTACCCATAAGTTTAAATGAGGTTTTATTTATAGATTTGTGACTTATTAGTCATTAGACATAAGATTTATCCATTGAATACAAGTTTTAGCCGTTACTCTACAGAAAGAGCCGTTCAACAACTGCATTTAATACGTCTGACACACTAAAATTTAAATTTTGAAGCTCAATAAAGGAATTTCACAGAATTGACATAGTTATGTGTTAAATGTTGAACTTCAAAATTCGAATTTCAGCAGGAAAAATTTGAATTTCGAGTTTGTAAAAGATATTTTATGTTAATTTGTACAAATTTCATATTGGAAGAATGTCTAAAGAGTTTAACTCAAGTTTTTATAATGCCTTTTGAAATTAGAATTTCAGAAACCAAAATTTGAATTTTAGAGACTAAAATTAGAATTTTAAATATTAAAATTATAATTTCAAAGATTGAAATTAGAATTTCAGAATTCGAAATTCAAATTTTAGAGACCAAAATTCATCTATCAAATGCCAAAATTCGAATTTCAAATACTAAAATTCGTTTATTAGAGGCATATTCAAGTTTTCACAATGCCCTTTGAAATTAAAATTTCAAAGACCAAAATTCAAATTTCAAATAAAAAATTCATCTATCAAAGGCCAAAATTTGAATTTCATAGACTAAAATTCGTCTATCAGAAGCATGTTTAAACCTTTGCGACTTTTGCACACCTTTACTAACTTTGCTTAGCCCGAAATTCAAATTTCAGATTCAAAATTCATCTATCAGAGATAAAACCTTTGTGACTTCGAATTTCAACCAGTAATGTTCGAATTTTGTACAAGACCAACATGAATTATAAGCAAAATTCATCTATTAGACAATATTTCTCAATTATAACAAATGCTAACATCAGATTTACTTAATCTAACTCGTTTAAAACATATGATAATAAGATTAAGTAAATTTCAAAGATTAAAATCACCTTAAGACTTAAGTGAAAACAAAATATACTTAATAGTTAGGTTTTCAAAGATTAACCTCCACTTTTACTCAGTTTTTTCATTCTTGGCATGCTCTCTTATGATGTTCAATTCTTAGAGTATTCTTTCTCTTCTTTTTCTTTGAGTGAGTCATGATGTTGGTTTTCCTCTCTTTATTCCAATACTCACTCTTCTTATTTAGAAAATCCTACACTTAATGTATCATATTTACAAACTAAGTAGTTAGTCCAATTTTATATATCTAACTTGTATTATAAATCATAAGAGCACAGTAAATATATCAGTACATAGTATTAAATGTGGATTATAAATATAATTAAATACATGCTAATGCACATTTTAATTATTTAAGGAACAATATATATACTATACATATATGATACATTTGTTCCTTATTACTATGTATTTGTTATCATCAAAATTTATATTATATTAAACCTAATAATCTCCCCCTTTTTTATGATAACAAATCACTAGTAAAAAATATATTTAATAAATGATTAACACATATAATGTAGTTCAATTCCGATAATTTCAAATTAAGCACATGCATATTTTTCACACAACTTCTCCCCCTATTTGACATCAATGAAAAAGTTTGAAAAAACGTTCTCCGACAATTTTTTTCTCCTTATTTGTGAGGTTGTACCAGTAAGTACAGATGTCTAGGGTTGTTTCAAGTACATACTAAAACACAAACTGAAACGCAAATCATCATCAAAACTTACTATATACTGTATGTTCAGATTATATCAATTTTTACTGATATCAAAATTGATACCAATTGTTGGTGATATTAAAACTAATATCAGTTGTTGTTTGAAACTATTATGATATCAATTGTTATGATACTTCTTGTTAGGATGATTATGATATGCATACATTACAAGAGGTATCTAAGAGTTGAAGAGTTGTTACTTTCTTCCTTTAGAATCAATGAGAGATTAAGTAACAAAACTCTTTACAATAAAATGGGGTGAGCTAAAGTATAAGTAATTTAGTTTCAGAAAATGTTCCCCATCAACCTATGCATTTTATATGATAAAACTAAAAAAGCACAATGCAACAAATACGCATTTTCATACAAAAGTATATGATTAAGATTTTTCTTTTAACTCATAAAGAGCTTTTAAAAGTCTTTACATGCAAAGATATAAGCTCCCTCTAAGTATAAACATTTATTCAAACATATATGCTTTTCAATTAGTATGCAATAAAAATTTGAAAAGCACACAAATTTGGTTATATAAATAAAGAAATGGACTTATGCAAACATTGAACTTTATAGTAAGTACCATCATATTTAGATAGTTCACCATTTGAGCGAGAACCACACTTTATTTTAATAACCTCAAGTAATAGCACCAACAAAGCATATATATGAAAATATGTTAACACTTACAAACCAGTTGGGTTAATAGCTAACTCTTACCTTTTTTAGTATGATTCCAATTGAGCACATTTGATACTTCATCTTTGTAAGGCTTTCACCATTTAGCTCAAGGAGTACCTGTAAAAACCAAAGGAAAATCTTTTTCTTTCTTTGGTACCCTTTATTATTGGGGTCCACTAATAGTCAGTTTGAACATTTTAGATATGGGACCAGAGTTCAATCTTATCCAAATATATATAATGTAATAATTAAATAGGGTAAGGGTCAGAGGTTACCAAAGATAATTTTCTTATTATTTTTGACTTGTACGCAATGTAGTATTGCTTTTGTCTCCCTTTTGCATACATGCCATTGCTTCTGCTCTTTCTTTTCTCAAGGTAAATAACTTGATATTTATTTTAGTTGCTTCCTTGAGATGAGTGAGAGAATTGCTTTCCATACTTCTCATTGTGATTAGTACTTGTAGTTTTGGAGTTTCGAGAAGCTTTCTTTTTTAGCTTCCTCTTTCTTGCACCAACATATTCTTTCTTTTTGGATTTATTTTGCATACATGAAACACTAAAAGAATATTTTGGTACCCACTTATTTTTGGGTTCAGGAGGGTTAGTGGTATTCTTTGGAACCAATTTCATACCTTTGCTTAAACCATTTTTCCAAACATTGCACAGATGAGTTATATGTCCATTTTTACCACAATATGTGTATAATGGTGAGTTAGGCTTTTCAATAGACACAAGGAATTTCGAACAACATTTATTTTTCTCTTTGGACTAACTTATATAGCCAACACCTAGCTTATCAAATACATAATTCTGTGTGCTAAGTGAAATATTTAATTTATCTTTGCCTTAGGTGAAATTGGCTATGACTTTAATTAATTCTTCTTTTCTTTATT
Source organism: Adenanthera pavonina (assembly GCA_026686845.1). Taxonomy (NCBI): domain Eukaryota; kingdom Viridiplantae; phylum Streptophyta; class Magnoliopsida; order Fabales; family Fabaceae; genus Adenanthera; species Adenanthera pavonina. The sequence goes on along the minus strand of JAIVEN010000001.1, from coordinate 46,334,034 downwards.
TAATTTATCACATGAATCATAAGAGGAAGTGTGTGTATGAGTTTCACAAATATTTTTCAAATTAGTTATTTTCTTTTCAAGTGATTCCTTTTCATTCTTTTCCAGTTGTAATTTACTTTATAAGAAAATCACTTTCTTCTTACTATGTGTAAATACTCCTGCTAATCTAATCAGTTCACTATATATTTCATTATAAGCATCTTGCAACTTATCAACAAAAAATTCAGAATCAGATTCAAAATCAGAATTTGATATCTCATCATTAGATATTGTCATCAAGCATGGATATGTATCATCATCATCTTCATCTAAACTATTGCCTCAAATTGCAGAGGTATATGCCACTTTAACTTTTTCATTTTTCTTCTCTGCATATCTTCCTCCTTGCCTCTTTAAGTGGTACTTCAACTTAGTTACATGGCAGGAGTGCTTTTGTTTCTGAAACTCTTTCTTTTTTATGTTGAGGAATTTGCTAAATTTGATGGTCAGTTGCTTTAGCTTATCCTCCTCATTATCACTGCTACTATCATCACTTTCATCATGAATATCATTATCTTCTGAGCTCTGTGATGTAGCAGCCTTGAATATTAGTGCTTTCCCTTTGTTTTGCTGCTCCCACAAAAGGTTAAATCTCCCTTAATATTCAGCAAGACTTTCAAACAGTATAGTGACAGATTGATATGATTCTCGTCTCATTTTTCTAATGGCTCTCACTTTTGGTTGTCATTATTTGGGTAAAGCTCTGAGTATTTTGTATACTTGCTCTATTTGTGTGTAACTCTTTCCTGAAGCTATCAGATGATTAACAATGTGAGTAAAACAAATTTGTATTTCTTTAATAGGCTCACCATTTTTCATCTTGAAGGCTTCATATTTAGCTGTGAGAGAGCTGAGTCTGTTTTCCTTTACTCCCTTGATTCCTTCATGAGCAATCTCCCGAGCATTCTATATTTCCTTTACTATGTTGTAATCTAACACTATGAAAAATTCATATTGTGAAAAAGCACTGACCAAATAGTATTTTTCCTTGAAGTTCAGCAGAACTCTTCGCTTATCTTCATCATCCCATTATTCTTCTAACTTCTCTCGGTATGTGTCATCATTCTGCATCTTCTTTGGCACAAAATCTCCTTTCTTGATTACAGGCCAGATTTCTAGGTTTATGCATTGAAAAAATATTTGCATCCTTATTTTCTAGTATCCATAGTGTTCACCATTACAACCTGGAGGTCTATTGACATTGTTCTCCTGTGGCAGTATATTCTCTTAAAAACTAGCCATCTTGCTCCCAGATGATTAGATCCTTTGCTAGGAGTCCAAGTTTTGATGTCAATTGTTAGGTTGGTTGATCATCCAAGAGGGGGGTAAATTGAATGATAGAAGATTTTCGTTCTTTTGAAGTACAACCCAATTTTACTAAGTGTTGCAACAAAATAGGGATGAACAGAGTGTGATGAAGTAGATAGATGAAATAAGGAGATGAAAGATCAAACACAAGAATTTATATTGGTTCGGCCCAAACCACTTGACCTATGTCTAGTTCCTAAGACACCACTTGATATTTTCACTATATCACATAAGTTTGATTCGAGCACTTGTGAAATCTCAATACATTTTACAAGTTTCAATAGGCACATGTGAAGTCACTCTTCCTACACTCTTACAAGATATATAATTTCTCTTAGTGTTTTCCCACACTAAGATTCTCACCATAAATTCTAGAAAAGAATAAATACAGAATGAAAACTCTCTTTTAAAGTAAATGCTACATTGAAATTCACTATAATGAGATGGGTTTAACTCTGAATATTGATACAAAAAGATTTTATAAATTGTAGCAGTATTTTGACACAAAACTTACTTTAGTTCGTTATCCATAAGTTCAAATGAGGTTTTATTTATAGATTTATGACTTACTAGTTGTTGGACATAAAATCTATCCGTTGGACACAAGTTCTAGCTGTTATTCTGCAGAAAGAGCTGTTCCACAATCGTATTTAATGGATCTGACACACTAAAATTCAAATTTTACAGCTCAATAGATGAATTTCATAGAGTCGGCATAGTTATGTATTAAATGTTAAATTTCAAAATTCGAATTTGAATAGGCAAAATTCGAATTTCGAGTTTGTAAAAGATATCTCATGTTAGTTTGTAAATTTTTATATTGGAAGTGTGTCTAAAGAGTTTGACTCAAGTTTTCACAAAACCTTTCAAAGTTAGAATTTCAAAAATTGAAATTAGAATTTCAGAATTCGAAATTCAAATTTCAGAGATCAAAATTCTTCTATTAGAAGCCGAAATTTGAATTTTTGAGATTGAAATTCGTCTATTAGAGACATATTCAAGTTTTCACAATGTACTTCGAAATTAGAATTTCAGATACCAAAATTTATTTATTAGAGGTCGAAATTTGAATTTCAGAGACTGAAATTTGTTTATACCTTTGTGGCTTTTGCATATATTTACTAACTTTGCTTAGCCCGAAATTCAAATTTCAGATTTAAAATTTATCTATCAAAGATAAAACCTCTATAACTTCGAATTTTAACAAGTAATGTTTGAATTTTGTACAAAACCAACATGAATCATAAGCAAAATTTGTCTGTTAGACAATATTTCTCAATTCTAACACATGCTAATATCAGATTTACTTAATCTAACTCGTTTAAAATATATGGTAATAAGATTAAGTAAATTTCAAATATTAAAATCACCTCAACACCTAAATGAAAACAAAATACATCTAATAGTTAGGTCTTCGAAGATTAACCTTCACTTTTACTCGGTTATTCCATTCTTGGCATGCTCTCTTATGATGTTCAATTCTTAGAGTATTCTTTCTCTTCTTCTTTTTTGAATGAGTCATGATGTTAGTTTTCCTTTCTTTATTCCAATGCTCACTCTTCTTATTTGGAAAATCCTACACTTAATGTATCATATTTACAAACCAAGTATTTAGTCCAATTTTATATATTCAACTTGTATTATAAATCATAAGAGCATAGTGGATATATCAGTATATAGTATTAAATGTGGATTATAAATATAATTAAATACATGCTAATGCACATTTTAGTTCTTTAAAGAACAATATATATATTATACATATATAATGCATTTGTTCCTTATTACTATGTATTTGTTATCATCAAAACTTATATTATATTAAACTTAACATTTTTAAGACTGTTTTAAATTATATTAGTTCTAGAAAGTGGACTTCCTAAAATTGTTGTGGTTACAACCATTCTAAAAAGTATTGTCTAGGATAGTTCTACCATTGTTTTAGAAAGCATGATTTTCTATGACCCTACTTCTACAACTACATAATAACAATTCTAGAAACTCCATTTTAAACGTTCTAGAAAGGTTTTTTTCTACTAATGAAAGAAAAGAAACAACATATAAGGTACATGTCTAGTTTGAGATCATCCATACATCATTAAATAGCATCTCGTAGTTGTTTTTGGTCAAAAAAATCTCGTAGTTGTTTCGGAACTAGACAAATATACTCTTAAACCAAAGAAAAGAAGCAACATATAACCTACACATCTATTTTGGGATCATGCGTACATCATTAAATAACTTCAAAAGCAGGGTTTTTTTTCTTTAAAGAAGACTTAAAAAATAGGACATAAACTATATATCCATCAATATATATGCAAAATAGAGAACAAATAAGAGGAATCTTCACTCAAAGTTGGGTCAAACTTGACATGAGCTGATCAATTCTTGAACGTTTATCTTATGTTTCGATGGAAAGAAGAGCAGTGAAGAGAAAACTAGCGAGAAAAAAATAAAATTTTCCTTAATGAGATAGCAAGAGAAAATAGAAAAAAATAAAAGTGGGGAAAAATAGGCATGAGACCCACATGTTTACTTTCTAAAATTTTCTTTTCTCTCGTGAAGAGTTTCTTTTTTTCATAGAACAATGTGAATGGCAAAAACATGAATAATGCAAATGGTTAGGGGCATAAAGGTCATAAATATCCATTTTCATAGAAGTTTTGAGAGTCTTGTGATCCAACTCATGGAAGCCAGTTCCACCCATTTTGGTGGAAGTGGGCTTCCCAAGGAAGTAAGATATAGCCATTCCAAATATACAATTACATGGAATCCTGTTCCATTTCCATTTTCTTAGTTTCAATTTCTGCAAACCAAATGGATTAGACTTCCATTTATGTTTCCTCTTTCACATTCAAAGTTCTAGCACATCAAATGAATCCTTAGTTTTCTTTTATTCATCCAAATATAAGGAGAAAAAAGATTTTCACCCACTTTTTCTCCTTGTCATTTTCTCTCCTCATCCAAATAAAACACTATTGTTATATTTCAATAATTTGTCAAGACTTCAACAGCAACAATAAATATAGGTTATCGTTAGCTAACATAGTAAACAACAACAAATAATAGCACCAAACAATATGTGTTAAGAATCAAACCACGCAACATAGTATGATTTGGGCTAATTGCAGAACAACAATGTCAAGAACAGTATGATCATAATATTGATCGCAGCTATCCTGAGCAATCAAAGCAAAATCACCACCTAGAATTCTTCCTACAGCACAAATAACTTTTCATGGAGTTGGTAATGAATAGTCAAAGTACTCGTAATCAACATATATATATTTATATATATGTTGCCAAAAATGTCACTAGCTCACCTAAAAGAGCTATTACTAATATAATTTATACACACTTGATATCTTAATAAGGATTTGCACAAAAAGAAAGTAATCTAATATGATTTTTGACTGATACATGTTTGACGGACAAAGAGTTCCTTTGGGCTGGGAGTTACTTTATGGTTAAGATAACCATTCTTTGGAGATGAAAATGTCCTATATGCAAAATACGTTGGCCTAAGAAAACTGATATTTTAAAACTGCAATTTAGTCTTTTACCCAAAGACCAAACAGGTTTAAAATGGGAAAAGTTATTTATTAAAATTTATATTGAAATCATACGGGGTGATTTAGTAATATAACATAACAATTCACCAAAACATCAACTATATATGACTTACCTTTTTTTAATTGTTATTAATTATTGCAGTATTATTGAATATTAAATTTTGTCTGAACCATTCTTTGAATGATTTTTACGTACACTGTATTATAGCATTTTTTTGGCCATTACTTTATTATATCAGTTTAATACATTAAGAAATTTAATTCCAATCAAAAGAAAAATTATGAAGATAAAAATACTACAAAGGTCAAATTCATACGTGATAACTTCCTTAGCTATATATCTGTATTGTTTTCACAATTGAGCTTTTAATTAAGTCCTTAACTACTTTATAGTACGACTCATGGTTAATTAGGGAAAGATACGCCTCTCTTAAGAACCAAGTCATGAATTGGGGAAATTGCATTCAAGGGCCTAAATTTTACAAAATTTAAATCAATAGATCTTAACAATCATAATTACTTTTAAAAATAAAATTTATCATCATATTTCACGAGATCTATTATCATATATATATACATATATATTCAAAAAATATTATATTAAATTTTGTAAATCTACGTCTTGATATACAATTTTTTCCCTTGCAATATTAGAACAATTTTTTTTTGGCACAACATTATCTGTTCCACCAATTTCCAGAAGTCCAATTCAACAAGATACAGCCGTGATGAGCCAACACTAATATACCAATATTGCACAGAATTCAATTTTACCATTCATTCATCATCTAGAAGCCAAACCCAATGCCTTTACCCATACTATTACTATATATGAGCCACGCTTAAGCATAAGTAGATCAACCCCCAACCTAACTCTCATAAACCCCAAACGTTATCCAAATGAACGCACATAAACCCATTACGCCACGTGTCATTGACTAACCAATATCACCCAGCCACGTGTAGAGGAGCCTCCCTTGGATAAAAAATTAAAGACGACTCAGATTAAGAATTGTAGGTCACCTCTCTCACACCTCCCTCACCCTCACAACAAGTAAACGTATAATATCGCATCTCCATTTTTGCTTCCTTCAAGTTTCAAAATTGCTCTCTCCCTTCCTTCATATATATTCAGAAAAAAACACACTAACCCAATACAACACGAACAGCTTCTTAGGCTGTTAAGTCACGTATCCCTCCCCTGCATGTTCTTGAAACCTCGAAGTTATATTTAACCTTAAAGTCCTTGAACCTGTGTAAGTTCTGTTTAATTAAGCATGTTGTCTTGCATTGGAGAAAATGAGGGATCCCAGGGGAGAAAAACGACGTCGTGTTTTGGTCTAGTGGAGATTGACGATCCGCCACGCACCACCGCAGCTGGGATGCCAACCCTTGGACGGTTTTTGAATTATTACGGAGACGTACGGAAGGGAGAGTCGGGTGATGATGGCGACACGCCGGTGCACCAGGCGCTTGATATGACCGATGTCGGACTGGAGCCACGCTCGCTGCCTTTCGTGCTCTCGTTCAGCAACCTCACTTACAGCGTCAAGGTTCGCCGGAAAATGAACTTCTCTATGCTTTTTACGCGGATGAAGGGAGAGGCCACGGCGGACGGAGAGAGTTCGGACAGGAGAACCAAGACTCTGCTGAATGATATCTCCGGCGAGGCACGTGACGGCGAGATCCTCGCGGTCATGGGGGCCAGTGGTTCAGGGAAATCCACTCTGATTGACGCCTTGGCCAACCGAATAGCCAAGGGAAGCTTGAAAGGGAGCATGACATTGAACGGCGAGGCCTTAGAATCGCGGCTTCTCAAAGTGATATCAGCGTATGTAATGCAAGACGACCTTCTCTTTCCGATGCTCACAGTGGAAGAGACTCTGATGTTCGCAGCTGATTTCCGATTGCCTCGCACGCTCTCGAAATCCAAGAAGAAGATGCGAGTACAAGCTCTGATAGACCAGCTCGGTCTCAGAAACGCTGCCAAAACCGTCATCGGTGATGAAGGGCACCGCGGGGTCTCCGGTGGCGAAAGGCGCCGTGTCTCCATCGGCATTGATATAATCCACGACCCCATCATCTTGTTCCTCGACGAACCAACCTCGGGGCTGGATTCCACCAGTGCATACATGGTGGTGAAGGTCTTACAGCGAATCGCCCAAACCGGAAGCATCGTGATCATGTCCGTACACCAACCCAGCTCCCGAATCCTCGGTCTCCTCGACAGAATGATCTTTTTGTCACGTGGACAAACAGTGTTCAGTGGTTCCCCCATGCAGCTTCCGCTCTTCTTCTCTGAATTCGGACACCCAATACCAGAAAACGAGAACCGAACCGAGTTCGCATTGGACCTGATTCGCGAGCTTGAAGGCTCACCCGGTGGAACCAAGAGCTTGGTCGAGTTTAACAAGTCTTGGCAGAGCATCATGAAGCACCCTGGAATCGGACACGCCGAGCCCGAGATTAATCAGAACGACTTGTCTTTGAAAGAAGCCATTAGTGCAAGCATCTCGAGGGGTAAACTAGTGTCAGGTGCGACAAACACCAACAACGTAAGCCCAACTTCGATGGTTCCGACGTTTGCGAACCCATTCTGGGTTGAAATGGCAAAACTCTCTAAACGATCATACACCAATTCACGTAGAATGCCTGAGCTCTTTGGGATTCGAATGGCAGCTATATTAGTAACTGGGTTCATTCTCGCCACCATGTTTTGGCAATTAGATAACTCTCCGAAAGGGGTCCAAGAAAGGCTTGGCTTCTTCGCATTCGCCATGTCCACCACCTTCTACACAACCGCCGACGCACTTCCTGTATTCCTCCAAGAACGATACATTTTCATGAGAGAAACCGCATACAACGCTTACCGGCGATCATCCTACCTCATATCACACGCGCTCGTAGCATTGCCCACATTGCTTTTCCTCTCACTGGCATTCGCAGCGACGACGTTTTGGGCGGTGGGGCTCGACGGAGGATTATCCGGATTCTTGTTCTACTTCCTCGTCATCTTTGCTTCGTTCTGGGCAGGGAACTCCTTCGTCACCTTCCTCTCCGGTGTAGTACCTCACGTGATGCTGGGGTACACAATAGTGGTAGCAATCTTAGCATACTTCTTGCTGTTCAGTGGGTTTTTCATCAACAGAGACAGAATCCCAAGTTACTGGATTTGGTTTCACTACTTGTCTCTGGTGAAATACCCATACGAAGCTGTTCTGCAGAACGAGTTCGATGACCCAGTGAAATGCTTCGTGAGAGGGGTTCAGATTTTCGACAATACACCACTTGGGGCAGTGCCAACGTCCACGAAATTGAAGCTATTGGAGAGCATGAGTAACACATTGGGGATGAACATCACGAGCTCAACTTGCTTAACCACAGGTGCAGATATATTGCAGCAGAATGGGATAACGCAGTTGAGCAAATGGAATTGTTTGTGGGTAACAGTGGGTTGGGGATTCTTGTTTAGGACTCTGTTTTACTTCGCATTGTTGCTGGGAAGCAAGAACAAGAGGAGGTAATTAATTAATAATTAATGACTCGGTGGTGTTAATAAATTAAGGCTTTGCGTTGGTATTCTTTTTTACCATTGTAATTTTGTCTTGTATAAGTTCTCGCGATCTGGTACGAAAACAAGTTGGAATATTCATTTGATTAGTTACATGATGAACAATAATTTATTACTTTGGCATTCACATATTTTTTTTTTTGGTTCCTTCCATTATATGAAAAATGGTTGAGAAGTAATCCTATTTTGTTTAAACCCATTTTGCGTCGCGTAAGTGACTTTTACGTGGGCAGATGACCTAACTCTTTTATTCCCTCTCGATTTGACTTCGAGTAATGTCAAAGTATATATTTGACATTTCACATATAAAGTGGATGACATGATGATGCTGCATGTCCCTCACACGATAGGGAGGAATCCTGTAAAATACAATTTGACTTCGCTTTTGAGCTGCTAAGATATATGTTATCGTTGTAGAGAGTTTTGACTCTTGAGTCATTCGATTAATTCATTTTGTTTTTTCAACATTTTTGCGTGATAATATATCGTTCTCCAGAACTTGTTACACAAATGAGAACTCGAATGATTGTATTAATTCAGGTTTCTTTGCAATAGAAGTAACAGAATTACTAAAATTACATAAAAATAACCTACTCGCTAGATCAAGTGGTAAATATGAGGTAGTAAAAACAGTAATTAAGGGTATAGGGGGGCTAAAAAAGGCCTAATTCGAATCCTATAAAGTAAAGATTCCTAACCTATCAACTAAATAAGTAACAAACTTTTATATAAATAAACAAAAAAATGTAACCAAATTTAGAGACACTTCACATATCTCAGGATTGGAAGGCATAATCGTGGAATACTCATCTCAAAATTGGACTGTCCGTAATAAAATTAGACGATCTATTTTTTGTGACATTTTATTCTTAAAATTTCAATATTTTTTGACAGAAGTAAAATGTAAAATAAAAATAATCTTCTAACTTTATTTACTTTTTTTTAAGGGAGAATTGGTTAAAAAAATAAAAAAAATCAAAATAATTGGAAAATAAAACCAAAATTCACCCTATTTTCAAGACAGGATAAAATTTTTCCAAGAGAATGGAAAATTTTCAAGTCTATGATAGAAAAATTTTTTATTCTCACTTAGTATCAAAAAAATTCTATTATGATTTGGAAATTTTTTAATCTCGTTTAGAAAAATTTTATTTTGCCTTGGAAATAGGAAAAACTTTGATCCCATTTCCTAAATATTTTGATTTTTAGTTTTTTTCTCAATTCTCCCTTTCTCAAACACGGTTTAAAGTTTAGAATTAAAAGAATAAAACTAAACTGTCCACATTAAATTTAAATATTCCGCATCTCAAGCATGAAGGCAACGTGCAACTCCAGGGCCGCCAATATCACCTCAAAAGATCCGTGTTCAGATTGATCAAGTTCTAATAATGACTGTAGAGTTGGTAAGAAACTCACAGTACCAGTGTTTTGGGGAAATTGTTGGCCAAAAGACAAATGTTTTGGGGAAATCAACCAAAATACGCTACGCGTATTGATGTCAATGTTGGGTTACTCAAATTTCCACCCTTCAAAAGGCATTTCAGGGTTTACGCCAACGGAATTGCTGTTTTACTATTTTTGTCTCCTACGTTGATCAGTGCTGCAACACTTTACTTCCAGACCAAGCTACACAAAATACTGATCCAACACGTCTTGCCACGCTAATTACAACTAACATGCTTAACAAATCAATACCACTGCTGAGACTAGTGACAATCGGCAAAGTTCTAATCACTGTATGCCTATTTCCAGTCAATATTATTGTGTTATAAATTTCTGACTCTTAATATACATGTCACATGAGATCCAAAAAGTAAGTGGCACACCAAACTACAAATTGAATTGAATACACCTTTATTTCCTTCATGTACCGTTGGTGTACCCAAAACTGTTTTTCAAGTGCCTAATCTATTAGATTATACACTATAGTGAAAAGGAAAAACCACGATGCATCAGAACCAAATGAAATAGGACACAGTGGATCTGATAGCATATTTTGAGAACCGCCTCGTGCCTTTTCAAAACTGAATCAGATAATGAAGATGCTATTGCTTGGTATTGAAGGAGTATTGAAAATGAACTCCTATTCTAGCCAGCGAATCTGTCATTTTAAACCGATGAGTTAACCTTACTCCATCTGTCCACTTAATGCTGCTTCCTCAACTTCAGCATCCAGTTCTTGCTCCACACCTTTGACCTGTAAATGCACCATTTAATGGGGCTAAAGGTAAATTACCAATTTCTAAATCAAACAACCAGTTACACAATTGAACTCCAGAGATGTTAAAATTGAAACAAATTCCAAAACTCAGATAATCTAGAAACTATCAATGGAGCAAACTCAGCGAATTTTACTGTGTCAATTGGTTCTTACATGGTTGACAAAATTGAGACCTATCTTGTCATATCGTACAAAATTGACATCTATCTTGTCATATCGTACAAGTTTAAGAGTTCAGGTTAAGAAAATGTATCAACTAGTACTGAACTTAATTTTCAATAAATTTGTAAGTTTACAAGCATATAAACATCAAACAATGGGGCTTGTTTCATTGGTTTCTAATTCTCATATCACAAAAGCCCAATTTCCTCTCCCCACTCTACACCAGACAATCCCCTAAAAGAGGAAGAATGTTGGCCCAAAAAGCTGAGTTTTCCCCGTAGAAAACACTCCAAATCTCTATCTGCCCAGCTGTGCGCAACCACCACCACCCCCCCCCCCCAACAAAGAAAAAAAAAAAACCACAACACAACCCCCAACGAAACCGACACTAAGCAACCACAAGTCTGGAACCTTTAATGCGAATTTCTGGGCTATCTTCTACCGTGTGCAATCTCAGCCGTTCAGAGCCTAAAACAAGGGGTTCCTTCTCATTTTGATAAGATTTTGTTTAACTTTTTATAAGTGCGGTAATTAGAAAATATAAATTCAACATGTCCTCCAACCCATCCACAAGTATGCATCTTTCTGTGGATGTGCCCTCAATATTTACACAAGTATAAAAGACAAATCGCCTTAAAAATGCAGTATGACTACCAAAGGGAGAACTTCAAGCTTGTTTTCATTTTGATAAATGCATAAATGTCATGATAAAAAGTTCTCAGAGAACTTATTACCTCTGGTACATAATGCATCAGCATGTTCTCAATACCAGATTTTAGTGTCACAGACGAACTTGGGCAGCCACTACATGCTCCTTGCATCTTAAGCTTCACAATTCCAGTGTCTCTGGTGAAAAGAGAATATTAGTTAAATCTAAGTAGAAAAAAATCCAATAACATACACATATATTACTCAAGATGTCATGAAAGTTCTTTCAAACTGACAAACAAAAAAAGGAGCGAGAGAGAATTTACTCATCAAAACCTCGATACTCAATGTCCCCACCATCATCTTGCACAGCTGGTCGAATAAGAGTCTCCAACAATTCCTTGATCATAGCAACTACTTCAGAATCATCCTGCATGGAAACCATGAATACTCAATTCAGTCTTAAGCCTCTCTTATGAGGTTGCTGCATATTTCTAGTTGAGTATTGGGGAGTTAAAGAAATCCTCAATTCTCTCTGTCTGATCAAATATTCTTCATGTCAATTAGAAATGTTATAGTATGTCACATCAATTATGTCTTGACGTTGGTAAAAGAATATAGATACTACATTCTACAAGCATCCTATACTCCTTTGCAGAGGGGTATCAAAAATAAAAAATAGTATCTCAAAACATGACTATTTAAACATAAAACAAGAATTTGTAGTGTCCCTCAAATAACAGAGAAATTTAAAACAGGCTTTAAAACACTAAAGGATGACAAACAGCTGACAACAGCAGACTGAAAATAATAAACATGGAAAAAAGAGAATCCATAAATGATGAAATTTAGTACAAGTTCATATTTTGAGAGAGAGAGAGAGAGAGAGAGAGAGAATTAACAGATACAAACAAAAGTATGAAAAAAGAAAAAAAAAAAATCAATCAGACTTGTTTGTGGTCTTCTATAATTCAACCAGCCTTGTTTGGGGTCTTCTATCTTTAACATCTCCATACTAATCCCTGTTGTAGAAATCAATTCCATTTTGGTGCTAAAATGATTAATAAGATGTTGATAAATTGTTTTAAGACAGAGTAGCAGGACAGGGTGGAGGTAGAAAAAACATAACTGAAACAGAATGTTAAAATCAAGTATGGGAGCAGAGACAGATGAAACCCCACAGTGTGTGCAAGTCAAATTAATGCCAGTCAAAGTCCTTTCTTAGACTTAGCTGATCCCTTAGCCAACCAGAATGCAATACATACGTCAACGATTCCAAACTCAGTAACAAAAAAGCAGGCATTCTGCTCTTGATCGGGAACATAGATAAAGCTATATCTCTTAAATTAGTCAGGAGTAGATGATTGTCTAAGCAATACATGATGGAAGCCTGAGATAAAGGAATGCCTCAAAGCAGAAAATCCAGGTGCCTCAACTTGTGCCTTTAGTTGGCCCAAAAAAAAAAAAGACCTGTGCCCTTTAAAAAGATGTGCAGGCTGGTAGCCCTGGATTTTGTCATACTCATAGATTAATACCCATAGGTTCCTAACATGCAGCCTTCAGACTTCATTCCCAAAATCCGGAGCCAGAAATTGAGGGAAATCTCTTTTCTTAACCTAGTGGCTCAGTTTATATCATTGGTATAACTGTACTCAATGGGCTTTGAGGTACTCCATATCTTTGATTACTTTTGGAACCAATGGATGAAATTCTTCACCCAGGCTTCAGCACTTAGCTTAACACATAATTGAAGTGCATAAAAGGCACCAAAGGCAAGCAACTGATTCGAGGCATCATCTGATGTATCCAGAGGCAATGGCTTCTTCTGTGTCCATGTGCCCTTTTTTTTTTTGGGTCAGACATAGTACACAACTAGATCTGTGAAAATGAAAGTTTTTTTTTTTTTGGACTGCAGGGCCCGGCAGGTAACCAAAGGAAAAAAAATGAAGTTAGGATACAGAAGGGACACCAAAACAAAATTTTCTTAGCCTTCATGTTGATCAAGAGGAAAGGGAGAGCAAAGGAAAATGACAGCCTGACTACAGTGTGTACCTCTCAAAGTTATGGTTGTTAAGAAGTGTTTAATACTTTAATGTGGTTACCTAAGCTTGCTAGTATGCAATAAATACCAGAAATCAGAGTACTTTCCAGATTTGACAAAATCCCATATCTTAAAATGGAAATGCAAAGAAAGAGCTAAAAGGAAGAAAGAATCAGCTCATTCCATTAAATAAGCTCAAGGCATATATACTCAAACACTGGCATATTTACTTCGTGAATAGCTGTATCCATGGCTGCTGCAGCTTTTGAGTCTAAAAACAGTGGCTGCCCTGAAGAATAGAAATCCATAATTGCTGCAAAGATCTCAGGCCTCAAGAGATCCCAAGAAAAATCATCTGATTTTGTAACAGTGACAAAATCTGATCCAAAGAAAACCCGAGTGATACCTGCACAATAATGGGCCAGAATACTTTAAATTATATACATTTGAACTATCAGTGTTTGATAAGGAAGAGCTGACTAGAAGAAGAAATCTCTCTTGACAAAATGAAGCCACAAAGAAAAAGTAGAGCGAAGGAAGCTATTTAATCTCTAAGCAAGTTGTGCAGAAAAACTGCAAGGATATAGGACCCCATTAATTAAAACCATAAATCGTTCAGATAACAGAAACTCAGAAAACAAATATATTAATTGAAGACATTGCTATAGGTGCTCAATCCTAAATAACCTACCTTAATAATATATAATGACATTGCACATTAAATTTAATTTTTAATGAAAAGGATAAGATCAATAATCTTTATTTAAATTGTAATTTTTCCTCAAGGTAATGTTACCATAATGCAAGCTCCAGCATCAGAACCTTCTAATTGGGCAGTTCAGTGCTTCAAAACTCAAGCTAAAGTCCACCAAGGTCCAGGAAAGCACTTTTAGATTCAATAAGGAAAACAAATATTCTAGTTCAGGGATTTGCTACTATCTTCCGTATAGCCATATAGGAACTAAGGTTTTAGTCCATTTAATTAATTTAAAATATTTGGAATTTATTATAATTAAGATTATGTGACATGTAATTTCAGTTCTACAATTAATATACTTCCAGGATCGATTTACTGTGTCAATCTACTAAGAGAGAGATTGTAAGCGGTGTCCATACAAAATAAAAGCTACTATGTATTTGATATTATCTTGCTTCCATCTCCTCTCTTCACCTCCCATCCCTTGCTTATCTCTCTTTCATTGAGTCATTAATAAATCACTTTTTTTTTTCGTCTGTTGATTTAATTTGGAATCCATTGATTCATTTTTAGTGGGGAGAACATTTTAGCAAATAAAAATAATGATGATACATGTGACAGCTTTAAAAATGCAATTTTTTGCAGGTGAGGCAAAAGAAAAAAAGACGTTCTTCTAAGGAGCTAAGGATAACAGAAGAGAGCCATACCATCGATTCCGAAAAGTGCTTTTGCAAGTGGAGAATTCATAGCAGAACGAGCATTTGGGAAGTCAGCACTTCCAACTTCCATAACAGGCTTCCCAGGATAAAACATTAGTGACGAAGGATTGGGAGTAGACTGTGTTTGGATGAACATAGTCCTCCTTTGCCCTGTCCAAATAAAAAGGGGAAATCATTTGATTGTGCTCAACTACCACAGACAAATGTTAAGGGGGAAAAATTCATAAACTTGCTAGAAATAAAAACTAACAAGATTAATCTTTTTTCGTTGTCTAAAATGAAATCCTGACTTCCTTTTAGTAAACACTGGAAATCAATAACCAATCATAAATTTAATATCCTGATTCACGGATAACTAGGGATTTCAACTAAACCAGAGCAGCAAAGTGCATATAAGTCATCAGATTTTAAATAAACTTCACAAATTGAAAAAGCATATCTACTTTCGCTGCAGGAGTTTCCATCAAACACTATTTTCTCTTCAACAGCTAGGAAAATGTAAGGAAGAAACTCGACTGACGCAACGAAGCTTTTTTTTTTTTGTTATTATGGATTAAAGCCCCAGAAACAAGAAAGTCACAAATTATTTTAATCTTTAGGTCCCTTTAGCTGACAACAAAACTTGAAAAACAGAAAGCCACATCATCTAGTTTATTCCGACTTATTCCCCAGATATTACTTTTGCTGCCAACAAAGACGAATGCATTTGTGATACCAAAGAGCATCCTTCAAAAGACCAAAACGTACCACCAAATAGTGTCCATTTCTTCCAATCTAGAGAATCTAAAAAGGAAGATCGCACCGATGAAAAACCAACGGTAGATAAAGCATTTCGGTTCCCTCGAAAAGACGTCGCGGATGAGGCAAAGCGTAGGAGACGGCGAGGTATCGATACGAGGCCATGTTCATTCGCAGCTGCTTTCGATGTTTGAACCAGAAGAGCTCGTCGTGCCAATCGCCCAGAACCCCTCATACCTGATTCTCTGCAATCGTAAGCTTCGTTTCCGTAAGCAAGTGTTTATAATACTCTACAATCTCAACATGCGGGTCATTTAGCTGATACTCCCCCTGAACCCTTATATAGTGAGTTACATTTGGATAAATTTAGCCACCTTCCTCAGATTTTCTCTCAAAATTAAAATATTTTTAAAACATGCTTTTACCTAATCTCCTTTTTTTTTTTTCTTCAACCATAATTTTAGAAATAGATATTAAATATATTTTATATATTATAAAAAAATTTATATTTAGAATTAGAGTAAAATACCTTATCATTAGAAAATAATATTTAAGATCATAACATATTTTATTAAGAAATATTGAAATATAATTTTTTAAAACAAAAGGTAATATTGAAATATTGAATAAAAGGAAATTAATATAAATATAATATTAAATAATAATGGCAAAATATAATAAATATTATGTTTATTTTTACATAATAAAAAATAAATTCATTTCTTTCTTTAACGAACACGTGTTTTAACTCGGATTGATAAAAACAATTGTACCGTAGCACATAATTACAATTTTTGTGGGCAAGAAAACACATAATTATAACTTTTAATCTAACAAATGTTTAAGAAAAGAATGATAAAACATCATCATTAATATAAAATATAAAAATTATATTAATTATATCAAGTCATAATATTTATAAATAGGTATTAATAGTGTGATTTACTTTTTAAACTCCATATGATGCGTGGAGCTCAATATTTAATTTAGATGACATGGACAAAACTGAATCAAGTGACACCATTTCACTAACCTTATTTTTTTATTTGGTATTAATTTAAAAAAATAAATGACACCCTAATATCAAATAAAACTAGTAAATTCATATTGGCTCTAAGTTGATATAATCATAACATTTGATGTCGAGATAAATGCTCTTAAACTAACCATCCCTATTTACTCTAAACTTTTATGGAAAAAAAAAGTAAAAATATTACTATGAACCTTTTCATTTGCAAGCTTATGTGTTTTTATTAGGCTATATAAAAATCAAGTGGATATTTAATAGGAAATAAGTACACTAAATATAAGTTTTCAGTATCTAATTCTTTTTCATTTTAAATTAGAATATATTTGAATTTAAAGTTACTTTAAAAAAACATGAATCTAAACCAAATATTAACCACGCGCTTGGCTTTTCAGTAGTTTTTGTTCTTTTACCAATCATGCATATTAGTTGTTTTAATCACTTATTTAAGAGGTGAAAATCTGTACCATGCCAATTTGAGTTAGTATCCTCTAATGTATTATTTGGTTTGCACAAAAAAATAATTTCTTTCTTAAGCAAATTTTATTTTTATAATTATCATTTAATATTTAATAAAAATTTCATTTACTACTATGATAGCTTGATACACCACTAAACCGAGATTTGAAATCTACCTCATCTATTTGGAAATAGAAATAATCACTTATGGGATTCCATAAATAATTATGTAGTGAAGTTGTAAAAAAGAAGCTACTTTTTAATAAACACTTAGGGTGTGTTTGGATTAGATTATATATAAGTGATTATGAGGATAAATAATTATTCATAAGTGATTATAAAAATAAGTGATTATGTCAAAAGTGATTTGTGTTTGGATATTAAGGTTTAAGTGATTATTTGGTGGATAATGAGAAGAAAAAATGAAATAAGTGATTATAGGAGGATAAGTGATTATCATAAGCTGAAAAAATCAGTTTCTTCCATAAGAACTTATTTGAGGTATAAATGTTTATTGAAAAGCTGTTTCCGTTTGACAACTCCATCACATAAGCACTTATGAATCCCCATAAGTGCTCATTTTCACAATCCAAACACGCTATTAGCCTCAAATAAGTGCTTATGGAAGAAGCTGGTTTTTTTTATTTATAATAATCACTTATTTCACTTTTCGTTATCATTATCCATCCAATAATCACTTAAACCCCAATATCCAAACACATTTCTTTTCTCAAAATCACTTATGAGATAAAAATATCCAAATACAAATCACTTTTGACATAATCACTTATTCTCATAATCTATTATGAATAAACACTTATCTTCATAATCACTTATACATAATCCAATCTAAACACATCTTAGACTGTCTATGAAATGAACTCAATTAGGGACTTTCTCGACTTGTAAGCCTCATTCTTCTCCCTAGTTTCACTTTTTCCTTCATTGGAGCAATGGCTTCAACCATATCAATAACATGATATTCCATGTTTCGGACACCTTTTCAAATATTAGAGTCAAATCGGATAAAGTTAGCTCATCCACATGTTGGGGGTGATTTATCCTCTGACCCAAAGAGCTTAATAACTGCAAGGACTAGTAAGTTTAGTAAATTCATCATGTGGATAAATTAGCATTGGGAAGCCATTTTTCATATATAATTAGATCTTATGTATTTAAAAGAATAATAAAAAAATATAACATATATGAAACTCATACCTCATCCTTACGTCTATCATATTTTTTTCCCCTCTATTTCTATCCACCTATAAAAGTGCATTCAGTTTTTGTGCATGAAAAAAATCCACAGTGGATATCATCAGAGAATATTACCAGGCTTTTGAACCCTGAAGGTACCTAGAAACAGCTATTAATTCCCTCCAATAACCATGTTAGAATACGTAAAAATAAGATTGCATGATGTCTACTATTAAACCAAGCGCACTCGACACAAAAGCATTAAAAGGCTGCAGAAACGACACAAAAGAATGCAGAACTAAATTAATTTATGCGCTATATAAGGGAATGCTCCATTGACACTAGATAGTTGAAACTTGAAACTGCCCCATCTTACTTTTGTACATGTCTCAGTAAAATCAGAACAGAAGCCAGTGGAATGACAAATTAATGATGTGAGGTCTGGGGATTTCCAGATGATTCACATCGGAAATCTCCAGTAGCTTAGAGGCACAAGGCAGGATTCACAATTTCAATCATTATCCTTGCCTAAATGTGTATATTTATGAGATATAAGCTTTGACAAGTTCTGTGTAGCTGCAAACTAAACCTGTTCTTGGGCAGGTGATCTTACCATTGTTCTTCTTAGCCATCTCTTCAAGAGCCTGCAAAAGCAGCAGAAAGAATTAGCCTAACAGAAAAAGTTAATGCATGAAAACCCAAAATAATAGGGACCTTAGAGCTATAGACACATCCATTTGGCAAGACTTGTGGTGGGTTCTCTGTGTCCATTAGCTCCTTAGTTATGTAGCAAACAAGCTTTGACTGGTGCTTCTTGGAATAAGGTAAATGCAGGGCTAGTTTCCGGAAAAGCTCCTGTGACAGAGGGTCCTCTTTTGGGCAATCATCCTCGTAACAGTATCTTAATCAAGTCAAGGAAAAAATGCACAATGGACAGCTGTAAATCATGTACACACACCAAAGCAAAGTTGAAATATGCATTGTCCAAAATTACAATTGAAGTGGCTTCATTATTATCAGTATGAAACACGAAATCTTCCAAGGCAAGAGTTAAAAATAAGAAGCATCAAGCATGCAAGACCCACACTTCTGTTAAGTTATAGTAAGGGTAGGATTAGATTGGTCAAACCTTCAACACTAGAACATAAAAAAAGTGCACCTCATTTGTCAAATGTACTCTCCCCAAATATTATTCTACCACAAGATAAAAAGTTGCAAGAACAAATCACAAAACAGATTGTGGTTATCATGAACTGCTACCTGAAAGGCACAGAATATATTAATGTAATTTATTTAAGTAGAAAAAAAATGATAATTAGTAATTCCATCCAATAGTAGGGGTTCAGTTTAAGCGATAATCTGCATTTTTCCCCCATGAAAACCACACACAGATCAGGGGGGTACCTTAAATGGTTAGGATCTGGTACTCTTAGCTTTGATATTTGTAAGTCCCCGTGATAATAGTTTTCATGTACAAGAAAATATAGGACAATTAAGCTGACAGATGGAGGTAACTCCTTCCCCAATTAAAGGTTAAAGATGAAGAAAAACAACTACGCATTTACTGCAAGCTGTATATGGATACGGAGTCTTGAGAGCAGAAAGACCAGCTTGCAGATAGATATTGACTAGAGGCTCTAAAGTCATGCCATATAACTTAAAGAACTCTTGTTTGAATTGGTCCACTAGATAATCCCATTGCTTTGCCTCAAATAAGACCTGGAAAAAATAAGGAAAAAGTCAGAGGCTAAAACCGTCAGCCCCAGAATTATAGACTGATACAATATATCAAGCAGAAAGTCAATCCAAGAGAAAATGCAGTAGATTGATCAAGGTTTGGTCATTATCCTGTTCGCAAATTCAGAATATTGTCACTTCAGTGACAATAAAATGTGCAAAGATTTTTTCTAAGAAGTAGTCACATAGATCTCAAATCATACAAACAGAGAAATCAACATAATTTGACTTAAAAGTATTTTGAACAGAAATATAAGATTCCTCAGTATATAAAAAAAAAGAAATATAAGATCCCTCATGCTCCACAATATAAGGAAAATGGAGATCGTCATCACAAATTTGAAGCATATTTTAAGCAACAAAATTAGTGTTGTTTCTAAACAGATCGGCTGAGGAATTTCTTTGTTGCCCATAGAGAAGAGACATGAATTGGGATATAATCAGAACGCTCTACAGCTTTAATAGTTGACTAACTTTTCACCAATAGCATGTATACTGATCTAGTTCAACCTTCTCTCCTTTCTTTGTCCACTCAAGAGAATTCCTTACAAAATGATGGGAATTGTATAAGGAGGATTTTGGAGAGGTTAGTACGTAATTTATCTTTCAATGTAACATTTCAGGAAAAACTAGCAATTTTTATTTAATATTATTAGTTCATTATGTATGTTCTCTTCACAGTAAATGAGAGAAAACAATATATAATGGCTTAAGAATGAAAAACTCGGTTTGTCATATATGGAGTCACTTGTACATTTCAAGCCATAGTTCCTCTTACTTTTTTCTCATAAAATTAAAGAAAACATAAATACTTGACAAACTGCCCATTAATTAAGTTTGCAACCAAGGCCACATTGAAAAGTATATACTTGCAAACCAAATATTGTTAAATCTTGCCAACATTGGAAGAACGATTAATATCACTGATGCAAAATTTGCTTAGATACAAGAAAGGTAAGGCTCACCTTGTACGTAGCACATTCAGTATCTCTTTTAAAAGCTAGTGTAGCCATAACTCCCTGCAATTCTTTCAAGTGGGTGGCACCCCATGGTGCGAGATGTTTTCTAGCATATGTTATGGCTTGTAAATTGTTCTCAGCCCGCACCAACTCTATAAATTCTTGAAGTCTCAACTGAAACTCCAATTCACTCTGTCATCAATAAAACCACTCTGCATTAAAAAGCAAACATGCTGCAATACCTCAATTTTGCAGTGTTATTACTAATTAGCACCATAGAATGTGATATGGGCAGTTATTTGCAGAAGGTATTAGCAGAAGTGACAAATGGGAGAGAAGACCAAGCTGTTTTAGACTATTATGCTACGTTTGGTTAGTAGAAGTGATTTTAAAGGAAGTGGAAATAGAAGAGGAAGTGTAAATGGAAGTGGAAGTGGAGGAGGAAGTGAGGATTAAAAAGTTATTTGGTATGAACATGGAAGTCCAATATAAATTTTACTAAATATATGTATCAATATTATGAAAAGACCAAAATGCCCCTTAAATTAAAAAAAAAAAAGAAAATAGTGTTCGAACGCCCATTGAACCACTAGCTTCAACCTCCTGAAACCACCATGAAGAATGCAGAGCTAGAAGCCATCATTTTTCGTCATCATTTTTTGAACTATAGTAGCAACCATTGTTGAACATCAAACAACCATTTTTTGACTCCAAATTAACAGTAAGAACAAAAACAAAAGGACCCAGAAACATATTTGAACCGTTGTTGACATTGACGGTGAAACCAGATCTTTGCGATTGAAGATTGTGAAAACATAGCCAAGCTTTGAAGGACCAAATTTGGAGGTTGAGGTCGCAGGTGAAGCTTAGTGCTGCAGTGAGAAGAACCCATGCTCGTTGCACCCACCGAAGGATGAATAACCTTACATTGTGCTCACTGAAGAAGGAGGTCAGTGACCACAAATTGCATCGAGCTATTGCTGCCGTCTTTGTAATGCATCGGTCGCTGCTGTCGGTGACATTGACGGTGACGGCATCAGTCACTGTCATCAGTGACATTGACAGTGACGATGATGAACCCAGAGGCTGCATCGAACAAGAAGAAGATTGATGGGCATTATAGTCTTTTATTCTCTACTTCCATGGAACTCACCGGACTTCCTTGGTCCCCCCAGTGGAAGTCACTTCAAGGCATTTAGCTGGAAATGAACTTCCCAAGGAAATCAGAATCAGTCACACCAAACACACAAGGACATGGAATCTGGTTCCATTTCCATTTCTTTGATCTCAATTCATGTGAACCAAACGGGGCATTAGTTTTGCAGATGAAAACCATAAAGTCTGTAAGAACAAAAGATTATTAGTATTCAAATGCAAACCATAGGATCTGCCATGATGACTTATCAAAATCTCTCAACTTGCTTCTTATAGAGTGCAAGGGATTAACACTTCACCTACCTAAAGAATATAAAAGGAAGTGATATCAGAAAGCCCTAAACAAGTATGACACAGGTAGAACTAAAAAGTAAATGAAATTCTATCATGTAAATTCTTATTAAAAATGAAACTCCTCCAAATGATGAAGCAGATTATTCTCCCACAACAAAAAAAAAAAAACGAAATTCCTCTTCCAATGGTTCCAAAAATAGTAGTCCAAAATTACTGACTACTGATTCAGAAGAATCCTCTGATGGAATTCCTCCAAGAAAGTTCAGATAATTAATGGAAATTTAAAAAAACTTGTACATTGTAGATCAAACGAGTATCAAAGAAGCAACAACAGAAAGGGAGTAGAGAAATGCAATGAAAGAAGAGCTTGCAACAATTAAGAATTTTACAACAAAGAAGAAAGAGAGACGAGTGAGAATGGAATCATTGACTTATGACTGTCTATTCCTATATGTCTATTTATAACCATAAAACAGGCCTATGAACTAGCTTAGGCCCAGCCCACTAGATGTTGATATACTTTCTTGATCCTTGCTGTCACATTATTCTAGCAGGTGCATAGATATTGATTATGGCCATCTTGTTACAAAGAAATTCAATTCTTATTCCATTAAGTGCCATGGTAAATAAATCTGCTACTTGATTTCCAGTATGAACATAGAAAGTGTTAATCATATTCTGTCGAGCTTCTCCCTTACGAAATGACAATACACTTTAGTATGTTCCTTCTTTTTATGGAAGATTGGATTAGACAATATATACATGGACATGACTGCTTAATAATCACAGCATAGCTTCATAGAAAATCTGTTATCTGATGTACTTAGCCAAACACCCAGCGCGTCTATTTAATTATGTGCAAGGGTAGCTCAACCAGTACAAGCCAAACCCGTAAGCAATCAACATATATTTTCATCTAGCCAACATACACACTATTCTATTGCTCCCCCTCAAGTTGAAGATATTCAAACTTCAGCTTGTTATAAACAAAATCAAATTAAAATTAAAGCAAACAAAACTCAAACCTAGCCAAAAGGGCCACAACTCCCACAGTCGCACAATCTCAATTCAAGAACTTCAGCAGCTAAAACTTTCTATAACAGTGTCCTTGGTAGACACTAGACAAACAGCTCCTAGACTTCTTCAATCTGCTTCTCGTGTGGTGGCCACTTCAAAATTCTTCTAGTTGCTCTTGTCACTCAGAGGTTTGTCAACTTTCTTCTCTCCAGTAGTCATCTCAACTGTCTCCTAATTGTTTTTGTAGAAAAATAGGAGATAGAAATATAGGAAGAGAAGAAGAGAGACTAAAGCCTCAGTGCTGCATTTGGCTCTTAATTCATATTGTACACAATTCTGAGAATACACCAAGATATATAAATAAGGAAGGAGCCAAACACAGATCAGGCTCCAATCCTCAACAAATCAGAAACTAATAACAAATTAAAAGATAGAAAGATAAGAGGAAGAAACTGAAAATAATGAAGAAGATGAAAAAAATATTATTTTGACTATTGAGGAATGTTTCTCACATCAACTAGCAGTTCTCGACCACTTGGGTTGCACAATAAGGAACGCATAACTCCAGTGATTAAGTCTTCAATAAGAAAAACTCATAATCTCTATTCCTTACAACTCCCAAGGCTGTTTGAAGAGCTTTCATTGCCATGAAGACATCCAAAACTCCATAGTAGAAAATGACATCTTCAAAATACCAACTCAAATAAAAATAACAATCCACCCTTCCAGGAAAAAAAAATCTCAACTCATATACACCTTTTCAATGCTGGAACAAAAGAATACAGTGGCTTGTTCTCTCAAAGCTTAAAAACGAAGTTTCCTCACTTCAGAAAAATTCAGAAGCATGCCGTCTGAGCATTAACCTACCTGCTCAATATCTAACCCTTCCATCAATAGAACTCATCAAAACACATCTCTCCTTACTATTTATAAACAGGCTCAAACAGAATCACAAAACTAGCCTGTTCATTTTTACCTGGTCTAAACTAGATTTTGCATTTTTCAAACAGTATTATATGGTGGACACCATTCCTTCTGGTAGAACTCAATCAATTAGTTGAGGTAGATCTTGAAAAAATGCAGATAAACATGTCTTATGTATAAAGAAAAAGAAGATTTATATAAATAAAAGTATCAAGAGAATCAACTATCTATATGTTATAAATAAGCCCAAATCAAAGTACAAACCTTTGACTTCTTTAACCTTGACTTGTTCTCCGCACACCAAGCCAAGGCAGGTGCAACATCCTCATTTTTTAAAGCATCAATAACCACTTTTGCTTCCTGGAATATATCAATATCCACAAGATCCTGATGCAAAAAAATTGAATATGACCACCATCAGATCCAAAGTTACACAAGAAGCAAATTGCAACAAACTACCCTGAGAAGAATTACAAGAACATGATATTGCTAGCATTCATGGTGACCACCATATTCATCACAAAAATGGACTTTGAATGATCCTCAAACTCAAACATATACGTAGCATCTTTATTTGATATTTTACCCAACAAATATGAAGGATTAAACTATAATGATGGTGATTCCAAAGGTATTTCATGAAAATGAACTTCAGATTTATTATGTCCAGTCTCCCACCTCAGCCGAGGAAATGAAGCTGACATTTGTTTTTCAACTTTTGGAAAGCAATATCATACTTCCTGGAGGTTAGTCTTTTCAGTTAGCTCAATGAACATTGAGTTTACTTCTCCAGCATATGGGTACCTCATATACATTTTGAATATACACAAACGAATCACAATAGCAAAACTATAAAAGGTGACAATTAGATTGACACCAGGCTAAACGAAAAATTCTGGAAAAAAAAAAATTGCACCTAGTCTCACAAATAAGCATGATTTTTTCACTTTGACATGATAGCTTTTGGAACCTTCAAAATGACAATCTTGGTAGGGATAAAGGGTTTAAAAAGAAGGGGTTTCTGCCTTTTACTTGCAAGGAAAAGTTCATGCTTGATCTTTTTTATTTGCAAATAGAGTTATATTCTTTTAGATAAGGAGCTATGAGATACACATCATTACCAAGTGATGTTACCAAAGATTTATATAGCACTGCTCTCCTCCTCCCTCACCTTTTCCAACCAAAACTTCAACCCAAGTGTCAAGGACAAATATTCTTGACATTACCCACCAAAGCATATTGAACACAAATTTCCTTGGGACAACTAGCAAGATGAATACAATATATAGGTGGTGCTAGGTGTGGTCTCGTGATGAGGGGTGTGGGTAGTTAGCAAAAGATCTTGAGTTCCAACGCTTTTTAGTTATTCCATCATGTACCAACAAATGATATGCAAGTCAGAAAAATAATAATAAGGAGACCTATATTAATAAATAATCACGACAAGTATTGTTTGATCTAGATATGCAGAATCCTCAAGATTAAATGCTCATTGATTCCTCATAAAACGCACATTTCACTACGGATGATACGCAACTAAAAGAAACCCATCTTCGAAGAAAAATAAAAAATGCGTAAGACTACCTGTATATTGCTGCCTTCAGCAAATTTCACTGCTGAGTCATAATATGACATTCTCAACATATAATCAACAAGAATCCGGTTCAGGCGTGTGCTATTCCACTCTGACATATTTTCCGCATCAGCAGATTCTAAGTGATCAAGACGTACACGACACTTTTGTGCTTGCAGATGCTCCACTCGATTTCCTTCCTCCAACTTAATCCAATTTTCAAATGATTATCATCGTAAGTAAGCTTATATAAAAAAAGAGTGACCTTTTCACATTGGGACAATCATCCAGGGATGAAATAAAATAATTGAAAATGAGAAGGACAAAACATACAGAACAAGAGAACTACTTTATAAAACAAAAGAAAAGAAACAAATTCTTCAACCATTTAACAACCACATTACAGTTAAAACAACATTTGCGTCATTCGTGATGCATTTAAGACTTTGCTTGTCCTCAAATTGATTTATTTAATTGTAAACCACAAGTTCATATTAGTTTATTGCGACTTCAAATCTAAATTTCAAACTAGCACGTGAGAATTCATGAATATATTTTTTTATAATATCCAATATTATATACATCAACCATGAAATCTTTTGCAATTGTACTCAAAAGTCAAAAATAAAAGCCCGTAACTTAGATTATCATCAATTTAGAAACCAATGAAACTAAATAAAAGAGAAAACGATTCACTCTTTCCAAGGTTACAAAGCTGAATGACGCAATTAGCATAATTGAGTCAAATTCAAATCAATATTTGGGCTAGCATTTACCTTCCTCTTCAACCCTTGGAGCCTAGAGACAAGAGAGTTTAGGCGGTTGACGGCATCATCAGAGGATAAATTGCCGTCATTGGCGGCATCAGAAACACTGGAGATAACAGCAGACATGTCTTTCTCGACGACGCGGTGGTTAGCTCGGATCGTCTTCTTGTAGTGCTCAAAAGGGGCCCTCATGAACTGATGTTCGAGCTTCAGAGACTCGGTCAGTTGGGCAAGGTTTGAAGACGGACGGGATGGAGTGGGCGCGGTGGCGGTTGAGGTTGTGCTGCTGTTACCTTTGGGAAGGGAATCAATTTCCATTTTACGAAGGAGGACGAAAGACAACGGAGCGAGGGAAGAAATCTTTGTTCACGTAAAGACGGGGCCACTCTGGCATGCTGTCAATGCAAGTTATTAATTATTAATATTTAATATAAAAAATACTGGGAGTCGATTGTTCACAATTTAAATTACATTTTTTAAAACTATTATAATTATAACTATAATTAGGTCATAAAATTTTAAATATTTTTATGATGTTCAAAATTATGTATATCTTAAATTAAAATAACAGAAGTATTTATAAATCTAATTACCAATGTTTTAAAATGTGAACTCATACATTTGTGTAAAAAGTAATATTGATATCAATATCGATCATAATATTATAAATATTATATATTCTTATTTCAAATATAAGACATTACTACTTATAAAAAAAATACTTTTAATACATTTTTTGGGCCTTTAAAAAAACTTTATTTCATAAGCAGCACAAAATTACACA
The DNA here is from genome assembly GCA_026686845.1 of Adenanthera pavonina. Taxonomy (NCBI): domain Eukaryota; kingdom Viridiplantae; phylum Streptophyta; class Magnoliopsida; order Fabales; family Fabaceae; genus Adenanthera; species Adenanthera pavonina. The sequence goes on along the minus strand of JAIVEN010000001.1, from coordinate 46,306,425 downwards.
AAATAGTTCACCAACAACTAAACAAATAGGAAACAGCATTTTTTTTTGGTAAACAAACAACCTTTTTTATTATTTGAAACAACTAAATATACATATTTATACCTTGAAAATGATATCATATAAAATAAAATTTAATTTTATGATCTCTTTCTACTCAAAAAATATAGAGTGTCACTGAACGATTAGACCAAAGATAATAGGAAAACAACATATTACACAAATAACAAACCACAAACTAGTACTATGCATTGAATCTAAGGGAGAAGGAGTTCTCCAAGCTTGGTTTTTTTGATATTGTGAAGGCTTAAACTTGACAACTTGTTTGAGGGACGTGCCGTTTAACTCCAATTACTTATTATTTTAAATTTATTTTTCACCCTAAAGAAGTCAATATAATATATTTTTTGAAAAACGTAAATTTTCATGACAAGCAATTTATCTAATTAACAATAACAATTATCTATCATGAAAGCATAATTTGTCACGTGTATAATTGAATTGGAGCAATTTTTTGTGCATTTCAACTATTCAGTCGATTCTTGACCAAAAAAAAACTATTCAGTCTATTCTAGAAAAAAAAAGAGTAATAAAATGATTTGTTTTTTCTAATATAATAATATATTAATCTGATGCTACATTAGAGACTACTAATTGATTGATTTTGGAACAATTATTTTTATTTCATTTCATTTCAATAATATTTGGAGTGGAAGGGAGATAAATTCCCTCCCCTCGACTACAACGCTGTTTGGGATTTCAAAACGAGAGGATAATGCCGTCTTCTCTCTCACTGCCAAAATGGATTCTGCTACTTCCTTAGCTTTGGACCTTGTAAGCACCCATTGCTGAATCTCTCTACAATCTCCATCTCTTGCGTTTGTGTTTTCATTTCTTCTCTCCTTATTTGCAGGCTTTTCATTTTGATTTCCGCAAGAATCTCAGTTTGAGGCCTTACAGAAAGCCAAGAGTTCGGGCTCGCTTCTCCCAGGTTAGCTTCCTAGCGGTTTTTCTTTTCAAGTCTTCCACTCCTTGCTTGCTTTTTTTATTTTAATTCTTTTTGGGAGGAATAAAAATTTTTTGTGCAGTTTTGAGACATAATTAATTTCAATTATTGTTGTCAATTTGTCATTAATAATGGTGTTGATGCTACGGATATGTTGGAGTAGATTGTACCTTCGGGCTGCATTAATTTGCATCAGACTATTGGATAGATTGTTAGTGACTTTGTTATCGAATGGCTTAGACCTTCCATACTCATTGATTCACAGCAATGTATTGAGGCCTAAGTGGAAAGTTCAGATTGTTTCTTATAACCATCAGATTTATATGGTGAAAAGGTCCACTTGTTTATAAGAATTACAGGGGAAACTACTCTCTTTCAATATAAAGTTGTGAATCTTGTGATTTATGGGAAATGAATTTATCAGAAGCGTCATATGTAGCAATAGATATGAATTGAGAACAGAGATTAAACATAAGCACCATTGAGAAGCGATTTCTTCAAACGTTAAGCTAGAAAATAAAAATGGACATATAAGGTAGAAATGGGCGTTGCCTGTAAAATATAAGGCTTTCTAGCCTCAATTAGGCAGATTACTGCAATATTATCTCTTTCAGTATATTTGTCCTTATTTGATTTGGTTTCGTTGTTGATGTTGCTAAGAGAAATTTAAAAGTGGTTGATAGAGGTAGCTAGTTATATCAAATTTAAAATTTTATTTTAGTTAGTTTTTGCTCATTTTGATCCCTCTCCATAGTTAAAAGTTCCTTCTTTTAATCAATCTTCATCAAGTGCTCAAATTGGTTAGTCCTTTCAACATTTCTGGCAGGAAATAAACCTTTCAAAGCCAGCACAAGAACAAGATACAGGAATTAAGGGAGTGACAACCATATCAGTCAAAAAGGACCTTATTTTAGGCTATGACAATTCAGTGCATAAGCAAAATAGCCTGCCTCCATTAGTCAGTGCATTGAAAGCTTCAGCTGAAGAAAACACGGCCAGTTTTCACTTCCCTGGACACAACAGAGGGCGTGCTGCTCCTGCTTCACTTACTCAGCTCATTGGACGAAGACCATATGTTCATGATTTGCCTGAACTTCCAGAGCTTGACAACCTCTTTTGTCCCCAGGGGCCCATATTAGAAGCACAAAGACAAGCAGCCAAATTATTTGGATCATCAGAGACATGGTTTCTTGTTGGAGGTACTACTTGTGGAATCCAGGCAGCAATAATGGCAACGTGTTCACCTGGAAAATTTCTGATTCTTCCTAGGAATTCTCATTTATCCGCCATATCTGCCATGGTATTATCTGGTGCACTGCCTAGGTACATCATTCCTGATTATAATAATGACTGGGACATTGCTGGCGGTGTCTATCCTTTACAGGTGATTAAGATATTATGCATGATCAGAGGGATGGGCAGATTTTTTCATTCTCTTGGCTTTTAGCATGAGTTTATTATTGCACTTGTTGAACATATGATCAAAATCATTAAAACAGCTATCTACATGAGTTTTTAGTATTGTGGCAGATGAACACTTTGCTGATGATATTTTACTTTCCTCTTAGTAGTTGCAGTTTCTTTTCTTCCTCTGATATTCCCTAATCTTGGTGGGATGGCTGGATGTTATGCAGGTATTGAATGCTATCAAGGAGTTACAAAGGGAAGGTCATGAAGCAGCAGCAGTTTTCGTCACTTCACCTACTTACCATGGTATTTGCAGCAGCTTGAGTGAGATTTCTGAGTTATGTCATTCTCATAAAATTCCTCTGATTGTTGATGAAGCTCATGGTGCACATCTTGGGTTTCATTCTAAACAGCCTAAATCAGCTCTCCAGCTAGGGGCTGATCTGGCTGTACAGTCCACTCACAAAGTTCTGTGCTCTCTTACTCAGTCATCTATGTTACATATGTCGGGTAATATCGTAAATAAGGAAAGAATTTCTCAATGCCTCCTAACTCTTCAAACAACAAGCCCTAGTTATCTACTGTTGGCTTCCCTAGATGCTGCAAGGGCTCAGCTTAATGAGAGCCCTGATACTGTTTTCAATCAAGCAATGGATTTAGCCTATGAAGCACAATACCTACTAAAAAACATCCCGGGCATCTCAGTGCTTGAAGATTCAAGCTTTCCATTATTTCCAGCTATTGATCCATTGCGGCTTACTATAGGTTTTTGGCAGCTTGGCCTATCTGGTTATGAGGCAGACGAAATCTTATACAGGGATCATGGAATTGTCTGTGAACTTGTTGGGAACCAATCTATCACTTATGCATTTAATCTTGGAACTTCTAGGGATCATGTTCAGAGGCTTATATCGGGAATAAAGCATCTAGCTGCAGCATATGCATCCATCTCACAACCTGAACCGAGGGTGTTCTCCCACATTTCACCCTTTGATGATATGATCATGAGTTTGATACCGAGAGATGCCTTTTTTGCAAGTAAAAGGAGAGTAACATTAAGAGAGAGCCTCGGTGAGGTTTCTGGTGAACTTATATGTCCATACCCACCAGGCATACCTGTATTGATCCCTGGTGAGGTTATCACTGAAAGAGCCATCAATTACTTGTTGCATGTTAGAAGTAAAGGTGCTGTAATTACTGGAGCCTCTGATCCCTCAATTTCTTCTATAGTTATCTGCAATGTTTAGTGTATAGCTGGGGAGAAATAATTTGAAGTTGAAAATGCCAAAGGGGTTTCCTTCAGCTCACACCAGAAGGTGGATTGTACAGAGTCCTGTGCAAGTTGTTTTAGAAGATTGGCTTTGGCAAAACATGTTCTGAGTCACAGCTTGACCTGAAATTGCAAGAAGATATGAGTAATGACGAAATATCTTATCACTACTGATCGGACAAAGTCTTCCTGAGCTGGTCCATTGGACTGAACCTAATTACTTAGGCTAACAGCTTCTGAGATCTCAATTTCCTTCAGTGATGGTATATATGTATCTGGCTCTTGTCTAAGTTGAAGAAATAGAGCTCCAAGACCCCTATTATGGCAAATTGAAGAAGTTTCTTTCAATAAAAAGAAGCTTCAAAAATGGAATTAATGGGTTCAATGTACTTCATGATGGTGCAAATTTGAATATTCATATTTGCAAATCTGAATTGCAGGATATGGTGCAGAAGGAGCAGGGGCCACATACATGTATGGCTTGGCTGTTTGACTAGTCCAATCTTCTAGAAAATTCTTACAAATTAATTATCCACAAAGTTTGAGTAATTTGTTCCCAACATGTTACATAAGATTTTATATTCATTCTCAGTCTATTTACTTCAATCAAAACATCCTTCTCATGATTAATTGAAAGTTCAAAACACGGATTTGCATGAATATACAATGTACGAATAAACTAGAAAGAAACATTGAATTTTGGGTTAATAAATGGATCAAATTTAATCTTGGAAACTATATGAACTTTCAATTAACTAAATAAAGGAGGAAGGAAAATGAGAAAAAGTTGCCAAATATGGTGGTTTGTTGGAGGTCAAGGTCAAAACCCCAAGCAATAAATTAGAAAACCACAACCAATTAACCTGAAATTCCAAAAGCTCCCATGGGATCGATGCCCCTCACCATGAATTAATTCTTCCAAAACTGAGTGATATTAATTTGTTTCATACTTTCTTTTTTTAAGGGAAAATAGAGAATCCCCACCATTGCAAATCCTCAAAATTAACCAAGGCTTCAACCTTCTGAAACTTTCTGAAGAAAGTCTTGCTTTTGTCCATAAGGTTCATAGCCCAGGTTCTGAATATGCTTTCATAAAAGGGGTTTGCAACATTGTCTCAGCGCGCGCACACATATATTTTCAAGGTATGCTGGTTTTATTTTGTTATCTTTTTTATGTATGTTATATTTGTGTTTTTCTTTTTGAATATCTATCTTACATTTGTCGGGTTTCTGTAATATGAAAGTTAACTAGTATTTAATTCAAAGACTAAGTGTTAATGCAATTTCAAAGAATTAGTATCTAGCAAAATGATGATTTCTCTACTAATTTTGATTAGTTGAAATTCAAAATGGCAACCAGATAATCAATGTTTATTAAAAAAAAATCATTTCTATGCCTCTTGAGAAGGATTTGAAAATTTTCTAAAACCTTAAATTTATCTCGAGATTGTTTAGTTATAAATTAAAGATCAAAGTAAGATTGAAAATGCAACAAATGACAAGAAAGCTCAACTTTTGCGGGGGCAAAAAAGCTACCTCAATCATTTGCTTATTGTCGTTTGAGAGAAACTGTACGTATTTGATTGTGTTCGATCAACTAATAAAGTTATTACGAAATATATTTAACTTTAAAATAAAACAAATTATCTGAATTTTTGGACTAAAATGTTGACATTAAATCTCATTTCATGAGCTCTTTTCTTTTTTCATCAATTTTCAAACATGTATATATAAATCAATTCTATCATGAGATTTCAGTTGGTAAATTAACCTAGCTTTCCCACCATTTAATACTGCTACGATTGATGATACCCACATGTAAAACTTACATCCAAGACTTGAAAAACAACATCAATATTAATTATCGAGCTTTCACGTTGATTTTGTTCTATAATCGATAACGCAGGTTTCGGACATTCGAGCATCTTCTGTGATCGATGAACCCCAACGCACCATATTATGGTGCTAGTGTTCATTAAGAGGCATGCAATTTCTGAAACTTCTGATTTGGGTTCAGTCACGTAGATAGCCCAGCCTAGAAACTTAGGCGGTTCTGTCAGAAACAAATAAGGTTGCAGGATGTTTTCGAGGGAGACTATGTAAGTAATTATGGTAGCTGCAACAATCAGGCGAATTGTGTCACCCTGTTGGAAATCATCTCGTGATGGGGGTGGTGAGAATTCTAGTAAGAACGGGGATGCCAATGGTCGTGTCGATGGGTTACTGTGGTACAAAGATTCTGGAAAACATGTGAATGGAGAATTCTCCATGGCTGTTATTCAGGCCAACAATTTGTTGGAGGATCAAAGCCAACTTGAATCAGGCTCGATGAGCTCGTTTGAGGAAGGCCCTCTAGGCACTTTCTTGGGGATATATGATGGCCATGGAGGTCCTGAAGCTGCTCGCTTTGTAAATGACCACCTGTTCAAGAACATCAAGAGTATGTTTCCCTTAATCACACACATGAACTTGATATCACCTTTTGCTTAAAGCCAGATTACATTAATTGTATAGGGTACCTCGAATCTTTTTCTTCTAAACCAAGTGGGGCCCACCCCACTTGTGTGTCTGTCTCTCGCCTCGCTGCTGTCAAGAGAGAGGTTTTTCATATCTAAATTTAATATGAAGTGTGAACAATTCAAAAGATATATGCAGACTATAATTATCCCTAAAAATGTATAGATTTTACACATCTCAAGAGAATGTTGTACTTAAACTTTTTTGGAGCCTCATACGGAGACGTTGTAAACCTTTTTTTCATTAGACTTTAAGAAAAAGAATACTATAAACTGACTTGACACAACCTCTCTTGACCTATAATCATATGTCGTTATATTTATGATTCTTTTCCGTTTATATACTCATTTTACATTCTAATCTTACTCACACTTAGCTAAACAATTCACCCTTTCAGCTTAAACAAAAACACACGGACACCCATCACTTAACTATATATGAGAAGTTGTGTTTTATCCATCCATTGATAATGATTCATTGTTATATATGTGCAGGATTTACTTCAGAGAATCAAGGGATGTCAGCAGAAGTGATAAAGAAAGCATTTTTGGAAACAGAAAAGGAGTTTCTATGCTTAGTACAGCAGCAGTGGGAGAAGAAGCCACTGTTAGCATCGGTTGGATCGTGCTGTTTGATAGGGATAATATGTAACGGCATGGTGTACGTTGCTAATGCAGGAGACTCTCGTGCTGTGTTAGGCAGACTCGACAAAGCCGATAAAGACATCAAAGCCATTCAGTTATCTTTTGAGCACAATGCTAGCATGGAATCTGTCAGACGCGAGTTGCGTTCTTCTCACCCTCATGATCCTCACATTGTCGTCCTCAAGCACAAGGTCTGGCGTGTCAAGGGTATCATTCAGGTATCTTCTAGTCCAGATTCGAGCATTATTGGGTTTCAACTGGGAATAGCTCTTCCAATGTAATTTTTTAAGGAATAGTCATTTTTACTCAACACTACCGCCATTGATATTACGAGAGAAGGCTTTGAAACATAAGAATGTCAACCATTACTCATGTGTACATGCAGGTTTCGAGATCCATAGGAGATGCGTATCTAAAGAGGGCAGAGTTTAATAGAGATCCTCTTTTGGCAAAATTTAGAGTATCAGAACCATTTGAGAAGCCGATCTTGAAAGCAGAACCAACGATATGTGTGCAAAATCATCACCCAGACGATCAGTTCCTTATATTTGCATCAGATGGCTTGTGGGAGCACTTGAGCAATCAGGAAGCTGTTGAAATTGTCTACAACTATCCACGCAATGTAGGATTTCCCAATTCATACACATATATACATATATTGTTGAGTTTCTTTGTGTTTCTGTTCCATTTTGATACCGGTGGTCTTCCTAGCTGTTATTGCATGTTCTGTGTGTGTGTGGATTGCTAGTGCAGTTATATTAGTAACTAGCAATAGGAGACACAAAAAGAATTAATGGGATATGGTCTGTCAGGAGTATACCCACTTCCTTTCTCTTATTTTACATACAGTACAGCATAACTTAAAAATAAAAGAAGTAAATAAAAAATAAGTCAGTGTGTAATCTTCAGCTTGATATTTATTTAAATGTCTTTTAACAAAAAAGTTGATGTTTAAATTGTTCATTATTAATTAGTCACAGAACTTAGGGTTTTGAGAAGAGAGGACGAGAGAGGAATTGAACCCTAGTATATTAGATGCTTGAAAAATTTTACCTTAAATTAATGAAGTGTCATTTGAGCAGCAGAGACTCTTAGCAAACCCAAACTTTTAAATTTTGTAATTTGGAGTATACATCTTTAGCATACATCTCTTGGACCATCTAAATTTGATTTAGATTTTCAATTTAAGTAACTATATATTGTTTAAGTTGATGATGATGATGATGAAGCAGGGAATAGCAAAGAGACTGGTGAAAGCAGCACTGTGTGAAGCAGCGAAGAAGAGAGAGATGAGATACTCAGACTTGAAGAAGATCGACAGAGGAGTGAGAAGGCATTTCCATGACGACATCACTGTCATCGTTTTGTTTTTGGATTCCCATCTCGTCAGTCGCACCACCTGCACCTGCCCTGCCCCTCTGCTTTCTCTCCGACCCGGTGCTGCCACTGATTCTCATGTCTGATCCATTTTCTTTCTTTTATTTTTCATACATACACACATGCATATATATATTTATATATATTCGTCATAATATATACAGAAGTTCGATCTTCACACAACCTTGTATAAGATCAGAAAAAGGTAAAATTTATCCAATGAGATTTATTTGAGTGACTTCCATTCTCTATCTGGTCTTCTTCTTCTTTGTTTTTTTTTTGTGTTTCCTACTGTTGTGTGTCTGGTATATATTGAAAGGTTTAATTACGGCGTTGCAGATTTGCAGGTAGATTAGAGAAAGAATGAGTTGCCTTCTTCTTCTTCTTCTTCTATTTCTTCTGTCATTCTCGTAAATATCACATCAAATTAAAGAAGATGGATAATGTTATGTTGTATACGTACTTGTAGTGGGGTTTAATTTAACAGATTTGATGATATATAATAATTAAGGGTTAATTACGTACAACTTCGAAGTGAAAAGTCAAACCAATTAAGCCACTTGCAATGCAAAACCGTTCAACTGCTGACCACCAAACTTGACTTCTGGCCATTCTACTACCACTTTCCCAACTTGGACGTTTCAACATTCTAAGTAACCAAAACTAAATATAGATAGATAGATAGACAGATAGAGTACTAGATAGAACGAAAGGAAGGAGATACGATACGCAAAGCAGGGATGTGAAATAATATATTAATACTCCATAAATTGAAATCCATGGGTTCTATTATAGTTAACTTTTTTACGTGAAAAATGTGGCATTTTGAAATGTCATATATATTCTGATTTATGTGGTGTACTTGAATTTCATCATTTCTATTTTTACACTTTATTTAATATATAAAATAAAATAAATAATTTTGTACTTCAAAAAATATAGTAATAAAAATAAAATACATTTCTCTAATACATTCAAACCAGTAACTATTCTCCAAACCACATCCTCTTATGTAACAACAGAAATGTGATTAATGGTAGCAGCAATGTTGCTTAATTTTGTACGTTGTGATGTAAATAACGTTAATTACTTTTTCTTTTGGATCCTAACAAGTAAATCAATTTTTTTTTTCTTTTCACTTTGTACAACGGGCGAAGAATATTATAGAAAATTGTAATTCTAGGTGGTTGTTCCATCAGATTAGTGAATATCTATATTTCATACCTAATAACTTTACGTAAAAATTTCATTGATAAAAAAATAAAAAAAGAATTGGAGTTAGGTGATCCATCAAGAGCAACCCCTAGGTATTTAATCTGGACAAATTTCTGTTTGTTGGTAATCAATTCATCAAACAATTCTAATTAAGACAGAAAATGGCAAAGCTGGTTGTAGCTTTTCTTGTTCATTTGGCTTTTGCTATTATCAGAAGCTCAGCCACAACCTACAATGTTGGAGATAACTCAGGTTGGGATATCAGTACTAATTTTGATACATGGGTTCAAGATAAGAAATTCAAGGTCGGCGATGTTCTTCGTAAGTATATTATAACTTTTCTTTTTTAGGGATAATCACAAAAGTTTTTTTTTTTAATTCTGTTTCTCGATCATTGGATTATATAGTGTTTTCTTAGGAATAAGCGTACGTAGGTTTTTTTTTTCTTCTTCTTCTTATTTATTTTGATATCTTCATCAAATTATTTTCAAACAGTGGAGTTGTGGTCCCAATATATTTTTATTTTGGCAGTTTTCCAATATTCTTCATCTGAAAGTGTGGACGAGGTTACAAGAGAAAACTACAAGACATGCAACACAAACAAGGTCTTAGCAACTTTTGGCAATGGGAACACCTCTGTGCCATTAACAAAACCTGGAGACAGGTACTTTGTGAGTGGCAACAAACTGTATTGCCTTGGAGGGATGAAGCTCCATGTTCATGTTGAAGGTGACAGTACTGCCTCTTCACCGGCTCAGGCCCCGGGTAAGGCGGCAACGGTGGACAGTTCATCAGGGCATTCGCAGCAGCCTGCGGCAACGTCGAAGAAAAACACTCCTCTCACAGGCGGGGCTGTGAATTGTGGAATGGATATGACTGTTAAGTTGGTTTATGTTGGTCTTATGGTGGTTTCTGTTCTCTGGATTTTCCAGATTTGAGTATAGTGATGATTTGAGCGTAATGTTTAACGACACAAAATTTATGATTTGCTCTTGGAAGGCTGAAGAACTCTTTCGTGCTTGATTGTTGGGTGTTACCATTGAGATGACATGTATTTTTCTCTTGTTTATGAATTACAAACCCTCGCATTTGATGGTGCCTCCAGCAAATCTAAGTTAAGACTTAAAATATGAAGAGAAAATGCATCTATACAACTAAATTTTTTTTAAAAAAAATTACAAAAATAAATCATCCTACTTAAAATTTCTCATTACTATTTTTAAAGTTATAATATGATTTTATTGATATAATACAGATATTTTACTTTGATGTTATTCATAAAATTAAAAATTCTTATAATATTTGAGGGATCAAATTTTTATTTTAAATAATGTAAATACTAATTTTAAAAAGGATATAAGTTGTTATAATTCTTCAATATATTGTCATTTTCAAAATTCCTAATTGTTATTAATATAAATATATTGGGTAGGCTTCTCATGTATTTCACTAGGCAAAAAAAAGGTTATGTTATTCGTAAGTTTTATATTTTATATAGATAATTATATAACAACTTGGTAATTTTTATAAAATTGTATAAATTATGTAGATATCCACAACCTTCAAAGTTTCATATCCTCCATATCCATTAGAATTCCTCATTTAAAGCTCTAAAACCTTCAAATCAATGGCTTAGGAGTTTTTATATGATTAATACATATAACCTCTAAATGTTATATATTGCATAATTATGTAGATTATTTTTCATTTATGCAATTATAACTCCTAGGGTTAGTTTCAAGAGTTGGAGGCTTATAAATAGAGGTCTAATACAAAGCATTATACATACATGAAATCTATGTGAATAAGAAGTATACTCCTCTCATTGCTTTTATCTAAAATTCTTTCTTGTTCTTATTGAATTCTTTATATTTCTAATTGTTTCATAACATAACACAAGTCTTTACCAATTTTTATATAAGAGGTAAAATCACTACGGGTTTCCATCTCTTGAAGGAGAGATGGTTTGATCCAAATTCTTTAAGCTGAAGTCTTCTCCAATTTGTTCAGTTAATTGTAAGGGGAATTAGAATTATGCTATATCCATAGAGATAAGAATTTTATTTTTTTGATCTTTACTATGGTAAGAATTTTATTTTGATCTTTACTATCTATTATTATCCTATATATTTTATTCAAAAGTTCATGTAATCTATAATATAACAATGATAAATTTGATATTTTAAAGTCATATAATTAGATGGCCAGCAGCTATATTACTTTTGATTTTGTGATTAGTTGGCCAGAAACCACATCACCTTTGATTTTGATTAAAAACTATATCTTATGGTCTCCATGAATTATATAAATTCATAGAAGAATTTGTGGCAATTTGATACTTTGATGATTATTGAATATCATGGCCCAAAAAGTTAATGGTTTAAATATATTATGGCAAGCAGAAAGTCGATGACTTTTAAAGATAATTTTGCTAAAACCCTAAAAGGCTAATATTGTGCAAATTTTATGCCACTAAACATATTGAAAATTCTCCAAATTTAACATGGCGATGAACAAACTAATGACCACATATGAGGATTATGTAAATTAGCTAAAAAAAGGCAACAATAATTTGTCATGGCTATTGAAAAAAATATTTCCATGGTTATAAAAGTGTCAGAAGTTTTTTGCCATGACTATTGAAAGAAAATTATGAGTTATGGTTATAATATAGCTAGAAGCCATATAGATATGGATAAATGGTTTATTGAAAATGATAAATACTAAATGTGATTATGAAGACAAAATGACCATAAGATATGGAGAAAAATGGTTATGAAATAATTAAATTAAAAAATTAGTTATTGTTCATATTGTGATATCATTCGTACTTTGTTCACACACATATATTTTGTCATTTATATTTTATTCATATATTTATGTGACACTTGAATTAAAAATAAAATAAAATACACACAAGTAAAATTCAAACTTTCTGATTCTATTCTAGTTTCATATATGGTGGATTTCTTAAGAATGAAAATTGTTATCTTGGTGAAGTTTTTTTTAGACATACTTTTCAATAGAAGCATTTAGATAATGCTAAGAAAATCTTCTTATGAAGAATTGAGCATAGAATATTTTATGAATAAATTTGTATCCTTTGGGAAAATTGAGAGAAAAAAATTGAATTGTCATATTTACCCTTAATTTTATATTTAGGGGTATTTTGGATCTTAATTTTTTTTAAATAATGAATTACTTTAGTTATTTGCATCAATTTTATTTAATTTTAATTAAGTCACAAAACATCAAAATTTCTTTGCCGGATGCTTAAGTACTTTCATCTATGCAAATTTTTTTCTAATCTCTTTTGAATTTTCTCAATAGTTTATCGGATAAATTGTGAAATGTTACAAAATATATGTATAGGAAGTAATGATTTTTTCTAAATATAATAAAGAGATATCAAGAAAACAAAGTAAAAGAAATGTTTGATCCTGCACTTTATGTCTTATATTTTAAATGTGTTCCAGAAATAACAATATTAAAATATTTTGCTAATAGAAATATAAACTGATGATATATGTAAATATAAATTGTGTTAGTTTTGATGTTTTGATGAATTTCATATAGTAAAATTGACTAATTAATTCCTGAAGAACTATTATGTACATGCTAATTTATAGTTAAAAAATATGCTTTAGATTATATTTGATATTAGTAGTATTTCTCTAATTAGAAAATAAGTTATCATAATATTGGCATTATATTGAATAGTACAGAAATGAAAAGTATTTGGAACAACTATATTATATTATATTATTCTCATGAAGCAAAATTAATCATTGATGATATATTTTGTTTCAAATATATTTGTTTATTTTCAAAGATGTTATATTTGGATGTCACATTGAGATTGTAACTAAAAATTATATGATATTAAACCCGAAGTTTACTAGTAATTGAAAAATTATTACAGTTAATATAAAGCTTACTAATCTAAATATTTATTACTTGGTATGACCAATTTGATCATTCTGGAGTATTATGATACAAAAGTTTATTGAGAATTCACATAGACATCCATTGAAAAACCTGAAGATTCTCCATAAAAGCCACAATATTAGATAATCCAAGAATTATCTTATGCTATTTGTTCTCAAAGCATATTAATTTTTAAATCATCACTAGCTATAATTGGGATTAGATCCCTATATTTCTGGAATGTATCAAGCTGCCCATTCAGAATATCACCATGTGAACCACATAAATACTGACTTTAATAGATGTATCTATGAAATAGTCACATGTGAGTTGATTATCATTTTACAACCTGAAGTTTGCAATATTATTCATACAAATAATTATATTTTCCATAATATGTGATCAAGATGTTTTTTTTAAATGCTAATGAGTTTATACCTCAGGTTTTCAATGATCATGGTATGCTTATTAACAGAATAATTGAAAAGCCTATTTTGACAAAATGGTCCAGCAAAATCATTTATCAAATGCCTCCAATAAATAGTTAGAATAATGTTTATGAGAACAAGATTTTTCATATGAAAATATATAATTTTACATGGTGTAGCACTTCTATGCATTAAGGCAAAAGTTATTATAGTTTTTTCCAATTACAATTGATTTTTTGTGAGAAGTCAGAAATTTTCTGTCTTAAATATAATATGCAATGTATTTGTTTATTTCACTACCATAATGTCTAGATGGATATTTAAAGAAAGCTAAAAATAAATGTTGGTAAAGATTCTCCTTTTTCTTATTTGTCTCTAAATGAAACTGCATGATTTGTTTTTCTAGCTTGAGGGGGAGATAATAAGTAGCTGGAATAGTAAAGATATGAAATACATTATCACAATCTTATTCTGATTCTCACACAAATATAGTATGAACCAGAAGTTCATCAAATAATGAGCCATATGCATTCATTGGCCTAGATGAAAACAATCAAATTTCATATTTCAGCTAAAAATGCTTCAATCAATGTTTGAGTAGGACAAACAAAAATGAGTCATACCTGAAGTGTGTAAGATCAGTCGATTCCAAAGATAAATATTTTAGAAAAAAAAATGGAGCAAATAATCAACATGATCATGTTGAGAAGGCAGACACTCTAGAAGAGATTTAAGATATAACTAATAGTAAAACTCCAAAAGAGGTTCAGATATTTGAAAATAATGAAGAGATTTCAATAAATTATGTTTCCATGGGAAAAAGATGGAATTGAAAAGATATAGTTGTTAACAACATATTTTCATATAATGTGATAGTTAAAATAATAAATCAAAATGAGAATTTTGAACCAAAATCTGCTGAAGAGTGTAAACACAGAAATGATTAGCTAAAATAAAAAGAAGCAATTCAAGCTGAATTAAATTCATATTCAAAGCGTGAAGTTTTCGGACCTGTAGTTCAAACACCCCAGGGTGTAAAACCTGTTGGATATGGATAGGTATTTGTGCAAAAATGAAATAAGAAAAATGAAGTTGTTAGATATAAAGCAAGACTTGTAGCACAAGGATTTTCACAAAAACCTGGTATTGATTATAAAGAGACATATTTCCTTGTGGTGGATGCAATCACTTTACGGTATCTAATTACTTTGACAGTATACAAAAAACTTGACATACATTTAATAGATGTTGTTACTACCTATTTATATGGTTTTTTAGATACTAAAATTTATATGAAAATATCTGAAGGATTTAATATGCTAGAAGCATGTAAAGATTTTCGAGAAAATTATGTAATTCGTTTGCATAAATCTTTATATGGGTTGAAACAATCTGAACGAATGTGGTATAATTGTTTTAGTGAATATTTGCTAAAGCAAGGATACAAAAATGATGTAATCTGTCTTCGTGTCTTTATTAAAGAGAATAGATCAAAATTTGCTATAATTGTTATATATGTTAATGATTTAAATATCATTGGAACTCTTAAAGAGCTTCAAAAAGTAATTGATTGTTTGAAGAGGAAATATAAAATAAAAGATCTTAGAAAAACAAAATTTTATCTCTGTTTACAAATTGAGTATTTGACAAATGGAATTTTCCTTTATCAATCATCCTATATTGAAAAAATTTTAAAGCGATTTTACATGGATAAAGCACTTCCATTAACTAGCTCAATGGTTGTAAAATCGCTTGATGTAAATAAAGATCATTTTCGTCACCTAGAAAATAAAGAAGAACTCCTTGATCCTGAAGTACCATATCTTAGTACTATAAGTGCATTAATGTATCTTGCTAATTTAACACAACCTAATACTGTGTTTGCTGTAAATTTATTGGTAAGATTTAATTCTTTTCTAACAAGAAGACATTAGAATGGAATTAAACATATATTTCAATATCTCAAAAGGACTATTGACATGAGGTTATTTTATTCATCTGAATTTGGATCACAATTGATTGGCTATGCAGATGTAGGATATTTATCCGATCCACACAAAGCTTGGTCCCAAACAAGATACTTATTTACATATCGAGGCACAACTATATCTTGGCACTCAATAAAACAAACTTTGATTGCTATCTCATTAAATTATGCAGAGATTATTGCAGTGCATGAAACAAGTCAAGAATGTGTTTGACTAAAATCAATAATCCAGTATATTCTAAAGATGTGTGGTTAACTTCTTGAGGAAAATATTCCAAAAATACTACATGAAAATAATACAACATGTATAGCTCAGTTAAAAGGAGGATATATATAAAAGGAAATAAAACAAAGTATATTTCACCAAAATTCTTTTTTACTCATGATCTTCTACATAGTGGTGACGTGGATATTCTACAAATTTGTTCATGTGATAATCTTGCAGATTTGTTTATCAAGACACTATCAACTACAACATTTGAGAAGGTGGTACATGGAATTAGGATGCTTCAACTCGGAGATATAAAGTGATGTTAACATCAAGAGGAGTAAATACTACGCTGTACTTATTTTTCCTTTTCAAATTTTTGTCCCACTGGATTTTTCTTAATAAGGTTTTTAATGAGGCAGCTTCAATATTGTGTACTCTTTTTTCTTCATTATGTTTTTATTCCACTGGGTATTTCCTAATAAGATTTTAACGAAGCACAATATTTGTTATAAACATCCAAAGTGGAGTGTTATAAAATTGTATAAATTATGTGGATGTCCATAACCTTCAAAGTTTCATAACCTCCATGTCCATTGGAATTCCTCACTTAGAGCTCTAAACCCTCCAAATCAATGGGTTAGGAGTTTTAATATGAATAATACATAAAACCTCCAAATGTTATATATTACATAATAATGTAGATTATTTTTCATTTATGCAATTATAACTCTTAGGATTAGTTTCAAGAGTTGGAAACCTATAAATAGAGATCTAACACAAAGTATTATACACACATGAAATCTATACGAATAAGAAATATCCCCCTTCTTTTCTCTAAAATTCTCTCATGATATTAGAATCTTTATATTTTTAATAGTTTCATAACAGTAACAATAAAATAAATAGGATCTGACACCCTTCAACCACCAGGCATCAATTTCGATTACCGAAGGACAAAGCACTATATTACCGTTGCCCTCAATAGCCTTCAATTCCTCCGGTCTGTTCCTTGGGAGGATATTTCCTGTTGCTAAAGAAACCAAGCACATTCTTTTGCCCTTCATAACTTTCGGCTTGGTATTCAAATTTTTATAAGACGTAAATTTAATGCAACCAAACCAACTATTGAGGCTTCTTTTTAATGGTTGAGATAAATCAGTTTTGTATCACTACATTGCCATATTCTATTATAGAAACAAAATTCCTACAAACAGCCATCAATAACATTTTAATCATCTAACATTACGATACTTCTGAACTCCAATTGTTTGCACGAGCATAATTTTGAAATAATGGGCAGTTTTATCAAAGAATAACTTGACATAATAAATGGTACATGGGCCCAACAGAAAATATTTATTTTTCCTTTCGGTTCTCAAAGTAACAGTCAAGGAAAATACAGCATCAAAGCTTTGAATAATCTATTTCTTACGGGAAGACAATCCTAAAATGTCACCAAAACTTCAAAACCACTCCACAGAACTAACAAGCAGCCCAGTATCGCCACTAATCACAACTTCCTCTCCTGTACAGGTGATGTTAGGTCATTACATTCTAGTATAATCTAAGTCCTCAATATTCTGCCTAATATTTAAAACTATCCAGGCTGAAGTTTTTCGACAGGATGAATAACATCTATATGTCGAGACCTCCAATTGGAAGAAGAAAAACTGAACCCAAAGCAACATTAGTGCATCGATCCTACCATTAACAATCTGGCATTCAATGAGATAATAGTGTAATATAAAGTTAATCAAGTATAATACCCCTTTCTTTTGCTGCTTCGATAACATCGCCTGCATCTCCAATATTCTTGTATAAATTAGAAAAGGATTTCCACAACCTAACAGATAATGGATACACCGATAAAGCCCTCTTATAAAACCTCAGACAGATGGCCTCAACGCCCATAACATTGTCCAGTAAGACCCCAGCTTCCACCCAGACAAACTCTGGAGGTAGTGGGATGGCATCTAAAATTGCATTTACCATAGTTGAACAGGCCCAAAACAACAGACTGGCTGAAGTTTGATCAGCGCTAACAGAATTTAAGCCTTTGCTCAAATGCTTACAGACAGAAATTGCTAACTGGAAATTGGAGGGCACCACCTCCAAGATAGCTTCAACAAAATCCACCAGATCTTTTGGGTCACCGAATGTTTGAGGTATAAGTGAAGAACCATACCAAGACTGAAGTATCAAGTTCAACAGTGAACAATCAAATGAAACTGGACTTAGTAAGTTACTAATAAGCTGCTGGACTCTAGGCTTCTTGACCGAGTAAAAAAAATTTCTTGTCATCAGCTTGGGAACAACGAAATCCTGGAAGAAGCCATCAGTATAGACCTCCAGAATTTTCTTGAGACCATTGTTTGGACCATTATCTTTTAGGCATGATGCATCACTAAGCAAAAACATTGCATGCTTTCTCATTCGATTATCTAAAACTCCAAAATTGATAGCTTTCCTCGCATTGTCAATTGCTATGAAAGCTTCTGTTTCATCATTCTGGAAAAATTTATAGAGAGAGAGATTAAGAAATCCAAACATTGTATCCATGTGGTTAAGACCAGAGCTTGATGTGTCAGGAAATGATTTTGAATTAAATCCCAGAGAGCTACAAGAATTACTGCCATCTGTGGCATCCATTTCTCCATCATGGGAATCCTTAACTTGCCAAACAGATTGAAACCATCGGACTGAAATTTCTTTCGCAAGATCAATTCTTCCATCCTGGATAGCATTTTCAATATATTGATTCCAGACGCATTGGACTCCAGGAATTTCTTTCGGCCATCTGCCAATGGCTTCCTCAAATCCCATAAAACAGTCAATCCCATTCTCCAGTTTCTGTATATGAGCTGATTCTAGAACCAACTCAATGCAGTAAGGGTACAAATTAACATATTTATCCAACAAGCTCCCTAAGCATTCCAGGTTATCCAGAGCAACCATGCATCTGATATGACTGAGAGCAAAAAGTTGAGCAGACCTCAGATTAACTTCATTTTTGGCTGATTCGCTATAGATGTAAGAGTCAACGGATTCAACAGCTATTTCCACAAGTTTAACAGCCATCTGTTTCTCATCTTCCGATAAATGGATAACTGGCCATTCAATGTCAAGATCTTTGTCACACTCAAACTTCTGTATGACAGCATCAGGCAACTTCCTGTAAATAACTAAGTAGATACAACAAATCCAGAACACACATTTGTCAGAAACAGTTAGGCAATTTAGTATATCTGAGAGTGAAAGATGATGATGCTCATTGGATTTTGTCATAACAGGGAATACTCCATAACTTTTCTGAACGGCCTTCTCAACATTCCCCGACATGCATAAACAATCCATCATCTGCAGAAAGAGGTCTAAGATGCAAGCACTTGTATGTGTTCTGTCCTCGACAGCAGCAGAAGCATGCCGACAAAGTGCTGAGAGGGCAGCATCATAGGCAGCCAACCGTTCATCAAGATGTGTCCGACTGTTAATGTACATAAGCCATAGTACATACGATCCCTCATTATGCTTGACCTGACAAACAATAGCAAGGATTTCCATGGAAAGCTTATATTCAGTTCTCAATAAAGAAAACTAATATTCCATAAAAAAAAGAGAGATAGAACAAAGTAGAGGCAAAGGAGGAAATAAGCTTTCTCTGAAATCCAAACAAAAAGTACAAGGAAAAGAATTTCATTGGATTATATCAACACTGCCAGGACAAAGGCCAAAAAACGCCAGTGTCATGAACAGCTTTCAGAAACTATCATCTCATCCTAATGATGTTATTATATCATTCTCCTAGATCTATTATATCATTCTCCTAGATCTCCATAAGCATAAGATTTTTTTTTTGGGGCAGGGGGAATAGAAAGCAAGGACTTTTCTGGCTAAGACAACCTCTTCAATTGAGATTTTGTGGGAAGTGTACCAAAGAAAATAATTCTTTTAGCAGCTAGAGCTTCCACTTAGGAACAATTCCTTCTATTTGCTCATTATTACTACTTTAAAAATAACATTCCGACCCTCTATAACAATGATCAGTAAACTCTCACAATGTAACAATCTGAAGTGATGAAACATATATGGATGAACAGCCTGGCCCACATTTCCTGGTGCTCCAATTTGTGGGATGGATGCAGCAATTTGGGTAAAAGATGATCTTACATGTAACCAAAAAATGGGGGATGGAAAGACAGGACTAGTTATCACAACAATAAAACCTACAATCAACCTGAGTGGACAAAGACTCAATAAATCAAAATAAGGAGTTGATGGTACATAATTTTTCCTGTTTATGCAATGTTCACAAATCACAACATATGCCAATCACATGAGGGTTCTGAATGAATACTATTTGAAATTCAATAAGAAGATGGACAATTGATAGTAGACACTGGACAAATTTAAAGTACGACAAGCGTTAAGAGGCATTTAGGAAAACCTTCTAGATTAAGAAAGAGTTACTTTTAGTCAAGGAAATAATTGCAATTTGCACACAAATCAAATAAGTGAAATTATGCCTATAGTATTTGTATGAATAGAGTTTACAAGTCCAGCCAAGCGAAAATTGGGAGTAGTCATGTGAAGTAGGATAGGACAAAGACTTCTAGAAGCCGTATAACTGTGTTAGGAGATTTGCCAAAGAAAGGATCTGCCATTTTTGTAGAGTGTGTTGAATAATTCTCGAAGCTGTTTGTTCCCTGAGGACATCCTCTAAAGAAGCAAGGACTGAAGCACAGATTGCTTTTCTTCAACACAAAACCCCATCCTCCCCAAAAAAAAAAAAAAAAAAAAGCTGTCATACTACTGTAGCCCTAAATTTCAACAATATGAAAAGTTCAGGTGCATGAGAGAGAAGTCACAGAGAAACATATAACTGCAAAAGTATTGGAGTAATATGTGACATAGCACAACAGAAAATCACAAGAGTAGGTGTGCAGCATGATCTGATGGTCCCAAATAATTGACCATAGACCATGAAAATGGCGTACGTCAAGAAATTCACATCAGCAAGGAATTAAAATAACAACAACAACAATAGCCTTATCCCACTAATGTGAGATCGGTTACATGAATTATATAACACCATTGAGTTTTATCAAACACCATCTCCTTAGACAAATCATTTTTCAAGAGATCATTCCTTATAACTTTCCTTAGTATCATTTTTAGTCTTCCTCTGCACCTTTTGATAGGACTCCAAGCGATTTGATCAACTCTCCTCACTGGCTCCTCTTGCCCTTTTCTTCGTACCTGCTCAAACCACCTTAAATGATTTTTTACCATTTTCTCCTCGATAGGTACTACTCCGATTTTCTTTCGAATACAATCATTTTGTATCTTATTTAATTTTGTATGACCACACATTCATTTCAACATTCTCATCTCTACTACTCACATCTTATGCTCTTGTTGTCCTTTCAAAGCCCAGCATTCACTACCATATAACATCGCTGGCCTTATAGCTGTGCGATATAATTTCCCTTTAATCTTTGTAGGTACCTTGCGGTCACAAATAACACTTGATGTTTTTTTTCACTTTAATCACCCAGCTTGTATCCTATACATAACCTCTCCATCAATTTCGCTATCACTCTGTAAAATCGACCTCAAATATCTGAACTTTGACACCTCTAAAATGGTTTACTCTCCAATTTTTACTTTTAAATCATTTTTAACTTGCCTCTTGTTAAATTTGCAATACATATATTCCGTCTTACTTCTACTCAGGCGAAATCCTTTTGATTCCAAAGTGTGTCTCCATAACTCAAGTTTAGAGTTGACCTCTTCTCTAGAGTTTTCAATTACAACAATATCATCTGCGAAAAGCACACACTTTAGAATTTCTTCCTGTATATGTTTTGTTAGAACGTCTAAAATCAAATCAAACAAGTATGGACCCAAGGAAAATCCTTGATGTAAACCTATCCTTATAGGAAAATCCTTGATGTAAACCTATCCTTATAGGAAAATCCTTTGTCTCCCCTCTAAGAGTTTCTCACACTTATTATTGTTACTCTTTCATACATATCCTTTATAGCTCGAATATAAGTCACACGAACATTTTTCTTCTCCATTGCTTTCCACAATACATCTCTTCTTACTCTATCATAGGTTTTTTCCAAATCAATGAAAACCATATGCAAGTCTCTCTCTTTACTCCGGTATTTTTCAATCAAATCCCTTAATAAATAAATAGCCTCTATTGTAAGCCGTCCTGACATAAATCCAAATTGGTTTTCCGAAATACGAGACTCTTTCCCTAGCCTTTGCTCAATCAATTTTTCTCAAAGTTTCATGGAGTGACTCATGAGTTTTATCCCCCGATAATGCAAAATTCTGAATATCCCATTTGTTCTTGTATATAGGCATCAAAGCGCTCTTTCTCCATTCTTCTAGCATTTTCTTAGACTTTAAGATCTCGTTAAATAACTTAGTGAGTTACAAAACCCCATTCTCTCCTAAATACAAGGAATTAAAAATAAAAAATAAAAAATAAAAAAAAAGAACCAAAATAACTAACAGGTAAGATTGCTGCTGCCTATGACAAAAGTTATACCCCCCAAGAAAAAGGAAGTAAAATTTTGTTTCAGTACATTTTCCAGAATTTAGTAATTTACGATTTTACTCTTTCCATACAAATATAGGGGTCTCTAAGTTCTCAAGAGTTACTAAATATCCAGCCACATAAAAGTAGAAGATATACCGCATAAAAGAACATGTCATCCTTTCCAGTTGGCTTCAAATTTCCATAGTAAATCAGCAGATAAACTATCCAGACAACCACAGATGTTGGATCAGCCTCTAAAACTCTAGACAGCGCAGACAGAGCCTACAAAATCCAAAATTTGAGATGAAAAGGAAAGAAATACAAGAATACAATTGTACATCAAATCTCCCAAGGAAAAGAGGAAAATGTCACCTTTCTTACACCCTCCAATTTATTAATTTCCTGGTTGAGAACAAGGAGAGCCATCTCAACAGCTTGGTCACTATCAGCTAGAGCCTGTTCATTTTGATTCTAAGTACACAATATAAAAATAGGAAGTTAGCATAAAATAAAAGACTCAAAAGAACTTAGAAATCGATTTCAAAACTTTCTGATGAAAATTCTTTATCAAAATGTGCTCCACCTGACAGAAGGACAGGATTACCGTCAAATTATCATTATCATTATAGTAAAAAAGAATTCATCTCCTCATTGAAATTCAAAATAGTCCATTTTCCAATAAAAAACTTCTTTTCTCCCTCATTCCTTATAGCTGAATACAACATTAACTAGTTGGAAGTCCCCAGCACCAAAATTTTAGCAAAACTTTTTGGTAATTTCGTCAAGTTACAAAACAACAGTGCATGCATTGATATGTACAAATACTCAAGATATAAAAGTGATCATCGTACTCTAGAACTGTAATATGATTAAAGGCAGTAAAACTTTAATCTTATGACAGGCACAGAAATTATAAGCTTAGACTGAAACCTAATTAAAGGGATTATAATTGAAAATAAACAGATATTTCAATGCATTAGAAGAAAGGAAAAAAATAAGTAAAGACTCTGAAGTAACAAACCACAGCTCTTTTCCACTGTAAATAAGAGAACCGTTTGTTCCAGGTCCTATCAACCTCAATGCGTTCATCACCACCATGTAAGAGTGGACCATCTTCTGGTAAAACATTTTGAAGCAAATTTGAAGTAGCTAAAGTTATACTGAAACACTTCTGCCAGTACTGAGTATTTCTATGTGTTAGAACGGATTTATATGCCAGTTGATCAGCTCTCAAAATATCTAGACCAACAAGATAAGTTGGCAGAATTGTAGCTCTGTGACTTTTGGAAACTTTTGTCACACTTTGCTGATGTATTGTTAATCCTCCTTGACAATCTGCTCAAACAATACAGCAAAAGAAAAAAAAAATCTTGAAGATAAACCAGCTCAATTCTTGACGTCTGTCAGTAAAAAGGCTCTAGTTTTCCAAAATTGTTTTTCAATGAAGCAATGTCAGTTATAACTTGCAAATGTCAAATATTAAGTCCCGTTTGAAATTTGTCAGTTAGCTGCAAGCATCCGATAAAAGATTGATATAATGAGATCATTTCCCTTTGGAAACATTCATATCTCTGGTTAAGGCGTGAAGCTCCACAGTTTAATGCTCCAAGAAATTAAAAGGGGCAGGACTCTAAATTAATGTCCATCTTAAAAGGTGAGTAGCCACCTCCCAACCACCACCCCTACCCCCTCTACCTCTCCTCAATAAAAAATTTATAAAAGCAAATCATTTAATAGCATTTCGTAACTATTGTGACATAAGCCCATAACCCTGATCACAATCACAAACCCAACATACTTAATCCAGATATACTCTCACTGTCCAGTGATGAAGTAAAACTTTCTCCCTCCCATATGCACCCTCCTCTAAAGTTGAATAAAATAAAATTTTGGCCTTCCAATGATACAGCTTTCCTCTGTTTGATCCCCCAAAGTTTAACCCTCTTATGTCAGTTTCTGAAGGAATATTTCATCCTCAATAACATTCCCACACTAAGCCTGTCAATGAAGATACTAAATACCCAGTTCTTACTAATGCATACCATGAAAAAACATCATATGACTCAAAGTAGCCACAAGACCATACCATGCTTGGTGTTTTGTCACCATGCTTCTATGAAAATTAAGGACTTCATGTTCACATTAACTACATAACAATCATGTTACTGATCTCTAATAACAGGCTTATTGTGAAGACAATATTGAAGGCGAAATACTCCAATTTTTTCGGCCTCAAAGGCAACATATACTCCTTAAAAGACTGAAATGAGGCATTCAAACTTTGGGAGATCAAACTGAGACAAAGTATTACCCAACATGTCATTCCACTATCAAAAGCATTATCCACTACTTATCCAACCTATTAACCTACTTATCTCCAATGAACAATACTTTGTTACTTTATTCAGCTTCCAAATACACCATATAGGATACAAATACTAATCCTCACATGTTATCAACATGTGCAAATACTAAAAATGAGGACAAAATACAGGTTTTAAATCAACATTTACCATAAATTTCCATACCTGCATCACCATAATCAGAGTGCTGATTCTGATAGTTTCTGTCATTATAGTCCTTAACATGCTGCCATGGACACTCATCATTGTTGCATTTACCTCGAAGCTCATACATGCAAAGTGGCCAAAATGGATCAACCACGGGACTGCAGCTATAAGAGCATTCTTCTGAAACTAAATTCCAACCAGTGGCAGGCATTGACGTCGTTAACATACTGCTACACTCTCTTTTACTAGAACCAAGAAAGTTATTGCTTTCTTTTTCACCATCATTAGCATGAAACCACTGATATTTACTTGATAATTGTTTTGAATTTAGATGTGACATTTGCTTCAGGTGACTGAATGCACTCTTAAAAATCAATGGTGATATCTTCATTGCACTTGTTGAGTGGTGAGGTTCAAGAGCCAAAGACCCTTGATCCCTTGGAGAAGTACTGGAGTTGGAAATCAAAGAAGCTCCAAAAGTGTTTTGCTGACCTTGAATTTCTGCAGGATCAACATAAAAACTGCTTTCATGCCTCTCATTACCTAGAGTTAAAGTTGAAAAATAAAATATATATGTATATATGCAAAAAAAATGGTGTGTTCATCAACACTTGATTGGCTAGAACTGATATCAACTAGAAATTCATCACAATTGAGAACTAAGAAGCATTTGACCGAGCCCTAATTATTAGCCAGTGCCTAAAGATGTCAAGAGCTTACTTCACTGCAACGGATAAGCCAAGTAGGTCCAAATTTTTGCTAGGCAAAAACACCACAAGGTATAAACAACATTTTAAGAGCCCTTGCAACACTACTTTGTTTTCAATTGAAATTTAATGGTGCAAGCCAAAATAAATTTTAAAGCATATCAAGAGCATATGAAGATCAATGATTATATCTAAGAAACAACTTTTCAAAATAGTGCAAAATCAAGCATAATCAGAAATGAGAAACAATCTAATGCAACCACAAGCAGCCTACTGCTTGCCCCTCTATGTATCTTTCATAAATGCAACCAGCATTTTCTTCTTTTCACCATCTTTGTCTGATAATATTAAACCAACTTGAAAACACTATTAGATATCAGCTCAGACTAACAACCATGAGAAGACTACTCAAGGAACCTCTTGTGAAAAATCTCAAAAATTCTATAAAAATGCAAGAAACAATTCCACCTCCGAATCATTTAGAAGTAACTAATGAAAACCATCAAATGAAATTCCCTATAGAATATACAATTAATCATTGACATAATATTTGTTTACCTATACAACAGTCCATATTTCTCAAACTCAAATCAAATATTGATCTTACACTAGACCTAATTAAGAGATATACAAACAAACAGGAATATATAAACACCCATGGACAAGTTCAAAAAGAAACAATCACCTCTAAGGTCATTTGCTCCTGCTCTCGAAAATGGGACAACTTCATCATGTATCTGCCTTTTCTCATGTCCACTCTCATTTTCAACCCCCTGTTCAGCAGCAGGCCCTAGGTTGTTACATGCGCTGTTACTCTTTGAAGCCCTTGCCCCTAGTCGTGCAAATAGCTCTGACCTTAATGTTGCTTCAAGAAGCAAAGAATTCTGAGGGTCCTCTGCACAGAGTCTAGCATTTGATACAATATCTCTGTCCATTAGTTTCGCTTTAGAATATTGCTTTCTTTGATTTACAATGTCATGATCGGGAGACACAGGTATAGCTGGAGACATCTCTTCATTATCATTAGCAGATGTATCTAATTCATCAGAAGGAGAGTAAACTCCATCTCCAGTATTATTACCCCTTTGGGCCAATGGCTCTGATGTACTGGCATCTGGTTCACTGCAAGGTTCAGACCCCAAATTTGCTCCATTCATACGGTGATAAGACATATTGGATGTTCCATTGTTGACACCTCGATTAGTTGTATCAAACCCTGGTTGATTAGCATCATTGAATTCAGCCTGCCTCTGACAACTTGATGTGGGTATTACATATCCATGTCTAGGAAGGTATTCCAGCCCTGAATCAAGATGTTCATGCTGTCCAGAGGACCAAGAAAAACCAGAATTGTTCAAAATTAAAGATCGTAACTTAGCTGAGTACAATTCCCTTTTGCGGTAAAGATTGGTGCATCGGCCATTAGCCTCAATCAAAGCCCTCTGAGCTTTAAGGTAAGCTTTATGAGCATTCCTTTCTTCAACTTCACACTTGTGCTTGTGCTCTTGTGCTTCCTCCAGCTCCCTGTCTATCAATTCTTCCATTTCAAAAAATGAATGTAATTCTATGTTGCTATGCTCTGAGTCATTTGAAAATGTTCCCTGAATGAGAAGCAAAGAGGAGAGTCAATAATATTAAAGGTTAAAGGTGTAGCTCATCAAAATCTTTCAATTTGCCATAAGGGCCACGACAACAAACCTGACATCCATTGTTGAATGAGTTCTCTATTATGTTATCTTGAGATATGACTTTGTCATAGTTCAAGCCACTTTTCAGATTTTTCGCATCTGTGGCTCTTTTCAAGGAGGAACTTGGTGGATGAATCAACTCTACACTATTCTGCACAATTAAAACAGAAGCATTATATCCAGATATTCTAAAATTAAAAAAAAAATGTTAAAGAGTAAAAACACTACCTTGATATCATCTAAATTTTATCTTGGCTCACCAATGACCTACAGACACCTCCCACTCTTTTAAGAATAACAGTGAAGAGGGTGATTATAAACTCAACAGGTCCATTTATCACTTTATAATCAATCAGTTGAGAGAGAGAGTCCATATGTAATTTTCTAATTAATTTAAAAAACTTCATACCAATAAACTTGTCAAAGAACAAGAAAACATGTCACAGCCAATGAATGGAAAAAGCAAAGGTACAGTTTTCAGTCAAGTGACTAACAGAAGAAAATACCAAGTATAATAAATCATAACTTACTGTATTTGTTGGAACACTATTGGAGGTCAAATTTGCTGGAAGCACACTCGGGTTGAAATTAACACAAGAGTCAACCAGCCTATTATGCTTGTCCATCTGGTTGCAATTATTATTGAAATAAGTGCCTGCACATTGAGATAACATCATTGAGGTATTCTGAACATAAAGGACTTACAACACAATATACTTCCTGGCTGATGTTTGGGCTAAGTTTCAATCAAGTAACTAGCACTTTCCTATACTCACATAATTCATTTATTCCAATAAAGTCCAGCAATTGGACAACAAATGTTCCAAATTCTTATGACATGTCAACAGAATAATTTGGCTAAAATGCAAAGAAACACCATCACAACTTAGGAAGTTATCCAATTAACCCTCAACTTTTAAAGTTAACCATAGACCCCACAAACATTCATTTTTGTGCAACCCCTCCGTTAGCTTCTATACAAAACATAACACCAGTTGTCTATGTCAAGCAGAAAAAGTTCAAATCAGCAGCAAATACATCCAACCTGAAATTCCAAGCAGCAAAAAAAAATTTTTTTTGAGGTAACATATTATAAGAAAAAAAGACATCATTGGCCACTTAGGATAACAGATCAAATCTACCTTTTCACTGAATTAACCTCTTTCAGCATTCAAAGGCACAGGGTATCAGGGATTTGGACAGAAAAGTGAGAGGGGTTATGTTACACAAAACTGAAATTTTAGGAGTCTATCATCAACTTTTAAAGTTGAAAAGAGAAAATTACAGAGTACCCTAAGTTGAGAGAGGTTCCTTAAATCTTGACTAAGTCTAAAATATGCCTTCAAATCACTAAAAAAGTCTATCATCAACTTTTAAAGTTGAAAAGAGAAAATTACAGAGTACCCTAAGTTGAGAGAGGTTCCTTAAATCTTGACTAAGTCTAAAATATGCCTTCAAATCACTAAAAAAGTCTATCATCAACTTTTAAAGTTGAAAAGAGAAAATTACAGAGTACCCTAAGTTGAGAGAGGTTCCTTAAATCATGACTAAGTCTAAAATATGCCTTCAAATCACTAAAAAATAGCACACCGTGACATTACAAAAGCTAATGAATTATTAAAAGAAAACACTACCTTGGGAGGCATTTCCTCTATTCAAGAGGATATAATAATTTCATCAGCAGACTAAATTATAACCATTTTTAATTTTAATTTCCAGAATAATAAAATGAAGTTGCAAAGTCATGTCAAGATACAAGAAATATATAGAAATGTGGTTACCGTGTCTTGGTCTAGAAGGCATAGTTTGTGATGAAATGTCAAGACGTTTATCATGACCCTGTGATTTGACGACTAATGGCTCTCCTGCACATAATGAAGTTTCTTTCATGCCATGATCAACCTTGTTTCTCTCTTGATTACAATTTTCCCATACAGACTCTTTTGAAGGCAATACAGACTTTGCAGCAGGAACCTCCGGCTGACTATCACTAGCTTGAGGGGTAGCATAAGATCTGCCAAGTTTTACTCGCTTCCTACCTGGTTCCTTTGATTCCAATTGCGCATTCTCTGAATAAGTATATTTTCTAGCTGTATCACTCTTTAGTTTGGTGGCATTATGATCCCTGCCTAATGTTGAAGCAGACTCCTTATTCTGCTGGGCTGCCTTTAACTTGAGTTCACTCTCCCGAAGTGCAATCTGCTGTCGCAAATCCTGAAGTTTATTGTTATTTGATACCACTCCATGGTCATTTTTAAGCTCCTGACTTGTCAAATTTCTGTTCAAGACATAGGAATTTCTAGCTCGAGATCCATGACCCATTGACAAGGATCCAGCACCCTTAGAATTCGAACCATGAATTTTGGTAACTGATGAGATAGATGTGTGATTCAAGGATAATCTTTTGGGCACTGACTTGTTTACACCTTTAGCATTATTCAGTAACTTGTACGATTTTGCTGAGGATAAAGTAGGTGGCTTCTGATTGCTATCCAATTTGGAAGCATTACCCTTAGATTCAACTACTTTATCCTGTCGACAGTCTTCAAAGTCACTGCCGCTATCATCATCGGAGAAGCTTATCATGAGACTTTTATCAGTGCCTGCATGGGCAGACCAGATGGAAGATTTTGGTGGTAATTGGCTCTTGTTAAAGCTCTTCTTTGAAGCTGATTGTATGGTTTTCTGCAACTGTGTACTATTAGAGACTGCAAATATTGCAACAAAAAGTCAACCCCAGGATAATATAAACAAGGCAACAGTTTATTTTGGAAGATGTGTTATAGACTCAAATATGGTAAATTGCAATGAGAAGAGAGGGAAGTCTATATATCATACAACAAAGAACCAGCACAGACAGCATTTACAACAAAAACTACATTGCAAAGATCAGAGCAATCATGTACAGTTTCCAACTCCATAAATAAGACAAAACATAGTTAATAAGAGGCGCTCGCCTTCGCGCCTTGGGAACTAAGGTGAGGCGCGCTAGCTTCACTGAGCGCCTTTTTGGAGCCTTTTGCAGGGTAAAAAGTGCGCGCATGTCTGGATCATGCTGAAAGGGAAATGTGTCTGATTATTAAAATAGGAAAGTTTTATATTTAATTTAAATATTATATATAATAGGAAATTTTTTAATATAAAAGATATGAAAGTTTTACATTTAAAATAGGAATTAGAGGCTAATTCAAATGAGATAAAGGAAGATATTGAAAGATACAAATCCAATGAAGGAGATGAAGAAAGAGATGAGATTGGTGGACAGAATCTGATTGTTTAACTAATTTGATACTTGATGCTTTTATATTGTTCTTTTATATCTACATAGAATTTTTTGAATTTGAGTAGAGCATTTTAACATTTGATATTAGATTATAATTGAAATGGCTAATACATTTATCTGTTTTCTGTTCAAATCTCACAATTTTTTAGAATTTATATGTAAAGGTTATTTCAAATTACATTTATCTATATTTTTATCGATACATCAATTTTTTTTCTTTTTGTAGTGTCACTCAGGCAAGCACCTTTCTAGCACCTCTCACCTATTGTGTTTTACAAGTCATGCACCTTGAAAGCACCTTTTGCCTTTAACTGCCTTGAATGAGATTTTGGCATACAATCAACTGAAATAAGCCCTGAGAAAGCCAGATGCAAATGTAGAGTTCCAATAGCAAACACTCAAGCTTCTTTTTGGTGACAGTTAGCAACACTTACCACCCTGGACGCCCTGAGTATCATTTAGCACAGGAGAGACTGAATTGGACACTACAGCAGGAGTGGACTTTCCAGTGGAGCAATTAGGCATTTCCTGGTAGACAGAAAATACCCATTATGAAATACATGACAGAGAAAACCACATAATACATTTATTTAACCAAATGCTCTATATAAGTTTTGATGTGGTCGTCCCACTCTCATTTCCTCCATTTTTTTTCTGGATACCAGAAAGAAGAATTGTATTAAGAGTGAAGAATGACACAAGAGGTCAGGAATCCTCCCAAAAAAAATAAGAACAGAACAAGAACGCCATTAGAGGAGGAAAAAGGTAAACATCCAACAGTGCTTCCCAGACCCTACCGAATGTAGTGAATTAATCTGAACCTCAGATCCTATAGTCGCCCCGCATCAAGAATAAAACAAAATCCATGGCAAGCTGATAAAAATATCAGATAACTAACATGAACTACATATTTTAGCCAACTAGATCTTTATTGACAAATAAATCGTAACTTTAGCCACAATCCGGTCACATTAGCCCCACTTCCCCAAAATTTAAACTGAAGGAAAAAAAAAAAATAGCGACGCCGGATAAAGAAAAACGCAAGTCAACAAACAAGAATCAGACTAAAAGGAGACCCAAAAAGGGGCAAACAGAAGTAAAATGAATGGGGTTGCGGAAATAATACGTCGCCATTATCGGAGGAAGATAGCTCGCCTTCTTCTCTGATTTTGTAGGGAAGGTTGAGATTGAGGGTCTCAATTGCTGGTTCCGACGCCATAGCTCGGACCCTGAGTTCAACAGTCTCCTCCATCCTTTCTCTCTCCCTCTCTAAGCTTCTCTAACAAAGAAGCCACGCAACGCGCACAAAATCGACAGCCAGAGGATTGGTCGCCTGCCTACCAAAGAAAAGAACTCGCAGGCGAACGGCATGCCCTTTTGATTTTATTTTTAAAGTAAATTAATAAGATTAGTAGATAAATTTTATATTTTAGATTAATAACATCAGTTGAAATTATACAACTTTTATTTTTGAAATTGATATATTAATATACATTTTTAAATTATAAAAATTTTATTTTATTTTTAAAATATGTAAAATTTTGTAATTTTCTGAAAATAAGGAATAAATCATATAAATAAACTTTCTTTGATTTTTTAAATATCTATTGTCTCCCTCTTTTCTCAAAATAAAACAGCGTGTGTAAGATTTTAATAATATTTAATAGAAATTTAAATAATTTACCATCTATTTTCAAAATAGAAGAGGTATTTATACACTTCACCTTTTTTTCCTTTTGATAATCTATACACTTCACCTTTTATTTTTTAAGAATATCTAAGTAAGGGAAAATACAATTTTCACAATTTGTTATAAGAAAAAAAAATTAAGTTTCTCTTTTTTAGGAAAATAAAAACATATTTTTTGAAAATAATAAACAATATGGATCTAAATTTTGTGTTTTAATATAATTAATAATAGTTTTTTGGCCACCTACCTAAAAAAATTATTAATTTATACACTTCACCACTTTTCTACCAGTAAATATATATATTTTTTGCCCCCTACCTAAAAAAAATTATTAACACTTTAAATAACCATTAGTTATAAAAATAAAAAATTGATGGTAAAAAATTAAAAGTAAATTATTTTTTATTTAACTATCTTATATCTTATACCATTGGATCATATTCGAACATTCTTAGGTTTAAATTCAAATTCTTAAATATTTTTTTGTAAATACTAAGAGTATTACCCAACCAATAACCAAAGATTAACCGCTTTGAGGCGTAGAGAAATTTTTAACCTTATTTCAAAAGAATTGAATTACTTTCACTTAATCTAATCATATTGATATATAATAAAAAATTATTAAAATTATATTAATACATAAAATTTAGTTACATTTTGTTTATTATTCTAAAAAAATATGTTTTTATTTTCCTGAAAAATTGAAACTTGATTTTTTTTCATAACAAATTGTGAAAAATCAATTGGAAAATAAATTTATCCTTCGCTTGGCTAAAAAGAAAATAGAGAAAAGAGAAAATAGGGAAAAAGAAAATAGAGAGAAAAAAAAAGTAAGAAAGAGTGATTTTCTCTCTATATACTTGGTTAAATAGAAGAAAACAAGAAGAAATAAAAAATAACTAATTTTACATTGATAATAATGTCATTATTATTTTTTAAAAAATATTTAGATATAATAAAACTTATTATTTTATCATATTTTAAATATAAGTTCTATATCATATATCATATTGATAAATAAAATTAAAATATAATTTTAATATTAATTTAAAATTATTTTATCCAATCTTAATTTTTAAATTTTTAAAATATTTTATACATTGATTTTAAAAATTTTAAAATAATATTAAAATTAAAAATATATAATGAATCAATATTTAAATCTAAAAATAACATATATTTTTTCTCTATAGTAAAAAAATTTCCATAAGACAATTTTGAAATAAGAGTTTTTTATCTAAATTTTTTCCAATTTTGGAGAAGAAAAGTTGAGAGAAAAAACATTTGGAACTCATATATTATTTTCTTCTCAATTTTCTCTCCTCTCACTTTTATCTCCATATCTAAGTAAGGAAAAATATAAATTTCAAAATTTGTTATAAGAAAAAAAATCATGTTTCTCTTTTTCAGGAAAATAAAAACATATCTTTTGAGAATAATAGACAATATGTATCTAAATTTTGTATATTAATATAATTAGTAATAATTTTTTTATTTCATATTAACATGGTTGGGTCAAGTGAAAGTGATCTAATTCTTTTGAAATAAAGTTAAGAGTTTCTCTACATTTGAAAGAATTAACTTTTGACTATCAGTTAGGAATATTAAAAAGATTAAAAATTTGAACCATGTTGAGAGAAATGCTCCAATTAAACTTAATAATGTTTGAATATAATTCAATAGTATAGAATACTAGATAGTTGTATAAAAAATAATTTATTTTTAATTTTTTACCAATAATTTTTTTATTTTTGTAATTAATGGTTATTTAAAGTGTTAATAATTTTTTTAGGAAGGGGGAAAAATATATTTACGGTAGAACAGTGGTCCGCTTTGTACAGTTACCGACTGACTTATTATTGTATAAAAGGAGAATAGGGAAAAAAAAAGAAAAGGAGCGCATGGAATGGCATGGCAAGAAATTAATAAAAAAAGAAATGTTGAAGTGCACCGGATCCGTTCCCTGTCGTATGACACCTCTAAGTTTTAATATTTTAACATTCCTTATTATTAACGTAAATATTTTGCATTTAATTCAAGTTTTAAATATATTTAAATTTAAATTTTTTTTGAGTATATAGTTTAAAATTTTTATGAAAATTTTATTAAATTCAATAAATATAAAATTGAGTTGAGGAAAGCCCAAATCAATAAATATCAGAAGAGTCAAAATAATTTTTATAAAAAAAATTATTTCACTTTTCTAAGATATGTAATATATTTTATTTTATATAAAAAATTATATGATTTTAGCTTATCATCATCTATCATAATAGTCACTATTTTATATATATATATATATATATATAAATGACATCCCTACTAACCAGAATTCTAAGTCCGCTATTGAGTGTCATGTTCATTATTTTATAATTTAACCCTTTTATCCCATATTTCAACTCACAATCTATAAACTTCATAGAATTTCATAAGGTAATAAGATCTCCATCCATACTACCAACAAGATCTTAGTACTATTGATTTATAGTTGGATCACTTAAATATATTGTTTTAAATTTGATACTTGGTTATATATATAGGAAATACTTATTTATGGGGTATTCTTGGTACTTACAAAAAAGGAAAAAGAAAAAGATCTCTTACAAAAAAAAAAGAAAAAGAAAAAATCTCAATCTACATTGCTCGTATTTAGTTCAACATAAGAGAGAAAAAACAAGAAGAAATGGATTTTGATATTCCCTTATTTGGTTTGATTGGAAAGAACTATGGGAGGGAAAATAATAATAATAATAATAATAATAATAAATTGAGTATTATACCCCTATATTAGTCATAAATTATATTATTTTAGAAATGTATTAAGATATTTCACTCTTTAATAAAATAATTATATTACAATTCATCATTCTTTTATTTTAGAAATGTGAAAGAGTTTTTGCCTTACCCCTACGGCCTACCTATTACACAAATCTCATATATTATCTATTATATATTTTTTATAAAATTACTTGATTAATTTTTTTTGTATAACACAACATCAACTTAAATAATTTATCATAATATTAA
Organism: Adenanthera pavonina; assembly: GCA_026686845.1. Classification (NCBI taxonomy): domain Eukaryota; kingdom Viridiplantae; phylum Streptophyta; class Magnoliopsida; order Fabales; family Fabaceae; genus Adenanthera; species Adenanthera pavonina. The sequence continues at coordinate 46,270,981 of JAIVEN010000001.1, read as the reverse complement.
AAATAATAAAAATAAGTGAAGATAATTTGGTCAAAACAATAGTTTTTATAATATTAAAAATAATAAAAATAAGGTTAGAGACTTGATGCTTAAGGATGCATGGCAATAACAGCAATAATATAAGAAATGAGAGCACTTGATTTTTAAGATATCATAATTCATAAGAGTAATATCAATTTAAAAAAAAAACAAAAGAGGGAAATCTGGTCATTATGAAAATTGGTCCTTTTATTCCTTTCAAATCTCCCCACTTTTGAAGGGAATGCACACAAGAAGAGGAAATAGAAAATTCTAATTTTTGAATCAAATGAGAATAGGCAATGAGGAGTAAAATCATTCCTTCCTAAATCTTTTCAACCAAATGATATGACACTATTTAGTTTCCTAAATAAAAAAATATAATGCAAATTCTTTTTTGGACAATAAGAACTACAATACACATTAGTTTTTAAGACATTGAGAAATTAACGAATGATAGGGTCTGCTTGGTTTATGGAAATAATAAGAATTAAACGGTATGAAATGATAATCATTATGAATTTGTTTAATACAATATTAAGAAGATTAGAAATAAATTTATTTTTTATAGTGATTAAATAAAAATAAATTCAAAAAGACATAAATGCCCTCAATAATTTTTCCCCTTCCCTTCTCATCCTCTTCGATCTTCTCCCATCTTTATCACCTCCATCCTTTTCACCACGAGTGGCACCTCATACAATGGTAGAGGTTGTAGATTGTGAAACCAATCTGGACAGTAGCGGTGGAGGTTGTAAATCAAAAGATGTAGATTTGGGTAGGAGTAATGGAGGTTGCATATCAAAAGATGCAGATCTAGATGATGGTGGTGGAGGTTGCAGACCAAAGAATGCAAATTTGGAGGAGGTGTAACAGAATGCAAACGACGGTACTAGTCGACAATAGTGGTCAATATGAGAGCAAATCAAAGCTCGTGGAGAGGAAAGGTTGTAAATGTGGAGATAAGGAAGGACGAGGGAGTAGGGATGTTCAAAACCAATTCATAGGTCGTTTGGTTTAACTACCGTGAGTTAGGGAATGTAATGGCGAGGGATGTAAAAGGAAATAATGTGATGGTGTTTGCATATAAATTTGTTTAATATGACAATATGGATGTGAGAAATAATATTAATTTTTATATTTAATTAAACAAAAATGAATTAGAAAAGACTAAAATGACCATAGGTTAAAAACACTAATCAAGATAATACTGGTAAAAACATTATTCTTCTTCCCTCTCGTCGATAAACCTACCACCATGTTCCTCCCTCATCAACCACTATTACCTTCTCAACACTAGTCAAGACAACACTGGTAAAAACAAAAACATTGATTGAAGGTTGTTGATATGAAGGAGGTAGCAAGATTGATTCAAATCTGGTTTGGATTTGTGATGAGACTAGTGAGGACGAAGGAGACCCGGCTTGAACAGCAACCTTATTCCTTCTTCGATCCATGCTTAAAGGAAGACGACACTGGTGGAGATGTGAGATCTGGTTCAAATCTGTTGACGTTGTTACTTCACAACCAAACACGAGGACAATGCAAGCAAACTGAAAGGTTAGGAAGATAGTGCAAGCGAACGGAGATGTGGGGAGGACAACATGAGCAAACAATGAAATGGGGAAGATGATGCAAGCTAATGGAGCAGATATGGAAAATGACAATGAAGATAAGGTTGGAGAAGGTGCCCACTGGAGGTGATAAGATCAATGGAGATGAAGGTCATCATAGGGATGGAGATGGAGGTTTGGAGAGACTTCAAACAAAGTTCAGATGTGGGTGTAATTTTTGCTTTTCATGAAGGGTAACATGATCTTTTTATTTCATTTACAAGCATGTAATTCGGATCACATAAGTTTTTGGATGTAAAGTCATTTACATGTTAACATGTAATCAGTTTTATATATATAATTTGGAATACATAGGCCTTAGCAAACCAAATGCACCTTTCCGTGATGTAAATCCATTTACATTCTTTACATGGCTTGTAATCGAACCAAATGGGGCATAAAGCAAATCAAATCGATCAAAACAAACTAAAATAAGCTCTATTTTGAATTTTGCAATCTTGGAATTCATTCAATTTGGTTTAGATTTGATACCCTCAGAACCTAATCAAATTGAGCCAAATCTATTACATTTTTTTTTATACAACTACTATACTTATATGATACATTTTCTTCTTTTTACTTAATATATATTTTTTTATTTATACTACTCATTAATATAAGTTTCTTAGATTATAATGAGTAACATGGCTCATAAACAAAATTAGAATATATTTCTTGGTTAGGAACAATGAATATAGATAAGTGCATTGTTATAAATAATTATGTGAAAAAATTCATAAAATTTTTACATAAAAAATCCATATTTTAGAAAATTATTTAGATAGAATTTATATTCATAAAATCAAGGGTAGGGGGGAACTGGTGAGTGCCATGGTACCCCCAAGTTTGTATACACATTATATACATACACACCCACACAATACATAGACACCCTCTAAGATAAATTAAAAGCTTGAACCCCTAGAGATTTGAAGCTGGCTTCACCTCTGCAAAAAAGTATTTATATGAAACATATTTGATTAATTTTTGAAAGGAATACTACTTTTTTAATTAAAATATTCGTTTTAGCATAATTCAATCCAATTCCAACCCAATTAAGTTGAATTTGAAATTGAACCAAATTGATTAAAAGTAAAATTGAAAAGATCCCAAAATGTGCCAAATGATTTGGTTTGATTTTTAGTTAAAATTGAACCAAATTGAGCCTATAAACACTATTGCAAAAGAGGACAAAAATGAAGAGGGTAGTGTAGTCCAAAATTAATTTCTGGTAGTAGAAATGAGGAAGGATGAGGTTCAAGGTGAGAGTGATTTTTCCCTTATCAACAGGTATAAAAGTCAATGGGAATCAAGATTCTAATGTTTAAAACCAACCAAACATAGCAACACATGCGTGGGAATAAAATTAGGATTACCACGAATACGTAAACTGAGACATTAGTCAATGCATATCATAGTAATACGAGGCCATAGTTTTAACTACTGCACCTACACGAAAGAACTGAACTTCTGGGTGGTAAATCTTATTTAAAAATTTTAAATATGCGAGATCTACATGGTGATGATTTCATTTCTGAAAAGTTCCCGAGTTGCTCTGTCCCTAAGTTCATGAAGTTGCGTGTACTGAGAAAAATAATGAATTGTTATAATTGTTCTTATATATATATATATAATAATTATTAAATATGAATTGTGAAAGCATAAATAATCTCAACGTTAAAATACTAGCACATGGCACTGCTTAAAACTAATCATTGAAGCTTGTTGTGTTGATAATATTTTTCATTTTGGAACCTGAGACTATGGGCCGTTTGTTTACTAGAAAGGATGATAATGGACTAAAATGGATTGGAATAAAATGATAATTATCATAAATTTGTTTGATATGTAGTTAAAAATGTTGGAATCAAATTTATTTTTAAAATAAATTAAATATAAATAAAAAATAAAAGACAAAAATTCCCTTATAAAAGAAAATTTCCTCACCCCTCCTCCTTTGACCACGGCACCCCGCACCTGACAGCCTCTTCGCTCTTCCTCCTCCCTTCCACCCCAATCTTCTACAACACTATCACAGATCCAAATCTAGTACTAGATGAAAAGAAATAGATAAAGTAAAATAAACCAACCCACCAACCCATAAGTAAATCAATCCTGATACAGATCTACAGTAAAGAGGGCGGTCGATGGGTGATGAGTTGTGTGACGGCAACAAGTTGTGTGCCAAAGATGAAGACGACAAAACCAGTGGAGGATGAAGATGAAGAAAGCATAGTCAGTGGAGGATGAAGATGGGTTGTGCGACGAGGAAGACGCAAAAGATAGAGCACCGGCGAGGTCGATCAGGAAGACATGATCGTCGGTGAGAGGCTTGGCGAGGACAATGTTGAGGAAGAAGAAAGCTGTGTGCGCGACGACTAAAGGTGAAGGGAATTTTCTGGAAGTTGCGTTAAGGATTGCTTGGGCGTCCGGGTTCTCTCAATTTTGTGGAGGAATGAGGATGGCTACATCTGCGTGATTTATTATTCCGTTGGCATGAAGATGACACTAACTAGACGTGCTAGCTGATGAAATTCCGTATAGAATTCCATTCCTTTCCCACTGAATGCCAACAACCAAACGGGACCATGTTATGGGTTCGGTTACAAGAAGGAAAGCTTTTTGTGCTTTTATAATCTTTAAGGCTGGTAGAAATGAATATTTTAAAAGAATTGAAAAAGGAAGAAGGGGGAGAAGATAAAACCAATCTAATATCCCATTTTTTAAGGTTGAGTAAGACTGGTTCAACATATAAGAACAGAGTTCACTGAGCCTTAAAAAAATATTTAAAAATAAAAAATAAGTTAATTTTATTTATCAGCAAAAATATAATTACATTTATATAAAATATATTTTCTTACAAAATAATAGGTAAAAGTATAAATTCGATTCTTTAACTTTAAAATAGATTTTATTTTAGTTCTTTAATTTTTAAAAATTTTATTATAATTCTTCAATTTTAAAGATGTGATAAAACATTTCCTGAATTTAACACCATTAAATAGTTAACAGAACTTATAAAAAAAAATAGTTAACAGAAAATTTACTTAAATTCATCTAATTACTATTATTATACATTAATTAATATAATAATTATAACTTTTTAGGTTAAAAATAAATAATTAGTATCTGAAAAGTAAAAAAGTTAAAAAATATGTTAATTTAATGTATTAAAAATTATAACCTTAGAATAAATTATTTTTAAAATATTTTGGTAAAATGTTTAAAATTATTATGTTAAAATGAATAATATTTATTTATTTTGGACAAGTTGACAAGTTGAAAAATTTAGTTTGAGAATGTAAAGTATAAAAAATAAATATTTGTTTTTATAATAAAATTATTTAATGTCTTAAAATAAGTATTTAAAACCTAAAAATAAAAATTTTGATTTTAACATTGTAATATTTAATTTCTTCCATTAACATATTTTTAAAGTAGTCCTTAAAATTATTTTTTTTATAATTTTTATATTAATTAATATATAATAATATTAATGATGTGACTTATAAATAGGTAAATTATCATTTTCTGTTAGTTTATTTAACGGTGTTAAGAATTAGGAATTCTTTAATTATATGTTAATAGTTAAATGATTAATATGAAGCATAATAAAATTAAAGGACTAAAATGAAACTTACCTCAAAATTAAAGGACAAAAAGTATATTTAAGCTAAAATAATATTATAATCAAAAGTAACATTTATTAAAATTATTAATACTTAATAATAATATATTATTTTTACATAATATTAAGAAATCAATATAAAATGTTAAATAAAATTAAAAGATTAAATTCTTGAAAATATACATAATAATGATATAATCAATTTATTTTATATATTGTATTAAGAAAAGTATCATATAAAATCTTTTTAAAAATATATAAAATTATACATATATTGGGACCAGGTGAGACTGAGTTTATTTTTAACCCGGTGTTCAACCCAACCCAATCTATGAGACCAACCCGATATATTTGGTAGAACTGGACCTATCAGACCACCAGATTAGTTGAACACCTCTTGAGAATATATTTCAATTAAAAACTTATTTTTATCCCTAAAATTCTTGAATAATAATAATATGTACCAAATATATTACATAAAAATGTTCCTCTCCTCAATTTCATAGAACTCGTTTCCATCTAGCAGTACATATTACCTCTCGTATAGATACCGCCGTGATGTTCTTACCCTCTAACGGCCTTGGGATGCAGAGCTTCAGCCCAAAACATGTTACTTTTTTTCAAAATTAATTTTTTATCTTCACAACCAAATTTTATTCACTATCAATATGCATTACTTTTTAACTTCTTTTTCTTCGAATAGAAAGAGATCAAATTACATTGAAGGCACCCCTTACACCGATTGTAAGTGATTCACATCCCTTTGTAATTTGCATGCTCAATTAGCATAAAATAAATGACAAAAATCATCCGTATAGATATCTATAGTCCCAGTAAATCAGCAATAATTTAAGTAAAATCCTTTACAAAGTTGCAGGTGCATGAAGTTGTCCGTACAACAAAAGTGAGAAATCTGATATTGAAAATTAATCAAAGCGACAATGCAGTCCTGACATTCTATTGTTTCTCCTTTACGGTATAGAAACCTCTTGAACTTAGTAGAGTACCTAGTAAACTCTATCTGTTTATTTCTTTCTTTATGGCTCAGCCATAGCCATTTCCAAAACAAAAAATTAGGCGGGACCAAAGTAGCATGTATGAATCAGGAAAAAAAAAAAAAGGAACTTGTAGATCTTGAATTTAGAAAATAAATGCTTAGTCTTCCTCCACTAGTATTCATCCCAAAACAATAACCACATAAATTTCCAATCCAGTAGAAACCGAGTCAAAACCACACTAGCATTTCATTATGGTCCAAAACTTGCAAGTCCTAATTGCATAAACAAGAATTGAGATTACAAACCATATATGAAATCGCCCTACACAGCTTTGCGCTGTAAAGACCCTACAGTCTACATAATTTCTCAAGGCATGTTACAATTTTCGCAATTATACTGTCAGATCAATTTTAAAAAAATGGATAAAAGGATAAGATATTTACAGAAAACAAGAAGCAGTAAGGATGCCTCTAAAAGTAGACATCCTATGACGCCCCTAACAACAAATTGGGTTGGACCGTGACAATGTACACATTTCGAGTTTTCTATCCTTGAAGGTCCTGTATGCCCAGTAAAAAAAAAAAGCATATAGGCCACCTTCACAAATGAAAAAAAACTCACGGAGGCTCGATGAAAATCTGATGCTGTACAAAAGTAACAACCTTTGTAAAGTTAAGCAGTTTCCCCGGAAATGCAATGCACGCCTGCCAGCAATATCTACACACAAATAGAAGATCAAGTCAAAACATGTCACCAACTGTCAGGTAATTTCCCTTGATGAGAATTCTGAGAGAACATTAAATCATTTTCCCTCTATAGCAATTACAGAAAATATATTACCAAATTGTTGTAGACAGATCTATCCAAAAAAAAAAAAAAAAAATCCACCAGAGACAGAAAAACGGGCTTGTGAACTGGAGCTACATAAATATTCAACTTAGGTATGGATTTATTCTCCAGAAGAACAAATCAGAACACATATATACAGATCCTATCTTACAAAATTACTAGGTCTATTGATACCCCACCAAATGCTAACACTGAATCATCTTGAGTTCTTGACTCATGATTGCAAAATAATATCCTGCAGGATGCTCTTTAGATATTATGATACCCACGAAAGAGAGAAAAAGAGAGAAGAGGGTGGTACCTGAGAATAGGCCAAGGCATAGATCAGCAACATTCAGCTGCTGTATCCACAATGAAGGATCTCCAAAACTATTCCTGGACAAAGGGTTTTCACTTACAATGCCACCAATCCCAGACTTTCAGTCCACTAGCGAACTTACATAGATTTTTCCAAATGAACATGCCTTTCAATGGTTCAAATACAAGCTGAAGACAAGGCGTGATAGAAAACTCTAACATGGTTCACCAAACGTGTAATTTGACTGAAGAGACCGACAGGCATCAAGGTTTTTGAGCATGCAATTGTTTATCTTCCTAATTGCAAATATTTCTCAAAATAATCCAACATAAGAGCAAACCTTATTCCATTGGCCCTTTTTCTCTGATCCCAATCATTCTCTTCTCCACCAGATTGAAAAACATTAACAATATTGTTTCTGAAAGGAAGCTTACAAAATTGTATCCTGGTTATAGGTGTCTCAATCTCATCCATTTGAACAATGCTTCATCCAAATATTCAACACCACTTAATGCTCAAACTCGTGCACATCTCCAAATCAATAAATACAGTCCCCCAAAAAGTAAAGGTCAAGCGAGATCACAAGTCAATTCCAAGGTCATTTGCCAATTGAATTATGCCACGCATTTGAAGGTATGGATTCTCCAACAGTTTCTCATTGTTGCTCTGTGTGGTACAATAAAAAGCATGAACATGTAAGTAGCAAATTTATGTTTAATTTAACAAAAAGAAATCCCTTTTCTGGTGAAAAAAAAAAGTGATGTAGAACAAGAGAAGGGAGAGAATAGGTAGAAAGGAGAGAGAAGTAGAAGAGCATGTGGGAAAAAGGATATCACTGAAGATTACTCAAATTTCATTCAATAGGCAGAAGACGACAAAAAATAAATAAATAAATAACTATGACTATTTATAGACCCTACTACCAATTACTAAAATAGAAATAACTTTAGGAAGTAAAAGAAATCATAACCTAAAAGTAAAAGAAATCATAAAATAGGAAACAAATCTAAGAGAACCTAATAGGAAATAAATTACTAAAATCTAGTTCAACAAAAAAAAAAAACTAAAATCTAAATAAATCTTTCCTAACAGATAAGATAAAAGCTAATTTAAATATCCAAACAAAACAACTTTATTTAAAACCCTAAATATCTTAATTAATCTTTATCCCGTTTCCCATCATAAGTCCTTGAGAAAACTGTAAACAAACATCAGGGTATTCAAAAGAAAACAAATTGCTTTTACTAGCACATAAGGATTAAGTTCATATCCTTTGAGATCCCAACAATATAATATGGTCTCCCTAAAGTCAACTTTATGAAGGAGTTGAGTCCATATTCAGCACAGGTTGGCCATTCAACAGACACAATGTGGAACTTTAAATAGCACCTGCACACTTCCGATTTTGTCCCTGGATTGTTTGTGTGTAATTGTTCATACTTCATACGTCACAAGTCTACAAATATAAGCTGGGTGCAGCTTGCAACAACTCCATAGCTGGCATAACTATCCCACTATGGATCAATGTTTACTTTGGTTTTATATGACCACTGAACAAGCTTGATCAGCCTACCAGGAACAGTATACCATAAAATATTAAACACAGCCTTTACTCCAACGAAACGGTTTTAAGCTTTTTGCCATACATATTTTTAACAGTCAACTTCGTTAAAGCCTTCCAGGCCAAAACAAAACTCAATTAAAGCCTTAATATCCAGCCATAAAGATTTGTCCACAATATATCTGATTTTCCTTTTCCAAAATATTTCTTTAGTACATGTAACTCAATTCAAGACTTACGTAGGATCCTAAATATTAATCATATCAATTTGGACTATATATTTTAACCAAGATGCATGTAGTCTCTTCACCGGCAGCTATTTCACTTACTGGAAATTAGCTAGTGTTAGGTAATGTGGTGTAACACCAAGATGAATCCAAATTTCACTAACTAGAAGCTTGATACGCATGGACTGTTCATTGCTAGAATGCTGCATGTAAGGTTTTTGTCTAACGAAAAATAGAAAAACAGTTCACAACTTTTCACAATAGTTTTCAAGAAATTGGTTTTAAAAGGCAAGCATGTCCCTGTTTTTTAACTGAACTGGATGAAGTTTCTTTTATACAAATGTTCTAGGAAGCCTGATGGAATTATAGAGGAGATTGGGCCCAGACTGCATATCCAACAGCTCAATGGTCCACAGATAACAAAGGGCCAGTCAGCATCCCAAAATAAATACGCTATCATAGGCTGCTAAGTGAAAGCCAGGTATTGGTTTCATTGATGTCTCCATCACAAATTCTGACACACAAATTCACTTAGCAGGCTATGATAGTTCATCCCAATTATCATAGGCTGCTAAGTGAAAGCCGGGTATTGGTTCATTGTTGTCTCCATCACAAATTCTGACACACAAATTCATTGGAAGAGAACCACTCTCCTTAAGTACCACACCAAGCATCCCATACTACCTGATGTGTAGGACTTAGGCATCAACTATTACCCAGTCCCTGTCATAACACTGCCCCCAAAGAGCCAACATCTCATCCACAGAACTTTCCATAGGTAAAGGAACCCACCCATAAAGATGCACTATCAAGGGGGAAAAATTAATCACCACACCAAGCAATTCATAGAGCTCAAGAGTTTCACATGTCCCTCCGAAGCTAATCTAGAAGTAACCCTCAAACTCTACTCACTGGTTGCTCACTAGTTAATTATCTCAAACATAAGCACCAACAGTTATCTTCAAATCTAGTAAATTCTAGGATCAATAGAATAAAAACAAATAGAATCCTCAAACACATTCCTGTCATCAAATCCAAGAGGGTCAGTTTAACCTTATAACCAGCTGCAGCTAAGCACTCCTCTCCAAAAGCCACTATGTTACCTATTTTTTCTTTAGGAATGTTAGTCATGACACTTCTCATGTAGAAGTCAGAAACTATATATGAAAATTAGGGGCAGAATTAACACTTGTCAATCTCAGTTTTCATAACTGTATCAAAGGAGCTACAAGCAAATTACTGCAAATGGAGGTACCTGCTGTGCTCTGACAACAAGATTCTGAAGCATGTGCTGATATTTTTCTGGTTTCTCAGTCATCATTCTCTGCAGAAAAGGAAAATTTTCAGAAAAGTTAATTTTTAATATGTAAGACCTTATATACTGCAACAAGACTCAAAATCAATAATCAAATCAAATCCGTGCCTTCAGAAGAAAAGCAGAAGAATAATATGCCACCCTTGAATCAGTGTCATCCAAAAGTTCCCTGAAAATAGAAAGACTAATTGTTTGAAGTGTCAAAACCAGTAGGCCAACTCATGCACATTGCAAAAGGAACATAGTAAGTTTAGAATACCTAAAAAATTGTTCTAGGCCAACTTCCCGGAAAGCAGCAGGATCTGCAGTGCATTTACCAATAAGAAGTAGAAGAAGGGTGGCTCGAATATCTGACGTAGCACCAGGCAGGTTTCCTCTTCCTTTACTTCCAACAGCAACACCCAAGGCAATATTATCAGTTGCAGCTCCAGCCAGTTGGATTAACGGCCAATATAGCAAGGAAGCAGGAACACGTGCAATCAATTGCATTGGAACAATAGCTCGCCCTTGGAGAAGAAGTCCTGCCATTGATGCAGTTTCATGATCCAGATATAAACTATTAGAGTAGATGGATCTTCTATCAACTTCTTCCTCGTTAAGTTCATCCCATTGGAAAGTATCTTGTTTGAGGAGACGGTTATCACCATCAGACCTCTTATTTTGACTCATGCATTTTAAACTTCTGTCACGGTGCATATCATCTCCAAAGGGCAGCGCCGTGGCGGGTGGAACTCTTAGGCACAATTGTGAGAATAGTATATCACACATCTGTTCAAAAACAGGGTTGAGTAATATACAAATATGTCAAAGAATACTTGGGAATCCAAAATTGTTAACTGAACAGAAAAGTCTCATGTTCTAGAAATAATCACAAACAAATTTTATAAGCCGAATTTATTATTCAGGAAACTTTGCTGATTAAAACCCATATTTGCATTTCTTTTAGCTACTTAGGTGCCTACTTTATTTTAGATTTTGTGGACACAAATCTAATTTAAATATAAAAGACTAGCTAAAAACCTTCTCCAAGCATATGGAAACTATTATATAAAACGTAGCTCTATCAGAATTTACCAATAACTAAGGACTAAAATCCACAGGAAGTTTCTGCATTAGAGCAGTCCCTAATATCATAATATTGATTCTTCTATTCCTTGATAGAATAGTTAGATAAACAACATTAACTGCAATAGATTTTCATCTTTATTGTGGTTCACCATATTTTTGTACTGTATTAATAAAGTCTGAAAAGGCTCTTGCAAAAAGTCATTATGGTTCAGAAACAATTACTTTCAAAATATTGATACGGTCTGTTTCATTTATCTGAAACACCAGCCCCAAAGCACTGCTCATTATGTCTATCACTGCATTGGCTTTCTCTAGATGCCAATCTTTCTGCCCGGGCCCACCATCAGTGCTGCTAATATGTTGCATTTCATGCTCATCTAACAAAAATTTGCATCTCATAAGAAGCCTTTCAAGAACAAGCAGGAACCCCCATCTAATAAAGTTGTGTTTTGACTTTAAAAGCCCACACATAAGTGATATCGGCAAAGGGACATTTGATGTATCTGAAGAATCCTGAATTCCAGCATGAGCAATTTTCTGCTCGAAGTGTTTGATATTTGACCATATACTTCCATCTCTTTCCCCACTAATTTCAGCAATAAGCAGATCACCTAACCAGATATACCCATTTTGACGGTAAGCTATTCTGTCAGAATGAAGAAGGGAATGTAAAGTGGACCATGAGAGCTTTGTCTTCAGACCAACACCATTTCTTAGAGCCACGTGGTCGATATTTTCCAGAAACTTGTGAGATTTGGTTGTTTGAATCATATAAGAGAACTCATTGTCCAAATGACTGAATGAACTTATTATTGCATCAAATTTCTCTGCTACAACTTCCAAGAGCTGCAAACAACCAAAAGAAACACACAAGCTACAGTTTAAAGATGACTTACTAAAGAAATGTGAGGAAACAGGGGGAGAAAAAAACTCAAGTCATTGCAAAAACAAAGTGACAAAGATTGGTGAATCTTTAGTTAACAGGTGCAACGAGTAGGAAATAAACCTGAATTGAACTAGACACATCCTAAGTTACCATATACAACTGATATCGTCTGAAGCACATGTAATAACAAGAAGTAGTGCAAAACTACAAAAACATGTTGACTTACGTTTACTTCACGTTTATTTTCCACCCATAAATGAAAACATTATCTTGTTTTTCCATTGGAGAATAGTCTTTCTTTTTTTGGTACAAGAAGCATAGTCTTTCTATTTGCCACAGGTATCAAAACAGATTATTACGTAACTATTTTAAAAGGAATATAGATAGTTTTCCTTTTGCATGTCTGATCCAAAAGGCAATATTTTCCCCCACCCTGCATAAACCAGTCCAAGCAGGAAACAATTTTTTTAGTGTATTTCATGAAGAAACAAATTTGTAGGATTTTGAGGTTTAAGCTTTGAAGGGCTTATGACGTCGGTCCAATCTATATAACAAACATCAACCTAGAGAGAAGAGGGATGGGGGAGAAGCTCATTAAAATTAAAATTCTTAAAAAAGTAAAGTTCCTCTAAAACTATTATGCCAACTACCAAAGTAAAATAACACTGTACCATGTTAAGTCGTTCACTGTTGGGATATCTGGACAGTGCAGATGCTATTGATCTTCTCAAAATCTCACCAATGCCTTCTACCCCTAGTTTTACAGATATATAAAATGCCTCAGGTGCATTAGTTTGAGCAAGCAAGGCAGCAAGAGGTTGAATCTCATCATCACTATATTCGTTAACTCCTGTAGCTATACAGGTTTCATTTATCTGATGTAGAACATAGTCAAAAAGCACTGAATACAAATTCCTCCTCTCTTCACTTGAGTTGGCAACGGAATACTGCATTTAACAGGGAAAAAGTCATACAATATCCAATGGCATCAGCTCAGGATTTCACCCTACACTTCCCCACAGACTGGCGTATAAACAATAGTATACATACTAGTCAGCCATTACTAACTAATAACTATTAAAAAAAGGTACAAGTCACTTTTCCCTCAGACTGGAGTTATATCAAGATTTACAAGATAAGCATACCCCAATTAAAATAAATTGAACTCCTCCAATCAGATCAAGCTGATCCACAAGAAACTTAGGCGCGCTTGGTACAGCATCGGTGGCTTCATCAGGAACTTGATAAAACATATTCGTCAGCACGGAAATAAGCTTACGATGAACTAATTCTGCCCAAGAATTCTTCCAGCTAATTTCAATAAGTGCCTTGATAACCTAAAAGATGTCATATAACTAAATCAAACAGAGATACCTTAAGTTATATTGACATCAAGCAGTGACAATCAATAATAAAGCAAAGGATTGCTGCAAAATGACAGAAGACAGAAACAGGCAATATTTATAAAATCCAGTCAAAAGAGCTGTTAAACCACCCAACTTATATAGTCTTATAGCCCAGAAAGGGAGAAAAACGCAGCTATGGAAAGGAAAGAAAAATACAGGAAGCTAGACAAAAGTTAGTTTAGAATTCAATATATTCATTTTCTTCCCCCTGGATTTCCATAAAATACTCATAGGTCCTGTTTGGTACAAGAATTCTTTGACATTCCCTTGAAAACTCTGCTCAGGAAATTAAATTTAGCATGTTTAATATAAGTTTTTAAACAAAGTTATCCAGGAATCCCAATTTCCCATGGCGTACAGTGACTCAAAACATTGGCAAGTGGATAACTTAATCCCACTTGTAACCTTGGGATTTTAGGATTTCCATCTCTCACTTCCCTTTTGCTTTGTTTTTCCTGGCCTCCACTGCTTTTTATGTCCAATTGTTCATCCATCACCACAACTATATTCTGTTGGTACTTTGTGCTTAGAAGTTTCCCAACTCAAGAATGGCAGAGAATATCTTGTTCACTCTCCTTAAGGCAAGATCTGATGTCATGTGCCGCAAAGAGTGCAACAAAATGGGCAAGAGCAATCAAGTGGCCATGTAGAAGAAAGGGAGGAAGTATATCGGAAGAGAATCAGTGTCCATGGCGGTAGGATAAGGTTGAACGTCAAAGAACTAACGTTGGGTTTATCTTTTGTCAATGAAGTCTAATGTTAGAAAACAATTTTGAGATTAGAAAGAGAGGAATGCAAATAGAAAAGCTAATTAATCTTTCATTACCCAAACTAAAATTTTATGAGTATGTTTTCTGGGTCTACAATGCCCGGGAATTTACTCTTTAAGGACATCAAAAGTCCTTCTACCAAACAACACTGTAGAGTAAAAGAAGGAAAAACAGCCCTCACCCTTATATCAAGACCTTGCAATTGATTTCTCCATATCCTTCCTCTATCACAAACAAAATAAAGCAAACAGCTGAGTGCAGATGCCCATACAGATTCCTCCTCCTCCTCATTCTGTACAACAAGAAGTGTATGAGATGGTAACAGTTACGAGAGTGCCTAAGAATCTTCAAATGTAAATTCATTAAAAGAATAACGTTTTGTTCATCCAGAAAAGCCACTGCAATCATTTGTAAAAGTTTCAAAATTTCAATCAATCAATCTTCTAAATTTCTCATACATGATTCTTCAACCCTCCCTAGCCCTACCCTTTTTACTATAATATGATTTTTCTTATAAATTTTTTTTTAAAAAACAGCATACAAGATATCAACTATAATAAATATACAACAATAAGGAATTCCCATCGCATTAATGGTTACTCAACTAACCCAGTAAAATTCTCAGAAGGCAAGTAGTCATTTCTCCATAAAGCTTCAAGTTTGTAATTTGAAAAAACAAACAAATTAGAACAAGAAACTCAAACTAGAGCAGAGTTAATTGCACAAATCAGCCTAGTGCTTTTTCTTAAAAAAAAAAATAATAATAATAATAAAGGAGCTTAGAAGTCTTAGAATAACTTGGAAATTTTTTTGTATAGTAACTTCCAATTTGTTACGAGTTTGTCAAGCATACTAAGATACCCACCACCATTATAATTAGGCCACATTACAGAGGCAAAGCTTGAAATGACCACCAAAGGAAGTTGACTGACTGAGGAATGTATGCAAGGGTATATATTGTTGGACCATCACAGGCTCAGTCATCAAACTTAACATTGGACGAGAAGTCAAAGTTACTCGATTATCTTATTAATGAGGATGGTGACTAGAGAGGTCTCAGAATTATAACATATCCCTCAAAAACTGCCAGTAAATCTGTACACTTATTTTCCAATAACCATTGAAATTTGCACATTAATATCAACAATATATCACCACAAATAACATTTGACAAACACTTGAAATTGAATGCGATGCAGAACCAAAAAATTCTTCACTTAATAACACTCAGAAAAGAGAAATTATCTATATGAAGTCAACATCTGTACAAACTGCTATTTAAATATATGCTAATCTAAATAAATAAATAAATAAAATAAGCTACACGAACCTTTCCTTAGTTTTGTTCAAATTATGTAGATTTTTCCTCTACCTATAATTTGACATTGATCTTATTGAAGTCTGATTTTAAATACAGCTAGCTATTTTCTAAAACTGCAACTGACTAACCCATCCTTTGTGATACACTTTCTTAGTGCTCTTAGCAAACAAAAAACCCACAATAATCTCCTGTCATTCTCTCTCACTTAACCTAACATAAAGCCCACAAATTCCCTGAAAATTGCTGTCATGAAAATTAGCCAACTTGCATCCATACTTGCAATCTGCACCTCGTAAGGAAAACATCTGCCAGAACTAAATTCTTTAAAAACAAATTACAGAAACTGAAGAAAAGAAGCTTAATAATACCTGGACAAGAAGAAGTAGTATTTCATACAAAATATTTAAAATCCAAGACTCAAAATTCTTAATTGCAGAGGAAATGTTAAACTTGTGAGAATTTCCTTTTCTGCTTCCTTGGGCCAAAAGTTGAGAGTCGTTATCATAATAGGAGTCTTGAGAATAATCTTCTTCAATTGCAGAAGCATCATCAACCATCATAGGTTCTAAAAGATGAGCATGAACCCCAAGGTTTAAAATTAAATCAAAAGCACGAGTCCTGCAAGCTGTTTTAGAAGAACTGAGCATCTCCTGAAATAAGTCGTTCAAAAACAACATTAGTAACAGCAGAATAATTATAAATATTGTCATGACAAAATTAGTACTTTATTTATGCATCACCTCAAGCATAGAGAGAGTGAGAGGAGCAGCTGTCCGAGAATCTAGAACATACCTACAAAACATTTTTTTGACAGCCATTATCCATGGTCAATGTTACGGAACATCACAACAAACACTATGGAAACATAACATGATGGGACAAGTTCAATCAGGCAGATGAAAAAAAATTAACGTGCAGTTCAGGGATCTGGTGCTCAACATGATATGCTTACCCAACAAAAAATAACTTCACTCAATCTTTAACCCTATCCTTGGCAGAGGAAAGAAAATGAGGGAGAGTGAAAATGAGGGGAGAGAAAGTGGAGAGAAAAGAAAAGTGAGAAGAGATATTTTCTCTCCTTATGCTTGGCTGAATAAAAGAAAATAGGAAGAAGGAAAAAGCAACTAATTTTACAAGGACAATAATACTCCTACTATTTTTTGGAAAATAATTGCCTATAATAAAACTTATTATTCTATTATTCTACCATATTATTTATATGATTTCCATAGTGTAATATAATGAATGGAATCAAAATATAATTTAAATTCTAATCTTATTTTGTATTTATTTTGTCCAATTTTAATTTTTTTATTTCAAAATTTATAAAATAATTATAAAACTTAAAATAGATAGCATATCAATATTTACATTTCAGGGTGCCAATGTTGAACGAGAAGATGAGAGGAACAAGATGCAGGAAAGAAAGAGAAAGTGGGAAAGTGAAAAAACAAGTGGGCTAATTTTGGAAGGAGATTTTTCTTTCCAAAATCTCCTCACTTTTGGAGAGAAAAGTTGGGAGGAAAAACATGTGGGACCCACATATCATTTTCTCCCTAGTTTTTTCTCCCTCCCACTTTTCTCTCCATATCCAAATAGGGGAAAACTGCATTTTCTCTCCTATTTTCCCCTCCACATTTCTCTCCCCTCCTATTTTCTCCCAATCCAAGCAAGGGGTAAAGGTCTCAAAAAACATGTTCACCCATGGAAATAAATTCATTGAATCTCCAAAATTTGTAAAGACCAAATAACTAAAATTTTGAAATACCAGATAACTATATTTGAGTGGTTAAGTAATTTCAAAGAGATTAAAAAACATATATTTATGGACCTTCACATAATAACTTAACATTTTGAATTGAAGTCAATCTGACATGGTATCATAGTCTACATCACCAAGTGATCAAGAGTTTAATCCTTGACATCCCAATCTTGCTTCATTGCTAAACGAAATTTCAGCACATGGTAGGTACCACACTTCAAGGTTTAGAGGTTTTTGTGTGAGGGGGCATGTCAAAGGTAGTAATAAAACTACTCACGGGCATTCACCGAACAAGTCAAGCTTCTAAGTTGAGGTCATTGAAATACTTGGCAAAAATAAGAACTATATATTAAAATATATCAAATAACCCATTAAGAGATTATAATATAGACCATTGCTTAACAACTTAAGCTTTTGAGCTGAGTTAGTCTTTGACATGGCATGGAACCTGTATGACCAACTGATCAAGACTTAGAGTTAGATTTATGGCATCCTTCATTCTTCAAATCAAAATGAAGCTTCAGCACAAGCAATGGTGCTGTTGGGTTCAGTCCACACTTCAACGGCAAAGAGTTTTAGTGTAAAGGAGCATTAAGAGCCGTTGGAAGTGGCCCTTGTTCTTTACCCTAAGCCCTTTAGCATTAGCACCTTTTCTCATTTAATATTCTGATTTGTTTTATGTCGGTATCTTTTCCAGTTATTATGATCAGATTTTCTCCTTTATTCTGTTCTTTGATTTTCAGCTATTTTATGGGGAGTGACTAACTTGTAGTCAAACCCATGTAAACTTTACCGATGAAGGAATAAAACACGGGAATTCCTCCAAGGTTTTCCTCAAGAGCTTAAGCTTTTTATGTTGACTAGTTCTTTGCCTGACAGAAACTACAACATACTAGATGACATGAATATTGTCACAAAGGCAACAGCAGACTACCAAAACACTTCAACATTCCAATCTAATGCTTAAATTAAGAAATGTGCTTTGAGTGAATATAATTCTAATTGAAACACTTCCACAGTCAACATGAGTTTTTTCAGAACAATGTTATCCATCAAGTGGTGAATACTGGCAACAATACCAGACATCATGCAATGCATTTACCCAACAGAAAATACATAGTCACTAAAGGGGAATATCAGATTATGCATCTATGGCAACACTTCAGCAATTCTTATTTCACGCTCATGTTATGAACTCTGCTTTGACTAAGATATTATAATTCAACCACTTCCACAAACTACATGTATTATGTCAACAAAAGAAGAAAAACTCCTTTAACAAAATGTTGGCATTTTTTTCAATCACGTCTACTAAACTATAGCATTCATAGTGCACCAACATTAGATTTTTTTCCCTCCTTTGCCAAAATCTTTGTAACTAACCAATGAGAACTCCTTCACCTGTGGAAGACAAGAACTTGACTCCCCACAAATAGAACAATAAACATGATATGCTACGCGCCACTGCCCAACATGATAACCATGGCCATGAGTTGCTACCACATCTTGAGGAATGGCCTCCCTTAAGTTGGTGTCAAATGACACGAAATCATAACTGACTTTTAAATTATTTTCTTGATTTCTTTTCAAGACAAAGAGACCACTTCCACCAAATTGTTAGTTATTTGTAATTTTGATTCATCATTTCTCCCAAAATGCGCAAGAAGAAATTATATGATGATCCAAGTCACTTCCCCCTCTTTTCTGCAATTCTTAAAGATTGATTATTTAAGATGTCCTTTTCTTTGCTTAGAGTAAGGAAGCTTGTCAAACCTTCTCAATTTGTTAATCAGGAAAATCAGGATTGTCTAGTCAAGTGTTAGCATGTGTGAGTGATGGGAGGAAAACACGGGTAGCATATATTAAATACAATCAAGAATGGGATAAAATAGAAAAAACAAGTGCATTGAAACGTACATGTCAATAACAAGTTTAATAAGGACGCTCACAGCCACATCCATTGACGGATTTCCACTGGTATTGCTTAGTCTTGTCACAGTCATTACATTGGTATTTGATGAGGAAGACTCCGAGCAAACTGCAGCAATAACTTCACGTACCTCAGCAGGATTCAGCCGCAAAGGTTGTTGCTCACTGGTCAGCATAGATTAACATTTATACACAGGACAAAAATCATATCAACTTAAAACAGTATAATCAATAGTCATAAATTTCTTGTGTGAAAACATAGGCAGTATAAAAATTTCTCCACATATCAATTTAATAAGCTTTAACTAAAAAGAAATTAAATTAACTGTACTGCAAGTTAAGAAGGATAACATCCACCAGAAATTAAAAAAAGATAAAGGAAGAACATGATGACAATAAAGCAAATAATTTACATGTTAATGAGCATACATGCTATTATCATCAGGTGGACATCACAGGGCTTCCGTGCCCACCATCGAATATTGCCACAAGGATGTACACCAGCTGGTTCATGCTGGGCAATATCCTGGCCCAGTGCCCAGCATTTATGACCCAAGGCCCAGCCCAACCCAGAGCTAACATAGTGCCTATCTGTGTCAATGCCAAGCCTGGGCTAGCCCAGTTAAATATCCTAAATCTTGTGTCAGTCCTTCCCTCACACTTGACTTACGCTTTCAAATCCTCACACACAACACGCGTCAAACCCACTCTCTCTCTCCCCCAGTATTTTTGTTCCTTCCTATCCTATCTTTTCTATTTTCTTTTCCTCACTGAAACACACCCACAGTTTTACTCAATCAACAAGGAGATAAGGTGACAGGACAAGGCACACCATGAAGGGGATGTTAGCAGCATAGAAAATAGAATAATAAGGCAAAGAAATTAGAGTTATTTTTGAGGTTGGATATTGCAGGTTTCAGGAACTCCTTGAAGAATTGGCAATGGTGGTGGAGACCCTTTTGCTTGAAAGAGGTTATGAAGCTAAGACTTTAACTGTACAAGGAGAGAGATCAAAGCGGAGAATGGGAACTTCATCTTAGAAGAGCATCCAAACACAATAAGTTTCCAAGTGTTTCAGGATATAGGCCAATGATTAAAGAATAGATGTACAGATCCCACAATTTTGGAGTATTCATAAAAAGAGATGGAAGAGTCTCTCTGGGTTCTGCAATAGATATCCACGGAGTTACTCTTTAATAGGTTGAACTTGTAAATCATTTTGAGATTCAAAGTAGGCTAAAAATATATCATTCCTTTTTTGAACAAAATGTAATGTCCCAAGAAGCTCAGGAGAGATCCTAAGAGAATGCCAAACACAAATAGAAATGAGCACTAAGAAACCAAAGGAACTGTTAGAGAACTACTTAAATGACCATAACTCAATTTCATGAACAAAAAACATGTTTCAACCTCCGCCCAGGGTCAGATTTTCAAGGTTAGACTACCACGCCAGGTACCCAACTGAACCTGGGGTTAGCCTGGCCTGAAAATCTCATTTTGGTCCATTTTGTTTTTTGCGTTAGGCCTAACCCGAAGTGACTAGGCCGAACCATGCCAACTGGGCATGTGTTCACCCCTATTAATGCCACTGCCAACATAGCAGGAAAATAAGTACATGTGAACCATGGATCCCAGAGAGAGCCATATGGTATCACTCTCCCGTCTCCACCCTCACCCTGGGAGCCACTTTAAAGAAATTACATTACATAGCTTTAGGAAGTATGTAATCCATGGTTCTTCTGAAAAAATGACCACCACCCAATTTAGACATTTCTTATTGCAGTTTCTACTTACAAAATAATGAAGAAAATTCTGACTCTAAATTGGAAAGCAAAATCCACTTTGACTTTTCTTCATGATACTCAAGTTAAAATTAGAATGTGCGCATTATGGCACTATTCTTAGGGTAATGTGAGTACATATGCAAACACTTGTATCAAATTCTTTTGAAGAATTTCTGTATCTATACCTGTAATGACGATACTGGAAGAGTTGTCGAGCTCGAGGACGGAATGTACTCATAGGAGAATCCTCCCTGTATGTTTAGAACGGAAAATACATCAAGAAACAATATTAGCACACTAAAAGTAGCGACTTTAAACTTCAGACTCTACAACTGACCTCGAAAGCAACAAGATATAGCATTTCAGTTATTTATCAAACATTCTTGCTAGTATGGAGTGGACAGGATGATATTTCATGGAACATTTTAATGTGATTAACTCTGTCATAACCTAAAGAACTCAGAAGTACTGCATTAACAGCATTATTTTGTTTACAGAATTAAAAAAAATTCATAAAGGAGAGAAAAACAAAATTACCAAAAAGGAGATAAGTGACACTCCAAAGGAAACAGAAAAGTAAAAGAATACAGAAAGAATTCCTAAGTTCTAAGAATCAGTATGAAAAAACTGACCAAAACTGAGAAACAATGAAGGAGAAAAAAATCCTTCAGTCATAAACAACAAACTCTAGCTTCTCCAAGAGAAAAGGTATATAAAGATATATCACATCCACCCACAGAAAATTTCTGAATATAATTTTGAATACAAGATTTTTTTGTAGAAATTCGAGTTTAACAATCATCTAAACTTATTTTGTTGAAGAAAAAAATGTACATATATTGAACATAAAAAGAGAGCAGATCTCTACTCCACCTAAAAAATGCAGCTTGCCGTTAATATTATCCTAACCAAAACAGAACACTTCAACTAATATTATCCTAATCAAAGCATAACACTTAAGTGAACCCCGATCACAGAGGAATTTTACTCAAAAATAACTATAAAATAAAAAAATTAACTAAAACAAAGGAAATAAAATAACTAAAAAAGCATCTTAATTAAAATAGATGTAATTTCCATTGGAGCTATTCTTCTAGCATTGCTAGTTGTCTCTTCCGAGATCAATTCCCTCTTGAGCAAGAACACTAAAACCCGAGACTTTTTCTGCAGCGTTCTGGTCATTGTTTCCAAATAGATTTTGTAGTAACTCCAATTGTTCTTCGAGGCTTGGTTGCTGTCAGCATTGTTTTTCATTGTTCACCAATAACTCACGGTTCTCATCTCTTGCTTTTGGCTTCCAATTTGGTGGCTTGCCACAAATTTTCCAGCAAACCTCCTTGCCCTCACCTCTTTTTGGCAATGATCACACCATAACTTTCCATCTTTTACTCTTTTTGACTTGTTACCATTGTTGTAATCTGGTAGTCCATGTGCTGACAGTGCAATGACTTCATCTTGATCTGAAGAAGGTGCGGGAACTTTTCATCAACTTCCTTCCACTCTCCTCACGACTTACTTCTGAAAACACAACTTTAATTGAAGGTAGAGATGTTAAAGCACCTATCCTTCCACGTACCTCATCTAATGTGATATTCAGAAGCACAAGAAATTTATAAATCTGCCTCTTCTCAACAATATTTCTGTAGTTTGTTGCATCAATATCTAGGTCTCCCATATGTCCAGCTTCTCCCAATAACACACGACATTTTTGGCTTGTGGGCATCTCCCACAGTTTTAGCTCCAGCATAGACTTTCTATCTCAAACACAAGTGCAACATTCTCTTGAGTTAATTATGACTCCTAAGCAACTTCCCCAATCTCATGAGCAGTCTTGCAAAAGAGAAAATGTCCCCCCATCTCATGCGTTATTCAATTAATCAGCAAGCCATCACCATGTGATTCTCAGCATGCCAAATCTTGTATTTGGTTTCATTTATTTAAAGTTGGCAGGCTTGGCCATATATGTTATGTCGTTGCTGTCATTTCTGTTCATTAGTTGGTTGTTGTGTGGACTGCTAAACTATTAATTGTTGCTGAGTCAGCTAGTGACTCATTTTGTTTGTGTGTTGCTTAGTTGTCCTTGTAGTGAGATAATGTGTGCAATTGCACGTTGTTGTATGTAGGTGCCTGAAGAATGCATGGCAATCAGGACCTTTTTGGTGATATTATGAAATGAAATCATAGTTTTGTCACGATGCCCTGCATCAAAATAGGTGCCTCTCCCCCCCCCCCCCCCCACAAAAAAAAAGAACATTAGAACAGATGGACTCCATTTAAGAAAATTGTTCCCACTACATCCATGACTCTGTTGGTCAAAAAGAAAATCTGACTTTGTAATAAGAATTGGTATACCGTCAAGGGTGGCAGGACAATAATGAGTAGGAATCTCTAGGGATGATCCTAGGGCTCTTTTATTCAGAAAGATTTGGCAGCTGTATTCAGGTGTAGGTTTGGTTCAAACCAATAAGGTCCTAAAACCTTAGGCTGTGTTTGGTATCAGGGAATGGGTGAAGGAAAGTTCGATTCCATGTGTTTGGTACAGATCAATCCTATTACCTCGGAAAGTTGGTCTCCCTACTTTAAGGGAATGAGGACACCTACCAAAAAACCTGAGCAATCTCTCTCTTCTACCTAGAATCAATTTTATTTTCCCCCTTCACTCTTCACCCTAATTAACACCCTCCCTCTCTCTCAATGCCCCCACTCTATCTTCAACAGCATGCTCTCCTCAATAACAATGACAGCAGCAGAGTTGACAACGGCAATGACAGTAGCAATGGTGACGTGCATACCTCTCACATCGATGATGAGGTTGGTCATCCCACAACAACACTCATAGATCCACGACGATGAATTCGCAAGTGCGAATCAGACACTCCTCCATCAACGTTCCTCCAGCCTTCTCATCATCACCGGCATGATCTCTGACACTTAACGCCGCCGTCACTTGCAGGTCTAGATCTGCCACTGCCTCCCCTTCATGTAGTCGTCTTGAATCTTGTTGAAGAATGAAGAAACAGAAGGGTTGATCTGCAAAAATTTTTAAGTTGATTTTCGTATTTTAACTGTGAAAAGGTCATCCGGTTCGATGATGCATCCAGTTCCAGATTTTTGGGCGATTTGCTCATTTTCTTGTGAATTTCCTGTAAATTGTTCCTCTAAAAAATTTCTTCATGATGGTGTCTGCGTTTCAGAATTCATCTGGATCGTACTTTTTATGGTTTCTGGGTTGTATTCATCTAGATTCTGTTCATCACAGCGTACATATGTATTTTGTTCATCTGGATTGGGATTGGACATTTGTGTCATTTGCCTTTTTTTTCCTAATCTGAGACTTACGTTTTTTGTCACTCCCATGAATTTTTCTTGACATACCAAACATGCATTGGAGGGCCCATTCCTTTTCCTATTCCCATTCCCATTCCTATCCCTATTTTTTTACCAAACATAGCCTTATAGAAATTCAGAGTTCAACAATACTTTGAACTTATTTTATTGAATGACAACGATGTATATAGAAGGCAAAAGGAGAGCAAACTCCAATCCAACTAAAAGACGTAACTTAAGCAGTGATCCTATAGGTATCAAAACAAAACTCTTAAACTTATCCTAATAAAACAGAACACTTGCAATAATCATAAAAAGTACCAAAATGTTATCTAAAAATAACTAAAAACAAATAAGTCTAAACTAAAACAACTAAAAAAACTTAAGCAAAATAGTCATAATTTCCAACAGTTTTCATAGAACCCATAGTACTTTCACAGCATAATCTACTATCTTTCCCATGCTACACTGAAAGCCTTATAAACTTCTGATCAAGGCTTCTCAGAAGAAGTTGAGTATCAGAAACAAATTTGCTTTTCAAAATTAACTAGGTTTAATCAGAACATTACTCCTAATTTGGAAAAAGGCTTCAATTTTCCAATTTTAAAAAAATGAATTTCTCTCTAGGCTTTATCTTTTTCTATACTGCTAAGATCACACCTGCAAGATTTTTATATAATCTTTAGGGCATATTATACCTTCTTTATTTCAGCCATGCCTCCATTTAGGCAAATGTTACATTTTCTACCATGTAGCAACAATAAATTTTCAACATGAAAAATGAACCAGACCAGTAAGGTTCAGAGGTCTAACATTCTACCAGTCAAGAAGCCACTGGAGTCTAAATACAATGATATCATGTCTGAGAGCCAATTCAACTCCAGGATTGCTCTATCATATACTCATTGGGTAAAAATACAACCTTTGATATAGCATTTGGTTCAACATGAATATAGGAGTTTTCATGGTATGGTCTGGTTTAAAAGACAGATGAGAAAAAATAAATAATAGTGAAGAAACAGGATACTAAAGGATGCTATGTTAGAGAAAACATACCAAATTTGATGAGGGCCTGGTTTATTGCGTTTAGATGCCGTTATTGCTCTCATATGAAGACGAGAAGATGCAGAGTTAGTGATTGGTGTTACTGGGGAAGACTGCAAAAGTTGATCCAGGTAGGGCATATCATCAGTTCCAAAAAATTTCCATGGTTGCCCTTTCATCTTAGATTCAACGTTTCCTACAAGCAATGCTGCTGCCCCTACTTCTAAGAAATTATATGCCCTCATGTCTTGAGAATTCACAAAATGATCACTGTAGAACAGCATGTTAAGAAACACAATCAATTTCTGAAGCAATAAGAGGGAAAAAAAACCATCACCAGTAAGGCTGCAACCAAAACCAACTTAAGTGTAAAATGAATTATTTGCCTTTCTGATGGTACTGATGATGAAGGCTGTTCCTCAAGCCAGCGCCATTTTAGGACATCGTCAGCAATGAACTCAAGTTCATCCTTTTCATCTATTTTTTCAATTTTTGATAACTTTGAAACAGATGAAGCAATTGAATCCTTCTCTAATGTTTCTGGAGCAGTCGCCGGAGATAATTGAGTTTTGAAGGATTTACTTAGCAAAGATGACAATGATGGCAGAGATTGTCCAGATGAAGAAGGTGCTCCAGCAAATGCAGCTGGTTGAAAATAACGTTTTGGGATGTGCTGAGCCACAAGGGAACGAACATAACTCAGTGACTTCACAAGTGCCTCAGAAGCAAAGCTAGATACAGGCAAAGGAGATGTATTTGTAGATGTTGGTGTGCCAGATTGGGAATTCAAAGATCGCGACCATGGTCGGTACAGGTTAAGATCACATTCAGCAATTATGTTTGAACAGAAACGATCTATCTGAAGCAGTGTATCCTCACTCGGTTTGTATCTGAATAAATTAAAATGAGTTGTGAATTTCTAACGTCATAGGAAGCAATCAATAAGAGTTTGTTTCTTGGCCAATACACAGTCATATCAAGAAAGATGCTAGTTGCTCGACTCAGTAACTTTATGAATCTACAGAAAACGCATTTAATTCATTGATAGAAAGGAAAAAAAATTTAGGACCACAAGGAAATCAATATTTTTACATATTAATATAGCAACACAAGAATTTTTAAGCCCTCTTTGCCACCACATAGTCTGGTAAGGCTATGATTAACATAAGCAAGCTTCAAGGACCGCAAAGCCCAACAGGGCTCCTCAGGCAAGTAATATACTAAATCCCCCCAATCTAGGCACTAGAATCAATTAATTTGATTACTGCTAGCTTTTCAAACAGAAGAATATCAATTTAGCAGATTTTCAATAGAATTTGGCTCCCACATCTTAGAAGATTGAGAACTTTTGACACCCAATAATGTATTAAGAAGTTTCCTTGGAAGGAAGATTGAATCATTTATTTAAAACTACGTCTTTTCTCCTACTCATGAGGCATAGAGAAAAAAAAGGGAGAAGAATATGTTTAAGCTGGACTAAGTGCCAAGAATACAACAATGCAGTGGGTTTGGATGGTTCCCACCTCTTTCTAACCCCAAGGCTAAGGCACACACACACCAAACCCCCCAAAAAAAAAAAAAAGTCTTTCTGATCAGGAAAAGTTGCCCATGGTCATCCATAAGGACAAAATATCATTCTTTAGAAATCTACTTTTAATCAGTCAAGGTATTCTTTTTTAATAGAAAAATAATTAATTTATTTATGAGAAAAGAGAAGCAATACAAAACCAAGAACATGTCCTCCCAAAACAAATAAAGCAATTACAGACTCAATAGCTCAAAAGAGCTCCGAAATCACTCAGTGATTCCACAAGGGATAGCCTCCAAAAAACGCTTGCTCAGAGCATAAGACCCACAAAGGAGCCACAAAATAATTCTCTCATATGGGATGAAAGAAACTTTAGATTAAAAACTCTGATGTTCAACAGATAAAATGTCAAATACTATTGAATATTCATTTATTCTGGGAACATACCTTAGAAGGTACCGTTTCAAAAGTGCCACACACCTTGTGACTACTGCAGGACTGGAAAAATAGTAATAATATTAGAAGTACAACTTGAGATGCTTCATATAATGTCCAAAAACAGAACTAATAAAGAAAACAAATTAGGATTTGTCCAGACTCCATACAGAACAGAGCACTTTCTCATATGCCACTTGGGAGGTTTCAAGAGTAGTAAAGATGATAAGGGTCTTTGGCCATGTGCAAGATACGATGATATTCATTATTTTGCAGATTATGGACACAGAGGATAAGTTTTTGTAGCTGCCTCTTTAGAGGGAAAAATAGGTCTTCTCAGCCTGTCAATGGAGCTCAGCTAGAGGCCATTTAGAGGAGTTTCTTTGTTCAACATGAAGATTGCAGTGACTGGTTCACTGTCCTTAGTTGAAGTTCATTTCTTGATTGTCCTGGTTGAGTAATTTTTTGGTTTCTCCTAAGAGGATATCTTGTTTTCTGCTTTATCACTTCTTTCATTTCCTTCCCCAACAATATAGTATATTAGAAGAAAACAAGAATAAGGGGAAAATGCACAAGTACTCCCCGTACTTTAACCTATCAGCAAATAGCCACCATGTAATTTAAAATACAGATAATAAAACCCAATACTTTGAAAGCAAACACTACCATTCAAATCTTGTTAAATATTTAACGAAGACCTCATATGCACATTCAGAAAAATGGAGAAAATGGAGGGAAATCAGGAAATCTAATATCTGAGGGTTTTTTGGGTCCCTTTTATCTTTAATTTTTCATATCGTATCATCATTTTTCTGGCCAAAAAAAAAAATGTATTATTATTTTTTCTGCAAATTACAAATATAAATGACATGGTGAGATCTGGCCAAAAAAATATCATGTTAAGAGTGTTAGTCAATCAGAACATGCCACTCGTCATTCCATACCAGTGCATTCTCCATTAAATATTTAACAGAATGTGGAATAAAGGGTCCGCTTTCAGTATGCAAATGTATATTTATTATCCACATTTCAAAGCACATGGTGATCATCAAATGGGTCAAAATACATGGGGTGTCACATTTTTCCAAAAATATACGCTTCTAATAGAAAGAAATTTACTAAAATGTAATGTGTATTAAGCTTAAGGGGATAGAACTTTGGAAGGAAATGAGAAAGCCCATCCTCTCTTTCAAGAGGATTTGTGGCATGTCAAGCCCTGGTTAAGGTTTCTTGCTTGGCTAAAATTATTCAACATCCCAAGTAAGTTTCAGTGAGTACAATGACCCCACACAAATTCTGGCAAGCAAAAAATAGTTCTTATGAGTTAATCTTCTTTGCTTGCGAATTCTGGTATGAATTCTAAATGATAAAGGCGTCAGAATCTTAATTCCACACACGTTGTATTGTACATGTTCAATAACAGTGAGAGAACACGGGGAAAAGGATGCCAGTCTGTTTTTCTCAAATTATGAAATGATGAAGTTTTTTATTATCTTACACCATAATGAAGTAAACATTCATGCAAAGTTCAGACGATTGTGAAGACAACATCACAGGGATAAAGGTTTTATGTGTCTGGCTTTGAATAATTAATCAGACCTAACTGAGCTTTTCTACTGACACATTTTTCTCTCAACTGTAAATGTAGGAAATTAAGTTTGTTGTTCAGGACTGCTTTCATAGTTGAAAGCTTCACCTAATTACCAGTGTCTAAGGGTCTCAAGCAAGATCTAGCTTCTCAACCTCACCTTTTTTTCTCAAGTTTGTGTTTCAGGTATTATTGAGAGTACCTAATATATGAGCTCTAATTATGACCTAGATTTCAGAAGGTTATTCAATCAGGGAACATCACTTCCGCTCCTTATAGTTATCAAAAGGGAATGATTAAGTATTGAGCCATGCAAGGTCTTCATGCTAATAAGAAATGAATAAAAACTACTTTGCTTACTGTTATTTCTCATCTTAAAGTAAATCTTCCAGCATGTTAAGCTTTGACATGTCTATACTATGACGTTTACATGTATATTGACTCCAATATGTGTATGCATACAGCATCACATTTAATATAAGCATAAATAGAACTTGTATTTGTCTTAATCAGCATATTCCTGCCGTTACCATGGTATATATTGCAGTCACATGCCTTTTGTATATTGCAGTACCTCTCAGCATTTATGTTGACTTTTAATTAGGGGTCTTATCATAATATTTCAAAGACCTTACAAAGAGTTGTGAGGACAAAATAACGGTTTAACAAATGTACTTTTATAATATGTCAATTGCGGTAGTGTTGGGATATATTCACTCACTGGTAAAGTCTGATATTTGAGCTTGGAATTTATGTTATTAAAGCATTATTAGGTCTTATTAAAATATAAGTGTTCCTTGTAGGTTTAGAACTTGTAGGAACTCTGAATTCCCATACAATAATTGCATTCTTAGTCCCCACATGATAAGTTAAGAGAAGACTACTAAAACCATTACAATGCTTTCATTTTGTCAAATAGTCAGATTAATGAATTATAGCAGATAGCTTTCTTGTTCATTGTGCTCTGCAACCAAGCCCAAGGTGTGAAGCCTAGGTCACCGTAGGTTTAATGATGCCTAGGTTAATTTTATTCTCAGATCTAACTTGGCGTCTATAATGTTATCAAATACCCAGCCCTGCGTTCTTGGCAAACAGCATCAAAATTTCTTTCTTTCATAACCCTAGCTGGTCCCATGCTTAAATCTACCCTGTTACCCATGGAGTTGAACAGCCCAAATTCAGCAAAACACTGTGTATCTTTGAAACAAAAATTGCATAAAAAGCCTCATGATCACCATAGGTCATATGTTCATGATTAAAAACAAAAAATAATAGCTTCTTATCCAAGGAAAAAAAAAAGTCAGCTTCTGGTACAGCACTTAAGCCAGATTATTTAGATGCACTATGAATGCCCAACTGTTATTTCATCTGTCTAATTCAATGAAACTTGTTCACCCACTGCATTTCATATCCTAAACTTAAACTACAGAATAATATTGTATCAGTGGGTCCAAACAATCTGAATAGTATCACCATCCAACCATTGTCCAATGCCAACAAATAAATGTGACAAATACCTGCGCTCCCTCTCTGCAATGGTATGATCAAGAATCATATTATAAGCCAAGTCTATTGTTGGAGGGGCAACCAGATAGTCCTGCCAATCATACATTTGAATCTTAAAATTGGTAAAGTTAAACTTTGGGCATTAAGTATCACATGTAATGACATCATAATTTGAATCTAAACAGCCTAGCAATAGTAGCATACCCCCACCATGGCTGATGAGAGGTAGGCATGGTATTAAAGTCTGCTTAAGATGCAAATCTGTGTTGCAAATACTAAAGTTCATGCACTAGACAAAAGTAAAATAAATTGAGTTTTTCCTACCAACTGCATAAGAAATCCTTATATGAGGAATCCAGCAAATAAGTGCAAATACTTAAAAAAGACATGCATACATAACTATGTGTTGAATATGAAGTATACTATTTTAAACATCATGGAATGACAAAGCAATGAGGAATACGACATTTGCATCAAGAGTTTAAAGCCTTCTTCCTAAGGTTTGTAGCTTAATTGATTAAGCCATCTCACTTGCATGTAATTCGATGAACTGCATGCACTACAAGTAAAAATTAGAAAGCCATATATAA
This sequence comes from Adenanthera pavonina, assembly GCA_026686845.1. Classification (NCBI taxonomy): domain Eukaryota; kingdom Viridiplantae; phylum Streptophyta; class Magnoliopsida; order Fabales; family Fabaceae; genus Adenanthera; species Adenanthera pavonina. The sequence goes on along the minus strand of JAIVEN010000001.1, from coordinate 46,239,530 downwards.
GTATAGCTCAGAGAACCATAGTAATAAAGATGCACACATGCAATTACAACTTCAAGTAGAAAACCATATTAAGAATAGCTCAGAGAAAAACCAACTTCAGAAAGAAAAATTAAGGATGAGAACAGCTGCTAACTGAATACAAATCAGCCATGACACCAACAGAAATGTGCTTTCCCATATCCGTACTGGAATTTCTTATGTTGCTAAGTAAATATGGGTTTGGGCCACGTTTGGTTCTAAAGTCATTACCCGCAATTGGGATTTGAGCAAATAATTTTCTAATGCTTGACATCAGAGATAAGTTTTGCAGCGGCTAGGCAAGATCTATTTCAGACAAATTGGCCACATTATGAAAAAGACTGTAATAGAAACAGAATACCCAAAGTTTCCCCAGCCATGTTAGCATGCACGTTTCCCTCTGATGAACCATGGTGAATATTATAAACAAATTGAAACCAAGAAAGTAAATAAATAAATGAACAAATCAAGCCCCACCAGATTCGAAGAAGGAAGAAAACAATTTCACGGCTCAACCGTAGAATCCAAAGCCAAATCCATAGGCACAAACCATCCAGATAAGATCTAAGAAACAAAAACCCAGCAAAATCCAGAGCGAAAACCACGAACCCGAAGAGTCCTGGAAGCTTCATTAACCACAGTGGAAAAGGGGCTGCCATGGTGCGAAGTGGCCAATGACGAGGAGAGACAATCGGCGACGGCTCGCCGCAAAGGCTCCGGTACCTTCTTGTGCGACGAAGATCTCAACCTCGAAACACCTCCGACCCCAATTAACTGTATCCTCGAACTTCCTGGGCTACGACAGGAACTAAAGGGCGAAGACATGGGTTCAACAGAATCACCAACGGTATCCTAAGCTCACAGTGAACTGTGAATCTCGAATTGCACGCAGCCAGTTTGGGAGTTCCTCAACATCTGATTATAATCGACTAATCTAGGAACCTCTGTCTCCGTGTGTAAGAGAGAGAGAGAGAAAGGGAGTGCGAAAAAGAGCACGAGCGAGAGAGAGAGAGAGAGGAGAGAGATTGAGGAGTGGCAGAGTATTTGGGTGAGATTTAGAGTTGGAATTCTTAATTTTCGCGAGTGTGCATTAGCTGTACGTACAGGCGGAGTCTTCGTTTTATGAACTCTATGAGCTGGCATGCGCTGAAAATTGAGGCATAAGGGCAGTTCGGAATACGACGCTTCTTTCTAAGGTTTTTTTCTTTTTTCCTTTCGTCTGGCCTTGACTCCATGGTGCAAGTGAGATGACCTTGTTCTAAATAAAAATTTACAACTAATGATGTATAGTTGAAATAATGTAAAAGAAGCAAAGAATAGAATTATGAATTTCTTTTACCACTAAAATTATGAATTATGACTTTATTATACCACTAGAAAACGCTTTGTGCAATGTACAAGTATTCAATTCAGTCATTCATCCAATTCAAATGTTTAAATAACATGTAATTTGAAAATATTTAATTTGTTATATTTAAAAAAGTATCACTTTAATAAATAATAATTGAATTGAATAGTAAATAAGTATTAAGGAGTTCATTTTATTTTTATATAATATGTTAATAAATAACTCTTTGGAAGGATTATTCAAAATTTTTAAATAAATGCATAATTTGAAAAAAATATTTAATTTTTTATATTTAAGAAATATCAATTTTCTATAAACAAAAAGTTTATGTGGGTTGGGTTCTTTGCACTTATTAGGCTAAAACAGGTTTAATGGCTCAAAAAGTGCTTTCAAATATATTTACACCTTAATGCTTTATTTGGATGAGAAAAAAAATTGGGAAAGAAAAAAGTAGAGCCTTATGTTTGAATGATGGGAGATAAAACATATAAGATAACATTCATTTCTCATCAGAATTATAATATTCCTATTATACTAACCATTTTACAACTAGTGCTAGATAACAATGGCCGATAACAACTGGCTATCAACAATAGGTGGCAAGCCAACAACCAGCAACTAATAATGGCAGCTAATGATCGATGATAGTAGCTAAAAAAAGACAAGTGCGGGTGATGGAGGGGTGGTTACCTGTGGTGTTTGGCAACATTAATATATACAAAGTATTTTCTAAAGCTAATTTTGAAAACTAAGTATTTTCTTCAAAATATTCATGTTTTTTAAGAAAAAAATCTAGAGAAGAAAACATATGGGTCCTATATTTTTTTTTCCCTCACTTTTCTTTCTTCCATATTTTCTTCTTCTATCCAAATAGGGGAAAATCTATTTTTTTCCTTTTATTTTTCCCTAATTTTCTCTTCCACCTATTTTTCCCTCTATTTAAACATAGACTAAAAATATAATTTTAATCAACTTAGATCAGCTTGAGTAATATGGATTTTTATACCTTAAGTAAGTGGTTAGAGTTTTAATTCCCTCTTTCATGTATAAAGCAAACATAGTTTCTATCTTTGATTCGTAGTTAATGAATCTTTTGTTGTAATTTGGGACTTTTAGGTCTTGCACAAGTGGGCCTAACATATGCAAAGTTGAACTCAGTTGCTTAGTGTCACCAAGTTGTCTTGCACCTCTCACCATGATAAATTAGGAGTTTGGAAAGTCTTTCTGCAATTCACGATTGTGTATCTCTCCAATATTGTTGGATTATCTCACCCAATCATTCGTAGTAAGTTGGGGTCTGTTTGGTAGTGTTTTTTATTTTATTGTTCTCAAAATAGTTTTGAGAAACTATTTTTTAGAATAAATTTTGAAAATAAGAAAATAAAAAACTTTATTTGAATAATTGTTCTCAAAATCATAACTAGTAAGCGTTAAATGAATTATTCAAAAGTTATAACTTTGCTATTAATGAGGTGTGTATTTTTCACATTTTCATATGTTTTTCAAAATAAAAACTGCATAACACTTTAAAGATGTTCTGAGTTTTCTGTTTTTTTTTTATTTTTCTATTTTTTAGAGTAATTTATAAAAAACAGATTTATCAAACAAATTTTTTTGTTTTTCTATTTTCAAAAATAAAAAAACTTTTCTGAAAACACAAATCAAACATGCCCTTAAATTCCCATGTTCCCTTGTCAAAACTTTGATGGATGTCCAACAATTGTCTTCAGGTAAAGCATTCAATATTCCATTCATCCATATATTGTTAGGGAAGAATTTTCCCGTTTCTTTCATCTCAGCCATAGAGTATAGATGCCATCAACAAAACCGTCTATGTCATGATCAACTCCACATGGTTCTTCATCGTGTTTTTTAATGCTTTCCATCAAGTCCTCTTCCATTTCAATTAAATCAGATTCTAATAGGGTGATATCACTTATCTTGGAAAAGTCATCATCTTCTTCAATTTCCTCATCTAGTTCCATTTCTTCTTATTCATTTTCTTTAGCTTCCATTTCTTCTATGTTGTATTCCTCTTCAGGTCCTATTTTTTTTTTTATTTTAGTTTCCTCTTTAGATTCTATTTCTTTTTGTTCAACTTCCTTTTTAGATTCCATTTCTTCTACGATTATGTTGCCTGAGTTACATGGGTAACATCTCAACCATTCTCATTCATTCTCCTATCTTTGTGTTGAAGCCAATCCAATATTTGAGATTGTGCATATAGAATATAGTGCATTGGAGTGGGTCTATCAAACTTATACACATTTTTGCACTACACATGAGTACGTTCTCTTAGTGCATCGTAGTAATTCCCTTGTGAATTCAATAGCCTTGATTGATGCTTGCTTTTTCCACCCATCTTTTTAATTTCTTCTACTCAAAATAGGTAACCATCAAACATGTTGATCCAAAGAAAGCTATCAAGGAATTTTAGCTTCCATATGACCCTCCACAGTTGGTCTTTTTTTTTTCTTATAAGCATTCCTTATCATGAATTCTCTTACATTATTTTGTATTCACCTTCCATTCTCAAGTCCGCCGAATGATAAAGGCAAAAACATAGTCAAACGGCCTTTAATGGTAAGCTTTGATAGGAGGCTTTTATTTATCCTTAACAAGTTTTCTAACGGCTCTAGCTAAATCACATACTCATAATTCCAAACTATCTATCTCCTGAACATGGTTCCACAAATTCTCATCTCCTTAACCATTTATCAAATCACATGTCGCACCCAGAAAAATGCGATGAAAGGAAAAAGAGAACAAATCTGATTTTCGAGTGAAAACCGACTTGTGAGGAGTCGCCACCAAAATTTTGAGAAAAATCTTGGGAAACCAAATTAAAAAGGAAAGAATGGTCTGCGCAATCAAAGTTGGATTCGGAAGTCGATTGTGTGTGGGGAAGGTGTTAGGCACCCCACAACACCCGTTCCTAGGAACGGTTACCTTACGTTGATTGTGTAAATTAATATGGCTTAAAAATATATTTTGGTTTTCCTTTGGTCATTCACATGCGAGAGCAAGGGTGGAGAAGAAATTAAGAAAATTTGAGAAATTTAGAAAACAAAAATAAGGAAATAAATTACATTAGAAATTAAGGAGATTTAAGAAAAAAATGAGAAAAATGAATTGGAAAAATAAATTGAGAAACATTTTTTTAAATTAAGAGAAAAACACTAAATAAATCAGAAAATATTTATTTATTTACAAAGGCGGACTTGACCCAGGATCAGAGCCTGGGGCCTACGTATCCTGCGATGGGGATCAAAGTCCACGTAGTTCGGAACTAGAAATGCATGTCTGTTGGTTGACATTTTTTAATTTCAATTTGTTTTTGCATGAGTTTGCAATAAGAGAAAGTTGATTGAAAATAATTTACCTTTTTGCAAACAAAACAATTTTTTAGAATTGAGTTGGTTTGTTTTAATTTGCAAAAGATAATTTAATTCCGCTTACTTACTCTTATTTTATTTTGTTTTTGAAAATGTTTCTTTTATTATTTTTATTTTATTTTTGAAAATGCACTCATTTGATTTCTTAACTTTTGAAAAACCATTGTATTTTTATTTTTATTCTTTTGGAAACTTTTCCTTTTTTTTTATATATGAAAATCAATTTATCTGTTGCAGACTCGCAGTCAGGCCCGATAAACCAATCCTTAAATCACCTGCGGTAGCTTCAAACCTCGCGATATAAACATTTTATTGTACATTTAAAATAAAGTTTAAAAAAGAAGAGAAAAAAAAGTTATATCATTATAATTTTTTTTTTTGGAAATATAATTATTTTCCTAAAAAGATTATTCAACTGATATATCTACGTGGACTCGCAATCTCACGCGACAACTCAGTAAACACGAATACCTGCGTAGGTTCTAAAATCCCACGTGGCATGATCAATAATCCCATGATTTATTTTTTTATTTATGGGACCCCTTTTTTCTTCTCTTTTTTTTTCTTTTTTAACATGTTATAGGAAAATAAAGTTCAGTGAAAGAAAGAAAAAAACCATTGAAACCTGCCCTATGCATACACTTATAATGTATTCATGCATCCACATGGGCTCACGATGTCAGGCCCATATAGACACTCATCAAAAACTCATTCTCACTGTCAGGCCCACAAAAAAATGATCAAAATACTCCTAACAAAATGCCTGAGGCCCAACCCATAACGATAATTGATCCACATACATTCATCACAAACTTTCCCCACATCAAGCCCAGAACCAGTCAAAAGCCCACAATCTAAAAGGCCAGGGTCCTCTGAAGCTTACTCCTCACAAACAACAGCATAGCGTCACCACCACTCGAAGCAGGACAAACTCAAACAGCAACACATTCAGCAACATTCAGGCAAGAGTTCATGGCAAAAACACTAATTACCCTCACAAAATTCCTCAGAGTCAGAGTACCAATTATCACGAATTTGGGCAAAGTGTAAACAACAAACTAGGAATCCAGACAAAATTATGATCCCATCAAGCAGTTTATGCATTAACTCAACACACAGAACACCATCCCGCGGGTTCACAGGCCCCTTTTCATGAAGACAAGTCCAGAAAGTCAAACCGAAGCCAAAAGAAAGCAAAAAAATGAACTAACCCCAGTGTCGCCGGAGAAGGAAAAAACCATGCTCGTTCCCCACTGCCTTCTTTTTCTCACGGCTTCCTCGAAAACAACCTGGCTTTCTCAATTGATTACCTCTGCTTTTCACTTCTTCGCGGTGTCCAAACCTTTCCAGTTTTCAACTCGGGCTCACAGTTTCGGGTTCTCGGGCTCACGGTTTCAGGCTCTCAGTCTCGGGTTCTCGGGTTCTCGGTTTCAGGCTCTCGGTCTCGGGTTCTCGGTTCACGCGCCTCCCTCCACCTTGAGCCTCTGGTTTTTTCTCTCTCGGCCTCCGTCTGCTTCTTCGTGGCTCTCCCACTTCTCGGTTCAGCTCCTCTGTTTTCGGATGCCTCCTCGGATTCTTTTCTCTCCCTGCTGAAGATCCCCCATTTTCTCGGTCTCATTTGGATCCTTTCAGCTCTCCCCTCTTTTCGGTTTCAGTCTCACCCCTTTGTTCCACGCGGTACCTCAGATCCCTCGGCCTCTTGTGCTCGGCTTCACCTTCGGTCTGCCCCTGTTTTTCCGTCCTCCAGATCCCTCTTTTGCTCTTGGTTTTTAACTCTCCAGGCCTCCTCTGTTTTTCGGTCCCGTGCACGCCTCCTCTGCAGCTTTCTCTGTCTCCACGCCCCCTTCCTTTCCTTTCAGTCTGCCTCTCCTGGTCCTTTTCTCGGTTCACGCGTCTCCCTCTCTGCTTTTCTCTTTTCGTTCTTTTCTTTTTCAGTCCTGGTTTGCTGCTTCTCTTGTCTCACGCGTGCTGCCCAGCTTCTTTTTCCTTTTTTGTCTGCTGCACCTTTGGTCCAAGCCCACGAGTCCAATTGTGGGCTCGTGGTATTTGGGCCTCATATTACCCCCTCCCCCTTTTTTTTTAATTATATATATTTTTTTGTTAATGTTGTTATTATTTTTTCATTCATTTTTTTTAGTTTATTTTATTTTATTTCTTTTCTTCTTTTATTATTATTTTTTGTTGATTTGTTTCTTTCTTCTTCTTTTTTCCTTTATTTTAAGTTTTTTTTTTTATTATTATTTAATATATTTTTTCCCCTTTTTTATTATTATTTTTTGTTGATCATTTTTATAAAATGCCCGGACAAAATGAGGTGTTCACATCACACATATATTTTATATTTTTCTTTCATCCCTTATTTTCCAAAAGGTATTCAATAACACTTTATCCCCTCTTTGGTCCTCCTAAATGTGGTTGCACAATTTCTCCTCTCTGTTTTTTTTTTCACTTATTTTACCTCTCTCACTAAATAAGCACCACATCACATTTTGAAATTTTGGGTACTAAATTAAAGATTCATATAAATTATGGGGATCAAATTATTGATTTGTCCAAAATAAGAGCATATATTATAAGTTTTGTTTACTTTTAATTAGCTTTGATTTTTTTTATCTATTAGTACATAAAAAAAAAACTCCGCCCATGTATAGTCGGTCTCAAGCCCTAAAGGAGGAGGGTTATGTTAAACCCTCGATAGTCAACATAAAAATCTCTCGAATCTTTATAATATGGATCAAAGACATATATGTGCTAAAGCTAGATTATTGCCTAGAAGTAACGCGATGTATGGCTCGAATGCAGTGTCAAATGAGTTAGAGCTGTTACATCAGCGCCCGGATGTAATGTTAAATAAGTAAGGGTTCCCTCATCATTCTAGACGGATGTGGGTAAAGAAGTTAGCCCAGAAAAGCAAGATTAAATTTGGTTCTTGGAATATTGAAATATTAACAAGTAAATCTATGGAAGTGGTGGATGCAATAATTCAAAGGAGAATTAACATCTTATGCCTTCAAGAAACTAAATGAGTGGGAGAAAAGGTTAAGGAGTTAGACATTACTGGTTTTAAATTTTAGTATGTAAGGAAGGTTAGCGTAAGTAATAAAGTTGGTATTATTATGAATAAAGATTGGAAAAAGAATGTGGTAGGAGTTAGAAGAATTGGAGATAGGATCTTATCCTTAAAATTGACTATTGGACACGATACTCTCAACGTTATTAGTGCTTATGCACCTTAAGTAGGGTTGAAAGCATATATTAAGGAAAAGTTTTGGGAAGATTTAAAGGGTTTTGTTCGAGATATCTTACAAGAGGAAAAGATCTTCATTGGGGGACCTTAATGGTCATGTGAGAAAAGAAACAAGATAATATATGGGAGCTCATGGTAGTTATGGTTTTGAAGAAGTAAATGAGGAGGGGCATTCCATTCTTGATTTTTCAATGGATTACAACCTCATGATTGTAAACACCTGTTTTAAGAAGCGGGATGAGCATTTAGTCACATATAAGAATGGAGTCCAAAGGTCACAAATTAACTTATTTTTAGCATGGAACTCAGATAGAAGAGCTTGTAAAGACTGCATAGTAATCCTTAATGAGAGCTTAACTTCATAACATAGGGTCTTAGTTCTTAATGTACCGGTTAAAAATCATAAACTGAAAAATCGAAAAGCCTTAAATCCTAGAATCAAGTGGTAGCAACTAAAAGGTGAGAAACAAGTGACATTTATGAGAAAGGTTATGAAGGAAGATAATTGGGACTCGTAAGGAAATACTAATATTTTATGGGATGAGATGGTTAAAAGAATCAGGGATACCGTTAAATAAGTATTGGGTGAATCCAAAGGTTTTAGACCTAAAGATAAAGAATTTTGGTAGTGAAATGAGAGTATGCAGAAGAAGGTCAAACATAAGAAGGAGTGTTTCAAAGCCTTGTATTTGTGCAATAACAATGCAAATTGGAAATGCTATCAATTGGCTAAAAAGGAGACTAAGAAAGCAGTTAGCGAGGCTAGATCTAAAGCTTTTGAGAAATTTTACCAGGATTTAAGAACAAAGACTTGTGAACATAAGATTTACAAAATTGCCAAGAGAAGGGAAAGACGGTCAAGAGATTTGGACAAAATAAGATACATTAAGGATGAGGAAGGAGAAATTTTGGTTATAGATAATGATATCAAAGAAAGATGGGAGTGCTACTTTGATAAGTTTTTCAATAGTAGATTGGATATGACTATTGATATTGAATGATTAACAACTCATGAAGATGATATTAATTTTAACTTTTATCGTAGGATTCAGGTTGAAGAGGTTAAAGAAGCTCTTAAAGAATAGATAATGGTAAAATTATTGGTCCCGATGGTATTCTTATCGAAGTTTGGAAGTGTTAAGGAGATAAGGGGATTTTGTGGCTCACTAAGTTATTTAACGAGATTTTAAGGTTCAAGAAGATGTCAAAGGAATGAAGAAAGAGAACTCTAGTTCCTATATATAAGAATAAGAGAGATATTTAAAATTGTGCTAATTATCGAGGGATAAAACTCATGAGTCACACCATGAAATTTTGTGAAAGAGTGATTGAGCATAGACTGAGAAAAGAGTCTCGTATTTCGGAAAACCAATTTGAATTTATGTCAGAACGATCAACAACAGAGGCTATTTATTTATTAAGGGGTTTGATTGAAAAATATCGGAGTAAAGAGAGAGACCTACATATGGTTTTCATTGATTTAGAAAAAACATATGATAGAGTACCAAGAGATGTATTGTGAAAAGCAATGGAGAAGAAAGATGTTCGTGTGACTTATATTTGATCTATAAATAATATGTATGAGGGGGCAACAACAAGTGTGAGAACCCCTAGAGGCATGACAAAGGAATTTCCAATAACGATAAGCTTATATCAAGGATCTTTTTTGAGTTCATACCTGTTTGATTTGATTTTGAATGTTGATGGAGAATGGATAATTTTAGCTAATTAAGATTTTAAAAAATATTTTATTAGATATTTAGATTATCTTTTAGGTTTAATTAGTTTATTTTGAATTTATTAGGATTTAGATTTTACCTTTCCTTTATATGATTTAGTTATTTAAATTATGATTTATCTTTTATTTAGATTTAAAATATTTTGAAAAGATATATCTTATATTAGGATTATAGTAGGATTAGGATTAAAGCTTTATAAATAAGAGCTCATTGCTCATTTGTATGAAAACTTTGATTAATGATTTGAGTTATAATTTGAGTGAATTCTCTCTCTCCTTCAAAGTTTTTCCTTTTCTCTCTCTGTTTTGGGTTATTCCTTTTTTATTCTCTCTATCTCTCTACCTTACCCTTCCCCTTACTCATATCATTTAGTATCAGAGCCAAGGTTCTCTACATCTCTTATGGCTTCTTTCGATCACCTGGATAAGTTGGAAAGAATACTTATAGAAATCCAGAAGCTATGGGGTGAGCAAATGGATATTGATCAGAATATGACTCTAATTGAGAAAGAAAATGCATACCATAAGGTGTATAACCTTGCAGATAATTTCTCAAAACCAAAAGAAGATGACACCCTCATTGAAGACCCTTGACCCGAGCAATATGGAGATGAACATTCTCAAATGATGCCTCCATCCTCACATAAAGAGGAAAACTCGAAGAAGGAACAAATTTGGAAACAATCTCCACTAATGGAAGTTATGTCGTCTGAGGTTGTTGATTATGATTCTCAGTTTCATCATGTCCTTATATCACCTCACTCATGTATTACACTGCCTATTATGGAGAAGCAAAACGTTATCTTACTTGATGATAATCTCCATTGTTACCTTGTTCATTGGAAGGGATTTTCAGAGTTGGAAAATATTTCGATCTTTGAAGAGAAGTTCCTTTATTCAGATCTCATCCTTCTCTATTTTGTTTGCTGGAAAGATTTTCCAAATCTAAATGTCACGTAGAGTTTTAACTCTTTGGAGGAAAGTTCTTTCAAATGAGAGAAAATGATGGAGAATGGATAATTTTAGCTAATTAAAATTTTTAAAAAATATTTTATTAGATATTAAGATTATTTTTTAGATTTAATTAGTTTTGAATTTATTAGCATTTAGATTTCATCTTTCCTTTATATGATTTAGTTATTTAAATTATGATTTATCTTTTATTTAGATTTAAAATATTTTGAAAACATATATTTTATCTTAGGATTCTAGTAGGATTATGATTACAACTTTATAAATAAGAGCTCATTGCTCATTTGTATGAAAACTTTTATTAATGATTTAAGTTATATTTTAAGTGAATTCTCTCCATCCTTCAAAGTTATTCCTTTTTTCCCTCATTTGAATTTTTTTCTCTCTCCCTTTTTTATTCTCTCTACCTCTCTACCTTACCCTTCCCCTTGCTCATATCAGATGTTCTAATAGAACATATACAGGAAGAAATTTCAAAGTGTATGCTCTTTGCGGATGATATAGTTTTAATTGAAAACTCAAGAAAAAATATCAACTCTAAACTTGAGTTATAGAGACACACTTTAGAATCAAAAGATTTGGGCATGTGCAAAGAAGAGAACAAGAGGAGCCAGTGAGGAGAATTGACCAAATGACCTGGAGCCCTATCAAAGGGCGTAGAGGAAGACCAAAAAGGACACTAAGAGGAGTTATAAGGAATGATTTTTTGAGAAATGATTTATCTGAGGAGATAGTATTTGATACAGCCCATTGGCATTATATAATCCATGTTGTTAACCCCATATAGTGGGATAAAGTTAATGTTATTGTTGTATTACTACATAAAAAATATTACTATTTACTAGGATAAAGAGAAACTCTAAATTGTGCATGTTACTATTTACTTGTTTGAAAAAATATAATTTAATGTTTTATTGATCAAATCTTTCAATTTTATTTCATTTCTAAGGAGTGGTTCTCTCATATTTGAATTCATTTCTCAAAAGTGATATAAGTGTTGTGCCCCGTTTGGTAAGCTGGATATAGAGGTTGTGGAACTGAAAATGGAAATGGAATCCATGTAGGTATATGTTTGATACATTGGAAGTCTACTTCCAAAAAAATAGTGGAACCAACTTCCTTGGGTACAAGGATGGAAGTGTCTAGGTTCCAGGAATTGACTTTTTTTGGACCATTATGCCCCTAATTCTTTACTTTATTTACAATTTTACTCCTTTTATATATCCATTGTACCTCTTCTCCCTTAACTCCCCTAGTAACTTCCATCACAGGCACAACACCACAGACACAGTGATTGGACGACGCAGGTTACAACATTGAAATCAACGACAATAAACAGTAATGACAACAACTATAAAATTACTATATCACTATTTTACCCCTCTGTAATCCCATCCATCGTCTACTTAGCCCCCTTCACTGTGTCCCCTTCACTATTCCCTCGGGTCATCACCTCCGACAAAGTCTCACTGTCACCTCTGCTTTCAAATTTATTTTACAAATCTAAAAAATTTTCTCTTGGACATATCTAAAAAGAAAATAGTCTTGATTTGTTGAAAATGGTTCTTCATTTAGTTCTTGAAATTGATGATGAAGCAAAATAGTATGGGCACGTTGGAGACATCAAACTCTTCAACAGTGATGATGGCTATGGGTGTTCGAACGTTGATATGTAACTATTTTTTCAAGGTCTGAAAATGTTGATCAACAGTGTTGATTATTGGATTTTTTCTTCTTTCCTTGTTGTAGTTCAAAAATGGTGACTTCAACAATAGTGGTTACTGGATATTTGTTCTCAAATCTATTAACTTCCAATAATGATCATAGACATTGCCATTGATTTATTAGATCTCTTCAATTTTCTTTTCTTGTGTTGTGCTCTCATGCAATTTTATTGATATTTGATTCTAAGTTCATAGATGGTGATTGGTGGTGATGGTGGCTGTTTTTCGGTGGTGAATAATTCTTGGGTCAATTGAGTTTTTTTTTTTTATTTTGCAAGGGAATTTTAGTCCTTTCCTAATATAAATATACACGTTAATTAAAAATTTTATTCTCACTTTCAATTTATTTTCCTCTTCCACTTCCATTTTCTTTAAAAATATTTTTGTGAATCAAATAGGGCATTATTCTCTCTCTCTCTCTCTCTCCTTCTCTCTTTTTATAGTACTCTATAAGCTAGTTTGGTACATAGAATTGTTTGACGGGTGGGAATTGATGAATTGCAATGAAATGTTAATCAACATAAGTTTGTTTGTTATGTTATTTAAATGTTGGAATTTTTTTTATATTTTATCAAATGAAAAGAATTGTGAAAAAGACCCTTTTGCCCTTGAACAAAATATTTTGTCCTCCCCGTTTATTGAACGTTGCAAATATGGGTACTGTCACAGATTTCTTCAACCCATCCATAATGTTCTTCAATAAATAATTTTGAAACACAACACAATCACAAATTCAAGAACTTAATCAATCACATATTTCACAAACCCAATGCAAAATCAAAATCCATATTCATAAATTTTAGGTCACATGTGCGAATGACTAAACAAGAGAACTTAGGATCACCATTGCAGATTTGGGTTGGCAAATTGACATTGAGGGGTTCACCAACAGTAGAGTTCAACAAAGAAGAGAAGGAAAGAGGATGTCAACAACTGTGAAGGCTAGAGGAAAGGTAGGATGAAACTAAGGAGTATTAACACTTGGCTAAAGAAGGAGGTAGCTTGTGCTAGTAGTGGAGTTCAGCAAAGAAGAGAAGGAGAAAATGATAGGTTCAAAGAAGATGAGAGCAATCTAAACTTTTGGTGGGATTCTCACTTATCAAAATGATTATTCATCAACATGAGTTGAGGAGTTAGGATTTCAGATTTCCACTTCTATTGGAATTATTCTTTCACACAAAATCCCAATTCAAACCAATAAAGATCAACCAAATGAGGCCAACCCTTGAATTGATCAGGATTTCTAATATTTGGGCTACTAGGAATCTAACCAAATGGACTCTAAGGCCTCATTTGGTACAATTGAAAGGGGAAGAAATTTTTGTTAAATCAAGTGTTTTAATGATTTCAAACCAACTTTCTAGAGCTTGGAGAAAAGATATCAAAGGTGCACAAATGATCTCAAATGGAGAAATTCAAGAAAAACTGGTGCAAGAATGGATGTAAAAACTACAGCTTTGATTAAATTGAGTAAAAGACTTTGAATTAGCAAAATATGTTTTAAAACTATGATTCTATATTAATCCATGTCATATTTAAAAAACACCCACTAACAGACGAAGTTTGAAACATTTATACTGATATACTGTTTTGAAAATTTGAACTTTGACTTTGGAAATTTGAATTTCATTTTGAAAATGAACAAGTCTTAAGAGAGCCTTCTCTGACAGACGAATTTTAACTTGAAAAATTTGAATTTTGAATCTTGTTTGAAAAGAGCTTTCTCTGACAGATGAACTTTGACTTTTGAAAAGTTGAATTTCAGACAAAATACCACTTATGAAAAATGAAAAATTCGTCTGAGAAAATGTCAAAGTTTATCTGAAAACTGAGTTTGGGAAGAGCATCAAAATGGCTCACTGACAGACAAACTTTGAACTTGAAAATTTGACTTTCAGAAACAAAGCTTGTGAGTCTGTTATGATGATATGTTGACATACGAATGATAATATTCAGAAATTCAAACTTTGAATTAAGTCTGAAAAGAGATCTCTCTGACAGACGAACTTTGCATTTTCAAAATTCAAATTTTGAATAGATGAACTATTATGCCTTATTGAACTACCTACTGACAGACGAATTTTGGTTATCAAAATTCGAATTTCTAAGGCACTGTAGCAAAATAGAACAACTATTCATACTTTCCAGAAGAACTTTAAACTTGAAAATTCATATATTCCAACATAGAAACTTTTTTCAAGGATCAAAATTCAAACTTTGCTTCCTGACAAACAAACTTCTAATATTCAACATTGAAGTCTTTAGCTTTCGGTCTCTGTGAAATTCGTCTATTGGCCAACCAAAATTTGAACTTTGAGTGTCAGAAGTATTAAATGCGATTGGTGAATGAATAGTTTTTCAGAGTAATCATTAGGTAACTTCTCCAATGGATAGATTTTGTCTCTAACGTATAGTTGAGACCTAAATCTATAAATATAACATTATTTAAAGTTGTGGGTAACGATTTTAACCTTGTATATACCGAAACTTTGCCAAATCATCTACTCAAAGTCTCTTACTCTCACATACTTCAATATTTATACTCCAACTTTCATATACACTCTGATTAAGAGAGTTTATCCATTGTAAACAATCTTATCTTCATCTGAAAGAAAGATTTTCTTCTGAGGGGATATCACAAGAGATTGAGGAAGCACTTAGTTAGAGTGCAAAGAGAGAAAATGTGAGCTCTAAAACAGAGCATTAATGCTGTACTGTGGCATTTGCAAGATAGTGAAAAATCTCAAGTAGTGGCTCGGGGACTGGACATAGGTGAAGATTGAGAGACCGAACCAGGATAAACATCTGTGTCTTCCCTTCTCTATTACTGTTTTTACTGATTATTCATTTATATTCTGTTTTACTGTCACCTTTGCTTTCCTCACTTTCTTAAAGTTTTGCAAAAAAATTTAATCTTCCCAATTCACCCCCTCTTGGGAAGCCAGCACATCTAACAAGTGGTATCAGAGTCCGGTTTCCCAATCAAAGGATTTAACAGTCCGGCAATTACAATGGCTAGTTTTGGAGAAAGCATACTACTATAGGGAAATAACACAAATAGACCACCTGGTTTCAGTGAAGAACATCATGGATACTGGAAGATGAGAATGCAAATCTATCTCCAGTTCATTGATCTGGACATTTGGTCCATAATCCAGAAGGGAGATTTTGTCCCAATGGTATTGCAAGATGATGGGAAGTACAGAGAAAAGTCAGAAGCTGAATGAAATGAGGAAGATAGAAGGAGAGTCTTGTTGAACTTTAAGGCAAAATACTGCTTGGTCAGTGCATTAAATTAAGACGAATTCTACAGGGTCTCACAATGCTCCACAGCCAAGGATATGTAGAACACCTTGAAAATTGCTCATGAAGGAACATCTGGAGTTAGAGAAAACAAATTGAACTCCTGCATAGGAGAATATGAGAGCTTCAGAATGGTTAAGGTGAGAGTATCAAAGAACTGCAAAAGGGATTCACCCTTATTGTGAATTAATTGAAAAGTCTTGGCAAGAAGTATACTCAGACAGAAAAGGTCAGAAAGATCCTCAGAGCTCTTCCTCTGGAATGGCAACCCAAATTAACAGCAATAGAGGAAGCCAAAGGAGAATTCATGGCATTTGTCACAACCCTCTTTGGTAGCCTCGAAGAATATGAAGGAAAAATGAAGACTCTCAAGGAGGCAGGACAAGACAGAAAGAAGAAGAGTCTTGCTTTGAAAGCTGGTGAGGAGAAAAAAGAAGAATCTAATGATGGAGATGAACTAGATGAAGAAACTTTGGCTATGATGGTCAGAAAATTTGGAAGATTCTACAACAAGAAAAGAAACAAGAAATTCTTCAAGAAATGAGCAGCTGGAAATAGCAAGAAAGAAGAAAAAGAACTTGTCACTTGCTACGATGCAAAAAGCAAGGACATATCAAATGAGATTGTCCATAATTCCTCAAGAAGCAAGAAAAAGAAAAGAAAGCTGTAGATAAAGGCAAGAAGAAAAGAGCGTACATTTTATCAATATGAGATAACAGCTTAGATGAAAAAGAAGATGATGAAGATGAAATTGCCAACATATGTCTGATGGCACTTGCATCTAAAGAAGCTGAAATCTCATCCAACAGTGATCAGGAAGATGAGGTATATGAATCTGAACCTTCCTATTTTGAATTACTGGATGCATTTCATGAATTGCATGATGAGTTCATTAAAACTGCTAAAGAACTCAAACAAGCTAAGAGAAAGATTAACAAGTTAGAATCTCAGCGTAACATCTCTAAAACTGCTCATCTGCATATTACTAAATCTGCTTACTGTAAATCATGCATTGAATTAAAGCAAACCAATGACTATCTTGTAAAAAGCATGTCCAAACTCACTAAAGGAAAATATATGTTATTTGCTTTAATGGGGAGTCCAAGAATAACACAGGGAAATGTTGGATTTGGCTATGACCCTTATGCAGTAAAAGAAAAGATTAGGAAGAAAAATCAAAATGTATATATGAGACATTTTGTGTATGATAGTGGCAGTAAAAAGAAAGATTATATTTCACGACATATTGAATCCTATGATCAACCAAAGCATGGAAAACAAAAATATTATCTGCATTACTTTCTTCCTGCTTCTCAATCCAGCAGTCCCTTTACCACCAGTCACTTCTGCAACAAGAAGGGACATATTTCCAGTTCATGTGCTTTAAAGAAAAATAGACTTGACAGGAAGGTTAAATGGGTTCCCAAAGGTACATCTGTATCTAGGGAAAATACTACTAATAGAAAAGGACCCAAGCAAATTTAGGTACTTAAAAAGAAAATATGAACTTTGTCTTACAAGTTTATCTTAAAGCTAAAAAGAGCAATAAATGGTATATGGACAGTGCCTGCTTAAGTCATATGACTGGTGATAAGGAGAAGTTCATCACCCTTAGAGACAAGAAAGGAGGAAATGTGACCTTTGGAGGTGATCAATATAGTAAAATAGTTGGCATTGACATTGTGAGCAAGAATCATGAAACATCCATTGAAGAGGTGCTGTTTGTAATTGGCCTCAACCACAATCTGTTAAGTGTGAGCTAGACATGTGACAAAGGAAAATGGGTATTGTTTGACTCAAAGTTCTGCCTGGTCATCCAAAAAAGTAATCACAAAGTAATCCTCAAGGCTCAAAGGGATCGTAACTGTTATACTATTGATCTTGATAAACTTCCTCCCTTAGATTCTGTATGTTTGATTAGTCAGGATAATGATAGTTGGTTGTGGCATAGATGATTAGCACATGTTAACATGAATTAACTATCAAAACTGGTTAAAAATGAGTTAGTCATTGGCCTACCAAAAATTTCTTTTGAAAAAGACAAAGAATGTGATGTATGCCTAAGAGGAAAATAAACTAAATCATCATTTCAATCTAAAAACGTAGTCACCACATCTAGACCTCTGCAACTATTACATATGGATCTGATATGACCACCTAGAGTTAAGAATATTGGTGGGAATCTCTATGTTCTTGTCATTGTAACCTTAGCTAAGAAAGTGCAAAATGAGAAAGGTACTTCTATTATGTCTATCAGCTCTAATCATGGAGGAGAGTTTGAAAATTCATACTTCCTGGAGTATTATGATGAGCATGGAATTGATCACAACTTCTCAGCTCCAAGAACTCCTCAACAAAATGGAGTGGTGGAAAAGTAGAACAGAACAATTGGAGAGATGACAAGAGCAATGCTAAATGAAATGGAATTCTCTTAAGTATTCTGGGCTAATGCAATAAATACAGCAAGTTACATCATAAATAAAGCCTACATCAGACCAATTCTTGGGAAGACTCTTTATGAGTTATACAAGGGAAGGAAGTCAAATCTCTCACATCTACATGTATTTGGCTGTAAGTGCTTCATCCACAACAATGGAAAGGAGAATTTGGGTAAATTTAATACCAAATATGATGAAGATATATTTCTGGGCTGCCCTAATAGGAGTAAAGCATATAGAGTTTTTAACAAAAAGTCTAAATTAGTAGAAGAATTTGTGCATGTAGTATTTATTGAAAATGAAACTGTTTCTAAGCATGTTATTGATGAAGATGATCTTATTTCAAACTTTAAGAACTTAGACCTTTCTAAAGAAGATAAAATTGAACCTCTAAAAATATCTGAATTTAATAACATAGAGGAAGATATTCATGAGAAAGATTTTGAGGATGAGAATAATGAAGAAATATCTCAAGAACTCCCTAGAGCTTGGAGATATCAAATGAATCATCCTGTTAATCAAGTAATTGAGAATGTTCAAGAGAAAGTTAAAATCAGAAAAAGTTAAAAGATCAGATGATAAACTGTGCTTTTATCTCTGAAATTGAACCTAAATGTACTGAAGAAGCCTTAACTGATGAATACTGGATTTTAGCTATACAAGATGAGTTGAATCAATTTGAAAGAAATCAAGTTTGAGATTTAGTGCCTAGACCCAAAAATCATCCTATCATTGGCACTAAATGGGTTTTTAGAAACAAACTTGATGAATCTAGAATAATAATCAGAAATAAAGCTAAACTGATTGCTAAAGGATATAATCAAGAAGAAGGTATTGATTTTGAAGAAACCTTTGCTCTAGTGGCTAGATTAGAAGCAATTATAATTCTATTAGCATATGCATGCATGAAGAATAAAATGTTATATCAAATGGATGTAAAGAGTACTTTTCTTAATGGATATATCATGGAAGAAGTTTATATAGACCAACCTCCAGGCTTTGAGGACTCTACAAAACCAAACGATGTTTATAAATTGAAAAAAGCTCTTTACAGTTTAAAGCAAGCCCCTAGAACATGGTATGAAAGATTAAGCAATTTTCTAACTGAAAAGGGATTTAACAGCGGAAAAGAAGATACTACTTTGTTCATTAAGAAAGAAAATAAAGATTTACTTATTGTTCAAATTTGTGTTGATAATATTATATTCGATGCTACTAATGAATCTCTTTGCAAGAATTTTTCTAAGCTAATGCAGGGAGAATTCGAAATGTCAATGATAGGTGAGCTCAACTTCTTCATTGGATTACAAATTAAGCAATGTGATGATGGTATCTTTCTCAATCAATCCAAGTATCTGATAGAATTGCTGAAAAAGTTTGGCATGGAAAACCCTAAGCTAATGGGAACACCTATGGTTACTGCAACCAAGCTTGATATGGATGAAGGAGGAAAAATGTTTAACATAACTCAGTATAAAAGAATGATTGGATCTCTGCTATACCTAACTGCCAGCAGACCTGACATCATGTTAAGTGTTTGTATGTGTGCAAGGTTCCAGTTATGTCCCAAAGAAACCTATGCAACTGCTATGAAGCGTATCTTCAGATATCTTTTTGGAATATCACAGATGGGTCTTTGGTATCCAAAGGGCAATGGAGAAGATCTCAAAGGATACACTTATGCTAACTTTGCAGGATCCAAAACTGACAGAAAAAGCACAAGTGGAACATGTCAATTTTTTGGAAGATCCTTGATCTCATGGTTTAGCAATAAGCAAAACAATGTGACCTTATCCACGCCAGAAGCTGAATATGTTGCTGCTGGAAGCTGTTGTGCCCAAATTATCTGGATGAAACAGCAACTCTAAGATCTTGAGATTGAGATGAAGGAAATACCAATAATTTGTGACAACCAAAGTACCATTAACATCACAAAGAATCCTGTCATGTATTCAAGGATAAAACATATTAAAGTTAAGCACCACTTCATAAGGGATCATGTTCTGAAATGAGAAATCAAATTAGAATACATCCCAACAGAAGATCAAGTTGCTGACATCTTGACAAAGTCTCTTTTAGAAGATAGGCATTTGCAAAATCAGAAGAGAATTGGGTATGGTAAATCCCAATGAACTGTAAGTAAATCCTTGTACAAATCTGTTTTAGAATTTCAGACAATGATTTAATTCTAACTTTAGCATTGGAGTAAGTTTAATTTAAGTTGCAGGTGCTCCTCATAAGTTTCAATGAAAATAAATTTGAAAAATGGAGCATATCAAAATGGAACAGTCAAAAAGTGAAAAAGAAAGCTAGAAATTTGAGTTTCTGGATCAATTTTTTAAGTTTATTAGCATTTTAGATGTGTATTAGATGAATTTCCTTGTTAAAATTGTGTTTTTGAACAAGTCAGCATGCTTAACATTTGAATTTAGATTCCCATCAGACGAACTTCAGCTTGCTTTGCATTGTAACAGTTCTCAATGGTCCTTCAAAATTCGTCTGCTGGTCTATGAAAATTCAAATTTTCAAAAATAAAGTTCCAATATTATCTTTGTCCAACATGAAGATTGTACAAATTTCCACTTCTCAAAATTCGCATGTTGGAAACTCTTTACAAAATGTTGAAATTCGAATTTCGGATTCAAAATTTGTCTGTTAAAACATGCTCACATTATTGAATCTCTGAAAGATGAATTTTCATAACTATAATTCGTCTGTTGCTTGTTGTATTCATAATTGCTTATTAGCTGCTCTTCGAAATTCGAACTTCATTGAAACAAAGTTCGTTTGCTCATCTTTTGCTGCTTGTTCCAAGCCTCTGCCAAATGAACTTCCAAGAGAAAATTCATCTGTCAGTAAGCTTTACTGAAAGGGGATAACTTGTAACTACTCAAAGTTTGAATTTTGACCTCCCAAAATTCATCTGTTTTGTGGTTACACATGTTAAAACTAACAGTTATCCTCTAAACAGATATAACCCTATTCATCTCTCTCGTGGGTCTGTTCAAATTCTCTCATCAATACCCTTTAATTCTGAACGTAAATCTTTTTCTTCCACCGATTAAACTTCTCTTCGCACCCTATAAACACATTTCTTGCTTCATTCTGAATCATTCAACCATGAAAATGGTAAGAGTGAAAAATTCCGAAGCTGGAAAGGAAGAATCTCGGCCAAATAGAACTATGAAATCTCAATATACCTCAAAGGAGAGTGAGAAACCGAAAAGAAAAGGTGAATCCAGCAAAGCAACCCCCTCTAAAAGGCAGAAAACAAACCAAAGCTTGATTCAAAGAAAGTTGGACCATCTTCTTTAAAGAAAACAGAGCCCTCGGTTCCTGCTACTTCTGCTACTGCTACTGTTGCTTCCACCTCCTCTAGTACTGAATCTGGAGAATACGAGCTGACCACATTGCCATTATGGAGCAATGCTCATATCCAGGAGGAGTACACAACCAAGTTTGTGGGCAAGAAGGTAATCAAGCCTCACTGTGTCAATATGGAGAAATTTTTAATCTCTAACAACTTTGATGCTGGGCTATGGATGATCAAATACAAAAATCTGTTAGAGATATTGGAAAGGTATGATAATGAGGTAGTCAAGACTTGATATGCCTCTCTGAAATACAACAGCAAGAAGAAGAAGTGGGAAGTCAATCTGAGATCAAGGACCATCTGACTAACAGATGAAACCTTTAATAACGTTTTAGAGATACTAGGGGAAAATGGATTAAAGATTGACATCACTACTTCTGGGTATATGGATGAAGCAGAGACTGCTAATGAAGAAGGTGGACCATTCCTAAACTGCAAGGAGAGCACAATCCTGAACACTTTGTTCAGAAGAAAGGAGAATAGACCACCCATAAGCTTACTGAAGCCCACTGACCTCAGTGCTCAAGTGAGAATCCTACATTACATAGTGTCTAGGATTATCTTCAACAAAAGTGTCTAGGATTATCTTCAACAAAGAAGGTAGCTTCAATCTGATCACAAGGGCAGAGACACATGTAATAGCAGTAATCATACGTGGGAAGCATATCAACATGGGGCATATCATTCTCCAATGCATGATCAAGGCTAGGGATCAGAGGAAAGACTCTACACTTTCTTATGCAGCAATCATCTTGAGGATCCTTCAGTATGCCAGAATTCAGCATCTTGAGAAAGGGAAAAGGAAGCCTACTGAGATCTTCAAGGAAGAAGAGCTGCAAAGGATGGGTATAGAAAAGAAGGATGGAAGATGGATTGGAAAGGGAGTTGGAAAATCTGAAGATCTCTTCTTTGATAAAGATGCCTCCCTGCAGCAAGAAGGTACCTTTGAGGCTCCTCCACGAACCATACTTTAGCCTTCTCAGTCTATCCCATCTCTATCTCTGCCTGCTTAAATTCCATCCACTCCTTCCTCTCATGCCAAGCCAACTAAGATCACTGAGTTGTATGACAGTTTTTCTACACTCATACTCAGCATCAGGGATGGGCAAAATGCCAAGTTTGCTCATCTGCAAGATCAGATCCACCAGTTGGCCAAGAACATGAAAGTGGTTGCTGATGTATAAGAAGATATAAGGAGTGTTATTCCAGCCACATCAGCTCCACCTCAGCCAGTATTCTCTAAGCCTGTTATGTCTCCAACTTCTGAGCCTTCAAGCCTATTTGAGTTGGCCTCTCCTGTTCCTGATGTTGTTATACGTGACACTGAGATTATTGGCATATTGATCATACCACAGGCCTCCAACAATGAGGCAAGTCCTGGTCCTCCATTGGACTATGGGATGGAGGAAGAAGGTCCTCAAGAAACAAGCTTTCATGAGCCCATTCCAACAGATGCTCAAGATTCAATTCTTTTCACTTAAGAATCTGAGCAAGTTGAGAGACTGGTAGCAGCAATCACTACTTCACCTTTCATGCAAGCTGCCCTGAATGAAGAAAGGAGCATTGTGCCTTTTGTTGATTGGAAGCCAATGCACAAAATGCTCTCTTGTAAACTTAGAGAAGAAGGCTTGAAGAAATGTTTCGTCCTCCTGCTCCCTCATCTATTACATCCTATGGTCTCTCGAAGGCACGAAGGGCCCAATTAGCAGTTACAAGACAAGAAATTTCGGAACTATTTGAAATCTGTAATGAGGATGAGGATGAGGACACGAGTCCTAAAGTTTCTTGATCCTTGCCAAAGCTCAATCCAAACCTGCCAATTGTCCCTGTGCCTCTCCAAGCTGTTCTAGTATCTCAGATTCCTCCTCCTGCTGATTTTGTTTACCTTTCTGATGATGCCAAAAAGAGGCAGAAGAAATCCGAGCAAACTGGAAAGTCTTCTGGCAAAAGCTACAGCAAGAAGTCCAAGTCCAAGAAATAGTGTTTAGAACTTATTGATGCTTGGTTCTTGTAGTATTTTGTAATGATGTTTTGTTGTTCTTCTGTATTATGTTCTTATTATATCTTGTAAAAGTGACTATTTGATGAAATGGAAATTTCTTGTAGTATTCTTGTAGTAATTCTATGATTGTATCCTTGTGTTGAACTTTGAATGAATTAATGAATCTCTTTACTTGATCTATTGTACATGATATCTTTTGAATTATAATGCATATGTTGAGGGGGAGCTTGTTAAAGCAAACCTAAGTACTAATCCAGTTTGTAAGTTATTTTGTCATCATCAAAAAAGGGGGAGAATGTTGAATCAAGTGTTTTGATGATTCCAAACCAACTTTCTAGAGCTTGGAGAGAAGATATCAAATGTGCACAAATGATCTCAAGTGGAGAAATTCAAGAAAAACAGGCACAAGAATGGATGTAAAAACTACAGCCTTGATTAAATTGAGTAAAAGACTTTGAATTGGCAAAAGATGTTTTAAAATTATGATTCTATGTTAATCCATGTCATATTTGAAAAACACCTACTAATAGACGAAGTTTGAAACATTTATACTGATATACTGTTTTGAAAATTTGAACTTTGGCTTTGAAAATTTGAATTTCATTTTGAAAATGAACAAGTCTTAAGAGAGCCTTCTCTGACAGATGAATTTTAACTTGAAAAATTTGAATTTTGAATCTTGTCTGAATAGAGCTTTCTCTGACAGATGAACTTTGACTTTTGAAAAGTCGAATTTCAGACAAAATACCACTTATGAAAAATGAAAAATTCGTCTGAAAAAATGTCAAAGTTCATCTGAAAACTGAGTTTGGGAAGAGCATCAAAATGGCTCACTGACAGACAAACTTTGAACTTGAAAATTCGACTTTCAGAAACAAAGCTTGTGAGTCTGTTATGATGATATGTTGACATACGAATGATAATATTCAGAAATTCGAACTTTGAATTAAGTCTAAAAAGAGGTCTCTATGATAGACGAACTTTGCATTTTCAAAATTTGAATTTTGAATAGATGAACTATTGTGCCTTATTGAACTACCCACTAACAAATGAATTTTAGGTATCAAAATTCGAATTTTGAAGGCACTGTAGCAAAATGAAACAACTGTTCATACTTTACAGAAGAACTTTAAATTTGAAAATTCATATGTTCTAACATAGAAACTTTTTTCAAAGATCAAAATTTGAACTTTGCTTCCTGACAAACAAACTTCTACTATTCAACATTGAAGTCTTTAGCTTTCGGTCTCTACGAAATTCGTCTGTTAGCCAACCAATTTGAACTTTGAGTGTCAGAAGCATTAAATGCGATTGGTGAATGAATAGTTTTTCAGAGTAACCGTTGGGTAACTTCTCCAATGGATAGATTTTGTCTCTAACGTATAGTTGAGACCTAAATCTATAAATATAACATTATTTGAAGTTGTGGGTAACGATTTTAACCTTGTATATACCGAAACTTTACCAAATCATCTACTCAAAGTCTCTTACTCTCACATACTTCAATATTTATACTCCAACTTTCATATACACTCTGATTAAGAGAGTTTATCCATTGTAAACAATCTTATCTTCATCTGGAAGAAAGATTTTCTTCTGAGAGGATATCACAAGAGATTAAGGAAGCACTTAGCTAGAGTGCAAAGAGAGAAAATGTGAGCTCTAAAACAGAGCATCAATGCTGTACTGTGGCATTTGCAAGAAGCTCACTGAATTCTTGCAAGATAGTGAAAAATCTCAAGTAGTGGCTTAGGGATTGGACATAGGTGAAGATTGAGAGACCGTACCAGGATAAACATCTGTGTCTTCCCTTCTCTATTACTGTTTTTACTAATTATTCACTTATACTCTGTTTTACTATCACCTTTGCTTTCCTCACTTTCTTAAAGTTTTGCAGAAAATTTTAATCTTCCCAATTCACCCCCCTCTTGAGAGGCCAGCACATCTAACAATCTTATGTGAGGGTAACTCTCCAACTCAAATGCATATCTGGTGTGGATGAAAAAATAAAAATATTTAAATATGAGAAATTGCACAAGAAATGTAAATGACCCAATTATCTTTTATTAAAAAATGATTTTGGTTTCAAGCAAATAAAAAAAAGATTTTGGTTAGAACTTGGTTATGTCAATATATTCTCGACTTACTCAATTGAACTATCTAAAAAATAATAATAACTTATTCATTAATTAGGTTAGAACGAAATGTTGACAAGTTATTGATTTTTGAAAAAGGTTAATGAAATTATTTTTAATTATCATTAAATTTAATACATATTAAATAGAAAAATATTTTTTAGTGCAAGTCATAAAATAATGCTTCTAAAATTAAAATTAAAATATAAAAAATGTCTATGTTATTTTGTTCTTTCACATTAAAGTTTTCAAAGAAAATAACATTTCCTTAGATATTATAATAGAAAGCTCTTTTCTATATTTGATGGAAGTGAGGTTTTCAATGGAAGAACCATTGTCTACCAAATACACTAAAAATGATTTTCTTTTTCCTTCTCTCTTTAGTGAAATCCCTCTTCCTTCTGCCAAACATAATCGAAGTGTTATTATCTCAACTTCCTTCCTTTCTTGTATAGATTATTTTAGATCACATTTTAATGGTTTATATTTATTCATTTTTTTAATTTAAATTTTTTAATAATGTATTTATAAGATATTGAATATAAATTATTAATATTGAGATTAAAAGAGTAGAGGAACAAACATTTTTTATACATTTATCTAGTTTCCAGTACTATTGTTGAAAAAATAGTTAGATTTAATATTTGATAGATCCATTTGGGGTTAACCCTCCTAAGATTGATTTTTTTTTTATATCTACAAGCTTCAAAATCTTAATAATGAACTATGCCAAGTCTTTCTTATATATATATATATATACTTTATAATTAAAATATTATTTAGATATATGTAAAATAGAATTGTGCCTACCATGGTTTGGGGGATAAAACTCTAGTGCCTATATATAGAAATAAGGGGAATATTCAGAATTGACAAATTATCGAGGGATAAAACTTTTGAGTCATACAATGAAATTTTAGGAAAAATAATTGAGTATAGACTCAAAAAAGAGTTTTGTATTTCAGAAAATTAATTTGAATTTATGCCAGGATGGTCTACAATAGAGGCTATTTATTTATTAAGAGGTTTAATTAAAAGATATCAAAGTAAAAAAAAATATCTGCATATAGTTTTCATTGATTTGGAAAAAGTCTATGATATAATACTAAAAGATATATTGTGGAAAGTAATGGAGGAAAAATGTGTTTGTGTGACTTATATTTGAGCCATAAAGGATATGTATGAAGTGACAACAACAAGTATAAAAACCCCTGAAGGTGAAACAAAGGATTTTCCTATAAGAATAGACTTACATCAAGGATCATCTTTGAATCTAGACCTGTTTGATTTGATTTTGAATGTTCTAACAAAACATATATAGAGGGAAATTTCAAAATGTATGCTCTTCGCGGATGATATACTTTTAATTGAGTACTTAAGAAAAGATGTTAACTCTAAACTTGAGTTATGGAAACACACTTTGAAATCAAAATGTTTCTGCTTGAGTAAAAGAAAGATAAAATATATGCATTGTAAATTTAATAAGAGACCAATTAGAAATGATTTAGAGAGAGTAAATCATTCCAAAAGTGTCAAAATTCAGATATTTATGATCGATTTTACAAAATAATGGTGAAATTGATGGGAATGTTATGCATATGATACAAGCTAAATGGTTAAAGTGAAAAAAAGTATTAGGAGTTATTTGTGACCCCAAGGTACCTCTTAAGCTTAAAGAAAAATTTTGTCGAATAGTTATAAACCAATGATGCTATAAAGTAGTGAATCTTGGGTTTTGAAAAGACAATAAGAGCATAAAATGAGAGTAGCCGAAATGAAAATGTTGAAATAGATGTGTGGTCATACAAACTTGGATAAAATACAAAATGACTATATATGAAGAAAAATTGAAGTAGCACCTACAAGGAGAAAATGATAGAAAATTGTTTAAGGTGGTTTAAGAATATACAAAGAAGAGGGCAAGAGGAACCAGTAAAGAGAGTTGATCAAATAACTTAGAACCCTATTAAAAGACGTAGAGGAAGATAAAAAGGACACTGAGGGAAGTTATAAGAAATGACTTTTTGAGAAATGATTTATCTAAGGAGATAGTATTTGATAGAGCCCATTGGTATCGTATGATCCATGTAGCCGATCTCATATAGTGGAGTAAGACTACTATTACTGTTGTTATTGTACATGTAAAGTAGAAAATGAAAAAAATATTTATTGATGTTGATGTACACAGAAAAATAACTCCACAATTTTGCAAATGAATCATTTAGAAAAATGTTAGACAATTTTTTTTCCACATTGAGTTTCATCTAAGTTGCATCATCTCTGATGAATAATGGGATCTATAAATTTTATTTTTTATTAATATTGATAATGATGAATAATTGAAAATTACAAATGAGCCCACAGCCTAGTCTAGCCCATATATTTATTTTATTACATTAAAGACAGTTACGTGCCTGTTTGGTATCTCGTCTAGAACCACGTTTGAAGATAAAAATGAGTTTAGTGTATTTTCTTGCGTGTTTGGCTTGCTCGTTTTGTTGCGGTGGAAACTAATTTTGAGATCAAAACCTTGTTCTTGCACAAGCAGCTCTTACATTGCTTCTCCATTGTGCTTCTCCGTTGCTTCAATCATTGCTTACCATTGGAAGAGTTTTTATATTTTGCAACAAAGCTTTCACTCTCGCCCTTAGAAGAACATCTCCCTCATATTTGACCTAGGAGACAATCTTGCCTTCTGTCATGGTGGATTTGATGGCAACCATGAAGATTTTGCAAATCTTGGATTGAAAATAAAAGGAAGTGGAAGAATGAGTTGCAAAAGTTGGAGAGAAGAAATGGTGGCCGACGAGGAGAGAGAGAAAACAGAAGGAGGAGAGAAAAAAGCTTAAAGGCCATGTCTAGTTGTTAGAAAATGGCCAAGTAGATGAGAGGTAAAACAATAAAAATAAAGATAGATATAAATGGATAAATAAAAATAAGAAAAAATTAAATAATTAGGAAAATAAAATTATTGTAAAATCCCCTCAATCTAATGACTAAAATGTTATTTCAAAATTTCAATCTCCATGGATAATGACTTACAAAAAAATGTTACAGCAGATAGATTATATTTCTAATTAAACAAAATACAATATAAATCAAATTAAATTTTGATCCAAACACATTAATTGATTGCAAGATGAAATTCAAGTTTAATTTAAAGGAAAATTATAAGATAAAATAATTAAAATAAGTGAAATAAAATACTAGAAAATAAATTTTTAATATTGAACATTATTTTATTTAATAACATTGAAAATTATAAAATAAAATAAAATAAAATAATTATTAAATAAGATCAGATTGTATAATATATGCAGTATAATTAGTAACGTGATATTATCAATCTTATTTTTAATATTTTAATTTTAAAAATTTTATTTATTTTAGATAAATATACACATATATATTTATTAAATATGCATTGGATAAAAGAACTTATCTATTAAAAGTTGGCCAAAAAATTATATACCCATATATAACTACTTTTAATTAAAATCATCTAAATATAATCATTTTTATTAAAATTAATTTTTAAATAAATCATCCAAATATACATTCATTGGTCTAAAATAAATTTTTATCATAATCACATTATAAAATTAATTTTATTAAAATTTATTTTTTACAAATGGAACATCAAATGGCCCTACATGATAGAGGTAAAAGGACAATCAGTTCAGCGCTAGCTTCACATTTCGTAGCGATTATTTTTTCCCCATACATCTTCCAATGTCAAACCCAAAAAAAAAAAACGAACGTCCAAGAGAAAAACAGTTCTTCCTTGCGTCCTTAAAGCCGCGATCGAGTGCAGGTGTCTCCAATGGAGTCCAGCACATCAGCCATCAGTTGCATTCGATTCTGAGCGTACACGTATCCCTCCCATCCCCTTTTAACCAAGCCCTCGCCTAATTCAACCGCAGCCTTCATAGTCTCCTCGGCGTTATTGTGAGCCGAATCGATGATACCGAGCTCCACCGCCTGCTTAGCCGTGAGCTTAGCCGCTTTCATGACCACTTCCCGGCGAGCCGCTGGTGAGCCGATCTTGGCCTTGAGGATGGCTATGAACCAAGCCGGAAGGATGAGCTTGATGTCGAGCTCGCTCATGTAGAGAAACCCCCTATCGCTCCTCATCAGGACGTAATCGTGGCTCAAGGCGAGGATACAGCCGGCAGCGGAGGCGTGTCCAGAGACGGCGGAGATGGTAGGCACCGGGAGGGAGATTAGATCGGCGACGACGGATCGGAGCATGGAGTCCATGAGGACCTTGCGGTCGTCGTAGGACTGAGCTTGGGCCCAGGCGAGATCGTAGCCGTTGGAGAAGAATTTGCCTTGCGCGGTGGTGATGAGAGCGGAGGAGGAGGAGGCTTCGGAGCGGACACGGTGGAGAGCGGAGCGAATAGCATTGAGAAGTGTGGGGTTAAGCCTATGCTCGTCGGTGCCGGAAAGTGTTAAGATGAAGATGTTGCCTCTCTTTTCTAACGAGCACATTCTCTCTATCTCTCTCTCTCAGCTTCTTAGCTTATCTGCTTTAATTCGCGCGAGAGAAGCAGGAATGGTGGATTATTGACTGCAAAATACGTTTTCAACTCTTATGA
Organism: Adenanthera pavonina; assembly: GCA_026686845.1. Lineage (NCBI taxonomy): Eukaryota > Viridiplantae > Streptophyta > Magnoliopsida > Fabales > Fabaceae > Adenanthera > Adenanthera pavonina. Next base: position 46,209,239 of record JAIVEN010000001.1, on the reverse strand, counting down.
TTCCACGTTTTCAGTTTGGGGCGGCTTAAAAATAATAATTCCACGTTTTCAACTCTTATGATTCCTAATTTTTCAGTCCAAAGCTTGGAATGAGTACATGTAAATATATAATCCGTCACTATCATATCGGATAATACGAAGCCTCGCTGCCAGTCAAAACGACATTCTTCATTCATAATTTACTTTGTTTAAATTGAAATTGTAATTTCTAGTACTTTTAAGTCATACGATCAAAATTCGAATGAACATGAAAACTTGGATAGCTGGAATCATTTCTCTTCAGAAAAAAAGAAAGTTATTTATTTATTTTTTCTGGCAAAAAAGTTATTTATAGATCTTATTGTTATTAGAGAATTTAATAATAAAAATAAAAAATTTTTATGTATACAATTTTTCACTTTAAATGAGTCATTAATGTTCATAATTCTAATTCATTAAATCCATCAGAATTAAATAATGGCTTATTGGGTCAATGAATCAAATCATGGTTAAATTGATGGCAAACATGCACATTGTTGTGTGAGTTGGATTGGATTGAGCGGAAAAAGTTAATATTCACATATAAATATGTTGATATTTTAGACATGTATTTTGAAATAATTAACTAATAATCCATCAATATAATATTCATCCAATAAATATGTAATTATTAGCACTTATTACCTATCAAAATAATGTTTATATAATATATACTAATGATATTTTGTAATACTTCCTTAAATCCTAAACAAATGATCATTTGTTTTAATTCTAAATATAAGACTATTTTTAAAATATAAGATAATATTTAATTATTTGCTATACATTTTAAAAAAAATTCTTATTTAATTTATTCCAAAAAGACAGAGAAATATATTAAATAAAGATAATTTTAGAAAAATTACTTAATTTTAAAAAAATCAAAATAGTTAAATAATTTTAACTAATATTCTTAATATACATAATTCAATTAAAATAATCTTATATTAATAATTAGATGGAGTAATAACAAAATAAGTTAATTTAAAAACAAAAAAAGGTGAAATTATTAGTCACGACTAGAACCAACATTTAATTACAAGATAGATTTACTATTCATTTAATTACAAGAAGGACAAATTTTTTCAATTTAAATATAAAAAATATAAAATTATTAGAATACTCTTAACTTTTATTCTTACCATTATCACCGTCGGTTAATGGTCGTTAGCGATCGGTCAATGCCAGCCAACGGTCACAGGCGATCGGTCAACACCGACCAACGGTCACAGGCGATCGGTCAACACCGGCCAACGGCCTCCAACGACTGATCAATGGTCGCAGATGATTGTTCAGCATTTGTTAGAAAATTTTATTAGATTTTGTAATTTTCTTGTTTTGAATTTACAATTTAGTTTTCAAATTTTTACTTTACAATTTCTTTTTTAGCATTTGCAACTTTTTTATTCTAAATTTACAACTTATTTTCCAAATTTTTACTATAAATTATTTTAGAATTTTTATAATTTATTTTTCAAATTTTACAACTTACTTACATTGAATTTGTAACTTATTTTACAACTTTTTATTATGAATGGCTTCAGTATTTTACAACTTTCTTTCTAAAATTTACAACTTATTTATTTTGAATTTGTAACTTGTTTTTAAACTCTTATCATAAGTTGTTTCTGTATTTTACAAATTCTTTTCTAGAATTTGTAACTTATTTATTTTAAATTTGTAACTCATTTTTCAAACTTATACTATGAATTATTTCAATATTTATACAACTTGTTTTATATCTTTTACAATTTACTTACTTTAAATTTATAATTCATTTTTCAAATTATTATCATAAAATTTTTCAATACTTTTAAAATTTTTTCCCATATCTTGCAACTTATTTACTTTTAATTTACAATTCATTTTTCAAAATTTTACTATAAATTATTTTAATGTTTTATAACTTTTTTTCTAGAATTTGTAATTTGTCTACTTTAAATTTGTAACTTCTTTTTCAAATCTTTATCACAAATTGTTCCAAGTTAAAAAATTTTGAAATAAAAGTTAACAAGTGCTAAAAAAATTCATTGTAAAAATTTACATAATGAGTTACAAATTTTGAGTTAACAAGTTGGAAATTCTTGAAAAGAAGTTGCAAAGTACTAAAATAATTGATAGTAAAAATTTGGTAAATGAGTTATAAATTTAGAGTAAGTAAATTATAAAATATGTAAAACAAGTTGCAATAATTTTGAAACAACTCATAATAAAAATTTGGAAAACAAATAGCAAATTCAGAGTAAACAAGTTATAAATTCTATAAAAGAAATTGTAAAACACTGAAACCATTCATAATAAAAGTTAAAAAATAAGTTACAAATTCAGAATAAGTAGTTATAAAATTTGAAAAAGAAGTTAAAAAAACACTAAAATAATTCATAATAAAAATTTGAAAAATAAATTACAAGTTTAGAGTAAAGAAGTTACAAATTTTAGAAAAAAATTTGTGAAGTAAAAATTTGAAAATTAAGTTACAAATTTAAAATAAGTAAGTTGTCAAATCTAGTAAAAATTTTCAACAAATGTTGATTAGTTGCAAGTAGCGGTTGACTAGTCGGCGATGATTATTGACCAGTGTTAGATCGGTTGTCAGCAAACGTTGGCCAGTATTTACAAGTCACCGGCAACTATCACCGGCAACTGTTGGTTGATGTTGACCGGTTACCGATGACTGTTGACTAGCGGTGGTAGGGGAGAAACAAAAGTTGAAGCTATTTTGTAATTTTATATCTTTGTATATTTAATTTGGAAAAATTGGTTTATTTTTTAATTCCATGTTGTAATTAAAATTGATTCTGTTATTGAATGGCAATTCCAAGAAAAAAGGTCTGAAACGGTCAAACCAGTAACCTGACATATCCTATAGTATTTTTTTCCTTCCCTCGTTTTGACCAATTTAATCAATTCTTAATTGGTTCTTTTGATTGGTTGTGTGGAGTTTCGAATCCGTTATAGCACTAGTTTATCAATTTTGATCGTTACGGTTGGTTTTAAAAAATATTCAAATTGAGGATAGTTAAAATTAATTAATTATTTTATTTTTTTTAAATAATGATATTTTTTTTAAATTATTTTTATTTAATATTCTTCTCTTTTTTGTAATATATTAAATAAGATTTTTTTAAAAAAAATATGCTATAATAAATACTAATTTATATATTATAAATTGTCCTATATATAAAAATAAGGTAAAATGTGTTGTATTTAAAATAGGGGAAGTACCAAATAAACTCTATTCAGTTAATCAATAATGGATTTGAACAAATTAACCATTTAATATTCTTTTATTTTTTCATACTCTTAACCATTTAATATTCTAAGTGGCATGAGTTTCAGTTTAATAATTTTGATTGGTTGGGTTTAGTTTCAAAAATACCAAATAAACTCTATTTAGTTAATCAAGAACGGATTTGTATAAATTAACCATTTAATATTTTAAGTGGTAGGAGTTTTGAATTTCTATATGTAAAATATTTCTTTTCAGCTTATTTGATATCTAACATTGCCCATTAATTTAATTTAAAATGGATTGGACCCTAATTGGGAGGTAATTTTTCCCAATGAAATTTTTTCATCGAGAATATTCATTTGAAATTTCATTTAAAGAATATTGAATTTTAATTCCTTATAATCAACAAGTTTAGTTTTTTTTATTTGTTTAAAGTAGAATTTTAAATTTACATTTTGTGAATTAAAAAAATATAAAAATGTTTTTTTAACAAATAGATGCTGGTCTAGTATATTACATGAAACTTAAGGAATGAATTGTATTATTCATTATATGTGAATAGGGGGTCTTGCTAGGTATTTTAAATTTTATATTGATTAATTTGATGATTTTTTTTTATGTTTTATCATCCTAGGTTATCTTAGGTTAATTACCTGTCCCAAATTAATTTAAATTCCATTGTGTAGCACTTTATGATGACTTATGGGTATTAATGAAGAAATTTTTTTGAAGTCTTAATTTTTTTAACATTATTACACTGGTCAAGAATCAGAATTCCAATTTAAAAAAATACTGATCAAATTTATTATGCCCAGAGAGAGAGAGAGAGAGAGAGAGAGAGAGAGAGAGAGGTACCCATTGATTATTTGATGGATTATTTGATTTGGTTCAACTAATCAAATTCAATGCATCTTCACACAAAGCCCATTAAACATTAGACACCTTGCAATGGGGTCCTTCAATCAACAAGAAGCGCAAGCCCATTCTGCTTAATAAAAAAAAAAAGAGAAAGAAAACGGGGCCTTTTCCCGAATATTGAAAAGATACTGTGAAAAGATTATAGGTTTTATTCTACCCTATGCCCCCACAGATCCACGACGCGACAAACGACCTCCTCGACGACAACTGTTTCGTCTCAGAGATCTCGCGTCGTTGGCAAACGGTCAGTGTCTTTGCCTTGGCTTTTTTGCGTCTCATGCCATCGCTGAAGGTATGAGCTCCTTCCCTATGCTCTCATACGTTAGGTTTTCTTATAAGATCATTCTAGATCTTTTCTTGCATCATTTCATAACAATCTATCTTTGCCAAGTGTCTTTGATAGGTCAGGAAAATTTTTTTTCCTTCGTATACGACGATGATCTCATTGATATTTTCGCAGAAAAGGCATTTTGCGGAATTTCTTTTTCGATTAGTTCTGAATATTGGTTTTGGCCATTGAATGAATACGGGTTTTGTTCCACTGCTTTATTGAAATTTTATTCTATTGCTTTTACAGGAAGTGATCGCATAGCGGAGTGGATATCGCGTTAGACTCCGGATCTAAAGGTCGTGGGTTCGAATCCCACTGCGATCGCATTATATTTTTTTCTCCAATTTTGCTATGTATTTTGTTCAAAATGTTATGATATATCAAATCTCGAATTTCGATTTCCTCCTTTTTTGCTTGTCTGATTTTTAGGAGACTTGCTTTCTTTCTTTTTCCCCCCTGTTTGATTCTTTGGCATTGGAACTATGGATATGGTGACCCTCAATTCAAAGAAAAGGTGAAATATGTTTGGATACTAGTAAGTATTTGCTAATTTATTACAATATGATAGCCACTTTGAAAATGCCATTTGCCCCTTCTTACTTTGAAAGTTTGCCTAATGTAACTTTAACTATTTACTATGCTGCCTAATCATTCAGGTATTTAAATTTAAATTTGAAGTTGTAAATTTTCATTTGTCAGCTTCGGATTGAAATGGTCTTTAAATTGAACTGGTTTGGTTTGATTAAATGCGGCTGAACCAAATTGAGTACTCCTGGACAGCTCTCAAATTGTCACCTACATTTTTTGTATATTGCAGGGTAATACTTCCCAGGTGATTATTTAAGTTATTTCTCATCCATGTGCAATAGTTTGTGTTGGACAACTAAAAGGGTAATTTGTTGTTTTAGAATGTCAGATTATAGATTGGGCTTTTAGTTACCCTCTTATAAACATATAAGAGGGTAACTTGTTTATGAGAGGGTAACTGAATCCATTATCTCACTGGAACTAGTCCCACTTGTTGAGATTGAGCAATAACGAGCAGTGATTTTGTTTTTGGTAAACCTCTTAAGTAACTTTATGCTTTTTTTCTGTGAAGTCAGAGGTTCCTTTCGTCAAATTGTTAGATAATTAGTTAACTTATTTTAGCAAATTTGGACATATGCCTCTGTGCAGAATTGTAAAATGATTTGTCTAAAAGCAATAGAGTGTAGAAGGATGGACCTGGTCTAGCATTTGCTGTAGTGTCTATTGGAAAAATGTGGCTGACAGGGAAAAGTGGACAATCTAATTATGAATAGTGCCGGCTGTTGAAATTGAACTGGATAAGGCATTTGAATGATAGCACTTATTATGCTTTAATAGCTGACCTAATGTTTGGTTTTGTAGTTGTTCGTTGTAATGATCGGAGGTTGGGAAATTAAGAGATGTAGCTAAGAAGCAGCTCTTCTTGGACGTGCTCGGATGTGTAATAAAAATTCATACTATGCCAAATTAGGTTAAAAATTGAATCCTTAGATAGATTCACCTTAAGAGATGAATCCAAATGCTTGTATACTAGAATGGAATGGAGGCTCTTATGCTGGCTGCTACCTTCTGATTTTGATTCATTTTCTGCAGAAAATGGAAATTTCATTCAGAAAGATAAAAAGATATTATGCTTGATGATGTAGGTCCATGTGGGCATGAGATCAGAAGTTTGGTTATGAATTTTGGTGGTGAATTAGCTGAAGAATTGGAAGGTTTTGGTGGGCCATTATACGCTGCCTATTTTCTAGCGTGCTTGATTTGCTTGTCTGTTTTTATCTGTTGTAAACAGTTTTCTTCTTTTCACTTTTTTTTGTTTCTTTTTTAATTTTTGTTTACTAAATTTAAGACTGACATAAAATCCGTTAAATTATAATTTGATATACAGATGAGGATGTACACTGTAACTTTAGTTTTTCTGTCCAGTTTTTACTTATTTTATTTATTTGATGGAATGAACTGCATTATAAATGTCAAATGACATCATACTCATGAAAAGTATGATAATGTTATTCTTAGGAAATGTTGGGATGAAATATAACGCAGTGATAACTGATAACTGATAACTAGTTCATGGCCCGGGCATTTTCTTTTGTACAGGTATGTGTTTTTTTTATTCTCTCTGATGAAAACGCGTTGAATATTTGTATATCGTTGAAATCTATTTCGATATTATCTTTGGTTATCGATCAGTGATTTCAGTTTATTCCTGGCTGCAGTTAAAAGTCTGTTTGGAAAATTGTCTGCACAGCCAAACTTTGGTTTAGAAACCTAATTTTGGTGGTTAATCTTGTGTTTGGCACTTTTTAAACATCATTCGTCAAACCTAATTTTACCCTTCAAACATAGGTTTACTGAACGGACCAAAGACCTTACTTTTCCTTTTTGCGAATTGAATTTTAGTTGTCTTTTTTTTTTTATTTATTTTGGTGTGTGGCCAGAGGTAGGTTTGTCAATTGTCATTAATGCCCACAGTATATGCAGTAAATGTAATCTGATTACATGTTTCTCTTAATCATGAATATTAATGTTAGCAATTTATATTATAAAGTATGTATAACTCAGTTATATAATATTATAAAATTTGTCTTTTTCAGTAATTACGCATTTGTTAGTGCCTTTAACTTTTATTATTAAAATGTGTTTCAATTTGTCAAACTTGTGTGAAAAAAAAAATAAATAGAAATCATGTTGTAACAAATTTTTTTATTGAAACTTTATTTTGGCAAAGATCATTCTATTCTAACTTAAATTTATAAATTGAAAACTAATCGGGCAAGGTTTTGAAATTTGGCCAGAAGGCACATCATGTGGCACCTAGTTTGTCGCTGTTACTGATATATACACGTCTACGAAAACATTTTATTTCTACCCCTTTTTGGGGGCGTATATAGCTGTGTAATTTGAATAATTTCGAGCTTGACCGATGTAATGTTGGCCCCCACTTTTCTGGAAATTCAATCTTCTTTTAATTACAATTTAATTATGTGATTATATTACATAAAAGTTGTTCTCTGTATCTTCTTTGAGAAAGTAACAGTTTAGCTAAAGAAGTACCAATTGGCCATTTTGCATGAAAGCTTGTGGGTCCGTCCTATTTATATTACTTGCTTGAGGAATTTATTCAAGACGTATTTCTCTTATTCTTTAATATAAGAAATAAAAAATAAAATTATATAAAGTAATAAAAATAATAATTTTATCTAAAATATGAAATAATTTTAAAAAATATTATTATTTAATGTTAATAATTTTTACATTATATAATTAATATAAATAAATTATATTATAAATTTTTGGAAAAAATGTGATTTTAATGATAGATATTTTTTAAAAAAATTATTAAATATACTAGATAAATTCATTGTGATATTTGTATTTTGAAAGATGATAACTCCCAAATTATTCCTTAAATTAAGAAGACGAAGGGAGTACGTGTTTTATTCTTTATCGTGTGGTGGATAATAATTGGTATAGTCACAGACTTTCGTATTTTACGCGTGAATTCCATGATATAATTTGATATTGTCCTCCTCCCGTCCAAAGGTGAGGTAAACCTATTTCCAGAATCTTACTAGCTCAGTCAGCAGAATTGCTATTGAAGTTAAATGTTGCTGCATTTTTATCTACCCTGTCTATTGGAAAGAATAGATTTAATTGATAGGACTTTTAATTTAAGTATTATAAACGTTTAGATATATCAGAAATAATTTTTAGCAAGATTTACTTTAAATTTAAACATTTTTAATGTTTAATTTGATTTTTTTAAAAAAAATTGGGTTTATATAAAAAATTGCCTACCCCAGGAACATTGTTCTTTCATAATGTGTCCAATCTTTGAAAATTTATGTAAATTGCTTGTGATTGGCTTGCAAACAATTTTATAAGGTGCCGATTTAGTGAGAATAATGTTCTACAGAGTCAATTAACCCAGTTGTACTGATTAGAACTGCAGGATGTTGATGGTTAATAGTAACCATGATATGAGATGTCTACCCCTCCACGTTGTGTCTTATACTGCCTCCTGATCTGTCTAATGTTCATTAGGTGGCTGTCATATCTCGGGCTTGAGAATGGGCAAATTGGCTGAATCATCTAATCCACTGTATCCTCGAAGGTCAAAATCACTTTGATTGCTGGTTATTTTCAAGCTCCCTGAAATAACAAATCCCCTAGACTGGATCGGTGCGCAACTCTCACTTGTGACTGTATTGTAATGGTGTAGGATGATGATATTCACCAAATAATCAATATTAACACTTACGTAATCTTAAATTCATTTATTGTTATAAAGTAATTTTCTAATAATAATAATAACAAAGAAATGCATTTAGCCTGAAAATGAAGATGAAATTGAGATAGATGTGATAAAAGTCCCTGGGAGGTGGGAAGGGCCAGAAAGACTAAGATGCGAGCTTTATGTGGTCTTAACAATTACTCAAGCTGCGAACATATTCATTTTCAGTGCCCTATGCAATGCGTGCAGGGTATACGCCATACAGTAAAAGCATAGGATTGGCCCCTCTCAAGTACTATAATTCTACTCTATATCGTCCTGCATGAAGTGCACATGGAACGACGCCGTTTTGAAGATAGACGAAGCTAGTCAGAGATGAAAGCGTGAACCGTTGATAATAAAACATACGACCCGGAATCCAGAAAGCAAGGACGTGAACCCTAAGAACAGAAACGCCGCGTATCCCAAGGCTATGGCGATGTCCGATTGCACACAGAATGCGTTGCTGACCGTACACGTGTCCGTCCCTCGCAGCGTCCTCACCATCGACGTCCCCGCCGCGCTCGCCGCGAGCAGGAGGTATGCAAACACCTGCACACACAGGATCGGGATCAGCCCCCATCACCATCCGTCGCAGAGAGAACAGAATACAAATGAGAATGTGTGAATGAGCGCGCGCTTATAATTGAAAAGGAAAACGTTGAGATTTAAGAGACCTGGTCATGGCCGAAGTCGAACCAGACCTGAAGGACTTCGGGGAAGATAGTGATTCCTCTGGAAATTTCCCACACCGACGCTCCCATTTCGAACACAGAGTACACTGCCACTATTGCATTCGCAGCTAGCACGAATCTGTAATTATTATTATTTTTCAAACTAATTTCATTAGTTCTCATTTCTAAGCTCTACCGAAAATTAGTGAATATACAAGGGAATCCTTGCTTTAAAAATTAACAATCTAGCTAATTTTTGGATTAAAGCTGAATAATACTGATAATTGAAGTAGGAAATGGATAGCTTACTCAGTTTTGGTTATGAACTAGAATTAGTTTAGAACCCATTGTTTTGGTAGCCGAAGGTGTACCTGAAGGTGTCGAAGTTGTACCAGTGAGGAGAATCGGAACCGCGAGTGTTGGTGAGCATGAAGATGAAGGAGGCGAAGGAGAAAGAGAAGGAGATGAGGCGGAAGACGAGGATGAAGGAGTTGAAGCGACGCAGTTTGTGTTCGGCGACGGTGGAGTGGAAACCGGGGGTGGGAGAACGGTTGTCGCCACCATTACGGAGGGCCTGAGGGGATCGCATGGTGGTGGTGGTAGACGTTGAATTAAGCAAGAGGAGGAGGATGCGAAATCATGTGGGAAGGAGATGGGGATGGAAGGAGAAGGAGTGTGACATTTGGTGGTTCAAATATCGAATTTCTGCGTTAATTGCTCTCTCTAAGTTTGGAAGAAGCGGGAAATGGGATCTCACGAGAAAAGGGAAAGGGAATGGGCAAGAGTTCCATGAGGAAACACACGAAAAGGGTAAAGGAAATGAGAAGGAAGAATGCACAAGAAGGGAAAGGCCGAAAGAGATAGAGGGGAGAAGAGAGAATTAAATTAAAGAGACTTTTCTTTGAGGGGCACAGGGGGGAGAGAGAGAGTGCATGGAATTTGATGGATAGAATCATAAAAGTTAAAGAAAATAATCTTCATTAAATTTTTTACTCAAACCACTCAGTATCGCCAATCTACTGACGGAGCATAGACTGATTGGATTGACTCTGCTAAAATCACAAAGGGTGGCACATTTTTACCACTAAATATTAATAATACTACTTAATAGAGTTTTTATATTGTATATAAATAATAAAATTTTAAAAGTTAACATTTTAAAATTATGGCCTATTTTTTAATTATTATTAATTTTTTTTATAAAATTAAAATTTAACTAGGTAAGTTCCTTCTAAAATGCATAAAATATGATAAATGAGTATTTCTATTTACAATTTGTAAATAGTATAAGTCGTGACAAGTTTTAATGTTTTATATTTGATAGTGATGTTATTTGTATTATTTTTCAAATATTATAAGAATATTTTGTATTTATTATTTTTAAAATATAAATAATAATTTTTTAAAAATATTCTGAGAAATAAATATAATAATTTTAACTCTTAAAATTTTTCAGTATCATTCTTTTCAAAACTTGGTATGAGTTGATCGTATGAAACACGAGGTTAACAGAAAGCTAGCACTAATAGTCTAATACTAACACCGGCGGCTTAGCCAGGATATGCATATATTCTCTGATGATTAGATGATAGATTTACCGTTAAGTCATAGAATTACGAAATATTTTTTAAACAAAATAATAAAAAAAGAGGGAATTACCGAAGTGATAAAATATTTTTATGTTATTTACTATCTATTTTATTTTTAATCACAAAATTGTAATTCTTCCGGTCAAGGAGTTGTTGTCCAGAACATTAGGCCCTGTTTGATTGGTGTTCTGAGAAACAGTTTTTTGTTTTTAAAAACAAAAAAACATAAAAACTCATTTGATGATTTGTTTTCAGGGTGAAGTGTTCTGGAAACCAAAAAACAATTTGGTGTTTTGAGAATAGAAAATGAAAAACAATTTTAAAGTGTTTTGAGATGTTTTGTTCTGGAAATTTGAGAAAACACGGAGAACAACGCGTCTCATTAATGGCACTTGTGTAATTTTCAGCTATGTTCAGTTTTGCTCTTCGAATCCTATGCCTATTTTTCACTCTCATTTTTCACTCTCAGCTCATCTTGCCGCGGTCTTCTATCAGCTCCAGGTCTCGAGAGTCTGCTCAGGTCCAGAAAATCTCCGCTCCTCCGCCTCAACTCAGCCATTTTTCTCTTGCACTGAGGTCACCGGTCTTCGTCCTTCGGCTATAACCTGACCGTCGGTGAGCTATCTTGTCCATCGGTGAGTCTTCTTGCTTCTTTCTTGCCGTGATTTTTTGAGCTCGGATCCTTCTTTCTTCTCATTTTCTACTTCGATTCAGCTTCAAGTTTGCTTTAATCTAGTTTTCGGCTTCAGTTCCTCTTTTATCTTCACGTTCCAGGCTCGATCTACTCCACTGCTTTGAAAGGCTTCAAACCCGGGACATCGTCAGCTTCGATTCTGCTTCATTTCTGGTTTTCTACTTGAAGTTCAGCTTCGGTCACTAGTTGATTCAGGTTTCAGGCTTGATCTGTAAGTCAGTCCGCGTGTGAGCCAATTTTTTTATTTTGAAACTCGATCTGTAACTCTTAACCTTGGAGCTTCAACGTTGTTCTGCTCAACTACGATTGTCATACCTGTTTCTGTCGTTTGAGGTGTTTTGGTGGTCAAGCTCTGTTTTTTTCCCCCGATTTTCCTTATATTATTATTTGTTGGTTTATATCTGGATTATTTTTAGTTGGCTGCCGAGAAAATTGATACTCCTTACAGAGCTGAGATTAATTTTGGGTAAAGAATTTTGGTATATTAGGATGTTGAGTATTGATTTGAGTAAGATATGAAATTTGTACCCTTGTGAAACCTTTTGTATTTGTTTGTGAATGGAGTTATGAACATCATTTACCAATCTTAGGGAAGTCGTTTCCTTGGCCTAACATACAAATATGTCAAAACCCTTATTATCCTCCATTTTGAAGTTGGCTGATCAGTGTCTATTTTATTGTGGCTACCTTTGTAGCCTCACGTGAAGTGTATGGGAACAAATCAAAACCTTGTATTGTTGAGGTGATCCAATAGAATGTACAGATGTAATGATGCACAAGTTCAAATTTTATATCATCATTTATTTTAATCATTGAATTGAATTTTCTTGCCCATTCAAATGGTACGTAGCAGGATGGATTGACTGCAGGGTGCATTCATATATCAATTATTTTAATATATGATTGTTGCCTCCTCATTAATGTAATTTGCAAACAGAGTCTTCAATTTGTCTATGAGTTATTGTTTATGATTTTGTTGTATATGGTGGGCTAATGTGGATAATGCCTTTACTTGCTTTACTTTATTTCTAAATGGCTTTCTATTGGAATGCTCTATATTGAATCCTCAATCCCCTATTTTTAGTGGGAGAGGATTTAGGATTGCTAATTTATTTGGTAGGACCTATCTTATGTGATGCCTTTTCTATGTTATACCTTCTAGAGAGGAAGAATTATTTCACTTTCTAATATTTTGGTTCTTGAAATAGTTCAATTTTGTAGGATTTGAGCTTGGTTATAAAAAGTTTATTTATTTGTTTCATTTCGATCTTTCTCCCATGGGGCCATGATTATTCCCTCATAAAAAGTTTCTTATGTGATGCCTTCTCTATGTTATAAGCAGATATTTTATCTATAGGACCTAAATTGCAAGAAAGTTAAAGCTTAGATATGCAATGACATGTATTTAGTTTTGTTTTCTTTATTTGATGGTCCTTGATTTTCTGAGTTTTGGTACTTTCTTCTCTTGTCAGTGATATTTCGATTTTGGTAAATTTGTTTAACTCCTTGCTTGAATGATTGAATCCCATATATTATAGATGGCAACTATTGGGTCAATAGAAGTTTCAGAAAATGCAACTTGGCCAAAGCATGTAGTTAAATGCTTCATAGACATTATGATTGAAGAAGTAAACAAAGGAAATTACAACAATGGTGTGTTTTCACGGAAAGTTTGGAAAGACATGTTAGGAAAGTTGAATGCTATGACTGGTTATGTATTTGATATTATGAATGTTATTACTAGTTATGTACTTGATACTTTCTCCAAGCTATGAATACTATGCCTAGTTATGTATTTGATATTGTTTCCAAACTATGAATACTATGACTAGTTATGTATTTGATATTGTTCCCGTGATTTACGTTTATTTGCATTTGAACAGATTATTGTGCACAATGGACATTGAAGGTAGCTCTGAGGGATCTATAACTTCGTCTGGCTCAAGTGAAGATGACTATGAATTAGCAGAGTTAGCATTAATTAACATGATATGTGAGTATGAAAGCAAGTTTCTTAACAAAGTTCCAGTTCGTAATTCTGCGCTTACTGGTCGACAATTTGTCAATGAGATTTTACAAGGATCTGGAACTACATGTTATGAATTGTTGAGAATGGAAAAGACGTGTTTCATCAATTTATGTGATGAGTTAAAGAGTAAAGATTATTTAATGGACTCAAAAGAGTTGAGTTTGGAAGAGAAAGTTGCAATGTTTTTATACATTATAGGCCATAACCTTAGACAAAGGGTAGTTGCTGATCGTTTCCAACATTCGACCCAAACTATTTCTTATTATTTTAAGCAAGTGTTAAAAGCAATGTGTCGATTGGGGAAAGAGATCATCAAGCAGGAGACTTGGGAGTTGCCTGACAATGTTAAAAATAACACAAAGTATTATCCTTGGTTCAAAGTAAGTTTTAATATTTTATAGTTATTGTTTATTATTAATATTAACATAAATATTACCTCTCATATATATATATATTGAATCAGAACTGTGTAGGTGCAATTGATGGGACACATATTAGTGCTTGGGTGCCTGCTGAGAAGCAAATATCATGTAGAGGACGAAAAGCAGTCCTCACACAAAATGTTATGTGTATATGTGACTTCAATATGATGTTTACCTATGTTTATTCAGGCTGGGAAGGTAGTGCTCATGATGCAAAGGTTTTGTTAGATGCAATGACCAATCCTAATGCAAATTTTCCGTGGCCTCCTGAAGGTTAAATTCTAAATAAAATGTTTTTTTTTTTTACATATGATTACTCTTCTTCTTTAGTTCATTTAGATGAATTTATTTATGTTTATATTTAAATTAATGTTTTAGAATGTCTCAGGATCATATTATCTTGTGGACTCTGGATATCCTTGTAATGGAGGTCTTCTTCCCCCATATAGAGGAGAAAGATATCATGCACAAGAATATCGAGGAAGAGGACGTCAAGCTAGAAGTCCCAAAGAGCTTTTTAATTATAGGCATTCTTCTTTAAGAATGACGATTGAACGTTGTTTTGGGGTATTGAAGGCTCGATTTCCAATTCTAAAATTAATGCCATCATATGATCCTTTAAAACAACGTCTCATAGTTATAGCATGTTGTGCTATTCATAATTACATCCGTAAGTGGAGTCGACGTGATAGGCTATTTAGAGAATGGGAGAACATGAATTCTGAAGAAGTAGAGGACCTGACTAGAAACACAAGTCTAGAAAATACAAGTTATAATATGGAAAACTTATCAAGACTGTCTGATGAAAGTGCAGCACAAATGACAATACTTCGTGATCATCTTGCATCTTGGATGTGGTTAGAATATATCAATTCTTCTAATTAGCTAACTTTGTACTAATTATATAAATATTACTGTTGACATTTTATTTAAAACTATATTAATTTCATTGTTGACTATGTGATTTAAGTTAGCAAAATATTTGATTTATGTTGGTAAAATATGTTATTTATTGTTTCTTCTGCTGAAATTTATTTATGAAGTGAAGGAGTTAATTATTATAGTTAAGAATATGGATTGACTTTGCAAATGGAGTTGAAAAGACAAAAAATGAAGGATAATTCAATATTGCTAGCAAAAACTTGCAGTATATTTTACACTATAACATTCAAACGCCTCACTCAAAGCTGACCATACAGAATTTTAATATTATATTAATCTATTATATTATAGTACATCTATGTTATTAATTATTTATTCTGCTAAATTTTTATGAAGTGAAGGAGTTAATTATTATAATTAAGAATATGTATTGGCTCTGCAAATAGAGTTGAAAAGATAAGAAATAAAGGATAATTTTCATATAGCTAACAAGAACTTCTAATATATTTCACCCACTACAACATTTAAACACCTCATTTAAGGTTTATCCTACATAATTTTATTATTATATTAATCTATTATATTATAATAAATATGTTATTTATTGTTTATTTTGCTAAAATTTTATTATTAAATTAATCAATTATGTTATAGTAAATTTAGTCTATTTAAATCATAATAAAGAAAAAAATACCAATTATTATGAAAATTGTTTCATAAAACAAGTGAATCAAACAAGTTTTTCTGTTTTTAATTCTCAAAATATGTTTTCAAAACAATTTTCTCAAACAAGTTTTTCTATCTTTTTGTTTTCAAAAACAGTTTTTAGAACAATGAATCAAACAATTTTTTTTGTTTTTTGTTTTCTAAAAATTGTTCTCAAAAACACTTTTTAAAAACTGTTTTGAAAACAATAAAACAGAAAACGCTGTCAAACGGGCCCTTAGATCCCATGAATTATTTCGGAATGAATTTTTTGGAGGATTTAATTTTAAAAAATAAAACGAGACCGAAAAAAAAAGATGTGGGGTTTCCTTGTTATTAACTTTCCGTCATACTTCCTTTTGCTTTATCCCCAATAGAATCTGAACTTACTTACAATTTAATCCGTCGGCATCTTTTTTTTTATTTTTTTATTTCTCTTTATTGATATATTTTTTCAAGAAATTTTACTTGTTGATTTTTTTAATGATTATTTTATATCCAATAAAAAGATTCTGATTCGAGCAGCACGAATGGAGTTATACTTTCCACATTTTTTTTCCATTCACCATATTCGAAGTTGGGATTTTATTTAAGGGGAGTTATTATTTTGCATATTGATTTTGACTCTATATTGTATGCTCTGATAGTCTAGATTAATAAAAAAATTGTATTCATTTTTTAAAATTGAGATGGCATGGAACCACAATAACTCAATCTAGGTCAACAACTAAATTAGATCAGATTGAATTGAGTCACGTTACGAGTTCGAAATGACAATTCATGAGACATATTTGATATTGATTTAAAAAAGAAAATCAATATCTTGGGCTAGACAATTTTGCTTTGCCTCAGAATTTAGGATTTCAATATTTTCTAAAAGGAATTCGTTTACACATAATATAACTGTAGCAAAGAGTTTTATACACACGGACAAAAGCATTCAATATATTCTTTTAAGTAACTTAGATTGGTCCAAGTGGCAGGAGTTATTATCTTTATGTTTTATTTGGATAGGAGGAGAAAATAGAGGGAAGAAAATATGGAAGGATAATATTTTCTCTCATTATGTTTGGATTAGAGGAGAAAATATAGAGAAGAGAAAATTTAATCATTTTATAAGGGTTATAATACCCCTATTAATTACCATTTTACAACTCTAACATGCAACGTCCGTATGATGGCTAGCTATTAGTAACTGATGATGGTGGCTGGCAGCGGTTGCCAATGATAGGTGGTGGCAGCTAATGATTAGTAGTAGCGATTGGTGACAATCAATGACCAGCAAATAGTGTTGGGCCGGTGACCGATGACTAAGAGTAGCTGCTGATGACCAGCACTTGACAGTGGTAGTTGATGACTGGTGATGGCAGGCAGTGACCTATGATAGAGAACAATGGTTGGCAATGGAGGGTGGTGTCAAGTGCTGGTGGTGGAAGGTGGCTGTCTATGATAACAAGCCACATTAATATATACAAAGCATTTACTAAGAGCAATTTTTAAAAATAAGTTATTTCTCCAAAATTTCTCTACTTTTAGAGAAAAAATTTGGAGTCACATTCTTTCTCTCTCTATATTTTCTCTTCCTATTCAAATAGTGGAAAATTTAATTTCTCCCCTATTTCCCCCTAATTTTCTCCTCCCATATTTTTATTTATATCTAAAGATAAGTGGTTAATAGTTCAATTTACAACTTTTGTATATAGAACAAACCCCAATTAAGAGGAGTTTAATCTTTATCCTCAGCTTCAAGAAAGATTAGTCCCTAATATTTAGTAAGGGATACTCTTACTCTGTGAAAAGCTAACAATACTATTCCCTTTAGTTGATAGGTTGATGACTTTGAATAATCAATCCAAGAAGACAGGTTGTCCTAACAATGATTCAGGTTGAAATTCGTATTCAATTTTAATATTGATTACTTCGACCCAATGTTTCATGTTGCCTCGACTTTTAATCCACATGCCAATGAACAAAATATAAACGATCCTAAATTGTCTGACCAAGTTTGGTATGATAATCATTGAGATGTCGTGTTCACATAATTAGAACTAACCTCAGTTTTCTCTATTTATTCTTATCTTTTACAACTATCTGATAATGGGCTACTCATAAAATATTTGATATTTAATTTAATTATGAAGCTTATTCAACATCTAAATAATACAGTGCTATGATTTGATGGGTTACAATTGTTTTTCAAGATTCACACCCACCCTTATTAGGCTTCGGATTCATTCTTGGCTAGTTTCTTATTTGTTTAGGTTAGATTATCTATTTTATAATTAGACACATTCTCCATATATCACACCGAATTTGAAAAATGAATAGCATTAGATTTTTTCCGACTTGTGAAAAGTGCTATTTATTATGAATGAATTTTATTATATATAATGATAACTTTGATTTTAATTCTTTCTCTAATTTTTATACCTCAGAAATTTGTAATTTTGTATAATGATAATTTTTATTAGTGTTATCTGAATTGAATATTGTTTAGTGTGTACTACACTTTTGGTGGCCTCCTTTCTACTACATTATTTGATTAGTTAATTTTCATCAGTTATTCAATATTATTTTTTATTCTACTTCATTAATAGCCTTTTTACGCTGGTTAACATTATTTTATTAAAATTTAATCCAACAAAATAAAGACCAAATAAAATGACTAATATATATATATATAGCCCAAGTTCTCATAAACATGCCATCTGATTAACGTAACGAAACGAAACCACATGCACTACACACAAACATGCTTATTTACATAATGAGTTAAATAACAAATTAACTAGAAACAACTAAATTTGGGTAAGTCTTGTCTTCATTTGCCATCATCAAATTGACTAGTTTTGGGTTTCCTACGCCATCCCTCACCCATGCAGATCCTTCTAATTCTTGTTCCAATAAGCTTTTTGATGCCTCCTTTAATTATACTTAAATTTTTATACTCTCGCACTAAAGATTAATTCTTACTGTAGCACTCATTAAAAGGTCTGAAATCAGATCAGTTTTGTCAAAACGGTGCAAGAAAAATAGGTATCTAAATCTAACTATATATGTCATTCTCACAGAAGTCGCATGCTACTTTTTTTTTCCTTTGACTTTTGTCTGTACACATAAAATGATAAGTTTCACTTGATTATTTATTCTTTGTTTCCTTTTGAACGTGCAGCCTCATTTTCCAAAATGTGATTTATATTCCATGCCATGCGGCTGCAGTTTGACTTCTAAGAGGGATAGATGATGGATTGTAAAAGACACAATTTATATATATATATATATATATATTTTAAAAAATTATGTTTTTATTTTATTTATTATGAGTATGGGGCAGTGTGTGACTGACATAAAAGAGGTAATTTCTGATAGCCTCTTCATTAAGTTTTGAATGATATGAACGAGGTGATTTCTTATAAAACTTAACCTTCGAATTATTATATATGAAGTAAATAAAAATTAGATGTACTTTGTCCTAATTTTTCTTCATTCGCTAATTGCTTCTTGTTTCCGTATAATGAAAAACTTAAAAGCAAACAATTTCTTCTTTCATGAGAATTCCATGAGGATTTGATGGTTAATTTTAATGGTGTTCATAAGTTCAGTTTGATTTGATTTTAGATTAAAACCAAATTAACCAAACTAAATCAATTTGGAGAATTTGTGAACCTATTTGGTTTATCCTAAATTCGATTTTTTAATAGCTTAATTTGGTTTGGATTGACTTGTTCATGACAAATATAATTCCTGTAAAATAATATGAGGAAGAGATTAACCTGACTTTCGTTATCAATTTCGGTCAGAAGTATAAAAAGAGAAGCAAAAGGGGACCTATTTTGATGAACCAAGTTGAGAGTCGTTGACTTGCTACATTTTATGTAAAACTAAGATTGGTATGCATTTATTGTAATTTTCACAATCAAGTTCTTTTTTTTTTTTAATTTTTCAAAAAAATTAAAATTTCCATACAAATTTTCATAATTTTCTTAAATGAAATTTCTAAGCAACATCAATCCCGACATAACTCTATTTTCTTTAAGGAAGAAAAAAAAACCAGATCTAATCTAATCAATATAACCGAAGTTAACTGTGTTGGTCAGATTACAAGTTTGGTGTACACCCCTAAGTTTATGGTTTAAGGGATCTTTCTTTCTTTGCTTCCCCTCAAAAAATGTTAAAAAATTTGTGGGTAATGATGGGACTGATCCACCTGAGTGTATTTTGATCTAAAGTGGGATTAAAGTTAAAGTTTGCTGGAGGTAATGACTTGCAAGTATTGCCAGATTGGTGTCTTGTGAGGCTTTAAAACTGTTGAGGGGAAGATTGTAATTTGAAGAAAGAGCTTAATTATGGGATCTATCAGTCAAAATGATGAACTACATTTTCACTTCTCTCCTCCATAGCTTTTCTTTCTCATATATTTCAGTTACTTTTGCACTGTGATTTGATGAAAAAAAAGAAAAATGAAATCACTGAGAATTGTGGGACTCGTTCTGGGTGTAGCATTTGGGTGCCTTGTGTTACTTCTGGTCTTTGAGGTTTACTACTGGTTGTGTTGGAAGAAGAGAACAAGGCAAAGGCATAGAGATTTAGAAATGGACAGCAACATTACTGGGAAACCACTGTTTCAAATATTCTGTGAAGAAAGGCCATATGAAGATGACACAGAAAGGCAAGTTCAAACACAGTGTTCA
Organism: Adenanthera pavonina; assembly: GCA_026686845.1. Lineage (NCBI taxonomy): Eukaryota > Viridiplantae > Streptophyta > Magnoliopsida > Fabales > Fabaceae > Adenanthera > Adenanthera pavonina. The sequence goes on along the minus strand of JAIVEN010000001.1, from coordinate 46,188,751 downwards.
AGATTCTTCTTATCCACCATAGAAGAAGGAACGAAGGAGGGCTCAGAATGTGAGAGTGTGAATAAGTCCAATACTGGGAGGATCAGTTTGAGTGAGTCTTCTTCATTTGTGGGGTCTCCATATTTCACACCTGTGGCTTCCACTTCACCCTTTTTCACTCCTCCCATTGATCTGAATCTTCCTGTGAGTACTCATTTAGAATCAGCAAGTGAAGATGCAGGGTTGAATAGAGTGAAGTTATCAACTCCACCTCCGAGGTTCAACAAGTTCTTACAACACACAGGAGAAACTCACAAGGAAGTTGCAAGAGAGGCAAGGTAGGTGATGATGCTTCTTATGGAGTTTTCATCCTTTTACATAAAATGTATGATATTGAGATCCACTCAAGTAATGAATGTTATTTAATGTATATAACTTGCGTCTCGTCCATTTCGTAATTAATTGACATAGTTAATTTTGGATGAAGCCATCCCATAAAAATCAAACTCGGTTGACGAATTTGCTCAGTAAACCTGAGTTCAATTGGAACATGTCAAAATTTTAAATTGAATAATAATACTCGATAAAATTAGTCAGTAAATCATAAAAAGTGATTGGGAATAAAAACTTCAATTAAGAACTAATAAAAAATTTTTTCCTTTTCTATAACACACATATATATGTAAATTTAAAATATATTAATTTAATTATGATTAATTTTATTTCAGTTGGATCATCATCAAACCGATAAATTATCATAAAATACAAAATGTAAAGAAAGTTGTACTTTTCATTACCTATGAATACTATACTTTATTTGGATTTTATACAAATACACATGATATGAATATGAGAGACATAATGAGTAATGAATTTTATTCAAATGTAAGAGACTTAAATAGTAAATTAGATTTTCTTCCCATGCAATGTATGCAATGAATAATCACCCTATAGGAACTTTTTGATAAAAAATATATATTAATTTGAGCAAAATTTAAGGGTGCAAAATTTAAAATTCAAATTGAAATAGTAAAAACATATAGATAAGAAATAATGGTGATGACATTGACAGCGAAAAAAAAACAAAAGAGGAGACGCACACAGCTCAATGCAAGTCACACTATCTATACGACTTACGAATATCAAATCATAGAAAGAAATGATCCTGTTTATATTTATAACTTAGGACTATCGTGACTTGTATGAGATTTTATTAATGTATAAATACACATATATAGATTTCATATATTCTGTATTTAATTTTATTTCAAATTAATAATCCTAATTAATTATTCATTTTTAAAAAATTGTGAAAAAATCTATTCTCACTTTGAAGCCTTCCCTCAGATCGTAATGCTGATGTCCGGTCTCCAGGACAGGTTCATTGGACACAGTGGCGGATACATGTGTATAGCTTGGGTGGGGCCGTGGCCCCCCCCCCCCCTCTCTTCTTTTATATATATATATATAAACACACATTAATATACAGTTAATCATAGTAATGTAATATATATACATATATATATATATATAAACTTATATATTGCACACAATCAATAAATAAATAAAACATATATATATATGTACAATATTTATTATTGATATATTTAAAAAAAAATAAAAATATAAAATTTATATATAAATGTATTGAAAATATAAACTTTTAATATGTCTTTTATAATTTTTCTTAAAATTAATATATTATATATGGTTTCACTTTATATATATTTTGAAAAATTAATTTACAAATTTATCATTTCACTTTATATACACACACATAATTTACCATTTCATATTTTTTTAAGTTATAAGAATATTTTGAAAAATTAATTATGATAAATATTAAAAAATTAAATTAATAATACAAAATATATATTATTTATCAAAATCCTCCCCCCCCCCCCCCCCACAAAAAAAAAATGATGGTTAAGCTGCGTCCACCCCTGATTGGACACCCTGAAGCACTCTGCTCAACAAAGGATTCAAACATCTAAGAAACATGAAATCTTGCGAAGAGGAAGTATCTTGTAAATATGAAATCTCGTATTCAAACATCTAAGAAATCATGTAAATATGAAATAAAAGCCATGTAGGAGGAAGTATACATAAATAGATTACACATACCCAAAATAGTTTGCTGGCTAATACAGTAATATGCTGCACTAATCAAGGAAGTAAGCTTACCCACTTCATGTAAATTTGAAAATAATGAAATAAATAAATCTATTGGCCATAACAACTGATTGATATTCGAAAAGCTGTGTGCATCTAAGACGAGGAGCTGTTAAATTAAACTCCCATTGCAGCGATTCCTGTTATCCCCAGCTCAGAAAAAAGTGACAGCAAATCAAGTTCTTCCAAAAGACTGAAGGCAGTAACTCCATAGAAAGAGTGGTACAGATCCGGAAGTTCTCCAGGGAATTTACCAAACCCGCCATACTGGTGAAGAACAAAATATAAGCAGCTATATTAGTTCAATCAGCCAAGGGTAAATACAGGGTCACACAGGCAAACAGATTCAGTATCATCAAATTGATCATTTTTCCCCCTTTTCATGAAACCAGTCAAATAAATATAGTCTTTCACTTCCTAGAGAACAAGGATGTGGTCCTTGGAAGGCTCAATTACATTTTCATTTCAACCATTTCTACCATGGATGGACTATAATACAAAATCCAATGGCTTTCTCTTGGGTTTTTGCTTGATACACGAGTATCCTAATTTACTGAGTACTTAGAAACTCATTCGTAAAAAATTGAACTTGACATTTTATACCTAAATTTCCTGGCACTGGAAATTTAAATTTTCAGCACATTGAGTAATCCGAACAAAGCAAAGTTATGGCAAGTCTTACTTAGCATAATTGTAACAACCTTGACATCTAAAAGATTTAAGAGCATAGTATTTGCTTAATATTTTACCAATAGTAGGCAAGTTCCATTAGCATCACAAAATCCATGCATGGGACAAATATATATATATATATATACACATATAAAGTACATATATGGGAGGAGGGGGATGGTGGGGGAGGCACCTCGATGTATACCATAACAAGAAGTAAGGCAAGCTAGGACAAAGAAAATGGATTGGCTAGCATAACAAGAGATTTCATCCATTCCCTTATTGTTCTCTCATCTATCCCTCTCTTTCCATAGAACTGGAAATTGACCGTTTTTCTAATAAACTTCCCAATAAATCAAGGTTAACTTACATTCATTTCTTTAAAGATACAATGTGTCATCTCATTTCATTCTTCCACAAAACGAAAGCACCTGGTCTAACAAACAGAAATTTAGTAAATATAGTACCTCAGATTGACAAGCAAGCAGAAATCCACGAAGAGCTCCTTTGTCAACAAAGTTGTGGCCCCCCACAATCCTCAAAACTGCTCCAATCCTGTAAGTGCCTGCAATTCTATCAAGGCTTCGAAAGTTTATAATGCCATACCATGGAATTCCCTGAAGGATATATACCACTTACCAAAATGCATAACATGTGTCGCTAGCTTTATTAGGTCTACCTTGAAAACCACCATCAGTCCCCAGCCTCTGAAATTGAAGAAATAATTTAAGTATCTTGGTTGAAAAAAAAACAGTTCAAGTGCTAAAGGTTAACTACACTAAAAGATTCATAAAGGATAATTATCAAACCATTGTTTCAAAAGCATTTGTGGAAAAGCAGTCCTAGAAAACAGCCCTTAATCCTTTTATATTTATAAATGAACTAATATGATAAATCTTAGGCTTATAAACAAACCTGCACAAGCCAATCCAGCAGCAACTGTACGTCTATTACAGAAGACGTAGCACATCTAGAGAGAAGATCATCTTCAAGAAATCCCATTAATCGGAGAGATGCAATAGCACAATAAGTTGCACCACCTGTTCCACTAAAACAGGTAGTGTTGATGGATATCATCCGAGAAATATACTAGCAGGCATAAGTTGAGATCATGATATTCAAGGAACATAAAATTTATATTGATGGAACAGGAACAGATTCTGTGGAACCACACAACAGCAATAACATGGATGTAATTATGCAAATGCAATCAAGTGGCTGAGGGCAACTAAATTTCGACCCCATCTTACTTTAATAGTTCATCTGGAAAATTTTATGATAGACAATACAAAACTTAACTCTCATCATTTGACCAGATAGTGTAAGCATTGAAAATATAAAGAAAAACAGGAACATTTTTAAAATACTTGCCATAAGATTCAGCAACAAAATAATGACATTTAAAAGTTTCTTAAGCAAACAATATGATTACTAACTAACCATTAGTTAACACATTATATTTTTTGTAAACAACTTTACCAAAATCATATCATAGTTATAATTGACTTAGTTTATTTATTTTTTACAGGCTTTGAAAGGACAACAAGAGCATTAGATGGGAGTGTGGGGATAATATGCATAGGATACAAGTTGGGTGGTTAAAGTGGAGGAAAGCATAAGGAGTTATTTGTGACCGCAAGCTACCTACTAAGCTTAAAGAAAAATTTTATTGAATAGTTATAAGGTCAGCGATGCTATATGGCAGTGAATGTTTGGCTTTAAAAGGACAACAAGAGCATAAGATGAGAGTAACAGAGATAAGAATGTTGAGATGGATGTATGGTCATATAAAATTGGATAAGATACAAAATAACTATATACGAAGGAAATTTGGAGTAGCACCTATCTTGGAGAAAATTGTGGAAAATCGTTTAAGGTGGTTTGGGCATGTACAAAGAAAAGGGCAAGAAGAGCCAGTGAGGAGAGTTGATCAAATGGCTTGGAGCCCTATTAAAAGGCGTAGAGGAAGACCAAAAATGACAGTAAGGAAAGTTATAAGGAATGATCTTTCGAGAAATGATTTATTTGAGAAGATGGTGTTTGATAGAATATATTGGCGTCGTATGATCCATGTAGCCAACCTCATATAGTAGGATAAGACTAATGTTGTCGTTGTATTTATTTTTTACAGGCAAAGTTAACATAGAAACCTCTCATCATTATGATATCATAATAATGATTAAAATAGCTAGCATTTACAGGCATCACCAGTACAAACTTTTTCAAATAATTTCCACATTGAAATATAAAAATTCTAGATAGCACATCCTAAGTAGCATGCTAGAGGCCCGAAGAATGGTGTAACAAAACAGAATAAATTAGATTAAAGACAGGCGATTAAAAACACCTAGCATCAAGTGATATATCTCTCTTAAAGAAAGAGAGGACTCTCTCTGGAGAGAGAATGAAAGGAAATGGAGGATGCAGTGAGGAGGAAACAGAATGAAGGTGGTAAACATAAAAGCTGCTAGGTCTTTTTTTTTTTTTTTTGTAAAGTTACTATGTCTTTTGCAGTTAAAATTTGACTCTCCTGATTGACAGCGTAAACATTTGAGAAACCAAAAGTATAGAATCGGTCCCATTTTCAGCCTCCTACCAACCAAGATCAATGTAAACATACAATTAAACTTTTGAGCAAGTGCATTTGTAAAATCATGCACCAGTTCTGAGTTACTACAATTGATGTAACCAACAACATTGCAATAGCCCTTCTCCCATCATAGAAGTATAGATAAGTTAATGATCAAAATTTCTTCAACTCACCATGAGATTCTGCTCCAGGAACTAATCCAAAGCCACCATCGTAAGACTAAAAAGAAAAAGTAAAGGTTAGAAAAGACAGTAATTTCATGTGTATCCATGTTCCATCATTTGCTTTGATCATGCACTGCTAGATTCAATTATGATCCATAATATTGTAAAGCCCAAGAATAGTTGATGACTAGGTGCACAAACCTGACAATTTATTATGTAATCCTTGGCTTTCTCCTTGTCCATGCCACTCCAGTCATCCAACATGAAAGAGATCGCAGCTGATACAGTCAATAAGTCATTGCGATATGAGAAATTAAGGAATGGAAAGGTTTAACGAATGAGGGCTGCACCTGTTTCTATTGTATGGTGAAACTACAAGATATTATCATATCACAACAAAGTAGGTTTTTCTAATATCTAGAAACTTATCCCCATAATCTCGGCCCATATAGCAATAAAGGAGATAATAGCTAAACAGATAAATATACAACAAATAATAATTAAGAAAATCATTTAGTTACTGTTGTAACATGAGAAAACATCATCATTTGAGTAATTAGCGAAATAGTATCTTCATTAAAACTTTTACCTCTTACCTGCACAATATAAGAATCGAAGATCTGTTTCAGCCCCAGTATGGATGGGCATAAAGCTGTCAGAAGAGAAGGAAAATGTTAGTGAATAAGCAATTCAAATTACAAGTTAAGGAGACCAACTTTGAATGGATATGAAAATAGATTTAAGCACATCATCATGGTTCTAAATTTCAAACCTCATACTGTAAAATAGAGGAATATGGATGCAAGGAATTAATAAGAGTATTACTAAAGCAGATGCCAGAAATTTTAAGCATACCTTCCATCAGGCTGTTGAAGATTTCTCATTGATGTCAATAAGGATTCAGAGTCAATATTGGACAGTTTATAACCAACAATTTTCAATATGGCAAGGGCACAATAAGTACTTGCCAAGTGACTATTGTTGTGAAGTAAAACCTAGCAGAATTACATTTTGATAAGTTTCCTGACCAAAAATTTACAAGAATAACCAAAGCACTTGCTCAAGCTATTTGTGCAGAAAGAAGTTAACATTGTTTGTCAACAGATTAAACATAGAACAAGATGTTTAGCACTTTACATGTTTCTCATACCCCATTGTCATCTGGAGGAAACTGTGATGTCCTAGAACCATGAAATCCAAGGAACTGTCCTGCAGCAGAAAGATAACCACATTGATTTAACACTACTGAAAAGGTTCAGTAATGTAATAGAGATCATATGACGTTAAGAACTGTACATCAACTTTTACTGGAAGCATTTCATACCATTGTTTCTGTCTGCTTCAGTTCTAGGGTGAACTTGGAAGGACAAAACCCAATTGGCAACAGCATCCTTGTCAACCTATAACATTTGGTGGAATAGGAATACAATTTACAAGTTAATTGTAATCTTAAGATGGCATTTAAGGGTATGTTGGAGTGGAGGATAATAAAGAAGAGAAGGGGAGGGGAGGGAAGAGAATCTTCCCTTGTTCGAGAGTTATAAATGAGAATGAGAGAATAGTGAAGGATTTTCAGCTAACCTTCTGAAATCCTCCGAAGTCTTTCCTCCATTATATATTAAGTTCCTTTGATTTGAGGGATTTTGAAGGAAAATACTCCCCCAAACAAGGGAATGGAAAAGTTAACCATCACATAATCCCCTTCTCTCTCCTTCCCTCTCTTGTCCTCCAAACTCCCAAACATATCCCAACAGAAGTAATTGAGAAAATCAATGATATTAATTGTCACATGCACATAATATAGCAGACTAGAGACATTTAACAAAAATTTATTTGAGTAGCTTCATCAATAGGGTAACAGTATCCCAGCAAGACAAATACAGTTCAATCTAAATGCATTATGCATCCTTGATGTAAGTTCATTTAAAAAAAAAAAAGAAGAGAAATTGGTGCAGTAGATTATTAACCACGTGATAGAGGCAGATAAATGCTAGAAGTTTAAATTAATTATAGGCATTGCAATAAAATGGTCAAAAAATAAATGCTGCTAATAGGTTTAGAGTCCATAACCTAAGATGAACAATACTTGTTTGCAGCCATTTCAACAGACACCTATATGGCATTACTAGATTCCCATATGGTCCACCTTCTCCCAGATTCCTTTTTTTAATTTATATTTTACCATAATGTTTTGAGCAATGTTGAAACGGGATGAAATTTGGTTAACATGTTTCTAACCTGCTTTCAAACTCCAATAGAAAAAAATTGAAACCATTATTAAAGGAAATTAAATGTGCATAAATGTTAATAAGTATTCTTTCATGCATTGAGATTTTGACAAAACGCAAAAATACATAAAAAATGCTAAAAGATGTCAACAATTCAATATTTGAATTCAATTTATAAATTTCTGAAAGATGAATGCATACTATATGATATTTTCTAATGTTAATTATAATATTACTTAAAAAACTTTATCTCTTTACAATCAGAATTTCGTGATTTCATTAAAGAAAAAAAAATGAAGCCGCTGTTGTTCTCGCCTGTGTCTTAGATTTCACAAAATTGCCATATAACTATATCAGTGTATCATAAATCAACCCTATGCTGCTAGTTGTTGTTGCTGTTGTTACACTGGCTCTTTTTTATGGGGTGCATCATAGAAATGAAAAGATGAAATTGAAGACCTCCTAAACTAAAATCTAGTAGCAAAATTAGTACATAGACTTTAAAAACATAACAAAACAGCCCCGTTAAGTAATGTTTGTTTGATGGTTGATGTTAAGAGGTTACGTTCTAAAGTTCCAAAGGAAAATAAAAAAAGAGGGGGTGGTGTTATATTACGTTTTAAAGTTCATACAACAAATTTGCATTTAGCTCTTAATTGTAGGGCAAAATGTAGTTTCCCAAAAAAAAAAATGTATTTGGACTGATGCATTGTCATGTTCTGATCTCCAATTGTCACTATTATCAAGCACGACATTACTCGTAAGAATGTCCCTCTGGATAATTATCACAGCAGCCATAATTGAGTAAGTTCTTTTCAATCGACTGTGCAAGAGAAAAACCTAAACTTGCAACTACATAGCCGACCTACATGCCCAACAGGGCAGCAAATTTTGCTCCACAATTGAGTTCAATCTGAATGAAGCCCACAATACGGGTTCATAGAATATTCATCTTAGAACCAGGGACCTCAAATTCATCCGTTCAATACCATGGAATTGCCAAATGGGAACTGGGCAGAAAAATAACAAGTACCCGATCGAGAGCCCCGAGGATGTCGAGTCCGGAGATGACAAAGTAAGCGAGAGTAAGGCGATTGATCTCTTGGATCTGGTAGGGGGTTGGCAGTAACTGGTACATCATCTGAAGGAATATGACATGGCGATCTCTGTCGAATATCTCGGAAGAATGGGACGATGGGGAAGATGGATCCACCTCTGATGAATTCTCTACAGATTTCATGGAGATGTATTTACAATACGAACAAGAAGATGATACTTGGAGCTCGGACTCAATTTGAGTCCTTTACTAGTAGTTACTGTGGAACAGTGGAGGAGGAAAAAAGCCTTCGGAAAGAATCATGACAGATTGACGTCTAAGAAACAAGAAAAGCCCGAGGTCGAAGGCGAAAGGATTTAACTTTAGGTGGCGATATAATATTCACTTGGTAACTCTATATTTTCCAAATTGTTTGGGGAGGTTATAATTGTATCTTGGTTGTATTATAAGTACGTGATTCGAATAGCCTTACTCTCACGGCCATGTTGGGTGATTTTGTCCGGTCTTATTAGTTTATTTTTAAAAAAAATCACTTGCTGCTCCTTCCATGAATTATTTCTTTGTAGACTTGGTTAATAGACACCACACATTTCTTGAGAATAAGTTATTAATCTCTTTGTTGATGTTGTAATGGGGATGATAATTGCATACGCAAAAATTGTGACAATCATATTTCTCTACCTTTTTGCCTTGCAATGCTAGGAGGCCTCATTTAGTTAGTATACGCATGCATGGGAGAGTAAGAGGGGCATTTTTGTTACAGTGTATAAACATTAGAAGCTTTCAACGTTTGGCTCCCCACTGTATTTAGTATATTGTTATTAACAATCGAATTATTTAAAAATTCTCAATGACTTACGTTGACCCACCTAGAAGTATCCAATTTGTATCGCTAGATTTTTAGAAATATCCAAATTTCCTAAAAATTGGGTAATTTTTAGAAATAGAGTACAAATAACACTTAATCAGAAAAATAGACTTACTTATATAATTTTTTTTTACCAACTTCTTTATTATGTATCGTTTCCCCTCTTCAAAAATTAGAAGAATTATGTTGTCATATTTTTGTCATTTTACCTTGTAACAATTAAAAGAGTTGACCAAAATCTGCTACGCCTGGGTAAATCAAAATGACATTATCAATATTCATTCATCTAATATAAAGATATTTGTAAAAAAATGCATAGGGTTCATTTTTCAGATTTCATATAATATGACTCATTTCAGTATAAAAATATTTCTGAGCCAAATATCATTATAATGTGATTTATCTTCATATAGTAAACGCAAGGCCCATCTAATTAAAGGTAATTAGATTTTTCTTATAAAAAACAAGGTGATTAGATTGTTTTTGTAAAATAAAGATATTTGGTTCCAAAAAATCTTTAACCAATATACCAATATATATAAAATGAAATTATTTGTGATTATTTTTTTATTATTAATGGCAACAAATATCTTGTTTTGAACATATTATTATTTTATTGAGATAATTATTTATTTTTTAAATAAATTTAGATGCCTTGTATTTTTTTTATGCAGGCAAAAGGACGACTTCACTAGTTTTGCAGTATGACATTGTCGTAGGATTTTTTTTGGTGTCACTATTGTCATAGGAATAAAAATGCTCTCAATTTTTATTTTTTTAAATCTATTTTAATTTCAATTTTATCATTAGATTAATATTTAATGGATTAAATTGGACACTTAAAAATATAATTTAAAACTTAAAATTTCATTTATTAATAAATATGTGATTGATTTCAAGTTTCAACATTTAATAAAGGTCTCACACTCTCACGGCTAAAAATTAAAATATTGGCAGTTTTTTTATTATCCAATTGGCAAATTGTAAAGAAGGATCCAATTTCTTGTTAAAAAAAAAACAAACGAAGAAGAAGGAGGGTCTGATTTGTAGAAAATCAGCTTCGTTCGTTCGTCTTTCACATTCTGCAAAGTGGAATCGCCACTCCTTCTCGCATACCCTTCCTCGCCGTACCCCTTCAACGCTCTTCCTTTCTGTGTTGAGCTCTGCAAGCTCCTAGTTTTATCGAGCAGGTGGTGTGCATATCGCTAACTTCAAGAAGCCATGATATCCCACAAGGCAACGGTCTTGACATTTGCAGAGAAATGCAAGGTCCTCCTTCTCTCCATCTCTACGCTTCTATCGGAATTTCGTAGGTTCTACAAATGTGAGCATAGATTGATTGTGAGAATGGTTTTGTTCTTCAGAATATATTGGCATCAAACTGGCAAGGTTATCTCAATACCATCAAAGCTGACGTCAAAGGAAGGTAACCGGTTTTGTCTTTTCTTTTGCTGTCTAGTCTGGACAATCTAACCTACTATAAAATTTCATTTGCTATAAGTTTTAGGATAATACTGTGCGTTCTGATTGTTCGTTTCATATCGTTGTTATTTTTATGATGGGGTTTTAGCTACTGAATTAGTATTTGCTAATGAAGTGATTTTGCTTTGCGTGACTATATCAGCAAGAGTGGTATCTATACATCGAAAGTTAAGTACATAATCAAGAGAGGGAGGCCATACATTTGGGTGCCGGAAAACGATTTACATAATGTGGTATGTTTCCATCCGTTTCTTTCTCTCTTTTCAATTTTCATACTTTCCCTTGTCCGAAGGGACGGATGTGGTGACTAAAACAAAGTTCTAGTTCATCATATAAATATCATATTATTTTACTCTAATCCTCAAGAAGCTAGAAAGTTCATGTTGAGCTGCAAGGCAACATTAAAGAGTTTCTTGCGGATGATGTGGAGGTTTAAGAAAAATATACTGTGTGCGTTTATCAGTGCTGAAGTCATATGCCTTGTAGAGTCTGCCCTTGTACCAATCCTATCGCCAGCATCATGAGTGCTGGTGCTTCTGTTGTGAAGTGTAGGATTTCCTAAGTGTAAGTGACTGTTTGGCTATGCTGCTGAAAGAGACAAAAAAGTTGTTTTTACAAAATGAAGGCATTTTTTTAGATGCCCTTTGTTTCGCTAACAGAGAGAATCACTTTTAAATGGCACAATAATCTATTTCACATAGGTAGGAAACCTGTTAGGTTCATGATTTTCAAGAATAATAACTAAACTTATAGCAGAATAGTTGTCTACTATCTAGGAGATAGAATCAGTTTTTCTCCGCTTATCTTTATAAAATCTTTATTTTTGCTTTTAAAAGCTCGATGTGCAGAGAAATTATATCTGACTGTAATTTCACAGTTGCAAGGATGATACATGTGATATATTTTGTTTTTTTCATGCAGAATGCAATGATTGATGAGCGTGGTTCTTTTGCTGTGACCACTCCCTTTCCTGGCCCACTAGGTGGCTTACTAAAATCATTGAAAAGGGTAGGGTATCATATAAATATTTTGTGTTTTTTGGAAACTAATTCTTGAACAATAATATCCATTATGAAAAACCCTTGACATCCAATCTCAATTCTCTCTATGAAATGGGTAAAAAAGGGCTCTTAGTCCTAAAAAATCATCATTTCATCTTCTCATGTGATTGGAAAAATATAAAAATGTCAACTTATTAGTTCATTTATTGACATATTATAGTTACCAGCACGGGTTGCTTTAGCAGGGGATGTTGTTCTTCTTAACGAAGAGAAGGTAATGCCTCCACATATGTTCACTCACTTTCATTTCATGTTATAGTGAATATGATTTGCCAAATAAAATTGCTCCTTCTTAAACTGAATCTCTTTTCTAGCTTTACAACTTTTCCTTGTCTTTAGCATGACGGGTTAATTGCTCTGTCATCTATAAATTTTATGGCAGTTTTCAATAGAAAAGGTTTTAAGTAGATTCAACGATCCTTACTGCCTATAGGTCTACATTATAAAAAAATTATTTGGCATTGATTGATTCCTCTAATTGGTTTGAGTGACAGTCATGGAATTGAACAGTGGAAGTTTTGATAAATTAATAGGAGTGAGTAAAGGGAAAAAAATTGACTAGATGCTTAAATTTTTTGCTGAACACACTCAAGCGAACTGATCAAGCTTTACTCTCAGAACAGTGATTTATAGAGATTGTCAGCAGTATGTGGGAAGTTACTAGACAAGTTGACTCCCAGATCAGGAGTATCTTAGAAAACATGCAGTTTCATTGCACATTTTAACATTGTGGCTCTGCTTAATGAAATGCTGTTATATTGTAACTGGGTACAGGACAAGGAAGCTTTATTCATAACTTCCAAATGGCTTGCTATAATTCTAATTTCCAAAATCCATAAAATATAGACAACATTTTGACAGTTATAATTGAAAGAGTGTACTTTGTCTATTAAGTGATCTTTATATCAATACTTCTATTTTCTCAATATTTTAGATAGGCTTTCAAAACTTTTTTATGTAACATGTAATTAACATTGCAATTATAATGGAAAAGATGCACTTTTCTGTTAATGTTAATATCTTTTTACTTTTTGCAAAATCAGTAATCAAGAGATTCAATGCTACTAAAACTTCTAGTTAGGCATGATATGAATATCTGAAAGTTGGCATGCTTTTATCTTGGCAATAGACTATGAAGATTACAACGATACTTTTATGAACTTTATTCCATCCTTCACACTAATAACTTATTGTTCTTGGTGTAGGCTAAATCTCTTGCAGAAAAACTTGAGCAAGCTGTACTGTCTGAGCCAAAAGCAATTAAGGAGTTTGATTATGTTGTTTCTGGTCTTCTAAGCTCTAGTCTTAGCCATACATCGCGAAGTGATAATCTTCAAGAACTATTGGGAAATGTAGAAAGATATTCAGTGTATAAATTTGAGATGAGGTAGGAACTTGGGTGGGTACATTTGCATGTTGAATTGTGTTATTTTTGGCTTCATGATTAAAACATCATTATATTGAATTCTAGTATCCTGGGTTGGCTCTTTCACCTACCGTGAACAGTCGGTTAGCTGATTACAATCCCAAAATAAGTTTGGCATGCAAAATTTTCTCCTCATAAAAAATAAGCTCTTTTATTCTACTAAATTTCTATATTCTTTACTATTTATCTCTGCTTCTATCCAGCGAAATACACACTCACAATACAACATGGACAGAGTGAGAAGGGCCGTGCGATTCTTTTTCCTTCTAGAAAATTTTTATTATTATTATTTTTTTCTAGTTTTTCAAGTTGTTAAACCAGACAGGTCCTTTTAGATGAGATAACAACAACACCATTAGTCTTATCACACTAAGTGGGGCCTTTTAGATGGGACAAATAAGTAATATTTTAACTGTGACAATATTTATATCGCAAGGTTTAAAACCTGTTTAGAGTTGTAATATATTGCATCAGATGAGTGTTCAAGTCCTTGTGTGCATCTGCTAGTGGGACTGTGCAGAACTGAGTTGTCAATTTGAAAATCTGCTTCCTAGATAATCAACTGTACTTGCTGCCTTCATGCAACATCGAACTTTTGTTTTTACGTGATGAAGTATGATCAGGATAAGTTAGAAATGGAATTTTGAAAATCTCAAATGTCATCTTCTTCTAATCAAAGTTTGGCGTGCAGGTCATGCACATATATTGATGGCTATGGACGAACATTTGAAGTGAATGTTGAAGATATGAACACAACCAGGGCTAATCTATTGGGTAAAATACTGTTTAAATGATGCCCGAAATTAGTATGTCTTATTTTTGCAACAAATGATTCACATCACATGTATGTTTTATGTCTTGCCAGCACCATTTTCAGCAAAGCTGATTGACGGGATTAACCAAAGTGATGCTCGGCGTAGAGCTCTTGTGCTTTTCTGTTTGGTATACATGAATGCCAATGTAAAGGTAACTTTTTTATTTTTGTAGCAAATTACTGTTTTTTTTTTTTCCCGGAAAAATTCATGTTTCATTAGTTTACGCCTTGAAATATAATCACCGTCAAACTAGTCCAGATTTTTTGAAGAATACAACAATTCAATGCTGTCTTGAGTTCTTTTCACCTCATATTGACTTAATTTTTTGCATGAGCCATATTTCTCCAACAGGGAACATTAGTGGCCGACCTGAATGGTTAGCAATGCATATGGATGCTTGCCAACAAAAAGTGATGAGCTTTTGGGTTTTGATTTGGGGATAAAATGGCAGTGGCAATAGATTGGGATGCCTGCAAATTCTGCCAAAATGCTGCTATCTTTTTGTTGGCAGGCCTCCATATAGATGCTAATAATCCACATCAGCCACTAGCTTTCTTTGTTGGAGAAATGTTAAACCGCAGGGTAAACCTCTATATAGAGGTTAACATAACTCAGGATCGTATTCGTGTTTTATAAAGGTGTGGACTAAACTATGAGAACAAGTATCTTTTAGGGCCCGTTTGGTTCGTTTATAGACCCTCTCATGTGAAGGTAATCCGTTTCATATTACCTAACTTGTCACGTTTGGTTACCTGTAATGATAACTACATACGTAATGCTGATTACCTATATACAAGCAATCCCCTTCACTTTCATTTTTCTATGTAATCCCTATTACATGGATGTAGTCTTGATAAAAAGTCCAAACTATCCCTCACAGAAATAAAAATAACAGATCCTTCCCATCTCCATCGGTGAGTTGGACCATCATCGCCAACAACATCATCTTCAACCCATCTCCTTCTTCCTCGCCGAGCACCATCGTCCTTCACCGGTGAGCACCACCAAACACCTCCACTGACAGCATCGTTCCTTTCAGAATTGGTATCATCAGCAACCCATGTTGACACTGGCAACCTCTGCTTCCTCGGGGACCTTCCTCACCTCCATCAATTAAGCTTGCTAGTTTGGTGACCTTCTTTGGCGAGATGTGGTGCAGATTTGTGGATCTCCATTTTTTTTTTCTGCTTTTACTGATCTACTGATTTGAGGGTTGAAGAGTAAGATGGAGGGAGGAGATGATGTTGTCGGTGTGGATATGCCATCGTGCGATGGTAATGCCACTGCGTGTTGCTGGTGAGGAAGAGGGAGAAGGAAGAAGGAAGGAGGAAGAAGATGAGATCACTGGTGAGGAAGAGAGAGGAGGAAGAGGGGGAAGGAGAAAAAAGTTGATGCCGGTGGGGTGTGCGTTGCCGCTGAGGAAAAGGGAAGGAGAAAAAAGATGGGACATTTTTGTCTTTTTACTTTTGTTTTCATTTAATTAAATATAAAAAATGAATTTATTTTCTACATCCCAATATCAAATCAAATAAACATCCATGTAATCATCATCCTATGACATTCTATTACATTATATTATGTTACATCATTGGACCCCCTGTAATTGAACCAAACAGGCCCTTAGGGACCAAAATAGGATATTACTTTTATTCTTATGAAACTTTACAATTAGTTATTTATTACCTTGTTGATAACATGTCTGGACTTGTATGATAATATGGTGAGACTGCTTCTAAGATAGTAATTTGGTCCGTGCATCTGAGATGCATTTTTAAAGTATGTTCCAAGTTAATTAAATATTCAATAGCATTTCAGAGGCAGAAAGATAGATGGGTTACAAGTTAGTTTCTGTCTAGAATTTAAAATCTGATTGATTCTATAACCTCATTTAGCTGTATTGGACTCCTTGGTGATTGAATATCTCTGGTCTTATCAATTACTATGACAGAATTTCTGTCTTCTTGTGGTTTTCTGGTATAGTATCATATGATCTTTAGACATGGAAAACTCAAATGTTCTCTTTCTTAACAACCTTAAAACCTACAACTCTAACATCTTCCATATCATGAAAATAGTGCCTGCACATCTAAAGCTAATTTCTTACTATAGTTATTTGCTCTTCTTGTTGTTGATATGTCACGGCCATGATGACATATTCTTGTTAGATTATGGAGTTCAATTGACTAATCCACTGGTATTTTATCAAGGATGCATTTGTGACATCTGTGGATCGCATGGGATTTGATGTGCTTGGAAGGCTCCCTAATCCAGTTTTGAAGGATGGCACTGGTCAATACCAATGGAAAGAATTCAGGTTTATGTTTAAGGAAGAAGCAAATGATGTGGAAACATTCTGTCGTCAACTAGTTGAAATGGAAGCGGAGGCTATCAAAAAGGTGTCAAGCTACAGTGGATTAAGATAAACGAGTGGATTCTATATCCAACAAAAGAAACAAAAGTGGATCCTCACTCATTAATCAGATTCATGTAGGTGAATTTCTTTCATGTCGTGTCACAGATATAGAGGCCACATAAGTGAATTGTAAATCTTTTGAGTTTCGAGGTATATCAATTTCTATCATGCGCGTATTTTTGGTATTGTCACTGGCCAGTTAAAGCTGTAGTATACTGCAGCCTCGCCTAGAGGTGTGGTGATGCACTGGAGGGGAAAGTAGTAGGTAAATAGGTGTGGTGAGAACTGAGAAGTGAGGACCAGTGACATTCGTTTTAATGATTTTGTTATTTCTCAGAACCTTAATTGAAAACAATAGGTTAGAGTCTCACCTCATGCTCCACATTCCTTGATCAGATAACTTTTCATGATAAATATATTAGGGTAATTTATTTTTATTTTCCGTTTATTTTTCATTAATTTCTATTTTACAAATTCATTGGAATTTATTGGCAAAAAGAAAAGAAAATCTGGAATTTTGTTTACCAAAAAAATCTGGTACTTTCATATATTAAAAAAAATTAATATTTATTCCCGAGGTTTTTTTTATTTAAATATAATTTTGCATATGTTACCAATTATATAAGAATATCAATTTAACTATATATATCAAGCTTAATTTCCTTATCATGAATGGATTTCGTTCTCCAAAAATTATAATGCAACTCACTTTAAGATCTTGTTAGACACAAGTATTTCATATATTAGAAAGGGATTTTTTTTTTATTAGTACCAAATATGTAATATCTACTATACTTTATTTTTTTGTTGGGCCACAAACAGAGAAATTCATTCATAAGATAGAAAATACATCAGAGTTCAATCTCAGTAATTACAAATAACTCCATTCACCATTCATCCCATATCTTGTATAGCACAAACCAAATCCATTCTAAGTAACTGAGCCAAGAAAGATGGGGGATTAGACTCCCAGCCTAAAAGGCACATCCTCCTAAGATCATACTTGGCAAGCCACTCGGCTGCCTTGTTCGCAGAATGGGGAGTCCATTTTGTCTTGGAGTTGGAAAAATTTGACCAGATTTTCTTGATTTCTTCTATAATACCAGAACATACCCATTCTAGGCATATAATCTGCCCTTTGACAGCGTCTACCAACTGCATACAATCAGTTTCGATTGTTGTGGTTCTGTAATTCCTTTGTGTTGCCACCTGAAGTCCCTTTCTTAGCGGTGCCAAGGCTTCTGCCATTAGTGGTGAGTAAGCAACACAACCATAACATAACAATTCCAGCACCTCACCTGTGTGTACCCGGCATATAACTCCAATACCCGCTGTATCATCTGCCTTATGACTTCCATCCACATTTATTTTTACATTTCCAAGACAGGGCTATGACCAGCCATTATGTTCAGTTTCCCTATTAATTCTCAGTTCACCACTTTTGTCTTGTTGTGACCACCCATTAGCTTTCCAAAATTCCACTGGTGAATTTGTAGCCAAGATTATTCCCATTGTCGGGTCGATTGATTGCTGTTCAAATACATATGCATTCCTTGCCTTCCATGCTTGCCAAAGTAACATAGCGACCAACGCCTTATGCCAGTCATGTAGATCACTATGATGCAAAGATGTTAAAGAACCATAAGTCAAATCTCCGTCGATCTTCTCTTTCCAATTGCAAACAGAGTTCAGAACCATACCAGACATGTTGAATCCACTCGCAGTCAAGCAGCATATGTTCCACAGATTCCACAGCTGTTTGACATATTACACATTTCCTTTTACATAAATTCTCTCTAGTTGCCACCGCGCTCCTTTACATAGTCTCCATATGAAATGCTTTATCTTGCTGGGGATCTTAAGCTTCCAAATTTCTTTCCATAGCAAGGTAGGTGCTTTAGTTGACGATTCCAGCATCTCAGTTCTTTGCCTCTCCAACCTTGCCTTTGCAATCTGGTACGCCTTCTTCACTGTGAATACACCATTCTTGTTACCCGCCCAAACCAGTTTATCTTGACATGTATTGACCACTGGCTTCTCTAGTATTGCCTTTTTTTCCTTCATTTGTCAGCCACGGCTCCATCAGAGATAAATCCCACTTAGTAATACATTCAGCGACCCTCAAGTCTTGTAATTCCTCAAACGGTGGTTCTGACATAAGTTTTCTGCCTGGCAATCCAACAATCCACTGATCCTTCCAAAAAGAAATATACTGTCCACTTCCAACTCTCCAACATAGGTGCTGAAGAAGTAGATCCCGTCCCTCCAATAAACTTGCCCATGCCCATGATGCCCTACTCCCCTTCTTAGCCTGTAAAAAACTAGTATGAGGAAAATACAGGCCTTTTAACAACTGTGACCCTAAATCACCCAGTAATTTAACATCCGCAATGCATGCTTTGCCAACAGTGCTTTATTAAAACAATTAAAGTCCTTAAATCCCATTCCTCCTCCTTGTTTAGATTGAGTTAATTTATCCCAAGCCACCCAATGAATCTTTCCTCCATTATCCCCTTGCTGTTTCCAATAATTTGCAATTAGACTATCTAACTCTTTACACGTCTTAATAGGAAAAAGAAAACATGACATGGAAAAAGTTGGTATTGCATTGGCCACTGCCTTAATTAATACTTCTTTACCCGCAAGTGATAGCCATTTCATTTTCTACCCTTGAATTTTTTACTGTTTCTTATTTAGACCTTCCCCCACAAAGTGGGTATACCAAGATATTTCCCTGGATGATTTACAGCTTCAATTTAAAAAATTTTCCCTATAATTTAATTTCTTTTTATTACTTTTGTATGTTCAAAAATTAAAAAAAATTCAAATTTTCAAAATTAATTTCTTTTCATTCTACATATGGGATCTTAAAAAATCGAAAAAGTAGTTGCCAATTAATCTTCTTTAGGGTTTTACAAACTCCCAACCCTTGGGTTATCCCAATGAAGCAAAAGCAATCGAAAAAGTAGGTCCTTTTATTTTTATACCAGGATGACGTTGGCCATGACAGGGTAACGCTACATTTCAATATCTTTTTGGGGCCCATGAATTGGTCCACGGATGAAAAGACAACTTGTTAGGACGCCGCTGGGGAATAACATTACTAATACAACATATTTTATACCAAATACTTAAAAGCACAATGTTGCAAGTACTTGAGCCGATGTAGAATGTATAATCGACCAAAGCAAACAGATAATATCGCAAGAAATGTTCATGATCATTAAACGATTATAAAACATACACAAGTTCTCAACTATCGGTGAAATAACATAGAAATCGGTCGACCAAAAAGAAAACACGGAAATAGAAACCTAAAATAGCAAAAGTCTTTATAACGGCAACATATCGGGCCAAAAACGAACCACCTCCACCCAGACGACACCACACCTGTCCACTTAATCAACCTCCTCAATTTTGGGGCCAGCGCCACTACCACCAGCTGGGCGAGCATCATCATCATCCACGCCACCACCTACATCAGCCCCACCTTGGTACATTTTGGCTATAATGGGATTACAGATGCTCTCAAGCTCCTTCATTTTGTCTTCAAATTCATCGGCCTCTGCCAGTTGGTTGGCGTCCAGCCATTGGATGGCCTGCTCAATTGCATCCTCAATCTTCTTCTTGTCATCGGGGGAAAGCTTTGAACCGATCTTCTCATCTTTGATGGTGTTTCTCATGTTATAGGAATAGTTCTCCAAGGCATTCTTGGCTTCAACCTTCTTCTTGTGCTCCTCATCTTCAGCCTTATATTTCTCAGCTTCCTGAACCATCTTCTCTATTTCTTCCTTTGACAGTCTTCCTTTGTCATTAGTAATGGTAATCTTGTTCTTCTGTCCGGTGGTTTTGTCCTCAGCAGAGACATTCAATATACCATTAGCATCGATATCAAAGCAAACAGTGATCTGTGGAACACCCCTAGGAGCTGGAGGAATTCCTGAGAGCTCAAACTTACCCAGCAAATTGTTGTCCCTGGTTCTTGTTCTCTCACCCTCATAAACTTGAATCAAGACACCGGGTTGGTTATCTGAATAGGTGGAGAATACTTGCTCCTTCTTAGTAGGAATGGTAGTATTCCTAGGAATTAATACGGTCATTACTCCTCCAGCGGTCTCCAATCCCAAGGACAGCGGGGTGACATCCAGTAGCAACAAGTCTTGTACCTTCTCATTACCTTCACCACTCAGGATAGCAGCTTGGACAGCAGCACCATAGGCAACAGCCTCATCGGGGTTGATGCTCTTGCAGAGATCCTTGCCATTAAAGAAATCCTGCAATAACTGTTGCACTTTGGGAATTCTGGTAGAGCCACCAACAAGGACAACATCATGTATGCTGCTCTTGTCCATCTTGGCATCTCTAAGACACTTCTCCACAGGCTCCATACACTTCCTAAAGAGGTCCATGTTCAGTTCTTCAAACCTAGCACGAGTGATTGTTGAGTAGAAGTCAATACCCTCAAACAGAGAATCTATCTCAATTGTTGTCTGAGCAGTTGAAGAGAGTGTCCTCTTTGCCCTCTCACAGGCGGTTCTCAACCTCCTAAGGGCTCTTGGATTTCCACTGATATCCTTTTTGTTCTTCCTCTTGAACTCTTGGACAAAGTGGTTCACCATTCTGTTATCGAAGTCCTCTCCTCCAAGGTGAGTATCCCCAGCAGTGGCCTTAACTTCAAAGATACCCTCCTCAATGGTGAGAAGAGAGACATCAAAAGTACCTCCGCCGAGGTCAAAGATCAGCACATTTTTCTCACCAGCACTAGTAGCTTTCTTGTCTAGCCCATAAGCAATAGCTGCAGCAGTGGGCTCATTTATAATACGCATAACATTTAGTCCAGCAATAACACCAGCATCTTTGGTGGCTTGACGTTGAGAATCATTGAAATAGGCAGGCACAGTGACAACTGCATTCTTGACTGTTGACCCAAGGTACGCCTCTGCAATCTCACGCATCTTGATCAAAACCATGGATGAGATTTCCTCGGCAGAAAATTGCTTCTCCTCACCCTTGTAAATAACACCAATCATTGGTTTTTCACCCGCACCAGCAACAACCTTGAATGGCCACAACTTAATATCACTCTGAACAGAAGGGTCACTAATTCTCCTACCAATTAACCTCTTCGCATCTGCAAAATGACAATTATCCGGGTTACCATCAAACCAAGAGAATAAAGAAACATAAAACCCAAAAAAAGAAAAGAAAAGGAATTTTCCAGATGATAATTGCACATATAAATCAACACATTGGATTACTAACGATCTGAAAGTAACAATTTAAATTATTCTTGGTTAGGACTGGATCAGCAAAACTAGAAAATTTCTATATTTAGAAACGCTTTTCAAATTCAGACCTTTCAATCAAATAAGACAGTAGAATAACATTCAGATCTTTATCAGACGACCCACTAAGGAAGTAGAATGTGCAAATATAATTTTACACCCACTAAACATCTTGGATTAAAAGGCGGGCAACAACAAACAAGATGTGAGCAGCATAGCAAAAAGTGAAGCGGAAATACAGAATGCTATAACCCAAATCATGCAGAGTAATATATAGAGACAATGAACTCATATACGAAGACAGCAGAGCCAAAACAAAAATAAAAAGCCAAGAACAAGAACGACTACAAGATTGAGTACAGATCGGTTACCAAAAACGGTGTTTGTTGGGTTCATCGCGACCTGGTTCTTAGCGGCATCTCCGATCAACCTTTCGCTATCGGTAAAAGCTACATACGACGGCGTCGTTCGGTTCCCTTGGTCATTGGCGATGATCTCAACACGATCGTGCTGCCATACACCAACGCAAGAGTAGGTAGTGCCGAGATCGATACCGATCGCCGGTCCTTCGCCTTTCCCGGCCATAATCTAACAGGAATGTGGGATGAAAATTAGGGTTATAGTAAAAGCAGAGAGACTGAATGAGAGGCTGCTAATGAATGAAGAGAGAGGAGGGGGAGAGGGTGATATATAGGTTTAACAGGCGGGCGTCTAGAATGTTCGATTGAGCGTTAAAAGGATCCTAAGCCGTTGAGAAAGGTGCGAAGTATGGACGATCATGATTTGTTCATGAAAGCTGGCTGAAAACTTCTGCCTTGCTTTGAGCACAAGGTTCGGATTTTGGAGGGAGAGGTCGGCTACGCGCTATTGAGCAATTTGTTTTTTGGGCCATTGCTATTGGACAATTTAGTGAATACATGGAATGGAAGCGCAATTGGTCATGTGGTCATTTTCTCACCACTCTTTCGGAGTATCCGTTTTTATATTAATATTAAATGTCCAATTCAATTCAATTGGATTAGTTAGACTGTAATATAGCACGTTATAAAAAATATTAAATTCATATTAAGTTATATTATTTGTAAATCATGAATAATTTAATTTATTTTTTAAATTTACTTTTCATATGAATTATAATATAAAATTTTAGGATGGAGACATTTGTGTTGAAAGTTAAAACTAGGTGGACCCTTCATAAATTGTATAATATATGATAAGTAACTCGACTTATTAATATATAACTTCCTATAAATATTATATTTTATATTGTTACTGATTGAAATTTACATTTATATTTGCATTTTAAATTTTAAATTATTTTACAAAATTTTAACATGAGATTGGAAATTTAATTTCTTAAATTTTTTGCTTTGATATAAATGTTTTTAATTTAAGATCTTGAATTATAATTTATTTAGAGTTGGCAATTTGGGTCGACCTGTCTCTGGCCAGAGCAAAAAGCCTGGATTGCCAAACGGACTCAGCTAGTAAAGTCCCCGTATGGCACGAGCCCATGGACTTGTATTTTTTAAAAATATTTTTTATTTTTTATATAATTATTTAAATTAATACAACTAATTATCATCATCATTCACAAAAAATAATCTAATATTTAAAATTTATAATTTATATATCACTAATTAATAATATATTATATCTTTTAATATTTTAAACAAAAAAAGAGAAAAACAGGTGAGTCAGGCTCAAAAAGGTTGTTTTCCCTTTGGGGTCTCAATTTTAAAGCTTGATCTACCTATTTTATTGAACTAATTGAGCTAACTAGTGACCCATAATAGCGAATTTAAATTTATTTGTGAGGGCATAAAAGTTAGAAATAGCGGTACAAGTGACCATGATCTCAATCCCCGCTATATGATTGTCTTGCATGGGAGTGAAGTTGAGCTATTGAGTAGAATTTTTTTGTTGGAGAGAAAATATTTGTTGTAGTCTTGTGTGTTCCCATATTACTACTTGCACATTTATAATTTGAACTGATCGATTATACACTCACACACACAATATACACATTCATTAGAAACTTGCGAGGAAAGCAAAGCAAAAGAGAGTTCGAAACAAAGTGAAATATGCACCACTTAAAATAACTTGTGTAACTTTATACGGTCCTTTCCAATCGAGGGAAGCTTCCCTTGTGAAATTTCTACTCTATTATGAAGTATTTCGACCTCTTTGGTATGACAAAATTAAAAAAATGGAAGCAATTAAACGTCAAAAGACACAGATACACTTGAACTAGTATGCAAGAAAGAAGGAAGATTGGGATAGTTTGAAAAGAAACAATTTTCAATAGAATTTTATATTTTCATCATCAACTTTTTTTAAAATAAAATATAGTAAATATATAATATTCCATGATAGCACAATAAGTTATATAATTTTTTAAATTAAGTTTTACACTATTATATTATAATACAAAATTTAATTTAATTTAATTATATCATATTTTCATTAAAAAATATCACAAATGTATAAAATACCTAAAATATTGTTAGACACTTAGATCAGTCAAAGAATTAAAAAGTTGAAAAAAAAATTACTTGGACATAAGTGCGTGGTCTTGGTTAGGAAAGGACAATTTTGAAATTTTACCATTTATTCCATTGTAATCAGTAACATTCCACCAACCTCATGATGGAAAGATTTGGGCTGCCTTCTTTCCTTCATGAATGGGAGAAGGGAAGGAGATACAGCATACCAAACATGCTTCACAGGATTCACCCAAAAGAAAAAAATGCTTCACAGGATTCCTTTACTCGTTTCCTTTGCATTTTAGCCAACTCAATTAAAGCAATGACGTCTTCTCCATCGAACTTTTTTTTTTTCCCTGGGTAACAAATTACACTAACACTCTCAACAAGTGAAGTAATGAGTTTGGGAAGGATTACTCCCCTTGTATCATCATCATCAACATCAACATCAATCTTTAACTAGCATGAGATAAATGGATTATATCAGCTTAATTAGAGATTTCAAAATTAAACCCTAAAAATATAATCATATTAAATATTTGGTAATAGAGTTTGTTCCTTAAAAATGATACATGATTTAATCTGGATTGATTCGAACTAAATATATTCTTCCATTAAAGTTAGATAGGTTCAAAATATTGAATACTTGGCCTTAAGATCCATACTTTCACCCACACTAATTAGCTTTATATATATTTAGTCCAAAATAATAAGATTACTCTCATTGTTGAGTGGGCTCAATTGTATCCCAAATATGGATAATACATTAGCTCATTTAAAAAACAAAAATCACATTTTATTGTGGAAAAATTCTGACTTTTAGAAATTATCGCAAGCATTTTTCTGTGGGGATATCCCAAGCATTTAAAAATGTCCGAAGGGCAACTTATGAATTCTCTCCAATAGAACAATATGAATTTTTAGATTTGGATTTCACTAGGAGAAGTGATGCATGTTTTCTTCCATATCATACTTCTAATCCATAAACCAATTTTTTTATATGATGGAAAACAAAAACAAGAAGAAAAAAACAGATCACGTAATACTTCTAATCCATAAACCATCTATTTATATTGTAAAATATAAATATATGAAAATTAATCAGTTGGTTTAAATGATACTAAACAAACCGTCACAATATTTTTTAAAATTTATGAAATTTTAAAATCAGTATTTGTGATATTTAAAATTTCAATAGAATTGAATTCAAATTTAGCCTAAATTAAAAGTTATTTTAATCTAACTCATCAACTATCCTAAGTTTATTATTACATGCCATTTATTTTCTGACTACACTAAAAAAAATAGTTGTAGATTAAAAACTAAAATTGGCCATCATAAGGAAATGAAGTACTACATTACAATTTTGAGATAGATTGCTGGAGGGCAAATTTATTCAAGTCTTTCCTCAAAATTTTTCCCGCTGCATTCTTTGGTATGGAATTCACAAACACAGTGCGCCTAATTTTCTTGTAGGGTGCAACCTGCAATCAAGACGATCATAGCAAGTTAGGAACTACCTCAATAATGCATGTTCAGTTGTTTTTTTCCTTATGGCTTATTTATTATAGAATTTTATCAAATTTGATATATAAGAAAATAAAATTGTACGGATTTTTTTTGGGACAAAAAATTGGACGGATTCAAGCCCCTGCATTTACCAACACCAATATGTACAAGCCACAAATAAAAATAGATGACATAATATATGTGAAAACCTATAATCAGCACCTATTTGGTAATTTCACATCAGTCATCAATATTTAATATTTAACATAAGATATAAAATTTATAATAAGTCACATTAATTATTTATAAATCATAAATAGTATGATTCATTTTTCAAATTTTATACAAAGTATAAAAATCCATCTACATGCATCAATAATACTTATTTTTACTAACAAGACATATTTTTTCATATTTAGTATCGAATCTAAAAAAATAATATGTATTATTTATGGCATGTAAGTAATGAAACTTACTATAAATTTTATTATACATATTAATATATATTAAGGATGATTATTGTTACTGGGACTAAAGGTAATAAGGATATATATTCCTTGGAGGCTTAATTAGGAAGTTGAGTTTTGAAGATTAAATTGAGATAAACTACACACACACACACACACATAAATGGTCCAAAAACCTATTCACTATGATATAATATTTAAAATACATAAAAAATTTAAATTCTTTTCTTTTAATTCTCTATCGAAATACAAGGTAAATTCCTTGGTGAAGATATTTATGATTAGTAACTTACATGAAAAATTTTTTGGAAGTTCATATAAAGAAAATGCAGAAAAAGGAAGAGATGAAAGCACCTGTTTGGCAACAAAATCAATTACGTCCGCTTCACTAAGTGAACTCTGGGGTTGTCTTACCACAAAAGCCATGGGCACCTGCCCTGCTTCTTCATCAGGGTAACTGTTCATAGATTACAATTATTAAATGCTTACAGGGACCATCTATTTTAAATAAAATTCTTTTTTTTGTCACAAATATAGTTTTACAATATTGTCAAATAATACACACACACACCATAATACAATAAACCTGGCATTTAAAACTGCAATTCAATAAACAAGTATTTTTGTAAATTCTAAGTTTCAAATCAACAGGTAAGAGTGTGTTTAGTTATTTCCCGTTATAAATGGGGTTTTGCAACTTCGGAGAAACAAAAACTCTCATATTACTTTGGTTAGGACCAATTCCAAACCAAACACATAAAAAAAAAAGTAGTTGTATTCACTTTAAATGAAAATAAGAGATAAGAGGCATGCAAGAATTACATGGTTTCTTGTTAAATTTAAGTGAAATTATTACATTGAAAACTCCCGGATACAAATTTAAGCAAACTCAGAAAGCACAAATTCACATATATTTTCAATGTGTGTATAAGGTCCCAAATCATACGTTGGCAGGAAAAAAAAAAGAGGTCCCAAATCACACAAAATGGTCTTAAAAAGATTCAGAACTATACTTCCATACTTAAATGCCTCTTTGGTCCTTTTTTTTGGGTTAACGTAGGGGGCTTAGAAAACCCCAAACAGTAAAGACACTAAATGAGAAATAACTTATAACCAGACCAAAGATAAATAAATGAAAAGAAAACCTACTTTTGTCAATTTTAGTAAGAGAACCAATTCAGACATACATGTTTTAACTTTGATGAGGTTTTGAGTCATTTTGGTTTGATTTGAATTGAATTAATTTAGTTGGTTAGATTAGGTTAAAAATACCCTGTGGTTGCCATGAAAAGAGTTTAATATTAATTTAAAGATGGATTGGTCTCCATTTTTCTAAATATCTGGATCATTTGGGGAAAAAAACCTGTTTAGAAGAAACTAAAAGTAAATAATAGAAGAAGCGAGGAAGGAATGAAGAAGGAAATAGAATATTACGGAATAACTGCAGCGTCCTTGATCTCTGGGTGGGACTGAAGCAAGTTTTCCAGCTCCGCAGGAGCCACCTGCAATGTCCAATATGAAAGTTCAATTAGTGATCAACTACATTATATCCATGACTAACTTATTCTTGAATAGTAAAATTTAAATATTATGTTTCTAATAATAATAATAAATAAAAAAAGACAGGCATATTAATAAATTACCTGGTATCCCTTGTATTTGATCAATTCTTTCAATCTGTCAACAACATAAAGGTAACCTTCGTGGTCAATATAGCACAAGTCTCCAGTCCTCAGCCACCCATCTACCAAAGTCGCTGAATTTGCTTCTGCATCCCCAGCATAACCTGTTCTTTTTCCAATATATATATATATATATATATTTGTCATAAGTCTTAGATATGCAATTAGCAAGGAACTAATAATAATGGTAGTGCTTAGTAGTATTATTAAGTAAGGTCGAGTGGAAGGGATAGATTCCTTTTAAGTAAAATTGAGAGTTCAAATCTTATGTGGATGAAAAAAATCACATTAGAAGGATTATCTTTAATTGAGTCTAACAATTATTGAATATAATTTGATTGTATGATATATCAAATAGTTATATTAAAAAAATTGTAATATTAATATACAATACCTTTCATTATAGAAGGTCCTCTAAGCCAAAGTTCCCCTTGTTCTCCAAGAGACATGGCCAGTCCTGAGTCTGGGTCGACAATTTTGGCTTCAATCCCTGCTACTAACTTCCCTGTTGTTCCTGTTTTATTTGTCTCTACTGGTCCTATTGTTCGACAGATCGATGCTGTTGTTTCTGTTAACCCATAACCCTGCACTAAAAAAAAAATTGTCTCAATTATAACTTAGTTTAGAGATATTTAAAAAAAATAAAAAGAACTCTATTTACTCGGATTTTTCAACCTTAAATTTTGTCGTCCATATACTATTTGCTTTAATTTAATTAGTTAAAATTTTAAAATATTTATTACATTGCATCTTTATTTCAATTTGTCAAAGATTCATCGTCATATCTGATTTATTTATTCAATATTATTTATCATATATTATTGGACTTATTTTTATCACATAATAAAATCTAGACATTAAGTGGAGAAAAAAAGCAAATTAAAATAAATAAATGATTCATGAATCATCAAATTAAGAATTCATCTATCTGTACCGGAATGATGATCATCTACTAAATTTTTCTAATGTTATTTAAAAAAATTTACTGTATAAATTAAAGTTTAATTAAAAGATTAATAAAAATTTAAAATTTAAAATGTAACAAAATATATAATTCTTAACTTCGAACACCAAGTATTGCTTCTACGACATTTTAAACTTTAATAAATATTTTATCATGTTTTAAAATTTATCCACCAATTTTATTATTAAACTATAAAGTTTTTTTTTCCTTGAATTAAACTGTAAGAAGGTTAAAATGTACACCAATTTTTTTTGTGTCCGTAACAAATCGGTGTCGTTGAGATTAGCTTAAATGTTTTATAAAAAAAAAAAGGAAGATGGGCTTAAATGTACGACGTTCTAATATTGCCGTTTTTGCTTTGAAATTCGGAAACGCGCTCATAATGAAACACAAACCTGGACAAGCAGTACTCTGGGGAACTTCGATTTAAAAGCCGCGATGGCGTCCTTTCCTAGTGGAGCCGCCCCGCAAGTGATGCCTTCCAACGAGCTCAAATCGTAGCCGTCCGTTACATCTCCCTTCGCCATCGCCACCACCACCGGTGGAACCACTGCGAGGTGAGTCACTCTGAACTCATCCACCGCCCTCAACATCTTCTCCATACTGAACTTCTCCATCAACACCACCGTCTCTGATAACGCCACCGACCTCAGACTGTAAGTGAAACCGTACACGTGAAAATACGGTACCGAGTAGAGGAAAACTGCTGGTCTTTCTCTATGAGGACGGGTAGCGTCGTAACTCGCCGCCAACGCTATCAGATTCCGATGAGTCAACATTACTCCCTTCACCTTCCCCGTGGTCCCCGACGAGTACAAAATCGTGGCTAAATCCGATTGGCTCACCTCAGCGCGTGGGACCACTGGCTTCGTGACGCTACTTGTCGTCGTTGTCATGAGCGAGTCAAACTCAGGGGAGTCGAGAAGGATGACTCCGAGTCGGAGGCTGTGTGGGAGGTTGTGTGCTGTGGATGATGTGGCGAAGGCAATGTCCGGCGAGGATAGCTGGAAGAGGTGAGAAATCTCGGCGCGTGTACTGATTGGGTTAGCCGGAGAGACGACCACGCCGAGGGAAAGTAGGGCGAAGTAGACGATCGGGACTTTGATGAGGTTGGGGGATAACACGAAGGCTGTGTCGCCTTTGGAGAGGCCTATTAGGGATTGAAGATTGGAAGCTAAGGTTTGTGAGGAACGGATGAACTCGGAGTACGAAACCAGGTGGCCGGAGGCCGAGTCAATGAAGGCGGGGACTGAGTCAGACCAGGGCGAGTTGAGGCGGAGAGAGAGGGCGTAGTGTGAAGCTGAGAGAGGAGAGTGAGGAGGAGGAAGATGAACAGGGGGTCTGAGGCTGTGGAAGGTTCTGGAAGACGAACTGAAACCGCTCTTGGAATCGAAGTTCTCCATGGGAAGCTGAGCTGAGCTTGCAGATGAAGACAATTCTGGGTTCAACTTCAAACTTAGTCGCCAGAGACGACACGCATTTGTAATAATTTGTAATAAGTAGGCTTAGGAGTGAGGAGGATGAACCTTGTGACTGAGAGTCGTCAAATACGACGTCCGAGGGGCTTAGTATATGAGACTAGGAGAAATACAAATTTTGATTTCTAACTAGATGTTGTCAGCATGGAACTAGGATGCTAGCGCAACATTCAATGATTTAATCATGTTGAATCAAATTAAAATAATATATTTTAAATAAATAATATAAATTTAAATAAATTTTACTATTTAAATAAAGTTTCAAACTAAATAATATTAAGATATCAATATATTATCAATCACAAATAAATTATTAATTAGTTTTATAATTTAATATTTAAATTTAAATTAGTTTATATTTAATCATAATCATATTTTAAATTTAAAATAATTAATTAATAGTTCATAATTATATTATTTATTAAGTAAGTTTATTATTTTTATAATTATATATCATAATAATAATTATATAATATTAATATATAAAAAAATATTTTATATTAAAAATGATATTATTTTATCTTAAAAGTAAAATAAAAAAATAAAATTATGACCGATTTAAAACCGGTTCAATCAGTTCAAGGTCGATTTCACCAATCTCATGTCAATTCGTATCGATTTCAAAATTTACAAGTTCTTTTCTATAATTACACCAAATTAGGTATCGGTTGCCGTTGAAGTGGATTATCGGTTGTGAAAACTATTACTGCAAAATATCAAACTATATACTTAAACGTCTTTGGTGTTATCGAGACCTGTCTATAACAAATGAGGAAGGGCGTCACTTTGCGACCGCAGTGACATGGCCAAACTCAATTTATGTGAACGGATCTTGATAAATATTTGGATTGTTTAGTTATTATTATGTATGGATGGCTAATCTATTTCAAAATCAAATTCCTAACTAGTTATTTAAGATGTGAGAGTCTTTATTAGTCATATCAATTTGAGTTGGTATTTTCTTTTCAATTCAAATTGGTCAAGTTAAATTTGAATTATTTTAATATATTTATTTAAATTTTTAACATTTTAATAAAAAAAATATTCAAATATTATTTATAGTCCAGATCAAGAAGGGTCAGTAGCAGGAAAAAAAAATCAAATTTCTCCTATTTAGTAATCAACTTATAATATCATATTCAAAGAAAATTAGAGACCTTTTATTCATGCTCATCACAGTGATGGCATGTGGTATGCTCATAATTGTGGTGAGATTAGGATCGCCCAGTTTCAATGTATACGATTTGGATTTAAAGCTTTTTGTCTTGATTTTTTAATTGATAATATTATTTTTTTAAAAATAATAGTTATAAAATTATTTTTATTTTATATTCTCTATCTAATAAAATAAAAATATATTAAAAATATAATAATTAAATTAAATTAAATATGAATAATCAAGTTTTAATCTAAAGAGAACAAATTGGCCTAAATTAGTTGTCATTGAGCACCCAAAAAGGACCATTTTCGAAAATTACAGGACCACATAACCACACATTAAGACATGTTTGAAAATTAAAATTTAAATGTTTCACGTGGTAGTTACTTGTATGTTTGTACTCTTGGAACTCTTGAAAGCTACTAATGAACCAGCACTGAACCAAAAAGGGCCATTGTGCTTATTTATTTATTTTTGAGTGGCAAGGGAACTATTCAACCAAAACCGTATTCACAACAGTACACAAAAGTCAAACAACCGGTGTCTTAAGTCAAAAGCGGGACACCATTAGCCTTAAGGGTATGATTTACAAGAGAGTGTACAATATGAAAGATTCCCCCTGGGTTGAATTCTTCTTACTCAAAAATACAACGATTCCTTGTCTCCTAAAGTTTCCAACACATGAGGCCAAAAGTAATTGGCCAAACTCTACCTCTTTGTCTTGGATCAAGGTTTTCCGCAAGCCAATTTGCCAAGGGGGTTTCGAAGAAACTTGCCTGGTGTTGCCGTGGAATGAGAAGTTTTCAACAAGATTTTCAGAGGAGGCAGCGCCTTAAGATATGATCCAAGTTCTCCTCGCCATCTCTACACAAGGTGCAGGTGAGGCCATTGTGCTTATTAATATTTCTTTGTCAGTGAAGTCTGAGACAAATATCAATCTGTTTATAATTTACTGTGAAATTTAGGTATAATTTTCTAGTCTTTGCTAGGTCTAGCTAAAATCAGAATTGAGTGATGCAGGGATGTGCATTATAAAATAATGAACTTTGTATCCATATAAAGCAAAAAATGAATAAATATTTGTATAACTTTTTTTTTGGTGATGACTATTTGTATTCACAAAAATTGTTTGTATACAAATTAAAAGATTGGAAGCAATATTTATCAAGCTAGCAAACATTTTACTACCACTCAACTCAACTTAAATTATATACGATTGTCTATATAATGATTAATCTTACAGAATTAACTTCAAAAACTGTTAACTTACATAAATTATTGTAGTATCACCTCACCTTCAACATCTAGGAATAAGGCTTTTTTCTAAAAAGGTAAAACTTTAATTGGATATAAAAGAATTAGCGCGAACGAGGACCAGTTGAAAGAACGAATAACAAAGACTTTTAATTCATAAAAAGTACTAAAACTTGAAAGATTAAATAGTAAAATTAGGAAGATAATTAATAATAGGATCCTATTTTATAATTTTTTTTTGTTCTAAAGTGTGAGTCCCCTAATTATTATAATTTGTTACGGTGACATGATTGAGTTGCAGAGTCATACATAGAGTCGACAAAGAAATACCGGACAAAAGGGCAATATAGAACATTACAATACAAATTTACAGACACAAGGCTCCAACTATGATATTTACCGTACCAGAAGCCTTTTTTCTTGAATGTTTTAACATATTCTTTACAATCCGCCCTTAACCACATATATAGATCAAACATGCTTATCTTCAACAAGAGAATTATCTAACTAAAGAAATTAAAAGTGAATCCAGCACATTGTAGGGAATTCAAAATGAATACTATTATGATTATATTCCTAATTCTAAAATGCAAGAGATAAATAACCAATTCACATTTACTAGAAAATATGATTAAAAGCAGTTAGAACCATTAAATATGTCATAAATTCAAATTACTTTCTAAAAACGTCTCATTTAATATTTAAAATTTTTATTAGGTAATTAATAAAAGTAATTCTTAATAATAAACATTATTAAAAAATATTAAATATATTATACAATCTTTATTTGTCCCTTATATAATATTTTATATAAGAAAGATCCATTATATGTCCTTACAACCAGAGGGAGTAATAAATTCTAGTAATGCATCTTCTTATAAATTTTCTTTTTATAAATTTTATTATATATATTGAGATATATTTTTTAATATAGGCCCAATTACAGAGTTTGAAAGAGTTACAATGATACACTGTGATTGCTTATACCAATGCATTCAAGCGAGAGTAACACGAGTATACAAGACTTAATTTCTCGTTATATCCATTTTCTTTTTCCTTTTTTTTTTCCCTTATCTCTTTAACTTGATATTGAATTGCTTAAATACAGAGGATCCATATCCAATAGGACTTGCATAAATGGCCAAAAAATGTAATAAACAAAATTGTACACAATTTAACACCATCCCAGACTATTCGCGAATAAACAACGTATAAACCACAGGTACACTCCTACATTTCACTGCCAGAATATAAAAACCACTTCCCTATTCACTTCTGACGATAAAGAGGCATCATTCGCATCATTTTAAAACCTTGTATGAACAAGGATGCTTTCTTTGCCTTAAATGTTGAATTTCTGTGGAACAGTATCTAAGTCATCCATGTCATATCTCTGTCGCTCTCGCCCAGCCTGATAATGAAGTAACCCTTGTCAGTGATTAATTCAAGTTCAAATTACAGGACGAGTCCAGAACACAGTTCTCACCTTTGACAAGTACACCTGATCACATGAAATACGTTCATCCATTATTGTTAGCTTCGTTGACAGCGCCATTATCCTGGGAAGCAAATTGGAAATTAAATTAGTACACATATTAATCGAGACAGAAAGCATAAAGAAAAAGCTCAACTTTGGCAACATATTTACACACAAGAATGGTAAATGAACTGCTCCTCCTATACGGTACATAAAAGAATGTCAACGTGCTTAGTTGGCTTAACATTACAAATTTATAAATATACACGAAGGGTACCTCTGGATTGATGAATCAATATGCTCAATCATCTGGCATGTTTTATACTGCTCAGGATCCTCTAAGAATCTGACCATTCCATCCTTCTGGTTGATAGTTGCATATATCTGACCATCCTGAATCTGCAATTTAAAAATATTTTATTAGTGGTACAATGTCAATTCCACATGAAAATCACCAACAAACTTGGCACTTTGAGGATCACCATTTGTAGCACATGCATCTCTGCCTCCTTAGGGCTATTTAACTGCACTGTGTTAGCTATATCTTGTAGAGAAAGTGTCAAGTATGTCTGAGTCAATCTCTGAATATTTCGCTTATACATGGATGATACAACCTGCTTAACCAGTCCAAGGTTGTTGTCCTGAAACCAGAAGTTTTTTTTTTAGGTGAAGAGAAACAAGAAAGATTCATCTGTCATACAAATAAATAATTAGAAAGAAAGCTTCAGTCAAAATGGTTGATGCTTGTGGGAAAAATAGTCACAAAAGAACTTACAGATTCGAATTTCTCAGCACTTGACTGAACATAAGTCTCTAACTCTGCAATTTTGCCCGTCCCGTAAGTATTTGCCAGTTCAATGTACAGCTGCTCAAATGAAAGCAATCAAATATAAGTTAACCTGGCTCTCAGGCACGCAAACCCCCCCACAAAACACACACAGAAAAAACCAAAAAAAAAAAACCTGGCTCCAGTTATTATACCTAAAAATATACATGAATGGCATAAAAACTTGTATTCAGCAATTAATGTAGAATTAATTAACCAAAAAGGGAAAAAGACAAACGACACAAACATGCAAAATTGGTAAGGCTTGCTTCCTTCAAGCTGAAAGCACCACAAAATTAATTAAATGGAAGACCTATGAATAAGATTCAATTGAGCAAAGCCACAAGATGATTTCGAGTGTTGTTCCCGCAAACAGTAACCTGGGCATATTGCAGTAAGAGATTTCTCAACAGATTCCTCTATTATACATGAGTACAGGATTTAGGGCTTGATTGGGACTTAGTGAGGTTGTTTTTTATTCTATAGGCTGAAGTTTTCATTGATCTGCCTCTTCCCCCTCATGTGCCTTACTCTCATATGAGGGAACTAGTGGGGGAGGGATGGGGGAGACAACCCTCTCCATCAATGGGAAGTTTTACGGAAAAAATAAGGTATCCCATTACCCATTGATTGGATGCCGCAGTGTCATTAGGGTGGAATGGGTTTGGAGGGTGAAATTTTCATTAGTATTGGTGATGCTAACCCTTTGGAAAAAAAGAATAAACAAATTGAAAGGGTTAACAAGGGAAATGAAAATTTATAAAGAACCCAAACCAAGGTAGTCAAAGGCAAAAGGCACCCTCAAGGTGCCAAACTTGAAAAACACCTTAGGCAAAAGATGCTACAATACAATATACAGAAAAAAAAGGATATGATTTAAAATAACCTTCACGTAAATTCTGAAAATTTTGACATATGAACAAAAACTAGATAAATATAGTAGCCATGTTGATCATCGGTTATTAGCAAAAGATAACATGCACTCAAGTCCAAAAAACTTTGGGCCAGTTTGGTTCAATTCCAAGATAGCCGTTTCTTAGGAATCTGTTCTCCATCCCTATCTGCATGCTATTTGGTTGGCATTTTGAGGTCAGAATTCTTATTCCATGATGGGCCAAGATTCCATGAAAACAGGGAATGAGGATTGACAGCAAGAACCCTATCCTTCCTCATTTCTAGTTCCAGGAATCCAGACTGGACAATTATACCTTTCTTATTCTTCTTCCTCCGCATGGTCCCCTCCTCCACCATCTGCAGTGCTGCTGTTGCCACTGTCTCCACCTCAATCTTCCATCTCGCTGTACGTCAATGCAGCAGCAACAGCAGCAATCTGGCATCATCTCCGTCAATAACAACGAACACAATCTGGAGTCATCTTTGTCAGTACCAGTGAACACGATCTGCTGTCCTCTCTATTGTCACCACTCTCCCTTCTCCGTTGTCTAGCGAATACGATCTGGCTTCCTCTTCCCTGACATCCTGACAATGGTGGTGTGGATGGTGCTGCAACCAGATCTTCGAACTCATCCCTCACAATGGTGCTGCAAACAGATCTTTGATCTTCCTCTTATATTTTAATTTATTTTCTTGGCTGAGTCTGTTTTGTTTGTTGGATTTTGCCTGCTGCTGAGAGGTGAAAGGGATGAAGGAGTGGTTATGGTGGTATGGATGTGGTGGCGGTGGTGGATGGAGGAAGTCGGTGGAGAGGGAAAATTTTTGCCAAAGGCATTTATGACTTTTCACATTTATATGTATTTAATAAAATATAAAAAATACCAGCACTGGTTAGGTCGAGTGAAAGAGACTTGGTTCCTCTTAACTAAGGTCAAGAGTTCAAACCTTGTAGATGGAAAAAAATCATGCCAAAAGAGCTACCTTACTTGGGTTTGACAATGTTAGAATATGAACTAATAGTGCTGAAACCAAATAGTTGTATTAAAAAAATTAAGAAATGAGTTGTTTTATTACATTCTTAAAATCATACCAAACAAACTCAAGGTGATTATTATTCCACTCCATTCCTTTCCTTTCCTATTGATTCTATGAACAAAACAGGCCCTTTGAAGACATAAGAGAACCATCTAAAATTAAAGCCCATCATTTTAGTTATCTGCCTTAGGTATGGATGTCCCTCTATGCTTTTTTCTTTAAGCTTTGTTCACAAAACCCTCAGAAAGTAATAAACTAAATAATATTTTAAACTTACAACGAATATTTTATCACGTTATCTTTGCATGGACTTTAAATGGTATTATATAGTTTTCAGGCTTGGGCTTCTAGTTAGACTCCTTCATATGACTAAGGTGCCTGAGGTGCTTGAGTTTCTCCACGTAAAAGTCGCTGAAGGTGTTGTCCTTTTGGTGCCTTAATGAAGCCAGAAACTCTCATGGTGTGAGAGGCACTGGAGCTATTTGGCCCCCCGCCACAACATCGAACAACACTGACCCAAAACATTGCAAGTCACCCAATTTGGATTGGTTTGAAAATTCGGGCGTAGCATGGATTATGCTGGTTCCAAACATTCAATGGTTAAGATGCTCTAACCATTTCACGCTACCCAATCCCACTTCTAAATCATCCTCCCAATCAAGCCCTTAATTTTGACGGTTTATAAACAATAAAAGCTTGTAAGTAAGAAGGAATGCTACTTGTACGTTATACAGTTTATATATAAAATGCAGGGATGCATGCACACAAAAGCTGCTACTCTGTTGCACAAAAAAGAAATGACAGAGAGCCCAACTAGTTCATTTAGACTAGTCACACAAGTCTGTCTCTGGATGATTAAGAGGACAAATACATTCAAAACCTGCCAAAGAATTCTCTGTTGTCTGTACGTAGTTATTAAGTGAAGGTTGAATCACAAAAACAAATCATGTTAAAGGTAAGAGAGTTGCATTATTTTTTAAAGAAGTAATGGGATTGATAATTGGAATGCGTAATGTAGCAGCAAATTCTGATTGTGCTCCAAAATGAAGTGCTTCGATGCTAATAATACCTGACAGAAGTTCTTTAGGTTCCTCTGAGCCACTGAAGAGGCATACTTAGGAAGAGTGGGAGAGAACTGCCACAGCATATATTACAGGTCAACTAATATACAAAGTTTTAAATACAAAAAAAAAAAAAGCAGTATTAAGGCTTAATTGGCCATGGTGAAAAATTGCAAAAAAATACAAGTGTGTATTTCCTGATTATAAAATAATATATCAAATGAAAAGCATAAGGGTACATTTGAAACTTCATCTTAAATAAGACAGCCTATAAATCACTTCTTTGTAGTTTTCTTTTTAACAATAGTGAAACAAGAATTCTAAATATAAGAACAACATAGATTATAATAAAACAATTCACGGGCCTTCATCCAATTAAGCTTTTGAGTTGAAACAGTCCTTAAAAAGCATAATTGAAATATAATTCCTATAAGCCATCTCAACTTAAAAGAGCAGAAAAAAATGCTTACCTGTCCATGTTGAATGAGAGAAACCAACACATACTTTTTGTAAGCTTCAACAGCAATAGCATTTATGGTAGACATTGGAGCAGTTACCACCTGGAAAGCAACCCATAAGATACTAATGACGAGGTTACTATTAGAATGAACTACGAATGATATAAGCAATAGCTTTGGTAAAAATGACTTACATTATGCAAAAGCTCCAATGCCTTTTGAAAGCGCTTTTGTCCAACGCATACCATACCTCTAATACAAAGTCAAAAATCAGACATAGGCAAATTCCTCACTGACGGAAAAGAACTCATGACTGGAAGCATAATCTAAACCACAGAATGTTGATGCATTACACTCATAAATATAAAACAGATCCACCTACTCTTCCTAATGATAATTATTTCAACCAAGATTAAATCAGAGAAAATATTTTGCAGATTGAAAACGCCATGAAATTGCAGTGTTTTGTAGCATCTAGAAGACAAAGGTCAAAGTTAGGTCAGAAACACTAATATATGCCAATACAGATACTCAGTACAGGCTTACTTATCTGTCTGCCTATGGCATTGCTTGAGAAGATATCAAAATATGTACAGTAGGGAAAAGAGTGAAATGGAAAGATTTTAATTTTAAATATAAGTTTTTTGGTAAAAAAGGAGGAAAATAAGATTAAAAATCAGCTCCATTAATCATATTTGTAATATCTGAAACAAAAGAAATATGCTACTCACTGTTACTGTATAAACCAAATCCACAATTTTTATAGACAACAGAAAAGTACAAATCATAAGGGACAAGTGGTTAAAAAGGTAAATCTTTTGTTGTGCCCCTTTGACATTATATTTGCAATCCCGTTTTCACTAAATTGCATCTCAAATTAAATATACACTATAAATTTTTGCCACAGTAGCAGTGGCCATTTTGTTTTATTTTCTTCCTTTCTTTTCACATCCTTACAACCATGTGATTTTCACTCTACATTTCTCTCGCTAAAACACATAAGGCCCACTTAGAAATATAATAACAAGTCAGTTTGTTCAAGCAAAATTTTTCATAGTAACAACATTTTGATAAGAAAAGCTAAAATCTATGGGCACAATGTTTACATTCAGGTTTCCATGATGTGATGTCAAAAGGAAAACAGTTCACTAGCATGACTGTGAATTGAGATAGGAACAAGTGCAACAAAACATCATCAATGTTGAGTTACTGAAATACCAAACAATTTATCCAGACCCTTCCCCCTTTTAAGAATAAAAAAAAAATATTGAACATACCCATAATAACAGTAGAGAAAAAGGTCTTTTGGCTGGTCTACTTCAAAAATATCATCATCTAATATTGACAGACCAGCTTTATAACACTTTGCCAATAAGCAAAGCATAAGAAACTCTGGATGTAGAGGAGTCAAGTGTTCAGTAGAGGTCTGAAGTTTCTTAAGAGCAGTCAGCATAGGAGCCACCCCCCGCATGGGAGCTTGAAGCAGCATCACTTGATCCTTGAATCTCTTGCATAGACATACAACTACAAAAACGAACAAATAAACAATTGTGCCATGTAGATGGGAAGAATAATGACATAAATAGTTCAATACAACAATGCAAATGTAACTAGAGATAAAATTGAATACATTTATCAGGTATGGACCGAATTTGCTCTGTAGCACAAACATCGATAAAGCTGGTGATTATTGGAACTACTGTCTCAGCTTGCTCTTTTGAAATTGGACCAGCTGTGGATGCCTCTCTGTCAACATAGACGTATATTCAAAGGGAAAATTCTGAAATCTTTAAATAAGAAACAACTGGAAACTAACTTGACTGACAAAGTGACACCATGCATAACATTATTGGCTTCCATAACTAGGATTTGTAAACATGATCATCTTTACAAACACCATTGCGAGTTCAGGAACCATATCACATTCCACTGGTTATTAGGGAATGGGGATATAAGTAGACTTACAACCTGCAATTCTGCAAAACCCAATGTATTCTTACAATCTGTGATGAACTGAACAGAGCTGGATTATGTTGAGATAAAGACAGTTTCTTAAAACCTCGGAAACAACTTTCAAATTAGTGATCACTTGACAAAACAGGGGTTAATGAAGTCATAATCACGCTTTCAAAGGTTCTCAGCGAGTCTTTGATTTTTATCGATGTTGCCTAATTGGAAAATTCGTTCGTTAGGAATTCCTAAATTAGTGATTCTCCAAATGCAAACCAAATAAAAAGGTAGTCTACAATTGTTTACTTATTTCCCACAACCAACCAAAGGCTACATTTTCCTCCACCCCAATAAAATCATGATTTCAGCCTTTTTACTTCAGAACAGCAAACCCTAACTCATTACGTAACATATTAAACAAACAAAACATAAAATTACTGAAAAAATGGCGCAATAAGTTCGAAAGAAAAAGGAAAAGAAAGGGCATGCGTTCAACTAACTTAGACTTACAGGATATAAAGAAAACCAAGAGAATGCTTGGAGGGGTCAAGCTGGCTCAGTACAGAAGACAAGCGGGCCGAGTCAGTGCGAAGCAAGTCATCTGATGCCTTCAAGATGCCGAGAAGACGCGGGATGTCGGAGTCTGAGAGCCCTACAATTTGCGCAACTAGCTGTTCAAGCGGGTCCATCGCCGGAGATTCTCTCGCTCACTCCAGTGCGTGCAGCTATGAATTGCTTTGTTTCCTTCTCTGTTGCTGCCCTTTGCGTGCTTCTGTGCTTCCGGTATTCTATTGCAAAGCCGAGTCGAGCGATTCTACTCAGTGGAAGCGTGGACAGATTTTGAAATTGGGCTCGACCCAAGCCCATAATTTAAGTAGTTTGGGTATGTTATTGTTACTGTATTTTTTTTTCCAAATAAGTACTAAATTTAAATTTAATTTTCACTAAAAAATATTAAATTTAATTGTAATTGTAATTTATTTATTATTTTATAATAAAAATAGGATAAATTATTTGCATATTAAATATATATTTTAGCCAAAATTTTATATTATTATTTATAAAAATCATATATTTATCTTTTTAAAAAAAATATAGTATTTATTATGTTTTAATAAAAAATTAACAATAAAAATATAATGACTTGCATAGGGTTTTTTTTTTTACTCGGCAGGTATTTTGTCCTTTTTTTTTCTATGATTTATATTTTTTAATTAAACTCATAATTTATACTGGATTAACAGTTGTTTTTAAAATAATGGTATTCTATGTTAATTTACACATGGGTTGGAATTAACTTTATTGGGACAATTAGGTGGAATCTCTACAAATTATAGGAACTTTGCAAAATGAGTTAGATTATTTATAATATTTAAATAATATTATTTGTAATAAATTTTATATTAATATTGGTATTGATAGTAAATACTAATATTTATCAAAGTAGATGTTAGACTTGTATGGTCCATACTAGTTCATACCACCTTCAACAAGATTACCACCACAAAGTGGCAAATGGTCAACATCATTTACCAGACATGATGAACCTTTTTTTTTACTAGGGTATTCTAGTCATTCTATGATAGTTGAAAACTAATTACTTTTAAGACATAAAAATCACTAAAATTGACTTTGTCTCTTCTAATATTCAAGAATCAAAATTTCAACAGTATATTTAAAAAACTCAGCTTTCTGTTAGTTGTCAAATGTTGTAGCTGAAGGAGTTTGGTTGGCACTAGAAAGGAAAAAACAATACCGCCCCTAGAAAGATGTCTCCCACCTACAAGGGAGACTTGTTTCACCCCCAATGTTGGTAGGAGAGGCCTCTTCTGGGAGAGGGGGGGAGGAGATCAATTTTAAATAACAAAAATATCCCTTTCCATAGATACAATTTTATATTGCAGACTTCCCATAGATACAATTTTCGATTGCAGAAACACATAGCCACGACTTCTAAATTGACGGTGACACCATGGGAGGTGCGAGACTTCGGTGAACTATTCCAATCACCACCAATAGGGGAAAAAGCAAAATTGGTTCTCTTTCCTCCCTCCCTCTCTAATAGTCGAGGTTCATTCTTTATTCGACATTCTTATCGGCCTTTTATAACCCAAATCAACAACGAAAATTTATCACAGATTTTGTAAATATGTTAAGTATTATTTAGGTAGAACCTCTCTATAGATTATATAA
Source organism: Adenanthera pavonina (assembly GCA_026686845.1). Taxonomy (NCBI): domain Eukaryota; kingdom Viridiplantae; phylum Streptophyta; class Magnoliopsida; order Fabales; family Fabaceae; genus Adenanthera; species Adenanthera pavonina. The sequence goes on along the minus strand of JAIVEN010000001.1, from coordinate 46,145,646 downwards.
AGTTTGCAGAACAAGTCACATTATTTTTAATGTTTGAATAATATTATTTGTTATAAATTTTATATTAATATCGATATTGATAATAAATATTAATATTTATCAAGTAGATGTTGGTAGACTTGTATGGTCTCCACTAGTTCATATCACCTTCAACAGGATTACCATAGCAAAGAAGCAAATGGTCAATCTCATTTTCCAAACATGATAATTCATTTTTTTCTTTTTTTAATTTAGGATATCTTAAAGGACTTGTGATAATTCAAAATTAATAATTTTCAAGAGGTAAAAATCACTAAAATTGATTTTATCCCTCTCAAAAATTAGAAATCAAACCCTAAATAACATATTTAAATAAAACCAATTGATTTATTAAATAAATAAACAATTGCTCCTCTTCTACGGTGTTCAATTTCTCCCGACCCTCAAAAGATTCGTGAAGTTCTGGACATTCGAGAAGGTAATCTTTGCTGTTCATATCTCCGTCAGTCTGATTCAACAATTCCTAATTCTATTTTATGGATCCCATCATATTCACACTGGGTATATGCAAGTGATCTCAAGAAAGCTTTTTCATTCTCACGTGATATACTGTTACAAGTGTTATGTTTGATCATTGACCATAAGTATATATATACATTATCCTACTCGAGTTTATCTGCTAAGTTTTGGTTATGAAAAGAAAACTGCTTTTCTTCAAGCTTATTAGAATCACAAGTTCGAATGCATTTCTCTATTTCTTTTTTTTTTTTTTTAACCCATCAATATAATAGGTGGCGAGCTTTGATTGTATTGACATATATACTTTCAGTATTGTTACAACAACATAAGCATTATTCCAAGTGAGGTGGTAATTAATTAAAATAACTTATTTCAGAGAATGATAGTTATGTTGTTTTCTTCATTAGTTTTAATTATGAACATCTTCTGGAGAAGCTTTGGTCGATCTAAGCTCAAGTTAAGACTCTTCTATTATATCTTCTTTATGCTGGGGAATTAATTATTTTTGTTAATGTGTTTTGGCCTATATGCTTGAATTTGCCTAGTTTTCTACTTCAAATGCAGTGCAACTTGTGTATCTGAGAAGTTTAAGCAACTTAAAGGTTATAAGATGGAAAGTCCCCACTCTGTCAACAGTCCTAGAAGAATTCTCAGTCTGTCAAAACATCATGTATCCTTTCATGATCCAGATGACAAAACTGGGTTTGGGTTGTTTGGAGAGTATGGGCTAACGCCTTCAGAAGTTTATGGTTTTGTGCGATCCATAACAGTTGTAGTTGCTTCAGGTCTGGTTTAATATCATGTTTTTGATAAGTATATGCTTTACTGGTTTCTTTTGCCCTTGAGTTCCTTTTTATTCCGTGACACTCTTAGAATGCTTTACTATTTTAATTGATACTGAATGGTGGTAGATATTTTTGTACCTTGATTTTATTTGTAAATGGCCTGACTTTGCCTAGCATAAGGACTTTTATATTATTATCAAGAAGTCCATTACTTTCTTGAGCCGGGAGTCATTACATTTATAACTATATAGATCACTGTGCTTTATATGTCCAAGTTTCTTTGGGTTGTCATCTATTCATACCTGTGATATATCAGTGTGATTCATTAATATACTCTAAGGATATTCTTAAAACAAAGTTTGATTGGTCAGCTCTGAGGTGGTTTAGATGCACATTGATATCTGGACCTTTTATATATCACATGAAATTAGCCATGTATATATAATTAAAATAAAGATGGTTTACTTATCATATCAGGGGTTTCAGGAGGAATAAAGGGAAAGGCTCTTTGGTATCTATGATTGTAGGATAATGCCTGATTTCATTAGATGTGGTGGTTTTAGCTGTTGAGGACCATGAGGTCCTCTAATCATTTGAGAGGGATTTCTGTTGGATACATAGAGAGACTGTTCCTGGCTGACAAAGGAATGAAGGCTATTATGTGTGCTTTTTTACTTTTCTCCTAGTGGATAATACTACAAGACATAACATTTGTGATTAAGTAGACTAAGGTTAGTTGCATAATCATTCTTAAAACATTTAATTAATCTTTGTTTTAAGCATTTATGAGCTAACTTCACTATTTGATATAGTTTGATGCTTTCGTGTGAGTTATCTTATGTCTTGGATTATAGGTGCACAATTTATTTATCTTTGTTTATAATTTCTTCATCACACGTCAAGTTATGGTTTTGTCACTCAATTTTGTAGTGATCTTCATCCAGAATTTCAAAATTTCTAAACTTTTTCCAATTTTCTTTGTGAACAGTTATCTTCTTGCTATGGGCATACATTCCAGAGTCTTGGCTACATTCTATTGAGATCACATACTACTCTAGTAGGTTAGACAGTTTGATGCATGCTAATTATTAGAAGCTTAGGCAATTTTCGGGGTTCCCCTCTGCTATATGTTATTGTTTGGTTGGATGATAAATTAACAAATTATTATCCATGTAGATGAAGTTCAGAGTGGTTTCTTTTTCTTTCTTTCTTTTTGGTAACAAAGTAAGTTTCATGAAACAAGTGTAATCCGATAATCAGCTCTATTAGAGTATACTAATGAGAAGTTCCATATCTGAATCTAAAGAAAAAGATGAGGGCTATATGAGTTTTTACATGTGATTGTACTTGTGTTTGTCCATTATACTAAATTAACTTAAACTTTTTTATTAGAATTGCCACAAGCTTATGTACCCCTTATCTTTTTCATTAGATTCAGATGTGGGACTTCTTATTATACTCTAGTTAGCTCTTCATTTAGCAGTCACATAAAGTAGGGCTTTGGGATAAGGGGGGCATAGGTTTCTACTCTTTCTCCTGAGAGTTAATAAAGAAATAAATGAAAAGCTTTTGCCAATTCAACTTTTTAGGGCCGAAAAATATGGAAAATTTTATCAACTTTTTGCTTTCCAGATAATGGGCTCCGGCAGTGCCATCCTATGTGATGGTGACCATTGTATTAGGACTGGGATTCTATGTTGGCCTTAACTTTAAGTAAACACCTTCCCCTGCAACTTTGAACACAATTTAGGGTGAGTTCCATTTAAAGTCTTGGGTAATAGGTTTTTTTTTTGGTAGTAATATCCTTATCTATTCAGTGTATTACTTTTTAAGTATGTTGTGCTTGTGGATAATTTTGACCATCTGTTTTTTTTCCAACAATAAAACATTCTATTTTTAAGGCCTTTTGGCAATGGATGATTTCATCTGGATTTTTCTGCTGTTAACATAGTGTAACGTAACTCATTTGTCAAATTTTCGTGATAGTTGATTTTCTCATTTCTTATTTCAGATAAATTCAGTAGAAATCCCTCGTGTATCTATCCCTCAGTAGAGGGAGACGAGAAGGCCATTAAATCCATGTCAGATATTAGTATTGACAGAATCAATGATAGTATGTTTGATGCAACCTCATAATCCTTGTGGTATCCCTGTCTTTGATGCTTTGTGGGTTTTACCTTATGCCAAGGGTGTTGCTGATTAAAAACACTACAGTTTCAGTTTGTTTTATATTTTTATTGATAATTTGTTGTGAATGTATATATTTTACGTTTGAATTATTTATATACAATTGAATATTCTTTTATATTGTTTATCATTTCATTTATTAATTTGTTGTGCACGTGTTTATATATATAGTTGTACTAGTGCTTCTTAGTCTGAAGCTCAAATCTGTAGTATTTGAAAACTTGCTATGAGATCATGAGCATTCCTCGCCATCCAAATAATAAAAGTCTCAAGATTGCACGCTACATGATTTTGGCCATGCCATGGTTCACTCAAACCCCAATAGCCCTACAAGGTTAGCTATTTTTGAACTTATCAAAGACCAACTTCTAGAATCTAAATAATGTAGGCTGCACGACACGGACACTCCCTTGTTTATGTTCTCGCCAAATTTCAACACCATCTTGACACACTAGCGAATGCATTCAGCACATACATGTCTTAATACCAGATTTCTTTTCCCCTAAACTTAGGCCCTGTTTGGTACATTGGAAGGGTTTTTAATGGATTGAGAATGGAGATTAGAATGAGAGTAGGAATGGAAAAAGTATGTTTGTTATGCATATAAATGCAAACAAGATATTTAACCAAGTAATGTTTGGTAGAATAGAAAAAGAGAAGGATTGGGAATAATTTAAAGTGAAAGAACTAAATGGTCTGTCATTTTTAAATTAAAAAATAATATGACAAGTGCTTTTATTTTTATTTTTTAATGTAAATTCCATTGTGAACAGTAACATTACATAGCTACAACTATGGAAACGAAAAAAATGAATTGAAGTTTGTGCCGAAATCCCTACTTGTTTCTTTTCCAACATAACAAACCAAGAAAACACACATTTTTCTCGTATCTTTCTTTCCATTGCCTTGTACCAATTGAGGCCATAGATTCACATAGATGACCAGGAATTGAGAAAATGACCTAGAAAACTTTGTAGAATTAGAGACTAACTAATATGTCTTGATGATATGTAGTTTTTAGCTTCACTAATTTACATCAATAATTAGTGGAGGATATTTAAAATAAAAAAATACTTATTACTGGAATATATGGATTTTTCATGATAATTGGAAGAAAATGGAGTTGCCACTAGAGAAACATAGCAAAAGTTAAGTTCAGATCATGAAACAAGTTGAAATAGCCTATACTTTGGAGGTCTGGTGTTTTCACCCTAGGCCACCAAATGGTACAAGTTATATAATTGGAAAGTTTGTTGGACATCTCTACAATACGAAAAAAAAACGAGAAAACGAAAGTTCATTGAACAAGTTTTCTGACAAATAGGGTAAAAACATAAACGCGAGTTAGTTAAAAATCTTATGCGAGCCATTTTTCTTTTTGGCCACTTATGCGAGCCATTAAAACTTTGAAATTATTGAAATATATATATATATATATTTTTTTTGCCAGTAAATAACCTTTATACTGAAATAATATTGCAATTCGAATAAATAATGAATGGGCCTGTAAGATTCGGCTCTCAGACCCATCATCAAATGTAAAATTCAGAAAACTAGAACCCAGAATTGAATTGCCGAAAGAAATACCGATCTACATAACCAAGCGAGAATTTGCGGGGTTCTCCAGTGCCGCTCGGATCGAGTGTGAGATATCGATGGCGGATTATCACTTTGTGTACAAGGACGTGGAAGGATCGTCCACGCAGTGGGATGATATTCAGAGAAAGCTTGGCAATTTACCCCCAAAACCACCGGCGTTCAAGCCACCACCGTTTACGCCTGCACCAGATGAGGATTCGGTCCCAAAAGATAAGGCCTGGATTGATGACAAAACGGAACAAGAGCTCGAAGAGCTTGAAGACGATCTCGATGATGATCGATTCCTCGAGGAGTACAGGTTCGTCTTAAATGTATAATTTCTTGGGTCGTGAAAAACTACATCCTAGTCGGGGATTATCTTGTGTTTGGGAAATAACTGCTACAGTGTCAGGAGGCCACATGTGTCTGACTTATCATCGTGTTAAGTTTCTGCCCATTGATGATTTTAAGTCGTTTTACTTCTTTGAAGGAACAATATAAAACTAGGACTAAAGCAAAATCAGGTCATGCGTTTGCTTTTCTTTTTCTCATTCGACCCGCGTGCTTTGATAGGAAGAAGAGGCTGGCAGAGATGAGAGAGGCAGCTAAAGTTTTGAGGTTTGGATCGATAATTCCGATTTCAGGATCTGATTTTGTTCGAGAGGTTTCACAGGCTCCATCTGATGTCTGGGTTGTTGTATTCCTTTACAAAGAAGGGTATACCATAAGGCTTCTATAACTTATATCTTTTCAAATATTAAAAAAACAAGGCTCAGGTAGGCAATTTCGATCTGGTTATCCAATTTAAAATATAGCATGTGGGGAAACTTTTTGGAAGGCCAAATTATGCAGCGACAGCTGTAAAAAAATCTCTACTTGTTATGCTTTATTGGAAAATCAGATAATAAACATCTGAAAGCTATTTGAGTTCAGAATGAAGTTTCTTGTGCTGACATTAATTTTACTCCCTTTCTTTTAATCAATTTCATGGCAGAATTCCTGAATGTGAACTTCTAATGCAATGCTTAGAAGAACTGGCAACCAGATATCCTGCAACAAAATTTGTGAAGATAATATCTACTGATTGCATTCCAAACTACCCGGATCGTAATCTTCCCACTTTGTTGGTTTACAACAATGGAGCAGTCAAAGCAAATTATGTGGGTTTGCACGCTTTTGGGCGGAGATGCACTCCTGAAGGTATTATACTATTATACGTCTAGGATGCCTATGATATTTGTTTTCTTGCTTTGATTAGTTGTACCTTGTCAATTGTATTATGAAACATTTGCCTTTAATTGTTAATTTCTTTTATTAGTTTCCAATTGAGAAAGGCAGGAACTTTACTTCTTCAAATTCATTAATTTTCTAACATGGAATTATGGGCTGTTGCTGCCTGTGAAGTGTTTGGCTGAAGCAGAATGATGATTTCTAGATGACATAGTGGAAGTAGTTGAAAGTTGTTTCCATTGTCAAGTTTACTCGAAAGTGGTGTTATGGAATTGTGCTGTTAAACTAGTATGTGTGTCCGTTTAGCATAATTATAGTTGGATGTTTTCTATTCAATACCATTTGGCAACAGTTATCTGTAGATTATTTTAATCAATATAATTTATAGTTTATACACTGTATGGAAGAAGGATTAGGCTTTCTTCTACTAGCATTCATGTGTTTTGAAATTCCAGGCACTGATGAGAAGGTATGTGAACCATGTCTCTCTGCACTGCATCCTTTCCAGTAAAACTTGCATCCTAAATGGGCACTAACACAAACAGTTGTCACAAAAATCCAGAGTGGCGATATACATATCGCTTCATGTCTAATATTTATGTCTGACGATCAGTCATGGATAAGGATTATTTTTTGAAGTTTCCATGCTTGATAACTTCCAACTGTTCCTTGTCTCTGTAAAACTGTTTCTATTTAGAATTCATAAGATTATAGGCAGCAGACTGAATATGATTTTCCTGTTTTCCATACTAGCTGTATGTATTTGGTTCCGCTGATTGCAAAAGTGCATTATGCTGAACATATCCTCCTATCATATATATATATATATATATATATTTTTTTTTTAATTTTTCATGATTCTTTTTTTTTTTATATAATCCCTTGTTCTAACCATCATGTTTTCCTGAATCCTTGCATGTTCTGAAAAATTAGGTGTTGCTTTAGTACTGTGCCAATCAGATCCTGTACTAAACGATGGCCAGAGTAGGAATGAAGAATCAAGAAAAGCTGTCATCGAAGGTGTTCGCAAAAGGTTCATAGAGAAAGTTGTTGCTGAGCATGAGGAGGATGATGGTGGCTCCTCAAGTGATTAGCATGTTGTGCTTGTGTTCCTGTCTTCAGATGGTTAAATGTTTGCTATTCATGAAGAGAAGCTATATATCAGTGGAATTTTGTGCCTTCCACAACTTTGCTTCGCTTGCCGTGTTCCATGTAATTGTATAATCAACATGTACTTTTCTGCTGTGTGATTCCCTGTCCTTTGATCCTAAATTAATCCAAGTTTTGTATACATCTTAGCATGTTCACTTAGTTAAATAGGATGTTTGGATGGATGTTAAGGAATGAAATGGCTAACAGTGTCTAAATTATTGTTTGAGATACTTTTTATTCTAGTCATTGCTATTCATTTAATTTTATTATTTATTTTAATCTATCAATTCGTAAACTACCAACCATAACTTTATGAATTTTGGTTTGATGTACAGAATACTTTGAAAGAAAGTCGCATCTTTTCGAAGCAGGTCTTATCCTACGTAAAAATTCAAAGAACTGAACAGCTCAAACGCTACCTCCCTGAAAGCTTAGATGAATTTTAACAAATAGAAAATAAGTTTTTTTCTTTTAACAAGCGATCATGTAATCTTTAAGTTATATATTCACTTGGCACACACTTATTAAAGAATTTAAGTAGTGTAAATGTGCTTGGGAGCAGCCACGTATACACCCATTTGGGAACTCCAATAGAAAAAGTTCTCTAGTCCTTTAGATATGTAATTAGGAGTTTAATTCTCAATCTTTCTGTATACAGCAAACCTAATTCATTGGCGGGATAGTCTTGATCTAGTTCTATAAATTAAAAAAAAAAAAAAAGAAAGGAAAAGGATACATTGCACGAAGAATGAAATAAAAAATATCTTCAATTTTTTTTTATAACTTTAGGCACTAAAGACATTTACAATAAAATGTTGCTTTTTTTTGGCAATATTCTTTTTCTTTTTTCATTCCACTCAATTCTCTTAACCAAAAGAGAGCCTAAATTTTTCTCATGATTGCATCACAAATTTAAGCAAATGGATCTTCTCCTCATCCGAAGATGAACTAAAGAACAAAAGGTGTTAATATCAAATTTGAAGATCTGAATTCCATTTTATTTTTTAATCTTAATTTTTTTATTTAAACAATAACACAAAATGAAGAAAATGGCTATTTATTTAAAAAGTAATAATTTAAAATAAAAAAATTAAAATCTAAATTGTTCAAATTAAATCTAAATAATCCAGATATCACCTAAACCTATACATGAGATGCTCATACTTAGGATGAGTAATTTAGATGTTGGAGCACCTAAATTTGAGTATAAACTGCTGTTCCCTAAATTCTGTAGATTGGATTATGGCGGTGATTTCATATTAATGAAACATTCCATGCTTCAACTGGGGCCAAAATACAATGAGTGGAAATATTCTTTCAATTTGTTTTTGATATCTCACACAAAAATAGGTTACCCTCGTAAGTTTAACGGCTAAAACCATATAAATTGGTGAAAATGGAAATATATCCAGAAACTGTCAATCTAGCTATTCAAATATTACAGTACGATATTTTATCCCTGGTTCCGTGGTTCGTTAAAGTCACACCCAAATAGCTTCTGTCCTGCCTTTCAAGAAGAGGAAAAGGGCAAACTAACAATTTCTAAGCAGCATCAGTTTTCGACTGGACATCACAATGATCAAGAATATATGGTGTAGATTAACTTTTTAAATTTAACAACCATAATTTTCGTTCCCCAATCTTGAAAAACTGTCAACCTAGCTGATTGAATTTTAACATTACAATATTTTCATCCCTGGTTAGTTTCAGTCACACGCCAACTTCACCTCTACCCTAGCCTCCAATAAGAGGAAAAAGAAAGAAAAAATTCAGGCAAAATTATCAATATATCTATATGATACCAAACATCTCATGTCTATTCCACCATGGCGTCAACTGAAACATTAGCAGGTGGCACAGCAGATTTTTTTTTGTTCTTACCTGTAAGAAGGCACCACAGACATCAGTCAAACATTGGAAGAGCAGAAGATAAGAAATGTCACTTCACATACTCCTAGACAATGTTTTATTACCAGCTTAACAGTTCCATTTCATCTCCTTTTTTTCAAAAAATAAAATTATGTTCCCTTAATTCTTTCCCCATCGAGGTGAATCTACTTTATGCCAACTGTACATGAGAGACAACAAAGATATTATATACCAATTGTAAATAAGTTCATCTTTCCCTCAACTAAGGATATATATAGTCTGCTGGAGATGGAACAATAACATACTAGAATGAAAAGCATACCTCTATGCTTCAGCTGTTTAAGTTTCAAGCCCTTCTTCAAGTGAATCTTTCTGGATGATTTGCTACTATCTTGGGAACCCCCTACTAGCAAAATTGAACATCAGCTTATAGAAAACCAACAAATATGTCTTCATCTATCAGCTTAACATACCAAATACAACCATGAAAAAGCATCCATGTTGTCCCCACTAGAAAGAAACCACGACTATGATGGGATTGGCGAGTACTGCTTAATGTGGAGGTAAAAACTAACATAAACAGAAGTGAAGCAAACAGTTTTTTTTTTGGGTCATCAAGCAAATAATGTTTGACATAACATCTTTTCAGTTTTCATACAGACTATCAACTTCATTCAAAAAAATGGTGATATTAGATGTAGTTCACAGAATTAGCTCAAAGTGGATTTTTGGAACCAAGAATAGTGTGTTTCCGACTTAATGTCTCTCACAAAATAGGAAATTATAACATCTGAATGATGCAGTATATCTTAACTTACTTTATCCCAGAAAATGCTAAGCTCTTTATCCTAGAAAATGCTAAGCTCCAGTGAAGTCACGTTGACAAAACAATACTATGAAGACACATGTCAAATAAATGTATAATATCAGGAGGTCTTCTATCCCCTATATAAATTAAAAGGGTATATATGACTCAGAACAGATTGTACTCCGCATTCTCGTACTGTGGCAAGAGCTTTGAACTAAAGAGCTTTATTGCAGAATCCTCATGCCTGAACTCTCCAATAGATCTGGCTCAAAGACTCATTCAAGTAACTAAAGAGCTCCATTAACCACAACTCTCGGATTTTTTTTTATTATTTTGAATTTTCTTCCGACAGCTGCCTCTATTTCTTCAACTTGAAAAACATTGATGATAGTAGGGAGTGGTAGGTTGGAAACTATGGGTGATAAAAATGTTCAAGGGGATTTGATTTTTGATAATGACACTTTGACCTTCAAGTATATTGTTATCTGGCTTTGGAGAAATTCTCACTCACTAGGCAGAAAGCAAGACAAAATGTTTCCAAAATTCAAAAGCTACAAGCTCCTGAGCCCATAACAGAAGATGTTGAAAATGAGGAAGCTGATTCTGAAGAAACATAAGACGGATGCAAAGCCCACCAGTAGAGATGGGTGATGAAAGCACGGATGGGGCTGATGGATTGTGATATGAGGACGATGGGTAGGATTTCTGAATTCTATACAGTTTATTTAAATTATGACGATTCCTGATTCTTATTTGGTTGAGATATTTGTGATTATGACCCATTTTATGCATAGTCGTCAGCTGCATATTTGTTCTTTTTTCATTTAAGGGATGGCATTGCTTGGAATTCTTGTTCTTGTGATGATTGTTCTTTGAAGTGTCTTTATTTACTTTAGCTGTGCTTGTGGTTTTGTAAATTTTGATTTTTCTTTTCAACAAAAATTCCGAAACAGCAGCTGTGAAACAAATATGCATTTATCATGGCATCTGCTATGGTGATGTTGGGGCTTGCTACTATTTAGATACCATAATTTGTGGTGGGGGGGGGGGGAACATAAAAGGAATTGTAAATAATTAGAGAGAGAGCATGAAATCAGATAAATAAAATTTCATAATACAAGTTATATAAATTATACCATGATTTCAATTAGTCAATCCAATTCAAGAATGACCTAACTATAATCAATAACACCATTCAGAGAAACCGAAAAAAATCTTACTGGAACAAAATTACAAATCCTTCTATTTCTCAACACAATTTAGAAAAACTTTACACCCCTTAATAGCTTACTGGACCAAAACAGCACATCATAGTTATCCCCCCAAGACCGTAATAGCTTCCAGAATGATGATTAAAGGTTGACAACTTTACAAGCTAATACAGTAATATCGTCCAAAAGAATTTGTCCTTGACACTAAACTAAACACTTAAAAACACTTCAAAATATTCTGTGTCTAAATGTTGTATTTCGTGAATTCTCAAATGATAGCAATTCTTGAAAAATGCATAAGCCGTCCCACGATATATAGCAACTATGCACTTCATGATTTTAAAAAATAATCATTAAAACAATGCCGAAGCATGGTATCGATAGTGGTTACCTTCAGCTTCAGTAACTGCCATCTCTACATCTTCCATGGTTACCAAGCCCTTCCCCAGAGCTTCCTTTTGCTCCTTCAATTAATTTAAAACGCAAAAAGAATTAGCTTCTGCAACTTCAAATACAGGATAATTCGAGAGAAGTAAAGACGATTTCAGATCAGGCAACAAAAGAAGAGAAAAAGCGGAAAAAAGAGTACTCGACGCCATTTTTTGAAGAGCTTCCTCTTTCGTTTGCCGGAGATGGAAAGGGGTTGATGCTTATTCTGAAGCTTGCCGGTGGTTGGGTCGCCATGGAGCTGTCTCTTCTTCTCTGATAGTAGGGCTCTCCTTTTCTTCTGCACCACATTGAACTTTGCCATTTTGCTTTTCTTTCTCACCAACGAGCTTCACAAACCCTAAATTCGCCAACGCCGCCGACCAATTAATTCTTTTTGCTATGTGCATGTTTGGGGAAGCTTTTTTATATAGCCCAAACCTTAGTTTTGAGTATAAAAAAGTGATTCTTTAATTATTTTATCATATTTGGATATTGGAGGTAGAGCTTCATGAAAAAGTAATTATAGCCCAAAATAGATTCTGGACAGAAGCTGAGGAGAGAAGCTTTTTCAGTGTTGAGAATAGTTTTTTTATCTGTTGGAGCATTTAATACCAAAATTAATTTTCTGTATCTGCCGCCCGGTATATTTTTTTGTAAATACAAGTATTTATTATTTCAGTTGAAATCATAAACAATTCATAAAATTTTCATTTGTTATTAGGTAAATATTATTTGGTAGATGCTGACTACCCAACACCAACAGAATATCTTAATCCATATAAATGTGAATGCTACCACCTACCAAAATTTAGGCGTACTCATGGATTTGCTAACCCGAATGAAGTATTCAATTATTTTCATTCAAGTTTAAGAAGTACAATAGAAAGGACTTTTGGAGTTTAGAAAAATAGGTTTACAATTTTACGTCGAATGCCCAGATTCAAATTTGATACATAAGTTCAGATAGTTTGTGTAACAATGGTCATATATAACTTCATTAGAAGAAAATCTGAAACAGATTCTGAGTTCTTGCATTATGAAAATGAAAATATAGTTGAGTATGAAGATACTGATCGTACTAATGAGTATCGCGCATCATCATCAAGTCTAACCAAGAGATATTAATATTACTCGTGATTTAATTTAAAATCAAATTATACAATATTTGAAACAGAATTAGTTATATTATATTATTAAGTTCCTTATAACAATATTATTTTATTTAGTTTAAAAATTAAAAATGTTTTACAGGCTTTCTTTCATATTATTTGTAATTTATAATTTTAAGTAAAAATTATCAATCAATTTTTTAAACATAAAATTATTACACATTAAAAAATGCTTATCAATTAGATAATCCAAACATATTTAGTTTTACAAAATCACTTTTGAATTAAAAACATCCAAACATAAATCAATTTTCACAACAGCTATTCTAACTAAAATCACTTTTACAAAATCTATTCTTCTCAAAATCACTTCTACAAAAGTTTTCCCAAACATGCCCTATATATGCTTACGTAGTCTTGTTTTTGCCTGAAAATAGTTATGTCATTCGTCTTTTTTTTCTTTTGAGAGAAGTTTTGTGGCTTTCTATTAAAAAGAAATTGAGGCATTAATGTGTCAATTATTTTCTTATTTTCATTCTAAGTAGGTTTCACAAAAGTAATATATTTCTAAAATGTTACTTATATACAATTGCAGATTTCCAATTAATTTACACGGATTTCCAATTTTTTGAGTACCAATTTAAAAATATCATACCCGTGTAAAACCTATTTAGAATTTTTCCATTTTCTTATACTTAAATCTAAAAGGTTAAGTATAAATTTTTTCTTTTGAAAAATTCAAATATAAGTTATCTTAACCTCAGTATAATTTACTTTATGTTCTTTATACTTTATATTGTATCTTTTTTCTTGAAAAAATGACATGCCTTTAAAAACTAGGAATACTATTCAAATTAGTTATTAACATAAAAAAGTTAGAATGTTTAAAGATATTCATATTTGCCACAAAAGTTAATTCAGTTGCTAACGATGCGAGTTATACTTTTCAAGGGTATGAATTTAAATTATTAATTATAACAAACTATACTATTTGCAGGTCACAAATGATACCCATTCTTCAAGTTTCGAAAATCCACCTAATTACTTTATAATCATTATTCATTTGTTTTTCATGATTCAATAGAATACATCATATATAGATAGATGAGTGGGAAATTTTACAGCACGGTTTGACAAAAAAAATTTCAAAATTTATAAATTCATAAATTGAGAGAGAAAAAAGGTATGATACAAAAGAATATAATTGTACTTAAAACCTATGTTCCAACATTATACAAATCAATTTTCTCGTTCTCTTCAAATAACATATTATATGCATTCACAAAATTTTTGTAAATGCAAAAGATCGAAATAATTTGACAGTCCCATATACACGCAACAAAACAACGTAACCGAACTGATGAAAAATCAATTGTGCTGTTCCACTCCCATTGGCAAGCACAGAAATGTAGCTCTTCCATCTACGAAGATACGGATACTAGAGTCTGGCTTCAATCTCTTCAAGCATAAGGCCCTTTGTTTCTGGTATAACAAAGTATATAAAGAGAAGAGAGACAAGGCCTATCACACAAAAGATGAAAAACAACATTCCAGTTCCCATCAATGCCTGTCATAAAATTCACAACATCAGAGCACAGGCCAATATTTCATACATAAATGTCAGGTAAAATTCTATGGAGAGCTTGGAGGTTAAATGTTTTGAAAATGAGATCTACTTTGGAAAGCTGAGTTTCTGAAAACGTATCTAATGGTCAAAATACTCAACCTCTGGATACGTCAACCTCCCCATAAATCTACCAAATGTCAGAGAATGAAGGTGAATGAGTTAATTCAGTAGTATGTTAAGTTTCGGTGTTTCATCCTAGTCAGATCAGCTCTTTTGGTTCAATGATTGACCAAGTTTAACATGGTTCAGCCATTACATGCAGCATGTTTTACAAGATAAATAGTTCTAGTTACACAAATGCGGTGTTTAAACTGCTTTTGTGGTTACCTCAGTTTGAAACAAATATGTTCGAGTGAGATCACTTAAATGATCATGAAAGGCCATTATGCTTGTGCTACTTTAACATAGCTTAACCAGACATCCATTATTCTAGTTTCAGCCGAACTCATCTAGCAGTAGTTAGTCAAAGTTTCAGAGTTTATATACAAATTTTGTCCCTAAACTGTGCAACAAGTTTGAATGTTGTCTTTAATGTTTTTCCTCTCAAATTTGGTTCTCACACTTCCCATTGACCATCACCTTTTGTCTCCAGATGGCCCTTAACAAGAATGCAAATAATTATGGCAAGTATGTTAGAATTGTTTAAGAACAAGCTAAAATTAGTTCTTCCTGAATTTTTTTGCAATTGTCTAAATGCGAGACATCTCAATGATGACAAAGCAACTTTAGAGCTATTTCCCGAAATTAAAACGTTCATGATCTTATCACCTTTAATGGAGAAAAGGCAAAGGCCACAAGAGCATTGGCTCCAAAATTGACAAGTATTGCAATACTAAGCCCTCTCCCTCTCAAGCGCAAAGGGAAAACCTCTGATATCATAAGCCACCCAATTGGACCAAAGGATATCTGCAACAACACAATGAAGCATGCAGTTATATGTTTTACAGATATAGAGTCTGAAACATATGAAACCCAGACGACCAAGTTGCAATGAGGATTCCAATACAGCTCAAAATGCCATTTATAATCTAACAATATCATAGAGAAATAATATTTCTTGAGTGTTTGAGGGTGATGCGGAGTATAGAGTCTATAACTGCCATAGTCAGTCAACAGTTTCTATACTGAGATTCAAGTTTGGAAAAGAAGATTTAGATGCATCCATCCTTGTTTGAAGTGAATTAAAGGCCCATCATGTGAGATCTAAGTAACTGACAAAACTCGGACGCTTGGAACATTGACTGAAGTACCACTAGTCCACCACTGCCATGCTTTTGCTCTTCTACTTGCTAAATATCTTAGGTCTGAGTCTAACTACCCAAGAACAAGATTTTAGCATAAAATCAATATATCCTCTCTTTCTTCACAATCATGTTTCTTTTGTATCAATGCTTTATATGAGATGTGTCACATCCAGTCCTAATATCTTAATCTGACACACAAAGCCAGCTGCTAATGACTGGTCTTTTGACCCTAGGTTCTGCTCTTCATCATTGATGATAATTAATTCATAAACAGAACTCCTGATAAATCCATCCAACGCTATAGCCAGGATTTTATATATCATTCTAAGTATTAGGTTCATCAGTAATGCAATTGCCAAATATGTACTTGGTTCAATATGGGCATAGATGGTGTATATATTTAGATTAGATCATTAGAATAGCAATAATTTTCAAGAATTATCAAGGTGATCTGCTACCTTGGTCAAGAATGGCTAAAGTGGTTGTGCAACAAGTTTGAGCTTTATCTATGGATAACACTAGCCTTCAGTTTACTTCTTTTTGTAGTATGTATTATGCAGCAATCCTAGAAGGCTTAGGAACTTTTACAATGAAAAGCCAAGGGAGTTTTACCTCACTACATAGAATTTATGATAACTATGGGGCATTAGCATTGGCATGAGGAAAAGTTGGCATGACACTTATCGAGAAGAAAATGGAAGAAAATTGATTAAGGTGGTTTGAATATGAAGAAAGAAGGTTGCTAAAAGAGCTAGTAAGTAGACTTGATTTGATGGTATTCAGTGCTGTGAAAGATATACAAGGAGACTAAGAATGCCACTTAAGGAAGTTATAAACGGTCTCTTGATGAATGATAAACCTGAAGAATTGATTTTTGATAGAACCTGATGGCATTGTGTAATTCATGTAGCCAACCTCACTTAGTAGGATAAAACTTCTTCTTGTTGTTGTTTAGCATTGGCACAAGCATGGTTCAAATTGATTTGGAAAAGATACACAGAACAGAAGATTATTATGTCTGCAATTAAAGATGGCGGATTCGTTTTAGGCACCTAGCATTTCTGATTTTGGTGAAAGGACGGGTTCTCCAATTTTGGATTGAAATTTTCTACTTTTTATTTTCTTTTGGGGGTGGGGGCAGGGGAACCATATGTGGATGGGTGACATGCCTAGTGGATCTCATGTGATTTGGCAATTTCCATCCTATGTGGCAGATAAACAGTCCATATAGGTGCCCCATGGGTGTCATTAATGGCCAAATCAGCATATTCAATTAAGTACTAATGGCAAAGTGGGTCAAAGATAAAATGAAACTATGAAGACAGAATCACAACTCTTACTCAATTCACTTCACACTGATTACATCCGCATATCCCCTATTCATGCTAACAAAAGAGTAAATGGGTTTCTTAACAAACTAACAAACTTCAATAGATTACTAACTACTAACTAACCATTGATTCGCATGTGACAGTCAGCTTCCTTTAGATTATGATCTTAAAACTTTCCTATGAGCTTCCCATCTCTGACCTTCAGGTGCATGGTAGCAGGCTGCATTGAGCCAGACAGGATGCGTTGACCAATGATGTATATGGAACAGAAATGAGAGTAAAGTCATATCTTCTACATTGCAAGAAAACAATGGCAGAAAGAGAAAGTCAATCTCTGTCCCTTTGGTAAACACCTTGGCATTAGCAGCCATAATGGTGTTTCTATTAACTGAAGAATTCTCTTCCTGAGTTGTCATCTGCCAGGAATCTTGATACATGTCACCTACTTCATCCTCATCAATCATCAACTTGTGAATTTGGTCAAGATGTCCCTGCCTCAAATTGTCAACATACTCCTTCATTTCTTTGTAGATGTCTTACTGTGTCTTCTGTTCATTTTTTTTATTCTAAGCTTTCTAGAATCCATCCTCTTCTTATTTTTTGCAGGCAGAGGACATTGCTAGAGGGTGGTCTGCTGGGAGATCTGCATCTGACTCCTATTCTTCATCTCCACATGGAGAAGTTTGCAGCCATATTTTTCAAATGCTCGTCCGTTTGCTTTGCAGAGTTTCTTATTTCAAAAATGTCAGTTTCTTGCATCTTCACCTTGTGCTTGATCTTGCTGAGTTTAGCTTCAACCCAAGGCTCTTATTCCATCTAGTAAGAATGAGACCGGAACCTTGGCACCTTTTATTATTTATACTAATGAAGTATCCTCACAGATTTCCTGCTAAAACTAACAGTATGTAGCTAATATTTCCTTACAACTTGTAACTAAATACTAATTCTAACTAATTCCATGAAACAGTAGGTCTATATTTTTAAAACTTTACTCAAGTTTTCATACTTGTGAAATGACCCTTCTCCCTTCTTTCACAAGTCCAGATATGCTTTTATGAAATACTAGATATAGTTCACTAGTTTGCTTAAAGAAAGGCCAGCACTAAGAAGAAACTTCAGCATGTTCGGCAACTCACAAGGACTTCATCCATTCTCTGGCTCACTTTGGGAGGGGAGAGGTAGAGCTATTTAGGAAGTGGAAAGTCTTCCATATTCCTTCCAGTATCCTTAAAATGAATAGCATTTATGAGGTTAGAGAAGCAACAAGCATTCCAAACCAGAATACATAAGAGGTCTCATCAAAAGCTTACATACATAATGTTCAAATATATTGTCGATTTTCGTTTCTCCCCTTTCATTCCTTTCGTTTTGACTAATCAACTTACTTTCCCAAAGTCCTAATTTAATCATTCATCATCACAATAATAAGATCAGTAAAAGAATGAAAAATTGGAAAAAAAAAAAAAAAGAAGGATAAATTTTATATACCTGATAACACCCCACATACAACAGAAGACCAACTATGGCAACAGTGAGTGCATCATTCAAGAACAAGTAATATGAACCCAGAAGGAACAAAGATATAACCTGCCAATGAGCAAACACCGTTTATGAGTCTTAAAATATAGAAGATTGCTTGCCTTTGAAAGTCCCGTGCCTTGATCATTCCACTTCCTTGTTTAGAGACACTAATTGCAACCAAGCATACAACAACAACAACATTAGCTTTATTCCACTAAGTGAGGCCATTTACATGAATCACACAACACCATTGAGTTCTATAAAAAACCATCTCTTTAAATATATCATTGATCAAGAATTGCAACCAAGCATAAGGGAATAAATCCATGGATAAACAACAGAAACCTTTCCAATCTCAAGAAACTGTCAATAAATTAACAGAACTTACCATCCCTGAAACCCCTCCAAGTAGTAAAGGTCTCCTTCCGAGACTATCAACAACAACAACAGCAGAAGCAGTCATAATTAACTGCAATGACAAATGAAATGTAAACAGAATTAAGTTCCTTAATAAGAACATATGATCATATACAAATCTAAAAAATGGAGGGGGACGGAAGAGAGAAGAAATAAAAAAGGATGGGGACAATCATCCTCATTCTTTTTTGTGGTTGACTATACATTAATTGAGACCTAAGTAGATAGACTTTGCATTATAATTTAGACACAAGTTTTAAGCATAAAAACATCTAAATCGCCAACACAACTTTATTATTATTTATTAATATTTAATTCAAAAAGAAATTTATAGCTGAGAAGAAGGAAAATAAAAAAATAAATAAAACATAAAAAGAGGGAGAGTGAAAGAAAGAAAATATTGAAGAATTTAGTTCTAGCATTCTTTTCTAGTTCTGGACATGAATTTTTGCATATACTTCCCCCCTGAACCCAAAGACCAAAAATGACCTAGTCTAAAGCCTTTATAATACCTTAAAAGAACTTAATAACAAGTTACATTCATCGAAATTCATAGCTTAGACCTGCGTTTCATATATGGCTTAATAATTTAGCATACTGGAAGAAACTTTATTTACATACTACATGAGACTGTGTCAACAAAAGCATAAACATGACACATAATTTGAATTAACATGATACAAGAACAATAAGTCTACCTTCAGTAAAGCGAGGAGAATAGTGACTCGAGTAGCATCATGGGCTGCTGAGAATCCTGCACTCTATCAATAACAAGTTGAATTGGATTACAATGCAAGCACACTACAATACAGACTACATAAAAGATAGATCTTTGTTAATTTTCACCAAGTTCCCTTCAATTAGATTGATTTAATACCTGAAGGATTGATGCAGCATAATAGAGGACACTTGGTTGTCCAGTGATCTGTCATAAATTCCACCCTATAAACACACCAGATGTAGGCATCTTCAATCATTTGTATTCTGTTGCTTAAGAAATATAATTACCTGCTGAAACAAGAGCAGTCCTGCACCAATCACAACAGCTTTCAAGCATTTTCCTTGGAAAACTTCTCCCATTGTGACTTCTTTCTCTTCACCTACACAATAAAGCTCAGCCATAATCTCATCTACTTGTTGAGGAGCTGAGTCACGAATAGCTGGACCCCTAAGCCGATTCAAACAAAGAATTGCAGCCTCTCTTAAATCTTGGCCATTTCCCTTTCCTTGTATAGCACATAAAAGCAGCCACCTAGGAGAATGTGGAAGCCAACATATGCCAATTGCCATGATGACAGCTAATGGAGTACTAGCACCATACATATAGCGCCAGCCAGCAACCATGTCAACAAGAATGCTACCAACCCCAAAGCCTCCCTGCACAAGATTACGGACAGTTACCACTTGCAATGCAGGCAGACATCTGGAAAAAGAAAAGGCCTAATACGACAAAATATAATGCTCTAGAACAAGAGAAAAGGAGAAAGGATGATGCAAAACATCATAAAAGGTAATGCCACAGGTAAGCTTCATCACATATTTAGATCAGGAAAAAAAATTCAAAGGGAAAAGATAAAGAACTTACTAGCATTCCAAGAACTATAAAGAACTCCTTGAGAGAAACTAATAGACCTCGTATCTGAGTTGGAGCTGTCTCAGAAATATATATTGGAGCAGCATGCATGGCCTAAAAGAGATGAAAAATTGCATATCCTGCTTAGACTTACATAGACATCATTAAAGCATATAAACACATATCTTTTAATCTTTATCTATATAAAACTGTATTTTAGAAAAAGAAGTCCCATAACATGTACGGAGAATATTATACTGTTATCTTTCTGGCACAAGCCTATTCTCTTTATAGCCTTTCTGAAGAGTCAAATCACAATTTATGTTTCAAATAAAAAAGACTGTCACAGACGTACCAATGCCAAATGAAAAAAGAAAAAAGATATGTATATATATTTCTAGAATAAAGGATCTCATATTTATATGCTTGAAAAAGCATGATACCAATAGGGTTCCTTAAATGTGAGAACAGTTAAGGTTCAACTTATATTTTGGAATGAAAATAATATAAGAGATGTATCAATATTGAGAAAAATTCTTCGTGAAATTTTTTTTGTCCAGGTTACATGCTTATATTTAAGTATAGAATAGAAACTGTGATAATCATGCAAAAGATCCCATATTTATATGCTTAATGAAGTATTATACCATGTACATTTAAAATGGAAAGCCCAATTCTATTCAATTCATTCATACCATACATCTCATCCCTTATTTATAAGCTACTATGGATGCAAGTCATCTAATTGTCTTCCTAATTCTGTTATTTCTTTACAACGTCCAACTAACTAATCCAACTAATCCCACATAACAATACTCCCCTCCTGAAAGTGAATAGACCCAATTTACTCTCAGCAGAATATATATAGGGGTAGTTAGGGCATCCTGTCCCTGTTTAAAAAAGTAATAGATCATTATAATAGCAAGGTGCCATCTTTCTTCTCTGTGCATCACATACTTAACATGCGTCAGGTATGGGGAATAAAAGACTACATGTATAACCATATTATTTGAATTTCTATTTTATCAAGTAACAAAGAAACTATGAGCTTAAGAGGATCGTAAGACATGCGTACCAGTCCAATCCCCATACCATATACAAAGCGTCCAATCACAATGACAGGAAAACCAATTGCTAGTGCAGTTATAAGTGCTCCAGCAAGATAGAGAGATGCAGCCACAATTAACTCCCTCTTTCTGCCTTCACATCCAATTCATCACTTCAAATTTACAATGAAAGAAAAATATTGAAAATGTAGCATTATTATTAGAATAATCAAATCACCTAAGAAGTCAGCAACATTGAAGGCCAGCACAGAGCCTATCAAAGCTCCATATAATGATCCGCTGGTCTGCAAAGTTACCATCACAATCGAAAGTAAGACATGAGTGCCAGTGCCTGTTCTCATTTGATACTAAACAAAATAATAAATAACTGTTTTGAATCACAAGAAGACTAAAGGGGAATCTAGCCACATCTATGGAAAGAACAAGCATGAAGTAAACTTTTAACTTACCATCAGACCTACTTCAACAGAAGTCAAGCTATACCATGATGTCCCACTTAAAGTTGGTGACTGCAGGAAAATCCAAATAATAGTTAAGTGAAAAGTTAAAAAGAAGATGAACTGAATTCAAAATAAGACAACTGAAGAAGGAAAAAAATTCTAAAGTCACGGAAGTTCTCATAATCCCTATATTATGTTATTCTTAAAGATCAGTGAACAAATAATTGAAAACTTTAAGTAGCACGATTGCCAAGAAACTTCTAGCTAAAATATTAAGCTTAGTTAATATGTACGAAGAGGAAATCATACTTTAACCCATTTAGGAATAAGAGAATAATTCTGATAATTTTTTCTACACCAATATGCCTATACAGGAAGTGAGTTTTCTAATTATCACCCAAAATTAGAGTGGGCAAAGGTTCCATTAACTTTCTTGGGAAAAAAAATAAAAATCAAACTTTAATTTATTCTAGTCATCTTTGCTGCTGTTTTGGTGTACAACATACGGATTACTTTTGCATATATGGATAAAAGCGAAAATTGGCCAAATCAGCATACTTCCTGCCACCATTTGGTGTTTAAATCTGTATGAAAATGAAAATCACTGACCCTGAGTTATACATTCCCTTTTCCCCAGTTATGTATTTCATAATGTCACATATGCTTTAAGTCTACAAATCAAGATTGTGGTAACTATTTTTAGTATTTGAAACATCTACAATTTTGAGCTTTCTATGGAAAGTCAGTATAATAGAAACAAAAAGTCCAACAGAACATAGTTTGACTCTTAAATCATTGAACAGAAATGGCAGATGCTTGATACCCATTGTTTTTTAGCTGTAACACAACAGAAACCCACCCCCCTAAAACAGATTAATGATCATCTTAGTCCTGCACACACATCTAGATGATATTAAGGTGTAACTTAATAAATCATCAACAAATCTTGCATCATAATTAATACTTGAGAAGAGGAAGAAGAAAAGAATATTTCCTAATTTAAGGCCAATGCTCATTTATTTCTTTCTTATTTAAATCTTATTAACCCTGTCACTCGGCCTCCCTTTTTGTGCTTGTGTTGCATCTCTCTAGAACTCTACTTATTAGTCATTTAACATTTTAAAAAAATGATCACAAAAAAAAAATCTTAATCAAATGCCAACTGTAACAAACTACCAGCTGGAATATTTTTTCCGTACCAACTAGAAACTGCATGGCATTGGCAATCAATTTTATTTAATTAAATTAAATATCACAATCAGCATAATGAAGATATTGTAAAAACTGATGCAGCAATGAATGTTTCCATAAAATCTGAAATCGTCAATGGAAACATGGTACTTTCCTACAGAACAAAACCAAAAGCAAAAACAAACCACAACCAGTAAGAGCACAACCTACTAGTACTTATTATTATGCGTGTTTGCCATTTTCTTAGAAAACAAAAATCCTTTGTAATTATTATAGAGAGTCAGGTCAGGCCTTTATGGTGCTAAGCTTGGAGATATTAAATAATATCAACATGATCAATTACCAACCCTACACCCACTAACTCTTGGGGGTCATGAAGGAAAAACTTTTCCTTTTTTCTTTTTCCTTTTTTTGTCTTTTTTACAGAACAGTAAAGCTATGGAGGATAAATATTCCTCCTACATCAACAAACAGCACAGATTATTACAGATGATATTTTACCAAATAAATATCTACAGAAATATTGAAAAATCATCGTCATAGTGACAGGGCATACCTGGATAGAAATTGTAGCACATGATGTGGCACCAATATCATAGCCATAAAGTAGCCCACCAAATGCTGGGAAAAGAAATCTGACATTTAAAATAATACTCTTTTATGAATGCAGGGAAAACCTTTCTGGAATTCTGTTATTTGCAGCTATTTAATGCACTTGACAGGAGCATAGAACCACAATATTTCAAGATACTTTCATCCCTTGCACTTTTTTTATGGCATAGATGCTTTTCTTGGCCTCTTTATGATGTTTGACTGATGTTTATACTCAGAGCATGCGATTCTCTGATATGCAGAAGGGTTGGAAAACTTAATTATGTTGATGTGGTCTTTATTTTTTGTTATAGTTTGCTTTCTTTTCTATTCTTCCAGAAGTCCTAGTCATAATTAAAATGAAAGCATGATAAAATGAAAAAGAAAAAAGAAAAAACTTGTTGTAATTCATAAATTATAGTTATCTTGCTTCTTTGTTGGCCTATAGAAGTCAGGCTTAAGACTTGCTGTTTAGTAGGCATTAACCATTTGCTTCTAAGTACATCAAATCAAATAGCTCAGTGGAAAAGAATGAAGCCACAAAGGCATCATTAAATGAACGGAAATATCTGAAAATAAAGAGCACGTCAGAGCTTCAAACCATCTTTGCAGGAGCAAAGGCTTCCACCATAAATTAGAAAATTAACTGCAGAGTCTGTATGTGGGCACTACTATTCATTTTAACAATTGTCAGTTGTACAATTTTGATCACTATTTCATCCATAAGTAATGTACATAGAATGATAATATCAATGCATGATACATACGGTAGGATTGCAGCATAGGTAGAATAGTTCTCAGGTCCATGAATCCCATTAAGAAGAGGCTCCCGAGCACCAACATTATCACAAGATGATGTTATTTCCTAATTAAAAAAGTAACATGTCTAACAAATTATGAATAATAAAAAACCCACCTAAAACCAACAATAATTTTGATTTTTATTGCCAGTAAAACAGCATGTGCCTTTATGTACCTTTGCTTTTTGTGTTCATATTTCTGCTTAAAATTTCAGACATGAGGTGGTCTCAAAATAGGCTAGTTTTCCCCATTTTTTATTTGACTAAACAATACTTGAGTATTTTAATGATGGAAAAGCGGAAATTTCAAATGCAGTTAATCTCTGCAGTACTTTCTAAACATCCAGAAAGAGCACAAAATATAGAATGATATGCGTGCTAACACAGGAAAACAAAAGATTAGCTAGAGCTCAGTTGCAAGGAATATGGAATTCTGTGTGTGTGTGTGTGTGTGATTCCCAACAAATTATAACGATTCTTATGAACCCAAATTCATACTATTTCCCAATTTCCGAGCAACCAATCCTCCAATACATTTTTTCAGAAACCAAATAATCGACGAAGAACCTATTGAACATGAAAAATCCGAAAACAAAACATTTGCAGCCAGAATATCGAATAGGAGTGAAACCTTGTCGATACGGGGCAGAGTTTCCCGCGGGGGTTTAGTCGCCATTGTTGTAGACTAGCCAAGTCTGCGAAGGACGCGCGCCGAAATTGGCTCAGGAGGGAGAAACATGTCTCATGATTACGTAGACGCTAACTGGAAATGACAACTGGAAAAAATATTATTACAGGTTAAATTTATAACTATTTGATTACCGTAACTTTATTTAATTCAATTTAAGTTTTATATTTTAAAGCTTTTTAATTAAATTTGAATAGGTTTACAATTTTTTTTAATTTAGTCTTATTATTATATATTTTTTAAATTTTTTTGTAAATATTTTTATTAGCAACAAAAGTTTTGAGACATTGTATTATTTGAAAGAATTTTTTAAAAGAAAATAAAATAGTAAAAAATGGACTTCCAAGGCATCTGGTTATCATAAATCTAATTTTTTTTTCTATTTTGTAAATTGTGGTTAGGAATTAAATAGCCCAAAATTAATATCATAATTATAAAATTATACATGTGACATCCAATTTTATAAAAATTTGTCACACCTGCAGCTCTCTTTTTATTATTTTCACTAGTCAACATTTTTCCTCTCATATTCCTCAACTCATTTCTCACATCCTCATCACTGCTTAAGCTATTTTTTCTCATATATATTTTATGCACAATTCAGCTTTTCTCTCCAATCCAAATTGCTTCCTCTCTTAATTAATGTTTGATTACCAATTCAATTTACAACTGAACTTTCAATTATTGGAATAAAAATTTGATTATAGCTTAAAAACAAGTTTGAATTTTTTTTTTAAAAAAACTGATATAGCTAATACTTTGTCCCAGAGCATTCATTGATAAATATAATAATTTAAAATTAGTTAACCCCTCATTAGCTGATGATATAATACGTTAATATTATAAAGAATTAAATCAAAGAGTGTGGGATCACTAATGTCTCATTACTTAAGTGGTCTTTGTAATTTAATGGATGTTATATTAATTGAGGAAGTTATCTACATGTGCTATGGGGAAAAAATTTACCATAGTATTCCTTATCTCGTGTGTTATTTAAATAAAAAAAAATCTAGTTGAATTGTTAGATGTCACCAAATTACTTTTGCACATGAAATAATGAAACACAATGAGCGCTAATTATTTAATATAAAAATTTCTTTTATTTAATTCTTAAAATTTTTAATTCCATTTTATTTTATATGAGAAGCGATTCTTAAGAAGTTGAGGTCTTGAGTTGAGAGAATAATTTTGGAAAGCCTCCGCCCTATGTTATTATTAATAGAGAAAACTTACAAGAAGAAGCATGTTATTGGACAGACAACCTAGATTTTGGAATGTTAGTAGCCACACAATGAAGCAATCAATAAATCAATGATTGAAGGGTTGTTTTCAGTGTCACTGTCAGAACCTAGACCAATGCCATGAATGGTTAATACTCAGTAATACTCTTTCTTCCTTCCACGCCAAACTCCCAGGGCAGTAAACCACATCATTGTTCAGCATTGGTTCCGCGATTGAAAATACGCAAGGCTAGGCTATACTAGGTTTTAGCTAAATACAAGAGTGAGGGGCCAACTTTTCCTTACTAATACATTTATATATAATATTTTATTTGTATTTTTATTTTAATATTTATTATTATTTTTATAATAATTTTATAATATTGAATGAATAAAAGTATTAGGATAGTAAATCATGCATAATCAAATATAAATTTTAAAAAAATATAATCAATAAGATTCTAGCACAATGAGTAGGAAGGTAGTCATATATATGAAAAAGATCCTATTAGGAATATCCTTGATGCTAATAAAAATACAAAAAGTGAAATTTTTTTAAAAAATTAAAAAATACATTAAGATAAGTACGTTCATAAATTAATAAAATATTTATTTTATTTCTATTTAAATATAAGAATAAAAGATACATATATAATGAATAATATATAGATACATATATATACCTATATAGTAATATATGTAATGTATACATTGAAGGGGGTGGTTCATTGACAATATATATACAGGTAGCATAGGGAAGAAAGAGGGGTGGTAGGAGGTAATCATTAGAAACACTATTGTTATATGAAAAGGCCCCCAATGACCAACCTGGATCCATGGCTAACACATAGGTTAATTCTACATTATAAATTTAAAGTTTATGTCTATTACCCTATATGAGACTTCATTTTAAACTCAAATTTGAATCTTTTAAAAAACCTGACATGACTTGAAACCTATTAAAAAATAAAATTGAAAAAAATTATCAACTTTAATTTTAAAAAAAAACTTCAAACTTTAAACTTCTAATCATTAAATATATTGTTCATATATATTTATCCTATGACTTATATTTAAGCAACATAATGAAAAAGTAGTTAGCCTCTTTACTTTTATAAACTCACTCACCTCTCTTCTCTTGTGATTTTGTCGATGTAGGACTCATATGTTAACTCGCTTACTCTCACCAACAAAAATGTGGCAATATAAAAAGTAGTGAGGAAGGATATCTCAACACATATAATGCATATTCCTACATCTATTTTAATCCATCAAAGAAACAAGGACGTTTATAAAAGCTAATTTATATTAATTATATTATATATATTAAATAATAATAATAATAATAATAAGCCTTACCTAATAGGCTTTAAGCTATGCCTTACTTAAATAAATCAAACATGTTTGTAGGCCTAAGTCTAATCTATTTAGTTAAATAAGCTAGGTCAAATCAGGCCTTATATAAGTTAAACTCTAGACTCCTGTTATGAGCTTGACCTATTTCCACCCATATACATGGGGTGTACTTTGAACTACATCATAGTTCTACCAATTGAAACATTAAATAAAGCACGATGAGACCTAACCACATTATTCTCGCTAATGTAGGGTCCCATCGTGCACACCTTAGAATTAGAATGATCAGCACGAATTCTCAACATCCTTTTGTGAGAAGTAATAAGACCATGTTTGATATGATGGAAGATTTTCAAACAAATGTAAATAGAAATAGAAATGGGAAAGGGGATAAAAAAACATGTTTGATGCATTAGAAAAAATAGATAAAATTCTAACATAAGTTTTATTTGGTATGTGTATTAAATAATATAAATGGATAACTATACCCTTATTTGAAATAAATGATTTTAATCTAAAAAAAAAAACAAAAATCATCTCCAACCATAATATTAACTAACCAATAAACTTAAAGAGGAGTCGTAGTTGACTCCACCTATCCAAGAGGTCACACTGCCTTTAATATAGTACTAACCAACCAATCAACTGCAAAGTTTCCTAACTTACGTTATATTTAGTATGATGGAATTAGGAAAAAGGAAGAGAAAATGAGAATGTTAAAAATGTTTGTTTAGGGTGTTGGAAGTGACATATCTTAGCCTGTTTGGTTTGCTTACATGGAGGGGTTATGTGAAGTAATGTGTTTTACATCATATAATTTAATGTGTTTGGTTGGGCAAGAAAGCCTCACTTGAGTAAAGCCGATCACCTTAATTGCTGTGAAGAAGATTACATCCATTTTACCAAGTAAAGACCATCACATCATTGTGAAAGAAATGCAAAAATCTAAATTGTGCCTTACAACACTAAAATAGACATGTCTCATCTTCTTTTTCTTCATCCTTCGATATCATCATTTGGCCTCCCTCCTCACTCACTGGCGTTGTCACCACCAGCACCATTACCAACATCTATCACTGATGTCATCACCCTCATCATCATAGGCATCCACCTCTGTCCAGATCTAAGCCCATTGACGTAACCTTTGTAACATTCTAATAAAAAACAACCTCGAAAACCTCCAAACACAACAAAAACTGACCAAACAAGACAAAATAAGGTGAAACAAAGATAGATTGAGGCCTACTACAATGCTATCGCGGCCTAGGAGAAGCAAAATGGGTTGGCATTGTGGGCAAGCTTGTGGTGCCACAGTGCCATCTACTAATACAATATTAGCAATTTGCTGATTTTCAGGATCAACTTCTAATATGCACAACTTTGCGCTCTGGCCTCTGATTAACCCGATTCCAACTCCTATAGGTTGCTCTCATCACAATCTATTTGTAGACACTAGTTTTACCTCAATCCATCTCCGTATGGAGATTCTAGATGTCCATGACCGATTTGGTCACTTTTTAACCCAAAACTTACAACCTAACACACCCAATTGCTACCAATAGCCATTTGGCAACTCATGACCCTTTGCATAGGTCACAAAAGACACATCCAGCTTGTTCAGGGGGGTTTCGCCCTTGAGCAATCACTCTTCCGAGTTTTAACCCCCTTAAACCCCAAATCAATACAATGGGCTATATGCCCAATTTACATATACAAGGCCCGAAACCCACTTTGGGCTATCAAACAAGACCTACCAGGCTTACAACCACATGTACCAATATGCAATGACCCATATCGAGGTCCAAATCATATCACATGTACACCACATACCTATAAATCACAAACAGGGCTTTAAGCCACATTCGTAACAATCATCATTTCATATTTCATAACCATAACACACATTGACATCTTGCCATTTCCAACAGCATTCACCATCACCTAACCAATTACACGCTATCACATATAACATAATACTCCCAAAAATACTCGAAATAGGTGATACTTATAATTAGACTACTTGGCACAAAATGAAACATAAACAAACCGTTATGTACACCAGCTACCAATGCACATATTCCTGAGCCAAGGAGGAAACTAAGACTTTTTAGCCTTCTTCGAACTAGTACTAGCTTCTTTTTCTGAAATGTTAACCACAACAAGTGTGAGACAGAGTCTCAATAATCGGGAAAACACTCAACATACAACTAATATCCACAAATCTATACATCTATGCATATAGTGCAGTGCAATGCATAATGTTATAGTATGCATGTCTCTCTCATACACGGCTAGAACCATAAGTTAATGTCATCACGAGACATTTTCAATAGGTGATTTCCTTTCAACAACCAGTGAAAACTAATTCCGGGACATCACCAACCTTACCTTACACTAGTATTTCCCAGCCAAAGGTTATACTAATACTTGGACTGTGACTCTCCTTTCCTTAGACCACCCAAATTGGTGGTGATTTAGGGAATGTGCAATATACTACCACCTGACTCTCTTGGCCATAGAAGAGGATTTAGTGGCAGAGATGTATTATCATATTATCATATTTCAACTCATCATCATCACCTAGCCCACCATATCTCAATATGCTCAATGCGGCGATAATGTTCAATGTCATGCCAACATGCCTATA
Organism: Adenanthera pavonina; assembly: GCA_026686845.1. NCBI lineage: Eukaryota > Viridiplantae > Streptophyta > Magnoliopsida > Fabales > Fabaceae > Adenanthera > Adenanthera pavonina. Next base: position 46,115,077 of record JAIVEN010000001.1, on the reverse strand, counting down.
TTACCATGCAATCATCATCATTATCATAATCACTATCAATGTCATACTAGAATGTTATCATATAGGAATGCTCATGAATTATACATATATAACACCATGTTTATCATCATTACAAGCAAGGAGAAAAGATCAAAAGTCACATACCTCTTCTAGCCATATATATATATCACGATATGAAAAAGGCCACGCATACACAAAAATAACATCGTGGTATGAAAAGAAATATGCATATATATAAAAACACAAAAGCAACAATTAACACATATACATATACATATACACCCTGTTACCTCAAAGTGAAGACATGATGCACATAGGGGAAATGGGCAAGCCTCTGAAGCACCAACCATAAACCACATATTTCCAATTAACGAATTATACACTACAACACCATAATACCTTCAATTAACATACTATGCACATTAACCAAAATCCACAATTCAGCTATTCAAGCATAACCCATAATCTCAATAGCACCAACACCACCAATAAGCCCCAATTACTTATTCATATCATAAACAACCATATACAATTCGAATTCCATATAACCCCAAAGGATTCAAGGCTAGCGTTTCACACAAATCATCCAAAACTCGTATTCAAGCCTCAAGGACACTAAAAAACACTTCAACAATCCATTTACAACTATTTCAATTGGTAAAATCATCACCCAACTCGAAATCTAGAACATTCCAACAAATTTCACACCAACACAACAAGAAAAGAGAAGAGGAAGAATGGAAATCCACTTACCAACTAATATTGAAACTTCCCAAAGTCAAAAATCACCTCCCAAGACCGGAGATCACAAACCCTAGCAGAGCAAATCTCCTTCTTCTTCATTTTCTTCTGTTCCATCGATTGAATCATGTTTTGATTTAAAGAAAATTTGTGACTTGCACTGCAGCGCCAACAAGCTCGCCGTGGCATGAGGCCTATCGACCGAAAATAAATTTGACATCATCAACTCGATCACCGTAGTATGGTGTCCTTCTATTTCCATTTTCAAACTCTGTCTGACTTGATTCTTTCTCCGGTCCTAAACCTACCGGTATTGCATAAATAACAAGTACACTTTCCATTAACTTGAGGCTAGGTCCAAAATAATATGTTAAGGGTTGTTACTACCTTCTTCCCTGTTAGGCCCTCACCGCTGTTCACCATCACTATTCATCCATCATCAAACCCTCATCTTCCAGATCGACCCTTACTACCTTCAAGATCGCTTTTCTCAACAAAGTTCCTTCTTTGAACTTGATCTATGAACTCACTCTTTGAACTCCTCCTTGGTTTAGCAACGACACCAAGGAAGTTTTGATTTTCATCACCAGCCATGAGTTTGATGAAGCTAAGCTTCATCACTAGTAAGAGATTGAGGTGGAAGGAGGAAAAAAGTTCCAAATCTAGCAAGGAACTTCATCACTGTTTTATACCTTTTTTTTTTATTTTACTGGTTGTGTTTGTTTCTTCATTGGAGATGGTGGAGGAATGAGGAAGGAGTGAGAGATTGAGGTGGAAGGAAAAAGAAGTGGCTACCAAAGATAGGATGGCGGTAATTGATGGAGGAAGACGATGGAGGAGGGAAGGATAAAGAAAGAAGAAAGTGTTATTTAAGTTAGGGGCACTTTAGTCTTTTCAAATTTATCTATATTTAATTAAATATGAAAAACAAATTTAATTCCCACATTCTCAATACCATACCAAACAAACTCATTTGTAATTATTATTCTATTATATTTCTTCACATCCTTCCCATTACATTATCTAACTTATTTAAATTGAATGAAACAAGTTATTTAGGAAAGCCCATTTCCATAAAAAAGGTGGAACTTAACTTCCACAAGGGTACCAGGGAAGTGGACCACTTCCATGGAAATGTAATTTTTTGGACCCATATACCCTTTCTAATTTGATTAATGACTCTTCTTTTTCCCTTTGTGATTGCCTTCAACCCATCTCTTTCTTTTGCCAGCATCATCGTCTCCCATCATCTCCACCACAGTGGCTCCATCTTAGCGATAGCGATAGCAGTAGTGAGGATGATAGTGAGGTCAATAGCTGATAAAGATTATGGCTCACAATGATTTTTGGGTGACAACTATAATGGCTCACAATGGTTTGCTTGTAATCAGATTTTAGGTGTGACGTGATTTCTGGGTTGTTGGGCAGTCTTCAATAGGATTTTTGGGTTGTTGGAGTGGGCCTTTGTGGTGTTTGATTTCTAGTTCATTGTTCTTGTCTCCCCTATCTAGTGATTCCTATTTGTGGTGTTCACTTTATGGTGGAAGTATGTGATTTCTACTTTTAGTTTTATTATGGTGGTCTTTGATTCTTTGATTGAGCTACTTGATTCTAGCCATAGTGTTCTATGATTTTTTTTTGTTATTGATACGTATTTTTTCTTATTGGTATGTGGTGGTCTAATAGTGGTACATATGGTGGCTTGGTTCCTGCCACAATGGTTCATCATAGGTTTGTTTTTGAAATGCCTAGAGTTTTCTAATCTGGTGGTGTTTATCGTAGTTTCAGGTGGTTTGCCAATGATTTAGTGTGGTTAATGGTGGTGTTGTTTGTGGGTATATTTTTTTAAAATTTTTAGAAATGTATTTTTGTCTTTTCACATTATAATACAAAGATGAAATAAAAATTATAAAACACTTTTACCCGTAATACCAAATGTACCTTTAAACCACACTCCTTTTCATTTGTTTTTCATTTCCATTTCTTTTTTCATTTTCACTTTCTTCAAAATCACTTATATAAAACAAACAGGGCTTTTAGTGTTAGAGAAAACAGGCCCCACCTAAGGAATTCTTTAATTTCAAAATTTATTGCAAAATCTCTTCATTTCTCCAACCTCAGACAATAGCCTTCTTCTTCTTTTTTTTTTTTTAAATATCCAGGGCTTTATTTGACAAGCAAGAAGGAATACTTAGTCTATTCCATTCCAATTTTCATTTATTGGCAAAGGATAACCTTAATGATTTTTATATTTCAAAAGAATTAGCTTTCAAAAATCGATTAAAAAAATACTCTTGTTGTATAAAAAAGAAATTAAAATATCTAATATCTATTATATTCTTATAATCATTACTTAATTACAATTTTTTATTATTAATTTTTATTAGGGATAACATTTCACACCTAAAAAATATTTTTATTAAATCTCGCATTCATATTCGTATTCTATTATATTTTGCATGGCTTTTCATCAAATCCTACGAAGGATTAGTACTTCATTTCAAATTACAATTACAAGTGGAAAAATTGGACTTAAGTGACTATAATAACAAATTCTTTTTTTTTTTTGCCACTATAATAACAAATTCTTGGTGCTTCCTTATAAGGTGTATTTGTTACAATAGTATTATGGTTCAAAATCAAATTAAATCAAGTAATATGAATTGAACTGAATTTGGCCAAAAAACAAAAAGAATTGAACTAAATTAACTCGTGAGTGTTGGCCATAAAATTATTGTTAAGCTAAATTAAATAAATTCTCATTTTGTACTTTTTCTATATCAATTGATTGATAAATTATTTTAGTTTGGTTCTGTTCTTTTATCTCTTAATATAATTTTTTTTAATCCACAAGAGCCGCTTAACGCTTAAATGAAGGAATCGTGTCCTTGTGGTTATGTTTTTGTTCTGTAAACACTCTTCACATGATACTTATTCCTGTTTTGCATAAAATATGTATAATATTCTTCTTACTGCCTTGTGGGCAGAAGTTACTTGTTAGGGCTCGAACGGTGAACTTTACTAGTGTTTGGTTTGGACAATTGAAAGTTTGAACTTGTAATTAATTCTCTGCTTGGTCAAGTAGGGAAAATGAAAAGGATAAAAAATGAAAAGAGGAAATAAAAAAAAGTAAGGAGAATAATTTTCTCCTCATATAAATAAAAGAAAATAAGAAATAGAGAAAATTAGTTAATTTTAAATTAATAATAATATTTTTATTCTTTTTAAAAAAATATTTACATATAAGAAAATTTGTTATTCAATCATATTATTTATATAATTTTTATATTATATTAATAAATAAAATTAAAATATATAATTTTAATTTTATTCTTAATTTAAAATTATTTTATCCAATGTTATTTTTTATTTTTAAAATTATTTTTTAAGTATTGATTTCAAAAATTTAAAATAATACTAAAATTGAAAAATGGTGTGGAAATGTGAAAAATTTTTTCTCTGAAATCTTTTCATTTTTAAGAAAAAAATTGAAAAAAAAAAAAAGACTCATGCCTTATTTTTCCCACTTTTATAGAATTTAAAAAAATCCACTTTTTTCTCAAACTGAAAAGATACGGTTGTTTTCCTCGCAACTTTTCTCTAACCCCTCTTTTTATCCCGGCCAAGGAAAGGGTAAATCTGTTCTGAACCGAAGCCCGTGGGTTCAGAGCCTCTCGGTCTCGCACTCTTCCTCATCTGCACACCGCCGTCGTTTAGTATCTCCGGCTGTGCTGCAACGACGCCACCGGCCACCGGCGAGCTGACTCCGAAGAGTCTTCCCCATAGCGCCTCTGTGATTGAGCTGAAGAGAAGATCCCCTCTCCAATCTCCAATTTCTTTCAGGTTGAAAGCTGCTTTTCTTAGACTGATGCTATGCGATTGTTAAGTCTTTGTTACTTGATACTAGTCTATGAATTGACGAAAAGTACAATGATGTGCCCCTTGCATGAATTTCTTGTCCCTGAACGGGGTAGTAGTCTGATGAAGTAGAAATCCTCCCTGTCCAATATAAATTTCTCTTACTCCATCTGACGGAGAGCCTCCATTACTCACTCTATTTTAGTTTCTGATGGAATGACTATTATTTTTATGTTACAAATTATTGTTCCCTTCTCCTACCAGTCCTATGTCTTGGTTCATTTGCCTGACCTCTTCTCCTTTTCACTGAGTGATGTTTGTTTGCTGGAGATAGCTGTATATTACTTCTGTAATAAGCCCTGCACTCCTGCCAGTGCGGTGTATGGTTTTCAATCTCCTAATATGGTTTATCTTAGTTTGTACAGTTTGCTGGTGCATGGTTGATGCTTTTGAGTACAAAATTAGCACTCCATATTAGGCACATGCGCATGTTACATTTAGTTCCTCACTACCTAGGAAATCTCTTCATAGAAAAGGAAAGAGATTACCTAACTTATTTAAATGGTGTTCAGTATTATCTATTTATGTTTTCTATTTTTCATCCCTTTATTTTGGTCATTTCAAGAATTGGATTTTGAAATTTAGTTACATACCACTGCACATTGAAGTGATAAAGTACAATGCTACATATATTCACATTGAGTTATGAAATTTCATCTATAAGGTAATAGTAATAATTGGCTAAGAGTTTGGTTTCTTTTTATCATAGGACCAAATTGTAATGATTTACTGTTGAAGCAACTTATAGTTTCTTTTTGATTGGTCACTTATTTCCTTTTTCAATTTATTAATGGTTGTATTCTTATGTTCAGTTTGAGAATGTCCTCCACAGTTGTGGGGAGCTTATTAGCTTGGTATTTTTGGTTGGAACACTTGGAGGAAGAAATTGTTTAAATTTCACTAGTGGACTTGTGAAAATTCAAGATGTAAAATTATCATTTGCTTCATATGTATGTATGTATTTTTGTTTGAAAATATTATTAGTCTTGATTTTGTATTTTAATCTTTTAAATATTGCTATCAAAAGTTGAGATGTTTGAATTTTATTCTTTGGATGTTTATGTAAAGATATTGCATCTGATGTGCTATTTTTTGTAGTTCATGTTCACATTCTATATATTTAAATATGGAATGGTGAACACGTTTGGTTTAGGCGTAAAATGTGATACTAGGGCAATTATAATGGGATGGGCTTGGAGAAAGTCTGCCCTGCCCTATTACCATTTGCAGTCGTGAACTTGAAATGCATAAGTTGGGCTGTGGCAGGTTCTCCATTTATGTTGCTAAAATTATTTGTGAGTTGAGAATAGCAACTTGGGATTCCAGGTGCTGCAGAAGCTATTTGTACAGAGTTCAGGCAGTACGTGAGGTTGCCTCATCCCTCAGGCAACAATTTTGGGAATGAATAAAAAATTTGGAGGTGGCAGGAAGCCAACAGGGACTCCATCCCTGGCTTGGTCCAGTGTTGTTGTTGTCTTCTCTCTTCTTGCTGGTGCCTCTATCGTCCATAATATCTATAAGCCTAATCTTGTAAGCTTTCTCACCATGGCTTTTCTGGCCTTTTTGATTACCTTTTGACTGTGAATTAGGACTTTCATATGCTAGAGGACTATGTTGTGTGTGCTCTATCTGATGAAACTGGAATTTTGGATTCCTGTGACAGAATATGATGCATTGGGAAGGGGGGCATATGGTCGTCCTTGATTGAAATCATGACTGTTCTTAATTTTTTAAATAAAAATTTGAGGAAGAAGGCTAGATCTAGCCCCTGTTTGGTACAGAGGGGAGGCCCTCCCCTCCCCTCCCCCTATTTGGATAAGCATTTTAAGGGGAGGGGAGGAGAGCAACTCTCCTACCCTCCCCCTCAAATTGATTCCCCCCGAAATCGGGGATCGTTTTATTTATTTATTTTTATAAATAAAAAAATTATTTAAAAATAAAACAATTATTAAAAAATTCTAAAAACATAAAAATATTTATCTGAAGATTCCTAATGCCAAAAAATATTACATTCAAATCTTATATCTCAAAAAGTTAATATAAAAAATTTCAATATTGAGTATAAAATTATGAGTATCAGTATAAAATATTAAAGTATAATTTTATACTCAATATTGAAATTTTTTATACTCAAAAAAATAATAGAAAATTTCTTTAATTTCAAGAGTAAAATGATCAAATTATTATTAACTCCCCTCCCCTCTTGAACCAAATAACAAATTATTAAAATTCCTTCCCTTCCCTTCCTTTCTCTTCCCTTCTCTCCATATCTCATTTCTCCCTCCCTCCCCTTTCCTCCATTAAAATCCCTCCCCTTCCCCTCCCTCCTACCAAACACTCCCTTAGAAAATACAAAACGGCATCATTTTAGGTTTATTTTGATTAGATATTAGGCCAAATAACCATGTTTGCATCATCTAATAGCCAAAGTGTTCGACAAGTAGCTAACTCTGTCAACAATTTGGATGAGGTTACTAATTAGAGAGTGATATTAAAAATTAGTATGTACATATAGGATGAAATTGACATAAAAAAATAGGACAAAACTGAAGTGAAACTAACCTAAATTTAGGGGATGAAAAATGAATTTTTGCATGTTTGTTGACACCTCTGTTTTGGTTGGTTGACAAAATATCATTGACATATCTTTCATGTCATGTGTCTTTTCTTTTTTTCTTTGGATTTTGGACTTTGTCCATCTTTCATTTTGGCAACTATAATTTTAACTCTGGATTTTTTTCTCTGTAGACATTGCCTCCAGTTGATGGAGCTGATGGGACCAAACAGAGGCTAGATAAGAAAGACTAATTATGTCTTCCTTTTGAAAATTTCAACATCTGGAAGATGACCTGGTCTTGCGGCCTAAAAAGCTAATGACAAGATATGCAAGCGAGCTTGGTCCAAACTGAGGACTGTTCTCTTTAATATTTTTGGCGGGATTTTTGTTCCCTGTATCTTTTTAGTGTATGAGATGAGTATCAAAACAACAGTTTGTGAGAGGCATAATGGGGCATTGTAGAAACATCGAATAGCTTAAAGTGATTGGAAGGAAAAGAGAGATATATACCTTTGTCGTGAATTGTTATTTTTTTCTCTTTAATGATCGCTTGATTAATTTATACACAGCAACATCTCTCCCCAATTGAATTTGATATTATCTACGACTAACTTAAAATATCTTTGGGTCAAAGTAGTTTGACTCTTTGTTTGGATTGATGGGACAATAGGGAAGAGAGAAAAACTAGGGGGAAAACTAGAAAGAATCTAATCCTCTCAGTTTTCTTCACCCCTTATTTTCTCTTCAATTCAAATTTCAAACGAAGTCTGAGAGAAATACATTTGTGGCACTGGTTTAATCTTGAAAATTGTTGAAATATGTACTTCCGTTAATGCTTGGAAGGAATTACTAAGAGTTTGGGAGTCCCAAAAGTATAATGTGGAGTCTAGGTGATGGATCTAACATTAGTCCATTAGTTCTAGCACTATCACTGGACCCATTTACCATCACTAAATCCACTTTGTGGGATTTGCCTCATGTCACCTTTCTGTGGATCTGCCCTTGCTTTCATTTACGACACTGCTACTACTCTAATTGGCACCCTTGATGATAGGCGCAGGACGGGAAGCTTCTTGGAACATTCCGCATATGACTTTCTAACAGATTGGACCTTCTTAAGCACGGAAGAGATCTGGTCTGGGACTTGATATGGGAGTGGATTTCAGGTGTAGCAGAGAACTCTCTACTACCAGATTGTGCTCACATGGCTGAAGTATGAACGAGTTGATTGGCCATGCATTGCATGAGAGATTGCATCAAAGTCCAAACATCTTGCGTGACGTGGAACGATGGCAATGAAGCTGGAAGCTGGAAGTATGTTGGAATGTTGTCCTATTTGGTTATGGCTAGGGGATGGATCTTGCGGTGGACAACGCGTTGCAAAACGTTATTTAATACAGAAGATGTCGCAGTTGAAAATCTCCTGTTCAGGTGTGTCGCTTTGGCCTCAAGCTGTGCAATTCCAACACATACGCGATAAGATTGGAGTGAAGATAACCAAACGTTTTGTCAAGTGGCAGCCTCCCCAATTGGGATGGGTTATCTTAGAATGGATGACCCACCCGACAAGAATGTAAGTTGGATTTGTTATATTCTTTCTTTTCTTTTTCGCCGAAAAGTTGGATTTATATCATGTATTCATATATCTAAGAGTGGCACCAAAGAATAGAATTATATATGAAGTTCACAATTTACTAACATGTTTACTACCTCTTTTCTTTTTACCTCTAATGTGCTAATGCATTATACATGTATTTTTATAAATGTATAATATCTAGATTTTGACAGTTAGTTGTTATTGATTAAAAAAAAAAAAACTCTCATTTGATGACTTTACTTCAATAATTTCTTGCCAATTTTAGATTTTACATTTACTCATTTCTTTTCCTATTGTGGTGGAAATATTATTTTATTCTTTACGACTTTCTTGCTAATAAATTGGATTGACAGAAGACCTCTTGCTAATTTGATGGACGTCTACTCATGATTAAAGGGAAATTTTGTGTGATCAATGAAAAATATAAATGCATTATCTAAAATCTACAAGACAAAACATTCTTATGGTGATGCTGAAAGGTATTATAATTCATTGGATCTGAGTTTTAATAAGTTATTATAAATAAGTCAACAAAAAGCCGCATAATTTTTTTCCCCAAACATCTTGATAACATTATGACCAAAAAAAACATGTTGATAAAAGGGAAAGAGGCACTTAAATTGTTTATGGAAGTTAAGTGATCAAAATAAACATAAAATAATAAAAAATAAAATTTAAAATAGGGTTAAGAGAATAAAATAAAATAAAAACTAAGCTGTCAACAAAGGTTGGTCTAATTGCCCATGTGAGACATTTGCTGGTGTGTAATTAAATATAATTCTATTTCAAATACTATTTGAGTCATGATACTTATTTAAACCCTAGTAAATTTTTAAGATCTAATGCACCAAATTTTTTTAATTTAAGTTACAATTAAACTTAATATTAAATAAAGTAAATTGACACAAGAATATATTTTTTCCAAATTTCGATATTGTTTTAAATAAAAAAGTACTTCAAAAATAAAATAAAATTGAAAGAGCAAATGAAGAGGGAGGGCAATAAGGTGACTGGAAAACCGGAAGGGAACGTGTGGAGAAGGAGAGGGGGGCATCGGACATCACTCAGAGACAGAAGATGGGATCCCCATTGGACTCGTTCCCCCTCTCATTTTCAAAATCTCACATCTCTGCTCTCTCACACACCATCATCTCATCCAACGGCCCCATCTCGTGTTTCATATATTTCCCATTTTCCACTTTCTCCCTCCCCTTCTCACCCCCTCCCTCTCTTCTCTCTCCATCCCTCGTCAATCCTTGAGGTCTACTTCTCTTGCTTCGCTTCTCTTACGTTATCATCTCGATCCGCTTCAATGCCTCTTAGATCTGTCCCTTGCATTTCTATTCTATTCAGAAATTGATCATGGATGCGTAATCTTTTTGTTCTCGGTTTTGATGTTGGGAGGATTGTTACCTACATTATGATTTAGATGATGTGTGTGAGGTTCTTTTATTTTTTGTTTTTATCGGGATCTTTTTTCGACGATAAATGTTTGCGTTGGATGGTGGAGTGGATTCCTGCCCGCAATTTGAAATTTTGAATTATTTGATGCGTGTAAATTTCTTGCTGTCTAGGTTGTTTTCAATTGAGCGATCTAGGCTTTGTTCGCGCAGTGGGTGCCTGAGTTTTTTGAACTTTGAATGCGTTTGATTGGTGGCATACTTTCTTTACTTTTCGTAGAATTCTTGCTATCGGTTTGGATCTATGGGTGGCTAGAAAATCTCGTTCGATTGAATGTGAAAATAATGTGATTTGTAAACTCTGGTGCTGGTTTCCGTCTGAAGCTATGTGTACATTCTCCCATTGATATTGTTAACATTCTTAATGCTCCCCCGCCCTACTAAGCATTGCTCAGGCTGACTTCAAGTTTCTTGTCTGGGCAACTTCTTGTTTTTCTTTTGCCGTTGGTGTTTGTAATCCTCTTGTTTGAGGAATATTTTAGGTGCTCTTTCTTACGCATGGTGCGGGTGCGTGAGGTGTTCTGGGTGTTAGTGTATGCTTTTTCGTATGTGTTAAGAAACTTTGCTAAAGTCATATCTTTAGTGTCCATTCCCTCTTCCCACTTACCATGTGAATTATGTGATTGCATATATAAGTTTATATCTATTTTTAGCTACTATATCTGCATGATGGTGTTTTTATCGAAGTTATTTATTGCCTGTACTGTATATTTTCATCATTACCTTCCTTATATCATGCTGTACAATCCATGATGTATTCTCCACTTGAGGTTGACTTGACTTTTAGATGTTCGATGTTACTCCAAAAATACATGCCTTGCATTTGTTTGAAGTTTACAGGACATCAGTCTCTTGATAAATGGGAAGCATCTCTTTTATCTGTATGATATAAAACTAAATAAGGCTATTTGGCAACATTTATGTTTATTTTATGATATCATAACGACAGTCTGGTTGTTGCTTCATCATCTGAGATCTTTCTGGCTTTATTCAACTTCTATGTTGAGTGGTTTTGCTTATATAAATGATACACATCTTACTAGTTGTTTATTTAGCAGATAGCAGAAGATGGCAGATGCTGAGGATATTCAACCTCTTGTTTGTGATAATGGAACAGGAATGGTCAAGGTACGAAATTGATCTTATTTTCTTTTATTTCATTTTAGAATATAACGAGTTACATCACTTTCTTTAAATGCTTTACTCTGTCCTTTAGTAAGTCTTAAATAACGCATTGCAATGTTCTCTTCAGGCTGGTTTTGCTGGAGATGATGCCCCACGTGCTGTGTTTCCCAGCATTGTAGGTCGTCCTCGTCACACTGGTGTGATGGTTGGTATGGGCCAAAAAGATGCATATGTAGGTGATGAGGCACAATCTAAGCGTGGTATTCTGACTCTCAAATACCCAATTGAGCATGGAATTGTTAGCAACTGGGATGATATGGAAAAGATTTGGCATCATACCTTCTATAATGAGCTCCGTGTTGCTCCAGAAGAGCATCCAGTTCTTTTAACTGAGGCTCCACTAAATCCTAAGGCTAATCGTGAGAAGATGACCCAAATTATGTTTGAGACCTTTAACACCCCCGCTATGTATGTAGCCATTCAAGCTGTTCTTTCATTGTATGCTAGTGGTCGTACAACTGGTAAGCAACTTTTGTATTGCTTGACATGCTCTGAGGTAGTTTTTCAACTTATCCGGGGAGGTTTAAGATATTGACTTGTGACAAGTTCCAAAAGTATCTAGAAAGCATATATTGTCACATTATTGTTAAACATGGGATGGGAGTGAAAATTGTTGCCTTCTTCTTTTTTTTTTTTTTTTCCTGCATGATTACACTTAGTTTGCCACATAAGCAAGATAATGCTCCTGTTGTCAGCTGGGACCATATGAAATAACCAAGAGTTGTGCCTTTGTTGTTTCACTTAATCATATCATGGGTTTTTATCAAAGTTGTCATTTTGTTTTTCTAATGATGATTTAACTGCTTTCCCTTTGCAGGTATTGTGTTGGATTCTGGTGATGGTGTCAGCCACACGGTCCCTATCTATGAGGGTTATGCTCTCCCTCATGCCATCCTTCGTCTTGACCTGGCTGGTCGTGACCTCACAGAATATTTGATGAAAATTCTGACTGAACGTGGGTATTCTTTTACCACCTCAGCAGAGCGTGAAATTGTGAGGGATGTGAAGGAAAAGCTGGCTTACATTGCCCTTGACTATGAGCAAGAGCTAGAGACTGCCAAGACCAGCTCTGCAGTGGAGAAGAGCTATGAGTTGCCTGATGGTCAGGTCATCACTATTGGTGCTGAACGTTTCAGATGTCCAGAGGTTTTGTACCAACCATCTTTGATTGGAATGGAGGCAGCAGGCATTCATGAGACAACATACAACTCCATTATGAAGTGTGATGTCGATATTAGGAAAGACCTGTATGGTAACATCGTCCTTTCAGGAGGTTCAACCATGTTCTCAGGCATTGCTGATAGAATGAGCAAGGAGATCTCTGCATTAGCCCCAAGCAGTATGAAGATCAAGGTGGTCGCACCACCTGAGAGAAAGTACAGTGTCTGGATTGGTGGTTCGATTTTGGCATCCCTAAGCACCTTCCAGCAGGTTTGTCCTGTTCTAACCTTCTCTATTTCTTGGAATGTTGTTTCAAGGTTTTCCGTATGATCTATGATATCTTGTATTTGTTAATTGGGAGCAGATGTGGATTGCAAAGGCAGAGTATGATGAATCTGGGCCATCCATTGTGCACAGAAAATGCTTCTAGATGTAAGAATATGGTATGTGTCCTGAGGAAAAAGTTCAGCTTGCAGCCCATTCAATGTAGCTTTGTTGCCCTTTCATGTTCTCATCTTGGAGTGATGACTGAGAAGGCGAGGATTTTATTTTCACAATGGTCCAATTCCTTTCAGTATTATATACTTTGACAAGATTTTGACTGTTAATTCTGTGTCTGAATTAGCAGGAATTTTCTAATAGATTCACTTCCCATGTGCGTCCTTTGCAAAAACTATTCTGAACCCATTTAATTACACATTGCAAGTAAAGGCAATTGGCTACTCGGGACATGGGCTACAAGTGCTGCTCTGAGCTGATTTACCCAGACGCCAAATCTTGTGGCTCTTCTCCAAGCAGTTAATTGCGTTGCCCCTTTTTTTTCCTTTTTTTTTTTGGTTTTATAACTATTTACTTTCACTATTTTGAAATGGTTATAATTTGCTGAGGGCTACGACTGTGTGCCCCTTAGAGACTATAGTATACAAATGTCTTTTATTGGAATGGGAAATATACTATGCTGTCTCTACTAAATTTTAGATAGAACAGAAATGTACTATGCTTTATTAAATTTTAGATAGAACCCTGTGTGCAAAGTTCATATATGACGAGCCCCAGTCTAGGATTGATATCTTAAGTTTGATCACACTTTTACCCTTTTTCCTACTTCTCCTCGGGCATAGGCTCCGTATAACCATATAAATGCAAATCTAGGAAAGTCCAGTGAATTTCATTATACATGCGGTAACAAGGTTCGCTTGGCCAAGAAATGGGTGATCATCTGTTTTATTTCCTTTAAATTTGATTTCTCTTGCTTTAGGAGTTTGCTGAACAAAATGTGATTGTTATCGCAGTGGAAATCTAATTTGTCTCTATTGATCTCACCTTCAACCACTTCCATTCCATCGTCACCATTTCTACCCTCTCCAAAGTCCAAACTATATTTTTCTTCATGGCCATGGTTGTTGAGTCCCATTATCATTCAACGAAGTAAATTTCCATAATCTGATCCAATCATATTTCAATTCACGCATCTATTATGTGCCGTTTTATTAATTGGGTGACTCAAGTAACACAGTCCATGGGAATTTTAAAAGATAAAATTTATACCTTTATATCCTTGCCGTATTTTTCGATTACACGTGGCCATTTAATTGACTGTTGTTTGAGAGACGGGTGCGTCAACTTGTGTTTTTTTCTTCGTACAAAAGTTAGATGAGGATAAATTAGCGAGTCAGAAAATCAAGTTATCCATGTTTGAGTAAATTAATGCCAAGGAAAATTAAGGTTTTCAGTGCTTTGATAGGTCTATTAATAGAGATCAATTGTTCTTTTTTTATTGCATTGACAGAGATCAATACCCAAAGAAATCAAGAGACATGGGTACATCAACTTACAAGATTGTGTAGGATCTCATGTCCTTTATTTTTTTTGCATTTGTTTTAAATGATTTTGCCACATTAGAGGTTTTTGAATGGAAGATTAGGAACTCTTCCTAGAATGTAACCTAATTAACTATTCCTCTATAAATGTGAAATTGTAAAGTTAATGGTTTTCTTTTTTGGAAAGAAATATGACAGTTTGACAAAAGAAAATTCAAACAAAGATTTGTTTTATATAATTTTGTATTACAATTTGGTAATAATATTTTACTTTCAATATTATAATAACAATATTCAAGTTTTTTTTGCCTCAATAACAATATTTAAGTTGATAACACAGTAAAATTAATCAATTAATTTAAAAAATACATTAACAAAAATTTATAATAAATAATATAAGATATTTGTGTAATAGGCATGGTGAAAACTGTTGAATTTTGAAAACAAGAGAATTATAATGTGTAATATAATCATTTTGTTGAAAAAAAAAGAGAAAGAAGAATATAAATTGATAAGTTATAATAGTCAATTCATTATTATTATTTTTTCTCTTTCAAGTCAAACAAAAAAACATTAAAACTCCCTCTTCTTCCCTTTTCCTCAATAAAATTCCGTTCATCCTTTGAATTGAATTAGGACTCTTTGAAAAGGTCTACTCATGAACTACCTACTATCGAACTTTCAGTCTTATTAGAATTCATTTGGTTCATGAAAACATTAAAAGATTATATTTGGTCACTCAAATTGTGCAAAATTTTAGTATATGAACCAAATTTGAAACTTCATAAAATATTTAGTAGAGCTTAAAAAATTATCATTCTTGACTCAAATGAAACTTCTACATATTCTCTAAGTGCATGCCAAATTTCAGCCCTAAACTCACCCTCTAAGGTCTCAGTGCATACATACATTTTAGTATTCATTATGTTTCTGTTTTGAAATTCTTAAGCTGAAAACTTAATTTCTTTTGGATTTCTTATCTTGGATATATTTCTTACCCTTCATCTTACCTGTAAACCCGATTCATTGTCTAGGATTAGGATTTTCCTAAAAGCTCAAAATGGCCTTATAACTTGCAAAACTAGTTAATATCCCAATTTGATAATTATAACCTTATTAATTGAGAAAGACAAAATAGAGTGTTTCCAAATAGTCTGAAAATTAACCAGAACGAAAATTAATATTGCGCTGACAGGTAATCCGCATAACATGATTCAATTGAGGGCAACAAAGAAAAGGCATATGTGTGTGTGTATGCATGTATGTATGTATGTAGGTATGAAGGAAGGGAAGTGAGGGTGGGTCGGAAACATTGAATAAGGAGGCTTCAACATTAACACCTTCTTCATTGCGGGGAAGTAAGAATGAGAAGTTCAATTTCTTGGAAAGTAGAGTAATTACTTTTACTTGATTAGAAAGAAAAACAAACTTATAACTTTTTAAGAAGATGGTTTAATTTGGAGTAGAATTTCCCGAGTAAAATAAAGGGAAGTTCCACTCTTCGAGTGTTTTATAATGTTTTTCCACAATAAACATTAATTCCTTAATCAATTTTTTATAATGTTATTTTTCGGCAACTATGATCAAGCGAATCCACAATGTTAATTCAATGCTAGCCAAGGCTTATATCTTTGCATCTTCGCCGGTGTTTCTTTATAGAAACACTAGCAAAGATCATTATTCCAGCATTTATAAAGAAGAGCTGGCAAAGTCGTTTTTCAAAAAATTTCGCGCGCATTTTTATCAGCATTTTGCTTAGAAGCACTAGCTAATGTCCCAATATTTTAATTTCTTAATATTCTAACTTATTTTAATATGTGAAAATATAATCCCCTTCATTATCTAGTCAATGATAAGTGGCCAACACTTAATGGTCATCGGAACAAATGGCTTGCAATTCCTTTTTCAAAATTTGTAATTTATTTATCTTAAATTTGTAACTTAGTTTTAAAATTTTTACTAGAAATTGTTCTAGTTTAGTTTATAATTCCTTTTCTAGAATTTGTTACTTGCTTACTTAGAATTTACAATTTGTTTTCAAATTTTTATTATAAATTTTTATTATAAATTATTTCAGTGTAATTTATAACTTCTTTTCTATAATTTACAATTCGCTTACTTTGAATTTACAATTCAGTTTCAAATTTTTATTGTGAATTATTTCAATGCGGTTTGCAATTTTTTTTTCAAGTTTTGCAACTTATTTATGCTGAATTTGTAAGTATTACATCAAATTTTTTCATTGGAAAAATTTAGAAACAATTGCATTCAAAGTGAATAAGTTGCAGATTTAAGAAAAGAAGTTACAAAACACATTGGAATGTTTCATAGTGAAAATTGGAAAATTGAGTAACAAATTCAGAGAAACAAAGTTACAAATTTTGAGGAAAAAATTGCAAATTATTGGAACAATTTATAGTAAAAATTTAGAAATTGAATTGCAAACTATTGGAACAATTCATAATAAAAATTTGGAACTTGAGTTGCAAATTTATAGTAAATAAATTGTAAATTTTGAAAAATAAGTTATAAATCATTTACCATGGACAGGAAGCTAATAATTGTTGATCAACAATGGTGGGGGAGAAGAGGAGAGTTGAAGGCATTATGGTAATCTTATGTTTCAATTTATTTAACTTAAGGACCAAATGGTTCCTTAGTATAATTAAATGCTCAATAAATCTTAATTTATAATTAATTTCTTATTTTGGTCCCAATTTGTAATTTCCCCCTAAATAGACCCCAGAGATGTGTTTGATGGCATAAATTTTAATATGTCATGACTTCATGATGTCACAGGTGGCAAAATCCTATTCATCTGTTAAAGAAGTATAAAGGTGGAGCCCGAAAAAAGGGTTGAAGCTTTAAGCACCATGCCGGTTGAAAAAATTAGAAGGATTCAAAATGGGTGCAAAAATCTTGACTCACCCACTTGCCTGCATTAAAAATGGGCAGCTCACCTAGCCCACAGCTGACCTATTTTCTTTTTTTTTTTTAAATTAATTTTAAATTTAGGCATAAATATTATATTAAATCAATATGAGAATTTGAATTTTTTGGAAGAAAGAGAAACTTTTCATTTATGCTAGTATGCATTAAGAATTTGGATTTGGTTTTTAGATTGTAATTTAAATTATATTTCATTATCTTGGACTAAATGTTACTATTATTATTAATGTATGATGATTATGGTTTCTTATTATTTGCAGAAAGATAAAAAAGAAAAAGAAAATGGACATTCAAATAATGTGATAAAACACCAAAAGTTGATCGATCATCTCCAAAAAATTCTCTTTAGTCAGCATTTGGAAAAGGAAAAAAGAACAAATAAAAACTAGGCTTGGTCATCTCACACATGATAGGATGGGCTGGAAAATCCCAGCCCACTTGAATAAGTCTCAACTTGCCCTGCCCCGCTTAAAATTTGACCCACAAACAGGCTGCCCCCTTGTCCCCACTCTATAACAGTTACGTTAGTTATTGGTTTGTTAGTTTTATCGGTCACGGCATTCATAATATCATACCAACCTATTAGGTTGAGACTCGAGGACCTTCTTACATAAAGAAATGGTATAAAAAAAGGAATCGCATTTATGGGTTTGACTGGTTAAAGTAGGAATTAGATCCTTGTTCAGTCCAAGTGGAAAAATCAGCCAAATTTAGAACCAATGAGAAACAATTGAAAATTAATTAAATTGATATTGAACCAAATAAAACCGATTTGAACCAATCAATTTTTTTATTTTTTTAAATTTGTATTTTTAATTTTAAATATGAAATAACATTATTTTGAATGCTAAATAATATTATTTTGTGTGAATTTATTTTCTATCATTATTATAATGTTACATAAATATTATTATAATATAAAATTATTAATAATAATAAATTTATTTAACAAATAATATAATAATAAATAATTAATTAACTATTTTATATTTAAAATATAATTATGAATAAATAATAATTTATTTTGAATTTTAATACTAAGTTATCAAATTTATTAACAATAGCTTTTTTTATTTTTATATAATATATAACATAAAATTAAAAATATATTTATTTTATTAATATTAGTTTAATTACTATTCAACTTCAGTTAAATCATCAAATATTAAATTAATACCTTAACCAATTCAATAACCAATCATAGTTTTTAATAAATTGCATAAAGCCCAGCTCCACATCTTTGAGGCAAAATCTTTTACGTTCCCAAAAATTACTTATGATTGCCACTTGGAATCCCAGGACTTATGAGTGCCCATTTGGTTTGCAGTTTTACATAAAGCAAACTAGAATGACCACAATTTGTAAAAAAATGAAATTTAAATAAAAATAATAAAGTTTACCATAAATGTATTTTAATAAAAAAAGGGAAAAACGATATTTACAAATATTTTGTAAACCAAAGGAACCCAAAATGTTTATGTTCATTTTAGGCAACAGTTAACTATGACTATTAATTTCAGTTGTTATTATCTTCGTTGCGTGCACTTTTTAAATGGATAATGGTGTTGTGAATTTTCCCGGTAATTGATGTTCAGGAAATTTGGCCCGTAGCAACAGTTTCCTAGCGTCAAAAAACAAAATTAACATGGATAGTTAGAACATTTTCCTCGTCTTCAACAGAAACAATCATGAACTGTTCAATTTTTCTTCCTCGTTAAAAGATGATAAAAATAATGAAAAAGCTAAGCCCTTCCTGCCCAAACCTAGAAGCACAAATTCTGAAGGTTATGCCGCGGTTCCCCCTAAAAACATTTAAATATAGTTCTAGCTCCAAGAACTGAAAATGAGTGTGAATAATATTTTGGGTTTCCTGATTCTCTATCTGATGGGAAGATGCAGCTATGCACAGCATAAAAGCTCACACAGAAATTCGCCACATACCCGACCTGTACCCAATAGACATGAAAAGAAGCTCCCAAAGCATGTTAGGAATACTCAGGAGATTTACCTTGGATCCAGGAATCTCAGACCAATTCACAGAAATTTCTGAAACTGGGATTCCAAAGCATTTGCACAGGTAGACTAATTCAACATCAAAGCACCACCTGCCGAAAATGAATGTTAACATTACTAAAATCCAAAGAAGTCCAAAAATCACTTTCACCCAATCACTCTACCCTGTTGAGGGTGTTCACACTACGTAATCAGCAGAAGAACCAATCAAAACATGCTAATAAGCCAAACATATGTATTGAACAACCATATTTCACCATAGTTGATCCATATCTTCAGTTGCTTAACAGCTAACTTTTCTGGCATCTAGTAGAATAGCTGCAGAATGTCAATGTGCACATAGGAAGAAAATTAACCTCAAATTGAACCACATGGTGCAAAGACTGACAAACCAAGAAAAATGCTAATAGGTTGAGGAAAAGGAAAAACTGTTAATGACATAGGGGTTAATAAGATAAATCTGTAATTGCTAAAGTGGGAAGGTCAGCGGCAAAGTGTAAGCTTATAAAAGTATAGATTTAGAAGCTGAGTAACAAAATAACAAATTATTTTTCGTACTTAAAGTTAAAATATATTCTGGATTTCAATAGTGGATATTCTTATATCTATTTCGGGGAGAAGACAATGTCAATATCAGATAACAATGAAGGGGAGAGCCAGAGGGGAACTGGTTCTAGGATTGAAGGCAGAAGAAAGAGAAGACAAGGCCTGGTCAACAGACCAAGGAACATAGCAAAACTACTAAAACATAGGTCGAAAAGAATTCTAGAAATGAAAAACAATCAGTAAATTATAACAAGGTGCAGAAAAACTAGGGCAAATTCGCTTGTATTATTTGACAAAAACAGAGGTGCATATAGTCATATGGATATGTGGAATCAACAACAAATCCATCAAATCCCACATAATAACCGAAAAATGATAAAATCAGATCCTAACAATATAAAGATAAAACAGAATATTCCAGCAGTATATAGATAATGGTAGCGTTAATAAGTTATGGGCTTAGGTTAAACTACGCCCATTCCCAATACAAGGAAATATTATTGAGACCCTTAGAATACTGATGTCCGATACATTTCTTAAATATCACATACAAATAAAAAAAGAGGTAGTTACAGAAGATTGGACTTTGCAAGCAATTAATTATAATGAGTAAGAGCTACCTATCTTCTTTTATTCATGAGTTTATTAATTTAAAATAGTTACCTTCTTAAGCGGACATTTGTGAAAAGCTTTCTGGCTGCAGCCCTTGTAAACATCTTGAAACCACACTGGAAGTACAAAGTCAATTTCAAAAGAGGAACTAAAAGCACCACCAACATGAGGCAAAAAGGACAGACATTACAAGCGCAGGAAAGACTAAAACCTATTAAAGTTGATAGGCAATCAAGACGCAAATAGTCATTTCTGAAGAAGGTA
Organism: Adenanthera pavonina; assembly: GCA_026686845.1. NCBI lineage: Eukaryota > Viridiplantae > Streptophyta > Magnoliopsida > Fabales > Fabaceae > Adenanthera > Adenanthera pavonina. The sequence goes on along the minus strand of JAIVEN010000001.1, from coordinate 46,094,254 downwards.
CTAGAAGGCCAGCCACTAGATACAGAGAGAACCATATGCTAGTCATAAGAGTACTGTGTTGTCAGACTGAGGTAAAAAATTAAATGAAGGAAATTACCTGAGTATCACGAATTCCAGGACCAGCAACCAAAAGAACCAAAAGATGGAAACCCTTCATCAGAAAATTACGGTGCCACTTCCTCTGGAATTATTAAAGCTAAATAGTTCAACCAAGATGATCAAGACAAGAAGTATGACAACGATTGAAAAAAAAAAAAAGAATTGGCAAGACTTAACTGTAGCCAAAGCCTTCTCCTCTAGATGAGCCCTTGAACCAAATGCAGCAATAGGGATATCAGATATTCTAAAACTTGAATCACTAGTGGCTGAATCTCCACTCTTAAACTCCTGTTTTGCAAGGGCTTGGATCTGCAGGGTAAAAAAAAATTTAAACAATGCATATCAACATATAGCACCAGAAATAAAAATACTGATTATAAGCAAATCTATGAAAACCACAGATCAAGCATTGCACCAACCCGATTTTCAAGCTTTTCTAGGTCAGTGACCTTAGTTGCTCCATCAGCATCCAGCATCAGAAGTAATTCACCACGTGAATGAAGCATTCCCTGTAATACAATGCTTTCACAATTAAAAACCATTAATTAAATGTCAATGAGCACAGAGTCTGATGCAAAGACATTCATTATAAGGAGAAATTTCTTTAATTTTTTAAACTAAACTCACTTTTCTGATTGCTTCCCCCTTGCCATGATTTTTGCCAAGAAGAATAACCCTTACATTGTCAACTGTATATTTCCTAACGAAATCAAATGCTACTCTTTTAGTCCCATCAGCACTTCCATCATCAATAATGACAACCTGCCCAAGTATACATTGATTCAAAATAAATAAAAGAGAATTTGCTTAAAAATTTAAAAATCTCATGGATATAAGAGGCTGCAGGATCAGAATTATGTTGGGAGGACCAAGCTCTTTAAGACTTACAACAGAAGGAAGAGTAAACAAGCCCCAGAAGCTCAGGGTAATAACCTGAAAGATGAGGGGCAGATTGGGGAGAATCAAGAAGGGGCTGCCTTGCCAGGTAGTGCTAGCATGTCAGGGAATTAAGAATAGGAGGGGGGAACATGGCAGGTTATGAAAAAGGTATGGGAGTGAGTGGTGAGGACTGGTCACTCAAATACCAGCGTCTAGGGTGCTGTTTCATTGTTTCTCCTTTCGTGTGGGACCATGTTTCTGTACCCTCAGCACGGTTTTGAGCTAATTTTCCATTAATACAGAGCATATACATATTTTCATTGCATTTCAGTGTCTTAGTCAAGCCTGAGCATAACAAAATCATATAGAAGATAAGTTGGTCTAGGAGATTCATAATTCTTTATCATAATTTGCTTTGAATGAGTATGAAAAGTACTTTCTTGACATTTTGTGAAACTCATGCAGAAAATCACACCTTCTTATTTATGCCATTTCGCTATGATTTTCCACACAGGTTACACAAGTAATATAATAAGAGTAAGATATCGTCTCACAAGGAAGATCAATCAAGTACCAATCACCTAATAATCCCTATGATCTAGAAAATAAACTAGAAAAGTTTGATGGATTAATTAACAACTAAGAATCAGAATTGTAAACACAAAAGTGATTAAGGGCCCGTTTGGTTTTCAGTTAGTGAAAAATGAGTTTTGATAGAATTGGTTTCATAACGTAGTTATGGTAAAAATTAGTTTTTGACTAACGTGTTTATGTTTAGATAATTTATTTGAAAATTAGTTTTGACAAAACTCATAATTTTCCTCTAAATTGAGTTTAAGCTCTATCTCATGATTAATTTAATTTCTTTTGACTAAAATTTAATCTGCATTTATTTAATTGAGAACATAATATATCTGATATAACATTTTCTTACAGGTCATAATATATAAAAATTAAAATTTTGAAGGAAAATTTTGGTCAATAAATAGGAAATATTTTATAAAAATTTTATTTTCCTAAATTTTTTATTTTTTCTCATTTTTATTAGTCTATTTTTATCTGACTTTAAAATAAATACAGACAAGAATAGAGAAGCAAACGGAAAAGCAGCCTTCATCCTCCTTGTGCGAAACCTCTGTTCTGCGTACAAACTCATTCTCCAACGGAAACGAGAAAATCACCCAAACACACCCAAATTTTATCAAATCTTGGTTTTGACCCCAAACCAAGGTTTCAAACTGGTTCCCAAACAGAGCCTAACTAAATTATGAAAAAGGGACCCGTACCCCAACCCCATCTAGTAGATATAACACACCATACCACCCGGCCCCAAACTTCACAGAAAGCAAATGCTCAATATCAACCCACTGATTACCCTCAATGCAGGTGTGGATGTAGTTCTCAGGGTTAAAAACCCCTAAACTCTCAGCTATATGTATGATAAGTCCATTGACTACAATCTTGCCCTTGATTCCCTGGGCAACATGCCATAGGTGCTTCAACAACCACTCCCCAATGTTCGGTACAATGCCCTCACCCATGCATGATAAAAAGTAAACTTCATTTCTATTAACCACCCTAGTGCTCTCAGCGCACCCATGTAGAGAGTGGACAATTAAGTGGTGGACATATCTATGTGAGTGTTTTAAAACAATTTCACCCATGTTTCAACAGCCACATTTTCCCAGTAAACATTGGGGCTAAAAATAGGAGTGCCATGCACAACCCATCATCATAAAAAGCCAAAGATCTGGTTCAACTGCACCAAGTCTATACAGAAATTTCAGCTAAATAGTTTAAACTCAATCGGCGTTTGATCCTCCCATCTATAGCATGTATTTTAGGGAAAATGAACTTACACACTCTGGAGCCAACTTCCAGAGATTTTTTTTTCTTTTAAGTTATGAAAAATCATCTAAAATCAGTCACATCAACATACCATTTCAGAGCTTCAAACAATATTGTCAAGAAAATACTGCCAGTGTGCCTTCCAGGCAGAGTCAAATAATTATATGAAATGCAAAATTATTATGATTCATTGTATTACTCCATGGACTATACATCTATACTACTCTATATTTACGCTGTTAAATTACTAACTAATGAGCCAGAATCTAACTAAATTCAAAAAAGTATGCAATCAAAAACTGTTATTCCACACTTCAATCAATTGAGCATGAAAGCAAAGAAACTGGTGATACCTCGTATGAAAATGAAGGATCCTTTGAGGCACGTTGTTGAAGATAACTACAAAGTAAAGGCATAAATATCACTATAGTTCCAAAAAGCAATTCTCAGCAATAGCGGTAATCTGGAAAGACTCCATTTCTTCTCAGGACAAAGTACTTAAACAACAAAACACACCATTCTAACAAGTCCCAAACTACAATGATACGTAATCATGTTTGAAGGAACTAAGTGCATCAGAATAGGTAACTGAAATGATCAAGAAAGAGCATGAATACTTAAATGTTCTATCTTCTATGAATTCTAAATCTCCCCCTGTTCGTTACTTATCTTATTGATCTTTTTAAAGCTTTTTTGTCTGGAAGGGAGAGGGCTAAATGTGTTGCTATTACCATATCAAGCAACAAGTGACATGTAGCCCAATTCAATAATACTAATTAACATAGACACATCAGCATCCTCATAAGATAGATTGATTGTATTTTTACAACACATACAAAGCAGCAAAATACGTAACAGGAAGACCAAAGTGGACCAATAAGAAGCTAAAATAATCAAGACCAATTTCTTTTGTTGAAATCATAAATGTTGATAAAAATGCATGCTTTGACTTACTTCACAGTTTCCTCAAGAGCTCCAGGAAGCCTATGCTCCTCATTAAATGCAGGAATTATTAAAGACAAATACTTTGTAGCTGGATCACCAATGTGTGGGCAAGGAACCTAAATATACAGAGCAAGAATCAGTCAAAAGACTCAACCAACTCAGATATCAAGCATTCATCCTCATAAAATGTCACCTAACTTCACAGCTTAAAATCCAAATAAAAAATATCATATAAATAAAAGAAACTGAAAGTGAACATTAATTCTATTGACTAATAAATACTTTAAGTGCATGCTTAAAATAATTAGTTAACTGACAGACTGAGTTATGCATATAAATGCATGAGATATTTCCCATACGAAGTTTAATGCAGCCAAATCTATTTTGTTGTGAATATGAGTAGTTTATTGCTTATATCATACTTTGTCTTGAAAGCTCCCTAGTCTATAATTTTTATAACTGAGCAGTTAATACACGTTGCCAAAGACATAGTAAATTTAAAGTTCAAGCTGTTAAATGAAGACTTATGAATAGTTTTATTACAATCTCTTTTCCACTCACATGAAGGCGTATGGGCTTGAAGCATGACATAGCATAAGTCCACCTGCCTAGTGCTAAAATATCATCTTAAACTATCATTATGAAGAACAGAGGCAGTAAGGATTGAATTCATAATCCTTTGGTTATAAGGGCGTTGAAATCATGTCAAAAAGCATTTCATCTTAAAATCATATAACTAAGATGCAACATACACCTATCACTTTTAGGCCAATAGACAATAATTCTGGTCCTCCTGGGCTAGAACTCATTCCGTACAGACCTGCAACATTCACCTGCTTCAAGTTCTATAATCATAATTTTCCATGTTTCCCATACATTTCATGGAGTTTTACAAATGAGTCACACTGTTTGCATCCTATAAAGCAACTTGCTATAGATTTTATATCTTCCCTGTTTACTTGTTATCATTAGTCCAAGTAATCAAGAGTCCCAAAACATATTTTAGGTACCTTTTGCATATTTCCTATCACTCAATTGCATAGCTTATTGCCTTAAAAAGCTTTCAAACACTATAAAAGGGGAGAACCTTTTTGTTGTTTTTCCCCCCGTGGGGCGCGGCCCCCTGCGCCGGGGGGAGGGGGGTGGTTGGTGGGTTGGTTGTTGTTTACATTTATCTTGCATGCCTATGACAAACTTAATTTAACACAAAAGCAAATGCTTTACCTGTTTCAATGAATTAGGATCCTCAAAAATTGCTGCACCTTCGACGTGCCTAATGTTATGATAAAAGATTGCAATAAGAAATAGAATATCCAACTAATATAGAGAATATTCTTAAAACAAATTATTTGAACATACTCATGGTTATTTCTTCTTCTATATGCTTCAAAGAACAATGCAAAGACAAGCCCTACTACTGCAATCAGAAAAAAGATCACAAAAGGCCAGACCACTGTCCAGAGAGGTTCCATTCCTTTTGGCACTCTACAGATTGCTGCAGTTATTGTATATATGTAGCCCATGTTACGTATGAAGTATCCCTCAGATAAGCAGATAGGTTCGCATACACTGTTGACAGTAAACATGATGAATAAGAATCACCAAAGAGGATCAATATTCAATACAGCATGGATGGTACGCATTCAAACACTAAAAACATATCTAAGTAAATGCAGTTAATAAATACTAAACATCTTTGTCATCAGTTCATCACAAGTACATATTCACTACCATCTACAAATGCCAAATCATAATTTGCATTGAGAAATATTTCAACATAATTTTACTATCCATTTTCAGATCCAGCAAAATAAGTGAAATATCAAAATAACTAGTAGTGAAAACATCATATTTGAAGTTGGGTGGGGTCTCTGTATAACCCTACTATCAGTCCCAACGTAATGAAACAGAGTAAGCTCTTCTATGAATTGTCATATTAGTCCTCATCCACAACTTCAAAGTAAGTGAAGCATACTCATCTAGGAAGCGTTGATACAGCTCAATATAGTACATAGGAAAACAGAACTTCCAATTTGAATTTTTAAATTACGAACTTCAAGACTAACAAGAGCACAACACCATAGAAAGCCCGTAAATTTATGACCTTATCCTTCATTCCATACCAAATTATCACATAAAATAGCTCGAAACACAGTAAAAGAAGGCATCGAACACAATTTAATCACATTACGACATAATTATGAAACCACGGAAGATGAACGATTTCCAGAGTTACCGAAACGAAACTAAGGCAGGATTAAAATATTAGAATCGTCGAATTCAATCCAATATCATCGGAAGAGTAATCCAGTGTGGATCAGAAAATGGCATTAATTTGGGCTTTGATCCACGACCGCTGGTTTGAACGGTGGATGTGAAGAATTGAAGGCAAAGTGCAGCACTCGAAACCCTAACCCGTGGGGGAGAAAGACAGCGGAGGTAGCGGACACGGCTGAATCTTGACTCCTCCCCTAGACTTCCATTTTCGTTATTCAGTCACCGGAATAATTTTTGTGCATTCTTTAGTATTTTAATATTCCTTTTTTTTTTTTCAAGTATGCGTCATGGGTTGAATTGTCAATGACTTTTGGGTAAAAAAAAATTAGTAATGGGAATGGCTATTCAATGAAAAATCGTCTGAATATTGACACAAAAAATAACAGTACTAAATCGTAAATAATTGTTGGCAAAAAAAAAAACGTATATAATTCATAAATGTTGAGTTATATATGATCTTTTTTATTTTTAAATCATAATAAATACTCTATGGATGATGTTTGTTTTTAAGTTAGTCTATTGGTTTTTTTTGTTGAACAGTTATTATATTAATTTTTTTATCAAAGTATATTAGTTTTTATTAACAAAAACATAAGTACATAACACATGAGGACAATGAGGATGACAATGAGTTTTTAAATTTATTTTTATACAAATAATTGTTTTATGTTTTACCTTTCATATGTACACACAGCTCTTTGACTTGTTATGTTTTTAACATTGAAATAATTGAATAATTAGTGATTGAATTATCTAAAAAAAAGAAAATTTTAAAGAATTTTTTTATAAATTATAATAGTGATAGACATACTTATTATTTTTTTATTTTTTATTGAAAATATATAATAATATACATAAAGTAAATAACAAATTCGACAAAAAGATGTGATAAAAACAAGGAAGAAAGCAACCTAATATCTAAAACAAGATTAACTAAATTACAAGGAGGAGGGAACCTGCTATAGCACCAATGTCTAAGGGTTTGTTTGGTTTTCAGTTAATTAAAAATGAGTAATAAGTTTTGGTAGAATTGATTTTGCAATGTAATTATGATAAAAATTGGTTTTGAACTAACATATTTATATTTGGATAATTTATTTGAAAATTGATTTTGACAAAACTCATAATTTTTCTTTAAATTGAGTTTAAACTTTATCCCATGATCAATTTAATTTACTTGAACTAAAATTTAATCTGCATTTATTTAATTAAGAATATAATATATCTTATATAATATTTTTTTACAGGTTGTAGTTCATGGAGAATAAAATTTTAAAGGGATATTTTAATCATTAAGTAGAAAAAATTTTATGAAAATTTTATTTTTCTAATTTTTTTATTTTTATTGATCTATTTTTATTCAACTTTAAAGTAAATACAAATAGGAATGAAGAATTAGAATGGAGAAGCAATTACCACCTCCTTATGTCGAAGACTCCATTTTGAGCCAAAATTGATTATCCAATGGAAAAGCAAAAATTCACTCAAACCTCTACAAATTGTCCCAAACTCTATTTTTGTCCCAAAACTTGATTTCAAAAGTGATCCCAAACATGCCCTAACTCCACTTGTCACATATGGCTTGCCAAAATTAAGAGGATGTTGAATCATAGATTGATAATTGATGAATATTAGATTTTTTTATCCAAGCGTTTTCAACAGAAAAATTCTTAAGGGTATGTTTGTTTTTCTGTTTGAACATATGGGAGGAATTGGAAGAACGCACATTTTCTCAAACTAAACTACAAACATGCCCCAAGATTCGTCATAAAACCCTTAACTACATCCTACCATGCCCAAGATGAATAATGGTTGAGAATCTTGTTAATTAATCGAATAAAAAAATGATCTTGAGAATGAACTCAACTACTGGCATATTCCAATTTGAACTTTATATCATATTGGGACAATAAAGTCTTTGAAGCAACCATAACATAGAGAGGGTTTGGATGGATATCTTCCTGAAAAAATAACCTTATTCATACATATATATATATATATATTTGCTTCCATATGAAATATAACACAAGAGTAAACTTCATTTAAAATCTTTGTATATATAATTCAGACTGAGCATATATAGCCACCCTTGTTAATCAAGTCTTGAACCCACAGGTCTATATTACTAGACCTTATTTATTGGGTGTGCAATCAAATGACTTGATTCTTTGGTGAAGGTATTCATAATACAAAGTTCATAATACTCTCACCGACCATTTTGTTGTTACCTTACTTTAAGGAAAGTCCAATTATTTCAATTATAATCATAATTCAAATGGTTCAAATTCACTTTTTTTTAAAAAAAAAATATCAATTTTCATAAGTTACATTAAATCTTAACTAATTCAAATTAAGTCAGATTGATTCATATAGATATAAAGTTTTTTTAGTGGCAGTTTTTCACCACACACAAAACTCAAATTTAAAACCTTATTTGAGATAAAGAAGCATCAAATTACTTGAACAAAAACTATCATTATTTATTGGTAACTTGCTTGAAATTTGAATTGTCATTTGGACACAACAAAAGATCGCAAGCATGTAAACACACCTAAGATGCTATCTTGTCAGAAATTTGGAATTGGGATGGAAGGTTTGGGTCAAAGACGGCAAGTTCTGATTATTCCTGATGAAATATAGATTGCTCTTCCCCAACGACATATAGACATGGAGTTGGTTTCTATCGTATATTTAAAATCCTATAAAACTTAAAATTTGTTCAGTAAATAAAGTTAAAAAGAACTTTAAAACATAATTAAAATTATTAATATATGATAAGTGCACATAATTAATAAAATGGAATTTTTTTTACCCGGATATAAATATAATCAAAAGATCCGTTATTTTTAGTTTGCTTTGGCATAGTCATTATATTTAGTTTAGAAACAAGTAATTAAACTAGCGGCTAATAAAGCCCTTACATGGCTAAGGCATTGCGAAATACGTCCATATGCAAAAAAATTTGACCGTGTTAACTGAACAGTATTGTTAACGACTTATGAATGATGCGAATTATTAGAATTTTTATTAATTATGCTGATTTTATCCCATTACAATCATTCAACTGTGGAAAAGTATCAACGAATGTAACTTCCAGTATGCGGCTGAGAAAAATTATCAACTTATTTTTTCGCATAATAATAGCCCATGGGCTTAGATTTTAAGAAACCAGGCCCTAAGTCATTATTCTTCTCGTCAATTTCTTGAGCATTATTTTTCACCATTAAGATGAATTCAATGACTATGATACTGTCATCAATCATAGTCATCAATTAGATGCAATAAGTAGCCGCATGAAGTATTTATAAACTCGTCTCATCTTTTATTAATGAAATCCCAAGTCATACCATATGAGATCTCATGATTCCTTGCGGCAGAGTTTAGTTTGGCATTTGACTCAATTATTATCGTGCATCAAATATGAAGATTCGTGACCAGCAACCACCATATATATTAATAACAAGTAATTGGGTCTTTTAACTAAAATATCTAGGATGGAAAAAGATCTTATTAGAAAAGATAAAAACTTATTTTGGTAACTTCTACCATTCGAATATATTAGTTTTCAATTATTCATCTAGGAATAACCCTTGATAATAAAATAAAAAAAATAAATGAAGATTACTGTATAGATCTAATGTGACTTAATCTGGGTTTAACAAAATATTAGTACATTGGGCTTACTCTTTTCATTCCTCAATATAAGAAATAATTGAGAAAGTTTTCATATTTCAAAATATAAGGGATAAATGAGATTTATATGGTATATTTAATAATTTTTTTCTAAAAATATCTTTAATTAAAATGACCTTTTTTTCAAAAAAACTAGTAGTATAATTTATTTATATTAATTGTATAATATAAAATTTATTAACATTAACTGAGGGTATTTTTTAAAATTATTTTATATTTCAGATAAATTTATTACTTTTCTTAATCTGTATGATTTTATCTTTTGTCCCTTAATTAAAAAACTAAGAGAGTATTATTTTATATATAGTTTATTCACTCTTAATTCTACTAAACTTTTAAATTCATGCATGTAATTACATTCTTGTATTGTTAATTTTTTGGTTATTTTTATAGTAAATGTAACATGGCAAAGAATTTACCTACATATGACTTAAAATTTAAGAACGTCATATACAAAGAAAAAAAGGTCTATTGCCATTTGTCATTGACTTATTACGCTTCACAAGTAAAATAATATACTCGTTGATGACAGAGGAGTTATTTGTATGAAGTTAAAAGTTTAGGGGATTCTTTATCAAGTTTCAAAAAAGATCAGGGGATTATTTGCGTATGAGGAGTTTTATATACTTTAACCTTTTATATAAAAATATAAAATGATCCCTACAGATAAAATAATTGTATAAAATATTTATAAATTTACATTCTATTCCTAAAAATAAAACTTTTTTCTACAAAATTTTTATTCAGCAAATTATGTTTTCTAATTCATAATATTGGATTGAGTCAAATTAATAAGCACGACAGATGGGACTTGATTGAAAATTCTTTTAATTGATCCACGTTTAGGCCTAGATGGCACGCAAAACACTAATTTTCTCTCAAAGGTTTTTGAACTTAATTATCACTCACACTCCATCATTTACCGGTGGCGGACCTAAAGAGCTGTTTGATTGCTTCACACTGTAGGTTCAATGAGGGTTTTGTTTTCACATCACATCACTTGACATGTTTGGTTGATCCTAATATAAGGGAAGAGCTTTACATAACATGATCCTACTCACAGGAATTAAAGTGATTAGCTTCCCATCAATTTTCCTATGTGAAGGCCATTACAATGCTGTAAAAGGACTGGAAATGACGATATTACCCTTAAAAAAACCTTATTACAACATCACCAAAGTACAAAACTCTCTTCTGAGTTTGTTTGTTTATCCTTTCTCCCTCTTCCATTCGTCATTCCACCGGCATCTCCACCATCACCTGTCATTGTCGATTGTGCAACCTTCTTCCTCTTCACCTAAGCTTGTTTGTTGCCATCTGAGCTCATCCTTGTCCTTTTCGGCCAAACCCACCAAGGGATCTCATCCTTCGCCTTGTGTTGGGGCTAGCAAACTGTTTGGGGTGGCTTGTTCTCTGTCTAGGGTAGCTTCATTGTTTGGGGTGGCAGCTTCGTCGGTGGCTTCCACTACTGTATGAGGATAATGACCTAGAGAGGGAAAGAAGACATCTTGTCCAGATCTCCATATCTTTGATTTCAACCATTACTAGATCCTTTTAGTTGTCCAAATCTTTGATTTCATTGGTAGATTTTGTTTATTTGTGTTGGATTGTTGATAAGTGAGGGTGATGGAGGTTAATCGGAGAACCTTCTCCACTAGGAAAGGCGTCCGACTGGGGAGGGAGTTTTTTTTTTTGCTAGGGGCAAAATGGTAGTTTTACATTTATTTTTTTTTATTTAATAAAAAATAAACACCATCCCCTTATTTCTAATGTCATACTAAACAAATCACACATATAATTATCATTTTATTATATATTTTCACATATTTCTCATCACATTACATAATCTCCACGTAAATGAATCAAATGAGCTCTAAGTGTATTATAGGTAGGTTAGTTACCATCTCTCAATATGATAAAATTGCATGTTATGGTCTTCAATTTTAGCATTTTGACCCCATTGACCATAATATTTTGATTTCATTAGACTAAAATTTTGAATATATTGGGTTTGAATATATTTTTGGATACATGGTTTGACATTTTTGTGAGGATTTTATTAAACCCAATAAATACAAAGTTGGGATGATATGCAATAAAAGAGTTAAACTAATTAAAATCTCTAAATAATTTTTATAAAATGTTATTTTATTATTTTAAAACTCAAATTAGTAAGGAATATATTTTAGAGACTATCAAATTAAATTTTCTTTAAATTTAAATTAGGTTGCCTCCACTAATGCTGGATCCTAGGACTTGCCGCTATCCTCAGGTAAAATTACCAGCAATTGGCAGTATAGAAGCATTTGTTCATGTTAATAACATCAATCATGTACGCTTTGCATAGCATAGAGTTAATACAACAACAATAAGATTATTAAGATTGGTAAAAAGGTAGATGTGAAGGGAAAATAAAGCTAAATGAAATGAAATAGGGAAAAGCTGGATCTGGAGACAGAGACGTGCATGATACTGGTGAAGCCAAAAGCTTATGGGTCCTTCTCTTGCCATGATTAAAGACATAGGTGGGTGCGAGTGTGACTTTCTTTTTTCCTCTCTTCTCTTTTGTGAACCATACAGCTTTAATACTCATCACGCTGAGGTTTCCCAGTTTGATTTCTTTTCTATTCCGTTTAATCCTATTTATTTTCTTTACTAATTGGTAAAGTTAAGCGCACAGATTTTTTTTTTAATTTATTTGAATTACATGAATTTTTACTTTTAATATTTACACATATTTCTCTTAAAAATAACAAATAAATTACATGATTAAAAAAACTGCTAAAATTATATAATTTTTTTAAATTGCAAAAACTTCCCCCCTTTTTTAAAAAAAATTGCTTGATTTTAATTATTATATGAGGGAAACTTGCATGATTAAAGATAAAGAAAATATTTATCTAATTTTAAAAAAATTAAAAATTTATGCAATTCATTTTTTATTTGATGGGGAGGGAAGATCTTTTTAACAATTCGAGAATATTTGGCATTTTGCTAGTTGTAATTTCATAATTCATAAATAATTTTAAACATATGATAGTGTTTGATCATATGCAGTTCTTCAGGGGTTAGATCGATCGTTGCACAATTTACTAGATAGATTACCATAAGAATATAAAAATTAATTATAGACAGTTTTTGTCCCCTTAATTAATATCCAAAAGCTAAACGGAACCTTTTTTTTTTTGGGTTAAAATTTTTCGTTGTTTTAAAAGTCATTTGAAGAATAATTAGATTAATTAAGCAAAATAGTATATCATAAAATTTTTATGATTTGAGTTTATTAGATTTCTTGAAGCAAGACATAAGGTTATGTTATAAAGAAAGTCTGATAACTTTGGCATTATTAAGTAATTTTAACAACATAAATTGAAAAAGAAAAAGACATGTTACAAAAGTATTCAAATAAGTTATTACTAGAATTATAAAATGAACAACCATAGTATTATTTCTCTTTTGATAATTATCATTCGAGGAGGAAAAGTGAAAAGTTAAGTATTAAGTTTCATTTGATATACAAAATGAAATAATATAAGAATTACTCTGATACCATGTGTCTACAAATTCTGCAGAAACAACAGAGGCAACCAGAATGAGCTGTATTAATATAATGATGTCCGATTATTATTCATATACTAAAATTACAAATATTTTCATTTCTCCCTCCCAAAACAAAACAAAGAATTAATACAACTTCAAACAAAATCACCAACAAATTAACCAATCACTAATAATAGGCCTCTCAAAAATTAACAAAAAAAAAAAAAGCAAATCCTATTTTTCATCCCCTACAAGGAGATGAACTTTTCATTGAGTCCTCCATATGTATCATTTCTTTCATTTAATCCTTCAATTATTCAATACTTGCAATACATCCCCTTCTATCATATATTGATCCAATTGGTTAACTTAAATTTGATATGCGACTCTTTATCATAACAAACACATTCAAGTCAACAGAATAGTTAGATTTAATATGAAGAATGGGGGTGTAATATTGCAAATACCTAATAATTAAAGGACTAACTTAGAAAAATGATTCATATGGGACCCAATTGAAAATTTTACCCATTTATTGAGATCAAAATATGATTTTGGTAAAAAAGAAAGCTAAGTAAGAGAAGGCTAACAGTACTGAGTATGAAGAAGAAGACGATAATGGCGGAAGCTAATGAGCCATGGCTACAGCGTCTTGATAACGAATGGTTCTTTGATGAGGCATAGCGAGCATGGCAGTATGATCCAAGAAATCCTTAAGCGCAACGACAGATTGCAGAAGCGTTCGGAGATCTTCCGATGAAGAAAACCCGGAGCTTCCGATACGGCGGACGGCGTAAACATAGAAAGTAATACAGCCTTTTCTGAACTTGAACCTGGCCATCTCGCAGCCAGAAAGGCCTCGAATGAGCTTCTTGTTAACTTCCCCAAGAGGGATCTCGGAGGGCCAAGTCCGATCCACGGTGGTCTTCATGCTTTCAGAGTCGAAGACGAAGAGTAGAACTTTGGACTTGTTGGTGCCGAGGCCGAGCGTGAGGGTGTGCCAGGCCTGGTGAGCGAGGATGGTGAAGTTGGTGGGCAAGAAGGCGGTGGTTGAAGGGAAGGGAAGAAGCTTACTGTGGTTGTCGTGTTTGGTGGGTGGGTACGAGAGGAGCTTAAGAAGCTCGAGGGGTCTGGCTCGTCGGACGGTGAAGGACTTGACGATGAACTGGCCGCCGAATCGGAGGCCTTTGACATCTGAGCTGGGCTTGAAGGAGAAATCGGAGGGTTTTGCGGTTTGGTCGTTGGGGTGTTGGTGCTTCTGCTTCTTCTTCTTGCTTTTGTTCTTCTCTTTTTCTCCCATGGAGGACGATGAAGATGATGATGATGGTGGTGGTGGAGAGTATAATTGAGAAGTGGGTTTTGTGAAGTGGTGGATATTGTGACCAGTTAACCCAATCTTGAGCTTTTGACGGTATGTCGTTTTGGCTTGGGGGCATTTCTTTCTTTTCTCAACCTTTTTCATAAAATAAAGTATGTAATTATGTAGAGCCAAAAGAAACAAAATAGAACTGAAATTATTTAGATATAGGATATTAAAAAGCAATTTGAAAAATGAGCATGAACAATACAACCTATTTGTTTTTTTATTGAATTATTATAAATTTTATATTTAGTATCAATCAATATATAATAAAATTTATTATTCTCTTTGAAATTCAATATCTTAAAGAAGAGTATTCTTTTTTGAAATTCAATATCTTAAAGAAGAGTAACTTTAACCTTTAGAAGTCTCTTAAAAATTTACCACTAAGAAAATTATTGAGAATTTGTAGTTAATATCATGATAAAAAAGAAGGGTAAGAGTCACAATTACACTAAAATTGTGGTCACTATTTTGGTTTATTTGTTTCTTTTGTGGGACAAAAAGGAAAACTCTGGAATTACAAATGTGATATGTTGTCGTTTGACGTGTTTCTATTGTGATGGGAACGTTCAAAGATTCTAAATTTAATCATTTTAGTGTATAGTCACTAAACATTCACAGCCGTACGAATTGGAATATTAGAAACATATATATACACTAAATTTTCGGGAGAAAAAGACAGTTCTTTTTTTTTTTTCGATAACCAGAAAAAGACAGTTCTAACCTATCATTAACCAATGGATCTTACATATTTGTGGACTGTGAAAATCCTAAATTATTTGTCTTTAATATACTTTTAAAAATTAGAAACTGATCGGAATGACCAAATGATGTTTGCAGAGAAAGACAAATTATCACTAAAATTCTAGTGAATTAGTAATTAGTAAACGGTGCATCTTATCTGTTAACTGTTGCTCTGATCATGTAAATTATTTTTTAAAATAATTAAAAAAATACTTTTTTTAGAAAAAAGACAATGAAGAAAAAAAATAAAGATATGAAAAAATTGTGTGATAGCAGTTATGTGCAGGATGTTGTTACAGACAACATATTCAAAATTTCGTGTAGAGGAGGGGAATGAGAGGTGTGGCGTAGGAGAAAACAAAGGCTCCAGCACCGACAAAATTTTAAGTTATTTTGGGAATTCTAATTCTAAATTACACAAACAGTTGTAAATTTCGTTCAACTTATATAAATTTATTATTTATTGTTTAAAAATATATATGTATCAAAATAAAAAATTTTAATATATACATATGCATTTATGTTAATAAAAATTATTTTAATAAAAAATTTAATATTGGACTAAAATGTAAGATAACTTATTGTTTCAAAAAAATATATTCTTAAACATAAAATTTTTTACTCTCAAACCTTCCTAATATAATAAAAAAAAAAAAAGAGGTATTTGTATAATTTATTCTTTTTAAATTTTCATAACAAAAGGTTTGTTGTTTTCAGATAGAGAGAGGTGATAATTTTTTTTTGATAAATAGATAAGTAATAACTTTAAAAAGTATAAATGATCTGTAAGACCCAGATGATTCTTGTCAGAAAGGTTAATTTTTAATATTATTAATTATTTATTAATATAAATTAAGGGTTATTAAGCGTGAAGTGGCATTAAATTTTAGGAGTGGAGGCATGTGATGATCATGGGAATGTGGTCATAACGCATAATTACACTGCAAAATTAACTCAATCAAGGGAAGTTGGGACCACAGGATGATGATGACGACGACCATCTCATGGAGCTACTTTTAGCCACCATTATAATTATAATATAATCCCAATTTTTAGTTTGCACTTGAAGAATGTTTTTTAATTTTAAGCTAGAATTAATATTTTAATTAATTAATATTCGTTATTAGGACATCATTCCCTAACACAATGAGCAGTTTTAATATGACATCATTCTCCATTTCATTAATATTCGTTATTATTTGCTTTGCTCTGGATGAGTATGGTTATTGGTCCTACAACTCCCATATTTGATTTAAAGCAAATATTTTTAATGAAATGGAGATGAGAATTGAATGAAAATAAGTACAGAAGAATGATGTTTAGTATGCGTGTGAAAGGAAACAAGATATTTTAGTAAGTCATGTTTGGTATTCTTGAAATAAGAAAGAAATGTGGATAATAAACATTAAAAGACATAAATGCCCATAATTGTAAGAAATAAAAAATGATTTAGGGTCAATTTTGGCTTTTCACATTGGATTCCCTTTTGTACATATCATTCCCTAGCTGCTGCAAGGGAATGACTAATACTAAATATAAAAATCATATATGCGAAAGAATTATTACACGTCATGTCTCCATGCATGTAAAAAGAATTAAAGGAATGTCTGACTCACTTTTTTTTAAAATCAATTTTAAGTATGGATTTTTAATAAAATATGTTTGACCAAATATAAATTATTTTTTTAAAAAATAAAAAATTAGTTAAATTATGATTTTGAAAAATAAAAAAAATATTTATTTTTCTATTAGTAATATCATAATTTTAAAAAATGAGGAGATATTAATTTTATATTATACATTTAAAAATATTTTTAATTCTTATCATTTAAACATGTTTTTATCAAATTATGATTTTATAAAAAAAATATCCAAATATAATAATTTATAATAAATTTATTTTAAATTTTATTTTTATAAATTTTATTTATTTTAACTTATTTTTATATAACTAAATCAAATGGGGTTTAAATTGGACTTGTGTCCAACTTATTTGGATTAAATTTAAAAGTGAAAAATGATTAAAAAAAATTGACACAAACAACACAAATATCGCATGATCGTATATATATTTTTAAGAATAATTTTGCCACAATCAACAAATGATGAAAACTTATTACGCATTATGGCCAAAAAAAAAAAACTATACACCCTTTTAGAATAAAAATAAAAATAATATATGACTATGATATACTAGATGCTTTCCTCATTTGACAACCCAAAAGTCGTCGCAATAAAATGTTGTTTGCTGAAGGGACAGCTACATTTAATCATATCGTGAGGAGGAAGACTCAACAAACCCTTACCAATTACTTTATCAACGGTCCTACCAAATCATCATTTCTAATTTTCTAACTATATCCAAGCCCTTCAACTCAATATCAAATTCTCTATTTTTTTATTATTCAATGAATTTAATAATAATAAATGATCAATGGTGAATACAAAATTCTCTTACATTTAATTTTTTCATGGAATCTAGACTTTTTTAAAAAATATTATCTAAATCTTAGAGGAATTAAATTATTTATGATTTATAAATAATACAACTTATTATAAATTTTATATTTCTTAATTTATACGTATTTTCCCTGCATAGAGATCATGCCAATTTTATTGGATGTCCGTGAAGGGACTCATAAATTTTATATTTAATATTGATTGGATTGTGCCCGAATACAATTACATTCATGTGCTGGAGGGAACACCAAGAAAGCCATGTTTATCTACTTTGTTTTGTATGATTTTGTGAAATTTTTGATATTTTGGTTCGATATAAATACTATGTATACTATTTTACAGGGGTGATTATATATGAATTGGACCAGCTTGAGATAAACAAAAAAAAAATCAGATTCATCATTGATTAAAGCATGTTCAAGTTAACGTCACCTGTTACCGTGTCTGCTATCTTACTACTACTTTTTATTTGTGATTGTTGAGATTTATAGAATAATTAGTCAAGTGAATTTTTGTTGAAGGGTCTATCTGTTTCAAACATCTTAATTGATAGCCAAGTTGACGTACAAGTCTCAACAAAAAGGTTAAATCCCTCCTTTGGGATCTCTATGTGATTTCTATATGCTCTCAATTGACAACAAGACTACCAATAGTACGTATGATCAGTCAATGAACAACAAAAATATCTGCATGTTATAGTTTAGGAGTATAAAAGAAGCGATTGTCAAAAGATTATTATATTATTATTTTAATTTAAAATGCAATAATAATTAGCAGCTGGGTTGATTAAAAAGGAATTCTATATCTTTTAAGTAAGGTTATGTATTTGACTCTTGTTGATAAAAAAAAAATCACGTTAGAAGAGTTACTTTTATTTGAGTCTGATAATATTAAAATATGACCCAATAATATCGGATATTGAGTAATTGCATTAAAAAGTGCAATAAAAAATAGAGAGAAAGATAATTTGGGACTCCCATATGAAAATATTTTTCAATAAAGACCTATTTTAAAAATTTTCAATTCAGATAAACTGATTTTTCAACTAAAATAAACTGAATTCCCAACTAATACTATTCATTTGTAAATATTTTCATATGGGGTTCAAAATTGTCTTTATCCCTAAAAAATAACTAATACCAATGAAGTTGAATGGAAGAAATTTAATATTTTTTAAACTAGACATCAATATCGTAAATTAAAAAAATTATAATGGGAGAGCTTTTAACCCCATTTAAAAATCAATCTGGCTTACATTCACATTGTACAAGTACCATGACCTGTAAAAAATAACAAGAACATAAATATACAACATCATTAGTCATAGTGAACATAAACAAGAAATAATCAAGCACAAATCCTAATGACTACATGATAAACTTATTTGGGTTGGCATTGGTGAGCATCAGAGAGTTTGAGAAGTCACGGTTGAGGGGCTGGGCCTTCGGCCTTATACCAGGCACTCATGGCCCAGGTATCTTGGGCCTCAAGATGTTGGGCTCCAAGCAGGCTCCTCCTGGTCGAATGGGCCCACATCTCACGCCATTACTGCACATGTAACCTGTCTGCTTGAAGCTCTTGGTCACTTGTATTTGGTTTTGATGCCATTTGCTGCGTGTAATAGTCCAAGATGTTGTCGTACATACTCTCCGTGGTTTTTGTAAGAGGTTTTTCGAAGGAATATTTTGTTTCTTTTTATAAGAAGCCATTGTTTCAAGTATTAAATGATCATTTTTTTTTTTATTTTTTTTCTTTAATTAACATCTTGGAATTGAAACTATAATTAAATTATCATTAAAAGTCTATTTAATTAAATATAAGCACTTTTGGAAAGAATTTTTATATTGTGACATATTAATTATATTTAATTAAGTTTAATTGATTATGATAAACTAGTTATTTGTCCTTTATAATAAGAATTGGAGGTAGTGTTTGGGAAAAGTGTTGGATCCATACTAACTATGACAATGGTGAGAGGAATAAGAGCTTCAACTTGCTTGAGCCAACCTTGAGAGGAAAGTGGGATGAAAGGAAGAAAGAAGGAAAGTGGTCTAGAGTTTTCTAGAGGAAGTATTTATACCACCAAAATTAAGGTTTCTAAAGGAAGAATTACAAAATTGTCCTTGTAGTTAGCTTAAATAGAATCATTAACTTCAAGAAAAGCTTGCAAGTTGGGGTCTTCAAAGATAGTAGTTATAATTGAATATTTCAATTTATTATGGTTTATTCAATTAATTAATATGATCCAATCCATTTTATTAAAGTGTACAACATAATTATTTAATATTTGAATGATTGCATTATGGATATAAAATTTTGACAATTAATTAATGCTAACCCACATATTATAAGAAAATATTCCAACATAATAGACAATATTCTTGTTAAAGGAATAAATTATGCAAATAATTTAACATAAAATTAAGTATTAACCATATTCGCAATCCAAAGCCTGTCTTCGAGAAGGTATAAGGATCCCAAGTCTGTTGCTTGGTAACTACAATTGTAGAATATCTAGCTTTGTTAATCATGGCATATTTTTACTTCCTTCTCTATTATTAATCTTTTATTTGAGTCATCATCTACTCTATACGGTTTCATATCCTGGAAGAAGCCAAAGAAAAAAAAAATTCCCATTTTGATCTATCTTTAATCTTTATCTTATCTTTCCATATCTAGATCTTCTACTTCTACCTTCTAATTAGCATCAACATTTTTTAAGTAGTTTGTACACCTACAGTTCTGACTTTGTTACGACAGGCGGAGGAGATGGCTCAGACACTTATTAGACAGAAAATAGCCCAAGCTGAAGCTAATGGCTCGTGCAGACATATATAGCTAAAGTCAAGGAATTAAGGCGGACTAAAACCTGAATTAAAAAATTACATCTTGCTGCTGAAGAAGAGGAATAGAACTCCTAAAATGATTGTACTGGAGTTTCTTTACTAGTCATAAACAATGTCACAGTGCAACTGCAATCATTTATCTGGTTAACCATATCAAGCGAGATAGCTAAAGTCAACCTAAACCTATTTGACATCAGAGATAACTCGTTTTTCTTGGCTTGAATTTAGATCATTTCATATTTTTTTTTAGTTGAGAGATGGTGTTGCATGTTGACTTGTTGAGAGAGAATGTTATTCGTTAATGTTTGATGGAACTATATATCACCCTTAGCCTTAATTTGCAGAGTGGATTAACTCTCAGCAGTGATGGGATATTGGAATCACTTACTTCAGACTTTGCTTGCAGAGCAGAGGGATCACTGGATCTGAGTGAGGCCCCCAGCTGAAGAATCATGAATAAGAATTTCCTCTGTATCTTATTTCTATTAGCAACATATAACTAGTTTCATCTTTGTCATTACAGGAAAATCAAATTAAATGTGCTGAAAGAGACTGGTGATTCTCTGACTCAATCTACTTTTTTGTGTTCACATCTATTGTAAATTATAAACAATTATTTCTATGTCTTTGATGTGAATTTGGGGCATATCTGCATCCTACAAAATGAAATTTGAGAGAAAAAAAATGCGTTTTTGATTAGTTGTTGAAGCTTCATTTAAACCCCCATGATCAAAGATGTTCCAAGTAATTTATACTTTGGTCTCTTGTGCAAAGCATACATTGAAAGTGACAATATTTATTAGCTAACAGAATCGTACTTAATTTTTTTTAATTATTGATTGAATAAAATTTTGTGTTATAATGAAATTATTTGGAACATATTTTTTTAATATAAATAATCAAATTCGTGAGGCTTTGGAAAGTTTGGCGAAAGTACACTACTCTCAGTGATCCGCTGCGCAAATTTTGTTGTAAATAGCTCGCCAGCGACGTGAGCTTTTGAAAGCTAACTGAAGTAGACTAGAATCCTTAGAAGCCATGGCTGATACTGATGGAGTTGCAGAAAGCATAACCCAAGAATATTGGGGGGCCATGTTTAATGTGGAAACCACAGGCGAGTTCACATGACAATCCCTATCCTCATTATTTTCAATAGACCTCATAACTTGACGTCGTCTCGCCATTCCCTCATCGCTTTCACCATCCCATCTCTGCTTGCCTTTCTTCAAGTTCAATCGGTAGGCACCCAGCCTTCTCCTTTCCGTGTCCACCCACTCACCACCGCAGCTTTTGTCATGGGCGTTTTAGGCTATTACCTGTCGTTCGGATCTAAGCGTTGCCTCCCCACTTATGCTTCTCAACTTGGCTTTGCCAGGTCGCTTCTGGGCTCCTTTTTAGTGGCTTCATTGGCCTCACTTCTTCTCCTTCTCTCCCTTTGGAAGTTGAGGTTCCTTTTCTATGTCATGCTTATGCTGGATGACTGCCTCCCTTTGCTTAGGATAATATACGACCACTATGCTGTGAGACGTCGCCGCCCTCGGAGGTGTCTCTTGCCTCTGACCTATGTCGACTTGATGGGTTTGCGCTACGGTAGTATGATGCACATTGTGGGCTTAAACCAGGGCCGGCGTGCATTATAGACGAGTGTTGATGAACAAAATGGAGAGGTGTTCTCTCTCTCTGTGAAAATTAAAATGTTGATTAGGTATTAGAATTAGTGTGTATTTAGGGTGATCATGAAACCACTCCAAAACCTAGGTTTTGACAAAAACGGCAAAAAGTTGGTTATGCCTTTTGAACCCCAAATCTAAGTTTGGGAGTAGTCACTGTCACCTCAAACACATATTTAGAATTAAGTTCCCAAAGAATTTGTATTTTAATAAATTTAGTAATAAATGATCGATGGGGACTACAAAATTCTCTTACATTCAGTTTTTACATCGCAACTAGACTTTTTTTTTCCCCTAGATCTTAGGGGAGTCATGAATATATAAATAGGGCAACTAGTTGTAACTTTTATATTTAATCTTGATTGGGTTGTGTACTTGAACACAAGCAATTTCATGTGCTGGATGGGACACCAAGAATGCCATGTTTATGATCTATTTTTGTTTTATATGTTTTTGAAAATTTTGATGTTCTGGTTCGATATAAATACTGTATACTATTTTAAACCACTTACTTAGAACGTAAACTTTATTGTGGTGATTATATATGAATTGGACCAGCTTGAGATTTAAAAAAAAAATCAGATTCATTGATTAAAGCATGTTCAAATTAACGTCACCTGTTACCGTGTCTGCTATCTTACTACTACTTTTTATTTGTGATTGTTGAGATTTATAGAATAATTAGTCAAGTGAATTTTGGTTGAAGGATCTATCTGTTTCAAACATTTTAATTGATAGCAAAGTTGACGTAAAGTCTCAACAAAAAGATTAAACCTCTCCTTTGGGATCTCTATGTGATTTCTATATCCTCTCAGTTGACAACAAAACTACCAATAGTACATACATGCAGATGTTTTTATATATGTAAATATAAATATATATATATATATAAAAGAAGGCATTGTCAAGAGATGATTATATGATTATTTTAATTTAAAATCAATAGTGGTTGGGTTGAATACAGTAACTTAGTATCCTTCAAGTAAAGTTGTATTGTGTATTTCAACCTTCTTGATGAAAACAAAAAAAAAAAGTGGGGAGAGTTACTTTTATTTTAACCTGGCAATATTTGAATATGATAAAAAAAATATTGAGTGTCAAGTAATTGCATTAAAAAAGTGCAATAAAAAATAATCTATACTGTTTTTTTATTATGAGGGTTTGAACCCTTGATTTCTACCTAGACTCCACCCCTCCCTTATTACTTAAACTAGATTTAGGTGGCAAGAAAAAATCAACACTAATTAAGTTGAGTGGAAGAAATTTAATGTTTTTCAAACATGACATCAACACTATGAATTTTAGAAAAAATTACAATGGGAGAGCCTTTTAAAAATCTTACATTCACATTGTACAAGTACCATGGCCTGTAAACAAAAACATAAATACAACATCATTAGTCATAATGAGCATAAACAAGAAATAATCAAGCACAATTATCCTAATGACTGCATGATAAACTTACTTGGGTTGGCACTGGTGAGCATAGCAGAGTTAGAGAAGTCACAGTTGAAAGGGGCCGGGCCTTTGGCCTTATACCAGGCACTCATGGCCCAGGTAGCATGGGCTTCAGGAGTGTTGGGCTCAAAGCAGGCTCCTCCTGGTTCAATGGGCTCACAGCCCACGCCATTACGGCACACGTAATCTATGTTTGCTTGGAGCGCTTTTTTACTTGTATTTGGTTTTGGCACGCACCATTGTCCTCCTCCATGTGGTCCTGGTCTCGCTGGCACTGCCTGTTAGTTAATATGAATAAATTATTATTATTTTAGATAAATCAAAAATAAATTATAAATAGAAATATAATAAATAAAACAATCACAAGAACATTATATTTTTAACCATCAATATATTCTAAAAAAATTGTATTATCTACAAGCAGAGGTGGATTTAGGGGGAAGTGGTGTGAGCTATGGTCCCCAAGTTTTTAATTTTTTTATATTATATGTAATTTTTTAACCAAATTTTTATAATATATGGAAATTATATGTTTTTGGCCACCCAAATTTATACTTTATTCTAAAATTAGATTAAAAATTTAAAAAGTCAATATACTCCCTTTTATTTTACTAAATACCAATTTTATTATCTCTTTGTCTTTTAATTTTTCCATTATTTTTTCATTTTTCTCCCTCAATTATTTTTTATTCTTTCTCTTACTTTACTATTCCTTTTCACTTCCTTTTTATTCTTTTTATCTTCCTATGTAATTTTTAAGGTTTTAGTTACTAACTTAAAATTAATAGAAGGATAGTCATTATTAAATAATAATATAAAAGTATAATTTTAGTAAAAAAAATGTAAATAAATAATAATCACTATATATCTTTTTTTTTTATATAGTAAGGCTTTATATATATATATATAAAACCAAATCTCTATATACACTCAAACAATTTCTAATTATTTATTAAGTGATTATACACCATTTAAACAAATCAAAACCTAGTCCTTCATTAATTTTTTAGTTATATGGGTTTACTTTTGTAAGTTTTTTATTTTTATATTATTATACATGATTAATCCTTTTAGTATATTATAAAATTAATTTTAAAAAAATTATTAATGATAAATACTAAAAAAGAAAATAAAATTATATACATCAATTTTAAAAAAATTGCCCTCCTAAATTTTCAATTCTATGTTGACAAGCTAAGATCAGTGTGAGTTTTCTGACGAACACTTTATTTTGGAGCTTACATAAAACACGGTCTAATATCTAATTATTCTGAAGACGTACCGGTTTGCTTGGTCCTGGTCTTCTTGGTGCTGCCTGTTAATTAATATGAAAAAATTAATATTTGTTAAATAAACTAGAAGTAAATTATCAACTTAAAAAAACATGCCTGTCCGTTGCGCATGATTCCACAGTCATAGACTGGAGTCAAATCCGGTTGAAACAACCCCCAGTTCCTCTCAGTGGTCGGACCGGGTTTCTGGTTCTCATTAAACAACGCAAAGATATAAGTCTCGAACCTCCGGTTGGGCATCAATGGCGTTCCCCTCTTAGACTTGACGTGCCTGATTAGCGCGCTATTGTACGTCGCCGCATTTGCCGGACTACACAATGGGCCATCACAGTTACTGGGCCAGCCCGTCTCTCCCAAAACCATGCGGATGTCACCGAAGCCGACGGCCTTCATGGCGGAGTAAACGCCGTCGAGGAGCACGTGAAACTGGTTGAAGTAATGGAGGCGTGTGGCGGGGTCGAGCAAGGGACGGCTGCGCCGGAAGAGAGCGAAGTTGAGGTTATTAGGGTCTAAGTTGAAGTAAGGGTAGGGGTTGACCATGAATGGTGCTTTAGTTTCCCTCAAGAATGCAAGCATTGGCTCTAATATTGGTTGTGAGAATGATGCCCTGAATCTCCCAGCACTTGGTGGTGACACTGTTTCCATGATGATCAATGAGTGGGCTGTGGTGACCTTATCGTAAGTCATAATAATTATTTTAATGAAATCGATCACTTCTAATAAAAAAGAATAAGATGGTAAAATATTGAAAAAATATTGAAGTCCATAATATTGATATGAGGTGACATTTTTGCATAGGGTTGATACTGCAATGTTGATTTACCTTAACATCAGTGATTCCCTCAGCTTGAAGAGCACCATAGAGGGACTTCATGGCAGGTACAAGGTTTTGTAACATGCTTTGGTCACCCCAATGGAGGACTTCGCTGCCTACAAGAATGTATTTGATCTTGGTTGCAGGGTAGAAAGGTTTGATTTTGTCAACGACCCATTGTCGAGCGACATTGCCATCCGCGAGTGATACTATATCGCCGTTAGGGGCGGTGACAGTGACGAAGATGCCCGTGTTGGCAAAAGCCTGTATGTATGCTGGATTCATGTCAAAGAGCTTAACTTCACCAATTATGGTTTTTGTCTTGAGAAAGTCTGCCACGCTTGCCGGCGATGGGAGGTTGTCTCCGAGGGTGCCATAGTTGACGCCGATGGCGTACGTGGTGGCAACAAGGTGTAGGAAGAGGAAGAGGAAAGACGTAAGGGTAAGGCTAGCCATGACAAATTCAAAGGAGACTGGAGTTATCGTCGCAAACGAGAGATAGCTAGGGAAACAGCTATACATACCGTATATAGGGGAATGTCTATTATTTAATGGGATTGCAGTGAATTTAGCTTAATTTATGGATTAGAAGTAACAACAAAAATTATCTAAAATTTGCAATTCATCCCTGAAAGAGATAACGTTTGGAAAAATTTTCTCATTTACTAGTGACTAATTTTGGACTGATTTTGGTGGCCAACAAATATTGGATTGATTTTGGCTTAATGAATGAGTAGGGCTAACAACTGAAATGTGAACTTGAAAATACTGTACATGACTATTTGTATTAGGTCAGTATTCTCTCATAAAGAGCTTTGTTATTTTTAGGTAATAGACTTGCATGTAATTTTCTTTTCCAGTTTTGGTAATCAAATTCTTTAACTAAAATATGATAAGTAACAGTTATTTAGTAATATTATGATTATGGTAATTATATGTTGACAAGTTCTTTTGTTAAAAAAGTTAGCTGGATCTTTGTGCATTGTACAAAATATAAAAATGAGACAAATAATTCGTAAATAGTATAATTTGTTATAAATTTTTAATATTTTATATTATATTACATTTCAAATACTGATTGATGTGTGTGGAAGCAATCGGCCAATAATGTTTATTCTGGGCCCAATTGCTTTTGTTAGCCCAAATCACCCACCGGCCCATTACATCAACGCCGCACTCCAGGTAGAGAACCTTTCTTGCATATATTAATTACGAAAAAATTGTATGCCAAAAACATTACAAAAATTTCCTTTCATTAAAAAAAAAGTAAAAAAAGACATTCCTTAAACGGTTCAAGATCAAAATCCAGTTCATTACATAAGTCTCAAATTAAGAATATTTTTCCTCAACTAATTTCACTTTAAGAATTCATCGTTCACGATTTTCTTATAAAAACTTTCTGTTAGTAATTCTCGTAGAAATTTTCAAATGAGAACCTCGTTCACAAACACATTTTAGACAAGGAAAATATCTTCATGAATTATGATTTGGGTCCAATTAACAAATACTTTTCAAAATACTTACAATTAAATTACTATTACAATTAAACATGTTTTGCATATTTCAAAACTAAAAAAATTCAAAAGCCTCTGAAGTCTGGACCAAGTGAAATGAAATCTATGAAAAATTATTAAGCATAAAATGTTTGAACAAATTAATAGCATCATCTTGTTTGATTCATATATAATATACAATTTTATCTAATACAAACCCGTTTGAAAAAGAATGTTTCCTTTTCTGGTAAATCAAAAAATTACACTTATAATTTTGATTTTCACGCAAAAAAAAAAAGAAATTAAAAATGGAAGGACAAAGAATATAAATTCCTTCCTTTTTGTTTTGTTTTCAAGATTGCTTTGCTAAAAATAGTCAAAAGCTTATACAATTATTATTGTGATTGGATCTAGTGCAATTCAAAAGCTTCAGTCTAATGCAGTGTGGAACGTCTTATCCATTCATTCTGATCCAATGGCTGTCATATTGCCACGTCATGCATT
Source organism: Adenanthera pavonina (assembly GCA_026686845.1). NCBI lineage: Eukaryota > Viridiplantae > Streptophyta > Magnoliopsida > Fabales > Fabaceae > Adenanthera > Adenanthera pavonina. Next base: position 46,066,329 of record JAIVEN010000001.1, on the reverse strand, counting down.
TGATATGTTAAGCAGAACAAAGCATTATGAAGTTAACTTGCAACAGATGATGTGACGTAATAATAACCATCCCACTGAGACATAGGAAAAGATTTCTTCAAACTAAATTGGACAGAACGTCATGGACTACACAGAATCCAAATCAATTTGATTTATTTTCACTTACTAGTGAAATTCAATTTAAGGAAAAAAATGAAATGCCAAAGATTTAATGCAGTGAGAATTTATTTTGTTAGATACTATGTACTCTTTCATAGATCTTTACATGACCATTTCATAATATTGAAAAAAGAAAAAAAAAACTCAAATTGCAGACAAGAAGATGTTGAAACACCATCGTCCTCTGAGCTTCAAACACCTATTAGTTCAAGATTCAGACACAGAGTCCGACAATGATATTAGCAATTATCGTGTGGCTCAACAACGAATTAGATGTCGGAATCAGAGAAGCACTAGAAAGGCTACGAGGAAAGGGAAAGATAAGTTGAATTTTGGTGAAGACAAACAGATTACAGAACCTTCTATGGGACCAAACGTTGATCCAGGTTCGAATTTATCGTCAAGAAGTGATTTTTTAATTGCTTTTCATCTTTATTATTTTTTATTTATGTGTTTTCTGTGTGAGATTTTATTTTGTGTATTTTGATTCAAATTTCTATACTATATATATCAATATCACCAATATCATTATAAAAGATTAGATCATATAGACGGAGCCACATTCATATGAGTGGGTAGATGCCTCCTCTCACTTTGGTTAAAATACATGGGGATATATATATATATATATATATATATATTGAGTTTTGATATATTGCCCTCACTGAACCCACTAAATCCAAGGTCAAATAAAATCGGATTTAAGGATTTCATATATATATATATTTGACATTTTAACTTATGTCTAAAAAATCAAACTCAAGATTATGCAATCGTTTGATCCAAAATTTCACATGATATTTTATGAAAAACATTCTTATTTTGTAATTAATTATACATAAGAATTCTTTAGAATTCAAGTGAGTACGTCATATTCAAATTGGACTCACCCCTAAATGGACCTCACGTTTTCTTTTTTTGGTCTTTCTTAAAGGAAATTTGAAGCAATAGCCCTCACAGTGGATCATTTTTGCCTATTATGTGTTTAGTGTGTTTCCTCAATGAAGTAATACTATTACATATATAGGTAGAGAGTAGTGACCTCTCTTTATATTTTATGTTAAGTCAACATAAAATATATCCAACATATCTTTCTCTAAAATTAATAGAAATCATACAAAAAGAAAATGAAGATCCAAACTTTCCATGTGGTAATGTCACACAAAGAAGAGGATCTTTGATTCTACATATCATAGCATGCTTGATACACACGGGAACTCTGTCTTCGGAAACAAAAACAGAAACTATAAAATAGCATGTTTGCTACATGAATCCTTATTGAGAGCACATTTTAATTAGGTCTCACATAAAGAATATATTTTCAAAAAGGTTCCTCGAATTTGTGAAATTTCTAATAAATTCTAAGATATTGATTTGGAAAAGGAAATAGGGAAATGATGTTTTTGCCCCTGTGTTGAACAATTAAAAATTATATAACTTAATTGGAAATATGTGTGGATAAGTTGAAAATCATTATAAATTAGGGGTAATATTTCTCACGAACAATTAATGATAATCAATTTCCAACTATTTCATAAAGATTTATAGCTGACCCATATAAATTTTTAATTGATACACACGATATACACAATTTTCAATTAATCTATATAGTGATGAAAAAGCCATGTCTTTATTTATTTTTTCAAATCAGTACTTTTTTATGGTAAAAGGCTGCTATTTCTTTCTTTATTTATTTTTTAAATTAGTACCTTTGATTATATTAGAAATTTCGCAACTTTGAGGAACTTTTGTAGAAATATTTTCCTTCCATGGTTGTTATGTGGAATTTTTCCTTACATTTTGAAAGCATGATTATATCAAAAGTAATTCATAAAAGTTTCTTATCTATGGAAGGACTATTTTATACTCACTTTCAAAACTTAATCATTTCACTCTCCATTTTCGAGCTCTCTCTATATCCCTCTCCTCTCTCCCCTTCTCTCTTTTCTCCTCTCTCTCATTTGCTACAAGCTTCAAATTTCAATAATTTTTTCAGGGTACTGTTGTTTTTTCCCATCTTTAGTGTCCTTTCTAACATTTTAATACTCATGCAAAACATTTTGTAATAGAAATCCATTTACTTTTTTCTTAACATATCAAACATATAGACCCAAAAATCTATTTCATTTTATCAATTCTTTTTCTTTTTCCAATTTGAATTTCTTCAAAAATTCTTCACTCATGATAAAGTTAATATAATGAATAATTTGTTCTTGAAATATATTTTATTTATACCTTAAACAGTTTTATATTCTTATGCACGAAAATACACATACCATGCAAATACTGTTTTTCTTTAGACCAACACTAAATGAAGAAATCTTTGAACTCAGATGGCATTCAAGTGATAAAATATCGTATTTATTTTCACTCACACTCACCCCACCTTTAGTACCTTTAGTGTCATGCGAGTATAGATAAGTACGGCATTTCATTATTTGGGTACCATCTGCATTAGGTGTTTTTCCATTTGGGGTTGTTCCAAAGAAAAAAAAAAGAATAGATCTTATAAATCTATTATAGGGATTTAGGTCGCATTTCAATATTGAAATTATTTGATCTCACCAATATGTTTATATATAACACTGTAAAATATTCAAGATATGAATAAAAAAATACATTGAAGCACAATTTATGCATGTGGAAAGGGATAATTAAGTTCCATTATCACTTCTTGCTTTAGTTGATAAATTGGGTTAAGGAGAAGTCTGGATTCCGTACATATATATAAAAGTGAGCAAATATAATGCATTTAGAGAAAGATTAAAAAAATAAAAGGAATAGATGATTGTAAAATGAAATATGAACCCTATACACCATCAAGTTTTTTTTTTTTCCGAATGCATGAACACATAAATGGAGGTGATTCAATTTATTTTAGTATCCATCATTCATATATAGTAGCTAGTAGAATCAATCAAAATATTCATCTTTAGACTCCTTAGTGATTTTATAATGCATAATCGTAGAGAGTGGGATCATGATGCATGTAATTATAAGTCTGTATCTTGATTGAGAAAGTAAAGCTGAAGATTATCTCGAATTATCTTTTTCCATATCTAATAGAAAAGATCATTTATATATTCTGGAGAATTAGCACAAGTAGAAAAACTTGTAGAGATATTTATAGATTAACTAGAAACACAATCTTTATTATTAGGAACAAATGTGTGTGTGTGTGTGTGTATATATATATACGTGTCTGTGATGATGCAGAAGGTATATTAGAGGTGGCAAAGGAATACCAGAAGAGGATGAAGAAAACACCAATACCAAGGGCTCGTCTATCAGATGCAGTGGTAGTGAACTGGCAAGGATTGGCAAAGACATTGAAGAACTCGTACGGACAGCCATTGCATTATCTGACTCACATGCTGTGTAAGCAATGGGACAAGTCGAGGTTTGGGGGAGAAGATGGTGAGAAGCCATTGGATGGCATTCTCAGTGCAGACAAAGCAGAAGCCATCTTGTGGGAAGTCGAAGCTGTTCATAGGCTCTCCACTTCTCATGTTCATCTCGCAAGTCTTTGGGTCAGTGATCCTCAGTTTTCTGCTTTTGTCGATCAAGTTCTTCCTCCATCTTGATTGATTGATCTACCGAACCTTGATGCAGCTTTTGTTGGGACAAGAGGTTGAGAGACTTCTTTTTTGGTTAATTTATGAATTATTGTGTGATAATTAACTTAAGTTGATCTATTTGCAGCTATATATATATATATATATATGACTTTTATTAGAGATGAATGATTATTAAAGATTGATCTGTTATACCCTTGTCCAGTGTTGTTATAATAATTTTATTGGTATCAAACCACACCTAGTATCTGGTAATCTCCGGTTGGTTAATTCAGGTTGAGCAAGTAAGATCATAAGGGTTAATCGAAACCACTGATTAAATGAGCATAAGCCATTGCTAGATAAGTTATGTGTTTATTAGGTTTTTTTTTGAGAATTGAGAATATACCCCCCTAACTAACAGTTAAAGGTTCATCTTTTCAAAACGTAGAAATTATCCAAGTGGGTTTTATGCTTGTTAGATGTTGTTATAATAATTTTGTCCAAAAAAGTGATGCTACACCAATAGATCTATACACTTTAATTTAAGTCTGAATTTAATTTTTTTAGATTAAGAGCTTATGTAGTCATGAATGTTATGAATTATAATGATAAATATTATGATAACATATGAACGTTCATATATAATCTTAGAATGGCATTTCGAAAATTTCATCCTAAACAATAACGTAGAATAAATCTCATATTTAAGGGTTGATATGACTTATAAATGGAAATTATGTACCAAACGTGCAATACTTATGAGTGAATGACAAATATTTTCTCCATTTTTCTTTTATAAAATTATCTTCTATTGTTATCAATATAATTATATCTATATTTTTATTCGTTGGCAAAAAATATCTATATTTTTATTAGTTTTAATTGGCCAATGCTGTCAAATTCAGTGTTGTTAGAACCGACGTGAATTGACTAGTTGAACCAGTGCTTGGTCCTATCCACATAAGAAAGAGAATCAGGAGAACTTAGAATCAGTGGAAACCAGTTAAAAACTGGTAAAACTAATCATGAACTAGTAAAACCAGTCATAAACCGGTCCCATATTAATTTTTTTAAAATAATTTTTTTAGTTTTTAAGATAAAATAACATCATTTTTAGTACAAAATATTTTTTCTTTATATATTATAATATTATATAAGTATTGTTATGATATATAATTATTGAAAATTATAAACTTACTTCATAAATAATATCATAATGGATTATTTTAAAGTCAAAATGTGATTATGGATGAATATTAACTTATTTAAATTTAAATATTTAGCTATAAAACTTATTAATAATTTGTTTGTAATGAATAATAGATTAATGATTAATATTATTTAATTTGAGATTTTAATTAAGTCATAAAATTTATTTAAATTTGTATTATTTGTTTAAATTATATTATTTTAATTACTACCAGTCCAACACCGATTACATCATAATTGAACTATTAAACTTTGAACCAGTATCTTGTTTGATTCAATATTCGGTCTGGTTCTAATAACATTGGTCAAATCTATAAATCCACTTGGCAAAAAAAAAATTCTCTAGAAAACAAACTTAACCTAAAATTAATTACTTAGGTGTCAGTCTCTCTCATACCGCTGTCAATTTATCTGATTTCTCCTACTTATCTAATTTAACAAGATAATAGAAATAAAAACTATATTGTTTGAAAAAGAATTACTTTGGACAAATCCAGTTGAACAATGTATAGTTATATTAACTTTTATTTGTATATGTATAAAATTTTTTTTATTTGTATAATATTAGTTTGTTAAAAAATTAACTAATCATATTAGAATACAATCTTTAATTCTTTTTATAAGAGTTTTTTAATTAAAATCATGCAAATTAAGATAGATAATTAAAACTATTAGAAGTATTGAATTTATCAAAAATTATTATAACATTTTTAAAATATCCTTAATAAATGTCACTAACCTCAGTTCCACATTGATCTTAGAGAGAGAAAATTAAAACTACTACTATGGGTATTTAAGAAAACCACACATTATATGGTAGCGAAAAACTTAAACACAAGATGGAGCAAGCGTGAGAGAGACAGAGTGATCCTCTGGTGTCGTCGCCGGAGGAGGTGGATGCTCTGGCTCGTAGCCGGAAAAAGTGCGCATGGGGGAGGAGGAGGTTGTAGGGTGGGAGGAGGATGAAGGGAAGGGGAATAATGTGACTTTCAAAGAACGACTTTTGGGAATGGATTTTGGGGCTCAAAAGAAAGATAGTAGAGGGAGTAGTGTATTTGATGTGGCTTGGAAGGAGCATATTGAAGGATTGAAGGGTTTCTTCAGTGATGCGAATGGCCAAGGGCAAGGAGTAGTAGCGGAGTTGGGAGAGGAAACTGAAGATGATGACTGTGTTACTATCCATATATCTCAGGATGAATATGAAAGGTGGTGCGCACCGTGGAAAAAATCTCTTATTATTAAATTGTTAGGCAAGACAATTCCTTTGTGGGGCATGAGGCGAAGCTTGGAGAATCTCTGGAAAACCACGAAACCATTCAAAACTAGGGATCTAGATAATGGTTTCTTTGTGGTCTCTTTTGAGGAGGAACAGGATATGAACTTTGTGTATCAAGAGGGCCCTTGGATGATTGCTGACCACTATCTGATAGTTCAGCGTTGGAGGCCTAACTTCGATCCTTGGAATGCAGAATGTAATAAGAAAATTGCTGCTTGGATTCGTATCCCTTTGCTTCCTCTTGAATTTTTCAATATGGAGGCTTTACGTAAGATTGGGGCAGGCATGGGAAAGACTCTAAAGGTGGACTCCATAACCTATTCGAGTGAACGCGGGAGATTTGCGCGAATATGTGTTGAACTTGATCTACAAAAAAGACTCAAGTCGTCTGTTAGGATCCTGGGTATAAAGCGTTTCATCGAGTATGAAGGCCTGCATCTTATTTGTTTTAGATGTGGAAGATACGGACATCATAGGGAGGTTTGCACTGAAGGAAGGACGAAATTCACATCAGGTTCTAGTTCTGTGATTAATTCTGAGTTAAATCAAAATGAGAGAAACACGAATGGTAGTATGTTCTTTGGAGGATCGGGGAATGGAAGAGAAGAAAAGAAAAATGAAGGTGAGGTCCTAGGGCTTGAGAGTGAGAACCAGAAACGTTTTCGAGAGGAGGAGGAAGGTGCCGGAGGTTCGGTGTCACCACAGAGGGAGAGATTGGGTTCGTGGAATTTGGTTCACCGTTGGAAGTGGAGGCGACCGGAAGCTCCAGAAAGATCAGGGGATGGGAATCAGAATCTGGAGCGGATATCAGGGAACAGTAATGGTGATAAGATTCAGTGTGATCTTCGAAGACTAAATGGTCAAGATATTAAATTTGAGAATAATAAGGCTAAGTTTTCTAAGTCCAGTAAAGAGAATCCCAGGCTTTTTGGGAAGTTGTTGACTTATAAAAAGAGGTGGGTCCCAGTGGCTATAAATTCGAATGATATGGAGATAGGGAAAAAAGGAAAAGATAATAGGCATTTTTTTAAGGCTAAAAGCATGGATAAGTCTACTAAGCAGAATGAAGTCAATGCTTTTGGGGCCTTAATGGACTTATCTGAAGAAGGGCCCAATGAAACAATTAATGAGTTTATGCAAAAGAAAGGCTCAAATGCTGGACAGGTACACAGGGAAATTTACGCAGAGACAAAAAATAATATTAGCATGGACAATGAGGGGCAAGTACATGGTGATAATGTCGAGGTTAGTTTCGAGGAGGAAAATTCTATTTCTATTACCAGGGGTTCTAAAAGCGAAGTTACCCCCATTTTGGTTGATCCATGAATTTTTTCTTTTGGAATAGTCGTGGTACTGGGGCTAGATCCTTTCCGGGCCTTATCCGTGAATTATCTAAAAAACACAATATTGATGTTCTTGCTATACTTGAAACAAGGGCTAGTGGCGAGAGAGCTCGTAGAATTTCTAATCTTTTGGGTTTTACTAATGTTGAAATAGTGGATGCTCATGGTTACAGTGGAGGTCTTTGGGTTCTTTGGAATGAAAGCAAGGTGAAAGTTCACGTGTTGGGAGTCCATGATCAATTTATTCATCTCTTTTGTGATAATGGTAATGTCAGATCTTTTCTTACAGCTATTTATGCTTCTCCTAATCCCATTAAGAGAAGAGTAGCTTGGAATGCATTGAAGACTATTAGTAATACAGTTACTGGGTCTTGGTGTATTGGAGGGGACTTCAATGGTACTCTATATGCTCATGACCGTAGATCTCTTCGTAGTTCTGGTTATTTGTTTGATCGCGAGTTTAGTAGATGGGTGGAGGATTTGAACCTTACGGATCTGGGATGTAAAGGGCCTTATTTTACTTGGAAGAGGGAGGGCAGTGAGAGCAGATTGGATCGAATCTTGGCTAATGCATCTTTTCTCCATGATTTCCCTGATGCTACGGTTTTTAATTTGCCTTTCTTTAAGTCCGATCATAGACCGATTTTAATGCGTCTTGTGGAAGGAGAAAGTGTAAGTAATCGCAAGGAACATCCATTTAGATTTGTTGCATCCTGGTTACTTCATGAAAATTTTAATGATTTTGTTAAGAACTCTTGGCATGCGGATTGGGGTTGGAAGGACAATATTGATAACTTTACTGAGAAGATTGTCAAATGGAGCAAGGATGTTTTTGGGCATCTTGGTCATAAAAAATGGCATATTCTTAACAGATTGGAAGGTTTGAATAATTTGGATCATTCTTGCTTTAATCATCAATCTAAAGATCATATTCTTCAGAAGCTTTGGCAGGAGCTTGAGGATATTTTACTTCAAGAAGATCTTCTTTGGGCACAAAAAGCTAAGTGTGATTGGTACATGTTTGGGGATAGGAACTCTAAATATTTTCATGCAAAAGCTAATGCTAGGAAGAAAAGAAACAAGATTGAAGCTATTAAGAATGATACAGGGGAGTGGATCTTTGATAAAGAGGAAATAAAAAATATTGCTCTTGCCTTTTACCAACGTCTATTTTGTGAAGAAGACTCTCAACATAGACTCTTTACTCAGGGTTCGTTCCCTATCATAGATGAGAATCTGTTGAGAGGTATAGGAGATATGGTCACTAGTGAGGAGATCAAGCAAGTTATCTTCAGTATGGGAGCTTTGAAGTCGCCAGGTCCTGATGGGATGAATGCATTGTTCTTCCAGAGTCAATGGCATCTTGTGGGTAATTCTATTATCAGGCATGTTCAAGAGGCCTTTGCTAATCCTTCCATCATAGGTGGGATTAACGGGACCCTCATTGTCCTTATACCTAAAAAAGAGCAACCTGAGACAATAAGAGATTTTCGTCCCATTAGCTTGTGTAATGTGATTTATAAAGCTATTACTAAGGTGGTGGCCAATAGAATTAAAAGTATCTTACCCAGGATCATCTCTCCTAATCAGTGTGGCTTTGTTTCTGGTAGGATGGGTTCGGACAATGTTATAATTTCTCAAGAAGTTATTCACTCCATGAAATCTATGAAAGGCAAAAAAGGTTTTATGGCTATCAAAATTGATTTAGAGAAGGCTTATGACCGGCTTCGCTGGGATTTTATCATGCAATGTTTAGAGGAAATTAATCTCCCACCCTCACTACGGGCAGTTATTTGGCATTGTATTTCTTCTAGTACAATGCAAATTCTATGGGAGGGCAGCAAGACCCAAGAATTCAAACCTTCTCGTGGCATTCGTCAAGGTGACCCAATCTCTCCTTATCTCTTTGTTATTTGTATTGAAAAGCTTGCTCATCTGATCCAGGAAGAGATTCTTCATGGGTTCTGGAAACCAATAAAGCTTAATAAAGATGGCCCTCCAATTTCTCATCTTTTCTTTGCGGATGATCTTATTCTTTTTGCGGAGGCGTCTTTGGAGCAAGTTGCTATTATTAATAGATGTTTGGAGTTGTTTTGTAATATTTCTGGTCAAAAAGTTAGTCAAAGTAAAACTCGTGTTTTTTTCTCCAATAATGTTAATCACACTAGAGCTCAACAGTTAAGTGAGCAATTGGGTTTCACTATTACTTCAAATTTGGGGAAATACTTGGGCGTTCCTCTTCACCATGAAAGGGTGAAGAAAGAGACGTATCAATATATGGTAGATAAAGTCAAAGCTAGATTAAGTAATTGGAAAGTGAACACCATCTCTTTTGCAGGGAGACACACTTTAACTTCATCTGTGGTCCAATCCATTCCTATTTATCCCATGCAAACATGCAAGTTGCCTCTTAGCACTTGTGATGATCTTGAGAAATGTGCCAAGGGATTTCTTTGGGGATCATCTAATGAAAGTAAAAAGATACATCTTGTAGCTTGAGATGAGGTTTGTAGAGAGAAAAAGCGAGGTGGCTTAGGACTTCGGCATGTTAGACTCCAAAACAAAGCTTTTATGATGAAGGCGGGATGGGGCTTGATGAGGAACAAGGATGCTTTATGGGCTAGAGTTGTTAGAAGTAAATATCATTGTGGAGAGGATCTAGTCCCAAATATTGATAGAACTCGGCCTGGTTCAAATTTTTGGACTGGTATTAAAGATAATTGGGAGGATGTTAAGCGGGGGACTAAATATGTTGTTACAAGTAGAGGGACGGAAGAAGTCAGATGGAAAGCTGAAAAGCATGGGAATTTTTCTATTAAGTCCGCTTATAACCTTCTGAGGCATGAAGAGCCTGATACAGATCCTTTGTGGCAGAAAGTTTGGAAGTTGCAACTTCCCCAACGGTGTAAAACTTTTTTCTGGCTTACGTTACATAATAGACTCTTGACTAATGCTGCTAGAATGAAGCGTGGCCTTTGTATGATGGCTACTTGTCCTTGGTGCAGGCATGATTTTGAGGACAGTTTACATGTTCTCCGTGATTGTTCTGAGGTTAAAGAGGCATGGGTTTCTATCATTCAGCCGAGGTATTATTATAAGTTTTTCAATAGCAATCTTGTGGATTGGTGTAAGTTGAATGTTAATAGGAAGGTGGGAAGTGATGTTGATTATTGGAGAGAGTTTTTTGTAGCTTGTTGCTGGCTTATTTGGAAAAGACGAAACGAGAAAGTCTTCAACGACATAGCTATTAAAGCGGCCATTGTGTTCATGAGAGCAAGAGTGGTGGCTCATCAATTTCAAGAGACTCGATCCAAGTTTCAGCAAGTGAATATCAAAGGTGTGAGAAGGGTAGAAGAGAGAGTTAACACGATGATCGATGAGACTTGGATTCAAGCTTGGGTGGATGGTGCCTTTTCACATGGTTCTGCGATAGTGGGGTGTGGTGGGGTTTTGCAGAAATACAATGGTGACCCAATTGAAGCTTTCATGCTTAATATCCCACATGGAGATCCGTTAGTGGCTGAGCTTTGGGCATGTCTTATGGGACTTCGTCGTGCTTGGGATGGAGGGCATAGGAAAGTAGTTTTGAGAAGTGATTCGGCAGAAACCATCTCGTTGATCCAAGGGACCGATATTGAGCTTCATGAGGATGGAGGCCTTGTGATTGAGATTCGTAACATGCTTCAACGTGATTGGAGGGTGAACTTCCAGATTACTCCAAGGCAGTATAATGAGCTTGCGGATGGACTTGCTAAGAGAGCCCTTGCTTTGTCCCCAGGATTGCATATTATTTCCCATGCAGCTGTGTCGTCTTTTTTGTGGAGTCTTATGTTTTAATTTGTAGTTTTGTTCATTTCTATTAAAAAAAAAAGAAAACCACACATTAATGATTCATTAAATTTTGAAAAAAATTCTCATATTAAGATCACAACAAATTTTAAAAGGCTCTTATAGTAATTATGTTAAATAATCAAGTTAAACGGTTTAAAAATTAAACTAGTAATTGATTCATAATTTTTAATTTTTCCTCATCTCAACGATATTGGTGCATCAGATACTGGTGAATGTTGGCCAAAAAATAAAACTGGGGAACTTGCCTTTGTCCGTAATTATTTCCATGTTTGGCACAAACTACATATATTTTAACTTAAGTAATTTATTTTAGGACAATGACTCAAACTTTTATTTAAATTATTTGATAGGACCGCCTTCATATTTACAAAAGGATAATTCATCAATTTATGGTTATATGAAATTCTATTTATATAATGTCAATTATCAATTCCATATAATTAATTTTTTTTTTGCCACCCACTCGAATATAATTAATTAATTTTAACTAAATCTGTCGTTTTTATTTTACGTCTATTATAAGATAATATAATTAAAACACCAAAGATATAAATAATAAATATAATATAAAATAACAAATATATTTTTAGCTTTCAATACGTTGTAATCAAAACTCTAGCAGAAAAGTGATTAAGTAATAATGAATTTTCGGATATAAATAAATAAGTAAAAATAAAATAACTATAATCGTATACATTATTTCTTCTTTAGTAAAAGAATTAGTTTATAACATTTTGATCAAAATAAATGCAACTATAACATATTTCATGCATTTCGAGAGAAATTTGTTATAAAGTTTTGTAATGAAAAATATATTATAATTAAATTATAATTTCTTAAAAATGTTTTATCCATTTATTTCTAACAAAGTATACAAGTAGCACAAAAATATATATTCAATATTTAATATTGAAATATATTAGTCATCCTTGACTAATTAGTTAAGTCAACATTCATAAGGGCATTTTGATAAGGAGAAAAGAGAAGTACTCAAAACCTGGATGACCAGTCAAAAAAATAAAAAAACTTCCATCAAAGATCCACTTTTCTTTGTTATGTTACTGAATATTAATAAAAAGTTTGACTGTGTCAAATAAAAATTCATGGAAAATTTGCAGCTAGAAAGGTCAACTATGAATGTAAGGAAAAATTCTCAATTCAACTCTATGCAATTCTGCTATGTCAGTGTTATTATGAACTAAACGGTTTGAAAATCATCTTTATATAAAATCTTATGTATAGTATATAGCATAAATAATATTAAAAAAATAGATTACATGACAATCTTTTGAATTTTGTTGAAATTATATGAATATTCACATATTTTAAAACACATAAATTTCCTTTAAAAATAAAAAATAGATTAGAGAGAATTTTAAAAAAAATTGGCTAAAATTATTTTAAAATATTCCTAAATACAAAATAATATTTATTATAAATCTCCAAAGGATACCTCAATTTAATTAATCTCAAAGAGAGATATCAAATAAGGGTAATTACGAAAAAATATTGTGATTTTTTAAAAAGAAATAAGCTAGTTAACTAATTTTATCTTTCATCTTTAATTCACATAATTCAATTAAAAGGGTTTTATATTAAGAGTTAGAGAAAGTAAAAAATTACACAAATCTTGGAGATTAATCATTTTGATTTGCTGGCTGTTGTGGAAACAAGGATTGAGGGTTCTACTCTGTTTACGCACTTGAAATGGTTTGGTTTTGATGAACATTTTGTTGTGTCCAGTATGGGGCGTTTAGGTGGATTGGGTGTTGCTTGGAGGAGTTTGAAAGTTGAAGTAACTATAAGAGCTTTCTGATAGAATGTGGATTCATATGTCATGTGTTCTGGTTGGTGGAAGGTCGTTTCTTTACTTTAGTTTATGGTACTCCGCACTCGAACTTTAAAGATGAGATGTGGTGTGCTCTGGGTAATTTTGCTTTTGCTGCTATATAGCTGTGGATTATCGTAGTGGATTTTAATGATGTGGTAGGCCAAGAAGAAAAACTCGGGGGAGCACCGGTTGATAATAGAAGATGTCGGTGGTTTCAAGAACAAATTAATCGGTGTAGTCTTGTTGATTTGGGTTTTTAAGGATCAAAATTTACTTGAAAAGGACCACATCTTATTGGTGGGCAATTTCTCCTTGAAAAGTTAGATAGAGCTCTTGCTAATGGTTTGTGGCTTGCTACTTATCCAAATATAAGTGTCAATGTTTTACCTTGCCTTAAATTTTCTGATCATACCCCATTAATTGCTTCGCTGCTCAAACATTTAGCTGGTGAAAAGAATAACTGTCCGTTTAGATTTGAAGTAGCATGGTTGACTCATGAGAAGTATATGGAATTCCTTGAGGAAAAGTGGAAGAGAGAGGAGATTTTGAGTTTTGACGAAGGCCTTGGGTTGTTTTAGATGGGAGCTCAAGCAATGGAATTTTGAAGTTTTTGGTCATATGGGTAGGAAAAAAGGAACCTTATGGCTAGATTGAGGGGTATCCAGAATTCGAAGTCTTACCCTTATTCAAAGTACCTTAGAGATCTTGAATTCCAGTTGCAATCAAAACTTGATAAAGTTATGGAACAAGAGATTCTGTGGTTTCAGAAAGCTCAGACTATACCAAATATTATCATCTTAAAACTACTGTCTGCAGAAGATACAGTAAGATTTTGGCTTTGAAGAACAATGAAGAAGTCTGGTTGGAGGATAAAGACCAATTGATTGATCACATTGTTAATATTTTTCAAACAGCTTTTTAAGGAAGAAAAGAGTGCTGAAATGGAGACAGGTAAGTTTTCTACGCTTTGTTCTTTTCCTTCTATTACTGAGGATACTTGTAGAGCTCTTTCTTGTCCCATTTTTCCAAAGGAAATTAAAAAGGCTACTTTTGAAATGGGGCCATTCAAAGCCCCTGGATTTGACGGTTTTCCTCCAGTTTTTTGTCAAGCACATTGGCATATAGTTGGTGACACAGTTATCAATTTCGTTAGTAGTTCTTTTGAGGAGCAAGCTAGGGTGAAAGAGGTTAATCAAACTTTGATTTGTCTTATTCCAAAGATTGAAAAGCTAGTGTATATTTCTCAATATCGCCCTATTTTTTTGTGTAATGTTTCGTACAAAGGTGATGGCCAACCGTTTGAAACCTTTAATGAATGATTTAATTTCACCATTCCAAACTAGTTTCATACTTGGGTGTAGTATTCATGATAATGTGGTTATTGCCCAAGAAATTCTCCATTCTATGCAGAAGTGCACGGGAAAGAGGGGCTTTTGTGCAATTAAGATAGATCTAGAGAAAACATATAATAGATTGGAGTGAAGCCTTATAGCTAATGTTCTTCAGGAAATTGGCACTGGTGGTAACTTCTTTAATACTCTTATGGATTGCATTACTTCTGTTTCTACTGATGTTTTGGTTAATGGATGTCAAACTGAGCCTTTTAATCCTTTTAGAGATATTAGACAAGGTGACCCTTTCTCCCCTTACGTGTTGGTTATGTACATGGATAAGTTGTCACATGTTATTTGTCACCTTATGTTTGTGAATGATTTAATAAAGATGGTTCTCTTATTTCTCACTTTATGTTTGCAAATGATCTATTATTGTTTGGTGAGGCTTCTATTGAGAAAATCCCTTATATGATGAATTGTTTAGGTAGTTTTTGTAAGGTGTCTAGTCAAAAAGTTAGTGCTGCTAAGTCTTCTATTTTCTTCTCACATAATGTTTTTGCTGATATTTGAAGAGGGATTTCTGAGTTCATAGGATTCGAAGTCACGCCGGACATTGCTTGTTATTTGGGAATTCCGCTTCTTAAAGAAAGAAGGAGGAATAGCAACTTTGATTATATTATTCAGAAGATCCAAGCACGGCTAGCTGGTTGGAAAGCAAGAAGTTTATCAATGGCTGGAGAATCACTCATGCAAACTCAATGATTAGCTCTATTCCCATATATTCTATGCACACTATGAAGATCCCATTAGCTATTTGTAACCAAATTGAGAAGATTCAGCGTGATTTCTTATAAGGCAGTGATGGAATTATTAAAAAGGTTCATTTTGTCAAATGGGCGACTCTGTCGCCCTAAAAAACAAGGTGGACTTGGTTTAGCAGAATACATACTATGAATGATGCTGGCGGTGCTAAACTCACTTGGCAAAATTTCCAATGGAAGTAAAGGGTTGTGGCATAATATTTTGCATGCAAAGTATATGAACCAAAGAGGCAACAAAAGCCAGGCGATTCTAGCTTGTGGAAATTTATATGTAGCCACAAACAATTAATTGACGATGGGTCGGAATGGAGAATCCGTGATGGAAAGTCAACTTTATTTTTCATTGATGATTGGATGCCAGGTAAAGGAAAATTACTTAATTTTTGTATTCAGCTGGTGACTAATTTGATGATGGCTAGTAAAGTTAATGATTGGGTGAACAATGAAGGTGGGCGGGATTTGCATAAAATTTATATGCTTTTTCCTGTTGACATTCCTAGAAATTTTGTTAGTATTGTGCCTCCCATTGATTCTTTGGGGGTTAACATTCGGGTTTGGAATGGGGAAGTTAATGGTTGTTTTTCTATTAAAAATGCCTATTGTATGTCAGAAGGCATTGATGAAAATAGTGAGGATAGAATTTGGAAAATGATGTGGAAATAGAAAGGCCCTGAAACAGTTAAAATTTTTTTGTGGCTTGATGGCCATGGTAAATTGCTTACTAACACTAGAAGATTTAAATGGGGTTACGGATCTCCATATTGTCATTTCTGTAACTCTATTGAAGAGGACATACTACACGTCTTATGGGATTGTAGTCAAATTAGCCAACTTTGGTCACAACTAGTGAAACCTTTAGCTAGAGCTCATTTTTTCCATAGTGACCTTACTGAGTGGATAGTGTTCAATTTACAGGAAGAATTGGGTAAGGATGATTAAAACTAATCCAAATCGATTAAACCAAACCAAATCGACACAAACCAGATCAAAACCGAATTAAAATAAGGTTTATTTTAGTTTTTATTGTTTTAGAACCGATTCAGTTTGGTTTGGTTTAATTTTAAGCCTTCAAAACCTGAATCGAACCAAACCAAACCAAACCTACTATACTATTTATTTTTTAAGATTCAAATACTATATTTATTTAATACATTTTCTTTTTAGACAGCTCATCAATATAAGTCTCTTGAATAAAAAAAACTCATAAACAATATTACAAAACATTTATTAGTTTAGGAGAAAGAATATAGATAAGTGTATTATTATAATTAATTATATGAATCTATCAATAAATAAATAAAAATGTAAAAAATAATAAAAATTTTACATAAAATATTCATAATTTAGTATAATATTTAGATGTAATTTATGTTCATAAACTATTTACATGAAATTTATTTGATTTAATTTTTGAAGAAAATGATAAATTTTTTTTTTAAAATCAATTTAACATGATTCAAACCAAATCAAATCGAAATTGGAACCAAACCAAACCAATTAAAAGTAAAACAAAAAAAGTTCCAAAAAATGTTAAGCCGATTGATTTGGTTCGATTTGATTTTTATTCAAAATTGAACCAAATCAAACCTTTGAACATCCTTAAAATTAGGGATTGATAAAGACTTTTAAATGGGCTTATATGTGGGCTTTTGGGATATGGTTGGTTTGGAAATTGAGGTGCAAAAAGTTATTTGAAGATGATTTCCAATGCCCATTAGATTCATACCAAGCACTAATGGAGGTTTGTAATAATTTTCTTTGCAGAAGGAATGGTGTTAATGTTGATAAAAAAAACTCTACAAGGCGTGGAAGAGTAATGGCACAAACCGGATTAGTGGTTAAGTTAAAATTAATACCTATGGTGCAAGGGCCTAAGCTAAAGGTACCTCAAGTTGTGGGGGAGTAATTAGAAATGAACGAGAGAATTAGATTGTTGGGTATGTCAAGTGCTTTGAGACTTGTTCTGTCATGGATGTTAAATTGTAGGGATTGTTGACAGCGCTTAAAGTTGCCCGGGATAGAGGATTTAAGAAGGTTGAAGTTCAAATGGATGCCATCAATATTGTTAATGTACTAAATCAACATGAGGAGATTGGTTTCAGTGGGTCCCTTTTGTTGGTGGTTAAGGAATGGATATGCAAAGACTAAGAGATCAAGATAACACACTATTTCTCCTAATTATAATCTCTATGTTTATGAGGCTGCTCCTTTATCCGTGGAGTATCTGCTTTGTAATAATGTTTTTGGGGAATAGTCCCTGCTCTTGATGATTAATATTTGATGTTTGGGCTTTGGCCCTATTTCTTATAAAAAAAAAAAGAAATTTCTGTATATTTTGAAAATAAAAAATTTATATAATTTCAATAGAACTTAAAAAATATTAGTATAATTGACTCTTTGCAAATCCGATTGAACTTTGAGAAACAGAAATCTGTATAATTGTAGTAAAATTCAGAAATGTGCGTATAATAAAACTCAAGAAAAAAGTCTGTAATTTAGTCTAACCACTATTTAATTTAAGAAACGATCAACTTAGAAGCATGTTTTACTAACCAATGTAGCGTGCATTCCTTCTCGCTAACAGAAAAATACATCAGTTAAAAGCAGGAGTAAAGCATTACCTTGACATGTCTTCGATCAAAGCCAGGGAAATCTACAGTGAGAGACAAATCATCAAATAAAGCAACTCAACAGATTAGGGCTCTAAATTCTGCAAGACAAGAAAACCAATCAGCAAAAGTAGCAGTAGCACCATCTCATACAGAAATTCTATTTCCAGCATGATGCATTGATGACAAAATGAATATGAATATAAATAACATCATCAGAAAATTTAGAATATCAATCTATTTCCTGTAACTCTGTTAACCAAGAGTAAATGGAAAGATTTGAAGAGAACAACATATTATACCAAAATTTCCTAGACCCACAAAAATACAAGGCAAGGAATATTCAGTACAGTAGCAGGATTACAAACTATATGAAAGGACAATGCAGATGCACCCAGAACCTAGTACTTCGGCTACAGTCCAGAAACGTGGTACGGTGACGGGTCACTGGGGCACCAAACCAAAACAATCAAGGAATCAACAAGTGTGATGCATGGAACAAGGACTATATAACCATAACATGGCTTATTGCAGCTTAAGGAGCCTATATGAACCTGTTGTTTGTGTATCACAATTATTAGGTTTCTGGGAAAAAAATTGAGGGGTAAAAGAAGAAAACACCGCAAAATCTTCAGTTTCTCTCTCTCTTGAAGGCCAAAATCTGTACATCTCAAAGATGCCTGAACTTGGAGTGCCTCCATCTGTCAGGCTTCATCATCCTCCAGTTATTTTCATTGTTTCTGGGTTTCAACATTCTCTCTGCTTCCATTTCTGACTGAAGAGAAGACTGGAGCTTCTTCAAAAGTCCCCAGCACTGCTTGTGGCTAAAGGAGTTATTGTCATTGCTTGTGTTATTTCCATTTAAATGTATGTATCTTTGGTAAGGTGATTGCCACTTAGCTTGCAAATATGCTAATGATCTCCATGGTGGAAGAGGCATAGAATTCTGTTTCAACGAAGATCTAGCAGCATCCGCCATTATTCCCAGAAATTGTTTCAATCTGGAGAAGGAACCCACGTAAACAACTGGAAGTGAATTTAATATCCTTTCATATGAAACAACAGCTCTAGCTATTTCAAAGTGGCTCCGGAAGTCAATGTCAATAATCAAACGCTCAGTGCTTCCAGAATTGTCATTGACCACATCAATATATTCATTATCTCCTGCATAACAGTTGAAAAGAGAAAAAATCAGCTGGAAACATAAGTACAAAAATGTCAAATGAAAATGCGGAACATCCTAAAAAATAAGCAACTGATTACAGATATTCTTTAGACAAGGCAAAAGTAAAATCAATAATCCCCATGATATCATTAACAATGTCAGATCACATACCTCCAGGGACCTTGCCACTAGCCTGCCATTTGGATGCGCAAACACCAGCATCATAGCCAGAAAGCCTCAATAGCTTCACCAGATGGAACCTGATGCAGCTGGCATAACATGGACCAGAATTTATAGATTGAAGGTTGGTCTCATTCATTGACAATATGAGAGAATGAACCACCGAAAGCAAGTCACTCTCATACTGAACCACTGAAAGCTTACAGATCTGTGCCATGAGACATAACAGATGATCAGTGAAGATGTCTAAAAGCTTACAGAAATGAAATTCTAAAATCCACCACTAATTAAAATTAAAAAAAATAAAATAAAAAACCACTCATATGTACACTCAAAAACTGTAGGAGGATATATAACACAGTTTCTTAGTGAAATTTAAATTTTAAAATGAAGAAAAAAAGGAAGGGCATCAACATGCAAGTCAAGACCCTAGTGATTACACTTTACTATAGTCCTCAACACCAAACACAAGTAGTCCTCAAAATTCATGTCTTTATGACACTAGATAGTTGATGTCACAAATTTGTACCCAGAACTAAATCAATAAAGGAAGGGAATGTCAAGGAATGCAAGAATGCATTTGAACTTGAAACAATGAACAAATGAGGATTAACATATAAGAAACGACCACTTCAAAATTCAAAAGGGTCGCAATCCCCATAATCTAGCAGAAGCTAAGACAACAAACTAGGAATTTAATACCTGTGCAAACTACACAAACAATCCTCATCCCACTAAATCAAAAGCATACAGATATATGATACCCAGAGAAGAATACCAAGATGCACCATATTCAACCAGCCAGATTTTAAAATTGTAATTGATCCTCAGCCTATAGCAACACAACACTCCCTTCCCCTATGCCACTAATTTCCAGGAGTTATCAGACCCCAATGTTGACAGCCTTAGTACCCTACAAATAATTACAAATGGACAAGAAAATATAGGTATTGGAGAAATTTTAAGCTCAAAGAATTTCTGCACTGAAAAAGTCAAAACATGATTTGTCACTTTGGACCCCTTCTTATGTGGGCTGAGGGAGAAGTGCTTATAGAAATGTCTGTCTACATATACTACGCAATGTTTAACCCAACATAAAAAGCATATCAATCTACAATGAAACTCAAGACATATTAGATATCTTATATGCATAATAAACTCTCTTCTGAAAATGACAACCCTAGTGCAGTGAACTAAACAGATAATGCATGGAAATTAAGAACGATTCTTAAATTAACCAATATTTTGTGGCATTAGGAAAGGCATGCTAAATAGGTAACATCCTTTATAGCAAACCGAGCGAAATTTCAAGCATGTAATGGGAAAAAATTGGAGCACGTCAGTCTCTCTCTTTTTTCTTTGCCAGGAAGCAGATCAGTCTAAATCTCTTCAAGTGATCAAATATTCCAGGTTCAATTACTGCAATCAATACTCTCAAGAAATAGGCAATATATTCAACTAATGATAGTAAACATTAAGAATACATGAACAGCCAAAGGTAGTCACTAGCAACCTTAGCAAGCAAACAGCAAAAACATCCAACGATAGATTTACATGATTTCAGATATGCTTTAAGTCATAAAACTTCAGATTAAAAGAGGAAATCAGAAACAATTACTCTAAGCATACAGATATATATATATTTCAAATCCAGAAGCTTCATGAAAACAATCTTTGTTCTGCCACCAACAAGAGCAGTCGAATTTTCCTTTCAAAGTAGTAAGCAATGGTTTTACCTTAATTTTTTCTTCAAGTTGAGCAAAATCAGAGAGGCCAGAATCGCTGTCACTGCTACACCAAGACTCGGCGCCACTGCTACCATTCTCCAAGAAGTCACTCACCATCAATGCCAAGTCGTGTTCGCTCTCATGGCTGAACCCTCCTCCGATCTGACTCACTCCACCAACGTCAACACGACGCCATAAATTCGCGGCGGCTACAACCCTGCAATCCATCCCTCCACTGCTAACGGCGTCGCTTCACTCCACCTTCCCCAACGAAACGGCACCGTCGACTCGAACAACAATCACGACGAAAATTCACTTCCTCAGGTACAAAACTAAAGCCGCCCTTATAAAGGTCCAACACAAACGACCCGAAAATTTTCTGTCGCCTAGAATCGCCTTCCTCAAATTCAAAACCCAACTAATCATACAAATCGAATTCGCTTCCAATTGAGCAAAATTTTTAAAATCCTTCCAGTTTCCAACAACTTTTAATCGTGCAAGAAAAAAAAATTAATATTCAGAATTCTGTTTTTTTTTTCTTCGCGAGATTCACCAAAAAATCGTTCGAACTTATTAACAATGATGGCCTTTCAATCCAAAGGAAACAACAAGAGAAGGAGGAAGGAAGAAGGAGAAGAACAAAAGAAATCGGAACAGGAAACTTCTCCTGCAGAATCCAAAAAGGAGGAAGGCGAATTAGCCGGAGAAGAAACCAATTAAAAAGTTGTTGGGAAGAGGCTGAAATGACGATTCGATCCTCAGAGAAATTTCGATTTGCGGTCACTTTTTTCGGCTTAGCCAAAATGGATAAGGAAAAGGTTAGGAGGATTCGATTTGAAGAGACGACAAAGACGGGTATATTCTTAGGTATAATATCTATTATGTGCTGGATTTAGTTTTCTGAACTACATTTCACCAACAGCATATCTGCTTTTTATGACTCAGTTTGTTTGCTTTTTTAGGGAAAATTCAAATTCAAATTTCTAAATTGAGAATTCCTTACCCTCATAGAATCCTTCATTATTATCTTTCGCTCCTTTTTTCACATACTGGGTGTTTCTAAGTCCAATATCCCCTCCATTTTTAAAAAGATTTTAGCATAACAATAAAAAATATAATTAATATGTTAGATTTTTTTAATTTTTCAATATGCTGCTAAAGAAATAAATAAATTAAAAAATAATTAATATTATCTTTTACTTTTAAAATAATAAATGAGAATATAAATGAAAAAATTATAATTAATGTTACGTTAGATTGGCTAATAAGAATTGAATATTCTTTTTATTTTTTATTTTCAATTAATATTTACTTAATAAGATTTATTTTTTATTATTTAAAAATACCATTTTAATTTTAGTATCTATGAGTTTGGAACTTTTATACTTGTGACGCTCGCGCTCTCTTATTCTATATATATATAGCTTCTTTTTTGCCTATATAGGTCTTTAATAACTTCAAAAATTAGCAAATTAAAACATGAACTAACACCAACATCTTGTGTTTGATAAATGTTTTTAATTTTAGTGTTTGAGATGACGTGATGAGTTATCAAAATAATATAGGAAAATATTTACATGTTTTTTTATGTGTTTTTTATGTTATTTTTTAATTAAAAGTTAATATATGAATTGATTTTTAATATATTATAGATTTAGTAATTAATTATATAATAAAAGTGTTAACTTCTTAAACTTAAAAAAATTTATATATTAAATTTTAATTAAAGAACAGTATATAGGTTTCATTCAATAATATAATGTTATATGATGTTATTATTTTATATAGTATTTCATAGTAAATATTAATATTTAAATAATTAAATAATATGATAATAATATTTAAGAAAACATCAAGAATAATACTTTCTCCCGTTCTATATATAGGATCCTATATACAGAATCTTTTATCCTGATTTTAAATATAAAATTCTTTACAATATATGAGATAATATTTATTATATATTTCTAAAAAATATTTTTATTTAGACAGTTAATTAATTTTAATTTTAATTTTTAATTAATATAATTTAATTAAAATAATTTTATATTAAAAATTAAAAGAAATAACATACCAAACTCGTAATTATGGGTGAAAGTTTAAACCAACCAGGAAATTTTGGGTATTTCAGGTGACGCCGAAATAACAAATAAAATAATGGATGGAGGGTAGTGTGGTAATTTCGGTCGAACAGGGAATAGGATGCGTTTTCGTGGAGACCAAGTCACTTTAAAAATTAAATAAAGAAGTTGAAATGTTAAATATGAAACAAAACGGAAAATTACATAAAAGCGAAAGCAGAATCATAAAGACAAAACGAGAAACTACGTGAACTGCACCGTTACTTCACCCCATTCACGTGTTCCTTCTCTGGATTGTAAAATTATTAGATCTGAAAACATAAATATAAATAATCAGGGAGGGTACTAAGACATTCAAGGGGAATCTGGCCAAAAAAAAATGGAATGAAAATTTATATTTATTATCAACTTTAATAGTTATATAAATTAATTTAATTGAATATTTATTAAATTCATATATAATCATTTATTAAAACTAAATCACGGAGATAAAATAATACAAAAATCAAAGAAATATAATGACATAAAAATAAATATAACTTACCCAAATTCACGAATAGATTCATTAAAAATGATATAATATATGGTAATTGTTATGATCATATACTTGTTGGAAATCAAGATAAGAAAATTTTTAGAAGAATTTCAATATATTTCCTTTATTTTATAAATTTTATTTTAGTGATTAATATCAAAAGAAATAATGATTTTAGAATCATGTACTGATCAATGTTGAAACAATGAGGGGGCCGATAAAAAATTGAAGGGGCAAAATTAAAAAAAAAAACTATTGAAAAATTTAGGGAGGACGGAAAAAACTAGTGAAAGTCTATTTGTAATATAATTTAGAGGAGCCACCAGCCAAATTAGTCGATGGCTTCAACATGTATGTCTTTTTTTTTTTTTTGGTAACCACATGTAATCTCTTTAATAAATGATGAGTACGCACAATTAGGGAAATTTTCACATAATAACCACATAATGAAGATATTTTCAAAAAATTCTTTGAATTTGTGAAATTCTTAATAGGTTATAAGGTGCTAATTTGGAGAAAATAATTAAGAAAATGGTACTTTTGCCCTTATATGGACTAATTAGAAATTGTGTGGATTAGTTGAAAATATTTGTGAATCAGTTATAAATTTCTATTGTCCCTGATCCACATATATTTCTAATTAAGCCACATGATTTCCAACCAATCCACATAAGAGTAAAAAGGTCTTTTTATTTTATTTTCCTTTTTTTGTACAAATTAATAATTAGGAATTTTACAAATTTAAGGAACCATTTTAGAAATATCTCCCATACGTGGAACTTTACTAGAATTTATCTAAAATATAAACAATAATTATTTAGATCATTGATTAAGTTCAAAAGTTTGCCCACAAGAAAATAATTACGAGCAAAAGTTGAAAGTTCTCTGAGTAGCTATTCAAATGATAAAATATTGGTCACAAATTATTATATTGGTCAAAAATTAATAAACCTAAATAATTGTACAATTGGTAACGTTTCCTAATAATTTCGTATTTTAAATGATCCTGATAATTTCATCATGACCATGATATCAAGAATCTTTTTTCAAAAAGAATCCTAATTTTTTTTCAAAAAAATAATGTAAATAAAAATTATTTGGATGCGCTTACCAAAGCAATAATGTAACAATGACTTGTAGAGGAGGTTTCTGAAAATAACGGATAAAATATTTTTTGAAAGAAACACAAGATGAAATTTCACTTTGATTATAAACTAAAATTTAAGACTGATACACCATATAAGGCTAATTTAGATGATAAATATGAAATGAGATATGAATAAAGGTAAAAAATTTAATATCTAATGGAATAACAAAAGAAAAAAAAGTTTATGACTGATTGTGGCAAGGAAAAAAAAGTCTATGATTGATTAAAAAAAAAGAAATGATAAAAACAGATAGTACACTTGACTTTGGCCAAATGGCAAGAAGGTATTGAAAGTCTATCATTGATTGATTCAAAAAGTATTCTTAAAAAGAGAAAAATAAAAAAAAGAAAAAACAAAAGAAAGTGTCATCTTCGCGAGCACAATGCAGCGGCAATCATTGAGAGATACTGTTATATGAACTAGATATGCACAGATCGCTCAAAAATTAAAAATTTTAATATGAATAATTATAATTATAATATAATGAGTTGAAACAATTATATACTTATAAATAAAAATACAAATATATGGTAAAAAATGTAACAAACTAAACATGTGAATAAGAATTTTTAAAGATATATTAATAAGAAATATTTTAAATGGAAAAAAAATAATCACAAATAAAAAAACTATTAACTTATATTTTAAATACTTATATGTACACTATATTTGATATAAGTTAAGAAAATAGCAAGCTACCAAAAAGTGCACATATATATTCTAACTAGTGAATAGCTTGTATATATTCCTACATCTAATATTTTTTTATTTCAAAATGTAAATTTTAACATGTTTGGTTCAGTTATAAGATGGATATCAGATATAAATCTGATTACATTATATGACTGGGCATATTTAGTTACGCAAAACTCAAGTAATAAAAATTATATTATTACCTCAAATCAATTAATCTCTTTACTCTAAAAACAAATTATATGATAGGGATTATATGGCTGTAATCAAATATAAAAAAGAAAAAAAACAAACTACCTGTTGTTGTAGAACAAAAATACCCTTCCTCTAACCCACCGCTGGCCACCATCGCCCTCACCCATATATAAATATTTGCAAATAAAATATTTTTATTAAATCCCTAAAATTAATCTCCAACTATAATAATATCTTCTCCAAAATCATTTGAATCAATTTTCAGAAAGAATAATTTGTGCTCCATTTAAAAGAATGATTTGCATTAATATATAATCCATATTTTAATGATGTGTCAAAATTAAAAATTTTTTATTGTAGATATGATACAGTAAGTTATAATCACAGAATCCATAAGGTTATAAAATAAACTTTCATACATGCATGTATTTAAATTTTAAACTGAAACATAAATAATATTTTAAACAATTTCATATTAGTAATATTGAAAATACAACATGTTTTGTTTAGAAAAAAAATTACATGTCATATCCACCAAAAATTTAAATAAGCATGAAAATATATTAGGCCAAAAAAATAAGTATGAAAATTTATCAATAAAATGTAAATATATTTAAATATATTTAACTCAACCCTTAGTGCTCACAAAAAAAAACATATATTTAGCTCTCGTCGTACAAATCAAAAGAACAATTTTTCTATGCCTTCATCGATCTGACGGTATACATAAATGCTTACTTGGAGAATATATCAAAATTCGCCTAGAAATGAAGAAGATATCCAATAATATTTGTACGATAATGGTTGAAGTACGAGAAAATAGAATCCTTCTATTTTGAAGGTATGAGAAAATACTTCTTAAATATCTTATGAAAGTAGATTTCAACTGCAATAACTACATAGTAGCATAGAACTTATATAGGCAAATAAAGATATGTGATTTTGGAATACATATTAATTTGGACCCAAAATCAAATATAGACGCATGCTAATTTGTTGGGGATAAATGATATTGATTTGTAATATTTTCAAATAAATTAAAACTATAACATTATAATCGTAACTATGATTTAGTTGTTGGTCAAAAAGTGGCATTTAATTTGCATTGATACAATTAGCATATAATTTAGCACATAAATATATTTAAAACATAAAATAGCAAGGTTTTGGCAAATAAAGATGAAACCGTTATTTAATTGTCATTATATATTAATTCAATGAGCATATAAACATATTTAAAATATGAAAACATTCAACAAGTAATGACAAAGAGATATGACTATTTCTATGGGATATAATTTATCTAAAAAGATATGAGTCAGATATTCAATGGGATTAAAGGACATTAAATATATCAATTTCCATCTAGAATGTTCATAATTACAATTCATATGTAGAAATCCTTGATGATGATGTGATGCTACAAATTTTCTTGTTGAAGTCACTCCAAATTTCCCCCAAATCCACCTATTTTTATGTATATAATAGATGTATAATTTCAAAATGAGTAAAATACTCAAATACAACTTTATTTTAAATTAGAATTTGAAACTGTACATTGTATGGGGAGCTCCAAATATATTTAATTAAATCATATAAATGTGTATATAATAGTATAAGTTTGAATAGAATATGATAATTAAATTATTTTGAAAAGAATAACATTTGAATTAATAATTCAAGAAAAATGATTAAATACTTGTAGGTACTCAATTAATATATAACATAAGAAAGTATAAATAATTACTAAATAAATCAATGTGAATATAAAGTTATGTAAAAAAAATGAACTGATATTATAATGAATTTAAAAAAATAAATGTTATTAAATAGTGAATATCTATTAATTATCGATGAGAAGTTTTAAACTGGAGTACAGGCATTATACGAACATATTCAACAACATCAAATGAGATTGAAGTCATCTGAAGAGCACAACATATTGGTATATAGTTCAAGAACTGCCATTGAACTTGATATGGACGAAGCTTTAGTACACACATCATAGTAATATTATTAACGTATGTATCTATAGAGGCAGTATAAAAAATTTATTAGCATTGCCAAACCGTGTCACCAAACAAAATAATTGCAAAAATATATTATGAGAAAAAATGTAACAGATTATCAAATCTATCACATAAATTACAAAAAAGGGATAAGAGATTATTTAGTTTCCGATAAAAAAAAATTTGATATTTTAATTAAAGTTTGAAAGCAATGTATCAAATATCTATGAAGGTAATAACAGAATGTTTTTCCATGGGAAGCTTGTTCTGATATTTTAAAGTTTAAAATTAATCTATTAAATGCTATTGTAGCAATGTTAATATATGATATAGATAAAATAAAGCAAACACACATGAAGGATATGCATTAAAATTGGAGAAGAGGATGAAGGGACATTATAAAAATGATTGAGAGTAAAGGAAAGGAGTTCACAGACATATAAAAGCTATTAGGAGGTAAGGGAAAGGAGGCTAAGACCGGGCAATATCCTCTTTACTGCACCTTCAAACTTCATTGAAAAATTGATCTCAAATCGGTACAATAAAACCCTCATAATATTGAATTATATAAAAAATCCCATTGAAAATCATGAATATTTTAAATTGATTATGACGCGTTACCACCACCAATGCTAATGACAAACAAATCAATAATATATGTCTAATTTCATTTCCATAATTATTATCATATCACATTAATTAGTAATCAAATTGATTTTATTTTCATAATTATTATCATATCAAATTGATTTATTGGCAACAAAAAACAAGTAAATATAAAAGGAAATAAATATTATGTCGAATATGTGAGGTTATATTTTTTCATAGTTAATATAATGACTTGGAAGTTTAAAATTATGACATATCATACTTTTGATCTCTACCTTATAATATATAATAGATAGATGCTATTTTCATTTCTTATGTTTCTATATTTCAATTTGATTTATCTTAAATTTCATCATCGGTCTTTGTTTTATAATGTTCTAATTTTATTCCTTTAATACGCAAAATTCATTCTCTATCACATTAACAATGTCAATAAAAAATTTTAATATGATGCCATTTATAAAAATATTTGAGGAATTTTTAAAATTTTAAAAAATTAAATGAAATATATGGCCATAAGAAGAGATGAAAATAAAATTGTAAGACATTAGAATTGAATAAATTTTAAAAAATAAAAGTAAAATATTAAAAAAGAAGGGTGTTGGCCCTCTTTACAAAAAAAATCTAGTTTGTATAAAGGCAAATAGTTCTTAATAGTAGGGCTGTTCAATAGGCTCGGAGGCCTGGTTGGTCCGATATGGGCCGGTCATTTTGGGGCAGACCAGACTGGGTCAAAAAGAAAAAAATCTTAAAATGGAAGTAAACCAGGTCAAAAAGAGGATCGGACTAAGCCGGGTCTCAGGCAAGTTACAAGCTCGTGCTGGTCCGGCCATGTATAAATGATTTTTTTCAATTTCTTTATTTATTAAAATAATTTTATATGATTGTTTTTCTTTCATTTCCCTTATGTAATAAATTAATTTTATAATTATAGTAGATACATTTTATTATTTCAATCTTTAATTTTATTTCAAAATTTAAATTCATTTCTTAACTTAATATTATATAAAAATAAATAATGTATAATTGTTGAGTATTTAAAATATTAATAAATGTTACTATTTAACCAAATATTATTTTCTATAAAAATATATTTTAAATGAAGCTAATTATATTTTTTATTAAAAAATTAAATTAACTTATTTTTTATTTTATATTTTTATACTAGGTCAAGCCCGGCCCACTGGCTAGATTTTCTTGCTTCGGGGGTGTTCCAGGCTGGACATCAGGTCAAGGTGATGCCCGGCCTGTCCCGACCCATGAACACCCCTACTTAATAGACATTTCTAAGGAACTGGTCTTTATAGTACAAATAATGTAAAATCTAACATTAATCAATTATGCGCTGATCTAGGGTTCTTTATTACAATTTTCGTGTATGCAAAGAAACATGTTATTAATTAACGTAGCAAGAGTGCATGAGGTACAAGTTAATGGGAAAATAAAAAAGAGAACAATAAGGATAACCTTGGTTCTAGTGTTGTGTAGGTCAGGGTATACTCGAATTTCATGGACTTAAATGAGGATTACAACAAAACAAAATAAAGAAAAGGTTATTGTAGTGAGATACAGTAGTGACGTGGGGGATGATGCTTGCTGGAACAATGTGATTTGGGCATGATGCCATAGATATGTTGTTAGAGCTTTGCTGTCTAAAAATACCTGTTTGAATGGGAGACCTAGGCCTTATTTGATTGTGTTTTTTATTTTTATATTTTTAAAATAGTTTTGTAGAAGTGTTTTTTAGAACAATTTTTAAGAAAAAAATAAAAATACCTGTTTGATTTAGTGTTCTGAAAGCTATTTCTAAGAACTAAAAAATAAAAAAAATTATTTGAGAAAATTGTTCTAAGTACTTGTTTTGAGAATAAAAAAATAAAAAATTTGTTTGATTCACTTGTTTTATGAAACATTGTTTATAATAATTGACACATTTTTTACTATAATTTAATATCAATATAACATTACTAGACTAATTTAATAATAAAATTTTAGTAGAATTAACAACAAATAACATTTTACAACATAAATCACATAAATAACACTAAAATTGATATAGTTTTAAATGAAATTTCAACAATAACATTTATGTAATTAATACAAGGTTTTTCTAATTAGTAGAATTGGTATATTCTAACCACGTCCAAGTTACAAGATGATCATGAAGTATTACCATTAGTGTTACACTTTCGTCAGATAGTCTTGACAAGTTTTTCATATTATAACTTGAATTTTCTACACTTGTGTTTCTGACCAAGTCATCTACTTTTTCAGGATTCATATTCTCACATTCTCTAAATTATCTATCAAGTTGACTCCACTTATGTATGTAATTATGAATAGAACAACATGCTATCACTATAAGACATTGTTTTAAAGGGTCATATGATGACATTAATTTTAAAATTAGAAATTGAGTCTTCAATACTCCACAACAACGTTGAATCGTCATTCTTAAGGAAAAATGTCTATAATTAAAAAACTCTTTGGACTTTTAGCTTGATATCATCTTCCTCAATATTCCTATACATGATATCTTTCTCCTCTATAAGGTGGAAGAAGACCTCCATTATAAAGATATCCATAGTACACAAGATAATATGATTCTATGACAATGATAAAACATTAACTCAAACATTAACATGAATAAATTCATCTACGTGAACTAAAAAAAGAAGAGCAACAATATGTAAAAGAACATTTTATTTAGAATTATACTTGCAGGAGGCCATGGAAGATTTGCATTAGAATTGATCATTGCATCTAACAAAACATTTGCATCATGAGCACTACCTTCTAAACCTAAATAAACATAGGTATTAATCATATTGAAGTCACATATGCACATAACATTTTGTGTGAGGATTGTTTTTTATTTTTTACATGATATTTGTTTTTGAGCGGGCACTTAAGTACTAACATGTGTCCCATCAATTGCACCTATATAGTTCTAATTCAAAAAATATATATAGAATTATGATAGATAACATTTATGTTAATATCAATAATAAGAAGTAACTATAAAATATTAAAACTTACTTTGAATCAAGGATAATACTTTGTATTGTTTTTAACATTGTCAGGCAACTCCTATGTCTCCTACTTAATGAACTCTTTCCCCAATTGACATATTGCTTTTAACACTTGCTTAAATAATAAGAAATTGTTTCAGTCAAATGTTAGAAACGATTTGCAATTATCCGATGTCTAAGATCATGACTAATAATGTATAAAAACATTGCAACTTTCTCTTCTAAACTCAACTGTTTTGAATCCTTTAAATAATCTTTCCTCCTTAACTCATCATATAAATTGATAAAACATGTCTTTTTTATTCTCAAAAATTCATAACAAGTAGTTCTTGATCTTTGTAAAAGCTTAATAACAAATTCTTGACCTGTAAGTGCAGAATTACAAATTGGAACTTTGTTAAGAAAATTGTTTTCATACTCACATATCATATTAATTAATACTAACTCTGCTAATTCATAGTCATCTTCACTTGAATTGAATGAAGTCATATATCTCTTAGAGCTACCTTCAATATCTATTGTGCACAAAAATCTGTTCAAATGCAAGTGAATGTAAATCATGGGAAAATATGAATACAAATATCAAATACATAATAGACTTAGCATTCATAGTTTAGAAATAATATCAAATACATAACTAGTCATAGCATTCATATAGTTTGGGGAAAATATTAAATACACAACTGATCATAACATTCATAATCACCATACATATCACATACAAACATAATATTCATAAATACAAAACACAACACCTATAGACATAGATCGAACCAAACTATTCAACCATGCCTTTTTTCTTTGTGAAGGCAAGATCAATAAATTTATCCATTGCCTTCACATAAACCATGTCAAGTATATCTTCAATTTCATTAAGAACAACAACACATTTGGGAATGGAATAATCAAATGATGTGGGTCCAACACTACTAGCTTCTATGCTCTTTGCCATCAACACCTCAACCTTAGTTAGTTGAGCTTTTACCCTTACATTAGATGTTTTAACCATTGCTTCACTCAATTGATCTGACTTACTCTCTCTTTTTCTTTCGATCAGGGAGCTGAACAATGCACTTTCCACTATGCATCACATGCTCAGTTATGTCCTCATCAATGTCATCATCTTTTTCTAGGTCTACATGAACCACCATTAAGATATTCATCTTGAAGTTGAATCTCATATCAAGAATTTGGTGGATTTTGAGTAGATAAGTGATGAAGTACACTAGTAGTAGTGCTTCTATTAAAGATTACACCTAACAATTGACAATGTTCTAGCCCCTGCTTTTTGAATTAGGCAGTTTCAGGATGTGCCTACAAAAATATGCATGATCAATAATCTAGCTAATATACATATACAGTGTAAGAAAAAAATTTCAAATTGTTACATACAAAATATGATCCCTCCAAATTCTCTCATTAGCAGTAACTATGTTGGTGTCAGGAATCCAACCAAATCCAATGTGAGCTAGCAACAAACAAAAATCTATATGCTTTGCCCACAACCTATTATACTTGTACTTGATTTGTTTTTCATTAAAAGAGTGCCCACTCATACCATTCAACTCTCCTAACATATCCTTCCAAACTTTTTTGAAAATATACCATTGTTGTAATTTCTTTTGTTCACTTATTCAATCATAATGTCTATGAAGTATTTAATTACATGCTTTGGTCAAGTTGTATTTTTTGAAACCTCAATTAACACACTAGTTGTCATCTATAATATATAGAATTCAATCATTCCAAGTCATTTATTATGACTCTAAAAACATTAAATGGATATCATCAAACCAAAAAAATTAATAGAATTTCATGACATATTAAATGAAAATATAATGATTTAAAAATTTATGATAAGACCATAAGAACAGCAACCAAGACCAATAATAGCAACAAGAGATACTACAAAAGGACAGCAACTATTAATTTAATTTGGACCTATGTGAGAAACCCAAACTATCATAGGCCATTTCAAATCCAAACGGAACACCCAATTCATTATCACTTTCACAATTTTATTCTCATTCCCATTCATTTCTTAAAAGTCTTTGCACATCAGTTTTGTTTTGATTTTTTTTTTAATTATACCAACCCAGACAACTCGAACTTTGTTTGCCTTTGTAAAGGAAGATGAGGGCCTTTTTCTTTTCTGAGGTCAAAGGTGGAATCCACTTTCATTATGCAATAATTGAATCCATTTTCTTCATTTTCCTTTGTCACATGTGAAAGCAATGACTTCATAGGTCACCGAAAATTGGTTCTATTCCCAATACCACACAAAGAATTCAAGAACATAAATTAGTTGCTTAACCTATAATTATAAAAATAACAACAAAATCCCTAACTCATGAAAACATTTCCATCTTGAAATCCAAAAGGAAAAATAGGTCATGATGCTGCACAATTAGGTGAAAAGATGCAAAAGCATCTATTAAATTTATATGGGAATCTTGATGCAAATGTCATTCATCCAATGATATTCGACTTTGAGCAAGCAAGTATAATATTTATAAATCCATCTAATACCTTGCATGTTTATGATCAAGTTTCATTTAAGTTCATTTCCAATTTACCACCCAACTCATCCTTAGATTTCTCAACAAATCCCAACCTAGAATAATAACATAGTCTTGTAGGATAGTAAAGTGTCTTGGGACATGAAGACATCAAAGAAGCATATTACAAGCAACAACATTACCTCCTTCGGCCAAAATTATTATTGGAAAATTCATTCAAAACAGAAAACTTATCATTTCCCTTAAAGCATAACAATGTCAATAACTGTTCAAGAAAATATTGATGTCATCTTACTAACATACCAGTGTAGTAGTGCCTACAAACAATCCAAAAATTTAAGGTCACTAAACCATCATTGATATAGAATTACCCTTTTTCACTTCAATATAGTCTTTTCTATGAAACCAACCATTACCCCGCTTCACAGTCAGTGACTTGGTGGAGCTCCCACATAGGAGAAAGAAGGAAATGAAACAAATAAAGAAACTTTTAATGACCAAAATGCAAATCCTCGAAAACTAAACTATTTCAGAAACTAAAATAATTAGAAACTGAAATAATTATGCTTTTGCTTGCTTTGTAGAAGGTATAACATAGAGAAGGCATCATATAAGACAAGTCCTCCCAAATAAATTAGCAATCTTAAATCCTCTCCCACTAAAATAAGGTATTGAGGATTCAATATGGAACCTTCTAGTAAAAAATCATTTAGAAATAAAGTAAAGTTAGTATTGTGGAAGTTTCATAGAAATTTCAAACAACCAAATAATATGCTTATGTACCTATAACTTATAAGCTGCTCAATGCAAATCAGTATTGTGGAAGTTTCACTATCACTTTCTTGAACAAAGAACAACTTTTTATCTCAAATACGACTTCAACCACTTCATGAATAGTCAATCAAACCATTACACAAATTGACAAATCATGTTGCAAGACACTCCATGGAAAAAACCACAAAACAAAAGGCTTCACAAGGATGCAGATTTTCTATCTCACTCAACATCCTAATGTACCAAAATTCTTTACCCAAAATTAATATAAGCTTTGTAAGGACTATCAAATTTCTCAGCAGCCAAGCAAAAAGAATCCAGATATAAACCAACAAAGAATAAAGATAAAGAAAATCAAGAAAAAAAAACAAAGCCTGACCTCAAAAACTCCTCAAACGACAAAAACAAAAATGACTACAATATTTGAGCAGAACAAAGTTTAAGATTAATTGTAGTAGATATACATAAAAATTGCCTCACATGCAGAGTGACTTACAGATCGAGCTTGAAACTTGAAGCTCAAAGAGTGACTGAAGCTTAACTTGAAGCTGAAAAACAAGATTAAAGCAGAATCAAAGCACAAGATGTCAGGAGTCTGAAGTTTATAAAAGCATAGCAGCAAATCAAGCCTGAAACTTGAAAATAAAAGAGAAACCAAAGCTAAAAAAAGGATTGAAGCTAACTTGAAGCTGAATCAAAGCACAAGATGAGAAGAAAGAAGGATCAAAGTTGAAAAAATCAAGAGAAGAAAGAATAAAGAAGAAGAGCTCACCAACAGACAAGAAGAGCTCACCGATGGCAACCTTTGGTCTCTAGCTTGAACGGAGTATGGGTGGAGGAATGGAAGAACTGAAACGGAGGAGAAGACTGAATGCAAGTTGGGGACGATGGGCAAAGGGGTACGATGGCATTCGAAGAGAAAAAAGGTGTAAGTTACACGGTTCAAAATTACAAATGATGCCATTAATGAAAATGTCTTCTTCGTGTTTTTGCAATATTTGAGAACAAAACTTCCCAAAACTTCTAAAAGATGTTTCCCATTTTGTGTTTCCTAAAACATTGATTTGTTTTTTGTTTCCAAAACATTTTACTAATAAAATAGCTCATCCAAATGAGTTTTTTTTTTATTTTTTCTTCTCAAGAACAAAAAATTGTTTCTAAAAATAGCAATCAAATAGGGCCTACTCTCATAATGAAGTATAGGGAAAAATTATAGGTAATGATAAAATTTTTGTTACAACTTTAATTTCAAGGGGTAAAATAGTCAAATTATTATTAACTCCCTTCTCCTCCAAAACTAAACAATAAATCATTAAAATCCCTTCCTTCTCTTTCCCTCCATCCCGCCTCTCTCCTTCCCTCCCCTTCTCTCCCCTTCTCTCCATTAAAATCCCTCTCCTCCCCTCTCTTTCCATCCATCACACCAAATATAATCTAAGAGAAACAATGCATCTCATTGGGTCTAACTCTCTTTGGATTAGTGTGTAGCCTACTACTTTGATTGAGTGGAGCCCAATTTGCTATTTTAGTCCAAATAATGGGAAAAAACCAAAAAATACATTTTTAGTTTTTTAAATTTAAAACATAATAAATAATTTTTTTAGCATATATAAATTTTGAAATGAAAGGAATGAATTTTTTTTTTTACCAATAAGAGAGGCCATGCACAGAGGAATAGAGTTGAACTTCCAACCATTTGCTTAAAAAATAAGTTTGCTCACCAGTCCATCAACATGAATTGGTGGCTTAACCTTTATATTTATTTACTCAATAAAATGAAAGAAGACTATGATTGGGGGCTCCTCATAATAACAATAATAATAATAATAATAGACTAGAATAAATAATAGCCAATCAACCTTTGAAGTCTTCAAAAGAAGGGTGGTCGGCCCATCAATAAAAGGAGCCTCTTTTGAATCAATTTCCGTACTTTGACTCGAACAAAGTTTGATGGTCATTAAAAAAAAAAAAGACTCAAGAACAAAGGGTAGTGAAGAGAA
The DNA here is from genome assembly GCA_026686845.1 of Adenanthera pavonina. NCBI lineage: Eukaryota > Viridiplantae > Streptophyta > Magnoliopsida > Fabales > Fabaceae > Adenanthera > Adenanthera pavonina. The sequence continues at coordinate 46,029,671 of JAIVEN010000001.1, read as the reverse complement.
TCATCAATTTGTGAGTTTATACTTTGTACTCGTGACTGCTTAGCCGTGTTGTTGAACTTTTTATGATTTTAAAAACCAACCACTTACTTATTATTATTTTTTCCCAAACCACTAATATTTCATGTATTTCACAACAAAGAGGAGTTTATAACCATTTTATTTATCAACCATTTGAATTTAGTCAATTCATTCTCGAATTTTGTTCTCATCAAAATTAAGGTATTAAAAACTAAATCAGTCATTAAATTGATTAAGATACCGATTTAAAATTTAATTGTGATTGAATCGTAATTAAATCCATAGTAATAAAATTAATATTTTTAATTTTATATGCCATATATTATTAAAAATATTATTAATAAATTTCATAACTTAATATTAAAATATAAATAAATTAATATTTATCTATAATTATATTTTAAATTCAAAATAATCAAATGATATTTTATTTTTATATTATTTGTTAAGTAAATTTATCATTATTAATAATTATGTATCCTAATAATATTTATAGAAAATTATAATGTAGAAAGAGATAAATTTATATAAAAAATAATGTTATTTATTACTAAAACTAATGTTATTTTATCTTAAAAATTTAAAAAATAAAAAATTATGATATGTTCCAACTGATTTTAGATTAGTTCACAACCGGTTCCCATCAATTTAAACCCAGCTCCATTGGTTTTTTATCAAACCTAAAATTCTCCGGTTTCATTCTTCTTTCAAATCGGACTTGGCGTTAGTTCTTGGTCTAATTGGTTAAACCAACTAGTCCAACTTGATTTTTAGTACATTGATCAAAACAAGTTAATGAACAATTTATTTATCAATTATATATATGTAGACACACAATATCAGAGTTCAGAACTTTCTTATTTGTTACATTTTGTAAGCACATACAACTATATTATGTTTATAGTATTATCATTAAAACTAAACATTTTAGTTTAAACACAATTTGATCATAGCATTTATATAATTATAATGAAATGTGTGTATCATCAGTATATTGACATATATAAAATAAAATTTATATTAAATCATAATATTCACAAATCATAAATAGTTTCTGGCAAAAAAAAAATCATAAATAGTACTATCAAATACCAATACTTGTTTTACCGTTAATAAGTTAATATTTTTTTGGTAAAAAGTAAGTAGACAATTTGAGTGATATGCTGCAAAAAAGAAAAGAATTTACCATGATACTAAATTCTACAAATTACTTATTAGAGGCTACAAAATTTGATTCTCAACTTATCTGGAAAACAAATCATAGTGCACAACTATGATTTGTGTATACTAATTTTCTTTTGTTTTTTTTACAAAAAGAGTGGTAGTTGTACACAATGATTTGTGTCTTAAAGAAAGTTGAGAATCAAAATTTGTAGCATTCTAATAAATAATTTGTAGACTATAGTATATATTATGGTAAATTCTTTTCTTTTCTACCACATATGGCTCAAATTGCCAAGAAAGTAGCATAAGTATATTTTTGCTTTATTTTTCAAGACATCTATTTTTTTTTTTGGGTAAACAAAGTGAAAATAGAAAAGATTACAGAGTCATGGAGGATATAAATCCCAACACATCATCACGCATGAGCACCAAGTTTAGCCGATGCTTCATTTAAGATTGGTTTAGATTTGCAATAAAGAACATTGAGCTGCGCCAATTTATCAGCAGGATGATTGGCTTCCCTGTTAACATGTCGAATGGAAACCGACCAATCATAATTGAGGAGCTCAAAAATATTCATCATAACAGTACTATAATCATGCTGCCACTTGGATCGATCTCTAAAATTTGGACTAGAGCTAGCGAGTCTAATTCAACCATGAGGTAATGAAACCCAAGAGTCTAAGCCAGATTAGGACCTTGTAGTGAACCCCACTCCTCCGCAGCATCAACACTACACGAGCCCAAAACTTGTAGAAACCAGAAATCCACTCACATTGATAATTTCTAATAAGGCCTCCACAACTTGCAAAACAACCATTTTGCGTAACAGAACCATCTGTATTTAATTTCACCCACCCATATGGAGGTGGTTCCCAAGATTGATGTCTAGCATTGGATTGGCCAGAAAACAGTCTCTTCCTCTCCCACATGGCAGAAAAGGATTGACATACTTGGACAATAATCATTGAAGGATTATTGAAATATTTCTCCTAAGGATTAAAAGTATGGAGGTTTCTCCATTTCCACAACATCCAAATACCATACCCCCACAAGGAAGCTCATTGCCAATCATCGTTGGATCCCAAGTTTGAATTAAGATTGAGTATAAACCAATCTTTAAGATTTGAATTGAAGAAACAGTGGGTCGAACGTGGCTCTAGGAAAGACAAACAGATCTAGCATGAATACAATCCCGTAGGACATGTAAAGTATCCTCCACCATACCATTACACAAAATACAATCTGGTGAATTATTTGATCACTTACTCCTCCTAAGATTAGTCATTAACTTATCATGCAGAGTCAACCAAAGGAAGGATCTCACCGGTTCCAGCCCCGGCCATTTCCAAATCTTCATCCATAGTCCATCACCCATTTGGAAAATGTCATTATTCAACCACGCAAAGGCAGTTGCCACAGAGAACAACCCTAAGTTAGTGAGGCCCCAAACTCTAACATCATCCCTGAACCGAGGGGAAGGAGGATGAATAGCAGAGATTAAGTTAATGACATTAGGAGGTAGTACTTGTCTCTTAGGGAAATTCCACTCCCCCATGTCATTAACCCACTCCAAAGTCTTACTACATTGAAGAATATGGTCGTTAACCTCTGAGGAAACCTCAGATAATTTCAAATGAGTATCCACCCATTTATGCTGGAAAAATAGAACAGAGGTCCCATTACGAATCTGCCATCGAGTACCAGCTTCAACAACAGGTTTTTGTTGACATAAATTTCCATAGCATATAATCACTAGTTTTGAATAGAAGATCCTCCCCACACCCTCTAATTCGAACATATTCAGAATTAAGAAGCTCAATCCACAAACTACCCTGGTTATTACAAAATTTCCAAGTTAATTTAGCACCATAAGCTCTATTCATTAAATTTAGTTTCCTGAACCCAAGGCCACCTAGTCTTCGAGGTTTACAAACCACATCCCATTTCACAAGAGCGTGCTTTCTATAAGAAGCATCACCTCCCCAAATGAATTGTCTTTGCAGTTGTTCAACTTGTTTACAAATACTCATAGGAATAGAAGTAGCTTGCATAGTATAAATAGGAAGAGCATTAATCACTGACTTGGCTAGAGTAATCCTTCCAGCAAAAGACAAACTTTTAGCTTTCCAATTTGCAAGCCTGGATTGAACCTTATCAACAATATAGCTAAAAGAATTCGTGCTATTTCTCCCACGATGGTTAGGAACCCCCAGGTAAACACCCAAATTAGAGGAGATCTTAAAGCCACAAACATTAGCAAGCTCACGCCTTTTGTTCTGAGGGATGTTATAGGAGAAATAAATAGAAGATTTAGCGTTATTGACCTTTTGTCCTAAAATACTGCAGAAATGATTGATACAATCCATCATAATATTTAACTAATCATGAGTAGCTTCCCCAAAAAGGAGAAGGTCATCAGCAAACATTAAATGTGAAAATGTAGGGACATCACGAGACACAGATAGAGGTTTCCACCTACCACTTTCAAGAGCATCACAGATAATATGTGAAAGTTTATCCATACATAACACAAATAAATAAGGTGACAAAGGATCACCTTGACACAATCCCCTCTCAAACTTGAAGAAGGCAGTCAGGTTACCATTCCAAAGAACATTCATAGAAACAGATGAAATGCATCGCATAACAAGACTGACAAAGGAAGGATCAAACCTAAGTTCCTGCAAAGTGTGTTTAACAAATCCCCAACTAATACGTTCATAAGCATTTTCAAGATCTAGCTTTACTATATAAAATCCTTTCTTGCATTTGCATTTACACATAGAATGAGAGATTTCCTGAGTAATAATGATATTATCCTGAATACACCTCCCTGGAATGAAGCTAGATTGAAATGGTGAGACCAGATAATGCATAAGTGGCTTCAATTGATTTGCAATGACCTTAGTTATACACTTACAGGATGCATTGTAAAGTGAAATGGGTCTAAATTGAGAGATAGAATCAGGATTCTCCTTCTTTGGAATTAAAGTAATAAGAGTCTTATTATCCTCCTCAAAATCTGCACCCTTGAAAGCATCATAAACAAATTGGAAAACAATCCCACCAACAACATTTCAAGCTTTATGAAAAAAGATCGGAGAGAAACCATCAAGACCTGGAGCCTTCAAGCTTCCCAAAGAGAAAATCGCAGATTTAACTTCTTCCATTGAGGGGGAGTAAGCAAGGGAAGCAAGTGTTGATTCATCAAGAAAAGGAAAAGAGCTAATAGTTTGAATTGTAGTAGAACACATTCTATCAGAAGAGAAGAGATTCTTAAAATAATCAACCACATGAGCAACAAGAAGTTGTTGGTCTTCCACCCAATCACCATCATAGTTCTTGAGTGTTGAAATAAAATTCTTCTTCCTTCGCATAGTAGTTTTTAGGTGGTAATACTTTGTATTTCGATCTCCCTGATTCACCCACATCGAGTGGGATTTTTGGAACCAAAGGAGTTCCTCTTGGAACAAGACATCATCTAATTCTTTTTGTAAATGTTTCTCTAGATTACAAAGGAAGTGGGAGTATGGATAAGCACGAGAGTTCTGAATACCTTTGACTCTAGCAAGTATATCATGTTTCCTCTTAGCAATGTGTCCTAAGATATCTTTATTCCATTCTTTAAGATCATCTTTCATACCTTCAAGAGCAAGAGATAACTAAGAGCCACTTTTCCATTTCTCTTCAATAAATTTGGAGTAGTGCTGATGTGTAACCCAAGCAGCCTCAAAGCGGAAGGCTCGAACACCTTTGGCACCCCCATTGTTTGCAAGAGAAATTTTCAAGGCATTGTGGTCGGAAAACTTAACTCTAGGCAGAACCATAACAAAAGAGTTTGGATAAGCACCAATCCATTCAGAAGAACATAAAGCACGATCCAACCTTTCAAATATACGAGAGAAACCATGAAGCAAAGGTCCATGCCAAGTAAATCGAGGACCCAAAAATCCAAGATCATTGAGGCCACATCGTTGCATATTAGAAAGAAATTTATGGCATCTATTCTGACAAACAGGTGCCCCACCCAACTTCTCAGACTGCCCCACAATGTCATTGAAATCCCTAGCCACAAGCCAAGGTAAATTAATTGCACCAGCAAAATTAGCCAAATCATTCCAAAAAAACACGCGCCAAGTGGAGTGAGGAAGAACGTAAATTAATGAAAAAATAAAGATAGGGAAATTACTTAGAGGAGTGATTCGGAGATGAATAGATTGATTAGAGCAAACCAAAATAGAGACAGAAACAATAGAAGTTTTCCATAAAATGCAGAGGCCACCAGACGAACCAGAACTCGGAGAGGCAAATAAGCCATCGTACCCAAGTTTTTTTAGTTTAACTAAAGGCTTCGAATCTTCACATCTTGTGTCGATTAGACAAACAACAACCGGATTTGACATATCAACCATCTATTTGACATATCGATACAGACTCTTTCCTTTCGCACCTCTAATATTCCAAGCAACAATATTCATTAGAAAAATACAAATTAAGCCTCTTGGGCCGCAAAATTCTCGGACAACACCGGTACCACCTCCATATCCGTAGATGGATGAGAGCCACTTGAATTGTCTCGTCCAATTGGTGAGTCAAGGCCGCCATAATGTTGTATAGGCCCAATATTAGGAGCTGGACTCAAAAGGTGAGAAGGATCTTTTAACAAAAGCCCCTCCACATGTTGCTCGTTATCCTCTGGGATCGGTGACATTTGAAGATCCATATCAGCGTGCTCATCAAGATCTCTAATGAGCTCAGAAAGATACGCACCTTGACCTTTACGAGGCCCATAAGGCCTATTAGTCCTCCCCTCCATCACATTCAAAGAAACTTTCCTATCATTAGAAACAATGGGCCTTTTAGACTGGCACTTGTTCTTGCCCTCATTACCAACCTTTCCATCAATGACATTGGCAAGGTCGAAATCACTGTTGTTAAGGTTCTTAACTACACATTTTTCTTTATTCACCGCATTTTTCTTCTTGTCTTGATGTGGCACTTTTTGACGCAGTACCAAATCCGCTTGGTAATTCTCAGGTACCGGAGTATGCTCGTCACGCACACCGTTCTCCATATCTGACACTCCCTCCACCCTTGTTGTCAAAACAACAAACCTTGAGCCAACCTGACTTTTCGCTTGTAAATCCCCAACCTTATCTTTCGGGTGGCACGACCTCTTTCGTTTTTGCACTACCGTCCAAGAGACAACTTCTGATTCTTTCCCCCTGACGTTAGAATTATCACCTCCCCCTAGGGGCAGGTGAAGGCAGAGGAGTTTTTTTCTGTGAACATTGGTCGCGCATGATGTCCATAGACCCCACACGACAGACACAGTAAATGAAGTCCCTCATACTCCACCTAGTACCTCTTATCCTCCAGCGTGAAATATAGAACCAGTGGCTTAGACAAATCCACTTCAATGCAGACACGAGCATATAAACCTCTATCTTAATTTACTGTATTAAAGTCCACTTTAATAGCATAACCAAACTTAGTGGCCATAAAGGAGAGGACTAACTCATTATAATACTCCAATGGCAACTTTGGTATTCTCATCCACACCATAACCTTATCAATGGTACCTTGCTTAGGATCAAAGTCTGGTGCCCAGCGTCTCACAGTCAGGTAATGATCATAAATCATCCATGGACCATCCATAAGAGCAGACAAAAAATCATTATCATTAGTAAACTTGACCACAAAGTACCCATTCCCTAGTTGAACCAAACTAATAGTCGCTGCTCTTGCCCAGAGATGTTGAAGACGTGTCTCCAAAGCTTTAAACCCAATATAACGACCCAAAAGCTTAACAATCATAGATTGTTCCCATGGTTTCTGAAGCTATTCTCTGACTTTCTTCGAGAACTTAAAAACAGGACAATCATGTGACGAGTTGGGATCATCAAAAACCACAAAGTTTTCATTATTCGTTCCGTTGCCAAAAGTAAAATCCTCAATCACCTCTTTCGCAGCAATATTCCTCTTGGACGGCGAAACCCCAGTGAGTTTTTCTTTAAAACTTGGGATATGTACAGTCGGTTTCTCTGCACCTTCACTCGGAGTTGGCCAAATATCAGCATAGCTCCTCAAACTTTCACTTGGGTCAAATTCCTTCAGAGAGTTCTTCACCTTCTTCTGTAAATGATCTTCATTGGGACTTTCAAGATGAGGGTAGGTACTATGAATAACACTAGGGGAGTGTTTGGGAGACCGCTCATGGTCACGGAAACGTGGGTCGAAACCCATAGAAAGGTCGGCAGACATAAGCAAGAAACGTGAGAGAAAAGACAGAGAGAACAGTTTGGGTCGGCTAATTAGATCCAAACTTTTTTCAAGACATCTGATGATTCCATGGATTTGTTTCTTTTAAAAGTAATTAGTCCATTGGACAAAACTTAAGAAATGAAGCCCAAATGGACAAGCCATTCAGTATGAAGATTCGGTCCACAACTTCATAGCCCAGGAATCTACCCACGGATGATCCATCAAAAGGCCTAATATAAATATACAATTACACAGCGCACCAAAATAGGCATTGCCTTCTTTATTACATTTGGCCCAACAAGGCCTCCTTGCCTTTTACTTCATAGCACTAGGAAGGAAGAGTACAGTCTTTTAGGTAACGAATCAACTGCTGTTTATGAGTTTTTAATTCAACTTAGTCAAGAAGATTTTTATTAGTCTCTGGTTCTTATATAAGATCATTTTAACTGAATTATATAAATTAACCATATGAGTTAAAGTTAATTAATTACTTTAATTTCTCTAAAAATCTTAATATTTTTTCAAAATTACCCTTAATTTTTTTTTCTTTTTCTTTGGATATATTAAATAAAGGTATTTTTTTAAAAATATATAATAAATACTACCTCATATATTATAAAATATCTTTATATTTATGATCAGAGTAAAAAGCCCATATTTAATAGTGGAGAGAGTATTTAATTAGATTTGTAGTGTGTCATCGTATTAGTCATTTATTGCATTAAGTGAAATGAAGTGCCTATTAAAACATGGGTTGAGTGATATGTTGTAATGACAGGTGAAAGATTTAGATTTTTTTGATAGGATTGAATTAAAAATACATGAAGCGTGGTAAATCTAATTCCAACTATTTTATTTGATTCTGTATCTCATTGTTTTGAAAAATAAAAAATAAAAAACTAAACTAAAACTGTTCAAATACTGCTTGATATATTACCCCCCAAAAAAATAGTTTCCTTCTGCTTGTTGCCAAGATATAAAAGAAAAATCACCTAGGTATGATATGTTGTAACTCACTCCCAATATTTAATTTTTTAAGAAGTTGGAAATGATATCTCATCACAATATTCCAAACAATAAGTAGAAGGGTAAAAGCCTAAAAGGGCATAAAGGAAAATAAGAGGGCATGAGGGTATAGAGGGTAAGGGCCAAAAAAGTGAAGTGTGAAGAAATATTGGGTTGATTGGTTGGTTAATGGAATGATTGATGCTATGTTTTGGGGTGAAATTAAAAAGATAAGAAATAAAGTGCTTTTTTTCTTTTTGGCGAAAAGAGAAACAAAGTGCTTTAGCAGAAGGTTCTTTGGGACACACAATAATGGGGTTTGGCTTTTGCAATTTTAAACTAAAGAAGGTGCTAACCTTCCATCATTACCCTGCCTTTTAGCATTTTTGCCACAATCAAAAGTAATCATGCTTCCCTCCTTTATTGATTGCAATTATGCATCCATCATTTTGCTATAACCCCATATTCTGTCAAATTAAGTATCTAACTATATATTATTATTAAAATATGTTTTTAATCAAAGCTAATGAATCTTGCTATTTGTATAGTTACTTATATTTTTCAATTATCAGGTATACGGCATTATTGAGAATAATGTAGTTATTCCAATGTGATTTTATAGTATCAGTTAGTTTAATTTATGAGAGTGAAAGAGATTTAATTAAAGTATTCACAATTCATTTTAATAGTTAACATTATAAAAGTAGAACTAACTATGATTGACTCCAGTAAAAAAGATTTGATGCTTCTTTGAACAAGATCTTAGATTTTAGTCTTGTGAATTTAAAGAAAAAAATCACGTTTAGAGAACTTTACTCCACTTACACCCAAAAAAAATTATAAAAATAGGACACTTGATTATTTTAATAGTATTGGATACTTGATGATTTTTCCAAAAAAAAAATTATAAAAATAGGATAATAAGAACGATAGTTGATATACAGCATGTCAGCAACATCAAGAGCAACAACAACAACTACACCTATAGAATTTTTCTTACCATGATAAAGTATAAACAAAAATTTTAAGTAAAAACTGGAGTGCAAATGTCTGTGATAATTGCCAGTTAACTATCTAAGAGATTACGTAATTATCATTTAAATAATTATTTAATTTCATTTAAACTTTAATATAATATTTGCGTAATTGTTCATCACAAAATATAATACTATACTTATTAATTCCACTAATCAATATTTCATCATTGCATATATCCACTCTCGATCTCCCTCTCTGCTTTTTTTTTTTTTCCTTTAAATGTCATATTGAATGCACTATATGCATTCACTTTTATAAATGTAGAGAATTTGAATTAATTTTACTTCACCTTGCTCCAAATTCCCATGGTTGTAGTTATGTAAAAAATAACTAAAAATTCCATGAGAGTTTTTTTCCCCGGAAAATTGCATGAGACTTGGAAACGAAGATGAGAGAGCTTATGAATGAAAAGATAACAACAACAACACGAACAATAATATATTAATTAGATTATCACATCAGTAATAATTGTCAAAATGACAACAAAAGTGTTGATGTTCTTGTCTTTTTCTTTATGGCTGGCCCTCATTAATTAGCTTGAACGAATACATAATAGCCTACAAATCATCTCAAAACCACAACAATACCCACAATATTTAAAAGGTTTAATCCAAGTCAACATTTTGTTTCTTGAATTAATTTCAATTTTTTAAAATCTAAATTTAATTCTAGTTCCTATTTGAAGTAGTTTGATGACTAACTTATTTAAATGCTAAATATTAAAAATAAACATTAGAAAAAAGAATAAAATTAAATTTGGACTATCCAACTTTGATATGAATAGTTCTAATTAATGATGAGCACGTACTATTCATTTAGAAGAATTTATTTGGAGGAAGCTACGTTTTTCATTAGCTAAGAACAATATAGCTCATCTAAGGTTACATTCAACATACATGGCCTACCTCGATCTAATTGCAAATCAAAGAGTTTGTTGAATCATGAGAGATCGATATGTCTTATGCAAGAAAATTAAATTATCAAATTATCTTTGAGGATAATGATCACAATCATGGCTTAAGCTTTTTTTTTTTATCAAAACCTTAAGCTTCCTTTTTCTTAATGTAATAACTAATGAGTATTAACAATACACACCACACACACAAAGACCCGCAAATTGAGTCTTGTTTGTGTGTAACGTACGTCATCCCAATAGCGTTAAAGCCAAAATTTAGGGATTTCTGTATCAAGACTATTCTCAAGTCCTCGTATGGATATTTTAATTATATAAGGTTTAAATACGCTATATTTTTGGTCTTTTTAATTTTATAGAAGTTTCAATTTGTAATTCATAGCAAGTAATGTTATCTTTTCATTCTTTAATGTGATGGTGATTCAATTGAGAGTCTCTCTCACATCTCCATTTAAAATCTAGTTGATATCTAGCTTTAACAGTTTGTCAACTTGAAAGTCAAATATAAATGTGATATTACAAATAATAAGTCAATTTTGTTACGATTTGTATAAAAATTTGGATGGATTATGAGACAGAGTGGAGAAAATTTGGATCATTTTGAAAAATTAAATGACAAAATAATTTATTTTTAAATTAAGAAGACTAAATTAATTTTTTTATAAAATTAGGGTAAAAAAAGAAAATTCAAAGGAAAAAAATTATAAATCATTTTATACTAGTTTAACTTATGGTCTCGAGTTCGAGTTCAAGAAATCCAGTTGTGTTAAATACTTGTTTGGAGAACTTTGTAGCCTTTATGATCCTACTTGACTTAACCAATATTAGTAGGAATTCAATCCGATTATGTTTGATACTAAAAAAAAAATTATAAACAGTTCCATATTTTGATTTTCTTAGAATTTTTGAAGCATTTAAAAAAATGTTGGTGTCTAAATCATAACATTAAACCAGAATAAGTCAAATGGACCGTCTTCAATTATTATTTTATTGGGACCATTTCTCCACTTCGGTGCAAGGGATTGGATAGAAGCTTTTTCTAGAGTGTTCAGATAGAGAAACAGAATATGATCTCTTTGTAGCTAGGCTCAAAAGAAAGAACAAAATGTGTGAGATTGAAGTCTCCCAGATCAGATTCAAAATGATAAAGTGATCCACCGCATAAAGTAGAATAAATATAAATCTATGTACAATAACCATATTATTTTAAGGTATATATCAATTCATTCAAATTAAACAATTTTACAGAAAGAAAATGGCATAATGTATAATGATTATATATATTTCCGTGATATGTACAAGACATGCAATTCTTTTTTTTCCAGAAAACCAGGATTATATACATGTGTACGTGTATATATATATATATATATATATGTAACCAATATATTGATTTGAAAATATAAAAGTAAGAGTTAGGAGTAGCTGTAATAATTTGGTATTGAATTATTAGATTTGTTTGTGGTAGGCAGCAAGAATCAAATTCTGTCTACAACCTTGTAAAATGATGTTTGCTATTTGAATATTAATTATACACACACATATTTTCTCATAAAGTTTGTTTGATTGCACTCCCGCGTTTTTCACTTTCTCATAATAAAGCATAGTATTTCAGTTTTTTTTTTTGAAAAAGTAGTTTTATGAAGAATTTGACATTAATATGAGAATTTCAATATGAATCCAGCCATGAAAAGTTCAGCCACTTAAAAATTCAAGCTCTTTACAAAATAAGTGATAAAGTTTTGTGGCTAAATACTTATTTAGGTCATCATATATAAGTGGTGTTTTAAAAATTAGAAGAGGATCCCGGGCATTATACGGAGTCTAAAGTAAGCAACACTGTTCCACTAATCAACATTGCCATTTCTTATGGATTCACACACACATATTGATTGGATTGGCCAACATGCATGGGATGGGATAAATAATGGTCAAATTAAGATATGGAAGAGAACTTTCACCTCACCTAGTAGTGTATGTTTGATAATTCACTAGGTCATTCAAAGTCTTGCTTGGTGAGTATCTTTCTCTTAGAGAAGTCTTGACACTATGGGGATGGTTTTTTTTTTTGTTAGAGATACTTTGGGGTTATTTAAATAACTATGACTTGGTAAAACTACTTTAGACATACATATGCAGTAACTTTTTAGGTTGGCATCTGCTAATATCCATCACATGCCAATGAAGAGAGATGGTACAAAGTGAATTATCTCGTTATACACTGTATCTCATTAACTAACTAAATAAATAAATGGTGGTATACTCCTAGAATGTTACAACATAATAATAGGGTAAGTGGATCACGATGGTAAAACTTCAAAATTACTCAGGTTTCTATGTTACAATATTATCATTATACTATTTATATATATTTTATTTAATGCTATTCTATATATATATATATAGCAAAGACGAGATTATAAAAATGGTAGTGAGGGTCCTTGCTAAAGAGTAAAGTAGCGAACACGATATATATGTTTTATAATTTGAAAGATGTGTGACTCAGAGCCAGCGGAGATTGCCTTTTGGCAACTTGATATCACTTAGTCCAGCAAGCAGGGATCATGGACAACGCATTACTAATTTTCTTTCATAAAAGCAATTTCTTTCTTTATTAGATTTACATAAAATATTCCTTTTTAATTGTTTTTTGTTAATATTTTTTAATAAAAGAATACTATAAAAGTTATTTTTAATAAAGATCCAATTATATAACTAAATTATAAATGACATTTATAATATCTATTATGGATACAAATTTTGAAAACTGTTAGGGTTAGATGAGTTTAAGGGTGGAAAGATGAAATTGAACTAAAGAAGTCGATGTATATGAATGAAAAAGATTCGTAAATTCAATGTTCTACGATTTTGGATTAAGACATTGCGTCAATTCTATTTATATACTTTCTTACATGGTCTAATAGAAAAAGAAGGCTCAATAGATCTCGCCAATGTTTAATTCTCTCCAAGGCCCTAACAATTACAAATATAAATGCTATGTTTGGTAGGAAAGAATTATTTTGAGGGAAATGAAAAGGGAGAAGGAAAATGAGAGAAAAGTTTCATAAAAGGACTATTTTATACTTATAGAAAGTTTGAATGATGTGTACCAAACAAATTTTATAAGAATTTCTCTTTCATTCTTCCTTTCATGAAACATATTTCATGTGTATCAAACATAGCCAAAGAATTTACACTTGAAATTGTTATGCTTCTCTCACTTGGGATAAAGAGACGAGTCAAAAGACCAAAAACCAAACAAGAACAAACTACAAATTAAGCTATTGGTATGGAATACTGTTAGACCTTGTAGTATCACTATCAATGATTAGCAAACTCTGATCAAGAGGACAACTTTGAAGCATATTAGGCCCTAAAGGATCAAGTTAAACTATGTTGGACAATTTGCCCACATATGATCATTTTTATGAGTTCAGATCGATCTCTTATATAGTCTAAAAAGAAAATAAATGTATATAATGCATTCAGAAAGAGATAAGGAAAAAAAAATAGATGAGTCATGAGTGTAATAATAAGATGTGAATTCCCGATCTATGCAAAATCACATTCTCATATGTCACTCTTCAAACATATAAATGCATGAATGTAGAAATAAAAATTCAATTACCATTTTTAAAGGCCAAGATTTTTCTGTCAAGAAGAAAAATTGTTTTAAACAAAAAGAGACATTAAAAATAAAACTCATATGAATAAATATCAATAAGTCGCATATTCCATAGCATTCTCTCTCTCATCCCATCAATTCACACATATAAAATTTATAGGAAATTACAGACAGTAGAATTAGTCATGAATAGTGTTGTTCATACTCAAATTTGCTAGATAGTTGCATATATATGGGTTTCAATGGCTAGTTCTCTTATGAAAAAAAAAAATCAACCTTTTATTATTGGCGTATAAAACTTTTACATGACAACTTGCATGGATGTGTTAATTAAGTAATTTCTCATTATAAAGTGAATATGAATACAACCCTTTAATTTGTATGGCATTGCTATATTCGCTTCCTTTTTGAACCATCTGTTAGATCACTTTCAATCATTATCCCTCTAAACTGACATCCAATCTCCAAGCCATTTAGTACTACCTATGTTCAAATATAATATATGGTTATTACTAACTAATTACTTTAAGAATAATCAATTACCACATCAAATTATAGACTTAATTTGATTACTTAGAACTTAGTAATTTGATGGATCGATCTTCTCACCAATTCAAAGTTTGGTTAGGTTCCAAAAACTATAATAACAGGGGAGGAGTGGTTACTCTTCATCATCAAAATTGACAAAGAGAAAGATGAAAGTGTGAAAAAAGAAAAGGGTTCGTAATTGTTCATATTTCAGTAATTAAGCCTCACATAACTATAATTACATTATGGAACAAGCATTTACATTATCGTCACTGAAAAGGGATAAAAATTGCTCCTGGTGTGCATTAGATGTTGCTGACGCCTGCACGACATTCCGGACATAACCGGCCGGCGCTCTTTTGTCGTAGACGCCGGAAACATAAGGAAAATGAACCAGATGTTGGGGAACATAAGGCCAAAACTCAGCTCTTTTTTTGCCAGTTCTCTTAATCCTCTTTAACACCTTGTTTGGATCCACATATCCAGTCACTGCCACTCGGCTCTGCTTTCTGTTCACCTCCACAGATTTCACTCCTAAAAGAAACATAGAAAAGGAAAAGAAAATTTACACTTCAAAGACAAGAAAATTTTAGATTTTAATTTGCAGGTTGATGGAGATCAGGGCTAATTATATGTGTATGAGTAAAGTAAAATAGTATTTATAGGGACAAAAAATGGAACTAATTAGTGGGTTTGGTAGTGTATTTCATATAATACTATATTAACCATTATAATTTATGTCAAGAGTATATACGTATGTATATGGCTGGTCAAATAGAGGATCTCAATATTGTAGATTTGAACTTGTTTCAAAAACAAGCGGAATAAAATCAAAGTAATACGAGAAAGGAAGTTTAACATTCGTATATTAGAAATTGTTCCAAACTTCAAATATAAGCATCACAACTTCCTGCTAATAAGTAGAGAGAAGGGGGGGGGGGGGGAGAACTTGTGAACAAAGCTAAATTGAGGAATCAACGGAATTAAAAAACAGAATGAAATCAAAATCAAACCAAAATGAAGAAACATGAACACACAGACACAGACAGAGTTAATGGAGGAGAGGACCTTTCATGTGAGTGACAGCATTTCTGACTCTTCGTTCACAGCCATCACAGTCCATCTTCACTTTGATCTCAACAGTCTGAATCAAAAAAAGAAGAAGGAATTAAGCAACAATCTACAACCATCAAAGCCAGTCAAAGTAGAGAATTTATTTAAATTTATGTTTAAAGGAAGAAGAAGAAGAAGAAAAGAGAGAGAGAGAGAGGGAGAGGGATATATATATATATATAAAGAACCTGCATTGGCTTGCGCCTGGACTTAGGGGGGCTAATTACAGTGCAAAAGTTGGAGAGGTAATCGAGTGCTCCCATTTTCCCCTTCTCACTTTTTCAGAAAGCCAAACCCAGGGGGGAGAGAGAGAGGACACGCTACACTTTGAGGCTCAGATTAGACGTTCGAGTGTGGTGTGCTTATATAGGAGCCCGCCTCGAAAAGTTTGGGGGAGTCTTATACCGAATTATTTTTTCTTCATTGCATTACATCAGTAAGGTTTGAATTTTGGATACATATATATATACACTACCTACGTCCCATTTCACCAGCTATCCTCATGTGGCTATATAATACCGTTGTTTATTTGATTCCAATAGTCATCAACACATCGATATATCATGTAAAATTTATTAGTAAGTGTACTATTCATGATTTACATAAATAATATTGCTCATTATAAATATAAAATATATCATTTATACAGAGTAATATGACCTGCACTTTTTCTTGAACTTTATTTCTCATACAATTCATTAGACTTTATCTAACTTTGTTTTTATTCATTCAATTATCTAACTTTGTTTTTATTCATTCAATTTTGTCTACACATTGTAATGGAATTTAAATGTGAAAACATATATATATTTTTTGAAATTTTTAAGTCATCATATATATCACATGCATCACATAAGAGAAATATATAATTTTTATATTTTATTTAATAAACTAACAGAATATATATTATTTTTATGAAATTTATATATATATAAGCATTTTGGGGGGGTAGGGGTGGAGACGTGGGATGAAGAAGGTAAAAAGATGAACAATGAGAGAACTTGATTAATTAGAAGTCGAGTTCTTTAGAATTGATCATGTATATATAATTCTTACACCCGTTTGATTCAATTACAAGGAGTTAATGTAATCAAAAAGATGTAAAGGGATGTAATGGAATGATAATTATGAGTGATTTTATTTGGTATGGTATTGAGGTTGTCAGAAATAAACTTATTTTTCATGTTTAATTAAATATAAATAAATTAGAAAAGATTAAAGCGTTCCTTGGTTAAAGAAAAAAAACTTCCTTCTTTCTCCTTCCCTCCTTTGCTATCTTCCTCCATTTACTACAGCCATTGATGCATCCCTATCACTGGTAGTCACTCCTTCCTCCTTTCACCTTAAGCTCTTACTCCTTCCTCTCTCCTCCACCATCTTCAACAAAGGAACAAACATAGCCAACAAAATGAAAAGAAAAAAAAAAAGATCTGAAACGAGTGAGGTAGAGCAAGTTCTAAGATTGAGCTTCCTTGCCAAATCTGAAACTCCTTCCTGCTTCCACCTCAATCTCGTCAGTGATAAAGCAGCTTCGCTAAACTCATGGCCGGTGATGAAGATCAAATCTTCCTCGCCATTGCTAAACCAGGGAGAAGTTTAAAGATCGAGTTCGAAGAGGACCTGTCTCTATTAAGAAGCATGAGTTCAAAAGTGAACCTATCTTTAACGATGTGGATCTGGAGAGAGGTGGAGGTAAACAAAGGTAACAATGACAGTGACCAAATGCCTGTGATGAAGATGGCAACACCTATGGACGCCGATGATGGTGTTGGTGGCAACGATGTCGATGAGTGAGGAGAGGAGGCCGAAAGATGATATTAAAGGATGAAAAAGGATTAAGTGGGGGAAGAAGGACAATAATGTCTTTTGCATTTCTTTCATAGGAGTGTGATGGTTTTCACTTGGCAAAATGGGAGTGATTTTCATCACAGAATTAGAGCCGGTAATATGGGCTTCAACCCGCGGTCCAGCCCGTTTAGCTCATCAAAAATGGTGAGGAGGGCTGAAAAAATCATAATGGCTTATAATGGATGTAAAACCCTAAGCCAGCCCTGCCAAGCCCTTAGCATTGGCGGGCCAACCCGCCTAACCTGGCCCCTTTTTTGTTTTATAATTTTTATTTTCCTTTATATTTATAATATCATATCTATAAAGTAAAAAAAAAACATTATAACCTTGCGATCACTCGGTCAAGCACAGCATAGACACGGTCTTAGTCTCAGACACTCTTAATTCCAATTGCCTTACTCAGTCACTCAGCATAGTAGACCGGCAGACATCCAAACTCCAGACATGGAGACACCACACCACACCAGTCCGGCTCCGGTAGTCCTTCTTGACCTGTCCCGCAGTCTGTCATCTCCCTCCTCTATCTCATCAATCATCATCTTCTCTCTCGATCCTTCATCCTCCTTCGACAGTTCTGCTAGAGCCCAGATCTGGATCCCTCATTCGGTCATTCCCTCGAATCCCTTATTCCCTTTCCACAACCACTCACCAAACATCCATACAATAGTCCCTCTTAGCCTCTCCCGTAGTCGTAGTCCGCCACTGCCAGAGACTCTCCCTCCTCTGTTTGGATCCTTCCTCCTCCTTCAGCAAGAGTCTAGATTTGGAGCCCATATAGCTGCACCATGACCGTGATCATGAGAGAGAGTGTGACCTTGATCGTGAGAGAGAGTAGCTCTCGTAGTCTTGTTCAGTTGTTCGTTTGTCTCTCTTGTGCTACTTTGGTGACACTGTGACAGGTAAGCTACTAAGCTTCAGTCTTGCTTCTAGCTAATTTAACTTGGAATTTTGGTTGATTTCACTTATATAAGAGTTGAGTTTTCTTCTCTATTTTATTGGTTTGGAACTTGGTGGATTTTCATTTGATTTTTTATGTTTGTTATTGGGGATTTGATTTGAACTTGCTGGAACAAAAGTTATGTTGTGATAATGCTTTACTATTTTTCTCACTTGCAGTTTAAAATATGTTTAATGTTAATGTGGATGATACTAGTAATTTGGAGGTTGATAATGTGATTGTTGCTGTTAATAAGGAACCCCAAATTGGAACTAAAAGAATTGATGGTACTGATGGTAATTCTGTGTAAAACAATAAAGAATCTAAAAAGAGTAAAACTTGCACAGCCAAATATTGGAAGTATTTTACTAAAGTTGGATTCAATGTTAAGCGACAAGAATTAGCAAAATGTAATGGTTGTGGTAGACAATATGTAGCGGATGGCAAATCACATGGCGCTTCACATCTCAATCGTCATATGAGTGTATGTATAGCTCTTGCAAGGTATCATGATGTTGGTGTGATGTTGATGGACCGAGAAGGAAATATAAGGTCTAGAAAAATTGATCAAATGCGTATACAGGAGGCCATTTCAATGTCCATAATTGCACATGATCTTCCTTATTCCTTTGTTGACCATAAATGGGTTAGAGAACTCCATACATTATTGAATCCTGATGTTAAGCATATTAGTAGGAAAACTGTTGTGGCAAATGTGTTGAAATTGCATTTGAGTCAAAAGGAAAATTTAAAACAAGTTTTGTCAAGGATTCCTGGTAGAATATGTTTAACATCTGATTATTAGACTGCGGTAACTTTTGAGGTATATCTTTGCCTAACTACTGTTTTTGTTGATGAAACTTGGAAACTTAACCGTAAAATTCTTGCTTTCTATAAGATGGAGCCTCCACATTCAGGGGTTGAATTATCAAAAAAGGTGTATGAATGCTTGATGGATTAGGAGATTGAGAAAAAAGTGTTTTCTATTACTTTGGACAATGCCTCGACTAATGACAATATGCAAGATATTTTGAAAGAGAAGTTAAGTTTGCACAATAACTTAATATGCAATGGAAATTTTTTTCATGTGCGTTGTTGTGCTCACATATTGAGCCTCATAGTTCAAGATGGTTTGAAGATAACTAGTGAAGTTTTGCACAAAATCCAGGAAAGCATTAACTATGTGAAATCATCAAAGGCAAGAATGATTAACTTCAAAGAATGTGTTGATGAAGTGGGTGGAATTGACACCTCAATGGGTTTGCGGTTAGATGTGCCAACTAGATGGAATTCCACCTATGCAATGCTTGAGAGTGGAATTAGATATCATTGTGCATTTGCTACCTTGGCTTTAAATAATAGACATTACAAGTTTTGCCCATTACATGCAGAGTGGAGGAGAGCGGAGCTAATGTGCAATTTCTTGTAGCCATTTGATATTATTACAAACTTGATTTCTGAGTCATCTTATCCTACTTTCAATATGTGTTTAAGTCAAATTTTCAAAATTGAGTTGTTGTTGAAAGAAAACATTGATAATGATGATAATGATATTCAAAAAATGGCTCAAAGAATGAAAGGAAGATTTGACAAGTATTGGAGTGATTATAACATAATGCTTGTACTTGCAAGTGTTCTTGATCCTCTAATGAAGTTTGCAATGATAGAATGTTCTTATTCATTGCTGACCCTAACTTAGACACTTGCCTAGACAAAGTTGAAGCAATCAAGAGTAAGTTATATTATATTTATGGTCAATTTAGAGATGTAGGTGCTTCATCTTCATCTAATGATATGGGTCTTGGACGAGGAGTAAGTTCAACTATGCCAATGGTACCAATTCAGCCCACATTTGGTGCAAGAAATAATAATATGGTGAAGAAAATGGATGAGTCCAAAACTTTCACTAAAACTCTTGGTGTAAGTGTCAAATTACTAAGACTTAAATTTTCATTTGTGTCTTCTTTTTATCTTCTCATTGATACTTTATAATTATAAACACTTTTTATGATGCAGGGCTATATTAATTTTAGGAATAGTGATACTTCCATTGCAAAATCGAAGTTGGATTATTATTTGGAAGAAGCAACACTGGAGCCTCACTTATTTCCAGAATTAAATGTCTTGAATTTTTGGAAGACTAATAAAGATTGATTTCCTATTCTTTTAAAGATGGCATCTGATATTCTTAGTATTCCAATCACTACTGTGGCTAGTGAATAAGCTTTTAGCATTAGATCACGTGTTCTTATAAAGTATCGATCTTCCTTTCTTCCAAATAATGTTCAAGCTCTAATTTGCACTCATAGTTGGTTGCTTGGATTTGAAACTAACAGTAATATACTTATAATTTATATTGTCATTTATCTTATATATTTATATATATTTATAAAAAAACATAAACATTCAAGCATACCAAATAATATTTAATAATATTTATCTTTATTTTATTTTATTGTTTGCTCCAAATGATGATGGAGAGAATGACAATGATTTAAAGATTGATGTTTATTTAGATCAAGCAGCTTCAAATGTGATTTTTGAAGATGATGATGATAATTGAAAATTATTTCAATATGAGAAGTTGAACTTTAGGATTTGGAGTTTGGACATTTGGTTGGCGACTTGGTGTTGTATTATAATTTGGACTTTTGAAGTTTGGACATTTTGGTTGGTATTGTATTGTAATTTTAATTATATTTTACTTTGTTAGATTGAATATTATTTGTCATATTATCATATTAATATGTTAATGCATCATGGTTTAAGACTTCAAATACCAAATAGACAAAAAATTTCATGGATATAGTTATTATTTAGTTTATAGTATGGTAGTGAATAGAAAATTGATGTTTTAACAAAAAAAAAAAAACGGGTTAGCCCATTTGGCTGGCTAACTCATGTATGGCGGGGTAGGCTGGAGATTTCTAGGTCTACCCTTATGGGCGCCCAAGCCCGCCCCTCCAAATAGTAGGCCTATGGCGGGCCGGCCCGTTTAAGGCGGGCTAACCCACTTTACCACCTCTACACAAAATAGAGGTCATTAGCTTAACTTAAGTGAAGCTTCTCTTACCAACCAAATACGTCACCTCATATGATGTAAAACCTATTATTTCATATAACCCTTCCATGTGAGTGAACCAAATGGACTGATAAAATATAAACTCTATCATGGCCCATAGGCTATAGCTAATATATAACACCAAAGGAAAAAAAAAAGGGGGTGCTGTCCATGCCCCCTCATACTATTAGTGGCTCTGCCCTTGCTCATTTCTCAAAGTTTTGTTTAAAACATGTGGAAATATGTTTAATTATTTATAATATAATTAGCGGATTTCACAACAACACCACTTTCATATAAATTTTACATAGAAATATAATATTTTTATAATTTAACATTACATTACATGATTAAATTTAGTAAATAATATATAATAATTTTATTAAAAAATTTAATGACAATACATAAAGAGGTTCTTTTAAGTTTAGCTCTCTTATTTTTTACCTAAAAAAATATAATAGGTTTCTTATGTATGAAACTTTTCTTTAATTTTTTGGCATAATTATTTGATATCTAATATTATCAAGTTAGATTCAAATCTTATCAATTCAAATTCTTTAATTTTACCTCTTATATGTGCTTGACTATAACATGTATGATACTTAATTTGATATGGAAAAAAGGGCCCCGCCCCCCGGGGGGTGTTTTACTGTGATATAAACATAATTGTGCAGAAGAAATCTACGAAAGTAATTTTTCTTTAGCATGTATGATGCCGAGCTCTCCTGAACTAAGGGTGTTTATGACTGAATTAAATCAACCACGTTAATTAAACTCAACCAAATTAAATTGACATGAACTAATCAATATATTAAGGTGTGATTTGGTTTTTGGATTTTTAAAATAATAAAAATTGATTATTTTAATTTGATTTAGTTTTGAGTGTTCAAGACTTTAACTAAATCGAACTAAATTTAATATATATTATTTAATTAATTAATTTTTTATGAGATATGGATCTTTTATTTTGGATATAAAAATGTTATTTTCAAAAATACCAAATTCATTATTTTAACAATTTATCCTTATTTTGAATGAATTTTATTTTTAAAAAATATAAAAAATAAATGAAATATAAACACAAACTATAATTTCCATACAAAATAGAGAAAAATTATAATAAAAGATCTTGATTTAAAAATATTTACATGAGAATGTCATTTTATTTTTAATATGAAATTAAAATTAAAAAATATTAGTTAACTTTTTAAACAAATTGTTAAACAGTAAAAGATTATAAAACAATAAAGATTTAAAGAAAAATTATTAACAATGTCAACAAAATTTATTCAAGCTTGATCCAAATCAATGACAAAAAAAATCAAATTGACCTCTTAATAAAAACAAATAGGTCATAGATTTATGAAAACCGACCTAATCTGGTTTGGTTTTGGGTAAAGCCAAATCAAACCACATCATTGAATACTTCTCAACTATTACTTTAGTAGAGGTATCATTAGATCTAGACAATTCGAGGTTCAAATTTTTTTCTTAAATCATTATTTTTTTTAAGTTCACATTTAAAATTTTATTTTTATTTATATTCTAAGTTTTTAAAAATATTACAAAATAAAAAATAATATAATTTCGACATCTAGATGATATCTAAATAGTCTAAACGCTGCTTTGTAAAAATTACATTCTATGTTGCTTTTGTCAACCAACAAAGGATTCAATTTGATATTTTTATTTTTGTATTTTGTCATGTATTTACATAATATTTTGGCATAAAAGTTTAATAATAAGTATTTTTCAATCAAACGATGAGTAGACTGAATCATACTATTGAAAATTAAAAATATCTCTATGAATAAAAAGTGTTAGCCACTATCTTAACCCTAAAAAAAAAATTCAAACGCAAATTCCTTTCGGCTCAAAAAGATTGAAAGGGATTATATGTGGGGAAAAAAGCAGCGTCTGCAAATTTAAGCTAATATTAAAATAAAAATAAATGATGAATATGCTTCGTGAAGCATGGCTAGTGGTTCCAAATAATGAGAATTGAATATTGCACTTCTTTATATCATTCTTCAACTATAAATATATAAAATTTTCAAAAGCGTTTTTGTGTTTTGTTTTCATTTTTGTTCATTGAATATCACTTTCGTTCTCAATAATTCACCAATATAATATGTTTATCATGGCTTCCATTGTCGGATTCTGTATATATCCTCAACTCCAATGAATGAATGGGCCTCGATCCCCCTCACCCAAAACGAATCTGAAAATGAGTGATATTTGTTCAATAAAATAATTAGATAATTCCATTTGTAAATGTATTAATTTTTCAAGTAATTTAATTTTCATTTGTATGACATCATCTATCTTATGTGTATGTATCAAATATAGATAGAGTTACTTATGCCACCTCAAGTTAGGTCAAGTAATAAAGGTAGGATAGAATGTGAATAATAATAAGAGTTTCTGTTTGCATAGATTCACTTGAAGCTATCAATTTTACAACTCGTTGTAGCAATATAGATCATCTGCATAAAAATATTATTAAGGAGATCAAGGAGCTTATTATGAGAAACTGGATCATTTCATTGGAGCATATCTTTAGGGAAGCTAATTAATTTGCAAATTGACATTCGCATCAGGCTCATAACATTACTAGTGATCTTCTTGTCATTAAGCAACCACTAAAGGGAGTAGACATATTTTTAAAAATGATAGAGGAAGTTAGGACTCCTCTCTTATCATTTCTTGTACTTTCCTAGGACTGTTCCTAGCTTTTTTTTTTCCCAAAAAAAAATTAAGGGTTCAAATTTGCCTAATACAAGAAAAAAGAAAAAAATATAGAGGTAATTTATAAATTAGTTTACAATAAGAAACATTAACAAACGGCCTATTTGATTCCTTTTTTTTAAACAGAAATATGTGTCTTCATTCAATCATTCTTGCATTTTTAAACTTAAAAAATAACATCTAAATGTTTTTTAATTGTTTTATCTTAGAGTTATCAACAGACGTTTAATTGGCAACTCCTAATAATAATAATAATCAAACTATAAATCTTAAACTTTCCAATAATTGCAGCACAACGAGAGATAAACAAGATGATGAAAGCAAGTAAATATGCTTAGATTTATACTTTCCACAAACATATGGATTCAATGGAAGTGGAGTGGAGAATAATGAACTCATTTTGGTGAAAGATAAGAGTTAGGCAGGAAACACTAGGATGTTGCCCTAAAATCTCTTCATGGTGAGAGAAAAAATTGGCTTTTTGAGCATAATATAATAAAAAAAATTATCAAAATATACAATGTCAGATAATATTTATCAAAATATAACATACAAAGTCAACTAGTGGCAATGCAATTTGATTTTGTATACACAAATTGACCAAATAGATATGTAACTTCTGATCTAAATATTTTTTTAATGAAAAGGCAAGTCGCATGGATACCCATGCAACTTACCTTTTTACAATTTCAAAGCATGACTATCCATGCAACTTTGCTTTTGTTTTTCTTATTTTTTTAAAACAATTCTTTTTTTAATTGTTGGAATGGGAAATTTAAATACTCCCTCTGTTACTATTTATAAAGTGCTGTTGACAGTGAATGAATATTAAAGAAAGTTAGTTATACTTAAAAAGTTAACAATAATTAACATGAACTTTCAATTTTACCTCCTTTTCAATCAAGCAGTAATAATTATTTATGGAAAAGAGAATGTGTTAAAATATGGAATAATTTACGAGAAAATAAAGTTATTTAGAGTAAAATAAAAAAACCATATGAAAATCTCACACTATAACTTATAAATATGACGAAGTAAATATTTTAAATAACACCTTATAAATCGGACTAAAGGAAGTATAAATTACTAATAATTGATATATTATTAAAAATAATTATGAGTTAACAAATTTTAACAAATATTAAATAAAGAATATTGGATCTTTATTTTTATTGAATAATCATTAAAAAGGCATCAATTTAATTAAAAGTCAAACAAATATTAATTAATAATTAACTAATAATAAGTAAATAATAATGATTAGACATAAAATAACACTATAATGAAATAGCAAATATGTATCAATAATGAAAATATAAATTTAATAATTAATTGATTAAAAATGGTTAAATATAAATGAGAAAGATAATTAATTAGTAATAATTAGTTATTAATTATCAAAATTTGGTCATCTTATATATAATAACTATCTGTGTCACATCTTGCTCTTCTTTGATTACATCGTGGTCCTTTTGGTCTTATGTCATCTTCTGTATACTGCGATTCAGATGACTCAACTATTGATGATGCTTGTGTAGTATTTAAATTAAACCAAGTAGAGTCAGTCAGAGAAATTGACTGGTGAGGAGTCTCAGATGCTTGATTTGATGATTCACAATATTGAAAGGAATGCATGTTGTACTCAGCACCAAATAAAATTGGGTTATCTAATAAAAATATAAATAGTCTAGACTGACCAGAATGAAAGAGCTAAATGGGGGCAATGGTGATGGTGGCATGAAAGAAGAAGAAGCGACCCCTACAAATGTACTGGATGTGGCTGATATAGTGGCGTGATCCTATTCCTCTTCATATTCTTCTTGAGAAATAAATGGTGGCCTGGTTGATAAATAACCATCATGTCGCTTACTTGGCTTTTTACATTGAGGAATTTGTGGATGTGATATTTCTTGTGCAGGTGGATCAGGCTCAGGTTTCATGTTGAAACGTTGCTCTCTCATTGTAATTAATATGTTACGATGGTCTTAAGCAACCCTCGTATAAAAATTAGTTAATATTTCTGGAGGGTAATTAATGGCAAGCTTATATAAATTTTCTACAACTTCAATGTGCTATTTGAATATTTAAAAAATAAAGCATGTGTATAAGTTTAGGGATGAGAAAATTTGGGACAAGACTTATACAAATATAGTTAACTATTGATTATTATTTGTTACACTTTTAATTAAATTTATATCTTCTTAATAATTATTTAATGAAAAAAAGATAATTTCATATCCTTATAAAAAATATTTCCCATAAAGCATCATATTTAGGAATAGCGGAAACTCACTTGGATAGAGTAAGAAACCTATCTAAGTATAGTGGAAATCATTGGTCATATAAACAGGATCAAAGAGACCATTTAAATTTCTCATTCTAACAATTAGAAAAAAAGAATTATTAAAAAAAAGAACAAAGGCAAAGTCACATGGATAATCAAAATTGTAAAAGGTAAGTCGCATGGGTTTCCATGTGACTTGCCTTTTCATTAAAAAAAATATTCAGATCAAAAGTCGCATATCTATCTAATTAACTTGTGTGTATGGAGTCAAACCGCATGACTTTGTATGTTATATTTTGATAAATATTATCATGTCATATTTTAGTAATTTTTTTTATTCTTTCAATTATATCATGCTCAAAAAACTGAAAAAAAACTCTCCTGTGTGAGAGTCTTTCTTTTGTTCTCTGAGTGCTCTCAATCCTGTGTGAGTGTTTGTAGTTCTCCTTAAAGTGTGTGCTCTTTTCCCGTGAGTTTGGTGTGATGAATCTGTTTCTTAAGTTCCGGTGAGGCTTTTCTTGTCTTGTTTGTTCCTCTGTGTGTGCATTTTCTGAGCGCTTCTTGCTGTGTGGAGGTGGGCGATAGGACTTAGGGTGGTTGTTAAGAGGTATAGAGGATCTAGGTATGGAGGGTGGAGACATCCTTAACCTATTATAGAACAAGGAGTATAGGTGTGATGATGGTGAACTTTTACTCATTAGCAACCATATATATTATATTTTAAAGTTTGTGACTCTGAAGAGCTGGAACGTTAGGGTCAGAGTAGAGGCGAATGATCTTAAATATATATAAATATATACTCCTGCCAAGATACAAGAAGAAATCTAAGATTAAAGGCTTGGCTTTTATTAGAGACAAAGTCAAGAAGAAAGTAAATGGCTTGTCAGGGGCTTGATAGATTGTTTCTAATTTCTGGTGGGGCCAAAATGGTTGTCGCAACAAGATTCATTGGAAGCCTTGGAGGGACTTGACTAAGACGAAATGTGAGGGTTTTGAATGTTTTTCTAATTAGGAGGGTGAGGATTTTGAAGGCTATCTACTTTCCAAGTTGCGGCCTCATTGAATGCCAGGAAGGGGCCAAAAGCTTCTTGGGGCTTTAGAAGGCAGAGAAGCGCTTCGTGGCAATTTTTGTTGGGAGTGCTGGTGATGGAACATGTATTGAATTTTGGATAGACCCTTGGTTGCCGAGTTTAACTTTGTGCACGATCTCACAAAGCCGACCACATCATTTGAATGCTAAATTGAAAGTTGCTCATCTCATTACAGGATGGAAAATGAGAGCTATCATCAACCCACAATTTTATTACTCCTCCAATGCTGAATTGGGCTGAGTGGCAAGGATTCAACATTTCTTAAGTAAGATCCCAAATTCAAATCTTGTGAATTGAAAAATTCACGTTGGGAGAGTTATCCCATTTAAGCTCAACAATACTTAAATTTGATTTGGAAGTATAAGATATTAGATAATTATATAAAAAAAAAAGTTTATGACACCTAAGGTCCAAGCAGCAATTTTGCAAATTCCTGTCCCAATGTGACCAAGAAAAGACTCACTAATCTAATCTGGCTAGGCAACAGATGGTACTTAAAGGGAATTTGGACAGTGTTTAAATTGCTGATACAAACTCTAGTGGCTTAGGAATCATTATGAGGGATAACTCACGCAAGGTCGTTGATGTATGGGCACTTCATTGCAATGCTTCATCTGCCTTGTGAAGCATTTAACAATTCGTGAAGCTATCACCCATTCTTCTTTGATGGGTTTATTAGGTTATCGTGAGAGATTCATTATTCGGTTGCCTACTAAAAGTGTAAAGACGGTCTCTTTCTTGAACAAACAGAAAAAAGAGAGAAAGGGAAAGAAGAATTGCTCAAACGCCACAAAACCTAAAGTAGAAGTAGCGTCCAATGATCGCAATTTATTGCTGACTTTCTGGGGCATTCATGCATTCTCTGGAACCCTTTGCCAAAGTTTGTAGATATTCAGATTCTTTCAAACTGTTTTTTCTCTTCAAACTCGTGTCATTTTCACTTTCCCATCATTTGTAATATGTTCCATCACATTACTTGGTTCTCAATTAACATACATATGCTACCAATATTCTATGATTGAATTTTGTAGTCAAAAAGAAAATAATTAATATTAACTTGATTGACCTATTATTCTGGTAGTAATGATTTTTTATCTGTTACCCCCAAAAAAAAATCTTAAGTGACAAGGAGTATCCATGGACAAGAGTTAATCTCATTTAAACTTAATTAAGAGATGATAGTTCTTATCATTTATATCAACCTAATTTGGTTATTATATATCTATTTCTTTCTTTACTTTAGTAATCCCTCCATCCCATAACTATTGTAGTTTAAGATTATAGCAAATAGATTACGGAAGCTTTAATTAATGTAAAATAGTATTTTACAATAATTAAAATATCCTTGTTTAAAAATCTTGAAAATGAAGTAAATTTAAGAAGAATAAATAGTAGATAAGAGAGAAAAAATGAGATTAATAAATTAGGTATAGTTGGAAAACAAGAATCAAGTATACATTGGATTTCTAAAACAATAGTTTTGGGACAAAAGAAAAGTCCCAAAATAACAATAAATATTGGATTAAGGGAGTATAAAAATGCTTTAGGAGATATCTAATTCGGGAAAGCTACTTGTGGCCAAAACAAAAAAGTAGGAAAACTACTACTATAATAGATGAACATAATTTTGATATTTGTAACATTATAAAACTGACATGGTAAAATCTCTACCATCAAACGCATCTCCAAAGAGATCTATTTAATGCATCCCTTTAAGGTCTCTTTCCTTCAACAAAGGGAAGGAATGTGTAAAATTTTAATGGATGGAATTGGAAGGAAAGGAATTGAAGAGGTTTTAAAACTTTTTTGTTTGGGAAGATTGGAAGAGAGGGGATTAAATAGATTTTAATGATATCTTATTTAGTTTGTAAGAGAGAGGAAACTAATAACAAATTTATAATTATATATCCTTCCTCATTTCTCCATCCTCCTTCTTTTCATACTCATCAAGACACAAAAAAAAAAAATCAAATCCTCCCCTCCGTAGGTCAGGCGACAACAACATCAAGACAAAGAGGAAGCAATGAAGATGACAAAATGGGGCATAGATGGAGCACATGATCTGAGACACGGAGGGAGTAATCGATCTGGGAGTACATGATCTAGGACACAGAGGGAGTAAGCGAGATGAAGGAGAATGTTGCGATTGGGAAAGCAACGGCAAGATGTAGGAGAAGCAAGGAAGATGACAATCTGGGAGATGGAGGGATGTCGCGATTTGGAAGAAGCAATGGCAAATGACGACGAGGGTGAGGGCAAATTGGTCAGGAATTTTACATAATACTCTCTTTCCTCTAAAAAAATCTCAATTTAAGGGATAAAAATTGGTGTCAGTGAGGGAAAAATTGGGTCCCTCCCATCAAAGAATTCGTGTCAGTGAGGGAAAAATTGGGTCCCTCCCATCAAAGAATTCAACGAAAAATTATTATTCCCAAGATTGAAAAATATATTAACAACTTAAGTTAAATTGATTCATTGGTTTGTTATATTAATAATTTAACTGAAATTAGTTTTTATTAACTCTGCAACATACTTCTTCCAATTCAAAATATAGGTCTAGTTTAATTATTTACATAAAACTAAAAAAAATAGTATTACTCATTAAATTTGTTAAAAAAATATATTATTTTTCAATATTATCCCTATTTAATGCATTACACTCATATCACTTACTATTTTTCTTATATTTTATTATAGATAAGGACAAAGTAAGAAAAAAGATATTTAATACTCTAAAAATTATTAAATAAGTCTTATATTTTAAAAAAATAATAATAAAATAAAATTTATATTTTACATCGGAGAAAATAATTATTAAAAAATTTTTGTGCAAAAAAAAAGTTAAAAAACCAAAATATAATAAATAATCAAGTTAAATAACCAAAATGACAATTCTTCAAACTTCAATCAATATATATAATATAAATTTTTTAAAATAAGTTGCATAATTTATAAATCATAATTTTTTCTTAGACGTCACATAATGTCCTATAACGCACGCGAGCCGCATCTGGTTTAATCAATTTTTTAGGGGAAAAGCATACTTCCGCAGCACTTTTTTTTTTAATTACTGTGGATAACCAAACAAAAAAAAAAAGCAAGCTTTTCCTAGATGCCATCAAAGTAAAGCCCGTGAAAGAGAAATACATAGTTAATTGCTATTAAAACAAACAATTAAAACAAAGGAAGTACTTGTGTTGAACCCTCTTTTTGCAAAACATTGTTTAAATTAAAAAAAAAATAAATCATACAAAATAAGGAAAGAAGAGAACAAAACCTTGAATCAAGTAAAACTCAAAAGAATTGATTTCCTTAACAGCAGGAACATAATATAAAATCTTGCTTTTGTGTCACGATGGAATGGCCTCTTATAATCTCTTCAACTTTTGTCCCCGTAACCCATTCCAGAAAGCATCTGCTCTTACTACCTTCTTTCCTGGAAGCTGAACTTCTAATACCTGATAGTGTAACGATCACTAAAATCAGAAAGCATAGAGATTTGAAGTAACACCGAACTTATAATCTCTTCAACTTTTGGCAGGCAAAATATGATAAATATACATAACGAAATCTAAAGGAAGCAGCACTATTTATTAGCTCTAAACAATGTGGTTCACCTCAAACTTCATACAACACATCACTTCTGGTTTATAAAAATAGTGATCCACTGACCATAATAGAAACACCATGATGTAAAAATGTAAAGACAAAGAACAAACCTCCAGTGCTGTGTCCCTAGCACATGGAAACACCAACGCATCCTTGATAAATGTAATATCATCAACTTCTTTGGGCAGTACACTATTTTGGATGCCAACTCGTGTAATTATAATTTTAAGCTCCATTGTTTTCTGCTCACCATTTTTATCCACTAAAACTTTTGCTCGAGTTCCTGGCCACCCTGCAAAAGCACGAACCTAGAATTGTTCTACGTCATAACGTCACAGTTCAAATAAAATCAGGAAGCTTACCTTATTATGTAGAACCGATGCTTCTTGATCAAAGGATAACCATGACTCCTCTGGATTTATCTGCATAAAGCATCAATGCTCAGATGTAATTCCTATTAAGGATGATATTTCACCAACTGTATACACTGGAGCCAACAGAAAGCAAGCAACAATTTAGTGCCTGTTGGTGGGTGGGTGTGTGGTGTTATGGGTTTTTTTGTTTTTTTTTTTTTGCCGCCGCCGCCCCCCCCTCCCCCCGGGGGGGCGGGGCGCGTGGGGGGGGGGGGAAATTAAGAATTTTAGCGCTAAAAAACAGATTACAAAAATGTGTGAAAGACTTGTAACATTGAAAAAACACTAAACTGCTTTTTGGTTACAGCATTTTTTTCTGAAGAAGTGATTTTTAAGAAGGCAATTCACAAAAAAGCAGAAATTTTACAACACAACCAAACAGGACCTTAATCTTCAATGCTTTGAAGTTTTCTTAAATTCAAGCTAACTCCTGCATGAAATTTGGTAAATTAAAAAAAAAACAAGGATGAGATCTAATTTCTCCAAATGAGATTCAGATGTCGAGATAATGTACTAAACTCTCCTGATCTTCTCTTATTAATTACAGGTGTCTTTCAGATAGCAACTCGAAGTAATATTAACAAGGGAAATAGCCAATGAACGAGCTACATTCATCAATCTTCATTAGTAATATTAAAGGAAGACATAAAGCAGAAACAAAGTTAAATCCAATTTCATCTAATTCCATGCTGTACTAAACAAATAATAAATATGTCCACGTCAACAGAGCTACGAAAATAACTCAATCAGCTTTTATCACTAATGATTCATTTTAATGTAAAATTTTGTCAATTAACGAGTTACTTTTTGCGCCACAGACAGATAATATTGCCTGAAATACATACACAGTTTCACTATATCCACTTTTAAGTCTGAAGCAAAAAGTAGTGAATAGCAAGAAGCATTTGATAGCGAGCTAGTATGAATAGGAGAATTCAATTCTATTTCTGTACCTAAGTGACACAATTCAAGCCAACTGTACCTTCGGAGCCAATGTAGCCTTACTGTGATCCTGAGGTTGAGCCTTCACCCTCGCAGATCCATCAAATATAGAAGGAAGTTCGCGAATTAGAAGTTTAGATCCTGCCATGTCAAAAAAAGGACCAGAACTCAGTAATTGACCGAAACTATATTAGGCATCAGGGCTGCAAGAGATAAAAGCTTTCAATCAAATGATTGACTACGAATAACCTGCTACATCATGCGGAGAAATAGCTAGAGAAATAAAGAAAATGAAGTAGCTGCAATTATACAGAAAGGAAAAACATGGGCAAAAATCATACCTTCAGAAAACAGCAGAGAAAGTAAATCAGGTGCCTACAGAGGTACCTTGAGATTAGTCGGTAGAGGAGAGAAAGGACAATAATATTCATTTCAGTTTCACTGAACAAGTGTGTTGCGAGGAGAAAGAAAGGAAAGGAGAAATTTACAGGAAGGGAAAGTCTTGAGTAAAACATGCCAGCCAACGTTGAATCCCAGATGCAAATATAGCACTAATCTTCGTGTAAACAATGCAAAGATTTCAGGCAACTACATCTTTTCGTAGAACAAATAGAAACACATACCCTAATTTGATCATCAACTTCAAATCGTTCACTAGCAATGATTGGTCCAGCATCAAGTTCACGAACAGTGAATGCTAATGATACTCCTGTTTCTTTAACACCATCCTGGTACAGAAAATAACAAAGACTAAAATGATATAAAAACCATAAGAAAATCAGAAGGGCAAAAAAGGTGATAAAAACCTGCAATGCCCTTTGAACAGGTGCAGCACCACGGTACAATGGCAACAGGCTAGGGTGAATATTGACTGTTCCTGAGAAATTTACATGTGTAATTTAGAATTTGGTTATTGGAGAGCTGCAGATTTTATAGCTAAGTTAGACCTGCATGTTTTCCTTTTATTTCCTTTGGATTCAAAATTCTCAGCCTGCCTATTAACTAATGAATTAAAAGAAGAAAATATAAAAATATGTACAAATGTGTTCCAATGAAGCATGGGATGAGCCACTGAAAACGTTCCATGACATGATAAAACCAATAAATTTTCCATAATAAACTAGAAAAAAATTACTTCAATGCTATGGATCTACTTTCCAGAAGCAAGTTTTACAAAAGTTACAGAACCATAAGGTCACCTATTTGATTATAACTAGAAATGGGCCTCATGTGTTGCACAAAATCTAAGGTGAACCACACTATTCATGGCTAATGAATAGAATGACTTACGATGGATTTTATTACATATTGATATATTTTCAGAATAGTAAAAAATTTTCAGAATTTTATGTACATTCAACTTAGAGAGAAATCATGCATATAACAACATTTCAGACATAAATCTCATTGAAAATGCTCTAACAATCTCCAAAAGGGATTTTGAAGCTTAAGTTCTTTAGGGCCTCTAACTTAGGAGCTTTATGCATTCTATTATCAGCGCCAAAATAGAGCATTGATTGATAGAATAGTAAATTATGCATTCCATTTCACATTCAATTTGCTAAAACAGTATTGCATATATGAGCGTATCTGTTGGCAGCAAAGAATATTAAAATTCCTTTTCCTTAGAAATTTTTCCCTACTTGGCTATCTTTTTTGAACTCTTAAATGTCATACATTAAGTACTTGCAGAGATCCATTTTATTTGGGATAAGACTACTTTACTCTAGCACTTCCTGTATCAAAATGATTCCCAGGATGTGGTTTTAGAGGCACTAGGTCACACCTAATAAGAATAAATGCAATGGAAGAATGTAGATAATATTAGATAGTCACTGTTTATCAATCAAAATTAATATAGCAAGACTCCCTCTTTGATGAAAGACACAACAAGGCTGCATCAGTTGAGTTATAATGGAAAAAGAAAACAATTTAAAATTTTCCAAGCACAAAAGTAGACAAGAAATATTTTGATTTTATTTTAGAAAT
Organism: Adenanthera pavonina; assembly: GCA_026686845.1. Taxonomy (NCBI): domain Eukaryota; kingdom Viridiplantae; phylum Streptophyta; class Magnoliopsida; order Fabales; family Fabaceae; genus Adenanthera; species Adenanthera pavonina. The sequence continues at coordinate 45,995,078 of JAIVEN010000001.1, read as the reverse complement.
AAGTCAAAGTAAAATATACACAGGAGTTCATGACCTATATAGGTGGAGCTTAACATCTGTAATATGAAGAGCTTCTCCAGAGAGAAAAATGGAGAGATATAGGATTGCAAATACATATATGGTTTACAAAAACTTACACAACTTTCATTAATAAAAGGTTGAACAGAAACTCAGATATGAAAGTAACCTAACACCACGATGGCATAACCACGAGGTTTTTAATTTATCCTTTTTCTTTTTTGGAGTAGAACTTCATTAAACTAGAGTGGATCCTTTGCATTTACACAAAATTTAAGATGAGCTGCATTATTTACGGCTTCTGAACAGTATAGCTCCCAATTTTTAATATTTTATTGTTCTGGTATAATTACAAAGAACCTTTTTGTCTCATTGATGCAGATGATGATCAAATTTTAACATGCTTCAACTTGTAACTTGACTTATAAATTCAAAATGCTTGAAATCTTACTTCACATTTTACCTTGTTAAAGAGAGTATGGTCTCAACTGGAAACATGGGATGTTTAACTAGGAACTATAAGAAGAATGTATTGTTGATTTGCTAGATTAAGAGAAAAATGACTAACCCAATGGTGGTATGTTTAGAAACTTGCTAGGCAATATATTCCCATATGCTGCAGTAATGCATAACTCTGGTTGCAAAGCTCTCAAGTTTGACAAGAAATTGTCCTGCATGAAGAGAAAACATGAACATCCATTTTAATTATATTTCTCTGTAATGCAAAAGCTTTTATAGCCAGTGCAATATACTCTACAATTTAAATGCTTTTGATTGTGGTTGTTATACACTAGTGTGTTGAAGTTAAATTACCAAACGCAAAAGTCTGAAAATGCTGGACCTTCTAATTTGAAATAGTATTAGACTTTCATTTTGCGAATTAGAGAAAACCCAAGCAGAAAAGATCAGAGTGTTTGTGAATCTATTTTGATGTCGGCCATTAGCAATTATCCCCTTAATTTACGCAATAAGCCTTAAGCCCTCATCAAATTAGGATTTTGGCCACCAATATATGCTACTGTAAAATCTTTTCTGGCCTTTCATTTATCACAAGAATAAAAGTAAAATAAAACAACAGTACTGGCTGAAGCCACACAAAGGAACTATAAGCCAGTGCTTTGTCCAGCCGTCAAAGCCCAGAAAATTACCCATCCGGCACATTTAAAAAAGAAAAAATGTTACTAATTCCCAGGGTTACATACACAGTGACATTCATCAGCAATTATATTTTGAATAAAAAAACTCAAGTTAATAGTTACCTCTCCAGCCCGTTCAGGTGTGAATATAAGATCAGAGGAGAAGCCTCTATCAAGAGCATATTTTGCCAATGGGGAGGGTAACACCTTTTTCCCCCTATCCCTTCTAGCAGGTGGCTGAGTAACAATAGCTGCAACCTAAATCCTACCAAATTAGTGACTGGTGCCTCAATTTTCTAGTATTTGCCCAAATATATGCTGGAATACAAGATCTCAATTTTCAGAAACCACTTGTTTAGCATATAACCAAGTAGAATTGCACCTAAGCATGAAAGAAGGGGATTAAGATAACACATGCCAGCTTTAATTAGCTTTTCTTTTTTATAAATGGATGCTCCATAAATATCAAAAATAACAAAATGCAGTTCCACTAATGAATGTCATCACTTAATTGAAGGAAAACGCATAAAAAGAGGAGAAGAAATTAAGAAAAAGAAACAAAGCACAAGGGAGATAATAACGGTATTTTTGCTGTCCAAAAAGCAAGACCCACTTCTCCATCTGCAAGTGCTCTTAAATGTTATCCAACAAAAAAATCAAAAGGAAATGTGAAAATTGAAAGCAATACCTCAAATAAAGAATCCGGAGCACTAGAACCGTTGAGAAGGGCATCAAGGACAGTTGCTGACACCTGCGAATTTGAGACATTGGAGTAAACAGGGATAACAACGAAACCGGAAGGCTATACGCACAGAGAGGGGTAAAGAGAGAACCTGTGGAGAGCCCAAGAAGACAAGGGACTTCTTTTTGGAAGAGAAGGCGAGAGAGGGAGGTGAAGTAGCGCTTTGCAAACAGCAAAAGCGGCGAATCATTGATGAAGAATGCATTCCACGAGCTTTGAGTAGCTCCGTGCACTGCACCTGCGTTATCGGGAACAGGCTAAGGTTTTTTACGTTACCAAAATGGGCCGGTTCGTCCAAACCTCACCTGAACCGGACGAAGTATTCTAGTTGATATGGTTTCAGTGTGCATTTAAATGAAAACTTGTTTAGATAAGATGAATTATGACGAGTGATTTCAAGGAAATCTGAGCCATTGATTCAAAAACCTGTTTGCACTTAAAAAAAGAAAAAACATGTTCAATAAAATATTTTATCTAGGCTCTGGGAGGGGGGGGGGAGACCAACTTGGATCTGCCAATGGACAGAGAAAATCAATGATCTATAGTCCAAGATTGTTAAAAGGTTGGACTGAACAAGTTGATACGATCCAGCTCGATCACATCGGGCCATGTCGGAGTTAGGGCTAGACACCCTAATCCCGACCCAACCTGACCTATATATATATATATTTTATTTTTTTAAATTATTTTATATATCTTAATTGATTTTGTATAATTTTTATTTTTTATGTATCTAATATAATATATTTACTATGTAAATATTATGAAAACATTTTAAGATTTTAATGTTTCATATTTTTTAAAATTTTGAATTAATTTTTTAACTTAATATTTATGTAAAAATAATGTATAATTATTAAATATTCATAAATTTTGAAAAAAATTATTTTTTTTAAGATTATTTTTTAAGAAAATCCATTTTTAAGTATAAATAATTATATTTTTTATTATTAAATTATTTTTTTATTTTTTTAAAATATATAATATCGGGCCAATCCAATACTAGGCCCGATACTAGACTGAAGAATGTTGGGTCGGGCATCTGGCATAGGTCAAACCCGACCCATGTTCACCGCTATTAAGAGGCAAGAAAATGATGGGTAATTTTGGGAAAATCTACCTCTAAAATGTCAAAGTAAAATTAACTGTTAGATTTGTTTTAATATTTAATAATATAATGAATGGCTATGATATATTTTTTGTTTTTGCCAACAAGAAAAACCATCCATTAAAAAGAAGCAATAGCAATACAAAGAATGAAGGCCCAAAATTAACAGAAGCAAACGAACCCTACCTAACCCAAAAACGACCCGACATGCAAACCTAACAAAGGAGAGCTACATAAGCCACCCGTCTGACACCTCCCCAAAACACCGAACTAGCCACTCTGACAAAGGAAAAGAAGAGCAAACAACGAGCATAAACAACAAAACAAACAACAAGAGCCTAAACCTAAAGCAGAAAACACCACCTACCAACCCAAAGCACTAACGACATCGAAGCCATCGCCGAGCCAAAATTAAAAACCAGCAAAAAGTAGGAACAATACCAGGGATGGTGGTTCGGAGAACCATCAATATCAATCTCATCCCCTTCATCAATGAATCTGCCCTAATCACAACAAATTTCAACAAAGCTCCACACGTAACCCACGTGGGAAAGAAAACAACACCAAAGTCCGGCTTTGCAAGTGACCAACCGATTATTGGAAAACGCCCCACTTCCAACCCTTCAATCCAGACCAACCATCGAAGAATCAAAACGCCAAGTAGCCTCGCCATCTTCCAAGGCATCAGGCAACTGGTTTCTTTGCATCGGAACGCATCAACGGGAGGATCTGTCCTACGAATGGCTATGATATATGATCCACACACTGTAAGTAAATTTTATTATAGTTCTCTCGAATAAAATAAAAAGATTAGAATAGTATTGAGTTACATATGCTTTTAAAGTTAAAATATACTCCCCAACTCAAATATAGGTTGTTAGAAGAAAATTTCTTATATTTTAAAATATAAGACATATATAAATTATTAAATATTTTTTCCTAGATACCCTATTAAGAGGGGACACGACCTAATATTGAGAATTTTACATGCTAATGAAGAATCCTAGAAACTATCTATTGTCATTTCATTACTTAAAAAAACCCCACAAGTAATAATTCAATTCGTCTCACCAAATTCATTATATTTGTTTTGATCTTCCAACGCTATATAGAGTAATACTGTAATAAAACATTTATGTAGTAATATATTAAGTTTCTTTTGGCCTATGTACCTCATTAAGTTAAAAATATGATTTTTGTTATTTTAAATATATTTTATAATATTTTATAACAATCAATTTTTTCAATATTCATGTTCTCGGACCAAAAAAATTCATGTAGTTACCGAATATGGACTTTATTAAAATATGTAAAAAAATATTGACATAAAAAATAAAGTTGCATGAAGTCCCATAACATATATAAAAATTAAAAAATAAAAAATTATTATATAAACTACTCCCTCCACCCCATGTTATAAGATAGTAAATGGAATTTCAAACATATTGACATAAGGGTATAATATATTTAAATTCTTTAAAAAAATCCAAAAATCTCCATTTTACCTATATTAAATATCATTAATTAACAAAATTTATAATATTAAATATTATATTAATAAGAGATAAAATTGATAAATAAAATCATGTTACCTTATAATATAAGATAAAAAAAACCTTACTTATTGCCTTATAATATGGGATAGACGGAGTATATCATTCGTAATTTTTGTATAACACAATTTATTTTCTATTTTTGTTGATTCCATCTCATATTTCATATTGTAGGTTATTTTTATATTTTTTCAAAACAAGATTTATTTTCATAATTAAATTTATCAATGAAGTTTTCATAATTTAAGCAATTCTCACCTCTGATTTATTTTTGACCAACTGTCGATGGATTTTGGGGCCAGAAAATATCAATGGTTAATTCTTAATTTACTGTGAAGGTTACGTAGGACAAAAAGGTAAAAGCAGCTAGACATACCGGAAAGGCAATCTTATCTCTATATTCTTGGGGGTGAAATTGTACTCCATTCAGAGACACGGACTCTGTGCCAGCGATGGCTCTTTCTTTCTCTCAATCGCTCTCTCATCGTCCTCCGCTTCATCGGAATCTCCCGTTCTCTCCGCAATCTCATCTCATTCCTGCATCTAAGCCCTCCACCGACTCCCTTAAATTTCCTTCTATTCGTTGCTCCTCACCATTTAACGACAAAACCCGCATTGCCCTCAAACCTTCCGACCACACCAGTACCTGTTCGGACCTTGCTATCAGCTACCCTCTCGTCCGTCGATACAGTTCCCGTTTGGGAGGTACTTCTTGGTCACTGTTAGTTTTTGTTTTCTTCTTCTGTTAGTAATGGTTCATGTGCAACTGTGGAGAATGGGTTGTTCGAATTCCTGAATATTCAATGGGTTTTGCTAGCTGAAATTGCTCGTTTGTAATTACTCAAATTTCTTCTCTTTGATTATGTACTGTCAGTCTAGCAAGAGAAATTAGCATATTAGGGCTTCAGAATTTTCCTCGGAAAAAAAAAAAAGAATGTTAAATCTTGCCATTGTATGAGAATCTTTTCAAGACTGGAAAAGAAGATAAAGAAAATGCAGTAGTCTTTGTAGAACAGACCATTATCTATCTATGTTTGTACAGACTCATTAAGGAAAGTGATGGAATTAGTTTGTTTACTGCTTCAGACTATATGGAGCCATCAGGGAATGTCCCTTTTAATCCATTGTGACAATGAAATATTTGTTATTGGATCAGCATGAGGGTAATTTCTGGTTCTTCTTTTTTAGAAGTTAATCCAGCAACTCAGAAGCACACATTCATGAGCTTGGCTTCAGTGCTACTGGAGTCATTCCTAAGGCTGAAGGATTTGATTTCAAATCTCAATTGAAGCCAAATTGATCTAAAAGAGAGGTTCTAATATCCTCACATCTGATATTGATTCAAGAAGGAACCTCATAGTCCCCTGTAGCCCTAACCAAACAATTGTTAGGTTAGTTGTTTGCCGGTGTCAATCAGAAATAGCTTCAGGAATTTATGCTTGATAAAATGAATTTGATGTGTAATTTCCATGGCATGACAACTGACTTTTAATGTTATCGAATAATATACAATGAATAGCAATCCCCTAGCAGGCTGGACAAAGAAAAAGGAATAATAATCCCTTACGTACTTTTTGCCTGAGTTTTAAGTTAGCAAGAGCTGAGAGTTAGAGAAGGATGCAAAGTGCATTTAGTATACATAGGGAATGTTGGCTGCCTTAATCTTTTAATTTTTTCCTAATCTGTCCGGGTAGAATCTTGTACATTTATATAGTATACTCATATAGAACCATTTCATTTCCGTTATTAAAAGGGGTAGGAGTTCCTATTTGTATGAGAAATGGGATACAGATACGTGGTATTTCTGATTCTCTTTCATACAATATCTGCTGGAGAAATCTCTGGGGGCAGGGTCTCTCCTGCAGAGAGAGATCCTGCCTCCCTCCTGCCATCCCCCCCCCCCCCCAAAATTTTTTTTTTTTTTTTTTGTTTTTTAATATTTAAATTTAGAAATAAAGAAATAATTCTTTACAATTATATAACTATAAAATTGTACTGTTTTTTTTTTTTATAATTTAAAATATTATACAATAAAAATAGCATCTTTACAGTCATATAGTTATATGCAGAGGCAGACCTCCATATAAATGTGGGGGGCCAGTTGACCCCTCTCAACTTGGAAAAATTATATACTATAGTGTTAAGTTTTAGTATTTTGATACCATTAATTTTGATGTTTTGACCCAACTGATTCAAGTTTTATCTTTTTTATCTCTAAACTCAAGTTTTGAATACATTTTCATTCAAGTTTTTTTTAGATACATAATTCAAAATTTTTGTGAGGATTTTATTAAGTTTAATAAATACAATGTTAAAGTGATATGTAACAGAAAAAATCACCTAAGTTAAACCCTCAAATAATTTTTATAATGAATGTCGTTTTATTTTCTAAAACTCAAATTAGTGTGGGAGAGCGTTGAGAGATTATTAAATTAAATATTTTTCATATTAGGTTGCCCCCACTTGTCCCAGGTCCTAAGTCCGCGTCCGCCACTGGTTATATGTATGATATATGTACTATTTTGAACGTAAACCTCATCAATGTTCTGCTTAGAATAATTTGGCAAAACATATGATATATGAAAATTTAATGCTGCAGGGAAGGACAGTGAAACCTCAGACGTTGAAGCATATGCTGTAGGTCAACATATTCGTATGTCTGCTGATAAGGCTAGACGAGTCATTGATCAGATTCGTGGACGTTCATATGAGGAAACACTCATGATATTAGAACTCATGCCTTATCGAGCATGCGATGTCATCCTCAAATTGGTGTTTTCTGCAGCAGCAAATGCCAGCCATAACCTGGGTTTAAGCAAAGGAAGTTTAGTTATCAGTAGAGCAGAGGTTAATGAAGGTAAAACCATGAAACGGGTAAGACCCCAAGCTCGGGGACGGGCTTATGCAATTAGAAAGAGAACTTGCCATATAACCATTGCAGTGAAAGGTTTACCTAGTGAGGCTGAAGTGGAAGCAAGCCCTGCTTGATTCTTTTTTTCTATGTATTCCTTTGTATGAACTTCAATCATAACAATGACAAAAATTTGTGTATTTTGATATAATGTTGTTCAAGGTGGTGTTTTTCAACTCTTCTGAGTCAGATTCAATTCCTTTTACTCATAGTGCAGCATGTCCAACATATTCAGGGTTATTGAGAGAGGAGCTTATGTAGCCGCCCATTTTCTTTTCCCGTTAATTGGATCATTCTCAAGGTGAACAAAATTTAATGTCTCGTTGTTTGGTATAAAGGCATCTTCCTATTGGAAACGGAAATGAAAAGGGGATCAATAAATTTGTTGTGTTGGATGCAGCTAAAAGCAAATTTTGATGGAAGACGATTCCATCAATTTGATGGACTCGTGGTTCCATCACTAATCCAATGAAATGGGATACAAGAAGGGGGCATGAGGGGATGTAAATGAGTTTACATCATGGGGTATAGGATTTGATTCGTCAATATGATCTGAATTACATATGTGAAATCATTTACAATCTTTTATATAAATAATCTTATATCTAAAAACTCATGTAATTTAGATTACATGGATGTAAATTAAATAAAAAGACAATATTACCTTTATCAAAATAAAAATGATAACACATCTCTCATTTCCTTCCTTCCTCGACTGACCATCATTGCTGCCACTGCCACCTGTCACCAGCCATTGCGGTCGCTGATCCTCAGCCACCAGCCATTAGCTGCCTTCATCACTATCAATCACTTGGTTGCTGACTGCCACCGACAATCACTAGCCATTGGTGGCCACCACTACCCCCGGTCATTAGCTACCACCATAACTGTCAGTCATCGACCATTGGCTACTATCATAGTCGTTGGTCACTCAATTGCTATCTATCACCGCCGCAGCCAATATCAAGTCATCGGCAACCACCACCACTATCAATTACCAGCTACCAACTACCACCATCATCATAGGTCATTGGTCATTGGCTACCATCATCTTTGTCGGCCACCATTGTTGTCGATAGTCACTAGTTGCCAGCAATCACCACTGTCATTGATCACTAGCCGTTGGCTGCCACCGTCGCTACTAGTCATCGGCTGCTAGCAGCCATCGCCACTGGTTGCCATCATTGCTGTCGACTAATCGTCGGTGTTTCCACCACCACCTTAAAGGCAATATAGACTTTTTCTAATTATTTATATTTAATTAAACATAGAAAATAAATTTATTTTTCACATCCCCTCACATTTATTCTTTTGTAGTTTTTTTATAGCGCATCCCATTATATTATATTACATCTCATTCCATTACATCCTTTAATCCTTTATAATTCAACCAATTGGGCTGTGAGGAAATGAAGCATCTGATGACCATTCTCACTTTCAAATTTTAATGACTATTTTGACCTTTATTTGTGAGCTTCTCTCTTCTCTCTTTTTCATTTGCTTTGAGCTTTAATTTTAAATAATTTCTATTTTTTAGGCTGTTCTTGGTTTTTCACATTCTAAGCATTTTTATTCGTCATTTTAATACACAAAAAAATAAATACATTGTGATTCTATTTATTTTTATTTACATACCAACTAAGGTTCTGGATAAAAAATTTTCGTTCTATCAAGGTTTTCTTTTTACCCTTTTTTCCATTCAAAGTTCTTTGAAAAACCTGTCAGCATATCAAGTGAGCTCTTAAGGGTGTTTAATACCTTTAGGCCTTACTTCTGCCATTCAATTAAAAGCGTATTAGGGAAAACAACAAATGAGGACCTGAAAACAAATTAATGTCAAATAAGAACCATAAGAACCTGTTGAGTTAGGGAGGTTGATTTAGTCACCTAACCTCAATCATTTCAACCAATTAACTCAGATTAATTAACATTTTTCCCTTTTTATTTTTTCAACAAGTGGCTCTGGTAGTTGAAAGAATACAGTTTAAGTAATCCAGTATCAGCTTTAACTAAATTAACCTGAGTACTCAACATGATTGAATGAAGATTGAATTCCCTGTAATGCCAAAATGTGTCAATTGCTATAGTGTAGTATGCTGAAAAAGAATTAGTTTGCTATAAATGAAATAAAAGTATAAAAATAATATAATTTTTTAACTTTATAACTACAATTTAGCAATTGATAGATTTTGGCATTGTAAGGAATCCAAATTTCTAAAAAAGGTGCACCCAAATTAATTCTTTACTCATTACAGAATGAGAGTAAGGCCAATTTAAAACGTTTTCCTCAATCTCGTGAACCCAAAAATAGTTATAAATGATGATGAAGTTCAGTGAATAATAATTAGCTTTTTTTATTGACCTTTTATTATAGTACTTATTATGTTTTGGAAGAAAATATATAAGGCAATCTTCTAACTTGTTATCATCATGACACATAGAAGTGGCCTACTGTAAGAAAACATACATATTTTTAATCTAATTTCACTAATATGAAATATCTTTCTCATTTCATATTTTCTTTGTAATTTTAGGTGGCCTCAGCGTAATTTTCAAATAAAGTTGCGGCTGTCAGGCCGTTAAAACAAAAGTCAACAAAAAAAACGTTGCGGCTGCCATTAATTCATTGAACTATAAGTCTATAATGAAAATGCTGGATTACACCGACTTCTTACCAAGTTGGTGTGAATATTGTTGGAGTATATTAGGAGTTTTTGTGATTCAAAGTTTAATTTTTAACATTTATATATAAAACTTTGGCCAATGGAAAAAAACATGTATATATAAAACAGACATAGCGAAGGAGGATCTATATTTTACCCTTTATATTTTAAGGAAGATTAATTTTTGTTACGAATAAATAATAAGGATATTCCTAGACAAACAAAAAAAAACACTTCTTATCCAAAATTTGAACTCCATTAAGAGAGAAGGGAAAAAAAAACACTTACATCTTAGATGAGCAGAAGCATCTCGCCTTTAATTTAAAGCAACTTGGATCCGACGATACCGACCAATAAAACTGAACCTCATAAAAATTTAGAATTAAAAAAATACCCTTTTATATTATAAATTTATAATATTAAATATTTCAATAAATTTATATTATACCGACCAATAAATTTTGTTGAAACATATGAAAAAAATAGAAAATGCTGAATGAAGCTCAAGTCTGAATAAAATGGGTGAAGAAGGATTTTTTTCTGGCCTGAAATGTTTGAAGACAGATTAAAAAATCAAAGAAAAACTACATGGAGCTGGATTGTTCAATGTTCATGATTTGTAAATATTATGACTTATATTGATTAACTATTTAACTACTTTAATCACACGGTTTCTGGGCCATACGACTATTTTGAGGCTGAATTAATACACTGATTAAGACAAATAAATGTAACGAACAAGAACCTTAATTTTCACATGATGAGATAATGAATATAATTGTTGTCCTTTACGGAGTAAAACGTCATGAAGGAAGGGGCCAGAGAGGCTTTGTTTCAAGTCATCTGATTTACTCGTTTCCTCCACGTTTCATGCATTGTTTATTACTGGGGGAATGGAATTACTCCCTCTACTTTTTAATATAAGATCATTTTAACCGAATCACGTGAATTAAGAATTGAAATTAAAACTAATTAATGACCTCAATTTCTTCAAAAATCCCAACATTTTTTCAAAACTACCCTTATTTAATCTCTCTCTCTTTCTCTTTGAATATATTAAATGGGGACATTTTTTTAGAAATATATAATAAATACTACCTCGTATATTGTAAAGGGTCTTATATTTATGATTAAAGTAAAAGATCCTATATATAGGACCGGAGGTAGTATATTGTAAGACCAAAATAATAAATTAATTATAAAATATGATATATTACTATTTATTCTCCCAATTTTACTACTAAGTATTACAAATTTTAACATTTTTTTTCAACTAAAATTCTTCTTTACAATTAATTCATTTTATAGGTTCCCATATATAATTCCCCCTTATTTATTTGTTTCAATTCAAGCTCCTAACACCATCACCGCTTACCATAATATAATATCTTTTAATAAATTATATGAACCCCATTATTATATAAAATTTGAAGAATAAATCATACTATTTATGATTTATTAATAATAATATTTGTTACAGACTTTATATTTTGTTAGAGTTATAGATGCAAGCTAACTAGTCACAAGCCTAATTTTAAACGGGTTGAGTTTGGTTGGTCCTTTTTATACAAGCCTCATTTTCTAAAGCCCATCTCGTCTGTTTTTTAATTTAACTTCACAGTTTTTACATCATTATTAGAATGCCAAATCTCAATGTGTATATGATATATATTCCAGCAAAATATATATATACACATAATATATATTCTTGAAATTAACATAATTCACAAGTATTTGGAAATGGAAATGGAAAAAAGGAGTTTAGTTAAACTAATTGTTGGTATTATGATATATTATTATAGAACTGCAATAACACAACCAAAACGAATAGAACACAACATAGAGTAAAGAATATATATTTTCATTCAAGAATAATAGAAAACTTATTCACAATCAAAACTAATCATTATTCATCAATTACTTTCATAATTCAAACAATTCACACACATAAAACAAATAATAAATAAAAAGTGCCAGCCTGTGTCCCATACAGGTTGATCGATTTTCTCCACAAGCTAAATAGGCTTGAGCCTCTTAGCCCATTTTCAATTAGGATTCTAATAATTTGCACCCCAACTTGTTGTTTTTAACAAGCTATTTCCAGCTCTATATTTTGTTAGATGAAAGCTCAACAGGGTCATGAAAATATAAATCTTCACATTATAAGTAGTGGGATTTGAATTCATGCCCTTACAGGGAAGGAGAAATATAATCTTACAAACATTTGATGGCAATATCCAATCCCTTTCTAAAATCAAAATATGGACCTTATTTATATCTCTTGAATTGTTATAAAAAATATAACAATATAACAATTTTTAAGTATATGTTTCATTCTTATTAAATAGTAAATGATTTCTTAAATTTAACAAATATTATATAATTAAAAATATGCTAATATGCTCTTGTTATCTTGTAGGATTAAAAACAATAATAATTATCAGAAAGTCTTAAATGTACCACACGGAATGAAAAGGAGTACTATTCGATGACAGAAAATTAAAACAAGAAGGAAAAAGTTAGCTATTAATGAGTGTGCAGCTTAGATTGTAGTAGGAAGCTATACTAGTGTAATTAAGTTGGACTGAAATTTAAGTGATTATAGAGTATTATACTATCAATTTTTAAATATAATTTAAATCAAAATAATTAATGATTATTTTTATAAGTTACTTTTTTTAACTTATAATAATTACTTATTCTCTTATAATCATTTATTTTACTTTTTCTTCTCATTATCCATTTAATAATCACTTAAACCTCAATATCTTAATACATTTTTTTTCTCAAAATTACTTATATATTAAAAATATTCAAACACAGTTCACTTTTGACATAATCACTTATTTTCATAATATATTATGAATAATCACTTATCCTCATAATCATTTATATATAATTTAATCTAAACATACATTGTCAATTGCAACGTCGAACTGTATATATATTGTAGAAAAAGTTTCGCCACCCTTATAGTTCAATCACTTTTTTACCCTTTTTCGGTCACATCCAAGCCGCCTAAAGTGGATGGTTAAAATTGATTAAATCAAGTAACGTAAAATGTTGATTTATAGTACTGCTATATATAATTGAATCCATTGCATTCAAAAGGAAAAAAGCAAGTCATGTTATTCTATTGTAATCATTATCATTTTAGCAAGATTACATTTTGGCATCTTGAAAAAAGAAAAGAAAAAAGTGAAGAAATACAAAAAAAATCATTTTTTCTGGTGAATATATAATATCAATTTTATTTTACTATCAACTAACTTTTTTAATTATGATAAAGAGTTTAAAAGTTAGATTTTGAGATTCAGCAAAATTAAAATAAATTTTCCATGATAGTTACAAAGGTATTTATAAATTACTCATAAACAAAATTTTCACATTACCTAACAATAAATATTAGGCCTACATTCTTTTGCATATGTTCTTATTAAATGAACCAACACTATTTGTCAATTATTTTTACCCACTTCATTCGTGGTTATCAAGTTTGATTTTTAGGTTGGTTCCTGCAACATAATTTCAACCTCAAGATTCTAAAATCACATGCTATATTTATTTACTTTTAATCCCAAGATTCCCAACTCATTAGAGTAGTTTTCTTTCGGCCGTATATGGACCGCTAATAACAATTAAACTACTTTAATCTGAAAATATAGAATGTCCTTTTCAATAAGACCAGGTGGTCAATGAAATTAATTAATATTTACATTCTTGATCGATGTGTTTTTGGAATCATTATGGCTTTCTTCGTTGAAGTTAAGGTCTAATACTATGACTAATCATTTATCGTTACCAAAACCTTTGATCAAGTCTTACAAATTTGTCTGTTTGTTAGAGTTTGTTTGACACATTAGAAAGAATCAATCATTTTAGGATGAACGTGCACGCTAGACCGTCCGTGTTTGATAGATCCTCCACGCGGTTTCTAAATCTCCTCGCTAAGTTAAATATTATTATTATTATTATTATTTGATATCAAATCACTTGCTATTCAATACTTCGACTAATTCAAGTTGAATTGACCAGGTAGAACAATAAAGGTGACAAAGCTCTCGCAAAATATTTTTAACGAAGTTGAATATCCAAGATGTAAATTTGATACCATTGGCTAAACTACACGCTAGTTGATTATTAATTATATTATTAGAATATTTGACTTTGGATTTTCTTGTGTCTTGGTTAGAGTATTCTGCCCCATAAATATGCTAATGGATAGGCTATATATCTATTACATGTTAATTATAATTTTAATCCATAATTCATTTTTTTATAAACAACATAATTCATAATTAATTAAGTTAATCTATAATATGTGAGTGTGTGTGAGTTCTCGAAACCGGATAATTTAATTTAAATTTATGATTGAATTAAATTATTGTTATGGAATGACCGAATGACATAACCAAAATAAAATTTTTATTCAGCTGTCATCTTGCCTTTAAAAGATCCAAAAGATTCAAGTATATAATTTAATTATTGAACTACACATATAGAAAATTGACACGATGAGTTAATCAAATTTCTCTCAACAAAATGATTAACATGATAAACATTTTTTTTCTTTTGTCCTTTTTTTTGCCAAATTTTCTTCTTTGTCCGTGAAAAGTGAATATTAAAATAATATTTCATAATAAAATTATATCTGAACTAATAAAAATACAAATATTACTTCGTCCAGACAATTAATAACGATACCCATCAACCTTTGTAACGAAATATATCGGAACTAATAAAAAAAATTACTTTTTGATGATTTAGGTCTCGAAGATCATTGGGTTTCAATTAAAAGAATACTTACTAACGTGTTTACAAATTATAAGTTAATGTCAAATTATTCACCAGTAAAGTTATTAAGGAGACTGAGACCTAAATTCATATGAGATATTTAGAACCCACGTTTACCAATTATATTTTTTATTTAACAAAAGTTTAGGTAAATTAGGTTTAGAGCTTACCATAAATAGAGCATATCTCATAACTCATGTCTTATGACTTAAGAGCATTTATAAATATACTCATATACTATTTTTTTTTAATGTATCGTTTAAGATTTTATCATATAGATTAAGAAATGTAATTAATATGTTAGATTTTTTTTTAAATTTCTGAATATGCACTTTAATAAAATAATTAAGTAAAAAAATTAATATTATTTTTAAATTTTAAAAAATAAATAAAAATATAATTTAAAAATTAATAATTAATATTATCTTGAAATTTAAAAATTAAATAAAAATATAAAGAAATATTTTTTAAAAAAGTGACCATGAAAAAAGAACAAGAGACCGAAAAATGTAAGTATGCACAAAGATCAGGTAAGACCGAATTAATAATCAACCAAATGCTCGATCTTTATAAGTCCAAATAGGATTAGGTCAACTTAGCATACAAGACTGGGGTTGGCCCAGTTGTAAAAGGCATTTAAAAATAAAAATAAATTAATTTTATTTATTAACAAAAATAAAATTACATTTATTCAAAATATATTTTTTTAAAAAAATAATATTATAATAAAAACAACATTGGTTAAAATTATAAATGAATAATTATGTATTATTTTTATCCAATAATAAGAAATTAATTTAAAATTTTAAATAAAACTAAAAGATTAAATTCTTAAGAATAATAATAATAATAATAATAATAATAATAATAGAATCAATTTATTATACATAATATATTAAAAAAATATCATATAAAAATAATATTTATAAATTTTTTTAAAATATATATATAATATATATATATCCAGACCTGGTGAGATTGGGTCTGATATCAACCCTATTTTCAATCCAGTAAAATTTCCAAAATTAACCACGTATGCCAGCAACCACATTGCTGGATTGGCTTAACACCTTCGTGCATGAATGAATGATGGGATCCAAGCTCATTCCTTCATGAGTGAAGTGCTTATCAACTGCACCAAGTTGCGTCGGCCGAATTAAATTAATGCTTTTTCTGACAATTTATTCGCTTTTTTAGTGGCTACAAGAAGTTAATGTCAAATAAGTCATGAGTAATTCCAGGTCGACACGCAACATCCCTTATAAGTAGTACCTTTCACTCCCTTCCGTGTCCTTCATGCCAGGAATAATCTTTCGTACTAGAGCACCTCAAAACACTCCAAAAATAGTAAAAGCGACAACAGATCAATCATAATTGATCCCTCTTTTCTTTCTCCACCATCAATGGAGCCACTGACGTCTCTTCTTCCCTCAAGGAGCCTGACGTTGTCAGCGTCACCCCGCCGGAGAAGACAGCGCCGTGGGGGTGGCAGTGGCACGGCAGTTGTGAGAGCCAGCAGTGGAAGAAGAAGAGACTACGGAGGGGGAAGACTGGTGGATGAAAACATGATTGTGCTGAGGCTGCGAATAAGGGAGATGAAGATGAAGGAGAAGAAGGAAGAAGAAGGAGGAGGGTGGATGGAGTGGGAGAGAAAGTACTATAATGGAGAATACGGTGAAGATGTTTGTGAAGCAGTGGGGTTGTTGCAGAGTTACTTGTTGAGTGTGAGGCCATGTGTTGCAGTGGGGATGGTGGCTCTTGTTGTGGTGAGTGTGTTCATATCTTCTGGGTTGCTTTTCTTCAACTCCATGGATATGGTGAACAACTTCCTTTCTTCTGTGTCTCTGGTTTAATCTGGATCGAGTCAGATGTTCTAAGGAATTGTATTAATTAACCATATATAAAGCTTCAAGTGAAGGGAAAGGAGAAGGCGACCATATGTAATTAATGACCGATCGAATTAAATGAGATTATTTTCATCTAATATCGATTATATATTATTTAATATTTAATTATCAATAATGTTTATAATGTTTAAGAAGCATATAAGACTCTTTATGAGGTTATATATCTTTATATATATGCAAGTTACGCATATGTTAATCTTTTGTTTTTTGGCCAACATGCATATGTTAATCTAAACGATATAAATTGTATTAATTTCTTTTATGTGAACACTTTTCATTTTTAAAAAATTCCAACGTTATAAGCTTAGTTTCAATGGTCTATATAACTCTATACCATATCTAATTCTCTATTTTTAATTTTTTTTTATGCAAGCTATCCTTCACTGAACAATCAAAAGGACAAAAACTAATTCAAACATTTAAGATCATCCTAATCGGTTTTACTTTTTCTAATAAACTATTTTTTATATACATAACTAGAAATTAAATCTTAGACAACGTGCAATTTTCTATCTTTAATTTTTGTTTTGTGAAATTATTTTTTTGGCCAACTTCATCCAATATTATCTTTAATTAGTTTAAGTTAAAAGTTAATATCTTTCTAGTATTTGTTATTATGGATTAATACAATTTAAAAGAAAAATTATATTTAATTAGACACAACTAATTATATTTAATTTGAGACAACTAATATGTTTTATGTTAAATTAAAAATTAATAATTTAAATTATGTAAAAATTCAAATAGAATAGTCTCTCTTGAGAGAATTTTTTTTTAATTCTTTACAATTGCAAAAACATGTGTTTGTGTATATATATATATATATCATTATATAATGTAAAATTCATAAAATGGCATTCTGTTTCATGAGTCATGAAAGCCTATTTTTCACATTCTTTATTGCTTATTTGTCAAACTTCATGTAATTGTAATATACATGAAAATGTGATATAAAAATTACAAAATAATATTTATAACAATATGATAAATATTAAAAATCCCAGTCCCCACAAAGAAATTTCTATCTTTTTTTTTATAACAAGAAAATTCTTTTAGATTTTTATTCCCGTAAACACACAAGATAAATAAGAACATGAAAATTTTTTGAAGGATCATACTTATTTTTCTAATCTTAAATGCTGTGTAAAACGTAAGGAAAAGAAATAAATAAATACATGAAACTTAATTCATATAAAAAATTTAAAAAAAAATAAAATTTGTATCATAAATTCATAATGTTCATGTATGGGGCAATTACTTATGATTTATGAACCGTAAGCAGCACATGACAGACATGCAAGAAGTCGCCTCGTCTTATCAAGCACACGCCACGCGGAAAAACCGGGGCACTGTAATTTTAGTTCGCGCGTACAAACGTGCGCGCGTGGGCACTCCGCTTTCCAGGAGAATCGGTTTTAGGCTATTGGGAGTTGCCTGCGACGACGACGAAGACGACACTCAATCTCTTGCTTCGTTTTGAGGATCAGAGTCGGATGAAGAAAAGGTTTCAGCTTTCTTCTCTATCAGAAAATCCCATTTCATTTTCTCCAAGTCACTTTCCCTTTTATGTATTATCTTTTCCTATTTCATCATTGCTTTTCAAGCCTCCCTGTCCTCCTTTCTGGGTTTTCTTCTACCCTTATGGGATTCCGTGCTTGAATGCGGGTTATGTTCATCACTTGATTTCTGTTCTGCATAATTTCCCCAAGCTTCATTTCCTGAACTGGGCTTGTTCTGCATAGTTTCTTTTGTTTTTTTCCGCTCACTGGTTTTGATTTCTCAGCGATGTGATTCTCATTTGTGGTGCTTTATTTCATTTGAACATTTTATGTGCCACGTCTTCAGTGAATGCAGCAGTACGATTTCAGCAAAGTGGGCTGTCGATAGGGTCTATATATTTTAAGAATTTGTGATACAATGTACCTAAGACTCTAACCATTTTTCTGATTTGATGGCTTATGTTACTTTTATGCAGACTTTACTGCTGTGTTTTTTCACTAGTGTTACCTTTCGGTCGATACAAATGTTATTTTAGTATACGAAATTACTAATGCATGTATTTTTATTTTGTAAAATTTTTCAATAGTGGAATAAAACAGGTTGAGTGGCTATTTATTTTGATTATTCTCTTCTTGTAAAATTTGTACTTGCATCATGATTTACGTCCTCAAACAGGAACAATTGAAAGGAACTGAACTTCTAGCACTTGAAGGAAGGTCTTTGCACTGAACATTGCGGCATTTTGATAGCCTATAAACTAAAAATTATACATTTCATGTTCATCTTTAACAGTAATTTTCAAGCTTTATAGACTTGCCTCTCTTACTCAGTGTTGAATTCAATGTTCTGTTCCTACTGCAGATCTTTTCTGTACCTTGTTCTGAGTCTTTCAATATCCCTAGAGGTATAATACTATGTAATCTGATTGTCTTTGCTCTTTTAGAAGCTCCTTTCTCTCATTACCTTTTTATTGTGATCCTTTACTAAGTTGATGTACTTCCAAATGTAGCACCTTTACAAGGGGAGAAAAATGAAGACTTGCTATAAAACATAAGGAGACTGCACCACAGGTGGGTTGAAAGTACATTTATGCTTGAATTTATGAAATAGAGTAAAGCTCCAATTTAGAGCCTGAATTATTAGACCCATTTAACTTGAGTCCTCAAAAATTACTAAGTACACAAGTTAGTCTTTGAAAATATATTAGTCCTAGTGTCAAATGACTCAGAGATGCCAAAAGGACTGAAGTGTGACAAGTTTGTTATTTTCAAGGATCAATCTGTCTGTGTAGTCACTAATTTTGGGGACTGAAGTTAAATAGTCTTAACAATTTAGGGATTAAATTGCTAATTTGCTACTAGTGAAGGGTGGCAGATAATTTTGTTCTTTTGGTTGAGCAGCTAGTCATTGAATCTACTCTTAAATCTGCTTTTGAGAATGGAAGGAGCTTGGGGCTAGCAATACCCTTATCGAGTAATTATTTGAGTTTTTCACTTGAAATGGAAGGCAAAAATCATTTACCTCCCAATAAATTAGTACAGTGCCGGATATGTCATGATGAGGATGAAGAATCAAACATGGAAACTCCCTGTTCTTGTTGTGGCAGTTTGAAGGTAAGAGTGCTTTGGTAATTAATTACTTTTCCAGGGTAAGACATAAAAGGTGTTTGCATTGCTTTATATTTCTTGTAATATCTCACTATTTATGTAACTATTATTAACTTGTCAAATACTTCACATAAACTGAGACAAAAAGAATTTTCTGTGATTTCGTCAATGTCATAATGCTGCATATTTTTCAAAATGGAAATTCTTTTAGCTTTTGCTCATCTCTTTGCCAATTTGTTCTAGGCGTAGATCATAAAGGCATTCAATAGTTAACTACTATTCATAATTCAATCAATATGTGCACATCTAAGGGATTCAAATTGTAATGTTATATGTTCACTTATTGCCCCTTGGCTGGTTGGTTTAGAGATTATCTCAACGAGATTCTGTCCTGGAGTTTAGGTGCTCGTTATATGAGTTTCATTCTCTCTCTTTTGATTATTGTAGTATGCACATCGAAAATGTGTTCAAAGATGGTGCAATGAGAAAGGCAATACTATCTGTGAGATTTGCCAGCAGGTCAGCCATTATTGTATTTGTATATTTGCTTTCTTATGGAAAGTTATTCATAGTTGTGAACACTTACTTTTCTTTAAGTTCCTTTATTTGCTTGGACTTTGGTAACTGCAGCAATTCAAGCCTGGCTATACAGCGCCTCCTCCACTATTCCATTATGGCAGTTCCCCATTGAATTTTAGGTAATGCTTTTATCTGTCAATGAAATTGAATTCATAGTCCCAGTTTCTATGTATTTTTTTCTTTGATCTAGTGTCATGACATTATTATCTCAGAGGTAATTGGGAGATTTCCAGAAGGGATCTGCAAAATCATCAGTTCATAGAAATGTTTGCTGCTGATCGTGAATTCTCAGACACTGACATGGAATATTCATCAGCTCACTCGACAGCGGGTCTTTTCTGCTTTCGCATTGTTGCAATTATTGTAATTTCCTCTGCTACCTCGGTGTCTCTTTTCACATTGTTCCTGTTTTTCAGCGGATGTGGACTGTACAACTTCACAATTTAAAAACTACTTTTATTCTCCATCCTACTTCTTTTAAAAGAAAAAATATTGAATTCTCGGGAAAAGGAAAATGAGTGTCAGGATAGCTTTCTTGACCATATTTTGGTCCTTTATTTGACTGATAAGTGAACTTCCAGATTGATCTCTCACATATCATTTCTTTCAATTTAATCCCTCAATCCCTAAAATGTTTGCATTATTAATGTTAGTCTTCCATCCTATTTCCATTCAAAGTTTAACGCTAAACCCAACAATTTATTGGCTTGGACGTTACTGGGAAGCAAATTTGGCCAAGGCTAGCAAATGACATCCAAGTCAAAAAACTAGGAAATTTGGCATTAAATTTTGGATGAAAACGAGATACAAGGGCAACCGTGCAAGCATTTTAACAATTGAGATCCAAATTGAATGACTGAATTGAAAGCTCACCATTGTTAGTGACAAGAATAAGATTTTCCTCCTGTTATTATCTTATACAAACGAGAGGTTGGCCTTGTGCATCACACAGAGTGTAAAGTGAGCTACACTATTTATGACTAATGAATATTGTAGTTTCCTTTAGATTTTAATATACATATTGACATATTGATGATTATCATCGTAAGAAAATGCTTATCTTACCATACTTACTATTAGATTGTTTCCTTACCTTTTGCAGTTTATTGCTCTTCTAATTTTACGCCATACCCTTCCAATTATACTCAGTGGAGGAGGGGAATATTCATTGACTCTTTATATGGTAAGGGAAAATGGACATTGTATTCATAGTGATAAAATATGACAAACTTTCTGAGGCAATAATCCAAAAGAGAGAATTTTACTGTTATGAATTGCAGTTACTGGTCATGAGAACAGTCGCAATACTTCTGCCTGTATGTGTAATGGTTAAAGCATTTACCATGATCCAACGGCGACGATACCAGGTTAGCTAACATTTCTTTTTTATTGAGGTGACAAACACGGAAATTAATGCCTACTTATAAAATTTCTATCGTTGCAGATTCAATTTGGATCTTCTGCAATTACAAAAGTAATTGTATACAGCACATTATGTGCCTGTTTGGTTCCACGTTTTGCAAACGTAACCATGGTTTTCAACCATGGTTTTCTAAAAGATGTGTTTGGCCAAACACAGATGAAATGTAAACTGACTTTTTGAAAAATGAAAAGTAGGTTAAACTGTGGTTTTGGAAAAGGAGGAGAAAAGTTACTTTTCCGTTAACAAAACGTGGGTTTTGGAAAAGGAGAAACAAATTTACTCTATATTATACATCTAAAAGTACTTTTAACCCCTATCATCCAAACAAATTTTTTGTCAAAACTTACTTTTACAAAAAGAATATCCAAACATAATAACTTCCGATAAACTTACTTTATCTAAACTTCATTTTTACAAACTTCATTTATCTTAACTTCCTTTTACAAAACAGAGAACCAAACGGACCCTATATCTTTTTGCGTCACTCTTCTGTTTCTCATAATGCATGACCGCATGATTATAGAAGACCTAATTTCTTGCAGACTTATAGGAGAATGACTGTTTGGATTGAGGGGAAGAGAAGAGAAAGGAAGGGAAAATTAGGTTGGATTTAGATGTTAGACATTTCTCTTGACTTAGCCTAAACTGAATACGCGTTTTCCTTCTCTTCCATTCTGTTCCATTCTCCTCCACCCAAACATAACCTTAAGATTCTTGTAGGCTTATGATTGTTGAGTAATTTATTTACTTGCATTGCAGAACTTAAGCATCTGTGATAACCAATACTGCGAGACTGGAAAATAAATAAGCACAGTATTTAATTTCTGAGTTAGATGAAATTCTGAAGAAAAGGACAAAATGTTAGATCATGTATATATCTATAGTGTAGGATTTAAGCTTTCCTTGCACAAATCTACTGCACTCCATATTTGAACTGATTTATAGGTTTAGTATCTCTTAGGCTAGAAAATTAAACTGTTCTATTTTTATGCTTTATAGGATCATTTCTTCGCTATGGCACAACTTGAGGAGAATGAGTCGCAACAGCCTCAGTCTCGTGTCATTCATATCTTGTAATCAGACATGGTTCTGGCGATGTTCTTATTAAGTAAGCTATTTGCTGTGTTGTATACTTCTGAGATATTAAAAAAATTTGTTTTTTGATGTTTTTATTGAGAATTTGAAAACTCTGCTTAATTTGTTTTTGGTGATCTTATTGTCAACCTTGGATGTAGATTTCGCTATGAGAAGATGTGGATGATACAGAACAACATAGTGAAGTGGACTCCATGATCATCATTTATCTGTTGGAATGTAGAAGATGGGCATTGGAAGATTGATTAAGATTCCATGTTTCTGATGGCGAAGGTGGAAAAATTGCAATTAATGATTTGATGTAATTAAAAATAGCTGTAAATATATAACTCGTTGTTGGAAATAGGAAAGATGGACGGGAAAGATTGAAAAAAAAATCATATAATATGCATGCTTATTTTTATTCAATTTTTCTGAGTATTGAGGTGCAAAGTTAATTAACTGAATTGATAAATGTCATATGATAAAAAAGTAACATTATTTTTAAGTCATTTATCTTTATATATATTAATATATATAAGTATATATTATTTATTATTTATAAAATTTATCTAGAAGGTTTTTATCTATATTACTTTTTAGTTATGATAGATAGTTATGGGTATGAGTACTAAATATGACACAATATGATATGGAATATATGACAAATGACAAATTAAAAAATTTTATGATATAGGTATGATATATATAGAATTATCAAAAATAAAAAAATTAAAGTTATTTTTAAACAAGTATTTAGAAAGTAATATAATGATATTTAAAATAACAAACAAAATTTAGTTCTTTTATAAGTTTTTAAGTTATTTTAGAATTTTTTAAAAAAGAAAACTTAATGGTACGAAAAATGATATATCAGTTATCCTGGAGTAAGGTGTATTGTGTTAAACACGTATTGAACAGTGGGTTATATTATTGATTGGGTTTTATTGCTTCTGGCAAGTCTACGTCAAGCTTTATATGTGAAGCATTGGCATAGAAGGAAGAGGTCCAAGTAGCTATTCAGATAAACCTCATTGGTGTCCATTTTGAATTTCTGCATT
Organism: Adenanthera pavonina; assembly: GCA_026686845.1. NCBI lineage: Eukaryota > Viridiplantae > Streptophyta > Magnoliopsida > Fabales > Fabaceae > Adenanthera > Adenanthera pavonina. The sequence goes on along the minus strand of JAIVEN010000001.1, from coordinate 45,971,002 downwards.
TGAGTAAGCAAATTGATCGCTATTCTTTTGTTTGGATCCTTAAGTTTGGTGCTAGAGAGATGTGTTCATTAGGTAGACCCTTTCTTTATAATTAACTCTGATCCTTGAGGTGATTATTCTCCTAGTTCTGTTGTATTGTTTCTTTGGTTGTAATGGAAAATGCAGTATTGTTTTATTTTTGGCCAGATGGAACATGCACTATTTGATGGCCAAAAAAAAAAACTTGCGTGTGTGTGTATATATATATTGTCACAATTTGTACCCTCTTATCATTCAAAAGCACATAAAAATGCATTTAATCTACAAAATCACTTTTTCAGTCCATTCTATGTATCACAAGCCAACAAACCAACTACTATAAAACATTCTATAATCATAACAAGAGAGAGTGCCATACAACCTAGGGAAAATTATATTGAAGAACATAGAGGAGCTAATATTTATTAAGTACCATAAAAATAATAATTAGATTAAAATATTAAAGATAATCGATTTACCTTTATACCTTAATAAAAATAAAGCCCGAATGTCTTAAAAAAAATAACGCAAATTGTACTTGTAAATTGAGTAGATTGTTCAATAATTGGTTTTAATTTTGTTGAAATGAGTTGCAATAACAGCCCATTCGCATGTGCATATTACTTTTGATTATAATTTTCATTGCCCCTAGGAATATATATTAACTCGAATATCCTTCAATCTAATTTTCCCTTTATCGCCATATTTCAAAGTCAGCTAAATCGAAAGATTTCATAATATCATGGTGATTTATCGAAAACAAAAAAAGTGCAAGCAATACAAATTATTAATAGCAATTAAGTCTCACCCCAGAACGGGTCCCCTCCAGAGTCGAATATAAAACGCAACAAATCAGATTGGGTCTAGAGCAAAGCTCAACAACACATAGGGCCAACTAGACCCTTTATTAGAAATTATAAGACATAAGCAACGAAATGAAACCAAAGAGAGCTTCAACACATTATTCTTCCTCTGATTCTGATTCTGCATTCTGAAGCCAATCAATGAATGGTTGAGCATTCTTCCATATCTTGGAGTCCTTGGAATCTCCCTTCAGCCCTTTTTGATACCACTGCACTATGTTTTCTTCCTCCAGCACATCAGCATCATAGAGTGCCTTCAGCACTAGGGCAACCTCCTTCAAAGCAATGGAGCTGGACTTACAGCAAAAGTCCTCAATCGCATTAAGCAACAACAACTGCGATCCTGCTTCCTCAGCAACCGCAGCAGCAAGGTAGCTCTTCTTCTTGACAACTTCTTTGGCAAATCCTTTCCCGACACCGTCAACAAGGGCCGCAAACAAAGCATTCATCTTCTCTTGAGAAGATGCAGAAAGTGCTGCCAAATGATGCTGCAGTTCATTTGCAGATAAGCCTTTCTGCAAATTAGATTTGACTTCCTCAACCAGAGACCTGTAGGGCTTTGAGTTACCGTTCTCAGAACCACCATTTACCTTATTAGTTGCTTTTGCCTTCTTCTCTGGCTCATCTGTGGAGAGCATGACCATATCAGCTGTCACAGCACTTAACTGTTCTTGGATACGTTGGCGAGCAGCCTCAAGTGATGTATCTGTTTGCCATTGGACATCTTCTTCATCTTCAACACGAGACTCTTCATGAACTTGACTGCGAGTAGGTGATGCATGGTCTTCATCAGAGCCATTGGCTTTCTTTTTTGAAGCGCTAGATTTTGTGGTTCCATCCTTGGAAGAGCAAGAACCCTTCTTCTTAACCTCTTTTTTCAACTTTTTCAGTTCCTCATCAGCTATCTCACCTTCTTTCAGTCTCTCCTTCTCAGCTCTCCTCATGGCCTTCTTATCTTTAGACCCTTTCTTGGGTTCAGGAGGATTCTTTAGTATAAAGGTGGTCAGCTTGTCTCTCATATCCACATCTGACACAAAGCCACAAGCAGCACATTTCAGCTGAAGCATTTGATTCTTAGTGATCAGGATCTCAGTTTCAGGATTTCCACAACCATAACACTGAACATATTTTTTAATGAAGTTCTCCAGAAGACCAGCAAGTTTTGAAGTATCATGTGCCCCATTAACATGAGAAGTCCCAGTTTTCTCATCAAATTTGGATTGAGCTCCAAGCTCACAACCAAAATATTTGGTTGTGTAAGAAGCTGGCCTTGCCAAAGCCTTTGCAATATCAACCATATTAACTATGTTGGTTTTGATGCCATTACCTCTTCCCTCAATTTTGGTAATCATTTTGGGCATCTTATATCTGTAGAAGGCATCATCACTATTTCCAGCGCCAATGTTTTGTAAAGCCATGATGGCAAACAGTAAAATTCTGAGATAAATTAGATATCACGGGCAGCAAATTTTGGAATTTGAGGTACAAGCAGCAGCAATGTTGGCCTTTAAGGCTGCTAGGACTTGTGAAGAAGACCCTCCTGCAATTATGGAAGGTTGCCAACAGCAGCAACCACAGAACTCAGGGGCTTCTTGATATGGCTCGTGATGCATGCAGCTAATTCTTCTGGGCAGGGGTCTGTACTTTTTTCTAGATGAAGGAAAATACTCTCCAAGTAACCCAACTATTCCCAAATGGATGATGGCCTGTTCGGACATAAAAAAAAACTTCAACACAACACCTTCACCTTGGAATCTGCTAAACTTGCAGGAATCCTGAGTCAACAACAGAAAGATTCATTAGTTGGATAACTTAAGTCTAAGGTTTATTTAAAAGGCTATAACACTTGAGTGAGAATATCAATAATTCTTACAATGTTAATAGTTTACTAAACATGGCAGTTACTGAAAAGAAGATAACGCTCAAATTATAAACAAGGACTAATTGAACATACAATCTTCCCACCCATCATATCTGAGGAAAAGGAAAAGAGATAATAATCTTTTCAATCACGTTAAGTATAAATTTTGCTACATATATTCTAAAGAATAAAGGTAGATATATTCTAAAGAAGAAAGGTACCTCTGAACTTAAAATCAACTATGACTATGACAAAAATAACAATGGAGAAGTCTAGACTTCTTGCAAGATCTGTAGAAATAGTTCGCTGAATCAAAATAGAAAACAGGAACTCCACTCGGTATCACAGCATTAGTTTATTCTATCACGAACACAAGTACGTAAGTTTGATTTCAATTCATGGCACCACTTGATTAAAATAAAAAAGCAATGATTCAAATGAAAATAATGTTGCATCGCATGCGAGGGAAACTTATTCCAACCAAAAAAAAAACCTCACATGTTAACAATGTGAGCTAAAAAAACAAGGCAAAACGCAGAAACTGATTAGAAGTTCCCAATTACCAACATATATATTGATCCATTGAATCCGAAACAAAATCGATTTCCCCTACTTTCATGAACCTATAACAGATATAGGTATATAACCAAAAAAAACTGAGATTATTTATGATATATGGTTGCATTCATGGAATCCAAAGATAATATCGGTTACAACTATCCAATCAAGCGCGTTACAGATAAAACCAAGAACCGAGACTGATCATGATCTATGCTTGCTCAACTAAAAGTCTAGAACAATTATCACAAATAAAAACAAAAATAAGAAAAATCAGATTACCAAAAATTAAACAATAATCATAAAATATAAACGATCGATAATCAAATCCGCAGGGTTTGTACCTGCAGCCGATCGAGACAGGAATCTACGCGGTCGAAAGCAAGTTAAGGAATGAGAAAAGGTTAGGAGGAGAAGAAAATTAGGGCTAGGGTTGAGATGAATGTGCAGATGAATGGAAATAGAGAAACAATTGGGTGATCCCCATACCTATATATAAGGGCTTGAGAAGAAGAAACTGGATACTTGCTTTGGGGATATATTTTTTTTTTTCAGATAATTGTGTTAAATTCACAAGAGATAATTACCTTAATTTTGAAAATTCTAATCACCACATCAGAGGAAAGCTGACTCAGCTCCTATCTTTTAATTTAATTTTTATTTTTTTTTTGTAAACTAGTATTATTGGCTCATGTACTGCAAGGGCTTGTTTAATATCAGAAATTAGTTAAAAAATAAGTAACTTAACAATAATATTTTTCTTTTTACAAATTACTTACCGTTAAACTCTTACAATGGTGACATATTCAATGATCTCAATTTTTAAATAGTGAAAATTTCATATTATAGAATAAAATGCCAATATAGCAATAAAGCTGAAAAAAATGAAATGAATTAAAATAATATCAACAATAGAATGTGACTAAGAAAAAAATAAATATATGTAGAAGTGTAGCTTATAGACAAATAGTTGTAAGAACTTAAATGTAGCAACTTTTTGTTAACCAGATAATAATACTATAGCTTAAAGAATTTAAATTAGGACAATCAGGAAACTCATGAGTAATGTAATTATCTCTTTAAATTCACATTACAAATGTATAATTTAATGATTATACATTTTATGTGATATGAATCAACACATTTAGCAATGATGGAGAAAGAGAAAATAAGATTGGTGAGTTCAATAATCTGTAAATGAAAATTGATGGTAATAGGAAAAGATAATAATCAATAAAGCATGGTCATTTGGCATCAATAGAAAAAGGTAATAAATAAAACATTAATAATATAATAGAACTTATTCCATAACATGATAAGGGTTGAGATTACAACTTGTAAGATGTGGCTATAGAGAAAAAGATTTCAAATTATAAGCTAGATAAATTAGGGAAGCTAAATTAAAGATTATATTATTAAAATTTGTTATGAATAAACTTCACGTATTGTTGAAAATATATATGAATTTAAATGCAATGCTATGAAAGGTATAATTTGTTAATTGTGATAAAGAAGAATTATTATCTGTCTTAAAATTGTCTGTATCATCAACTGAAGAATTTTGGTCTTCACAAATGTCGTAAAATTTATCATTTTCATGAACTATATTAAAGTTTGTATACTGGCTTTTGCATTGATACTCCCTTTCTAATGAATACAAATATCACATATTCCATTATATATTATCATCGATATGCTAGTAATTAAATAAATGTTATAAAACATTGTCTATGATAAAAACAAAAAAAAAAGAGCACGTACCAATAAATTGAAAGGAATTAAACTTTGAATTCAAGTTAACAATTAAGTTAGTGATGTCTCCCAAAGTTCATCTCCGAATTAGACATGTGCTAGTTCTAGAACTAATATGTGGTATAAGACAAGAGGTATGATTGTATATTTCATTATCATGATTGACCATGTTTTTAGGATTTATTTGAACAAAACCTGGAAAAAATATTTTATTGAATTGATTAGTTATGGGCATATATTCAAAGAACTTATTTTAAAGAAATGATGTAAAATTAATAGTAAATGCAATAGTAATCCCACCTATAAGATAATCTCCAGATTCATTTTGTTTAAGAATATCAACAATGGGTAGAAAATTGAAAAAAGATAAAGGGAGTGGAGCTTTAGATTTTTCAAAATGTGTGGAGAAATTAAATACAATTTTGAACTGATTAGTTGTTGGCTTATATCCTCCTCGATTTTTTTCAATTTTAAAGTTCTCAAAGATATAACATTCACCCTCAACAATGCTTGAAAGATACTTTGAGAGCAGTTCTCTTCTAGAAAGTAAAGCATGTATTCAATACAAAGAGGAAATAATTATAGGAATTACAGTTCAGAAAATAAGTAACTAAAAAGAGTCATCAAAATTAGGAGAAAACAATAAAGTTACATAAGTTGTTACCCGTTGATCTACCAAAACCATACTAGTTAAAGTAACGTTATAAGAAGCAATTTCTACTTTCCTGGTGCAAAATCGTGCAGCTCATGTGCAAATTCTTCAAGTCTCTTTCTCATTATTTAATTCAAAAATCAAATAAATATCAGTCGATCCCATTGTCTGCAGCTAAAAAGAGTGAATACAAAGTAAATAAATTTTATTCAAAATATTTTACATTTGTAAAGGAAATATTTAATGGACTAAGAAAGAAAAGGGAAGTTCACATAAACGTAAGATGAAGAGAAGTAGTGCAAAAGGATGAAAGAGAAGATTAAATTTGATCTATAAATGACTAAGCTAAATAGTGATCCAAAAATAAGTAAGGGAGGCGGTTATTAGAAGATGGAAGTGGCGTGGGTTGAGGTGTGGAGGTGGAGTGCTGAACGTGATTAACTGGTATGATCATCTCGGTAAAAATTGACAATTGTGGAAGTAAGAATGAGTGCAAAATGTTTAGAAGAAAAGCAAAAAGAGGACGGAAAGTAGGATTGAAAAATATTATATTTATTAAGTAACAGAATGTTTAGGGACTAAATTTAATTTTAAATATAAGGGGATTATATTTATTAAATATCAAATAAAATCAAAATTGAAAATTGAAATATTATGTAGATTCGAAATTTGAAAAGAGAGAAGTTAAGTGAAGAAAATAATATAAATGGGATAACTAAAGATAATGTGGGGTAGTTATGATTTGTTATTCTCAATTGAAATTTGTTTATAGATTATTTTGATGTCTAAATAATGAATATTGAAATAATTTGAAATTAAAATTTGAAAATTGAAATAATATAAATTTAAATATTGAAGATTTTTTAATTATTAAGTGAAAAATTAAAGATAATTTGGGGCACTTACAAAATATTTTTTTAAATATGAAATTTGATTAATATATTTACTATACCATATATTATAATTATGAATTTATAATTGTAATTATATGTATGAATTATATTATAAATTTGGAATTTTTAAAAAATAAAATTAGATATATCAAGATATAATTATGATTGTTAATTATTATAATTTGTCATTTGAAACTTGAATATCAAAATATTTAATATCTAATTCAATTTAAAATAAGATATATTTCATTTACTGAAATTCAAATAAAATTCAAATTTCAAATATTATTTAGATTTGAAATTTATAGTGAAAGAATTAACAAATTACTGTTAACAAATTGGAATTACAATTTATAATTATTTGAAAGACTAATTAAAATCAATAAATTAGAATGCAGTTAGTTAAGATCAGGGTGATTTTTAAATATTTAGTATTTACAATTGTAGGTTATTATGAATCATTAGTTATAAATTTCTCGTCCTCCAATTATTATGGCCACGTAATTGAAATTTGGAAAATTTAAATTTACATTTAAATATTGAAAATTTTTTTAAGTGGGAAGAGAAAAATTAAAGATAATTTGGAGCACTTACAAAATATTTTTTAAATATGAAATTTGATTAATATATTTTGGTTGATAAAATCTAAAATTAAGAGACGAAAAACTAAAGAGGGTTCAAGATAATAAAGCAGTTATGAGAATAGAAAATCATGGGATGGAACAAAATATTAAAATTAAAATTAAAGATAATATGGGGCAGTTAATTAGAAAATAAGATTTAAATATAAAAATTTTATTTTATAAAATGATTTTAAAGAAATGGAAGAGTACTGTTTATAGTGCTGCTTATGAACAGTATTTTTCTTGAGAAATATAATTATAAATGGATAGATTATAAAATTTGATGAAATAAGACATGATTAAATTTAAATTTTATCTCATGCTTGATGTGAATTGTATAAAATATTATATTTTGTTAGATAATATTTTCTCAACTATGCGATAACGTCGGATAGGATGAAATTGAATTCTTTTATTTAAAAGCATAAGCTATTTATCTAACTTTGTTACTTTTTCAACATTAGGATAATTAAAATTTTTACTTTTTTAATTTATAAAATAAATAAATACATAAAAAAAGGGGGCATTGCAATTATAGTGTCCAAAGATATAGTACATTACAACTTCAAGCGATCAAAAATAAAAATGATTTAAGTAATCAAATATCAATATATAAGTATAAAATATAAAATATAAAATTTATAGAGTCACACTGATTATAAGTTATATACATTGCAATTTATGCACAAGAAAACATATAGAGTGTGTTGTTTTGGGGGCAGTTCACTTATATAATTTGTTCATCCAAGCATAGCAAATCAACATGATGAGGATTTTGAAGTTACCTTATATGAGGGGGTGTGGACACTATGATGGGTGAATGTGGATTGGTGATTGCATGGTAGCGGTGGCTGTGCGACGGTGGCCATTAGGACTAAAAGGTGGTGACTATGGTTAATAATGGTTAAGAGAGTACAAGATAAAGGAGGTTGGAATTGTTGAGACTTCGGAGGTTTTAAAGGCCAACTATGGAAGTGAATTAGTACATCAAGACCTAATTAAGCCTAATCTCATCCCTTTAATTATGCATGATCAATAGTACAATGTTTTGATGTAGAGGATCATATTGAATAAATATATGTACCAAACATGTGACAGTTCATAATTGTTATATTAGCTTATGAAATTAAGCCTTATGCCATTTGTTAAAGGAGTTTTATGAATTACAATATTTTTCATGAACATAAATGGATTTACTATAATCTTTGATGACCTTAATTTGTAAATTTTGTAATGTTCAGTCTATAATTTTGACAATATTGGTTGGATCTGGAAACTCAATATATTTCTAAAATGCGGCAATGTTCGTAAGCTAACTACTAATTACAATTAGATATACGCGTTTAGAGGGGTCAAATGATAATTTGATGATGAGAATAGAACAACCATTGCAAATATTATCAAGAGAAACTTATTCTTTTAGTCCCTATAGTCTTGCTTGATTGCAAAATTATTGAGAGAATATTAAAGGAGTATGAAAGTATAAAGTGATGAAATCTAGTGAAGATCAAATGAGAATTAGTTTTTTTAGAATTTCTCACTAACTTTAAATCTTACTTATTTATATTATCACAATGTTTAAATGAGTTATTTTAAAGTTATATAATGTTGGCATGTGTTAGAATTAAGATATATTGATTAACAAATAAATTTTACTACTTGACTCATACTTATTTTGTACAAAATTCGTATTTTACTTATTAAAGTTCGAAATTATAGAGATTTAATCTCTTATAAACGAATTTTGAATCTGAAATTTGAATTTTGAGCTAAGTATAATTAGTAAAAATATGCAAAATTCACATGAAATTTAGTTAAAATTCAACTGTTGATGAAGTTCAAAGTAAATTTAGAGTTACAGTTACTCACAAATGAACTTTGAGCTTTAAAGTGTGAATTTCAAAATATAGAACTTGTTGAACATACCTCTGACAGACGAATTTCAGTTTCTAAAATTCGAATTTCGACGTGCTATATGGAAACTTGAGGCAACTAATCTTTCCTTTTAGACGCATTTTCAATATGAAAATTTACACAAATTAACATGGGACATCTCTTGAAAACTCGAAATTCGAATGTTACTTAATAACATACAAATTTTGAAATTTAACGTTAAAATACTTAACCTCCTATCTCTGTGAAATTCATTTGTTGAGCCCAATATTTAAATTTTGGTACATCAGACACATTTAATGCGGTTGGTGAATGACTTTTTTTTGTAAAGTAACTGTTGGTTAATGTGCCTAACGATTAGATCTTGTGTTTAACGACTAGTTAAATAACAAATCTATAAATAAAACTTTATTTGAAGTTGTGGGTAATATTTTTAAGTTTAATATTGCAACAACTTTGCTGAAATTTAGTGTTTACACACCTCATTTATCACTCATCAACTTTCATATCTACTCTATTTAAGAGAATATTCATTTCTGTAACAAATTTTTTCTTTACCTGGATGAAAGATTTTTTGTGAGATAATTCATAAAAGAATAAAAAGAAACATTAGTAAGAGTGTTGAGAAATTTTCTATATTCTTAGAACAAAATACAAGTGTTGTATTGAGGCATTACAAGGAACCTATTGAATTCTTATTGATATTGGTAAATATCAAGTGATAACTTGAAGACTGAATATAGGTCAAGTGGATTAGACCAAATCAGGATAAATAAGTGAGTCAACTCTTCCCTTTTCTCTTATATTCAATTTTCATTATACTATACTTTTTTACAAATTTTTTCTTTCACTGATATATTGTATTTTTGTAAAAAAAAATTTATACTTTCCAATTCACCCCTTCTTAGAAAACCAACGTTCTTGACAAAAGTTAGTTCTTAGACTTCAAAATTTTTTAAATTACTCCTCACAATTTGTGCAACTAGCTCCACTGTTCTCTATACTATAATTTTAATATATTCTATAAAATTAAAATAATTCAACATTGTAAATTATTATTTAATTATTGTTCTTTTTTTTTCCAAATTACATTTAATTTTCTTAAAGCTTTCAAATATACATGAAGTAAGCATGGTTAAAACTATATGCCTTAAGCCAATGTGTCGCCAGCCCTCTGAAAAGGGTCTTAATTATATTTAGAATCAAGATAAAAGACTCTATATTTAGGACTGAATGGAATGTGGTGAATCTTACACTCCTAATTCTTTAGTTGCAAGTGGAGTGGCCATGGCTCAGTATACTATAAAAGCTAGCACTATCCAACAAACTGTTGGTGGACCATTTAAATAGTTCAAAGAGATAAAGGGTCAAATGGAAAAAAACCTGGATAGGGCCTTTTCAAATTCAATAGCTATGGTTCATTAAAGAACCATCTTAATGGTGAATGGATTGGAGGAATTTTCAGAAATATTGATCATTGTAGTGTGACTCAAGTAGAACTTTGGGGAGTCCACGATATTCTTGATGTTGCATGGAATTTAGGATTCCATCGCATTGAGCTTGAAGTTGACAACAAGAATGTTTATCAACTCATCAATGAGCCGCACATAGATTTTGCTAGAACTCAAAGTTTATACGCAAGGCCATTAAAAGACTACATGAAAGGAATTGGTCAGTCACCACTAGGCTAATCATCTACTGTGAAGTTAACAGAGGCACAGGTTACCTGGCTTCCCTTGCAACTTAATTTCCTTTTGTCCTCACCAGCTTCTTCAACCACCACCTGATTTAATGCTTTTAGTTGATCTTGATGCTAATGGGAAGATGATGACTTGTTCAGCTAATGACTAATTTTTTTGGAGACATATAAATCAATAAAGTGGGTTTTATCTCTCCCAATAACATATTTTACATACATATGACTAAAGATTAAACCTTAAATAGCATGCTTAAAAAAACTTAATTATCTACTAACTAAACCAAACTTGTTGGTATGCTGACTTTAATTTTCAAAACATTGCTTTTAATATACAAAGATACATTAAAAAAAATTCACATATAAAATATCGGAGCGTAAAGTTTTCTTTAGCTTAAATTACTTTATTTTTCTATGAACATTTTACATTATCTTTTTAATAATTGTTTTTTTATGTGAGCACCAAGAATATTTTTCAATTGACAGTTGAGAACCAATTCCTTTGATATCGCAATGTCAAGATCACCAAAATATGTTTTACCTCTCTCAACAAAACTTTTTTTATACACGGCCAGAAATTGAACCCTAGATAATATATTTAAAGAATCCAACTATCTGCAAACTATGTTGAATCTTCTTGGTAATAATAATTGCATTTTTATTAGAATGTATATTCAAACACAAATTATTCCATAATAAGAGTAATTGATTCCTCATCATTGTTCAATGTCAAAAATATAAATAGTAATTAATTTTTATGAGAAAAATAAAATTGTAATTAATAAAAACTCACAAATTCTCAATGTTGTCAGAATCGAACCGGATATTGAATCAAACAATGTACTGGTTCAAAGTTTAATGATTCAACCGAGGTCGAACCAAGATTAAACCTGCAGTAATTAAAATAATATATTTAAAACAAATAATATAAGTTTAAATAAATTTTATAACTTAATTAAAATCTCAAACTAAATAATATTAAATTATCAATCTATTATTCACCACAAACAAATTATTAATAAGTTTCATAACTCAATATTTAAATCTAAATAAGTTAATATTCATCTATAATCATATTTTGAGTTCAAAATAATAAATTAATATCTATTATTATATTATTTATTAAGTAAATATATAATTTTTAATAGTTATATATCATAATAATGCTTATATAATATTATAATATATAAAGAAAAAAATATTTTATACTAAAAATAATGTTATTTTATCTTAAAAATAAAAAAAATCTAAAAATAATAATAATAATATAGGAACAGTTCACCGGCCGGTTGAATAGTGGCAATTATGTAGTTTAACCGGACCGAACCAAGCACTGGTTCCCGATCCGACCGGTCAAACCGGCCAATTCAGTCCGATTCTGACAACAATGCAAATTTTGTGACGATTTTTTCTTTTATTTTATCCTTTTAATGATATTGTCTAATGTATTTGGTTTGATTATCGGAGGGAGGAATATGGTATAATTCTCATTAAATTACATGACTTGAGGCGTTTAGTTGCGTAAAACTCAAGTAATAAAGATTACGTCATGATCTCAAATCATGTAATCCTCTTCACTCTCCAAAAGCTATGTGAAGGGGATTACATGATTGTAATCGATTATACAAAGACCAAATTACCCTTCACAAAACAAAAAATACCCATCCATCACCGACTGTCGTCACTTGTCGCCACCACTATTGCTTGTCGTCTTCACCGTCGTTGCCGCCAATCACCAATCGTTATCGCCACCAATCGTCATGTCGCTGCCGCCACCATCACCATTAGTCATCTATCGCCAGTTACCAACCACCATCACCACCGATTGTCAGCAACCGCCATTACCGTCAATGATCTTACACAAGCTGCAACTATTCACTAATCGCCACCACCACTATCGGTCACTGGCTAAGCACTACTACAACCGATATTTACATCACCCCCAAGCGCCACCACTTTGGGGTCAATTTAGATTTTTCTTAATTATTTATGTTTAATTAAATATAAAAAACAAATTTATTTCCCACATCTTCAATATTAAACCAAACAAACACCCATGTAATTATCATTATATTACATTGTGCGACATTATATCACATTATTTAACTCCCTTGTAATTGAACTTGTAATTGAACCAAATGGACCCTGGAAAATCATTCATGAAAACTTGGCATGGTTGCCATGTGTGATTTCCTTTCCAGTCTTTTTGTTTTCTGCCTCCTTTAGATGTATCAAAATAGAGGAAGCCCTTAGCTTCTATCCTTTTCTTTGTCCTTATTCTTCCCCACCAAACATAAACAAACCCAACAAAATTGACATTATTTTTACTAATTTGGTATTATTTAAATATTTAGATACTAAATGTTCCAACATATCAGTCTAACAAATTCAAAACACTACCAAAAACAAATTTAGGCCAACAAGAAATTGGATCAAATTTACTAGTTTAACTAGATCAACTCTCTTGCTAAAGGTGGGAAAGCAGCCCAACCCATGTGAACTACGGGCTTAGCTTGAAAATGCCCATTTTAAAATGAGCTTCATTTTTTAGATTTAACCCATTCTCAACGGTCCACACATTTCTTTTTTTAATTTCAAATTTTTTTACATGGAAACCATTTTTTTACTAAACATATCAAATGTCATTTAACCTTCACTATATAATTAAATTGAAATTCATTAAATTCTAATTATTATCACTAATTCACAAGTTAAAGCTAAAATTAAAAAATAATATTTAAATTCTACAATTCATACATTTACTAAAGTCCAAGGATAATATTTGAATATTTTTCATTTAAATTCAAATCATCATTATCATCAATCACAATATTTGAAAAATTTAGACTATGAAAAAACCTTCATTGAAGTTTTAAATTTTAGGAGATGCCTTTTTTTCTTTTTTACAATTTTTTAGTTAAAAAAATAAAGGGTTGGTGTGTTGGCCTAGCTAACTCGTTTTTTAAGTGGACTTCATAGGCTCAGGGCTAAAAACTCATTCTCTATTTGGACCTTAAATTTTGAAGTTCATACCGCTATATTTTGGGGGCTAACAAACTAACTCGTCAAACTTGATTCGTATTACTAATTCTATCTTTTGCAATAGGTAACACGTTTAAGAACTTTTAAAATAGTAAAAATAAATTTTATATTAAAAATATTGCAAATTCCAATGTGTTAGCAGGGTTAAAAAAGCATGGATAAAACTTATATATATATATTCAACTTACATATATTTGCCTCAGAACTTCTGTAACATAGATTGATGATTGATGAATTATCCTAAAAAAGAAAAGAAAATTATTAAAATATTAACCAGTATTAAAAGGGGACTAAATTCATATTTTTAAAAAAATTTAGAATCAAATCAAGCATCAATTACCTTAAGAGTCATTGAGGACCACATGAAGGTTAGCACTTAGCAAGCCATCAATTTGGGCCAAAACAACTTATTAAGGTCCTTCAATTAAAATACTATAGCCCATCAATTTGAATCTCACTGGTTACCACATTAATCATACAAAAAAGGCAATAATAATATAGATATAACATTGCATAAGCTTCATCCCAGCAACAAAATGAAAAAAAAAAAAAAATTGAGATGCATAGAAAACATAAAAAGAGAAATTTAAATTCTTAACAAGGAAGAAATCGGCTTCATTGATATTGAGATTTCTCATTGTGAATTCAATTTTCTTTAGAATATATATATTAGCACACATTTTCCTCAATGAATTTTCAATTTTTCATTTTGATAAGCACAGTTGCAAGACAAGAACGTTTATACATAAGGGGCAAAAATGGAAGTTAAAAAAAGAGTACTTAATTGTTAATTTAAAGGAAAAAAGTTGGAATTTCATTAAGCACATCGCTCATCCAATATTATATAGGTATCCAACTTGCTACATCATACAAGAAGAAGCTGTGGAATGACACCTAAGAAATACTCCATTTGATCTTATAAATAAGGAAAAATTGTTTCCTTTTGATGATTTTAAATATAAGAAAAAAAAAAAGAGTTAATCGTGTATTAAATTTTTTTTTCTAAAAATTACCCTTATTAATTATGTGAGAAAGAGATTAAATATATTAGTAATTCAAATTAATATTAAATTAAGTAAAGATAATTTAAAAAAAAATTAAAATATAAGATAACTTAATTATTTTTAACTAACTAAAATTATTTTTTTAATACCTACAAAATAGTTTTTTTTCCAAATAAATGGAATCAGAGGGAATAATTAGGAAAGATGATCTTCACCTTCTCTCACTTTTTTCCAATTAATCTTAGAAAGGAATCTCTGTGTGATGCAAAATTGCATTATATATATATATATATATTTATATAGACATGAGCTAACCTTTTCACAAAAACACTGATTTCCAGCTTCATTTTGGAACTACCTCCTTTCTGTCCTCGTCGGCCTCCTTTCATTTCAATATGTGTGTCCAACATCCAACTGTCTACAGACACACACGTCTGTATACAATTTTTTATATTAATGTGTGTGTCTATATATATATATATATATATATATCAATGTTTCTCTCTCTCTCTCTCTATGTATATATATTTGTATGCATTATTAGAACTTAGAAGTGGGCACCATACGTTACAGAATTTGAGATTGGTTGTATTGTTCAAATTAAATTGGTCTTTATGTTTATACAAAATTTAAAATGAGATGAACTGTTCATAATTATATATATATATATATATATTTTATATTGATATCAATTATGATGAAATAGAATTGTCCGCATTGGCGGGTTTGGAAGGATTGATTAAGTTTAATGAATATTAAATTGTTTTGATATGAAAAAACAAAAATCTTCCCAAATTTGATGGATCTTAACTTTTTGAGCTTGTTTGGCTTAGGTTCGAGTGAGATATATATATATATATATATATTTTAAAAAAAAAATTGTCTGTTTTGGCATCCCTTACATATCGTGGAACTTCATACTCGAATTAAAATCAGACGAATCCTTTCTTCTTTTCATAAGATTTCATTCCATTTGCACAAATTCATTATTCATTTGGGTCAAAGTTCAAACACAAATAAAAAAGTGTTTTTTTTTTTTAGTTTGGTGAGGTTGAAATGGGATAGCACAAATTCATTATGTATCTCGTTCAAAGTAAAAAAGTTGTTTATGCACGCCTCTAGGCTCTAGTGGAAAATATATTGAACGACAAATATATTAAACAAAGACAAGGAATATTTTAAATTTTAAATTTAATATTTTCACACAGCTCAAGTGGACTTAATAACTTTTTTTCCTTAATTTAATGGGTGAGAGTTTATTGCAATGAAGCTAGAGTTCTCATTTCTTACCAACAAATTTATTTTGTTAATTTCGGAATAAAATAAACATCAAGTCAGTATTATTTGAACGTACGTTACACATGATGTGAAAAAATCATTCAGTAAATGAGAACTCATTATTTATGTTAATTATTAATGCACTTAAAAATGATGAGAAGATAAATTTATTAATCATGAATAAATTTTGTACTTATTATTGTATATTAAAGAGAAGATCTTGCAAGTAAGAGCGAATATAAAAGTAAGTGCAACTTCGTCCGTATTTATTTGTAATTAACTTGGTATATTTATAATTAAACACACTTCCTGTGAAGTATATAGCGACATACTCAACGTGTGAAAGAATAATTGAATTTAGAATTTAGAAAAGAGTATTTAGAAAAGTGACTTTATCAGTATTAGTATTTGTTATTATAAGAGTATCGAAAATGAACTTTTACTCAACGTGTGAGAGGAAAGTTTTTTTCATTTAAAAAAACTAATTAATAATTAAGAAGACTTTGGAATTAACTATTCATAGATGGATTGGTTGAAGTAACCGGCTTAGTTAGTTTATTAATTAGCCTTTGACACTTTCTGCAATTGAAAGAATAATTGAATTGGCTAAATTATGCTTGCCAGCTTTCTCATAGATAAAATATATAATAAAAAATAATGTAGTGGGTCGTCGGCTTACCTTGACCAATACTCAGGTTAAAAATAATTAAGATAATTGCGCAGCCAGGGCCCAGGGGTGATTAATTAACGTAATTAATGAATATATTAACATAATTATATCCAGAGAAAATCAATATATCAAGTAATATAGTCCCCTTTATCTCATTTATAAATCATTTTTAATTAATTCCCATAAATTTGTCAAAATTAATTTAGGGTTTTGAATTTTTCAAAAATTATCAAAATTTTCCAAAATCACACTTGCTTAAATTCTTAACTCCATCTTAATCATGAGTAGTTAGGAAAAATATAAAATAATGAGAGACAGATATTACGAAAATAAATTTTAAAAAAATTCTTTAATATTTTATTGATTCTCTAAAATGATTTATATTAAAAACCAATAATTTCTTTAATGTGACTTAATATTTTAATGTTTAATATATCTAATATATAGAATTCAATATTGCATTCATTAGTAATAAGTATAAAATATAAAACATGTTGAAACCCTATTACAAGCTTATTTTAAACTTGGTGCAAATGCATACAAGCCAATCTAGATTCAATAAAATTTATAATAACCTGCATTATTTACAAACCGCTAATTTAGCATTTCATTCTTCAAATTTATTAAATATTTAAAAAATCCAGTTAAATTTTAAAAAAAATTACGGAGTTGCTGTTGGTACCATAAAAAATTAAAAAAGAAACGGTCAAAATCATTAGGCTTCGCCGATCCCCATTAATAGGATTAGCAAGTGGAATTTTTTACTTATTTCCATTGGGCATAAATTGCTAGCTTTTTCATCAATCACTTTTTAGATGAATAAGATATTCTTCTAATTTAAAATATAAATTTTTTTTATAAATTTTTAATATTAAAATATAAATTTTTTTAGATGAAGTTAAGAGTATTAATATTTTTTTAATTTATTCTTATTATTAATTAGTTCAGATAAAGTTTTTTTAGAAATTATATTTATTAAGAAAAATATTAAAAAATAATATAAAATTTTGACAAATTTAAATAATTTAACTCCCTTCCTTTCTTAGCTTATATGTATTTTATCAAAAGGAACTTATATTTTACATCGGATTGAGCATTATAAATGAGTCGGAATTCAAGAGAGTAAAATATCATCTTTATTATATTAAAAATATATATCAATAAAAAAATAATTTTAGAAATATTTTCCTCTTTTTAAGATAATGACATAGAAAAATAGAAAATATTCTCAACTAAAATCATAGGTTCATCCGACGATCTTGGGCGGCGTCTGTGACTATTATTCTAACTATTTTTGGAGTCTCTGTGTAAGCAAAAAATCTTCAATATAAATAAGGGTAATTTTTTAACAAGTGTTATTTATACAATAGAGTTTTTTAAGAAAATATTATTTATAATAATAAGATATGATTTTACTTATTTTGTTCAAAATATTTTTATATTTCAAATGATAATATTATATACTTGAAATAAGTTAATTCAATTACTAAACTTATTGAATTATATAATAATAAACCATTCTTGACGTAATTGATTCATATTTTGTAATTAACGTACAATTATAGAAATAAATCAAATAAAATAACTAAAATATTATTTTATATTCAAACATTAGTTTACTAATTTTTTTACCAGAAAATTAGTGTGGTAATAAAATACATAGTGTTTTCGAATTAATCATGGCACTATTTTTAGCTGCCTAGATTTACTACATATATAATTAAACATATTATTAAATTATTAATTTGCATTTTTTATCCAAAAGTTGTTTCCTTTATTTTCCATTTAAGAAAATTAGTGTTAGTTTTACAATAATTAAGAGAGTGGACTCCAAATAAAGTACTATTTACTTTTTATTATTATATTTATAGCACCGAATAATAATAAAAACACACATTTTTTTTACCATAAAACACACATATATATTAAGAACCCAGTTTTGACTCTTAAATGTTTCTTGTTTCATGTTTTGACAGTTTGTGGAAGAAAGCACCATATATACATATATATATATATATATATGTATGTATGTATGTATGTATGTATATCTAGAGAGAGAGAGAGATTATATAATTAGAACACAAATTAGCTGCAGAAAATTAACACAGCCCTATCGACATGACATCTTTATCTTATTCTCTTCCTTCATTCTTCTCTGCAAATGCAAGGCCTTCTTCATCATTCATTTCCCAGAAACCACCCAAAGCCCTCAGATTCATCCAACTTCGTGCCTTCCAAGACGAAGGTTTCATCTTCTCTCAAATATATTCTTCTTTGTTAATCATCATTTTCTGCATTTTTTTCTTGATTTCTCTTTTAAATTGTTTTAACTTGAGAAGTATTCGCTTCATTTAACAGAGTAATCTCTATCGATCGATATTATTATCTTAGCCTAAGACTTTGTAAATTTCATAGCTTCCAAGAGGAAGATTTAATTTTATCATCTCTCTCTCTCTGTCTCTGTTGTCATATTCTGCAGTTTTTCTTTCACTTTTGTTTCTGCATATTCACATCGATCTGTAATTAATTATCTCTATGAACTGAAAATTAAAATTTATGGAATGATTAATGGTGCAGAGAGATCAACGAGCAATATTGTGGATGAAAATCTGGGTGTTCTGAAGGAAAGGATGGAGATGGTGAAGGTGAAGGAGAGATTGGAGAGGTGTTGCAGATGTGAAAATGGGTGGAATTATTATAAGTCAGATTTAGACGAGCATGATCATCTCAGCAACACCAAAACCTTAATCTTTAATTTGATTCAGCTTATTGCTTTGGTTTTTGGGACAGTTGGCTCCACTTGTCTTTCTGGCACACTCCTCCTTTGCCTTGTTTCCCTACTTGTTCATCTCCATTAGTTCTGATCTTTAACCTGTTAGATTATATATATATATATATATGATGTGCACTTATATATAGCTTAATATTGATTTGATTCATATATTTATCATTTTTAGAAAGGAAATTACATTCTAAGGAATTAGGTTTTGTAAATTTTAGACTTAAAAATCCTTGAAGTTACAGTCTTTATATGTATATTTGTAAATTGTATAATAAGTCGCACTATTCTAAAGTCGCAACTAACATTACTTGTATTTTTCATGCTCACGCCAGTGGGCCCAAAATTTAGTTACCATCTAACCAGGTTCAATGCATGCAAAATATTGATTAAAGTAATTTCCATTACTAATAATAATTGAGTTAAATGATAAGGGATTCAGTATCCTTTAAGTAATGTCTTAAATTTGAGTCTTGTGAATAAAAAAATTTTACTTTAAGAGAGTTACCACATTTAAATTTGATAATACTCAAATCTCACATGATCAAATAAATATACCAAAACAAAAGTAATTTTCATTTTAGTTTATACGCACACTAAATATTGATTTTTATCATGTTTTAAAAAGAGTTATAATTTTAAATTATTTTAACAATATTTTAAAAAATAATATCAAAACCTTTATTTAAGAAAGTTAATCCGTGTCATCATAAATTTCTGATCAGCATATTTAACACTAACATGAAACAAGTACAATTGAGTGAAGACACACAAGTTCCCGTGCACGCAAAACGTGTGTCCCATGTTTATATATGCAAGTGAAAATGTCTGATTCGACCTTTTTTATTTAATATTGGTACATAGTTTATTTTAAATAGCAGATTCAGATTGGTCCACTATGTCATTGCTTAATGAATCAAATCATTTATGATTTCATTGCTAATTTTCCCAAGAAAATTCAGACTACAATAAGAATATCAAGTTAAATCTAATTCTTTAATACTCCCATATCAAATTCAAGTATTGTTGGATCTAAATGATAGCTCTCCTCAACTAAATTATACTCCCTTCGTTACGCTATATAGTGCACTGTTCTGAGAAATTCATATTTCAAAATATAGTGCATTGCGTGGATTACATTATGTTTTTTTTTATTGTCTTTCCAGTATTGCCCTAATAAATAAGTTTATATATTATACGGTTATCAATGCATTTAATGAAAAATCTTTAATAGTTTGGTCAAATCATAAATGAATGAAGGAGAATTTCTCCAAAAACTTCACTTTTTATAATTATCAATGACTCATGGAAATTCGGAAAAAAGAATGAATGAGAGAATGAATGCAATTTATTAATATTGGAAGTATTATTAAATAAGGGTAATTTTGGAAAAAAAATTGAAAAAAATTTGGTTACTAATCATTGTCTTGGTACGTGTGTGGTAGTTAAAAATACACTATAAACTAGATCAATGTGGATAGAAAAATAATATTTAAAGAGTTGTTCCATTTAAGTTTAGTAATGATAATGTCTCACCCAATAAGATTGACAATTAGATAATTGAATAAAAATTATATATTACTCTAACAGTAACAACAAAAAGAGTCATGCCCATTAAAAAAAATAAATCTTTTTTTGTATTTGTTGGTATCTTTTGTGCTTTCCATGCATGGCAGAACCAAACATAAATTATAACTAATTAGGCACATGCATATATATTCATGCTTCTCAAACAATAATGATCATATTTAATAAAAATGGCCAAATGACTTTTTCTTCCTTAAGAACAACATAAACCAAGAGTATATTTTTTTTTGGTGAGAATAAACCAAGAGTATATATACCTGTGTTCTTATTCTCAAACAATAGTGTTCAGATTTAATATAACAAGTCTACATTTTTTGTTCATTTTAATGTTTTTAAAATGAAAAAATAAACTTCAACTATAAACTTTAAAAAAAATCAAAAGAAAAAAGGGCAAAATCTGAAGATCAAAATTATATATTACTCACTAAATGGTTCTGGGTCGTGTGGAAATGACAATGATACCTCTTAAGCAAAATTGCAAATTCAAACCTTGTGAATAAATTTTTTTTTTCACATAATTATCTAGCATCTAATACTTTCAAGTCAAATTGAAGTGTTGTAGGCTCAAAAGAAGGCTGCTTTCCCCAACTAAATTATATTAAAAATCAAATAAAAAATTATATTGGAAGAGTTACCCCATTTAAATTTGATAATGTTTGACCTAATAGAATTGAATATTAGATAGTTAAATAAAAAAAAATTGTATTTACTCTTTTTCTTATAAGTCTGAAATCAAATTAGATATTACTCTAATAGTAGAGAAAACCTATATGAGAGATAATAGAAAATGAGGACGGCTATTTTGTTCCCTAATAAATTTATTACTTTGTGATAATATTATTTAGTTAATTTCCCTAATCACGATTTTGAAATCCCGGATTCATCGGATATTTGCAGTATAATCCAATCACAAAACTCCCAAAATTTCTCTCAATTTTTTAATCAATACTATGTCTTTTGTTGGAATAAATGTCAACACTCCTGCACGATTAATGCTTTTCTCATCCTTCACCAATTTTTTAATTGATTGGAATTCAAATCGTGAGGTATTTAATTTTTTTTTTATTTTTTAAAATATCAAGGGCATAAGATCACTGAAGTGTGTTTTGTTTTTTTAGGTATTTTTCATATATATGGCAAAGAATTGAACCCCCAGAATAACATGTTTCAGGAACCTATTATCTATCAACTTTGTGAGATGATGTTGGTCAATTTTTGTATGAGACTTCAGGAAAAAAAAAATGGCTATCACTAGACTATTTTGATATCAATTAATGCCACGCGTTATTTTGACCCTCAAGGTTTGACAAGTATGATCACTTAAAAATTTTAAGTTGAAATCTATTGGGAGGAAGATTTAGAACTCACTTGGGCGAGGGAAATTAAATTTTTTGAGAGTTAAATTTTTGAGAAATAAACTAATTAATGTTATTAAATTCAAAAATAATTTAAAAGTCTCCGGGAAACTATACTTAACTCGGGAAGTAGAACTTCCCGAGCAAAATCTAATAAAATTCTACTACCTAAGTATTTTATAATATTTTTTTAAAAAGATCTTTAACTCCTTAATTATTTGTTTAATAGAAAGGATATTAATATTTTTTAAATTAAAATATCATATATTTATTTAAAAAATTATTTAGACTTTCAAGAAAATAAAAAATAAAACAAGTAGATTACATATCAACTTTTCTAGAAAATTAACTTCCCATGAAATACACATTCTGAAAAGTTGCTTTATGGAGATTCTACCAAGTGACCAAGCGAGTCTTGAATGTGAAAGAATTTTATTATAAGTTGTGATCTTTTTCTTAAAGATAGATTGATATATATATATATATATGTATGTATGTATATATATCTATCATTCAGTTCTTCCCATCTTATTTTTATCAACTTTGTGCATACGGAATTAGAAAATTAGTGTTGCTGTTATGAAATAAGCTCCGCATTTGACAGTAATTATGGACGGAATTACAAGATACACACACACGTATATATTTCTAATGGCAACAGAATTTTCGTTGCCGAATCTGCTAACGGAAAACTTCGTTGCTATTTAGTGAGCTGGCGTAGACAATTGACAGATATATTAACCTTTTGCGTTCTCTAATTGTAATAACAAAATTTTCATATAATGAGATATAATATATGGCCAAAATTTAAGTCCATTCAACTTGAATCAAAATTATTACTTGAATTTTAGTCCAACCAAATTTTGCTATAAAATTTTGCTAATTTAATAAATGAGCTGAACTAAAATAATATTATAGATACAAATATTTATTTCCTTGTAAAAATATCAAATATCTTGTCATCATTTTAAGTTTCGATTAATTTGGATCCAACTGTGTCGAGTCTCAAACATGGAGAAGCTCTCACAAACTAAAATAATATTATAAATACAAATATTTAATATGAATTTTCTGCACAATAAACATAGACAAATTAACCATATGAAAAAATTTACAGAAAAATCAGTTATGATGGGGAAAAACTATTGAGTACTTAGGACCCAAAATTTTGTTTTGAAAGAAATGCTAAAGAAAAACCTAGGGATTACACAAAGTGGTACAATGGATGACTCTCTTGCCCCAAATCGAATTCTAGAAAATGCTTACAACCAATAGGACTTTGTCTCAAAGTGACAAAATCACTATCAATCCCATGGATTTAAGTCCTCTGCTGCTGGAAAGTAACAACACAATTCCAGCAATAGATCTAGGTCATTTATACTAAAAATGGACGGTCTAGATTTTATATTACATTTTTATTTTATTTTTATTAATAAACATTATTTTTTTGAAATTCTTACAATTATGAGATTATTTTTATTTTGTGTTTTACTTATTTTAAAATTAAAAATCATTAAAATCTTAAAAAATTGTATAATAAATCTGAACTGTCAAAATTTAATCTGAATAGTCTAAATTCATTGCTAAGACAACAACATAGCAGAGGACTTGAATCCCAATTCCATATGTTTGATGTGCGAACCAATTAGTATATTCATTTGCTTTCCTAAATATATGGTGGATCTTGATGACCCAATCACTCATGATTAAACTTTTGGTCTTTTTAATAACATGATCGAGCAGGTGATCCTTAGAATTAGCATGGTATATAAGGTTGACAGCCTCCATAGTTGCTGTAGATCAAAATTCTCTTGAACCCATTATCCCAACAAAGATTGATTCTACGAAAGATAGGAATAAGCTTAGCTGTAGTACTACTAGGCATTGCACTTAACCTGCCCATCAAGCCCAAAATCCACTCTCCATTACTGCCACTGATAAAGGACCCTGAATTTCAAACTGTCAGTAACTGACAAAGTTGTTTTCCTTATGACTATCCAATTCATTCTGGAGTGCCTAGCTGGGACATAGAAAATTCTGTAATAAAATAAAATTTTGACAAATGAATTTGTAATGGGTCAATGTTAAATGACTAGATTTTTTTAATAAAAAGAGCATTGCATATTTTGTGAAAGAATATAATAAGAAAAACCTTGTTAAGAAAACTCGTCTCGATTAATTATGTCATGATGCTCATAATCTGAGTGGCACTTTTCCCTTCCTACACATTTTTATTCTTCAGACATGCAAATTCTTCGTGTATCTACAGCTAACCTATCTAAATTTAATTTGAATAGTTTAATTTTTTAAAATATAAAATTAATATAAATTTCCAAAGAATAAGAATTTAATATGAATAAAAATAATATATAAATTATTTAAATTAAACTCAAATAATCCGAGACTAAAATGCAGAAAATCTATACGCCTATTAAATAGCCTCCATCAACTTCTACAACACCATTCCTGAATTATGAGACTTTGTCGGTAAAATATATATATAATAATAATAAAACTTCAAATGAACTCCATACAATTAATTTAAAAAAAAATCATGTTTTTATTTTAAAAAAATCCAATGATAAGAAGATGAACAGCTTTACCAAAATTTTGTAATTTCCCTTCATTTTGGCCCCAAAAATATAGTAAACGACACGTTAATCATTTAGAACCTATTTAATTTACCTTTTAATAAATTAAATCATGATTTCTAACCATCATTTTTTTTTTAATTATCTAAACAAATTTATAATAAACTTATCTATTTTTATTCAAACTTCATTTTTATAAACTGAGATTATTTTAAATAATTTTTTTACAAATTAACAAACCAAACGAAAATTCTGAAAATGGTAACCCGAATGTAAACACACAAATAAGAGTCAAATGGGCGACCACTGAACTCAGCTTGATTACAATACCCGCTATTCACCACAGAATTACTCAACTAGGGTTTTTTTTTTTTTTGGCCAACAGAATTACTCAACTAGTTGATTTCTACATGAATCACCAAATATTTACGGTTTGATACAAACAACCACCTAGCCACACGCACACTAACAATTTCAAATCTGTTTTGGGGAAAAAGAATTTATAATCCAGAATGATAAATGACAGTCACTTCAGTTCCGAAGGAATGCCACAGTGGCAACACGGGAGCCAACCACACCACTAAACATGAAGGTTGGATATGTACGGACGTGACTGACATATTGAAATGGAAGATCTTTGCTTGACTGCTCGTCCTTAGCTCCTTCATGCTCCTGTGCAGCAGCAATTTTTCGTTGGTTGAAACTTTCAACTTCTTGCACCAGCTCATCCTTCGTACTGTTACACGATGTGATCACCTTCCATGTCAAGAAACAAAAGGCGGGTATTAAGAGAGATAACTATCATGAAAATTGGTTCTTTGGCGATATATAGCAACTTAATAGGCACAAATTAAATGCAGAATACAGCTTCGATCAAATAATCTAAACAATAAATAACAATCAAACTATGCAGTTAATTCAGTTAAGGAATACAGGCAATTATACAGCAATAGAAATAAAAGAAGTCCCCAAATTCAGCATCAACGTTGAACAAACTTTAAGTACTTACTAGTATTCCACCAGGAGCAACCAACTTAAACAGAGAGTCCCAATACATCATTCTGAAAATCAAAAAGCCAAGACACGATTCCTCAGTATTAGGCTAGCAGATAATTAAATGGAGAATAAGTATGGATACTTCATAATTGTTGACCCTCTAAACTCTGATTAGTTATTGCATTTAATGTATTAATTTAATTAATTTAATTCTTTTAACATGATTTCATGTAGAGTAAGAAAGAAATACAAGCATAATCCTAGTAAGAGAAATAATATTGTCACAATAGAACCACTGGGAATACAATATTTTCTGTTACCTCTTGACAGGACCATCAGGATGCAATCCAATAGCATCCAAAGTTCCTTTATCCATGACAAGTTGCAACTGTCGTTCCAACTTTGTCTCAAGAACATCATCAACCTAAATCCATTAAAGGCAATGAATTATAAATATAATGCTACCCATACCCATTAGACATACTAATGGGAAAAGAAAAAGATTTCAAACTTATAATAAGCTATCAAATGTTGCATAACAAAATAAATTGCGATGAACAAAAGAATATAATAAGGCTGCTTAAGTATCAAATAAACAATTTAATATTCATTTATCAAAACAATTAAATTTCCTTCGGCTTAAGTACTTTTTTTTTCCCTCTATTACTGTAGAAGTTTCAAATTGATCCCTCTACTTAAATCGAGTGAATATTGTCTTTCAACATTTAAAAATAAAGCAATTAAGTCCTTTCAACTTAATTCTATTCCATTCATGTGGTAACAAAAATTGATGATGTTGCAAATAAATCATCTTGATGGACCAGATGTGGTCACGAAAATTGATAATGTAGCAAAATCATCTAGATGGGCCTAGTTTGGGTCACATGAACTTATTGGTAGATTGGTAAATGGTAATCAAGTGAGATCACCCAAATTTTTAGTCAAAAGAAAATGGATTGGGGAAGGGAGATCATGTGATTAAAGCAAGTTATCACTTTATTATTTGCCATCCAGGGAATCCATGGGACCTAAATCACATCCACAGACGAAACTAAGATGCAATAACGTATTTGCATAATTTTCTAGCATTGAAGGACAATATTGACTCAATTAAAATTAGAGGAACCAAACTGAAACCCTGCAATGCTAGAGGAACCAAAAATGCATTTAATCTGATTTATTTCCATTTGTTACAAGAAGATTCGCAGGATAACTAATCAATATCACTACACAACATAAAATCTATAGCAAGTCACATTATTCATAATTCATGAACAATGTGACTCAAGCAATACACAGAAATGTGTATAATAAATAATAAGACTTGTCCAGACTTCTAAGACGGCCTAAAAGTTTGAACATTTTTCCATGTCTACAAAAGTTGCTACAACGCAGATAAAATCACATCGTGTCTGTGCTCAATGCCAGCTGAAAATCTTTTCATTGATTAGGAGATTGAATTGACGAACCATATTTCAGTCAACAATAATTTTAAAACTATTTGTAATGCTCATATTCAGGACTCATTAAATCTAATCTAACACAAATATAGATGTTTCTGTAAAATAGGTCACGCAAATATTTGAAATAGTTTCCAGTTCTTGTATTTCAGAACCACGCATTTTTTTTAAGGACATTGTTAGAAAGTCAGGGATTGCAAATGGCTCAAATTTGAAAGGGAAGTATTTGCATTTTTCCCATTTACATGAGCATAGACCTTCGCTAAGCAAAGCAAACCAATGTCCTTATAGATGAGGAGAAGACCATTACAGGGGCAGTGTGAAGAAGATAACCTCTAAATGTAAGATTCTTGTCCTACCTCTCATCTCTGCCTCTCTGCCAGTTTCCCAATGCGCTCATGGGTTCAAGTTAATACCTAATAATGCATTGTGGTTAATGGAAATTCTTGACAAATTACATCTAAAAACTACATATTTGACAAAGAGTGGTATGACAGAGAGAAGCAGCACGAGCTGATGGGGACAGAACTCCTTAACTAGATGGTGATGGATAATAAGGTGTTTAATTTCAAAACAATTGGGGGGGAACCGGGGAACATTTAGTCCACAAGTTCCAATAAGGAATGCAAGTTAAGAGATTAGGGGTCATGATAAAAATGATTAAGAAATCTCAACACCAAGTTAGATTACTTTTTTTTTTTATTTTGGGTGTGGGAGGGGAGGGGGTTTCATCATCATATATTATACCAAGGTGAAACCTTAATACTGTGGAACTGCTAAAGGATCAGGAGTTTCTAACTACGTAGGAAACATAGAGGTTAGTATTGTCCAGAAGTCAAAATAATCTTTTGCCATCACCTTTAGGAGTTTCTCTTATAGTTAATCAATCTCTATTCTCCAATGTTGTAAATAGCAAGAGAGGGGGTGATAGAGTACCACGAGACTCAAGGGAATGGAAGTTATGAGCAGAAGAAAGTGGGTTATGGGTTGTACACGTGCATGGGTTAGTAGGTAAATAGATTCTGCAGGGCACTAAGTCCATTAAGGCCATTTCACCTAACTTTTTAGGCATCATGGTAGTTTAGTTCATTTATTTATTATTTAATATTTATTTTCTGAGTAATATAAATAGGACCCTAGATATGTTAGGAGTGTGAAGTATTTTGTGATTCATTGTAATTTTGGAGATTCTCCTTGGCTATTAGATTTGGAAGAGTGAGATTCTTGCTCAACCTTTTCTAGTAAATTATTATTTTCCTTTGTTCTATTGAAGTTATTAATGATTTCAGATTCTAGTATTAGTTCCCTCATTAGAATTTCTCTTTAATTTCTTTCATAGACCTAACACCTATTAGGGGGGGCTGCAACGTGTGAGACAGATTTCTGCATGCACGCAAGACTCCCCATTTGCCATACTCGTGATTTTATCCAGAATTTTACGTGGTATCTAAGCCTGCCACCTTTGAATGAGAGAAGAGTAGGCCTTCAATAGTTTAAAATTTTCCAGGCTGACATTCCCTGACCACTTCTCAAAGGGAGCTCTGACACCCCCTCTACTTTTTTTCTTTTTTCTAGCATATAGGTCTGGTCTAGACTATCCAGCCCCTTTCTGACAGAAATATTTGGGGACATTCACCCTTCCCAGTGACAACACAAAGATATGACCCTACAATCAAAATTGAATTCAAGAAAATGCCAAAACTGAAGTTCCATCACCAGATACCTCACAACATGGCACCTCTTCCAGGAGAACTTACCAGATGTTAGAACAAGTCTACCACCTGCAAGCATGCCAATGTGCACAAAAAAGGCCAATTGCACTTACCAAATTCCTTTCTGCCCTCTACTTGGCTTTTCTGGTGTATTTCATAACATTTTCAAGTGATTCCCACGAATAAAAATTTATCCCTGTATTAAATGCCCCCTTAGGAGTTTATCTAGTAGTTAATTTCTATAAAATGCCATATTAGGCTGTGCTTTCAAATTTCAAAAACTTTGTCCAAATCAATCATCTTCAATAGAAATAACAATAACCCATGCACATAACATAACCTATTGTCTTTAAGGCACATAAGGGAAAGACAAAACTAAAAGGATGCATTTAAACACCCAGGCATACTTACATGCGCACACATGAAACAAAATTCATAATATCTTTACGTTTTAAGCATACCAAAAATTTGATGTTGGAAAACCCATCACGATTAGCAAGGCTTTGGGCAAGGCTGATGGCCCCTTCACTATAATCAGTACCAGTTAAATCAGAGAACCTGAATGCAGAAATGTCAAGAGTATGCTTACCAAAGTCTTTACATATAATAAAACATAAATAAATGCAAACATCACTTCGTGACCTATACACAGAACTTCCTAAAAACGCCAATAGAAAATGTCATCATCAAGAAAACATGTGACATCCTATACTCTTGCTAGAGTTTCCTTCTCAAGACTTTAGCTTCTTCAATTCAAGATATTTTTTCGCTTCCATTCTTTCTGCATCTAAGTTAAAAATTTCTAACAAACTAACTCTAAGTTTCAGCATTAAGAAAACTTATAATAACAACAGTGATTAGATCGAATGAAAGGAACTCGACACTGAAGCGAGATCTCAAATTTGTGTTTTGTAAATGGAAAAATCAACATCTGTAGAGCTACCTCCCATCTGAATCCCGACAATACTCATATTTCGATTAGTCAGTAGCACTAGAGATTACATAATTGTCACCTAGATTAAAGAAAACCTATAATGCTCCAATATCCTTCAACAAGATTTTGTTTCTTCACATACTATGTGAGTAAATATGTAGGGTGGTAGTATATTTTGTTTAATTGGACTTTAAATTAGAAAGAAAAATATTATGTGAGAATTTTCAGATTGCAGTCATGAAAATCAGTCTCTTTTTCCCCCTTTACTTGGGTGTAAAGCTGTGGAAGAGCCAAAAATCATTTCTTTTCTCATTAGGACACTGCAAATAAGCTGTCTGAGTTCACTCATCTTCCTTCTCACTTTCTCAGTATGTTATCTGGATGGCGAATAAAATATCTGGTATACATAACTGTTGGCAAAACATAATCCAGCTTTTCAAATTTTGATCATTTAGATTGAGAGGAAGAGGAAAATGCATTTAAGCAGAATGTAATGATAAAGAAATGTAGAGGAACTTTTGCAACATCATTAAAAAGGCCTACATAATTCAATCTTTTTACATTTTTAGGTCAATGAAACCATTATAGGCTTTAGGTTTTCTTGTTGCAGGATTTAACGTGTTTAAACATATATTTTAGTACTTTGCAGATAATTTTTAATAGGGCTTACCTGCAAATGTCATTTTAAAAAAAATAGATCATCAAATGTTAGAACCCTGCACCCTACAGCCAAGAGTTGCAGAATCTCATTCTGATTCATGACAGTTTATGTAAACTTATTGCAATCATGAGCCACCTTCCTTCACAGAATTCTTGTGCTACTATATTTCCACTAATACAGAACAAATTACCAGATATGTAGAGCAAATGCATACCCTTGTTTAGCCAGTTCTTGGAGAAGCAAACCATTGCCAGTTCCAATGTCAAGTACACTCCAACTAGATAAATGCTTATCATCCTGTTCAGTAGGTTCAGACTTGATATCATCAACATTATCAGGCATGCGACCTTGAGAAATCTCAAGGCACAAGGTTTTGGTCCATGACACAGCTGTTTCCATCACATCAACTCCAAACCTACACATGGGGGTGGGGATAGTGAGGAGCATACATGTCAACTCAGATCATCTCCTTGTAACAATTTCATTGTTCAACATTATCAAGGAATTGATAAATCCAAGTAAAAAGATGCAAAAATGCAGCTACTCCCCTCCCCTAAATAAATTATTGAACCTAAAATTATTAACATTCTAATTTTTAAATATTACATTAGCCTTGGTTACTTTAGTTTCTCATAGTATACCTATTTCCCTTCTATCATTATCTTGAATGTGTCAAAGCATTAGCTTAGCCTTTTAGTAAAATGCATGTGTGTTCCTGGCTTCAATTATGCTAAATGGATTATATGGGGCAATTCAGTTTAGCTAATATGGCAAACACTTGTACAGTAATGTAGAAGTAACATAAGAGAGTAACTACTGAGTCTAGAATCTAGCAAAACAGCCTATATGAAAAAATAAACAATGAATGAATAATGACATTTAAATAACAAACTTCAGACTGTAAAAAGCCAAAATAGCATTTCATTTCTGGAGCTTTGCTTTTGTTGAAACAAAAGAAAGGAAAAAGAAATTACTTTTACTCTCCACGAAGAGCTTAAAACATTAATCATTGCCCATTCTTGTATAGATCATCAGCATATGGCATCTAGTCAGCAATTACGGCTGTTGACTTAATAAAAGTGGAAATGATGAATCGTGATATCAAGACATAATTTCGATATCAGTTAGAAGTTGATAACATGCTTTGCTTAAAAAAAAAAAAAAAAGATCAGTTGAAAGGTTTTTTTTATGATATGAATTAGGCTTAATTCTCTGACATTGGATATTTAGAATTAATCTCCGTGAAAACTCACATGGACCAGTGAAGCACATAATGCAGTCAAAATTTATTTACCAAACTTCACCAGCATGGCCATGCTCGCGAAAATTTGCAAGCTCGTCTGCATACGCAGAGTCCCAATAACTCTGCAAACCTAGCATTGATGTAACTGCCTCAGCATCAGGTTCATCCTTGTCAGAACTGCACACCCAAAAATGTAACTTAAGGATAAGAAATTTGTCACTCAACCAGTAGCACTGATTTAACTCTTTTCCCTTAATATAAATAACAGTTGCTGACTGTAAATATATCAGCGTGAATAACCAAATGATACATTCATTACAATTTACATGCCCATAGCTAGAGAAATTATCACATTCATGATTAAAAAATGCGCAATAAACCGATCGATCCCCTTTCTCTTTCTTCAACACTGTCACTTCCATTCTATCAAAATTCAAAGCAATGACGATGCAATCAACAGCATCCAAAATATTTCACAAATTCCATTCAAAATGCGCCCTATAGACCCATTTCCTTTCACTATACCTCTTCCACAGAAAACCAAGCGGAGAGCAACGCAGTGAAGAAAAGAACAAGAAAAAGGGAAGCTGAAAAAGACCTGTAGTCCGACGCGGCTCGGAAGTTGGCGTTGGACAGAGCCTCAGCAGCGTCAGCATGGCGCTGCTCGTCGTCGAGGGTGCTGCCGTAATCACTCTTGATGGACCAAGAATCGGCGGCGACTGAGCGGTCGTCGTCGGAGACCAGATCGGCGGTGGGCGCAGTAACTGCTGTCCGTGACTGTTGCGAGACATCGGAGTCGTCAAGATGCAAACGGATCCCAGCCATTGACGACGCGAGAGAGGGGGGGGGGGGGGGAGATATTTTAGGTATCACTTACTGTTGTGGACTGTGTACTCGGACAAATTCTTTTCTTGCTGACGCTGATGCTTTCGACCGAGAGTCGTAAAGTGTAACGAAACGAGCCGGATTCTGTTGCTTCTAACGGAAACGGTGGATGTAAATTTGGATGGTTAATATTTAATTTTTTTTTATTTTTATATTGTTGGATAAAAAGACATATCTGTAACGTACGATTAGGAAAAAAAATTACTAATAACAAGGTTTTGACAGATATGACTTATCTATGAAAAAAGTTTTATTATAAAAAATAAAAATAAATAAGAGAGAACCTGATATTTCCTTATTTAAGTTTTTCTTATTTTGCCATATTGTTTTCCCCTACTTTCCTGCAAAAATAAATTACTGGTAATACTATTAAGAATTAAATTTGTCTGATCGAGTAAGTACTAACCTTGCATCCTTTGAGTGGACAAATTGTTGATAATGTTGACGTTTTTTTTTTTTGGGGGGATTACGACAATGTTGACTTCCTGGCTGGGAAAGTAAAGGTGGGGTAAGATAGATGCATTTCTGAAGAATCTTAATGCTATCTAGTTTTTTGAAATAACTTGATATAATGTTCGTTCACAGAAACCAACAAGAGAGAGTGGGAGAGAATGATTGCTTCCACTTCCACAACTATCATATGGTCCAAAAGCCGATTTCATTTGCAATCGATTCGAATCTTATCATAGAAAAAAGCTTTAAGCATCTCCATGATCTGACATGTCTATCCTCATCTCCTATGTTCCTGAGCTAAAGGGAATAATGTGATTTCACTCATTAATTCAAACAATGTCAGCTTCTTAAAATTATGTCTCGGCTCAAGTTCTAAGTAGTGGTGCTTGTAGGACTTAACTACATGGGATTTGTGTTTATGCACGGAACTCAAAAATAGTCAATCACTACTCATAATTTACTAAATGACATGTTTTACTTTTTTTTATGGAGATAATTATAAATATACATTTAATCCACTTATTCATACCCTTAGCGTGTGTTTGAATAATAATTATGCCATCAATTTTTAAACACAACTATGATCAAAATAATTATTTATGGTCATTTAAGTAATTATTTCCATAAGTTACTTTTTCCAACTTATAATAATCACTTATTTCACTTTTTATTCTCATTATCCACTTAATAATTACTTAAACTCCAATATTCAAACATATTTTTTTCTCAAAATCATTTATGGGTTAAAAATATCCAAATACAATTTACTTTTAACATAATCACTTATTCTCATAATCTATTATGAATAATCAATTATCCTCATAATCACTTATACATAATCTAATCAAAATACATCCTTAAAATGGTAACTTATAATCAGTGGAACTTAATCCCACAATTTCTCTTCATCCAAAGAGTACTTATACCACTAAGCCACTAGGCTATGAGCTCAAACATATGTTTTTCCAAGAACTTTGTAATTAGATAGTTACATGGGTTAGGCCAATTTTAAACCTTTTTAAAAGGGGTTTCATTTTTTTTTCACCCAACCTTTTTTAAAGCTTTGTAATTGTAGAGAGTACTAATAATTTTTTTTTAGGTTATACAGGCCAACTCACTTGTTGTGAATTGTATTTTTTTTAATTTACTTAATATGTGATTAATTAGAGAGTTAAAGTCAAACATTCTCACGTTGAAACAGACAGGAGTGTTGATTTTCTCTAGCTCTTACTCTCCCTTTACGACAACGTCTTCTCTCTTTTTTTTTTAATTATTATTAAAAAGGACAACATCTTCTTAATGATCAAATAGAAGTATTGATTTTCTACAGTCCTTTTATTTCTCTATTGAGGGCGATTTGGGAATCGAATCATGATCACCTGCAAGTAAATTTCAACTGACAATCGCTGCTCTGTAAAGACAATCTTCAACACTGTAAATTAAATGTCATCACTTGAGTAATAAGCTAACGTTACCCAGCTCGGCTGAGGGTGATTTTGTAATCCACTTTGTTACCACAAAAAACAGAATTTGGACTTGACGCTGATGGGCCTGACTATGTTTTGCCACAACTATTTTACCCCATGGGCCGACATGAGCCATTCTGGGCTTATACCATGATTGTAATTAATGGCAGGTGAATGGTGATAGTGGGAGTGGAAATATAGAATTAACAAGGGAAACATTCACCAAAAATAAAGAATTAACAAGGGAAATTATCTACCATTTCCAAAGAAAAAGAAATATATATACCAACAAAAAAATTAGCAAGGGTTTAGGACCAGTGGAAAGACTCTAAAACGTGTTTGTATTTATTAAAAAAAACTTTAGTTCTGTTTTTTTTGTTTGGCCACAAAAATGTAGTTCTGTTTATTTCTTAAGCATATATACAAAATATTATTCTTTTTCTGTACAGAATATCATTCTAATTTCTTTTTTCTTTTTGACAGGAATATCATTCTGATTTCTTCTCTATTTTGCTTTTCATCTTTTTTTAACATATGTTCGAATTTGAATCGGGCCCCAAAAAAGTTTTTAATGGGAAACATAACCTCATGGATTTAGTACACCACAAAAAAACCTGATAGCTTCACGTCAAAAATACTCTCAAGAATAATAATATTCAGAAGAATCTAGCTAGCTTCAGACAGCCCAATACTGTACGGAATATGTGGTGGACGAATATTTATAAAAAACAAGAAAAAAAAATCCCATGGCCAGGTTTAATACCAAGGGGTTTCATGGCAGTCATGTTTTTGATATTTTCTTATACACAGAGCAATCACGTTAATTACTAATTAGTTCAATATAAGTGGCGGACCATCTAATTCACAGATAAGCACCAAGGATGTGATTTTAAAAAATAACGTTTTGATAATAATGCACTCTCTAAATCTCATCTTTATAAAATTAGTGTCCCATGCTTATATTCCAACCTCAATTATGTTGTCTTGCAAAAAAAAATCTCAGTTCGGCCTAAAATTAAAATTGGGCTAAACATTATTAATTTTCAGAGCCCATATTAACGTAAGACAAGAGTTTGATAAGCCCATTCTTATTCTGCTGAGTTTATTTAATTATGAGATGTTAATATATATATATATTAGGCCTGCGGTTAGAAGAAGATTTTTTCCAATTAAATATTTAATGCATAAGTGGCAGCAAAAACGCGACTTAAAGGAGGCTAGTGTGAAAGCAACAATGAGCGTAGGAATGAAGATGGTTGGGGAGCTAAAATTCTGACAAATGGATGTAAACATGGGTTTAGGGAAATTACCGTTTGATGTTGCCTATACTTAGCATAAAAGTAGTTTTGAGAGTGAGATCATCGTCATCACATAAATACTATTATGCATTCATTTTTTTGTTGCTAGAATTATGCATTTATTGTACTATTTTGCTTCATCTTAACTTTCACCTTATTTACTTTTTCCAACATTACTATTTTGCAAATTTCAGATATCGTTATTATTATTCCTTTAAGTGAATATCTACTTCTATATTTAAATTCTTGGTAAGCTTTGATTTTCCATATCATCTTTACATCTTTATTTCTAGTACCTACATTTGAGAAAATTGTGGGAAATGATTCCAAAAACTTATTCTAATTAGAAATCAAGTTTTCTAAAATCAAGATGTTTATATCTCAATCACACCTAAAACATATATTTTCTCAAAATTCATTATCAACAATCCCAATTACGTTGGAAAAACCACTTAATATGAGTGGTACATAAATGTCCTAACTCCTAACTGTTTACACTCATGTTTTTAATTGATGTGGGAACTAAACTCTATCCTCGGCAAGGGTAGAGTCTATCGCATTGGACGCTTTCACAGCAATTTACACACACATTCTGGTCCAAAATAAAAACCTTAGTTTTATTGGTCAATTTTATCTCTCTCTCTCTCTCTCTATCTCACATACACATTATTTTATTGCAATAAATTTTGTATCAAAGTTATATTTTTTTAGGCAATATGCAATTTTATAAAGATTTAAATGAATTTTTTATTAAAAATTATTTTGTATTTTTTTATCAACAATGATTCTACCATGATTGACTAACTTTAATTTTTAACTTGGTCACAAAGAATCCAAATGCCTTAAATTATGAGATACATAAAAAGTTTGTTAAAGTGTTGACTTTTATCACTAGATTGCCTGAATGATTCAGATCATGTCTGGTGACTGAGGTAAGAAATAGAGTGTGCGTGACGTATTAACCATTTGGCATCGTTTGATTAAATTCAAGGAAAAATTACATTGAAGGATTCATATAAGTCAAATATTTATTATAACCGATCATAAAAATCATAATTAGATTGAAAGACAAAACTAACTAATTAACAACCATTTACCAAATAACCCACGGCAACTTTTACCTTTAGCAAGAGGCCTTTCTAGTCTTGTACGTGTTTATTTAGAGATATTGTCTTGGGGAAGAATGACATTTTCTTACGAGAATATAGTAGTTGATTATTTTTTTAATTTAATTATGATTTTTATAGTATTTCATTATAAATATTGACTCATATGAGTCTTTTAATTAATATAATTTTTCCTAAATTCAACAGCTAAAAATGATTATTCAGGGAAACTCCACAATATGTCTATTTGAAGGGATCTCTACTTTATAGGGTGGAGAACTAGACATGGAATCAGCAAATGGGCGTCCTGACCCATCGAAGCTTCTATTAAGTCCCAAAAAAACTTAATTTAATGATAGAAATAAATAATAAACAAGATGCCTGAAATTTCACCATGATTTATTAGACAATTCACGCAAAAATATCTTGTATGCACTAACAGAAATGGATAACTCTCTTATTTGGTTAGAGGGATTTAAAGGGGGAGGGAAGAGAAGATTAAATTTTCTCTTATTTGGTTTAATAGCTAAAAGAAAAAAAAATTAAAATTTTTTTTTATTTGGTTTAATAAATAAAGAAGACGGATTAGAATTTTTTCTCCCCTCCAAAAGTGGAAAGATTTGAAAAGAAAGTGAGTAAATCTTAATATATTTATTTTCCCTCATCTTCCCTTAATAAAAAGTAATGATAATAATGATGATGATAATATATATATATATATATATATAAAAGAGAGAGAGAATAATTTGGATAGTTTCAAATCACTGGAAGTCCAACACTGTCGGAGTTAATATATGTAGTTGAGGAATATTAAAATGATAAAGCCTGCCTTGCCAGGGATTGGCCCCCAAAGAAAATGAGACGTAATCCTCAAAGGAATATTCACACAACATTCCTTGTTGAAGTTTCATAGCCATCATATTAATGTTTGTTCACAAAAATATAATGCTTAGCAAACATCTTAAGTTGGGCCAGTTAATATTAATAATAATGATATAATTTGTACTCAATAAAGCATGGATTTTAATTTTTTTTGTTGATTTGAAAATCTCATTAATAATATTAACACTCTTTAAAGAGGCCTATCTAATTATAGCAAATATAGTGCACAGATAGGTGATGATTAATAAAGTGTTAATTAAGGTTATGTACGATAATGAGGTGAAGTCAGGTGGTTTGTTTTCAAGAGAATCTAACCGACACGCGCTTCACCGCCTTTCTCAATAATAATATGATAATATTAATACAATCACATCACGCAAAGGCCGCGCATCCACGCTTCTATATTTTTTATTTTTTTCCCTTGATTTCACATGGCAATGCTTATTATTTATTAGTTATATTGCTCACCATGATTGAGAGTGAATACATTAACTTCCTTATTTTGTGCTCAACCCTCGGATCAAAATGGTTATGCAACCCAAAGTCAAAGCATAAAATATTAGAAGATTAATTGTTGATGTAAGCACCGAACAATTAAATTAATTAGTTATTCTCATACATTTCATAGCTCTTGGTTGATAAGCAAGTCCCATTGGAACTGTGGATTGCCAAATAAGCAAATTTTTTTTTAAGTAGAGACATATTTTTTTTTATCCACGATATAGTGAGTTGGAGAAATAAAATTCATAAGTTATAAGTTGGGTCACTTAGCTATGTATTTTATTATTTGTTTAAATGTTTAAACTTTAAATTATTTTTTCAATTATTACTTTTTTTTTTTGCCATGGATTAAGGGTACCCTTGTTGGTAATGATGCTCAATTCCTTATAAGAATTAGGAATCAAACTCCCAACCATATATACTTAAGGAACCAAAGCCTCTGCACGCCAGCCCATGACTTAGTTGTTATTTTTATTAGTTTACCCATTGGGTGTCACAATCAAGCAATGAATAATATGAGATAACATTGTAAAGCCTCAACCGAAAGTACGATGCATCTGTTACGAGACTGTCGATAGGTGCAGATGTTTTGGAGACGCAACCTTGAACCAAGGTATGTTGATACTTTCTTTGATCTTGACCTTCATGAGTGGCTACACCATAATATCCACACACATGTGGGGAGGGATAAAACCTTGAATTGGTGTAATTTTTTTGCTAATGCTCTATGGTATATATATTTGGAATATGAGGAATGGAGTGGTTTTTAATAATGATGAAGTTGATGCTGGAATTCTTCACGTTAAGATTATGCATGCCACTAATGAGATGCAAAGAATTAAAGCTGATATGACGATGAATAGTAAGAAGAAGAAGGAACATGTTATTGGTTGGAGTGCTCTAGACCCATATATATATATATCTTGGGTTAAATGTAACACTGATGGATCTTATGGTGAGTCAGAGAAAGTTGGAAGATGTGGGGGTGCTCTTGGGGATTGCACTGGGAAGTGGTTGGGTTTTACACGAAAGGTGGGATTAAGTGGTGTCCTTGGAGCTCAGCTATGGGCGGGGTATTCTCAAAGGAATAGAATTGGTATGGAATGCGATGTGTTTGTTTTGAGATTGACGCCCAAGTTGCTTTCTCTTTGATTCAACATGGATGTCATGTCTCCCACCCCATGTATAATCTGGTGAGCAAAATTCAGACGCTTCTGAAGAGAGTGTGGACAACAAGGGTGACACATGTGTATCGAGAAGCTAATAGAGTGGCAGATAGAGTTGCTTCTCTTGCTATTGATGATGCTGAAGGCCTTAGGGTGCCAGAACGACCTGTTAGAGCTTGCTGTGATCCGCTATATGAAGATAGTTCGGGTGCTAGTCTACCTAGGATAATGAGGATGTAATTGCCGTCTGTTGCGCGCTTTTCCTTCCTGTTTAAAAAAAAAAACAAGATAACATATAAAATTAAATTTTGTTGTTGTTTCCTTTTTCCACAATTTATATTAATTAACTATAATATTATTTAAATTATCACATTGACTTACTAAATATTTTTAATAAACATTTCTATAAATTTTAGTTGAATCACGGTTGGGCTATATATATATGATTGAATTGTTAAATCTAGAGTTATCCTTTTGTTGTTTATGTGGTTATTTACATGGTTGATTGCTCGCAATCAAGGAAAAAAAATATAACTAAACTCAGTACGTATAGGCAAAAAATATTTTGAGAGAGAAAATGCTAAACCTATTTAATTAGTTGGGATATGCTCTTACGCTTATTTTTCTTCTATTCGATTAAAATTAAGAAAAAACAATGATACTCCTAGCTGAAATTAATTTAAAGGAAAAATTGATGGAGCCCCAAAAATGTAAGGCTTGATAGAACATATATACGAACTTATTTACATCTTATATTATATTCTCAAACCAATTTACTATAAGTGCACCTGTAGTGTCAATAAATAAAGTTCATGCATGTGATCAA
Source organism: Adenanthera pavonina (assembly GCA_026686845.1). NCBI lineage: Eukaryota > Viridiplantae > Streptophyta > Magnoliopsida > Fabales > Fabaceae > Adenanthera > Adenanthera pavonina. The sequence continues at coordinate 45,930,298 of JAIVEN010000001.1, read as the reverse complement.
TTTTTCAACTCCAAAAAAGAAAAGGAGCACTCATGTGATCAACACAATGATGCTCGTGAAACGTTGCTCTCATATCATGCTATACTGGTGGCCATGCCTTTGAATTCTGTCCCAATTGAGGGGACCTCTGCTGGAGGCGAGTCCTTGCCACCTGGCATGGTCTTCCCCAAGCTCCTCATAGTGCTGCATTCTGAGGTAGTATGATAGTTTTAGCTGCTTCCTTGACTTTCGCAGTTGCCGCGAAGGTTGAACAAAATACCCTATAATTCAAATTTTAAAAAAAGTATATATAAAATAAAATTATTTATAATTATATAGTAATAATATAATAATAAAAAGTAGTAACATAAAGATATCAAAATACGTAAGAGGTATATTTTTTTTACTTTTATTTTTCATTTATATTTAATTATATCATATACAATTAATTAATTATATAGTAAAAGAGCACTGATGTGAACACAGAAACGTTGCTCTCATATCATGCTATCTATGTTATATTTTAAAAAATGTATATATAAAATAAAATTATTTATAATTATATAGTAATAATATAATAATAAAAAGTAGTAACATAAAGATATCAAAATATGTAAGAGGTATATATTTTTTAGTTTTATTTTTCATTCATATTTAATTATATCATATACAATTAATTAATAATTAATTTGATGATTAAACGAAACAAAATTCATTAAAAATAATGTAGGTTCCACTAACGCGTTTATATGCATCATAGTGGAACAGATCATAAGCTTGAGTGTGACAATACAAATTAATTACGAAAGTCAAAGACCAAACAAAATAGTATAAAATATGAAAATGGTAGCTTCCGTTTCGTTTCTTCACAATACTAAATCCCGTTTAAAAATTCAAAGCCCCTTTTCCTTGTGCTGATTTCTCATTCCTACGCGGACTCCAGTCACATTTGTCAACCTTATTGTCGCTTCCAACTGTCTCCTCTGACATTTCCTCTTTAGACTTTTTCCCTCTTCCTTTTTCTTCACTGCCCTTTATATATAACCTCAATCACCTCCAACCCCAACAACAACAACATTATTCTCAATCACAACCATTATTTTTCTTCATCTTCAACGCTTAAAACCGCTGCAAAAACTGTTCGTTGATCATGGGGAACTATATTTCTTGCACTCTATCAACTCCAGGAAGCAAGAACTCCAGAGCCATCAAGGTCATCTTCCCCAGTGGTGAAATCAAGGAGCTTCGAGCTCCGGTCAAAGCTGCCGAGCTGATGCTCGAGAAGCCGAACTTCTTCACTGTGAACGCTCGCTCCCTTCAGATTGGACGGCGGTTTTCTGCGCTCAGCGCTGATGAAGAGCTTGAGTTTTCCAATTTTTACGTGATGTTTCCCATGAAGAGGCTTAACTCTATGGTAACGGCGGCCGATATGGGTGCCTTGTTGCTCACGGCAAATGCTGCAGCGAAAAGGGTTGGTGGTGGGAAAGTGAGAATTCAGCCGGAGAGTAATAATAATAACAACGTGGAAGAGCAAAAAGAGAGTGACAGTGCGATGGGGTCGCCGGGGAAGATGGAGTTGGATGACATCGAAGATTTCTCGAGGCCAGAGTTCATGTACAGGTTATCTATGAGCAGGTCGAAGAAGCCATTGCTGGAGACAATAGCAGAGGAGCCTGTCCGTTCAAGATGAGAGTCAAAGGCTGTTTCGTGTTGTGGGTTGCATGTTCCATGCTATGAGCGAGGGACACGACATCGTTTTAAGAATGTTCTGTTTCTTTTGGCCAGCTAAAAGTATTCTTTTAATCATTTGCCATGTAGGTGAATGTAATTAATTGTATGTATACTAATTCTAATTTTACGCAAGTTGGAATTCAAGTTTTTCGCAAGAGATGCATTGCCCTTCTTGTCGTAGAGACTGGAATTTTCTTTTTCCACAGAACGTGAAGATTTTTATGTAAACAAACTCCATTAGATTTGGTATTCTAAATCACCAAACAACTACGTAAACATAATGTCATCAGGCAAGTATTTGTATTAATTAGTGATGCTCTATTATTAACATGACTACTCTTAATTTGCAGCTTAATCTATGTAAGAATTTGTTGACTCGTTCTTAATGATAATATTCAATTAATGAGGATTTGGGCCCAAAAAGAGAGGACAATACATTTATAGAGATGGAATTGCTTCATTCTTATGAAGTTAAAGGGAATGTTTGGATTAACTTATATATAAGTGATTATAAGAATAATGATTTATTCATAGCAGATTATATGAGAATAAGTAATTATGTCACAAGTGATTTGTGTTTAAATATTTTTACCTCATAAGTGATTTTGAAAAAAGAAATGTATTTGGATTTTAATAGTTTAAGTGATTATTAGGTGGAGAGTAAGAAGAAAAAGTGAAATAAGTGATTATGGGAGGATAAATAATTATCATAAGTAAAAAAATCAGTTTTTTCTATAAGCATTTATTTAAGGTATAAGTGCTTATTAAAAAGCAACTTACGCTTGGAAACTGTAGCATATAATCACTTATGAGAGATTATTTTATGTATCCAAACACATAATTACTCAATTAACATTTGGTTAGAATTTTCATTTCTTTTTTTTTTCACCCTTATTTCCTTGATATGCCTTACAAAAGTATTGATTCAACAAATTATAATTAATTTCAAAATCTAATATATATATATATATTTGTCATACCAACCCCATTTCAAAATTTAGCCAATAATAAGTGGCCCTGCCAGCGCTTGTCCGTTGAAATGTTACCTTTCACAGACATTAAAGTTAGGGCTCACTCTTTTTAAATTTGATGTGATCTAATTTCATTTAGCACCTACTCAGCAACATGGCAAAAATTTGGGGAACATGTTTTGACAATGGAGAATCTAAATTCTTTTAGATTAGTCTATGAGTTTCCTATACTTTTTTTTTGTAAGCTGCAAATTAAAAATTCGTTAGGATAAGCCATGTATAAGAACACTATCCTTAAAAGTTATTTTGTCACAAGATGACATTCTCCAAGATTAAACGAATTCTTCTGTGGAGTCGCAGGAAAGCAGAATAATAGAAAGGAAAATGCAGAGATGAAGAGAGGAGGAAGAGAGAACAACTCGAATGTTGTTCGCAGCTGTAGTGTACAGAACCCAGTAATCGACCTTGGTATTTACATGTATCAGAGTGACAGGGCGTTGAATCACACTTAATGACGTTAATGAGGATGTTTCTGAACGTTGGACGGCTTCCGACATAAGGATTAACGAAAATTAAACTGAATAATCAAAGTAAGAAAACGGATCAGTAATGAAAAAAAAAAACAGATGATCAACGTCCAAAAAAATTAACAACATGAACCTCATAACCGAAGTCTTAAAATCATGGATCTTCTAGAAGGCTATTTGAAAAAATTAATTTCTGGCAATAGTAAAAAAGTGTCCAACCCCGAGTATATTTTCGCATGTAGGGAGAATCAATGAATTTCAACTGAGTTGGTCCAAGTTTTGTGCACGTAAGCTCATTCTTCTCCTAGACTCATCTTGCTCCTCCATGATCAGATATTAGTATTTATGCTCTTTGACATTCATTTGTTTGAGTAACGGAAGACCTCTCTTTCTCTATTTTCCTTTTGATACACACGTACATATATTCTCCAATATTTTTTTGGCTAGATCTAACTTGCCTATACTTTGAAGATTGGATAAATGACAACAAAAATAGAGGGATTATAAAGGATACAATCCATTTTAATTCGTAACTAAGTAATGTTCCATGTATTACATTAGAATTCAAATAATAAGTTTAAATGATGAGTCATTTTTTTTAATTCTCATAAAGTTTTATATTTTATATATTAATATTGGCATTCGTTAACCTATATATATAATATAAAAATTTTTATAAGCCGTATGTGCGCGACCCACACTAATTATATTATTAATAATTTAATTTAAGGGGGAAAATGGGATCCGTAATGAGAATGGTAGCTATGGTTGTGGATTTTATGAGGGATATATGTTGAGCACGGCTGTTAAATTGTAGGGAATTATAAATGCCTTAAACCTCTGCCAGAACTAGAGATGTAGGAATGTGATGGTATATACATATTCGTTAGATGCCTCGAATCTAGGTGAGAAGGGACATAGAAGTCACCGTGCTTTGACCAACATTATTGAAGAAATTAGAGTTAGTCATGCAAAAATGGTTGTTACTTTTTTATCCTTTTTTTTTTAAATCGGGATAACTATTGATAAATACTCATTCACTCATAATTATGTTTAAAGATTCAAACACGTGAACGAGCTGGCATATTCATGAGATGACTGACAAATATATGGTTTTTTATGAACTTTTTATGGGATGTGATGGCCATCGATACACTGCTGTAGTAGTATCCTTGAGTTCTAAAATCCTTCTTTTACTGTGAAAGGTCATGTGTTTGAATTTATGGTGTGTTTTTCCCCCCGGGGGGGGGGGGGGGGGGGCTGGTGCTGGGGCGTGGTGCGTGTATGTGAGCTGCATATAAGTTCTCATGATAAAAAAAAAAGCTATGGGATGTGATAGCCTACTGGTGGTAGTGTTTTATTAAAAAAAAAATCTTAATCATCTTTCCAATTTATAACACAAAGAACTTGTTTCTTTGGCGCCATGGATATCAATAACCCTCGCAAGAATCCAGAACCAGAGGACGTTCTTTCCTCTATGATCGGCCCATTAACCTCATAGATGCGTCATCTTCCTTCTGCTCATTCACTGATAGAACACAAGCTTCTTCCATGGCTTCAAAATCCTCGCAAATGCGCAAATTCCAATCCCTAGATTCGGTTCAGCTGTTCCTTAGTGCTCACCAATCCCTAAATTCGTCGCCCCAGTCTCCGTCGGTCACTTTCCAACCGCACTACTCCCCTCTTCCGCCGTCTTTCCCTCAATCCAAACTCATCCCCAAAACCCGCTTTTTGGTGGACGCATTCCGCCATGCCGGTGATTACTCTGTTGCCTACTTCCTCTCCCATTTCCACTCTGATCACTACACTGGTCTTAGCCCTAATTGGTCCAAAGGCATTATTTATTGCTCAAACATCACTGCTCGACTCGTCGTTGAAGTGCTCAGGGTTCCTTCGAAGTTCGTAGTCCCTTTACGGCTTTGTGAGCCGGTTGAGATTGATGGCTGTGAAGTTACCCTCATTGATGCCAATCATTGCCCTGGTGCGGTGCAATTCTTGTTCAAAATTCCGGCTGTTGATGGAAAGTGCGAGAGGTATGTTCACACGGGAGATTTTCGGTTTTCTAAGGCAATGAAATCAGAGCCTCTTCTTGCTGCATATATTGGTGCGGATGCTGTATTTTTGGACACAACCTATTGTCACCCAAAGTTTCAATTTCCTAGCCAAGAAGAATCTGTATCCTATATAGTTGATGTAGTAGGGAAGGCTGAAGGTGAAAATGATCGTTCAATTAGAAATGTTTTGTTTCTTGTAGCTACTTATGTTGTTGGGAAAGAGAAGATTCTTCTTGAACTTGCTCGTAGGTTTAAACGTAAAGTGCATGTGGATGCTAGAAAAATGGAGGTTTTGCGGGTTCTTGGGTATGGCGCAAGTGATGAATTTACAGAGGATGACTCTGAAACTAATATTCATGTTGTTGGGTGGAATGTGTTGGGTGAGACATGGCCATACTTTAGGCCTAATTTTGTTAGAATGAAGGAGATCATGACTGAGAGAGGGTACTCTCAGGTTGTAGGTTTTGTTCCAACCGGATGGACTTATGAAGTGAAGCGCAATAAATTTACTGTGAAGTCCAAGGATTCATTTCAGATTCATCTTGTACCATATAGTGAGCATTCAAACTATGATGAACTCAGGGAATATGTAAAGTTTTTGAAACCAAAGCGTGTTGTTCCTACAGTGGGGGTAGATGTTGACAAAACTGACAGTAAACTTGCGGACAAAATGATGAAGCATTTTGCTGGATTAGTAGATGAGACAGCCAACAAGCAGGAATTTCTAAAAGGTTTTCATTATGCATCTGGTGAAGTGGGCTTCAAGTTTGACAAGAATGGCACTGATGCTGTGAAGCCAGGGACGAACATGGAGACAGAAGTGAAGTTATTTGACAAGGAAGATGATAACAGAATTAATCCAGATATTGTTTTAAATTTGTCCTCTACTCAGGGGGACCTTGACTCACGGTATCCCACTTCACTAAAGGATGAGGAAACACAGAAAATCAGTCAAGAGATGTTTTGTTATTTGCCTGCATGGGTGACTCAAGGACAAGTGTTAGAACTGATCAGCAACTCAAGGGGCAATGTTATTGAGGCTGTTTCTGATTTCTATGAGCGTGAAACTGAATTTCATGCGCACGTATTTTCCTCTCAAACTTCTGTTCCTGCATCCACGTGCTTATCAAATAACAGTGATTCACTTTCAAAACCACCCATTGTTACAAATAACACTTGTACAGGTGTTGACATTTTTCCAAGTCAAGACTCTAAGTTATCCACCCCTAGACATTCAGTAGCAAGTAGCATTTCTCCTGCTAAAAGGAAGAGAAATAGTGAAAGAAAGCTAAACAAGAAAGTAAATGTCCACACAAAATCAGAATCAAGTGGGCCAAAACAGTCTAGGATAACAAAATTCTTTACTAAAGTCTTGCCTGACATTACTCAATCTGGTAATTTTGAAGCTAGTGCTGATCAAAGCCCTAAAGTTGAAGACTTGCCACTATCAGATGTTGAAAAGGGGTACAAGGATGAGATTGAGCAGTTTATGCAGATAATAGATGGGAACGAGTCATTTAAAAAATATGCCATCACAATAATTGAGAAGACAAAAGGAGATGTAAATAAGGCATTGGATATATATTACTGCAATCCTGGCAATTTTTATGAGAATGAAGAATCAGTTCAACATGAGTGCAAAATAGACAACTCTTCAGAAGAGAACTGTGTGTCACGGGAATTGAAATCTACTCCTGATATTTCTGTGCAGAGTGTATTAAGAGAGAATGTAGATGCAACTCTTGTATCTCTAACACCTAAAGAATACAACCCTAAAGAACATGGTTTGTGTTTATTTGTTCCTTTTCTTTTTCTTTCTTTCTGGGTATATTAATTCAGAATAAGTTCTTCGATATACTGATCCACTTTATATTATTTATAATCCCAAAAATATACATGAAACTGGCATAACCGAGCAGCATTTTGGAGAGATGGAGAGTCTGCTCCATATTTACATCTTGCACGAACATTTAACCTACTTGAGGATGAGAAAGGGAAGATAAAGGCTACTTCAATGTTATGCAATATGTTCAGAAGGTTTCTATATTCAATTTTTCAATACTTTTACTACTCAGTTTTCTCCACTATTTTATGGAATCATGTAAGTATTTATAATAATGAGCTGATTGATGAACATTATTTCCTTGCGGTGTTTCCACAATACAGTTTGTTGGCCTTGTCTCCTGCTGATGTGCTTCCTGCTGTGTATCTATGCACAAATAAAATTGCTGCAGACCATGAAAATAAGGTAGTTCACTTATTTTTGTTTTTCTCATTTGCTTTTCTATCATTCGGACTAAAATTAGAGTAATCCATGGAAGCTGAAGCCATTGTTGACTTTACAAATACACAATCTTGTTCACTTTCTTCTTTTGTGTATGTTGTATCACGTTTTTGAGAAGTCTTCTCCTGCAAAGGTGGCATTGTCCTGAATCTCTATTTCCAAATTTTTATTCCCTTGGGTTTTCTTCAAGTTGATCCTTTTCTTCTCACTCCCTTTGTTTAGTGATTGTAATGACGGGGAGTGTGGTATTGCTTTCAAGTAGTCTTCTTCATATCACCAAAAATAAAAGTCTTCATGCCAACTCTGAGTTTTCTTATTTTTGTTTTGGGGTTTGAGGTTTTCTTCAAAGCTGTAATTGATGGTTGAATTTAGTTCAACTGCGAGTAGGAACTTGTTTTGATTTCTAAACATCTTAAACACAATGCAAATTCTATTGATCTGAATTACTAAGCAAAGTTTGTGCCATATAATTAGTTATGCGTTGAGAAATTATTTTTGTGATTGTACCATTAATGCAGGAATTAAATATTGGTGGGAGTTTGGTAACTGCAGCACTGGAAGAGGCATGTGGAACAAGTCGATTAAAAATAAAGGAGATGTATAACAAATTTGGTGATCTTGGTTGGATGATAGTTTTGATGGATTTTTGTTAGACTGAACATTTTTATTCTGAGGACAGTGAATAATTGTGGAATAATTTCTTATTGTTAAAGGTGATGTTGCTCAAGAGTGTCGACAAACACAGAGATTGCTTGCTCCTCCAACACCACTTCTAATTAAAGATGTTTTCTTCGCACTCCACAAGATAAGGTATGGTAGGCAGTCTTGTTTTTCAATTTTGGCGACATGTGAACTTACTAGGACTATTATTGACTACCTAATGGTCTTTCTCCACGTAATTAGTTAATGACCAAGAAGATGATTGTTAATATGGAAGTTGGGATATTAATGCCTTGGTCTAGGCAACAAATATGATCATATTTGATTTGTTTCTGATATTTCTTTTTTTCATTTTGGCTTAAACTATTTTTCATCGGAAACTCTCATTATATAAACTTTAAGTGTGGCTAATGAGTGGTAAATTTTGAATTTTATTGATCACCGAGAGAAACATTTATAAAATTGAAGTTTTCCAATTGCTTAAAGTAGAGACTTTCATTAATTGGATTAAGACTCTTAATTTACTCTGGGTGATTGAACTTATTGATGAAGAAATGACTTAGGGCTTCTGGATCAATTCTGAAAATAGAACATCCTTGCGACCATGCCTGCCATCCCTGATATAACAGTTGTCCCATTTTATGTAAAAGCCCCAGTTTTCCTTAACACGAATTCTGAAAATTATGATACTCCGAGCTTTTATCTTTTCTGTTTTATGTTTGTATTATGTTCTTTATGTAAGACTACAGGGTTTTCCCCGCCTTTTTCAGTTTTGTTTGCTTGGTGTGGTTGGATGGCTACTTTTGCAATATTTTGTGTTTCTAGTGAGCAGTGTGCCTTTTTCGGGTGTTGCTCATGCCAGGGTGGGGTGGGATTAAAAGAGGAGGTTTTTTTTTTGGGGGGGGGGGGGGGAAGAACCTCAGAAAGTGAGTTTCTTATTTTTAAATAATATAAAATTACAATGTTTTACTGAATTCCCGTCCCCTTACTATAATATTTTTCCAGCACATTTTGCACTTGTCGACTGTGCTACAGAATTCATTTTATGTGATTCTTCTCCATCTTCTGTTGATCTTTGACTTGTTAATGGAGTGGCGTTTGAAGGGAAAAAGAATAGTAAGTGAGTCTCTAATTTTAAAAGAATTGCAAAGTACAATGTTTCACTCTATTAAATTCTTGTTATCGTTTAGTTTTCCCTCTTGCCCAAAACCAGTACATTTTTGCAATTGTCAGTTGTATTGTGAAATGCATTTTGGAATCTCCATTTTTTAAGATCATATACTCTCCTTTCGTTGTTGTTTAGATGGACCTTACCCATGTTAATCAAAGCTAGGTTTCTTGAAGTAGGAAACAATTAGAAACTTCATCTTTGTTATACTTGTAAGCTTTTTAGCCTATTTATATATAATGAAATTATATTTTTATTCTTTTAGCATGATGTTAGGAAACTAGTTCCTAACTTTGCAGCATGGTCAGTTAAGAAAACCAGAATTCTCTTACTGGTTTTTCGCTTTCTACAATCAAGAAAGCAAAACCTATGCTAATAGACAAACTAGGGAGGTTGGCCAGAATTTGGTCCAATCCAATCCCACAAAATCAGGTAAACAGAATAGGAAATTAATTTTAGTTTACATAAAATGTTGACTGCAAATAAAAGGAAACAAACATGATTATTGAAACAAGATAAAATGAGCAACAAAGAGAAAGAACATGTGTAACCTAGAACCAGAGTGCGCTAGGAATGTGCTGGAGCAGTGAAGAAGCAACTTTCAGAAATAGTGTATAACACAGCAAGAAACAACGTAAGCAGTAATGCTATAGGTGAACTGTAGAAGACATGACAAGAAATGCATATGCTGGTAATTTGAGGATGTCAGAAACTCCTCAACCTCCAAATCCTTGATTGCCTCCTCCTATCCCTCAAGCCAACTCCCATTCCTGTTCTCTCCCTCCCCTCTAATTATTATGCCTTAAGGACTCTTCACTTCTGACCACCTGTCCATTCTGTTCTGCTCTTCCATTTTCCCCTGCTTTTGGACTTGTTATTAATTTGGCCTTGAGCAAATTCGTACCAGGCTGAGGCCTTCTCTGCTATACGTTTTGCATTGTGCTTCTTACTGATGATGATTGATTTCAATGATGCAAACGATACTAAATGTTATATTTATTTCAATTATCATAGCTGTATTACTATTCTTACTTATTTATTATTTTATATTTTTCATGAAGCTCTTATAATTTGTGAATTGTTAAATTAAGTATACTCATGCAGCACTCATCAGCTTACAAACAGGCAATGGAAGCACTCTGCGGAAGAAAAGCATAATTGTAAATCTCATGTGCTGTTGTCGGGAGAAGGAGATAAAGTTTCTTGTTCGCACTTTGGTAAATATCTTTGATTCTTAGAAATGTTATGCAGCTTTTTGTATGCAAACAATCGCGAGATTCTCTTTTAAATTTTCATAGAAAGAAAACAGATGTGATTTTACTAACATGGTGAATAATATATGAATAGCTATTTATGTTTCAGTTAAATAGCGTGATGGCTAGCTGAAAGAATGTTTGTGTCAACAACTTGTGGGCAGAACTTATGCTAGTTGTATAATCCTTGTACGTGACCTGATTTTATTATTATAGACGCATAGGAAACATGACTATAAGTGATTCTGTCCATACCACTTTTCTCTCCTTTTTCTTTTGGTTAATAAAATTCACTTGATTGAACATGTTATTAGATCTACAGTATCATCCTTCTTGAATTACAACCTAGCTCTAACCGAGAAAAGGAATGGATTTTGCTTGAAACCCTTTGAGCCCCAACAAAGGAAGCCTTACTGGTTAGGTTGTTTTATTGTTTTGGGGCCTTCATGCAACATAGTGTTGCTGGACTGAGGTAAATGGTATGGAGAAGAGTGTTTTGAAGAGAGCAAGGTCTAGGGCTACGGTCTATTTTGAAAGGGTTCATGCATATATGTTCATTTTTTAATTTTTAGTCGGTGTATATGAGTTTTAAGAGGACAGTAGGCTATATTCTTTTACTCCAGTGTAAAAATGGGGTACAAGATATCAGATTTTGGGTCCGTTTGTTTAAACTTATCAAAAAAGTGATTTTCAGATTATTTAAAAAAGTGATTAATTATTTAGAGATTTTTGAAAAACTAGAAATTATTTTGTGTTTGGTTAAAATAAAGAAAAATACTTTTTAAATTGTTTAGTAAATAAAGAAAAAATATGGATTTATATTATAATATTCCCATGGGATCAAATATTGTTATTTTTGCAATTTTTAAAATTACATTGTTTCACCCCGCCTCTTATACCTTTTTCTCTCTCATGTACCGCAACTACTTTTTTTAAAAAGCCACCTAAAGTAGCTTTTCAAAATAAGTGGAAAACTGCTTTTTTTTATATTCTGATTATTTTTAAAAGTTTGAACAAACACCCTAAAAAATTTTAAAAGTGTTTTTTTATATAAAAAAAGTGATTTTCACATAAAAAAAAATCTGAAACAAACAGGCCCTTTGTCTTATAAGAAGTGATTGCTGGTATTTGTGATCTGAGTTTGTGCTATGAGTTCATAGGTGACTGTTTGTGGGCCAGAGACATGTCTGAAAAATCTAGTGAAGATATTTTCTTGCTATGATGTGAGTTCTACTATAGTAATTAGGGTTCTTTGTTTAGTATTAGTTGTTTTTGTTTTCAAGTAAGTTGCAAAAGCTCTTTGTTCAACCTAGGGGGTCATAAGGAGTGGATATCATGAGAGCTGTGTATTGGAGACTTTGGCACTAGAGTTGCGATTGTTGAGTTCTACTGTGATGATTATGGTTTTTTGTTTTAGTGTTGTTTTTGTTGTCAAGTTTCAGCTGAAGATCTTCGTACAACCTAGGGGGGCATGCATGACAGTGGGTATCATGACACTGGTGTATTGGAGACTTTGGCACTGGAGTTGTGAATTGTTTGGTCTGTTGTTATGCAGCCCAAGTTATGGAGACTGATTGGGAGAAGTTAAAAGAGTACCTTAAGGACGTCATAAGGGGAGTACGAGAAGCTGAAGTTACTCAATGGCAGTCTGGTGTAACCGTCAACCTTTTGAGTTGTGGTGCTGTGCCTAGATGTCTATGTTTTTCTTTTTAATTGGGTTTTATTTGTAACAAGTTGAAGGCTTAAATAAAGAGCAGAAAAATAATAGGGACAATAATAGCAAAATAAATCTGGAAGATGTGCCACTTTCAACAAGATTATTACAAGATTTGAGAGAAATTTTAACATGCCTTTCTTTTTATTTTGCATTTATTAGAAATTTAAGGTTATTTTCCTTAAAGGCCTATAACGGATCATAAATTTGTCTGTTTCTTGAGCTCTTTGCAAATTAAAGCTACTGTATTTCTCTAGAAGTGTGTTTGCTTACAGATATTGTTACATTATTGAATTAATGTGGAGCAATTTGAAATATTGTATAATATGGTTCTAAAACATGTACAACCAGTGGGTTTTGCCTGCTCTGTCTCAAGCTGTTGTTATGAATTCGCACCCTACTTTGCACTAGTCCAGGTTTTCAATTTAGCTTCCTGTGTAGGTCAGGAATTTACGGATTGGAGCAATGATTAGAACTGTTTTGCCTGCACTGGCTCAAGCTGTCATTATGAATTTGTGCCCTGATTTGCTCCGAGATGGAACTGCAGAAAATTTGAAGGAGAAGCTTCAGGTTTATTCTGTAGCTGTTTGCTCTTGCCTGTGCCCAAGTTTATGAATGTGTGCTTTTAAAAGCCATCCTGTCTTCTTGCTATTAGTTGATATGGTGTTTTCTTGTCCCAATAGTCATCTTCCACATCCCATGTCATAGACAAGCTTGTCTATTGTAAAGAAGTTTATTCATGTTGCATAATAAAATCTTCTCCTAAGAAATAATATTGTTCAAATAACATAGGAGATCATCAATATATATTGCCACCTAATCACTCTCCATATCTAGTTATGGTTGCCCAGAATTGACCACAACAAGCTAGATAATAAGCAATCATACATGTCAGATCAGCACACGTATCATGAATTAGAAAGGATATTTCTGAATCGTGAATTGTAAAACTATCCAATCATAAAATTCACCAACAAGTAGACGATATTTTGAAATATAAAATATGATATGTATATCCTTGTAATATGCATAAAATACTCAAGATAATAAATCTAATTCAAGATTTAAGAAAAAATATTTAAACATTAGTCATGAATAAACTCAGTAGTCATATTATTTGTGAGTAATTTATTTTTTGAAATAGTCTCAGTTAATCTTCTTGGCTTTCTTTGTAAAAGGCATAATCAAAATGTAACAACAATACAACTCTGTCATCCCAATGCATTTTGTTTTCAGACATTTCTGAATTGCAGAGTTGTGTTATTCTGCCATATTCACTTGAATAGCATGATTCATGGTTGATTCAACCATCAATTTATATTATTTTCTGTGTGACTCATTACAAATCAGTAGATTTGAAATTTGAATATTACCATTTAGGACTAATTTGATTCAACCATTGATCCATATCGTTGATTTTATAACTCATTTTGGATCATAATTGGGGATTGTACAATTTTGATTACTAGGGACCCTAGCAAGAAGAAAAATTAACAATCCTGTCTCAGCAGATGCTGCGGCAGAATCTTTATCATTAAATATGCGATCAAAGTTATGAAATTGCAATATGTATTGTGAATGGAACTAGGGAAATAAGTTGTCTGGCCTGTTTGGACGACATTGAACTTTGCTGCCTAACTTAGATCTTATTTTAGTTTTCTTGTCTCTGGGAAAGGAAACTAAAGAAAGGTAAGTTGCTTTTGAATTTTTTTTCTGCCTGGAGTGTGGTGAGTCTTTATCTGGAGATTTCATCCTCTGTTTCCTTCATAGACTTGCAGGATAGGCTTGTTTTCTTACCCTTTCTTATGGCTCTCAAATGCAACAGGACTGGTTTGCATTTTCGAGCAAACACATGATCTTCAATTTTCACTTTGTTTATTCTCAATTTTATTTTCATTCTGTTTAAGAAATTTCTGATCTGTTAGCATTGTACTCCTTTTCTTTTGATGTGTGTGTGTGTTGCAGTGACAGTTTATGATTTTGAACCCACTCTTCATTTTCTCACAATTACCTGATGCTTAAAATTATTAAGGATCCATTGGATAACTAAGAGTATTGATTTATTCTCATTTGTGGGATTATGCTGAATTTATTTTTTCTGCCTCTTAGGGCCTTTCAGCGGAAATTGTTGAAGCATACAACATACTCCCAAATTTGGTAAGCAATGATATGGAAAACTAAGTCTTGCCTGTTCTTCTATATAATTTTGTTTTTAAGATTTGGAATTGTTGAGTTTTTACATGTGATTATACTTGGACTTGTCCATTATACCAAAATAGCTTAAGGTACTTGGTTAGGATATCAACCATCTTATATATCCTTCATCTTTTTCATTGCTTTCAAATATGAGACTTCTTATTATACTTTAATATTTTCCCTACTTTTTTCTTCTGCTTCTTACTTTCTTCTTCTTCTTCTAGTATTTTTTTTTTTACTTACTTTTTTTCTTTTACTTCTTTTTTTCCCCCTTAATGGGGCTCTTGAATCTTGCGGCTGTTAGGCTCTGAATTCTTCTTTCATGGATTTGCCGTTAGGCTCTAATAATACCATGTTGAGTTTTCACATGTGATTGTAGTTGGGCTTGTCTATTATACCAAAATAACTTAAGCTACTTGGTCAAGATTGCCTCAAGCTTATATACCACTCATCTTTTTCATTATTTTCTTATGTGGGACTCCTTATTATAATCTAATAGGGATTGTAGTTTTATTTTACTTATACAATATAAGATTATGGTTAAATTGCTTCATCTTATTTTCTGTCACATGAACGTTCATGTCTCTCTCTCTCTCTCTCTTTTGGTATTCTCTTTCTGAGGGAGGAGTAAGAAGCCAGTTGTTAAATGTCAGTGCCTGTTTCTGAATATTTGTTATTGAATGTGAGAAAGCAAAGACATTATATGTTTTAAATCACTAGAATTAATGCAATATTAAATTTGTATATATCAAAAGTTCATATAATTCATTGACTAAGGTTTTGTTTGATTGTGTTTTCTATTTTTATGTTTTCAAAGTAGTTTTGTAGAAGTGTTTTCCAAAACTTGTTTTGGAAACAAAAAAACAATAAAATTTATTTGAATCAATGTTCTGAAAACTATTTTTAAAATCAGAAAAACATAAAAAATTGTTTGAGAAAATTGTTTTGAGAACATGTTTCAAGAATAAAAAATCAGAAAATTTATTTGATTAACTTGTTTTATGAAAAATTCTTACAACAATTGGCACATTTTTTTATTATAATTTAATATGCATATGGCATTACTAGACTAATTTAATAATAAAATTTTAGTAGAATAAACAATAAATAAATATATTTTACTAACATAAATCACATAGGTAACACTGAAATTTGTGTAATTTAGGTAGTATTTATGTAATTAGCTTTGATTTGGAATAAATGAAAATTTTGGGATAGTTTTTGGAAATTAAGCTTTAAATTTGATTATTTTTATCTTTTAAATTATTCTAATGATTTAATTCTTCCTATTTTATTTTATTTGTGATTATGTGTTATTTGTGGTTTAATTATAATTAAAGAAATGATTGAGAAATGACCCATCTATGAGCAAAATTGTCAAAGAACTTTAGAAATTTATTTTTAGTATTTTATTTTCCTTATTTTTATCTTGACTCATAATTTTCCTCTAAATTGAGTTTAAACTTTATCCCATAATTAATTTAATTTCCTTGGATTGAAATATAATTTGATAGATGTTACATTTTATTTGATTGGGAACATAGTTTATTTGATAACATTTTCTTGTAGGTCAGGATCCATGGAGATTGAAATTTTGAAGAGGTATTTTGGTCATTAAAATGGAGGAATTTTATGAAAATTTTAAAATTCTTTATTTGTACAAAAACAGAGCGTATTTGTGTATGCATGTGCCTGTGTATGTGATTTTTTTTTTCTATTTGGGGGGGGGGGGTTGGGTGGTGTGTTGGTGGGTGCACGCATGCATAGGTGCGTGTGGCGGGTGCATGTGCTTGTACATGTGACTAATTGACAGTACAAAATAAGTAAATAATTGGAAAATATAGATCCATAATGAAATAGTGTAACTATCACAGGAAGGAAAATAGCCATTGGAAAGCCTTTGGTTTTGAAATATGAGATCCCAATGAGATTCTTCAGTGATGACCAACACTTTTCATCAAGTTGGAGAATAGACGTTAATCATCTCCAACTTGCACCCAGGTTCTTCAATCCTTATTCTTGATAGAGTTTTTGTTAGCACATAATCAACTTGAGTTTTAGTTGAGGTATAAGATAGTTATAGGATTTCAGAGTCTGCCTTATCTTTGATGAAATGACAGTCAATCTTCAAATGTTTTGTTTGATAATGTTGGATCAAAATTTTTGCAATATTGATAGCTGCCATATTGTCAATTGAACTTTCATAGGACCTTGACATTGAATCTCTAATTCAGTGTGGAGACATTTAAGCTATAATCCTTCACAAATGGCTTGTGCTAAGGTGATAAGAGACCGTTGCAAGTATACCAAAGAAGGAAGAATAATCAGAAGTTGAATTAATTATTATTTATTTTCTGAACTAGTCCTGATTTGCAATTGAGAAATTGTAGGAATTAGTTATGCATTTTGAATAAAGTGGAGTCAGTCAAAGATTTCTATCCTGATTCTTAGGCATCTTTTAGGATTTTCCTAATTTATTTTCAATTATTGTAATGCCCATTATTTTACTATAAAATAAGAGCACTGCTGAAGGCTTAAGGATCAGCAAAATTTATTCAGTTTCTTGAGTGTATTGGAGATTCTCCCTTACTTGGCTATTAGGATAAATTGAGTGAGATACTTACTCCATTTTCTCTTAGTAGAAATTATCTCTTTTATTATTGTCAATTATTTCCTGTAAGCAACCTTAACATAAGGCACCATAATTAGCTTCAGCACTATTGTGAGCAACGTCAGATTGCTTTCTGCTCCTCAAAGTTAAGAAGTTTTCCCATAATTGCATCACATTACTCTTCCATTGTATTACGTGTTTCTTTGAAAGAAAATACCTTTCTGGGGTCCAATTTGAGGTATTGTAGAATTCTGTAGGCAGCAAGATAAATTGACTGATAATATTAATGGGAAAGCCTCGGTCATGCCTTGTGTGGGATAGGTAATGAGCCTGCCCGCTAGTCTTTGAAATCTTTGGGTCAACTTTTGGGACTTTCTTGAGCAAACTTGAGATTGGTGAGAACTACCTCTTCTGAACGACTGCAGAAGAGGTATGGGATGTTGTGAGAGAATCTTACTCCATAATGGAAAACAAAGCAGCTTCTTTTCCAATCAAGGGGTGCTTCAGGATTTAAAACAAGGTGAGGTGAGTGTTACTCAATGCTATAATTCTCTTTTAAATTGCTGGCATCAGTCAGATATGTACAACACTCACCAGTGGTCTTGCAACGCTGAGCATATTATGAGAAAAGTGTCTAAAAAGAAAGAAATTGCAATTTCCTCAGGATTTTATCCTATTTTTGAGGTAAGGGGATGAATCACTGCCATAGGATCATGAGCTTCTTTAAGAGAAGTGAAGAAAAATAGGAGAGTTCAAGTTGTTGACTCTTGGTCCACAGTCCTCACAGCATGCATCAAAATCCTTCCCTTGGTCACTGAAAATACACCAACTCTCGCACCTGACTCTAGTCGGGAAAGAAAAAAAAAGACTGGGGAAATCTTGGTATGATCACTACCAAAAAGTTGGCCACACCAAGGACAATTGCTAAAAGTTGCATGGTGAGCCACCAGTTGGAAGCCAAAGAAAAGGAGAGAAACTCGCAGGTATATGACTGCAAGGAGGAAAAAACCTTAACCTGATTTTGTTCTCTTCCATAAGAAAGAGTAGGAATCACTACAAAAGTTAGTTGGTAATCGACGAAACAAAGAGAAAGTTGCAGATGTTGCTCAATCAGGTAATTTCCTGCTAGCTCTTAATACACGAGTACAAAAATCCAATACTTGGATAGTACACTCAGGAGCTAAGTCACATGGTGAGTAATCTCTCTCTTGAATAATGTCATGCCTTGTGCAAAAGAGTTATCAGTGAAAATTTTGGATGGTTCCCTTTCGAAAGTTAGTGGCATTGGTGAGCTGAAAATTTCAGAAGATTTGATCGAAGAGATGTCTCTTATGTCCCCACATTGAATTGTAATTTGCTTTTTATTAGCTAACTTACAATGGACTTAAAGTGCTTCACTAAATTTTTTATGATCAACTGTGTTTTCCAAATCTTGGCGTTGGGGAGGAAAATTGACAATGTTAGGGAGTGTGCCAGATTATATTATTTCACCAGACCACAGGAGACTTCAAAAAAATACATGTATTGACTTTAGATTTGTACAAAATTATGTTATTACATTATAGGTAAGGTCATCCCAATTTTTCTTATCTCAAACTTTTTTATCCACGGCTAATCAATAAAACTACTTTTTAGGTAAAATTAATCATTATCGAAAGACATCATAGGTATGGGATATTTTGGTCACTTTCTCATAATCTAGCATTTATTGTGAATAGAAGAATGACCTAAATACCCTTGTATCAATTATATCTAACAGGGAAATTTCCTGAATGCTTATATATTTATTTTTCTTTAGTGGAAAAGTGAGGACCTTTTAATACAAAAAGCAAATTTTGAGGTTGCTTACCTCCATAACGCCAGAGTTTAGCATTATATATATTGTGAATGCAAAATTGTTGAGGATAATCTGGGCAAACTTTTATTATTAGTACTTTTTTCTTTGTCAATAGAAAGTACAATTGTCTTAAAATGTTAACCAATGTCATTTACTCTATGCAGGATCTTCTAATACCATCTCTACTGAACGAAGGCACTAATTTTTGTGCTTCAAGTTTGTCAATGGTTCCGGGAATATCTATCAAACCTATGCTTGCAAAGTATATTTACTCTTCCGCATGTTCAGTTCAACCATTCCTTATCAGATTTTATGGCTCCAGGAACAGCCATTTTATTTATTTTTGTTCTCTAAACAATACCCAAGGGTACCTTTTTTAATGATTTTTTTTTTCATTCTTTCTTCATCTTTGATTATTTGTGGTAGGATCACCAATGGCATTCCCCAAGTGCTGAAGTTATTTCAAAATAAAGCATTTACTTGTGAATACAAGTATGTCCTATTCCTCATGTAGATTCCTTCCTTATCTGTATGCTCTTCATGTCCTCTGAATTTTAATGTTTAATGCGTAAAATTGGACACAGGGAGGAAGCAGTATTTGTTTGGGGTATATAGGAAATAGGTTTGAAACTTTGATCACTGTGGTTTATTTGCTTATCAGTGCTCCGGTCATGCCAATGTAATATCACCTACATAAGGATTGAGTTGTGTGGGAGTGACTGAATGTTGGAAGCATCAAATTTGATAAATCTTGTAATGCATCTGCTGCACTCGAAGATCTCTGTAAACTTAATATAATTTTGTTGAAAAGAAACTAAATATTATATGTCCATTAGTTTTGTGAAAAGTTTTTGAAAATGAAATAAGAAAGGATTGTTGGTGCAAGGGAGGCTCATTGGAGTGCTTCAAACTCCCTCATTCAAAATTATAGTCTGAAGACCCTGAACTAATATGCCAAATGCATTGCTCTGGTTTGCAAAATAACTGCTAATAAGATTACAATGCTGTTGTGTTCTTTGGTGCATAATTTGGAGTTCAGTGATAATTGCTAACTAGTTCCTGATGCATTGTTACATCTACAGAGATACAGATAGTTACAATCATGCATTTCTTTGCTCATTATTTCATAAGTTAAATAAGGCATATTTCATGATTTATATGGTAGTGGTGATGTGGTAATACTCATATGCAAGATTGAAAGAAAATACTGGTCTGACTTTTATTAGATGAGGACAGATGAATATGTATGGATTTAGGTCACAAAATAAACCTAAAATCCATTACAGCCAAGTCCCAGAAGCAGCTGAGCGTTAGGTCATTTAACACGAAAGAAATATTGTACCTAAAGAGGGAAATAAATTGGAGATAAAGACAGAAAATGGTAAAAAAGCTTCCTAAAACTGAATAGAGCTGATGGAGACTCATAAAAGAGGAAGAATCATGTCTTAATGACATGATCATGGCACAAAAGACAATCCTAGTGAACCCTAGGGATCTGTGCTGCACTATGACTGGGATATTCAATATCATAGTATGTCGATTACTTACTGAGAGGGAAAATGAAGAAGATGGCATTTGTTGGAAGTGCAGAAATTTTGAAAACCTGCGGCTTGGTGGTTAGTGGACTACTCACTTACCTGCAAAGTCGGGAGTTCAAACTGGCAGAGAGACTAAGAAGTGCGGAAATTTGATGTTGCTTTGAACTATACCCTTTGACATGAGTTCATTATGTTTATTCATTTTATTGTTATCAAGAACATTTGGCATTACTTGTCTGATTGTCTCTCTTGTAGGAGGATGTACTCCCTGCCTTTTTGCATATTTGTGAGATTGAATTTAGTGTAATTTCAGGTATGATGGCCAGCGGGCCCAGATTCACAAATTAAGTGATGGTTCGATTCATGTTTTTTCAAGAAATGGAGATGAAACAACATCAAGATTTCCAGATCTGATTGACATAATTAAGGAATTCTGCAAGCCTGCTTCAGTGACTTTTATACTGGATGCAGAAGTATGATTTTCTTTGTCATATTAACATTTTCTGTAGTTAACTTATTCTTTCTTGTCAACTAATCTCCTTTTATTCCATGTTCTCTGATTTCCTCCCATTTTCAGATTGTGGGTATTGATAGGAAGAATGGATATAGGTATATGGCTTTTCAAGAGTTATCTTCACGTGGGAGAGGAAGTAAAGATGCCTCAGTTACTCCAGAGAGCATAAAGGTTTGCCATTTGAGTGCTTAAAAATGAACTGAAAAGCATGCAAGCGTAGAACCTCGAAACCTTAACATGAAACATGGAAACCATAATTATTTTGTCCTGATGTTGTTATGCTACCTGTATTGATTGTTTGCTAGAAGGTTTCTGGATAAAGTTTAAGGAACTTTTCTTTATCTTTTCCTTAAGCAAAAATTTAGTTAATGCTATTATAACCTGTAAACCTAGTGTAGTATCTGAAATATATTAATAACTTTTTTGAGAATCCGTAAAGAATGATGGTTATGTAAAATTTAAAGGCAAAATATTGTATGCAAACACTTGGGCTACTAATTAAACACATTTGCAGGATGGATAAACCACCTTATGATGGGGACAACTTATTGAAGTGTTAGTAAAATTTGACTATGTCCTTTAATGCATTCTCTTTCCTAATAAAGTCTCCTTGTTAAAAATAAATTTTTAAAATATTGCAAATATATTGAAGAATTTATTTTTCCTGCCTCTGATGCTGACGATATTTAAATTTAAAATGAAAAGAGGGTCAGATTTCAGTTTCTGCCCTTGTGGTTTTGGCCACGCACTTTTCCACCCAGGTAAATTTTAAAGTCCCTCTGCAGCGCCTCCCCTAAAACAGAACTTTTCCTTTTTTTTTTTTTTTGGCTGTACAACTTTTCCCTTTTTTTTTTTATTATAATAAGTACGAGATGTGCATGACTGTTCCTCCTTTATTGCAATTTAGTACTCATAGGGATACAATTAATATTTTTAAACACGCAAATAGCAACCTAAAAGATTACTAACTAACTCATTCTAGCAACAGCTGAACAGATTGCTAATTAACTAACTGACTAATTCCAGCTAATCATGTAATGCTGCCTGGAACGTTGTAGCCTATAAATTTTTGTAGTGGTGAACTCTAGTTTCTGACAATATTTACTTGGGATTGGCTAGTTAGAGTGCATATATAAAGTTGATTTAATATAGGAAAAATATGGAGGCTAAGTTTTGAATCTCAGAACATGAAAAGGTGTGATAAAACAACTAAAATTATCTGTTCTCTGTTTTACTGGGAAATATGCTTACGGTTAAGTAAATAAAGAATTATTGAAGGGGAAAACCCATTGATAAGTTAGCAGAAGAGGTCTTCAGTCGCAAGAAGAAGATGAGCCAAGCAAGGGATAACAATGGCTTATAAAAGAAGTTTCCTTGGGAGAGCTTGGATAGGGTTTCTAAAAGCTCCATTGAGAAGCCCCTCAACTAATAAAATCAAAGCACTGCAGCATAATTATCAGGATTTAGAAATCAATTAGGATTTAAAGCTCACAGGTGCTTGTTTCTGAGAAAGAGAAGTGAACTACTTGTCTAATGGGTTTAACTGTGACATATTTAAGTAAATGGTTATAACCTCTCCATATAGCATAAAGTAAATGTTGTTGAAACATGATAGCTATTATGGAATATCCATGCTCATACATGAAGTCGTTCTTCTCCTTCTTATCTGTGTCTTCGGGGTGGGGTGGGGAAGGTCTTCTTGTTATTTAAGTTTATTTTTGTGAAGGCTAGATCATTTTTCTAATATCTTTTGTTCATGCAGGTGGACATTTGCCTGTTTGTCTTTGATATCATGTTTGCTAATGGACAGCAGTAATTATCCTGAACCTTTTTTTATTTTTATTTTTTTACATATGCTGCTCAAACATCTTAAATTGCCAGAAACATTGATCACTGAATACAAGAATGCAAGAAACACTCAGAGCATATACCAATGCCTGTGTTAACTGCCTGAACACATTGTCTTTGTTCAGCAAACCATATAGTGTGTGTTTGGATTAGTTTATTCATAATTGATTATAGGAATAAGTGATTATGTCAAAAGTAATTTGTGTTTGGATGTTTTTACTTGATGGGTACCCCGATGGGATGGGGAATTCTTCCCCAAAAGTTAGCTATTGAGGTAGGAGAACCAACCTATTTATATACCCCATTGAGCATTCCATACTACTCAATGTGGGACTTGGGCATCCGATACTACTCAAGTCCCCATCAATTGGCCTCCCTTAAGAGTCTAAGTCCTGGCGGCTGCACACTATGACACTTCACTTGGTGACACTTCACTTGACTCCTATCGGTTAGAACCCTCCACCAGTCATAATCCTCCATAGGTAGCCCTCTCTAGAATTGTCGGTGCCCAGGTTCTGATGCTATTGATGGGTATCCAGGTGGGATGGGAAACCTTCCCCCAAAAACTAACTATTGAGGTGGGAGAATCAACCCTACTTAAATACCCCATTGAGCATCCTATACTATTCAATGTAGAACTTGGGCATCCCATATTACCTAAGTCCCCATCAATTGGTCCCTCTTAAGAGCTAATGTCCCAGCGGCTGCACACAACAACTTCACTTGACTCCCCTATCGATCAGAACCACCGATGTCCCAACGGCTGTACATTACGACGCTTCACTTGGTGACACTTTACTCGATTCCTCTGTCGGTTAGAACCCTCTATTAGTCGGTTAGAACCCTCTATTAGTCAGAACCTTCCGTAGGTAGTCCTCTCCGAAGCCATCAATGCTTAGGCTGTGATACCATTGATAAGACCTAAGTGGAATGGGGAACCCTTATCCAAAAGCTAGCTTTTGAGGTGGGAGGACCAACCAACTCACTTAAATACCCCATTAAGCATCCCATACTATCCAAGTCTTCATCAATTGACCCCTCCTAAGAGTCGATGTCACGGCGGTTGCGCACTACGACACTTCACTCGGTGACACTTAATCATTCCACTTGAGTACCCATCACTATCTCATAAGTGATTTTGAGAGAAGAAATGTGTTGGAATTTTGGGAGTTTAAGTACTTATCGGATAGATAATGAAAAGAAAAAATGAAATAAGTAACTATGGGATGATAAGTGATTATCATAAGCAATTTTCACCTACTTATCAAATAATCACTTAAGTTGTCCATAAGTGATTATTATGTTGTCATATCTGTTTGGGTACTGCTCCACATAAGTGATTATCCTATGCCATAAGTGATTATTGGCACAATCCGAACAGGCACATATTAGGCTTTATAAAGGATAAGCCATCCGCCTAATGAGCTTTTAGCTTATCATACGTTTGAATTGGTATGCCAGTAGCGGATAGAGTGCAAGTTAGAGTAATGTAAGATCAGATTGGACAAAATTGTGGAAGCTTAGATGAGAATGTGAGATTATTCCACTCATCAATTGCAATCACATAGTTCATTCCTGATGATAGAGCATTCTTTCTAAGGCCAGATTGGACGGGAATCTTTATAAGCAGTATTTATTTATTTAATATTATTTAACATGACTTGTTAAGTAGTTAAGATTGCCTAATACAATCTTTGTTGATTCATTCAAGTTCTTGACTGCAGGCTTTTGGGTTTTCCTCTTCGTGAAAGGCGAAAACGTATGCATCTAGACTTCCGATTATATTATGAATCTACTACAGTTATGGGCAAGACAAATATATATATATATATATACTATATACAATTATTATGCAATAATTTTTACCCTTATGCCTGTTGGAAAATGTAGATTTGAAGGATTTATTCTATGATGAGAAACTCGGCTATTTTGAATATGCAAAGGAAACAACTGTAAGTACTGCTGGTTATTTCTTTTTAGTGGAATTCATCCTTTTGGTGGTTATTCTAAAGAGCTGTTCCCCTGTAGATTGAAGCAGATGATGCTTCAATAACCTGTGAAGCCACACTTGGTAAGATAAACTCTTTCCTTGAAGATGCAATCCATTCATCATGTGAAGGAATTATGGTAAAATCGTTGGATGTTGATGCTGGATATTCTCCATCAAAGCGTACAGACACATGGTTAAAGGTTATTTGTTGTACAGGACTTATGGTCTGTTTGAGATTCCAATATCGAATCTTTGTAATGGTTTAATATTTCATTTGTAGGTCAAGCGAGATTATGTGGAAGGTTTAAATGATTCTCTTGATTTAGTACCAATTGGTGGTTGGCATGGAAATGGAAGAAAGGCTGGATGGTAATTTATCCTCTTTCATATCTCTGTTTTCTGTTATAATTTGCTTGAGACAGTGCACTGGAGCTTGCATTAAGAGTATTTCGTCTCACATTACTACGTTGGTCCTTGTCATTCATGGCTAGGTAACACCTCTGTAAAAACTGAAGTGGGTTGAATATAATTTGAATAATCATACTTAAAAGAATCTTTCTTCTGTGTAAAGGTCTATGGTGAGATAATCCTTTGTGGGCCTGCACCTAAAAGTTGAGCTTTATGGATAGTTGATTCTTAATTACATGCATCAAATGGAAAAGACTGTGGTGGATGAAGGAATTTGTGTCTCACAATTACTTCATATTGGGTTTTGCAGGTACAGCCCATTTCTCATGGCATGCTACAATCCTGAAACAGAGCAGTATCAAAGTGTATGCCGTGTGATGTCTGGGTTCTCGGATTCCTTTTATATAGAGGTAAAAATGGTTGAGTTTTGACGTGCTTTTATTATGCCATTATGCTGATGACCTATCTGGGCCAAAGCCTCCGAAGGCCAATGTGCAATGCCACCCACTCCCTTGTATCATCTTCTCTCCAAATACACAATTATTAATTATATGAATTTCAGAGATCCAATCTAAATATTGAAAAGGTTGCGTTAATGCACCATTGACCTTGAAGTCAATATGACTGCTTATTTTATTTCATTTCCTTACTGCTATTTTTACATGTAGTAAACATTGTTTTTATCTTTCGTGTGACTGGCATATTGATATTGAGCTGCAGATGAAAGAATTCTTTTCTGAGGACAAAATATTGTCCAAAAGACCACCGTATTACCGAACAGCCGAGGTGCCCGACAAGTGGTTCTGTCCACTACTTGTTTGGGAAATAAGAGGTGCAGAATTTACAGTGTCTCCAGTTCACCATGCTGCCATTGGTTTGGTTCATTCGTCTCGTGGCATCTCAATCAGATTCCCCAGATTTGTTCGCAGTGTGTTGGACAGGAACCCAGAAGAATGTAGCACAGCTGCTGATATAGCTGAAATGTTTCATTCTCAGACTAGGAAGATGGATGTAGCAGCTGAAGATTGAAAATGTTAATTGCCTTGTATCTACAATGTGCTCCTGTTGTAAAGTCTTGTATATATATATTAGAAGATTAGTTTGCTTGAGATTTTTATCTTAAATGTGCTTTTTGGCTAGTTCACGCGTAAGACATCATAATAACATGGCCGCTTTAAAATATATATTATATTAGCCTACTAAAAATTTAGTTTGGATAACTTTTTAATTTATATTTTTTAAGAATTATTTAAATTATAAAAGAATAGATGAGAAAAGGTTATTTAAAAAGAAAATATATAGTAAAAAAATTCAGTGCCGTTTCCTTCTCCGTTCTCAATTATAATGCAACTAGAATTTTTCTCTGGTGCATCTATCTTATGATTAGCCTGATGTTAGATAATTTTGTGGTTATATTTAAAATAATCTCTATCGAGAAGTTGGAGGCAGATATGGTTTATGGTCATAGGTGTTGTATTGTGGGGAGGTACTGTTAAATTAGAATATTTTGTAGAGTATGTACACTGAAATATGTTTCATAAGATAGCTAGAGCAGTGCAAATACTTACAGAACATGTCTAACAATTCAAGTACCAATGTTGTTTACTTGGAAGCATTAAATATGTTACAGAATTTACCCAACAATTCAACCACCAATGTTGTTTATTTGGAAAACTTTGGGTAAACAACATTGGCCATTGTTGCTAGTGGTTTGTTATTTGAGTTATGGATAGGGATTTTAAGTCCATGCATATGTTTGATCCTAGATAGAGCAATATAGTGTTGTCCATATGTAAAAAATGATTTTGACAGATATATGCCTACATTTTGCAGTGATTGTCTTGACTTTTGTTAATAGTCATTGTAAATAACGGTTATTGGAAATTGTCTTCTCTGCATCCTAAATGGCCACCTTATTTATGATGGATTTAAATTCATTCTATGAATGAGCATCTTTTGGTTTGGGGAACATATCTAAACAATTGATTGTATTGAGGAATTCACTAGGATAAAGCTCTTCCAATGTATTTGAAGCATGTGTGGATTTGCAAATTAAATCAAAACTATAGTATTCCGTTGAATCACTAGGCAACAAAGAGCACACAAAGTCACTAAAATGTTAGTAGCATCAGATCTCTTGTTTTCTTTCTTTCTTTTTTTTTTTGTTCCTCATGTTTTATCATTTCTTCCACTATGTATTTATAAAGCTATTATATTTGATATCTTAATTATAGTAATATTTTCTGCATGTTTTGTTGTGTATGATAAATACAGCTTATATATTTCAACTGTTTTCATATTCATCTTTGAACAATGTTTAATTTTTCCAACTCTTTTAGCTATATATTGCAGATAGTCAGTGATATTTCAACTTTCTCTTATGTAGACCTTGTTATTTTATATTTGCTAATGTTAGTGTGAAAGTATGACTAGCTTCCTTTTTTTTTCTCCCTATAAGCTATATTAAGCTTGTCAATAATCTTGTTTATTTAATTAATAGGTCTAAAGTCAATGAATTATCGACAATTCATGGGCTCTATTCTCTATAATTACATAAAGTAGAACTTGTAAGTAAGGATAGACCATAAAGGTAACTTATAGTGTTATATAACCGAGTGTTATAGCTTAGAGTCATATTGGTTAAGTATACATCCGATACAAACAATATAAGGAATATAATCTCACCATTAACTGTAATCAAATCCATATGGAGAAGGGCCACAACTACATTGTGCAAGCGGAAGGCATTTTGCTGCCATTTTTCTAGAGTTTTTCTAGCAATATCTCCAGCAAGTATACATTTGATAAGGTGACCACTATACAAAAAGAAAATCATTAAGTTGTAGGGAATCACTTGAAGGATCATAAAGATTAAGTATACATTGCCTTAATCACTATAAGGAACCATGACAAATTTACTTTGAGTCAATGATAGCAAAGGTTATGGCTAGGGTCAGATATGCATTGGGTGGTGTAGTTCAATCAAACTAGTTGGACTAATGATTCCAGTTACATCTATAAAAATGGTCAGGAGAAGAATGTATGAAGCATCTATGTGAAACTAAATTAGCAGCAATATATTTCTTTATTTAGTTTGTATTGGACCATTACCTATTAGTCTTCGTAGAGGTAGTACTACTTCACCTAAATCTTGAATTGGCACAAAGTAGGTGATATTAAATGGTATTTTTGTTTCAGCAAGTTGGATTTCTTTGTACTCTTCAAATGTGATGATGAAAGGGGACGTAGTTGGCATATTGTTGTCAATGTTATAGTGCATATTGAAGTTGCAGATATAGTATGCTTGCTCTTCACAAATCATAGAGAAGAACTTCCGAAATAGTTGTCTATGAGTGCACATGCATTTTACTTAGCTATAAGTCATAGTGCAAGAACCAAACAACAGGATGAATTAATATGTTGGAGTGAAGTGCAAGGCTTAAGTGATTGAGGAAAAGTTGTTCAAAGTAATCACTTATAGTAATTGAAGTTATAATGGGATTAAATAAAATGACTTGCATCTTGATCAAGTACAATCATGTCCAAGGATTGTACTTATATAGGTGAACTGTTCTTCATTCCAATACAACTTTGTAATCCAGACACATTTTTCTAGTTGACTAATATGGTTATAGGGTCGATAATGGAAAAGTCTGGAGCCTTGTCATTTGCGTAATGGTGTTGAAGTGTGTTTGATGTAAAGTCATTGAAATCATTGTATATTAATTGGCTTAGAATTGTAAATTTCCTTGTATTGAAGTAGTTTTAGCACATCTAACGGTATTACCTAGGAATAATTGGTTGCAGAACATATCGCTAATGCTTTGCTTGTCTCTTTCAGAGGGATATGCATGTGGAAGAAGAGTATACCCCTTAGACTTTGAAACTAATATTGGAGGTGTTTGATCATAGGTGGCGTGTATGGTACTTTTGAAGCCAAAGTCGAAGCAGTTGAACTGAAAAGCTTTTCCTGCAGATAGATAGTGTGACACCTACTCTATGAAAAAAATGAAAAGCCTATGAAAACTCTATGAAAGGTGTTAAACAAAAAGAAAGACTCTAGGAATATGCTAGGGTATATGAATCTGATATAGCTTTTTTGGATCTTGTAGTTGACACTAAACTGACATGGTTGGATTTCTACTTTTTTTAGTTGAGTACAAGTGGTGCACTTAGTTCTTGATGGTTAGCAGTGTCCTATAATAACCTGTCTTTGCTTATTCTATTTTTTATTTTTCTTCATGGATTCCATCTAAAGGAAACTTTGTGTTTTTCTTTTATCAGCCAATTTTGTTGATTGGAAAGTAATGTAAAGTAGTTACCATTATTTATTTTTGATAAGTAGAGATATGGTTGAATTGCTTTAAGTATCAGGATGTGAAGCAACGCATAATATGAGTGGTCAATA
The DNA here is from genome assembly GCA_026686845.1 of Adenanthera pavonina. Lineage (NCBI taxonomy): Eukaryota > Viridiplantae > Streptophyta > Magnoliopsida > Fabales > Fabaceae > Adenanthera > Adenanthera pavonina. The sequence goes on along the minus strand of JAIVEN010000001.1, from coordinate 45,900,607 downwards.
ACATCATTTATACTAAACAAATATATGTTACAAAAGGATTAGTTATTTTAACTACCATTGCTAGGTATCTTTCAATCTAAAAATTTATACCAATAAGTACTTTGTTAATTTCATCAAATATTTAAGAATCCTGATTTCTTACTTTAATTATTACCTACGTACTGTCATTCTTAGGAAGCCATAGTATTATGAGCTAGTAGCGATTATGGTTGTATTTATTTTATCGAAAGAATAGTGCTTTTGGAAATAATTGAGAAAAAAATTGGGTCTAAAATACTTGTACAAAACCACGAATCTACTAAATCAAACAAGAGAGTCTTAGAATGTATCCCACTTGCTCTGTTTTTATATCTCTTATCATATGTTAGATCATAGTACTTCCTTAATACTTACTCCATCATTTAGCTATATTTTTCCCGCACGAATTGTTGAAGTAAAGAGAAAACTACCCTTGTTATAAGCTATTGATGAATTTGTGCTAAGCAATTATTTCTATTAGTCATAATTTTAAGCATATAATGCAAATCAGTGAAAAATTTTGTTGATCTTGCAAATGTCAAGAGTAATTTAAAGCATATAATGGAGATCAAATTCATACTTTATGTCTTTAATTTATTAGAGTAATTCAATCTCATGAGTACTTTCAAGCATATTAAGCTGTATATAAACTTATGATAAGAAATTCCTTAAGGAACATAAGTCTTAAGTATATTATAAAAGGATCAATTATTTTAGGGACTAAGTATACACCACAATTGTATACTTATGTAGGATTTGAAGGAGGCCTTAATCTATGGAATTTGCCAGTTGGTCAATAATTTCAATCCTCCTAATTTTAAAAACAAAGACTTAAAATAAAGTTCAAGCAAGAAATAAGGCTTAAGACTATGGTAAGTATCTATAATAAAAATTTCTGTTTACAGTAAAAAATGATTCAAGGGAAATTTCTGTTCCTTTCCTCCTTGTAGTAGAATTACAAAAAGAGAACCTAAATTATCTAAACACCAAAGTGCCAACTACATAGTAATGAATTTTGGCGACACCACATTCAGCCATACATGCAACACAGAGTTGATTAACTACAAAAGGTATGATAAACCTATAGTAATATCATTCTTCCTGGTTCTTCAAACTCCTTCAAACTCCTAATACTCACAAGAAGAACATGATCTTGGCCATTGCACAATGATTTCTTAGTATTGCTTGACCTGCAAATAGTTTTCATGAGTTGATGTCAATTCCCAATGCAAGAAAATGGTAATAAGTCAGTGGTTATCCGATTATCTGATCTTGTTACCTTAATAGACTGAGATTCAAGCATGCAGGATATGTATACATTGTAACAATTCTCGTGGCCATAGATTGTAATACTAGCCTGCATTTTGGTTCCCTATAGAATCAAAGATTGGTTTTACTTCCCTAGCATTTAAAATGACAATAAACAACTATAGAACCAAGAAATATAATTGACGAGCCTGCTCATCTACAAAAAGCATTGTAATGCATCTTAAACTCTCTGCAAATCTTTGACTTCTAACACTCCAATCCATCTTTGCAGTACTCTTTCAATAATCGTCTAGGTTTCTTTGCAAGGATGGAGGTCGTTGATACAAATGTGGTCATCAATTGCCATGGAAATAGAAACTGTGAAAGAAAGGAAGAGTAAATCATTAGAGCAAGAAACTAATGTATAGAAAGGTTATAAGTTGGAAATGGAAAGAGTATAAAACCTATTGGCAATTTCAAATATAGGGGGGTTAGCTTCACTCTTCCGTGTCGGCCCAATTCAAAGGACCCCCTTTTTTTGGTAGAAGGAAGATGATTTTGAATTTGAAAGCAACAACCGAATGAGGGAACTGATGAGATTGCCTGCCCTCAAATAATGGCCATCGATGAACATTATGCAAGTAATCAGATGAACAACCCCAATATAGCCAGAGATAATCTATCACCTAGCATCTATATATCATATGGGATATATTGAAGAAAACCCAATGAGGATTTCAATTTGAATTTGGGATCAATACGGAGGGAAAATTGGAGCTTGTTGTATAACTGCTACCATCACTCACAGTGACGAGCGACGATTGCCAAACATGTTAAATCAAATGTCAAATCATTAAAGATAATATCATCCAATATACACGCGAACCCATTGATTCACAGAGTAAAAAAAGCAAGCGAAATTAATGAGACTCTGTTTTGATCTCTTTAACTATTAGCAAATAAAAATAATATAAAAAAAATGAAGAAAGCAGTACGAATCGCATCCCCATCAGAATAACATCCTTGCAAACTCGAAATCATATCATTCTCTTAGTGTTAGACGAACAACGAATGCTACCTTCGAAATGAGAAAAGAAACTCAAAAAAGAATTTAATTAAAAAAAAGAAAAAGATGGACAGAGGGTTTAGCCAACGGAATAAAGAGACAGAAAAGTTTACCAAAAAAAAAGAGACAAAAAAAAGGAAAATACGGAAAGGAAATGAGGGCACCATATGGGCCTCTAGAAATAAGGAAACAAAAAGGAAGGAAATACGGCATCATTAATTCTTAATTAATATATTATATGTTATATATATATATATGCACTAAGGACAAAATTGAATCATGAAAAAAAATAAAAAATCATTTGGAAATTCTTAACAGTAATTCTTAATTCTTAATATTCTTTATATTAATAATAAACCATGTTTGAAAAATAGACAATTGCCAATTTCCTAATTATATATTCTTCCTACACTTAAAAAAATTCTCAATTGTTCTAATTAGCTAGGTATATATTTCTTTAACTTTCTTTAATTTATAAGTCACAGCATTCGTTTCTAATTAATTATGTCCAGACAATTGACAATTTACTACAATGGATAAAGAATGAGGAAAAATAATTCTATCCTATAAAGAAAATAATCAAAACACTGATAAACAAATTAATAAAAAAGATAAATAAAAAGCCAGGAAAAAATTGGATCATAGAAAAAGTAAAAACTCTTATGGAAATTCTTAACATTAATTCTTAATTCTCTAGTTTCTGTATATTCATAATAAACCATGATTAAAAAAAACAGGCAACTTACAATTTACTAATTAATTATTAATAATATAGCATCTTCTAAAAAAAACTTTGAATTGTTTTTTTTAAATTTTTTCACAATGTAGAAAATTTGTTTCCTGGATCTGCACTTAAGTCCTACCATGGATATGGAAAAAAGAAATGTAATTAGCTACTCTTGAAATGTAGATTAATTTTAAAGAATATTGAGCAAGTATCCTTGGACTGGAAACTATACATGGCTATATATTATATTTTTTTATAGTATAATTTGACAAAAAAATTCTTGAAGATTAATAATATACCACGCGTCAAATATTAAACACACACATGGCATGAAGCCCACCTACACGTAAAAACTTCCCCCCAACTAGGGGTGGAAACAGGCTAGGGCTGCACGGTAGGCTTTTAGCCTAAGTCTAGTCTGTTAGCCTATATTAAGCTTTTTTTAAACTTAGGTCTAGACCTTTGAAAAACCTGGTCTGACCTAAAGCCTATTTGAAGGCCTACTAAACTAGTAAGCCTTTAAATAGACTTGAAGGCTTAAGTCTTCTATTCTTTAAGTATGTTTCAAATCTATTTAAAACCTACATGAATATTAAACAATATAAACATAAACTTACTTAGAACCTACATCACAAACCTACTTAAAGTCTTCATCAATATCAAACAATCCCAAATACAATAATATGGTCTCCCCAAGTATTGATAAGAGAGAAATCAAGTACAAGAAGTATATTTTTTCAACTAATTCAACTTAGACATATTTTCTGCAATGGCATTAAATTGCTCTTTTATCTTTCCAATATAAGATTTGAGGATGAAAAGAGATCATGTACCTAGCTACACTTTCAATATCACTCTCTGAAGGCTAATGATGCCAATGTATTTATGAGACTTGTAGTCACATCAAATGGAATATGTTTAGACATCCTTAAAAGACATGCAAAAGGATAAGTACAAGAAGTAATATTCTCATACAAGGAATTAAAAAATATAATGATATCACCTACAACTTTTATTTTCTATTTTGCCTCCAACAATCTCTTGGACAAATAATGAGGAATGAAACAAACAAACAAACAAACAAAGCTAGCAATATCCACAGTGGTGTGCTTGGTGTGCTTTTCATCACGTTTTCAATTTCAAGTTTATAAAAAAGACCACAACACAATTATGAATCCATAAAAATGCAAACACCACTACAATACAATAAGTTCATAATAATACAAATAACACCATAATACAATAAGTTCATAATAATACAAAACAACACCATAATCAAACTAGACCAATCAAGCTAAAAGGTAATACTAATCTGAAAAGAGACAATCACAATAGCAATAATTAAGTCTTTATTATGACCTCTTCTTGTTCCGGTGTCTCCTACACAACGAAAAACAATTGACATGTTACACAATATAACTACAATAATAAATTTTTTTAACTGGCTGTATGAAAAAAAGATTGCATTGAAGGTTCTTACTTTTTATTTTCTCTTCAGACCATACTTATAACGAAACCAATCTCCACCACAAATGAGAATTTCTATAGATTCTTCATTCAAGTTAGAGCGATATTCATCAATCACTTTGCCTCCAATACTAAATGTAGACTCCGATGCCACAGTTGAGATAGGAACAGCTAGTATGTCAGCAGCCATCCTTGATAAAGCTTTGAACTTTGCACTGTTATTCTTCCACCACTCTAAGGCACAGGAAGATGAAGTTGAATCGGGAGAAGGGATATAAGGATCATCTTTCAAATAAATTTTTAACTTTGATTTGGTAGGAGGAACTAAATGCCTTTGACATACCATTGTCAACATTCACTGCATTCCTTTATTATCTCTTTGTTGTTCAACAACTTCTGAAGAAACAATGCTACCAACATTCACGTCACCAGATAAAGAGGATGAGTCTTCTTTACACAAGTTCATATACTCCTGATATAAATCTTGTAATGCTTGTTTAACCTTATCCGCATTCTGTTTAGCCTCACTTTCTGGTTTATATATCAACGGGAAGCTTATCTCAACAGCATCTAATTTGGTCCTTGGATCCAAAACACTTGCAATAACCATCAATAAATTGCATTCACCCCAATATTTGTCAAATTTTTCTTTCATAGGTTTTGCCATTTCCCTCATGAAGAAATCATAATCATTTGCCGTATTATCAAGAACTTGTTTCACCCTATGAACTTTAGCAAGATATAAGTTAGAAGTAAGGTATTCACTACCTGAGATGACGTGAGTGGCATCATTGAACACTTTTAAAAGTCAACAAACCTTCTCAATCATTTTCCAATCCTCAAATGATGGTGCATAACTATAATGCGACTCTTTTTCATGATAACCAGCAAATGCATGCTTATATTTCATTGCAGTAGTCAACATCAAGAACGTAGAATTCCATCTTATAGGACAATCAATAATAAGTTTTCTTTCTTTCAAGCCCTTTAACTCAACAACTTCACAAAAAGATTTCAGTTGTGCATCGGAAGCATTTATATATTTGACACTTTCACAAACATTATGAATCACATCCTTAATCTTGATAAGGCCATTTTGCACCAACAAGTTCAGTATATGTGCACAGCATTTAACATGAAATAGTTGTCCACCAAGCACCAACTTATTGCTCTATGACAAGTTCTCTTTCAAATTCCTTGAGCATGAGTCATTATAAGAAGCATTGTCCACATAAACTGACAATACTTTGTTTTCAATGCCTCATCCTTTCAAACACTTGAAAATTGCATTAGTCACGTCCACTCCTCACCTTGGAGCAGGTACCTTGGCAAAATTCAAAACTCTCTTTTGAAGACCTGTAATTTGTATCAACAAAATAGCCAGTAATAACCATGTATTCGGCTACTTGGTGACTTGATTTCCATATATCTGTTGTAATACTAACCTTGCCCACACTCTTCAATATATTTTTCAAGATTTTCTCCTCCTCCTCATATAATGCCAAACAATCACTGCTTACTATTTTATGACAAATTTTCCTAAATTCTGGATTTGCATATTCAGAAGCCCCCATCCAAATTTGATCTTCTACAATGCTAGAAGGACTAGGAATAATGAATGGGTTATTACCTGAATCATTAGACGGGCAAAATGGGATGGTGGCTTGCTTTTTTCATTGAGACATATATAACCTCCTTTGTATGCAAATCTATGAATGCCTTTTAAGATGGCTAGTGCTAGCATCTCTCCCACCAGTTGCGAGTTTCTCCTTACAATATATGCACATTGCTTTCATGACACTGTCAAAAAGTTGAATTTCCTCAAAATCTTTCCATACCTCTGAAGTTTTTTGCCTTTTTCTTGTAATAAGAGAATCTCCACCACCTATAATATCTTCATTTTCAATGTTTGTAAGATCAACTGTGTTAGTGTAACACTACTAGAAAAATGGCATTTAGCGAGGGACAAATCCCTCGCTAAATGCCATTTTTCCCTCGCTAAATTGAAAATAGCGAGGGATTTTATCCCTCGCTAATTTGGTCGCTAAAAACCGCGTCGCTAATTTTAGCGAGGAATGAGTTGATTCCCTCGCTAAATTAGCGAGGGAATTAGCGAGGGATTTAATCCCTCTCTAAATTTAGCGAGGGATTTAATCCCTCGCTATTTCCTCGCTAAACTACAAAAAATTCAAAATTGCCATGTCACCATCAAGACCACGCCATGTCACATCATTGCCATGTCACCCGCCACCCATGCCACATCATTGCCACACCACCGCCACATCACCGTGATTGCGACACGTCACTGCCATGTAATATAATTGTTTCAAATATGCATTTGCTTAGGTTCGAACCCATGACCTTTTGCTCTTAGTGCCTTTATATTCAGACTTTTGCCAGTTGAACTATATTGTATTTGCAGTCTTTATATGAAATATTAAATATATATTATTTATTTACACACTAATACACACATATATTTATAAATTAATATATTGTTAAAAAATAAAAATATATTATAATTTTAGTTATTAATATCATAAAATATTTTATATTTTGAATTTTGTAATAAATGAATTTTCATTTTCATTTTTTTGCCAACAAGTTATGAAAATTAATATAACTATTTTTATTAATTAAAAATAATCAACTGATAAAAATAATTTTATAACATAATTATTAAAAAAATTTTAATTCATTAAAATTAAATTTTTAATAAAATAATTTTAATCTATTAAAATTAATTTTAAAAAATTTAGCGAGGGACAAATCCCTCGCTAGATTCCTCGCTATTTATAATAATTTAGCGAGGAATAAAAAATTCCTCGCTAATTCCTCGCTAGTTTAGCGAGGGAAAGGATATTCCTCACTAATTCCCTCGCTAAATTTAATTCGTCGCTAATTTCTCGCTATTTAGATCATTTAGCGAGGGATGAGTGATCCCTCGCTAAATTGCATTTTTCTAGTAGTGTAATAAGACTCACTTGAACTGGTTGGAGCATGCTTATTGTTTTACTCTTGAGTGATAGATTCAATTGTATTATTATTACTTTCCATTAAATAGGTTGCCCTACAAATAATTTAGCACAATGCAACAATGTTAGGTGCATCTCAATTACCATCATATGTGACAGAAACACCCATGAGAAGCAACATGAAATTGAATGGAACAAGCACACAATCCACTAGTAAACACCGTTAGCTGAAGACACATAAATATGAAGAAATTAGCTGAAGACACACCCTCGACTGTTATTATTATTTTTTCTTGCTTTTACTTCTCTTTAATTGCATCCAAATTAAACTCATTCTTTTTAACATTCATGTAACATATCCAGTTCTAGTTTTGGAATTCCTGCCAAAAAATTCTTCTTTAACAGATCAGTTAATGAATGGAGGTGTTATACTTGCATCATGTTGCATGAATTTTTTATAATATTCAGTGAGATTAAGTATTATGCTAATAACAGGATCGACAACTGACTGGGTAGCTCTAAACTGGTAGATAAACCAATATAAACAGAAAAAAGAGTGTGTAGTATGAGTGACCTTTTTTTTTTCCGATAGTTCCTCAAAAGAAGCAGAACCAAACTCTCCCACGGCAGCTACGGGGAGAGGGAGGCGACAGGAGGAATAGATCTGGAGATGAAGACGGAGGTTGCAGGAGACAAAGTCGAAGGTCGGACGCACTGAGCAGTAGGAACAAGAGAATGGAGCTGAAATTGGAGGTTGCACGAGACAACGTTCAAAGGTCGGACGCACTCGCAGCCAGTAGCGACGGCGATGGAGCAGAAATATTGGTTGAATGGAGCTCAGTCTCCACTCTCCAGACTCGCAGGAGCTGAAATCGAAGCTAAAGGGAGCTCAGTTTCCACTCTCCAGATGCGGCGAACGGTGATGGAAGGCTTCTCTGAAGCTCTGCTTTCGGCTTAAGGTTCGTCCGTTCGTGACTTCGGCGAACGGTGATGGAAGGCAAGTTGGTGGTCCATCTGCACTACTAATAAGTTGAAATGCTACTAGGAGTAGGAGAGAGTATACATGAGAGTTGAAATTATTATTAAAAAACGAGTTAAAATGAATAGGATCTTATATATATTAAAATTTAATAAGACTTAATTTGACCAGGCCAAAAAAAAAATAATAAGACTTAAACTGACTTCCTAAAGTTTTAATGAGTTATATATATCATTTTAATGTATAATAGAAGTTTGGTATATAACATATTAAAACTTATACTCTGGTCATCAAAATATTTATAAACTTGTGTAATACATCACTTATATATTTATAATATATTATACTAATTTATATTATGAAAAAATTTTGGTCAACAGTATATATCAAAATTTATAATATATATTAAATGGGACAAGAGCATTCTAGTACCTTATTAATCTAAAATCTAACTCATCAACCATAATTGCTGCATTGATATTGTTGAATGTTACAATTTCTGTTTGTTTGATGTCAAAATAGTTAAATAAACTCTTTTATTTTTGAGAAATCAGTATAATAAGCTAAATAATTATTTTTTGTTGGACAAATAAGCTAAATAATTAATTAATTTTTTGGCAAAAAACAAAAATTAATTGGCACCCATAGTTGGTGGAACCTGGACATCATTCTTATGCTTTTTCAGTTTTCTTTTTTAATTTTAATTTATATAGTTATTTATGAAAGAAAAAAAAAGTGCAGGGTTGCAAAACAATTATAATATTATATTTTACTCATAACTTAATAAAATTAATTTAAATATATTATATTATATTTTATATAGTTTATATTATTATTAAAAAAATATGTGCAAATAAGCTTGACCTGCCTACTAGATCAGACCTGAAGTAAATAGGATAGACTTATTGATGTAAACAGGCCTTAATAAAAATCTTGACCTGGACCTTTTTCTGGAACAGACCAGATTAGACCTTAGACCTCCTAAAAAGGCTCTGAGATGTTCCCATTCAGCTTCCCATTTAAAAATCTTTAAATCTTCAAAAAAATCTTCAATCAGGTAAAAGGAAAAGTACACATGGCATATAAATGAAGGATCAGCACGCAGCCCATAGCAGAGCCGGCTCAAAAGAGGATATTGTACAGTGACAGCTTATCTCCCCTTTTAAAAATAAATAATAGAAGATAGATAGGTGATACCCTATATAAAATTGAAGAAATCAGCTATCAAATCGAGTATTGAGATCGACTGGAGCCATGGAAGAAAATTTCATAATCTTTTATAATTAAGTTTGCAAAGATATATTTGAATTGCAACAAAAAAAATATTATTCAATCATCAGATAAAAGGTCCCTTTTATGTTTGTATTATCCAAAAATTATAAACAATGTGATTCATTCTACATATTTCATATATTTTATGAAAAAACAAGTTTAGTTATGATAAAATTATTTACGTATACCAGATATAGTATATTTCAATTTTTTTATAATGTAGTAAGATAAGACTTTAGGCTAATTCTCTAAGATTTCACCGACCTAGTTAATGATTTGTCACTTTTATACTTCAATAATTCTGTTGGACTTATTTTAATAAAAGTATACAAATATTATATCTTCCGGAAATTCACGACTTTCCAGCAATGTGGATTAAGTTGTTGAGTTAGAAAAAAAGAACTCTTTTGATTAAGGAACCTAATTGTGGCTTTTGTGAATCAGCCCTTCGAAAAGACTTGGCTGTTCACTTTCATCATATATCCATAAATCAACGGCGTTTGAGTCAAAAACTTTTCATCAATGATGCATTAAGTTGAAGGCCTTTCATGGTGCATATGTCAATTTTGGATAATGTATATGTCCATCCTATATTTGAAATAAATACTCCTTGAGATCCTATTTATAATACACTTTTAAATGAATTATATAGACTTTAAAAATGATTAAAATTAATTAATATCTTATATTTTAAAAAAAAATTATCTCAATATTCTTAATTAAATTCTATCTATGTCTTAATCACGTGTCACTTTTATTCTACCGACCTTAATTAATGGAGGGCATCTCTAGAAAACAATTATAAATGCTTTACACATTTTATAAAGGTAACTCATGGAAAAGATTTTATACACAAGGGGATATATTGCATTCTTTAACTTACACTATGTTTGCGAGTTTTTTCTTTTTCTTTTTTAATAATGGAATTGAATGAAGTGATAACCTAAGCGGTCAAATCATTCTTTTGATAATGTTATATATATAAATTATGTATATCTCATCTTTTGCAGCTTGCTGGTTAGATCATTATGATCAAACTGAGACATTTCAGGCTTGAGAAGTAGTATTCTTGGAAAATTATTATATAGATATAACATAATTTTCATGATATATAAATATTAATATGTGCATCATAGTTTAATCTATGTAATATCATAGTTTAATTTATGTAATATGCATGTTGAATAAATAATTGATTTACTATTTTCACATTATAGGAAGACTAATTTTTTGGGGAAAAATTGTTTGAAGTTTTTTAAGAACATCATGTCTTCCTTAATTTGTAGTAATTTCATATTTTTCACTTAAATTAATTTATAAGGATAGCAATGTAAAAAAAAAGTTATAATTCATTTTCTTCAACCATTTTATAATAACTTTTAAACAATTATTATTCTCTCTTGTCCTATTTATAAGGAAATTTTTTTCCTTTTTAATGATCCTATTTATACGGGAAAAAAGTTAATATTGTATTAATTTTTTTTTACCAAAATTATCCTCCTTTATTAACGATTGAAAGTCACGAGTTACATCTTTAAAAAGAATTGAAGGAGAAATTAATTAAGTAGAGATAACTTTTGAAAAAAAAATGAAAATATGAGACAAAGTAATTATCTTTAACTAACTTTAATTTTCTTTCTTAATACTCATGAAGTAGTTTTTTTTCCTTATAAATAGAATCGGAGGAAGTAAATGAGATTGTTCTTTTCTATTATAAAATAATGGAACATTATGTTATGTTTTATTCTTTTACTAAGCTACACAAATCTAAGTGATTTCATAAAAAAAAAAAAAGGCTAAGTGAATAATATTTCCTCTTATTCTTAATATAAAACCCTTTTAATTGAATTATGCGAATTAAGAATGAGAGTTAAAGTTAGTTAATTACTTTGATTTTTTTAAAGATCAAAATATTTTTTAAATTATTTTTATTTAATATCTTTTTATCTGTCTTTAAGATGAGTTAAATATGAACATTTTTTGAAAATGTATAATAAATATTATCTTATATTTTAAAAAAGCGTTATATTTAGGATTAAAGTATATTCAGAAATGGAGGAAGTAATTATCATTTTCTTTGTTGGCTCTCCTCCAATTGTCTCTTCCCCAATTTATCTTTCCATTAATTTTATAACAAAATGCAATATGAATGAACTGAGACAATGAATTTAATACGCACAAATCATTTGTCATTGAGTTTATCTAAAATTCTCCTTGCCCAAAAAAGAGTTTATCTAAAATAAATATATCAATATAAAACCTCCATCGGGTGGTAATATTTGTAGGTCATGAATAGCTAACTCTTTGCAATACTTGGGATTCATTATAGTATAATCTTTTAAAAGTATATAACAAAATAAATTCCAAATAAATGCTTTACCCAAAAAAAAAAGTGTAAACCTAACTTATCTTAAATAGCTTGGATACTTGATCTCGAACATACATTTTACAATAAGACATAGTATTTGGATTGGTCACCGAAAGAAGTTCTTTCAATGGGAACTTACCTAACTTGAATTTTAATAAGATTATATCACCAAAAGAACATGCATATTTGAATTATAAATATATATGGTAGGATATCCCATTGAAACCTGATGAAATATATGTATTTGGTATTAGCTCAAATAACCAATTATATAAAATTTATGATAAATTATTTATAAGTCATATGATATATTATTCAAATACTCTCAATATATTCACTCTTATATTTAATATAAGTCTATTTAGACTAATTTATACATATTAAGAAAAGTTAATTTTAGTTTATTTAAATATTTCATTAGTTTTCAATATTTTCTTTATTAAGTATATTGATTTTTATTATCAAATTAATTACCCCTGATATTTCTCCTATTACCGTAGGATGATACTTCTTCACATCAACCTGACGCCACCATGTGGGTAATAAATTTGCTTTAGCCAACTAAGGTAACACTTTTTAATTGCACAAAAAAAAAATTGAGGGTCTTTTTGAAATAAAAAATAATTAACGATTCAAATATTTTGCAAAGTAATCCATATTTAACACTAAAAAAAAATTTTAGAAGATTTCTTATATTAAAAAACCAATAAAATAATTATTTAAATAAATAAATTTTTAAATTTTAAAAAATAAATTAAAATATTTGAAAGTGTAAACAATATTTTTTTTTTCTTTAAATATTTCCTGGCAAGGTGTATGTCAAGTTTCTCCCGGTTGTCTCCCAACGTTTGACCGCCCAAATCAGAGAAGCTTCTCTTCATTTCTGAATTGGCCTTTGCTCATTTCTGCTCCAATTTTCGATTTTCCTGAAAGCTCCTTCCTTTGCTTCTCTCTGGTACATGAAGATTCTCGAAGCTGTGGTTTCGACAGGGTTGTGTTTGAACCTTCAACATGCCGTGCTACCATGGTTTTCTCTCCTGATTTGAAGCTATGAGCGCCGTCAACATCACGAACGTGACGGTCCTTGACAACCCCGCTTCGTTTTTGACCCCTTTCCAGTTCGAGATCTCCTACGAGTGCTTAACTCCTCTCAAAGACGGTAATTGTTTTCTCTCTCATTTGCCCTCTTTTGATGCTTCTTTTTATTTTGAAGAACGTTGTCTCCCATCTACAAGTTTAGGTTGGGATTTTTTTTTCTTTTTTGGAATAATATGCTCTTAAATTAATTGAATAAATCATGAAAACATGTGTTATTTCTTCAAGAAATTTCTCTTCTGATGACCCACCACTGATACGTGAGATTAGGGTTTTTCCTTTGTGCTTTTAAGAAATCGGTATGCGAAAGCGAAGTAGTTCCATGCCCTGATGTTTTATTTGTCTTTTTGCCCTGTTTTAGGATTATAGTAGCTGGCTGGTAAATCAATTTATAAATGAACCTTGTAGCGAATGTGTAACTCCATGCCAATACTCTTGAGGATTTCGACATTATATGTTTTGAGATGTATTATTGCTGAAAGTTTGCTGGTTTTGAAGAAAGGATAATGGTTGTGTGGCTAATAGAATCGTGATTCAAAAAATTGGTTGAACTTACGTGAATGTGAATACGTGAGCGAATTTGTAGATTAAACCGTTGAATTTGCCTTACATCGTTGCCACTAGAGTATTATGAACTTATGGGTTTTGTTCTTTTGTTATGTTCTATTAAACTCTGCTTATCAACAATTGATTCTCCATACTACTAATTCCTATATTTGTACTATAATTTATAAGAACCGATATGTAGTGTGGTTGAGGGTCTATCTATTCAGTACTGTTATGACATGACATCTAGTTATTTCTAAGCGATGATTTCTTAAAAAAGTTTTCAGTAGTCCTAGTTTAACTACTTCAGTGACATAGAAGGCCTTTTTCCATCTTTTTGTTGTTAGTATACTTTGCATTTGGATGATGAGAAGGAAAGATTGTTTTTTTTAAGGAGAAGGAAGGAAATTTTAAATATTAGCTTCTTCTTTATCTTTCTTGTAAAAAAATGTCATTCATGAAACCAGATCATATGTGTTGACAAATCCAATAGCCTTGATGCTTCTTGAAAATTTGATCCTTGAAACTTCAAATTCCTGACAAATAATTGAATTTTGTCCATTTTTGTTGTGAAATCATAGTTTCTTGAGACTACTCATATTATCATAATTAAGCATTTTTTAGGCCTGGAATCCTTCTAATTTGAAAGCTTCATTTCTTATAAATTATTCTCTTGCACAAGTTTAATTTTGGTGGTGCATTTGTGATCAATGTAGTAGATGCACCCTAGTAGTCCTAAGCACCCCTTAATGTAGATTTTGTTTTGCATTTTCTACTTGTCTTTCATTGTTAATTTTGAATTGTGATACTTATGATCTTAATACAAGTAATTTTAAACTAGAGCAGTTCTATTGTCTAGCATCAAGTTGTGAAAGCATTTTAAGCCAGTCTGTTCTTTCCATCTATGAAGCAACAATACAGCTGGATATGCTCATAGAAGGGTCTGGTCTTGATTTTGTTGCATTTTCCTGATGAAGTGTCGTTTCATTCTGATTCACTGGCAAAATATTATTCATTGACTGCTGTTCCAAATTCTGAGAGTAATATGTTTTTTGCTGACTGATTTGCTGAGAACTAGATTCTATAGAATGAGTGAAATACATAATACTGGGGCTCTATATTTCTCACTCCCCCTCACTTTTCCTTCTTGGAAAGAAACAGAGTGAAAATTTCGTATTTAAATTTTGGATTTAGTTATATAGGAAGTCTGGATGAATTTATGCTTTTAAACCTCCTCCTTGAATGCATAAACTTGCAGAAATTTGCTGTTATCTTCCTGGCCTATATTGTTATTTTCTGTACCCAGTTTGGTTTTAATAATAAGCGTTGTATCACCTGAGTACAGATTTGGAATGGAAGCTCATATATGTTGGGTCTGCTGAGGATGAAACATATGACCAGTTATTAGAGAGTGTACTTGTTGGTCCTGTCAATGTTGGAAACTATCGCTTTGTATTGCAGGCAAGCCTTATGCTTAGTATACTGTTTCTCCTGGAAAGTTTTTGTTCTGTTTGCATGTGGACTCAACCTCTAAATTGTGTTGAGATTTTGCAGGCTGACCCACCAGACCCATCGAAGATTCGAGAAGAAGATATTATCGGTGTCACAGTGCTCTTGTTGACCTGCTCTTATCTGGGTCAAGAATTTGTCAGAGTGGGATACTATGTGAACAATGATTATGATGACGAACAGCTGAGAGAGGAACCCCCACCTAAGGTTTTAATTGATAGGGTGCAAAGGAACATTTTATCTGATAAACCCAGGGTCACTAAATTCCCCATCAATTTCCATCCAGAAAACAATCAAAGTGGGGACCAACCCCCACCACCTGAGCAGACCAATGGAAATGGAGAAGACCCACTTGCTTCCCCTGATCACAATCCATCGGATGACAAGGAATCTTAAAAGTTTGCAATTTGCAGGTATCCACCAAACCATCTCATTTTGAACCATGGAATTCCTCAGTTGAAGTATGTGCATCAAAATACCTTCATTGGGGGTGTCTTAACGGGATCAAGATTTTCAAATCGTGAGATTATGAACTGTTGTGAAAATTAGTTATTGAAACACTGGGCTCAGTTCAAACCTGCATGTCCTTTTCAAAACCCAGTTTCTTGATAAAATCCAATTCCATTTTCAGCAGACAAATATTTTCTTCCTGCTTTGTAATGAGAGGTAAATGCACATTAGTTTTCAAGCATTATGATGTTCTCTCAGCTCTCGTTTGATCAACCATGGTTGCCATCTCCAGCTTTTAGTTTCATGAATGTGGACTCCTTATAGTTCCAGGCAGTAAATTTCTCATCAAGTTTGAGAGAGAAGCTAAAGGTGTACGACACTAGGACTCGTATACTTCCTTTACACGTGGTAAATAAATATTTCATTCCTACTTTAATATAAGGTTCTCGTAATTGAATTATAAGAATTAATAATCACATGAGATAAGAATTAAGAATGAGAGTTAAAATTAATTAATTATTCTTATATTTTAAAAAATGAAGATATTTTTTTAAAATTATTTTTATTTAATTTTTTTTTCTTTGAAAAGAATTAAATAGTGGTCTTTTTTAAAAATACATTATAAATATTAATTAAGAAAATAATTTTATATTTAGGACAGATGTAAAAGATCTTTTATTTAGAGAGGAAGTATGTCACTAGAATGTGGAATCGTAATTTTTGGTCTGATCAATTATGACAAATTTTCATTGTTTTTTCTCTCCACTGTACAAATCAAAAGAAACGTTCTACTAGCTTCCTATGTAATAATAAAATGCTAATGATATTTATGTTGTTCAAAAATCTCTAGACCTATTATTTATTCAATACAAACAGTATGAAAAATATAGCTGAACAATTTAAAAATAATAATTGTTTAAATTTAAAGAAAATTGAATGTATATCTTTCAATAGGAACAACATTAAAAATAAAGTTTAGAATTTTTTTTACCACCGTCACGTACATTCAATTTTTAACAACACATACATTAAGGAAAGGAAAGTAGTTAAAGTTGTTACATTTGTAAAAAATTTTCATTACTCTACAAAACTGCCCTAATTAATTTGATTTAATTGTATCTTCATATTAGTTGTAGAGTTTAATTAGTAAGGGGATTTGTAAAAAATATTCAATGCTTCAATCATCTATGACTTATAATAGGGATAAAGGGGGTTTTATTCATAGGTGATACTCATTTAATAAACTTCATGCAAGAAAGCGTAATATATATATACAGATAACTAATAAGATTCAAATTAACAAGCCTATAAATCTTTCAATTAAAGTGGGCACATCAAGCACTTGGTACAAATGCAAAAAAAAAAACCTAACAAGACCCATTATTATTTATTATTGTAAATTATTGTTCCTAGTTCACATTAAACAATGACCAAAAACGAAGTTCTATCACTATTTTAATTTTATAGTGTATCTTCTGATTCGGTATTTTTTTTAAAAGGCAGAAATTTTCCCTAAAACGTAGGGAACATGTTTTTTCAGGGTTTATAAGGTACTTCGATCATATCAAGTTAAAAAAGAATTTTTGTATATTCTTTTTTGGTGAGGAGGACTTTTGTATTTTCGAGATGTGAATAACCAATAATATGTTAAAAAAGAGTTTTTGATCATGTTTACTTTATATTTTAAAAATCTCTTGGGAAGAAGAAAGCATCACACACTTGTTACCAATAATATGTTAAAACATTTTAATTTAATAATAGTCTGACTGCGATTTTTAAGCTACATCAAAAGAGTTCTAACTTGGACACTAATTATATCTCAGCCTGCCCTTTTTTTTTAAACATATCTCATCCACCTTTAAAGCTAGCCTCATGTGGCTGGCAAAATTGATGAACATTGATTTACATACATTAATGTGCTTCCACCAAAGACAATATCTCGACGAATGTCGGATGCTGATGAGATTGAACAAACAAAAACTGGGAAGCAAAAACAGAGACCTAAAAAGATCTTAAAAAAAAAAAAATTCAACATGCATAAGGCCTTCCATACCATGGGTAGGCAAATATTTGCAGCCGGCAAAATTGCTCCACGAAACACAAGTAAAATAGCATGAAATACAGCAAACGTTTCAGTTTTCATTTTCTTCTTCTTCTCTTGGCTGGGCCCTCTTTTGACCCCATTTTTCTTGTGTTAGCATCGTCTCTTTTCTGCCATTCAAACAATTTTATCAACCATAAGGTATCAACTTAAAATCACCTCAATAATTGAAAGACTACAGATCTTTTTACCTTCTTTCTGAATCTCTTTTTATGCTGCTTCTGTCCTTTGTGATTCTTTTCCAGGTTATCCTAAACCAAGAAAAATAAAAGGAAATGACTTTGCTTTTAGTTGCATGTCTAATCACAAATCAGTTACAACGCAGATGGATGATCACTTTTCTTGGATGAATTGCACAAGTGAAGAAACCAACCATTGTATTGGTTTGCGTCTCTGAAACCTCTTGGTTCTCAATTTCACCATCACTGTTCAGCATGGCCTTCAGTCTACCTTCACTGAGTAGTTTTTGGGATCGAAAATGTCTCTACAGTACAGAAAAATTATACAAACATCACCAATAACAGATCATTACAAAATGACAAGGGAAAGATTGTCTGTAGAGGAAGGAGCAAAATGGTAAGCTACTTTAGTCCCCTTTTTCTTTATTGAAAGCAAGGCACAAAGCTAGGAAGTCGGAAAAAAGGATAAGAGTATCTAATACCCCCAATATGATTAACAGTATCCTCCTATTTCACTGGTTAGAGGTCCACCGATATCTAATAAGAATCCCAGCGAATATATGCATGTGATAATTGATATTTTGTGGAGAAATATTTAAAATAAGAGTATATATAAATTCTTTAGCAAGGATTGGAATTTCCAAGAAATAGCCGGAAATGAATGTTTGTCACCTTTGATTGTAAATGAGCCCTCAAAGTCTCCTCAGTCAGACAGATAATCCTCGGGCATATTCTGCACTTGAAAACTGATTTGCATTTGAAGATATAGGATGGAAGATCTTCTGACAAGCATTCCCTTGTGCCATTGAGATTAGACTTTCTCTCTGATACTTGGGAATCATGTTCGTTAAACAACTCTGGATTAGAAGGAACTTGTCTCTGGTTCCGTGTTTCAACATCATCTTCACTAAATAGCTGACCTGCGTAAGAAAAGGATATCAAACGCTAACAAATAACAATAGTGAATTCCCACAAGAATATAAGCATGCATATTGATGATCTATCATATTCCAACAATAGCATGTTTGACGCATGCTATAATTTTCGCAAAATTGCAAATAACTCATAATTTAAAAATAGATACTCTATATAACAAATATATTTCCAAACATCCAGAAAATTCAAGCATTGAATCATAAAGGGAAAGTAATTAATTTCTAATCAATTAAAAAAATTCAAAGATATATAAGAAGGAATAAGCAGACCTAAGGGTGATAACAATTATTATCTTAAATGCATTCAGTATATTCAAAAACCAAAAAACTGCTAACTAAATGCACACAGCATGTTTTTCACAACAGGATCCTAACATATAAAGCTTTTCTGATTTTATTATCTTCAAACCCAAGGGCCACACAAACTAGGCACCTCTGCAGTTAACTTTAAAATCGTGGGAGAAACCAGCAGACAAACACCACAATAGATTTGAAGGTTTACACTTGGGTACACTAGATAATGAACATGCCACTAGAGTATTATTTTAGCATGGTCATTTGAAGCACATAAAGAAAACAGTTAGTCCAACAATTACATCAGTTGAATCCAAAATTTGTGCCAAAGGAGATTCAAGCAGACCAAAAAAAAAAAAGCTACCTGATGAATTGACATCAACATCATTTGCAGAGCTATCCTCACTTTTGTATCCTGAATAGGATCAAAAAACAAGACAGAGAAGTTTTAAAACAAGGAAATGATATAAAGTGCACAACAATAGCAAGCAACCTTTTGGTGTATACCAATTCTTATTGCTTATTTAATTTGAACAACACATCTTACGCCCCTCACTACAGAAGGAAAAAAAAACTGCTATGTGCTTAATTAAGACTAAACCCTAATTTTGGCTCAAGAAACATGCCATTTTTAACTGATCTGTCATAAAGTTTTCTTATCAATTTGGTCATTCACACTTCAAAGTTAGATCAATGTCATCCTTTTATGAGTCTACCATTAATGAAACTTGCAAAAAAATGATGAGATGTCAGTCTGCCCCTATATAAAGTTTTTCATCATTTTGTTGTTTATTTGTTATTTCTTTCCTTTCACGTTATTATTACCATATCTAGTATGCATATCTCTTCCTCTCACATCCCATCCCCTCCTACCTCATTTCTCTCCAATCTCTGGACCTCATCTGCTTCCTTTTTTATCAGTTTCCCACCAAGGCAGCACAATTTACCCCCCTGGAGAAATGACCCTTGTTTACAGTCAATGTAGTTTACTTATACAGTGGTAATGTATTATTTGTTGTTACCAACATGTATCAGTGTTACTATTGCTGGAAATGTGTGAAGCTTGAACGGTTTATTTTTTGCCCCAAAAGTATGAGACAAATATGCAGGAAGAGCATGCATTTCACAAATTCCCCATGGGGTGAAGAATTTGAGAAGCTGTCAAATTAATAAGGGAAAAAGACATTTTAGTACCCACAACTGGAAATATTTACTTCCAAGAACCCGATTTAAAAATTCAGTAGTCCTATACACTAAATTCCCAACTCGAATCAACTGAATTTCCCACTGGTACTGTTCATTTGTCAATATTTTTCTATGGAGGTCCTAAAATGTCTTTTTCCCAATTAATAATTTGGAATGAGAGAAGTAAACGTGTTCAATCATGTTTGTGTAGGCTTTGAAATAAAAAAGTAACTTTCCTAATTATTGCTTTGACTTTTATAACAAGTACATTGCCTAATATATAGGGCAAGACAAATTGGTTCAGGTAGAGAGTGTCTGGTTTGAAATCCTAAATGTCGTCTGCAATTCTGCATATTATGAGATGCTGCGTTAATGGTTGTAGAAATTAGATATAGTTTTTCCAGAAGAAGCCTTTCAATTTTCTTTCTCCTAACTCTTAAGACACTTGTGATAGGAAAAACAACCATCAGAACGAGGACACAGTTAACTCCAACCAGTGCACTGAGATGATTGATTATGTAAGTCCAACAGAAACTGCTGTCTGCAATTTGGCATCAATTGCATTACCTCTGAGAATAAACAAAGCACAATGGAGAGAGAAATCAGGAAGAGTCAGAGAGATCCTAATGCAGTAGGGAAAGTATCTGAATACGTTGGTAACATGAAAGGAAGGGAGAAAGAGCAATGCAGATGAACAAGAAATAAAAAAAAATTTCATGATTAATAAAATTAATAAAAAAGAAAAATCATCACATGTCAGTTAAACATAACATGTCATCACA
This sequence comes from Adenanthera pavonina, assembly GCA_026686845.1. Classification (NCBI taxonomy): domain Eukaryota; kingdom Viridiplantae; phylum Streptophyta; class Magnoliopsida; order Fabales; family Fabaceae; genus Adenanthera; species Adenanthera pavonina. The sequence continues at coordinate 45,879,411 of JAIVEN010000001.1, read as the reverse complement.
TTTTTAATTACTTTGACGGAGACTCACAAAAGAATGACATTGAAAGAAATTTGAAGTGTGAACTGTGAAGGACCAAAATGATAAAGTAAAATTTGACGAGAAACACATATAAAAAGGTATATGTCTCTAAGACTGAATAGGGTTTTATTCTTAAACTAAGGATAACAAATAGGGGAAATTATGTACCATTAGAAAGAAAAGTACGCGTTACATAATTAATAATGGTATTTACTGTTTATTTTTAAAATGGTACCACACTATTCTTCATCAAGCACAGAAACAGTACTGCAGGAAAATCAGCTTATCAGTGAATGGACTACCAAACAAGACAAAATAGACTAAATATGGACCCAAGAGAGGGTATAAGTAAGGAACTGGCATTATATAACTTTGGAATGAAACATCTACTATGTAGGACAAAGAGAAAAAAGAGAATTATCAAAATAATAATCAACCAACCAGAGGATGTGGAGCTAGATTCATTATCCTCATCCACTTCTGGTATTACATGTTCTTCTGATTCTTCAGTGGCTTCAGCTTCCTGCTCAAAGTCTGAGGATGATGAAGAAGAATCTGAGGCATCATCCCTATCTCCATGATCAATCTTGTAGAATCGTCTCTTTATCATTTTTACTTTGAGATTAACTGTGTGAAAGAAATTTAATATTTAATATTGAGAACTTTGAAATTATTAAGAGCATACATTAATAATATTCCACCAAGGCAGTCAAAGGCAAAAAGCACCTTAAGGTGCTTAAACCCTTAAACACTTTGGGTGATTCTAATATTAGCAATATTATGGACGAGTGTTTTAAGGGGATACAATATGATGGGTCTCAATATGAACCGTTAAGACCAAAACATCAAACAGGATCAAGAAACTGGAAAAAACCTGTTTGACAAGATGAGCTTCACTGATGAGTTATTCCTCAATATTTTTGTTGACAGTGGGGACGATCCACAAGACAACAAACTTGAATTCGTGCATCTCCATAACAAGGATTAAAATGCTACCCTGTGTATACAGATATGTAACAGGATGCTTTTTTATTATTTTTAGAGACATTGAGCTTTTGAAACAGACGAAGAGTTTGGTGGTTGAACTGATAATATCATATATTTTGTATTGATATTAAGTAGGAGTTGGAGCAATCAAAACACTAGATGAGTTATTGATTCTAATTGTTCTCGCTTGGTACGGAGCCTTTGAGTTTTGACACAGATTGAAGATACCTGATTATATCATATTAGGTATGTTGAATAGAGGTAGGAGAAAACAACTACATGAGTCATTGGTGTTGATTTATGAATTGAGTAAATTCTTGAATCATTGTAATCTTAGTGACATGTATGATTAGAAGCATCTTTTATGCTGTCCTATTTCCCACTGATATTATGTGGAATGCCATGTAGTCTAAGGCACACCTAGGTGAGCTGCTCAAGACGGGCAAGTTTTGGCTCTGTAGTGAGTCTCTGTAAGCTTAGTTCAAATGCCAATATGACAAGAAGTTGAAGTTAGGTAAGTAGCTCAAGAGGTTCAGTGCCTCTTGCACCATGAGGGCTTTTGCCCAGCGCTTGCTGGGCAGAATTTTTCCTTCACTCAAGGAGTGCACTTTAGGTGCTTGAGAGCGAAAAAGGGAAGGGATAGCATTGGCAGGCCAGCCCCAGATAGGGATGCAAACAAGGCAGGCCATGCCTATAATATAGGTCTTAGGCCTGAGCCTGGCCTATTACAGGCCATTTTTTACGCTTAGGCTTGAGTCTTTAAAAAGCCTGATCTGGCTTGAAGCCTTTTTAAGGGCCCATTAGTTTTAGTAGACCTTCAAAAATGCTTGAAGGCCTCGACCTTGTAGGCTTTAATCAGGCCTCTAGCCTACTTGAAACCTACTAATATTCAAATTTTGAACATACACTATCTAAATATATGAAAAACAAGTTCTAAATTCACAAAAAGAAATAATATACAAGAATTATAGAAATAATATACAAGAATTATAGTATGAGTAACGATTACTTTCAGATACAATTATAAGAAAATCTTAAGTAAGAAGTAGATGTTGAAAAGATGCTAACAGATGGTAAATGCATTGGTCCTACATTGAATTACTAAAGTATGTCACATTCTGTCTTTGGCATTTGGAATATTCAGCCAACAACATAAGCAAGTCCCATAATTAGAGGAGGAGGAGGAGAAAAGCCCTTCAATGGTAGTTAAATGCATTTACATCGGGAAGTTAAATTGTCACCAATTGCAAACATGTAATGTCCATCTTTGTTATCATCTTGCCATGGGGGAGGACCTTTTGAAGCCAACACCTTCACAAATTGGCCAGCATCGTCAGTGAGTATCCTTGATGTTCTAAAGCTTGACATATTTGCAACCTCTTGTCCATAAAACATCCCTGAATGAGCCTACACACAGCCACTTACTCATACTTCACTATATAAACAGAAATTCAATATTTATTTCCCCCTGAACCATTTGATTTTTCAGCATTTTGAATATTTGATGCTTGTTTACAATCATTCAAATGAACATCTTTCTGCAGAATAGTATAGAAACAAAAGAAGGCATACAATATGCCACAATCATATATTCAACATAAAGTTAAAACGAGAGAGAGAGAATCTCGTTTGTTTCTCAAGGCAACTCAGCATCAGCCCAGTCAATTTGTTGTGTCGAGGGAGGTCGCTAAAGTTAAAACGATTAATAATTAAGCTCAAAGACTGAAATTAATTAAAATACAACTCCGAATAAGACTCTGTCTTCACAGTAGAAAACAAACAAATCACAATATATTTAAATTTGCTCAGCTCTTTTCCATATGCAGAGAGAAAATTACAGATCCATAGCATCGATCTCATCATTACAGAGTACACTAAGCCAATATCATCTCAAAGGTAGGAACTAGGAAAAGAGGGTTGAAAATCTACCCAACATACCTGTGAAATGGAAAGAAGAAGATCTTCACATAGTCGAAGAGAGTAAGGGCGCAAAAGAGAGGCTGTGGTAGGGATTGAGAACACGTACTGCTGGCGCCGAGTCTCGACTACGGTGGGGGGATGCGATGGAGGCAACTCGCAGCTACGAGAGACGCCGACGAGACGGAGGCAGCTAGCAGTCGCAGAGTCGCAGTTGGGAGACGGAGGAGGAGGCTACGCTGAGGCAAAGGTAGAGGCGAAGGTGACTGGGAGACGGAGGCAAAGGCGACTAATGGAGGGAGGGATGGGAGCAAAGCAGCTAGGGTTCTTCGGTGTTCACTCTTTGGGGTGTGTTTGGTTTACGTGAGGGATTGAGGTGGAGGGAATTAGAAGAATTTTTATTGGAGGGAATTGAAGAAGAGTTGTTGGAGTAATTTTAAAATATAGGATTAAAGGAGAAAAGGTTAAAAAAATTTTAATAATATCTTATTTAATTTATAAAAGAATTAGAAGAAATTAAGTAATAAATATTGTTTTTTAAATAAAAAATCTTAATTTAGAGAAATTAAATAATAAATATTTTTTTAAAATAAAAAATTTTAATTTAGAGGCATTTATAAAGGAGATGAAGGGAATTGAAGTGGATTACCTTCTTTCCTCTTAAAAAAACTCTTAATATCTTCAAACCACACTCACCCTTAAGTAATGTTTGGTGAGAGAGATTTTGAAAAAGAAGAGAGATAAGGAAAAATTTTCTATTATATTTTTTCTAAATCAAATAAAAAAAAGAATATTTTTATTTCTATTCTTTCATTCCCTTCATTCTAAGGATAAGAAGAAAAATATTTTCTCTCTTTATTTGATTTAAAAAAAATTTTGAATAAAATATTTTCCCTTCCTTTCTCTTCTCTTCAAGATTCTTGAATCAAAGGGAACCTTAGGATTAGATGAATCCACAATATACTTTTGGAACAATTTAGTTATGACAAAATATAAATATAATATTTTATTTTCTTAATAAGTTACAAATTAAATTAAATTATAATTTATATTTTATTATTAAACATCACTTCAAGAGTTTAAAGTAAAGTGGATAGCCCTATTTAGTAAAATAGGCCATTAGAAAAGTTTTCATCTAGTCTATTTTCTAAATTGGTTAGTTCAAGTTAAGATCTAAACAAGTTAGTGCGGTTTGAAAATATTTTTTAAATCAAGTTTTGAGTAAAAACTAAGTTTAATGTATTCATTTGTATATTTGACAAATTTTGCTTCTTTTCAGAATCATTTTTCTTACCAAACTAAGTTTCGGAAGTGATCTGCTCCATACTTCTCCATTCTACTTCTCCATTCTTATCTGTATTTATTTTAAAATTAGATAAAAATAGACCAATAAAAATGAGAAAAAATGAAAAAATTAGGAAAATAAAATTTTCATAAAATTTCTCCTATCTAATAACTAAAATGTCCCTTCAAAATTTTATTTTCTGTAGACAATAACTTATAAGAAAATGTTACATCAGATATATTATATTCTCAATTAAATAAATAAAAATTAAATTTTAGTTCAAATAAATTAAATTAATTATGGGATAGAGTTTAAACTCAATTTGAAGAAAAATTATGAGTTTTGTCAAAATCAATTTTCAAATAAATAATTCAAATATAAACACGTTAGTCCAAAACCAATTTTAAGTCAATGCTACTAAAATTTATTTTTAACCAGCTGAAAAACTAAATGGGCCTTGGATCATAAGCCGCTTAGAAGGAGACTTAGGGTTTGTTTGGTTCTTTATTTTGTAAAATTAAGTTAAGATAAATGAAATTTGTAAAAATGAAGTTTAGATAAAGTAAGTTTGTTAGAAATTATTATGTTTAGATATTTTTTTTTGTAAAAATAAGTTTGACAAAAAATCTGTTTAGATGATAGGGGTTAAAAATACTTTTAGATGTATAATCTAGAGTAAATTTGTTTCTCCTTTTTTCAAAACTCACGTTTTTTTAAAGAAAAAGTAACTTTTCTCCTCCTTTTTCAAAACTACAGTTTAATCCACTTTTCATTTTTCAAAAAGTCAGATTATATTTTACCTGTTTGGCCAAATACATCCTTTTAAAAACCATACACCCCCTTACTTGTTCTAAACCTAGCCCCGTTACAAAGCGGTGTAGCTTCATTAAGGATGGGGAAACTATAAAACCCGGCGCAATAACTAATAACTGATAGGGTAAAATAATCATTCTTGCATTAAAATATTATTTATGCTATTTTTTTATGGGTTTCGATACATGGGTTATAAATGACTTAATGATTATTATGCTTCAATAGTGATATTGTTGATTAATGCATATGATAATTATTATGACTTATGACTTGATAATTATTATGTTTGAATAATTAATTTAGGTGTCAAATTTTGTTACAAACTTGCACTTTTTTGAAATAATAAATAACTCCCTCCAATTTATATTATAAGGTATTTTATATGATAAATTTTTTTATCCAAAATATAAGATATTTGATATATTTTTTTCTCATTTTATCTCTATTTTTAATGCTTTTATATTCTTTATTTATAACTTTACAATGATAATAGAATTGAACATTTAATAAGGATAAAATAGGAAATGTAGATACTTTTTGTATTAATTTCAGATAAAAAAATATTTTTTTCATATATGTATAATTGATATAAAATATTTTATAATGTGGATCAGATGGAGTACATAGCATATTTTACATTATTCCCTCTTTTATCCTCTTTTCTCACTTAAGCCTACACTTTTTAGGGCATCACCCAAAGTGTTTTAGGTTTTTAGCACCTTAAGGAGCTTTTTCGCCCTTGACTGCCTTAGTGGAATATTATTAATGTATGCTCTTAATAATTTCAAAGATCTCAATATTAAATATTAAATTTCTTTCACATAGTTAATTTCAAAGTAAAAAATGATAAAGAGCCAATTCTACAAGATTGATCATGTTGATAGGGATGATGCCTCATATTCATCTTCATCATCCTAAAACTTTGAGCTGGAAGCTGATCTTCTATCTTATCTACTCTACTGCCTTGCTCCTCAATTCCCTAAAGCTCCAACCGCTTGTTGTAATGGCTTGCTTTTCGGGTGGATTGCATCCCGAGTGGTGTGATTGAGCCAAGGTGGGCTCAGCAATCAACCTATGTTTCCAGGTGCACATGTAAAGGCATGATTAGTTCCACAAATCTCACCGTACTGACCATAGTAAACCCCTTCTTGTTGTACCGAAATAGAGATCTAATTTAAATAACCAGGTACAGCATCACATTTGACACCTAAGAAAGATACAACCCAACTATGAGGTACTTCAGCAGGTGTTACAATAATACTCCATCCATTTTTTAATATAAGGGATAATTGGGAGAGTTTCCATATTTCAAAATACAAGGGACACATGGAGTTTGTCTAGTGTATTTAATGATTTTTTCTCAAAATATTCATAATTAAGATAATATATTTTTAATATAATTCATTTGTATTAATTGCATAATAAAAGAGTTATTAATATTAAGTGAGGGCATTTTTTTAAACTACTTTATATTCCAGACAAATTTATTACTTTCCTTGATCTGTGTGATTTTATCTCTTGTCCCTTATATTAAGAAACGGAGGGAGTATGTAGGTAAGTTCTGGCTGGTACAACCACTCTATTGTCCACTTCTAATAAACGTGGTTGACCCAATTCTAGATCATTTTCTAGAATCGTATAACTATCAGAAGTTAGTGACTATTCATTAGAAGTGTTATAGTCTGAATACTCATAATTCCGATACCATTGATGCCCAATAACTTTGATAGTAATGGCTGGATCTACTACTACCTCGTCCATTGAGTATTCTAAAGAATTAGAAGAACATGTAATACCAAAAGTGAATGAGTAACAAGCTTAGGGTTTTTATTTTTATTTTAGTTTTTATATATATATTAAATATTTAAATTAAGTAAGCAAAAAAAAAGTGAGCCAACCTACAAATTAGACTAATTAGTTCACTTATACTAGTAGGCTAGCAAGATGAGTCACTTTTTTTTACACCCGTTATATAGTATTCCAATAATTTTAGCTTGTCCCACCATTTTTTGTGACTAAGCGGGTCAACTCATAGGCTTTCAACCCATTTTATTGACTTTATCCTCAATCAATTTCTCAAATAATAGTTCATAAGTCTTACCTAGTGGCCCTCTTATATACTTTTACTCTCTATTTTTTTAAAAAAAAAAGGAAAACTTACTTTTACTCTCTATTTTTTTTTTAAAAAGGAAAACTAATTTCATCTTTTTACCAACAAAAAATAATTTCATTTTTAATAAATACATTTACTCTATTTTTTTTCGTTCACTCCAAATATTCCTTTTTATATATAAAAAAATTTCTGAAACCACTCACGTGCTTCCCTGAACGAGAATATCTCAATTTCTGGCGCAAGTTAGTCCAGGGCAATCTGTAAAGGCCAAAGAGGTATATAAATCTTTAAATTCATTGGAGGATCTTCCAAGACAGTCGGCGACGCGTAAATGATATCACAAGGCAATTTTGCTTCTCTGAAGGTCCAAACTGTCATTTCCATTGCAGGCCGCCCCGCCGCCACCTTCCCCGGAACCAATCGGTTGTTTCACGGTTCCACCTCCATGACGGTTACAACTAACGACAGACTCGACTATATAAACTACTATGATATATAAATTCCCAGATCACGCTTAAAAATCAATAGCCACGCTCACTCATTAGATCAAGTTCACTAGTGTCCAGCTTCAATGGGAGATGCGATCGACGGCAATGTTCTCACGGCCAAATCCCTCGCAAAATTTGGTGTTCAGCACATGTTTGGCGTCGTGGGTATCCCGGTGACGTCCCTCGCGAATCGCGCAGTCTCTCTGGGTATTCGATTTCTGGCTTTCCATAATGAGCAATCTGCTGGTTACGCCGCTTCTGCATATGGCTACCTCACTGGCAAACCTGGGATTTTGCTCACTGTCTCGGGTCCTGGTTGTGTTCACGGCCTAGCTGGTCTCTCTAACGCCATGGTTAATGCTTGGCCGATGGTCTTGATCTCTGGTTCGTGTGATCAGAAGGATTTTGGTCGCGGAGATTTTCAGGAGCTTGATCAGATTACAGCTGTGAAACCCTTTTCAAAATTTTCCGTCAAAGCTAAGGATATAAGAGAAATCCCCAACTGCATTGTTCAAGTTCTTGATTGGGCCGCCTCGGGTCGACCCGGCGGCTGCTACTTGGATCTTCCGTCCGACGTGTTGCATCAGAAGGTATCGGATTCTGAAGCTGAAAATCTGTTAATTGAGGCTGAAAATTTCAGAGATAAAGATAGAGAAGGCGTAGCAAGTCTTCAAATTTCGAAGATTGAGGAAGTGGTTTCGCTGCTTAGACATGCGGAGAGGCCTTTGATTGTGTGTGGGAAAGGAGCAGCATATGCTCGAGCTGAAGATGCTCTGAAGAAGCTAGTGGAGAGTACTGGAATCCCATTTCTGCCTACGCCAATGGGGAAAGGGTTATTACCAGATACTCATGAGCTTGCTGCTACTGCGGCTAGATCACTCGCTATTGGTAAATGCGATGTTGCTCTTGTGGTTGGGGCAAGATTGAATTGGTTGCTGCACTTTGGTGAGCCACCAAAATGGTCGAAGGATGTGAAGTTTATCTTGGTGGATATTAGCAAAGAAGAAATTGAGCTGAGAAAACCGCATGTGGGTTTCGTTGGAGATGCCAAACAGATTCTGGAGAGGATAAATAAGGAGATTAAGGATGACCCGTTTTGTTTGGGTAAGTCTCATCCATGGGTAGAAGCTATATCCAATAAGGCCAAGGAGAATGTGTCCAAAATGGAGGCTCAGCTCGTGAAGGACGTGGTGCCTTTCAATTTCTTGACACCAATGAGAATTATTAGAGATGCCATTTTGGCGTGGGGTAGCGCTGCTCCAATAGTGATTTCAGAAGGCGCAAACACTATGGATGTTGGTCGGTCTGTATTGATTCAGACGGAGCCAAGGACCAGATTAGATGCAGGGACATGGGGAACAATGGGGGTTGGTCTAGGGTATTGCATTGCAGCTGCTGTGGCTTCTCCTGGTCGGCTTGTAGTTGCGGTTGAAGGAGATTCGGGATTTGGATTCAGTGCAATTGAAGTTGAGGTATGATAAGAAAACTGACGCCTATGCTTATCTAGTGAGTCATAGTTTTCAGCTGTACCTTTTAAATTGTGCGTGTTTGTGTCATGGTGTGTGTGTGCGCGTTTTCTCTTTTTGTCTGCTTTGGGAGATTAATAACTCTAACTAAGGGCATAGTTGGCAATGCAGTTTTTCCTTGATAAATTCTGCTCTAAGCAATTATGAAACACTGTCATGCTGCATCTATGTTTTTCTTAGCAGTCTGAGTTTGCGTTAAAGCAGCACATTTCCATTAATCATTTTACCTATTAACTGCCATCATAGAAATGCCTTATCCTTGGGTCATTTCTGTCATGAAAACAGGCCAAATTCCTTCAAACGCTCTGTACTTGACATATTCTTATTATTTGATTTAGAAATTACAACACTTGGTGTCTCTGCCTCCAAGAAGGTATGACACATGCCAAAGGAAAATTGAATGAATTCTCCACAGGAATTGATAGTTGAACTACAAGAATATATACACGCTTCATCTTTTTCAATGTACTCATGGTTCATTGTAGCTAGAAAATTGGATTGTTCTTTCATTATGTATAAATGTCCAAAGTCTTTCCCTTGCAGCCCTGTTGCTGTATACGAATAGGAAAGGGAAGAGAGAACACAGAACATAGCGAACAAACAGTCAAATATGGAAAAGACAGCAATTCGTGTTCTCTGTTTTCTGTAGGTTACCTGCACGATCAGGATAATCACTATTACATATAAATATCTATCTTTAAGTTAAAATTATATACTTGTAATTGACTTAAAAAATAGAGATCTTCCATTCCTTAGTGTTTAGACATGACCTGTTTTTGGGGTTTTTTTTTTCCCTCTCTTAGAGAATTATGACACTGAATGATGTTTTTGCTGCCATATCTATGGATCTGCCTTGTTTTCTTGCTTTCTTCACGTGGGCTCTTAGTATAAGTTGCAACCATGATTTATGAATCACCGAAATGTCCTATTAGTATGGCTTTTCTTTGGCATAATCGAACCCTTATGCCTTATCTATTGACGAAATTCTTTTTGTTTTTATTTCTTCTTCTTTGTTTCATTCCTCTCTTTCCTTGGAATAAGTGTTAGTGAGCTTGATTAATATTATGGATGCATCAATGGCAAACTCTTGGTTTGCATGTCTGTGTAATGGAATGATGGATGTGATGAAAACTCGGTAATTCAAAGTTTAAACGCAGCAACAGAGCAATTACATGAAAATGTACAAAAACTCCCCAACTTTCGAGAGGTTAGGGACCCTCTCCTAGCCAAAACAGTACAGCCGACACAACAGCTGACCAACTAGGACACAGAGCCCTAGGAAAATTACTGTAGCAGACCCCACACATACACACCAGCCCTCCAAGCACGAATGGGCCAACAACATGGGCCTACACTGATCCAACATCCCTGCCTGTTATATTCTGGTCATCAACCTGTTGTCTGAACCCGGACCTCTTGTAAACTTTAGAGACAGGCCCAGCAGGAGGCTAGATATTGGTGGAATGTTGCATCAACATTTGTTGAACACTTCGTTAGTTCTATTAGAGCTCTCTCTCTCTCTCTCGATAATGTTTATGTTTTTGTGTCACTGTCACATCACATCTAAGAACAGTTTGATCAGATTCCATATGAAAGTTCCTTTGTTGTTATCTTTTCAAGTGATGAGGGTCGTTATAGTATCCACAAGGCCTAGAGATTTTTTCTATGGTCTTTCTGTGATAGAGGACATAAGCTATAGTATTTTGGTAGGAGCCAACTAGAGTCTTATTGGACCGATCTATGGTGGCGAGGGTTTATTGGAATAAATGGCTAAGCTTACTTCCTGATTTTATGGCGGTTTAGTTGCTTGCCCTTGGTGAACATTATGCCTATTTGAGGTTTTGACAAGTGGTCCAGCACCCATTTGACCAAACTGGCGATGAAAATCTGTGTCCGTTTCCCATGGGATATGTGAAGAACTGTGCAGATATTATAGTCTTCAATCTGCAGTTTTTTCCTACCTTTTCCGCTGTAAGCTTTTGGTGTCCTTTGCTAGTAGAAGCTTCCTTTCCTTTGTCTTGGTTCCCAGTGTTTCGAAGATGATTTGTATACTTGTAAAATGTGGAAAGTAATACAACAACAACAACAACAACAACATTAGCCTTATCCCACTAAGTGGGGTCGGCTACATGGATTATACGATGCTAATGTGCTCTATCAAATGCCATCTCCTCAGATAAATTATTTCTCAAAAAGTCATTCTTTATCACTTCCCTTAGTGTCCTTTTTGGTATTTCTCTACGTCTTTTGATCAGACTCCTAGCCATTTGATCAATGTGGAAAGTAATACATGAGGAGAAAATGAAATGGAGAAGAAAAAGTTAAGGGACGCAAACTTGAGTCTAGATGTTGCACCTATTGATATCATTTCAAGGCCATTTTAATGGTAAATGAAACCCAGCTGCAAAATCCCAAATGCCAATATTTTGTTTTTCTAAAGAAATGATGTACTTAACCTTGGAGAAAATTGTAAGAGCCACAAGAAGCACATCCCTCTAAAGAAGACTTTGGTCATGAAAAATGTAAGAAATGGTGAAATGGTAGTACCAAAGATGTTGATGGAAGACACTCAATTTTGATGATTTTTATCATTTATTTATCAGCTCCAATACTATGGAATATCCAGTATTAAGGATTTTACATGCCTGCTTATGGATCGCTAACTTTTACTAATAATGTTTCTATTATTTAGTGTTTCTTTTTTACTTTTTAATATATATATATTGTGAATGTAAGAGATTCAGATTGATGTGTCATGTCTTTTGTATTGCAGACATTGGTTAGGTACCAGTTACCTGTGGTTGTGATTGTTTTCAACAACGGTGGAGTTTATGGCGGTGATCGCCGGAGCCCCGAAGAGATGAATGGACCTTACAAAGATGATCCTGCGCCGACTTCATTTGTCCCAGGTGCAGGCTACCATATTTTGATGGAAGCTTTTGGGGGAAAAGGTTATCTTGTTAAGACACCAGAAGAGCTCAAGTCTGCTCTTTCAGAAAGCTTCTCTGCCCGGAAACCAGCTGTCATAAATGTTGTCATTGATCCATATGCCGGTGCAGAAAGTGGCAGGCTGCAACACAAGAATTGAGTTAAACTTGATTGAATCTCTGCTACTTTGCATACGTCCGCTTCATTTTCTGTGGTGAACCTTACATTAGTAAAAAAATAATAATAAATAAATTTATACTTCTGTGGTCAATTCTTCTAGGTTTTCTTGGCTGTAGTTTCTAAAGTGCAAAATCTATGAATAATGATTCATAATCCACACCAACAAGCATACAGCTTGGTAGGAGGTTATGTTGGCTTGACCAGTGGTCTTGAATTTAAGCCCGAGATATGCATATTGAAGTAAAGTTGTTTCTGCAAAGATCCTGCGTTATGGGATGCAAAACAACGGAATATCAAGTGGCAGGCATGTATGGAATTGAGCATATTAGCAGGAAACCAGATGGTCAACTATCTGCTGGTTTAGTGTGATTGATTTTATTACATACAATGTTTGTTAAATTTTTTTTTCAGGAGAAATCTTATTTTGGGTCATGGCATGTTGATGGATGTTAAATCCACTTACATAATTTTTCGAATTAATTGTATATATTTCTCCTAAGTTTTATTTAAATTACATTTTCTTTTTATTTTTTGAAACCAATTCAAACATCTATTATATTTCGTTAAAATTACAATGTCCCTAAAAACAACAAAAAGAATATTATTTAAAATTTTCTTAAACTACATTAAAATTATATGAATTTTATTTTTAAAATATATCCAGATATCTCTTAAAAATAAGATGATGGAGTAAAAAGGGTATAATTTCAAATTTTCAATTAAATTTATTAAAATTTTACATAATTTATTTTTAATTTTAGTGAAATATTTTTGCTGGATTTTATAAAAGTTTATTTGATTTTAATAAAATTTATAAAAGAATTAAAAATTGTATAAGTTTTAAAAATACAAATAATATTCGTATGATTTTAACAAAATTAAAAATTGGAGAAAGCTGAAACACTTACATTTATATATTTAATATATTTTTGTCCAATCCAATAAGAACAAATATATTTCAAAATTAAAAATGAGATAATAATTTCAATAATAAGAGTTAGTTACATGATAAGTGATATGTCATTTTAATTTGATTGAAAAAATATTTTAAATAAATAAGTTTAATTACGTAACTTTTTTTCTTAAAATTTTTTGTAATTTATTATAATTTGTTTTTTTTATTAGTCTCCACTCACATTGTTGACCTTCCTTCTCCTTCAAATGGTTCACAATCACCTCTCCCTGCCAAGTTGCAACTTGGCCTCTCAATATAACTTAAAATTTTAGTATAAATCTTTATTAATTAAAATTTATACTAAAAAAAGTTAAAATTATTAATATACCCCTATAATATAAAATCTCTAATTTCTATCCAAATCAAATCTAAATAAATTTAAAATTTTTATGTAAGAAATATAGCATATTTATTAAAAAAATTTCAATAATTAAATATAGAAATATTTAAATGAATATGTTTTAAAAATCTTGAATTAAAAATTACTAAAATTTATAATAAAATAAAAATGTAGAGCAATCATTATAAAATATAAACAAAATAATGAATTATATTATTCGCAAGTCATGAATAATGTAATTTTTTTAATTGGCTGTGGGCAAATTACAATACTCATTCTCTTTCAAAGTTAAAAGTTGAAAAATGTTTATATATATATACAAGCTTTAAAGCTGCAATCTTGCTGTGGCAAGTCATCAAGTTGTTTTGAAAAGGAAACATACAGTTGAATGATCGATGTGGCATATGATGTGTAATTGGCATTATTGCATTTTTATTTATTTTGGTAAATTGATTCAATTGATTATTGTTATATAATTATTATAATTGAGATTCAATATGAATTAATTATTGATTGATTTGATTTGATTTGATTTCAATTTTGTATTAATTGCATTAGTTAGCACTTGAAATCCTATTAATCATATTTAATGCATTTATTATTTTATAAAAAATTTTTAATAAAATTTCAAATCAACAGTTAATTATTTTATTAAATTTGAAATTGCATATATATATATATACACACACTCTCATGATCCTCAATATAATATTTTTTTAATCAAATTATGTGGACTAATGATAAAAGTTAAAATCAGTTAACTATCCTAATTTTTTTTTCAAAAAATATAAGATTTTTCCAAAACTACTCTTATTGAATTCTTTCATTTTCTCTTTCTCATGAATTAAATATGAATATTTTTTTTTATAATGCATAATAAATACTACATCATACTCCCTCCATTCCAAAACTTTTTGTGATTTAAGGTTATGACATATGGATTAAGAAATCATTCATCAATACATACACGGACAAAAATACCCTAATCTAATTAATCTATTATAATTAAGAGATATTAAATTGGCTAGTCACCTAAGAGAAGATGAATTGGGTATTACAAAATTTTTGTCTTTGTGGGCAACAATCCAATGTATCAATATGAAGCATAAAAATAGGGATGAATAGAGAAAATAAAGGGATTAAAGAAGAACAATACACAAAAGATTTATTCAAGTTTAACCCAATCATTTGGCCAACTTTTAGTCTCTAAGTAATCCCCTTGAGATTTTTTACTATATTCCATAAATTTGATTCGAACATTTGTGAAGTCTTAATATATCACAGACTCCTTCACTAAATCTATCACTTTTCTACACCTTTTTTGATATGATTACAAATCTCCTCAAGATAACCTAACCTTGAGTAATATCTCTAGAATATCTCACCTAAATATTCTCTCTCATATAGAAACGAATATTACAAATTATATGCCCCCAGGACATATAGCACAGTGGTAAAAGCCGTGTCATTGTTGACAAAAGGTCTAAGGTTTGAAGTCTAATTACTATGTCACACATCCTATGATTCACCTTCCCTCTTTCTCCCCCCCCCCCCCCCCAAAAAAAAAAAGACCTGGGGTGGTGAGGACACTCGTGATGAAGCGTCATCCTAAAAAAAAATATTACAAATTATATAAACTCTCACTTGTAAAGAGTAGATAGAAATATTATAGTTCAAAGAGTTATCTCACTATGATGGATAAGACTTTCAATCAATGGAACAATATTTTGACTCTAAAATAGTTAATAATTTTTCCAACCAGCTTAAATGCGGTCTTATATATAGATTTCAAGCAAATTTAGCTGTTATAGATGAGAACAAGCCATTACTAAGCTTGTTGTGACGTTAACTTACTACATTAAGAGCGTGTTAGAGCTTAGAATAAGCCTGATAGGTTAATAGAACAAGTCAACTAGTCATTAGATACATCTCTTAACATTGGATCAGGTTAGTCTACTAAGGTGGGGGAACTTAGTCGACTATCAAGTAGTAATTTGAATTCCATGTTAGAATAACCTATTTCAGTTAATAGACTAAGCTATTAGTTCATGGAAACCCATAAACTTAAGTTTATAGTTAGAAGAATAAGCTATCTAGGATGTTATTCTTTATTCCAATAAGCTTCAAGTCAACTAAATTGGGTTTTTGAAATAGTACCCTTAGTCTAACAAGTATCAAGTCTTAGTCCACTAAGCATATTGTTCCAATCAAGAGAAATGCTCTAAGGTACCACGATATCGAACTATCCTCCATAAGATACCAGACTATGAAGCTATAACAAAGAAGTTTCTCTTCCTATTTCAACAGCTTATTCTACTAAGGTGGATACGATGTTTTACTAGGCATCAACTCAGAAAAGAACAATATTGAACAACTCATGATATTCTACTAACCTAATAGCTTTAGTTGAATAAGCTTAGTACCATATGCAAAAATAAATTCAAGGTTAGGATGTTAGTGGAATATTTTCCCTATAGCTTAGTCAAATAAGCTAGATTTGCCATAAAAACAACTTTGAAAACACTAAACTAGCTATTAAAACTCAATCAATATGCTTATTTAAAATTGGTGGTAAGAGAATTAAGTAAGTTTAAAGTTATTAACTATTACTTATCATAAGAGAAAAAAATAAATACAACATTTGACTAACAATATTATCTTAGATTCACTTTATCATCGGCTCCCTTAATATTTACACATTCTTTCAATTTTTGAAGCATTTTTTTACTTGATATCTCTTTGAGTTGTGCATGATATTAATAATTTTTCTTTTTACTTCAATACTTACTCTATTTTCTTAAATAACTTATATTGAATATAACTCTCTTTCAAGTAAAGCAATTGGTCCAATCCATATAAAATGATAGTCATGATATAAATGAACACTATACATACATATCATGCAAATTTTTTACTCAACTATTTGACATAACCAAAATTAATCATGCTAGTCATTGAACCTAATGAGAAAGAGAAGAAGAAAAAAAGATTAATAATAATAAAAGAGGGTATAATTGGAAAACCAAGCCTTAAAATTTTAAAACAATAAAAGTTTTGGAATAAAATTCAAAATCTAAAATAACAAAAGTTTTGGAACAAAGGAAATATTCTAGAAAGAGTCTTAGACTTAGAACCTATGTAACTCCGATACGGGTATGTATATCAGATACGATACAGCATGATACAAAAGATATGACAATTTTTAAAATTTTAGAATACGAGTATAAGAGATATTTATACATATATAATATTATTTATATAATTATTTATATGTATAATTAATAAATTTACCTATTAAAATAAAAGTGGGTATCAAATATTTTAAAAAGTGTAGTATCAACGTTAAAATAAACCATAAAATATTTATAATAATTTCAAATAGCTCTATTTTAATGTAAAAATTTGAAGTGGTACAGATGGGTATAAAGTGGTACGGATGGATATGCATGCATAAATACGGTACGAGTATATTATCGTATCGTGTATCGGATATGAGTGCGTCTACTTTTTTGAAGTATCGATGCTTCATAACTTAGAACTGAAATAAAATGCCATATATTGAGAACCGAAGGAAGTATAAATGCATTGAATACAATTCATAGGTGTTAAATGCAATTTAAAATAATTAATATGAATTTGAAGTACTCATTTTCATTTTTAATATAAAATCATTTTAATCGAATCATGCGGATTAAAGATTAGTGTTAAAATTAGTTAACTATATTAATTTTTTTTAAAAAAATGCATAATATCTTTCCAAAATTAACCTTGTTGAACTAATCCCAAATATAGGGTTTTTTTCCTTAATTCTAAATACAAGACCCTTTCTAAAATTTAAGACAATATTTATTATATATTACCAAAAAATATCCTTATTTAATTTAAGAGAGAGAGAGAGAGAAAGGAAAATTCAACCAAGGTAATTTTGGAATGATATGGTGATTTTTTTAAAAAAATTAAGGTAGTTAATTAATTTTAACTTCTATTCTTAATTTAAATGATTTGGTTAAAAAATCTTATTAAAGATAAGAGAAAATACTTCAAATTTATATTAATTATTTTAAATTGCATTTAATACCTTGTAAACTGCATTCAATGCATTTACTTTTTGTGATTTGGAAACATGTAGTAATTGACAATTATCTAAATTTTGTAGCCATTAACCCACTATTAATTAATCTGAATGATTACAATTAGATTAAGTATTACCATATTCTAAATTATGAATAATTAAACATTAAATAATTAATACTAATTTGACCTATAGTCACCACTCTATATAACCATTTTATGCCATCTTCTTTGTCCATTCAGAACATCTCTTCGCCATCTCCAGCGTGCTAAAAGATCTGTCGAGAAGGCAATTATGCTTTGCCGTACTATTATACTTTGGTATTGGTTATGCTATTACACATTCATCATCTTTCATTTTTTTTTTCTTTCCAAATGTACATTCACTTTTAAAGATATCTGAATTGATTATCATTATAGCTCTAACTGACGAGTACAGTTAGTATATGGGAGTTTGTTAGGTAAAGGTACTTTTCCCTGTCTTCTTTTTTTTATAAAGTTTCCCACGAGTTTGTCACTTGGATTAATGTTCTGGTTTGTCGTGTGGGCAAATCTGTAAAAGTAAATCTGACGTCTAAAGATCAGTTGGTTCTACCAAAAAAAAAATCAGTCAGTTGCTTGGTCCCAGCTAAAGGGTTGGCGGATCATAAGGATATTATTATAAGCCCTGGAATCTTTAGAATTTCAGAGATTGTTTTCCTGGAGGGCATCATACAGCATCTCAAGAAATCTCTAATATAATTAACAGTCTCCAAAAATTGTTGAATTTGTTTGACTGTAAGATTTTCATCAGGCAGGTAGAGCAATTCCTAAGCTATATGTGGGTTGGGAGCCTTCGTATTTACACCTAATTAATAATGTTTAAATATGACTTAATAGTACTAAATACTAAATAAATTTATAAAAAAGAAAGTAGTAATTTTTTTGCATACTTTTGCAATTTTAAGCATAATATTTTGTTATATTATAAAGTTTTAATTAAATTTTAGTTAATATATAATATAACAATAAAATATGGTTTCTTTATAAAAATGATGGCTCATAAGATTCCGTAACCTTTGATGTAATTAAGGATATAAAGAGCCATACACTTTACAAAATATTTACCACAATGGTCAATATTTTATGAAGGTCGGCTTCTATTACAATGATTTTCATACTTTTTTTTTTGTACGTAGAATTCGATTTAAGAGAGGCTGACTCCTGTGTCTAATTTTTTTTTATTTTTTATGTTACAAATTTTTTCAACTTAGTATCACAACTACTCCTTCTGTTCCCATAAATTAAATACAAATGATCAGGTGTTTTTCCCCCTAAATATAAGATATAAAAATGAGTTATCTGATATATTTATTTATTTATTTTTAATTTTACCCTTTATTTATAGATGAACACAATTAATTTTTATTAATTATAAGGTAAAAGTGATAAAAATTAAATTGAGGCATTTTAAAAAATATTTTAAATTCCTAACAAACTTAATGCTATCTACTATTTTTAACTATATTTTTTAATATATATAAATTAATTATTTATATCTTATATATAGAAACCAAGGAGGAACATAAGAGTCTCACCCCAAATCGAACCATTTTTTGGTACCCCATCTCTCATCAATCATCATAATCATAAAATATATAGTATAAATAAATGTAATTGATATATTAATATATTTAATTCACTTAAATGAAATCCATAAAAACACGTAACCTGTCCTTGACATATCGTAAAGATAATATATATATATATATATTATAGATATTATCTATAAGATATTGGAGTATTTTTTATATTATCATTAAGTATGGGAAGGGTTATTGGAGGGAATGGGTGATAGCTTGCTGCCACTCAACGTTGAAAAACATATAAAAAAAAATTTGTAGGCATTTAAATCCGAATGATTTTAAGTTTGTAAATTTAAGTTATATACAGTAAAATTTATTTAAATAAAATTCAAATAAAAGTAAGTTTATTGTGGCAGCATCATAGTCATCATAAAATTCTTAAAATGTCACATCCATGAGGTACTGTATTCAAAAGCTTGCAAGAAAGAACATAGTATAAAAATGAGTTTATTGTAATATGATTTATATTTAAATATTTTTTATTTTAAAAGTAAGTTTGATAAATTAGTTGTGAGATACAAGTAAGTTTACAAATTAAAAATTATTTTTTTCAATTCGTTGGTCAAACCTTAATTTGGAGATAAAAGTAAATTTACAAAATGAGATTTGCAAATATGTCAAACAACATTTTTCTTTTAACTTCAGTTTGCAAACCCACTTTTGAAGGTGTCAATGGAAATCCAAACATGCACTTAAATGGAGTCCTTCATTCCATGATCATTACAGTGATCACCATAGTAAGATCTAGACTGTCTTGTTTCAATTTGAACAGTTCAGATCTAAAGTTTTTTATCTTGATTTTTTAAATGATAATGTTTTTTTTTTAAAAAGTGACAGTTATAAAATTATCTTTATTTTATTTTCTATATTTAATAAAATAAAAATATATTAAAAATATAATAATTAAATTAAATTTAACATGGACCGTCTAGATTTATTTAGATAATCTGGATTAATGATGAGTGTTGGATGTTAATTATAATAATGAATACCTAATGCATTTTCTATCAGATGGGCCATTTGGCACCACGTTTAGGACCACCACCTACGTGGTGCCAAACCCACCCTAAGACACATAATAGGTGTCTTTTAGATCAAATTCTTTTAGAAAATTATGAAAATTGGTGTGATAGAATTCCAGTTTTACAATTTACGGCATCAACATTTTTATATCAGATGCATCGTATCACAAAGTCATTTACAATTTTACAGCACACGATTCCTCTCATGAATACTTTCTCTTGAACTCCATGCATGGAAATTACAAGTCACACATCTAATTATGATGAATATCTTGAGAAGGGTAGCATCCTGTTATTTTTTATTTATTTTTCTTTCATAGCATCGGGCTAAAAAGCCTAAAAAGAAGACAGCTTTAAGGTCTATTTGGTTGATTTTTTTCCAAAAGAAATTATAGTTTTTAACTATGGTTTTTCTAAGAAGATGTATTTGGATAAATATAAATTATTTTTTTAAAAAATAAAAAAATGGATTAAACCATAATTTTGGAAAAGAAGGTGTATATTGACTTTATATTATATATTTAAAACTACTTTTAACTCTTATTATCTAAATAATTTTTTTTATCAAACTATGGTTTTACAAAAAAAATATCTAAACAAAATAATTTACAACAAACTTACTTTTAACAAACTTCATTTTTACAAAGTTTATCTATTCTAACTTACTTTTACAAAATTGAAAACTAAAAGGGCCTCTAGTATCCCATGAAACTGACTAATATAAATAGACAAGTTCAGATCAATCAATATATACCGTTTTATATAACGAATATATAGCAAGTAATACAATCCGTAAAAGTTATGAATAATAAAGTAATATTTTAAACTCTATAATCTATATAATGCGGTATATTTGCAAGCATCTTCATCGACGGGAAAAAAAGAAGAGAAAATTAATATATTGTTATTATACCTTTGTAATTATTTATTCTTCATCCATATATATCATGTATGTACGTATAAATCAGAAGTCATGGTATATTTTCACTTGGGTAAGCAACGAAGGGGCAAGGAAAAAGAGCTTCACACAAGATTTAATTTGTCTCTTTGCAGATACCAAAGGTAGAGCCAATCAATCATATTAAAAGGGATCCATATATATATGTATATATACATAGAGAGAGAAAGAGAGAGATATCGACAAAAGAGATCGAGAAAGAAGAAGAAGAAGAAGAAGAAGAAGAATGGGAGAAGAGAAGAGGAGATGGATAATAGATGAAGTGAAGAGAGGAGGAAGGATAGCAGGTCCAATGGTGGGAGTTGCAGTGGCGCAGTATCTGATGCAGGTAGTGTCGGTGATAATGGTGGGACATGTGAGCCAACTCTCTCTTGCTGCCATCGCCATTGCCACCTCTCTCACCAATGTTTCTGGCTTCAGCCTTCTAGTAAGTTCTAATTTTTACATTAACTACTACTATTTATAAAACATATACACATGAACAGGGTAAATCGATTCTTCAAACTCCTACACAAGACCCAAAATCTAATTATGCCAAAAACTATATTTGAAATTCTTGATAAATTTCTTAATTTCTGTCTCAACATTTCAATCTTTGGTTAAGTTTGCAATTATCACTGTGAGGCCAATTAACCAGACCTTGAAATTTTGGCTAATCAAGAGATCAGAAACTTCATCAGTTTCAGCTTTTGACTTTATTGAATTGAACTGAGGTAGCTTTTTATTTTTATTATACTGTTTAAAAAGAAGAACAATTTTGTATGATATCTATCTCATACTAATATAATTAATATATTATAATAAAATATAGAATGGATTGACTATTGTAGATAAGACTTCATTTTACTTAATTTCTTTAATTTTTTGTTTGGGTACAAATTTTACCTTTTTAGATTTTTTTAGTTTGGGTGCGTGCATAAATTTTGAGAATACAATGCAAGGACATTATTATTCCAGTTAGTTTTTTTTTTTCCTTAGCAAAGATATAAAACTTATTTTTATTGATATATTTTTTGTCTTCTATTCTATTTCACGTTACTCGCCAAACGAATCATCGAATCGTACAGGATTGGATCTTTCTATTATGATTTGAATCTTTTGATTGAGATAAACTCTGACCTTTTTAGAGTCCAATTTTTGTCTTTTCTTGATTTGATTAATCCAAATTGGTTTGGGGAAGAGTGTTTTTTTTGGCTTCACTTGTCAACTTGGATCATCATTTTCACAAAAAAAATGGATCTGATTTCTTGGTATAAGAAATACAGTAATATTAATGGAAAACCGTACATCTCAGTTAGATTTTCATACATGACTTTCTTGGAAAACTGTAAATTTCTTTAAAAAGAATCATTATCTAAAATAAAAATATTTTTAACAGCGAGTAGTTTTTTTGAAAAAAATGATAATTAATTATTAAAAATACAAGATGCAGAGTTCAAATTTTCAAATTTTCCTACCAAAATATACAATGATTATAATCACACAATCGAGCCCTTCCCCCGCCTAAGGTGTCCATTTGCTAAGTTCAGATTTATAAGAATATATTTTTTCTCGGTTTCATTTTATTTGTCATTTTAAAGAATTTTAAATATCTCAATTTATTTGTCATTTTATATTATTAATAAAGTATTAATTATTCTTTTTACTTTTTTACCCTTTATTAAAATTAATAGTAGGTGGAATATTAGTCTTCTTTTAGCATTTAATTCAAGGATATTTTGATAAAATACTACTAAATTTTATTATAATCTAGATCATTTAATAGTTTTATTAATTTGTATAAAAAATCTTAAAATAACAAATAAAATGAGACGGAAGGAATACATGTTATTTTTAAAATGTTAAAATCCTTTATAATTTTTTTAGCATTAAGATATCCCCAATTAACACTCAAAAACTAACTTCTTTAAGACATAGAGATCATCAAATTGGATTTTGCTATTCCTAACAAACCTTTTCCTTACACACATTTTTTTATTAAAGTAATGTATAAAGTAAAATACTTTATAAATATTTGACAATAATTTATTATTATAAAGTAATTATAATATTTTTTTAGTAAATTGTTTTTTCCGCTAAAAACTATTTCATCATCCTAATCCTTCTAAACACACACACACTTGACAGTTTTTAGGCATCGAGGGTTTATCAAATGTGACTCCATTATATCCTCTCTCTCCCATACATGCGCAACCAAACTTTTCTATATACTTACTACATGAGATATATAGAAGTTTACCTCTGTACACCAAAAAAAAAAATAGAAGTTTACCTCTTGGTAACATTCCTATGAGATACACAAGCACATTTCACAGTTGATTTTAGACTTTGATTAATTGAAGATTTTCGGTGTGTGTGTGTGTGTGTATTTATATATATATATATGAATGTGGAGCAGTCAGGAATGGCAGGTGGATTGGAAACCCTATGTGGTCAAGCTTATGGAGCAGAGCAGTATCACAAACTAGGGATCTACACTTTCACTGCCATCATCTCCCTCTCCCTGGTCTGTGTCCCAGTCTCTCTTGTATGGACTTTTTTCCACAAACTACTCCCCCTCTTAGGCCAAGACCCTCTCATCTCCTTCCAAGCTCGCACCTACTCCATCTGCCTCATACCTTCACTTTTCGCTTCTGCAATTCTCAAACCTCTCTCCAGATACTTCCAGACTCAGACTCTGATATTTCCCATTCTCTCTAGCTCCTCTCTCGCGCTGTGCCTCCATGTCGTAGCGTGCTGGACTCTGGTGTTGAAGTTGGGGTTAGGGCTTGTTGGTGCTGCAATCTCGTTCAGCCTTTGTTCTTGGTTCAATGTGATTCTGCTTGTGTTGTACGTTAAGTATTCTTCTGCTTGTGAGAAGACTCGCATCGCTTTTACCAAGCAGGCTTTGCTTGGTGTTGCAGACTTCTTTCGCTTTGCTGTTCCATCTGCGGTTATGGTTTGGTATATCTTTTTACTCTGATCTTTTTCTAATTTTGCCGGTGAACATTATTGTCATTTACTGGAACTTAAATCTTCAAATTTTTTGTAGTCTAAAGTGGTGGGCATGCGAGCTGTTTATATTGCTGGCTGGACTCTTTCCAAATCCAAAGTTGGAGGCTTCTGTCTTGTCAATATGGTAATTAAGCATTTGACTCACCAAGTGATATTTCTCTTTTCTTTTTTTTTTTATTTTAGTCTTGATATATAGATATATATATGTAAGCATTTTTTAAGTCATGAGACTTGTTTTGATATTGATGAGCCTCAGAATCCAACTCAATTATTCCAACTTTTGTCTATTTGAAACAACACTTCCATTGTGGGTTTAATTTACCCTCGGTCTCTATTGGATTTTATTTACGATATCTCTTTGTTAACTATTTCCTTTTTTATGTGATCAGCCTTACTATCTCAACATTGCACTTCACCGTATCATACGGGTTTGGAGCTGCTGCTAGGTTTGTTGCTTACTAAACATGTCGCCACTGCTCATATTATTTATTTACGTACGTTAACTAAAAAAAGAGACATTAATTCATCGTAAGTTTGATGTGACACACACATATATGCAGTACGAGAGTTGCGAATGAGGTAGGAGCAGGGAACGCAGAAGCAGCAAAAGTGGCAGTTGCAGTATGGATGGTAGTGGGAGGGACAGAGGGAGCCATTGTGAGTGGAACCTTATTAGCATGCCGACACATATTGGGTTATGGCTTTACCACCGATAACGAGGTTGTCCACTACGCTGCTTCGATCAACCCTCTCTTGTGTGTCTCCATTTTCTTCGACTCCTTGCAAGCTGTTCTTTCCGGTAATTATTTCTTCCTCCGGTTTATTATATCATGTATTTTCAATAATTTTACGCATCTTACAAGAATATTACATCCTCAAACTTCTAAAAAAAAAGGGTGAAAAATTTCATTTATACCCCTATTTGTTCCATTCCTTTTCAATACTTTAGCATAAGTTATAAAAGTAATCATTAAATAAATTAAGGATAAAAAAGACAAATCAATACATGACATTTTATATTATAAATCAATAAAAAAAACCTTTTAAATCACCTTATAATTTGAACTATAGGGATTAATATAATATAAACTAAACTCACACTCATCTCTGCTCTTAGCATCATCATCATCCATCACCCTCTACTTTTGAACTCATACACACATATGCTCACACACACATAAACAACTAAATAAGTTTTTCTACATTATACGGAATTTGAGAAATGACCGCGTTCATGTTTGTCGTCTAATTAAACTCTGTATAATACATTGAAAAAAGTGTCTAATTTAGTGAAATTGGAAGAACAGGAGTAGCAAAAGGAAGTGGGTGGCAACATGTGGGAGCATACGTGAACGTGGGAGCATTTTATGGAGTAGGAGTTCCTGTGGGAGCTGTACTTGCCTTTGTTTCACATCTGAGAGCCAAGGGACTGTGGATTGGACTTCTCTCTGGCTGTCTTCTCCAATCTTTTCTGCTTTCTCTAATCACTGCTCTCACTAACTGGACAGCACAGGTCGGTTTCCTCTTCTTTCTCACATATTCTTAGTTACTTCCCTCTTTTTTGGTTATGAATTAGGAGTGTCTTGTGTCCCTACAGTAGAGACTGATTTCCTTTGAGATACTAAAGGTAAATGGTAGTACTCTTCCAACTAACTAGATTTATTTTATACATAAATATTAATATTTGAACTTCCAACTATTTGCTTAAGGACTAAAAGTCTCTACCATTCAAATCAACCTCAATTAGTTAATTACTTCTTTTTTTCTTTCTCTTGTTTTGGTGAATGTAAATTAACACTCTGTATGATGTTAAATAGAATGTTGTGTGCAATTTTGGTTGTGCAGGCAAATAGGGCTAGGCAAAGAATATTTGATTCCAAATCTTCGGATGCAAATGAATCTTAATTATGAGCAATCATGCAATCAAGCGTGGAAGATTGCTTCGTTTTAAATGTAGTTGGCCGTGTTCTGTAATTATTTACAGCTTTCAATGTTTGAGATTGTCTCCTCAATCATTTTATTCTGTGTATTAAATGACATGTGACAAGATAATTGGACGTTGCTTGCTTAATTATAAGTGACTACAATTAAAGGCAATCTCAAAAAAAAAAAACCATAGATAGGGTCCTACTTTGATTCTCATTTCACAGTGCATTCTCCATTAATTATTTGAGATCTTAACTGATTAAAAATTAAATTAGGTATAAAGCGAATAATGTTTAGTCTATTAATATATAATATAAAGTAGAGGTCGAAAACACAACGTGTCGCAATTTTAAGTCTCCACATTATTACATTGATTATAAAAAAACCTGACCCTATATTTTTCAAAAAATATTTATTTTCTTATATATGTTTTCATTCTTTTTAAAATTTGATATGATGATAAATACAAAAATGAAAATCATATAATATATTTATAAAAAAATTATGATTTGATTGTCTAAATTTACAATTAAATCTATATAAGATAAATATAGAAATGAAAATCATATATATATATTTGTGAAAAAAAAATCATGATTTGGTTGTCTAGATCAATAGTGAAATATATATAAATCTATATTATGTGAATTTCTTGCATCACTATGAGATGGATCTTTTCAGCTCATTCTTAGTTTTGAAACCATTGAGGGTAAAATATCATTGCATTATTTTTTGCAATGCAAACCACCGAATTGAATCAGTCTATTGACAAACCTTTGTCACTACTGTCTTTTTTGCTGTTAGTTTTGACTTTAACATCCTTTTCTCCATTGCTCAATTTATTCTTTTTTTTTTTGTATAAATTACAGGTATCTTCCTATTGGAGGCAATCCTATTCGAGGCACGATCAGGTACTAAATATGAGCACCTCTCCTAACGGGGTTCTCAATTTATTCTTTAATTTGTAATAGTTTTCCCCCATTATGGTTGTTGATGTTGTTGATTTTTAATTTGGTTATCATACTCAGGGGTACTCATTATGAAGGTGCTTGGTTCATATCTTTGGTCATTAGTGGCACTGCTGCTTACGCCATGCCCTCAATAAATGCTTAATATAGGCTAGCTTTTGAATTTTATATTACAAATAAATATATCTAAACTTTCTTATTTTTGCGAAATTGTGGATATTTACATTTTTTATATTTTATCATAAAAGGAGAAA
This sequence comes from Adenanthera pavonina, assembly GCA_026686845.1. Taxonomy (NCBI): domain Eukaryota; kingdom Viridiplantae; phylum Streptophyta; class Magnoliopsida; order Fabales; family Fabaceae; genus Adenanthera; species Adenanthera pavonina. The sequence continues at coordinate 45,852,043 of JAIVEN010000001.1, read as the reverse complement.
ATACTATATGTTTCCATTGTATTGTGTACATATTTTCATTATATTATGAAAAAGGAAAAATGATATTTTAGGACCAAAACATTCAATTAATACCATTTTAGGATTCAAACATTCCAAAATGACATTAAGAGACCAAGGTCTTAAACTAATCAAAATTTAAAAATGGAAATTACCTGAATACCCTCTGATAAGTGCATAGTCTGTCTACTCCATTTTTTTAGCTCGTGACCTTCCCACTTGGGCATGGTCTTTCCTTCCTCCATTGCATTCCTTCTTCCCACCATATTGTACATCATTCTCCATCTTTCCATCTCCATTTAGTCATCGTTCCATCTCAATTGGTCGTTTCCTCCACAATCGGTCTTTCCCTCCATCATATTTCTTCTTCCCTTTTCCATCAGTCCTGCCCTTTATTATGTGAATGTTGTCTAGGGAAGCATCGGTCTTCTATTATGTACTAAGTATCTCCTCTACTTAGGGTCAAGCTTAGTAAATACAAACAATGCTATAATTTTGTGGCTTTTAGGAATGGATATGTAAATGGTTCCTTTACTCTAAAGTTGATGTTGCATTAAACAAAAGTTATTCGCAAGTCAAATTGAGTTTTCATGCCTCTTCTTAGAGATTCTCCAACACAAAGAAAAGTTCAAGAAGTGCAATGAGTATGTTTGAAGTTGCTAACCCTAGTGTTCATGTTAATATGAACCATTTCTAAGTTAATATGAACCCTTTAAGTGAGAAAGTAATGAAAAATATAGACTATATATCATAGGTGTTCATGTTAAACCCTTATCTTTGATTGGATATTTGTTTTGTACAGTGAGTATTAGTCGTTGATTCATTTTTTTAACGTTAATCCATGTTCTATAATTTGTTGGTCTGTCAGTTTTAACTAGGGGGTGATTTATTAATAAATAAAAGAATATCAGTAGCAAATATTGAAATGTAGTAAAAAGTCTTCAAAGTATTCCAGAGGTCGAACCCAAGGGAGATAGTAAATTTATTAGTCCAAACTTTTAATCACAAAATCAAGTGAGAATCAAATTGGGAATTCAAATTAAAAAGCAAAGAAATAGAAAACAAAACGAAATCTGAGTTTGATTCAATTCTAGAAACGTTAAGGGATCATGATTCACCTTATGAAATAACTAGATTTTAATTCTTAGTTAGACTCTATATAATTATAGTGACTATTGTTTCTAAAGCATCCTAATTACTTCTTGGTCAATTAATGCTTATTTAATTAGGATTCAATTCGCTCTTATGTAATTAAAATTCCTAATTAAACCTTGAAAACTATAACGTATATCACCACGAATTCCTAATTCTATCTTTAGATTAGTTATTCATGTTTATTTCTCTAGATCTAGATTCACTCTTTACCTCTCAATCTATCAAGTTTACCCACTAATTAAATTCTATGGTGACCAAGCATAAAATCCACATGAACGAATAAAAAGATAAATATAATAAAAAGATAAATTAAATATAACTTGAAGAACAAATCAACAGAGTCTTAACTAAAGAAACAACTTCAATCCATCTCAGTCAAGCTACATCCCTACCAATGACTGGGAAATTTAGCTACTTATAGAATTAGAAATCAACACTAAACTAAAATCTCAAACTATTGTAAAAATAACAAGAAAAAAGAGTTATAGTAGAAGAGAATGAATCTATCTCTAATACTCGCTAGATCTCATTGCTCTTTCTCTATAAGATACTCCTAGTTGCTCCCAGATGAGTTTGGAACCGTGTTCTCTGGCATCCGAGAGTGTTTCTCGATCTCTTATTATATTTCTATCGTGTCTCCTTATATAAAAAAAATTTAAAAGCTCGTAAAAGCCCAAAATATCACAAAAATGTGTCAAAAACATGTTTTTATGGACTTTTGTTGTTTGACCCTGCGCCGGGTAGCCATAAAATCAACAAATACGTTGCCGGGCACTTCCAAAAGTCAGAAAAATAAAAAAATTCATGTTGACCTGGTGCCAGATGAGTTTGACCGGGCACTGGGTGGATCAATGCTATAGACAACGACTTCGTTAAGCTTCCAAAAGTCACTAGCTCGTGTTGATATTTTAAGTTCAATTTTCACCATGATAACATTGGAATTTGAGAAAACTTAAAACATGAAATTGTAGCTCTATGTCTTATCTTTTCAACTCATCTTAAATCACCTCAATTGGAGTTCATATGTGAGAGTTGTGATCAAAATACCAAAGGATGTTGAAACTTTTTAGCATGAACGATTTGTAACGTTTTTGCTCCAAATATTTCCAAATAAATCTATAATGCCATGAAACAAAAAAATATGTAAAATCATGCTAAAATATACCACTGTAAACATATTTAGATGCAATTTGGAGTTTAAATATAAGTATTTTACATGTATAAGATGGACACATCATATGTGAGTATTAAAAATTTGAAATTGCATTAGTAAAAATGGGATAACAGTTGATAATTCATTATGGTTATTAATAAATCATGGTTTGATAGAGTAACATATTATAACATATCTCCAGTGCTTATTAGTGAATATCAATAGCAAACATTAGGAAAGATTGAGTAGTATATAGCAAAATATCAATAGTAAATTCTAAAAGATTTAGTAGTAAATATGGAACAAGAGTTGAGAAATCATTATTATTATTAATAAATAATGACTTGATAGAGTAACATACTATAACATTTCTAATTTTTTATTTGTCCAGGTTGATATATAAGTAGTGGAATGGCAAAAGAAATTTTTCGTTATTTTCATTTTGGTGGAGAAATGGTGAAGGATTTTAATGGCACTTTGCATTATGATGGGGGGCAATCAAGTGGAAGTTTGATTAAAGAAGGACCTTGAAGAACAGATAATATTAATATCATCATTTATCAGCTATAATGTTCATTGTTCAAAGTTGAAGTATACATTAAAGTTTAATGATACAACATTTTTAGATCTCATAGATGATGGAGAGGTAGAAAATCCAATTAAGTTCAATGACCATTTTGCTCATGTATATATCATTAGGAATAGTCATCAAAGTACAGAGGCAATAATAGACTCACCTGAATGATAAGTTTTTACATGTGCATAAATATAATCATCTTGTTATTGTTTCAGGGAAGTAATGAATTTGTAGTCATTGAACAAGCAGGATAGGGTTTTTAAATTAATGGTGATTCACACTTTGCCTCTCCCTTAGCATGAGATCGATCTTTTACCTTGTGCAATATTGTAACACCTCATCTTAGGACACTTTTCCTATAAATACTACCTCATTTAGATGTAATATAATGACTTACGAGAGCTTGAACTAATGAAAATCTCAAAACTATAAAAACTGTTTTCAGTGTATTATTTTTGTAATTTAGTAGAAAATTTTGAAAATTCATTACTAAATGAAAAAAAATTCTTTTACTATGATTCAAGTCTCTAAAAACCGTGCACATCTTGAATTTCATGGGAAAAAAATATGAAAATGGAAATTGGATGCATCAATTAATATAGTTTATTTGTCCAAGTTTATTATTCATTTTCTGCTTCCAATTTCAATCCAGATTCTGATCCATAATATTAAAATTTCATATCTCACAATTCTTAGGGTCATTTCCTATTTTCTCTACAGCATTTGAAATCTCTACATGTCTACTTTCTAAATATATTTATTTTGTACGTTTATTCAATTCGTACAAGTCTTAGCATCATTATGAATCATCAAGGGTCAAAATAATACTCTACTGGAATAGTTTTAGGAAACCTACTTAACTTTCATTATATAGCTCCAGTTACGTCCAAACTAGTAGCATATCAAACATAAAGCATAGATATTTCCATACATGTAAACCAATAAATTTTTGGAGTATTATACAATTTTATGCTGTCTTTCAAAGTAAGCAGTACTTATAATAAAAATTACAGTTTTCTAACACTGTCCAATTTTGACCCATAGATTTAAAAACTTACACTAATTCTATACTTAGCCATTTGAGATGTTCTTTGGCTTCCTAGAAAGTTCTTTATGTCTACTTTTTAGGTATATATACCAATTATGCTTTATGCTCTGTTTTGGATAGATTAACTAGTCAAGTCTTACAGCATACTAAATGGATACTTTATGACTATGCATTAAGTATTTGGCCTCATAATGCTTCTACAATACCAAAACTCATTCCATATTCATTCCAAACATTTTAAGATGTCCAAAGAAGCATGAACAATCATAATTATAGGATTTATATTGCATACATAAATTTATACATATTCACAAAATATAACATAATTATTTAGGATTAAGTTATTCATCACTTTCTTCCTCCTTTCCTTTTGCCTTTCTTGGATCTCTTGCATTGCTTGGCCCTTAATATTTTCCCTTGTTTCACCACTTGACTCCACCCCTTTCAAGAGCTTACTTAGGCTTCTCCAAACCCTTTAGTTGCTTGCGTTTCTTCTCTTCTTTCTTCTTCTTCTTCTTTCACATTCTCTCCTCCCTTCCTTGGCAAGTTTCTGCAGCTTCTCTCTTCTCTCTCTTAGCCTCACTAGGTCAACCAAAATAGAGAGGAAAGGAGGGATATTTATCAAGAAGGCTTTCCATAAAATTTGTTCCAAGTGTCCTCTTTAGAGTTTTCTACTTTCTTCATGAAAAATAATAAAATATTTCACCATCCCATACACTGAAAAATGGCGCCAATGAGAGAGGGAAGAGTATCTAAAATATTGCATATTTTTCCTAATCTAGATATATCCTGTACTGATTACTTTTTACCTAGACTATTAAAGGTACTTTTTACAGTATTTTAATACTATTTTTTCTTAAAATATACAAGATTACTCTAGTTTGAGATCTATATTTAATTTAATATTATATCCCAAACAATATTAATGTGGGGGCCCAAAAACTTTTCTTTCTTACTTTTTTTTACTTTTTGTGGGGCTCATAATATTTTTCCTTTTGTAGTATAATTTCTACTATATTTGGCAATCTATTTTCTTCCAAAATGATCCATTTGAATTCAATACATTATATCATTGGGTACAACATGTCAAAAGGTTCATTTTGCCATAAATTTCTCAAAATTGCCCCTAGGGGACCAAAATGTGAATAACTTTTCTTTAGGGTTTTATTTGGAAATATTTTTAGGGCCAAATTGCAATTAATTCTTCTTACAAGGACCATTTTACAAATTGATTTTTCTTAACACCATCTCATATAAACTTGCCAATTTACTTCTTTTTTCATCAAATTTTGTATCTTCTGCTATATTTACACATCCTTATACATATTGTAACTTTGTTTTTAGAAAATTGGGGATGTTACAAATATCAAGTGTTTCATCATCATTGTCTCAGCTAAATAGTTCAAAATGGCATGACGTGATTATGGGGACGAGAGAAATATTTCATAATGCTGATGCTTTTAGAAATGCATTATACAAGTATCGTCTTGCCTACAAGTTTGATTATAAATTTACAAGGAATAGCCTTGACAAAATGATAGGGAACTGCAAAATTGAAGGATGCAATTAGAGGCTAATGACATATGCATTTAATGAGGAGTCCTTATACCTTTAGGTGATGACATTCCATAATGGGCACATTCATTTTGCACAAGACAGGCTTATACTTACTCACAATCCTAGGTGCATATTGATATCATCAATCGTTATTGTTATAGTGAGGGCCAATCCTGAAAAAACTCCTAATGAAATTAGAAAGAAGTTATTCAGAGATTATGGACTAGAATTAACTTATCGTCAAGCCTTGAAGGCAAAAGAGAAAGCTTTGGAGTAAATATATAGCATGCCTGGACAATTATATTTCCTAATTCCTTAGTTATGTAATAGATTGAAGGAAATTAATCTAGATACTGTAGCCAAGTGGATGGCACATGATAACATATTTGTAAGATTATTCATTGCGTATGGTTTTTGTATCAAGGAATTCTTACTTGGGGCCTGACTTATTATCTTTGTAAATGGATGTCATCTCATTGATTCTTACCAAAGAACTACGTTGTCAGCTTTAGCATATGATGCAGACAATAACCTCTTTCCATTGGCATATGCTATAGTTGGACGTGAAATCTTTAATGATTGGGTATGGTTTCTTCAAAACCTCAAAGAAATTATAGGTTCATTGCAAATAACTATTGTATTTGTCCAAAATCATGTAATCTTTGGAGGTGACAAACATTCATTCTATTATTATCATGTGAAAGAGAATTTTAGCACTGAGTTTTCCAAAGTTTGCAAAGGAAAGGGAAGGAAGAGCAAGGAGGAGGTGTTGAAGTTACTTGATGAAATTGCCTATGCACAACTTATTTTAACATGATGATGGGGAATTTGTGGAAATTCTCTCTAGAATTAGAAAGATGGTTTGAAAATAAGGGTGATGTCTATAGGTAGTCAATGTTCAAGTTCCCATGCAGTCAGTGAGATCATGTAACAACTAATATGGCCATATCATTTAATTCATGGCTCGTTAAGGAGATGGAGCATTATGTTTGTGTACTGATCAATGAACATAGAGAGAAGTAAACTAGAAAGGTTGCTAATACCAAGGAAGCTATGTGGAAGTGGAAAGATGGAGTTAGTCCTAATGTTGATGAGAAGCTAAATGAGAATGTTTTTAGGGCAAAAATTATGCTAGATGAGTACTATGGAGAAAATATGATATTAGTACGAAGTGGTTCCGTGGATGTTTGTGTAAAATTAGCCTTATGGGAATGCATGTACAAAGGTTGGCAGATGAGTGTAATTCCTTTTCCTCACACTTGTACAACCATTAAAAAAATGCTTGGCAATGTTTATAACTTTATTGATGAATCCTTCCTACTCAGATCATAGGAGAAGAATTACAGTGACACTTTGTATCCTGTTAAGACACATGACATGCCAAAACTTAATGCCTTGAGATTAACTAATTTGATGAACCAAACCTTTTTTAGACCACCTACAACATATAAGTCTACTAGTAGACCAAGGGAAAAGTGAGTTATGTCCCAATTTCAATACAAGAAGCCTTATCATTATTCTCATTGTCAACAGGCCGGTCATACCAAAAAGACATGCACAAATCTGAATCTAAGTTGATATAGTTCCATATGGGTACTACATCAACATGGATTTGGTGGATATCTCTTATTATTATATTTAACTACTTTATGACTTGGGTATAGGTCAGTAATTTTTTGTTTATGCAGATGGTATAGTGTTCTTTTATATATATCAACACTCTTTATATAGATAGGGTAAGGACATACCATTCTGGGGTACATGTGTACAGGTATCTTTTTGTATATGTAGCTGGTATAGTGTTCTTTTGTGTATATGAACACTTATGATATAGATAGGCTTATTATATAGCATTCTAGGATACATGGCATGATTGTATATGGGTAGAAGGGTCCTTTTCTTTATAAATCACATGGCATGTAAGAACAGGTAATATTTTTGTATATGTACTGATACAACGCCACGTGAGTGTGATATAAATGAAAATTAAGTGTATATACAAGTTATATTTGCTTGCACTTTATTGAATATTCTGAAATCCCAATACATTTTATTTGTGTTAAATGCATGCACATAAGTGTCAAAGACTGGCACTGATGAGTGGAGTAGGAGAAAAACTGTTCAGCGTAAAATCGGGGAATACAATGTCAAATGGTGGAATGTAAGTATCAAATAACGAGAGTTGAATGTCAAATATTAGGATTGATTAGTTAAATTATTTAGTAATCATAATTTGATCAGTGTAAAATCGGAAACGTTAGTGCCAAATGATAGAACGTGAGTGTCAAATAATGGGAGTTAAGTGTCATATATCGGGACTAATCAGTTGAATTATTTAGTGATCATAATTTGTTTAGTGTAAAATCGGGGAATATTAGAGTCAAATGATGGAACATGAGTGTCAAATAACAGGAGTTGAGTGTCAAATATTGGGACTGATTAATTAAATTATTTAGTTATCATAATTTGTCCAATGTAAAACTGGGAACATCAAGGCCAAATGATAGAACGTGAATGACAAATAATGGGAGTTGAGTATCAAATACTGAGATTAATCATTTAAATTATTTAATAATAATAATTTGTTCAGTGAAAAACTGGGGTACATCAGTGTCAAATGGTTAAATGTGAGTGTAAAATAATAGGGCTGATCAGTTAACTTATTTAATGATCATAATTTGTTTAGTGTAAAACCAGGGAACATCAGCGTCAAATAATGGAACATGAGTGTCAAATAATGAAAGTTGAGTATTAAATACTATGATTGATCAGTTAAATTATTTAGTGATCATAATTTGTTTAGTGTAAAATTGGAAAGTTTAGTGTCAAATTGTGGAACCTGAGTATCAAATAGAGAGAACTGAGTGTCAAATACTGAGATTGATCATTTGAATTCTATGGTGATCATATCAGTATAAAATCGGGGATAACTCAGTGTCAAACCGTATAGCTTGAATAGTGAATAGCGAGAGTTGTGTATCAAATTCTAGGACTAATCAATTAAATTCTCAATAGAGAGATGAATTAAATACTGTTATTGGCTAAAGTATATAAATGACATGACACTCCAAAATATTTGATGATTTTTTTCGATGAAAATATTCGAATACACACATTTATCTGTACATAAATACAATTAGTTTTTATGCTATCCAATCAGTGTTTTTTTATAAAAAAATCTCCTTTAAAACTTAACTATTCAATACAGCATCTTCATTGTGTGTCAAAAAAATTTCTAAACCATTTGCTTCCTTTTCTAGTTAAACACTAAATATCTTTATTGAGGCATAAACACTATTGACTCATCATTGGTGGATGAATTTGTTGAACCTTGGCCATCATTGTCCTTATCTCTATCATTGTCATCTTTATCTTCATTGTCTGCATCTTCTCTATCATCATCATTTTTCATCTTCACTGTCTCCATTTTCTTTTCCAAATTCATCATCATCCCCTTCCTCTTGTCCATCCTCACTTGGGAGAGACATACGGTCTTCCACTTTTTCTTCTCCTTTATGACCACTCTCCCCCAAACTTTGACCTTTATCTTGTCCTACAAGGAGATTTGCTTATAGTTGAAGAAGGTCCTGATGAATTTCATTTACACACCTTACTACCTTTTCCCATGATATTAAAAACTGGACCAGACCGGCCAGTTGGACCAGGAACCGGTACTTGATCCGATCCGGTAAAGAGGATCAACTAGAGTAGAAGTAAATTGGTGTAAAACAGGATAAACTGGTTTTAAACTGGACAAAATCGGCAAAATCGGTGGTCAACAAGGTCAAACGTATTAAAAAAGAAGATTGAAGAAGTATAAGATGAAAGCAGTAAGAAGCAAACATGGCACCAGAAAAAGAAAATGATGAGACGAAGAAAGTAGAAGATGAAAAAGTAGAACATAAAAATTGAAGAATCGCAGATGAAAGAGAAGAAATAAGCAGAAAAAGTAAGAAAAAAAAAGATTGAAGAAAATCTCCAAGAAGCAAACATGGTACCGAAAAAAGAAAAGGAAGAGACGAAGAAAGTAGAAGATAAAAAAGCAAAAAAAAAATTGAAGAATCACATATGAAAGAGAAGAAATGAGCAAAAGAAGCAAGAAAAAAAAAGATTGAAGAATATATCTGAGAAGCAAACATGGTGCTGGAAAAAAAAAAGGATGAGACGAAGAAAGTAGAAGATGAAAAGGCAAAAAAATAAAAATTGAAGAATTGTAGATGAAAGAGAAGAAATGAGCAGAAGAAGCAAGAAAAATAAGAAGGAGATCACAATGAACAAGAAAAGGAAAGAAGGGAAAGCCGCAGATTTAGAAGTGAGAAGAGAAAGGAAAAAAAAGTTAACGGATGGAAAAAGAAAAAGAAGACAGAATAAGGAAGAGAAGGGTGGGACTTGCCATTTGAAAGTTGAACTTTACGAAGGCCAACTAGCTTGCTGTGTCTCGATCAGAGGAGAGGAGAGTGAAGGACACAGGCTAAAAGCAAGTTGCTACCCGTATACTACCTTGAACTTTGGACTCCTCCCTTAACTTGTCAATGTCTTATGTTATCTTTTTAATTTTTTATTTTTTAAAAGAAACCCTCTCACGTTTTTCTATATTTAATTTTATTGTTAAATAAGCCACTTTAAACACACATGCGTATGCATAATTGTGGGAAGCCATAATCTTTATTATTAAATTTAGTTTTCATTATAAATTAAGTGTTCATTTTATGATTATGAATAAATATTTTTTATCTATATTATTTAAAATATATTAATTTATTTACAACCGGTCCAATCCCGGTCTGACCATTGAACCTTGAACCGTTATCTTATCCGATTTAATGACCGGTCAGATTTTTAATACCTTGCTCTTTCCCATATTTGTTTAATTTCTTAAAGAAAAACCCAAATATCACTTGTAAATATTATGGAAATACTAATCATGCTTCAAAGTTTTAATAATTTTCTCACTAGATATGTGAACGTGCCTACTGGAAGCTCACTATAAGTATTTGTAGATAAGAATTCATGTAGAAGTCCAAGGATATTGGTTCTTTCTACATTCACCTAATCCTTTATCCTATCTTGGTCCTAATTGCCTATCACACTTTGTCCATCAAATCTGGGTGGTAGACTTAACAGGTTATGTTGGGAAAAAAAATCTATTCAAAGGATATTTATTAGATGTTACAAACATTTATGTATAATACAAACATTTATGCAATAAAAAAAATTTCTTATGTACCATACTAGCAGGAAGAAGAGGCAGCCACCGACAGTCTTCTTCTTCTTCTGCCTTCCACACAAGGACTGCTTGTATGATGCAATCTTTCTGGTAAGCTTAGATAAGACATAACCACACCAATCCTAGTCTTTTCCTAGTTTCTTTCTACAAAATACCTTCACAATTCTATCAAAATATCTTGTACTGGAGGTGGGGTAGAGAAGCATACCAAGTGTAAACAACATGAAGAGGATTTCAAACTTCTTAATTTCCTTTCCAAATAAAATTCTGTCCTTGAAATCAACTAGCCATTGTTCAATAGACTACCGTTTCATTGCCTCAAACTCATCGCTATCAACACTTAAATCAATTTACTTCCTACCATATGATAACCCAAGTATTGATTTGACATTTTCGACTTTAATACAAAATTTCTTGCCTTTACTTACAAGTGTTTTGGTGGAGGATCAAAGCCAATTAACAATTGTTCACATAATTTACGCAACTTTTTGCAGCCAAACTCTAATAGGGATCTAAATCCCATTTTTTAACATTCTTCTTCAATCCTTCATTTTGATTGATGTAGTCAACCACTTCCTTAAATTGAGCTGAAGAACATCATGTAAAGAATGATAAACCACTTCTTTTCTTACCTACTTGTTCTTGTCCTTCTTTTCTATCCTTAAGAGCTCTCTTGTCATATACAATTTTCTTAGCCTTGGATAGTCTATTTTATGCTGCATGTATGGTATCATTTGCATCTACTGCATTCTTATATACCCCTTTATTTTTTAAATGATATTCTTATCTGCACAACAAAACAATGAAACAAATACATATATACAAAAAAATAACAACATAACATTATATAAAAATTGGAGCTCCAATCTTACATGAATTTGTTAAAACCCATCAATTTTCAGCCATGACATTTTGCCATTATTGGTTTATTGACATGTGAAAGAAAAATCATGTTAACAAGCATATAGACAACGAAGCATTCCATCATAGTAGAAATGTTCACCATTTCTACTACTTAGGATCTGTTTGGTTCATTTACACTACCCCATGTGAAGGTAATGGTCCTCATATCACTTGAGTTAGGTCGTTTAGTTGGCTAAAAGACATGTAGTGGGCATTACATAAGTGAACTAGATTACATCTATACTGGTAATCTCCTTCCGCTCCAAAAATCTATGTAATGGGGAACATACCCCAGTAATCGAATTTAAAAGACTATAATACCTTTCATAAAACTCAATTTTATAACCCTTCATCTTCCTTCCCATTCGCCTTCTCCATACTCGACCTTGGCCCATCTTCCATTTTCATCCTTCATCTCGATCTTGACATCACTAGTCTTCTCCCTTGTTTACACAACGACATCTCAACCTCCTCCATGTCATCATCTTTGCTTCTTTGACCACTAGATCTTAGTATCCAAATCTCTCAACTTCTCCTTCCTTTTCCATCGAGGTCTTTTCCCCTACCATATCCTTCCTTGTTCTTCTAAAGGCGACCCCCTATCGAAGTAGATCTCACGATGATGAACCTAATCCAATGATAAGGAATAGAGGTCGGCTTTAGATGCTCATCATCCTCCCCACTTTGCTAGTTTAGATCCATCATCATCATCCTTCACAAGTTTAGATCCGGCATCATCTTCGCTGACCTTTTCTTTCAGATGCTTATTGTTTTCCTTCAGAGTTCAAATTTGACATTATCTATCTGAGCAAAGAAGATAACTCTAGATTTGACATATTCTTTTTTTTTTTCTAATTTTGATTGGATGCTGGTTTGATACTCCCTATTTTTTGATCTACCACTAGGAACTAGGAAGAACAACTTTGGGAAGGGTGGGATGTGTCTTAGAAGGCTAATGACAAAATAGTCTTTTCACTTTTTTAAAAAAATTAATATTAAAAAATAAATATTATCACATCTTTATTTATAACTTACCAAACAAACCTATAATGCTGAACAAAAAAAACTAGAACCCGATCCAGCCCGAATGAACCCGGTATGACCTGAACTTGAAAAAGTCAACCTGATGAAAGGAACCAAGATACCAGACCAGGTTGACTAATCGGGCTAGACTAGGTTTCGGCCTAATCCTTTAGTCTACCAGACTAAACCCGGTCTGGTTATTATTATTATTATTATTATTATTGTTTTTGGTTTCTATTGCTCACATGATGTCGCTTCTATGTCTGCCTCAATGCCTATTCTCTTATTCTCTTTTAGTCACTCCCCTCATTTTGATCGAACCAGGCTGAGAGACTAAGGGAGACAAGAATGAGCCAGTGAGGGAATATTTGAGCCTTAACCTAATCATCCCAATCTCAGGCCACCATTGCCTCCACCAGCGTTGTCTCCACTTCAGTGCCTTCGGTGCTCTATCCAAGCCCTAAATCCCAATTACATCTTACTGGATCTGTCCGATTCCAATAGTTCAAGTGGATCAACGTCTCCCCTTTGGTGCCCTATCTAAGCCCCAAATCCCAATCACATCTTGCTGGATTTGTCCGACAGTTTGAGTGGATCAACGTCTCCCCTTTAGTGTTCTGTTTGACAATCCGAGTCTCCCCAAATCCCAACCATTGTGTTTGCCGACGTTGGTCTCTTTGGCGTCCCCATCTGTTTTGCTTCTGGTTTGGTTTCTTCACACAAGCTTTAAATTTCCATTAATAAAGTCGGAAAGCAGAATATGTATTGAAGAAGAAAAAGCCCTTGTTCTGGTATAGTTGTTAATTTTTTTTTTAATTTGGTAGTTAGTTACTTATTCAGTAGTATAGTATAGTAGTATGTATGTTCATTTGTGTGCTAGTTAGAAGATACCGTAATGTTCTTGCCTTCTTTACAGGATATGGATTAACTCATTTTTTTTATGTGCGCCAACCTACATTGATACTGTTTTATCATGTGTAGTTTTATGCTAGCATTCTCATCTTCATCTTCTAGCAGATTCCTGCTTTAAGGGCATGGTAATCATTTTGTATATTAATCTTCGGGCTTATGCTTTTTAAAGTGGAGAAGAGGTGCCCACAATTCCCCAATAGCCTCTTATAAGTCTAAGGCATCAGACACTGGCACGCTACTAAGAGATTAAGTTTAGTACAGTCACCTGAAGATAGAAGTGAGCTATTTTTTTTTAAGTAGTATAGTTATTATTATCAGAAAAAAATCTTGTTCATTACACATTTTTTTTGCATCTTAATAGCATCACCATGAATTTAGATTGTCAAATTTTTTTAACTTAACATAATATTATTATATTGAAGAGATATATATAGATTATGAACATGAATTTAATTCTTCCATTTTCTTTTTCAATTGTGGAATCTACATAATGTGTCTATATCATAGCATTTAATAAATTGAGGGATTTATTCTCATCATGAATTAGAGTTATACTAGTTTTCTCTCTCTATTTTTTTTTTTTAATTTTGAAACCAAACAGAGTAATGCGAGATCAAGGTTCTAGTACAGAAGTTGATAAACTCATCTCCAATCCTTGTACTGGTGAGAGTGAAACACCAACTCTCACTTTTACTTCTACTGGACCAACTCTTACACCTAAACCTCCTCTTCCTTCTCCTTCTCCTCCTCCTCCCCCCACAAACACAGAAGTTGAACCCCCTATCGAAGAAACTAACAAGACCAGCAACAAGAGAAAAGAATCAGAGGTTTGGAAGCATTTTGATAAAATTCCTAAAGAAAAAACTAAAGGGAAGCAGAGAGCTACTTGCAAAACCCATATAAGTCCACTAAAATCCCAAAATAATCAATGTTGTACTATGTGTCACCTAGTGGGCAAGAAGGAAGCTTAATGCCCTATTTATTCAATAAAAAATGATGTCGAAGAGCTCTTGTAGAGTTTATTATATGTGATGAGATACAATTTAGGATAGTGGAAAATCATGGGTTTAAAACTTTTGTGAAAGAGCTGGAACCGTGATTTCAAATTTCCTCAAGAATAACAGTGGTTAGAGATTGTTGGCAATTATACTTGGGAGAGAAAATGATTTTGAAGGTGTTGAAGAAGTGTCGTAATCGCGTTTGTCTCACTACTGATTGTTGGACTTCTATTCAAAACTTTAATTACTTGTGCTTGACTGCTCACTTTATTGATAATGATTGGATATTGCATAAAAAAATACTTAGTTTCTGTATGATTGAAAATCAAAAGGGGGGAGACAATTGGTAGGACAATTGAAAAGTGCTTGCTAGATTGAGGAATAGATAAAGTGTTCACAGTAACTATGGATAATGCAATAGCTATTAACATTGCCTTAGCATATTTGAAAAAGCGTCTCAATAATTGGAAGGGTTTGATATGTGGTGGTGATTATCTTCATGTTAGATGTTGTGCTCATATGTTAAATTTGGTAGTTAATAATGGGTTGAAGGACTTAAAGGACCATTTTGAAGTAATTAGGAATATTGTGTGATACGTTTGTTCCTCCCTAGCTTGTTTCCAAAGGTTCAAAAGCTTTGCAGAATCAGAAAAATTGGATACATCTAGTTTTGTCTGCCTAGATGTTAGTACTAGGTGGAATTCTGCATATTTGATGTTGGAGGCTGCACTGAAATTCCAAAAAGCATTTGAGAGAATGGAAGATGAAGATGAAGATTATATTGCACACTTTAGGCAAGGTTCCAAGCATGAAGGCCCTCATGATATATATGCCTGGGATAATGCATGCACCTTCCTCAAATTCTTGAAGGTGTTTTATGATGTGACTCTGAAATTCTCAAGCTCACTCTATGTAACTTCAAATATTTGCTTCCACCAGATTGCTATGGTTCAGGAGTTGTTAGATGAGAACATTAAGAATGAGGATGGTGACCCTTTGCTTATAGAAATGTCCCTTAGTATGAAGAGTAAGTATGACAAATATTAGAGGAAGGCAAAGAATATGAACCCTTTATTGTTTGTGGCTGTGATATTGGATCCTCGTTACAAGTTTAACTACATAAACCATATGTCTGAATAGCTTTTTCCTAACCATGAAGTTTGTCCAGCCATGAAAAATAAGGTCAAAGATACCTTGTACCGTATGTTTGATGAGTATCTTACCATAGTTGCTCCTGAAACAAGTGGTTATTCCATGCCTCCACCTTTTGGTTCTCTAGGACCATCCACGTCAACTCCAGTTCAACAGAAAGAAGATCCAAGTCATAGATGGCTAGTATCACTGAAACAAAAAACATCATCAAATCCTCCATTAGAGTTAGATAAATATCTTACATTTGATTCATTTGATTACACCAAGCTTAAGGTTGAATTTGACATATTGTCACAGTGGAAAGCCAATTCTAGCAAGTATAGAGTGCTCTCTGAGATGGCTTGTGATGTATTGGCTATACCAGTTTCTACAGTAGCCTCGGAATCTATGTTTAGCACTGAAGGATGTATAGTTGACTCTTATAGGAGTTCATTGTCATAAAAAATGACTAAGGTACTCATTTGTGCCCAAAATTGGATACTTTCAGGACAATCTCTCTCAGAATTTGCATCCAAACTTCGTGAATTTGACAACTTTAAGGAGATTGAAAATGTGGTTTAACATACTAGTCTTGGTAATCTTTCAAACCTATACTTCTATTCTCATTTTAAAATTGTTACTTACTAAACATTTATTCACTTACCAATATGCTAGTCTTGGTACTTTAATTGTTTATTTTCTTTTTTAGATGATTCAATTGTAACTGAAGTTGGATGGGATGACATCATGGATGTAGATTGATATTGTATTATTGTTGATTGTGATGGTAATGTTTTCTTTCAACTCTATACTTATCATTTGTTATAAGCATTTTAATTCTATTATAGTTGTAGTTGATGTTTATTCCTCATTATCCATACTTTATACTCTTGGCATTGAAATTAAATGAGTTGAGTATATATTAATCATTTCTTTCAAACAGGATAATAATTAAATTCTTTTTTTCTAATGTTCTAGAAATGAAGAAGAGAGATATAGCAAATGTAGAACAAGAAGATTAAAAAGATGATGATAAAAAGCTCCTTATCACTTTTTTGTCATTATTGAGGAACTGATGATTGATGTTGTGTTCATGTGTTATGTTGGAGTTTTTCATTGTTGTTGAACTTGTGACAGTGTGTTGGTTATAGTTATATTGAATTTTGCCACTGGTGATGTCAACTTAGAATGTTGTGATGAACTGATGATATTAGTATGTTTGGAATTTGATTGAAAAATATTATCTATTAGGCTTTTATGAAGTTGATGGAATTTTTAGTCTTTATGAATTTGTTTTTTAGTTTGATTAGGGATTGGATAGTTTTTTTCCCCCTTAAATGTTGTACTTCTACAGCTTACAAAATGGTGGAGAGAGTCACCTAAACCAAGTCCAACCCGATCTCTAGTCCACTAAACCAAGTCCAACCCGGTCTAGGTCATTGGTCCACAAAAGACTAGACCAGGACTGCCTTGTGTGCTTTGGTCCTTATTCAGACCAGACCGTGGGTTCAAGACTAACCCGATCTGGTCTAGTCCATGTTCAGCCATATAAACCTACATGTAATCATCATCTCATTACATTACATCACATCACATTACTTAATCTTCCTGTAATTGAACCAAACGAGCCCTTAGAATATAATTTTTACTACTTCTTCTACTACTTTTCACTACTTTCTATTATAACAAATTCTAAATGCATGTAATTAAATTTGATTGCGTAAGACAGAAGCAGAACTTTTTTAACTAAGTTGAACAAGAAATCGGACCTCACCATTGCCACTTCTCTTCTTGTAGAGATCAACTTACACTTTTGAGAAACATGACTTTTGAATGAGAAACAAATAAGCATTAAAATTGAAAACAACCAATGTGTAGAAATTGTTTATCAAACTTGATATGCCTATCAAAATTTTTATCAATTTATTATCAGTTCCTTAATTTAACATAATGAAAGAACTTTATAGCTATATTTAAGAATTTGTGGTGGACAAATGAGAGTTTTAGAATATTTATTGACATAGACTCTAGACAAAGATAGAATGTCTCATCAACAATTCTTTGCACAATATTTGAATTCAAAAAGTGACATAACACAGTTCCTATAAATGCTCTCATATAAGATGCAATCCAAACAATGAAATAGGATTTAAATGACTAAATTAAGGTGAGATATAGATAGACAACTTTGAAAAGAAGCAACAAATAACCTCCAGATGCTTTGTAAATTAGAAAAATGCAACATCCTCAAAGGTTACAATGCAAAAGCAATTAAAATAATTTTCCTTTGTCCATGAACAACATTATAATATTCAAAAGTTTTACCCCAAAATGAGGTCATGAACAATAAAATGTTACAAAATCTATAATTGTACTAATCTTATGACTCATATTTATGCATTGTTAAGACATTGAAATTCAAATCACATAATATTACTACTTATAATCCAATTTTTACTACTCCTTCTGCTACTTTTTACTACTTTTTATCATGTAAAAGTCTCTCTTTATGGGAACAAGGCTCATAATCCCAATGGTAGAAAGAGTTATAGGAACAAGGCTACATTAAGGAACAAGGCTATAATATATACATATGATATATACTTTTATTATACTAATTTTCATTGTGCTAGTTTTCTACAAAGTTAATCATGAGTGTTTTTACAAATGAACTTTTAGCACCTCTTATTAGTGAGTCTGTCTCATAGTAAATCTAAAACCAGATAACTTACCCTCATACACATCATAAACTTCGAAATCAGAAGCACTAAGCAAGCGTTGGAGAATTGAAATTATTAAGTAATTTTTGCTACACCTAGGCTTCCTGTTATTTTAAACCTAACCAACTTAGCAGAATAAGAAATTGATATAGACACAATAAGAACCTGTCTCAAGCACCCACAAAATACAGAGTAACGGAAGAATTTGACTCAAAAGATTCAGAAAATGATTAGTTAGAACTCTAGAGGAACTCGTTTCAAGATCCCTAACTATAATGACACCCACAAGGTTGATTACTCCTCATGGTTAGATGAGAAAAAAAAGGAGAGAGATAGAAAATGAGAGAGAAGAGAAAAGAAATAACTTAGTAAATCCTTACTGAAAAATTCACAATAATATTTTTCCAGCATTCTCTAAAGAAAATGGATTACATAGAGGCCTTTATATAGGCAAAACAAGAAAAATCCTAATCCTAAAATAACTGGATCCAAATAATCCTAATAGATCCAGAAAATATAAAATATATATCTAATTATAAAAAATCCTAATAATAAAAAAGAAAATTCAAAGAAAAATAATAAAATTGATATCTAATCCTAATACTATTAGATAAAAGTTAAATTCAAATCTAAAAAATCTCTTAGAAGATATATAATAGATTTTATTTCTTCTAATGTAAATCTAACTAATAACTTTAATTCCAAGGAAATACAAATTGGAAACCAACAAAATAAAAATAAATAAATAAATGAAATTATTTAACAAAAAAAGATCTAGAATTTCCTTGAGAGGGATTATGTGGGTAGTACTTGGGAATCTTTGACGTGCCTCCTTGATTTCTATCAGTAATTCTAGGAAACACTATGGTACCGTTATTTATAATATCAATCAACAATAAGAGATAATTGCAATGGTAATAATGCAAAGTTTTAATAAATACCAATCAATTAATCAGTTATATCATGGCTTAAATCTTTCTAATTGAGCCATAGGTTAAGTCAGACCTAGCTAGAATATATGTTTCATCCTCATGGACCTATAGCATCATCAAATACTACTAAACTATGTTGCTTAAATGGATATAAGTTAAAATAGTTCAATAGACATCCCAATTATCAAATACGAATCTTTGTATATTAAATTGGGAGTACCCTAACTAATTATGCATATCATGATTCATGCATTTAATATTAAAACCATTTGACAATGGCATGTCACTCAATTAGAACCTTTTAACACTTGTAGCCAAAATAAACCCAACACCAAATCCCAGAACCCCAAATGAAAAATATTATAATAAATAAGAAAAAACTTAGACCTATTTACAGGACAAAGCTAATAATAATATTTAGTTCTACATTATCATCTGGAATTTAAACTATAATCAATTAATCAGGAAGTTCACTTTTCTAGATAGAAAATAATTTGATAGTAAACAAATAAGGATGTTATTCAAACTATAACTTCAGAAATTCGAACTTTAATCAATGGTGATAATGAATGATGTTTTTGTGAAAAAGAAAAATGCAATCAATGGCTTCATCAACAAAATCCCTCTATTCAAAGAGTCAAAATCTAATACTACCTCCGGTCCTATATATAGGATCTTTTACTCTGGTCTTAAATATTAGACTCTTTATAATATACGAGGTATTATTTATTATATATTTTCAGAAAAATTCTCCTATTTAATATATCTAAAGAGAAAGAGAGAGAGAGTGATTAAATATGGGTAATTTTGGAAAAATGTTAGGATTTTCAGAGAAATTAAGGTAGTTAATTAATTTTAATTCAAATTCTTAATCCGCGTGATTCGATTTAAAAATGTCTTATATTAAGGACCAAAGGGAGTATATTCCCTTGGCCATTGCAGACATGACAACTCAGTTTCACCTTTTAGCACATTTACCAAGTAACCAAGAAGATACCTTTGGTTCAGTAGAGAGCAGAGAGTGATGCAAATTAGTAGAGATTTCCAATGAAGAGGAATGAGGCAAGTGAATCTATTGATAGTGAAGAGGAAGGAACGAGGCAAGCGAGTAAGGCCAGCAAGCTGGCAAGCCAAGTGGAGTAACCCAACGACTAAGTTGAGTGACTGAGTGATAGCGAGCGGCTGAGAAGAGGAATGATAAGAACATAGGGCACAAAATGGAAGGATTAGGGTACTGGGGTGTTTTAATTAAAAAAGGGTATTTGGGTAATTTAACCAATGAATTTTGTTCAATTTAGGACCATGGGTTTCTTTCTGTCATTTTGGAATATTTGAATCTTAAAATGGTATTAATTAAATGTTTTGACCCTAAAATGTCATTTTCCATGTGAAAAATTTTAATATAGAATATTAAATAGACTTTTAAATAAATGACTAATGTTTAACATGTAATTTTTTGTAGTTGTCTAAAATATATTCGAGTGGTGGAAAAAGATTTATTTCATAACCAACTGAGTTAGGTTTTATTAGGAGAAGTAAAACCCACTTCGATTATTTCTACGGCTCGAAATGATTAGTCTTCGACTATCGACTAAAAGATACCCTTAGTACTCATAAAAAAAAAAAAGATCTATTTCATAAATTCTATAAAAGAGTTCGTAAAAGTCAGTGCTATTATTTTAAAAATTTTATTGTTCAAGTAAACATCAACTAAAAAAAACCTACAATATTATCTCATATCATTGTATTCAATGAATTTACCCAAATTATGTTTGCTGAAACTTTGATCCCATTTGATGTTGTTGAATATGTTCTTATAATACTTGTACTCTAATTTAAAAGGTTACCTTGATAATTGACAGTCATTCACACTTTAATAACATTTATTTTTTTTACTTATTGTAATATTAGTTCAAATTGTTTTTGCACATGACTTTGTATTCACATTGATTTTTTTATTTTATAATTATTTATGCTTTGGTATGTTAAATATTAATAGAGTATTATTGACAGTTAATCCATTACAAGTATTTAGGTTAAATTTTTTTTTTACATTAGTCTATTTTGAATTTGATATTAAGGATCCCAATTAAGGCTCCAATCTTTTCTTTTTTTTTTGTCACTTTTATTGGATTGTTAAATTTAACTATTATGTTTTGTCAAGTAATTTAATTATCATATTTTGTTTATACTTATTCTACTATATTCACATAGACATTTACATAATTTGAGATTTCCGTACATTGCACGGAGTAATTAATAAAAATAAGTTATGCAAATTGTCAATCTGTTAAGATAAATTTAAAAAAATAAAAAGAGAGCAATGCACAACACGATAAGAAGTTTAAATTTATTTAACATTTATTATATTTTTGTTATTATTATTTGATTATGTATACATTTCATTATAGTTTTCAAATAAATATAAGAAAAATATTTTGTCCTATCTTAAATTTTATTTTATTTTTTATCCAACATTCTGATTAGGAAAAGGAGACGAAGAAAATTAAGAAATTAGCAGTAACTGGGCTGGACCAAGAGAACAGATTGGGCTAGGCTTTAAGATACGGATTTTACCTCAAGAACCGAATTTTAGAATTTAAAATTAAAATTAAAAAATTAATTCGCTAGGCTTTGAAATAATAAGTGTTGCTTAAAATTCCAGGCCTAATCAAATGGCAACATTAGGAAAATAAATTTTAAAAATTATTTATACGTAATTTAACATTAAAATTTTAATTTTAATTTAACCTGGAAAGTATGATAAATTTCGTTTTTCGAGAACTTGGCCCTAAATAAGACTGGATTCATTCAAACACGAGAGAAAATGACAATAAGAAGAAATGAACTTGGCGGAAAATGGGACTTGGTTAGGACAATACAGAGGAATATTCGTTGAGGGTGGGAACTATAATCTTTGGAGCTATGATACGACATCACGGGGCAACTGCTGGTAATGAGTAGTACATTTTACAGCAACACCGCCACTTTTTCCGCCGAATGCTACCAGACCACATGTTATTGTACGAAAGCTACTTTAAATTTAAAGATGAGATGAAGAGACCAACAAGCCGCTCCTCAGTCAGTCAGTTTAGGGGGGTGTTCATGGCCAGGGTGGACTGACATTATTCATTGGGGCAGCTGTCCCCCTTAATTTTTTTTTTTACTTATGATTAATGCATATATTATATAATTTTTATTAAATGCCTCCAATGTTTATATGTATTACCATAATGCCATTGAATTTTTTTTTTCCTCCTCTTTCTGTATTTTGTCGCTTCTTCATTCCATTATTTGAATAAAGACAAAATATTTTGACCTTTCATTTTGCCGCTTCCTCATCACTCATCTTTTTTTAGCCCTTTCACCGCCGAAGCTCAGGGTTGTTGCTCACTCGCACAGCCTCAGTCTCGTTCATTGATACTAGACACTTCACACTTCTTCATTCTCCAGGACAACCTCGCATATCTACCATTTGGTAAAGTAAAACTCATATCATCTCTTCTTTATTTGATGGGTTTTGCATTTAATGCTTTCTTTTTAATTTTATCGCTATTTATAATGATTAAGTGCATGTTTGGTTCTCATTCTCTTAAACTAAACTGTACTTTCTAACCATCATTTTCTTCTTTTTCATCCAAACAGCTTTTCAGAAACTTCTCTACTTTTATCCAAACTTCATTTTTGTAAACTGTGATTATTGTAAAAGTACTTTTACAAAAAGGTAAACCAAACGGGTACTAAAAGTTATAATGGAAAGAGATTAAAAGAAATTGAACTCCTCTCAATCATAAATATTAAATTTTTTACTTTAATTCTAAATATATGACTCTTTATAATATGTAAATTAATATTTATTATGTATTTATAAAAAAATACTCATATTTAATATATCTTAAAGAGAGAGAGAAAAATTAAATAAGTGTAATTTTTGAAAAATGTTGTGATTTTTGAATAAATCGAAGTACTTAACTAATTTTAACTTGCATTCTTAATCTGCATAATTTGATTAAA
This sequence comes from Adenanthera pavonina, assembly GCA_026686845.1. Lineage (NCBI taxonomy): Eukaryota > Viridiplantae > Streptophyta > Magnoliopsida > Fabales > Fabaceae > Adenanthera > Adenanthera pavonina. The sequence goes on along the minus strand of JAIVEN010000001.1, from coordinate 45,828,675 downwards.
AGAGTCTTATATTAAGGATCGGAGGGAGTAGTAGTTAAGATGGGGTAATTTAATGAGTATAATTTTGAAAAGTTATGATAATATTTTATAAAATTAAGGTACATAACTAATTGTAACAATTTTTTTTATTAGAGAGAGGTAGTTAATTCCACTCTATATTTTGAAACAAAGGGAATATTTTAGGGAAAAAGACATTTAAGGACCTTCAAAGACACATAATGACAAATTAGGGATCCTAAATTGTGTAATCTTTCCCAAGTCCCCGGGTCCTGCGCTGGGATAAAAATAAAACCATGTAGACAAAATTAACCTTCACTTTGAGAAACAAAAACGCACGCACGGACGGCTCCCAAAATCAGAAAGCGCGCGAAGTCATCGTTCTTCCTCTCCCCATACTCAAAATATCTTCCTCCCTAAAGCTTGGTGTCATCTCAGTTGGTGTTGGGTAAAATATTGTTATTCTTCTCATCTACCTCTGTCATAATTTATGTCGTGTTATTCTTCTATTGTGGCTATCTCTCCTTGCTACATCATTGCTTTCATCTTCATTTTTTCTGCTGCCTCTCTATCATTGCTACATAATGTATTTCAGCTTTACTCATAAAACATCAGTTGGTTTTTGGTAAAACGTTGGTAAAGCACTGTTACTTGTTTTATATAGCTTAATAATATGTTAAAACTACATATATCACACTTTCGATGGCGTATGAACCGATGGCTTATGAACTTATCAGTGGATATGATGTTTTTTATAGAACTGATATTTTTTCTAAACGAAAGTATAGAGGAGTACTGAAAACTGATATGAGAGGTATGGAATTATGTAAATGTCAGTTGGAAATGCTTGTTATGTCTATGAAAATTATGCAGAAAACTAATCTTTCTGGTAAACTGTAGTCTTAAACTAATAATTGGCTTATTAGGTTATTTTATTAATAAATATTATGATTAACTCTTGCTTAGTTAGTATAGATAAAGATGATAGAAATTTGTAGTTGTGAATTGTGGTTTAATTAATAGTTGTTATGAGAAATGATTTCATCTTGGTAAAATCATTTGTAACAACTAGATAATTGCTTCTTGCAGGGTTGATTTGCAGATGTCAAGTAGTTCATTGAAAGAAGTATTTTGTTATGTTCACTTTGTGGGGACAATTTGTGAAAGATGTGCAAGGTAGGATCCAATATGAGGGAGGGAAAATAAATGATAAGTTGTTAAGAGAAGGCATGACACAGCACGAGTTGTTGAGAATGATATCATTGATAACGGGTAATGAATGCAATGGAGTTGAAGTGAAGTATACAGTGAAGATCGATTATAGTACATTTATAGATCTTGTAAATAATGAAGGAGTTCAAAAATTGGTAAGGTTCAACGATGAATTTGCACATGTATACATTGGGGGGAACAGAATCAATGAAATTGTAGAGACATCAATGGAACATTCAGAAGGGTAAGTTGTCTTGGTTAGATGTTTGGATAGACTTAAAATGAGTTTTGGAATAAAATGACAATAATGAATAATATTGAGACTGCTGAAAATAAGTAAAAGAAGTTGGAAATTCTAAATTTCTCACTTGGAAATTATGTTAATTCATGTTAGGAGCATTTTATGAGGATTGATTAAATAAGACATTGAATGCTGAAAATTATTGTACTGGGTTGGAAACTATGAATTTCTCTCATGGGAATTTAATTAAATGAAATTGGACATATTTTAAAGCTGATTTTTTTCAATAATTTGTTGTAATATATTGTGATGGTTTGTGAATGCAGGATAGAGGCTATAATAGGATTCTCATTGGATGATTCTCCTTCTTGGGAGGAAGGGAATACTTGTGGGGAGGATAAGAATCCTTCTTAGGAGGAAGTCAATGCTTTACCTTGTGGAACACAAAGTCTGCCTATACCCCACCAATGTTGAATTGTACGAAATGGAAGGACCTATTTCTTGGAGTAGGACTGACATTTCCAAATGCAAAGACATTCCGAAAAGTAATGTACAAATACAGTGTTACTCATAAATTTGGATACAAGTATGTAAAGAATAGTCAAAAAAAAAATGATTGCAAAGTGCATGGTTGTTGGGTGTCAATGGAAAATAACAGCATATGTTGTTGGAAGAGAAAGCCCCTTCCTGTGTGTACATCATTTTCATAATGAACACACACATAGTGCACAAGACTACCTTCTTGTGCCTCGTAGGGTCAACTCAACACTGGTAGCATGTATAATTGATGATGCTTTGATGGCTAATCCGAACAAAACAACAACTAAGATAGTACGAGACTTACTGAGGGATTATGGTCTAATCCTTACTTACAAGCAAGCATATAGGGCAAGAGAAAAAGCGTTAGAGGAAATTCATGGGCGTCCTGATAATTCATATATGTTAATCCCATGGCTTTGTGATAGACTGATGGAGACGGACCCTGATACGATTGCAAAATGGGAAGCATCGGGAGACAACAAGTTTCAGAGGCTATTTATTGCTTATGGATGTTGCATAAATGGATTTTTGCTTGGGGCCCGACCAATATTATCTATAGATGGCTCCCATTTGAGTGGTCCATACAAGGGGACCTTGCTGTCAGCCTCATCATATGATGCAAATGATGACTTGTTCCCTCTAACTTATGCAATTGTAGGTGGGGAGACATGATAATTGGGCATGGTTTCTTCAGAATTTGAGAGAGATTATAGGTTCTGTGCAAATAACCATACTTTCAGATAGGCATAATGCAATTATTAGTACAATGCGAGATATTTTTGGAAATGATCGACATGCATACTGCTATCGGCATGTAAATGAAAATTTTAGTTCTGAGTTTATGAAAATCACCACAGGCAGTAGAAGGAGAAAGAAAAAGGATGATGCACTTAAGTTGTTGGATGCTGTTGCATATGCAAGGTTGGAGTGTGATTTTGATAAAGCAATGGACAATCTGAGGTGTTTCTCCCCTGAGGTGACATAATGGCTAGAAACAAATGGTGACATTGATTGTAAGGCCTTATCTCGATTTCGGCATTGAAGGTGGGATCATATGACAACAAATCTGGCTGAGTCATTTAATGCTTGGTTGGTAAAGGAGCGGAAGCACAATATATATGCTTTGATAAATGAGCATCGATCAAAATTGGTAAAGAAATTGTATAGTTGCAAGATGGCTATGTCAAAGTGGACAAATGGGGTGAGTCTAAAAGTGGAAGAACAACTACAAGAGAATGTGGCAAGGGCCGAAACAATGGTTGTTGAACATTATAGCTTAAGTAGGATATCAGTTCACATTGTTTCCGCAGATTTGAGGGTCAATCTCACAACTCGGGAATGTACCTGTCAAGCATGGCAAATGGTTGGCATTCCATGTCCACATGCATGTGCAGTAATTAGATTAGTTCATGGAAATGTTTATGCATATGTTGAAGACTGTTACAAGATTAGTGCACAAGAAAAAATATATAGTAGCACCATGATTCCAGTGGAAACTAATGACATGCCATGGTTGGATGAACTAACATCTAGTGATTATGAATCACATACTTTTTTGTAGCTTCCTATTACCACACGTGCCCCTGGTAGACTGCGAACTAGGTGACGGGAGTCTCAGTTTCAAAACAAGAAGGTGTACATGTGTTCATTTTGTCACCAACCTGGGCATAATCGCTATAGCTGTAAGAATCCTAATCCTATGTAGATCTTCTGTAAATGTGGAAGATGAAAACTACTAGCATATCAATTGGTTCACCACTGAAATGCATCTGGTTTTTATCTTCATTCTGTTAATGGTTTTGAATAGCTTTTTTGTATAAATATGCACCCCAAATCGATTTTTTTTTTGCAGAAGTTGGGGTTAGCAGAAGTTGGTATGCAGCCCATATATGTTTTTTTTGGAAATGGGCACTGCATATAGGTAGGTGATAGTGTTTATTTTTTGGAACATGGGTAGTTAACATGTTAGGATGATAAATTGTAAATTGCTCAGACTACCTTTGATGTACGAATGTAAGAATGATATATATGCCAGTAACATATATGCAAGTTGAATATGTTTATGTCCTTTGTTATAATTCAATGTACATGCATTCCTGGAATGATGTCTACTTGATTTCACATGTGCCTCAAACAAAATTCTCAGGTGACCCAAACTGAATTCCCAAGTCCCCCAAACTGAATTTTCAAGTGTCTCATACCTGAATTCCTAAGTTCCTCAAACCAAATTCCCAAGTCCCTTAAACTGCATTCCCAAGTCCCTAAAACTAAATTGCCAAGCCCTCCAAACTAAATTCCCAAGTGTCTTATACCTGAATTCCTGTCTCATACCCGAATTCCCAAGTCCCTTAAAATGAATTCCTGAGTCCCTTAAACTAAATTCTCAAGTGACTTAAATTGAATTCCCAAGTATCTGATACTAAATTCCCGAGTGACCCAATCTGAATTCCCAAGTCCCTAAATATGAATTCCCAAGTGTCTTAAACTAAATTCCCAAGTGACCTAAACTAAATTCCCAAGTGACCGAATCTGAATTCCCAAGTCCCTCAATCTGAATTCCCAAGTGCCTTAAACTGAATTCTCAAGTCCCCCAAACTGAATTCCCAAGTCTCCAAAACTGAATTCCTAAGTGTCTCATACCTGAATTCCCGTGACCAAAGCTAAAATCCCAAATCCCTCAAATTGAATTCCCAAGTCCCTCAAACTAAATTCCCAAGTGACCTAAACTGAATTCCCAAGTCACTCAAACTGAATTTTAAAGTCTCATGCCTGAATTCCCAAGTGACAAAAGCTAAAATCCGAAGTCCCTCAAACTGAATTTCCAAGTGACCCAAATTGAATTACCAAGTCCCCCAAATTGATTTTCCTTATGACCCAAACTGAATTCCCAAGTCCCTTAAACTAAATTCTCAAGTCTCTCAAACTGAATTCTCAAGTCTCTCAAATTGAATTCCCAAGTCTCTAATATTGAATTCTTGAGTCCCTTAAACTAAATTCCCAAGTCCGTCAAACTGAATTCGCAAGTCCCTACTACTAAATTCTCAAGTGACCCAAACTAAATTCCCAAGTGTCTGATACTAAATTCCCAAGTGACTCAATCTAAATTCCCAAGTCCCTGAATATGAATTCTAAAGTGCCTCAAACTAAATTCCCAAGTGGCTCATACCCGAATTCCTAAGACCCTTAAACTGAATTCCTAAGTCCCCCAAACTAAATTTCCAAGTGACTGAATCTGAATTCCCAAGTGCCTCAAACTGAATTCCCAAGTCCCCCAAACTGAATTCCTAAGTCCCCAAAACTGAATTCCTAAGTGTCTCATACCTGAATTCCCAATTGACCAAAGCTAAAATCCCAAGTCCCTCAAACTGAATTCACAAGTACCTCAAACTGAACTCACCAAGTCCCTCAAACTGAATTCCTAAGTCCCTCAAACTAAATTCCCAAGTGACCCAAACTAAATTCCTATATCCCTCAAACTAAATTTCCAATTCCCCAAAACTGAATTGCCAAGTCCCCTAAATTGAAATCCTAAGTGACCCAACCCTAGTTCCCAAGTCCCCAAACTGAATTCCCAAGTGACCCAACATTAATTCCCAAATGCCTCAATCTAAATTCCTAAGTGAATTCAGTATGGGACTTGGGAATTAAGGTTTGGTCACTTGGGAATTTAGTTAAAGGGGCTTGGGAACAAGGGTTGGGTCACTTGGGATTTCAGTTTAGGAGACTTGGAAATTCAGTTTTGGGGAATTGGAAATTTAGTTTGAGGGACTTGGGAATTTAGTTTGGGTCACTTGGGAATTTAGTTTGAGGGACTTGAGAATTCAATTTGAGAGACTTGGTGAGTTCAGTTTGAGGCACTTGTGAATTCATATTTAGGTGCTCTATTAAGATAGGAAGCTGAGAGATCACTTTCAGAATTTAATTGGCATAAACAAGATCAGCTTTGTCCATTCTTTTCGAAAATCAATCAATGAAATCCCACTTTCCACATTCAAAATGCAATCATATTCCAGACATGTCGTCCATTCAGTTTTAAGGAGAAAGGACATAACACAACATGTTCACCTGTTACCCTAATCTTTCCAGATTCTGAAAGACATACAACAAAACCACCATATAACGGCCAAAGGCAACCACTTTATTTTCAATTATATTCAAACAGCATGGTCGAATGGATCTAGTTACAATTACTCCATATCCACTTATAATGCATACAATATAGACAACTTCATAGGAATAACAATTCTATTTAGCCCTTTAATTACAAGCTTCAGAACTAAGTTGCAGAAAATACAAAAACTTTATATGATACTATCAACAATGCTTCCCTATTCTATCTCTAGCTTCTTACTTCACTTGTTCCATAAGTGCACTGCAAAACTTTCCTTTTTAATTTGCCCTAGTTTCTTCGCCATCTGTATCCATGTAAATGCCCTCAAACTTGTACAATACAGCAAGCCTAGGCAAGTTGGAGAGGTTTTGATTTAAACAGATTTCACCTGCAATAACTTTGGCCTTGTTCTCATCTCTCACAACTATGCTAACTTCCTGATATGCTAACTCTATGAATTAATTCAGAATACAAGCTGTTATCAGTTCTTATAACTCCATCAACAAGTTCTACCCCTTCCTCCACATTACTCGCTCTACACACAAGTTCAGTTTCTTTATCAAAACCATCTGCTCCAGTTCCATAACACATCCCATCGTACCCCAGCTTCACACAGCAATATTGGCAACTTGTTTATGCCTTCAGCCTCCGCCTTTTGAGTTCCTTGGGGTTTGAGATAGAGGTCAACACTTGTTGGCACAATTGGATACGTGGATGTTTTACCAACCAATTCACTAACTCACGTCGCATATTATATACTTCCTCCTACACGAACAAAAATGATAATACCCATGAAACTCCATTATAGGCCAAATGATAATAAACTAGTATACATAACATGAATCATGACAAAACCACTAACCATTGTTAAGTTGGGGCTAGTGTAACCACCCCACTCTTTATTTGGGGTGTTGGTCCAATGCTGGAGCCATGATATCACAATCACTCCACAATCATCACTACAAAAATTACAAGCATTCAATAAAAAACAGCACATATAAACATAAACGTAAATGAATTAATCACTGATGCCACTTACTTGGTTGGTTGTGGATGCATTTGGAGATATTTCAATTCCAAACTGTGGTTCTTTCCAAGAACACCCGGTTTGACTAATCTCAGTATGTTTTCAATGTTTTGTTTCTATGGACATTAAAAAGTCATAGATTCCTAAAAACATTAGTATCATGGAAAAAAATGATTTTTAGATGTTGTTTCAAGTCATACCACGAAATTGCTCATTAAGTTTATTCCTATTGCTATAGGATCCTTTTTCGAAGCCTTTCTCCTGTAAGTCTTGTCCTCACAAAACTTCCTTGAATATAGTGAGTCCAAAACATACATTGTAGCTGTCTTCATTTCCACAAAATAGCAAAACCAGTGTAGTGCGTGACACACCGGTGCAAAAATAAATTGACAATCCCCTATATTATACCCTACATATTCTGGCATTATGAATTTTAAGTCGTTCTCTGCTTTCCATTTCCTCGAAGTCATTCGTTTCTATTTTCAAAATAATGAATCATTCAGATCAGTTCATATTAATGCATATTATATATCATGTAAGAACAATGTTTACGAAAATGAAAAAATATTCAATGCAAAACATTACCATCAGCTTTGAGGGGAAAATTTGGCACTGCACAACTCTATGTTCTTCCTTTTGGTTTGGAACCAAGATTCTTTCAATCACAGATAATACCTGCAAACCTTCATTGAAGTAAGAAATAGCAAATATAACAATTTCCAACTACAATATCATTCTAGATAATGCACTCACATGAACTTTTAACCATCTTCTTATACCTAGACACTCACAATCAGCTTTTATGAGTATGAGCCCATTAATATTGACAATTTCCCTATTACATCAATCAATGACCACATAATTAGGCATTTACAATTAGTTGTGTAGTTAACAAAATAAACATTGTTGAACTTACTCTTTCCCATTTGTTGTGCAATATCTAAACACCTCATCCATCTCATTAGTGTTTGCAAATGTCATTCCTCTTGTTTGCGTTGATGATTGAGCTTGATACACAAATGAAAACCGCTTCGTTGCTCTCTTTTCCCTTTGAGATATTCTCCGTCCATCCTTTCCAGATGTCAAATCTTTGCTTGGTCCCTCTCCCTCTTCTCCTCCAGTGTCTCCTTCCTTCTTCTCTTCCTTATCTTGTTCTTTGTCCTCTCCCTTTTGTTGTTTTTCATCCTCTCCTTCCTTTTCTTTGTCCTCTTCTCTTTCTTCTTCTTCATCCTCTTTCCCTCCTTCATCATCCTGTTCCTTGTCTTCTCTAACATTCTCCTCCTTTCCTTCATCAGCCACTTTCTTTTCCTCTTTATCCTCCTCTTTTTCCCCTTCTTCATGCTTGTCAGCATCATCTCTGCTTGCTTGCATCTTCAACATTTGCCTCAGAACTCTACCTGTACAGTTCATTACCTCAGCATACAGATGTTTTAATTCCTATAACAATGAAAATGATATGTCATTTTATAGAGGATTATATAATTGAAGCATTTTAATAATTTACTATTACCAAATCATGGAATGCATACATGGGTGGCAAGTCTAAGGAGGAGGTTGCTTCATTGATGCCAAATGTTTTCAATATTCCATAAAAGCTCTCCTTCTCATCCTCAACACGCTTTTGAACTCTTTCATTAGTCCAATATTTCAATGCATGTTGAGGTTATGGCACCTCATTTATACCAAGGGGAAAATATTACATAAAAAATAGCTGCAAATGGACTAAAAGTAAGCATATAACTAAAAACAGAGATGTGAGGAAAATATTGTATAAGACCTAAAACATATATTTGTAAAATGAAACCACGTACCACTAAAAAGTATAAGCACCCTCCAACGGTTTTTTTTCCTTCATTTTTCCCTTTCTGCACCCACTTTTTATATTCTGAAATTTCTTTTACAAGCTCCTTGTATACAAAAGAAGACCAACCATACTGAGTGTCTCCAAACCTTAGACCAGACACAATTTTCAATAGTCTATGACTAATATTTGAACTTGTGCTTGGGCAAAGAAAGTTCCTCAAGCAATACAAAATAAAGAATAACTCAAATCTATCTTCATCTTCACCTAACAGTATCTTATTTTCTATAACCTTATAAGCTACTCCCCCAAATTCCCCCTTTAATGAAATGAAGGTGTCACTATCACCTTCTAACATAATTTCTTGCCCACTATAGAGTAACCCAAACAATCGATTGACAGCTTCGGGGTCCATTTGCCGTTGTTTACCTCTAACATAAACACTTGAGGTAGGTGGATCAAATGCCTTGATCACCTCCTCACATACCCCTCTATGTAGAACAAAACATTCCATGTCCAATAGGGTGGCAAAACCAATTTTTGCCACCCTTTCCACCAATGTTTGTCTCCCCTTGATATGCTTCAAAACTTTTTGTAGTTGCTTTGGTGAACATCTTGTTTCAAATGGAACCTGTTTGTTAAAAAAGAGAATATGTCAGTAACATAACTTCAAATCAAGAAATCTACTTTACTTGAACTCACAAATAGCATACCTCATAATACTCTGATGTCATTTCTCTAACCTTTTCCTTTACCATTTTTGTCCTTTTCAGAAAATTTTGCATCTTTTTGTCAGATCAATACACACACTTCAACTAGATAGAACACAACCACCACTAAATATTGATTATCACATTTGGCTAATCAGTCATATTGAGCCCAAAAATTAATTCTGTCAAATTTTTAAACAGAAATTTCTATAAAGCTGCTACTGCATGGATGATTCAAAACTTGTTCAAATTTGGTCACCATGTTTGGCCACACCTTATATGAGAAAAAGACAAAAAATTCAGCAACTCATGACCAATAATGCCCAGAAACAGAGTACACTAATTTGGTTGCCCAGTAACATCTTCCCTCTCTTCACAATGAATTTTTTTCAGAGTGCAGAACCTAATGACCACTTCAGATTATAACTCAGTTTTACTTCATAGACTAATCTAGCCTAATTACCAACAAGAAATGCCGCGTATTCCCAAAACAAAATGTCATGCCTTCACTACGGTTTGCTAATTCACACAAAGGAATATAACATGCCATAACTGATAGAACAAATAGAAGAATAGTCATACCTCGGGATCACTGTACAACATGAAGTTTGGTGACGGAGCAGCGAACTCAACCTTGACCAATTAACTGTGAAAATCTGACACTCGAAGAAGATGTGCCATACACTGCTCATGAACTCAGAACCTACGAACCTTCAACCTCGACCAAATAAATGCCAACTGACTGCTCACGAACTCGGAGACTCACAGATGATGGAGTAGAGCACTCAGAACCTCGGAACCTCTGAACTCACGGGGCAGAATATTTTCAATGCCAAATCCAGCAGCAATGTCACCAACTCGGAGACTCGAACACCACAACACAGATGATTTTCACCGAAACTGGAGCAGAGAACTGACCGCGGAGACTCGAAAACAATGGATGCAAAATGTGTTGCCTTTTGAGATAATGACATTAGGGCTTTGCGTGTGTGCGTGCGTGCGTTTTTCAGATTTTGACACAAAGGGGTCCCCGTCCGTGCATTTTTTAATTCAGACGTGCGTGCATTTTTGTTTCTCAAAGTGAAGGTTAATTTTGTCTACATGGTTTTATTTTTATCCCAGTGCAGGACCTGGGGACTTAGGAAAAATTACACAATTTAGGATCCCTAATTTGTCATTATGTGTCTTCGAAGGTCCCTAAATGTCTTTTTCCCAATATTTTATATGTATATGCTACTCTCATAGTGAAAATTTTCTTGGTCTACTATTGGTCCATGGTGTGGGTCAGGATGGGTTTGATCTTTGCCTGTTGCTTGGTTTAATGAACACACAAGCCATTCTTTCATGCTAGGTACCAAATAGATTTTTTAAAACATTAAAAATACAAAAATAACCTTATTTATTAATAAAAATTATATTTATATCCAAAAATAGATTTCTTTAAAAAATAATATTAGGATAAAAAATAACATTTTAAAAGTTATAAATACATTCTTATTTTTACATAATATTAAGTTAAGAAAACAATTTAAAATTTTAAATAAAATTAAAACATTAGAATCTTAGGACTCGCTGGGTATATTCCTCAAAAAATAACATTCAAGAAGTATACTTCTAGAAAAATTCATCTATATTTTATTTGTTTTATTTTTTACTTCTTAGAAAGTTCAAACTATTTTTTAAAATAAAAATATAGTATTTTAATGTTAAATTCATAAATACCATTTTTACTATAAAAATTGATTTAGAAATTAAGGGTTATTTTGGAAAAACATTGTAATACACTTGGAAAGTAGAACTTTTCTAAGTTTTACTCTGGAAGTTCTACTTCCCGAATTAAGTCTATTTTCCTAAGAAATTGTAAGTTTTTTGTAAACTAAGCAAGAGCAATGATTTTATTTCTTGAGAAGTTGAACTTCCTCTATATCAAACAATACCTTACAAAGTTTTCATAATAATTTTATGATAAATGCATCACATAAGATAAAATGAAAAAAAAAATCCAACAAAAGCAATCAATATGCATAAATAATAAAAAAACAAAAAAAAAGGATATAGCTCAGGCAGAGCTTGGTCAACAACATTTGGCCCAAAACCCGGCCCAACTTGAAAATTGACCCAGCTTAATTACCCGATGGGGGCTAGGTTGGATCGGACCATAAACATAATTGCACGGCCCTACTCAATACATAATATCTCGAGTTTGAGTCATGTGTATTAGTGTCATTATGGTACTACTATCCGACTCAATTTGAATTAATCAAAGTCTAATATAACACATGACTATTGGATATCAAGTGGTTTTTGAAAAAGGAAAAAAAAAGTTGATATGAATCCATTGGTCAATGAAAAAGTTGATGGCAATATGCACGTTTTCCTTTTATTTGAGAGCCACGGCATCCATGCGGAATTATACTGCCTTGATCGGACCACTCTGGCATTCACCAGACACTGTTTTTGTGGTCTCAACTTTAATTGGTGTGGTCACCCTTTCTTGTTAATACTTTTAAAGGTTTTTTCCTTTAAATGTTTCAAATGAGCTTTCTATATACAGTCGTAGTTATACAAATTTGGAAACACACCTTCTCTATGATCGGGTCCTCAAGTTATAATAACATCCCCATTCACTAGTGGATGCCTTCGAGTTTGAGGTTTTGAGGAGTGCATTTAGGTTTTAGCACTTCCCATATGAGTATGACCACCACTAGGTAGAGGGAAAAGACTCCACATAAAGATATTTTTTATATGTATATATAATGTTTATTATATTTTTTCACATGTCTCTTTTTTATTGAATTTTTTTTCCTAGTTAGATATTTTACAATAACAATTGCACAATTGAAGAGAATGAAAAGTTTTATTACGAATTTTATTAAAAGTATATTTTGATTACATTTAAAAAAAAAAATTTTTTACCAAATTTATAGTTACACAACTTCATACCTTTGCCACCTTGTATATCCTTCATAGTCTGTTTGGTTGAAAGTGATCCTAATTACATTACCTAATTTGGTGTGTTTGGTTGTTCCTCAATTAAGTGATGTATTTCACATTAGGTGACCGAACTACCTAAATTATGGTAAAACTAAATATCACCAAAATCTCTTTTGAGGGGAATAGGGGATAAATAACTTATATATCTTTCACAATTAAGAAAAAAAGACACAACTAGATTTTTGGCCTTCATCCTTCTTCCTCACCGTCGATGTCTCCACCTTCTTCTACCGTTGCCATTATTCATTCTCGTCCTTCGTCTGTTGTTGTCTATCCTGATCCTCCGTCAGACATTGTCCATCCTTGTCCAAGTTCACAGCTTCAACATTACTAAGTTCGAAGCTTTAGCATCCTCGTCCTCCACCAGATCTGGAACTCCACCATGTTGTCATTGTCGTGGGGCTTTCAACGTAACCATCACGTGCTTCGAAGCTTCGTCCTCTACCTCGCATCACACCTTCCCTCTCCTTCTTGTGTCATCTTCAAAGCTTCGATGCCTTCCTAGATCTCTATCTCCCCTTTCATTCTTTTTCTTCTTTGATTTTGAATAATATTATTTTGTGCTAAGATTTGTATGTTTGCAAGGGTGGAATAAAGGAGAGTGTCGCTGGTTGTTGTGGTGGGAGGCGAGTTGTTGCTTGTGAGAATAGAAAAAGACAAGGGAGTTTTTTTTTTTTCATAATCTAGGAATATTTTAATTTTTTTTTATAATATATTAAATAAACTCAAGTATAATTATCATTTCATTATAATACACTTCTTATTATATCACATTAACTTTAGCAATTAGTCCAAACCGGTTGTAAGATGTCACTTCAATTGATATATCACCAAGAAAAAAAAAAAGATGTCACTTCAGCATCATTGCATGTGACCACAGGAACCAGTTCGGTCTATCTCCAGTTCTTTCTTTGTTGTTTGGGCTGATACCTACACAAATTTATGGATATGAACAGACTGAGTGGTGATGATTTGAATGGTTTGAATTATATTTTCAAATTTTTTTTATATTTTTCATTAAATATAAAAAAAAAATAATTATGAATTTTATTAAAAAATAAAAAATTAAGTCACCCGAACCTAAAATATTTTTCTAAAAATTTATTTCTTTTGAGAAAGAGATTCTTCCTTGAATACCATTATCTGAAAAATACCCCACAGACTCCCATTTCTCTAGAAGGTTCCACTGCACACAAACTTTTTTTCTGTCTATAGAACACAATACACAACACATTGAGAACCCAGCACGTTCATCCTTTTTTGTTTGAAAGAAACTCCGAGCTCGTTCATCTTCTGGAAATATTATACGTAACACAGTGATGGACTATGTAATGGGTAAATTACGAGTTTATTGGCCCATTAAAACATATAGTTAATATAAGTTCATTCCATGACCTGATTTTTTCGGTATGTTTGATTTGTTGGGTTTGCTTTATATGGGTTCAAGTAATCATACACCTTTTCGGTATTATGGAAACTTATTAAATTAATTAAAACAACAAAGGATATGGGAATGAGAGTAGAAAAAGGAGTGAAATGAGTTTTTTTTAAGCAAACCATCGAGGAGGAGCTGCATTGGATTTCCACTAATATGAGTTGGATTGGGTCCCAAAAGATTGAGTAACTCTCCGAAAGACATCTTCTACATATATATGATTTCAAATTTGAAATATTATATTTAAGCAAAATCTAACTCATTTCCTCATGACCAACGTATTTTAATGGTGTAAAATGAGTTTTAAAAATATGCTTAGCATGTGTAGAAAAGGAATTAAAATATTTCACCAAGTGATATTTGATAGTTAAATATGAAAAGACAAAAATACCCTTGATCCAAAACCTAGTAAAATACATGACCTAGCTGATCCTAGGATTTATCATCCCATTCCTTCATCAACAGTGCAATTCCATAAAAAATATGATGGAATCATATGGGCGTTGGGCATTCGTGAAGGAATGGTAGAAGGAAAAATATTCATCCAAAGCAAATGAATATAAGTGTCTATTTGGATAGGTGTTTAGAAGGTTTGAAAAGTACTTTTTTGTAGTTATAATTGTATTTGCGAGACTGTTTGGATGCGTGTTCAAAAAATACAGTGTACAAGGATTTTACAATTCAAATGTAATTTTACATAAGCAAAATTTTCTTACCTTTTTTCTAAAAGAATCAAGTTTGCAAATTTCAAGAATTTAACTTTTTTTTTTCAAAAAGCTATTTAATTCCAAATATTTTAAATCTAAAAGTACTTTAATTCCAATATCAAAACAAAATCAATTCCCTCAAAATAACGTTTCAGAAAAAAAGTTTTTAAATAGAAATTACAATAAACTAGACTTATTTTTAATCAAAATCAAGTTTCAAAATTATTTTCATCTAAAATCACGTTTATCCAAGTCCAATCCAAATGGGCACTTAGCCCCAACACCTTGTCCATCCCGTCTCCTTAGTGGGTGATTCTATCATACCAAACATATGGATGTGTTTTTGTGGTCTCAACGTTAGTTGGTGTGGTCTCAATATTTTCCTTTCCCTTTCATGTATATTATTACTTTTTAAACTTTTTTTTCTTATTTCTAATATTTAAAACGAGCTTTCTATATATAGTCCTAGTCAGACAATTTTCTTTTATATATATACACGTAGTTAGACAAATTTATACACACACACTTTCTGTATAATTTGGTCCAAGTTATAATACTAGTGGATTTCTCAAACAGTTTGAGGTCTAGAGAAGTGCATTAGGGTTTTAAACACCTTTGACCACTACTGGGTAGAGGGAAAAGATTTCACATAAGATCTTTTTATGAGTATAATAATATATGGAATTAATGGACCCTATATGATTATTCTGATGGCTTAAATCATATTTTATATTTTTTCTAATTTTTTATATTTGTTCATTAAAAAAATAAGAAAAAATAAAAATTATTTTTAATAATGATTTTTATTAATAAAATCAAAATCAAGATTAAATCACTCAAAGCTAAAATATTTTTCTAAAATTGTCTCTTTTGAGAAAGAGACTCTTCCTTGAATTCCATCATCCCAAAAAATACCCCACACTCCCATTTTCTCTCCAGACGGCCCTCTCCACACAGACTTGTTTTTTTTTTTTTTTCCATAGAACACATTATACAGCACATTCATCTTTTTTTCTTTTTGGAAGATACGATATATAACAAAGTGTTGGTTTATGTAATGAGTAAATTATGAATTACTTAGCCCATTAAAACATATCGTTAATATAAGTTCATTTTATGACCTAGCCTTTGCTTTTTGTTTGTTTAAATTTTTGGGTTTACTTGGGTCAATTTATATAGGCCCAAGTAATCACAGATCTTTTATTTTTTGTAGGAACTAATGACATAGTGTTTTGGCAACACTGCCAACCTTACTAATATTTTATATACGCTCAGCCCTCAGCCGACGTTGGTTGGTAAAAGTGACTAGGGGATTCAAGTAAAAACGCTCATTTCCTCCTCGCTGATGGGTTTGAGTCCCCTCATAGCTGTTAAATTTTATGTTAGTGGTAATTTTATTATAAAAAATTTCTCTATCACTCAGAGACAATGTTACTAAGTTTTCTGGATGTTCAGTGGCCGGCTTATTTCGAGAGCTCTAGATGTTAGACCCTTAGAGACTGCTAAAAATACATAATGAATCCTTAACTGTTGAAACTTGGTGTCTAGTGATTATAGGAGTGCCTTTTCTAACTGTCATTTTATTTAGCAAATAAAAAATTATTTTATATACGCTCATAGTTGGAACAATTATGATTGTATTTGACGACCAAATATTCCAATTACTTTGTTTAAAATTTTGTCTAACACATTTTAAGTTTTTGTTATTATACGTATTCTCTTAAAAAGGTTATATCACTATTTTTTGGCAAAATAGTCATATAACTTATTTCATTAAAAAAAAAGTCAATTACGAAAACCTAAAAGACGTTACTCATGCCTTGTTTAAGACGAACAAAATTAATGTACATTTTCCAGGTATTTATTATCAAACTCACTTATCAAAAACAAAGAAAAATTAAGCTTCTTTTCTTATAATTTCTTTCATTTTTCAATTTGATTTCCATAATATAAATTTTTTTAAAAATATCCCTGTAATTTTGAATTAATTGTAGGTTAATTAGTCTCTTTAACTTTCTTAACGTTCAAAAATTACTCCCTACGATATTAACATGGCATAATGCAGCTAAATTCATCTGACGTGATTAATAGTATTTGCTATGATCGTCACTGATGATACTAAGTTCGACATACGCACTTTAGGAACCGTTTATTTAGTGTGAAGAATAGATTTCTTTTTTTTTTATATAAAAATTAAAATATAAAATATTTACCAATTTTTGGTCAGACTACTTTTTATTCATTTACAAACTTACTTTTTATTTTTCACTCTAATCTCTTTTTTATTTTATTCTATTGTGTGTACCAAACAATGTCTTTAAAGACTATAGTTTGAATTAAAATGCAATATTTTGGCTTGAAAGATATATAAATTTCTTCAACTAAAAATTACTTAAAAGAAAGGCAAAGAATCATGGGGCCAATAATTTTTTATTTGGTGAGCTGAGGATTAAATATATCTTTAACTAATAGTTGAAGACTAATCTCTTCAAAGTGTAAAAATTATTGAAATAAATTTTATCTCTCATAATAAAGTTTTTTCCATATATATATATCTAGAAATCAAATAAAAAATAGTATGATTATAAAATTCAATTATTTTTCAATTATATCAGACTTTATTGGTCAATTATTATTTTTTTGAGTTTTTTCATTCACAATATCTTGCTTAAGGGATACTCTCTCTGGTCATATTTATTAGTCACGTTCTAGAAACTTTTTATAGTCCTAAATGTAAGTCATTTTCTAAGAGTTTTTGAAATATTAATTACTTTATTTCTAAAATATCCCTATTTAATCATGAAAAAAAACATGAATTGTTTAAATTTGTTGTATTTATTAGAATGTAAAAATAAAAAACATATTAATTTTAAGATAATTTTAATAATATAATAAATTTTTCTTGATTTTAATGAATTAGTTAGAAATAATTTACATTAACAATAGAATACAAGAGAGAATCAGTTTTTTTCCACTCCACCTTGCTAGAGTTGGTTGATGCCCAAACATTAGCTTCTAGTAAGTATCAAGGCAGGAAGGCCACCTTGCTAGAGTTGGTTGATGCCCAAACATTAGCTTCTAGTAAGTATCAAGGCAGGAAGGCACCGTACAAAAGATGCAAAGATGGATAGTCAGTTCGGAATAGACAACATTCGGTGGTGGAGGTCACCTTATCTTGGTGGACTGTTGTTGGCCACAAACGGACTTGACCTACCAAAAGCAAAACACAAAGCGTGCTCTCTCCAACAGTTTTAATCTCCCAAAATAATTATAAAGACAGTTTCTGCAAGAAATTTTATTTTACTTTCTTTTTTAAATAAAAAGCACCTATCTGATTTATGTCTTATTCTCATCCATCATCCATGATCATCACGATTTGAAAATCAAATCCACAATTCAAACATGGCTGCTCTGTCCTTCTTCACATTATTAACATTACACAATTGATTCCCTCCAACAATGGCACTTTCTGATCTTTTCTTCCTCATAAGAAGATCTTGTGTGTGTATGAGATAGAGATACTCCCTCCAACTTATATTATAAGATGTTTTTAAGAAATTTTTATTTTTTATGATATAAGATACTATATATTAATTTATCTTTTTTATCTCTTGTTTATTTAATGATTAGTTTTGTAATTTGTGTTGAAATAATAGAAAGTAGTATATTAAATATGGGCAAAATAGAATTTTTTACATTTTTTTAAAAGTTTAAAGATATGAGAAAAAAATTAATTCTCATAAAATTATTAAAAATACCTTATATTATAAAACGAAAAAAAAGTAAAAAAATAAAAATAGAACTAAATAGATCTAACTATGTCTTCATTTTTTAACAATCCCTCTCTCTCTCCCTCTCTCTCTCTCTCTCTGAAATTTCAACTAAAATTTAATGAACTTTTTTATTTCGGGGAATCGTGGGATCACATATGTTGACATTTACCAGCCAGATGGGTTGAGTGGTGACTTATAAGAGACTTGACATTTAATGCATTTCATGTGTACGTACTATATAAGAAGGAAAAACTATAAAGCAAGGATACGTCTTAATTAATAATTAATATACTTATATATTAATATCAATATAAAATATATAACAAGCTACATCATTATCAAGTTATGAACTATACTCTTCATTTTTTATATATCTAGTAATGCATGTGAAAATATGTTCATTCAAATAAGTTGTAAAAACAAAACATGAAAGTTACAAAATATGAGTAAGAAGTTACAAATATCTAGACCTAATTTGATATTTATAAAGTTAAAATCTGATTGATCTGTATTAAAATTTGAAAAATAAGTTACAAAATCAGAATATGAGAATTGCAAAATGTAAGTAACAAATTGCAAATACATGGATTTCATTTGATACTTATAAAGCTAAAATCTGATTGCTTTATATTAAAATTTGAAAAATAAGTTACAAAATCAGAATATGAGAGTTACAAAATATAAGTAAGAAGTTGCAAATTTTTAAAGTTAATTTGATACTTATTAAGTTAAAATTCGATTACTCCATGTTAAAATTAAAAAAATAAGTTGCAAAATTAGAATATGAGAGTTATAAAATCAAAACATGGGAGTTGTAAATCCCTAGAATCAATTTGATACTTAATTATAAAGTTAAAATTTGGTTGCTTCATATTAAAATTTAAAAAATAAGTTGTAAACTCAGAATTAGAAATTTGTAAAATGTGGGTAAAAAGTTGTAAATCCCTAGAGTCACTTCAATGCTGAAAGGGTTAAAAATCAATTATTTTATAAGCATGAAATTAGTTTGTTTTTAACAAAGTCAGTTTTGTTCCCAACAAGAACAATGATTTAAACTTTATAAGTATTAAATTGAGTTTAGTTATTTACAACTTCTTATTTATATTTTGCAACTCTTCTATTCTGATTTTACTACTTATTTTTTAAATTTTAACATAAAGTAATCAAATTTTAACTTTATAAGTATCAAATTGACTTCAAAGATTTACAACTTCTTACTTACATTTTGCATTTCACATGTTCTGATTTTACAACTTATTTTTTGAATTTTAACATAGAGCAACCGGATTTTAATTTTATATGTATCAAATTGAATCCAAGTATTTGCAACTTTTTACTCACATTTTGTAACTTTTATGTTCTGATTTCTCAACTTATTTTCATAATTTTAATATCAAATAATCAAATTTTAACTATATTAAAATCAAAATGACTCTAGGGATTTACAGTTTTTTACTCATATTTTACAACTTCCCTATTCTGATTTTACAACTTATAATTAATCACCATTAACCGGTCACCAGTGATCGTTTGGCTTTAGCCACCAGTCAAACAACCATTGGTCAATAGTAGCCATTGACTGGCGGCCGGTGATGATGAGGGAGGTGGAGGGTAGTTTCAGGGGTATTTGGCTAATCTCACAATTTTTTAATTTTATTTAAAAATATTTAGCCATTTATTATGATTAAATGAATAGTTAATCCCAATTTTTAATTAATTTAAAATTTTAGTCCTAATATGTAATTTCCCACCTTTGAAAACCACCTTCCAATTCACAATTGGACTCAAGTTCCACGACATTTCAATGACAACGATTTTTTTTTCATTAAATTATCAAATTATTAATATTAACTAGAAATGTGCTTTTGTCAATTATACGAATTTTGAGGTGGCTCATTATTTAAGGTTAAGGAATAGTATGAATATGATTTTTATTATAAATTTTATCATATATATTAATATCAGTTTTAGAAAATATAAAATTATAAGCAATTGCACTCTCTATAATATAACTTATCTCAAATGTTATACAAATGCATGAGATTTATTCAAGTTAATATTAATTTTTCAATTATATAGGAGTATATATTTATCTACCGCACTATTATGAGACACACAATAACTAGTACTATAAAATTGTCCTTCTAGCAATTCATGGATTGATCAATAGCATTGAAGAGGTTGGGACATGAATGATTAAATAAAAAGTCAATAGTAAATTATGTGGATTTTTTTTTCAGTTTTGTTTAATTTATATAAATTTTTAATTTCAATGTTCAAATATATATCGTATTTTTTTATTAATGTAAAGATGCAAATATAAATTATATTTAAACATATACAAAAAAAATAAATTTATTTCATTTAAATTCATCCCTACAAATATATGTATTTAAGCTAGAGGGTTTTTTAGTTAAAAAAATAAAATTGAACTACAATGAAAATAATTTATTATCTCGGAGAAAATTTTTGCATATTCTGAAAATAAGAAAAATTATATTTTGCATCATTTTAATAAAATTTTAAATTGTTCATATAATTTCTTTTAGCATGGTGGGGGTGTGTGTGTGTAAAATTTTGGCTGAATCAAACTAACCGAAATGGCCAACCCATAATCCACTTAACTCAATTTGTTAAAAATTATTGTCTCATGAATAAAGTGTTTCTTAAGGTGGACCAATAACCTCAGTGATGGAATTGGCCAACATAACATCTATGGAGCCATGCCCTATGATGAACTGATTAGATTAGCTAAAGAATCTACATTTAGTAAAAAGAAAGTGATTTTCTTAGAAAATGAATTGCAATTTGAAAAGACTGAAAATGAATCACTTAAACAGAAAATAAATAATTTAAAAAATATTTGTGAAACCCACACATACACTTCCTCTTGTATTACATGTGATATATTAAATAAAGAAAAAAGAAGAATTGATTGGAGTAATAGCCAATTTCACCCAAGAAAAAGATAAGTTAAATATTTCACTTGGCAAACATAATTATAAGTTTGACAAGTTGGGTGCTGGCTATAGGAGTGAGTCCAAAGGGAAAAATAAATCCTATTCAAAATTCTTTGTCCCTAATGTAATATCTAGCTCACCATCATACACATATTATGGGAAAAATGATCATATTGCTTATCTATGCAGTATAAGAAAAAATGGTTTAAGTAAAAGTATGAAATGAGTTCCAAAGAATACCACTAACCCTCTGGACTCAGAAACAAGTGGGTACCAAAATGTTCTTCTAGTATTTCATGTATACAGAACCAATTCAAGAAGAAAGAATACATTGGTGCAAGAAAGAGGATGCTTAAAAGGAAAGCTTCTCAAAACTCCAAAACTGCAACTGCAAATCACATGGAGAAGCACTGGAAGCAATTCTTTCACTCATCTCAAGGAAGCAACTCAAATGGAAACCATACTACTTACATTGAGAAGAGAAAGAGCAGAAATTCAAAGGCATTGACATGTATGCAAAAAGAAGACATGAGGAATACTACATTGCATACAATCTAAGAATAAAAAGGAAATAATCTTTGGTAACCTTTAATCCTTACCATTTTCAATTATTGCATTATATATATAATTGGGTAATATTGAACTCTGGTCCTATATGTTCAAACTGACCTTTAGTGCACCAAAGTAAAAAAGGGTATCAAAGAAAGAAAAAAGATTTTTCCTTCTTCTTTTATAGGTACTTCCTGGGCTAAATGGTGAAAGCCTTATAAAGATAAAGTATCTGATGTGCTCAATTGGAATCATGCTGAAAAGGAAAGAAATTAGCTATTAACCAAGCTGATATGTAAGTGTTTAACAAATTTTCACATATATATGTATGCTTGACTAGTTCTGTTATTTGAGGATATTAAAATAAAGTATGGTCCTTGTTCAAATGATGAATTATTTGAATATGATGATACTTACTGTAAAGTTTAATATTTGCAAAAGTCCATTTCTTTATATGTATAACCAAACTTGTGTGCTTTTCAAAATTTCTCTTGTATATTGATTTTGATTTAAGCCATGATTTGAAAAGCATACATATTTGAATAAATGCTCATGCTTAGGGGCAGTTTATAAATTTGAATGTAAAGGTTTTAAAAAAAAAAAGGGAATCTTTCTGATTTTAAAAGAAAAAAACTTGAATCATAATGCCTACATTATGTACTAATTGAATGAACATACTTAGTTGATGTATTATATTTTTTTGATTTTATCTTTATAAAATGCATAGGTTTATGAAATTAATTTGCTTATACTTTAGCTCACCTAATTTTATTGTAACAAGTTCTGTTGCTTGATCTTAACTTGCTAAAAGAAGTAAATAATACCTCAACATCTCTTCTTGATCCAAAAGGAAGAAGGCAACAACTCTATAACTCTGAGATACCTCTTACAATGTGTGCATATCATAATCATCTTAACAAGAAGCATCATAACATTTGGTATCATAATATTTTCAAGCAGCAACTGATGTCAGTTTTGAATATCACCAACAATTAGTATCAATTTTGAAGATGATTGGTAACAATGGGTATCAATTTTAATATCAGTAAAATTTGACATAGTCTGAACATGCAGTGTATAATAAGTTTTGATGATGATTTACATTTCAGTCTGTGTTTTTATGTGTGCTTGAAACACCTCAGACATCTATGCTTACTGGTACAATCTTATAAATAATGGGAGAAAAAATACTTGTTATTCTTCAAACATTTTTGTTGATGTCAAATAGAGGGAGAAGTTGTATGAAAAATATGCATATACTTAATCTGGAATTATTTGAATTGAACTGCATTATGTGTTAATCATTCATTAAGCATATTTTTCACTAGTGATTTGTCATCATAAAAAAGGGGGAGATTGTTGAGTTTAGTATAATATAAGTTTTGATGATGATAAATATAAAGTAATAAGGAATAAATGTATCATATATATCTGACATATATAATGTTCCTTAAAGAAGTAAAATATGTATTAACATGTATTTAATTATGGTTATAGTACATATATCATGCCATGTGCAAATATATATACTGTACTTTTACAATGAATAATATAAGTTGGATATATAAACTTGGCTAATTACTTGATTTGAAAGTGTAATATATTAAATGTAGGATGGTCCAAGTAAGAAGAGTGAGCATTGGAATACAGAAATGAAAATCAATATCATGTCTCACTCAAGAAAGAAAAAGAGAAATAATGCTCCAAAAATGGAAGATTAGAAGGGAGCATGTCAAGAAGGAAATGACCAAGTGGAAGTGGAACTCAATATTTGAAGACTTAGTCACTAGGTATATTTTATTTTCACTTAGGTCTTGAGGTAGGATTAATCTTTGAAAATTACTTAATCTTATTACCATATGTTTTAAAAGAATTAGATCAAGTAAATATAATGTTAACATATGTTAAAGTTGAAAAACACTGACTGAAAGACAAATTTTGAAGTTAATGTTTATGTATTTTATTGAAAATTCAAACTTTGCTGACTAAAATTCGAAGTTCCAGAGATATCACCTTTGACAGATGAATTTCAAGTATTGAAATTCGAATTTTGAGTTAAGTATAATTAGTAAACAAATGCAAAAATTGTCTGAAATCATATCAAAGTTTGTCTGATATTAAAGTCCAAAAAGAGTTCAAAGTTAGTCCTCTGACAGACGAATTTTGATTTTGAAAATTCGAACTTGGGAAAGATAGTTTGTAAATCCGTTATGATAGTCTTTTGACATACGAATTTTAGTATTCAGAAATTCAAAATTTGAATTGGGTCTGATAAAAGATCTCTCTGACAGACAAACTTTGGTATTTGAAAATTTGAATTTCGAAAAGAATGACTATTGTACCATATTGAGCTGCCCACTAACAGACAAATTTTGGGCACCAAAATTTGAACTTTGAAGGCACTATAAAAATATGGAACAACTATTCACACTTATCAGAAGAACTTTAAACTTGAAAATTTGTATGTTCCAACATAGAAACATTTGCCAAAGATGAAAATTTAAACTTTGCTTTAGAACAGACGAATTTCAAGGTTCAATGTTTGTTAACACACCAAAATTCGAACTTTGAATGTCAGACACATTAAATGCGGTTGGTGAACAGATAGTTTTTACAGAATAATCGTTGCGTAACGTCTTTAACGGCTAGATCTTGTGTCTAATGTCTAGTTGCAATATAAATCTATAAATAAAACATCATTTGAATTTATTGGTAACAATCTTAAGAAAATTTATGCGAAAATACTCCAACAATTTGTAAAATCTTTTTATCTTAGCATTGTTTGAAAAACCCACCTCAATAGAGTGAGTTTTCAATTATTATTTACTCTTCAAGAGAGTTTTCATTCTGTAAACATTTCTTTCTATATATTCTGGGTATAATCTTAGTGTGGGGAAACACTAAGAGATTTATACATCTTGTAAGGGTGTGGGGAGAGTAGCTTCACAAGTACCTACTGAAACTTGTGAGATGTACTGAGACTTCACAGGTACCCGGATCAAACCTGTGGGATATAGTTGAAAATCTCAAATGGTAGCTTGGGGACTGAATGTAGACCAAGTGGTTGGGCTGAACCAGTATAAATTGTTGTGTATTGTTCTTCATCTTCTCTAATTAGCTGGTGTACATACCTCTCTCTGTTTATCTTTGTTTTACTGCACTTTTAGTGAAATTGGGTTGTGATATAAAAAAAGCGAAAATCTTGCATAACGTAATTTATCCCCCCTCTTAGATGATCAGCCAACCTAACAAATTATGTTTCTAGTTACTATTGCTCAACCACGATTTGATAGTGAAGGGAATGAAACTTTCTCTAGTGAGAGCAGTGTGTTTTCACTTGTGACCCAAGAGCCAATCAAGAGAACAAATGGTAACAAACTTGCAAGTACACTAGTAACCAAACCAATTACTTCAATGAACAAGGGTGTAAGTAGGTTGTTTATGATTGAGAAAGTTTTACTGGCTATTTAATTAAAATAGCCAACAGAGCATGTAGGAGAAACAATTTTCATGCAACAAGATAATGCTCCATGCCACATTGATCCAAATGATGATGAGTTTTGTTGGGTTACAAGTGAAGGTGGATTTGATATTCATTTAATGTGTCAACCTCCTAATTCTCCTGATTTGAATGTTTTGGATCGTAGGTTTTTCAGTTCCATCCAATCATTACAGCACAAGGAAGCACTTAACACTATAGATGACCTAATTGGGGATGTGGAGAAAGCATTTGAAAGTTTTTTTAGTGTTAACTCAAACAAGATATACCTAAGTTTGCTAACATTTATGGAGCAAATAATTAAATCAAAAGGTTCCATCGACTATATGCTTCAACACATTAAGAAAGACATGCCGCAAAGGAATGGTTATCTCTTAAGTACAATGAAGTGTAACCCATCATTTGTGCAAGAAGGAGCCTTGGATCACTTAAGACAAGTTTATTTTTTATGACCATAAAAAGATCTCATTGTGCAATGACATGGGAATTGTGGTTATTTCTTAATTATTTTATTTGATGGAATATTTTGGCTTATGTTTACTTTTATGGCCATCCAAATAGGTAGTAACTTTTTGTTCATGCTATATTACTCATATCAATTTTAACCAATGATTTTGTCATTTTTTATCTATATTTATCTATGCCATTACCATTTTTTTTTAACTATTAGAAGGAATTGTAGTAGAGCAAAAGCATTTTCATGGGTTGACTGCACAATATATATTTATCTATGTCATTACCATTTTTTTTTATTGTTACAAGGCATTGTTTTGTACATAACAATTACCACAAGGTGTTTACCATATATATGGTGAAACTGTAATATAGCACATTTTACAATAAAATTGCATTTTCTACTTAATCAAATATGGACAATTATTTTGGACTTCATCCATATATTTCAATGATAATTAAACTAAATTAAAACAAGCATTTCAAATGAATCCAAATCTCAATTTGCAAAGCTTTGTATCATATCCCATTAACACACATCAGTGCCATTACAAGCTTCATAGTGAAAATCAGAATGTATTCTCATATAATGACAAGGATAATCTTACATGATGACAAAAGATTTCACATGAGAACATCGTTCACAACCCTACATCTAATAAAAATCAGGAAGGTAATTCTTTAATATATTCCTAACAAACTTCTTGAGCTATTTCTCTTTCTCTCCATCTTCCTTATCATCCTTCTCTGGGAATTTGTTTAGATCAAACAATGATCGACTTTCCATTGCTTTGCTTTCCAACTATGTGTGACCCTTGAAGAAAATTTGGAACATTGTTGGATCTTTCCTCCTCATCTTTTGGCAACTTGTTCAAATCAAATTTGGTTACTGCTTCATCACTATCAACTGAGTCTTGAACAACAACAAACGCTTCATTCATCATAGAGACCTCCTTATCATTAGGAAGCTTGTTTAAATCAAAGTTCTGAACTGCATCCTCATGGTCGAGAGTCTTCAACCATGGCAAAGGCTAAGTCGATGAAGGAGGAATCTACCACGGCTTTATCCATCTTTGGGAGTGTTGTTTCATGGTCACGCGATTCTTCATCCATCTTTGATGTTGAGCAACTCAACAGAACAGGGAGTAGAAGAATGACTATAGAACTGCTACATGTGGCTCTAATATGTAGAGTAGAAGAACAACAATACATCTTTGGGAGAGTTATTGGATGGTTGCCGCATTTTCCCATTTCATGAAGAGTGAAAGTTTTTTTCATTTGTGCATTGCCACATATTATTTCATAGAAAGAGACTGAATATTTAAAAAAACAAATATCATTTCCTTGTAACTTTATTTGCTCAGCCCTATTAACCAAGATAGGCCTAGAAGAATATTAGTTAAAATTATGTCATTTCCTGTATTTTGAAACAAATAATTTCTTCTAAAATCAGTCTTACAAAACGGACAGAAAAGAGTATAAAAAAAGAAAATGACACGACTTCAGTGGAATATAAAATTGATTACAGTGGGATTCTCGCTAGACACGTGGGTGTACGATAATATGGAACTCATTGGAGATTGTGGACCGTCGCCTTCTGGAACAGGTTTTATCTGCGTACATCTTTTTATTATTAATCTATTCATATTTATTAAGTCATATTCATACATTTCTTTAAAATTTATAAGGTATATTAATTAATTTTATTATAAGGTATTCTCACACACACACATTCATATATTTACATATTCAATTGTTTTATTTTTTTAATTAAATAATAAAGAATCATTGGTTATGTAGCACCAGCACATAAAGAATAGGACATAACACATGTAAGACTCTTGCATAGCAGTTGTTAAAATTTATATGTATAATTAAAAAATCAATTTATTAAAAAAATAAAAATGAGCATTGAGTATTCTAAAATTTATAGTGTAAATGCTAAAATAAGCTACAAACATGAATAAAATATTCATAACATTTCAAAAATAAAATCTTTGTGTTTTTTTTTTAACAAAAATCATGTTCTTTTGTTGGCAAAAAAAATTGTTTATTAATTTCATGTTACCGTCGCCTTCTGGAACAAGTTTAATCTAAATCACCTCTACACCTTTTATAATCAATCTATTCATATCTATATTAATGTCCCAAGTCATATGATTTTCTTTTACATATATGTCTTTAAAATTTATTTTATTATTAGCATTTATTCCATGTTAAATTAAAGTTAATAACTTATTAAATTTTAATTATGTCAATGTTGGATTGATTGAAACTTGAAAGCGTGATTTTAGTTATGAGAGCTTTTAATCTGATAATAAGTTTCGTCATAAACCCATTGACAGTGTTGAATATATGATTTATTATCAGGATCAGTTTTTAAAAAGTCTATTTGTGAAATTCATATATCAATATCAATACATATAATAAAAATGATAAATTCTATTCAAAGTCTTATAATTCAAAACCAAAAGTCATAAGAAGTATGCATGTTTATATGAAAAATTCATTTCTCTCCTTCACATGTTTTTTTAAATGCCTTTTTAAATGAAGCATAAGCAATTGGCCGACAAAAAGAAATATATGCAATTGATTTTATAATTATTAAAAATTCAAATTAAAAACTATTATTAATGCTCATGTTATTTCTCATGCATGATTAATTTAGTACATGTCAATGCAATATATTTTCTATCACATTGGCTTGGCTTGCCCCAAATGGAAAAAATAATACTCCTATTGTGATGTCTTGTTTGGTTCAAAAACCCAAGAGAGACAATTGGCCAAACTTTCATTTTCGTATTAGCAATAGCAAACTTTAAGGTATTGGAAAACTTAAAATCGTTCTTAAAATGTCTAAATTATTTACATGTCTGTCGATAAATAAAAAAAAAAAAGAATATCTGAAGATTCTTTTGAAAATGCAGTTAGTTTTTTTTTTTAATGGTTAGTTGTAAGTTGTAGCTCCTTAAAAAAAATACTAAAGTTACATTCTTTAAAAAAATTATGAAAGCTTTCTTTTATAAATAGAATCGATCAATATGTAAAATGTGGTTGTGAATATGCAAAATGGCACTAATTGCATTCGGTGGTTTTATAAGATGTGGCTGTGAATATAAAAAATGGTGCCACTTGCATTAAGTAATTGGTGAGCCTAATCGGTGAAAAATAAAAGAATATGTAAAATGGCTCATTCCAAATTAGTCCAATCCAATTTGGCTTTTAGAAGTCAGTTGTGTTAAAAAAATTATAGATCTTTTTTCAATTGTTTATTTTTTTTGGACAAACGTTCCTTTTTCAATTAGTTAAAGATTAATTTGAAGTAAATAAAGTTGGGAATGAAAGCTAAAACTAATTAAAATAGGAATGGTTAACTAGTGGACGTTGGTTCTAGTAAAAATAGTTAAAGTCATTTAAGTAAGATATCTCATGTTTGAGATTGGATAAATGTATTTTATTAAAAAAAAGATCATATAAATGTAAAAAATATTTTTAGGAGAGCTCATTGAATGAAATTCAACCATAATTTGATCTTGATTGAACATGTATGTAGAATGATCATCTACACGTGAAAGATAATTGATTATTTTGCATGTATAAGTAATAAATTTTAGATTACAAGTATGAATATGAAATTGTGATTCGGATAAGAAATCGACAAATACATGCTTAAATATCGTAAAGTGCATAATAATAAAACGTAAAAAATATCATGAAATACAAAATATCATATGTATATATTTACAAAGACATTATTGATTAGATGGTGTTTTATATTTTATGCAATACATGAAAAATATATTTTACTTTTACTACTAATATTAATGCGATTGACGTGGGGGAATGTCCTTCTCAAAGTAATCTCTTTTTTTTTTGGGCCAACCTTCTTAAAGTAATCTGTGTGTGGATTATGGTTTGAGAGGCACTTTGTTTGTTTTGGGAGTCAAATGCTGTGTGTTTTACTGTTTCTCTTTTGTGTTTTTTATATTACCCAACAAAAGGCCACTTATGCATTATAAACAAAACAAGCCACTTATCCTTATCTAAATAATCTATATCTTCAGTTAATATCCTCAATAGTCAGAATTATATATTTATATTAAATTAAATTTTCTTATTAAAATATGTGAAGTTAGATTGCTTCTCTTTTTTCGTCCTTTTCCTTCTTTCACCAAAATAGTACTGCCCCTTAATTAGTGCGCCAACTTTTTCTCTAAATAATCTCACCATCGTACTTGTACGTGTGTGACGCTGTGATGTCTCAGTGTGCTTAAAATAATTAATAGTGAATAAATTACAAATTTGGTTGTTAATTAGTAATTATTGAATTATTAGAATTGAATTGAAATATACCTTTTTGGCCAAGATTTGAAATAGACATATTTCTGTATAATATAGTTGTTTCTTTGATTAAAAAAAGTTGTTTCTGTATGATTATTTGTCTACTAGTTTTACATTTTTTTAAGATAAGTAACTATTTTATTTTTCTATTTTAAATATATAGCTTGAGTCTTTAAGAAAAAACTTTATAGGTTTTTTTGTCAATAAATTTGCTAGAAAATAAATAAAGTATCAATGTTGAAAAGAACAAAATTTCGTGATATGTTATTTATATTATATATTTTAAATTAAATATACTTGGAAATATAAATTCATCAATAAAATGACAACATATCAATAAGTGATTAATTTTTATGAAAAAATAAATATTTGATAGAATAATTATTTGAAAAATAATATAGTATATTCATTTTATATGAAAGTCCCTTATTCCCAGGGAAGGAAAAACTGGACTAGACTAGCTAGTTAGATCAGTCTGATCGGGAATTGATGCCTGGTTTGGTCTGGTCATAGACAAAGATCGAGACTTTTCAAAATCTATCGAATTGTTACAAAATCGGTTTGAACTGATTTCACTTTTTTTTTCTTTTTAATTTTTTAAAATTTTTTTTATTTTTAAGATAAAATAATATTATTTTTAATACTAAGTAGTATTATTTTTTGTATAAATTTTTTTATATTATAATATGGTATAAGTATTATTATTATGCATAATTATTAATAATGATAAATTTACTTAACAAATAATATAAAAATAGAATATCAATTGACTATTTTTAATTTATAATATAATTATATATGAATATTAATTTGTTTAAATTTTAATATTATATTGTAAAATTTATTACTAATATTTTTAATTTTATATATATATTATTAAATTTATTTGTTATCCTAAATTGAATATTAATTTTATAATTATGGACAAAATATTCTTTATATTTTTTATTTATATTATTTAAAATATATCAATATATTCACGGCTGGTCCGACATTGATTCGACTCCAACCCAACCATTAAACCTTAAACCCATATCTCAGCTGATTCAATAGTCAATCTGAGTCTTCAACTATGTTTAATACAAATGAAAGGAATTTCTTAAAAGGGAAAATAAGAAAAAAATTCTTATAAAATTTATTTGGTACATATTATTTAAATTTTTTTTTTTAGTAAAATATAACATTTTTAAAAAAAAATTTTCTCCATTTCTTTCTCCCTTTTCATTTTCTTTAAAATGTCACGTTCCTATCAAACGTGCCCTTAATATCTTACTTATTTCCCTTACTGTCTCTCATCCCATGGCCGAATTGCCGCTCCCCCTTACATGAGGGGGATGAAGATGAGTGACGGCCTTTACCCTTTATCCATTTGTTTTTTAATTTAAATTAAATTTTAAAAATAAGGAAATGTCCGAATGGGGTATTTCACATTTATATTTAATTACAAAAAAATAAGTGTTAATTTGGCACCTCAACTTTTGGGTCAAATAACTAACCCTTACCATGATACACGCATTAAATTAAAGTGCTTTTTGTTTTCCCAGTGCAAACTTCTGTTTTTGTTGAGGGTTGATAAAGCTGTCCTGTACTGCTATATGGGGAGTGAATATTCTGGTAGCACATAAGAATTTTTCCTAAAGGAAAAAAACTTGAAAAACTCCTAACCAAAAGAAAAAACGACAGAAATGCACGCGGTGGGACGTTCCAGCAGTAAGATGTGACCGTGACCCGTCCTTCCCTTGGAGTTTGTATCTTCTTTTTTTTCTTTTTTATATAAAAAGATACAGTAAATAGTAACTTTTTTTTATTTCAACGTGTGATCAATAAAATATTCCCAATTCCAATTATCTAGTCAGGCGGATTTCCAGCACCGATATTTTAAAAATAAATCCTATTACATATAACCATTTGACACTAACCTAATGCGTAGAAATTAAGAATTTAAATTCTTCTAATATAATTAATAGATATATAATTAAATAGTAAGAGATTTTATCAGTATTTTTTTAAATTAAGATTTTAATTTCTGATAAATTTAACAATGTTAAAAAAATTAAAACTTAAAAAAAAAATTAGTAGGATCTCGATTAATTTGTAATAAATAATGAACCCAGAATATTTTTAAATAACGAGTGATAAAATATAAAATTTTTTTTTTAATATAATAAAAAAATTTCCTGTAAATTTTAGTTTAACTGTTTTTACTTTATTTTTTCCTTTTTTTAAAATCAAATTTTATAAATTTTTTTATTAAAAATTGTATTTTTGTCACAAAAAATAATTACAAAATTTTATTGAAAATAAATACAAAATGGTTTCCCCATGTTTGTAATGCAATAACTAATAAGAGTGTTCAATACTTGTCCAATTTTAACGAACGGCTGGGGCCTTCCTTGTCCTATAAATTCTACTCCTCTTCGACCTCTTTGGATCAACAAACCCTCCCCTGGATAGAAAGAAAACTCTGGAGAGAGAGAGAGGAAGGAAGAAGACAATGGGTAAGGAAGAGGAAGCTCCATTGCTAGCAAAGAGTGGTGAAGAAGAAGAAGAAGAAAATAATGGCGTTGTGGTATCATCTTCTTCGGACAGTAGTACGTTTTTCCAAGAGTTGAAGAGGGTGAGCTCCATGGCTGCTCCAATGGTGGCCGTCACTGTGTCTCAGTATCTTCTGCAAGTCGTGTCCATGATGATGGTCGGACACATTGGGAAACTCTCCTTTTCCGGCGTCGCGATTGCCACCTCTTTTGCTGAAGTCACTGGCTTCAGTGTCCTTGTATGTCTTTTTCGTCTTCCTCTTTGATTTGTCCAGTTTTCACATTACTGAAATTTCTTTTCCCTTGTAGCTAAAGTTATAATCCACTGAGTGATTTTCTTTTCGTTTTTCTTTGTGGGAAGAAGCTACTCGATCCTAAAAGTTAGGATTTAATGCTAGTACTGTGACTGTGTCACTCGAGAATAAGTATAATAAATAGATCATTTACTCTGATTCTTTGTCGATTCACTTTATTTTGGAGCTAATTTTACGCTAGATTTTAGAAATGATCAGGTGGTTGGCATCAGTTTCCTTTTCGACTCTTCTTTCCCTTCCTCTGCTTTTGATTCAAAGGATTTCTTTTAGCTTAATCCACTTTTGCCATGATTAAAATTTCTTTTAGCTTTCTTAAAATTTTTGTAAGCTAAAGTAAGATTCTATGGCTGATTTTATATTTCTTTGCCCGTTAGTTTTTATATATTATTTTTTCCCGAAAATCTTTCCTGGTCTTAGGGGAGAAGACATCTGATTTAAAAAAGTGAGGACTTAGCACTAATACTGTTTCTGAGTCACGTGGAAAAGTATAATCGGCGATCATATACAACTCCGTTCTTAAAACTCGGTTTCTTAAACGATTCACTTTGTTTTGTCGAATAGGCACGAATCGAGTTGTGCAAGGAAAACCCATCTGTGAAAAATAATCCATAAGACTTACGTAGATTAATTGAACAAAGCAGGAGTTTCTATATTTTGTAGATTTCATCTCTTTTGACAATCATACTTTATTAAAACTGTAAAGTACTAATTATTAATCCCATCCGCTTGTCCCATCTTATTACTTCTTTATGATATCATGACCTTTTAAGATAGAATCTTCTCAACAATTCAAAGCCGAGAGCTTGAAAAATCCCACATTTTCAATTTACACTTTAAATTTTTGTTTCTCTTAAGTTTAGTGATCATATATTTGAAAGCTTTCCTTTTCAAATAGTTCCTCATAAGCTTCTTTGGTGCTTCTGATGACTTAACACATTCAAGGGCTGGCTTGCAATATCAAGATGCCTTTTTCTTTCTGTAAAACATATTTGGCTCAATTGATATTCAAACTCATATTCTCCAGCGCCTCTAATATACTATTGAAAGCTCATTAGTTCAGATCTTGACAATAAAGCACCAATTGTTCCAGAATGGAGTTGTTGATACACGTATTCGATGTGGTTGACTTTAAAGTGCATTTGAGCGCTACTGTATATCTTTTTGCGTGGCTGTGTCCATATTGTGTCACTTTAGTTTCTGATGATTGACTCAATTTTGAATTTTGTTTTCAGCTAGGAATGGCTGGTGCACTGGAAACTCTATGTGGGCAAACTTATGGTGCAGAGGATTTCAAAAAGCTGGGGAACTATACATGCTGTGCACTAATCACACTGATATTGGTTTGTGTCCCTATATCCCTGGTGTGGATATTCATGGATAAAATACTGTTGCTATTTGGTCAAGACCCTGACATTTCTCATGTAGCTCGACTATACTGCATATACCTCATCCCAGCACTGTTTGGCTATGGTGTTCTTCAATCACTGGTTCGCTACTTCCAGACTCAGAGTATGATCTATCCCATGGTTTTGAGCTCAATTGCGGTTCTGTGTTTGCATGTTCCTGTGTGTTGGGGTCTCGTGTTTAGATTGGGAATGGGACATGTTGGAGCAGCATTAGCCATTGGGATTTCATATTGGTTGAATGTCATGGGGCTCGGACTTTATATGAAGTATTCTAAAGCATGTGAGAAAACACAGATTGTGTTCTCTAGTAATGCTTTACTAAACATTGCAGAGTTCTTCCAATTTGCTGTCCCTTCTGGACTCATGGTTTGGTAACAACATTATATGACTTTCTGACTTGACAGAAAATGGCGGTTTTCTGTTGTTTCTTTATGTGTTTTATTTTATTTTGTCCTCTTGTTCTAATTAATCTTCTCCTTTGAATGTTTTATAGCTTTGAATGGTGGTCCTTCGAGTTGCTTACCCTCCTTGCTGGTCTTTTGCCCAACCCACAACTTGAAACCTCAATTCTATCTGTTTGGTAAGTTTTATTTGAATCAATCTCTCATCAATTATTGAGATAAACTGTTTTAATGGTTTCTGCTAATTCTTCTCTTAACTCTTTCCAGCCTGAGCATCACTACGTTGCACTACTTTGTTCCTTATGGTGTTGGTGCAGCTGCAAGGTTTGCTCTAAAGCTTTTTCCATATGAATTGCTTTTTCTAAAAAGTTTCACTTTGGTCATTCTAATTTAGAAGTTGGCGATGCCACCCACCCATTTTGGGAAATAATCCAATTGTGCTTATCTATTGCATCTCCATCCAAAATTTTACGTGAAATTAAGAGCTAGCTAACTTGGATGTCAAATTTAAGCGTGAGTACGGTGTCAAGTAAATAAGTACCGTTCACGTTAACATACTGTCAAAAGTTTGACGTTAAATTTTGGATGGAATATGTCATAGGAAGGTGATGAGAAGTGAACTTAAGCTTTATAAGAAGTGGTAAATGTGTGTTGTTGCTTATACAAGTATCTGCTTACACTCTGAAAAATTCTCATGATTCCTGCTATGCAGTACTCGAGTTTCAAATGAACTAGGTGCAGACAATCCCAAGAGAGCTCGAAATGTTGTTTGTGTAGTGTTGGTGATTGGGATTGCGGAAGCAGTTGTTGTGAGCACAGCCTTCTTCTTCTGCCGTCATATTTTGGGATATGCTTACAGCAATGAGAAAGAAGTGGTAGATTATGTTGCACAAATGGTTCCTTTCCTCTGTTTATCTGTGAGTGCAGACAGTCTTGCAGGGATACTTGGTGGTGAGTTTCTTGTTCAGAGACCACTTCAAAACAAAAATGAGGGTGTATATATCAGCCACACATATGAAACACAAATTAAGAATTGTTTGTGTGACGTGCAGGGATAGCAAGAGGTGGTGGATTTCAGCAAGTGGGAGCATATGTGAACCTTGGTGCATATTATCTGATTGGAACTCCCATTTCTGCCTTGCTGGGATTTGCATTGCACTGGAGAGCCAAGGGACTGTGGCTTGGAATTCTAGCAGGGTCCGTGGTGCAAGCAATTGTGCTTACTGTTGTGACAGCTTTTACAGATTGGGAGAAAGAGGTTAGTTCTATAACATGTTACTTTTGTACCACATCACCATAATTTTTTTTCTTTTTGTCTCATGCATTCCAATGCTTAAAGGCCTCAAGTAAAAATGTCTATTCATCTGGGTACCAATTTGAAAATGTACTTTTAGGAGTGGTTAAAACATTGTGTTCTTCTTGAAGGACAGTGAGAAACTTAAGGCTGAATTTTGTGGTTATTGCAGGCAACCAAGGCAAGGCAAAGACTACTGAAGGAGTCAGTGAAACCCAATAGCGAATTCGTATGAAGTTTGAGAAAAGCAGAAGTAGAATGGAATTAATAAATGTAGAGAAGGAGAGAGATTAAACTACTAACAGCAAGTTGTTCATCTGTGTAAAAGTGTAATTTTTTTTTTTAGGTATTCAGGAAATGTTATCCGGCCATGGAAATAGAAGAGGTAGGTGGAGAGTTTTGTGTCGTTGGTTCGAATGTTTGCCGAGTGCTTTTTTGTGTGCGGTGCATGGAGTACGCAAGGTAGGTCTCAGTGGAGCCGAGTCATTTCGTCGTGCCGTTTTGTCCGTCGAGGCAGGAACCAGCCAGCCTTTTCTGGGCGAAAATTAGGTTTTGTTTTCCTGTTTGTATATATCTGGTTTTTTGGCCTGAATTTGTGGCAATGGTGTACACTTGTGTACCTCTCTTATCAAAAAACTGTATCAGCCTAATCTCTCATCTGCTTCATCTATGACTCTTGTGTCCATCATATACTAATACACATCCCAATGATGAGCGGAAAAAAAATGATTCAATAAGAAAGAAAAAAACTTGCATTCGTGAACGTGATTGAATTCTACTTGAATTGGCGTCAGAATTGGAATTGCATGTTAGTATAATGTGGAAAAATACACATGACATATTGAAGACAAATAAATAATTAGATAATCAAATATTAGGATGCAATGTGTATATTTTTATAATGTTTTAGATACAAAATATGTTTAAATTTTCTTTTGTTATAATTATATGACTAGGTTAGTATGTTTAAAATTTTTTAATATGAAGAAGACAACAAGAAATTTAATTTGAAATGAGAAGGAATTAGCCAATTGGGTGTCTAAGTCGTAATCTGACTGTAGTGGAAAAATTGTTCTTAAAAAATTAATGTCTACTATAAGGGGAACACATGGTCCAACGAAGGGAGTCACACGTGGCGCAGTATTAAAACACGAGGATTTTAGAGGCCCAGAAAGTTGTGGCCCTGTGGTTGTGGGGCCGAACCATCGTCAAGAATTGTACAAGTCCAATGTGAAATATAACAGAGTCACACGGACACCGTTGATACATAGACATGTGCAATGATTAATTAAAAGGAAAAAGTTTTATTATTTATATAAAAGAATCTTTTCAAAAGTGAGAAAAAATTATATTATCCAAAGGCAAAGATGCTAGATGAACAGGCTGCTTTGTATGAATGTCTGGGTGAACCATATGAAATGAACCGAGTAAAGTTTGATGAGGTACTATATTTACTTGGGAAGCATGGATGTACGTCGCACTGTCATTTGGAATGATGTCATTTGAAATTATTAAAGAAAGAAGGTGAAATAATGTTACTAGTAAAAATAAATTATAAATACTTATTGTGGGTAGTGAGTGGGGTTTGTTTTATTTTGGATGTTGGGGTCACTTTAGGATATATTATTATTAAAGAAAATTAGTTATATTTTTAAAATTATAAAAAATTAGTATAAATTTTCAATTTATCCTTACTAATTAATGATTGGAATAATTTATAAGATAATAAAATTATCAAAAAATAAAAGAGAAAATTCAGATAAAAATGATATAACATCTTATAAATAGCACTAAATAAAAATTTTAAATAATAAAAAGGAGAATTATATATAAAGACTAGTAGAATAAATTAATTATAAAAAATTTTTTTAATTCAAAAAAAGTTAAAATTAAAAATATTAAATAGTAAATTAGAAAAATAAGTGATATTAAATCTTATTTTATAAATAATTTATTATGTTATTCTTAACATTAAAATTATTGGTTTATTTATTTTTTAAAGATAAAGTGATTGATTTCTAGTGGTACAATAATTGCCCACATATGTCCTGTCATGGGTCATCACCACTAAAGATAACAAAAATAAGAATATATTTGGTTTTGTTTTTAAAAATAATTTTTTTATTTTTAAAAATAAAAAAAAATTGTTTGGTAAATCATTTTTTATAAACTGTTATGAGAAATAGAAAAATAAAAAAAATAGAAAATTCAGAATAACTTTAAAGTGTGTTATAGTTTTTATTATGAAAAACATAAGAAAAACTGAAAAATACTCACTTTATTGATAATAAAATTATAAATTTTAAATAACTTATCTATCTATTACTGATTATGATTTTGAGAACAATTATTTAAAAAAAAATTTTTATTTTCTTATTTTTAAAACTTACTTTTAAAAATAGTTTTATGGTCTGTTTGATAATATTTTCTATTTTATTATTTTTAAAATTTTAAAAATAATAAAATAAAAAACACTTTCACACGTATCCTAAACCTCATTTTACAGGTAACAATATCCTAATGAGCCCCTCAGCCCAAAAAAAATTAACTTCATGTAGGATAGCCATAAGCTCTGCAAGCTGTATGTGGCATGTTTTATCCAACTTGTCCATAAAGCCAGAAAAAGAGAGTATAAGTTGAGATTGTGGATAAAGGATGATGTGCCGATGTGAAAGCTTGCGTAAAATTTGAAATAATGGGAGATGAGAAGCTGATTGAGACTCTTAATTGCTTTATTTGTACTCCCATCCTCCTATATTACAAAATAATAGGGGGTTTTAATTATATTAAAAAATATTTACCACATTCTTAAACTTCTAAAAATAAAATTTTAATTTTATTCCTATTAATTTCACTCTTTTCATTAAATATAGAATAAATTATAATACAATAAATAAAAAAAAATAAATTATTATATGTTACCTTATATTAGAGGATAAAAAAAGCACTTATGTTATCTTATAATATAGAATAAAGAAAGTATATATTTTACTTGCTCCATTTTTTTTTAAATTTCCACTCATGATAATATTTGTGTTTCAACTTATGTAACAACTTCATATTCTAATATAACATTAATTATAATTTTTCTAACGATATCCCTATTCATTTTTTTTAAGTCAAACATGATATTAATTACTCTTTATCTTTATCCATTTCTTTAAGGACATATTTGAAAATTTAAAAAGAATTATCAAATATTAATTGCAAACCCTAGTTTGTATGCAAAAATCTTAAATAATAAATAAAAAGAAATAGAGGGAGTATGGATTTGTCATAGGGCAAAACTTTCCCAACTACATTATGCCACATGGATTATTTTGTCTACCTCATCAATTAACTTGCTAATCACTGTCAATTTGAACATTATCTCTTAGAAATTTAAAGGAAAAGAAAATTATAAACCAAATTTGGTAATTTGCTCCCTTGCATTTAATGAAAAAGAGGGGAGGCAAAGGATTTTAGTGATTCTTTATTTGGTTTAAAAGGGGAGGGGAGGAAAGTTAACAATAAGTTGACTATTTCATCCTATAAAATTAATGTTGCTACGTGTTTTTCCTTTGGTTTGATAATTATTTTCTTTGATTACTTTTTTATTAATAATGTCAAAACCTTTATCCTATATAGTAAAATATTTTTATTAATGTATTTTTTTGAAGAATTAAATGAAGACGAAAATGATCTTTGACAAATTAAATTAATGATCTTTAGATGGGTAGACGCCAGAGCTCAACCGTATAAGAGGAGATGTATGACGTTATTGGATGGAGGCAAGCGATGAAGACAAGGTGAAGGGAGACTGAGATATGCAGCCTTGTTAAACTCGATTGAAAATGGAATAAGGTTGGGATTATTTTTATCATAAAAAGTAAAAAATTTCTCTCTTCAATAAAACCTCTTACTTTTGGAGGGGAGGAGTTTGATAGGAGTTGCTCCCCTCCCCTCCCCTCCTTAAAAAATTATAGATCTGAATAAGGAAAAAGGAGCAATTCCCCTCTCCTCTTTAAAAATTTGCTCATCCAAATAAGGGGAGGGCGTCCCAAATATTCTCCGACGATATCATAGCAATGATGAATCTAGACTTTCATATATTGTTGGGGGTGGTGGTGGACTTGAAAACTATTTTAAATATGGGGGTGCAAAGATTAATTTTGACATTTTTTTACAAATGAAATTAACACACTTTAAATTTCTCTTGGCTGCAAATTAACACACTTATAGTTATCTCTCTGTGTTGTTGTATTGGTTCTTTGAACATCATCTCTCTCCTTGCGTTTCCAGGTGACATAAATGGGAAGAGAAAGCATTGATTGACTAATGGAAAAGGGCGAAATGCTTGTTTCCTTCCTTGCAATTTCTGCCGAGATCTAATGTGAGTTCCTCTTCAGAAGTCACTCCATTCTTCGGGGCAAACAAAAGCATTCCATCATAGAGCTATCAATCTGGAAAGGAAGGGTCATATCTAATGAAGGACAAATCCTATTAGGGAACTCACAGAGAAGAAGACAAACAGTATGAAAGCAATAGATTCATGCATATGTAAAAGAAGACTCAAAGGTCAAAGTTAACGCTCATCCGAGAGATAATTAATGGGAGAAGGGAAAGTTAACACTCACCTGGGAAATAATTAATGGAAGAAGGTCAAATAGGACTGGACCTTTGCCACTGCACCATATTATTTGGAGCTATAGTTATTAACATTATATATGAATCTAAAGATAAAATTTCCAGTTATAGGATTTTTTCAAGATTACAATTGAAATTTTATTAAATTATTTTTTTCAACATTTAATATATGTGAGTTGGTAAAAACAAAAGTCAAATATTTATGTTTTATAGTCTTAAATTAGGAGTATCCTTTGTGTTTAAGAAAAAGAAAAAAGAATCAGGAGCATCCCAATGGCAATGTCAATTATTCCCTCGGGTCTAAAATATAAGAGCATTTTTAGAATCATTCTTTGATCCAAAATATAAGGTATTATATAATATTTAATAGTAGTTTACCTTTTTTGTTCATATTCATCAATGGCCAATATCGTAATTTGTAATGGAAAATAGTATAAATAACTTTAATTATTGATAATTAATAAGGGTAAAAATGAGATATTGAGTTTTTTTTGAAAAATTTAAGAGTATAACCACTTTTTTTTTAATATGTGTGAAATAGTTAAAAATTTCTTATATTTTAGACTAGAGGAGTACTTGTTTAGTGACTAAAAAAATAAGGAGTTGACATTGTCTCTGCGATGCGCATAACAATTATTACTCACACCAAAGAACTATTACCACTCAGGGCCTATTTAGTTTACCTTTTGATAAATTAAACAATGGTTTCTAACAATTTTTTTTTCTAAAGTTATCCAAACAGGTCAGGGTTGTGATAAACTTCTTTACTTTTATCCAAAACATCATTTTTTGTAAACTATAATTATTCTAAATAATTTTTTACAAAAAAACAAACTAAACAGGCAATTAGTATTTACATTATAATGGTCTTTGTAAAAGCCAAGTTTTCTTACTTATTTGGTGAGAGAATCACGTTTGCCAGATTTTAATCATTTAAATCACTTAAAAGTGATTTTTGATAATAATATCCAAACAAAATCAATTATCTTAAAATAACTTTTTAGAAAAAGATTTCCAAATAGAGGTTAAAATCAACCAAAATTACTTTTAATCAAAATCACTTTTATCCAAAATTACTGTTTTTCCAACTTTAATACAAATTAAATAGACAATTAATGTGTGTATGTTTGTAGATATATATATCATATCGAAATATATATATATATATATATATATTAAAATCAGTGGGCTCAGGCACGAATAAATAACTGTCCAACCAACGTGCTCTAATACATCAGGCCAAAAAATTAATGTTATAAAAAATAAATATTGGTTTTAAAGTTTAACAAAAAGAAGTGAATTTTTAATTTGGTGACTGATCTATAATTATTTTTTATTTTAATATTTTATGTATGGGAAATAATAAAAACAGAAACAAACCAAAGCAAACAAGCCTTTAAAAGCTATAAAACTTTATTAGGCCTACAGTTCCCAATCACATAGGACAGGCCCAAACGAACCCACCCTTAGAAAAGATCCATGCAAATTTTAGCATGTGGCAACATTTAGGCTTCCCAGGTCCGTTCGAATCGGCCCTTGAAAATTAGAAATCGTGAGCCGGATTGATTTCTGTACCAATAAATGAAACCAGACTTCGGATGCTTAATATAAAATTATTTTGATTAAATAATATGAATTAAATATATGATTTAATTATTTTGATATTTTTCAAGATCAAGATATTTTTTTTTAAATTATTTTTATTTAATTTCTTTCTTTGTTTTTGAAATGTATTAAATGAGATATTTTTTTAAAAAATATATAATAAATATTACTTTATATTCTTAAAAGAGTGTGAATATTTATAATCAAGATAAAATATCCAGTATTTAAGACTAGAGGAAGAAGTTGTTATTTGGTTGGAATTGTGGTTCAATGACCCTAGATAGATAAACACAATAATGTCAGACAACCACAACCAAATACAACACAAAAAATAAACGCTATATCCAAAAGGTTTTATTGGAAAAAAAGGTAAAACTCAACTTTAATAATTTTATTCCTAAAAAATATTAGACTTCACCTGTGAACTGGTGAATATTCTTTTTATTAAAAAAAAACATTCCCCAAAAGAAGATACTCAGTACCAAAAATCTCCAAAATCTACCGACCTCCTAACGCCCGCAATATCCGTAGTTCCCCACTTAATAGCAGACCCAGTTCACTTGGCGGTGCAGTCATAATGTGTAATCCCTCCTGAACTTCTGATTTAAACTATTTTCTTTGCGGAATGGTTAAAGCTTAATATTGACGGAGCCACAAGTGATGACAGCAACAATGCAGGATGGGGAGGATCATCAGCAATGAAATGAAGAAGGAGAATGGATAGGTGGCATCATACGTAATGCGGGAGCATGTGACGCACTTGAAGCTCAGACATGGGCTCTTATTACTGGGTTAAGTGTTACAGATACTTCGAAAAAACTAAAGTTTCACGTTGGACTGGACGAGAGTAAAATTTATGAAATGTATATAAGAGAGAAGATAAAATATATTAAAAAAATAATTATTGAGGAAAAAATGTTAAGTGAATTTAAATATTATTTATTTAATATTTAAAGCACTTAGCATTTGGCGCATTGTGATCATTGGAGAGATCTGATATGAATTTGACATTAATATTTTAATTAATCATTTTTTTCAGAAACAGAATTTCAAATAACAATATTATGAAATGATAAATTCTAAAACAACATGTCATTTGATATTTTATTTCAATTTGACAATAACGTTTCAAATACAACATTAAAAAATAAACAGGTTTATCGACAACATTTTTTACTATTATAAAAAGATCAGACTCAAAGATTAAAAATTAAAAGACACATGTACATTCTCTTCTCTTACTTACAATTTCTCTATTTCACTGTGTGTTTCAAGGTATATGAAATTGCTATCAGATATCTTTAACACTTAGAATAATTCCTAGGGTGATTCGTCAGATCCTATAATAAATCTAATAAGAGCGAATAATATTTTAAGGATAGTATATTATCATTCATTTATGGGCACTCTTTGTTTTCATATGCTTTCAAACATTAAGAACAAGAAAAAGAAGCTGAAAAGGACCTGTAGTCCGAGGCG
Organism: Adenanthera pavonina; assembly: GCA_026686845.1. Taxonomy (NCBI): domain Eukaryota; kingdom Viridiplantae; phylum Streptophyta; class Magnoliopsida; order Fabales; family Fabaceae; genus Adenanthera; species Adenanthera pavonina. The sequence continues at coordinate 45,784,666 of JAIVEN010000001.1, read as the reverse complement.
GCTCGGAAGTTGCGCGTCGGATAGAGCCTCGGCAGTGTCGGCATGGCGCTGCTCATCGAGGGTGCTGCCGTAATCACTCTTGATAGACCAAGAATCGGCGGCGACGGAGCGGTCGTCGTCGGAGACCAGATAGGCGGTGGGCGCAGTAACTGCTGTCCGTGACTGTTGCGAGACGTCGAAGTCGTCAAGATGCAAACGGATCCCAGCCATTGACGCCGAGAGAGAGAGAGAGAGAGGGTTTTTGGATATCAGTTACTGTTGTGGACTGTGTAATCTGACGCTGATGAGAGAGGAAGAGGAGAGGTTTCAATCGAGAGTCATGAAGTGTAACGAAACGAGCCGGATTCTGTTGCTTCCAACAGAAACGGTAGATGTAAATTTGGAAGGTTAATATTTAATTTTTTTTATTTTTATATGTTTGGGAAAAAAAGACATGTGTACGTTTAAAAAAAACATTTATTTTATAATAATTTATTCAAATAAAAATACACCTCCTTTTCCAGGAAAAAAAACTACTGAGATAACAAAGCAAAAAAAAAAAGACTTGTCTATTAGAAAGAAAGAAGGGGTTAGTTAGAAAAGGTCATAGTTACTGGCATACTTGGTCTCTGGTGAGCTCCTAAAGATTTAATCTTGGGATATAATTTTGGATATTAAAGACTTGAGGCAGGAAGATATTCTGGGGACTCCTCCCCACTGATATAATTTTGGGCTTTGCCCATCTGGTTATTCGGAAAAAAAATGTTAGTTTTCAATTATTAGTTGACATATTAATGCACCCAAAAAAAATTACTTGTAATACTGTTAAGAATTAAATTTGTCTGATCGAATAAGTACTGACTCCGCATTCTGAATGTACAAATTATTGATAATGTAATGTTGACTGTTTTTTTTGGGGATTACGATGATGTTGACTTCCTGGCTGGGAAAGTAAATGTGAGGTAAGATAGATGCATTTCTGAAGAATCTTGATGCTATCTAGTTTTTTTAAATAACTTGATAAAATGTTCGTTCACAGAAGCCAACAAGAAAGAGTGGGAGAGAAAGATTGCTTCCACTTCCACAACTGGGAATTAGGTGATTCATTGACTCTTGTTCAAGCCATTCACGATGCTAAGAAGGTCAACGGAACTGATAGTAGGCTTAATTACACCGATACTTCAAAAAGAATGATGTATCCGTGTCTAATATATATTAGATATCATACTCGCATCGTAATTCATGATATATATTATATATATATTTTTAATTTTTTTTAAAAAAAATTCTAAAATGACTTAAATATAATTGGAAAACTCAATTTTTAGTTTATTGTTTGAGATATCTTTACTGTACTTTTAAAATATTTATATTGGATACATTAATTTGTTAAATATATAAATAAATTTTATATGAACATCTGTTGTGCCCGTATATTAAAATTTTAACATTTATTCTATATGACGTATTATGTTCTGTCATATCCAATACACATACTTATATCTTTGTATCATAGTAGTATGCTATTACAACTAGCTAGGAACTGGACTCAAAGGCAATGGGAAATTCCACTTAAGCATGTTTATAGAGAAACCAACAAATGTGCAGATTATGTTGCAAAATTAAAGTCTCAGGAGAAGCACTGGGTTTCAATTCATTGCTACCATATTTTCTGAGTTGCGAGAACCACACATTGTAGCAGAAATCAATTAACTTTTGTTTTGTTTTATTTTTTCTTTATTTATATTTAGGTTGTATGGCCTCCTTAATTTGTCTACCAAAAAAAACTGAATTCTCCATGGTAGCTTTAAATCCCAAGAATTTTAAGGTTTGAGATAAAATTATTGGAAGACTTTTAGTATATTGTAACTTATCATTTTTCATATATTTTTAACTTCTGATCCACAAAATTAACTTTTAAGAGTAGTGGAGGCTAAGGCATTTGTTAGGAAACCGGAACAGGGGAGCAGAGCAGAAAAAACAGGCGGGGCAATTGGGATGAATGGATTTCTTTTCTTCACTTGCTGAAATTGGATAAAAGTGTCGTAGTTTAATATCTTTTCCACACATAATTGATTTCTAAATCCAACTCTGACTATATAGATCATTATTTTTCTTCTAAAATCATTTTTCGTTCGGAAACCCAATTTGCTTCTTTTTTTTTTTCTTTTTTCTGTACGCTGTTCACATCACATTTCCTGATGCGACAAATTGGCTCTCTTAATTATTCCCAAAGGAATGTATCACTTTATGAAAGTTGCATTTCATGTTGAACAAATGATTCATTCCAGGTATTTAATAATTCATCCTAAAGTTGTTTAGAATTCATCCAAACCAATTAAATTGAACTAAATCAAATCAAACAAAAAATAACCAATCTAAACTTTGGCCACAAAAGAAAAAGACCAATCCAAATTGACTTCAATTAAGGTTTGGTTTTCAATCTAATTGAAACGATTGATTTGATTTGATTTCGGCTTGTGTTCTTTGGAACCTAAGCCATATTGAACCAAACCATATTATTAGATTTAATCCAATATTTATATATTTTTTCATAAGTATTTATGCATTTTAATAGCCAAATAAACTCACAATGGCCCTGAGATCATAATGAATATAACAATGATGAGCATGGTTGCAAAATATAACCCAAAATGAATTAATAAATTAAACTAGAAAAAAGATAAATTTGTTGAAAATATGTTTTTAAGAATAAGAATGTTAATTATTATTATAAAAAATGGAAGTATTAAATGAAATCTAACTTATTAAAAATTACAACATATTTTTAACAAAAAATACTCATTTTAGTATAATCCAAACAAATCTAAATTAACCAAACCGATTAAGTGACTAAACCAATTAGGTCCCAACTTTTATTGAACCGATTGGTTGGTTTGGATTTTGCAACCTTTGATCATATTTCCCTTATTTAAAATATAAATCACATTTTCAAGAGGATGTCGAGGTTCATAATATGTCATTTTGAAAACTATTTATTGTATTGCTTATTTTCTTCTATTTATGCCCATAGTTTACAATTAAGCTATATTATTTTGATATAGCTTAATATTTTGATTGGAGAATTAATTTCTTCTTTTAACATTTCTCTTATTACCTTCAATTTTAAAAATAAATCATGATCATCAATTCACTAAAACTTGAAAAACTTTTCAAGATTAATAAAAAAAATTTTCAATTCATCCTTGTCCAAAGTTTTAAATTGTAAATATTCAAATAATAAATCATGATCATCACATTTGCTGTGCAAGCATTATGTAATGCGGTGTTGCACAAAGAGAGAATAGACATACGGGAGGTGAGGTATAAATCATCTTTACTCCTTTATTAATTTAATTTTCTCTAATATAAGATATTTTATAAATAATTTTTTATGACTTTAGAATCACATGATCTCAGTAATATTTGTTGGATATTGAGTTTTCGAAGTCCCACAATATGAGGTATGAAGAAGTTGCTATATATAAATAATCGGTTGTGCATCGCAACAAGCCGAGCCTCCAGAATAATACTACATAGGATGTAATCAGGGTCTTGAGAATATTAGTAAACAATCTAAAGTGGGATTGATTTTTTTTAGGAAAAATAGGGCTTAAGTTTGTTCAGTTTATTAAGGTTACAACAGAGATAACAAATCTTCTATAAATCTCATTCAAGATGTACTTTGCCAATGAAATTTATTTATGGACTATAATTAATAGTCAATTATTGGGGTAGAGTGTCACTAAGAACACTTTAGTTTAAATATAATCAAATGCCGATGTTAATTAAAAAAAAAAAAACTTCTTGCATACACCCTTAACTGATCGTGGAAGCATCTTCTTGTAACGTTATTCATCGTGAAATTTGAATAAAACTTACAAAAATAACACAAAAATATATATCCAATTCATCTCTTTTTATTCAGTCTCTTTAAATTTTACAAAGAAGAAGAAGATTTAGTCTCTCACAAGTCACAATCCTATCCATTCGAAAGCCAACATTTGTTCTCAATAAAGAGGATATTTAGGGTTGGCATGGCATATTCTTCTCGGAGGAGTGCTTAATCAATATAGCATATCAACAATATTAATATAAAATATTAAATTAATTTATCACAAGTCTTAGGATTCATATTCGTTTTTTCAGATTTTGGACACACACAGTCTACCTGATTTAATTCAATATATATATATATATATATATGATGGGGGAAGATAGCCGTACTTGCTGTACGTACTTCCCTAGAACAAAATGGAAGAAAAATCTTGTTCAACATGTTAAAAAAATACAGATGAACAGATCTATCTTACTCTTTCAATATCTGGCCACTAGAACCACCATACTGTATTTCTGACTTCAGAAACAAGTGTGGTCTGTATTATATTGATTCTTGCGTTGAAATTCTATCTATATAAGGTCGCTGTTATTACTCCCAATATATATTCCTCTCCCAACTTTTTGAATGGTCCAAGACAATAATTTTTTTTTCTTTTTTTTCTTGAGATCTATTAATTCTACAAGGTATCACAACATTTGAACGTTTTATTTAGACAATATATAAGCTAACACTTCTCCTCACACATTATCAAATCAACATATATAGAACATGTCTCATATATGCATCTTTATAAGAAACTATACATGCCAAATAGAAAATCTTTAATTACAAGAAGCTTTAATTTGCTTTTCATTGTCTCTTTTGTAGTTCTGAAAACCTGGAGATCAAGCAGAAGTCATGATAACAAATAGCTATTAGGGTCTAACCCGTACGTACTATATTTACATTGACCTAAGTTAGATTCATGTGGATATGGCAATAAATATCTATTATTATTCAATGATCAGGTTCATCAGATTGAGATATTTTGCAGTTTTAGCAACCAGAAATTAGTAACGCTAAAAGACTCGAACTATGTATAGGGTCTACTTCCTCTACGTTTCACTCACCACTATTGTTTTTCTATCTCTTTAAACACGATGAATATTTTCTTGCTGCATTAATACAGATGATTTAAATCACTGGGCTATCACCTACAAAATACAAGAAATGAAGCTTCCATTTCTCATTGCTGAAACTTAATCCAATAATCAAATTGTAGAGAGAACATACCTTGAAATGCCCTCATTTAGCTATGCTCATCATCTTCTCCCACCGATTAAATTGATGAGAAGCCAAGATAATTATGGTAATAGTTTTATTGAATCAAACTAATGAGTTACATTTTAGACATGAGAAGCCAGTATAATATGAAGGCATCTAGCTAGTAGCTAGAAGTGAGTCCCGCGGTTGCACCTAGTTGTTTCTGTTACTGTAACTAAAGGATCAAGAGCTACCACTAATTAATTATTAATTATGCTTCTTTATTTCCTTAATCCATCAAATAACAAACAACGAGTACTGCATAATGGGTTGATAGCACGACGAAGCTAATAAGAAACACTATATTGTTCATTCAGCTCAATAGCATTCTTATATATTTAGGGGAAAATGTTAGATTTAAACCTAAATCAGAGAAAATGTCAGAATTAAAAGTTTATTGCGATTTCTTATCTTTCATTGGTCATAATTAGACCAAACATATATATCCTCAGACAAAGGAATGGAAAGGCTCCTGAGGATTATAGGCCAACATTTGGTGCTATATGTGACTCTTCTTTTGGATTTGTGGCTTCTAATTAATTAATATATAAACAGACTAGTCCCATCACAAAAAATAACAATGAATTAATAACTAGAACAAAAGTTAGAGTAAGCCAAAGAGAATTAACAAATCATCATAACCACAATACCTAAATATGGTATGTTTAGATTATAATAAAACTATATATATATATATATAGAAATGAAAATATTTTCTTTTTTAAACATGTTTAGAAAAGATGCTTCTAAGACAAATTATTCTACCTTCAAAAAATCATGCTACATACAGGAAAGGATTTGAAACCAAATAGCTAGCCATGAAGTAGAGATGGAACATACTATGTCTCTAAATTCAGTCAAAAAATTCAGTCTTCCGGTGGATATGTAATTATAGGATGATTAAATATATATATATGTATGTATAATAAATGAAAAATAAATGAAGATATATGGGAAATATGCTTAATTTCCAAATAATGGTGAATTATAAGAAATTAAAATGAAATTCTAATAAAATTGCAGAGGAGGCAGAAGATGATGACAGAAGAATAGAGAGCACAAAGGAGTGTGATGCAATATGTCTTGGTGCATCTCATCATCTGTGCTCTCTATCTTCTGTCAGCAACATCACCATGCCTTTCCCCTTTATCTGAGAAATCCACAAACTAAGATTAATGAGACAGAGAACAAGAAATTAGCATCACCTTGAATGCTTTCAAATCTGCTCACCGATCGCCTTCATCATCATCATCTTCTAGAACCATAAGCAGAAAATTAACGGAAGAATATTGAGAGGATGTATGTAGAATTTATGGGAAAGAGTTAAATAGGAAGAGAGATGAGAGGTATTCCTGAGAGGAGAAGAGAACCCTATTGGGTGTATTTATAGGGAAAAATAGAGCTAAATGCCTGCCTTTAAAGATGAATATGAATATAAGCTGTTGCCACCTCTTGCCTTTCTTGGGCTCACACTTTTCAGGCCTAAGAATGGACACGCTTCACTATGCGTCTGATGTTTTTTTCTCAAGATAGAAATACCACTCATATTTATAAATGTGATATACATAAATATATATTTTTAACAAAAAAATTTAATCACATAGTGTAAAAATCATTTATTTATTAATATTTGTTTATCATATTTTTATTAATTTGAAAACAGCTTTTTCTATATCTATATATACTCAGGGATTTTCATGCTAGTTGTTAGCGTCTATCAAATTAGGTGGAATTGTTCTAGTCATGCAAAATTTGATAGCATAAACTAAATTATTCTGGACCAAAATAATTATTATTCAATTTGTAAGAGAAAGACAAATGTATGCATTTGGCTAATTAACCTACTGCAATATCTATCAACAGTGTTTGAGTCGAGTGAAAATAATTCAATACTAGTTAGCTCGTTAAGCAGCATTGATCTTGAATTTAATGTTTGTGTATAAAAGGAAACCATACTGGGAGAACTACCTCTCAATTGAGGTTCAACCCGATTCCAATTTATATTAGTTGATAGTATTTGATACCGTATGATTTATTAAGAACAAAAATCTTCTTGCAATTTCCCTTTGACCATCTAGAAGTAAGAATATTAAATGTGATAAAATTTTGGGAGATTATCAAATGTCTTTCTTTGATTTTTTTTTGGCCAAAGAAGATTATCAAATGTCATTATCTTCTTTGACTCAGAATAATCGATCTCCTAATATACTTAATGTTCAATTTACAAAGAAGAAAGAAAGTGAATACATTATACATGAACAAGAACAATGCAGGATGTGACATGAGGAATCAATTTATGGAAGAGGTTCCTTGCTGTTAATGGACCATAAGCATAAAAACAGGATATTTATCCCACTTCCCTTTAATTAATTATTTCGTCATCTGGAAAATTCTCAGCCAAAAGAAAAATTTTTAAAAGAAAAAAAATGCTTTGAGAATAAGAATGAGTCATTCCTTCGGCCGGTCGATCTTCATGATCTGTTGTATTGATCAATCAATCAATTTCTGAAATTACCATCTCCATACACAATTTTGACAGTCCTGCAAGTTTGAGTAACTGGATCCGACGAATAAGAGAAAAGAAGAACCCTAAGCAACAGTATATACAAGAAATTAAAAATCGGACAGGTCATTAAACCTGAAGCAATGGTTCAAAGTTCAATGGATAGACTGGGGTCGGACCGGAGTTAGACATGTTATGAATAAATTAATATATTTTAAATAATATAGATAAAAAAATATAAAAGATATTTATCTATGATCATAAAATTAACATTCAATCTAAGATGAAAAATAAATTTAATAATATATAAAAAATTAAAAATATTATTAATAAGTTTAACAACTAAATATTAAAATTTAAATAAATTAATATTCATCTATAATTATATTTTGAATTCAAAATAGTTAATTGATATTCTATTTTTATATTATTTATAATTATGTATCATACTAATACTTATATCATATTATAATATAGAAAGAAAAAATTTATACAAAAAATAATGCTATTTAGTATTAAAAATAATGTTATTTTATCTTAAAAATAAAAAAAAATTAAAAAAAATTTTTTAAAAAAAAAGAGGCCAAACTGGTTCAAACCGATTTTATATTGGTTTTTTATCAGTTTTTGACCTGTTTTACTCCGATTTGTACCGGTTCTGAAGAACTCCAATCTTCATCTATGATCGGACCGGATTGGATCAGAGGCCAGTTCCTGGTCAGATCAGTCGAACCGACCGGTCCGGTCCAATTTTTAATACATTGAGTATATACACACACACTATTTCACATGTACACAAGATTATATATGTTGTCCAACTTGCATTCGTCCTCTAATCTTCCAATTAAAGATAAGAAAGCAACTTAACATTTTGTGTGATTTGTGTTTTCCAAGCATCTTTTGTAATACACCATTGTGTGTCGAGAAGCGACGCTACCATATGAAAAAATAATGTCATCCATAAATCATATAAATATAAAATTATTTCCTCCATTATTATCCATGAAGTTCCGAGAAGCACAGATGCAAGTTGTAAGAAAAGCATGAAGAAGAAGAAGGAAGAAAGGTGCAAAGCACTCCAAATCAATTTTCATAAATAATATATACCATTCGTTTCTCAAATTATACATATGTAATGCATTAAAACTTTTTCATGTAAAAAGTTACAGTTTTTATAAACTAGAAATAATAATAATAATAATAATAATAATACGCCTGTTTTCGAATTTTAGACAACAAAGTTTAGAGGGAATTGAATTGTGAGCCACGAAAACCTTATCCACGAAAACCTTATCCGCTGATACAGATTGAGACAACACACCTCACATGGGGCGGCCGCTCCATTCTGTCTGTTCCTTCCACTTGGCATCTCCCCATCCCTTCCCCTCCCTTTTTTTTAAAGATTTATTAAAATTACATAATTCCATTTCAATTTTTAAATTTATACAAATTTTTATTAAAATAAAAATTTGCATTTCACTTTAATGAATTTAAAGCAGATTTTAAAAAGATATTGCATATCTTAATCTATCCTGGTGTTTATACCCAGAGGGTACTCGCTTGTTTTAAAGTAGATTTTGAAGTTGATGTTTCACAAATATGCATTACAGTTTAGCGAATTTAAATGTATTAGTTAACTATCTTCTATTACTTTTGTATTAACAGTTAACACTAAAATATTATTATTATTATTATTTCCCTTTTCGAAAGGGTTTCAATTATTATATTACTTTCTCCTATTTTTAATATAAGACCCTTTTAACTGGATCATATGAATTAAAAAAGAAATTTAAAGTTAGTTAATTATCTTAATTTTTTAAAAAAATTATAATATTTTTTAAATTATCCTTATTTAATCTCTTTATCTTACTTTTGAATGAATTAAATAAAAATATTATATGAAAATATATCATAAATATTATTTCATATTTTATAAAAAATTCTATATTTATAACTAAAAGTTTTATATTAAAGATTAAAGGAAATATAATATAAGGGATATGCTAATGGAAAGATTTTTCGTGGGAAGCAGGAAGTGGGGAATCGTACAGCTGTCTATAATCGGTATTTGCATTGTTATCTGTCAGCAGATGAATATGGCAACCAATACCTAGTCTTATCCCTTTTTGGAGAACAGCTTTCATCGCAAGGCTACTGCACATTGCCTAATTGGGTAGGAATATATATATATATTGGAGGGGGGGAGAGAGAGAGAGTTTGTGTGTCTTTTTTCTAGATAAATCTTTGGAAGAAGAAGCCAGTGCAGTAACATATATGGGAATTATTAGTTAATCAGTTTGAGAGTCATTCATTGGCATTACCATATATGAAGGATGACACATATGAAGAATTTAAAAACTAATGAAGACATACGAAATATATTAAATCAATATATATATATTATATATAAAAGCTAGTGTGGCATATTCCTAATATATATAATAATATAAAAAGTTATGATTTGCACGGGAGTAGTTAAAGATTAATGTAAGAAGGTGGCGACGCAGGGAGTTGAAGAATTGAAAATTAATTGGGAAGAACAATGGAGAATTTTGAAGGAAGTGTTTGGAAGCATCAATTTGGCTCTGATTGAGTTAGCTTTATTCCCCCAATGTCGCTTTACTTTGGATAATATCACCAACTGGTGATTGGTCTCCCCTTTCATTTAAGCTATTATTCATCTCTGACTCTGACCACTTTCTTCACTTTTGACTATCTTTAATTTGTCTCAATGCTATTGCTATTGCTCTCTTACGACCTTGTAACTTGCATGTGTTTAGTCACGTCGTTTCTTCTGTTCCCATGTATGGTCTAATTGGGTTTTGTTTAGGGCACACTGCCCCACACTTGATAATCGAATATCTTTCTATTTTAAATTGTGATTCTTTGGCCAAAAAAATATGTGATTCTAGACATATTGGCAAGTGGTGAATGACTCTGCTCCACACATGAAGTACACTATGTGAGTCCCAATTTATAAGATGTTTAAAAAATATATACTGACTAAAAAAAGTGGTTAAATTTAGTTGAGAGTTTTAATTTTATTAAAAAAAATTAGTATCATTCGAAGAATGACATTTATTAATTTTATTGTCTTCCCTTCTAAAATGATGCAAGTTGACCGGTTAAAATGGAGAGAAGTTTCATGAGTCATTTGTAACAGAAGTAACTTACTAAGTTTAAAGGGAAATTTTATTAAATTGCCATCAGACTTGCAATGTTTTATGGTAGTGAATGATGGATTTTAAAGGGACAACAAGAATATAAGATGAAAGTAGTATTGATGAGAATATTAATATGAATGTGTGATCATATAAGAATGAATAATATACAAAATGTTTGTATACAAGAAAAAGTTATGGTAACACCTATTAAGGAGAAAATAATATAAAATTATTTAAGGTTGTTTGGATATATACAGAGAAGAGTATCAGTGGAGACAGTGAAAAGAGTTGATAAAATAATTTTTAATCTTATAAAAAGTTGTAGAAATAGACTAAGAAAGGCATTTAGAAAGTTATAACGCTGAATCTTTTAATAAATGACTTATTTGAAAAAATAGCTTTTGATAACGCCAAATAACATAGAATTATTTATATATCTAACCTTATTTAGTAAGATAAAACTAATATTATTTTGTTTTTATTCTACTTCTTCAAAAGAGGGAGGGGTTAGTTGTAGAACAAACTTAGAAGGATATTTTTGGGAAAAAAGCTAATAAATGCTACACTAAACCCTATATAAAGAGATCTTATATTATAGAATAAAGAATTTTTTACAAAATATCTTATAAATAGAGATGGAGATAGTATTTGTCAATGGTTAATTTCTTATTGGGTATTTTACTATTTTATTTGAATATTACGCAAACAAAAAGAAAAAATGGGTATTTTTTTATATAGAGGGTGAATCAGTTTCTGAAAAGGATTGACACTCGTTGAATGCGGGAAATAAACATTTTTCTTTCTTTAAATATATTATCTCCGAAAATTTGAAATAAATGAGTCACTGGGTCTTTTAATTTTAATTTGACCCTAAATTAAAATTTGCGTCCATTAAAAAATTAAGAGAATAAAACCAAGTTCAGTAATATTAAATTAAGGACTTTCAGATTTGGAAATGGAGTGACGTATTTGTTAAAACCTTGAATTTTAATCTGATTATTATGAGAAGCTATTTGTTACCGCACGCACTAAAAGCAACCAAAATAAATTTAGTTGATTTAGGGAGATCAAAATACTAATTACTTTCATGGTTAAGAAGCATAAAAAATTATAATTTTGTCCTGAGTATTGATGAACAGATCATATAGAGAAAGTAAAGTCAAGTCAAGAGAGGAAGATGCACAAACAACCCCATTGCATTAACAATTACCAGTACATTGACATTGTACTGCCATTTGGATTTTGTTTAATTTTAACGACCACATGCAACCAATTGTTGTTTTATCAACTAGCAAATCCACCAAACACCAAATATTGTTCTTTTTTTGTTCCTTTGATATTGATCCACATGATATTTGGTAATCACATTAGATTCCAACTAATTTGAATTATGTTGGACAAAACCACAAGAGCAGCAAAAAACTCCTGCAAATATTGTTCTTTATCAAGGCTTGGTACTTATCTTGCATTGGAGCATTTCACTCAGGCCTGAGTAAAGACATCAAAAGTTGTGGCCAACCATTAATCTTATGGTAAAACCCTCGAACGTGGAAGATAACAGCCAAGACATTAAAAGTTCATCATGTTGTCATCAATCATCTCAAATCAATAGCTGTCACTTATATGCTCTGTCAGCATCTTCAAGTGTGTTAAGACACATGCAGATTATGGCCTCCTATGGTAGCCATAGCTTGCTGCCTCCACAGTACATAATTATTTTCTTCAAGTTTGAGAGATATGGCGTGAGAAGAGATATGGGAAAAGCAAGTAAAGTTAGAGGGTGACATGACTGTTGTTGCAATAGCTTGTGACATGACCACCTGTGATTCATCTTCCATAGCTGAACCTTTAACTCTGACACTAATGAGAGATTTACCCTTCATTTGGACGGGAGCAGGGACGACGGGAGGAGCAATTGTTGGGAGCCATGCTCCCCCCAAGTTTCTATATTTACATGCTGTATATATATACCGCCACGCAATATATACATAGCCCTCAAGTTAAACTATTCAAAACTTAGTTCCCCTAACTTTCGAAGCTAGCTTTGCCTCTGGATGAGGGAAAAAATAGGGAGAAAGGAAAATTATAGGGGAAAACAAGGAGTAGACACCCCCATTTTTCTTTGTTTTTTCCCATAGTTTTCCTCTATCCTTATTTTCTTTTCATCCAAATGAGATTTTAGAAAGAAAGTAAAGTCAATAAAAGAGGTAAAGATGCAAAAATAACTTCATTACATTAACAATATACTGAGATTACATTGCACTGAGATGCATGACTCTCATTTATACATGCATGAGTCAGAACATTCCTCAACTACTTGATCCAGCAACCAATTAAACTAACACAACTAACAATTTTAATAGTCCCCATAAAAAATTTATCCCTTATCAATTTTGACAACAGATGTTTACTGGGTAATAGATTTATAATTATTAAAGGATTATTTTTAACAAGTTTTGCATTATCCTCTCCAATATCCAATACCGAATCTATCAGGAGCTACAATAGTTTGAGGTCTCGCTTCAACTCCGTTGCATCTCAATTGCTTCAAAATCCATTCGCAATTGCTGAAAATTAACAGTGCCTCAAGCCCAAATGACTTTGATACAAAATTTCGCCATATTCATTGGACGAAATTAGGTGTGGAAGATTCTACAAACTTCAAAGAATTATTGTATTTGTAATGTGATATATAAACTTATTTCTAAGATCATTTATGATCACCATAGTTTTAGTGATTGGTTACCCATGATATAGTTAAATTCATTATCAACTTATTTCATCATATGACTTTCCTCAACCTAAATTTCAACTCATTAGGCATCACTTTATCCTGAAATTTTTCTATTTGAGCCTCATTTTGAACATGAATAACTTGAGCTAGGAATTTCTAAATTAAGCAAATTAGGACTCATTGAAAAGCTCTACTCATGAACTAACTGCTTTTAAAATTTCAGACTTACTGGAATCCATTTGATCCATGAAAACATCAAAATATCAGATCCGGCTCATATAGTGCAGAATCCTAGTATATGACAAGTGACAACTTTTCTGGACCAAATTTAAAAATTCATAGGGATCCAAAAATTACCATTCTTGGTTCAACTGAGACTTCTACATGTCCTCTAAATGCTTGGCAAATATCAACCCTAAACTCTAACTTCTAGGGTGTCGAAGTATTACTGTTCATTTTGGTTCTGTTTTGAAATTCTGAAGCTGAAAACTTACTTTTTTTTTTTTAGATTTCTCATCTTGGACATATTTCTTTCCCTTCATTGTCCAAGATTTGCCTAAAAGCTCAAAATGACCTTTTTAACTTGTATAACTAGTTGATATGGTAATTTGGTAATTATCGCCTAATTTATTGAGAAAGACTGAATATAGTGAAGCATTGAATTGTAAAGGTTAGAAAACAAGAAGGCTTCAGCAATCAACAGATAAAGGGAAATAGAACGACTAACCTTGAGGTTTCTCAAGCTCACAAATCTGAAGAGGTAAGGTTTCTGTAGCTCCCAAGAAAAAATGAAGCTTGACTAACGAAAATTTTTAAAATTTCTGACTAGAACCCAACTCCAATTATGCCCCAAGCACAAACGGTGGATGATTATGAAAGCACGTGTAGAAAGATGGATCACGAAGACTTCAGCCACGATTTGGTAGGGGTTACAAATGGTGGCAAAAGGTGGGCCTTACAAAGCAATGCTACCTTAGGCCCATATGGCCAACTTTTTGAAGGCCCTTGGCCCGCGATATTACAAAAGGCTCGATCTCTGTTGGCATTTCTATTATTCTGCGCACAAAATTATTTTAACTTCTCAATAAGAGATATGAGTAGAGCTAAGTGGTGTTAATCGTGTTTGGGGATTTTTTTTTTTTATAGATTATATTATAGTATTGATTATCAACATGAATCCTGCTTTAATTGGCTTTTTGTTTATGACGTTGAACACAAGATAGCAAAAAAGAAGTGTGACACATGTGAATAAAGTAAAATTTAAAAATACAAATATAAAAACTCATCTCATTTTACAAGTGTCATCTTTTTTTTGGTAACTTACAAGAGTCATCTTTAGCTCAATTCATACCGCACCACATGTACTCAAATTGAGATGTTCCAAGCTACTTGTTTAATTCAGCCTCCTTATATAAGCAAGAATGCCTTCGCTTAGAATTCATAATTTTTTCTTTTGGAGAACGATATTGATATCGTCACAGTTCTTGAGAGAAAGAAAAGTAAAGCAAAATTGGGAGAGAATGAATTTGTTTCTCATATAAATTGGGTACCAATTGATCCAAATCTTCAAGAGTTTCAAGGGTTTTAGGTGTTCGAAGCAATCCTAACTATTGGTTTCAAGATATATGGCCTAGGATTCAAGATAAATGTAAAATAGGAAAAATGGAAAATAAAATTCCTCTCAAGCTTCCAAAGTTGACTTCTTAAAATATTCTCAATGTCTTGCATGTCCTCCCAGAGTAGTATGACCTACACAGAATATCATAGGTATAAAACTTAAGTCATATGAAATAATGCACATAATGATATAAAATCATAGTCTAAAAATATAAGTTCAATTAAACTAAGACTAACACCATGATGAGCATGAATTTAATCATGTAAAATCAAGAAGAAAATTCTGAAAATGATGAAAAAGAAAGGAATAAAAAAGTCTAAGAAAATAAGATTCTTAGGAAAATTGAAAATAATGCCCATTGTTGACCAAATTTTGACTGACTCTAATTTACAAATTTTAATGACTTTAGTCAAGCTTAATAACTCTAATAAAGTCTAATTAAGTGCTTTAAACAATGATTAGGTAATTAAATCCCAAATTATTAAAAAAAAATAAAATTAATTTTGTGTGAAACTTTAACTAGGGGTAATTTGGTAAAGTGAAAAATGGCAGAATTAGCACATGAAAATGGTTACAATATGATTGAAAATCCAATGATGTCGAATGATGAATGACAATAAATGGATAATGGGATAGAAACTTTCCGAAAAAATCTCACTCGAAATTACATAAAAAAAACCTAAATTTAATCACATGATAAAACTCAATTAAGCATTTATTTAACCAAACTTAGTGAAAAATACACCAAAAGAAAGAATTAGCCATCAAATCCATGTAATAAAATCAATTAGTAGAAAATAAGTATAATACAGAGAATTTAACACATTTTTCCACAAAGTATTCAAAATTGGTTATAGATTGAAAATGCTCTAAAATCCTCAAAATAACCAAAATTATTTTAAAGGGACAAAAATATAATAAAATATTGTCACATCAATTATTGCTATGGTAGATCAAGATGAAGACACTCAATTGGCTTAGGTATGTTCTCAACTTTCATCTCTTAAAAGAAGGAGATATGGGTGGCACTAAGGAAATGAATGTAGTGTGCAACTCATGAACACATGAGCCTTTACCTCACAAATAAAAAAAAAACTCATGAGGGAATTTGTTTCTAAGAACCTTTTTTTTTATACCAAAATGTAAATATATATTCTTAAAAACAAATACAAAAAATACACCAACTAGTCCAAACCAAAAGAGAGAAACCAAATTAACACAATACAAAAACTAGTCCAAAAAGAAAACAAAACAAAACAAGAAAAACAACAAAGAAAGAAATCAACAGGAACATAAAACACTACTTGAGGAAGTGGGCATGAGCAAGGCATCCTTCAACAAAAGAGAGACGAGAAGATGGTGGTGATTCCACCTACCCCACCAGGCCCATCTTCCTTCGAGAAACCACCGCTAACCAATCGGTAGCTCCATTGCCTTGCTTTTAATTCAAGACACTAGCCAAAGATCCATCTCCTTGCATACCTCTTCAAACAATCCTTGCATCTCCAATGACCAAAATCCAAGCACCTACAAACAATCATACCAACAAGAGCAAAACAATTAGACTCTAACAAAACATTACACTAATTCACATCAGCAACTTGAATTTCGATATTTTTAGTACCATTAATGAAAGCTACAACCTTAAAATCATGATGAGTTGAATAAAAAAACAAAAACCAGAGCTACTCTTCCTAGAGAATATAATCTTGGAACTTACAAATATCTTTGAAACTTTGGATTCCAGATAATGAAATAATGGTGGTGCTTATCAACAATGGAAAGGAGGAGATGCGTCCCTCATTAAACCGGGGGATGGGCACTACTTCAAGAGGGAAAAGGAACTGCATTCCATTGTCATCTTTGAGTAATGAATAGTCCTCACTAAAACCAAGTATGATCTTTGCATTGCAAACTTGAAGGAGGAGAGTATAGCTATGGGAATCAAGAAGCTAAGCAACCATGGAGGAGCAATATGTCAAGAGATCATTTGCAAAACATTGGAAGAATGAACCCTTTCAATTTGAAGATTATGAGGCATCCTTGAAGTCTAATCTTCCATGAAGATGGTGTCTTATCCTAGTCTAAGAGGCATGGTGGTTGTGTTGCAAGTCTAAGACTAAGAGAACCAAGCTTCAAGTGGTGTAATTCTTAAGTAGCTCACTTAGTCCACCAAGGTGCCACTTATAGCCCATTGTTCTTAATGATTTATATATTATTTGGGCTTAAGTATGTTTGATTTGTTTTGTTTTCTTTATGTGTTTATTTGGTCAGACTTCATTTTAATTAAATAAAGCCCATTGTGTGTCTTTAGTATTTTAATTTTGATTTTAGGTTTACTTTTTGTGTATTTAATTAAGCCCAATATTTAGGTATCTTAAGTGTCTAGTTGTTGCTAATTATATTTTCAAGGGTCCAATATATTGTCTTGAGTCCTAGGTCTATTATAACTACTTAAGTCCCAAGTAGCTCATAATTTAGGAATGTTTTTAGTGTATCAATCTTCTTATACGTTTTTTAGATTTAGTTTCTTAATTTATACTATGTCTTATTCTTCAAGAACTTACTAGAAGTTTCAACAACTCTCTTGAGAATAATTAGTTTCCTCATTAGTATTTAGACACATATCAAATTTTATCCTAGATTTATTTCCTTTTCCTTAGTCTACTAAGAAAATCTAATGAGTCTATAAATACCCCTATTGTAATGAGTTTTGGACAACAATAAAGAGTGAATTTTCTTGCAAACTTGTGAGTTTTTGTGCATCCTTGTATTCTTCTAGAAATACAAGTTCTTAATTTATCTAAGGGAGTGATCAACCTTTGGTGGCGTCTCAAGTTAAGGATCTTGTTGCAAGACATCAAGGGTTTTAACTCATTTGATGTTAACTTGGTTCTATCCAAGTCTTCCATGTCCGTTGTATGTGTGGGTGCCTCGAGCATTGACTTGCTGTGTCTACATTAGTTGGCATCAAATCCCCGTCCTACATTCAGGTTAAGCTATCTTTTTCTTTGTGTTTTCATTTCCATCTTGTGTTCTTCCATCTTGTGTCATCCTTTCTTCCTCTTCTAACTTGTGTTTTTTTTGTTTCTTTGTGGGTTTTTTGTTCCTGTGGTTGTTGTTCATCTCACCATTTTCATCATCCTCAACTTGTGTTCTACTTCATCTTGGTCATGCCACCTACTCCATCTTTTTCTTCAAATTGTTTGTGTTCCCATCTTTGCAAGTTATGTGTGTTTTGTGAGTAAAAAAAAATGCATATAAAAAAAAAGGGAGTGCAGTTGTTGTTTCATTAAAAAAAAAAAGAAGCAAAAGGAAAAAGTTAAAAAAATTTGTGAAAAAAAAATCAGAAAGTGTGTGGTTTTGGGAAAGTTTCTTAATTTACAGGTTGCTTGAAGATTAGTTAAGTGGAGTAGTTCTCAAGTCAATAAGTTTCCTAATTTTTTGGTGAGATCTTTCCAACTTCCCAAGTCAAGTTTCCTACTTTCCTAAATTCTTTAATTTCTTAATCTTGTTTATTTCCTATTCTCTCATAGTTTCCTATTTCTTCTACCTTTCTATTCTTTGTGTCTCCTTGTTTCCTATTCTAATAACTTTCTTAATTTGTTACTTGCTCACCAATTTGTTTCCTTTCTTGTGTGTAGGGGAAGATCAAGTATTCTACTTGACCACCAAGTCATCTACTTGTTCTTCAAGGTTCCTTCCTTCCATTCTCTTCTTCTTTCCTATTTCATCCCTTTTCTTCTTCTTACTTCTACTCCAAGTTTCTTCTTCTACTTGTGTTCCAAGTTATATCCTATTTTGATTTTTGTCTCCTCCCTTGGTGTCCAAGTTGTGTTACTTATTTTCTAAGTTTAGACCTAGTTTCCTATTTTGTTGCAAGTGACTTCTAACTTGTAATTGCCATTATTTTCTAGATTGCTTCTTTGTGATTGGTTGAATTTGATTTCTTTAAGAGCATTGTGTGATTACTTGAGTGGTAAAAGGCTAAAGTGTGGTAAGAGCATTAGAGTGGATAAAGGCAAATTTCTTGTGTGGATACACGAGTGGACTAACATCATTGTTTTTTAGTGATACACATGTGAAAGTGCTTGTGAGGTCCTTTGTTTTCTTTCTTTTCTCCAAATTTTCCGAATGTTAGCAGATGAGTAGAGGTAGTCGCAATTATGATGAAGAACCACAAGAGGTTGACTTGAAATTCTTGTGGAAAGCTATGAAGTTTGAAATGGCCAACATCAAGCAAAGGTTAGATAGTGTTGAATCAGCGACAAAAGGGAAAAGCACCTATAGAAGAATTGAACCTAAATTTGATGGCCATGAATCGAAGCGAAGGAGTCTAGTTCTCAAATTAGGCCAAGTTTGAGGAAAGGCAACGACTTGGGAGGCATCAAGTTAAATTCCTTCCTTCCAAGGAACTTATTATCCAAATGCTTATTTGGACTGTGAGAGAAAAATGAAGCAAGTGTTTGCTTGTCATACATACTTGGGGGGAAAAATGTAAAATTAGCTGCTACAAAATTTACTAATCATGCAAACATTTGGTAGGACCAATTGCAAACTACTCAGAGGAGATGTGAAGGAGAACCCATGAGCACATGGATAGATGAAGTCTATTGTTGCACTCGATTTTTAAATTTCCCAAAATAAAAAATAAAAAAAGCAAAGTTGCCACCAAAGTTTTTTAAAAAAAGAATTTTGGAAAACTTTTTTTAAAAACAATATGGCCTACGAAACATAAAGAGTTCAAGAGTCAATTGTGTTATGGGGAAGGTGTTAGACATCCTATAACATCCATTCATAAGAATAGTTACTTTAAGTTAATTATACAAAATTAATGTGGTCCTAAAATTATTTTGATCACATTTATAGAGCATACATAAAAATAATTAAATAATAAAAAAATAGATCTATTTACAAAAGTAGACTTGACCTAAAATGAGAGTCTAAAGCCCACACACCCTATTATAGGGATCAAAGTTCATAAGTTCGAATGTAAAAATTTATGTCAGTGGGTTTGTATTTTCTAAGAAAAATTATATATATTTATTTTTTTTAAAATCGAATTATACATATTATATATATAAACTATTTAGCTATTTATTTATTACTTGTTAATAAATCCATGCAGATTCCCAAAATACTAACTAGTTTATATATCTATGGAAGCTCCAAAAACCTCACATAAAATGACTTTGAAAATATATTATAAAATTATATTTAAAGAACTTTTTTTATTTAAAATAGATGAAAAACTTTATCAAATCTGAGAAATTCTTTATTATTTTGATTTCAAAAATGTTTTCTAAAAAGAAAACACATAATTTGATTAGCATATCAGTGGAGGCATATTATAACACGCGATAAATTTATTAATCGAAGTACCCGTGGAGATTCCAAAAACCCCACAGGGAAAAAATTTAAAAGTATATATATTTGATGAGAAAATATCACATTATCATAATTACACGAGAGAATAAGAATAATATAATCAATCACCTAACTATTATCATTATAAAACATATAAAAATTACATCTTTTAAAGCTATATATGCTTTCTATCACAACTTTGGAGGATAAATATTTCAACCGAATTCAATAGTTTTGAAAAAGAAAATGTAATTATCTAGTATCAAAATATCTATAAATCCCTTAATAAGCTAAGCTCAAGAGAGAGAAGCAAAATATTATTTTTATACCAAGATTAAATAAATCCAAAAAAATGAGAAGAAAGAAAACGAAAAAAAGAAAAAAAAAAGGAGAAGAAAGGAAAAAATACAAAGAAAAAGAAAGAAATAAGAAAAAAAAGAGTGAAGGAAGAAAACCAAAAAAAGAAAAAGAAAGAAAAAAAAAGGAGAAGAAAGAAAAGAAAAAGAAAGAAAGAAGAAAAGGAAAAAAATAAGAAGGAAGAAAACCAAAAAAAAGGAAAAAAAAACTTATTACAATGGCAAAGTTAGATAAAACATCACCGAGTGTCATTTCATTAATTTATTCAACGTCTTTGTTAACTATAACTATAATCATGTAGTTATGTATCTTGATTTATGAAATACAAACCATGATATTATGAAAATAAGACAATCTATCTACCACCAACTAGAATATACCTCCGTCTTTATTAAGGATATTCATGGATATAAGTAATTTGTCTCTAAAACCTCACCAAAATATCATATTTTGGAGTCCATGGAAACAAATTGAAGAAAGAAAAAAAATAAAACAAAATAAAGATAAAATAAGTATGTATATCACAAATGTATCTTTCCTTTTTGAGAGGTGTTTATTGATGTGAGTAATTTATTTCATGAATCTCACCAAAATATAAAATTTAGGATCCATGGAAATACATAAAAAGAAGAGAAGGTAGTAGATCATATTCTAAAAAGGTTCTACCTTTTAGACAATCTCAACTATGCAATGAGATGAAATGAAGAAGAAAATAATTTTTCTACCTTGAGTTTTATCGAAAAAACCAACACTCACTCCCAACTTTTTCTCAACCTCTCTTGTATTCTCTCCTTTTCTATAAATCTCTCATTTCTTTGATTCTGGTTGATGCCTCTTTTCTCATCTTGCTTCTATTTATAATGTAAAAGAAATTATTTAATTAATGTTCTAAAATCACAAATATCCCTTTTTATTATTTTTTATATTCATATTAAAATTTATTGATTTGTTTTCTTTTTCTTACTATTACCTAATTATCAAATCTCAATCCTTGGTTTTTCTTTTTTTATTTTTATGAAAATCTCAAAAAAGAGAAAATAATAACTCCTCTAGATATGACAATTTTTGGAAGATATTATTATTTTATCTTATGAAAACTTTTTTTCTTTTCATATTTATTAAAAAATTATTATTATTTTATTAATTATTTTTTCAAAGGGACCTGGACAAAAAACGGTATTCACAGTTGACCATCTTTACTTGTTTTTTAAAAAAGAAGGAGAAAAATGTAGTTTTTCAAATTTCCACATATGGAACAAGTAAAGAATAGAACACGTATTTTGTCTGTCCATGCATTACAAGAATGACACTAGACTCTATTAGATTTAGCCTTAGGTTCTGAAAAAAGGTCGACCATATAAAAAATATAACTATAAAATTCCATTTTGGTGGTTGACCACTTTTTAAGAACATGGTTCAGGTTTCATCATGAGCATGTATGTTTGGACAGAGATTTTGAAAAATGGTCAACCATATAAAAAATGTAAGTAGAAAATTCCATTTTGGTGGTTGATCACTTTTTAAGAACATGGTTCAAGTTTCATCATGAGCATGCAAGCTTGGACAGATATTCTGAAAAAATGGTCAACTAGATAAAAAATATAACTTAAAAACTCTCTTTTAGTGGTTGACCACATTTTAATGAACATGGTTCAGGTTATTATGTATGTTTATAAAAAACGAAGGGAGTACATACCAAGTCTCGAACCCAAAGTGTAATGTCCCTTATGATATTTTTCTTGGCATGGTGTTCAGGACCGGAGGAAGCAAGACAGAGATAGGTTCAAGAGGAACCAGAAAAGGCTCCACGCCGCGGTGAGGAGCAGAGCTGCCGCGGCGAGAAGCCTTCTAGTGGCATTGTTCCGGATAATTTAGTGGAGCCGCGGCGAGAGTCGAGATATTTGCTTAAATCCAGATCAGGGGAGCGACGGAGGAACCGCGAGGAGCAGTGCTAGGGTTCGAGATTCCCGGCATCTAGGAGCGATTTTCGGACCTCAAGAGCTTGGATTCAAGTTGGTAAGTGTTATAAACTCCTCCCTCTCCATTTTTTTCGGTTAAGATTTTAGGGTTTTCGGTTGTAAGGCTAGATTTCCGAGTTGGGGCGAAATCCACCGATTGAAATGGATGATTTGAGGTTAATGGAACGTGTTTTGGTATTCTTGTTGCTTGGATATGAGTTTTGAAGGGATTATGTGTGTTTAGAGCTTAACCATAGGTTGGTTTGGTTAGGGCTCTTAGAAATCCGAAATGTATGAGGTTGTGTGGTATTTGAGTGATCCCTAAGAGCTTATTGATGCATGTAAAGGGGGTTGGAACCTTGGGTTAGGTTAATATGGTTGAATTATGATGTTTGGTTATCTGGTACTTTGTGCTTATGGGAGAATTGTGATATGGTAAAGGTTGTTGGCTAATCGAGAGGGGTTCATGCGTAGTGAATAGTTCAAGGAAGCTTGTGGAACTCGTGTGCATGTGGTAACGACAATTGAGGTAACCGGGTGTTTGTTTACATTGTATTGGTTGTGTTATATGATAGTATGTATATTTGTATATATATGCATGTCTCTTTCATATCACGATATCGATGTGTTTGTGTGTACTGTTTTTATATATAAATCGTGGTATGTATACAGTTATATGATGGTTATGACTATGATGATGATATGTGTGATGATGATATGATATGATGCATATATGACATTATGATGATGATATGATGATACATGAGCATCACCACATGACATTGTGAGACTGTGATGTATGATAGATGGAGTGGTGATGATGTGATGGTGGTATGTATGATTATATATATATATGTTATGGAGGATAAGGATGGATTATATATATGTTAGGGAGGATAAGGATGGATGATATATGTGTTAGGGAGGATAAGGATGGGGTCCCTGTGAAGGTGATATGCATTTCATACATTTCATATTGTATTCATAAATTGTGTGAGATATATGTATATATATGTATATATATGTGTGTGTGTGTGTGGTTGTTCCCGGTTACTGAGACATTGTCTCACCCCCTCTCCCATAAACTAACCTTTCAGGTGACGATTTTGCGCTAGTCTGGAGAAGACTCGGGAGTAGCTGTGTACATGGGAATAGTCTATGTAGTGTGTGTATATTTTGGATAATGTATCTTGTGCCAAATAGGATAGGATGGTTTGTAATGGATAATGATATGGTCGAGACTCGTTTGGATGTATGTATGTGTTATATGTATGGTTTAGTATTTTGGATGTTGAGAAATTTGTGTGACAGTATTGGTGAGTCCAGAGTGATGTTGGGCCTTGTTGGTTTGTCTAAGGGCCTGTAGCCTATTTGGTCAAGTTGGGATCCAAGGGGTCAAATCTCAGAGGAGTAGTTCCTTTGAGGTAAAACCTCTTTGGACAAGTTGGTTTGAGAGTTTTGGACCTGTATGATTGGCCTGAGAGTGTCCATTTGCCTTTGGTGGCAATTGGAGGTTGTTAGTGGTGAGTTTTGGTCAATAAGTGGCCAAAACGGTGTTAACGGTCTAGAATCTCCATACGGAGTCGGATTGAGGTAAAAGTGGTGTTCTTGGATAAATGGGGACTAGATTGACTTGTAGGAGTTGGAATCAAGTCAATTGGAGGTCGGAGCATAAAGTTATGCGTGTCAAAAGTTCGTCCCAAAATGTTGAATTTGCTGATATGGAATATTAGCAGGGGGAGCCGCGGCGCCAGAAGGCAAGCCGCGACGCTGAGGAGACAGAAGCGATGGAGAAGCAGGGGAGGCCAGAGCTGCAGCGGTACTGTAGCAGCCATGGGCCCAGCCCAGTTTTTGGTGTTTTATGAGTCGTTTCCACTATGTTGAGGCATTGGAGAGTTGTTTTGTGATGTCAAGATTGTGTTTGGTTGAGTTTTGAAGTTTTTGATTAAGTTTGGAGGTGTTAAGAGGTAGGACGTTACATAAAGCAATAAAATATATATTTTATTTCTATTTAAATATATCAATAAAAGAGATATTATATACACATATACGTAGTGTATTATATCGGAAGGGGTGTCTGTATGTTTTATGGGAAGGGTGGGTTTTTTTTTGGGGGGGGGGGGGGGGTGGGGGTGTGGTTGGGTTTGGATTCAATGCTCATCCTCCTCTATTCCATGGGAATATTGGGAATGTCTTTGCCGTTGATCGGTGATAGTTTGACCAAATAACAGATTTGGTAATCTGAAACTTGACTGGGATGAACGGGCAGGAACACAAAGATATTAGTTTGCAAAGACGGGTTCTTTATTATGTCAGAAATGGTTGTTTGGACTTCTAGAAAGTATTCAGTAATATGAGCACCCCATCATTTAGCCAAATATGGGACGTCACAAAGCCATGTTATTTTGGACTTTCTTTGGCACTTTATCTCTAACAATGAAGATTACCAATGTTTTGTGCTTAATAATTTTTTAGGCCTTCTTATTAAGGTAGTTCACAAGTATCCCTTATATTATAAACAGTACTTTCTTTTTTTTAAAAAAATTATTTTAAATAAAAATTTTTAAAATCTTCAAAATCTTTTTCATAATCTCAACTTTAGTTCCCATGATCTTTATTTTTTTTTATTTTATATTTTTATAAAATTTTAGTTTGATGGTTCAGTTAAGCATTTATTATTATTTTTAAAATTATCTTTTTATTTAACTCTTATTATCTATTTTAATTTTAAAAAACTATTTTTATGCACTACTTTAAATTATCTTTTTATTTATGTTTTCTTATCATTTTTTTTATTTCAAATACTATTTTTAAATTAACATTTTTTATGTTTTCTCATTAATTTTTTATTCAATATCCCTCCATTTTTTTCAAAATATAATTTTTAATTTTTTATTGGTCAATCACAAATTATTTGATTATTCTTTTATATTTGTGAATTTAATTTTATTTCTATTCAATAATATCGTATTTATTTAAATTTTAATATGTCTTGTGGAATACAGTGGAAAAAGATAATTAGTTTATTATTTTTCTTGTTTTAAAATATAAGGTAAATTCAACTGTATTACTTCCACTAAGAGAAGTGATTAAAATTAGTTGCATACTTTAATTTTTTTTTTAAAAAATTACTATAACTTGTCAAACTTATTTTTATTAAATTATCCTATCTTAATTATACTATCTCTTTTGATCTCTATCCATCATAAGAAAAAGTCGAGTATCCATTTTTATAAAATAACTTATATATATGTCTTTAAATACATTTCTTTTATGACAAAAATAAATACATTTCTTTGAAACAATATTCTTTTATATTATCATTTTCAAATATACTAACACAATAAATATTGAGGAACACTGAATTTGAAATCAATTATATGTTTTATATTGGATTGAATGAAATTAAAGAAATTCAAAATTTAAATATAAAAATAAATAAAAATATGATAACATGATTGTTACTAATTTAGGGCATTATTTGTCACAAATGAAAAATAATGCTTGTAGCATTTAAATAAGATTATTGTTTGTTATAAATATAATGAAAGATAGTTCATATTGATAAGTTTAAAGTTTTATAATTAACTAAATTAGATATTCAATATTATTATATTATTTATTATATAGGTTAAAAAATAGAACTAAACTTTTTTATATCAAATATACCTGTGGATCGGATTGCCTGGGTACATTGCTAGTTTATATAAAGTCATATTATATATGACTTATAAATCGTGTAAATTCATACGCTATTTATATTTCATCTTAATATTAGTATTGATATTGATACTCCTCCATATTAAAGAAATTAAATGAGTGTGGGTAGATGATGGAGATTAAAAACAATATTAGGCACTAATGATGGTTGGATTGAGTGGCAAAGTAATTAATACTTTTTAAGCAAGATCTTAAATTCAATCATTATGGATGAAAAATAAATACATTGGAAGACTTATTTTCATTTAAATCTGATAATATTTGAATATAATATAATAATACCGGATGTCAAATAATTATATATAAATTAAATATTAGGCCTATCTTTGATTGTTTCCAAATAAAATAAAAGTAACCTATCTCGACCTCTAGCCCCAAGCCACATCAAAATTAATGTTATTTGAAAAATTACTTATAAAATAAGGAAAATATTTTTTTTTGGTTAAAAATCATACTTATGTAAAATAAAAGACACTTTTAAACATCACTTTTTTAAAAAATAAAAATTATTTTTTTGATCAGATAGAATTATAAGATTAGATAAAATCATCTAATTTGATAAAATTATCTAATACAAGTGGCAATTTAAAAGCTCTTACCTTTTGATCTATAAACACACTCACTTATAACTGATATAGGATTTAAAAGATTCAACATTCAAAAAATACATGTATTAAGGCTCAGTTTGGTTAGACTATGTAAAGAAATTAGTTTTTGAAAAATACTAAATTAAAACTTTAATAAAACAATTTTTAATAGAAATAAAATTAGTGAAAAATGAAAAGGGGAAAAATAATTAAATCGTTTGATCCCATTAGTTTTAAGGCTTTAACCTTTAGAGCTTGGGACACCGGCAGATTGGAAATTGGAGTCCCTGCAGGGAATCGGGACGCGTGAGATTGAGCTTCAGAGTGATTCTTAAGTGAACATCAACTTGATCAAATGTGATAAGCCCCACACGATCGATAACTCTCATGCTAAATTTGATTATGGGTTGGTGAAATTGTAAATTCACATATTAATTTTGTGCATGAAAAATTATTGCAAATTTTTAAAGTACCATATGTGAAAATTAAATAAATAAATAAATATTTTTTTAATTAAAAATACTTTTCTCATAACATTTTTTTATATTTAAACTATTTTTATTGCCAAAAGAAATGACTCTAGAAATCTAAAAATGTGTAATAATTTTTTTATAAAAAAGAACTTTAACTAATAAAAAATATTAAAAAATATAATACTAGTAATAAAATTAAAAAAATAAATAATAATAAATTTTATTTTAAAATAAATTTATTATTTTAATTTGAAAATGTAGTTTCCCTATTTTTGCTGGGTGGATACTCGGAGAAATAAGCATCATCTTCACCTGTTTGAACATTCCTCTGGAAACGAATCGAACGATATATGATCCCAGTTTTCTCAGCTGCCAAACACCAACGTTAATAAACAAAATCGAAGAAGCCAATGGAACCTGCAGCTTTTTTCATATTCTATTTTCAACCCAAAAAACGAAAAATCCACAGAATCAAATCCCAAACATGAAATTAATAAGCAGAGAAAATATATTACCAGTGAAAGAGTGGGAAATCGAAGAGAATTAAATTAGCAGCAAAGGGAAAGGGAGGAAGAACCAGAAATCATCGGAATGGGCGGCTTTGGGAAGGAAAAGAAGAGAGAAAATTTTCTATCTCACACTTTCTAACTTCCCAAATAGCCCATTCCTACAACTTGTGGTAGCTTCAATCTCCCATTCCCTGCTGTCTCTACCTTTCTCCTTTTCACCCTGAGGGAAAGCGTGTTGGCTCCTCGTATATATAGGCCAGTGAGGAAGGATCTTGAAGAGGGTATAGATGTAATTTTGAAGATTGATCGGGGTAAAAGGGCAAATAGTGAAGACGTCATCATAATGAAAGTGTTTTTAAGGGATAGATGCCTTGCGTGTGTTAAACGAGGATCCGCGACGGGGAATAAACAAAGCCACTTTTCTTAGGAATCCACGAATGTTCCACAGGAACATGTGAAAATCACTATTCTAGGAATAGGTAACTAATAAGTCCATGTTTAGTCCCTTTACAAAAAATAAAATCATGATTAAATCCCTTTTACAAAAAGAAAAATATAATTTTTAATTATGATTTTCTAAAAGGTATTTTTGACCAAACACAAATCAAACATAAACTAATTTTTTGAAAAATAAAAAATAGATTAAACTGTAATTTTGAAAAAAAAAGAAAAAAATTATTTTTTCTTTAACAAAACGTGGGTTTTGGAAAAGAAAAAATATATTTACTTTATATTATATATCTAAAAGTATTTTTAACCCTTATCATCCAAATAGATTTTTTGTCAAATTTACTTTCATAAAAAAAATATCCAAACATAATAACTTATAATAAACTTACTTTATCTAAACTTCATTTTTATAAATTTCATTTATTTTAACTTAATTTTATAAAATTGAAAATCAAATGGACTTTAAGTAATCATTACATATAAACGCAAAATTACGAGAAAATAATATTTATTGCCTTTGTATTTGTTTGCATTTTAATGAAATAGTGTAGATGCTTTGGTGCCAGTAGATTTGGTATATTTGGCTTTTTAATATAACTAATTATATGAACTTATTACTTATTTTATGTAAATAATATACACATTTTTTGCCAAAAAATATATTATATACATTTATATATATACATCAATTTTTTTGTTTATTACATATCAAACTCTCACATCAAATAATATACCAACTTGGATTTAGTGTGAATGGTATAAATTCTTTTCACTTAATTAAGTGATGGAAGTTTGTGATGAGCCTGTCCTTTATCCTTGATATTCCAAGATATATTAGTCTCTATTCCGACTGAGAATACTCTTAGTTCATGACAAAAAATACATATAAAATATTATTATTAGTATTTTTTTTTTCTAATTTTCACACTCACTATGTTTGTTTTTTTTGTATCGACATTGTCCCTACGCGTGATGTGTGGTTAGCTCGGTCAAGTTCAGTGACGATAACATCAGGCGGGCCGAAGCACATGACAAGGTTCAGTCCAAGGACTCAAGAAGGGACATACAATCATGGCTCATATTGGGCCAAAATTTTCTCCCTTGGGTTGGCTAGTTTTTTTTTCCTTCTTTCCCGTTTTTTAAGAAGTTTCTGATGAAAATTTTAAAATAAACTTTTTAATTTCATTTTGGCTCTAGAAATAATCCTGTAAGTTTCTATAAACTAAATTCACTAATGCTCGAAAAAGAAACCAAATTGCTCAATATTAAAAAATATTATAACAATACTTGGCCAAAATATTATTATAATGATACTTATACTATGGGGAAAGATTGAAAAAGTTTACGTGTATTATTATCCTAGAAGACCTGAATCATATAAGACATCTTCTGCCCTCCTCAAAGATATACAGCTGAAAAAATTATAACAATAATTATTTAATTGGCAAAAATTAATTTTTTTCATATACTATTGATCCAAAACGAGATGCAAAATAATAAATGGAGAAAAATGAGCAGATGAAACTCATTGAATCAAGTCTGCCTTATTTCGGCGCACATGGAGTTTATTTATAATGGGCAACCCTCCAAAATAAAATACATAATTAAATAATAAAATCAACCCGTGCCGAATAATCATAACGGAATGCGTGCGAGTCTTGTGGCTTCAACTTCGTAACTCCCTTGAAAATTCACTCCTAAAATCTCTCTCATATTACCGTTGCAAAACTCCACTTTGAATGAGTCAAAAACTCACCTGCATGAGCTCCCTACGTTGCTACCACAAGATGCCCCACGTGGCCCACCTATGCATGCATGAATGGCTTCCACGTGTGTTAAGTGAATGTTCCACCAGCAGGTGCAGATCGTCCCAGATCATTGGCTTCCCTTCATGAAAGAAAAGAACCAACTCCCGTAGGTTCTTAGAATTGGAGATCGGGAAACTGAGCTTGCCCAGCTTCACGTGTGAACCATTTTGCAGCACTTGGACATTGTCCCTTCTGTCCAACCCGAAAGGACTCCTTAATGCCGCGTCGAGTTGTAGTTGTCTTCCTTTCCAATATTACGTCTTCAGCCAAGGGTGCCTTTCTCTAGTATACCAGATCATCCATTGAAGGCAGTGTTTCCTCAGGTTCCTCATCTAGCATGGATGGTTCAAAGAGCTTAAGATACTCCACATTCACTACTGAATATATATCCATGCAAGGAGGAAGCTCAAGTTGACAAGCATTGTCGCCAATTTTCCACAGTACTTTGAAAGGACCATAACGGATGGGTTTTAACTTCTTCCCTTCCCCCTTAAGACGCTCCTGGCTTAACTGTAACCAAACAAGGTCGCCTTCTTGAATACTGGATTTAACTCAATGACGATCATGTCGCATCTTATACTTTTCTTGAGCTTTCTGTAGATTCTTTTGCACCTCACTATGTAGACATCGAATGCCGTCTAAGAATAGTTGCGCTTTTTCCCGATCTTTCTCCTCTTTAGTATTTTGTAATGATGAGTTGATAGTGAACTCCAGGTCAAATGGACTTTGTGGTTGGAAACCTAAGCATACTTCAAAAGGAGACTTCTCGGTGGAGCTGTGGGTGGCTCGATTGAAGGCAAACTGCAGATATGGGATGCTTTCATCCCATGTTTTTGGATGACGTGAGTTATAGCCTCTTAATAGATGAATAACTATACGATTGACCACTTCGGTTTGATCGTCAGTTTGCGGGTGAAAAGCAGTGCTCTGTTTAAGCTTTGTATCCATCATCATCCACAAGGATTGCCAAAATTGACTAAGAAAACGGCCATCATGATCGGACACAATAAAGTTGGGTAGTCCAAAATGTACCCAAACATGTTGGAAGAATTGTCGTGCTGCTTCTTGTACCACCATTTTCGAAAACCGATCGACAACCACGTATAGTCATTACCATGCATGTCGTGTCTTTGGAAGGTCCCCAAGAAAATCCATAGATATGCTTTCCCAAGGTCAAGAAGGAACCGACAAGGGAGTGTATATTCCAATTTGAAGGCTTAGAAGTACTGCATAAAACACAACCCCTCACGAAACGAGCTATATCATGCTACATTCGTGGCCAAAAAACATAACGTTGGAGATTTTGCAATGTTTTTGCCACTCCAAAGTGGCCAGCTACCTTTGAAGTATGTGCCTCATGCATCCATTGAACCCCATCTGCTTCCCTTGGCACACACAGAAGTGTGCCTTTATAAAGGAGTCCATCTCGTAAAACGAACTCAGATGGCTTTCCTGCTTTAATGTCATCTAGCACCTCTTGAAAATCAAGATCCTCTGCATACCAGCTTGTATATTCTTCATGAAATGAAGGTTCAACCTGCATAAACACAGACAAGCAAAGGGAAGCTATCGGTGGCTGTAATAGCATGTCAGCAAGTTTGTTGTGAGCACCCCTTTTGTATTTAATCACTAGGTTGAATTGTTGCAAGCTGCTGTAATTCCTCACCACTTTTTTTATAGTTGTGGCGTGTTTGTACCATTCACAGGTGGAACGGCGTTTCTCTGATACCTAAAACTTGATCCGAAACGAGATGCAAAATAATAAATGGAGAAAAATGAGCAGATGAAACTCGTTAAATCAAGTCTACCTTATTTCGGCGCACATGGAGTTTATTTATAATGGGCAACCCTCCAAAATAAAATACATAATTAAATAATAAAATCAACCCGTGCCGAATAATCATAACGGAATGCGTGTGAATCTTATGGCTTCAACTTCGTAACTCCCTTGAAAATTCACTCCTAAAATCTCTCTCATATTACCGTTGCAAAACTCCACTTTGAATGAGTCAAAAACTCACCTGCATGAGCTCCCTACGTTGCTACCACAAGATACCCCACGTGGCCCACCTATGCATGCATGAATGGCTTCCACGTGTGTTAAGTGAATGTTCCATCAGCAGGAACAGATTGTCCCAGATCAACTATTCATAAATTGTGAGTACTGCAGTTTGCTATGAATTTTATTATATATACATACATATATTAATGTACTAGAAATAAAAGATGCATTTTTTATTACTTCTCGAAACAAAAAATTCTTTCAACTTGCCACTATAATAGGATTGAGAAAATCGTTGGTCACGTACATGCTGATCCTTCTAAATAATAAAAGAGAATTAAGTGATGCAGTTTGTAATTTAATTTCAACCCTTCGATTAAAATTAAATTTGAATTATTGCAAATTTGAACTTGAGTTACATGATGCCATATAATAGATTCATAATAATTAAGATTGTTCATAAATGCAGCATGCAGTAACAAGGTTGGGTGGGCGTACGTCTTTGTTTAATTTCTTGAAAGAAGCAAGCTTTCCAAAATTAGACATATACATAGTTCATCACGATATATATTCTAAATAAACCTACCACCCTAATAAACAATCCATTATCTCTGAGGATTTTGGAACAGAAACCGCCACGTCAAATTCTAACATTTTACTAAACATTCATCAATATTTATCAAAAGGTATCATCGTCATCATA
This sequence comes from Adenanthera pavonina, assembly GCA_026686845.1. Classification (NCBI taxonomy): domain Eukaryota; kingdom Viridiplantae; phylum Streptophyta; class Magnoliopsida; order Fabales; family Fabaceae; genus Adenanthera; species Adenanthera pavonina. The sequence continues at coordinate 45,751,591 of JAIVEN010000001.1, read as the reverse complement.
GTCTTCCATGGGAGCCGGAGCAGCAGCGTCGTCGTCGTCATCTGCTTACGGGGCTTCGGCTTCGTCGGAGTCTGGTCCTTCTGCAGGGGAAAAGGCAGGAGAGTCTGCCGGAGACTCGGATGGAGAGGAGATTGGAGCAGAAGAAGGAGATAGCGTGGGAGGCCCAGCCTCGTCAGCCTCTAGGGTAGATGCTGGAGCAGCGGAGTCTTTGCTGGCAACGACGGTGATGAAGAGGAGAGCAAGAATAAGTACTTGGAGAGTGGCCATTATTGTTGATGCAACAATGAGTGAAAAGGTTGTGAGATGTGAAAAGGTTACACTAATATGAGATGATATGAAGCCAGATGAGATTTTGAGGTGAGATGAGAAATGTGAAAGAGGAAATGAAATTGGGAGGGGAGGACAGGTGTGGAAGGTGATATTTATAGGTTTAGGGGAGAAATTTAAGGAGGGAAGCTTGTGGAGGAGACATAAGAGAGAGATTGAGTTCAGTTTTGGAATGATTGGATGGCCGTACGACTTGTTCATGCTAAGCCAATAAAGTTCGTTACTTGGAATTCATCACTTGAAATTATATAGTTCTAGTAAAAGTGAAAAGAGACATTCAACTAAAATTTTAATTTAAATTTAAATTTAGAGATATGTATGAAGCTGAGTTAAGCGGTACGATCAATTCATCCTTTTCCATTGCATGCGGATTGAGATATGAAATACATCAATTTTTTTTTAATGAAGCATATATGGATCTAATAGAATTCAAATAAACTCAATTACATTGATTTAGTCTTTTTAAATTTGAAGTTAAAGGAAGATTCACTCAAGCCAATGGTTATGGATAATTTCAAGCTAAAATGTAGTATATTTTGGACAATTTATAGGTGAAAATTATGTTGGATCATTAAATCTAATTTTACTAGATATTTCTAAAGCTTAATTTTCATAGAAATGTCACTAGAATCAAGATTCATGGATAATTTTAAGCTAGGACTTGGTATATTAAATTTTTATTTTAGAGTTTCAACGTTTATTTTGATTATTTTGACCGGTCAAATTAAATTAACTTAAGTGGTCCGTGAGACTCTATTACATAGTATAACATTATTTCTTAAATAGAGTGTGTATTATTTTATTTATATTTTTTAGTTCAAAAATATAAATGTTGTGACACATTTTAAAGCATCTGAATCTAAGAGTTTTATAAAAAAAAAATTAACAATATTTTCTACCATTATTGTTTAATAATTCAAACCTGGCCTTAAGCAACTATAATCTCCGGTTAATAAATTTAGATAAAATAGAGATTCTTTTACAAGTTAACACCCCCTTGACATTTAAGCTTCTTCAACGTTCTATATAATATAAAATAAATTTCTTTTCAATTAAAATACCCATATTATTATTTATTATTAGTATCTCAACAATACATTCAATTCGAGGGGTTCCTCAAGTCAAATAGAAAGTTTGATATCAAAAAAGACTGCCACGGCAAGAAAATAATGTGCTCTTGAGTCTTGACTACAGATATCATAAATTTTTTTTTAGTTAAATTAAATTTCGGGTCTAGTATATTGTAATCTAAAGGAAGCAAGTTGTTTTCTTTATTACGATGTGTAAACAATGCGATTTGTTATAGAACTTATAAATAGTTAAGATATGGAGAGATATAGAGTCTTGTGTGCAACAAATGCGAGGGAGTACGATTTGTAAACGGAACAGTTTGCTATAAATTTAAAATGTGTGTGTCTCAAGCACTTCTCCTCATGTGTTTCACGAAGTTTAAAAAATGAGTTGCATTTTTTATGATTTTGGAAATAATACAATTTATTATAGATTTTATATGCTATATATTGAATTAATGAATGATTTATTGGGATATTAACCAAATATAGAAGGAGTCTCATGCATTGTTGCAAGCTCATGAATAACATGATTTGTTATAAATTCATAATATAGTGATAGATCTGTGATTGATTAGTGATTAGAGTGTTTCCTTTGGATAGTTGTCATCACTAATTTTGCCATTATGGGTGTCGAGCAACTTAGAAAGTGCTTTGCTACTGATTAAGCCTCTAAGCTTTAAGCTTGTTGTCTTTATTTCTTTCTTTAACAAAAAAAAAAAGTTTAGTCACGGAGTTAGTGATGAGTAAAAGACAAATTTGAGATGAAATTTTTTCCTATAGCTAAATTCTGTCTCATAATTTCCTTTTTTTTTAGTGTATACACATATACATACATATATATATATTAGCCTTGAGATTTAAAATAACATTTTTCAATTTTAAGAACAATTAATCTAATATTATTGAATTAAAGTTCATTCATATATAAGAAGGAAGATTAGACAGTTATATTGGGTGGTGCTCTATCTTTCTGCAGTAGGTAACTAGGCATGACATCACTACAAGAAATTAAGGATTTTTCACACGTAATAAATCTTTGTGAAAAATTTTGAAAATCCATGTGAAACTTGTTTCCCACAGATTTTTCACATGGAAAAGAGGAAGACAGAAATTCAATTATTGTTGGGTACATCCCTAGAATTGGTTGGAAACAATTTTTTTGCGGATTTCGCACTGAAAAAATCCATGTGAAAATAGGATATATAGGATTTTTTTTTGGGACAAATTCCGCAAGAAATTTCCCATGGAAAAAATCGTTGTTTGTTTCTACGCACGCTATAAGAAGACGCGGCAATAAGATGTAGTTAAATTATTAATCATTCAGGAAAAAAAAAAAAGATGTATACATCCTGAGAGGTCCTTTTTACCACAACTTGGAGATAAAACTAAACATATTTATAATGAGATTGTCAAAAATAAAATGAATGAATAAACAAACAAGAAGATCGAAGAATATAATACACAACTTTACTTGGGATATAATTCACTAGAATCAACAAGGACTTTAGAAATCTCAAAAATGAGCCTGGCCTCAAATTCATCACCGGAATAATCCTTGGACACTTGACGAGCCTTTGGAATTCGCTTTCTTCCAAACGCATTCTTATTATTTAAGGACCCTACGCTTCCGGCCACCCTCACCATAACGTCTTCATAAGCATTTTTGAGCTTCGACAATAGCTTCAATGGCGTCCTAACCATCAAACTCAGCCTTGGTCTCACTTTGATCCTCCAAACCCTACGTGGCCTTCCTCCCAACCATATCACATTCTGTGTCTTTCTGCCGGTGACTGCGTCGTCGTGTCGCCGGTGCCTTTGGCTTCCCCGGTACCTCTTGGTGAGTGAGTACGCTTGCTTAATTTCCATGTTTTGAAGAGAGTAAGGTAAAGAGAATATATATGATTTAAGGGATGAGAGGATGAGCTAAACCTTCTTCTGTATATATAAGCAAGTGAAAAAAAAAAATTATGATTACGTTGATGAGTGGATAAATGGAGAAATTTATTCAGATTTTGCTTTGAATGGAGCAAGTCAACAAAGGCTCCTTTGACCTGAATTGGAAAGTCAATTCAAAGAACAGGATTATTTATGACAATTAATGTACTTTCCTTTTAAATTTAATCTTCAAAATTTATGTTTTTTTTCTCTGACTAGGTATTAATATAAGATTTTGTTGACTGCGCAGCTTCAACAGAACAAGTTGAATCTGTGGAAGCGTGAAACGCAAGCAGACCGGATTTCAACCATCTAGAACAAGTTGATTATTTTATATATATATATATATATATATATATATATGAGGATTACTGTTTTCGGAGCCAAAAAAAAAAAGGAGAGCTATCCAATCCAAGGTGCAAAACTTTCAACGGCTCAGCGGAAAAGTGTGACCTTGCTAGCGTCTTGTAGCCAATATTTTTTTGTTTTTTAATGTATGCACCCCATATGTTCTGAAGATATCTTATTTCAAATCCAAGATTTATCAAAATCTAAATTAATTTAAATTAAGTTTGGTAGAAGTTTTTGAAAAATAAATTTTATTATCAAATATTTAATGTGACTATATTTTTAAAGCTTAAACTAGATACATCTAATTAAATTAGTATAATCTCTTTATCAGTTGAATGGGTTCTTAGGCTATGTTTTCAAAGCTCTACAATTGTTGCTTCTCTGTTTGTATGCATTAAAACACAAGCAAACGAAGAAATAAACATGGCCAAAGATTTTCAGGGTGTCTCCGCATTTTTGTGCTATGTCTCTCTTGCCAACCTTTTTGCCTTTTCCTCTTTTGGGATTAAAAAGAAAGAATAGATTCGTTGGAGTCATGTAGCTTTTTTCGTAATCTTGCCTTTTTTTTTTGGCTTAAAGATATATATATATATATATTAAATTTAATTGTGGTTTCGGTAATCAGAAAATTATTCAACTGTAATTTGGGTCAATTATAGGGATTACCATAATTAAACCAAGGTTAATAGCAATTAGTATAACTGAAGTCAAATCCAAAGTTTAGCCATGGCTGTCAACGTGAATAGCTACGGTTGTCAATTTGTGAATTTACTTTTAGCGACGGTCAAATTCAATCACAATTTGTTATTGAAATTTAAATAAATTTAATTATGATCAAATTTTAAATACAATAAACAGTATTAAACTTCTTGTTACATGAGTTTGGAGACCAAGTTGCATTTGCAAGATTTCCACAATCCACTTGTAGGCAATGTCCTAAGCTAATTATTATTTTTATATGGAATATTGTGATGTGAAGAGTTTGATTGGCACAAATTTTGTGCTTCTCTTAGCTCATGTTGCAAATGAGAGTAGGGGTAAGGTTGGGATTTTGCCAATAAAGATTACTCATGCCTCATGCGCAAATGTATCACCAATATTCATACGTGTGAATTTGCATTCCACGTGACTTTTGCATTTTTTTCATTTCTGGATTGCAAATTGTTTCTCTCTTATTTGTTTTTCTATATTGTTATATATTTATATTTATTATATATATTATTTCATGAAATATTTTATTTTCCTAAAATTTAATTTTCTAATATTTTATTTCTAGTTTCCCCTAAAATTCATAATTATCAATAATTTGACAAAGTTAATATTAACTTTCCAAAATTTGTGTGATGTACGGGACATTCAATAATAAAAAATTTTTAAAGATGTATTAGTATAAAATTTTATATCTAAATAAAAATAACCATTAAAAAAATAAAAATAACATTAAGTGTAAGAAATAATACACAAATAATTAGTTTAAATTATTAAATACATTTTTATATATTGTATTTCATGTGTATTAAGAAAATTCCAAACCATCAAAAAGTCCTCCCATGTATTCTGAGCTATGGTGGGCCAGCCTATAATATTTCCACATTTAATGTTTTTTTTTTTGGACTGGTATTTTCTATTTCAAAATCCAAATTTTAAATAGTTTTTATGGCTTTATAACTCTCTTTATATTATTTTTTCATTTATTTTTTTTAATATTTATACGTGAATCTAAAACTGAATATATTTTTGTAATTTTATTCAAATTAGAGTAAATAAGAGTGAATGTTTTATACAATATTTCAAAACACTTATAAAATTTCTAAAATTATATGAAAAAAAACTTATATATTTTTCTTGATGTGATTTTAGTATTATTTTCCAATTAAAAGTCTTAAAAGTTAATATGTAGATTTTTTAACATATTATAGATTTAGTCATTAACTATATACTAAAATTGTTAATTTTTTACATAAAAAAAGGTGTTAGCTTCCTAAACTTACAAAAATTAAAAAAACTGAAAAATAATATCATCAATCAATTTATTTAGAAGACAACACATACTAATAAAATTTAATTAAAAAATGTGAGTATTTGTGACCTATCATTTTATTTCAAAAAATATGATTTAGGTTAAATTTAAATGATTAATTTTTTAGATGAATATTATAATCATAATAAATTGAGAACAAATAGAATTCAAATCATTTTAATCAAGATATTGTATACTTTAGTTGAAAAATGGTTATTCGAAATATTTTTCAGTGAATATAAAAATATTTGAACTTTAATTTAAACCTTAAATTTAAATAAATTTCATCAAATCATACATTTAAAAATAATTAATCAATTAAATTTATTAATTTGTTAACTTGGTTATTTATTAATTTTATATTCAAACTCATGTAATGAAAATTGACATAAACCTTCATTAATTTGAATTGATTAGACAACTTAAATTTTGATTATTATTAATTAGATGTAATTTATGACATAGTTTTCTTTCAAATTATTTTTTGGCACGGAAGTTTTTTTTGGCTAATTAGACTTTTTTGGCAGGGATTTTTTTTTTGCTAATTCGATTTGGGATAATTTTAAATTTAGCTTTTACATCGTATTGTAAATTTATTATAAGCAATCTACTAGCATTATTGATTTTCCATTTCGTTAAATTCCTATATCCATATTTTGACAATTTTGAAATTTCAATTGACTATTTCAACTATAAAAGTTTTTTTAAGACTTAATTTAAAAGTCATTGACAGAAAAATTTATTAATTTGAGACTTTCAAATTTTGAAATTGTGATAAATTGACTTCCAACAAAGAAAAATTATAGCAAAAGACGTACATGAGATATTTATTATTTATTATCAAAGATCCTAAAAATCATAATTATTTTAAATGACCAAAAGATAGTTAGTTGATCATTATTTCCTCATAAAAATAAAATATCCTTAAAATAAATAAGAAAAATTCTCTTCCTAAAGGCCACACTCGCCTTTGCTTCTTCTCCACATGTCCACACTCCCCTTTGCTTCTTTTCCACATGTGACTTTCTTATCTGCCCCTTCTCTCATCCCCAACTTAAATTGGAAAAATGACCCAGATGCAATAAATATAAAATAAAATTATTAAAATGTTAATATCTCTAATCTTTAATATAAGATCATTTTAACTGAATTACGTAGATTAAGAATTTAAATTAAAACTAATTAATTACCTCGATTTCTCCAAAAATCTCAATATTTTTTCAAAACTACTCTTATTTAATCTCTCTCACTTTCTCTTTAGATACATTAAATAAGTGTATTTTTCTGAAAATGTATATAAATACCACATCGTATATTGTAAAAGATCTTATATTTAGGATCAAGATAAAAGATCCTATATATAGGACTGAAAATAGTATAAATTAAACATAATTTCTCAAGATATTATAAATTTTGCTTTTCAGTGCTAATATCACCAAGATGATAATTGTATTTTCACACATCTTGATTTGATACAAACTGATATGTGTATTATCTTTTTTTTTAAATATTAGGTGGTAGGCCTGCCACCCTATCCCCTTCCCCACGCATCACCCATTCCCCCCTCCCAACCACGTACTCCCCCCCCCCCACACAAATAATATTATAATTATGATATATATTATTTATATTTATAATTATAATATATTTATTACAATATAAATACATATTAAAATAAATTTCATTTGGATTTTTAAAATATAATAAAAATTTTAAAATTTTATTTAATTATATTAAAGGAATAATTATTTTAAAAGATCTCTATAAAATTATTTTTAGTTTAAAAGACATTAAAAATTTTAATTAATCTCATTTAACATATGTATTAAATATTTTGCTTTGATTATAAATATAAGATTATTTTTAGGATATGAGATGATATTTATTACATATTTTAAGAAAATGTCCATATGTAATTCATTCCAAAGAGAGAGAAAAAAATTAAATAAGAATAGTTTTGGAATAATGACTTGAATTTAAAAAAAAACTAATGTAGTTAATTAATTTTAACTCGCATTTTAATACACATAATTTAGTTAAAATGGTCTTATATTAAGTACCGAAGGGTCCTATATTAAGAAAATGGAAACATTGATATCAATTGAAATAGATGATGAGATCTGGTGAGAACTTTCTAAATATTTCTTCCAATTCTTAATATAACAAATTTTTTAGAAAATTCTCCCCACATCTCATTATCTATCTCAATTGGTATCGAGGTTTCTATTTTCTTAATATAGGACTATTCGGTCCTTAATATAAGACCATTTTAACATAATTATATGGATTAAGAATGCGAGTTAAAATTAGTTAACTACATTAATTTTTTTGAAAATCAAGCCATTATTCCAAAACTGTTCTTATTTAATTTCTTTTTCTCTCTTTAGAATGAATTACATATGGACATTTTCTTAAAATATGTAATAAATATCATCTCATATCCTAAAAATAATCTTATATTTATAATCAAAGCAAAATATCTTATACGTAAGTTAAATAAGATTAATTAGAATTTTTAATATCTTTTAAACTAAAAATAATTTTATAGAGGTCTTTTAAAATAATTATCCCTTTAATTTAATTAAATAAAATTTTAAAATTTTTATTATATTTTAAAAATCCAAATGGAATTTATTTTAATATATATTTATATTATAATAAATATATTATAATTATAATTATAAATAATATATATTGTAATTATAATTATATAATTATTTTTGGGGGAGGGGGGAGTACATGGTTGGGAGAGGGGAATGGGGGATAGTGGCGGACGCACGCTGGTGGTGAGAGGGGCTAGATTTTTTTTTGTCGTTTTTATATAGAGATGGGCCAAAAAACCATTTGTTCCATAATCTAGCCCCCTTTATTCGAACCCAAGATCAAATGGAAGGATAAAATGAACATAACCACATTTACAAACTTCCAATTTGTCCTGCGCGTTGCAAATTTTTAATTTATATAAAAGTTTGACCCCCCACTACCTCACTTCTACATCCGCCCCTGATTGGGTGATGGGTAAGGGAGGGAATAGACCTGCCACCTTATACTTAAAAAAAAAATATACATCTCACTTTGTATCAAACTAAGATATGTGAAAGTATAATTATTATCTCGGCGATATTAGCATCGAGAAGCAAAATTTATAGCATTTTAAAAAATAATGTTTAACTTATAACATTTTGATAATTTCGTTTTATATTTATTGTATCCGGGTCAAAAAGCCACTTAAATCTCACCACATCTAGAGTATCACTCTCATCTTCCTTGGCCTTAGATTCTCTCCTAAGTCCGACCTTCTCCAATGTGTACATAACCTAGCAATTTGTTGCTTTATTTCATCTCCTTCCTTCTTTACACTTGTGATTCACAATTTGAAATTTGGGAGTTGAAATGGAGAGAAAGTATAGGGTAGCACCTCGTGGAGTGACAAAAAATTTAAAGATACATATAAACGGGATCCCTTCCATAAGATCATTACAATGACTTGTTTATGCAAATGAATGACTGTCTTCAAAATCTAATTAATTTGTATTTAATATATATTTTGCTATTTGAATTAAATGAGTAGATAATTATTTCTGCATAAATATAATGTATCATTATTTATAATATACATCTATTATAAAATAGATAATTTTCAATAATTATTATTCTTTCACGTAGAACAATCATATCATTGGTATAATTTTCCCATACTGCTATATATAGCAGCACAATGATTAATCTCAATCTTAATCAAACAAAAAGTTTAACATGTATAAAAAAGGTTTAATCTAAACTCATATATACTCCTCATTTATTTAATGCACTTTCTATATGAACCAACCAACTGATACACAAGATTATGAAAATAGTGTTTTTCAAAAGAAAAAAAAAGAAAATAATGAATGAATTTCTTCTTATACAGAGCACAATCACATTCGGCATTTCAAATTTTAGCAGAAAACATAATCTCATTTTGTGGTTCTGCTATATAGTTGTTTATGGTTCTGCTAAATAGTACTGTTACACATGTTACAATTGCCATCATATTATCGCATGTGTGAATCGGCCATCATACTATAGTGGGGATTGAGAAAAAAATATCCCAAATAACACACACAAAGGATAAAGCTATGGGTGTTTATGTTACTGGTATATAGGACCGTCAATCAACTTTAATTTAACATTACTTAGCAAAATTTGAGACATACCATTATTAATGTTTGCTAAAAAAAATTAAAAAATTGTATATAATTTAAAAAATATTATGTAAGGAAACTATATTGCTAAATTAGGGAATAATATATATGAAAGCAAGTATTCTTATATACTATTTTTAATTTTTAATATTATTTTTGGATAGACAAAAAAACCAAAGGAAAGCCATATTGTGGATATGCCTTATTTATTTTTTTTGTTTTTGCCATTTGCGCCCGATATTTTGGGATAACCTAAGTTTGTTGTCCGTCCCAGACTAATCTAAACCCCATGTTGTGTGACCTTGCGGTGGTGATGGTACCGATGGGAAACCCTCTTTGAGAGCTTATTTTTTACACTACTACACTCCTCAGGAATCAAAATCTTGATCTCGAGAAATACTGGTCAAGTCCTTTACCATTTAACTAGGCGCTAATTGACAAATGTAATTTGCTTTGTTATGATTGGAATCGGTCAAATAAAAAGGTTATGCTTATGGTATGGAACCAAAGATTGTAATCTATATATAACTAAATGAATTCCAAAGATTCCACATAAGAAGTTTATTCAAAATTTTGATGTGCTATCGTTTCTAATTGCAGCATTATCAAAAGGTTATGCTTATGGCTATGATTGGATTTAAGTATAAATTTACAAATTCATCATATTTATTATGGAAAAAACTTACACACTTATCATTATATACTTAATATACTTGTCTCCAATTAATTGAGGCCACTTGTCTTTATTTTACAACTCATCATTTACTTGTTAGCATGTTAGGGAGTAACGTTTAAAGGAATCTTTTGATATTATCGCGAATGCTTCTCTGTGCTTTCGTCATCTCCTTCAATATTGGATGATTCCTCATTTCTCCTCTCTCTGTTCTCTGTTTCTATGCAGAACAATTCGTTTATACATGTGGAAACCATAATCTTGACCCATGATTGTAGTATTTCTTTTCTGGAAAAACAATGGCGCAATAAGCAAGTCTATACTTGCTTATAAATGTTAAAGAACTGAGATTCAAGTCTCTATGCAACTGCAAATATTAAAACCTATTTGCAAGTATATGACTGTAATCAAGCCCATGGTCATTTGTCTATAGAGAACAATAGAGACTAGAAACTGAAAAAGGCTTTTGGAAAACAACGGCAAATCGAGCAGGCTTTAGGAAAACAACAGCAAATCAGCGACAGCAACCTCGACACGAAGAAGATTAAAATGAAACAAGAAGACGAAATGGGAATGAAGATGGGAAGGATAGAAGGACGGAAGAGCCGAAGGAGGTAAAAGGTTCATTTGTACAAAGGGGAAATGTTATGCACAGACGTCATTCTTGCAAAAATGGTGTTCTGGGTTAAGATCTCCAGTGGTAGGTGAAAGGCCCGCCAAAAGTGCAGAAATCTTTTACCAAAAAAAAGGTGAAGAAATTGAAAAAATTTTCTAGAATGCAAACAAAGTGGAGATTTGGATGAAGGATTTTTATTTTATTTTCTTAGAATAAGATGTTATTTAACGGTGTTATTTGGACATAAAATGAGTTGTAAAAGACAAAAACAGATGGCATTAATTGATTGGCTATAAGTATTTTAAGTGTATATTAATAAGTATATAAGACTTGCCCATTTATTATTTGTATATGATTACAAATTCAAATTTAATTGAAGTTATATAATAAAATTTTGTTCAAATACTAATTTGGATATTAATATATTATGCAGTTCACAAAAGATTCGAAATTCAATAAAATATTACTTGATAAAAAATTTGAATAAAACTCTACTATTTTTAATTAGTTAGGTAATTGATTGATTAGTTGGAGCTTATTAGATTTTCAAGAAATATTAAAAAATCATTCATTACGTTTTCAAATTTTAAGGATTATCCTTACTAAATTTTTTTTAAAGAAAAAACTATGAAATTCAAACTAATTAGTTAATTTGTTGTTTGAAAATATTCAGTGTGTATTTATTGTAGTAAATCAAATTCTATTATATTTATCTGTATTTGATTATTTGATCAAACATACTAAAAAACTTTTTTTTCCATTTTGTCCTCTCCCAGATCTTTTACTTTTGTATTGAATGAAAAGGAACAACACAAGGAAATGTATATATCTCATAGGGAGTTTCTTATTTTATTGTGTTTTTTTCTTTAAAAAATTATAATGTAAATGTATATATTATAATACTTTTAAAAATAATTATTATTAATATTATTCTTTCTTTATGTGACTCTCTTTTAGAGCTCTTTTTGTAAGAAACTAGATTTTTCTCTCCTGCACAGTGCGTGAGTTGACATTTGATGTATAATTACAAGGTATAATTTATTGAAGATATATGCTAATTGAATTATTAGTTGATTAAGTAATGTTAATTCTGATATCATCAGTAATATGTATATAAAATTTATATATTGTTTGAATAAAAATGAATTTTGAATAAAAATAAAAATATAATAATGTGATTTATGTTTGAATAAATTTTTATTAAAGTTGGTTTGGCTAATTAAAACTTCTTTTGATAATACAAGTAAATGCAGTTTTGTATATATAAATATAATTAAGTATATAAACTTTATGGTATCATATTAAGATGTTAAAATTTTATGCAGTCAGAATTAATTTAAAAGTCATAAATATATTTAAATCCTGTGCCATATTTATTTTATAATGATATTGGAATTTATTAAAGTATGGTATTTATTAAATCATGTAAATATTTTAGAATAATAACTGTTAAAAATAGTAGGAAGTATAAAATATGAATGTAATATCTAATCTTGTTTATTATAATCTAATATGATATATTGTAATATATCATAGCTTTAAGTCCTTAATGGATTGGTGTTTGTAAGCTTTACAAACTCCAAAAGTCCTTAATTTTTTTTAGGTATAACATAGCTTTAAGTCCTCATTTATAAGGAGAGTGAAGAGTTTGATTGGTACAAGTGTGTGAGTAGGATATGACTGCTTGTGATAATGGTAATTATTTTGCTTTTAATTTTGTGCTTCTCTTTATGAGAATATGGGTAAGGTTGGGATTTAGTTAAGCACAACGACATCACCAATTCATGTGTGAATTTGCATGACATGTGACTTTCGCATTTTTTTCATTTATGGACTGTAAATTGCTTCTCTCTTATTTATTTTTCTATAATATCATATATTTAAGTCTATTATATATTATTTTATGAAATATTTTATTTTCCTAAAAATTTATTCTCAAATATTTTATTTCTGATTCCTCCAAAAATTCTTAGTTATCAATAATTTGACAAAATTATTATTAACTTTCCAAAAATTATAGATATATAATTTTTATAAGTTATATAGAAAGGAAATTTGTTTTATTAAATTATCTAGTATATACAATAATACCTGGTTATATCTTAGTATTATTGAACTTAATTGGGTTAACTCTTCCAGGATATTTTTTTTCTTTATAAGATTCAACTTTTCAACCTCAATCACCTCAGGATCTATTTGATTTAATTGAGGAGATTGAAGAAAGGGAGATTGAAAGGATTTTTAATGAAAGGAGAATTAGAGAGGAAAAGATTGTAATGGGTTTAAAATTTTTTTGTTTTGCAGAATTGAAGAAATTTTAATGAAATCTTATTTGATTAAAAAAATTAAATAATAAATACTCTTTTAAAAAAAGTCCTAATTTGAGAAGATTTAAAAGTGGGGTGAGGGTCAACTCCAATTTTTTTGAACCAAATAAAAAGAGGGGTTTTAATCCCTTCAATTCCCTCCCCTTCCTTTAAAAAACTTCCAAAAACCCCAAATCAAATACTCCCTTAGCTAATTGAGCCCGATTCCATCTTATTCAACCACCATTAATTATATATATTAGGAGGTGTAATCTTTTAAGAATATAAAGTCCATTACAATAACAAAATCCTGGGATGGTTTAGGATCAAAGCGAACATAAACTTGTAATCATTATCCCAATCAACCTTAAATAGTTGGTTGTAAATTTGTTTTCATTTCTTTTGGGGTATATGATGGCCCCAACGAAATCACCGAAGACAAAAAAGCAATAAATTGTTTTGATAAAAAGAAAAGCAATAAAATTAAGAGCACCCGTAGATAATCAATTACTGATGGTGAATTTTTTTTTTATTTTCATTAAACAATAAAAAAAATAACTGTACATGCACAATAGTCCACCCATTCCTATTTCCGCATATTTTTCATATACTTCATAAATGTCTAAGTAATACAAGTAATTTTTAAAATTGGATCTTCATCATTTAAAAATATACATGCATGCAGAATTCTAATGACAGTCATTGATCATTGAACCAATATATAAATCATAGGCAATCAGAAAATATCTGAATCGTCTGATAACACTCTTGAAGCTTCTGATCCAACGCAGTAATAAAAACCATCAACTGATTCTCGTCCAAGTTGTCGAAGTTGTTTTCCCAGGTGGGATGCGACGACATGTTGAATCTCTGTTCACGAACTCTGGAAGTCTCAGCTTCAACCTGGCTCTTCTTATCAATGAAGAACTGGTGGAGATCGTAGTTCTTGTTTGGTTTCTCAGCGCATCTCTTCTTGTCGTTATACTCTTGAATATTGCGAATGACCTGAGTGGGATCTTGAGGGAAAGTTGCTGGTTTGGTGTCTTCAGAATCTGCAGGAGGGAAGATGATCACACAGGCATCGACTCCACAGAGTGTGGACAGTTCAGAAGCTTTCTTCAGTAACCCCTTCTTCCTCCTCTCGAACATTGCCCTGCGAGCTTTCTTATTTTGGATGGTTTTCATCGCCAATCTTCTTCGACCCATTCTCTTATACAAGTAAACGGATCAGTCGCTGATCAAGAAAACAAGAGATGAAGTAAAAATCCAATAACTGAATTACAAGAAAAACGCAGAAGGTACCTGAATGTGGGTTTCTCAGGAGATCGTCACTGGTAGTGGACTATGGCGCGAGATTGAGAAGTAGAAGAAATAATGGGCTTTGTCTGAATGGAATTGTATAGAAGATAGTAATGCGTTAGGACAGATTAATTTAGGAAACTGAAGTGGTAATTCGGAAACTAATTTGAAATTGTGAATATATTTGCAAATCATCGGTCATAAACGATGCTACAGTTTACCGTTGAAAGTTCAACGTTCACTTATCCTTTTTACTCTGGTGGATCTCGAGCGTATCTGATTTTTTTTTTAACACGTGATTTCTAAATAACTATACATAATTATTTTTCAATATAAGAGTAAACAATATATATAGAATCTTACAAAGTAGACAGGTAGTTACACGTAACAAATTGTTGGGCGAGAGGCAAAGAACGCATTTGGAGATTGGGACTTGGGATTGCTTCAAGGTGAAGAAACAAAAGGCAAACATTGACATTATTAATTCGCTACTCCTATAATATTGGAGAATATCTAACTGACATCATTGATACACTGATCAACTAAAATTAAGCGTGTCTGAAAATTGTTTAGAGAGAATTTTAACATGTATATATTGCGATTAAAACAAGGTATTAAAAATTAAAAAATAACAGTTAAAGAAATACCTTATATTATTAATAATAACTGAAAGTTTTAAAAATTAATTTTTACAAATATAAATTGCTGATATAAATTATTTATATTATTAAATTTATTGCTCATTATATATAATTATATATTCTTGATTTTACAAATGTTTTTAGAAAAGTCTAAAAATAGTTATCACTCATATTTCTTAATGGAAGTACTCATGTTTTCGTCACAAAATAATCTTTTTAATATCATAAGATTTTGTTTAGAATAAGAGAAAAATAGGGAGTGGAATAATATAAAAAAAAATAAGTAGAAGTCTAGATAAAAATATTTAGGTTTTATCTTACTTTCTCTCTGAATTTTCTTTTTCCGCTTGTTTTTTCCATCATCCAAATAGGACTTAAGTTATTGTTTTAATAAGAGCACTATTTTTTCAGCATATCTATATCATCCTGATTTTCTGTTTTTTTTTAAAATTTTTTAAATATGAATTAATATTTTTTTTCAAAATTTATAATTTGAATATTATTTTTGTTTTTTTCTTTTAAAATAAAAATATCAATTTTTTAATTAAAATTGTATATGAAATTTGGATTGTCCAAATTTAATATACACAATCACATCTATGCAATCCAAATTTCATATACACAATCACATCTATTACCTTACAGCAGCTCCTGCACCGGACACCAGACGCCGGACAAACTAGGTCCATATTACAATTACATTTTAAATTTGTTACTATCTCTGCTCGTAAAAAAATTGTTACTATTTTCTTTAGATAAAACTTTTTATGATATCTAAAAAAATATTTCGTATTTTAAAAGTACATAATAATAGTTTTAAAAATCTTAAAAATTGAAAGGCACGTGATTTTAGAGGTCTAGGATATTTTTGGTGGTGTGTGCTATCTTTTTTGTTTTTAATTTTTTACCCTTAACATTTATGTTTTGTTTTCTTTTTATTATAGGTTTTGGTTTTTATTGCCTGTTTGTTATTTTTGGTTATCCATCATGTTTTTTTGGGTACATAAAGATTAGATAAGATCGAATTAATAGTTAACTCAATGCCTAGTTTTTATAAAGCCAAGTAAAATTGGGTCAAGCCGGCATATAAGATTGGGGTTGGTCTGGTTTTAAAAAGTATTTAAAAATAAAAAATAAATTAATTTTACTTGTTAAAAAAAATATTATTACATTCACCTAAAACATATTTTCTTAAAAAATAATATTATAATAAAAAATAAATTACATTTTAAATTTGTTACTATCTCTGCTCATAAAATTGTTTTCTTTTTATTATAGGTTTTGATTTTTATTGCCGGTCTGTTATTTTTTGTTGTCCTTTGTGTTTTTTTTAGAGGTGCATAAAAACTAAGTAAGACCGGGTTGATAGTTAACTCGATGCTTAGTCTTTGTAAGGTCGAGTAAGACCGGGTCAACCCAGTATACAAGATCGAGGTTGGCCTGGTTTTAAAAAGTATTTAAAAATAAAAATAAATTAATTTTACTTGTTAACAAAAATATATTTACATTCATTTAAAACATATATTTTTTAAAATAATATTATAATAAAAAATAAAATTTATTAAAATTATAAATACTCAATAATCATGTATTATTTTTTTCATCCTATAAAATAATAATCATGCATTATTTTTATACAATATTAAGAAATCAATTTAAAATTTTAAATAAAATTAAAAGATTGAATACTTAAGAATATTCATAATAATGATATACTTAATTTATTATATATAATGTATTGAGAAAAATATCATATAAACATAATATTTATAATTTTTTTATAAAATATTAAATTTATAGATATATTAGAATTGGGTGAGACCGGGTTCAATCTCAACCCGGTATCCAACTTGGCTCGATCTTCGAGACAACCCTGCATGCTGGGTAGGATCGAGCCTACCAGACTATTAGATTGGTTGAGCACCCCTAATTTTTTCTATGCATTTATGGGAACCTATGATAATTCTTTGTCACAACTCACAAGTAAGCTTTTTAATAAAATTTTGAAAGTGTGCTTATCTTTGCCTAAGAAAAAAATTTTAAACTAAATAATAATTTTATTTTTATTTTTAACTAATTATAGACATTATTTCTTATATATTACTCAAAATTTATAAAATATAAATAATGTGATTTGTTATAAATTTTATAGTATTTGATTTTGATAATTTTTAAAACTATTATTTAAGTATTATATTCCTTAATTGTTATTATTTAAGTATTATAAATAATGTGTCATTGTCATAATATCCCAACTTGGCTTTCAGGCGCGCGTCCTTCTTGTTCCCAGTCCCGTCCCTATGACGTGGCACGTGCCAATGCATTTAATGAACTCTCGCTTCTGCAATAGCCATGTGCCTTCTTACCCTCTTCCCACTTTCTTTTTTTTATAAGAGCACCCTCCTCCCACTTTCTTTTTTTTATAAGAGCACCCTCCTCCCACTTTTGCTTTTCTTCATATAGTACTCTCTGAAGTCAACATCGAACATTGCAGCTTCTTCCATCCCCCACCTCCATGGAACTTCGGCCAACTTCTTCCACTGGTGGCTCCAAGCTCCGTCTCATGTGCAGCTACGGCGGCCACATAGTCCCTCGTCCTGGCTCCAAGTCCCTCTGCTACGCCGGCGGCGACACCCGTATCGTTGCTGTCGACCGCCGCACCATCACCGCCCTCGACTTGCTCGTTTCACACCTCTCTACCACCCTCTGCGTCAACTTCTCCTTCACTTTAAAGTACCAGCTTCCCCATCTCGACCTCGACTCTCTCATTTCCCTCACCTCCGATGAGGATTTCCAAATCCTCATTGACGAGCATGACCGCCTCTGTTCTGCTCCTCCTTCCGGTACACCCTCCCGCATTAGAGTATTCCTCTTCCCCATATATTCGGTCCCGGGTCCGGGACGACCCGTGATCCGGCACCCGAAAACGGAGTCTTGGTTCTTCGATGCGCTCAAGAGCGCTAAGATTATGCACAAGGGTATCGGTGAGGCCCAGGGGCATGGGTATGTTTATGGGTCGGGTGTTGAGGCTCATGGGTTTGTGACTTCGGGTCCGGAGTCGATGGTTTTGGAGACAAGTTCGTCTTTTGGGTCAACTTCGTCTTCAGCTTCACTAACCAATTTGCCTTCTTTGAAAGCTCAGAATAATGAAGATAACGAGCTTGTTTTGCAGGATGGTAAAGTTAAGTTGACTCCTACCAACACTGTTCCAAATCCAAGGTGCTCTTCATATTTTGACAATTATTAGTTATTTACTTTTCACGTCTGGTTTTCAATTTCTGAGCAAGAAGAGGGTTTCTAGATTTGAGAATGAGTAACCAAAACAAATTGGATCTTTAAGGTCAATAAATCAGTTACGTAATTATAAATTTAAAGAGAGTAACACATAGGAATGAGGTAGTATAAATAAACATAACTTTTTCTCTTTATATTCAATCTCTTCTTAATCTTTCTTGACTCAGCTATATATAATTAGTCCCATCATTACAGAGGATTCCAATCCAATTATTAAAATTAAAATGAGCATTTAAATGGCATTAGCATTCTTTAATAACCTCAATCTGATGGAATAGCTTTTTGCTTGGCATTTTTCAATTTGTCTCACTAATACAAGCTTCTCAATTAGATTGGCCAAATAACTGGACAGTGTACCCTTGTAGCTGAAATGATGATATTATATAGATAGCATTTATATCCACCAGTGTTTTTCTAAACGGTTGTGCATTTTGCTTTTCAGTGATAATTCTGTTTCAATGGAGACGAGAGCTTACAGTACAGAAACCATTAAATTAGAAAGTTCAAATAACACCTATACGGAAGTAGGATATAATACTTCGTTTCCACACTCGAATCAAGTTCAGAGACAAAATTTGCAGTCTGTGCCATTGCAGCATATGGCATATCATCCTAATCAACCATACCCAATATACCTCGTACCTTGTGCTCAAATACCACCCAACAGTTTGCCTCCAACAGCTTCCAATCATGCTTCATTGTTGAATCTTAATTCTTCCATCATGATTTCTCAGAATTTCAGACCAGCCTCTTCAGGGGCGTCTCATGGAAGTAAGGAACAAGAAATTGATGTTCCTCCCATGTATGTTCAGTCTCAGACTGTTGCTATGACTTCCACAGAATCTCCTGAATATGGGAATCGACATGAAGGTGGTAACTTCGATCATGTTCTAATATATAAATCTCAGCCTCCACCTCCATCATTGCCTTCTCAATACAGAACCATGTCAAAAGATACGAAGGTCTTGGTACCCGAGGGCCTTGCTCAAGATCAAGACTTCACATAACACATTATTTTTTTTGGAAGCATTTGTTGTTAGGTTCTTCAATATGCGGTGAATTTTTTTTTTGTTCAAGATACAATTATGCAGTTTCGTGGTTTGGGATTTAATGATTTACTATTTTGTGTCTAGAGGTAGTATCAAGTTTATTTATATATTTAACCTCAAAGCTAAATAAAAAAGAAAATCCAGTTTCAGCGGAACAAATTACCATTGAATATTCTGATATATTTTAAAAATTAAATGAAAGTATATATTTTTAACAAAATTAAATAAATTTGTACAATCAATCAATATATCATATAAAATTAAGATCATTTATTACTATTTTCTTTTTTGTTGATTTATATTTATTTTTGTAACTTGATATAAAATTGGGGGAATTACTATTTAGAACTAGGATGGAGATTTTATTATAAAATGAGATCAATTGTACATTTAATTACAAAAAGAGACCAAATGTTTTAAATTAAATATAAAAAAAATTAAATTGTCAAAATACTCTTAACTTTAATTTATTCTCCTACTATAACTGGTCAATGGCCATGGTGACCTATCAATGGTCGTCGGCGACCAGTCAACATTCGTAGGAACAAAATAGTTTACCATTTCTTTTTCTAGATTTTGTAGTTTGTTTGTTCTAAATTTGCAAGTTAGTTTTCAAATTTTCATTTTACAACTTCTTCATTCTAAATCTGCAATTTGTTTTCCAAATTTTCATTATAAATTGTTTCAGTGTTTTTACAACTTCTTTTTCAAAATTTTCAACTTGTTCACTCTGAATTTACAATTTATTTTCTAAATTTTTATTATAAATTGGTTCAGTGTTTTACAACTTCTTTTTTAGAATTTGTCACTTACTTTTTTTAAATTTATAATTCATTTTCCAAACTTTTATTATGAATTATTTCAATGTGTTTGCTACTTATTTTACATGTTTTATTCTGAATTTACAACTCATTTCTCAAATTTATAAGTATGTAACCATTCATAATATAATTTTTTTTAAAAAAAAGTTGTAAAATTTCAACATTTATAGTATGAATGGTTTCAATGTTTTACAACCATTTTTCAATAATTTGTAATTTGTATACTCAGAATTTGCAATTTGTTTATCAAATTTTTACCATAAATTGTTTTAGAGCTTTTCAACTTTTTTTCTAAAATTTTTTAACTTGGAACAATTTGTGATAAAGATTTAGAAAACAAGTTACAACTTTAGAGTAGACAAGTTGCAAATTCTAGAAAAAGAAGTTATAAAATATTAAAACAATTCATAGTAAATGTAACATCTAGAAATTTTCATTTATGATTTAGAATTTTTAATATGGTTTATGTTTATATTATGAAAAAAAATTTAAGGAAAGGATTCAATAATAAATTACATTGAATTATGATGAACATACACTGAATGAAGATATACAATGAATTGTGGTCCTAATAAATTACATTGAATTATGATGAGTATACACCGAATGAAGATATACAATAAATTGTGATCCTAATAAATTACATTGAATTATGATGGGTATACATTAAATAAAGATATGGTATAATAGAAAACGTCACTTGCTGGCCAAGACATCAGCATTATAGATACCCTCCATTTCCTCATTTCAGCTCACCACCATCATTTCAGCTCACCATCAGTTGAGAGTGAGTGAGAGAAAGAGAGAGTTGAGGAAGAGAAATAGAGTGTGAGTGAAAAAAGAAGGAAAATGAAAGAATGCTGGCTTCAAGTAAAGTATAGAGATATTTTTCTAGAGTTTATTTTTAGAGTATAAAATTTTTATTTATTCCTATATAAATTGTTGACCGAGTTAGAAATATATAATGAGAATTTGATATTAGAAATGAGAATAATAAGATACCGGTGATTAGAAATTAAGCTTAAATATTTTATATTTATGCTCATGAGATAATTCTATTAGTATTTATGTGAATATTAGGTACTTAAAATTGAAGAAGGAAATGCTATAAAAAAATTTAAGAAGAAAGGCAAACTGCTTAGCTAAGATACTTTTCAGTTGATATAGTATATTATTTATTTCATGTATTTTCTGTAAATTAATTATGGATGTTATGTGATGCTATTGGATGAGTTGTTTCAATATAAATACTTTGAAATGCTATGGATGTCTAGTATTAAGAGGAGACTCTGCCGAAATTTTTATAGATGCATGAAATATGAGTTATTTGGTTTGTTTGCATAACTATCTGATTATGAGCATGATTTGTATGAATATATATATATATATATATACTACTGAGATTTCTCTAAATCTCACACTCAATGACTAACAATGTGAAGATCAAATACAAGTAAAAATAAAGGTAAGAAGGTGGTTAATTAAGAGAAAACAAATTGGAAGATATTATTTTATACTAGAATAAATATATTAAATTATGATAATATGTTCTAGCTAGGATTTCTATCCTAAATACTTGTTGGTTTTAATTTAGATATTTTGGAACAATAGTCAGATAATTACAGTATAATTAGCTTAATTATTAATAATTAAAGTAAAATTTTAGTTAACATATTGTCTTTTGAGCAACATAATTTTAAAAAGTTTAAAAGTTTAATTGTTCTAGATTTTTAATTCTTTTCGCTAGACATATAAAATATGATTAAAAACCTAGTAAGTTAAGGTGTTATAGTAAAAATTTCGAAGATGAATTACAAATTAAGACTAAATAAGTTGTAAAATATGTAAAAAAGTTACAAAAATATCAAAAAAATTTATAATTAAAATTTGAAAAATGAGTTGTAAATTGTAAAACATACAAAACAAGTAGCAAAAATATTGAAATAATTCATAATAAAAATTTGGAAAATGAATTGTAAATTTAGAGTAAGAAGTTGTAAATTTTAGAAAAGAAGTTGTAAAACTTTGAACCAATTTATAATAAAAATATAGAAAATAAGTTATAAATTCAAATTAATCAAGTTGTAAAATTTGAAAAAGAAGTAGTAAAAGCACTGAAACAATTTATTGTGAAAATTTGAAAATAAGTTGTAAATTTAGAATGAAGAAATTGCAAGTTCTGGAAAAGAAGTTGCAAAATAAAAATTTGAAAATTAAGTTACAAATTTAGAATAAATAAGTTACAAAATTTAGAAAAAGAAGTGGTAAACTATTTTGTTTCTGCGAATGTTGACCGATTGCCAATGACCATTGCCTAGCTACCGGGGAAAGTTAACTGGTCATCGGAAAATGTTGACCAATCATCGCGGCCGTTGACTGGCCGACCGCCGTTAACCGGCTATGATAGGAGGGTAAATTAAAGTTAAGAGTATTTTGGCAATTTAATTTTTTTATATTTAATTTAAAAAATTTGGTCTCTTTTTGTAATTAAATGCATAGTTGGTTCTATTTTATAATAAAATCTTAATCCTAGTCCTAAATAGTAATTCCCCCTATAAAATTAAATAATCTATCACTATTCATTCTTATTTATTTAAGTGATTTTTTTTAAATAGACAAGTATTATATACTTTTTTAAATTATGTACTTATAAAGAAATAAATACTCCTGTACACCTTATGAGAAAACTTTTTATAGTTAACTCCAATTTAAAATGAGCATGACAAAGTCGGGGGAAAAAAGGACTGTCGCCAAAAGAAATTTAAGAGTAAACTATAGATAGTTTTTAAAAAATTTGTTAAAATTATATGAACATATTATTTATTTATAAAATAATAGAATATTGATTAAAACTTACTTAATTTTTCTTCATTTTTAAAACTCACACAAATCTCTTTAAAAATAAAAAGTAAATTATTCAAATTTTCTTGAATTTTGTCATAATCATAAATGCATTTCTTTTATTTATAAAAAATTGAAAAATATTCTTTCAAAAATAAAAAATATCTATAAAATTTAAACGAAACTTAAAAATTATGTGTCATTTATTTTTATTTTGAAAAATTTCAATTTTTAAAATGAAATAAAAATAATTTTACAAACGTTAATTTTTAATAAAATTCAAAAATCTTACATGTTTTATCTTATTTTAAAAAAATATTAATTCTAAAAGCATATAATTAAAAATATGTATAATCTTCTCAATATTTTATTACAGGAAGATGACCAGTGCTCGCTATGAGCGATAATTTAGCAGGAAAAAAATGAAAAAAAAATGTTATCAGTATTAACAGTTTAAGTTGCGTAAATGGAAAGTCAACTCTGAAAGCAATGCCATGCTTCACATGAAGAGAAGAGTCTCACATGTTGACGAGTCCAATGCGGATCGGATCTCGCACTTTTTGCCTGGTCAGGCTTTCTGAGATTTGAGATTACTTCTCCCTCGTCTCAATTCTCTTAGTTCAACTGTCCCTCACCTTCTATCCTGACGCGCACCACTGGAAAACGAAAGAGTGTACCAAACATCCTAGCATGTGAGACGCTGCATTCTCCTTCGCTCCATTGATTGGTAATTATGCTCACGGAGATCTGAGAGACTTTCTTCTTTTTTTTCTTGAGTGGCCTCAGATCGGATTCGGAGAGGCAATTAGGTTTTTTGATCTCGCAAGAGAGGGAGAGAGATGGATGTGGGGAGGTCGTCGCTGTGCAATTGCGTTGTGAATTTTCTGTTGGAGGAGAACTACTTGCTTACCGCATTTGAGCTTCTACACGAGCTTCTCGACGATGGCCGTGACGATCAGGCTATTCGCCTCAAAGAGTACTTCTCCGATTCTTCCCGCTTCCCTCCTGATCAGATTTCCCGCTTCAATTCTCTCCGAGGTTTGTATGCATTGTCTGTCTTCCATTTGATTGTTATGTTCTTGAATTTCGGTTCAAGGGTCTAGTAATGCTTAGATATGTGGCATGCGATCACTCTTTATTAAAATATTTATGATTTTACATTTGGATTGCAGGAGTTGTGGTTTAAGACTTATGTGTACGTTAATTATTTTTATTTATACTATGTCAGGGACCTGGATTCCCTTTTAAAAATTGCAATAAAAGCAATTCGGTAGAAAGGAAACATAGAAAGGAAAGCAAGAAAACTCTTAGCTCTTCGAGGGTCTTGGTCCTCCAACGAGATTATCCAATTTTTTTGCCTTCATTCTTCTCTCTTTCAGCCTCCTATTTATTCCCAATTTCCTGACAAACTTCTAGCTTCCCGCTTAAAAATTGCGGTAAAACGGCTCCAGTAGAAAGGTAATATTGAAAAAAAAGCAACTACACTCCTAGCTCTTCTTGGTCCTCCACTAGAATACCCAATTCTCTGCCTGCCTTCCTCTTTCGCTTGCTCCTATTTATTCTCAATTTCCTAAAAACTTCCTCTAGAATTTCCTTGAACTGTTTCTCATATGCTTACCGGCTGTTTAGTACCTATAATGGAGTGAAATAGAAAGGATAATAAAATAGAAAAATTGACTTTGTGGATAAAAATGTCTTTTATGCCTCTAAATAAGAAATACAGTTACTATTAAGTAATAATGACTGTAATATAATAAATATTGTATATTTCTTATTTTGTACAATGAGAAGGGAATGATTTGCCCTCAGCCTCACCAAATGGCCTGTTAGATTGCTTAAGGCAGTTATCCATTTAGGCTACTGTGTCGCTGCTGCCCATTATTCCTAACATCCTTCATATTCCTTCCTGATTCACATCTTTTATTTGGGGATCCCATCAATATCACATATCATCCTCTAAGATAGACCTTCCTTATGGGAAATTCCTCCAAATAGCACCCTACGTAACAACATTAAGATGTTAAGGATAAACCATCAACTTCTCGTCTTCAGTGAGGAAAGTTGAGAGGTTTTTTCTGGGTACTTCTCCCTAGACGGCTTTCTTCAGCTGAGATACATGAAATGAAGCAGTTAATGAATGTGGGAACCTCAAAGCAGTACACAACATTCGCAACTTTTTCCAAATTCCAATATTGTATGAGGCCTGTTAAACTGGGGATTAAGCTTCTTATTCACCTGCTTGATTAAATATTTGAGTTTATAGGCTGTTATTTAAAGTAAACCACAACCCCAGGATTGCACTCAAGTTATCTCCTTTTAGAGCTAGCGTACATTTTCATTCTCTTGTACCTTGTGCAAGTTATCCTTTAACTGCTGTAGAATTTTTCTTCCTTTTAATTGCTGAGTTACTTTGTTTACAGTAGTTGTTTCCTAGGAGGGCCTCAAGAAAAGTGTGTGAATCTCTTAGATACAAAGCCTTGGAAGGAGGGCCATACCTTCTGCACCTTGAAATGCAGTGTTGAACCAATATTCTGGGGCATTGTTTTGGTTTGTCCCCAACAAAACATTGCAAGTCTCTGAACATGGTTGGTCACATCTGTCCATCAATTTGATGATGATGGACCGTGCTAAGCTTTAATGTAGTACTAGGCTCTGATAGCAGTTGTTATAAATATGAAATTACGGCTGTGCACCCCTTTTTCAGAACTAAGAACTCCAGATATTGAAGATGACAACCAAAAGAAAATCCTCCTTGCTCCTGAGAGTCTAGGCCTGTTCAACTGCATTTTGATCTGTCATTATTTCCTGCTTTCATCACTGTTATTCCTCTAATAGTTATATACCAGAGATGAGCACTATGTTTCTCGGCAATCAACTGAGAACTTTTAAGCCATAGTTATTAAATGTCTATATGGTACCCTTCCTTCCTGGTGTCTGGTGCCGCTCCTTGATATGTACTTAGTGAAAAAGTTACCACCTCTCACAACAACCACAACACACCCCCCCCCCCCCCCCCAAAAAAAAAAAATTTATAACAACAATGGAGAAGTAGTACAGATGCTCTAAGCACAACCTGGATCTCACGTTAGAAATTCAAGGAAAGAATTGAATAAATCAATTTAGATGACATAGAAAATAAATAGAAGTTCATAGAATTAGGGCGATGCAAATAATAAGAGAAAAAATAAAAGCACTCAGCCCTTAGAAGAAGAAAATGGAAAACATAAAGTTAGGCATATATTCTGGCATTTAGGTTGTTTTTGAAGATCCAATTATATAGGTTTATATTGTGCAACTTACACCTTTTCTTTCTTTGATGTGGGCATTTCTTGTGTCTGTTCCCTAATCTCTGGTGACCTGCGCACCTGATAGGAAGTTGCACTTTGAAGTGAACCACTGTACTTTGGCAGAAATATTAAAGCACGCTAGTTCACTGGTCTAAAAAGTATATATATGGAATAAAACGACTCTGATGATGATTTCCTTGATTTTGTTCTTGCAAAGCAGTGGCAGATCCTCAAAGTTTGCTGGAAGAGAAAGAAGCAGCGGAAGAAAAATTAGCTATTAGTGATTATGAGCTACGGTTGGCTCAGGAAGACATCTTGAAACTGAAAAGTGAATTGCAGAAGAAGACTGATAGCTTAAATGAACTAAATGGTATTTTTTATTGTTTCTAGACATCTTACCTCTTTGTTTGAGCACCCATAATTGTCTATGTGCTGTTCAATATTATCAAGTACTTTCATAATCGTGCAAAATTATCTAGAACTTAAGTTTTGAATATTTTGTTCGACTTTCTGCATGGTCTTTTTGCTTGTTCAAAGACGGTGTGGTTCTCCGGTCAAATAGATTGCCTAGTAGTTTATTTAGCAGGCGAAAAAGCCAGGAGTTCTCTATTCATCCTCCATTAGGTGGCAAATTACTTTTATTGATGACATTACTTCTATGGTGCTGGGATCAGTTCCTCTGTCATCATGCTAGATTAGTTTTGCAAAAGGAAACTCTTTTTCTATCTTTCAGTGTTTGCAAGACATCTTACCTCTTTTTGTTTGGGCATCAATAAATGTCTATCTGGCATTTATTATTATCAAGTACTTACATATTTATGCAAAATTGTTTAGCATGACTGCACTTCCGAATGTCATGTTTAATTTTGTGTTATGCTTGTTCAAAAACAGTGATTCATTGGTCAAGTAGATGCTCTGGTACTACATTTTAGCCGGTGAAGAAATGGAGTACTATTTTATGCTTCATTATGTGTCAAATTTATTTATGATATTGCTTCTACAGTTCTGGTATCAATTCCCATGCAGTCACACTGAATTAGTTTTGCAAAACGAAACTCTGTCCTTTATGTGATTTCTTTTCTGATGAAAGAAGTAAATTTATTGGAAACAAGAGAGAAACAAGTTCAGGAGCTGAGGATAAAATATCCTTTTAAAATGGGGGGGGGGGTGTTGGGGAAACGCTTAAGTTAAACAAAGCTCAGTTGTCTCTGCATATCCTGCGAAGAAACCCCCCTAAAATAGCCATTAGCTTAGCACCATAAAGAAAGACCATTTTGTCCCATAAAAAGGTAATGGCAAAACATTGTTGAAAATTCTGACATTTCTTTGCACACTTTGATCCCATACTATTCCCTTGCTCAGGCATGTCAATTCACTCCCCCAACCCCCCTAAATATAGATAATTAATTACTTTTCTACATTGAAATAATTATTACTGATTAATTTATGGGAAAATCACAGAAAAATCTCAAAACACGAATAATTATTAAAAAGTTCTAAAATCTTAAAAAATTATGCCCAAGTTTCATTGGTGTAAAATCCTTAAAAATGAGTATAAAAAATTTCATTGTTGGGTATAAAATCGTGGAGCATGAGTATAAAATATTGGAGTATTATTTTATACTCAACAATGAAATTTTTTATACTTGTTTTCCAAGATTTTACACCAATGGGACTTGGGTGAAGTTTAATATTGGAGCACGATCTTGTACTCAACAATGAAGTTTTTTTTACTTGTTTTCCAAGATGTTATACCGATTTTACATCAATTGGACTTGAATGTAAATTTTTAGGGTTTTGAAACTTTTTAATAATTATTTTCATGTTTTGGAATTTTTCTATGATTTTCCCTTAATTTATTTTTTTCACAGTGGAAAATGAAAAGTTAGTTTTATAATATCAAGTAATTCCGTAATATGTATTCCAAACGTGATGTGTAGTTTTCAATTTTCAAGTAACTACTATTTACTAATCACGGCTCTTTATTATTTTAAAAAAATAACATACACAGATTCATAATTACACACATGCTATTTTTATATATTTATTCTTTGTTTAAGGTAATGCAAATTGGAGACACCAAACCAAAATCCTCCAAAGACAATTGCATGGATGACAGCGCGAATTGTATATTGCTAAAGAGCTTGGCTTTCTTTTCTTCTTTTGTAATATCTAAAATGACATATGAGAAAAACTCCAACATCGTTGGACAACTCTAACTTTGTCAAAAGCTTCAAGTATCTATGCCACAGTTGTCTAGCATCTGGATGGTGTATAGTTTGTGCATAAATGACTGTTAGTCTCGAAATTAGAGAAGCACATAACATAAACATTAGGTGAGAGTACTTTGACTTGTATGTAAACCTACAATGGCAAGGTTGCCACAAATAATCTGTTATTAATATTATCAAATACTATATCATAACTGGAAATTTTGACCTTGGAAGAGACCTTCGAATTTAAAAAGGGTTAACTGGAAGAAAATTGTTCCTATTTCGACTTTAGGGAATGATTGAGAAACTGGTGACAGCCTAACAGGATTTACAAGATACATTCTAGGTGAGTCTAAACTCTGAAGTTGAAGTCCTAATATCTGTCACTGAAGGGGACGAGTAGGAACCAATAATTGAGTAGATTTCAATTTTAAAGCTTCTCTAACAATAAGGTATTGAAAAAAATATACAAAGATTGAAGAATGCTGGAATAAGCAGAAGCTGCAAATGGAGAATTGCAGAGGGTATAAACAATAAAGGAAGGCATAAGATGCAGAGAGAAGGATGATGCCTGACTCATACATCGTTCCAAAACAGGGCTAGTGAATCAAATTGGAAAATTTAAGATTTACTCCAGGTGTAACTTTTCTGTCTGCATCACCTTCATATTGTAGTTCTTAATCTTACTTATGTTTTGGATACAGCTTCTGTGTCTAGTAGAGATGTTTCCATAAACGATGAACCAAAAATTCAACAACAGAAAAGGAGTTCTTCCTTCACTGATTTGGGCCCACTTAAGGATCATGAACGTCGAGATCTTAACTGTGCTGTGAAGGAATATTTGCTTATAGCAGGGTACCGTCTTACTGCAATGACATTCTATGAAGAGGTAAATTCTTGTTTATTAGCTTTTTCCTCTTTTTGTGACACAAACTCCTATTTTATATTCCTTCTGTGTGATCATTTATTTATGATTATTTTTTGGCAACTAATTTACAGTTATTTTATTTGAAAGAGATGTCTCCTTTCTTGATTGAGTTGCATTTCTTGTATAATTGATGAAAAACACACTAACATCAAGAAAGCCAAATTTTAGATATCCAGTTATCATGATATTTTGGTTTATGATTATTACAATATCTCAAAGATCTTCCAAGGTCACCAATTATTTGGACTGGAGTTATTAGGATTAGAAATGTATTCCTCAATTTATTTAACTTTCTGATTTACGGGGTATTCTACTATTTTCCTTGTTTAGTTGTATTTATGGATTTGTTTTATGTTATTTAGGCATCAACTGTCTTGCTTTTAATGTTCAAGCTTCCCTTCAAGTTTTAATAATATTAGAGAGTTTCAGTCCTTGTGGGATTAGGATTTATTCCCAAATCTTGTATAAGTTATAGGAGTAGTGCTCCCTCCAAATGGGGCCCAACTATAACTTGATTTGGATTAGTTGGAGTCCACAATGGTGAGCAAATACCGGAAGGTTATTATAAAAAAAAAATGTCTTCCTGTTAGATAGAATAATCAGATTTACGAATTATCTCAACAAATTACTCTCTTCTTTGTTGTATGATGCAATCAACCCTATCTTCACACTATTTTTTGTGAGGCAGAATTGTTCATAGTGCCTGCCTTTAGAATTTCATTTTTTCGCTATTCTTTTAGAGATAGAGAGATAGGATGTGCCTTTTTTTATTGATGCTGGCTGCACTGTTTTTATTTAGATCTACTCTTCTACCTTGTTCCCCTTGTCTCCCGAAAAGATAAAAGGGAAAAGGAGAAAAGGAGATGTGTGTCTCATATGGTGTTTGTTTTCTGGTTTTGTGTTTTGTGTGTTTTTTTAGTTTTTTTGGATAAATTGATTTTGCATCTTTTATTAGAGAATAATTGGTTGTTCTAAATTTCTGATAAAACTTAACATGATCTGTCTGAAGGTTCCTGAAGTGTTATCACAGTATTGTGTTTGTTGACTTGCAATTAAAGGTCTCAAGACACTATCTGGTGGATATATTTTTATCCTATTAATGGCTGCTGTGCATTGTCTTTTTTGGCTAATCTGTTCCTGTAGGTTGCAGACCAGAACTTGGACAATTGGCAGAATACACCTGCTTGTGTACCAGATGCCTTGCGTCATTATTACTATCAGTTTCTTTCATCAACTTCAGAGGCTGCTCAGGTGATTCTTTAACTGACGGTGTAGGCAAGTTTCTCAGGGCCTTCTGCCTCAATAAATGTTGATAAACAGTCATACTTTTGGTAATTATTTGAAATGATATCTATGCTCTACTTGGCTGGTTCATTGTACCCTTTTATGTTTTGTTTACTTGTTTCTCGAACTGTATGCCATGAGGAGATGCCGAATTTTGTTTTTTAATCAAATCTATAATACAGTTTTAACAGCATATATTAAATTTTTTTTAAATATACTTGCACGCATATAATAAGATAATAAAGGTCATAATCAATATGAAAATTAAAAAATATTACATGATATAATACTCAGTTTGTAAGATTCAAAACCTTAACAAGATAAACGTTTTAGTGTTTCAGATGATTTTAGTCTATTTTGTTTTGTTTGGTATAATTCACATCTGAGTTTTTCAAAATAGTTCAGCACGTTTTGAAAAGTTTCAAAACAGTTTGTGTTTCAAAATGTGTTTTGGTCGTCTGGAAAAAGGCAAAGTTGATTTCAATGTTTTGGCTTACTTCTTAATTTTGAGACAGACGGAAAATACTGGGGAAGGAAGATAGGATGCAAAGATGTATTCCATACTTCCGTGGCACTCGTACACATTAGATTTTGGCCAGTAGGTTCTTCTTAGGTCTTGAATTATATATATATATGTTTGTCAACATATGCTTCTTTCTTCTATTAGAGGGCACAACAACAACATTAGTCTTATCCCACTATGTGGGGTCGGCTACATGAATCATACGACGCTAATGGATTCTATCAAACGCCATCTCCTCAAATAAATCATTTCTCAAAAGGTCATTCCTTATAACTTCTCTTATTGTCTTTTTTGGTCTTCCTTTACGCCTTTTGATAGGGCTCCAAGCCATTTGATCAACACTCTTCACTGGCTCCTCTTGCCCTCTTCTTTGTATATGCCCAAACCATCTTAAATGATTTTTCACCATTTTCTCCTCGATAGGTGCTACCCTAACTTTTCTTCATATGCAGTCATTTCGTATTTAATCCAATTTTCTATGACCACACATCCATCTCAACATTATCATCTCTGCTACTCCCATCTAATGCTTTTATTGTCCTTTCAAAGCCTGACATTCACTACCATATAGCATCGTTGGTCTTATAGCTGTTTTGTAAAATTTTTCTTTAAACTTAGTAGGTACCTTACGGTCATAAATAACTCTTGTTATTTTTCTCCATTTTAACCACCCAACTTGTATCCTATGCATAATATCCTCATTAATTTCACTATCATTATGTAAAATCAACCACAAATATCTAAACTTTGACACTTCTGGAATGGTTTGCTCTCCAATTTTTACCTCTGAATCATTTCTAATTGGCCTCTTATTAAATTTATAATGCATATATTTCGTCTTACTTCTACTCAGGTGGAAACCTTTTGATTTCAAAGTATGCTCCATAACTCAAGTTTAGAGTTGACCTCTTATCTTGAGTCCTTAATTAAAATTTTATCATCCATGAAGAGCATACATTTTGGAATTTCTTCCTATATATGTTCTGTAAAAACATCCAAAACCAGATCAAACATGTATGGACTCAAGGAAGATTCTTGATGTAAGTCTATTGTTATAGGGAATTCCTTTGTCACACTTACAGGGGCTCTCACACTTGTTGTTGCCCCCTCATACATATCTCATACATATTCTTTATGGCTCGAATATAAGCCATATGGATATTTTTCTTCTCCATTGCTTTCCACAATACATCTCTTGGTACTCTATCATAGGCTTTTTCCAAATCAATAAAAACCATATCTAAGTCTCTCTCTTTACTCCGGTATTTTTCAATCAAACCTCTTAATAAATAAATAGCCTCTATTATAGACCATCCTGGCATAAATCCAAATTGGTTTTCCAAAATATGAGACTCTTTTTTGAGTCTATGTTCAATCATTCTTTCCCAAAGTTTTATGATGTGACTCATGAGTTTTATTCCCAGATAATTAGCACAATTTTGAATATCCTCATTGTTCTTGTATATGGGCACTAGGGTGCTCTTTCTCCATTCCTTTGGCATTTTCTTGAACCTTAAAATCTCGTTAAATAACTTAGTGAGCCACTAAACCCCCTTCTCTCCTAAGCACTTCCAATCTTCGATCAAAATACCATCAGGACCAATGGCTTTACCATTATCTATTCTCTTAAGAGCTTCTTTTACCTCTCCAACCCGAATCCTACAATAGAAGTTCAAATTGAGATCATCTTCAGGGGTTGTTAATCCTTCAGTATCAATAGTCATATTCAATCCATTATTGAAAAACTTATAAAAGTAGCTCTCCCATCTTTCTTTGATATCATCATCTGCAACTAAAATTTTTCTTTCCTCATCCTTAATGCATCTTACTTGGTCCAAATCTCTTGACTTTCTTTCCCTTCTCTTGGCAATTTTGTAAATCTTACGTTCACCATTTTTCGTTCCTAAATCCTGGTAGAATTCCTCAAAAGCTTTAGATCTAACCTCGCTCACTGCTTTCTTAGTCTCCTTTTTAGCCAACCCATAACATTTCAAATTTTCATCGTTATTGCACAGATACAGAGCTTTGAAACACTCTTTTTTATGTTTGACCTTCTCCTGCACACTCTCATTCCACCACTAAGATTCTTTATCCTTAGGTCCAAAATCTTTGGATTCACCCAATACTGCTTTAGCGGTATCCCTGATCCTTTTAGCCATCTCATCCCACAAGATGTTAGTACTTCCTTGCAAGTCCCAATTACCTTCCTCCATAACTTTCCTCGTAAAGGTCACTTGTTTCTTATCTTTTAGTTGCCATCACTTAATCCTAGAATTTAAGGCTTTTCGACTTTTCAGTTTACGGTTTTTAACTAGCACATTAAGGACCAAAACCCTATGTTGTAAAGTTAAACTTTCACAAGGGATTACTTTGCAATTTTTACAAGTTGTTCTATCTGAGTTCCTTACTAAAAAGAAGTCAATTTGCGACTTTTGGACTCCACTTTTATATGTAATTAAATACTCCTCCCGCTTCTTGAAATAGGTGTTTATAATCGTGAGGTTATAAGTCATTGAAAAATCAAGAATGAAATGTCCCGTCTTATTTACTTCTCCAAAGCTATAACTGCTGTGAGTTCCCATATATTGCCTTGTATCTTTTCCCACATGACCATTAAGGTTCCCCCCAATGAGGATCTTTTCCTCTTGTGGGATATTTTGAACCAAGCCCTCCAAATCTTCCCAAAACTTTTTCTTAATATGTGCTTCCGGCCCTACTTGAGATGCATAAGCATTAATAACATTGAGAGTATCGTGTCCAATAGTCAATTTTAAGGATAAGATCATATCTCCAATCCTTCTGACTCCTACCACATTCTTTTTCCAATCTTTGTCCACAATAATACCAACTCCATTCTTTGCTCTAACCTTCCCTACATACCAAAGTTTATAACCAGCATGTCTAACTCAGCTTTTTCTCCCACCCATTTAGTTTCTTGAAGACATAATATGTTAATTCTCCTTTAAATCATAGCATCCACCACCTTCATAGATTTACCTGTTAACGTACCAATATTCCAAGAATCAAATCGAATCTTGCTTTTCTGGGCTAACTTCTTTACCCACATCCGTCCAGAATGATGTGGGAACCCTTGCTCATTTAACAGTACACCCGAGCGCCGATGTAGCGGCTCTAGCTCATTTGACACTGCATTCAAGCCGTACAACACGTTAATTCTGGGCAACGACCTAGCCTTAGCACATATACGTCTCTGATCCATGTCATAAAGATTCGACAGATTTTTATGTTGGCTGTAGAAGGCCTAACACAACCCTCCTCTTTTATGCGGACTTGGGACCGGTTATTAGAGGGCACACTGGTTGTAAATTTTTGGCAAATTGAAGGCCTTGGCCAGTGTAATTTTTATTTCACATGGGATTCTGATAGAGCATGCTGAAAATAAGAGGGCTTTTTCTCCAGAAACAACTACTGTAACTTTGCGAATCAAAAGCAGCAAGGAGAAACATCAACAATCAACACGAGCGTAAAAGGGGACAGCAACCAACCATCCCCAGAACATAAAGAACAGAAAGTTAAAACTGATAGTCCCTAGCTTTTGAGATTCAAGAGAGTCTCTCCCAAAGAACTCCCTTCAATCTTTCCT
Source organism: Adenanthera pavonina (assembly GCA_026686845.1). Lineage (NCBI taxonomy): Eukaryota > Viridiplantae > Streptophyta > Magnoliopsida > Fabales > Fabaceae > Adenanthera > Adenanthera pavonina. Next base: position 45,716,322 of record JAIVEN010000001.1, on the reverse strand, counting down.
CCGCTCCACTCCCAGCTTGGTTCTTGGTTCTTCATAACCCCTTCCCAGCACTCTTTCACTACTTCACTACTCTCCCATGGCCTCCCTAGTGTAAGACTTGGTTGCCCCTTTGTCCATTCCTTTTTTCCTTCATCTTGCTTCTCCTGGAGCAAGTCTTTTGGTCTGAACGAACATTTGCCTGCAAGCTCATCAGATTCTCTTTTAATACTTCAGTTTGTTTTATTTATATTCTTTATCTTATTTTTTATTTCTCTTTTTTCTGTAATATGTATTTTTTGAAAGTGTTTTCATGGAAACTACTATGTTAAAAATAAAATTTTCAGTTAAGGATTTATGCTTCTTAATAAATAAAACTTATTTTTTTGAGGATGCATTGTTTACTTTTAAAAATTAGTGTCAACATCAAATTCCTCTTGTGCTGAATCACACATGAATAATTGACCAGGAAAAAATTGCTCTGCTTCGAGGAAATGAGACATTACTGCAAGCAAATAAGAGGTTAACTGAAGAAAGGGAGACCTTGTTGAAGAACAAAGAATTGATGGATGGCCAAATAAATGCATTAACTAAATCCTTAGACGCTTTGCAGAAGGATCTTAAAGACAAGGAGAACCTGGTAGTTCCTTCTTAGTTCCAGTAGACTCTGTCAATCAATAATATATTTTATGATGTACTAATTATTCTAACCTTTTCAGGTTCAAGATTTGAAGCAGTCCCTTGAACACCGAAGAGAGGAACTTGATGGCTGCAGAGCTGAGATCACTGCACTGAAAATGGATATTGAAGGGTCTCGATCTGGAATGAATTTGGTAGTCAGTGACATTGAGGATGTCCAATCTATGTCTTTGGAAAGCTACAAGGAGGACATTAAGAAATTGCAGATGGAAGTTGAATATTTAAAGGCAAAGAAAGTAACAGCTCCTGAATCTGTAGATTTGGTCAGTTCTGAAAATGAAATTATTCAGACACAGGACAAAATTATAGAGATACATGAGGACAAAGGTCCAGTCCCTTGTCCTGTAGTGGCCTCAGGATTTGTCCACAATGAAGACAGTCAACCATCTGATGTTCATAGTCATAATGAGTGTATAGATAAACGTGAAGATGCATTGCATGAGTCACTAAATCCTGCAAATGTAAACAAAGCTTTAGAAAATGGGGAAACTGTCTTGGAACAAAATGATGGGCTGCAAACAGAGAGTAGCAGATTGTGTCTAAAATCAGACGGCATAAATGATGAAGCAGTGTCTGAGAAGACGGCAAGTCCCTTTGACTATTGTCTTAGAAAATTTTTTGGTATTGTTAGCTGTTTTGTTAGATACAGGCTGGTTTTGTTTTGGGCTTGTTCTTGATTTGAAAATGGCATGTTAGTGTTGTAATGGCTGGTCTTCATTGTGAGTGACATAGAGCTTATTTAAAATATGAGGAGCAATAATCAAACTTCAAAAATGATTAGTTATAAAAGCAAATAAGGAAATCCTGAGTGACAAGATTTTAGCAGAAGATTTGTTTGCTGTCTGAATATAATAATATTATTACTTGTTTCATCCTATATGTTTATACTATGACAGGGATTAGGAACCATTCAAATACTTGCGGATGCTTTGCCTAAAATTGTTCCTTATGTGTTGATCAACCATCGTGAGGTACGTTGGCTAATTACAACTTATTTCATTTATGCCTGTAGAAGCTTCTTCATTGTATTTGTAAATTGTTTGCTTGCAGGAGCTCCTTCCCCTAATAATGTGTGCAATAGAGCGCCACCCTGATAGCGGCACTCGAGATTCTTTGACCCACACATTGTTTAATTTGATCAAACGTCCTGATGAACAACAACGGCAAATAATAATGGATGTAAGTTATTATTTTCATTTTTTTGGCCTGAAAGTTATCTTATTTTCTTCACTGTCTTAAAAGATTATGGTTTAAGAGCAACATGGGTTACATTGTCATCATTTCAGGCATGTGTAAGCCTTGCAAAGAATGTTGGAGAGATGAGAACAGAGACGGAATTGCTTCCTCAGTGTTGGGAACAAGTAAATTTTTGTCTGAATTTTAAATCTACAATTTGCCACTCTGCCTGTAGAATCAGTTTCATAGTTTTCTGGTGTTATGGATTTTAGATAAATCACATGTATGAGGAGCGTAGGCTGCTTGTTGCTCAATCATGTGGAGAACTTGCAGAATTTGTTCGACCTGAGATTCGCGGTTCTCTTATTTTGTCTATTATACAGCAACTAGTAGAAGATGCTGCCACTGTTGTTCGAGAGGCTGCAGCTCATAATTTGGCTATGCTGCTCCCACTTTTTCCGAACATGGATAAATATTTCAAGGTCAGCCTCACTATATATGCTTCGAGGCAATCATGGAGAAGATTTCTGACTTGAGAGAATTTGCTACAATGTAAGCTCTAGAACAGGTTGATGAGACATGGTCTAGGGAATGGAGCCTTTTACCCTTACATGATATGACGAATTTTAAAGAAAAAGAAGAGTAAAGATAAAAAGTTATTTCAATTCTTTGTTTTATGTTTTGCTAGGTGGAGGAGTTGATGTTCCAATTGATCTGTGACCCCTCAGGAGTGGTGGTGGAAATTACTCTCAATGAATTGGTTCCCGCAGTTTTAAAGTGGGGAGACAAATTAGACCATGTTTTAAGAGTCTTGCTTTCTCATATGTTAAGCTCTGCTCAGGTATACATCTTTCTCTTGTACTGATGCTTCTCATGACTGAGAACTTCATCCTCATTTGCAGATGTTTTACTCACTGTATATGGTTTATCAAACATTGCAGCGGTGCCCGCCACTTTCTGGAGTTGAAGGGTCTATAGAGTCAAATCTTCGTGTTTTGGGTGAAAGAGAGCGCTGGAATATAGATGTTCTGTTGAGAATGTTGGTGGCATTGCTTCCTTCTGTGCACCAGAAAGCAATTGAGACATGCCCCTTTTCTACCACTGCAGAAACTACACAAGTTGTGTTATCTACCTCAATGCTGAAATTCTATGCTAGGTAAACTTGGCAAGAAGTCTAGCCGTTGAAATATTATCATTTTGACATTTGTAAGGCTTTATGTCACTGGCCTTGGGGTCACAATGTTACTTCCTTTAGATCCTTAGTGGCCTATTTGGGAGAAAGGGAAAAAAGGGTAAATGGACCAGAACATTCCACTCCCGTGTCCCCTCCCAATCTTGTCTCTCCCCTTTCTCTAGAACAAGCTATAGTAAGTCAGGTCTGGTGTCCAACTAATTCTACGTCTGGCCATTGTTGAAAGTTGTACGCATTCATGCAACAAACACACACATGCATACTTCACCGCATTATCAAAGCTGCTACTCATATGGAGTGGTTTCCACTTTTGCCAGTGGATGTGTTGAATGGGCTGCATTTGAGTGGATGCATGCTGAGTGCTTTCCTAATTTGATTCAGCTGGCTTGCTTGTTATCACATAAAGAAGATAATTTACGGAGCCGAATTTCAAAGGTTGCTATGTATACCTTTTCACTTTCTTTTGATGGCTTTTGTATGATCTGGAGCTCTGGTATTTGAATTTTTAATTAATAACTCTTGTGTAAATGCAGTTTCTGTTAGCTGTTTCTGAAAAGTTTGGGGATTCCTACCTAACATGCATAATGCTGCCTGTATTCTTAATGGCAGTTGGGGATGATGCCGATTTGACATTTTTTCCTAGTGCCATCCATTCAAGAATTAAAGGTATTCATCAAAGAGAAAATGATATAGATGAGTTTGTCGAACATAGTGTATTCCTCTAACTGTATTCCCAAAGCACTTGTACAATTTCTATATTTTTACTTTTCATGTTTGTTCTCTTTCTAACCATGCTTATTAAGGGAATAACCAGACTTAAAAATATTGTTGGTCTCCACGAGAAGTGAATGCTCTATCGAAAACTAGTTTATAACATAATACCCTTACATAAAACTAATTTTATGATGGAGTTATCAATTTGATATTCTAATTTTACTGGAAATAGAATTATAAAGGAGTAACTGCACTTCAAATTGTAATAACCATATTCTGAACTGTGATTATTCTGTTATAAAAAGTGATTATAGAAAGAGGAACTCAAAAAATATAGAAGAGCAAAGTATTCAGCTGACACCGGAGTGATCAACATAGAAAAGAGTGTCTCTTTGGCCACCTCACTAGAATTTTTCCAAATCATCTTATGACATTGTTGCTTCTATATATCTTTTGCTGTTGCTTGCAGGTTTGAGACCAAGATCTGCTGTTGCCGAGAGGCTTTCTACCATGTGTGTCCTGCCACTTTTGTTGGCTGGTGTTTTTGGTGCTCCGGCCAAACATGAACAATTATTAGAGTACTTGAGGAAGTTGCTGGTAGAAGGCATTTCCAAGGAGCACCAATCAACCAAGAACATTCCGGAGATTATTGAAGCTGTTCGCTTCCTTTGGTATGTTTATCACCAATTCACCATAGATCTTTAATTGATGGTCTATCTCCAATATTTTAATCATGAGCTTTTTATACAATGCAGCATATATGAAGAAAATCATGGAATGATTATTAATATACTATGGGAAATGGTTGTTATCTCTAACATTAACATGAAAATAAGTGCTGCCAAGCTGCTGAAAGTTATTGTAAGCTCACTATTTACTTGGTTTCCTGTTATCTGATGTAAACGTCAAAGCTAATATATGTCTGGCTGTATTCATTAATAGGTGCCATATGTTGATGCAAAGGTTGCTTCAACGCAAGTTTTGCCTGCCTTAGTTACTCTTGGATCTGATCAAAATCTGAATGTGAAGTATGCCAGCATAGATGCCTTTGGTGCTGTGGCCCAACACTTCAAAAATGAGATGGTACCTTTTACTAGTATTTCTTGCTGTTTCTTGTAAAATTCTATTATTGATGCACCATTTATTTCAATCTTCCTAATCATATTTGGTATACTTTAGATTGTTGATAAGATACGCATTCAAATGGATGCTTTTCTTGAAGATGGATCCCATGAAGCTACTGTTGCTGTTATCCGTGCCTTGGTGGTTGCAGTACCCCATACAACAGAGAGATTAAGAGATTATATCCTTAAACTTTTTTGTGGGAAAAAAAAAAGATTATATCAGAACAATTTTAAATTTACTAAAAGTTGATGTCTTTCTTAGGCACTTGCATTTTGAGCTGGCTTTCAGGGTCTTTTGAATTGTGCATTTGTTTCTTTAACATTATCTACATCTTTTGTCCAAGATTTTCCAGCTGACAGCCATGCCAACTTCTACAACTGATCTGATGCGTCGACGTGAGAAAGCCAATGTATTTTGTGAGGCGATCCGTGCTCTGGATGCTTCAGGTTTGTTCTTTAAAAAGTTGTTACTTATACCTTCCTCTCTCTTCTTGTGGTTGTTTTTTTCTCTAGTGTTTAAGACAAACTTTCGTTGATAGTATGGTGGACAGCTCATAAATGTTGCCTTTTCAATATAATTTGTTTGAAGTGGCTGAAAATCTGTCAACTCATAAATTTGTAGTGTATATATTCCGTTTTACTTCTACTCAAGCGAAAACCTTTTGATTTTAAAGTTTGTTTTCATAACTAAAGTGTGTCTATCATTAGATTTAGAGATTTTAATAATGTCAACAAGAGGCAAGAGATTTTCTATTTCATCTGGGGATGGAAACCAGGTAGGGGCGGTGCACATTTATTTCCCATCCCCTCTCCTCATTTCTCATTACGGGGAACAAACTTTATCCATCCCCATTTGCTATGGGGACGCAAGGGCATGTGAAGATCTCCATATATTTATTTTTGATGAAAAATGGGGCAAAAGCCCAACAAAAAACAAAACTATATGCTACTTGGGTGCGCTGACCCCATTACATCTCTCAAAAGAACAATGTTCATCTCTATGGGTATCTCATCCATGATCTTGAAACCTAGCTGCGTTGAAAAGCTCATCTTTGCATGTTTATCTGTACACTTGTTGCCTCTCAAGGTGCATGGGCAGCCCATTCCTCATCCATATAATCAGACAAGTAGCTTATTGTATGCACCTCTGTCTCCCCTGTAAAGAAACTCATTGAGCAGCTCAACAGCTATGGTAGAATCACTTTTAATTATCCCTCTCTTGTAGCCCAAAGCTTTCATAAGCTTGACGCCTCCCATAATACCCACATTTCAGCTTCTAGTGGACTACAAATTCCAAGGTTCTCAAAGCTGCCTATACTGTAACCCAAAAAAAAAATGGCCGCCTATCCACGTTCCTCAAAGTCTCTTGCTAATTCACCACAACCAGCATTTATTGTCAAATACATCCTGGAAAAGAAACACATATTTAAGTTCATTTATTTGGCATAAATATTAATATGACCTATATATGTATATGTATATATACTAAATTAAGAATAATCTAATATTTTCAATATGGTGGAGATTCCACCACTGCTGGGCATGCAGTATGATCCATGTCCCCCACCTCCATTTCTTGCTCTTGGCAGGCAAATTTACTGCTCATTTCCCTAGCATTCGTCCTTAGGAAAGGAATTTATTAATTTAACTTCCTTTTGTTCAATTTAATCTATTGCATAATTTTTGAAATTTACAATCCTGATTCTCTTATTAGTAGTGGTCGTAGAAAATGTTTGCTTTTCATGTTATTTTTTATTTCTCGTATTTGTTGTTAATCCTTCAAAATGCAGCCATTCCCTAATGCGAATCCCTTGTAAATTCCAATTTTATGCACTATTGAGTATTCTTAGCGGCTATGCCTCTTCAAGTTACATGGATGCTTCGTTGTGCAATGAATATTATATTCTTGCCATCATTGTTTAATAATAATTATTTTTTTTCTTTTTAAAGTAGGGATACAAAGTTCATTTTTTGTTCATATTTTTATCTCGTTCCTTTTTATTATTTGTACCAAACAGCTATTTTCTTTTGGAGATTTATATTGCTGATGTTTAATATATCTTTTTTCTACGAAGCATTTTAATTCCTCAGTATCACCTACAGATCTCCCCGCGAATAGTGTCCGGGACTTCCTCCTCCCCGCTATACAGAACCTCTTGAAGGACTTGGATGCAATGGATCCAGCACATAAAGAAGCCCTTGAAATTATTATGAAGGAAAGATCAGGGGGAACTTTTGATACTATAAGTAAGGTAATGGGTGCTCATATTGGACTTTCATCAGTAAGCAGCTTCTTTGGTGAGGGTGGATTACTTGGAAAGAAAGAGATTCCAGAAACAGCAATGGAAGCCCCTGTGTCTCCAAGGGCAGTCCCTGCAATAGCCGCAGCAGCAGCTGAGGACACTAGATTCAGGCGCATCATGCTGGGAAACTTCGGGGATATGCTTCGTGGCAAAGCCAAAACCCAGGACGACCCTCAGATCCAATAAGATTCATTTCTTTTCATCATAATTTTCTACTTATTCTTTTACTCAAGGTGAAGGTAGATATTTTTCGCTCTCAGAAATTTTTCTGGATACTCGAGTCACATTTTTTTATTTTTTGGTTATTCCTTATGTAGTTATTTGTCTTATAGAGTAGATAAAATAGAAAGACATTTAAAGAAAGGAAGAAAGAATAACTATTAATAGGAGTTGAGTGGAGATAGGGAGAGGCAGGAGATGGATTGGAATGCCCGGTGAAATCTGTACGCTGATAAATTACACGGGTGCGCTTGATATTTGTTTTATTTGGTGTAGTGGTGCATGCCATATTAATTTTTCGACAAAATTTATTATTAGATTCCTTATCAAATTTAGATGTTCGAGATGAGCACAGGCCATATAAATTTTCCACACGAAGAAGCCATGAGCACATGATGGGCTTCATGTATCCTGCTTCAGAAAGATTTTGTGGGTAAACTAGGGCCTGTTTAACAGTATTTTTTATTTTGTTATTCTAAAAATAATTTGGTAAAATTGTTTGAGAATAAGTTTTAAAAATAAGAAAATAAAAAAAATCTGTTTGAGTAATTATTCTCAAAATCATAACTAGTGAGTGATAGAAGAGTTATTCAAAATTTATAACTTTACAATTAATGAGATGAATGTTTTTCACATTTCTTTGTGTTTTTCAGAACAAAAACTATAAAACACTTTAAATGTGTTTAGGGTTTTCTATTATTTTATTTTTCTATTTTTCAAAACAGTTTCTAAAACATAGATTTATCAGACAAGTTTTCTGAATTTTTTATTTATGAAAACAAAAAAATGATTTTCGGAAACAGAATCAATCATACCCCCTAAACTCTCACATGGTCCGATTGCAAGTTTATTGGGAAAATTAAATATAGTATCTGTTGTATTTCTCACTTTTTAATTTAGTTCACAAATATATATATATATTTTAAATTAGACTTTTTTCCTGCGCGGTGCAGGGGATTAATACAAGCAATTTCTGTAAGAAATGGGAGATAATGTGAATTTACATGCTATGCATTGAATCAACACTAACAATATTTCAATGAACAAAAAATATTACAAAATTTGTTTAACAACACAAGATATAAAAAGTATAATTGTCCAGTTCTCCTTAATAGTATGAAAATGAGATTATAAACTGGAAATGATACATGGAATTAGAATGAGAAACTAATAGAGAATAAACTATGTAAGAAATGGGATACAATCTGAATTTGCACAGTATCCAATCTATGCTAACAACATTTCTCCCCACATAATGCGTGGGATGAAGAAAAACTTTAATATATATTTATGTATGTATGTATGTATGCCATGTAAAAAAAGAAATAGAAAAATAATTTTTTATTGTATAAATTTTAGAATTAAAAGAGAGAAAATATATAATAGAGTAACTTTACAATTTTACCCTAACAATATTAAAATGTATTATTAGGTCGGAAAAAAATTAAAATATATTATTGATCATTAAAATATACAATACATTATTTGTACAATTTTTTGTTAAAGTTAATATTATTTTTAAAATCCCCAACCCCACTTCTAAGTAGATTTGTTCGTTTATACAATCTTTTTGTCAAAGTTGATAATTTTTTTTCAGAAAAAAAAAAGATCATCCCCCACCCCCCAAATAGATTTGGGACTACACTTCTATATTTTTTTTATATATTTTTCATACTATTCTCTAATTAAAATTTAACATATAGGCTTTTTAAATTTTTTAAAGTTTAAAAAATTAATACTTTTAATATATAATAAATAACTAAATCTACAATATATTAAAAAAAATTCACATGCTAACTTTTAATTGGAAAATAATATAAAAAATACGTAAAGAAAAACATATAAGTATTTTCCATAAATTTGTTCTAGCTTCATTAGTTTCACTTCTAAACATCCCTGTATTATTTTTTAACCAACCAAACAATTATCCCTTAATACCCCTAACAAAAAAAAAACATAGATTTGTTCTAGCTTCGTCCCTAGCTTTAGCTCAAATTATCTCTTCCATTTTTTTTGTCAAACATTTTTCCCTTACCTCAATAACCTTCCCCCTCCCCCCCAAAAAAAAAAGATTTATTCTAACTTCATCCCTAGTTTCAGTATCCCTTGCGTTCTTTATGGTCTAATATTCCCACATCCACCTGTAGCAACATGCCATACACGTGGTTTTTTATTTCCATGACTTGAGCTGGGTTACGGTTAATTTACTTTAGCATTTTTTTAAGGCCAAAAAATATAAAAGTTACCCAAAAACATGCAAACAAAAAAAATTAGTCAATCATAAATTTTCTGGGAGGTCAGCTATATATAGTTCAGGGTCATGAAACAGAAATTTTCATAAACCTTTAATATTTTTTATTATAATCATATTTAACTTTCTCACACTATCAACTCAATCCCAAACACTTTTTCACACAGCTCTGGTATCCAAACTGTTGCTAATGATTGAAGTCTCTCCACACTATTGCACCCAAAGATGAAGCAACAAAAGATGTGACTTAAGTTCTGGTTAGATTGGTTTATGTATAAGTGATTATGTGGATAAATATTCATTCATAATAGATCATGAGAATAAGTGATTATATTAAAAATGATTTGTATTTGAATATTTTTACCCTATAAGTGATTTTGAGAAAAGAAATGTATTTGGATATTGACGGTTCAAGTGATTATTTGGTGGATAATGAAAAAGAAAAGTAAAATAAGTAATTATAGGAGAATAATTGATTATCATAAATAGAAAAAATCAGTTTCTTCCATAAGCACTTATTTGAGATATAAGTGTTTATTGAAAATCAGTTTGTATTAGGTAACTCCAATACATAGTCACTTATGGTATCCCATAAATGATTATTGGCACAATCCAAATGGGCACTTAGCTCACATTACTCCAATAGTGAACAAAGATGAATCTGATATGCTCACATTAGTCCAAGCAAATTTTAAACCTAATAGAAGGTCTACAGAAAAAAAAAAATGAATGACCATTAGAGAAAACTAATCCACTTGTAAAGATTATAATTGCCAAAGCAAAATCTTTATGAAGAAATCTACCATACACTAATTACCAACAGAATTAGGAAAAACATAATATTGGAGAGTAGATAACACTCAAATAAAACAAATGACACCTGATATTACTACCATTGAATCAAAAAACCGTATTTAAGAAAAGGAAACAAAAACATTATATGAAAGCACAAGGGTTTTCCAAACATTCAATTTAAATGTATCTTCCAACCCCTGTAATAAAAGCATTGGAATTGGCTTGTTGCTGTCCCACACATAACCCTTGTTTAAACAAAAACATTCTGTTTAAATGTCTTTTCCAACCCCTGTAACAAAACATTTGTAAAATTTATACTTGTCTCGTTACAATCATCAAGGTTTTTGTCATGATTTCTCACTATACCACAATCAAATTTTGGTTCCCAGTATACCACAATGCTCAAAAATCAAGATGTTAACCACAAGAATATCCTAATATCTTTCTATTATTTGTAGCATTACATTTACATTATTTGCCTCTATTTTACATTCCTATTTTCCCTGAGCTTTGAATATCCTAATATATTGAGATCTCAAGCTTATAAAATATCTTGAATATCCTAACATATTGAGATCTCAAGCTTATCAAGTATCTTGAATTTGTGGCTTTTTATTTCCTAACCACTGCTGCTGAGTTTGATTCCAGACAATAAGACCTGCAACCATAGTTTCAAAGAGATTTTTCCCCTTTTTCTTTGCTTAATTGAATTTTGCAAGTGAACTTGCAAGCTAAAATACTATATTCAATCACCCCCTCATTTACAAAATTTCATATATCACTTAATATAGCAACATAGACATCCAACCAAGGATAAATTGAAAGAATAAAATCATTGCCATGAAGCCTAGTCAACAACCTAAAAGATTATGGGAAAAAACATACAAACAAAGCTAGTAAAAATTAAAACCCAAAAAAAATTATTTAATTATAAAACATAACAGCATGTATTGTATGGATCCGTTTTCCCAAAAGGGGCACACAAAAAAGCAACCAAGGCACTGGAAAAAAAGTGTGAACAATAAGCAAAATCTAAATTTAAATCACCAGATCATTTAAACTGCCTTTCATAACTTAGCTTCAGCCAAAAATGTGAACAATTATCTTGACCGTTTAATCTAGAATGTACATATTTCCAACCTGATCCTTAACATTTTTCTCCTACAAGATTTCGCAGTTGATGTAAATGTACATATGTACAATCCAATCTACCAAGATTTATATTCTCCACAATCTAGAAATATTAGGATCATCATTTCATTGATATAGAAAGGTAAAACTGACAAAGATCAACTAAAAATGTAGAGCCAAATGAAATTGCACCGACAATTCAACAGAGGCAAAACAGTTCCAAGATGGAATTTGGACATTTTCTTCGTCAAGCAATTCAATATAAGCCTGCAAAATAATTTTCTTAGAAGATCAATATGTTTCACCAACCGAATTTGACAATCTATATAACTTGATGTAGAAAAAATAAATGTTGAAAGTAAAAGAATTAGTAATAAAACATTGACAATTGCACATATAACTTTAGAGTTTTAAATGTTTGGCCTTCAATCAATAACATCTAAAAAAGCTGATAATGCCTACTGTAGAAGTTTCTGGGGGCAGCACAATCATTTAGAAAGATTGTAGTAGGAAACTAAACAATTAATAGAATGACCAATATTTAAGATAGAGATTTAAGATTTAACATTCCGTCATTGAGTTAGCTTCAGAATTATAGAGTTTTTACTTGATCTGGAAAACAAAAATTATCGCGGAAAGATATTGTCAACTGAAATTAGCATTCTGCAAGGAATGAAGGCCAAAAAAATTAAAACAGAGAAGTCGCACCCAAGAAAAATTTGACAAAGAATGTGGGAAGAATAAGATCGAGCAACATGAAAAACGGAAAAATAAATGTTGTTCCCAAAGAATTAATCCGTGGCTTAAACTCTCTCAGGCCTAACTCTCCGCCTTGGTTCCGCTCGCCGGAGGTTACTTCAATGTAGTCCGTGAGGCTCTGAGATTGTCTCTGATTACAGAGTTTGACAATAAAAAAACAACATACTCAAAAGAAAGCATACAAACCAAAAAATATAGAGTCCTAATTCAAATCAAGAGTAGATATTAGCAAAGATTAGCCTACCTCAATCAAATTGCACAATTGAAATTGCATCCATTGTCAAAAGCAAAGATTCGGCACCATCCCTCACTGATTCGTGCACTGCCAATGATCTCCCTTGCTGATTCGTGCACTACTAGTGATCTCATGCCTCTCCTTAACAATCGAGCAATTTCAGACGTCTCGCCATCTCTTGCTATCAGTCGATCTCTTTTCACTCAAAAATCAACACTTCAATAACCAAAAATGAGAAGAAAGAATACGATTAACTAAAAATGTGGGTAAATTTGGTTCACGTGAGAGAGGAGAAGAGATGGTGGGAAGGGGAGAGGTAAAATTTTCATAGTAAAAGAAGTTACAGTAAGAAAGATCCAGGTAGGGGTACCATTTCTTCCATTGGAAGTGGCGTGCATTTCTTCACTGCTATATCATTTCTTTCCTTCCATTTTTCTTCATTTTGGTGGCTTCTTTGTCCTGAGCTGCTGGAAGAGATAGAAATAGATAACACGGTCATTTTGGTTTGATCGAGGTGAGGGGATGGGATGGGAGGGTAGGAAATTTGAAAAATTTTAATGAAAAAAATTAGAAGAAAAAGGATTAGAAAGATTTTAAAATTTATTTATTTGGTAAGATTACAGGAAAAGAGATTAAAGAAATTTTATTTAGTTTAAAAAGAAATTGAAAGGAATTGAGTAATAAATATTTTCTCTCTTAAAAAATTTTTTCTAATTTAGGGATTTGTAAAGGGTAGGGGGAGGGAATTAGAGAGAACTAAATTTCCCCCAATTTTTTTTAGCTAAACAAGCAAGGAGATTTAATTATCTTCAATCCCCTTCCCTCCCCCTTAAAAAGCTCCAATGTCCTTCAACCAAATAAATCCTAAGAAAAATAGAAAGATAGGATGGAGAGAAGGCATGAATAGGGAGAGAGAGATAATAAAAGGGAAGAAAATAAAGAAAAATAGTGAAATTAGATAAATAAAAGAGAAATAAATGAGATTTAATTTAAATTTAAATTTTGAATTTTGAAAAAATAATGCTAATCGAGAATTGAAAAGGTGGCTTGGAATTTCAGAAAAAAAAAAGGAAATAAATAATAGAGAAAACGCACCAAATATGACAGAAGCAATAAATAAATTTGGGCTTATAAAAAGATGTAGAGAAAAAAATTAAATGAGAAGCACAATTTCAAAATTTAAAATTTGTAGAATAAAGGGAATATTTTCAAATTTCCCACCCATAAGCATTGTCTAAAATTCAAATTCAAAATAACATAAAAGAGGAAAAATGGGGTGGAAAGATGTGACAATGGAGATAAAAAGTCTTTCTTTCTACAATTTTAGAATATATTAAAAATTTTTACAATTATTAAAAATTTCATAAAATAAGATATGATGATATATTAAAAGATATTCCTAATTCATGCTATTAATTTTGTTTTTTATCACAATATTTCTCAAATTAGATTTAGAGATTGAGATTTTAGTATATATTAAAAGATTTTGAAAATATTGAAATATTGAGATTATATAATTATATAAAAGAATAGAAATTGAGATTAAATTAACATTAATGTCATGTCTCATAAAATAAAATAAAAGAGAGTAAATATAAAAATGGGAAACAAAATATCAAAAAATAAAAAAAGAAAAATGATTAAGTGTGAGCTGGCTCACAAAAAATAATGAGAGAAGATGGATCACAGTAAAAAAAAAAAAACAAAAGCAATGCTGAAGTGGATGCGGGTCCTACAACTAATAAAGGCCAAAAGAGAATTGACAGGTGGCAAGAATCAAAGAAAAGTAATTGGACATGTGGCATAATAAACTTCCATCAGTACAGAATCCAACAAATGAGCCGACACAGTGTGACTAATGAATAATACTAGCTTATTATCATTTTAGTGTTTTATAAATAGATTCATCCTTATACTTTTTTAAACGTTTGAGCGTTAGTCCATGAATAATTAAAAAATTAAGATGTTAGTCCTATCAGTGTTTATGTGGCATGACGCCGTCAACCGTCCCAGAGAAGTTCTTCGTCAATGTTGGTTGTTCTTTTCTTTGTGGTTCCCAGAAGCTTTGTTGTCCTTCGTTCACGACCACCGTCCAAAGCTTCGACGTTAATCTTGATGATCAGATGCTCAACTCAAATCTAGGGTTAAGGGGTAGATGTGTCAACATAAAAAGTTTGATAAGCACAAAATGGTCTTGCAAAATAGGATTCCCATGAAACCAAAAAAATTCTTCGGACCTGCTCAGGAAGATTTTTTTCTTTGCCACCTCCTCAAGAAGATTCATTCCATGAAAATGATGGAAAATCTTTTGGTTTTTGGGAAACAAAGGTTATGCATATCAAACCAAGGAAAATACACATTCCATTATCCTTTTCTTCCCTTTTCCTTACTTAAAACTCCAGTGTACCATTTCCCACTCACACTCGTATACATCTTAATATATATATGCCAAAATCCTCATTTTTATCGATTCACAGCTCAGCCAAAAAAGTTAATACTGTAGTATTTAAGTATTCATAGAGCCAATATTTCTTGTAAAGGACCATAAAAATTATAATTAGGTTACGAGAATAAAATGTTAAAGCATGGGGACAAGAAACACAATTTTATTAGACCTAGTACAAGCCATGGCAACAACATGAGTACAAGAAAGAATTATTGACAGTCTTTTCCTTTAAACTACGGTGGGCAACTTGTAAACCTTTCCACTTGATTCAGTTCAAATCACATAAAATGCAAAGTCAAGATTTGGGCATAAAACACAAAGGAGGATATAAAATACAGGGCAGGGTTTTGTGGTTCTTCTTTCCATCACCCTTGGATTTCTATTTCTTCTCTTCACCTCTCTGAATTTTGCTTTATGTAGAGAAAGTAATACATCTAAAAATCTATATAAAATCTGCTTTGCAATGCAGAAACCAAACTAGTTCTAAGTAAGGAGGTTGTATACTATGTGGCATCTGCTTGATATCCATAAGCTATCTAAGCTTGAAATAAGCTCCGTTTAGCCACCTATACAAAGGGTTGGAAATAGACTAAGACCCTATCAGGAGTCTATAGTTTGGCCATATAAGACCTCACCTGGCTTGACTTATTTAGTTAAATAGGCCAGGAACAAACCTACATGCAGGCCTAGTTACTTTAAGTAAAGTCAAATCTAATCACTAAACACTTGATTCAATTGGTAAGAGATTGTACCTGGAAATGTAGCCTTAACTCATAAGGGAAAAGAGATGGGCGAGGTCTATAAAAGCAATAAGACTAACTCTTTTCGCATTATGGGTTGCTAAAACACATGGATTATAAGATATGAGACTAGCTCTTTTCCCATTATAGGTTGCTAAAATACATGGGTCACAAGATAAATATATTTGGACTATACATTTGGTAACTATAAGTTTAAAATTTGATGCTTCTTTTTTAATTAAAGTTGATTCTTTCTTTTTCTTTGCTTTCTAATAGACTTTTAAATGGGATTTAGACAAGACTAGACTTTTAGAAGGCTCAGACTTAATCTTAAAAAAAAAAAAGCTTAATATAAACCTGCAAACCAGGCTTAGACTTAAAGTTTATAAAATAGGCCTGACTTATTTAACTAAAACCTAACTTAGCCAATTTCAACCTCGAGAAGGATAAGATTGTTAATACCTTAAGGTTTTTCACCAAAGAAAAAAACAAAGAAAGAAAGAAAGAAGTCAAAACATTTAATTCAATACAGATTTCAAAAACAAATTCTAAAAATTAATTATGCTCTCATTGTTAGGTTGGTTGATCACCCAAGAGGAGGGTAAATTAAGTGATATAAGACTTTCATTTCTTTTGAAGTACATCCCAATTTCATTAAATATTGTAGCAAAACAGGAATGAATAAAGTATGATAAAATAGATAAATGAAATGAGAAGATAAAGTGTAACACACAAAGATTTATCTTGGTTCAACCTAAACAACTTGACCCATGTCCAGTTCTCAAATCACCACTTGAGATTTTCCACTATATCACACAAGTTTGATTTAAGCACTTGTGAAGTCTCAGTATATCCCATAAGTTTCACTAGATACTTGTGAAACCACTCTTCCCACCACCCTTACAAGATATGTAATTCCCTTAATATTTCGTCACACTAAAATTCTACCTAGAAGTTATAGAAAGAAAGATTACAAAAAAAAACTTTCTTTAAGAGTGGATAATACATTGAAACTCACTCTAATGAAGTAAGTTTAACTTTGAATGCTAACACAGAAAGATTTTATTCATTATATCAGCATTTTGGCAGATAAGTACTTAATCTCATTACCCATAAGTTTAAATGAAATTCTATTTATAAATTTGTGGTTTAATTAGTCATTAACACACAAGATCCATCTGTTAGACACAAGTTCTAATCATTACTTTACAGAAAGAGTCATTCAACAACCGCATTAAATACGTTTAACATATCAACATTCAAATTTTTGGGCTTAATAGACAAATTTCGCAGAGTTAGTATAGTTATGTATTTAACATTGAACTTTAAAAGTTATTTGTTATTAAGTGACATTCAAATTTCTAGTTTGTAGAAAAATATCCAATGGTAGTTCATGTGAATTTTCATATTGAAAGTGTATGTGTTGGGTTTGAATAGTTATTTCAAGTTTTCACAATGCACTTGAAAATTAGATTTCAAAAATTGAAATTCGTCTATCAGAGGCATGTTTCAACAAAATGCAAAATTTATCACTTTGAAATTTACACTTTGAAGCTCAAAGTTTATCTGTCAAAGGTTATGACTTTGAACTCATTTTAACCTTCACCAAAAGTTGAATTTCAACTAAGTTTCATATGAATTTTGCACACTTTCACAAACTATGCTTAGCCCAAAATTTGAATTTTAGAATCAAAATTTGTCTATTAGAGATAAAATCTTTGTAACTTCAAATTTTAACAAGCCAAGTGTGAATTTTGCACAAAATAAGCATTAGTCAAATAGCAAAATTCGTCTGTTAGCTAATATATTTCAATTTCAACACATGCTAACATCAGATTTATTTGATCTAACTCATTTAAGTCATATAACAATAAAATTAAGTAAATTTTAAAGATTAAATCACCTCAAAACCTAAGTGAAAATAAAATATAATTAATAGCTAGGCCTTTAAAAGTTAAGCTCCACTTTCACTTGATCATTCTTATTTTTTGTGTACTACCTTCTGATCTTCAATTCCTGGAGTATCATTTCTCTTCTTCTTCTTTGAGTGAGACATGATGTTGATTTTCCTTTCTTTATTTCAATGCCCACTCTTCCTTTTTGGATAATTCTGCATTTAATGTATTATACGTTAAACCAAGTAATTAGTCCAATTTATATATTTAACTCATATTATAAAATATAAGAACACAGTGTATATATTAGTATATAGTATGATATATGCATTATGAACATAATTAAACATATACTAATGCACATTTTACTTCTTTTAAGAATAAAATATATGTTAGACAAATATAATGCGTTTGTTCCTTATTATTTTACATTTGTTATTATCAAAACTTATATTTTATTAAACCTAACAATCTTTCCATTCTTTATGATGACAAATCACTAGTGAAAAATATATTTAATATTAATTAGCAAATATGATGCAGTTCATTTCAGTTATTTCCATATCACTCTACATTTATCATTGTCAAAACTTATTTCATATTAAACCCAACAAGCCATGTTACAAAAGACCCCATCTATCAACTACATCACAATATGACGTCAAAGCATAATATTAAGACATATTAAATTTGGGTTCTTTTTTTTAAATATCACCTCAAAAGCAATTTGGAAAATTGAATTCTAAGGATGAAGAAAAGGATTTTTTTTTTTAATTTTCATGTTATTTTAAGAAACAACATTTAAGATAAAGATTTTTTTTATTTTTTAAATTTAGAAGAGTGATTGAAAAGGAATTAAACTAATGTTTATTTGAAATAAAATTTAATAAACCAGAAAACTTGAGGAAAAGTTTAGATATCAAATGTGACAGAAGTAAACTGAAAAAAAAAAAATATGAGAAAATTACAATTAAGGTAACCTAAATTGATAATAAAAGTTTTTCAGACAAAAAAATAATGACAATGAAGGATTAGAAAAATGAAATTTATAAGTGATATTGTTTATGGATTATTAAAAACGCCCCACTCATCCTCATAAAAAGAAATACCTATAAAATAATTTAAATTATGAAAATAAATTCCGATATGTGTGACCTACCTGCCAAAAATCCAGATCTTTTGATTCTAAACTCTCAACCAAATTATCCGCAATAAATAAACTTAATTGGTGTATAGTATTACTATTTTTCTTTGGTATGAAGTATGATAGATTAAACAGATCTGAACGGCAGAAGAAATCATCATTATATTCTAAATATATACAAAAATTTAGCCGATTTCCGAATTTATCATGATACATCTCGGCCTCTCCATGGCTCAAAGAGAAGGAGCGCCCTGAAATTCATCCATCGCTTCTCCCACACCTCGGCATAGTACTCCTTCGTTCTTGATGACAGCGGAGACCCATCACTCGCCGCCAGCAACAGTCGATATTTGAAGCCTTCCACCACCACCCGAGTCCCCGAAACTACCTTCTGCAACTCCAACTTCACTCCGCTTCTTTTGCCGTACTCCGCCACCGCGAACTTCGCTATCTTCTTCACTTGTGGGTCCTCCGTGCCCTCTATCGGCGAACAGCAACGGACAAAGAACGTCCGCTGACAACGACGTAGAGACGGAGAAAGAGCAGAGATAATAAGGCCGAGAACATGTCTCATGGCAGCCATCGATTCAAATGGATTTCGCTTTCGCTTCTTTGAAGGTCCTGCATCGATCAGAGTTGGAAAAAGAGACAATGAAATGATCCAATTCAAGCAGGCATATATATAATTTTTCTTTAAGACTCAAAGTCTGAAATTGCTACACTAAAACAATCAAAATTTTCCTTCAGAATTGATCAAAGCCTATTTGTGAGAACTTGCATTCCAAAAGAAACAGCAGCAAAAACTATATAGAGATAGGAACAGTAGACGAGGGAGAGAAGAAAATTACACTATCAAACATAGCAGACGGCGGCGCCCACTTTCTCAGTGCCCCTCGGTTTCTTCGTTTGGCTTTATATATACATACATACATATATATATATATATATATTGAGAATGGCCAGAGATCTATGTGCAAAATGTGGCGCTCCGTCCGACAAATTCGTTCGCCTTTCACGCTAACGTAATCTCCGTTTTTTCCTCCTCAATCACTTTGCTTTCCCGTTGAGCGGAATGGAGACTGGGTTTTCTGCTTTTTTTTTCTTTTTTCTTTTTTTTTAATTACTTTATTTTTCTTATTTATTTGGTTATTATTGATTTTTTTGCTATAAAAGAATATTTGTATTTTAATAGAAAGATTTGAAAGTTCCTTAATAGCGCCTATAGTTTTAATTTTTGTTTTATTAGTATAAATTGTAATTTTATATCAGTTTTATTATTTGTATTTATTGATAATAATTTTAAAAGAAAAATATATATATTAGCTGATTTTTATTTTTCACCCAAAAAATAAATTTAACCCAAACAAAATATATTTAACTTTGACTCACATGACAGATAAAGTAAAGAAAATATTTATTTCATTTTTTATTTATATTTAAAATGTTTCAATAAAATCTACTATTCACAATAATAATTTTGGTTCTTCATGAGAATTTAAATTTTTTAAATTATTTTCTAATATTATGCAATATTACTACCCTAACTCTATCCAGAAAATCAAATCAAAGCGAAGTAGCCCACTTTGAAAAAAAATAAAAAGCTCGGGACGTTCCTAAGTGGAATTACAGTGGGAAGGCCACGTAAATAATTCATCCTTCAATGATAATTCTTCATTCTAATTTATAACTAAAATCTGGGGATTCAAAATGGAAAGGGGGAAATCGATTCTCAAGTAGAATTGATTTGTGTCTTTAACTATTGAGGAAGCATATTTTAGTACTCAAGAAGGATAACTTTATGGCTGGGGAGGTGTTGAAGTAAAATGGGTTCATCATCTGCTGCTTAGTCATGGGTGAAATAATCTTCCAAAGTAAGAGATATGGTGCCTGTTTGTTGAAAGTGCGTGACTGTATTTCATAAACAGTTTTTCAAAAATAACTTCATTTTTAACAAATTACTACATACAACAAACAGTTAAATAAAAATATAAAGTTACTGCCAAATACTTGATTCAACTATTAATGGATTGTATCCTCCTAACCAGATATTTTACGTTCAAAGCTTGGGAAGCCATGTTAAATACTTAGTACCTCAATAAATTCTCTAAATGATGTAGGTAGGTTCAAAATAATGAGTGTATATGCAAAAAAATAAAGTTATTGGGAATTAGGAATACATTAAAAATAAATCAATGTATATATATCTATAAATTGCATGTTTTCCATATACTCTTATATGTTATCGCATATAATAAATAATTTGAATCTTCAATTTTTACAAACATCAATAATAAAGAAGGTAATTAAGTTGTTGATAGTATTGTCGTTCTTACTCATCCTTCTGGTAATTGTAGACAATTGTAGTTTGAGGATGCTATGGCGATTTTTTTCCCTAGGATTGCACGCATGTTGTTACATTCTTGTCATTCAAAAAAATATATATGAATGTTTTCCTAACATTTTAGTTTTTTTTTTTTAAAAGTTAATATTTATGGTAAGTGCTACTTTTTTTATTAATAAAGTTAATATTAAATAAGAAGATAAATATTTTAGTAAATTAATAAAGACATGTAGTTTTATATACATATTTTTTACTAAACATACTTTATTTGTATTTAACTATATCAATAATATATGGTGCGTGTTTATAGATTGACATTGTGTAAGGGGAGGTGTGGAACTGGAACACTATGCAAGTTTCTTTTGCTAATAAACAGGACAGCATATATAATAATTCTTATGAATTTTTCATAAACATATAAATGTATATATCCGCTTTCTATTCCATGTGAGTGACAACATTACTACAAGAATTGGGATTGACACATTTTGGGCCTATCAAACAAGCCCGCTGATGAAAGCAATCAGGATTGCCATTTCATCACCTCTAATTCCAACAACCAAAGCAGCCACGTGGCCTTTAATATCTCATTTGATTGTATGGATTACTATATATTAGTGCAAAATGTAATGTATAATGATTATATATGCATATATTTAGAATATCACATATATTTTATTTAGTTTCAATTTGTACAGAAGAACTTCAGCCCAAAAAATTGCACAAAAGAATAAGAGCATCTTATATACATAGCACCGGTGTAATTATAGTTGGTTATAAATAGTACAATTTACCCAAAGTCTTAACTCTTTGTAACACATTTACTTCCTCCAGTTTATAGTATAAGGTGTGGGGCCTATTTTCCTTTTATTCATGATATAAAATATATGGATTCAAAGAGATAATTTTACCCATATTATATTTAATTAAGATCTCCCTCCAGACCCATATAGACTAGAAGAGTACATAGTTAAATGTTAAAATTCCTTAATAATATTATTATTTTTTCATCCTTTATTCCCTTTCCCAAGTAAGTCATAAAGACTCATAACAAACGAGGCTAAGTTTAGTTTGAAAACAAGGGTGGATTTCATTTATGGTGCCCTTGCCACGATACTGAAGAAGGTAACAGAGGTGTCAGTGTTAACTAATTGCACTGAAACCCATCTCCTCTCCTCTCCTTGTGGGGGACCTCATAGTCATCGTCATAGCTCCATTATTTACTTCCACCCTCAAATCTCACTAACCCTCAAACCAAACACACCATTCTCTCCCCTCCTCCTCTTCTATAAATTGCTCCTCTCTTGCCGCTGCTCATCAACTCACACATTAATCAATCAACTATATATGTATATACGATGAAGATGATGAAGGAGAAGAAGGTGTCTGTAACTGTGGCTGTGTTAGCCATTGTGATGATGCTTCTCGTTGAGGTTCCACAGCCTCACATGGCTCAGGGTGCCACCTGCAACCCCCTTGAGTTGAGCCCATGCCTTGCCGCCATCACTTCATCCTCTCCTCCTTCAACCACCTGTTGCCAGAAGGTGATCGATCTTCTTGCACTGATTAAATATATTCACATCTTTCTCAAATATTATCTCACTTTTAAATTCATAAAGAGAAAAACAAAGTGAATCATTCTCATTTTCTTTCTCCTTAATTGGCGGACTTAATCTTCTTGCATGCAAGTGTTTTGTGACTAAATCTTGGTCGATCGATCAGGTGAGGGAGCAAAGGCCATGTCTGTGTGAGTACCTGCAGAACCCAAGTCTGAAGCAATATGTGAGCAGTGCAGGTGCCAGAAGGGTTGCTACCTCTTGTGGAGTCCCCTATCCAACTTGTTAGCTTTAATTTAATTTCATTTCATGCATCACTCTTAATTTATAATAATGTGTATTGCAGTACTACTGCAAGGACATATACTATTAATTACTTGCAGCCTGCAATTTACAAGTGTGTATTTGCTGGTGTGATATATGAATGCTTCTCTACCTATCTTTATAATTAATAAATAACGCTCTCTTCAAGACAAATACTGAGTTGTTCAGAGATATGAGCAGTGAAATTTTATATCATGAAGTGGCAGTAGTGAAATTGTTGACCGTAGATTAATTATTTTCAGGTCGTTTTTTTCTTTTTTTTTTTTTTACAGTTATTAGTACTATTGTTTAAATAATTAAATTTCCTTCCCAAATAATGGTAAGGCACTGATATGTCATCCTAAAAGAAGGATCAATTGATGAGAAATATTAATTAAAGGCATTAATATGTTTGAATAAATTTTAAAAAATAGCACATTTAACTTTTAATATTAATATATAATTCAAAATATGAAGTACCGATATTTCAAAAAATTAAACATATATGTATCCGATACATGATATGATACGCATATTATTTTTGTACATACGTATCCATCTTAATCACTTTATACCCATCTTTATTGCTTTAAATTTTTATAATAAAATAAGACCATTAGAAGTTGTTATAAATATTTTATAGTTTATTTTAACATTTATAATATAATTTTTAGAATATTTAATACTCATTTTTCTTTTAATGAGTAGATTTATTAATTATACACACATATATATAAATAAATATCCCTGCACTTCCCCTTTCATTCAAAAAAAAAAAGTCCACCTGTATTCTAAAGTTTTGAAAATTGTCGTATCTTCCTTCTCATACTATATTATATCCAATATATATCCGTATCAGTATTATATATCATTCAAATATAAATATTAATTTGTTATATTATACTTTCAGGATAGTTTGTCCAACAAGTTTTCTTTATCATTTTTTTAAACATCAAATCATGTGTATATAATAAATAAATAAATAAAATTTATAAAACGGTATTCATAAATTATAAATTCTGAAGAGTACAATATTTATCTAATTAATAATTATATATTAAGTAAAAAATTTTTATTAAAAAATGGTGAGTCATGCTTTTATTGACCGATAAATTTCTCAGCTTGACAAAGAAAATTAAGAAATATTTGAGGCAGATATATATATGGGTACAGCCCAAGATACCTTTTGAGGTTGTGTTTGGATAGGATAATTGAAGGGGAGAAAATGAATCAGAGCACAGTTTAATTGCTTTATTAATAAACTACAGATATATATATATATATATATATATTCCTGAGATCAGGATTGATAATACCCTAAAAAATTATAGAAAAAAAAGGAAACTAAAAATAAAAAGTGAGAGAGTCAAAATAATTAAGAGAAGAAATATTAAAAAAATAAAAAAGTAAAATTAATGTGTTCAATTAAAAATAAGAGAGAGAATTGACAAAAAATTTCTTTAAAAAATATAAAGGCACAATGAAGGCCAATAATCACTGTTTATAAGTGATTGGCTTGATATTTATAAGATTTATTGTTCGACCTCTAAGGATAGGATAATTTTAAAATTATTAAATGAGGTCAAACGAATTTGAAATAGAATAAAATCTCATCCAAAATAGGTGAAATTTCAAAATCTTCTCATGTGTGTGTGTGTTAATATTTTGATTTTTGAGGTATTTGTTGAGTAAATAAATTATTTTTAACAAACAAAACACACATGTTAGTTAGTTAATATAGATGCGTGCAAATATAAGTTTGCCTATACAGAGAAATGGAGGATAATGCATCCGTCTTGGCAGTTGCATATACAAACATGAACATACATATGCATACTCCCGTGGCCACACATATGCTTAACAAAGGAGTGAATAGCAAATTAAACGACTTCGTATGTTCATGTGTCATAGTTTAAACACGTGTGCACATGGTCATGGATTTACACGTGGATAATCCCATGTGCGCAGACAGAACAAGAGAAAAATAGCAGAATGAAATATGTATTATTTTTATGTTAGGATTCTAAAATTTCAGTTACAAATTCAGAAATGCCTCAATTTAAGATCGTGTGAGTGCAAAAGATGCATTTAAAAAAGTTTTATTCAATTTGAGATTTAAGGTGCATAAATTTAAATTAGTTGGAGTTTAAAGTAGGGACCAATCACCAAATGATTTTACCAAAAAAATATCAGAGTATGTTGTTGAAACCTTTTGTTTTGATGATAATAAAACTAAAGAAATTTGTTTTACAAAGATAAAAGCTAAATTATATAGAATTAGGCGCCTTGTTGTACGGAATTTAATAAATGAGTCACACAACTCATGTACAATGTAACTTACAATAAATTCTATAGAATTTGGATTATTTACTAATTTTCTCCTTATTTTTCTTCTGCTGCAATCACAGAAAAATCAAGCAAAATATTACCCAAAAAAAAAGTGAGCAACCTTTTTTAGGATCCAATGAGAGGATTAAGGAGGCTAGAGACGCAATGAATAGACATTCCAATGGCATTTTTATATTTTGTATTGATATTGGTTAGAAGTTGATTGATGGGCCTAGTTTTCTCTCCGCCAGTTTTTGTTCAGTTTGTTCTTGGTAGCATTTTGTTCAAGTTAATTTAGCACTGGGTTGGGTTTTTTTCCTGTTTGCCAACAGCATTGGGTTAGGTTGGGCCAAAGCCGACCCACATTTTTCAATCAAATCTTTCACAAAATTACTGTGAGTCACGTAAATTTGCCCAAAAAATTTGTCTCATACATTGCATTGAGTTTGAAAAATAGGTCAAAACGAATCACGTACCATAAATACTATGGCTTATTAGAGTTTTTATATTATAGACTAGACTTATTCCGTATTGCATTGCATCACTCACAAAAATTATTGAAAAAAAAAATTTGAGAAAGATAATGAAACTCAAGAGTGTTCAAATATTTGATTTGAATTAGTTTTGGACAAAAATTAAATCGAATCAAACCCATCAATTTAAGAATAATGTGAATTTATTCGATTTGATTTACTAATTGATTTGATTCGGTTTTTTGTTGGTTTGGATTAGTTTGGTTCAAGGTAAATGTTATTTTTGTTAAAAAAAAAAAGAATTTCAAAAAAATGAAATTTACGTTTTTTAAAGTAAAGTTATTATTTATGATACCAGCAAATCTTAAAAAAAAAACAACTTTTAATTGAAGAAATAATTTTACAGCATATTCCCAAAAACATATAAATTAGTTAATTAAAATGTCAAAAATATTTATTTAACTTATGATCCCTAAGATTTGTTATCTTTAACATACAATTAATAACAAATTAACCATGCTAATATGACTCTTCAAAAATACAAAATCTAAATTCATACTAACAAAATCATCCAAAATAGTGCTTATTCTTCTTGTGTACATTGTCATGATATAAGTTTTGGTATTTGAGAAAAAATATATATATATATCATAGAAATCGCACTATGAAGTATTTATAATTATCATATTAAAACTATTAAGTTTTATTGGATATACAATGTTATTCATGATAGCATAGAATCACAAATTCATACATGAAATTAATTAAATAAAATTTTCAAAAGTATTGATTCTTTAAAGTGAAAATATTGATTTAAAATTTTCAAGAAAAATAGTGTAAACTTGTGCATTCTAAATTTCATGTTACATAATATGAGATAGGCTAAGAGAGGGATGATGAATTTGAATTTGGAACTCATTAAGATAAATTTATGTGAGCTAAATATTGAAAATATAAAGAGAATAAGTTTGAGCTATTTGATTTAGTTTTGAATGAAAGAAACCAAAACAGAATCAAACCGATTGATTTTAAAAAATTGAGAATCAAACCAAATTATATTTATAATTGGTTTTGTTTAATTTCTTTCGATTTGATTTGGTTTAGTTTGATTCAATTGATTTTGTTCAATTTTAAATACTTTTCTTTTGTGAAAAGGAATATATTCAATAAGAAGATTGTATAGCAAGATTATATATCAAAAGAGAAATATATCAAAATAATTAGATGAAAAAACAGAAAACTAAGAAACCCAAAAACACACACTCTATCCTGTGTCAAGAAGGGACAGAGCATGACTGGATTTGATCGTCTAATCAACAATAGTAGAGATACTAAGAAGAATGCCTTCAGGGATGAAGATTTTGTCAGTGAAGAACCTCTTATTTCTAATTTGCCAAAGATACCAAACAAGTAATTTCAAAGGTGATTGTCCGTTTCCTGTCAACTTTCTTAGTGTTGATGTTACTGAAGATCCATTTGTCAAAAGATTTGGTGAAGAGTTGTTGAACACCTTTATTGAAACTACAGTACCAACTTCTCCCACACCCATATTTTTTTTATAAAAAATACTATATCTGGTAAAAAAAAGTTAATTTTAAGAAAGGAAAAAAAAGAAGAGAAAATGCATCTTAATATGTTTAATAGTCAATTATAACTCTTTGATCAAAAATCTCAATATTTTTTGTAACCAATAATAGTTCTTTCATTATAAACAAAACACATTAAAATGAGTTTTTTCTCTTTTTTTCCCTTTCTTGAAATCGATTTTCTTTCTAGCAAACACAACATAAATTTCGTGTAAATTTTAATAAAATTTTTATATAAATCTTTATTGAATTGGCTCTGTGTGATCAAATAAAAAACATTTAGCTTTTCATTCATTAAGAAAATAGGCATTGTCACTATTTTTTTTTTTATATCCGAAGTTACTTGCTCCCTATATTTTGATTCAAAACTAATCTTTGGGAAAATAGAGTTCGTTTTGCAATTCCAAACCTAAATATCTTTATTGATTATTGAAGCCCTTTGGCAGTTTGTCTGGGTGGTGTAGTTGGTTATCACGCTAGTCTCACACACTAGAGGTCCCCGTTTGAAGCCGGGCTCAGACATTTTCAGTTTTGAGCATATATATTTTTAAGAAAAATCACGACTGCATATTAAAGCTTCACTAGGTGTAATATATTGATTTTTTTTTCTCCGTAAGTTTCCATCAGACTTCCTTTTCTTGTAACTAATTTTATAGTTTATGTGGAATCACTTCACATCCAGACTTCCCTTATAATTTTACATTTTAATGTTAATTAGGTGCTTCGTTAAATTGCATGAAATGAAAAAGTTAAATGAGTCAAGCATTTTATAATTTATAAATACTGTAATTTTTTACATATTTTATATTGATATGTTTTAAAATTTAAACTAGATTTTGGAACGGGTGATTTATACTAGCTTATGTCTGTGGTTCATGAATAGTGTAATTTCCATATATTTTACATATAGATAGATATTAAATTATATAATTCATTTCTATTCATATCTGCATATAAAATTTAACATATAAATATAAATTTATTAATTTAAAAATAACTGTTTCAATCACATTTTAATTAATAAAACCAATATCTCTACTAATTTAATATTGGCACGGTTTTATAAAGGAGAATAAAAAAAGACATTGGAAGAGTTACTCCAATTTAAATCCAACAATACTCAAATTTGATTTGATCATATAATTATAAAACATAAGAGAAAACTTAAAGTAGTTAAGTTTATATACTTATTTTGAATCAAATAAAAACAAGTGAATTTTAAATTTTAAATTTTGAAAGTGAATTTTAAATTTTAAATTTTGAAATAAGTTAAAAGTATTAATAATGAGATCCACTTGATTTGATTTATTGGAAATAAGTATAAAGTATACTAAATATATAACCATACCTATGAGTTTTTTTCCTTTTATAAAACATCCATATATTTATTTGTACATTATTTTCAAGAGAAAAGATGAATCACTGTTTTTTATATCTTGAATAGGCTCAACAAGCCATGTGCATTTTATCCAAGGGTTATGATTGTTCTTAAATTCTCATTGATAGAAAAAAGGGTTGCAAGAGTTTGGAGTGGGGTATGGGAAGTTTAGAAGATTTGATCAAGGTGCTGAATATAAAACCCAAACTTAAGTGAGGTCATCAACTCCAAAATACAAGTTTCAGATCTAAGTCCAAGAGAAGCTTATTGAAGGAGGTTACTTAAAATATCATATGTTTCATTAAAAAAGCATGTGACTTAAATATTAATAGGTTTAATTAGTGTTAATTTCATTTTTATTAATTATAGGCTAAATTTTGTTAATTAATAAAGCTCAATTAGTTAAATAGTAGTCTTTTTGATAGCTCATCTTGTAAATAAACATGTCATGTGTCAAACACGTGATTTCTTAATATGTTGGCATGTATTTTTGCCTCAAGACTACTCTCATTTCATTCCATGTTATAATAGAAAGTTCTCCATTTATAACTCATCTAGTTTCCATCCGTTTCCACCAAGCAGCAACATTTGTACCCAATCAAAGGTAAGTCCATTGTGCCTTTTCTATTTCGGAGTAGTTGCAACATGCAAAAACTTGTTCAACTTTTCTTTTCCAATCTAAGTAACCATCAGGATTTTTCTCATCATGAAATAGTGGAATCTTCAGTTTGATCTTACTATGAACATCTGTGTGAGCAGGAACCTTCGGATTACGCCTTGTTTTAGTTTTAGAAGGAAACTCCAGGTGATCCAATTTTGCATTTATTTTCTTAATTTGATCATTGAAAATCCTTAATAAGGATTTAAGATCAACTTCTCCAACATCCATATTTATAATATGAAATATTAGTGTAAAACAAAGAGGAAAGAAATACGGATCTCACACACTGTCACATATATTTCACTCAAATAATGTAAATGCACTCTTGTTTCACACTAATTCAAGACTTTTTTACAAATATGATACAATTTTTCTCTTACATTTTTCCACTCAAAGCTTACTTTCTTATGAGAGTGTTAAATTAAAATCACAATTTCAATCAAAAGGAAATCAGTTTTTAAATAAGTGGCAATTACAAAAAACAAAGGTCCAAAATTAAAGTTCTCAAAGATTCTAATTTAATTAAGTAATAACTAATACAAAATGAGTAAAGAGGAACTGAAATTTCCAACAAGAGGAAAAAAATTTAGGTGTTGGAAATTAAAGAAGAATAATAGTAAATAGAATGAAGAATGATGAAAATTATGAAGGAAATTGATAAGGAAAGAAATATGAAGAAATGACAAATTATAGAGATTTAGGCTCAACAAATTAGGAAACAATCCCAAATGATTAAATATATGATTTTTTTTAACAAGATTGAGTTTAAGTAAGGAAAAGTTACTTGGCATTTAATTCAAAATACTTTAAAAAAGTATAATCCTTAATCAAATCACAAAATTTTGAATTTAGACTAACCAAATTTCTTTTTTCTTTTTTTCTTCACATTTTTTTACTATTTTTTGTTGCTGCTATATTCTTTTTTTTTTTACAGCAATCAATCTCTCTTTTTTTTTTTTAGATTTTTTTAATTTTTTTTTTGCTCTTATTTTTTAAAAAAATCTAGGCAACTCATACTAGAATATAGGATGAATCTTTCTTTTTTCTTTTTTTAATTTGGATGATGAATAGTGGAATGAAACAGTGCAGAATAGTGCCGTAAACAGTGACCGAAAAACAGTGAATCCATACGGATGAACAGTGACATGAAAATTTTTCAAGAACTTTAAAAAAGGAATGAAACAATAAAAGAAGCAAAACAGAGAGTACACCTTAATTTACAAATCTAAGCTCTAATATCAAATAATAGGTGAACCCTTATGGAATCAATTCAAAAAACCCACTTGAAATGAATGACACTTGGATTGTTGCAGTTACAAGGAACAAGAAAATTGAAAAATAGAGAATAGTAAGAAGAAGATGCACAAAGAAAGGAATAAACAAGAAAAGCACGAAAGATATGTTGGTCTGGGTGAAGTAGAACCCAAGAGAACCGGTCTCTTGAACCTTAGTTTCGGTGACACTACAACGATTAACTAATTCTTTGATAAGTCATAGTGTTTTTTTTCTAGCACTCAAAGAAGTGTAAGAGAAAAACTCATAAAACTGAAATTTTCATTCATTCAAATCTGAAAAACGAATATAAAAATTAGTCTTAAATAGATAAGGTAAAATCTTACCTAATAAGCTTAAAAAACTTAATTAATTTGGGCTTAAATAATCCTAATAGGATTAGGAGACTTTAAGCTCAAACAACACTCTTATTAGACCTAGAAAACTAATAAAATAAAGCTCTAAAATAAAATAATGAAAATTCATAAAAAATAATAAAATAATACCTGAACCTTTATAAACATGCCAACGCATTAATGAAATAACATGTTTCGCACATGACATGTTTATTTACACGGTAGGCCATCAAAAAGAATACTATTTAACTAATTGAGCTTTGTTAATTAATAAAGTTCAACTCATGATTAATAAAAACGAAATTAACACTAATTAAATCCATGAATGTCTAAGTCACGTGCTCTTTTAATGAAGTACATGACATACTAATTAAACCCCAATATATTAGAGTTGATGATCTCACTTAAACTTAGGTTTTATATTAAATACTTTGATCAAGTCTTCCAAATTCTCCATATTCTGCTCCAAACTCTTACAAGTCATGACTAGCCCTTATTTTATCACTCATCTAAAAATTAGTAGATGAAAGATGATATGAAAAATATTTTCAATGAAATAAATCAGTAATTTTTTATTTTTAATTTTCATTCTCTTTCTAAAATATATATTTGTATTTTTATCGAAATACTTTTCCTTCCATTTTTTTGGGGTACTATTTTATTTGAATTTAATTGACTAATGGATTAAAAATAGTTGACAAGATAAAAGCACGGAATAATTTCTGATCGTGACATTAATTTCTGTTCATGTTTGTTCAAAATGGATAAAGACATCAAGTTATGGCGTAGGCAGTGACATGGCAAGAGAGGGTTATCATCGTAGTTCCTGAAAGAAGACCCACTATGAGAAATTTTAAAACTGCAATAAATTAAATTAAAGACAAAAAATCTTTACTGTAATTTTATTTTCTCTCTCTAGTCAAACTTGACAAAGCAAAAATGGATAAGGGTTCCACACTATCATCCAGTACTTCGATCAATCATCCACGCGTCCACTATATCATGCTCCAGACTTATTTAATAATATCTTCCACATGTATGTAGACATTTTTATTTTAATATTGTTCTCGGATAACAACGACTTAAAAAAATTAAGTTTCATTAAGGGGAACTCTAATATATTGGGGTTGACGGCAACTTTATTTTGAACTAGATTGGAATTCGAGTTATTTATAATAATGTAGGTGGTTCTATACGTTAGAATTTTAAATTTTAAATAAGGGAATACATACGGATACGTCGGATATTCCCATTCCATTAAAAAATATCTTATATTTGTAAATACTCTCTCATTATTTTTTTTGTTGAGTAAAGGATATCCCAATTAATAATTAAAAATTAATTTTTTCGGGACGTAAAGATCTTACTTCTCCCAACAAGTTCTTTTTCCAAATACATGGTAAGTGATCAAAACCAAAACAATGTAAAGTTATTTATCAACTCTATTAAGATTTTGTTGGTGTATTTTTTTATTATTAGTGTGTGTTTGTATTAGCTTATTCATAATTAATTATGAAAATAAATAATTATTTATAATTAATTATAAGGATAAGTGATTATATTAAAAGTAATTGGTGTTTAGATATTTTTACCTCATAAGTAATTTTGAGAAAAATGATTTATTTGAATTTTGAAAGTTTAAGTGATTATTGGGTGAATAATGAGAAGAAAAAGTTAAATAAGTAATTATGAGAGGATAACTAATTATCATAAGAAGAAAAAAATCAACTTCTCCTATATTCATTTATTTGATATATAAGTATTTATTGAGAAGCTAATATATTTGGTATCTTTACAAAATAAGTAATTATACTCTCCCATAAGAGCTTCTTTTGTCTATACAATTAGGTCTTAATCATCTGAGTTTAATCATAACATTTTATATAAGAAAGAAATCATAAATTTATATTTTTGAGAGTCCAATTTCTTTTTTATTGGGGAAAAAGACACTTTGGGACCCTCAAGTAAGAATATTATCAAATTAAGACTTTTAAAAATTAAAATTCTTCAAAAGGACCTAAGTCCTTATAAGGAATTAAAAAAAAAAACTCTTTTATCAAAATATCACTTCCCTTTTCCCCCTTTCCTCCCAACCTCACTGTCGCCGGCAGTGGTGACTTCGCCGGAGGTCCGATCACCGGCAACGTCGCCGGAGGTCTGGTCATTAGAGCTCCGGTCACCGGTGACAGTGCCAGAACAATGAAATGTTTTCACTTGGAAAAATAGTTTTTACCACTTAGAAATTTAGTTATCTCTACTTGGAAAATTAGTTATCGCCAGTTGGAAATTTAATTATTTCCACTTGGGAAATTTGTTATCTTCACTTAGAAATTTAGTTATCTCCACTTGGAAATTTAGTTATCTCCACTTGAAAAATTAGTTATTGTCAGTTGGAAATTTAATTATTCTCACTTAGGAAATTGTTATCCACACTTGAAAGTTTAGTTATTTTCACTTGGAAATTTAGTTATTTCCAGTTTAGAAATTAGTTATCACTAGTTGGAAATTTAGTTATTCTCACTTGGAAAATTTGTTATCCACACTTGGAAATTTAGTTATCCCCACTTAGGAAATTTGTTATCGCCAGTTAGAAATTTAGTTATTCACACTTGGAAGATTTGTTATCCACACTTGGAAATTTAGTTATCTCCACTTGGGAAATTTAGTTATTATAATAAATTTCCAAGTGAGAATAACTAAATTTTCAAGTATGGATAATAAATTTTCCAAGTGAAAATAACTAAATTTCCAACTGGTGATAACTAATTTCCCAAGTGGAGATAACTAAATTTCCAAGTGAAAATAACTAAATTTCCAACTAACTAACGATAATTAATTTTCTAAGTGGAGATAATTAAATTTCCAAGTGAAAATAACTAAATTTCCAAGTGTGGATAACAAATTTCCCAAGTGAGAATAACTAAATTTCCAACTAGCGATAATAAATTTTCCAAGTGGAGATAACTAAATTTCCAAGTGTGGATAACAAGTGGGAATAACTAAATTTTCAACTAACAATAACTAATTTCTGAAATGGGGATAACTAAATTTTCAAGTGGCAAAAACTATTTTTCCAAGTGAAAACATTTCACTGTTCCAGCATTGTCACCGGTGATCGGAGTTCCGGCGACTGGAGCTCCGATGACCAGACCTCTGGCGAAGTCGTCAGTGATCGGATCTCCGGTGAAGTCACCGGCTCCGGCGACAGTGAGATTGGGAGAAAATGGGGAAAAGGAAAGGGATATTTTGGTAAAAGATTTTTTTTTTAATTCTTTATAAGGACCTATGTCCTTTTAAAAAATTTTAACTTTTAGAGGTCTTAATTTAACAATATTCTCACTTGAGGATCCCAAAGTGTCTTTTTCCCTTTTTGTTGATTTGAGAGTCCCATCTCTATCACAAGTAACACAACCCGAGGAGATGCTAATTTAAGCAAAATGAAGAGGTACATTTTGTTATCTTGATTTCTATATAATATTGAGTAATATTTAGAATACTGATATTAGGATATTATTTCATGACATTATTTTTAGTAGTATCTCATATATCCAAAAATTATGTGAATCTTAGGTCGCGTCGCTACTAGTTTTGTTAGTTTTTATAAAATAATAAATGTATTTTTTTTGTAAATTGTCATACTATATATTAAATATCTTACACATAAACAACATTATTAATGAAATATTTTAAACATTATATTTAATTAATATACACTATAAGATGTTAGATAACAATATATCAAATTGGTCAGAAAAAAAAAGATTATATCAAAGAGTATAGACAATAGGAAAAGAAATAAGCTGGCAGAGGTTTATCTTTGCTCTTAATATTTTGATAAAGATTAGTTTTTGCTATTGATGGGAATATTTCTAGTTCATAACAAAGAGCTTATAAAATAGGAAACTAAGTTGTAAATTTAAAGTAAGTAAATTGTAAATTTAATTGAAAAAGAAGTTATAAATCATTGGAACAATTAAAGACATTTAATACTTAAAATTGGAGTTTTTTATAATAAAAAATTTGAAAATTAAGTTTTTAGAGTAATAAGGTTGTAAAATTTGGATAAGAAAGTTGCAAACTACAGATACCATTTAAAACTTTTAAAAATTGAAAGAGTCTTTCAAAGTGAAAATTCAAAATTAAATTGCAAATTCAAGGTAATAAAATTATAAAATTTGAATAAGAAATTATAAATTACTGGTACCATTTAAGACTTTTAAAAGTTAAAAAGGGAGTCTTTCATAATAAAAATTAATTCAAAAGTGAAGTTGCGAATTCAAAGTAATAAATTGCAAACTGTCAATAAAATGTTGTAAACCACTCTTGAATTGACCAAATGGCGATCGTTAATCGACCATTGGTGATCGCGTAGTCGGTCTAGTGTCAACAATATTGCTGCCAGTGACAGGTGATGGTGGGAGCTGAGGGAGGGGGAGTGAAGATTTTTTTAATTTTAATATTTTGGTCTCTTGTTTTAATTAATTTAAAATTTGGTCTCTTACACTACTAGAAAAATGTATTTTAGTGAGGGAATTTAGCGAGGGATCACTCATCCCTCGCTAAATAATCTAAATAGTGAGAAATTAGCGACGAATTAAATTTAGCGAGGGAATTAGCGAGGAATATTCTTTCCCTCGCTAAACTATCGAGGAATTAGCGAGGAATTTTTTATTCCTCGCTAAATTATTATAAATAGCGAGAAATCTAGCGAGGGATTTGTCCCTCACTAAATTTTTTAAAAATAATTTTAATAGATTAAAATTATTTTATTAAAAATTTAATTTTAATGAATTAAAATTTTTTAATAATTATGTTATAAAATTATTTTTATCAGTTGATTATTTTAAATTAATAAAAATAGTTAGATTAATTTTTATAACTTGTTGGCAAAAAAATGAAAATGAAAATTCATTTATTACAAAATTCAAAATATAAAATATTTTATGATATTAATAACTAAAATTATAATATATTTTTATTTTTTAACAATATATTAATTTATAAATATATGTGTGTATTAGTGTGTAAATAAATAATATATATTTAATATTTCATATAAAGACTGCAAATACAATACAGTTCAACTGGTAAAAGTCTGAATATAAAGGCACTAAGAGCAGGAGGTCATGGGTTCGAATCTAAGCAAATGCATATTTGAAATAATTATATTACATGGCAGTGACGTGTCGCAATCACGGTGATGTGGCAATGATGTGGCATGGGTGGCGGGTGACATGACAATGATGTGACATGGCGTGGTCTTGGTGGTGACATGGCAATTTTGAATTTTTTGTAGTTTAGCAAGAAAATAGCGAGGGATTAAATCCCTCTCTAAATTTAGAGAGGGATTAAATCCCTCGCTAATTCCCTCGCTAATTTAGCGAGGGAATCAACTCATTCCTCGCTAAAATTAGCGACGCGGTTTTTAGTGACCAAATTAGCGAGGGATAAAATCCCTCGCTATTTTCAATTTAGCGAGGGAAAAATGGCATTTAGCGAGGGATTTGTCCCTCGCTAAATGCCATTTTTCTAGTAGTGTTATAATAATTAATTAAGAAGTCTATTGGAATTTATGATAAAATTGTTATTTTGGTCCTAACTATGAACCTTTTTTAAGAAAAAAATTCATGACCTAAAAAAGAATTAGTACTCTTATAATGTTACTTGATGTTTTGAACCAAATTTCAAGATGTTGGCAAAAAAAAATTTCAAGATACCCAAATTTAATTGGAAAAAAATTTGCAATTACATTTCTATAAGCCATTAAGTAAACCTAGTAATAATAAATGTTAATTAATAAAAATCTTAAATTTAATTTTTGGCCCGGTATCATGTAAAAAATGATTGGGAAGTGCACTAAGAAACCTCCATATGAGCATATACTAATTAATTTATAAAATTTATGACAAATCATTCTTACAATACTTACGATGTACATTATCCACTCCTAGTTAGGAATGAAATAAATTAATTATAGATAGGGCCTATCCATATGATTAAAGAAAAAAACCTGCTCAAAGTCCAAATCGATCTTGTTTTTTTGTTGGCCAAAAAAGTCAATCTTTTTTATTTCCTGGCAAACAAGTCCAAATCAATCTTGAAAAACAATTTTTCTACTTAAGTCGGCTGGTAACTGATCCTAATCCTTCAATTTGTGGAACGCACGCGGCGAGAAGACCCCGTTACCTTGTTTCCATCTCTGTGTGCTATCAGTTTCTCTCTCTTCCTTTCCTTTGTACGTAGACTCTTTCTCGTCCATATATACTCCTTTACTCGTTCCCTCTTGCTATCCCTTTCCTGTTAACTGCCAACGTAGCTTGTTTCTTCTAACCCATCGATTATCAACCTTGACATCGAGTCACAATGTCATCTGATCTCTCCATTATTCTACCTCGTGTTCTGATCGTTTCTAGGCGAAGCGTTCGCAAGAACAAGTTCGTCGATTTCGTCGGTAAGTCTTATTAGTTCTCATTGATTCAAAGTTCTTCTCTTCAGCATCCGTTAGATTCAATCACAGTTTTCCAGTCATTTATGCTGCGTAGATTCTGATCTTAGTACGTAGGTCTCACTGTTACGTTCATTTGCCTAGCCTTTTGGATGAGTCTTTACTCTCTAGTCGTCCTTAGAGGTTAGATGTGCGATCATGTTTGATTAAATTTGTTATTTTCTGATTTTTTTTCCCAGGGGAATATCATCTAGATCTTATAGTAAGGTATAGTGCAGTACCAGTTATTGTGCCTCGCGTTACTGGGGTACACATGCTATTGGACAGCTTCGAGCCAATTCATGGTGTTCTTCTGTGTGAAGGAGAAGACATTGATCCTTCTTTGTACGATGCAGAGGCCTCGGGTCTGTCACAAGAAGAATTAGAAGAAATCAGAAGGCTTCATGCCAGTGATAGCTCCATTGATAGAGAGAAAGATTCAATTGAATTACGCCTCGCGAAGCTATGCCTGGAAAGGAACATACCCTATCTGGGAATCTGCAGGGGGTCACAGGTCCTAAATGTTGCATGTGGGGGTACCCTATACCAGGACATAGAGAAGGAGGTATCAAAAAAGTGTCCTAACAGCCAGAGAGTGACGCATATTAACTATGATGATTATGATGGTCACAGGCATGAGGTGAAGGTG
The DNA here is from genome assembly GCA_026686845.1 of Adenanthera pavonina. NCBI lineage: Eukaryota > Viridiplantae > Streptophyta > Magnoliopsida > Fabales > Fabaceae > Adenanthera > Adenanthera pavonina. The sequence goes on along the minus strand of JAIVEN010000001.1, from coordinate 45,678,136 downwards.
GTGGAGAACACGCCATTGCATCAATGGTTTAAGCAGTCTTTGGAAGAACTAGGGGACATGAAGATTAGGGTTAATAGTTATCACCATCAAGGAGTTCAGAGATTGGCTCAAAGATTTGTTCCGATGGCGTTTGCACCAGATGGTTTGATTGAAGGGTTTTATGACCCTGATGCTTATAATCCTGAAGAGGGTAAGTTCATCATGGGATTGCAGTTTCATCCAGAGCGTATGAGGAAGCCAGACTCCGATGATTTTGATTATCCAGGATGTCCCTTTGCCTACAAGGTTCCATAATGCTTTCTATTTGTTTTCTGGGAAAATTGACTGTTGATAAGTTGGATTATAACATTGTGAATTTAATGGAAACTGACTGTGCAGGAATTTGTCAAGGCAGTGATAGCATATCAGAAGAAGCTGAATGCTTCAACTTCCATTGAAAAGCCTCTAAAGCTTAACAAGGAAATGGAGCACAAAAGGAATATTATCATGAGAAGCTTTTCAATTGCGAAGAATCTTTATGACACCGGGCGTGGGATGTATCCTGTCAACGATTCTGAACTTGAAGCTGGTGCTGAATTTCTTGAGGTACTTTACGGACTCATATTGGAAATTTAACTGTTCCACACTTCTACCAATATATTGATTCCTCCAAAATTATCAGAATATTTTAACTACTTACAGCACACTAACATACAAATGACTGATCTGACAAGAAACTGATATAAGTTTTTGTTTGTATTTTTTTTCTAGATTTCTTGTCACTAAAATATGATGAACTTTGGCCATTTTCTTTCTGTTTTCTGCAGTCAAATACAGCATTGAGTGCGCAGCAAGAGAAAAGGTTAAAGCAAATGGGTGCCACAGTGAGGAATGGAGGGTCATACATAGAGAGATTGAAGATGAATGAGGAGAGAGAAAAAATTGCAAGGAAAGTTTTTGACAAAATGTCAGTGGAACAGTTATCTGAGCTCTTGTCTTTCTATCATACCATGGGGCAGATTTGTTCTGAAGTCTTGGAAAAAAATATACAAGGCCTTGTCAATGACTGTAGTTGATGTTTTCGTTAGTGTTTCTCCATGATTTCTGAGAAATTGTTGTCATGGTTCATATTGAATCTTTATGTATGTGAATTTTATAATATGTGTTAAATAAACTTAGACCATATAAACATATATGTGAATTTTCTTTCTCTTCGGTGGCCTTGAAATAACTCCGCCTATGTAGTGTCATAGCCGGTTCCAAGCCCAACTAAAGGAAGAGGGTTGTGTTAGGCTCTCGACAGCCAACGTAAAAATTTGTCGAATCTTTATGACATGGATCAGAGACGTATATGTGCTAAAGTTAAGTCATTGTCTAGAAGTAACGTGTTGTATGGCTCGAATGCAGTGTCAAATGGGTTAGAGCCGCTATATCGGCGCCCGGGTATAGTGTTAAATGAGTAAGGATTCCCATATCATTCTAAATGGATGCAGGTAAAGAAGTTAGCCCAAGAAAGTAAGATTAGATTTGGTTTTTGGAATATTGGAATGTTAACAAGTAAATCTATGGAGGTGGTGGATGATATGATTCGGAGGAGAATTAACATTTTATGCCTTTAAGAAACTAAATGAGTGAGAGAAAAGACTAAGGAGTTAGACACTATTGGTTTTAAACTTTGGTACATGGGGAAGGTTAGAGCAATGAATGGAGTTGGTATTACTGTGGACAAACATTGGAAAAAGAATATGGTAGAAGTCAAAAGGATTGGAGATAAGATCTTATCCTTAAAATTAACCATTGGACGCAATACTTTCAATGTTATTAGTGCTTATGCACCTCAACTAGAGTTGGAAGCACATATTAAGGAAAAATTTTGAGAAGATTTTGAGGGTTTGGTTCAAGATATCCCACAAGAGGAAAAGATCCTCATTGGGGAGGACCTTAATGGTCATGTGGAAAAAGAGACAGGGCAATATACAGGAGTTCATGGTGGCTATGGTTTTGGAGAAGTAAATGAGGAGGTACATTCCATTCTTGATTTTTCAATGGCTTACAATCTCACGATTGTAAACACCTGTTTCAAGAAGTGGGATGAGCATTTAATCACATATAAGAGTGGAGTTCAAAGGTCACAAATTGACTTCTTTTTGGTAAGGAACTCAGATAGAAGAGCTTGTAAAGACTGCAAATTAATCCTTGGTGGGAGCTTAACTTCACAACATAGGGTCTAGGTCCTTGATGTGCTGGTTAAAATTCGTAAACTAAAAAGTCGTAAAGCCTTAAATCCTAGGATTAAGTGGTGGCAACTAAAAGGTGAGAAATAAGTGACCTTTACGAGAAAAGTTATGAAGGAATGTAATTGGGACTCGCAAGGAAGTACTAACATCTTGTGGGATGAGATGACTAAAAGGATCAGAGATACCATTCAAGTAGTATTGGGTGAATTCAAAGGTTTTGGATATAAAGATAAAGAATCTTGGTTGTGGAATGAGAGTGTGCAGGAGAAGGTCAAACATTAAAAAGAGTGTTTCAAAGCCTTGTATTTATGCAATAATGATGAAAATTGGAAATGTTATCGGTTGGCTAAAAAGGAAACTAAAAAAGTAGTGAGCCAGATTAGATCTAAAACTTTTTAGGAATTCTAACAAGATTTAGGAGCGAAAAAATGGTGAATGTAAGATTTACAAAATTGCCAAGAGAAGGGAAAGAAAGTTAGGAGATTTGGACCAAGTAAGATGCATTAAGAATAAGGAAGGAAAAATTTTGGTTACAGATGATGATATCAAAGAAAGATGGGAGAGCTACCTTTTTAAGCTTTTCAATAATAGATTGAGTATGACTATTGATATTCAAGAATTAACAACCCATGAAGATGATCTCAATTTGAACTTCTATTATAGGATTTGGGTTGGAGAGGTAAAAAAAGCTCTTAAGAGAATAGATAATGGTAAAACTATTGATTCCGATGGTATTCTTATCCAAGTTTGGAAGTACTTAGTAGAGAAGAGGGTTTTGTGGTTCACTAAGTTATTCAATGAGATTTTAAGATTAAAGAAAATACCGGAGGAATGGAGAAAGAGCACTCTAGTGCCTATATACAAGAACAATGGGGATATTTAAAATTGTTCTAATTATTGGGGGATAAAACTCATGAGTTACACCATGAAATTTTAGGAAAAAGTGATTGTGCATAGACTCAGAAAAAAGTCTTATATTTCGGAAAACTAATTTGGATTTATGCTAGGACGGTCTACAATATAAGCTATTTATTTATTAAGGGGTTTGGTTGAAAGATATTGGAGTAAAGAGTGAGACCTGCATATAATTTTCATTGATTTGGAAAACACCTATGATAGAGTATCAAGAGATGTACTGTGGAAAGTAATGGAGAATAAAGGTGTCCGTGCGACTTATATTTGAGCCATAAAAGATATGTATGAGGGGGAAATAACAAGTGTGAAAACCCTTAGAGGTGTGACTAAGGACTTTCCTATAATGATAGGCTTACATCAAGGATCTTCCTTGAGTCCATATCTGTTTGATCTGGTTTTGGATGTTCTAACAGAACACATACAGGAGAAATTCCAAAATGTATGCTCATCGTGGATGATATAGTTTTAATTGAGGACTTAAGAGAAGAGGTCAACTCTAAACTTGAGTTATAGAGACGCACTTTGGAATCAAAAGGTTTCTCCGTTTGAGTAAAAGCAAGACGGAATATTTGCTTTGCAAATTTAATAAGAGGCCAATTATTAATAATTCAGAGGTAAAAATTGGAGAGCAAGTCATTTCAGAAGTATCAAAGTTTAGATATTCGGGGTCAATATTACAAAGTGATAGTGAATTTGATGGGGATATTATGCATATGATACAAGCTATGTGGTTAAAGTGGAGGAAAGCATCAGGAGTTATTTGTGACCATAAGGTATCTATTAAGTTTAAAGGAAAATTTTATCAAACTGCTATAAGACCAGCGATGCTATATGGTAGTGAATGTTGGACTTTGAAAGGACAATAAGAGTGTAAGATAGGAGTAACAGAGATGAGAATATTGAGATGGATGTGTGGTTATACAAAATTGTATAAGATACAAAATGACTGCATACGAAGGAAAGTTGGAGTAATACCTATTGAGGAGAAAATAGTAGAAAATCTTTTAAGGTGGTTTGAGCATGTACAAAGAAGAGAGCAAGATGAGCCAGTGAAGAGAGTTGATCAAATGGCTTGGAACCCTATCAAAAGGCGTAGAGGAAGACCAAAAAGGACACTAAGGGAAGTTATAAGGAATGATCTTTTGAGAAATGATTTATCTGAGGAAATAGTGTTTGATATAGCCTATTGGCGTCATATGATCCATGTAGCTGATCTCACTTAGTGGGATAAGGCTAATGTTAATGTTGTTGTTGTTGTTTGGTGGCCTTGAAATACTTGTTGCTAAGTTGGGTTGTTTGCTCTTTTGTCTTGGGGTGATAGTTTTCTTCTCAATTTGTATCAATTTCAACTTGTACTGTCTTGTTCCTTTGCATTTCCTGGCTATATATATATATGGATATGTTAGGGAAGAAACTATCATTACTATTGTTATTTTGATAATAATAGAAATAAAAATTAAGAGGACTTCAGTGTGAAATCCTCAAGATTGATAATATATATCTAGCTCCTCCATTAATTGCTCCCGTTCTAGAATCCTCAGCACATAATCCCAACTCAAGTTTTACGAAATCTAGATATATGATAATCCTTCTTTGTATTGTGTGGCCCTAGCTAGTATCACACTACTTCTTTTCCAAAAATAGAAGAGATATGCTCCTCATAGTCAATCGACTTGGGAATGTTTATATTGTTAAAGAATCTGGTAAGGAGATTCCCTTGTAATTATACGAAGTAAAATATCTTTTTAACAAATGGGTGTTAATGGATTTCTCTAGTGAGACTGTACATATGATTTACTTTTCGCATTATGCTTATCCTTCTTAATTTGTCTCTCTTTAACATAATAAGATCCTAGCAAAAGAGGGTTCATATTTCTTATATGGTCTTCCCTCTCGTATTTTCTAACCTGCACATGAATGAATTTAACAATTAAAACAACCTTTTAATTACCATGTTGCCTCTATTACCACTCCACGATACTAATAAATGGATTAATTAAATCTCCTTCAAATGTCATGTTGCTTTAAGCTCCTTGATATAGATGCTTTATTTGCTGAGCCTCCTCCTTTATTAATAGCCTCAATTTGATTAACTTTCTAGCCATCAGGGTTACTTCTATCTCTTGTAATCCACATATAAAATATAAAGGATATCTTGTCTCCTAGTTTCTTGAAGCCATGTAACTTTACTTGTTGATGTTCCATTTTCTTTTAAATAGAAAACCAAATTCGAATACAAACAATAATGTTCCCTAATCTTGAATAAAGTCTACCTTCGAGGCTAGGGGATAGGCAAAATCAACTAAAACAAAAATGCATATATAGAAGAAAAAGTAAATATTTAAACACACTCAGTTTGTAGTAAGTAAAGGGGATATATATATATATATATTTTCTGCACTTGAAAGTGATGTTGCTGTTAAGTAATAAAGAGTTATTATATTTGTTAAATATATTTGTATTGTTCTGTTAGGTGGTCATGATAGGTTAGTTATGAGTTAAGATTAGATTTGTTATTGGACTAAAGCTAACTATATATATATATCCGAGTTTCATTCTTTAAAGTGTATCTTCTCTTATTCAATAATAGAATCATTCAGATATCATTCTCTTCTTAAATTTGTGAAATTCAAGATGGTATCAAAGCTTTTAGGATAGATTCATGGGTGATAATTCATCAAGCTCTTCTCCTACACTCTCACCTTCAACAAGCAATATTTCTGGCAATCAAGCTATGGCTTCAACATCTAGTTCCTTGCTTCTCCCTCATGTTCTTGCTCATTCGATATCCATTAGATTGGATGATACAAATTACTTACCTTGGAAATAGCAAGTCTCTGTTGCAATTAGAGGTCATAAGTTGCTCAATCTTCTTGACAAGAAGAATGTTCCACCAAAGTTCTTTACCCCAGAAGATGAAGTAGAAGAAAGACTTAGCGATGATTATCAAAAGTAGCTTGAGCAAAATTCTCTCTTGGTCTCTTGGCTACTATCTTCCATGTCCAATTCAGCAACCACTCAAATGGTAAGGTGTGCGCATGTATTTCAAATCTGGGAAAGATTGGAGAAGTATTATGCCTCACACACCAAGGCCAAGATTAAGTCTGTCAAAACACAATTAAAGATGAACAAGAAAGGTAACATCAAAGTTTCTTAGTATCTTTTGAATGTTAAGAGATTGGTAGATGCTCTAGCTGCTATAGGGGCTCCATTGTCATCATCAGATCACATAGATGCTATTTTCGATGGTTTACCTGAATAATATGATGGTTTCATTACCTCAGTCACATTAAGATTAGATCCATATACTATAGTGGATATAGAAGGCATACTTCTTGCTCAAGAAGAAAGAATTGAGAAACATAGCAAGCCACTTGTCGTTGAAGGATCTTTAGCACTAAATCCATCCTTTCAAGCTAATACATCTACAGGACCTGCTAATCCTAGAAGAGGACAAGGGAGAGGCCAGCTGCTCAATTTTGGGAGGTTCTCCAAGCAGTAAGGAAAAGGTTTCAATTTTAGTGCTCATAGAGGCGAAGGAAATTCCTTTGGTAGAACACAATGAGATGGTAGACGATCAAATTGGTCAGGTGTTCAATGTCAACTCTATGGAAGAAATGGGCACCATACTTGGAATTGTTAGTATTGATTTGATGAACAATACTATGGACCTTTTAGACAAAATCAAGGACAAGCTACATAATTTGCACAACTTGCAAATCAGATCAATACTAGTGCATTGATTGCCTCCTTTGCTGTTCCTGAAACTATTCTTGACCTAACATGGTATCCTGATACAGTTGCAAACAAACAAATGAATTCTGATAGCAATAGCCTAGAATAGAAGTCTCGATATTTAGGACAAGAAATGGTCATCATAGGTGATAGTACAGGTTTGGAAATTGCCCATATTGGTAGCTCCAAAGTTATTGCATGTTATGTGATTTTATTATTAAACAAATTATTTCACATGTCTGATATAACTAAGAATTTGATGAGTACGAGATAGTTTTGCAAAGACAATGATGTATATTTTGAATTTTACTCTGATGATTGCTTTATTAAATCATAGGAAACCAAGGAGGTTCTCTTGCATGGGAAAGTTGAAAATGGAGATTACAAGTTTGATAAATTGAACCTTGTAACTAATGTTCTTTCAACCCATAAAGATCTAGTGGATAATAAAAGTAGTGCTGAATGTGGGAATTATGATTTATATGCTATAAATACTAGTTTGAATTCTTCTCTTATATCCCTGAATGTATGGCATCAAAGGTTAAGACATGCCTCGAAAAGAGTTGTTGATTTTGTAATGATATCTACCAATATTAAGGCAAATAAAGATTCAGTTTCAAATGATATATGTGTACGTTGTTTAGTTGCTAAGTCTCATCATTTACCTTTTAATGATCAAATTTGGTGTATCATGAACCTTTACAGCTTGTTTTCTTTGATGTGTGGGGTCCCTTTCTTGTTACCTCTTGTGATAGATATAGATACCATGTAACTTTTATATTTGCATATTCTAGGTTAACTTGGCTTTTCTTGTTAAAACAAAAATCAGAAGTTGCCACTACCTTTATTAAGTTTAAGTCTACGACTAAATTACAATTAGGTTACAAATTGAAAGCTCTCCAATTTGTTGGTGGAGACGAATATAAAGCTTTGGGTTCTATTCTTTAGGCATATGGTGTTGTTCATAATATAAACTGTTCATACACAACTCGGTAAAATGGGTGTGCTGACAAAAAACATAGACATATAACTGAAATGGGTTTAACTTTGCTTGTTATTGCTTCCATGCCTCTAGCGTATTGGGCTCATACTTTTTCTTGTGCCAGTTATATTATAAATTGATTACCAGCATAGAATCTAAATAAAAAATCTCCTTATGAAATTTTACATGGGTTACTTCCAGATTATTTGAAACTGAGAACCTTTAGTTGCATGTGTTTCCTTACTTAAGACCATATTCTGATCATAAGTTAAAAATAAGGTCTAAAGTTTGTGTGTTTGTAGGTTACAATGCTTAATATAAAGGGTACCTATGTATGGATGAAAACAAAAGAATATATGTAACTAGGCATGTTATTTTTAAGGAAGATTAGTTTCCTTTTAAACATGGTTTTCTGTCACAAGATCTACATGAAACACCTACTAATAACAATACTGGTTCTTCTCAATCTATTTTTGTGATAAGGAATAAATATGAATTTAATTTTGAAATAGATTTTCCAAGTTTTAATGTGTCACAATAGGTTCAAAATGATATAGCAGAGAATACTAATGTAAATAATGAGCTAATAGATTTTCAACCTATGGATCAACAAGAAAAGGAAGTCATCACCACTGTAGAAGCACCTGGACAATTGACAAAAAATGTACATCCTATGATTACACGATCAAAAGCAGGAATTTTTAAACTGAAGGCATACACAACTGAAGCTGAACCTACATCAGTTGACATAGCTTTGATTATACCAGAATGGAAACAAGCAATGATAGAAGAATATTAAGACTTGATGAAAACAAATAAGTGGAGTTTGGTTGATCTACCTCAAAACAAAACAGTTATTGGATGCAAATGGGTTTTTTAGAATAAAAAGAAAACCTGATGGCTCAATATAAAAATACGAGGCAAGATTGGTAGCTTAAGGTTTTCACTAAAGGTCAGGGGTAGATTATGATGAGACATTTAGTCTTGTGGTAAAGCCTACTACCATAAGAGTGGTTCTTACACTTGTATTGAGCAGAGGGTGGAATGTGCATCAATATTAAATGTGAATAGTGCCCTTTTGAATGGAGAATTACATGAAGAAAGCTATATGATGCAGCCATAAGGATTTGTTAGTTCCTATCCAAATCAAGTTTGCAAATTGAATAAAGCTATTTATGGGTTGAAATAAGCTCCTAAAGCTTGGTTTGAAAAACTAACTGCAACACTTGAGCAACTTGGTTTTCAATCTAGTAAATGCGATAAGTCTTTGCTTTTATTGATGGTATTGGTCTATGTTGATGACATAATTGTGACAGGTATATCAAAGGACAAAATCAATGAGTTAGGGGAATTGCACTATTTTCTAGGAATACAAGTATAACATACTAAACAAGGAGAAATGCACTTATCTCAGTCAAATTATATTGTAGATCTGTTTAATAAAACTGGAATGAAAGATACTAAACCAGCTCCAAGTCCAATGATGAGTGGTCTAAAGCTTTCAGCTAAAGTTGGTCAACCTATGGAAAATTCTTTTCAATACAAATTAGTAGTTGGAGTTTCTTAATATATCACTATAACCAGACATGAGATCGCTTCTAGTGTGAATAAACTATGTCAGTTTATGTGTCGACCATTAGACACACATTGGAGTAGTTAAATGGCTATTAAGATATCTGAAAGAAACTATTAACTTTGGTCTTCACTTGAGGAAGCGTAGTGACCTTAAATTAATGGCTTTTAGTGGTGTTGATTGGGCCTCAGATATTGATAACATGCATTCTACTTCTAGTACGTGTGTTTTTCTAGGACATAATCTTGTCTCTTGGCTTTCAAGAAAACAAAAGGTAGTCTCAAGGTCAAGCATAGAAGTTGAGTACAGAAGCTTAGCATTGGTGGTTGCAGAAATTGAATGGGTCAAGTCATTAATGGAAGAGTTACAAATTTACAAAAAACAAGCTCCAAAGATATATTGTGACAATTTGAGCGCAATATTATTAAGTGCAAATCCAATAATGCATGATAAATCAAAACATTTTGAGTTGGATTTACATTTTGTATGAGAGAAGATGTTGTCTAAATAGATTGATGTTCAACATATACCTGCTGATGAACAAATGGCAAATGTTTTGACAAAACCATTGGCGAGACAAAGGTTTGAGATGTTAAGGTACAAACTCAGGGTTGAAAATCTTCAGGCCCTAAGTTTGAGGGGGGCTATTAAGTAATAAAGAGTTATTATATTTGTTAATTATATTTGTTAGTGTTTTTTTAGGTGGTTATGATAGGTTAGTTATGAGTTAAGATTATATTTGTTATTTGTTGTTATGAGACTCACTGACTATAGTTAGCTATATATATATATCTTAGTTTCATTCTTTAAAGTGTATCTTCTCTTATTCAATAATAGAATCATTTATATATCATTCTTTTCTCAAATTATTTGAAATTCAAGAGTTCCTACAGTGCTAACTCAACAATATAGGCAAAGCTTGTGTGAATTGTCTTCTTATAAACAAAATCATTCTCACATATTAACAATTTGAGTTTCTATACTATGTTCCTGCAAATTGTGAAGGTAGAGTTATTGTACTAGTATGCTTTTCATATAATAATCTGAAACCATCTGTCACTATATTCTCCATTACGATCACCCTTCCAAATCGGTATTTTGTTTCTAATTAATTAAGGAATAAACTAATGCGGAGATTTGTTGCTCAATTTAAGAAGAATAATTATTTATATGAATTGAAATATTCCATTCTTTTTGTATATATGCAACATAAGACCTGTAATTATCAAAATTTGAGAACCTTGACTTGGCTGTATAAGCTTAAGCTATTAATTATAGGTGATGATTACTAATACCTTTCCATGCCTAACTTGCCATAGAAGCTAAAAAGAAACTAAAAATTTCTAACAGAATCTTGTTACATGAGCTGGCTTGGGAATATGTTGATGGCCATGAATAAAGGATTCGATTTTGGCACACATAGTGAATCTTTACATTGCATTGAAAGGTCAATTTTGCTTATAGAATAAATAGGGCATTCCCTCACTCTCTCTGTGTGTTTATTCGTAAAAGAAATTGATACCCTATTAGTCAACTGAACCAACTAGATCTTCTAAATCCTCCATTTTATGTCTTTTGAAGCTGATCTCTAACAAAGGCTTCTAGTTTAGTTCATTCAAATATTACTCTTTAATTTAACCGTTCAATTATTAGGAACTATGAACATAACGTACGCACCAAAAGAAAGTCTAAAATATTTAGCATATAGGTAATATATCAGACACAGAGACAACTTATTTTGAGTTGTGTTCATGCTTCATCTATTTCTCTCAAAAACTTCAAGACCCAAACCTATATACTTGCTCATTCTCTGCGAAGGATCAACTGGTTTCCTTCTTTTCACATTGTACCCTCTTTCTTTCCTTCTTCTACATACTGATCAAATGTCTTCTTTCTCATCATGCTTCTACAATTACTACAACAATTGTTCAAATCTCTTTAGGAAACTTCACCAACATTGGTATTCCTTTTCTTTGGAGATTTCTGGCTTGGAGGATGTGGCCAACCCTCAGTATGTATGTATATGCCAAAATAGACTTTTTTTGGTTATTATTTTTGCCTTTTTTTTTTGCAGTTATTTTGGCTTTTCTTGATAGTTATTAACCACAAAGAATGCTAGCACCGAGAAAAGTCGAGACTTTCATTGGTACTTAATTATTGCCAACAAAAGTAGCCATACATTGGTGGTTATATAAAAAACCACAAAGGAAAACATTTTTCCATTTAAAATATTTTTTTTATTTTGATTATTTTTGTTAGCGGTTGTTCTAGGCAACCGCCAACTCATTCCTTTTTTTTTTTTTAAAAGAAAATTTGAGGATTTGAAATAAACAATTTCCCATTTATATCACGGAAATTTAAATTCAAGGACTCACTTAGATAAGAACTGAATAGAAAAATTAAAATCAGCATAAACCAAATTTGAATTTCTATCAAAATTAAAATTTATGATGGGATATTTAAAGAAGAGGAAGAAGAAGCACAAAATAAAATTCTAAAATTAAAAAACTAAACTGGAGTAGACAAGAGGCACTACATTGGGAAAATAATAAACAAAATTGTATACAAAAAAAAATCTTCATCCCCCACTTTATCATGTACATTGCGTGAAGCAATTAAACCTTCTTGAGCAACTCTATTGCCTGCATCACTAACTCTATCTTTGACATCTTGTAGTTGAGATCCTTGCACAGTCATCTCTTTGTTGATATGTTTGAAAGTCAGCTCTTTAGTCGCAAGAAGATTCTAGATTTGGCACTTAGAAGCTAGTGCACAACAAGGATCCACAACTCTATGAGATCTGGTGTGTAGTATACATCGTCTTGTGCTTGTAGCTCTCAATTTGATCAAGTAGAAAAAAGTGGATGGGGAGAAAGAAGAAAGGAAGGAGGGAGGGAGGGAATAGGAAAATTGCATATTGAAGAAGAAAGAAGTCAATGGGTATGGAGAGAGAAAAAGAAGGAAAGATGTAAATGATTTTGACACATGAAAAGAAAGGGAGTGGTTGTGAGAGAGAAAAGTGAGAAACATAAAAAGAAAAGGAGTAGGTGTGGTAGAGAAAAGTGAGAAAATGGTGTGGAAAGAGAAAAGCAAGAGGTGTTATTTAAATAATCTGGACCATTAAATTTTTTTAATCAACAATTATGCATATCAATCCATGCCATATATTTCTTTTGAAATAAAGTTATTCAGACTTTTCTTGGTGGTTATTTATTTAACCGTCAAGAAAAGACTCAGTCTAATTTTTGTTGGCGTTTTTTCCTATAATCATCAACTATTAAGCGCCAAAAAAAGCTATTTTTGGTGTAGTGCTTAGACTGGAATAGTTGAGACCCCAACGAGAGTCCACACGAATGATCAACAACGCAAGGTACCTAGTCTTAGATGCTAACCCAAAAGACCACATTCAGCTCAGAATCGCCAAATTCGACTATGCTCTTCCAACTTCCTCATGACAAACCATAGATTCTAACCTATTCAAATGGAAGGCCACCATAACGTTACTTTGTTCTATGGGTGTCCAGCTTTGATAGCTTCAGGTTTTAGAGGACATTTTTCTTGTAAAATGAGTGGCGTTGTTGATGAATAAGCTTATGCTCAGCCTGGAGCCATGTGTCCTGGGTTATGTGACAAGAGTGCGATTCTTCCAATTCCTTCGGGGTACAGTAACGACGCTGCTCAGAATCTGACTATCTGGAAACGAGCACTTACGTGGGTATTGACAGAGTATATTAAAGAAAAGGTAGCTTTTCTTCAGTTAACTAGTTTACTTAATTTGATCAGTTTGTTGTAGCTGTACTTATTCGGTTAATTTGATACTCAATGAAGTAAAGCATACTGATCTTATTCGGTTAGCTGTACTTTTTGCCTTCCCCTATTCTTCCTTTCTTCTGCCAGTCTCATGCCCTTTCTCTTTAATATACCCTGTCAGGTGTTTATATGAAGTGGATCTTTGGTGTTGAGGGATGTGATTGGTGTGAAAGATCAGGAGGCGTCTTTGATTTTGATAGACATGGGTTGAGCCAAGCCAACTCACTCCTAATGGGCCAGAATTTTCTCAGCACAACCCATTGAGGACTAGCTACAGGTGGGGCCTAGCAGGGCAGGCCCACTTTTTTATATTAGAGAAAATAAATTAACGCTATATTTTTTTAAAAAATATCATTTAACTCCTAAGATATGTTACATAAAAAAAATCTTTAAATTTTATTTTTTTAAAGAAATTAATTTTTTCATAATTTAATACTGTGATTTTTTTAATGAATGTAACGACAAACTTTTAATATCAATCAAAATCCTTTAAAATTTTTTTATTCCTAAAATATTTCTTATAATAATTTAATTTAAATTGAATTTTTAAATATTTTTTTCATGTGATTAAAATTTTAAAAAAAACTAAAATTTATTTTTATTTAAAAATTACTAATTACTAATTACACTTGGCAAAAATATTACTAATCAGTACATATTACAACTTCTTATAAAAAATCAATTTAAATATAAATTTATTTACTGCAAAATAATAGCAATACATATTCTATCAATTACATTAATTTCTAGAAAAAAAAAGTAGGCTAAACTGGCCTTGTACATATTACCAAATGTAAGTTTTGACACAAGATGAATGAAACAATCCGTTACTGGAAAACGCCAAAACCACAGCATGGATCCCAACCGCCTCAAATACGTACGTCCATCCACTATGCCTACTTTGGTCCAAAAAAAAAATCACTATGCCTATATCTTTCTGAATTACCTGTTTTAATTTGGAAAATTACATTTATGTTTTATGAACCATATTGTAATTGCAATTTTGGTGCGTCGAAATTGAAAATGAAAAAAATGGGTCCTACAAGTTTATTTTTGGCTAGATCCTATCATTTCATTTGGATAGGGGAAAGAAAAAAATTCGTAGAAAATACGGGTGAACCAAATCAAAAAATTGTCCAAGTTTACCTATGTTTTCCCCCAAGTTTTCTTTTTCTTTATATTTTCTCTCCTATCCAAATGAAGGATACAAGTCAAAATTATAATAATGTCTATCAAGCATGAAATTTTGAGAGAAAATGTCGGTATAAAATTATGCACAGGTTTAAATTGGAGAAATGACGGGGATATAAGATTTTCTATAACATGTAACTTTTATATATTAATTTTTAACTGCTTGAATTGCTATACTAAACTGGAGACCAGCATCATAGAAACATGCTTTTGCATTTAGAAAGAATGTGATAAAAATATATAAGTGAATCTACTCTCTCTCTACCTCTAGGTCTATTTACTGTTTCTCTTTGATTATATATATAGTAAATTTATGATTGGAGAGACTTAGCATCGTAATTTGAATAAAAAGAACATATTCTTAAATGTTTTAAATATATAAATGAGTTTAATATTTTAGGTTAAAATCTTAAATGTGTCATGTGAAACATCGATAAAAAATGTATCATGTGAATAAAAAGAACATATTCTTAAACTCATCTAAAAAGAGAATAATGTAAACAAATCTTGAACATACTTTGACAATAACAATAAACAAAATTATTAATTCAACGGTTGAATGATTCAAAATTAACGGAGTTCTTATTTCTTCTAGAACATAATAATTAACTTAGATAGCAGCCACGATTTGGACATATACCTTACCTATTACTTTATTAGAATGGATTTAGTATCATAGGCATATTTTTTTTTAGAATTATTTTAATTTAATTTATTAGATTTTAATATTTTTTTAAATGAAATAATACATAAAATAAAAATAATTTTTTAACTATAATTTAAAAACAATCAATTTAAGTAATATTTACAATCTCATTAGAATTATTTTAATATAATTTTTTCCCACTTCAAAGGTTAACCCATCTCTTTCTGACAAACTTTACCAGTTTACAAATGTAAGGAGAAATTGACTACATTTTTCACAGTATCATTTGTCAAAGAGAGTCGTCTAGGCAGGCTGTGACATCGTCCGTAATCCCTTTCATCCTGTTGAATATTAGGGTATGAAATAAGTAATTAATTAGATTTGGAAAAAATTTCACCCAAACACGCAAATAAAATCCCTTTCAGTGTAACTATATTATCTTTTGTTATTTATATTTATAGCCATTAATTTGCTTATAAAATGTTTATTTATATTACAATTATTATTTTTATAGTTTATTGGTAGAACCCGCATATAGATGCTACTTGATTTGTATGTTTCCTTTTTATTTCTTAAATTTTGACTTAGAAACTCCGTGTATAATAAAATTGGAATATATTTATTTAGTTCTTAATATAAATCATTTTTAATACATCAATGAAACCAAAATAAAGTTAGTTGTATTAATAGAATTATCTAAAAATTACTTTGGTTTTCATTTTTTTTTTCTCATAAACACCATAATAAATTAAAAAATATTTTTTATAGCAATTAATACTTTATAAAATAATTGATAAAAAATACATTTTTAAAATAAAATAATTAGTATTCCACAAAATTGTTGTAAAATAACTTATATTTTGAATCATAAAATTTTTTAAAAGATAACTTAAATAAACAATGAAAAAAAATATAAAGTCGTCAATGAATTAGCTTACCCAACACTGTAGTAATATATTCTTGCAAGAAAATTTTTCCTCTCGTATTTGCCATGCATTTTCACATTTATTATATTGTATATGTTTGATTTGAGGGATTTGGAATTTGGAAAAATTTTTCCTCTCCTTTTTCTATAAGGAGAGGAGGCGGAAAAGTGCTTCCGCCCTTTCACTTGGATTCGACCCCTCGCCCCTCCTCCGTATCTATCACGCCAAACAGACCTATTAATTTCTTATCACTTTGTCAAACATGAGCAGAAAGTCAATTAACTCCGACTCAGTCCCGCTTCTCGAAACTTATTTATGGGATTTTTTTTATTATGTATGGGACTTTGAAATTGGACAATTCTAGAATTCTTGTTTGCGTGACGGAAAATATAGACTAAACTAAGGTTGTCATTTTGCTCAAATCTCCCAGAATTTCAAAACTGTGGAAATTTCGATGGAGGCCTTGCTTTTCAAATCCGAGAATGTGAGACAGATGTTTCGTGCACACCTATATCTTCCATTATACAATTTCATAACTCTGAAACCCCTTTTTTCGAGTGTTCATTTTTTTTCCCCAAGAATGAACCCTCGGCTTCACCCATGTTCCATTTTCTTCTCTCTGGTTGTACTTTTCATCTCAACCGATATTCCCACATCTGTTTGTGCCGATGATAGCAACCAGTACACAAACTGCAGTAGCCACTTTAGCTGTGGAAACATCAGTAACGTGGGCTATCCATTCTGGGGGGATAACCGAGCAGAATACTGTGGTAAGCCTGGCTTCCAACTCTCTTGCCAAGACAGTATTCCAAAGTTAATCGTCAGCCCTATCACTTACCGGATTCTGAATTTCAGCTTCAGCGATCAAAGTCTCACAGTGGCTAGAGATGATTATTGGAAAACTCTATGTCCAAGTCAATACATAAACACCAGCTTTGATTCCACCAACTTCAAACATGCTGATGGGTTTCAGAACATGATTCTGCTCTATGAATGCAGTAACAATGAAAATCCAGTGAGTCAGTTCACCTTGTCACCTGAACACAAACAGTGCTCTAGCAATGGTAGTACAAGCCAAAATAATGTCTACTACGGTAGTGAATCTATGGCTTCGGGTATTGATCTGGAAGGAATTTGCAAGGTGGTTGTTATTCCTATAAAGGAAGACTATGTTACTCTGGTAATGTCCCTTCAAAAGGATATAGTAGACGCAATAGACGATGGATTTGGATTGCAATGGATGGTAGATAATAATGAGTGCAACGACTGTGTCAGTTCTGGTGGCCAGTGCGGGTATACTAATACTACTCAGAAATTCACCTGTTTTTGCAACAACGGGCGTCAAGGAACTACTTGTTCAGGTATGTTTGTTAATTAACTTTGGCCTACATATGTTAAGTAGTACGTTGATAGCTATTGTTAATTCCCCAAAGCAGCGCCACAACAGTTGAAGAAGAGTAGAAGACAAGGTTAAACGAATTATTAAGACACTATATATATATATATATATATTTTGTGGAATCATATATATGGCGTCTTGTTTGTATCCACGCTTTCCTCGTTTTCTGGGATGCTGAAAAACGAATTGAATATTGACTTCTTCAGCCTCCTTCAGAAAGCCAAAACTTTAGTAATTTTGACAAAACATCTCCAAGATATGTTTGTTTATTTCAAGCTCAAGTGACGCCGCATTTGAACTTTTCACATATTTTGCATATTCCCCTGCATGTAGAAGATTCAAATTTGATATTTGATTCTCCCATTGTGACTCTTTCCTAGGTGGACTCGATCTAGATATACTATATTGTAGGGAATTCTTCCATGTTTGGAACTCTATGTAGCGTAGAATCTCGGTTGTTCTCAGGTAGCTCTCATCTACCTGCAAAACAGATATCTTCTTCTAGAAACTGGGAATGTGGATTTTAGTGTTTATAATTTAGTAAAGTTGAAAACGCGTGTCACATGTTTGACTTTAAGGTAACCATGAGTCAGGGCGAGGGTAAGCTTTATCAGTGGGTGATAAAGTTTACATATATAAACAAATAATTAAAATTATTAAATTTTATAAAATTTATCATAATTTTTTACTATTATTTTTATTAAATTATATTTATCTTAATTATTTTTTTAATCTCTTTCCACCATAATTATTTAATGAGGGATAAATATAGAAATGAATATTTAATACTCACAAAATAATTTATATTTTGTATACTTAAATTCTTATAAAATATAACTTATAATAGAAAATGAAGAGAATAATTTAGTTTTAACTTATGGTAGATCCACAATCCATGTGTTAGTACTCCCACCAATTCCTTTCCATGATACATGTTAGTAATTTAGTGATATAACAGAATCTAAATTACTCCCAGTCTCATATATATATATATATATATACACACACACATAAAAGAGAATTTTAAGAAAGGCATTTTTATCCAAATTATAAGAAAAAACTATCTTATAATGTGTATTTAAGAAATTCTTCCAATTATATCCCCTCTTCTAAACCATATTGTATTCATGCATGGGGTAATGGTTATTTTTCTTAGATTAGGGTATTTGATGAAAAAAATTCAACATGTGACACACTTAATGAAAATAAACTACTTTTAACTACTTTAAAAAATTATTTTAGATAAAATATCAAAGAAATATCAAAGATAAACTAAAAGTAAAAGAATTAAATAATTTAATCAAAGGCTCAAAATAATAACCAACCTGTTAATAATAAAAAATGAATGATGAATCCTTAATTTATATTTTTTTGGCCCTGTCATAGCAATTGATAAAATCTATCTGTCACTTATGCTTTCTATTCCCAAGTCAGATTCTGCTTCTGAATTTCCTTATTGCCATCTTTGTTCAGCTTCTAACACCTTTGTCTTCTTTGGAGATAGATTCAGTGAGACTTAAAAACAATAGACGGAATTAATTACTTCAGCTGAGTGTAATTTAATTGGACTCTATTATCCATAAGTGGAATATTCCTTTGTAAAATTGTCCTTTTTCTCCGATTCTTTTGTTTTTCTCAAATGAATTCTTGCTTGTCATTTTGAGTCAACCAAGTTGTGAACTTAAGATTTAATATCTTCTACTACACGAATGCTCCAGTACAAGTTTCCACGTCTGTTCTCATCTATAAATTTGCTTTTTTCAGCGTAGAATACAATCAATAATGCTTTCCTCGCAAACCGAAACACTAAGACAGCGTCAATTTTTCTGGTGACAAAATGTTCCATAAATGATAATTGCCTATTAATTAGGCGGTCTTCATAATTTTTCTATAGTATGTGTTAATCAGAACATCTAGGTTCTGCTGTAAAGTTAATGTGACTTTCTATTTGCAGTTGAGTCAATTTTTTCCAGTTCCTCTGTTTTTCAGTAAGTAACTCGGGGATAATGTTGTTAGTCTCCTGTTCATATTTGAATCTGAGACTATAAGCTGATCACCTTTTCTTATTCCTTTTATGCCTTTACATGATGCCAATTTTTACGTTTCAATTTCCTGTGAACTTTGCAGGGCACAGCTCTAACAAGGCAGTTGCTGTAGGTAATCTCCATTCTCTTAATTATGGACCAAGTGTTGATAGACTTAGTGTTTGAGAATAAAAATTAATAAATAAAACTTTTTCAAGTTTTGTTCAAATTATATATATATATACACGCATATATCTCATTTTTTAATACTTACGTTCAGATATCTCTTAAAATAAAGGGTGAATTCACAATTTTTCCCTCAAATTTTGCTATTAAACTTACACAATCCTCTCCTAAAAAAATAATTTCAGTTTTTGTTATAAACACTTTTTGTGTTCAGCTGAGATTTGTATAGATCTTGAAAGGTAAAATAAATTTGTGTTATTTTGGTAAAATTCAAGAGAAAAAAAGCATGCATAATTTACTTTTTATTTTTAGGGATGATGCTCTGTGTAAATTTTAAAGTAGAAAAAAAATCATGCAACTCCGGTGAAGATTTAATAAAAAATTAACTAAAACATTTCTTATTTGGCACCCAGGTGTGGGTGTTGGAGTTGCAGCCGTGTTTGGCATTGTTATTGGTTGTTTGTTGTGCTTCGTCATGAAGAGAAGGAAAAGAAATGCTGAAAAGTTGAAAAGCAAGAACTTCTTGTCGTCTTCTTTAAGCAATGGCGATGTATCCTCCATAACAACAACAACTAATAAGGCTCAAAGTACTCCTTCTTATCCTACCTCCAAGGTTGACTCTGTGCAGAAGAGTTTTTACTTTGGAGTTCAAGTGTTTAGCTATACTGAACTAGAAGAAGCAACCAAAAATTTTGACCCTTCCATGGAGCTTGGTGATGGAGGCTTTGGAACTGTTTATTATGGTAAGAACACCATTTCTCAATAGTATCTATCAGTTTTTTCATCATAGGCAGGGAGTATTTCTTGCCGGCAATAGGGATTAATCTCTCTTAGATTTTGTTCAAAATGGTGAGAAATCAAAGGGAGGGAAACACTATAAAAAAAATAAGGAGAAATCTAGATAATGAGATGTTTAGGTTCTTTCTTATTTTCTCTTTCAATTTTTCCCTACCTCTATTCCCTTATCCAAATGAAGGGTTAAGATACTAAAGCCAAAAGACAGACCCTTCTCAATTAGGTTTGCTTATTGGTAATCGAAGTCCAAACCAACCCTATCACTCCTGCCAATCTGAATTGATAGTATCTATGACTTTCTCATACAATTTATAGCATGTCATTCAAACTATAAATCTTATGATTTGTCAGGAACCCTTAAAGACGGACGTGTAGTTGCAGTAAAACGCCACTACGAAACCAACTCAAAACGTGTGGAGCAGTACATGAATGAAGTAGAGATTCTAGCTCGCTTACGACATGACAACCTCGTAGCACTTTATGGCTGCACGTCCAGACATAGTCGAGAACTCATCCTTGTCTATGAATACATTCCTAATGGCACAGTCGCCGACCATCTCCATGGTGAGCGATCCCACTCAGCTCTGCTCCCATGGCCTATACGAATGAACATTGCAGTAGAAACAGCTGAAGCATTAGCCTACCTTCACAAATCAGATGTCATACACCGCGATGTTAAAACCAACAACATTCTCCTTGACAACAACTTTAAGGTTAAGGTTGCTGATTTTGGTCTCTCACGTTTGTACCCTAATCATGTTACACATGTGTCTACTGCTCCACAAGGAACACCTGGTTATGTCGACCCTGAGTATTACCAGTGCTTCCAACTCACTGATAAAAGTGATGTTTATAGCTTTGGTGTGGTATTGATTGAGCTTATATCATCCTTGCAAGCTGTGGACGTTAACAGGCAAAGTCGTGATATAAACCTAGCCAGTATGGCCGTCAATAAGATTCAGAATCAGGCAGTGCATGAGTTGGTTGATCCATATCTGGGGTTCAAAACAGACTATGCTGTGAGGCAGATGACTACGGCAGTGACAGAATTGGCTTTTAGGTGTCTGCAGAAGGAGAGAGACATGAGACCCTCCATGAAAGACGTGGTTGAGGTCTTGAGAGAAATACAGAGAAGGGAGTATGTGCAGGACGAAGCAGAAGTGGTGATGGATAGAGCAGAAGAAATCAAGCTTTTGAAAAAAGTTAGTGCCCCAGTTTCACCAGATTCGGTTTCTGATAAATGGGTTAGTTTCTCTGCTACGTCCAATTCCTCACAGAATCTATCATCTCCTTCTGTTGGGAAAAGCCTAGATTAGGTAATACTCGCGGCTGAGAATTTTCGTGTTCTATTACTATTTCCCAGACCTTTTTTGCTCACTTATTTAGGGCACCTATGTCGTGGTGCTAATAGATGATAAGGTGAAAGTGTGAATTTACTGTTGATTTGGGTATAATTAGATCAGTGAGAGACAATTAATAGGTATATGCGTTGTGTGTGTGTGTGTGTGTGTGTATATAGAAACCTCGTTTTGATGAGTTCAATTTGTTTCTTTTTGTATTGAACCTCGTTTTGATGATTTGATTTTGACCATTTTAAAGAGAGATACATATATAGTATGCATCATATTCATTTCATTGATGGGCGACAGTACAATACGTTAGTTTCATATACACAAATTGTATCCTTCTCTCTCGAAATTAAAATAGTTAATTTTCTAAGAAATTAGAAGCATTTAAATCTTACACGAACCACATATTGGAGTGATCAAGATCCTACAAGTATACAGGGTCGATTACAGTAATAAAAAGTCTCCAGATTATTCCAGAGGTCGAACCCAAGAAAAGTAGTAGATTTATCAGTTCAAACTTTTAATTCAAAAAGTAAGTGATAATCAAATTGATAATTCAAATTAAAAAGAAAAGAAATAGGAAACAAAACAAAGTTTGAGTTTGATTCAGTTCTAGAAGCGTCAAGGGATCAGGATTCACCTTATGAGATAATTTGATTTTATTTCTTAGTTAGACTGTATAATTATAGTGATTGTTGTTTCTAAAGTATCATAATTACCTCTCGGTCAATTAGTTTTTATTTGATTAGGATTCAATTCGCTCTCGCGCAACTAAAGTTCCCAATTAATGGCCTGTTTGGATAAGCTCCATAAGCACTTATGGGGATTCATAAGTGCTTATGTGGTGGAGTTGGCAAACGGAAACAGCTTTTCAATAAGCACTTATGCGTCAAATAAGTGCTTATGGAAGAAGCTGAATTTTTCAGCTTATGATAATCACTTATCCTCCCATAATCACTTATTTCATTTTTTCTTCTTATTATCCACCCCATAATCACTTAAATCTCAATATCCAAACACATTTCTTTTCTCAAAATCACTTATGAGGTAAAAATATCTAAACATAAATCACTTTTGACATAATCACTTATTCTCATAATCACTTATCCTCATAATCACTTATACATAATCTAATCCAAACACACCCTAAATATTGAAAACTACAACTTATATCACCATGAATTCCTAATTCTATTTCTAGATTAATTATTCATGCTTATCTCTCTAAATCTAGATTCACTCTTCACCTCTCAATCCATCAAGTTTACCCATTAATTAGATTCTATGGTGATCATGCATAAAATCCACATGAATGAATAAAAGAGATAAATATAATAAAAAGATAAATTAAATATAATTTGAAGAACAAATCAAAGAGTCTTAACTAGAGAAACAAATCTAATCCATCCCAGTCAGGCTATATCCATATCCCGACTGGGAAATTTAGCTACTCATGAAAATAGAAATTAAATCACAACTAAAATCTCAAATCATAGTGTAAATAATAAAAAAACAGAGTTATATTAGAGAATAATGAATCTATCGCTAATACTCCCCAAATCTCCTTACTCTTTCTGTATAAGAGGCTTCTAGTTGCTCCCAGATACGTTTAGAACCTTGTTCTCTGACTTCGTTTTTAAATCCCCCTTTATGTTTTTATCGTATCTCCTTATGTAGGAAAAATTTAGAAGCTTATAAAAGTCTAAAATATCATCAAAACGCGTCAAAAACAAGTTTTTATGGGCTTTTATTACTTGACCTGGTGCCAGGTAGCCATATATTCATATTATACAGCGCTGAGTGGTTCCAGAAGGTAGAAAAACTGAAAATTCGCATTGACCTGGCACCGGGTGCTTCTATCTATACGGACGCTTCTCCATTCAGCTTCAGGAAGTCACCAGCTCTTATTGACATTTTGAGTTCGATTTTCACCATGATAAAATTGGAATTTGGGAAAACTCCAAACATGAAAGTTGTAGATATATGTCTTATCTTTCTAAAACATCTTAAATCACCTCAATCTGAGTTCATATGTAAGAGTTATGATCAAAATACTAAATAATGTCGAAACTTTTCAGTATGAATGATTTGTAACGTTTTTGCTCCGAATGCTTCCAAATGAGCCTATAATATCATGAAACACAAAAATATGTCAAATTATGCTAAAATATACTAATGTAAATATATTTAAATATAATTTAGAGTTTAAATGTGGGTATTTTATATGTATAAAATAGACACATTATGGAGCAACGATGTTGATGAAAGAAATCGATAGAGTTGAGTTGATAATAATAATAATTATTATTATTGTTGTTGCTGCTGCTGATTTGGGGATACAACAAAGGGCGGTCCAAGTACCCATATTTATGAGCCACAGGACACTAGAAGAGTTTTAGATTAATTCAACTACCATCTATTATTAATATTCAATACACCTTTCTACTCTCACCACTTAATGCAACATCCAACCAATTAATATATGCTATAGTCATAAAGATTATACAAAATAGACTAAAAATAATGACTCTAAGAATCCCTGACGAATAGATGGTCACATCAGGGAGATACGATTAGATATATAGGTTAGAAGGGATTGACTTTTGGATGGTTTTGTTCAGTTCCATAAGTCTACTTAACTAAAATAGAAGTATATGTGTGTAAGTGGAAAAATTAGAGTGAGAGTAAGTCTAGACTCTTATGCCACAGGGGTGAGATATGTGTGTATATTAGAAAGTAGAGACTTTTATAGTCACATCTATATTAGGTGATTTTGTTTAGTTTTATAAGTTTATTTAAAAAAATAAATAAATAAAGAAGAGAAGAAAAGGGCCTAGGTCCTAACAGAGAATAAGCCATGGGCTTCAAGACTTTGGGCCAAAATTAAGTTTATTCTAACATTTTTTATAATTGATAATATTTGTTTTTGATAAAGTTTTTAATTGATAATATTCCAACAAGACTCTGGTGCAAATAGTGTACCTATATGGCCTTTGAAAAATGAACTATCAAAAAAATATGTGAACTCCCTCCATTTTACATACTTTTAGAAATGAGCCATACTAATTTTTTTTGGACCAACAAATGAGTTGTACTAATTATAACTTATGAATAATATGGCTTGTTATGAATTTTATATTTTAATATTAATTGATTGAAAGAAAGTTGGACATTGAGACATAAGGATTACATATTATTAGATATAGGATATATTATAATTAATTATTGTAGATTATATAATATATAAAAATTATATGATTTTTAATTTAGTTGGTCCCTCTGGATTGTGTGTTCAACGTAGACGTCCAATAATCAAACATATTTAATTATTTCTGGGTAATTTTTATCCAATTGATAATTGATTCTTGTGTGATGAGATTTTTTGTTTTGGACGGCTGTATGATGAGATTGAAAGTTGAGTTAATATCGGATTAGTTTGGAATTTATATTCATCTCTTATTATATATACAGCGTATAAATTTGTGAGTTGTCTTTTAAATTAATTTCTCTATTAAAGTAATCGAAAAATTTAAACATAAATATTTAAACTATTAGACAAGATGAAAATTGTGCAATAGTTTTTTAATATTATGTAATATTAACCCTTAAATAAAAGCATAAGAGATTAATTGATATGGGAAGCAAATAAGAATGGTTATTTGCATTAATTTGAGTACAAAAAAATGGCTTGACGAGTTAATCAATCAATCTTGTCTATTTGATACTCTGTATGAAAAGTGTCAAGAATTCCCTTAGCATGAAAACGCTATATCATTTAAACTTATGAAATTAGTTTAGGGTCTTGTTTCAGTGCTTTAGAATGAATCAAACAATGTGTCTCTTAAGTTCTATACTTCTCCACAGAGGAGGAACTTCTTCCTTCTTGCCACCTCAATTTTCAAATAAAAGCTAATAATGAAAGTGCTTTTGGACGTTTGACCAAAACAAAATGCTTGTATGGTGTTCAAGAATTCAAAGGAAGGTTAAGAGGCAATAAAAGAAATGAATGCTTTTTTTTTTTTTTTTCTGGTATACACGAAAGTTAAGGTGAGTTGGGTCTTGGGGGCTCATCAGGGTCAAGGTAAGCCTTAAGACTCAAATAGCTCTTACAGATTATCCACCAACAAGGTTTTCACATCAACAGTGAGATTTGAAACCACCTTGTGAAACATGAGTCGCATCCTTACCAACTGGACCAACATTTCTCTGGAGAAATGAATGATTTAATCAATTATTAATGATATTGAAAATAACCTTGAGTTGACCGGGATTAAATTTTATTGAGTTAGTTTCATTTAAATACTTGCAAAGATATACTGATCTATCTCGTAAGACTTATTTATTCATATTCTCTTATGTTCCTAAAATAATTATAGAGGTGTTGACTCTTTACCAGATTTAAAGGCAAATAGACAATGCATTAGGTGTGCTAGGGGCAAATTGCCTAAAAAAAATGTATTATTTATGACTTTTAAATCAAACATTGTGGACACTTGACGACCTTAACACAATTTCTTCTAATGTCTTAAGATAAAATACAAAATACTATAAAAATAAGTGGAAAAGAAATCTAATTAACCTAAATCCCAGCGTTGCATGAGCTTGAACCTACTTAAGCTAGAGAGCTCAAAAGAACTTCCTAAAAACCTAAGTTAAGACCGATGGTGCTATGATAAAAATCATCAAAGTGATGATTGGATAAGTTGCTTGAAGGCAAGGTTGATATTGGAGATTAGTCTCTATGTGTTCTGGTTGTGTGTGTGTCTTCGATGGCTTTGGAATATATAGACCCATCCCATGGCCGCCCATTCATGCCTCTCATTAATCCAATGCACTCATCCATTCACCTAGAAGTGATCACGTCCCGCGAGAAAGGTGGAAGTGGTGCAATAGTGGACTTAATCCTTTTCTTGAGGTTGATGCTAAGTGAACACCTGGCCCAATAACATTGTACTTACTTCTTGCAATTTGGGCTGGACTTTGAGAGTACACTTTTGGTATAAACAAGAGTTATGCTATTCTCCCCACCATATTTTACTTGTCATTTTAAGATTTTTTATGTAAATAAATAAAATTATTAAATAGTCTTAATTATAGTAATATTTTAAAAAAATGATATAAAATAACATATAAATTGGAACATCTAAAATTTTCTAAAATAATAAATAATATGAATAGGGAGAGTACTTCCGAACTGCTCTTACAAAAAAAGAAAATTTTCATAAAAAGACGGCAACAAAATAATTTACTTATATTAATATACTTACTCTTGTTCTTTATATATAAGTCATCTTATAAAAGAATTTTATAATCCTAAATATAAATTTCTTTACAAGAGTTATAAAACATTAATTGTTTTATTTAAAAAATTTCCCTTTTAAAAGTTGCTTTACATAGCATTAATTGTTTTAGGGAGTATTATATGTATTTTAAACCTATCTATGATATTTATTAGAGATAAAAATAAAAACTAAAATAATTTTTAGATAATTTTATTATTACAATTAAATTGTTTTTGGGTAAATTAGATAAAACTGACCGAAGAAAAAAGTATATTTTAAACCTTTAAAATTATTTATAATCTTTGTCATTTTTCATTGAATGCTTTACTTGAAAGTGAGTAATTAAAGCCATCCCACTTGTAAGAAAAAATCTTTGCTTAATTGATTACCTGGACTCTCAGCTGGACTATATATTTTCATCATTTTCCCTTTAGATTATGTTAGTTTTGTCTTTCTGGTTGTTACATATTTTAATTGCTTTTCATTTACTGGTTTCACATGAACAGAATTCATCCTCTTCCTTCAGGCACGATGCCAAAAAAAGGAATAGGTACTGCTTATTCTTTATTTTTATTGACATTTTTAAAATGTCATCTATTTCTGCGTTGATAAAAGGGGGACACTTTAGTTGGTATTTGTAAAACACCAACAAAAATAGACTTTGACGTTTCTTTTACAAACGCCAACTAAAGTATTCACTTTAGTTGACTTTTCTTATATGAATGCCAACTTTTCTCTTTATTTTTTTTTAAATAGGTTTTCAAAAACCTATTTTTTAAAAAAAATATTTTTCATTTTCTTTACAGTTCCATATATTATATAGCTTTTTTTACTAACAAAATTCAATTTTATTAATAATAAATAAAGTTTACAAACAGCAATTAAAAAAAAGAAAAAAATTTAGAATACAAATAAGAAAAAATAACCACCTAAGGTACAACATATGGAGTGAAAAATAATCAATCATGCCTTCCCTATCACCAAACACATGAACTAGCAATGACCGAACAGATCCATCTTTTGATCTTTCACCTAGTGCTTTAACTTTCTCATGCATATCAAGATCCATGTAGAATGCATTCTATAAGCTGCCAGATGAGCATATTATGCTAGAGGCTCTGCACCCATAAAACAACATTATGTTCAATAGTATCTTTTCTTTTAAAATGTCAAATTCTATGGGTTGACAAATCTAGAAATCAACCACAATACCTACATTGACCAAGGCAAAGAAAACTAATCAAGGCAAGGGAACATTCAACAAAATCAATCTATTCTTTTTCAACCGAGACTTCAACCTAAACCAAAAGCAATTCACCTCCATTCTATTTAAGCCCAAAATATCATACAGCTTAAAAAATGAAGTGGAGAAAATGTTTTCATTGCAGAAACTAGCATAGCATATAACCAAAAAAGGAAAAAAACCAAACATATGACTTGCAGTAGAACCTGAAAACATGTCCAAATTTAAAAGCACAAAACAACCAGAAAGCTTACAGTAACAGTTGAGGTAGCCACATTTGCATCTCCATCGTTCTGGATGGCAAAAAGTAGCATATAAACCAACAAAAACTATAAACAAATCATCTAAAGGTATATGCTTGAGAAATGGATGACACACCTCAACTGCTGGAAAAGAATATTTTCCAGACAGTAAACCATGAGCCAATTTAGTCGTGACATCAAATGGGAAACCACTGTTATATTTTTCCTTAAGTACCTCCATATTTTTAACTTTTCTCTTTCATAATTGTTAATATTTAGCATATCCTTCTATTTATTATGTTAATATTTAGTATATCCTTCTATTTATTATAGGGACTAGCATAGCATATAACCAAAAAAGGAAAAAAACCAAACATATGACTTGCAGTAGAACCTGAAAACATGTCCAAATTTAAAAGCACAAAACAACCAGAAAGCTTACAGTAACAGTTGAGGTAGCCACATTTGCATCTCCATCGTTCTGGATGGCAAAAAGTAGCATATAAACCAACAAAAACTATAAACAAATCATCTAAAGGTATATGCTTGAGAAATGGATGACACACCTCAACTGCTGGAAAAGAATATTTTCCAGACAGTAAACCATGAGCCAATTTAGTCGTGACATCAAATGGGAAACCACTGTTATATTTTTCCTTAAGTACCTCCATATTTTTAACTTTTCTCTTTCATAATTGTTAATATTTAGCATATCCTTCTATTTATTATGTTAATATTTAGTATATCCTTCTATTTATTATAGGGATTTGATTTGATTCGATTTTGTAATTATTAGATAGATTTGCTTTTTGTGTATATATGTAATCCAAGTTATTCAGTAAGATACAGTGTAATTTTCCACAATTACTTCTTCTTGGTACCAGAGCTAGGTTAATATCATAGAAATTTTTTTTCCATTGGCGTTCGTACGTTCTTCCTCAGATCTGTCTTTGTTCAGTGGTCCACCAGTGACACGCGCCCCACCACCGTGTTCAGCATCTCGAGTTCGGCCGGTCCACCAATTCCGGTAGCCTTCCTCCGTCGCACGCTCTCTCACGCGCTTCACGCTCCAACGGTCCAGTTTTTCTTTCTTCGGCGCGTGAGGGCGCGTCCGGTGTTCATTCTTGCCGGCGTTCATCTCGTTCTACTCGTCGTCATCTTCTGCTTCTTCTTGTGTGGTTGGTTTGTTGATTCGTCAACTCATTGCAATTCGTCTATTTTTCTGCATTATTTGAGACTTTCTTTTTCTCCTGGGTGTTCTTTTCCCTGTTGGAATTCGTTTGTTTCATCATGGATAAATCTGACATTGCTCAACCTATATCTGTTATTTTGAATGGATCCAATTATCGTCTCTGGTTGGAAAGCATGCGTGGTTTTCTTAAAGGCAGAAAATTATGGCGGTATGTTACTGGTGACATTAAATTTCCTACTCGTGTGTCTGAAGAGATAGAGGTTAAGTTTAATGAACGATTAGAGGAGTGGGATAGCAAAAATAATCAGATCATTACATGGTTTCGTAATACTTCTATTGCTAGCATTCATCAACAGTTTGGTTGATTTGAAACTGCTAAAGAAGTCTGGGATCATCTTGCTAGTCGTTATACATCATCAGATTTATCTAATCAATTTCAGTTGCAAAAGGATCTTAGTATTCTCAGATAAGAACGTGGCCAACCTCTTTATGAGTTTCTTGCTAAGATTGAGTCTGTTTGGGATCAACTGGCTTACTCAGAGCCTATTTTCAAATGTGAAGCAGATGCTCAAGCTTTTTTGAAGTATCGTGATCAACTCCGACTTATTCAGTTCCTTATGGCTCTTACAGATGATTTTGAGCCTGTTCGTGCTTCTTTACTGCATCAGAGTCCACTTCCTACTCTTGAAGATGCTCTTCCTCGTCTTAGATCTGAAGAAACTCGCTTGGGTCTTCTGCATCGTAATCCAGAGATGGTTTTTGCTGTATCGGACAAGAATTCTAAGTCTTGTCGGCGCTGTCCTCAGTCCAATCACTCCTTTGCTGAGTGTCGCTTCATTGAATGTCGTGCATGTCAGAAGAAAGGTCATATAGCTGCTAATTGTCCCACCTTATATTGCAGATATTGTAAGAAGACCGGGCATCTCATTGATCAATGTCCTATTCGTCCACCTAGAACTGATCAGAGGAAGTTCTCACGACCTGGGCATTCAACCAAGCCTGCTCTTTCTGCCACTGATGCTGTCAATAGCGAGTCATTTTCCGAATCCACTTCATCATCTTCTACTTCTGATCTCGAAATGCTACTTCGGAAACTTATTTCTAGTTCTTCTAGTCCACCAGCTGCTTTAGCTACTCCTCCAGGTATATCTTCTTGGTTTTTTGATTCTGCCTGTTGTAATCATATGTCTGGACAATCTGATTTCTTTTCTTCCATGACACCTAACTCCTCTGCTCCCTCTATCCATACTGCTGATAATTCCCAAATGCCTGTTAGTCATGTTGGTACTGTTTCCTCACCTTCTTTATCTCTTTGTGATACTTATTTTGTTCCTGCCATTAGTTTCAATCTTATTTCTGTTGGTCAGCTTGTTGACATGGGCTATGATGTATTATTTAACAAACATGGTTGTGTTGTGATGGATTCTCAGACAGGACAGATCATCGGGACTGGGCGTAAAATTGGACGTATGTTTGAGCTCACTTCTATGTATCTTCCTGATGTCGGTCAGTCATCCAGATTGTGTGCTGCCACTACCTCTTCATCTCTTGATTTGTGGCATCGTCGACTTGCTCATACTTCTTTGAATAAACTACAACTTTTGATTTCTAATAGTTTCCTAGGTTCTGTTAATGAAAAATCCTTACATTGTATTTCCTGTCAGACTGCAAAACAACCTGCGTTACCTTTTAATAAAAGTGATTTTATTTCTGATTCTCCATTTGATTTGATTCACTCTGACATTTGGGGACCTTCTCCTACTCCCTCTATGGGAGGATCACGATATTTTGTACTTTTTATTGATGATTTTTCACGCTTTACTTGGATCTATATGATGAAAAATCGTTCAGAATTATCCCAAATTTATATTAAATTTGCTACCATGGTTCGTACTCAGTTTTCCAAAATAATTAAAGTCTTCCGTCGTGATAATGCTTTAGAGTATCGTGACTCCAAATTACTTAATTTTCTTGATGAACAGGGTACTATCTCTCAATATTCTTGTCCTTACACCTCTCAACAGAATGGTCGTGCAGAACGAAAACATCGTCATATTCTTGACTCTGTCCGAGCTCTGCTCATTTCCGCTTCTTGTCCAGAGCGTTTTTGGGGTGAAGCAGCCATGACTGCTGTCTACTGTATCAATCGTGTTCCATCCTCTGTTCTTGGTAACATCTCTCCGTTTGAGTGTCTTCATGGTACTTCTCCAAATTATTCTATGTTAAAAGTTTTTGGTTGTACTTGTTTTGTTCTTCTTCCCTCTCATGAGACCACCAAATTACAAGCACGTGCCCGTGTCTGTTGCTTCCTTGGGTATGATTCTGAGCATAAGGGATATCGTTGCTGGGATCCTTTATCTCATCATATACGAATCTCTCGTCATGTTGTATTCTGGGAAAATGTCCAGTTTTCTTCTTTGACCGATTTCTCTTCGATTCCTTCCACTTCCTCTCCTATTTTTACAAATCCTTCTATTGATCTTTTTCCTAGTGACTCAGGTACAGGTTCAGTTGATGAGCTCACCACTACGTCTGATGTTGCACCTTCTCCAGATGGTTCTGTTACTTCTGATTCTTCCTCACAAGTCATGTCTACGGAGCTTGTGTCCTCTGAATCCAATCGGCCTACTCGTAAAAAAAAACCCTCCCTCTTACCTTCGAGATTACCACTGCTTCTCTACTATTCTTCAGCTAAAGGAACCTCAGTCCTATAAGGAAGCTTCTCGTGACTCTCATTGGCAGCAAGCTATGCAAGCAGAATTGCAGGCATTGGAAAAAATGCACACTTGGGATCTTGTTGATCTTCCTCCTGATAAGACTCTAGTTGGATGTCGGTGGGTATATAAAATTAAGACTCATTCTGATGGTTCTTTGGAACGGCGTAAGGCTCGCTTGGTAGCTCAGGGCTTTACTCAGGAGTATGGGATTGACTATGAGGAGACTTTTGCTCCGGTTGCTCGAATTACTTCTGTTAGAAGTCTTCTTGCTATTGCTGCAGCCAAGTGTTGGACTCTTTATCAAATGGATGTCAAAAATGCCTTTCTGAATGGAAATTTAGAAGAAGAAGTTTATATGAAGCCCCCTCCAGGATATCCTAATCCAACAAACAAGGTTTGTCGTCTCCGACGTGCTCTTTATGGTCTTAAACAGGCTCCTCGTGCTTGGTTTGCTAAGTTTAGCACTACCATCAGTCGGCTTGGTTTCTCTTGCAGTCCTCACGATTCTGCATTGTTTATTCGTACTACGGATCGTGGTATAGTCTTGCTTCTATTATATGTTGATGACATGATTATCACAGGTGATGATTCCATCGGAGTTCAAGAACTCAAGTCTTTTCTCGGGAATCATTTTGAAATGAAAGATCTTGGGAATCTCAGTTACTTTCTTGGTCTTGAGGCACTCTATGTAAAAAATGGTATATCTCTCTCTCAGGTCAAGTATGCTTCTGACTTGATTTCTCGAGCTCAACTCACTGACGACACAGTCGAGGCTACTCCTATTGAACCTAACGCTCGGTTCACTCCTACTGATGGCACATTGTTGAAAGATCCTACCTTTTATCGTCAGTTAGTTGGAAGTCTCATCTATCTCACAGTGACTAGACCTGATATTGCTTATGCAGTGCATATTGTCAGTCAGTTTATGTCTGCTCCTCGTACTACTCACTATGCTGCAGTACTTCGCATTATTCGTTATGTTAAGGGAACCTTATCTCATGGTTTGCATTTCTCTGCCAGTTCTTCGCTTGTTCTACGAGCTTATTCTGATGCAGATTGGGGAGGTGATCATTCTGATCGTAGATCTACCACTGGCTTCTGCATTTTTCTTGGTGATTCTCTGATTTCATGGCGAAGTAAGAAGCAGACGTTGGCTTCTCGCTCAAGTGCTGAATCCGAGTATCGTGCTTTAGCTGATACTACTTCTGAAATACTTTGGCTTCGATGGCTTCTTACTGATATGGGGGTGGCCCAAGACTCTACTACTGATCTCTATTGTGATAGTCAGAGTGCCAGACAAATTGCTCATAATGATGTATTTCATGAACGGACTAAAAATATTGAGATTGATTGTCATTTTACTCGACAGCATGTTGTTCGAGGAACTCTCAGACTCCTTCCTATTCGGACTACTGATCAACCGGCTGATTTATTTACTAAGTCACACAGTTTAGGCCGGTTTAATATATTAGTAAACAAACTCAAGATGTTCGTTATTGAACCATCTTGAGTTTGAAGGGGGGTGTTAATATTTAGCATATCCTTCTATTTATTATGTTAATATTTAGTATATCCTTCTATTTATTATAGGGATTTGATTTGATTCGATTTTGTAATTATTAGATAGATTTGCTTTTTGTGTATATATGTAATCCAAGTTATTCAGTAAGATACAGTGTAATTTTCCACAATTACTTCTTTGGAAATTGAATTGTCCACATAATATACAACCAATGATGTAGATATGAACTTTTTACACAAACGATTGACCGAATCCATCATTGCCACGCAAAAAATATTTTATAATGAAACATTCGTGCAAAAAATGGCAGAGAATGTGTGGCAAAAAACTAGTCCCTTTGCTAACCTCATGAAGCAAAACACAATGAATAGATTATGGATAGCTACAGGCCTACAATAGTCCAAAACTTAATACAAGCTAGTTACTCACAACTGCATATTCAAGTCCGCAGTTGGATCAGCAGGTGCCACCTCAAATGCGTTCTTCAGTCCTTCAATCACGTAATACCTATGAGTTTTAGGGGACGCGGAGGGGACTATTTTTTTGGGAGCCTGACCCTTTTATTTTTTTTTCTTAATAAAAAATATTTTTAAAAATATAAAAAATTGGTTAAAAAATTTTAAAAATATAAAAATATTTATTTGGAGTTCCAATATTACAAAATATTACACTTAAATTTCATATCTTAAAAAGTGAGTATAAAATTATAGACTATATGTATAAAATATTAAAGTATAATTTTATACTCAATACTGAAATTTTTTATACTCATAAAAATAATAGAAAATTTCTTTAATTTTAAGGGTAAAATGATCAAATTATTATTAACTTCCCTCCCCTCCTGAACTAAATAACAAATTATTAAAATTCCTCCGCTCACCTCAATCCCTTTCCCTTTCTTTCCCTCCCCTTCCCTCTCATTCCCTCCATATCTCATCTCTCCTCCTCTACCCTTTCCTTCATTAAAATTTCTCCTCTCCCTTCTACTTCCATCCCTCCTATCAAGCACACCCTTAGATGAGATAGGAGAAATTTGCGAAGAGTTCCAACTTCTGAGCTCGGTAGGAGTTTTGAGGGAGCGAAGGGTCACAAGTGGACTAATAGGATATGGTTTTAACTTTAGGGAAAATAATAAAGTCAGCTTTTGTTTTGGAAATGATATCTAATATAATAGAAAGTTTGGATTTCCCAAAACAAAGGCCATCTCCTGTTTTAAAGAAAAGATGGCGTTTATACATGAGCGCCAATTCTTTTTATTTTAATTGATATTTTTAAAATAAGCGTCAACTTTTCGTTCAATGCTATTATTATACAAGCGCCAACTTTTCCTAGTTTAGTTAACATTTTTTAAATAAATGCCAACTTTTATTTTTTTGCCTCTTATTTTAGTTAGCATTTTTTTAGGAAACGTTAACTATTGAAGCCAATAAAACTCAAAATTGACACAAAACTTAACTAGAAATTTTTTTAGGTATTATTTACTTTTTAATAAAACATACAAGTATATGCATTTAAGGTATTTCATGTAATTTTTTGTTTTTTTAATTATTAATTAATAATTCTATATATTTTCATTATTTTTTTTTAAAGTTGGAACATGAGTTTAGGTGTTAATTACTCTTTGTTTGTCCAGGATTACTTACTACAAAGAAATAATACCAAAACACTAAAATAAATCAATTAATAATCCCCTATTTTGCATATTCAGCAAGTCTAGCGATTAATCATGTCATTGTTTATAAAGTATGTCTTTCTAAATTTAACACAATCAAATTTTGTTAAAAAAAGAAAAGAAAAGAAAAAGTTTGTGATGAAATTCAAAGAGACTATAGAAAATTTAAATGAGATGGCTAGGTAGAGCTTGGAGGCTTTTGTTGTTTCCCCTTTGATTTGTTATTCAATCTCTAATCAGTTCCTCACAAGCCAGTTTGGTTTGGTTTGATTTGGCAAGTTCTGAGTTTTTAAAATTGTACTAAGCCCATCAATAATCGCAGCTTCATCCATGCTAAAATCCTGCATATGATTCAGTCCAGAGGAAGTAGATTAGCTACACTCTTCATAGAAAAGAAGCAAAAGCATAAGTGATTGATGAGTGTGCATGATTGTGATCAGATCATCAGTGTCACCGACTCAATGAGTTGACGCAATGCAACACTTTTCCAAGTCAAATTATATGCCCCATATCCTATTGCATTTTTCAAGGGTACAAATCATTCATACACAACTAGTGCATGTACTAACTTTCATTAAGAAGGATCAAATAGCTGTTCAGATGCTGCTGGTTCTAAGACATGATTCCGTTAACTACTTTGCTTGTTTTTAAAACCTCATCATTTGTGGATGGATCATTTTGTTTTACGCCCACGCTTCATTTTAACACTCCCACACTAAGAGACCCACATTCTTAACCAATGAAAGCACTTTTCTGGCCAAAGCAGATAGTTAAGGGAAATATAATTAATTACTCCTCACTTTTGTAGCCAAAAAATAAACAAGACTCAACTTTAGGAGTGTATGAGAGTTTTAAGGGAGTAGGATGGAATGGCTTGGATTATGGATTGGGAGAATTTTTTGTAAGGGGATGAAATGGCTAAGAATGACCTCTTCATCCTAAACTCAATGATAAAGTATATAACCTTAAAATCATTCAAATTAAAATTAATAAATGATTTTTTTTACATTAATATCAATATAAAATATAAAGGTTATAATATGTTGCACTGTCCGCTAAATAAAATGTCTGACTCATCTCTTAGATTTCGCACAATGTATGAAATAACGTGCCTGGTTTAATATATATAATATAGCTTTTAAGGAGCTGGAGCATGTGTTGAGTTTGCCAGCAATCTCTGAATCCACAAAATGTTGTGTGCTTCGTAAGCCTAAGCGTTAGCAGATTTTGAAGTGCTTCTGCAGATAAACCTTCTGATACTGATTCTCTGCCATGAAGAATTCTGAATCTAAAAGATAAAATTTTTGTGACGATCCTCTTGTTCAGCTTCATCTGCTTTCTCACCTTCGATTCTTGTGCTTGCTTCCTCTCTGATTCACTGCTGTAGAATACTGCAGATCGATGGTGGGTGTCTATTCCGAAGTTCTGCAACATTATATTAATCTCTAGTTAATGTTGCAACTGTGAACACCCTACTTAAATATATTAAACTTTAAACTAAAATAATAAATTTTAATTGAATAATTCCCAGAAAAAAAATAAAAAACTTAAAAGCCAAAAGAAACAAGAATCCTCAATTAACTAAATTAGTAAATATTCTCATTCCCTAAAAGAATGCAAGGCTTTTCCAAATTTTTTATTCATCTTCTCCTTTCTAGATTCTCAAAATTTCCCCAAATTTCTAATTTGGTGAATTATTTACCTTTCAAAAGAAATTTCTAATCTACTTCCAGAATAGAGACATTTATTTAAAAGGGGATTTTTTTTAAAAAATAAATAGTAAAATACGAATGAAAAAAAAAATTTGAAAAACGATGGTAAGGAAACGATAAAAATAATAATAATGTTACATAACAAGTATTGGGCTGATGCCCAACCATATAACAAACCACAAAGAAAACAAAGCAAAAAATAATAATAAAAACAACAAAAATGATAAATGCCTTAGGCTGAAAATTTTAGCCAAGGTAAGTCCTGAGCCGTGCGTGAGATGAAGAGAACAAGAGGGGACAAAGACAAAGAGGGCAGGTTAGGGTTCGAACCGAGCTGGAGAGAGAGCCAGAAGGTGACAAAAACACCTCCACTACTCGTACCAAGTATAGCAGAGTAGTGGAGGGGAGGGAATTGTCTTGGCAGCAACAGTGGGTGACGGAGCACAACACAGACGAGTGCAAGGAGGAAAGGCGTGGGAGGCGAGAGACGAGCAAGGCACATAGCGTTGTGAAGATTGAGGAAGGAGAGAGTTGAAGCCATGCTCGATTCGCCTATATAAAGAAGATCCAACTTCGAATTCGGGCAAGAATTTGGGGGAAAAAGAAATCCATGTCGAAAAACCCTAGAATTTGAGATGCGAAGAGACGAGAGACGAGAAGAGAGTTACGAAAAAGCCTAAGAGAAACAGAGTTGGAGGCGGCGAAGAAGAAAAGAGAAGAAGGAACGAGGGAGCTGCGAAGAGAAATCCCAAGAAGCAGAGGAAAAGCAGAGCCGAGGAAGAAGGAAGGAGACGTGAGTCTTCAACTGGTAATTCCTGTTCTGAAAGCCTAGTTTACAGGCGACGAGTTGAGAAATTTTGATCGAAATGGACTTAGAATCCTAGTTCGAACATTGGTTGCTGCAGCACTATATTAGGTGCTCTGTTTTTCGGGTTGATTGGAATCTTGTCCTAGACAGTGCTATGTTGTTATGGATTTTTATCTTCTCAACCTATTGTATGCATTTTGGCTAATCTGAAAATAATTGCTTGCTTATGCTTTATATGTTTTGTGAAATTGTCGAATTCCTTCCATATCAGAAAAGATGTTATATTCTCTGCCTTTGGAATTTGTTGCCTGTCGTCATTAAAATGCTCTAACCATGAAATGGATTAAACTGGATAAAAGGTTATTTGCGTTAAAAATCTAGTTCATAGTTATGCTTCAAGTGTGCCTCATGTTTCTGTTTCTGTGGCTCACCTCTGTCGTAGCTCCTAGTCATGAGGGAATCTGATTGAACATTGAACTTGAGCCATTAGAATCATGCCTCTGTTTGATAAATATAACTTGCTAACTGGTGTTGTTTTGAGTCCTGCTTGTTTTATGATCATATCTTGAAAGTGGAAGCTAGTGTTTGCGTCCATAAAAAAGGGTCCTTGATATAGTGGGGCAAAGGTTGAAATGGATTAGATACATGCATCGTTTTTTTTTAACATTTGTTTTGTCCAAGAATTGGTTAATTACTATTTTGGGTAGGTTTGTGAAGTGTGAAATTCGTCAATTTACATCTAGTCTTTATCCCCATATATTTGAATGTTTGAAGATTTGATTTAATAATAATAATAATAATAAGAGTTTAAGCCAATTAGTATATAATCATATCATGCGAGTTTTTTGAACCTACGCTAGTATTCGAGTTAATCACTTTGTCATATGAGACATTAAGTCTACGTAGGCATTTAAGTGAAAGTTGAATAATTTAAGTTTATTAAAATAAATAACAATTATTTATAAATTTCTTTAAAGATATATATACATATTTCAAATGATTTTAAATAAATATAATAATGATATTTCCTGGTTCTTTGAAAATTATGATATCAAATGATAAGACTTTAATATTGTAGAAAAATAATTGGCTAAATGACCATATCCTAGAGGTTTTGGAACTTTCACAAGGATTTTAGTTAATCGTATTGTCACGTGAAATTGTGAATCCACATACACATATCGATCAAGTTATGCGTGATTTATTAAAGTGTAATAATTATTGGTAAGATGATTTTCTTTTAAGGAAACAATGATATTTCATAAAAATTAATAAAATTATATAATAAAACCTTTTATATCATGGAGTGTTTTTTGGAACTTCCATAGCTACCTAAGGAATTGGTTTATTGGTCATGCCAACAAGTTTACAGCAAGTCGTATGATGTATGTAACCGACCTCATTTAATGAAATAAGGTTAATGTTGTTGTATTTTGTTTTCCAAAACTCTTTAAGTTTCTTGATTTCGTTCCTTTCTACCCTTTTTTTAGCATGTCAATAATAAGAGTATAACCAAAATACTTTTAAAGCCATATTAATTTGCGTAATCATCTAACTCTGTTTCGCAAATTATCATTTTCCTTTTTTATGGTTACTGGAGACTATCTTGGCCCATATAGGGCGCACTTTACTCTAGAATATTTGTTCTTTATTAGTCTTTAATCCTTTTCATATCTTTTCATTATTTTTTTCCTGATTATTAAGGATAGTATAATATTTTAATTATTTGTTTTGATTTGAAGCGATTTACCTAGATTTGAATAGGTTAATTTATTAAGCAGCTACTATTTCTATATATATATATGTGAGAGTACTATATAGTGGAAAAATAATAAGAGTTTTTATCAAGAATCTTCATGGTATCAGAGCATCACGCTTGATGTCTCGGAAAACCCTAACGTTTGGCACAATGTGTATGTTTAATAGTGGATTAGAGGACGATAAAAATGGTTCACATGGAGATCCATCACAAGTATCGGTCAACTAGAAACTTACTCCGCCTTTAACCCTAGGAGCTCCTATTAATTCTTTTCCTCTCATGATAGTAGGGCACAAACTCAATGGGAACAATTATCTTTAATGGTCCAAGAGTGTTCTCATGTTTATCAGGGGAAAAGGAAAAGAAAAGTACCTGACTGGAGATGCCATTCAACCACCAGAGAATGATCCTCGGTTTGAGACATGGTATGTTGAGAATTGGATGATGATGACATGGCTTGTGAGCTCAATGAATCTCAACATTAGTGAGGCATACCTTCTTGTAAGAACAACAAAAGAAATTTGGGATGATGCTAAGATCACATATTCTGCTGTAGAAAATACTACTGCCTTGTTTTAGCTAAAGGGAATGATAAAAAAATTGAAGCAAGGCAAGACAGGGGTGGTACCATACTACACCTCATTGCAGAAACTATGGCAGCAAATTGATCTTCATGATGTCCAAGAGTAGCACTATATAGAGGATTTGTAGACACATAAGTAGCTGGTTGATTGAGAAAGGACATACGAATTCCTTCTTGGTCTAAATTCTAAATTTGAAGATGTACGAGGTCGTATTATGAGAACAAAGCCACTACCCTCTCTGCAAGAGGCCTTCAACAATGTCAAATGGGAGGAGAGCAAAAAGGTCCTGACACTAGGATCGATTCAGAACACTGCAAATATTAGTATAGAGTCATTTGCCTTAGTTGCAAGAGGGACTAATTCTGAGCAAAGAGGAAAAAAACGAGGCAAAGGATGGTGCGACCATTGTAATAAAGGTGGTCATACATGTGAGAACTGCTGGAAGATTCATGGCAAACCTCCTAACATGAAGAACAAGCAGAAGAATGAGATATAGAGGCTACTTGGTGACTCAAGAAGATCAAGCTGAATTTAAACAAGGTGGTTTAAGCATTACAAAAGTAGAAATGCTAAGGAAGCTGCTTGAAAAGCATAGCCAAAGCAATGCTCAACCTGAATGAACTATTACTATGGGGAATTTGGCTCATTCAAGTAAATATATGCAAGCTCTAAATGCTGCTGCTTCAAAACCACACTTATAGGTGATGGATTCAGGTGCTAATGACCATATGACAAATAATTTGTTGTTATTCTCAGATATTAAACCTTGTAGTGGTATTAATATCAGAATTGCAAATGGTACAACAAGAGTTTTAGGTATTGGTACAATACATGTTACAAATGAGATAGTTCTCTATAATTCTTTATATGCTCCTACCTTAAAAGTCAATCTTTTATCAATTAGTAAGCTCACAAACTCCCGAAATTGTAGCGCTAACATGCTTCCTACTGGCTGTACATTTCAGGAATTAGACTCGGGGAGGATGATTGGCAATGCTATGGAGATTAAGGGTTTATACTATATGGCCAGCAACTACAGAAAAGGAATAAATAAGGCTTTTCAAACTAAAATTTTGAATAAAGAGTTGTTTTTATTGCATTGTAGATTAGGTTATCCTAGTCTTAAGTACATGATTAAACTGTTTCCTTTTATTATGAATAAATATGATGTTTTATTTCATTGTGATGCTTGCCAACTAGCTAAACATACTCGAAGCTCTTATCCACCCAAAATATATAAACCTACCCATCCCTTTGCTCTTATACACAGTGATATTTGGGGTCCTAGCAAAGTTTTGACTCTTACCAAATTTAAATGGTTTATAACCTTTATTGATGATCACACAAGACTCACTTGAGTATTTCTTATGAAAGAGAAATCTGATTTGACTCAAATTTTCAAAGAATTTTCTTAAATGATTAAAAATCAATTTCAAACATCCATTAAAGTGCTTAGAAGTGGTAATGGGAGGGAGTATCTCAACTCACAGTTTACTCAATACCTAACTGACCAAGGAATTGTCCATCAAACAAGCTATGTTTACACACCACAATAAAATGGGGTTGTGGAGAGAAAGAATAAACAACTTCTTGAAACAGCCAGAGCTTTAATGATAACCCATAAAGTTCCAAAAAAATTTTGGGGGGAAGCTGTTCTAACTGCAGCTTGTTCGGGAAATAGATTACCATCAAAAGTTCTTACCTTTCAATCACCCATTTAAAGGTTGACAGAAATCTACCTCAACAATTATCCCGTTTCCTCTATACCTTATAAAATCTTTGGGTGTGTTGCCTATGTCCATAACAATCATGGAGGGAAACTTGATCCTAGAGCCTTTAAATGTATTTTCCTTGGTTATTCTCCTAATCAAAAGGGCTATAGGTGTTATTCTCCCATACTTAAAAAATTCTTTGTCACTTTGGATGTTACTTTTTGTGAAAACCTATCATATTACCCCCACAAATTCCATTTAGGGGAAGAATGATGGAGAATGGGAATTTTTACAGCCTGATCAGATAAATTATTTACCTAGTGAGTATAATTCTGCCATGCCTACCACTAAACCTAGATCTTCCATTTCTCATCCTATTTTTGACACTGAAATAATTGACTCTGCTCCTATTCCCACCCAAAACAGATATGAGATTCTTGAAATTGATTCAAAATTTGTTGACCATCTTTCTAACCATATCATAATAAAACATATTGTGATAATGGTGATGAGACTCAAATACTTGATTTTGCTGTTGAACAAGAAATTTTGACATACTCAAGGAAGCCTAGAAGTAGACAGCCATCATCTAATGAAGAATTAGCCCTCAATACTCCAAGGCAAAGTGAAGAGTTTGAGTCTAGTTCAATTCCAAATAGTTTAGATCAACTAATTGCAGTAAGGAAAGGGGTAAGATCCTGCACTCTACATCCAATTAAGAAATTTGTCTCTTATGGTAATTTATCTATTGAAATGAAGAGTTTTGTGGCCAGTATTTCTAATGAAAAATTGCCAACAACCTATCAGGATGTAGTAAAAGATTCTAAGTGGAGAGAAGTTATCAATGATGAGTTACAGGCATTAGAGAAAAATTAGACTTGGAGGCTTACTCACTTACCAAGTGGAAAGTCAACTGTGGGCTATAAGTGGGTTTTTACTATCAAGTATAACCCAAATGACAGCATAAATAGTTATAAAGTTAGGCTTGTGGGAAAGGGATTTACACAAACACAAGGGATTGATTGCCAAGAAACATTTGCACCTGTTGCAAAGTTGAACACCATTAAGGTATTACTTTC
This sequence comes from Adenanthera pavonina, assembly GCA_026686845.1. NCBI lineage: Eukaryota > Viridiplantae > Streptophyta > Magnoliopsida > Fabales > Fabaceae > Adenanthera > Adenanthera pavonina. Next base: position 45,634,865 of record JAIVEN010000001.1, on the reverse strand, counting down.
ATTTGCCTCAAATTTAGATTGGCCTCTTCATCAAATGAATGTTAAAAATGCCTTTCTAAATGGAGATTTAGAAGAAGTATATATGGATGTTCCTGAAGGCTTAGAAGTTAATGAGCTTAATTTAGTGTGTAGGCTCTATAAGTCATTATATGGACTTAAGCAATCACCTCGAGCATGCTTTGAGAGATTCATGAGGTTTGTGGTTCATATTGGTTTTACTCAATGCCAAACTGACCATACTCTATTTGTCAAGCGTGTAGGTAATACAATAACAATACTTATTATCTATGTGGATGATATAATTCTAACTGGTGATGATACTAAAGGCATACATGAGCTGAAGTCAAAACTGGCTGAGGAATTTAAAGTCAAGGACTTGGGAAAATTAAGGTAGTTTCTTGGTATGGAGGTTGCAAGAACTTCTAAAGGTATATCTGTTTCATAGGGAAAGATTACTTTAGATTTATTAAATGAAATGGGTATGCTTGGTTTTAAGCCATCACCCACTCCCATGGATGCAAATTGTAAGTTGTGTTTCAAGGAAGATGAAATTTTGGTTGATAAAGGAAGGTACCAGTGGTTGGTAGGGATATTAATTTATCTCTTATATACCATACTAGATATATTCTATCCAGTAAGTATGGTTAGTCAATTTACGAGTAGAACACAAAAGGAGCATTTAGAGGCAGTTTATAGAATATTGTGATACTTGAAAATGAATCCTGGAAAGGGATTTTTTTTTTTGCAAAAGGTAGTGATCGGGGACTTGAGATTTTCACAGATGCTGATTGGGTAGGTTTAATAGTGCATAGGAGGTCAACTATTGGTTGTTGTACCTTCTTATGGGGTAATTTGGTAACATGGAGAAGTAAGAAGCAATATGTTGTTGCCAGAAGTAGTGCAGAAGTAGAATATAGAACATTAGCACTTGGTATATGTGAAGGTATTTGGTTGACTAGATTGTTGAAAGAATTGAAGATTGAAGTTACTCTTCCAATGAAAGTATGGTGTGATAACAAAGCAACTATTGACATTGTTAATAATCCTATTCACCATGATCAGACTAAGCATGTAGAGATAGATCGACACTTCATCAAGGAGAAAATTTAGGATGGCATCATCAATCTTGGGCATGTAACATCACATCTCCAAGTAGCAGACTTACTCACTAAGGCACTCTCTCGGTCAAGGTGTGAAGAGCTTAGTAACAAGCTAGGAATGATGGATATCCATTTCAAGCTTGAGGGGAGTGTTAGAGACTATCTCGGCCCATATAGGGCCACCTTTACTTTAAAATATTTGCTCTTTATTAGTCTTTAATCCTTTTAGTATCTTTTCATTATTTTTTCCTGATTATTAGGGATATTATTATATTTTAATTATTTGTCCTAATTTGTAGCCATTTACCTAGATTTGAATAAGTTTATTAGGCGGCTACTATTTTTGTATATATGAGAGTACTGTACAATGGAAAAATAATAAGAGTTTTACTGAGAATCTTCAATGGTTTTCCAAAATTTCCCTTAAAATTTTGATAATGACACCTCCTGAATCGGATTCCATTGTAGAAGTCGATTTTTTCTCTTTTTCTTTGTTTTCACGCCATCCGCGTCGCATTTTAGGTGTGACAAACATTATATAAATATGTCACACTTCATTTTTGGACTATTTCATATATAAGCTAAATTGTGATGTTTGTTTAACTATTAGCAAAATTAATCACCAATCTGTTTAAAGAGAAAATAAAAGAACAAGGCAATCACAAGGTAATCTGTTTTAGTAGGATCATGGGTATCTCAGAAATGATCATGGAGAAATTGGTACGAGACTTTTGTATTGTCATATATCACTTTGACAACTTCAGTATGACCTATTCTTCCTTCACAAACCAGCAAATCAACACACAAAAGAACTGAAAAATCATCTTTGTTTTTCTTTAATTATTTTTTACGAAGACACAAATATGAGGTTTTTCATAACAAAGTTAAGGAATTGAACCTCTAGGTAAGTGGGTTTTCTTAAGGTCCCTCGGTAATAGCCTGTAAGAGTTCTGATCATACCTTTCTCTCTCCCATATGCAGCTTCCATTTTCCAGAAGCTATCTGAAACACAACCATCTTTGGTTCATATATATACAATGAATATTATCTCTCATTTACAACTTGGATTCGATTAATTATTTTAAGGAACATCATAAGATCAAAATTCTGAAAGTATCAAAATTATGAAAGTATACACTCGATCCGTATGCAAAAATTAATGTCATATAGAGAAGTGTCCTTTCTGAATCAACCACGACCAGAGAGTATGTACCTGCTGCAAAAACAACCTCAAATAGGAACTTTGATGGAAGGTTGAGCTCTTATGAGGATTCAAAAACTTGTTCAAAATTAGAATCCTGGGTGCTCGATTGACGAATTAGCTGATGTATAGTATTGATGCTCATATATGCAACAAAATCTCTAAACCCAGAAATATTGAAGAAGCACTTTCTCAGGGCCCAAGCAGAATAAGAGATATTATTGCTGCTTAGGATTAATTCAATTGCAAATGAAGGATTAAGTGGGAAGAATGAATACATTAAGATTTCCCACGGAGCCGAATTTTAATTATTAAATATGAACCTGTAAGAACATGTTCAAACTTCAAAGTATATCTTAGGGTTAACTAGTAGTGGTGGGTCTACTGTAAGTTTGATTTATGTATCGTGCTTATTCGTACATTTCCTCTTGTCTGATTTATTCTGGTATGCTTATTTATATATTAATTAATGAAATGCATATGTGAGTTGACATGTATGATTACAATTCTCTTTTTGGCTTATTAATTGGCATCAGTGGTTGATCCATTTAGTGCATTGGCCTCTTCATTTGCCTAACTATCAATATTTTGTTCCTTTGTACATATGTATTGCCTGTTTGGATACAATATATAATCACTTATGGGATCCTATAAGTGATTTATGTGTTGAAATTGATAAACAAAAACTGCTTTTCAATAAGCACTTTATCTCAAATAAGTACTTATGAAAGAAGTTGATTTTTTCTACTTATGATAATCACTTATCCTCCTATAATCAGTTATTTCATTTTTCCTTCTCATTATCTACCCAATAATCATTTGAATTCCAATATCCAAATATATTTCTTTTCTTAAAATTATTTATGAAGTAAAAATATCCAAACACAAATTATTTTTGATATAATTACTTATTCTCATAATCTATTATGAATAAACACTTATTCTCATGATCACTTATATATAAGCCTATCTAAACACACGGGTAATCATCGATCATCGTTCATGATTGAAAGTGTATATCGCGGTGCTATTAACATTCAAAATCCAAAATGATTAATATTTCAAAAGACAATTCAGAATTTTTATTTTTTTATATATATCCAAGATGGTGATAAAGGAAGGCATTTTCAACTAAGAGTTAAGACACCTATGTCCCTAGTTAGGACTGATCTAAAGTCACCCAAAAGGCTAATTAATATTGACTTTAGACGGCAAAGTGATCTCTCTACATAGGATTGGCCGCACGACTTTAATAACTTACGGAGATTCAAATTAACTCATACCCAAGAAAAAGGTGCAAGCCTTATCCATAACTAGTCAACTACTAAAGCTAACTCACATTGGCTTGGAATTTTTATGTTTACAATACTCATGAATCCTAAGAGAATTGTACTATATAATAATAAAATGATACTCTATATTAAAAAAAAAACTCATTGGAAAATCAATAAAATGAATTTGAATTCTTGAGAGCAAAGCGAATTTCAAATATTAAATCATCCTCCTAGTTGATGTAGACACAATAAGTCAATGCTCAAGGCACCTACCTATACAGCGAAAATGAAGGATTTGAGTCGAAGACAAGTTGAAGATCAAAGAGTTAAGACCCTTGAAGTCTTGCAAGAAGATCCCTAACTTTGGACACCACCAGGGTTGATCACTCCTCGAATAAGTCAATCTTGCATTCCAAAGAAGAACACAAGGAAAGCACAAGCCTCACACTTGCAAAGAAAACTCATTGTTATTCCAAAATTCTTATTAAATTCGCAGGTCATAAGAGCCATATATAAAAAGACACCTTGAACTCTCTAAAATAATTAGAGGATTTCATAAAATTGGCAACTAATTCATAAAGCTAAGAGACCTTCTAGAATGCCTTATCTTGCTAATCAAGGTAGATTATTCTAGAAAACACTATACTCAAACACTAAACAAAAAGACAAAGACTTTCCTAAATTAATAAAGTGACTCCTACTTGCAAGTCAAGAAAGATCCTTTTAGTTTAATCCTAGCTTGCAAGGTAAGATAGAATGCCCTAGATGATATCTTATAAATTAGGAAACAATCATATAGAGAGATATTCAATGCCAAAAATGTCTATAACACCCACTAAAAACTTACCTAAATTATGAGCTACTTGAGACTCGAGTAGTCATAATAGATTTAAGACTCAAGATAATACTTTAGGCCCATGAAATATAAGTTGGAACCCAACAAAATAGACACTTAAATGTTGGGCTTTACTAAATAAACGAAAATTCCAGCCCAAAAAACACAAATAATTAAACAAAGACACAAAAGACTCCAATTAACTTAATCTTGGTTCATTTGTCAACTTGGGCTTCAAGTAATCTCTTCAATCCACATCTTGTAACATGTAGGAAACTTGGGCCTTCTCAATTCGGGCTTGAAAAATAAACATAAGCTTCTTGGCACATGCATGGTAGAATATGGTCATGCATCTTGGGCTATGAAAAGATGTGCTTGTTAATTCAGATGGTTTTGATGATTCTAAACAACAATGAGTTTGGAAATTCAATATTAAAGAAACACAAGTAAAATGAAGAACAAAGTTGGAGTTTCTTGAAAATTAAAGAGTTATTTCATTAATTTTAGGAATCCAAATTATAAAAGAAGGTAGCTAAGCTTTAAATTTTACTTCACCTAATATTAAATGAGATATCTATTTAAATGATTAATGATTAGCTCATTATTTCAAAATGATTTTCATGAAAAGAGCTACCTTATGAGGATAAAGACTCAATCTCAAAACTTTTCCAAATGTCCCTTCTTCGATTTCATGAAAAGGGGTTGAGGTTATCCGCATAACATAGTTGTGCACCATGTAATTAGATCTGTCCAGGTGGTTATCCTGATAAGGTTTAGGGTTTAGGGTTTGATCTGCACAGTACAATTAGACTTCACTATTCACTCCCTTATGCGAACATGTGTTACAGAGCACTTGGACTATTCTCTGTTAATAGGTTATCCGCATAATCTAAGGAGGTTATCCGCATAACCTATGTTTCAGTGCCCTTGGACTTTCCTCAGTTAAATAAGTTATTTGCATAACCTAAGGATGTTATCCACATAACCTATGATACAGAACTCATGGTCCGTCTTCAGTTAAATGGATTATCCGCATAACCTTAGGAGGTTATCCTAATAACCTATGTTTTCCAAAAGCTCAGTTTGAGAAAATAGAATTTTATCCGAACAACTAAGTAGGTTTTCATGAAAATTTCTTGAGCTAAAACTTAGTTATTCTAGAATGGAAGTTATCCGCATAACCTAGCCAAGTTATCCACATAATGAATTTAGAATGTTAAAAACAAGAGCCAATAGTCACCCGTTATTCGTATAACCTAAGGAGGTTATCCGCATAACTTCTGACAGACATATTTAATATGGTAAATGAATGGCTATTTTTCTGAGAGCAACAGCTAATTCTTGTTTCCAATGGATAGTTTTACTCCAAAACTATAAATATGACCTCATTTAATTTGTTGGGTAATGAAGAAAAACATATAAATGTCAAAACTCTGTAAAATTGATTACTGATTCTTTCAAAGCTTACCTACCCTCTGTTTAACTCATTATTTGTACTTAAACTGTCATATCCACTCTTTTGAGAAAGAGTTTTCATACTGTGATCTATACACTCCTACTCACTTTTAGATAGTGCTTAGTGTGAGAATACACTAAGAGAGTTATTCTTACTCTTGAGTGAGAAAAGTGAGAGAGTCTTGGTTAGCTCAAGGTCCGAGCTGGGTTGTACTACGGTTTTTGCAAGAATCCATTCAAATCTTATAAAGGATAGTAGAGAAATCTAAAGTGGTGGCTTAAGAACTGGACGTACGTCAAGTGGAGTAGACCGAACCAGGATAAATCACTGTGTCTTCTTCTCATTTACTTTCCAATTGCTCTTTATTTCTTATACTCTATTTTCAGTAATCTTTTATTATCACTGCTATATTTCATTTTTGTAGAAAAATCTAAATTCCCAATTCACCCCCCTCTTGGGAAGTTAGCTGAACTAACAAGTGGTATCAAAGCTTGAAATCCCAACTGAAAGATCTAACAATCAGGGAAAGTACATGAATGGCTTTGGTGAAGGCATTCTTCCATAAGGAAACAACACTAACAGACCTCTTGGCTTCAGTAGAGAGCATTATTGATACTGGAAGATGAGGATGCAAATCTATCTTCAGTCAATTGACTTGGATATTTGGTCGGTCACCTAGAAGGGAAACTTTATCCTATGAAACTGCAAGATGATGGGAAGTACAGAGAAAAATCTGAAGAGGAATGGAATGAGGAGGATAAGAGAAGGGTCCTTCTCAACTATAAAGCTAAGCACTACCTGGTCAGTGCCCTCAACCAAGATGAATTCTACATGGTGTCCCAATGTACAATAGCCAAAGGTACGTGGAACACTTTGGAGATTGCTCATGAAGGAACAACCAGGGTGAGAGAAAATAAATTGAATATGTGTATAGGAAAATATAAAAGCTTAAAGATGAACGAATGTGAAAACATCAAAGATCTGCAGAAGAGATTCACACTCATTGTAAATCAACTAAAGAGCCTTAGGAAAGAATACACACAATCTAGAAAGGTAAAAAAAAATCCTCAAAGCCTTGCCTATTGAATGGCAACCATATTGAATCAAGAGTTTTGATGATTCCAAACCAACATTCAAGAGCTTGGATTGAAGATATCAAAGGAGATCAAAGTTGTTTCAAGTGAAGATTTTCTGAGTATTTGCTGTTAGATCTTTTGTAGGATCTTTAGTTTTAGTTGTGATTGGGTAAAAGATTTTGATTTGAGAAAAAGATGTTTTCAAACCTTAATTTTGTATTAAATCTTGACTTATTTGAAAAATACCCATAAACAGACGAAGTTTGAAAGTTTAAACTGAACTGTCATGTTGGAAATTCAAACTTCGCCTTTGGAAATTCAAACTTCGCCTTTGGAAATTCGAATTTTGAACTAAAACTGAATAAGTCTGAAGAGATGGCTCTCTGTCAGACGAATTTTGGTTGTTCAAAATTCAAATTTTCATCCAAGTCTGAAAGAAGCCTCTTAGTGACAGACGAACTTCACATCTTCAAAATTTGAATTTCAGACAAAACACAACTTGAGAAAATAGAAGAAATTCGTCTGAAACAATGTTAAAGTTCATCTGAGATCAAGAATAATTTAAGTTTCAAAACCGCTCTCTGATAGACGAACTTTGACTTTCCAACATTCGAATTTTCATATAAGTCTGAAAGGAGCTTCTTTGAAACAGACGAACTTTGAGTCTTCAAAATTCGAATTTCAGACAAAACAAAACTTGAGAAAATAAAAGAAATTCATCTGAAACCATGTCAAAGTTCATCTGAGATCAAGAATGATTTAAGTTTCAAAACTGCTCTCTGACAGACGAACTTTGAACATTGAAGTTTGAATTTTAGAAGCTAAGTTCTTGAGTCTGTTGAAGTGAAACATTGACATATGAATGATAAGAACTTACAATATTCGAATGATGAAGTTAGTCTGAAAAGAGTCTCTCTGACAGACGAATTTCACCCTTTCAAAATTCGAATTTCAAAGAAAGTGATCTACTGTGCCTCTTTGAATGTTCAATGGACAGACGAATTTTGGGCTTCCAAAATTCGAATTTCGAAGGCACTGTAGAAAATTGAAAACACTGTTCACACTTAACCGAAAAACTTTCTTCTTGAAAATTCGTATGTCACATTGTGAAAATGTTTTGTAAGTTTCAAAATTCGAATTTCACTTCATGAACAGACGAACTTCGTGCTGTAACGTTGAAAGCTTTAACCTTCGGTTTCTTCAAAATTCGTCTGTTGATCAACTAAAATTTGAATTTCAGTATGTTAGAAGCATTAAATGCAGTTGGTTAACAGATAGTTTTTCAGAGTAACCGTTGGATAACTTTCCCAACGGATAGATTTTGTCTCTAATAGACATTTGAGACCTAAAACTATAAATATAACATTATTTGAAGTTGTGGGTAACGAATCAAACTTGTATATACCGAATTTCTGCTGAATCTTTTTCTCAAAAGATTTTACCCTCTCAACTTCAATATCTGTACTTTAACCTTCATATCTACTCTATTCAAGAGAGTTATATCATTGTAAACTGTCTACTCTTCATCTGGAAGATAGATTTACTTGTGAGGAAAAATCACAAGGGGATTGGGAAGCACATTGTGAAAGTGCTTAGAGTGTTTGAGAGAGCTCCAGAAACAGAGCATACTCGTGTACTGTGGCATTAGCAAGAAGCCCGTTGAATTCTTGCTGTATAGTGGATAAATCTCAAGAGGTGTCTTGGAGATTGGACGTAGGTCAAGTGGATAGACCGAACCAGGATAAATCATTGAGTCTTCTTCTCCTTATCTTTACTTTTTAGCTTGCTCTGTTTATACGTTGCTTCCTTTAAACTGTGCTACCTTCACTTATCTCACTTTATGCAGAAAAATTGCAATCTTCCCAATTCACCACCCTCTTGGGAAGTCAACCTTGCTAACAAGTGGTATCAGAGCCTGGTTTCCCATTCAAAGGATCTTACAGTCCGGGAATTAAGATGGCTGGCTTTGGAGAGAGCATACTTCCTGAGGGGAACAACACTAACAGACCACCAGGCTTCAGTGGAGAGCATTATGAGTACTGGAAGATGAGGATGCAGATCTACCTCCAATCAATTGATCTTGACATCTGGTCAGTCATTGAGAAAGGTGATTTCATCCCAATGGCTCTAACTAAAGATGGAAGACACAGAGAGAAGCTAGAAGCAGAATGGAATGAAGAAGACAAAAGGAGAGTTCTGTTGAATTTTAAAGCAAAGCATTGCTTAGTCAGTGCCCTGAACCAGGACGAATTCTACAGAGTCTCATAATGCTCCACTGCAAAAGGGATGTGGGACACTCTGCAGATTGCACATGAAGGAACAACTGGGGTCAGGGAAAACAGACTGAACACATGCATTGGAGAGTATGAGAGCTTCAGAATGGGTGAAGGAGAAACTGTAAAGGAGCTCCAAAAGAGATTCACTCTCATTGTGAATTAATTGAAGAGCCTGGGAAAGGAATACAGTCAGTCTGAAAAAGTCAGAAAGATACTTAGAGCTCTTCCTCTAGAATGACAGCCCAAAGTGACAGCAATAGAGGAAGCCAGAGGAGAATCAATGGCCTCTGTCACAGCTCTCTTTGGCAGCCTTGAGGAGTATGAAGGAAAAATCAAAGCTCTCAAGAAAGCTGGGCTGGACAGAAAGAAGAAAGGCCTTGCCCTCAAAGTTGCTGATGAAAAGGAAGAAGAATCTGACGAAGGAGATGAGCTGGATGAAGAAACTCTGGCTATGATGGTCAGAAAATTCGAAAGATTCTACAACAAGAAGAAGAACAAGAAATTCTTCAAGAAGGGAGCAGCTAGTGAAAGCAAGAGAGAGGGAAAAGAGCCCGTGACTTGCTTTGAATGCAAGAAGCAGGGACACATCAAATGGGATTGCCCTCAATTCCTCAAAAAGCAAGAAAAAGAAAAGAAAGTTGCTGACCAAGGGAAGAAGAAGAAAGCCTACATCTCTTCAATATGGGGCAATAGCTCAGATAAGGAAGAAGAAGATGAGGATGAGATCGCCAACATCTGCCTGATGGCACTTGCTTTTGAAGAAGCCGATCCCTCATGCAGCAGTGATCAGGAAGAAGAGGTATATGTATCTGAACCTTCCTATTCTGAGTTACTTGATGCATTTCATGAGCTTCATGATGAGTTTATTAAAATTGCTAAAGAACTAAAACTGGCAAAGAGAAAGATTAATAAACTGGAATCACAAAGCAACACTTCTGAAATCACCTCTCTACCTATTGCTGAATATGCTTGCTGCACTTCATGCACTGAACTTAAGCAAACTAATAATTATTTAGTTAAAAACATGTCTAGGCTCACTAAAGGTAAAGACATGTTGTTTGCCTTGATGGGGAGCCAAAGAATATCACAAGGAAAAGCTGGTCTTGGCTATGATCCATGTGTTGTCAAGGAAAAGATTAGGAAGAAAAACCAGAATGCATACATGAGATATTTTGTGCATGCTGAGAGTAACAGAAAGAAAGATCATATGTCATCTTGCATTGAAACATATAATCAACTAAAGCATGCAAGACAAAAGTATTATCTGCATTGTTTTCTTCCTGGTACTCAATCTAGCAGTCCCTTCATTACCTGTCATTTCTGTAACAAAAAGGGACATATTTCCAGTTCTTGTGCTATGAAGAAAAATGGACTTGGCAGGAAAGTTAAATGGGTTCCCAAAGTTGCATCTGCATCTAGGGAAAAATCTACTGACCAAAAAGGACCCAAGCAAATTTGGGTACCTAAAAGGAAAACATAAACATTGTTTTGCAGATCTGTCTCAAAGCTAAGAAAAGCAACAAATGGTATATGGACAGTGCCTGCTCAAGCCACATGACTGGTGATAAGGAGAAGTTCATCACCCTTAGAGACAAGAAATGAGGAAACATCCATTGAAGAGGTGATCAATATGGCAAAATTGTTGGCATTGGCATTATGGGCAAAAATCCGGAAACATCCATTGAAGAGGTGCTGTTTGTGATTGGCCTCAACCACAATTTGCTGAGCATGAGTCAGACCTCTGATAAAGGAAATTGGGTGTTGTTTGACTCAAAATTTTGCCTGGTCATCAGAAAAAGTGATCACAAAGTAATCCTCAAAGCTCAAAGGGATGGTAATTGTTATACTATTGATCTTGATGAACTTCCTCCCTTGGATTCTGTATGTCTAATTAGCCAGGATAATGATAGTTGGTTGTGGCATATGAGATTAGCTCATGTTAACGTGAATCAATTGTCTAAACTGGTTAAAACTGAGCTAGTAACTGGCCTGCCAAAAATATCTTTTGAAAAAGACAAAGAATGTGACGCATGCTTAAGAGGGAAACAAACTAAATCATCTTTTAAATCTAAAATTATAGTTACCACAACTAGACCACTTGAATTGCTGCACATGGATTTAATTGGACCATCTAGGGTGAAAAGTCTTGGTGGTAACTTGTATGTGCTTGTAATTGTAGATGACTATTCTAGATTCACTTGGACATTATTTCTTTCTTCTAAAAGTGATACCTTTGATGCATTTGTAACCTTAGCTAAGAAAGTGCAAAATGAGAAAGGTATTTCTATTGTGTCAATCAGGTCGGACCATGGAGGAGAGTTTGAAAATGCACACTTTCTGGAGTACTGCAATGAGCATGGGATTGACCACAACTTCTCAGCTCCAAGGACACCTCAACAAAATGGGGTAGTAGAGAGGAAGAATAGAACCATTGGAGAGATGGCCAGAGCTATGCTGAATGAGAAGGAACTCTCTCAAGTGTTTTGGGCTGATATAGTGAATATAGCAAGCTACATCATAAATCGAGCCTACATCAGACCAATCCTTGGAAAGACTCCATACGAGCTTTACAAGGGAAGAAAGCCAAATCTGTCCCATCTCCATGTGTTCGGTTGCAAATGCTTCATTCACAACAATGGGAAAGAAAATCTGGGTAAGTTTAATGCCAAATCTGATGAAGGTATATTTCTGGGCTATTCTAGTAGGAGTAAGGCATATAGAGTTTATAATAAAAGATCAAAAGTGGTAGAAGAATCTATGCATGTGGTTTTCATTGAAAATGAAACTATTTCAAATCATGTTACCAATGAGGATGATCTTGCTTTTAACTTTGAAAAACTGGGCATTTCTGATAAAAGTAAAACTGAACCTCCAAAGATATCTGAATCTGTTAACACAGAGGAAGATATCCAGGAGCAAGAGTTTGATGAAGAAATTAATGAAGAAACATCTCAAGAACTCCTTAGAGCTTGGAGATATCAAAGGAATCATCCTGTTGATCAAGTAATAGGGAATGTTCAAGAGAGAGTCAAAACCAGAAAACAGTTAAGGGATCAAATGCTAAACTGCGCTTTCATTTCTCAAATTGAACCTAAATGTGCTGAAGAAGCCTTAACTGATGATTACTGGATTTTAGCTATGCAAGATGAACTAAATCAGTTTGAAAGAAATCAAGTTTGGGATTTAGTGCCTAGGCCCAAAAATCATCCTGTTATTGGTACCAAATGGGTTTTCAGAAATAAACTAGATGAATCTGGAACAATAATCAGAAATAAGGCTAGGCTGGTTGCTAAAGGGTATAATCAGGAAGAAGGTATTGATTTTGAAGAAACCTTTGCACCAGTAGCTAGATTAGAAGCTATAAGAATACTGCTAGCATATGCATGCATGAAAAACATTTTACTATATCAAATGGATGTAAAGAGTGCCTTTCTAAATGGATATATCATGGAAGAGGTTTATGTAGATCAACCTCCAAGTTTTGAGGATTCTACTAAACCAAACCATGTTTATAAACTGAAGAAGGCTCTTTATGGTTTAAAACAAGCCCCTAGAGCATGGTATGAGAGACTGAGCAATTTTCTAATTGAAAAGGGGTTCAATAGAGGCAAAGTTGACACAACTTTATTCACTGAGAAAGAAAATAAAGATTTACTAATTGTTCAAATCTATGTTGATGATATTATTTTCGGTGCTACTAATGAAACTCTTTGCAAGAGATTTTCTGAGTTAATGCAGGGAGAATTCGAGATGTTCATGATGGGTGAACTTAACTTCTTCCTTGGACTGCAAATCAGACAGCTTGATGATGGTATCTTTCTCAGTCAATCCAAGTATCTAAAGGAGCTGCTAAAGAAGTTTGGAATGGAGAATGCCAAGCCAATGGGAACACCTATGGCTGCTGCAACCAAACTGGACATGGATGAGAATGGGAAGATGTTTGACATTACTCAATATAGGAGAATGATTGGATCCCTGCTGTACTTAACTGCCAGCAGACCTGACATTATGTTCAGTGTCTGTATGTGTGCCAGGTTCCAATCATGTCCCAAGGAAACCCATGCAACAGCTGTGAAGAGAATTTTTAGATATCTTATTGGAACATCAAAGATGGGTCTCTGGTATCCAAAGGGCAATGGAGAAGATCTCAAAGGATACACTGATGCTGATTTTACAGGATCCAAAACTGACAGAAAAAGCACAAGTGGAACTTGTCAGTTTCTTGGAGGATCCCTGGTTTCATGGTTCAGCAAAAAGCAAAACAGTGTGGCCCTATCCACTGCAGAAGCTGAGTATGTTGCAGCTGAAAGTTGTTGTGCCCAAGTCATCTGGATGAAGCAGCAGCTTGAAGATCTTGAGGTTAAAATGAAAGAGATACCAATCATGTGTGACAACCAAAGTGCCATAAATATCACCAAGAATCCTGTCATGCATTCAAGGACGAAACATATTGAAGTTAGGCACCACTTCATAAGGGATCACGTTCTGAAAGGAGAAGTCAGATTGGAATACATCCCAACAGAGAGTCAAGTTGCTGACATACTCATAAAGCCTCTATTAGAAGATAGACATTGCAAAATAAGAAGAGAACTGGGTATGGTAAATCCCAGTGAACTGTAAGTTATTCTTATGCAATCTTGTTTTCAAAGGTTTCAACTTTAAGATTAATTCTAACTTTAGCATCGGAGTATGTTTAATTCAAGCTGCAGGTGCTCCTCACAAGATTAAATGGCAATAAACTTGAAGATTGGAGCACATCAGAATGGAACAACCAGAAAGTGAAGTAAATGATGAAAATTTTGAGTTCTGGATCCATTCTGTAAGTTTTTATAAGATGAAATTCATATTAGACATATTTTGCCTCATAAACTGTGTTTTTGAACTAGTCAACATGGTCAACATTCGAATTTTAGGTGACCAACAGACGAACTTCGGCTTATTAGCCTTGGAACAGTTCTCTGTGATGCCTCGAAATTCGTCTGTTGGATCTTTGAAGTTCGAATTTTCAAAAACAAAAATTTCAAAGTTATGTTTATCCATCATTGTTGTACGAATTATCACTTCTTAAAATACGAATGTTGGACAACCTTTACAAAAGTTGAAAAATGCAAATTTTCAGTTCAAAATTCGTCTGTTGAATCATGTTCTTCTTGATTGAATGCTTGAAAGATGAAGTTCTGCATGCTTAATTCATCTGTTGATTGTTGTTTTGTTTGTTGCCTGCTATTTGCTCATAAACATTCGAACTTTGTTGGAACAAAATTCGTCTGTTGTGTTTGTATTACTTGTTTCAAGCCACTGTCAGACGAACATTCAGGATGAAAATTTGTCTGTCAGTCAGTAAGCTTTGCTGAATGGTTTAACTTGTAACTGCCTGAAGTTCAAATTTTGACCCTTCAAAATTTGTCTGTTAGACGGTTACATACGTTAAATCCGACGGTTTTCCAATGAACAGACGCAACCCTATTTGTAAATCCTTTGAGTCTGTTCTGATCCTCTCTTCAATCCTCTTAACTTCTATCCAAAAACCGTCATTCTTCACCCGTTTAAACTTCCTTTCGCATCCTATAAACCAATTCTAAGCCACATTCAGCATCATTCATCCAAGAAATGGCGAGAGTCAAAAATCCTGGAGCAGGAAAAGCTGAGGCCCGACCAAAGAGGAATGTTAAGTCACAATATGCCTCAAAGGAAGGAGAGAAATCCAAGAGAAAGGCCGAATCCAGTAAGGCAACTCCTTCCAAATGCCAAAAATCATCATCCAAGGCAGATTCACAGAAAGCAGGACCCTTCTCACCAAAAACTACAGAACCTTCAGCTCCAGTTCCTTCTGTCCCTGCTGTTGCTTCTTCTGCTTCTTCCAGTACTGAATCTGGAGAGTATGAAATGACTACACTGCCACTGTGGAGCACTCCTGAGATTCAAGAAGAGTACTCTACCAAGTTTTCCAACAAAAAGGTAATCAAGCCTCATTGTGTAAATGTGGAACAATTTTTGATATCCAACAACTTTGATGCTGCAATATGGTTGATTAGATACAAAAATCTGTTGGAAATTGCTGAAAAATATGATGATGAGGTAGTGAAGACTTGGTATGCCTCTCTTCAATATAACAGCAAGAAAGTGAAATGGGAGGTCAACTTGAGATCAAGGACCATTTGGCTTGCTGATGAAACCTTCAATGAGGTGCTGGAAATCCCAAGACAAGATGGGCTGAAAGTTGACATCACAGCCTCTAGATATATGGATGAGGCAAGTACGGCTGATGAAGAAGGTGGACCCTTCCTAAACTACAAGAAGAGCACCATCTTGGACACCCTATTCAGGAGAAGGGAGAACAGGCCAACGATTAATCTGTTGAAGCCCACAGACCTAAGTGTACAAGTAAGGATCCTGCACTACATAGTGTCCAGGATCATATTCAACAAGGGTGGCAGCTTCAATTTGATAACAAGGGCAGAGGCTCATGTGATGACTACTATCATACGTGGGAAGCTGATTAATTTGGGTCATATCATCCTCCAGTGACTGATAAAGGCAAGGGATCAGAGGAAGGATTCCACACTCCCCTATGCAGCAATTATTTCAAGAATCCTGCAGTATAATAGGATTCAACACATTGAAAAGGGGAAAAGGAAACTCACAGAGGCATTCAAAGAAGAAGAACTGCAAAGGATAGGTATTGAAAGAGATGAAGGAAGATGGGTTGGAAAGGGAGTAGGGAAATCTAAAGATTTGTTCTTTGCTGCTGATGCTTTCCTCCAACAAGAAGGCACTTCTGAGACCCCTGGCAGATCTGTACCTCAGCCTTCTCAGCCAATTCCATCTCCCTCCAGGCCTACTCATCCTCCTTTCACTCCCTCCTCACAGGCCAAGCCAACCAAGATCACTGAGTTGTTTGACAGTCTGTCAACACTTATTCTCAGTATTAGGGATGAGCAAAATGCCAAATTTGCTCATCTACAAGATCAGATCCATCAGTTGGCTGTGAATATGAAGGTGGTGGCTGATGCTTATGAAGAAATAAGAAATGCAATTCCTGCCACTTCAGCTCCACCTCAGCATGGTGTCCCTGAGCCTACTCTGTCTCCAACTCCTGAGCCTCCAAGCCCCTTCAAGATTGCCTCCTCTGACCATGGTGATGATACAGATGGTGCTGGTGCAATGAGGACACCAAGTCCTGGTCCACCCCTGGACTATGGATTGGAAGAAGAAGGACTTCAGCAGACAAGCCCTCTTGAGCCTATGCAAGAAGATGCTCCGAATTCAATTCTGTCCATTCAAGAATCAGAGCAAGTTGAAAGACTGGTTGCAGCCATTTCAACCTCTTCTATGCCAGGAGAAGCAAGCAATGAGGAAAGGAGCATTGTACCTGTTGTTGATTATCTTGCCATTGCTCATAATGCTCTACTGCAAGTTCAAAGGAGAAGGCTTGAAGAAATGTTTTCTCCTGCTGAACCAGCCTCTCATTCTCTTGCTGCTTATGGGCTATCAGAGGAACAGAGAGCTCGACTAGCTCTATCCAGGCAGAAAATGCAAGA
Source organism: Adenanthera pavonina (assembly GCA_026686845.1). Classification (NCBI taxonomy): domain Eukaryota; kingdom Viridiplantae; phylum Streptophyta; class Magnoliopsida; order Fabales; family Fabaceae; genus Adenanthera; species Adenanthera pavonina. The sequence goes on along the minus strand of JAIVEN010000001.1, from coordinate 45,618,106 downwards.
GCTGCTTGAGGTCTCTGATGATGATGGTAATAAAGAACCTAGCCCTGAGCCTACTGAACCCCCTGCACCAGTTCAGCCAGAGATTCCTTTTGCTCCTGTCCCTCTTCGTGCTGTTCCTATCTCTCAGATTCCTCCTCTAATGGACTTTGTTGGGCTTTTTGATGATGCCAAAAAGGGGGAGAAGATAAAGCAAACTGGGACTAAGCAAGCTGGAAAATCTGCTGAGCCATCTGGAAAAGGAAAGACGTACAGCAAGAAGTCTAAGCTAAAGAAGAAGTGATTGATTTTAGATCTTAGGCTAAATCTTCTTGTTGTATCTTGTTTTAATTGCTTGTTTGTATTTGTTTGTTTGATATTTTGAGAACTCATCTTTGATTGAAGTATGTATTGCAACCATTGATTGAATGAATGAACTTCTTAGTTGCAATGTTTTATGCCATGAATCTCTTCACTTAATCTGTTGGATATGATATCTTATGCATATGTTGAGGGGGAGCTTGTGAAAGCAAACCCAAGTACTAATCCAGTATGTGAGTTGTTTTGTCATCATCAAAAAGGGGGAGAATATTGAATCAAGAGTTTTGATGATTCCAAACCAACATTCAAGAGCTTGGATTGAAGATATCAAAGGAGATCAAAGTTGTTTCAAGTGAAGATTTTCTGAGTATTTGCTGTTAGATCTTTTGTAGGATCTTTAGTTTTAGTTGTGATTGGGTAAAAGATTTTGATTTGAGAAAAAGATGTTTTCAAACCTTAATTTTGTGTTAAATCTTGACTTATTTGAAAAATACCCACAAACAGACGAAGTTTGAAAGTTTAAACTGAACTGTCATGTTGGAAAATCGAACTTCGCCTTTGGAAATTCGAATTTTGAACTAAAACTGAATAAGTCTGAAGAGATGGATCTCTGTCAGACGAATTTTGGTTGTTCAAAATTCAAATTTTCATCCAAGTCTGAAAGAAGCCTCTTAGTGACAGACGAACTTCACATCTTCAAAATTCGAATTTCAGACAAAACACAACTTGAGAAAATAGAAGAAATTCGTCTGAAATAATGTTAAAGTTCATCTGAGATCAAGAATAATTTAAGTTTCAAAACCGCTCTCTGATAGACGAACTTTGACTTTCCAACATTCGAATTTTCATATAAGTCTGAAAGGAGCTTCTTTGAAACAGACGAACTTTGAGTCTTCAAAATTCGAATTTCAGACAAAACAAAACTTGAGAAAATAAAAGAAATTCATCTGAAACCATGTCAAAGCTCATCTGAGATCAAGAATGATTTAAGTTTCAAAACAGCTCTCTGACAGACGAACTTTGAACATTGAAGTTCGAATTTTAAAAGCTAAGTTCTTGAGTCTGTTGAAGTGAAACATTGACAAACGAATGATAAGAACTTACAATATTCGAATGATGAAGTTAGTCTGAAAAGAGTCTCTCTGACAGACGAATTTCACCTTTTCAAAATTCGAATTTCAAAGAAAGTGATCTACTGTGCCTCTTTGAATGTTCAATGGACAGACGAATTTTGGGCTTCCAAAATTCGAATTTCGAAGGCACTGTAGAAAATTGAAAACACTGTTCACACTTAACCGAAAAACTTTCTTCTTGAAAATTCGTATGTCACATTGTGAAAATGTTTTGTAAGTTTCAAAATTTGAATTTCACTTCATGAACAGATGAACTTCGTGCTGTAACGTTGAAAGCTTTAACCTTCGGTTTCTTCAAAATTCGTCTGTTGACCAACCAAAATTCAAATTTCAGTATGTCAGAAGCATTAAATGCGGTTGGTTAACGGATAGTTTTTCAGAGTAACTGTTGGATAACTTTCCCAACGGATAGATTTTGTCTCTAACGGACATTTGAGACCTAAAACTATAAATATAACATTATTTGAAGTTGTGGGTAACGAATCAAACTTGTATATACCGAATTTCTGCTGAATCTTTTTCTCAAAAGATTTTACCCTCTCAACTTCAATATCTGTACTTTAACCTTCATATCTACTCTATTCAAGAGAGTTATATCATTGTAAACTGTCTACTCTTCATCTGAAAAATAGATTTACTTGTGAGGGGAAATCACAAGGGGATTGGGAAGCACATTGTGAAAGTACTTAGAGTGTTTGAGAGAGCTCCAGAAACAGAGCATACTCGTGTACTGTGGCATTAGCAAGAAACCCATTGAATTCTTGCTGTATAGTGGATAAATCTCAAGAGGTGTCTTGGGGACTGGACGTAGGTCAAGTGGATAGACCGAACCAGGATAAATCATTGAGTCTTCTTCTCCTTATCTTTACTTTTTAGCTTGCTCTGTTTTATACGTTGCTTCCTTTAAATTGTGCTACCTTCACTTATCTCACTTTGTGCAGAAAAATTGCAATCTTCCCAATTCACCCCCCCTCTTGGGAAGTAAGCCCTGCTAACAAACCAAAGGTGACAGCAATAGAAGAAGTTAGAGGGGAATCCATGACATTTGTCATAGCCCTCTTTGAAAGCCTGGAAGAATATGAAGGAAAGTTAAAAGCCCTTAAAGAATCTTCATCTTTTGATAAGAAGAAGAAAAACCTGGCCCTCAAAGTAGATTCAGAAGATGATGACGATGATGATTCTGAAGAAGATGCTGAGCTAGATGAAGAAACAATAGCTATGCTGGTGAGAAGATTCAGTAAAACGTATGGAAAGAAGAAATTCAAAAGATTTACAAAGAAAGATGGAGTCACCAACAGCAAGAAAGAGAACAAAGAATCTGTAACACCTTACCTTTATCTATATTTTTCATATATCATAGTATGTACAATGTCCAAATTACCCATATTAAGAGTTTGAACCATTAGTAGAACCAAAATATTAAATAAAAAAAAACGTGGTACTATTCATTTGGTTCTCAAGTTTTCTGGATGAACTTTGAAAAATCATAACTTAATCCAGAAAAATCGTATCAATGTGGTTCAAGTCTCTAAATGAAGCTAGAAACATGATATACAAGGTAAAAATATGAAAACTTTCTGTAACCTAACCAATTAGCACAGTTTATTACTCAAACTTACACTGTACAAATGGTCATTTCTCTCTTTTCCAGGATTTTGGCCGTAACTTTAAAAATTAATATCTAACTCTATACTAAGCCAAATCATGTATTCTATATACCTTTGGAAAGATATATATGTCTACTTGCCTTCAAATTTTCTTATACATTTATTTGGTCTATACAGGGCACAACATCAATTTAAATGTCTAGGGATCAGAACATCACTTTTACTGGAACAGTCTTGGGGAAAACTTATATATCTCTTATTGTACAGCTCCAATTGAACTCAAACAAGTGGCATATTAACTTCAAAAGATAAATATTTTCATAAATGTAACCCACTCAACTTTTGGAGCTCTGTGAGATTTTATATCATTTTTCAAAGAGAAGTAATATATTCAGTAGGATTCGCAGCCTTCACATCACTGTACAGTTTTGATCCTGAACTTTAAAATTTCACTATAAATCGTGCATACATCCAAATTAAGTGTTCTTTAGCTCATTGGAAAGCTTGTTCTCTCTACTTTCAGAGCATATATAATACTTGACTTACTTTCCCTGTCTCAGTCAAACAATATTGACTTGACTTTCATTACTACAAAATGAACTTCTAACAATATAACATGGCAAAGTAGACTTCATAACAAGCTCATATGATCATTCCATGTTTCAAATCCATTCCAAACATTTCAAAATGCTCATAAGGACATAATAGCATAATGGCACAGTTCTAAAAGCATATACATGGTTTTATATATAATTTCAAAATATACACTCATAGCTTGGAAACACCATCAAGCATCATCCTCTTCTTCATTCTCCTTGCCTTTTTTTTGGACTCCTTTGCCATAGATTGTGTCTAGTCATTTGGGATACTTGAGGGGATGAGATTGGGGAAATCTCAGTAGCAAGTTACATTCCATGCAATTATGTCAATCATGTCAAATAAACTCACATTTGATCACATATAATTACACAATCACCTTTAAATAATAAATTGCCATATTAGTCATAAAAAATTCGGCAGCATAACGGCTTAGGAAATGGACATCCCGGGGAATAAAACCCCTCATTTAACAGCCAAGACCAATCAAGGAAATCACAATTTCAATATGGCAACACAATTCAATCATAGAAAGACAATGAAAGAACATAAAGCAAGAATATGAAACTTAGCTACCTTGAAGCATTCCTTTGGCTCTTCCTCTTGAATCTAATGCTTCACCACTTGGTTCCCCCTCCTTTAAGAACTTACTTGGGCTTTATCAATTCCTAATACACCATTAAATACTCACTTTATTCATTGGTTTCATGAGTTACTTCTTAAAGACTCACAAAAACCCTAGAATTTCATTTTCTTCATCTTAAGCTTTTTATTTAACCCCATACTTGCTCTTAAGGTTTTGGACCATGGGGAATCCATTTTTACCATTAAATACATGAAAATCCATCTCCTTCCCACCTTATTAGTCTGACCAAAATCTGTTCTTAAGAGGAAGAAATTGGTTTTTCAAAAAACTTACTTAAATCATACTATACTTGCTTCCTCTTGCAAAATCTCATATCAAATCATGATTTTATGACTTTAAAACAACTTTTCTTTCCATTAATCATGCTTGGAAAGATTAGAACAGTGGATGAAGTTGAGAAAATTTCAGGGAACTAACTCATATAGCTTAGGAACTATGCTAGAACACTTAAAGATCACAAGAGGTTTGCTTACCAATTTTCCTTGCATTTCTTCCCTATTTTTTCTTCTCTTTTTCTTTCCTCCTACGTAGCTTCCTTTCTTCATCACTTTGCTGCAGCTTTTCCCCTTCTTTTCTTTGCTAATTCATCGGCCAAACCATGAGGAAGGAGGGAGTATATATAAAAACCGTTAACCAATGAAAACTTGCCACCTAATGACTTGATTTTTCTAGCTTTTTCATGAAAATAATAAAATATGACTATTTTGACATGTGCAGCTTGTGGAGCACGAAATGGAGGGTATTTTGGTCCAAAAATTTTAGTCATTTACTTATCCAGATATATCCTGGACCGGTCTGGATAATTAAAGCTACTTTAGCAGTATATTTTACTATTATTGGGATACTAATTATGATCATAAAATTATCATAATATAATTATCCCAATTGGTCCAAATATAAGACCCACACATTTTTCTTGAATGAATACTGCTTCTCCCTGTAGTCCAGACTGATATTTATCGGGTAAGACAATATTAAATCATAATTACCCAATAAATATTATTTTGATCTCAATAAATTCCATACTATATTCCAATGGTCTTAGCTCATTGAGAGCTTCATTTTGACTATAATTTTTCATATTTACAAAAATGCCCTTGACCCAGGATAAATTTATCATTTTTAAAAATTTCGGGTCATTAGGTGTAATTTGCCCCAAAATTTATAAACTTTTCTTCAATCCCTCATGCGTCCACCGCCTCAACTTTTTTTTTTCCTAGAGACAAAATCATCATTTCCATATTTCTTAGGGGTAAAAATGTAATTTCTCATTTTTCCATCCAATCAGGAAAAATAACCTCTTTACCCTATTTCACGCAAAACGGTATCTATTCATTTTTATAAATTCTCTATATATTTTTAGTTATCTAATATTTTAGGGATGTTACAGAATCCATCATATACTACGATGCAGGAAACCTGAACATATCAAATGGGAATGTTCTCTGCTGAGCAAGAAATAAGGAAAGGACAAGAAGACTGACAAAGGGAAAAAAAAAAGAAAGCCTTCGTATCTTCCATCTGGGGAGATAGTTCAGATGATGAAGAAGTATCATAAGATAATGAAATTGTCAATCTATGCCTAATGGCTCAGGAGATTGCAGAGAAGGAGAAGAATCAAAACCATGACAATAACAGCGATTATGAGGTAAATGATTATAAACCTTCATACAATGAATTACATGATACATTCAATGAACTGATGGCTGAATTTGTCAAAATATCTAAACAGTTGAGTGAAGCTAAAAAGAAAATACACAAGCTTGAAAGTGAATCTTATACATTTTTACTGCTTTACAGTTTTCTTCTTCTTCCACTACTTTTGTTTATGTCTCATGCATTGAGTTAAGAGATAAGAATAGTTATCTCCACAAGACTCTAACTAAACTTACTAGAGATAAAGACATGCTAAAAGTGTTACTGGGAAATTATGTTGTAAGTCAAAACAAAAATGATCTAGGATATGACTCATGTGCGATCAAGGAGAAACTAAAAATCAAGAAACAAAATCTTTACCTGAGAAATTTTGTGCATGCAAATAACATTAAACCAGCTCAGAGCATAGAGTCATTCCTAACTCCTAGAAACCAAAAGAACAAATACTATCATCATTATTTCAAACATGCATCTCTTTCCTCTAGCCCTTTCTCCACTTCTCACTTCTATAACAAGAAGGGTCATATGTCTTCCACATGTATATACAGGAAGGAAGGAAATGGCAATGGGATGAAATGAGTTCCCAAAGATTCCTCTACTAAGAAAAAAGGACTCAAGCAAATATGGGTACCTAAAAGAAAGAACTAAAATTTGTTTTGTAGATGTCTCTCAAGGTAAAGAAGCAACAAATGGTACATGGATAGTGCCTATTCAAGACACATGACTAAAGACAAAGAAAAATTCATTGTGTTGAGAGATAAGAAAGGAGAAAAGGTTATTTTCTGTGGTGACCAGGCCGGTAAGATAGTTGAGATTAGAATTGTTGGTAAAAATCCTAAAACATCAATTGAAGAAGTTCTGTTCATGATAGAACTCAATCACAACTTATTAAGTGTGAGCCAAACCTGTGATAGAGACAACTAGGTTTTGTTTGATTGAAACTTCTGCCTAGTCATTAGAAAGAGTGACCACAAAGTTATTCTCAAAGCAGAAAGAGATGGTAACTATTATACTATTGATTTAGATGAATTACCTGCTCTAGACTCAATATACTTAATAAGTGAAAATGATGATAGTTGGCTATAGCATAGGAGACTAGCACATGTTAGCATGCATCAATTAAACAAACTCGTTAAAACTGAACTTGTTCTTGGATTACTAATCATCAAGTTTGAAAAAGATAGGGAATGTAATGCTTGCCTTAAAGGGAAACAAACAAAGTCCTCATTTAAAATAAAAAATATTGTCTCTACAACTAGACCACTGGAATTACTTCACATGGATTTAATAGGTCATAATCGTACTAAGAGTATTAGTGGTAACTTGTATGTACTTGTTGTGGTGGATGATTATTCCAGATTTACCTGGACTTCATTTCTTCCCTCTAAAGATGAAACATATGATGCTTTTCTGATCTTAGCTAAGAAAATCCAAAATGAGAAAGGTTGCTCTATTGTATGTATTAGAACATTTATGGTGGAGAATTTGAAAATGCCAAATTTGCTGACTACTGCAATGAGAATGGAGTAGAGCACAACTTCTCAGCTCCTAGAACACCTCAACAAAATGGAGTTGTGGAAAGAAAGAATCAAGTACTGGAAGAAATGGCTCATGCTATGCTGAATGAAAAGGGGCTACCTAAGCAATTATGGGCTAATGCAGTGAGTACATCATGCTACTTGATGAATAAAGCATATATCAGACCCATACTAGGAAAGACTCCATATGAGATATACAAGAGAAAGAAGCCCAACCTTTCTCATCTTCATGTCTTTGGATACACTTGCTATGTCCACCATAACAACAAAGACAATCTGGGTAAGTTTGATATCAAATCAAATGAAAGTATATTTCTTAACTACTTAAATAGAAGTGAAGCATATAGGGTGTTCAATAAAAGGTCTGGAACTATAGAAGAATCTGTGCATATGGTTTTTCTTGAAAATGAAACTGTGTCTAAACATGCTAAAAATGAGAATGATCTAATTTCTAACTTTAAGAACTTGAATGTTTCTAAAGAAAATAAAACTGAACCTCTCAAGATATCTGAATCTGCTAATGTATAGGAAGATATTCAAGAGAAAGATAATGAATGTGAAATCAATGAAGAAGTGTCTCAAGAACTCCCTAGAGCTTGGATATATCAAAGGAATCATCCAGTTGATCAAGTTATTGGGGATGTTCAAGAGAAAGTTAAAACCAGAAGACAACTTAGGGATCAAGTGAATAATTGTGCATTTATTTCTGAAATTGAACCTAAGTGTATTGAATGGGCTTTAACAGATGAATACTGGATTCTAGCTATGCAAGAAGAACTTAATCAGTTTGAAAGAAATCAGGTTTGGGATTTAGTGTCAAAGCCCGAGAACCACCCTATTATTGGAACTAAATGGATTTTTAAGAATAAACTTGATGAATCTGGAACAATAATAAGGAATGAAGCTAAACTATTGGTTAAAAGATATAATCAGGAGGAAGGCATTGATTATGAGGAAACATTTGCCCCAGTTGCAACCTTTGCCCCAGTTGCAAAATTGGAGGCAATAAGGATTCTCTTAGCCTATGCCTACATAAAAGATATTGTGTTATATCAAATGGATGTGAAAAGTATTTTTCTAAATTGGTATATTGTGGAAGAGGTTTATGATGATCAACCTCCAGATTTTGAGGACCCAACTAAACCAAATCATGTATATAAACTAAATAAAGCTCTCTATGGCTTAAAATAGGCACCTAGAGCATGGTATGAGAGACTGAGTAATTTTTTGATTGAAAAAGGTTTTAATCAAGGAAAAGTTGATACAATGTTGTTTACTAAAAGAGAAAATGAAGATTTGCTTATTGTACAAATTTACGTTGATAACATTATATTTGGTGCTACTAATGAGTCTTTATATAAGAACTTTTCTAAGCTAATGCAGAGTGAATTTGATATGTCAATGATGGGTTAGCTGAACTTCTTTCTTGGATTGCAAATCAAACAATGTGATGATAGCATTTTTCTTAATCAATCAAAATATCTCAAGGAGTTGCTAAAGAAGTTTGGAATGGAACATGCTAAACCTATGGGAACTCCTATGGCCTCTGCAACTAAGCTTGACATAGATGAAGAAGGAAAACTCTTTGATATAACTCAATATAGGAGAATGATTGGTTCCTTACTGTATTTGACTACAAGCAGGTCTGACATCATGTTTAGTGTTTGCATGTGTACTAGGTTCCAATCATGTCCCAAAAAGTCCCATGCAACAGCTGTAAAGAGGATTTTCAGATATTTGCTGGGAATATCGCAGATAAGACTTTTGTATCCAAAAGGCAATGGAGAAGAGCTTATAAGTTATACAGATGCTAACTTTACTGGATCAAAAATTGATAGGAAGGGCACAAGTGGAATTTGCCAGTTCTTAGGAGGCTCTCTAGTGTCATGGTTTAGCAAAAAGCAGAATAATGTAGCTCTCTCCACAGCAGAAGCTGAGTATGTTATTGTAGGTAATTGTTATGCAAAAGTTCTTTGGATGAAGCAGCAGCTGGAAGATCTTAAGATTGAAATGAAGGAAATCTCAATAAGATGTGATAATCAAAGTGTCATCAATATCACAAAGAATCATGTCATGCATTTAAGGACAAAACACATTGAAGTAAGACATCACTTCATAGGAAATCACGTTTTGAAAGGGGATGTCAAGTTGGAGCTTGTCCCTACTAAAGATCAGCTTGCAAAAATTTTGACAAAGCCACTTGCAGAAGATATACATTGTAAAATTAGAAGAGAATTGGGAATGGTAAATCTCAATAAGTTATAAGTATTTTTTTAAATCTCTCTTAAGCTTATGATTTAGTTGATAATCATACTAATTTAAGCATCAAAGTATCTAGAAATTTGTTTTACAAGTACTCCTTGATTTGAAATAATGAAAATCTGATATAATGAAGTACCCTGCACTTTGAAATGAAGTTGTGTTGAAAAGAAAAGCTTATGGGGATAACACAGCTATTTGTAAGTGTTTATGAGTTTTTCAAATATGCTTATTCGTATAACCCCAAGTCTTATGCTGAAAATGAATTGATTCTTTGGTGTCCATAGTCTCTGTGTTTGAGGTTATTCAGATAAGGTATGAGGTTTTTCATGAAAGTGAGAGCTTATGTGAACTTCTAGTCTCTGTGAAGCTCGATTTTCAAATAAGGTCATCACCTTATGCGCATAACCTGCCTTGTTTGCTTCATTATGTGTATTGTGAAATTTGATTTCAGGATAATCTGCCTACCTTATCCGCATAACATTACATCCAAAGAAGAAGTTCCCAAAGTAAGAACGTTATTCGCATAAGATGGCAAGGTTATCCGGATAACATATTGTTTACAAATTTTCTATATGTTTTTTGTGAAACTCCTTTTCATGAAAACGTGAGGTGCTTGTCTGGATAACTCTTCTCTTGTCCCTTTTGTCTCAACTTGGTTATGTGGACAACCTAAGGACTTATCTACATAACCCAGTAAACCGTGCCCTTGCATATGCTCTCTGAAGCTCGTTATTCGCATAACCCCCATACATTATGCGCATAACCTCAAGACTATATATAGGAATCTCTTATTTTCAACAGTTTCTTATATGGAAAACCTAGCCCTATCTTGAAAACCTCCGTTCATACTCTTCAAACTTTCCAAAATCTCCCAAGTTTCATTCAATTCCTTGAATTCAAACTTCATTTAGGCTTACTCTAAACCTCTTCCACCATCCTAAATCATCTGGAATCACTGCTATGGCTAAGACTAAGGGAGGAAACCAAGGTGAACGACCCCAGCATAACGTGAAGTCCAAATATGCAATGAAATCACCAAGCCAAGGGAAAAGGAAAGTTGAATCTGGACCGAGTATTCCAACAAAAAAACCAAGAACACAAAAATCAAAGGGAATCCAAGAATCTGAGCCTCAAGCTAACACTCACATAAGTTCATCTGCAACTGAATCAAATCAATCTCTTATTATACATGAATTGATTAGCATAAGAATACTGAATGAGTCATATGAGGCTGACTTTAAGAAGCGTAAAGTACTCAAACCTCACTTTGTTAAACTAGAAGAGTTTCTTGTTAAGAACAAGTTTGAATCTGCTGGGCAACTTGAGAACTATAGAGGAGTGATAGAATTGAAGGAAGAATATAATGAGGAGGTTGTGCATGCATGGTTCAACTCTTTAAGGATAAACAATAAGATAAATGTGCATGAAGTTAGACTGAGGAAAAGGTGGATAGCCTTGTATCCTGATTCACTCTGAGATTCTGAACCTACCCACTGGAGGAATCAAAGTAAACATTGATACTTCAAAATACCTTTTGAAGATGAAAATGTTGATGAAGACAATAGAAAGGAAGCAAACTACAAATAGAGCACAATTGTGTTTAAACTGCTCAGACAAAAGCAAAATATGCCTATTGAAGGGAAGATTGCTCCAACTCATTTGTGTTGAGAACAAGGTCCTCCACTACATTGTTTCATGTATGTTCTTCAACAAGAGTGGAGGCTACAACTATCTGTCCAAAGGAGAATTCCAAGTCATGGTGTTGCTAGTGAAGGGAAAACCAGTGAATTTGGTTGACATCATCCTGTAGAGGATGTGGAAGGCAAGAACCTATAGCCAAGATTCACAATTACCATATGGGCATCTCATCACCAGAATCCTGAATTATCACAACATTTTACATATTGAGAAAGGCCCTGCATTGCTTCCAGAAGAGTTTAATGAGAAAGCATTGCAGAAGATGGGGATGACTCTAACAAATGGCAAATGGGTTGATAGGAAAAGGGGTTCTGGAGAAAGTGAAGCAGGTTCTGAATCAGTAGATGCAGTCAAGAGTCATGAAGTTAGTGATTCTAGTTCCTCTTCCTCCTCACCTGTTGATCCTCAACAGACTTTGCACCCTGAACCACATACTCCTACTCCTACACCAAACAAACCTAATTAAATCCCAACCACTGATCTACTTACACGTTCTGATATTCCTGCCCTGTATCAGAATCTATTTCAGATAGCCATGGCCACCAGGAAAGAAAACAGAGAAGATATCATCAATCTTGGGTACCTCATTACTAAGATGCAAGAGAAATTTGAAGCTAAAATTGAAAACCTTACCCAAGAAGTGAAATTCCTGCGTGAACAAATAGCCTCTGGTGTATCTCATCCTCCCTCATCACCAATCCAACCACCTCCTCCTATATACACTGGCCCTACTTCTTTTCCTGAGACTTTTACAAAGTCTCCACTTGTTGATGTTGTTATTCCTTCCACCTTTAAGTCTCTTGCTTTATCAAAGGATCTAGGTCTTAATTTGGATTATGGACTTGAGGATAAGGAATCTGATCAAATAGTGGAAACTAACCAGGATTAGGATAGAGCTTTGGTTCTTGTACCTGAAGAAGACTTCGTTCACCAAATCTATCTCTAACACTACAGACAAGAAATCAATGCTCTCTTTCCTCCTCCACCTGATCTCATTTCCTTTAAGGGCATCAGTTACCAAGCTAAGGCAGCTGTGCAAGAAGTAATAACCATTCTCTCTGATACTGATCCTTCTCGTGCACTCCATCCTACTGTCTCACCTCTTCCCGTGATACCAGAAATTCCCTTTATCCCAGTATTTCCTGCTGCTACTCCTGCTCATACTGATGTGCCACTTCGGCCTATCCTAATGTCCACAATTCCTGTTCAATCTTCCATATTCCCTCTTTCTCTAGATGAAAGACTTCAAAGAATCAGGGAATGGACAAAACTTGATCAAGACATTACTTGGATAAATGCTGAAGCAACTCAATTCCCTCCTATTGCTGATAACAAAAAGGGGGAGAAAGAAGAGGAAGAAGATAAAGAGGAAAAAGAAAACAAGAAAAAAAAAGGAAGAAAAAGAAAAGGAAAAAGAAAAGAAGAAAAAGAAGAAAACTAAGAAAAAGTCCACCCCTTCAAAGAAAGAGATTTAATTGGACTTCTTGTTTTTGTTTTCCTGTGTGCTTGTATATTTTCTTCAATTTCTGTGTATGTTTTTATATTGCTGATATGTAGACTCTTGTTGATATGTACACTCTCTCTATTGTAATGACTACTCATAATAGAATTCCTTACCATGAATTTTGTCCATTCTTGGTTTTCTTTGCTCTGAAAAATATTCACTACATCATCTGACTTTATTTACACTATGCACATATTGAGGGGGAGCTTTATGTAAACCCAAGTACTAATAACACTTTTAAGTTGTTTTATCATCATCAAAAGGGGGAAGAATGTTAATTCAGATGGTTTTGATGATTCTAAACAACAATGAGCTTGGAAATCCAATATCAAAGGAACACAAGTAAAATGAAAAACAAAATTTGAGTTTCCTGAAGATTGAAAAGTTATTTCATTAATTTTATGAATCCAATTTGTAAAAGAAGATAGTTAAGCTTTAAATTTTACTTCACCCAATATTAAATGAGATATCTATTTGAATGATTAATGATTAACTCATGATTTCAAAATGGTTTTCATAAAAAGAGCTACTCTATGAAGATAAAGACTCAATCTCAAAATTTTTCCAAGTGTCCCTTCTTCGATTTCATGAAAAGGGGTTAAGGTTATCCACATAACATAGTTGTGCACCATGTACTCAGGTCTGTGCAAGTGGTTATCCTGATAAGGTAGGTACCTTATTCACTTAAGGAAGTGAACAGTGAAGGCCAATTGTACCATGCAGCTCGTTATTCACATAACCTAGGGAGGCTATCCACATGACATGTGTTACAAAGCACTTAGACTCTTATCTGTTAATAGGTTATCTGCATAATATATGTTTTAGTGCCCTTACATTTTCCTCAGTTAAATAGGTTATCTACATAACCTAGGGAAGTTATCCGCATAACGTATGATACATAACTCATGGTCCGTCTTAAGCTAAATGGGTTATCCGCATAATCTTGAGTAGTTATCCTAATAACCTATGTTTTCCAAAAACTCAGTTTGAGAAAATTGAATTTTATCCGAACAATTGAGTAGGTTTTCATAAAAATGATCTTGAGCTAAAACTTAGTTATTCTAGAATTGAAGTTATTCGCATAACCTAGCCAAGTCATCCACATAATGAATTTAGAATGTTAAAAACAAGAGCCAACAGTCACTCGTTATTCGTATAACCTAAGGAGATTATCCGCATAACTTCTGACAGACACATTTAATGTGGTAGATGAATGGCTATTTTTCTGAGAGCAATGGCTAATTCTTGTTTTCAACGGATAGTTTTGCTCCAAAACTATAAATATGACCTCATTTAATTTGTTGGGTAATGAGGAAAAACATATAAAAGTCAAAACTCTGCAAAATTGATTACTGATTCTTTCAAAGCTTACCTACCTTCTGTTTAGCTCATTCTTTGTACTTAAACTGTCATTTCCACTCTTTTGAGAAAGAGTTTTCATACTGTGATCTATACACTCCTACACATTTTTAGATAGTGCTTAGTGTGGGAATACACTAAGAGAGTTATTTTTACTCTTGAGTGAGAAGAGTAAGACAGTCTTGGTCAGCTCAAGGTCCGAGTTGGGTTGTATTACGATTTTTCCAAGAACTCATTCAAATCTTGCAAAGGATAGTGGAGAAATCTCAAGTTGTGGCTTGAAGACTGAACGTAGGTCAAGTGGAGTAAACCAAACCAGGATAAATTACTGTGTCCTCTTCTCATTTACTTTCCAATTGCTCTTTATTTCGTATACTCTATTTTTTAGTAATATTTTATTATCACTGCTATATTTCATTTTCGCAGAAAAATCTAAACTTCCTAATTCATCCTTCCTCTTGATAAGCCAGCTGAATTAACAGTGCTCGTGCTTGATTTTAGGCTTGGTCTTATAAAAAACACCTCTTCTAGAGCATAGAAAGGCTCTTTATTGAACTAGACCATTAATGGCTCTCCAATTATTTGTAAGGTACCATGGGTGATTAGGGTTCTCTTTGAAAGCCCTTGAATCTGAATCATTCCCTCCCTCATTGAAAAGATTTGTCCTTTGTTAAGTTTAGCTAGTCACCCAAGAGAGGGGTGAATTGGGTGAAATAAGATTTTTGCCATTTTTGGATCACAACCCAATTTCATCAAGTGTGCAGCAAAACATGAATGAACTAAAAGAGTTGAGTACAGTAATTGATTAGAGAAGATAAAGAACAATACACAACAATTTATACTGGTTCAGCCCAACCACTTGGCCTACATCCAGTCCCTAAGTCACCACTTAAGATTTTTCACTATATCCCACAGGTTTGATCCGGGTACCTGTGAAGTCTTAATACATTCCATAAGTTTCAGTAGGCACTTGTGAAGCCACTCTTCCTACACCCTTACAAGATGTGTAATCTCACTGAGTGATACCCCACATTGAGAATCTATCCAGAAATTGTAAAAAAGAATGAATACAGAATGAAAACTCTCTCTTAAAGTAAATGATACATTGAAAGCTCACTCTATTGAGGTGAGTTTTTCAGAGGATGCTGATATAGAAAGATTTGGTGTAGATAGACAGCATTTTCGCATAAACTCTCTTAAGATTGTTACTCATAAGTTCAAATGATGTTCTATTTATAGATTTGTTGTGTAACTAAAAGTTAGACACAAGATTTAGCCGTTAGAGATGTTACCCAACAGTTACTCTATAAAACTATTCGTTTACCAACCACATTTAATGTGTCTGACATCCAAAGTTTAAATTTTGGGGTGTCAACAGACGAATTTCGCAGAGACCATAAGTTAAAAACTTTAATATTGAACTTCGAAGTTAATTAGTTCAAAGGTGAAATTTAAATTTTCATCTTGACAAATATTTCCCACTTTAAAATATACGAATTTTTAAGTTTAAAGTGTTTCTGATAAATGTGAATAGTTATTCTATATTGCTACAGTGCTCTCGAAGTTCAAATTTTGGAAACTCAAAATTCATCTATCAGAGCTCATCTCAATATGACATAAGTTCTTCTTTTCGAAATTCAAATTTTGGATGTAAAAATTCATTTGTTGCCTATTCTAGAAGTATTTTCACATTCTGGAGATTCAAAATTCAAATTTTCAAAGCCAAAATTCGTCTGTTAGACTTGAAGTTCAAATTTTAGATGTGGAAATATATCTATTGGCTATTCCAGAAACATTTTCATGTTCTGGAATTTTGAAATTCAAATTTTAAAAGCCGGAATTCATCTGTTAGACTTGAAGTTCAAATTTCAGAAGCCAAAATTCATCTATCAGTGGCAAACTCAATATGGCACAAAGGTTCTTTTCGAAATTCGAATTACGGAGGCCCAAAATTCATCTATCAGTGACAGAACCTTTGTAACTTCAAACTTTACACTATAGACAAATTTGTAGAAGCTATAACTCCCTCATTTTAACTCCAAATTAAGCAAATGACCTATGGTTGGAAAGCTCTCAATGTCTACTTTCAAATGCAATAAGTTTCACTTCAAAACAAATTTATTCTATGAGATATGATCAAAACAATTATAAGAGGTCAAAATTGAAAATCCATATCTTACTACTCAATTTTAAATGACCATAACTTTTTCATATGACCTTTATTTTGAGTGAAATAACCTTCTTTGAAAAGCTTATTAAGTCTAGTTTCATATAAAATAAGTTTTACATCAAAGCCATATGTATTTTGAGAGATGTATTAAAAATGCTAATCAAAGGCCAAACTCTAAATTCTTGAAAACCATATTTCACTATATTTAAAAGTAAGAATGTATTACTTTGATAACCAAAACTTCTTGAGCCAATTAAATGCAATTGTAAATCATTGAGTTTCATTTTAAAGTTCAAATTTTGAAATCCAAAATTTATCTGTTATAGGGACTAACTTTGAACTCTTTTTATACTTTAATATCAGACGAATTTTTTTATGACTTCAGACAAATTTTGCACTTTTCACTAACTATGCTTAACTTGAAATTTGAATTTCAACACTTGAAATTCATCTGTCAAAGGTGATATCTCTGAAACTTCGAATTTCAGTCAGCAAAGTTTGAATTTTCAACAAAATACATAAGTATTAACTTCAAAATTCATCAGTCAGTCATTGTTTTTCAACTTTAACGTATACTAACATCAGATTTACTTGATCTAAATCATTTAAAACATATGGTAATAAGATTAAGTAATTTTCAAAGATTAATCCCACCTCAAGACCTAAGTGAAAACAAAATATACCTAGTGACTAGGTCTTCAAATGTTGAGTTTCACTTCCACTTGGTCATTTTCTTCTTGACATGCTCCCTTCTGATCTTCCATTTTTGGAGTATCATTTCTCTTCTTCTTTCTTGAGTAAGGCATGATATTGATTTTTCATTTCTGTATTCTAATACTCACTCTTCTTACTTGAATCATCCTACATTTAATATATTACACTTACAAACCAAGTAGTTAGTCAAGTTTATATATCCAACTTATATTATTCATTGTAAAAGTATAGTGGATATATTTGCACATAACATATATATATATGTATTATAACCATAATTAAATACATGCTAATACACATTTTACTTCTTTAAGGAATATTATATATGTCAGATACATATGATGCATTTGTTCCTTATTATTTTATATTTGTCATCATCAAAATTTATATTATACTAAACCTAACATCATCGAATCTCCAAAATCTGCATGAAAGGAAAAGGAACGATTAAAAGCATAAAAAAGATCACAAGGATTTTTCTTACCCTTCAAGTTTGATTGACTTGGCTTTTTTTTATCCTTGCACAAACTTGAAGTGTAATATCAACTCTTGGCTGCAACTTTGTTCTTTCTAGACAATCATCTTTGGATTTTTGCAACCATAACCAATTTCCTAGGTCAAAAATAAAGTAGCTACTAGGATATTTTCCTTTTTGCCTTAACAAGCAATAACTAGTTAGCACCTTCTCATCATAATAGACCTACAAAACAAACTTAGCAACACACACTCGAAACAAGTTGAAATCGAGTAGGTAGGATGAAGGAAAAAAGTACGATGACATAACCCATGTAGAAGTTGACACATGTAATGAATGAATAACATGACTCAAAATAAGAACAAATGGACTTGTGTGATGCACTATAAGATGGAAGATAAGAATCAAGTAACATGTGTTTGAAGGAAGGAAAAGAACATATGACCAACAAAGAAACATAGGAACACATGACTTATGAGATACACAAGACCCATAGAATATAAAACAAGTAAAGAATAGATAAACAAATTTATGAAGCAAAACACAATGAAGATAGGATGGACTAATAAAGATGGATGAACTACAAGAAGAAGACGCTAAGCTATCAAGTTGACTTACTTTCACAATTGACATATGAGGGACTAAGGACTCAAGCAATAAATGCAAATGAAATAAATAAAAAAACATAACAAGAAGGGAGAAGATGGTGTAATGAAGAAACATATGAAAGATAAGGATAGAGAAAGAGAAGGACTTTAGTAAAAACTATGTTAAGCTCACTTTCACTCAAACAACTCGATTCTTTTTGACTCATCACTCTCATCTTTTTTGACATTCTCAATTTCTTTTCTCTTTTCTCTCTTTTTCTTTCTCCTTTTCACTGTTCTCTCAATTCTCTTTTCACTCACTTTCTTTTCTCTCTTTTAATTTTTCTGCACTTTTTCTCTTGCTTACTCTCTTTTTCTTCTCTCACTCTTATTTTTACCACTATTATTTTTCTCACTTTTCTTGCTTTTTACTCCCTCATAATTCTCAAAAAATTGAATACATTGTAACGATTCATGGGCTTCCTCTAATACGATGGAAAACTTGCTTGTATGCCCCTCAAAGTTAACACTTTGGTCAAGATTTCCAATCACCATATCAACATGCTCAATTTTAGCACATGCATTATTTTCCAATTGAATCACATCATTAGCACAACTAGGAACTAGTATGCTACTATCCATAAAATTCTCCACCAAATTATTAGCATCATCTAAATCAATTTCCTTCTCTAAATATGGCAAACTATCATGAACAATCTCATTATCACAAGCAATAACATTCACTTTAATGGGATTATCAAGATCAACACATCTGAAATCAATCGATTCATCACAAGAGATATCATCATCACAAGGAATTTGAGTATTAGAGGTACATTTGGCTACAATTGATTTACTAGTTTCAACATCCATTGTAGATGTTGCAGAAGCTATCTCAATTTGATCTTTTTGCTCCAAATGAGACTCACATGAACTTAGAGTTGAATTTTGCACCATGGGAGCTTGCATCTTTTCTTTTGGTTCAGTTAAGGATGACTCTTCTTTCTTCTTTTTGTCTCTCAAATATTGCTTCATTTGATCCTCATAGACCTTTTCGGGTGTTAATGGAATTAGAACAACTTTTTGGCCTCCCATTGTAAGAAGTACCTATTTTTCTTCTTATCATGTTTTGCTCTTCTCTTAAGCTGCCAAGACTCTCCTAATAGCAAGTGGGTATCCATAGGAACCATATCATACTACACTTCATCAAAATATTTCCCTATAGAGAATGACACCAAGACCGGCTTGTCAACCATGATCTCTCCACATCCATTAGACCATGCATTCGTCTTGTATGGTCCAGGGTGTTTAATTCAAGGCAATCCCAATTTTTCCACTAGTATAGTACTAGTAAAGTTTTCATGAATGTCCATGTCAATGATCACATTACAACATTTCCCATTAGATCCTTCAACAAGACAACGAGTATGAAATTGAACCTCATATATGCTCAAAAGCATATCCTTCATGGAGGGATTGTTGCTAGGATCTTTATCACCAAACATCCTCCTTGAACCTAAAAGATTAGTAACAAGAAAAGAAATATAGGGCCTCACAAGCACTCAACTCATATGTTTCTCTCAAAAGATAGGTTTTTTCCACTCATGTTTACTCTCAAAATAATGGCTTTTACCACTCTAATGAGCTCTCACACTCTAGCCTTTTACCACTCAATTATGCTTCCTATAGAACTCTTAATGAAATCAAGACAACTAATCAACAAGAAGCAACCAATTATATGTGGCAATCCAAGTTTTACACTTGTAACAAAATAAGAAAGTAGGTCCCACTAAGCCAATTTTGGGATTTATTGGTGCTCAATAGTTTATGTTTCTTTTGGAAATGCCAACTAACGTAGGACACAAAAAAATGGAGAAATACTTTAGTTGGCGTTTATCTTGGAAACGCCAACTAAAGTTGGTCATCTTAGTTAATTTCCTTGTAAACACCAACTAAAATAATTTAAAATTTAAAAAAAATTGGGAAATACAATAGTTGGCCTTTCATTGACAAGCGCCATATAAGATACTAGGAAATGCCAACTAAAATCTTTAATAATTAAAAAAAATTGTATAACATAAGGGTTCACTTAGAACACCATCAAAGCTGAACATTGCTTACTCTCCTCCATAACCTTACTCATTCTCATCCCATCATTGAAGTTCACTACTAGCATCTCTCTATCAAAAAATCATTCTCTCGCGGCTTCATCCTCTCTCCATTGAAGCTTTCATTCCCCCTTCTCCATTCCTCAATCTATGCCCTAACACACAGTGTCGTAGTTGTTCGTGAGTTTTATCGCATGTTTGCCTCCCCTTACCATTTGGTTTGTGCTCCCTCAATGTCTTACTAATAATGGTTACACTTGGCTTCGCTTCCTATGCACACAAATCTAGGAATTCTTTAGGTGTCAAATATATATATCTGTGTTTTCAATTTGTTTTACATGCACTTTTTATCAAACCATAGTCAAAAGATTCCTTCAAATCTCTTTCTTCTTCCTATTCTCTTAATCCAATTTTATTGGCTATTTCAATCTGTTACTGTTACATTTCAAGATTTGCTTTCTATCTGTTGGTTTTTCATGTTCTCTGGACTCATGTACTCTTGCTAGGCAAGCATGAAGGTATAACTTGAACTTTTTGTTAAGTTGTCAACCTCTTGTAACCAATAACGGTCAAGACAGAGATGTAGAGGAATAGGAGGGTGGCAATAAACTTGGCAATAAGAGCCCTATAGAAGGACTACTTGTCGAGCTTAATGGCATCGAAGAGAGGAGCGAGCAGCAGGTTGTGGTAGTTCTTGTGAGGAGTGGCTCCCTCAATGTCCTTGGCCACGACAGAATTAAAGTGAGAGAGAATAGCACAAAAGCATGTGTTGGAAGGAATGGCAGGGTGATAAGGTCAAGAGAGGATAAGACTCTATGTATTTATATAAAGAGGCTTTCTTTCTTCTGGATTCGGGTGAGCCTTAACCTTGGCTTAATTTCCAACCCATTTATCTTCTTTCTATTTAATAAGAGCATCAGCTATGCGCCTCTCCCCCATCGAATCTTCTAGCTTTCATTGTTATTTTGTGTTTATTTTAATTACCAACTATAATACTTGAACTATTTTGAGTGTGATTAGCATGTTTCAAGTGTCATTCATAACTTCTGAAGAAACGAAGAAATAAGTTGGTAAATTGTTGATTTACTAGATGTAATGAACGAAGACTAAATTAGTGACATAAATATTATAATATTAAGTGTTACGCTTATTTCAGAAATGATACTATGACTTGAACTTTTTGTTAATTTGATATAGTGAACTTCTTTATGATCCTCTATAGCTGTTTCATAGTTAGTATTGCTCATGTTTTAATCCGTTAATGCCTAAATTCTATATTTTTTGATCTTGCAAAACTTGCTATTGTCTAATACTTGAGGTATACCACTTCTGAAAATAGGCGATTTTGGTTTTGAAAGGTAGGATAGCTTTATAAATGGTTTAACAATGCAAACACAGTTATTCTTTCTTATCATTGCTGAGATAAGCTAGACTAACCTGTTATTTCTTGTGTATTTAAAGAGTAGGAAAACCAGAAAATCCTTGTCCCTTTTATCTGGCTGGATAATCAATCGTTCCACATGTTCTTGATGATTGAATTAAGCACATTTTATGGGTGGTATATGATGAACGGATTTACACATGACAGGGCCATTTTATTTGATAAAGATTCTCCTTTTTAAAGAATATTTCTTTATATGATCTCCCTTGTAGTTTTATATGGCAATTAGTCAAATGGCATTTTTCCTTTTTATTGGTTCTGAATATTTTTTACTTCAATCTAATAAAAATAAAAATGAGAAGATATTGGAGATTTTTTCTCTTTTAATTTTGTAATGTTATGTCTTATGACCAATATGTTTAATTTTGATAATGTCAAATAGTAAAGTAAAAAGTTTGTATGATATGTGTATTTAATATTCATAATATCATTTATATCATGCTTATCATTAAAGGAAATTTAGATTAACTACTTTATTTAAAGAGAGTTATATTCAATGTAAGTTGTCCAAAGAAAAGGTAAAGTGAGCATTGAAATAAAGAAATTGATTATCAATATTATACTTAACTCAAAGATAAAAACTAAGAAATGTTGCTCGAAAAATTGAAAGATGTAAAGATGAAGATATCAAGAATTGCTCCAAAAAAAGTAAAGAAAAAAAATACAATATTAAAAATTTAAAATTGTTAAATGCGTATTTTGCACCTAAAATTAATTAGCCACATAAGGAAGTATAAATTTTTTATACATTCTTCAGGTAGGGTTGTGCATGTAAATTCATGGTCTGGTTGGTCTGGTCCTATCAAGCCAACCGGGTTGGGCTATAATTTGGGTCGAGCCAGACTTCGAACTATCTATGATTTGTTTGACCCGGCCCATAATATATATATACTTTTTTTAAAACAAAAATTTTTATTATTTTATATATATTAATTAATTTTATAAAATTTTTTTATATTTTTTATGTAATACATTTATTATATGATTACTATAAAAAAAATCTTTTACGATTTTGATATTTTAATTTTATTTAAAATTTTAAATTAATTTATTAATTTAATATTATGTGAAAATAATGTATAGTTGTAAATACTCATAATTTTTTTAAAAAATAATTTCTTTCCTAACATTATTTTTTAAAGAAATCTATTTTTACATAAATAATTATATTTTTTGTTAATAGATAAAATTAGCATTTTATTTTATTTTTTAATATTTTAAAAAAAATTTGGTACCAAGTCGGCCCAATCTCGACTCAGTACCTAGCCCAGTTTTGCCCAAATATTATCTGGTCGGGGGCAACGGGCGAAGGTGAAGTCCGGCCCAACCTCACATTGATTTTCTAGTAATGTGAAAATCATCCAAACTCTATAATTCTACAAAGCAGAGTGTTTTATTTCAAGGAATCTGTTCACAATTTTAAAGATATGTATAAGAAAGAAACTCTGATAGCAGAAAAGAGAACTTGTCAAGAGATCAAATAGTACAATCCTAAATATGTAAATATTGTGTGATAATAAATCAAATGTTAATTTAAAAACACACATATAGATATATATCATAAAGATGTGTGTGTATTTGTAGATAAAAATCATAAAAAAAACAAATAGAAAATGGATATTAAAAATCATGAGAGTTGAGTTCCATAAAAAGTTAGATGACTATTATTGAATAAATTAAGATAATCTAATTATGATCTATGAGAATTTCGACGATAGTCTCAAAATTGCAGATACAAACATCCATAAGTAATTCGATTATAGTCATTAATTAAATACATGTAGAAGGAATATTAACAGCAAAGTAAATTGAACATAGCCAAAGACGATAGTTTAGCAGATGAAAAAAGCTCTCTCAAACATGGCGGAAGATGAAACATAACGCTAATTCATTTTAAATTGATACAATTATTTATAGAGCATAAAGATAATATTATAATCGTTTTAATTTTAATTCAACAATAAAATCTACAGATATCATGGAAAATATTTTAGATAGATAGAAGATTATTTTACATATATAAATCATTTAAAATTTTTTAATAGATCCCCAACATCAAATAAGCAATCACAAAATTCTTGCATATAATTAAATCATTTACTAACATTAAGGAAAAATTGTTTTAATTGAAATATAACTACTAATTAAATTTAACAAATGGTTTAATATATATATATAAACTATTTAAATAATAGTATAATTTAAATTTAAATAACATTATAAATATCATGAATATGTCAAAGATGATAATATATTACCTTTTAAGATTTTATATATTTTTTATTTATGATTTTAAATATATTATCTTTTTAGATTTTCTATATTTTATATTATAATTAGGTTAAAGTTAATAGAATTTCCTATTTTCATTGATATATATTTTTTATGATGCACTTGCAAATGATGTATTTATAGACAAAATTTCATGATTCAATTAATAAAAGTAATTTAATTTTGATTGCAATAATGTACTATCTAATAACCTCTTGCAAATAGCAATTTCGAATAAAGACAAATCACTCAAAACTAATTTAAGAATTACAAATTTAATATATAATCACATAAAACATATGAAAATTAAGAAAAAATAGTCAGAATTTATCTACTCATTGTTTAATTAGAGATACATTGATTTTATTATTTTTTTACTAGATTAATTTTATTATTTATTACAAAGACGATATTCATTAAAGTTACTTTTTCAAACTGTAAATTCGCATATCTTAATTTCTATTAGAACATAACAATAAATAACAAACAAATAATATAACAATATCAAATTTAAGTTACACAATCCTCAATTTATATAAACATATTAAATTCATGTTGAAAGTGGTTAAAAAATTAAATATCATTTAACACATAAGCATTAAAATTCATAATTTCTCTCATTTTTTTAAATATTGACGACCTAAGCTTCTTAGCTTTTGATTCTATATTTATATACTCACTCCATTTCAAAATATAATAAATAAATAATAATATCACCATAATAAAAAAAATAGTTACATATTATAAATATGTTAAAAGAAACAAATTTTTATAAATATCCTCATTTAATTCTTCTCATAAATTAAAATTATAAATAAATTTTTCTCTCACCCAATTTTTATTATAAAAGTAATTTTATGGTACAAAATTAAAAAACATAAAATTAAGATAAAAAATATATTAATTAACAAAAAAAAACTCATTTATTTTTATATTGAAAAAAAAATAGAAAATGTTACCTGTATATTTTGAAACGGAGGCAGTATATAATAGATAGATTTACACTGATTTTCGTTTGTCATGTCAAGCGACCCTTTTAACTGGATAACATAAAAGTCACCGTCACTCGACAACTTTGCATTGAGCAGTCTCACTCTAACAATTGAAATCAGAGCCGCCAACGTTTAAAAAGCTGATTGAGACATCGGACACCCACGTTCCTAGCAACAACACCCACGCGCCGCTTTGTGCTCCTCCACACCTATCTGTGCAGCTTCTCCTATCGGAAGAGCACATAAGGGCGTGCCTTTATGAATCCTGGGCCTTTGAACAGCAAGATATGGGCGGAGTCACCTCTTCAATCGCCGCCAAATTCGCCTTCTTCCCCCCCAACCCACCTTCCTACACTTTGATCTCGGACAAAGCAGGCCATGGTCGATTTTCTATTCCCCAGGTTCCCATGAAAGACAACGTTGATGTTCTTAAGATTCGAACACGGCGAGGCAACGACATCGTAGCTGTGTATGTTAAGCATCACAAGGCGACCGGTACTATGCTCTACTCACATGGGAATGCTGCTGATTTGGGTCAGATGTTTGAGCTCTTCGTCGAATTGAGTAGTAGACTTCGCCTTAATGTTATGGGGTATGATATGCTCTTTCTTCTTTACTATTATCTGTGATTTTTTCAAACTTCATAATGGAGCTGACTGTTGATGAACAAGTATGTAATTGCCTTAACATGGTTCGGAAATGCTCTTAGATGCATAAATATTTGTGGAGTTGCATAGATTGGTTAGTGATCCTCATAAAAAGCGTATGCGCCCAATTTTTACAATCATTAATTTCCCCTTTAATTAGTGTCTTAAGAGATAGTTCTATGCTGGCATGGGCAAGTAGACGAGTTTGTCCGACAACTCACCTTGAATTGATCGCTCCATGTTTGTAGTACAATTTTCGTGTTGTTTGGGTCCATAATAATGCCTTTCAGGACTCTGCTAACCAGAGAAGTACTTCCAAGAATAGGAAGGTTCCTAACGTCTCTGGAAAACAGTAAATGATGCAAATGCCCCTTTGATAGGTCTTTCAAATTGATTTGCTAATTAGGGTTTTTCATTTAGGAGCTATATTTCTATTCGGGATTGAAGAGCTTTCTTTTGAGTTTTGGCTCTTTAGTATTTTGGGCCTTGACTGTTAGTATTGCTGCCATTCAGCAAGGCTGGGAATCCAGAGCGTTGCATTTGACTACCTCGTGAACAGTTTGGAAATTTGCTTTAATGCTGCCTCAGATCTGCATTTGTCTTTAATCTATTTAAATGGAATGTTTAAAATTGAAGTTCTTTGTTGGCATTCTTTAGTTATATACATGTTAAAATATGAATGGGAATGATTTAGTTATCATCAGGTGTTGTATTTTAAATACTTCTGTGTTTTGTAAAAGGCCATTTTTCTGGCACTAAGTTTTTCTGTTCTTGAGGATTATTTTAATTACACTTTTTTGTATTGTTCTTTTCTGCAGTTATGATTACTCTGGCTACGGACAGTCAACAGGAAAGGTCGGTTGCCTAACTTTTGAATCCCTCTTAACTTCTTTAAGCAGAATTACGAGTAATCTTCATGTTATGCTATTTATAATGGTCAAAATAGCATTTTGCTTTTCTTCATGCCAAAGATAGAAATAATTTATTAATACATGAAAGTAGGAGAGGATATCTGGACTCAGGTGCTCCTATGAAGAAGGGTATGATTAACCCAAACAACACTTTCAGCAGCCAGACAATAGAGAGGAAGAGATGAAAGGGCATAAACATATAATTAATAAATGATTGAATTAGCAATCCTAACAGTGCAACATAGCCAACAAAGTGAAGATACATATATTTTTAACCCATTGCTAGAAAGCTGGCTTCTTTTCTGTGTTTGGATGGTCTCTTGTATGCATATTCTATTTTTATCCTTCCTTTCATGTTGATCTCTTCAGTGGATAATATTTGTAACTTTTTCAGCATATTTCTTCCTGACATGTTCCCTTTGGGCTATTCCAAAATGGACGGTGTAGTGTAGTAGTGTACTATGTATGATTGGCCTATCAGTTAAAAGCCTCCTCATCAGACTTCATTCTTTCTTTTTTTATTGAAAGAATTGATAATCTTTTTGGACCCCTTCTCCTTCTGTTGTAGCACCATCCTCATTGGCTTTATATATTGGAGAGAATCAGAGGATGATAGAAAAAACTGCTTGGCTAGGCTTTGAGTTTCAATATATGCCTCCTATAACTGTATAACATATTTTAGAGACTTCTCAGCAATGAGATTGTTAGCTATATCTTTCTGCATGCTAAATTGTTAAGATAATTTGTTATTACATTTTTTTACTATAATTTTGTTTTGTTTCATCTTTTCTTCCTCATTGCATCTTATCTTGACTGAAAAAAGCAAGCCCTTGTGCTCAGCGCATTTAGGTTTTGCTCTGATGTTTCCAGTTTAATCATTACGATTAAGATTGAGATCTTGGGATTTAAGTTTAATGGATTAAATTATCATTTAATTAATATTATTTTAATCAAGTAGGGTTTTCATTTGAATTTGGGCTATCAAGTATTAACTTGGTTTCTCATATCCTACAGAAAATAGGAGGTTCTAAGGTTTGCTTTTGGTTAGGGATTGTGTTGATGGCTAATAAAGCCCATTGGGCCCATAAACTAATTAATCTTTTAATGTTGATGTTACTGTGTTTATTATTATTATTTTCTATTTACTAATATTATACTCTTTTTTTTAAATATATATATATATTGTTTCAGTTTAGATTAGATTATTTGACCATATCCAAGATATGATTCGGGTAGGGTAGTTGAGACAAACACAGTAAAGATGATGTACTCTCTGTCATTCGAATAATAAAGAAGATTAGATCCCTGAGAATTTACATGGTTAGTAGTTTTCAGTGATTACCCATGGTTCTGTTTCTTCTTCTTAACCATTTTTCATTCTCACCTTTTATCTCCAATGTTTGCCCTCTACTACATCAGTTGCCTATTATACAGAAAGAATAACAGCTGCCAAATGCACATGAGCCCACCATGGGAATTCCTATAGAACTTTCTTAGACAAGCTGAGTTGGGATTTTATCTGATGATTGCTATCCCATCCTGTATGATGATATCCTACATGTCTGTGTTCTTTTGGCTTCCCTTATTTGATTTCCTCTTATTTTCTAAAGAAACACCTGATCTGTATGTATGAGTATGGGTCAGTCAGCTACAAATCTTTGAATTGAAGGCAAGATTTCTATCATGGTTTTGTTTAAAATTTCAATGTTTTGCTAGAACGGTAAGGGAAGGACACCTTTATCACAGCATTATCAGTGAAACTTGAAATGAAGTTGAATATCAGCATTTACTTCAAGTTGAACCTTTTGTCAAGTCTCAAGGATGAAATAAGAATTAATTTTAACTTTGGCAGATTGCAAAAATTTTTCTGAAAGTGTTCATTAAACCTTACTTTTAGGGGTTCAAAAAACACGTGCCCAAATGGCTAGTCAATTTTTCATTTAAGGTCCTGCTTCAGTAAAGAGCCTCTGCCATATTGTGACCCACCTCAGATTGATCCCCTCCCCTAGCACTAGGTGATAGAGACCACCACCACCACCACCATGCCTTGGATTATTTATCTCAATCATGCTAGAATTCCTTTTGAAGTTGTGTTGTTCTGTTTATTCCTTTATGGCTACATTGTTCTGTCTCTGAGCGAATCTGTTATATGCCCCTCCCATTTCAGTAAACCTGGCTGCTACTGGAGGCTGTCAATAATGTGCCTTGTCTGCTTTCTAGGAATTATTATTCAGTGTGCTTGTCCTTCTGTCGTAGAGTAAATGGAAACACATTCGTCAACGTATGTAACTTTTAGAAATTCTGTGGAAGTATTATATGCTTTTTCGCATTTTGGATTGAATTCCTGAACTTTGGAGCTTGTGGGAGTGTTGTACTTTTTTCTGGTGGTTTTTCTGTTGTCATTGGAGAATTATCACCGTAATACTCTATTGTCTGACTTTCATTAACGATTTTATATTTTGCTATAGTAACAGTGTTGCATTAATATGTGACCTGCATATATGCATGGCATGTTACTCAGCTTTCTGTTATGACAATTCAAACTCATTACCTTTCACTATAATTATTATTTCTTTTTGTAAAAAAGATTTTTCTGCTGTCCATTTTGCAACTAATAAAAAGATACCTGCCATTTGTATGAAGGATATTTAGAGCTTCACGTTGAATATTAGAAGGCGGCAAAATTGAGGGGTTTAAATAATTTTATGGAAAATGTGGATTTTAAAGACAAATTTCTTTATTTGTCTGATGGAATACAAACATATTTATTTAATTTACTGTTAATGTATTTTGAAAAATGGATCCGGAACTACATTCTTGCCTGTAACTTAACAGCCTTCCCTTTTTTTCTCTGTTGAAACAGCCGACTGAATCTAATACATATGCAGATATTGATGCTGCATATAAATGCCTGAAGGAGCAATATGGAGTGAAAGATGATCAATTAATATTGTATGGCCAATCAGTCGGTAGTGGTCCCACACTTGATCTTGCTCCACGAGTACCCGAATTAAGAGGTGTAGTGTTGCACAGTCCAATTTTGTCTGGGATGAGAGTACTGTATCCTGTGAAACGGACATACTGGTTTGATATTTACAAGGTAGAGTTTCATTGCTGATTGAATCAATCTGTTTGCTTCCATACATGGGGACTTACGTGGTTTTTTAATTTCTTTTTTATTTTTATCCAGAATATTGATAAAATAGGTTCGGTGAGCTGTCCTGTTTTGGTTATACATGTAAGTGACTCTTTCTCTCACCGTGTGTGGATTTTGATGTTCTTTTTAAGACAGCAAGATTCCTTTTTTTTTTTTTCCGGAAAATCCCATTTTAATCTTTAATATATAGGTGAACTTTCAACTTGTTAGAAACCAAATTGAAAGTACACTTATTTGTTGGCAACCAAAATGTGGTTTTTCCTCTTTTTCTCCTTCTTCTCAAGTGATGTCTTGCTCCATGCACAGGGGACAGCAGATGAAGTTGTGCATTGTTCGCACGGGAAGCAGCTCTGGGAGCTCTGCAAGGTAAAGTACGAACCCTTGTGGGTAAGTGGTGGTGGGCATTGTAATCTTGAGCTTTACGCAGAATTCATTAAACATTTGAAGAAATTTGTACATACAATTGGCAAATCTAAAGCTAAAGCTGCTGCTAATGGTTCTAGGAAGGGTGATTCTATAGAAACTGATAGTCAAGGCAAAGCTAGCAAAGAATCTGAGGGTGGAACTTCTGATGCAACTGTACTGGGTGCAGTTCTTCCAGAAGCTTCTAGGAACAGTTTAGATAGCCGCCTTGAGAAGTCCAGAAAATCAAACAAACCTGAAAAGTCTCGGATGAGCACTGACCGGGTTGATTGGTTTAGGAGAAGAAAGGGATTAGTTTGGTAGTTTCTTACTCAAACATCACAAAGGGTAACTAATTAATCTGCAAGTATCATCTAATTGACAGTAAATTAGATATTTTATATTCATGCATTCATACATTTGAAAGAGAATGTCGTAAAAAAAGATGATTATGTGTAAGACTCACATCTCATCCTTAATCTGTTGCCTCTTTCTTTTTATCACTGGTTAAATGT
Organism: Adenanthera pavonina; assembly: GCA_026686845.1. Classification (NCBI taxonomy): domain Eukaryota; kingdom Viridiplantae; phylum Streptophyta; class Magnoliopsida; order Fabales; family Fabaceae; genus Adenanthera; species Adenanthera pavonina. The sequence continues at coordinate 45,587,419 of JAIVEN010000001.1, read as the reverse complement.
ATTATATGCATTTATTATTATAAATATTGAAATTTTGGATCACACTTGCTAAGCATTCTAATTACACGGCTCAAGTAACAATACCGATTTTAGACCTTTTTTTTTTTCCAATTGTGAATTTATGTTCTCTTTCCATCTTTAGGTCAAGAATTCAGCTGTGCAAGTGTTAAAAGAATGGAGAATAATATGCATCAATCTGTATGTAATGTAAAATTAACAAGTTGATCTAAATGCCACCCATTGAGATTATCATTTTATGTTTTGGTAATTGTCTAAGTTGCCTGTCTCAAATCTTAAATGCTGTATTTTCAATTACTCTGAGGCGGTCATTTATCAATTCGTTTACAATTAATTGATCAGGGAAAAATTATGATTAAGGGTAAAAACCATGGTGGATAAGTGCAGTTTATAATCAGAAGATCAATTACAAGTCATTCAGGGCAAAACTAGGGTGGGTAGGTATACTATTTATTGTCAGTAAAATTTAAACGAATAAGCATTTGCATAACATCTTATTTTCATAAATGTATTCTCAACGTTTTTCCAATCAGATTTGAATATAAAATCACCATATTTTGGGTATTGAAAGTGAACTTTCAATAGAAGGCTGAAACAAAAGTTAGAAATACGTTATTACATCTAACTAGATGTTGATTCCGCACTGTGGCTGGAGTCTCAAAATATTCATAAATATTACTTTCTAAGGCTTTTAATATACATTTTAACATATTGATGTCAAAAAAAATAAAAAAAAAGTCATGGTACTCTTTTTTTTTTTAAATAATACAAATATGATTTGTTATAGATTATATATTTTATATCAATGCTCATATAGCAAGAATCGGAAGTCGTATTTATAATATCCTTTCAAACTAATTATCCATCTCACTCCTAAGACGGTGCCTTTCATTAACTGAGCAGGGTCTGCGACTATAGGGCTTTTTTTTTTTTACCAGTCTAGGGCTACAGTTTAAGTTCTTCGCAGAGTATATCATCCATTTTTGATAATTACTCCCTCTGGTCCATCTTATAAGACATATTGTATGATAAGTTTTTTGTCTAAAATATAAAATATTTGATATTTTTTTTCTATTTTACCCATGTCTTTAATGATTTATCTCTCTTCATTTATATCTCTCTGATAATAATAGAATGGGGTATTTAATAAGGGTAAAATAGGAAATATAGGTATTTTTTACATTGATTTGAGTTGAAAAAATAATTTTCTTAATATGCATGTAATTAATATAAAATACCTTATAATATGGACCGGAATGAGTAATTTTTTGGCGTTCCTTTTGCCATCATTCTTTTTGGTGTTTCTTATATTTATATTTCGTTGTCGTTTCCATCTCATATCTAGTTTTTTGGTAAAAAATTTGACCGTAGACAAAATTGTTATTTGCTAAAGTGTCATTGAATATTAGTCGCCTTCTCTATTCAAGTTTCGCATCTTTGATCTTTCAAACTTTGCAAGAACAATTATTCTTTTCATTCTTGTCATTTAATTTCACATTTCGTCCTTCATTTACTAAGCTATGACTATTTGATGGCCAAAGATAAAAAAACGATGACTATTATTCATTTATATTTGACAATTTTTTAAAGTGGTATTGACTAATTAATGTGTACCTTTGACCGCTTCTACTCGTAAAACTGAAATGTCCATGAGCGTGTCCGAAATATTTTAGGATCCCATACAAAAAATATTGATAAAAAAAACCTCTAATTTTTTAAATCTTTCAAAAGGACCCGCATGGGAAAATAATAAGAATGGTTGGATAAAATTACTCCTCTAATTTTTTTCAAGTAATATAAATTAAATTTTTAAGTGGACTTAACCAATTTTTCACATGGATTTTACTAAATTTCTAAGTTAGTTGTAGATTGAACTAATTTTTCAAGTGAATTGAATTAAATTTTCAAGTGGAATGGACAAATTTTAAAAATAGACTGAAGTAATTTTTTAAATGGATTGAACTAAATTTCTAAATGAAATAAATTAAATTTTCAAGTGGATTGACCTAATTTTTCAAATGGATTGAACTAAATTTTCATGTGAACTGTACTAAATTTTCATATGAATTGAATTAATTTTTAAGTGAAATAAATTAATTTTCAAGTAAACTCCACTTGAAAATTTAATTAAATACACTTTGAAATTTAGTTTAATCAACTAGGAAAATTACTTTAATCTATTTAAAAAATTAGTTCATTCCACTTAGAAATTTAATTCAATCTATTTAGAGATTCATTTTAATTCAATTGGAAAATTAGTTCAGTTCACTTGGAAAATTAATTTATTCAACTTGAAAATTTAGTTTAAAATCACTTGAAAAATTAATTCAATCCATTAGAAAAATTAGTTTAGTCCATTCAGAAAATTAGTTTAATTCACCTAGAAATTTAATTCATTCTATTTGTAAAAAATTATTAGGATAATTTTATTCACTCATTCTTATTATTTTCTCTACTAAGAACCTAGGTCCTGATTTAAAACATTAAAGGTCTTTTTTTGTCAATATTTTTTTTATGAATCCTAAAATGCCTTTTTTCCAAATATTTTTTTATTGAATTTTACTCTCTCCATTTCTATATAGTTTTTCATATTCTTAATATAGGTCACTTTTAATTATCTTACTGAAATAAAATAGAAAAGTTAATTGCATCAAAACAATTGTTTAAAAGTTGCTTCAGTTTCCATTTTTATCCTTAATAAATATTATATATTTAAACTCTATAAATGGACTAATGCTCCATAAAGCAATTTTGAAAAAAGACATTTTTAAAATGAAGCAATTAATATTCTACAAACTCTTATAAAGTAATTTATATTTGAGACTACAAAATTCTTCTAGAAGTTGAATTATATAAAAAACAAGAGAGTATAAAATACAAATAATTGATTCACAGAGAACAAGAAAAGTAATTATAAGCATTAAATTTGTTAGGAATTTAAAAAAATTTCCTAAAATATCCCCATTCAATGTTTAACACTTGTAATTAATGAAAATTAATTGTATCTACTTATTTAATGAATGATGAAATTGAAAAAAAAAATGAATGCACGCATTAGATAGGATCTTATATGTTAAATAAAACACCTTATTTATATTTTATATATAGAAACTGAGGGAGTCTTTAAAAAATGTATTATGACAGAGATATTTATGTTTTGGTAAAATTATTTAACTAGTATTTTTATTTATATAGTATGTGATAAATATCTAAAATCCACATATAAATTTGAGTGAGGATAGAGGTTTGATGAAATAAAAAGATTAGATGGTAATTAATGATTTTGGGTAATGCTTTTACTTTTAAAAAAAATGACTTTTTACCTATGTTTCTATTTTAAAGGATGAGCATTCATTTATGCTTTTATAATACCAAAAATATTAGCCAAACATCATGTTTACGCGATGGAAAATACAGACTAAACAAGTTATTTCCTTCAAACTTCACAGAAATTCCCAGCTGTGGAAATTTCAAAGATCTTATTTTTCCAATTCTAGCTACGTAAGACATACTCACATATATTTCAATTTTTTTTTTCAAAATATAAAAATATATGAGTTTTGTCTAATTAATTAATATATTTTTCTAATTTTATTTATTATTAAAGTAGAGTTAATTTTACAAGGAAAATTAAGTGAGAGAGATATTTATTTACAATTTTGATTACCAAGAAAATTAAATGAGGGTATTTGTGATCCTATGGTTATCTATTTCTAGTATTATGGAATGGAGAAAAGGGAGTATCTTCGGGCCTGTTTAACGGTATTTTCTATTTTATTGTTCTTGAAACACTGTTTTTGAGAATAAGTTTTGAAAATAAGAAAATAAAAAAATCTGTTTGAATAATTGCTCTTAAAATTATAATTAGTAAGTTATAGATGAGTTATTCACAATTTATAACTTTACCATTAATGACATGTGTATTTTTCATTTTTTCTTATTTTTTTCAAAACAAAAACTATAAAACACCGTAAAGTTGTTTTGAATTTTCTACTTTTTTATTTTTTTATTTCTTAAGACAGTATATAAAAAACAGTTTTACTAAATAAATTTTTTATTTTTGAAAAGGGAAACAAACAGGTCCTTCTACTCTTTGCTTTTCTTTTCTACCCGTGAGGCATATCTTTCGTGCAACCATATGTTCTATAGACTCTCAAACCCCAATTTTTCTGTGTTCATTCTTTTCCCAGAAATGAACCCTCGGCTTTACCCCTATTCCATTTTCTTCCTTCTGGTCCTACTTCTCATTTCAACTGTTATTCCCATATCTGTTTGTGCCGATGATAGCAACCAGTACACAAACTGCAGTAGCCACTTTAGCTGTGGAAACATCAGTAACGTGGGCTATCCATTCTGGGGGGATAACCGAGCAGAATACTGTGGTCAGCCTGGCTTCCAACTCTCTTGCCAAGACAGTATTCCAAAGTTAATCGTCAGCCCTATCACTTACCGGATTCTGAATTTCAGCTTCAGCGATCAAAGTCTCACAGTGGCTAGAGATGATTATTGGAAAACTCTATGTCCAAGTCAATACATAAACACCAGCTTTGATTCCACCAACTTCAAACATGCTGATGGGTTTCAGAACATGATTCTGCTCTATGAATGCAGTAACAATGAAAATCCAGTGAGTCAGTTCACCTTGTCACCTGAACACAAACAGTGCTCTAGCAATGGTAGTACAAGCCAAAATAATGTCTACTACGGTAGTGAATCTGTGGCTTCGGGTATTGATCTGGACGGAATTTGCAAGGTGGTTGTTATTCCTATAAAGGATGCCTATGTTAGTCTGGTAATGTCCCTTCAAAAGGATATAGTAGACGCAATAGACGACGGATTTGGATTGCAATGGATGGTAGATAATAATGAGTGCAACGACTGTGTCAGTTCTGGTGGCCAGTGCGGGTATACTAATACTACTCAGAAATTCACCTGTTTTTGCAACAACGGGCGTCAAGGAACTACTTGTTCAGGTATGTTTGTTAATTAACTTGGCCTACATATGTTAAGTAGTACGTTGATAGCTATTGTTAATTCTTCAAAGCAGCGCCACAACAGTTGAAGAAGAGTAGAAGAGAAGGTTAAACGAATTATTAAGACACTATATGTATATATATTTTTTGTGGAATCATATATATGGCGTCTTGTTTGTATCCATGCTTTCCTCGTTTTCTGGGATGCTGAAAAACGAATTGAATATTGACTTCTTCAGCCTCTGTCAGAAAGCCAAAACTTTCCTAATTTTGACAAAACATCTCTAAGATATGTTTGTTTATTTCAAGTTCAAGTGACGCCGCATTTGAACTTTTCACATATTTTGCATATTCCCCTGCATGTAGAAGATTCAAATTTGATATTTGATTCTCCCATTGTGACTCTTTCCTAGGTGGACTCGATCTAGATATACTATATTGTAGGGAATTCTTCCATGTTTGGATTTCAATATGCAGCGTAGTCATAGTCTTGATTATTGTGATAATTTTTTACAACCACCAACTTACAAAAGCTTTTTACATGATCCACAAAATCAATTACAATGATTTTTCATTCACCCACCAAAATCGACTGTTGCAGGATCATCTTCGAAACGAGATCAGATTATTATTGCAAGTGCGTTAGCTGGTGCTGCCGTGGTCATAGTCTCGTATATTGTGATAATTTGTTATCGTAACAGAAGTTTTCAATTGGGAGAAAACATTTCCATCGCCAGAGGAACATCCGTAGAGACATTCATGGAAACTTATGGCACTTTGGCACCGAGAAAATACACATATTCAGAAGTGAAAAGAATGTCAAAGTCATTCACAACAAAAATAGGTCAGGGTGGCTATGGAACTGTGTACAAAGCAACTATGCCTGACAGTCGTCTTGTGGCAGTAAAAGTACTAAGTGAGACAAAGGGCACTGGAGAAGAATTCATAAATGAAGTTGCAAGTATTACTAGAACATCGCATGTGAACGTAGTCTCTCTGTTGGGATTTTGTTATGAGAAGAGCAAAAGAGCATTGATCTATGAATTCATGCCCAATGGCTCATTAGACAAGCTCATCTACAAAGGACATTCTTCAAATGCAATCTGTAATTTTGAATGGCTGAGATTGTACCAAATTGCAATTGGTATAGCTCGAGGATTAGAATACCTACATCAAGGATGTAATACAAGAATCCTACATCTTGACATTAAACCTCAAAATATTCTACTGGATGAAGATTTTTGCCCAAAAATATCTGATTTTGGGCTTGCCAAAATATGTCGAAAAAGGGAGAGCATTGTATCAATATTAGGGATGAGAGGAACAATTGGATACATTGCGCCAGAAGTCTTTTGTAGATCATATGGTGGGGTTTCACACAAATCTGATGTATATAGCTATGGCATGTTAGTACTTGAATTGATTGGAGGAAGGAAGAATTTTGACAGTGGAGGGTTGCATACAAGTGATATGTACTTTCCTGATTGGATTTACAAAGAACTTGAGCAATCCAATGTTGTTACAACAAATATGCCAATCATGGAAGAGGAAAAAGAAGTGGTAAGAAAGATGACTTTGGTCGGTTTATGGTGCATTCAGACAAATCCAGCAAATAGGCCGTCAATGAGTAAAGTGGTTGAGATGTTAGAAGGACCCAATGAATCTTTGTCATTCCCACCAAGACCTTCTCTATATTCTCCTCCAAGACCATCCATTCATTTGTCAGATGTCCCTTCTAGCACCATGCTTAATTCTAATTCCACACCTATTCAAACGGAATGAAGTACAGATGAAGCTACTAAGGTAAAAATAATGAAACATAGGCCCATGTATGTGTGTGTGTTGAGGATTTGATTACTTGTAATGTACTGTTCTTCAATAGAAGTTACAAGATTTTATCTTATGTTTTGGATCCTTCAAATCATTTGGATTTTCTTATCCAAGGCATTATGGAAAACTGAACCGTTAAAATTTCACTGTTTTTTCAGAACTAGATAGAAAATAGATGGGCTGACCATTTAGCCAACAGTAGCTTAAATTTATGTTTGAGTTTCCAATCCGCTGTGATACGACGACACTATATATTACCTTCCCACTCCTAATTTTTCTTCAACCTTCAACTTCCTTTAGTGATGATTGACTTTTAGATTTCATAGCACCAAAGGTCTTGAGATGGCAGTGGCATTTTGGAACACAGGTCACACGAAGTAAGGAAGCCTAAAGTTTCCTGAAGTAGAGAAGGGAGAGCCGTCGGATCAAATAAATGGATAGGATTATAGAGGATGGATTGTCCTTATTAATCTTGCCGTCTTTGAATTGAAAAGAAATCTTTTTTCTCTGTTGCGAGGGAATCGACTCTGAAACTGAAACAAATGTTTGTACCAGATGCCTTATTTGGTTCTCTCTGATCTCAGCCGTCCATAAAATCTAATGGACATAATTGCTCTACTTCGGGAAACTTCAGGCTTCCTTACTTGAGGTGATCCATTTTGGGGCATTGTGTTGAGCAAGGAGAGGCTTCTAAAGCTAATAATAAGTGGAATTGGTCAATAGCGTGTAGCCATGCATGGCATATATGAGAAATCAACTAATCAACTAATTAATAATAATATGCCTATTCATATGATGATTTTTAATTTTGCGTCAGTAGTACTCCAGCCGGCCGGTCTTCTCTTGCTGCCATTTATAATAACTTGTTCAATAGCTGTTTGGTTATTTCAATGTAATTTTGGTCATGTATGCTTATTCATTAATTTATATAAGCAAACGTATATTTTAAATTATTACGCTTTCATTTGTTAAAAATATAATTTGTCAATTGCTGACATTGTTAAAAACCGTGGAAATTTTCCAAGGCCTCGTTTTTTCAAATCTGACCATGAGACACGTACGGATGCTTCGTGCACAAACATCTTCCATATTACTGTTTCATCACTCCCAAACCCCATTTTCTGTGTTTGTTTTTCTCCCAAATTAGAATGAATCCTCCTCTTCATCTATATATGTTCCATTTTCCCATCAAAGGGGTATCGTCGACGCAACAGTTGATGGTTTTGGATTGCAATGGATAGTACATAATAATGAGTGCAACAATTGCGTCAATTCTGGTGGCCAGTGCGGGTATAATAATAATAACAGTATTAATAATAATCAGAAATTCACCTGTTTATATATGCAACAACGAGCGTCAAGGAACTACATGTTCAGGTATGTTCGTTAATTGTCTTTGAATAGCTTTCAGTCTTATTACTCCCCCTAAAATATTCGAGAAAAATAAAGGTTGTTTAATGCATTTAAAGTTTTTACCAATAATATCTCTTATTATTACATATATTAATTTTACACACGAGAGGCATCATTAATACATGGGGTATAAGTTTTAGACATTAAATGAAGGTATCTCTAGGAAGAAAAAATTCATTTGTGACAAATTTAATTGTCTTAACTATTTTTAACTTTTTTTAATTTATGTAAAGTATTTTTTTTTTATATATTTGAGGCCAGAAATAATCATATTTATCTATATATCTATATATTTGAATATTAATATGAAATCTATTAAAAGCTATATCATTTATATATAGGACATAAGCAACATAGCTCGCCTCAGATTCAGTGCAAAAAACTTCCAATCTAGTTAATATTAAATTCCAAAACTAAGTGAGAAATAAAAAAAATACAAAATAAAATATATTCCTGAGTAAATATTTGAGGGCTCAAGGTCAAGGACAGAACTACCAAAGCTGCTAATGAAATGGGTTAATTTGGTGGTTTCCATCCTTTATGGGCCTTGAAAATTTTGATCCATGTTTTTGAAAACGACATGGTCAAACAAAAGGGAACGTCAGTTTCGGACCTTAAAAAGTTAAGGGAAATTATAGTTATTTATCAAAATAATAAATTTATTATAAAATAAAATATGTTACTTCCTCTTATCCTTAATATAAGATCTTTTTAACTGAATCACATGAATTAAAAATTAGAATTAAAACTAATTAACTACTTCGATTTCTCCGAAAATCCCAATATTTTTCCAAAACTACCCTTATTTAATCTCTCTTTCTCTTTGGATACATTAAATAGGGGCATTTTTTTGAAAATGTATAATAAATACTACCTCGTATATTATAAATGATCTTATATTTAGGATCGGGGTAAAAGATCCTATATATAAGACCGGAGGTAATACTATTTATTTTCCCAATTTTATTACATAGTATTCTAGATTTTAATATTTTTATCAATTAAAGTATTTCTTTGATCTTTATCTATAATTCCCCCTTAAAGTTATATAAAAATTATTATACATATAGCACTTAATTTTGTGTTACATGAACAAAAATTTTAATTTTATTTATTAACTGGCCTTTCACGCGGGTCAACAGACATTAAAATAACACAATTTATTTATGGATGATGGGAAGATATACTCCCTCCGGTCCCATTTATAAGATGTTATTTTTCATTGCACGGGTATTAAGAAGACATAATTATGCTCTTAAATTTATAAAAAAATAGTATAAACTTCCAATCTTATCCCTATTAATTAAATACTGGAACAATTTACGAGATAAAAAAAATTATTAAATAAAGGGTAAAGAAGGAAATTCAAATAAAAAAATAAACTAACACCTTATAAATATGACCAAACAAATTTTTAAAATAATATCTCATAAATGGGACTGGAGGGAGTATATGACTAAGCTAAGTTAAAGTCAATAATCCAGACTTTTATAAGTTTTATTTTTCGTGTTTAGAATTTGTAACCTTCCTCGAAACTCCGAAATAGATAAATTCACAAAGGCCTTTTTTTAAAAAAACCGATTGATTAATGTTAAAGAAGGACAGGTAATTAGAAGATATCAACTCTCAAATTAAAATTGATCATCCTGTTGGCTGTTTATTCCCCAAAAACGAATCATCCAATTCACCAGTTTTCCATTTTCTTCCTCCTAATCCTATTTTTCATTCCCACATATGTTTGTGGAGATGATATCAATCCGTATAATAATAATTGCAGCTTCCACTTTAGCTGCGGCATCGTCAATAACATCAGCTATCCATTCTGGGAGTATAACAGAGCAAGTATTGTGACAAATTTATATTATATATTGATAATTGATTTTATTAAAAAAAAATATTAGCCCAAGTTCCAACTCTTTCATTGGCGTTATCCAACACTTTCACATAAAAAAATCTCTCTATCTCACATTCTTCGATTAAGAACATAATAATAGTATGAAATATAACAATCTGCTTAGTTGATTGATTTAGGAGTGAATAGTAGAGACGAGACACGACTTTTTAAACACACGTATATGTATATGTTGTGAACGTAGTTAAGTTTAACGAATAGAAATTTTGATTGAAATTAGTGAACAAATAATGGACAAAAGAAAAATCTGAATTGCAGTTGTGAGTATTATTGCTTATATTGAATAATAAAGACATCCATGTACAAATGGAGAAACATATATTCTTGAGGAATGACACGTACGAGAAAAACTTCAAATAACCAAACTAAACTTATGTGAATAATCGGCCGAAAGTTGTAGATTCAAGATTGACAACTACTGTCTCAGTCACATATTATAAGAAATATTTAAAATTTCACGCATATTAAAAATGTTAAAAAATAAAAATAATAGTATTAAATTTTTAAAAAAATCTAAATATTTCTATTCTATTTCTATTAAATGTTCTTTTTTATAATTTTAATACAATTTATAATAATATATACATGACATTAACGAAGAATACAAGTAATAAATAAAATGATATTATTTTATATTATAAGATAAAAAATTATATTTATTATTTTATATTATGAGACAAATCGAGTATCTTATTATTAGAGCTTGGAAGGCATAATTCAAGTAATGAATAATCGGTGGGCTTTACAAAGCCTGGAGTGTAGGATACATGAATAGCAAGTGAGTATAAGAAAAAGTAACTATATCTGACTGTGACAGACATTTGAAGATAAGGGGCATGTTTGATTCGTGTTTCCGAAACAGTTTTTCTGTTTTCGGAAACAGAAAACTCAGAAAACTTGTTTGGTAAACCTGTTTTTTATAAACTGTTCTGGAAAATAGAAAAACAAAAGAATAGAAAACACAGAACAACTTTAAGATGTTTTGTAGTTTTTGTTCTAAAAAACACGAGAAAATGTGAAAAACATCCACCTCACTAATGGTAAAGTTATAAATTTTGAATAACTCATCTATCACTCACTAGTTATGATTTTGAGAACAACTATTCAAACAGATTTTTTTGTTTTCAAAACTTACTCTCGAAAACAGTTTTACAAAACTGTTTTGAGAACAAGAAAATAGAAAACACTGTCAAACAGGCCCAAGGTCTCTTTGATAGTATTTTCTGTTTTCTTGTTCTCAAAACAGTTTTATAAAACTATTTTAAGGAACATTCGATGAAGAAGAAGATGAACGACGAGAAGAAAAGGAAAGTGAACGTAATAAAGAAGACATAATTTAAATTGTAGAAATGAAAAATGCAGAATAGAATAAAGCAGAAATATAGAACACGAAAGAAATATAGATGTGAATCTCCCTTATCTCAGTATCATCACCATCTGGATCCATAGGGGTATAAGAATTAAAACTTTATCCGACTGTATAGTTCAAAATATTTTATTAAGATATTAGCATAAGATTGTTTTGACACTTACTCTAGCCAGAATAGTACATAATATCTCATATATCATACACTACAAGGTAGGGACCAATCGCTTGCCTCTCCACTGGGACTTATAGCCTTACCATCCCTACAAGGACTCATGTATGATACACAAGAATCATATACAATAGGACAAAAATCCATTCGCTATTGAGTTTAGTTTCTCAAACCCATCTAATATGTTAACAAAAACTTTGAAGCCATAGAGGCAGATCCAGATCTAATTAATACATCTCTACTTCACCTTCAGGCTCTGATACCAAGGAAGAGGGAGAGGCCCCAAAGGAAGATGGAGAGAGGGAGAAAGGAGAAGAATGTGAAGAAGAGGAGCAGGCGGACTGCTTAGAACATATTAAAGTACATAAATAAATATTCAGGAAGGGGTGGTTCTTAATAAACTAAAGGCGGTAGAACCAGCCAACCTAGTTCATTAGAACAAGGTAAGGATATGAATGCAAGAAATAAAGAACTTTAAAATGAAATTTTATTAAAATAAAACTTACAACGCAGATAGAAGGAAGAAGGATGAGGAAGGAGGAAGGCTTTCTCTCTTATCAATTCCAAGTGAGCTGGGAAAACAAGTGATGCCCTCCAAGTGAGGCAGCTCTTATTTATATAGACAAAAAGAAGCCTAGTTTGAACCTAGAAAATGTTGGTAACTGATACCCTTTTGAACAGTTCCGGTTGGTACTTTGACACAGTATTTGCCGACACTACAGTAACTTTTAGTGACTTGCAAATACGACATCGTTTTGCTGACACCACAATTATTTTTGGGTGACTAACAAAACCTATGTGTTTAAGATAGGAATCTAATCTTCATTTAAATCAATTAAATCTTCATCTTCTTCATTATGGTTTTCTGAAGTGGAAGAAGAAGCTTCATGACTGTTTAAAGTAGATTCTTGTTGTTGTAGTAATTGGAGAACAGTAGTAAGTTGGTTAACCAAGCTAGTTTTATATGTTGATGCTGCTAACATGGATTGAATTCTAGTCCTTTGATTCAAGAATTTACTTTGTTCTATTATACAAAGGTACTTAGGATTCACTTTGAACCAATTTTCTACTGCCTTGTTGTCTATTCTCCTTATATCAAATTTGGCCCACCAGCGCACCGAGGAAATTCTTTGTAATGCTGGCATTAAGGTTATACCAGGAGAAGAAGAAGAAAATCTGTATTTCCAGGAAAAGATCCAAGAGACAGATAGTTTGGAGAAGTAATGAAGATCTATAAGAAATGGGTCTTCATTATTGTTGAATTTTTGTTTGAAAAACTCAAAGGCTTGCATAACTTTTGGAGGCATAATCTCTGGTACTGGCCCAAAGAAGGTCCACCAGTGAACAAACCATTGAGGAAACTGATACTTGGTTTTTGTTTTAAAATAAATAAACCAAGTATGAGACCAAGTCTCGTTTTGATAATAAAATATATGGTACCATGCATCAACATAGTCCCAATAGTTATACCTTGCGGGTCATATAATATCCCAAAATTTTTTGGTTTTTTTAAAGATTGTCCCTACTGGGAAGGGGTGAGGACATTTAGGATTTGGAGAGTACTATGAGTTACCATTGGTCCAGCTCTTTTGTCATTTTTCTGCTCAATATTTACTGAGTTAGAATAAACCAATATTAATTCATAGTATTCTCTTGTTTTATTCAAATTTGTTGGTCTGCAATGAAATCCAGTAGGTAAAACATTAAGAGCAACTTGGTTTGGATTTGGGTGATAGAATTCGGGTTCTATCTAGACTAAATTCCTTACTTGATTTGCTTTGGTAATATAAGGAGTAGTCATATTTGTTTGTGAAGGGAGGACAATTGCTTTTGAAGAGGTTTCTACAATCGTCTTCTGATTTTTCGGATTATTTTGTGAAACGAGAGGTTGTTGAGAAATCCTATCATATTCTTGTTTTGAGATGATGGCCTGTTTATTTAAGATTTGCTGCCAAGAGGTTTCAGGCAATTGTTTTTTGGCATAAATCTGTGCATAGGATGCAACAGTCTTTTTATTTGAAATTTTTGTTTGTTGGGTATATGACCCAATAGTTTGTTGGGCTGAAGGCCCAGTTGGAGTATATGACTCCATTTGTTGCTTGGATCCTTGTGTTTGAGATCCAAATTGCTGCAAGATATTTTGCATGATTGCTTCTAATTCTGAACTAGAAGCTGGTTGTTGAGTGTCCTGGAAGACACTCTTTTGTTTGCTTTTTTCTTCATTGGGTTCCTTTTTCTTCTTTGGAGGCATGAAGATTTATGGTGTTTTAGCTTTAGTTCCCTGTAAAAACTCTCAGGTGAGAAAGTCTGGAAGGGAGTTTGAAGAACCTTTTATAAATTCAATTTCAAAATCAAAAATACTTAAAATCGCTTGCCAGCAAGCAAAAATCTGTTTTGATACAATGTTGTTCACATCTTTTTGTAAAACATCTTTTACTGATTTGTAATCAATTCGTAATAAGAATTTTTTATTTAACAAATCTGATTGAAATTTTGAAATACACAAAACAATTGCAAGTATTTCCTTTTTTATTGTGGAATAATTATGCTGAGTATTATTCCAATGTTTTGAAGTAAAAGATATAATTTTTTCTGTATCGTCAACCTTTTGTTTTAGAATGTCACCGTACCCAATGTCAGAGGCATTTGTTTCTACTATCTTATAAGCAGAGGGATTTGGAAGGTTAAAACAAGGAAGCTGCTTAACCTGAGATTTGATTTGTTTGACAATATTAGTATGAACATATATCCAAGGAGGAGGGCTAAACTTGAGACGTTCGTGCAAAGGTTTAATAAAATTACTGAGATGAGGAATAAAATCCGCAACATAGTTTAAACAACCCAAAAACCGTTGAAGTTGTGTTTTATCAGTAATTTGGTTTGGAAATTTGTCAGCAAATTCAATCGATCTTTCGATTGGTACAATAGATCCTTGAGATATCCAGTGTCCCAAAAACCTAATTTTAGTTTGAAAAAGACTTATTTTTGGTTTAGAAACTGCTAAACCATTTGTTTTAGCAATTCTAATAAATTTGTAAACATGTTTAAAATGTTGATCTATTGAATGAGAATAAATCAATACATCATCAATATAAACAATGATGAATTGACTATTATCATTGAATATCTCATTCATAATCCTTTGAAACTCAGAGGGGGTATTCTTTAAACCAAATGGCATAACATTCAATTCATACTGCCAAAATGGGATAGTAAAAGCAGTTTTATACCTATCCTTTTCAGAAATTTGTATTTGCCAGAACCCTGATTTCATATCAAACTTTGAAAATATTTTTACAGAATGAAGTCTTTTTAATAAATCAGATTTGTTTGGGATTGGATATCTAATCCATTGTAATACTTTATTCAAAGGTTTATAGTTTATAACCAATCGAGGAACTCCTCGCTCTAGTTCTGCACTATTATTAACATAAAATGCAGCACATGACCAAGGACTTCAAGATCTTCGGATTAAATCCTTTCTTAATAAATCTTTAATTTCTTTTCTACAAATTTGAATATGCTCTAAATTCATTTGAATAGGTCGAGCTTTTGTTGGAATTTGTTTCTCTGAAATAATATTTAATTCCTTTACCTTAGGGTTTTGGGTAAAAGGAAATAAAATCTTTTTTCCTAAATATTCTTTCGAGATTCCATTATCATCTGTTAAATATGGTTTGAGTAGATGAGCAAAAGATGCTCCAAGAATAATTTGAGATCTCATTCCTTTAACTAATATAAATGGGGTTTTTACTTGAAAATCTTGATTTTCTATAATAACATTTGAGACTTTGTATTGAACTTGAAGAAGAGACTTTTCAACACCTCTAAAACGTTCAATTGTTTTTTCAAAATATTTAGTAGGAATGATTCCTTCTCTGAAACAGTTGGCATCAGCCCCTGTGTCAAACAAGACATCTTGTTCTATTACAAATTCACTGTTTATAATAATCTTGGTTTTGATATAAAATTTCTGTGTTAAAACTTTTGAGATTAAGTTTAAAAATGGTTCTGGAATATCTTGTTTTGTTTGAAAATCTTCAATACTTTGAGGATGAGAGGCTTGGATATCCTGACTTAATTGTATATCCTGAATTTGAGATATAGCTTCACCATGAATTTCCTACTGTTGTTTAATAAGACGAATTTCTGCCTTAAGATTTTGTATTTCATATTGAAGGTCAGAAAGATTTGTTTGTTTGGACTCTTGTTTGAATTTTGCCAAAGTTTGGGTAAGATCATACCTATTTGGCTGTACTAAGGGTTTACTGTTTGAAGAACTTGGTGTAGTTGAAAGGAGAGTTTTAAATTTTAAAAGATATTCACCTTTCTCAGAATCAGGAAAGTTTGCCAATAATATCAATAAGGAGATCATGTTCCTTAGTGATGACATTTACTTCAAAAGATGAATTTTCTATAAGATCATCATTTTGTTCTAAATCTTCAGAAGATTCCTTTTCTGATTAATCAGAGGTTTCGAGTAAAAGGTTATTTATTTGTTCTAAAACATCTTCTTCTATATTTTTTATGTTTTTAAGTTTTCGAGTAACTCTACAATATTTAGAAAGATGATCTGGTTTGCCACATTTAAAACAAATAATGTTTTTCTTCTGTTTTGACTCAAGTTTAGATTTTGACTCATGTTTTGAATAGTATTGGGTTTTTCTATTTTTGTTGAAAAAGGGCTTTGTTTTCCTATGTTTCTTATTAGGTTTATTTTGTTTGCAAGGTGGAAAACCAATTGTTCACAAAAGGTTCCTAATTCTCGTTTATCTGAAACCTTTTCTTTAGCAAGTTGACTTTGCAGTTTGTCATCTTGACAAATCTTTAAAGTAGTTTTTTGGACATATGATATCAATTGTCCATATGTCAAACTCTCATAAGGGATTTTGCCATCTTTAATGTTTCTCAATTTGTCCATAACTTTATTACCAAGAGAAATTGGTAATCCAGCTAAGAATTTTTCTTTCCAAAATGGCTGATTTGAATTATCTCTTGTGAGAACTCGACTTAAGAAAGTATCTTTGTACCATCTAAAATCAGATAATGTTCTGCACTTAAGATTTGACAAAAGTTCTGCTGATTTATCTTGCCATAAGGATGGATCACCAATAAAATGTTTGATTATTGTAAAAATGAGATGATTTGTAGAATCTGGGATGGGTTGGCCATTGTAGGTAATGGGTGTTCCATCTGTTTGAGTTTTTACAGAAGAATAAATAGTATCTTTATCTTCCGAGAAAAGATAAAAATCCCACCAACCTTTTAGTTGTCCAGTGAATCCAGATACTAAAAGATCAATGATTTGTTCATCTGTATAATCGTTTTGGGTTTGGTAAGCGTTGCTAACCATTGTCATATGTTGAAGAGTTTGAAGAATGGTAGTTTCACTTTGACCATCTATGTTCCATTCATAGATATTGTTGCTATTGAAAGCTTTGATATTTTGGGTCGACTTTTCCTCTAGAAGGACATCTAGAGGGGTTGATCTACTGTAATATAATTTGGATGGTTTCTTCCAGTTTTGCTAGTTTATTTGTAAAGAAGATGTTTGACTTAATTCCCCGTCGGATTCTGGAGAGGAATCTTTTTTAAGGACTTGAATGGTTTTTGTAGATTTTGAGTTAACAGAGGAAGGAGTTTCTGGAACTATAGCTCGACTAAGCTGGATTTGAGCCATTTTTTCTTTGATTTGATCAACAATTTTTGTTTTAGCCTTCGCCTGAAGATCAACTTTTTATTGTGGTGTATATTCAAAAGGTTTAAATAAAGGTGTTTGAATTGTAGGAAGTTCAGGCTCGGTTTTGAGTTGAATATCAGATTGTTGAATTAAACACTCACCTATCTTTTGGAGATAAAGATTAGTGTAATTGTTTTGTTCAACAATGTTTTTTATATCCAAAGGACTACTTCTTCTGAAGTGTGTTTATATTTAAATGGAGAAGCCCAAATGGGTTGGTTTTTGTTATCAACCTTTTCTGGGATTTGGACTGTCCCAAGTGGAAATACTGATGAAACAGTTTGATCAAAAGTTTTCCATTCTTGTTTAATGACATCAATTTCGGTAAAAAAAGGGTAATCTAAATTTTCACCTTCAGCATAAGCTTCAAACCAGTCAAAGAATGGAAGATTTGCTTGAATAACTTCAAGAAATAAATAAAATTGTTCTTGAATTTGTTTTCTTTTAATTCCTTGAAAATGTTCAAAAAACCAATTTCTTCTCAAAGTATTTTCTTTTGAGTAAAAGTCCTTTTGTAAAAAAGGTTTATCAATTTGAAACTCCTTTTGTAAGACATTTATATCTTTCGGTTCTCCTAATGCGGAATAATCAGTAGACTCGATTGATCTTAAATCATCTTGTGTTTCATAGTTTATATAGGGGATATTTGAGGAATTGTTTATTCCTAAGACAGTAGTGTTTAGAGATTTTGGGTCAGGATTGTTTGGTGCAGGCATATATATGACTGTTGGAGGTTGTGGTAGTGAAGAGTAAGAAAATCTTGCTGACTCACTTGCCATTGACCTACAATCTTTATATATAGAAGGTTAGGATTTATAAGTTTGAGACATAGATTTTCTGGGTCTGTCAAATAATAATTTAACAATTCCATCATGTGTTTGTGTAACTCTACTAATCTGTGGCATTAATTTGGGAATTGGCTAAGTAGCTGTTTCCATTATCCACTCATCTGGTTGCTTTACATCTTCCCACATGATTGTTTTGGGAATTGAAACATTTACATTGTTGTAATCGGTTAGAAAAATTGTTGTTTGGCCATTATCTAGGAGGATTTGGGCGTTGGAATTTAAAACTTTGTATTGAATCCTATAGATAAGGGTAGCTGGGATGGATCCTAGTTTCATGTTTAAACCATGAAGCTGTATCCTAAGTTTAAGGGCTTCTAGGGTATGTTCGTCGTTTAGATCTAGGGTTCGATCCGGAAAGCAATTGAAGTAAACAGATCCGTCGTTTAGACCCATTTCTGCAGCTGCTAATAACAAATCAGCGTATGTATAATGTCTTGTATCTTGAAGACATACTAAGCATGATACATTTAACCCTTTTCTTATTAAAGGCTTAATTGCTACTTGAACACACCCTATATGTAAATAGTTGTATTCCTTTTTATGTTTTTCTAAAGAGCTTTTTGAAAGAAGATAAAAATCTTCGTTTTCTGGTTTGATAGGAATTGATTCTTCAACAGTTCTGATAATGTAATTAGATTTAAAGAACCATTTCTTATCCTTTTCTATTATTTCATAAAGCATGTTTAGGAAGATTGTTGGTAGTGTCCAATTATCAAAAGTTTGAAAAAGTTATTTCTTGATTGAAAATCTTTTTGTTTAGAGATTTTATTTCCTCATTGTTTGAAGGAACATTCGATGCTCAAAACAGTTTTATAAAACTATTTTTTAGAATAAGTTTTGAAAATAAAAAAATAAAAAAAATCTGTTTAAATAGTTGTTATTAAAATTATAACTAGTGAATGATAGATGAATTATTCAAAATTTATAATTGTACCATTAATAAGATGGGTGATTTTCACCTTTTCTTTTGTTTTTCAGAACAAAAACTACAAAATACCTTAAAGATGTTCTGAGTTTTCTGTTCTTTTATTTTTCTATTTTTCAGAACAATTTATAAAAAACAGAATTACTAAACAAATTTTTTTATTTTTCTATTTTTAAAAATAAAAAAAATTATTTTTAAAAACTACACTTAAGTTACTTTTTCTTCTGCGTGTAGTAAGGCCCTCTTGTTTTTGCTTTAATATTAATAATAATATTTTAGTTTGGCAGAAAAAAAAATTCCAATAAAGTTAAGTTTTGGTTCCAAAAAGAAAAAGAACACAGAATAAAGATTAAAAGAGAATGAAAAGGATAAAAGAGAGCACGTGGAAAAGAAAGCAGGGCATAAATTGATGCTTAATAAGACGATAGAAATTAACAGATGAATATAGTTGGCACTTGGAACGTACGGTCACCATCACTCCCACTGCCAGTCCCTGCGCCTTCGACTAATATACTCCCATGATTTTATTTATAAAAAAGTTTTAAGAAAAACAATAAAATTAGTGAAAACTAATTAATTTATTTTATATTTTTAATTTTTATCAAAATTATCCCTATTTATTAATTTTTCTCTCTCGATTCTTTTTAAAAATTCTTAATAATATTAATGAATAAGAATAATTTTAATTAAAAAAATTAATATAATATTAATTTTTTTTTATAAATAGAACTACCAAAAAAAAATTATTATAAATAAAATTGGAGAAAGTAGTAGTTATAGAAATTGGGTTGTGTGTTTAAGACTGTTCAGATTTTATAGTCACAAAATTATTTTTAGTTTTCATAATTTTTTAAGAAATAAAAAAATTTAATTTTTTCTTAACATAAGAAAAATCTGGACAGAAGCTGACAAACCAGGTCCTACAGTGGATGCGTCTGTCTAAAGTCTAAGCAGCGCACTTCCTCAAGCCTTCCCCTTTGTTGGTTCCGTACCTTTGTAAGAATCTCCACTATGCAGTATGCACTTGTGGGGCTACCCCAATATTTATTTTTTCTTTTGGTGAGAAATCAAATCCCAATATTTATTTAAAAAGACCCGTTTCCCTTCCCATTATGTTCCTCCCTCCATCTTTCTCAATTTGTTGCTTTGCTTCATCTTTAGCTTTTACATAGTGTTCTTTTGGTTTTCTCTTTCGTATCATAGTCCTACTGTAATCTTTTGATTTTAATTTTAAAAAAAAAAAAGCTTCAGCTTTTACAGCACATAAATGTCATTGTATGACCTACTCTAACTCTCCTTTTCTTCCAAGGCAATTCTTACATGTCTCATGTTTCTCCCTTTAATACCAAGTTTAATTATAAAATTAGTATACACTCAAATTTTTAAAATACAGAAAGTAAAGCTTCAATAAATTTTTAAAACCTTTTTTTTTTGCAAGTCTACTATTTTTCTAAGGCAAACATTTTTTAGATCAAGTAACTTTGTTTAAGTTGATATGAAATGTAAGGTTTTCATTTTAGATTAAAAAGTTAAAGGCTCATTTTACATTTTAACCACTAATTTTGTATTTAGCCACACTAATCAGGGGAGTAAAATATAATACCATTACTGTCTCACAACATGATCATGGTCATGATTGATACGGGTATCAATCTAGATCCACTCTATTCATCTTTAATTAGCATATCGTGCTCATTCTTGCAATGAAATCACTGAAAGTACCAATACCTTTCAATAGTCTCTGCATTTCATTTAACACTTGCTTATTCCTTAATTCTCAAAAACCATATTGAACTTCTAACAAATAATCTGTCCCATTAAGCTTCAAAGATCACGTTTAAGGATTTACCCAACAAAAAAAAAAACACGTTTAAGGAAAGATGCTCAAGAATTTAAAACCTTGCCACACAATGTGTGTAAGGAATGTGGTAAACATTAAAAATGCTGTAGATTAGACAGTCTATTGAATCAGATGATTCAAGCAAAGCCTGTCTTCCTAACAACAATAGCCCCTTGTAACGGCAACTACTAGACAAATAAGGTGAACATCTTTATCCTTTACATGAAAAAGAACCACTTCTCAACAATGCAGCTAAAATAACCAATGAAGAACTATATGCTTGCTTCAATCAGGCGGTTGCTGTCAGTGTAAAACCATTACATGACCTTACCTTCATCTTGGAAAGGGTCACGAAGTGTCCCAAACATCCAATCCATCCATATTGTGTAATGGCCGTAGTTATGCCGGTATGTAGTATGGTGAATGGTGTGGTAGCCAGCACCCATGACAGGCCACACGTTGGCATGTATGCAGTCATGAATATTAGCAGTCCAGATGCCTTCGATGAATACAAGCACTAAATGTGCAGTGAAATGCGTAGGGACAATAAACAGAGCAATGGTGTGTGGTACTGCCTGAAGAATGCCATCAAGAGGGTGAAAGGCCAAACCTGAGATGCAGGAGAGAACAAGCAAAGAAGAAACCGGGAAAAAAGTGAGTCAAACCTTATATCAGAGTACTCATGTAAAGTCATTGATTGTTAAAGCGATGTTAAAGCAATGCAGATCATGAAAGTCTGTGATTGAATGAAGCACAATATGAATTATTAAATAGCATCTTGACATAAAAAAGTTGATTAAGCATTCTAAACGTAACTTCTAAGAGAAAATGCAAGGGAACTGTTAAGGGAAAGTGCATTTGGAGCATTACTTTTTGGCATCATTTAACAGAATAAATTTTCTCAATAAAGTTCAACATGAAGTCGATTTTCCTTGAATTGAAATATATGAATCTATGGTTCAGGTCAAAAAAAAAAAATCTATGAATCTATGGAAGACTAAACAAGCAAATTTACTAATTATAAGATTCTTAACAAGGAAGAAAACCAAAAAGATAATAGTGTGTAATTTAGAGAAAGAGATTTACAGGTTTGATTTATGTGCGTAAAATGAATTCAATTCAATAATATATATATATATATATATATATAAACTGAAAGTTAAGAATTGTCCAAAACTTGTTGAAAATTTATCCCCACTTACAAAAATCAAACATATAACTTTAAACAAAAAAATAAGATGATATTAGCTGGTCTTGAAAGAAATAATACAAAAAAGGACTTCATTAATTGCATTTTGCAATGAGTATGAGAATTGCACATTTCTGCCAATCAGTTGTTGTCTGCATATTCCAGCTAATTTACAGTCATTAAGGCTATAAAGAAACACCACAGAATTTAACAACAGTTTGAATCAATTTCTAGCTTAACTCTCATGTTCACTACCAACCCAATTCTCCTCACTATTTGTGATAAGTATATATGAATGTCACTCATGAAAGTCCAAAATAACTGCTTTCACTTAAAAACTAGAGTAATCCAGATTTACTACAGCAATGACATTGCATCATATTGTCAATTTTCCATTCAGCTTAATAATGGTGCAATAACAGTGAGTATCTACAGTGCAAGCCACGGAAACCACTCACAAAACAAACATCAAGGCGATAATACCAGTAAAAATCTCTCTTTCAACATCAATGACACCTATTACAGCAAATGAATGCAATAATTAAATAACCAAGGATAGAAATGAAAATCCATATGATATTACCACCAACCATTCTTCTGATTCAAGAAATAAAAATAAATAATTAATTAATAATAATAACAACAACAACAACAACAATAACTTGAAGATATTTATAAATATGTAGCTGAGTAAATCATGCACTCACCAGCAAATGGAGACAGAGTGTTCTGTTTGTTGTAAATGTGATGGGTAGCGTGAAGATATTTATAAAGAGGTTTTATGTCGTGCAACTCTCTGTGCATCCAATAAATACCAAACTCCACTATAACTAGATAAATTGCTATATACACAAGGTAAGCAAACCAACTGACATCACTTGATCTTGGAAAACACTTTGTCCACCCATTTTCTGTCACGTACTCAGTAAGAGTAGGAAGCAAAGTGTACCAAGGCATTGCCTTCATCGCAACATATATTTGCAGGAGCATGGCTTTATGAGAGGGAATCGCATCTACAATAGAAGATTTCAAAAGGTAAAGCAAAAAAAATTAGGAACAGCTCTATGGATACCCTTAACACAGAAAATAAGCAAATACACAGAAACAACATTTAAGGGTACTCATGAGATTAGTTGCCAGCGAAAAATCAAACAAGAGTTTCAAGTAGTTGAAATCGCATATATACTGACCTGGAAACCTTCTAGGACCCATGAAACATGAATAAAACCAACTCAAGTTTACTTAACAGAGGCTCAGAAACAGATTACGCCATTCTATTGCCAGTTCCCTGACAAAGCTAAGGTGATTTAAGTCATAGACACTGAAATATAATTATCAGCTTATCTCTAAATTGTGGATGATAAATTATGACTTGAAGAAAGCAGTCAAGTCGTAGTGAGAAAAATATTTCAGTCATGTTTCAACAAGTCATCGAATTGCAATGTGGGAAGTACAATACTAACCTGAGACAGTCCTATTTTAGGAAGAACCACAAGGACTAGGCATATGATTCAATGAAAGAGTCTCTAGTCAATAAATGCAAGGATGAGCGAAAACTCTGATATATTGAACAGTTGAACAAGCTCATAGTGGGCATGATGCCTCTTCTACTCTTTCAGAATTTTAGTACCAGATTACAAATTTTAGGTAAGCACCAAGCAGCAAAAAGGAAACAGTACTTAGATTCTCAAGTCTCCACAGCTAATTGATAAAAGGCCAGAAACTTATAGTTTAGCAGCTTGAGAAGAGACATACACAGAACACTACCAATATACTCCTATATCTTATGAATCATATTCACATGCCCATGCATCATATTCGGTTCTAAAATTTTGCCCTGAAGTCTGAACAGGCACAGTAGTAACTTATCAGTTGTTGATGTTGATGTTGAGTGATAGTTAAAGAAGAAAACATTACCATATCTTGCTTTCCGGCTTAATTGTTTCAAGAGAATGAGAAATTTGTATTATCTGACGGTATATCAAAGTAGACAGATTACAGGTTGGAATGTGTATTTCATATAAAATCACCATCACAATCAGATGTTACATAACCATAAAATTGAAGCAGGGACCAGTCCGAGTATCTTATTAGATTGCGATATCCCAGGGATTAAATCATTTCAAATCAACAAGACCAACCACTCATATCTTATCTAAGAGTCCAGCATTAAAAAAGAGTCAGAATACAGATCCAAGATAAAGAAATACCAAAATGGGGAGAAAACTATGTTGGTTCAGTTCCATGGACTAGTAAACATATAATTAAAAAGAAAGAATTACAAATTATATTGATCAATTCTGATTTAAAAAAAATCATAAATTAAGAATAATAGAAGGCTGCCGAGAGCTAAGATTAAATGTCACGCAAAGTGCTTGAATCAAAGAAACATCAGATATAATACATCTGATCATAAATTTTAACAAGCAACTTAAAACGAATCACTGGAAAACACCTAGTCAATAATTTGCAACTAATTCAACTAAAATTTCTCCGCTCAAAAGAATATACAAAACAAAAAAGAGAGCAGAAACAGAATATGGTCAAACACAAACCGAGAATAGGCTCATAATATTGTACAGTAATTGAGTTGACAAATACAAAAGGAATCGGATTAAAAACAAGCAGACAAAGGATAAATGACCTCGAATATGTCACACCTTCACAACTAAACCACAGAAAGAAGGGGGAAAAAATCTCCATCCCGCCATTGACCACCAGAAGAAGAAAAGGCTGGAAAAAAAGAAAAGAAAGAAATCAATGATATTCACCTTTAGGGAGATAAACATTGCGCTTCCAGTAATAAATGTAGAAGCACCACAAGAGGCCAGAAACGAGGTAGAGGAGGGTTCCTCCAATGTAGTTGCGGAGCCATGTCTGGAAGAAGTGAGGGAGTGAGACCCACAAGCAGTCCGGCAAGAGGGCCCCGAGCAGAATGCGGTTGTAGAAGTCGGCGTCCGAGACGAACAGATGGAGATAGTCACTAGGGACGTCCATTGGAAAGTCCACAGATAAAGCACAGATGCGAGAAGGGGAGGGACAGAGAGAGAGAGAGAGAAATTCGGAAGAAGACGGAAAGAGCGAAAACAAGACGGCGTGAGTTAGAACTGTAACACAACGAAATGCTATTGGCGTTATGAATTCTAGAAGATGTAGAAATCAGAAGTCTGTAAAGCCAAATCATCTCTTTCTCTCCAAATATATACGAAATAAATATTAATTAGTCCTAATGATTAGTAATACTCCCTCCGGTCAGTCCATATCATAGTATCTGATATTCACTTTCATATTCATTAAAAAAATTAAAAAATATTTTTAAATATATTTAAAATTTTAAATTTATTCCTATTTATTGAGGGAATATTACAATAATTAAAACAAGTAATTTCCTATAAGAGGTCAGATTTTCATAAGTTATTATACTTATAGAAAAGAAAAAAATAATCAATTAAATATATTAAGGATAAAATTATCCATTTGAGTATCTACACCTTAGATTATGGATAAAAAAAATAGATATTATACCCTATATTATGAATCAAAGAGAGTAATTAATAACTTAAGGCTATTTTCATTACCAAACTTAAGGCTAATTAAGTGTTCTCCCCGTTTATATTATAGAATATTTTATATAAAAAATTTTTAATTCAAAATATAGGGTATTAAATATTTTTCTTCCCATTTTATCCCTTTTTCTTTAATTCTTCTTTATCCCTTATTTATAACTCTACAATAATAATAAAATGAAGTATTTAATAAAAATAAAATAAAAAACATGGTTCATTTTATATTGATTTTAGGTGAAAAATAATTTCCTATATTATTAATACTAAATATCTTGTAATATAAATCATAACAAATAATTGCCAAAATAGAAAATGCATGCACCAATCCCATCAGCCATCATAGTCAGGGTTTGAAAAAAAAAACAAAGGAAAAGATCATTTTATATTTCTAGAAATCATACCAATATCATTATTAATATTATTAATATCAATATATCAATGTTCAGTTCAATATGTGGGTAAGAAAAATGTTCATTTAAAAAAAATTTTTTTGCAAGAGCATTAAGTTAAGTTAGAACTACTCTTATCAGTTGATCGGAGTACTCGTGATTATGTTCAATTCAATATTATATATAATAGATATAAAAGCTGTACGGTACACAAATCATAAACGATCTCAAACTTCGTAGTTGTCCAAAAAAAAGTCTTAGATTTCATACAATTACATGAAAAAACATGTCTTAAAATATAAAATAATAACAAATCATATTATTCATAGTTGATAAACATTGGAGCTCATCCCCATATTCTATAATGTTTCCCTTTTTTCTTTCTATGCATAATAGGCATATATTAATAACTATGACAGAATGTGTCTAATAATTATAAAATTGCATGAATGTTGATATTCTTTAATTGATATGACAATCATCAATATCAAATATGAAACAGAAAATCTGTAACAGGTATGAGTGTGCATCTATATCAAATTATCAATCACGATCTTTAAAAATTATGGCTTTTTAGAATTTATTATATGTTTAATATTATATATATAATTTATTAAAATTTATATTGTATATAATTTTATACAACATTGCTTGTATTGATATTATTGTAATTCATATGTTAATTTTCATAGTTAAAAGTTCATAAATAAACATTATATATCGAGCATTTTTTATATATTGTATTTTAAATTATTATTTGAAAATATTTTTATTTTAAAAAATATCATGATTATTTTTCTTACTTTTTATTTTATTTCATTTTATTCTATTTACTAAATGTAGCTACCATAACAAACGTAGAAGCACCATCAATGTATAGGTTTCTTAAAGAAATTGATGATTGATCTTTTGCATATCAAGAAACTTATGTTCTTTCTTTCATTTTCCTTGAATTCATAAGCGATATACTCGAACAGGTACAGGATATATTAAGTAAGATTTAAGAGGAAAAAACATACGTCACCTTTGTATGGATATTACTCCTCCAAAATTCAGGGGCATTTTAATTATAATTAAATGACAGTGTCAAAAAAAATTACTGAATATACTAGCATAAAATTTGAAATGTTACTAACTTCTTTTTCCGGTATAAAAATTTGGCATCTGGTAAAATATTAACTTTTCGAATACCAATACAATTTTCTTTCATCTCGTAAATAGTTTATTTCAGACCATTGCTTTAATCTTTTATATTTTGGGCATGCTTTATAATAAATAAATATTTATGTTAAATAATGCATAATCATATAACGATATATTCAAGTAAAAATGATAAAAAAAATAAAATGATACATGGGGTTGATTAGTCTTTTTATATTATTTATCTTTATATAATAAAAATTTCATTTTTAAGAAGTCATGTTGTTCACAAAATTATGAACATTGCGAATTTTTAATTTTTCTCCACTTTCCTTCCCATTCACTTCCCCTTAACTTATTGTATGGACTATTAGATTAAATTTGTATAATTTAGTGAAATATTAAAAACCAAACT
This sequence comes from Adenanthera pavonina, assembly GCA_026686845.1. Lineage (NCBI taxonomy): Eukaryota > Viridiplantae > Streptophyta > Magnoliopsida > Fabales > Fabaceae > Adenanthera > Adenanthera pavonina. The sequence goes on along the minus strand of JAIVEN010000001.1, from coordinate 45,559,683 downwards.
AAATTAACCAGTTGGATTAGAAAATCAATGCCAGGTTCAATTTAGAAAAAGAGGAGGTGATTTAACCTTTGAAATTTACTAATTTTGTTACCATATGTTAAGTAAATTTAATGTTAGCATGCACACTTTTACTAACAATGTTTAATCTGAAATTCGAATTTTATAACTGAAATTTGTCTATCAAAGATAAAAACTCTGTAATTTTTACTAGTTGTGTTAGAATTAAAAAATATTGGCTAATAGATGAATTTTGCTTATAATTCATATTTATTTTGTGTAAAATTTAAATTTTACTTGATGAAATAAATGGTATCGATTGTGAACCGTGCAAACCGACAGAGAACCGGTTAAACCAATCAGATTATTTTTAAAATTTTTTTAGTTTTTAATGCAATATAACATTACTTTTAGCATTAAATAATATTATTTTTATAAAAAAATTTTATATTATACATTATTATGATATATAATTATTAATAATGATAAATTTACTTAATAAATAATATAAAAATAAAATATTATATTGAATTTAAAATATAATTATAGATGAATATTAACTTATTTAGATTTTAATATTAGGTTATGAAATTTATTAATAATATTTTTAATTTTTTATGTAATATATAACATAAGAAATTAAAAAATTATTAATTTTATTATTATCGATTTAATTACAATTTAACCATTATTGAACTATTAAATTTTGAACTAGTATCTTAACTAATTCAATAATCAGTCTGTTTTTTTAAATTTAAATTCAATATTTTAAAAAATATTATTATGATATTTTAAATTTAGTTCTTCGATATTGTGACTGATGTTTTTTTTCTTGGATTTTCTTGTGGGCTGTTTTAGTTTTTTTTTCATTAATTATAAAAGGTTTTAATTTTTTGTCTCAACCTGAAGTCCACCACACTCTTATTATATGAGTTAATTCAGTTTTATTTCATTCTTTCAATAGATTTGAGATTTCCTGAGTAAAAAAAAAAAAAAAGTAAACAACTACAGTATAGAACATTTGAAAAAGTCTCACTTTATAATAATATTGAATATGTACCATACTGATTTAATCCAATAGTTTAGATAAAAAGTGGAGAGGAAGCTAAGGAAGAGAAGTGAAGAGAAGCTAAATCTGAATTGTACAACTTGCTACATAATCCATTCATGTATCTTTGCAAATGTACGGATCCCACTATCCTTTTTTATTCCTCTTTGATAATAATATTACATATAGCCTATTTATGAATAAAACGTATTAAAATCCTTGAATAGTGACAACTTATTAGTTTATGGTTTTTGGAATGATACCAAATCAAAACATTTCCTAATACAAGTGATATCTAAGTAGTAAAATGTTGTATTTTTTTTTTTTGGTGTACTAATGTTGTGTTTATCTACACAAACACACATATTTCTCACCAAGATTCAGAAGGGGAAAATACCCAAGAGTGACTTTTATCAGTAAAGTACTTCCTCATGTTTTAAGAAATTGGGTGAAATTTTGGAAAATTAAACTTCAAAATATAAATCACTTTGTAAAAATTATTAAGCATATCATATTATATTTCTAATTTGATTCTTATTTATGATAATATTTAATTATGAGAGAGAATAGTCAACAAAATTAGGTCGAACAGAGAATAATTCATTTTTACCCTTATTTAATAAAGTAATATTGCTTTGAAAATTTTTTAAATAATTAAAATCTCTTTAGTGAATATAAGGTAAATAAATATAACTTATATTTTGAAATGAAAGTGAAGTAGTATTTAGAGTATATTGTGATTGAAATTTGAGATGATTGTATTGAAAATCAACAAATAATTAATAAGGTTATTCAAATTTCAATTGCAATATAGTCTACTCCTCCCGTTTCAAAATAATTATCGTTTTGTGTTTTTTTAATATTTTAAAACAATTGTAACTTTACAATTTTCAAGATAATATTAATAATTTTTTATAAATTTACCTTTCAATAATAATAAATAAATAAATAAAGTATTAAAGAGTATTATGTAGTTAATAAAGTTATTATACTACTCCATTAGAATTAGATAAGTTTTTCCATAGGTACTCGTGAGCCGCTACAAGATCCCACACAGTGAGGTCCGAATTAGTTTGGGATGGATAATGAACCCAGGATTCCGGATAATAAAGTATAAAAAAAGATATTGTACTATTCCATCTAGTTCTAAATATAGGGTTTTTTTATCTTAATTTTAAATATAATATCCATTTTAGAATACAAAATAGTATTTGTTATACATTTCCAAAAATGCCCTATTTAATTCATCTAAAAGAAAGAAAGAAAGATATTAAATAAAGAAAGAAAGATATTAAATAAAGGGTCTTATATTGACAATAAGAGAGAGTAAAATAAGGTTTTAGAAAATTACTTTAATTTTTAGAAAACTTAAGATAGTTAACTAAGTTTAACTCTCATCTTTAATCCACGTGACTTAGTTAAAATACTCTTATATTAATAGCCAAAGAAGAGTAAAATATAATCAAACTTTGTAAATGTTTAGACTATTTATTTTCTTTGTTTAAAATTTGTGCCAATAACTATAAATTAATACTTCATGTTGTCCATATTATAAGAATTTCTTTAGAACCTTTATTTTGTTCAAAATATAAGAGATTATGTAATTTTTAGTAGAAATTTATCTTTTATACCTTTATTGATTATTATCTCATAAAGTGAAGAAAAAAAAAGAGAAGATAAATTTTCAAAATAAATTTTATTAATAATTAATAAAAATAAAATTAAAATATTAAGTGTTTTTTGGAATTTTAAGTTATGTAGCTGACTTTTGTTTAACAGTATGAAATAGTTGGAACTTTTAAATATGATTACGAGGGAGTACTTGTTTTAAGAGGCATGTAGTACTAGTTAACCAATAATAGGCAGTTAGGGACATTGAGATGCTCAACTACCGCTATTGGTTAAGCAGTCAATGGGTCAAATATGGATCAGTAACCTTGGAGGATCACGGGATAAACAAGGCCTTTTTCATTTTTTGTTTGTTTTTTTCTTTTAGCCAACAGAATAAACAACGCTTGGTTCATAGATTTTCAAGAGTGGTTTTGTTCTGCCTCATCTCGAGCTGGATGAGTCACCTTGTTATTTATCCTTATTTTATATATACTCTTTTCTTTAAAGGATATTTAATTTAAATTACTCTATATACTCCCTCTAATTCTTAATATAAAACTATTTTAACCGAATCACGCGAATTAAGAATTAGAATTAAAACTAATTAAATACCTCAATTTCTCTGAAAATTTCAACATTTTTTCAAAACTACTCTTATTTAATTTCTCTTTCTTTTTCTTTGAATACATTAAATAGGGACATCTTTTTGGAAATATATAATGAATGTTACTTAGTATATTGTAAAGGGTCTTATATTTAGGATCGAGATAAAAGATCCTATATATAGGACCGGGGGTAGTATAATTCTATCATTTTTATTAAAAAAACAAAGTTACTTCTTTAGACTAAAATACATTTTCCAATCATTTTTTAAAATATATAAGTTACATTTTAAAATTTGAAATAAGTTGACTGTTTAACTATTAATATAAAATAAATAAAAATTTAAGAATTACATTTTCAAACAAGTTATATTTTTAATTATAACGCCCTATTCAGATGGTATAGGATGCTGTTCAAGCAAATCTCATGCATTCTGGATACACCAACTTGAAAAGTTCTTCTTCATTTCATGCCTCTTCAAAGCAGTAAATCACTTTCAGATAAAAAAGGGGAAAAAACTAGTATACCACTTTTTTATTCAAACTAGGCTTTACTGCACGGGGGATTCATAGCTCAAGCTTTACACACACACACACACACACACAATATAAACTGTAATATACAGTATTTATATTTTAAATTATATATAATGATAAATTTTAGGACACATTCCATGTTTCGTGATTTTGTTTTGACCTCAGTCTCGTTTTAATTATGTAGACTTGTACTAATCATAGATTTTTTAAGGAATTAAAAAACTTATTATTAGTATAAGAAAACAAGGTCTTGAGTCTCTTAACTCCTGAGTTCAAGTCTTTGATATATATATATATATATATATATATATATGAAAAACATTGTTATTGGGAGAACTTTACACCTAAACATTCCAACCTACTCGATTTATATTAGTTGTGACCCTATCAATGTGACTTGCAAAAACCAAGTGATATATTTTGTTTAGAAAAAAAATAGTGTAATATATATTGCTTAACTAAACATATTTTCTATGCAATGTTCCGAGTTTGAAATGAATAGTACAGTTTACAATCTATAAATGGTGCTGCATGCTATAAATTTGTTTATATTTTATCAACATATCCAATATTATTGTAGTAAATAAATATATTTATGGGATCTTTATTGTTAAGTAAAATAGAGATATTTTTATTCTGATAAAGAATAGATATGTTTTTTATCAATTACTACAATATGAAGAGTTGAAATTTAATTGAAATAATTTCCATTTTATTTTATTTTGAATTCTTTTTTTTAATGTGTGTCAAGTATTTTTCTAAACTGATAGAAAAATTCCTTTTAAGATGTAGAGCTAAACAAAGTGTAATATATATATATATAAATTGTAAAATATTTTAAATTAAAATATTATTTTTATATTCTATTTGTAAATGAAGCAAAATTCAAGATAAAAAGAATGTTTTAAATATAAATTATAAAATGATGAATGAGTATAAAAATTAAAAATAAATCAATATTTAAAATTATTTACATCAAATTTAAACTCCAAAAAATTTATCGTTGCTATGTACAAGAAGCGCAGTCACTGTCCAAGATTGCGTACGAATATTCTATTCGTTGAGATCTTAACGTTGATATGCCAATTAACATTTACATGTTTGAGTCTGCAACACTAATAGCTAAAAATAGTTTATATTTAGTGGCAGGGGTTTAGATACTTCGGAATAAGTGTAGTATTAATTTTAGTCTTTTTTACTCTGGCACCAAAATAAAGATTAATTTAACAATACAAGCAGACGCAGAGGACACGAACTCTTTCTCTTTTTATTTTTTTATTTTTTATTTTTTTTAGGCATTAACTTGGGTGAGTTAGATTATGAGAATTTACTTGAATCAGGTTAATTAGGCCTCATGACCCCAAAGATTTTTATAAAAATACTTACTATAAATTATCTATTAATATGGTTGTCACATTATATTTTACCAAAATTTTCTTAATTTAAATATATCTTTTAATTTTTTTGTAAAAATAATAATATGTAAAATAATAAAAAATTAATTAATATTTCATTAAATTTTTAAAGCAATAAATATTTTTTAAAAAAATAAAAATTTAATTTCATAATTATGCCAATAGAATGGCGAAGCAAACCAATAATTAAAAACTTGAGCATTATTTCATTCGAAAAAACGTATAGTAACTAATTGGAGAAAGAATCAAAATCTCAAGTTATCCTGTAAAATGGGTCAGGCTGAAATCAAAGTCTGATCAAAATTAAAACTTGTTCAAAATTAGATTGTAGTACAAGATTGTGTGATAAACGGGAAATATCCAGATTTAACGAGTAGAGAAAGAGTCATAATTTGAAATGGAAATCGCAATCAAGAAAAAGAAAATGGTACGACAAGGAGGAGTGTCCCTGCACGTGTTATGTTTATGTGTTGTTATCTAATGAGCCCGACCCAAGCAAGCAATAGCACGTCCTTCTCCATGCCATATTATAAAATAAGGAATTTTTATTCCATCATAATACTCTATAACATACTAATTTTATCTTTTATTTATTGTATTATTAGAATTATAATTTATATTATATTTAATAAAATAAATAAAATTAAGCGGGTAAAATTAAGAATTTTAATTTTTTTAAAAAATTTAAAGATACAATAAATATTTCTTAATATATGTGAAATATTTCACATTGTCTTATACTCCTTTGAATTCATAAAAATTATCTCTTGAGGAATTTAAAAATTTTTCATAATAAATATCACTTTAAAATTTTAATAAAATATTAATTATTTTTTATTATTTTATCCTTTATTAATATCAAATTTATTGTTTGAAAGATCATTTAAATTAAGAATATTTTAGTAAAATATTATTAAAATTTATAATATTTTATATTATTTGATGACTTTTTTATTTATATAAAAATTTCTAAAAAAATAATTTTTATGAACTGAATGAGTAATATGCGACGGAGGAGTGGCTGAGTGGTAACTTATCTCTTTGTGGATTGGCCAGAGAACATAAAAGTATGTATGTACCATGCTAGATGATGCTAATGCTCATCGGGAAAAGTAGAATGGAGTGGACAGGTGAGGATTTATTTACTATTATTTATTCAATTATTATTCTTATTGGCTTATTGGTTAGTTAGGACAGCAGCTACTACTAATTAAATAAATAAATATCACCTCCTCTCCTACGACAAAAGTTCGGTCCCTATTAAAGGTATTGAAAACTAAACCAAACCTATTGAATCCAATTCATTTTTGTTCAAATTGGATTTCAATACAACGAGATCTAAATCAAAACAACCATACCTATTAGTTATTCTCTCAGTTTCTTAATATAAGGGATAAAAAATAAAATCACATTGATCAAGAAAAGTAATAAATTTATTTAAAATATAAAATAGTTTTCAAAATCATCATCATTTAATATTAATAACTTTTACATCATGTAATTAATATAAATAAAAAAATACTATATTAATTAAGAATATTTTTAAAAAAAATTATTAAATACACAAGACAAATCCTCCTTATTCCTTATATTTTGAAACATAGAAATTTTTCTAATTGTCTCTTATATTAAGAAACTGAAGAAATATATTATAATAAATTATAATAATAAATATATTTGACTATCCATAACTATATATATTTTATTTCACTTTTTCTAATATTTATAAAATATATTAATTAGTAAAATATTTAGATATAATATTTATATTTATAAAATATCTATATATAATCTATTAATTTAACTTTTAAAAAATATATCAATTTTAAAAATAACTCATAAAACATTAATTAAATCAAACTAAACTAACTACCTCTTAAATTGATAAAATTTTATAAAAAAATCAAACTGATTTATTTGATTTAATTTAATTTTTTGTCCAAAATCAAACAAAACCTCACGATAATCACGCTTATAATGTGTTGTGCAGCAACCCCGCCGCACACTGCTGTCCAGCAGCGTTCTCCCCAGACGGTGTGGACCCCACACTTCATGTATGGGCGTTTATTACGACTTGCGAGACAGGTATGTATGTTTCGGTGTTTCCTGCCACCCCTTTATGGTCCTCTTTTTTCTTTTAATTAAAACTTATTTATTTAAAAAATGTTTCTTATAACGGTTAATACTTTTTTATAAGTATAAATTGGATTTCTACTGTCATACAAATACAATTATATATTAGAAAGGAAAAATATATTATAAAAATAAAAACTATACAGATATGTAACTGTATAATTTTATGAGGTATATTTTTTAATAAGTAAGCTTTGATTAAAATAATAAAAAAAAAAGCCTTGACAGGACCATGGCTGGAGACAGGTGACTGGAGACACCCCTTTGCCGTTTACTTTGCATTGTGCTGATGGCCATCAAATAAATTGAGTTCCAAATTTACATAATACCCTCATTTAAATATAAATCATTTTCAAGTATTATATATATATATATATATTAAAATATTGAGTTTGATTATTAAATTTATTAAGAAATTTTAATATTTTTCATTATTTACTCTTATTAATTACATTATTTCTCATACTTCTTATAATATTTATATCTCACATATTAATTATAAATCAGAGGTATGAGTAAAAAAAACTAATTAATATACCATATAACTTCATATTATATAATATATTTTGAAACAAATATTACTTATAGAATATGACATATATTTAGAAGGGTGAAGGGGAGGAAATGTAAATTTAGCAAATGTATATTGCAATGTAAGGGACTAATAAAACTTGAAAAAATAAATACATCTCAGAATAGTCTAAATAGTAATAATGAGATTAATAAGCATTTGAAATTTGAATTTAAATTTTGTAGAAAAATGAAAATAAAACAATATGAAGGAGTTTATACACAAACATCAGGAAATAATATTTGAGTCCTATCATAAAATTGTATAAGTCAACAATTTTTTTCACAAATAATAATAATGATTTGAACTTTGAGAATGACAAATAAAAAAATAATTTTTTTTTCAAAATGACATTTTAACAAAAAAAACAAAGAGAGAAAATTTAAATCCACTAAATTGAATCAAGTCAATCATCAAATGGGACACAATCAGAAAATTTAGCGGGGGACCAAATTTATGTTATATTAATTAATATTCATGAAAATTATAAATTTAAATATTTATTAAATTAGTATAATAATAACATTTATTAAAAGTAAAGATTGAAAAAATATTATATAAAAATGATAAAATCATTATAACATCAAATAAAACATAATTACAAGAAGTGAGTTTCACAAATTGAATGGAGTTTAGAGTAAACTGAATTGTTTATGGTTAGTGAAGTTTTGAATAGTGCAATTTTCTATAAATTTAATTATATATTGATATATAATTTATAACAAACAAAATTAAGATAATGAAATAATATTAAAAGTGATGTAATATGTATTACTAGTTGTTAGAGTCCTTTTCTATTATTTTCAGGGAAAATAATATTCTCTTCATTCCTATATATTGAGTTTTTTATCTAGATCCTAAATATAAAATCTTTTTCAAAATAAGAGATAGTATTTACTACACATTTAAAAAAAATGCCCCTATTTAATTTTTTTAAAGAGAAAGAAATTAAATAATGGTAGTTTTGAAAAAAAAATTTAATTTTTAGAAAATTATAGTAGTTAATTAATTTTAACTCTCATCCTTAATCTGCATAATTTGATTAAAATAATCTTATACTCAGGATCAGAGAGGTAGATAAATACCGTGAAACAAAGTTAATTCCAAAAACATATCTATAATTTACAAAATTCCTACAAGATACCAAGGTATTAAAGTTGAATTAATTTGTGGTGGAAAATGTCAATCTTGCCCATAGGCACTTTATTTCCAACCTGTTATCATCTATATCCAATAGATAATCACTTATTCGCAACCCAATCTCACCTATTTCCAACTTTGACCCAGGCCAAAATCAACATCTTTCAGTTCATTTTAATTTTAATTTAATATCTTAGTATTTGTTGAAAATTTCATAAGTTGTAGGTATGTTTTTGGAATTAACCCCCTTTTTATGATATTTAACTGTCATTTTTTCTATTTTTATTGACTAAAATTTATTTATAAAGTCTAATGGAAATAATAAATAATATTTATTATAAAATAATGAAATATTAGTTTTCACGTGTCTAGAATTGTCAAATGATTAAATTAAAAGAAAGACTAAATTTAAAAATTATTATTTAGAATTGATAAAAATAAAAAATTGAGAAGAGGCCATGGTTTATCAGCAAAATAGTTTTGTAGAAGAATATAGTAGTTGAATTAGAATAATTGTCCATGAATATTTTGTAAAACGAAAAATAATATAAATTAGTAAATTATAAGAAATAAAAATAATTAATTGTGAATTGAAATGCTTGGTCAATATAAAAAAGTGTGCTTGAGTAGTATTGGCAAAACTCTATTTTACTTCATTATTGTCATGAAAGGTGGTAATGTAATTCAATTGAACATTTTTCTTAAAAAAAATTATTTGACATGGTGACATGATTTTTAATGAAGATTATGTAAAATTTATTGCTCATGATTTTTTAACATTATATAATTTTAATTAATTTTCTTCAAAAGACATGCACAATTAATTTCTAATTTCTCTAAAATTTTAACCATACATTTCTCTTCATGCGGATTTTCTATAGCATGAATTTCGTGGTTTACAGTAGTGTCACTAAAATGTAGCATCACTGAGACATCAAGGTCCAATAATGGTATACATGCATGCGATTTTCCCCCCCTCTAATTTTATAAAATTAAAGCACTACATTCATACATTCAAAATGGAAATAAAAAATACGTGCCAACTGGATATAAAGGGTATCCTGTACTTACCTATGTTCTTCCATCTTTTGTCAAAAACGGTTTGCTCTAAAAAATATTAATATTAATACAAAATATAAAATATGAATAATGTGTTTCATATTTTAGATTTCAAGCAATATAAACAGGTTTAGTTATAGTTATAGAATAACTTTGATTTCGTTTATAAAAAAAAAGAATAACTTTGATTTCTTCAAATTGTATAATCCACAAAACTTACTTCTTTTAAAATTCAAGTAAAATATCAGTTAAACGGTTTGGTCTAAAAAATATCAATTGATATATGGTCGCTGTTAAAGATGTTTTTAGTTTGGGATGTTTTTATAGGTTCTTAATGTTGCTAGTTGTATATTTGAGAATATATATATATATATATATATATATTAGGTATCTTGACACGCAACAGAAAAAAACTAACATATTACAAATTAAAAAAAATTAATCAAACAAAATAAACATATTATTAATTTTTACTGAATTATTTATTCGGATTTCTATAAATTTTATTTAAATTATACATATTTCATTTAAAACAAAAAATTATACTATGTTGTAAAACAAAGGAGAGAATAAGAGATTTGAGAAAAGAGAAATATGAAGAGACAAGTAATTATGTTTTATTTATCCACTAATGGGCTATTTACACAAAACATAAGTGAAGCTCTAACCCTAAAGGATAATAACTCTTTAATTCATTAAATAAGATAAATAGAATATATGACTTAGTCTCAAGGTAAAAAACATTCTAGATAAACATAAAAAAAATCTTTATTACACACTACACTTTATTTCAACTTCAACTTTTTTCCTGAAATGTTCCATATTAACCTATTAATATTATTAATTATTAAATTTAATAAAAATAAAACATACCCTCTTTGTTTAATTTGTGAATCTGTTAAAAAGGAAATTTTTTATTTTTTATTTTCGTTTGTTTATATTGAATATAATAGGTATTGAATTTATATATTTAAATTATTGAAGTGTACCTTTACTAAAAAAAATTCAAAATTAAACTAAAAAAGATACTTAGAAAAATAAAAAAAGTATAATTTAACAAAATTGAACAATTTTATAAGTTACTTACTTTTAATTCGTTCATGTTAATCAATGCTTCTCATTTTTATCTATCACCGTTATTTTTCTATATTTAATTTTTCGGAATTCTTTACCCTTTTAATTATTGGAAAATGCCATAGATGAATCCAAAGGAATACACACAGAATTGTGGAATGAGGATTCTGTTTGGGTATAGAGACACACAAGTCTTAGTGGGAGGATTCTGTTTGTGATTGTGACCAATACAGAAACACAACGTTAAAAATAGGGAAAATTATAGATGAGTACTTCCAAGAATAAAAATTTACAAAAACATACCATAAACTTTTCAAATTACAATTAAGTATCAATGTATCAAATTGTAAATATCATTGTTCGGAGAAAAGATGGTTTTACCCTCCCTCCTTTTCCATTCTCTTATATCGATCAACTATTAAAGGCCGCCTCCTCTGATGGTTGACCAACACACACTTTGCAACGGGTTATAAATCTATAAATATCAATTACGAATTTATAATACTTAGTTATAAATATATGAAGATCAGTTGTAAATCTAATTTATTTATTATAATCTAATTCAACCAAGTTTTAGTTTAGTTTTTTTTAAATCTATGGCAAAGCTATATTCATATTTATGTTCCTAGATAAAAAAGGAATAATATATTGTATAATAATTTAATCTTAACAAGGTAAATCCATATACATTTGTAACTAATCTACTTATATTTGTAATTGATGTGTATATTTTCTAAGTTAAGTTAATAAAGTAAACATAGATGCATTTGCAACTTATTCACATAAATTTACAACTGATCCACGTATATTTTATAAGTCAAGTTAACAAAGTAAACCAAAATATATTTGTAATTGATATACATGAATCTGCACTTGATCTACCTATATCTGCAATTCATCCATTTATATTTTCGAGGGCATTAACAAAGTGAACCCAAATACATTTGTAATTGATCTATATAAATTTACAATTAATCCACTTATATTTATAACTTATCTATATACATTTCCATTTTACAAAAGTTGCAAACCACCAAATATACAATATTTTAAACCAGTAAACTGAAATAAAAAAACAACAACAACCACCAAAAAATGAAAGAAAAGAGGGAAGGAGATGATAAAAGGGAAAGAAGAAGAGGGAGGGAAATCCAGAAGCACCGGCAAGATTTGTGTGTCAGGTGACGGCCAAATCTAGTGAGAATAAGGTAGGTTGTAAGATTCACACTGATGAGAGTGACGATGAAGGCTCCTTGCTAGAGCTAGAGTTGTTGGTGTCATTGTTGATGTTGTCACAGCTGTGACGACTCTGATGGTGCTGACTGAAGGCGTAGGAGTGTGTATGACCTCAAAGGAGGTAGACCGTGGAAAATGGAAGGAGAAGAGGAAGGTGACAATGGAGGGATAAGGGAGACAAGGAAGACTATCTACAGAGGAGGGTGTAGGATGAGAGAGAAGAGGGAGATAGTCACGAGTTGGAAGGGAGGAAATGGGGGCAGAGGAGTGGAGGCGGCGGAGAAGAAAAGGAAGGAGGAGAGAGAGGGAGAAACTGGGGGGGGGGGAGGAGGAAAGAAAAAGGGTAAAATTGTCTTTTCATCAAATAATATTTACAATTTGTATTTTAATACCTCATTATAATTTCACAAATTTAAAGTGCATTTTTGAATTGTGATTTGGGGGGTGGTTGTTGTCATGTGTCTGTGTTGTGAAAGAAAAAGATATACGAATTCATTGAGAATTTTGTGGGGCCACTTTGCCTTTTTAAGCTAAAATGTATAGGAATTTGATATACGTATTTATAATTTATAAATAGTGTAATTTTTTTATAAATTTTATGAATATATAAAATAGAATATATATATTGATATATTTATAGATTCATAATAAATCAATCAATATATATTATAAAAGTAAAATGGATGAATATTTTTCTTGTTCATTTACAATTAATTAATGTGGTTTACAGGATTATTTTTTCTTTTTTTTAAACAATTAATTTGCTTTCAAAATTCACATGATTTTAATTTTCAAAAGATTCTAAATTATGTGCATGTGCATGTGAGTTTAGGCTAGTTTATATGTAATTCCCCTAAATTATAGCTTAATTCAAAATTTGATATGCAGATTTTAAATTGAAACATTTAATTTTATAAATTGTGACCATAACAAAATGAAAATAGTACATAATAATGATAATTAACATATAAAAGTCAACAACAAGATCCAGTACATTTGGCAAGTAGTTTGATCCTTTAAGCATAATATTCGACATTCATTCCTAATAAATAAAGAGCCATCATATTCTCTCAACCTTGCTATTAGGGTTTTATCTCCCCTCCACCTTGGTAGCTTATTTCCTTGTCCACATATGAGTTCTTCTCTCGGCATCTCCCTCTTTGGCCTCCGCTGGTAAAGGAAGTGTTCAAGTTTGCATTGTGCATTTGTGTCTCTATGTGTGCTTTGCTTTTTCCATCTTTGCTCTTCATCGTTTTGGGTGTGTTAGTATTGATAGTGGTAAATTAGTGGTTTGTGAAGATGGATATGGGATTGGGACTCATTGCCCTGTGGCTAATAGCAGGAGGGCATTTCTTCTTATGATTTCCAAGATTGTGAGAGATCATCTTTGTAGATCATTGGTTGGGCAATGCTTGTCTCTCTTTTTGTGTTGCTTTCTCCAGAGTTTTAGTTAGTTTCTTCCTCTATGTGGCTATCGCATAATGGATTTCTTTTAATCACTTTTGTTAATTGTGAACTTTTGGTGGTCGTTCTGCTGGTTAAGGAATAGGATTAAAAGGGTGGTTTTTTGAATCCCATCTCCATTGAAGACATTGTTGGTGATGCTATTCTCTGGTGATGCAGCGGTGGTTGTTGATCGCACCAATTTTTGGAGGTGTTTATGTTGATTTGTTTCTTGGCTTGTGTTTTGTGGCTGGTTTTTTTTCTAAGGTTTCTAATGTCAAGAATTGGGTTTTCTATTAGGCCTAGGCCTTTTTTGTATGTTGGCTTTTTATATTTGGGCTTGTCCTTTGTTTATGTTTGTGTCTGTATTGTTTATTTTTCTGATTAATATATTTTTTTGTTTGGCCAAAAAAAGGGGTCTTATATATGAAAAAATATCTTATTATGAAAGTAAAGCTCGTTTTGATGATTTATATGCCCCAAAAGTAATTTGTCTTCTGTCGTTGGAAAGGGTATACCTTTAATGCTAAAAAAAACATATAAAAAAAAGTCTAGCAATTTTGAAATAAATACAAAGGTGCAAGAAAGTATCAATCACCAATATAAAATATAAAAGGGGAAATCACATTTGGAACTAAAATAGGAAGTTTATTATTTCCTCTAAACCAACATAAATCATGTTTAAAAAATTTCACACATACCAAGAAAATGAGTTAAAAGTTGATTAATTTATTAAATTTGTGAACAAATTACACTCATTTCTACTATGACCTTTATTGAATGCTTTAAATTCTAATATAATATTAATTGGTATGGAAAATAAAGAGCAAAATAGAAAAATAATCATTAATGCATCATAGTACAATATCTAAGCGTAAGTTATATTTTGGACCAAAATAATTTTTTAAAATATGATTTATATTATATACAGGAAACAGAGATAATATAAATTAGGAGCAATTGTTGAAAATATTATAATAAGAGACCAAAATGTTTTAAAGTTAAAAAAAAAAAAACAAGAGATTACAAAAGACTGCCCTCAAATCTTTACGCCCCCTCCCTCCTATTATTGTCGTTGTTATAGTTGCATTAATGGTATGAATTATAGGAATTTGCAACTTGCATTGCCCAATTAATTTACTGCTTTTAAATTTGCAACTTACTCTCTTACTTTTTAATATGGAAGGTTTGGATTTAAATTGAAATAATTTCATAAATTTACAACTTAAACTCCCGATTCATAACTTTTTTATTTTAAAATTTACAATTGACAACTCACTCTTCCAGTTTTTAATAATAGATCTTTTATTTTAATTTAATTTTAAAATTTTAATTAAAAGAACTTTTATTTAATTTTTTATATACTATTAATCAATAGTTAATAATATAAAAGATAAAATATACAACAATCTATACTATTTAATTTATGAACGGTGCTCCTTATCCATCAATAGAATACATTAATAAGAAATATATCTAATTCCTCAATATAAAATAAGAAAATGTGTGGAGTTAGATTACATGTGAAAAAAAAAGGTGATAAAGATCCAAAATGGTATCACGGGGAATAAAGGTGGAAAGATGGTGAAAGTGAGCATGTGTTACTTGTTGTAAGATACGTGACAGATCAGAGAAGTAGTCCCCCGCATGTGAATATCTCATATAATATGTTTCCCTGCATGTGAATTTCATTTTCCTAATTAGATTTTCGGAACATGAATCCCTTGGAAGACATTCCTTGGCTGAGTTCATGAACATAGATCCTCTACCCTCTTTAAGAATAAATTAATTTGGATACTTCAAATTTTAACCTTTTTTTTTTTATATAGAATGGGATTATTTGAATTTACTACTTTTAAATTTTTATTAATCTACTTTTATTTTTTTAAAAAAATATAGGATAAATTTCTTTTTTCAACTTTCATATGACATTTTGTCTATTGTTGATTTTGCATCTCACTTTCTATATTGGTCGGTGTGAAAAGTAGAGACTCTTGTTCATCAAACAATTGGTTAGGGTTCGATTCCTAACATTTATGTATGGAGTAAATTTAGTTGAAAGATGTCTATTTTTTACTATTAGTAAGTATTCCAAAAGATGTTAATTCCTACTATTATAAGTGATACTCCTAGTCTATGATAAAAAAAATTATTGAAATAAAAAAATTAAGTCTTGAAAATTTGAATAAACAATTCAAATATTGCACTCTAGATGAAGATTAAATGATTCATACACTTGAGTTCACTGGATGTGTTTTCCTCCCTTAAATGGATAATAATCTTGTGACATAGGATCTATTGAATGGGAGTTCTTAAAGGAAGTTATGGAAGGATTGAGATTTAACTCTATATTTATTAATTGGATGCTTACTTGTGTGTGATCTGCCAAATATTCAATTGATATAAATGGCAGCCTGGAGGGTCATTTTCCTGGAGGGAAAGGGATTAGGTAGGGAGATCCCATATCTCCTTACCTTTTTGTGTTATGAATAGAATACTTAAATAGATTACTGCCAGTAGCTTCCATACAAAAAGGATTCAAATTCCATCCAAAATGCAAGAGTTTAACTAAATTATATTTGTTTTGCCAATGATTTACTAGTTTTCTGCTGAGGTGATATTGCTTCAGCGACCATTATTCGAAAAATTCTCCAAAAATTCTCTATAGCATCTGGGTTAAGAATCAATGCCAAGAAAAGCACTATCTATCTAGGAGGAGTGTCAAGATGTTAAAGAGAAAAAATTTTGAACTGCTTGGGGTGTACTAAAGGACAAATTTTAGTTAGATACTTGGGGGTGCCTTTAAATTCCAAAAAGTTTGCTTGTGCTGATTATAAACCTTTGATTGCAAAGATGATGAGTCATATTAAACATTGGATGGCCATACATCTCAGTTATGCTGGTAGAGTCCAATTAATCTTCTCTGTTTTATTAAGCATACAAAGATTTTGAAGTCAAATATTCCCTCTTTCAAGAGAAGTACTTTACTGAATTTAGTCGATTTGCAGAAGGTTTCTTTGGTCAAGTGTGGAACAAAGTAGGAAGAGTCCAATATTTTGGAATGCAATTTGTCAACCTAAAGACAAAGGTGGCCTAGGCTTTAAGGAATTACTAGTGTGGAATAAAATGGTTTTATCTAATCTATTTCTTAACTTAACATCAGATTCAACTTGTTTTGCTTGGGGCTGTTGAGTAAAAGAATATCAGCTGAAAAATTGCTCTATATGGCAGATAACCTCTAAATCTACTAATTCTTGGTGGTGGTTAAAGCTTCTTAAAACAAGGGATGAATTTATGAATCATTTCCCTGAACCTGAGATCACAAAACTACTGATGAGCCCTAAAAGGAAAAGAACACGGATGGTGTATTCTAGCTTTCATTCTTCCTACCCTCTTGTCTCATGGAAATGCCTTGTCTGGAATAGTTTTTCTCTCCCTAAAATGTCTTTCATTGCTTGGCTCACTTTTAATAATAAATTGTCCACCAAATATAGATTGGTGAAAATGAATATGCTTCAAAATTACCACTGTATATGCTTTGTAATACTTACACTAAAACCAAGGATTATCTTTTTTTTAATGTGATTTCTCTTGTGGTATACTGAAGAACTTAATGCAATGGGTGGATTTTGATATACGTTCTTCTAGATTTGAGACGTGGCACCATGTTTTCATCCAATCTAGACACAAAAGACGGCTTATCTACAAGATCAAAGTGGCTATGTTTTGTGTAGTTATTTATGTGATATGGCAAGCTATGAATGATGTTATCTTCAAGCAAGAAAATTTCAATTGTAATACTATATGTTTTAGGGTAATCAATGATCTCAAGTTGAGATGAAAACATCTTTTGACTAATAGGACTAGGCATATAAAAGTTATAGGTACTGAGACTTAATATTTTTTGAGACTTGGAGTTTGTCCCTAGTTGGTTATAAATACTTTTGGGTTTTTGGATCTATTTTCTTCACTTTTCTTAAAAAAAAAAAACCTCTAATGTATCATATGGGGTATTTAAAATCAAACAAAATCGATTGAATTAAATTAAATCAAACCAAACTAAAAGAAATGAAATAGAATTTACTAATAATAATATCTGCTTCAGCTTTTATGGTGTCATTACCAATTGATTTGGTTTTAGTTGTTGATTTTTAGTCTGGTTTGAAATGACCCGCTTAAATCCCTCCCTCCTAAACATATCTCTAATATTAAGCCCAGCAAAAGCACAATATACTTTAAGGCCAAATCAAAATCCATCTCTCTCTCACTGAAACTCGTTTAGATTTTGGACCCTCTCCTCGCCCTCGGCGTTCACTTCACCAAAAAAAAAAAAACCAAACCCTTTGAAATCCGTTTTACTTGCACTTGTTGATTTTGCTTCAATTTTACTACCTCACTTCTTAAATATAAATATAAAAAATAAATAATTAATTCATACGTAGCAAGAAATATAGTTAGAAATAATTATAATAATTACTCTTACCAATTCTTTTTATAGGACATCATCTATAAGGTTTGATTGGTTCATTTTTTAAGTTGTAATGTTTATTTTGATCTTTTCTTCATTTTCTACCCTTAATTACTTTATTATCCATCTCGTAAATTGTTATTCTTAATTTTTTTTTCATTGGTCAATGATTTTTTTTTGTTAACATTTTCTCTCTTTCCACATAATAATTGGTATGTTATACTATTTTTTGATATTTTTAAGAGTATAGCTAACCCTCCTTAATAGCCCATGTGGTAGTTGAAAACACCCTTAAAAAGGGTTAAATGGAGTAAACATGTTAGAAATTCAAACTATTTTTCACATACGCCCCCATTTAATGTTTAAAACTTTTATTATTAATTAATGACAGTGATTCTTAATAAGAGGTATCATGGGTAGAAAATATCAAATGCACAAAATCACTTTTATTTGTCCATTTTGGACTAAGAAAAATCTTTAAAATATCATTTATATTTAGAAATTGAAGAAGTAAGAGACAAAGAAATGAAAAAAATAAAAAATATATGTGAGAGATTTGTTTATAGTTATTGATTAAACGCAAGGGCCCATATCCCCTCAAACATGGGCTTTGAGTTTTTAATTGGGTAAAACAGAAAAAAAAATCAGAACAGAAAAAACAATCAGAATAGAAAAAGAACCGATACAAGTTGTTTTCCCCTATGGATTTTTGGAATTCTTCTAACACACCAACTGAACTTTTTTTCTTGGCCAGACAACTCAACATGTTTATTGCACGATATTCAAAATTCAGGTAACTAATTTTTTTTAAATTTATCATTTTAATTCAATTTTTAATTTTGCTATATACAATTTTGTTGCTTCTTGTTGTTGGATAAGAGACCAAAGACAGGCCCAAACAGAATATCGTAGTTGAGCAATTAATGAATTTTCCTCACAGTATTGAAGAATGGGATATAATATTTTCTTTACAAACAAAAAGCCCAAACTTTCTTTGGTCAAAAGGCGACAAAAACCCCAGATACAGCTAAACACAAACGTAATGTAGATTAAAATGAAAAGAAAAAGAGCTTACAAAAAATTTTTACCAAAAAATAAAATAAAAAATGAAAAAAATCCATTTTTTATATTTTTCGTAATTTTAAAATTATATGATTTGACAAAAAATATAGTACACACACAGACGAAAATCTCAATAATAATTGAGGTAATTAATTACAGTGTCATTTAGTTGGCCAAAAAAAATTAATGTGGTATTAATTGAGGTAATTAATTAATCACCTATTGATTCGGTTTTTAAAATGCTAATCAAGCATAAGCGTACTAACAAATAAGAATGCTCAAAGTTAATGTAACAAAAAAAAAAAAAGAAAAGCTCAAGGTTAAGCAACCAATAATTAATGTGGTATTATAATATCATATCATATGGTTTATTCGCCAAAAAAATTATGATTGACTTTTTTTTTATCAATTAGCATATGACATAAATTACCAACTAATTACATTATAAACAGGAAAATATTGCTAAATAATTTCACATATTGGCATAAAAGTTATAGCTGCTCAATTACATTGAGAATAAATTGATTTTTTTAAAGCTTTTCTTCCTCTGCTTTTTAACTTTTGAATATTGTTTGTTTATATTAAATATAGAAACTTAATTTTTTTAAAAAAATTGATATATTAATAACATTTTCAAAATTGGTAATTAATTTTTTTCAGCTTTTTTTTTCTGCACTACTAAAATAAAAAAAATTAAATTTGAATCATCCATAGGTTAAGAGCCCAAGAGTTAAGAGGATAGAGGCGGGTTTAGAAAAGCTGGTCCAATTAATAAGTGTACGAGGACAAGATCCATATTATAGGTTACCCTGTCTACGTAACTTATATGAATTTTAGACCCCACCTTATGTAAAGTTTTAACAAATGTTGAAAAAATGTTACCAAACCGGAAAAAGAAAATATAGAGATGGAAGAATAGAAAATTCACTTGGCTCTGAAAATGTCAAAACCAAGCGACCAAGGAATCTAATTAAGGATCAAGGCCAAGCAAAAGAGGAGTCACTCTTAACAGAGGCTCCAATGCATTTGGCAGAAACTTTCTGGCAAAAAGGAAGCACATATTAGTGACATTCCCATTGTAAACACAACTCGATCCAAACCTTATTCGATTCAAGAACTCATCTGTAATATCACCCCACCCAAACTTCCCAGGATGTGCCCCACCCCTCGACCAATCAACCCACGTCACAGCGCGATTCGAGTTCATTTCATTGTACCTCATATGCACCAACGTCGCTATGTAATGCTCGTCCATATAACACGGTGGAAGACACAGCTTCTGAAAGATAGGGTAATATTTGGTGTCGGCGACTATTTTGGTTGCCAGCTCACGATGAACTTCGAACCACTGAGACCCTTTTCGCCAGTCGGTGATGTTGATGGTGGGCCACATCTTATGGTTGTATCGTCCACGACCTGGCTTTCTGGGGTCGTCGAAAGAGCTTAAGAAGGTGAGAGATGAGTTGATGAGGTGCTGGTGGATGGTTTTGAAGTTGAAGAGAGGGATGCATGATTCTGAGAGAAGAACGAAGCGTTGGTTGGAGGTGTCGTCTAAGAGTGCATTTGCTAGAAGACGCCTCTCTGCGTCAATTATTGATGAAGTTCCCCAGAAAACTGGCTGAAAATTTTAACATAACAAGATTGGTACGTAAGTGTGCAATTTGAATCCTCTCCAGCAACTACACTATCCTGCAAAAGAAAGAAAGACACGTGAGTTTGGTAGGCCCCACATGTTAGCCGGTCAAACTCATGTATTTTTCTCTCGCGTGCAAAACCATACAGGAACGAGAGAGAATCTTCCAAGGTTATTCTCCTCTTATCCTTAATATGAAGGTTATACTCCTTTTATCCTTAATATGAAGGTTATACTCCTTTTATCCTCAATATAAGATCCTTTTAATTAAATTATATGAATTAAGAATTAAAATTAAAATTAATTAACTATCTCAATTTCTCCAAAAATTTTAACATTTTTTCAAAACTATCCTTATTTAATCATTTTCTCTTTCTATTTGAATACATTAAATAGGGGTATTTTTTGAAAATATATAATAAATACTATCTCACATATTGTAAATGATCTTATATTTAAAATCGGGATAAAAGATCCTATATATAGGACCGGAGGAAGTATATCTGTAGAAATTGCTATCAGTCCCCTATTATAATGTCACACATCTAGAATCCTGAGCTAGTGGGGGTAATTTAATTAAAAATTTGATCAAAAGTTAAAAAAATTAATTAAAAGTAATAATTGACAATCAACTTCATACTTTATAATTGTTATGTATGTGAGAAAATTTAGGCTTAAAATGTAATAAAAAAAATAAAATATTGTATCTTTTTTTTATATTAAACTCCAGTCAATTGTTAAATTAAATTGATAAAACCTTTTTAGAGAGCTCTTATAGAATTTATAACCGTTATTTGCAAAAAAAAATTGTATTAAGCAAGTTGTTAATTTTCTCTTCAATTTTTTTTATTTTCTATTCAAAATATAAAGAGTTTACAATATTTAATTAAAAATATCTAAGAGTATCATAAGAAATATATCATTACCTAATTATCTATAGTGAAAAGGATAAAAGATATTAAAAGTAAATAAGTAAATCAATAATTAAATAAATATTTTTAATCAACCAAATGTACATTGAGTTTTTTTTTTTGCCATACATATAATGAATTAATGACTCTTCTAACTAGTATAAAAGTCTCCAACTATGAATCTAGTATACAGATAAATAAACAATAGTTGTTTTAAAATGTATAAAATAAACAACTTTATGTAGTAAAAGTAATAATAAAAGCACAGAAATATAATAAATCTCCTTCTCGGTTTTATCTCTCCCCTGCATCACTATTTCATCTTTTTCTTTCTATTCCTGATTTTTCTTATCGTTTTCTTCTAATTCAGCATTTTCTTCCAGGGGGTTCAAATTAAATCTTAGAAAGTGGGGGGAAAAAATGCAAAAACTTATAACAGCTACTTGTTATTTTTCTATGAGTGAAGGGGATCAACTGCATCCACTGGACAACATGTAGGTTCGCCACTAATAATATCTAAATTGCAGTAGAAGTTCCTTTAAATATATATCGCAATGGATTTATGGGACCTTAAGAGAATTGTTTTATTAGCTAGATAGATAGCTAACCTGGCTAGGGATTCTTCTGCCATAGAAGACAGAATCTTGAGGCACTGTTTCATTGAAAGAAGGATGCTGATGCAAGTAGATGTTGCAAAAGCCTTCATGGCCTTTGAAAAACTTCTCCCACAAGGGTGCCAATGGCAACGCTCCTTTTGCCAAGAACATGAAAGCCACTTTAGGGTTGGTCTTGTTAGAAACAGCCTGTATTCCTCGTACCTTAACTGCTTCCAAGAACAGCTGTTGGTCTGTCATGTTGTGCATGAGAGACACCTTGGTTGTACTGTTGGTGGTAACAACGTCGGACACTGATGGTGGGGTCAGACCTGGAGCTGGTGGTTGGGAAGGTGGCTGTAATGATGATGGTGATGTCATTGGTGGTTGAAATGGGTACTGTGTATGAAAAGAAAAGGTTTTGTAATATAAAGTGGCTACTGTTCCCAGTGAGATACCAACAATCAAAAAGACAAAATGATAGAAATGGTTTAAGTTTAAACGTAAATGAGCAATGGATGGTTTGGGAATCCTCTGATATGGGTTATGCTCCATCCCAATTCTCCCTTCACTCACAAATGGAAAAAGAAAGAAGACAATGAGATTCTTATATTGAATCTCAAAAGGAAGTTGTGAAATCACTTTGAGCTCAAGTTATATGGAGGAGTAGCTTTTGTTAATTCTCTTAGTAAGCAATTACTTGAAAATATATATTTTTTCTGTCCCATATTATAAGATAATGGAAGAATTTTACGTATATTAAGAAATATTTATTATATTTATAAATTTCTAAAAAAAATAAAAAATTTAATTTTACTTCTATTAATTTTACTTATTTCATTAATTATAACACAAGTTACAACATTAGTAATATAATAAATGAAGAAAAAAATGACAAATTACTATATATTGACTTATATTATAGAATAAGAAAAATTTTTTATATTGTCTTATAATATGGGAAGGATGGAGTATAGTATTCATATTTGATAGATGATGAGTAGATAACTACATATGCCTCTAGGCTATTCAAAGATAAAATTAAAAGGTTGTGAAAAGGAAGGAATGGCTTTGGGATTCCGATTATGGAGGCCATAATTAAGTCAGCTTGTTTGCGCAAAAATCGGAGCTAATTGCAAAATCTCATGTGTTAGGTCCCGTAATTACGGTTTAAATTTAATGATCCAAAGAGCAAAGTACTAATTTGAATGTGCGATAATCTCATAATTGTTTTATTATTCTTTCAATTAACGCTAACCCCAGTCAATTGCTTCCTGCTATGAAACTGAATTTTTAACTATTTTAGTGCCTAATATACTTGGACTTAGCCTAGTTTGATATCATTTCAGAATAAGATGCAGTAATTAAGTTTGTTTTCAAAATATGTACTTTTATTTAATATAGAGTTGAAGTTGAAAAAATAATAAGAAAAAAGAATCAGTAGGTATAAAAAGAAATTTTTATTAATTTTATTGTTTTTTATCTCTCTAATTATACCAAAGCAACTGATTGGAATCCAATCTTGGAGTAGTCCGAATGTCTCAATTCTCGATCAATTTGAGTGCGCACACAGTCGCAAACCCCACGGAATTATACTAGTTTTCAAGGACAGCTTGGATATGTTCTTCTTCAACATCTTCTTATTCTTGAAAAGGAAGGTATATAGTTTGGTCAAATAAGTACAAACAAATTGTCAAAGAAGGAGCATGTGACAAGTGGGAGCTCCGACGAGGAACAAGCAAAACCAGGAAAACAAACAAATGAAAACCTTCCCTAGTATCTACCAAATGGCTGGTTGTCCTCGCTTCCACCTTCAGGTTTCAGTTTGTGTTTTGTCTCTTCTCCACCTCCATGCTTTCTTCTAAAGTAAATATTATTACTGATACAATTACAATTTTCCTTTTTGAACTGACTGATGCAATTGAAAAAAAAAAAAAAAGAAAGTCATTACTGATACTATTCTTAGTTTCTTATCACTAATATTCTACTAGCTCAGGTTTGGCTAAGTACTACTATTAATATCCTGGAAGTCTTCCCTGTAAAGGTCCAGCATTGTATTACTACATGCCTTCTGCAGCATTACAAATTAATGTGATACAGACTGGTGAACAAATTTGTATTCCATTTCCACATGGAAAGAAGAGATCTGTGGCTGCTTCAGTTTCCAAAGGTTCATCAAATGATGAAATTGATCATCTAACCTGAGTTGTTGAATTAGCAAAGAGAATTTTATATCCATACATAAACTACACAAATCAGGCTGGACTGATTACCTTTCCAGAAAGCTTCATCTTTCTAGCCTAACATGGAAAAGAGCATTTGCTTATTTGGCTCACCACATTTCAAAAGGGTAAATTGATCCAAAAAATGTAAGTTCCACAATCCTTTGTAGTGCAATACAAGTCATCTACACTGTTTAAGCGTACACTGAAAACCGAAAAAAAAAAAAACGAAACTTGAAAGGGATCATTCAGGATATGTGGCATGGGACTAACTAAAAATCAGGTTCCCCATGAGAACTTTTTCGAAAACTTGAATGATGTACCCATCGTTTTACCAAAAAAATCCTTATAACAAACACCTAAAGTTTTGTTATTTCCATTCATCAATATTATATTTCCTCTTACTTTTCTTCCAGATAAGTATTCAATCAATGCCAAAACCACAATGCTTTTATTATTATTATTATTACAAAGGGTGAATCACACATACAAAGATAATTGTCATTCACAACTTTGAAGCAGGACATCCTCGTTGTTCAATCTGCCAATGGAAGTGAGAAATGTTCTCGCTAGCTAATATCCACTAAACAAGTGAAAATTATCGATGCCTTACAAAAGTTGCCAATGATATTGCCTCGTTATTTGCTCAAGCAAAAATGTGGCATAATCATGAGTTAGCCCCTGGCAATCACTCCTAGCAGACAAACGGTTACCCTGCAAAGTAAAGGAAGTAGCCAGACTCCCAAGGTAAAAGGAGAAAGTCCATGAGCAGCATTTAAATTTTGATAAGATAAAAATCTGGGAAAATTTTTAAATCGCTGGGTTAAGAGCACGTTCTATTTCCTCCAGCGATCGACCCTTTGTTTCCACAACATTACTGGCTATGTACAAGACAGCGAGAACACAGACAGTTGCGAACCCCAAGTATACAGAGCTGATGCCAAATTTGTCTACAACACTCAAGAAAAAGAGGCCGATGGCGAAGTTGGAGATCTGATAAGATAGCAAATTCAGTTTCATGACTAACAAGAAACTCACACAAGCAATAAAACCAGCAAAATTTATGCTGCAGCAATCACATCCATCCTAATATCATTTTGTAAGATATTCATATAAACTTCATGCTGGAGGAGGTGGGGAAGACTCAAGCAGTAAAGACAAGCATAAACTGGGATTCAACATTTTTATTTTAATCCAAATTTCATAAAGTTGTGTTATACTTTTAATTAGGCCGTGTCCCCTTTCCCCTCCTTACCATTTTTCGGTAATCTCATTGGCTTCTAGTTCTCTTATTAGTTACTTTATGCAATTTTAGGTTACTTTATTCTTTTGAGTAAGTGTTTCAAAGCGAGATAAAGGCCTTAAGAAGTCACTCACCCAATGCATGCCAAATGACAAAGCAACTGCTTTTGCTCTTATCCTAGAAGCAAAAATCTCTGGTAGAAGAAGGCCAGGCACGGGACCAGCACCAAGAGAGAAGGATAAGACATAGCTGTTTAAAATTCATGCAGCAAGGCATCAAAATAAATGAACAGCATAAAAAATAGAGAAAATTAAAATCATTGAGGTTTGAGCAATTTAGTGAGAAGTAAATACCATTACTGACAAAAATAATTAACTTACAGAACTGTTCCAACGACAGCAAGGGTGCCAGAATATGGTGCAAGGGCCTTCCAAGTAAAAGTCAAAGAAAGGAGCAACATAGAAGCAGCCTGGGTGTGAGAGAAAGAGAGAGAGGGCTATTAGCTATAAATGAATACAAGATACTGTAAAGTTAAGGAAGATATGACAAATTACACTAAAAATGTAACTCAGTTTTTGCAATAAAAATTTAAAAATACTAAAAGTCAACTCATCCTGAAGGATGAAGTTTTATAAGCACATTCATAAATTTGAACCCAAAGAAAACTAAGAATAAATCCATACCACTGAATTAATTTTTGTTTTAGAATGCAAGTATAATTGGATAATAAGTAATCATCGTGTAACTTGCACATCCTTTTGAGATTGAGTAAAAATCAACACTTGTGAAAAGAATGGCAGAGAGGAGTCAGAAAAAAGAAAAATGATTCCTGCTTCTTAATTCTTACTTTTCAAGTTTTTTTTCTTGTTTTACCTTAACTTTCATCTTTTCTAATCATGGAAATGGCATAATATTAATATCTGCAAAACCTTCCTGTCTTAGATAGTAGCCAGGAAGGTGTACAGAACCGTAAGAAGCTCCACTCCTAATTAGTATAGAACTCTCTTCATCACCCATCATAAGTAAACCCAATAGAAATGGCTAGCTTTACAAGACCAGAAGATCAATGATCAGAAAGTATCTGTGAAACTAAAAACGCATGTCCAAGTCCATACTCTGTCTCATCCTTAAAGAATTTGTCAATGGCAGAAGAGACTCCAAGGGCATCAGATTGTCACTGATCATTGATGCAGACCAAACTAATGTCATAAACTTTTTTTGTTAAACATAACTTTATTAAACTGAACTGAACTGTCCACACCTTCTATCATGCTCCAAATCCCTCCTTTCACTCTCTTCCAGCAGACAAACCCCCAATCAGCTAGACAGAGTTATGTGTTGGTCCCAATTCCATGTTTTTCCCTTCCTGCAGCCTCACCCCTCTTTCCTCTTCTGGAATCCCTCAGAATATCATTAGCCTTAGCTGTAATTGGGTCATCAGGCACAAGCTCAACTCCTCCTTCGTTCCTACCATGCACCTTAGTAATATTAGTAACGGGCCAATCAGGTACATGGTAGTCCAAAAATTTCCACCCAGTGCCTCCTCCAAACCACCCAAACCCCTTACCACTAGATCACACACCAAATGCCTGAAACTTATCTCCATTGTAAGTTTGAAAGTGTCAAGAACAGAATGTTCAAGTCGGAAAGAAATGATCAGTGCATAGTACAATGAACACAAATTGCTTCTCTGCAACTGCTTTTATATTATGTATAATGGGAGCAGTAAGAAAGTTGGTACTAGCTCCACTCATAATTTGTCACATAGACCTCTTGAAATTCTGACCAAGTTCCAGGAACACAGGGTGGTTTCTCACTTGTCAAAATGTCTATATCACTACTACTACAGTATTAGGTTAATAATAATAATTTACATTTAAAAATATTAATATTCCCTTCGGACCTAAATATAGGGCCTTATGTCTTGGTTCTAAACATAAGACCATTTTCAAAATACAAGGTAGTATTTCTTACACATTTAAAAAAAAAATGCCCATATTTAATTCATCTCAAAGAGAGAAAGAAAGAGACTAAATAAATATAGTTTTGGAAAAATACCTTGATTTTCGGAAAAATCAAAATAGTTAATTAACTTTAACTTCCATCTTTAATTCGTATGATTAAGTTAAAAGGATCTTATATTATATTGAGGATCGGAGGGAGTATAATTTAAACAGAGGTAACATAGGAATTCCAAGATTTCAAAATATGTTCCATATCTCATGTTCGCTTGCTTTAGGTCTAAGAAAGATTTATGCTGAAATTAACTATTACCATTCCACCAAAGCTTGTCATTAGAAGACTTTTCCTTCCTTGACTGTCCATCAAGGATGAAGCAACAGCCGTGCCTGCAACGAAATCATACACCAGTCATAAAAAGAATCATATGTGTGCATATCACACAATGTGCATACTTTTAAAAAAAAAATACTAACCGAAAACATTTGCTGCACCAACCAGAGCGCTGGCTGCAACATCAGAAGCAATTCCAGCACTCCGGAACACAGAAGTTGAATAATATACCACAGCATTGATTCCAGCCAACTGTTGGAACAAGAAAAGTGCCGCCCCAACACTGACAACTGCACCCAGACATTTCAGAAATGACACACCGACACATATTAGAAAGCGTATACATACAGATTACGTTAAAATTAGGATAAAACCAACACAAAGTTGAGAAGTGATATTCAACCATGCAGATTATGTTAAAATTAATGTTAATATACAACTCTTCGTAAACATATTAAGTAAAAGGGGAAGGCCTCAAAGAATGCTAAAAGTAAAAGGCAGCCTCATAGTTTATCAAATTTGTTGTTGTATTAGCTAGGTTAGAAGAAGCAAATTGACTTTCATAAATTATCATTTAAGATAAAATTGTCACCAGAATAAAAATGGTAATCTATATTGTACCATCCATCATATCAACATCCGTCAAACGAGCAAAAAATAAGATCATCACCTTCAAAGTGCAGACATATATTAAGGCAGGTTAGCACTGCATAAATCCTACTTAACTACAAAGAGAAGCATTTGGTACCCTGTCATCTTGAGTCTTGACCCTAGTATTTTGGATGTCATGCAGTATCCAAGATCCTCTATTTGATATATTGATACCCAAGATGCCTAGTCTCATCCAATATCCAATACACAAAAAGCTGTACCATGACACTATTTTGGGTGGGTATTTCATATCACCAAAAAACATGGAGGTCTTACGTGAAGGTAAATTTAACTTCGTCAACTTTCATGAACTACCAGTTGTATCCCTTCTATGACAAATTTCAATTATAATTCCCAACAAGGGAATCTTAGATAGTAATACCAAAGTGAACGTGCAATAATTGTGTGCTGAATGGCTCTTTGACGTTTAGATGCAAAGTGTACAAACCTAGATACAACAAAATTTCAAGAATACCTTTCCAATATCGACTAGAAAAGAGATCAAACCATCCTGCTTCAGGTTCAGAAGAACCTTGACTTCCAGTCATTAAGTCACGCATAACCACTGGAACTCTTTCTTTTCCATATAGTGTTTCAATAGCCTTTTCAGATTCAGCAATTTTTCCTTGCTGTAAATTAATAAATGTAATTTCCTCAGAAATTTTGTTGGTAGAACAAAATCTGAAAGAAATGATAGTATAAAATCCTGATTGGAAAAACATGAAAGATTACAATCTTGCATGTATAAATATTCTGTTGGATTGGATTAAAATCTCACACTACAACAATTAATTTGATGAGATCAATTTTGAGGCACTAAAGAAATACATCCCAGCCCATATATAAGAAAATAAATTATACAGAGAATACCATCGCAAGAGATCGCAATTCAATGTTGGATCTGTGAATTGAATATATGATAAAAAGTTATTGATGGGCTTGGAAATAGCAACATCTGAACAGCTATTTTTGCAATATACAGTATTCTTCTAGTGTAAACATATTGTCTTGATCACAAAAGACTACACACTATAACAGAGAAACCTGAAAAAGCCACCGAGGACTCTCTGGAGAAAATCCCATTCCTAGAGCCAACAGAATAGATGGAACTGCTGCAATGCCAAACATCGTCCTCCACCTGACAAGATAAATTGTTTTTAATAAAAGAATGATTGAGGGTGCAGAAGATGCAAGTAAAGAAACACTCATGGAAGGTCAATATAGGAAACCCGCAATATATTCACAATGGAAGACAGAATGCAAGACTGTTATTATCTCCCGTACAACAGAACCAATAAGTTGTAAAACAGGAAAAAATTCTAGATATCCAAGCAGAACTAAATATTAAAAACTAACCAGACATTACAATAACTAAACTGCCTGGAAGTTTTCCATTTAGATAAAGAAAAGAAAGATGTGAAGAGGACTCTTAACTGTCCAGAATCCAGTGCAATTGAGCCTTGTATTGACAATTAATAATGTTAACAGCTTTTGAGATGTAACAGTATAACGTCTTAGCTGTATTCAAGTTTAGATTTACCATTTTACACACTTTATGGGCATATGGCTTCATGAATACTTCAAACTATCCACAAACTTAAAGTTGCTAAACTTAAGTATATTGCTTCGTAAATCAACCATAGGTAAAGACCTTTGATCTCAAATACATCTTATCTATAGACGTATATCAACATTCTTATGCTCTTCAATTAGTTGTGCTGTGCTTGTCTATGATGGTGGGGAGATTACAACATACAACTGTAAATAAGAACTCTTTAGGTACACTTCAGAACTAAAGAAGCCAAGTTACTTACTTCACAATAATGACAAACATCAGTTAATGTTGCAAGACATGCACCAAAGATCATTAGGAGAATCCATTATATAGTGTCTGCAAAATTCATTTCTAGTAAAACATTTTTCTTTTTGTGAATTAGTAAAACATTTTTTATGCCACTACATTTATTTCTCATAGAGGAAAAATACATATCACCACTTATTAGAAGAAATAAGCAGCGCACAAGGTTGAAAGATGCAATAGCTGAATACCAGATGGGATTTCCAGCAAGCGGAAGTCCTGCCACCAGTGCTGCAAGAATCCCTATGCATATAAAAAGTTGATTAACAGATCCAAGTGCACCACGAATTTCTGTTGGAGAAATCTGCCATTAGAATGTGTAACCACAGGGTCAATATAGAATATGCAAACATGATCACAATTTTATAACAGGTCAAAATATTTTATAAAGGCAACACCTCAGATATGTATAGTGGTACGATAGCAGATGTAACACCAATTCCTATACCAGCAAGCAAGCGGCCAATGATCATTGTCTGAACACTCTGGGCCGTAGCACTATAAATGCATTGTGGTTCAAAGAATCAATTTTTATAAATAAATAAATCATCAAATTTTGTACCAACGGACAATTGACAGACCAAAGAAATGCTCCAATTGTTAGAGGGATTGCATCTAACTGGAAAGTCCTAGTTCTGCCAAACTTGTCAGCCAATGTTCCACCCGTAAATGAACCAACAGTGGCACCAGCAAGTGTCGTGCTGACAATCCATCCTACTCATAGAATTTACACTCAAGAAAATTAAGAGAAAGCAATTGATGGTTCATATTCCAAAAGAACTGGATTTCTTAGGGAAGAGCAAATGGATATTAGAAGCCAGCAATAAAAGAATTAAAAAAATTTCACTTGAGCTTCATGCCATAAAGCTTAGAAATGTTTTGCTCAAAATTGCAGTAATATCAATGGAGACAGAATCTCTAATAGTATATTATATTTAACTTTGTGCTGAAAATTGCCTTGTTACACACAATGCAAGACAAAAATATGATGGAAGTTAAAATATTGCTTTTTTTCCCTGTAGGTTGCAGGCTGATCAAGGGCATTAATAATGGGAGAGAGTCTCTGTTCTGTTGTTTGTTCTTTTCTAGGGTTTTCCTAGCCTTCCTTTCCCAAAAAAGAAAAAATGCCAATGCAATCAACCAAACTTTTGAATCCCTTTGTACATAATAAAAAAAGTAAGGTCTTCTACCTTGTAATGCAGTGTTTTCAGCAATTCCAAGATCCTTGGCTAAGTACTCAAGGGCACCATTTACCACCCTACACCAAAACAACCATCATCAGAATTTTCCTAAATATAGGGTACTGTTCAATGGAAATCTGTAGCATAACAAGAATAACTTCACATTAAATAAGACACCAATAAATTGTGCAGCCAATAACTTAACGCATCTAAAAGTAGCTCAAGTAATTTCTAATACATAGATTGCAGGGTAAACAGGATGCTATATGTCACTATACAATCAATGTCCTACTAATTAGAAAGGGGATATTCATACCCTAGATGATAACCAAACAAAATGGCTCCAAGACAAGCAACCCCAACATATGGTAAAACAGTTCCAGAAGATTTTCCAGGAGGATTGGTAACGACAAAATCCTCAACATCTCCATCTGCAACTCAATTTCACTTCCTTTTGTAAGAGCACATAAATAGGTGTAATAGCAAGAGTACTAAAATCAGAGTTTATATATTTGAAGTGTCAAAAACTATTTTGACATATAAGACAAGTATAGGCAATTACCAGTACCATAAGCAGTTTTTAGAATCAATGCATATGCGATTTCACCAGCAGATTTATGGATAATGTAAGTAAATTTACAGCATGCATTTGTGTAGACAATGCTAAGATTTCCAGTAAGAGACAAAAGGTAATTGCAATGAAAGAATATTATAGAACCAAACAATGATTTGCAAAGAGTTCATTATTCTTATATGCTGAATTCCCAGACACTGTAATTTTCAACTCACAAGAACCATTCATACATCAACGGGATTGTTGTCAACCACAAATACGCAGAGCATCACTACTACAACTATGATCTGCATTATGCTAAAATATATCACAAAGAGACGTACTTACTAAGAAATTTTCTAGTCTTTTTAATTAAACTTTCTATTGGATAATTAGGCAACAGATTGTCCTATCTGACTCAACAACCATAACGGTTCAAACCAGAACTGAAGAAATTAGAGATTGAATAAGCAGTTCTGCCAAGCAGGGCATCCTACAAACCAAAGATGTTCCTGAGAATCACGAGCTTTGACAAGAATACGATGCACAAAATACAACACGAACACCGTGACAAGACAATTCGAATCTAGTTAGACACATACTGCCTCCGCTTCCGAAACATTAGCTATTCATTTATGGTGGTAGATATATTTGATCGAATTAACACGATGTAAGACTTCGACAATTATAATCACAAATTTCAGAAACAAAAGGTAATATTAGGTAGTA
Organism: Adenanthera pavonina; assembly: GCA_026686845.1. Lineage (NCBI taxonomy): Eukaryota > Viridiplantae > Streptophyta > Magnoliopsida > Fabales > Fabaceae > Adenanthera > Adenanthera pavonina. The sequence continues at coordinate 45,526,421 of JAIVEN010000001.1, read as the reverse complement.
AATTAAACACAGTATAGACATCAGAAGCAGACACACCGGAAGCCTGAACCCTGATGAATCTGGGTTTTGCCGATGAGCCAAAGATGCCACGGACACCCCCTCTTGTGCTTGTCAATTCTGCTTCCATAGTGACCGGGCCAACCCTTAAACCGAAGCAGTTCCTCCTATTCGCCATGCACACAGTTCTCGGCCTCACAGCATTTTTGCTTCTAAGCAGTCTTTGGTTTTGGACCCCTAAAGCGGCTCCCTTAATGGCAAAAGAAGAAGTCTCCATGCTATCTGATTGAAAATTCCAATATTAAAAAAGTCAAACAATCCAAAAATTTCGAAAATAAATAAAATAGCGACAAGCAAAAGGAAATTAAAACCAACGCAGTAAACAGAACCAACCGTGAGATGGAGGAAGGACAATGCTATAATTTTGAGAGTCAATAAAATGAATTCATGAGAAATGAGAGGAATCGCCGTATTAAAAGGGTAATAATTAAAGAGCATTAAAATAAAAACCCAGAAATCAATGAGCAACTTTTTGCGCTTACCTCACCAGTCACCACCTCACTGAAAAGAGAGAATACTATGGTTCACCAAGTGGTAACGTTTTGACTCTCTGGATTGCTTTCTATGTATGTTGCTATGGGTTTGGGGATTTCAGCGTGACAGAGAGAGAAGGAGAGAGTGAAGCTTCGAAAGGACCGCTACTGAATGAAGCCAACCAAAGAGACGAAGTTGGCGAAGAAATCAATTTTTGTTATTTTCTCAGAGCTCTCTGAATTTGAGAATCAGACTCACATTTTGCAGGAAAAAATGGGGAAAGTTTGGATTTTCAAGAAAAATTATGAACATGAATTATGAATTACTGCAGTGAAATTCTTCGGGAAGACTACGTCAGATTCGGAAATAGATTTAGTTTGCGTTGCCGCTGTCGCAATTGCACGTGGGCCACAGAGGCTGTGTGTGGCTTTCGCCTCGGAATATATTCTTACGAGTAAATTAATTTTTCTATCTTCAAAAGCTAATACTTTTCTTTTGCTAATAAATTATTTATTCTCTTCATAACTATTTTTTGACAATAAAATTTTTATGCTTTTTTATTCTTAACAAATTATTACTCACGCACCCAAGCTCAAAGATAAAATTTAATTTAGTTTTCTATTGAAAGGATATGCTAAATTCATACCATTAGTCAATGATATTATTTTTCTGTGTTGAAAAAGTTATTTTACTTAAGAAATAGTATTTAAAAATTTTTAAGGTCGTTAAATATTTTAGAAATTAAATGATAATTCATTATTTCTTAAATTAAATAATTCTGACTGAGAATTAGATATGACCATTTTCATTAGTTAAAAAACATTTCGGAGACAAATTGAAAAGGACGCAAGTTTTGAAAACTTGCAAATGGTTAAAATATTTACTTTTTTTTTAAATACCAATAAAACAATCAATATTATAATATTTAATGCAAAATATAAAATTTGTAGCAATTCATAAGTTATAAATATTAAAAATCATCTTATATTCTTGGCAATGCAAAAAAAAAGTATAATTTTAAATTTATTTATGAATTGTGCTTTTGCACTGCCACAAATTTGTTGCTCTCTACTTGAGAGCGACCCCTCCATGATAAGATAAATTGCTGTTTCATGGTGAAGAATTTTCTTCTCTGGAGACTTCTTTTGTGTTATAGTGCTTTCACTGTAAATTCTTTTCAAGACTCTCATCATGTTTGGTGTTCTATAAATTTGAGTACTTTTGTTATAATTTTTTATATGGTAATATAGTAAAAAAAATTAAATGCGACTTGTACAAATATAATAGGTAAAATTTGCTAGCTACAAGTAAAGGAATATGGGTCAGTCGTATCCAAACGGGTTTGCTTATGCCGGTTGACCAGAAAATGGGCCAAGTGCGGGCTGACCCATTTTTTGGTGGATTCAGATCTTCCCAATTCAAGTCTGTCAAAATGAGTTGACCTATTTAACTTGCTAATTCTTTATTTTTTTCAAAATTTTCTTCTCAATTTTATACTAATTCCTTATATTATAATGTTTCTAAAGAAGAGTTACAATTCATAATAGAGTCTTATAAACTGTAATCTTTTTATTTTTTTAATTATTTCAAATAAAAAAATTTTGTTTTTATTTTAAAAACTTATTTTGCTCTTTCCTAATTCCTCACTTTCTTAATTTTTTTCTCTTTAACTTCCCCTTCCTATACCTATTGTCTCTATAATTTTATCTTAATAACTTCTCATAGATGTTAAAATTATCTCTTCTTTAAAATTTTTTACAAATTATTTTCATATTCTTAAATTTTTTAATATTTTAACTTTTTTCTAAATTTTATTATTTTTATGTCATTTTTTGCAATTTTTATCATTTCTTAATTATTGATTATTAATTTCCTCAAATTAAATATTACGAATTTCTGATTTTTAATATTATTATTAATATTAATTTCTTATATATTTTATAACTTCTTATTTTTAAAGTATACCTTTCTAATTCTCAATTTATTTTAAGTTTTTAATTTATTCAATATTTTAACTTCCTTTATATAATTTTATATTTTTTCTTAATTGTTAATTATAACCTTTTATTATTAATTCTTAATTCTTAATTATGCTCTAAACTAACATCTATAATAATTTGTCCCTCGGAACCGAGGATTCTCTTCCTCTTTTGTCATTCTCTCTCTCTCCTTCCAATTCTCATTTATCAACTGCGGATTACAATTTCTACTGGAGAGATGAGATACTATATTTTTAAAATAATATTTTATTTTTAAATTTTTAAATCAAATATTGCTAGTCATATTTCATTTGAAATTTAAATATATAATTTCTTGTGTCATTTTCTAATTTATTAGTGATTAGTAATAGTAATTTATATTTTAATTTTTTAATATAATTATTTGGTATGATACTATATATTTTAATATTATATATATTTTATGATATTTTCCAAAATTTTAATATGTCCCATGCTTTGACAAAAAAAAAAAAGGTGCCTGTGCAATGCATGGGTCTGCAATCTTGCTTGAATAATAATCCATTATTACATTTCATTGTAATTCACTATGTTCTAATTCTCAAGTTTAATTTTTCTAAAAATTTAAACTATGATATACATATATATTATACATACTAAAAGGGAAATCCAATTTTAAGTATGTAACAATATTAAATAATAATATAATTAAAATTCACAATTAAAACCATAAAAACATAAAATTCAAACGAAAATTATCTATCAATCTTCAATCATTATGAATCATAAGTTTATTTAACATCATAAAAAAATATTAAAAACAAAGTGAACCCACTTGCGGGTTAAGCAACGCGGGTTGGAAAAAGTCTGCTTGAAAATGGACTATATTTTATCCAACACAACTTGCTATAAAAACGGGTTAAGCGGGCCAATTTGTGGGTTGAAGCCTGTTTTTCCAACTCTACTTAGTGTTTAAATACTCGATCTTACATTATTCATTTGAAAGTCTATCATAAATCCCTATTCTTAACTTCATTAAGAAATCCAAAATAAGCTCGATAAAATTTCTTATGTTTTGAAACAATTAAGCTTATAATTGAATTAATAAATATAATGCAATCAAATAAGTAAATCATCATTCACTAATTCATTAACAAATAAATAATAACCCAATACAAAGGTCAAGTTACATACCATAAATATTTCCATGTATAAAACATATAACAAACCAACTACAAAGAAAAATACACAAGAAAGAAGAGAATGGGAAAAGAAAATTAGTAATTGGTGTTAAATTTCCATCCGTGCCGCTAATGCTTCACATCCTAAAGCCTCAATTCACCTTCCTTTGATCCCCCTAGCCACCTCTAAGGTCCAAAATACTCAAAATGAAAAAAACCCTCAAAATATACAGATCACCCCCTTAAAAATAGTGAATAAATGATGCAGCGTGTTTTTATGATAATATGCAACATTGCAGCATTAAGCCCACCACATTACAACACAAAAGGATATGACCTAGAAACAACAATAACACTATAGTGTCCATTTAATCATTGCTGCAACACAGAATGAATGTTTTTATGTAAAGAAACATCATTACAAGATCAATCAAGTCATACTGCAGTACAGTGTAAATATTGCCTCATTCTTTTTCACAAGTAGAAGAATACAACGGCATAAAAGCTTTACTCAATTCACTTCAAACTTAATATTTTTCCTCTTAACTTGATATTTCATTGCTCCAAAAGCATAACACTTCCTACAAAATTCCAAAAACATAAATAAAAAGCTTATATGCCTCAACTAAACTATTTCTAACTCATCTTTTATGATTTTTCCAATAAATTCTAATTGAAGCAGTTAATTCAGTTTCTTGCAAATAAGTGAAAAAATATCTAAAATATGGAGATGACTTCTCAAACAGGTCCAAAAGCATCTCAAATATTCCTAAATATGGGAGTCATCAAAATAATTTCATGAAGGAAAAATGCTATTGATATTTCATAGTAATAATTTGTATTATATATCTCTTGTTGTGTGCAATAAAATAGAATTTGAAAAAAAGTAAACGGTCAAAATAATGGCAAGAGTTAATTCATTTGCAGTGAAATTTATGGCTGTTTCATGGGCGTAACATGTAGCTAAGCCTTACTATTATGTCAAGATATGGGACAATATATACATTAATTAATAATTAATGTCTTTTGTAATTGTGGATATATGAATGTGATTGTTATCGGACTCTACATAACAAGCCAAGCGTACGAGATAAAATTCCCACATTTGCAACAATTAATTCATAAATACTGAAAAATTTTGACTCCCACTATTACCTTTTTAGATTCAAATCAGGTGAATAGAGAAAAATAAATGAATTTTTTAATTGGATCATTTCAATAGGTAATGGAATGATCTAGGATAACAATAATGGAGAAGTTGGCATAAAGATTACGTGATTTTGATGATCCAATTAGGACTATTGTAGACTCCACTAATCTCAATCTTATAGATAATCTAAACAACTCATCTTACCATGGGGATATATTGGGCAATATTGGCCCTTACAATGACAACTGCAAATGAAGTCAACCATTATATGCTATCTACAGCTCTAATAATGTGTGCAAATAGGAGAGAACGTGGATTCTTTAGGTGACATCCATTCAATTGAGTTTTTGAACTCACTTTTGATGCCTAGTCTCCTGAAACATGAATTACAGCTAAATTTTGGTGCAATGTGTCTATGTTTAATTGTTCTCAAACTAGTAAGCGTGTTTGAATGAAACGTGGTATCAAGAGTTTGTAATGAGTTGAAGGCGTTTATTCCCAGAATTTACTCTATCAAATTCAAAACTATCATTTAGTATGTGCATGGATAAGTTAAGTGTATGAAATGTTGGTAAATACCTTCCCAAACTTGTATTTATTTATGATTAATTATAGGCTGTCATATCCAGAGTAGGGCTGAACAGCTTGACCTAGTACCCGGTTGGCTCAGTCCGGCCCAGCCACTTCGGGCCAATCAGACCGGGTCGAGTCGGGTTAGGGCCAAGCACTCTAACCCCAGTCCAGCCTGACCTATATATATATATTTTAATTTCTTTTTCTAATTTTTTATATATCTTAATTAATTTTTGTAGAACTTTTTTTTCTCTATGTATCTAATATAATATATTTACTATGTAAATATTATGAAAACTTTTTAAGATTTTAATGTTTCAAATTTTTTTAAATTTTAAATTAATTTTTTAACTTAATATTTATGTAAAAATAATGTATAATGGTTAAATATTCATAAATTTTGAATAATTTTATTTTTTTCTAAGATTATTTTTTTAAAAAATCTATTTTTAAGTATAAGTAAATATATTTTTTATTATTAAATAAATTTTCTTATTTTTTATTTAAAAAAAAAGATATATAGTATCGGGCCAGCCCGGTACTGACTTGAGACACTTAGTGCTGAGTATCGGGCAAGGGTCAAACCCAATTCGACTCAACTCGATTCGATCCATGATCACCCCTAATCTAGTGGAAGAACTAGACAAGAGCTGAAAATTTTAATTATTGATTCGAAAGGGGAGCAAGGAACGTAACTTCGAATGCAATATATTAATAAGTTTTCAATAACTTTATCTAATAATTATATATGTTGTACATACTATGATTTGTACTGTAAATACTTCGTGTTCACTGATATTGTGCCATGATCATGAGGCCAAAAAAAAGACGAGAGGATATTTTGTGTCATGAGTAGACGGTATGAGAATGGCTTTTCTTTACATTATTTGTACTGACAGTATGAATGAAATATTAGTTTCTAAGTTAAATAAAATTGATTATCAGTGCTTTCATGCTAATAGATAAGAACATGTGGATCGCAAATGTAATTTGATTAAACAACATTTGAACACGATTACAAGAACGATCCATGCATTGCATAAGTAGTTGTGTTGTTTATGGTTGTTTCACAAGATTAACATGTAAGGAAGCCTAATTATTATGTGAAGATCATAAGGGATAATATATACATTAATTAGCAATTAATGTTTTTGGCAATTGTGGAGATGATCTCCATAACAAGCCAATGGTATGGATAAATCTTGGACCCTTGGTTTTCGTTTATTCATCAAAGAGACTCACCACTTTTACCCAGCAAAAAATTTTATGAATTTTATCCCTTTTCGGATTCATTTACATGGAATTCCCCTTCAAGTTTTACTATCATAAATGTTTTCTTTTTGCAACCTGACTACCGTGAATGTTTTCAAAGTTTGAGAGTGTTGATTTTGCTAATCGACGAATTGGGCATTTTCACCTCAGGTGAATGAAATTGACAAGCCCAAAAATACGTATATTGCCTTTCCTTTTTGTTTTTGTCCCCATATACTATTGGGCTCAATTTAAGACGAGTTTGGCTGGGTCCATGAAATGTAGAGACTGGAAGGCCCACACTCTCCGTGCAATTGGGCCTTCTACATAGCTCTAAACCTACATTTGGGCCTTCTAAATAGCTCTGAACCTGAGGTTACCCTAATCTGGGAAAAGAAAAATGAGAGTGTGGGTCCCGCGGTACATTCAGATTCAGGTCATAATCTACGCCATAAAAGATTAAACAAAATTTTACATTGGTTATGCGGGGCCTAATACAACTGTCCCCATTTACCTGAATTCGACGAGACTCGCTTTGAAGAAACGTAGACAAAGTTTTTGGGCCTCTTTTATTCATGTTTTCAAAATGATTTTATTAATTTTAAAAATGGAAAGATAAAAAAAAATTATTTAATAAGTATTGTATGTTTTTTAATAAAATGTTTCATAAAAAATAATAAAATAGGAAATTCAAAATATTTTTAAAGTATTTTGTATTTTTTATTTTTGAAAACACAATAAAAGATACAAAATACTCATATCATTAATAATAAAATTATAAATTTTTAATAACTCATTTAACACTTAATAGTTATAATTTTGATAATAATTATTCAAATAAATTTTTTTTGTTTTCAAAACTTTTTCTAAAAAATAATTCTACAAAATTATTTTAAAAATATTAAAACATAGAACATATTTAAACAAGCCCAATCTTCAACAGCACTTGATTTTGTTTTTAAAAGAAAATGAGAGCGTGTTTTACCAAAAAAAGAACATCATGTTTTTTTGCCATCAAATTCTAGTGTGACTCCAGTGCATGAATAGCTTCTTGAGTTAGCCTGACTTTAGCGTGTTTTGATGCTGAATCTAAATAGCCCTGCACATGTGGTGGACGCATACCGTGAATTTTGGAGGGCCAAATTATCTTCTTAAAAATAAGAAATATTATTAAAAAAAATTAAAATATATAAAATTCAGATTTTTAATACATTTTTTACGTATAATATTATATATTGACAATTTAAAAAAATGTCATGATAAATCTTTAAATTTTATACTTCATTTAATATAATAAGTGTGTAGTATATATAAATATATGTTTATGTATTTACATATTATGCAAACACAAAAATACTAGGAGGAGCAAGCCAATAAATACATGTACACTTGGGAACAATTATATGTAAAATCCAAACAAAATATATTAAATGGGATGAGGTGAGGTGGGCCAGAGCCCCTCAAGGACCAACGTCTGTCCACCCCTGCCTTGCACCTCTGTGTTTTACTTAGTAAGGCTATCTCACTTTATTAATCAATTTCTCTCTCAATCGGTCTCTTCTTCAATCGCAAAGAAAATATTGTCCAAATCTCTATCCCACTCTTCTCAGCATTCATTTATATAACCATTAATGTTCAAGCGCCAAGAGAAGTCACTTCTGGCGAAGTGATTAATTCTTCAGTGCTTGTGCCCACATAATTTATTCTAATTTCTAACCACTTACGAGTTTTGGTAAATGACTACATCAGTGAGTGAGCATGCATGTATGTGGAAAACTTATACACACCTTTAAAACTTATAATAAACGTACTCCCTTTAATTATTAAGTTTGTTAAATGATAAATCATCAACAGAAAAGTGCCACAATCACACATAATAAAAATTTGAGGGCATCTGACACGGGATGACATTGAAAATGAGCATTTTTTTTTAAATATGCATGATTTTTACTCTACCCACATCGTACTAATCACATATCTAACTTCCAATCATAGATGAGTTCGCCATTCTCCATTTTCACCTCTCTTCTACGCACGTAACTTTTACCATCCGTTCACTAATTAATTTCGTCTGAATCCTTCTCCAATCTGTCACTATCATGGTCCCATTCAAGTATTTTTTTTTAGAAAATAAAATTTAATTGCCTTTGGGGATTTGCTTCAAGTGGCAAATTCAGCATAAGGAGAAAAAGAAACAGAAAGAAATGGAGTTTCCATCGCCATGGCCTCCGTCACAGGCCACCAATTTCTCCAAAAATGGTCACATGGTTTCTCCAGAAATTATATTCATCTTCTCTTAGATCATGTGTCATTTTTTGAAGCATTAGATTATATAATCGGCAGAGATGTTAGCAAAATGACCCTCATTTTCCCTCCTAAAGTTGAGAGGATTCGGATCCACGATCGGGTGTGTTTTAGGGAAGCCCATTTTTTGTTTTTGGGTTGAATCTGACGTGACATAAATAAAAAAATTATAGAAATGTTTATATTTCAGTGCCAGATGCTATGTATCTGATGTGGCATTTTTCATTAATGACTTAATAGATTTATGGATGGAAGGGTATTATTTGTATACAAACATAAATTGAAGGTGGTTTATTTAAAAGTCAAGAGTGTTTTGTGGACGTATGACGTAACTTAAAATTTAGGGGAGTTTTATATGATAAAAAAAAGCGCGTAATTACCCCTTTTTTATGTTTGCTCTTAGTTGTTCTTCATCTCTTCATGACATTTTTTCAAGTATCAAGGCAAAATTAATAATTAAAAAGTTCAGGCTGATAGTAGTCTACGATGCATTGATATTTTAAATTGTTTGGCATATCCATATCAGATATTTTTCCAATATCAATATGCATACTCTTTATATACACATATGCACAGTATCTAATTTATTATTTGTTAAAAGAAAAAATTAATTTTTGATAGGCATATAATACATATTGGATTTGAGTCCGTATGATACTTTTTAAATATTTTATATAAATCTTTTAGAAATTAAAATAAATATTATATTGATAAATCAATTAAAAAATTAGAAACATATTTTTTTTATCATAAAAACTACTCTAAAACATATTATATTTTATTTTATTTTAGCATAAAGATTGTCCTATTTATGGATGATAGTTAAAGAGAAGATGAGATAGATACATTTTTATTAGTATGAATTAATTTTATGTCTTTTATTCAATATCATTAAAGGACTTTGTGTTTCTAATTTGAATTTTTTATTGCAATTATATTTCTATATGCATATCTTGGAAGCATCATATCATATATTTTTAGATTTGATTGTACGTATCAATGTATTCAATACACATAAGATTCAATTAAGAGTGGAAAAAAGGCTAGATTAGGTTAGACTTTAGTTAAATCTATATTATAAATCTAAAGTCTGAACATGACTTATTAACTTATATAAACCTTCATTTTATACTCAATTTAAACTTAAACTTGAGCCTTCTAAAAGCCTAACTTGAACTGAAACATATTTAAAGGTCTAATAAAAAGCAAGGTAAAAAAACTATCAACTTTAATTAAAAAAAATTCAAACTTTAGACTTATACTCACCAAATGTATTTTCCATATATATTTATCTTATGACCTATATATTTAAATAACACAATTGGAAAAGTAACTAGTCTCTTTACTTTTATAAACCTTATCCACCTCTCTTTTGTTGTGATCATGTCGATGTAAAACTTTTCACATATTAACCCATTTACTCTCATTCACAAAAAGGTAGCAATATAAAAAGCAGTGAGGAATGATGTCTCAGCACATATAACACATGTTTGTACACCTATTTCAATCCATAAAAGAAATCAAAACATTAATAAAACTAATTTATATTAATTATGTTATATATATATATATATTAAATAATATTAAATAATAATAATAATTTAAATAAGTATAACCTGAGATACTTTAGGTTTGTCTTATTTAAATAAGTTAAACCTATTAGGTCTGCTACTAGACCTAAGCTTAGTCTATTTAGTTAAATAGGTGTGATCAAGTCATCCCTATACAAATTAGATTGTGGGCCCTCGATAGGGTCTAACCTATTTCCACCCCTAGATCCAATTCTCGTACTCTATATATTGTATCTGTTCATTATATAGTTGTTATTGTAATATTAAAATTTTCATATGTAATTTTAAAAATATATATTTAATATTGTGACAGGTTGGATCACAATTCACACATGAATTATAATCAAATCAATAAATTATAAATTAATGCTTTCAACTCAGTTTATTTTAAAAACATTAATAAGATATGTACTTTCTAGAATCCTAGTATTAATATTTAGTACGTATAATAGTTTGCATGACTAATGTTTGAATTATAAATTTGATTTAGAATTTTAGAAAGAATTATGTTTTAGGAAGTTCATGCTTAGAGAAAAAAAAGAAAAGAAGTTCAAGACATTTTTTGTTTTTTGACAAGAAGCAATTACAAAAAAGGCCGTGTGGCCTCTATCATGATAGCTCTATTTACCTGAAGCCTTAGCCATCTTCAAGTAGATGGTCAAGGAGTTCATAGACATTTACTTCCTTTTTTTTTTTTAAAAAAGATTATTTGATATTTGATTACCATTTTGGGCTCTAATTACTTTGAATTGAGTTACATTAGTTCCCAAATAGGGAAAACTCTCTCACATACATTTTCTTTATTTACACAATTTCGAACATGAAATATCGTACTTAAACAACCTTAACCTATTCTATTAGGACTAACTACTATTGGTACATTTACTTATTTTTAGTAAATAGAATAAGTATCCATGTTTGATATTTTTTCATTCCGAGACATTTTTAACCAAATTACATGGAATAAAATAAAAGTTAAAATTAATTAACATTTAACTACCTTAATTTTTTTTAAAAATCATAATATGTTTCCAAAGTTATCTTTATTGAATTTTATTGGAAAAAGTGAATTACGCCATCTTAGTTAATGCTTAGAGTATAAAAGAATGGGTGGGCTCTATTTTCTGAAATATTTAAGGATAAATTAAATATGGGCATTTTTTTTATAATGCCTAATAAATTCTACTCTCTCTGGTTTTTCATGTAAGACATTTTTAATTGAATCACACGGGTTAATTATAGAAATTAAAGTTAGTTAACTACATTAATTTTTCCAAAAATCACATTTTTCCAAAACTATCATTATTCAATATTTATCTCTCTCTTTTATTCTTATTTGGATAAGGACATTTTTAGTAATGCATAATAAATATTGCCTCATATTTTGGAGATGGTACTATTTTAAGATCAAGGTAAAAGACCTTATTAGAGGTGTTCAATGTGTCCGGCTGCCTGGTCTACTCGATTCTACCCTTACCATTCGGGCTGGGCTAGGTCGGGTCAAAAAACAAAAGAACAGAACAAGGGGAAAATTTGGGCTCAAGGGGACACGAGTTAAGATGAGCCACGAGTAAGGTCTTGCCTGTCCTTGTCCTAGATCGTGTACATAGATTACACATTATTTTTTTTTCATATGCAGACTCTACAAGGATGATGCCATTTCTTACTGAGACAAAGGCAAATCAAATTTAGTCATTCAGATTTAGAGTCTCACTCAGTCTCTCGCCTCTCATTTGGATAGACTCACTCATACTCAAGACCTAACCTAATCAGCTAACCTCATAGCTCATAGCCACCATGGCATCTAATGTGTCTATTTTATGGTTATAAAATACACCCATTTAAGCTCTAAATTATGTAAAAGTAAGAGTTTGATTGATTATTCTAGTTGGATTTTACATATATTTGTATTTTGATGTATTTTAGGGCCAATTTGCATGACTTATCGAGCTTTTATAGCCTTATGGACTTTCTCTATATAAAAGGATGCAGGGGAAACATTAAAATACAATCGATCAAGCATTTAGAAGTCAGAGAATGTGGTTCTAAAGCTTTTTGAGTAACTAGAAGAGATTAGAGGGCAGAGAGAGCAAGAGATTGAGAGAGTTCTGGAGTAACATTCCAGTTTCTTCTTTTCCACCTTTCTCTTTTGTAGCTTTTCCTTTATGATTTGTGATTTTATCTGTGTTGAAATGATTAAGTTTATAAATTGATAAATTCGCAATCAGGGAGGGATATAGTATGATTCGGATTGACTTAATTCTATAATTTTAATTATGATTATGGAATTTGAACTTTAAATATATACATTTGATTTTCTATAATTATATTTATCTTCTTTGTTTTAATATTGATTTTGTGACGACCACTATAGAATTTAATCTGTGGATGAATTTTAAGACATAGATAACTAGACTAGAGATAGATCTAGGAATTTGTAGTGACTAAGGTTATAGTTTCATGGTTTGGTTAAATGTATAGGTTGTGAGAAAGTGAATTCAACTCAAATTAAATATGGACTAATATGCTGAGAGGTGATTATGACACAATAGAAATAATTGTCACTATAATTATATAGAGTTTAATAAAGAAAGTGAATTGAGTTATCCTAATAAGTGAACTCTGATATCTTGATACTTCTACTAAAATATGTCTTCTTTCTCAAATGGAGGGCGAACCTTTTCAAGAAGCATGGGATCGATTTACTAATTACTTACATGAGTGCCCACACCATGTGTTTAATGATATGATGATTGTCAAGCTGTTTTATAATGCTATGTGCTCTACATCCCAGTTTTTAGTGGTCTGAGATGATGAATATTTATGACCAAGTGGTAACTCAGACTAGACAAAAGGGAGTATGAGGCAGGAGAGTACCAATAAATGAAATCAACTCTTGCCTTGATGTGTCTGCACAGTTAGAGAAGATAAATAAACCCATGACCTCATTTTCCAAAAAAAAAAAAAACAAAGCAATACTTCTAATATTCCTAAAGTGTTATGCTTTGTATGCGATGATTCGGGTTATACTACTGACACATGTGTGCATATGATTGAAGGGGATGCTGAAGTCAATTATGTAGGTTCCAATGCTGAGTATCCACAGATTTCGCAAAGGAAAAATGATCCTTTTTTCTAATACTTACAATTTAGGATGGAGAAATCATCCAAACTTCTCTTGGAAAAATCAAGGTGGACAGAAGCCTAATCTTCCACCAGCATTCCAGCAGAAAGTATTACTAGCTAATGTTCACTCTGTGCCCATTGAGGACAAAAAGCCTAACTTGGAAGATTTAGTCACTAAACTTGTAACTAGTTAGCTAGCTAGCAGTAAAAATATTGAGCAAATTAACAAAACTTTGGAGTAATTTATGGCTAGCCAAGCTACAATCAATACTGCTACACAAGCTGTTATTCCTAACTTGGAGACATAGATGAATCATCTAGCAAACATGGTGATTGAAAAGGTTCAAGGCTAATTTACTAGCAACACTAAAGTCAATCCAAAAGAAGGAATTATGACAATTACTCTTAAAAGTGGCAAAGAGTTGAATGAAGATGTGAAGGAAAAAAAGAATAAAAATAAAATTGAGAGTAGTGAGAAATGTGAAGCTGAGGAGAGTAAGGAGACTCCAAAAGCTGATGGCGATATTTAAAAGCAGTCTCCTTCCATTGATATGAAGCCATATCTATCCCCTATTCCCTTTCCTCGGAGGCTTCAAAAGAAGGGGCAAGATGCTAATTTTCAGAGATTTATAAATATATTCAAAAAGATCCAGAGCAATATTCCTTTCACTGAGGCTTTAGGAAAAATGCCATCTTATGCCAAGTTCCTCAAGGACATTGTGTCCAACAAAAAGAGGCTTGAGGAGTATGCTACTATGTAGTTGAATAAGGAATGTAGTGCGATATTGCAGAACAAACTTTCACTTAAGCTCAAAGATCCAGGGAGCTTCTTTATACCTTAAAATACTAGTTATGAAACTATTAAAAATTGTTTATGTGATTTAGGTGCAGGTATTAATTTGATGCCTTATTCCATTTACAAGATACTTGGGATAATTAATATGAAGCTCAAATATGACTCTCACATTTGCTAATAAATCAATTAAGTACCCAAAAGGAGTAGTTGAGGATGTGCTTGTTAAAATAGGTAAATTAACTATTCCCATTAATTTTGTGGTACTTGAATTGGAAGATGATATTAATGTATCTCTTCTCCTTGGGAGACTATTCTTGTTGATTGTTGGTGTTTTAATTGATGTTCCTCTTGAAAAATTAATTTTTAGAGTAGGTAATGAAATGAAAGAATTCCAATTTACTAAGGTTATTAATTTTCTTGTCTTTGAAAAGTCATGTTTTAGCATTGATGTCATTGATACACTTGGTCAAGCATATTTTGATAAGCATTTTTATGAGGATCCCTTAGAAGCATGCATTGCATTGAATTTAAATGAAAAGGAAGTAGAGGTAAATTTAGTTCATGCTATTATGAGAATTAAAGGTATGAGTTATGGATAATGCGCTCAACAATTTGAAAATTTAGGACAAGGTACCTTATTACCTCCCTCTCATGAAAAGTCACTACTTAAAGTTGAACTTAAACAACTTCCTTCCTATTTGAAATATATTTTCTTTGGTGATTCTAATAATTTTCCTGTTATAGTTGCAACTGAATTAAATTTTGAATAGAAAGAAAAATTGTTGAGAGTCTTGAGAGAGTATAGGTCATCCATTGGGTGGTCTATTTCTAACATAAAGGGTATTAGTCCCTCTATCTATGTGCATAGGATATTGATAGAAGAAAATCACACTTCAAAGGTGCAGAGAAGCTTAATCCACGCATGAAAGAAGTTGTGAGAGATGAAATGTTGAAACTTATTGTTGCAGGTATTATTTATCCTATATCTCATAGTCCTTGGGTAAGTCCTGTGCATGAAGTTCCAAAAAAGGGAGGAATGACTGTGGTGTCCAATGAAAAGAATGAGTTGATTCCAACAAGGATGGTCATTGGGTGGCGCATGTGCATTGATTATAGAAAGTTGAATGAAGTAACACATAAGGATCATTTCCCCCTTCTCTTTGTGGATCCTATGTTAGAAAGAATAGCTGAACATGAATATTACTGTTTTCTTGATGGTTATTCAGGATACTTTCAAATCCTTATTGCACCTACAAACCATGAAAAGACAACTTTCACATGCTCATATGATATTGTTGCTTATTGTAGAATGACTTTTGAGTTATGTAATGTGCTTGCCACTTTTCAAAGATATATGATGACAATATTTTATAATATAGTAGAAGATATCATTGAGATCTTTATACATGAGTTTTTATTTTTGGTGATTCTTATGATATCTATCTATATAATCTTGCTTAAGTTTTACAAAGATGTGAAGAGACTAATCTGGTGTTTAACTGGGAGAAGTGCCACTTTATGGTAACTGAGAGATTGTTTTGGGACATAAAGTTTTAGCTAAAGGGATCAAGGTTGACCGTGCAAAAATTGAAATAATTGAAAATTTACCTCCTCCCAATTCTGTTAAGGTTATAAGAAGTTTTCTGGGTCATGTAGAGTCTTATAGAATGTTCATTAAGGATTTTGCTAAGATTGCTAAGCCTTTAACAAATTTGCTTGCCCAAGATGTCCCTTTTAATTTTGATGATGATTGTATGAATACCTTTAGTCATTTGAAAAAGGCTTTGATTTTGCCCCTATTGTTGTTCCTCCTGATTGGAGTTTACTTTTTGAACTTATGTGTGATGCAAGTGATTTTGCAATTGGTGCTGTTTTTGGACATAAAAAAGGTAAAAATTTGCATGCCATTTATTATACCAGTAGGGTCTTGGATAATATGCAGATTCATTATACAACCACTAAAAATGAGTTTTCATATGTGCTTTATCCTTTAGGCAAATTTAGGTCTTACCTTTCTATGTCTAAATTCATTGTGTACACTAATCATGCAACTCTAAAGTACCTCATGAGTAAGAAGGATGCCAAGCCAAAGTTGATAAGATGAATTCTCTTATTGCAAGAATTTGATGTTGAAATTAGAGATAAAAATGACACTAAAAATCTAGTTGTTGATCACTTGTACCGACTTGAGCATTTGCCCAAAAATAATGAATTTCCTATTAATGAAGAGCTCCTAGATGAAAGGTTAAAGGCTGTGTCCACTTTATTTATTCCTTGGTTTGTTGACCATGAAAATTTTCTAGTTGCAGATATTATTCCTAATGATCTCAATTCCCACCAAAAGAAGAGATTCCTAGCTAAGGTGAAGGATTATATGTGGGATGACTTGTTGCTCTTTAGGAGATGCGTTGATGGTCTAATACGGAGATGTGTACCACAAGAAAAGATGGTTCCTATTCTTGGCCATTGTCACTCTTCTCTTTATGATGGACACCATGGTCCTGACAAGACTGATGCAAAAGTTCTTCAAAGAGCCTTTTATTGGCCCACGTTATTCAAGGATGTGAGGACCTTTGTGACTAATTGTGATAGATGCCAATGTACGGGTTCTATTAATAAGAGACATAAGATGCTCCAACAAGGTATATTGAAATTTCAGCCCTTTGATGTTTAGGGGCTAAACTTCATGGGCTTTTTCCCATCCTTATATGGTAGCTTATATATTCTTGTTGCTATTGATTATGATGCTAAATGGGTTAAGGCTTGTGTTACCTAACAACACTATTGCTAGTGTAGTTAAAGTTGTGAAAAAAAATATTTGTTAGGTTTGGAATCCCACGGGCAAATATTTGTGATACTAGGATGCATTTTAGAAATCATCAATTTAAAGCTCTGTTGCATAAATATGGATGTCATCTTAGGGCTAGTACCACATATCATCCACAAACTAGTGGACATGTTGAGGTCTCTAATAGGGAATTGAAAGGAATTTTGGAAAAAATTGCTAATGCATCTAGGAAGGATTGGTCTATTAACTTAAATGATACATTATGGGCATATAGGATTGGGTATAAAACACCATTAGGCATGTGCCCATATA
Source organism: Adenanthera pavonina (assembly GCA_026686845.1). Classification (NCBI taxonomy): domain Eukaryota; kingdom Viridiplantae; phylum Streptophyta; class Magnoliopsida; order Fabales; family Fabaceae; genus Adenanthera; species Adenanthera pavonina. The sequence continues at coordinate 45,508,880 of JAIVEN010000001.1, read as the reverse complement.
GATTTGTTTATGGTAAATCTTGTCATCTCCCTGTTGAATTTGAACATCATGCATATTGGGCTGTATGTGCTTTGAATTATGATTTGAAGGATGCAAGTGAAAGGCGCATACTCTAATTAAATGACCTGGAAGAGATAAGAAGGGAGTCTTTTGAGAATTCCTGCATTTATAAAGAGCAAACCAAGGCTTGGTATGATAAGAGGATTATGAATAGGGAATTTAAGGTTGAGAAGAAGGTGTTATTGTTTAACTCATGCCTCAAATTTTTCCCTGGGAAGTTGAAGTCTAGATGGTCTGAACTATTTGAAGTCATTAATGTGTGGCCCTCTGGAGCTATAAAGATCAAGAGGCATGATGGAAGTACTTTTGTAGTAAATGGGCAATGCCTGAAGTTGTACTATGATGGAGATTTTATGGAGAAGACTCACTCTATCTCATTACAAGAAGTTTGAAGACGTTACTCTCCGTCTAGTTATCGATGTTAAATTTAGTATTTATTGGGAGGCAGCCTAACATTGTTTTTCTTCTTTTAATTTTTGTTTTTGTTTTCTATTTTTGTTTTCTTACTCTTATTACTTTAAAATTACTCCGTCAAGATTGGTTGTGGGATTAATTTGATTATGATGAAAACAAACTTGGAATAAATATAAGGGACTCCAAATAGCACTTCAAGTAACACCTACAAATCAGAGGAGTCTCAGTTCCTTTATCTTTTATTTTATTCCCTGCAACATTAAGGAAAACATTGGATCTAAATCTAAGTGTAGGGGAAGAGTTTATTATTTGGTTACTCTTATTTGACTCATCCTTAAGAATTATGCTAATATTCTAAAATTTTACAAATTCTTTCACGAATTTATGTGCTCAATTAAAATTATTTAGATTTATTTTGCTTATTTTCTTAAGCTAGTGATCTTGTCTATCATGATAGAGTACTCAATCTTGGGCTTAATGGGATAAGTTAGTTAATTTGCAAGTTAAGAACACAAGTCTTGAGACTATAAATTTGAGTACTATGACTTAGCATGTAGTAGGTGTGGATAAGTGATTGAGTTTGTATGAAAGTGGATTATACATTTATTTTTAAACTTGAGTATTTTTAATTGTTGTTTATGAATTGGTTATCTAATTGGAGAGATAATTCGGGGCTTAAATGAATTTATATATATATATATATATAATCCACTCTGTTGGCTCAAGCTGTACTTAGTAACTGGGGGATTTCACTAGAAAGCATTGTTCTTCACGTCAAATGGTGCGGTATGAGTTATGAGTATGCCAAAGGCATCTTGGTGCAGTGGGTTATGTTAGCTTGAGTAATTGGAGGTACGTATTACAAATGCAAGTTGTTTGTGTCAAAAGAGCGCATAATGGCCAAGAAAAACAAATAAATCCCCACATAAAATTGAAGCACATTGTTTGAGAAAATGAATAAATAAATCCTTATTGTTCTCCATTGCACATGAGTTGAATTGAGATTTGTGCATAATTGATTGAGGTATTTTAAGTTTTTAAATAAGTGTTGTAATTTTTCTTTCTCTTACTTGATTGGCTGTGTGCATTTATCATATGCTAGGTACACACACAAAAGTCTCATAGATAAATGGGAATGATGAGTGTATTGCTATTGAACCCAATTTTTAATCTGTTGAATATTCTCTTGCTTATATTGGTGATAGACTATCACTACTCAAGGGAAGTGAGTATGATAAATCTAGATAATAACTTGGAAGAACTGATTTTAAGAGTAGCACAATTTTAACTTTGCTTGAGGACAAGCAAAGGTTCAAGTATGGAGGGATTTGATATGTCTATTTTTTGCTTATAAAATACCCACATGTAAGATCTAAATTGTGTAAAAGTATGAGTTAAATTGATTATTCTAGTTGGATTTTACATATATTTGTATTTTGATGTGTTTCAGGGCCAATTTGCTTGACTTATCAGACTTTTATGAGCTTATAGACTTTCTCTATATAAAGAGACGTGAGGGAAACATTAAAATACAATCAGTTGTGTATCTAGAAGCTAGAGAACATGATTCTAAAGCTTTTTGAGCAACTATAAGAGATTAGTGGGCAAAGAGAATAAGAGATTGAGGGGGTTCTGAAGCAACCTTCGAGTTTCTTATTTCCCACCTTTCTCTTTTGTAGTTTTTGATTTATGATTTGTGATTTTATCTATGTTCAGATGGTTAAGTTTATGGATTGCTAAATTCCTAGTAAGGGTAAAGATGTAGCGTGATTCGAATTAACTTAATTCTATAATTTTAATTATGATTATGGAATTTGAATTTTAAATATATATATATATATTTGATTTTGATAATTATATTGTTTTTGTAACTGGTCACCATAGAATCTAATCTGTGGGTGAATTTCAAGAACCAAGAGGAGAAGAGCAAGCTTAGACTTAGAAAGATAGACATAGATAATTAGATTAGAGATAAATCTAGAAATTTGTGGTGATTTAGGTTGTAGTTTTATGGTTTGGTTAGATATGTGGATTGTGCGAGAACAAATTCAATTTTAATTAAACACAAACTAATATGCTAAGAGGTGATTAGAATATAATAGAAACAACTATTACTATAATTGCATAGAGTCTAATCAAGAAAGTGAATTGAGTTATCTCGGTAGGTGAATCTAAATCCTTTGACACTTCTAGTGATTGAATTAAACTTATAAATTGAATTGTTTGCTTTCATTTTAATTTCCAATTTCCCAATTGAATTGCTAATTGCTCTTGGATTAAAAACTATGAATTGGCTGATTTCACAATCTCCCTTGGGTTTGACTCTGGAATACTCAAGACTTTTTATTACTACGATTGACCCTGTATACTTGCAGGACTTGATCAGCATCGTCGGTGCCACTTATCATCCATCTTCTCTCCTCCATTGAAGGTTGCCACTGTCCTCGTCAGACCAGCTTATAGTCCAAATTTCATCTTCAAGCGTTACTAGATTTTGTGTGTTGTATGTGTTCTTCGCCTTGAGTTCATGTTCATGTTCATGAGTGCCTCCGTGAACAACACTGGTCCATATCTATGTTTTGGCTAGCTGTTTCTTTCTCATCTGTCTAGGTTTGGTTTGCTATACTTATTCACTTAAACTTTTATACTGTTTGGTGTTAGTTGATTTTCTCATCTCATCTGTACTTTGGTCTAAAAAAAAAAAGAAAAAAAAAGAATTAGAGGACATGGAATGGAATATGTAACAAGTAGGAAAAATGGCCTTGGTTTTTTAGGCCTTCTGCACTGACTAGTGTATATTTTCAATTTTTAGTTCTTGGGGAGCGAGGCTTCAGTTTGAATAGCAAATTTGTGGTTGATAGTGGTTTTATTTTATTGCGGATGGGTAATTGTTTGTGTCTTGTTGAATCATCTGTTACGTGTGGTCTTGAGCTTTATGGTTGTTATGCAATGACAGAAGATTAAACGAGTGATGCTTGATACAACATTGGTATGAGCTTCACTTTATTGCTCTTGTTCTATTTTTATTCATAGTTTCTTGGTGGTTTAAAAGTTATAGAATTGAGGTGCAAGGAATTGTAATTATAAATGTAATTGATTGTCATTTAAAAACAATGACTAAGTAATGGAATGCATCTTTTTTGGAATTGACCAGTTGTGTATATTTTTTTTACAGGTTTATTTTTCAAATTTTTTTAAGACTAGGCCAACCCTACCCCATCCTGTTTTGGCCCGTCCCTTGCAGGCTATGGGTTGCTTCGGGTCGGGAAGGGCCATGCCTGGAAAACCAAGCCCGGCCCTTTCTTTGGGTAGAACATCAGGCAGGGATCAGCCTGGTCCCATCTCGATCCGTGCATAGTCCTAGACCATATATTGGTATTACTGTATAAAAAAGTGGACATATAAAAAATCATCAATATAAAATATAAAATTTATAATAAACCATAATCTTAAACTATGAACAAACCATTAACTCTGCACCTTATTTAATGCTTCGTGCAATGCACAAAAATATATATCTAATTAAAAAATACGAAAGGAAGAGTAGCCTAACCTATTATTCCATTCGATTCATAATTATAAAGTGTTGTTTTGGTATTTTCCACACAAATAAAATAAACCATTAAATCATCTATGTTATTGTAAAATTCGACAGTCTTTTACTAAAATGCCCTTAAATTAAATATTCTCTTAAATACTCCATTTCATACTAATGAAGGGTAAAATAGCAAAAAAAATGATTAATACTTCATTAAATTCTAAGGCAACAAATATTTTGAAAAAACTATGAAAACTCTGAAATAATAATTATTATGAACTAGAGTGTATTTACTAATCTATAAATTTTGTAGAGGGAGCCAAATTATGTAGTTTGAATTGTGAATAGTATTCTTTTTACCACGTGATTTGGTTGTTTGCTTTTTAATTATTTGAGTGATTTAAATTTGAATTAATTAAAGTTAAATTTATAATACTATATTTATTTATCTCAAATGTTTATTTCTGGGCAATGCATGTGTCATTCATTCTAGTTATCCAATAACAATTTACTATAACCTCTGATCCTAGCTATATATAAGTCACAATTTAGAAATAATTATTGATCCTTAATATAAGTTCTTTTAAAGAATCAATGATACATTAAAGATTTATTTTCAAATTTTGTAACAACCCTAATTAAATGTTTTGGATGCACATTTGGGATAAATAAAAATTTTCTATTGGAACTAAGTAGGATTAGACAGGGGTAGGATCATAGGGAAGAGAGTAAAAACAGTAACAAATTAAAGTAGAGGTGTCAACTTATATTTTTCCATTGAAGAGGACTTCTTAAACTTTACATCAACCCAAAGACCACTTTAATTGGATTTTTGTGGATTAAGTTATGATTTTTGAAAGATGATCAAATTTTTGAAAATAAAACTAGCCATCACCACAGCGCCATTACAGAATTTGGGAGGCAGAATTGGTCAATGTCATGGCGCTGAATAAACTCACTGTGGCACTAGTTGTGAAATTTGTATAAATTGGAAAGCCCCTAGTTCATCGAAACAGAGGAATTCATGGGAGAATCGGTGGCTCTGTTAGGGTTTTGGCATTCTAGCATGGAAGATGTGATTTCTTAGCTCTAGGAGGTTTAATTATTCAAAGTAAAGTGGTTTCTTTACCATCCTCTCCTCTTTTCTCAAGTTTAATGGTGGATTTTCGTGGGTATTATTAGGGTTCTGATTTCTTCCATGTTCTGACCAAATATTTCATGTTCAAATGTCTCAATGAAGTGTTGGAAAGCATATTCAAGCTTTAAGTGTGAGATTTTGGGCTATTCTTGCTTGTGGTTATTAAACCCATTTTCTTTGGGGTTTTTCATGGTGCATAAAGTTTCTAAGTTGTTTTATGTTAGGGAGAGCTAATTTGGGATTCCTGAAAAGTGGGTATGGTAGTGGTTTCTTGATTGTGTAGAGTAGAAGCTTGGAATCCCAATTATTGATCAATTAGAGGATATGCTAACATTTGAATTATATATAAATGGGTTGTGTAGAGTATCAACTTACTTGGTGGAAGTTTCTATGGTCTAAGAAGTTGTAGGGAAACAACGAATTCATTGGTAAGTGGCTATGTGATTGTATGAAGCATTTGCATCTTATTGTTGTTAAAAGATCTTGGTAATTGGAATTGTGTAAATAAGATTGTAGGCATTGTATTTGTAACACCTTAACTATAGACCATGTTTCTCATATATTAGACCTCACTTAAGTCCGTTTAATCATGTTTAGAAACTTGAATTACATGAGGGACAAATATAAAAAAATTTAAAACTTTTTGTTACTATTCATTTGATCACTCCATTTTCTAAACTGAATTTTGAAAATTTATAATTAAATCTAGAAAAATAGTATGAGGTGATTCAAATCTTTAAAAATAGCTTAAAATATTCTTTATATGGAAAAATTTCAAACAAGGTTTTAATCATGCCAATTTGTACAGTATTGAGCACAAAAATTACTATTCAAATGATCATTTTATATCTTCACAAAAATTTAGTCTTAATTTTAAAAATTCAGTTCTCAGCCTATACTAAGCCAAATTAGGCATGCATTATGCTATTGAAAATCTTTATATGTCTAATTTACAGCCATAATTTATTATACATTTATTTAACTAAAACAAAGCATGATATCATCTTAAATCACTAAGGGTTAGAATTTAACTTTTACTGGAATAGTTTTAGGAAAATATGCATATCTCTCCTTTTATAACTCTAATTGCTTTCAAACTAGGTGCATATTAAACTTAAAAATATATCTTTCTAATATACAAACCACTGAATTTTTGGAACTCTGTATGATTTTATACTACCTTTTAAAATGAGTGATACTTACAATAAAATTTGTAGTTTTCACATTACAGCCCAGTTTTGATCTTGAATTTCAAAATTACACTATAAATCATATATATGCCCAATTTAAGTGTTCTTTGACTTTTTAAAAATCTTATTCTATCTACTTTCAAAGCATTTATAGATGTATATTAAATGCTCTATTTTACATGGGGTATTCCTATTTCTTCCATAACTGGTCATCTTGGACAAATTTTGAATTTCAAACTTCTAAACCATTATCATTCATAACATACATGGTTCACAGTAGTCCAAATCATATTCATAACATTATAAGAAGCCTAAAAGAACATAATTACAGCAATGTAAAGCCTTATGAATTCTCATATAATTTTACACAAAATAGTAAAGAGAAATAGATCAATAGCAATCTAATCATTGAAATCTCTCTTTGCTCCTTGCTCCTTGCCTCCATGGGATACTTGCCATCTCTTGGACCTAGCATTTAGGATGCATGAAGGGATGAGATTGGGACAATCTTAGTAGCATGTCACATTTCATACAATTATGTTATTTATTTCTCATAAAGTTCACAGATAATCACATTGATCACAAAATACCATATTAGTTATAAAAATTTTACCAACATAACGGTTTAAAAAATAGACATCCCAACGAATGAAATCCCTCATTTTATAGTCAAAATCAATCAAAGAAAACACAATTCATAATATGGCTATACAATTTCATCATAGAAACATATTGAGATAACATAAAGTAATAAAAAGGACTTAACTACCTTTGGTGATATTCTTAACTATATCCTTTGCTTCCAATGATCTCACTTGCTTTCTCAAGCCTCCTTAAGTCCCTCAGCATCATCAAATGCTTACTCAATTAACTAGATCAAGTAGCCACTTCACAAAGTCTCATGTAAAACCCTAAAAACTCAATTTCTTTATCTTAAGCTTAATCTTTAAGCCAATATTTGTCTTTTAAGGTTTTTCATTATGGGAAACTCATTTTTGCCATCAAATTAATGAAAATCCAACTCCTTCTAACCCTAATGGTTTGGAGAAAATCTGCCATGAAGGAGGAAGACTTGGTTTTTCGTAAGACCTGCTTCAAACATACTACAACTTGCTCTTTAAGCAAAAACTCGTGCTTTCTCGTAATCCTATGGTATAAAAACTTCCCTCCCTTAAACATGCTTTTGCCAAAATTGGGTAGCAAGTGGAAGAGAATAAATTTCAAGAAAACCATCTCAAACTACCAAGAAATTAAGCTAGAACACTTGGAAATTGAAAGGAGCATACTTAACAATTTCTTTGAAATTTTTCCTCTCCTTTTCTCTTATTTTTCTCTTCACCTCTCGTAGCCTTCTTGTTCTCCACTTGCAGACCACTCCCTTCCCTCTTTCTAAGTGTATATTCGGCCAAGGGAGGTGGGAGTATATAAAGCATGCTTTACCTTGGTTAATGACATGGTTAAGTTACTTTTATCAAATTTAACCATTACGTCTTGCAATTCAATAATAAACTAATTTAATTCTCCCATGTGATTGAAAGGTGGCGCCATATGGAGGGGTAAAATTGTCCAAAATACTACATAATTTTCCTAATCCAATTATGTCATCTACTGATTATTTTATACTTGAATCGGTAAAGTTACTTTTTGCAATATTAAATTACTTTATAAATATAGGATTAAAGTAAACTTGTATTTGAGAATACTTTATTATTATATCTCCTAAAAACTCTTTTTATTATGTCCAACCATTTTTCTATCTGTCTTTTTATTTTTTACTGAGTTAAAAGTAACTTTTTTCATTATAGTCACTTTTTAATTTTTTACACTGATTATTTTTTTATTCTTAATTAGTTAACCTCAGAGCTATATATTATTGGGTTCGTCTTGTTTTGAGCTTCATTTTGACAGTAATTTTGCATATTTACAAAATTACCCCTAACTTGAGAAAACATTATTTTTAATTTTTCGATTCTTTAGCTGTAATTTCCCGTAATACTTATATATTATGTGACTTTCCTCCTTTTAGGGACTAAATTGAAAAAACTTTATTTCTTTGAATTAAAATATAATTTTCTCATTTTTCCATCTATACTTAAAAAAGGACTTCTTTGCCCCTTTTTATGCTTCACGTTGTCTCTCCGTTTTTCCTAATTCCTTATGTATTTTCTGATATTTAGTCTTTTAGGGATATTACAGTATTAACCACATTTTATGTTTAGAGCATTGTATACTAATTTGGATTGCATCCCTCTTGTATATATGTAGTTGGTTCTTTAATGGCTTACTGAGGTGTTATATGAGTTTGGCAACTTAAGGTAACCAAGGAGCAGCTTTGGTTTTTCTAAACTTTTTATATCAAGATATGCATCTTTATGACATGGCTAGTTAATTTTTCTTGCACTCTTTGCTCTTTCAAAGCCAATTTAAGAATTGGGAATTTGCTAAATGAAGATTCATGTATGGGAAAACTAAATGTTTAGATTGATATATATGAATTAGAGTGCATCCCCATGTTTTATATCTTGTGTAAAGTTATTATGCTGGCATGATGATGATGATGATGATGATGAATAAAACATGAAAACATGGTAGCATGATATATTAGCATTGTCACCATTTATTATGCATGATTAAGCATGTTCTAGTTAGGTGATGATGTCGTTGAATGTCACATGATATGTCAATCAACTAAATGGCTCACAAGGCCTTGTGTCTATGCAGTGAGATTTATTATATCCATATCACAAAATCATAGTCCTTTGACCATGAGACCCAAATAGTTGTGAATTAGGGATGCACTTTCTCTAAATCACTACTAATTTAGGTGGTCTAGGAGAAGGAAAGTCATGGTCCAATCGTTAGTGTAATGACCTTTAGTCAAGTCATAACTAGTGGGAGGTGAGATTAGTGGTTACCCCAAAATCAGCCTTTATCAATTGTTGCAAGGGGGCTACTTGTTAATGTTACCATATAATGGTAATTAGCTCATGGTTCTAGCCGTAATTATTAGGGGTTTCATTACATATCATATACAATGCATCTTGTATTGCATATTTCATGCATATAAACTTGTATTTGAACCATGGTACTTATCAAAGTTTCCCCTTGGCCATTGGGACTTTTTCTCACTCCCCCTATGGTTAACATTTTTAGGAAATGACTCTAACTTTAATAAGGAGAAAATTAAGGAGAGGTAGTCTCCTTGCTAACACAGTACCGTTGTTTGATATGATTTTATTTAGAACATATGTTATATTTGTATAGTATTATACTATGTGTAGGACATTAAATTGATGCCATATGTAATGTTGTCCTGTGAGTCCCTTGGGATTGTTTTTGGCTTTTTGTCTCTTATGCATGACTCATGTCACTTATGATCTCAAGGTTGGTTGAGGCTATGATATGAATAGACATGTATGTTGTGTTGATTTGAGAATGCATGCATTATGCTAATGGTGGTCTAAACCTTTTTGATGCCTCTGTAAAGTTTGCTATTAAGGCTATGGAGTATTCTAGGGTATGTGGCCTATCTGTTGTTATAGTAAGCCTAGGCCTAGGGTGTTGGTTGCCCTATGTGTATTTTGATGAGATAGGGTGGTCCATAAGGTCATTTGGGGTTTTTTGTGAATTTGGTGGAAAATGGGTATGTCATCCATTAGTAAAGTTTGGAGTTTAAGGAAGTCAAATCCAAGGGAAGCGGTTTTCTTAAGTTGCAACCACCTTGAACATGGTCCTTGTGTCATTTGTGACTTGTTGGAACATTTTTTGTGGTTAAATAGTTTATGGTTTGGTTTTGAGAGGTGTTAAAGCCTAAAAGTGATCATTTTGGTCTTGGGGTGTAAAATCTGTATACGGAGGAATTTTGAGGTGCAATTTGTACTCGTAGTTGGAGGGGATTGTATGTGCTTATAATCATGTGAATCAGAGGTCTATGTTGGAAGTTATGCACGTATGAAGTTTGCTTAAAAATTCATATTTTGCTGTCTATGATAGCAAGGGCTAGCACTGTGGCACCACTATGATTGGCAGCAGTGCCACAGTAGGAATTTTGTCTCCATGGTTCTTTTCCTTCCTGGTCACGCCCCTTGATTGCTTGATCATATCTCTCTCAACTTTCTAAGTCTTTTCCTCATGTTTCTCATCCTAATGTGTCCTTTTCATAGTGTTTTAACTGGATCTTAGTTTGAAACTCTTAGGAGGTTACAAATTTACCCTTTAGAATTACTCCCTCTGGTCCTTAATATAAGATCATTTTAACCGAATCAAGCGGATTAAGAATTGGAATTAAAACTAATTAACTACCTCAATTTCTCCAAAAATCCCAACATTTTTCTAAAACTACCCTTATTTAATAACTTTCTCTTTCTCTTTGAATACATTAAATAGGGATATTTTTTGAAAATGTATAATAAATATTACCTCGTATATTATAAGGGATCTTATATTTAGGATCAGAATAAAAGATCCTATATATAGGATCGGAGGTAGTATAAAAGAAAGAATAATCAAAACAGTTAGGTAAAGAGAGATTAAGAGAGGGAGTGATTAAAATGGGTTAAAACTTAATGAGTTCAAATAAGGGTAATTTTGTAAAATTGAGATAATTTTAAAAAATTCAATGCCATTAACTAATTTTAATAGGTTTTCTTATTTTGTATAAATTAGTTAAAAGTAACTTATTTATAAAATCAGAGGTATTATAATACAACTAAATCTACCTTGTATATTATACAAAATCTAAGAAATAAGCAGCACTGTTATTGACTAGGGGTGGGGGTAAACTGGGTTGGATTGAGTTTACTATCAAACCATGGTCTAGTCTTGTAGGGAGGTTGAGTTTAGTTCAAGAACCTGTGGTATGGTCTGGTCTAGCCAGGTTTTTAAGCAGACCGAGCAAGACTAGTCCAGCTTGGGCTAGACCGGATTCTGCACTAAACCTTCCTTGAAATATATGGATCTAAGAGTATCAATAGAAAAATTAAACAGTATTGATGAAGAAAATGACACTAGAAAACTAACAAACACTATCTAAACCAAACCAATCAATTTTTTTGGCAACAAATACTAATAAAATTAAAGATCCAACAAATCTAATCAAATCAAAGATCAATAGTATTACAATATCAACAAAACAATATATAGCAAATCCATTAATTTTGGAGAAAGTTGAGAAGAATCTTCTTGGTAAAAAAAAAAAAAGAGAAGAATCCTCTTTTTTCTAGCCTCATATGTTGAACTCATAGAACGAAGGAGGAGGCAATTATTCATTCTTTTCTTTTTCTTTTTCTTTGCCATTACTGTAACAAAACAAGGTTGGGATTAAAAATAAAGAAGAGCATGAAAATCAACCCACATCAACAATGATAGAATATTCATCTATTATGAATTTGAACAACCCAAACAGTGATTGAAAGCATTGCCACACACAAATTTGGATTATAAAGCATAGTCACACCATCATAGAGATTGAAAGAAGGGGGAGATGTGCATTGTTTGTTCAGATTTTCATTCACAATGAAGGAACGACATCTAATATGAAATTCAACTTCAATAGATATGAGCTTCAAATGCTCAAATATACTCTGCCCATGGAGGAACACCAACAAAGAGAGTTGCCGGCAAACAAGGAAGACCAAGAATCGAAGATGAAGTCCATAAGATAGAGGTTGCATGAGATGAGAGACATAGAGAGATGCCGATGATGGCTGATGGCACTAAGACAAGATGGAGAAGTGGTGAGCAGACTATGATGATGAGGAGAGATGGCGAACAATGAAGGAGACCTAAGGATGGAGTTGAGAGGAGATGAGAGGAAGGGTCAAAATGGTACTCTATGAGTGAGAGTGTTATGTGATGTTAAAGATAAAGAGCTGGGTTTTCTTTAGTCACATAAATGACATCGTTAATTTTTATATATATATATATAAAGAATACACCTTTGGGCTGGGTCAAACCAATTGGTATGAAGGGGCAAACTGTAACTCAGTCTAACCTAGTCAACTAACCCATCCCAAACCTCGAGTTTTTGGTCTCGGGATAATAAGATTAGGTTCATTTTGGATTAGGTTCATCGAGTTGGACTGAGTTGGGTAGGCTCGGGTTTTTTTATCTCTATCTTTATTAATGACTAATGAATAATATCAGATATTATAAATTTTATATATTATATGAATTTTAATATCCAAATAAATTAAATGTATTTAGAATTAATTTAAAATTAACACACACACATATATACATATATTAGGGTAAAAAGGGAAAAAAAGCTATAATTCATTTAATTCTAGGAAAAATGACACTTGAAGCCCAAATTTTTAATTAATGTCATTTTAGGACCAAAAAATTAAAAAATGACAGAAATGGACCATAGTCTCAAATTAATTAAAATTTTAAATAGGAAATAACCTAAATGCCCTTGTTAAAAAGTTTTAAACTCAACATCTGCTTTTTACTACTCTTTTTCCACAAGTTGATACTGAACTTTCTCAATTTTACACTAAACACATTATTATAATGAAAGAATTCAATTGAAGAAGTTTAGTGTAAAATCGAGAAAGTTGAGTGTCAAATTGTGGAATATGAGTAGTAAAAAGCGGAAGTTGAGTGTAAAATTCTGAGATTTGTCCAATGTAAAATCGGGGTTCTTCAGTATTTAATTGTGGGACATAAGTAGTAAAACACGGAAGTTGAGTGTAAAATTATGAGAGTTAAATTCTTTAATGTGTTCAGTGTAAAATTGGGGAAGTTCAGTATCAAATTATGGAAGATGAGTAGTAAAAAAAAGATATTGAGTGTAAAACTTTTTAACAAGGACATTTAGATCATTTCTTATTTAAAATTTTAATTAATTTGAGACTATGGTCTTTTTCTGTCATTTTTGAATTTTTTTATCATAAAATAGTATTAATTAAAAGTTTTGGTATTCAAGTGTCATATCTACTTTATAATAACTCTTAAATAATGATTTAATTATTTCCTTGTAAAACTTACAAACAATAGAACATTTTATACTCTTCCATTCTGTTTGTTCAATTCTATTAATAACACTTTCATTCCATTTTATTATAAACTCCATCATACCCAAAAAGTAAAGTTAAAAGATTAAAAAAAACATTTTAACTTTGAAAACATAACATAAAAAGAATGTCATTATGTATAATTTTGATATTGAACATGGAGATTGATTGATACCTAACGTGCCACTTATAATGGTAACATATTACATGTGAGATAACTTTTCACCTCATTTATTTTTCCTCTTTCAGTTGGCAAGAATGATGAAAAGTTACATCTTGAAAGTATAAAAGAAATACATGTTTCCCTAGTTAATATAATTCAGCAGCACATAAAAATAAATTTAAAAAAATTAACTAATTAAAATTTACTTTAATTAAGGATAAATATAATTAAACCCATAATAAAACTAGTGAACTATCGTATTACATTATCCAAAAATTCAAGCTTGTCTATTTGAATTCTTATCATTTACTCTTTCCATTTCTTTTTAACTTCCATTTTTATAGAAAATTTGTTTTTAGTGATCCTTTTTAAACTTTCAAGATAATATTAATTACTATATTTTCTCAACTATACTCTCATTTGTCATTTTGAAAGTCAAATATTTAGGGGTGTACAAAAACCGAACAAGATCGAGTTGATAGTTAACCTAATGCCCGGTCTTTGTAAGGTTGGGTGACACCGGGCTAACTCAGTATACAACACTTAGGTTGCCATGATCTTAAAAAGTATTTAAAAATAAAAAAAATAAATTTTATTTATTAACAAAAATATAATTACATTTATTCAAAATATACTTCCTTAAAAATAATATTATAATAAAAAATAACATTTGTTAAAATAATAAATATTTAATAATAATGTATTATTTTTACACAATATTAAGAAATCAATCTAAAATTTTAAATTAAATTCTTAAAAATATTTACAATAATGATATAACCAATATATTTCATATGTTGTACCAAGAAAAATATCATATAAATTTTTTTAAGGAACATATAAAATTATATATATATATATAAATACTAGGATCGGGTGAGACCAAGTTTGTCATCAACTCAAGACCTAACCTGACTCAGTCTTCGAGACAACTCAATATGTCGGGTAGAGCCAGACCACTGGGTTAGTTAAACACCCCCTACAAATATTTAGTATTTCTTTAAGGGCATATTAGAAAATTTTAAATAAATTTTAATGTATTAATTATAATTCCTGTGTGTTAAAACCTTAATGACAAATAAAAAGAAGCAATAGGGAATACATGTAGTGGATGTATATATATTTGTTATTTTGCTTCACACATCTTAGCTCAATCAGCAATATGACTTGTTACTACTTTGCCAGAATTAGTGCAAGATTTGAATTGATAGATGTGATCCTTCACTTGAAATATCAAGCAATCTTTGTCATTATGATTTATTTCTCTTTCTGTCCTCCTATAAGCTTTATATAATTTTATTATAAGATTATGCACATTTTATAAGGAACATCAATTGTTTTTTCCTAAATGTCCTTGATTTAATATTCTCATATTTAATATATTGGATATTTGCTCTTATGATTATATTAATAATTCATTAAGGATAAATTGAGAAAGTTTTTAAATTGTTTACATTAACTAATATTAATTGATTTTCTTTACTCCTTATAATTTAGTTAAAAGAGACTCTTAAAATAAGGATCGAGGGAATAAGACCCTGCTATACCAAAACCACTTATTTGTCATGGACCAATTCTATGTGAAAACATTAAGAAATTCCATGAGAAATACATTTCTCACAGAATTTCTCACACATAAAGTATCGTGAGAAATATGCCTATGGGAAAATTTTTTTTTTTACAAATTGTAGCCATGAGAACTATTTCTCATGAAATTTTTCATGGAACAAACCAATGAGAAAAGGTTCTCATGGAAGACCTGCTGTGAGCATTTCTCTCAGGTTTGTTTCCATGAGAATTTTTCATGGAACATATTCCACGAGAAAATCTCATAGGCAAGTAGTCTGTAAGAAATTCTCATGGACTAACTTTGGAAAAATCCATGAGAAATTGGTCCTTTTAACAGGTGATCTTCCCTTTTATTTGATAGATTTTCTCATGGAAAATTTCATGAGAAACTGTTAAACTTTTGTCATAATCAATTTTGCTTTCTTGCACATTGACTTGCGTTCAAATTTTACAAAAAATACCAAGAACAAGAAATATTTTAGTATCTAATATATGTTAACAATAATAATTTTTCATCATCACAAAGTCAAAGTTTACAACCAACCAAAATCAATAGTTTTACTTACTTTGGCAACTAACAATTTTTAAAACAATTTAGGACAAGCATCATAATTAACTTAATAACTATCCTCCTCTTCAACATTCCCATCCATGTCACCATCATTGCTTCCTTCATCATCATCATCATCATCATCTCCCTCACTATTTTCTTCTCTAGCATCATCACCATCATGTGAAGGTTGAGAAGGACCAACCTGATTGATACCTTCTAAGTCTATCCGTGCCATAATTTTCTTCATCAAATCCTTAGTTATTTTGAATTTTTCTTCTCATATTTGTTCTCATACTTTATGTTCCTCATTTAATTTGTTAACCACTATAGTCAAGCTCTTTGTGTTCCTTATTCAATTTGTTAACCACTACAGCCAAGCTCTCCTCATAAACTTTTACTTGTTTGGCAAGTTTGTCTTACAACTTCTTTTCAAAAGATTCTCTAAGCTGTGCAAGCTCACCAGAGTTTTAGCTTGGCGTTCCATGAGAATCAATAAGGCTAGTGAGTGATCCAAATCCACACACATGCCCTTTCTTATTTTTTTTCTCTAATAACTGGAAGCCATGTAGCATTCTCAGAGAGATTTAAGCCTTCACCTTGACTTTTTTTCAGTTTCTCAAATTATTTCTACATCAACAATAAACAAAGTTGTAAATCATATATTCATAATATGAATTAAATGAGTGCTGATTTGTCTTGAAGAAATTAAAACGGAATCATTTAACCAAAATTAATAAAGTATGTAATATACGATGTTTTAATATTAATATATGTTTTCTTGTGATATATAAAATTCATTCCAAATATATATATGTGTCACTGTTTTCTCTTTATTAGTTAGAGTTACATCATCTAATTATACATTAGAAATTACACATGTCTTTTTTTAAATAAAAAAATCAATATAATACATAATATTGATATGTTAAGTATAGTGTTAAACAAACCCATCCTACAATGAATCATGGAAACAAGAAGTTACCAAAATATAAAAGGTTAAAATTTGAAAGATTATGAGATAGAACTGCAAAACAATCCACATGTATTTAAGATATTACTATTGAAATACTTCTCTTGTCAACAAAGGGTTTTATACCCAAGTTTTTGTGATGGGTTATTATTGTTGAAGCTGATTATTTCAAAAATTTACTCATATTGGCCTTTTGTCATGTTCCTATAGTAAATTGCAATTTATTATTTGTCATGTTCCTTGTGGTCGGGAGCATTGGAGAAAGGATTTAGGGATTAGGCTTATAGATGAAACTGAGAATGAGGTAAGGGAGGCTTGGAAGAAATAGAGGAAAATGAAGTAATAGAGGCATAAATTTTATGAATTAGGGCTTAAGAATAAGGAGTAAAAAATTTTAAAACTTAAAATAAGTTTTATACTTCTCACAAAAAGATAGCCCTAAGAACTTCTCACGAAACAATAACCGTGAGAACTTCTCACAGCAAAACCATATGTGAGAAACACATATTGAGCAAATGCCAAGACAAAGTGCACATAAAGGACATGTTCTCACAGAGAAGTTCTCATGGTCACCTACCTGTGAGAAAACTTATATCAAAAGAAAACATTACCCAAAGCTAAAAGTTCATACACTTGTCACGGGCTAGCCTTCTGTGAGCAATTCTCACAACCAAGTTGCCATTAGAAGTTCTCACATCTACATTTCCATGAGAATATCAATGTGCAAGGAAAAAAGAGGAAACCTAATGTTGAAATGGTTCTCACTGGCAAAGAGGCGTGAACATTTCTTATGGCTTGAAATCCATGAGAAAAACTGTACAAAGAGATAAGAAGATGGGGTTGACATATTCTTTCTAGGTTTCTCATGAAGTATGTTCCTAAGAAGATTCGACCTAATGTCTCATAGATTCGACCTATGTGTTATGAGAATTGTTCGTGCTAGCTTCTTGCCTCCATGCTCAAAAGTACTCACAAAATTTCTCACACCATTCTCATGGATTCTTGTCTCTACCCCTAGTCCATGAGAATTATCCATAACAAATGCATCTGAAATGAATTTCCATGAGAAAGTATCACCAATATTTTGATTGTGAGAACTTTCCATGAGAAAATAACTGATTTGGTATAATACTTCACAAGGCACACTAATTTTTTTCCTAAATACTTTTAATTTAATACTTTCACATTTAATGTATTGAACATTCTTTCTCAGAAGTATTAATTAAGAGTTCATTAATAAAGGTAAGTTGAGAGAGATTTTAAAATTTTCTATAAATTTATTAATCTTAATTAATTTTAACTAATTTTTTTGTCCTGATAATTTGGTTAAGTAGCTCTTATAATAAGAATCAGAGTAAATACTATATTATTTACTGTAAAATAATTTTACTATTCTCAGTTTGAACTACATGATTTAACATTAAATTATATAGTTGATTCATAAGAATAGCAATTATATATTTATATGCTGGCCAAAGATTATTCTACTTAACAAGAATATGGCTAGCCCATACCTAATAAAAATATGGATTTGAATTTTGCTATTAATGTTAGAAATATGTGGATAAATAAGTTATAAATACCTAATTTATATGTACTTTTTGAGTCATAAAACATGATGTTCTAATCTTAATAAGCTTTTAAGACCTAATTCATTTAATTGTTTTTCTATATAGAATACTATAAAAGAAAAAAATTTTAGGTGTTACCCTATAGTGGTTAGTGTTATGGGTGTTTACCAGTGCAGTTTGATTCAGTTTTAGGCAAAAACTAAACCAATTGATTTGCCTTTTCTTGGGATCTTATTGGTTTCAATTATAATTGATTCGGTTCGGTTCAACCATTGGTTTGGTTTGGTTTAGGCTTGATTCATACTTTTCAATTTTTTTTTTTAAATAGCATCTTTCTTAAAAAATTAAATTAAATAGGTTACATATAGATATTTTATGAACATAAATTATATCTAAATAATTTACTAACAAATATATTTTATCAACATTAGATAAGTGACAAAATGAGTATGGTTATGAGTAATTGGGTATATTTATATATTATAATTTATTATAATATATTTATCAGGTGTGGTTCAGTTTGGTTCAAATCTCAGTGCACTAAAATAGAACTGAACTGAACCAAACTAAGTCAATTTTAGTAGAGAAAAACCAAGATAAACCTTGTTTCAATTCGGTTTAGATTGGCTTTTTGTTGGTTTGATTCGATGTGATTGGTTTGGTTCAGTTTTGAACACCTTTAGTTAGTGTAGAAGAGGCCTAAGGGATGTACAACATGGTTGAATCTCATTTAATGTAAGGATGCTGAAATTTTAGTCAGTTGGTAGTTGTTGGAACTTCAATAATCTTTCATTAATGCTTAACTATCAAAATGTTTAAGAGGTTTTCAATAAAATCAACAATCATAGTCTATTTCTTAAGATGAACTAAACATGTCCAAATCACATTGCAATTATATGGTGTACATGTATCTAGTAAATTTCATTGTTTTGAAAACAAGTTCGCTTTCCATAAATTTTCATTGGCTCTAGTTCTCTATCAATTTAGGTGAAATCACAATTTAAAATCAATTGAAGCAATTAGTAATTAGAACTGTCAATTCGGGCCGGGCCAAAAAGCCCGAATTGAAAAACGGGCTTGGTTTTCCAAGCCTGAGCCCGCAGGGACGGGCCTACAGGCTGGCCCGCGGGCTTTTTTTAATTTTTTAATATTTTTTTTATGTTTTTTAATACATTTTTTTATACAATTATTTAAATTGATACAACTAATTATCATCATAATTTAAATTAATATAACTAATTATCATAATTCATTAAAAATTAACATAATATTTAAATTTTATAATTTATATATCATTAATTGATAAAATAATATGTATTTTTTAATATTTTAAACTAAAAATAAAAAATAAAAATAAAAAAGTCTCGGGCTTTCGGGTCGGCCCACCATGGGCCGGGCTCAAAAAGCCCGGATTATATATTTATTCCCAAAATTGAGGCCCGAGCCTGCTCATTTTTTGGGTTTTTCGGGCCTGCCCGTCGGACTTGACCCATTTTGACGGCTCTATTAATAATAAAGAAAGACTTTTACTTTCTATTTGGTTTGAGAGATTTAGAGAGTAAAAGAGATGAGAGGCCCTCCCCTAACCCCAACTAAACATACTCTTAACTAAGAGAAAATAGTAAAAATGAAAGAATGAGTAGTAAAATTGAAAATATAAATAGCAACAATGTCCTATTTTATGCTGAGAAGAAGTTCCTTTCAAAGTAGTTCTAATTCTCAATCAATTCTTGGAATTGTTTGGTTTTCTCAAAGCCTGATAATACTTAACCACATAACTTTGTTTGTTTAGCATCAATTTTTGATGTTTGCTCTATGTTTTTTGGGCATTAACTCATTGAAGATTTCTGAAGCAAAATCAGAAACTGAAATATATATATATATATATAGAGAGAGAGAGAGAGAGAGACACACACACACACACAATATTGCCAATTTATGTTATCCTATATTGAACAAGAGCACACGTTTGAAACCCCCCCCCCCAAACAAAAAAAAAGTACAACTAATTAATTTTCTGGTAAACTCTAGCAATTTTGAATTTTGAGATACTATTAATTAGTTTTATAACATGTGAAATTGGTCTATTAATTTGACCCAAAAAAAATAACATGTGCACTGGACTTAGTAGGATGACGAGCTTAATTGATCTGAACATGTTAAATAATTAGTAATACACACACACATGATCATATGGACATTAAAGTTCTAACAAATATTGTCTACCATTGATTGATACGTATTTATGTTTGTGTGTCTATACCTCTATATATAAACACATGTGAGTGTTTGTATGTACTCCCTTTGTCTTCTTATATATTTTCCCTGGTTTTATTTAAAAGGCGATTTTAATTAACTTGAGACATATTATGAAAATTAGTTAAAATTAGTTTGTATCATTAAATTTATGAAAAGTTAACTTAACTTTCAAAATTTACTGTTGCATTAATACTTTAAGAAACTTTTAAAAGTTGATAAAGAGTGTTTTATGCAAAGGATAAATTTGAAAAATATTCATTAATATTTTATTGAACTTCCAAAACGTCTTATATAAGAACCAAAATTTACTTCAAAATTCTTTCTTATAAATAAGATTAGAGAAAGTAAGTCTTTTAAGATTTTATTACACATGATTAGAAATATAATAGCAATGTGCCAAAGTTGTTTTCAATACTTCTACTTCGTCCATCCTTATTTGTTGTATTTTAAGATTGTAGCACATAGATTAAGAAAGCTTTGATTAATGCAAAATACAAAAATACTCTCATTTAAAAAATCTTTGAAATGAAATAAACTTCAAAAGAATAAGTAGTAGATAAGAAAAAAAAAAGAGAGATTAATAAATGAGAGTATAGTTGGAAAACAAAAATTAATTATGTATTGATTTTGTCAAATAACAATAATTTTGAAAAAAGAAAAAGAAAAAAACAATGATAGATATGAGATGGAGGGAGTATTTATATGTTTGTTTTGGCATGACACTTGTTATATATGATGTGTCTATTTTGTACTTATAAAATATCTATATTTAAACTCTAAATTGTGTAAAAGAATAAATTTAATTAATTATTTTAGTTGAATTTTACATATATTTATGTTTTGATATATTTTAAGGCCAATTTGCGTGAATTATCGGGCTTTTATGGGCTTTTGGACCTCCTCTATATAAAAGGAAGCATAAAAACACAAAAACACATTCAGTTAAGCATCCAAAGACCAAAGAACATGATTCTAAAGCTTTTAGAGTAACTAGAAGTGATCATGAGGTAGAGAGAGTAAGGGATTGAAGGAGTTCTTGAGCAACTTTGAAGTTTCTTCTTTAGTACATTTTTCTCTTGTAATTTTTATTTGATGATTTGTGATTTTATCTGTGTTGATATGATTAAGTTTATGGATTACTAAACTCTCAATTTGGGGTAGGGACGTATCCTGATTAGGATTAACTCAAATCTATATTTTCTATTATGACTCTAGGATTTGACCTTTAAATATATATTTAATTTCTATAATTTCTTCAATTATATTTGTCTTCCTTATTTTACTATTGATTTTGTGACTGGTCACCATAAAATCTAACATGTGGGTGAACTTCAAGAATTGAAAAGAGAAGAGTAAGTCTAAGCTTAGGAAGACAGACATTAATAATTAGACTAGAGATAGATAAAGAAATTTACGATGACTTAGGTTGTAGCTTCACTATTTGGTTAGATGAGTGGGTTGTGCAAAAGCGAATTCAACTCTAATTAAACACAAATTTGTAATGGCTGGCCACTATTTGGGATTGACGACTATCCCCAGAAACTAAGACAAGTCATTACAGTGTTCTTTGTCCTCACTCACACATCTCCTTCCTAGGAGGTCACCTATCCCAAAATTACTCAAAGTCAAGTACACTTAACTAAGGAGTTCTTAATAAATAGACTACCGAAAAAGTAGATACATCTTGTTGGTATAGGTAGTACCAATCAATTTCTTTAAGTCATCATTAATCGTATAGTCTCATACCTATACAGTCTCTGGATTCCTCTAGTTCCGATATGTATTCGATTCATTCATATGCCCTTCTTGCTTAGAAGCCTGCCAGGAGCTACTCCTTGTCCGTGCCCCATCACTTTTTATCCCACACCCCCTTTCTTACACCGATGATCACTCCCCGCCCTCATCAGCGCCTAAATGTCACATGCCCATCAGCTTCCATGTGGTTCGTTCTCGAACCATACCGTATTGTGAGAGGCTGGGCTCTGGCTTAACTGAGGAGTTCTTAAGGGATAGACTACCAAAAAGATAGGTGCACCTTGTTGGTATAGGTAGTACCAATCAATTCCTTTAAGTCATCATTAACCGTATAGTCCCATACCTATACAGTCTCTGGATCACTCTCGTTCCAGTATGCATTCAATTCATTCATATGCCTCTCCCACTTAGAAGCCTGCCAGAAGTCGCTCCTTGTCCATGCCTCATCACTTTTTATCTCACACCTCCTTTCTTGTACCAGTAATCATTCCCCATCCTCATCAGCGCCCGGATGTCACATGAATCAAGTCAATTAGAGGTCAGAGCATAAAATTATGTACGTCGGAAGTTCACCCTAGTGTTGAAGTTTACTAGTATAAAAAATCAGCATGGAGCGCCGCAGCTCCAGGAAGCAGGCTGCGGCAACAGAGAGTCCAGTAGTGAGTGAAAAACAGGGGAGGTTTGCAACCGCGGCAGTACTGTAGCGGCCCCAGCCTAGTTTTTGGTGTTGTTTGGTTCGTTTCCACTGTTATGAAGTTTTGGAAAGTTGTTTTGAGATGCTTGTGTTGCGTTTGGTTGGTTTTTGAAGGTTTTGGTAAAGTTTGGAGGTGTTTGGAGGTAGGGTGTTATATGATTAATATTTCAAGAGGTGATTAGGACATAATAATCACAATTGTCAATATAATTGTATAAAGTCTAATCAAGAAAGTGGATTGAGTTATCCCGGTAAGTGAACTCCGATCCCTTAGCACTTCTAGTGACTGAATTAAATTTAGGCATTATGTTTATTTATTGTCCCTTTTTCTTTTTAATTTGTTTTTCTCAATTTAATTATTATTTTCCTTTGGGATTAAAAATTTGTGGACTGGTAGATTTCATAATCTTCTTCAGGTAGGACTCTAGAATACTCCAAACTTTTATTACTATGATTGACCTTGTATACTTGAAGAACCTAATTAAGTTTTTGGTGCCATTACTAGGGAGGCCAATAGATTTATTAGTTCATTATTTTTAGTCCTTAAAAAATATTTTTCTTTATATATTTACTACATATTATTAAGATCTAAAAGCCTTAATTGTACTTCTAAGTTGATTGTAATTAATCTTAAAATTGAACATGTTTGCAGGGAGAACCAAGTTAGAAGGAGACGCGAGATGGCTAATAAAGTAGTGCCTGTTAGGAATCAAACTAATCCATTTTAGAGGGATGCTAATAAGCCGACAATCTTTGGTAGCCCATCATATCAAGTTGAGTTAGAATGTTAGAAATTACGAGTTTAAAATAATTCATTTGAACTCTCTTCCCCAGTTTCATGGGTTGGGAGGAGAAGATGCGCTTGGATTCCTCAAGGATTTCTCTAATGTGATAGATCAGCTTCCTCTTAATAATATAACTAAAGAGGAACTCAAAATACTATGGTTTAATTTATGCATGAAGGATAAAGCAAAATAATGGCTTCTCAACCTTCCTGAAGGTTCTTTAACTACATGGAAAGAAATCTATAATGCTTCCATTGTAAAATTCTATTCTCCACAAAGGACTTTGGAATTGCAAAATAAAATTTACAACTTCGTTGAGCTAGATGGTGAACCTTATTATGAAACTTGGGATTGCTACAAGCTACTTCTGAATCAATGGTCACATCACGGGTTTAGCAATATGATGATGGCTCAGATTTTTTATAATGTGCTATCCTGAGCTACTCAATCTTTGGTGGACATAGCAATTGCAAAGGTGCTATTACTACAGCAAATATGATGAATATCTATGAGAGAGTGATAGTTTAAACTAGACAAAAAAAGTGTAAGAGTTAAAAACTTTCAAGTGCATGAAGTTAATGACCACCCTTATATGACTGCTCAACTTGAGAAAATAAATCATCACATTGATCTTTCTTTTTAGCAAGCTAATACCCAGAATCTTAAAGAGTTATATGTTGCGTGTGGTGGTTTTGATCATACCATTGATACCTATACTTATGCAATTCAAGGAGAAATCAATTATATGGATCCCAATACTAAGCATCCACTATGGATCCTAATACTAAGCATCCACAGATTCAATAAAAGAAAAATAATCCTTTTTCTAATACTTATAATCCTGGGTGGAGAAATCATTTGAACTTTTCTTGGAAAAATCAAGGCGGACAGAGGCATAATCTTCCACCAGGATTCTGACAAAAAGCATTAACAACCAATGTTCAATTTATGCCCATTGAGGAGAAAAAGTCTAACTTGGAAGACTTAATCACTAAACTTGTGACTAATAAGCTAGGTAGCAATAAAAATATTGTGCAAATCAACAAAAATTTAGAGCAATTTATGGTTAGCCAAACTACTACCAATAGTGATGCACAAGCGGTCATTCATAACTTAGAGACATAGATGTGTCACCTAGTAAACATGGTGACTGAAAAGGTTCAAGGCCAATTTCCTAGCAACACTGAAATTAATCCAAAAGAAGGAGTTGTAATAGTTATTCTTAGAAGTGATAAAGAGTTGAAGGAAGAGGTGAAGAAAAAAAAATAAAGTTGAGAATGATGAGAAAGGTAAAGTTGAGGAAAGTGAGGAGACTCCAAAAACCGATGGCGAGATTCAAAAACACTCTCCTTCCACTTATGTGAAGCCATATGTGGCCCTCATTTCTTTTCCTCAAAGGCTTTAAAAAAGTGGGCAAGATGCTATTTTTCAGATATTTCCAAACATATTCAAGAACAAACATTAGTCTTATCCCACTAAGTAGGGTAAAGATATATTCAAGAAAATTTAGATTAATATTTCTTTCACTAAGGCTTTAGCAAAAAAGTCATCTTATGCAAAGTTCCTCAAGGAGATTGTGTCTAATAAAAAGAAGCTTGAGGAGTATACTACTATGTAGTTGAATGAGGAATGCAGAGTAATATTGTAAAATAAGCTTCCACCCAAGCTCAAAGTTTCAAGGGCTTTCTCTATACCTTGTGATATTGGTTCTAAAACTATTAAAGATTGTTTATGTGATTTAAGTGCTAGTATTAATTTGATGTCTTATTCTTTTTACAAGATACTTGGGATAAATGATATGAAGCTATCAAATATGACTCTCACTTTCGCAGATAGATCGATTAACTGCCCAAGAGGAATAATTGAAGATGTACTTATTAAAGTAAGTAAATTAATTATTCCCGTTGATACTTGATTTGGAGGATGATATTAATGTGTCTCTCTTTCTTAGGAAATCATTCTTGTTGACTGCTGGTGCTTTGATTGATGTTTTTGTTGGAAAATTAATTTTTAGAGTAGGTAATGAAAAGGAGGAATTCCAATTCGCTAATGCTATTAATTTTCCCGTGTTGGAAGAGTCTTGTTTTAGCATTGATGTAATTGATACACTTGCTTGGGGATATTTTGATAAGAATTTTTATGAGGATCCCATAGAAGCATGCAATGCATTAAATTTAAAAGAAAAGGAAGTAAAGGTAAATTTGGCTGGTACTGTTATAAGACTTGAAAATATGAGTTATGTACCACGAACTACACAATTTGAAAATATGGGTTATGTACCCCACTACACAATTTGAGATCTGAAGTGTTGAAGCTTATTAATGTAGATATTATTTATCCTTTGTCTGATAGTCCTTGGGTAAGTCTCGTGTAGGTAGTTCTAAAAAAGGGAAGTATGACTGTGGTGTCCAATGAAAAGAATGAGTTGATTCCAACAAGGATAGTCATGGGGTGATGTGTGTGCATTGAATATAGAAAATTGAATGAAGCAACATGTGAGGATCATTTCCCCCTTCCTTTTGTGGATACTATGTTAGAGAGGATAACTAGACATAAATATTATTGTTCTCTTTATGGTTATTCAGGATACTTCCAAATCTCCATTGGACATGCAAACCAAGAAAAGACAACTTTCACATGCCTATATGGTACCTTTGCATATTGTAGAATGCCTTTTGGATTATATAATGCACCTGCCACTTTTCAAAGATACATGATCACAGTATTTTCTAATATATTAAAAGATATCATTGATCTTTATAGATGACTTTTCCATTTTTGGTGCATCTTATGATATCTATCTATCTAATCTTGCTCGAGTTTTACATTAATATGAAGAGACTAATTTGGTACTTAATTGGGAAAAGTGCTACTTCATGGTAACTGGGGGAATTGTTTTGGAACATAAAGTTTCAGCTAAGGGGATTGAGATTGATTGTGTAAAAATTGCAGTAATTGAAAATTTACCTCTACTCAATTCTATTAAGGCTATGAGAAATTTTTTGCATCATGCAGGGTTTTATAGAAGGTTCATTAAGGATTTTGCTAAAACTGCTAAACATTTAACAAATTTGCTTGCTAAGGATGTCCTTTTTAATTTTGATGATGATTACATGAATGCCTTTAATCATTTGAAAAAGGCTTTGATTTCTGGCCCTATTGTTGTTCCCTCTATTGGAATTTACCTTTTAAGCTTATGTGTGATGCAAGTGATTTTGCAATTGGTGTTGTTTTGGGTCAAAGAAAGGGTAAAAACTTGCATGTCATTTATTGTACCAGCAAGGTCTTGGATAACATGCAGATTCATTATATGACCACTAAAAAGGATTTTTTATCTATGATTCATATTTTAGGCAAATTCAGGTCTTACCTCTCTATGGCTAAAGTTATTATGTACACTAACCATATAGCTCTAAAGTACTTCATGAATAAGAAGGATGCCAATCCAAAGTTGATAAAATGGTTTCTCTTATTGCAAGAATTTGATGTTGAAATTAGAGATAAAAAGGGCACTAAAAATCTAGTTGCTGATCACTTGTCCTGACTTGAGTATTTGCCCAAAAATAATGAATTTCCTCTTAAATGAAATGTTCCCAGATATAAGGTTGATGGCTGTGTCTGCTTTATTTATTCCTTGGTTCACTAACTATGCAAATTTTCTAGTTGCAGGTATTATTCACAAGGCTCTCAATTCCCACCAAAGGAAGAAATTTCTAGCTGAGGTAAAGCATTATATGTGGGATGACATATTGCTCTTAGAAGATGTGTTGACGGCATCATCCGAAGATGTGTACCACAAGAAGAGATGGTTCTTATTCTTGGATATTGTCACTCTTCTCCTTATGTTTGACACCATGGTCCCAATAAGACTACTGCAAAAGTTTTTTAAATCGGCTTTTATTGGCCCACATTATTCAAGGATACAAGGACCATTGTGATTAACTATGATAGATGCCGATGCACAGGTTCTATTGATAAGAGACATGAGATGCCTCAATAAAGTATATTGGAAGTTGAACCCTTTAATATTGGGGGTTAGACTTTATGAGCCATTTCCCTTCCTCATATGGTAACTTATATATTCTTATTGCGGTTGATTATGTTACTAAATGCGTTGAGGTAGTTGCATTACCTAACAACACTGCTGTTAGTGTTTAAATTTGTGAAAAAATTGTTTATTAGGTTTGAGGTCCCAAGGGCAATTATCTGTGATAATGGAGTGCATTTTAGAAATCATTAGTTTAAAGCTCTATTGCATAAATATAAATATCATCTTAGAGGTAGCGCCACATATCATCCATAGACTAGTAGTTAGGTTGAGGTCTCTAATAGGGAACTAAAAGATATTTTGGAAAGACTATTAATGCATCTAGGAATGATATGTCTGTTAAGCTAGACGATGCATTTTGGGTTATAGGATTGCATATAAAACACTATTAGGCATATCTCCATATAGGCTTATTTATGGTAAGTCCTGTCATTTCCCCGTTGAACTTGAACATCGTGCATATTAGGCTATACATGTTTTGAATTATGATTTGAAGAATATAGGTGAAGGGCGTACTCCAATTACATGAGTTGGATGAGATAAGAAGGAAATCTTATGAAAATACCTGCATCTATAAAGAACGCACCAAGGCTTAGTATGATAAGAACATTTTGAATAAGGAATTTAGGGTTGGGTAAAAGGTGTTATTATTTAACTCAAGCCTCAAATTTTTCCCTAGGAAGTTGAAGTCCAGGTAGTTTGGGCCATTTGAAGTCACTAATATGCGGCCCTATGGGGCTATAGAGATCCAGGGGCATGATAGAAGCATTTTTGTAGTGAATAGGCAGTGGCTGAAGCTATATTATGATGGGGACTTTATGGAGAAGATTTACTCTATCTCACTGCAGGAAGTTTGAATGCGCTACTCTTAGTCTAGCAATCGACATTAAATTTAGTGATTATTAGGAGGCAACCCAACATTGTTTTTTTTCTTTTAATTTCTGCTTTTGTTTTCTATTTTTGTTTTCTTGCTCTTGTTGCTCTAAACTCCCTCCCTCAAAATTGGTTGCAAGATTAATTTAATTATGGTGGAAACAAGCTTGGAACATATACATGGGACTCCACAAAGCGTTTCAAGTATTGCCTAAAAACTAAGGGAATCTCATTTCATTTATCTTTTAATCCATTTCCTATAACATTGGATCTAAGTGTGGGGGGAGGAGTTTATTATTTTGTAGCTCTTATTTGACCTGTCCTTAAGAATTGTGTTGGTGTGTTTAAATTAGAAAAAAAAAATTTCGTGAATTTTTATGTTTAATTGAAATTATTTAGATTTATTTTTCTTATTTTCTTGAGCAAGTGATCCTATCTATCACCGTAAGATACTCAATCTTGTGATTAATGGGGTAAGGTAGCTAATATGAAAGTCAAGAACATGAGTTTTGAGACTACAAATCTGAGCATTATGACCTAGTATGTAATAGATGTGGATAAGTGATTGAGTTTATAGGAAGATGTATTATACATTTATTTTTTAATTTAGGTATTTCCAATTGTTGTGTATGAATTGATTATTTGATTAGAGAGATAATTCAAGGCTTAAAAAAAAGAATCCACTTCGTTGGCTCAAGATGTAATTAGTAACTAGGGGTTTAACTAAAAAGCATTATCCTTCATGTCAAATGATGTAGTTTGAATTATGAGTGTGCCAAAGACATCTAGATGTAGTGGGAATAACTGGGGGTACGCATCACAAATGCGAGATTTTCGTGTCAAAAGAGCGCATGATAGTCGAAGAAAAATAAATAACTCCCTAGATAAATTGAAGCATATTTTGTTAGGAAATAAATAAATAAATCATTGTTAATCTCCATTACACATGAGTTAAGGTTTGTGAACAATTGATTGAGCTATTTTAAATTCTTAAAAAAGTGATGTAATTTTTCTTCCTTTTACTTGATTGACTGTCAACATTTGTTACATGTTAGGTACACACATTAAAGTTTCATGAATAAATGTGAATGATAAGTAAGTTAGTACTAAATCTAATATTTAATTTGTTGAGTATTCCTTTGCCTATATTAGTGATGTACTATTACTAGAAAATGACTTTTTGATAGTAGCACAATTTTAGTTTTACTTAAGGACAAGCAAAGGTTCAAGAGTGGGGTTTGATATATTTATTTTATAATTATAAAATACTCATATTTAAGTTTTAAATTGTGTAAAAGAATGAGTATAACTTATTATTCTGGTTGGATTTTACATATATTTATATTTTGATGTGTTTTAAGGCCAATTTGTGTGACTTATCGAGCTTTTATAGGCTTTTGAATCTCCTCTATATAAAGGCACATATAGAAACACAAAAACACATTCGGTTGAGCATCCATAGGCTAGAGAATACCATTCTAAAGCTTTTGAAGTAACTAAAAGTGATCGTCAAGCAGAAAGAATAAGGGATTGAAGAAGTTCTAAAGCAACTTTTGAGTTTCTTATTTTGTACCTTTTTCTTTTGTAATTTTTTTTTATGATTTGGGATTTTATCTATATTGAGATTATTAATTTTATGGATTATTAAATTCTCAGTCAAAGGTAGGGATATAGCCTAATTGGGATTAACTCAGTTCTATATTTTTTTTAATATGACTCTAGGATTTGACCTTTAAATATATATTTGATTTCTATAATTTCTTCAATTATATTTGTCTTCCATTTTTTACTATTAATTTTGCGACTGACCATCATAAAATCAATATGTGGGTGAATTTCAAGAACTGAAAGGAGAAGAATGAGTCTAAATTTAGGAAGATAGATGTAGATAACTAGATTAAAGATTGATTTAGGATACAGTAACTTACATTGTAGCTTCATTGTTTGGTTAGATTAGTGGGTTGAGCAAGAGCAAATTCTGTAACACCCTACCACAACACACCTCCATACTTCACTAAAACTCTCAATCACTGGCCAAATCGAACCAGATCAAGAATATCAAAGTGCGGTGCCGCAACCTTAACAGTGTCACTGCGGCACGGAAGCTCTTGGGTTCCTAAATTTTCCAAATCCAGGCAACTGGTATCGCACCACCCCTTGCTGATATCATATCAGCAAATTTCAAGTTTCTAGGGCGAACTTTTGACATGCATAACTTTATGCTCCAACCTTCGATTGACCTGATTCTAATTCTTACCAGTTAATCTTATCCCAATCTACTCATAAACATAAGTTTCACTCAATTCCATCTTCGTAAAGAGATTTTAGATACCCAAGACCGATTTGGTCACTCTTTAACCAAAACTTACAACTAAACCTCTTTCAATTGCCACCAAAGGCAGTCTGACACCCAAGGGCCATTCACATAGGTCCTATTTGGTTCAACTAACTTGTTCAGGAAGGTTTCATCTCAAGGGAACTACTCTTCTGAGATTTGACTCTCTTGAACCCCAAATTCACTTAATGGACTATATGCCCAAACCACACATTCAAGGCCTAAAACCGCCTTTAGGCTCACACATACAATCATCATCATCTCAATCTCATTGTTCTAATATAAATTACATGTATGCTATCCTACTTAGCACAATACATAATATAGACAATTACACAGTATCGTTGTCTTGAAGATTCCCAAAGTCGAAGAGGCTACGACTCCCTTATCTTCTCCGGACTAGTGCTAGAGTCTTCAACTGAAATGTTAGTCATGGAAAAGAGCGTGAGACAAAGTCTCAGTAACTGGGAACACAAACACAAGCAATCTATATCAGCTATCCACACGAATATGCACATGGTGAAATGTTATGCAAAATGTTATGGAATACATATCTCCCTCATATACTACTAGAACCACAAGTTGGCATCATCATAGGACATTTTAAATAGGTGACTCACTTCCAATAGTCAATGAAGACTGATTCTGCAATATCATCAAGCTCACCTCACACTAGTAAATCAAGCCAAAGGTAACACTAATGCTTAGACTGTGACTCTCCTTATCTTTGACCACCGTGAATTGGTGGTGATTTAAGGAAGATGTAGTCCACTATCACCTGGCTCTCCAGGCCATGGGAGAGGATTTAGTGGCAGGGATCCCTTGCTGATTTCACCATATCATATATTATCATATCGTATCATCATAACATATCTCACCATCACTACCCTATCCACTATTTCTCACAATGTACATGGGATGATGTTCATGCCATGTCACTTTGCAATCATCATCATTATCATATCATGCTATGAAATCACATGATGACACATCAACATATGTATATCACTATGTAATCATCATTATGTTCATCATTATCATAGACTATCTCATCTAGCCGTATGCATACCACAATATGTAGAAAAACCATACACACATATAACATTATCGTAGTATGAACGGGAACATGCATATATATATATATAAATACAAATCACAAATAACAAACAACCACAACACCCGGTTACCTCAAGTTATCGATACCACACATACACAAATGCCACAAGCTTCTCGGATTGCCAACCATGACTTGCACTCCTCCGATCAACCAAACAATTGCTACAATACCATAATATCCTCAATTAACACATAGCATAATTATCCAAAATCTAAAATTCAACCAATTATGCTTAACCCAAGGCTCCAATAACATAATTACACACTAATTAACCATCCATATCATAATCATCCTCATATCTCTCGGATTTCCAACTTCCTCAACCAGAAATAGCCTATGGTTAGGCATAAAGCACACATACTCCCTCTAAAACTCATACCCAAACATCATTAACACTAAATAACACCTCTACAACACCAAATCAAATATTTTAATCTGTGGGATTCGGCCAAATTGGAACCCTTATGTGTATATTTGAAAAATCACCTTAAACATCGAAAAAGAAATGGAAAGGGAGGAGCAAGCGTCACTTACCAACAATTAATTAAGCTATCTAGTCCAAAAATGACCTCCCAAGACCGAATCTTGAACCCTAGTAAAGCCTTTTTCTTCCGCTCTCAATTTTTCCTCCGTTTTCTCCACCTAAAACTCGTTTAATATAAACAAATTTCCCAACTCTCACTGTGGCTCCAATAAGTTCGCCGTGGTGCGAGTGTTTTTAGCCTGGAAAAATTTGAAATATCTCGAGTATCTTGTCGCAACGGCTTGTACCTCGCTACGACGCGCCCCTTTTCTGTTTTCAATTTCAACTTTTTATTTCATTTGGATCCTTTCTCCAGTCCTGGTTCCTCCAATCTACACACATTATCAGGTACACTTCCCATTAATTTGAGACTAAATTCAAGATAGTGTAATGTTGTTACAAATTCAACTCTAATCAAACACGAACTAATATGTTGAGAGATGATTATGACATAATAGACACAACTGTCACTATAATTACATAGAGTCTAATCAATAAAGCTAATTGAGTTATCCCAATAAGTGAGCTCCAATCCCTTAACACTTCTAGTGACTGAATTAAATTTAGGTATTGTGTTTATTTGCTGTTCCTTTTGTTTTAATTTGATTTTCTTAATTCAATTATTATTTGCTTTTAGGATTAAAAATTTGTGGATTGGTAGATTCCATAATCTCCTTTGGGTATACTCCCTCCGGTCCTTTTTATGATGGTCGTTTAACTAATTCACACGGATTAAGACAAGTGGTTTAAATTATTCCATTTATCCCATTTTATCTCTCACTTTAGAAAACTAATAAAAATTAATTTTTTTCCTTTTGCAATTGTACCATTAAACTATTAAATAGTATGTGGTGTTGTTTTGTTGTAATTCAATACTCCATATTCATTCTCTACAATTAAAATGGTGGTAATAATTAATGCAATTTAATGAAATTATGTCATTCATTAAGTTATTTATTATATTTCTTAATATATGTGTCAAAACTTTAAATGACATATAAAATGAGACAGGGGAGTAATCATAAGTATTGATTTTGTCAAAAAAAATTATAGCATTCTTAAAATAGTCTCAATAAAAACTATTAATATATATCCATATTAATGCACGAAGAGAACTATAGTACTTAAAATTATGATGGACATTTGTAAAAACCACTTATTAATATTTTACTAAATTTTGAAAATGCCTTTATATCTAAACCCTGGAGTCGTAAGTACTTTGTGACCCCATTACCGCTTTTATTTGTTTGAAAATTTAATTTCATAAAGTGATCCAATCACATAACTCAACGGGAAATTCTTGTTGGTCCGCCAACTCATGAAATATCTAACTCCATTTACCCCTGGTAGGTCGACATTATTAAATGATGCTATCATACCAAGTTACCAATTAATGAAAATAAACATGTGTCGATAATGATATTGAGATAGTACTCGTACTTAATAATGAAATCCTCCTGTTCACATTATGATGTATTTTATATCAATTATACACATAATAAGAAATTTATTTTTTACATGAAATCAATAAAAAAATATCAATATTTCCTATTTTATCATTAGTAAATATCTCATTTTATTATCATTATAGAGTTATAAATAAAGAGTAGGAAAGCATTAAAGGCATGGATAAAATGGAAAGAAAAATATTCAATATTCTATATTTTGGATCAGAAATTTATCATACAAAATACTCAGAATAGAGACATGAGGGAGTAATACTCTATGAAAACCCAATAATGTTCTTTGTTCTGTAAGATTTGTACGTATTTCAATAGCAAGGAACGTCACTTTTTCGATATCTTAATAATTAAATAAATTATTTTTAACAGAGTACAAGAAATTTTTTTCCCAAATTAAATACATTTAGGAATCTCTCATTTCTTCTAATAAGTGAATCGACTAATTAGGTGAAAGGTCATTATCTTTAATAAATACCACTTGTCACCACTTGTCCTAGATGGCGAGGATTTAGAGATAATTCCCACTAGCCACTAACATCTGCATGTATATAAAGAGCAGCCTATCCGACTAGGCTACATACAACAACCTTCAATCTTCCGTCGAATAGTTCGATTTTAGGGTTCTTATAATGGCATCCAATCCAGGCATACTTACCAATTGGCCCTGGAAGGGTCTCGGGAGTTTTAAGGTTTCTTACAACATTATTCTTTAAATCAAAGTTTATTTGTATTTACTATTATATTCTTTTCGCCCATGCAGAAATGTTTATATTATAATGTGTATATATGGCTGAATTTTTTTCATTTCTTTTTGAACATTTTTGTGTGCTGGGGATGCAATGAAGTGGTTGATATTGGCACCGTGGGTTGCTCACAGCACGTATAGTTTCACAACGAAGGATGCAAAGGAGAGAGACCTTGCGTACTTCCTCATATTCCCATCTATGATGTTGAGGATGCTTCACGATCAGATTTGGATTTCTTTCTCTCGCTATCTAACTGCCAAAGGCAAACGCAGAATCCTCGACAAGAGCCTCGAATTCGAACAAGTTGATCGAGAAACCAACTGGCACGTACACTGCTCTTTCTCATAATATATTCTTCGTTAATTCATAATTTGTTGGAGATAATCATCGAAAGAAAATCCCACATCCAAAAGTGATAAGAAAAACAAAGGGCATATATAAGTTTATGATGATCCTAGCTAAGTAGCTTAAGCTATTCGATCTCATGCAGGGATGACCAGATCGTGTTCAATGCACTTTTGTTTTACATTGGGTATATGGTAATTCCGGAGAGTTCTCGTATGCCATTTTATAGGACAGACGGGGTGATCATCACAGCACTTTTGCACGCAGGAGCAGTGGAGTTTCTGTACTATTGGCTGCACAGAGCCCTTCATCACCATTTCCTTTATTCTCGCTACCATTCTCACCACCATTCCTCCATCGTCACTGAGCCCATCACTTGTACGCTTTTCCACTTCCTTCTGAATTCTACTGTGACATCTTTAAAGATATGGCACCGCATATCCTCTTTTAACTATCATAACAAATTATATATAGAAAAGACTTTATTGGGAGAGATAAATCTCACTTGAGTGATCTTTACATTTTGAAGGGATTAATTTTCATTTTAGTTATTGGCTCAGGAATATATTTAATGCTCACAAATATATATATATATATATATTGGTAATATTAATCTGAACTCATAAATATGAGTTTTCTTTTTTGGGGCAGCCGTGATACATCCATTTGCAGAGCACATAGCGTACTTTACGCTATTCGCAATACCGTTGTATACGACGTTGATAACGAGAACGGCGTCGATAGTGTCATTTGTAGGTTATCTTGCTTACATTGACTTCATGAACAATTTGGGTCACTGCAACTTGGAGCTCATTCCACACTCCGTTTTCTCCATCTTTCCCTTCTTGAAGTACATCATGTACAGCCCCTCGTAAGTTTCTTTTCTTTCTCTCTCTACTTAACTTATCTCCTACAGATTATTGAGTTAGGAATACAAATTTTATGAGTTATTTAGGAAAATAATTCATTCCACATATATATATGTCAAAAGGTGTCCATAATAGACGAATGATAGTTGGATGTATTAAAAAGAACATCATATTTTTAAAATATAATATTTGATTCAAATTTCAGAGATAAAAAATCATTTTAAAAAGCTTCCGTAATTTAATATGAATTTAACAGCCTACCCCATCATCAACTCATGTTGTCCCCATTCTTAATCTTTTCGAATGTCCTGAACATGGTTTTTTCTTTTTATTTACAATTAATTTTTTATAAGTTGTAACTGATATTAAGGAATTTACAAATCAATATGCTAAAGAACAAGTTTTTAACTGTACTTTTTCAATTTTTGGCGCCTTAAGTTTGTTGATGCTCCTTTCCTAGGTCATTCAACGTTTCCATATATGTAAGAGCAAAGTTAGGTGTGCTTCTATGAAAGCCGTACGTACACAACTACTAGCTAACTGAGGATGCATTAAAGTGCGTAGTAATTTCTTAAGGCAGGTCTATATTCACAACATTTACATAGCTAATAAAGGTATAGAAAATCATATTGTTTCCATAATGTAAACAGTGCAACTTGTTATATATATATATATATGGCTTCATCCAGTCACAAGCCTCATAATAGTTGAGTACTATCTATGTACTTCTTCAGATATCAAATATAAGGCACAGAGTGGGGGATTTTTATATGGAGAATATAAGTTATTTTCTAGAATTTCTATATTATTAAATGTCTGTTTTTCCAAAAAAAAGCAAAATTAAATAGAGTATGAGAGATAAATTTTGGATTTATATATAAGGAGGAAGGTCAATCAACAACAAATTAGGAAAAAAATCTAGGAAAAATGATATAATATTCTCTCTGATTCTTAATATAAGATCATTTTAACATAATCATAAGAATGAGAGTTAAAGTTAGTAGTTAAATATCTTTTGATTTTTTTTGAAAATCAAGATAATTTTTCAAAATTACTCTTATTTAATCTTTTGCTCTCTCTAAGATAAATTAATAATAAGAATATTTTTTTAAAAATGTATAATAAATACTACCTCATATTTTTTTAAAAAAAATTTATATTTATAATTAAGATAAAATGTCTTGTATTTAGGATTAAAAGAAATATTTTATTGCAAATTAATTTAATTAACTTTACCTCTTTTTATTAGTCCATGTAAAGTAGGTAATAATGACTTATATTTGAGATTGAAAAAAAAATAATATACAAATTTTAATGAGTCACATTATTTATAAGTCATGTTTTTCTTTATACTATACAAAGACCTAATACATTAGTTCTAAACCCAATCTTCCAAAATATTTTAGATAGCAAAGGACAGAAACTTTGCAAACTATCATAACGTGCTTGTTTGAATTTTTGAGCTTCTCAAAACGCCTGTTCAAACAAGCAAACGTGAATTTTTCTGGAAAAAGAAGAAAAAAGGTAAGCAAAATATGCTCATCCAAAGCAAACCTTGAATATTTTACTGCCAACTCACAAGCAATTGCATGGCTGCTTTTGCGCTACATAATCCAAACACGTGTTAGGCGTCCATTGTCTCTCATTATCTATCCTCTGTGCGTCCACTGCATCAAAACGACGCTGTATAGAGTCCAAATCAAGTGGGAGCCTCTTAATTAATCCTGCCCATCTCATGACTCGTCTTGCAACTTTTCCTGTTTTTGTCTTTTGTAAAAAAACATCACTATCATAAATTCGTGAATTCTTTTTATATTTCCTCACTTTTTTTCAGATTTTGTTTTCACCCAAAAAAAGATTGAGTAGAGGTCTTATAGTACAAATTTCTTACTTTAATTTGTAATTTAAAATAAAAATTTATGTAACTTTTCAGTAACTTGATGAGGTCCTTCAAAATATAGGTTCAAGGTTAGTGTTCAAGGGATTAATATAATTAATTATATTTCTTATCAAATTGTTAATTAGTATAATTCTCATCATATAATACATTATCTATCAATCGTGCTTTCTTCTTTCTATAATATAATTTATTCATTATCTTTTGTCTAAAATAAGTTATTTAAATTTTATAACATTTAGTTTGAGTGATTTCAATTAATCATTGGCACAAAGTATAAAATTTATAATAAGTTACATTATTTATAAATAATAAATATGGTTTTTTTTTTGCCAACATGGTAATTTTGTTCAAATTCTATAAAAAAATGAGTCTAGTTGATAAAGTACAAAATTAAAAAAAAAAATGTGGATATGGATTTGAAAAATCAGTACTAATAATTTAAAAAATCATCTCTCTTCCATGAATCTTATCTATCATCCTTTAAAAAATATAAAAACTAAATATTATTACTAATAATATTTTTTGCCAAATATTATTAGTAAAAATACATAAACATTTACAATAAAAATCATCTCTATCTTAGTTGGCACATAATTGGCAGTGCAATACTCCGATGCTTTGCTTGGAGTAAGTGGAAGATAGAGGAGAAGAAAAGTAAGAAAAAGTAGAGGTGCATATAGACTAAATTTTATATATATATATATTCATATTTTCTCTTCTAATTTTTTCCCTACCTATTTACCCTTCATTTCTTTGTTTGGAATGAGGAAAAACAAAAGAAACTTAGACAAAAAGATATCTAAATTCCTTTTATTTTTTCCTTTAATTTTTCTCTCCCTCTATGATCCTCCTCATCTAAACAAAGATGGGTGTTCACCAAAATCATCCATCTCTTCCCTTTTTTTTTTTAAATTAAAAACAAGAGTTTAGGAGAGTTGACCTTTTTTGTTTACCATTTCATCCAACCTCTACTTGCATCTATAAAAACAAAAAGACTCCCTTTAATTTTGTTTTTATAATGTTTATTATATATATTTTATATTCATTAATTAGTAATTCTATATTTTAAAATAAAACCATAGTTCTTTTCTTTTTTGTTTTGAATTTTTATTTTTTTTATTCTCAATACTTTATATTCCCAACAACATGTAATAATATATACATAAATGTAATTGTGTGTGTGAGTATATATATAATGAACACTAATTTTCAAACCAGATAAACATGAGTAACAATTTTTCACATTGAATAATATTTAATCAACATATTTTTATTTTTTGTTAAAGAACAACATAAATACTTGAATATTTTAATTATTTGGATACTATTATGCTTTAACTTTATATCGCCAAAATAAAAATTAAAAAATCATTGTGCTTTCATCCTAAAACACCTTTAAAAAAGTCAATATAAATTAAGTCATTCCTTCATAATTTTGCATATCTTTATTTTGTCTTTTAATTATTTTTTAATCAAAGCGTCCTAATTTTTTAACTTTCACCTGATTAGCTTTCATGTTATATATTAGTTTGTCATTTGGATTCCTATTTTTGTCACATAAAATGTCAAGAATATTCTTCTATTGTGAAAATCACTTACAAAATCATGTGTCATTAGAATATTTCGTTCGAGTTTCTAATAAAGAAATCTAAGAACAGGAGAAAGCTATTGACAATATTTTGAAACATGAGATAAAATCAGAACGTATAAAAATTAAAAAGATATGAAAGTTTCTTTTCTTAAACTATTTGATATTTAGTAATTAATGCCGACTAATTTATGATTTAGTCGCACTAGATCTAAAAAAAAAAAAAACTCTCTGAGCTTTTTTTTTTGGTTCAATTTATAAGATTCCAGTACCTTTCGTTTGGCTCAATCTCCATTGATGTGAAAGACATTGAAGTTTATGAAACGGAATTTTAGGTGTATTTAAGAATAACTAATTAGATATATAATTTACCTGATTTTATTTTTGTGTTATAGGTTCCACTCTCTGCACCACACTCAATTTCGGACCAATTACTGTCTTTTCATGCCTATATATGACTACATTTATGGAACGGTGGATAAGTCCACAGAAACAACATATGAAACATCATTGAAGCGAACAGAAACATCACCAGATGTTGTGCACTTAACACACCTAACAACTCCAGATTCTATCTTTCATCTTCGTCTAGGGTTTGCTTCTTTAGCCTCCAAACCCTACACTTCAAAATGGTACTTCTTCTTGATGTGGCCATTCACTCTTTGGTCTGCTCTCATGGCTTGCTTTTATGGTCGAACATTTGTTTCGGAAAGCAACACGTTCCAAAATCTCACGTTGCAGTCGTGGGTTATACCAAAATTCTTTGTACAAGTACGGTATATATATTTTATGCATCATATGTATTTTGTTAATTCCTTT
Organism: Adenanthera pavonina; assembly: GCA_026686845.1. Taxonomy (NCBI): domain Eukaryota; kingdom Viridiplantae; phylum Streptophyta; class Magnoliopsida; order Fabales; family Fabaceae; genus Adenanthera; species Adenanthera pavonina. The sequence continues at coordinate 45,468,579 of JAIVEN010000001.1, read as the reverse complement.
TCTTGGAAAAGAAAATTATGACTTGTGTTTTTTTTCCCCCAAAATTCTTTTACAGTACTTCCCCAATTGCCAAAGAGAAACATTGAACCAGCTCATAGAGGAAGCAATACTCGAGGCAGAGTTGAGTGGGGTTAAGGTCTTAAGTCTTGGTCTTTTAAATCAGGCAAGTTTCTAATTTTAATTTATTGAATTAATACACGTTTTATTTAAACTTAAATACATTCTCTCAATCTAGTGATTTTACATTATACAAATGTATGGATGAAGGGAGAGGAGTTGAATAAATGTGGAGAGATTTACATACAGAGGTACCCACAGCTTAAGGTGAAGATTGTGGATGGAAGCAGCTTAGTGGTGGCTATAGTTCTTAATAGCATTCCCAAACAAACAAGACAAGTGCTTCTTTGTGGTTCCTTCACTAAAGTTTCACATGCTGTTGCAAGTGCTTTATGTCAAAGGGATATTAAGGTATGCTCAATTCAATACTCTAATTATATATATTAATTCCTTATTTACGTAACTTTATTTATTCATTCATTTACATAACCTTAGGTGGCAACAATGAGACTTCATCTCCGAAGTGATCTTGTAGTATTAAGCAATCAGAATTGTTATCATTGTTATGCTATTTTTTATCCCTTTTTTATATTTAATGTAAGAGTGTATTATTTTTCCTGATAGGTATGGTAACATTTTCTAGATAATTGCTTTTTTTTTTAATGAGTAATGTTGATTTAGGAAAAATTGAAGAATTTACTATTGATGTAAACCTTATTAGAAGCAACAAACAATACCACTGATTCCACTTAGCTGAATTTGAACGTAATTAATATATCATATAATGAGAATCTGAAAATCTTTCCGTCATTCATGTAATCTTTGGTTGCAGGTAATACCATCTTGCAAAGATAGCTTCGAGAGACTTCGATTAAGGCTGAGTCCCGAGTTAAAAAAGAATCTGGTTCATTCAACATCGGATACTGCAAAGGTATACTCTTTTGGCCATTAATTTTTGATTTCTTCAGATTAGGTGAGCCTATATATATATGTTAATTGGCTTACAATAAAATAATTTTCCATAACCGCAAGAGTGTCATATCTAAGATCATCCTTAATGCAAAAGACTCACATGTTCATAAATATATTAATTCATATAATAAAATCTTTAACAAGCTGCATTATTTACAGGTAATAGATAGTGTTAGGTTCTGTGTAATATAAGAAAAAATTTGTCAAGTTGACGATAATTATATTATAACTTTTTCAGGTATGGTTAGTAGGAGAGAACTGGAAGGCAGATGAACAAATGAAGGCACCAAAAGGATCGTTGTTTATACCTTTGACTCGATTCCCTCCAAAGAAACTGCGCAAAGACTGCTTCTATCAAACCACACCTGCCATGTTAACTCCCTCTTCTCTTCATAATCTGCACTCTTGTGAGGTCAGTTAATAGATATATATATATATATATGTATCCAAAATATAATTTTTCGTTTCTGCATAATTAATGTTTCATGGGGATTCTAAAATTTCTAAAGAAGTGAGACTACTTTTGATTATATATATCGATCACAGAACTGGTTACCAAGAAGAGTGATGAGTGCATGGCGTATTGCTGGAATATTGCATGCTTTGAAAGGGTGGAACGTTAATGAATGTGGAGACGTCATGTTTAGCGTTGAGAAGATATGGCAGACGAGTCTTGAAGTAGGGTTTCAGCCCCAGAAGATTCCCTTCATTGAACTCTAAACTGAACATCGATCTTCATTATCTTGTAATTAGCTACCTTATGTTGCTTGGAAGTTGATCGTAGTTTTCTGAACCAGTTAGTTGCGTTTTGTTTTCCATCTGTTGTGTTATGTCGTCATGTCGGTGTTATTATGTGCTAATTGAAGTGTTATGCATTTTCCAGAAATAAAACGCCTGTCTTTTGGGCCCAATCTTTTGTGAGAGTTGTGCTCCCGATATTTTTTTAAAGAGCATTTTGGGCTCCTTTGTTTTTTTTTGTTTACCTTGTTTGGGCCATCAAACTCACAAAAATGGGTGTGATTCACTTCTCTATTTATATATTCTATTTGAAGTCACTTTTACATCAAAACAAAAAAAAAAATTAGTTGCATCAATAAGGTTATTTAAATATTATTTTGGTTTTCATTTTCTCCTACTAAATTAAGAAGTGTGTCATAATTATATATATATATATATATTGCTTCCTTATCCTAAATTGCCTACCAAATTAACTTAAGTTTTTCCATGGACTTTTGTGCTTAACCATATTTAGCTCCAAATCTTGAGAATTTGGAGCGTAATGACTTCTTCAAGTAATATAACAAATTACATATTGCAGTGCACATCAAGACACTTATAAATGCTTTTATTAGTGACATAGTCCTCAATTATAAAGTTGTTGATAGTTGAAACTAATACTTTTTTTTATGGTAAGTGAAACTCAACCTCGAGTTTAATTTGTATAATTTGATGCAAGCCAAAAACTTACATAAACATCTTTACCTATAAAGTGTTAGTAATAGTTACGGCACAATTTAAAACCTGGATATGTACACAAACATATAGTTTAGAGAATAAATTAATATGTTTCACTCAATAATATATACTCCTTTCATTTTCAAACAATTGGTACTTTGCACATTTTACTTTGTTTTTAAAAGATTACCACTTTAAAATTTTAACTTTTAAGATCGCATCAATTACTTTTTGACAATTTTACTCTTTAATAACAATAAATAATGATAAAAACATTAAAGAGCATTGCATAATTATAGGGATATTATAATATAATGCAACCACATTTTATTAATTGTTAAGCTATTTAGTCACTTTTTAATCTACATGTAAAATTTCAAAGTGTCAATTATTCGAAAATGGAAAGAGTATATAGACAACGTGTTTACATGTTTCATCTATTCACTCTTTTTTTCTTAATCTTGAAGATATTTTTGGTGGCAAGCACAACAACTTGGTTGGTCAATTTTCGCGATTCTGGCCTGGTGATCTCTAGAAAAGTTAACATGAATAAAGAAAGGAACCAGATATGACTTTGGGAGTTATTTAATGGTTACTGTTCGAGTGAGAGAAAGAAAATTGGCGGAGATAATTAATGGATTAGTCTTCAATAAACTTTTATAAATATTTGTTATTAAGTTCTTTTAATATATATATATATATGATGTGAAAAATTTATATGATGCTATTAATAGGTGTAACATAACATTTAAAAATTATAGTTGAATTTTATTCATATAACTGATCCATCTCTTCGATCTCATGACTGTAGTTGTGTGGAACTAATGGAAAATAAATAAATAAATTATTGTTATTAAATGTAATTTAACAAAGATTAATAATAATCATTGCATAGGATATCTCTTAGCAATTGTTATTTAGAAGTATCATTGACTACAGCTTAATGAAGGGAGAATTTGGTTCCTCTTAATTTTTATTTCCATCAAAATCTCAAGTTTTTGGGCTAGTAAAATGACATTTAATTGATCAAATCGATAACTAAAAAAATATAATTCAAAACTCACAATTTCATTTACTAAATATGTAATTGATCTAGATCGTTAGAAACTGATCAAATGGCTAAAAAATTATGATTGAGACAAACTGAGAGGGAAAAAAAATTGAGAGGATCCAAATTATATTAACATCATTTATTACTCTATACTCTCTACAAAACAAAAGCGCCTACATCTTGTTATATTTAAAGACACAAGTTTTTGTTGTGGCGTGTACACAATCATTACCAAGTGCTTTTGAACAATTATAAACCATACCTAACACTCATTTTTTACTTCAAAATTTCCATATCAAATATCTGAGTGAATTGGGACAAGGGTCCTACACTTGGACCCTTAGGCTGATAATTCCATGCATGGAGGGGGAAAAAATACTATTAGGACAAATTTAAACATATTGTTTGAAAAAGAGGGGTCCCCCTTATGAGCTATATGTTAAGGTATATTTTAGCTTGTTGACTAATTACAATCATTGTCTGTCCAATTTTTGCAAAAACTGAAACTTTCATCAAATCAGATGCGTGGCAGATTGAACAAATCAAGCCGACAGCCTCAAGTAATATTAAGTTGAGAACCGCACAAAGCATCTGAATTTTTAAATGGAATTTTAATTAATAATCATCATGTTAATTGTCAATGACTTCTGTGAAGATCTATTATTGCTGGCTAATTTTTTGTCATTATGAGTAATGAAAGTGTGGGGCAGTATTGAGTTGAGTCCAACTATAATGAAAAATAGATATTTTTCTTGTTTTGGAACAATGGTTCAAGTGTTAATTTATTTATTTCTAATTCAGAGAAATAAAATGAAAAACAAAAGAGGAACAAACCGATGCACCAAATGAATTCATTTTGAATGTCCCCACAAATCAGATCTTCTTATAAGTTGAGAAAATTAAAGGAATTCTCTCTCTTTATTTATTGAAATATTACTTAAAATGTACACACCCTTCCCGTATCAATTAATTCAAGATCCAGAATATAAGTTATATCTAGATAACAGAATAAATTTTTCCATAGATACTCCTCATTAATCGGATAAGAAGAAATAAAATACACAAAATATTAAATTTGCATATGATTGAAAAGCTACATCATTTAATTAGGGATATATTTGAAAAAAAAAATCTGTGACAACTTTAAGGAGTTTAACAACTTTTTTTTATATTTATGAGGTAGTTAAAAATGATTAGCAATGAGATCACAGATAGTATAGTAATACTTCTAATTTATATTATATTCTCTGAAAAGCGAGTCATGAGCCCTATATTTTTTGGATCTACATGCACAGAAGTGAGATTCACTTCTTTCTTTCACAACTCCTTTTACTTTACGAGGTAAAATACTTTAGATAGCCAAGGTTGATATTAAACTTCACATCAAAATGTTAAACTTAACATCATATATGGTACTAGTGCTTATTAATAATAAAAAATTGTATGGTATGTTTCTTCTTATCATGAATTAATTGTATAGTAATTACTGGAGTTTATATTACTGAAAGAAGCATAAAAATATAAAATATGAAGCCGACAGAAGCATGGAAGAACAAAAAGGAAGCTGAGTTGCAATCAGTCTTAATCCAAAAGATGAAGAATTCTGTGAAGCATGTGGAAGGGTGATATGATATGCGTATGTGTTGATACATTGAACTTTATTAGGTGATGGAAGTTAGTAAGATGCGAAAAGATATTGTCTTTATAATTAATGACCAACTGAACGTCAATCACGCAGACATGCTTAAGCTAATTTAGCAAACTACGCACCATCTTATCAATCTTTTTAAACATCTCTCTCTTTCTCTCTCTCTCTCTATATGTGAGACTATCAAGCTAGCTTAACCTTAGGTATGTATGTATTCCCCCTTTATACAAGAAAAAAAATTTTTAATTAAGTACTACCTCCGTTTCAAAATATAGAGTGAAATTGTAGAGGAATAAAGTTTCAAAATATAAATTACTTGTGAAAGTTAGTAAATACTTAATACTTTCTTTCCAATTTTACATAGTACTTGATTATATAAAGATAAGAGAATAATCCATTTTTACGCTATTTAATAAGGGTAATTTTAAAAAGTGATGAAAATATTTTAAGAACCAATGTCTTCTTGGTAAGTATGAGGTACGTAAATATGGTTTACTTTCTCTGTTCCTTAATATAAGAAATAAAAGACAAAATCACATAAATTAAGAAAAATAATAAATTTATCTGAAATATAAAATAATTTTTAAAAATAATTTTATTTAATATTAATAAATTTTACATTATATAATTAATACAAATAAATTGTATTACTAGTTTTTAGAAAAAATATCATCTTAATTAGAAATATTCTGAGAAAAAAATATTAAATGTACAATACAAATCCTTACATCTCTTATATTATTAAACATGAAAACTTCCTTGATTGCCTCTTATATTAAGAAACGGAGGCATTATATTTTGAAACAAGCCAAAATTCGTCATCTAGACTTTAAAGTACCCTCATCCCCGATGATGCCATTCCATTAATTCATTAAATATTTAACGTTATCTACACCATATGCCAATTCATATGGCGTAGATATAGAAAAAATTATGGAAAAGAATTGATACCGACGTCATGTATTAAATTGATAACAATGGGCTATAAAATAACATTTGTTTAATTATTTGCTTGCCGCTCTGATAGAAAACCGTAGTTTATCAGACGGGATATAAAAAATCACTTAATTACGTAATGTAACTTGCATCATATATAATTAGCAGCGTCACTTTCTGTGTGTTCACACCCTCAAACTCTGTTTAATTAAATACCAATATATGCTAGCTAGATTCATCATCTAAGAGCTGATCGATGACTTGGGCCTTTTTTTTTCTCGGATGAAATCTTCTGTGGTTTTTACCAATATAACTTTTTGCTTTGTCCCACAAATGATTATGCTTTCCTGTATCTGAACATGCACTGACCTGCTTCTCTTCTATAAAACTAGACATATTTTTCCACTTTTCCAGCTCGCACATGCCCCCCATATTCACACTTACTGATCTCAACTTTGTTTCATCATTTCAAATCCCAAGATCGATCCAACTTCTTATAAGTTTCTTATATCAAATTTCTCTCTCATGGCTGATATTGATAATTATCATCCTAAAAAGCCAATCGATACTACTGCTCCCGCTTCATCTTTGAAGCTCTTTGGCATAAACATTCTCAAAGTTTCAGAATCCGAGGACTTGAACGCCGCTAGCGAGACCAGGAAATATGAGTGCCAGTACTGTTGTCGTGAATTCGCAAATTCACAAGCACTTGGAGGCCATCAAAACGCTCACAAGAAAGAAAGGCAGCTTCTAAAGAGAGCTCAAATGCAAGCTGCCCGTACTGCATTCGCTGCACCACATAGTTATATTCAAAACCCTATCATATTTCCGCCACCTGGAATCCTCTCCGGACCACCGGCTCCGCCGCAGTCTCCATGGCAGCACAGTACTTCACATAATAACTCCCCAGCTTTGGTGTATCATTCGGGAGCATTCGGTGTGTGTGCCTCTTCTGGTTTTGGAGGGTCAGTGACACCGGTAGGTGCAGGTTTGCCTGATCATGCACGATCCTCACCTATGGCGACGTACGGTGGCTTTGCCAGCAGCAATGGCGGTGAAAGAGGCTTCGGTTTGGATTTGCATCTTAGTCTATGAGGCATGTGACCACTAAGAAACATCGATATTATCATAAGAGTTACGACAAGATCCAAAACATCACAACACGATAAGGTGCAATGTTTGAAGATCATGTTGAACTTAGATTGAGTGGCGGATACGATGCTGTTTCATCTTTTGAGCATTCGGTGCTCTATAAGTTGTGAGTCAAATTTCTTACGCAAAGCATATGCCTGCAGCTGGTTGAGTTTTCAGAGATGTATTTTGGGAATTTATGTAAATTTTAGTTCTAATTATAAATATCAAGCAATGATATTCAAGCATCTTCTGCTCCAAATCAGAAATTAGAAATTATATATCTTTTTCGTTTTTTTTGACATTCATTCGTTCCATACTTTTAATTAAAAGGACTATAGAAGGAACTTATTTAAGCGAAAGCACTTCAAGCAGAAAATAACGTGCAAGATTGACAAAAAAAATAAAGCTTGATGGGTCAGTAATGGTCCTTCCACCTAAATAAATTTCTTCCATGATCCCTATGATTAATTCTCCTTTTCCATAATATGTAAATGCGGAACTCACAATTTCATTATAAATCCCAATGTGTATTCAATTTAAATTCAAATTCAAACCAATTAAAACTACTCAATCAATTAATAAGAAGGAACAAAAGCTAGAGATAAGTCAAATATATCATATTGCGGAGACATTATTCCTAACTTTTTGGGTTTATTATATTCCCTCGTGTCATATTTATAAGATAGAATTTTAAAATAAATTTTATCATTTACATAAGATGTTTTAAAAGTTTAATGAAGCAGTGATGAAATTTTTTTTCCAAATTTTCCCTTTACATAAATCTATCTCTCATTATTTACTTGACACTTTCTTCTAAATTGTGGGTTGCATTGGAAATTCGAAGTCTGAAGAACTCTTTGACTTAAACCAAATTTTTGTTTAAAAATTTAATTTAAATTTTGAAAGAAGGATTATTGAGATAATTAAGGGGTAAGAGAGAGATTAATGAAGTGTGTGTAGTAATTAATGATAGAGATAAATTTTTATGCAAGGGTAACTTTGAAAAGTTAAATTAATTTTTGAAAAATTCAATAGTATCAATTAATTTTAATTAGCTTTTTAAATATGTGTAAAGTTAGTTAAAATCACCTTATAAATAGAATTAGAAGGAGAACTAGATTTGTCATATAATTTAATTAGCTTCAAGAAATTACAATAAGGAAAGGAAGCAAAACATGATGAATGATGAATAATCATTCAAGTATTTTGTATTCTATGAGAGGAAAGTACTCTTTATTGAGGACACTAGCTAGTACATAGATCAGCTACAACATTATTTTAATTTGCTGAGTTAAAGTTTTTTTTTAATCTAAAGTTTGGTCTGGTCCAGTCATATACCGATTTGAAATTATGCCGGATTGGCCATTTTTTAGAATTCTTTAGTCAAAAATTTATAGAATTAGAAAAGAAGGGTAATATTACACAAAGTACAAGGGAGTATGAGATCTATTTTCTCTCTTTTCTTCGATTCAATTTTCTCTCTGTTTTTTTCTTCCTTCTCCAAACTCTTACAAGAATGTTATAATAAAGAATTTTAAATAAGTGTGTCAAGTTTCTGCTCCAAGATGATGAAATTGGCACTCCAAATCGTTCGAGGTTTTTGTCTTTTTCGACTCACACTATTGGCAAAAGGTTTTTCGAATGGATCCAAGTTTGCAACATTCACATATTATATTAAAGTACTGCGGACAAAATTTGTCTCTTTATAAATACGTATGTGAGAAAACATTCAATATAAGAGGGTTTTTGTTTTTTGTACAAGCAATGCAAGCAGGATCTACTAACACACTTGCAATACAGCCACAATCTCCTAGGATATAGTTTTTTTTTATTTTATTTACTTGTTTATAATTATAGTATAACCTTACATTTGGATTTTAAAATAAGCAAGACTCGATCGAAGTGAGTCATGTCATTCTTCTAAGTCTCACATGCCTAAACAAAATTAAAATTTTAAAATTAAAAGACTTCAACTGAAAGTAGAGTAAATTAGACTCGAAATTACATAGTCTGTTCTTTTATTTTAAAAAGTTATATTTGCAAAATTAAAAAATATCATACTGTTCCTCTGCAGAAAAAAAAAGCAACAAAATCAAAATATTATTATATATGTTATTTTTATAACATAACAAGTATATATTTATGTAGAAACAATGTATATACAAGTGAATTAAATTATTATTTTCAACAAGAATGAAATGAAAATTTTTCGCCACATCTATTTAAAAATTATCTATATTTTATTTATTTTTTGAATTTAATTCAGACCAAAATGGAAACACCTAGATTTACCGCTGTATCATTATATTAAAAAAATTAGAATAGGTCTGGTGTATTTTCATTGAGCTTAAGAAAAGATGCATTAATGTTCCATAATTTATGAATAGTGGAGCTTTCAATATTAATTTTAATATTTCGTATTGATAATTATGGGTTAAGTCTCAGCTCTAGGATTGAAAAAAATTAAACTCTAGTATTGGGAAAAAAAACTATATAATAAAAAATCAATGGTCCATATATGTTACCATAAAAGAATTATTCTTTTAGGTAAAACTCTGAGAGTGATATTCCCTGGCATGCTGTTTTTGGGATGTCTTGTTGGTCTATTTGGAAACACAGGAATTTATATTACTTAATCGTCAAAGGCACTATGGTTGCTGGCTCCATAGCATTTCCAGGAATATTGGATGGAGCTCTGCCTTCTCAAACTTGAGTAGAATGTTAAGGGCATGGATGTGTATTGTAAAGCTAACTCATGTGCTGACGAATCCAAGTTGGGTGCTCATCAATGTTATTGCATTAGATGGATTTGGACCATCTATTTTTAATATGAAAAAGTGATAGTTGTAAAATTATGTCTATTTTAGATTCTGTATTTAATAAAATAAAAATATATTAAAAATATAATAATAAAATATAATTAAATCTGGACTGTTCAAATAAAAATGGATGAACACCCGGTCCCAAAGTGCATTCATGTCCTGGTGCCTTAGCCAATCACAGCCTCTCTTTACCTTCGGGCTTACATTTGTAGCCCAAGCCCTCTTGTGTTAACTTTGAGTCATTCATGTGATGTAATTGGCTTTTTTTAACAAGATGTTTCTAACATAGTCTGATTTGGGCCTTAGGCCTCATTTTTTACCCAAAAAAACAGTGATTCTTTTATTAATATTATGCTGTTTTTCTTTTTCCAAGTTACAGACACCGAATTTATAGGTTGTCCTCCAAGTATTGTGGTTGCAAAAGTACCATTGACTTTGAAGTATTCTAGTTGAAATTTAGTTAGCTGTATCACTGAAATCGTTTACTTATCATCTAAATGCCCCGGTCGTCCACAAAGACTCCTTCCATAACCTAACCAAATGGCACCTGCACATCGCAAAATCACAAGTCTTGTTCCTTCTTCTTCTTCTTGGCATTCTTCGATCTAAGCCAACCATATATAATCAAACTCTTGATTCTTCTTCTCTGCTGTGCCTATGACCTGTTCCCATAACAACGTTGTAACCCCCAACAAAAACAAAATTTACTTCCCAAAAAAGTGTGTGTCTCTCTCTCCCTCTTCATCTTACCGTTACAAAATCGAATTTTTAATTCTAAAGTCCTGAAAAGTAAAGAGACCGAGAAGATCAAGCTTTTCATCCCTTACTTATGGCAGAGACAAGCAACGTCTTTCTGCAGCCCACTCTTCAATCTTCCTTCCACTCTCTTGACCCCTTTTCCCTGATCCTCAGTCAGAGAAACTCCGACTCCGACCACCCTCTTCCTCTGAGGCTCGTCTCACTCAATCACGTCATGGAGAGGGGACCCAGATATGAGGCATATGCTGAATTGAGAGAATCAAAGCTGCGAATCAAGTTCATTTCGCAGCAACAACAGCAACATGATGAACCAGAACCCGACCCGAAACCAGTGACTCCGCCGACGAAGCTGGTCAGGTTTCAATCGAGTTCGGAGAGAGAAAGACAAAGTGAAAGCCGTTTGAATAATGGTGCACGAAGAGGGCGTTCAGCTCTTGCTCAGTCCTTGCCGAATTTCTCTGCGGCGGCGTTACGGAAGGAGAATCGGAAGCCTGCGAATACGACGCCGCCGCCGGCGAAGAGTTTATCGAAAGCTTCCAGTTTGAGAGGAAGCAAATCGGCAAACGCCGCGGAGAAGAGGGGTGGTGGGGTTCTGATAGCGAGGAAGAGCTACGCCGCCGTGGATGAACTCAGGAGTTTAACTTCGGAGGTGGGCAATGCCATTAACGATGAAAGTAAAGGAGGAGGAAGGAAGACTGTTGTGGGTTACAGAAAGTTCTGAAAATGAAGGGATTGTGGATATCGACGAACCTTTGATTTGTTCATTGTTCTTTAATTACTTCAATTTTTTCGGCAGGACATTAAAGTATTCTTCAATTTGATCACTGCAGTATTATATATAGGAGATGCTAGCTTTCTTTGAAAATTTTATTTTCGTTAATGAGGCAGGACATTCTTCGCCCTGCAAATTCCAATCGGGCCTTAAAGTGATAAATCCGACCAAAAACATATTTTTCTTTGAAACATAGAAAATACAAATCAGAAAGCAGGATTAAGATAGATTCAAATGAAATCTACAAGGTCATTCAACATTTTCATCTTTATAATTTGAAGTATATATATCCCAAAAACCATCATCTACAATGGCGTCCAATTCAGCATTCAAGATGACATTTTTCTGCTAAAAAGATTACATCTTTCACATGGGTGAGCCTGTTTCTTGCCAACCTTTCCCTGAAAGAATCCACATCCACAGTTTTGTGAATTCTGGTTTGGTACATCCAAAGTTTGTAATATAATTTGGTTAGAAATGAACATTTAAGTCGTTTGTGCCTGTGCAGTGGACCCAGGCCCAATAGAACGGAGAGCATATAGAGGGATCCAAATCCTCTGCATATTTTCTGGCCCAAAACAATCGTCTACATCTCTCAAATGAGATGCACAATGTACAATTGTACATTTTTCAAGTTCGTGAAATAACTTTTTCACCGACAAACAAAAAGATTAAAGTTTGTAATATAATTTTGAGAGATGTACGTTGATGCAGTAGATTTGAACTTTATTATGTAGAGTTATGACATTAAATGAGATAGTCTTGTATTTTCAGTTATCACATTACCTTAATTAGTTGGGCTTGGCTTGTATTTTCAGGTATTAAAAGCAATCAATGAAGATGATGACGTCATATTTAGAGAAAGTCAAATCTCCTAACGGAAAATTTAAAGCTTAACATGCAGATGCGATCATGCGAGCATATATATATATATATATATATTGATATTGGTGATATTGGTGAACATGCAGATGCAAACATTATTCACAGGTCGGACAACAATTAAATTTTTTTTATTTTTTTTATTTTTTCTCATTTTTATTAGTCCATTTTTATTTTATTTTAAAATAAATACAGATCAAAATAAAGAAATAGAATCTAGAAGCAGCTCCACTTCTAGTTATTCAAAAATCACGTTTTGGCTAAAAAATTATTTTTCAAAAAAACTAAAAAATAAAACCAAACATTATGTATTACTATAAAATCAAATTTTTACCCAAAACTTAATTTTAACAGTAATACCAAACTGGCGATCAATTTAGTCAATTCCCTCAGTCAGGAAAATAGACTCAAACCTATGTTGCTAAATTTACAGTTATACCCTTTTGTTTTCAGCGGAAGACTTGAAGCCATTGGGAAAGGTAATACCACGAAGAAGTTAGATTTTTTTTTTAAGGTATATAATCCTCAGATTATTAATAGGTGACCTGATATGGAAAAAGTAAGTGAGAAATTAAACCTCATTAGAAGTAGCTCAATGGCTAGTGATTGGTTAGAAAAAAAAAACAGAAAATTTCTAGGAAGTAAAACTTTATAAGTAAAATCTTAGAAAATTTTATTTCTTGAGTAGTTTATAATATTTGTTATAAAAATATCCTTGAGTTTTTCATTTCTTTTCTTAATAAAAATAATATTTATACTTTTAACACTAAAACATAATATATTATTTAAAAAATAACTTGAACTTCTTAAAAAATAAAAAATAAAACAAATAAATTATACATGAGTGTCTCAAAAAGTTCACTTCTTATGAAATATATCAAATGACTCTTAAATCTTGCTAATTTCACGTCCAATAGTTTAAATTGAATTGTGCATAATTCTTTAAATTTTTATTATATAATAATAACTTCTTTTTTTGGTATGTCATGTTTTATTATTTGCATGCAAAATAAGGTTCAAAATAGATTCAACAATATATTAATATATATAATAAAACTATAAAAAGATGCATGGCCAGCATATATACTCTCTCCATTCCATTTTCTTTATAGTTTTAGAGTTTTAATTTTATTTTAATTTTATTGTCATTTTATACTTTCAATGCATTATTATTTTTTTAACAATTATACCTTCCCTCCACTAACATAGATCATTTAATTTAATATAGGTCACTAAATAAAAATATTTTAATCAAATCTTTATAAAAATTCAACATAATCAATACTAATTTCTTGATTCATGTGAAACAACCTAAAAAAAATGAAAAGGAGTAAATAGTTAATTTCACTCCATGCAAAACATGTATTCACGCATGTCATTTGTAACACAACAGATTAAATTATTAATTAATGATGGCTCCAGCTTCTCACTATCGTAAAATGTGGGGAAAAAAGCTTAAATGTACCTTATATACATTATAATATATAATATACTCCCTCCAATCCATAAGAACTATCATTTAAGGAATTTTCAGATTATTTTTTATGATATTTATCATTTTAGAGTATTAATAAAGTATTAATTATACTTTTCACTATTTTACTTCTCATCAATATTCTTAATTTTTTTAGTATGTGTGAAACAAATTTAAATTAAGGATATTTTAGTAAAATATTATTAAATTTTATAATAATCTAAATTATTTAATGATTTTTTTATCCATATGAAAAACTCTAAAATAATACTTTTCTTATGAACTAAAGGAATTACTCCCTCTATCCCATATATTATAAAACCTTTTTTGCAAAATTCATATAAAGTATATTAAGAAATGTAGCTAAAGATAATTAAAAGTTTTATTTTTGTAAAAAAAATTATTATCTTTTCAAAAATACCATTTATTAATTTCATTAGCTTTTTTTTTTTTTTGAGAAGTGAGTTAGTTAGTTGAAAAGTGAATTTATATGGTCAATATTTTACTAAATCCTATAAAGAGTTTTATATTATGAAATAAGAAAAATTTTGTAAAATACCTTATAATATTAACAGTATATTATATTGGTTGAATAGTGCACAAATAGCACAAATATTTTGTATACAAAAAAAAAATAGCACAAATATATAAATGTTATTATATACTTCAATCCGTTTCGCTATATAGTGTATTTTTGTTTTAATTTTATATTTCATAATATAGTGTACTTTACGGATTATGTAGTGTACTTCTTTTTTCTTTTCAAAATTATCCCTGATTAGTTAGTCCAAATATTTATTTATTATTAAAATGTTTCATTCCCAATACATTTAATGAGAGTAATTTGAAAAAATATGAAAAAATTTTTTAGTTATTAATTATTATCTTAATTTGTATATAATAATTAAAAGTGTATTATATACTGGAACGGGGGACTACGAGTTAGGTAACTCTGGGATTTTTCTTGAAGGTGGTTAAATTAAAGCACTGAAGCAAGCAAACTTAAGCACAATGCGAAAAGGCGAATCTTTACGTATAAGAAGTTCTTCCATAACTTATTCAGACAAACAATTGAAATAATAAAATATAACTAAATAAATGTGAACTTTTCTAATGAATTTATCAGTGTGCTCGTCTAATTAATGATATATCAATTTATTTTAATACTCCTTCTGGTCCTTAATATAAGACCATTTTAACTGAATTACGTGAATTAATAATTAAAATTAAAACTAATTAATTATTTTAATTTTTCCAAAAATTTTAATATTTTTTTAAAATTACCCTTATTTAATCTCTCTATTTCTTTTTGGATACATTAAATAGAGGTATTTTTTTGAAAATGTATAATAAATACTAACTCGTATATTCTAAAGGGTCTTATATTTAGAATTAAGGTAAAAGATCCTATATATAAGATCAAAAGGAGTAATTTTTTAGTATCTAGCCATGTAGTTCCATAGACCATAGCAATGAGCTTTCAATTCTTAACTAGATTCTGCCCCAAAAAAAATTCTTAACTAGACATGTTTATGGGAAAATCACTGTTAAATTCTAAAATATAAAAATATTTATTAAAAAATCTCAACACTATAAAATATTACACTCAAATCTCATGATCAAAATTAGTGTAAAATCCTGAAAAATAAGTATAAAAGTATAGAAAATGAGTATAAAAAATTTTAGTATTGAGTATAAAATCATGCTCTAATATTTTATACTCATAATTCATGATTTTATATTTAATAATAAATTTTTTTATACTAATTTTTCAAGACTTGGGACTAAGATGTAATATTTTTTTGTGTTGGGACTTTCAGATAAATATTTTCATATTTTGGAATTTTTTTTATTTTCCCTATGTTTTTTTCCCTTATGACCAAAGGAAAAAAGATATATTCTTTTTCTTTGTTGTGAATTAGCGTATCTGGTGAACAATGACTAATTTTTCTCACAATTTTAAGGATAAAGAGTAAATCCCTTAAAATAAATTTTACTTTATACAGAAAGAAAAGTTGAAAATTAAATTCTCTACAACCACAACTTTCTACAACTACTTGTTGAATGGATAGAAGCATTCACACTAATATCAATTTGAGTTCATTTAGATATGTTCTTTTATCTAGCATAAAATTTAAAATAAGTCTTTTCTATCGATATTAATATTAATTAATGATCAAAATAATTTTTCAGCCAACCAAACAAAATATTCGAGTAAAAAGTTACTCGTATAATTGAAACATGTATTTCCGAAAATTAAAAAAAAAATCGTTTAGAAGAGTCTTGGAAGACAAGAAATTCTGACCAAACGGCTTGAAATTTGGGAGAAAGATATTTAAGGACCTTCATATAAAAATATTGTCAAATGAATAGTATAAGTGTTGAATTCAGTTGATTCGAGTTGGAAATTTAGTTTATAGGAATACTGAATTTTTAATCTGAGTCCTTGAAAAAAAATATTTTTATGTAGGGGTCCTTAAATGTCTTTCTCCCAAGTTTCAAGTTACAACCAGTCAACTGCAGCACTTATCTGACTAAAGCTGTGCTGTATTTCAACCGCTGACGTAGGAATTTTATTCTTCCCCCTCCTTCTTTTTGGAATAAAAGATAGTCCGCATTATTACATTATTATTATTATTATTATTATTATTACATTCTAAGAGCTTTTTTATCCTATATAAGTTATTTTTTATAATTATTTTATTTTAAAAAAAATTTATTTATCATGAAAAAATGTAGATTATATAAATTTGTGATATTTACTAAAGAGTAAATTTAAAATTTACATTATTTTTAATATAATTTTAATAATATAATAAATATTTCTTGATTCTGGTGAAGTAATTAAAGGTGACTTATATTAAATATCAGGGTGTAAGTCATATCTATTTATTTCATACTCATTAAGAAAATTTTAATTTTTTTAAAAACTTTTATAACTTTTAAAATTACCCTAATTAAATAGGGACAAAAATAAATTATTCTTCAATAGTTTTTTTTTTTACTTTTTTTCTCTCATAACTGAATACTACCATAAATAGAGGTAAAATTAAAAAGATAACATTAAATAATCACTAACATTTATCAAATAATTTATATTTTGAAATCTTAACTCCTATTAATTCCATTCTTTATTTTAAAAACAGATGAAGTATGAAAAACCCATAAAGAAAAAGGTTAGTCCAAAAGACAACAAAGAAAACTAGATATTCTGTGCTCCACCAAGCTACTACAACCTAAAGGAGAATAAGTGAAAGAAAAAAATGGTACACAATAGATGAGTTAATGTTGCGAGCCAATTAGCATAATCATTAATTTCTCCGTAAAGGTAATCAATAATGATATTATAACTCTTAGTGATTAGTTGTCTTCTTTTTTTTGGCCAATGATTAGTTGTCTTATATCATTCAACATCAGACATCCCAATCTCTAATTTAGATTTATTGGGTTATCAGCAATGAGTTTGAAATATTTATGTTTAGAAGTAATCACATATAATAATATATTTAAAGAGATGTGAAAAAACTTTTGGCAAAACAAAAAAAAGAGATATAATATATTACATATTATATTTAAGAAATCAATTTATAATTTTAAATAAATTAAAGTATTGAAATATTAAAAATATTTATGATAATGACAAATTCAATTTATTACGTATAAGAAAAATAATTATATAAAATTAAATAAAATCAAATTTTATTATAATATATCATTTTAGAAATTTTAAATGTCTTAATTTATCTGTCATATTACATTATCTATAAAATATTAATTATTTTTTTATTATTTTACTTTCCATTAAAAATAACTACAGATAAATTATAAGTCATATTTTAACATTTAACTTACAAAATATTTTAGTAAAATATTATTAAATTTTATTATAATCTAAATTATTTAATAACTTTATTAGTCTATATAAAAAATCTTAAAATACCAAATGAAATGTGATAGCGGTAATATATAGATATTATATACCCCTCCACCCTGAATGTAAGACATCTCCATAAGTAATATTTGGCCTAAAATGTATGACATTTTACAAAGTTATTTGGTATATTAATTATTTTTTCCATTTATATTTCTGATTTATAATTAATATGTGAGTGAGAACTATAAAAGATAATGCACTTTCTGTAGTTCTAAATATAAGATATTTTTAGTTTTTTTGCGTATCTTAAGAATCATTACATTTGTTAAGAAATTATAATATTTTCCATAACTTACATTTATTAATTATATTATCTTTTATACTTATCATAATATTTATCTTTTACCTGTTAATTATAGATCATGGGTATAAATAAAAAAATACTAAATATTCCAAACAACCTTACAAGATTTTCTATATCGCTTGTACCAAATATTACTTTTAGTTGATATCCTATATTTAGAATAGATGGAGTTATTAATAAAGGCAAAAATATTATATTTTTTTTTTACAAATTTAATAATCTGATTTTTTCTTTACATATATATAGTAGTAGTTAAAAATATCCTTTATGTTTAGGGTCTATTTGGTTTTCAGTTTTGTAAAAGTAAATTAAAATAAATAAAATTTATAAAAATAAAATTTGGTCAAAGTAAATTTATTGTAAGTTATTATTTTTGGATTTTTTTTATAAAACCATAGTTTGAAAAAAAATTTATTTAAATAATACAAGTTAAAAGTACTTCTAGATGTATAATATAAAATCAGTATTCACGTCATTTTTTAAAATCATAATTTAATTCACTTTTTAATTTTTAAAAAAATAATTTATATTTGATTAAGCATATCTTCTTAAAAAATTATAATTAAAAATTATAATTTTTTTTTTAAAAAAATCAACTAAACGGGCCTTATATATCTAGAATTAGAGAGAGTATTTATAAGGAGAGAGTGTGTGTGTGTTTAGCGGAGGGCATGGAACTTTGTGAGGTATGTATGCGTGTGGGGTTCGGTTTATTTCCTTTCTAAGACATTGATTATTACAGAACCAAATCTCGGAAACAGTTCACAAAGATCGACTACATACCGTATGGTATACTTTTTCAGATTTTTTTATTAATCATTTTCTAAAAATTTTTTTATACTATACATAAATAATTTTTTAATAAAATTTTAAAGTATTAATTATTTTATTTAAAAAATATTCTCATTTAATTATGAGAGAAAAATTAAATTATTTAAATTTATGATATTTATTAAAAATAAAGATGTAACAAATATTTTTTAGTTTTATTGAGATAGTTAAAAACGACTTATATTAAGAATCCGAAGAAAAAAGGTTTACTCCTCCAATTGCTAAAAGTTTTTTTTTTTAGATTTTTAAGATTTTTCATAATATTTATTATTTTAAAATATTAATGAAATATTAATTATATTTTTTATTATTTTACCTCTCATTAATAATTTTAATTCTCTTTTGATATGTATGAAATAAATTTAATTTAAGAATATTTTAGTAAAATATTATTAAATTTTGCAACAATCTAAATTATTTAGTAATTTTTTTGTTCTATACGAAAAAAACCTAAAATAACACTTTATATGGTTAAAAAAGAGTACCATGTTAACGTAAATCAGGTGAAATTTATTAGAGGTTTTCCATTTCTCTATTTTCTATCTTAACTCTCTTTTTAGATTTACTATCAACAATATGCAAATGATAAAACTTGATCAGCTTGAATTCTTTTTCTTTTGGATACATGATCAGCTTGAATTCTTTAATTTATAGTATAAATTAAAAAAAGTTTCAAAGTCATTTTTTTTCATAACTGGTAAAAAGTCAAAAAAAGTTTGTAATTTCCAGTCTAAAGAACCCTTTAAAATATCCCTTTAAAATATAGGAAACAATGATATAATATGAATTTTCAAAAGTAACTACTTGATGCAATCACACGGTACGTAATTGAACAGCATGTAAGCTATAGTTGTGCAGACATGATTTAATTGAATTTGAATGAAGAAAATTTTATATATATTATTTTATTTGATGTTGTGTACCATTTTCTGAATGGTCAAATCCTTTGGGCAGTGGCTGGGTAGATATGAAAACTCTATGATGACAATTCCTTGCTCAGTAATTGAATGATGCAGAGAGGTGAGATTGATAATATAATTTGGTTAAAAATTAAAATTGACTCATTCCCACACAACGGCTCACACAGACACACACGTCCATTCCATAGTCAGCTTTTTGGCAATTTCTTGTACATATCATTTAAAGGATAAAAAAGGGAGAAATTTATATCAAAATTCATAATATTTATTATGAGGTTTTTAGAAATTGCAATTGTAGATATTTTAGTAATAATTTTCTTTAAAAAATTAAAAAAATATGATAATAATTTTGAACCTGAAAAATAATTAAAATTGTAAAAATATTCTAAGTTAAATATTTTAATATTTAAATTTATGGACGTATTTTTTATTTTCCAAAAAGAAAGAAAATTATATTTTTTATACAGATTAGTTGAATTTATTTTATATATTTTTCTTAAAGAATCAAACTATATTTTGATATTTAATGATCATTTTTTAATTTAATTTATGGTTGATAGAATTTATTTTTTGTACTTTCAAAAAAATATTTAAATATTTTAATTATCATGTAAGAAATAAAGTCATAATCTCATATTGAAAGGATAGAAATAAAACAATAAAGAAAATTACATAATATATATAATTATATATCCATTATTTCAATAAAACAGTATTAATGTAATTTAAACAATACACTATAGACAACAAGAGTTTACCCTTGAAGGAATGGACAACTCTTAACTTGAAAGATTTATTTGAAGTTTGTTTTAGATAAATGAAATTTTAGTTTGATCAACAAATTGTTTTATATTTAGTTTAACCTTCAATCATTGAACGATTTACAATATTATTTTTTTGATAATGACAATAAAATAAAAATAATCTGAAGACCAAATTCAAAACCGTGATCGTGGCTAATAACCAATCAAAATATTGAAACACCTCAAGAATTAAAATATTGAACAGATCCCCATCAAACAAAATATGAAGAAGAAAAACAAATCAAGCTCTTCTAACATAAAATTGCAGAGTCACTATCTCTGTATCATTAGTCTATCATTTATGGAGTTGATCACACAGAAGAAGAAGACGAAGAAGAAGAAGACGAACAAGAACAAGAACAAGAAGAAAATCAGTGTGTCTAAATAATGTCTGATCAAATCACAAAACAGAGCATCATAAGGATATGCATATGCAAGAGACAGAGCCACATGAGGACCAGTTTCTTGTCACTTTGTGCTCAAAGTATGTTCCTCTATTACACCCTCCTCTTCACAACCATGAAACATCCTTCTGTTTGACTTTAACTTCGATCACACAAACCCTTCATGTTCTACAACTTTTACCCATACCTCAGTTCCATCCCACATGGTAAAACCAGACAGAAAAAGAACCAACTTTTACAAGAAATATATGTGAAGGACCATAGTGACAATTCACTAGTCTATCTAGGATCAAAGTAAAAATCGTAGAACAGAACGCACAGTGAATTACTTCCTCTTTGTCTTATCTTTATTATTTTTGGAGAAGATTGAACCAAATCCAAATAGAGTTGCGGAAGGGACATTGAGAATGACTGGAACACCATTACCATAAGATGTTTGACACTTCTTCAATGGAGGCTTTACATAACCGTTTCGACCCAACGAAGGGGATGAAGAAGGCCTTGATGAAGCATGGAATTTCTGGGCATTAGTTTTAGCCTCTTTTGACACAGACATATTTCTCTTAACACTTG
The DNA here is from genome assembly GCA_026686845.1 of Adenanthera pavonina. NCBI lineage: Eukaryota > Viridiplantae > Streptophyta > Magnoliopsida > Fabales > Fabaceae > Adenanthera > Adenanthera pavonina. The sequence continues at coordinate 45,446,848 of JAIVEN010000001.1, read as the reverse complement.
AGGTAGAAGGCGAGGTTGACCCAGTTGAATGGCTTCGAGATAGAAGTGGCAGAGGGCATAAGCTTCTTCCATAGCCAGTTCCATAACTATTACTTCTCTTGAATCGCCAGAATGACTTGTGATTGTGACCTGATTTTTCGACATCTGCTTCTTCTTTGATCCTCTCTGGGTTTGATATTTTCGGGGCTGAAGCATTTTCACGAACAGCTTCTGTGGGAAGGGATGGGGGCTGAGGAGGAAACAATAATCGATGATCTGTTCGTTTCAGGGGAAAATTCTTCTTCTTGATTTCAGTGGGAAGGAGTCTCCCGTCCGAGAAAAGCTCATCCGCTGATGATGACTCATGCTCGAACGTTTCATGAACGCAGAAATCAAAATCGAAGGATGGTTTATTCAAACCAGAGGAATTTGATCTGGAAAGGTGTTGTTGTTCAACTGGGATGGCATTTGAATGACAAAAGTTATGCGAGAATGAGACTCTTGGACTCATGGGATCTCCACAATTTCCAGAGAAAAGTTCAATAGCCATCAGAGAGAAAAATAACCAGGAAACCTAACGAAGAAGAAGAAGAAAGAGACGGAGAAAGGAGAAGGAGAAGAATGATGTAAATGGGGAAATGGTAAGTAAACTGTACGAGTATTTAATATAGCTTTCGAACCTAACAAAGACTAGAATTAAAAAGAAGAGGGAAAGGGAAAAGTATTAGCGGTCAGAATAGAATAAAATAAATGAGGGAAGTAGAAAAAGGTCTTCGTAAGGGTGCGTGTGATGTCTGACACAGTTGGAAATGGAGAGCAAGTTTTGTAGAAGGGAATGAGTGGTCCAGAGAGAAGAAATTAGAGAAAGTGGGGGATGGGTTTCTGGGGAATGAGAAAAAGACGAAGACTTCGGGAATTAAGCAACGTGACTTGTGTGTAAGGAGGAGACTTTTGGAGTCGATGATTCGTTGGGCTGTTGGAGAGGCAGAGAGAGAGAGAGAGAGAGAGAGAGAGGGAGGGAGAGGGAGAGGGAGAGGGAGCGCGACGTGGGAGGAGAGTCTTAAGCTTGACCGATTAATATCCTAAAAGCCGGCGTCAGTGGAGTGGTTTAAAAAACCGTAAAAAAAAAAATACTTTTTCCTATCTTTAATATAATATTTTTTAATAAAATTATATGGATTAATAATATAATTAAAATTAATTAACTATCTTTATTTTTACAAAAATAACAAAAATTTTCTAAAATTACACTTATTTAATTTTTTTTTCTCTTTAAGATGAATTAAATAAGAATTCTTCTAGAAAAGTATAATAAATACTACCTTATATTCTAAAAATAATCTTATATTTATGAACAAAGTAAAAGACTCTATATTTATAATTAGCGGGAGTGCATTTTACTTTTATAGTTAACCTAGATAATTAATTCTCATATACTCTACTCCTCAAATCTAAATATATAACATTTTGACTTGATATTAAATATATGACTCTTTTTAAAATATAAAATAATATTTATTATGCATTACTAAAAAACTTATTCAATTTGTGAGAAATAAAAAATTTAATAAGGATAATTTTAGAAAGTTATTGTGATTTTTGAAAAAAAATTAAGATAATTAACTAATTTTAACTATCATTCTTAATCTATATGATTTTGTTAAATGATATTATATTAAGGATCAGATGGAATATAAGATCTAAAAAAATAAGTTGTATTATTTATGATATACTGCCTTTGATGTTAAATTTAAGGAACAAATACTTATTTTACATTGACCATGAAAAACAGTTAAAAGCAGTTATGATTATTAAAGCCTATTTGATTGGTGTTTTCCAGTGTTTTCAAAAATAACAAAAATAAAAAACTTATTTGATAAATCTATTTTTTATGAAATATTGTGAAAAACAAAAAAATCAGAATATTTTTAAGAGATTTTATATTTTTTATTTTGGAAAACATATGAAAAAGTAAATAATATCAACATTATTAATGACAAAGTTTTAAATTTTGAATAATATATTTAACATATGCTAATTATAAATTTAGGAACAATTATTTAACAAATTTTTTTATTTTCTTATTTTCAAAACTTACTTTGAAAAATATTTCTACAAAAATATTTTGAAAACATTAAAATTTATCACAAATGAAAATTTATATATGGAAATACTCTTAGCCTAAAATTCATGTAATGTATATTTTCTCTCTCCAATATCAATCAATTAAGGGGTAGTATAAAAAAATTAAATGTACAAGATAATCTACATCTTTATATTATATTTTAGACCAAGACATCTCTTATATTTAAAACTAGAAAGAGTATCCTAATTCATGTTGATGTGAATGATCAGAGCTTCTATCCATGAAGTATTTGGGGGCTCAACTATATTTCCAACTTTTGTATATGCAAATGAATCTAATTAGGGGGATTTACTTTTTATCCTCAATACCTCAACTAAAATTATTCCTTGCTACCAACACAATACGTTTCAGTCAAAGAAAAGAAATATTCATCAATATAAATATTATTAGATGCTATATATATATTTTTGTCAATATGCAGCCACCTGTTATCATCCTAAATCCTAATCAAATGAAAATCGGGTCCTATTTGTTTTGACGTCGTTTGATAAAATTCAGGCTAGTGATCTCTTCCAATTTTAAGACATGATGCTAAATTTTATCAGCTAAACCAATCTTTATTAACAAAATAGGAAGCTAATTAAACTTAACTTATACGCAAGAACAATGCAAAATGCCATTTGTAATTAACGTAGAGGTAGAATCTTCCAAATCAATGGAGCAAGCTGCTTAGAGTATTGCAAACTGATCATAGGGTTAATATAACCTGAATTTAATAATGACAAATATATAAGGCCCTGTTTGGTTTACATTTTTGTAAGCCAAACCATGATTTTTTATAATTATTTTTTTTCTTTTTTCATCCAAACAGTTTTATGGTAAATTTATCTACTTTTATCTAAATTTTATTTTTGTAAACTGTAATTATTCTAACAAACATTTTATAAAAATGTAATTTAAATGAGTACTAAATCTCTATTTTTTTTTTCGGTAGAAACCACAGTTATCCTTTTGTTGGAAGTAATACTATTCCAGGCACTGTGGGGTACTAAATATGGACACCTTTCCCAACGTGGATCTAAACCTTGGTTTATCACGTTATAAGGGATTAACCTCTTCCATTTGACCCAACCCCACCCCCCCGTTGGTGACTTTTGTATTCTTTTGTTTCCATTTGTTGAGTTGAATGTGACAAGTTTTGTTTGTAGGTTCTTAATTAGGAGTTGATCACTAGTTATTATGTACTTATTTATGAATAAAAAACTATATATTTATTATCAATTAGAGGGTTATCTTTTTTAAACAAATCACAATCTTTACATAGAGAGAAAATGTAATTGAGAGGAGTTTATCTTTTATTTTCAGTATCTTGGAGATATATCAAAACTATATATTTGTCAACTTACTTGCCAAAACAGCAAAATGATATGCCCCTCTTTCTATTTATGTTAAGAATTTGTTGCGTTGGACTTTTGATTTTTTATATTTATATATTCAGATAAAAAATGACAAAAACTATTATGTAGAACATACCTTTCGTATTTAAATTTATTGTCTATTATTTTATTTCTATAGAGATGTGTATATATATATATATATATTCTTTTTCAATTATTCATTTTAGTGAATATAGATGATCTGGATTGAAAGTTGAGGCTTCACCACTTTATATGTAGGCTTCTATTCTTTTATTTAAGAAAAAATAATAGAAAACATACAGTTTCACATATATACTTCATTCTTTCTAATTAATATTGGAGGATATATTTCAACATAAGTACAATTTTAAGATTATGTTCTTAAATTTTATGCGTGGTGGAGAGGATGAATGGTAAAGTAAGTGTTATTACTTCTGAAGCTGGATGACTAATGAAGGGGATAAAATAAAGCTGGTACTGTACTTCATTGTTTAATTATATTCTTGTTTCACATATATAAAAGGAAGAAAGTTTTTTTTTAACAAAAAATTAATGTAACTACAACTCAGCCCTGCATAAGCAAGGCTGCAAGAGAATTAACAATTTTTTGTACATTTTCAAGAAACAAAATAACATTGTTGCGTGCACGACAAAATAAAAGGAAGTTTTGATTCAGATTTTTAATTATATATATATATATGATGTTTAAACATAAAACATGTAAGCCAATTATTAGGGTGAAGAGCGATTTTCAATTAAATGATGTGATTCTGATTAAACTGAGATCAAATCAATTTTTAAAAAAAATATATAAATATGATAATATATTTTATAACTAAATTAATTCGTATATCATAAAATGCATAATTTGTAATTACCAATATGTGACATTAATCTAATTTTGCATACTTCTATTCTACCAAGAAAATGTAGCATTGAGTGTATTAACCAAACTTTTCTTACTAACTACTGCTATCTAACTTTTTTCAATTAACTTACAATAAAGCCAACACTAATGAGAATGAGATATGTGACCTAACTCATTTTAATAGCTTAGTCACTACCCATAAAAAAAAATAGCTTAGTCACTTAAAAAAGGCTCAATAATATGAAGTAGTTTGGTTTTGACTTTATCCCTTTTTTAATTTTTTTATATATTTTATTAAAAATCAACTCACTTCATTTAAAATAAGCTAAAATTTTGAATTCTGACTAATAATCAAATTATTAAAAATTTTAAAATTGAGAAAATTTTTATTTGGAAAATTATTTGCTTTGTGATGTTCTATCAAAGTTCTACTTTATTGATTCAAAAGTTGGTAGGACTATTTTAAAATAAGCATTTAATATTTGATGTTTTAATTTATATTTGAGTTTTGTCCATCTTTAAATGAATGTAATTCATTCAGAGTGACTTTTTTTTGTAAAATTTGAACTTTTTTTGGCCAGATTGTAAAATTTGAACTTAAAGCCTCATAGTATAGTCTCGTTCTCAATTATTATTGGCAGTTTATAAAAATATTTATATTTAAATAAGTTCTGTAGATTTATCGCATATTTAACTAAATTCTTAAAACAAAAAAAAAAATTCTCTACGTGTAATTGAATTAAATTAAAATATAAAAAAATTAGTATAAATTACTCTCAATATGTATGAAATTTTTTCTCTCAACAAATCAAATTTGAGCAAAGATTTTTTGGGGAAAATTTTTTTGGGGTATAATTATCTGGTATTTGATAGTATTGAGCCACATTCAAACATTATTGAGACCAAATTAGACAGCTCTCTGGGCATGGTTTTATCATCTATAAGAATTGAAAAAGGACTATAAATATAATGCTTTACCATTCAATACAACTACTATATTTTTGTTGGCGAAAAAAAAAGAATCATTTCTTCAGTCCAATTGTGGTGCGTTCTGTCTTATCTGTTGCGAGGTGAAAGGCCCACTTATGCAGGGCCCATTAAGCGAGAAGCCCATAAAAGCTCTGAACCTTTTCAAAATTGTCTCCTCATTTCCGCGGCAGGTCGCTTGTCAGTTGTCACGTGATTGTGGTGTGGTGTCTTTTCAAATTCAAGTATCAATATTTCAATACGATAAGTAATAACTATAAAATAATAAAAAGAAACAAAACATACAAGAGAAGAAAATGTGAATCATCAATATAAAATATAAAATTTATAAAAAATATTACTATTTATAAGGAATCAACAATATGATTTTTCTAGTTCAAAATAAAAAAAAATTCATTGCGTACTACGTTATTAATAATTTCTGAATAGTGCAACTTCTAAAATTTTTTTATTTTATAATGATGTTCATCATAAATTTTATAGAACCTAATGTAACTTTGTTTTTATTTTTTATTATTTAAAGGGAATTCAAATATTAAAATGTATTTTTTTTAAAAAAAATAGTGATGGGTGGGACGGGGGTGTATGCAATGGATTTGTGCATTACAAAAAAAAAAAATCTTAATTACGAAATATCAATCAAGATGGATCAATAATACACTAGTCTAGCCATCCTTACATATTTTCATTGTCACCCATTCACCCATCTCTCTTTTATGCGTGCTTGTAATTGAGATTTTTTTCCCAAACTAATTGAGAATCAAATTAAAGATAGGGAAAATCCAACTAAAACACCAAAGGGGAAGATAATTCCAAAATGACACATCAATTTACTCTAATTCTAATTTTTGTGCGCCCACCAATTGATCTTCGCTATTTAAGGTGGGATATACACATTTTTGTGTGACTTTTATAATAAGTAATCTTTGTTTATTTACGAGTGATTCTCACTTATTTCTAATTGATCAATATTTACTTGTACTATTATTTTTTTTACATTGGTCAATAATCAGAGAGCCCTTTCATTACTGATTGACTATCAGTGACTTTTTTTGATTTTATACAACTTAATTCTAAGTGATCTTCACTTATTTATAAGTAATTCTCACTCGTTGCCAATTTATTAACGTTCATTTGTAAGTGTTGAATTCTGATTGACTTATGTTAGAAGAATGGAAATAGATTAGTTGAAGTGCTATTTTCCTAAAGTATCCTAAAGTGTGGTATTCTCAGCCTTTAGATAGATTTAATGTGCCAGATTTTGCCAAGTGTAATAAAACACCAAATGCCACTTTCACTTATTGAAACCGTGTTGCAAACTTAAAATTACCAAAAATAGCAACTGGGCAACACTTAAGTCGACGAAAAACCACAATAGATAATTGAAGATGAGGATTTAAGGCCGTTGGTGGTGAAGTTCTTTCTCTTTGTGGGTTGCTGTCATGTTGTGTGTAGGTGAGATTACCGTTGATGGAGTTCCTCTTGGTGGGTTGCCATTGTGTTATGAAAGATTGTGCATATAAATTTGTGGCTTATTTAGCCCAATCTAACCTGGTCTCATTGAGTCAACTGGATCAAGCCATAGTTTGGGTTGGGCCGGGTCTTTAGGTTAACCATGATTTGTTTAATCTGACCTGTAATATATATATATATAGGTTTTTTTTAAAAAAATTCTATTATTTTGTATATATTAATTGATGTTATAAGATATTTTTTCTTGATATATCTTATGTAATATATTTGTTATATGATTATTGTGAATTTTTTTTTAAATATTTTGATATTTTAATTTTATTTAAAGTTTTAAATTGATTTTTTAATTTAATATTATGTGAAAATAATGTATAATTATAAATATTTATAATTTAAAAAAAAGTCACTTTCTATACTAATATTATTTTTCAAAGAAATCTATTTTTACATAAATAATTATATTTTTTTATTAATAGATAAAGTTAATTTTTATTTTATTTTTTAATATTTTAAAAAGCTAGTTGGTATCGGACCAGTCCAACCTTATCCCAGTGCTTAGTCTAATTTTGCCCAAATATCATTGGGTTAGGCAAGAGGGCGGGGTTGAAGCCGGACCTATTCCGGCTTGTACACACTCCTAGTGTCATGCATAGGTGGGATTGTGGTGTTCGTTCACTTGTTCCTTCATTCATTTTGCCACTAACATTCGAGATTTTCCCTCCAAAGTCACGTTGATTTTCAGCACTGTCTATCACCAACGGTTTTGATGTTGCCACGTCACTCCAACAATTGCAGCACAAATTGGCATTTGGAGCTTCTTTTACACGTGAGAATATCTAGTCCAGCGGCTGAAAATATACACTTCAGGATACTTTAGGGAAATGACACTTCAACTGATCCATTTGCTAGAAGAATAATAGCATAGGTTGGTTCCGCAAAAAATGAATCAATTAACAACAATTCACTAAATGCTATATGACGCTGTTGATGTGGCAGTGTCTCGACCTGCCACATCATTGAACCTAGACTCAGGTTGACTCATTTAGTTGATCGGGTTGACAAATTTAGCCAATAAAAAAAAATTCACTTGATTAAGTGAATTCACCTATTGCTGGATTTGACCCCAAGAAAAAGACCAATTATTGGATCCAATGAGTCATCCTAGTCCTAAGCAAATGAGGTCCAATGTCAAATCCTAAAGGCCCAAACTTCAAGTTACAATATGTGATTTATGGATGTTTGAAAGATCCAACTTTGTGTATCCAGAAAAAGAAATAGAAAGATCCCATTGTCAATGTTGAATTTCATCAAGTTTCCTTATGTAGAAAAGAGAAAAGGTATCAAACCCATTTAATAATCATCATCATTCATCAGTATTTCAATATTAAGTTAAAGACAAAAAATAAGGGGAGAGAAAATGGTAAATACGACAGGGAATCAATCATAATAAGAAATTGCTGTTTCTTATTATCAACTTTACAAGAAGGATAATGCCAAAGATGCCGTCTAAATCCCACAAGACTTGAACTATTGGTAGAGACTACAAGGAACCAATCATAATCTAAGGCGGGTAGGTCAAAATGAAACCAAGAAATTTAAAGATCGAAATGGAGAAAACTGCTGCCATTTCTTGGACGAAAGAATCAAATCATTTCGTGGTTCCCAAAGAAAAAGCATAAAAATAACCATGCTCATTCTTCTCTTCCATTCACGCAAGCCAAGTCTTTAACCAAATATCAGCGCATTAAGGCAAAAGATCTTCAGTTTTTATGGAAAGAGCAGAACCAAACCAAACCAAACTGCTCGAGCAAAGGGGCAATCAACAACAACATCACGGAGGTGATTAGGCGAAGAATATCATTGACTGGTAATTAAGGCTCTGTGGAGTATCTTCCAGGTATGCAATATCATTTTAAAAGGTAGCTTTAGTTTCCACTAACTTTCCCAAATATGTGGCGGATCATTCTGTTCAAGGAGATTTCATGCAGTGTAGGTGATTTAGTGGCTTGCGAGGGTTTAGTTAGGGGCAATCAAGGCAACTGCTTCAAGGATTTCATGAAGAAGCTTGAGTCCATGTCTAGTATTGTAGTTGAGTTGCATGGTATTCTTCAAGGTCTTAAAATTTGATGGGTTTAGGGCATCCGTAATGTGGTGGTTGTTAGAGATTCTGCAGAGGCAATCAGTATGATTAAAACAACAAAGGTTGCTAGCTAGCTAGTGATCAGACTGAATAAAGAGAATCAGAGAGTACTTCCTTATGAAGGAATGAATATATATCATTCTTGAACATGTTTACCATGTGGCGAATGAATGCACCAACTGGCTTATAGGATCCACTCACAATCTTCAAACTCAATTTATGGTGTTTAATGATCTGCTCTTGGATTGCAGGGACTAGATTGATTTGGACAAGTGATAAATTGCTAAAAGTGTCACTATTGGGATCAACTATATTTTCATAAATCGAATCAATGAAAAAAACAAGAACACTGAAATATTTATGATGGCTCTTGGGACAACTCAAAAGCAAAATAACGAGCAGTTGATAAGCAATACTAATCTAAATGATCACAGTCAAGAACCTAACAATTTAAGCACATCCACAGGGGGATAGAAAAATTTTATTGAATCACGCAAAATAATTTGGTCGAAAAACCAATATTGACTATGATCCATAAAACATTACTAACAAGAATTTATTGCTTTTGCTTAAGATTGGGCTGAAAATTTTAGGGGATGTAATATTTATTATGGGCCATAAACAAATAATAAAAAAAAAGGCTAAAAATACATATTTTCGGAAAAGAGATCCAAAATCATAAAATATAACTACTTTCTCATTTCAGTTTATAAAATACTTTTAACTATCGCATACGGATTAAGGACGATAACCAATAAATGAAAATTTTTTCAACATCTTCTAAATTACCCTCATTTAATATAGTTAACCCATAAATTAAATTCCATCCATTTTTAAGGAGCATTTTGGGTAAGAAAAATTAAATATACTATGTAATTCATAAAATGTTTTATTGTGAAATATTAATTTCTTTAAAAAAATACCTTATATAATGGAGGGAGTATATGCTAAGGTCATTAATCTTACTCAAGTCACTGTATGACAACATAGCAGTGGCAGGCAAGACTTTCATGCATGGCTGGAACAAATTCGCTGCACGTGCAAATAAAATAATAATAAGTTAATTAATAGGCCATAGAATTCAATTATCAGTTAATCCATTAAAGAATGAAGAATATTATTTGTGAAGAATTAATGGAAGTTTTAATAAGTTTTTTTTTTCAAAGAATTTTGAACATATGTTTTTTTAAAACCAAAATTTTGAACATATGTGAATCACAAAAGATATTGAAACTAAAATAATATTTGAATTGAACATCAAGTTTAAAAAATATTTTTTATTTCCAACTGCATTTCATCACTACACGAAAATAGGATTTTCTTAGCGCTCATTCATTGGCGGTTATTTAAGAAAATGCCAAAAAAAATCTGTAGAGAGGAATCATTTGTGTTTATTTATTTAAAAGCAAAGGGAGTTCAGAACTTTTATTGACAGTTATCACAATAACCGCCAATGATTATTTTTCTTTGTGTTTAAATAATTAAACGCAAAGAAAACTCAAAATTTTTGTTGACGGTTATTTAAATAACCACCAACGAAAGGTTTTAAAATTCCTAAATTCTTGAGACTTGGAAAAATTCGCATTTCTCAACTTCCCTCCATACACCTTTGTCTGTGGACTCCCATTGCTGGCAAGCTCTCGTCTTTGGCGTACCCTCGTCTGTGGACTCCCATTGCAGGCAAGCTCTCGTCTCCAGTCGGTGTCCATTGGTGTGGGTCGTATTCACTACCTTATGGGTGCCTCCGCCTTGCTTCGGTCTTCATTTTGGTGTTCTTTTTCCCTTGCCTCTGCTTCACCGCTTCTCTCTTTCTGAAATTGCGATTCTCACCCCCTTCAACTTTGAGCTTGCATTTGTTATATTGTTGCAATCTGTGTATATTACAAGTGTTCTGCATAATCTCCAAGTTAGTCTCACACTCTTCTCTCTTTGTTATTTGGTATTTTTTTTGGGGTATTTTTTGCTGTCAAGCCGATATCAAGAGGGGAGGGAGTGATAGTTCAATCTTGCTAAAATTATATGGTTTTGTGGGGTTTAGTTTAAGGTTTTGCACAGTTCGAATTCATCTCTCACATTGCTATGAAAACTTTCTGGTTGTGCTGCAATTGGTAACTTATGCGACTGTGAACCCTAACTTGTTCATAGTTAATTTTTGCTGAAAACTTTAGTCATTCTCTGTTATTAGTTGAGGGGCTAAGTTCATCGTGCATAAGAGAAGCTCTTTGAGTTGTTCATACTTTGTAACTTTGATACTACTTTGTAGATTCTTATGCCTTGATTTCTTACTCATAGTTCTAGGCATGTCAAAATTAACATAGTCACAGAATCCCTAATAAGTGTTTAGTCTCTCACATTCTCATCTCTGTCGCTTATAGGTCTTTGAACTTCTTGCCGAGTTTCAGGAGTGCTCCAACGAGCTTCCCACTGAGGTACGCATTTCTAAACTTTGTTCTAACGAGCTTCTCGCAAGAAGGAGGAAATTTATTTTCTAGTCTTTCACATTCTCATCAATCACGACATCGTAGGATGAACATATATAGTAGTCTTAACAGTGGGATGGGATGAGAGTTTCCATTGATTAAATTTGGGAGAACTCTTTTCCAGATGCCAAAATAAAAAATGGATCGGAAAAGGAGTATCTACAATAGTGACAGAAAGGGGGATGAGAGAGAAGATAGCAAAAACTAAAAAGTAAAAAAAAAAAGTTATGTAGTTTGGTGTTTGAGAAACCAATCCGGTTCTATTTTGGGATCACACAAAGTCAAACTCAGTGGAATCCTAATTTGCCTCCCGTTCTACTTTGGTCCTTGTGGCTTGCTTCTTTTGTCCATTCAAAGGAGTTCATGGGTTGCATTTGCCGTTGGAGTTTGTGGGAACTCCATTTAATCCAACGAGTTACATAAGCCTACTAGAGTCTTTTATGTCTTAACCCAATATCTCTCTTCCTTCCACCATTCTTTTCTTACCATGGTGTCGTTAGGCCAAGAATAGTATTGTTCGCTCCCACAAGGACACAACTACATGAATGTACCTCTGTATGTTTCAGTTGAGAGCACAGTGACCTTGTTTTTCTTTTGGCTTCTTTAAACTCCCCTTATATCATAAAAGTGAACCCATTTAGTACATTTTTAAATAATAAAAAATAGTAGTGATATATATATTCATAAGCCACTAAGTTATTAGAATTAATCTTGGATCAATCACTTTGATTTACATTAATAAAATCTTGATCACAGATTCGAGGGAGAGGAAGAATTAATGTTAATGGTGAAAGGAAGATAGCTATTGGGTTAGAACAGAGAAGAATGGGGAAGAGTAAATTTTTTAATAGAATGTGGCAGAGTGTGCAGTAAAGAAAGAGTGATGGGGAGAAAGACCACTCAAAAACCTCCTCAACCCATAACACAATCAGCTTATCAATAATCAAAATCTTAGACCAACACCGAAATCACTTGATTGCAATAAAGACAAGAACCAATGAATGAAACACACTTGCTAAAAAATGAAACTTGTAACTGTCACATGGAGGACAGAAAAAAAAGATCCCAAAGGAAGGAATGGTTGCATTGTTATGTTATTAATCTTCAATTATCACAATCTTTTAGCTTCTCTGTAGCTTGAGTTTATATAGACATCATCATAAGTTGTGTTTGCTTCCATGAGATGTGGTTTTGCTCATCCTTGGGATGGTTTGATTTTTGCATTCATCTCGATGGTTTCTCTTTCTGTTTATGTCATTCAACACCATTTAATTTGTTGTCTAAGCTATCACTTCATTCTGCTTATTTGTTTTTATGAATTTAAATTTAGTTTTTTTTGTTAGTTCTTTTAACTTAGCTTTAACATTTTGGAGTCTCAGGTTATGAATTGGTTTAACTATAATGCACTAATTTTAATAGTTAAGGTTAAATAAACTTTTAATGAATTGATAGAATTAGACAAGAAAACATGACTATAGGTGTAGGTTGGGCATTCTTATTATGCTTTTTAATATGAATTATAAATTCTTGGATGTCAGGTTTTCCATTCATCTTAAATACCCTAAGCAGCCACTTCTACGTGCACAGCCACTATTTAATCTGTACAGCTTGCTTCACAACCGAAAACAAGAGGAGATTAGTGAGATTAACATTTCTTGTAATCTAATATTCAATCAATTAGTGAGATTAACATTTCTTGTAATATAATATTCATATAATTTTGTTTAGTGTCTAATACAACCTAATGAAAATGATTGTAGGTATTATGTGATGAAATACATTAAAGATATTATCTTATATTGACAGATCTCGATCCCCGCCAAGGTATGTAATTCATTTTTATGATATGTACATGGAATTTTAATAATGTAACCTTTTTATGTAATATTTAATATTTTTATTTTCAATATTTCATGGACACCTATTGTGAGGCATATTCCAAAGTTGAAATAGAAGAACTCATAGAGGAATAGAGTCATTATGTGGTTGAACTCAGGAGATGGGTATAACTAATTATGGCCATAATGTTATTTGTAGTTGTCGGGTTGTACTTTGTAGCTGTTTGGTTTAGGTTCTATCTTCTAGTTACACTAAATTGGTGGTTCTAATTTGTTTTGGATACCTTGTGGATTTAAAATTGCTTATGTTGCAGGCAGTACAGAGGAAGAAGCTTAGAATGATCACTTCTAGTGGCTAGAAGATGCATGTCTTGTTTTTCTTGGTCATCATGGTAGCTGGTTTGGTATGTAACTTTTAGTCATGTATATTGGTTGTTAGCGTAGAAACTGGAGATTGACCTGGTATATATGAAACTTTTAGAAATATAGTGACTGGATAATGTTAATTAGGCCTGATACATCAAATTTTTCTTTTATCAATTGGATATAATTGGTTTTTACAACTTTTGATTGAACACATTTTGGATATTGACAGGATATAATACAACTTTTAGTTCTGAATAACTTTGGTTTTGGATACCTTTTAGTTATTTGGTTTTGCATATTAATACTGAAAGTCAGAAATAAGTTGATGATATTGTAAAACTGATAGAAAATTGAAAAAAAAAATACTTTTGTTGGTGGTTAGTTTATTTTAAATAAAATAACTACAAATGCAAGTGAATTCGTTGGCCGCTATTTATAATAACCGCTAATGAATATTAAAATTGTAAATTAAATTTTAAAAAATAGATATATTTTAGTTGGCAATTATTTAAAATAACCACTAACATAAGCATATTCTATGACGATTGTTTATTACAACTGCCAATGAATATTAAAATTGTAAATTAAATTTAAAAAAATATGGATATACTTTTAAAAAACCACCAACATAAGTGAACAAAATAAAAAATTATTTTAAATAGAAACTAATTTTTCTATACTCTTTTTTATATAATCGCCAATGAATGTTTATTTTCATTGGCTGTTATTAACCGCAAAAAAAAACCTTGACTTATATCGGTATTAGAATTCTTGGTGGTTTATAACCTTTAATAAAAGTTAAAATAATCACAAAAAAATGTCTATTTTGGCATAATATCATCAAATATTAATTGATCATTGATATATAATAACGATATATGTGAACATAAAATATCAATGTTGACATTGAATTAATACTTCTTTGTCTTAACCTCTTTATTATCTATCATCGATACACACATGTACACAAATAATCATCAATTACTTTTTTACTATATTGATGTTAGATGTTAGTTTTTTGGACTTTGGTACAGTTTTTAACTAGTGAATATTACATTCAAAGGTACATTAAAAGTAATTTATTAACAGTAATATTCATTTAGTTACGAACCTAATATCAAAGATTATGTAATTAATTTCAATATCTCTAAGAGGGGAAAAAAAAGAAGAAGAAGAAAGTACTTTTTACTCAAACATATATACATTCACCTATTTCTTGATTAAAAACATTTTTTCTATTATGAATGAATGGGGGCCTAAACACATGACAAAAACTGCTACTTGGCCAAAAAACAAAAAGAACAACAAGCTAATTTTCCTCAAGTCAAGTATATAAATTCTTGAACTTGAAAATCATTTTTAGATAGTAATAACACTATATATATAATAACATACAATCAAACCAAAGTTACTAGAATTTGGTCAATCTTTAATTGATGTGGTTGCTTGAATTGGTTCGAAAAAGGCCCTGCATCTATATTGATTACTGATATAAGATTAAACCAATAAGTAAGTGCACTATTAATTAGCTATAAAAGGGCGGATGCAAAACGTGAACTTTGAGGGGCCACATCATCTTCTTAGAAATAAGGAATATTATTAACAAAATAGAATATATAAAAATCAGGTTTTTAATACATTTTTTATGTATAATATTATATATTGACAATTTAAAAAAAATATTATGATAGATCTTTAAATTTTATATTTTATTTAATATGATAAGTGTGTAGTATATACAAATATCAGTTTGTGTACTTACGTATTACACAAATATAAAAATATTAGAAGGGGCCAAACTAACAAATATATGTATATTTAGAAATAATTGTATGTAAAAACTAAATAAAATATATTAAATGGGGAGGGGGTGAGGGGGGCCAAAGCCCTCCCAAGCACCAATGTGTGTCTGCCCTTGGTTATAAATAGTGCATCTCACTAGAAGCTCTGTACAATGCATGATACGGCCATGCTTTTAGTTTCAACTGTATGTTATTTTCTTTCCTAATTATTTTTTAGATATTGGATCAGAACATTGTATGGTAATTAATGTGGATTTCACAATAGGATTTGCAATTCAATGCATGATCTTAATCTAAAGTTATCAGAATGCATGAAAGTGAAAAAAAGGTTATCTGAATATGTATAAATATAGGTCTATTGAAAAGTTGATCACACAAATTAGGAGCTCTTTGATCTTTCTTCCTCATCAATATTTCATCCAGAAGCACTTTAATCTTCCCCCTCAACAATATTTCATCCAGGTTTGTTTATCTTGGTCATGATACCTCCATCTTTTTCTTGTAACTAGATGTTTTGGGTGTGGCATTAAGCCCAAGATTGAAAGGCTGCACTGTTCTTGTCTCTTTAATTAAACAGTGTGGATTTCAGTTTCTTATACACACATATATTCTTCTTTCGCATGAAATATTATATATTTCTTTTGGTACAATACATATAAAGAAGCAATGCAGTAAATAATGATTTTTTAGTTTTTCCTCGTCCATGTCAGTTCTCTTAAGTTTTATTATTTATATTAATTTTTCATTTATTTTATAAGGTTCTTTGAGTTGTAATTCAAACGGCTACCCACGAACATGCTACTTTCTAATTTAAACAATTTTATTTTGCATAACTTATTAACCTGATTTATTTCACTCAGCAAAAATAACTCTATTGATAAAAGTATTGTAGTCAATTTCGTTGTGTGGTGGCCGAAAAAAAAATTCGTTGTGTGGGTTCAAATTCTCTTATGAATTCAATCTTCTACGCACGTACCTTTTTACCCTTTGATACAAGGTACCAAGGTGATGAGATCTTGTTCACATATAAAAATAAAATTCGACAAAGAACATTAAACTAAGTAAATAAGCTATATTTATCATCGTTTTATTTGATCTTTTTACATAATACGTATTATTATATAAATCAATTTTTGTTGTGTTATTATCAAAGGTCTCAACAATATAACAAATGGATCCTTGCTTCCAAACCAAAAAGAAGGTTGTGTTCATAATGGGATCAACAGGCACAGGAAAAACCAAACTTTCAATCGACCTAGGTTCTCATTTCCCTTCTGGAATCATCAACTCCGACAAGATCCAAGTTTACAAGGGTTTAGACATCATAACCAACAAGATCCCAGAATCTAAGCGACGTGGCATCCCCCACCACCTCCTCGGAATCATTGAAGATCCCAACTTCGACTACACTCCGACCCACTTCTGCAACGATGTCCTCTCCACAATTGACCATATCACTGCACAGGGTCAAATCCCCATCATCGTCGGAGGTTCCAACACATACCTGGAATACCTTGTTGAGGATCCAACCTACAACTTTCGATCAAATTATGACTGTTGCTTCCTCTGGCTTGATGTGTCTCTTCCTGTTCTCTTTCAATATCTAGATAAAAGAATCGATGAAATGGTTGATTTAGGGTTTATAGATGAGACTCGAGAGTACTTCGTACAAGGAGCGAATTATTCTGTTGGCATAAGAAGGGCCATTGGTGCTCCTGAGCTGGAGCAGTATTTTCTAGTTGAGAATGATGGTAATGTGGCTCAGGACTACAAAAAAGAGGTGCTGAAAGATGCTATTCAAAGGATGAAAGAGAACACTTGCAGGTTGGCTCAAGCTCAGCTTTCAAAGATTCATCGGTTGAATAATGAGCTTGCATGGGGCATGCATCGCATTGATGCAACTAAAGTGTTTGAGGCTGTTTTAAAGGGTGAAGCATATGACTGTTTGTGGGACGAGATTGTGTTTAGGCCTTGCAAGGGGATTGTTAAGAGTTTTTTGGATCATTGAGTGAGAGTTATAAAAAGAGTTGGTAATAAAGAGAACATGGCATTAAGAATTAAAAAGAGTTTTTTGGATTATTGAGTGGGAGTTATAAAAAAAAAGTTTGTAATAAAATGATGGCATTAGGAAATTATTAAATAATGACAGCCATCTATATCATTAACTTTTGCATTCTTTCTTTCTTTCTTCCTTCCTTTGTTTTTACAGAACATGTTTTTTTAGCCAAGAATATATAGTAAATATTTGGTTTGATAATTTTGTTCTAATTAATTTTTTTTTTACAGAAAATGAATCCCTGTTCATAAAGAATTCCAAGCTATTCTTCTTGTTGTCATGGTAAAGGGCGAAATCAACTTATGCTGGGATTCAAATGTAAGCTAGCTAATATGTGAATAGTCCTACATTAGATAGATTTGGGCTGAGGAAGAAATATATAAGTTGAATTAAAAGACCCACATGCCTAATGGCTTAAGGTTTTGGGTCAAGATATTTATTTTCAATACAATGGCCAACGAGTAAGCCAAACTTGGAGCTGTGGAGAAGCTCAACTGAGCTTATAATTTCAGATTTCACTGTTGTGCCTCCTTGTGTTAAGGAGCTTGTGCTATCTGATTATGCTGGGAGCTTGACTCCCCTCCATAAAGCTTACTTTTTTTGTTCCTTTTTTACTTTTCCCTCTCCTGTTCATAAAAGAATAATGTATGTTATTTTCTTTTTTCATTACTTTTTAAATATTGGATCTGAACAATCTATGGTAATCAATGCAGATCTGACTGTTGGATTTGCAATTCAATTCACAATCTTAATCTAAGTATCAGAATACATGTATAAATATAGGTCTATTGAAAAATTGTCAGACAATAAGGAGCTCTTTGATCTTTCTTCCTCATCAATATTTCATCCATAAGCTCTTTCATATTTCACCCTCATCAATATTTCATCCAGGTTTGTTTCTTCTTCTTCTTCTTCTAATAGACAGATGTTTTTTGTGGGTTGCATGAAGCTCGAGATTAAATGTAACACTATTCACATGCATCTCTATAAATAGTGTGACTTTCACTAGGCTATACATGTATATATATATACACACACATCGAGATCATGCTATGAACAGGGCAGTTATTTATGTTATGCGGGTTCAAATTCTCTTTTGGATTCAATCTTCTACTGTTCTACATATTTACCATTTGGTACTGGGTACCATGGTGACAAGATTTTGCTCACATCACAAACATTTAGACAAATAACACTATTTTCTACCAAGATCTAGACAAATAACATCAAACTAAGAGAATAAGCTATATTTATCATCATTTTATGTGATCTTCTTGCATAATATGTATATTAAATCAACTTTTTTATTATGTTATTATCAAAGTTCTCAACAATAACATGGATCCTTGCTTCCAAACCAAAAAGAAGGTTGTGTTCATAATGGGATCAACAGGCACAGGAAAAACCAAACTTTCAATCGACCTAGGTTCTCATTTCCCTTCTGGAATCATCAACTCCGACAAGATCCAAGTTTACAAGGGTTTAGACATCATCACCATCAAGATCCCAGAATCTAAGCGACGTGGCATCCCCCACCACCTCCTCGGAATCATCGAAGATCCCAACTTCGACTACACTCCGACCCACTTCTGCAACGATGTCCTCTCCACAATTGACCATATCACTCCACAGGGTCAAATCCCCATCATCGTCGGAGGTTCCAACACATACCTGGAATACCTTGTTGAGGATCCAACCTACAACTTTCGATCAAAATATGACTGTTGCTTCCTCTGGCTTGATGTGTCTCTTCCTGTTCTCTTTCAATATCTAGATAAAAGAGTCGATGAAATGGTTGATTTAGGGTTTATAGATGAGACTCGAGAGTACTTCGTACAAGGAGCGAATTATTCTGTTGGCATAAGAAGGGCCATTGGTGCTCCTGAGCTGGAGCAGTATTTTCTAGTTGAGAAAAGAAGAGGTGCTGAAAGATGCTATTCAAAGGATGAAAGAGAACACTTGCAGGTTGGCTCAAGTTCAGCTTTCAAAGATTCATCGGTTGAATAATGAGCTTGCATGGGGAATGCATCGCATTGATGCAACTAAAGTGTTTGAGGCTGTTTTAAAGGGTGAAGCACATGACTGTTTGTGGGGTGAGATTGTGTTGGGTCCCAGCAAGGAAATTTTTATGAGTTTTTTGAATCTTTGAGTGAGAATTATAGAGTGACTTCGTAATAAGAAGAAGGTGGCATTAAGCATTAGGAAATAAAGAAATAGCCATATATTATATATCATGAACTTTTGCTTTCTTTCTTTTTTTTAAAAAAAATGTCATCTTATCACGTAAGAATATATAGTAATATATGGTTTGATATTTTCATTCTAATTTTAATTTGTTTTGGTTTCCTAGATTAATATAGTTATCCATAAATTGAGGGTCCACGAAATGCTACTGACTAAAATCCTCCATATAAATTCAAAATTCATTGTTTTTTCAGTCATAATCCATTATTATGTGACAAGTGTCAAAGAAAGAACAGTAGGGGTGTACATTTGATATTTTGGTTCAATTCAACCTAGAAACCAAATAAATAAAAAAACGAAATAATGATAAAAAATAATCAAACCAAAATACTTGGAAGACTGAATTGAATTGAACCGAAATATTTATGTTAGGTTCGATTTTTTGCAATTTGATTTGGATCTTTGGTTGAAACAAAATTGCACAAGTAATGAAAAAAGAGTAAAAAAGTTTCCAAAATATTAAAAAAAAATACAAAGGCCTCCAAAACATTCTAAAAAATTTAGAGTTATATATTCAAATATTCCATCTAAATAACATTGAAAAATATTCTTATATAAAAATATGAAAAATCCAAAATAATATTAATCTGAATAATATCATTCATAATTATATTCATGATATTGAATTGAATAATAAAATTAAAAAATAAAAATCTAAATCCATTATGAAAAAACTAAGAAAATTAGAAAGAAAATTAACAATATTATATCTTGATCTTGCATAAAAAATCTCCAAAAGAGTAATATTATAATAAATTTAAAATAAAAAAAAAGAAAATTTGACCTGGTTTGGTTTATTTAGATTTTTTAGAGTCAAGAATGAATCGAACCAATATAATCAATTTTTTTTTAAAAAAATTAACGGAATCAAACTGAACGACCAAGTAAATCCAACTAAATATACCAAACTTAATTTGGTTCGATTCAGTATTTGGTTTTGATTTGGTTTTATACACCCCTAAGAAACAGAAAAGCCACCAAATAAATTTTTTAGCATAATAGGCTAATTAAAATAAAATTGTTAGATACCCTACGAGATAGATAAGCATTGTGATCTTACTTTTAAAAATATTCTATTCATAATAATAAATATAGGCCATTAAATTGAATATATTTTTCATTTATAGATTATTTTCTTAGTCATTCGATCACAGCTAAAAGAAGGGATGAATTGGATTATTTTTCTACTTTCTCTCTATATTTCTCCCCATACAAAATCCCTTCAATTGATTGTAATAAAAAAACTAAGAAAATAGTTTATAAATGGAAAATGATGACGATTTTTTTTTACCAATGAAAATGATTTCCACTTCGAACTTTGTTTTAAATTTTATAAGTTGATATTTGTATCCACAACCAGTAGATGATATTTGTGGGATCATTTATATGGTAGAAAATACACAATAACAATTAGAAATATCATTATTTAAATCAAAGCATGTTGAGACTGTCGTTTTAAATGTTAATTTAAAGTAGTAATTTCTAAGTAAATTACAACCCAGGAAATTTTGAACTCCATGACTAGGAGCCCTTTGATTGTCCGTACACATCCTTTGTTTACCAGAAGAGAAAATTACACCATTGGACATCACATGATCAGAAGCATATAGTGGAGACTCAATTACGTCATGAACGAATGTACTGAAAACTCTATGTGAGGGAGAGTGAAACATCTCTGTGAGTGAGTGATCCTTTCTTTTTCTTCTAAGTGTTCATGGGGTAAAATCACCACCTTTATGTTGGGTAGAGTCTTCCTTTGAGCGTTTTACGTTAGAGTCTTCTTCTGAGTGTTTTTAGTGCGTGCTACTAGTAAACTTAGGGTGGGGACAATGGGGAGATGACCAGGATTGGTGATAATCCATTGATTGGGGTGGATTGGTCACAAGAGGCCAGAGGTTTTGATGAAGATTTTGTGGCTGTGGGTGAATTGATGTCTCCAAGACTTACTGGAAAAGCAATTGTTTTTAATGTGGTTTTGTGAAGTTGGTGTTTAAAGAAGCATGAGTTGAAAATATCGGAAAGAGGCTTCAATTTATTAATGTTCACCTTTGGGAACAAAGTGGTCCTTGATAGGGTCATACAAGATGGTCCATGGAATGGCGAACTTTTACTTCTATGAAAGAATTGGATATGGATCTATGTCCATTATGGGTTCAATTGCACAATTTACCAAAGGACGCAATGGGTTCGAAAAACTTAATTAATATGGGGAGTAGCATTGGCAAGGTCCTTGCATATGAAAATACTGTTAGATATGCTGGCTTCCCAATAGGGGGTAAATTGAGAAGGTTAAAATTTTCTGTAAAAGTCAAGAGTGTAGTGAAGACAAAAGAGACAGTAAAACAGAGTATAAAAGAATAGCAATATAAGAGCAGTAAAGAAGAAGGGAAGACACAGATGTTTATCCTGGTTCGGTCTCTCTATTTTGACTTACGTCCAGTCCTCAAGCAAGTACTTGAGATTTTCCATTATCCTACAAGAATTCAATGAGCTTTTTGCAATTGTCTCAATACAGCTTTGATGCTCTGTTCTTAGAGCTTACAACCTCTCTCTTTGCACTCTAGCTAAGTGCTTCCCAAATCCCTTGTGACATCCTCTCACAAGAAAATCTTTCTTCAAGATGAAGATAAGATTAATTACAAAGAATAAACTCTCTAATTTAGAGTGTATATGAAAGTTGAAGTGCATAAGAATAAAGTATGAGAGTAAGAGACTTTGAGTTGAGAATTTGACAGAGTTTCAGTATATATAATGTAAAATTCGTTACCCACAACTTCAAATGAAGTTTTATTTATAGATTTATGTCTTAACTATTCGTTAGAGACAAGATCTAGCAATTCGAGATGTTACGCAATAGTTACTCTGAAAAACTATCCGTTCACCAATCGCATTTAATGCTTCTGACACTCAAAATTCGAGTTTTGGTTGGTCAACAAACGAATTTCGTAGATATTGAAAGTTAAAGACTTTAACGTTGAATTTCAAAGTTAATCTGTTTATGAAGCAAAGTTCAAATTTCCATCTTTGAAAAATATTTCTATGTTGGATCATACGAATTTTCAAGTTAAAGTTCTTTTGATAAGTGTCAACAGTTGTCCCATATTGCTACAGTACCTTCGAAGTTCAAATTTTGTTGCCCAAAATTCGTCTGTGAGTGGGCAGCTCAATAAGGCACAATAATTCATCTTTTCAAAATTCGAATTTTCAAGATTCAAAGTTTATCTGTCAGAGGGAGCTCTTATCAGAATTATTTCAAAGTTTGAATTTCTGAAAACCAACATCTGTATATTAACAGATTGTCATAACAGACTTGCAAGTTTTGTTTCTAAAATTCAAATTTTCAAAGTCAAAGTTCGTTTGTCAGTAAGCTAATTTTGAACTCTTTCTAAACTTCACTTTCAGATGAGCTTTGATATATCCTTAGACGAATTTTTCATTTTTATGAATTGTGTTTTATTAGAAATTCGAATTTTCAAAGTACAAAGTTCGTCTGTTAGAAAAGTATCTTATTAGACTCATGCTAAAGTTCAAATTTCTGCACTTAAAGTTCATCTATTAGAGGAATCTCTTTTTTGACTAACTTATTTTCACTTCAAAATTTGAATTTCAGAAGTCAAAGTTCAAATTTTCAAAGCAATAGATTAGTTTTAACACTTTAAAGTTCGTCTGTTAGTGGGTGATTTTCAAATATTCCATGAATTAACATAAAATCAGATTTCTAAAAACATTCTTTTGCCAATTCAAAGCCTTTTACTCAAATTAAACAAGGTAAGAAGTCCTATATCAAATCTTGTGCAGATTTTACTTGGATTTCTCCATTTGGAATCTTCCATGCACCTTTGATATCTTCTTTCCAAGCTCTGGAAGGTTGATTTAGAATAATCAAAATACTTGATTCAACAAATACAAGGAGGGATCATTATTTGGTTCGTAGCTTTGTTCGCCTGAATATTTTGGTTGATATAACCAAGCTGTTGCTAGATGGGTTTTGGATTTCAAAACCAAAAAACCTCCCCAACTTATGGATAGCTATAAAGTATTAAAAACTGGAGGATATATGTTTTAATTATGGTCAAATCAGGCATGAGCGAAGAGCCTGCATAGATGAAAGGAAGGTTTTGGCTTTAGATCCCTCCAAAGATAGATCTAACACAGGTTTGGGAGCAGCTCCAGTGCAGAAAATTTCTAGTATTATTTCAGTGGATCTTAAAGATGAAGCTAGTTCTAACATCGCTCAAATGGTGGCGCATACGAGATTTTTTTGGGGGGCGTGTGAATCTGTTTGTGAGGGAGAGCGTGAGTCTCGTAGAGTAAGGCCTTTTGGTATTGTGATACATGATGTGGAGCAGAGATTGCCAATGTGTGAGTGACATAAGCCTAGAATAATAGGCATGAAAGATCAAATGGACATTATGGACCAGAATAGATTATTTAATAAAAACTTGACAAAGGAAAGCAGAAAGTTGAGATGCGCTCATCAAATCAGATGGCCTATACAGGTGACCCCTTACAACATGTGGGTGAGATGGGCTTTCAATCGAATATGGACCAGCTTATTCCTCCTGCTATTCAATCAGAAAAAGAAGCCCACAAAAAGTATAAATCAGCCCTAAACATGTGAATGAACCCGCACATGAATACTTTGTCCAGATGCCCCTTGACGATGAAGAAGACACAAGGGAGGAGCCTGTAGATAGACCATTATCAAGCATCCTTATCTGAGAGCAACAATTGGTGATGGAGTTAACTAGGATGCATTTGAAATGTGGTGCTATGGATGAATTGGAGGGCAATTTTCTGAAGCAACGCAAACAAGGGACTACAATGTTATTTTTAACCAAGTTTGCGGAAGGGAGTGCGACCATTGATGGTAGTGTGGATCGCTCTCCTCATCTTCAATTGGGTAGGAAGAGGGGTATGAGATTGAAGAGTTTGGCTCAAGAAAGTAGTTTGTGAGGAGCCCAGAGTGTCTGAGCAAAATAGTAAGAGTTCACTTGAGATGACCTTGACAGACAAGTTTGATTTCCAAGTTGGTACTTTGGATAATGAGTTGAGGCTTGATGGCTAGTTGGATAAAGCCATCGGGTCACTATGAGTGCCTTAAGCTGCAACTGTCAGATGTTGGGGGTGGTCCTGACTGTGAAACATCTCAAGCATTTGTGCGCAAAATACCGTCCCCACTTGGTTTTCGTAATTGAGACCAGAATAAATAATGATAAACTACAGAATACAACGGTGTTTGCAATTCCCAAATAGAGTGTCTGTGGAACCAAAAGGTATGTTTGGAGGTAGTAGTCTATTGTGGCAAGCTGGTGTAGAGGTAGATGTTAAATACCGATCTTCTAATGTTATTCACGTGAAGGTAATAAGGGTGTTGATGATGTTCGAGGTTCAATGTCATTTGTCTATAGTCCACCAATGAGCTAAGCTTGAGGTTCTTGGTGGATGGTGCTGAAAAATCTTAATCCTGGAGAACAACACCCATGGATGTTGATAGGAGACTTCAATGATCCGTTATATAATTAAGAGAAGCAGGGAGGTGGGGTCTGCTCTTTCTATACTTTTATGGAGTTTCTTGGTTTTATGTCTAATTGTTGTTTAATGACTTGAAGTCGAATGAGATGAGATTACATGGAGCAACAATAGAATGGGACAACAACATATTAAAGAGAGGTTAGATAGAGCTACTAGCAACCTTTTGTGGCGTGAACGATATCATAGAGCTCAAGTTTGTAATTTACAGCCTGTGAGGTCTGACCACTCGCCTATATAGATTGATTTTAATTATCAAAGATGGGAACGCAAGGAGGAGGTTCAAGATTAAGTAGATGTGGGTTAAACATGAAGGCTTTCTTGAGGTAGTTAAAAGGGGGTGGCAGGAGGCTGAAGTATTTCAGGGGAGTTGGCGGGGGAATTTTCTATTTGGTTTGGATAAGGTGAAACATAGGCTGATAAAATGCAGTCAACAGGAGTTTCCAAACAATAAGGTCATGCTTGATAAGAAAATGTAAGAATTCAAGGCTTGCCATGATGGTTCAAGACATTAACCCACTCCCAAGTTCCATTTAATCCATGATTGAACCTCATTGAATGTGACAAAACTATCCATTAACTCAGCCGGCACTAAATGACACCACATAGACTTGGCTTGGGGATAATCTCTAACAGCATGAAAAGTCATTTCCATGTTCTCCCCATAAACCTGACATATTCTCGAGTCGTGTATGCCTTTTCGCTTTCGCTCCATACTCGTAAGAAGCTTATTTTTGCACATAACCAGAGAAATCATATGCACTGTTGTGGTACTTTCAATTTCCACAAATGATGCCAAAAACTACGGCTTCCTCCAGAATGCTGATTATCAAGGCTGCTATAAGCAGACTTCGCTGAAAATTCCCCATTGGCAACTAATCTCCACACTGGTGTGTTTACCTCAGAATATCTCAATCTCATATTGACTTCCTTATCTCGTTTAGCACTTGCATGGGGAGAAACGAATTGAATTTTAGCCACTCCCACTCACCATTCTCAGCCATGCGATCACATACTCTCCATTCCAACATCCCTTCGATAAGAACCTGATTCGCAAAATTATCCAAGCTACCTAGGTAAGGGACCCACCTGTCCTTCCAGAAACGTATCTTCTCTCCATTACCCATCCTCTGAGCCAACCTGTCTAGAGTCTTCTCTCAATTTGAAGAGATGCCTGACCAAGTTCTTGAACCCTTTCTTCTTTTCTCAACTCCAAGGATAATGTCTTCCCTGCACTAGTACTTCTCTCGTAGGAATTTAACCCATAAAGCATCTCGTCTCTTCACTAGACCCCACCCCAACTTAACCATGAATGCGTTATTCTGCAGCTTAGCATGCCTTAGACCTAAGCCACCATTCTTTTTCCTTCTGCACATAGCGTCCCAAGAGACCAGATTGGTCTTCCTGCTAGATGGAGAATTACCTCATAGGAAATTCTTGCACCTTCTATCAACCTCTTGACAAATAGAACTAGATAATGGCGTCGTTTGCATGATGTAAGATGGCAAAGCAGATACTACCGAGCTCACCAAGGTTTGTCGAGCAGCCAATGACAGGGACTTCGCATTCTAACTGGATAAACGAGCATCCATCCTATCAAGAATAAATTGATATGTATCTTTGGTGACCCTCTTGTGGTGTATGGGCATACCAAGATACTTCCCGAGATCCTTAGTAGGTTTGAACCCTAAGAAGTAGCTTAGTTCCTGAACACGTACATGATTCACATTCCTCGAGAAATAGATCCTTGATTTATCTGCGTTCACCTTTTCACCCGAGACTCCACAAAAATCATCAATAATATCCTTGATAATCCCTGCTTGTTCCAAATCTGCCTTAGCAAAAAGAATGAGGTCATTAGCAAAAAATAAATGGGAGATTGTTGTACCCTTCTTACTGAGACAAAATGGCATCCAATTTCCCTGGTGTACTTCGTATTGGATCAGGTGCCCCAGCTTCTCAATTACAAGTACAAACAAATATGGTGATAGTAGGTCTCCCTGCCGGACTCCTCTCGAAGGAGAGAACAAGCTAGCCTTCTCTCCATTCCACAAAATCTATATTAAAGGTGTTGAAATACACTTCTCAATGATGTGAATAATAATATCTGGAAAGTAGAGTTCACAAAGACATCATATAATGAAACTCCAACTAATCTTATCGTAAGCTTTCTCGAGATCAATCTTAATGGCCATAAACCCTTTTTTTCTACTGGATGATTACAAAGACTGAATGATTTCTTGAAAAAGGATGATATTGTCAGCACTCTGTCTCCCTTGCACAAAACTACATTAGTTTGGAGCAGTGATGATTGGCATGATAGGTCTCAATCTAGTAGCAATAATCTTTGTCACAATCTTATAAATGACATTACACAAACTGATGGGCCAAAGCTCTTTGATGCTCTCAGGTTGTTCTACTTTCGGAATTAACACAATTTGTGTCCCATTAATATCGCTGATCTTGCATGGATCCACTCATATAGAGTGTACAATCTCTACTACAGACTTACTTACCACATCCCATTGACTTTGGAAGAAAAGAGGATTCAACCCGTTTGAACCCAAAGCCTTCAAGGGCCCCATACTGAAAAGAGCTTGTTTGATCTCGAGAACCAACGACATTACCCCTAGCTTACACAGCATGTCCCCATCGATACTGGGAATGCTATACCCAAAAAATAAGTCATTACTACAGTCTCCCTCCTTCTTATACAACTTTTCAAAGAATCTGGTTCCTATATCTATGGTCTCTCGTTGATTATATGACCATAGTCCATTATCAGGTTTCAAAGCCTCAATTTGATTCCTTCTTTTTCGACTGCTAACCATCGAGTGGCAGTAATTAGTATTACAATCCTCGTGATTATACCAATTACATCTAGACTTTTGCAGCCACATAATTTCTTCTTGGGCTAGGATGGATTCTAACTCCATCCAGATCTCCCCTCTCAACTTCTCAAGCCTCTCATTCATACCCTTTCTCTCTTCTTTACCGTTTAATCCTTCCAATCTTCTATATAGCAACTCTTTCTTACGGTTGATGTTACCAAACACCTCTTTATTCCATTTCAATACTTCATCTTGGAAGTGTAGGACATTATCATTCCAAGGCACATTTCGGGACCATTTCTCCTTAACAAACCTCGAGAAGTTCTCGTGCAAGACACATGGGGCAAAAAAATGAAAAGGTCTATTTCATATATTCTGTGTTTTGATACCATCCGTCCGTAAGAGAATGGGATTATGATTAGATTGAAAGCATAGGAGGTGTAAAATTGAAGCATTCATAAACAAGTCGAGCTAAAGGTTGTTCACTAAAACTCTATCCAATCTACTATAACTATTCCCTCTTCTCCAGGTGAAACGTGGTCCAGCAAAATCAACATCTATCATAGCATTCTCTTGCACCCATTGATGAAAATATTTATCCACCGTACTACCTCTATTATAAGGAGAAAGTCTTTCTGTTGTTGTTAAAGCCGCATTGAAGTCTCCCACCATAATCCATCTATGAGTTAAACCCAGATCTAGATTCAAGAGAGAGTGCCAAAGTTGCCATCTTTGGGTAGAATTGGGACTACCATACACAATGGTTAGATACCATGCCTTGCTACTATTTTCATTCACAACCCCATGCACTAATTGGTTAGTATTATTGATCACCTGAAAATTATAATTGTCTTCCCAAAACAACCACAGGCCCCCACTGAACCCTTGAGCTTCCTCAATAAATCTATTATTCCAACCCAACTTTCAAGCAATAAAATCAGCCTTGCTCTCCTTTTGACGGGGTTCCAAAAGAGCAATCACGTTAAGCTGAGATCTGCTACGTAAATCATAGAGCAAACGACTAAAAGCTTTACTACTAACACCTCTTGAGTTCCATGTTAAAATATTCATTTAAAAAATAATTGAAAGAGAGAACGAGGACCCAACATGTGGAACCACTCATTGTTGCATGGCCTCTAACTAGGGATCATCGACTAAGACCATATGGTTTTCTATTTCTGACAGAGGGTTAGACCGCATTATAAAACTGGACTAGCTCATATCCGTGGCCACGAGGGATCATCGACTAAGACCATATGGTTTTCTATTTGGCAGTCTATTTCCTATATCATGCATACTTAAAGGTATACAATTAGCAAGCATGTGGCTTGGGTGCTTAGAATCCGTGGCCACGAGGTTAAGTTCATCTTTCTGCATGGCTTGCGATGGCACATGAGTATCCTAACCCACACCCAAAACCTTCTTTTTTAATTTCAGATATGATTCCATACCACTAATAGCGCTATAACTTGTATTACTTTTCCCTGTCTTATACCCAACAGATTTTTCTTTCCTCTTATTCCTCCTATTATCATATCTCTGACCTTTGCTAATATCGCCTAATAGGATTCTCGCTTGGACTATTTGGGTCGATGTTATTGGCTCCCCTTCAGCATCGCCTTCGCCATCCTTCTCTAGTGCGTCAAATCTGGAACTAGATATTATTATACTAGAATCACTTCGCAAGTCTCGCCTATCCACACACCCCCAACCTTCAACACCAGTTGATCGTTGGCTCCTCCTCGAGTGACTGTTCACCATCCAACCCCTATACACCCTAGCCTCTATTATCGTTCTCATCTCCGCCACACCATCTGTCACCATCACATTGCTTGAATTTGAGCCACCCATGCCAATACTCGTTTGTGTTTGTTCAGCCTTCTTTGTTGGACAATGATCAACGTCATGGCCATATTTGTCACAAGAAAAACATATTGAATGGAGACCTTCATATACAATCTTCTTTTCTTTCCTATTGATCCAGATTAGAGTGACTATTTGAGATTAAGTTTGACACATATAAGAGCAAACCTTACTTTCTGACGTAGTAACGTATTCATGTCTACCTTTAGAACCTTACCAATTTGACAGCCGATTACGTAAAGCACCCCTTTGTCGTAGTAATCCATGGACAACTTTGGTATCCTAACCCAGGCTGCAATAGAGGAAATATCCTTCTCATCAGGGTCAAAGTCCTCTTTCCATTGCCTGATGGACAAGTAATGGCCCATGAGGATCCAAGGACCCCCCATTAAGGCGAGCTCATAGTCCGATCTTATTTGAAACTTAAATGGAAAGAACCCTGAACCTATCTCGACAGTTTCCACCATTCCGCGATTTCCCCACATCCTCTGCAACTTCTCCGAAAGATAATCCTCTCTAACCATCCTACCCAGTAACTTGACAATAAGTGTTTTCTTATACTGCCTTGCCAACTTCTGCTTGAATTCTGGAAGAATAACAATGTTAGGTCCCTTATCATAAGATTCAACCTTTACCCTACTCCTCCATCCCCTATTGCTCCACTAATCCTCCTTTTCATCCTCCTCCTCCGCTTCAAACTCTATTTCTCCCTCATTCATAAAGGCCTGCTTAAATGACTTTTTCCTAGGTTCAGAACGTTCAGATGGAACTCCTTCATCCAATCTTCCTCTCTCGGCACCACGGCATGTTCATTCGAGCACTCACCCTCTCCCATACGTACTTTTTTCCGACTCTGTTCCAATGCATCCGCCTCCTCAAGAGACAGTGTCATCATTGTCTCAGTGCCACTCACTGTCATTAGTCTTTCAACCTAAACCTAATTATGCTTTCCTATATAAAGAAATTTCATTTGAAAGGTTTGTCACCTAAATTGACATTTTAATAGAGTTTAAGTTTCAATTAAAATTTAAATCACAGACCAAATTTCTATATAGATGTTTAATATTTAATTGATTTTAAAATATAAATTGCCTAATCAATCCAAATATTAGGGTTTAATTAATTAAGATTTCAATGTAATATTAAGATTTAATTAGGATTTAATCCAAATATTTGATCAAAATAAATACAATTAATTGCATATGGATTCCACGTAACCTATAACTGATGGACCATATATAACTGATCAGCATTAACAGGCATTTCAGATATCAAAACTACAACTTTTTAATTAAGTTATCTCGATATGCAGTTGGATTATAATTGATGATGCTTGAAACCATTGCTTTTACACACACACACACATATATACAGAGAGGAAAGTGTCATAATGTTGCATGCAAATTTAATTAAAAAATGGCCTGATCAATTTGGATATTAGTATCAATATAAATACTTTGAAGATGTTTAATTTTATTAATCTAAATATGAAAATTTAGTTTTAAGGATCAAATATGAATAAAGCATTTTCATTTAATTTTTATATTTTTATATCTAGATTAAAATTGAATACTTTTTGTTGATGTTTCCCAATTTAAATATACTAAAAAATAATTGGCTTCAAGAGGTTGTTTATGGATGGATTCTCTCTTTTGATAGAGCTGAAGGAAAAGCAAAGGAAGTATTTTATTTACATCATTTTAAGTGCGCAATGTTGGAATAAAATTCAACACATTAGGCCACAGATGTAAATATTTAAAATGTGTGTGGCCATTATTTAATTGAGTCTAAATAAAGTCATCTAATTTGTAATTAGAATTAGGTTCAGGGGTATAATTGTTATGGAATTAATGTGTAGAAACTAAAGTAATATTTATAATTTGTTGAGGAGTCAAATTGTAAATATAACATAAAATTTCCTATATCTAGAGGTTTCCTATAGTGACAATTTGAAAGATTGATCTCAAGAATTCTTCTAACCCATTGTCGCACCCGGAAATGCGACGCGGACGGCGTGAGAAAATAGAAGAAAGCGAGAAATCGGCCCGCACGGCGGGAGGCCGATTTCGGAGGGAGTCGCCACCAAAATTTTAAGGGAAATTTTGGAAAACCGGATAACAAAAACAAAAAGGGACAAGGACTGGTCTGCGAATCAAAGTTGGGTTCGGGAGTACGATTGTGAGTGGGGAAGGTGTTAGGCACCCCCACAACACCCGTTCCTAAGAACGGTTACCTTAGGTTGATCATGCAATTTTTATGGCTTTTTACAAATTTAGTTTGGTTGCCCTTTTACCATTCACATGCGAAAATAAATAAATATAAAAATAAGGAAAATGTAAGATAAAAATAAAGAAAAAAATGAAAATATGAAAAGTTAGAAAAAATACATTAAGGAAAATATTATTTATTTACAAAAGTGGACTTGACCCAAAGTGAGAGTCTGGGGCCTACGTACCCTGCGATAGGGATCAAAGTCGACGTAGTTCGGACTAGAAATGCGTGTCACTGGGTTGGTATTTTATTATATATTTTTTTCGAAAGAAAGATTTATAGAAAATAATTCTGTCTTTCCACAAAGAAAACAATTTTCAGAATTGGTTGGTATGTTTTAATTTGTAAAAGACAGATTAATTTCCATTATTTGCTCTCTTCATTTTTTTTATTTTTGTTTAATCAACTTCTAAAAGAGAAGATATGTTCTTCCTCAATTTAGATAATATGATTAAAATTATATGTGATTTAAACATTTTAATTTGGTTTGAAAAAAAGGAAACATTTGAAAACAATTTTATTTTCATAAAATAAAATCAATTGGTTCATGTGGTGACTTTATCACTCACGTCTACCCATTGATACCTAAGTGTCCACGGTGGTATCACTCGAGACAAAAAGGCACAAGAAGAATTCGAAAGAAAATAGATAATTTGTTGTACAAATAATTTTTTTATTTTAATTTTATTTTTTTTATTATAAAAATCCTTTTAACACCTATTTATTTATTATTAAAAAAAAGATTAAGAAATGGGATCATTACGTATATTTCGAAAAAATAATAATCAGCATATGGGGTGACTTAATCACTCACACGTTACTGATTTTCGCTTACATGCTCACGGTGCTACCACTCGGAGTAAAAAATTTCGTAAGAAAAATTTTAAATGAAAATCAAATAGTATTATGGTAACTTGATCACTCATAATTTGCTGATTAATGCTTATATGCTCACGGTGATGCCACTCGTGACCAATGGCATAGATAAAATTGAAATAAATGGAATCATTTTTGCATTAAATTATAAAAATGAATATTAATATGGTTATTTTAAAAAAAGTGATAAAAGAAATTTACAAATATGACCTTTACGTATATATTCAAATATTATTTATTTTTATTTGTTTATTTTATTTTTCATTTCATTTTAGAAAAAGAATCAATTAGGATCTGTGGTGACTTTATCACTCACAGCTTGCTAATTAATACCTAAATGCCCACGGTGTTACCACTCGGGACATAAAGGCAAAAATAAAAATTTGAAGTAATATGCTCTCATTGAATCATTTATTTTTACCTTCAATAAAAAATAAAATAAAAAAAAACCATTGGTGCTCATAAATATTAAAAATTTAACCAACTTTTATACCATGGCAACTCTTCACTCATGGTACAATTGACTGACACTTTATAGGCACACGGGGAGTTGGTCCCTCGTGGCAAACTCTAAGTGTAAAAAGAAAAGAAGCCCATAACTAATAAAGACCAACATTGTAAAAAAAACACAATCAAATACAATTTATCAATATGCATGGAGTTGAATGTGAAAACTACATTAAAATGAGAAAGAAGATCAAACTCTTTTAATTTCTTCCCATCTCTTGCTTTGATGTTCCTCTTTTGCCTTGAGTTCTGGTTCTCTCCCATCCGAACGGCTCACGTGACCGGAAAAGCCAACAAAAGAGAGCAAAGAAAATAATTAGTTTTGGTGATGATGATTTCCCTAAGTGCAAACTTATTTCGTAATCTCTCAATACATAAGACATCTAGATAAAGGACCTCCAGCACTGGACATTGATAAAGTCTTGGTAAAGTTCAGCAAACAAGCCTAATTAATAATGGTCCTGTATTTTTACAGGATCACACACAAAACATGAATGATTTAATAGTGTACCAAATGATGTTCCAATTGACGACCAAACTCCACCAAGAATCTAAAGGGCATGGCAACAAGATCTTGTACGGTAAAGGCATTGAGTGGCTGTGAGAATGAAGATTAACCCAGTAAAAAAGCTCCCTTAGACAGGATCAGAATATTAAATCAACAAAATAGTCCCACAGCCCGATAACTCAAATCATGCACCGAAATGAAACTCATGTGTTCAAGTTTGTACAAGATGCAACATCTACCTTTTAGGGTAGAGGTCTCAATCAAATAGCTCTCACACACACACACACACATATTAATATGGCAGACGGTGAGCCCCTACCATGTAGCAGGTGCTACCCATACGAAAATGCAGGGCCATTTAACAATGAAGACCCTGGATCCTATTTTGACTATCTTTTGGGAGTTGTGATTATCAACTAAAATCTTTTACTTTCATATGAATTTATTTTAGTGAAGCTTGATGTTTGAGATGAAGTCAGATTGCTCACACTCCTGCACTGTAGAAAATCCTTACTGAAGTAAACATCACACACCAGCCCCACACAAGTAGCAATAGGAATTGTTATCTCAAACCATTAACAACAGCCCCCATATTATATGGGATAGTACAACTCTTGATCAGACGAACATAGGCATCAAAATAAAGCTTTCAAAAGTTACGATAAAATAGAACATCCAGGGACACTCAAATACGTCTTCACAACATTGGATTTTGTGATTGAAATGACAAAAGAAAGAAAAACAACAAAACCAACAGATCAACTCAGGTACTACAAAACTCTCAAGTCTATAAAAAGAAGACCCACCATAGCTACTATACTCTTCTTCAAGTATCTGATCAAACACATGGCAAGCATACTATCCGAAAGTGTAAGGAGCAGAAAGTTATCCTATTCTAAAACAACAGCCAGCATTATACACCAAAACTAAACATAATAGGTCAAATACCACCAAGCCCTAAAAGCATTAAAGCCCAACAATTTACAGAGGAGAAAAGTAATAGCCAAGTGCGGATTCATTCAATAACATCTGAAGGGGAAAACAGGAGGACTAAGGAAGCGAAAACATCACCTGTTGGGCGCTCTAATAGCCGAACGCACTGATCGTTTCCTGGTCTCACTCCCTCAGTTCCTTCCCTTCTCCAAATCTGCACCTCCCCGAGTGAGACGATGAAGACACATTAGAGGGATGGTGGACAAAGCCGTGAGTGACGTTGGGATAATGGAGCTGCGGCATTACGAGGATATGATGAAGATGGGAATGAGAATCACAGAACCGCCGAATGTGAAGCTGTTGATCAGATGCTCGCCTTTGTTCTGCATACTTCATCCCTCAGTCTCACTCACCCCTCACCTCGCGGCTCCCTGCTCCCTTCGGTCTCAGCTTCAGCTTCTGGAGCTCTGTGGCCGAGTCCTAAAGCCCCCTCTGTTCCCTCGTCTGAGCCCTAGGCTTTCTCACTCGGCTCTCACGCTCCCCCTTTTCTTTTCTCACGGCCAGCTTCTCGGCTCCCTCTATTTTTCTCTCACCCACGGCACCTCCCTCTCTCTCTCTCAACCGCGGCCCCCTCTCATTTTTTCCCCCTAGCTCCCTCTTCCTCTTTTTCTCCCTCGGTTCTCGGTCTCTCTCAAGCTCCACCGCGGATCCCTCTGTTCTGAGCTTCTCCCCGGTTAAGACTCCCTCGGTCCAGCTGTCTCGGCCTTCTCTGTGCTCAGCCGTGGCTCTCTCTCTCCAGCAAAGTCCGCCGGCCTCTCTCTTCTCTCTCGGTCTCAGTCCCTGCGGCTGAGCTTCTCCTGGAGCTCCCCCCCAGCTCCTCCACCCCCCTCCTTTTCTCTTCACCGAGCCCTAAGGGCTCTTTCTCTTCGGTCACGAGCCCTTAATTGGGCTCGTGACACATTGGGCTGAAATGATTTCAGCCCAATGTGATCCTCCATCCTTTTTTTTCTTTTCAATTTTGGGCCGAATTTTGGCCCAAAACTTCCCTACTTCTTTTCAGGTTTTGGGCTAAATTTGGCCCAAAGCTCTTTTTTTTTATTTATACATTGTTTTTTTGATTTTCAGGCCGAACTTGGGTCCAAAAATTCTTCTTCTTTTTTCTAATTTTTAGTTATTTTTCTTTATTATAATTATTATTATTATTATTTCATTTTTTTCATTTTTTTATTTTTATTATTATATATATATATATTTTAAAATTACCCGGACAAAATACGGTGTTCACACCCATCAACTTGTGGAATTCAATAATCATCTTTTGGTAGTTCTAGGGCTTGTTTCATTGCTGACGCTTCTAATCTCTCTTTCTCTCTCTCTCCTCTCTCTTTTTATGGAGGCTTCTAATCTCTTTTATTTCTTAGAGATATGAGTTTTCATATTGTTTGTGGATTTGATTTTGTGGATCAGAACATGGATTTATTAGTTATGGGATATTCAAAGCTTACATGCAAGGTTGTCATTTTTATGATGATTCTCCTCCACTGCAAGAAAAATTGCCTAGAACACTATTGGCAAAAAAATAAATAAATAAATAAAGAATGATGCTGAATTAAGTATAGGTCTTGAATTGCCTAGACACATGAAATATTTGTATATTCGATGTTTAGTGTTTACTTGGACCAGGTCTTGCTAACTTGTTTCATCCGTAA
Source organism: Adenanthera pavonina (assembly GCA_026686845.1). Taxonomy (NCBI): domain Eukaryota; kingdom Viridiplantae; phylum Streptophyta; class Magnoliopsida; order Fabales; family Fabaceae; genus Adenanthera; species Adenanthera pavonina. Next base: position 45,410,081 of record JAIVEN010000001.1, on the reverse strand, counting down.
AAGCTGTATGTGATGGCTTTGTAGAAGGATATGTAGGAAAGGTAGGGATGATGTCATTTGGGTGCAGTGGAGAGAAACCGTGTGCTTCATCTTCATCATATTTGTTGTTCTCCCTGAGTCTTTTGAAACTTCTCTATCACTACTCTCAAGCTCGAGAAACTCCCAGGACTGTGTGGTCTACAATTTGTGCCCTTTGTTCATAAACATTGACACTACTTTTCAATTTTCTACCGAATCATCATAACACTATGTAAATAATAGATACAAAATGAAATTCACACTACTTTTGTAGTTGTCAATAAGCCATATCAAAAAGAGAGGAGTTTTCTATATATTACTCTGAGAGGATTACAATATATGTATACACAATGTGAGAATCCCTAAAAAAATAACTAATTAATACAAAATATATCATAATAATAACAAAATATATCCTAATAACTAAATATCTCCTAAAGATATTTAACACCCCCCTCAAACTCAAGATGTCTTAATAGAAAGTAGCTTGAGTTTGTCTACTAAAAACTGGAAGCGACCAGGATTAAAATATTTAGTAAACAAATCAGCTGGTTGGTGCTTTGTTTGAATGGGGACAAGTTGATGGTACCTTAAACAACATGTTGTCGAGTGAAATAACAGTCAATCTCAATATGTTTGGCTTGTTCATGGAATACATTATTATGAGCAATTTTAATAGTTGCTTGACTATCACAATATATGTTAGTAAAGGATGTCTGGGAAGCTCCCAAATCATCAAGCAGCTAACGGAGCCAAAGAACCTTAGCAGTAGTATCCACTAATGCACAATATTCTAACTCAACACTGGATAGAGAGGCTAGAGTCTGTTTCTTACTCCTCCAATAGATAAGAGAGTCACTAAGAAAGATATATAACCCAGTAGTAGACCGATAATCAGCATGATCACCTGCTTTATCAGCATCGGAGTAGGCCTGTAAAGTAAGAGAGGACCTAGTAGAGAAGTGAAGGCCATAATATAAAGTTCCCTTGACGTACTAAAGAATCCGAAGTATAACTGTATAATGAGTAGTCCAAGGCTCAGACATGAACTGACTAACAATATGGACCACGTAAGCAATATCTGGATAAGTCACGGTAAGATAAATGAGCCCCCCAACCAGCTACTAGTAACGTGTGGGGTTCTCCAACAAGATCCCATCAGTAGGAACAAAGTGAACGTTAATCTCAATGGGAGTGTTCTCAACCTCCTCGTTAATAAGAAAGGCCCGAGATATCAAATCAGAGGCATACTTGACCTGTGAAAGAGAGATACCACTCTCCCCATGATGTACCTTGAGATTAAGAAAGTAACTCAGCCTTCCAAGATCTTTCATCTTAAATTGTTGCCCCAAGTAAGTTTTAAGCTCCTGAACTCCTGTTAGGTTACTGCTTGTGATAATCATGTCATTAACATATAAGAGATGCAGAACAATGCTTTGGTCATTAGTTCGAACAAACAAAGTAGAATCATGACGATTATAAGTGAAACCAAGATGGCTCATGGTAGTACTAAACTTAGCAAATCAAGCTCGAGGGGCTTGCTCAAGCCCATGGAGCGCTTGACAAAGACGGCAAACTTTATCTTTCGAATGCAAATACCCAGGAGGAGGCTTCATATAAACTTCTTCCTCCAAATCGCCATTCAGGAAGGCATTCTTGACATCCATCTGATAAGGAATCCGATGCTTAACAACAGTAATAGCGAGGAGGCTACAAACAGAAGCAATTCGAGCAACGGGAGCAAAGGCTTCCTTGTAATTAATACCGTACTCTTGAGTGAATCCCTGGGCCACTAAACAAGCCTTCCGCTGCTTAAGAGAGCCATCCGAGTGAGTCTTAGTCTTGTAGACCCATATGTACCTAACCAGAGTCTTACCAGGAGGAAGATCAACAAGATCCTAAGTGTGCATTTTCTTTAAAGCTTGCAGTTCTTCATCCATAGTTTGCTAACAAAGCGGATCACGAGAGGCTTCTTTATAGGATTGGGGTTACTGAAACTGGAGGATGGTGAAAAAACAATGGTAATCATTGAGGTAGGATGAAGGATGTCTTACATGAGTGGGCCGAGTACTGTCAGACAATACGGGCTTTGTAGACATAACTTGTACTAGAGGATCAGAGACAGTAGGCTCATTTGAAGCAGGCGCTACGTCAGGCGTGTGAATGAGCTCAGTAGGAGAATTTGCATCTAAGTCACTAGGAAAAAGATCAACAGAAGTATCTATAAAAATAGAAGATGAATGAGGAGAAAGAGAAGAAAGGTCAGTCAAAGATCAGAAATTCATATATTCCTAGAAAACAACATGACGAGAAACTTAAATGCGGTGAGAGATGGGGTCCCAACAACGGTAACCCTTATGTTCAGAATCATAACTAAGGAAGCAATAGACATGAGCATGGGCTCGCAATTTAGTGGTCTCATGAGGCGAAAGAAGGACAAAATAGACATAAGCAAAAACTCTGAGAAGACTATAGTCAGGAGGTGTACCATGAAGACACTTAAAAGGAGAAAAGTTACCAAGAACTGGGGTTGAGACTTTATTAATGCAGTAAACAACAGTTAATACTGCTTCACCCTAAAATCATTTAGGGCAGGAAGAGGAAATAAGCAAGGCTCTAACAGAATCAATGATATAACGGTGTTTATGTTCAACCCGACCATTTTGCTTAGAGGTGTAAGGACATAAGTACTGAGAGATGATGCCCTGAGCATCAAGAAATGTAAGCAATTTAAAATCACGGCATTCTAAGGCATTATCATGATGAAAAGCTTTTATAACCTTAGAGAACTGAATTTGAATCATAGTAGCAAATTTAATATAAATAGCGAGTAACTCAGATCGGCTTTTCATTATATATATCTAAGCAAAGCATGAATAGTCATCAACAAAAATCACAAAATACCGAGAGCCTCCCATAGAAGGAGTAGGTTCGGGCCCCCAAATATCTGAATGAATCAAATCAAAAACTGAAGCAGCAATGGAATCATTTTTATTAAACAATAAAGCAGGCTATTTGGCAGTTTGACATGAAACACAATGTAAAGACTCATCATCGATGCTATCTAAGAGACCACTATAAAGTAAAGGGCGAAGTTTATTCAAGGAAGGATGAGCAAGATGACGATACCATAAATCAAGGGACGAGGATGTGGTAGCAACATACAATCTGGGAGAAGTGACTTCAGGGATATGCAATAAGTTGAGCTCAAACATACGACTGACCTTACACCCAGTCCTAATAACCTGTCCTGTCTGAGAATCCATCACAACACAATCATGTTTGTTAAATAATACATCATAGTCTATATCAACAAGTTGTCCAATAGAAAAAAAGATTAAAGTTAATAGCAGAGACAAAATATGTGTCATGGATAGTTAAAGAAGGCAAAGAAACAGTACTAATATGACTAATAGGTATTTGGAAATTATCAGCAGTATGTATAGGATGGGTAATAGTGTTGGGAGACATAGAAAAAAAAATTTCCCAACCAGTCATATGGTTGCAACAAGTAGAGTCAAAAAACCAAAGGGTACATGAGGGAGTAGCTAAAGCAGTAGGTGGGCTGGAAGTACTAGATATAAGCTTGCGGAGTAGAGCCTCGAGGTTTGCAGTGGAGGATCCCGAAGTAGAATTGGTAGCAGTGGCAAAAGCGTTATCAGTGGTAGATAATGCAGGCTTGGAGGAGGAGCCAGACCTAGTTGATCTTCCCTGATCAGACTTGGGAGGGCGAGTAAGGCATTGGTCAATAAGATGCCTAGTCTTCTTATAATAGTGACAGAACTGAATAGGACATTTTGCAGTAATATATCCCTTCTTTTGACAAGTTCAGCACTCAATATAGGGATACTGATTAAAAGTATGATTAGACTGAGGGCAGCAGCAACAAGACTTAGAAGTTCATCCCAATGCAATGAAAACCATCTCAGGAGTACGCTGTAGAAGACCCAATCGAGTCTCTTCAGAGTAGAGGCGAGAAAGAGCATCCTCAAGAGTCAGAAGCGGGCTCTAGTGAAGCAAAGAGTCTCAAACAGGCTCAAAATCATACGTGAGAGCCATTAGGAACTGAATGAGATGAAATTGATCTGGGTATTGAAAGAAAGCTTGTGTATCTTCCTTACACTTGAAAATAGGTTCGGAATAGGCCAACTGATCCCAAATAGAATCGATCTTGGCCAAAAACTCATACAAGGGCTGACCTTTTTCCTGCTTCAAGATACTAAGACTTTTCTGCAATCGAAATTGGTTGGACAAGTCAGATGAGGTATAGTGACTGGCAAGGTGGTCACACTTTTTTTGCAGTCTCAAAGAGGTCAAACTGTTGATGTATGCTAACAATAAAAGTGTTCCAAAACCATGTGATAATTCGATTATTTTTACTATCCTACTCATCAAGCCATTCATTGAATTTTAAATCGGTCTTAGCAGTTTCTCGAATAGAATACTAAGTATCACCAGTAACATAGCGCCATAGCTTGCGACCTTTCAAAAAATAGCACATATTCTCCAACCATATGTGATAATTGGAACCATTCAAAGTAATAGAGATTGGTTGAGCAACCTCTGATTTTTCCATACCGGGAACAAGGAAAAAAAGAGGTCAAACGGCATCAAAACTGGGTCAAAATGTGTCGGAAACTGACTTGGGGGTTGTGAACACACGTTGGCAGGAGAAGGAGTGAGCAGTTCCCGACCAGCAGAGTGTGAAGGCGTGTCCAGTGGAGAATGGCCGCCAGATTTTGGGGTTTGGCTGATCAGAGGGAGATGAGCACGGAGAGGCAGCCGATGATGGGAGAATCGCGGGGATGTGGTAGAAATCTGGATGGAACCAAACTGGTCTGTGGGAAGGAAAACACACAGGTGATGGCGAATTCGGCAGTGGCTGGTAGCCAGAAGTGGGGGGTTGACTGGACAAAGGGAGGCGAAGGAAGGGAGGGAGGGTGTGGTGCTGGAGATTGAAGATGACGGCGGTAACAAACGTGAAAGACAAGGGAAAGAAATTGAAAAATAAGGAAAAGTTAGGGCTCTGATACCATGTCAATAAGTCAGATCAAAAAGAGAGGAATTTTCTATATATTACTCTGAGAGGATTACACTATATATATACACAATGGGAAAATCCCTAAAAAAATAACTAATTAATACCAAATATGTCATAATAATAACAAAATATATCCTAATAACTGAATATCTCCTAAAGATATTTAACAGTAGTTTTAGTCTTGATTGATTAAAAACAACGCAAAACAGGGTTGGTATATATATATATATATATTTTTTTTCTTACATGCAATATTTGTTGCTTCTTCGTCTTCTAGCACCGCAGCAAAACCATTAAAATGTGAAGTTTGAGTCTACTAATATCAACCCATAATAACCAAGTGATATTTATGGGCAAGTAGAGAAATAGTATGCGTTTGGAGTATTGATAATGTATAAATGCATTTAATGAAAACGCCTACTGATTTGGAAACTGGCTTACATATAGTATTAACACTAATTTTTCCGTTACATGAAACCATTTATCAATAAATAAAGTTATAACTGTAATCAACTGAAAAGCACCGAATATGGCAGAGTCTAAACAGAACATGTGTGTAAATAAAATTTTGTAAGTAATATCTTAGTGAGTAGGTGAGGTATACCATGCAACTGTTAAAAAAATTTTGTTAACTGACAAATTACTAACATCCATCATGATTTATAATTTAAAAGTATATTTGGAACAATATTAGGAAAACCGAACCGGACATTGAACCGGACAAAGTAGAGGTTCAAGGTTCAATGGTCAGACCCGTTGTAATTAATACATATGATAAAGATTTAATGATGTAAATAAATAAAAGAAAAAGCAAAGATTGAAGAAAACAAGGAAAAATAAAAACCATTTGACACTTGAAAGTCCTACATTGCTCAAATTTTAATAAAGTGAATGTGTTGAGATCTATATAAAGATAGTTTTGTTGGTCATATTAGAAGCAATATATTGGGTATCCTTGAGATATCTTAATGGGTTTGGAAATCTTTTTTTTAGGCCCAGAGTTGTAATTTTTTTAAGTAAAAAAAAAAAGAGCCAAACCTGTTCTGACTGGTTTTTGACTGGCTCTTTCCGGTTTTTGACTGGTTCTTACCGGTTTTTGACCAGTTATCTGAGAGACCGGTTTTGCATGAGTTTTGGATCGGTTCTCGGTCTGACCGGTCTGGTCTAGTTTTCAGAACAGTGATTTCCAATATAAAATTGGAATAATGAATCAAATCACGACTTCTACGCCACTCCTATATCATATTCTTTAATGTTGTATTTACTTTTTTTTATAATAATAATTTATAAAATTTGTAGTGCCTTGTGACTTGTGAGATCACACTATTGATGGACATTAAAATAAATAAATGCCAATGCCAAGTAGGAAATTAACATAAACGCCAACCGAATGTGAATATAATAATTTAACCGCTATAGTGGCACGTAGAAGTAACGTTCGGTTTGTAATATACAATTATATTAGTGACTTCGTGAAGGATCAAATTGGTTCAGACATGAGATGCCACATGGCATGAAATAAGTTGATGCCCTTGCCAACACTAATTGTTGATGTGGCATTGCAGATTTTCCCAAATCCACCTATCTTTATATATATATATATATAATAGATTAATTTAGATTTTGATTAAAGAAAAAGCAAAGATAATTTATTTTAAAAATGAATAGTTGATAAGAAACATTAATCCAAATGATCACACTCAAGAACCTAATAGATCCAACTTGCAGAAAAATTTAGCCACAACTTAAAATCAGCCCAAAGAGGGAAAGAAAAATTGTATTGAATCGTGCAAAATAATTTGGCTGAATAAACAATGACTATGATCAATCAATTACTAACAAATAGGTATTGCTTTTGCTTAAGATTGGGCTGAAATTTTTGTGGGATGTGATATTTATTAGGGGAATTATGAATTTGGGGCTAATATAGTGAATTTATAATAAATGGAGATCAATTACATTTAATTATGTCAGGAGATCAAATATTTTCAAATAAAACAAACATAGTAAAACTACTAAAATACCTTCAAAGCTTTCCTTCTATCCCACTATCACCAGCACTAGTGCCAGTTAACGGTGAACGATCATTAGCGACTGATCAACGACAGTCAATGATCATTAGTTGCTAATCAATAGTGATCAATAACTTGTCAATGGTCACGACAATAAATGATTTGTAATTTTTTTTTTAGAATATGTAACTTATTTATTCTAAATTTATAACTTAATTTTTAAAATTATTCTAGTGGTTTGTAACTTTTTTTCCTTAGAATTTGTAACTTGGTTTCTTAATTTTTACTATGAAAAAATATAGTAGTTGCATTTTTTTTTTCAAAATTTGTAACTTATTTATTCTGAATTTAGAACTCAATTTTCAATTTTTTACTATGAATTATTTCAATATGGTTTGCGACTTCTTTTCCAAATTTTGTAACTTGTATACTATAATTTGTAACTACTAGATTAGTTTCTTTTATAGTAAAACTTCAAAAAATTGTAAATTCAAAGTAATTAAGTTGTGAATTCTAGAAAAAAAATTGCAAACAAAATTGGAATAATTCATATTAAAAATTTGGAAATCAAATTACAAATTCAAAATAATTAAGTTACAAATTTGAAAAGAACTTGCAAATCATTTGAACAATTCATAATAAAAATTTAGAAATTGAGTTTTAAATTTAGAGTAATTAAGTTGAAAATTTTAGAAAAGAAGTTACAAATTAAAAATGTGAAAATTGAGCTATAAATTCAGAATGAATAAACTATAAATTTTTAAGAAGAAAGTTGTAGACCATTTTGCTATTGGTGACCATTGATTTGCGTGGATTATCATTAACTTGTTGCCAGTGGCTAGTGGTGGCCAACTTTGATGATAGCTAGTGGGGGAGGGGAGAGAAGCTGAAGGCATTAGGGTAATCTTATATTTTAATTTATTTGACTTAAAAACCAATAATCTCTCATCATAATTAAATAAACAATATGTTTCAATTTATAATAAATTTCCTATGTTGGTCCTAATTCCTATCCCCCTATTTATTATGGGCCATAAACTAATCATAAACAAATAATAAAAAAAGTGCTTACCCTATTGACTGAAACTTTTCTTTTCTTTACTTTTTTAAAAGAAACAAGACTGAAACTTTTGTTGTTTGATCCACTTGACTGAAACTTTTTCTTGGATATCCAAATCAAAATCAGAACTTATCAAAATGGTTTATATGTGTGTAGATAACATCTAACTTGCAAAGAACTAAAACCCCTGTTCCATACAGAATTCCAAGCTATTCTTCTTGTCAGGGGATAAGACTAAATTGAATTGTGTTAGTATTCAAAGTGTGAGGGCTAATATGGGATATAAGTTGGGTTGAGGAAGATGTATATAAGTGAAAAAAACCTATAAATCTAGCGCGCGCCTTGAGGCTTAACATCAAAATGTGGTGTTGAGTCTACTTATATGTTTCTTTCCAAAGTCCAATAAAACGTCTTTCAATGAAGAGAATTCCTATACACTGACTTATCATCAATGCCACATACATATTCTATTTATGATAGAGTATAACACAGATCTTCAACATAATATAGGAAGAACCCAAATCATAGTAAATCATAAATTAACTTATTCAAAAACATAGTCAAGGCATTCACTGAAGCAACGTAATTATATGTTAAGGTCATCAATCTTACTCGTTAATTTAATTGCATGAGAGCACACAGTTATATATATAGCAGGGTGGCTAAAAAAAATTATCAATTGAACTATCAAGTTCAAAAAAATATTTTTTTTTAAATTCTCCAACAGCATTTCACCAAATTAAGTGATAGTTGACATATAATAACGATAAATGTGACCATAGGATATCTCTCTTTTTTTTTTCTTGGCAAATGGATACATAAATAAAATATCTCTAATTAGAAGTAACCAAAATTGATACTGAAGACTTTGTCATAACCTCTTTATTATCATCAACACACACAAATAATCATCAGTTACCGTTATTTTATTGTACAGATGTTAAATATTATTATTATTATTATTATTATTTTTACTTCATACCGTTGTTGTAATTTTGTTGTCAATATCTAATATATTTGTGCAGAGTTTCTTTTAATTCAATATTAAGTGTCTTTGTAATCTAGTGATGATATTTAAGTTTTTACCAACAATTAATCCTAAGATTTTTAATGACAATTAAAAGTCAAAGAAAAATTAAAAGTAATTTATTAAAGTTTATATTTATTAGTTAAAAAACTTCAAATCAAAGATTATTTGTCTATGTTTCAAAAAGATTAATATTTAACTTTCGATTGAGTGATACCTTTGGTGCTTAAAAAAATAAAGATTGTATAATTAATTTGAATATTTGTAATAGGAAAAAAGAAACTACTTTTAACACAAAAATATATACATTCACCTATCTCTTGAATAAAAACTATTTTCTATTTTTTATATTCTAAATGAATGGAAGCCAAAACCCATTACGAAAACACAACAAGTTATTTTTTCTCAAGTTAAATATAAAAAATTTAGAACTTGAAAATCATTTTTACATAGTAATAACACACACATATAGTAACATACAGTTAAAACAAAAGTTAATGGAATTTGGTCAATTATTTATTGATTTGGTTGCTTGCATTGGTTTGAAACCAGCTATATGCATTTATCTCGATTGCTTATGGCTAATTGTTATCATCATTATATTAATATATAATAAAATCTATAAAAACGCATACTATTAATTAACTATGAACAGTGTAACTCACTTTATATTTTGAAGAATGCATGAGGCTTACTTCTAGTTTCAACAAGTATCTTATTTTCTTTGTTACTTACTTTTTAAGTATTGGACATGAACACTTTATATGGTAATTGAATGCGGATCTCACAATAGAATTTGCAATTCAATGCATGGTCTTAATCTAAAGTTATCAAACATGTATAACTATAGGTCTATTGAAAAAATGATCACACATTTAGGAGCTCTTTGATCTTTTCCTTATCAACATTTCATCCACAAGCTCAACACTCCAAACCAACAAGGTTGTGTTCATAATGGGATCAACATAGGTACAGGAAAAATCAAAATTTCAATCGACATCTCATTTCTTTTCTAGAATCATCAATGCTGATAAAGTCCTAGTTGACAGAGGTCTGGATATTATCACCAATAAGATCCCATAATATATATATCATCAATATGGCACCCCACCACCTCCTTAGAATCATCAGAGATCCCAACTTCAACTTCTGCAATGAAGTCTCTTCCCACTTGACCATATCACTCAGAATGAACACCTTCCTAGTCTTTTTTGAGAGTCAAAACCTTAGCTTGTGTCCAATCTCTGCTATTCTTCTAGCAAGTGAAAGGGTGCTTATGGTGTGCGCGTGCTTTTATTGTTTCTATGTTTTATGGGTTTTGTGTTGTGTATGAGTTTTCTAGGGTTGGATGGAAGTTGGAGAGCTTTTCCTGATGATGTTGTCCAATGTAAAGAAGGAAGGAGTATGGCTGGTGGATAAGAACCTAGTAGGTCCTTCAAGCATATCGGTTCTTTGTTGGATGATTGTGATTTAGGGTTTAGAGAGATGGTGCTGCCCAGTGCTTGTTGGTTTGCTTTCATCAACGACTACCTTTATGGTGGCTTTTTCCATATGATCTTCACGAGGAGTCTTATCAAAATCTATTGTTGTTTTGGCAGATTTATGTTTTCAAGGGATGGATCTGAAAATGTTGGTTCTTAGAACCACTATCCCTGGTAAAGATTCTTCAGGTTAGGTTTCTTGACGGTGCGATTTCTTCAATCTTGGTGGTTTGTTTGGCTTAGTTAGTGTTGTGCTTGCTTTTGGCTTGGTGTTTGTTCATTTTGTTTGTTTTCTCCTTTATTTCTTTGGTTGGTCCTTCTGTAACAACCCTCATTACATTATCCTAACTTGGTCCCTATCTAACAAGATGAATTGATGTCATGTGCAGAACTGGAGGAACCAGGATGTAGGAAAGAATTAAAGTGGAGAAAAAGAGATCCATGCCACGGCGTAGGGCTGGACCGCTACAGCGACAAAGCTGTATTTTGGTTAAATTTTTAAGTCGAGAAGCTTCACACTGCAGCAGGCTTTCCTGGAGCCACGACGAGCGGGGAAAATCTGGTATAAACCATAAACAATTCAGTTGGACCGATAAAGGAGAAAAGGAAAGAGAAAGAAGAAGCTCTGTTAGAGTTCATGTAATCCAACCTTTGGAAGTGATTTTCAGTCTCTGGGAGCTTAGATCTTGGTTGGTAAGTGGTCTCTGCTCCTCCCTCTCCATTTTCTTTAGTTTTGAGTTGGGATTTTTCAAGTATTTGCTGGGATTTTCAATTTTAGCTAAAATCCACAGATTAAAATAGATGGAATGGGATTAAGGGAGTGTGATTTAGTGTTTATGATGCTTGAGTATGAGTTTTAGAAGGAGTATGCATGATTTTAACTTAATCCTAAGTTGGTATTATGTGTGGAAGCAAGGAATCTGAGATGCGTATGGTTGGTTAGAGTTTGGATGGTTCTTAGGAGCTCAATGATGCATGAAAATAGTGTTGGAACCCTGGGTTAGGCCTAAATTTTTGAATTGCGATTTTTGGTTAAGTGGTCTATTATGTTAATTGGGGTATTATAATATTGTGAAGGTTATTTGTTTGACCAAAAGGGGTACAAGTTGTGTTGGACAGTCCTAGAAGTTCGTGGAATCTGCATGTGTGGAATTGATAACCTGAGGTAACTGGGTGTTTGTATTGTTGTATGATATGTATTATATGTTAGTATATATGTGTGTGTGTATGTGTGTATGCATGTTTTCGTTTATTCCATGATATTGATCTATGTGTATGTATGATTTTTCTATATATCATGGTATGCACATGACTAGACATATAGAGGATGATGATTAGAGTTGATGATGATGATATGACATTACATGATGCATAACATGACATGAGAACATGATAATGATGAGTATATGATGACATGACATGAATATCACCACATAGGATTGTGAGACATATAGTTATCGGGTGGTAATGACGATATGATATATGATTAGGGAGGATAAGGATAGAATATATATCTATATGTTTGGGGAGGATAAGAATGGGATCCCTGTACCTAAATTCTCTCCCACGACCTGGAGAGCCAGGCAGTGGTGGACTATACCTTCCCTAAATCGCCACCAATTCGTGGTAGGAAAGGGGAAGAAGAACCATGGTCCGAGCTCTAGTGTAACCTTTGGCTGGATTGCATTAAGGTAAGGTGAGTTTGATGATGTCCCGGAATCAATCTTCATTAACTGTTAGAAGGGAATCACCTATACGAAATGTCCTATTATGACGATAGCTCATAGTTTTAGTTATGTGTGAGGGAGACATGTATTCCATTTCATATTACATTCATGAGATTATATGAGTTATGTATATATATATGTGTGGTTGTCCCCAATTACTGAGACTTTATCTCATACCCCTTCCTATGAACTAACATCTCAAGTGAAGGTTCTGGCAATAGTCTGGAGAAGGCAAGGGAGTAGTGTACGATGTGGGAATACCAAGTCTATATAGTGTATGTGCGTAGTGTTTATGTATATTGTGCTAAGTAGGATAGCGTGTTGTAATGATTATGAGGATCCTAATGTTCGTAATGATGATGATGGTATAATATGGATGTGAATTTGTGTTGTATATGATGTGTATGATGTATTGTGATGCTTGTATGGTTCGAGGAGTTAAGGAGTCAGTATAGTAGTGTTTGTGAGCCCAAGGGCGGAATTGGGTCTTGTTGGTGTATTTTGGAGCATGTAACCTACTATGTCCATATGGGGTTCAAGGAGGTCGAATCTCAGAGGAGGGGTTCCTTTGAGATGAAACCTCTTTTGACAAGTTGATTAAGTGGATTAGGACTTGTGTGAACAGTCTCTGAGTGCCCATTTGCTTTTGGTGATAATTGGAGGTTGTTAATGGTAAGTTTTGATCAAAAAGTGGTCAAAACAGTGTCGGGTATCCAAAATCTTCATTCGAAGATGGATTGAAGTGAAATTGATGTCCATGGTTAGATTGAGATAAGATTGACTTTGTAGGAGTTGGAATTAGATCAATCGGAAGTCAGAGCATAAAGTTATGCACATCAGAAGTTCACCTCAGGACTTTGGAAATTTGCTGGTATAAAACCAGTAGGGGGCGCCACGGTGCTAGGGCCAGGCCGCAGCACCAGCCCTTTTGTTTGGTTTTCTCTGGTCTCGAGAGCACTAGAGCCATGACGGTACTGTAGTGGTCATGGCCCTGCATCCCATTTTTGCTGTTCTGGTGTTTCTCGAGGTGTTTTGTAGTGTTTTTTGCTGATTTGATGTTTTGGAAGGTAAATAAGAGATGTTTGGGTTATGTTTCCTTGGAATTGAGGAGTATTTGGTCAAGTCATGAAGAATTTTAGATTAGGATGTTACACCTTCTCCTTCTTCATTTGGGGTTTGTGTGTGTGGTGGGTTAAGGCGGTTTTTTAAGTGTATCCAATGGTGGGTTTGTGGCTGGCGATTGGTGTGTCAGGTTGTGTTTGTGTTCGGGTAGAGTAGGGTCTTGTTTTGGCCTTTGACCTCTTTTCCTTGTAATGTTTTCTTTTTTCACTGAATTTTGTTTTTGGCAAAAAGAAAAAGGAAGACACCTTCCCATTACAGTTGGAGGTTCCAACACATACATGGAATGCTTGGTTGAGCATATAGTCAAGAAAACCATACCGAACCTACCTATTTCACTGATTGAATCAAGAACTAGTCCCTAGTTGATTTAAAAAAGACTCAAAACTGACCTATTGAAGAACCGGTTGGTTCTCATAAAACTTGTTTTTAAGATGAAAAAAGGTTAAAAAAAAATGAACTATCAACCTAATACTTTGCACTCGTAGGCCCATGCTTATGACAATAGCGGGTCCAATCCATAAGGACATATGTAATCCCAATGCCCCTTGCATTTATACAGGCATTCCTGTCCTCTTCCTTGTTTCATTCCAACAATGTGGGACTTACGACTTTCCTGTTTCATTTCGGTAGGCTTTTTTTATTTTTATTTTATTTTCTTTTTCTTCAATCTTTACTTTACTCATTATTTTTTTTCATTTCTTGAATATTTTTTCTTTATGTAATAATATTATTTTAATTTTTGTGAAACCTACCTTTTATTTGTATTTTAATTTTAAACTCAATCATTTTAATTTAATTTAATATGACTTTTAAAAGTGCTTGATAATAAAAGTTAACATTCTTCCCCTCCTTTAACTTTTTTTCTTTAATCTTTACTCATTTTTTTGTTAAATTTATAAATATTTTTTTTATGTGATAATATTATTTTGATTTTTGTGATAGCTATTATTTATTTATATTTTAATTTTAAAATTAATCTTTTTAATTTAAATTTCATATAGCTCTTAAAAGTGTTTGATAATAAAGGTTCATACCATTTCCTCCTCTAACTTTTTTTTTCTTTTTTCTTCAATCTTTACTCTCTTTTTTTGTCTATTTCTTGAATCTTTTTTTTATTTTATATGATAATATTATTTTAATCTCTGTGATATCTATTATTAATCTATATTTTTATCTCAAACATGATCCCTTAAATTTAGTTTTACTATGATCTTTAAAAGTATTTAATAACAAAGGTTCATGTCATTCCTCTCTCATTACTTTTAAAATATATTAATTTTATTACAACCAGTTCGACTAAGTTTGATTTTCTTACCACATTCCAACCTATGACTTTTGCTATAAATATGATTGTTGTTCCTTTGGCCTGAAATGTATCATTGGATTTGAATCTCCTCTCCTACCAAAATCTCTCAAGTTATCTTTCCAACTAAATCTCAATCCTCCATATAATTCAAAGGTTGCGATGTTTTATTAAAAAAAAGGAATAAAGCTGCAAAGGAGGGGAACAAGTAGTGGAGATAATGTATAGTAGAGGAGAATAGTAGTGGGATAAGTAGTGAAGTGAGTTTAGTTCACATAAAGGATGGAAATTTAATTGGAGAGATGGCTTGAGAAATTTTGACCGGAAACAATCCAAATCCATGTATCTTCTGTTTTTGTTTTAATTAGTGTATCGAATCATTTAAAATACATGAACATTGAAATATTTATGATGGTTGGGACAACTCAAAGATAAAGTTTATTTTAAAAACGAACATTTGATAAGAAACACTAAATCCGAATGATCATAGTCAAGAACCTAATAATTTTTTTTTTTTTATATATATTTGAAGGCAAGATACAACTTGAGAAAAGTTCAAACAGAAGGTAGTGGAGCTAAGTCCATGACAAGTTTATCTAGGGCAAATGTCCTTCAACTCATATCTTCATTATGAGCATTTCTAGCCATAGAACCTAATAATTCTAGCACATCCAACTTGTTGACCACAAATGTAGTATAGCGCATATAGAGGGAAAGAAAAATTTTATTGAAATCATGCAAAATAATTCGGCTGAACTGTACAAAAAAAATAATTTGGCCGAAAAAACAATTGTAATTATCCACAAAACATTGCTAACAAATAGATATTGCTTTTGCTTTAGATTGGGCTGAAATTTTTATGGAATGTGATATTTATCAAATGAATCATAAACAAATAATAATTAAAAAAAAGTGCTTACCATATTGACTGATTCCTTTTAGCTATAACAAAAAACTTGGGTATCCAAATCAAAACTTCTCAAAATGCATTGTGTGTAGATAACATACAACTTGCAGAGAAATGAATCCCTGTTCGTAAAGAATTCCAAGCTATTCTTCTTGTTGTCATGGTAAAGGGCGAAATCAACTTATGCTAGGATTCAAATGTAAGCTAGCTAATATGTGAATAGTCCTACATTAGATAGAGTTGGGCTGACGAAGAAATATATAAGTTGAAAAGACCCATATGCCTAATGGCTTAAGGTTTTGGGTCAAGATATTCATTTTCAAGACAATGGCCAACGAGTAAGCCAAACTTGGAGCTGTGGAGAAGCTCAACTGAGCTTATAATTTTAGATTTCACTGTTGTGCCTCCTTGTGTTAAGGAACTTGTGCTATCTGATTATGCTGGGAGCCTGACTCCCCTCCATAAAGCTTACTTTTTTTTGTTCCTTTTTGACTTTTTCCTCTCCTGTTCATAAAAGAATAATGTATGTTATTTTCTTTTTTCATTACTTTTTAAATATTGGATCTGAACAATCTATGGTAATCAATGCAGATCTGACTGTTGGATTTGCAATTCAATTCACAATCTTAATCTAAGTATCAGAATACATGTATAAATATAGGTCTATTGAAAAATTGTCAGACAATAAGGAGCTCTTTGATCTTTCTTCCTCATCAATATTTCATCCATAAGCTCTTTCATATTTCACCCTCATCAATATTTCATCCAGGTTTGTTTCTTCTTCTTCTTCTTCTAATAGACAGATGTTTTTTGTGGGTTGCATGAAGCTCGAGATTAAATGCAACACTATTCACATGCATCTCTATAAATAGTGTGACTTTCACTAGGCTATACATGTATATATATATACACACACATCGAGATCATGCTATGAACAGGGCAGTTATTTATGTTATGCAGGTTCAAATTCTCTTTTGGATTCAATCTTCTACTGTTCTACATATTTACCATTTGGTACTGGGTACCATGGTGACAAGATTTTGCTCACATCACAAACATTTAGACAAATAACACTATTTTTCTACCAAGATCTAGACAAATAACATCAAACTAAGAGAATAAGCTATATTTATCATCATTTTATGTGATCTTCTTGCATAATATGTATATTAAATCAACTTTTTTATTATGTTATTATCAAAGTTCTCAACAATAACATATGGATCCTTGCTTCCAAACCAAAAAGAAGGTTGTGTTCATAATGGGATCAACAGGCACAGGAAAAACCAAACTTTCAATCGACCTAGGTTCTCATTTCCCTTCTGGAATCATCAACTCCGACAAGATCCAAGTTTACAAGGGTTTAGACATCATAACCAACAAGATCCCAGAATCTAAGCGACGTGGCATCCCCCACCACCTCCTCGGAATCATCGAAGATCCCAACTTCGACTACACTCCGACCCACTTCTGCAACGATGTCCTCTCCACAATTGACCATATCACTCAACAGGGCCAAATCCCCATCATCGTCGGAGGTTCCAACACATACCTGGAATACCTAGTTGAGGATCCAACCTACAACTTTCGATCAAAATATGACTGTTGCTTCCTCTGGCTTGATGTGTCTCTTCCTGTTCTCTTTCAATATCTAGATAAAAGAGTCGATGAAATGGTTGATTTAGGGTTTATAGATGAGACTCGAGAGTACTTCGTACAAGGAGCGAATTATTCTGTTGGCATAAGAAGGGCCATTGGTGCTCCTGAGCTGGAGCAGTATTTTCTAGTTGAGAATGATGGTAATGTGGCTCAGGACTACAAACAAGAGGTGCTGAAAGATGCTATTCAAAGGATGAAAGAGAACACTTGCAGGTTGGCTCAAGTTCAGCTTTCAAAGATTCATCGGTTGAATAATGAGCTTGCATGGGGAATGCATCGCATTGATGCAACTAAAGTGTTTGAGGCTGTTTTAAAGGGTGAAGCATATGACTGTTTGTGGGACGAGATTGTGTTTAGGCCTTGCAAGGGGATTGTTAAGAGTTTTTTGGATCATTGAGTGAGAGTTATAAAAAGAGTTGGTAATAAAAAGAACATGGCATTAAGAATTAAAAAGAGTTTTTTGGATTATTGAGTGGGAGTTATAAAAAAAAAAGTTTGTAATAAAATGATGGCATTAGGAAATTATTAAATAATGACATAGCCATCTATATCATTAACTTTTGCATTCTTTCTTTCTTTCTTCCTTCCTTTTTTTTTACAGAAAATGTTTTTTTAGCCAAGAATATATAGTAAATATTTGGTTTGATAATTTTATTCTAGTTAATTTTTTTTAATTTCCTAGATTAATATAGTTATTCATAGATCGAGAGCTCACGGAATGCTACTAATTGAAATTCTCCACATAAAGTCAAAATTCATTGTTGCTTTTTTTTTTTTTTCTAACACAGTCATCATTCATTGTTACATGATACACACCGAGAAAGAAACAAGAAAGCCCCAAAATAAATTTTTTGGCATAACAGGCTAATTATAAAAGAAAAAGAGTTGTCGGATGACTCAACCCAAATAAATTAGTTATAGTCTAAAGTGATAACTAGATATTAGGTGGTTCTATAAAAAGAACAATAATAAAGTTGTGGGAAATCTATGTGTGGTAGATTTTACATATATTCAATTTTATCCATTTAAAAATGATGACAGCCTCATATAATCAAACTTCTAAGTTCTAACTTTGTTCGAAATAATAATTGATTGATGTATTATCTCAAGCAATTGGAATATCATCCTTTTATAAGAAAACACTACTTTAGATAAAATGTACAAGGACTAACATAACTTTCCAGTTAGAGCACAACTTAGAACAAATGACCTTAAAAAAAAAATTGAATATATAAGGTACGTAGCATATAGAAACTATCTTCTAATCCTTAAACATAGCATAGATTTGTAGGGAGTCCATGGAAAATTCCCTATAAATCACCATGAGGCTTTAAAGAAAATATAAATGTTAGATCTTCGAATGTAATTTTTTTTCATGTAAATAACTTAACATAAAAAGGGAGAGTTATGTTAACAAACATTCATTAGAAGTGATTCGCACAAAAATACTACGTGGGTTGTTTGATTGGGCTTTTTGGAAGGTTGAATAAATGCTAATTGGGTTTCAGTTTGATCTTACTGGACCAATTCGGACTTTAGCTTCCCTGGGCCGAACTAATCTGATGATGAACCAAATACATTCTTAATATCAAACTTCTTGGTACGAAAAAAAAAATCAATCTTCTTAGTAATAGTTTAACAGACCAAAATAAAATATTAGATTATTATAATAAACTTGTCATGGCATCGCTAGCAAATTACTGCTCAAGTTGGATGGTGGATTTGATAACGTACTTCTATTAAACCTTCATGATACTTGTCATTGGCTTATATTTGCTCCATATATAATAAATAAAGAAAATAATATGACATCTTTGTAACATGGACAAGATTTTGATAATCAAATATATTAATTATTATCATAATGAGTTATCTCACTTAACAAAAAAAAAAAAGAGCGTTTAACAATCGTTCATGCATGTTATTCAAGTTTAGTACTCATAAATTAGTCGCCAGTCCTTTTTAGGAGAAGTTCTTAACACTGACACCTGGGACTACTTCAGTATCAGAATGGATTCCACTTTTTATTGCACGAAAAATGAGATACATAATATAAGTTGTATCTCTATTATCATTTTTTATCAAGAGTTACTATATTTTATTTAGAAACATAAAATTATAAAAAAAATAATTCATTCTATTTTGCATGCTTCACAATCTTTGGTTGGATAGACATTTTGCTCTTCCTTCTATAGGATGTTGTGTTATAAATTAATCATGGTGGATATGCATTGATTAATTATATGAACATTTATGTAATAAAGCAATTAGTTATGTATTATATATTAAGCCCGAAATGAATGGAACTCTTGTTAAATGTATATGACCAATGATAACTTAGACAACATACAAGTTCATAGAGGTCTCAACATGCAGGTCTGGTCAGATGCTTTTTTATCGCAAGAATGACTAATTATAAATAATGAGAGTTTTTCTTTTGTGATGTTAATTAATTATTTGTGTGTTTTAGTACAAGGAAATATGGTAGAAATCATTAGAATTTATTGCATTGTACGAGATCATATTTTTTTAACACTATAGTATTTCCCTATAACACTCTTTCCCTCCCTGTCATTCTCAGTACCCAAAAATCTAAAGAGCGAAACAGGTTGTAGAACTCTACCTTTTTCTTTGTTCATCAATGGCTATTCTAGAATCTTCATCAAGTATGCACAATTATCTCACTGATTAAATTATTTAATCTTCCATTTGTTTTTGGATACTATTAGAGTAGGACTCTCTTAATACTAATTTATGACTGAAACCTATGATTGTTATTTGTTAGCGTCAATACCAGATATACTCACCAAAAAAAATACTATGTATAAAACCTCAAACAAGTCACATCATTTATTAGTTTTGCACAGTATAATTTATTTCTTAAACTCTGTATGCACTGCATATGTGTCTAATCTCTTACAAAATAAAAGGTAAAGTTGTTGACTTTTGTTTGCTCGAATACAAAATGAGAAAACAGGTCCAATAGTGGTACCTACTTTCTCCTCAAACCAAGATGAGGGATTAAAGAAAGTATGAATTATTAGTATAATGATTAAAAGTGGGAATGTTTGAGCAGAACAGAAAATTCTCACATATATTTGAAGAGATACCTAGTTTAGCTATATATACATATATCATTAACATTGCACCACCGTCATATAGCTTTCTCTGAATTGGATGCCAACCCTCATGTCGGTAGGTAACCCCTTTCAACCTCAGAACTTTCAAAACACAAACAGGTTGGTGTGCTTGTCGGTCAAAAGCTACGAATATAAATATATATAACAGACACATACACACATAAATTAACACAGACTGGTTCGGTTGATCATTGTGTTTATATGTAGTGGAACTTTGGGCCTAACTCCCAAGTGAGCTACAGTTCATTATTCTATCAGAACATGATCTTACAGGCGCTTTTGCTAATTGCTTTGGAGACAATGGGAGTTGGTGGCTTTATTATTCAAATTCATCAGTATGTGGCTGAGCCTGTTGCTTCCATTATGACCTCAGTCATTATCTTCTTCTCAAGTTTCAAACTTGGTTTCTCTTTTTGACTAACTGTTCTTCATTATCGAGCAATGGCTGTTTCGTCTTTTACTCTTGTCTACCCCAAAATCAGCTAAACAAGAAAACACACGACAAATTATGGGGAAACCGTATCAAATTAGATCCACCACATGCAAAAAGTCTCAGTCATGATTTTCTAACCACTTAACCTGGTCTAATTAAGATGCCGCTTAAAAGTTTACTCATGATTTGCGGTTTTGTAAACTGCTGTAGTTAAGGCCAATATGGATTTAGTAAGAGGCAGTAATCGTCTATTATGGCTTTTCATTTGCAACTAACAAGATTTGATGAAACTTTGTGTTTTGGTTTTGGAGTGTTTGTTTCGATTTCAAACGGATAGCTTCGATGGATTTTTATCGCCTCTTTTTGAATTCAGATCCTAGTTAAGGTTAAGGCCGTAGCCCGTAGGTGCAAGAAGCATTTTTTCCTTTGAATTAGAAATATGTGTAGGTAATATTGTGTAAATTTATCACCCAAATTTACTCTTCTTCACTTGCAGAGTCATGCGTCTAAAGAGTTTGAAGCTTGAGTTATAGGGGTACATTAAATTGACGGTGATCATAAGACTACAATTTGACCGAAAAAAATTAAGATAACAAATTTATAGTCATTAAAAAGAGGTTTCCCTTAATTAGATTTCCGCTATACTAGCTATGATGTGATGTTTATCCTCTTTATATTAAACACACAATAATTTAAAAGTGTATATATTTCTAGCTACATTATGTTACCAATGAGTAAACAACTCAGCAATCTAAAAGTTTTCCGACTCTTTCTCAACTCCAATTCCAATCTGATAAAATATGAGCATCACTAATATTTACACGTGTTTATTTGTGGTCTGACAGATCCTTTATATATTTCAATATGCTTATATATTTATATAAGAGAGATACGTGAGCTTGATATTTTAAATTTAAATATAAATCTACTAAAAAGATCCTAATATAATTGGTAGGTGCTTGAATCTTAAGCATGGTGTCCTGATGAATTCAATTCCTAGCCTTTTGCATAAATTCAAAACCTATTTCGATAATTTCTATATCTTAAAGGGATTAGTCTTTAACTATTAATTAAGGAACATCTTGATGCTAAAAGATAAATAAATAAATAAATAAAAATCTAAGTGTGAGGTTGGCGGCTTAATCTTTAGTCTTTAGATGATTTATGGAGAAGTTGTTCAGCAGACAAGACATGATCCATTTATTTGATATGTTTTTCTTTTTGGTGGGATTATTTGATATGTTTTTAAACAAAAGAAATAAGTCAATGCTTTTACAATCACATAATACTTAGTTGTAAAGTTCAAACTACATATTATACGTCACTGTTTTTATTCTTTTATAAATTTTTTATTATATATTATATTTATAATTTATAATGTTTATAAGTATTTTATTATATGAATAGAATTTTTATTTTTTGAATAGGAAAACTTCACGTAAATAATGTGGAAGGAAGTTAATTCAAAAAACAAACTTATAACTTAGAAATTTCCTAAAATTACCAAGGCAACAAATTGAAATTAAAATGTGTGGAAGATGATGATTTTAGCCCTAGGTTAAAGTTGAGAATATGTGAGGATCAGTTAGAAACATGTGTGAATCAATTGGAAATAGGAGAATATGAATAAAATTGACATTTCTTATGACAAATTAATTCTAGTTTGATACTTCAGTATTTGTTGAAAATTTTATATGTTGTAAGTATGTTTTTGGAATTAACTTCCCACAATAATTAACTGTGATTTCCTTTGTTTAATCTCATGCATGCTCTCATCTTTATTCTAGTTGGTTGAGAAAAAGGTCGAATCACATGATAGTAAAATTGTGAACTTTTGACTATAAAAAAAATAACTGAACATTTCTTTATGAAAAAAACAGCCGTGAACTATTTTTTTCAGGGACTGAGGACAGTGGGACTAAGAAGCATTCGAAAGCCTAAAAAGGCCCAAAGTAGGCCCAATATTCATGCTTTGCCAGTGATTTTCCCAAACAGTCCGTACAAGCATCTATGCCATTACGTGATGTACGGCCAGGATCTCTCCTGTCTTGCTTGTTTTTTATTTGAGGATATAACACAGATTCTTACTGTTTCGAAAAAAAAAGGGGGGAAGAAAGATTCTTGCTGCATCTATATCCCTGTCCTGTATCACATCCATAGGGCTAAATGTATCAATATGATATATGTGATACGAAAGATGTAATAATTTTTAAAATTTAATAATACGAGATAGATATTATGCTATTAATTTTGTGATAATTTATATGTTTAATTAATAAATCATGTCATTAAAATTAAAAAAAATATGAATTAAATATTCTAAAAATTATATCATAAATGTTAAAATAAATTATGAATTTTTTATATCAATTTATAAATAAATCTTTATTCTTACTTCTTAATAAAGAAATATTATTTTAAAAAATACAGAAATATTATATTTTTATAAACATTTATGAAACTATTTTTTTATTTTACCTTAAAAATCCAAAATGGTTCTATTTTACTATTAAAATTTAAAGTGATATAAATGGGTATTAAGTAATACCAATAGATATATATATATATATATATGTATATGTATAAGTATGAATTACGTATTATATTGGATCATATATTGGATATGAATGCGTTTATTTTTTTAAAATATTAATTTTTTATAGTTGTGGTTTGTGCCATATATATACTTGAGTATTGCCCATGTTTATACATGGTAGGAAATTCAAAATTTTTGTTAATGAAAAATAAAATAGTTTAAAAATAATTAATATTTTATTTAAATTTTAAAAAATTAATTATTTTAACATAAAACTAAAATTTTAAAGAAAAATTAATTTAAAAAGAAAGGAAACTATTAAATAGCTTAGCTTATAACAAAATTTAATGATATTTAACTAAAATATTCTCATATTGAATTAAAATATTATAGCATTTGTGTTATCTCTTCTATTATTATTATTTTTATCAATGAAAGTAAAATAGTAAAAAAATAATTAATATTTCAGTAAAAAAATTTTCTTGATGAAAATATTTTATTAAAATTTTAAAATGAGAATTATTTTAAAGTGGATATGTTTTCTCTACCATCATTGATTGATTACATGATAAAAAAAATTTAAGAGGATCCAAACATTGAAAAATTTATGAAAATGTTAAAGTCTTAATTATTTTTTAAATTACAGTGGTTTTTAAATATCAAATGATATATTATTTATTTTTAATAATATATTATTGAGTTACTATAAGAAAATAATTAACTTGATTCTTTTTGTAGATTTTGGATCTTTATATATGATTTGCTCACAAGTTTAATTACCAAAAAGAACAAAATAATTAAAAAGTTTAGTTTAAAATGAAAATTAGTGATTGTATCCCCTATAGCATTATTAAAATTCTAAAGCGCAAATCAATTTAAGAAGTAAGGATTACTAATTAACTCCCATATGTGGGAATATATCCGATTAAAGCCCCCATAATTCTAGACTAGAGTCAACAAGTGCCCTTTATACCACGAAAACTCTGTTATTTTATTCATCACCACATTTTTCTATTCCCAGGTCCCTTTCCGCCAATGATGACATTTTACAAATCTTGACACTCAACCCCCATGAACTCCCTCCTGTACTTTTTATTAATAATATTTAAAATTTTTTTTATAATTTTAAATATAAGTTATTTATTATAAGTTTTTAAAGTATTAATTACGTTATTTTCAAAATACTCTTATTTATGAGTAAGAGAGAGAGTGAATTATTTAAATTTATATAGTATATTTGTTATGGATAAGGGTGAAAATTATATCAATTTTAAGACAATTCTCATGTTTTATTAAACTTTTACTAATTTTGGTGAATTAGTTGAATATAATTTACATTAAGAACTAGAGGGAGTATATACACAATAATCATATTCATACATTTAATTTTCCATACTTCTTCTTATCCATAATATTAGTCATATTTCAAAAATTTCACGTATATTAAAAAAAGAATCTAAAAGTTGATTAATTCATTAAATTTATAAAAAATTTACATTTTTTTCCATCATTGCCCCTGTTGAAGCTAAGGGCAAAATATGGGGAAAAATTTGTTGAAGCTAAGGGCAAAATAGGAAATTTGTCTCATTAAATTTGTCAAAAAAAACATTAAATTCTAACTGTTTTTCCTCATACTTAATTGAAATCAAGAGCAAAAATGGAGAAAAATCATTAATACACTATATAATACTTAAACCTGACTTATATTTTAAATCAAAATAATTTTTTAAAATATAATTTATATTATGAACTAGAGGGAGTATTTTTTAAAATTCAGCTATAGTAATATTAAGTATTCTTTCTAGTCCATTATATGAGTCATATTTCAGAAAATTTCACACATTTCAAAGAAATGAGTTTAAAGTTGATTAATTGATTAAATTTGTCAAAACATGCATTCCTTTCCACTATTACTTTATCGAATGTATTAAATTCTAACATAATATTGATTAAAAAGGAAATTGAAGTCAAGGGAAAAATAAGAAAAAATTTATTAATACACCATACGATGCATAAATATGACTTTTATTTTTAATTGAAATAATTTTGTAAAATATGACTTATATTATGAATTATAATTTTATTCAAATAGAATTTACT
Source organism: Adenanthera pavonina (assembly GCA_026686845.1). Taxonomy (NCBI): domain Eukaryota; kingdom Viridiplantae; phylum Streptophyta; class Magnoliopsida; order Fabales; family Fabaceae; genus Adenanthera; species Adenanthera pavonina. Next base: position 45,384,515 of record JAIVEN010000001.1, on the reverse strand, counting down.
TTAATTACGGATTACAATTTTGCAGCACAGGCATGCCAAATCAATGCAGTGAACTGGGGCATGCGTTTCGATCCATAGAAAATAGGATTAAAAATTTAGAACATATTCGAAGCCAAATGAGTTAAAGTGGTTTTTGGATTAATTCTTGGATTGGATTCTAATTGACCTTTTCTTTTTTATATCATAATGATGAAAGCGTGATTAGTTCTTTAAGACAGGGATTTTATGGCTAAGAGCTTTCGGTTGGATTCTATGTAAAGTTATTATCAGTTACTCCACCTTGGCATGTGAACGTATAAGCATTTATATACATAAACAACAACACCCTGTCAATTTAAAAATATGCCCTTTAATTTCTCATTATTTGCCGTTTTGGTGTGGACGCTTTTTGTGAAAGAATTCTCACATCCATCGTTGACTTTTGTTCATGCTCTAATTCAAATCAAAGGAGCTTCAAAAGTTCATAGTTAATTCCGATCTATATTTTTATATTAGAGTCAGCATTCTTTCTTCAAAGTTTGTACTCTGTGCTTTGTATTCTGCAATGCAGAATCTTACCTTTTATATTAATATTATATCTGTATGTATGATGTGTATGTTATATAGAAATTCATCTTTCAATATTATTGATAAAAAAAATTATAGGTAGAAATTAAAATAACAAATTTATTACAAAATAGAACCTATTATTATTTATTTTCTCAATTTTACTACTCAGCATTTTAGATTTTAACAATTTTTATAAATTAAAATCCTTTTATGTAATTAATTCATTGTACTATTCTTTAACTGGATTTAAAAAAAAAAGCAATAAGTTGTATGTTGTGTATTGTTCATCATTTATGTAAAGTACAATTTTCCATAGAATTTATATATATTGATGATATTAATTGCAAATATTTATTATCATGATCTTTCACTTTAATTGCAATATTGTGAATCTTAATATTAACATAGGATTACCGACAGTTGAAGATCTTGATTAATTTAATTTAATAATTAATAATGCTTTCAATAGAGCATGGATGCCCTTAGATGCTTCATTCCATTGGAAAAGAACACAATTGCATTGTCATAGTGTTGAAACCATGATTCCATAAAATTGATGGAATCCTCTTACATCAAAATTAATATGGAATACAAAATTTATAACAATCGCAATGTCCAGAAGCCATAAATAGTAAAACTTACATTAAATTTCATATAATGTGCAAAAAAAAACTATCTAATTTTCCTACAAAACCACGTAATAATACATAAAAGATTGATTATTTTCTTTTTGTGGTTTTAATGGGAGGATTCTTTGGTACCAAATGGGGCCTTAAATGCTTTATTTTAAGGAAAGGAACACAACTCATTGGATTAGTGATGGAACCATGATTCTATCAAATTGATGGAATCCTCTTTCATCCCAAATTACTTTCACCCACACCAAACACAAAAAATTTCCTTTTTTTTCATTCTTTGCATTCCCGTTTCTATTGGGAGAATTTTTCCTTTTATTAATTTTGTTCCAAAAAGGGCCTCTGTACATTGAATAATCCACTGTATCACAGGACAGAGACACAGTGAATTAACTAGTTCTACAAGTTGCAATCTCAATAACCTACTGCAGATAAGGCATCTCTCCAGACAAATAACCAGAAAATAATAATTTACCCACCCCAATCTCAATAGCCTACTAGCGACCGTTTGATTGTGTTTTTTATTTTTATATTTTTAAAATAGTTTTATAGAAATATTTTTTAAAATAATTTTTAAAAATAAAAAATAAAAAAATCTATTTAAATAAGTATTCGCAAAAATTGTATTTAAGAATAGAAAAATAAAAAAAATTAGTTTGAGAAAATTGTTTTAAAAATAAAAAAATAAAAAAATTTGTTTGATTCACTGGCTTTATGAAACATTGTTTACAATAATTAACATTTTTTACTATAATTTAATATGCATATGTCATTGTTAGACTAATTTGGTAATAAAAGAGTTTTAAAAAAACTTTTTTTTAGTATTTTATTTTTCTTATTTTTATCTTTTTAGGTCATAATTTTTCTCAAATTGAATTTGAACTTTATCCCGTAATTAATTTAATTTTCTTAAACTAAAATTTAGTTTATATTTATTTAATTAGAAATATAATCTATCTGATGTTCATTATTTTACAAGTCATGATCCTTGGAGATTAAAATTTTGAAGGAATATATTGGTCATCAAATAAGAGAAATTTTATAAAAATTTTATTTTTCTAACTTTCCTATTTTTTCTCATTATTATTTATTTTTTTATATCTATCTTTATTTTCATTGATCCAACTCACCTTTGTTTCACCTTATTACTTACAAGCAAACATGCCCCTGTCCCTTCTTTCTCTTATGTTTCAAAACCCTTCCTCAGTAAAAGAGCCGCCTCCACTTTTTTTTTTTCTTTCCTTTCGGTTTTCACTTTAGTCTTCTTGCTTCCACCATTGTCTTCCCTTCCAAGCTTATATCTTCATCATTTCTACCTCATTTTTCTTTATTCCTCCGTCAAAATCTTCCATCCCACCATCATTTCTTCACCTTTGCATCATCTATTTCATCATTGAAGTTGAAAAAGATCACAACAAGAAAGAAGAAGAAAGAAGAAAGAAGAAGAGCTCCACTAACAGACAAGAAGAGCTCACAGACGGCAACCAACAGACTCTAGCTCGAATGAAATAAGGGCAGAGACCGGGGGTGAGGTGGAAGAGAAAAATGGAAGAGCTAAAACGTAAGGGACAAGGCCGAATGAGGGTTGGGGGCGATGAGTGTCTGGGACCATGGCTGAATACGGAACTCGTTAGGTTAAGGGATTCAAATTTACAAAACATGTCATTAATGAAAATTGGAAATTTTCTGTGTCTTTGAAATTTTGGGAACAAAAACAATACAAAAACATCCAGAAGATATTTCCCCTTTTCTATTTCTAAAAACACAATGATATATTGTTTAGTTTTAGGACAGTTTGCCAAAACATATCCCATTAAATGAGTATTTTAGTTTTTGTATTTTTCAAAATAAATTTTTTTTTTAAAAAACTCCTATTAAACAGGGCCTATATCTTCCATGTAAAGAAAGAAAAAGCTCTCTCTTTTTTCGAGATAACTACCCACTTGTACCAAAAAGAAAAAAGATAACTGCCCACTTTTTTGTTTACGTAAAGCTGTCTTTTTTCTAGACAACTACCCGCTTTTTTTGTTTATGTAATTATTTGATTAATATCAATTAATGGGTCATTTTTACACAATCTCAGGCATATCTCCATCCCTTTAGAAAAATAAGAGTCCAAAGGGACCTCACCATATCTATCTATACAGTCTTCTGGCGGAAAGATATGGCCCAAAAGAATTCACAGTTTATTATACTATTCAGTCTTTGATTCCTAACTAATTAGCTTTCCATCAAAATCTTCATAGCCTTTAGTACTTTGTCGCCTCTAGAATTTTCAAATTCACACTTGTGCACAGTTACAAACGTGGCTGCATTAACTTTGATCTTGACGAAAATTTTAAATAATAAATCCTTCTGCTTGGCCAAACAAGAAATTCCATTTCACTATCTAGTATTTATTCATGTATAGCTAGGGGCATATTTCTGTTGCGTGCTAGCGTTTTGGGGTAAATTTTTAAAAAACAAAGGGTTTTGATGCTTTGAGAGTTATATATCTTGCAACTTCTGGAGGATTCCACATTTTAATTAATTACCGAATAATTTTTTTTAATAAAAAATGGGTACACGGCAAAAAAATTGCATTGAGACTCCGTCTAAGCTGCTAAAACCACCTAATGCAAAAGAATGAAATTCCACTTTTTTCTTTTTTACCATTTTTTCTTTTTCTTCACAAATATTTCAACTTAATTAAATTCTTGAATCTCCATTGCAGTTTGTTCTAGTCAACGTCACTAATAGTTAAGCAGAGCTAGCTCATAGCTAGTTAGACGGCTGTATATAATATATATATATATATATATTATATACGTAGGGGAATCCTTGTATAGAGGAGTAGTAGGTCGGCACCAAAATCCTCATCCAATACGACAAATAAAACCAAATATACACAGTAGTAGTTTCTACAGGCTTACATTAAACATACATACAGTGCCTTTTTAGACCAACATGCGGAAGTTGATGAGTCGAATGAAATAAAAGAAATTTGATTTTCTTTAAATAATGTTTAAAAAATTTATGCTAAGAGAATTACCTCCTATTTAGAATCAAAACAAATGTTTAAATAGAAACTAATTAATATCGAATGCTAAATAATGTTAGAAAAAGGTCAAAAGTGAAAGGGAAAAGTGCCTCTATGCCAGAATTTAAGGGCTTGGATTATGCATCAGATACAAGAAAAAGCTATTGCGAGGCTACATGCAGGTGAGAAGAAAAGGCATGGAAAAGTATACAAATTGTTATTCTTTAGTCGAAACACCTATATATTCTAGCCTATTCGGAAAAGCATTTCATGCAGTAATTAATATTATATTTCTCACTCAACTCAACCAGGTATTGTGAAATTGGTGGCATAGCTTCTTATTTTTTTCTGTTTAATTTATTCATCCTTGTTTCGTTCTACACTTCTTCTCTGGTTTTTATCCCTCTGCATAGATTAGACCTTAGAAACTATACAGCATATATGGATTAAAAATAATTTTTTCATGTTAATGTCAGTCTGTCATGACTTCTTTTTAAGTTAATAACGACCCTTCACACACAGACACACATTTTCTTGTAATGAGGTTTGATTTCTTCGATCTGCTTAAGCTCTCAGCAGCTGCTGACCGCAGAAGACCCAATAGATACTAGTATGTTATTTATTCCATTTCAGTTCTTTCTCATAACTGATAACTGACAACTACAGTTAATCATTTTCTATGTTTCTATGCCAAGAAAGTCAGAACTTAAATACTCTGATTCAGACTTTTGAAATTGAGAAATCTGCTAAAAAGAAAATGAATGCTTTATAATTAGCATCTTTCTTTGACACAGGCAGTGAACATGCACACTACTCTCTCTCTCTCTCTCTCTCTCTATATATATATATATATATATTTATATAATTATGGAACAAAACCTGCAAGTAGTGCTGGCGGACGGCAGTGACTAGTGGGCGGTAAGTCACAGTGATTGGGTGCAATGACGGTAGAACACGCTCTTCTATGTGAATTGTAGGTTTTTGTCTTTAACTCCGTCGAAGAACTTCTATAGGAGCAAATCATAACTGAAAAGCTTGACCATGCAAGTATGTTTAATTTGAACATGGTATAGTTGAAGGGTGTGATACTCTCGACTTTGTAAAAATTGTGGACTTTTTAGATTTTTCACAATATTTATAGTTTTAAAATTTTAATGAACCACTAATTGTTTGTTTTACTTTTTAACTCTTCAGAAATGTTAAATGAATCATTTAAGAAAATATTTGAATTAAGGACATTTTGATAAAATATTATTAAATTTCATGATATTTAGATCATTTAATGGTTTTTTTGATCTATGTAAAAAATCCTAAAACCAAAGTTCTTATGAATCAGAAAGTGTATATGAATTCACTTTTTACTCCAATGTTTAAAGTTTTTTGTGGAAAACAAGGTGAGATATACACTATATGAATAACAGCGTCACAAAGTCGAGAGATGTGCTTGCAAATTGAACCCAACCTATAATATATATATATATATATATAAACCAACAATGTGATGACAATAATCACGTACGCTAATGGCGGTTATATTTCAAACTTTCGTTGAAGAATTAATTAACTTAAAATGGAACATATATTTCACATTTCAATCAATGTACTTTATTCTTTATCATGTTTTTTCATATAAAACATGTTCAGTTTTATGTTTAGTCTTCATACTTCAACTGGTATTCACTATGCCAAAATGTGCTTTTCTTGGCACCTATTTGTTGGCAGTTATTTAAGCAAATGTCAATAAAAGTCCTTGGAGAAGATTCGTTGGCGGTTACTATACAAAACGCCATCAAATTAAAGTCTTTGATTTTGTTGGCAGTTAACCGCCAACAAATGATTTTCTTTGCATTTATATAATGAAACATAGAGAAGTTATAACTTTTGTTGGCAGTTATTTTGACAACTGCCACCAAATGCTTTTCTTTGCATTTATATTTTGAAATGCAAAGAAACGTTATAGCTTTCGTTGGCGATTTTTTCATTAATCAACAATGAAAGTATTTAATATGCCCTAATGAGTCTCTGAATAGAAAAAAATCGTGTTCCCCACACACATACCTTCCCTGTTGTCCTCACCATTGCAGCTACCCTAGACCTCATCTCCAGTGTACTATTCTCTCCTTTGGCTAAAAAAATCCCTAATTTCTAATTGCCAATTTCATTCTCAATCTTTTGTTACCAATCACTCTGAAACTCCCATCCCCACATTCGAACTCTATGACATTTTTCTAGTTGAGTTTCAGCACCGTTGACTTCCCCGAATACTATCTTCACCATTGTTAGCTTCTCTTTCATGTGGATTTCTTGTTTCACCGCTGTCACTACTGCAAACTCACTAACTTATGTTTGAACTGTGCTTGTGGCTCCAACTATGCTCCAAAACTTTCACTCCCAATCACTCCAACATGGCTCCTTCTTTTGAATTCTTTGTTTCACCATTGCTCTCCTCTTAGCAAGTAAGTATCCTCTTTCTTTCACATATTCACCTCATTCTGGGTCAAATTGTGTTCAGGGCTTATGTTCAAACTGCCCTCTGTTCACTTCATTCTCTACCTTTAATCGAAGAAATTCTTTCTTTGACATAGTGTTTATTCTCAGCTTTCTTGGTTGTATGAGAGGGCATTGTTCGTGCCTTGCTATTGAAAGGACTATTGTTGCATCTTTGTTCGTGACCTCTCTCCTCTATACATGTCTGCAATTTCTAAGTGTGCAAGGTACCTTCTTGCTTTTATCTGTGTTTTATCACCATATAGTATAGATTTGGGCTGAGTTAAAGATGAAACTTTTGTAACTAGATTTAGGTCTCAAGAAAGCTTTATACTCTTTTCATATATAATTAACAGACTCTAGATGGGAGATACTACTTAAAGACTTAGACTGGATTGATCATAGAATATAAGTATGATACTTATATAAGAAAGGTGGTTTATGGATCTTGAGCTCAATATGCTAGATTGTTGAGAGGTTGTAGTATGATGATGCAATAGATGCTTGCACTAATTATATTTCACATGGCTTTTTGTTATTATTTACTTGTGTTATCATCTCTTAATTAATATGTGGATTCTAACTTATGGTTGTGGCTCTATATGCTATATCAAGTCCTAACCTAGCCTTTTTTTATTCTTTGTTAAATGTATATCTAGTTTGGTGGAGATTTGGTTAAGTCCTTGAGTTAGTGCTACACTTTTTAAGTGATTTTGGTAAAATATATTGTGATTGGAAACTCTTATGAGTATCTAGGAGGATTGTTCTTGTGTGCTTAGGCTTTGGAACCCTCTTCTTGCCATTTTGAACTTTTGAAATCTATCTATTATATATTTAGTATCTTACCTTCATAACCAAAATGCCATTTAGTTGTACACATCAAAATAATGAATTCTTGTACATATCTCAACCACTTTCTAACCTCTCTCAAATGAGAGCACTATTATGTTCAATGTGTAATGAACTAATGATAAGTAGGCATGTTTGTGCATTGACAAACAATAAAGAGCTTCTATGTTGAGGGTATAAGACCTAGAAAACACTTATTTTTAAGCCGTTAAACTGCCAGTTTTTCTTCTAGGTTCAATATGACCATTTTATACTATAATTTGAGTTTTTGCCTTCTAATCATGTCTTTTAGAAATTTAACATATTGTTAAGTAGATTTGTTTGATCTCTTAGCTTGTGCTCTTATGTAATGTAAGTTGAACGCATCATTGCTCAACTAAAGGCTCCAGCATATATTGGAAACCTATAAGATATTTTAATTTTACCTTAAAAGTTGCTGAGAATGGTGGTATTTAGTTAGGTGGAGATTTGGTTGAATCCTTGAGTTAGTGCTACATTTTTTAAGTGATTTTTGTATAATATACTATGATTAGAAACTCTTATGGGTTATGAGTAGTTATTAGTTAATGATTTGCAATGATTAAATGATAAAAACTCAAGCTTATAATAGTTTAGGTACTCAAGTTTATGAGTACCTAAAAAATGTACTTGTCTAGGAGGATTGTTCCTATGTGCTTAGGCTTTGGAATCCTCCCCTTAGCCATTTTGAACTTTTGAAATCTATTTATTATATATTTAGTATCCTACCTTCATAGCCAAAATGCCATTTAGTTGTATACATCAAAATAATGAATTCTTGTATATATCTCAACCACTTTCTGACCTCTCTCAAATGAGAGCACTATTATGTTCAATGTGTAATGAACTAATGATAAGTAGGCATTTTTGTGCATCGACAAACAATAAAGAGCTTTTATGTTGAGGGCGTAAGACCTAGGAAACACTCATTTTTAAGCCGTTATGCTGCCAATTTTTCTTCTAGGTTCAATATGACCATTTTATACTATAATTTGAGTTCTTACCTTTTAATCATGTCTTTTAGAAATTTAGCATATTGTAAAGTAGACTTGTTTGTATGAAAAAGCTTGTACTCTTATGTAATGTAGGTTGAATGTGTCATTGCTAAACTAAAGGCTCTAGTATATAGTAGAAGCTTACAAGGTATGTTGATTTTGCCTTAAAACTTGCAGAGAGTAGTGATATTTAATGATTGCTACAGTGATTGACTAATGTTTGATTAGTATGCAAATATTTTCATAGGAAGTTGTAGGGTTAAGTTTTGAATTGAAAATGATTTGTTGAAATTTTATATTTAATAGTGTGAATCATTATTAGTTTATTAATTATAAGTAATTTGATTATTAGAAATGATTTGCGACATAATTGCTGCTGTATTGGTTTAAACTTGTTGTAATTTGCTACTTTTTGTGTGAAGAGAGGGCTTAAGGCTAGGGAAACTCTCATTTTTAAGTTGTAATACTATTGGTTTTTCTTTAAAAATTAGACCATGATTGATAAAAAGTCTATGGTTGAATCTTGTACTACTTTTGAATAGTAATAGCCATTATGTTTAAAAATACATAACTTAGGTTGTTTGGGAGGCTTTGCCAAAATTGATACACACATTAGGAGTATGGATTGGTCATGGATGTCTGCAAATCATTTGATTGAGGAGTATAAGGGTGGAGTGAAAGAATTCATTAAGTTTGCAGTTAAGTATATAGACAACCCTAATATGATTCTATGTCTTTGCTTAAAATGTTGCTATGGAAAGCTAGTTAGTGCAAATAACTTGAAAGATCATTTAGTGTGTCATGGAATTGACCGAGGTTATAGATGTTGGACAAAGCATAGTGAGACGAACGATGAGTATAATAGTTTGGGGTATAGTGGATCGAATGATTTTGACACAAGCACATTCAAGGTCGACCATCTTGAAGAGATGATGAATGTGATTGATGATGAACTTCAAGATTGTCCTGAGATGTTTAAGCGATTGAAAAGTAATACAAAAAAGACATTATACTATGACTATACTAAATTCATGATATGGTCGGCCGTGTTAATGGATGAAGTGATAAGAGCTTCACATAATTGCTTGCACTTTTGAAGGATGTGTTGCCAAAGGATAATAAGCTTCCTAGCTAAACATATAAGGCTAAACGGATGCTATGCTTTATTGGGATGAGCTATGAAGGATACATACCTGTTCTAATGACTATGTGTTATTCCTGAAAGAATATACATCATTGGACAAGTGTCTTAATTACAATGCCTCATGATATAAGAAGAAAGAATCTAGTCTGATGAAAGTAGTATGATATTTTCACATGATACATAGATTTAGATGTTTGTACAAAAGTCCTGAAATTGTGAAGCACTTGACATGGCATATAGATGAAAGAATTAAAGATGGAAAGTTTTGACATCCTATAGATTCTTCGTAATGGAAAAAAATTGATAGTCAATATAAAGACTTCGGGGTAAAAGATAGAAACATATGCCTTGCATTATCTACCGAGGGAATGAACCCGCATGGTATGCAAAGCAATACTTATAGTACATGACTCATGATTTTGATGATTTATAACCTATCACCATGGCTATATATGAAGTGGAAGTTTATGATGTTATCTATGTTAATCTCTAGACCCAAATAACCTAGAAATGATATAGATGTATATTTAGCTCCACTAATTAAAGATTTGAGGCCACTATAGGAGAGGGGTTTGGAGGTGTATGACTGATATAGGGAAGAGACATTCAAGTTGAGAGCTATGTTGTTTGGTACAATCAATAATTTTTCGGCATGTGGAAATTTGCCAGGCTACAATATCAAAGGAGAGTTCGGATGCCTTATATGCAAAAAAGGCACGCACTTCATATGATTGAAGTATGGTGTGAAATTTGTCTTGCTCTGACATCGTAGATTTTTGCCTCAGGGACATCGTTACAAGTGATGGAGATAAGCCTTTAATGGGAATATAGAAGAAGGGAAAGAACCTTTGCCATTAAGTGGTGAGCAATTGTTTGACAAAGTAAAGGATTTGAATGACAACTTCAGGAAGCCTTTTGTGAGACACCTAAATTAGTGGGTGGAAGAAAATGTCAATTTTCTTTGAATTGTCATATTGGAAGTATTTGTATGTGAGGCACTTCCTTGATGTCATATATATAGAAAAAATGTATAAGAAAATATCATTGGTATGTTATTGAATGTGCCGAGAAAGACTAAAGATGGTGTGAAGACAAGGTTAGACTAAGTTGCTATGAGAATAAGAGGAGAAATGGCATTGGTGAAGGAGAAATGACATACTTGTCTTCCTCTGGCGGTATATACTCTATCTAGAAAAGAGAAAATTGCTTTTTGTGAGTTTTTTGATGGAGTTAAAGTTCTATAGGGGTACTCCTCATATATCATAAACCTTATTTCTACGAAAGACTTGAAGTTAAAGGATCTGAAGTCTCATGATTTCTATGTTTTGATGGAGAATTTCATACCGGTGGTCATATGATCCATTTTGCCGTAAAAAGGATCAAGGGACAATCACTAAACTATGTTTCTTCTTCAAGTATATTTGTAGTAAAGTGATTGACCTTGTGAAGTTGACGGCATTGCAAAGAGACATTGTCATCACTTTGTGTGAGCTTGAGATATATTTTCTTCCTTCTTTCTTTGATATGATGGTTCACCTAACAAATCACCTGATTAGGGAGACACAGTTATGCGAGCTAACTTATATAAGGTGGATGTACTCGATTGAGTGTTACATAAAAATATTAAAAAGGTATGTGAAAGACCATAGTAGACTAGAGGGTTGTATTGTTGAATGGTATATAGTTGAAGAAGCTATTGAATTTTGCACCGAATAATTATCCAATGTCAATAACATTGGCTTTCTGAAGTCTCATCACATGCGAAGAATATCTAGGGAAGGGATTATAGGAAAAGAAATTGTTAGCATCTCTAGGACATAGTGGGAGCAAGCTCACTTATGCATTTTGTACAACTCTAATGAGGTTTTTCCATTTGTGGAAATGCACAAGGAGAAACTTATATGCTTAAACCCCAATAAGAATGTGAGTTGGATATAAAAAAAAAACAAAATAGGCTTTTTATAGATTAATTGAGAGATCATATTATTTTAAAGTTGGAAAAGAATCCGGGCTCAATTTCAAACAAGTTGAGATGGTTTGCTGATGGTCCATCCATGCATGTCCTCTCTCACACTGGTTATCTCACCAATGGTTGCACGTTCTATACTAAAGAACAAGATGATCGGAGCACAATGCAAAATAGTGGGGTAACCCTTAGTTCAATCAATGCATATTTCAAATGCCAAAGACAAAAACCCTATTTTTGCAATCATGTCATACTTTGAGGTAATCGAGCACATATGAGAATTGGATTACATTTTGTTCTAAGCAATATTTTTCAGTTGTAAATGGGTTAACAACAAGAATAGCCTTTGAGTTGATGAGTTAGGGTTCATCTTGGTTGATTTTATTAAGTTAGAATATAAAGATGAGCATTTTATTTTAGCATTCCAAGCTTAACAGGTGTTTTATGTCCTTGATCCTGCTAATAAGAGGTAGTCCATTGCTATGTTAACCAACAAAATAATTGATCATTACAATAATGATGGAAACCAACAAGATGACAATATTGAATATGATCAGTTTTTCGGGGCATCATTTGATATTTATTCCACTGAAGATGATGCCCTTTATATGAGAGATAATTATGAAGAAGGGATTTAGATTAGGAAAAGGAGGGGACATATCAGTCTGGGTACAACAAGAAAGAAGAAAATGTTTTATTTAAACATATTTATATTGCCTTTTATTTCTTTTCTTTTTCTTTTATACATATTTCATTTCTGTTATTTAATATAACAATCTTCTTATTTAGTAGTATGTTTTCTTTTATATTATTTGATTATTTGTTGTCTCATTTTTTTGTTTGAATCTTATTCCAGGTAAAAATGGCTAAGGGTGTAACATTACAAGGAGAGATAAAGAAGCACCAATATGGTTTGACAATAATGAAAGAAGTCATATGCGAGAGATACTGGGAATAAGATCCATGTGAAATTGAATTATAAAAATCATCCAGTGAATGAAGGTGGGAAGAAGTTGAGTAATTATATCGGAGTAGCTGTAAAATTGAAAGTGTCAATTAGGCATCCAAAATGGGATGCTTAGAGAAAAGTCCCCCATAATGTGAAGGACTTAGTTTTCCAAGATATAACGGTAATTAATTTGAGTACTTAGATGCATTTTTTTTTCTTATAAATGCATGCAAACTTATAATAATTAATTTGAGTATTTTGTTTTATAGTCCGCTTTTAATGTTGATGAGAGCCACAAAGGGTACATATATCAAAAGACAGGAATTTCAATGTGGAATTTCCGATATATCTTAACAAAGTTCTTTATGAAAGATGAAGCTAGCAACATGATTGAGCATCCGTTTGCAGAATTTAGCATCTACATACAACAAGAACACTGGGATGGTTTTATTAATCAGCGGCGTCAGGAGAAGTTCAAGGTAAACCATTTTTTCTATTAATAATTAAATTTATTATAATGCTCTTTGTTTATAGTTATTTGATTTGAGAACTAAAATTTTTTTACAGAAATTAAGCCAAGCAAACAATCAAAGGGCAAAGAGTGAATAGTACCCTTATAAAGCCATCATCCTAGGATGCTCCATAGTAGAAAAGAAGTTGGTAAATGTGTGTATATATTATTTTTGTAAATTAAATATATTTGAATGTTCATTTGTTATTTGTGTGAATGCAAAGCTATCAAGGAGGGATGCACGTGGGAAAAAATACCCCGTCATGAGCTATGGTCAGAAGCCAAAAAAAAAACAAATAAGGGATTGTTAAGAATGAGAATGTTCAGAGAGTTGTTGAAAAAATAGAAAATGTTACTTTGGAAAAATAATTTGATTTCTCATTTTTTAGAAAAAAAATATTATTACTTGTTTTATTTTCACATAATAAGATTTTAAATAAGACATTTGAAGGTGATGAAGGCTCAGGGTTAGATGTATATAGCTAGGCATTGTAGCTCTTTGAGCACCCTGGACGTGTCAAAGCTGCTAGGTTTGGTGTCACCAACAAGGCCTATTTTTGGACCAAATGCTGCCGCTTAGAGGCTATAGCTAGGATTATTGAATTGGAGGCAATTGTCCAGCAATAACATGAAACACAATATAATATGAATAAACGACTAGTCCAGCTAGAGTTGTTGGTCAAACAAGCCACATTGCAGGGGATCCAAGTGGTTGCAGTCAGCCTTGGTGCTAAAGATAGTTACACTCCTTCATCTCAGCATCTCTATCAGGTAATTTCTTTTCTTATAAACTAAATTTATAGTTAATTTTTTTTATACATATTAATAATTTATGATGCTATGATTGGTATAGGGTATAACACATTGTCTATTATGGTTGGATAACCCTTGGTATGTGGTTGCAAAAGGATAAGTGCATAACATCCTAGGGGACATGCCTTACAATGCTTGTAGATTATGTTAGAGTATTGATTGCACTACCCGAAAAGGAGAATGCAAGGTTGCCTATGCCTACCCAAAGGGTAGAAATAGTAGGACAGGCCATGGGAGCATTTGTAGCATGGCTCGTGATCCTCATTATTGTAGCTCCATCGAAAAAGATATGTTAGTTGACATTTCATTAATTACAATTTGTTCTTACATTAATAAATTGACCATCTTTGTTGCATAGTCCATAGGAAAGACTAAAGTGAAGCAAGTTGTAGTGTCGAGACAATAGTCCAAGGAGTGCATCATTGCACCACCAAATGGACTACCTCAGCCTCAAGTTTCAAATTTGCCAAATTGTGAATTGCTTCGAATTATATTAACGTTGGGGTTGTGGCAGCTGTTACAAATTCCTTATGACATGGGAGTTTACGGTAAGGAGGTATCTAAAGTGATCAATGAAGATGCAATCTCCTTCATCATCAATCATGGATGGCTTAGGGCATAGAATATTAACATATCCATCAAATATTAAAATTACCATAAATGAATTGCTTTCCAATTGATGACTTATTTTATTAAACTATTAATTTTTTTCATTTTCGATTTTTGTATGAAAAAATTCTAGTCCCTACCGAGTAGACAAACAGATTGGCCTTTATCCACCCATAAGACATATAAGCTTTTAAGTTAGGTTTGATGCTCTAGAGGAAGATCACAAAATAGTTGTAAGATGTTACGAATGAGGTGTTATTCTTCACACCATTTATGGATGGGTGAGTCATTTATAACTTTACAATGATGATTTATTTCATGTTGAACTATTTAATTATTTTTTTTTTTTGCTAAAACTAGTCAATTTTTTCCTAGGAATCATTGGATGTTGATTTGTATCGACCTAGTGCAACTGAAAACATATTTTTTTGATCCAAAAGGCAATCTACTAGAGAACCGCTTGCAAATGCTGGAGATAATCAATCAATAAGAACATGTAATTATTTTATGTGTTTCTTTGTTTATTTCTCTTTATTAACCTCAATTTTTCCTATATTGATTTTCTTTTGTAATGCTTAATAGAGATGTGAGTATGTTTCGTGTAGCACGTAGACTAAGCAACAATAGTAAGCCCAAAAGCCAGAAGAAACTACTAGAACCAGCCTTATTGTATAAGTGGACACATTTTAGGTATATATAATTTAATATTCAATTAATTATTGAGATTAACATTCCTTGTAATCTAATATTCATATAATTTTTTTTAGTGTCCAATACAACCTAATGATTATGATTGTGGGTACAATGTCATGAAATACATGAAAGATATCACTTTACATTGATAGATCTCTATCCTCATCACGGTACATAATTTATTTTTATGATATTTACATGAAATTTTAATCATGCAGCTTGCTTCTGTAATAATATTTTTATTTCTAGTATTTCCCAGATACCTACTATGAGGCATACTTCAAAGCTAAAATAGAAGAACTCATAGAGGAGTGGAGTCAGTACGTGGTTGAACTCAGGAGGTGGATATAAGTGATTATTGGCCATAATGTTGTTCATAGTTGTTTGGTTGTACTTTGCAGCTATTTACTTTAGGTTCTATTATGCAAGTAGACTAAATTGATGGTTCTATTCTGTTTTGGATAGTTTTTGGATTTAAAATTGGTCATGTTACAGGTAGTACTACAAAAGGGGCTTATCATAATCATTTTTGTCACGGCAAGAAGATGCTTTTTTTTCCTTATTGGTCATCATGTAGTTTGGCATGTAACATTTGGTCTTGTGTGTGTGTGTATGTGTATGTTAGTTTTTTGTACACTAGCTATAAATTGGTAAGAAACGTTTAGAAATATATGATTGGACAATTTTAATTAGGGCTATTTATGCTAGTTGTGACCCCTCTAATTTATAGATGATGAGTCTTTTCTTCCTAATATACCACTCAGAGTCACAAAACTTTGGTATGGGAGGATAAAATAGCAAACAACATTATTGTATTATCCTTTTAATAGGAAGAGACAAATTGGTTGGATAGAAACAACTTTTGAATGGATATATAATTATATTTAAACTTTTGGATACTGGTTTTAGATATTTCCATTGAAACAAGTTGGTCAAAATGTAAAATGAAAATATATTTAAAAAAAATAAACACTTTCAATGGCGGTTGTTTAAACAACCGCCAATATAAGTGATATTTGCAGTGATATTTGTTGACAGTTCCCAAAACAACCACCAACATAAAGTAATTAAAATTCCAATTTAATTTAGAAAAAAAATTACTTTCATTGGCATTTGATTAATATAATTGCCAATAAAAGTGACCTAAATAACAAATTATTTTGAAAAAAATAATAATTTTCTTTTTGCAGTTTATTAATACAACCATCAACGAATCTAGACATTTGTTGGTGGTTATTAACCACCAATGAAAGCCATCACTTTACTCACCTATAGTATTATGTTTAATATAATATAAGTTTTAATGATGACAGATATAGAGTAATAATGAACAAATTCATTATATTTGTCTAACATATATATTACTCCTAAAAGAAGTGAAATGGGTATTAGCATGTGTTTAATTGTGTTTATAATACATATATCATACTATGTATTAATATACCCACTATACTCTTATATTTTATAATACAAGTTAGATATATAAATTTGACTAATTACTTAGTTTGTAAGTGTAATACATTAAATATAGGATTGTTCAAGCAAGAAGAGTGAATATTAAAATAAAGAAAGGAAATCAATATCATGTCTCACTCAAAGAAAAATAAGAGAAATAATGCTCAAAGAATTGAAGATCAGAAGGGAGCATGTTAAGAATGAAATGATCAAGTGAAAGTGGAGTTTAACTTTTGAAGACTTAACAATTAAGTATATTTTGTTTTGAGGTGGTTTAATCTTTAAAATTTACTTAATCCTGTTACCATATGTTTTAAATGACTTAGATTAAATAAATCTCATGTTAGCATGTGTTAAAATTAAGATATGTTAACTAACAAATGAATTTTTATATTTAACTCATACTTATTTTTTGCGAAATTTACATTTTACTTGTTGAAATCCGAAATTACAAAAGTTTTATCTCTGACAGACGAATTTTGGTTATAAAATTTGAATTTTAGGCAAAGTATAGGTAGTGAAAGTGTGTAAAATTCGCATGAAGTTTAGTTGAAGTTCGATTGTTGATGAAGTTCAAAGTGAGTTCAAGGTCACAGTCTCTGACAGACGAACTTTGAGGTTCAAAGTGCGAACTTTTGTATCTTGTTAAATATGTCTCTAATAGATGAATTTCAATCTCTAAAATTTGAATTTCAACCTTTGAAATTCGATTTTTGAAGTGCATTGTGAAAACTTAAAATAACTATTCAAACCCAATAGACACACTTCTAATATGAAAATTCGCACAAATTAACATGAGATATATTTTACAAACTCAAAATTCGAATGTCACTTAATAACAGACAAATTTGGAAGTTCAATATTGAACACATAACTATGCTGACTATGTGAAATTTGTTTGTTAAGCCCCAAATTTCAAACTTTGGTATATCAAACGCATTTAATGCAATTGTTGAATCACTTTTTTTCTAAAGTAATGGCTAAAACTTATGTCTAATAGATAGATCTTATATCTAACAACTAATTAAACCACAAATTTATAAATAGAATTTCATTTGAACTTATGGGTAATGAATTTATGTGAGTTATATGCCAAAATACTACTCCAATGGATTAAATCATTCTATGTGAGTATTCAAAACTAAAACCACCTCATTAGAATGAGTTTCAATGTATTATCCACTCTTAAAGAGAGTTTCAATTCTATAATCTTTCCTTCTATAATTTTTAGATAGAATCTTAGTGTGGGGAAATACTAAAAGAATTAAGTATCTTATAAGGGTGTAGGGAGAGTGACTTCACAAGTGTCTAGTGAAACTTGAGGAATGTACTGAGATTTCATAAGTGCCCAGATCAAACTTGTGGGATATAATGGAAAATATCATATGGTAGTTTGAGAACTGGATGCAGGTCAAGTGGTTTGGACTAAACCAATATAAATTCTTGTGTATTGCTATTCATTCTATCATTTCATCTATCTACATCATCATTCTCTGTTCACCCCTATTTTACTGCAATATTGTGTGAAATTGAGTTGCACTTCAAAAGAAGTAAAAATCTTACATCACCTAATTCATCCCCATTAGGTTACTAGCTAACCTAAAGCAGAGATTGTTGGCAGTTCATAACCGTCAAAAAAAGTAAAGATAACCACTAAGAAATGCCTATTTTGGCGTAGTCATTGTACTTTTTTTTAATCAAATTGACAATGCACATACACACACTACATGAATAACTTCTGTTTTTTTCAAAATTATGTTTAGTAGTCATTTTAAAAAATTTTCTTACTAAATTAAATCAGGAAATGAGAACAATTAATATATTTATTCTCTTTCAAAATAATATTTTTTTTAGAGTTTTGATGTAATTTTAAAATAATTAGCTGCCACTTTAAGATTTTAACAAATTGTAAATTAACTTTCTACAATTTTATTTTTCATTAATTCGACTTTTACACTGGCTTCCTTGGGAATTGTGGTTCAATGTTCACCAAACTTGCAATTACAATGGCATAGGCTCGAGTGCTGGTATCTAGTCCTTTACTCCAAACTCAATTTTTATAATTTAGATTATTTAATAGTTTTCTTATTCTTGATACATTACTTTAAACAACAATTATTTTAAAATAAAGACAGTACCCACAATAATTTAAAAATATTATTTCATATTCAATATATTGGTCTCAGAATATATTAATGCATTAGTTACACCCCATGAGGCAGCGTAATAGGAAAGAAAGTGCATATAAGCTGGATATATATATATATATAGTTATTGCTTTATGATACATTATTATGAAATTTCTTGCAAGATAAATTGAATGTTGTGTGATTTGCAAGATACATTTTACTTACAATCTATGTAAAATAATGTAATGTGTTCATAGAATGCAATAACTATAACCTTAATTTTGTTTGGATGTATATCCCATGTAAACTTAATTATTTTTTATTTTTAAATTATAAAAAAAATCAAAAAGACTAAAAATGCCCTTGTTGGTGGCAAAATCAAACTAAATCAAACCGAACTAAACCTATTATATTTTTTTATAATTATAGAACCGACTCGATTTGGTTCAGTTCAATTCGGTTTGATTCGGTTTCAGGTTTTTAAAATCTAAATCAAATTGAACCAAACCTATTATACTTGTTTATAATTATGGAACCGACTCGATTTGGTTCGATTTGATTTGGCTTTAGACTTTTAAAACCTAAATCAAACCGAACCAAATCTATTATACTTTTTTATATTTTTTTAATACAAATATTATATTTATTTAATACGTTTTTATTTTGTACAATACTTTAACATAAATCTCTTAGCGTTAATGAGTAAAAAAGTTTATGAACAATATTATAAGATATTTATTGATCTTAGAGGAAAAAATATAGATAAGTGTGTTGTCATAATTAATTATGTGAATCTATAAAAAATAAATAATTATGTGAAAATTCACAAAATGTTTACATGAAATATCCATATTTTAATAAAATATTTAGATATAATTTATATTTATATAATATCTAAATACAACCTATTTGATTTAATTTTTTAAGAAGGATGATATGTATATATATATATATATATATTTTTAAAAAAAAATCAATTTAGTATGGACCAAACTAATCCAAATCAAATCAAACCAATTTTAAAACTAAATCAAATCGATTAAAAAAAAACCAAAAAAGTTTCAATAAGTGTTAAACTGATTGATTTGATTCAGTTTGATTTTTACTAAAACCCAAATCAAACCGCACCTTTAAATATCCTTATGTATGTTGATGTGTGATAATGTAGAAGTCTTTTACATTAACTCTTAATGGATGCAACCAAATATGCGAATCA
The DNA here is from genome assembly GCA_026686845.1 of Adenanthera pavonina. NCBI lineage: Eukaryota > Viridiplantae > Streptophyta > Magnoliopsida > Fabales > Fabaceae > Adenanthera > Adenanthera pavonina. Next base: position 45,364,478 of record JAIVEN010000001.1, on the reverse strand, counting down.
TGGGTTTAATTTAATTCTTTATATAGTATGTTTTTTTTTTACCAACAAATATTTATATATAGTACTTGAATTTATAAAATGTTTAAGTGCAATATATTTGGCAAAGAATGTATTTGTTATAAATAAAATAAAAAATTAATTGCATTTGAATACGTTTTATAAATCTAGACAGTGCAGGGGATTCAGATTCTACGTTTTCTTGTCCATATACTAATCTCCCTTATCAAGCATATTAAATTGTCGGGATTTTCAGATTTCATATAACAAAGAAAAAAGTCCTGTTGGTTAAAAAAAAAAGAAACAATTACAGAAAAAGAGATTAAATAAATATATTTAGGAAAAATGTTTTAATTTTTAGAGAAATCAGAATAGTTGACTAATTTTAATTTTCATTTTGCATGATTCGATTAAAAAAATTTTATATTAAGGATAATAATATAACTCATATTTAACTAACTCACATAAACTAGGAAAAAATTATTATAATATTAAAATTGGCTTAAAATTATTATAATTTTTATCTTTATTTATAACAAATACTATAAATTCAAGTAATTTACTTTCTTTCTTACTCATAAATAAGGGTATTTTTTTTAAAAAAAAGTAATTAATTCTAGAAATTTATGGAAGATGACTTATATTTAGAATCATAAAAAACTTCTAGAATGTACTCCCTCTAATCCATAATATAAAATCTTTTTAATTGAACCCTATGGATTAAAGATGAAAATTAAAGTTAGTTAACTCATTTGATTTTTTTAAAAATCAAGATATTTCTTCAAAATTATTCTTATTTAATCTTTTTTCTGAGACAAATTAAATATAGGTATTTTTTGAAAATATATAATAAATATTATATCGTATTATAAAAGAAGTCTTATGTTTAGAATTAAGAAAAAATACTCAATATGTAGGCTATATTTGGCATCACAAGGAGTAACTAATAAAAGGACGATGGGGAGTAATATAAATAATAGAAGGATAAAAAGACCTCGGGTGGGGTCAAAAAGCCTAATTATTAAAATGGGTCTAGATTTGAAAGTCCGAGTCCATATGACAAGACTTGCAAGTCTTTTTTTTAATATTTTTTCATTTTTTCATGTAATTATTTAAATTAATAAAACTAATCATAATTATCATTTTATCAGAAATTAACATAATATTTAAATTTTATAATTTATACGTCACTAAATAATAAAATAATATGTATTTTTTTAAATTTAAATAAAAAGGTCAAATGGGCTCACCTTTGATCCGTTCAAACTAGTCCATCCGAGTTTAGTTATAAAAGCTCGTTTTCTATTTGAATTTCCATTTTTTAAATATAACCCACCCAGGCTAAATAAGTTGATCTTTAACCCATATTCCCGGCTTTAATTATCCATATTACATGGGCTCCACAATTTCTTTTAATACATTTGGATGAATAAACTTAATGAAGGATCTCAATTGCTGATTTAGCAATTAAAATTAGATATTCTATATATACTCCTCTCCCTGGAATTAAGACATGGGATTCTACTTTAATTGAGTTTCCTTTCATAATTTCAAAAGCAACCCGAAATTTAATCCCTAATCCATGAGAACCACGTCTCGCAATCTCCTGCCTCTTTATATAGACCAATCTCACCTTCATTCAGGCATCATAATTCCTCCATAACTCTCTGTCTCTCTCTCCCTCTCCCTCTCTCACTCACATACTGGAGAGGCTAAAGCTAAAGCTAAATCAAGTTTCCACCATAACCATGGTGGTCGTTGTGACCCTTGTGGTAATTTTCGTGACTCTGTTTTTGAGAGTTGCGTATGATACTCTGTTATGCTACTTCCTCACCCCAAGACGTATCCGACGCATCATGGAGAAGCAAGGCGTGCGTGGCCCCAACCCTCGCCTTCTCACCGGCAACATCTCTGAAATGCTCTCCCTCCACTCCTCTGCCACCTCCCAACCCATGAAATCCATCACCCACGACATTGTCGGCCGACTCCTCCCGCATTTCGGCGCCTGGTACCCCCAATACGGTACCAAACCATCCCCTTATTCTCGTCTTCAAAATCTCTCCCTCTCAGAGTCTTAACACTTGAACTCTTTGTTTTTAACAGGACAGAGGTTCTTGTACTGGAACGGGATCGAACCCAGACTGTGTTTGACGGAGACGGAGTTGATCAAGGAGTTCCTGGCCAAGTACAATTCGGTTTCAGGAAGATCGTGGCAGCAACGACAAGGGTCGAAGCATTTCATAGGAGAAGGGTTATTAATGGCGAACGGAGAAGAATGGTACCATCAACGTCACATCGTTGCCCCTGCATTCACGGGAGACAGGCTTAAGGTATAGATACTGATTCAGTGGCAACAATATCGGGTTCTGTTCTGTTCTCTTTTTTCCTCTTTTTCGCTTTTGGAATTGCTGTGAGTGATTTGGAAACACATGGTTGGTGGTGAAACAGGAGTACGCTGGGCATATGGTGGAATGCACTAAGGAGATGCTCCAATCACTGCGAAATGCATTCGAATCGAGTCAAACAGAGGTGGAGATTGGTGAATACATGACTAGGCTCGCCGCTGATATTATCTCAAGGATCGAGTTCGGCACGAGCTTCGAGAAGGGAAAGCAATTATTCCATCTTCTCACTAATCTCCAGACCCATTGCGCTCAAGCAAGTCGCCATCTTTGGTTCCCTGGAAGTCGGTATGATATTCCCGAAAATTACAGACCCTTCTATAAATTCCAGAAGATTCCCTTTGGTGATGATACTCTGTTTTTCTATTCTCAGGTATTTTCCGAGCAGGTATAACAGAGAGACGAGGGCGTTGAAGACGAAGGTGGATAGGTTGTTAATGGAGATAATAGAGAGTAGGAGGGATTGCGTGGCTATTGGGAGGACGAATTCGTATGGGAATGATTTACTGGGGATACTGTTGAATGAGATGGAGAAGAAGAAGAGAGGGAATGGGTTTAGCTTGAATCTGCAGCTAATTAAGGATGAATGTAAGACCTTCTTCTTCGCCGGACATGAAACGACGGCCTTGTTGCTGACATGGACGGTGATGTTGCTCGCCAGCAACCCTTCCTGGCAAGACAAGGTCAGAGCAGAGGTCAGAGAGGTCTGTAATGGCGGAATTCCCTCCCATGAACATCTCTCCAAGCTCACTTTGGTATGTGACATTTTTTTTTTCTTCTTTCTCATTTAACTTTTGTATTTTTTTACGAGCTTTTCCGGACCCACATGAATATCAAAATAAAACATAAAAGTGACCAATAATAGTAATGGGAAAAGATAAAGATGAGGGAATTATTTTTAGAAACTAAGATAATAAATTAATAATACAATAAGCTCTATTACTTTTTTATTTTTTTAATTTTATTACTAAACATTTTAAATTTTAATACATTTTTCAGTTAAAATTTTTTTTATAGTTAATTTACTCAACCAATTCCTATACTTTACCGAAAAGACTTATCTAGTTAAATTAAATATGAAATTTAAATAGAGATATGACTTAATTCGAATTTTGTGTAATCCATGAGTCCCGCCTAGCATTGGAAAAAAGAAAATTAAAAAAAAAACTCACATACAACTTAAGAAACTAGAAAAGATGGGGTGTTTCAAAAACTTAGCTTTAAAAATATATATTTGACATATATATATATATATGAAAAAAGTTTTATTTGAAAGTCTGAAAATAAATTTAAAAAAATTGAAGAAATGAGTTTTCTTAGGTGGGTTAATCTCTATTTATCTCCATTATTTATTCTATGGAAGGGTGAGAGTTTTTTTTGTATAATTATATGTATTTAGTATTATTGAGTTAGATGCAACTATTATTATGTCTAAATAAAAGATGTGAAACTCGATATCACTCAACCTAGTTACTGTTGGTAGTGTGAAATTTGAATGTTATCCTGAATAGAAGAAGAATTGAGAGAGAATGGAAGTTATTGAAGGTAAGACGGTCCAAATTTGTCTTTTACAATTTTTTAATGGAACTTAGAGATTTGAATCCTTTTCCTATGATGGAGAAGATCAGGAAAAAGATGAGAGCTTCATTAGATACACCCATCCTTCCCTGTCTCGATAGAAGCTCGTGATCTCCATCTGCCCACTAAAAAGATTTAGGGCATCTTGGGTTTTCTTTTCAGTTGGTTTTGATTAAAACGGGTTTTGACTAAAGTAACATGTGAGTAGTTTTATTTTGAAAGTTGCAAAATCCGCAACGTGAGAGGTGAGTGGATCCTTTTAAGAGGAGAAGTTGTATTAAAATTGTGAGTTAGTCCATACTAACTCAAGTGATAAAAGTACGATGTGGTGATTTAATTAATTTTAGATAAGAAATTTTAGAAATCATAATTGGCTTTTTTTTTAATAAGCTTATCACTAAAAAAATGTGTAACGTGTTTTGGAATGGAGTATAGTAGTGACTGAAAGTAGTTGTGCCGATTCGGAGGTGAGAAAAAAAGTCAGCTTGGATTTGAAGAGGATATATAAGAATTGAGTATATATACTTCATGGTTTATTAAGCAAAGCCTAATGAAGCCTAGAGATCCTAGAGTTGTAGTTGCAGTTCCGTTGAAGTCAACAGTTTAACTTTAAATGTGAGAATTATTTTATTTTATGGGACAGAAGACAACGTAGGTAGTGGAAAAAGACCGAAAAAAGATAAAAAAAAAAAAAAAAAGAGAGAAGGATTTATTAAATATATAAGCACTCGTGCGCCGGTGGCAGGTTGGTGTTAGTTTTGTAGGAATGATATAATAAAAACGAGGGGAGGGAGGCGGAGGTATCTGTACTTTTTTTTTAGTCTTTTTTTTTGTCAGGCGTGTCTTTATTAGTCTTTTTAGTGTACAATCAATCGGAATAGGAAGGAGGAGTCAAAAGTTCATCGAAATGGTTCATTCTGTTTCACGAGGCTTTGTTTTCTTTCAACATTAAAATCAAAATCCACCTCCCAAAAGGGGAAAGTTAGTGGGCCGTCGTCTTCCCCCTTGCAATACCAGGTTTATGGCCGTCCACTTCCCAAAATTCATTTTGTTCTTGAGTTCCTTATATTTGTCCTCCCTTTGATATTGAATACAAGAGATAACTAAATAAGAGAGTAGTTTTGGTCCAAAATATAATAAATAAATATGTTTTATCTGGTAAAGTAAATATTTTTTCCCATTTGTGCCCATCATTAAAAAAATAATGGTTTTCACAAACCACTCTTTATAATTGTAATCTAGAGTATTAAATGGAGGGTACAGAAGAAAAATAATTTTCATTTATGGCATTTTAAATAAAAGAATTGATTTTAATCACCTTAAGATTTGTAAATTAATTATTTATCTCTTATATTTAAGATAAGAGAAAGTATAAAATTTCACATGAATATATTTATAGTCCATCTATTTCAAACTATAAGTTATTCCATGCTATCCATATTATAAGGAATATTTTAGAACATTTAGTTGGTCCAAAATATAAGGTGTTTTGATAATTTTTAGTAGTAATTTATTTTTTTTTACCTCTATTGATTTATTACCAGTTTGATAACTTAGAAAAGTGAGAGGAGTGAAACTTGGTAATTAATAAGAGTAAAAATGAGATATTGATGTTCTTTTATAAGTTTAAGATTTGTAACTAACTTTTTTTAAGTATAAATTAGTTGAAAATCCTTTATAATATGGATTGAATGAAGCATATATAGTATTTACCTACCACACACAAACCAAGGAGATCTTGATTTTTTTAAAAAAAATTCTTTAACTTTCCTAAATTACCCTAATTAAATAGGGGTAAAAAATGAATTATTCTCTTTCTATCATACTCCCTCCGATCTATATTATAAGAGGTTTTCTAGAAGTTATAATTGATCCAAAATATAAAGTGTTTTGTTAATTTTTAGTAGTAGTTTACTCTTTTACCCCTACTAATTTATTAGCTATCTTTTAACTTGAAAAAAAATGGAATTTAGTAATTAATAAAGGTGAAAATGAGATATTGTGGTTTTAGAAGTTTAAGTTTTATAACTAACTTTTTTTTAAGAAGTATGAATTAGTTGAAAACCTTTTATAATGGGAGTAACTTTTTTTACTTCTTTTAATTTCTCATAATTAAGTACTATCATATCATAAATAGAAGTAAAATTAGAAATATAGCATTAAATATTTACTAATCTTCATAAATTAACTTATATTTTAAAACTTTAATCCTCTAAAATTATTTCCTATATTTTGAAACAGAATTTGTATTTTACAATAATTTATTTATATATAATTATGGTATCTTGAATTCTCACCCGAGAAATATAGTCCCCTAAATAACTCAAGCACTCAATACAATGTTTATTTACTTACTTTAATTTTATATTTATTTTCATGTAAAATTTTCATTTTTTACGGAATTTATAATGGAAAGACCATTTTATTTTTTAAAAATTATTAAAATAAAAATGTTTTGAAATATAAATATTTGAAATCAAGTTTAGAGATTTAGACTACTTAATTGAATGATTGAAAATTTTTTTAATATACTATAAAAGAACTTGATCTGGAGCTACTAGCTATTAAATTACTGGAGCTACTAGCTATTAAATTAAATTAAAGCCTAGTATAAATTTCCGGTAACAACCTCTGATTGCCAATATTTAAAGCTTACTCTTTTTTTTTTCCCTCAAAAAAGAAGGTCAGAGTTTCAATTTTGGCTATAGCTGAAGAGGAAAAAAAAAATCAATTTTGGCTGCCCAATAGGCAAAGTAGAAGAGAATATATTGATAGTCACTAATATTAACGGAAATTGTATTTATTTATTTGTGATTTTGCAGTTGCATATGGTGATAAACGAGACAATAAGGCTATATCCTCCAGCAATGGTGCTTCCAAGGATGGCCTTCGAAGATATAACACTTGGTGACCTTCACATTCCGAAAGGGGTCTCTGTTTGGATCCCCGTATTAGCTATCCATCACAGTAAAAAACTGTGGGGCGAGGACGCGAATGAGTTCAACCCAAACAGGTTCGCTTCCAAGTCATTCTCGTCGGGTCGGTTCATACCCTTCGCCGTCGGACCCAGAAACTGTATCGGACAAGCTTTTGCTATGATGGAAGCTAAGATCATATTGGCCATGTTCATCTCTAAGTTCAGCTTCACCATTTCTGAGAAATATCGTCATGCTCCTGAAATAATTCTCACCATCAAGCCCAGATATGGAGTTCAAGTGTGTTTAGAGCCCTTGGATACTTAATCTGTCAGGATCGAGGATATCTTTGTGCTTGATCTAAACTAGGATATTGGAACGGCTTTAGAAATTGAGAGTTTAATTCCTTTTTATGCGGAGGGATATATATATATATATATGTATATGGGATCTGGTTTATTAGGAGAAAGGAATAAGTTAATTCGGGTCCATTCGAGCGAATTTGACCCTTTTTTCCCGTCTATTTGTATATGAGAGAAGATCTACTATTGTGTTTTTTTTTTTTCCAACTACATACTATTGTGTATCATGATAAGTATTTGCTTATGTTTTTGAAAAAAATTTATTTGACTTTCTTTTCTTGTAAAACTGGTGCAATGAAAATATAGAGATGTCCGAAATGCACTTATTTCTTAATGAGAGGGGGTAAAAGTTTTGGACTGCCATTTACGTTACATGATTTTATCTAATCTAATAAGTCTAATTCACATTGACCAAAAAATAAAAGGAAGAGATAGAAATAAAATAATTATTGCAAGATAATCAACAAGACCCAAAAATAAAAATAAATCAGATGATCCTTTCAATTCATATTAATACATATAAAAGATCAAATTTCATAATTATATTTATCGATTTTTTATTTTTATCTTCCTTCAAATATACATCTATACTCGTCTATATTTGCAAACAAATATAGGGTGCATATACAGACTGAAACACAAAATTACCAAAATTCACTTATTTTGAGACTATGAAGTACCGATACTTCGAAAAAATAGGCGCATACGTATCCAATACATGATACGATATAATATGCATACCATACTTATATATATATATATATATATATCTTTCCATATCACTTTATACTTATACGTATCACTTTAAATTTTTATAGTAAATTATGACTATTTGAAGTTGTCATAAATATTTTATAGTTTATTTTACTATTTATACTATAATTTTTAGAATATTTAATACTTATTTTTCTTTTAATGAGTAAATTTATTAATTATACATATAAATAATTACATAAATAATATTATATATGTGTAACTATCCCTTACACTCATGTTTTAAAATTTTAGAAATTGATATATCTTTTATATCATGTTGTATCATATATGATACATATATTTGTATTAGTACTCCATAGGTTTTGAGAGTGCAAAATTGACATGGTGCTGCATGGCAATCTATATATAATTAAAAGTAAAACGAATGCCGCACTATGTATTAGTCATGAACAGTACATCTTCATTTATTGGGCTATGTGCCCTCTTTTTCTTTTTTTTTTCTATTTTCTTTTTTTTAAAAGTGAGTATAATTTTTTTTTTATTTATTCATTTTTTCTTTTACAGATAGAATTTATCTTTTTCTATTATTTTAAGTGGGATATATTTTCTTTTTTTTAATTTTCTCAATTTGTATTAATTTTAATTAATGTTATTTGATATTATTTTTTTATAGGAAAGTTATTAATAATTTTTTTTAATTTAATATATTTTAAAACTAAATAAAATGTCCCATTGTCACAAGAGGGTGATGAAAAATCTAATTAGGTAATATTGGAAGACAGTTGAATTGAATATAAAGAGATAAAGTTTATGGTACGCTGTCAAAGGTACGTTTGATCCCAAATTGTATTATTGGAATAAAATTATTCATCCGTAAGTTGATTTGATGACAGTTAAGAAATGTCTGCAAGTGACTCCCACGTGACAAGATTTAGTGTCCTTGAGCCAAAGACAAAGAAGATAATTTTTTTAAGAAATTAGTACTAGAGGATAAGGATTAACCTCCTTGATGACAACGTTGAAGGTAAAGAATATATATCCCCCAACTAGATTTTTTCTATACCCAAGATTGTAAATCTAATCTTGAAACAATTGTTTAAAAACAAGAATTTTTCCTATTTAAACCAATTTAATTTGGTAAAAAATAATTTATTAACATGCTTCCCCCCCCCCTCCTCCCCCAAATTTTAATATTTTTTATTTTCAAAATAAAGTATAAAATAAAAGTAATTTTTTTATTGTTAATTTAAAAAATAATGATTACTCTAATTTAAAAATTCATTACGAAAATTTTAAGCCTGGATAGTATCAAAATATAAATACTACATTCATCTACCCACAATGAAAATCAAATTCTAATTCTAATTCTGTTATTAATGAATTGTAATCAAGGTTCGACCAAAAATAATAAATTGTAATCAAGGTACTAAGAATCATATTGGCCATGTAACCAATTGAGATATTCATTTATGATTCAATTGTCAAATTGTGCTTAATTAAACATAAATAAATTAATATATCTTTAGTTATATGCTAGCTAGTTTAAATAAGAAAGATAAAACAAATAATAACAAAAATATACAGAATTGATTTGAAATAAAAAAATAAAACTTCAAAAATTAAAGTGAGTAAATATAGGAAGTCAAAATATAACTTATAAAGTAAATAAATATTTTATAATTTAAAATAAAAGTGAAATAATTTTGAGATGCAAGATATATATTATGCATATACTTATTCTATAATTAACCGTTTTCTTATATATATTTCATGCCCATTTGCTTATTTGTCTTCCTTTTCCAATACTTGATAAATATAGGTACACATAATAATAGCATAAAAATATGGTTTAAATTAAAAAAAGAAATTGATCATGGTTCGATTAGTTAAACCACCAGTTTTACTAATTTTAACTTGTTCATGAATGGTTCCCCGATTTTTGACCAATTCCCTTTTAGGACGGTTCATCCTTTTTGTTCTGATCAAATGAGTAACCAATTCACTAGTTTTCTAGTTTGTAATCAGGCCACTACTATACAAAATCACAATTTGCATAGGTTATTTTTGGCTTTTTCAAGTCAATTTAAAAGGATGTAGAAGTAGAAGATGTAAAAAATCTAATTATTTACATTGGTATTTTAACTGATGTAAAAGAGGTGCTTTTACATCGGTTTTTAATATAAAACCAATGTAGAAAAAATTACTTTTATATCAGTTTTACATATAAATCAATGTAAAAAATTATGCCTTTTATATCGGTTTTATTAAAAAACTGATTTAACTTTGAAACTTTTTACCCCAAAATAAATGCAATTTATATCCAAATTTCCAGAACAGTTGAGCAAGTTTGACAGCCATAGTAGCTATAATGCCAAAAATGATTGTTGAGTATGTATCTAAAGTGAATTTTCATTAGAGTCATACCCCAAAAGATGGTTCAATAGAATTAGTGGAAATTCTAAAATTCATATAAACCTCATACTAAAATATCATTTTTCTAATATCATACTAAAATATCTTTAACTATTCCCAAAATACTAAATTAAAATAAACCAACTCTAGCAGTAAAACATATAGGTCTTTGCATCTTATTTATATATACCTAAAATAATGAACTAGAATAAAGCTATTGTAGGTCTAGTAGTAAAACATTACATCTTTGTCATTGTCCTTGATTGTAGGAAGAGTAACCACCACGTTAGTGCTCCTACTTTCACCCTATATCCACATCCAATGTCTCCTCTTCATAAGTAGAAGGAACTAAAATAAAGAATAAACCTTCACTAACAAAAAAGGATAGAATTTGGCATGTATATACCCTATTGGACAACTAGATAAGCAATAAAAAATGAAAAGACTAAACTAGTGCACCTTGCACAACTAATTCCTTGTTTTCATGATGTAAATAGTGCTATCAAACCTGAAATCTCTATTAAATAATTTTTTAATAATCAGTAGCCAACTAGTGCAATTTTAGTTAATTGATAATATCTCACCTTAATGCCAGCACTACACTAAAAATAGCTTTCCTTGGCATATAAACATTGCGATTATACAAACAAATGTTAAGAAAAGTGAAGCGGAGATGCAGGCAAGGTTTACTTTGTAGTTATTAAAAGAAACATGAAGGAAAGTTGGGATTTTTTTTATGGTTATTTAAATAACCCAAAGAAAAGTCAATCCAATTACAAAAATAAAAATCAAACTTTCCTTTGCAGTTCATTAAATATTCACAAAGGAAAGTCAGTTTAGTTACAAAAAAAAAAAAACAAACTTTTCTTTGCAGTTCTTTGAATAACTGCAAAGGGAAAATCAGTCTAGTTGCACCAAAAGAAAAAAAGAAAACCTAACTTTCCTTTGTGGTTCTTTAAATTTGCGGTTCTTAGAAACTTTAATACTTTATTTTACAAAAAACACACCATACAAGTCATTATTTCTAGCTATTTATGAAAACAAAACCAACGAACATTATTACTCCAGTATATTTTCCTTACTTTTCTATTTTTGTCATTCTCATATCTTCTTTCTCCCATCTGTCGTCATTATCTCTGATGCCTCTCATTTTTTCCTCCTCTCATCTCTCATCTCAAGCATGGGACTCATAACAATAACAATGGCCTCCTCCTCCAATGACAATTACATTGTCCCTCTCCATTCACGATGAGTTTCAAGCCCAAATCCCTTCGTCATCACCATTCCCTACATCACTTAAAGCTCCATGTTGAGGCTAAATCTATTAAGCCACCATGAGTTATCAGATCTGGGATGTCGTCAATCAAAGCTCCATATCCATACTACCATCAAGCCAAAATCTAGATATTCAATTTTGTTGAATCTGCATTTGTACTTCTCTAGTTGGATTTTTGACTATATTGATATTGGAGATTTCATTTCTTTTTTCTAAATTTGTGGCTCTGATCACTGTAGATTTGAATTGGTTTTGTATATTCAAAATTTTTTAATAGAATAAAAATAATAAATATGATACTTTATGAGTTACTTGTTCTTATTTCAACAACTAAATCTGTTAACCCATCATCTTCGTTGTTTTTTCTTTCTTTTTTTTTTTAAAAAGGAATGACTTTCCTTTGTGGTTGTTGCAAACAACTGCAAAGGAAAACTATACTTTTAGTTGCAATTATTAAACACAAACAAAATTTCCTCGGTACTGAAATTATTTGCGATTAGGAGCCACAAAGAAACACCAAATATAATCGCAAAGAAAAGCTATTTTTGGTGTAGTGCAGCATCACTATTAAGGGAAAAATCAAATTTTGAGCATGGCAAATACCCAATCCGTAAGATGAATTCAAACTGAAAGCCACAAAAATATGCACCTAACTAAAACTAAAGTAAAGAGTTACACAAATGAATATTGGTAGGCAATTCAAAGGAGGCAACCATGTTTCAACACAACAAAAGTCTTATGCATTTAATTAACATGCCATCCTGTCCAATTCACATGGTCTCAAATCCATACCTTTCTTATAACTTCCATCTCGTAAAGTAAAACCTAATTGAATTGGCCTTCACCGACTCTATCTCTATTAAAAACCAAAATGGAATGGAAATTGATGAGAAATTAGTAGAAATATGGGCACACAAAAATCATCAATATATAATATACAAATCAAATCTATATGATAAAAATGATGCAATTCAATTAAAATTTTTATTAATTAGAAGCTGCCTACTAATTTCAATTTGCCATAGTGGGAAATTCAAGATCTAGAATTCCACAAAGTTGCACTTAGTAAGACATTAGAATGCAAATAAAGGAAAGTCAGCCACTTCCATGTTCAAACATATAGTTTGATAACAAGCAAAATGACTAGAAGTTCCAAAATGAAGATAGTAGGAAAGAAACAGAAAAGAAAAATTTCACCTTAGGATTTTTAGGATTCAAGGCATTAAGCATTTCCATCAATACATCCAACAGTCTTAAAGCATTTTGAATATCTATCAAACTGATTATAAAAAATTTAGCCAGATAGGAATACACTAATTGCCACTTTTTAATAAAGAAAATTTCCTTCAAGAACAACCAGAAAATAAACAAAACCTAAGAACAAAACAAAACAATAGAGTATTTGCCTAAAAGAACTCTTCAATCCCCTTGTATATCTGTAAAGGGGGTTAACATCACCACTTGTGTAATAGAAATTTCCATTCAAATACCCATGAAAAAGGAGATGAAATGCAAGAGAAGGTAGCTTACCAAGCCAGAAATTTCGAACTTCACGGACAATGAAGAAAGTGAACAAGTGCCGAAGGTCGTGGGGATGAAGCTTGAGGAGGATGAAGCTAAATGGTGATGGACGAATGATAAGGTTAAAGCTCAAGGGTTGAGGATGAACCACAAAGCGAACAAAAAATGTTGTCATTTTGTGCTTGGATTTCATCATGTGAAGGAGGATATAGAGAAAGAAGAGGAGTGGGAATGGAGTAGCGCAAATGATGGAAGGAGGGAGAAGCTAAAGAAGAAGGCCAACATGGAGACAATGGCAAGGGGCTGTGGGTTTTGGAGTGGAGGGAGAAAGAAAAATGAAGAGAGATGGAAACAAAAGAGACGAATGCATAGTGGGTTTTCAATGGAGACAAAGGCGGAGTATTGTTTTGTTTGGTATACCAAAATTCTTGGGATGGAAATGGAAATAGAAAGGGATTCCTGGCAAAAGCATATTTGTTACACACAAATTTTGATTCCCCAGAATTTAGACTCCAGCAAAATAACCTAAATTGGATTCCTTCATTATCAAGATGGAATTGGTGAAATTCTCATGAATCCATTATTTGAAACCTCCGTACCCCTACAACCCCTACCCATTACAAACCTCACCTTAACGTTGCACCACCGCATCACCATCGCACCTCTACTAGCTAGTCATCTTCTCCTCCTCTTCCATGACTTTGTTCTTTTTCATCACCTCATTCTTTCCTAGTTTCTTAAGATCTGGCCGATGGTTGTTTGATGGAGGAAGAAGATGGTTGGAAATTGGGTTGTGAAATTTGACAACTTTCAAATTGAAACTAAATCTGTACTCAACGTCTTTCAAATCGTGTGAAGGTTTGATTTTTCGGACTTCATCTTTTGAGTGAACCAGATCCTACGACATCCCTCTCCTTCAATTTGAAGCTCACGATTTTCATTTGGAATTAGAATCAGACCTATACTTGCTTTGAAAACCAAGTATAGATGACGAAGATGACTGTGAAGCTCACGATGTCTTTTTGAACTTGGTTTTTGGAGTTCAAAAAGCAAAAACAAAAGAAAACAAGGTTCATCGAGGACTATGAAGTTGATTGAAGGAGCTCAATTTTGGTTGGGTGATGTTTACCCACCGCTAGTGATGGCAGAGATGGTGGTGTACAGTGATGTTTGCAATGATGGTGGGTTGATGGCTCTAAGGGTTTTTTTTTTCAAAAAACCTTCAGGGGTATTTTAGTCTTTTAATATATAAATATACATATTAAATAAAAAATATATTATGATTCCATATATATACCAAACGTATTTTTAAAGCCCATTCATATTTTCTTTCCTATTCTTATTCTCATTCCCTTTCCTATTCCTCTTCCATCAAAAACCATTCCAATCTAGCAAACGAGACCTGTGGGATTTTGACGAAGAAAGAAGAGAAACAAAGAGAGGGATGATGGAAAAGGGAGCTAAGTCTTGAGGGATAGAGAAAAAGCTGCTTCACAAGTAGATGAAGGGAATTTCAAATTTTCACACATTCGGTGCTAGGGTTTTGATGTTAATATTGATTTTTTATAAAAAACCATTATATCAGTTTTTTTTAATAAAAAACTGATATAAATATTAAATATATTAAGAAATCTATATATTAAATATATAAATATTATAAAAAAAGGGATATATATCAATTTCTTATAAAAAAATCTATATAAATATTAAATATACATTGAAAAATATATTAAATTATACTTGTGCACAAATATTACAATATAAAAATCTAATCATAATCATATAGTTTTATACTACTTAGATCTTTTTATTTAGTTTTAAAGAATTAATATAGTAATGTTTTATTTAGTTAAATTTAATATAACATATAAATATCTTAAAAGAATTATATTGTTGCAAATTTATATAAGGTTTTACCAAAAAAAAAACTGACATAAATAGTAAAAATAAATATTAAAAAATGTTTCAAAATATATTGTAATTTAGTAGATTATATAATTATAATTTTATTCAGTATTTCAGTTCCATTAATTTAAATTTTATTAGGATAAATATATTTACATTGGTTTTTAATAAAACCAATGTAGAAAGATATAAACTCATAAATTTATTTATAGAATTGCCACATGTCATTATTTTATATCGGTTTTTTTTAACCAATATAAATATCCAAAATAAAAAACAATTTTTGTAATAGTGGGTTCAGTTTATCACACCTTGATTGTTGCTAACTTACAAGTTAAAATAGCATTGATCCCATATATTTATATAAAAATTCATAATTTTTTATAATCACACGAAATTCAAAAAATAAATTAACAATTTCATCAATAATCAATAAATAATATAAAAATGTTACAAAATAGTAGTATTAATTCGTTTTTCTATGGTCGGTAAATTGATGGTTATAAATTTAACTAATATCTAATATTATTGAGATGAACATGAAGGGCTAACTTTCAGCAATTTTACATCAATACTATAAAAAAAAATCAAAATTCTCAATATGCTACAAGTTGAAAAATATTTCTCATATACTATAACTTAAATGATCTCGATATCTCAAACACCGAGATATAAATTTTTTATTTTTCTTTTCATTGAATGAGAATGATCTCGGTGTCTGAGACCGAGATCCTTCTCTTTCTAGTACAAGGGGGTCAGGCTACTCCCTTCCCCCAACTCTCCCTCCTCACTTTGGAAATGGTCTTCTCCCAAAATATAAATAACTTTGGAGCAGTGTTGGACCCTCCTGAATATTTAACTCATATTTTTTTATTTCTCTCCCTTATTCTTCCTATTTACATCATTAATTGGGTTAAAAATTTAACTAAAATGTATATTTTGAAAATAGGGGAGATTTATATTATTTTAGCAATATTGAAGAAAAGGTAATATATCCTACTCTTATAGTTATTTTGTATATTAATATAAATTTTAATTAATAAAAAAGATATTTTCTTAATAATATTAAAAGTTTAACTAAAATAGATGTTTTTAAAATATAAGAAAATCTATATAATTTCAATAATATTGAATAATATATTTTACTAGTATAATTAATTTATTTTATTTAGTATATATTTTTCATATTTTTACTTATTTTTGTGTGATTATAAAAATAAAAAAATTAATAAACATTTAAAATAAAAAATAAGTATGATTTAAAAAAAAAAAAAGAAAGAGGGAAGAGGGTGGGGAAAAGTGAGGAGGGAGAGTTTTTTGGGTGAAGGGAGAGTCAGTGTAAGAGGGAGGTGGGGGGAAGAGGGAGTAGCCTAACCCCCTTGTAATCTTGGTCTCAAAGACACCGAGATCCTTCTCATTCAATGAAAAGAAAAATAAAAAATTTATATCTTGGTGTTTGAGATATCAAGATCATTTAAGTTATAGTATATGAGAAATATTTCTCAATTTATAGCATATTGAGAATTTTGATTTTTTTTTATAGTATTGAGATAAAATTTCCCTAACTTTCTATGTGGGAAGTGGGAGAGAGAAGTTAAACTTCCCGAAAAATAGATTTATTGATATTGCTTGATTTGAAAAAAGATTCATAGGTTCTCAGAAAGTTGAACTTAACTCATAAAGTAGAGCTTCTCAAGTAAAACCCAGGAAAATTCTAGTTCCTAGTATTTTATGATATTTTTCTGAAAAAACTCTTAATTCCTTAATTAATTTTTTGAATAGAAAGGATATTTTTGTTTTTAAAGTTAAAATATCATATATTTATTTAAAAATTATTTAAACTTCTCAAGAAATAGAAAATAATACAAGCAAATTAATATATGAACTTTTCATAAAGTTAACTTTTCAGAAAATATATTTTCTAGAAAGCTACTTCCTAAGAATTATGGTTTCTTAAAATTATACCAAGTGAGCTCGCAATCTAGAGTTGCATCTAGGCTGCTGTGTCCTTCTTGATAGTGCTTAGAGAGATTTCTAATTCTATGATTAAGTCCCTTTCTCACCTCGTCTTTATGATCAAGTTAAAAGTGATCATTGTCCTTCAGCTTTTGATTAGGCTCACCTGCAATTAAGAATACATAATTATTTGATTAATGTTACATCATTTTCTCTGGGTTAATTAAAGTGAGTGTTCAACTTTCCACGAAGTTAAATAAGCCAACTTGAGCGTGATCATAAACTGAGGTAGGGTCAGTATCTCCTATTTTGGAACCTTTTAATTATAGTGTGAATTCTCAGCCACCTTATCATCTTCATCCACCAGTCCTCCATCGATTCTGCTTCTCCCACTACTCAGATTTTTATCATTTTTTTTAGTAACCATCATTGCTTTTATGTTTCCTTCGAGACTGTTTATTATCACATCTAACGCAATTAAACTATGGAAGATAATGTTGAAGCATGCGTATTATGTATATCTACAGCTTTAGAGCTTTCCTTTTGTGAACATGTGGATTGTGAGATCAAATTTTTGTACTTTGACTATATATATATATATATATTAAGCAACTGAAGTTAGTATTAGCTTTAGAGTTGAGCAATGGAGATGATTACAGAACAATCCTGACTTTTATAAGTTGGAAAAAAAAAACTGAAAGTGATTGGGTAAAAACTGAGTGCCTCTGGGCCTTTGAAGGTCTCAGTCGCTAAACTGGTCATTCTTTTGTCATCTGTAACATATGAAGGTTGTTTCTAGTTTCAATGTCAAGTTTAATTACTTTTATACCAATGAGTACATAGCTGAGCTGGTAAGAGGGCTATAATAACCTAATAATAAGTTCCAATTTGAAACTTTCCCATAACAAAAATCCATATAATGACTAATTTTTTCAACAACTAATATCTCATTTGTGTATCAATATAAGGAAGAGATATTTGACTGGGAGAAATAGCACGCAACTTAATATGAAGTCATACTATTTATGACTTTTTTTCAGTATTAAGGGCATCTCTCAGTTCACAATTAAAGATTAATTCATTTAAGGCATAGAAATTATTAAAGTAAATTTTGCCTCAATAAATTTTTTTTCATACACATGACTAGGGACTAAATTAAAAATAATATATTTAAGGGATAAAACTATTTGCGCCCTGTGTTGAACCTTGTTGGTTACTATTTATGACTAATTGATAGTAAATCTTTTGACAAATTCATAAGATATATTGATATAATTTAATTAAAAAATTAAATACAGTAAGTTAATATAATGCAATAGTACATTTTTAAGATTAGAAAAAAAAAGAATTTATTAACACAAAATCTAAAAAATTAAATATCTTTAAAAATGGCACATCTATTATTAAAAGTTGGATTAGCACACAATTAAAATTTAAAATATCTTACGAGGTAGGCGTTCGCCCACCATGTCTATCACGCAGCACCTCACAGTTTTTTTCTTTTCAAAACAAATAATTTGGCCGCTTGCGGATTAGCATTTAAATAAAAGAGATTATCATATCACATAATGATTAGATTTGATGTGAACCTTTGAACCACTTTCTTTTTATGCTTCCACAGATGGCTTTTGAGTGACTCAAAATATAAGAGTTTGAAATCTTCATTCTTCGATTTGTCTCATGATTTATGGGAAATATTTTTGAAATTTCCAAAAAATTTTATTATTACACGCAACTTTTGAAAGACCATCGATCAAAAAGTTAAGAATAAAGCTCCATGAACACTCGCCCTAGCTATCTTTGAGAATCAAGATCAGACTATCATAAAATTTTTATACCAAAATTTGTTGAATAATAATGCATTTTGGATCAGAACAAATCGGACCCAACTGGTTGAAACCGATGGTGCTAGAACTTGTCTAAAAGATTATAGAACCGATCAAAAACCTAAAAAACTGGCTAGTTAGTGGTTCAAAAACAATTTGACTATGGTTAAACGAGTGAAGCTTGAACCAAAGTAATATGATTTTCAAAACATTAAATTCTCCATATTAAATTATGGAGTGAGGGTAAGATGATAAGCCTCTAATTTATAAATGCTGATTCGGTTATTTAATGTGAATATTTTATGGTTAAGTTGTCATGAAACGTCAAATCATGCTCCACCATTCATATCAATCCGCCACCGCCTCTTCCCTACCACTCTCATAACCACAAAACCTTACAAGGAAATTACTAAATAATGTAACATCCTGTGTACTGACCATCAAGTGCCTCACAGTTCAAAAGGGACTCACGAGACCAAAAATATAATATATAATTTAAAAAAAAAAAAATCAAAGTCTTGGTCCTTTTTCCCATGATCGACACTTGCTTGTGTTTTGTGATTCAGTGGAAGCCCATTATTATTTAATGAATGCTTCTTTCGACCACTTTGTCCATTTCAATACAGTCCCTACCTCAAACATTCTTTTGGGCAATTAGGGGGTGATTTAAATTATGATATAACTTTGGTTTGAAGCTTCGAAATGGAAACATGGAATATTATATTTTAAGGTCATGTGCTGTCTGACTTCTATTTTGACTTCTTTCTCAAATGGAGTGAACTACAATTGGCCTTGATTAGAGAGACTTAACTAAGAGTTTTGGTTTTAATCATTGTCACGATGATGTTTTGTTTTATATTCTTATCACACACACACACACACACACACACACACACACACACACACACACAAATTATGATCCACACATAATGATGGGATTTGAGCAACTTGAACATGAATTCTAATATATATGATATATAATTAATGATAAACTAGAAGGGGTAGTGTGTTATAAGGTGTACTGTGTCCCTGGGCTTAATAGTTATAAGGTGTACTGTGTCTCCCAACCACAACGCATCAAACATAAAGTGCGGATATATAGCCTGTACAATATGAACCACTTGTATATATGATTAGGTTTTATGCATGTCCACCATTATTCTTAAATATCTATATATATATATATATCTATGAATGCATAAGTCGATTAAATTGTCAAGTTTATTATTACAATTTTAGTTGAAAAAACTTATCTTCCGCATCCTTTCTTAATGTTATTTTAATTCTAAATTCTACTATTAACGCAGAAGAAAGACAAGTATATATTAGTTAATGCTCTTCTTGATGTTATGTAATCTTTTTTTTTTTGGGTTTGATTTCTATTTATTATTTTTGTATTGTATGCCTTTCCATCTTAGTTTGGTTGTAATTCTGTAAGTGGTAGTCATGTGGATGCATGGAGGGTTTTGATTCTGTTTAATAATGAAAGTGAATTTGTTTTATGCGGAAAAAAATGTCTATTTTCATATGTAAAAACATTGTATAAAACAATTCATGAAAATCTACAATTAATAATTTTTTCACAACCTTCCATAAAATAATGCAATCAAATTAAAATATTTTTTTGAACCACAATCAAATTAAAATATTTGAAATCGTTTTTCTAGACAAATATTGAAAGAGTGTAAATAAATTTCTCTAACATTTGTAATTTAATCCATCAATAAAACTCTAACACATCTTCAAATTTAGTTAAAAAAAATCAACCGTGTAATAATCAGTTACATAAATGTTTATATACTATTATATTCTTATTAAAAAATTAACCACATACACATAATAAAAATTCTTCTTCTTTATTAATTTTCTAATAAAATAAAAGATGAATGCCTGGTCTGTATTAGTGAGCATTAGAGGTCAAATTAATATTGATGATGATGGAGGCAGAAAAATGCACTGAAGAGATCAATATAAAAATGGATACAAGAAGTTGACCTCCAAGTCGTCCAGGGAAGACCAAGAGTTCCAAAAACTTTCAAAAGTCTAAAATTAATGAAAATGATAGTGATAAGACAGTTGAGGAAATTAATTATTATCAACATTTACCTGCAAATCCAAATATTTGATATCTTGTTTGACTGATGCGAGAGGAAATCCCATCAAAATCTAGCCCAACCAATCCGTTAGAGTTGAATATGAAAAGTCTTTGATTTTGTTTTAGATTTTGGCATGTTTAATGCATTTTGTGGGATTAGGTTCAGGGTTGGCAAGTCAATCAAAAGTGATATACACATTATTCATTCTCAATGGGAGGATTTAAAAAAAAAAGAATGAAAAGTCTTAAAATTTATAATTATTTTCAAATATTAAAGTTGTTATTAAATTTATAAAATTTAGCCATTATTTTAATATTTAAAAATAATTATATTTCCTATGATATTTTAATTTAACTTAAAATATTTTAGCATATTTTGGTTTTGTATAACTTTAATTTCCAATTAATTACTTGAAGCTGTAATGGACACCATTGCGAGAACGTGCATCATATGGTCCTTTTTTGTCAACGTTGGGTGCGACTGTGCATGCTTGGCCAACTTTTCGGCTTTTCCATTGGGTCATATGGACAAACCAAAGTAAATAATTTCCAAAAGTTGTTTCGCTTCGTAATAATTGATTTATAGTTGTTCTTTTACCCTTCGCTTGACTAAAAAGAAAATGAGGAGGAAAGACAACAGGGAGAAAAGAAAGGTGGAGAAAATGGTTTTCTTTTCATATATTTATCTAAACAAAAGAAAATAGGAATGAGAGAGAAATGACTAATTTTACATTAATAATAATACCTTTATTATTTTTAAAAAAATATTTACATATAATAAAACTTGTTATTCTATCATATTATTTATATAATTTTCTTATCATATTAATGAATGAAATTAAACTATAATTTTAATTTTAATCTCAATTTAAAATTTTAAAATAATGTTAAAATTAAAAATATATAATATATCAATATTTAAATATGAAAAAACATAAGTATTTTCTCCATAGTGAAAAAAAATTGATAAGATAATTTTAAAAGGAGGGTTTTCTTTCCAAAATCTTTCTATTTAAAAAAAATTTTTTTGGGGAAAACAAATGGGATCCACATATTATTTTTCTCATAGTTTTCTCTCTCTTTCACTTTTTTTTCCCTAATTAAGTAAAAAAAAATATAGTTTTCTTTCTCTTCAATTTTTCTCTCTACTTTTTTTTGTCCCCCTTTTCTCTTATACCAAATAAAGAGTTAATTAAAAAAATATGTATCATCTCATCTGTGTGTCCTGATTTAAAGCATATAATATATTTCTTAAAAGTTTAATTGCCTCTAAAATTAACATTAACAACTACACTTAAGCTAGCTTTTAAAGGAATTAAAGAGTACATTAATCAAGATTGAAAAAGAAAAAGGTTTGTTCTTCTGAAACATTTTAATCAACAGCATCAAACATCAAATTTTATCTGTACTGTTTATGTGGCCAATCGGATTATTCAGATGGATGAATATTCCTGGGGATTAATTATGTCTGTACTCTGTGATACACTGATCCCTACATGAACAGTACAGACTTATAGCTCATGTCATTGATCGAGCCCACAATGGCAAGTATGTGTGACTCTCATTTCAAAACCCTTCACACTCTGAAACTCATTTTAATGGGTGTCCTGACAGGAGCTCTGAAATTTAGACTTTCTTTGAATTTGAAATAAGGGAAAAAGAATATTAAGAAAAATAACAAAGAGGAATCTAAATAAAAAGATATTTAGATTTTTTTTTGTTTTCTTTCTGAATTTTCCTCCTCTCACTGTTTTTCCCTTATCAAAATGGAAAGTTAAACAAGTGGTTACAAGTTCAATTATCAATCCATGTATAAAGTAAATCTGGTTACGAAGAATCTACCATTTGCTCTAAGTACTCGAATGCGATCAGTTCTTACTGTTGTGCGGAATTCTACTAGTCCAAGAAAAGAATATCTGAGAAACTCTTCTCACCCAATTGAACTTCAGATTTGAATCAAACTAAACCAAGTTTTCTTTATAGAATTTGCAAACAAAAATAGAATCCCTTTAAATTTGGGATTAAAATTTTACTAAATTTAATTGGAAACAAATTAACTAATATTGATTTGAATATACAATTATAATTAAGAATTCTTCCGAGTAACATGTCTGAGTCAAACTTTGATGATTAATTGGGGTGTAGTTGTGTGATAACAACAGATGGGTTTGGGACGTACACGAATTCTGACTCTTTTGTTAAGGCTTTGAATAAAAGAGGGTGATCTCTGATCTGAAACTTATGCACAGATTTTCTCACACAAAAATTCAATGAAAATTTATTTCCAGATAGGACATATATATATATATATGGTCTCCACCAAATAGAAATAAGTAACCAATGAGGTTTGAGGAAATAACTTTAACGCGAGTTATAAGGCACTATTATAGTGTTGTGTGATCAGGTGGCGCAATTGGCACAGTAGTTTCAAGGAATTGAACATGACAATTCACAGAGTTTTGCCGACAATTATTTTTTACATATCTAAAAATTCATCATCCAATAATAGTACTACTACTACTTGCTGAAAGGGTTTTTTTTCTTTTTCGTTTTTTTTTTTGTGGGATCCAAAACTCAATGCTTCTACTTGATCTCTTCAAATTGTCTACTATTATTACTACATTATATATACAAGTTTTAAGATGATGATGCACTGGTGAATTCTCATGCAATTTGTGGCCAAGTTGTGCATGCTGTCCTCCACAATCGTTTCATACACCTCCTTTGACTTCACTTGATTTTAAACTCTTTATTTTTGCCTTTCTCAACCGTCCATCTTTTATTTTGGACTCTTATTTTCACTTTTTCTCAGCCGTCCATCTCTCTCACTCCATGCTTTTGCCTTTTGTTTTTTATGGGTAAGGCACAAGAGAAACTAACTGTTCACCCCATTACAATCGACTAGATCACCATGAATGACCTCGGAAACAAAACTGGGAGTTTCATAAAACCACGTGACGCCCAAAGGATAGTTCAAAGCTTCCTTTGTAATACAATCAGCCACTACGTTCGTCTCTCAATCATTCCAAACTATGTTTACGAACTTTTACTAATTACTCCCTCTATCCTATTCCGATTATTGTTTTAGAAAATTCCAAATGTCTTAATTTAATAAACATTTTAAATTATCAATGAAGTATTGATTATTATTTTACTATTTTACCTTTCATGAAAACAGTAATATGTGGAATACAAATTATCTTTTAAAAGACTAAGTAAAAAATATTTCAAAAAAATATGATTTAATTTTATTATAATCCAAATTATTTAATGATTTTATTGGTAATCCATGTAACACTATAAAAAATTTGACTTTCGGCGAGGATAAAAATTATCACCAAAAGTCGAAATGTCGTTGCCAAAAACTTTCAGCAACGACAATTTTATCATCGTCATAAGTCTTGTCGCCGAAAGTTTCAGCGACGATAAAAAATGTTACTGCCAAAAGTAGACATCTGGCAAGGAAAATAGTTATCGCTAAAAATGTAAATTGTCTTCACTGAAAGTTTGTCGTAGCCGAAAGTTATCATTTGGCGAATATGTCATCACTGAAAATTGACCATTGGCGGCAACCAAATTGTTATAGCTAAAAGTTGACATTTATCGACAACATTTAGTCGCCTCCAAAAGTCTATTAAACACCATTACTGCCACATCACTACCATGTCACCCCAAGCCCACACCATGTCACCACCACATCACCGCAATGTCACCGCCACGTCATATAATGCTTTCAAATGTGTTCACCTAGATTTCGAACTCATGACCTCTTACTCCCAAAGTCTTATGTTCACTCTTTTGCCAGTTGAGTTAAAATGTACTTGTAATCTTTATATGAAATATTAAATATATATATATTATTTATCTACACACTAATATACACATATTTATAAATCAATATATTATTAAAAAATACACATTTATTTTATTTTCAATTATTAATTTCATGAAATATTATATATATATTTATTTATATTTATATGAATATTTATATTAAAAAATTTTATTTTTAAATAATTTTCCTATAAATATATTTATTTTTCTTTGACGGGAAAAAAATTATTTTCTAACTGAATTTTAAATTTGATTTTTATTTTTAAATAAAAATAATTATATATATAATATTTATGATCCATATGTATTAATATTATATTATTTTATGTTATTTTTTGCATAGTCATATCATATAATATATATCATATATTATATTATTAGATAAATTATATTATATATGTTTAATATATATTAGAGGTGGGTGGGATTGAGTAGGAGCGGATTTTATACCAGCTCGTGGTCTGACTCGAAGTTTTGGTCGAGTGTTATATATATCCATTTTTTATTTTTTAAAAGAAAATTAGAAACTTGAACTTCTACTATTATGGTATTCCCAACAAAATATGTTTAATACTTGATGAAACTACATATAAATATAAAAAATTAAAAAAAAAATCCTTAGGCCTGGTCAGACTAAGTGATCTGAGAAGGTTACTCGAAACCTGATTTGACCCGGTCAATTAACTATTGATTATTGTCTTTGTACGTTATTATTTCATCAATTGTTATTAGTAATAAATAACATAATATTAATTTATATATTAAATATATTATCAATTAATTACTTAGCCTAATAAAAATTTCTCCAAATATAGGATTGAACATATTAGATAATTAGATATTAACTTGTCCTCCTAATTCTCTTTTATTAGTGTTATCAATCCCTCTATTAATTAAAAAAATATTATCCTAGTAAGAATATCATATTTCATTAATTAAGATAAAGGAAAAGTAAAGATAAATGTGGAATAGATTCAATAGTTCGACCATTCAAGTCTTTAATCTTAAGCAAAAAAAAAACACTTTCAAAATATTTAAAATAATTCAAATGAATATGAAAAAAAAAATTTAAATAAAAGGAAATAGTAAAATATTTTAACTTTAACTAAAGATATTAGATATTCTTTATAATACAAAATATATGTAGAATATCTTATTTTTTATTATAAAATTATATCAACATAATGCAATTATTATTTCAATATATTATTTATTAATTTTCAAAGTAAAATAATAAAAATTCAAAAAATTAGCTTTGGTTGTGATATAGTCACCGTTAAAAGTATGACTTTCAGCGACGATAGAAAAAGTCATCGCCAAAAAAAGTCATCGCTGAAAGTATGACTTTTGGTGACGATACAAAAAGTCATCACTAAAAGTCATATCTATGACAATGATTTTTCTTTGTCATCGCTGAAAGTGTGACTTTCTACGACGACTTTTTTTGTTGTCATTGAAAGTGTGACTTTCAGAGACAGCTTTTTTTGTCGTCACCGAAAATCATACTTTTAGCGATAACTTTTTCTGTCATAGCCGAAAGCATACTTTCAGCGATGACTTTTTTTTGTCACCATCGAAAGTCGTTGCTGAAAGCCTATTTTTTTGTAGTGTAAAAATCTAAAAATGGCAATAAAAAATGGGATAGATGGAGTAACATTTTTGTTTATATTCTTTTTCACCAAATTAAATTATGCATTTTGTTGTTATATTTTGATTTTTCCCCATTCGATATATATACTGTTGTGAAAAAATCCTTATATTTACTGTTTTCCAGCAAACTCCTAAAGATAGCTTTTGTTACAACACCATCAAGTAAATTTATGGCAAATCAGCAAATAATCCGTGTGTCACAAAGTCAACTAACTTAAGCATCAAAGTTCATATAAGGACCATTATTGATTGCTCCCCACACTGACCTCCCTTGTAAGCTTACCCATTAAGGAAGATAATGATAGTTTTTTTTTTTGGCCGAAGATAATGATAGTTTATAATCCCAAAATTTGAAAATGTCAATTAAGAACCAAGGTGCTTTACTGATATTAAAAAATCTATGGACCAAAATGCTTCTACTCGGCTAGAAATATAATTCAATATGTGTATAAATTGGAAGCTCAATTGTAAAAACTACACATCTTAGCTGTAAAAGATAAAAAAACTCAATGGAAAAGTATTGGAAACGAAACTTCAGTGACATTGCTTAATGACTTTTAAAAATCGGAAACTCAGTTGCAAAAACTATATACATCTTAATGGTAAAAAATTGGACTTCAAGTTTTTTGCAACTGAGCCTCAAGTTTCAGCAACTAAGATATAAGTAGTTTTAATATTTATGTCAATGAAGAATCTTAGTCGGGGCATTTTTGTCTATAGCATTTCTTAATGTCAATGAAGAATCTTAATCTTTTTTGGCATTTTCAAATTTTAGGATCCTAATTGTCATTATCTTCCTTCATAAGTTCCTAACTGTCATTTTTCCTATTAACGGATCCATTTGTCACCACTTCAAATAATGACAAATAGTGAGGCATGAGGCGTGATTTTGTTAGCTCCACGAGGTGCACTGTAGTAGGAATGTTTGCATAATTTATTTTATTAATTTAATAATTTCGTTCATTTATAGATTATGTACCTTTTATATATCATTACAAATTGAAATTGATCAATTTATATTTTTTATAGATTTGTACATTAATTAGTCTTATCGATTAGGTGATGTTTAGAGAAAATAAACTAATTAAGCTAGACCAGTGCAAAGTTAAAAAAAAAAAAAAGCAGAGAGAGTAAATTGGTTCGGCTGATCAATGGTTAAGTTGAGTTGGAGCCACTCGAATAAAAACCCCTTAAGCATATCAGAAGAGAATTCTAAAGAAATTATTTTTAGGATTTATATTGTAAATCTAGCCAAGAGTATTTGGAAATAATGTTAATATAGTTTGTTATTATTCCTTTTCTCTTTCAGGAGTTCGTGATTCCACCATATTGGTGATGATCATTTTATATATTGTTAATCCCTAGTGTGACTATAGGAAGACTATAGTGTAGCTATTTATTATATATTATTAGTGAAAATTTTTCCTAAACTGCGTCTCATGGTTTCTATTCCACATTGGAGGCCTTTTATTGTTAAAAATCCATATGTGGTAGAAAAAAAAATAGGATATTTAAAATATCTTTTAGATTTAATCAGATTTCACCATATCTTTTAGAATTATTAGGATTTGTATTATTTTTTATTTATTTCCTATTTTATTATTTTATTCTTTAAGTTTAGGTTAAAATATTCTAGAATGTTTTAATCTTTTAGAAATTTTTAAAATGAATGAGATTCTTGTAATCTCCCTAAATTTAGTCATTAAGTTAAATAATTCTTATTTTATTAGATTTTGTCAATCTTTTAGAAAATTTCATCAAGCTTATAAATATCTATAATTGTAATTTGAATGGAAGACAAGATTGAGTTGAGTTTCAGTTATCTTTCTCTTTCCCTAAGCTCTTCTATTTTCCCTTCCCAGTTCTTCTTGTTTTTCCTTATTTTCTTTCTACTCTCCCTCCTTTTCTCTCCTTAACAAACCATAGGTTTGACAAATTAGTCCATAAATATTATGAGCAAGGTTGCAAGGAAATACCTTTCTCTAGTCAATTTAAGGTTCTACCTTATGAGACTCGCCAATCTGAACTATCAATGGAATCTAAGATGGTAGGGGCCCTCTTCTTAAAATCAAGAACTACCGAAATGACTATATAAGAGATTAGTAAGATAACCAAGATACCAGAAACCAGTACAACAGAAGGCACGTTTCACCCCCTATAAGTGAATTCCTCCTAAAGCTTTATTGAATTGGCTAGCTAACATGGAATATTACTTTGAATGGATGAAGCAAAAGTAATTATCAAAATTGAAATCAAAGAAGTAACAAATCTTTTCGAAGAAAAGGGAATTATAAAAAAAATTATGATATTTAAAATATCTTTTAGATTTAATGAGATTTCCCCATATCTTTTAGATATTAGGATTTGCATTATTTTTTATTTATTTCCTATTTTATTATTTTTTTTTTTTAAGTTCAGGTAAAAATATTCTAGAATGTTTTAATCTTTTAGAAATTTTTAAAATAAATAAGATCCTTGTAATCTCCCTAGATGATGTAGTTATTAGGTTAAATAATTTCTTATTTTATTAGATTTTGTCACTCTTCTAGAAAATTGAGTTTCAGTTATCTTTCTCTCTCCCTAAATTCTTCTATTTTCCCTTTTCTTGTTCCATCTCTCTCCCTTTAGTTTTTCTTATTCTCCCTTATTTTCTTTCTACTCTCTCTTTTTCCCTCCAATATTCCCTCTAATATGCCTTTTGATTGATATACTTAGTATTGTAACTTATCAATTCTCATATAATTTTTTTACATTTTTTAATTGCAAAATCAGTTACCAAAGTTTTAAAAATCAAATAATTCTAATATTTCACTATCAATAGATAATATAGCTAATCCATTCAATTTATATTGTAATATAGTTTATCATATATAGGATTTAAGTAATTTTACTATTAGCATTTCACTCAATCATTTCAATTTTAAAAATAAATCCAAAGTTTAAATTTGTAAGTTTAAATTAAAAACTAAAATAAATTTCCTAACATAAAATGACTATTTGAAAGAAAGATATGAATGAAAAATTATTAAAGAAAGGTTGAAGGAATTTTTGGATTCCAATGTGAATGAAGAAATGAGAGAGATGGATGATTAGAATAAAAAGGCTTTTGGATTTAAGGAATTTAGTAAAAACATATTTGTTGGGATAAAATATTAAAATTAAAACATTAAAAACAGATTACTGTTGCAGTATGTTGGGAATTTTTTGGTTCCTCCTCTCTTATTTTTATATTTTTATTCTAATAGTATATTATATATATACATATATATATTTATAAACCTAACACCTCAACCGCTTAAAGCCCCCATATATGGCCTTGCTACTACTATTATTATTACTATGTTCACTACAAAAAATTTCACTTTCGACAAAGATAAAAGTCGTCGCTAAAAGTTGAAATATCGTCACTAAAAACTTTTAGCGATGACAATTTTGTCATCGTCATAAGTCTTGTCGCCGAAAGTTTTGGCAACGACAAAAAATGTCACCATCAAAGGTAGATATTTGGCGGTGAAAATAGTTGTCACTGAAAATGTAAATTATCATCGTTGAAAGTTTGTCATCACCAAAAGTTATTAATTGGCGACGACATAATTGTCATTGCTGAAAATTGACCTTTGGCGACGATCAAATTGTCGTCGCTGAAAGTTGACATTTGGCGGCAATATTTAGTCGCCGCCGAAAGTCTATTAAACATAATTGCCACATCATCATAAGGGTCATGCCATGTCACCGCCACATTACCTTGGGTCCACCACCATATCACTGCCACATCACCCCGGGCCCACACCATATCACCACTACATCACCGCCACGTCATATAATACTTTCAAATGTATTCACTTAGATTTCGAACTCATGACCTCTTACTTCCAAAGCATTATATTCACTCTTTTACCAGTTGAGCTGAAATGTATCTACAATATTTATATAAAATATTAAATATATATTATTTATCTACACACTAATATACACACATATATTTATAAATCAATATATTATTAAAAAATACACATTTGTTTTATTTTCAATTATTTAATTTCATAAAATATTTTATTTATAAATATTTATATTTACATGAATATTTATATTATAATTTTTTATTTTTAAATCTTAAATAATTTTTCTATAAATATATTTGTTTTTCTTTCGCAAGAAAAAAATTATTTTCTAGCTGACTTTTAAATTTAATTTTTATTTTTAAATAAAAATAATTATATATAAAGTTTATGATCCATATGTATTAATATTATATTATTTTATGTTATTTTTCCCATAGTCATATCATATAATATATATCATATATTATATTATTTGACAAATTATATTATATATGTTTAATATATATTAGAGATGGGATGGGATTGGGTAGAAGCGGATTTTATATTAACTCGTGGTCTGACTCGAAGTTTTGATCAAATATTATATATATCCATTTTTTATTTTTTATTTTTTAAAATAAAATTAGAAAATTGAACTTCTATTATTATGATATTCCCAACAAAATAGTTTAATACTTGATGAAATTATATATAAACATAAAAAATTAAAAAAAAAAAAAACCTTAGGCGGGGTCAAACCAAGTGGTCTGAGAAGGTCACTCTAAATCTGGTCTGACCTGATCAATTAATTACTGATTATTGCCTTGGTACGTTACTGTTTCATCAATTGTTATTAGTAATAAATAACATTAATATTAATTTATATGTTAAATATATTAGCAATTAATTACTTAGCCTAATAAAAATTTCTCTAAATATAGGATTGATTATATTAGATAATTAGATATTAGCTTGTTCTCCTAATTCTCTTTTATTAATGTTATCAATCCCTCTATTAATTAAAAAAAATTATCCTAATAAGAATAACGTATTTCATTAATTAAGATGAAGGAAAAATAAAGATAAATATGGAATAGATTCAATAATTCGAACATTCAAGTATTTAATCTCAAGCAAAAATAAAGCACTTTCAAAATGTTTAAAATAATTCAAATGAATTTGAAAAAAAAATTCAAATAAAAGGAAATAGTAAAATACTTTGACTTTAATAAAAAATATTAGATATTCTTTATAATACAAAATATATGTAGAATATCTTATTTTTTATTATAAAATTGTATCAACATAATACAATTATTATTTTAATATGTTATTTATTAATTTTTAAAGTAAAAATAATAAAAATTCAAAAAATTAGCTTTGGTAGCGATATAGTCGCCGCTGAAAGTATGACTTTCGGCGACGACAAATAAAGTCATCACTGAAAGTATGCTTTCGGCAACAACAGAAAAAAGTCATTGCTGAAAGTGTGACTTTTGGTGATAACACAAAAATCATCGTTGAAAGTCACACCTATAACGATGACTTTTTTTTGTCGTTGTTGAAAGTGTGACTTTCGGCGATGACTTTTTCTGTCATCATTAAAGTGTGAGTTTTGGCGACAACATTTTTTGTTGTCACCAAAAGTCATACTTTTAGCAACAACTTCTTCTGTCATCACCGAAATCATATTTTCAAAGATAAATTTTTTTTGTCGCCGCATAAAGTCATCGCTAAAAGTCTATTTTTTTGTAGTGGTTACACACGTTTTATATGATGCACTTGTGAATCCTCAAGTTTTGTGGCCAATTTGTGAATGATGTCCTCCATGTTGCACAACTTCTTTGACTTCATTTGATTTTGGAGTATCATTGATTGTTTTTGCCTTTGTCAATCTTCCTTCTCCTTTCATCCACTTGTCTTTTTCTTCCGTTTCCAAGTCCTCGTACGTATACCACACAAAGGAGATCACCTAATAAGTTCAGAAAACGATGTAGTTTTAGTATACAACAACAACCACAACAACCCTAATTCCATTGGCAGAGGCTAGCTACAGGAATTATATAATGTTATTATGCTTTATTAAGAACAAACTCTTCAAATATATTATCCATAATGAGATCCCCTTTTTATAACTTTTTTAGTATCTTTTTTTGTCTTCGTCTATACCTTCTTCTTATTGAGTTAAGACCTATTTAATCAACTCTTCTTACCGGTGCCCCTAATGCCATTCTTTGCACATATCCAAATCACTGTAACTAACAAAAGAAGAATAGAGACACTTTTCAGGCATCTTTATCTAATCCAAAAAACATAATTATTAGTTAGAAAATAACATAAGCCAAATTATACATATATATATATATATATATAAGAAATTACGCACAACAGAAAGTAGCCACAATTTTTCTGAAAAAAAAGAAATAAAGTAAGTAAAATTTATAGTGGTGAAGCAGCCAAATTGGATTGCTTGATAGAGTTGGAGCACTGGGAATCTAGAAGTGACAGATGAAGAGGATATCGTACTGATAAGCTTTGTGATGAGTGTATGATAAAACCATATATACCCTGAAATGACAAGCCATTACGCTGCCCAGAACCTAGTGAGCACTATGATGAAATGATCATCATCAACCATATATACTTAGACAACAAGTAACTAATCGTTACTCTCGCTACACAGTGCTAAGCACCATTTTCGCTTTTAAGTGGTCTAGTGGACACCTGCACTTGTCGTTGCAGTAACCATTTGACCTTATACATATGAGATTTGGGGTTTTATTCGGATCGAATCAGATAGAACTACGGGAGCAATAAAGTTTTTCCATCAAATTTTTAATAAAATTAAATATGGAAAATTTAAATTTAAAACTACTGGTTAAACTTGTGTAATATTCTATCTATTGAGCTACACGCTCATTAGTGGGTGCTGACAGCACATTAGGAAGTTGTACTTTTGTAGGTACAAGTGGTCGAAGGTTGTATGATTATTACAACAATTCAACGAAATGTGACCACCTTATGATCAGTTATTATCATTCTGGAGGCAGGAGGATTTGTATTACAGAGTACGAACATTATATGGATAAGGATACAATACCAGTTTCCAACTTATGATCTAATCCTTGTATTTATTTTCTCAAGGAAAGGATGGATACCTACACCACGGAATCAACAGTGAAGAAAACATCCAAATAGAATTTATTACGGATATCAGACTTAATTTAGGACGAGGAAAATAAATGCAAAAAGCATAACTCTGCTGTGTCCATAATTTTTTTTGGTTACAATTTGATAAATTTTTTTTAAAAATTTTTCATACTTTCAGATGCGTTTTAGCCCATAGTAGAACTACAATAAATTTTTTGTAGCTATTCAATCACACAGTTGCATAAACTTGAATAAGTTATGCATAAAATTATAATTTAAACATTACAGTATTACTTTTTTTTTGTGACAAATACCAGATATTTGGTACTACCTTGTTTCATGGATCTTGAGTTTATTGCCACCCAACTCAATAGTCGGTGATCAGATTTTTTTTTCAAATGCAAGTAGTAGTATCCCTCTTAAACATGAGGGTTAATATTCTAAGGAGGCAGGGAGAGCAATATTCTAAGGAGGCAGGGAGAGCAAATGGTAAATCCATTCTAACTAGGCTTGTTCATGACACAAATTTTGTCGTTTCATGGAAGCCCAACCCAACTATTCTAACGAGGGTGAAGACAAATTTTACCCCAAAGAAGAAATTATTGAATGACTCAGCTTTTTTTCATTTCCCCAAAAGGGAGTTTAAACAATGTTTCGAATGTCATATTTTGTTCAGGTATTTTTTTAAATGATTAAGAAATAAAAATAATTTTATTTTACTTATCTTTATCTTATTTTTGGCATTAAATTCTTTTATTTCAATATTTTTAAAATTTTGTCCTCTTTTGAATTTGTATGGCTGTTACTAGTGGCGCTCTCTTTCTTTCTCTCTTTCTTTTTGTGTTTTGTACATACCATTAGTGGGGCTTTCACTTATCACTCAATTAGACATTTTAATTTGGACTCCATTTCTCATTTGGGTCGTTTTTTTTGGGGATTAAGCTGGGCTTTTTCCCTTTTATCTGGCCCCTAGGTTCACAGTCTCTTTGGGCTATTAGGTCATTGGGTTCTGTCAATTGGGTGAATTTTTTATTTCGGCACTTTTATCAATTTCTTTATTTATTATATTTTCTCAAATTAATATCTATGTTTTATATATAAGATGATATATAGATAAAAATAAAGAAATACAAAGTTCAACGGTACAAACTAGTAAAAAAGAATACAGAAGGGAACGAAGAGAAGAAAGAGCCCTAATAGGATCTGAAACAATTCCAGAAAGTAGATGTACAAGCCAGGATAGGTAGCTTGCCCCCGGTGGATGACTTCCTTTCCATGTTTGGATGAAATTTACTACTTCTTTCATGGATGTTAAGCATTTGGTGTATTAGAAGATCTTATTTTTGTATCCTCAACGTAAATATAAATTCTTGGGCCAAATTGTGTTACTTCATAGGGAGCCAAACCAGTCCAACAAGGGTGATGACAAATTTTGCCCCAAAATAACAAAAAACCATTCAATGACTCATACCCATTTTTTGGTTGCCCATAAAAGGGAATTTAAACAATGTTTTGAACGTCATATTTTGTTTAGGTGCTTTTTTTAAATGATTAAGAAATAGAAAAAACATGTGTGAAATTTTTCAAAATGAAGAGGTTTTTCTTTGATTAATTAAAGAAATCACTAATCATTTATATGGTTCATGAAAAGTTACAAAATTCATGAAATATGAAAATGAATATATTTTGTCTAGATTCAACATCCATACATTGATATACGAATCATTATAATACATATATGCATTTGGTTCATGCATGTATCTCTTTATTATAAGAGTCATATTGTTTAAAGAGATATCTCATTATTGTCTATGAATAACCCTACAATCTTCCATCATTTCATTTATCTATACATCTTATTACCACTGGTAATTTTACTTTTCATCATTCTCTTAATTACAACCAATACACAAGCTCACTTATTTTTATCTTACAATGTACAATATTGGAAGCGCAACATCCACTTAATGATTTTCATTATATTCATTGCATCCTGTAAGAAATTCACTACTAATTCAAGTTGCTTCCAAGATTTAAAATTAGTGTATGACTTTCTCTCTAATCTTCTCTTTTGCTACATTTTAAATATCTATTCCCACCAACAAAATATTTAATTTTATTTATTTTTATACTTTTTAATTTTGTCTTTCGAACTTGTATGGATACTCTCGGCGGCCCTTTCTTTATGTTTTTTCGCGGATGCGGGCCTTGCACTTACAACTCAATTAGACATTTCAATTTGGACTCCATATTTCATTTGGGTCATTTTAATTTGGGCTTAAGCTGGGCGCTTTTCCCTTTTATTCGGCCTGACTTTTATCTGGCCCCAGGTTCACTTTTTCTTTGGGCTATTGATTCTTTCCCTTGTGCTTCAAGGCATTCGTTTCTTTCAATTGGGTGAATTTTTTTGGGCCCTTGCATTCACTCTGATTGATTCATTTGTTTCTTTTATTTTTGTTCCACTGTAATTTGCTTTAGAAATACATTATTTAACATAATTGATAAATAGTTGGATCTCCTAAATTTTTTTTTTTCAATCTTTAGCTTGTATATGGAAAAGGCGTTGATGAGAGAGGCAAAATCTAAAAATATTAGTCTTCAATGGTACTCACCCATAAAAAGGAAATAGGTCTCATATATTTCACTACGTTATAAGTCATACTACTCATGATTAATATATATATATATAGCGTGATCCTTGAAAAATTTGGCTATATATATATTAGTAATATTGACATACAGACGTTGGGTATATTAAGTGTTTTGGTTAGACATGAATAAAAAGAAAAATTAATTTAAACGTATTAATAACACCCCCTGTTGTCTCCTGCCCTATTATTATCATTATCAAAAACTTACAATTAAGATCAATTGAAATAATTTCAGTGATAAAATTAGGAGAGATAGAAAGAGTGAGGAAGGCTGTAAATATGCTCACTGGGAAGTGAGGTAGTTGAAACCACTATTTTCTTTGTGAGAAGTAGATTCATATACAATCTTCAAAACCTAATTTGCAAGTTTAGATAATTAAGGGCTCGAGGTTTATTAGACAAATTTAGCGGAGCTATGATGTAATTACAACTACTTTGTTGAGTCTTTTTCTAATTTTGATATCTTATTTCCTAATTAGCCTAACTTTTTCTTTTTGGGTCTAATTAGCAACATAGCAAATATTTTTACACGCCGTACAACTGGCAAATCTTGGTTGGGCCACCTGGACTTCCATTTATGGAACTATATATGGTGTTTCTCACAAAAGAATTTTCTGCATATGTAATTATGTATACATATATATATATATATATATATATGCTTTTTCATCCATCTCATATTATAAAGTAACAGTTTTATTTATCAATTTTACCTCTTATTAATATAATGTCTAATATTGTCAATTGTGTTGATTGATAATGTTTAGTATGGGTAAAATAGGAATTTTTGGATTATTTTAAGGAATTTAATGATATTATACATTTTTTAATATATATAATCCCATTTATTACCTTATAACATGGAATGGAATGAGAAAATAAAACTCAAATAATATCAAGTGAATAGTGAATGTACTTCTTTGCTATCCCAGCTATGTCTTGTTCTTAATGAAAGCAGTTTAATATTTTTAAGCAACTCCTGTTAGGAGTACCACAATCATAATAGAGATTATGTATTACGAATACCAGGACCTGGTTTCTCTACAAATTCAGCAGGACTGTGCTGCTGTTTTCTAAGAAGAAATTTGGATTGTGTGGATTAAATTTGGTTGGGATGATCCGTATTTTATTTTTCAGTTTAATATTATTTTTGGTTTATATTTTTTTTCTTTTAAAAAATATTAACTTTTTAAAATATATATAGTGAATATGTAACATTCAGACCAAATTTAAATAGTCCAGATTTGCTGCTCAAATGAAACAGAAGTAGTATGATGCTATAAGGTTCAAAAAGTAGTTGAACTAAAAACAGATATAAATTAAAAGAAATATAAATGAAATAATTAAAGAAATAATACACTCCTTGTTTTCCAAATCTATGAGCCAGCGCTTGTTTTTAAGAAGTTTTTCTTTTTCCCTTCTTTTAACCGACAGGAAAAAATAAGAAGGCTTGAAATATTATTGTTAGGATGCATGTAATTTTGGGGAAGATACTCTTGAATGCAAATTTTGTTTTACAATATACTAAAAAAATTAGTAGTATAAATTATTAACAATTTAAACTTAAATTTACATATATCTAGTTTATTAAAAAGAGTCAACTTTGTCAGCCAACAGTCAATATTTAATTCTGAACAGCGGGATTTTATTGAGAAACCGTGGACGAGTTTGATGGACCAAATTTTTTTCAAGTTTCTTTTTCATTTCGGTTGAAAAGAATATATAGCCATATTACGCACAACGATTATAAGCTCAATAATAACAAAAATTATCCCCATCTGGTCTACTTCCCATAATCCCAAAATTTATCTAGTCATCTCATTTCCTTAAAGATAAACTATATGTCATACTAATAATCAGGCATTAAAATAGTGATCCAGCTTTGTAAAAAGAAAAAAAATTAAAAATAAGCAATAGATGATAAAAACATAACTTCCTGAAACATCGAAGATCCTCTTTATCTCATGCACTTTCTAAAACCTTTTCCTCAGTAACACAGCAGAAAAACGACACCGCGTTACACGAGACGACAAAGATTTCATTCAGTCCCTCTGGCACTATACTCCATCCAAATATCTTCCTTTTCTTCTCTACATAACAACCATTTTTGTACAACACCGAATTCACAGGAAGAAGAAGAAGAAGAAGAAAAAAAGATAAAAAAAAACACGGCACTTTTCTCTTCTAAATAAACACACTGGAAGCCGACTCATAAAACAAAACTGAACTAATTAAAAGATTGAAGCTTTTCATCCCGAGAACCCGAGCCCCAGGTCCATCTTGCGCGGTGACCAATTCTCACTGTCCCTCAACTCGATCCTTCTTTTCTTCACTGGCACCACGTGATTCGCACGTGACGCTGGTTCCAACCCTAGCGTTAACTCTAGTCCTACGTCGGCACTCTCTTCGACCGTGGTTCGGTCGGTGGGGTTCGCGATCGACTCGGGTTCGTCTCGGAAAAGGATTGACGTCTCAGCGGTCTCCACGGAGATCATGCTCTCGCTCTCTTTGCTCTCGTTCACTGCCTCGGACTGGTGGCTCAGCGACGACTCGTGACTCCCCGACCTGTTCACGACCGGTTTACTGGCGCAACACCCGGTCCACGAATTTATTGGAGTCGTTGCTTGAGTGCTGTCGCGAGCTGGAGCGGGCTTATCGGACCCCGACCCAGTCACCGCCTTGTCGCTGGTTTTCGGCTTGACGCCAACGGAGCGCTTGAACCGCGAGCGAGTCTTGACGGTTCGTTGAGCATCGTTTGACGCGGCCAAGTTCTCGTCCTTGGACACGTGGCGTATATCGTAAGCCTTGAGCGGTGGGCCCCGCCCATTGGTGGCAGCCTCGGAGGTGATCGGCGTGATTGGCGCGCCCTTCAACACGGCTTCTACGGCGGCCTGACAGAGGTGCCAGCTCCCGGACCATAACAAACCAACGGACCCATAAATCGGGTTCACTATCCGCCCGCATGCCTCGTATAGCAAAGACCGAAAAATCGCTGCAATATACAAAGAAACCACTGATCAAAATCCCGAACACACGAACAAGCTTTTCCCAATTGGAAAGAAAATGCGAGAAAACAATCAACTTAATCGATTAAAGACTAACCAGGACGAAGGTGCTCTGGGCCAGCGTTGATGAGGTTCATGAGGCCAGCACGGCCATAGAACTTGGCGAGAAACACAGTAGCATTGGCCTGAGACTCTGGGCTTTTGATCCACTGCAAACACGGCCTTATACTGCAATTCTCACTACAACCTTTTCTTAGAACTCGGCATCCATTACAGCTCATCCGCATTTTCGATAGTGATGAAGGAATTCAG
This sequence comes from Adenanthera pavonina, assembly GCA_026686845.1. Lineage (NCBI taxonomy): Eukaryota > Viridiplantae > Streptophyta > Magnoliopsida > Fabales > Fabaceae > Adenanthera > Adenanthera pavonina. Next base: position 45,325,093 of record JAIVEN010000001.1, on the reverse strand, counting down.
TATCACAGAAGAAGTTGACGACGACGAAGAAGAGAGACGTGAGTATTGTGTAGAAGACAAGATGAAGATAAGAGAGAGTTTGAGAATTGTGAATTGTGAATGTGGTGGAGCCTGTGGGGTGAGGCTATATATTTTCAGGTGCTGCGGACGCAGCTGTTTTTTAAAACTTTGTATTATATTGAACCACAAACAATGGGTTTCCATATTCAAGGAGATTAGGGTAGCAAGAAAACAGGGGAACAAACCCCACTCTCATCGACAGCGCGTGTTCCCAACTCCCAATCATGGGGACTTCCATCCCCATCCCATTGGGGCGCATACGACGTGGAACAACCCACGACCACAACTCCCCCTGTTGTCTCAACCTCTGGTGTGAAATCAGAAAATCGATACCATCGCCAGATTGGCTTTTCCTCATCCCCAAAATATCCTCCATCTGCGCACCCAAATTACGGAATCTACCACAGGAGGAGGCGAACAGACCCAAGGGCAGAAGGGTAATTGAGTCTGAGAAGGGGACAGTGGGGGTACATGCAAATGGGTACAAAATTTAAGAAGAGAAGAAAGGGGCGCGTGGCAGGCACGATAAGGTGTCAGAGTGCGGTCGAATCGCCACATATTGAGGAATGAGGGCCCACAGGGGAAGCTCCTGGTTTTCGGGAAATGGTGGTGTGAGGATAAAAAAGCGGTTTAGGGGAAAACCGCATGCCGGTTTCCGGTTTTAGGTGTGGGACTGTGGGCGGAAGAATGTGACGGGGGAAGGAAGAAACACTGTGAGCCAATGGTTTTAAGGGGATGGTCCGATTTAGGTATAAAATTTGTACTAATTAAGAATCTTTATTTGCGCTGCTTATCATATAAGGACAACGTTGTTGCCCAACGAGGAATGGTTTAGTGCCTGAAGCTTTATTACTAGCTTGCATTAAAAAAAATGGAAGCTACAGTTGAATACTCGCGTTTTCCCATTCATTTGGTATTTTGCTTCTTTTTATGCTCCCAGATTAAGCCATCACCTTGTTTCTCTTTACACTGTTTGTAGACTAATATTAATATTTGATAATTGACTTCTACCAAATTTACTAGTACTACTTTAGTTCGCCGCCATTCTAGCCATTTGATTGAAAGCTTGATGATACTTGTATAGGCCTTAGCCAATTAGTTAATGGTCGATCAGTCAGTTTTGGTTTTACAGTTTTTAATGAACTAAAGAATTATTAATAAAGTTGATTTATTTTGATTTTAGGAACTACAGTGTAGACATGCTATAGAAACATGTAATGGATGAATAAACGCCTACATTAATAATTTTGTTACTTTAACTAAGCAGATGTTTGAAAATTTTCCTTGGAATAAATTAAATAATTCCGTTTTAAATGAAATGAAGCGTAGATTTTTTTTTAAGAAAGAAGTATAGATCACATATGATTTACGATGTGTCTGTGTGTGTTAGGATTGTAGATAATTTGCCCAAAAAAATACCTACAAATAAACTGCAAACTATATATTTCCAACTTTCCAAGAATTCAAATTCTATGATCTTATTGAATTAATGGAGCAACTACTTTACCATAATAATGTTTTATTACAATTGACAAACTTAAGTAAGTTATGCACTCAGTATCGCATTTCTTTTATTGAGTAAATTAAATAATTTTATTAATTTTGTTGAAATCATATAAATATTTTTTATTTTTAAAATATATATAAACTCTATTGAAATAAAGTTTTCTACACTTTAAGAGTTTAATCTAATATAAAAGCTTTTATCAAAATACTTCATTTAATTCATGAAAAGCATTTTGAATTGAATCAGCATCAAATATATATATATATATATATATATATATATAGAGTACATGTTTCCTTCCCTACCCAATGAATGAGTCAGCACCACACACCCCGATTCTCATTCTCACGAGCAACAAACACAGTTGACTGAGAAAAACTGAGATGGTGATTGAAGTGCATTATTCTCTTCGGTCCTCTATATATAGGGTTTTTTTATCCTGATCCTAAATATAAGACTCTTTACAATATATGAGGTAGTATTTATTATACATTTTCAAAAAATGCCCCTATTTAATGTATCTAATGAGAAAGAGAAAAAGATTAAATAAAGGTAGTTCTGGAAAAATGTTGAAATTTTCAGAGAAATTGAGATAGTTAATTAGTTTTAACTCTCATTTTTAATCCGCGTGATTCGTTTAAAAGGGCCTTATATTAAGGATCAAAGGGAGTAATAATTAATTTTAATTATTAGTAATAAATTACTGTATAAAAAGTGTAAATATTTTTGACTCAAAATAAAACATAATAAACGCAGTACTAAATGGTGCATGGTGGCGGCCAAAGACTTTAATTTGGAGAAAGATGATGGGCAGCCAGCTAGGTTTTGTTAATTACAAGAGAACTGAAGAAAGAAGGAAATGGAGAAATAGTTGTACCATATAGTATTGAAGAGCCAAAAACATGGGGAACCTGGTTCCTTGAATTTGACTTTTTTTTTATTTTCCAAATTTTCTGCGTTCGATCATGGCTGTAAAATAGCAATAAAAGATCAATATGGTAGGAAGGAACATTGAATGTGCCCTTATTACTATGCCGGCGATCAATTTGCTTATTTAGTCTTCACCAGCTTCTTAGACTCATCAACCTACAAGAGGGACCACTAGGAGCAAATGGAATATGCATGCACAATCACATACATAATAGATAGGTATCTTTGAGTTTTTTTTTTCTTTGGTACATTATTATTAATTGTTAGGTGTTTTCTAAGATAGATAGTACGTGTGGTGTTGCCTGGTTCCGTCTGTGAGCCTTTCAATATTTCTCATATCAAATTTGGAAAAAGAGAAAGGACGATATATATATATATATAATATGATGAGAGAATGCCGTGCCTAAAGCTATATATGTCTTTTGACCTTAGTACGATAGAGAAACCAACATAATTAATTAATTAATTAATTACCAATCAACATGCGGATCGTGAAGCATACAGATCATGTGCTAGCTGCCTTTCTTGCAAATTATGGTATCCCATTGGATCTCAGGTATAGGTTCTTGTTGCATCAAACTCCGACTGATGAGTTGCAGAATATGTCCTTCCTGATGTTGCTTTACAGGTTTCTTGCTTTAGAATGTCATATATGTTCGAGGTATCTTAATTTGTCTTGAATGCCCTTTATATTACCAAATATATATATATATATTATTTATCAATTACTCCAAGGCAAATTGAATGCACAGTATCTCTAATTTTAGTTACTGCCAGTCATGATGCATTCATCAGGGTTTTCGGGCTTTGTAAATGTAAAATATTTCAGTTTCAAAATAATTAACTTAATGATTATAAATATATATATATATAATCAATGATAAAGAAAGTGGTAATATTCATTAATCATCAATAAGATCGACTTATCCACTGTATAATAATTGAGAAAGCTATTAAATATATTTAATTGTTAAAAACTTTAATTATATTTATCATTATATTAGTTCTACAAATAACTACATTTTCCTCCCCGCACAATACGGATGGCACATGGGAGACATTTTATTTAATTTTAAAATATATTAAATAAAAAAAATCATTACTAACTCACCCTGTAAAAAAAGATATTAAATAATACTAATTAAAATTAATATAGATTTTAAAATTAAAAATATTGAATTTTTTTTAAAAGAAGTGTGGCTCACCTAAAAAATGAGAGAACATGGACCTCACTTACAAAAATAAAAAATAAAAAAAATGGGACCACTTAAACGAAAGAATAAAACAGAATAAAAAAAGACATGAAGTCCAAAGTAGGATGAAGCCACAACTAATGCACAATACTGGCTCCATCCTACTTTTTATTATACATTGATTTGTCTAGTATATATGTGTAAGTTATAGACTCTTTTTAATTCTAAATATAAGATATTTTTACTTGATATTAGATATAAAACCCTTTTTAGAATATGATGTAATGCTTATTATGTATTACAAAAAAAAATATCTATATTTAGTTCATAAAAGAAAGAAAAAAAAAGAAATTAAATAAGAGTAATTTTGAAATAATATTGTGATTTTTTAAAAAATTAAGATAATTAACTAATTTTAACTCTTATATTTAATTTATGTAATTTAATTAAAATAATTTTATTTTAAGAATCCTATTAAATTAAATATGGTACATATTATAATGTGAGTAAATGATGAAAAGTTTTATACCACCAGCAGTAGTACTAAAGCCGTCAGATTTTTATGAAGCGTATAAGATACAAAATTGTGTAAATTTATTTTTCTCTTCCGGAAAGGATAGAAGAAATAAAAGAGGGCGACAAGTGGAGGATACATTCAGAAGGGGAGATTGGAAGAGAGGCAAGTTGCAAAGTGCATGCAGAAGCAACCAAACGACAGCATGCAAATGGGTCATGAACCCTTTGGCCTTTTCTAATTCACTCACGTAACTGCGTGTGCAGCCGCATCAGACGCCACGTGTTCCTTAACGACACCTTGACAAAACGACGCTTCTCTGTCTTCGGAAGCTCCCGGGTGGTAATGTTTTTGAATTTGAAAAAAAAAATTAATGAGAACTTCATGTTATTAAATAGTAATTTTTTTCAAAGGAAAACATTTTTTTTTGCCTGAAATATACTCTCAAGGCATAAACGAAAAGAAGGAGAACTACGTAAAAGTTAAATAACAGATTACAATTTTCAGACGTGTATAAGAATTTTAAGTAAACAAGAATTTGTATAAATAATATTTTGTCAAGCCTCATAAGATCAATTGACGGTTCTCTAAAGTGCAGTAATGGCATACGCACACACGTACGCTTATATATATCTATATATGCTTATTCAAGAGATCAAATTATATTAAATATATGCGTTATTTTTCTCTCATATTTCTCTTACCTGTGCTTTTGTTCGTATGATCCCAACACTTAACCGTAAAATTTACCGTATAATTTATGTTACAAGCTTCTCATTAAACATTTTTTCTGCATTGTGGGCAATCTAAGAAATAAGTCACGCTCGCAATAAATTTTATTATATATTTATGCAGTCTTTTTAAAGAAATATTTTTGTCAAAATGCATGAGCTGATTAAAACAATTGTAATTATCACATATTAATAGTGTGGTTTTCTATATATTTTATATTGCATATGGTTGATTTTTAACCGATACAATCCAATAGAGTTTAATTAGTATTGTGTTTACTTCTTCCTCAACCATCATTTATTTAGTATTACGTTAACTCAAAATATCTATATTATGAAGAAATGTTCAGACCTAATTTCTTTTCCTCAAAAGTTTAATTTATAAGGTTAAAATCTTTCGTGAAGCATCGTTTCATTTCAACAATTTAAACAGTTATAACCTATAAAATTAAAAGAATTTGTTGTGTATCTATTAAACTAAACGTCTATATTTCTGCATTCATACATTTTTTTTCAGAAAAAAAGTAATACATGAGAATGTGATTGTATTTTAGTACCAATATTTTATTATTGTACTCATTTATTTCCGTCTTTCTATTTCTTCTCTGAATACAGTTATTTTTATAAATATAAGAGATTAGAATTGCTATCAAAAGGTAAGCTACTAGATAGAGTAGCATGTGAGGTTTAAGCTAGCAAGGTCATCCATAAAAAAATAAATAAAGAAAGAAAAAGCTTTTAATTAGGTCAAACTGATCTCGAAAGTAAATGGTATAAACTAATAGCACTCTAATAAACTAAACTCCCTTATTCCAAAACATACATATGCTTAACCTAACTTGTCTCATTATTTTAGTCAAGAATTCTCATGAAGACGTCTTGGTGCATGCATTTAGCAGTTGTAAACACTTATTTAATCTGGTCTCATTCAACAAATAATAATCAAAGTGAATATTTTATTGTGATTCTTATATTGTGATAGTGGAGTTCACATGCTTTCCCATCAACTAATTAATTGGTTTACTATCAATCGCCTCAACAATTTTACACACACACACACACACACACACACACAAAAGGTATAAAGATAAGGACAATATATCCAACTTGGATTAAGTTATTAATTTATTATAATCACGTTAGACCAGAAGAATAATACAAAAGCTCAAACTTCTTTTAAGTGTGGTTACACGAATGATGACAATCCATTACATATATCTTTTAAAGGGAAAAAGATCGAGTACACCACCAGCTAGTGTCTTCACAACTTTTTTTTATTATATATATATATATATTAAAATATTCATATCATTACAATATATTGGGGAAATTAGTGTAACCCTCACACATTGTACCTTAATTACAATTTTGATACGTACTGAAATTGCAGAAGTAATACTTTACTCACTAAATTTTCACATAATTAAATTGTCTCGTTACTTTACGTTTCAGTTATTTATAAAATTTCTTCACATTTTCTGACTTGCTTTATCCACCATCATAATAGTTTTTAACTTTAATTAGACACATTTTTTCATATATATTATATAGAGTATGAGATAGGTTAAATTATTTATGAATTGTCAATAGTATGTCTTGCTATAGATTTTATATTTTATATGATTAATTAATAATTTATATGTAACATTTGTACAATTTTTTTAAAGCTTGAGATAAAAATATCATATATTGAAGTTCGTATACCTCAAACTATAAAAAAAAAAAAAAAGAAGTTCGTATACCTCATAACTGTAATTAAATAATATTCCATACGTATTTTTCCTAATATATTAAACAAAAATAACTTTAGCCTCATATTTAATTATTTATTTAATTATAAACCAGTCATAAAATCATAAAAGTTTGGAAGTTATCATCACTCTCAAGGGGTGGTGTAATTCAGGCTTTTAATTGGGTGGACAAAATATGTTTATTTGTTTTATCTTTTATAATTAAATATTTATATATGAAAATAAACAAAGTTCGTATTTGATATAACATTATAGTAATATATATATATATATATGGCATTTTGTATTGATTATTTTACAATGAAAGGTCCTTTCTGTTCAGTCAACAATGTTAATTAACTAGATCTTTGGCTCGACTTGATATATTTATGTAACAGTTATTATTATATCACGATCCGTTGGGTCGTATATATTTTTTCTTTAAAAAAAATAAAATAATCCCTTTGATCCAAAATATAAGTGTTATTTAACTAATTATATTTACTTATTAAATTTGTTAAAAAATATTATTTTCCAATAATATCACTATTTAATGTATTACATTTAAAATTTATTATTACCTCTAATTTAATGGCAGATAAGAGCATAATAAAAAAATTTAATATTTTAGAAAATATTAAACATGACTTATATTTTAGATTAAAAATTTTTAAAATAATACTTACATTTTGAACCGATGGAGTATGCTATATGCCAACTTGCTTCAATTATATATATAAATAAAAGAAAATGTTTTAAATTATAGACAGCTTGCATGCCGAATCTAGTGCGTCTCAAATTCCCATGCTCTTTTTATACCTTAACACATTTGTCCCTCGGTTTTGTTCTATTTGTCTCCCAGGTGGATGATTAAATAAGTTCATATTCCCTCCATTTCTAATTATAATAGAGTTTTAAATGTTTTTTATATATCAGGAAAGTTTAAATTATTGACTTTTACCCATATCCTACCTCATCCTTATCACCTAAACTAGTTTCAGGTAGTTTCGTATTAGAATTTTGAAACTCTACACTTATCTCAAAATATAAGAGATATGGATAAAATTTATGGAGTAATTAATATTATTTTCCTTTTATACCCTTGAGTAATTAAAATTGTATTGGTAATTATCAGTAACTAATTAATCTCATTCCAGATTTTTAATATGGACAATTTTAAAAAAAAAATTAAAATTATAGCACAATTAATAATTTAACTGCTAAAATTATTTTTTCTTTGAGGCAGAGGAATTGAAATTTGTACATATTAATATGGAAGAATTAAAGTGAGAAAACTGTTGGCCAAATAAGCAATAAATTAATCAAGGAAGTATAACATCATATTTAGGAAATACTACCGTGTATGCATATATTAAGGGAAGTTTTACACTAACAGCTTCGATATTAATTACTCATAATTTTTATTCATCTCAATTCTATTGAGATTTGTGATCTATAATTCTTAATATAGTAGTATTTACTCAAGATCTTGACAAAATATATAACTATGATCAATTTTGAAAATTAATTATTGTTAATAATGAAAAAGTTACACTAGAAATTGATGCAAAGTTACATGAAAAGTTAAGATTGAAACGCCAAGCACAAGATCATGAAACGTGTGCTGTTTTCTTTATATATGTGGTTGATAAATTATATGAAGTTGGGAAATGCAACAAGTCAAATATGTTGCATGTGAGTATGTTTCTACTTTACTCCGATCCTATATATAAGATATTTTATCTTAGTCCTGAATATAATACCTTTTATAATATATGATATGGTATTTATTATATATTTTCAAAAAATGTCCCTATTTAATGCATCCAAAAAGAAAAAGAGAGAGATTAAATAAGGGTAATTTTAAAAAAATGTTAGAATTTTTGGATAAATTGAGGTAGTTAATTAGTTTTAATCTCACTTCTTAATTCATGTAATTTGGTTAAAATGATCTTATATTAAAGATCAGAGGCTGTATTAATCATAAATAGTAAATAAAGATAAATATGAGAATATAAAACGTGGTTAGCTAGGCTGAAATGGATGATTCTTTTCAGAGCATTAATTTATCGAAATCAAGAGTGTGAAAAGGACAACAATATTATTAGAAATTACTCTATCTATTTCTTTTTATCTGTAATTTTTTGAGCAATTTTTTTATTTATTTGTCACTTAAAATAATATTAATTACTATTTTTTCAATTATACCTTTATCTATTATTTTAAAAATAAAAATAATATTAATTACTCATTCTTATCTATCTATTTAATAAAAAACATGTTAGAAGATTTAAAATAAATTCTAATGCATTAATCATATTAATTAATTAATCTATGTATTAAAACTTAAATGATACATAACTTAAAAATTAAAGAGCCAAAAAAATGTCAGAAGTTACATAATTAAATATGAACAAAAAAACTACAAGTAAATTACATAAATTTCTCTTAAATTTTGTTAAAATTATTTAATTTTTATATTTTTAAACAAAAAAAATCATAAAATTTTGTTAATATCGTAAAAAATATAAATTTTATAACAAATTATATTATTTATAAACTATAAGTAATCTGATTCATTATGTAGATTCTGTGTAATTTATCCAAGCCCAACTTATTTATTCATTTTAAACAAAGGATAAGTAGATAGAGATGAGAAGAAAGTTGCGCTGAAAAAGGACAAGAACGCAAGAAATCGATGTCCAAATTGAAAAACGCCATTTCATATATATAATATTATTTTTTGACGTGTCTGGAAGCTCCAGTTTTGTAGGAAAGCTGTGTCCGTAGATACAGCCTTAGCCCACAGCCCCACACCATGGGCGACCCTCATTTCCACATAATTAAAAAAAAAAAAAAGTTAACTTCCTACCCGTCTTTTAAATTATTTAATTTAAAATCGGATTGGGAGTGAGATTTACGCTACTCATCGATGAAAAGTAAGTGTATAGATATACATAATAGAAAACAGAGGATTTAAATTAGCGGATTTGAAAGTGGTTTTATATAATACCATAAGTTTAATTAACCAAAAAAAATTCAATTTAAATTTTTTTATCTCATTAAATACAATTTACTTTATCTTCAACCGGAATATATGCTCATTTTTAAAGGTAAAGGGACTTTTCAAAAATTAATTTTAAAATTATGTCTAAAGATATAATAGCAACTAGCAAGAGAAGAAATAAATTTTAGGGGGAGATAAAATTTCAAATAATTAAAAGGAAATTTTTTAATGACAAAATCATCATGTCTTTGTTTTGGATTTCTATAATAGAATTTTTTTTTATTTATAAGATTCAAATTTCAAATTTTATTTAAGAAATGTTTGGCTTTCCTTATTATTTAATTCAACTGTTGTTAGCGTTGTTTCAAATTTTCAATTATTAGATGAATTTTAAAATAGATCAATCTTTGATCATTAATAAATTAGAAAATTCAACCTTCATTTAGTTCGAAATATTTCTAATATTGATAAAAAAAATTAGTTAAAATATATACAAATAAAAAACCAGTAAAATCATTTTATACATATACTTCCTTATGTCTTATCTTATTTTACTTCTAAATATAAGATATTTTTTATAATAAAAGGTAACATTTATTATGTATTTTAAAAAATATTTATCTTTAATGTATCTCAAAAAGAGAAAAAAAACTAAATATAAGTAATTTTGAAAAAATATTATAATTTATAAAAAATTAAAATAATTAACTAATTTTAATTTTTATATTTAATTGATGTGATTTGAATGAAAGAATTCTGTATTAAAAATAAAAGAAAATAATATTTATATATGTAGTTATTATATATTTTAAATATAGTAAAACTTATTAAAAAATTATAAAATATTATTTATGAGTTGTAAATTCTACATCTCATGATTGAAGGAGGGGATACAGATAAGAAGAAATGAAAGAGTAGAAGAGTGGAGAAGGATACGGAAGAATTTTGGGAGGTCGGAAGTGTGGAAGAAGGGAGAGCGCGTGGATGTGAGAAAGGCGGCCATAAACAAAATATCAAAACTTTATTATTATTATTATTATTTTTCCCAATTTCGTTGGAATCAACACGTCATCATTCCACTTTCATAGCTCCTGGTTTTTGGGAATCTGTGTTTCCTTCCCATTTTTTTAATTTTGTTTTATTTCATTCGTTTTCCTCATTTCTGGTTTTGGAAAAACTGACGAACGGTTTGTGGTTTCCACCCCTCACCACCAGGTCCACCACAACCATCTTCTCAGGTACGGATTATCATTATTAATATTATTATTTAAAATTTTTTCGTCAATCTTAAAGACGTACTTTTTTGATACATACTTTAATTAAAATTATAGTAAATTCAACTCCACGGTTTATATTAACCTTATGACTGTCTTTATTTTATTTTTAAAAAAGTTAATACTTAAATTAGATATGTTTCGTATGCATTGTATTAAACTTGAGGTCAATCGTATTATTTATAAGTGATAATATGATTTGTTAAAGATTGATGTTTTATATTCATATTGACTTTTGATATATATATATATATATATACAGCATATAATAATAATAATAATAATCCATCTTGCAACATTTCGCTTTTGAAATTATTTTTTAATTATGTGATATAAATATACATATTTTTTATATTGCATGTAGCATGAAAACTGAATTTAATTATCTATGAATAATGTAGCTCGATATAAATTTTATATGTTATGTTAATAATAAAATTTGATTGGGATTTGGTTTGATTCAATGAGATTTTTTTTTGGCTAAAAATGATATAATGTTATTAGTAAATTATAAACTGAACATGATTGAATGTTTTACTTTCAAACTTAAATGAAACATCCTCCATGTATTGCGTGAGGAAAAAAAATCTAATTATTAGTAAGTGAAAAGAAAATTACAAAGAAAAAGGTTCAGAAATAAAAGAGAAAGATCTAAATATAGCAAGGAGGTCCCTCATATTTGAGGTGAGGTAATAGACTAACAAGACCAAAATAAAGGACTTCTAGGGACACGAAGTCTAGAAATATTTTGATTATGCATGACAGCGTATATAAACAGAAAACAGACAAGGATTAGGAACAGAAGATTGAGATGAAATCCAGAAAGAGTGTTGCATAGAGATGTAAGAAAACTTGTACATTGTCCTTCTGTGTAGCTGAAGTTGTTAATCTAGGTTCATTTGAGAGAAGAGTCCATTGAGAAAGATAAATTGCACTTAGGCCATATTTGGTAAGGATGAGCCATTTTGAGAGAAATAGAAAGTAAAAAGAAAATGGGGAGAAGAATTCCATGAAAATATTATATTTTATTTATAAAAAGCTTGAATGAGGTATACCAAGCAAATTTCATATGAATTTCTCTCTTTCAAGAAACTTTTTTCGTTTATACCAAACATAGTCAATTCTTCCACCTCTCCTTCTTCTATTCTTGGACGTAGAAAGGGAGAAGATCCAACAAGGATGAAGGAAAGTCACAAAATTGCCAATTCACATTGGCTTGGGAATTTGTTGCAATAATATCCAAGGAAAGTGATGCAGCAGTGTTATAAGAAGATAAAGTCCAACTAGCTATACTTGTATATATGACATTAGAAGGATTCCATTTCTTCCCTCTGCGAATGGCATCATTCCTCTCCTTCCAGATATGATAAAGCAACAGCAAAATGTGAGCAATATCAGAAAGGTCCTCGATAAGAGCGAAAACTCCAACTTTTAATCCAAAACGAGATCCAAACTACAGAGCCCTTGCAAATTCACATGTTACAAAAAGATGCTCTCTTGATTCCACATCAATAATACCAAGATGATGTGCCATCAGTGTGGATTTTAAGGGTAAAGAATTATTTACAAGTTTCCAAGAGAAAAGCAAGAGCCTTTCAAGTAATCTAATCTTCCATAAAGATGGTCAATTGAATGACAAGACACACTAGCATTCGAATTGTTCTTTGAAAGAAAATTATAGGCCTTAGAAACTAAATAAGCACCATTATTACAGAGAGTCCAAATGAGTTTGTCTTGACGACCTGGAAGAAGTGAAAAAGGCGTCTTGGCAATGACAGAGGAGTAGAGGAATTAAGAATATAACTCCGAAAGGAGACTTTTGCTCTAAATTCCAATATCATGCAGTTATAAGATCCCCCACGGAGCAAATTGACTGCATGCACCACCAGAGGTGGTTAAACAAAGAAATACTTTTACCATCACCAATACTCCAACATAAATTATTGAAGACAATATCTTGACATGGTCTAAGAGAATACATTTGTACATAGGAGAAAAAGATAAGGAGATAAAGGATCTCCTTGCCTTAGTCCTTGACATGGTCTAAAGAATCTGAGACTGTACTATTGATAATGACTTGATAGTTAACAGTTGCAACACAACTCATAATCATGGCAATCCATCTCTTAGGAAACTGAACAAGAATGGATCTGAAAAACACCCAAGGGATTTTATCAAAGGCTTTCGAAACATCCAATTTATAAGCACACCATATATCCCTGCTTATATTTACTCATGGATTGAATCTCGTGCATAAGTTCTGCTGCTATAACCACATTATCATAAGTGAGACATCCTTCAATGAAACCATTCTAATAAGGAGAAATGACATCCTTCATGATACAGCAAAGAACTTTTGAAATAATTTTATAGCAAACACAACAAAGACTAATTGGTCTAAAATTAGCTGGAGTTTGAACACTTTCTCCTTTCTTAATACGGATGCTAAAAATTTTGCTGAAGCAAAAGGATGAAGGGTAACCAGAGAAAAAGAAATCATTGATAAGATGAAGAAAATCTTCTTTGAAAATATTCCAATAAGACTGAAAAAATTGAGCATTAAATCCATCAGGACTAAGAGAGCTATCAGGAGTCATACTTCGAATGGCCCTGTCAAGTTCACAAGCAGAAAAAGGTTTATCCAATCAATCTTACTGTTGAGAGTTAAGAACAGGTAAATTAATCTGATTAAGCATGTCAGAAATTTCCTCTATGGATTGAGAAGCTTCAGGTCTTTATAAGTTTTGGAAACAATCACGCATAATTGATTTTATTTCACCGGGGTCCTGTCTCCAAGTACCATTAATAGCTTCATGAGTTGTGATGATTTGGATTGTTGAAATTTTGATGGAGTTATTATTGTACAATTTAATAAGTCCAAGGGCGCGTATTAAATAGAATTTTTTTCAAGTATCCAGATTGGAGATTCTAGGCTAAATAGTGGCTATTAATTTAGCAATTTAAATCTGGTTTGTTATGTCTAAAAAGTGATTTATTATTTAAAAATTTTATACAAAACAAAAATTATTTTGTGTTTGTTGACAAAGCTCTTTTTAATTGGAAAATAATTTTTAATTATTCAAAATAACTTCTTAAAATAATAAACAGTATGATTTTTCTACATTCTGCGTATTTTTAAAAGTTTAAACAAAATTTTCAATTTCTTTAGAAGTTTTTTTTGGTTGTGTATTGATCATTGGAGGTAGGAGGATGATTAGGCGCTTTAAATAGGAATTTGTTGTGTGTGTGCATACTCCAGACTGGAGATTGGAGATAAGCAGGTTGCTTGTGATTAATGTAGTGTACTTATTTCTACCCAAAAAAACGGTGGTGTACTTTTTTTTTTTTTTTTTAATGAAGAGTGGTGTACTTATTGGATTTAATTACCAAGGCTGCTTAATTTGTAATGTCAAATTGCATTGTTCTAAAGCTGTTAAGCTCAAGTAATACAACTTGTCTTGCTTGTACAGTACTGAATGTCTATAAAGATGTAATAGGATTTTTTTTTTCGGCCTGAAGATCTATGTAATAGGATTAACCTTTCAATAAATAACAACTGTAGATGTAACACGATAACATATTCATTTCATATATTGAGATTATTATGGAAACTTTGATTTATATATATATATATATATATATATTTTAAAAAAAACCTAGGATAAAATTGGTTCAGTGCAAAAGTCGACTGATACGGCCAATTTTTGTTCCTTTTTTTTTTTTTTTAAATAAAGAAAAGAGTACAAGGGCCTTGTCACAGAAAAAGAGCAAGGCACCTGAAAAGATAAATAACAGCAACAAAAAAAACACACACACAAATCAAAGGTCAAACAACATCAGGTACGTAGAAGTAGAGGTGACACAATAAGAGAGCTCAAAGGAACTATAAACTTCCAACATATGAGCCCAAAAAGGGTTCGTTTGTACTGTTAGAAACCGCGTTTTATTATTATTCCCATTCTCTTGTTTGATCGTAGTAATCAGGATCCATTCTTCCAAGGGTTTACAGAAGAAGAAGTCCATGTAAAGATTGTCTTGAGAGATCAGGATCCAGCTCGATTGAGCTAAAGGACACTCACTCAGAACGTGCATGTGCAACATCAATTCTCATTCCTGGTTCCACAAAGATCGCAGGAAGCATGTCCAATTATCTTCCTATGTAGGCATTCTTCATTAGTTAATAGTCGACCCTTAAGAACGAGTCAAAGAAAGATGCATACTCTTCGAGCTTCAGCCCACTTCCAAATAAGTTTTCATTTTTTATTCTTGTCATAATTCCATTCACGTTCCTAATTAATTAGCCGATCTTCATGAAACCCCAAAAAAAAAAAGCTTCATCCCAAATTGCAATGATGCTTTTCCAAAGATGAGATAGCAGATATGTTCTTAGTAACTTCATATATGAACATCAGCATTCCAAGCATATTTTCGTCGTAGTACCTACACACATAGAGAGTCACGAGAAGCACTAATGAGTGTCTGGTCAAGTGATAAAGGGCTTGATCAGCATTTCTCGAGATAAAGTATAAAAAGTGTTACAAGAAGCAATTGATTTATAAGCAATTTTAGAATGAAAAGCATTATTTTGGACTTGCATAAATTTTGTCCAAGTTTTTCAACTTCAAAATTTTCTAATATAAGGATATTATTAATAAGTAATTTTTAAATATGTATATAAATATTATTTGAACTGTGAAGCTTGTTATATCCTTAATGAGTTTTTAAGAGCTAATTCACCTAAATTTTTCATAAATTATATATATTGTACTATAAAATTAGAAAATTTGAATTTGAATATTCCAACGATCCAAAAGCTATAGGAAAGATTCCATTTAAATATAAAAAAAGCAAGATAATTTTAAAAAACTATCCCAATTTATCCTAATTCCCCAAAAGGACCAAGGTAGGAATCTGGAATTAAAATTAAAAGGAAAAAGATGAAAATGCCCTTTCAACAATAGTGCCCCATTTACAAGTAATAATAGTATATTTGTAAGTGATAATAGTATATTTAAATAATAATATCAGTTGCAAATGGGGCTATGTCACTTGTAAATACACTATTATTACTTACAAATGAGTCATTTTTATAGGAAGAGTATTTTCATTTTTTTTTCCATCCAATTTTAATTCCAAATTCCTATCTTGGTATTTTTTAGAAATTAGGGTTAATTGGGGTAGTTTTTTTTTTTTGGAATTATCTTACTTCCTTTATATTTAAATGGAACTTTCCTAAAACTATATCACCATGAAATAGATTTAAATTCATTTTCCCCCTTGAAAACAAACTTAGAGTGGCTACTGTATATATTTGAATGAAACTTAAATTGAGTCCTATTATTTTGAGGCTTATAAACAGTACAATTATCCATTTTTTATATTATATATATTTTTTATAATAACGCAATAACTTTCATTTTTTCCCAAAAAAACAACTTTACAGCAAGTAGCTGTACATCAAAAGAGATATAATTGGGAGTCATCTTATAGGAAGGGTTCCCTTAATTACTATCTTAAAACTATAAAAACCAAAAAGAACTAGTTAGTGATAAACCCAATTTTCATAAAAAAATTCTTCTCAAAACTTTGTTGTTTTGCCTTGCACAACAATTGCATCAAGCACATACTTATGTTTTTATTGCTCTGGAAACAATTTGGACTGTGGCGCTTTTGTTGTTATGTATGCGAGCATTCCTTTCCTTTCATACATGATAAATCACTATTGCAAACCCCACATATAATATGTTTTTGAAGCATAAATACCTTCTAAATCGCATTGTTAACCATCCTCTCCCACCTATTAAATTGATTTGAAACACACGTGATTTCCATCTAGTTACACACATCTACTAACAATTCTCTTGCCCATGGGCATTGAAACATAGAAAGATGTTTAACAGATTCAACCTTAGCACCATATAGAATACAACTTAAGTCCACCACAGGGATGTGAAGGTGAAATAATTTGGTCTTTGTGATTAATCTTTTCTGGATTGTTAACCACATTTTTTTTTCACTAGCAACAACTTATCAATGCCAAATTTTCCCCAAACTCTTTTAAAGAAATCTTTAACAACATGAAAGACAGGATTAGCTCCCAAAATATAGCATTTGGCGGTATTTCTCTAGTAGTCAATTTCAGGTTTAACATCTTCTAGTTCAAGTTTTACACCAGGCCGCTTAGTAGAAATAATTTGAGGGGCCATATATTGAAGTTTGCATCTAGCACCATGTAGCTTTGAGAGTCGAATTTTTCCCAAATTGAAACCGCGTTTTTAGCTATCTTCGAGTTGCCCTGTAATTGAGATTCACTCTCATAAGCTTCACTGCGTTTTAGAAGTTTCACCACACCCTGCAATTTCTCCTTCACAGCTGAGTTCTGCTTCATTTTTCTCCAACTCTTATTCGGCTTCTCAGAGTTAGCATTTGAAACCAATCTCTCCCCAAAGTCTGTGTTTCCATTTTCGTCTCCATCAGATGCAATAGAGTCTCTCTGGGCATCTTCGAACCTCCTTTGTGCATCCAGAAGTTTGATCTAATTAGTCTTGGCCACCTTCTTCTTCCCAGCCATGGCTGTGGTTCACGTTAGCAAAGGACTCTAATGTGTACTGAGAGAGAAGTCGAGTAGCAGTGCCATCCCCTCATTAAATTTATATTTTATATACTCTCTCTGTGTTATTTTAAAAGAATTTTAAAATTTTCATTTTATCTGCCTTTTTAAAAAATCAATGAAAAATTAAGTATTTCTTTCTAGTTATACTCTTTAAGTATTTAATAATATTTTGTTTCAGAAGACCAATAATATGAATAATAAAAAAATAACAAATAAGGATAATTTAATAAGATTGCATTATTAATTAAGTTATTCATTATTTTTCTTAATTTTTGTGTCAAAATCTTATTCTCTCTATTCCCTATTATAAGACACATTTTTGGAAAATTAAAGTTTCAAATTATAAGTTATTTTATGAAATTTATAGAGCATTTAATATTTTTTTCATTTTTATCCTTTTTTGGACTATACAAAAGAGTTATGGTGGAAAGAGATTAAAAGAGATATAATTAAAATGAGTTATAATTTAATGAAGGTAATTTTAGTAAGTTATGTTAATTTTTAAAAATATTAAGACTTTCAACTAGTTTTTTTAGATATGTGTAATGTAAATAAATATGATTTATAATAAAAAAAAATAAAAGATAAATAAAACGGCACGATGGGAGAATCTATAAATAATATTCTAGTGTGTGTATACATTTTACAAAAACGCATGCTAAAGACGTTAAATTCTCCAATGCTGTGGGCTACTTGCGGACGCAGCAAGAAAAAACCAACAGGTTGGTGTGGGTCCCACCTACTAAAGCTTACCATCTCTCAGTTTGACAATTCCTCTTATGGTAATTAAATCTTTAATTAAGTTGAAAGCTCTTAGTGTCTAGAGTATTTGTTTAGTCGTGATCACTACTATAAAAATATAATTTAGTGAGGAAATTTAGCGAGAAATCACTTATCCCTCGCTAAATAATCTAAATAGCGAGAAATTAACGACGAATTAAATTTAGCGAGGGAATTAGCGAGAAATATCCTTTTCCTCACTAAATTAGCGAGGAATTAGCGAGGAATTTTTTATTCCTCGCTAAATTATCATAAATAGCGAGGAATCTAGCGAGGGATTTGTCCCTCGCTAAATTTTTTAAAATTAATTTTAATAGATTAAAATTATTTTATTAAAAATTTAATTTTAATGAATTAAAATTTTTTAATAATTATGTTATAAAATTATTTTTATCAGTTGATTATTTTAAATTAATAAAAATAGTTAGATTAATTTTTATAACTTGTTGGCAAAAAAATGAAAATGAAAATTCATTTATTACAAAATTCAAAATATAAAATATTTTATGATATTAATAACTAAAATTATAATTTATTTTTATTTTTTAACAATATATTAATTTATAAATATATGTGTGTAAATAAATAATATATATTTAATATTTCATATAAAGACTGCAAATACAATACAGTTCAACTGGCAAAAGTCTGAATATAAAGGCACTAAGAGCAGGAGGTCATGGGTTCGAACCTAAGCAAATGCATATTTGAAACAATTATATTACATGGCAGTGACGTGTCGCAATCACGGTGATGTGGCATGGGTGGCGGGTGACATGGCAATGATGTGACATGGCGTGGTCTTGGTGGTGACATGACAATTTTGAATTTTTTGTAGTTTAGCGAGGAAATAGCGAGGGATTAAATCCCTCGCTAAATTTAGAGAGGGATTAAATCCCTTGCTAATTTCCTCGCTAATTTAGCGAGGAATCAACTCATTCCTCGCTAAAATTAGCGACGCGTTTTTAGCGACCAAATTAGTGAGGGATAAAATCCCTCGCTATTTTCAATTTGGGAAAAATGGCATTTAGCGAGGGATTTGTCCCTCGCTAAATGCTATTTTTCTAGTAATGGATCTACAGTTTATATTATTTTAAGGGCACATATAATTAATTAGTTAATAATTAGATGGGCTGCGTGGATTCAAAAAACTCCACCCACCCTGTGGAATCTTCAGTTTAATAAAATGACCAAATTGTATAT
Organism: Adenanthera pavonina; assembly: GCA_026686845.1. NCBI lineage: Eukaryota > Viridiplantae > Streptophyta > Magnoliopsida > Fabales > Fabaceae > Adenanthera > Adenanthera pavonina. Next base: position 45,305,551 of record JAIVEN010000001.1, on the reverse strand, counting down.
TCAAACTTCATGCCCTATAATCATCCTATATGTCTAATTAGCGTTATCGATTAGGTTAGAATCTTTAATCATTTAAAATATATATCATCATCATTGTTGAACTGAAGTGGACTCAATCCAGGCCAATAATTTTATGTTCTGTTTTTTCTCTATTATGTTATTTATTTTCCTGTTCCATCATATATTATAAAATATTTTATAAATTTATTCCCATAATACAAGATTTTTTATAAAATTTAGTTGAGTATTTATCAATTTTTTCTAATAATAACATTCATAAATTCACTTTTCAACTAACCAACCCTTTTTTTTAAAAAAAAGCTAAGAAAATTAATGAAAGGTATATTTGGAAAGATGGTAATTAAATTTTTATACAATTGAAGACTTCCAACTACTTTTAACTACCTTTCTTAATATGTATAATAATTTTTATAAAACATTATATAATATAAGATGGAAGTAGTATTTTAGTAATTCTTAACTCAAGTGAGAGGAAGAGAGGAGTTGTCATCATTTGTGTTGTAGTGAGATTAAATACTATATACTAAATACGTGTATATTATGAATGTAAAATAGAATTTGTTGGGCGTCACATTAATAAGTCATAGATAGTTTGTTATTAAAAATAGTAAATTTTTTCTCAAAATCCGAGCAATTTTTCTTTTCCATTCATTCAATACTTATAAGACATTTCTAATTGCTTCCTTTAGATTAAGAGGGAAGTTACATTCTTAAAATTCTAAAAAAAAAAATAAACATTCATTTTTTACTCTTATTTATTACTTCATCCGATTCAAAATATAAGTTTTTTTTAGAACTTTTTTTGGGTCAAAATATAAGTCCTTTTTAGATAAAGTTAAAAGCATTAATGATTTTTTTCCTAATTTATTCTTGTCATTAATTAACTCATGAGAGAAAAATTTATTTTGGAAATTACATTTACTAAGGATAATATTGGAAAACAATGTAAATTTTTGACAAATTCAAGTAATTTAACTCATTTTCTTCGTTTGTGTGTATTTTATCAAAGAAGATTTATGTGTTGGATTGGAGAGAGTATAATAATGCAATTCTTGTTAAATAAAGTTTTTAATCATTATTAAGCGAGAAAATGTGAAACCAATTAAAATAAGGTTAAGAATATTATCATTGATCAGTCATACAAAAATTCTATTGACAATTTACGAGGTTAAGAAATAAATGATTAAAAACAAAACAAAAATAATGTTACTAAATATTACAAGGTGCCTTATAAAAAGGATCAGAAAAAACTTTTGAAAGGTATCTTATAAAAAGAACTAGAGGATATTTTTCATATATGTCAATAAAGTTTAAATTCTAGAAATTCTAGAAAGAGGAATACAATTTTCAAGAAACCTTTAAGCTATCATCTCTTCCCTATTGCAAAGGAAAAACATACTCCCTCTGGTTCTATATATGAAATCTTTTTTCCTGTCCCTAAATATAAAACCCTTTACAATATACAAAGTAGTATTTATTATACATTTCCAGAAAAATGCCTCTATTTAATGTATTCAAAGAGAAAGAGAAAGAGATTAAATAAGGGTAGTTTTGAAAAATGTTGAGATTTTTGGAAAAATCGAGGTAGTTAATTAGTTTTAATTCTAATTCTTAATCCGTGTGATTTGATTAAAAGAGTCTTATATTAAGGATCAGAAGGAGTATATAGGTATAACATTAAGAGGCATGCATGTATTGATTGATCATTTGTCTCGGTATCATGCATCAATCAATATTCATTATTAATATTAATATCAATATCAATATTAATTTCCACAATATTCAATATTATAAAATATAGTAATTCTTTTGTTAAAATATAAATTATTAAATTTATAGCAGCATATAATTCACCTCTTTTATGGATCATGTGGTGAGGTTGGATGTGTTTCCTAAATCTATTTGTCACTGACCGTGATCCTATTTTATATGGAAAATTTTGGCGTGACGTTTAATGCGAATAAAACGCACAGCTCCGGTCAATGGAACGCATAGCATCACACTTTTTTTTTGGGATTCAGCGAAGAGAGAGAGGTCAAAGCCTCAGTAAGCATTAATTAGAAGAGCCATCGGGAACATACGTTCCAGATACATCAGCAAACACAAGTTCCCTAATACATTCAGCGACCAAATCAAAGAAAGTAAATCCACATTCCCTAAGTCTAAAAGTTTGCCCAAAGCATCAGCCGGCAGATTAGAAAATGTAGGAGTGAAATTAATCTTCACTATCCAATCTTTGGGAAGCCACTGCAAAATGGAGTAAGCCACGTAGTGTGAAAAGTGTACAACTTCTCGTCCCCACCAGTTGCTGCAAGAGAGTCTTGGAATCAGATTCAACATCCACCCTCCTCAAGAATATTTTCCCATTCAGTTGCTGCAAGAGAGTCTTGAAATTAATCTTCAGGTATGAACTCTAACTTCAGTGATGTCCCATTCACCTCCGTGTCCAATCCAACAACTCACTGTTGAGCCCAAGCCCAACAGGTTTTCAGGTATATTTTCCCTAGTAACATCAATTAATTTCAGACCTTGTGGTAACCAAATATCATTGAAAAAATTAACAGACATCCCATCTCTAATACGCCACATTGACCCACTTTCGATCAAAGACAAGGGGGATTCTAATCTCTGGTGAACACACTTTTATTTTTGGTTAACTGGTGATCACACTTTCTATTCACAATGCGTTATACAGGAGAAGTGGGCCTTCGGCCTGTTTATATACAACAGAGGCATTGAACTGCTAATTACAAGCTAGGCCCAAGAACAAGAAGCCCTGCGAACTAACACTAACATGACAAATAAAAACAATCACTGAGATCATGACATAAATTGTTGAATCCCTTATATATATATATATATATATATATCCTATGTTCAATTGTAGGAGCTAGTATCTCTTGTTAGCAGCAAAAACTAATTTCTCTCATGTCACTAAAAGTAAAGATAGATTCCTTTCAACTGAACTTGATTCATACACAAATGTTGTTGAAATTGAATTTCCAACCACTTGCATAAGGAGCGAGATTCTCTACCACTTGCACCAATTTGAGTTGATAATATACAAACATTAATTAACTTTTCCCTTCTTACAAAATTAATCTTCTAATATGGCTAATGGTTTTGCATCATCTTTCATTTTTCCTGTCTTAGGTTTTCTTTCTCGCATATTTTCTTCTTGGTTTTTTTTTCCTTCTCTTCTATTGATCATTTATACGATCCCGCCATTCAACATGAGTCATATATGGAATGTGGCCTAAAGTCATTAGAGGAGGCACACATAAGAGATAGATAGATGCCTCTTGATAACGTTCCTAACCAAACGTCGTCCCCCTCTTCAACAAGCCGATGAGTAGAAGCAATAAATGTTTTGTATTGTTGAATGATCTGATCGTGTTTTAACAGTTAATTTTCAAGAGAACAGAATAGAGAAGAAGGGAAGAAGTTAAGACCAAAAAAAGAAAAATGGTCAAAAGATAATCAAAGACAAGAGAGCGAAAAGAATTAATCGACGTGGAAAACCTTTAGCCGTTTGAAGGTTTTATAGTTGCTCAATACATAACTCTTCAGTCTTCATGCTGTGATTTTTTATGGCATATTACAACTCTGCCAGCTATGCATGACACCACCTGCTCAGCCACCCTAGCCTGCAACTTTTAGGACCAGCTTGATTTTGAGTTTGTAAACTTAATTTAGAATAAAATAAAGTTTATTTCAATGAAATTTATATAAAGATATGTTTGTTATAACATGATTTATATTTTGATTTTTTTTACTGTAAAAATAAGTTTAACAAATTAATTTTGAGACAGAGTAAGTTTGTAAAATAAAAAATATTTTCTCAATCCATTGACGAAACATTGGTTTTAGAGGTAAAAGTAAGTCTATAGAGTAAGGTTTGAAATCATAACAAACAACATTTTTCTTCTAACATCAGTTTGTAAACCCATGTTTGGATCCAAAGAGGCACTGATGTCGACTATTATGATCGTCTATATATGGTATGCAAGTTTCTTGTTTCTTCCACCACAAAACTTTCTTTTCTTGGTCATTGCATTTATATATATTTGTTCACTTTACAGTATTAAGTGTTCAAATTTTATCTTTCTTTTTAATGGGCAGAAGAAAATTATATTGTCAATGCAAAAAAATAAAATAAGAAAAATATAAAAATGAATTAATTAATAAAATATTAAGCATTGTTGAGGAAAAAAAAAGCTCCTTAAAAATACACGAAAACATTGCAAAAGTCATTTGAAGATAAAGGCATTGCAAACTTAATGCTAACAGAATGAGAGATAAAAGTAAATTGACGGAATAAGATTTTATGAACTGACGCCGAACAATATTTTTTTTTCTAACATCAGTTTGTAAATCCACATTTGGAGCACTAAGTTTTCCTCATACTTCTGATTCAGAAAATAAATGAAATGTAAAGTTGTAAAGCATTATTGTGATGAAGAAAAGTAGCAATATGGAAAAAAGACCAAATAGATTTGCTACATAAATTCACGAAGCTCTTCAGTTTCCTTCTAGTTAGTATCAGTGGCAACAGAAAAAGCAAAAAGAACGAAATACAACAGTGAAAAGCAATAGGAGAGAGGAGATGCAATTGTTTGAGACTTTGTATTAAAAAAAAAAAAGCCAGTAAAAATATCAAAGCTGCAAAAGATAAAAATTTTTGAAAGCATTAAAATGGAAGGTTTTGATAAAAGATAACGTGGGGCGCCACTATATGCATAAGGCATATAGCAAGATGACCAAATGACATTTTTTTTAAGAAAAAAAATATATTTTGTGCTAATTTTTGGGACTAAGATAGTGACTATTGATGCAGGTGATGCAATGACTCATTTCTGCTTCATATCTATTACTCTTTTTATATTCTTATCACTTTGAATCAGTGTTTTGTATTTAAGAAAAGTTATATTTGGATAACTTAATTTAAAGGTATTTATAATGAGGAATAATATAAGATTTTAATGACGTTAAATTAAAATTTATAAAATAATTTAAAAATTACATGTGATCAAATTTGAAAATATTAATTGAAGACTCAGATAGTAAAAATCATTGATATCAGATGGAAAAGGAACATAACCAATTAAAAAAGGGGAAAATATACTGAACGTCCCTAAGTTTTAATCTAGTTACAAATAACCTTCTTCACCTTTTAAAGTTCAGATCTAACCTCCTTAACCTTTTACTTTTAAATTTAGAAGCCCTTACTATTAGTAACTCAGTTAACTTTCTAACAAATATTTCCATGTTAGATTAATAAAGGACACATAGCATCCAATATGGAATAAATTAATTAAATAATATTTTTCAGCTAATTTAAGTAAGGGGCCAAAATGTAATTTTCTCTATTTAATAAAACACACGCAGTACATGGTCCCTCACTTTTCAGATGCCACATATATGTTTCAATTAATTACAAGTTTTCATTTGCGAAAATCTTAATTAAAAAATAAAACCTAGTCTAAAAAAATTTGAAAAAACAAAGAAAAATAAGTTTAGACCCCCCTCCGCCCACATATTTAGAGTCTAAAAAAGATGTCTTTTTTCAATTAAAATAATCAATTCTATATATTTCATTTTTTTTCATTTTTCCTTTATATAAACCTATACAAATGGACATATAAAACTATACACATATATACATATATTTAATTTTTTATTTATATAATATATTTGACAATTAAATATATATATTTTTGTCAAAATATTGTTTATATACCTACAATATATATATATATATATATGCTAATGAAAGGAAAATATCCATAAAAATTTGTCTACTGATACAAGAATGATATTTAAAATTTTACATTGATAATATTTTTGGCTATGAATGCTCAAAATGTATAGTTATCCGAGAAAAAAAGTAAATACCTGATTATAAATACTTCAACAATATAATGTTCTTGTAAACATTCATCAACACTAATCATGGGACTTCATTCTTCTTCATGGCAAGCATGAGCTAGACCCATGGGTACGTAATAGGGAGTTGGTTATCCTACATAAATAACAAAATATTTGTTATTCTACTTATTCTAAATGTAAAATAAAATAATTGATATATGTTCAATAAATTATAAGGCAAAAGAAGGGGGGGGACTACCTATGTGCATTAGGTCTAACTTAATCCATGCATGGCATTGTTCTTCTATTTCTTCTTGTACACCTTTTTATTGGAATTACATGGAGCCTTACAACTACATGCATTGTGACCCATACTCCCACAATTACCAGACTTCGTGGTAGCCCTTTTTTTACTAATTTTTGATGGATTTTGTTGTTCATCTAGAGCTCTCTTCCTTACTTTTTTGGGCCTACCAGGTGCCCTATTATACTTTGGTGGCTGTAAGGGAATCACTGTAGGTCATGGCCAATACTCCTCACTTGGCACTACACCTATGACTAAAGCATAAGCATTCATAAATGAATCCTTACTATAGCACATGGCAACATAATCTTCATGTACCTCTCTCATTTGATAAATTGTAGCCACAACATGGCCACAAGGGATGCCAACTAATTCCCATGCCCTACATGTACATGTCATCATGTTAAGATTCACCATCTCCCTCTTCCATGGACTCTCTAACTCAAACCACCATCACCTGTCATATAGCATATGTAGTTGTTAGAGTCATTTTTTGCCCTTTGAAGCTTATCCATGATTCTGGGACATATAGCATTGTTGGATCTCTCCATCAACTTTTACTTTGCAACCATCCTTTTCATTAGCATCCTTCTAATTATCTCACATATTGTGATAATTGGCTTGTCCCTTGCAACCAATATGAAGGAGTTGAATGTCTCTGCAATGTTATTTTGTACAATGCCACACTTGATATTAGTAAAGAACGCATGCCTACTCCATAGCTTGGGGTCATACTTATCTAACCAATTAGCAGCATTTGAGTCAAGCTCTTCTAAATGTTTCATGTGATGATTGAACTCTTGTTTAGTTGTTGCCCTACATGCATTCCATAGCTCATCCTTAAAATTCTTTCCCTTGAATTTAAGCTTGAAATTGTCATATAAATGTCTAACACAAAACCTATGCTCACATTCCATCACCCTAAGCACCTCTTGCAACCCCTACAAATTAATAAAATATGTTCAAACTATTATATATATATAGGGGTGGACGCAGTATCAAGATTGTTGGGGGGGGGATTTTTAAAAATAATATATATTTTGTATTATTAATTTAATTTTTAATATTTATCATAATTAATTTTTCAGAACAATTGTATAATTTAAAAAAGCCATGAAAAGATAAATTTGTATAATTATATAATATTTTTTAAAAAAATTATATATATATAAAGTGAAACCATATATGTAATATATTAATTTTATGAAAAAAATTATAAAAAATATATTAAAAGCTTATATTTGCAATGAATTTACATATTGTTGGTATATTGATGGTTTCAACAAAAAATTAGGACAGATCATCAAATTTCATGAAAATAAATCAATATATAGATACTTTAGAAATTATATGTTTAACATACTAAAGAACTCTTAATTAATAATATATGTAAATTAAATAAAAAATTAAATCTATATTTATGCAAATATATTTTTATAATAACTAAATCCAAATATTTTTATAAAAAAATAGACTATCTGATAAAAAATATTGAGTATTATTCTTTTTTATGAAAAGTTAATATTAATCAATAACAATCATATTTTAATAAACTAATAAAATATATATTTTATTTCATTTTAAATATATCAATAATATATATAGTGTGCATATATATTATATTTATTTATTAATTGTGTCCGTGCAATTTATATTATATTATATATATATTATGTAGGTATGTGAATGAATATATACGGTGTGTGTCACATATGTGAGGGGGGGAGGGGTCAAGTGTGTCAGGCTGTGCGTGTATATATTATATTATTTTGTGTGTGTTTAATGTATAATATATATATATATATATATATACACACACATATAAGGGATCGGACAAGAGGTTTAGGGGGGCTGCAACCCCTCCCAGCTTCTATCTTTTTTAGTCAAATATAACAAGAAAAAAAATTATTTACCAAAATATATGCTGCCAAAAATTATTTATCATAATATAATACTTATTTTAATTTTTTTTTTAAATAAGTCAAACGGGTAGCCATTCAACTTGCTCTTATTAATTTTTTTTTAAAAAGAGCAAGTCGAATGGTAAGCCATTCAACTTGCTCATTTATTTAAAAAAAAATAAAAAATAGAGTCTATGCGACTTTGCAATTTTTTTTCAAAGATTTCATACATAATAATTGAATATATGTTTAAATTATTTTATCCATAATTGATTATAAGGATAAATAATTATTCATAATTAATTATAAAAATGAATGATTATTTCAAAAATTATTTGTGTTTGAATATTTTCACCTCATAAGTAATTTTGAGAAAATGAATATGTTTGGATATTAGGGTTTAAGTAATTATTAGATAAATAATGAGAAGAAAAAGTTAAATAAGTAATTATGAGAAGAGAAATGATATCATAAATAGAAAAAATCAACTTCTCTCATAATTACTTATTTATAAAAAATAGATGTTTGATTTTTTTAAGATTTTAAGAATATAACTAAATTCTTTAATCTATGTGAGTTGGTTGACATTGTCTTATAAAAATGATCAAAGACATATCATTCTTTCTAATAATTGCAAAAAAGGAACAATCTTTCTTAACATTACATGGTACCTCATATTAAGAACTATAAAATCAGAGAGAAACCTTTTATGGTTCTTAATATGAGGTACCATGTAATGTTAAGAAAGATTGTTCCTTTTTTGCAATTATTAGAAAGAATGATATGTCTTTGATCATTTTTACAAGACACTGTCAACCAACTCACATAGATTAAAGAAGTTAGTTGTATTCTTAAAATCTTAAAAAAATCAAACATCTATTTTTTATAAATAAGTAATTATGAGAGAAGTTGATTTTTTCTATTTATGATATCATTTCGCTTCTCATAATCACTTATTTAACTTTTTCTTCTCATTATTTATCTAATAATTACTTAAACCATAATATCCAAACATATTCATTTTCTCAAAATTACTTATGAGGTGAAAACATTCAAACACAAATAATTTTTGAAATAATAATTCATTTTTATAATTAATTATGAATAATTATTTATTCTTATAATCAATTATGAATAAAATAATTTAAACATATATTCAATTATTATGCATGAAATCTTTGAAAAAATATTGCAAAATCGCATAGACTCTGTCTTTTATTTTTTTTTTAAATAAATGAGCAAGTCGAATGGCTTACCATTCGACTTGCTTTTTAAAAGAAAAAAAAAATTAAAACAAGTGTTATATTCTGGTAAATAATTTTTGATAGCATATATTTTGGCAAATAATTTTTTTCTTGTTATATTTGGCTCAAAAAGCCTTCTATATGTGTCCGCCTCTATATATATATATAAAATAATTAGTGCCTATTAATGAAAGAAAAATGAATGCAATATATTTTTTGCATAACTTACATCATGACCCATCCTTTGTCTTGGCATGAGCTGATATACTTAAATAATAGTTTTATGAACCAAGTCCAACTATCTTTGCACTCAAATTCCACAATGGCATATGTTGTGGGATACATGTTCTCATTTGCATCTTTTCCAAGTGCAGATAGATGGTGACCTCCAAAACTTCCTTTCAAGAAACTATCTATGCATATAATTGGCTTGTATGCTCTTACAAACCCTTGTTTACATGCATCAAGGCACATATATAGTTACTTAAATTGAGAACCTTGTGCCTTAACCCTCATTGTACTTCCAGGATCAAATTTCATTACTGCTCCACAATATGCATATACTTCGGCAAGTTGCTCTGCATCATGACCCTCAAGCATTTCTAATGCCTTTCTCTTTGCCTGGTGTGCTTGAAACTTTGATATATCAACATTATAGTCCCTTTGTACTTGGCTTGGAAATGCTGTTGCATTCCAATTTGGTTGGTCTATAATGTGTTCAATGTACTTATCTGACAACCAACCTGCAATCACCCATTTATTCACTCTTTCCCAGCCACAAGTATGCCCTTATGATGAAATGACTTAATTTGAAATGCATCTCCAGTGTGAGTCCTTAATGCATGTATAACCCACCCACAATCATGTTTGCACTTTACCCTAATTCGTGATGCTTCATTCTTTATATACTTGAACTCGATACCATTTTCAATGGCATATTGCTTTAATGCTTGCCTGTAAACTTTGAAGTTTGCAAACTTCATACCAATTTGAAGATTAAACTTGTTATGTAGTTGTTTTTAGTCTTCATCACTTAATCCATCTAGGCTTGCCAACTCATCATTGTCATCATAATCAGATTGCACTTGTCCATCCCAATTAGATCTATATTCATTGACATCACTAGGTTCCAAGGTCGCATCATTAGCATGTGGTCTCCAATGTGCATCAACTTCAATAACAGCGTCTTCGTTCCCTACACATCCATTGCTTGATCCCTTTAATTGACTATCATACATCCATTGATTAACTTCCGTCTTTATCCCTCCATTAAAATGTTCAAAGAATAAGTCTAATTGTTCGTATCACTATAAAAAAATTCACACCCATTCATATTAATTTGAGTGTTTGATTCATCCTTCTCATCACTCACATGCTCTTTCTCCTATTCAAGACTTTTATCCTCCTCAACCCTATGATCTACTTGTCTTTTAGCCATCTCCTCTTCTGAAGTTTGTATCAACATTCCAACAACCTGCTTATAAAACAAAAAAGAAAAAAATTGAGATTTATTTTGGTTCATATCAACAGTCCTTGTAGATTCTCAAATTAAAAATAAAATAAGTATATTAACATGCCAATTTTTTTTTTAAAAAAGGAGCAACATAGGCATACTGTATATATTTCTTCCCATAAGCAATTAGAACCAAACTAGAACACAAGTGGAAATTTGTTGATAAAAAAAAAGAACACAAGTGAAAATTTCATACAATTACATAAATAATGGAATGATGCAAGATGGAATGATGGTTTCTTTTGGTCAAAATGACATTTTTAGCCCAAGGGAGTAAATTAAATAAATAACCCATTGGTAAAAATAATAACCTTAATTTCACATAAGATGCCACATATGCTTCATTAGTCTGATATGGCAGATTCTGTCAGTAAATTAAATTAATGGTAGTATTAACAGTAGGGGGTTATAAGTCACAGAATGAAATGTAAAGGTGGTCAATGTTAAACTTTAAAAGGTAAGGGGACTTTCTGTATCTAACTTAAAGTTTAGGGTCATTTTATATATTTTGACCTAAAAAAAATATTAAAGCCGAAAATGAAGAATAAAAATGGAAAAACAGTTTTTTGTTATAAAAAAAGGAATATTTTGATTAAAAGAGAATATTGTGCTTTGACAGTAATTAAACGATGTATTTTTTGAGGAAATGTTGTCATTATTTTCGGATTCCTTGTCGGGATGACAGTAACTATTGATATAGGAGGGTATAGAAGCTCATTATTTTTTCTTTTTTTTCACAGATATCATAAATGCTATATATATATATATATATATAATTTTTTTAAAAAATAAATTTTCCAGAATTTTTTTTTCAAGTGTCAAATCTCACTGCACGCAGAAAAAGTTTTTTCCTTTTAATTATGTTGCACTTACTAACACTTTTTTCAACCAAATACCAAATTAAAAAAAAAAAAATATATATATATATATATCTAACATGAAAGGTAGCTAAAAGATAAGATATTTTGCTTATTCATGTTCACACATTCACTCCCCAGTTATATTTTTCTCTTTTCTTCATGAAAACTTCTCAATCATATTGCTAAAAATCTTTTTATTAAGAAAATAAAAAATCCAAAAAATAAATCAATTCATATCAATTAAATTTTAAATGGTTGCTAAGATTTGTTATTTGAAAAAATAATATCTTTTTTGGCATAAAGAATCTCTCATTTTAATAGTACAAATAAAAAAGTAAAGGATAATTGAGTTTTGAGAAAAAAATATTTGTTTTTTTATACTAAATTGATTTTTTTAAAAAAAATTGATTTTTGGTTAAAAATTTGATTCTAAAAAAATAAATTTTATACCGAATACCAAATATTTTTATTTTCTGATCCAAAACCCAATTATTCTTAAAAATAAAACTAAAAAATATATATAATTTGGAGTGAAACAGTACACTAATCAGCACAGGGAAAAAGCAGAGCTTGAGGAAGAGAAGGGAAAGTGCAGCACAGAGCACGCAAAAGCAGGGCTTGGCCAGAGAGGGGAAAGTGACAGGAGAAGCACGCGTGGTCAGAGCATGAGGAAGACGACAAAGCTTCTGTACCTCGTAGCAACGTGATCCCTGAACCAAGAGCTCCAGTTCCCACTTCGCCCTTCGGCTATAAATGAGATGCGAAGTAGAAGAGGAGACGTGGGAGAGAGAGCGAGCTGGAGAGAGAGAGAGGACGAGAACGTTAGCGATATATAAAAATTCTATATGGTGATTGTTCTGAATAATACATCAATAATTACAGATGACTTGTGGGTGAAGGTGTCAAGAGCAAAATAAGAAACTAGCAATTGTCTTGAAAAAACCCAACGCTTCACTTACATAGTGGAGGAGTGTAACAGCTGTGTGGATTAAATTCTTGGGTGGACTTGGTAGGAAAATAGGCAATGGGGCAAACACTTGGTTTTGGACAGACAGGTGGGTAGGTTTTGAGGAATCTCTTGTGTATCTCATATGTTGAAAGGCAGCACATGTCTATTGATCTGAATGAAAAAGTGGCCGGCTTAGTCAATAATGATGGGGGAGAATGGGATGGGATGTGGGGAAGTTGTGCTTATGGCTTCCATGACATATTGTGGAGGAAAATTGACCAGGATGCTGATGCTTCGAAAAAAGAAACTTAATGCCCATATGCTACAAAAGCTAAACATTTTACCCATATACTATAAATAATCTCGGTTTGGTGGAAATCAAGTTGAGTTAATCATGTTTTTTTTTCTAAATAAAATAATGAAAAACGGTTTTAACCAATCCAATTTGCATTAAAATTGTTCAATCCCATGCCACACTTTTATGATTGGAAAATGTTATGAAAAATCATATAATAATTAAATAATGATTGAAATAAATAATTGAGGAATGGTTAATCAATTTTCATAATTATTGAATAATGATAAAAAAGATATGATTAAGTAATAATTAATTAATCATGTTTGATAAAAAAAGAATGAAGAAATATTATTAGAAATTAACATTATTAATTAAATACTTAAAATATATTGAAGAAATTTTTAATTTTTAATTATCATTATTAATTAATAACAAACTAACAAATCATAATTAATAATGAGCAATTAAGATTAGAATTGGTTAATGAATAATCAACGTGGTGACTCTTCATCTCAAAAGTTTCGCTTTTGGCAAACAAACAAATTTGTCAAGCGTTCCACATGAATTAATTCTCAAATAATAAAAATAAACTGACATCTTATCAAATGATGTGAATGTTTGGGGACTTTTTGTCACAATTTCTCAAAATATGAAGAATTTTTATCAATTAGAATTGAGCAAATGCATTATGGTCGTGGTTCGTTGAGTCAAAGAAAATAATCTTGAAATATTTAAATTCACTCCATGAGAGAGACCTTGTTTGTTGGTAAATAAGTAAGTATAAAAATTGGTAAATAATAAAAAATTAATTTCAAATCATCAAAATATTATAAATAAATTAATAAGTAATTATGATATTTCAATTAATAATGTCAAATTTTTATAACAATTAAAGGAAAAAATATTTAGCAGGAAAAAATTATCTACCCTATGCATAATAACTTCTTGTGTCATATTTTGGTTTCCTTCTAACATGTTGTAGTCACTTATCTCCATCAAAATTCATTATTATTATCTAAATAGATTGACTTCTCCTAAATTCCCTAACTGTAATTTATTTACTAAATTATCTCCTAGACTTGCATATGCCAAATTATTTATTTAGAAATTATATTCAAATTATACATATAATTTATCTATTGCTTTTTATTATGATATTATCAATGTTATAAAATGAGTTAAATAAAAAAAATACTTAATTACATAATATTTGTTATGAAATAAAATATAGAATAAAAAAATAAAATAAAGATTATAGAAAGAAGTTAAAAGAAGGAAATATGAGAAAGTAAGAGTAAATATTTATTCTTGAGCCACAAATAGGTATTTATACAAAAGATAATAGGTCATAACACTAGAGTGAGCTTTAACCTGAATAATAATTAATTAAACAATATAAATAGAAAATATAAATAAGCTATAATTTAGCTCTAGGTTGAGAATATTTTATATGGTTTTCCAAAATCTTCATAACACTCCCCCATTGTATGTCTATTATATAAAAAAAAAGATTTCTTATTAAAAAATTTATTAGGAAAAACCATGTGAGACAAAAATCTAGTGAAAAAAATAGTACATCATTCTTTGTATATATATATATTAATTTTAATTAAAATATACTTTAATCAGTAATATAAAATGAAATAATGAAAATACTAAACTCCGTGTGTGTTATAATAATAATAATAATAATAATAATAATAATATTCTCTTCAATCTATAATATAAGATGTTTCTAGTAATGTCATGCATCTTAAGAAAATTGTATTTAATCCTTACACTTATAAAAAAAGCCAAAAATATTATTTTTACCCTAAATTATTTTATTTTGTTCTATTACTTCAACACAAGTTACAAAATTAATCATTAAATAAATAAGGAGTAAAAAAAATAAATCAATATATAACATCTTTTATCACAGAAAAAAAAAATATTTTCAAAACACTTCATGATATTGGAAGGAGAAAATATTATTCCCACTACAATAAAAGACCAGAAAATGGTGTGAAAGAATTATAGCTCCTCGGTTTAATGGAACAAACACTCTATATTGGGATGTAACTGTATTCAGTGTTAGTGTCACGTCAATCAATTATTTTTTTAAAGTGTGAAAAGTACTCATGCAAGTCACATCACCAAATTCACTTGATTTTAGATAAAAATGATTCTCAATTTTAGTTAAATGGAGATAACAATCTTTGTTTTCTTGACACCGAGATGTATGCATGAAAGTTTAGAAAATAAAATTTTAATATAAACCAAACTGAGTTTTTTAAATTTTTTTTTAAAAGAATGCGAATCTTGGCGTAGAAGACATCGAGATCCACACAACTCGCATTCAAACTTATAGCATATCAAGAATTTCATTTTATATCAGGAATTGTGGTTAATAATTTGAAACTTATAGCATATCAGGAATTTCATTTTATATTTATTGTATTTGGGTAAAAAAGCCTATTGTGAACCACATAACTCGCATTCAAACTCCCAATGTCGGGACAGGAAAGGATGTGTTTATATAGAACCCATCTTTGGATGGATCCTTTTCTGTCAAATCTGCATACTGTTTTTTATGTGCGGGTCAAGTTTCAGGAAGTGGATACTAATGGAGGAACATATGGAGGTGGGATGAAGAGTTTCTTGTGGCTTGTTGGTCATGATAAAGTCCATATACAGCAGTAGTCCTTAGATGAAGGAGAGGCTCCCAGAAGAATGGTGAGTGCCCTTTAGGCTGCAACCCTAATGAAGACACGATGCACCTTGCCCGAGATTGTAATCAAAGACAACAATGCAGGTGACTATGATCACTGAGATAACGGGCCCGATCACTGAGCCCTCAAAACTTTTTTTTTTTCAACCTAACCAACAACCCAACAATTTAGTAACTAATATCTAACTTTTTTTTTCCCGTATAATCAATCATTAACTGATATCTAATAACTAATAACTGATACAAAGTGAAACTATCTACTTTACTCCTTAACACAGTGCAAGATGCTGTTGTGCATAAATGGATGTTTCTTGTCACTTTCATGTGGCTGTGTGGATGCGTTTTTTTCATCTATATTATGTGTATATATATATATATATATATCCCCCAGGAGCCATAATATTTGTCCCTTCCGGGTCATCCAATAAACATGTTTGACAAACATAACACAGTAATTGATATTTTAATTATTTAATGTTGTAAATATATCTACTCTAAAGATAACGAAGACGATCGAGTTTATGTCTCCAGGATAAAGAGAGCGGTTTACTTCCAAGCCATGAAGACTTGGAAGATCTATAAAATATCGTCAAAATACGAGAATGATTACAAAACTAAGGAAAAAAAAAAGTAGAAGATCCAAATCAGCTCAATTTCAATTTTTAAAAATTTTAAATTTTAAATACCTTCAAATAATTAACGTCTCAATGCATGTAATTTTACCATAAATGTGGATGCAACATGTGTCTTAACATTATTATTTTTCGATTTGTACATATTATTTTTGCGCATGAACCATGCTAATATTCTCTATATGGTCCTGAATTTATCGGATGTCCCCAAAGAGACTTGGACATGGCTACTTAAATGTATAGTCAATTATTCTTTCACTCCCTCTGTTAATGCACAAAAACATTATACAATAACTAAAATACTCTCTTTCAAAGAGTCTTTGATTTTGATTTCCAATGGAGAAAAAAAAAAAAAGAATAAGCAATAGAAAAGAAAGAAGAAAAATGATGGTATAATTGAAAAAAATAATTAATCATGCATTGGTTTGTAAAATAATAATAGTTTTAAAACAAAATATAAAATCTAAAACAACAATAAATATGAAATAGAGGCAGTAGTTGTCATAAGGCAGAGGATGTAAATGTAAAGAAAGATAAGCTATTGCAAAATTAATTGAATCTTTATTTTATAATTAAAATGAATAATTAAACATCACAATTGATTGGGGAAACAAAAAACAGAAGAAGAAGAAGAAGAGATGTTGCGTAAGTTTCCGTCTTCCGTAAATGAACACATGAGCTATACTTCCAAGTTCCAATGTTTTCTGGAGGATATGTCTCTTACTTAATAAAATATAAAATTGTATCATTTTTCAAATAAAATATTGATTTTAGCACTGTTATTTTTATTCTGTTAAATTACAATTTATTTTATGATCAAATAAAAATAAATCATATCAATATATAAATATATATAATAAAATTTATAACAGTCATACTATTTATTAACTATGAATAGTTAGTATCACCTCTAACTTAGTGCAAGGCACATTTGAACAATGCAATTTGTTATATTATATATTAGATTAATTAATATTTATATTGATTATTCCTTCATTCATTTATTTATTTATAATTCTCTCATCTCATTTGAGATTTTATTTTATAATCTTTTTAATAGATGTCTCCAGTCTCCACATACGTATCTTGATTTGAACTACAGTTAAATCATATATATATATATATATATATAAATTCTCTTACTTGGTTGGTGGTAAAAAAAAAAAATCTCTGACTTGGTTTGCGTCTGTCAGGAATTTATTTGTCGTACGTCCCAATTCCAAATAATCCAGTCTGCTTAAATCCTTCTCAATTAATGGTTGATGAGGGATATAATTATGAATATAATTTTATTATTATTATTATTATTATTATTATCTGGATAACTAGATATATATATAGGGAATTAGGGAGATCCGGAAAAGGGCACTGGCACTACTGCAACTTTCTGTTGTATTATAATATATATAATGGTACGTAAGAAGGGGATAAAAACAAGTATAGGGAAAGTGTTATAAATACAAAAGAACAGAAAATAATAGATAAAAATCAAAGAGACAGCTACGTCTCATGGGCCAATAATTATACAAAACTATTTTTTCTTCTTAAAGTTTATGATTCTTCCTTGTGAACCAAAGCTGTGAAAATATCATTAACCCCATCATTTAATATGTGCCTTCCCTTATATCATTGGGGCTGTAGACACTTGTATGCACATGACATAAGCATACATTCCATGCATGCACATACTTTCAGCAGCATTAAACGTTATCCGATAAACAAAATCAAATTTTCTAAAATGAAAATATTAATTATCAGGATTGCTGATGAATATTATGGCTCCTGAGGCATACATAATATATATATAAACATACATCCCAATGTAACATCAATTTGTGAACAAATGCATATATCTTGCGTAGGAAGAAAATTTGTGAACTTATAATAATTAGTAAAGTTATGTCAGATTATTGATATCTTTAGAACTTCTGGTGCTGATATTCTTTGAGAGAGTCCACGGCATTACATGATAAATGGATGATTGGGATAGCTTTTAAAAGGCCATAATCATTTTTTTCCATCCCAAAATCAATTATCATTGTATTTTGCCATACAAGAATTGATTCTTCACAATCAATTATCCTCTCAAAATCAATTATACTGAGAAGTGAAAATTTGTCAATTTTAATTCTCAATTTTTGTCCATTGAAAGCATTTAATTTAATGAAGATTAAAATTTCGTTAAAATTTTAATTATTAAAAATTATCAATGAAATTGTTAAAAATAAAATTATTATTTAAAAAATAAGGGTATTTTAGAAATTTTCAATGATTACCTATCCAAAAATGCTTTTAATTAAAATCATTCAAATATATTTCATTTTATCAAAATCATTTTTAAAGTAAAAGTATCTAAATATAAATCACTTTTGATAAAATCAATTTTACTTAGAATTAATGATGCAAAATATAATCCTAACAAAAGTTGAGTTAGCTAAACATATTGCAAAAGCTAGCCAATCAATTATCCCAAAAAAGCACTTATTCAAATGAGCAGAAAATTGTTGCTTCTGCTTTTCAATTGTGGTCGTTGGAAGCATTAATATCATTTAAATTCGTTAACTACCACTTTGACCATAATACCTATCTCTTTGTTCCTCTTCTAAATTGTGAAAGTTAGCCATGTAATATTATGAAATTTTTTATAATATTTTTACTATTGAATTTTTATATTTTTAATTTATATATTTTTATTTTTTAAATATTTTTAATATTATTTAGCTATGGAAGTAGAGAAAGAGTCTTCTTAAGCATAAAAAATAACATTTTATTTATTTTAAAACTTAAACGTGTTTTTACTTCTTTTCATATTTTTATAAATTAAAATTTTAATTAATGAAAATTTTTAAAATAAAAATTATTATTTAAGGAACATTTTAGATAATTTAAGTAATTACCTATTAAAAGTCGCTTTTGATTGCCCAAACATAATTCATTTTATCAAAATTACTTTTGAGATAAAAATATCCAAATATAAAATATATTACAATAAATCAATTATAATTGAAATGGCTTATGCAAAATCAATTCTATTAAAAATTAATTCTGTAAATTTTAATCCAAACAAACATTTAATCCAATAATACATGAAAGGATTAGAGTTTGATCAATCGTATCCATCCATTGGAGAGTCAATACACATATATAAGGTTTTTGTCTCTCCTCCATCGTTTTCTCTTTTATCTTCCCTATTATTTCTAACTCTACGTTGAAATAAAATATTGCACTAACACATGATTGGGACTAATTGAGACTTTCTTTGGCTCTGCTATAAAAAGGTATGGGCAATAATGTATTATTTTAAGTTAGTGTATTCTTTTAAGTTGAAAGAAAAAGTGGATTTATTTGATCCTTCCTTTGACTTCGACCTGACTGTGTGGCTCCTGCTGCAACTCTGCTATTTGTTGATTCTATCCCGCTACAATGCGGCCGCCTAGCCATCTGCTCTGCTAACATTAACGATATGCGAGACCGCCACATAAAGCTTCTGCTTTTCGCTTTTCCTTCTCTCCTCCTCTCCAGCAATCTTCCTCTACTCTCTCCCAAACATTGTCCTCATTTTCAAATGTACTCTTCCTCTCACTCTCTATCTCGCTCTCTCCCCGACATCTCCTCTTCTTCACATCTATTATAGCCGAAGGGCGATGCGGGAACTGGAGGTCTTGGTTCAGAAATCACGTGGATATGAGGTATAGTTGCTTTGTCTTACGTCTTCCCTGTGCACTGACCACGCATGGCTGGCCTCTTCTGCCGTCACTTTTCCCTCACTAGCCAAGCCCTGTTCTTTCGTGCTCTACTACACTTTCCCTTTTCTTCGTCAAGCTCTGCCCAAGGATACCACCCGTGGTTCTGTACGTCTCAGTGATTCAAAAATGGGCAAAGTGATCAGCGTGCACGGCCCCTCCTCCCGTCACTTTCCCCTCCGTGGCCAAGCCCTGCTCTTGCGTGTTCGCTTGTTCTTTCCCTCCTCTTCGTCAAGCTCTGCTCAAGGATCCCACCCCTGGCTCTGTGCGTCTTATTGATTCAAAAATGGGGGAAGTGATCAGCGTGCTTGACCTCTTCTCCCGTCACTTTCCCTGGCCAAGCCCTGCTCTTGCGTGCTTGGCTTCTCTTTCCCGTTTCTCCATCAATCTCTGCCCGAGGACGACACAAGGCCTCCACTATAAAATATAAAAAGAAATAGGCGATGAAGACAGGAGAAGATTGGCCCATCTTGAATCTTTAATGTTGCAGAGGGGATAGTTGTTGTTACCTGGCGACGTCGTACGGTTGAACTTCACTCTCCCTATAATTCTGTATTTTTAAACCGCAGTTCCCTTGCATCCCGTTTATGTTACATTCTCGCTTTGCTTTTTCTCCTCTTAAACGGAACGGTCATGTGGCGACATGAACCATAGAGAATAAGCCGTATGAGTTGGTGGTGGTTACGGCGGTTATGAGATCTCACCCGCCGTCCCCTCGTTCTTTTTAATTTTGTATTTTGATACAAAATCGATCCTGCTGCTGCTGCTGTTCCAACCCTCGACTTGACTGTTGGTCCTGCTGCTGTGTTGCAGAGTTGAAGCAACAACTCGCAGCAGGACCAACAGTTAGTCGACGGATGTAATAGGGTAATAGGGACAATTCTCATCCCTGGTGAACTCATGGGTACGCATATCAATCGATCGGTTGTAAACATGGGTGGGCACCAATTCAAGGGAAGTTTATTATTGTGAGTTTTTAGTTTATTTGATGGATTTCCATAGTTCATGCTACCCGTTTTTAGTTTATATTTTCTCCTTGTTCGTGTAGAGTCCACGCATCTTAGCTAAAATACTAGTTTTAAATAGTATATTTTTTTGGGTTTCTCTGATAATAGTTTTGTTTTTTTAAAGTAGTATTATAGTGGCATTGACTCTCAATCCAAGTGGAACATAGTGGATGCTGATTTTGAACATACTTGAGTGGTTATGAGGAGCAAACCCTTTAAAACATAATGTTGACAAATGATAATCATTCACTGATGGAGATTGAAGATACTGTTAGCCTTCCTGTATCAATAAATACTGGCGGGAAGCATGAGAACAAATCAAGAAAAGTTTAGTGGTGCTCGTACTCAACCCAGAGATACTTTGGACGAAGACAATAAGATGGAAAATAAAAAGCTGTGCCAGACTGAGAATTCTATGGATGTATTTTATATTATGGGGCTGAATTGGGTTTAGTATGTTTTCATTGCTAAACGATGAATTAAGGATTGGTTTATTATTTTATTTTCTTCCTTTGTGACCCAATTGATTTTAATTCGTGTTGCAGGAAGCTTGGCCCATATAGGATAAATCTGTCTGTGCATAGATGATGCTCGGTCACTGGCATAATTTCATAATGACTTGACGCCTTATCTAATTTCTGCCTCCTTAATTTTCTTACAATGCCAAATCAACTGAGTAAAGTAATAAGAATTTGGTGAATTTAAAGCAAAAAAAAAAAAAAGGCTGGCAATCATTTGTTTGTCCTCCAAATATTCTGGTCTTATATAAGCAATAAGTTTTCCATTTTTTTTAGTATGCCTAGAGAAGAGATAAAAGGTTCATTACATTAAAAAAAGAAAAACAACCTGATATGGAAAGACGCATAATGAAATTTTAGGCCCACGATGTAATATAGTAGTCTTGGAATATATGTGACTCCTTCCATTGATGTTTAAAGCCGTATTAAACTAATGACATGGACCGAATGAAATCAAGCTGATTAAATCCGATTAATATTAATTTCATCATTCAAGACTTGAGCAAAATCGAACCAAACTTAATATATATTATAGTATTAATTATTTTTCACAAGATATGAATATTTCATTTTGGATATAAAAATGTTATTTTTTTAAAAAAAATGCCAAATTCATTATTTTAACAATTTATCCTTAATTTGAATAAATTTTATTTTTAAAAATGTAAAAAATAAAAGAGATATAAACCTAAACGATAATTTCCATAAAAAATAAAAAATTATAATAAAAGAACCAAACTTAAGGATATTTACAAAAATAATCATTAACATAAGAATGTCATTTTTATTTTTATCGTGAAATTATAATTTAAAAACATTATTAAACTTTTCAAATAATAAATAGTTAAAGAAAAATTATTAATAATGTAAATAATTTATTCAAATTTAAATACAAACTGATCCAAAATGAAACAATATGATAAAAAAAATAAAACCAAACTAACCTCTTAATAAAATTGAATAGATCCTGAATTTCCGAAAATCAACTTGCTTTGGTTTTGGAGTTCAGTTTTATTTATAACCGGACTAAATCACACTTTTGAACACCCTTAATTAGCTCTTACCAGTTCTAGGCCAGTTTGGTTGGTTTACCACTGATTCACAATAGTTCCTGAAAAAGCTGATCCTCACTTCACTTAGATTGGATATGTCATCAATTTTTAGTTTAACCGAGCAAATCGGCCGATTTGATTATGCTCAAATAATATTGCATATAGCAATATGCCAAATTACTTTTTTTTTTTAAATTTGCCCTCTTTTTTTCAAGTACTATGATAGTGACTATTGATAAAAGTCATGCAATAACTCATTTTTTGCCTTTTTGTTTTTAATGGAGAGTGAGAGTACCATTTAGGAATGAAAAGGTACTACAAGAAGTCACATAAAAGAATCAAACAATGAAACATATATAAACTAAACAAAAAGAAAACAAATAACAGTCCATTATTGGAACTTTCTCTCTTTAAACCGTGCCGATGTTAACTTAATCAACTCCCTTTATCCTATGCTAAGAGCCAGTATGAATAACAAAAATAAGTGATTATGCGAACCCATAATTACATAGTGTATCCAAACATCGAAAGCATTCGCTCAATTATTTGATAAACTTTAACATTCAGTTGATCAATCATCATTGCTACTATAGAAGATGGGATGACATTAGCATCCAACTTAGGATGATCTTGACTAAATGATGTGGCTAAACATGTATGGGACCTCATATATTTGGTGACTTTTTAAACTGTTACATTTCGGTTTCTACTTGCCCTTAGTTTCCAATTGCAACTAGATCAGTAGTTTATACATTAATATTCTTCATATTTATTACTTGACAAATACACCTTGAAAGTATGATAAACTCGAACAGAGAAAAATTTAGCTGCAAGTCTCAGCGCACGAACATTATTAAAAGTCTGGCCAATTTCAAACTCCTGATTATTATTAAGAGATAGAATATCTCTCATTCCACTAAATTCAAGAGCTATAGCTAACTTTACATTAACATATGAAAAAAAATTAGCTGCAGGCTCTTCATGTTCATTTATACACAATGTTGGGTCTAGGATATTATCACCGCCTTCATAATTCTCCTCATGGGCCTCATGTTCATTGTCATCGTCATTGTTCTGACCACCTACATTTATTAAAAAATCATACTCATCTTCATTCGCAAAGTCATCCATAATATCCTCAGTTGGATGAAGTGAAGATGATGATATAGTATTGCTAACATTTGGACAATGATCAAATGGATGAAAAGTTTCCAAATGCTTGCTAAGCCTGGATCCTTATTCTTCTGGATCTACTTGATTGCTACTTGATGGGATTGTATATGGCACATGATCCTCTTGTGGTTATGATTCGAAATGGTCATCAATATCTACATTTGAAATGTGCGCATACAATTCTGCTCTAGTTAATTGATTTGAATATTATGAACTCATTTGCCACATCCTTTGTACACCATGATCATCTATGAGAATAGATGACTGGTACCACAGTGGATTTATGTATACAAGACATCTATATACTAAATTTGTCACAATTTGATTAGGAGGAAGTTGAAGGTTTTGCCCAATAACTTGCTTCAATTAAACCAAACTAATATCTGAATCAACATATATCATTCTCATATTGTCTGATTCAAATGTTACACCATGTGAACCAGTACATATCCGTCCATTTGTATATACGTACACCCACTCTTTTCTACTGTTCATCCTTGTTCCTATTTTATAAAATCATTTATTATCTATTCATAAACAAGAAATAAATATTAATGCACCCAAAAAAAATTCAAGATATTGAAAATAAAATTCTTTGTTAAAAAATTATATTACAATGAACATCATTTATTATTGTTCATATAAAATGTTATTATTCCTAACTACAATTCATTATGCAATGATACAATTTATTTATTATATTTTAAAACTCTAATTACATGCCATCTATTTTTATATATTATAATATTTATTTTTACATAAACATATATGAATATATTTAATACAAAGTGTAGATATATAATTTGTTCATATATTAATAAATGTTTTACAAATTTTTATAAATATTAATGAATTTTATATGATTGTTTTTCTTAATAAATTATATATAATAAATTGAATTTATTATTTCATTAATATTTTTAAGATTTCAATTTTTTTATTTTTTTAAATTTTAAATTTATTTCTTATTGTTTTATATCAAAATTATGTATGATTAGTGAGTGCTTCTAATTTTAAAAAGTGTTATTTTTTTATGATAATTTTATTTTTTAAGAAAATACATTTTAGATAAATGTACTTATATTTTTATTAATAAATAAAATTAGCCTTTTATTTTTTTAGAATGCAAGTTTACTAGTTTATATAAAAAATATATACATATATATAAACCTGGTTGTGGCGCCAAGAACGTGGCCATGTGGGGCAAAATTATTTTTCATAAAAGTTGAAGATGATAAATGCCATATAAAGTTAGATATAAAAATATTAAAATTATGCTAAACTTTTAAATATAAAAAATATTTTTATACCTGATGGCAAATTTTTTTGAATTTTTCTTAATTTATTTCTAAAATTTGATTCATGAAAATTGATACACTTATACTCATAAATTTTTTCAAAAAAAAATTCTTTCTCTTAAAAATTTGAAAAATTTTCATTCTACTAAACCTAAATTATATAGTTTTAATGTAAACAAAATATACAATTTGTAAATAAAAAAAGATTAGAACACCACAAATTTAAAATTGTAATATAAACAAAAGTATACAAAAATAAAGTATTCAACTAAAATGAATATTTCAACATCATAAATAAAACAAATAAAAACAAAAACATTATAAATGAAACAATAAAAAATATTTGTTTCAACTACCAAATAAATAAATAAACCTACTTTTAAAAATTTTTCTATTTTTTTAAACAAAAAAATTGTAATTCACATATCTTAAATTAATTAAATAGTACATTTAATAAATAAAAAATATAAAAAATTACAAACTCATAATAATAAATAAATATAAAAAATAAATTATTTCACATATAAGATAGAAAAAATGAAAAATAATAGTGGTTTCCCAAAATATGACAAATATATAATTTCACTAAACTAGATTTATACTTCTCTTACTTTCCTCGTCTCTCAGCCTCCTCTCTTTCTTACTTAATGGTAGCTTAATGTTAAATAATTCACTTAACTAACTCAATTATGGTTTTATCATAGTATGCAAAATTACAACATGAGTGAGAACAAGATTTGAACCCTAAAAAAAATATTGATCACTTATTCGTAAAAATCTAACAACATAATATTATGCAATAAAATCTAAACGAACTAGGTAATTAGACTATAAAATTAGATATATGTAATATATAACAAACTATACTTACTCGTATCCTTGTATGAAATTTGCAGAAAAATGAGAACGTATGAAGATAGATATTGTTGATAATAAAGAAGCTAGCTCTCAAATAAGATTAAATGATCCAACAAAGTTTTCTGCTCCAAACAAAAAAATTTTTTTTCTGCAAGTGAAGAAGAAGAAGAAGGATGTTTGAAATATGAAGAACTTCTTCATAAACCGTTGGAATGAATAACTTATACATAATCAAAGGCAATTATATTTGTACCATCATGGGGCATCTCACTATTTTTGCTAACTAAGCAGCTAGCTAGTCTGCTGTAACACTGCATGCAGCAGCGTTGAATGACCGAACGTTGCTGCATGCAGCAATAATTTTTTTTTAAAAGTAACACTGCCATGAAGCACGCTGCTCCATGGCAGCGTGATGCTGCAACACCAGTCAAACTAGCGCTATAACAAGTTTGTTGAATAGACTTTATTTAAGTAACATGAACACACTCTATCCATGTGACTTTTTTTTTTTAAAAAAAATTTACAAATCATAGCTAAAACTTATGATTTGATCTGTATTTCCTCATATTATGCTACAGTATTACAATTTCTTTTTCACTCATCATCTCAAAAAAGTGGAACACTAGCCTACGATTTTCTCTGAGTGTAGTATAGTAGTAAATATTTTTGAGAATGTTATATATTGGTAATTTTATTTTTTTTATTGTATTTTGATCAAAGAGCCTCAAGTTGATCCATTTCTATCGACCAAAAATTAAAATTGAAACAAATTGAGAAGAATAAAAACTGAAAAGATCCAAATTGGAAACATGCCCTCCATATCATCCACTACCGTGAAGAAAATTAAGGGAAAAGAAAAATATTGCAAATAACTTAGAAGAATGCGACAAATATATTATTTATAATGTCATATCAATAAATAATAAATATATAATGATAAATTATTTTAATTTTATACACAATATTGATAATAAGATATATTGATTATAAATGTAATTTAAGTTAACAAAAAATATTTTATTAAAAATAGTTAAAAATTAAACTAATGTGCACTACATTTTTGAGAAAATTAATATTTTAGGCTCTATAATATTTCAGGATATTGATGACTGCGAGAAGGTTCTGCTCAATGACAGTGAGAAGTTGGCTCGGCCATCTCATGTGTCATACATCAAATGGAAGATTTTGATTCAAATAGAAAAATAAAAAACTTAAGAACTCAAGTTTACGTAGTTAATGTATTTTAACCAAATCAAATCATGATAAGTGAATTAATCTTTGTATTATTTGTTTTATAATTAATTTTTATTATTTGTATTGTTAATTTATTTTGAAATTTGAAATCTATGTATTTTAATTTAATTTAATAAAAATATATTAATTACGTAAACTTAAATATCCAGATATTTTCCAATAGAATATGGTGCATATGTAGTTGCGAAAAGGAATCTTATATTACACTTTAATTCAATTAAAAAAATACCAATATACGGCATACAATTTCAAATGTCAGATCTCTATGGATAAATTTTTTTCCCCATTTAGTTACGATGCATTTAATTTCTTTTCTTAACCAATACCAAATAAAAAATATTATCTAAATGATAAAATGTTGGGAGAATTACAATTAAGGACCAATACTGCAAATTAATTACAAGAAAAGGAAAAGACTTTAATTGAAAAAAATGTTAAAATTTTGAATGTTGTGTAATAAAATTGAGAGAATGAGTAGTAATAAGTCTTATTTGTAATAAATTTATTATTTTGATCTCTAATTATAATTTTCCCAAAAATGTTTTACTTATTTATGTCCACACATTCCCTACCCAGTTATACCCCATACAACTGAGATATTAATATTTAGTTGCTATTTCCTAAAAATCTTTTCATTAAGAAATTAAGAAAATGTAAAATTCAAAAAATAAAATCAATTCATATCAGTTCAATTTTTAATGGTTGTAAAGATTTTTTGTCCAAATAATATTTTTTGGCCTGAAAAAAAATCTATCAACGAAGAAATAAATAAAATAAAACTAAAAATAGAATTTGATTTGGGTGAAATGAATTCACTATAAAAAAATAGACCTTCAGTGATGACTTTCGGCGGTGATAAAAAAAAGTCGCCGCTGAAAGTACACTTTTAGCAACAACTAAAAGAGTCGCCTCTGAAAGTTCGTCTTTCAGCGGCGACTGCGGCGATTGAACAAGTCGCCGCTGAAAGTCCGTCTTTCAGCGGTGACTAAACAAGTTGCCGCTGAAAGTTACTCTTTTAGTGGCGACTAAAAAAAGTCGCCGCTGAAAGTCCGTCTTTCAGCGGCGACTGAAAAAAACTGTCGCTGAAAGTAGCTTTTGGGCGGTGACTAAAAGAGGCGTCGCTGAAAGTCCATCTTTCGGTGATGATTTTTCCGTAGCGCCGCCAAAAGTTATATTTTCAGCAACGATTGTTTTTAGCGCCGCCAAAAGTAACTTTTTAATGTTGCCGCCAAAGTTAATTTTGTGAATTTTTGCTATTTTCATTTTAAAAATTAATAAATAACATATTAAAATAATAATTGTATTTTATTTATACATTTTTATTATAAGTAATTAGATATTTAATATATTTTATATTATAAATATTATCTAGTATCTTTATTTAAAGATAAAGTATTTTACTATTTTTTCATGTAAAATATTCTGGACATTTTAAAAGTACTTTATCTCTACCGGAGATTAAAGATTTGAAATGTTGAATATTGAATTCAATCTATATTTATTTTTACTTTTCCTTATCCTAATTAATGAAATATGTTATTCTTATTAGGATATTTTTTTTAATTTATAAAGGAATTGATAACTCCAAAAAAAAAAATTAGGAAGACAAACTAATCCCTAATTATTTAATGTGATCAACCCTATATTTGGAGGAATTCTTATTAGGTTAATTTAATTTCTAATATTTTTAACATATAAATTAATATTAATGTTATTTATTACCAATAATAATTTTGATGAAGTAATAATGTACTAAGGCAATTATCAATAGTTAGTCCAAGAGAATAATCTGTCATACTATGATTGAGACTCTCAGCCCAAATTCCTATAAGTGTTGGTAGTGTGGATATTTTCTCATATTGTAAAAGACTAATAAAGTAATATCACATAGAGAAAGAAATATTATGTGTTGTTAATATATTTTCCTAAAAAATAAGTAACAACAATATTTAGAAAATAAATATTAGCTAATTCTCTCTTTCTCATCCTCTCACTCTTTTTAATTATTTTTTATTATCTGAATTATAATATATTGAATTTATTGCTTTTTTTTAAAATCATATGACAATCAAAATTATAATATTTATTTTAATGATTTTTTAACAATTTTCTATTACATTATATTATATATATATATATTAAGCATATATATATATAATATAACTTATCAAATAATATAATATATGATATATATGGTATATTATATGATATGACATAACATAAAATAAAAAATATAATATAAATATTCATATAAATATAAATATATATGTATATAAATAAAATATTTAATGATATTAATAATTGAAAATAAAATATATGTGTATTTTTTAATAATAATATTGATTTATAAATATATATGTGTGTATTAGTGTGTAGATAAACAATATATATTTAATATCTCATATAAAGACTGCAGGTGCATTTCAGCTCAACTGGCAAGAGAGTAAACAAAAAGCCATTGCAAGCAAGAGGTCATGGGTTCGAACCAAGGTGAACGCACATTTGAAACAAATATATGATGTGGCGGTGGTGATGTGAGTGGTGATGTGGCGGCCGTCCGGTCGTGGTCACGTGGCCGCCGTCGGTGGTGGTGACGCGGCGGCCGTTCGGTGGTGGTCATGTGGCGGTCGGCCGATGGCGGGGTCCGATGGCGATGGTGACGTGGCGGCTGTTCGGCGATGGTGACGTGGCGGGGTCCAGTGGCTAACATGGTGATGGCATGGCCAAACGACTTTCAGCGGCGACTAAATGTTGTCGCTAAATGACGCTTTCAGCGGTGACTAAATATTGTCGCCAAATGATAAATTATCAGCGGCGACTAAATGTTGTCACCAAATGAGAAATATTTGGCGGCGACAATTTATATTTTCAGCAACAACTCTTTTTGCCACTAAATGTCAACTTTTGGCGGCGACGTTTTTATCGTCGCCAAACTTTCGATAACGAGTTTTGTGGCGGCGACATGGTGGCGACAAAAATGTCATCGTTGAAAACTTTTGGCGGCATCATTCCTTCTTTCAGTGGCGACTTTTGTCCCCAATGAAAGTCAAATTTTTTGTAGTGGAAACACTAATCACCACAGGGAAAAACCACAGAGCTTGACGAAAAGGGAAAGAGAAGCTAAGCACGCAACAAAGCGGGTCCTGTTTCGATGCGTGGAGGAATCCACGCCTAAGTGTCCTGACTCATCCTTTTTTTTAATTTAAAAAAAAGGAAAAAAAAAGGATGAGAGATCCGCTAGTCCCACAGTTCATTCTGCCTAACTTCAAGTTTGGCGCACCCAGCACGTTGATCCACCCAGGGAAGGATGAAAATCAGTTAAGCTGTATATCCTGCTGCTGGCAGAATGATGGAACCATGGATGCCGACGTTTTATCTGAATTTAGACTTTCTAGAAAATATTCAAGCACTGGTGACTTTGGTGGTAGGCTCCAGTCAACAATTATGTCAAATAGTCTGTTACTATAATCCGAGAGAACTAAGAGATAATCCATAGTTTGTATTGGGGATTTTACTGACAACTTGGATGAGTTGTCAATTTCTTGACTTTCAAATGAAACTCCATAGAATCGTGGAGAATAAGAGCTTTGAATGACTTTTTCAACCATCCCCACAAATAAGTTCATTCCTTTCTCTTTTAATGGGTGGTAAATTAGTCTGGTCAATTGAATTTGATTTCTGTAAGTGGACTAAGCTTTAGTGCCTCTGTCTCTTCATTCCCTAGAAGTTCAATTTGGGATTAATTTCTATTTCCTTTTCACCCCTAAGAAAACTATAGACTGTGTTTAAAGAGAACATTGAGGGCATTGTGTTAAATCAAATATTTTCACGCACATTGCAAAACGAAAAGTTTTGCTTGTATTTAAGGAGTCGAATGCTAATCTTTAAAACTACCATTTTTATTTTGACCACTAAGAATAAGCTTTGTTAAAGTTGAAATCATCACATAACACTATTTAAGCGTATCCAGGTACAGGGAATTCTTCGATGCACGTTAGAATTAAGTACACCAAGACCCACTTAATACATTGTCAAGTGTCAACTATTATCTTGACTTGGCAAATATTTTAACAATGAAAAACTATTATTAGTAATTCATCTCCCATCCTCTTAACAAGATGACAAAGAAGATTGCGTGTAATTTGAAGTGCTTTAATACTGCTAGATATATAGATATTGAAACTTGATTTAGTCATTTCATTTGCCTTACGATGTTCACAAGAGAATTAGATTTGAACCTCTTCGGAGTGAAGCAAGTAAAATGTTACTTGGGAGAGGAGGAGGAAGGACTGATGATTAATCTATGTTTTGGCAATATGCTCATAAAAAATTTAAAAAAGAAAAAAGAAAAGCAACAACTGAATTTGCATCATCAAGTACAAGAAAAAAATAATCAAAGTTAAGCTACACTAAAATTTATTGGCTTCACTTAATTGAAGCAAGGTACATTGCAAAGAAAATGTATGCCTCAGTCCTCAATGTAGTTTGTAGGTTCATGGATTTGACTTCCTTGTCACATTGGTGTCTGCGTTTTACAAAGAATTTAAAATTAATATGCATATACAAATTACAAACTTATAGTAAAATATAAATAAATAAATAAATATACTTGTGAAAATGGAGCTGACAATTAATGTTATTGATGAAGATGAAGCCTAGACCATATTAGCATCTAAATATTCATTGACATCACATTGTTGGAGCATTGATGCCTGCATCTTAGAGTCTAAAGTTAATATAAATACATGCATTAATGTAACTGAATCGAGAATAAATAAGTGAATATACCTGTAAACATGGATTTGAAGAAGGTATTGACATTTGGGTGCATTGTTTTTCCTTTGCTTTTCTTTCCACACAACTTTTAGGTTGACCTTTAACTTGAGGTACACCCTCTTTCTTTTTTAGCATCTTTGTTTGAAATGCATCCTTTATGCCAGATGTCCTAACTTGAAGATGATCATTGGAATCTTGGTAGTTTGGTATGGAAGAATTTCTACTAAAGATTCTATCAACTCCCACACCTAACTCATGCAACCTTTCTGCCCAAAAAAGTTGAAGCATCACCAGATTCAGTAGTCTTACTTGCTATCCTAACTACATTTCGACATAAGTTCTTGAAACGGTTTGAGACAATAACTTTGGGTCTTTTTTGATTATACACTTACTATTATCTACAACACAGCCACTCCAAGTATACTTGGTCTACCTTTTCATAACGTATTTTGGAGGAATAGTTATTATATTCTATAAATTTAGTACTCGAAGAGCATGGCTACATAAGATCCCACTAAATTCATATTTCTTGCAACTACACACAATTGTTTCATCTTGTGAGTTAAAGGTAACAGTGTGATCCCTTATATCTCCCATTACACACACTTTATATTCAAATAATGTTGAAGAATGTTGTTTACACTCTTTAAAGAGTATGTTACATGACTTCAAATATTCCTCTCTAGCTTGATAAAAGATTGTATGTTTTTATATGTCTCTTGCATTTTTCAATAGAAGGACATCCATAGTCAATGGTGGTGATGTTTGACTCATGTCATATTTTGCCTCTACCTCCTTATATCTCATGTCCCCTAACAATCTTTCCAAATGTCTAAAAAAATCTAATACATTAAATGTAGACTTCATATAACCTCTTATTTAATCATTGAAACTTTCACTTAATTGTGTTGATGTATCACCTGTAGAAAAGGCATGTTGCCTATGTATTGATGCCAATTTCTTTTTTTTTTTCAAACAACTCTTGCATCCATTTATCTTGACGAAGGTCATGCTTATCAAGCATGGACTCCCATGCATCATGATAGTCTTTCTCATATTTATAGTCATAAATACAAAGCCTCAATTCAAAAGCAAAACAATATGATTTCTTAAAGGCATGATTAACATTCGTGAGAGCATTCCAGAATAGATGCCAAGTGCACAAATGATGATATGATTCAGGTAAAACTTTTGAAATTGCTTTCGCCATTACCACATATTGATATGTAAAAATTGTGCTTGATTACTTCACACACATGGCTTTCTGTAACAACCTTTATTACATTGTTCCTAATTTAGTCTCTGGCTAACAAAGTGTAATTGGCATCATGTACAGAACTAGAGGAAACAGGATAGAGAAAAGCTGAAAGTGGGAAAAATGAGCTTCACACTGTGGCGAGAAGTAGGGCAACTGCGGCGAGCGAGCTGAAAATTCTGAAATAATTTTAGGCTGAGGGCACTCGCGCCACAGTGAACTAACTTGCCACAGTGGCGCTACCCCTCAGATTCGCTTAAATAAAAAACATTTCATTCAAACCGAGAAGGAGAGAACGAGAAAGAAATGAAGGAAGAGGAAGGAGCAGTGTTAGGGTTCAAAGTTTCTGGCCTTTGAGAGTGATTTTGCCTCTTGGAGCTTGGATTCTCCTTGGTAAGTGATTTCTACTCCTCCCTCTCTATTTTCTTTGGTTTTGAGTTGGGATTTTTCGGGTATAAGTTGGGTTTTTCAGTTTTGGCCGAAATCCATTAATTAAAATGGATGAAAAGGGATTAATGAGGTATGATTTGGTGTCTATATTGCTTGGGTATGAGTTTAGAAGGAGTATGCATGATTTAAGCTTAACCCTATGCTGAAATTGTTAGAGGGAGTATCGAATCCAAGATATGTGTGGTTGGGTAGAGTTTGAATGATATCTAGGAGCTAAATGGTGTTGAAATCTTGGGTTAGACCTAAATTGTTAAATTGTGGTTTTTGGTTAAGTGGTATATTGTGGTAATTAAGGATTTTATGTTATTTGTAAAAGTTGGTTGGTTGCTCGGAGAAGTCAAGTCGTGGGATTGGCATTCAAGAAAGCTTGTTGAGTCTGTGTGTGTGGTATTAACAACCTCAGGCAATCAGGTGTTTGTATTGTTTGTTGTGTATATATATTATATGTTGATATATATATATATATGTGTGTATATGCATGTTTCTGTTCATATCACGATATTGATATGTGTGTGTATGGTTTGTTTATATATATCATGGTATGCATATGACTAGACACATAGTGTATGATGATTATGATTGTCATATATGATGTTGATAATGTGACATAACATGATGCATGCTTAACATTGAGATATATGATGATGATAATGATTATATGATGATGATATACATATTGACATGGCATGAACATTACTGCTATATGCACAGTAAGGAAAGGTGGAATGGGTGGTGATGATGATATATGATATGAGATGGTGATATGTGATAATGGAGAATAAGGATGGGATCCATGTCGTTAAATCCTCTCTTATGGCCACGAGAACCAGGCGGCAGTGGACTACACCTTCCCTAAATCGCCACCAATTCGTAGTGATCCAGGGGAATGGGAACCATGATCTGAGCACTAATGTAACCTTTGGTCAGGTTGCATTAGTGTAAGGTGAGTTTGGTAATATCTCAGAATCAGTCTTCATAGACTGTTGGAAGGAAATTACATGTATGAAATTTCCTGTTATGACGATAACTCGTGGTTCTAGCTATGTGCGAGGGAGACATGCATTCTATTTCATATTACATTCATGAGATTGTATGAGTTATGCATATATATATATGCGTGTGGTTGTCCCCGATTACTAAGACTTTATCTCACACCCCTTACCCATGAAGTAACATTTTAAGTGAAAGTTCTGGCACTAGTCCAAAGAAGACAAGGGAGTAGCATACCAGACATGGGAATACCAAGTCTATGTAGTGTATGTGTGTAATGTCTATGTATGTTGTGCTAAGTAGGATAGTGTGGTTGTACTTCACATGAGAATTAGGATGATTGTAATGATATATGGATGTAGATTTGTGTTGTTTGTGATTTGTATGTTGTATTGTGATACGTGCATGGTTAAGGTGTCGATGAGTCAGTACGGTGGAGTATGTGAGCCCAAAGAGAGTTTTGGGCTAAGTATGGGAGTTTTAGGCCTATGGCCCATTTTGTCAATTGGAGGTTCAAGGGGGTCAAATCTCAAAGGAGTGGTTCCTTTGAGGTGAAACCTTTTTAGACCAGTTGGTCAAATGGTTTAGGATCTGTGTGAAAGGTCCTGAATGGTCAAATTACCTTTGGTGGCAATTGGAGATTGTTAATGGTAAGTTTTGGTCAAAAAGTATCAAAACAATATTAGGTGTGTAAAATCTCCATACAGAGATGAATTGAGATGAAACTGGTGTCCACGGATAGTTTAGGACGAGATTGACTTGTAGGATTTGAAATCAAGTCAATCGGAGGTTTGAACATAAAGTTATGTGCGTCGAAAGTTTGCTCCAAAAGTTAAACTTTTGTTGATATGGCATCAGCAAGGGCGTGCCGCGGCGCTAGAAAGCCAGGCTACGGCACCAATGAGTCAGAAAACACCAGAGCCGCGGCGGTACTATAGTGGCCACAGCCTTACACTCTATTTTGCTATTCTGGTGTTTCTCAAGGTGTTTTGTGGTGTTTTTCGCTGCTCTTATATTAAAGAAGGTAAATTTGAGATGTTTGAGCTGTGTTTGATTGGTTCTTGGAAGAATTTGGTCTAGTCAAAAGATGT
The DNA here is from genome assembly GCA_026686845.1 of Adenanthera pavonina. Lineage (NCBI taxonomy): Eukaryota > Viridiplantae > Streptophyta > Magnoliopsida > Fabales > Fabaceae > Adenanthera > Adenanthera pavonina. Next base: position 45,269,786 of record JAIVEN010000001.1, on the reverse strand, counting down.
ATTGGATTAAGGTGTTATACTTTCATAAAAGTTCTAATTAGCCATTAAAAAGATTTAGAGGTTTCATCATACAATAATGCAGTAGTCTTGAAACCAAGAAAGGTACAACTATTTGTACAAAAAGTCCTATTTTGCCAATACCAAGTATAATAGTTTGCTAATGGTGATTGAAGCCAAGAAAGGTTGCAAATGGTCAAAATTTACAATTTATACAATAAGTAGTATTGAAAGATACCATTCCTCTAAAATAAAAATAGTCTACAACTATTTGTTCATTCACCCAAAAAATATTTGTTATTTGATTTTCAACATGAAGTTGAATTTGGTAAGAGAATGATGAATTCTCATATTGCCTTGACAGAAAATAATGAAGCAAAGTATCACTAGTAGAAAAATGCAATTCTACGTCCTATTATTTACATCGGTTGTATTTGGATCCGATGTTAAAAAAAGACTGGTGATAATTTTGTAAATTAATTTATGTTAATTTAATTATTCATGTCGGTTAATTTTAAATTTGATGTGAAAATCATAATTTCTACCTCGGTTATAATAATAACAAATGTAGAAAATGAAAAGTTATATGAATTTATTAATTTAAAAAAATTATATTGTTCTCATCAGTTTGGAAGAACCGACGCAAGAATAAAAGTAAATTCCTCACACACCCGCTCGACATCTTTCCCAATTTCAAACCCTTCCTTTTGCACAGCTTCTAATTCTTCGGTCTACACACCCACACCCACATGCTGGTGTCGAAGTTGTCGTCCACGTAGCCAGACCTATAGGCCATCGCTGAAGTCGCCTCTTCTTGCCGTTGCCACTCCTCTGCTTCCTCAAGAACAAATCGTAACTTTGCTTCTCACAGATCAGCTCATCTTCATAAATCAACTCACCTTTGTCAATTGTGGCTCACAGCGTCGAATTCGAGTTAAGGTACGTATTATACACGAAGAGTTCTCTTGTGCTCTTCGCATATTTGCCATTGCAATTCGTGGTTTGATGTTTTTGCTCTATTCCTCCTTACCAAAAGCCAACACGAAGATGATGTGGGAGAGAAGATGAAGGTTTAAGTTTCAAGATTGCTCATTCGTTCTGGTGTCACAGATTGTAAGTGCTAATCTATGATTTTTCCCTAAAGTAATATGAGATTTTTGCTAGTCGATTGTCGCTTACTGGGTTGTGAGTCATGATTTCAAGGTTGCGGTTATGCGTTTCGTCTCCTTTAGGTAATAGTAATGCTGAGTCATCTTGCCTTCATATTTGCTTTTGGTAAGCATTCATATCAAATGATTTTGAAGCTGAGATGGGTGAAAAAAGGATTGAGTTGCTAGGAATGTTATTCTTTTATGTCTAAGCATTAAAGGTCCGTAGATTTGTAATTATACTAGGCTAGTGAAAGTCTAGATATAGTTTCTAAATAATAAACTTAAATAGATCGATTTCAAGAGTTGGAGGCCTTGTCTGAGAAGGGTCGAGTTGGCACCTCTGCAGTACAATATGAATCATACGGTTGTAGAGCTGATGTGGAGGATGAGGCAGACACTATTGAAGGCTGCGCAACTGAAATAGAAAATGCATCAGAAACTCTGTTCCTCAGCCACAGGGGAAAAGGTTTTTATAGTATGATATTGATATTTGAGAGAATTTTACTTGTTCTTGTGTGCTGTTTGTACTTGCACATTTTGCAGAAAACTGTATGATGGGTGTTGGAAGTAGAGTACTCTTGGATGACATTTTCTTAATTAAATTAATTGTTTAAGAAACTAGTCCTTAAGTCTTATTTTAGTGCAACTTTTAATAAAAATTCCATCTCTGATTTGTCATGTTTTATTATACAAACGTTCCATAAATATCCAATAATTCAAGTAGCATGGATTAACGCACCTTTATATATGTTTTATTTTATTTCTAGTTGTTTATTATGTTTCTCTTTCAAGGGCTCACAAAATGCTCATTTGGTCAAATTAACTTGACATTGGCAGATGTGGGTTCCACCAAGCATAATTTGTCAAACTAACTACCTATTCCATTTGGTCAGTGCACAAACTGAGTGATGATCTTGTACATAGTTATCTATAGCTTCGTTTATTTGATTGTTTATTGTATAATATATTTTGAAGCGTGTATGCTTAAAAATGTTGTTTCATGTGAGGTCAAACTTTCTGATTACATTTGGAAGAAATATATTATCCTCTTCTTCTATCCCCTGCACTTCACATTTGTTTGTCCAACTGGTTTGTCATTAAACCAGAATGAGATTGAAATAGTAATAAATTGTTATAGCTTCTTTGATCCCTTGCAATTTTTTAGAGATGCATAGGGTATACATCCAATCAGGACCATCTATATTTTATTTTAAAAAAATCTAGACTGTCTGGAAAAGATGTGAAGGAGATCCAAAGTCATCACATATTTGACAAGCTAGCCATTTGAGATTAGCCTCAGATTTGAGTTGACACATTGATTACCAAACAAAACTCTAGACCACTTGGTAATAAAAGGTTTAGTTTCCATGCAAAAGTTTAGGCAGAGAGAAGGTCAAAGAAAAATTTGATAATAATCTCTAAAATTCTTTTGTCCAAAAATGATTAATTAGTTAAGGGATGTCCTATATTTCTCATATCTGTCTGTTCACTCCTTTTTCCATTTTTGCAAAGCTTTCCCATTCTAATTCTTCATACCTTATTCTTGTACTCCTGGTTTATTTACTTTAGTTGCTACTTAGATAAGGACTTCTCTGCTACATTGACCATTTTTAGGCATGGATAGAATGAGGACCAAACCAAAAATCAATCAGGATTATGTTCTTCACATATTAAATCTTTTAATGACAGTTATACAATTATGTCAAAGTTCTCATAATTTTTTCCCAAAACACAACAAATGCATTAGATTTTCTCCCATGGCACAAATGTCAAATGCATTGCTAGATTCAAGATTTTAGAAACTTCCCTCGCTTGCACTAATGAATGTGTTTTTTCGTGCTAATACACATGCATGAGATTACCTATACAATGCATTAAGACCAACCACATAAAAAGAATCATTTTTATGTTACCTTTTTTTTTTTGTAAAAGGTTTATGTTACCTTTTTGGGTTCCATTTACTATTGGACCTAAAGAAATGTTTGTAACTATGTCTTGTGTGGACCATGCAAGTGACTTTGGTTTGGCAAAGCTGCTTAATATAGCAGATCTTGCTTCCGCGGTATTGTGTTTATTTATACATATATACATATATTATTTTTTATGCCTTCTTGAGAAACTTTGTTCTATTTCTCTTGGTAACGGACTTTCATACTAAGTAGTAGACGCTTTCCATTTCACAATTGATAATGTCTTGTATGCATACATATCTTGCCCTAAAATTCCCATCACTGATATTAGTTACACTTTAATTAAATCCACTGATTGATGCCTTATTATTATTTATGCCATTCTTATTCTTGTGTAGGTTGTTGGAACTCCAAACTATATGTGTCCTGAGCTACTTGCAGATATATACCATATGGTCATAAATATGATATATGGTCACTTGGTGAGAACCATGAACTACTGATAATTGTCTTTGGCAAAACCATATGAGATGGTCATATGGTTATAAATCTATTATATGGTCACTTGGTAAAACTATATGTGTCTTGAGCTGCTTCCAAGGGTTTCCACTATTAGCTAGCTAGGCAACAAGGATAAATGAGTGGCGCAAAGTTAATCTGCAATGATAAGAGATGGTCGCCGAGTAGTATGACTACCCTTGTAACAGAAGGAACTCGAGGAATCGGGTGAGTTATTACTTCTACAGTATTTAAGTCAAAGTTCATCTCTAGCTACTCCATTTGGTCTCTATAATTTTCTGCTTTTCATTCATCTTCATTCACTGGTAATTAGGCATGCCATTATGGAAGAGTTAGCAGAATTTGGAGCAGCTGTGCATATTTGTTCACGTAACCAAGCTGATATACTATCTCGTGACCAACGTCAAAATTTAATGCAAGCTGTTGCCTCCATTTTTCATGGAAAGCTCAACATCCTTGTAAGATTCTCTCAGGCTCTTCATTGTTTTGGGGGGAAAATTAAAGGAAACATTAGGATTAATTAATAGACTTCATATATAAACTGAAATTATTATGAAGGCTTGAAAGAGAAATAACTTATTATTATGTGCCACTAAAATTTTTCAATTTTAATTACTATTATTTTTATACTATGGGATTGCTGGAATAGCAATGCGGGGACAAGAAGGAAAAAATGAAATTTTATTTTTTTAAATAAAAGGAGTTTCGGGAACGTTTGTTAGTAAAAGTGTTTCCGATAGTTTATAAAGCATTTCAAAATCATTTCCAAAGTTCAAAACAAAAGGTTTTCAAAACTCAATTTTTACTTCGGTCAAAAACAACCAACGTAAAAAATTAATTTTTTACGTCGGCCAAATCTACATCACCTATATAACCGACATAAATAAGCTAAAACAACTGATATAAAAAATGCTTTTTGCAATAGTGTATAGGCCTCAAATGATTGCTAATTAATGTTCATAAAGCTATGTTTGTTTTAAGGTTTTTTTAATGGAGGGGAGGGGATTGGGGGGAATTGATCCCCTCCCCTCATTTGGGACAGAAAATTAAAGGGGATTCCCTCACCCATCCTATTTTTATTTCTCCTTAAATTAGGATTTTTTTTAGAGGGAAGAGAGTATAATGTGTAATATCCTAACCAATTTGTCTTTATTTTTTTTTTAAATGCCAAGAATGCGCTCAAACCAAGCAATGCTTAATTAAAATCCTCCCAATCTCTTTCCTCTTGTACCAAATAAGATTTCATTGCCCTCTAATTCACTCTCCTCAAATTCCACAAAACAAGAGAATTTTAAAATGTATCTAATTTCATCCATTAAAAAATTCTTTTCCTACAATCCCTCAGTTAAACTAAATAGACCTTGAGAGTGCACCCATCCAATCCCACCCAACATTCTTTGGCCCTCCAACTTGTTTGCTCAAAAATTCAAAAATCAATTTTTTGTTCGTATACTAGAATGATTTGCCAATTCATTTTCAATTGCTTGTGCATTAGAAACCTTTCTTTGAGATGGTAGTCTGTGTTTACTCCTAGGAGCAGCTAACTCATGATTGTGTTCCTTCCCAAGAAATGTAACAACATATTTTCCAGTTTCTTGCCGAATGATAGTCATTTGAGCCATACAACCAGTTCTCAAATCTTTACAAATCCTTTTTGCTTCATGATTGCTCACCCTTTTGAACCCTTCTTTAAAACATAAATTTTTATGATATTACTATCTTATGATCCTTCTTGCTTTTGCCTACCCAATCTTTTATAATGCTAAAACCAACAAAACCAGCATATACATTACTTGTAAAATCTATATGCATGTTCTTTGTTATCAAACTCAATGCCAACATATGGAGTTAAATCCCTTTCATAAACTTCATGCTCTATAGGAGTTTCAGTTGATGGAGTACTAGATGCCATTATACAATCAATCAAAGTCATTAGAAAAATATAAAAATCAATTATCTATTTCAATCAGGCCAAAAAAGTTTTATATTTCAAAAATATGTGAGCAATAAAACAAGAATGAATTGACGCAAATGTATCAGGAGTATATGTTCATATTGATACATTGTCTTTCCCATGTTATTATTAACTCTCAAATTTTAATGTCGTTAAAGAATTCTGGATACCCACTTCTTTATTTGAAGTCATAAAAGAGAATAAATAATCAATAAAAAACAAACACAAGCTAGGATATATATATATATATCCTAGTCCGACTACCAAAATTATATCAAGGACTTCAAAGACAAGTTGAACAATGGTTATTCATGTGTTTAATTTTTTTAACCTAAATATTGCATTTTATTACTGAAGAAACCAAAATATAGACAACATTAATAATCCAGTTCACCACCAACGGACAACAACACAACAAAATAATAGCAAAAAACAACAAAACCAGAAAAAGAATAGCACGGCAAAAGAGTAAACAAAGCAGCCCATGCAACTCTAGTTCTCTCATCCATAGCTGCAACAACCAGTGAAGGAAAGTATAATTTTTTTCTTTCAATTCATATCATTATAGGCATCATGATACAAAGGCCCTTCCTCAATATATATCCCGTATGTCTCCCACATGCCATAATGAAGTCGGAAACCAAAGACAAAGTAGACCATAGAAATTACCTCCAACGTCCATTATAAACTCCACGGCTCCTTGCTAGCTCTCTCTGGTCTCTCTCGTAGTGGTTCTTTTTCACGCTACAAACAAGGTTTTTCGCGGCCGGAAGCAATTTTCTTTTGACATACGCTATTAATGAACATGTCAGTTGCTCTATCAAGGACTCGACATGGAGGAAGAGCACTGAGAGGTTTCCATGACCATGTGGGATATGAGATAAGCCATGCTGTATCAAAAGTTTGTAGTTACATTGAACAAGACTGAAAAATTTAAAATCATCTCTCCTACTATCAAAAGATCTTCTCCATAGAAAGTTGACAAAAGTCTAGGAGGCAATACATATTTTTGAACCTTTGGGTTCTAAAGAATGAATTTGTAATACCAATGATCAGCAAGACATGCTAAACATTCCCACCACTTTTCTCTACCTCAAATGTTAGAGGTAACTATTTCAAAATCAACTATTGTAAATTATATGTACTGACCAATACATTATTTTTCTTATAATAGAATCATCTTTGAATCAGTGTTTTGTATTTAAGATTGTTACGGAAAAAATTTATATTTGCAAGACTTAGTTCAAAGATACTTGTACGGGCCAAAACGAGTGTGACGAGATTATAAGTCCGAGGTGGATGGATGCCCCTTTGAAACCTAGCTTTCCGGGCTCATATACACCGAGCTATAATTCGGAGGCCGAGCTTAAGCACAACGAATCGAGTGATACATCGGTTATCGAACGATAAGGCTGAGTAATCGTATGGCCAGATGATCGTCCGACTGAACAACATCTCGGCCATGTACGGGTTTCTCCATGAAAACTGTTTTACCTCAAAAACACCCGACTAGGAGTAACAGTTATGAGATCATAACTGTAAGACGAAAAATCAGGGATCATGCAAAAAGAGCGCGATACTCCATGATGACCATTTATGAACAATCCCGATAAAATAGGGATTACAAGGAGATGATGGAAAAACCCTAACGGTCAGAAGCAGATCAATAAAAGGAAAAAAAGATAAGCATAATAGCAGGCACTGCATACGAGCAAGAGGGATAGTATCTCAGCCTTTTGACGGAACATCTTTGGCGCCCACCGTGGGGCCGAGAAAACTATCATACTACCACCAAGAATCATGGTGCGAACCAGAAGCAGTGCGGGTGCGGGAGAACGATGCTTCGAAGATAGGCCTTCTTTGGAGGACAACCCTGTCATTTGGGCAATGCGTGAGGAGATGGAGCTATTAAGAAAGGGGAATCAGGAAATGCGTGAAAGGAATAGGCAGTTGGAGCAAGAACGCTATCATGAAGGTACTTCTCCTCCTCGAGGAGGAGAACGAGGAAATACCAATAGGGATACTCAGCGGTCACATCAGGAGGGAAGTCGATGGGAGGAAACACACCATTCAAGGACAAACATTGACAATTTGTGAGGGGATAAGCAGGCCACTCGGAGACATCCATTTGTTGATGGCATCATGGAGACGCCATTGCCAAAAGGATGGAAGGGCTTAAACCTAGAAAGATACCACGGTACTACCGACCCTGATGAGCATGTGGATGCGTATGTCACGCAGGTGAATTTGTTCACAAATGAGGATGCAGTTTTGTGTAGGGTCTTCCCTACGTCATTGAAAGGAGCAGCTCTGAGTTGGTATACCCGGCTCCCATCATGATCTATTGATTGCTTTGAAACCTTAGTCAGCAAATTCAGCGCGCAGTACGCAACCAGTCGACCTCATCAGCTTACCTCGGCTGCTTTGGTAAACTTACGACAGGAGAAGGATGAGTCTCTAAGGAGTTTCATGGAGCGCTTCTCATCAATCTCGGTAAAGATCCGGGACTTAAACCCTGAAGTAGCAATGCACACAATGCTGATGGCTCTCAAGCCAGGGCCATTTGCCGACCATCTATGTCGAAAACCACCTTCCAATATGGATAAGCTTAGAAATCGTGCAGCCGGATATATACAAATGGAGGAGGTGTCGAAGTTTAGAAATAGGGTTAGGACTGATCTGGACAAACGAACGGAGCTAAATAACCGTGGAAGCCTAAGGCCGATGTTAGAGAAGGGAAAGTTTAAAAGAGAAGAAACTAGCCGGGGGTCGAAGTATGATTTCTACACTCCACTAAATACCAATCGAGCTCGAATTCTGGAAGAAGCTTGCAATACCAAATTGATACGGCTCCCAGCTCCCGGACACACCCCGAAGATGGCGGATCAATCAAAGCATTGCAGGTACCATCGCAATTATGGTCACACCATGGAGGAGTGCTGGACATTACGGGATAAGATTGAGGAACTGATCCAGGCCGGGCATCTCGGCAACTTTATACAGAGGGGTCACGGTAATCGTCCCTCCTATAGTGGTCGAGGCCGTGGTAGAAGTCAGACCCAATCTCAGGAAGAACCTCGGCAACCGAACAAGGAAAGAAGACAACCAGAAGACACCAGAAATAGGGTAATCAACACTATAGCTGGTGGGTTTGCCGGAGGAGGGGCAACCAGTTCGGCTAGGAGAAGACACTTGAGGGCCATACGGACAGTAAATACGGTAATGCACCGAGTGCCCCGGAGTTCTTGTTCCATAACCTTCTCGGATGAGGATTTCAAAGGAGTTGATCCTAATCAAGATGACCCCATGGTGATTTCAGTAGAAGTGGCTAATTACGTTGTCAGAAAGACACTGATAGACCAAGGAAGCTTGGCGGATATCTTGTATTATACCACCTTTCAGAAGCTCGGGATACCCGAGGAGACGATTAAGCCTTATTGTGATCCGTTGGTCGGCTTTGCAGGAGAACATGTTCATACCCGAGGATATGTGGAATTGTTGACCACCTTCCGGGGAGATCTCGGGTCAAAAACTATTATGATCAGGTACCTTATCATTGATGCAATAACTTCTTATAACATCTTGATAGGTCGACCTGCGTTAAATGAGCTTGGTGCCGTGGTTTCCACTCTTCACCTCACGATGAAGTTTCCCTCGGTGTCCGGGGGCGTAATTGTAATAAAAGCTGATCAAAAGGTTGCAAGACAATGCTATGTAGATAGTCTAAAAGTCACCAAGGGAAGGGTAGTCGGCAATGGTGAGAATACGAGGAAGGATGCAACATCAGTAAGTTTGGTGGAGCTTGATCCTCGACTTGATGTGCAAGATCAAAGGCCAAGGCCTATCGAAGAATTACAAAAATTTCAGCTCGCCGGTGAAGATCGATGCACTAATCTTGGAAGTAAACTCAGAGGAGAAACAAAGGAGCAGATAACAAGGATGCTAAAGGACAATGCTGATTTGTTTGCATGGACTTCTTCAGATATGCCGGGAATTGGTCCAAATTTTTTATGCCACAAACTAGCGGTATACCCTGAAGCTAAGCCGATAGTGCAAAGGAAGAGGCGGGTAGGCGAGGAAAGGCGGAAGACAATGAGGGAAGAAACGGTAAAGCTGATTGATGCTGGGTTCATTCAAGAAATTGAATATATAACATGGTTGGCCAATGTGGTGCTCGTTAAAAAGGCTAATGGAAGGTGGAGAATGTGTATGGATTACACCGACCTAAACAAGTCATGCCCGAAAGATACATACCCCCTCCCGAGCATAGATCGGCTTGTGGACGGAGCGTCAGGCTGTGGCCTACTCAGCTTTCTGGATGCTTACTCCGGGTATAATCAGATAAGGATGTACCCCCTGACGAGGAGAAAACCGCGTTCATGACTGAGAACGCTAATTATTGCTATCAGATGATGCCGTTCGGACTGAAGAATGCTGGGGCTACTTACCAACGGTTGATGGATAAAATATTTCAGGAACAGATCGGGAGAAACCTGGAAGTATATGTTGACGACATGGTAGTGAAGTCCGAAGATCCCTCCAAGCATGCTGCCGACCTTGGCGAGGTGTTTGGAAGAATATAGAAGTATAACATGAGGTTGAACCCTGAGAAGTGCGTATTCGGAGTCAACGGAGGGAAATTCTTAGGATTCATGTTAACACATCGGGGTATTAAAGCCAATCCCGATAAATGCCGAGCTATTATTGACATGAGAAGCCCCCAAAACATAAAAGAAGTGCAAAAACTGACAGGGCGATTAGCATCACTATCCCGCTTTATACCAAGGTTAGCGGAGAGAGCTAGGCCGTTCTTTAAGTTACTTAAGAAGGCTGAGTGGTATGAATGGAGTGAGGAATGTGAGCAGGCGTTTCAAAATTTCAAAGGCTTCTTCTCGGCACCTCCGATCCTTAATCGGCCAGTTCCTGACAAAGAGTTACTGCTGTATATGTCGGTGACCGAGCATGCAATTAGCTCGGTGATTGTGCAAGAAGTAGGCAAGCAGCAAATACCGATATACTTCATCAGCCGAGTATTGCACAACGCAGAATCGAATCGACGTATCAGACTATTGAAAAGTTAGCTCTGGTTTTGATCATATCGGCGAGAAGGTTGCGACCTTACTTCTAAAGTCACGATGTTGTTGTAAAGACTAATCATCCCGTGAAGCAAGTCTTAAGGAAACCTGAGTTAGCAGGCCGAATGATCTCGTGGTCAGTCGAGTTGTCGGAATTCGGCATAAGATATGAGCCGAGAGGACCAATAAAAGCACAATGTCTATCTGATTTTGTCGCTGAACTTACCCCACCTGAAGATTCCAAAGATGGGGACCAATGGATACTCTACGTAGATGGCTCGTCCAATAACAAGGGAAACGGAGCGGGAATCATTTTGGAAGGCCCCGGAGGGATAACTTTGGAGCAGTCTCTTAAGATCGACTTCCCAGTCACGAATAACCAGGCCGAGTATGAAGCTCTCATTACAGGGTTAAATTTAGCTAGAGAGGTGGGAGCAAGCCAAGTTAGGTGTCGGAGTGATTCACAGCTGGTTTCTAAACAAGTCTCGGGAGCTTACTAGGTCAAAGACCCACAGTTGGCAAAATACTTGAACAAGGTGAAACACTTGGTTGAGTGCTTTGATGAATTCACGATTGAGCATATTCCAAGAGAAGAGAACTCCCGAGCTGATTTGTTATCCAGATTGGCTAATGTCAAAAGGCTCGGGCAGCATGAGACGATCATCAGGGAAACAATATATCAGCCCAGTGTTGATCTTCAGACGATTATGGTCGGAAGTAACCCGGACCAGGATTGGATGACCCCTATTTGGAACTATCTAGCTGAAGGGATTTTACCCAACAACCAGAACGAAGCAAGGAGACTGAAAATAAAGTCTTCCCATTACATAATAATGGGAGGAGACTTATACAAGCGAGGATTTTCAACCCCCCTCTTAAAATGCCTCACTCTTGAATAGGCGAAATACGTTATGAGCGAGATCCATGAAGGAGTATGTGGGATGCATACTGGTGGAAGATCTATGGCAGTGAGAATAATCCGGGCCGGCTATTATTAGCCCACTATGCGAGCTGATTGCACCGAGTATAGTAAGAAATGTAATGAGTGTCAAAGGTTTGGCAATCTACGCCATGCACCGCCGGAAGAATTGCACACACTGACGTCTCCTTGGCCATTCATGGTGTGGGGAATGGATATTCTCGGACCTTTCCCGATGGGTAAAGGGCAGGTCAAGTTCTTATTAGTTAGCATAGACTATTTCACCAAATGGATTGAGGCGGAATAGTTAGCTAAGATCACGGCATAACAAGTACAGAAATTCGTATGGAGAAGTATTGTCTGTCGGTATGGAATTCCTCACTCGGTGGTTACTAATAATAGGAGGCAGTTTGTTGATGGAAACTTAAAGCAATTCTATGAACAGCTTGGTATCAAGCATAGAGTGTCTTCGGTCGAGCATCCTCAAACAAATGGACAGGCAGAAGCGGCGAACAAGGTTATCCTCGGAGAACTCAAGAAGAGATTGGGAAGAGCGAAGGGAGCCTGGGCCGAGGAATTACCAAGCATCCTCTGGGCCTATCGTTGTACGCCTCAGTCAAGCACTAAGGAAACCCCTTTTAGGTTGACTTTTGGAGCTGACGCAATGATCCCAGTGGAAGTGGGAGAGCCGTCCTTTAGGTGAATACTCCCCAATCAACATATAAACTAGGAAAACATGGAAGTCGAACTAGATCTATCCGAGGAAGTCCGGGAAAATGCACGTATACAAGAAGAAGCTTGTAAGCAAAGAGTGGCTCGGCGTTATAATTCTCGACTTAAGGCGAGGAGTTTTGTTGGTGGAGATCTCGTTTGGAGAAAGCAGAGCGAAGCAAGGAAGAACATCGGCGAGGGAAAACTAGCTGCAAATTGGGAAGGGTCTTACCGAGTTACAGAAGCGTTGGGCAATGGAGCATATAGATTAGAAAAGCTGTCAGGAGAAGCAATTCCTAGAACATGGAATGCTTCTCACCTCAAAAATTATTTCAGTTAGTTGATGTATACATGGGGGGGCGATGTACTCTTTTTCCTAACTTGGTCTTTTGTCCCAAAATAGGGTTTTGGCCGAGAAGGTTTTAACGAGGCATGTCTACCTACTTCAATAAAAGAAGTTCTTTGTTATGATTACGTTCATAAAATTCGGTCAAGTATGAACTGAGGTGTTAAGTTAAAATTCGGTCAAGTATGAACCGGGGAAGCTGATAAAATTCGGTCAAGTATGAACCGAGGTGTTAAGTTAAAATTCGGTCAAGTATGAACCGAGGTGTTAAGTTAAAATTTGGTCAAGTATAAACCGAGTACTCGAATTAAACTTGGTCAAGTTTGAACCAAAAATGTCAAAAACTCGGTCAAGTATGAACCGAGGTCCCCAATTAAAACTCGGTCAAGTATGAACCGAAAGGCGGAATTAAATCTTAGTCGAGATCGAACTGAGAGATTATGTTAAACTTAGTCCAAAAGATTAAACGCAGTCAGGTCGTTAGGAATCAAGAAGAAAGGTAAGACTGTTATCATTGATTAACAATAAGTCTGAGCAAGACGTCAAAGTAAAAGACAATCAAGGAGGTGAATAGTCCACGGTAGTAGGAACTTTTTAATGTCCTACAATTCCTCCTCATCTACAAGCGCACCATCTTTGACGTCTTTATTTACATCAAATGCCGAGAGCTCAATTTTCGGCAGGAAGAGATGCACCTGACGAAGTGCTTTCTGGAAGCCCTCTATGTGCTCTTTCATTATCTGTTGCACGGCTTCCTGAACGTCAGCCTCAAGCTCGGCCTATTTCTTCCTCGCATGTTCCAAATCCTTTTGCAAGTTAGCGGCGAGGGCCGAGGATTCGGCTTCAACGTTCCTTGCCCAAGCAATCTCAGTTGTCAGGGCATCCCGCTCCTTTTCGATTGCTTGTAGTTTTGTCTTGGCATCAGCAAGGGATCCTTTCAGCTCCTTCACTTGCAGAAGGAGAGCTGCTTGAGACTTTGAAGCCTCGGCGAGCTCCGAGGAAGCCTAGTCTTTCGAATTGGTTGCTTCCAGAAGCTCGGCCTTAATAGCTTTGAGGCTACGGTTGCTCTCCTCAAATTCCTCCCCACAGAGCAAGGCCATGTTTGCAGCGCGCTGGCACATAGCTGACATGGATTCTAAAACAGCCTTGGGACCAAATTGCTGCAAAATTTCCTTGTCCCCGACTTCCTGAATGCCACTCCCGAAAAACTTGGCAATGTTTGGATCAACGCCCGAAGGCGAGGGTCTAACAGGAGACTATAGTGGAGATCGGTGAACCGAAGATACAAGCTCTACGTCGGTGGTTGAAAGTCGAGCATGTTTGCTTGGGGGGCTATGTGAAGGAGAGTGAATCTCAATAACCTCAGCTATCGTCATCACCTCGGCATGCCCTCTCTCCTCTTTATCAGGGTGAGCCCGCAGATTCTCGGCAATAGATCCTGATGATGGAGCAATGTTCTTTATTGAACGCCAGTTGAACTTCCCCATCACCACTGCAAAATAGAAAATGGATATTAAAAGCTGAAACAAGTATGGCAGCAGAAGGTAAAAGAAAATTGGCACTCACGTTTAAAATCTTTATTGGGAGTTGAAGAGTAAGGGAGCTTAAGTAGGATTTTGCAGTTCAGGGGGTGAGGTAATTTATTCAATTTGTCGACATCCGCCTTTTCGGATGCAGACATAGCCTCATAACACCAAAACTGGAACTTGATGGGAGTCCGAGTCCAGTACAGAGGAAACCTGGGTCGCCCCCCTTCATCGAAGAACATTTCCGAGTAACCCTCGGCTGGGCGTACCTTGAAGAAACTTCCTTTGAAGTCTTTGTATGATGAGGTATACGGACCGATTATTCCCCTCCTATTCATACCACTAAGGGAGGTCCAGCCGATCTTATCTCCAAATCGGATTTGGTAGTAGTAGAGGAATTTCAGAGCGGTCGGCACCATGTTTAATTTTTTACATAAGACCTCGAAAGCCTTTAGAAACGCCCAGCTATTGGGATGGAGCTGAGTGGGAGCGACGTTCAGTGCCTTTAAAACAGCGCACTCGAAGTCTGAGAAAGGAAGACCAACTCCCAGCAACTCGAATAATGTCTTATACATATATGTAAAATGAGCTTGCATTGGCAACGCTGACAAGAAAACATGCTCATCTTCAGCACACGGCTCGGCAATCACGGCCTCTTCTGTTCGTGTGCTGGTCAGAGAGATCGACTTCCACAGCTCCACAATTGATTCGGCAGTCCGAAATCTAGAGTGGTAAGATCCAACTTCTCCTTTCACCCAATAGTAGCCCGGAAGTCGAATGTCAGGGACTGGGTCTCTCTGAACTCCTGAGGTAATTTTTCGTGGCTTTTGTACGTCCACTTGCACGGCAGTAACCGAAGATGAAACCTCCCTTTCAGCCAGAAGGTCGGCCAGATGCCAATTCAACTCCGTGCTAGGAAAGGAAGGGTTTGACGGCGAAGGTTCTTCCCCGATGCCCATAACCTCCCTCTCAACCAGGATTCGATGAGAGGACGACCCAGCTGATGCCTCAGATCCTTGGTGTGAACTCATGATGGTTGGGAGAAATGTAGAATAGCGCGTAATAATGGAGAAAAGGGGAAAAAATAGAAGAGGGCGTACCTGAGAAAATGACGAAAGGAGCAAGGAAAAAGAGGCCAAAGACGATGAAGAAAAGCAAATGCAGACTGAAGTAAAGGATGAATATTCAAGCCCTACACGTATATAGTGAAAACTCTTCCTCGAAATGGGTAAATTAATTATGACTTTAGGGAGCCAATCGTCACCATTGGGGAACGTGCTTCGGCTGACGAAAGGACGAAGCATTTAATAACGCCGCGTGCAGCCGTACGCGTAGGTGCATTACTATTTCAGAAACCGAAACGTCAAAGAGCCTCTGGGAAGGTCCTGGAAGTCTTAGGGGATTGAAATGATTCAAATTCGAAAAGCTAGTCTCTCGGTCACGTGATTCAGAGCCCACTCGTCCAAATTGGACTCGAGGCTCGGGGGCCTAGTGTACGGGCAAAAACGAGTGTGACGAGATTATAAGTCCGAGGTGGATGGATGCCCCTTTGAAACCTAGCTTTCCGGGCTCATATACACCGAGCTATAATTCGGAGGCCGAGCTTAAGCACAACGAACCGAGTGATACATCGGTTATCGAACGATAAGGCCGAGTAATCGTATGGCCAGATGATCGTCCGACTGAACAACATCTCGGCCATGTACGGGTTTCTCCACGAAAACTGTTTTACCTCAAAAACACCCGACTAGGAGTAACAGTTATGAGATCATAACAGTTATGGAATCATAACTATAAGACGAAAAATCAAGGATCATGCAAAAAGAGCGCGATACTCCATGATGACCATTTATGAACAATCCCGATAAAAAAAGGGATTACAGGGAGATGATGGAAAAACCCTAACGGTCAGAAGCAGATCAATAAAAGGGAAAAAAGATAAGCATAATAGGAGGCACTGCATACGAGCAAGAGGGATAGTATCTCGGCCTTTTGACGGAACAATACTTATATAGGGGAATTTCAAATTCTGAAGTTGTTTCTAAAAAATTCAATGATAAAAAAATTGAATGGTGTTAAAATTTATAATTTAATTTTAAAATTGCATGTGATCAAATTTAAATATAATAAAGAATTGAAAGCGAAACTGTGAAAGCTGATGTCAAATTTTAAAAATTTGATAGCTAAACTGAACTATTAAAGCTACCCACTACCAAATTTTACAACTCGGGATTTTCGCATCTGATGCGAAAAAGAAAAAGAGCCCTCTAGCAAAAAAAAAAAGAGCCAATAAAAAAATATTAAAGGTTCAAAAGAAGAAAGCAATGCTAGCATGAACATGGAAGGTTTTTGATAAAAGAGAATTTGTTGTAGAAACAAGATCATCAAATGCAACATCACTCGCATTTGGACAACCCCCCTCTCTCATGGCACATTAAGGGAGGATGTTGATGGTTCGGTAGGTGTTAATGGCACTGCTAAATGTGGCTGACTTACTCGTGATTCCCATGGAATCTGGATCCTTGGCTTTCAAAAGAGTCTAGGTTTTATAACCACCAAGTGCTTGATTTAATTAGTAGGGTCATATTAATTTAATAAGAGGTTTTGAGTTCAAGTCTTTAGAATGGCATCTCATTAAGTACTCGGTGATAGAACTTGCTGCCCGAAGGGATCAAACTTGACTCGATCGAGTTACTTTGGATCCCATTAATCCTCCAGGTGAAATGGTCAAGCTTTTGCTTGTAGCAGTCTATGCATATATGTGTGTGTGTGTGTGTGTGTTTATATATAAGACATTGACCAAATGATATCTTTCTTTTGGGCCTGAAAAAATCTCTCATTTTAATAGTAGGGAAAAAAATAAAACAAAACTTAAAAATTATAATTTGGTGTGACACGTGAATCTTTATACGAGCCAGGATGGAGGGAAGGGGGGACATGGGAGAGCCATGGTCCCCCCAACTTTTCAATTTTTATTTAGTATAATATATACTTTTTATATCAAATTTTTATATTATGTAAAATTTATCTATGTATGGTCTCCCCAAAGTTTATATTTTATTCAAAAACTAAGTAAAAAATAAAAGAAGTCAACACTCTATATTTTTTTAAAATATTGATATTTTAGATATATCTCAGTCACCAAATTTATATTCTCTTTTAATTTACTAAATACTAATTTTCCCTTCTCATTTAATTTTTTTCTACCTTTTTAATATTTCCTAAATTCTAATTTTCCTTTACTTTTTCCTAAGGCCCAAAAAAAATTCTTTACTTTTCTCTCTCTCACACATTACCCTCTCACTTTACCTTATCTTTTCACTTTCCTATTGTTCTTGTTCGTGCCATCTTGACTTGAGGTCTTCTATCTTCATTTTTTTCAGCTTGTGGTTCTCCTCTCCTCTCCTTGTGGTCCTCCTCTCCTCTCCACAACAATATTTGCTCTTTTTTTTTTTAATTACCGAAGTAGATCATGTATTGACTGGAGGTTGGTGGTGGAAAAAAATCAATTAATCAAAGAAAGGTGAGGTTCCCTAATTTTTATTTGTCTCATGTCTTGATCTGACTATGCTTGTATAATTATATATTTGTATTGGCTTTATGACTTACATTTAGGATTATATTGCTTTGTTCCTTCTTCTCTTTTGAATTTTTCAGATAATATGTGTGAACACCTCATTTTGTCCGGGCATTTTACAAAAAAAATGACAAAAAATAATAGTAAAATAAAATAAAATAAAATAAATAATATATAATAATATATAAAAAACAAAACAAAAATAAGAAGAAATTTGCAAGAATTAAATAAACAAAATTAATATACAAATACATAACTAAAAAAAAATACAAAAACAAAACAAAACAAAACAAAAAAATATATATAATAAAATAACAATTGAAAAAAAAGAACTAAAAAAAAAAAGGGAGGGGGGACTTCAGGCCCAGGGTGCCACGAGCCCAATTAAGGGCTTGTGGATCTGGGCCACCGAGGGCGTAGCCCTAAAAGAAACGAAAGGGAGAGAGCCTCCTGAAAGAAAGACCGAAAGAAGAGACCAAAAAAGCAGAAGAAGGGACGGCCGCAGAAAAAGCAAACGGAGGGAACACGAGGAAGAGGCGAAAAAACCGCGAGTACTGCAGGACTGAAACTGAAAAGAAAGGAGAGATGAGGAGCTGAACAGAGACTGAAAAGCAAGAGGTAGAGGGAGACCGAAAGCGGTTCGAGGAGGAAGCAGAACAAGAAAAAGAAGCAACCGCACTGAAGAAAAGCTTAGGCAAAGACCGAGAGAAAGCTGCAACGGAAGCTACCACGGGAGAAAAGCTAAGGGAGCGAAATCAGAGGGAGGCAGCAGACAGCTAAAGAAAGAAAGGAGCAGGGGGCCAAGGAGACGTGCACGAAAGGGCAAACCGAAGACCACACGCTCGGATTTTCTGCTCCATTCAGTCGCGGGAATTCTATAAAAGGGCGAGAGAAGCAAACGGATAGGGGGGCGGATTTCCTACGGGGAAGGAGAAGGACACAGGGCCTAAAAACTCTGGGAAATTGGGCACTGAAGAATTCCGGAAGCTGAACCAAGGAAGGGCCGAGGCCGATGGGACGAGAGCTCACAGACTGGGAGAGGGGCAAGGGATTCGAGGCGTAAGTCGAAAGCAATTGTCATCTGGGTCAGTTTATTTTACTGGTTACAACTGGATTATTTTTGGTATGAATTTCATAGAAATATCTGTAGTTTTTCTCGCCTGGGTTCTCTGTTGGGTCCTCGGATGATTGATTTCAGTGATTAATCGCGTGCTGCATTATGGTTTTGTCTTGAGCATTGAGGAATTTAGTGTTGGTTCTGCTGTGAATTCTTGTCTTGATATTTTGCTGTTTCAGAAGGTCAAATTGATTCAAAAATGGGTGTTAGGTTGTAGTTCACATCCTCTAACTTGATTAACGTTAAGCCTTAGGTGAAATTGTCACTGACCATGTGGGTCTCAATTGTTCCTGATTGCTATGAATCTGGCATGTTGTCTAAAAATGAAATAACTCCCAGCGATGAGTGTGGACTGCCTTGGATGCCCTGGAATGATGATGATTTGCGCATAGTATTCCTTGTTATTAACTAGATTTTTTGGCGATGTTGCACTACCGTAAAGCATTAATAAGAATACTTGCCTTTAAAATGCAGTTGTGGTCTATATAAATATATGTGTTTTTTTTTTTAATGTGGCCTCGTGTGTAATTTGGTATGGTGGAAATGAAATAAAGGAAGGAGGGGTATAGCGTGGGTTTTTGTTAAGTACAAGCCCACTTGAAGAAAAGGCTTTTTTGTTATCAACTATAGACCTTAAGTAAAGAAAGGTAGGGGAGATATAATGTGGGCTTTTCCTTTCAGGCCCGCTTATTTCTTAATAGTTACAAGGCCTTGGCTTTTGGGGTTGAAACATAGGCATTACGTAAAGTGAATAGGGAATAATTAAGTTAGTCAGATGAGCTTATAAACGGTTCCATAAACCGGCACATGGGATTGCACGAGTATATTAACAAGATCTGCTTATAATGGTGGGTTCCAATAGCCTTTCTGTCAATGATTTTATCTTCTCATATAAATAAATAAAATGAAAAAATAATAATATTTCTAATATTATATACGAATATATATGTTGATAACTACACCACGTGAGGTTTCAGGAATCCACGCAGGGATTCAGGTTTACTGAGTTTGTCGCGTGAGATTGCAAATCCACGTAGATATACCAGTTAAATGACTCTTTTTAAGAAAATAATTATAAAAATATATATATACATATAAATTATGATATCTTAACAAGTTTTTCCCAATTTTATCTAAAAATATATAATAAAATTTTCATTCAAAAAAATATAGAAGTATTTTCTAAAGTTTTACTTCCAAGACGTAATAAAACCTTTATACCTCAAAGTTTAGAACTTCTACAGGTAATTAAGGAATCAAGTTATCAGGCATGGTCGTGAGTCTGCAATGATGGATTGATTTTCTTTTTCAGAAGAAAAATTCTCAAAAGTACAAAAATATGTTCTTTCAAAAGTCAAAAATCAAATAAAAGCATTTTAAAAAAAATCCAAAAAAAAAATATTTTCAAACAAAATAAAATAAGAGTAAGTAAGCGGAATTAAATTATCTTTTGCAAATTAAAACACATCAACTCAATCTCAGAAATAGTTTTGTTTGCAAAAAGGTAAATTATTTTCAATCAACTTTCTCTTATTACAAAAATATTAATTAAAAAAAATATCCACCAACAGACACGCATTTCTAGTCCTGAACTACGTGGACTTTGATCCCTATCGCAGGGTACGTAGGCCCCAGGCTCTGATCCTGGGTCAAGTTCGCCTTTGTAAATAAATAAATATTTTCTGATTTATTTGGTGTTTTTTCCTTAATTTAATAAATGTTTCTCAATTTATTTTCTTCCTCATATCCTTAATCCTAATTTAATTTGTTTTCTTTATCTTATTTTTCAATTTATTTTCTTAAATCACTTTTTCCTCATTTTCTTCTCTAAACCCCTTTAATTCCTAAATCAAATTATTTTTCTTATTCTATTTTCCAAATTTTGCAAATCTTAAATTTTTCTCTACCCTTATTCTAGCATGTGAATAATAAAAGGAAAACCAAAATATTTTTAAAGCCATATTAATTTACACAATCAACGTAAGGTAACCGTTCTTAGGAGCGGGTGTTGTGGGGTGCCTAACACCTTCTCCACACACAATCGACTCCCGAATCCAACTTTGTTCACGCAGACCATCCTTTCCTTTTAATTTGGTTTCCCAAGATTTTCCTTAAAATTTTAGTGGCGACTCCTCACAAGTCAGTTTTCACACGAAAACTCGATTTGTTCTCTTTTTTTCCTTCCGTCGCATTTTTTCTGGTGCGACAATATGTGTAACACCCCTCATGTCATCTTTCTTGGCATTGTGTTCAGGATCGAAGGAAACAGGACGGATGAAGGCTTAAGTGAAGTCTGAAAGGAGCTCCATACCGCGACGAGAACCATTCCAGTAGCGTTGTTTCAATTGAAACTAGTGGAGCGGCAGCGATGTGTGCTGGAGCCACGGCGAGAGTTAGGATTTTTGTTTAAATCCGGATCATTTGGACAATAGAGAAAGAAAGAAACGGAGGAGAAACTAAGGAGCTCTGCTAGGGTTTGTTGGATTCGGCCATTGGGAGTTGTTTTCAGCCTCTAGAAGCTTGAATTCAAGTTGGTAAGTGTTCTTTACTCCTCCCTCTCCATTTTCTTCGGTTGGAATTTGGGGTTTTGAGGTTAGATCATCGGTTTTGGCCGAAATCCACCTATTGAAATAGATGAAATGGGGTTAATGAAGTATGTTTTAGTGTTCTTGTTGCTTGGATGTGAGTTTTGAAGGGTTTATGCATGATTTGAGCTTAACCCTAGGTTGTTTTTGGTTTGGGCTCTTGGGAATTGAAAGTGTATGTGTTTGAGTAGTGTTTCAATAGTCCCTAAGAGCTTATTGATGCATGAAAGGGGTGTTGGAACTTTGGGTTAGGCCTAAAGTGGTTGAATTGTGGAATTTGGATGTTTGATATATTGTGTTAATGGAAGAATTATGGTATTATTAAGGTTGTTTGGCTACTCGGAGAAGGCTAGTCGTGGGATTGGTGTTCAAGAAAGCTTGTGGAACTCATGTGAGCACGATACTGATAACCTGAGTAACCGGGTGTTTGTTTATATTGTATTGATTATGTTATATGATAGTACGTATATTTGTGTATATACATATGCATGTCTCTTTCATACCACGATATTGATGTGTTTGTGTGTACTGTTTTTATATATCATGGTATGTACACAGTTTGATGATGATTATAACTATGATGATGAAATATGTGATGATGATGTTGATATGATATGACATGATACATACATGATATTATGATGTTTATGATGATGATGATATGATGATACATGAGCATCACCACATGACATTGTGAGACTGTGATTTATATTGGATGGAGTGGTAATGATGTGATGACGTGATGACGATATGATGTATGATGATATATATATGTTAGGGAGGATATGGTTGGATATATATATATGTTAACGAGGATATGTGTGGATTATATGTGTTAGGGAGGATAAGGATGAGAGTCCCTGCGAGGGTGACATATATACCATTTATTTCACATTACATTCATGAGTTGCATGAGATATATGTATATGTGTGTGTGTGTGTGTGTGGTTGTCCCCGGTTATTGAGACATTGTCTCACACCCCTCTCCCATGAACTAACATTTCAGGTGAAGGCTTTGGCACTAGTCCTAAGAAGCCGAAAGAGTAGCAGTGGACATGGGAATACTAGGTCTATATATTATTTGTAATTTTGGATATGTATCGTATGCTAAGTAAGATAGAATGGTTTGTAATGAATGAATGGTTATGGATATGGATTGTATGGATGTATGTATGGTTATATGTGGAAAAGGTGTTGATCGTGGTATATATGTTGTATGTATGTGCTATGTGTGTTGAAAGTTGGAATTGGGCCTGATTGGTGTGTTTGAGGGCCTGTAGCCCGTTTTGTCCAGTGGGGTTCAAGGGAGGTCAAATCTCAGAGGAGTGGTTCCTTTGTAGTAAAACCTCTTTGGACAAGTTGGTCTGGGGGGTTTTGGACTTGTGTGAATGGTCTTTGAGTGACCAATTACCTTTGGTGGCAATTGGAGGTTGTTAGTTGTGAGTTTTGGTCAATAAGTGGCTAAAATGGTATCAATGGTCCAGAATCTCCATACAGAATTGGATTGAGGTGAAAGTGGTGTTTATGGTTAGATTGAGACTAGATTGACTTGTAGGAGTTGGAATCAAGTCAATCGAAGGTCGGAGCATAAAGTTATGCGTGTCGAAAGTTCACCCCGGAGTATGAAAGTTGCTAATATGGAATATTAGCATGGGGTGCTGCAGCTCCAGAGTCCAGGCCGTGATACCAGCGAAGACAGAAGCAATGAAGAAATAGGGGAGGCCGGAGCCGCGGCGGTATTGTAGCAGTCGGGGCCCCAGCCCAGTTTTTGCTGTTTTAGGGTTTGTTTCCGCTGTTCTGAAGTTATGGGGAGTTATTTTGAGATGTCGGGTTGGTGTTTGGTTAAATTTTGAGGTTTTTGGTCAATTTTGGAGGTGTAAGGAGGTAGGGTGTTACAATATATTTTGTTCCTTTTTATTATTTAACCCACTTTTAATCTCATTCATATGCCCTAACTATGTATTTTTTTATTGTTGTAAACTTGTAATTTTTTGGGGTAATATATATATATATTCTTATTTATTAGTTGGAATTTGTTTCACAAAATTAATTGTTATAGCCTACACGGTTTAATATACATTCTATATATTTTTTATAGATTGAAAAATGTTCAAGGAAAAAACTATTGACTCATTTTTTAAGAGAAAAGAGAGAAATGATGAAGAAATACAATATGTGTCTAGAGTACAACATGCAACCTTAAATTTGAAGACTGATATTGAAAATGTTGAACAACCTACAATACCAACCATGGAACAACTTAACCAATCATCTCCTAAACCTAGGAAGATTGAACAAGAAATAGTTAATATTGACACTTTGATTCATGATCCTCAAAAGCGCCCACAAATTTGTGATTATCCTATTAATCAACAAGATGAAATTCGTAGAGCATATATGAAGTCTGGACTATACCAATTTATAATGGATGTGCATCCACTTTCTGGTTCAAAAGATCATCCTCGTCGATTTCAAGCTCATTGATATAAAGCTTTTCCTTGGTTAGAGTATTCACTAGAAGGTGTTGCCTTTTGTTTTCCATGTTATTTGTTTTCTAAAAGACTACGTCCATTCACTTTAAAAGGATTTAGAAACTGGAGAAAAGTGAATAACGAAAAAGAATGTTCATTTTTATCTCATATGGGAAAAAGTCCTAATTCTTCTCACAATATTGCTGTTAGATGCTTTGATGATTTGAAGAATCAATCATGTCATATTGACAAAGTGTTGGTTAAACAAAATTCACAACAAATTTTGAGTAATCGCGTGCATCTTAAAGCCTCTGTGGATGCTGTTAGATGATTGACATTTCAAGCAGGTGCTTTTAGAGGATATGATGAAAGTTTGGGATTAAAAAATCAAGGTAATTTTCTTGAAATGATAAAGCTTTTGGCTTCTTATAATAAGGAAGTAGCTAAAGTTGTCTTGGATAATGCCCCTCAAAATGCAAGATACACTTCAACTACTATTCAAAAAGAAATTTTGCATGTCTTTGCTAGAAAGGTACAAGGTGAAATTCGAGAAGAGATTAGTAATGCAAAATTTTGTTTGATTGTTGATGAAGCTCAGGATGAATCTATAAGAGAACAAATGGCTGTTGTTATTAGATTTGTTGATAGGAATGGATTTGTCAAGGAACGTTTTTTTGACATAATGTTAAAAATACAACTCAGCCACTCTTGAGCAAGAGATTTGCTCAGTATTGTCTCATTATAATCTCAACATTCAAAATGTTCGTGGCCAAGGATATGATGGAGCTAGGAATATGCGTGGAGAATGGAATGGTTTACAAGCTTTAATTCTTCAAGAATGTCCTTATGCATATTATGTACACTGTTTAGCTCATCAATTACAATTGGCTCTTGTTGCCACAGCTAAAGAAGCAGTTGATGTTCATTCTTTCTTTCAAAACTTGAATGTGATTGTTAATGTTGTGTGTTCTTCTTCTAAGCACAATGATGAGTTACAAACTACTTATGTATATGAAATTACCAATTTAATTGCAAATGATGAGATTGAGACTGGAAGAGGAGCCAACCAAATTGGCACATTACAAAGACCTGGAGACACTAGATGGAGTTTTCATTTCAATTCTATATGTAGCATTTTACGCATGTATAGTGCAACTGCTTCAGTTCTTGAAGATTTAACTATTAAGGGATCTACTTGCTTTCAACGAGGTTATGCTACTTATGCCCTTAAAGCATTGATGTCATTTGATTTTGTTTTTATTCTAAATGTGATGAAAGAAATTATAGGAATTATTGACAAACTTTGTCAAGCTCTACAACAAAAATTTCAAGATATTTTGATGCTCTGTCCTTAGTTTCTACCACAAAATCATTAATTCAAAAGTTAAGAGATTGTGGTTGGAATACTCTTCTAGAAAAAAGTTACTTCTTTTTGTAGAAGCCAAGCTATTGAAATTCCTAATTTGAATGATTTTTACTTTAACATAATTCGATCTTGCCGATATAAAGATTCTGTGACAGTTGAGCATCATTATCATGTTGATATATTTACTGCTGTTATAGATTATCAGTTAAAGGAATTAAATAGTAGATTCAGTGAGCAAGCTACTAAGCTTCTTATATTAAGCACAACTTTAGATCCTAAGGATGCATTTAAGTCATTCAATACTAAGAATATTTTCAATCTTGTTGAGAAATTTTGCTCCTCAAACTTTTTTGATCAAGAAAAGATTCAATTGAAATATGAATTGAAGCATTATGAGCTTGGTGTGCTCAAAGATTCAAATTTTCAGAACTTGTGTACTATTGGTGAATTATGCCAAAAGTCTGTAGAGATTGGAAAGTGTAGTTTTTATCCTTTGATAGATAGAATACTATGACTTTTGTTAACTCTTCTAGTATCAATAGCAACCACTGAGCGGGCTTTTTCAACTATGAAAATTGTTAAGACAAGACTTTGCAACAAGATGGAAGATGATTTTCTCACTGATTATATGATTGTTTATATTGAGAAAGAGATTGTTGAAAAGTTTACCACATATATGATAATTGAAGATTTTATGCTATGAAACATCGGTGTGCACAACTTAAGAAATGAAGGTATATATTTGTTTTGATTATATATATGAAAATTTGACTATAGATATGTTGAAATATTTATATTATGTTCATTATATATATTATAATTTATTTCATATTTTAGGTGTTAAAATTTTCTTTTATTAACATTTATCATTTTCATTCTCGGCCTCCCTTATAATTAAATTCTAGCTCCATCTATGCATATGGGGAAAGAGCAGAGCTTGACAAAGAGAAGAAAAAGAGCAGGCGAGCATGCAAGAGTAAGGCTGAGCCAGACACAGGGTAAAGTGACAGGAGGAAGAGGGCAAGCAGGCGTGGTCAGAGCATGAGGAAGACGACGAAGCATCTACACCTCATAGCCTATGGCACTTGATGATGTGATATGATTTGATCCTCCAGATTCTAAACTAGTTACCAAGAGTTGAGTATCACATTTGTTACATACTTCTTCCCCACATGAGTTTAGCTTATAACTTCTGAGTGAGTTGGTGGTGGTTGCTGTGCTGCGGTTATGAGATTTAGTTGTTGAGCTTCTACTCCTCCGGAGGAGCTCTCACCTACCTCCCCCTCCGTCCTTTTTTAATTCTGTGTTTTGAAACACAATCAATGCCACTACACTATTTAAAAAAAGTTGAAATTCTTTTCTTCAAGATTAGCATGTCTTCTTCAAGCTTGTCTCCTTTCGATGTTAGTCAATAGTTTTTCCATTGGTGATGATTGATGTGTGTTGGTCTTCACATGCAAACCCTTAATGATATGCCACAGTCTGACAAATCATTGTCTTTTGGAATCAAGGAGATGAATTCTTCATGGTTCAACTTCAACCTGAAGTGGTTGAGATATGAAAAGGAATCTGCTAATATCAACTTCTAATCTTTGTTAGAAAGATATATAATATTTTCATCTTCCCCTTTGCATGTTGACTAATCAAAAAAGACCAATGATCGATAAATGGGAGGATCCTGGGATACTTGGTCTATTAGCAGCGTAATGAGAAGCTATTATATTTTACCTTATGGTATAAATGTTTTGTGGTGCTCCCCTTTTTAGGAGAAAGTGGTATTCTTAGCCTCATAATGTTGCTCAGCTAAAGTCTATTTCAAAGAGATTTCTTTGCAGGACATGTATGTGGTGGGACTAGCAAACTCTGTTTAGTTGATGTACTTGACTTAGGTTCTTCTTTTTTTTCCTAGCTTTTTCTTGGATTGTATCTCATCCTTTGGTCTTGTTCTTTCTTTTAGTGTTCTGTAATAATGTCTTTCTATATCAGAAAATTAAAAAATTATGACTGCACTAAAGACATATTTTATAAGTTTTCTTATCAAAAGATTCACATTTCTACTAATGGTAATGGGTATTCGAGTTCAGGTGATCTAACGTTTATATATACATGTGTGTGTGAGAAAGAGATAGAGAGATTGACAGGTGAGAAAATTCTCTTGCATCATCTGGTCAATGACTTACTTGTTTTAGAAGTTAATATCTGTGAGCTATATTTGAAAGCCAAAATTGCTCCAGAGTCTCACATAGGAAGTGGGGTTTATGAGGTCAAAGGGTTCTCTCACCTAATGACTAGTTTTTTGGAATTGGCTCTTCCTTTGAACTTATACTCATAACATATGTTGTATTCTATACATCACTATTTTACCTAGATCTTTTCTTTCAGGAAATTAAAAGTCTCAGTAATTGTGCATATAAGCATGTACTTTTCAACATTTGCAAAAAAAGAAATGCATGTACTTTTCAACCATATTATAGATAACCTTTTCATTGGCCGCTGGAACTCCATGCATAGAAGCTCCCATGTGGGCTAAGTTTCACAGACTTTAATTTGTCTTCCTAGACCTTTCTATGCATACTTACCACTAGTTGGGGCTTTTGGCTAAATTAGTGGAATGCCTATTCTGATCATAGTGACAAATGGCTTGCCTAATGGGCGTTGGAGTGCTCTGCCTAACCACTTAAAATGCCTGACCTTTATGGCTAATGCCACTGGTGATGGGATATGGAATAAACATAGAATCCTTAATCATGTGGTCAAGAGGTTATCGACTTTCTCATTTCTCCTCATTCTTACTGTTTATTTTTCCATGAAATTTAGAAGGGGTTGTGCTTTAAAGGCAATGCTCAGCTAGGTTCTCTGTGGTCTTCAAAAGAAAACCTATTCCTTAGAAACTTGAAATATGTCCAAACAAAGAAGATTAAAGTCACAATGATTGAACTCCTCTTTATTCTTGTTTATTTTTAGTACTTCCTCCGTTTCATATTATAAAACAATGAAATAAGTTTCATGTATATTGAAAAACTTTTATTACATCCTTAAAGTTCTAATAAAAATAAAATTTTTAGTTTTACCTCTATTAATTAAGATTATTTTGAGATGATCTGTGGATGTATTTTATATCATTGGGCTGAATTGGGTTTAGTATGTTTTCATTGCATAAAATATGGATAGGTTTATTATTTTACGTTGATCCACAGTGACCCAATAGATTTTAATTCGTGTGGCAGGAAGCTAGGCCCATATTGGATAATTCTGGTCTTGTATTAGTAAAAAGTTTTGATACATTTTTTTATTTCATTTCATTTAAAAAAAAAAGACATGGAAAGACGCATTATATTGTTATGGGCCCAAGATATGATCCTGTTTTACATGATGTAATATATCATCACCACCAATCATTTGTTCAACAGATAATGAGATTGTATCAACTTAATTAAATGTTTGAGTTCAAACCCTCATAATTGCATGAAGTTAAATATTTGGTGATATAGTTTGCCTCCCAAATTTGAAAGGGAGAAAAATTTTCTATTTTATATTTTTTTTAAACAAAATAAAAGAAAGGATAACTTTTTTCTCCCATTTATAGATAGAAGGAAGAGAAGGGGATGGGGAGGAAAAATATTTCCCTTTCTTTATTTGGTTTAAATAAAATAAGAAAAATTAGTAATAAGTTGCTATATTTTTCTTTATTTCATTTCATTTAAAAAAATTGGAAAGACGCATTATATCATTATAGACAAGAGAAGAGGACAAAAAATGTTCTCTCTACTTCTCTCCCATCCAAATGTCTAGAAACAAGGATCGTAGTTTTTTAATTTGAGGTTTGACCGTCTCTGTATTTTGATCTTATTTCTTAATTGAATTGCCGTGTTATAAAAAAAATCCTTCTTCTGATGCTGTCAGTGCAGAGTGTAATGCATGTGGAAACATATTAGAAGCCAAAATAATTGGAAGAAAAGAGGACAATCACTCTAAGCAATGTGATGTGTTGAATGTGATTTAATATTCTGCAAAATATAATAATGGTCATACATAAGCTTTTAGATTTTCCCTTACTGAGGCAAAAAAAAAATTCCCATATTAAAATGCACATGCGTTACCATTTAAAGAGTTACTGTGATTAGGGTTTTTGTATAATTGGAAATAAAAAGGGTTTTTATATAAATTAGCCAATGTTATGAGGATGTTAAATCTCTTAACATTTGCAAAAGAGTAATATCCCAACAAAACAATGGAGAAAGGATATCTAAGTTTTGAAATTTACTCTATTTTTTACCAAGCAATCAAGCCCTGTTTTCTAACAAATTGGCAATGGACTAGTCTACTCGACCAGAACCTTCAACTTGGCTGTGGCTCCTGCCATTGCTGCGAGGTTGTGATTTGTTGCTTCTATCCTCCATCTTTAACTCTGCCATTATAACCTTGCCGGCTACGATGCCGCCTAGCCATCTACTCTGCAACATTAACAATATACAAGACAGCAACGGAAAGCTTCTACTTTTACCTTCTCTCCTCCTCTCAAGCGATCTTCCTCTACTCTCTCTCAAACATTCTCCTCATTTCGAATGTACTCTTCCTCTCACTCTCTCCCCCACATCTCCTCTTCTTCACATCTATTATAGCCGAAGGGCGAAGCGGGAACTCGAGGGCTTGGTTCAGAAATCACGTGGCTATGAGGTACACATATGCTTGCTTTGTCGTCTTCCTTGGGCACTGACCACGCGTGGCTGGCCTCTTCTGCCGTCACTTTCACCTCTCAGGCCAAGCCCGCCTCTTGCGTGCTCTGCTGCACTTTCCCTTTTCTTCGTCAAGCTCTGCCCCCTGGCTCTATACGTCATTTTGATTCAAAAATGTGGAAAGTGATCAGCGTGCCCGACCTCTTCTCCCGTCCCATCCCCACGCCAAGTCCGTGCTTAGCTTCTCTTTTCCTTATCTTCGTCAAGCTCTGCCCGAAGACGACACAAGGCTTCTACTATCTTTGATAAACACTATCTTTAATATTTTGTGACGATAAGGAAGATTTGGGAGGCGATGGAGATAGGAGACACTTGCATCATATTATATTTCTCGTCTTGAATCTTTAATGTTGCAAAGTGGACCGGTGTTTTTACATGGCGACGTCGTACTGCCATAAAAGCTTCCAATAGCTAACAGTTGATAAAAGGAGCTCTGTCTCGAACTGTTCTTAGTCATCCTCCCTTATTGATAAAGAGAATATTGACAATTTATATTTTTTGGTTTCTCTAATAATATATATATATATAATTTTTTTAAATAGTATAGTGGCATTGATTCTCAACCTAACAATTCTAAGCATAAAGAAGACGTACTAAGTATGGAAAGTGTGGAACACAAAGTATATGCTGATTTTGACCCTACTTGCTGCTTATCATGATCAAACCTTTCAAAATATTATGTTGACAAGCAGTCAATCACA
The DNA here is from genome assembly GCA_026686845.1 of Adenanthera pavonina. Lineage (NCBI taxonomy): Eukaryota > Viridiplantae > Streptophyta > Magnoliopsida > Fabales > Fabaceae > Adenanthera > Adenanthera pavonina. The sequence continues at coordinate 45,239,125 of JAIVEN010000001.1, read as the reverse complement.
AGCATGAGAACAAACAAAAGTTTAGTGGCGCTGGTACTCAAGCCAGTGATATTTGGACGAAGACAATAAGATGGAAAATAAAAAGCTGTGCAGACTGAGAATTCTATTCAGCCTAAGAGTGCTCATTGCCTTCCATAAGTGAACCTTGACAAGGATTTAGAAGGTTGGCAATGTGCCTTGCAAGTGAATTTTGAGTTGACTGAAACTGCTATGGTCTTTGAAGAACAGAAATGTTTAAGCTTAGAAATTTCTGAAATTGGCAGCCAAGCTGTCAGGGATGGAAGTCCCAGTAGAAGCAATAATGAAAGTTGTATACTTTAAAATATTTAGCATCTTTGGATTGTTGTTTTATATATTTTCTTCAAGCTTGTATCTTTTTTATGTTAGTCAATAGTTTTTCATGGGTGATGGTTGATATGTGTTGGTCTTCAGATACAAACCCTTAATGAAATGCAACAATCTGACAAATCATTGTGTTTTGAAACCAAGGAGATGAATTCTTCATGGTTCAACTTCAACCTGAAGCGGCTGAGATTTGAAAAGGAATCAGCTAAGATCAACTTCTAATCTGTGTTGGAAACATAATATTTTCGTCTTTCCCTTTGCATGTTGAAAAATCAAAAAAGATTAATGATCTAGAAATGGGAGGATCCTTGGATATTTGGTGTACTGGCAGGGTAATGAGAAGCTATTATATTTTGCTTTCTAGTATAAATATTTTCTACTGCCCCTTTTCTACTGCACTATAGACATAGTTTATAAGTTTTCTTGTCAAAAAATTCACATGTGTACTTATGCTAATGAGCATTTGAGCTCAGATGATCCAACACATATATACGTATGCGCGGTCTATACGTCACTGATTTATTAACTAAATATTTTCTTTCAAGCAATAAAAAAAAATCACAGTCAATTGTGCATATAAGGATTTTACTTTTTAGGAGAATGACAGGTAACAACCTTTTCATTGGCCTCTGAAACTCCAAGCATAGAAGGTTCCAAGTGGGCTAAATTTCCCAGATTTTTGTCTTCCTGTGATGTTTTTATGCATATGTATTTACCATCAGTTGGGGTCATTTGGCTAAATAATTGGTGCAATGCCTATTTTGATCATAGTGACAAATGGCTTGGCTGGTGCCTTTGGAGTGCTCTGCCTGGTCACTTAAAATTGCTTGACTTTCATGGCCAATACCACTTGTGATGGGATATGGAATTCAAATATAAGCACTGAAGCCTTAATCATTATGTGGTCAAGAGAGGTCATTGACTCTCTCGTTTCTCCTCATTCTTACTTAGTGTTTATTTTTTTGAGGAATTTAGAAGGGGTTGTGCTTTAAAGGCAATGCTCAGCTAGGAGGTTCTCTGTGGTCTTCAAAAGTTAACCAATTCGTTAGAAACTCGAAATATGTCCAAATAAAGAAGATTAAGTCACAACGGTTGAACTCCTCTTTATTCTTCCTTGTTTAATTTTGTTGAAGTATATATCCAAAAAGTTTATGGTTAGCAACTTCGGATATATTATTCTCTTCCTTTTCTTAATTGCTGTCGTTTTGGATGGATAACCAGACAACAAAGGCATAGACGGTAATTCCGTGCCTTGTATGATCATGGATATGTTTTAGGTAATGAGAAGCAACTTCCCTTGAAATTTTTATTGTTTGATCACTAATTTTTTTATATTATGTCATTGAGTGAGTGTGTATAGGTATATATATTATGACGTAGGAGCGTACTACCACTCGCGTCAGATGGTTTTGTCTAATTCCATAAGTTCAATGGGCAAAACTTTCTATTTTTTTTTCCCCAAATATTATGTCTTTACTAGAGAAGTATATATGTGGACGAGAATCTTAGTCTGATGTGGTTTGTGTAGTATTCATCTTAATATCCTGGAGAGACAGATGTCCCCATTTTGTTATATGGAAGGTGAATCATGATATATTCATAATGTGCTCTTATACTTCAATGGCTTGATTTCGGTTATCAATTTGATTATACTCTTGATCAATTATATATATCTGCTAGACGTCACAATTGGGTAGAGATATATAATGACTTTTCTGCAAGTGCAAGGCTAGGTTTGGCTTATGAGCTATGAGGAAAGCAAGTTAATGTTATATGGTATTTGGCTATACGGATGATAACATAAGCTTGCATATTTTATCTCTAAACTTAGCATTCTGATGAATAATTAAGGTTATTTTGGTGATGTTTGGATGTATTTTATATTATTGGGCTGAATTGGGTTCCATGTGTGTGTGTGTTTTTTTTCATACACATAAAAGTTTAGATGAGTTGGATCATAATAGCTCATCAAGGGCAAGGCAAATCTCAAGACTCAGAGCACTTACAGGGATAGTTAGTTACATATGGCTTCAATGCTTTGTCATTTGCATAAATAATGAATTATGGATTGGCTTATTATTTAATTTTGATCCATAGTGGCACAATTGATTTTAATTCGTGTTGCAGAAAGCTTGGCCCATGTTGGACTAGGCCACTGGCATAATTTCATAATGACTTGACGCATTATGTAATTTCATCCTCCATTTCATACAATGCGAAATCATTGACATAAAGTAATAAGAATTTTTTGAATGTCAAAGGAAAAAAACTTTGCCGAGAATTATTTGTTTGATCAAAAGAGTCCCCAGAATATTGATAAGTTTTGATTTTTTTTTTTAAATTTAAGCAAGTGCTTGGTTTCTCTCAATTAGAGATATTAAGTTCAAATTTTGCAAATTAAGTCATATTAAATACTTGCTAGTAGGGTTATGGATGACTAACCATTAGGACTTGGATTGATTGCACTCATTAATATTGATTTTCTTTCTTATTGCCTTTTAGCCAATTACTTCTATGATTTCAATTGCTCGATTTGCTTAAACCGACCCTCCAAGTTGTTACCTGAATTGTGTATTTCGATTTGTTTACTATATTGCATTAATTGTTTGCTTTTTTCTTTCTTGTTATGATTGGGTTGACTAGTGGTTTCGTGAACCCCATATTGTTTCATAACCCACACTGACCAAAAATGAGATATCTTTATCGCTCCAGTTCCTACATCTACGTGTTGTTTACTCAGTGACATAGCAAGCGAGTCCCCTGTTGCCACTAAAGAAATTGAACCATTATAAGATCTTCTGGCAATACTCTCAGGAAGAGATATTTCTTCAAACACCCCATGTGCCTGATCAAATGTCAGTATAAATCTGTAATGTCCTGCTCTGTGCCATGCAATCGAATGACATACACCATTGATGCAACAATTTTATAGTCACATTGAACAAGGATGACAACCTTAAAATCATTGCTCCTACAATCAAAACCAAACCCTACAACTATTTTTTTTTGTCATGAAAATTTGTCACGAGTCTAGGAAGCCAAACATACCTACGATATTTAGGAAAGGAAGAAAAGGTAGATTTTTGTGTGACATAATGGATTTGACTTTGAGACGGTTGAAGAGGAAGGAGGATATGTAGAACGATGGTCAATGGCTTGCGTGATTGAAAAATAGGATTTCAAGTTTATGGTATATAGTTATTAATGAACTTTGAAGTTGAATTTAACTTACGATAAAGAAGTAATATTTCTCATTGGATAAGCATATTTTTGGCCAGATTATTTAATATAGTTTGATATCTATCTTTAGGTAACACTGAAGTAATGTAATTTTTGTTGCTATGATTTGATTTGATATTGATATGATTTGATTTATATTTACCCCTGCATTTATTAGGCAGTTATATTTTTTCCTATATATATTTATATACTCTACTCATTCGGTTATATACCAAAGAATTTCTCCAATACTTTTCTCTCTGGCTTTCTGACATGGTACCAGAGCCCTTTTTCTTGTCAACTTTTGTTCTTTTTTTTTTTTGCCATCATTGTTCCCGTCTCTATTTCCCTTCGTTTTGCTTCTTCCCGGTGTCCTCCATATCCACGCGCAGCCTTCTTGTCGTCTCCTCTCCATCGCCGGCCTAACCCTGAAGTCTGGCCACCAAACTTTGTCTAACGTGCCATCACGTGTGTGCTCCTCCTCATGTGAAGTTCGTCTGGTTCAGTCCAAATCTTTGTCTCTTTTGCCTCCACTTGCCACTCCACCGTGTTTGCCTCCCTTTGATTAGCCTACCCTCAAAGTTTAGTGCTCCCTCTCTCAGCGACATGCTGTCACGCGCCCCTACAGTGTTTTACGTTTTCCCCCTTTTTTGTTTAGCACTTGTTCCACACTCCCCCAGCTGTTTGTCCTCATTTATCTTCTCTTTCTCACATTTCTATCACATGGAGAAATTAGAGGTAGCACATCTCATCTCTGTTGTTGAATCAAGAAGTTTTGATGATTCCAAAACTCTCAAGAGCTTTGAATAAAAGATATCAAAGGTACACAAAGAGTTCAAGTGAAGAAATCCTGGAGAAATCTGTGCAAAGTTTGTTGTAGAATGTTTAGTTTTGTTTTATTTTGAGTACAAGGCTTTGATTTGGTGGAAAGAAGTTTTAAAACCTTGATTTTATGTTAAATCATGAAATATTTGAAAAACACCCACCAATAGACGAAGTTTGAAAGGTTTATATTGAACTGTCATGTTGGAAAATCGAACTTTGGCTTTGGAAATTCGAATTTTGAGTTAAAACTGAATAAGTCTGAAGAGATGCTTCTCTGACAGACGAATTTTGATTTTCCAAAATTCTAATTTTCATAAGTATCTGAAAGAAGTTTTAAGCAACAGACTAACTTTGGGTTCTGAAAATTCAAATTTCAGACAAAATGCAACTTATGAAAACTAAAGAAATCTGTCTGAAATAATGTCAAAGTTCATCTGAAATCAAGATTATATTGAGTTTCAAAATTGCTCACTGACAGACAAACTTTGAACATGAAAATTTGAACTTCAAAAGCTAAGGTTGTGAGTCTGTTACAATTATATGTTGATATACGAATGATAGTGTTTATAAATTCGAATGTTAAAGTAAGTCTGAAAAAAGGTCTCTCTGACAGACGAACTTCACTCTTTGAAAATTCGAATTTCGAAGTAAATAAACTACTGTGCTTTTTGAGCCTGCTGGGAACAGACGAATTTTGGGGTTCCAAAATTCAAATTTCGAAGGCACTGTAGCAAATTGAAAATACTGTTCACACTTAACAGAAAAACTTTCCACTTGAAAATTCGTATGTCACAACATGGAAACATTTTCTAAGTTTCAAAATTCGAATTTTACTCCATGAACAGATGAACTTCGGTATTTCAACGTTGAAGCTGTTAACCTTCGGTGTCTGCGAAATTCGTCTGTTGACCAACCGAAATTCGAATTTCAGTATGTCAGAAGCATTAAATGCGGTTAGTTAACGAATAGTTTTTTAGAGTAACCGTTGGATAACTTCTCCAACGGATAGATTTTGTCTCTAACGGATATTTGAGACCTAAATCTATGAATATAATAACATTTGAAGTTGTGGGTAACGATTTTAACATAATATACACTGAAATTCTACAAAATCATTCACTCAAAGCTTCATATTCTCACACTTCAATAGTCTGTACTTCAACCTTCATATTTACTCTGATTAAGAGAGTTTAATCTTTGTAAATAATCTAATCTTCATCTGGAAGATTGATTTTCTTGTGAGGGGATATCACAAAGGATTAGGAAGCACTTTGTGAAAGTGCAGAAAGGGATTGAGAGAAGCTCTAGAAAACAGAGCATAAATGTTGTACTGTGGCATTTGCAAGAAGCCCACTGAATTCTTACAGAATAGTGGAAAATCTCAAGTGATGACTTGGGGACTGGACGTAGGTCAAGTGGAGAGATCGAACCAGGATAAATTTCTGAGTCTTCTTCTCTTTTCTGCTACTTTCACTGTTATTTATTTATACTCTGTTTTACCTTCATATATTGCATTCTTCACCTCTTTGATATTTTGTAGAAAAATTTTAATCTTCCTAATTCACCCCCCTCTTGGGAAGCCAGCCTAACTAATAAGTGGTATCAGAGCTCGGATTCCCAATCAAAGGATCTCACAGTCCGGGAATTACAATGGCTGGCTTTGGAGAAAGTATATTACCAGAAGGCAACAATACAAATAGACCACCTGGCTTCAGTGGCGAACATTATGGGTACTGGAAGATGAGGATGCAAATCTATCTCTAAGCAATCAATTTGGACATCTGGTCAGTCATTCAAAAAAGGAGATTTTGTCCCAATGGCTTTGGAAGATGATGGAAAATACAGAGAGAATCCAGAAGTTGAATGAAATGAGGAAGATAGAAGAAGAGTCCTGCTAAATTTCAAGGCAAAACACTGTCTGGTCAGTGCATTGAATCAGGACGAATTCTATAGAGTCTCCCAATGCTCCACTGCCAAGGAAATGTGGGACACCCTGCAAATTGCTTATGAAGGAAGAACTGGAGTCAGGGAAAACAAATTAAATACATGCATAGGAGAATATGAAAGTTTCAGAATGGCAGAAGGAGAGAGTATTAAAGAGCTACAGAAAAGATTCACCCTCATTGTTAATTAACTAAAAAGCCTGGGAAAGGAGTACACTCAAACAGAGAAAGTCAGAAAGATCCTCATAGCTCTCCCTTTGGAATGACAACCCAAAATAACAGCAATAGAGGAAGCCAGAGGAGAATCAATGGCCTCTGTCACAGCTCTCTTTGGCGGCCTTGAGTAGTATGAAGGAAAACTCAAAGCTCTTAAGGAAGCTGGACAAGACAGAAAGAAGAAAGGCCTTGCTCTCAAAGGTGCTGAAGAAAAGGAGGAAGAATTTGACGATGGAGAAGAGCTAAATGAAGAAACTCTAGCTATGATGGTCAGAAAATTCGGAAGATTCTACAGCAAGAAGAGAAATAAGAAAATCTTCAAGAAAGGAGCTGCTAGAGATAGCAAGAGGGAACCAAAAGAGCCTATGACTTGCTATGAGTGCAAAAAGTAAGGACATATCAAATGGAATTGTCCACAATTCCTGAAGAAGCAAGAGAAAGAAAAGAAAACTGCAAAAAAAGGTAAGAAGAAGAGAGCTTACATCTCATCAATATGGGGCAACAGCTCAGATGAAGAAGAAGGTGATGAAGATGAAATTGCCAACATCTGTCTCATAGCACTTGCCTCTGAAGAATCTAAAATCCCATGCAGCAGTGATCAAGAAGATGAGGTCTGTCTCAAAGCTAGAAAGACCAATAAATGGTATATGGACAGTGCCTGCTCAAGCCACATGACTGGTGATAAGGAGAAGTTTATCACCCTTGGAGATAAGAAAGTAGGAAATGTGACATTTGGAGGTGATCAATATGGCAGAATAGTTGGGATTGGCATTGTGGGTAAGAATCCTGAAACATCCATTGAAGAGGTGCTGTTTGTGATAGGCTTCAACCACAATTTGCTAAGTGTGAGCCAAACATGTGACAAAGGAAATTAGGTACTATTTGACTCAAAATTCTACCTAGTCATCAGAAAAAGTGATCATAAAGTAATCCACAAAACTCAAAGGGATGGTAACTGCTATACTATTGATCTTGATGAACTTCCTCCCTTAGATTATGTTTGCTTAATTAGTCAGGACAATGATAGTTGGTTGTGGCATAGAAGATTAACTCATGTTAACATGAATCAGCTTTCAAAACTAGTTAAAAACGAGCTGGTCACTAGCTTGCCAAAAATTACTTTTGAAAAGGACAAAGAATGTGATGCATGCCTAAGAGGAAAGCAAACTAAATCTTCTTTTAAACTAAAAAACGTAGTCACCACAACTAGACCACTAAAACTACTGCATATGGATTTAATTGATCCATCTAGGATAAAAAGCATTGGTGGAAATCTGTATGTGCTTGTCATTGTAGATGATTATTCTAGATTTACATGGGCATTGTTTCTTTCCTCTAAAAGTGATACTTTTGATGCATTTGTAACTTTAGCCAAGAAAGTACAAAATGAGAAAGGTATTTCCATTGTGTCTATCAGGTCAGATCATGGAGGAGAATTTGAGAACTCATACTTTCTGGAGTATTGCAATAAGTATGAAATTGACCACAACTTCTCAGCCCCAAGAACTCCACAACATAATGGAGAGGTAGAAAGGAAGAACAGAACTATTGGAGAGATGGCTAGAGCTATGCTAAATGAAAAGGAACTTTCTCAAGTATTTTGGTCTGATGTAGTGAATACAGCTAGCTACATCATAAACAGAGCCTACATCAGACCAATCCTTGGGAAGACTCCTTATGAGCTCTACAAGGGAAGAAAGCTAAATCTGTCACATCTCCATGTGTTCGGTTACAAATGCTTCATTCACAACAATGGAAAGGAGAATCAGGGTAAGTTTGATGCAAAATCTGATGAAGGTATATTTCTGGGCTCTTCTAGTAGAAGTAAGGCATATAGAGTTTTCAATAAAAAGTCTAAACTGGTAGAAGAATCTGTGCATGTAGTATTTATTGAAAATGAAACTGCTTCTAAACATGTTTCTGATGAAGATGATCTTATTTCAAACTTTAAAAGGTTAGATATTTGTGATGAAGGTATAATTGAACCTTCAAAAATATCTGAATCTATTAATATAGAGGAAGACATTCATGAGAGATATTTTGAAAAAGAAAATAATGAAGAAATGTCTCAAGAACTCCCCTAGAGCTTGGAGATATCAAAGGAATCATCCTGTTGATCAAATGATAGGGAATGTTCAAGAGAGAGTTAAAACTAGAAAACAGTTAAGGGATCAAATGATTAATTGTGCTTTCATCTCGCAAATTGAACCTAAATGTACTGAGGAAGCCTTAACTAATGAGTACTGGATTCTAGCCATGCAGGATGAATTAAATCAGTTTGAAAGAAATCAAGTCTGGGATTTAGTGCCTATACCCAAAAATCAACCTGTCATTGGTACCAAATGGGTTTTTAGAAATAAACTTGATGAATCAGGATCAATCATCAGAAATAAAGCTAGACTGGTTGCTAGAGGTTATAATCAAGAAGAAGGCATTGATTTTGAGGAAACCTTTGCTCCAGTAGCTAGATTAGAAGCAATTAGAATTCTATTAGCATATGCATGCATGAAAAATATTTTGTTATGTCAAATGGATGTGAAGAGTGCTTTTCTAAATGGATATATCATGGAAGAAGTTTATGTAGACCAGCCTCCAGGTTTTGAGGATTCTACAAAACCAAACCATGTGTATAAACTGAAGAAAGCCCTTTACAGTTTGAAGCAAGCCCCTAGAGCATGGTATGAAAGATTGAGTAATTTTCTAACTGAAAAAAGGTTTAACAAAGGAAAAGTAGACACAATTTTATTCACTAAGAAAGAAAATAAAGATTTACTTATTGTTCAAATCTATGTTGATGATATTATATTTGGTGTTACTAATGAATCTCTTTGCAAGAATTTTTCTAAGTTAATGCAGGGGGAATTCGAAATGTCCATGATAGGTGAACTCAACTTCTTCCTTGGATTGCAAATCAAGCAGTGTAATGATGGTATCTTCTTCAACCAATCCAAGTATCTAAAAGAACTGCTAAAGAAGTTTGGAATGGAAAATGCTAAGCCAATGGGAACACCTATGGCTACTACAATCAAGCTGGATATGAATGAAAAAGGGAAAATATTTGACATAACTCAGAACAGAAGAATGATTGGATCCCTGCTGTACTTAACTGCTAGCAAACCTGACATTATGTTGAGTGTCTGTATGTGTGCAACATTCCAGTCATGTTCCAAGGAAACCCATGCAACTTCTGTGAAACGTATCTTCATATATCTTATAGGAACCTCACAGATGGGACTTTGGTATCCAAAGGACAATGGAGAAGATCTCAAAGAATACACTGATGCTGACTTTGTAGAATCCAAAACTGACAGAAAAAGCACAAGTGGAACATGTCAGTTTCTTGGAGGATCCTTGGTTTCATGGTTTAGCAAGAAGCAAAACAGTGTGGTCTTATCCACAGCAGAGGCTGAGTATGTTACAGCTGGAAGCTGTTGTGTCCAAATAATCTGGATGAAACAGCAGCTTGAAGATCTTGATGTTGAGATAAAGGAAATATCAATCATGTGTGACAACCAAAGTGCCATTAATATCACAAAGAATCCTGTCATGCATTCAAGGACAAAACACATTGAAGTTAGGCACAATTTCATAAGGGATCATGTCTTGAAAGGAGAAATCAGACTCGACTATATCCCAACAAATGACCAAGTTGCAGATATCTTGACAAAGCCTCTATCAAAAGATAAACATTGCAAAATAAGAAGAGAATTGGGTATGGTAAATCCTAATTAACTGTAAGTAAATCCGTGTATAATTCTGTTTTTAGATCTTCCAACATTAAATTAATTCTAACTTTAGCATCAGAGTGTATTTAATTTAAGTTGCAGGAGCTCCTCATGAGACTCAATGGGAATGAATCTAAAAAATGGAGCACATGAGAATGGAACAATCAAAAAGTGAAGAAAATAGCAAAAATTCTGAGTTTCTGGATCAATTCTGTAAGTTTTTAAAGTTGAAATTCGTATATTGATTGTGTGTTAGACGAATTTCCTTGAAAAATTAAGTATTTTAGGAAGTCAGCATGGTCAACATTCGAATTTGGATGCCCAACAGACGAACTTCAATCTGTTATAAGTTGGAACAGTTCTCAGTGATGCCTCAAAATTCGTCTGTTGGACCTTGAAAGTTTGAATTTTCAAAAACAAAAATTTCAAAGTTATGTTTATCCAACATGATGATTATACTGATGCTTATTTCTTAACATACGAATGTTGGAAAACTTTCACAAAATAAAGAAATTCGAATTTCATATTCAAAATTCGTCTGTTGAATCTTGCTCTTAATGTTGAATCTTTGAAAGATGAAGTTTAATATACATAATTCATCTATTGTTTGGTGAGTTGTTTGCTGTTTAATGTTTACTCTTTAAAATTCAAACTTTGTTAGAACAAAGTTCGTCTGTTCATCTTGTGTTGCTTGAACCAAGCCATTGTCAGACGAACTTTCTGAAGAAAATTTGTCTGTCAGTAAGCTTTGCTGAACGGTTTAGCTCTTAACTGCTCGAAGTTTGAATTTTGACCCCTAAAAATTCGTCTGTCAGGCGGTTACTCACGTTAAAACCGACAGTTTTCAACTGAACAGACGCAACCTTATTCTTTTCCTCTCTAAGTCTGTTCAAATCCTCTCATCAATGCTCTTAAATTCTAACCTAAAATCTTCATCTCCCACTGTTTAAATTGATTTTCGCACCCTATAAACTCAATCTTGGCTCCATTCTGAATCATTCATCCATGAAAATGGCAAGAGTTAAGAATCTTGAAGCTGGCAAAGGAGAGTCTCGCCCAAAGAGATCAGTCAAATCACAATATGCCTCCAAAGAAAGAGAAAAACCAAAGAGAAAGGCCGAATCCAGCAAGAGAACTCCTTCCAAATGCCAGAAAACTATACCCAAGGGAGAATCAAAGAAGGCTGGACCCTCTTCCTTGAAGATAGCAGAACCTTCGGTCCCTGTTCCTGCTGCTGCTAAGAATGTTACTTCCACTTCATCCTCAAATACTGAATCTGGAGAATATGAGCTTACCACACTGCCATTATGGAGCACTCCACAGATTCAAGAGGAATACTCCACCAAGTTTGCCAATGAAAAGGTAATCAAACCTCATTGTGTAAACTTGGAAGATTTCTTAGTCTCTAATAGTTTTGATGCTGGAATATGGATAATGAGATACAAGAATCTGTTGGAGATATTGGAGAGATATAATGATGAAGTAGTAAAGACATTGTATGCCTCCTTGAAATACAATAGCAAGAAGAAGAAGTGGGAGGTTAATCTAAGATCAAGGACCATCTGCCTCACAAATGAGATTCTCAATGAAGTGCTGGAAATCCCAGGGCAAGATGGTCTCAAGATTGACATCACTGCCTCTGGATATATGGATGAAGCAAAAACTGCTGATGAAGAAGGTGGCTCCTTTCTGAACTACAAGGAGAGTACAATTCTGAGAACTTTGTTCAAAAGAAAGGAAAACTGGCCATCCATAAACTTGTTGAAGCCCACAGACCTCAGTGCCCATGTGAGGATCCTACACTATATAGTGTCTAGGATCATATTCAACCAATGAGGCAGCTTTAATCTAATAACAAGGGTAGAGGCACATGTCATGGCAGCAATCATGAGTGGAAAGCTCATTAACATGGGTCATACCATACTTTAACGCATGATCAAGGCAAGGGATCAGAGGAAGGACTCCATACTCCTCTATGCAGCTATCATTTCCAGAATTCTGCAATATGCTAGAATTCAACATCTTGAGAAGGGGAAAGGGAAACCCACTGAGATCTTCAAGGAGGAAGAACTTCAAAGGATAAGAATTGAAAGAAGTGAAGGTAGATAGATTGGGAAGGGAGCGGGAAAATCTGAAGATCTTTTCTTTGTTGAAAGAGCCTCCCAACAGCAAGAAGGCACTTCTGAGGCTCCTGCCAGACCTACTCCACAGCCTTCTCTGCCTGTGCCATCTCCATCCAAGCCTACTCACATTCCAACCACTCCCTCTTCTCGTGCCAAGCCAACCAAGATCACTGAGTTATATGACAACCTGTCTACACTTATACTGAGCATCAGGGATGAGCAAAATGCCAAATTTACTCATCTGCAAGATCAGATTCATCAGTTGGCTAAGAACATGAAAGTGGTTGCTGATGCCTATGAAGAAATTTGAAGTGCAATTCCTGCCACATCAGCTCCACCTCAGCCAGGGTTCTCTATGCCTATTCAGTCTCTAACTCTTGAGCCTCCAAGCTCCTTTGAGATAGCCTCTTCTGAGCATGATAATGTAGATGATGCTGAGCCCACTGGTGCAATAAGGACACAAAGTCCTGGTCCACCCTTGGACTATGGTTTGGAAGAAGAAGGATCTCAGGAAACAGGCCCTCATGAGCCTATTCAAGAAGATGCTCAGGATTCAATTCTTTCCATTCAAGAATCTGAGCAAGTTGAAAGACTAGTGGCAGCCATTTCTATTTCATCAATGTTGGAGGTTGCCACCAATGAAGAGAGAAGCATTGTGCCTATTGTTGATTTTGAAGCTATTGCTTGCAATGCTCTCTTGCAAGCTCGGAAAAGAATGCTTGAGGAAATGCTTTGTTCTGATGAACCAACTCCTTCATCTCTCGCTGCTTATGGACTTTCAGAGAACAGAGAGCTCAATTAGCTCTTTCTAGGCAATAGATGCAAGAATTGCTTGAAATATCTGATGATGAGGATTCTAAGCCTTCTGACCAGCCTCCCTCAGTTGAACCGGATCTGCCTTTTGATCCTGTGCCTCTCCAAGCTATTCCAGTGTCTCAGATCCCTCCTCTAGTTGATTTTGTTGGACTTCCTGATGATGCCAAAAAGGGGAGAAGAGTAAGCAAACTGGCAAGTCTGCTGCTGAGCCATCTAGGAAAACTTACAGCAAGAAGATCAAGCCAAAGAAGAAGTGATTAGATTATAGGCTTGAGTCTTACTGTGTTTCTGTTGTCTGTTTTGATTATTTGTATTTTGTATTTGATTTGTGTATTTGAATGAACTTTGCTGAAAATTCTATCTTTGTAAAGCAACATTTGTTTAAATGAAAGAATTTTTTAGTGTTAAAGCAAACCCAAGTACTAATCCAGTTTGTAAGCTGTTTTGTCACCATCAAAAAGGGGGAGAATGTTGAATCAAGAAGTTTTGATGATTCCAAATCAACTCTCAAGAGTTTGGAATAAAAGATATCAAAGGTGCACTAAGAGTTCAAGTGAAGAAATCCTGGAGAAATCTGTGCAAAGTTTGTTGTAGGATGTTTAGTTTTGTTTTATTTTGAGTACAAGGCTTTGATTTGGTGAAAAGAAGTTTTAAAACCTTGATTTTATGTTAAATCATGAAATATTTGAAAAACACCCACCAATAGATGAAGTTTGAAAGGTTTATATTGAACTGTCATGTTGGAAATTCAAACTTTGGCTTTGGAAATTCGAATTTCGAGTTAAAACTGAATAAGTCTGAAGAGATGCTTCTCTGACAGACGAATTTTGATTTTCCAAAATTTGAATTTTCATAAGTATCTGAATGAAGTTTTAAGCAACAGACGAACTTTGGGTTCTGAAAATTCAAATTTCAGACAAAATGCAACTTATGAAAACTAAAGAAATATGTCTGAAATAATGTCAAAGTTCATCTGAAATCAAGATTATATTGAGTTTCAAAATTGCTCACTGACAGACGAACTTTGAACATGAAAATTCGAACTTCAAAAGCTAAGGTTGTGAGTCTGTTACAATGATATGTTGATATACGAATGACAGTGTTTATAAATTCGAATGTTAAAGTAAGTCTGAAAAAAGGTCTCTCTGACAGACGAACTTCACTCTTTGAAAATTCGAATTTCGAAGTAAATAAACTACTGTGCTTTTTGAGCCTGCTGGGAACAGACGAATTTTGGGGTTCCAAAATTCAAATTTCAAAGGCACTGTAGCAAATTGAAAATACTGTTCACACTTAACAGAAAAACTTTCCACTTGAAAATTCGTATGTCACAACATGGAAACATTTTCTAAGTTTCAAAATTCGAATTTTACTCCATGAACAGACGAACTTCGGTATTTCAACGTTGAAGCTGTTAACCTTCGGTGTATGCGAAATTCGTCTGTTGACCAACCGAAATTCGAATTTCAGTATGTCAGAAGCATTAAATGCGGTTGGTTAATGAATAGTTTTTTAGAGTAACCGTTGGATAACTTCTCCAACGGAAAGATTTTGTCTCTAACGGATATTTGAGACCTAAATCTATAAATATAACAACATTTGAAGTTGTGGGTAATGATTTTAACATAGTATATATTGAAATTCTGCAAAATCATTTACTCAAAGCTTCATATTCTCACACTTCAATAGTCTGTACTTCAACCTTCATATTTACTCTGATTAAGAGAGTTTAATCTTTGTAAATAATCTAATCTTCATCTGGAAGATTGATTTTCTTGTGAGGGGATATCACAAGGGATTAGGAAGCACTTTGTGAAAGTGCAGAAAGGGATTGAGAGAAGCTCTAGAAAACAGAGCATAAATGTTGTACTGTGGCATTTGCAAGAAACCCACTGAATTCTTACAGAATAGTGGAAAATCTCAAGTGGTGACTTGGGGACTAGACGTAGGTCAAGTGGAGAGACCGAATCAGGATAAATTTCTGAGTCTTCTTCTCTTTTCTGCTACTTTCTCTGTTATTTATTTATACTCTGTTTTACCTTCATATATTGCATTCTTCACCTCTTTGATATTTTGTAGAAAATTTTTAATCTTCCTAATTCACCCCCCTCTTGGGAAGCCAGCCTAACTAACATCTGTTATTTTGAATGGGTCAAATTACTGCCTTTAGTTGAAAGGCTACAAGTTGTGGTGCTATGTTATTGGTGATCTTTGGTATCCTATTCGTGAGGTTGCTAAGATTGATTTGAAATTTACTGAGCGACTTAATGAATGTGATAGTAAAAATAATTAGATTATCACATGGTTTCACAAATTCTGTTCCTAGCATTCATCAACAATTTGGGAGGTTTGAGACTGCGAAAGAGGTATGGGATCATTTTGCTAGTCGGTATAGTTCATCTGACTTATCCAATCAGTTCAATTGCAAAAAAACCTTAGTAATTTGAAGCAGGAAAAGGGTCAGCCTTTATATGATTTTTTGGCCAAGATCGAATCTATTTGAGATCAGTTAGCCTATTTAGAGCCTTTTTTTAAGTGTGAGGCTGATGCATAGGCTTTCTTTTGGTATCGAGATCAGCTTCGTCTCATTCAATTTCTTTTGAGCCTGTTCATACTTCTTTAGTTCACTAAAGCCTGCTTCTGACTCATGAGGATGCTTTTCCTCGCCTTCGCTCACTCGCTTGGGTCTCTTATAGCACAATCCTGAAATGGCTTTTGCTGCATCTGGCCAAACTTCTAAGTCCTGTTGTTGTTGCCCTCAGTCTAATCATTCTTTTGACCAGCATCCCTTTATTGAATGTCGCACCTGTTATTAGAAGGGTCATATTGCTGCAAATTGTCCTACCCAGTTTTGTCATTATTGTAAGAAGACTAGGTACCTTATTGATCACGGTCCTACTTGCTCTTCTATGTCTGATCAGGGAAGATCAACTAGGTCGGGTTTCTCCTCCAAGCCTGCTCTATGTGCCATTGATGAAGCTCCTGCCACTACTGTCAATTCTACTTTGGGAAACTCTCTTGCAGACCTCGAGGCTTTACTTTTGCCAACTTCTTTCTGGTACTGCCAGCTCACTCGCTGCTCTAGTTACTCCCTTAGGTACCTCTTGGTTTTTTTACTCTGGTTGTTGCAACCATATGACAGGTAAGGAAAACTTTTTCTCTTCTTTGTCTCCTAATACTACTGCCCATCCTATACACATTGCTGACAATATCTAAATGCCTGTTACTCATATTGGTACTATTTCTTTGCCCTCTTTATCCATCCATGACACATACTTTATCTCTACTATTAGCTTTAATCTCATCTCTGTTGGACAACTTGTTGATATAGGTTATGATGTATTATTTACTAAATGTGGCCGTGTTATGATGGATTCTCAAACAGGACAAGTTATCGGTATTGGACATAAAGTTAGTCATGTATTTGAACTCAACTCACTGCATCTACTTGAAGTCACTTCTCCCAACCCGTATGCTAGTACCACATCCTTGTCTCTTGATTTATGGCTTCGCCATCTTGCTCATTCTTCATTGAATAAACTTTATCCTTTACTTTCTAGTGGTCTCTTAGGTCATGTTGGTGATGAGTCTTTCCATTGTATTTCCTGTCAAACAGCTAAACAACTTGCCTTATCATTCAATAAAAATGATTATATTGTTAACTCGATTTTTGATTTGGTTCATTCCGATATTTGGGGGCCCGCACTGACTCCTTTCTTGGTGGATCTCGTTACTTTTGTCATTTTTGTTGATGATTATTCGCGTTTTACTTGAATATACCTAATGAAAAATCGATATGAGCTACCTGATATTTATATAAAATTTGCTCTTATGATTCAAACTTAATTCTCTAAAGCTATAAAAGTTTTTTGTTATGATAATGCTTTGGAATACTGTGATTATAAATTGATCAAATTTCTTGATGATCATGACACTATTTCGTAGTACTCCTGTCCTTATACATCCCAACAAAATAGTCAAGTTGAATGCAAACACTATCATATCCTTGATTCCGTCAGAGCCCTTCTTATTTCCTCTTCCTACCCTGAAAGATTCTAGGGTAAAGCAGCATTGACTGCTGTCTACTATATTAATAGAGTCCCTACAAGTGTTCTTGGTAATATCTCTCCTTTTGAGTGACTTCATGGTACACCTTCTGACTATAGTCTTCTTAAAGTTTTTGCTTGTGTTTGTTTCGTCCTCCTTCCATCTCATGAGACCACCAAATTGCAAGCTCGTGCTTGTATCTGTTGCTTTCTTGGCTATGATTTTGAACACAAGGGTTATTGTTGTTGGGACCTTATCTCTCACCGCATTCGAGTCTCCTGTCATGTTGTTTTCTGGGAACATATGAAGTTCTCCTCTTTGATTGACCTTTCCTCTCTTTTTCCTCCTTCATCTTCTATTTTTTACAGATACTTCTGTTGAACCTTTTCTTAGTGACTCAGGTGCAAACTCACCTACTGAACTCATTCATACGCATGATGTAGCGCCCACTCCAGATGAGCCTACTGTCTTTGATTCTTTTGCACAAGTTACACCTACAGAGCTTGTGTCATCTGACATGACTCAACCTACCTGTGTAAGACATCCTCCTTCGTATCTTAATGATTACCATTGTTTTTCAACGATACTCCAATTTCAAGAACCTCAATCCTATAAAGAAGCCTCCTATGATCCCTTTTGGCAGCAAATTATGAATGAAGAACTACAGGCCTTGGAGAAAATACACACTTGAGATCTCATTGATCTTCCTCTTAGTAAGACTCTAGTTAGATATAGATGGATCTATAAGAATAAGACCCACTCGGATGGTTCTCTCAAGCAGTGTAAGGCTCATCTAGTGGCCCAAGGATTCAGTCAGGAGTACGGTATTGATTATGAGAAGACTTTTACTGCGGTTGTTCGAATTACTTCTGTTCACAGTCTCCTTGCTATTGCTGTTGTTAAACACTGGACTCTTCATAAGATGGATGTCAAGAATGCATTCTTGAATAGTGATTTGGAGGAAGAAGTTTATATGAAGTCTCTTCCCGGGTATCCTCATCCGAAAGATAAAGTTTGTCGTCTTCATCGTGCCCTTTATGGACTTAAGCAAGTTTCTCGAGCTTGGTTTACTAAGTTTAGTAGTACCATGAGCTGTTTGGGTTTCACTTGCAGCCTTCATGATTCTGCTCTGTTTGGACAAAGTAGTGACCGCGGCATTGTTCTGCTTCTCTTATATGTTGACGATATGATTATCACAGGTAGTGATCTGAAAGGAGTACAAGAGCTTAAAACTTACTTGGGGCAACAATTTGAGATGAAGGACCTTGGAAGGTTGAATTATTTTCTTGGTCTTGAGGTACATCATGGGGAAAATGGTATCTCTCTTTCGCAGGCCAATTATACCTCTGATTTGATGTCGCAGGCTTTTCTCTTTGATGAGATAGTTGAGAATAATTGAGCCTAATGCTCACTTTGTTTCTACTGATGGGACTTTGTTGGAGAACCCCACAGGTTATTGGCAGTTTGTTGAGAGACTAATATATCTTACAGCAACTCGTCCGGATATTGCTTATATGGTCTATATTGTCAATTAGTTCATGTCTGAGCCTCGGACTACTCATTATGTAGCTATTCTTTGGTACGTCAAGGGAACCTTATATCATGGTCTTCATTTCTTTGCTAGGTTTTCTCTCACCTTGCGGGCCTATTCCGACGCTGATTGGCCAGGTGACCATGCTGATCATCGGTCTACTACTAGGTTTTGTGTATTTCTTGGTGACTCTCTTATCTCTTGGAGGAGTAAGAAACAAACTCTAGCCTCTCGCTCTAGTGCTAAGTCAAAATATCGCGCATTAGCGGATACTACTGCTAAGATTCTCTGGCTCCGTTGGCTACTTGATGATTTGGGAGCTTCCTAGACCTCCTCTACTGATATATATTGTGATAGTCAGACGGTTGTTAAAATTGCTTACAATGATGTGTTTCATGAGCAACCAAAACACATTGAGATTGACTGTCATTTCACTTGGCAACATATAGTTCAAGGCACTATTAGACTAGTCTCCATTCAAACGAAGCACCAACCAGCTAACTTATTTACTAAGTCCTTTAATCCTAGTTGCTTTTAGTTTTTAGCAGAGAAACTCAAGCTGCTTTCTATCAAACCATCTTGAGTTTGAAGGGGGGTGTTGATATGATTTGATTTGATATGATTTGATTTGTATTTATCCATGTATTTATTAGGTGGTTAAATTTTTTCCTGTATATATTTGTACACTTTACTCATTCGGTTATATACCAAAGAATTTCTCCAATGCTTTTCTGTTTGGCTTTTTGACAATTTTATTTACTTTTAATGACTAATATATCATAATCTATATAAATATTTTTTTATTTCTAAATAGGTTTGTTATCGAGATAAACATTTTTCTGAAGAAATAAATCATGGGCTTTCAATCATACCACGTCACATTATGCTAGAAGTGGTAAAATTTATAACTTTAATTTAATAACCTAAATATTTATCATAATCGTTTCAGTTTTTTTTAATTCAGAATTTCCAATCAGTCCTAGACCTAGTTAATTAATTTTTTTAATTTATTTAAATATTATAAGGAATTAACGATCAGTGGTCCTGTTAATTAAAAAAAATTACAAATTTATTTGAGCAAAAAATATTTATCATAACATTTATTCTCATCTGAATCTTAGAATAATAATTTAAACTTATATTTGAAATTTTCGAAATCTTTAATTTAGATCAGATAAAGCTAATTCTTTTCAATCAAAGAAATCTCTATATATGTATATATATCAATATTTTTTTTGGAGAGTCGTCAGTGTTCCACAAGAACAGTGTCTCTTTCTTCTCTGATTTTCTTTTTTTTTCTAATTTGTTTTAAAATTTTAAAGTTAAAGATTTCAATTTTTATATCCGATTATA
The DNA here is from genome assembly GCA_026686845.1 of Adenanthera pavonina. NCBI lineage: Eukaryota > Viridiplantae > Streptophyta > Magnoliopsida > Fabales > Fabaceae > Adenanthera > Adenanthera pavonina. The sequence goes on along the minus strand of JAIVEN010000001.1, from coordinate 45,218,982 downwards.
TTTAATGTGCAAAAGAAAAATCACTTACACTTCACAAACTTAGATATGTGACTATCTCTTTTCTTTGTCATCTCTTACAAATATATGTAACAAATGTATATTTTAAATTCAAATTTCAAATCCTTTAACTCAATTCATTTTTCATTTTTTTCACTAAAATTTCACAAATTTTGCATCATAATCTTTCTTTTTATGAAATTAATTTTTATTTCTATTAATTTTATTTAAATGATATTATCTTTCTTTAAATTTTAATATATTATGTGTAAGACACATGGTCAGATGATCTATTTTTATATATCTTCGCATAAGATAGGGTGATAACCATTGTTTTCATATATTGTAACAGATTATCTCACTACTAGAAAAATGCAATTTAGCGAGGAAATTTAGCGAGGGATGGGAAATTTAGCGAGGGATCACTCATCCCTCGCTAAATGATCTAAATAGCGAGAAATTAGCAACGAATTAAATTTAGCGAGGGAATTAGCGAGGAATATCCTTTCCCTCGCTAAACTAGCGAGGAATTTTTTATTCCTCGCTAAATTATTATGAATAGCGAGGAATCTAGCGAGGGATTTGTCCCTCGCTAAATTTTTTAAAATTAATTTTAATAGATTAAAATTATTTTATTAAAAATTTAATTTTAATGAATTAAAATTTTTTTAATAATTATGTTATAAAATTATTTTTATCAGTTGATTATTTTAAATTAATAAAAATAGTTAGATTAATTTTTATAACTTGTTGGCAAAAAAATGAAAATGAAAATCCATTTATTACAAAATTCAAAATATAAAATATTTTATGATATTAATAACTAAAATTATAATATATTTTTATTTTTTAACAATATATTAATTTATAAATATATGCGTGTATTAGTGTGTAAATAAATAATATATATTTAATATTTCATATAAAGGCTGCAAATACAATACAGTTCAACTGGCAAAAGTCTGAATATAAAGGCACTAAGAGCAGGAGGTCATGGGTTCGAATCTAAACAAATGCATATTTGAAACAATTATATTACATGGCAGTGAAGTGTCGCAATCACGGTGATGTGGCGGTGGTGTGGCAATGATGTGGCATGGGTGGCGGGTGACATGACAATGATGTGACATGGCGTGGTCTTGGTGGTGACATGGCAATTTTGAATTTTTTGTAGTTTAACGAGGAAATAGCGAGGGATTTAATCCCTCGCTAAATTTAGAGAGGGATTAAATCCCTCGCTAATTCCCTCGCTAATTTAGCGAGGGAATCAACTCATTCCTCACTAAAATTAGCGACGCTGTTTTTAGCGACCAAAATTAGCGAGGGATTTGCTATTTTCAATTTAGCGAGGGAAAAATGGCATTTAGCGAGGGATTTGCCCCTCGCTAAATGCCATTTTTCTAGTAGTGTCTTTAAAGCAAAGATTTAAATGAAAACTTATTAAAACCAACAAAATTAGTATACTATTAGCCTAACTTGGTTTGGTTTGAATTTATTTTTTTTAAAATGGAGAAAATTCAGTGTCCGAGGAACATACAAAATATTGATGGAGATAGAGCGACAACAAAAGATAGCACATTTAGGGTCCAATTGATATGAAAAACTTGGAGGGGAGGGGGCTGGTGACGAAGGGAAAAGTTTCCATTTTATTTTTTTTTCAAATTAAATAAGGGAATGGAGTTTTTTTCCTTATTATATTCATTGGAAGAAGAGGAGAATGGGAGGAAAAATGTTCTTTTCCTCTTATTTAGTTTGAAAATAAAATAAGATAATAAATTATCTTTTCTTTCCCTTTTCCTCCAAAATTTTTTGAATCAAGCAGGGGTAAGTGAGAGAGACAGGCTAGTATCTCTCGATTTCGTGAAGAGAGAAGCGAAGCAAGTACTGGACACACTTGATAGAATGGGAATTGACAGTGATCACTAAACAATAAAAATTAATTACACCTTTGATCGAGAACAAAATAATTATAACCCTAATTTTTCAGCAAATTTTGAAGGTAAAAAAACACACACACACAAAGAATCACACATTTTTCTTCATTTGCATTTCATGGCCACTGTGATATTGAGTTGCCAATATAACTAATATATACTTTGAATTAGTAGATGATTAATTGCTTCTACATATATATATATTTATATATATATTAATATAAGCTGTTAGTCCATAGGAGATATATCTTTATCAAAATTATGAATTTAGGTTCTCTCGATCCCCAGCAGATGCGAAATCGATTTGATTGAACCTACAAAATTAATCAGCTCCACATTAATTATCATATATTTATAATTATAATGTGGCCTTAATAAGCTAGAGTGGGGTTTGATCTGGTTCAATTGGGCTACAAACAGGCAAGGTTTGGATAATGACCTCTGAGGAAAGTAAGTTAAATATTTACTTCCTCCATTCCATTTTATTTGTCTTTTAAGTTTTTAATACAATGATTAAAAAATAATAAATGACCTAATAAATGATGTAATTTTACTAAAATATTTTTAATTATTACTCATTTACTCATTGTATTAAAAACCGGACCGGACCGGCCGGTTCGACCTGTCCGACCGGGAACCGGCCCCTGGTCCGGTCCGGAAATAGCTGAAAACTGGGAGAAATTGGAACCGGTGGGAACCGGTGAAGAACCGGTCAAATCGGTCAAAAACCGGTACAAAACCGGGTTGAACCGGTCCGATTTTCTTTTTTTTTTTAATTTTTTAAAAATATTTTTTTAAAATAAAATAACATTATTTTTAGTATTAAATAGTATTATTTTTAGTGTAATTTTTTTTCTTTCTATATTATAATATGTTATAAGTATTATTATGATACATAATGATAAATTTACCTAACAAATAATATGAAAATAGAATATCAATTGACTATATTATTAAAAATATATTAATTTATTCACAACCGGTCCGACCCCGGTCCGACCCCGATCCGACCATTGAACCTTGAACCGTTGCCTCATCCGGTTCAATGACCGGTCCGATTTTTAATACCTTGCATTTACTATTCATATGTTGGTTTTCTGAAACAATATACTATTAAATGCTTACAGGTATAGTTAGGAAAAATAATTAATTCTTTATTGGTTTTGTAAAATGACTAATCAAATAAAATGTTTAAAATTTTTTAAAATGACACAAAATGAAACGGAGGGAGTATATGATATTCAGCTATTTTGGGACAAAAAAATTTTCCAGAATGATCAAAGGGTCTAGATGCAACATTGTGTTTAATTAATCGATGGACTATCTTATCCACACGACTATGGTGGTACGGGATTTTCAAATCAATTAACAACTTGAAAGTACAAAAATTCTCAATTTGAGGGCTGGAATGGTTCAATTTTCACATGCAGACCAATGGTATATACTCGATGTCCTTGCTAGATAATTAATGCATTATTAAAGAGAAAAAAAAAACATAGGATTTTGATGACAGTCCGATTTATCTGACTCCATGCAAGGCAATGTGAGTATGAGAAAACAAGTGCACAAGTCAAATTAATTAATAATACTACTATTTCAGGCAATCTGGAATGTCTTGGAACTTTGACTAAAGTTAAAGGTGGTTTTCAGTCCATTAATATATCAGTAAGTTTCCCTTCAAATCAAAGTATATATTGGCAGGGAAATCTCATCATACAAATTGAGTGGAGTTAAAAAAGCCAGATTGTACGTACTGAAAAATTATGTAATAGCGTATTCGAACCCTTTACATTTGAACAAGCAACAAAAATAGTACGTATATATGACTAGGGAAAAGCCAATTTCCCGGCCATTTTCCCAATCAAGATTTGCAGATATATATAATTAGTAGGAGATAACATCCTCTCCTTTCTCAAGTAAATACAAGCTCTCCGCATGATAACCAATAAAAACACCATTTTTAATAACTCCTTGGGCTAGAACATTTGTTGTTGAAGTTGTTGGATTGTACCTAAGAATCTGTCCACCTTCAAACTCTCGTATCATGTCCCCTTCCGTCTCTAGTATCATGTCCCCGTTCTTAGTTATAGCTAATACATTCCATGGAATCAGCTCTTGCCTTCTCGGTATGCTGAACCAATCCTCATGCTTTGTGATGAGAATATTTTCCCATGACTTATGGACACCATATTGTTTCATAATACACACAGACCAAACACGAGAGACTTTTACTTCACCATAACTTTTGTACTTATTCTCTGACACAGCAAGCGAGTCCCCTGCTGCCACTATAGAAACTGAACTTTGTCTAGCAATACTCTCTGGAAGTAATATTTCTCCGAACACCTCATTTGCTAGATCGAATGTAAGTACAAATTTGTAATGTCTTACTTTGTGCATGGCAATCCAATGAAGTACACCATTGATAAGCACAGGATGCGCCCATATGTGTACCTGACATGGGGGTGGAGTACTATCAGTGAGACATTTCCATGACCATGTGGCATATGAGAAAACCCACGCCGTATCAATTTTAAGGTTATGATGAACAAGGTTCACAACCTTAAAATCACTGCCCCTACTATCAAAACCAAACCCAACAGATCGGTTTTGTTCATCCAAAGTTATCAGGAGTCTGGGAAGCAATGCATACTTTCGAACAGTTGGGTTCCAGAGAATGAGACTGTAATGTCGATTATCAGCAAGACATACTACCCCCTTGCTTGTACCCACCACTTTTCTCTTGTACATGTGATCGATGGGGGATATTTGCACTGTGCGAAGCAAATCCAATTTGTCGTTATCCGAATGCAGTGAGAAGCTTTCTTGGAGATGAAATAATTCGCTCTCTTTACGGTGGCATATTTTAAGGAGTAGGACCTCTTTTCTGGAATCAATAGTTCGATCTACGTTGCGGGAGATGAAGTCAGGACTGGTAATAAGGGAATGCCAGTCTCTGCAAACGACGGAGAACTTAATTAGGGTTTGGGGGTCAAGGTTGAGCAGAATCTGTTCAACAACGTGGAAAGGAAGAAAAGGAATATTGTGTGACATTATGGACTGGACTTTCAGGATGGAGGAAGGAGGACATAGAACGATGTTAAGGGCTTACGATTTGGATGAGTCTGAGGAGTGAGGTGATTTCTAGTTGGGTGATTGAGAATTAGGATTGCGGGTTTATGGTATATAGTTTTCTATGTGGCTTGGAATTTGAATTGAGGTTGAATTTGACTAACGAAAACGTAGTACATATTTCTTATTGGATAAGCATATTTTTTGCCAATTGGATAAAGATTATTTAGTATAGTTTGGCATTTATCTTTAAGTAACATTAAAATAATGTAATTTTATTTGCTTTTAATGACTAAAATATCATAATCTATGTAAATACTTTTTAATTTTTTCTAAATATGTTTGATATTGAGATAAATATTTGTTTGAAGAAATAAATCACCTCTTAATCATATCACATCTCATTATGCTAGATGTGGTAACATTTATAACTTTGATTTAATAACCTAGATATTTATCATAATCGTTTCAGTTTTTTCAAATTCAAAATTTCCAATCAATCCTAGACCTAGTTAGTTAATTTTTTTAATTTACTTTAATATTATAAGGATCAGTGGTCCTGTTAGTTTAAAAAAAATTACAAATTTATTTGAGAAAAAGTATTTATCATAACATTTATTCTCATCTGAATCTCAGAATAATAATTTAAACTTATCTTTGAAATTTCAGAAATCTTTATCATCTATATCACATGAAGCTAACTCTTTTCAATCAAACAAATATCTATATATATCAATAATTTTTTGGAGAGCTGTAAGTGTTTCACAAAAACAGTGTCTCATTCTCTCTCTAATTTTCTCTTTTATTTAAAAAAATGAATATTTTAATTTTTATATCTGATTTTATTTAATGCGTAAAATAAAATTCTCTTACACTTTCACAAGCTTAGATCTGTGACCATCTCTCTTCTTCTGTCATCTCTTACAAATATCACAATTGTATATTTTAAATTCAAATTGCAAATCTCTTAACTCGACCTTCATGCCAAAAAATCCACCCTCCTCAGCCTTTGTTTGCAGTTTCCTCTTCTCTTTACCTCCATCACCAAATTTTGATTCCTCTGTTTCTTCAACCTTGTCTAGAGTTCAAAATTTAAGGTATGGAAAGAATGAGAATAAGGTGGAAGAACAAATAGTAGAAATTAGAAAAAAAAGAAATTTCAGAGAGTACATGAAGGTGGAGGTGTTTTGGTTGCAAGCGCAAAGTTGTGGACGTATTGGCGGCAAGAATGAAATGGAGAAGTTGGATCTAATCTCAGGCTTCAGCATTTAGATTCATCCATTAGTATTAACGGGAGATGATTTGGCTGGAGAAAAGGATTGAGGGAGTTTGGTTGGAAAGGATATATTTTCGTACAATTTTGCCTATACGTACTTTACTAAGGAGATCAGAGAAAGAATGAAACTAGCTGCAAAAACTTATTTCATATAGGTCTCATTGTAAATGATTGTAAATGAGTTGGAGTTTTCGTACTGGCCTAGTGGGTATAATGTAGATGATACAATAATTTAGGAGTATATAACTAATAATTTTGCGTTATTTTAGACTCTTTTTTATACTTCATTATCAGATAGATCAAGATTGTCAACTATCCAACAATCCATATTGTGTCTCTAATATAACCACGCTGTTTTGCACAAAATTTCTCGATCTTCATTCTTTTGGTTGCTCTATCTCAATCAAAATCTTGGTATATTACTCTAGAATGAATTCTTCTTAATTTTTAAAAAAAGATGATTAGGTGAATGAGACACATATTACTCATAACTCATAAATCACATGTCTTACTATAAATTTTATATTTTATATTAATTTTAATGGATTCCCATATATTAAGAGTTTTCAAATGTTTGGTTTGATTTGAATTTGAACCAAAATTAAACCAAGCCAATTGGTTTTGCAAAACTTTGTACCTATTCAAACCAAACCTATCAATCAGTTTGGTTTGAATTTAATCACTTTAAATAGAGAAAATTAATTTCCCTACTATTTCAGGCAATCTGAAATATCTTGGAACTTTGACTAAAGCTAAAGGTGATCTTCAATCCATTAATATATCAGTAAACTTCCCTTCAAATCAAAGTTTATAATTAATGGCAGAGAAATCTCAACACACAAATTGAGTTAGAGTTATGGAGACCAGATTGTACTGCAAAGTAATACAATGGTACAAATAAAAAAGGAGTTAATGTAAAATCGTGTCCGGACCCTTTAAATTTGAACAAGCAAACAAAATATGTATATATAACTAGGTGCAAAAATCAATTTCCCATTTCACAGTCAAGATTTGCAGGTATATATAATTAGTAGGAGATAACATCCTCTCCTTTCTCAAGTAAATACAAGCTCTCCGCATGATAACTAATAAAAACACCATTATTTCTAATAACTCCTTGGGCTAGGACATTTGTTGTTGAAGTTGTAGGATTGTACCTAAGAATCTGTCCATCTTCGAAGTCCCATATGATGTCCCCTTCCATCTCTAGTATCATGTCCCCATTCTTAGTTACAGCTAACACATTCCTTGGAATCAGCTCTTTCCTTCTCCCTATGCTGGAGGACAAATTCTCATGCTTTGTGAGAATATTTTCCCATGACCTATAGACACCGTATTGTTTCATAATCCACACAGACCAAACACAAAATACTTTTACATATCCATACCTTTTGTACTTGTTGTCTGACATAGCAAGCGAGTCCCCTATTGCCACTATAGAAGTTGAACTTTGTAGTCTAGCAACACTCGCTGGGAGAGATATTTCTCCGAACACCTCATGTGCCAGATCGAACGTAAGTACAAATTTGTAATGTCACACACTGTGAGAGGCAATCCAATGAAGAACACCATTGATGAGCATGGGACGCGTCGACATGGTTACCTGACATGGGGGAGGAGTGCTATTGGTGAGACGTTTCCATGAACATGTGGCATATGAGAAAACCCATATCGTATCAATTTTATGGTTACGTCGAATAAGGCTGACAACCTTAAAATCATGGCTCCTGCGATTAAAACCAAATCCTACATTTCATTTTTTTTCATCTGAAGTCCTGGGAAGACATGCATATTTTCGAAGAGTTGGGTTCCAGAGAATGAAACTATGTTCAACAACCAGACATACTGTAGAAATTAGTTAGAATTAGTTTTGGGTAATTAATATTTTGTAATCGGTTAGTTATTATATGATTCTATCTTTAGATTTTCTTGGGCCAAATTTATATCTTCTATTTTGGGTTTTGTATTATAAATTGGCCTAGACATTTTGTAAGTCAGTGTGTTAATACTCAATAAAGATACGCTGCATTTTACTCAACTAAAGTTTACATGGTATTAGAGCCCTAGGGCCTTGATCATCTACGTTGTCCGACAAGCTCTCAAGCTCTCTTCTCTGATTAGCCTCCACCTCTCCGATGATAGAATTCAAGATTTGGATAATGGCGAATGATGACGAAAAGAATTTGAATTTGTCAGCTGCGAAAGTTTCAAGCATGACACCGACCATCGATTTCAACCATCCTCTCTATTTGCATCTGTCCGATACCGAAGCCATGAATCTTGTTCCTCAGCTATTGATCGAATCAAAGAATTATCCCATTTGGAGTAGAGCAATGCGAACAGCACTCCTTGCCAAAAATAAAATTGGCATAGTTTAGGGGACATGCTTACGAGAAGATCAAGATCGGAATCTTCAAGAACAATGGGATAGATGCAATGCAGTGGTGCTATCCTGGCTCATCAATTCCGTCAATAAGGAAATTTCTGGTAGCTTAACCTTCTCTAATAATGCACACAAAGTCTAGATTGATCTTAAGGAAAGATTTGACAAGACTGACGGCACAAAGATCTTTGCTCTCCATAGAGAAATTAATTCTCTCATGCAAGGAACTATGTCAGTGTCAAGCTATTACACCAAACTCAAAGAATTATGGGAGGAGCTTTCAGCTTTGGTTGTGATACCAACATGCAATTGTCATGCCTCTCAAGAATATGCCAAGGTCATGCAACAGCAGAAGCTTTTCCAGTTCTTGATGGGGCTTAACGATTCTTATCAACAAGCCAGAAGTCAGATTCTCCTCATGACTCCCTTACCTTCTGTTAATCAAGCCTATTCTATGATTGTAGAGGAAGAAGCACGAAGATCTCTACATGTGGGTAGCATGAATTTCCCTATTGAAGGAACTGTGATAGCTACAAGGACTCGCAGTCTAGGAAGAGGAAGAGGAAGGGGAAGGGGAAGTTCGCTGGATCAGTGTACTCATTGCCTCAGGAAAGGGCACAAGAGGGAAAATTGCTACCATATTGTGGGTTTTCCTCCTAATTTTAGACAAGGAAGGGGAAAGAAAGAATCAGAAGGACGTGTCAATCAAGCTATGATGGAACCTATGGAATAGAGTAATTCTTTGGTTGCTACTAATCAAACAAATCAAGCTATGCCAATCTCTTTCACACCCCAGGAGTATGAGCAGATTCTACAATTACTAAGAAAAGAATCAAGTGAGATTGCTGTTAGTGTAGTGGCTGGTACATCATGTTTGGGTAATTCTAACTCTAAAATGTTTGTTAGGACTAAGTGGATATTAGATTCGGGAGCTACAAGTCATATGGTTTGTAGTTTAAAATTTTTAGATAAATATCAACCTTATCTAGGTCCTTATAAGCGTATTAGAATTCCAAATGGTGAAAGGGTCTTAGTCACGCATATTGGAGGTTTAAGGGTGACAAAACATGTTTATCTAGAAAATGTGTTATATGCTCCTGATCTATGCTTTAACTTGATATCTGTCTCAAAGCTGTCTAGAGAACATAAGTTTGTAGTATTGTTCTTTCCTAACTTTTGTGTATTGCAGGAATTATGGACATGGATGGTGAAGGGAATTGGTAGACTTGATGAAGGATTATACTTGTTGGAAGAAGACATAAACTTGAATTTTCTAGCTGTTGATAATAGTGATGTTCCTTTGAATATTTCTTTGAATATATCATCAAATGTTTCTGATATTGTTTGGCATTTTAGATTTGGTCATGCTTCTTTGAATGTACTCAAACATTTGGGTTTAATCAATGATAATAGTAGTAATAGTTGTTCTAAATGTGAAGTGTGCATTCAATCTAAACAAACAAGATTACCTTTCAATTACAGCAACACTAAATCCACTGTTATTTTTGAGCTGATACATATGGATGTGTGGGGACCTTATAAAGTTCCTACACATCAAGGAAATAGATATTTCCTAACTATGGTTGATGATTTTTCTAGGTGTACATGGGTATTTTTGATGAGCAGTAAGGCAGAAGCCACTGGTTATGTGAAATCTTTCTTTGCCTATGTTGATACTCAATTTTTAACTAAGATAAGGAAGATTAGAACAGATAATGGAACAGAATTTATGAATAAAGATCTGGGAATATTTTTGAATGATAAAGGTGTTGTACATGAAACATCATGTCCTTATACACCTGAATAGAATGGGATAATTGAAAGAAAACATAGACATTTGTTGGAGGTTGCTAGAGGTTTAATTTTTCAGTCAAGAGTTCCTATAAAATTTTGGGGAGAAAGTATTAAAACAGCAGCTTATTTGATTAATAGAACACCATCTAAAATTCTAAACTATAAAACTCCATATGAAGTTATTTATGGAAAGACTCCAGAGGTTGGACATTTTAGGGTCTTTGGATGTTTAGCATTCAGTACAAATTTGCATATCAATGATAAATTCCAGTCTTGTTCTGACCCTTGCATTCATTTAGGTTATCCAGCAAATCAAAAGGATTATGTGCTGTATAATATTAAAACAGAAGCTATCTTTGTAAGTAGACACGTAACTTTTATAGAAGATAGGTTTCCTTTTAAGGATAGTAAGGGTACTGAACGAGGGGGGGAAGGTGATTTTGATTTTAAGTTTGATCCTTTTCAGTATGATAATGACAATATGATTGCAAATAATGAATCAGAGGTTGAGAATAAACAGCATCATGAAAATGTTGCAAAGCCACAGATTGAATATGACCAGCATGATGTTAATGAAAACAATGAAAATAATTATATTGAATCCTCTGATTATCAATTGGTTAAAAGAGGAAGAGAAAGAAGACCACCAACATGGTTAAAAGATTATGATCGTTCATTACTTCCAATGGTTAATGCTGAAATGAGGAAACAGGAAAATCCCATGGGCAATTCATCTGAATTATTTTTGGATCCTATTGATGATTGTTCATATAAATGTTTCTTGTCTTCTATTGATTCTATTCTTGAGCCAGGTTCATATGAAGAGGCAACAAAGGATGAAAAATGGATACAAGCTATGAAGGAGGAAATAAGAGCTCTTGAAGAAAACCGAACTTGGGATATTGTTGAGTTACCAAAAAAAAAAACCCATAGGAAACAAATTGGGTATATAAAGTCAAATACAAATCAGATAGAAGCATAGAAAGGTACAAAGCTAGGTTGGTTGCTAAAGGATACAGCCAACAAGAAGGTGTGGATTATTTTGAGACATTTTCACCCGTGGTGAAGATGGTGACGGTCAGAATCGTACTCACTCTGGCAGCAAAGAATCAATGGGAATTGTACCAAATAGATGTCTACAATGCTTTCTTACAAGGAGATTTAAGAGAGGAAGTCTATATGACAATTCCTCAAGGTTATGACATGAAAGGAGAAAATAAGGCTTGCAGATTAAATAAGTCGTTGTATGGCTTAAAGCAAGCCTCAAGACAGTGGAATGAAAAACTTACAGATACCTTGATTGAAGGTGGTTTCAGACAAAGCAAGCTTGATTATTCTCTTTTTATAAAGAGAACTAAGAAGGATTTGGTAATCATACTGGTGTATGTAGATGATCTGGTTGTAACAGGGAGTAATTCAGAAGAAATCAAGAAGATTAAATGTCATTTGCAAAGTAAATTTAGGATATAGGATTTGGGAACTTTAAGATATTTTCTTGGCATAGAAGTTGTCAAAATAAGCAAAGGAATTGTTTTATGTCAAAGAAAATATGCAATTGATTTAATTTCAGATATGGGGCTAAATGAAGCCAAATCTGTAGGTGTTCCTATGGAGCAAGGGATTAAAATGATAAGTGAAGAAGAAGGAAGTGAAAGTGATAAGTTGTTATAAGATCCAAGTGTTTACAGAAGATTAATAGGAAGATTAATTTACTTAACTGTTACGAGACCTAATATTTGTTTTGTTGTGCAGGCACTAAGTCAATATATGAGCAAACCAAGGGAGCATCATATGAAGGTAGCTGTGAGGTTGGTTCGATATTTGATGAAGGCACCAGGGCTTGGAATACTTCTTTCAGCATCAAATAATAAAGCTCTAGAATGTTATTGTGATTCTGACTGGGCTGCTTGTCCAGAATCAAGAAGGTTTGTTACAGGTTATATTGTAAAATTTGGAGAATCAATGATATCTTGGAAATCGAAAAAGCAAAACACTGTGTCACGATCCTCAACTGAAGCTGAGTACAGGGCCATGGGATCAGTGGTGGCAAAAGTAACATGGATAGTAAGAATATTACAAGAACTGGGAGTAGATAATGTGCAACCAGTTACTGTAAATTGTGACAGCAAAGCTGCAATCTATATAGCAACAAATCCTGTGTTTCATGAGAGAACAAAGACATAGAGATAGATTGTCACTTTGTAAGAGAAAGATTACAACAAGGATTAATCAAGTTACAACATGTGAAGACATCTGATCAGCGGACTGACATATTAACCAAGGCTTTGGGAAAGCAAGTACATACTCAGCTTTTGCACAAGTTAGGAACCATAGATCTTACTGGTTCCACCTTGAGGGGGGGTGTAGAAATTAGTTAGAATTAGTTTTGGGTAATTAATATTTTGTAATCGGTTAGTTATTATATGATTCTATCTTTAGATTTTCTTGGGCCAAATTTATATCTTCTATTTTGGGTTTGTATTATAAATTGGCCTAGACATTTTGTAAGTCAGTGTGTGTTATAAGTCAGTGTGTGTTAATACTCAATAAAGATACGCTGCGTTTTACTCAACTAAAGTTTACACATACTAACCCATTGCAAGTACCCACTACTTTTCTAATGTTGAAGGGAGGTCTTTCCACAATGTGAAGCAAATCGAACTGGTCGTTATTTGAATGCAGTGAGCAGCTTCCTTGGAAATTGAATACTTTATGATCTGATTCTTGATCTCTCTCTTTTCGTCGACGCCAAATTTTAACAAGGAAGACATCGTTTCTGGAATCAAAAGTTCTGTCTGTGTTGTGGGAGATGAAATCAGGACTCGTAATAAGGGAATGCCTGTCTCTGCAAACGACGGAGAACTTAATTAAGGTTTTAGGGTCTAGGTTGAGCAGAATCTGTTCAACAACGTGAAAAGGAAGATTGTGTGACATTATGGATTCGAGTTTGACGGAGGAAGAGGAACCGAAGATTGAGGATATAGAACGATGATTGAGAATTTGGGACTTGAGGGTTTTGGCGTAAGCATGGGTTATATACAGATGTACTAATGCAATTTTTATGAGACTTCGAAATTCAATTGGAGTTGAATTTTACTTACGAAAAAAGAAGCAATATTTTTTTTATTGCATGGACATATTTTTGGCCAATTGGGTAAACGTTAGTTAATATATTTTGACATTTATTTTTAAATAACATTAAATTAATGTCATTTCATTTTTATGACTAAAATATCATAACCTATATTAATATTTTTTTTTAACATCAGTTTGTACTAAGATAACATTTTCTTTAAAAAAAAATAAATCATTCATATCATATCACATCATATTATGCTACGATTAGTGAAATTTATAATTTTACATGAATAACTTAATTAGTATACGTTCTCGTAATCATTTCAATTTTTTAATTTAAAATATCTAATCAATCCTAGTTAATAAATTTACACGTTTAGTTTAGCAAAAAAATATTTATCGTAGCATTAATTCTCATTTGAAGTGAGAAAAATAATTTTTTTTATCTTTGAGATTTCGGAAATCTCTAATTTATATCACATAATGCTAATTCTTAAGAACGTAACAACTATTTTATCTATTTTCTCATAAGATAGAGTGATAAGCATTTAATCAGCTTGGTATACTTAATTTGATCAGTCTTTTTCAATTTTAAAAATTGGGAAAAATTTAAATGAGAAAAAAAAATGCTTATCACTGTATCTTATGAGAAGATAGATAAAATAGTTGTTTCATTAATGAAAAGAATTAGCGCATTATATTATATAAATTAAAGATTTCCGAAATCTCGAAGATAACTTTAAATTTGTTAAGATAAATATGTTTTTGCTAAAATAAATTTGTAAATTTTTTTAACTAGGATTGATTGGATATTTTGAATTAGAAAATTGAAAAGATTATAATAATTTAAGTCTATTATTTTCTAAATAGCTTATAAGGAATTGATGATGGAAAAGGGAGAGAAGAGGATGTTGGCACCCCTATTATTTTCTTTTTCTGTAATGTGTTTTAAGCAAGGAAGACAAAATCAGACTAGATTGGCCAGTTCGATTGGTCTGACAGGAAGCTAGTACTAGCTCTGATTTGATCATAGATGAAAGTTGTGTTATTTCGGAACTGGTGCGAATCAGTACAAAATCGGTTATGAATTGGTCTAATTTTTTTAAATTTTTTTTATTTTTAAAATAAAATAACATTATTTTTTGCATAATTTTTTTTTTATTTTTTACATTATAATATTTATAATGATAATTTTACTTAACAAATAATATAAAAATAGAATATTAATTGACTATTTTGAATTCAAGATGTAATTAGAAATGAATATTAACTCGTTTAGATTTTAATATTATATTGTAAAATTTAATAATATTTTTAATTTTCTATATGATATATAAAATTAAAAAATTATTAAATTTATTTTTTATCTTAGATTGAATGTTAATTTTCTAATCATGAATAAATATCTTTTATATTTTTATTTATATTATTTAAAATATATCAATTTATTCATAGCTGATTTGATTATTAATGTGTCTTTATCAATTTAATTACGGGTTCAACTTTTAATACTTTGATCTTAAGTTTCTAGTTGGTCTTACAGGTCATTTGGTTCAATTACATGAAATATTAGGTAATGTAATGGGAAAAGTGTATATATAAATTTGTTTAGTATGATATTAAAGGTAAGGGGATAATATTGATTTTTTTATTGAATTAAAAAAACAAAAAATGTGAAAGTATCCATTTGATCTTAATCCAAAAAAGAACTCCCTCCCTTATCATTGATCTTGCCAGCGGTATCACCATCGCCACACCCACCCACACTGACATCACACTGCCACCATCTTCATTCTCAGCCCAGATCAGTACAAGAGGGGGGGAAAACGAATGTGGGTGAAAACGAACACAGGCATATGAAGGTGGGTGGATCTGAGTTCCATTTTTTTAGTAGAAGCACGAACCCAAGTTGGAGATGAAGGATGCGAACTCGAGCACGGACACGATTCGTCTAAAAATGGGCACGAGCATGGATGTGAACATGAACATGAAGGAACTGGAAGTTTGAGCCCAAATATGTGAGATCATTGAATTTGGGGTGGAAGGGTGAAGTAAGATCTTTGAACCCATATCTGCAAATTCGAAAATGGAGATGAAGGTCATGGTGGAGGCTGAAGGGGTGGGGCAGGGGAGGGTGGTGGCCAAAGGGGTGGGGTGTGGACAAGCTTCGAACAGAAAGCATGACGTTCTTCCAAGCAGCGGCAGTGGAGGATTCTGGAGATGGAGGACGATGTAAAGTGACAGTGAGGATGAAATCTATGTCTTTTTCTCATTTGCAAAGGGTAGGAAAGTCATTTGATCTCATTTACGCTAGCGTGGTGCACTTCACTTACCAAAATTAGAGGGAGGATCATCACAGTATTTGAGAGGATATGATTCACATTATGTAATCCCATTGTCTTGTATTTGGTGCAATCAAACGATACTTCACACAACTCCTCGTGTGAGCGAACCAAACGGCCTCTTGGTGTTAAGGAAGATAGTTCATCGTGTATCTAGGTTTGTGAGAGTGGGGTTAAGGAGGGTCGTTATGAATGGTAAATGGTACCAACTAACAATGATGTCCCTTTAGCGGTACCATGAACTGTTTTGCAGGAGCTCTTTTCTCTAGTTTTGTAGTATATAACTGTTTTGCAGGAGCCCTTTTCTCTAGTTTTGTAGTATATAATATAATAATTTAGTATTTCTGGAAAAAGCTTCTTAGATTTTTTTTTTGGTAAAAACGATAATTATAAATTAATCAAACCAAATACATACACACTAGAAATTAGAACAAAAACAGAGGAAACAGTAGCTATCAAAACAATACGAGAAAAAAATAAAAGACATCCAAGCTCCACTGTTCAAGGTCAGTACTATTGCAACTTGTGAAACCTTTTGTCACGACTTGCAAAGGTGATCAATTCTTGAACCACCTAGGGATTCTTTGAATTCCATTTAACTTGGAAATGCGGAATAAGTTCTCCATCTATAAAACATAACTTTGGAAAAGCTGGCTGCTTCTGCCACCAAAAGTAGCTAAAGTTAAGGATCAAACACGGATCCCAAATCTTTCAATGAAGGATGTCCAACTTAACCTCTTTTAACATATGATCATTCTTAACAATGGTGACAACTTTAGATTCATTGGTAGCAATTGAAGTACACCTTCGAAAAAGATCTCCAACAGCACCATGAACAAAACCATAAGCTAAATCCACAAAACTAACAAAGGACTTGACCAAACCATGAGCAACAAAAACCAAGAACCACCAGAAGCTATGCGTGCAAAGATTGTGAACTATCGAAGCTGTCACCTACTTCGACAGTTCCAAATTACTGTAGTCTTTTAAGATAGTTGAAAATATTAGCTGATTTGCCATGCGAAGTAGATTATGTCGAGGAAAAGGTGAAAGTAGTAGATGGGGATCACTTAAATTATTGTAGTATGTCATAGCTACTTATTAAATTTCTAACAAAATTGTTAAAGTTGTTGGGTACAAATACATAGTGTTTATAGATGATTTAACTATAATATTTTCTTTTCAAACACTAGGATGTGCTAGAGAGAGGAATTTTATTTAGGAAAGGTCATTAGAGCCTTATTCAGGGTACTACTAATTACTTGGTAAGTATATGCTAATTTTTTGTAATTTCATAATTAATGTGACTAATATTTTGCCAACTTGTTTACATATTGATGCGTCACTTTTATTTTTATTAGAAAAGTTTTGATAATTCAAAGAACCATTAACAAGTGTTCTAAACAAATTGAGATTTTTATTTATGTATCATACTTTTCACTCAATTTATATGAAGGTACATGTATGGAATCCTTGTGAGAAATTTTAAGTATTGATTGTTGGCTTTTACAAGATTCCTTTATTGGATTGCTTGATTCCATACGTGATTGAAAATATTTTTAAGGGACTTCATGCGGAACACTGGATGCTAACAACAGTTCTATTAGCCCTCGATGCGCCTTGGCTTACTACGTGATCATGATAGATTTGTATGAGTCTTCATACTCACGATGGATTTTACGTGAGCTTGGTCCTCATGATGGTTTTATGTGAGTCTTCATACTTATGATGGATTCACATGGTTTATGAGCCACAATAGATTAGTTACTTACCCACTGGGCTGTGTGCCCACGATAGAAATTATGTTTTGTTAAAAGTCCCAATAAAGGGATAATTGATTTAAAGAAAGAAATTATTTCAATAATTTTCTTAAAAAAAATTTCTAATTTTATTGTATATATGCATTTAACAATGATTAAAACATTGTGAATTATTCATGCTTGATAATATTTTCTTACCTAATTGTTAGTGTCATAGCAGCAATGAATGTTTATATATATGGTAATGGCATTATACATTTATTCGGGCCATTATACATTTATTCGTTATGGGCCTCTGAACTTAAAGTAATGAAATTTTATATGACTAGTAATGAAATTTTATATGACTACATTATGATAATAATAGCTGTGATTAGTCTTTTTTTAAATGTTTTATTGATTCAGGATTATAATTAAATATTAATTTTTAATTAAATTAATTGGTTTTTTAGATAGTAGATTTGGCCTCATACCTCTTCCAGAATTGTAGAAGGGACTTATTTATTACTTGGTGACCATATAGGTTTGCATGGAAGAAATTATTTTATTATATGTAGATTAGTTGTTTGTTATAAATTTGCATGTAGCTCCACATGACTCATTGTAGAATCCCCCATCCTTGTTGGTTGAATTTTGTATCTAGCTTTGGACTGAGGTTCTCTTTGTGATATATATCTTTTTGTATCACTGTTGTACAAATGCCAGGAGGTTCAATATTTTGAGAGAACTTTACCGGAATTTCTTCAACGCCTAATATATACATATATATATATATATACACACAAAATATATTAACTTATTTAAGTTAATAGTTATGTAATTACATGTTATGATTGATGATGCTAAGCATGTTAAAATTTACTTTTAAAGATAAAGCTTACATAGTGAGGTGTAATGTGCTGGTTACACCTTTTGTTGGGTGTGACACATACATATATAATTGAACAACTTTCGAAGCAAGAGAAAAACCATCGCACAGTTGCGGACATTTGAAGGTAAAGAAAAAAAAAAAGAGTGCAAACCACACCTTACTAGCATAATTATGGATTAAAAATATCAATTCTATCAAATTTTATTCTCATCCTATTCTCACACTTTCGCATAATAAAGGCAACATTAGAGAATCTTTGTAACAAACCATCAAAAGGACCACCTTGAAAGTTCAGATCAATAGACCATGAATATCATAAATTAAGAACGCAATAACAAAAAATAGCACGAAATGAACAGAAAAAGAGGGAAGCTTGTGGGAAATACACAGACAAATAGAAGAGTTAGTCTAAAGAATTGTGTAACTGGTGAAAAATCCTCTACAAGCCATTAAAGAATCAAAGAGAAGAAAGCAAAAAAGCTAGAAAAATATAACTGGCCAAAGGGATATCACATCATCTTCCCTATGCATTAAATAACTTCCGGAAAGGTCCATCCGTCCGATCTTTGGCAGCTTCAGTTAATGCAAGGAATCTCTTGAACCCTGTGGTGGCCGCTCCTCGTCCAAGTGCAGCAGCCCTTGTTAGCACATCCTCCCTAGATGCCATGAGTCCAACAGAAATGGGAGTGGGAACTGCAGAAGCCACGGGAGCAACTGCGGAAACTGCCAGTGGAATCTGAGTTTGCTTTATTCCAGGACCATGTTTGTTGAAGTCATCAAGAATAGTTTGTTGATCAACTTTTTTAAGTCCCTGCAACCATTACACACATGTTATTCGGACATGAATAACTTGCTGTACTGTAGTATTCATGTTGTGTCTGCTACGGTGTCCATGCTTTTTAGAATCAAGCTAATAGGTGTAGTTTAGACCATCAGTGAAACATTGCTTTTATTAAGTCTAAACTTCCTAAATAAAAAAGTAAGTTGCAGTCCAAGTAGGGAAGCTTCAACCAGTAGCAATGAAAGAGCGTCCCTGTTAAGGATTGTAAGCTTCTAGTAAAGTGATTCTTGTGAATCTACTAACATATATACCAAATCACCAAATATTAATGTTTAATGCCACAAACTCTTTGAGCATTATGCTACTTGGTCTTTAGAAGATTATTCTTTCTGTTATTATTCAAGAGTTTGCAATGCAATAACATTACTGGGAATATGAAGAGGATGACTCATTTATCCTCAATTGTTAAGCTAGGATTAAGGGGAAATTTTAGCAGCGCACTAACTGTAATTTCATTTTATCCAACATTTAATAAAACCATGTATAATAAATTTATTTGCCCAATTAGAAGTGACTTATCTCAGCTCCTTGACCTTAATCAAAGATGACAGCCTCTTCAGTCTTCACCTCAGACCAGGCCAAACAAATAATGCATGACCAATAACTAACTTGAGGATTCAATGGAACACATATTAATGGAATAGCTAATTACAACCTTAAGTTCCAGTATTCTCTGAAACTCCATGGGTGTGCCCTCAGGTAGCAATGCACGGTATGTATCTGCTACAGAGTCAACAGGCGAGAGAATAACCTAAACATAGACATGTACACAACCATGGATCAGGAGGATCTAGACCTGTTAGAAATAGTTTTCTTTCAACTAACTAACAACAAACCTTCAATAGGGCTTCTGCTTTGCTCATCTCACGACTTACAAACTTCGAATAGCTAGCAGCAACTGATGTCTGTTGCAGAGAATCAAGAGTTTGTTAGTATCATCAGTGAACAGCAAAAACCCCTGACAAGCACAAGATAACTAACTGTACATGTGAAGACTAAGAAAATGATGTTAGACACTAATTATTTAACACGACCAGGTTCTTCAAAATCATCAGATTGCAGATTGGTAACTTTTGTCTAGTCAACAATATAGTTTGTTTCCCAACCATAACCCTGCAACGGTGTTGGCTTTTGTTTCCTACTTGGTTACCGGATGTAATTCAGAAAACACAACTATTCCTCTCTAGTCTAGCTCCTTCCTTTTCCCAATCAGCTAGAGCACTCGATTCCAATATCAAATAATAACCTTGATAAGTGTATCCTTTTGGGATTTTTTTTGGGTGAACTTGGGAAGTAGATTATCAGTAGATGCTGATCAGCTCAAAACTAGTGCAAGGAAGGACATAAATACTTCCACAGTAAAAGAAGAGAAAACAAAGTCTCATAAAAATCCCAAAAGAACTGGTGATAAAAATATGTGACTCAGAAATGAACACAACAACTATACATACTCACACACACACACACACACAATATAGTTGTTGTGATTACAAATTTATATTTGCAAAAGCTAAATTCACCTGTCTACCAAGGGAAGGAATTTCTAGAAGAATTGTCTTAACAGCTTGGGTATCCAATAGCATCTGCAAAAGCATCACAGCATAAACTGTCAACATAAATTTCAAGACCTCATCAAACAGCATAAATTATTGTAAAACAATATCCAATTAATTATATTTTCATTGATAATACAGAATATAAAATACAGAACAAAGCAAAGAAGTCTTGAAAAGAAAAAGAATTTAAAGTGAAATACATGCTGCAAAAAATGCTTAATTTTCAATGTATCTTTCAATAAATAATCTTCTATTGACATCAAGTACAGGACTGTTAAGTTAGACTGAGTTTTTATTCTAGTGGCACCCTTTCTACCATAGAATAAAGGCAGAGCATAAGATAAGGGGTTTTAAAATGGTCTTGCATGAGCGAAAGAGTACATCAATTTATCAAAATATAACTTTTCTTTGACAAAGCGACAATCAATCTCCATATGCTTTGTCCTATTATCATGCACATGATTTTTCGAAATACTGAGAATGACTATCATGTCACAAAGAATCCTCATAGGTCCTTCTATAGTAATTGATGTAAAACAAGGGAAGAAGAGGGGGAGGGGGGAGGAGAAAGAGAGAGTGGGAAAGAATGTTGATGGCAAATATAATCTCAATAGCAAGCTAGAGGCCCCAAATACAATAATAATAACTCAAACCTAAAATAAAACCTAACTTTCTTTTTTTTTTTGGCCAACAAAATAAAACCTAACTTAGGATAATTACCAAAATATAGAAATTAATAAAACATAAAATAAATTTAATTAAAATCTCCGATGCCTAGAGCAACTCTTCCCAAATTTCCCAACATCAGTGGTACTTGAAACCCAATCAACATTCAACAGAAAAGGCAAAGGCTTGATCATTGCCAAAAACCAGCACACATTGAGGAAGTTTGTTGGAAAGTACATGGTAAACAAGCAAATTGGAGACTAAGAACCAAAGATGAGAACCATGACTTAACAGGGTTCAATGAGGAAAACCCTCAATCTAAGACCAATCCTTTACTAAAGAACAATGAGAATTGTCACGAAAATTACTTGGAAATAAGGAGCAGAATACTAAAGACAAAAAGTTATGGGTTCTAGTACCCTAGTTAGTGCAGGAATTGATCTGGGATAAGATTGGCAATGCCAAAGAACAATGAGAATTGTTAGAAAAATTACTTAAAAAAATATTTGGAAAAAAGGACCAGAATACTTGAAAGAAAATTGTCGGTTCTAGTACTCTTGCTCAAGCAGGACTTGATCTGAGATAAGATGGGCAATGCTAGGAAGATTAGATCCAATCCAGTATGATTATTATTTATTTTCCAGCTTAAGAGAGAGTGCTAAAAAACACCGTTCTTTAAGAAAATGTTAAAAGGACATGTTTTACTGGATGTGTCATTTAGCAACATTGATTATTTAGTACCTTTGTAAAAATTTATTTAGTTATTCTAGAAGACATTATTTTATTAGGATTTGATTATTTTATCTTTCTGCTATGATAGGATACAGGTTCATAGGCTTTTATTTCAACCTGGTATTCAGGTCAACATAAGTTAGTTTTTAATTCAAACTTCATATTAGCTATTTCCTCGGGGATTTGCACCTGGAACTCCAATCTATTTGGATTGATACATTCAGCTTTCAAAGAATAAGAATCAGCACTTGAAAGAAGCAATGTAAGAATCCATTGACAAGAAGACAGTTTGATTTCAAAATTCAGCATTGAGGAGAGAAACCAGATAAAATCCCTTCGCTATGTTTTAACTTGGTTCTTGACTTGGGTAAACTCAAATTAAAAGATGAACAGTGAAAGCAGCTAGAACCTGTTGAGCTCCTGTTTCTGATATTTGCTTGCATTTGAAGATATTAGAATAAAAGCGGGGGCCAAGAGAAGACGCAAGCTGCATATAAAAAACAGGAAAACAGATTTAATGCAGGCCACAATTTCATAAATCATGAGAACTAAGTGGAAGAACTTTTAGGAGATATGATCTAATCAACTTAAGTATTCAGAATTAAAAAAAAAAAAAAGCTAGAATATGGTGACAAATTTAATAATTTCTTAAATTTCACAAAAGCATAAACATGTGAAATTCACATGTAAACTGATTCCCCCCCCCCCCCCCCCGCCCCGCGGGGGAGAAAAAAAAAAACCAAAAAACCACTAGAACACAAAAAAAAAAAACAAAAACAAAACAAAAGAAAAAAGAAAGTAGTCCACATTAAATAGAGGAATGAAGTTTCAAGGGATTTGGATGTAGAGACTGCTGAAGCTTCTTCAAAAGTGTCCTACAAGAAGTTCGTTAGGAAAGTGGAAATAAAAAGGGGCTGATACATAGCGAAAGTGAGGAAAAAGTTTGAAAACTTCCGTGGGATGATCTAATTCCTCAGACAGCTCGAGGTTTTCAAGCCTGTTTGTCTACTGGACATCAATTGGAAAGCCAAATTCCATCACAAAGAGATTTTGAAATTAAGCAGAATATTTTATGCCACAGAAAATTATATTAGTTGGATGTAAAATAATAGAATAAAAATCCAGAAAAAAATTGAAAGTTGAAAACAAAAACATTCAAGGCATAGTTTAATAAGAAAATGCATTAAGCTGGAATAGTATTAGCCCCTAACTACTAGACTGATTTCCGTAAACCATAACTTAAATCAAGAATAATCACCTTGTCCAGGAAGAACTGAAAGTAGACAGGTGAAAGAAGGCTTCCAAGTACAGGAATGCTGGTGGTAAGAATCGAATTTATGCCATTAACATACCTACAAGAATACCATATACAATTAAAAGAGAAGTGTAATAAAAAATAGGAATAGGTTCAGTTTTATGAAGAAATTCAGCTTACTCCGATTGATCACCAACACTTTCAAGAGTACCCCATGGAACACGTGTCATTGCAGCCATTTCAATGTCAAATTTGGTTTCCAAGCCATGCACAAGGGTGACCAATGATTTTGTTATAACAGCTGAAAATTCATCCTGCATGATTTTTTGTCTCATTAGAATGAGTTACATGAAATTGTCCCACTCATTTGAGAAATTATGGCTACCTGCACTTCTGACATATCTATCCCATCAGCATATTGAGGATCAATTATTTTAGCTACACTTTCAGCCAGTTCACCAGCCTGTGAAGCATAATACCCAGTTACTTAAAGTAGCAAGTATACAACATAAACTAGATCAATGATGTTAACGAAACAGACCGTCTTGTAGCAATATTCAGCCGAATTGACAATATAGCAAATCACCCTTTCATCCCTATCAGATGTCTGTTCAACATGTTTAAACATTAGAGAACCAAAAAAAAATAGTTTCATAACAAAAATATCAAGTTACTAAAAAAAACTTGGGGAGAAAACCCTGTTATATTATACCTTTATCTGTCCATCCATGCCTGTGGCAGCAGCAACAATTCCTGTGCCCCCCTTAGGTAGCCTTGTAAAGAGTTTTGTAGCATATGCTTTCAGAATTCTTGAGAAAACCTGAGATCGAAACAACATATATTTGTAAAATACAAAATGTTGGACCTTTAACATTCCAGTATTTGTCAGTATCATAATGAGAAACCATTCGACACCCTTCCAACCAGAGACTTAGGAGACCTATTGATGTAGGACCTGTCAGTATCTAGAGTCTTTTAGAAAAGTATCGATCTTCTCATTCAATGAATCCAATCTCAGATGCATTACTTATAGTTAGTTAGACTAACTAGGACTTCTAACGATAGAAACTAAGAGACATGCAGAAGATGGGTTTGGGCTTAGGCCCAATACATAATAGCAGCAAAATAAAGTCATAATAAAATAAATCCTTCCTAATATCCCATCACAAATCTTTCCTAATATTCCATCACGTCTAGAGGCCCTTCTGGAGGATAGCCAAGCATAATTACATTTCTATTGTCCTCTGTTTTTGTTCCATTTTCTTTTATTCGCTCAACTCACTAACAAGAGATCCACCTCAAACAAAAGTATATTAAAAAAAAAAAAAGGCAGCCAAGCATAAATATTGATACTCTTTCTCATATGCATAGTTTTATAAATAACTAATCTTTCCTGAAATCAACATAGAAAATAGCAAGAAATGATAGTTCAAATCCTTGGAACCTATTTGGTTTTGTGTCTAATTGGTGTGGCTTGGTTCATAGAAACTCTAATTCTGTACTAAATAATCAATCCCAAATTCCTAAAAAAATAATTCAACAATATTACAATTTGCAGCGAGGCAAAAAAGCAAAGAGTCCATATGACTTTGATAGAGTTAATAATTCAAAACCGACAATTAAACCAATTATGTCGGTCTTGACATTTTAAAAACCAATTTTGAACCAATTTGCTTTGGTTTAGGTAAGTTTAGATCAATTTGGTTCGATCATGAACATCCTCAATCCACCATATTGAATGAAAGATTCACAAAACCGTCAAAAGAAAATTTCCAACAAAGCAAAGGACAGAAAATAATGGTTATATGAATTAGTACTATTTCCTTAGTGGATAGAAACATGAAAAAATATGCTTTGGAAAGTTACCTTGAACAAATTAAACAGTGTCTGGTTCTTTGTTAAAGCACTGCATCTCTTCAAGCTCCTCTTGATAATGAGAAACAGCTATATAGCACGGGAAAAGCCAATTTAGTAAAAGTAAGGCAAAATGTCAAACTGGTAAGAGAGAAAAAGAATTATCTCAGACTTAGAACAATATTAATTATTTACTCCTCAGTTAAATTTATCAAAACACCTGTACTTGTCTCACAAGTCCAGACATAAGCATTAGTGAAAAATCTTCCTAATTTTAGTACCATTATCAGAATT
Source organism: Adenanthera pavonina (assembly GCA_026686845.1). Lineage (NCBI taxonomy): Eukaryota > Viridiplantae > Streptophyta > Magnoliopsida > Fabales > Fabaceae > Adenanthera > Adenanthera pavonina. The sequence continues at coordinate 45,193,277 of JAIVEN010000001.1, read as the reverse complement.
CTAAATCATACTTGGATTTAACTCCAAGAACTAAAGCCAGATTTGAGAGTTTTTTGAGGAACAGGGAAAGATTCATAGACAGAAGCTCTGTGACATTATTCAGTAAAAGATCTAGTGACCAGACTTACCTGCATGCTACTGGATAAAACATTATTCTGACTTCCCTCCTCAGTATCCCATGTCTCTTCCTATTGAAGATAAAAAGTTATTCAAGGGAGAAAGGTGACAAGCAAATAACAAAACGCAATCCAGCAAAATAACACAAATCACCTGAACAAGCTTCTCTAGATTTTCCATCAGTGTCTTCTCTTCCAATTCTACATATACTGTTAAGTGAGGTTCAAAGCAAGATGAAATGATTCCACGGAAGTTGAACTGTCAAAATTAGCATTTCAAAGGTTTATCAGGATTATCTAAACAAATCAGACCAATAGGAATAAAGAGAAAACTCTAAGAACATGGAAGACCACAGGTACAGCCAACAGCAAAGACTAGAGAGGATATTGAGAGGTCAATGATTGTTCCAACCAACATCACTTGCTTGACAAAACCTTTTTATTTGGAAATCTTGGCTTTCTTTCTTTTCACACCCATCTCTTCCATTTTGCTAAGTATGAAAGTTTATAAAATAGATTGACCCAAAAAAAAAAAAAAAACACACACACATACACACACACACTTAAGTTCAAATGAGCAGCCTTTGAGCGTTCAAAAATATTAGTCCACAAGCTCTCTCGATAAGAAAGTAGAACAAAATCATCTGACTCCTAGATTTGAAGAAAGAAGAATAAAATATCATAGATTCATAATGTAGCACATTTTAGAGTTAACTACAATAATTACAAGAGCACCGTCACTGATTAAACTTGAGCTTGTTTTATAAAGATATACCAAGGCAAATAACGTTGATTCCAAAAGCATTAATATCAATGTGACAAAGCGTCAAAATCACCAATCTAAATTCAAGCAAAGCAGACAAAATAGAAACTAACTTGTAAGTATTACATACCCCAGCTCCAGGCACTACTAAATCTTTACTTCGATCTTTTTCCTATTAATACAAAATCATAACAAAATGGTCAATTGATAACCACAAATTTGAATAATCATTATGGATAAATACTATCAACTCAAGAATTTGGAACACGTACTTCATTGCCACTTTCTTGATGTGCAGCAAGCTTCCTTTCGTACTTCTTCCGGATATCTGAAGCACTACTGCTAGAATTACCCCCTCTTCCAATTTCTTCGATCTCATTCCCAATCTCCCTAGTTTGTGTGCCTCCCCCAAATTTCTCAGCCAGTTCATCCTCAAACTCTAAAGTTCGTTGTAATGCCTGCAAGAAATAAAGAAATGAAACACTGAAGTAACACATGAAATACCATGCTTTCAAAGCAGAAATAAATTACACCTTAAGGAAAAACCAAGCATAACAGGGAGATAAATCTGCATAGCATGGTAACAAGTGAAGCAATAATTATAACAACAATGCCAGTGGTTAATTATTCAATGCCAGACCAAAAACATGGCTTACCAGCAACAAGGTCCCAACATCTGGCTTTTCTTTCAGATTAGCAAGAATGTCCTCAAGTTGTTTCCTGGAATTAAAAATACCATACCCAACAATATTTTACAAGTAATGATACTAGAAAATCAAAAGAAAAAAAGTGGCAAAATTCAATAAAACCTAAAACCTGTTTTATTTTGAATAAGATTACTTGTTAATTATCAACAAATGGATATTCACTGGAACAGGCATCATATCTTGTAATTTTACAATGTCATTGAACTAGAGGGAACATTTTAACTAAAGCCATGACTTCCTTTAATGGAGAAATCATCACATTGATTTGTTATATCAAGTAACTACTGTAAACAAATAGATGGTATATACCTTGTCTTCTTGCAGAACAGGATACAGAGACGATAAGAAACATGCCATGAAGAGGGAAAGATTTTCCAGATGTCTTCATTTGATCTCATTCGGCGCTTAATCCATGCATATCTTCGTTCCGTTTTATCCAACTTTGCTAATTCTATGAAGATTAAATAAACTAAAGATTATTAACAATAAATATACATCAATAAAAAAACATGTTAGCAGTAATCAAACACACCAGCTCCCTCAAAAATTTGTTCATATGAAGTAAGCTCCCGACTGCAGAAATTATTAACCAACTCTTCCCTAACAGAGGGCTCTAATGCATCAACCACTAGGCAGGCATCAGACAACTGCTGGAGCAAATTCGTTTCTTCTGTCTCCTTTCCAGTACCTAAGCTGAGATGAAAACAGGAAATTGAAAGCCCCGTTACAAAAGTTTTTCCTAGAATAAAAGCATTTTCATATTTCATTAAGTTAACTACATCATATGTCTTATGACTGCAGATATGACTGAAGATGCAAACGAGCAATCAAAATGAAAAGTGTGTGTCCCACTCATATTCTATTTACCCACAGGCTGAGCAGAGATGGAAATCAGTGACAACGTACCTTGAGAAATCAGAAAATACGTGTGACTTGAGAATTTGCTTTATATTCTTAAACTTCTCCCTGAGTTCAATGATCTTATGAATATCTCTATAGGCTTCAAAGTGACCACATAACTGGTTCACAGCCTGATAAGTAAGATAATAACATCAATAATTTAACATATAAAACAAAAACGAAATGTACAGCTTTGCATATAATTTTATCAGGAATAAGCAACATAAAAAGCATACTGCAGAAGAAAATTAACTAATAACAGTGTTCAATTAGGAAAAAAAGGCAAGAGAAGCAGAACTCCAATGTATAAAGTAACTAATTCAAAAAAACTAAACAAACAGAGAAACAAACTGCATAACTTCAAGCACATGATGCAAAGAAAGCATGTTGTATCCAGAACATGATAGTCAGAAGTATAAAAGATTCCCACCAGAGTTAAGGCATCCAGCAGCCAATTTGTTATGCTTCCTCAGAACACTCACAGAAATGTTCGCATGAAATGAACCAATAACAGAAACCAGCTAGAATCTTATGCATTTGCTACTTTGTTTTTTGTTTTTTTGGGTTTTTTTTTTGTTGGGGGGGGGGGGTGTGGTGTGGTTTGTTGGTTTGCTTTGGGCTGCTTAAGATGCATTCCATGTGCTTAGTAATGCCATGGAGATTCCGAGAACTGTCACCTGACAGCAAATTGAACAATTTTGGCTTTCATATACATCAACAAATAAGCCCAAGAACTCAAAAGTTAGAATACTATCAGGGAGAATGCAGAAAATGGATCTCTAGGAATAACAGCATTACCTCCTCAATAAACATGGGAAATGCCATCTAATTCAATCAACTAGTACCATCTACAAACTTTCTTGAATGTCATGATTAGGATCTATATCATATTGAAAGGAAATAAATAGATCAAATACATCCAAAACTGCAATATATTTAATTAATTTCAAAGGAACTAAAATTTATACACCAAAAAATCAATCGAGTGGTAAGAGACCAATGTAGTACAGAGATATTTAAATAACAAGTCACCAAAAACCATGATCTGCAAGAAGATTGAATACCTCCAGCTGTGCAGCTGCCTCTTTATATTGACGTTTTGAAGCCATGACTTGAAGCTGCTCAACAGCAGAGACTGTCACATAATGGGTAGTGTTGTTAACATAAAAGATTGAATAATGTCTATGAATCCTAAACACTATCAAATAAACCTCAAATGTTTTAAAAAAAAAAAAATTACTAAGTTTCAATTGTAAGTTTAGGGGAAAAGAAAATGCAACCGATTGGTTTTAATGTTTGCATAAAAAACTTGCAGTGAAGGTCTATTATTTGAGTAGATGTCAACAATACATCAATGTTTAGGTCTTGTTACAATAAACTATGCAGACAATATAAGTCTATTACCAAATTCTCTAAGATGTACCATAACCAGTTTTACATAAGAGCTTGACGAATGCATAGAATAATGGGGACTTACAAAAACAGATTAAATTATGAACAGATCAGCAGACGTTATTTAGATGGTAAAACAAAAAAGAGAGAGAGAATAACTTTAGAGAAGGGAAAATCAAGAATCCTCCTAAAAACAAACATGTGAGAAAGAAAACCAAAATCAAAATACATTAGCTTAAAAGAGTTATACAATCCTTTGGATATCTAAATAAGAAACCCACTTCAAGGAACCGTAAGCAGAGACCCTCATAGAGAAAATGCAAGAAAAGCTGTCCTGTGATTCCATCATTCTTTCCAACTATTCAATCTTCTCATTTAGGTATAACTTTGGCTACTTAGCCCCATTCCCACATAATAAAAACTTAGCATTCTCTAGTGTCTAATGTTAATTTCAAAACATGGGATGTTGCATATTGTGTATTGCAGAACCAATACTGCAAAAATTATAAATATCTGTAAATTGACGTAAGCAACTAATTGTTTGGCTATTGCTATGCATTATTGAGAAAAATTCATCTTCATGACATCCAGCTTCACTAGCAAATCACTCATCGAATTTTGTTCTACATCTATCTCAGATTAAAATATAGTAAAAATCTGAGATTTAATGTGTGGGGGGTTTTTGGTATGTTTTGGGAAGGGGGTGGAGGAGGGTGGTGGGGTGTGCAAGATGCTTGGATTTGGTGAAGGGGGGACGTTTGCAAATTTGATAAATACTTCAACAAAATTCATGCCATTGGTTAAAGTCATTTCTAAACCAGGAGGAAGAGTGACTGGAATTACAGTATCCCCAAAAATATATGTCCACAAATGCAACAATTATCATATAAGCCTCTTGAAATTAAAATGAGGATTAATGATTCAAACACACCAATGCTCTGTCTAGTCTCTAGTCATTAAACATAGCTCAATAGTCAACATAACTTCGAGCCTAGTATATTCCAATAAAGGACAAGATAATACATAAAATATAATTACACAACAGATGCTCACCTCTATCTATTTCTGACAGTTCTAAAGATTAAATGCAAACAGACTAGCAATTAGCACTTTAACATTTGAACCCAATCAATATTAAGTAATTCAAAAATAATTGACAATATCACCCCTGTACCAGTTTAATTAACAGATCTCAAGTAACCAAGTTCAACTCGTGATATTACAGAACTAGTTAGCAAGCTAAAAAACCCATCATAATAAGTCACTTTCACTAGATAAAAGGGCAACAAGATTACCAAGCATGGTAAGACGGTGAAGAGCAGTAATTGTTGTAGTTATATGCTTCTTGGCAAAATCCAGTTTCTTAATGTCACGGCATATTTCTTGAACCATTGTTTCACTTTGCACAGCTTTAGTTTTTATTTCTCGGATCTTATACATTAGTTCCTGCATTATAAAATCAAAAAACTTAAAGCATAAAATGAACTCAAGCACACAGAGAAGCTGGAAAGAGGAAGAGAGACAAGAGAAAGCATCACAGATATATGCAAGCAAAAGAAATACTTAACAGTTGAAAAACAAGAAAGTCATCACATTCAACCAGGAAACCAATTTCCACATGCATGCATTCAAAAACATTGAGACAGATATATATCTATATATGTAGAGAGAAAGAGGGAGGAGGGAGATAAAGAGAAAGGGATGAGAGAAAGAGAGAGAGAGAGTGTGTGTGTGTAAACCTCCACAGCAGTTGTTGCAGCAGCAAGATCTTCTTTAGCTTTTGTCCTTGAATTACTCTGAAATTACAGAAGCTGAGACATCAAACAATAGTAACCAAACAGGTGACTGTGATTATACTTCTAATGATTGGTACCTTACTACATTGAACCATATTTAACCCAGGCAATTCAGTAATGCAGTCAAGGATAACTCCTAGACCCCACCCCACCCCACCAAAAAAAAAAAAAAAAATCCCCCTTTTTAAATAAGTTCCTAAGATTTATCTTTAGATGTGGCTTCACTTAAATATCACACTAGAACTGATATTATTTACTCCATGGAAGTTTCCTATAACTACTAATAGCAATCTGATTTAGCTCGCTATTTTGGAAATTTAAGCCTGGGAAGCAATTAAGGATCAGAGGCACAGATCAAAACCTGTTGGCGAACGGCTGCCAAAATTCCAGCATCAACACTACGAATCTCATTCTGTATCTTTTGCATAAGTGGCTCAACACCAGATAGAGATGCCTCTGGATAATATAGAAAACAATTGAGCAGAAAACCGAGCATCAGCAAGAGGAAACGAATTACCTAGTAAAGTTCATGAACTTGCAGGTCCCAAGAAACATAAAAGTTATGCTAGATGTGTTATACAGTGTCGTCAATGATGCCACTCAACCGCAACTTAGCTTGAATTCAAGATTATATATTGCAATTGCACGGTTCAATTCTATCATTCATGTTCAAATTTACGTAGTTGATGATTTAGATTACTAAAATGATCAATACAGGAACCACATGATAGCATACGCTGTGGCTCAACAAGACAACACAACTAACCCATTGAAGCACTTTTCTGCTTCCCGTTAGTAAATGGAGGGGAAAACCGTTGCTTCGTGGGAATTATACAGTTTGTAAGCATGACATGTAATCAAATTGAGTGCCATATGGTTTGGAACTTGGTTTGTGAGCGAAGGGCATAATTGTTAATTACCATTGGGAAACATCTGATTGATATACTCCAAAGCGCTTGACTTGTCCATTGCCGGTGATAGAGGAAAACCCACCTCGAAATCCTTGTCCCAGGTTCAATCCACACACCAATAACATAGATTCAATATCCAGATCTCAAATATTGCATCCAGCTCTCGGTGAAAATGGAAAGGAGGCCAAGTTTGAAGGCGAAGAGGAGAATTTGGAAGATGAGAGAATGATGCAGGAAGTGAAAACCCACCAAAGTGGCAGCCACAGTCAGAACATCAAAACAAAATTAGAGCTACAAATCTACCATTTCTTCATGTACTTCGTCCCTGCAGATCGAATTGAAGAGCTACGTTAGCAACATGGATTGGAATCCTCTCCGGTATGCACCTTCTCTTTCGTAATTCTGAAGCCAGTCCAGTTACTTGGGGCCATTTATCAAATACGAAAACATTAAGGGCTAACAGTGAAAATAATGAAACCTAAAAAAACGTATTAGAGTTTTATTTATTTTTCATCCCTCACCAACATCAATATAAAAATACCAATATGTATATATATAATAAAATTAAAAAAAGTCTCATTTTATTTATAAATTTATATAGTACAATTTATTTTTCAGACTTCATATATGATACAAGAAAACATGTTTAATATTTACCTAAACATAAAGAAAATGATTAATAATGATTCAGTTTTACTTTATTAGTAATATGATAATCAGTCCTAGCTCCAAACCTTCATATTTTTTACGTAAGTAAAGTTATTATTATCCTTCACACAGTCTTTACATTTATATTCTGGATTAAAATATTCATTTTACCATAAAAAATACATATTAAAATATTCAAGTTATTTTATGTATAAATATAATACATGCATGGAAAATATAATAATAAAACATGACTCAAAACTATTTAGTTTTTATCTATTTTATGAAAAGGCAAAGGCTTTTTAATTCAACATAAATATAGAAGTTACAAGTCTCTTCGTTTTTTTTTTTTTAACCGAAGAAAGTTACAAGTCTGAAACATCTATATATCAATCTATACTATAATATATATATATATATATATATATGTTAACTTACCTCAAGCCATTTGGGAAAGCATATATTAATTAGGAAAAATAATATGTTATCTCAATCAAGTAAAATTAATTTGATTTGATCAATTTATTTTCTATATAATATATTAGGGGTGCGTAAATTTTGGGTAAGAATGAATTAATAGTCAGCTCAATGTCCAGTCTTTGTGACGTCAAGTGGGACCGACCAAGCTTGCATATGAGATCAAGGTTGGCCCGATCATAAAAGTATTTAAAATAAAAAAATTAATTTTATTTATTAACAAAAATATAACTATATTCCTACAAAATATATTTCCTTAATAAATAATATTATAATAAAAAATAATATTTATTAAAATTATAAATATTTAATAATCATGCATTATTTTTACACAATATTAATAAATTAATTTTAAATTTTAAATAAAATTAAAAGATTGAATTCTTAAAAATATTCATAATAAAAATATAATTAATTTATTCCATATAATGTATTAAGAAAAAAATCATATAAAATTAATATTTATAAAATTCTTAAAAATATATAAAATTTTATATATTATGACCAGGTGAGACTAGGTTTAACTTTAACAAGTACCCAACCTTACCCAACCTTATCCAATAGACCGGGTAGTATCGAGCATACCAAATTACCAGGTTTACCCCTACAATATGTGCAATTTTCTATTTTATTTCCTTTTGCCATCTTCTCCATCTCATGACTCACTTCATTTTCTCTCTCTTCCACCCCTTATTTTCATTGCTTACATCTCAAAGCATGGATCATTGGAATCATTTATATATGTTAAAGCTATTCAGAAGCACGAAGTGTTGGAAACGTATACGGTGAGCTACCGAAAGCACAACTTTTATGTGAAATTAATTGACAAAAATTGGAAAATTAATGTTTGATTCTTTAGATATGATTTTCGATTATTGCTCCATATATATCTCAATATGATATTTTAGAAATTAAAAATTAAAAATATCTCAGCCCTTTGGATACCTTTATCCAATGAGATTTCATTTATATTTATAAATATTTAACATAGCTCATGACATTAACCAAATTTTTTTATCCTACTCCCTCTGGTCTCATTTATAAGATGTTATCTTAAAAATTTATCTGGTCCTATTTATAAGGTGTTGTATTATTTTTTTATTTGATTTTTCTTTTTTATCCTTTCTTTAATGACTTTTTTATCTCATAAATGGTTCCAATTTTTAATCAATAAGGATAAGATTGAAGGTTTATATTAATTTTTTATAAATTTGAGAGTATAATTATATCTTCTTAATACTTATATAATAAATAACAATACCTTATAACTAGGATAAGAGGGAGTATATTTTATGTTGGTGCTGAGATGCCGTCTATGGAATGCCATAGTTTTCAATGTCGGCTTGGTGTATGCATTTATTTTCATTTGTTGATTTATGCTACATGGAATATACCACTTTATGAATTACCTGGTCCTCTTTATGGCGTTTTAATTGACGAGTATGCTACATCCAAATTTTACCTAAGTTTTTTTCTCTTTGGAACATAATTTTAAAATAACAACAAGTGCTTTTGAATATCCCACATTTATAGTGTGTTTGGTAAGATGGATGAAAAGTTAAGGGAGGGAAGAGGAGGATAGATAAGTTATTGAAGGAATGGGAGATGAAGGAAGAAAAGAAGATTGAGGTGAGGTAAGGGAAAAAATTTTAATGATTTATTATTTGATTTAGGAAAGGCTGAGAGAGAAATTAATAATAATTTAGTAATTTTACCCTTAAAATTAAAAAAAATTATTATTTTTATTTTAATAATAATTTTCTTTTTATAAAAATATTAAAATCTTATTTTTTAATTAAAAATATTTTTACACTATTTTTAAAAAATTATTTTTTAATTTTTAAAAAATTTACTATCAGGAACAATTTGAGGGGGAGGGGAGGAACTCCCCTCCACCTTCTCTAAAAATGTCTATCCAAATTGAGTGATGGGAGCAACTCTCCTACCCTCTCTTGTTTAGAATTTGCATGAGGGAGGGGAGGCTCCCCTCCCCTTTCAAACCCCCCTACCAAGTCGGGACGGGGGGAGGGATTTAAAATTGCACCAAGTTTCCAACCACTTTGTGCCACAAATTAATGATGTCAGTAGCTTGGTTGAGAAGAATAATCATTTGCTTTTGAGATATCCAGGGCTAGCTCTCCCGGGACTCGTTGAGCTCTTCCTTCCTTTAACTTGCCCTTATAATTAAAGAAAAATATTAAATGCAATAGGGTTAAAACTAACCATATTATTTATAAGTCATAATTTAAGTTCTATGAAAATACATGTGATCTACTCTAATTAAGTTAAATAACTAGATATAATTTATTTACCCTTACTTGAATGAAATATAAAATTTATAAGCCATAAAAATTGTGATTCATATCAAACCTCACATAATCTAGAATATGTCAAGTTTTAATGAATGTTTTTTTCGTAAAAAGATTTGACCTGAGAAAGAGGTCAATTGAAAAAAAAAAGAATAAAATGGCAAACTTTCTTCTCTTAGTAAAAAAAAGACGTTTAGGGACTATCAAACATAAATAATAACATTCTAGAACCCCCAATTTATGTAATGATCTAGAAGTACCCAAATCCTCTTTAGGGAATATAAAAATAACTAAGTGACAAAAATACCTCTGAAAATTTAAATTTAAATTTAAACACTTGGAAAATTAATTTCAATCACCTAGAAATTTAATTATATTTAATTGAAAATTTAATTGTAAACACTTAAAAATTTAGTAGTTTCTAAAAAATTTCTGAATGAAACCCAATATTTCCCGATGGGTTATCTTTACTTGAACATGAAAATCTCTTATTCATATTAAGAAAAAGGACAAAAGGGGTGTGCAGGATTTGTTGACAAAAGAACTAAATATTTCCTAAATGTTTTAACATATTCCCTTTCCTTTCCATGTTACCTCATTTACCATCCCATAGAATTATTTGACCAAGAAATGGCACACCTCTAAAAGTGTAAACCAGATTTTACAAAACATGAACGGCATAATGCATAGTAATTACCTCTAATTCATTCATTTAACAAAAAGTTGGATGTATCATCTCAAATCTTGCATACCATCAGGAAAATTGGTAGAAAATTTCAAGGACCAACACAGAATCCTATTAACCACATGGTTCATTCAATCTTTGTTACTCATACATTCCATCCAACAGATGCATTCCCTATGATAATCTTATGTTTCAATGAGTGGGCTCAAAAAGCACCCAGAAATTATTATCAATGCCCAAATCTTGATTGGGCTTTGAAGTTCTGCTACTTTTCATCTTGAATGGGCTCAGAAAGCACTTCTATGGTTTTATTGTTTTAGCTCTTGCAGCATAGTTTAATCTTTTTGTTATCCATTATTCTATCTAATAAGTTTTTTAGTTCTGTCAAAGAAAAGGAACCAAAAGTTTACATTCATAAGCTTATACTAATGCTCCAGGTTCCTTAGTAAAGAAAATTCTTTACTATTTAAAGTAACTAATCTAATCTTATTCTTTCATCTTTCAGCAACAAACTAGAGAGAGCATTGTTGTGAGTGCTGAGATTTTAGGAAAGATGCTGAGATTATTGTTGTGAGTGCATAATCTCTTTCAGTTGCTAGGTTTAGACATGTTATTTTAATGTTTTCAGCAATTTGATTTTGATCAGTTCACAAAAAGAAAGTTGGTTTTGAAATATGTTGCTAGATCAGTTCATAACCTCAAAGTTTGGTAATATGAGATTCTAAATAATCTTACCAGCCCAATTAACCTAAATTGAATCTTCTACAATCAAATTGTCATAAACATTCAAAGAAATAACAACACTCAAGACTCTGACTGCACGTGAACCTTTCAAATCCATCAATTTCTGGTGTTAACAAAGCCTTCATCACTTTAAGAAACTTTACTTTCTTTAAATGTTAATGCTCATTACTCTGTGCTTGAATGTGTTATGTAGACTCCTTGTTTACTACTATGCAATCAGCACTACTGCCAGTTCATCACATATTGGTGGACACTGTAGCTGCTATAAAAGTAGGTAATGCGTAATAATTTATTATCAAAACTTTTGTGGAATAGTTATACTCGTTCTGATTGTTATGAATGTAGGCAATCATAAACTTCTTGAGAAGCACATCTACTGGCTTCAGCATTGGTAACATTCTACTTAATTCTTAACCATTGCAATTGGTTTGTGTATGGTGGTCCTCTTTATTTTGTTTTGCCTCTTCCCATCTGATCATTTTTTGACAAGGGAGGTCTTTGTTATGTCAAGGGAGAAGAAATATTTCTGGCTTCACCTTATTCTTTATATGCTTCTCACACTCTGTATTGGCACTGTATTTTCAGATTTACAAGCAATATGGGATTGCTAAGATTACTACTTGAAAATGCAAGACCAAGCTCAAAGTCAAGTGCTTAGCAGCAATAGCAAAGTAAGATCCATTACCCTATTTTATTTCATTGAATTAGTGGGTTTTATGACTTCCTTTTGTCTTGTTGAAAAACTGGGGACATAAAGATTCATAATTTTGGTTCTCCTGGAAGAATTTTCCTTCTCAACCAGTTATGCTGAAAAGCTCAGAAGAAAACATTGCTTCCATAACATAGGAGCTGTTGTTCTTTGATGATTCCTGCGGTTTCTGCTTTCAACGTCCAAATTTGGAAGCTTCATCTCTGCTAATGACCAAGTCTCTTCATGTTCATGTCTGCTATCTTAAAGTAACATAAAAGAAACCCCACTAGATGGTACATTGTTACGTTTCACTGTTACTGATATCAGTTTTAATTGTATAATCTAGAGTCATTAGTCACTTGTCTATATTTTCTTCTACCAGTTAAGTAACAATCAAAACTTAAGTGTAGTTCTTATAATGTTTGTTATATGTTCTCCAATAAAAATATGACGTGTTAATGTCTTCTTTGAATCAGCATTACATCATGATGTATTTCAAAACATTCTTTTCCATGTCATGTCTTTATGGAATAAGCTGATGGCTAACACTTGAAGAACTCACTTAAGCTTAGTTATTGAGCACTGACACTTTCTCTCCTACACTCCTTTTTCTAAGCTAGTTGGAGTTTGGCTTCTGTCTTATTTGACTGTGATGAGTTTTTGTTTTATCTTAACAGTAAAGGAAAATGGATTATGACTCAACCTAAGGGCTTTTCACAGTATAAATCTATTTCTATATTTCATGCTGTCTTCAATTCTTATTTTAATGCCAATATTGTGTTATGACATTACCTTATGTTAATTGATCTAATATATGCTTCAAACTTTATGTCATTGACCTTTATACTTCTAAATTTAGAAAATAAGCACTATATAAAATCTAGACATTGTAACGCTGTAAAAGCAATTCTAGCTCTAGAGTCTTCCTATAGATGGGCTTTAAGTGGAACTTCCCTTCAGAATCATGTGGGAGAGCTGTATTCTCTGGTAAGTTTACCATCTTTTACTTTTGGCTGTAATTGGAAGCTTTGTGTTTTTAAGGTGATTTAATTTAATTGCTATATATGCCATTAATACAGGTACGATTCCTGCAAGTGGTTCCTTATTCCTATTACTTGTGCAAGGCTGTGAGTGCTGGGTTCTTGATCATGTGTATGCGTGAGAGTGTCTTTATTGTGGATTCTACTTTAGAGTGCGACAGTCATATTTATTGACATTATGTGTGAACTCATTACTAGGAACTTGAACTTGTTACTGGATTGTCAGCTTCTTTTCCTGTTCTCATATTATTTCGTCTCTTCAATGTGAGAATCCATGTTTTATCCAAGTTTAGGAATAGTGTGAAAGGGCCTAAAAGTTTGGATGCTCATCGCATTTTCTTCGTGCCAACATGTCTAAAAGGATAGAGGCATATACTGCTGGAATTTGATTCTATTTTTTTGTTCCTCTAAGCCAAGTTAGACATTGCGTTTTAAATTCTCCATGAATTGTAATTTTTTTTTTATTATTTAGTTGTTGGAGGAAGAAAACAAATATGTTAGGAGGAGATATTTTATTAGGAAGTATTGGTAAACTAGAATTTGAATTGTAATTTTTTTTTTCACAATTAAATTGTAATTAAATTATTTGAATATATTATTTTTATGTAACATATTTGTTTTTTCAATCAATGGGTTGTATTTATTTTTGACAAAATTACTAGCTTTTAAATTTTTTTGTTGGCATTTATTTAATAAATGGCAACAAAAACTAAAAAAAAAAAAAGGGAAAAGTTGGTGGTTGTAAAACAAATATTAATTAAAGTGGGCACTTTAATTGATATTTACATAATAACATCAACTAAAAGGCCTACTTTAGTTGGTGTTTTTTCTACCGACACCAACTAAAAAGTCTATTTTATTTAGTTAAAACCCATTTTTGGTGGTGTTTATGAAACGCTAACTAAAGTCTTAGTGATCATTTGGTTTACTATTTTATAAAAGATTTTTTTAGAATAACTATAGTTTATAAAAATAAAATTTGGATAAAAATAGAGAAGTTTACCACAAACATGTTTAGATAATTTAGGATAAAATGATGGTTAGAAATTATAATTTATTTTATTAAAAAATAAACCAAAAAAACTCTTAATTTTTATTAGGATTGAAATAATTGGCATTTCATGAACACCAATAAAGCCCACAAATAAATATCAATAAAAGCCAATTTTGCTGTAGCACGACAACTGTGTATCATGATTTCCCCGGAACGTTTGTGTATATGGTGGGTCCTAGTCATCGCTCCGGGCTGGAGCAAACTCAAAGTTAACAATGAGTTACATACCCCAATGTCACCCGTTTAATTTTTAATTTTGTAAAATTAAATTAAAATAAATAAAATTTGAAAAAAATGAAGTTTAAGTAAATTGAGTTTGTTGTAAATTGGTATATATTTAGATATTTTTTTGTAAAAGTAAGTTTAACTTTGAAATCTGTTTGAATAATAAGAGATAAAAGTATTCCCTTATTTTTCAAAATTATGGTTTTACTAATCAAAAAATAACTTTTCCTTATTTTCTAAAATCATAGTTTAACATACTTTTTATTTTTTAAAAAAACAGTTTGTAAATTACCAAACACCATTATTATGAAAAATGAAGTTTGAAACTATAGTTTGATTTATAAAATAATAAAATAGTTAGTAGCAATGGGATAGATCCAGGGTAGGAAAAATCGGACTAAACTAGTTACTTTGACCGGTCTAACTGAAAACTGACTCCTAGCCTAGTCTGGTCACATATGAAAACCTGAGCTTTTCAAAACCGGTACAAAATCAGTCAAGATCAAAAGCCGATATAAAATCAGTTTGAACCGGTCTTGCTTTTTTTAAAAAAGTTTTTTAAATATATTTTTTTAAAAAAAATAAAATAACATTATTTTTAGTACTAAGTAGCATTATGTTTTATATAAATTTTTTCTTTTTATATTATAATATGGTATAAGTATTATTATGATACATAATTATTAATAATGATAAATTTACTTAACAAATAATATGAAAATAAATATCAATTAACTATTTTGAGTTCAAAATATAATTATAAATGAATATTAATTTATTTAGATTTTAATATTAGATTGTAAAATTATTAATAATATTTTTAATTTTTTATATATTATTAAATTTACTTTTCATCTTAGATTGAACGTTAATTTTATAATTATAGATAAATATTTTTTATTTATATTATTTAAAATATATTAATTTATTTACAATTGGTCCAATCCTAATCTGACACTGATCTGATTATTAAATTTTGAACTAGTGCTTCAACTAATTCAATGATAAATTTAATTTTTAATACCAATTGATCACGTTCTTTCATCATTTTTAGATATCATTCGCAGTTATCTTCCCCACCACAACAAAAATACAATTTTAGTCACAAATAATAATTTAAAATAATTGGCTAAAAATATATTTATTAAAAAGTAGAAAAATTCCTTTTTGAGCAAACCTCGCTCCTAGAATTCTAGACAGTGACCAAAAGCATGAAGACACAAAATTTGCACGTTCTCATTCTTCATAGTCACGACTCACGACTTGGTAGGATCACGTGACATCATTGGCATGCTCTTCTTCCATAGCACAAAAAACACGCTCTTTTAGTTTTCACCGATGTGGTAAAAATTAGATTTGTTTGGGTGTTAGATATCGTTTTCTATTTTATTATTCTTAAAATGATTTTATAAAACTGCTTTTAAGAATAAGTTTTGAAAATAAGAAAATAAAAAAATATGTTTAAATAATTATTCTCAAAATCATAATTAGTGAGTGATAAATGAGTTATTCAAAATTTATAACTTTACTATTAATAAGATGAGTGTTTTTCACCTTTTTTTGTGTTTTCCAGAATAAAAATTACAAAATATCTTAAAGATGTTCTGAGTTTTCTATTTTTTTATTTTTCTATTTTTCAGAACAATTTATAAAAAATAGATTTATCAAATAAATTTTTTTATTTTTTATTTTTAAAAACAGAAAAACTCTGCCAAACAAGACCAGACTCATTCAAGCACTTATTAAATTTTAATGATTGGACCTTTATTAAACAGTGATTGAACTGGTTGCAACTAAACTAATATTCCCTTTAGTCCCTATCATAAGTAACATTTTAAAAAGTTTTCATGTCCCTAATTATAAATCATAGTGTAAAATGGTTGGAGCCATTAATCTTTTTATTTTTGGAAATTCTTACTAATTACACCCCTCAACTAATATGATATTACAATTAAATTAATTTGCTTAGGAGCAATTTTTTAAAGCTATGAAAATTTTTTATAAATTTATTGACTTTAACAACTTTTAATTATTTATCTTAATATATGTGAAGTAATAAAAATGACTTATGTGAGATGGTATATGCTTTAGTTATATATTGATTATCTTATATAAAAATAAGAATAAAAAAATATAAAAATACAAAATTTCAAATAATAATAACATTAAAATATTTTTGAGAAAATAAATACAAATATAATTTATTGGAAGGGGAATGTTTACAACAAAAGGTTTTATAATTCAAAATTGAAAAAGTAATATTAAGAGATAGGGGAGAGATATAGTGCTTGTTTGATTTGCATTTTTATAAATCAAACCATAGTTTCCAACCATCATTTTTCTCTTTTTTATTCAAATAAGTTTATAGTAAATTTCTCTACTTTTATCCAAATTTCATTTTTGTAAACTGTGATTGTTCTGCCTTCTCAGAAGATCTCCGATGTCTCACCTTCTCAGTAGATCTTTGGCGTCTCACCGTTGTTTGCCTTCTAAGTATATCTATGATCTTCATCTCGCTATTCTTCACCTTCTCTGCAAATCTCCATTTCCTCCTTCTCCTTCTTCTTGTACTTTTGCTTTTATTTTTCTTTTTCCGTTTTACTTCACCTCCTTTTTCTTCATTCCTCATCCTTCATTTTCTAGTGTTATTTTTCTTCCCTTCAACCAGCCAGACTAGTAAACTCACCGATTTTACCTTATTGTATCGGGTTGATCAGTTTTTGGCTGGTTCCCTCTTGATCTGATTTATTACTTAGATCAAACCAGACTGATGACCAGTTCACCATTTTAAACATTGGTTTTTACTAATTTCCAAGGTATTAAAAACTGAATTGGCCATTGAACTAGCCTAGACACCGATTCAAGGTTTAATGGTTGGATCAGAGTTGAACCGGTTATCAATAAATTAATATATTTTAAATCATATCGATAAAAATGTAAAAGATATTTATTCATTATCATAAAATTAGTATTCAATCTAGGATGAAAAGTAAATTTAATAACATATAGAAAATTAAAAATATTATTAATAAATTTTACAACCTAATATTAAAATTTATACAAGTTAATATTTATCTATAATTATATCTTGAATTCAAAATGGTCAATTGATATTCTATTTTTATATTATTTTTTAAGTAAATTTATCATTATTAATAATTATATATCATAATAATACTTATACCATATTATAATATTAAAAGAAAAAATTTATATGAAAAATAATGATACTTAGTACTAAAAATAATGTTATTTTATCTTAAAAATAAAAAAATATTTAAAAAATTTGAAAGTTATAAAAAAAGGTCAGACCAGTTCAAACCAGTTCTTGACCACTTCAACTGGTTTTGTACCGATTCTGAAAAGCCCTGATCTTTATTTGTGATTATATTGAACCAAATGCCAGTTCCTGATTTGACCGGTCTGATCCGATTTTTTTTACCCTGCTAATCTCCACCTTTGCTGTTGAGAGTACCCACTTTTCTTTTTCCCATATTTTTTTTAGGAAAAAAATCACAAGACGTTAAAAAATTAGACTTAAGTCCTATTAATGTAAAATGAGTGTAAAATTCAAGAGAATGAATATAAAAATAATTTTATTATTGTATAAAATCGCACTCTAATAATACGTTACACTCAAGTTCTATTAATGTAAAGTTTTAGAAACTGAATATTAAAAACTCCATTATTGAGTATAAAATTGTGCATTTTATACATAACAATTAAATTTTTTATACTTGTTTTCAAGGATTTTACACCAATAGAATTTGAGTGTAATTTTTAAGGTTTTGGAATATTTTAATAATTAGTTTCATGTTTTGAGATTTTTTTTAGTAATTTTCCTATTTTTTATTATAGTCACAAAAAAATAAAATAATAACAAAAATAAAAGTTTCATGTTTCTATTTGTGTTATTTAATTAGACCGAACCGATCAGTTCAACTGAAAATCGATGCTAAGTCTAGTCCGAAGGAAAGCAGTAACCGGAGATTAGAAGAACTAGCAGCAAGCCAATGAAACTAGCCAATGAAACTGGTAAAAATTGGTTAACGGGGTTGGGAGGGTAAGTGCTTTTCCCCTTCTTCTTCCATGGGAACAGGGTTAAATACCGCTTATCTGAGTACAAAAATCAAACTAAAACCTAAAGAGGAGGAAGAAGAAGAAAAAGAATGATATGCAAAGATGTAACCTTTAAAACCCGAAGGATGAAGAAGAATAAGAAAAGAATACAAAAGTGAAAAAAAAAAAAGATATGAGATTTGAAATAGTTCTGCGCTCTCTGCGCATAGGCTGGCCATGGACATTACTGTTGAGTTTCTTCCTCTACGTTTGGTGGAGTGGGTGAAGAGATTTCAAAATAAAGCTTCTTACTGCTTATGCTTTTTCAACTTTTGAGTTTGTACTTTTGTATTTAAAAAAACGGATGGAGGCGTTGGGAAATAATGATACGTTTTTTCAAGTCATAGCTTGCAGACATTTTGGGGAGCGATGTTGATGGACAATTTGCCTCCAAGCTGTAAAAGTTTAAACACTCACACGTTTTTATCAAATTGGTCCAGTGATGCTGCTTATTTACTTCGAAAAAAGACATTTTATAGGACTATACATAAAAAATATTAACAAAGAATGATCTCTTATTCCACCTAAGAAATTAATTCAATTCACTTAAAAATTTAATTTAATTATTTGTATGAAAATTTATTTTAATCTATTTAAAAAATTAGTTTAAACCACTTGAAAATTTATTTCATTCTATTTGGAAATCTAGTTCAATCTACTTGAAAAATTATTTCAATCTATTTTGAAAATTAGTTCATTCCACATGAAAATTTAATCCAGCCCACTTGAAAATTTAGAGTCTATTTGAAAAATTAGCTTAATCCACTTGGAAAATGAGTTCATTTAACTTAAAAATTTAGTTCAATTCATATAAAAAATTAGTTTAGTTCACTTGGAAATTTAATTTAGTCCACTTGAAAAATTAGTTCAGTGCAGTTAGAAATTTAGTTCATTTTACTTGAAAAAACTTATAAGGGTAATTTTGTTCACACCTTCTTATTATTTTTCCTATTCTTTAATTTTAAGAGATTTAAAAAATCAGAGGCCATTTTTTGTCAATATTTTCCTTATGAGGTCCTAAAATATCATTTTCCCTACTTATTATGCATTGGAAATAGTAGTTAACATATATATAATATATAATTAAAATTTATAAAATAACTATAGATATTTTGAGCACTTAAAATTTTATAAATATTTTATTCTTATTTTTAGATCATAAATTTTATAAATATAATATTGTTGTCTTTTTTAAAGAAGAATGGGAAGATGGTACTAGGTAGCAATGAGAAATGGAGATGTATATAAATTCTCTTGTACAATCCAACAACAACAACAACATATATATATATATATATATAAAATAGAACATGGGATTCAGAGGAGAACATGTTTTCATTGGTTATCAGAATCATGATTAAAGTTTGCAGTTAATTATCCCATTTAACTTTTCTTTTGGTCCACTTAAATTTTGTGAACAACTTGCTGCCATTTCTCCCCTTAAACCTAAGTCATCATCAGCCCAGAAATAAAGTGAAGTTCAAAGGCCAAAACATAACCCACAAATCAGAGTGTGAAAATAAAGAATTATCTTCAACTATTCATTCCCTTTTGCTGGCTCATCCTTAACCCAAACCAGGGAACTTTCTTGAGCTATACCCAGGCTCAAGCATTTCAAAATTTCCTCTCTGTAAATTCCAATCTATCATAAGGTGAAGAAGATGGGGTAGAAGATTTTATAACGAATTGAGTTTTGGTGAAATTTTCTCCTCAATAGAACAACTATTTTATTTATTTTCTCATTAGATAAGATATGGCGGTAAACGTCTTTTTCATTTATTTTTTTCGTACTTTTCTTCCGTAACTGTTTCTTTTTTCATTAAGCTCAACCATATATGAATTTATAATCGTAAATTAAGATGATTGCTTTCAATTCTTACTTGCTATCTAGTATGACTCGCATTGGATTTGATGTGCTTCATATAAATGAAACTCTTTAATTGAACATATAATATTTAATATGCCTATAAGTATATCACTCATAGTAATTTTAATTCTTCTGCATATGATTAATCGCTATCGTAAGTTGAAAGTATGACACATATATGAACTTGTAAATGAAACAAGTCATGCATTCACGTTTTGTTTCACAGGGCAACCTTTTATTAAATTCGTTTTTTCTGCTTAATATATTCTGGGCAGTTTATGATATAGGGAGTAGTAGTAAGAGACAAATAATTCATGTAAAGCATGATGATTCCAACGAACTTAATTTTGTGTGTAAGGTGGGTCCGATGCTCAAGCCGAACTCAAGCAAACTGGAGAAAACAACAGAGAAGAAAAGAAGATGGAGATGGGTGGCGTGAAGGATTGAGGAGTTTAATTAGAGAATAATGGGAAACGTAGACAAAGTATCTCTAAGCTTTGGTTGTGATTCTATGGCGTCAACTGTTGGGAATTTCGGTACACACGCAACAGAAAATTCTATCGAAATCTCTCCCACGGATCCATCAACAATACTTAAATCGAGATGTAGAATAAGAATTTATCTCCAGTGCATCCAATTTCCTCTACAGGCCCATAGTCTCGCTCTTAGTGTATGGCCGCTCTCTCTTTAAAGTGGATCGAAATTCTATTGATTCTATATCTAATAATCTTAGTCTATATCAATATATAGATAGGATTTCATATTTGTTTAATTTAAATCAATTATTCAAACTAAATCAAATATTGATTAAAATAGATTAATTTGAATTTAAATCTATCTAATAGATTAAATCTAACCTAACTATCTAATTCAGAATCAAATCTAAATTGAATTTATCATATAAATCAAATTTAAATTATTAGTTTAAATTTAAATTTAGAATCAAATCTAAATCAAATTTAGATTATGACATTAATTTAAATTTAAATCTATCACATAGAATTAAATTTAAAAACTAATTCATTTAAATTAATTTGAATAAAATATATATTTCAAAATAATATAATATATATCAAATATATAATATATCAAACATATATATATACACTTCGAATTTTTATAATAATATATATATATAATTCAATCACCTTAAATTGAATGTTAAATTCATTGAATCTAGACATATTTTAGATTCAATGAATCTGGACATTCTAGCTCGAGTTGACCCGTTCTTGTGTGCGATCCTGTTGGCCCATATGATGTTGGTAAGGAGCCAATAATATTATTAGACACATAAGTCACAAATGACCTCTAATAAGACATTGCAACTACTAAAATTATATGAGATTGATGATCTGATGTAACCTATCATATAACATGATTACATCCCTTTTGTCTTATGATATATATGTCAAGTATGGGGTATGGAAACATCATCCTTGTCTTACTTAACCATTACCTTCTCGATCTCCAAGCAGACTGACAGAACAAATGGAAACTCTTCCATTTGAGCATGACTATGCATTTATTAGTCTCACTCATCGAGAGGCCCATATATATCTCTCCATTAATGGACAAATTCCATCTTAACTATTCATCTTCCTCCACACGAGTTCCACTATACCCAATCATAACCTTTATGAACTCCCTACTAAAGGTGACTTTTGACTATGCCAAAGTATAATGTTCTACATGTAGGAAGCCATGGTGATCTCAGGTCTAAGAATCTAATACGATTATATATGAGATATGCTTATGACTTGATCCATGTAGCTATCTTATGACAGGTCGATCCAGCGCCTATTTCTTAACAAGAGCTTATGATTTTGATTTGTATTTAAATACATAATTATTACATAATTATCAATCAAAATCATATTATTCTTAATTCATTATTATTCTCACAAAGATGATTGACTATGGACATTTAGGATAAAAATGATTTATCCAATGATATTATTATAAAGATAAATATGCAAACAATATAATAATGTAATAAAAGGAAAAACGTCTTCTTTTTTTTTTTAATAATGAATTACAATATTCATAATATAATAATTGGTCTAGGGTATAATTTCCAACATCGAACTTGTGGCTTGCAAGAGGGGAATCGGTATGTTGATGGGTCACACATGTTGATTGGAATCTCCCTTTGAATGTAGGGGTTATATGAGAAAATATAAGGAGTTATGGAATGAATGGAGATATTTTCAAGTACAATTAATCCCACAACTACAGCTACTATACAACAATAAAAGACACGAGATTTAGAGAAAATCATGTTTTCATAGGTTATCATAAGGAAAGCTATTTCTATTTTGACAAAGAAATTGGCGATAAAGTCTAACCGTGTTCTATATATCTGTGAGAAAAGAAGCATCCGTGATTCAAGCTTGCAACTAATTAGCCTGAAACGTTTAGTTTGTTTCTTTCTTTTTTTTTTCTATGATTAAAAAAATAAAATAAGTTGCTCGGCTTGAAAAACTGCCCCCCGAGGGGTGGTGTTTGGGGGGAGTATCTATCAAATTTAGCTTCAGTTCATCATCATTTAGACTATTTTTTGCTTCAATATAAACTTGTTCGATATATATGTATAAGTACGTGTATCGGATACGATACAACATCATACAGAAGATAAGTCAATTTCTAAAATTTTAAGATATGGGTACAGGGATATTTATATATATATATATATATAATATTATCTATGTAATTATTTCTATGTATAATTAATATATTTATTCATTAAAAGAAAAATGAGTATTAAATATTCTAAAAATTACAGTGTAAATGGTAAAATAAATTATAAAATATATAGTAACTTCAAATGGTCATATTTTATGGTAAAACAATACATGTATTGTATGTGTATCGGATACGGATGCATTTACTTTTTTAAAGTATCAATACTTCATAGTGGATATGTTGACAAAAAAAAGAACTTGTTGGATTTTATAGTTCAAAATTTGATTCTATGTATGTTGGTAATTTGGAATTTAGTCTAAATAATTACCAACGTATTAAAATAACACTACCAGCGTATTAAAACTATTGATTCATTTGAGTGAAAAAAGTATTTATTTAAATTTGTAAAAAATATAGAAATTTCAATATATTTGAGTCAATTTCTTGAATAAAACTTATAGTTAAATAATATTGTGTACACTTAATAATACAATGGTGTTATTGTAAAATCATATCCAAGCCATTCAAATTTGAACAAGATTTAATGGTCAATATATATATATATATATATATATATTCTTTTTCAAGTATTTGGGAAGGAGACAATTTGGAATTAAAAATTGCTCCTGTGGCATTACATTTTTTTTGTAGTTGCAGAGATAAATTAAAAATAATAATAAAATATATAATTCATATCGCAAAAAAGCAACAACATATAAGAAAGGTATTAGTAGGAGAAAACATCCTTTCCTTTCTCAAGTAGATACAATCTCTCCACAGGATAACCAATAAAAGAACTATCTTTTATACCTACGACATTTGTTCTTGCAGTTGTTGGATTGTAATAGTACATTAGAATCTGTCCACCTTCCATCTCCATCTCTTCTATCATGTCCCTGTTCTTCCTTATGGCTAACACATTCCTTGGAATCATCGCTTGCTCTCGTACCTCATAAAACACCATATGCTCTTTCCATGAACTATGGACACCGTATTGTTTCATAACCCACATAGACCAAACGCGTCTTAACCCAATGTTCTTATCCTGTGACACAGCAAGCGAGTCTCCCATTGCCACTATAGAAATCATAGTGGAAATTCCTCTGGCTATACTATCAGGAAGCAATATTTCTCCGAACACCTCATGTGCCAGATCAAATGCAAGTACAAATTTGTAATTTCCTACAAAATGCCAGGCAATCCAATGAAGTACACCACTGATGAACACGTAGGATTTGCTATCCATGACCAGACATGAAGGAGGAGTACTGTTAGTGAGACGTTTCCATGACCATGTGGCACATGAGAATACCCATGCCGTATCAATTTTTTGGTTACGTTTAACAAGGCTGACAACCTTAAAATCATTGCTCCTACGATCAAAACCAAACCCTGCACATCGGTTTTCTTCACCCAAGGTTTTCGAGAGTCTCGGAAGACTTACATATTTTCAAACAGTTGGGTTACACAGCATGAAATTACAATGACAGTGACGATCAACGAAACAAACTAACCCATTGCTCGCACCCACCACTTTTCTAAAGCGTAACTGATAGATGGAAAATGTTTCAACTGTGAGACGAAAATCGAATCGGTCATTTCTGGGATTGAAAGCTTTGTCTGTGTGGCGGGATATGAAAGCAGGACCAGTAACAAGGGAATGCCAGTCTCTGCAAACGACGGAGCATTTAATTCGGGTTTTGGCATCTAGGTTGAGCAGAATTTGTTCAACAGCATATATAGAGGGAAAGAAAAGGAATATTGTTTGACATTATGGATTCGAGTTTGACGGTAGAGAGGAATGAGGATATAAAAGATATCGATGGCTTATGAGGTCGCCGAGTCTGAGGCGTCAGGCTATTTCTAGTCGGGTTATTGAGAGTTTAG
Organism: Adenanthera pavonina; assembly: GCA_026686845.1. NCBI lineage: Eukaryota > Viridiplantae > Streptophyta > Magnoliopsida > Fabales > Fabaceae > Adenanthera > Adenanthera pavonina. Next base: position 45,168,261 of record JAIVEN010000001.1, on the reverse strand, counting down.
GATTTCGGGTTTATGGTATTTATATATGGTTGATTAGGCTAGTAAGCTTGGGCTATATATGGTTTTATTAATTAGAAAGAAGTGAATGGAAAAATCTAGATTAGATGGGATAATAAATGATTTTAATTTAATTTAGTAGAATTAATATGATAGATTAGATTTGATAGGTTAGATTAAATATATTAGATTTGATTAGATTTTCATATCTATGTTAGTCTACTTTCGTTATCTTCCTCAAGTGAAATCAAAAGTAAGATAAACATGCATGCTAGTTTAAATGATACTATTGCTTTGATTGATAAAATGTTACTAGTAAATAACTATCAACTCCAAATATGAATCTTTTTGAGTGCTTTTAAGTTACAAAAATTTTTTTGGCATAATGCAGTGATGGTTAAGTTTAAGGCTATGTTACTTATAGCATGTTCATTCCTATATAGATGTTGACAATTTATTACAATCTGATATTTGAATTAATAAATAAAAATAAATTCATAAAATAATAAATATAATAAATTTCATTTTTTATCGAAATAATAAATTTCATTGATTGATATATATCAATTACGTACTATATGGATCTTTTGGGTTTGATTTTGATTCTAAGGTCTAATAAATAATCGAAAACTCACTAAAAATAAGAAAAATGAAATCATAATTCTATTGAAAAAGGAGAATCTAGAGTGGTGTCTACATGCAAAGTAAGAAAGAATCTTCTAGATGATATCTCACTAAATAAGAAATAATCTATATGGATACCCTACCGTTCTCATTAACTTCACTAATATGATTTGTTAGTACAGCCGGCTATTCTCTCTCTAGTTATTTCAAAGGCATATTCTCTTATGTTGGCCAAGTGCATTTAAAATCTTCTCACTAAAAGAATCCAATCTACCAAGCTATTAAATCCAATTAACTAGCTTCAACTAATAATATTAGTGTGTGTATATATATATATGTACTTGTAAAATTATTTTTCTTATATTTGAGATTAAAGGGAGTATATTTTTTATGAAAAGTGCATGTTTTTTTCAACCTTTTTAAGTGAATATCGATAGTTTTTTTTTTCCAGTGTCCTTCCAAATACGTCACTACTAAATTTAAACTCTGATCTTTTTTGGCTGAGTTAAAAATATTTAATTTAAAGTACACTATTCAGGAGCAAAAGTAACTAGTTGCTCTGAAAATATAAGAACCCTTTTCAATTCCTTTCTCTCGCTTTTAGTTTATATATAGCATGTCAATGAAGGAGTAATTAATGAAAGTCCACTACGAAGAGCCTATTTGGGTTGTTTTTTCCAAGACGTGGTTTGGGAGAGCTTCGACGCTCCCCCAGACACACCCAAAAAGAGGCCACTCTGCCTTGGACATGATAAAAAAATGTCTGAGGAGCGATGGAATCACTTTAGTATGCTATAAACATGCGGCAGCTAAGTAATAGTCAAGTGCGTGCGTTGAAACTGTACACCATTGAGACATTTTAGATTAGAGTCTGAAAATTACCACTGTATACCAAAATTTTATAATTATACCGTACTTTTGCATAAGCCATTTTCTCTTTTTACTTTTCCCGTTGAGAATCTCAAGTATTTAATTAAAATATTTATCTTAAAAATGATTTAATTTTAAATATTTTAAACTCAAAAGTGGTTTTATAAACAGTCTAAATAAAACCATGCAATTTTCTCCAAATCAATTTAATTTTAGGAAAAAAGTTTTCATATAGAAATTGTGATAAACTTAACTTTTAATGAAAATTAATTTTCAAAATCACTTTCATCTAAAATTACTTTTATTCAATAATGATAAATTGATAATCCATTGTTGGTGGCGGTTTAGAAACCGTAAGCACTGTCCTCAATTACACTGGCGGTTGAGATGCAACATTGTTTAATTGATGGATTATCTTATCAGCATGACGGTGGTACGGGATCCTTGAAACACAAATTCTCAATTTGTTGTGGAAGTTGTAGGATTGTGCCAAAGAATCAGTCCACCTTCCATCTCAAATATCATGTCCCCATTCTTCCATATGGCTAACACTATCCTTGGAATAAACTCTTGCCCTCGTGGGCCATAAAGATACTTATTTTCTGTGGCAATTTTTGTCCATGACTCACTACAAGAAAACTGCAATATTGGGATGGATTTTGTGACGGAAACAATTCTGTCTCAAAATCCGTCGCATATCCTTCTATGGCAAAATTTATATATACACACAAACACACACACACACACATATATATATGTAATTTCTTTTGCAAGTATTTCGGAAGGAGACATTTGGAATTAAAAAATTGCTCCTATGGCATTGCATTTTTTTGTAGTTGCAGATCAATGCCTATCTAGTTTTTAAAACTTGTTTTAGCAAGACCTTTGATTTCATTTATGACTTAATTTTTAATTTGTTGGCGTCATAAAATCAAAAAATAAGAATAAAATATGTAATTCAATTCGCAAAAAAGCAATAGGAGTTTTTTCTATCCAGAGATTTGCAGGTCTTTTAGGAGGTTTTTTCTTTTTGGGTTTTCAAAAAGTATGGTAGGAGATAACATCCTCTAATTTCTCTAGTAAATAGAGACTCTCCACATGATAACCAATAAAAACACTATCTATTATAACTCCCAAGTCTGCAGCTTCTAGGACATTTGTTGTTGCAGTAGTTGTTGGATTGTACCTAAGAATCTGTCCACCTTGCATCTCTAGTATGATGTCCCAGTTCTTCCTTATGGCTAACACATTCCTTGGAATAATCAGCTCTTGCCATTGTATGTTATGAAAAAACACAAGCTCTGTGATAACATTTGCCCATGACTTGTGGACACCATATTGTTTCATAACACACACAGACCAAACTTGTCCAAACCATGTGTACTTTTCCTGTGACACTGCAAGCGAGTCGTCCCCTGTTGCCACTATAGAGATCAAAGTGGAACTTTCTCTGGCCATACTATCAGAAAGCGATATTTCTCCGAACACCTCATGTGTCAGATCAAATGTAAGTACAAATTTGTAATGCCCTACTATATGCCAAGCAATCCAATGAAGTACACCATTGATGGACACCGGAGGCGTCCACAGAAGGACCCAACATGGAGGAGGAGTACTGTCAGTGAGACGTTTCCATGACCATGTGGCATATGAGAAAACCCATGTCGCATCAATTTTATCTTTACGTTCAACAAGGCTGACAACCTTAAAATCATTGCTCCTACGATCGAAACCAAACCCTACATATCGATTTTCTTCGTCCAGAGTTATCAAGAGTCTGGGAAGCCATGCATATTTTTGAATACTTGGGTTCCAGAGAATGAACTTGCAATATAGATTATCAGCCAGACATACCAACCCATTGCTTGTACCCACCATGTTGAAGAGATTGATGGGAGGTCTTTCCATGGTGCGAAGCAAGTCGAATTGGTCGTTATCCGAACGCAGTGAGTATGTTTCTTGGAAAAAAGATGATTCGGTCTCTTTACGAAGGCATATTTTAAGGAGGAGGACTTCGGTTTTGGAATCAAGAGTTCGGTCTGCGTGGTGGGATATGAAAGCAGGACTAGTAACAAGGGAACGCCAGTCTTTGCAAACGACAGAGCACTTAATTAGGGTTTGGGGGTCTAGGTTGAGCAGAATTTGTTCAACAATGTGGAGAGGAAGAAAAGGAATATTTTGTGTCATTATGGATTCGACTTTGACAGTGAGAGGAAGGAGGATATAGAACGGTGGCGATGGCTTATGAGATTGGTGAGTCTTAACTCTTAGGCATCATGCTATATATTGAATTTCAGTAGGAGTTGAATTTGACTTACGGAAATTATGTTGGATAAACATATCTTTAGCCAATTATACAAGCATTATTTAATATATTGAATTTCGGTAGGAGTTGAATTTAGCTTACGAAAAGCCCATTGGATAAGCATTATTTAATATATTGTGATATTTATCTTTAAATAGTATTAAACTAATGTAATTTATTTTTTATGACTAAATATCATAATCTATAAAGGAAAAATATTGATATTTTTTATTTTTTAAAAAATAGGTTTGTTACTACGATAAACACTTTTTTTTTTCAAAAAAAGTCTTCTCTTAATATATCACATAATATTATGCCACAGTAGGGAAATTTATAATTTTAATTGAATAACTTAAATATTTATCATAATCGTTTCAGTTTTTTTAATTTAAAATATCCAATCAATCTTAGTCAATAAATTTACAAATTTATTTTAGCAAAAAAAAATTATCATATTAGTTCTCAGCTGAACCAGAGAGTAATAATTTAAAATTATCATTGAAATTTCAGAAATCTTTAATTTATATCATATAAAGCTAATTCTTTTCATTGTGACAATTATCTTATCTAAACTTGATCAGACTGGTTGGTTTAATGGGAAATCGGTGTCATCAAGTTCAGTCCAGACATAGATGACAATCAACCATTCTCAGATCCAGTGAAAACAAATGAAAAACCGATCGAACCAATCACGAACCAATACCAAAATGGTTGAAACGGTCAATTTTTTTTCTTTTTTTTAAATATTTTTTTAGTTTGTAAGATAAAATAATATTATTTTTAGTATTTGCATTATTTTTTGTATAAATTTTTTCTTTCTATATTATAATAGTGTATAAGTATTATTATGATACATAATTATTAATAATGATAAATTTACTCAATAAATAATATGAAAATAGAATATTAATTAACTATTTTAAATTCAAATTATGATTATAGATAAATATTAACTTATTCAAATTTTCATATTAGGTTGTGAAACTTATTAATAATATTTTTTAATTTTCTATATAATATAAAAATTAAAAAAATATTAAATTTATTACCATTCACTGCACCAAAAATGGGATTTTTTTGCGGTTATTTTGGTTTTTATTGGCGGTTTAAAACTGTCAACTATTTGAGCGCTGATATAAGGGATAACTTTTGTTGGCGGTAATTAACCGCCAACAAAAATAGACTTTTGTTGGCGGTTAAAGGGTAAATTTTTTATTATAAAAAACCTTTCTTGGCGGTTATTTGAAATAACCGGCAACAAAGGGTAATTTTTTTTTTTAAAAAAAGTAATCACAGAACAATCATCCTTAAAAAGTAATTCAGAATCATCGAAAGGTAAAAAAAATATACAACATAAATTATAGATAGATCTAATTGAAATTTTACGTAATCACACCATAACAAAAAAATCAAAATAAAAAAGAAGAAGAAAAAATTTTGCCACAGAATCAATATTTATACCTTAAGTCATAAAAAATTACAAGCTTTAAAAATTTCTTCCATCTTCAAGATTCATTTTCTTACTTTAGAGCCAAGATGAGATGAGAGAGAATGAAGCCGTCGGCGAAGGTAGACACAGGCACTGTAGTCGGCGATGAAGGCAGTAGACAAAGTCACCGATGAAGAAGAAGCTTGTAATTTGTTGGTGCCAATATAATATGTGGACCATGCTTCGAGATTTGTATAAGATCTTAATCAAGCTTTGAAAATCTTGACTAAGGGAGAAGAGAATAGAAGAAAACAAAAAAGGAGAGAATGATAAAATTTGATTGAAAGTGTAAGAACGATGATTTGAATCTGATGAAAGAGGAAGAAGACATGTAAGGAAGAAAGAGCTTGCAGATCAAAGAAGAAAGAGATTGGGTGTGGAGAGAGAAAGAGAGGGAAGGAAAGTGATTAGGTGTGGAGAGAGAAAAAATTCAAATATATGAAAGTGATGGAGTTTGATGTGTGACATGAAAATGTATGAGTGGGTGTAGAAAGAGATGTATTAAGGAAAGAGATGGAAAGAAAGGAAGGCCGTCAGATCTTTTTTATCAATGGTTATAAATATTGATCCATGGCTTGCTTACCGATCCGTGCCTTGTGTGCTTTTTTTAAAAAAAAATTGTAAAAACTTTTCTTGGCGGTTCTATAAATAACCGCCAATAAAAGTCAGAGTTTTCTTGGCGGTTATTTAGAGAACCGTAAAGAAAAACCCCCGCGTTATTTTTGTTGGCGGTTCTAGAAATAACCGCAAAGAAAAAGTCAGACTTTTATTTGCGGTTATTTCTAGAACCGCCAACAAAAATGATACAAGGCTTTTCTTTGCGGTTCGCCAAATAACCGCCAAGAAAAGTTAGACTTTTCTTGGCGGTTATTTCTAGAACCGCCAAGAAAAGTCTCCGCTTCATTTTTATTGGCATTTTTCTCTATAACCATCAACTATTAAGCGTTAAGAAAGGCTATTTTTGGTGTAGTGATTGGTTTAATTCCGTGACCATGGTTGAACTGTTGAACCATGAACTCATGCATTAACCGATTCAATGTCCGATCTAATTTTTTGAACATTGATTTTCTCGTAGGGAGATAAGCATCTTTTTCTTTTATATTTTTTCAGTTTTAAAAATTGAAACGACTTATCAAAATTAAGTAAACCAAGCTCATTAACTTCACATGATTATTTGTTGTTTTATCCAACTAGCATATTAATTAATCTACGTTAGTCTACCTTTGTTATCATCTTCAAGTGAAATCAAAAGCAAGATAATTTATACAGATTTGATATCTTAATTAATAATTAAAATTGATTAACTTTATTGATATCATATCAATTCCTAAATGAATATCTTTTGAGTTTGACTTTGATTCTATGGCTTCGATTTGTGTTCGTACAAGAGGGGAATCTTCACCTATATATGCACCCCCTTTTGCTATAGGACATCCTTAACCCAAACCAGCGAATTTTCCTGAGCATTTTGAGATTTCAATCGGCGCATAAGGTGAAGAAGATGGGGTAGGATTAGTATTCTATAACGAAGTTTACCTTGGGTTTTATTTATTTTTTCATAAGATAAAGCAATAACCGTATCTTTTCATTTTTTTCCCTTATTTAATTTTCTCCCAAGATTATCTGTTGACTTATGAAACCACAAATTAAGTCTATGTAATTAGTCTAGCCATAGACTTTCATATGTTGAAGTGTGAAATCAAAATCAAGATGAATATGATTGTTAGTTCAAATTTTGTGTAAGAAAGACTATATCCTATTCCTTTGATTGATGAACAGCCCCAATAAATGACTATCCACTCCAAATATGAAGCATTTTGTGTGATTTTCAGCTATAAAAAAATATTCATGTCCAAGGAGCAGTTACAGGTGATGGCTAATTAAGTTCTTCGGTAACCCACTAGGATTCTAGAGAAATAGCGCACCCAAGTCCAAAAGCATATGGAGATAGAGAAATTTTGTACATTGTTCTCGTTTTCAGCGCTGTAAGAAGAAGCTGATCGATCTGTTTGTTTCAATGTGCGTCTAATATAAAAAAATAAAATAAAATAAATGAATGAACGAGGCTCGGCTGCCAGCCTGCAAATTTAAATAATCATAAAAGTTTTCGTTATTTCACAGGAAGAACGGGATTCCATATCCTCCTATTAGCTAATCATCACAAATTGTAATCTCATATTTGAAAGGCATTGGAACTATATAATCTACATTATTACAATTATTGCAACAAAAACATACTAAGCAACAACATCATTCCCTTATCTAATTGCTCTTTATCAAGGAGCACTTGCATTCAAATGGATTCGCCAACATGATCATATAAATTAAAGATAATACAATACGCTAGAAAAAAATCAATACACATAAATTAAACACGATCACATCAGTAAGTATAAGACATAATACCTCTTCCTTTGTCAAAGAGAAATAAACTCTGCTTATGATAACCAATAAAAACATGGTTTCCTCTGAATCCCAAGTCTTCAACTATTGTTGTTGTTGGATTGTACTTGAGAATATTTCCATTTCTCATTTCTAGCACAATCTCCCCATTATTCCATATGAAGGCAACATTCTTGGGAATCAGCTGCTCATTTCCTATTTTTAGGATCCTTGTCCATGATTCCACAACTCCATATTCTTCCATAACCCATATGCACAAAGAGGGAGATGCCAATACATCCTCAACATGTGACACGGCAAGTGATTCCCCTCTTGTAAACACATGAATCGAAGCCATGGATTCCTCTTCACCAATTCTTTGAGGAAGTGATATTTGTCGAAAAGTCTCTTGTGCCAGATCAAGTGTCAGTACAAAATTCTTTTGCCTCTCGTTTCTTCTGTGCTTGGCAACCCAATGCAGTTTACCATTCACAAGTGTATTGGCTGTACCCTCAAGGACAACACATGGATTAACTTGAGAGGTAATTCTTTTCCACGACCTTGAGGTAAAGGAACAGACCCAAGCTTCTACATTTATAATACCATTGATAAGCACTACAACCTTAAAATCGTTGTGCCTAGAATCAAAGCCAAACCCAAGAGCTCCTCTGTCTACTAAGGGAGAATGGAATCTGGGCAGCAATATATACCTTCGACAAGTTGGATTCCACAGAATGAAAGAATAAATGAGACTATCAATAATGCAAACTAAACCATTACAAGAACCCAGCACTTTGAAGAAGGACCATTTGTTCTTGAACCGATGGAGGGGCGGCTCCTCCAGAGGGAAAAGCAGTTCCATTGCACTGTCATCTTCGCGCACTGAATAGTGCTCTCTATAACCAAGATCGTTCTCTCTAGAGCAGACTTGAAGGAAGAGGGTATGGGTTTGGGTGGTGCTTGCGAAATCAAGGTGAAGAGATATGAAAGAAGGAGAAGTAATAATGGATTTCCAGCGTTTGCATACGCAGGTGCATTTGACTAGGGTTTTACAGTCTACCCTTTTGAGAATTTCTGTCGCAATTTCGTCGTGAATATGGGGAATGTTGTCTGACATTGATGTTCCTTTAGGAGATTATATACCGCAGACTGATTTTTGACATGTAAGAGAAATGAAATGGCTGCGCCTCAGGAGACGGCGGTCTGAAATGATACCTTTAGCATTCTACTTACCCTCATTAGTTATACTATATATACTAGTATTTTATTAATTCTTCACTTAGATATAAAGTATTAAGATATTTGTTTTGTATATATAATTTAAAAAAGAAAGTACTCAATAAATTTAGACCTTTATTTAGAAATATCATTAATGGTAATTTCAATTAGTTTTATGACATGTATTCTTTTTATTAATCTCAACGATGAGAATTTGTAACTATTATCACTCATTGGATTTGATGTGTTTCACATAAATAAAACTTCTTAATTGAACAGATAATATTTAATATAATTATAAATATATTACTATCGCCATTGTAACTGTAGAATAAATTATATAATTCTTTTTATTGGGATGCCCCTGGTATCAAATACTCGCTTTAATTCAAAATATAAGTTCTATTTGGATTATTGCATAGGAACCAAAAAAATTACTTTTACTCATTAAACTTATAAAATAAATACATTATTTTCTCATAATACCTCCATCTAATGCATTACATTTAAAGTTTGCACTCTCTCTTGCATTTAATTATAGATAAGAAAAAAATAGGAAAAAGAAAATTTAATGCTCTAGAAATTACCAAATGAGACTTATATTTTGGAAAAAAAAACTTTTTAAAAGAGAACTTATATTTTGAATAGGAGGAAGTATAAGTTTTTTTAATTACTTCACACGCGTATTAAGAAAGATTGTTGAACTCATTAAATTTGTTTCAAGCTTCATTTATTTTTCAGATTTATCTCTAATTAAATGTTATGTCTAATTATAAATTGCATTGTTTTTCTCAATATACTAAATGAAAGATATTTAGGAAAAAACTATTTAATGGTCCAAACATATATAACTTAGATTTTGGATTATGAAAACTCTTCTCACAGCAATTTATATATGAAACCCGAGGGAGTACTTGTTTTGTTTCTCACATTACATCCAATTTTTTCCTGGCATTAATTGTGATATATATGTTGCAGAAATTTAATCCCTATTCAATTAGTAAAAATGCCTTGTGTGTGTAACATGCATATATAAAACTTGTGAAAGGAAACAAGTCATTTACGTTTTGTTTCATATATATGGCAGCCGTATATTTAATTAATTTTTTGGCTGCTTTATTCTGGGCAGTGATGATAAGGAATATATAGTAAGAGACAAATAATAAGTAGAGCATGATGATGATGATGCCGACGAACGTTGGTGTGGGTCCGATGCTCACGCGGAGCTCGAGCAAACTGGAGAGGAGAACATATATAGAAGGAAAGAATTTTAGTTAGAGGATGGGAAACGTACGTGAAGGAGGAATCACACAATCAAACAGATCAGCTTCTTTCTGGAACACGAGAATAATGATGTGCTTGCATCGTTTCTCTGCGTCGTTTATCACAAAAATGGGACTTCCCTAAACCACCTTATTTTGAGTGAGCAACGGTAGCTACTTGGATTCTGGCGAGATAGAGCAACCAAAAGCATATGAAGGTAGAGATATACTTAGTATATATCTAGCTAGTCGTTATGTTATATTGGTCTCTGACTGTTTTACTAGAAACAGGGTAGAACTACAAGGAAGGACGCAAATGCTCTTGTAATGAATATTTAATATAGAGTAGTTGCGTATCGATCCAAAATTGAAATTCAAAATAATTGGTATAGTCTCAACAAGCTGAACTACAGACAGACTGATTGGTAGGATAGAAATTTTGTGCATTGTTCTCGATCGACTTCTCGTTTTCAGCGCTGGTAAGAAGAAGCTAATCTGTTTGAATAGTCCATTCAGTGTGCTTCCATAGTCACGTCTCCCACACACACTATCATTCTTGGTTGGATCATGTGACATAACCTTCACGTCTACCATGCTTCTATCTCTCTCTCTACTATAGCGGCATCACTGCATGACTAGGAGTCCAGGACAAACCACTGTTACAATCATATTGCTTATTCATTAAGCTCTGAAACATAACGTATATGAGCTAGCTAGCTGTTTCATTCCAAAAAGTTATATTCTTAAAACAATAATTTAATCTTCCAATTTCATGGTGATCAACTCGTAAACTAGTTAAAATTACTCTATTAATGATACTCACATAGGTACATTAAATACCATAAATGTTCAATTACTTCATTTATTTTATATGGAGGATGCCCAAAAAAAAAAGAGAAAAAGTCTTCTTTATATTATAAATTCATTGTTAAGAATATTAAAATAAGAAAAATTATATATCTATATATGTGTATATAGCGTAATTTAGTCATAAATATAAATTAAAATTATCATTAATGATGATATTTTTTTAATAATGCTTAACTTTTATTGAATGCTTTCTATTTAATAGAAAATTTAATAAAATAACACCTATGACTCACGGTAGAATATATACTCAATTATATCCTCTTATCCTTCAACATATATATCATTTCAGATGATTGATGGTAGGTGACGAACAATGGTGGTGGCTGATGACCGGTTATCAACGATAGTAGTGGCCATTAGGGGGCATCGATAGTAAAAAGTTGTTATTTACTGTGGTAGACAACATCAATATATACAAAGTATTCTATAAGAATAATTATGAAAAATAAATTTTCTCTCCAAATGTCTTTTTCCCTCACTTTTTCTTCCTTCTTATTTTTCCTAGTTATCCAAACAGGGAAAAATATATTAATTTTCTCCCATATTTTCCCCCTTTCTTTCCTCTATTTTCCTCTCCGTCCAAACAAAGGATAAGTTCCCTTATTAGACAAAGTATCTCTTGGTTTTTCTCGTGATTCTATGGCTTCAACATGTGTGCTTGCAAGAGAGGAATCGGCTGATGAATCACATGTTGATTGGAATCTCCTTCCGAGTATACGGGTCATAGAGGGAGAATAATGGAGCTATAGTCATGGACAGGGTGGCCAATATATATATATATATAGACAATTAACAGCTAATTAATACCTAAGAATAATGTTGTCTTCTTAAGGAAGAAGGGGAAGATGGTACTAGAAATGAGAAATGGAGATATTCTCAAGTACAATCCAACAACTACAACAACGGTATATAGAAGACATAGGATTCAGAAAAGATCATGCATGTTTTCATATATAGGCCGGTTATCATAATTAATTAAGCAAAGCTTATTTCTTTTTGACAAAGGAAAATGTGTTATATATATCTTGTACGTACATATTAAAAGGCTGCAGATCAATGGAAGTCTAATTAATGATATTAATCTTGTTTTATATGTGATAAACAGAGAACCTCATTCATGATTCAAGTGAGCAACTAAGCCCCATTATGAGGCACCATATAAGAGACTACAGGTCCATCTATATATTGTTAACAATGGTGAAGATTTTTTTGTTATATTTATATATATATATATATAATGAGATATGTAATATCTACCAAACTTTTATTATTATAGTATAATAATAAAATTTTATTATTTTTATTTAACAATATAAAAAATATTTTTCATTTATAACATTTTTTATTTTATTCTTTTATGCGTATTAAATAATATGTAAGAGATAGCACTCTCATTGTTGTGCAAAACAAGTCAAAACATAAGCTGCTGAGGGGCTTGAAAAACAGCGGGCCGGGGAAAAAGTAGCTCTTTTTCAATGACCACTGGATCAATCCGTCAAATTTAGCCTCAGTTCTTCATTATTTAGACTAATTTGCTTCTATAAAATGCAAAATTAGATTAATTCTATGTTGTGTGCTGGTATAAATTTGGAATATATGTAAATAATTACAAGCGTATTTAAACTAGCACTGTATAATAGACGAGACTAAGAGTAGAATCTAAATTTGTGCCACACAATCCACAGATAATACAATGCAAAATCATATGCTCCTGGAAGGAGATATACACACATACATGTTAAAACTATTTAAACGTCTTTTCTACCTACGAACCTTTAGATGAATCACAAAGACTGCAGCTTGCACATCTTATTCATTTAATTAATGGACTAAAGGTCATACAGCTCGGTCCTCAGTGTCATGATAGTTGAGCATTTGGTTCAATTGATGAGATATTTATTTTCTCTAAACAATATCTCAAATCCGTATGGTGAGAATTATTACTAATTTAAACTCATGTGGTTTAACTTAACTTAATCCAGAGTAGTAAAAACTCAACGTCCTTTTCAAAATTGGCTGGTATATATATCAATAATATCATATTTTCATAATTTTTTACAAAAAATTTAAAATTATTAACCCTATAAATGAGTCTTTTTTTTTTTTCTGAACAAGTCTTCAAATATTATTTTCAAATTTTGTCTTGGCCTGAGTGTGAGCACAAATTTTCTTACCTCTCACATAATGTTTACTTTTTATTGACAGCCGCAAGAAATAAACATATTACATGTGCCCGTGAAGTTTTCAAAGATTACTTTTTGTCGGTGGTAAAAAAAAAAGAAAAAGAGAAAAAAAGGTCAAAAAAGAAGAAGAAGAAGAAGAAAGAAAGAAAGAAAGAAAAAGAAAAAGGAAGATTGCTTTTCATCTCTTTCAAATATGCGATATTCACAGTCATGACGATGTTGGATTAAAGTATACTGTATAATACGATAATTTTCCATAAATTAAAAAACTACTACAACTTAATAAAACGTGTTTGGTACACATGCATAAAGTATACAATCCGACCAGCTTACTACTCTTAATTAATGAAGGTGTGATGAGATGACATATTTAAAATAAAGAAATAAATTACAAACTTAAACTTATATATTTAATACTTCCTCCATTATGGTATATAAAACACATTCTCAAGAAATTAATATTTCACAATATAAAATATTTTATAGATTACATAGTATATTTTATTTTTTTATCCAAAATACCCCTAAAAATAATGAAATTTAATTAATATTAAAAAATTTAATTTATGGGTCAACTAAATTAAATGAGTGACAATTTACAAAAAGATGAAAAAATTTTCAATTATTAATTATTACTTTTGATTCATATGTGGTAATTAATATGCTTTAATTCAATTAAATCAAGATAAGTGAATTTTTCTTTTTATTATTTATTCCATAACTAATTTTTATTATTTATATTATTAATTTACTTTTAAATTTAAAACTTACATGTTTAGATTTAATTTGATATATGTTAAGTATATAAATTTAATTGCATAAGTTTTCATCTTAAAATAAAACCAAAAAACACGTGGTCAATAAAAACAGAACGTAATAAAGTAAGAACAAAATGCTTACCAACAGAAAAAGTGGAACAACAAAATCAAGGTAGGGTTTGACCCTTTTAAACTAAACATCCGTTCTTCAATATAAAAGATAAAAAATAAAATCACATATATGAAATATAAAATAATTTTTAAAAATATTTATTTAATATTAATAATTTTTACATCATCTAATTAATATACATAAATTATATTAAAAAATATTATTTTAATTAAAAATATTTTTAGAAAAAAAATAATTAAATATATCATACAAACCCTCTGTATTCTTTATGTATTGAAACATGAAACTTTCCTTAATTGTCTCTTATATTAACAAATCATTAATCTCTAAAATAACATTATGGGTCCTCTAGAATTCCATTTACTGGCCTGTTGAACTCTTCAGACTCGCATCACTATCAAGAGTAGATGGAATGTTTAATAATAATTGACTTTTTCAAAAGAAATTATGAACGCCATATCAACTTGTATTAGAAGAAGGAATCAACCAACAGAGATCCAATTTCCAGGCAATTCAATAACTAACACGTCAAACTTGAACCCCATTCATTCACTGTTCCTATAAAGAGGTCTCTCATCGTTAATGTTTTCATCTCCAGTTCTATAGCCTGCTGTATAGTTACAGTACTGGTATAGCTATAGAGGATATATTATACTAAAGTGAAGACATGGGTCTTCTTGGGAAAAGCTTGGGTTCCAAATTTGAAGACAAGAGTAAACAAGCTGTCTCTAGGATTGCAATCTTAAAGAACAAGTGTCAAGTACGAGGAACCTATGCTCGCTCTGATGTTATTCAACTCTTGAACCTTGGTTTCCATGACAGATCTCTCCTTCGAGTAAGCAAGCATGGTCCCTTCCTCTGATTCTCTGAATCTATATCTATATATATATATATGACAGAGTTTATTGATTTTGCATAATCTGAATTTACCTAAGAATGTCTCTTCTGACTCTTGCAAGAAGACACTGAATTTGAGTTCTAACGAACAGGTGGAGCAGTTAATAAGAGAGAGAAACATGTCAGATGTGTTCGTTATGATAGAAAACTACTGCAACTTTCTGAGAGGGAGAGTTAAACTTCTTCAAAAGAACAGGTTGGTTGATAAAACTTTAATACCAAACCCAAAGATGATGAATATATACATACTCTTTTCTGTTTAAAATATAAATTCTTTTTTAGAAATTTTTTTATTCAAAATATAAGTTTTATTTAATAATTTTTTAGACATTAAATGTTATTTTTCTTATTTTACTTTTATATACAATTAAATATAAGAGATATAGTAAACCTTAAATATAATGTATTAAATAAGAGTACTGTTAAAAAATAATGTATTTTTTAATAGATTTAATGAGTTAAACTATTTTTCTTTGATTCCTCTACTATTAGTTAAATAGGACTAATATTTTGAATTAAAGGGAATATATACTATTATTGAATGATATGTAATTTTACTATATATCCCAAACGACTTACTGGGATAAATTTTGATGTATGAAATAGTGAGTGTCCTGAGGAGCTAAAGGAAGCAACATCAAGCCTTATATTTGCATCCTCTAGATGCGGAGAATTCCCAGAGCTGCAAAAGATTCGAGAGATTTTCACTTCCAAATTTGGGAAAGAATTTGCTACTCGTGATGTCGAATTGCACCAAAATAATAGAGTCAACTCAAAGGTGTGTTAGTGTGTTTATTCTTTTATATTACTTTTCTGTTCTAAAAGTACAAATAGGTAAATGTAAAAGATTCAATTTATGACAATATAAGCTTTGTAGATTAACAACACTAGTTTGATGCTGTGAATGTTGTGTTTATCATTATTTTTTTCTTGTTCTTTTTTATTTGTGTGTATTTTATGGGAAAAATTGTTTATATTGTCCTAAGACCTACATGCATTGAAAACTGTAGTAAAAATAAACTTGGTGGATATCAAATGAGAGGATTTTGATCCTAATCATCATATTATTGTGGTTTATTTCAGATGATAGAAAAGCTTTCAGGCACACGGCCAGCATTGGAAATCAGACTGAGAGTGCTGAAGGATATTGCTGCAGAAATTGGAGTTACTTTGCAATTGGAGCAGGACTCTAAATTCACAAATATGGTAACACAAATCACAAATTGAAGCAACCATATTCATACATGTGTGTGTTGAGAGAGAGAGGGAGAGAGAGAATATTATGTGTACTCACATCTTAATTTTATATTTATCATTTCTTGCTTCTTTATCGCTCTTTGATTGGAAAACCCATGTCCTGCAGAAAACTAACAGTTTGCACTAAACTCAACTGTGACCTTTATTCAGTCCAACAAAAAGAACTAACCTCTATGAATTGAATTTCTCTTACGAATTGCAGAACAAAATGAATGATGAGTACAAGGAAGAAGAGCAGGAAAGCAACAAAACCGGCATGGCCACTTATCTTATGCACACAGAAAACACCCAATAGTTTTCTACAGCGCTCAGCATAAAAATGCATCAGACCATGGAGTTTAACAGAATGTAAACCATGGTTTTTGTTGGAATGGACTTAGCTATTAGGCCCATTAACATAACCCTCTCGTATCTGCTCCGATTAGAATCTGTTTATGCTTAATTATTCTTATCCTCTGTAATCCCTAGAATCTCTGCTTCTTTAATTGGTGGTTATTTTTCCTCTGATTCTTAGGAGAGATTGTAGCGATACTGTTTGGGCATCTCTTCCCTATATGTACCGACCTATTCTGTGAATAAAATAAGTACAAAACAACCGTAATTTACAGTTTTGATCTTGAAGAGCTGGGAAAACCACATTTTACTTTCATTTTAGTTCAAAATTTATATAGGTGATTTGATATATTTTGAAGTCTATAACAGTTTTGTAATTAGACAAAAGTTCAAAGAGTTCAAACATAGTTTCCCAGTTGGAGAGATGGAAGAGAGAAATCAGATCAAAATTCTTAGCTGCTAAATCTCATTTAAAGTCAACCAAATAATCAGAGGATAAAGTTAGTTTGAAGAGAATACATGGTAGAAGATACAGAGAGGAAGGACAACATGAGTGACGAGTTTGGGCTCTGCAGGAAGGTTCCAAAGGAATAAACAAGAAAACAACATTCTGATGGAGCTGCAGAGAATCAACACTTTAATGAAGATGGAACTAAACTTGCCTACCAATCTGACCATCTCCAAGATAGAATCTACAGAAGCCTCAATCTGACAGCATTGTTTACCCTATAGAAGGATAAGAACACATGTGATTGGCAGAATAATGTGAAGTATATATGAACTAGAACATGAATTCAGAAAGTATCAAACATGCACAAAGATGAGCCACAAAAATTTGTAGACTATTTAGATTATATTATTTTCTTTTCCTTCTAATG
The DNA here is from genome assembly GCA_026686845.1 of Adenanthera pavonina. NCBI lineage: Eukaryota > Viridiplantae > Streptophyta > Magnoliopsida > Fabales > Fabaceae > Adenanthera > Adenanthera pavonina. Next base: position 45,150,805 of record JAIVEN010000001.1, on the reverse strand, counting down.
TTCTCATTAACTAGAATAATTTTTTTTGTTAGTACTGCCAGCTATTCTCTTTCTAGTTATCTTAAAGGCATATTCTTTCATATTGCCCAAGTGAATTTAAAATCTTCTCACTAGAAGAATCAAATCCAAGTTATTAAAAGGAGAAAGTTCACACCTTTGGGCTCTTCACTTACATTTTGTTGATCAACTTACAATGTGAAACTTATAATTTTGTGCCAAAAAAAAAAAATGAAAACTCACCGAGCTAGCCTAAAAGTCATACTTGCCAAGTTTTGTGGTAGTGCTCAAAAGTCAAAACTCAAAACCATAATGAATTGTGCATAATGATAAAACTGTCATGTATTTCCACTTAAAATGTCAATATATGAAGTATTATGATTGAAATAAATTTAAGGATAAGAGGAAATGTAAGGACCAATCCAGGATTCTAATGGCAGTACTTTAAAGGTAATCCTATTGCCATTTATAGTTCAGCTGCAAGGAGAATACCAAAAAATTTATCTTCCCTCAACCTCCAGGTTCTACTCACTTTATGAATGTCATACTCAAACACTATAACCTTTCCCTGGCTAAGAAACCAGAAATGTTAAATATAGATCCAGAAGTTATTATAGATTAAAAGAGAATTATTTGAGTAACAAGTCACCACTCATGTGTTTGAACTTTAAGAAGGCAGTCCACTTTAGGTTTTAAGCCTATCTATTACCCAACAACAGTAAGACCAAGCAAAATGGTGAACTCAAATGAATCACCATTTTAATATAGCCTCAAATCTCTCCAACCCGCAGAAAACTTTACAAATAGGTCTTTCATCTCATTAATCCAAACTTCCTTTATGTCTTATTAAATACCTACTGTTTTAGAATATGTTATTGTGCTCTGCAGATGCTCCACATTATTTAGAACAAATATACAAACAAATGACCACCGAAGTGCAATAATGGTCCTCAATTGGTGACCTCGATATCTACATTACTTTCAGAGGTCATATAATGAGATTAGTCGGACCGAAAGGGGAATAGTGATATCTATATGCTCAAGTTACTCTGACCTATTGTGTCAAATGCACTACGGTGCAAACACTTTAAGTCAGTCGAATCCCACAGCAGGACTATCCTAAAGCATTTACAATACTACCCTAGCAAACCAACCAACAGTAATAATCTATAGAACAAAAGAATTGAGCACCTTTCCTCTATACAGAGAAAGAGAGAGCTCAACAGCAATGCAATACAACAACCATAACATTAAGGACAAGACATAGATATAGTCTTTTGGTATGAGGTTTAACATTAAGGACAAGACATAGATATAGTCTTTTGGTATGAGGTTCTCCCATATAAACATGACACACGAAGATTTTTTACAGTTCAACAACATATGACTGGATTTTTCAAAACTAGTTCCTAGATGTGATATATATATATATATTTCAAGAACAGCAGCAAATACCTATGAGAAACTTTACCTAGGTGTTTTTTTCCAAACATTGATAACGGAACATAATTTTAAAACAACAACAAAAGCATTTGAATACCCTACATTTAAGATTACACTAAGTTTCCACCACTCTGCTGCCACAAATTGATGATGTCAGTTGCTTGGTTGAGAAGAATAATCATTTGCTTTTGAGATATCCAGGGCTTGCTTTCAAGTAACTCCTTGAGCTCTTCCCAAGCGTCTTTCCTTGGCCAAAAGTAGTAAGGGCTCAAAGGAATCGTGCCATGCCCCGGAATCATTTGGTCAAGTGCAATACCAATGTTCTTCTCCATCCAAATGAATTTTAAGACAAGCCTTGGCCTGTCAGTTGGCTTAACGACCACCCCAAGTTTCTAAAACATAAACAACAGATAGCTCAACATCAACCTCACGAAAACCAAAATGTTTTAGAAAATACAACAGAGATATGTCAATGTACATTCAAGAAGCATGAATACGAGGCACGACACTGTAGCACGATTTTTCATGGGGTGTTCAAGCACAATTTTTCTGAAATTTCTCTGGCTCTTTCAATTTGTTCAGTTCCGAAGGAATCATAAAGAAAGGATCTTGAAATTCAAAAAGCTTTACATTATTGTGTAATTTCTCCGGCTCTTTCATATTTGACCAAATTAAAGAAAAAAATTGCTTTTACACAAGAACATCGATAGCTATAATTTGTATTGGTAGACTTTTAATTATCCCAAAAAAAAAATGATAACATCAAACATATCCTCCGCAATTCACCCAAAAAAAATAATCCTTGAAACTCCTCAAACAAACCTGAGTCTCAGGAGGGGTTTCAGCAGAGATACTATCCCGCTCCGTATCCTCATCAAGAGATTCTTCAGCTGCAGCCGCGGCGGCAGAGAGCCTAAAATTTCGGGGTGTTGTATTAAGAAATAGATTTGAAGAGTAAGACTTGGGTTTTGTGAAGACGCAAGGTTTGACGGGCGTAAAAGAGGGGTTCAAGGATGAAAATGTAAGAGGCTTGAAAGAAGCATGAAGGTTGGGTTGGATAGCCATGGATAACATCTTCTAAGCTGGAAGATATATGAGAGAGAGGGGGAACTTAACTGCTTCAACTGTAGAACTGGGAGAGTACAGGCGAACCGAAGAAGATAAGGAGAAGAAGAAGAATCGGGTTTATACTTGCGGGAAGAGACAATGGTAAATATAAACTATAAACGTGAAGAATGGATTATATTTAAAATTAATTTAAATGATACTCAATTTTAATTTTTTGTTCTAATTCTCATTAATAATTTTGATAAAAATATTTTTAACAATAATATCAATATGAAATATAAAAAGTGTAGAAGGCTAAATTTTTAATAAGTCCCTGGTCAAAAAAAATCTAGCAAGTCATATTTTAAACTCTATCTAAATATACGGGACCAAACTAATCAATTCAAAATTTAAATAATTAGACATAATTTACTTACATCATTATAAAATATAAAAAAAATATTTTAAAGTTATTGATCATCAAAAAAAGCCGTGTAGCTGCATAAGATTCATCATAGTTAGTTTACACAACTACATAAAATTTACATAACATTAATATAAAATATAAAATGCATATAGAGTCATATTGTTTGTAAAAATATGCAAAATCCATGGGTCACGATGGTTCACTGGATCATTATTTAGATGAATATAAGGGTTTTCTTTTGATAACTCATTTCATTTTGAAGGGGCGGGCATGAGATTGTCAAATGTAGAATGGCTGACTTGTACTCATTTTAGGGGGACATTCTTCAAGGAAACCCAGGAACAGGAATTCTAGCACAGAAGTGAGCTCAGAGACGTAAAGTGAGCTCAGGGGAGGAATCAATCTTCATATAGCACAAGGTATCGTTCTTGAATGTAATATCCCTCTCCAGTATGTTTATTTTTGGGTCAAGATATGCATATATCAAAATTCAGGCAAGGGTTATAGAATAAGAAGCGTTCTTTCACATTGAAGAGGGAGGCGAGGCATGTGATATATAGGCACTTGGGAGGAAGATGATCAGTTAATGCATTAATACAGTATTGCTAGAAACACAACTGCATTAATGGAATGCGAGAATATATGGGAAATAGGTTTTAATTTTCTTTATTTCATCAAATCATTAATAACCTTATTATTTTAAAAGCACTACTTTATTTGAAAATCACTTGTGAAAGAATTGAGACCATCATCCCTTTTTGTATTTCATTCACGTCCTATTTTTTCCAATCCAATACATGTTAGACCAGTAGACAATTCCCAAATCAATCCATATGTGATTGTTCAATTATACGACAAATACATCACTAACATGGGGTAGGGATATCAGATTTGTTCCACGAATATTGTCAATAAATGTATAACAATCATAAAATAAAAGTATGATTATTAGTCCATAAATATATTATGTAGCTATATATCTTTGGTTGATGAGATAATAGATTTATTCATGGATGTGCCTTATTTATTTATTCGCACATTCCTGCATGACCCAAAACACCAGAAATGGTACAATGCATATTTGTTTATTTATTTTTGTTGAGTAGGGTGCGAGCAAATCAACAATTTATCCTTTTATAATTGCTATATTATTTTTTTATTTTACTTTATTTTATTTTTCCCCATATGTTACATCTTCTTTTATGAGGATTTAGGGGTGATTTTCTGTTTTTAGTTTTTAGGCAATATATCTGAGATTTATTAAGATTATGATAGATCCTAGAAACCCTATATGTATTGCTTGTCTTATGAATGAAAAGAACATACTGGAACGGCCGAAAAACCTCATGGTATCAGAGCCACCATGAATCCGAGATTGCCTCCAGTGTTCGGCACATACAGGGTGTTCAACACCACCACGGAAAACCCCATAGCTGCGACTGGTGGAGGCGTTTCACAAGAGATAGTCGAATCAACTACAAGCATGCTACAACAATCGAGAATGAATGGTGTGAATTCTGTTGGAATATGGTCAGTTGGAATCACAGCCAAAACGTTCCCATAAGTGATGATTTCCCATAAACTAAATGGGAACAATTACTTACAGTGGTCCAGAAATATTCTCATGTTCATATGCAGAAAAGGGAAAGAAAAATACATTGCCAATGACGCACATCCACCGGAAATCACAGGTCTGAAATTCGAAGCTTGGTTTACTGAAAACAACATGGTGATGTCTTGGCTTGTCAACTCGATGCAGCTAGACATTAGCAAAAATTATCTGTTAGCCAGCATGACAAAACAGATTTGTTTGGGAATCAGCCAAGCGAATGTATGCTATGAAGGAGAATTATGCAGCAGTATTCATGATCAAAAGGCTCCTAGAAAACATGAAGCAAGGTGACAAAACTGTAACTCAATACTATAATGCTTTGCAACGTCTCTAGCAGCAAGTGGATATATATGAAATTTTGAATTGGAAGAACTCTAAAGATGAACAACTCTTCAAGTAGTGGATAGATAGGAAGAGAACCTACAAATTCTTACTGGGGTTGAATGATTATTACGAAGAATTTAGAGGAAGAATTATGGCACTGAAGCCATTGCCCACGCTCGAGGATGCTTTCAACATGGTTAAATGTGAAGAAAGCTGCAAGGAATTGACTCAAATCACCATAGTCACATCAATGTCTTCTACTATTCCCAAAGGATCTGCTATGGTTGCTAGAAGTAGTCAAAATATAGATCAAAGAAACAAAAGAGCAAACAAGTTTTGTGATCATTGCAACAAGAATGGGCATACCAGAGAAACCTGCTGGAAAATTCATGGCAAACCAACAAGTAATCGTTAAAAGCCTAAGATTGAAGGGAAAGCGTTGGTCATAGGACATGAAGTTGTAAGTGAAGGTTTGAGCAAGGATGAATTGTCCTATCTGTGGCAACTTCTTGAAAAACATAATGGGCACAAATCAAGTGAGAAATCTATTCCTAATGTAACTCTTGCACAGAGAAGTAAAATCCTTATAGATGTACTTCAAACTGTCATCCAAACAAAAAATATTTGGATAGTGGACTCTAGTGCCACTGATCATATATCTAGGTACAGAGAATTATTCAGGGTGAGCTGCAAATATACCTATGTGAAGGTAGCTAATGGAGCCTATGCTAGGGTGCATGGAGTTGGAACTATAATGATATCAAGTAACATAATAAGTAGAGATGTTCTATATGCCCCAAAAATTGAGTGTAATTTACTCTTTCTTAAGCAATCTACCAGAGAATTGAATTGTAGTATTAACTTCATTGTTGATTGCTGTATTTTTCAGGATTTGGCCTCAGGGGGAAAGATTGGCAAAGCTAGAGAGTAGGAAGGTCTTTACTATCTTCAAGGATCAAGTGAAAATAAAGTTGAAGACTTGGTAGTTTATTCTGCTTTCAATAATGATGTAATGATGTGGCACTATAGGCTAGGCCACCCCAATCTTAATTATATGAAGCAATTGTTTCCAAATTTCATGAATAAAAATGATTCATCTTTCCAATGTGAAGTGTGTCAGTATGCTAAGAACACTAATCACAGTTATTCTATCCTTCCATATAAACCAACTCACCTATTTGCTATCATTCATAGTGATGTTTGGGGCCCGTCAAAAGTCCTAACCATGTCTAAGGCTAAGTGGTTTATGACTCATACATGATTTACATGGGTATTTCTTATGAAAGATAAATCAAAAGTGTTTGAGATTTTCAAAAATTTTCATTCCTTTGTCCAAAATCAGTTCCAAACTACCATTAAAGTTTTGCAAAGTGATAATACAAGGGAGTATTTGAGTTCGAATTTCAGGGAGTTCCTTAATAGTTAAGGAATATATCATCAAACTTCATGTGTCAACACCCCTTAACAGAATGGGATTGCTGAATGTAAAAATCATCATCTTCTTGAAGTTGCTAGAGCATTGATGATTACAAACCAGGTGCCAAAACATTTCTGGAGGGATGCTATTCTAACCTCGGCATACCTAATTAATCGAATGACAACTAAGCCACTTCAATTACAAACACCTGTCCAAAAACTCCAAGAGTCCTATCCTAATTATCCTCTCATATCAACCATTCCTCAACACGTTTTTTGTTGTGTTGCATTTATTCACAATAACCAAGGGGGGAAGTTTGATTCTAGAGCCATAAAGTGTATATTCTTGGGGTATTCCTTTACTCAAAAAGGGTATAAATATTATTCTCTTGAAACCAAGAAAGTATATGTGACCATGGATGTCAATTTTTTTGAAACTCAATCATATTACCCACATTAACCACTCAGGGGGAGAATATGAGTGACTGGTTAATCTATGAGTCACCTCATTCTACTGTTTCTGATTCCTAGATATCACTACCAGCACCTAATTCAAATAGTATGTTTCCAGATTTCACCACATGTCAGCCTGAATCAGAACCTATTGAATCTGAACCTCAAAGTGACCTTGAACAGTCTCAAAATTCACCTGCTGAATCTGTTCCTTCTGAAATTTCTACCCAAAACTGTTTTGAACAATTGCAAATAATTGAGAAAGGGGGAGACAAACTTGTACTTCAAGAAGTTCGTGTGTACAGTAGATGGAACAAGGGTACACAATAGCAAGGAAAAGATAGTATAGACACTCTCACTCAACATCAAAACCATGATTCTAAACTTGGGACAAATCTTGATGATTTGCCTATCGCCTTAAGGAAAGAAAAGAGATCCTGTACCAAGTACCCCATTGGTAAGTATGTGTCTTATGAGAAACCATCCCCAAGTTTTAAAGCCCTTGTTGCAAATGTGACATAGGAAAAGATACCAACAGATTTTCAAGAAGTTGTTAAAAGCCCAAGTTGGAAACAAGCAGTTGAAGAAGAATTGAGAGCTCTAGAAAAGAATGGAACTTGGAAATTGGTTGAATTACCTAAGGGTAAGAGGATAATGGGGTGCAAATGGATATTTACCATTAAGTATATTATTGATGGAAGTATAAGCAGGTATAAAGCGAGACTAGTTGCAAAAGGATTTACTCAAACTCAAAGTATTGACTACCAAGAAACCTTTGCACTTGTTGCCAAACTTAATATAATTAAAGTTTTATTGTCTCTTGCAGCAAATTTAGACTGGCCACTACATCAACTTGATGTGAAAAATACCTTCCACAAAGGTGATTTGGAAGAGGAAGTTTATATGGAACTTCCACAGGGACTTAGAACCCAAGGTAATACTACAAAGGTTTGTAGACTGTACAAATCACTTTATGGTTTGAAGCAGTCACCTAGAGCTTGGTTCGAACGATTTACTAATGTGGTTAAACAGCTTAGTTACACTCAATGTCAGGCAGATCTTACTTTTTTTGTAAGATATTGTGGTGATAAAATAGCTATTCTTGTAGTTTATATTGATGATATTTTAGTTACCGGAAATGATTTTGAGGAGATTCTTAGGCTGAAAAGGAACTTAGCTAATTCTTTTGAGGTTAAGGACCTTGGAAAGCTTAGGTATTTTCTTGGCATGGAAGTGGCCAAATCTAGCAAAGGAATTAGTGTGTCACACGGAAATATACACTTGATTTGCTGAAAGAAACAGGAATGATTGAAAGAAAACCATCAGAAACTCCTATGGAGACTTCTTGCAAGTTGAATTTAAAGCCAGATGGAGTATCTGTGGATAGAGGAAGGTATCAAAGGCTTGTAGGTAAACTTATTTATCTGTCTCATACAAGACCTGATATTTGCTTTCCTGTAAGTGTAGTAAGTAAGTTCTTGAGCAATCCTCCAGAGGAACATATAGAAGCTGTGTATCGAATTTTGAAGTATTTGAAGTCTACTCCAGGTGAAGGACAACTATTTGCCAAAAATGAAGATAGAGGTATAGAACTTTATACTGATGCAGACTGGGCTAGCTCACATGTAGATAGAAGATCTACCTCAGGATATTGCACTTATGTTTGAGGCAATCTTGTAACTTGGAGAAGCAAGAAACAATCTGTTGTTGCTTGAAGTTCAGCAGAGGCAGAGTTTAGAGCTCTTACTCTTGGTATTTGTGAAGGGTTATGGTTACTAAGATTATTGAAAGAACTGGGGATCCATGTGAAGGGTCCTATAAAGGCCTGGTGTGATAATGTAGCAATAATGGATATTGCAAAAAATCCTGTACATCATGACAGGACAAAACATATTGCAATTGACAAACATTTTATCAAAGAAAATATTGATTCACATATAGTTTAATTTATCATATGTTTCATCAGGTGCACAAGTGGCTAATATCATGACAAAAGCTCTGCCTAGGACAAGGTTTGATGGATTGAAGAGCAAGCTGGGAACGCATAATATTTATTTACCAGTTTGAGGGGGAGTGTTAAAAGTCTCACATTGCTTGCACTAATTTATCCTTTTATAATTGTTGTATTATTTTTTTTATTTTACTTTATTTTATTTTTCCCCATATGTTACGTCTTCTTTTATGAGGATTTGGGGGTAATTTTCTGTTCCTAGTTTTTAGGCAATATATTTGGGATTTATTAAGATTATGATAGATCCTAGAAACCCTATATATATAACTTATCTTCTAAATGAAAAGAATATATTGGAGAGGCTGAAAAACCTCAATATCACTAAAAAGAAAAAATTGCATGGATTTAAATTGACAAGAAAAAACTTACTGCATTTTTCATTTAAAATTTTGATTGGTATATCTATCAAAGATTCAATTATGATTGGCATTGCATTGGTTAGGATTACTCTAGAGAGTGATCCTGTTATTCATAAATTTTAGGGAAGGTATTTTTAATGCTAGACATTAAGGCCTGATTTATATTTTATGTTGCTCTTTCAAGAGGAAAGAAGTTATGACCTGGAAAAAAAAAAACAGAAATAAAGAGGGACGTGGTGCTATTGATGTGTGGTTAGAAACTTCAATAAAGGTGTTTGGGCTCTCAGGTCTTAGCCTTTGGCCATGATGTGACAATATCACATGTTTCTTCAATAGTAGTGGCTACTTCAGTTGAAATAGCTGTGATCACTCCATATAAATCCTAAGTTGTCCTGAAGATGCATCCTATATTGATTCCTCAAATGTGGTTTAACATTACTGATTTATTGATTGGATGAGAATTTTGTGAATGGCATCTCTACTGATAAGATAGTTGATGTAAGAAGGCTTACTAGCACATAATACTACAACCACATGGCATACTTGTCCTTGCACATGACAGGTTAAAAATCTACCATTCACCGAATGCCTTTTCTCTAGATCTCTGATGTATTGGATCTTCAAGAACTTCTTGTTGATGAAATTGGGTGGGTAGGTTATTCATTATTGACAGTTTTTTTTTTAATTCACTTTTTATTTTTTGCCTGATGTAAGTTTTCTATGAATTCGATGAGGAATTAGATGAGCTTGAGTTAATGGATTGATTTGTGATGTTTGTAATGCAAAACATATTAAGCCTCCTAGATATGGTAGTCTTTACTAACATCATATAATTGTCAATTGTCATTCTTGATTATTGTTTATAAGCTCTTGCATTGCAAGATCTGTTGTGATTCTAAAGAGATTTATCATTTATGTGTTACACCACGTTGTTGCCCTCTTAAAACAGCACAAAAAAATTGCAAAACTAGAAAAACAAAATTACAATAGACAAGGTCTATGTGCACTAAATTGCTGTCTTTTGCATGAGTTCATTGATAAGCTTGTACACTATACATGAGGAGGAGTTATTGGAAGATCAAAAGGATGCCCTCAAGGTAGCAAATAATGGAAGATATATGTATATATATATTATACTCTCCATGCTTATAGCATTAGGGTATGCTGATTCTTCAATTGCTTTAGGAATTTGGCAGTGAAAAAGTTTATAAGGCAAAGAAAGCTAATAGAGAGATATTTTTTGGTGATATCGATTCTGTTTCTGCATACCAGGTGTTTTGTTTTGCAATTTGACTTACACTTCTGTAAGCAAGGGAAGCTACAAAAAAGCAGTTGAGGAAATAAGCAAGGAAAGGAAGGCTGCATTTTAGCTTTTGTGATTTTATAGGTTTATTTGCATATTTGAGGAAAACTCAATATACATGTCAACCATTCAATATATATTAATTATCCTGAATTGCTTTAGTGTTTTTTATCAAGTTACTAGTTTTGGAAATTTAAAGATTTCATTTTCCTTTTTTTTTTTTGGAAATTTAAAGATTTCAATTTAAAGGTTTATATACTTTATTTTCCGGTTTAAAAGGCACGTTTTGGTTTTATTCTATACTTTTTTTGTTGTATCATTCATATATCAACTACGTCAATCGAAATCTCAATTGTCGTGATATCCACTGTTCAATAAATTAATTATTCAATTTGAATTCTCAAATGTCAATTATTTCTTACATTTATAAATTTATTTATTGAATAAATGACAACAAAGTAAGATGGTAAACATAAATATTTATGTGCTTTTACCATTGTAAAAGATTAAAAAAATAAAATTTCTTCCTGTTCTTGCAATTCTAGAATTTTAAAACTCTAGAGTAGATAGAAGCAAACCGATTTTTATCGTAAAGGAACTAACGTTTTCAATTTGAATTTAAAAAGTAGAACGCAATGGCATTTATTGCTTGAAATACTTGTGCAGACTGCACGGGTCGCTGTCTTGTTATTAATAAAAACATGATGTACAATTTTTGAGAGATTTAATTATGGAATATTAAATTGCAAAAAATTATATATTTATTAAGTTTTATTTTTTTTTATAAACATCAAGTCCTGATTAAAAATAGTAAGTGAAATGAAATGAAAATGACATTTAATATCGCGAGACTTCATAATTCTTAGAGCTTGTTTGGACACACAATGGTATGAAATTTTAAAAATAAAATAAAAAATATTCTTGTATACTTAAATAAAATAATAAAAAATTACTTTAAATAGTAATATGAATATAAATTTTTTAATTCAAATTTGATGTGCAGAAAAACAAATTGCACATACGATGCGAGAAGCAGATGAAATAACTTCATGAAATATTAAATATAAGAGTGTGCTCATCATGAGAGGAAAAAAATGTCCCGAAGGGCAAATATATAACGATAAAGAATCTGTGTTTGTGGAACTGCATCGATGCCCTTTTCTAAGTTTGAGCATTCCTATGGAATATACACTCGAGGAATTTAGCTGCCAGTTTGACATTATTAATTATTACTTTCTTCTTTTAAAAGAATTTTGCATTTTTTCTTTGCCACAATTTTTAAAATTTTTAAAATAATTACTTTAGCGTCATTTTATTAAGTTTTAACCCTTAAAATTTCTCTTAACTATGATCACACTTTACTTCAACTATGTGCAAACATTTCCAAACCCAAAAAAAAAAAATTGAATGTATTGCCTATATACGTACTAGCCAAGATCCGATTTACACAACACTTAAAAACGAAACAAATCTAATTTAGTTCTGATTAATAATCAGGAATTAAATTACCAAAAAATTCCCTATAAACGCACTACCACACAAGATCCCGTTTGTAGAACCAAAATCTGGAATTCATTCCAACATATTAGTCAATCAGAAGCTGTACTATTGGATCTTGATTCCTCTCAAACAGCCCACCATGAACAGAATCAAGTCTTTTAGGACCATGCCTCAATATGATATTTACCACACTTTTCTAAAGCCCTAAACCACCTCAAAGCAGCATCCTTTGAAACCCCATTTTCTTTACAAACAATTTCCTCCAGGGTTGATGATACATCTGCTGGCATTTTGGTTGAAGAACCTGCTATATAAATAGCAGCTCCCTCAGCTAATAGATTCCAGATCCTTTGGCTCTGTTCACGCATCTTATGCTGAACATAAACCTTCTGAGGCTGGTCTCTTGAGAAAGCTACATAGAAACCACCACCCCTTGCTTCTGAAAGTATGCCATCATTTTGTGAATGAGACAACCAGAAGTCTCGGTACAGAAAATCGCCAGCTTTGTTTCGACAACCAAAGAAGAAAACGATCGGTGCAGTTGAATTAGTTTTACTTTGTAATGCTCTTTCCTCCACAAATCCACGAAAAGGTGCACAACCAGTCCCAGGTCCAACGAGTATCAGGGGAAGCAATGGTGATGGAGGAGGAAGAGAACCTTTATGGATCCAGCCTGGAACGTAGATGGCTGCATAAAAGGAAAATAGTTAAGCACATAAATAAGTAAACATATATATATATATATATATATTCATTGTGCTCCTACCATCTTTGGGATCTAGTGAAGCTAGCCATGAGGAGCATAGGCCTTTCCTCTTCCTTTTGTAGGGTGTTGTCCAAGACACCACATTCACAGTCAAGTGCACTTGATTGGGGTGAGCTAACGGAGAAGAAGATATGGAGAATGCTCTTGCTTTTAGTGGAGGAACCAACTGCACTAGCCACTCAAATGGCATTTGTACAGATGGAAAATCCTCCAACACCTGCTTAATTTAAAGATACGACAGATCAATACATATGTATGAATATTAATTAAAACAGGATGATCACATGTGAAGATGAAAAACAAAATGCTTGTCGATGCAGACACGCAGGGAATACTTAAATTATTTTTAAATGGATGCCAAGTTTTCCACATTATCAAAATAACATAATCTCACTTTAATCTCAAAACACAGCTCTCAAACATTCCTGTATACCAAAAAAATATAGAACAGCTCAAAAGATTGGGAAGACAAAGCTAATATGAAAGTCATAAAGAAATTAGGGCATAAAACAACAATGAAGACTCTCAAAGGAAAATCAAGCATCATGCATTACTCATTAATTTTACCTCAAGAACAGTTCTCCGCTCCTTCTGGTTGTATTGATACAGGTCCTCTCTTCCTTCAGGTGAAGCAAAATATTTGAGTCGCTCCTTTTCATGTTCCACCGTTGCAAAGAAACTCATAACCTTGAATAATAAATAATTGATATGTAAGTTTTCACTGCAGTAAGTTACATGCATGTGCAAGTAAAAAGCATGATTATGAGTATAAAAAAAAAAAAAGCATGATTATAAGATTAGGTTTCGTGAACAAGCAACAATGTATTCAAGAAAGCAGCTACTTATATCATGCATCCTTTCCTTCTCAAAAATTTAAGAAAGCAAGCATCAGGCAACAGACTATATTCCTATGATGAAATATGAATATACATACAATCACAAAGGTAAAATAGAAGTGCCACACTTCTGAATAAAAAAGAAGAAGAAAAATTCTACAATAGGGTATAATGGCTTCTTTGTATATTAGTACTAACATCAAATAAAAGAAAAAAAAAAGTGAAGGCTACATGGCTACTCTGGATAGAAGAGTGAAAAGCCTACCCAAGGAAGTCCATATCTCTCTCTTTTGCCTTCTCTCTCTCATCGCATGCTTAAACATGATATTACTTTTTGTCCATCAACACAAACCCTAAACTACAATTTTCTTTTTTGACCAAGCCCTAAACTACAATAAATAAAAATAAAAGTATAAAAATCATACACAGCTCAGAGAAGGGCAGATGGACCAATCGGCTACTGGCACCAGTGCAGCTTTCATTACCTCTCATGATCTGTGTGAATAGTGCAGATAGCAAGATGACATAATTTGAATACAGACCAGTTTTGCAGGATTTTCTTAACTAATCCTGCCTGGTAAGTGGCAACAGCCATATAACTCACCAGCAGGGACTTTTGTCTCAGATTTAAGCTTCAAGTTTATTGGTTATTCATATTCCGTGAATTAGTTGGGCAGATTCAATCACCCTCTCACATTGGAGGTTTCTTCATAAATCAATTTGTTAAGTGTGATTTATGTTCCAGAAGCTGTCTCTGAAGACCCACAAACAGGAGTGAACCACCACTTACCCTAAACCTCTGATATCATTACATCAAGCAAAACCAAGATCAAGAAGCCCCCACAAAGAGTGTTCTATCATAGTGGGGAAAGAGAGTGATTAGGGTATCAACATTTAAGATATCTTAAGAGCCCAATGTCTGTGATCTATCAAACAATTATTCAAGCCATTTCATTTTATTCTATTTGATTTCTAAAGATAAATGACTTTAGCATTTTAGTATTAAATTGTCAAACCGTCTAATCGAAGGTGATTGAGAGGTTTACTAGTGCCATTAATAAACTTGGTTATGTACAAAATCAGCCTGATCATACATTATTTTTCCAATGCACTAACGGGAAGAAAACAATTCTTATTGTCTATGTTGATGATATTGTTATTACTGGTGATGATGATGCTGAAATAGCAAGGTTAAAACAGAATTTGGCGACTGAATTTGAGGTCAAAGATTGGGGTAAGCTGAGATATTTCTTGGGTACAGAAATGGCAAGGTCCCATAAAGGAATCAGTGTCTCACAAAGGAAGTACACACATGATCTTTTAAAGGAGACAGGAATGCTTGGGTCAAGGCCGGTAGATACGCCAATGGAATCAAATTTCAATAATGGTTTAAAGCAAGAGAGAGCTCCAGTTGACAAGCACAGGTATCAAAAACCGGTTGGTAAGCTAATATACTTGTCCTATACTAGACCAAATATTAGTTTTCCAGTCAATATGGTTAGTCAATTTATGCATAATCGTCAAGAAGAACACATGGAAGCTGTTTATAGGATCTTGAAGTATTTGAAAATGACACCTGGACAAGGCTTGTTATTTACTAAAGGACAATAAAGAGATATTCAAGTGTATACTGATGCTGATTGGGCAGGTTCAATTACCGACGGAAGATCAACAACAGGGCATTGTACCTATGTTTGGGACAACCTAGTAACTTGGCGTAGTAAAAAACAGCATGTGGTTGCTAGAAGCTCAGCCAAAGCCAAATATAGAGCACTTGCTCTTGGAATTTGCGAGGGAATCTGGATTACTAGAATATTGAAGGAGCAGGAGATTGATGTGTCTCGCTCAGTGAAGGTATGGTGTGATAATATAGCTGCCATATGAATTGCTAAAAACCCTATTCAGCATGATTGCACAAAGCACGTTGAAGTGGATAGGCATTTCATCAAAGAAAAGATTATTGATCTATCCTGTGCATCTTCAAATCTTCAAGTGGCAGATATCTTGACCAAGGCCCTTACTAGAGCTAAGTTCGAAGAACTAAGAGGCAAGCTGGAAATGATAAATATCTATTCACCAGCTTGAAGGAGAGTAGCCTATGTTACCCTAAAAGCCCAATAAGTGTCGTTTTTATCTTCTAGTTTATTTGCTTTTATGTTTCAGATTTGATTAGATTTGTAATGTTTTATCTTGTCCTGTACCTATAATGTGGGGTTTGATATGATTTGATGTTAATCCCTTATCACTATATGTACCCCTTACTACCCAGTGAATAAGCAAGGGATTCTGCCCTAAGTTCCTACAAACAACTATATAGCATGACAGGGCAATGCTGTTCTAAATTGACATTATAACGACAGTAAAAAACATACTGGATCTTGCCTCAAAGAAATACCGTCGAGGGGAAGCTGAAGCTACATCCATTGTCAATTCCACAAAAGTCTTCAATTTTACACGGTTTATAGAGGCATATGCACCACAGTTATTCATTTCTCTGGGACTAACCTGAAATTAATGAAATTGCTTATAAGAAAATATTAGAACTAAGAATATTCACATAATTATCACAAGATGTATGCAATGAACTAAATACTTGCGTAAATATATCAAATAATGAATAATGAATTTGCTAGAAAATGCCAGTAAGCTGGATGACAGTACAGAAATTGAACACACTAAATAATTCCAATATTCCCAAAAATAACAAACTGAAAGTCACAATTTTCAACTTTTATGAGAAACTGAAAACAGATTTTTTATAATTTTTTCAGTTCACAAACACAGAATCACCAAATCAGTGGCAAAAAAACCCACATAACATTTTTTTTTTGGGAGAAAGAAAAATCTGTATCACATCCATGAAAGCTCATTGTAGCTGATCATACATGTCAACTGTCTAATGATATTTTTGAAGGATGCATTTATGGAAATATTAGTACACATAGGCAACTTAGAGTGAACTCAGTGCAAACATCCAAGAATCTCATGTATAGAATAATTAGAGTATTCTCAAATATAACAGACATAACTCACAGTAATAAATGAATCAGGATTTAATTTGCAGCGCTGAATGAAAGCATCAACTGCAGCTGGATCTTGGCTAGGGAGAACTTCAAGGACATCACCAATGTCATATTCAATAACCTAAGGAAAATCATAAATGTACAATTACTTCAAAATAGGAAGCTGAATAACCATGGAGATATTTATCACACGAAGTAAAATCAAATTTTGAAGTAGAAGTAAACAACGTTGTACCAAAGTAATAAACTGATAAATAAAACATACATAATGAGTCTAGAAATATTCAAAATCCATCTTATACACATTTATACAACAAGGTTATAGGGAACAAGGAAGCTTACATGTGAAACAAATTCAAATTCAAAGTGACGAACATCTTTTCCGCAGTTTGATCTGGTCAAAGGAGGATTCTTTACCTGCACGATAAGAAGTAGATATATGGAATAATACAAGAGATAAAGGATGAACTTGTGGAGCGATTTGAATTATATAAAAGAGACTGAGAGTCCCAATTACATAAATTTATTAATTATTAATATCTATCACTAAAATTCAACCACTTAACACACAAGATTGACATATTTAAGCAAATATTACTACTTTCAATAAGCAAATGACCTTTCCCTTGAACCAACAAATCAGACTCATCAATTTTCCAAACAATAAAATGCACAAAACTGATTGCTTGGTATTCTAGGCAAGGGGCCAGTACCTCCCCCATGTTCACAGGCAAGGTGTTATGTGATATATTTAAAGTGCTTTTACTTCATGCTTGTCATCATATGATTTCCTATGTTTTGGAGCAACTGTTATGTTCATTTTATTATGACCATAGTGCAAGCGCTATATGTTAGCATATATGTAATCTTTTGTTGATTGCAATAGATTTATTATGATGCTTTAGATTAAAAATAAAATAAAATGAATAATGATACAAAAGCTGATTATTAGCTTTGACTTACAAGCCTTGATTCATTGTCATTGAATTTCAAGACAGTTCTTTCTTTACTTTGAAAACAAAAGACTGCATAGAGAGAATGAAATACATGGCACTAGGAATGGGATTTTCAAAAACATACAAAATTTATTATGACCATAGTGCAAGCGTTATGATGTTAGCATATATGTCATCTTCTGTTGATTGCAATAGATTTATTATGATGCTTTAGATTAAAAATAAAATAAAATGAATAATGATACAAAAGTTGATTATTAGCTTTGACTTACAAGCCTTGATTCATTGTCATTGAATTTCAAGACAATTCTTTCTTAACTTTGAAAACAAAAGACTGCATAGAGAGAATGAAATACATGGCAATAGGAATGGGATTTTCAAAAACATACAAAATTTATAAGAAATAAAACCAAAAAGTTGAATAATCAGCACAGAAGGGATCCTCAAGATTATATTCTATTTATCAATGTGAGTAAAATTGTTTGTTAATATTAGCTCCTCGATTGAATTAAGCAAATGACTTGACTCACACCAAATATCTTAGATGGCAGATTAAGGTCAGCTTAGCTCTTGGCAATGTTGTTTCATACACATTCTTACAGAGTTAAATGTTACCCATATATCAACTCCAATAATTGAACTACACCATACACATTCTCCTCTGTTTTTTTGGCTATTTATACTGCCTTCATCTTTTGGATGGAGGGGGAATTACAATCACAAAAAGGAAGTGGATGGGCCTTTCCAAAACCTAGATTGATACACTAATTACAATCCCCCACACTATTCGTTGCATACAGACCAGTGTATATCAAATGTCTTGTCCTTTACTTTAAAAGAGCTACTGAACTATTCAATTCATAATATGACTAGGGTCATGCAGTACAAACTAAACAGGTGGACAACACACAGAAACCTATATGTAGATCACTTCAGCTGGCTTTAAGCAGAAATGGGCATATTCTACTTATAGTAATAATTCCAACAACACTGTAATTTATATCAAATACCATCTTAAGAAAGCACCCAGGCCTACTTCTGTCAGGATGGGATATGCCAGGATGCATTGAACGAGCACCTTCAATTTGAATCTCATTATACATTAAATCTGGAAGTCAATCACATATGTAACTTGTCAAATATAATAAGTGCAACCAAAGTTCTATTACAAATGGAGCAAAGAAGATGTGAGTTGAACTAAACCCATTACAATTACATCTCAAACACACAGAGCCATGAACAATGTAAAGAACAGAAAACAAATTATTTACAATAAAGAAAGGCACTTTGAGATAGCACCATTTTTTCTATAAAAGATGAAAATGCATTTACAACAAATATACAAATGAGGACATAGGGTACCCTCTGAAGGAAAAACAGCAAACACGTTATGGTATATAAGCTTATATGATGAATAGCTTATACAATATTAACCAATGTTTCTAATACTATCATGCCTTATCCTACGTGATGGTGACCAAACAAAGCTTAACTATTAAGGGAACATTGCAAGTCAACAAAAAGTTAAATAACTTATTACCTGAGGCAGTAGAAAATTGTGACTCCACATTGTCAGTATCATGATATGTGATTCGAACTTTTGGCTGATCAATTAATATTGCATCTGGAATCATGACATCAGTGCCATTAGGGAAGAATTCAGGTTTTGTCACACTTAACACTCTCCATAGAGATAACATCCAAGGATCCAGAGCACCTTCATAGCTGCAAATGAGTATACCATCTAGATAAATCAATAATCCACTCATTTTTCAAACTTTTCATATTCCACATGCACAAAGGTTATTGTTTCATCCAAATAAAACAAAACTTTCTTATTTGACAGCATATTACATAATCTTACCCTGAAGGGTGTTGATCATCTGCCAAACCTCTTTCTAAAATAGTTGTTCCTCCAAGGTCCATCAATCTTTTGTCAAGCTTCTTTGCAACAAACTGTAATTTTGTGTATGCATTTTTTTATTGAAGATGAAAGCTATATATACAAGCATATCTACTAAAATGGATAAACATATTTTCATTAAACTGCAGTTGTAGAATTACTCAATTGAAGTCATTTTCACAATCAAACAATTCCTATTTCAGCATGAATTAGCAGTGGAATCAAGATGAACTCTGTAGGTGAACCAAGCATCACTCATTAATCTTAATTGAGTATTATGTTAGTTTATCTTTATCTAAGGTATGGAACACAATACTACCCAACAAAAACATGCAGTATACTATAAAGAATCATACAGATACGTAAATCAATGGCCTTACATTGTATTTCAGATATCCTGAATCACCCAAACCAAATACAGCATAAAGAACCCCATTCAGCCAATGCTTGCTCAGGTTTTTCTGTAGAAGATACCTCCAAAAGACCTGCATAGTCAAAAGAAAAATCAGTGAAACAATAAACTCTGGGAAAATGAAAATTATCTTCTCACTCCACCGTACCACTTCCATGCCACTAAAACAAGAAGGAAATAAAAGACACTTTTAATTAACCTTCATGGAATCTGGTGTGTCCCCCTGGCCTGTGGTTGAAACTACAAATATCACAGCCTCCTCCTTTGGTAATAAGCTCTGTGAACAAATATTTTTGGATAAAAGAATTTGTATCAAAAAGAGAGAAACATACAAGAGAGATGTCCTCCAAAAGAAACTGAAATTAAGATAGAGAGCCAGAGTCTTCAACAAGTAACAAAGCTGCCCAGCTCTTTTGCATAAATGACAGGCAAGCTGATACATAATAAATAAATGACATGTGACATGCATATGGTAGTTTAGTTTGTTATGTACAGTTATAATAATTGTACTGTTATAATTGTCAGTACCAACAACTATATAAGGAGTTGTAGGGGGTTGGGCTCAGCAATGTATTGACTCTCGTGAACTTAATTCAGATTTCTCTCTTTTCTCCCTCTCCCTCTCGTTTCCTTCTCTTCTCCGATCTTCTACCTTTCTTCTTCCTATCTTTTCTATTCAAAACATATCACAAGCCCTTAAAGAAATTACAAGCAGAAAACTAGAGAGAGGTCACAAACACTATCTTGATCACATAAGATATCTACAGGCAACAGAGCAGCATTACAGATATAGGCATTCTGCTCCAGCCAAATGCATCAAAGTATTGCCAAAGGAACACATTTCCATAAAGCCTTGTGATCCTTTTTCAATCCTAAAACATTGAAACAAGTCAAGACAAACAGCTCTAATTGGTGCCAAACAGTTTATTCCATAAGAAAATCGCTACCCAAGAATCATAACCAAAATAACTGAGCAACATTTTCAGAACCATACATGCCCATGATAAAATCAAAACATTAGACGCAGGTGCTGTGTTAGGTGAGTGAATGTTAAATATGTCATTAGTATTAATTCTATTGAGTACCATACAAAAAATTGGTAGTCCCCCCGGCCACCGGGGGGGGGGGTGTGGTGTGTTTGGTTTTGGTTTTGGTGGTGTGTGTGGTGGGTCCAACTGGCCGCCCTCAAAATAAATGAGCAAAGCACCAACGAGCCAACACAATAAACAAAATCTTGTACCATAGTCCTATATGCAAGGAGTAAAAGACACTCCCTTATATTGTAGCTATTCCATTCCGATCATGCACTGGTGGACTGGATAAACTAAACCCCACATTGCCACAATTTTGGCCTCCTCATTAATCAGATCAATTTTACTCATATAAATTGCATTGTGCACGCTATGCATCGGATAGAAATGACATGACAATTACAATTAAAAACCTTGAAGACACTGAACTTTCGAAAGTTTCACAGTATTTAAATTCAAGCATCAATAACTACGAATTTATATTAGAAAACCACAGCGGAAGCATTTTCTCCGCGCCTACACCAGGCCATTTTTACTTCAACCTACCATGGCTTTAATATCTATAACAACTCGATCAATCATGACCCTCTAATATATTTTCTCGCACTATCGCAAGAAAAACAGAAATTACTGATCCTCTGGCTGGCAAAAACAACGAAACCGCATCTGAAATTGCAATCTCGTCTTTGGTATAGAAATAGAGAAAGCAACTCACAGGGTCATACTCGTCCATGGAATGAAGCTTGACAGGGCAAAATCTTCGTTCGGCTTCGCGACCAAGCCGCTCCGCTGCATCCAATGCATTTCCAGTCTGAGTAGCATACAGAATCAGTAGCTTCCGCCCGTCTTCCATGACAAAGAATCCAATTCCACAACCCAAAAAAAAAAAAGGTTTTGAATTTGATATGGAATGAAGAGTTTGAAGGAAAAAAAAAAAAAAAGAATTATTGACAGCAAGGGAAGGTATGGTTTGAGTTATGGATTAAGCATAACCGGGAAGAAATATATGGGAGCAATATGTGAAGAATTGAACTGGAAATGGAGGCAAAAGATATTAAATCAGTGACTTGTGGCGACTACACAAGAAGGAATTGGATAGTAGGGATTTTTCTTCTCTTTTTTTTTTTATTTAAATAGAAGTAGATATTATTAGCTAGCCATGACAATACTGCCTGCGAAATTTAATAATTAAATTAGGTTTTAGGTGAATAAATTAATATATTTTAAATATTATAAATAAATAAATAATTATAAAATTAATATTTAATTTAAAATAAAAAAATAAATTTAACATTTTTAATTTTTATATATTTTATAAAAAATTAAAAATATTATTAATGAGTTTTATAATTAAATATTAAAATTTAAATAAATTAATATTTATTTATAATTATATTTTAAATTTAAAATAATTAATTAATATTTTATTTTTATAGTATTTGTTAAATAAATTTATCCTTATTAATAAATATATATCATAATAATATTTATATAATATTATAATATATAAATAAAAAAATTTATATAAAAAATAATACTGCTTAATATTAAAAATAATATTATTTTATCTTAAAAATAAAAAATATATATTTAAAAAAATTTTAAAATAAAAATCAGAACAATTCAAATTAATGTTGTACCAATTTCTAAAATTTTCTAATCTTCATCTGTGGTTGCCCAGACCGAGCACTAGTTTTCATTCAAATCGGTCAATCTTGTTTAATTTTTTATTTCTTGATATTTACAACTAACTTAGTTTAATTATCGAAGAGTTAGATGATGTAATGGAAAGAGTATAAATATATGATATGAGATGATAATTATATAAGTTTTAAATGAGTTTATTTGGTATGTTAAGAGAATGTAAAAAATAAATTTATTTATTATATTTAATTAGTACAAATAGAAGGGAAGAAACTAAAATGTCCCTAAATTAAAAAGAATAAATCCCTGGTCTTCTTCCACCCTCATCAGCGACACCTCACCCCCATCACAACCACTGGCAGCACCCCTCCTTTCTTCTACCTTCGCAAATATATAGATCTCAGCACAAAATAAAATCAACCAAAATCAAAGAAGAAAAAGAACAAGAGGGGAGATAGAGACCTTGAAAGGTGTTGAAGCTTCAAAGATGGCACGTGAAAGAGAGGGAAGGTGTGATGTGAGATGGAGGACAAAGCTTCGAAGCACATGATGATGACGCTAAAAGCCCTATGACAATGAACAACACGGTGGAACTCCAAATCTCATAAAGGATGAGGATGCTGAAGTTGCAAACTTGGACAAGAATAGATAACGTTTGATGGAGGATGAGGATGGACAATGGTGGATGGAAGATGAGGATGGACAATGGTGGACGGAGGACAAGGATGGATGATGACGATGGAGACATCGACAGTGAGGAAGAAGAAGAGGAAGAAGGATGAAGGCCAAAGATCTGGTTGTCTTTTTTTTTTTTTAACTGTGAAGGGTATATAATTCATTTACCCTCACGTCACTGTAGGGATTTCACAAGAATTATTGGAAATGCTCAATTTTACCTTAATTTATGTAGTTCAAGTTACTTCATGTAAAGTGTAGTACCGAACTAAAATATAACCAAATAAGTTAAGTTAGATAATGTAATTAAGATTACTTTCATTTAACCACCATAAGTAAAACAAATGGGTTGTTATGGTTTGAAACTTAAATTTACCTCACTTGAATCTATTATAGACAAAAAATTTAAGGGGAAAAAAACCCAAACTTTCTAAAATCAGTAGTCAAAATATACTTTTGGAAAAATTATACAAAAAGATGCATGGTGAGGAATCATTTTGGCAATTGGATTAGATGTGCATGGAAGAATAATGGAGATTGTAGTATGGTGGAACCTAAGGCCGTAAAACTAGACTTATTTTTGGGTAAGAAAAACTCAGAGAGTTGGGTTCCAACACTTATGATAGGTCTTACGACTCAAGTATTGCTTATAAAGGTAATTATAAATTGTTCACTAACAAATTCTTATATTAATAGTAAAATTTGAATTCATATCCTTACAAAATATAAAGTAATTCCTTATTAAGCTCTATATTGATTCAAAAAACTCAGAATTTTTTGAGACGTGATTGACAAGAACAAATTCAACATATATTTCATGAAGCAAATAAGTGTGCGGATTTTCTCACTACGTTTGCAAATTTGCAAAATCTCGATCTTTATATATTCGAGCAACCACTGCTTGATCTGGTTAGAATTCTTGTTGATCATGCTAAGGGCGTTTCTCATGTTGGATTTTGGACTATGTACTGTTTAAACTTTTGCTTTTACATGAAAATGTTCTGTTTAAACTTCAGATATTCATATAGTCTTTTTTCCTTTTTGGGCCAGAAGACTCATATAATCATTGTTGTTTTCCTTTTATTACAAAAGAAAATATAAAAGAGCCTTTGAAGAATCAAAATATAATAAATTAACCATTATACCCCCATAAGATTTATATATGTATATATATTAAATCAAATAAAAAACTTCTCTTTGAACGCATCTTTCTCTTTGGGGCAAAAAAAAAACCATCCATCAACATCATCTATCTCATCCTTTCTCCCTGACCTCCATCTAATCTTCAAGATTTACTTCAAAATCCAAAATGTCATCTTCCCTCTAGCAATTGGTCATCATTTGTTTGAAATGATGGTAGTATCAGCCTCCAATAATATTCGAGTCTACTCGTTAACGCGACTTACATATTAGCCTCCTTGAAATGTTTTTGTGTACTCTAATATTGAATTATATGATAAGCGAAGGGTCCTTCTTTTTGGGGTTGCAAATCAAGTTCATTATGACCCTCCGACTTTCATATGATTAAATATTAACCAATTTTTTATTATTTCGCCTAAGTTTTGAACCACACAAGACACTAGATTTGACGGTTTTTTTGGTCAAACCGATTGATTCGGTTTCCATGATTTTGGGAAAAAAATAATCATCTTGTCAAACTTGTCAACAGTACTGGTTATTTATAAAGTTAATCGTGGATACAAATGAAAAAAACTATGGTCGAATATGTTAACGATGCATGAAATACATCAATTAATTTCAAACACTGATAATTTACATGATTGAAATGTTTATAACAGCATTCTTTAATCTTGTGTTCAGCGAAGCCAATATTTGTGCCGACTTGCTTGCGAATCAGCTGATTTTAAACTTTTACGCTCTGGCTAGTATAATGAGCCTTCAGGCACTGATACCCTGATCATTTTGTTTTGTATGGCTGTGACCATAGTGTTTTCAATTTAAATTAAAAAAAAAAAAAAAGCGTAGGGTGGCACCAATATAAACGATAATACGTTGGCAAGATTACCATACACAGGAGGTAATAACTACAAGTTCTCGTATCCTTCAGTTGACTTGTACCATACGCTTTGTGGTGCTCAGTAGTCAGCAATTTGTTCTTATTTCGTACTATCTTCACTTTCTACAGGACCATCATCCTTCCCTTGTTGCTGGTCACAGCCCTTGTTTTCAGTTATATTGCTTTCCTTGGCATCTTCGCAGCCGCTAATCTGTTCATTGCTATCCAATTCACATGAACGTTGTTTGAGTACTGGAGAATCTGAAACTTCTTGCTCGGGGATATGTTCTTTGTGAAGACAATCAGCCTCTAATTCCTCTTCAACTGATACTTTTGCTTCTTCGTCGGCCTGATGATCACCAGAAACAAGTTCAGTACCTGGGATTGATGCTTTCTTTTCTTGAGCCTCGTGAATTTGCGGTACTTCCTCTTTTCTAGGCTCAACATCATGCGGCTTGTCAGTGCTGTCATTGGATGGAATATCACATTGCTCCATCATTAATTCGTCACATGCAGGCTGGCTCTGTGGAGACATCTCTGCACCAGCAGTCTTAGATATCACTTCCTCTTTAATTTCCTCTGAATTTTCAGCATCGGACACAGATTTGGATGTAGAATGTTCTTGATTCCCATCATCATCAATAGTGCCCTCCATATAAGATTTTTCAACCAGCTTTTGGTCCTCACCAGCTTTCTCAGTTTCTGATTCATCTCCAGCATCATTTGTAGATACGGGAAAAGACTGAAAAGCATCCCAATCGTCTTCACTAACATCATCTTCTTCTTCCATATTATTCTCATCTGTTTGCACTGTGGTAGGTGGAGAAGAAGGTTTCTCTTCACTTTGTCCTGCCGGCTTTGGTATTTTTACATCCAAAATTGGTACCTTTAGTTCTGTAGTATTTTTGTCAGGTGTTACAGACGCTCGGATTATCTCCTGAATGTAGAAAACATGTACATAAACAACATGAATAAGCAGCCACAATTACCATTAATTGGAAGTTTAGTACTTAAGCAGAGAAAACATAAGGAATTTTCCATTTTCTTCAACAAAATCGTCATCACCCTACCAGACAGCTTACTAGTGATTGTTCAAGTTACATAAGGATATGCCAACTGAACAAAATAAAGTTCAACAACCAATCTACTTCAGATATATCGGAACAAAAAAGGTACCTGAAGTTGCTGGCGGTGTAGTGGAGGCATTGATAGCAAAGCATCCTTGAAATGAACTGCTGACGAAGGAATTTGAGCAAGGCGAGAAACAAGCTTAATGGCTGTACTTCTTAAATCACTGACTTCCTGTCATTTGTTTGCATGATCAAAAGAATAAATAACAAAACTTAGAAAATCTAGTTCAAGATTCAGATTTTTCAGTTAATATAACCTGAGAGAATCCATCCCCAGTTGACAAGAAAACCATAACAATGGCCTCTAGAAGTAGATTTGTATAACCTCTCTGGCAATCCTTCCCTCTGGACAGGGTTTGTAATAGTACCATGAGACTCAAGCACTCACTAGCAATGGTTACTGCTTCTTTAGTTATAGGATTCTGCTGGTATTAGAAATGTAAAAGTCCATCAGAATACTTGAAATACAGTATTCGACGACCAAATGATATGGAGAAATGGAAATATAAACCGTGGCTAATGTCAATAGTAAAGACACATGCATTTACCACCCGTACCTTCAACATTTTGCGGATCAAGGTGAAAATATAACCTATAAGTTCTCCAACAAAAAACATTACGAAGCTGGAATCTTCTGTATTTGCACCTTTTTGAACAGTGACTTTAAGAACTTGCAAACCAATTACTTGAACCTAACAAAAAGAAATTTCTATCAAGTTGTTTTTCTTTCTGGGTATCAATCAGCTATGATATTTCTACCATATTTTGATATACCTGCATATTAGAATCGGTAAGTATGGTTTGAAGACATCTAACACAATATCTCAGTGTGCTAAAGCAGGTGGAGTTGCTTTCTTTGCAATCTTCAAAGCATTCAACTTCAAGAGCCAGTTTAGCAATAGATACAACTTGTTCAAGAGAAAATGCCAGCTTCATTTGCAATAGTTTGCCCTTGTTGAATCTTTCAACCTCCAGCAGATGAAATCCTTCAACGCAATCCTTAGCCAGTGTAGCCACAACACTTAAACAAGTTCTAAACATTTCTCTTAGATGAATACTATCATCAAGCTTAGACTCATCTGCACCACAGAGTGGAGTAAAGATCTATCAATTGTCATAACTTAAGGAATCATAATTGAACTTCACTTCTAAGTTAGCTTGATTTCAATTCAAGCATCTGGAATCTTGCAGGACAAAATTTGTTCTGTCCACAGAAATGCCCCAAATTACATGCATAAAACGAACACTTGTATGTTGCCAAAAACAAATAAACAAACACTTGCAACAACCAAAGAGAAAAAAAGCATCAGGAAATGAATGAGAGAAAAAAAGCATCAGGAAATGAATGAGAGAAGGAAACATAAATGCAGGCCAAATCAATTACAATTAGAAACTCTCACCATCAATGACTCTCTTTAATAAAGGATATGTGCAGTTGACCACGTCAATTGCTTCAGACAAGCAGAATTCAGTGGAAGCCTCCTTAATGCACCTGTAGCCACTTAAAATAAATCCCAGAACCACTGATTTTGATTGCTTTTGCATCTGACATGATATAAGATCAAATCAGCTCTAAAGATAAAGTGTATCAACGAATGCAGACAAATAAAATGAATAAATTACACAATCACTTCAATGTGTATGACTATTGAAAAAAATATATATAGCTCAGATACCAGTCATCAGTAATATAAATAACTGACAAACCTTGGTTTCAACATGGTGCATAACCCCCTTTGTCGTGCTGCATAGTGTACGCATCACTTTTTCCTCCCACACTGGATGACCCACTGAATGTGAGTCGGTACTGGAGAACAGAAAAGTAGGAATAACTAAAAAGAGAATCTTTTACGGAAAAAGGCCCAAGAAACAATTGAAACAACATCAAATTCCCAATTCACCATAGATATATTACCTCTGAAATACTCTAAAAAGGTAATCAAAGCAAAGCTCCACTGCTAAATAAGAAAAATTTTCACTATCAAAAAATTCTTGTGGACAGTTCTGCACAACCTGTAAGAAGAAAAACATTAACCTGAACTATTATGTGTCAAAAAAATTGGCCTAAGCAACAAATAGGTCACTAGATTAACATGCCAGAAAGGAACAAATCATGCTTTACCATGAATTGTGGCAACTAAATGTGTTAAAGATTAATTTTAAAATCATTCAAGGACTTTCACTTAAAAGCTCAAGCTTTTGAGCTGAAGTGGTCCTTGACTACTTCTATCCAACAGCCACACAAAAGAGGAGATAAAATAAATGAAGAAATATGCATAATTGAGATTCTACAAAAACAGTCGAATGTCTACCTGTGACAAAACAGATATTGCAAGGCTATTCCATGACATATCCAAATAGGTGGAATATGAAAGAATCTGCATCAATTACACATAACAAGTAAGCATTCGCATTTATCCAAAAGGAAAAGAATTACCATGAGTGCGCAAGCAGTTGACTACTCAGCAACCTAACTCCCCTTAGGGAATCATGCAGTAGTTGACATGTAGTGATATATTAATGTAGAGCGCAGATAAGATAATTTTTTTCTTCCTTGTACATGTCAATATTATACCTTGAACTAAAAAAGGAAAGAAAAAGAAAATTAATTTTATGTCAGTAGAATTTAAAAGTTTCAGGTCCCCTAAATTCCAACGGTACCCATATGGCTCCAAACAAGATATTGCAGATTCAAATGCATATTAACACCATATATGGAAGAGACACTAAGTGATATTAATTAGCTCTACTGCATCACCAATCTATATGTTGCATTCAACTACCGACATACTTGTAAACCAATTTGCAACTTTTCCAGTTAAAGAATATACATATTGAGTTCACTTAGGCTCAAGCATATCCTAGGCCTAAAGTGTTGATGAATTCATTAGAGTAAGAACAACGCCTTTATATGTCCAAACAAAATTATTAAACAAGCAAAAAGAAATATCATCTAAGGAAATGTGAAGCTTTATAAGGGCTTATGCTTGGGCTTATCCATATAACCAAAATAGCTTGCTTAAGCTACTTGGTTAGGATTACCACAAGTTTATATAGCCTTTATTATTCTTATCACTTTTAGATGTAGGACTTCTATTCTCCAACACAAAACAATATATCATCTTCAAAGGACTCAGCAATGAGGAATTGAGCACTCAGACATTACAGAATCCAGAATGAAATAAAATGTTGCAACTGAACTCTAATGAGATTACAACACGCCCATGATTTTATTTATAAATTAGAAGGAAAAGACTTGAAAGGATCACCACCTGCAGTAGTTCTCTGCAGATATCCATGGTAAGGAATCCCCCTCTAGAAAATCTTTCAGTTATGAGAAATTGAAAAACTAGTAAATCAATTTCATATAACTTCAGCCCTGAAGGATTCCCTTCACTAGCTGGTAGGTCTGGGCCATGGTTAGCGTTAATAGAAGCCAGCTTTATAATGGGCTTGCGAAGGGAAGGATCTTTTGACTGAAACAGACTTAGAAGAGAAAACCCCCACAGGAACTGGAAATCTTCCTTGCTCAATTCAACCATGCTATATTCAGATGCAGAGCTACTTTTTTGGTTGTTTTCGGTTGAGGCCCTGGGGCACTCATTCCCTTCAAGGCCCACAGGAACTGCATCAAGTGCAAGTGCTTGCAATATTACAGACCAAGATTCCTCCAAGCATGGCTGCAACTTTGAAGAAGCAATAGGTGATTGGATTCCTTCAAGGAACAGATTCCACTGGGGGGAAAAAAATAACAGACCAACTAAAATAAGAATGCAGCCATGGAGAAATTAGCAGTTTCTCAGTATTCTGGGTTTCATCTCCAAGATGAAAAGCAGACTCATGGAAATCTAGTACGTTACATATTCAGGCTTACCTTCCTTTTTGGACTCAAGCACAAACATATACAACTATAGTCCTTCAATGTACGGATCCAGTACTTCCCCAGAATACTTGAGCTCTTCCGGAACAATGGTAACAATGCCAGGTATTCATCTAGAACTACATCATCGTGCTTCCTCATTGATGTATATATATAACATTTGAGAGAAGCATGAGCAGCCAGAAGTCTTATTTTGATCTAAAACATGATTTTTTCAAACAAAAGAAAAAAAAAAGACAAAATAGTAAGATATCAAACTATCTAAAACAAAACAAATAGAAAAAGTGTATATTACTTGAACAGGTGCAAAAGAGATTGGAGTCAACATACCTTGCTTGTGACCCATTCTGCAAATGAAGGATAATAAATGTTCTCAAAGTCATGTAGTGGGCGAGAAATTAATGAAAATATACGCTTGACCACCACTTGATCTCCACTAATTATTCCACTTGTCAGTATCTGAATTTTTCACATATTACAATGTTAATCTTATGTGTTTGACTTAAATTGCATGTTTGTGAACCTACCAAAAATACTTTTGGCCCCAACAAAAATAACTCAAGCTACTCTGAGAGATCTAAAATTATTTTTAGGATAACAAAAGTACATGTTCTTTTGGTTGGGGGGGGGGGGTGTTCTATAAAGTTAATGAAAAATGAACGATTAAAATTTAGACCTTTGTAGCCAAGTGCAAGCCTGCCTCCAGCAAACTAGGACTAGAAGATGTGTCCAAGGTAGTACGAACTGCAGATACTAGTTGGGCCTATATATAGCACACTTTAATTAATTTTAAGTGATTCAAGAAGCTAAAAATTATCAAAACCATAAACACCAAGCATAAGTCCCTATGAAGTCTTTTCAGGAATACATAAGCAAGCAGGAATTAAAGCACGCTTAATTAAACAGGAAAAAAAGATCTTTACTGCTGTCATGCAAACAACCAGGGGAGACAGGGATGGGGGTTTAAAGGCGTCCGATCATATACCTGATACTGTTCTAGTAGAAGATGTCCAGGAAGCTCAGGGTCTGCTACTTTTTCAAACTGTTGCTCCATATTCACAAATGGCACATTAGCAAGAAGACTTTGACCAGTTAGGATATGATGAGAATAGAATAAGATTTAGCAGAAAACAAAAGCTAATAATTATGTTCCTGTAAGATCTTCATAGAATTAACTGATTGAACATTTTCATTTATTTATTTTTGAAATAAAACTGGCTAAGCTCTGTAACACAAGGTCAACCAGATATAGTTTGTTTTGCAGATTAAGCATTGATCATGCTAGTCCCAATTACACTCGTTAGGGTATGTGCTTGAACATCCACACTGCCAAAGATTCCAATTTAATTTTAGCTTCATTGGAGCATTCTTCTTTTCATTCCCTCAGAACATGTTTTGTCACCGTGTTTGAGTAGGACTGAATAATCATACTTTTATATGTACGTTTCTTAAGTCACACGGGAATTCCTATTATAGTAGTATTAATGATGTAAGTCTACATTTCTTCTTGTGATAATGAAACGATAACAGTATAACCACTCAAATCTGAAATCATAGACAAGTATTTGTAAAATGTGGTGTTAAAATTGGTATGTTATTAAGTTTGTTGCATATCAATAATCATGTTTTAGGAGTTCACGAGTTTTAAAGTGAATTCACCAGATTTTAGAGAGACGTGATACTGCAAAAAGCTCCAATTGGACACATTTAAACTCATTTTAATACAAACTGCAAATACCCAACACAACCATGAATACAAAAATGCCAATAAGCTTACAAGGGTCTCAGAAGAAGACTCAGACATCAAAAAAGGAAAAAGGGGATCGGGAAAATGATAGACAAAAGGCACAACCACAAGGAGAGAACTGAGTTGCACAATATCATGTTTCAGAGAGAAACGTTACCTTGTCCACGATGGTGCCAAGGAGACCCACACCAACTGGCTGCATGTCCTCAAATTGAATAGTGCTTATCTGAGAAGGGGCAAATCAGAGAGGTGGCAAAAATTATTTATATTTTCTGGCACTCATCAGAAGTCAAAACCTTACATACTAAAATGTTTATGGCTTATTGAATCATCAGATTTTCTAAAATCGTTAAACTGTAAGCAACAAATATAATCATTTGATATATTTTAATAACTTTAAAAAGAAACACCTGATAAGCCAGTGATATTAACTCTTGTAAGTGGAGAACTAGCCAATCACCAGAGGCCTGGCCATTCACACGTTTCCTTGCCAAAAAGAGGTCAAAATGTGCAGGATTTCTTCCTACAGCATCAGGTAGATGGCTCAAACACCTACAACATGATTAATGACATAAATATCCACTCAAAGCATTTAACTGAGATTCAAAATTACAACTACAGAATATAATTACATATATATTCAACTGGAAATTAGTGTGTAAGCTGATCATCTGCAGACCTTCTAGGACACAAAACAAAATGGATCCATATAGGAAACCAAGAGCACAACATATTCAAAACAAATTAATTTTTGTATAACTTTCAAAGTAACATTATGCAATTTAAAACTAATTTTCCCTTATTCCTTAAGGTTCCATTGCATAAGTAATTTCTCATTCTCATTTTACATCCTTTCATTGCATAAAAGTCTATTAGTGCAGGAAAAAAGACACAGTGCAAGTAACCTTATTGAAACCAAAGTACAGCAGCATCCCTAATTACAGCATAAATAAAACCATAAGCATACTAATGGTTATTCCAGATCGCAGCAGTTGATGTTGTGTATAAAGCCCTGCTTCCTTGAGGACAAAACAAATAAACTACTAAAACTTCAAAAAGCCATGTTTTTTCATGTCCTCAACAATGAAAGCAAAAACAGCATGCAAGAGCTTGATTTCGATTGACAAAGAAGGATCTAAAATTTTTAAGCGTGATAAACAAGAGTAAAATTTCAAATAATCCCCCCAAGGTATAGCAAAATTACATTCACCTGCTTTCCTTTTTCAGAAATTACACATATGTCCTTTCCAGTAATGGGATAAATCATGCTGTAATTTACTAATTATCCTAGATGCATGCATTTAAATTCTTTTTTGTTTCTTCTTCTGTTACAAAAATAAATCAATTAGATGTGCAGTCTCTCATGTATTCTCCCTATCACTCTAAGATTCACAAAATTTAGGTTAAACTCCATCATATACTCATTCTATGTTTTATGTTGTTTTAATGAACATGCAATGTTATTGAATAAAATATTTTAACATCATATTTTACATAAGCAATAAAGAGTAACTTAGTTTCTATGTATATAAACTAAGCAATGCATACTCTGCAGCAAAAAGTCTGGTCCGATATCTGAGGTGCCTCTCTCTATTAGCAGTGCCAATGGAAGCTTCAAATTTGTAACACTGGTTGCCACTGGAGCTAGAAACCATATTTTCATCATCCCCAAAATTCATCCTTGTATCGCCATCAGAGCTGTCATTCCCTGCCTTAGTGTTGTTTTCAATGTTCCTCATTGATGTTGCAAGGACCTGTGAAATCCCCATAATTAAATCAACACAAATTTCAATAGCCAAAAATTTTTTTCTTATCCTTCCATTTTCGAAATATTTCCTCTGCAATTTTATTCTTTAAAGGGGTTTTAAAAGCTCCTTATTATATTTGTTAGGAAGCTAGGATCAGACCGGAATGAATGGCATAACATCCATAGCTTTGCGCACTAAACCAAGCCATTACATGATCAGACATTACAATCCAGTCCCAACATACTTCTGAGACAAAGCTTACCACTTTGCGAAATATTGATATCCAATGAGATGGAGAGGAAGGGCAGGATGCATAAAGTAATCGCATAATTGTTGTTTGTACCAAGTTACCAATTCTGCATAGATGAAAGGAGTAGGGAAAATGTGATGTAAAAGCCACATATCGATCATTGTTGGTCAAAGCCAATTTTTTATGACAATGAAGAATTAGGCCCTAGATGGAAAGTGCAATGTCAAAATATCACCTCAAGCCCAACATTAACAAAATCAACAAACTGAAATAAGAAATTCATATCACATATAGATGACAATGGTTCCATACTGTAAGGTTTTTGTCTACAGAGTTACCAATATAGCCTCTCTTATTACTTAAAATAGCTATACCTTTTAAAAAAAGTGAGAGCCTGCTCTCCCTTTTATCGTCTACATATATGTATGCAATTTCAATTCAGAAGACATCTAACCTTAAAATTTTTCAAGTTTTGAGTTTTTGAGTAAATCTCATATTCCTCGTCATATTATTCCTTTATGCCCTCTTCTTTATTAAAATATTCATAACATGGAAAGTGATAAAAAATGAAATGAAAGCTGCTAACCCAAAATA
The DNA here is from genome assembly GCA_026686845.1 of Adenanthera pavonina. Taxonomy (NCBI): domain Eukaryota; kingdom Viridiplantae; phylum Streptophyta; class Magnoliopsida; order Fabales; family Fabaceae; genus Adenanthera; species Adenanthera pavonina. Next base: position 45,116,301 of record JAIVEN010000001.1, on the reverse strand, counting down.
ATGTTGAAAACATTAAAATAAAAAAGTGGTTCAGATATACCCAAGAGCAAAGATATAATGAAAGATGAACAATTCTGCTCTACGTACTCAGAGTCAGTTTCTTCATCCAGCATAATGAACAAGTTATCCTCAATATGCTCAACAGTAACAGAATCCTGTAAAGATTAACAACTCTAAGCATGAAGTTTTTATATGGTAATCTTTCTAAATTTAGAAATCTTGATAAGATGAGCAACACACTGGATCTTTCTCAACGAGATGCCTTAGAGTGGAGACAGCAAGATGCCGTAATGTTGGCTGGATCAAGAAAGCACAAGAAAATAAGAAAATCTATATATGTTTTGAAGAAAAGTGAATACAACATTTTCGAAGAAACCTGTCTTGATGACAATGTAGAAAGAAGAGTTTGCACATGGGAGTGCACAGAAACAGCTTGTGGGGCAAAAAGAACAAGTTGCTGTGTAAAGCGTGCACTCCTGCAAGAGAGGAAACAAAACCTCCAATATCATCAATAAATGCAATCTTTTAACAAAAGAACTCAATATCCTCAGCACAAAAGACTAGATCATCATGTGAAAAGAATAGAACTATGGAGATAGATGGAATTGAACATACTCAAGCATAGTTGCAGTTTCTTGCCAGCAGCTTATCTCTGCCACAACAGACTGGAAAGAGAAACATGGTGGGAAGCATATGTGAAATTTAAATCAAATAACAGCTAATAAGTCTGCGAGATTAGTACTACTTATAGATTTGAGTCAAAATGTGTTACATAGCAGACTTCAACAAGTGTTCTATGAAAAAACGAAAATAATTGTATAAAAGCACTACCTTGCAACGAGAAAAAAAGATGCTGCCTGGTGCAAGTTCAGGACCAAGAACAGCAACAATAGCATTTATAAGGCGGGCAACTCCATGCTGAATGTCAACCAATCCACTTTCATCAGATAGAAGAATGTCCATAGCAAGGCCAAGGGTTGCCTGTCAAGACAATCAGAAAGAACACATGGATTTGCAGATTTTAGCAGAATAATCAAAGTACTGTTTTCTCTAATTTTAACTCTTTACTAACCTAAAGAGAGCAAAGAGAAGGGCAAAACAGCATCACTGAACTAATTAAGGAAAATGAAAAGGATAGTAAAACAACCAAATGGACCACATTAATCAACTGAGACCTCAAAGCAAGAGTTACATTGGTACATCTTTAAGATAATGATTTTTTAAATGAAAGAACCGCTCTTCAAGTTGCAACTAGTCAGTCAAACAGTATCAGTTTTATCAACCACATAAAACCATAAATATTTTGATCACAAGATGCTGGAATCTGAAATTGTATACCTGGACATGAGAAATATAGGACAAGCCGGCAGCTTCAATAGTCAAAAGAAGCCCATGCATAGACCAGATCTGTAGATTAGCAACTGAACTTTTAGCCAGCGAAGAGATAGAGCTCACAGTTGCAGGCACTAAAGTTGACAATGCAATCCCTCCTGCACTGCAATCAAGATATGTAAGATGAAAATTGTTATGAAATCTAAGGAGAGAAGATACAGAGATAGACTTAGGACTGTGTACTTGCTTTAGAAAGATATAAATTGATTCCAATATCTAAGCTTCAGTTGAGTGAGCACAATAACAATGCAATGAAGAAGGCAGGCTCGACCAATATGATCAAATCACTCATTCAGTGATTATGTAAAGCAGTTTATATGATGATACTTACTTCAACTTGAAATAACATGGCTTTTACATTCCAATGACTCAAACTACTTGTCATGTGCTGTGTACAACAAGTTGTATAAATAAAGTGTAAACTTCCACTTCCTCACTATTACTATAAGCATCAACAACATTTCCCTACTATTCAATCACAATAAATGGCAATTGAGTTATAGAACTAATCAGTTCTTTTATCAAAACTATAACACGATCTTCTCAATCTCAAAATGCATAACTTTCACAAAAACCAAACAAAAAATATCAATGGGAAGAATTAATTTAATTTTAACATGCATTTTATCAAAAATATGATAACCATGTACTCCCAAATCTTAAAATTGCACATCGTACTATATGAAATGATAAATTATTAAAAAGTTTCTGTTGAACGTTATTTGATCGTTCACTCGTATATTGAATGAGCTAAGGAACACAATTACAAAGACAGAACTCTCTGCTGTTTTAGATTACAAATATTGATGAATGAAAATTTTTCACTGCTCAGAAAATTCATCATGAGAACATTTTCCATTGCATGGGGGGCTCAGTAAGAAGGTAATTAATCAGCCCAAAACCAAAGAATGAATGGAGAAATATTCTTTTTTATGCAATATGGAAGAAAATGTTACAATTGTACTATATCTAAGAAACTTAAAAAATACAGTTCAGCAGTTCAGCCTTTCTTTTGTCATTCTCCCTTCAGCGTCTACTCTCCTTTTTCATGTGTTTATCTACCTCTTCCACATCTTCTCATGGACGAAGTTTTATGAGAAAGAGAAGAATTTATAAACAGCTAGTGATGCAGAATGAATAATTAGATTATTATAAAATAATTAGGATTTTAAATAATTATTAGGTTATTTAGACTTAATTTATTTTTAAATTTATTTTATCTTTTAGTATTTGGTTATTTTGTTTAGATTTATCTTTATCTTATATTTTATAATATAGATTAGTTTGATATTTATCTTTTGTTCAAATCTAAACTATTTTATCCTTTTAGGATCCTAACTCCGCCTATGTAATGTTATAGCCAGTCCCAAGCCCAAGTAAAGGAGGAGGGTTGTGTTAGGCCCTCAACAGCCAATGTAAAAATTTGTCGAATCTCATGACATGGATCAAAGACGCATATGTGGTAAGGCTAGGTCGTTGCCCAGAAGTAATGCGCTGTATGGCTCAAATGCAGTGTCAACTGAGCTAAAGCCGCTACATCGGCGCCCGGGTGTAGTGTTAAATGAGTAAGGGTTCCCACATCATGTTGGACGGATGTGGGTAAAGAAGCTAGCCCAGAAAAGCAAGATTAGATTTGGTTCTTGGAATATTGGTACGTTAACTGGTAAATCTATGGAGGTAGTGGATGCTATGATTCGAAGGAGAATTAACATCTTATGTCTTCAAGAAACTAAATGGGTGGGAGAAAAGGCTAAAGAGTTAAACACTACTGGTTATAAACTTTGGTATGTAGAGAAGGTTAGAGCAAAGAATGGAGTTGGTATTATTGTGGACAAAGATTGGAAAAAGAATGTGGTAGGAGTCAGAAGGATTAGAGATAGGATCCTATCCTTAAAATTAACTATTGGACATGATACACTCAATATTATTAGTGCTTATGCACCTCAAGTAGGGTCGGACGCACATATTAAGGAAAAATTTTGGGAAGATTTGGAGGGCTTGGTTCAAGATATCCCACAAGAGGAAAAGATCCTCATTGGGGGTGACCTTAATGGTCATGTTGGAAAAGAGACAAGGCAATATATGGGAGTTCACGGTGGTTATGGCTTTGGAGAAGTAAATGAGGAGGGACATTCCATTCTTGATTTTTCAATGGCTTACAACCTTACGATTGTAAACACCTGTTTCAAGAAGGGGGAGGAGCATTTAATTACATATAAGAGTGGAGTCCAAAGGTCGCAAATTGACTTTTTTTTTGTAAGGAACTCAGATAGATCAACTTGTAAAGACTGCAAAGTAATCCCTGGTGAGAGTTTAACTTCACAACATAGGGTCTTGGTCCTTGATGTGATAGTTAAAAATCGTAAACTGAAAAGTCGAAAAGCTTTAAATCCTAGGATTAAGTGGTGGCAACTAAAAGACAAGAAACAAGTGATCTTTAGGAGAAAAGTTATGGAGGAAGGTAATTGGAACTTGGAAGGAAGTGCTAACATCTTGTGGGATGAGATGGCTAAAAAGATCAGGGATACCGCTAAAGCAGTATTGGGTGAATCCAAAGGTTTTGGACCTAAGGATAAAGAATCTTGGTGGTGGAATGAGAGTGTGCAGGAGAAGGTCAAATATAAGAAAGAGTGTTTCAAAGCCTTGCATCTATGCAATAACGATGAAAATTGGAAATGTTATCGGTTGGCTAAAAAGGAGACTAAGAAAGTAGTGAGAGAGGCTAGATCTAAAGCTTTTGAGGAATTCTACCAGGATTTAGGAGCAAAGAATGGTGAACATAAGATTTACAAAATTGCCAAGAGAAAGGAAAGAAAGTGTAGAATCCCGACTCTATAGGCAAAGCCGAGATCATAGGAATCAGTTAGGATTTGAATATATTTTCATTTATTGTAAATAGCAACATTCTCAGATCCCATTAACAGATTCCATGCTGTTGTACGTGTATATATGTAATCGTCTGTGCTGAATAAAAGATAAGAATCATTTCTCCAACTCCGATTCTTCATGGTATCAGAGCAGTAGAAGGATTCGGAGCCCATCGTCATCTTCGCCCGTCGCTCCTCCACGCACCGGACCTAGCTGTGCAAGACGCGGAGTCCATCGTCGCTCCCTCATCTCACGCATCAACCCAGAGGAGCCCGCTGTTGTCCCGTCACACCCAGAAGCACAGGAGTCGGAGACCGTCGTCGCTCCCTAACCCTCCAGCGAGCAGTCTCGCATCGTTCCAGAGGAGCCCACCGTCGCTTCCAGTCTCTACCGACCCATCTCGCATTTTCCACATTTGATCACCATGTCATCTTCATCTGAGGTCACGGCGTCCTCCCCAGCTCCTGTCTCCTGTTCGGGAGCTGCAGAGACATCCTCTGTGCTGATTGTCCCAGAAAAGCTTACTGGTGATAATTATAGGGAGTGGGCCCAGTCTATGACCCTTACTCTTGATGGACGCAGTAAGTTGGAATATGTTACTGGTGATATTAAGATTCCTCCCTCCTCTGACAGCAAGGCATTAAAATTATGGAAGTCTGAAAATGCATTAGTATCCTCTTGGCTTGTGAATGCTATGTCCATCTCCATCAAGAAGAGCTTTATGTTTTTGCCCACTGCTCGTGACATTTGGGAAGCTGTACACGAAGCCTATGGCGATACCGGGAATATGTCTCGCATCTTTGACTTACGCTCCAAACTGTGGCAGGTAAAACAGGCCTCTAAGACCCTGAATGATTACTATCTTGAGAAATCCTCTCTATGGCAGGAATTGGACTCCATTAAAAATAAGGTTTATCATTGCCCAACTGATGCTGCTGAAGATCATAAAGAAAAAGAAACAGAGCGGCTGTTTGAACTGCTTGCCGGCCTCAACGTCACTTCTGATGATACCCGGGCCCGTATTCTTAGCCAGGAGCCTTTACCCACGGTCCGTGAAGCATTTGCCATCCTCCGTAACGAAGAGGCACGTAGAAAGTCCATGCTTCCTGGTAATTCCACTACTGTTACTACACCTAGTAATTCCCCTGTTGTTTCATTTGAGTCCTCTGCTCTTGCTGTCCGTTCAAATAAAAATCCCAAGGGCAGACCCTTTTGTGATCATTGTAAGAAACAAGGGCATACCAACGCCACATGCTGGGAAATTCATGGCAAGCCCGCTGATTGGCAACCAAAGAAAGGGCGTGGACGTAGCTATGGTGCTGAAAGTTCAAAAAATGATACTCCGAATTTGCCTACTCCTTCCGCTGACCCATTGAACCAAATTCTGGAAATGCTCTCCGCATTGCAGAAACAAAAGCAACCCACTGCTACTGTTGTTCAAAGAGGTAACTTCTTCCATGCTCTATCTGCTATTAAACGCCTATGTCCAGGGGAATGTTGGATTATAGACTCAGGTGCTTCAGATCACATGACTGATAATAAAACTTTGTTCTCTACCTATACTCCTGTTACAAAGGAACTTACAGTTAAGATTGCTGATGATTCTCACTTAATTGTAACTGGTATTGGTACTATCAAAATTTCCCCCACGCTTACTCTTCATTCTGTGTTACATGTTCCGAATTTGAAATGTAACCTATTATCAGTCAGTCAGTTAGCAAGAGATGAAAAGTGTCATGCTAATTTCTTTGCTACATACTGTCTTTTTCAGGATCTGCTGATGGGGACGACGATTGGCAATGCGAATGAGCTTGATGGTCTCTATTACCTTGATCCCAATAATGTTCATCGTGTTCAGTCTTGCAATAAAGTGTCTCTCCCTAGGATTAGTGATTTGGAGATATGGCACAAACGTTTAGGTCATCCAAACTTTCACTATATGTCTAAAATGTTTCCATTCATTTGCTCAAATAAAATTGCCTCTGATTTTTATTGTGATTCATGTGAAAAGGCTAAGCATCACCGTACCTCCTTTCCTAAACTTCCATATCGTGCATCTAAACCATTTTCACCATTCATAGTGACCTATGGGGTCCCTCTCGAACACCTAATCGCACACACTCAAAATGGTTCATTATATTCATTGATGATCACACTCGTGTGAGTTGGGTTTACCTATTGAAAGATAAAACTGACGTCTACCAAACCTTTCTCAATTTTCATAATGTGATCCAAACCCAGTTCCAAACACAGATTCAAGTCCTTCATACTGTTAATGGTACTGAATACTTCAATCACGCCTTGTCCCATTACCTTGCCTCTCAGGGCATTGTTCACAAAAGCACCTGCCCACATACACCTCAACAAAACGACATTGCTGAAAGGAAAAATCGCCATATCCTTGAGACTGCTAGGGCTATAATGTTCAATAGCCACATCCCTAAATATCATTAGGACGATGCTGTCCTGACTGCAACTTTTCTTATCAATCGCATGCCCAGCCGACCATTGTCCTACAAAACTCCACTTCAACTTCTCTACCAACACTACCAGCTTCCTTATCTTGAAAACACTTTACCTCTTGAAGTGTTTGGTTGTACTTCATATGTCCATCTTCATCATACCAACAAACTTGACCCTAAGGCCATCCGTTGTATCTTCCTTGGCTACTCCCACTTCCAAAAAGGCTACAAATGCTTTGACCCCATATCCAAACGTATCTATGTCACCTGTGATGTCACCTTCCATGAATCCACACCCTATTACTCCCTGTCTGCAATTCAGGGGGAGACGAAGAACGAATTGCAGACACCTGAGACACCAACACCAGATGATGAACTGACCTTTATTGACCATCCACTTAACCTTGAACCACCGTCACCACTTAACCTTGAACCACCATCACCTGACCCTGAACCAATATGTGAGAGGGAACCTACATCTAGTCCTGATTCCGGTCCTACCAAAGAACCAAACAAAGTGCCTACTGATACAAGAGAACCTATTCCAGAGGGAGACACAAGCAAATACGCTCAGACTTACACACAGAGACACCGGACAGGTAATATGCCACAAGCTACTAGCACTTGCCATGAGTTAGAACCGGTAGTTGATCAGGAAAAAGAACAAAGCAAGGAAATACAGGAGGAAGTGGTGATAGAAGAATCTGACCTTGATTTACCAATTGCAATAAGAAAGAAGCCGAGGTCATGTACTCGACATCCTATTGAAAAATTTGTCTCATATAAGGCCCTTTCCTCGAAGTATCATGCCTTTGTTTCTCATCTTGATAGTGTCAGGGTACCAGAGAATATTGATGAGGCTATGGCCATACCAGAATGGAGACAAGCTGTCATGGAAGAAATGGAAGCACTTAAACGTAATGACACATGGGATGTAGTAGAACTTCCTCAAGGAAAGAAACCAGTTGGTTGCAAATGGATATTTACTCCAAAGTATAGAGCAGATGGAAGTCTTGACAAATACAAGGTTAGACTGGTAGCGAAGGGGTTCACTCAAGTTTATGGAGAGGATTATACAGAGACTTTTGCACCGGTAGCGAAGCTTAACACAATCAGAATCCTCCTATCACTGGCAATTAATCTAGATTGGCATCTACACCAACTAGATGTAAAAAATGCCTTCCTAAATGGAGAACTCAAGAAAGAAGTATATATGAAGTTACCTCCAGGGTTTCCGGGGAAAAGGGGGAGTCAAGTGTGCAAATTAAAAAAATCGTTATATGGATTGAAGCAATCACCACGTGCATGGTTTGATAGGTTCACTCGGGTTCTTAAGAGACAAGGATATACACAAGGGCAGAGTGATCACACCCTATTCTTCAAACATCATGCGGGTAAGATAACTATTCTTGCAGTCTACGTTGATGATATTGTTCTTACAGGAGATGATGAGATAGAGATTAGTCAGATCAAAGCGGCTCTACTAGAGAATTTCAAATCAAAGACCTTGGAAAGCTGAAATACTTTCTTGGAATGGAGGTTGCTCAATCCAAAAGAGGAATCTATATTTCTCAAAGGAAGTACATTCTGGATCTGTTGAAGGAAACAGGAATGTTGGGCTGCAGACCTAGTGACACTCCTATACGAGTTGATAAAGTCAGTGAGAATGATGATCTTGGCAGAGCCGTAGATATGGGAAGGTATCAACGAATGGTTGGTAAACTAATATACCTCTCTCACACTAGGCCTGATATCGCATTTGCAGTTAGTGTGGTGAGTCAACACTCCCATGATCCTAAACAGAAGCACCTTAATGAAGTCTATAGGATCCTTAGATACTTAAAAGGATCTCCTGGTCGTGGCCTACTATTCAAGAAATCCGATAGGCGTGACATAGAACTCTTTACGGATGCAAATTGGGCTGGTGACCAAGATGATAGGAAATCAACATCTGGCTACTGTTCATATGTATGGGGTAACTTAGTCACATGGAGAAGTAAAAAACAGAGTGTAGTTGCCAGAAGCAGTGCTGAGGCTGAATACAGGGCAGTAGCACTAGGTATTTGTGAAGGAATTTGGATACAACGCGTTCTCAAGGAATTACGACAGAGTGTGAACCTACCTATCAAGCTTTATTGTGACAATATGGCAGCAATCAGCATCTCACACAATCCAGTTCAACATGATAGAACCAAGCATGTGGAGATAGACAAGCACTTTATACGAGAAAAGATAGATGAGGGTATAGTCCACTTACAATACATACCTTCTAGAGAACAGACTGCAGATATCCTCATTAAAGGATTGACCAAAGAAAAATTTGAGTATTTTGCAGGCAAGTTGGACATGCTTGACATCTATGGTCCAACTTGGGGGAGTGTAGAATCCCGACTCTATAGGCAGAGCCGAGATCATAGGAATCAGTTAGGATTTGAATATATTTTCATTTATTGTAAATAGCAACATTCTTGGATCCCATTAACAGATTCCATGCTGTTGTACGTGTATATATGTAATCGTCTGTGCTGAATAAAAGATAAGAATCATTTCTCCAACTCCGATTCTTCAGAAAGTCAAGAGATTTGGACCAAGTAAGATGCATTAAGGATGAAGAAGGAAAATTTTTAGTTGCAGACGATGATATCAAAGAAAGATGAGAGAGCTATTTTAAAAGTTTTTCAATAATGGATTAGATATGACTATTGATACTAAAGGATTAACAACCCAAGAAGATGATCTCAATTTGAATTTCTATCATAGGATCCGGGTTGGAGAGGTGAAAGAAGCTCTTAAGAGAATAGATAATGGTAAAGCCATTGGTCCCGCTGGTATTCCTATCGAAGTTTGGAAGTGCTTAGGAGAGAAGGGGGTTTGGTGGCTCACTAAGTTATTTAATGAGATTTTAAGGTCCAAGAAAATGCCAGAGGAATGGAGAAAGAGCACTCTGATTCCCATATACAAGAACAAGGGGGATATTCAAAATTGTGCTAATTATCGAGAAATAAAACTCATGAGTCATACCATGAAACTTTGGGAAAGAGTGATTGAGTATAGACTCAGAAAGGAGTCTCGTATTTCAGAAAACCAACTTGGATTTATGGCAGGACGGTCTACAACAGAGGCTATTTATTTATTAAGGGGTTTGATTGAAAGATACCGGAGTAAAGAGAGGGACTTGCATATGGTTTTCATTGATTTGGAAAAAGCCTATGATAGGGTACCAAGAGATGTATTGTGGAAAGCAATGGAGAAGAAAGGTGTCCGAGTGGCTTATATTCGAGCCATAAAGGATATGTATGAGGGGGCAATAACAAGTGTAAGAACCCCTGGAGGTGTGACAAAGGACTTCCCTATAACAATAGGCTTACATCAAGGATCTTCTTTGAGTCCATACCTGTTGGATCTGGTTTTGGATGTTCTTACTGAACATATACAAGAAGAAATTCCAAAGTGTATGCTCTTCGCAGATAATATAGTTTGAATTGAGGACTCAAGAGAAGAGGTCAACTCTAAACTTGAATTATGGAGACATACTTTGGAATCAAAAGGTTTCCATTTGAGTAGAAGCAAGACGGAATATATGCATTGCAAATTTAATAAGAGGTCAATTAGAAATGATTCAGAGATAAAAATTGGAGAGCAAATCATCCCTGAGGTGTCAAAGTTTAAATATTTGGGGTTGATTTTACAGAATAATGGTGAAATTGATGGGGATGTTATGATAGGATACAAGCTGGGTGGTTAAAGTGGAGGAAAGCAATAGGAGTTATTTGTGACCGCAAGGTGCCTATTAAGCTTAAAGGAAAATTTTACAGAACAACTATAAGGTCAGCAATGCTATATAGTAGTGAATGTTGGACTTTGAAAGGACAACAAGAGCATAAGATGGGAGTAGCAGAGATGAGAATTTTGAGATGGATGTGTGGTCATACAAAATTAGATAAGATACGAAATGACTGTATACGAAGGAAGTTGGGGTAGCACCTATCGAGGAGAAAATGGTGAAAAATCGTTTAAGGTGATTTGGGCATATACAAAGAAGAGGACAAGAGGAACTAGTGAAGAGAGTAAATCAAATGGCGTGAAGCCCGATCAAAAGGCATAGAGGAAGACCAAAAAGGATATTAAGAGAAGTTATAAGGAATGACCTTTCGAGAAATGATTTATCTGAGGAGACGGCATTTGATAGAGCTCATTGGCGTCATTTGATCCATGTAGCCGACCCCACATAGTGGGATAAGGCTATTGTTGTTGTTGTTGTTGTTGTTGTTGTTGTTGTTGTTGTATCCTGTTAAGATCCTAGTTAGATTAAGATTTAGACTCTATAAATAAACCCAAAAACTATTCATTGTGATCATCTCTTTTCCTATTGATTGAATATTATTGAGACTTTTTCGGTGGATTTTCCTCTCCTTAAATTTCTATTCTCCTCATCTACCTTATACCCTACCCCTACCTTCTCCTACATCAATTTAGTATTAGAGCAAGGTTACTATGCTCCTTACATGCCACTGCACGCGCATGCAATTCCAATTTGTTGCATATTGCATTTTTTCAGCATTTCTGAGGTGTTTTAGCAAGTTCTCTCCTATTCCAGTCCATCAGAAGGGCATGACTCATCTTTTGGAGCTATATTTGAATTAATATAATTATTATGGCTTCCTTCGAATGCCTTAAGCGTTCGTTTGATCGCCTTAATTGTCGCTTGGATGAAACAAACCGTAAGCTTCAATTAAAAAAGGATGTCCAAAGACATCCTATATGCTCTCAAGATGTTAATAAGAATATAGAGATAAACCCTGAGACTTTAGAGGAAGAGCGCAAATGTCGTATAGAGGAAGAAAAGGCATATCAAAAGGTTAAAGTTACAGAGCAGATTGAAACAACACCATCCGCACAATTCCTCATAATCTAAAGAGGACCTTGATGTTATGGTTGTTGAAGAAGACAAAAGCTTGAAGAAGGGACGTAGAAACGATCTCTGCCAATGGAAGTTATGCCCTCTAAGGCTGTAGATGCTCAACTACAACAAGCTCTTGTTCCACCTCATCCATCCATTATACCACTTGGTGTAAAGATTGTCGCTTTTAAAGAAGAGTGGAATGTTTTATTGCCTAAAAATTCCCTCCACTAATACCCTATCCATTGGAAAGATTTTCCAAATTCGTCATCCATATGGAATTTTCATGGAAAGTTTCTTTGTTTAGATCTCATTCATCATTATCTTGTTTGGTGAAAAGGATTTCCTGCATTGAATAATACTTGGGTCATTCACTTAGATCTCATCCTTTGCTTTCTTACTTGTTTCCTACATCTAGATGCTACATGTTTCAATTGGGGGAAAATGATGCAGAAGATATGCCCTTCAAGATTTGTGCATCCCCTCCAACTATTCAAACCATGAATTCCCATAAATTGCTCATTCCCACAAAGTTATGATATGAACCCATTCCTCTTGGGCACAAGCCTGTGAAGGTGTTAACTTAAAGAATACAAAGAGAACAGGCAAGAAAGGGGAGACAAATATGAATTGTGACAATGTGTCCCAATCTAACTACCTCAATGCTGGTTACATGAGAGTATGTAGAGAGATAAATTCATCAGGTAATATTTGAGGATGAGAATGGAGGGGACAAGTAAGAGGGAAAATATTCAGCTTACTGAAGGGTCTCTGAACTCTTGAATACCAGAGGAATATTCTGTTTTTCTTCTTGAAAGTTTCATCTTTGCTTACTATAAATATTGCTTTCTGCTATCAAACTATTGCCCACTCTCTTATGGGACCAGGATATTGCAGCTTCAATTCATAAATAATACAAGCTTTAGTTTAGGTTGCATCAATATGCTTTCCTCCTTATTAACAATCCTTTTAGATCAAATTAGAAAAAGCTGTTTCAGAGCACTGGGACATCAATTCTCACCAAAAAAAAATTCAAGTTTATTCGAAAAGTAAATCATAGCCGAATAATGCAAATAAATGCAACATGACCAATCTGTCAAACCTTTTGAGTGTTGCTTTCCAAATTGGCTTATCAAGCAGAAACCTTTTTGTAGGAGCTGAAGATAAGATTTGCATGAAAAAATGCCATTTCCTGGAAAAATACCATATCTTGACTAGAAGAAAATGGAACAAATTCAAAAGCGATTGAAGCTCCAGTTCCCCTATAGTCAAGATTTCTTTTTTTTGAGATAAAAGATAAAGTTTATAAAGATAGAAGAAAGAATGGAAACTCAATTAAATTCCAAACTTGAATCAATCAATTTTTTTAAAAAATGGAAATTCCAAGATCGATTGGACTTGTGGATGAAAAAAATGGTGGATGAAGGAATTAAGGAAAGTGGAAAGTTGATAGAGAAAAGAAGAATATGCTTCAGAATAAGGAACATTTCTCAAACCAATATCCTCCCAAAGTCTTATTTTTTAGACGTCACCTAATTTCAAGGAAACTTGTCAGATATTTATTGCTAGTTTGTGGAATTTTTAACATATAATAAGAACCATGTGCAAAAGTACAAACAGACACATAATTAATTAAATTCTACCAGTGATTTTGAAGTATGGGAAGACTCCTAAGGGGATAGAATCGTAAAGGACTTTATAATAAAAAGAATAAAAAAAGTTAAGAAACTGCTCAAATAAACTTTCTTAAACATCAAAACCATTAAATGGAATTTTAATAAAGAACCTGTGATGAATGCAGCCAAGTGCAAAAGCAATTGATCCAGCATAGTTAGAATCGGTTGCTGCATTCAGGTCCCTGAGTAGTAATCGTGTCTGCTTGCCACCATTAAAAGTAAAACACACAATTACAACAGATAACACAACATTTTTAGTTAGGAAAAATATCACCATCTAAGCTTGCTTGATAGATGAAGGTAGAGAAGATTTGAAACAGAAACCATTGTGATAAGACTTGGTTCGTTAAGAAAAGTTAGTTTAGAAGAAATTATACAGGTTTCTATAAAATATCACAAGTAAACATAACACGCAATGAAAAAATGTAGCTTAAACAAAAGACAGAAAAGCTCACCATTCTTGCAGTGAAAATATCATTTCCAAGTCGAGCTAAATAGCCAAGACCTTCTGCCGATGCTCTACGTTGTGATGCACAAATGTCTCCCTCCGCCAAGATATTCTTCAATTGAAATTTGACAGAGATAAAATTTAAATGCAACAAAACAAAATGACAACGACAATAATGTTAACAAATATTTCAACCAACATAAGATAAATTTATCAAAGGCTTGTTACCTGGAGAATGGATTGTGCCAATCCCAGAATCTCCTGTCCTAACGTTTGCGGCTTTAAAGAAAGCAAGGACTAAGAGAACAAAATCATTATATCAGGTCATGTTTTAAGTATAACAATCTACTTAATATAATGCCAAAAGATCAATCAATAGCACCTTGAAGCCTGCAAGTAACCCCACACAGATATTGGTGACACTTGCAGCATGCCAGTGTTGTTTTCTCCCAGCTTTCAGACACTGATCAATAGTTTCGAGAAGAGAGAGCATCCCACCACTATTCTGAGATGGAAAATACCAAATTATGTAAACAACAGTAACAACTGTTTTCTAAATTTTTCTACAATATGCCGAGGCTAACTCATTCACAATGACAATGTACCTGAGAAGCAAACATGGTACCAAAGAAGAGAAGCATCTGGTTCACCAAAGTCTTGCTTATTGTCTCCAGCTTCACAGTTAAAGTTAAGTTAGTAGTGAACAACACCATACAAAAAAGAACAAAGTACTAAAAGAAGACAGCAAAGAAAAGACAACCTGAAATAAATACAATAAAATAAAACTCCAATAATTTTAAGCACTGAAGAGAAGTTTTAGCTAACTGGTTTGTTAAGCCAGAAGTTATATACTGTAAAGAATCAGGGGGGGAGAGAGAGAGAGAGGAAAGGGGGGGGGGGGGAGAGTACTTTCGAAAGTCTTTTGTGGGAAATGTAATCCATAAATTCTTATCTGCATGAAGCCATGTATTTATAGAGACAGGGACTAGATAAAGGACAAGACATCATACAACCATAACTACAAGAGATATTACAACCCCTCAAACCCCATAAAAAACTACCATTGACGCTACACCTTAACTTCATATCAATTCTAAAATAGGCAGTAACAAGTATAAAGTATACTTTGAGGATCCTCCTTGACAAACCCATTAAGAAATCCAAAGTTCCGTCTAAGGCTAACTTCTATTTAGAGTTTGGACACTAGTACTTTGTAGGATTATACCAAATGATATGTAACCAATAGATAGGACTAGTCAAGAATGTCGAAAGTGGATTAAGGCCCACGGCTCCAGTTGTTTTCTTTTAATGAGTCCATCCTAATCATGTTATTAGGATTTTATCTTCTTTCCAACTTTTATATTTTCTTTTATCTCTTCTTCTAGAATTAGTTCAGCATTGCCCTAGAAGTTTATATATGTACTGCCTATTCAGTGAATAAAATTAAGACTTTTTGTGCCTCAAAAAATCACATAGAACTATCTCCATCTGAAAGCAGAAGCTATTAGGAGAAGGACCATGAATGAATTTTTATTTTTAATATCCGTAACACAAGTTCTCACATGAAAGCCCTTAGGCTTTAAAAGTGGAAAAAACACAGACCCACATCACTTAGCCATGACCACCTGGTCATTAAAGCTTAGGTACAATGTCAAGGACCAACTTCAAGCATATTTAAGCTATTAGAAGAAGGCCGACAAATAACTATACTAGTATCTGTAAAAAGATCCCATTCAACTTTTTTCTCTAGATATTAAGGGCAATTCTAGTTAAGCCTACATATTTATGCATTGTAAGGTCAATAATCTTTTTCAGATCAACCTGCTTGGGGCTCCAGGTGACCATTGAGTGTGTGTCCTTCCAATCTGGTGCAGTTACTCTTGACACATTTTAAAGGTATTAGGCTGGAATAAGGGTTCAAAGATTTTTCAACTGCAGTTTAAGCAGTTACCTGATATTGTAGAGAATGTTAGTTTTGTACCGATAGTGGGTTTGTACTGCTAGTGGGTATTTATTGCCATTTGCTTCCTTTTTCGTTGAGGCTCTTCCGTATATAATCGGCCTCCTGTACACCTTTGTGCAATATTCAAGTTCAATGAAATAGACTAAAAAATTCCACAAATTGGTTTGGTTGGAGAAAAGCACATAGCTTGTTGCAGGTAAGATTGTATTTATGGAATCTCTTTCGGTGTTTGCACAGGAACTTTCAAGGAAATCTACAATAGTGATATGCAAGGAGAACGGACAGCAATGTCATTTTCATGTCCAGAGCCACTATGATTTATTAAAAATTTTTATTAGGAATGTACTCTTCTCGATCGAGAAGTGATCTCTTTCCATTCGCTTGAACACCAAATTCTTCATTTATTTTGGGAAAAAAAGGTACTAAGTTTTTAATTTATGCAACGAACTTTCACGTAACATGATAGTTGGACCAAAAACACATGCCACAAACAACTTTCTTTCTCTCAGCATCCCATAAAGCAATCTCTCTGCTAGCTTTCTAGTTTCAAAAACCTTTGAAAGCTTCTTTTTTTTTTTTCTTTATAGAAAAATAATTAATTCAAGAGGAGAAGAGCAATTCAGTCAAATGAGGTCAAGCAGTCCTCCCGAAAGAAAAGAATAAAATGAAGAGGATGTATACAGCAACAAATTTGTCATAAAGACCAAGAATCATAATATTAAACTTTAAAAGAAAAAACAGTGCCAGCGTACAAGAATAATACCTGAGGAAAGCCAGAAAGTTCACTCTCCCAAACACAGGGCATAAGGCCATCTTTTCCACCTTGAAAAGCACGAAGCTCATCTTCAAACCAATCCCTATTAATACATAATAAAATACCAAGATAAGTCAGTTAGAATCAGAGAAGATGAGTACAGAAGCTTTGGAAGAGACACTAAGCCAGTAATCTGTTACAAATGTATACTTGACACACCTATCCTGAGGTTTCTTAAAATCAAAGGAATCTCTCTTCTTATCGAAAAAAACAGAGACACCCCTTAATTTAACTTTTTGTACAACATTAGTCTTCCCTCTTTTAATTGTCCTTTATAGAAAGAAATTTAATAATATCATTACATTTTATTCTTGTAGTTACACCCTAATGATAATAGATGAGTATCTATGGTCCTCACACAAGAATGATAGACTTCATACACTGAATTCAATGCACAACCTCATTGTCTGGTACAGAAGCATTGAAAATGGTTAACAGACACAGAAATACAGTTAGGGAAGAGGGCTTTGATGCCTTGATGATGGCCAAGGAGTTGCCCCTAGTTATTGGTGGTGGTGGTCAACAATGACCACCTCTGATGCTTTAGGGTGCAGTGGGTAAAAGAAGGAGAGACAGCAAAACAGAAACAACAACAATAACATTAATCTTATCCCACTAATATGAGGTCAGCTATATGGATCATACGACGCCAATGGACTCTATCAAAACACCATCTCCTCAGATAAATCATTTATCAAGAGGTCATTCCTTATAACTTTCCTGAGTTTCCTTTTTGGTTTTCCTCTACGTCTTTTGATAGGACTTCAAGCCATTTGATCACCTCTCCTTACTGGTTCCTCTTGCCCTCTTCTTTGTATATACCCAAAACACCTTAAATGATTTTCCACCATTTTCTCCTCAATAGGTGCTACTACGACTTTCCTTCGTATATAATCATTTCATATCTTATCCAATTTTGTATGACCACACATCCATTTCAACATTCTCATCTCTGCTACTCCTATCTTATGTTCTTGTTGTTCTTTCAAAACCCAACATTTACTACCATATAACATTACCAGCCTTATAGCTATTCAATAAAATTTCCCTCTAAACTTAATAGGTACCTTGTGGTCACAAATAACCTCTGATAATTTTCTCCACTTTAACCATCCAACTTATATCCGATATATAATATCCCCATCAATTTCACAATCACTCTGTAAAATCAACCCCAAACATATGAACTTTAACACTTCTGGAACGATTTGCTCTCTAATTTTTACCTCTAAATCATTTTTAACTAGTCTTTTATTAAATTTACAATGCATATATTCCGTTTTACTTCTATTCAAACGGAAACCTTTTGATTCCAAAATGTATCTCCATAACTCAAGTTTAGAGCTGACCTCTTCTCTTGAGTCCTCAATTAAGACTATATTATCCGCGAAGAACATACACTTTGGAATTTCCTCCTGTATATATTCTGTTAGAACATCCAAAACCAAATCAAGCACATATAGACTCAAGAAAAATACTTGATGTAAACTTATTCTTATAGAAAAGTTCTTTATCTCACCTCCAGGAATTCTTATACTTATTGTTGCCCCCTCATACATATCCTTTATAGCTCGAATATAAACCATACAAACACATTTCTTCTCCATTGCTTTCCACAGCACATCTCTTGGTACTCTATCATAGGTTTTTTTCCAAATCAATGAAAACTATATGCAAGTCTCTCTCTTTACTCCAATATCTTTCAATCAAACCCCTTAATAAATAAATAGTCTCTGTTGTAGACCATCCTAGCATAAATCCAAATTGGTTTTCCGAAGTACGAAACTTTTTTCTTAGTCTATGCTCAATCACTCTTTCCTAAAGTTTCACGGTGTGATTTATGAGTTTTATCCCACGATAATTTACACAATTCTAAATATCCCCCTTGTTCTTGTATATAGGCACTAGAGTACTCTTTAAAACAGAGAAAAAGAAGGAAATAAACAAGATAGATAAATGAAACATAAGAGCACCAAAAGGCTTACCAGATTTAAGTAGTTCCATTTAGTGTGCTCTTCTTGGTGGTTGCTTTTAAAACAAAGAAGATATTACTACTTTAAGTTGGTTAGAAGTTATGGGTACAAGTTCAAAAGTATTATTCTAAATGGCTTGAAAGCATATATTGAGTGCATTAGTCCAAAAGTATTCTAAATGCCATGAACGGATATGTCGAGCACAACATGATACATCAACTCAATATAAATAGGGGCTCAAAAAATATAATTTGAATGAAAATATGTCATGAAAAGGTCATCTCATTTGAAGGAAGGTTATAATTGAATAATAAACTATTTAACAGAGAAACAAGAGCAGTAGTCAGACATGGAACTGATAGAGACCTTCCAGGAATCCATGGACCCAACCATGCATCTCTCTTGTCTAACAGCAACCTCAAGCAGGAACTCTCTTCACATCCTGCGGCATATCTTTATTTAAAGAAGCAATAGCAAACATTCAAGTCAGTCAAGCAGGTATAAGCAGTTGAAATTCAGAAGCATATGAGAAGTAAATGCATTAGTCAATCATTTGACTTCTGTTTAGAACAAGATTTAATTATAGCACATAGTTTAACAAGATCCCTCAATTAAACAGAATTGTTTTTTCGTTGTTTCAGAGACTTCTGAATTTTTTGCAGGTAAGTTTATACTCAACTTTCAAGACAGTATATCTTTTCAGGTTTTCTCTTCCAAATAGTGAACATTAAAAGGACAAAGGAAAAGGAATCAGAAAAACTATTCATATATAGGAGTATGAATTATGAATTCATAGTTCAATAATTTATAGGCAATAAGTATTCCTTTATATAACCAAATCCAATTTCAAAATATATTTAGGGACATTAGAGCAACTGAAACACTATTATACTCAAGGTAATATAAGCATTAATATGGACTCAGAGAAATGCCATAGCACTAAGGTACTTATTAAGGAGACAAGGAAATGCCTTAAAAGGGATGAAAAGGATAGTCAAGGTATTTGACTTATATCAGAACCAAGACATGCCATCTGCAGACCTGATTTTTCAGCAGCTCTTCTTATTAGATGCAACAAGCAAGAAAAAGGAGAAAAAATAGGATCTAAGGCAAAGAGATGAATGAGATACAAGATCTTCATATATTAAAGCAGATAGGCAGATGCTCTCTAAGGAATTTCTTGTTCATATTACTCTGGTGTGTTCAGCCTTTTGGAAGAGGAAAATATGCCATTGAGTTTGCAAAGGCACTTTCAAGGAAATAATTTCAAAAAACAAATTGATTAATGATCTGTATCTGTAATAGCTAAAGATTGGATGACCTATTTCAAACAGGGAAAATTTGAATACAACAGAAATTTTACAGTAACAACATGCATTCTTGCTGTCCAATTAACAATTGATCAAGAAATAAATTGCATACAATAATGCAATGCACTCTTTTTTTTTCTTTTGGTGAGAGATGGGTATGTCATGGGACATTGGAATAGTTTCTTCTTTGTCCCCTGATCCAATATAAAGGTTTTGGGCCGGACAGGACAACAAAACTTTGTGGCAATGTGAGGTTTATGGTACTCTGGATTGTCTGATTAGTGAAGAATACCCCCATCTTCAAGGGCATATCTTCTCCCTTACATATGTTACAGGATAAAATTATAAATATGGCTTCTCTTGGGTAAGAAATGGGATTCTCTTAGTAATTTGAACAGCTTCCACTTTCTCCTAGGTCAATTTAAAGGTTTTGGTAAAAATTAAAACAAAACTTGTGGCAAAGTGCAGTTTATGGTATTCTTTATTCTGTCTAGCCAGAGAGGAATGCCTGCATCTTCATGGGCATATCTTCACCCATACATATGCAATGGAATAAAATTTTACACATGCCTTCTCTTTGGTGCTTAGCAGTTAGCACCTGGATTTTTTCAGGGTAGTCACTCTATCTGATATGCAAAGGTATTGCACAGCTCTCCTAAACCTAAAAAGTTGTATAGGGCTCTTGATTTTCTTCTGTTCTGAGCTATTTATGTTTTCTTATCTTCCACCAAGTTGTACATTATATCCTCTTCCCTCTAACTATATTTCTACTATTATCCAGAAAGGGGGAAAAAACATTAGATCAACAAATAAATGAATATGAAAGCTTGAACTTTAATTGTTTTTCCTTATTTGTTAGAAAATACTAGAACATTTTTAGGATATTATTCAGATTGTATTTATTGATTCTTTTTTATTCTTATCTTCCATAGAATCAGGGATTGTATTCTTACATTTATTGTAAATATTCTGTATTTATTGTTGTAGTTCCTAGGGTAACTTGTATATATACAAGTGTACTCCTCAGTTGTAAATCATCAGAGAATATTTTTCTGACCTCTATTTGTGTCATGCTATCAAAGCTAAGCTCTATTTTTCTCTAATCACATTGTTCATTTTCTGCCCTAATCCTTTTTCGGTCACTGTTCATGCTCAAACCATCACTGTTCAGTGTTCACGCTCAAATCCCTAAACCCTTCTGTACCAGCCTAATCTCAACCTGACATAGCCTATGCTGTAAGTGTTGTGCGTTAGTTTATGCATGCTTCTAAAGAATCACACCTTCGGGCTATACATCGAATTCTGCAATACTTGAAAGGTACACCAAGAAAAGGAATTTTATTCAAAAAGAGAAATAGATTAACTCTTGAAACCTATACAGATGCAGATTATGCAAGTTCCTTGGTTGATCGGAGGTCAACAACAGGTTACTGTATTTTCCTTGGTGGAAATCTTGTCACTTGGAGAAGGAAAAAACAGAATGTGGTTGCTAGATCTAGTGCAGAAGCTGAATTCAGAGCAGTGGCACTTGGGATTTGTGAGCTATTATGGATACAAATAATCTTGGAAGATTTGAAGGTTAAATGGGACGATACGATGAAGCTTTACTGTGACAATAAATCAGTAATTAATATTGCTCACAATCCAGTACAGCATGACCGGACCAAGCATATTGAGGTAGATCATTATTTTATAAAGGAGAAGCTGGATAATGGTTTAATTTGCACACCATTTGTTCCTACAAGAGAGCAACTTGCTGATATTCTCACAAAGGGATTGTCCAGTGTTCATTTTCAAGACTTGATCACCAAGCTGGGATTGGAGAATATCCACTCACCAGTTTGAGGGGGAGTGTTAGAAGACACTAAAATATTTTTAATATATTATTCAGATTGTATTTATTGATTCTTTTTTATTCTTATCTTCCATAGAATCAGGGATTATATCCCTACATTTATTGTAAATATTCTGTATTTATTGTTGTAGTTCCTAGGGTAACTTGTATATATACGAGTGTACCTCTTCAGTTGTAAATCATCAGAGAATATTTTTCCGACCTCTATTTGTGTCATTATTAAAGTTCAAGGAAACCACCATTAATTGATGATAACATATTCTTCATTCACTCCATAAAAGGAGGTTGCTTTCTACAAGAATATTGTCCTCACACAAAAAAGCTAGCCATAAAATGAAGAGTTTACAACTATGATGGCAAATTAAAATGTGGAGAGCACTATAATTATCAAATTAATCATAACAAGAAAATAACTCCATTGCCATCATTCTATGTTTTCAAAACATAAAAAAGATCAGTCGTAGAATAGGACTAAAAAGTCCTTGGTTCCTTAAGAAACGAAATATGGTGCATCTGTTCAGTGTATTACAGTGCTTTTTTTTTCAAATAAAATGGTTTATTGAGAATAGAAGAAAGTAAAGAATATTAGAGGGAAAAAGAATCCTCAAACAAAGAAAACAGAAACGGTATCAAAACAGAACCACATAAGGAAAGTCATAAATAAAACTGATCAAAGAAGGAGAACTGTCCTATCGATGCAAGTCAGAAATAGTGAATCCCTTAAAAAGATTATTCTAACCCACAAAACAATATCAAATGAAAGATATGCAAAGAAAAGACTACCTGAATGGAGTTGTGCACAGTTGAATGATTTGTGGGTGGTCATTTTTATATGACCCAGGATCAGGAAGAGATTGGTAAGCTATTAATGTTCTGATTGTAAAAATGTCCACTGCTGGCTTTACATTAGGCAGTTCCCTGGCTCTTAAAAATATCATATATGATAATGCCCTGCTTATAACATATCCCAAAAAATCCTACCTAAGGTCAAGAGGAAGTTACAGCTTTAAACAAAACAGGACTCATACAAATATAGATTGTAACCGCGACAGCAGGAGACAATCTTAAGTAACATACCTGCTGAGGTAAACAAGAACTGGTTGAAGTAATACTCCATCATTCACAACATTGCAAGACAAAAAGCATCTTACAAATGCTGTAAGGGCATCAACAGCTGCAGACCAGACACTACAAAATGCAAAAGGAGAAAAAGGATGGTCCACGAACATTATTTAATAAACATCCATTTCGACAAAATAGAAGTCTGATTATCAACTTTTATTTTCTTTTCAAAACCCTAACTTTTATAAAACTGATGGTCCATGGTTTGAGTAAATGCTTTCATTTCATGGGGGTCCCTTGTGAATTTAGAAGGGGAATGGAAAGCTCTACGCTCAAAAAATTAAATTTATGGGAATGAATATTAAATTTATCCATATCTGGCCTTGGTCCAAGAAATTACAAAATCCATCAGCAAAGAATATTGCTTCACAACATTAATTTGGGCAGGGGTGTCCCTTGTGAATTTAAAAGGGGAATGGAAAGCTCTACATTAAAAATAAATAAATAAATGGGAATGAACATTAATTTTATCTATATCTGGCCTTGGTCCCTTATAACATCCATTGGCAAAGAATATTACTCCACAACATTAAATGCAAGGAATCTGAAACTATTAAGAATCTCATTGTTTCACATACAAACTGGCGCCAATACTATGAAATGAGTGGACAACACAGAGGATCACAGTGAGGATTTTATGACCTATAAAAATAAATAACACTTATAGAAGTACTTACTTTATTCTTGAAATTAAATCCTCAGCTCGCATAACTTCATTTTCTGGATTCCCAGCAAAAAGGGTAGCCCATAAGGAAAGTATATCAAAAACCTCCTCTTCAAGCTCCTGCAAGGGTGGAAACCACAATATGTAATTAATTAGAACAGCTCTAGTCATTTACACAGATTCAGGTGCTAGAACTAGCTTCCATGTTTCATTCTTCACAAATCATGTGATTTATGCATAAGGATTTGCTATTTTATTATGCAATGCTGCAGAACATGAACAATGGCTGGAATGGGGTTGCAAACAGCAAGCATTACACTGGAAATTTAATATCTCCTCAATTTTATGATTGGATCTTATAACACATTTTTCCAAAATCTCTTTTAGGAAGCATTTCTCGGACTCAAACAAGTGTCATTTCAAGACTCCTACACAGGTCTGATTTGATTAATATGAAATGTAACAGGGTCTTTGCACATTAGAATAATATACCATAAGATTATGTCCATCCCAAGGTGCATTCATGTCAAGCATGCATGCATTAGGTAAACTGACAAATAGCATGGTTCATTGTAAGTAAAAATTCAACCCAACAAAAAAAAAACAAAATCCAACAGAACCTAATCCACGAAAGCAACAATGAGATGGTTCCCCTTAAACATGAGATATGACACTGATGAAGACTTCGTTAACTCCCCTATCTCCTCTAAGTGAATTTATATTAATAAAAAACTATTATCAAGATCTAGCTTTGTAAGCTAGAAAGCAGTGCTGCCATACGGATCCTAAGCACAACACATATGCAGGGATATGACAATCACAAGCAGTTAAAGATATGGATCTAGCATTGCTGAAGGTCTTCATCAAGATGATTTTTGTCATACTACATAAGAAAGGCCAGATCATCATAATCCTCTTAATATTTATAATCCTGTTCATATCATCCTTGTTCATGATTTCAAGAGCTTGGTATTTGAATATTTGAGAGAACAAATCTCATAAATCTTTTTTTCCCCAATTGTTGACATATAATCCCAGCATCTTGAGTACCAAATTTCTAATTTAATTCCAGAATTGGAATTGGAATTTAGAAGTGCCTTCTAAGGTAAACATTATGTTTGCATAGCACCTCTTCCATAATATTTTCTTTTCTTTACTTTTCCTTTCACTAAGAAATGTTCTTCTCGGTTTCACTAAGAAATGTTCTTCTTGGTATCAGCCATAAATTAGATGAATATGAAGGGCAATACAGATTTATGTACTAATCTGTAAACTCCTAAGTGTAGTCGTGTGGGTGTGTCATTCTCAGAGAGAGTTGTTATTGGGTTAGAAGTTTTATATACTTGTCATCTTATTTAGCATGTTATTTCAGGTTATTTCTAGGAGTTAAGAGTTATCTTATTTCTTCGAGTTAGTTTCATTATCAAACTAATATTTTCTATAGGAATAAGGAGGTGCACAAGGACTGAAGTTTCTCCTTCAATCACCAAGTTTTGCATCACATGAATATTTTACATGGTATCTGAGCATTTATCCAAAATTTACAGAAACCATAAATCAGCAATATACATCACAAACAGCAACTTTCACGACCATTTTAGCTTCCTTTTTTCATTATTATATGTTATTTAGTTCAGGATATTATTCACTGAATTTTCTTGTTCTATGAGGTTGCTTAGAACTATTTGGAACATATCTTTTAGTTATGGAGCTCAGAAACATAAGGGTTTTTTTTTTTTTATTTTACCCATCAAACAATAGCAAACAGGAAATCATCACAATATCTAGAGAGGAATACTACAAGCTTCTTCAGTCTTACACTTCTCAGCTGGTACTTGCTCATATACCATCATTTGCTGATATGCTCAACTAGGTAATACTATTAATTTCTTCTCTTCTGGCCACAATCCTTCTAAACCATGGGTTTAGGTTTTGGAGCTACTGATCATACCCCAGATACATCCAGTTCATTGCAAACTTTCAAAACCCAAGAGACGTGACGTTAGCAGATGGATCCACCATCACTATTAGTTGCAATAGAACAGTAGACCTACTCCAGTTCACACTTTCTTCCAGAAATCTACATGATACAGAAGAATTTGCATTTAAGTCCCTTTACATTCTGCTCATCACCGTTCCATTGCCCTTCTAACAACATTTGAACTTTGGGTTCCTCTAGTGTGTACCCTGGCAAATCTTAATTCATTTCCTCCCCAAACTCAAACTAGAGATTATCTCCTTATTTCAATCCCATTCAAAAGCACAAAAGCCACTCAAAATTGAGTATTTTATGTGGACAATACTCAACAGATTTAATACTATGATTTGTTGCCAATCTGAATATCTAAAAGAACTTTCCCACTGATAAGTGCGCCATCAAAATTTGAAAGTGCAACTCATTTGTTAATACCTTTCATTGTTTCCAGTTATATCTAGAATTGATTTTCGATATTTTTTGGCTTTAAGGTCCATTTGGGGAGGAAGAAGATGAAAAGTAACGACAAGAGAGGAGAAGATTCTTTCACCCCTTTCCTTTCCTCCCAAACAGGCCCCAAGGTTCTAGAGTAAAGAAGGTGGTGTCTGAAGGTAATACAGTACTTATGCACTTGTCCAGTGCATTATGCTGGAGCATAATCTGCTTACAAATAAGTACAATTCTCTCTTTGCCATTGTCATGGATGAAATTGTTTATTTTTTCTCTTTTGTTGTTCCGTTCATGGGTTTTTACTGGAAACTTCCATATTAGACATGCAGTGGGATTAGGCGAATTCAGTGTATAGATTTAATGCCACTGCTATGTGTTCCTCCTAAATTAGTGTTGAGGAAGATGTCTTATCCTCATTATATGTACCGGTTATTTCCCCTTGATAAATTTCTTCCTTTCTTGGAAAACAAGTTTTTCTTTGACTCTGAAGTAGATCTTTCAAAAAGCTCTAAATGCCATATATCCTCTCCCTATTCAAAATAAAGTATTGCTTGACAATAAATGATATACAGATTACTGCATACCTTCTTGGTTAAAGAAGACAATAAAGATGATAAGAGCAACCACCCAGCTTCTTTTTCAACTATGGCTGCCACAGGATTTCGACTGTGTTCTGTCAACATTCTCTTTGAAACTTCAAGCACTGATCTGGGCAACCTGCTTATAGCATAGTGATGCTTATTAATGCAGCATATCGAGAAAGCAAAGCTATTCACTAATGACAATTCTTCTGTTGCTACCTAGTATGGTGACCATAGTGAAAGTCAAACTGCAAACGTAAAATAGAAATGGTACCACAGTGATAAGCATCCATAGAGCAAATTGATTCAGACAAGTTAGCTAAAAGAGATCATCAAGTAAGCTTACTTGGAATATCCAAAATGCCCTTCCATGAAGAAAACATTTGTGTGGCAGTACAAATAAGAAACAAAGCATGTGGAAAATGGTAAAAGAAATCTATGCTATTGAATAGAAAAACACCACTACTACAAGTGATCAAGTCACTAAATCTGCTATAAGAGCTACTTTTTCAGTTGTAAAACCATCCTCTCGAATCTGAGAGAATAGTAATACAAGAGAGGATACAAGCAGAGGGACAGACCATTTTCAAATCCAAGGTGGTTTTTAATTTAATGAGATATACATATCAGTTTAGCATTGTAACTTATCTAGCTTGAAATAAAGCAGAAAAGGCAGGACAGGAGAAAAGGACAAGTTACCTAGATGGGTAACCTAGAGGTAATTTCGGTGAAATAGTAACCAAAGCTGCCAAGACAGTAGCCTGCCCATTCAAAGAATCCAGCTCAAACTGCAAACTGCTTCCCTGCAGACAATGTATCAAAACTAATTGATATGGTCAAGCCACAAGCTAAAGGTAGTTTTTTTTCTTTCCAATAAAAAAAAATTTAACAAAAATATTTATTTGCAGGTAAAATGTAGACTGTTGATCAGATGGACTACAGTGTTTATCTGACAAGTTGATATGATGATAATAAATAAATAAGAAAATTAGTTAGCTGACAAGTTATATGAGGATGATTGTCAGTAACCGTTGAGTCTATAAAAGGGAATGTGATCATTTGTTCGGTAGGCTTTTGCATAATGAGATTTTGAGTTATTTTTCCTCTAACCTCTCTATCTATTCTCTCCTACTCTTCTCTTCTATTCCCCTATCTTCTGTTTCTTCTATCTTTCTCCATTCTTTATAACACAAGTGCATGAGCATGTAGCAGCAGCAGCTTGTATTTGCCTCACGAGCTATCACATTCACACACTAACCGCACATTTTATGCAATACAGCATGACGTTGTATACTATTGGGTGATAGGATAGCTGCTTATAATATCCACTTAATAAGCATTTTTTTTAATAGGAAAAGGATGCTTTATTGAAGAGAAAAGGGGAAAAATGCAAAACAGAGGACAAGGGATCCTCCTCAATCAAAAAAACTGCCTAATAAGCTGATACATCACAAAAGTAAACACAATACTATTCAAATCATCCACACCTTATTACATGCACTCATCCCCCTTTTTAGACAGAGACCCATCCCCTTATTCATACTCATAGGGATACAATTCTTAATTCCTACTCAGAACTAACAGCCTAACGGATTACTAACAAACTAATTCTAATTAACCACATAGTAATATAGTTTTCCATGATAAAGAATTTAAACCATATAATCAAATCATATGAATGCAAATCAAAGCAGATTATCAAAAAATTTAGTTTTACCTTTTCAAAAGATAAACTTTCCCTTAAAGCAGTAAGAGTGGTAACCCCATATGAAGTTAACCCACCAACACAAGTTGGATCAACTTCAGCCAATGTGCGTAATGTCAAAGCAGCCTCTATCCGAACCTAAACATATATTTAAAAGCGATATTACAACAAAACATGAAAGAAAAAGCTTAAATATAAGAATATTGCTATGACACCTTCTTGAGAACAATTAAATATGAATTGAAGAGCAACAGTTTCAACTATAATTTTGTTGATAGAAGAAGGAATTATCGAAATTAGAGCACACAGAGAAAGAACCAGCACTCCTCCAGAAACTGAAAAGTTATGACTATAAAAAAGCCTTAGCTCAAAAACCCCACGCACTTAAAGTCATCTATCAAGTAACAAGTCATACCAAAAGCTTAAGCAGTAAGGTACACTCCCTGAACTTTTTTTTTTTTAATTCATAGATCTGACATTTTTCCTCCCAACAAATTCCACTAGACTAACAACATCAATAAAGCCAAGGCCCACCACTACCATGTGCTTATATTTGATATAAAGATAAAGGAGGCAATGAGTATCAAACTCTTACCCTCTTGATCAAAAGGTGTCAAATACCATGTAAATGAGCTAATCATCACTCAAGCTTAAGATGTTAATTATGGGCAAAAAACTTTATAGCTCGAAAGACCACTTGACTCAACGACCAAATAAGACGTTTACTAGTTTGTGTAGCCCCTATCATTTTTACTTAACTCCCTAAACTTGTAATAAACTTCTAAAAAACTTGTAATAAATTTCTAAAAAGAGAGAGACTTGCATATGGTTTTTATTGATTTGGAAAAAATCTACGATAGAGTACCAAGAAATGTATTGTGAAAAGTAATAAAGAAGAAAGATATTCATGTGGCTTATATTCAAGTCATAAAAGATTTGTATAAGGGAACAACAACAAGTGTGAGAACTTCTAGAGATGAGACAAAGGACTTTCCTATAAAGATAGGTTTACATCAAGGATCTTCCTTTAATCCATAATTGTTTGATTTGATTTTAGATATTCTAACAGAACATATATAGAAGGAAATTCCAAAGCATATACTCTTCGCGGATTATATAGTCTTAATTGAGAACTCAAGAGAAGAGGTCAACTCTAAATTAGAGTAAAGGTTTCCGCTTGAGTAGAAGTAAGACAATATATATGTGTTGTAAATTTAACAAGAAGTCAGTTAGAAATGATTTAGAGATAAAAATTAGAGAACGAATCATTACAAAAGAGTCAAAGTTCAAATATTTGGAATCAATTTTAGAGAGTGATGCTGAAATTGATAGAGATGTTATGTATAGGATACAAGCTGGGTGATTAAAGTGGAGAAAAGTATCAGAAGTTATATGTGATCACAAGGTACCTAGTAAGTTTAAAGGGAAATTTTATCGAATAGCTATAAGGCCAGCGATGCTATATGGTAGTGAATTTTGGGCTTTGAAAAGTCAACAAGAGCATAAGATTGGAGTAACAAAGATGAGAATGTTGAGATAGATGTGTGGTCATACAAAATTGGATAAGATACGAAATGATTGTATATGAAGGAAAGTCGGACTAGTACCTATCGAGGAGAAAATGGTGGAAAATCATTTAAAGTGGTTGAGCATGTACAAAGAAGAGGATAAGAGGAGCCAGTGAAAAGAACTGATCAAATGGCTTGGAACCCTATTAAAAGGCGTAAAGGAAAATGAAAAAGGACATTAAGGGCAATCATAAGTAATGACCTCTTGATAAATGATTTATCTTAAGAGATATTGTTTGATAGAGCCCATTGGAGTCGTATGATCTATGTAGCCGACCTCACATTAGCGGAATAAGGCTAATGTTGTTGTTGTTGTTGTTGTTGTAAACTTCTACAATTTTTACGTCTATCCCACAATATCATATGATTATAAGATAGACATAGAAAAACTCAACTTTCTAGAATGTCTCAATATTCTATTAAAAGCTACTAATTTTTTTCTGACAGGGAAACAAGCCCTTAAAATGGAATACGAAACAAAGTTAAATTCCAAAGACCACAAAATTGGGAACAGATCCCTACAATCACCAGTGACTGGAGGGTATGCAATCCCACGTGTGACAACTGACAAAGGTCCTCATTTTAGAATGAGAATTAAAAAAAATTTAGTCGATTAGATAAAAATTTTAATTGTGAAAAAAAATTAATTATGGAAACAAAAAATTTTAATTGTGAGGACAAAAGTTTTACTAAAAAAAAAGTTACACTCAAAATTTTAAATTTGAGGATAAAAATTTTTTGACTGTTGATCAGTTGAAATGATTTCAAATTTTAATATTCTTCACAATAAAATAGATATTGGACTCAATTAAAATTTCTGCCCTCACAATTAAAATTTATTTAACATAAATTTTTCTTACAATTAAAATTTTACCTTTACAATTCAAGTTTTAAGTCTTTATAATCAAAATTTTTCTTACACTTAAATTTTTTATCTTAACAATTAGAATTTTAGTAAAAAAGTTACAGATAGCAGTCACAAGAGCATGTGACTGCATCCTCCGCAAGGGATCCATTCCCCTCCAATTTAGTGTAAACATCCATCTACCTTAAAGAAAGAATTTATAAGAACTTATCACCTACTTCTCCATCATAACCCCAACAAGTAACAAGAAAGATAATGTTTAAAAGCAAAACAAATACATAATCCACTATAAACAAGCATAGGGGCATAGAGAAACTTTTCATTGTGTGTGTGCTCGTGTGCACGGGCGTGTGTTGGTGACCTACAGACCCAACAGGCCCACAATTCTATATTTTAATAATTGACTTTATTAGTATTATCTTTGCTGATTTTATTTAACAGAGTAATCAGGACAGTATCTTAGAATAATTGAAAAGATTCAGGTCCAAGATGTTCAGGTTCTTTGGCTACCTAACTATTTCTTGAATCAGTCTACCTGCTCTGTTTTTGAATGAATAGAAATCTGATAATTTCAATATCTATGAGAAATAAAAAATAAGCTTACTAGCTTTGATGAATGAGACACTGCTGCAACTACAGTGTTGTCAAGAACTTCCTTAAATTCTAGTGGAACCTGCAAATTAACAAAAATTAAGCTCAGTCCTTCTCATGTGCAACTAGAAATATCCCTGATGCTGAAAAGAAAATTACACAATTAGGATTTTAAATAATTATTAGGTTATTTAGATTTAATTTATTTTAAATTTATTTTATCATTTGGAATTTGGTTATTTTATTTAAATTTATCTTTATTTTATATTTTAGAATATAATTTAGTTTAATATTTATCTTTTGTTTAGGTTTAAATTTTTTTTTTTTTAGGATCCTAATTAAATTAAGATTTAGGGTTCTATAAATAAGTCATAGAAAATCTCATTGTAATCTCTCTTTTTCTATTGATTAAATATTATTGATACTTGTCCAGTAAATTTTCCTTTCCTTTTTAATTTTCTACTCTTCTCATCTACCTTCTACCTTTTCTCTACCCTGTCCCACATCAATTTGATATTAGAACCTAATTCCCCACACTCCTTCCCACACTTCCCTTGCCAGAAACCCACCTGAAAACTTGCCGGAAACCCTAACCACTTCGCTGTCCGTGCCAGAAACTGTACTTCCAGATGTCGTATTGCTAAAACCCCACCACCATCATGTTCGGCTCCTCAAAACCAGCCAATTCCTGAAGCCTCGCCGCCATATGAGCTGTCCGCACAATTGCTCCAAATTCGATTTTTCTGCAATGTTTTAGTTGTTTCACAAAGTTCTTTCCTCCCAGCCCATCCTAACTGCAAGAATCATCACTTAGAAGTTTATTTTGGGGTAAAACTCCATTTTTGAGCTTTTAAAGTTACAAATTTGCTTGCAAACGTAAGTCCACCATAACCAAAAGCTGCCAAGTGACTCAAAATCAACTAAAGAAAGTCAAAAGACGTAGCACAAAATATGTAGATCAAGTAATTGAGACGATGAATCAGAAGTCTAACACCATGGACCGAAGGCTTGAGGAAACAACCCATGGAATTAAAGAATTAAAGAAGATATATGCCATGACCAAAAGCCCCCATGTGACTCAAAATCAACTAGAGAAAGCCAAGAGACGTAACACAAAATATGAAGATCAAGCAATTGAGACGATGAATTAAGGGTTTAACACCATAGACTAAAGGTTTGAGGAAACAACAAGTGGGATTGAAGAATTGAAGAGGATGTATGAAGACCTCATACAGACCATTAACGGGAAAGATAAACAATATATGGCTGAAGCTACAGTTGACAGTTCAAAAGTTCGCAAAGAAATCAACTTAGGGGGTGGATACATTCCTTCCCCTAGTGATGCAAGGGCTCCACTTATTGGGAATCGTCAATTTGCAAACAGCAACAAAAACAAGAATCTTAAGAGTCCTCCTTACATAACTTTTGATTCCCAATAAGTCTATATAGAAGATCAGTAGGTTGACCATGAGCCAAGAGACTATTATAACCAAAGATACAAATCACCTCCAAGAAATCATAGGGAAAGTCATAGACAAACTCAACTAGATGACATCTTTAAGAAGGTCAAAGTCGAAGTCCCCAAGTTCAATGGCTAATTAGATTCAAACACCTTATTGAATTGGTTGGCTAGCATGGAGGACTACTTTGAATGGTATGAGATGAACGATGTGCATCGTGTTTGTTTCACTAAAATGAAGCTTGTTAAGTCTGCTAAGAAGTATTGGCAGAATGTGCAACGGAACCTAGAAGGTCTAGGACAACCCCCGATTAATACTTGGGCAGAGATGAAGATGAAATTAAAAGAGAAATATGTATCTACCCATTACAAGACTCCGCTTTTCAATCAATAGCTGAATTTGAGGCAGGCCATCATGGTGTCAAATAACATGGCTCGTTTTGATGATCTTATGATTCGGTGTAAGGTTAAGGAAGACCCTTGGATGACAATTCAAAAGTTTGTCAATGGTCTTCGAGCTAATATACAGTAAGAACTTAAACTGAATCCTCCTGAATCTCTTGAAGAAGCACATCATAAGGTTTTGGAGATAGAGTGTTTGCTAAAAGGCTCGTCTACTAGGCATACAAATTTCTAGGGCACAGATTCTTGCCAACTCACACTTTCACACAATCCAATCGCTCTAGTGGATTACCTCCATTTAAGACCAGTTCGTCATTTCAATCTAGTCAGGCAACTAGTCCTAATGGAAGTACTTCTAAGAGTATTGAGTCAACAAGATCCAACTTCCGCCCTAGTGCTTCTACCATTGAGTGTTTCCAATGTCATTCTAAAAGTCACATCAACTTGCTCTACTTCTTGAATCCCCGACTAAAAAGAAGGATGAAGTGGTAGATGCTAACATGGTGATTGACCCCATTGAATGTCCCTCTAACATGGACAATGAGATCATTGTGGATGATTACGAGACAAGACGTATGGGTGTGATGAGGTGCATGCTATCTACCCTCTTACCAGATGACTCTTGGAAGAGAACAAGCACCTTTCAAATTTTTGTGAAATGTGAGAATAAGTCATGCAAGTTAGTTATTGATGGAGGAAGCGCCAGGAATGCAATCTCCAGCCAGGGAGTTGCTAGGCTTAGTCTTAAACCAGAGCATTATTCTAAGCCTTTTTAAGTAGTATGGGTTGATGAAAAGACTTCTTTAACCATTACACATCGATGTCTCGTTCGCCTTCAATTGAGAGAGTATCATGACAAGGTTCTATGCAATGTCCTTCCTATGGATATTGCTCACATTTTGTTGATAAGACGATGGCTCTATGACAATGATGTTACAAGCCATAGTCAAGAGAACACTCATTCATTTAAGTATAAGGGAAAAATAATTTTGTTGCGTCCTACTAAGCCCGAGATTGAGAATAAAGGTTTGAATAAACAAGAGGAGTCGAGTCTAAAGAATCAAAGCCTTTATCTTTTGACCAAGAAGCAGTTTGTGAAGGAAGCAAGGAGTTAAAGTATCGGCTTAACTCTCTGAAAGAGAGTTCTTTCAAACGGGGAAAAATGATGCAGAAGAGATAATTAGATAATTAAGATTTTAAATAATTATTAGATTATTTAGATTTAATTTATTTTGAATTTATTTTATCTTTTAGAATTCAATTATTTTATTTAGATTTATATTTATCTTATATTTTAGGATATAGTTTAGTTTAATATTTATCTTTTGTTTAGATTTAAATTATTTTATTCTTTTAAAATCCTAGTTAGATTAGAATTTAGGACTCTATAAATAAGCCCTAAAACATCTCATTGTAATCTCTCTTTTCCTATTAATTGAATAATATTGATACTTGTTCAGAGAATTTTCCTCTTCTTTTTTATTTTCTACTCTTCTCATCTACCTTTTACCTTTTCTCTACCATGTCCTACATCAATCCCTCTCATACTTCCCACTGCTTTACAAGAGTAGAAATATCCCATTTAAAATCATTTTCTGATAAAAACATATAGTTATGCGTACCTCTCCCAGTGTTTTCAGAGTATATGATAGAGTACGTAATGCAGCCACCTTCACAGAAGCACCTGCCTCGGGTGACTGAAGCTGCAAGTAACCAGAGAGCAAAAGGTGGAAAATTTTATATACATGTTAAGATGGCATCAACACTGAAATACACAAAACAGAATCAACTTTATGATGACTAATTACTTAAATTAACTTTAGCACACCTTATTTCCTAGAAAAATCAAAAAGCTCCGTTGAGTAGGTTCTGTCATTTGATCTGTTACACCAACACGGAGAATATAAAGAACACAGGCCTGCACAAAGCAACAAGGCATGCATGATCAGACCTAAGACCTGCCAAAGCCTCTAATATATGTGACAGATATGACAGGTTTTGGATAAGCAATCTTATTAAACTATATCCAGAATTATAATAAGAGTGTATTGCTCCTTACAATATATGTGACAGATGTGACAGATTATGGATAAGCGTATGATGCCAAAGTGAGTCTATTCAAATTTCTCTAACACTCATAATACAAAAATTACATAGAAAATTACAGTATAGAACCAACTCCAATTTAATCTCACAAG
Organism: Adenanthera pavonina; assembly: GCA_026686845.1. Lineage (NCBI taxonomy): Eukaryota > Viridiplantae > Streptophyta > Magnoliopsida > Fabales > Fabaceae > Adenanthera > Adenanthera pavonina. The sequence continues at coordinate 45,081,060 of JAIVEN010000001.1, read as the reverse complement.
CCAAGAAACCAACCATTTCACATTTCAAAACAAACTAGTAGCAAAAGAATATGCCTAAAGCCAACAGACCAACTTCAGGCAGGAAGTGAAAAATAAGTTATCCATCTGCGGGCAGGCGTGCAGGGGAATCATTACTTGGCTGGATAAAGTGGAATTCTTAAAAAATAATAAGCAAAATGGCTCCAGATTATTTAACAGCCAGGGATTAAAGCAAACACTAAATAACAAAAGCAGGGTACATATACATGTATATACACTGAATTTTCCATAGCAGGAGAAAGGATCATTCTTAAAAAAACTCCCATAAAGACAAGAAATTAAAGATTTGCAGAAGTTGAATGATTGCAATAAAAAGAAACAGTAAAAATATTAACAAAGTGGGATGTAACAATGTCATTTTTTTTTCTTTTTCCTGCCTTTTATCTTTAACATTTTTTATGGAATTATCCAAGAAAAGGTGGCTCTAATAACACTTGTTAGGTGGAAAGAGAGATAGAAGTAGGAAAGATAGGAAAATAGAGAGAATGAACATACAGCTGTATTAACTATCATGAATCTGTTTAATCCCTCCATACAGCTATATAAGAATTAGTTGACCATTAACTCCCACAACAAGTATGTTATTTACAATCACACACACTTAACTAATTCAATAACTATTTCTACCTAACATAACCACACCATCATATGCCATGCAGTGTATGCCACTGGTAAAAATGTAACATGACAAATATTACCAAGCATCATCCATCACATAACTTGAGTCACTGATTCATAAAACACTGTATACCACCCATAACAAGGGTAAGACATCAATTCAGGCCCTCAAAGAAAGACATAGAGCTGATCTCTAAATGAATCAGTAATGTCTTGTACCCTGCCTTTGTATTCACATTCAGATCCCCTAAGAAGCACTATCCTGCACATCTCTATGCAGCACCATAATCGCAGTCATCTATGTGATCGAAGGGTCTATAGCTCACCACATCATCATAGCCATCCATTTACTTTGAAAAATTAGACACTTCCAGACAATACCCATTACCATCATTGGCCCAAAAATTCCATTTCCGTCAACACATCTCCTTTCTTCATCGACAAACATTCACCATGGAGACACCGATTGAATATTGATATTTCCTTTTATCTTCAAACTCAAATCTCTAATTATAGACCTGTGGCAACCATAGTCAATTGAAAACACCAAAGAATAAGCTGGCAAATCTGCTCCAGCAGCCAAAGGAGTGAAGAAGCTACAACATCTCTCTTTTGTTTCTTGCTGCAGACGACGGTGAGGTAGATTTCTCAATGCAAGAGATCATATCTATCGGAAGGTGTGGCTGAGAATGAGACCTGATTCACCACTACTAAATCTGAACATTTCCAAGCTCCATTTAGCTAGCTAATATTAGAAATTCCTTTGATTATGGACCCAAAGTGTGGCCTCAGAAATTTGTCATTAGAGAATAAATAATGCAGAGCTGCAGTCACCGTGTGTAAAGCAAGAATTATGACCTGCCATTATTGTTTAATCTGTAGTTATAGTCTTTGTTACAAAATAAGTGAATGACAATTGAAGTTGAAAGAGTAATAAGACAGGTGGTGTAAATACTACTTGTATTTTTCTGTTTGTTTTGAATGTTGACTGCTATAATTTTTTCTTTGTTGTCTCCTACCCAATAAAAACATGGTTAGGAGGTAGAAATGTTGTTGGGATGAAATAAGAAGGGATTTGAACGTTAATATTTTGGGTGGACAAATTAGTAGGGGAAAGGGGTAAGAGAGATAAGGGTAATGGGAAGAGGATAGACACCAATATGAGGGGCAGGGGACCTGTGATGATCCATTGCCCAAGCGGGGAGGTGGAGCTTCAGCAACACAAGTATGTATAGTCTCATGTGATTGTTCCATTCTTTGTTTTAATGTTTTAGGCACAAAAAAAAAAATGGAGGGAGTGTTGGTGTTTGATTGTATGAAATCTGGATGAGATGGCAAGCTGTAGATCCTTTGATTGTGCAGACAGCTATGATTATGGTGCTGCACATCTCTGCACAGGAATCTGCTTCTTAGGAAATCAGGACGTTTTCTATTCCTCCACTCTCCTTATAGAACAGTCTACTTATATGCATCCATACATTAAATAGGCTAAAGCACATCCAATCAAGCCCTCAATGAAAGGCCAAGAATTAGTCTCCTCTGGATAAATCAGCAATGCTTGTACTCTGCCTTTGTATTTCACTACTACACTCCTTTTATAATAAAACCATCTTCATCTATGTACTGGTAAAACAGGGTAAAACACCACCAATCCAGGATTAATCTTCAGTCTACTTGCATATGCTAAAGAAAGAAAACGGAAACAAAAAAAATCTTCAAACAAAGAAAAAAAAAATTTTTCAGCTACTATATTCACATACAAATAAGAATTATAAGCAAAAGGAAACAAAAAATTATTGAGAAAATACCAGTGCGTGAGCATCAACTGAAGCATCAGTGTCAAGCATTTCCACAACTTGCAATGCAAAGTCTTGAAGCTCACTATCTGGATGCAGGTATTTTATGCGAATGGCCTGCAAGAGAGGATTAACTAAGAATCAAGATCACAACCGAACCAAACACATTAATTTTAGTTTCTTGGGCTCAATAACTGGCCTGCATACCACAATATCAAGGGTAAGGGAAATATTTGCAAATACATGTGCATACACACTCTCCGCCAACCCCCCAGGGCCCACCTTTTGAATTCACTACCAATAAGAAGTTGTGGTGCAAAAATAAATATATTTTATGCAAGAATAAATATTAAACAGCAGCTTGAAAACACTTTAGGACCCACTCTGCTATTAACAACTTTAATAACTAATAACTACTTCACTTTATTTATATGTCCTGTCTAATAGTAACCACTACTCTGAAAAACCCTTGACCTCAAGGGTGATTATTATTCTCACAGAAATCAGGCTGCATTCCTTGAAAAACATATAGCTGAACTAGGTGGCATCTTCATCTGGTGCTCCTTCCACTGAATTAGTACCTCAGTGGCTGGTCATCCCGTCTACTGTACTATCCTTCTATATATAATCCTTTCAAGAATGAGCTGCTCAAGTTAAGTCAGCCAATCCAATGGAGGATGCCTTTGACATAATTGCTCAGTTAGGATAGAGCTTCAACAAGGATACATGAAATGTATGATAATCATGAAATCCCTTGGGGCCCATTTGGTTCAATTACCAAGGGCCCTAAAGTGAGGGAATAGAGATGCTATTACAGGGTTGAGTGTGTTTGGTTGGCTTAATAATCTGGGCATCATCATTCCTAGGTAGAGATTACCAAATTTCATGTAATACCCAAGCCTCTCAAAATGCTATGTAATCATCATTCCCACCCATTTTTGCCACAAATACCCTTCCACCTCAACCTTCACTTCAAAGCAGATCACCGTTTTAGCTTCTTCTACATTCACTAGTTCTTCTGTTTTGAGTAGATCTCCATCTCCCTGAAACTACTCCTCCTTCTCTCATCGCCTCCATCTCCATCTCAGTTCTGGTGCTCCTCCTTGAACTCTACTACTCCTCCGACTCTCCTCCGTCTCTCACCACAATAGATCTCCGCCAACTTCACAGATCTCATCATCTCCACCATATCTTCATTAGTAGATCTCTGTTAGCATAGCTCACAGATTCGCTTCCACTCTTGAACTCCGTTGGCATCGCAAACCTCTGTTACGCTGTTATCTCTCTCTTCATCTCTGTCAGCATAGCTCACAAATCTGATTTTGATAGAAGCAGTGTTTCATTACCTAGAGAGATTGAAGCGTTTCTCTTGGTGATCACCATTAACGTTGATGTGCTACTTGATGGTCACCATAACAAACCTCTATTATGATATTTCTCTCTTTTTTTTTTTTATTTTCTGGTTGTACTTTTTCTTGGTTGGGCTTTGTAGAGGTGAGAGATTGAGGTGGAAGGAGGAAGGAATGGCTGCCAGTGATAGGGATGGCAACAGTGGATGGAGGAAGGTGGTGGAGGGAGGAAGGAAAAAGGCGGAAGAGAAAATATATATATTGTCAGGGGCATTCCTAACTTTTCACATATTGGGTATTTAATAAAATATCAAAAATGAGTTTTTATAATACATTCTTAAAATCAAACCAAACAAACTCATTGTTGTCATCATTCCATTACCTTCCCAGTGATTCCATGAACCAAACATGCTCCTAGTAAATCTATTTTGTAAGCAACTAAGCCAATCTTCTGTAAAATCATCAATATAATATAAAATTTATAGCAAGTTACACTATTCATAAGCTATGAATACTGTTGGCAAAAATCATGCTCAATTTATGATTCATATATCTTCTCCTTTTCAAATCTGATTTTATGTCTTGATAATTGATTAGGATCTCTTTTTTTTATTCTCAAGATATCTTACACTTATTACAGGATTGAGTCAAAATATCTTGCATTTATTTCCTAGGATTGAGTTGCTAATTCCTTTGTGGCATCCTTTCCTATTTATAGATGTTCTTTTGCTGAAATAAGACACAAGAATTCCTGGAATTATTTCATGGTATCAAAGCCTAACCCTAATGCTTCCCGGGAATTCAAACAGAAACAAAACTTTCACTAGTGCTCTCATGTCCGAATCAGAGAAAATGGATGGAAAGAGGGTGCTGCAAGAAAGTTCAGGTGGAAATGGCAAGAACTCCTCTGTGTTGGCGATAAACAATAGAAAGGGTAGTGCCGTTGTTTCAGCCCTTGGAGGAGGTGTTCCAAAATCACTCCCAACCATGTTGGTCAACAGCAAACTGACTAGTGATAATTATTTGCAATGGTCCTGATGTATTCAGATATTTGTTAGAGCCCGAGGCAAGACAAAATATCCAACCGGAGAAGTGGAGCACCTAGCCGAAGATGACCCACGGTATGAGCTATGGGAGGCCAAAAATAACCAGGTTATGTCCTGGCTCATTAATTCCATGGATTCAAATATCAGTGAAAGCTATCTTTTGGCTACTTCAGCCAAAGAAATATGGGACATAGTTCAAATGACCTACTCTCAAATGGAAAATACAGCTACTCTTATGCAAGTGAAGAAGAAGCTTAAAGACTTGACCCAAGGAAGTATGAGTGTCACCCAATACAATACTACAGTGAACTCAAAAAACTGTGGCAGCAAGTGGACTTGTACGACACTAATAATTGGGATTGTCAATTAGACTTGCAAAAGTCAAAAGGGAAGTTGGAGAATGAAAGAACTTACAAATTTCTCCTTGGCTTGAGAGATGAATTTGAAGAAGTCAAAGGGAAGAATTATGGGTATGATTCCTCTACCATCTCTCCAAAGTGATTTTAACATGGTGAAATTTGAAGAAAGCAGGAAGAAACTTGTTGCTAGCTCAGTTTCAAATTTTGCTAGTATCACAAACAGCTCTGCACTTGCTGCAAAAGAGGCACCAGCTGCTAAACAAAAGGGAAGAAGGAACCTAAAATGTGATCACCGTGGAAAAAATAGGCACACCAAAGAGACTTGCTGGAAGCTCCATGGAAAACCCCCAAATCTCAAGCAAAAACTGAAATTAGAAGGTAAAGGTTATGTAGCTAAAGGAGAAGGGAAACTTGATTCTGACCGTGGAATGGTAAGTCAAGAAGAATTGTACATCATGAAGCGAATTCTAGAGAAACATGGACATTAGGTGATGATACAGAAAAATCCTTCTACCTCTGCTAATGTAGCTTAGACAGGTAACTTTATAGCTTCTCTCTATGTCAGTATCTTTCTAAGGTTCACCAAGATTATAGCTTTGGGGGCCAGTGATCACATGACAGATAATAAAGAGTTATTTAAAACTCTAAAACTGCATAAGGGAGATTTGAGAATCAAAATTGCAAATGGTTCTTACTCTAAAGTTGAAGGAATTGGTACAATTGTGATATGTGGTATTATCGAAATACACAATGTTTACTATGTGCCTAGGCTCATATGCAATTTATTATCTATATATAGATTGCACAAGAATAAAACATGCAGAGTGCATTTTACTGATGATGGTGACTGGTGTTTATTACAGGATTAGGACTCGGGGAAGATGATTGGACGTGCTAAGGCATATGATGGACTTTATTATCTTGCGGGTGAAACTAGTGAGGATGTGAAGAAGGGTGCTTATTTTGCTATTTTGAATAATGATGTGCTAATGTGACACTATAGTTTAGGCCACCCCAGTTTTAATTATATGCAGCATGTTTTTCCTGAACTAACGAATAAAAATTCTGGTTCATTTAATTGTAATGTTTGTCACCTTGGTAAAAATGTTAAGAGCCTGTATTCCCCTCAGCCCTATAAACCTACTCAACCTTTCTCCTTAATACACAGTGACATTTGGGGTCCATCTAAGGTTTTATCTTTAACCAAAGACAAATGGTTTATAACATTTATTGATGATCATACTAGATTAAGTAGGGTATTTTTGATGAAGGAAAAATTTGAAGCCTTTCAAATCTTTAAGAATTTGCATGCCTGTGTTACTAATCAATTCCAGAACACTATTCAAATCTTGAGGAGTGACAATGTTAGAGAGTATATGAGTTCTACTTTCCAAAACTTTCTTGGGGAAAAGGGAATTCACCATCAAACATCTTATGTTAATACTCTACAACAAAATGAGATTGCAGAACGTAAGAATAGACATCTATCAGAAGTAAGTAGGACTATCACATTAGCTCATAATGTTCCTAAATTCTATTGGGGTGCAGCCGTTCAAACTTATGCACACTTGATAAATAGAATGCCCTCTAAAGTGCTTGATTTTGTGTCACCCATTCAGAAACTTCATGAGTTTTATCCTAATTCTCATCTCACACCTATTATCCCTTAGAGTGTTAGGATGTACTGCTTATGTTCATAATGATAATGGGGAAAAACTTGATCCTAGATCTATCAATTACATTTTTGTGGGGTATTCATCCACTCAAGGGATACCAGTGTTTTAATCCTAACACCCCAAAAATGTATGTCACTATGAATGTCACTTTTCTAGAAAATCAACCCTATTATTTGAAATTACCCATTCAGGGGGAGAAAAGGGATGATGAATGGCTAATTTTATCAAAAAATGGACATACCAAGGTCACTGTATGCCCTGATCTAATTCTGCACCTACTGTCCAGCCAATTTTCCAGCTACCAGAATATTTGAGTCAGTACCTAATTTCAATCTCATGATCAGCCTGTTAATAGTCCAGGACCTGTTTCCCCACCTCAAATTGACCAACCTGAAACTGAAAATGATCCAAAAATTGAAACCAGGGTGGACGAAATCAGTGATCAATAGAATCAGACCTATAGCAGAAGGAACAAGTCCAGAAATTTGGAGGCACAGCCACAGGGGGATGCACAACGACAGGAGGATGTACAAATAGAGCAAGAAGCAGAAGAGGTCTAAAATATGCCTGAACAAAATCAAGAATCTGAACCAGACCCAATACCTGAGGATTTACAGGGGCCTATTGCCTTAACAAAAGGGGTAAGAACTTGCACCAAACATCCTATCAATCACTATGTATCTTATGCAAAGTTATCACATAATTTTCAAGCCTTTACAGCTAGTATATCAAAAGAAAAGATACCAGAAACTTTCAACATGATAGTTATAGATCCTAAGTGGAGAAGAGCAATTGATGAGGAACTAGAAGCCTTGAAGAAAAATAATACTTGGGTAATAATAGATCTGCCCAGAGGAGAAAAGGAAGTAGGGTGCAAGTGGGTGTTTACCATCAACTATAATCAAGATGGGAGTATCAACAGGTACAAAGCTGAACTGGTAGCAAAAGGATTTACTCAAACTCATGGTATAGATTACCAAGAGACATTTGCACTAGTAGCAAATTAAACACTATCAAGGTTATATTGTCAATTGCTGCTAATCTTGATTTGGCCATTATATCAGTTAGATGTTAAAAATGCCTTCTTAAATGGAGACTTGGAAGAAGAGGCGTTCATGGAGATACCACCAAGCATGCAACAGTATGAAAACTCAACTAAGGCATGTAAATTACACAAGTCCTCACATGGGTTGAAGCAATCTCCTAGGGCATGGTTTGAAAGATTTACACAAGTTGTGAAGAAAATCGGCTATGTTCAACGCCAAACTAACCATGCTCTATTTGTAAGAAATTATGAAGGGAAAATTTCACCCTTGATAGTGTATGTTGATGATATAGTTCTGACTGGTGATGACATAGAAGGAATTAAAAGACTAAAAGAATCACCGGTAGCCGAATTTGAAGTTAAAGGTCTCGGGAATCTGAAATACTTTCTTGGCTTGAGAGTAGCAGGAACAAGCAAAGAGATTAGTGTGTTATAGAGAAAGTACATTTTAGATCTATTACAAGAGACAAGAAAGTTAGGTGCTAAACCCACTGAAACTCCAATGGAAGCATCTCAAAAATTAATGATAAAAGGAGGTGTTGTACCAGTTGATAAAGGAAGGAAACAGAGGCTTGTAGGAAAACTAATTTATCTATCTCACACTAGATTCGATATCAGTTTTGCAGTAAGCTTGGTTAGTCAATTTATGAGTCAACCTCAAGAAGAACATTTTGATGTTGTATATCGTATTTTGAGGTATCTAAATATGACACCAGGGCAAGGCCCATTCTTTGGAAAAGAAGACACTAGAAGCATAGAAATTTTTACAGATGCAGATTGGGCAAGCTCAGCCACTGATAGAAGGTCTACTTCTGGATATTGCACTTATGCATGGGGTTAACCTTGTTACATGGAGAAGCAAGAAACAGGCTGTTGAGGCAAGGAGCAATGCCAAGGCAAAATACAGATCCCTAGCTCATGGTATTTGTGAAGGAATAAGGGTTTACAAGTTGATGAATGAACTTCAGATGAATATTTCACTTCCTATGAAAGTATGGTGTGACAACAAGGCACCCATTGGCATTGCTAAGAATACTATTCATCATGATAGGACTAAGCATGTGGAAATTGATAGGAACTTCATCAAGGAAAAAATCAACTCTAAAATCATTGACCTATCTTATATTCCTTCCAATTCACAAGTTGCTGATTTAATGACCAAGGCCATTCAGTGTATCAGGTTTGAAATTTTGAGAGGCAAGCTGAGGATGATTAATATCTACTCCTCAACTTGAGGGGGAATGTTGGCAGAAATCATGCTCAATTTATGATTCATATATCTTCTCCTTTTTCAAATCTGATTTTATGTCTTGATGATTGATTAGGATCTCCTTTTTCATTCTCAGAATATCTTACACTTATTTCAGGATTGAGTCACAACATCTTGCATTTATTTCCTAGGATTGAGTTGCTAATTCCTTTGTGGCATCATTTCCTATTTATAGACGTTCTTTTGCTGAAATAAGACACAAGAATTCCTGAAATTATTTCAAATAATACAACTCATCTCAAATTATGTGCAATGAAAGGAAAAATGTGTCTAGTTTTATAGAAGCAAGTTTTTGTGGACTTCTAAAAGCTGCTGAAACTTCCCTATAAGGATGAAGGGTTGCATACTTTGTAACAAGCATGGTGCATTTGATTTATCTGCTCCAATTTCAGGGGGTTAGAATGGTATTAGTTTATCTGCCTTAGTTAGACTATATCAGTCCCATGTCAATTGTGTCTCAAGATATACAATGTTTTACTCTATCATAAATACATACACAAGCTTTGGTTCAAGTGACATGTCCCTTGGACAAAATTTCACTCTCTTTTCCTCTATTATGGAAAGCTTTTTTCTTCTTTTGTTCCTTGTGACGAACTATCCAATATCCAGTACTACTAACTAATCCAAATTCAAACCAAGTCAAGCCTCAATTGGGAGGAAACTCTCCCATGGTATTTCTTTCAAACCACTAAGTTCAAACTCCAGACCATGCTTAAAAAAAAAATGTTAAGTCCCTTACCACTCAACTCAACTGCCATTGGTGGAAAAGATTTATTATAAATAAATCAGCAAATAACTAATATTCATTTGCAGCAGATAGCCTCCTCTACAACAGGAAGGAGTTAAGAAGAAAGGAGAGAGCAAGAGAAGAATCTAAAGAAGTTTTAAGATTCACCTGTAAAAAGAATACCCAAGATAGTGTTAGTCCAACCCGAACATCCCTACAATGTACTCCACTTGCTGCAACAAAACTGTGAAAGTCAGTAGAAACCACAACAAGTTCTCAGAATTAACAAAAAGAATATAAGAAAATGAGGTTGCTGTAAAATTATAAAGAATCCCAAGCAAAAAAAAAAAAAAAGTGCAATTTATCCTAACGTACATCTATATTGTTGAAGTATCATACGCGTATCTCATGAAATTGAAAATTAAAAATAATATTAATCAAAAAACTGTAGCCTTTTAAAAGGAAATTGATTTCTATCTTATACAAACATTTGTAGTGATATGCACAAATATCAAAAGCAACAAATTAAATGAACAAGAAAACTGCCTTAGAATTCTTTAGCCTCTGTCCCTACAAGCAAGCAGAAGCTTAAGTTTATAACAGATACAAGGTGCCATTTGTGTGGCATAATCCTGTTGCTGAACTACCAAGATGTAAAGTTAGAAATTCCAACATGCATGCCATCCTAAAACACTTGCAACCAGAACCTACTAAGTGATCTCCAATGCTTCAATAGAAAAAACCCAGCATTCAAATGGTTTCTCCTAATACACACTCACAAAAGTTGCAATATAATGAGAAGTCAGAACATATGAAAGGCAGAACTGTTAAAAGATATTATTAAAACCAATCCTGAGGAATCTCCAAATATCATAAGCTTTTGGGATAAATTGGTCCATGACATGGTATCAGAGCTTCTATGACCACCTATTAGTCAAGAGTCCAATCCTTTCCACCCTCATTCTCTCAAATTAATGTCAGCACAAGGTACAGTGGGCCAATACTCCATCAATGCTTCAAGCCCAAAGGGCTTTCGTGTGAAAGAAGAGGAGAGTGTTAAAGATATTAATAATACTAATCTTGAGCCTTTACCTAATAGATTAAACTTCTGGGATGAATTGGTCCTACGACTAACCAGCAAAAAGCAATATTATCAAGCATAACTGTGGTGACCCAATCAAGAATATACCTCTTCTGAAGGCTAAAATTAAATGCTTCTGCAATCCACCTTCTAATTTTTTTGCTGGAGGGGAAGGACCCTTTCCTCTTCGCTGGACGTACTCAGATGCCGGAAAAGGTTAAGAAAGTTGTTTGGATCAAGCAAAAAAACAGAGAAAACTATTGTGTATAAACCTGTGCCTCAGGATTCATTCCAAGAGCAAGCAAGGAACCCAAAGCTTCAGAAAATGCATCCCGAACAGATGACACAGGATCCTCAAGGGCCTATTAAAGGTAGTAGCGTAAAGATATAAAAATACTGATTCAGACTTAAACAGTGGCCACATTCATTATGTGTAATGAAAATGAGATTGAAACCAAAAAAACCTACTTTAACACAATAAGAGGCAGAATTGTCAAGCTCAGCCACCCCTAATCCCGGACCTCCAATGCTCGCAAATGCATTCAGACATCTGGCAGCAGCTATTCTAACGGCAAATGACTTATCCCCCAGTGCAGATCGCACAATGATACGGTATGCCTCTGTATATGCTGATGAAGTAGCATTACCACCAGATCCTTCCAAAGCATTCTGAAGCATGTGTAAAGCCTCATGTCTCACAAACTCCTGAAATTTAAGGGACAAAGAAGATTTATAAAAGTGAAAGGATGGCCAAAACAATGATATAGGCGCTTATATCCAAGCACTAATATAAATCAAGCCTAATATACCAATTTGAACTGCATTCCCACATCCAAAGCCAATTTGAACACCAAATGATTGTATTACTCAATAAAAGAAAGCAGCAAAAAGCTACCACAATTTTTTGTTTTCCTCTTTTTCATATAGAATAAAGCCACATTAAAAAACTACAGAAGCACAAATCAGTACAGAGAGACTGAACAAGGAGAAATACCAGTCTAGAATTGGAAAGGAATTAGGACAGGAGAGAGAAAGATTAAAATCTTCTAAAGTCTAGAAACTGAAGCAAAAACTCTCCACAGGCTGCCGTATGCAGTCACATAATTTTATTAAGGGTATTATTTTACCACTGCTGGAGAAAAAAACCCAAGAGTCCCCACTAGAAAGATACAACCTACCAGACATGTTCCATGTCTCAGGCAGTGAAAAACAGAAGAATGACTATCAGAATTATGGAACGTGAAGCAAACATCTGGTTAATGAGCACTATATGAATTCCCAACATTTACAAATCTTTATACCTAAGTCATGACCATGACCTGCAAAGCATAACTTCATAGAAGCCTTAGAACAAAAAGAAGCTGAATGGGATTAAGAATTTGAGCTCAAAGACTAAAAATATGAACAGAATCAAGCACTTAAATGAGGAAAAATAGATCCTCAGCCTCTCTAACATCAGTCCAGGCCACATTAGAATCTTCCAAAACATAAAGACTAGAAAAGACATGAGGTTGAGAGATTAGATAGCAGCATGCTGAACCCCTCCCCATTAAAGAGTATATCTTTTCTCTGAGGTTTTGGTCCACAGGTATCCTGATATTGGAAGGAATTTAAAAATAAAATAAAATTATGACCATTTGAGATTATAAGGAGAATGAAAATAGATTCAAAGAAATTGGAGGATAATTATTGAACTGTAGAATCAATTTTCTTGGACAGAAGAAAACATATATCCATAAATCAAAAACAAGATTGAAAAAGGGCACTTTTTCCTCTGCCTTGTGTCTATGCCCCTTCATTTTGTGTGCTGTAAGATGTGAATTAAACAACAGAAATGCCAGCTAAAAGGAAATACCTCATTGAATTTTAAAAGCTTTGACGCTATGATTGTAGTTTCTAGTAAACCTGAAGTTATTCGTCTGCCAAAATGCTTATATAATTCTCCCAAGCACTGTGCAGCACCTACAAAATCATTATCAGAAAAACAGTAAAGAAAAGACATAAGGACAAAATTTTAAATAAAAACTACAATTAGAAAACTAATGCACTATAGAAAAGTATGCACCATGACATGTAGCATACGAGAATCATAGCAAGTAATGTTAACAGTGGAAAATTTGTGGTTTTGACCAATTCCATGGATTATTTTTCCAAAATGATAGCTTAAATACGCATATCAAATATCATAGGTATGAGGAAGTCTAACTTATTTGTCCTCTCAGTTTATCTTTCTTCTTGTTGATAGAGATAGGGAGTGCAATATATTAATCTTAATTTATACAAATTATACTCTCTAATAGATTAATAGATATTAATAAATTAATAATAGATTAATATCTCTCTAATTTCTTAATGTGAATGCAGACTGAGAGTGAAACGAAGCCTGCACCTGGACTGGAACTGGAAAGGAAAAAATTAAACAAGCAGCACATAAGTGAAAGAAATAAGAATTGTAGAATCCTTGTGTCAAAGCAAGGGCCTCTAGGAGTCCAACCTGAATAAATAATGAGGCACCTTTTACCATTTTCCTCTTGTTTGACTTTTTTCTTTTTTAATGTGAAGCACCATCTGAATTTCACAATTGAAATTAATGAGTCCTGAGCCTCAAAAATTAGGTCAATTGTGTGGGAATTGTTATTCATAGTAGACAATCACCATAAAGGGGTAACAAAATTATAAGTTAAAAAGACAACCACCAGCTTTCCCATCACACGCAATATACACACACACACACACAGATAGATAGATAGATAGATAGATAGTAGCTGGAAAATCTCTAAAAATTACATTTAAATTTTAAACTAAACAACTTTAAGGGGGAAAAAGTATTCCTTGTTAAATGAATGACAATACAAAGTTGAGAACATATACAAGCCCCACATGCATGTCAACGACTCTATTCCCTCCCTCTTGCCCCAACTAGAAAGATTAGCTGGCTATAGTATGATTGAAACAAAAATTGACAAGAAGTCAGGAACACTTAGCCAATTCAATGAAAAGTAAGCTCAACATTCTGCATGGGCACCAACACTTGCTCAATATAGAGCTTGAGGGTCCATTTGGTATGATGGAAGGAAAGAGGTTCCCTTTACTTCCTTTCTCAACAACATCTATTATGTCTTTATAATCATTACTCATCAGTTTCTATCTCTTTTCGTGATCTTTACTAATGCAGGGGCATAGAGATCATTTTTCGTCCTCAAAATAATTTTTCCATTGTATTTTTCATTTATTTCTTTTTGTGTAAACAAACCCTAAGGGTGCAAACTAGAACAAATGGGTGATAATCACTTACTGTAGAATATGAAAATGTACAATTCAAAGAAAAATGATGCAACTACAAGTTTTATAGCATGATCTTCATAGTATGATCACCACAAGAATGTTCCTTCACAATTAGGAAAGTAGTGAGACATTATGGGGGAGAATCATGTAGGAAAACAAACTCATTAGCTTTTATATAGTCATTTATATATGTCAAATGAACGAATCTTGAATAATTCAATATTTCAGTAGCTATCTAAAAGCTTTGGAATTTTTTAGCTTCAACAAACCAGCAACTCTCTGAGGTTCACTTTTTTTCCCATCAGAAAGAAATCCCTGAAGACTACTTGCTCTAGAGTAAATCGATATCCCATCTCCCTTTGATATGATCTTTGCCATTGCTACTGATGCCAAGTGACGCACAGGCCGACGCGCACCTATAACAAGAAGGGAATATAGTGCATCCTCACATCTCCTTTGCCACAACAAAATAGATTCCTGAAAATAAGATATTTCAGCATCAGAACTCAACAAAACCATGAGACTGTCGACTTTGGATTTTATTAGCATAAGAATAAGTGGTTATACATGAAATTGTAGTAAGATCGTGAATGCGCAGAATTCTAGTAACTGTAAAATCAAACGGTCAAGAATGAACCTCCCGCTAATATAAGTACTTCATGAATGCGCATATTCTCATCAACTAATAAGAGCTTTATTAACGTTACAAAGTTAGCCCTTCAGATTTTTCTGTTCTCTATGTCAAAAACAAGCTAGCAAGGTTGACATAAAAAGTGCGAACTGCCTATCCGATACGACGCAACCAAAAGTAGATAACTATTAAACTCGTTCAACTAAAGGTCAGATTTCCTCACAGGTGACATAAAAGTGAAATCTTGAAGAAAACCAAACATACTCGGGAAAAAAAATATATTGAAGTAACTCGCCTGATTTTTTTTTTTTTCCTCCGGAAGGTGAATTCATTCAAAATGAAAGAAGTAACTCGCCTGATTAATGGATTCTAGAAACAATTTGAAATACATCGTTCAAGACAAGCTCATCACTGCTTTGAAAGTAAAATTAAAAAAACAGTCCCTGATTTTAAAGACTCAAGGATCCTAGTTTGAGACAAGTGACACATAGGAACAGGATTCATGGTATCAGAGATCCGAGAAAGTGTCCTGGGGAGTGGAAAGTGAGGAGATACTGGAGTAACCTTCGTCCCTTCGTCAACAGCGGAAATGAGATCAGAGAGTAGATCGAAGCAGAGGAGTGGGTCTGGAGATTGCTGGGCCGCAGAGGCCACTATGGATTCCAGTTGAGCCGCCAGAACGCCGAAGCGCGAGAGTGGCACGTTGTCTCTCATTAAATTCTTTGCCATTGAAGAAGCCATGGCTGGGAAGAGCCCAGGGGAAGAAGAAGAAGAATTGACGAGGATGTTGATCCAGTTAACTCTGATGCAGGAAAGACATGGCCCGGGAAGTGAGTATAGTTATACTCATTACTCAAGCGATTCGGAGCAAGGGGCGTTTTTTTTTTTTACACCTCACAATCCGTCTTCTGCTGGCAAGCTAGCTAATGTTACTCGGGGTGGGGTGAGAGTGGAGAGACCAAAATGTTGGTTACTTGTAATTACATACCAAAACATTTTAAAATTTTAATATGATAAAAATAAAATTAAAGTTACTTCTCACTTCTAGAATTTTTATTAAATTCCATAAAAGTATTATAAAATTTTCACTGCAATAATTTAAAAAAATCAATGTAAAATTCTTGAAAGTAAAAAGTGAACATTTTTTAATTCATTTTTATTGTTTCCAGTAAAATTATAGGAAAAATCAATTAAAAATTTTACACTAATCTTCTATAATTAAATTTTTAATTCAAAATATCAAAAATAGACTAACAAATCTCACTTCTCACTTATAGGAATTTACATTGATTTTGTCAAATTTAATGTTAACTTCTAAAAGTTTTTACACTAACTTTTTAAGATTTTACATGAAATAATGAACTGGAATTATAAATTTTCATTTTTCACTTTCAAAGATGTTACATTAATCTTCTTAATTTAAAACTAACTTATGAAAATTTTTATACTAAGTTTTTAGAATTTTAATAACTTTAATTTCATTTTATATCATTTAAGAATCTTAGGCTTATTATCAGAAGTTTGAAATATTTTGGTTTGAGATTGTTTAGTTTACACTTTTTCATTACTTGGTAGGGAACGTAGTACGGTGTTGAGTGTGAATGAGCAAATAGTCAAGATGGTAAAGATGAACTCGCACATATCACTTTATATTCAATCCAAATCCACAAATTGTTATCTTTAAAGATTATTACATCACATTGGATAAATCTTATTATGGCAATCCCTCTGAATTAAACAGACTTCTTCTTATATTAACATGGCATTGAAACTATAAGATAGATATATATATATATATATAATAACCCAAAGAAAAATACAAAGAAAGGACTCAGAGAGGTGTTTAGTGGGTACCTTGATAGTTCAAGAGAAGAATGACTTGAATCTACACAAAAAGTGTCATTTTTATTTTGATATCCTAAAAAATGTCTTTTATTCTTTTAAGCTATTCGATATTTTATTCATTCAACTTATTTTATATTATTATATATGGTTATATTCAAAGTTAATAATATATTAACTAAAAATTAATGATTTTACAAATTAAATTAAAAATGTTAAAACTGCACCCTACATCCAAAAAAAAAATTTGCCAAGAAAGAAAATATATCATTAATGAAAAACAAAGATACAGAAAGAAGGCCCAAAAACAACACTAAACATACTTAACCTAGATCCGATCCCAACCCATGACAGTAGCAACTAGCCTGCCACCCAATGGACAACCCATCGAAGACCAAGTTAGAACCACCATAAGCCACTGAACAAGTGAACCCCCACAAAAAGAAGAAGAAAGGGTGACGGAAACAACAGCGAAACAAGAATCAAAGATTAGCCCTAAGAAGAAACACACCACCCACTAAGCCAAAGACAGAACAAGGCCATGGACGCCATCTCATCAAAAACCAACAACAACAAATTGCATTGAGGATAGTGGTGCAAAGACCTTTCTTAATGTAGCCATCCCCTTCATCAATGAATCCGCCCGAGAGAAAGCAAATTTCGGTGAGATTCCACGCATTAATCATGTGGGAGAAACAACCTCAACAAAAACTGTCATTGTGAGAAGACGATCGAGCACTAAGAAACACCCCTTCTCCAAACCCTAGAACCAATTCTTCTGACAAGGAGGCAAGTTGATGGAGATCCAAGAGGCTCACAAAGAATCCATAGTTACTCATGGAAAAAGGCCTATTTATCTTGATAGATTCATAGTGTCTCCAAGGTCTAATCCAAGGATAAGCATGGTGTTTCCATATCTCAATCCAAGTTCAAATGAACTGATCTACTAAAAAAATCATGTTTTGGATAGCCCATGGATAAAGGAGATATTCAAGAGCTTTCAAAAGTAATTTGGAGCCTATGTTATCACAATGAAGGTCCAAGGACCTAATATGCACATGAAAAAGTCCAATGGAGTCTTAATAATTCATATTCAAGCCCAAATGTAAGCTTTTCTAGCCCATGGAATTAATGTGACATGAATGGTGTTTTGAGTTCATTAATTAGTTGTTTAATTGTGTTTTGTTTTGTATTTAATTATGCAAAACTTGAATTATTTAAATAAGTCCACTTGTTGAGTCTTTATTGGGTTCCTAATTATATTTTCAATGGCTCAAATTAGTATTTTAAATGTTTTAGGTCCATTATGACTACTTAGCTCTTAAGTATAACATAAATTATGTATGTTTTTTAGTCAAAAACATCATTTTTTGTGGCTCTCAAAAAGTGACATTTTTAAAGTAACTTCCATATTTATTTAGTGTTATCAAGTGTCTTTTAGGATGTTCTTACTTGGTTAGCAAGCTGAAATATTCTAGAGTGATTTAGTTTCTAAATAAGTGAGATTCTTACAATCTCATAAGATTTAGTCTCACAATTTAAATAATTTTCTATTATTTGGAATCTCTTAACTTTAAGAATAATTAATTACCTATTTTATGATTTTCTAATCATTCTAGAGGATTCTAGGGGTCATTCTAAATATATATATTTAGACCTACGTTTTTTTTAACAAGTTGAATAAAAAATATTTTTCTTCAATTCTCTTGTGTGAGTATTATCTGAATTTATGTTCTCTTGAGAACTCGTGACCTACTAACTGGAGTGATCAACCAAGTGGGCCTCATCGTTAGAGCTTAGGAATAAATTTCATTGGTTCTAGTACGTAATCATCAACCTGTTCTTGTTCATGAGATCGTTTCTGCTGTATTTTCTGGTTTGCTTGATCATGCACCAAGAGGGTCATATCACAAGTGTTGGAATATAAGTATGGCATGTGTGTGTGTGTTAAAAAAAAATCTCACATTGCCTAAACTAAAGAGAGTCTTAGTGTACAGATACTAACATATATTGGTGAGCAAGTAAAATATTCAAGAGAAGAGATGGGCTTGCACGCACACAACAATAACCCAACACAATTGTAATCTATCTGTTTGCCCCCCTTATGCATGAATTGGACACAGTGTTGGATACTTTTTTTGGAATTTTCTTTTTAACATAAAAATTAATTTAATTTAAAATAGCCTTCCAAAAAGTCCTTTTTTTAAAGGTCACAGTTTTGTGGCTTTATGTTTTCCATTTTTTGAATGTTGGCCTTGGTTAATTTTTGGTTTATAATTGTAATCAAACATCTATGGTTTTAATTACATGATTTTATTTGATTTAATCTTCTCCAACATTCAAAAATGGATGCTATTAATGCCCTTAGATTTGTCTAACGTTCACATGTGATCTTTAGCCTATAAAAGGTGATGCATGGAACCTGAACAAATTACACCAAGCTCTCAGACAATTTTCAGAGCTTCCTCTTTTCTTCCTCTCTGCTCTCCTAAGCTTCAACTTTATCTCCTTTCTGATATTCTGTCGCCTTGTTTTAGCAAGAAGAATTCATTTAATTTTGGGGAGTTACTGACCTGTGGCGAAATAACTCTTAAGTACAGTGTTCTCAAGAACGACTTAGATTGACTTATACTGATAATTTTGTTTATTGCAGCTAACAATCTTAAGAGTTAATATGGAGTCACACCTCGAAGGTCTTGATCCTAATTCTGTTGGTGCTAACCCTGCTGATCATGTTAACACTGCGACTGCACGTTATGGTGGTTCTAAAAGCTATATTCCCACTGTTGTTCCTGCCGTGCTGATGCCCAGCCATTCCCAGATATATCCAAGATTGAGGCGTTTGACGGGAACAACTTCAGGAGGTGGCAGGAGCGGATTTTTTCTATCCTGGACATGCATAGAGTTGTAGTGGTGCTGACCCAATCTAATCTTGTTCTTAATGCTGACCAAAATGAGAGAACTACATGGTAATATGCCAATAAGGTATGTAAACATACAATTATAAACACTTTATATAATGATCTGTTCGATGTGTACTATGTCTACATGAAGGAAAACACAATCTAGGACTCACTAATAGCTAAGTACACTGCTAAAGATGCTGGCAAACAGAAGTTCGTCATCAGAAATTTCTACAAATGGGAGATGACAGAGGACAAGGACATCAAGATGCAAATAAATGAGTATCATAAGCTGCTGGAAAAGCTGCGTGCTAAAAAAAACAACCTCCTAATAAGTTCATTGCTAGGATACTAATTGAGAAGCTGCCAGAATAGTGGAATGACTATAAACAATAACTGAAAAACAAATAAAAGCAACTATCTTTGTCAAACCTCATTACTCATATTATCATCGAGGATACTAACCAAAGGGAAAGTCGAGCTGTAAAAGGAAAGAAGTTGGCTTCCAAAGCAAACTTGGTGGAGACAAAGTCTCACGACAAGAGGTATGATTCTAAATCAAATAATGATTCTAAGAAAAAACTTGATTACAAACCCAAAGATTCTAACCCCAAGTTCAAGAAGAAAAGCAACTGTTTTATCTGTGGAAAACCAAACCATCATGCTGCTTAGTGCAGGAAGAGGGCTAAAAATAATGACCCTCCTAAGCCAAAAGCAAATTTGGTCGAAGGAGATGACAAAGATGAGATCATCGCTGCAATCATTTCACAAGCCATGCTTGTCTTGATGTGAGGAAATAAGCGGTAGACTCTAGGGCTACCAAATACACCTGTGCTAACAAAGAGATGTTTACCTCCTATAATCCTGCTAAGAAAGGGAAAGATTATGTTTACCTTACTGATTCTCGAATTGACAAAGTTCTTAGGAAAGGAAAGGTTGAACTTAAACTCACATCGAAAAAGACCTTGTCCCTTAATGATGTTCTTTATGTGTTTAATGTTAGACCAAACTTAGTCTCTGTAGCTTTGTTGGGAAAAGATGGCATTAAAGTGTTATTCGAATCTAACAAGATTATGATGACAAAAAATAATGTGTTTATTAGGAAGGGTTATTGTAATTAGGGATTGTTTGTTCTTAATGTTGTTGAAATAAATGAGAATGCATCATCTTCTACTTATTTGTATGTATTTATAATTGATTCTTTTGATTTGTGGCATGCACGTTTAGGACATGTTGGTAAATAATATTTAAAGAAAATAATTACTGTGATAAAAAATAATTTTTTAAATAAGTGTGAAATTTGTGCTAAGGCCAAATTAACCAGAAAGTCTCATTTTTCTACCCCAAAAGGAAACTGAAATACTTTCTTTAATACATACTGATTTTGGTGATTTGAAACAAATTATGACAAAAGTTGGAAAAAGATTTTTTTGGTAACATTTATTGATGATTTTTCAATATATACTAAAATATATTTATTGAGCAATAAAAATTAAGCTTTTGATAAATTTCTTTCATACAAGGCAGAGGTTGAAAACTAATTAACTAAAAAAATTAAAAGGGTCAGGTCTAATAAACGAGGAGAATTTGTTTTATTTAATAACTTTTGTTAAAAAGAGGGAATTATTCATGAAATAACTCCTCCATATTCACCTGAATCCAATGGTGTTGCTGAAAGGAAGAATAAAACTTTGAAAGAGATGATGAATGTTTTACTTGTAAATTCATCTATACCAGATAACTTGTAGGGTGAAACTTTATTATTCGTTTGTTTTTTACAAAATAGAATTCCTTACAGAAAGTTAAACAAGACACCATATGAATTGTGGAAAGGTTTTATACCAGACCTGAATTATTTAAAAGTGTGAGGGTATCTTGCAAAAGTTTTATTACCCAAACCTAAAAAGAGAAAGATTTGTTCTAAAACCTCTGATTGTATGTTTATTGGTTATGCTGAACAAAGTGTTACTTATAGATTTTTGGTTTTGAAAAATTATGTTTTGGATCAAATACTATTACTGAGACTAAAGATGCAAAATTTTTTAAAAATATTTTTCCTTTAAAAGTTCAGCATACTTCTTAAAGAGTTAAGAATCTACTTTCTTTTTGTGAACATAACTCAAATGAAAATTTGGTTAAAGGTTTAAGGAGAAGTAAGAGGTAAAGAAAAGAAACTTCTTTTAGAAATGATTTTTATACTTATTTAGTTTAAGAAGAACCCTCAAATTTTTATGAAACTATTTCTTCTCCCGATGCTAAGTTTTGGAAAAAGACAATTAAAGTTGAAATTGATTCTATTAACCAAAACAAAATGTGGGTTTTAATAGACTTACCTCCAAGAGCAAAACCTATGGGGTGTAAATGGGTTTTGCAAAAAGAAGTACAATCTTGACAGATCTATTGATAAATATAAAGCAAGACTGGTGGTCAAAAGTTTTTCACAAAAATAAAATATTAATTACTTTAATACTTTTCTTCCTATTACAAGGGTTTCTTCAATAGGAATTTTGATTACTTTGATTTCAACTCATAAGCTTTATATTCATTAAATGGATGTTAAAACAGTTTTTCTAAATAGTAATTTAGAAAAAAGAGATTTATATGAAATAACCTAAAGGGTGTGTTGTTCCTAGACAAGAAAACAAAGTATACAAACTTGTTAAATTTTTATATAGCTTGAAACAAGCGCTTAAACAATAGCATGAGAAACTTGATCAAGTATTAATAAGTAATGACTTTTCTACTGTTGAAGTGGCAAGATGTTTTTATACAAAAATAATAAATAGTAATTGTGTAATCATCTATTTATATGTGGATGACATGCTTATCTTTGATACTAACTTGGATGTAATGGAAGAAACTAAAAGTTTTCTAGCTTCAAATTTTAATATGAAACATATAGGTGAAGCAAAAGTGATTTTAGGTGTTAAAACCATAAGAAGTGAAAATGACATTTTATTATCTCAAGAACATTATGTTGAAAAAATTCTTAAAAAATTTGGATATTTTAAAGATACTCCTTTGAGCATTTCTTATGATTCTAGCACAAAATTAGTAAAACATAAAGGTAATCCAATGGCTCAATCTGAGTATGCACAGATTATTGAGAGTTTGTTGAATTTGATAAATTTTACTAGCCTAATATAGCATATACTATTTGTAGATTGAGCAAATATATCCACTGCCCGTGGTGACTATTGGTTAGCTCTTGTCAGAGTTATGAGATATTTGAGAGGTACCATGAATTATGGTATATTTTATAGTAATTTCCTGTTGTATTAGAAGAATATAATGATGCTAACTGGATCTCAGATTCAAATGAGACCAAATCCACCAGTGGTTACATACTCACCCTTGGTGGTAGTGTAGTAACTTAGAGTTTAGCCAAGTAAAATATCTTAACGAAATCCCCAAGGGATTCTAAGTTTATTGTAATGGAGTTGGTTGGTACTGAGGCTGAGTGGTTGAAAGACTTCTTTGGAGATGGACTGTTAGGTGAAAAACCAATGCCTTCGATGTCTTTGCATTGTGATAGCCAATCGACTATAGTTACGGCTAAAAATAAAGTCTTTAATGGTAAGAGTAGACATATTCGATTAAGGCATAATATTATAAGGTAACTACTGAAAGATGGTGTAATCTCAATTGATTATATGAGATCATAAGTGAATTTGGCGGATCAATTAACAAAACTGCTGAGAAAGAAACAAATTATTGAAACATCAAGGGGAATGGGACTTAAACCAATATGAAATTAACAGTGATGGTAACCTAACCTCTATGATTGGAAATGCCATGAAAGAGGTTCATATGGATAAGAACAAGTTATGTATTAATTCTGCTAGCACTAAAATTGTTGTCCCTTCCTATGGCTTGAGAAAGTACAAGAATGCATTATTAGAGAGGTTGAGTAAAGCTCTTAATGATTTCATATGCCTTATGGATGGTGTATTCATTGCAGATGCACTTGATGAAATCATCTAGATGAATGTGAAGTGGGGCTGCTTCTATGAGACCGTGGGGAAGTCTCTAAAGCATTCATTGAACACCAAATACATGCACGGTCGTTTAAAGCGCAAAATCGCCATTAACAGCAGAAACTATAAGGGTATACTCTGACTAATAAGCCCTCCACTACACAATAAAGATTTGTTAGTTCATAGAAATGTTCATTTTACTAACATTTCTATTTACTAAAAATTATTAGTCTATGTCTGGTTTATAGTCAAAAGACACCAGATTCGACATGTTCATACTCATGTTAAAGCTCAGATGATAGTGATTCTTTTAACACATGTGGGGGATTGTTGAAACATAAGTATAGCATGTGTATATGTATGTGTTAAAAAAAGTCTCACGTTGCCTAAACTAAAGAGAGCATTAGTGTATAAATATTAAAATGTGTTAGTAGGCAAGTAAAAGAGTCAAGAGAGGAGATGAACTCGTGCGCCCAAAACGAGGCCTAACATAATTGTAATCTGTCTATTTGGGCCCTGCGTGTGAATTAGACATGGTGTTGGATACTTTTGCTAGAATTTTCTTTTTAACATAAAAATTAATTTAATTTAAAATACCCTTCCAGAAAGTCCTCTTTTAAAAGGTTTAGGTTTTAAGGCTGTATGTTTTCCCTTTTTCGAATGTTGGCCTTGGTTAATTTTCAGTTTATGATTGTAATCAACCATTTCTGGTTTTAATTACCTGATTTTGTTTGATTTAATCTCCCCCAGCATTAAAAAATGGATGCTATTAATGCCCTTAAATTTATCCAATGTTCGCATGTGATCTTTAGCCTATAAAAGGCGATGCATGGAGCCTGAACAAATTGCACTAAGCTCTCAGACAATTTTCAAAGCTTTCTCTTCTCTTTCTCTTTGCTCTCTTAAGCTTCTACTTCATCTCCTTTCTGCTATTCTATCGCCTTGCTCCAACAAGAAGAATCTATTTAATCCTAGAGAGTTGCTGACCTATGGTGAAATAACTCTTAAGGAAAGTATCCTCAAGCACGACTCGAATTGATTTATATTGACAGTTTTGTTTATTGCAGCTAACAGCAAGTTCCCTAAAAGTTGATTCACCTGCCTCAGCATGTCTCTTCATCGGACATCGGTAGGGGGAGGAGCTCTTCTGTAACCTATAAACCCAAAAACATAGAAACACAACATCTGAACCATAGCACAACAAAGCAAAACACACACACACACCACAAGCACTCTCTCGTCCGGCTAAAGTCAGGGAGAGAGCCATTGAGCATACATGGGCACAGATACAAACGGCAACGACGAGATTTAAACTCTCAAGAAGAGAGGATTTGACCTCTCATGGCGAGAGAATTTGTCCAAACTTTTATAGCAAAAAAAAAAAAAATTGATCGCATGGGATCCACCCTCCAAGACGTAGCATAGGAGAAATCAATTTTACTAAGGTGGCTCCCTCCAAAGAATAATATTATCATCAGTTTATTTTTAACATCAATATAAATGTCAACGTGAAAATATAAAATTCACTAGGAACCACACTATTTAAAAAATTGAAAATGTAATTCCTCATAGACTTCAGGCAATCTTTTTAATTTTTTTCATATATTTCATTGAGCTTCATGTGATTTTTTATTATTTCCCAGCAATATTTTTATATTAAAAGTATATACATTCTTTAAAAAAAATAAATTATTATCTCTTCCATGCATCTCATAAAAAATCTAGTTTTTAGAAAGTGTATTTAATTATGACTCCAATGTAAATAAAAAAATTACAGTGAGGTTAACCTTAATTTTTTAGCCAAAATTTTTAAACATATGTATATCCAACAATTTTGTAGAAAGTCATTATTTATGAATGATATTTTGATTCAACATATTTTTTGTGCATTAGTCTTTAGTTCTTCTCTTTTTCTTCCATTTATTATCATATTTTCTTTAATTTAATAGCATTGAAAAAAATAATAAAAATATTGCATGAAGTTCACTATTTAAATGTTTATAAGAAAATTTTCATTTAACTTCGTAATAGTATTTCTTCTTCTAGACTATTCTTCAATTTCTAGAAGCTCAATTTTTTTGTAGGGAAAATTACAAAAAAATCCTAAAATATGAAAATAATTATTAAAAAGTCTCAAAATTTAAAAAATTATATTCAAGTCCTATTGGTATAAAATTTTGAAAAACCAATATAAAAATCCCAAAATATAATTTTATCAATAAAGTTTTTTATATTCATTTTTCAAGATTTTATACTAATTAGATTTGTGTGTAATTTTTTAGGTTTTATAACTTTTTAATAATTATTTCTTATGTAGGGATTTTTCTACAATTTTTCCTTTTTTATCATATTAATATTTCCTTAAGCTTCAAACTAGTAGTATTTGGAAAATTTTTAGGTTAAATATCAAGGAAATAAGATAATTTCAAAAAACTACTCTAATTTATCATAATTTCAAAAACATACCAAGGTTTTGCATTAGAATTAAAATTGAAAAGTAAATGATGAAAATACTCTTCCTATATAAATAACTAATTTGCAAGTGGTAATAGTATATTTATATGTAATAATAATATATTTATAAATGATAATAATATATTTACAAGTGATACAATCTCATTTATAAGTTATAATAGTATCCGTAACAAATGAGTCTATTTTACTT
Source organism: Adenanthera pavonina (assembly GCA_026686845.1). Taxonomy (NCBI): domain Eukaryota; kingdom Viridiplantae; phylum Streptophyta; class Magnoliopsida; order Fabales; family Fabaceae; genus Adenanthera; species Adenanthera pavonina. The sequence continues at coordinate 45,054,751 of JAIVEN010000001.1, read as the reverse complement.
ATAAATATAATATTATCACTTATAAATATATTATTATCACTTGTAAATAAGTAATTTTTACAATAAGGGTATTTTCATTTTTTTTTAATTTTAATTTCAATTATAAACTTTGGAAGTTTTATAGAATTAGAGTAAATTGAGATAATTTTTTAAAATTATTTTGTTTTCTTGGTATCAAACTGGAATTTCCCCTACTAGTTCTCATTTTCTTCTATTTTTCCAGGAATATTTATAAATAAACATTAGTGTAAACTATATATGTGTTCAATTCATCTTTTTTACAAATTAAACCAGACTTTTTAACTGAACTTTTTCAGAGGCCTGTGTTTGGCGGTCACAAATGATACTTGTTAAAAAATGAAACGGGCCCAAAATTTTGGTTTGCTTCACATACCCCATGACAACCTTTTCCTTTTACGAAGCTTGCGTTAAAGATTGTCACGTATTTTTTAATTAAAAAATAATGGTATAGATGACCGTTGCGACCCTTATTTTTTCTTTTGTCCAGCGTAAAACGCACGAAGTCTATTTTCTCTGCTTTTTCTTTTTCTTCTCTCGCCCATGTACTCTATCGCCGAGAAGCTCTGAAAACCCAGCCTCACCATTGACTGATGCCTCTCTCATTTGGACTGTCGACTTCCTTCCTTCCTTCATTGGTGTGTCTATTGCGTTCCTTGTGACTGGGGGTGGCATCTTGTTTGTTGTGCTCATTCTCAGGCAGTGTCCAATGCACTTCCAGCAACACAAATTGCACCATCGCAAACTCCTATGGCGCCTTCTCCGACATGAGCACTTGCCGAGCATCCCAAGTGTTGTACCCAACCACAGAGCAAGAGCTTATATCAATGGTGACGACCGCATCAAAATCCAACACTAAGGTAAAAGCAGCGACCAAATATTCCTATAGCATACCCAAGCTTACATGCCCCGGCGACGAAAATGGGATCTTGATAAGCACCAACAAGCTGAACCACATAGTGGAGGTGGATGTGGAAAGGAGAAGAATGATGGTGGAGAGTGGCGTCCTTCTGAGAGAACTGATTGGCGAAGCGGCGAAGAATGGGTTGGCTTTGCCGAATACGCCGTACTGGTGGGGTACAACGATAGGGGCGTTGTTGGCAATGGGGTCTCATGGGAGCTCACTATGGGGAAGGGGAAGTGCGGTTCATAACTATGTGGTGTCGATGAGGATTGTGACGCCAACGACACCAGAAGAAGGGTATGCCAAGGTGAGGAGCCTCACTGGGTCTGATGATGAAGAAAAGCTAAACACGTTGAATTGTGTTTGGTCTTTCTTTTTTTTATGTTTTTTTTTTAATTTTTTTTTTTTTTTTTTTTTTGCATTTTCCCTCTTCGTTTCACATAAGTTAATCAAGCTTCGAACCCCTAAATCTTGAAAAGATTTTTTTTCTCTTTCTTTCTTTTTTTTTTAAGAAGATCAATCAATAAAAATATTGAAAAGTCTATTTTTTATTATTCGGGGTTTTTAATATCAAAAATGTAGGATTTTTATTTTTAAGAATCCTAATGGTTTATTTGGTTTAAAGGAGGAAAAGGGAGGGAAATGATTTTAATGGAGAGAAAGGAAGAGAAGAGAAAAGAAAAGATTTTAATTTTACCTCATTTAGAAGGAAAAAGAGGAATTTTAGTGGAAGGATTTTAATTTTACCTCGTTTGGGTTAGAAGGGGAAATGAGGGAAAATAATTATAATTTAACTATTATACCCTTAATTTATTTAAGTTAATATAAGGACAAGACTGACCTGCATATTGTGTGGTTAAGTAATGAAAAAATGAAGGGTATTTTGGTTATTTTGGACATAATAACACATTTTCCCCCCAAATTATTCCAATTTGGGGGGAAAATATATAAAGGGAGGAGAGGAAAAATTTTAATAACATTTTCCCTCCCCCCTGATTGCCAAATAAGGGAAGGGAAAATTTTACTAACATTTTTCCTCCCTTCCTTTCCCTTCCCCCCATTTCCCTCCAACCAAACAAACCATAAAAGAAAGGAAATTAATTTTTTTTATTTTTTTGAAAATACTAAATACGAGGGGTTGGACTTGGAGAATATTTTTTAGATATTTCTTCAATTTTAGAAAATATTCGTTCTAATTGAAATTAAAAGAAAATTTGTGTCTTTTTTTTATTTTTCCAATTTTTATATTTTTGATAGAAAACCCAAACAAAATACGGTGTTTACAAGTATCATTCTAGGAAGCTAATGTTAACACTGACATTCGTGACTTGCTCAAAAGTCAAATAATACAATACTTGTAACAAAATTAGTCACGCCGAGTGTTTAAATATGTTTTACTAAATTATGAATATTAGTGTTAATAATTTGTAATTAACATAGTATATTTATTATATTACACCTTTTAGTTATATGGGAAATTAGATTTTTTCACTTATATTTATTTCTGATAATTAAAATTAACTATATTATTATTATGAAGCATACATCATTCAATTAGTTATATAATATTATATTATATAACTTATGTCCTTTTTGGTAATTATACATCTAAATATGATTTATTAAATTATGAATATTAGTGTTAATAATTTGTAATTAACGTAGTATATTTATTATATTACACCATTTAATTATACAGGAAATTAGATTTTTTCACTTATATTTATTTTTGATAAGTAAAATTAACCATATTATTATTATGAAACATATATCATTCAGTTAGTTATAGCATATTGTATTATAAAATTTATGTCTTTTTTGGTAATTATATATCTAAATATGGTTTATTAAATTATAAATATTAGTGTTAACCATTTATAATTAATGTATTATATTTATTATATTGAACCCTTTAATTATTCGGGAATTTCTATTTATTTCTGATAATTAAAATTAATTATATTATTATTATAAAACATATATCATTCAATTAGTTATATAATATTATATTATAAAACTTATATCTTTTTTAATAATTATAAATCTAAAAGTACTTTTAATTTTTATCATGTAAACATATATCAATTTATCAAACTTATTTTTTTTTTAAAAAGAATATCCAAATTTACTTCATTTTTATAAACTTACTTTTATCATAATTTTATTTTTATAAATTTTATTTATTTTAATTTCATTTTACAGAACTGTAACCAAACGTAATAATCACAACCCACGTTAATTCTATACGAAACCTTTTTCCCTCTGAAAATAGCATTCAACATTTTTTCCGGGACCGTAATACCATTCAAAAATCAAAATCAAAACAAACCAAACACAAGTCAAGCTCAGGAGCCCAAATTCATGGAAACAAACAGTACAAACGAAAGGCTGAATCCGATGGAAGCCCACGAGAAATGTCACATTAGACCATAATCCAACTATGGTTCATGGAAACACTATTTTTCTACTTAACTTCAGAATCAGCCTCTGGTTCTAGCCCTGGCCCTGTGTGTTTGATGTTCAAGAATTCTTGTAGCAAATAGAGGCCTCCTCAATAACCCTATAGCTAATTAGCCATGCCACGGAAGGGCCTGCTTTGATCAGTGATCACAAAAGCTGAAACGGAGCTTGCAGGTACCTTCTTCAACCTTTTGTTGTTCTCTGGTTCGCTGAGTTTTAAGACCAGGAAGCAGTGTACTGGAGGTTTTCTTTTTTCCTTTTTTTTTTTGTGAACATATGTAATGATTAAACAAAGCTGGTGTGAAACAGTGACAAAGGGAAGAAAGATTATAATGTTACTGAAATATTTCCTTTTGGGCACTTGGAAGCACAATTGGTGGAAAGAGAGATTCAGATTTTTGGCCACCCTTCATCTACCCTCAGAATCTCATCTCACCAATGATGTAGTCTCCAACAATATCTTAATAACCAAGCATGCGAAGTCCGGCGAGCTTGAAGCAGCTCGCCACTTGTTTGATGAAATGCCACATCGAACAGTTGTCTCATGGAATACCTTGATTTCTGGCTATTCCAAATGGGAAAGATATAATGAAGCTTTAGCTCTTGCTTCTCTCATGCATCACTGTAATGTCAGACTCAATGAAAGCTCCTTTTCCACATTACTGAGTGTATGTGCGCATTCTGGGTTTTTGTGTCAAGGAAAACAAGTTCATTCCTTGCTTTTAAAATCTGGGTTTGTAAACTTTGATCTTGTGGGAAGTTCTTTGCTGAATTTTTACTCACGTTGCTGTAAAGTTGAAGAAGCTAAGTTGGCTTTTGATGAACTGCATGACAGGAATGAGCTGTTGTGGAGTTTGATGCTTTTGGGATATGTCCAGTGTAATACGATGAGTGATGCATTGGATGTATTTCAGAAAATGCCAACCCAGGATGTAGTGGCCTGGACTATATTGATCTCAGGGTATGCTAAGAGTGAAAATGGGAGTGAGAAGGCTTTGGAATTGTTTAGGTGGATGAGGAGTTCTGAGGTATTGCCAAATGAGTTCACCTTGGATTGTGTTATAAGGGCTTGTGCTAGACTGAGAGTTCTACATGAAGGGAAGGCTGTTCATGGGCTCTGTATTAAGTGTGGATTTGAACTTGATAGCTCAATTGGTGGTGCACTTATAGAATTTTATTGTGAATGTGAAGCCACAGATGATGCCATGAGAGTTTATGAGAAAATAGTAGAACCTTGTTTGAATGTTTCAAACTCACTTATAAATGGCCTTTTCTCAATTGGACGAACTGATGAAGCTGAACAAGTCTTTTTTGGATTGAAAGAGGCAAATCCGATTTCACACAACATGATGATTAAAAGTTATGCTATGAGCGGCCAAGTTGAAAAATCAAAGAGATTATTTGAGCAAATGAGTCGCAAAACTATAACTTCCTCAAATACTATGATTTCTGTGTATTCCAGATATGGTGAACTCGATAAAGCTGTAAAGATCTTTAATGAAACTAAAGGGGAAAGAGACTCTGTAACATGGAATTCAATGATGTCAGGCTACATTATGAACAATCAGCCCGAGGAGGCTATAAAACTATATGTAACCATGCGCAGATTATCAATTGACTATACCAGATCAACATTCTCTGTCCTATTTCATTCTTGTGCATGTCTTGGATTTCTTCAACAAGGACGGTTACTTCATGCCCACTTAATTAAGACGCCATTTCAATCAAATGTTTATGTTGGGACTTCACTTATAGACATGTATTCCAAATGTGGTCATCTCACTGATGCTCAGAGGTCATTCTTCAGCATTTCTGCACCCAATGTGGCTGCATGGACAGCTCTTATAAATGGGTATGCATATCATGGACTTGGCTCTGAGGCAATTTCATTATTGGAATCCATGTTAGCTCAAGGAGTTGTCCCAAACGCAGCTACTCTTGTTAGCATTCTCTCTGCATGTGGCCATGCCGGTCTGGTTGATGAAGGCTTGGCAATTTTCTGCTCAATGAAGAGATGCTACGGAGTAAACCCAACTATCGAACACTACACATGTGTGGTGAATCTTCTTGGTCGTTCAGGACATGTAAGAGAAGCCGAGGAGTTTATAAAAAGAATGCCTATTGAAACAGATGTGATGATCTGGGAAACTCTGCTTAATGCTTGTTGGTTCTGGAAGGACATGGAAATTGGGGAAAGAGCTGCTCAGAAGTTGTTTAGTTTGGATCCAAAGTCAATTTCTGCTTTTGTTGTTCTGTCTAACATATATGCAGTTCAAGGTAGGTGGGGGCAGAAGCTCAATGTTAGGAAGCGATTGCAAAGTTTGAAATTGAAAAAAGATCCAGGGTGCAGCTGGATTGAGTTGAACAAGAATATTCATTTGTTCTCTGTAGAAGATAGAAACCATCCTTGTTCTGATGTAATATATGAAACTTTAGATCGTATTACAGCAACAATAAATTCTATAATACCCTTCGGCTCTTTCTATAGTAGCAAGGAGGATATCTCTTTCTAAACAGCATCTATGCTGGTAAGGTAGACGAACTTTCCTTCTTTCTTTTTTTCTTTTTCTTTTTTTGGCTAACAGATGAATGCTTTCTAGTTCCTGCACGGACAAGGATAATTAAAAAGATCACACTTTTTTATGGATATGTTATTGTATTATATTTTCAGTAATATTAGATATTGCCGTATAAAGTTTTTATATAAAAAATATAACATTAGCTAATATGTAGATAAAATTATTATTTATAAGAGGAGAAACCAACACCAATTACAAAATAGTATTACAGCTATATAGTATCGCTGTTCCCTTTCAAACTGGCCCATCCCCTGTTCCCGGTCATGAACATTTAGAAGGTCGAACTGATAGTGACTAGAGAGAGTGACCATTTAAGGAATATCCTTACCCATCAATTGAAAATGAGAATCTGGCTGATTCTGAGAAGCTAATGTAATTCCAGATACAAAAGTTGCAGTTGATAATCACCTGGTCTAGGTATAATAACTTGTTGATGGAACGAATGAGGTGCCTCTCTTGTTGCCATCAAAATTAGAGGGTTTATCCCCATGTTCCTGCCCCCATTTCCAACACTGCAAACCATTAAACCTGATATTTGTGAAGGTTTTATAATCGCCCTTTTTCTCTCTTTCCCTCCCAATCCACACCAATAAAGCCAGCCATCGTGGGAAATCCTGTTCTGCACACTGTCATTAAACCTGTTGCTTATTAAAATATTTGAATTGAATGATCATCATCATCCTTTTGAACCTGTCTCTATGCAATTTGATACTGGTATCAATTGCTGAACCTGTTTAACAGCCACCATTGATTGGTTTTATTATCCTCATGTATGATTCTGTTTCTGGTCAGTCAAATAACATAGAATAGTCACAAGCAATCAATCAATCATGTTATTATAAGCCTCCAATTGCTGCTAGTGATCTTTCCTTTGAGAAAATCGTGCTTGTGCTAGAGAATGATGTCTTCTTCCTGAGTAAGATCGAGCTTGTAAGCTAGAGGAGAGGCAAATCATATCTGGCCAATGAACATTGGACGAAAGCATGATTCGAGGACTTGAAATGGAGGAAACGGAAAGGGTTGGTATCCTTCACTTTAAGGTGATGCTATTGCAGCAGTTCAACAACAGGAAAAGCTCTGGTGACTAACTTTCAAATAAAATGTATCTATCTCTTTGGTAATTTGGGCTTCCAGAGAGGTTTCCAAGCAATGAAAGTTGTACTCAGAATTTGTACGCTAATTTTTTTCCCTAGGCCAATTCATAAGGAGGTAAATCATGTTGAAATCAAAAGGAGCTTCTCCGGCAAACCTTCACTTGATCTGTCAGATCAGAAGGATCTTGTGTTGAATTTTTTAGGTTGACTTCATTCCAACTTCGTTGAATTACCACCTCCAGATCATGTTTATGGATAAAAAAATGCATCAAACGGTTATGGAAAGTAATTCTCACGGCCAATAACATGATTATCTAAGAGGATATTCTTTGCTTCCTTTCTTAATAAAGCCATCTGAAAGGCCAATCTCAGAAGACAAACTTATTATCCACCTTATTGCTATCTCCTTCCTCTTTTTTCTGTATTTAGCCACCCTTACTCTCTTTCCACATTAATATGTTCTTTTTTATTAGTGAGTGAAAAACTCACTTTTTTGAGATTTGTTGCCTAATTTTAGGAGAAAATGCATTAGTAAGCACTTGAATTTTCCAATTCCTTTTGGACTTTAATGTCGCAACCTTTGTTCCGTATCATCTTGCATATTATGATACAGGATAGGAAAAAAAATTGCAATATTTTTTTTTTAAATAACAAAATCAAAAGGAAAATCTTAAGATGTCCGGTTTATAGATCCATTCCACTTATATCATTTTTTTAATTAATCTGCTGTAAATTTTTTTCACACTTAGCCCCAAAGAAGTAAAATATTATCTTGACTCTTTTTTTTAATTTTTTTAAATAAAAGACTCCCAAAATATTGAACAAGGCTATTGAAGTGACGATCTTATAAGTATGCTCTTTGAATTGTAAGGTCTATCATAACTTTAGTAATCATTTAAAATACAATTAATCTAAACTCTTATTTATTTATTTATTTTTTAAAAAAAAAAAGAAGAATCAAAGAATAAAATTACTTGGACATCGTAGTGTCACTGATATTTTGCCTTCTGGTCGCTGGGAAGCACGATCGATAGACACAGAAGATATACGTTTCTAGTAAAGTCAAGTTCCTTCTAATAAGCCTTCCGACTGAGACTGACTCTATTATTCCCTTATCATAAGAACCTCACGTGGTCTGGCCTCTTAACTGAATCCACATTACTACATTCTAATTGGCTCAACACAGCTTTTTCCCGCGTTTCTCGTTGTTTTGTCGGGAAATTGGTTAAAGAATGAATAAAGATTCTGCCAAACATGGACCCCTGTGGGCCTATTTGAATAATGTTTTTGTAAAACGTTAACTAAAATAATCACATTTTATAAAAATAAAATTTAGATAAAATAAAAAAATTTATTATAAATTTATTTAAATAAAAAATAATATTAATTAGAAACTATAATTTAATTTATCAAAAGACAAATTAATGAGACCCTACATCTCTATTATAAAAGGAATTTTCACGTGGATATAATAATAACTTGCCATGACTTCTCAATTTTAATTTGGTTGCCAATTTGTCCTCTTATTTTTTTTACCAAGGAGCATGTTCTCTTATACAGATGGACTAAATTTTAAAATATAAATTGAGTTTTAGATAAATATTTTAAACATAAAAAAAAATGTTCCATGACAAATTTTTATTTAATAGAAGTATAAAACCAATTAAAGGTATGATTGTCAATTCATATTAAATACCAATCATCATCTTCGTTCATATTAATAAAAGGGTTTCTTTTTTCTTCTTTTAAGCATCCCTGCTCTTTCAAATATATTAGACAAAATGTTGCGATCAAAACAAGATGCTAATATACAATAATCATATCCTATCAATGGAATATATATTTAATCCGTATATATCCCATTTTTTTTGGAGCATGGGTGTTTCATAATATTTTTAATTTCATTATGCTTTTACTTAAAAAGTTTTGAACATTTGTATGGAAGAGATCTGGTAGCTAGGGGGTGGAATCATTTTAAGTGAAATTTAGTAACTCTTACCAAAATTGAAAAAGTAAAAAACAATTATATATCTAGACCTATAGTCTAAGAAAACATGAAACTCAAATTTATCGTAAACTTTTTATTAAAAAAAAAATAGAAAGGATGGTACAACCATATAGAAAGCAAGCTGAAAAAAAAAGAGGCAAAAAGAACTGACACTGCATATCTAACTCCACTAAACTCCTACACCCTAAAGAAGCATCCGTCATCAGTAAATGGAAAAAGAAATTGAAAATTTTTAAGGTATATGTGTATTTTGATTTTGTGCTGGAAATTGGAGTTACAATCACCTAATGCTAAACAAAAGCACATACCGGCGGGACTACTCTAGATTCACAATCCAAAAAAAATGAAAGCATATAATAATTTCAATAACGCACTGACTCTAGTCGCTAAATCTTTATGTGCACAAATTCTAAAGATTATTCAGAGTTATAATCACTATTGGCTGATGAAGTTCTTGATATGGTTGATCATTTCCTGGGCACGAGACTGTGAAAGATGAGAGTTATTCAGAATTTGAAACGCGTGGCCTACGCCTCTGAACATCACAGTTTCCACCCTCTTCCCTGCTTTAACCAAAGCCTCAGAAAACTCCAAGTTTCTGTCTCTCAATATATCCAATTCTGATACGCACACTAGAATGCCCGAAACCCTCAAGTCTATCAACTTGGAGAATCCATTGACAAGAGGGTTACAATACTGGTGGTCAAGGTTTGCCCCTAGAGGAAGAGCTAAGCGCCAGTATGTGTCTGAAGCTGATAGAGTTAAGAACTGGCTTGAATATTGCTTCTCAGAAAGAGTCCTTTCTTCTCCTCCGAAGAAAGGCTGGATCAAGATGATACCCTTGAGAGATAATGAGGTCTTTGATCCAATGCGTGAGGCAACATTGTAGGCTATGTTGGCTCCTGCGCTGTCACCTGCGAGAAAAAGGGATGATAGGTTGGTCTGACTCAGCCACCATTTTTGGTCACTGGAGCTGTTCAGAGATTCTTGTTTCAACCACGTGAGAGTATGGAAGCCGTCTTCATATGATGCAGGAAGACGGCTTTCTGGGGCTAAATGATATTCCACAGAGAGAATGACACAATTTGCTTTGAGAGCAAGACTGGTTAAGAACTCATGGTAGCAGCTCCAAGAAGCAGAGCCAACACAGAACCCACCACCATGGAAGTAAATCAGCAAAGGAAGAAGCTTGGTGTTAGAGCTTACTGGGACATATAAACGTGCCCAAAGGTTGGTGTCTTTGTTGATGAAGATGTCTCTGGAAGTCACAGAACGACTCGGCTGTGATGAGCAGGAGACGTTAGGCACAATTGGAGGCCTTTCCACATATCCATCTCCGTGAACTCTTATGAGTCCTTGGATTTCTTCAGAGATGACTCCTTTCTGCTGACAAGTGTTGCTGAGATGTGCGCTTTTCCTGTAGGATATGGCAGCCATTGTAATGACTCTGAAACTGTCTTTGTGATTCCAATTGTCGAACCAATGCTCTGGTTTTCTGCTTTTATGGAGAGACCTAAGCAGATACTGGAGAGTCAAAAGCTTCAAGTTGGAAGATGCTCCGTCATGAAGAAGCTTGCATGAGGTCGATCGGAAAGTCTTCACACTTTTGACCCTTCTACTTCTTTTCCTACGTGCTATAAACCATATATACTCATAGTCTTTATCCACAAAACCGAGTATGAACCACGTAAGGGAATCTGATGGGAATGACGATAAGCTTTATTCTTATCTGGTGGAGGCGACTGTATGTATGATGTATGAAGTATCATATATAAGTTGAGCGTGCGTGACAACTTAGACCGTGCTATGAACTTAATTATGATGACATTTAACCAACTCCGATTGACATAAATGAAGAAAGTTCTCATATTTTAACTAAGTAAGTTTGATTTTTCTTCATGTGTAGAGGTGTGTGAAACCAAACTAAATTAAGATTAGTCTATTTGGTTCAATTTGTTTAATTATTTAGTTTGGTTTAGCTATTTTTTTTTAATTTTAGTTATATTGATTTAATTTGGTCTTATAATAGAGCCTATTAGTGTCTTATAATCTATGTATCTGATCTCATTTAGTGGAATAAAACTAATGTTGTTATTGTTGATTTAATTTAATATTAACTTTAAAAAACCTAAATAAATTGAAATGAATTAAATTTTCTATTTTTTCTATATTTAATTTTTATCAAATATTGTTTAATTTATTACAATGTTATGCTTTTTGAGGTTTTTTTATGCAAGATCAAGATATAGTATTTTTTAATTTTCTTTCTAATTTTTTTATAATGGATTTGGATTTCTTAATGTTATTTTTTGATTCAATATTATAAATATTATTATGAAAGATGTTGTTATTGAGGTTAATGTTATTCTAGATTTTTTGTATTTTTTTATGTAGCAATATTTTTTAATGTTATTTAGATGGAGTATTGAAATGTATATAATTCTAATTTTTTGAATGTTTTGGGGGGTTTTGTATTTTTTTACTGTTTTGAATACTTTTAGATTTTTCTTCATAATTTGTAATATTTTGCTTTAACCAAAGTTTCAAATTGAATTGGAAAAGTGGAATCTAACTAAAATATTTTGATTCAATTTGATTCTTTCAAATATTTTGTTTCAATTTGGTTTTTTTTTATATTTTTTTTTCGACTCATTCGGTTATTAGACTAAATCAAATTAAAAAAATTAAATCTGTATTAATATTTGCATGGAGTAATTCTAGCTGAAAGAAATTGGTACACGGACATATATTCTTGCTAAGGGAAAAAAATCATGATTTTTTTGTGACCCTTTTTCTACGGTGGGCTTATCTCCTTCGGATTTAGATGTCCAATCCATGTACAGTGAAGTGATAGGCTTCTCTGCGTTGGGTTTATATTATCCTCTCATAAGACAGTTTTTTTTTACATTTTTTTTTTATTTCTTTTATCTTCCCTATGAATTATTTATTTTCCCCTAATAGGCATTTCTCTAAGAACGTCAGTGATTACATCACTTGACTAGTGATGTGATGGGCTTTGTATTACTTCACTTAGTCTCATTTGGATGGCCCATTTCTCATTACATCACCTGACTAGAGATACGTCACAGACATTACTTAAGTGGTAATGCAATGGGAATAACACCCTTGTGGTCATTTTAAAAAGATTAAAATACCCTTAATAAAACTCAAATTTCCCACCCTTCCTCTTCCTTCCAGTTCACCTTTTTCATAGTCAACCTTGGCCCACCAGTCTCCTTCCTTGTCGACGTCGACCTCCTCCCTAATCATTATCACTGCCGCTGATTCTCTCTCCAACTTCATCGGCATCAACCACCTTCCATCTTCATCTTTCATCTCCTTCATGTGATGGTGTTCACTTCATCGATTCTTCTTGCAGCTTTGTTGGAGTTCTTCCTTACCACCATTGAACCCCGACTTTAAACAAAATTTGGGATCCACCACCTCTAGCTTCACAGATCTGGTACACGACAGCAGCAAAATCTAGGAACCCAACCTTTGAATGAAATTTGGTCCACGGATCTGGGCACCACTTATGACCTGAGAACCACCAACAATTTGGGTACCCCTGCGTTTACAAATCTAGGTTTTCTAAATAGTTCACTTCATCCATAGGATTTTGATATGGTTGTGAATTTTGACTATGTTGTCGGTGGAATTGTGCCACAAGTTATATTGCCGGAAGGAGAGTGATACATAAGGGAGGGTTTTTTTTTTTGGAATTAAGGGCAAAATAATCTTTCTACATTTATTTGTATTTTTATTTAATAAAAAATTATTATTATTATCTTATCTATAATATTATACTAAATAAACTCATATATAATTATTATTTTATTATATCTCTTCACATCCTCTGAGTATATTACCTGAAATTTCTTGTAATTAAACTAAATAGGCTGTCAATTCTAACTATCCATCTAGAGCCTTCACCAGGCACTAGCTTCAATCGTCAACATCAGCTTGACTTGCTTGAGCTTGTTGACTATATCCATTCTCATTTGCTAAATCCTTCACCCTATTTTTGGAAGCTTTTTTTTTTTAAATAATGTTTTATATTCAAATTTTTTTAAATAAAAAGATAAAATTATCCTTGTATCCTTGCATAAAAAATAAAATAAAAAGAGACCGACATCTTTAAGTAGAGTAATGATGACAAAAATATAATAGACATTTCATAAAAAAAAAATGGTTCTCTATACATTTCTTTACCTTCTTCTTTTCTCATGATTAAACCATGCTAATTAAGGTGAGAGACTCCCTCTAACCATATAGCCAACATTTAAAAAGAGATAAATATAATAATGAGTTTTACTTATTAAATAGAATCTATTATTGTGTCAATCTTTCTTCAATTATGCGGACTATCTTTCAAAAAAATTATATATAGTTAAATCAACCAAAGATGCTACAAAATAAAGTTGAAGATTTTTTCTACCAAAAAAAAAGTTGAAGATTTTCAAATTGCATATATGTGTGTAATTTTATTGCGCATATCTTTTATGTATGCTAAGCTCACAATTTACATGTATATATATGAAGCGATTTTGATATTGAATTTGGATCCTTTTCATTTCCTTCATTATTTTCAGTTCCTTCATTAAGTTTTTGCAATAAAATATACTTGTAAAATTGATGTTATATTTTGAGCCAATTCTTCTAGAAATTAGATCTATAGGGGAATCAATAATTGACATTCTCCTCCTCACTTCTCTCATCATCCCCTTACAATGTGTGAGACTTTAACTTGAATCCTCAACATAGATTTACAGGTGTCATGATCCTAAGTGTTATATATATTTTCTTTTAGTGAAAGACACTATATAAGTATATATACAGATTGTTCGTCGACCTGAGAATAATGGACCAAACATGCATGGGAGAAAAGAAGAACATTCCTGATCAAATTCCATGGGCATGCAAATTGGACACAGTTTATTAACTTTATTCTCCAAATATCCCACATATCTCTTCACATATATGCTATCTGATTCTACGAGAGGGCTGGTTTTTCAAATTGTCTCTTTCTTTTGGATATTGAAAATCTATTAACTTGCATTAAATAAGAAGGACAAAGAACAGAAATCAAACAGTGTGAATGAATTGCTTTGGATTTTCTTCTCTGTACTTGCGTTTTCGAATCTTCTTTCCTCCATTCTCTGCACGCCTCTAGCTCCACTTTCTCTTTTCAACTTTCTGTGCTTCCAAACAGCTTGTGGATATGAATAACATGTGAATCATCAACATGCTGTATTAGATATAATCAAAGAGCAAGATATTCATAATCGTTGGTATTTTTCTTACTGCTCATATATACGCATGGCTTATTATACATCCACAAGCATTTGAAGTTGTCATGTTAATAAGCTCGCTATTGGGCTTACTAATTTTATCTAATCCCATGATGAACTCACTCATATACTATTTAAGAAGATGAGTATATAATTTTATTTCTTTGCTTTTTTTTTTTTATCAAATCCATGTATATTCAGAAGTTGTTGTTGGACTTCAACTAATCCGGGTTCAACGCAATATAACCACAAGAACAACAACGCTCTCCCAAGGAGGGAAAATTAAGTTTTGGAACCAAAAAATGAAAATATTAGGTTTTTGGTACAAATTGATTTTTTTAAAAAAAAAATCGATTCTAGATTAAAAAATTTGATTCTCACCCTAAAAAACCCCAAAAAATTAATCTTTGGTAAAAAAATCAAATATCTTTATTTTTTTAATCCCAAAACCCAATTATCCCTATTAAATATCATGATTGGAAACAACTAAAAATGAATGTTGATAACTGTTTCAAAATGTTGCCATTAATTACTGTGATCACCAGAAGCTAGCACTCTAAAAAAGAATTATCACAAACAATATTACTAATTATACTTGTGTACCTCATAATTCTTTGACAAAACTGGAATATTTTGTACTACCATTTATCATGTTGTAAGGATATATTTCCTACTAAAGTCAAAACTCAAACTGAAAGAAAGAAAAGAAAGAAAGAGAGACGTAATTCTGGAATGCGA
The DNA here is from genome assembly GCA_026686845.1 of Adenanthera pavonina. Taxonomy (NCBI): domain Eukaryota; kingdom Viridiplantae; phylum Streptophyta; class Magnoliopsida; order Fabales; family Fabaceae; genus Adenanthera; species Adenanthera pavonina. Next base: position 45,039,659 of record JAIVEN010000001.1, on the reverse strand, counting down.
CGAAGGAATAAAAGAAAGAAAAAGAAGATTGAAGAAAGGATGAGTCTAACGGCTACTACAATTTGTTTGACAGCCCAGCAATAGCATCAATTATATCAAGCACATAAATAAAGATGCCTCAACTTGTCTTGATATTTTTGTCTTGTTCCTTAGAGACGTTACTTAATGTGGCAAGCACAGACAGGTTCTGTATATATCTGTTCACACATAATAAAAGAAATAAAATTTAAAAATAAAATAAAAAATAATTTTGAAGATGAAATTAAATAACTGTTAATTACGTACGTCACTATTCTACAAAACTAAGTGGCCTGGGCTTCTATATGTTGTTTGGAGCTTATTCATTCGCACTGTTCTTCGAGCATCAGCAGGAAGATATGCAAATCCATGCAAGAATATTATGTAAGTTATATTAGAATTATCTATTTACATCTCTTTTCCAGTTGTAATACGCTGTTTAATACGGAATAAAATACGATATAATGTAAAGACACAACAAATTTAAAGTGTTTTTTTTTTATAACAATTAAAGTGTTTATTTTCAATGTAAGTTAAACGATGGAATCATAAAACATTTTGGATCAGGATCCTCTCCAGCCAATTTCCTCAATACCTCTCTACAGCTAAATCTAAATAGTTAATATAATCTAATGGCCATCAAAATAAATTGTAGAATTTATATCTTTAAATACAATACTTCTCTGCGTCTCATATGATGTATTCATTTTTTATTTTTCACTATTAAAAATATCATTGATTTTGTTTCTATCTTATCTACCAATGAATACTTGTGATAAAGAAGGAATCACAAAATAGAAAAATCTAAACCCTTAAATGTATTATTAAATGACTTAGATTTGGTTGTAGAGAAGTATTGAGAAATTTAGCTGGAGAGGATCCGATCCTCATATTTTATGCAAGTAGACAATATGTACCAAAAGTGTGCGTAAAATAATAGAAGGCTTCGATATATATTCAGTAGGTCCCAAGGGGAAGATTTTATGCCCAGAATCAAAACCTCATGCAAATTACTTTACGTGACGTCGTGGAAGTCCGAAAAGCGATGGCTGTCCAAGTACCACAGAATTAACAATAAGGGGTGGTACCCATGAACAGGAGAATAAGCCTTATATCGACCTTACACAAGGTTTCATGGCCGTAAAAAAGCTAAGATTCTTCCCATTTTCGACTTCAATGTGAGCCTTTCAAGTTTCAGAGCACACTGAATCGCATGCCATCTTTAATTATTCTTCTCCCTTTTTTTGACCATCTCCTTCTTCGTAGTACCCTGTGTAGCCAGGAGAAAAGATAACCAGAGACACCGAAAGCGATGTGCTCGATTCGTATATTGCAAAATTCAACTACTTTACTTTGGAAATTTTATTATTAAGAGGATTATTTTGGAGATTAAAAGCACTTTTTTAATTTAATTTTTTTTATTAAAGATCTAAGACACTAGTATACTTATGAAGGTGTCCAATAAGATTTTAATTATGCATGTTCAGACCCAAATATATATATTAAATTAGCCTATGCAAATAAAGTGACATCTTCTAAGAGTGTTAGGAAGAAATTAACATTTTTTAAACCCAAATGGAGAAAGAAACTCAAGTCTCAAGTCCCACTTTGATTACTTTAGAGTTATCTTTTTTGTTTCAATTTGATTTGATTTGATTTAAATTAAATTAGAATATTTTGTGGCTTCCGTCTTGTATTTCATAAGACAAAATCTTAGATTTAAATTAGTTTAGTTTAAATTCTATTAGATAAACATTATATTTAAGAAATATCTAATAGTATTAGGATTATGATATTATTTTTTTACTATTTTCTTTAGTATTTTCGTTTTTATTTTTATACCATTAGATAATTAGTTATCGTTTTAGGATTTAATAGATTTATTAGGATTATTTGAGCCATAAATATTCCTAATTATTTTAAATATCTATTTACTTATTTATAGGCCGCTTTTATACACATAATGCAAATAAATCAATAATATTTAGAGTTTATTCAATTAATGAGAGTCATTAGTTCTTTGTATTCTTCCTAGAACATGAGTATCAACTTATCAAGAGAATTTATCTCTTTCTTATAGCATACCCCTCTAGAGTTCTATTGAGTATAAAGTTTTGATTAATCTTCCCTTTGAGTTTGTGCTTTTACTTTGTAAACAACTCAATTTTTTGGGTTATTAGAGTATTGATTCTAGATGGTCCATCTCAGTTAGAAAATAATAAAATAATATTATAATTCTAATGTCATTAGATATCTCTTAAAGATAATGTTTATCTAAGAGAATTTAAAATAATCTAATTTAAATTTAAGATTTGTGTTAAGTTTAATATAATATAAGTTTTGATAATGAAAAATATAGAGAAATAAGGAACAAAAGTATTCATATATGTCTAACATATATAATGTTCCTTATAGAAGTAAAATGTGTATTAGTATGTATTTAATTATGATTATAATGCATATATACCATGTTATGTGCAAGTATATCCACTGTACTTTTACAATGGATAATATAAATGACAAATATAGAGAAATAAGGAACAAAAATATTATATATCTCTAAAATATATAATGTTCCTTATAGAAGTAAAATGTGTATTAGCATGTATTCAATTATGGTTATAATACATATATCATGCTATGTACTAATATATCAATTATACTCTTATATTGGTATATTATAATATGGATATATAAATTAGACGAATTACTTGACTTATAAGTATAATACATTAAATGTAGGATTGTCCAAGAAATAAGAGTAAGCATTAGAATAAAAAAAAGAAAATTAATATCATGACTCACACAAAGAAGAAGAAGGAAAAGGATGCTCCAAGATATGAAGAATTCAAGCGTCAAATAACTAAAGATTAAAAGGGAGCATACCAAGAAGAAAATGATCAAGTGGAAGTGGAACTTATCATTTGAAGATCGAGTCACTAGGTATATTTTATTTTCTCTTACGTCTTTAGGTAGGATTAATCTTTGAAAATTTACTTAATCTTGTTACCATATATTTTAAATGAATTAGATTAAGTAAATATGATGTTAGCATATATTAGAATTGAGAAATAATGGCTAACAAATGAATTTGGTGTTTAACTCATATTTTTAAAATTGTTTTCATAAAAAGAGCTACCCTATGAGGATGAAGTCTCAACTTCAAAGATGTTTTTAAGTGCTCACTTTATTTTTCATGAAAATGTTTTTGCCTATGATGATAAAGTTTTTATTTCGAAGTTATTTTTAAGTGTTCTCATCTTGTTTTTATGAAAAGGATTACCTTATGCGTATAACCAGTAAAGGTTATGAGGATAAAAGACTCAATCTCAGTTTTTCTAAATGTCCCTTCTTTGATTTTATGAAAAGAGATTGAGGTTATCCGTATAATGTAGATGTGCACTATGTCATCGGCTCTGTCTAGATCGTTATCATGATAAGGTGTCTACCTTATTCGCATAAGGGAGTGAACAGTAAAAGCCACTTGCACTGTGCAACCCGTTATTTGCATAACCTAGGGAGATTATCCCCATAATATGTAGGTTATCTACACAACCTAGGTAGATTATCCTAATAACCTATGTTTCAGAGCACTTGGACTTTCTTCAGCTAAATTCGTTATCAGCATAATCTTGGGAGGTTATCCTAATAATTTATGTTTTACAGAAACTTAGTTTGTGCTAATTAAACATTATCCGAATAAGAAATAACATCCTAAGAGATTATTCTAATAATTCTTAAAGGTATTCAAGTTCGTGAGACGATTATCTGAACAATTAAGTAGGTTTTCATAAAAATGTTTTTGAGCTAAAACTTAGTTATTTTGGAATGAACGTTATCCGCTTAACCTAACTAGGTTATCCGCATAACGAAAGTCTAACATTGAAACTAAGAGCCAACAGTCACCCGTTATTCGCATAACTTGAGGAGGTTATCTGCATAACCTCTGTTAGACATATTTAAAGTGGTAGTTGAATGACTTTTTTTACAGAGTAATGGCTAAAACTTGTTTCTAACGAAAAGATCTTGTATCTAATGTTTAGTTACACCATAAATCTATAAATAGAATATCATTTAAACTTATGGGAAACAATCAAAAGTGAGTTTATGCGAAAATACTGTTCATATACATAAAATCTTCCTATATCAGCATCATCTTAAAAACCTATCTCAATAGAGTGAACTTTCAATATATCTTTTACTCTAAGAGAGTGTTTTCATTCTGTATTCATTATTTTCTACAAATTTTTGGGTAGAATCTTAGTGTGGAGAAACACTAAGAGTATTATATATCATGATAAGGGTGTGGGGAGAGTGACTTCATAAGTGCCTACTGAAACTTGTGGGATGTACAGAGACTTCACAGGTACCCGGATCAACTTGTGGGATATAGTAGAAAATCCCAAGTGGTGGCTTGGAGACTGGACGTAGTCCAAGTGATTGGGCTGAACCAGTATAAATTCCTGTGTATTACTTTTCATCTTTTCTATTCAATTACTGCACTTAACTCTCTTTATTAATCTCTGTTTTGCTGCACATTTGGTGAATTTGGGTTGCAATTTAAATAGAACGAAAATTTTGCATCACCCAATTCACCCCCCTCTTGAATGACTAGCCAACCTAACAATTTGAACCTATGGAATACAAGTTGGAAATCACAAAATATTCTAATCAAACCAAAACAAATTGAAATAAAAAGATAATCCCAAATTAATTTAATTGGGACTTGAGACTTGAGACTCGGAATTTGGGCTTCTCTTTCCATTTGAACTTAAAAAATGTTACTTTCTTTCTTAAACTCTTTGAGAACATCACTTTATTTGTATAACTTAATTTAGCATGTATTTGGACCCGAACATGCATGATTAAAGTCTTATTGAACTCCACCATGAATGTATTAGTGTCTTGAGCTTTTGTTGAGATAAAATAAGCTCTAGAAGTACTTTTAATCTCTTAAATAATCCTCTTAATAATGAGCTTTTCAAAGCAAAATCCATCATTTGAGTTGAATTATGCAATGTGTTAATTGAGCCATTCAAGTTCATATCATTCTCTCTCTTGAAAAAAAATCTTCCTCAACTCTTCAAAGTTTTGGAAGTATAACTTGTACAGCAAAGAAAAATCTCCTGGGTCAAAGATGGTTTCCTTCTTGCATCGATTGGCATGTCTTGCATGTTTCTCTTTCCTTTTCAATAATGGATAGCCTTTTGGAACTTTGCCAAATCCCTTGAATGATTTTTGTTTGATAATACCCATTGATGATAACATCTTGCTCAAATCTCCATGGATTTACAATAATCATATCAACAAGCATAGGCATAGTAACATGAAAAACTTCATCATGATATCTCCAAATAGACAAAGAAAAAAGTTGTTCTTTGTTGATCAAAACATTCCCAAATTCATGCAACCATTGAAGCTTATAATGATCGGATTGTTTAACCATAGGTAAGTTCAATTCTTCCACATTCATGGAGTTAGCAATTTCAATGCGACTATTGCTATCTTTTACTTCTTCACACACTTCATCATTGAATTGATAGCAAATATGATAATTACTTTCTTATGAAGCCTCATAAGGTTATTATGTGCTGGTTCTAGAGAAGGATTTGTAGTACAAGAATACCTAATTGCAGTCGTCCTACCCATGTAGTCATAGTAGAGCACTTAATATAAAATGGAAATAAAGAATTATAAGTGGTTAACCCATCCAATACATGCGAGTGAGGGATGTTGGGTTACAACTAAATCCATTCTTTTTGGGTGAAATAAAATAGAAGCCCAAGTCCAATATAAATTAGGGCTTATTATGCATTTTTAATACATGGAGGGAACGGTTATTTGAAATCGATCTCATATCTTCCACGATAAAGAGAATTAAGCAACAAAGTGCTAGTGCATTCGTGAAAATGTATTCTTAAAAATTCCTCTCTAGAAAAATCAAGAGGGCTTTCAGTTTTCTTTCCTTCTCCTGATAAAAATAGAAGAGAAAAATTCTTTTTTTGAGTACTTCTACAGTGAACCAGTGAGTATAGTCCGAGATCGTGACTTTATTCCATCCGCCTATGGTGTCACTATGTGTCATTTAGTTTTCATTAGTAGAAGAATATTCTTGACCAGTATATATTTCTTCCCTATCTCTCTTATTTCATCAGCTCAAATTGTTTCACTATGATCTCCTCTGCAAGATTTGACCATATGGCTAGCCAGCATAATGCCTGGGCTTTCCTTAGCCATCAAATTAAATTTTTGATAGTTTTGGACTTCTTTTGGCAAATTATCAACCTTCTGGATGGCTTCCCATAAATGAACTCTTTCAATAGGTTTTGTAGAGATCATGATGTCATTAGTCGCAAGCAGCAACTTGCAATTTTGTGAGTTCTTCAACTTGGTCTTTAGGAGAAATTGTGCTTGTTATCGTGATATTCATTCATTTTGGTTGGATTTGTTGCAGCAAATGATTCCCCAACCTAAATACCACTAAACAAATTTGTGTTGGTTTTCAATGATTCAAAACTATTGTTATGATGCTGTAACCAAATCCCTAGTACCATATCAATTCAATATAATAAGACTAGATGTAAAAGCATACTTGAATCCATAGCCAATGAAGATTACAACATTTCACAAGTTGATAGGTTAGTAGGATGATTTTCCTCATTGAATATATCATAACTTTCTTAATAGTTTACTATAAAGAGATGAAGAGAACTAAGTGTAGTCTATGGCCTATTTATTTGGAGAATAACATTATGTTATATATATATACACATTTTGACTTCTCAACAAATTATAAGTATTATTCACTTTGGTTTCTACATACATATTTTCATGACAATTATACCTTTAAGTCTTAAAATTTCAATTCTAAATACCGCACATGTTGAATTTTATTCCAACAATTTATAGATTTTGTCATGAAGTTTCCACCTATGAGCCAGCTTAATGGTATCTTCAATGCTCACTTTGTTGGGAATCTTGACATAATCTAATTGGACAAGCAATAATTGGACTCACTTCATTGATTTGTAGAATGAGAAGATAATAATCCATCTTGGAGGATGCAAAAATTATAGAACATTTTGAAATTTGTAGCTATCTTTTTTCATATGGTTCTCCTTTTGTTTTGAGGAGTCATATGGTTAAATATATATGTGTGACATGTCAAAACTTGAAAAATAACGAGCTGACTAATGGAATTGGATTTCTCCACATTTCTTCTCAATACTCCTCTACATTTGTGATTTGGAATGTTGGTTTCATTTCAGAGTTGGTAAAAGAAGATGATATCTCATTTTAAAAGCTTTTGAGCTTTTCTAGTATAAATTTCATACTTAACAAATACAATCCAAACTTCACTTGTAAGTTCTAAGCTTTTATTACTTATAAAGCCACTCTAGTAAATTTAAATTAAGTTATGATAAACAGAGTGGATTGTAGCATCACCACAATCAAATTGTTCATAAATGATGGATTTTGTTGCACTTCTTTTAGCATTAACGCATGCTTTTGTAGTGTTAGTGTTTCTTTGATTTTTTTTATGTGGAGGATAATTTTTTTGCTGTGATTGGACCCATATTCCACATAGAGAATAGAGAGAAGAATTGAGAGAAGATCCCATGGTTTGTTTGATAATATCCATATATTAATATATCAATGTATCCACAATAAAAATTATATTGAGTACACTATTCATAAACCATGAATTATTCAACTTATTTTTTATATTTCATACAAGACACACAAAAATATCTAGTTTCATACTATATAAGAAAGAATAAAAATGAAATTCTCATAGGTGCATTTGGTTACCAAAAAAGATAGTAATGGAATGGATTGGAATGATGATTACTATGAGTTTGTTTGATATGTTATAGAAAATGATGAAATGATATTTATTTTATTAAAAAATAAAAATACAAGTGAAAGTACCCTTTTGCCATTGACTAAAAAAAAACTTCTTCACCATCATTCCTTTTTCTGGGTGTCGAACAAAATCACAATGAAGCCTAGAAGAAAGGGTCACAAATTATCATCATCATTTTAAAAATCAACCTAGATCCAAGCAACACAAATCAATATATGAATGCAAAGATTCAAAATCATAAAAAAGAAGACAATTTTGCGGATTTGAAAATCATCACATTTTTTTTGATACAAAAATCATCACACTCCTCCTTATTAAAATTCACTAACAATAGGTCGCATGGTGTAAGGTGGGGGAAACAGCAATGGGAGTGGGGCTGGGGTCAAGGGAGATGACAATGGCATTGATGGGAGATGATGATAGTGGGGTAAGGGAGACGATGATAGTGAGGGAGACGGTGAGAGAGACGATTATGGTTGGGGTGGAGGTGAGGGAGACAACAATGGCGTTGAGGGGAGATAATGACGGTGGGGTGTTGATGAATATGATGAAGGATAATGGAAGAGGTGGATGATGATTGTTCAAAATCTTAGAACAATAGGGTCATCAATGGTCTCACGGTGGTGCTAGAGAAGGTCGTCAATGGTCTCATTGGTGGTGCTAGTAGTATCAGTGGCAGATAGGAGTGGACAAGGGAGAGGGTATTTTGAAAAAGAGAGGTAGGGAATAATGATAGATCAATTTATGTGGAGGAATGGAGATTGCCACATATGTAGTAATCTTAATTACCATGGAGACTAGAAGCTGGCAACCAAATGATCTAAGCAAATGGAATTCTCTAGGATTCCTTCCATTCTCTTTGAATGATTGCAACCAAATGAGTTTACTTAATAGGAAAACTAACTGACACATTTAGTTGAGACAAATCTTATTATTTATTTTTGTCCAAAAGATAAAATCTTATTGTTCATGCCTTATAAAAAATGTATGCGGTAGATTTTATATTTTATATTAATATGGATGCTATTTTTTATTGTTAAAAATAAATGAGAGGTAATAAGGGTTAAAAAATATCGTTGTCTAATGTCTTGTTTTCTTTGAAAGAAATTTAGCAAAATTGTATCTATTTCAAGCTAGTGAAAATATTTTAACAAAAAGAATTTCATATTATACTAACAAGATCAAATACTCATTTGGATCTTTATTATAAGCGCATATTAACAATTTCATATAAATTAAGAAATGTAATTAAAATTAGTTTAGGGCTATAAATTTGTTAAAGGCTTTCAAAATTATTCAATATTGCTACAGTTATCTACACAAGGATATTTAGGGAAAAATAATTAATGCTTTTGACAACTTGCAGAGATGTTAAAATGAGGACCATGAAGCATATGAGTATAATAAGAATGGGAGGAAGTATAAGTCAACTTTACAATTTAGGCTAACTCATATGATAAGAGCAATAACATATAGAAGTTATGAGTTAGAAATTAGAATTCTCTTACTAGAATTTAAAAAAAATATAATATAACTTTTTATTTAAAACCAGACTATATATTTTAAAAATATAATTTAAATAAAAGTCAAGAGATAATTACTTAATAGATGACTAGTGTAAATCAATAAAATAATTTGAAAAACAATTAAATTAAATAAATATGCCTGAAAATTAAATTCTATTCAGAAAACTATCATAGAATAATTTAATTATAAGTGTATCCATACAAGTTTTTTTTTTCTTTTTTCTGGATAAGTTAGGATTTGTTTGACAGTGTTTTCTGTTTTCTTATTCTCAAAATAGTTCTGTAAAATTATTTTTGAGAATAAGTTTTGAAAATAAAAAAAATAAAAAAATCTGTTTAAATGATTATTCTCAAAATCATAATTAGTGAATAATATATGAGTTATTCAAAATTTATAACTTTACTGTTAATAAGATAAGTATTTTTCACTTTTTTTTTATTTTTCAAAATAAAAATTATAAAATAACTTAAAATTATTTTAAGTTTTCTATTTTTTTATTTTTTTATTTTTCAAAATAATTTATAAAAAATAAATTTAGTAAATAAATTTTTTTATTTTTTTATTTTTAAAAATAAAAAAATAAATTATTTAAAAAATACAAATCAAACATACCTAACGGAACGTTACAGAAACACACTTCCATATTTGGCCCTAATTCCATACTAATATTAGTTTCATTACCAAACGACAAGAGTATTTTTTAGTTGTGTATAAGCTTGAGCGCAGATCATTTTTGTTCAAAATAACTAGAAGCCTCTAAAACCTCACTAGGGTTTGCTTCCGTCAATTTCGATCTGTAGACGGTTTCTCTGTTTCCCCATTTGTCTGTTCGTGTGTTCGCCTCCGCCGGAAACATGTCCCTGCGAGTGCTGAACCCTAATGCCGAAGTGCTCAAAAAATCGGCGGCCTTGCAGATGAACATCAATGCCGCCAAGGGCTTGCAGGATGTCCTCAAGACCAACCTCGGTCCTAAAGGCACCATCAAAATGTAGCCCCACCATTTCCCTTCCTGTTTGTTATATCCGATGCTTCTCCTTTTACTTGTTTGAGCTCGCATTATTGTATTGTCTTTCTTGAATCAGGTTGGTTGGTGGGGCTGGGGATATTAAGCTCACTAAAGACGGGAACACTCTCTTGAAAGAAATGGTGAGTTCCTTCCCAATTTCTGGGAGTTCTGCTACTATCCATTAATCTCCCACTGTTTCGATCTACCAGTATGAGGATGGTGCAATATATTGCTCTTATTATTAATTTTTTTTAATGCTCACCCACCCCTCTTCGAGTGCACCGGAAGTTAATTTATAAATGCAAGTGCTTGTTTTCGTAGTTGGAGCTTCAGATGAATAAGTGCTGGCCTTACAAGACTCATTGTGTGTTTCTTGAAGCTGTCAAATTGTAATGTGCATCGCTATCTATTGAAATTTTTATGATTGTTTCATTCCCCCCTGTTTTGGTTTTTTTCTCTCGGTTGGGGTGCTGGCTATTAAGATCTGGATAGATGGTTTTTCGTTTACAACTTTTTGTATGATCTTTTCCTTACTGCTTGGTGGTGGTCTTCTGATCGATTCTTAATAAATATGAAGTCCACTTATGGGGTGTGGAGTTGCACGCTCAAACTCTTTATATTTTCTCAAATATTCTATTTTATTGGTATATTGGTATTTTACTCAAGACTGGGCACACTTTGTTGTTATGGGTCTAAACATTTGGAACTAGGAAGCATGGATACTGAAACAAACACATGATACAACATGGAGACAATCATGAATAAGGATGAACAACAAAATTTAAGGTGTTTATGACTTTATGTGTGATTTAAATGTTCTGTTGTGTGTAACTTAAGTGCCTGACAGGTCTGTACTTTATAGATTGAGAATGAATGAGAATAGCTGTTGTTGCTGAAAGGTTATTGGGAAGTGTGAAATGAATAAACTGTATTTAGTCAATTTTCCTCTTGGTTTGATCTCTACCAAGTCTGGTTAAAGTTGCCACATCTAAAGCTGTTACATGTTGCCAAATTTTTAATCCTCTATAATATTTATATTCTTCATTTATTGGAACAGCAAATCCAAAACCCAACAGCAATCATGATTGCTAGGACAGCTGTTGCCCAAGATGACATAAGTGGAGATGGCACAACTTCTACTGTGATCTTTATTGGTGAACTTATGAAACAATCTGAGCGTTACATAGATGAAGGTCAGTGATCATTTGCTTATATTTTGATTGCCATGTGGCAAAGAATTATTTAACTCATGATCTAATATTCTAGTTCAAGCTATATGTTGAGAATTTTGAATTTAATCTCCTGTGTTGATATAAATCTTAAATGGTCTTGTAGAATTTTGAACTTCCTGCTGAAGGAAAGGATCTCCTAAATTTTTTGGTATAATGATATTATAAAGTGCTCGATAATTTGTTGACCAACAAAGAAGTGCTTGATAATTCACAAATTTTTGTGCTGACTGCTAGAAATTCAAATATCCCTTATTCATGACTGAGGAAGATATCAACAAATGAAAACTTGTTACTAAAAAGACATTTGATAATTGGTCTGACTTTCATGGTAGTTTTCCTTCCCCAGCTTCACTGTAGGGTAGGAATGACCTCTAGAATTTCCCAATTCTCAAAGTTGATAAGGAACATTTTAATTACATGTTTTCTATAGCTTCATTACTTATATGCATGAGATATATAATATTATGATTATTCTAGGTATGCATCCACGAGTCTTGGTTGATGGTTTTGAGATTGCAAAAAGAGCAACTCTACAATTCCTTGAAAAATTTAAGACTCCTGTTGTGATGGGTGATGAGCCTGACAAAGAGATTCTCAAGATGGTAGCAAGAACAACCCTTAGGACAAAGGTATCTTATTTTATTTTTTGTTTCTTCTAACAAAAACTGATTGGAATTTAGTATTATTGACAGAATGAACAAACAAGTGCTGAACACACAATTTGCTAAGCTTGATATTCTTTTTTTCTGCTCTAATTTTCTCCTTTTTTACAGTTATATGAGGCACTAGCAGATCAATTGACTGATATAGTTGTTAATTCGGTAAGTATGCTTGGAGATGTAGATATTTATTCAAGAGTCTTGCAAAAATGAAACTTTATTTTATTTAGTGCTTTTGCCCAATTGAATCAGTTGAAATTGTTTGTGTGGTATCTCTTACAAATGACAATTTGGTGTTCAGTGACTTTATTCCTTTTGGACTGTAGGTTTTATGCATCCGGAAGCCTGAGGAAGCAATTGACTTGTTTATGGTGGAGATTATGCACATGAGGCACAAGTTTGATGTAGACACACGCTTGGTATGTTTAGTATAGGCATTTATTTATACTAGGTTTTGTATTCTGCTTATTGGTGATAAACTTTTCAGATTGCCAATCTATTATAGCGGCCTCATATGTTATTAAATTTAACAACTCCCGAGCTTCTAGCATTATTTAATTTGTTTAACTAAGTGATCAGGGAGCTAGAATCTTGTTTACCAAGGCTGGGGAACCAACCTTATCAGGATTTCAAACACATTATTATTATTGGTTTCCTATCACTTTGGAATGTTAAGAAACAACGTTTGTTGCATCAATGGACTTCTAAGCTTGACACACATCAACTTCTGGCCTTGGTGCTATCTAATTCTGTTTTTGAAAAGTGGTTTTTATGTTGGACATAATTGTCCCCCCATCTCCTGACACATTAAACATTTATGACTCATGGAAATGCATTTGGGACCTGTACTATCAATGGTGGTTCCCAATGTTTCCTACACTGTTAAGCAGCGTTCTATATGAATTACAACAAGACACATGAGAAAATAATGATTGAAGGTCTTTGGTGACAAACACATAGTATGAACAAAAAGTCCAAACACAATGATTACGCATGGTTTTTACTAGTTTACCTTTATTCTTGGCTGAGACATATTTTCTATAAGAATGATATGATATTCGGTAATTATGCTTCCATTCCCACAAAGCTGGGACTGTAATAATTACATCATCTCATTCTCTGCCTGATCTACTGATCAAGTGAACAGTTAAAGCCTTTGAGTACTGGAAGTTTGCCACTTCTTGACAATGTTACAATTTCAGTCTATGGATGGGCGAGGCTGATGAATTAAAAAAAAAAAAGAATTACAAGAAAGAACAAATAGGAGAGTTTGGAGCGTGGATTGGCTGTTTTCTTGTGGAATAAGTTGCTTGGGATTTCTGAGAACTGGATCCGCCTGTGGCATTTAGGGTAGTCTCTTTTTTATCCTTATATAGTCTTAAGGTTTTGGACTTACAAAAGTCAGAAGAACTGTTTGGATGGATGGTTTCTGCAGTATCTTGGAATGGATAGCTAGACCTTTGGATATTCAGGGGGAATGAGAGATTGGCCAGTACTTTTGCTTGTTTAATCTTTTTCCATTAATTTTAGGCTTTCTTGTTGTGAATTGTTTTTTGTATCCCTCATCTTAGGAGTTCTTATATCCTTTAAAAAAATAAATCCTTGATATTATCTTTTTCCTACTTCTTTTAAGTGTAGTGTATAACGCAAATTTTCTCTTCACTTCTAATGGCCTTTCAGTTACTTCACATGAATGCTGTCACCTTCACATACATTTGGTTGGATTTTAATTATGCTGCATCTATGTGTTATTTGCTTCATAGATTAAATTCTCTTAATCTTTTAATTATTCAATTCACCCATGGTTTTTTCTAGGTTGAGGGTCTTGTTCTTGATCATGGTTCTAGGCACCCTGATATGAAGCGGCGTGCAGAGAATTGCTATATATTAACATGCAACGTGTCTTTGGAGTATGATAAAAGGTAAATGTAGTAATCAGGATCATGTGTATATCTCTTCTCTCAATTTTGCTATCGCGTATATACAAATTATATACATGGTATAGTTAAAATGACTGTCATTGGGGTCTCTTTGCATGGTATCTCGTGCTGTTATCTTTTCGATCATATAGTAGACTATTAATTATTTTCTATGTCTAATTTCATCCTCAGTTATTGTTATGTGACATTTCCCACTAGCCTTGTTCTCTTTGTACTAACTTTTAGGTTATCAAGTGAATTTGGCAAAACACAAACTGCTTTTTTGTTACTTTTTTATCATACTCTATTTAAAAATAAGAGGTTTCAAAATTAGTTAAAAATCTACAGTAATCCCAAACTGGATTAGTTTACTCAAATCTCATTATTATATTTACTTAATATGGAAAACTTTGTTGACATGAAAAAAATAAGCACTGATTTACTAAAGGGGAAATTTAGTTCAGTGGTCTTATGTAAATCGATGCGGTAGGGTCTGTTGTAAAATATTTTACATTTTTTCATACCTTCATGAGCTTGTTACATCTTTTGTATATAGTTTGTTAGCATAATAATGCTAAAACATTTTCCTGTCAGTGAAATAAATGCAGGTTTTTTCTACTCAAATGCTGAACAAAGAGAGGCTATGGTTGCTGCTGAAAGGCGCCAGGTTGATGAAAAAGTTAAAAAAATCATTGAACTGAAAAATAAGGTAGAGAAGATTCACTCTTACGATTATTATAGCCATTACACTCTGATAGTTGTAAATTATGGTTTTGCTATAGTGCATTATAGTAGTTGATATCACTGTTCTCTTGTTGCCTCCATACACATGATGAATGCAGGTATGTTCTGGTAATGATAACAATTTTGTTGTCATCAATCAAAAAGGAATTGATCCTCCATCACTGGACCTTCTTGCCACGGCAGGGGTATGTCACATACAATTATGTATTTATCTTTTTGTATAACTTGCTTTTATAGCATGAACATGCTTTGGGTTATACCGATGGATTATTAATGTTTTTTATCTGTGGGTTTTTTTAGATAGTTGCCCTTCGGAGAGCAAAGAGAAGAAACATGGAGAGGCTGGTTTTGGCTTGTGGAGGAGAGGCTGTGAACTCTGTAGATGATTTGACTCCCGAATGTCTTGGTTGGGCAGGATTGGTGTATGAGCATATCCTTGGTGAAGAGAAATATACGTTTGTAGAAAATGTGAAGAATCCTCATTCATGCACAATTTTGATTAAAGGTAAATTATAAATATATTGATGTGAAGCAGATACCTTTCTGTTAATATTTTACTTAGTTTTGAAAGCCAAACTAAATCACCCAGTTTGATTGGTAAGCTGGTTAATTAGCTGGCCTACTGGTTCTGTCCTTATTTGTCTACTACCCTGCTTGAGAAGTGAGAACTGGTCAACAAACTAATCTTTTCAACCAGAAAAATAGTAAGAATTTTCTGCATTCCAAGACATTGAAACAGCCAGGACAGGGTGAATGGAACACTAGGCACCCTGGAATTTTGGACAATGTGTAAATTGGTCCAGCTGGATTGAAAACCTACACTGACCCTTCTCCAAGTGGGGATCTTGGTGACCAGTGAGCATTGTAGTTATTTCATCATTCAGTTAAAGTTAAATGAATAGTTAAAATGAAGTATAATTATAATAGGGATTAATGCAGCATGGGATGCCTAAGTTTCACATTGATTAATATAAGATATCTATGGGGTATTTAAGTGGTTTGTTTCTATCACCTCAATAGCTAGGCTTTGGGAGAGGGTTTCCTATCCCACTTGAGTATCTATTAAATTAACAATAATCTTAAATATAAAATTTTCATTTATCTAATTATAACAAAACCACATAAAATATATGCTGATTATTGATTGCGTGTGTATAAAATTCCAATTGAGCTGTTTGACCAAGGAACCATGAACCTCTCTTCTCATGCTATTTCAACGACTGATTCAAGATTTAAAGCACTGATGTTTTAGCATGACAATAATCTTAAATGTAAAATTTTCATTTATCTATTTATAACAAAACCACATAAAATATATGCTGAGTATTGATTGCATGTGTATAAAATTCCGATTGAGCTGTTTGACCAAGGAACCATGAACCTCTCTTCTCACGCAATTTCAACGATTGATTCAGGATTTAAAGCACTGATGTTTTAGCATGACATCCGACGTACATCTTATGTCTACTGCTTCATTTCTGTTGAATACCAGATGGGATGATCTTCTCTGCTATTGTAATGTACAGGTCCTAATGACCATACAATTGCTCAGATTAAAGATGCTGTTCGTGATGGTTTGAGAGCAGTCAAGAATACCATAGAAGATGAATCTGTTGTCTTAGTAAGTCATTTGCTTCTATGTATATGATTCAAAATTATTACAATAATCATCCCATGCATTTTTATGAGTAGATGCATGCTCCTTTTTATCGAGTGACTCCATTATTTGTGTTGATTTCCTCAATTTGCAAATGAAATTACTGCTGTGAACTGCAGACAGAATGATTTAACCTTTGTATAGCACACTTAAATCTGGGTCCTTACTGCAGACAGAATGATTAGAAACCGCTCCATAGTATGTCAGAAGCATGACTTGCACCTTTTATTGTTATGGTGCTAGTGAGACTTATGGGTGATTTTTTTGCCTGTGTTCAGGGGGCTGGTGCTTTTGAAGTTGCAGCAAGGCAATATCTAGTGAATGAAGTCAAGAAAACAGTTCAAGGGGTAATTGGAATCTCTCAATTGTTTCCCCGTTCATATTTATTTTTCTGTTCCCTACCTCACAAAGATGTTTATAAACTTGAAACAGCGTGCACAACTTGGTGTTGAGGCGTTTGCTGATGCTCTTCTTGTGGTGCCCAAGACACTTGCTGAGAACTCAGGACTTGACACACAAGATGTGATCATTGCTCTTACAGTATGCTGCATCAATACCTTGATTTGATTGTGTGAATTGTTTTTACAACGTATACAACAGAATGGCGGCATTATATTATTGCTGAATTTTTTTTTCAGGGAGAACATGACAGAGGAAATATAGTGGGATTGAACCAACACACAGGAGAACCAATAGACCCCCAAATGGAGGGTATTTTTGACAACTTTTCTGTGAAGCGCCAGATCATAAACTCAGGGTATGTCTGGACCTAAAACTATCTGGCAGAATCTATTCATGTTTTCATGAACTATGCCACTAATTTTAATTTGGGAAGGGTCAGCAATTACATCCATTTGCCCTCCTTAGCTTTGTTCTGAACCTTTTTATATTATGGTAGTCGGTGTGTTAAACCCATCACTGTACAGTGTATATCTCAAATTGAATTAGGGAGGACAACTATTATCTTATAATGGTTTTATTACATGCTTTCTATGTTATGATTACAGGCCAGTTATTGCTTCTCAATTATTGTTGGTGGATGAGGTAATTCGTGCTGGCCGCAACATGAGAAAGCCAAATTAAGTTTTTCTTCTTTTCCCCTGCATGGAGATTTGGGCCCTGAGTTTTGTTTTAGTACCTACATGTTAAGGGGGAAGGTAGCAGTGTGCTCTTTGGGACTGTTGACACTCCATTTGCTCTGGAACTTGCCCTGAAAATGAACCGGACTGTTTTTCTTCCTCTAATTGTTTTCTTTCGCCCTGCCTATTTATCCCTCAGGAACTTTGTAATATAGAGATATATTTTGGGTGAATTTTGGTTCATTCTGAAATATGCAATCATCATTTTGTAGATTTAGTTGTCTTATGCTTAACACCTGTGACATTATAAGTGTTTACTGGTTGAAACTGGACCCAAGAGTTAACTTTGTTTACCGCATTCAGCGAGCCCTTGTGTGCATTGAGGGACGGTTATCTTCCTTGATGATTTTTTGTTTCACGGACGACAATGTTGAGCTGCTTCTTTTTGTGAAGTATACCATGAATTCTCAGGGCTGTGATACCCCCGGACCGCGTTCTCTTGGCATACTTAGTTACACAAAGAACCGCATCCTATGGGAGTTTAAATTGAACTCCTCTGGCTAAAGCACACGAATCCAAAATTTGATATTTACGAAAATAAATGTGTAAAATATATTGTATATATTATATTTTAAGAGAGATTGAGATAAATGATAAATATGAAGACAAAATATGAATTTTATATTTAGTTAAGTTTCTGTCATTTTTTCTTTTTGGAATGTACGAAAAAAAAAGATTCAACTTAAAGAGAAACGAGGCACTTACTTAACGGGGCTGTTCTTTCTCTTTTTCCTAATAAAATCAGTTTTATTAATTAACAAGCCATGTTGCAGACGCTGTTGACTTGCTGTTTACAGAGTTGGAGCTCGTGTGATGGAAAAAATTCACACGCACACATATTACCGATGGTTGAAAATTCGAGCTCCTGATCTCGGTTCTCGATATCATTGTCCTATTGTTTAATTCATTGTACAGTTTTTCAAAGAAGCTCCTTTTCCATTTGCACATTGTTTTCATGGAAACTTTTTTTTTTGTTACAAAGGAGGGCAAAGGCCAATTGTACAGTTGGGAGTTTCTAAACTCCAGAACATCATGAAGCAGGAATGCACCCATATCAGTAGGAGCATCTGATATAAAAAGCCTAGAACTTCTTAATGAAGTGGCAAACTTGGCCAATTTTCATAGCACCTTTGGACAAAACTTTTCAAAGCATAATATCTAGCAATTCGGATTACGTTTTTCATTTTACTGATTATTCGACAGTTACATTGTTTTTTTTTCTTTTCATTTTTCTTTCTTTCCTTTTTTCTTGTTGAATTTGAAAAGACCACCAAAGGCCCTCAATGCAAGATATGAATTACGATCTTATGGTGTAATTGTCACCTTCCACTCCTATCTCAGCACTTTATTGATTAATCCTGTGATAAGGATCGTATTTGCTGCAATAACACAATATCCTATTTAAAGCCCTTATAGAATCACTGCATATCATCATATTCCATCCCTCTCTTTAACACCAATATAAGTCCTGTCTCTTTCTGTTTCTTTCTGACTAAAACCTATAATCCACTCTCTCCTCTAGAGTTTCTAAGCACAACCACAAAACAACCCCCCCCCCCCCCAACCCAAAAAAAACAACACAAGCTGTACCTCCATTAGACTGTCAAGATTCATCCACAACAAGCCTCATTCAGTTACATTTCCGAATACAATAAGCCCCCACATAAAAAAGGTGTGAACAATGAATATTAATCAATGTTTATAGTTTACCTTGGTTTTTTAAGCAAATCCCAAAAATAATATTCCACAGATGATATGTTAAAAAACATAATTCAATCAACTCAAATTGGTAAGAATGGTAGAAACTTTTATTTCTTAAATAAGTTGTTGGAAATTCGACTTCCAGCCTTTGTATATGGAGTAGACTTATTTAGGAGAAGTTCATCTTTGGCTCACATTATCTCAAGGGAGATTAGTTCGTACTGTTGGTGAGGAATACTCCTAATTTACAACCGAAGAAAAAACATAGTTCACCTTAGTTAAGGGCTAGAAAATTTTGCCATAATTTTTACCAGAATTATTTCTGTAACTTAAATCTGTTTGTTAGTCATTAAAATGTTAACACAACAATCAATAAGTAAAATAGCTGCTAAACTCTTTCTTCTGGTGCTGCATGACCACAATAGCATACTAGAAATTATCTTGCGTAACAATACCATACGCTTATATAGTATCCCGTTTTATTGAAGCCCAATATAAGGATCGCCGAAAAAATACCCAGCACAATCTTTAATTAACCCAACACTTAAGCCATAACATCATATCAAAGGTAGATTTTTAAATTAGTTAAATTATCCATTTGTCATGTTTTTAAAAAAACATCACACGATCTGATATACCTGTAATATATGGTAATCTTTCTATATAGAGCATATGGTTTGTTGAAGCCTCTCAAGTTTCTACTTCCAAAAGATTCCTCCTTTGCCTAGTCATTTAGTACCAGTTTGCATAAAATAAAATTACAAGGCCGCTTAGTCAAATTCTGAATTATCTTGAAACATGGTTAAATACAAAGCCATAAGTTGTTGCTTCCCAACACAGATATCCAACAATGCTATCCTTCCTTGGAACCATTTTAATAACTGATTTATCTCAACCCCAACAAGTTGGTTCAATAATTTTTTTGCTGCAGTACTAATACATGGGGGCCAGGAAGGCTATTTAGTGTGAAAAACGCAATATACAATTTGAGCAGAGAAACCAAGGTATTTTTGTTACTTCTTAGCTAACAAATAGCCCCAAAATGAATTTCTCTATAGTAGTAAATAAAATTCCATACCATAAATCTGCAAAATTCGTACAAGTTTTCCTCATTTAGTCTTATACTTTAATACACAAAATTCAGAGAAACTCACTGTCAAACTTATGGGTCCCTGAGTCAAAGGTGTTGTAGAGCTCATTCTAGATTTCCGAAGAACTAGAATGAAAAAGATTCAACCACACATATTGATGACATCATGTTGGCAGACGCATTGCAGAATAATTATAGAACCAGTTGCTCAATGATCAGGTCAGTCTTCAATGAAATCAAATCTAGATTCTAGCAGATCCTTCACCACTGTTCCGTAGAACGTATTCTTTCTTCATTTCCTCCAAAACAGCATCGTTAGTGCTGCAAAAACAAAACCGGAAGTTTTAAAAAAAAAATAGTCCATATTCATAGTCAGCTTGGCGCATTACACTATTGAGGAGGGCAATTGGCAATAGTAAATCAGTTTCCCGAGAAATGAGTACATTGTATACTATCTTTCCCATTTCAGGATGTTGATATTGATTATTATTTCACTTGCTTGGTTGGCCACATTACTCTTAACCAGTCTAGTTTTGCTAGTCTCTCCTATACTATCTTAGCCAGCCTTGCTAGTATCCCCTATACTATATTTTCTCATTCTAGGATTCCAGTGAGTGTTGTGAAAAGGACAGAGGTTGGAAAAGATTGATTGGATTTCCTTTGGATAAGAGTGAATGAGTCGAGGAGATCATCTTGTCAGTTGGTTTGTTGTAGGCCAATTAAGATGGAAGACAGGGTCTTAGAATAGAAAATGTATCCAAAGCATTGCTTGACTGGCATGTGGCTATGGTATTTTCCTAAAGAAACGTTTACTTTATGGCATCAGGCTATTCAGACTATGGTTTGGATCAGAAAGGGTTGGATACTAATCTTTGCAAGTTCAGCTACTTACTTGAGTCCAAAGAAAATTAGGTATCAAACATATCTCATGCATAACAGACCCTCTGACTCAGCTCAATAATCTAAGTATTTGTAACCAATAGAGAAAAAAAGTTACATTAATAACTAACTTGAGAACTTGATCTCATATATAGATCTTTGATCACTTCTTTTTCCTTACATCTTCCATAAAGCAACTATATTTATTGGCAACTAAGGCATTCAATGACTGCTCAAATAAAGTTACGTAAGCAAATTTAAGGTCCAACTCTTGTGTTGAAACAAAATGGACGGGCAATCAGTAAACCACATAAATCTTAGAGCATAAATGCTCATAATTTATCTATGCATCAAACCGTTCAAACTCATTGTTGCATACAAGTGTGTGCAAGTCCGCATATTGGGTCCTTTCAATTTGCCTTTCAGTAATTTTTATTTTTACTAAAAAGTTGTCTAAGAGATTGGATGGTACATGCAAATTGCAAGATAAGGTATCACCCAAATCAAGATAACCAAGAATAAGAAACAAGAAACAAAAGCCCAAATGTGTCCTACCCCTCTGCATATCTGATAGGATGGTTCCCTTAGAAAGGCCGCTGGCAAAAGAAAAGTTATGGATACAATTTTATCTCACAACAGCCATAAAGACAAAGAAGCACCTCAAGATATCTTCATTCCTCTCAAACCAATACCAAAAGCACCCACACAAACAAAGCGCTAGTATAATATTCTCAATGATATTAGTTTGGTCAGTTTGAACACAAATAATCATCAATATCAATTTGGAACAACCCCTTAATCATGTAGTTACTGAAATAATGGCCTGCCCAACTTTATCGACATATCAAACTCAGATTTCATCAACTTCGCCTCCAAAACTGAAATTCATTTCCCAAGAACTTATTTTTGTTGAAAGAATCAAAGCTTTAGCTAAAACGCGAAAGATCATACATAACCGAACTTACAATTGATGAAGACATTCATTCAATTCTTTAGCTTGTTTGCGACATTGCCAAACAACTGAAATTGTTCTCCCTGAAGCACATTGAGCATATTTCGCGGTGTAATGATCACATTCCTTTAGTGCCTTCTGCTTCATTTTGCTGCGTAAAGCTGGAAAGTCGTTGATACATGAAATCACGAAGATTTATTAATGACAAACGAATATTACAATTGCACAACAATTGGGGTGTAAATTCAGCTTGCCTTCCCATGTCGCAAGAATTTTATGACGAGTTCAATAAAATAAGAAGCACCCACATGAATCAAACCAATGTGCGATGTAATCGCATTCGTACACATTCCAACTATTCCAGGTAAGAACATGGCAAAATACGAAAAACCCAAACTCGCGGCTCTCTCAATTCAAATTCATAATTTCATAAAAACTTTCTCAGTAGCTAAACAGTAGTTTAGGGTTTATAACGCGAGATACCTTCTTCCACTTTTTTCTTAACGTGATTATCGCGTGCATCTTGTACGAAACCCATAGCGTTTGAGAGAACAGTACTAGAGCTTGAGATGATTCAGTACTTCTCGATTGAGTAACTGAAAAAATGCGATGCTTCTTTAGTTGTTTGGGTTTGTCCTGGAGAGGAAAGAGCTGCTTAACTAGTGTGGTCGGAAGAAAAAAAAAATAATTACATTCTTTTTTCATAAGAAATAATTACATCTATTTTTTTTGCCTACAAATAAATACGTCTATTTTAATTTAATAGCAATAAACTAAAATTTTAATTTTTAATACAAAATAGATAATATTTTGAAATATATCGTTGATATGTGAATAAAAAAATGCAATCAACTTTTTTAGGCAGGAAAGTTTCTCTCCAACTCTTTTGTATAACACCCCCAAACAACAAAACAAAAAAAACAAACACACGCACAAAAGAAAACCTCTTTTGTATAATGGACACATTATTTTTTATAGCATGCAATCTAAAAAAATAAGTTACAATATTCATAATTTGTAAATTATATTGATATTAATGATAAATCCAATTGTTTGAGGTATTAGATAAGTTGGTATGCTATAATTTAATCATCCCCAACTATATAATATATTATTTTAAACCTAAAAATCTTTGCTAAATTATCCATAACTCCCTAAACTTCAGGTTATATATAGACAATCTTCCTGATCTTTAGAACATTATATTGAATCCCTAAACTTTTACATACATGTAGATATATAACTCAAAATTTGAGGGTTATTTGCACAAACTTAAAAAATTCAGGGTTTCTTGTTAAGTTTTAAAGGTCAATAAGACTATTTGCATTTTTGTATAATTTACCCAAAAATCTTAATATAAATAGCCTCTTGTAATGTTATATTTTTATATTTGGCTTTAAATGTACAATTAAATGTGACAATAGTGAAAATTGGCCTAAACAAATCATCATGAAAATTCTGTGCTTAGCTTTTCTACAGATTAATTTTTGTTGATCATATGTAGATTAACTTTTTTTATGTGTGCGAAAGAGAAAAGTATAGTTCTAGTTAAAAAAGAGAGAGAGAGAGAAAAACTATATGATAATGGATTATTAATTGATCTTGGATAATTTTAATTAAGGAAGCTTGATTCAAAAATTCCTGATAATTTAGTTTAAATTGCTTTAAACAATTTGGTTTTGTTTTGCACTCTTAAAACAGTAGCTCGCCAGTTTTGCAGCTATCGGGGAGTGCTCCCCTGTTTGGGATTCTAGTCTCCCTCCCCGTTTCTTTCTAAGATCCTTGCTTCTTTCTATTCTTAGATGGCATTTGCTCTTTGTTGTTGTTGGTATTGAGTAGTTTTGTTGTTTTCTTGGTGTTTGTGGACTCTTTGTAGCTTAATGAAATATTTTCTTTCTGGCAAAAAAAAAATCCAATTAATTAATTTTGGCAAAGAAAAACCCAATTAATTATCCTTTGGATGAAATTGAACCTATTTAGTATAAGGGAAAAAACCGTATTTGGTTTGAAATTATTCTTTTTTAGGTGCTATGCATCTCTCTTTTGACATGTGTCATAATATCAAACTTTTATAAGGAGTAAAACCCTGCTTTAACCTAAAAAAGGAAAAAAAAAAATACCCTCCCTCTTGTCTTAAATACTAAGCATTTTTTAGAATCAATGTTTGGTCCAAAAATATAGGGCATCTTGGGAGTTGTTCAGTGCATTAATAATTTTTTTCCATTTATGCTATCAACCTATAATTAATATGTACAAGATAAATATTATAGGAAATATGAGAGATAATGTAATTAATTGAGGTAAAATATTAGAATTTTTTGACAAATTTAATTATTCAACTTATTTTCTTAAAATGTGTTATTTATTTTTGGACCAAAATGTTTTTATTTTATTTCATGAGGAGAAAAAAAAATTTTCCAACAAGAAATAGAAAACTTTTATTACTATAAAAGGTCTAATACAAAAAAGATCAAGTAGGAAAACAAGAACCAAAACTAACTACACTTAACTAGCACCGTATCTAAGATGAGCCTTATCATCTTCTAGCAAAGACACAAGGGAAATGGTGGATTTGCTAGTGGGATACATCTCCCTTAAAGCAAATCTAGCTGCCTAGTTGGCAACTATATTAGCTTCCACAGGAATCCATACAAATCTATGGCATCCTAACTCCTTTTAGAAAAGATATTCTCAGTGAATATATCACATTTCCAACCTAAACAGACACTCTAATTTTTGACGACTTGAATGAGACAAATTGTCAGATTCAAAAATAATATCATCAAGCTTATTCTCTACTACAAAACCCACAGCATCCAATAAAGCCACAGATGTAGCCATCAAACTTTGAAAAAGAAAGAACATTTTTTATACACATAATCTAACAAGAGCCCTTGACATCCCCTAACAACAAAGGAAACAGCATTGGCGTCGATGGCTTAAGACCAGTGCCTTGGGCCTACCATTTTTTTTGTCACTCATATATTACTCAAGTCTCATATGTGCCAAATTCTTTTTTTTTTTTTTTTTGGGTGGGGGAGAGGGGAACACACGCATTAATGTTATCAAAATCGGATAAACTACTAAATTGATTAAGACATTAGTTCTCGATAATGCCAAATCTTGATTGAACCATATGTTGTAATTGAATTAATATATTAAAATATTATGTAAAAATAAATAAATTCAATGAACTGTTCATTTATTCTATTCAAATAGATGTTAATACCTTTTCAGTTTGAAATTATCTTTATTAATTAAGATTAGCTTTTAATTTTTGATATGAAATGAAACTAGCATAATCCCCTGCATAGTGAAGGATTTAGCATCTCTCTATTATAGTTATCATTCTGTGCACCTCCATTACCTCAAATCCAATCGTTCCTTTCATATGATGGATAGATTCATGCGAGACACGTGGCATATAACACACAAAAGACACATGTTGAATAACTTGGCTCCCTCACCCATTTCATCTCTAATTTCTATTTCATTCACTTTCTTACTCCTCCTTTTTCTTTTGTTCCGATCAATCTGTGGTCAAAAAAGAGAATGGTTGAAGTCGGTGAAGAGTCGAAGCCTAAGCTGGCCATTGCTATGCTTTGCTTGAAAGAAGAGGAAGAAGGGGTACGTTACTTCAATGATGAGGTGGCTATATTCAAGATGAGTTCTAACCATTCTATTACCACGGTTATTGCACTGAAATTAAGCATTTGAGAATAGTAAAGAGATCATAGAGAAAGTCCTCTTTCTTTTGTCTACTTTGACCTCAATAATTAGCGTCAATTCTGATTTCTTCTCTATAGGATATCTCAATTAATCTTATACTTAATGAATAAGATGATGTTTCATTAAACTAAGTCTAAAGGAACTAACAATGGAAGTGAAATGAAGCTTATGCTAAGATGTTAGTACTACTATAGAGATGTAGCGTTGAAGAACATATTCAATTTCAAAAATAATTGTAACATTAAGAAATAAACAAAACCAATTTCTTTACTATAATAATTTATAGTTTTATTCGACTAAAATAGTAATTTGATATGACTGGATAATATATATCCCTTCTGTTGATATATGGAGAGAAGGCTTGCATCATTAGTTGATCTAGGTCCATAATTGATAAAGGCGGTGAGTTTGAACTCTTTCATTAATCCAACAATGCCACCTTTTCATCTTCTTCCACCTACTCTTCCCTTTCACAACTTTCAAGATTATTGATTTTAGTCAAATAAAAAGTGAAGGAGGCAAAGGAGGAGGTGAAATAGAAAGTAAAGGTGGCGAAGTGGGGTAAGGTAGCCAAGTTAATAAACCTTTGTTTTTTGCACGTCATGCCACATGGCTAGTGTCTATCCACCAAATGAAAGGAATGATTGGATTTGGGGTAGTGGAGGTATAGAGGACAACAACTGTAGTGGAAAGATATTGAATATCATAGTGAATGCATGTGGATTACATAATTATTGCATAGAGATTTTATGTAGATTGCACAAAATTGCACGACAATAGCACAAAAGTTGTGGGCAGAGTGCACATAAATTATATGAAAATTACACTAGATGGTGCAAAAATTGAACATAAATTATACCCAAATTGTATATAAATTATACATAGAGTACTTTGAACAAGATCATCAACTTTTTGTTGTTTATTACCCTTATAGTCCTTAGTGGTTAGCTTCTAGAGTTTTCTCTTTACAGTATCATACACCTTTTGCATAATAAACCTAGGATGTTGTTTACAATTTGGAAGTTGTTTGTGCATGGGAGTAAAATGAACCACATACTTGTGCATAATAGATTAGCCTCAAGATGGTGAAAACAAGGAACGAAACCCAAAAAAAAAGAAAGTTGTTTTTATTTTTGGGGGGTATTCGAAGGAAATAAACATATAGATTTTTTAAGGGGATGATCATCCCTAAATTGTATATCGTCAGTCCATCCCTAATGAAAATACAACATCTCTCTTATATCACATGATTGCTAGCTTCCACCACCTTTTCTCTTAGCTTCTTTAGGATACTAAAACTATTGCCCTATCACCATCATATTGCATTTAGTGACTAAGTGAAGTCTAGAATGCATATCAACTTATAAGTGAATCCTTTTGGAACTCATCCAAAGAACCCACTTTGATGCATAAAGCACCTGGATTTTTGTAAAACAAGGAACACAAAAACTAGACAACAATGAAAAGAACAAAAATGCACAAGAACATAAACAAAAGAAAGCCAAAATAAAGAAATAAGATGGATAGATGTTGGTTTTGATGAATTAGAACCCAAGAGAACTGGTCTCTTGAACCTTAGTTCCGATGACGCCACAAGGATTGACCAATTCCTTGATAAGTCATAGTTTCATCATAGCACTCAAAGAACGCAAGAGAAACTCACAGAAGTCTGAAACTTTAATCATTTAAATCTGCAAAACGTACATGAAAGTTAGCCTTAAATAAGCAAGGTAAAATCTAACCTAATAAGCCTAGAAAACCTAATTAATTTGGGCTCAAGTAATCATAATAGGATTAGGAGACTTTAGGCCCAAACAACACTCCTATTGGACTTAGAAAACTAGTAAAATAAAACCCTAAAATAAAATAACGAAAATTCATAAGAAAATAATAAAATAAGATTTAAATCCTTATAAACTTGCCACTACATTAATGAAATCACATATTTGGCACATGACATGCTTGTTTACAAGGTGGGCTATAAAAAAGACTATAAATAAATTAATTGGGCATTATTAATTAACAAAGTTTAGCCCATAATTAATAAAAACGAAATTAATACTAATTAAGCCAAATAATATTTAAATCACATGCTATTTTAGTGAAGCATATGATCTTTTAAGTAATCTCTTCCAATGAGCTTCTCTTAGACTTGAATCTTTCCAAGTGATAAGACCTCCTACCATATTCCTGAATTTGTTCAAGTCATCCTCTATCATCAACCCATTGCATCATAAGACAGAGAGAGAAAGAAAATAATTGGTTTTTTAGTAGATAAGAAAGGAATAACAATGTAGTCTAAACTACTCAGGAAAATTATGTTACATACACTATGAGTAACAGAGAGAGAAAGAAAGCAATTGGTTTTTTAGTAGATAAGAAAGGAATAACAATGTAGTCTAAACTACTCATGAAATTTATGTTACATACACTATGTGTAAAGTTGACACCCTAGATCACTTGTGATGATCAAAATAGTTAACAAGGACTAAGATAATACCTTCATAATTTCCATATATGACTTTTGGTTTTTATCCTTAAGCACAAGAAGTATAGGACCCTCCTACAGAATAAGTAAACCATTATTAATAGTGTTGGGATCAAAACAACAATGCAATAAATTTTATACATTAATACAAAATGTAAGGTAATGATCCAATTTCAATTAACAACCAACAGCTATCATTTAGAGCAATTGAAAATTGTACAAACAATGCCCAATACATCATTATGATTCTAACTATGATTTATATGCTATATAATATAAACAATTGCAGTGAAAAAATCCAATAGACATGCAATATGGACCATGGAGAGATGCACTATTACCACTTAAGGTGCATCCATTATTAAAGGACTTAAGTGAAATGATACATTGGCACGTTTGTTGCATATAAGAAAATCATTTTCTTTCCCCAATTTTTTCTAATGATGCTTCCACACCATGTCATTTCATTGTGACTATATTAAAACTAATTTATTGTGTTTTCTTACTTTGAATCTTATTAGCCTAAAAATCCTCAAAAATGAAGGGTGGCTATCATCAATTTCATGAATTCTAGTGGTCTAATGGAAATTAATTGGGAAATTAGATGTTCTATTCCTCGTAATTGCTATTACATTTTGGAAAAAGCTCATCCAACAATTAATTAGGTAAAGGGTAAAAACATTTATTGCCAATGGTAAAACATACAAGTGTATTTTAGTTCCAAAAATGTGTTACACAAATGGTACATTGTGATTCGTTTGGTCATAGTGTAAAGAACGGTAGAGTCATCAAGTTATTCATATCTATAATAATATGCAAGAGTAAAAAAAAAAAAAATGCATAAGAACACAATTTTTTTTTTATGTAAATTCATTCTAGGGTTTGAAATCCTTAAATTAAAATGTTACTAAGAAGGTAATTGTACAACAAACATAGGTTTTGGTGATTATTTAAATTTATTATGTGGATTATTCTATTTTTGGAATCCGTAGAAGCATATGTTTGTGTTTAGACTTTTTTTATCCTAAACACATCAAGGATTCAAACAATATCCATATTTTTTAAAATTATACAAGTAGAGCTAATGAAATATAAGTAAGATTTCTTGGTTATCTAAATGTATTCTATGGTTTCAAGCAATTTCTTTTTTTTTTTTTTTACATGGAAGAAAATGTGAAGATGATATTAAAATATGCACATACTAATATACATTGACTTATAGTTGTTTTGCATTTATTGAGTTAATTTGTTACTTGAATAGATTATTCAACACCTAATACATTTACTAGTTAAGGTTTGCACTGAATATGACCAAGATTTGAATTGCAACTTGAATTATAGGTTTAGTGGAGAGATTGCTCGATTAGTCTATTCTTGGGATTAGTTCGATTGTGAATGAATTACAATATAAGAAATATAGGGTTTTTATAATAGAGTAGGATAATGAACCTAGTGTTTGGGTAGTTTTTTTTTTTGTCGTTTGTTTTGAGAGTATGAAAAGAAAGAAAATTGAATTTGATATTTAATGATAATATTTTTGCAAAGATGGTAACGGGTGGTATCGTTATAATAAAAATATAATTGGAAGATAATCCAAAATAATAACTATTTTGGGGGTAAGAAAAAAGATAAATCATTTTTTAAACCATTTTTTTAGTTAGTTGTGGTATTTTATTTATTTATTTTCAACTTGTATAATTGAAATATTTAAAAATAGTAAAATATATATATATTTAGTAAGGAGGAATTTAAATTATTCTTGTGTGCAGATATATTATAAAAATATAAGTTGATAATGGAAAATTTATAGTTTAGCTTTCTTTCTCGTATTGGGTTATTGTTTGGCTACATAGTAATCAGTTTTTTTATTAAGATTACATAATTGTATGTTAATGTTATAATGTGTAATTCAAATTAATTTGTATATGTTTCATGATTTGTAGTGAGAGTAATAACAATGATTATTTGATTGAAAATATGAAGTGTTTTAAAATTAAAATTAATTTTGTTTAAACCAAAATAAAATATGTTAGGCTTTAAGGTTAATAAATTTAGTTGTGTTATTGAACATGGATAGAATGATTTTCTTTGTGTGTTGAAACTTCTATGTAATTTTGAGTTCTCACATGGTGATATGATAGTTGTATTAATTATACCGAAGAATATATTTTGGCTTAAGGGGAATATGAAATAGTTGTTATGTGTAGTTATTGTTGATAGAAACTTATTCATACCATTTCGAAAATAATTAAATTTTTTTGTATTAAAGCTAATTTTTAATAGAAGACATCATCTCATTCTTCTTATAACCACCACCGCCTCACCTCCTTTTCTTCTCACAGCTTCATCATCCTGATCATCAAGCTTATCTTCGTCAACACATCCACCATTGTCCGTCACATCCTCCCTCACCTACTCTCTTCGTCCCTATCTACAAGTGTTGTTCTACTTTGACAAGCATTGCCAAAGTTTCATCAATCTCTCCCACCTTGTGAAACATGGAAATGGCAGTGAGTAATGACATGTAGACATCAAGCAGCGAATAGAGGTCTAAGAAGTGAAGCAAGTAGTTTTGAACTTGTTGATTGAATTAGATATGGCATTTCTTAATACCCAGATGGATTTGGTTTTTAATATGCCAAAATCAATTGATTTTGAGTTTTTGCATTTCATTTTTGGTTGAGAAACCGTTGTTGAGATTTCTAGGATTTTGAATCTTGCATCAAAATTTGCATATTTGTTTTTATGATTTGTTTGATTTTGTTTGAGGGCCGCGGAGTTGTTAAAGGGTTTAACGTTTTCTCTTTTTCCTGTATTTTATGTTTTTTTTTTGCCTAGGTCTCTGGTGGTGGCTAGGCAGTAGAAACATGTGTGAAGGAAAAGAAAGAATTGAAAAAAATTGTATGAGGGGGGTTTAGTCCTTTTATTTTTAGTTTTATTTTATTAAATATAAAAATAAATATCTTTTCAATATTCTTAATAGCATTCTAAACATTATTATATAATAATCAATATTCTATTGCAATCAATTCCATTTTCATTCTTTTTAGTAATCAAATGAGTCTTAATGCTACATTTGGTTAGTTGAAAGTCATGTTTAGCAACTGAAAATGGAAGTGGAAGCCAACTGGAAGCATGTTTGGTACACTTGAGTTCCACTTTTTTTCCAAGGTCACTTCCATGAAAAAGGCGAAGTGCACTTTCTTCCCTAATCCCATGGAGGTGTCTAGACTTCCATGAAAGCCAAATCTTTGGACCTTTTTGCCCCTCCCCCAACCCCAATTTCGCCATGTCCAAGACCTTTCTTCCCTCACTTTCGAGCATCTCTCCAGCACCTTCATACTTCCATTGATGGTAAGGACAGCAACAATAGGATGCTTCGACGATCTTTGATCTTCTTTGATTTTCAAGCTTCCAACATAGATCCAATCGTTTGGATTGCTGTTGTCCTTCATCGTCATCCCTTTCCCACCGTCCACATCAATAGCCTCTATCAATATCATCCATGAGTTGTCTCAGTCCCTTCCACTGCTTAGACTAGGTTCTTCTTTTTTGACGGTGATGAGGTGAAGAGGACGTTGGTGACAAGGTGGCAACCTTCAATTTCTTTGATTGCATTTGTCCATAGGTTGTCTCAGATAGAAGACGTCGGCAATTTTGGATCTTTGATTTTCCCCCTTTTTTGGTATTTATGAGATCTTATTCATGTGATCTCCAACCTTCAATTTCTTTGATTGCTCTGGATTGTTAAATGAATGATTTTGTTCAATGCTCAAGCGGTGGTTATAATGGCGGCAGATGGTGGTTTTGGTGCAACACTGGTTTTGCTGGTGATGGATGGTGGTTCTGGTGCAATGGATTTGTGATTGGATGAGTAGATCTCCTAGAGTTTTTTTTATAAGAATATTTGAGTCTTTTCATATTACAAATATAAATATTTAATAAAAATATACTATACTTCTTTTATTATACCAAACACACTTTTTAAACCACAGTTCCACCTCTATTTTTCATTTCCACCGTCACTCCCATTTCCAATTCCAATTCATTAAAATCACTTTTACGAACAAACATGCCAAAAATGCCACTAAGCTGTGCAACTACATCGTTTTCACATTAAGACCCACTTTTCACATTTCCGCTGAGCCCACGTAATTCTCGAATCTAGTTCGCTTCACTTCAGTGAGTGGGCCTACTGTTCACGACACAATATTACACGTACCTTCTGCACTCTTGAACTTCACTTCTCTCTGTCTCTCATGGCTTCCAATTCTGCAATCATTGCTTGGTTGTGCCTCTGTTTCTTCTGCATACTCTTAATTTTTGTGGTTATTCATGGGTGACAATTGTTTGCTCGGATTTTTCTTTCAGGGGCTCTGGGGAAGATGGACAACTAGGAATCGGCAACAATGAGGAGAAAGAATGGGTCTGCGTGGTCAAAGCTCTCGAATTCAAAAAGGTCCGCTCTGTAGTCGCTGGTAGTAGAAACTCTCTAGCCATATGCGAAGACGGCAAGGTTTGTTCTTCTCCCATGTTTGCTATATTCTGCTTTTGCTTCAATCTTTACAGCACAAAAAGCTTAATTGCCTTCTAGAATGCATTTATGAAATTTTTTTTTTGTGATGTTTGGGTTTAGTTTTTTGAACGTGTGTGCATTTGGTGTAGTTATTTACGTGGGGGTGGAACCAAAGAGGAACACTTGGACACCCTCCTGAAACCAAAACTGAAAACATTCCAAGCCAGGTTAAAGCACTTGCCAGTGTTAAAATTGTTCAGGTATTCTGTTCTTATCATTTCCGTGTTTTGATTTACTGGTATTTTATTATTTTTACTGGTATAATTGACTCGTGGATTTCTTTTTCAATCTTAGGCGGCGATTGGTGGGTGGCACTGTTTGGCTGTTGATGATCAAGGCCGAGCTTACGCTTGGGGTATTCAATTCAATAATATCATCTATATAAGAATATGTATATATTTTTGGCTCAACGAGAATACACGGGATTATAAATTTTGTAATCCACGAATCTATACGATAGAAGTTACATTTATTAGTCATATGGATCGACTCTTTAAGGGCAAAAGCTTAAGTGGCTTAATAAGGAGGATTTATGCCCTTGGGGAAGCTATGGAATGCTTATTTTGAAGGATTAAGAATTTGGGAAGGAATTATAGATTTTAATTTATCTTGTGTGTAGAGATGCAAGATACAATTTTAAATGAAGGTTTGGTATGGGTTAAAGCCTTTTGTTTTATTTTATGGAAATTTAATTAGTTATATCTTCGAGATCAACTTTCTTTTCTTCTCTCTTCTTTCTTCTATTTATTTGAAGAGATGGTATTTGATAGAGCCCATTGGTATTGTGTAATTCATGAAGCCGATCCCACATAGTAGGATAAGGCTAATGTTGTTGTTGTTATCTATTCTTTCTTCTCGGTGTGCTTTTATCATTCTACCAGACATTTGAGTTTCTCATCTTTTCTGTTCCCATTTCTTTTGCTGAAAAAACTCTTGGGAAAAAAATTCATAATATTGGAAGAAGTTCTTGAAATTTCAAAAATAAAAAATGGTGAAATAAATTTGAAGATAGGGAAATGCATTTTGTTGTTGTTTTACTTTTAGCTTTTTAAGACTAAGAAAGTGTCAATGAACTTTTATATATGAGGCACGGTGATGAAACTCTGGTGCACTTTGTTATTTTTAGCTGGAGCACTGCTAACCACTCACTTCCAGGAAGTAGAAGGTGGTTTTATTAAATATAGCAATTACAGAAAAAGTAGGACTTCCAGATTACAACAGTGAAGAAAACAAAACTCTAGCTTTCGAGAGGCTAGTCTCTGCCAAAGGCTACTCTGATGATTCATCATGCTTTCACTTCTTCAAACCTGACAATATATTTATCATACAATCAATTAATTGGCCTTGTAATTGTCTCAATCATTGCCTTGAGTTCAAACTATTACATCCCTGCCTTTGCTCCATTGCTTTCTCCCCTCAATTGGTGTGAATCAAATGTATTAATGCACAATGTAATGCTTCAAGTTTCACTTAGACACTTGAATTTAGTTCTGATGAGGTGTCCGTGTCCTATATCTAAGTCAATGTCTATGTTTATATACTTTTGATTATGTGTTTAATATATCAAATATCATTGGTTTCAGGTGGAAATGAATATGGGCAATGTGGTGAAGAACCTGAGCGGAAGGATGACACTGGTAGACCTTTGAGGAGAGATATAGTGATCCCTCAGCGTTGTGCCCCTAAACTTGTTGTTCGTCAGGTAACTTAGATATGCCAATGCCATTGGTGTAGGCCAAGTCCTATACTAAAAGGAATAGTCTTCTCTGTTTCTGAGGGTATGTGTAGGTCTGTGCATTGCATCTGTTGGTCAGTAACATTTTTATGTATCTATTATTCCCATGCAATTTTTTTAGATTACCAGACTTGATACTGTTATATTTTTCAGATGTTTAAATTGATCATTGTTTAACACAATGTAGAAAATCTATTATTGTTTTCTTAAACAACAATGAAATTATAGTCAGAGTTTTCAGTGGTGGCCACAATGGCAGAATGATGTAGCATAAATGGGACATGCCACCATAGAACTGCCATGGCATGGCATCCACCATATGGAAATTAAGTGGAATTCCAATCATCTTACTTCTTGTGAGTTATATGATTCAAAATATTCATTTAAGGCTCTTGAAAAAAGTTGTTGCCCATTTTTTGTCCTTTTGTTTTTGCTGTTTCTTTATTTGGGCAGGGGGTGCTACCCCTGGGTCATGTGGTCTCAAATTGATGTTGCCTTACCTTTTTGGGATTGGCTGTGTAAACTGAATCTGATATCTGTTGAATGTTGATACATTCTTCAATAATTGTTAACATTGCCATCACCTGTGTGACTATGAACAAAACATCACATTGTTATCATATATAATCATATTGGAATAGGTTTTCTTTCCATTTTTACGAAGGCTAGCCAGGAATGAATTAATGAGTAAATGAAAGCTTTTGCAAGCATAACAGATTTCAAAATATCTCGTCAGTTCACTAAAAAAATTGCTTTGTTGTTATCCTCTTAATATGCTATGGCTTTAATCTTTTGTGGTTGCCAGCAACTACTTTTAAGTTCCATCCATGTTGCCCAATGCCCAACCTAGAGTTAGATCAGAATACCTGGTGTTAGATGTTTTTTTCAAGTAGAATGAATGATATAACATAACCAATTTTGAAATAAACTGAGAAATGAGAATTAAACCACAATATTGTAGGAACAATGTGAGTAATTTTTTAGAAACATTAGCATTATTTGACACTGTCAGTCTCCCCTTCAGAGTAAGTCATAAGAAAAATTGATTCTAGTGTAAGTTACAACGGGTGTGTTTATCAGGGTTTCTATGGGAACCTCTTCATCTATATCTTTCTTAGTACATCCTTTACATATTTTTATCCTGTCTTTTGTTAGACTGGTGTCTGATATTGTTCCTGATTGATTGAGATGCAGGTAGCTGCAGGGGGAACTCACTCGGTTGTACTTACAAAAGAGGGACATGTTTGGACCTGGGGTCAGCCTTGGCCTCCCGGTGACATGTAAATATAATATAATGCTTAACTCAATATTTTTGTTTTCTTCTTCTTAATTCACTTGCTTCTCTGCATTTTATGCAAGTAATAGTTTATCTTGTATACTAACTTCTAAATTTTTTTTCTTCATCTTATAGAAAACAGATTTCTGTACCTGTTCGGGTACAAGGTCTTGAAAATGTTAGGCTCATTGCCGTAGGGGCATTTCATAATTTGGCTCTTCAAGATGATGGCACTTTATGGGCTTGGGGTAACAATGAATATGGACAACTTGGAACTGGAGATACCCAACCAAGATCACAACCTATTCCTGTCCAAGGGCTTTCTGGACTTACTCTGGTTTGTATTTCATCCTGCAAAATCTTGTTGCTTTTATTTTATTTTTTCTTTTTGTTACTGCTCAGAAAGAGACTGAATCACAGAATAATATATTTCTGTCCTGTTACATATTGATTCTAGCTTTTAAAGAGTGATATTCATTTAGGGATTTAAAATGAATTGTTCATTCTTGCCTCAAAAGTTTTTTGCCTTGAAAAAACTTTTGTGGAATTTTCAATCTTCAAATTCTATTATATTTGGAATGCTAATATTTGCATGAACTGTGAACTTATGATTGGAAGATGGTTGGTAAATTCCACTCCTAATTTCTGTGAGCAGTGACACATATCTTGGGGTCATTATAGAGCCTTGCTAAAGGCTGAGTTATCTTGCTTCCATACTTTATTAGCTTGTAGTCTCAAATATCTACTTGGATTTCATAAGGTAGCTTGTCCCACACTATTGGGATACTTTGGTGCTTGTGCAGCCTGTGTGATGCTGTTAACCACGAGATTCCCGTATGAAGACTCATTTGTTTACACACTTGCACTTAAACAAACATGGGGTGTAGATAATAAGATAATAAGAATGCATGCGGTTTAGTTTACTAAATATCCACATCACCAAAGGCAAGATCTCAAAATCCAATGAGCTTGCTGAGGTGTCTAATATTTTAATGCAGGAGACTGTAACAGCTCAGGTTCCACATGAGAAAAGTTAACATGGGATCAACAATTTTTGGGCTGTGTTTGGGTTTGGGCCTATTCAAGGGCAATAGCTGATTGTTTCTTTTTTTTTTTTTATGTCTTATATATGTTTGAAGGTATATAGACCTCTCAAATGTCCTATCTGTTTGATGTAAAGCGTTGGCATATCATAATTTCCCCAGTGAAAGCTTGACGTCCTTGTTAGTGTCCAAATCAATCTCTTCTTAGCCCTATCTACTGACAAGGGATGTGGTTCAGTTGATGAGTGTTTTTAGGGGCAAGCATCATCATTAGAATCCTTTTGAGCGTTCTGCTTTCCCTTGCAGATTCAGGACTTTATGAAGGATATTCTGTAGCTTAACCAACACATCAAGAAAGGGCCTTGCTTTGGTATTATTTTTAATGCCCCAATTAGTGCCATGCCTGAAGACAACTTAACTAATGGACTAACCATGTGGCTTCAGATGGATAGTCCAAAATGTCTTGTAGTTGATCAGTTGGTGGTAGCATGCTTCTTCATGTAGGCATATTTATCATTATAGGATTTCAGGTATCACAAAGTGCTTCTACACCAATCTACATTCTAGAATAGACTGTCAAGAATGTTTCTTCAGCCCCCTGTCTAGGTTCAATTTGTCAGCAGTTGGTGAAGCTAACAGAAATATAAATAATGCTTGCTAGCTGTTGTAGAAATGCGGAGTTGAGTTTTGATATTCAACTTTAGATGTCAAAATCACAATGGTGTTCCTCTTGTATAAACTAGTTATCAAATGTGTGCATACATCAATGTTATGCCATGTGTGGTTAGAGATCAATGTAGGAAAATCATCTATAAAGGTTTTTTACCCTATGTAAATTTGATCCATATGGTTCTTTCTCAACCTGAATACTCAAGTTAACTGCTGAGTACTGACCTAGAAGTATTTACTTTGTCAATCATTCATATATAAAGCATTTTACCTAATCTGTTTTCTTAATCTGTTTGCAACTTTAGGTAGATATTGCAGCTGGTGGATGGCACTCAACTGCATTGACAGATGAAGGAGAGGTGACCCCTGTTTCTGTTTCTCTGGAATTTACTTGGTTTAGTTTCAACTGCATTGACAGATGAAGGAGACGTGTAATTTTGTATGGTTTTTCTCATGAAATAACAAGCATGTGGTTTCATTTGCATAATGCATCGCTTGGCATATGCACACAATCAGAAAATCAATGTGCTTAAATGGATATTGGATTTTGTGATTTCAGTAATGACCATATGTAGTCTATGACAATGGACTCTTATATTTCCTTGTCCTCTACTGCAGGTATATGGCTGGGGAAGGGGGGAACATGGGAGGCTTGGATTTGGTGATAATGATAAGAGCAGTAAAATGGTGCCCCAGAAGGTTCAGCTTTTGGCTGGAGAAGATATTGTACAGGTACTATCTGTTGGGAGATTTGCTGTGGTCTAAAATTGAGGGGCTTTGAATCTTGGAAATGTGTTGTCCGAAAAAATTGCTTTAGTTAGCAAATTAATGGCTACTGTGTTTTCCTCGAGTGAACTTTGTTATGGAACCAATTTGTAATATATATGGTTTGCATCAAATGAGATGGGATACCAATCTGGCATTCACTGCTACTTATGCATGCCCTAGGACATTCGTTTCTCAAGGTTATGGCAACTTCAGAGTTCAGACCATTCTTTTTAATCTGGGTGACAGTATGGACATCAGAATTTGGGAGTAAATTTGGTTGGGGAGATTCTCTTTTATCTAGGCCTTTCCACACCTTTATAATGCTTTGCATAAGCTCCCATTCAGAACTTATGGTTGATGCAGGGCTCAAATGTTTCTTGTAATTTCCACTTTTGTGTAATCTTAGAGAAATTCTCCAGAACTACAACCTTTATGGTCTGAATAGATACAGCATATTGAAGTGATTCTTGAAATCACTTAAAGAAGTCGTCAGTCCTTGATTTTTGAAATCAGACTTTAAATGATTTCAATGTATTTTAGCCAAGGGAGAAAATTCTCATTCTCCAACGTAAATTCAAGTCAGAATCACTGATGCAGACTTATATCAAAGGGTTTTTCCTACACTTATTCTACTTTTACATATTATAAGAGCTGAGGGAGAAAAATCCTTCTTTTCACCTATCTTGGTCATCTTATTTTCCTTCTGTTACTCTGATTCATTCCAGTCACTGTACATGGCAGAATCTTGGTTAGAAGCTGTTGGCCCGTCAAACCCCTAGGAATGAACCAGTCTGACCTTGCAGGGAAAAAGTCTCTCTCCAAACACCCATTTTCCACTGTGTTTAGAATGATCATTGGCTGTCTGGTCAGCTCATGGTAGATCTATCGAAATCTCATGGCTGTTTGCCTAGCTCTTCATTTGCCACAGTTCAACCTTTTTTGTGGTGTTCTAGTTCGGCCCGTCTTTTCACACCTCTGCAGTGTTGCCTTCAATCCAAATCACTGTGGCCAAGGCCAAGAGCCTGAGATGATCCTTACACTGCTCAAACTGGTATTTTTATCCTTTTTTTCTTTTCTGGATATTCTACTTTTTTTAACAGGAGCCAACTATATGCCCTGGTCAGCATTTTTTCTTGGCCATCCTGGTCAGTGTTTGTTGATTTCCGGTTACTTGGGTCAGGGGTATGAGGACTGCTGGATTGAGGGTTAATATTGATAATTAGTTGTGTAGTTTTTCTTTTCCTTTTTTTTTCCCCCAGGTTGAAAAAAGAAACTCTGTCCCTTCTGGGGCATCCAGGAAATAAAGAAACTCTTTGACTCTTTGTATTCTTCCAAATGATCTATATTTTTTTGAAGGAAAATGGTTGAAATTTGGGTTTTGCAGTTGATTCCTTGACTGCTTGCCAAAGTTCAAGTTTTGCGCAGTTGCTTGATTGCTGACCTTCTGAATGATTCTATCTTTTTTTTTTTTTTTTGGGGGGGGGGGGGGGAGGGGAGGGGGGTTGTTGAAATTTGGGTTTTATTGTCAGTTTGATGACTGCTTAATCTTGCCAAAATCCAACTACTTTGTATTTGCTTGAATGGCAAGGATGTAAGATTCATCCACGTAGGCCAATTCATGTGATTCATCCTATGATATGTGTCACTATGGCTAGATATCACTGTGAACGATATTATTGAAAGCATGAATTGTAAAATTTCAATAGCACAGTATACCAATTACTTAGGGTTAAGCATCTTTGCAATTTGAAATGAACTTTGATTTGGTTTGTGGTCAGGTTTCCTGTGGTGGTACTCATTCAGTTGCTCTTACCCGTGATGGTCGCATATTTTCTGTGAGTATTGTTATCACCATCTTTATTGCCTTGCAGTGATTCTGGTCATTGATAGGATCTGAATTTCACCACCTTCACCGGAACATTTCTTGCTATGTTAAGAGATTTAGTTCTAATATTAATGGTCTTAACTACTTGCAGTTTGGTCGTGGCGACCATGGACGTCTTGGATATGGGAGGAAAGTTACTACTGGTCAACCAATGGAGGTACCCATTGATATTGCACCCCCCAAGAATCTAAGTGAAAATGCAGCTGCGGGACATTGGATTGTCAAACTCGTTGCTTGTGGTGGTCGCCATACTTTGGCAATGGTAGAATGGAAAGTAGATGAACCCAATGATTGATGAGAACATAAAGTGGGAAGTAGACGAAGTTGAGGATTTTGAATAGAAACCAAGTCACGTCAATTCCACAAGCTTCTGATCCATTCTCAATTCTCTTTCGATTACAGCAGGGGATCGCCAAAATTTGCACCGATATTTGCTGCGTTTAATCCAGCATAAATGAATATGTCTCTTTAATTATAGGTTTGGTATGGACAGTCTATTCAACAAAGTACGAAGGAGAACTGTATGGACTTTTAACATGTGATAATAAATTCAGTCTGCTTTCTTATGTATTGGTTTTCAAACGCCTGTGTGGCTCAGGCCAAAAATAAAAATGTAAAACCCTTTTGTGGGGCTAAATTTAAGGTTCCCGTAGCTGCATTGCCAATTCATGTCTGATGCTCTGGTATTTTGTTGTTTGGTTAAAAAGATTATACTAACAATGTTTTACTAATTGAATCATCTATATCTATATTTATATATAAAAGAATGTGATTTTAAACGAAGTTTGCATTTTATCTTTACACTCATAATAATCTTGTTTCTCTTTGTTTTATCAAATAAATTATTATGAATTTATTTCCGTGAACATAAATGATTTTTCTTTTTACCAGAGTGAACAAAAAAGGATTCAATAGTTGACTTCATAGTATTGTCAATAAAGAGAATACTTGAATTCTTGGACATCTTTAGATAAAAAATAAATAAAAAAAAATTCTTTAAAACTTGCACACTGTTTAAATAAAAAAGAAAAACACAGTTGGACATTGGACTAGGTCGATTGTTTCGCCCCTGGTGTGCGCTCGTCGACTAGGTCAGGCCTTCGGCAATGTTATTTCGAAGAAATTATAGTGCTTAGGGAAAATGTCTTTATTTAGCAATGTCTATTATATTATTTTGATTATTATTTAACAATTTTTATTATTTATGTTTTTACCAAATTATTTATTGTTTTTTCTTAAATAACTAGTGGCATGAGAGTTATTTTTTAAGAAACATTTACCTATTGGTCTCTGCAGCTTACATTAATTTTCAAATTTGTAAACTTATTTCTATACTTTATCATGACTATAAAAGTCCTCATAAGACGTAAAGACCAAAAATAAATTTCATTAGATGTGGAAGCTTAAATTTAAGTCAATTTTTCTATGGTAACAAAAGGGGAAGAGAAATTAAACAAAACAGCTGAATCAAAGAGAAGTAAAACCTGGCTTCATAGCCTGGAGAAAAGGAAGTACACCCAAGTTGGTTGAGAAAGGTGGGGAACACCAACTGGTAGATTAAGAGCATAAGTGGGCAGGTAGCTTGCAACTTTATTTCCTTCTCTGTATGCCTAACAAAATAATAAGATACCTCGTTTTATTCTTAATAACTCAACTACACTTATAAAAATAAAATAAAATCATATTATATATATATATATATATATCCCTAAAGTAACATAGTTCTTTGATTGATTTGTGAGGATCCTCATCATAAATATCAAAGATGGCCAATAGCTTAAGAGGGTCGAGTTCACCAACCAATCTAACTTGATGTTATTATCATCACCAATTTAGGGTCCGTTTGGTTCTTTGTTTTATAAAATTAAGTTAAAATAAATGAAATTTGTAAAAATGAAGTTTAAATAAAGTAAGTTTGTTGGAAGTTGTTATGTTTGGATATTCTTTTTATAAAAGTAAGTGTGACAAAAAATCTGTTTGGATGATAGGGATTAAAATTATTTTTAGATGTATAATATAGAATAAATTTATATCTCTTTTTCCAAAACCCATGTTTTATTAAAGGAAAAATAATTTTTCCCTCATTTTCCAATATCACAGTTTAACCTACTTTTTATTTTTCAAGATGTCAGTTTGTATTTTACCTGTTTGACCAAACACATCTTTTATAAAACCATTTTAACCGTGGTTTCTTTTTGAAAACGTACAACTAAACACGCACTTACCATCTGGTGCCAAAATTAGAGTATCTTCCCAAATTACAGCCAGACCCAGACTTTGTCCACGAATAAGCACTTCGGGAAGCTTAAAGTGCCCAAACCTAGCTACCTTGTGTCCGTCCAGCCATATTTCTCATAAAGCACTTTGAGCCAGAGAAGATGAGGTCTAGCAATGAGAGCAAAAGCGAACTTTATACAGAAATATGTGTCCTGAGACTTGAGCCATATCACTCCTATTGACAGGAGGACCAATATCAGCACCATTGTGTCCTGAGACTTGCTGACACAAATACAAACACGCTCTAAATATAAGACCGTTTTGGAAGATTGAGTTGCCAGCCACACTCCATTAACTCTAAAATAAGTGCCTTTATGTATTTTCAACAATATATATATTTTTTCTCACCTTTCCAAAACTTTCTCTCTTTTATTTATTATCATGGTTTAATAATTGTCAATAGTTACTTCTTCCAATACAATAATTATGAATTGGACAAAAAATATAATAATTATGAAGAACATATTTAGAAAAAACTAATAAATACTTCACACTTTTTTTTTGTAAAGAATCTTATATTAAGAACTATAAAAAACTTCTAAAAGAAATTTTATATCTAGGATCAAAAAGAGTGTAATTGAGACATAAAATATCAAATATAAAAAGAAAATGAAAACAAATATGTAAACATAAATAGAAAATAGTTTTCGTATTTTTACTTAAAAATAATAAATATAGATACTATTATATATTAATTAACAATCTGTCAACAGAAATGTTAAATATTACTAAAAAAACTATAATAAATATTATATAACTAAAATCATATTAAATATCGTGTTTTAGTTATTTCCCTCAATTTAATTTTTTATTTTTTTGTGATAACATCTAATATTCGATACTATGTCAAACATTGTTGGGCCTAAAATAGGATGTAGCTTTAGTAACTGTTATTTATCCATAATGTTTGAATCCTAAATCTTATTTAACAAATATTAAGAGGTAGCTTGAAATGGGTAAGTAGGGAGGGAAAGTTCAACTTACCAAGAAGTAAAGCAATTAATGTTACTTCATTTAAAAAAACTTGAAAGTTCTCGAGAAGTTGGGTTTAACTCGAGAAGTTATACTTTCAAAGTAAACTCTTCCCGAGTTAAACCCCTAAAAAGTTCTACTTTTGAAGTATCTTACCATGATTTTCTAAAAATGTCCTTAATGATTGATCAATTTTCTTAATAAAAAAAGATTTTTTTGAATTTAACAAAAAAATATATTATATTTTTTTAAAAATATAATTGAAATTTCCCATAAACTTAAAATAAACCAAATAAGATATAAGTGCACTTATTGAGAAATTAACCCTAAAAAGTATATCAAGCAACCTGTAAGTATTTCTTACTTAATCTAACTGCTATTACGCTTACTAAAAAAAATTTCTAACTGCTGTTTGTCAATTTTACTTTCTGGACCAAACGTATGCCGAAATTTTTAATTCTGAAAAAATGTTCCTTTGATCACGGCTCTGTTAGCGACTGGACTGGACACGCGAAGCCCAATAACTATTTTGGGCCATTAGTGACCCCATTAATTGGGATACGGGCAAAGCAAGTTGGACAACAAATTGGCCCACTATGTACTATTCCGGCCCGAGAGTTTTCTAAGGCCACATCCAAACACAACAGTCTCTGCTCCATCACACAAAAACCCTAGTCGCCAACTATGCGGATTCCATTTTTCATGCCAGCGTCACTCTGCGCCTCTCGCCGCTAGGTTTTCTGCATCTGCTCCCTTCAGAAGAATTCCACCATGGTTGCCGCCAAAAAAACTGTAAGTTGCGCCATCTCTATATCATTCCTTCAACTCTCGACTTGCTTTGGTTCTTAGTTAGCATTTGTTTCTGATTCAGATTTTTTTTTTATACCTGGTCTTTGCTTCTATCCAAGCACGAAGCTGATGGTTTCTTTGTCTCTGTTTTTTACAGAAGAAGACCCATGAGAGCATTAACAACAGGCTCGCTCTTGTCA
Source organism: Adenanthera pavonina (assembly GCA_026686845.1). Classification (NCBI taxonomy): domain Eukaryota; kingdom Viridiplantae; phylum Streptophyta; class Magnoliopsida; order Fabales; family Fabaceae; genus Adenanthera; species Adenanthera pavonina. The sequence goes on along the minus strand of JAIVEN010000001.1, from coordinate 44,994,862 downwards.
TGAAGAGTGGCAAGTATACTCTGGGTTATAAAACGGTCCTCAAATCCCTTAGGAGCTCTAAAGGTATGAATTGCAACCAGTAGCTTTCTTTGATCCAGTTGTTCTTATTCTACTTTGGCATTCACTGAAATTGAATTAAGTACTTCCAATGTGGATTTTTTTAATTAATATGCGATGTGAATATAATTTTGAGTCAGGTTAGGCATTTTGCAATGTTCTTATTGATATGCTTTATAGGAAACATTTCCTTTTAGGTTTCGAAATCTTGATTTCTCTAGGATCTTAAAAGCCGAGTATTGGTTGCATATTCAAATTGTATTCGCGGATGTGTTATTGTTTTTGAGGATTTTCCTTCTATATTTTTCTAGATTAAAATGAATTCGTATAGAAACCATGTAGGGGAATATCATTGAATTTGAAGTGAATCAATATCAGAAAATCATTAGTGAAGTTTCACTGTGGTGGGTGTTTTGGTATTGAGTAAATAATGTCTTGAATGTTCTTCTCTTTGCAGGAAAACTAATTATCATTGCCAACAATTGTCCACCTTTGAGAAAGTCAGAAATAGAGTACTATGCCATGTTAGCAAAAGTTGGTGTTCATCATTACAATGGAAGTGAGTTCTCAATTGCAAAACTTTAGTCTCATAATTGTCAGTAAACGTTAAGTTATTGAGGTGGCAAACCGGGGGAAAAAAATCGTTAAGTGATTGATGGAAACGTTCCTATTTTGCTTGTTTGATAGTCCTTGTCTTTAGTTGGGGTCATTTCAGAATCTGTAGAACCATTTAACTATAGATACGCAGCAGAGAATAAAGAAAGATAACTGAACATGTATTTGGGTCCTTGGTCCTTGGTGGTTTATCGTGTATTTTGGTCCACCATTATGCTTGTGGCATCAAAATGATTGTACTCTAACCCTTCTTAACGATCCATCTTGAGCATGCTGACTTGAAAATAGCTGGCTGTTCTTATTTCTGACACTCCAGTGGATAATTGAATTTTCTCACGTGCCTTTGTGAATTCTGATACTCTTCCACTGTGATTAAAAGAAGCTGATTTGAATATATTGCGGTGTGAAATAAGAACATATTTAGGACACGATTCAGGGTTATTTTACTTGAAAAGATCCAGACTCAGTTTTGGATCTTCTCAAATGACTAAATGACAAGATGCCTCTCAAGTGAAGGGAGATAGAAAGAGAAGGAGTGAGTGAAAAGAGAAGGGTATCCCATTTATACTCTTATGTCATTCTCTTCACTTGAAAGGTACTTTGCCGTGTATTCAATTGGGAGGATGCAGATTCTACAGACTGGAAGGTTTTCTTACATTGTGCTGTTACTCCTGAATTATTTGTCTGGTCTCAAAATGTCCTGATATGATATTTAGTGTCCAAGGACATAAGCATGAGTGATTTCTGAATGATTCTGTTCCAATAAAACATCTCTAATGAAGGGTTTCCTCTATATTATAGACAACGTTGATTTGGGGACCGCATGCGGCAAATATTTCAGAGTGTGCTGCCTCAGCATTATTGATCCTGGTACACTAAGTTGTCTTCAACTAACGGCAATCTGACTAGTTTAATGTTCTGGCTTTGTCGCCCTAATTGTTTGATCTTTCTGTTTTCAGGTGATTCGGATATTATTAAGACAATGCCTGGGGAGCAGTAGAATTTTACTTAGTCGTCTTTGGTTTTTGTTGGGTACGAGTATTGAAATTGAGTGCTAGTAAACCGTAGAAATTTCGAAGTTTAATGTATTAATTTTGTTTACGTATTGAAGTTTCTTTGTTCCAATACTCTGCTATATATCGGCATCGAAAGTGACAATTTTTTACCAGGTTGAATTTGCTGTTTCAGCTACTTTCAGTTCTTTTTTAATTTGGAGGAAATTGTTTATGCAATTCGATCATTTCACTTAAAAAATTATTTCTTTTCTTCCATCCTTTTCAACATGTCTTTTCGATTAGTCCTGGATATATTCTATTCATTGTAAAAATGAATTGCTAGATTAAAATGCAAAGATTATACCAACTAGGAAGCTTGTGAATTATGAATGCCTTGTTTTAGTGTCATTTTAAAAAATTAACTTTCATGTTAATATACAAGTTAATTCCATTTACCTGGACAACCGTTGACAAAAGTTAAGTGAAAGGTCTTTGTAAATGTCATATTTATCAAAGGGCATAAGGTCAAGTACAAGATTTAAAACGAAGGAAATAATAAATAAAATTTGACCTTATCTTGGAAATTTAAATATAGTAGCTGTAATTCCAACTTGAAGAAGTAAACTAAAAAGCAACGATTCTGAGACTTCCCAACAGTCTGTTCCGAACCTGATTGGTTACTTGCTCTTCAAATGCGTTTCTATTTTTTGGCATTTATTTATTAGTAACTCGGAAGTCGATGATTATCATCTACTAAATCATTTAATATTTTTAATATGTATACACCTCATTTAATTAATGCGTCATTAAATTTGAAGGGAAATTATCAAATCAGACAAAATTTTATCCTCCTTCTGTTGGCAAAAAAGAATAAAAAATAAAAAGGCAATTTTATCCTCAGTGGAAAATTTTCAATATTTCATTTCATGAGTATCCTTGGGGCTAAAAGTAAGAGAAAATGACATATAAATATCATGGGAGATAATTCTAAAAACATATCACAAACTTAAGTAATTCCTAAGAGATACTAAGATACCTAATTAAAAATATTTTATAGACTAAAATTTTCATTTTGGCCTTGTAGTCAGAGATAAAAATAGTGTCAATTGTAAATATACGAGAATCAATTGAAAATATATGAAAAGTAGTTACAAATCAATCTAGAGCAGATGAAATTTAATTAGATAACTTATTTACAAATGATTTTCGTCGATTTGTAACTAATTTTCAGATATTTATAAGTGATATCTTTAATAAGTTTAGTCAAAGATGATACAAGAATTAGATTCCAAAAATTAAAAAAAAATATTCTAAGTACCTTGATATCCCATTGAAATCACGCAAGTTTATATCTCATTGGAATTTTTATCTCCCGAGGTTATTTATGTCATTTTCCCTAAAAGTCATCCACCATATATTTATTAATGTCTTTCATATATTTATTAATTAACTGAATAGGAACACAATAAATGCCACAAAATTCCCCACAAAAGAACCCCTAATTTAGGAACTGCAAGTACACGCTACCATCCTTCTTAGCTAGCGAAGGGCACATTCCTTACATAATAGGATCCAGACTTCAAACAAACAGGCTAGTTAAAATTTCAAAGCCATTTCTCTAATTTATGTTTATTATACAACACAATTTTTTTTTCTTAATGGAAATACAGGACCTGAGGACCATAAACCCGCGAAAGAAAAACTACATGAAATCCCAGGGTAAAATGGACCCTATCACATAAAACTTAACAAGGAGAATAAAGAAAGGAAGATTGCAACTTCACATGTGTATCCCAATGGGCATTTACTCACTCATCAAACTTTCACATACTTCTATGAGTACCAGCACTATTGACAACTTCAGATCTTCGACAATCCCCTTTATTTACCCAAAAAAAAAAAAAGTCTTCAACAAAACGCCCGAGGGTCAACTTCTTGGATATCGTTCGATTTTTTTTTTTTCTTCTTTGCTTAATAGAGTCATAAGAATTATTTTTCATCGTCAAAATTATTTATTTATTTTTATTTTGTTCATTGATAAGCCACGACTTCTGAATCCTCCAAATAAAGAAACAAGCCGACCCCATCCCAATCAAAACAAACGTCTTCCAAATATGATTGTTTCCGCCCTTTGATCTCACTTCTTCTATGCTGAAAATCTCCCTACCTGAATTTCCCATTATACCCTCATCCACGTGCCCATACACCACATACGCCCTATTCCTTTCCCCCACAACCACTGAAGTGGGAAACCTTTTTAAATCAAGGCCAATTTTGTCATACACTCCTCCCTCTGCCCAACTATCTTCACTCGTCAAATACCACAGCTTATTCAAAGGAGAGACCACTAAAACGACGCCGTCACTTCGGAATGCGACGTCGTCTGCTATCATCAAATCCTCGTTCAGTTGCACCAGCCTCGCCGTCCCGTCGTTTGCGTCCACCTTGAACAGTTTACCCGTATTAGATTGGACCACCAGCAGATACCCCTCGCTGACGTAAGCGATCCCGTTCAACCCACAGTAACTATGCGGTGCGTTGCGGTCCACGGGATGGGCCGTGTACTGTGGAGATCTCGAAAATATCGACGCCTCTCCTTTGTCGTTCACCTTCCATATGTAGTTCCCTGCGGAGTTCGTGACGTAGGCGTTCCCCTCGTAATCCACCGCGACGTCGTTCGCAATCGGACGACTGGCTCCACCGTCGTCGGAGTCCGCGGTGGGGAGGATGGAGAGGAAGATCCGTTGCCGCGAACGTAGGTCGTAAGCCACAAGGGCATCGAATGGAGGTAGAGGCTCCAGCGCGTGGACGACGGCAAGGAGGCGCCTTTGGGCGGGATCGACGGCAAGACCCAAGAAAGAGACGTTTTCGGGGAGAGAAGAGTCGTAGATAAAGGTTTCAGCGACGCCGCCTTCGCCGACGGTGGCGATGATCCGTTGATTGAGGGACCCTACAAGGAACTTCTGGGTCCGTGGGTCCCAAGCAAGGCCTTCTGGGTAGAGATTTGGAAAGCGGAAATGGATTTTTTGGGGCTTCCGGTCAACGAGGATCGAGGTTGGGAAGAATGAGACCCCAAAGATGAGTAGGAAGATGAAAGTGATAATAGAGATGGAGGATTGTTTGGGTGATAAAATTGACATGGTGGATTTGTGGGTACGTCAATGTGAGCTCAGAGATTGTGTTATGGAGGTGGATGCAAGGAAAAAGCTATGGAGGGTAAGAGGTAAGTGAGGATGCTGCATTTGATTTCAGTGAGTTCGTTGAGAGTTTTATATATGAAATTCTGGTGTTGTGTTGTGGTTTCTTGTCAAATAGGCTTCGGTTTTCTTGTCAAACAGGTTTCAGTTGTTTCTTGTCTAATAATTTTCTCCAGTAAAACAAAATACTGTCGCCGGTTCTGGATCTTTCTAACCTTAAAGGTTAAAAGATCTTATTTTCTTTAAAAATCACAATCTCTTCTTAAAGCGATATTATTAAAAGCCAATTATCATGCTTTTATTTTTTTATTTTTGATAAATTAAATAGAAATTTTCTTAATACATAATAAATATTTACAAAAGAGTTCTCTTAGGACTATGTGAAAATGTCATGTGTTTAGGAGGAGACGGAGTAGTTTATTCTCTCATGTTGAGAGTATGTTCTTTTAGGAATTGACACTTTTCCGCAAGCTATACTGAATTAATATAAACTAATTTGGGACAGTTAACAAATTAGTTTTCGATAAATCAATAGACAGTGGTATTTATTAATCAGTAAGCATATTTGACGTACGGGAAATTATCGGAAGGTATGAAAGATATGTGGAAGATTGGGAATTTTTTCGCAAATAACGAATAAGTTGTGTAGATGATTTTTGAGAATTTTAAAATATGTGGCGATTCAATGGAAAAGAATATGAAGACTGAGTTTGTTATTTATTAAGATTTAGTTTCCAAAAATCAATCCTTTGAAATAAAAAATGAGAAATATAATACAGAATTAATTGGTTTTACACAATGTTAGTGTTTATTGTTGCTTTGGTTTACAGAATTGCTAGTGGGAATTTTTTCACATATAAAATGTGTAAGTGATTTTTGAGAATATATTTATTTCAATTTTTTTTATTAGATAGATGGGCTTATATTCATTTTTTAAGGCTGAGCCCATAAAGGAGAGAAGCGATGGGGTAAAATTTGGGCCCAGGATTGTGACAAATGGAAGTCTAAATGGCACAGATCTTAGGGATCTACGCCATTCGATATAGAAGTCATATTTTTCACTTGCATATTTTTATTTTAAATACTAACTATTTCACTTGCATATTTTTATTTTAAATACTACCTTTAGACAGGTCTATATTTTATGTAAAATTAGATTAAAAAATTTGATTCGTCATTCATATATTGCATAAAAGAATTTTGTATTAATATATATTATTTCTTTTCCATAACAGAAATTAGGGAGCGGGGGAATCAAATCCCAGATTTGGGCTTCGCCAGACTGAAAAAAGCTTCTTTATTGAAAGTAAAAATCGTTGTTTTTAGCTTTCAATATTTTTTTGTCTTGCTTCCCAGCACCCATTAGAGCTGAACGTCCCCATATATTATTTACAATGGCATTTTATATGCTTATATATATATATATATAAGACTAACCTGTGTCTCTGGAGACGCCTCTATACATTTGTTATACATCTAGCCCCATCTTACTCCAATTTTGGTTCATTTCAAACTTATTGAATCTCTAATCCAGAATAGGAACCTCGTTAATCTTTTGATGCCCTTTTGGTGAGAGAATCTACAGACTTGTGTTTGCTCAAAATGAGACAAATAAAATCAAGTCGTTTTGAATAGATGGAGCAGAAGCACGTTTTGCTGCTGTCAGCATTGAGTGTGGGCGTTGGTCTTGAAGTGGGGCTTCGATTGAGTTCAGGACAGGTCGTTCAAAAATGGGTTGGAGGGAATCGCGAGTCTGGTGAGCTCTGTGCTGAGCATATTGAGGAGCAGCTTAAGAGGCTGGTGATTGATGGCAAGGAATGCAAGGAAAGTTTGATTCAAAGTGATGCCGCTAAAGACCTAAAAGGATGGACTAGTAAAATGGTTTGGAAAGATCTTTTTTTTTTTTTTTTTGCAAAGACAATATCTCCTCCAAGTAGGACACCACCTTCGAAAGCAGCCATTGCTGGCCTTCAAATCCTGCTCCAAGTTCTCCACCTTTGATATGAGGCTCTTCACCTCATTCTTCCACTTGTTAACCTCATCATCAATTCTGAATCTTGTTAATGGCCTCTTGAACACGTTCTTGCACCCTCCCTTGCTTGAGTACCCGTTCTGTGTTGGAAAAATCACCAGAAATGCTTAAACAGTGAAGTATCTTCAGTTCTTGATGCTCATGGCAGGGAAAAAACAAACAAACAAATGCGGAGCAGAAAAAACTTGCTGATTCTTTTCTTGCACAACCATATTTGCTGTGCATCTGTCGAAGGGAACTAGGTCAGATATGAATATTTGCTAGCTCAATTTAAATAAATGAAATTAGAATATGAAAATAATCACCTTGAAAGAGAAGTCAACAATATCTAGCAAAAGCAACTTTGATTCAAAGTGATGCGCTGAAGATTTGGCCAAGTGTTTGCAGGTAAAGTTCTTCAAAATTTGAAAATACAAGTATGAGTCAAACAGACATTAAAAACTAAACAATCTAGTGAGTGGGGGACATCACAAGACATCTGCTTAACATACCCTCAGGTCCAGAAAGCAGAATTGCTCTGCTTGCTGGTGAAAGGCTCCGGATGTGTTTGGAAAAGTGAAGTTGTTTTAAATGAACAAATGCGGCACATGTCAATAAATAACTCGCGAGTTCTTTCACTGTCATTGTCATCATCACGCAGTGGAATACGATTTGTGTTATCAGGAAAATAATAATTCATAATTAAAGTATGATTTGAAACCAGAGCCATAAATCTGGTGTTTATGAAGTCACTCTACTTAAGGATAAAGGTCTCAAGTGAAGCATATCAAATTCCTCCAACGATAGAGCATAACACCACAGACACCAGTGAATGGACTTCAGCTTCACATCTAGAGATCTATGCTAAAGATAGGCCACAGTTATGATTAAAGCATGGTTCTTAAGCTTGCTTACACCTTAAATAAAAACTTAATTAGCACTTCAATAAACATGATGGGCTCGAAGTATTATGTGATCCTTGGAGTGTACAAAACTAAGGAAGTAAAGGCAAGAATACAGCAGGTTCGACATTGTAAAAGTTCTTAATGGTATTCTAGTTACTGTTTATATGTTCTGAATCCGAAGTGCAACTGAGAGGAAGAAAAAAGAATCCAAAGGCACAAATAGTATATGTTGCATTTTCTATGAGGGGGATGGAACTGGAATGTGCATCGGAGTACTATGTTTCACCAGGAATCAATCTGAACAATAAAAAGTAAATGCAGCTACAAAATGTGCAATTGAATAGAATAATCCTAGACATGATTGCAAGAAATGCTTTAGACACATGAATTTCTGGATTCAGTTTCATTTTTCCTGTTACATAACTTTATCTTACTCATCAAGAAAGTGACATCACAATATTAACTCCAGTGACTTCTCATCAGTTCTGGCTCAAGAGATACTAACAATGAAACAATGTTCTTGAAAAAGTAGGCAGAATTACCCCTACAGAATCAAAGAAAGTTTCGGGGTTGACAAAGCATGAAGCTGAAATTAATCTAACAGAATCTCAAAGATATTGGAAGAACCCATCATAGAAGATCACAAGTCCTACTAGAAAGTCAAATCTATTAGTACAAGAAGCTTCAAAGCAGATTGCAAGAAGTTTTCAAGTCCCCTGTAAAAAGACAACCATATCTACAAAATTTGTGAAGCGCCAGCTTCATTGTACAAAAATAAAAATGCAAGCTTTTTGCAAAGGGAAAAAGAGGTTAAATTACCTTAAATAATAAGGAAATTCTTCAAAAGTTTCCTTGCCATCAATCACCAGCCTCTTAAGCTGCTACTCAATATGCTCAGCACAGAGCTCACCAGACTCGCGATTCCCTCCAACCCATTTCTGAACGACCTGTCCCGAACTCAATACGAGTCCCACTCCAAGACCAACGCCCACGCTCAATGCTGACAGCAGCAGAACGTGCTTCTGCTACTTCTATTCAAAACCACTTGATTTTATTGGTCTTGTTTTGAGCAAACACATGTCTGTAGATTCTCACAAAAGGGGCATCAAAAGATTAACGAGGTTCCTATTCTGGATTAGAGATTCAACAAGTTTGAAATGAATCAAAATTGGAGGAAGATGTGGCTAGATGTTGGATAACAAATGCATAGAGGCGTCTCCAGAGACGCAGGTTGGTGGGTGAACCTCTTCACCTCTGTGTGTGGATATATATATAAGCATATAAAATTGCCATTGTGAGTAATATATGGGGACGTTCAGCTCTAATGGGTGCTGGGAAGCAAGAGAAAAAAATATTGAAAGCTGAAAGCAAAGATTTTTACTTTCAATACAAAAAAGCTTCTTTTTTAGGTCCGGCGACCCCAAATCTGGGAACTGGGATTTCATTTCCCACACTCTCTAATTTCAGTTACGAAAAAGAAATATTTATATAAAATTCTTTTATGCAATATATGAATGATGAATTAAAATTTGTAATCTAATTTTACCAAAATAAATTTATCAGCCGATACTTTGAATGTTGTTTTTTCTCTGTAAAATGATCAGGATGGTATGTTTTCGATGCTGACATAAATTTCTGAGTGGTATAATAATTTAGTATCGTAAAGAAGTGTAAAGTGGGAGCAGACGGCATGGCAATGCTCGCATTGGTACAGTGTCATTTTCGATTCAACAAGTTTGAAAAATGTGTAACGGATTTTACTTTTTATGGAAGACTTCGATTAAATTAACTTTTTTAATGACCAATGAATATTTTTAATCATCTCTTTAAATCTCACACATGTCGGTTGTCTGTAATTTGCACCACTTCCTTTCTCTCAACCCTCAATCATTACAATAGTCTATGCGCGCTTGTGCTTAACAGGTTCTCTACCCTTTTGTCTTGAAATTATTTTGATTTTCTCATCATTTTTTGTGATCTACTACAAATTACCTTTGGATTCAACAAGTTTGTTTAATACCAACGAAAAAGCAGCAAATTTAGTCCAAGAGAAAAAAAAAGAGTAATTGGTGGAGTGAAGATGATTGGATATTGTTTTAAGTAAAATTTTGAATTTCATACTTGTAAATGAAAAAAAAATCATACTAAGAGCGCTTTATTTCTTGTTTGAGACTTGGTTAGATACTATATTTTTTTACCAGAACATTAGATACATGATGATAGCAAAAAGTAAAAGTGTTAGATACTAGATGATATTAAAAAATGTATATATAAAATGCTTTATTGTGAGATGTAAAATTATTTTGATAATTTTTACATAGGGATTATGCTAAAAGAAAGTTACAATACTTAATTATTATACCACTCCGAAAATTATGTCAGCACCGAAAACATGCCATCCTGATCATTTTACTGAGAAGAAACAACATTCAAATTATCGGCTGATAATCAGATTAAATTTATTTTGGTAAAATTAGATTAAAAATTTTAATTCATCATTCTTATATTGGACTAATATATAACCCGTACAATATGCATGGGGTATTCTTTAAAATAAAAAATAATTATACATAATAGATAATAACATTAATCTTTAAGTTTAACCATTATATATTGCATTAATCTTTCAAATTGACAATATATATATAATTTTAGTTAATAAAACTAATCATCATGTCGAATTATTATGTTACATAAAAGTTTTAAAAAGTTAATTGTTAAAATAAATTACTTAATCAAAATTAAACAAATAAGAATGAGTATTAAATTAAAAAAATAACAATAAACATATGGCACACAACAAAACCTAATCAAATAAGTTGTTAAATATTTTTCTATACATAATATTAAAGGTTGTATCTTTTACTTAACCTCCTCATCAAGAGTTGATATCTCCGAACCTTCTTTGTACACATATAGAATATTACAATATACAACTAACTATGCATGAATAAATGTCTTGGTAAGTTATATGAAAAGTTTAAAAAGTTTTAATTGTTAAAACAAATTACTTAAATTCAAATTAACTCTTACAACTGTATATGTTAAATTTTTAGATTGTTTGTTACTACCTAACAATAATCAAGCAGTCAAACTATTTAATATACATTACATAATATTTGGAAACTAAATATTAAATAGACAGCAATTTGCATGCAGCAAACCTAATTATGTACTTTGTGGAATATTTCTTTATATATAGTATCATAGATTTATATTTTGTGTCATTATTCTCACTAATAATCAAAATTGCTGCAACAATCGAAATTGCTCAGGCCCAATGTCTAGTTTCCATTATGTTATGAACATACTCTTTATTATTGTCTAACAACTTAAACATATAGCATGCTTTAAGAAAGTAAGAATATACATTATTAGTCATTCTTATATTCTCATATGAAGTACAACATTTTCAAAGCATAATTTGTTTACCAATGTTTTTTGATAATTTTGAATTTATATCATATCAGTGATAAATTAAATTATTTAACTCGTTCAGCCTAAAATTCATAATTGGTTGACACATAACCTAGGATAGATTAAATTATTTAATTTATTCAACTCATAATTTATAACAAGTTAGCAATTAATATATTAACTCATTCAACCCATAATTATATTCAACTCTATAATTGATTATGGATTAAATTATTTAATTCCTTTGTTTTATAATTTATAATTGGTTCATCAATTTAATTGGTTGTCCATAATGAATTAAATTATTTAACCTATTCAACTTATAATTTATAATTGGTTGACCCGTTTAACATATGACTGGTGATAAATTAAAAACATATTCCACACTCAAATACATAGTCACTTGGAATAGTCAACCTACAAAAGACAAAATAGGCAAAGAAACAAGAATTGACATGGCTGAATATGTTCATGCTTTATTGATGAAAGATAAGGATTACAATACCAGACATATATCGAGTACAAGGAAAGAGAAGGAATATGCAGATAAGAGATAAGGATCCAGATAGGAAAGACTCAAATACATATTCCACACTCATAACTATCCAAATACAACGATTTATTCTTCTACTCTTGTAACTTCCGTGGCAACTTCCGTATGCAGTTACTTCTTCGCAAACCAGCTATCCCCTTTGCATGCATTTGGTCCTTAGCTTTTGGACTGTCTAAGACGTTGATAGTGGAAATTTCATCAGACGTGTTTCATTGTAACATCAGTTGACTCGTTCAACCTTTGACTTGTAATGAATTAAATTATTTAAATTGTTTAATCCATAACTTATAATAGGTTTATCAATTTAATTAACATGTTAACTCATTCAACCAATATAAAATCTTACTATTGACCATTTTGTATATTACAAAGACATTTTTTAACCTTCAATATTTGAATAAAATATTTAAATTGTTTAATCTGATTGTTGATGAAGGTTGAAATTCCAATTCAAAACTAAAAAAAAAAGAATTAATTGGTCTACCCAAACAAAATATCCAATTATTTGTTTAGTGCAACAAAATATATGCAATGCAATATGACATAATCAAGGTTAGTAAAAAAAACATAATCAATTGACATTAAACTATCAACAATTGCACCAACATAATTTTGATGAAAAAATCGTTTTCATATAATATAAGATTATATGTGAGAATAAATTTTCATGTAATTTTTTTTATAAAAATTTCATATAACATTTATTTTACTTTAACATGTCTTAAACTTTCACTAAGTTATGAAAAATTAATTGACTTTTAATAATTATTTAAAAATTTGATAAAGTAATTATATTAAACATATCAATTTAATTATAATAAATTTTAAACATTTCAATTTTAGAGTTTTAAATACCTATTGTGGGCCAAAAATTACACTTGATAGGATAAGTTAACCCACTTTCTAATAGGTTAAAATTTTTATAGTCCAATTCACTAAGTGCAAGCGATGGGCCAAACAGGCTAACACTATTTTCATATTTTTAATAAATTATTTTAAATATAATATTAACATTTAGACTTTCAACTATTAAAAATGATATTTCAATTTTTTTACAATTCTTCAATTTTGGTTTTAAAATAACTTCAATTACTCACCATAAATAAATAAAAATTTTAATCATTGAAATATCTTCTTCAACACAAAAGTTTATAAAAAAGAACAAATATTGAAGTTATGTTATGTATTGCATCATCATCATCATCACCATCAATATTTCAAAAATAAAAATAAACTTGCTTTTCATCTTTGGTTATGTTTTGTATCTTAACATCTACTACAGTAATTAAACCTATAAACCATCAACAAAGCAATTTGAATATATATATTAGACACATACACAAACATATAAATAATTATTTAAAAAATTTTACTTATGCCAAACTTATCTCCACAAACACCATTGAGGCCAATCAAAGATTTGTGCTTTCTCCTAAACACTTTAAAAAGTAAGCAAGCCCACTTAACCCACATGCTATGTAAGTCGGGCAAAAATTGACCCACTTCAGCATATGCTCCTAATTTTATAACTTACCATAATTTTTTAATCGAACTAAATGGATTGGACTCGTGAACCCAACCCATATTCTTGACTCTAAACAGTTTAAAATATTCAATTTAAAATTGAAGGAAAAATATTAAGAATTGATCATTATTTATTTAAAATAATTAATTTGATTAAAAATTTATTGACCTAATTTTTCTTTAATTTGTAATATATAATTTGCTAATTTATAGTACTGAATATTAATTGTATTGATTTTGTTATATATTCAAACCTTAAGTGAAAAACATTCAAAACTTAATCATAAAAAAGGAAACAAATACAATAATCAATTGAAAATAGTATTTGCCAATTCATGGCTTTGTCAAAGTAATAGAGATTTAAATAAAATGAAATAACCTAGGATGCTTACTGTTTCCTTCATTTCAAAATAATTGCTGTTTTAGACTTTTTTTTGTTCCAAAATTTATGTTGATTTAGAAATACACCGCCTGACGTTCACTCATACAAACATACTTCTTTTTTTGTTTTTGTCAAGTGGACTTATAGAGCTAGATAAAACCATATTATTAAGGAGCGAAAATGTTCGTGTACGTATAAATTAGGCGGTAAGGCTTTTGCTGCCACCTGTATTAGTAATATTGTCCAGTCTCTTAAGTCCACTTAATAAAGAAAAAATATATGGCTTGATTAAATAAAAAGATTTTAATTCAATTATGTGTTTAATTTAATTATCTAAATAGATTTCTTTTTTTTGCCGGACATATATAAATCAATGAGATTTAAATTAATGTTATTGCTATATTTAATGTTTCTTAAGTATTTGATGTATGCATATTGTAAACACCCTATTTTGTCCAGTCATTTTTAAAAAATATATAATATATATATAAATAGTATGAAAAATGAAAAATAAAAGAAATAAAACAAAATTCTCTTTTAAGTAGGAAAATTAATAATTATAATTTAATTTCAAGATCCAAGTTCATCTTTATAGAATTTGACATCTGAAATTTCAAATAAAGAAAAAAAAAGACAAGAAAAAGAAATTTTTAAAAAAATAAAAATAAAATTTTTTAAACAAAAAAAATCTCCAAATAGATTAGATCCTACCAGAGCACAAAAAATGCATAAGTAAAGAGAAAATAACTCAAAAAAAAACATAGAAAAAAAGAAGTAAATAATAATAATATATATATATATATTTGGGCTGAAATGCTGATCCAGTATTTCAGCCCAAATATGTCACAAGCCCAAGTGAGGACTCGTGGACAAGGCCTAAGGGCGTAGCCCTAAAGAACAGAGGGAGTACACTAGAGAAGCAAAGGGAGCCACGGGAGGTGACAGAGGGAGCAAGAAACAAAGGGATGGTAGCGGAGGAAAGAAAGGTAAAGGCAGAGCAGAGTGAGTCAGAGGGAGCCGTGGGGTCTGAACACGCAAGACTGAAAAGGGAGAAGGGGTCTGGCACTAGAGAAAGTGAAAAACAGAGGGAGTCACTGGCGCGGAAGAAGAAGTCAAGAGAGAAAGCTAGGATGCGACAAAACGAGGTTAGGCCCATTACTCTGTACTTGCCATAGTAGAGTAGAGGAGGCCCCTGGCAGAGTAAAGCAAGCAGAGATGGCTCGTCGTTGCAAGCAATCGAAACAGGGGAGCAAAGGGGACCGGCGCACGGAAGCAGGGCCGAAATGCGCAATCACGCACTCAAAATCTTTTTTCTTCACTCGCGAAGCTGCTATAAATGGAACAGAGGAAGACAATAAAAGGGGAGGAGGGAGATTGGAGACGGAGGGAGGCTTAGGCAAGGGAACAAACGAAGCTGTGAGCACAAGGGGAGAGGAGTAACCGAAGGAAGACTCGGCTGAAATCACAGAGGGATACTGCGTGGGATTGCAGGGCAAATTTGCACAAAGAGAAGGCCGAAAAAAAGAGCCCTAACAGAAACAGGGGAATTGGGAGGCTGGGAATCCGAGTGAAAGAACCAATAGAGTATTCAGTGCAAGGTATCGGGTGGCTTTACGAGTAATCTGTATTTTGAATTTTAAATTTTAAAGCAATGGATGGTATAATCTAGGAATGATATTTACTGTCTCCCTGGGGTTTTGATTGAATCCTCTGTGTTGTCTATGATTGGCCGAAATATGTTATTGGGCTGAGTGATGAGAATTTCATTTTAGCATCCATGCAATTCCTCTTTATCTAAGTGTAGTTTCTGCTGGGCACACGCTCTGTGGAGTCTTGGAATTTCTGTCCTTTAGAAGGTGCTGTCATGTTCTATTTGCATTTGTCTGCGTGGTGCCAATGTTGCGATCAAACTGAGTTGTTTTAACTGGGAAAGAAACATCATTTACCTTAAAAATTTAGCTTATAGTTGTATTTTAAGTGTAAGGGTCCTGGATTTTTCTTCCTTTCAAAGGGTGTCATATTTTGTAACATGCTTGTCAAGTATGCCACAAGGTGTGTTTAAGGGGGGTCTATGATCATGACTTTCTTAGCCTAAACATTGATTCAATTGCTGCATATTGATGTTTATACCTTATGCTGCAAATAATTCTTGCTTTTAAGTGTGATATAAGAAGCTTCCAAGTTTATGGAATAGATTTTTTAATAGGACATTAGGAATCATGGTATGAACCTGGTTGTGGTGCTAATTGGAATTTGATGACCGATTAGTTAGTCCTTTGCTAAGCATAGATTTTGGCTCTGTTCCCTGTTGACATGCAAGAGTTGTAATGGTAATGTATTGTCTTTGGTTGAATCCTTTAGTCTTTGTTTTGATTGGAAAAGCTTCATTGTAGTGTCTATAAGGTCAGTTTGTCAAGCATGTCAATATACATTTCCTAAACTGTTTAGTGTGCTAATAGATGAATCCAAAGTTCTTGTACACGAAAGCATGTTTTGGTGTTTTGATGTTTAAAACTTCATAGCAAAGGAAAATGTCTAGGGTTCTACATTACAGATTTGATTTGCTTAAGAAGCCTTAGGGTGTGTTTGGATAAGATTATATATAAGTGATTATGAGGATAAGTGATTATTCATAAGTAATTATGAGAATAAGTGATTATGTCAAAAGTGATTTGTGTTTGGATATTTTTACTTCATAAGTGATTTTGAGAAAAGAAATGTGTTTGGATATTGGGATTTAAGTGATTATTGGGTGGATAATGAGAAGGAAAAATGAAATAAGTGATTATGGAAGGATAAGTAATTATCATAAGCTGAAAAAATCAGCTTCTTCCATAAGCACTTATTTGAGGTATAAGTGCTTATTAAAAATCTGTTTCTATTTGGCAACTCCACCATATAAGCACTTATGAATCCCCATAAGTGCTTATTTCTTGTATCCAAACAGGCTATTAGTATCCCATGGAATATCATGCTAATTTTTCAATCACACTAATTAGGCGCATGGCTTTTGACGTTGAAAGGGGTTCCATGATCATGATTTTTGAGTCTAAATGGTGATTTGATTGTTGCACATGGATGTATATACCTCATGCTGTAAATGATTCTTGTTTCTTAAACATGATACAAGAGGTTTTCCAGTTTATGAAATAGATCTCTTCAGTATGACATTAAGAATCATAGTTGTATGCCTTAATATATATGTGTGTGTGTGTGTGTGTGTGTGTATTTTTTAGTGCTTGTGTCAAGGAAAGAGGATTTTTTTTTTTATCATGAGTCATGGGGGATACATAAGCATATGAAAACTTCCAAAGTCTTTGATAATGTATATATTTTTAGTATGTTCATAGCTTGA
Source organism: Adenanthera pavonina (assembly GCA_026686845.1). NCBI lineage: Eukaryota > Viridiplantae > Streptophyta > Magnoliopsida > Fabales > Fabaceae > Adenanthera > Adenanthera pavonina. The sequence continues at coordinate 44,977,851 of JAIVEN010000001.1, read as the reverse complement.
TTCTATAAATGAGTGCTTTCTATGTCCTATTCCTTTTGGATGATTACGACTCATGGAAAAGGTTAAATCAAGTTTATGGTTTTTGTCGTTTTTCTCATTTTAAGGTATAATGTGATTAGACTAACATGAGGATGGTAAATCTATACACAAAGCAAACCTGTGCTTCTATGCTTGTATATCCATTAGATTTTTAATTGTTTTTATTCCCTTCTCTTAGAGTCTGCCCCAAGGAATTAAGTATCTGGGATAAATAGTTAAGGTGTTAGTCTATTATGGCATGAGTAAGATATTACTATGATATTCATATTGACAACACCTTAGATTTTAAATATTTTTGGGTTCAAATGATCTCTTTATTCTTTTTTTTAAAATATATATATAATAAAGTACATGATTAAAATGGAATCCCTCTATTTCAAATTTGCTTATGTGCTTTGAGTAGTAATACCGTGAGTGTTTTGGGTGTCAATCAGTAAATTATGAGTGACCAGATACCATATATGCTATTTGGTTTTATTTTGAAGTTGATTTTGGAAAATAAAATATATGTAGCAGTTTTACCTTAAATTCTTTTTTAGTACTATTTTAAGTTTAAAAGAAAAAAAGGAAAAAAGAATTTAATTGCTTTTTTCCATTTTCAAAATCTAAAATAAGAAAATACAACTAATTTATAAAAATAATAATAATAATAACAAAAAAATAAAAAAAATATTGAATATAGCAATTTTATCTTAAATTTATTTTTAAATAAATAAAAAGATAATAATAATAAAGGAAACTTTCTGATTGCGTTTTTCATTTCGCAATTTGAAATAAGGAAATAAAAATAATTTGAACAAAAATTATTCGTCTTTCCCTAAGTTTTTATCATTTTCCCTTATCTGCCCCGAGTGGTAATACCGTGAATACTTAGGTATTGATCAGTAACTTGTTAGTGATAAAATCACCACATATGCTGAATATTCATCTTCCAAATATACATAATAATTACATTTTTAATGTTAAAAAGGATCCTATTTATTTCTATAATAAAAAGAAAATAAAAATAATTTATAAAAATTATGTGTTTTCTTTCGAACGTTTTCTTTTTGCCTTTATGCTTCGAGTGATAACACCGTGGGTATTCAGGTACCAATTAGCGAACTATGAGTGATAAAGTCACCATAGATCCTAATTGATTCTTTTAAAATAAAAAAATAAAAAATAGATAATATATCCATATATATATATAAGTCATATTTTTAAGTTCTTTTTATCACTTTTCTTTTATACAAATATGTTACCACAATCATGTTTATTTAAGGAAATAAAAATGATTTATGCAAAATCTATTTTTCCCTGAAGCTTTTTCTTTTATATACCTTTGAGCCCCGAATGGCTACATTGTCAGTGCATATATATCAATCAGCGAGTTATTAGTGATAAATCACCATAGATCCTGGTTGTAAATAAAAAATAAAACATAAACATATATATAATAATAATAATAAAATTATTCCCTTTAAACTATCTTTCCAAAAGAATTTTTAATAAAAAAAAATATCAATCAAGTGACGCATATTTTTTAACCCAAACTACGTCGACTTTGATCCCTATCGCAGGGTACGTAGGCCTCACACTCTAATTCTGGGTCAAGTACACTTTTGTAAATAAATAATATTTGCCTCTTATTTTATTTTTCCCAACTTCTCATATTTTCATTTTATTTTCATTTTTACATTTTTCTTATTTTTATATTTATTTTTGCATGTGAATGGTTAAAAGGCAATCAAAATAATTTTTAAAATTCATAAAAATTGCATTATCAACTTAAGATAACCGTTTTTAGGAACGGGTGTCGTGGGGGTGCCTAACACTTTTTGTGAACACCCCATTTTGTCCGAGCATTTTACGAAAAAAAACAACACAAAACAAAATAAAATAAATGATAAATAATAATATATATAAAAAAAAACAGAAAAAACCCAAGAAAAATATATAAATAAAAAGGAAAGAAAGGAAACAAAAGAAAATAAAAAAAAAATGAAAAGCACATAAATAAATAAAAAAAAGAAAAAAAAAGAAAAGGGGGAGGGGGATACATTGGGCTTGAAATGCTGGGCTCAGCATTTCAAGCCCATAATCGCCTGAGCCCTAATTAGGGCTCAGGCACACTAGGGCTCTCGAGGAGCCAGAAACAGAGAGAACCACGCAGAAAAGAAAAGGAAGCAGAGGGAGGTCAAAAGCGTGCCGAAAAGGAAGGGAACCGCAGGAGGAAAACAGAGAAGCAGTCTGGAAAATCATAGAGAGCCACACCGAGGGAGTATCAAACCAAAAGAAAAGAAGAGCAGGGGGCAGCTGAGTAAGAAGCAGACACGCAAGCACAAGGACGAAAAGGCAAAGGCAGCATGAAAGGAAAAGGAAGGAAAGCAGCAAGAGTCAAAGAGAAGGAGCTGCAGACTGAAAGAAAAGAAAAGCGATCTGGGCAAGGAAGCAGAGAGACAGGAAAAGAAGCAGGGGGAATAGCCACGGAAACAGGAAAAGCGGCTGTGGAAACAGAGGGAGCCAGAGAAGACGTACACAAAAGGAAAAAACAACGAGGAAGCCGCGGGTGTGAAGTAAAGAGAAAAGGGGAAAGGCAATGGCAGGAGGACCACACACTCGGGAGCTCTATAAAAGTCGAGATGAGCAATCACACAGGGGATCTTGGAGAGAGCAGAGGGTAGGAGACCGAGAGACCGAGGGCAGAGGAGAGCTCAAGGATTAGAGGAGGAGCAAGGGATCCGAGGTGTAGGTCAAAAGTAATTGTCATCTGGGTCAGTTTATTTTACTAGTTACAATTGGATTATTTTTGGTATGAATTTCACAGGAGAATCTATAGTTTTTGTGCCTGGGTTCTCTGTTGGGTCCTCTGTTGATTGATTTGAGGAATTAATCGCGTGCTGCATTATAGTTTTGTCCTAAGCTATTAATATGTTGTGATTAAGGAATTTTGTGTTAGTTCTGCCATGAATTCCTACCCTGATATTTTACTGTCACAATTGTCCTGTTTTGAATGGTCAAATTGATTCAAAAAGGGGTGCTAGGTTGTTGTTCACATCCTCTAATTTGATTAATGATAAGCCTTGGGTGAAATTGCTACTGGCCATGTAGGTCTCAATTGCTCTTGATTGCTATGAATCTGGTATGTTGTCTAAAAAAATGAAATGACTTCCAGTGGTGAGTGTAGATTGCCTTTGATGCCCTGGAATGATGATGATTCGCCCAGAGTAGTATTCTTTGTTATTAACTGGATTTTTTTGAAAAAGCATTAATAAAAATACTTGCCTTTAAAATGCACACAAGGGATTAAGCAGTTGTGGTCTGTGGTTTGGGAAGTAAAGCATTGATGCTACTGACTATGTTTCTCTGAGATTTGTTAAAAGCCATTAAAAAGTTCAACTCAAAGGTTTATAATCTTTGTTTTAATTCATGCTAGAGTGCTTCTCCTTCGTAGTGTTTGAGCATGGATAATACTTGCATCAAATACTTTTGAGTGACTGAAAGTGTGCTCAATGTGGGGAGTATGTGTCTATACCATTGGTTGGAGGCCTTGTACACCTTCAGTTTCATGTTTTATCCCAACTTAGACACTTGAAAAAGAGTTGTTCCCATTCAACATGAGTATGTAAGGGGATTTGTCTGTGTTATTAAATGAATAGTTTTTGGCCTCATGAATTTTCGATAAATAATGAATTTACTTTTCTTAAATTTATTGTGCGTATTTTTTACCCAAACCATTCTAGTCCAAAGTTTTCAGAATTTTTGCGAGCGTTTCGATTAAGTGTTGTCACGTGAACTGTGAGTTCACGTAGATACACCAACTAGTAGGGTAATTTGTTTAGAAAATATATATGGTAATAAATAACTCCGTGTATATGGATCTATAAAAAATAATAAAATAAATAATAATAAATAAATAAATAAATAAATAATATTTCTAATATTATATAAAAATATATATATATATATTTTTGGTATCTATGCCGTGCGAGTATTTGGAACTCACGCAGGTGTTTAGGTTTACTGAGTTATCGCGTGAGATTGCGAATCCACGTAGATATTCCAGTTAAATAATTTTCTTTTAAGAAAATAATTATATAAAGAAATAAATTATGATATCATAACAAGTTTTTCCAATTTTATCTAAAAATATATAAAATCATCTTTTGAAAACTGAAAAAAAAATAGTAGTATTTTCTAAAAGTTTTGATAAAACCTTTATATCGTGAGATTTAGAACTTTCGCAGGTAATAAAGGAATCGATCTATCGGGCACGACTGCGAGTGTGCAATAGGTAGTTCGGTTTTCATTTTCTTTTAAAAGAAAATCCCCAAAAGTACAAAAATACATAAAAAAAAATCAAAAAATAAAATAAGAGTAAGTAATAGGAATTAAATTATCTTTTTTCCAATTAAAAACGCACCAACTCAATCTCAGAAAATTGTTTTATTTGCAAAAAGTTAAATTATTCTCAATAGCTTTCTTTTATTACAAAAATTTTATAATAAAAAATATCCACCACCAGACATGTATATTTAGTCCCAAACTACGTGGACTTTGATCCCCATCGCAGGGTACGTAAGCCTCAGACTCTGATCCTGGTTCAAGTCCGCCTTTGTAAATAAATAAATATTTTCTTATTTATTTGATGTTTTTCCCTTAATTTAATAAATGTTTCTCAATTTTTTTCTTAATTCTTTTTCCTAATTTTGCTTAAGAATCCTTGATCCTAATTTAATTTATTTTCTTTATTTTATTTTTCAATTTATTTTCTTAAATTTCTTTTTCCTCATTTTTTTCTCTAAACCCCCTTAATTTCTAAGTTAAATTATTTTTCTTATTCTATTGTCCAAATTTTGCAAATTATCTTAAATTCTTCTCTACCCTTATTTTTGCATGTGAATAATAAAAGGAAAATCAAAATATTTTTAAAGCCATATTAATTTACACAATCAACGTAAGGTAACTGTTCCTAAGAACGGGTGTTGTGGGGTGCCTAACACCTTCTCCACACACAATCGACTCCCAATCCAACTCTTCTTACGTAGACCATCTTTTTCTTCTTCAATTCGTTTTCCCAAGATTTTTCCTTAAAATTTTGGTTGAGACTCCTCACAAGTCGATTTTCACTAAAAAACCAGATTTGTTCTCTCTTTTTCCTTTCGTCGCATTTTTCCGGGTGCGACACCTTCCCTACTCATAATTATACTCCCGAACTTAACTCTGATTCGCGGACTATCTTTTTCTTTTTTATTTCGGTTTTCCAAAATTTTCTTTAAAATTTTGGTGGCGACTCCTCCGAAATCGACCCCTGACATATGGCCTGATTTCTCTCTTTTCTTCATTTTCCGCACCATCCGTGTCACATCTCCGGGTGTGACACATATGTTCTTTAATTTTTTAAATCAAATAACTTACTTTAATTACCAACATATTCTTATATTTCTTTAACATAGCAAAATATATATATCGAAGTAAAATTATATGTAGATAATTATTTTTTTCAAATATTTGTTCAATAAATATTTGTATTTAACCAGATATAAGTTAAGCAAATCTAAGTAAATAAAATAGATATAGTTTTCTCTTACAATTAAGAATAACCATCAATCTAGAGCGAATCACATTGTTTTTTGTTTTGGAAATTATTGATTTTACTAAAGCTATAGATTTTTTTATCTTTGATTTTTCATTTAATTTTAAATGGTAATTTAATAAGATAAATTCTTAAATCTTAAAATTTAAACTCAAATTATCATAGAGTAACTAATTAACCTTTATCCATAATATCTAGGGATATTACACAAAAAAAATTATTTATAAAATTGATTTGATGGTTTAAAATTGATTTGTGGCAATTTACCCACGTATCTAGTAATTGATATGAAAAAGCATTTATTAGAAACAGCATAATATATAAAATTAAATTAAGTTGAAATCTAAAATTACATTAAATGGAAATTAATTTCCCAAAGATGATTTCATTTTAATATATTCATTCAAATATAATTGAAAAAAATTAAATCACTTAATTATCTAACAAAATTAATGACTATTAGTTGTGGTTTTCATTCAAATTTATTAAATAATTATGGATTTGAAATCCCATTTAAAAATATTTAGTCGATTTTTACCATAACTCTTATTAATTAAGTTGATTGGTTTGACAATTGAATGATTTAGTATCAATTTTAAAAACTATATTAATTAGGAAATATGTTGAATGATATGATTTAATATTGATTAGGATTAGAGTAATTTATTATAGTTTTTATATAATTTTTTTACTAAATAAAGGATTCAATTATCATTTAATATATAGATTGAGAAAATTTATAGATTGTACACATCATTGAAAAAAAAATCTATTATAGTGTATTAGTTATGGCAAATATATATATACACTGTATTAGTTATATAATTTTTAACAAAAAAAATATGAATTTTGACAATTTGTTCTTAACTATCGTCACTTCCTTTTATCTTGACAGCATGTTAATATCAAAGTGAAAAATATTAATAATTAAAACTTAATGAATATATGAAAAAATAAAATCAAAAGTGATCTTGATTTTGTCATATTTAATTAATTTTATTATTTTAATGATTGAAACTATCCACTTAAAAAATTAACGAAGAAAATAAAAAATGTTGGTATATCTCATATCTTGCAAATTTTATGATTCAAATATTTGTCATCTAAAAAAAACTTATCTATTTTTATATAATAGATGCATAAGGTCAAGGAATTTACAATATCATAAATAATATTAAATAATTTTTTTACAAGTCAGATAATATTAAATAATCAGAAAACTACTTATATATATATTAAAAATCATTTTTATAACAATCTTTTTAAATTCTTTAAGAATCTCAACTATTTAAAATTAATAATTTTTTATTTTATCATTTAAATGATTATAATATAATTTAACATCCAAATTACACGTTACAGACTGAGCAAACACCCTAAGTGATTGATTGAAGGCGATATTCTAGCAAAATTGATTCAAAATTTAAAAGGCAATGCTGGTAAAAAAAAATCAGAAACTAAAAAGGCACATATTATAACCACAATCCTCTACTATTTACCAATTACGTGATTACAACATTTAAGACTTATTTAAATAAATAAAAAATTATAAATTAAAAAAAAAAAAAAAAAAGCAGGAGAAGGAATCTGCGGTGGATCCAGACTCATTGGCAAAGATGTTTTTGTTTCTTAGCTACGCACACAGCAGCACAGATACTACCTTTTTTTTTTTTTTATAATAGACACTATCTTTTATTCATGCACATAAAAAATATATATAAAAAATATGAAATAGATCTTTTAATTAAGAGGTAATTTTCATTTATTTTTTACTTTAATTCAATTAAAAATCTTAAAATTTAAAAATTCCTAAAATTTCGTTTCTTTAAAAATTATAATTCAGAAACTCAAAAATTAATACCTTCTTATTTCAATTCCTTTCTTTTAGACTTTCTGACAAAAAATTTAAAAATGTTTATCAAGATTCTTTTTTAAGGTGTAGCAAATTTTCTTTTCAGATTGTTTTTTAATTTCAATTTTCCATCGAAAAATCTTGCAAAAAAAATATCTATCTTAGGTTTAATTTAAAAAATAAATAAATTCCTTTTTATCATATAAAAAAATATAAAAATTATATCTTTTCAAAAAAAGATACAATTTTTTTTTAACAAAAAAAGGCTACACACAGAGCAAACACCGTAATTTTGCATTCCTCTTCCACATTCCAAACAAAAAACAATTGTTATTATCTTTGGGCACTGGCATAGAGGCATGGCTGAAAGGAGCAACCTTTTTACCAAAAAAAAGAAAGAAAGGAGCAGCCCACCAAAAAAAAAACTTCAAATTGGTCATTCAATAACGAACAATACACATCTATTCCCCTGGATATATCCCTTCCCTTCTACCATATACATACAATCAGAAAGGGGGAAGGAGGGGGAGATCCTACTTCAAACCTTTTTCCTTAAGATTATATAAGTATATAGACATATAATGGAAATAGATTTTGTAACTGATTGACCTATTCCTAATCAAAATAATAAATAAAAATTCTCCATGCCATTGGGTAGTTCTATACAAGTGCGACTCATTTTCTTTTTATCTTGTTGAGCGCATCGACACAATGTACTCAATCAAATTCCTGCCACTTGTACAAAGCTCAGTGTTGTATTTGTTGTCGATCATGCACGATAATATTCTCATTGGTAAGACTCCATAGATATATCACTTTGCAGTAGAGTCAATCCACCATAACCAGCTCATTGCCCAAATTCCCCAACTCACTCTTTTTTCAATAAGACACAAATAATAAACAATCAGTATAAGTAAATAAAATTAAAGAGGATCCGATAAAGTAATTTGTAGCATGAATCGAAAATTTATAGCAAATGAAGCCAATAATCAAGATGATGATATTCCATGGAGAGCATCCCAAACAAAACATGATTGAAAAAAAAAATAAGTGACCTGCGATTTGAAAATGTTATGAGCTACCGATCCCAAAATGTTATGAACTACAATGGGTATTTATAGGGATATGAGCGAAATATTATTGAATAAAAATATTAAAGTGATTGTGATATTTTTCATTTTTAAATTTGTAAAATATCATATTAAGATATATTTAGAGTAAAAATCAGATATCACTTATAAATAATAAAAAAATCTTTCAAAATATTAGATTGTAATATATATGGAGTAACAACCAGATATGACATATAAATAATAAAAATTAATTTTCTGAATTTTATCAATTATTTCACATAGAAATTGTGCTTTCAATAGCCCATGTGTTAGGATTTCGTGTTTTTGATATGAAGCATGATTAACAAGGCCAATCACAAAAAAAGTTAACAATTTAAGAGCAAGTCAAGGCAACTAAACCAAAATTCCAGCTACAATGCCAAGTAAAAAATCCAACTAATCAACCAAATTTTCCAACAAAATGACATGTAAAACTACTCTTAACTACTTAATTACCAATCCAAGACAAGATAAAACTAGTTACTTCCTGGCAACTATACCAAAGATTAAAATACTTTGCCATATGAAATTTCAATTAAAAACTAGGTTTAAAGAAATAATATATTATAGGGCATAAACCTATGTCACTTCACATTGGAGTATTTAAATTAAATCCTACTTAAAAGATAAATTTAAGAAATTAAGAATGTAAGATGCAAACTAATTAAAAACTAAAATACAAGAAAAGTGTGCAAGTATGCATGAAAATAATGGAAGTATGAATAAGTGTGTGTTTGTGGGCGTGTATGGAGGATATGGGATGTATAGAATGGAAGTGTATAAAAGTTTGAATGTATGAATGGTATGATATGTATTGGTTTAATTCCAAAATTGGCTAAATATGTATTAAACTAAATACAACTTATAATGCAAATTTAAAAATGTAAAAGTTATTAATATTCACAATTATGCAATTAGTTAAGTTTATGGAAACTATGTATCAAGTCTAAACTAAATGTAATGCAAGTGTTCTTAATCGTATATACAAACTAACTAATTACAAGTTTTCTAGAGGGTGGTTTATGATTTGAAAACGTAAATAAGAAGCTTAACAAACTTAACTAATAAATAAACTAAGAAAATACTAATTAATTAAAGAAAGTTAACTAGTGTTAAAATGAAACGAATGAAATAATAAAAATGCAATGTAATGAAAGCGATGATCTAGCAACAACTTATAGATAAAGAAATTTGTTTGGGTTCAAATAATTAATTAAACTTAGATAATTAACATAATTAAAATGTTATATGTAATTAAAACTATTAGATTCAAAATGTAAAATGTCAAACAAAATACCTAGAATGATAACATTCCTAGGCATTTCATAATACACCTAACATGTAAAATTATATGACGAATGATTAAGTATGTATGATTTGCACAATGATTATGTACATAATAAAAAATTACAGTCCATAAATCATCATCAATTTAACAATTTCAATATTCAATCAAGAACAAAATCACTCAATAAATCATCTACAATGTTAATTCAAGCAACCCAATTCAAAATTGAGATGAACTAAAAATTTAACAAGTTTTTACATTAACAAATTGATAACCATACCAAGATTCCAATTCAAAATCTTAAGTGGCCATAATACAATACATATACTTTATCAACAATTAACCAATTATTACACAACCTTAAACTAAAATAGTCAATAACCTATTATAATTTAGCAAGACAAGTATAAAAAGACAAGGTAAAGGGGAAAAAATAATTATCCAAAATCAAGCGTCTTGAAGTCCATAACCCTTTGGAAAATACTCCTCAAGTTAAGTTGAATCACCACTAAAACTTCCTCCTCCATGTCAGCAAAAATCTCCATGAAATTGAGCAAGCAAACCACGGCCTTGCAAGTTGGGTGAAGAAAATGAAGGTTGGACGGTGGAGGTGGAGGTGGTGGAAGGGAGTCCGAAAATGGAATGGGTGTGGTGGTAGCAACCGAAAATGGGACTGGTGAAGGAAGTTGAGACGACGAGAGGAACAGAGGAGGACGTTGGGTACAATGGGAAGAACGGAAATGGTATAGAAAAACTGAGTGAAGACCGAAAATGGGTGGAGATTTGAGACAAAATGACTGGAGATGAAAAAAATGAGAAAGAAAAGTTGAGAGAGATCATAACATCAAGAAGGTGGCGGCTGGTTCTGTTTTTACGAAGGTTTTCAATAAGAAAGGGAAAGACGTGAGGATATGTTTGGTAGCAAGAGTTCAGGTGGAAGTAAGGTGAGTTGGACCAGTAAAAATAAAATCAGATATAAAAAGATAGATAATAATACGGAAAATTGAGAAAATAAAATTTTTATAAAATATTTTTATTCTAATGAACAAAATGTTTCTTCAAAATTTTAATTTTTATAAACTATAACTTGTAATAAAATATTATATCATATAAATTATATTTTCAATTAAATAACTAAAAATTAAATTTTATTTTTAGAAAATTAAATTAATTATGAAAGGAAGTTTAAACTTAATTTGAAGAAAAATTATGAGTTAAAATAATAAAAATAAAAGAAATAAAATATTAAAAATAAATTTATAAAACTCTTGACATTTTTGCTATGAATTCTTAATTATTTTTTTAATTATACTTAAAACACAAATAATTTATAATCACATTGAAAATTATTAAATAGAATAAAATAGAAATAATTAAATTATTGGAATAATTTGAAAGATAAAAAATAATTAAAATTAAAGCTTAATTTTAAAATTTTATCCCAAAATTCTCAAAAATGTAAAATTTTGTTAAAATCATGAAAATTATCTAAAAATTTAAAATTAGTCAAAATTAATTGTTAAAACTACTAAATATGAAGATAAAAATAGTACAAATATAGGAATTATCCACATGGAGACGTATATTTCCAACAACTCATGTTTGCGATAACTGATTTAGTATGTATAATAGATTGACTGATTGATAAATAGATAATAAATAACAAACAAATAAGTATCATATTAAATAACATTTAACACGTAAATCTCAAAATTATGAATTTCTTTTTCTTTTTTGAAATGTTAACAGGGCGCATTAGGATTTAGTTTTTTATTCTACCTTTATATCTATATAAATAAATAAATAAATTTTATGTAAATATTATTTTTTCCGATATTAGAGAGCGTGGGAATAATATATGGGGACGGTCAGCTCTAATGGGTGCTGTGAATCAAGAGAAAAAATTGAAAGCTAAAAACAAAGATATTTACTCTCAATAAAAAAACGTCTTTTTTTTTTGTCCCGCAACGCCAAATCTGGGATTTGATTCCCCGCTCTCTAATTTCTGTTATGGAAAAAACAATATATATTAATACAACATTCTTTCATGCAATATGTGAATGATGAATCAAATTTTTTAATCTAATTTTACATAAAATACGGACATGTAATCAAGTTGCATTAAAAAACCACTAACATTAGTGACTCAATAAAAAAGAAGATTAAGATTGATTTTGTTATTTATTAAGATTTGGGTCCCAAGAAAATCAAGTTTCTTAGATTAGAAACGAGAAATATGAAGCATATTCATAATTCTTTTAGTTTTTCGAACTGCGTTTCGTAAAATTGATCCTATTAAATTGGTCTTTCTTGGAAGACTGTTATGTATTTGACAATTTTTTATTAGCAAAATTATGCTGTCTAAGTACGTAATTCTAATTCAAATAAATAAATTACATAGTAGTTTTTATTTTTAAAGGGTAAGCTGATTAGTAAGAAAAGATAATATTTCTCATGAAATAATATTATCAATAGAAAAAAGCATATTTTGTTGGCAAAAAAATGTGGATATTTATATAATTTTTTTAGATAAATTTTGAATACACACAATATTAATGTTGCCTTGGTATTTATTTTCTAATATTATTTTTTCACAGAAAATTACTCCCTCTAGTCCTATTTATAAAAGAAAATTTTTTCTTTTGGTTGTCTTAAATATAAAAGAAAAAAAGAATTAATCGTGTATTAAATTTTTCCTTTTCAAAAATTATCCTTCATTAATTATGTGAGAGAAACATTAAATATATTAGTAATTTAAATTAGTATTAAATTAAGTAAGGTTAGTTTTATAATAAACTTAAAATATGAGATAACTCAATTATAATTTCAATTAATTAAAATTACTTTTTTTAATATACATGAAATAATTTTTTCTCTTATAAATAGAATTAGCGGAAGTATTTGTAAGATAGATCAAGAATGAATAATTTGAAGCACACATAAAAATAAATTATATTTATTTTATGATATACTCATATAGATCCAATTCAAAAAAGTTTAGATTTAATTATTTTAGATTTAAAAATTAAAAATCATTGAAAATATGTCCATTTTTTTTTATCATATATTCACTAAATTTATATTCATTATTTGAAGAATTAATCTTATATTTCCTTCTTTCAAAATATAAATCATATTTAATTACTTGCATTTATCAATTAAACATTAATTATTTAAAAATATTTATATTTTTTCCCTTATTAAATAAAAGTAAAAATTGGTTATTCTCTCTTCACCATAATCTTTTTATTCTTCTCTCTCATAATTGAATATTATTATAAATGGGGATAACATTAAAAACAAGTATTAAATGCTCACAAAATGATTTATATTTTAAAATTTTACTACTCTAAAAGTAATTATTATTACTTGAGTTATTTCTATAAACCTATTCATCAAAATATAATCATTCAATATCATCAATATTGTGAACATCTTATTTTATCCAGATATTTAAAAAAACAAAACAAAAATAAAATAAAATAGAATAAAAAAGAAAAACTAAAACCAAATGAAAAAAAATAAAATAAAAATAAAAAAACAAAAAAATCTATTTTGGGCCCCGAGATGCAGGGCTCGTGGGCTTGGACCAAAGGGCTACGCCCTAAGGAGCCCTAAATAATTAGGGTAGCAGACTGAAAAGAAAAGCAAACAGAGGGAGCACGAGGGAAAAAGCTGCAGTGGAAGCAGCCGCGAGAAAAAGCTGCAAGGGAGCCAGAGGTACGGGAAAGGCAAACAGAGAAAGCCGCAGAAGGGGGAAAGAAAAACAGAAGAAACCGAGGGAGCTGGGGCTCGAAGAAAAAGAGGGAGGAAGCTGGAGGCACCCAAAAAAAAAAACAGAGGGGACTGGAGCTCGGGAAAAACACTGGAGAGACCGGAGAGTACTCGCGAGAGCAAAGCAAAGGGGGAAAAACCTAAGAGGGACATGAGGCCGTGGGTGCATTAGAGAAGTAGAGCGAAAGTAGAAGGAGGTCGAGCGATGCTAGCACAAGCGAAGAAGAAAGAACAGAGGGCTGTAGTGATCAAGGACCGAGAGGAGCAATCACGGTAGGGGGGAGCTCTTGAAACTTGGGTTGAAAATCCGAGAGAGATTTTCGGGGCCGCGAGAAAGTTCCAAGGAAATGAAGGCGGTGGAATTGAGTCCAGAAGCAGTGGAGACAGAGAGGGGCTAGAGGTGAGACGATGGAGACCGAGAACGCGAAGGAAAGGTAAATCACGAACAGAGCAATGCAAAGAAAGACAGGGGAGTGCGAGAATTAGAATGGGCAGAGTGGTAGGAAGGAAGGAACGCGAACAAAGTCCGAAGGCTGAATTTGTGTAGCTGAGAACACCGAGAACACAGAAGCCGTGGGAAAACTGGTTGACTGAGGCATTTGATTGGTAATTTTTCCTTATTCGAATCGTAATATCCTTTATGGACAATGACCCATTCCCCGGAGTTTTCTGGTTTCAAATTTTGTTGAACCATGAGTTGCTCTGTTGAGACTCGGTTTCTGAGCTAATTGAGTTTTTTTTTAAATAAATAATAAAATAAAACAAAATGGTACATGATATGTTGGATAGATGGTTAGAAGATTTCGCTCCTTGCATCGCCATATTCACCTTTGATTGATCTTGGGCTTATCAGTTCTGCATTTGTTTTTTCAAGAATTATACCTTCGATTAGTTAGGCACTGTGGAGGTCTCCCGGCCATGATGGGTGTTAAACGTGTTTGCTTAGGCATTTTGTCCATTCCAAGGATAACGTTAGAACCCTGTAAGTCTGCATCTGAAAGTGTGGAATGGCATTTTATATTTCTATAATGAAAGCTTAGCTTGATTTGATAATAACCTATGATGATTTTTAGCTGTGATGATTGTCTTAGTTGGAACTTAAGTTGTATAGTATCGTAATGCTTGTTGAGAGTGGTGCAGTGTACATATGACCTCAAATCTGTTTAGATACCTGGAAATTTGTGATAGTTTATTTTACTGATTAGATTCATTTTACTAAGAGGTTTAGGTCGATGGCATGATGTTCTTATTTCTGAAGCAAGTATATTGTCACAATATTGAAGGAAACTAGAAGATAGTCATGGTCTTGGCTTTCAATAAATCACAACGGTTTAAGTTCCTTGCGTGTTCTTTTGGCACTCGCGATATGGTGTCATTATTCCTGTTTTACCAATCGGTCACAAAGGTTCCCTAGAGCTTTCACAGACTCTTAAAACAATTACACCGTATGAGCCTACGGGACTGTACGAGTGTATTAACAACGTTTAATTATAATAATAGGTCACAATAATCTTTCCATCTTATTTTTATGTGAAAATAAATAAATAATTTTTTATTACGTAAACTTCTATATATTTCAAAATGCTTTAAACAAAATAATGATATTTAGCGATTTTACTAAAAAAAATAATAATAAAATAAAAAAAAAATAATGATAGAAATAATTGATTTAATAACCACGCCACGTGAGATTTTTTGAACCCACGCAGGTATTTGTGTTTACTGAGTTTGTTGCATGAGATTATGAATCCGCGTAGATATATAAGTTAAACAACTTTCTTTTACGAAAATAACTATATTTCAAAAATAAAATAATGTGATAAGTTTTTCAAAATTTATTTTAAAATATCTAATAAAATTATTATATGGCATTTTAAAATGTAATAAAACCTTTGTACCGCGAGGTTTAGAACTTCCGCAGATAATTAAGGAATTGATCTATCGGGTATGACTGTGAGTCTGCAACAGGTAAATTGATTTTCTTTATTTGGAAAAAAAATTTCAAAAGTATAAAAGAAAAATAAAAATAAAAATAAAAATACCATGGTTTTTCAAAAGTTAAAAATCAAATAAATACATTTCCAAAAATTAAAGAAAAATAAAAAATATTTTCAAAGCAAAATAAAACAAGGGTAAGTAAGAGGAATTAAATTATCTTTTTGCTAATTAAAACGCACCAACTCAATCTCAGAAGATTGTTTTGTTTGCAAAAAGTTAAATAATTTCCAATTAACTTTCTTTTATCAGAATAATTTTTATAATTAAAAAATATCAACCAACTGACGTGTATTTCTATTCCCGAACTACGTGAACTTTGATCCCCATCGCAGGGAACGTAGGCCCCAGGCTCTGATCCTAGGTCAAGTCCGCCTTTATAAATAAATAAATATTTTACAATTTATTTGGTTTTTTCCCCTTAATTTAATAAATATTTCCCAATTTGTTTTCTCAATTCCTTTTCCTCATTTTGCTTAAATATCCTTAATTTTAATTTAATTTATTTTCTTTATTTTGTTTTCCAAATTTTCCAAATTTTCTTAATTTTATTTTTCTCCACCATTTTTCTCACACGTGAATGATAAAAGGAAAACCAAAATACTTTTAAAAGCCATATTAATTTGCACAATCAACATAAGGTAACCATTTCTAGGAACGAGTGTTGTGGGGTGCTTAATACCTTCCCCACACACAATCGACTCCTGAATCCAATTCTGATGACACAGACCATCATTTCCTCTTTAATTTGATTTCCTAAGATTTTTCCTCAAAATTTTGGTGGCGACTCCTCATAAATCGGTTTTTACGAGAAAACTCGATTTGTTCTAATTTTTTCTTATGTTGCATTTTTCCGGGTGCGACAAATATATATTGAGAGGGGGAGGGAGGAGAAAAAGTAATTAACCATGTGAAATCCGACATTACCAATCAATTTAGACTTGAGCTTATGTTGGGTGAAAGTATGGTGATTTTTGTTTTCGAGTCATTCAATTTGTTTAAGACTTCCCTCAATAGGACTTGATTGTTGAGTATAAGTTGAAGGAATGAGTTGGTTTATGAATTACAATCATTATACAATTCAAAACTCGTATTATTCACAAACCATACTATCTATAGTGTACAAAAAGCTGTCTAATTTATTTATATATTCATCTATATATTTATAAAATCTTATAAGTCATGTATAATACAATTTTTTTTTATAATTTACAATTAACTAGTATGTAACCCATGTAATATACGGGGTATTTTTTAAAATTAGAAGTGATCATACATAATAATATTAATTTTTATGTTTAATAATTATATTATATTAATCTTTCAAATTGACAATAAGCATACAAAATTATATATCGTTAACGAAAATAATTATCATGTTAAATTGTTAAGTTACATGATATTTTAAAAAATTTAATTGTTAAAATAAATTGCTTAATCTAAATTAAACAAATAAGAATGAGCACTAAATTAAATAAATAACAACATATATAAGGCACACAACAAAACCTAATTAGATAAGTTATTGAATATTTTTCTATATATAATATTAGCAATTGTATCTTTTGCTTGATATTCTTATCAAAATTAATATCTCCAAACCTTTTTTACTGCACACATATAATACTACAATATACAACTAACCATGCTTTGATGCAGATCTCGGTGAGTTATATAAAAATTTTAAAAGGTTTTAATTATTAAAAGAAATTTCTTAAATCTAAATTAATCTTTACAGTTGTATGTATTGAATTTTTAGCTTGTTTGTTGTTACCTAACAATAACTAGATAGTTAAACTATTTAGTATATATTATATAATATTTAGGAACTAAATACAAAATAGACAATAATATATATTATGCATGCAATATATCTAATTATATAATTTGTGAAATATTTCTCTATATATAGTATTAGATATTTATCTTTTGTGTAATCACTCTCATTAATAATCAAAATTGATATAACAATTGAAATTGTTATGGCTCAATGTCTAGTTTCCATTATATCATGAACATATTCTTTTCCATTGTCTAATAACCCAAGCACATAGCATGTTTTAATAAAGTAAGAATATATATTATTAGCTATTTTTATATCCTCATATAAAGTATAATATTTTCAAAGTAGAATTTATTTACCCTTACATTTTGATAATTTTAAATCTATATCTTATTGGTGGTGGATACAGTGGCGAACCTAGAACCCTCGGTCAATGGGGGTGATCTATCTATTTTTTTTAAAAAAATGACATTGACTATTATCATATAAAGATAACCTAAAATCATATAAAATTTCTTTTATATAAATCAAATATCTACAATCATATAAATAAAAATTATTTAGACTTTCTGTAGAGTCTCGTTGATTTGGGCTTTGATAAACTTAACTTTATATTTATTGAGTTTAATAAAATTTTCACACAAATTTTGAATCCTAAAAATTTTGAACCTAAAAGTAATTTAAACCTAAATATATACGGAATTTGAGTCTAATAGTATCAAAATATAAAGATTAATAATGTCAAAATACTAAAACTTAAGAGTATTTACAAATAAACCTCCGAAATTTAAGAGGATTAGCTAACTCCTCAAATATAAATAGATCCATAGATTAAATTATTTACTTCATTCAACTTCTCAATTATAATAAGTTGATCCATTTAACCAATGGTTCATTGTAAATTAAATTATTTAAGTTGTTGGATATGTGATGTATAATTCATTGGCTTTGTGATTGGTTGACCCATGTTATTTATTTTTTTGGTCATTTACAATGTTTAAGATTTCCCTCAATAGGAGTTGAATGTTGGGTTTTTTTTTTGGGCTAGATTGTTGAGTATAAGTCGAAGGAATGAGTTGGTTTATGAATTACAATCATTACACAATTCATCGTATTATTCACAAACCATACTATATATAGTATACAAAAAACTGTCTAATTTATTTATATATTCATCTATATATTTATAAAATCTTATAAGTCATGTATAATGCAATCTCTTTTTATAGTTTACTATTAATAAGTCACAGCAATTTAGATTTTGAATTTCTTACTAGAAATGTTGTTCAAATTAACATATCCTTTAGCAAAAAAATTATTAGACTATTTCTTATTTCGTCCATGGTATAAAAGAGTATACGCAATGCCAAGCAATTAATTTTCCAACTACATAAATATAAGTAATGGGAATTAATTATTAATTAATGATAATAATTCCGGGGTCCCTGCCATTTGTTTTTCAATATTTTTAAACAGAAAGCAACTAATTTTCCACCGGTTTCTCCGAGTCGAAAGACGTGTCACCACCCGGGAAGAAGTTGTGGAGGGTAAGAAAAAGAAACGCTTGAAATTCCAAATCAGCAGATAACTCCAAAATTTCTTTCTTTTCTTTTCATTGCAGTCCCTCCCGCCATTCCTCCATTGAAGGAGGGAACAGTGTGCGTAAAAATTTCAAAGCCTGGTCGTATAAATTTCACATTCTCTCTCCATCCTTCGCTGCAAGAGCCACACAAGTTCGAAGCCCAATTTTGTAGGAGAGATCTCCTAGCTTGCTTTTCGGGTACAGTAAACATTCTCCTTTGGGGCCATTTTCTTCAGGCTCTTATTGTACCACCATGGAAGTCTCAGCTCAGCAGCTGAAGGAGACCGACCAAGTGAAGAAGCGAACTCAGTGCCCTGGGATTCGGGTCATTGGTGGCCGAATCTATGATTCGGAAAATGGGGTGTGCTGTCACCAGGTATATTGGTTGAAAATCTGTAATTCTCATTTCTTTTTCTTCGTTCTTTAATCTTCTTCTAGTGTGATAAATTTTGGAAAGTGAATGAGAATCTTGGGAATAAGTGGGGTTATGTTTCTTAGTCTAGTTAGTTATGGAAATTGGTGTATTTGGTTATAGTTTCAAGTTCATTTTGATGATACGTTTTTTGTATACCATGTGGAAGTGCCGTCAAAAAACTAGGGATTTTGCTGCTTTCTGTAAGAACATGAAAGGGCAGAAGCTTTGTTGCATTAAGTTTTGCCACAAATGCCTTCTGAACAGGTTAGATTCGTTGATGATATGTGATTCGTGTCTCAGAAATGTTTTGTTTTGTTAAAACTTTATGTAATCTTTCACGCTGAGGTTCTAGTCTTGTGTTAAATTAGATATGGAGAAAAAGCAGAAGAGGTGGATGTGTTGAATGATTGGCAATGTCCCAAGTGCAGAGGCATCTGCAATTGCAGCTTGTGCATGTAAGATGTTGGTGATTTGTTGTATTGCTTGAATATCATGATTTATGTTTTGGAAATTCTGAGAGGTGAGTGATATTCCAGGAAAAAAAGAGGTCATCAACCTACTGGTCAATTAGTATTGCTTGAATATCATGATTTATGTTTTGGAAATTCTGAGAGGTGAGTGATATTCCAGGAAAAAAAGAGGTCATCAACCTACTGGTCAATTAGTGAGAGCAGCCAAAGCATCGGGTTTTTCTTCTGTGTCAGAAATGCTTGACGTGAAAGGTCCAAATAATACAGCATTAGACAATACCCAAAAAGTTGCTATTTCACCTATGAAGGCAGTTGCTTCCAAAAAGGTATGTTATTGTTTATCTCATTACTCTTACTAACATTTCTGTAGTTGCCAAAATTATGTACTTACAGCTTAATTGAGCACTTTGTCATATATGTAATTCATATTTATTTATTGCAGGATCAAATGATTGTTCTTTGTAATTCAAATTCTGATGTGGATGTTAAGAGTGATGTTATTTCACCTAAAATGCCAAGTGGCACAGACAAGGTTTTATGATTATTTTCTGTCTTAGTTCTTCTTAGATAGATCATAGAACAATAGATTATATCCTTTACTGCGTTTTGGGTTGATTTTTATGAATTTTTTGGGGGTTCTGTAGGAGCTTGTAGTTATCCTATCAGGGAAGCATGATAAGGAAAACTCTTTAGACCGAAATAGTGGCTTAAACTTTGACTCTCAGAAGGCGTTGCTTGACTCTAAGGAAAAACCTAAAAAATCAAAGAGGGAAGGACTAAAGGAAATATGTAATGGCAGCAGAGTAAATGATGCTTGCCAAAACAGGATCACGAAAAGGATTAAAGTTTGTAGTGAAGTTCCATTTGAGCAAAGAAAACAAAATGCAACTAATGATATCATTCAAGTGGGAAAGAAGGTTTCCAGAGCTTCAAATGATGTTTCATTGAATCCTGATAAGAAAGATGTGAAAGAAGAAACAAATGAACAGAATTGCAAAGATATTGTCAATCCTGAGAATGAAGAAATCAACAATGTCATTTCTTTGCCAGTGGGCTCCATGTTAACAGGTATATTAGACCTTGAATTTCCACCTGAAGACGTTGGCCATGCATTGCAGTTTTTGGAGTTTTGCACTGCTTTTGAGAAGGTACTTGTTGTGTTGATTCTGTTAACTTATGGGACAGATGGTGTTTGTTGCCTGTATGGTTGCATTGTAGTGTAATGTATCTTGTAGGTAGTTGGCAAATCAAATCTAGACTATTAGATAGTTCTTTCAATGTATACCCTTATAATACCAAATCAGGACAGCATCCAATGATTAATCAAATAGTTTACAGGTCGAATGTGAAGTTTATCTTTTGGTGATGATTCTCTACAAAGCTGAAAGCATTTAAATCACATTCCTATTTGACAGATTTTGATGAAAGAGAGAAGGGAGGGAGAGGGTAGACAGAAAAGAGAAAGAAAAAAAATGACTTAGGGAGACGAAGGAGACAAGAGAAGAATTTGAGGGAGAGAGAAAATTCTAAATAACCAATATTTTTTAATTCATCAACCAAGTCTGAAATTTGAATTATAATTATAGCTATTTATAGATCTCAATAGAACTTTCTGGAAAATTGGAAGAATATTACTTATTTGGAAATTTAAAATAGGAAATAAATAAAGATAATATAAATCTCAAATTAAATATAAAATAATCTAAATATCTAATAAAATATTTTTATTTAAAATCTTAATGAACTATTCTCCATCATTTTTCCTGATTGAAGGACTTCTCCTTCGGAGAGTTGATTCCCCATATAGCATCTAGATTTGGGAAACATTTCCAAAGTAAGAGAGTGAAGGATGAGATTTTACCACGGAGTCTTTTTATTATAAATCCGCATGGCTGTTGAATTTAGGAAATCTTTCCAATGGATAAAGTAGGGATGGAGGGAACTTTTAGATAGGAAAATATTCCAATCTTTCATTGTTGCCACAATCCCTCTACTTGTTGTAGTAGACGAGCACGGTGGAGTAATATTATGAAATAGCTGAGCATCAATAACTTTAGAGGGCACAACTTTCATTGATGGAGATTGGTTTGAAGCTTGTTCCTTCTTCAAGCTCACACTTGTGATTTTGGAAAAACTTCACTTTTAGGATTAAATCCTAGAGAACCTTGAGATTCTCCATCTCCATGTTGCTCAAAAATTTTTTTCAATGGTTGCTTACTCAAGTTGTTTGTTATTTTCTCAAACAATTTCTCTAACTTTTCAAACCTACAATTTGTTTCTTCTCGATTTTGCTTTATTTCAGTTTGCAAAGATTCTTTATCTTGCTTCATATTAGATCCATATACTCTCTGTTACTTCTTTCAATTTCCTCAAGGCTTTGGTGGGTAGTTTGGGAATTTTTTGCCATGGTGGATTTAAAAGGCTCTAATACCACAACAACAATATTAGTTTTATCTCACTAAGTGGGGTTGGCTTAAAAGGCTCTGATACCAAATGATGAAAAAGAGAGAAGGGAGGGAGGGGTAGATAGAAAAAAGAGAAAAGGAACAACTTAGGAAGAAGAATGGAGACAATAGAAGAACTTGAGAGAGAGAGAGAAATTTCTAAATAATCAATACTATTCAATTTATCAATCAAGTCTGAAGTTTGAATTACAAAGATAGCTATTTATGAGACTTAATAGAACTTTCTAGAAGATTGAGATATAAAATAGGAAATTATTTAATTTAAAGACTCAATTTAGGAAGATTGTAAGAATCTCACTTATTTGGAAATTTAAAATAGAAAATAAATAAAAGACAATATAAGTCTTAAATTAAATCTAAAAATAATCTAAATATCTAATAAAATATATTTATTTAAAATCTTAATCATCCATTCTCCATCATTTTGTTGTATCTTTGATTTGTAAGTGGGAGAAAATTAATGCACTGCATGGTTCTGAAGATGAAATAACGTTACTTTTGAAGAAATCATTTTTGTTTGGCTTATTAATTAGGCTGACTATTTTTAATATCTCCCTCGGTCTACCATCAGATTCTTGATATGAAGAAAGGAGAAGCTGAAGCTATCCTAGAAGAATTAATATGCATGCAAAATGCTCCCCAAAGACAAAAGCCCTTAGTAGTTCAGTTCCTTATCAGATTGCTGACTCTAATACTAAGCGAATCAGGAAATGAGTATGGATGTATCTATTCTAGCTTTATTTTGGAAACTCCTACTCTCATTTACTTGGATGAAATTTGACCATCTCAATCTGTGTTGCAGGTTTCCTTCCTTGAAATCAAAAAGTGGAAAAAATTCATGGTGGAAAGCTGTGAGAAATATAATCTCTGAATCTGATATTGTACCAAAAGAATTGCAGCTAGATTGCCTTGAGGAAGGAATTGATGGCTATTATAATTTGAATTTATCAAAGAAGCTTATATTGTTGAATTTTCTTTGTGATGAAGCTTTGGGCTCAGAGTAAGTAATTAGAGTTCAATTAGGAAGTAATCTAAGATAGCTTTGCTTTGTTTTTATTGTTTTTTTTTCCTTCTCTATCTCTTTCTCCCTCTGTCCTAATTGTTTTCATTTACTTTATAGTGATTTGTAACTTATAAAATCTGTACAGGACTATGAGGAATTTTATCGATGAGCAGAATTCAAAATTTGCTGAAAGTGCAAAAGAAGCAAAAATAAAAGTTGCTACAGCTAAGGAAAAGGTAGCAAAATATGAGGTTATCTTTTGTGTGCGTATAAATTTTTTTTTATTTCCTTCATAATTTGTAGGTTCATTTTATCTACAGAAAAAAAGTCTTAAGCAAAAATTGAAGGATGATGTGGCTAAAGCCATTATTTCAAAAAATGGTGCTCCCCTTTCAATTTTGGAGCATGAAGGTCTTATCAGAAAGATAAAAAGTCCGGCAGCCCATGCTCATGCTGAGATGCTTGAGGCAAAGAACATGGTTCCTAAAAGTATGCTGTGTTACTTAAGAGTTTCTGTTCATACCATTTTGCAAAGTTCATGCCCACCTAAAGATCTCATTCTTCCGTCTTTGGAAAAAGTTGGGGTGGGCGTGCATGGTTCTTAAATTTTAAAGACCATCTAAGTTACAATATGGTAGTGACTAACGCAAACAAGGAAGAAAATTTGAGATGCTTATATTTTCACTAAGACTAATAATATGACAAACATCTATTATTATCTCATCATACACTCTTACAGACTTATTTAAAGGTCTGCAACCTTGTATGGTATATCGTCAATGCATTTACTGTCGTATCTGAATCCTTTTCTCAGATGATAATCATGCTTAATTCATTATTTTGTAAGTACTTTTCTCTTTAAGGTACAAACTAGTAGTTATAATGGATTCCAAGGCTGAAGCTGTTGATTATGACTTCTTATCCTTAGAACCCAAAGTTGCAAAGCCTGCTTGTTCAATTCACAACTAATATTCTCCTTATGTAGGGTTTTTACAAAAATAGATTATTGGTCTTGAATAAGTGGTTTCCAACTTATTTTCGGTTGCTTGAGACATAAAGTAAGATGTTTTAGTACGAGTTATTTCAGATTTTTCATGTTCTCACTAGAAATGTGATTAACACATAAACCCTATTTTATCCATCCATAGTGGTGCTAAATTTAGTAAGTTATCAATGTGCTTAAATGAGGCAAAAGGAGAGAAATGCATGTAAATAAAACTTCTTCCTGTCTTGTTAGAGATTATACGTAGTTAATGGATTTTTCTATAATTTTATTGTGATGACTGACTTTTTTTTTTTGGTCTATAACTATACAGTTAAACAAAGATCTGATGCTATCAGAACTGAGCCCGTGTTTCTGGATAGTAGTGGCTGGGCATTTTGGAGATTAAAATGTTATGCTGCTGAATATGCTGTTTTGTTGCAAGGTAATTTTCAATTTGTGTGAAGTTAAATTATGTGCATAATCCATTGTGATCTGGAACCTAGCTAATTTTTGAAAGATTTTGGCATGTGCAGAAATCAAATTTCAAGACGCAGATGCAGCAGACGAAAGGTGGTTTGTTTATGGCCCTGAACAGAAACATGATATTGAGATGTACATTTCTTCAAGGTGAGCTCATTTATTTTTAAAGTAAATTGTTCTAATTGCTTAGAGATATATTATACTGTGTCAGAGAGATTATGAGCTTTTTCTTTGTCCAGGGACATGATTGTAATCATTACTATATGAAGAATGAATAAGTCTAGATAAACCAAGCATAATATATATGATTTTTGTCATTGTTTGCAGGGCTAAGAGACCTAGAATTTGAGACGTTTGTTGCACTCTTCCAAGTGAAATAAGTGAAGGAAATATGTAGGTTATTTGTATGGTTGGTCATACTCTATTCTGGATTTTACTATTTTGTGATATTCACCATCATCGCTTCTTGTTCAAAGTACATATGTCTGTGGCAAGAGGTTGAACTAGCATTGCTATCTAGTTACTGATCACATGATAATATGCATAATTTATGGTTAAGCTTGGATATAGCGAAAATGAATCATGATAATATGAGGGATGATGAGCTTAACTTTTGGAGATATTTTTTTCTTCTTGTGCCAAAGTATATGAATTAATTGAAAGTTCATTGACCAGGCTCAGGACAGAGGCCATAATAAATGACTAAAGTTTCTTGAGTTCATTATTTTTAATAATGAATGATGCGGATGGTACTGATGTTATATTTTTTTTCCCCAGAATTCAGGAAGATAGTGAAGATATCATTTCCCATCTGTAGCTATACTTAATGTTGGCTTTCAGCTTTGTAAGGATAGAAATATTCAGGTGTGTAGGTTTCTTTTGCAATGTAATTACAAGTTGTAGTGTATGTAATATCAGCCAGTGATTATATGTAGTTGTATGCATCAAATGGATGATTCCTTGAACGCTATATAATGTTGCTGAATTTGCCAACACTTGTTACATTAATAACTCTTTCATTTATTAACAAGATTCTGACACAGTTGGTAAATAGCTGTGTTCTTTAAGTATACTTTTTTGAGTTCGATTTCTAATTGTGTGTATGGAGAATGTTTTATTAGGAAAGGTAAAGATTACTTCAATGATTTTTATGCTTTGAAAAGATTTGTCTAAATTAAGTAGTAAAATTAGGAATATAAGTGGGATTCAAATCCCTATTTCATACAAAAAAAAAAAAAAGAACTAGAAAGATAGGCAGTAAAAGCTATAAGTGTTCTAAATTTGTGACAAGTAAATAAAGGTCTAATTCTAGTTACAATTATTTGGAATTTAGCTATATTAAATCAAATTTGAGTATTGTCATGTTTAATTAGGGTAGCTCTCTCAATCAATTTTTTTCTTCTTTTCACAAGGTTTGAACTTTTAACATTACTAAAGAGGAATCAAATTTTTTCTATTTAATCCAACCATTGGTCTAGTTTTAGAAATTTTTGCATAATGTATATGAAAGAAATCTCGCCAATGGATTCAGAGGGATTGGAATGGTGCTACAGATGCCATGGCGAAAGAAGCTTTATCATTCTGTCCGGGTTTGTTTCATTTCTCTTGGCCTCTGGCTTTTCTTCGTTCTTGTCCCACATTATGTGTAGTGGTAGTAGTAAATGGATAGTTGGTGTCGTGTTTTACTTTGATTTAGTTGGTTATTAAATAAAAAGAAAGAAAAGAATCAATTTAAATGATAAACTTACTTGTTATATTTTAATATAAAAAATAAATATAAATAATTAAGAAAAACCAAATTAAGTGAGGGACATATCACACTCACACCGTTGCAATCAGAAGGCAAAAACAA
The DNA here is from genome assembly GCA_026686845.1 of Adenanthera pavonina. NCBI lineage: Eukaryota > Viridiplantae > Streptophyta > Magnoliopsida > Fabales > Fabaceae > Adenanthera > Adenanthera pavonina. Next base: position 44,951,178 of record JAIVEN010000001.1, on the reverse strand, counting down.
AAATGAATCACGTGAAGCCCAAGCTGTCACCCTGTTTTCGCCACAAGAACCATAAATCATTGTTAAATAAACTACATCAAATAATTCACTCCTCTCTCCATTTTCCTTGACATACATTAACCTAAAAGCTAAACTACACTTTTTGCTTTCTCTAACTTTTAACTACCTCTTCAAAATATGAGAGAGAGAGAGAATCTCTTCAGCATCTTTGCTCTTTGATTTTTTTTTTTTGAAACCTGTTTTTGTTCAACTAGGTTTAAAATGATGAGTGGGAAAGATATTATTGTGATTTTTTGTGGGTCTTTCTCTTATCTGTGTGGTTTTTGGTGGTCATCCTCATCCACGTCCATGAAAAGCAGCCAAGTTGCCTCCTCCTGCAAAGTTGCTTCTTTTCTCTCTGTGGTGTTGTGACTCTGTTTGTCTCTTCTCCTTCTTTCTCTTTCTCTCTCTCTTCTTCCCCGGCGGCCTGCATCCACATCATGGTCCACTCCCACATCATTGTCATTCTTGCTGTCAATTTCAATTTTTTCATTCTTATTTGAATTTGAATTCACCCCAACAATAACATGTGAGTTTTGACTCTAACCTTATCAATTAATAATAATAATAACCGATCGTCCGTTTTGATCTGTTGTCTATCATTGTACTCCATTATCTTGTTTTGAAGTCCGTATGTCAAATGTTTGTCATATAACGATAGATAATGAATTGACACGTAAAAGTAAATATCTTCTTGACAAGAATAGACTGAAAATGTAATCTAAATCCATTTCATTTCGGTTTCACTATATTTCTGTTTGACAGACCGTTGATCAAACATCTATCTGGTAGGTATTTTCGTATTAAAAAATTTCTCATGCAAAAATAAAAGTGACGCTATAATATAAAGCCTCATAGCCAACATTCTATTGGTCTGATCTCCACCTACATGTGTTACTCTCTCTCTCTCTCTCCCCTATAAAAAGTCCTCTCCTACATGAAAAACATTTATTACATCAAGAAGAGTCGAACGTTTCACCAATTCATGAGTTATTGTAATTTTCTTACATAATATTTTATTTTATTAGCCTATACAATTTTTTTTTTTGGTTCTTGGGTGAAAATTAGCCTTTGCAATTTTAATTTCTCTTCTCTGCAGCCCTTTGAAGGGGTCACAAGGAATTTTCATGTTACTAAAAAAATTGACACTTTTGGTAATAGCTTCAATTATTTAATGTTAATTAAAAAATATTTACAGAATCGCGTGGAGTCACAATAATAGTGTGTGTGAGAAATTAAGTTTTCTCCTCACATCAAAATCGGCAAAAAAAAAAAAAAGCAACAAGTAGTATGGGCATTTGGGATAGCGGACCACATAACAAACACAACCAACAAGACAAAAATCCTAAATTAACTATATCATCTTTGTATCTTAAAAAAAAAGAAAAAAAAAACTATAACATGTTCATATACATAAAATAAGAAAGAAATCTATACTAAAAATAACATTGACGCATATCCCAGAATTATAAACCCTAAACTCACATTTTCACCAATTTCAAAGAGTAACATTGCTTATGTTAAGTATTTTATTAGCATCGACTTGATTGGTAATACATATCTACCATAAAGAGGAGGGCTACATACTAGGAAGAGAGTAAAATACTTATTTTTCAGTAAAAAAAAAAATGAAGATGTGAATGTAACTTATGATTAAAAAAGTCTGAAAGTACCATTCATATATATACCAAACTCCAATGCATGATGCAGGTATATTATATCCTATGAATGAGTGATATATAAGATTGAAGTAAAATGACGAGGAAGATGTATGCAATTATGGAAGGGGCAGCTTTGTATATATTCCAAAACATGAAACAGTAGAACGACAGTGAATTGGCATTTTCATTTGTACCCTCAAATTATTAAAATGACAGACATGTACTTCCACTTCAGACACATGAGACAACTATCCCATGACCACCTCCATTATTACTGTCTTCAAATTCTCCATAATTTCATTATTCACACGTCAGATAATATGAGATCGAAGAACACTTTCACATCGCCAATCTAAGAATCTAGTTTTTTTTTTTTAAAAAAAAATATCGTAGTTCCATCTATCTACATGGATAAGGTCTTTTTATTCTAGATAGCTGATATATATAATGATTTATATTTTAACTTAATTTTTTATAATCATAAAAGTAAATGCATACTATGATACAATTGAAGAGGAAAAATATGTGTAAAGCATAGGAATATAATTTATACATAATTTTATTTTTTCATATATCATTTTCCTTTGGAATAGAGGATTATATAATATTAGAAATCCAATTTCAATTCATGAATGAATTGATTATAGCTTGCCTGTCATATCAATATAAAGTATAAGAAGTGCATGAATTTGTATCGTTGATAAATTATGAATAATGTACAGCTCACATACAAATACAGAAGGCTCACTTCAGTTGTATATGTAAAAACTACTCAACTTGGTAACGGTAATTGTACCAAAGAAAATTGGTAATGGTAATAAATATTAAAAAAAATCCTATTGAATAGATCTGTTCTCTAGGGTGTGTTTGGTTGGAATTTTTTATAGAGAAGCAATTGTTTAGTTCAAAAAATTAGAGAGGATTGGAGGGAATCTCCCCACCTCACTTTTAAATTCTTTTAAATTGAGTTTTTTTTTTAAGAGAATAGAGTATTTATTATTTAATTCCTTCTTAAATTAAATAAGATTTCATTAAAATTTTTTCATTCCCATAAAACAAAAAAAATTTAAAACCCATGCAATTTCTTTTCCTCTAATAAACTCCACTAAAAATTCCCCCAAACCTTCCCAGTTGAACCGAACAAGCCCTTAGCAGATTATACTGGGTTTTATGCATTGTACCATACTCAAAAACAAGTTGCATGGCTTGTTAGAGTTTTCATAAATATATAAATATAGACATTGAGACACACACACACACAAACATATAAGTGCCTCTTTGGATCATTGTTTTGAAAAAGAAATCATAGTTTTAATCATTATTTTCTAAAAAGATGTGTTTGTCCAAACACAAAATATCTTTTCAAAAAATAAAAAGTAGGTTAAATTATGGTTTTGGAAAAGGAAGGAAAAAATTACTTTTCCTTTAACAAAATATGGATTTTGAAAAATGAGAAGCAAATTTACTCTATTATATATCTAAAAGTAATTTTAACCCTTATCATCTAAACAGATTTTTTATCAAATTTATTTTTATAAAAAAGAATATCCAAATATAACAACTTACAATAAATTTATTTTATTTAAATTTCATTTTTATAAATTTTATTAATCTTAACTTAAATTTACTAAAGTAAGAAGCAAGCGAGTCCTGAAGATCACTTAAGGGAAAGACATGATGAGACGAGAGGGGCCATGTGCACATGTAATGGAGGGACCAGTATATCTCATCAAGCACCACATTTTGGAAGGCAACAAAGTCATTTAATGTCATTTAATTTTGGATTCTCTTCTCCTCTCTTGGGAAATGCAACCTACCCTAACACTTCTTTTTCAAACATAATTATGAAAATAACAAAAAAAAAAGTTAACCCTTTTATATGCATCCTTTTTCGGATGTTTTATCAGATATGGTTCAAATTCAAAACTTGCCAATTTTTCAAAATGTTTCATTCTCATTTTAATATGACATTTTCCAAAATTTACTTCTCTTGCATTAATGGCAAACGCAAACATCTTTCTCTAAAACACATGAAATTTCAGTTAAAGATTCCCCTACTCCTGAGCCAATGAACAGTTATAATAACCTTTATGTTCAGAATCAGAATTTACTTTTATCATGATAAATAGCATACCATAAAAAACTCCCACTAACTTCATTAGATTAAACTGATAAAGCACATACCTCATCTTCCTCAGATTTGGTTTTTGAATTGGAGACTGGTGATTCTCCGACTCGCTTGATCGATCTCTCTATAATGGATGGAGTTGAAGCAGGACTAGGACTGCTTGAACTCAGATATGGTGGTGTACTTTGAGTTCCCACATCTCTCGTCATTCTCTTCTCCTTCTTCTCTGCACACACACACACACACACACACATTTTTGTTAAAACAATTGAAAATATACAAAAGAATCAGACTGAATGAGTAATTAGTGTATGATGATTATATATGGACCTGGAACAGGGAATTGCAAGGTGACATCTTGTGGTATGGAGGATGATAATGGCTTCGATGGAAGGTGGGTTGAAGAGAAAACAAGAGGAGCAGACATGGTGATTCTGTTAGATGATGATAAGTATCTGAAGGACCTTCCACTCAGAGATTTTGCAGATAAACATTCCAATGGCACTTTCCCGGAAAGTGGGTTGCAGATGTACTTCTCAGCTTCATTCCACTTGGAGTTCAAAGCAAACCCTTCTGGAGATGAACACTCCCAGGTGTGATAACCAGACCTTGCTTGCAATGCTGTTCAAATTTTTGAAACAAACAAGATTCACAAACTAAACCCAGTGTTGGTTGGAATTATATCATCAATGTAGTTGATTACATTACCTTTGAGGGCAGTGGAGAAAGAATAGGTGGCAGGGTCGATTTCATCTGCAGAGAAAATGAAGGAAAGTGAGGGAAAATGAAGAGTGAGAGAGAATGAATGATTGATGACATATATAAATGAATACCTTTGAAGGGGCATCCAGGAGAAGAAGCAGTGCTGGAGATGGTGAAGTTTGATCGGAAAGACCTGGAGTCTTCTCTGAAGAACCTTCTGGACATGGTGTTGTGGCGAGAGATACGTGCCTTGGTGGACCATTCTGGGAGATTGAAGTCAGAATCGTCGTCTCGAGGCCTTGAAGACTCCATTGGAGAAAGAAGAAGAAGAAGAAGGTTGGAATGCTATAGGAGTATGTCTATGATGAATTGAGGAACAAAGATAAAGTGAAAGTTGTCTTTGGGGAATCTAAAGCAGGATGAGGCATGCCGTGCTTCTGCAAAGTTTCATGTCTCTTCCAATTTTTGTTCTTTCGCTTTTTGAATCTCATAGGAGCCACTTACATAATTTTTTACTTCATTTTTTTTTTATATTTATTGCCTTAATATATATTTAAAAAAAGGAGGACAACAAATAATATAAGATTATACCCTTTGTATTTTATACATTCGTGTATTTGATGAAGTTTACATACTATATATATAAATATTTATTTATTTTTACACAGGTGAAGGATACAAATTAATTAGTGCAGAGAGTTAACTTTATTATTATTATTATTATTATTATTATTATTATTATTATTATTATTATTATTTCCCTTTTTAATTATGTTATATACTCGCGAAGTAAAGACTTTAAATTAAATGATCATGGGTTGCGACATAAGTTTTGTTTTATCTTATTTTTCAATATTAATAAGATGGTTTAATTAAGAGGATTCAAATTGGAACGTCGACACATAATTGGGACCATCTATATGTTTTCAAGATTCGTCTGGGCTCAACTGTATAAAATCTCTCAACTTTTTAAGTCCTTTCATTGAAACTTTGTAAAGTTTAAATTATTTGATGTATTTTTTTCTTTTTTTTGTTCGCTTTCTAATATTTTCATGAAATTCATATGGTTGGCAACAATGAAGTTTTATTTTCTTTTTCTTTTTTTTAATAAAGTTTGAACCACTAGATATAGACAAAGATTCTGATCCCTTAAAGCCGGAACAAACAAGGTTATTTTCCTGTGCCAAATGTGACATATTTTTAAAAATGAAAAATTGAAATTGAAAAAAAAAAGAGTCAAAATAATTAGAAGACAAAGTATTAAAAAAATAAAATTTATAATTATTGCATTGTATCAGAAGTAAAAGAGAGAATTATAAAAATAAAAAACAAATACAAAAACACCAAGTTTGATATAAACTAAAATGTTATTGTTCATATAATCTATTCAGCCTTCTATAAATTTATCAATATAAAATATATAATAAATTGTATTATTAACAAGTCATTATAGCTTAGTTATTTTTAAATTAGCGCCACAAGTTTCATTATTTATATTCCTGGCAAGGAAGTGAAACTACAACGACATGCTCCAGACTCCATCTCCATGTCTCCCTATAAAATTTATTCTTTTATTATTTTTTTTTATCTCTTTCTCTCTTTCTCTCTCTCTTTTTTTTTTTTTTATGTTTCAAGTTTTCATCTATAGCTATACATTTCTTCATGCATTTTTTTTTACACAAAAGTTTATATGAATGGGATCATGGGAGTCCACCAGAGTTAGGATAGGTTTATGACTCAAAATAACTTACAAAGATATGTAAAAATTACCCATCAATAAGGTTCTCATTTCTTTATACATTTGCTTGAGTATGCAAGTCTAAAAAATAGTCACCTCATAACTTATTAAAAGCAAACATTACTATAAATTTGATTATATATATTATTAACATTGTCTTTCTTCAAATTAATATATATCTATCAATCCACAACTTTTATATCACTATTATTTTTCCCATGTTCTAGGTGAAAATCACAAAAGTGGGTTTTTGCTCTCTCAATAAAGTTTTTTCTATACACACGACTAGGGATCAAATACAGGATAATATATTTAAAGGACCAAACTATTTACCAACTATGTTAAGACCTTATTAGTTGCGAATATATATATATCTCTCTTTGATCCCTCCTCCAAAGCCACCTGCCTGGTAACTACTCCTTTGGTCAATCATTTTAGGGGCATTTTGTAGAAATAATGAGTGATCCAAAATATAAGATAGTTTTGGAGATTTTATAATATATTAACTATTTTTTTCATTCATAATTAATAAGTGAGAGATAGTTAAATATTATGAAAAGTATAAGAGAAAATATAAATAATAATAGTATATGGTGGAAATTTTTTAACAAATTTAATAATTTAATTATTTTTCTTAATATATGTGAGAAAATTAAAAATATAATTAAAAATATCTTATATTTAGAATTGAAGAACATATTTTAGATAATTAACTACATGAGACAATGCATTAAATATTTTCAAATCATTAATTAGTTCAGAGAAAGAATTATATAAAATACTCCTATAATTATAATTATAATTATAATTATACTAATAAGTAATTGTTGAAACGGATAATACACGAGTTAAAAAAGAAAAAAGGACCCATAAGATAAGCTACAGATTCATTTAATAGGTAGAAGACCATAGAATAGAAAATATATTATAAAAAATAATGGAATAGAAAATAAAAATAAAAATAAAAATAATTTGAAGAATAAAAAATATGACGCGCATTCAAGAATTGTTATTATTAAATATAACAAATATTCCTTAAAAAAATATAACAAATATTATATACCTTAATCGGGTTTTATTGTTATTTTGTCACACACAGTAAAATCTGATCATCCACTCAGAGTATCCTCATTTTATTCTAGGGTTATTTTAGTACTAAAATGAAAAGAAAAATTTTATAAAAAATAATTTTGATAATGAAACAGATTACTGTATTTTTATTTAAGAGTGAAAAAAATAAATAGCATTAAATAAAGGGAAAAATTATATTACTATAATTATTTGTGGTAATGAGCGAGAGAGGTTTGACACTGATAGCTCACCCTTTTTTGTAGTCTTGCTTCTAAAAAGGGTGGCATCAAACTTTATTTATGCCTCTTGTTCACACATATTCTACACCAACTTCCATATTATTTTTGCTTTTATTTTATAAATAAATAATAATATGTCGTTTATAAAAATAAATAAATAATAATATGTCCTTTCATATGTAAAATTTTTTAAAAAAGAAAAGTTTTTATTCAATATTCAAATGTAAAATATATAAAATAAATTTTTAATCTATAAATATTATGAAAATAATATTCATCCATTAAGATTCACAAGTATTTATGCCTAAAGAAAATATCACTTAAGCCAATATTTATAACGAAAAATATTAACATTTTCTCCAAACGCTATACGAAATGCAAGTGGTATGCGTTTTTTTTTTTCTGGACCAACAAGTGGTATGAGTTTAATGAGATTAATTACAGCAAGTGATCAACCCAACTGACTTAACGTTCGGATGAAAAAAAATGTAAATTGGATTATTTTTATTTAAAAAGTCAAGCTCAGATAAGAATTTACCACAAAAGATTTTTATTTTTATATATCTTGCAGGCGTTTTAAAAAATTTTAAATTTGATCAAACCGAACGAAGTCAATTTTTGCCACAAAACTTCATTCTTACCAATCCATGTGTGCACTCGAACGCCATAGCTATAAATTATTTTTTTTCTTCTAATTTGATCCAATTAAAACAAATTAATTTAGTTCAAGGGATATCATTTTCAATGAAAGTGACATGCTTAAATTATGAGACAAAATTTTAAACTTGTGATTGTGACAACAGCATTTCTGTGTCTGAAAAGCTCACGAGAGAAGCCTCAATGAAGTTTTTAAACTAAATAAATTGATTTTATCGATACATTAATATTAATTTATATTTGATATCAATATCAATATTATTAGTTATAAAAAATGTGGCTCATTTTAGGATTCGTATAAAATATGGGATCCACATTCTGGTTACTATATTTAATCAAATCTATAGAAAAAGTAAGGGTGTAAATAGGATAGGAGCCTATTATACAGACTATAATTTCACTTGGTTTGGGTTTAGCTTGATTTAACCTATTTATAAAAAAGAATAGACTCAAGAATTTATTCAGACATTTTTAAGTAAATAGGTTAAGCTTATTTATTTAAAACCTAAGCCTGTAAACTGGCTTGTTTACATATATTATATAAATAATATATATTTATATATATAATAAGAAAATATATAATATTTTGGCTTAAATTAATATATATATATATATATTGCTAGCCACTTGTTTCTTTATACTTGATTAATTAAATTTACTATTTTGTTTTTTTGGCTTAAAAATGATAAAATGAAACTAGCACTTAACAATATATCCTATTAATTTTCAACTTTTTTTTGGCCGAAATTAATTTTCAACTTTGAATTACAATATATAGTGTTTTACGCTTTAGTCTTATAATACAAATCTGTTTATTAAAAGTTTGACTTGACTTGACCAATTTATTCCTCCCTGAAGTAAAACGCATTATTTATAAGTGATAGATAGTATAATTTATTTTTAGAATTTCATATCATGCACAAAAAAATGTGTGTAGTTAATTTAGATAAAATTATTTATATAGGTCTGTTACTTTATATAGCCATTAATATTTAGTAATAGCATGCATTAGACATCAAAACAAGTTAATTTCCATAAATTGGTTGTTCTAACTCACCAATTTGGTATATTATCCCGTTTAACTTACTCATTTGATGAAAACTTTTTTCGAGTAGGATCAAATAAATTCAACTCATTTAATTCATAGGTGAGTTGGCTACATTAATCCATTTAACTCACAATAAAATTAAAAAAATGAAAGCCTCCAAATTTCTATCTAGATATATAGGTCATCCGTAAATTATGTATAGTTATATGTCTTATACTATAGATGATGTTGATCTACACAACAGATATGACTATATTGTTATTCATTAGAAAATTATTGTGATAACTCATAAAACAAGATTCAAATATCATTGAATTTTAGGATTTATGTTTTCTTGTTTATATTATATTGCTATTGCTAAATTTCGAAGACCTATTGTATTGCTAAATGTTGAAAGATTTTTTTTTAAAAATTTTTAATTTAATTTGTTTTGTCAATTAAGCTGATCAATTTACCTAGTCTATAATAGTTGAGTTTTAATTTTCAACTCATTTAATTAAAATGGGTTAAATGCGTAGATCTATTCAACCCCTACTGGGTTAACTTATTTAGTCCCTTAAATTCATTTTGTAACATCTCAAGTTTATTAAATTATTTAAAGATTAATTAAGTACTAAAGGGTGCAGTTAAGTCTAAAGTGTATTGTGATGCTTGGAACAAATTAAATTAAATTTATATTTTCTAAATTTTATTTATATTTATATTTTAAAATTTAAAATCGAGAAATTTAATTGAAATAAATTATATCATTCAAAATTTGTTATGAATATAATTATTATAATTTTATTAAAGAATCTAAATCCGAGTGTATTGTGGTGCAGTTTGAGAAGGTGGAGGTCACGTGTTTGTGGAAATGTGTGGAAAGGAATAAGGTGAGGAGGATGGGGTCCTGAAATTATGGAATCAGATGGGTCCCATTCACTGTAGTACCTCATCATAGCTTTCACCTTTGTCTCATCTATTTGGTATGTTCGTATCGTCAAACTCACCATCCTTCATGTGGATCAGAATTTTACATATAACCTTTCCTTAAGGGGGTAAAGATTTTTCAAATTATTCCCTCATTTTATATATATATATATATGGCATATTTCAAAAATTTTTTATGTATTTAAAATATAAGTTTTTTTGTAATATTTTAAGTATATTAAATTTTTTTTCTCATTTTACTCAAAATATTTATAATGGAGAGAAAGAAATTGAAAGAGATATAATTATGATGGAGTTATAATTTAATTAAAAAAATAAAAGTTATGATAATTTTTAAAATTTTTAAGAATTCTAACTAATTTTAACTAATTTTTTTATTAGTGTAAAATAATTAAAAGTAACTTGTATATAAAAATAGATGGAGTAAATAATTTACTGTATGTTACATAGTTAAAAAAAAATTAGAGTAACCAGTAAAAAAAATGAATCTCCCGTACTCCTATTTTATTATGTTACATCCTCTTTTTTACGGAATTACACCACTATTATAGCAAATTGTTCCTTGACTGTTGTTTTGTTTGTACCTTGTACTGAACTAATTTAGAGTGCGATTTATTTGTTAGATATAATTCTTTTGATGAATTATTAGATATAGATTAACCAAGTTATGAGAAGTTAATATAATTTACTCGATATATAAAATTCTTTTTCATGCTTTTCTCCTACGTTTATTTTTTCCCCCATAAAACACAACGGAACAAAATCGTAGAATAAACTGCTCAGCTCTAGTTAATTAGTTGGAGAGTTTTGATTACAATTCATGGGCACCCAGGGGAAGCACATCCAACCAATGATTACTTTTCATGATACCTTGTGAGCATAAATGGATCAAATTATTGTTAGAAAATTAGTACGTAAAAGATGAAATATGTACTTAGAAAAAATAAATTGTTAGAAAATATATTTTTTGAAATTTATGTAAATCACACTGTCTTTAAGGTCATATTTATACTCACTATATTTGTTACTGAATATGTGGCAGATCATTCCTAGGAGTTATTTCAGATATTTTTAGAAATGTCCAAATAGTAATTTAGTAAAAGTTTCAGAGTATGATGAGTATTCAGAAGAAAGAACAAAGACAATGTTTGTATCTCCTAATTTGGTCACCTCCCTATACATAGAGAGAGCAACAAACGATAAATTATAAATAGACAATAAATTCGTGACAGTTTATAGTTGTTAGACTATTATAAAAACATTCTTATTTATGAGCCCATTAACAACCAGATTAGAGTAGCCGTCAACATTTGATTCCCAAGTGGTTCTCAATTAAACTTTCCTCCAAAATTATCATATCATGGGTGTTAAAAGAGTTGACACCTGCTCAGTGTGGGAACTTAATATCTTCACATCACACTTAATTTGCCAAACTATTCAACAATTATTAGTAAATTCACTTAAATTTAATTTAATTAATCATAAACTCATTTTATTCAACTCATATTAAAAGATGGTTGAACGAGTAAACATAATTAAATATACCCAATTTAGTTATTATTGAGGTAACATGCTTTGGTTGAAGTCTGACTGCAAAATTTAGTGCATAAAAACAGGAAGAAATTAGAGTGTCAGTTGAATATTATATAGAAAAGAAAATTGGAAGTTCTCTAATCTAATGCAAAGCTCATTCCATCATATATATATATATATATATATATAGTTTCCTGCCTTTCTGTTAAGCACATCATAAACAATTCAATCATACGCAAAATCTGAATTAGGATAATGTCGGCTGTAAAACAACAAGAAGCCAATGCTGCTGCTTTTTGAAAAATTTGAATATTTCAAATTAAAAATCTAGACAGATTTTAAATCTTTTAAGATTCCATTTTTTTATTTTTTATTTTAAATAAAGTCTAGACACTCCTTTTCAAAGTCTACTAATAATTCCATCAGCAGACAATCACAGCATGCAAAATCTGCAGCAGACAGAACTGAGTTTTTTTGCCCCTTTTCTATTTGGATCATTCTTGCCCTTTTAAAACTGCTATTTAGGCAGAGAATAAAATAATAAATGAGAGTTTAACAGGCAATTAACATATATCAACTGCATTGATTAATATCCAGCCACAGGTGTTCTAAAGTGCCCAATTAAGTATGAAAGGACTAAGGAGGACAAATAGGATAAATAGCAAGCCCCTATCTGATTATAGAAAGGGGAGGCAACCGAATATCGAATAGTTCAATAAAAAAAAAAATTCCACACCTTCTATGCATCTCTCTTGTTCTACTACAATCACAAACTCATTCCATATCTTCAAAAGTTGATCACCCTTTTTTATTATTTATTATTATTGTTATATTCAAAATATTAGAAAATTTTCTCAAAATAGGCTCACTAGAGAACAATAAGAAAACTTGACTAGAGAGAAATTTTTTACAATATTAAAAATGTAACAAAGTGGCTGACTGTTTAGCCAAGAGAGCTCTCACGGTGCTAGCAGGGATGACTTCGTTGCATAGTCCTCCTTTGTGACGGCATGACATATTACGTGAGGATGCTGGAGTTTCGTTTCGACGGGATCACCTCTCTACAGGGTCGTTAGGTGTTTTTCAGTATTTTAGTTTCTCTTTTTCTTTTTCTATAAAAAAAAATAATTATAAGGCTCAATTGGTTTTTGGTATAAAAAAAATCAAGATATTTGGTTATTATAACACAATTATTTTCTTTTTTTCGACTCAAATTTTTATAAATGAGACTCAAATTTTGAACCGAAACTCAAATCTTTTCAAATTGAGAATTGAATTTTTGCAATTGAGATTCGATTCTTTTCCAAAAAAATTGTGGTACCAAAAACCAATTGTCCCTCATCATAACGTCTATTTTCATATTTTTAATATATTGTATTTTTATGATATATATTACCCCTACAACTCTAAATTTCTGAATCCGCCGGCACCGCGAGTTGCTATTGGAATTCGTCATCACTGGCGGACCAATTTTTTTATCCGAATAAAATGGCCTAGGCCTAAAAGTCAATTAGTGCATATTTGGAAATCCTTGCATTAGTGCGTGTTTGGAAATCCTTAGATGGATAACACTCATTGCTTCTTGTAACTCATTTGGGCCTTACCCATTGTGGAATCAACTCAAAAAACAATATTTGTTACTTACTTTTTTTTGGGCCATAGGTCATCATATGAGTGCTTGCTGAAATTCCACATTTTCCTTCATTTTTACATCATTATACATCTGGCAATGTTATGACTTTTATCTCGTGGTATGAAAATTATTAAGAAACTTAAAAAAAATATATATATATATATTATATTATTTATAAAAAATTGCCCTGCCCCCTTCCCTAGCCCAAAAAACCCACAATGTTACTCTTGGCTCTGCCCTGTTCGTCATCTTCGATTTCGACATTCATGTCGTTAGGCTATTGCGTGTTCTTCATCTTCAAATTCCAAATGCACCTTCTTGTTTTTTGGTGCTACATTTACTTTTATTTTGTTTTTTGTTTTATTAAATTAACATTTTGATAATCGACACCATATTTTCGTCTAGATTAATATATTTTTTTTAAAATTTTGTTTCAATTGACTCTTTTGTTTTAAGTTTATTTTGGTTTAAATTTATTTTTAAATTTATTTTATTATTTTTCCAACATTTAATTTTATTCTAATATAATGGTTTAACTTGTAAAAAATCATTCAAATGTTTCATTCTTCATAAACTACTAAGTTGTTTAGTGAAAAAAATTAAGTGTCTCCTTCACAGTTTAAGTTATTATTATGAGTCTCGTCTCTTTCTCTCTTTCTCCCCCCCCCCCCTCTTTTTATAATATAAGACAATGACATATCCATATAAAAATAGATATTATGAGTTTTCTTGTCCATCTGTTCACAACTCCAGAGAGTGATCATCATGAACTCTGAAGTTCAATCTTCGAAGCTATATAGAATGAGGACCATATGGAACACATCGTAAATTTGCTAGTGATGACACCGCCTACCCTAATTTACACATGATCAATCTTTATGTTGGCTTAACTTCCTGAACACCGTTGGTCTTACACACATATTTCAGGGCACATTTTGGTTCAACGGAGGATGGAACCTCGTGCCCCAGGAGGACAGGGGGAAATTGAAGGAAGGGAGGAGGATGGAGCAGAGGGAAGAGGAACAGAAGAAGGGAAGAAAGAGGAGTGGAGGGATGAGATTTTAATATTATTTTATTTGATTTACAAGAAAAATAGAGTGGAATATAATAATATAAGAATAATTATAATCTTATCCATTTTAAGCTTTTTTGTTGTCTTTTTTAAATTACAATTGATTTTTATTTTATGCTAGAAAATAAATATTTTCCATTTTACTTAATAAACAAATTTCATTAGTGGCAAAAAAATAATAAAAAAATCCCATATGTATTATTTTTATTCCAAGAAATCATACATTATTCATTATAAATTTAGCTTAGAGCAATTTTGGAATAATAAAAAAAGTGAGACTAATTTAATCATCAAATTGAGTTCCTGTAAAATTTATATTATAAGAATAGATAGATTGTTGTCACAAGGCCTTCCTTCATAAATAGAGCAGGACCTGGACTAGGAAAACTTGTTTTCCTTCTATAACATTTTATTTATCATTTCAAAGTTTTTTATATAGACTAATAAAATTATTAAATAATTTAGGTTATAGTAAAATTTCATGATATTTTATTAAAACAACCTTGAATTAAATGTTAAAAAGACAGCTTGTAATTTTTTTAGTCATGATAATTTAGTTTTTTATTTATTATATTTTAAAATAGAAAGAAAAAGAAAAAGAGAAAGAGAGTAGTAGTATGGAAGAATATTAGACCCGCCTCTCCATTCATCCTCCTTTCTAGAGGTGCACAAAGATTGAGTAAGACTGGGTTAATAGTCAATCTGATGCCCAGTTTTTGTAAGATAGAGCAGGACCAGACCAACCCAACATATGAGACCGGAGTTGGTCCGGTCTTAAAAGTATTTAAAAATAAAAAATAAATTAATTTTATTTATTAACAAAAATATAATTATATTCATTCAAAATATATTTTCTTTAAAAAATAATATTATAATCAAAAGTAACATTTATTAAAATTATAAATACATAATAATCATGTATTATTTTTACATAATATTAATAAATTAATTTAAAGTTTTAAATAAAATAAAAATATTAGATTTTAAAAAATATTCATAATAATAATATAGTCAATTTATTATATATATGATGTATAAAAAATACCAGATAAAATCTATATTTATAAAATTTTTAAATATATATAAAAGTATATATGTACTAGGACCGGGCAAGACCAGATTTGATCTCAATTCGGTGTCCAATCCGGTCCAGTCTCCAAATCAACCCGATATGTTAGGTAGGACCGGGCCTACCGGCTACCGGGTTGGTTAAACAACCCTACTCCTCCCCCATAACCAGCAATTAATTATTTAATTTTGTCTCATAAAAAAAAGAATGACCTTGGTGATAATTAAGTATTATGCGTGAGAGCCGTCTGATCTGGGGCGTCATGATGAAGCAATACTTGGGCTGCTATGGGCTGCATTTGGTTTCTCTGCCAATCTCCTAGCTAGCCTAAGCAGATTCTGCTTGGCGGGCGCATCCAAGAGTCCAAGATATTTCAAAAGATCCAACATTTAAGGGTGAGGTTCCACGTTGATAACTGAGTTTGATACCAAAACCGAGTTAGCCACGTTTTTGAGCTTGTCTGGCTGTCCAAATTCCTTCACATTGGTGCCGTGAATTTGGTTATTAATGTTGTTGAAGCAGAAGCAACATATGACCTGCTTTTCCATTTCTCAAGTTATGTTCCACCTTCAATTGTGACTGTCAAACAATTTTACCCACAAACTCTTCTTTTATTGGTATTGAATATTTTTTCATGCATACAAATTTTCATGCCCCACCTTGCATTATAATTATTTAATTTAAAATAACTTTTCAAGAAACAAGGTGTTTTCTTTTATTTTTTTATTGTCTTTAATATATATAATATATAAAGAAAATATTTTATTTTATAAATCATTATAGCTTTGAATTATTATTATTCTCTTTTATTGTTCAATTTAAAAATATTCATGTTTAAATATTTTAACTTATTGATAAATCAAAATTTTAATTAAAAATTATTAATGAATTTTTAAGAATAAAAAATTATTATAAAACTTATGTCATTTTCAATAATTTCACAACTAAAAGTGATTTTGATTAAAATCATTCAAATATAATCATTTTTGTCGAAATCAATTTTCAGATAAATTATCAAAATATAAATACATTTGTTCAAAATCAATTTTTACCATAATCATGTTACAAACCAATTCTACCAAAATTCTATTTTGACTAACTGAAAACCAAATGAGAATTAAGATAGGGGATGCATGCAAAATGAAAATAAAAATAATTATGCACCAAATGGTAATGTTAATTAAATAAATGAAAATCTGAATCATATGTATAATGAAAGAGGGCCAGGGTGGTTAGTTAAAATAAAATATTAGTATAAATTAATCAATTTTTTCATTTTAATATAATATGTTTTAATATGACGTAAATATTTTCAATAAAAAAATTAAAAAATTTAAATAGTATTACCTTCAACGTTAACAAGATTTTGGTATGATATTTTTTTTAGAAAACTTATATCAAATTGCTTATATACTTAATGTCCAGTTAACCAATTAACGAATGACATTTGTGCATTTTTAACACATAATGTGTTTATTCACTAATAACACTGATAAGTTTCTTTTAAAATAATAATAATAATAAAAAAAAGAAAATCCCTAAAAGCTCTGCGCAACTTATCCAAGAATCGCCGCCACTTTACCACAATCACCTAGCAGCAATTCCAACAAATGAGAACCTTGTGCATCTTGGTCTATTGCGATGTGGTGAAGAGACAACAGAGATGACTGGCCCAAAAAACAAAAGAAGAGACAACAGAGATCATGGAGGGCAACAAAGGAGAAATTTGCAGCTATCTCAATGAAAAAGACGACGTGGAGGCAAGTATGAAAGTTATATGGAAAGTAAGAGGCTGGTGGCGATATCCATGATATTTGATTTTTCCAATTAAAGGAGGAATTTTAAAAAAATAAGAATAAAAAGACTAGTTAACAATAAGAGGTAACAATGTTCGTAAGTAAGCAAATAATGTGTAAAAAAGCATCCATATATTATTGATTAATGGGCTAATTGGACATTAAGTATATTAGCAGAAGGATACAAGTTTTCTCTCTTTTTTTTTTTCTATCAGAAGATTGGGGTTTTATTATAGAAATCCATTGATAAAGAAGGGTATACTTCTGCTTGAAGTTAGTATTATTTAAAAATCTTAAAATTAAATCATATTAATTAATATATACTAATATTTTATTTAAACTAATCTCCTCACTCTCTTTTTTAAAATATGCAAAAATATTTTTGGGTCATTTGGTGTATAATTAGAGCTCGTGATTTTGGCTAGGCCCAAATCAGGCCAACTGAAAAGTCCAGATTGTCATATAGGTTTGATTTTTTAAACTTGAGCATGTTTGATCAGACTTATAGACTTTTTTTATTTTTCAACTATTTTTTATTTTTTAATTTTTTTTATATAATTATTAAAATTAATATAACTAATCATTATTATTGTTTATAAAAAAATTAATATGATATTTAAATTTTATTATTAATACATCTCTAATTAATAAAATAATATATATTTTTAATACTTCAAATAAAAAAAATGAAAACAGGCTAGTGACCCACCACAAGCTGGGCTTAAACAAGTTGGGCCTAAAAATTTTATTTTTTATTCAGGCTCATATTTTTAAAAGCTCAACCCATTTATTTTATCGTGTTAAACGAGCTAGCATATCAAACCTGGCCTATATTGTTAGCTCTACCTATATTTCCTTAAAATCATGATCATTTTGCAAGCATTTCTTATCTTGGCCGTTGGATCTTGTGAACTAGTTGGAGCCGTTTAATATGCCTGCTAATTGAGAAACCCTCCTGCGGCAATCAAACAAGGGAAAAAGGCATTTTAGGAGCCCAAAAGATATTGGCAAAAAATAATCTCTAATTTTTTAAAACCCTGACAGTATCTGATTCTTAAGAGGGAAACTAATAAAAATGAGTGGTTAAAATTATCTTATAACTTTTTTTAGATAGAGTGAATTAAATTTTTAAGTGTATTAAACTAATTTTTTAAGTAAATTGAATTAAATTAATTTACAAGTTGACTGAATTAATATTCTAAGTGGATTCGAATTAAATTTTAAGTGGATTAAATTAAATTTTCAAGAAGAATAAGTTAATTTTTTAAATAGATTGAAGTAATTTTTTAAATTAAATGGATTAAATTTTTAAATAGAATTAACTAATTTTTTAAATGAATTAAACTAAATTTTCATATAAACTAAACCAAAATTTTAAGTGTATTGAATTAATTTTTGAAGTGGAATGAATTAATTTTCTAAGTGAGTTGAACTAACAGTTCACTTGAAAATTTAGTTAAGTTTAGTTGAAATATTAGTTCATTACACTAAGGGAATTACTTCAATCTATTTGAAAAATTGGCTTATTTCACGTGAAAATTTATTTAAGTTCATTTAAAAATTTAGTTGGAAAATTAATTTAGTCCACTCGAAAAATTATTTTAATTTACTTAGAAAATTAGTTTAGCCTACTTAAAAAATTAGTTCAATTTACATGGAAATTTAGTTTATTCTACTTAAAAAAATTATAAGGCTAATTTTGTTCACTTATTCTTATTATTTCCCTGACCTAGGTTCCTTTGGAGATTAAAAAAATTGGAGGTCTTTTATTGTTAATATTTTTCTTATGAGTCCTGAAATATTGCTTTCCCATTAAACAATGTTTGAAGTATCG
The DNA here is from genome assembly GCA_026686845.1 of Adenanthera pavonina. NCBI lineage: Eukaryota > Viridiplantae > Streptophyta > Magnoliopsida > Fabales > Fabaceae > Adenanthera > Adenanthera pavonina. Next base: position 44,932,028 of record JAIVEN010000001.1, on the reverse strand, counting down.
GACCGAAAAGTTAAACTGTACGGCTATCACGCGGAGAGGCAATCGGTTTGTTGTGAGGTTTTGGACCTTTTTAGGTTGTTGAACTATTTTAGACCAAATTGAGCTAGAATCTGAAGCAGGTTTAATAAAATTCGCCGTGGTCTTGTTTATATATTTTTAATTATTATAAATTGATTAAATATTGTTATTATATATTTTTAATTATTAAAAATTGATTAAATATTGTTATTTTATAAAATAAAAAATTTAAGAAAAAACCCCAAAATTCCAAATTTCGGTCCTAAAACGGCGAAACCCCAATTCTCCCTCCATCCATCGGCAAAATCATCCCTCATCGCTTCTTCCCTTCCCACCATCGTGCATCCAGCCGTCCAGCCTTCCTCCGTCGACCGTCGGGCCTCCGTGAGCTCCGTCTTCGTTCCCTCTGCGAGGGTGCTAAGCATCGTGACTTCCCTTCGTTGTCACAATCCCTTCTTTTGGGTTTTGGCTGGTAAATCTCCCAACTCTTTTTTCTTTTTTGTGAGCGTATTTGCTGGCTGGTAATTCTCCTAACTCTGTTGGACTTTGTTTGGTCAATGAGTTGAATATTTGGTCTAAAAAGGCTTGAAGCTTCGAAATTTCCTTGAGCTTTTAAATCATGTTTATGTTAAGGATGCTGTTGTGGATGAATTATGGTGCCTATTACACCCACAGATTGCTTATCTTGTTTTTGTTTTGTATATAGTATATTAAGGATGCTTTTATGGATAAATTGTTGTATCCTCGTAGAACAAAGATGTTTGGAAATTTGGTCTTCATGGGTCCCGGAATGAATAGTCAGTTACTGTGTTTTGTGTGTTTGATATCAATAAGACAAAAACTTTTTTAGTGGAGCAAGAAACCAATAATTGTAGATATTATTTAAACTTCATACTTTATTCTCTCATAAGCTATGTTGGTTCAAAAGGTTCAGTTGCTATCTTGATGTTGTTTTTCTGCACTTCTGCTGGTGGTAAAGTGCAGCTTGCCAAATTATTTATCTCTTCACATATGTGATTTAAATATGAGAAAACTAGTGTCAGCAAAATAATAATTGATTTATTAAGCACTACTTTTATTGTTTGGCTTTCAAAGTGAATCATGTTTCTTTGATTGGGTAACAGAAAGTGAAGTAAATTTTGCATTCTTATGTAGAGGTGTGCAGAGAAATCTGGGCCGGTTGGTCCGATCCAACCCGATCCTATTGGGTTAACCGGCTGGGCCATCAACCGGGCTGGGTTGGGCTTCGGACACACTCTGTTTTGTTCGGCCCGGCCCATATTATATATATATGTTTTTTTTTTATAAAAAATCTATTATTTTATACATATTAATTGATTTTATAAGATTTTTTTCTATATATCTTATATAATATACTTATTATTTGATTACTATAGAAATCTTTTTAAAATTTTGATATCTTAATTTTATTTAAAATTTTAAATTAATTTTTTAATTTAATATTATATGAAAATAATATATAGTTGTAAATATTTATAACTTTTAAGAAAATTAATTTCTATCATAACATTATTTTTTTAAAGAAATCTATTTTTACATTAATAATTAAATTTTTTTTGTTAATACATTGGTTTTTTAATTTATTTTTAATATTTTAAAAAACTATTTGGTACCGAGCCGGCCCGACCTTGGCCAAATACTGAGTCCGATTTGACCCGAGTGTGCGTGGACTAGATATCGGGCGGGGGTGAGGTCCGGCCCAACGCGACCCGTGTGCACCGTGTGCACCCTTATTCTTATGTATCATTTGACCTCAGCGGTTCTCTTTTATATTTTGCCCATTGTGGTGAAATTGGTCCGTCAAATCTCACTTTAAATGTAGCTTTATATGATGTGCTTGTTCACAATTGCTAACCATTGTTGTTCCCAATTGGGCACATAAGCACATACGGGCGCAATAAGTTGTTTGGAAAATAATTTTTTGATGAAAAATTTACCTTCACTGAAACTTTTGACCATGATTTCAAATGAATTTGTTTTTTTAAAACTAATTTGAACTTGTTTTTAATCTTGTAAGGGTATCTTTTTACCTTCATTTAAACTTGCTTCTGACCATGATTTCAAATAATTTGGTCATCATGACATGGCAATGTTTGTCAATGCTTTTTCACCGATTTCTTTTAAATGATTTGACATATATTATGTGAATTTTTTATGAAATTAGATTATTTAAGTTTAGTTTTAAATTATTTAACAATTTAATATTTTTCTTATACGTATATTATTATATATATAATATTTTTATGTCATTGTTATGTTACATGTTTGAACTACAATAGTTTAATCAGTTGAATTATCAAAATCGTGACCTGATTTGCCATTGAGTCTGGTTTTGAAAGTATTGCAAAACTTGCCTTTGTTATTCATTGTTTGGCCAATCATATTATTGTTTTTTTTTGTGATTATTATTATTTTTTTTTTGGAAAGATGAAATATAGAATCCAATTTAATCACTGCTTTGTATGCTCTCATTTTTAGCCTCGTATATAGACGCAGCTCCGCTGGTGACTGTCAATGCGTTGTCTCGCCCAAAAAAGACCGACCTGGGTTACGATGAATGGGAGCCGTCTGATTTGGGGATGTCAGGATGAGAAAGCAAGATTTGGGCGTCAGTGGAGGCAGCAAGAATTGCATCGTATAATATTAAATTGCTGGTTTTGTATCGTTAATGATGCGGAGCCTCATGAATCGGCAAGGAGAGTTGAAGTAAAGTAATGAGGAGGAGATGGACTCGTATACTAAACTCATAAAAGTTTATCTCTATTAATAAATAATCATTAAAATATAAGTAAGATATAATATATAATAAAAATTTAAACCAAATTACCATAATTGAAAATAAATTTAAATATGTTCTGAAATTTATAATTTTAAGTTTAATGAGATTTATACATAAATATTTATTTATCATAATCAAACTTTGATATATTTATTTTATTTCTATTTATTATTTATACTGTTGCAATTTAATAATTACTATACTATTTTTTGAAAAAAGGTTGGTCTAATTAATTCATTGAATGATATATTTAGTATAAGTTTATCATTTTTTAAAGTAATTTTGGTACAAATATACATATAGTGGTGAAATATATTATTCTTTATTTAGAAAATTGACTAGTGCTTCATTTTCAATAGAGTTGACGATAAAATGTTGTTTGCATGTGTCAATATTGCAAGTTGGCACTGTGGAAGAACATTTTCCCGCTAAACCTATGCCATGGGATAGTGTGATGATGTGATAATTGTGATCTCATATGACAAAAGTAACTCGCCCTGCTCGCTTCCCAAACGTCGAGTTTGAACGAGTTTGTCCCATTCACTCACTGAGTTTGTGAATGCGATAAAATGGATAACTACAACAGCTCAGTTTGTGAGCAACCTAAGCGTGTTTGCTAGCAACTTGACTCGTTTCGGAGACATAAAATTGATAACTAATTTTGGCCAAAAAAAAAAACGGAATAACTCGTTGGGATCGGTGAGTTAACTCGCGTTTCTAACAACAGTATGTATTGGTGATGTTACATGGTGTCGACATGGTAGTGCCATAAAAGCTTTAAGTCAAGCCAGCCTTCCCCTCACTATAAAAGCTTCCAATAGCCAGCAGTTTCCCTCCATGGTTCAGCTTTACTCTCTCTATAATTCTTTTGCAGTCCTTTCGAGTTTACATCCTTTATTCGTGATTCCTCGAATTGCACGGCGTTCTCAAAATCTTGCCGTCTTAAGCTGCTCCTACCCCTTTTATTCTTTGACACCGCGCAAACGCCCGCCCAAACCACCTTCCATATTTTTCAAATCTTGTCTTCCTCTGTTTTTCTCTGCTTTCACTTCTTCATCTTCAAGCCCTAGAATGGACTCCCTCGGTGCCCTTGATGAGCCTCTGCATTATCCTATTGCTCGTAGAGACGAGTCTATCATCGATGACTTCCATGGCGTTCAGATAGCCGATCCTTATAGATGGTACGGACATGATATTTACTCATATCTCTTTGTTCAATTCGTTGATCGTTTCGCGAAGAATTCCTCTATGGTTGGGAACGTTTCGCTAAAAAAATATCTAGGATATATTGAGAAGTTTCATTTGCTTCCTTTTCTTGAGAGTTTGAGCTAGCTTTTATTTGTGATTTATATGCATTTGTCTGAAAATACTCGAGGTAAATATGGTCAAGTTCTATATTCTTTGCATAGGCTTGAGGATCCTGATGCGGAAGAAGTCAAAGAGTTTGTACAGAAGCAGGTTGAATTGACGGATTCCGTGCTTCAGATATGTGATACTAGGGAGAAGCTTCGTGAAAATATTATGAAGCTCTTTGACCATCCTCGCTATCATACTCCGTTTAGGCGAGCAAATAAGTACTTCTATTTCCATAACACCGGCCTTCAGCCACAAGACGTTCTTTATGTGCAGGTTTGATGGCTTATTTGTGCGTGAATATTTGTCATTAAGGCTTTTTTCTTTTTCTTATTCTTTTTCTTTTCCTTTTCCCGTTTAATTTTAAACTTCTTCCATTTCATGGTCTTTTATAACTTTTCAGGATACTTTGGAGGGAGAACCAGTGGTTTTGCTTGATCCCAATGCCCTCAGTGAAGATGGAACCGTGGCATTAAACACACTATCGGTGAGCGAGGATGCAAATTATTTGGCTTATGGCCTTAGTTCAAGTGGTAGTGATTGGGTGACAATAAAGGTAATGCGTATTGAAGACAAGAATGTTGAGCCTGATATTTTATCATGGGTAAGTATCACAGTTTGTCGCTATGGTAAGGGAGATAAGTATAGAAATGAACCATTTACAGCTATTGCTGCCATGTTTTCAGGTCAAGTTTTCTTCTATAAGTTGGACACATGATAACAAAGGTTTCTTTTACGGCCGCTATCCAGCACCCAAGTAAGTGATGTCCTATCCTCACATTCTTTCCGGAAGCGGGCAACTGGATGTAGGCTTGAAACTTGTAATTGTCACTTTTGTCTATTAAAATGTGGGAGAATTTAGCAAATAGAATTTAGGGAAGGTAAAATTGAGGAACTTGTTATTCTACTTGCTTGCTATCAGGTTGCCAATAATGGTGATGTATTTGCTTCTTGGATTATATAAATTTTTATTGTTATTTTAAATATCTTGTGAATAACCTATCCATAATGATGATCGAAAGATCTATTGCATGTTTCCTTCATTGAAAGATTGAATTGATGACTATGGTTAATTTACACTGTAGAGATGGAAAAGTGTTAGAAGCTGGGACCGAGACAAATGCTAACCTTTACCATGAGCTCTATTATCATTTTTTGGGTACTGATCAATCAGAAGATATTCTTTGCTGGAGAGATCCTGAAAACCCAAAGTATATGTTTGGAGCAAGTGTTACTGAAGATGGAAAGGTGCATATTATTTGTCATTGTTTTAGATATATATGTGGCATTATCTGTATTTTTTATTTGTAGATGAAAAAGTAAAATGTACAGCTATTGCTTGTGTTTTTGTGGTGTTTTAGTGAACTCACACTTAACGGTTGTAGAAAAATTATGTATTCTAGGTAGTTGTCTTTTAGGAAACAACTGTTTAGTTCTTTTTTATTTAAAATTTTAAACGGATAACTCTGGAATTATCTTGTTGCAAAACTTGGATCTTAACAGTACTGCTCACATAATTCCAATTTTTCCTTGGTGTAAAGGTTAAGTAGTTTAGTGTCATATCTAAATTTATATATCGATAATTAATCTGATAAAGTTGCTATTAGACATGGGCCTTGCTTTATTTCACTTGCCATAGAAAACTGAAGTCCCTGTTTTAGATTTTGCAACATTCCATTATAATTTCAATACAAAGGTGTAACTTGAATATGTGGTTAGCTTTATGCCTTTGTAAATGAAGGCATTATGGTAGGTGTAATTAGAGTTTTCCCTTGTCATGTAGAATAATATAACTGCTCACAACTAATATATATTCTCAAATTTTATGTGAGACTAAACTGCTATTCTTTGTTGACTCTTCAGTATGTCCTTCTTCATATTGAAGAAGGGTGTGATCCAGTTAACAAACTTTACTACTGTGACATGACTGGTCTTCCCAACGGATTGGAAAGTTTTAGGAGTGAAAATGCTCTACTCCCATTCGTCAAGCTTATTGATAATTTTGATGCACAGTATCAAGCCATTGCAAATGATGACAGTGTATTTACTTTTTTGACTAATAAAGATGCTTCAAAGTATAAACTAGTTCGAGTTGATTTAAAAGAACCAACTGTATGGACTAATGTCCTCCCAGAGTCTGAAAAAGATGTACTTGAGTCAGCATGTGCTGTAAATGGTAGCCAAATGATTGTGAGTTACTTGAGCGATGTAAAGTATGTGCTGCAAGTGAGAGACTTGAAAACAGGCTCCTTGCACCATCAATTACCAATCGACATAGGCACAGTTTATGGAATTTCTGCTCGGCGAGAAGATAGCATGGTTTTCATAGGATTCACAAGCTTTTTAACTCCTGGTGTTATATATCAGTGTAATTTGGAAAATGAGGTTGTTGATATGAAGATTTTTCGTGAAATTGTCGTCCCTGGGTTTGACCGCTCTGAGTTTCATGTTAACCAGGTGAAAAAAACTTTTCTCACTGGTGCTTATGTATGTTATCATTTCTAGTTTCAAATTAATTATTTGGTTCTTGAATATCACATTATTCTTTATGTTTAGAGGCATATGTCTCTATCATGAAATTTGTTCTTCGCTGTCACTTTTAATTTTTTTTTATATTGTTCTCACAGGTGCTTATGTATGTTATTTCATTCTAGTTTCAAATCAATTACTAGGTTCTTGAATATCACATTATTCTTTATATTTTGAGGCATATGTCTATATCATGAAATTTGTTCTTCTCTGTCACTTTTAATTTTTTTTTTATATTGTTCTCACTGGTGCTTATGTATGTTATTTCATTTCTAGTTTCAAATCAATTATTAGGTTCTTGAATATCACATTATTCTTTATATTTAGAGGCATATTTCTATATCATGAAATTTGTTCTTTGCTGTCACTTTTATTTATTTATTTATTTTTTAAAGTAATGTGCACATTTCAGGTTTTTGTGCCTAGCAAGGATGGTACCAAGATCCCAGTTTTCATTGTTGCCAGAAAAAATATTATTTTGGATGGCTCACACCCCTGTTTATTATATGGATATGGCGGTTTTAATATCAGTCTTACACCATCTTTCAGTGTCAGTCGCATTGTTCTCGCAAGACATTTAGGTGTTGTTTTCTGCATAGCCAATATACGTGGCGGTGGAGAATATGGGGAGGAATGGCATAAAGCAGGCTCCCTTGCTAAAAAGCAGAATTGTTTTGATGACTTCATTTCTGCAGCTGAATACCTTGTATCTGCCGGTTATACCCAACCCAGTAAGTTATGCATTGAAGGTGGAAGCAATGGTGGACTTTTAGTTGGGGTTTGCATAAATCAGGTCTAATTCATTTGTCTGTCTTGTCTTCCCCTTTTTTTCCAGTTGTCTGACCCATAGTATTTGAACTTGGGACCTTTAGGTTGGATTTTACCATTCGGCTTGTGCAATGTCCTCTTGCATTGAGCCTTCCATTTATATTAGTTTGTTTTGCTCCTTTCTATCCAGAGACCAGATCTTTTTGGCTGTGCACTGGCACATGTGGGTGTAATGGATATGCTGCGGTTCCACAAGTTTACTATAGGTTTGTCTGGATCTGTTTCGCCTGGTAGTTTTGTTAAGTGCATGTCACATACTAATGTATAATTGTTACAGGTCATGCTTGGACCTCAGATTATGGTTGTTCAGAGAAGGAGGAAGAGTTTCACTGGCTTATAAAGTAAGGGTTATTCTATCATGATATTATATATGAACTTGTTACATAACTGAGCTAATATTCATTTCAGTTAACAACTCTTGCTGCCATACTTGAACTTTTTACATTTAGCTGAATTACGCAAAATGAATCATTCTTTTATTTTTATTTGATTTCATATGATGTAGTTAACTTGTAACCCTTCATTTTAGGTACTCGCCATTGCATAATGTGCGGAGACCATGGGAAGAGAATCCTGGTAGGTTACTTCAGTACCCATCAACCTTGCTGTTGACAGCTGATCATGATGATCGTGTTGTACCATTGCACTCTTTGAAGCTACTGGCTGTAAGTCTTACTCTGCTTCTAATTGAGTAATGTTGCAAGCTTCACAGAACAAATGAGTTACAATATTTGTAAAACAAAAAAAAAATGTAAGTTACAATCTACCCATCCCCAAGCTCACGGTTTTCTTTATACATATTTCATATTATCATCAGACCATGCAGTATCTTCTTTGTACGAGCTTAGATAAAAGTCCCCAAACAAATCCTATAATAGGTCGCATTGAATGTAAGGCTGGACATGGGGCAGGCCGACCAACACAGAAAATGGTAACAAATTACTTTTTGAAGTTGGTTTTACACTCTCCCGTATTGTTCTATCTCAAGTTGACAAGTTGAATATGTTGTCCTCAGATTGATGAGGCTGCTGACCGCTACGCTTTCATGGCAAAAATGGTAGACGTGCATTGGACTGAATAGGCAAACAGGGCATAGATGAGGATATCATTTCCTTTCGGCAAACACTTATCAACCATCTCATTCTTCCCCTTTTATCCAAATAAGGAAATAAATGCATTCAATTTCCATGCTTTTTAATGCTTACCCTAGAATAATTTAGGGATTCATTTTTAGATGGTTGTATTTTCCAAACCACAAATGGGGACCTAAGGAATAGATTATATTTATACAGATTTTTGTTTTTAATTCTATTCATAATATTTTTTTTTTCGTGTGAGCACCTGGTATTTTGGGCCTGTCTCACTTGAGCTGTGAGGATTTCAACGGGACTTAGACTAATCCAGATTGAGGCTTGACAGGCACCACAAGGGTGAGCACTCATACCATTCCATGTTACTGCTTTTCTCTGTATCACGAGCTGGAATAACTCTTACTAATTAATCCAAACATTCAGTGGTATTCATAATGTTTCTTTTTTCAATCTTTTTTAGGACATTCAATCATTGATTTTATATTTTACTCTAATTTTTATTTGGACAAAATGATCAAGGTTCTGCTCAAACTTCCATTAACTTACCCAATCATTTGAAAACTAGTCATAGCATTAACATAGTTTCCTTTACTTGGTAGGTTAAATGCACAATTAACCTTCCACATAACTTGTAATCAAGATTTATTTTTTTTCGTATAAAGAACTAATGAATCAACCAACATATGATTTTTTTTTTTTCAAATAAGGGCTAAAGTTTTGATCCAATGTTCAAAATTAAGAGATTTTTCAAGGTAAATCATGATCAAAAAGGACCAAAACGGTAAGCATAGTTTTTGGCCAACAAAATATACTAAGATTTGAGGAAGCATTAGCATGGCTCGAGCCTCTGTAAGCTGTTCTGTTGTGGATAACTGATCATAAATCTAAAAGTGAAAAATAATTTAAAAATGAAAATAATATTTGGAATTTTATTTTTCTAAAGAATAAATATTAACATTATTTAAAAAAAAAAATTTAACGGAATCCTAGTTCGTTGGATGAAACCAATTAAAGGATACAGTTTGTTAATGTCTAGTACTTAAAGAAAGTACTTCAAGTTAAGAATGCGGAGGTTTCGTCCCTTAAACCATAATTAAGGCAAACATAGAATACAGGATTGTTGCTTATTAAAAAAATATATATATAGGATTCAGGACTGTCAGCCAGATAACCTTACGAACGAAGGAAACAGTCCATTTTGACATTTGTTACATCAAGCTGTAAAATTTCAGCCCTACAGCCCAAAAGTGATCCGATACTGCAAAACAAAGTGGATTTAAATATAAAACGCATCCTGTACGGGATCTTCTATTCAACTCTTTAAAAGATCAGAAAAGAGTAAAAGACTTATACCTAGGATGGGTGCGTCCAAGATCTCCATGAACAAATTCCTTGATGTAGGTCCCAGCCTGCAATCACGCATTAGTTACACTATTTATTATCATTATTTTTTCAATACAGAAAGAAAAACTAATAAACTAGAGAGAGGATAAAAAAAAGAGCTTGGGCCCTCTCTTGAGGCCATTCTTTTCAACCAAATGAAGTACTCAACTTCTAAAAATATGCTTCCTACATTTTTACAGCATGGACTTGTGGGGTTAGCCAGTAAAAACCATATAATTATAAATTTCAATTTGGTTCAGTAGAATATTTTTTTCTCCATGAAGAGAATACCTGTGCACATAAATGCAAAAGAAAATACTGGGAACTTCCAGCAATCGTTTCAACTTTCATCCTAAAATTTGAGCATAAGAAAATCTAGTTAGTAGTTCCCATGTAGCATTGATTATGGAGATGCCAAACAAAATTTAAATATAAAAGGATTGTACCAATGAATAATCTTTTCACGCTCCAAAGGACTGCGACGATGTAGCACTCTTATTGGCGTCCTCTGCAGTATTTTCTGCATAGAGACATAATCCTTAGCTAAAGCAACACCAAATCTTTGAAACAGCTTAGAGCGTTTAATTCAGTATGATGTTTAGAATTTCCTATTTGCCAGTCACTTTGAAATTCATGCTTGAGAACAATCTGAAACTAACACTGAGTTTAGCCAAAAAAAGAAAAGAAACTTACACTCTTGACTGGAAATATGGATCACATTCTTACTCTCATCATTCTAATTGGAAGAACACAACTTTAACAGCAGCTTCACAGGAACCAATTGACCAACATGTAGGAAACAAGATAGGGTGTTCATGCTGTCCCATTTAAGAAACATGACTCTCTTCAAAGTTGTAACATCCAAATAATTCAAATCTCATGACTAGTTGAGAAAGCTCAAGTCACAAAGCTTGGAAGAGGTTCTGCTTTCACTAATGTCAGATTGAGGTAGTGACATTCTTATAGTTTATCTTGAAATGAAAATTAAGCACTCCATAGCAAAAACACATTGAATACCATATTTCACTCAACTAGCAAAAGATATATGGAGAAATTCAATAAGTACCCTAGCATTTGAGCAAAATCTATCATTAGACGAAAAATTCCACTGCCACTTCAAAGTTCCAACATTACTTAGAGGTAATGCTTCCAAATAGGACCCCGGTTAAGGTAGACCAACATTAGTGGCCAACATAACAAGCTATAGAATATGAAGACAACAAAGTTGGATGGTCTTGATTCTCCATAGCCCATAACAATAACACTGCTTAAAGACAAGCTAACACTATGCTGAACCCATCAGACTAGTAATCACCAAGAAAATTGAACACAAGCAAACTAGAAATAAGCATTGATGTCATGTTCGCCAATACACAAAATAGAACCGGTATGTCTCAATCACATTTCCTCATTTGCTTGCTTGGCTACATTAATCCTTTAATATAAATTTCATGGCAAATACCAAACTCAATAAAAACTTACCAAATCCTTGAGTGAACACAGAGATTGCAAATCTTCATTGTTTAGAGGACGAGAAATCCACACTAAAGCAGCATATTGCTTCTGTGTGATTAACAAATATTGTAATAATAAAAGGATGAGAAAAGCAAATACAGAAGGACGCATGAAAGCCATAAAACAAGAACTATGAACTAATATCCAATTAGAAGCATACTACAAAACCTGTTTTTCTGCCTCTCCTTCCCGCATGAGATTCCAACCATGGCTACCAACCAACTTCAGATTTTTCACTCTAACCTACATGAGCATTTGTTATATATTTCGTAATAACAAAAACAATTGACATATAAACATCACCACAATTAGAACTAAAATGTTACCAATTTATTTTCCGAGGTATTTATCAATTTCTCTATATCCTTTACGAACAGATCAGATGGAACAAATCTTGCATTTTGCACCTCAACAAGAAATGGCCTGCCAGGACCCAACATTCGGACCTAGATGAATAGTTCTAGGTCAGAGACATGGAAGTTTATTAACGAAAAAAATTTTAAAAGGATAGAAAGTACAACAGATCTCTTGTACATCAATATCTTCTCTGCCAGCAGCATGAAACTTATAGTTATCACCATGGCACTTTTGAAGGATGTTTCCCCCAATTATTTCCTAAAATTGGCACACATTGTCAACATCGCTAATCAAAAGGAAGGATCACAACAACTATTTGCCAAGCCAGGCAATACCTCGACAGATGCTTCCCCCATTCTTTCATCATCAATGATCCAGCGTGTTTGACTCACATTCCGTGAATACTACCATGAAAGTAACAACATCAATTTCAAGTTGCAAAAGCAATTAAGTCCAGACTTGGCAAACCATTTGCTTAAAAAGGACCAATTTCATCTATACAAGTTTTTTTAAAACATAAATCATTCACAAATTATACTTAGCAAGTCCTTGATGACTTAAATCTAAGAAACTGACAAAAGGGAAATTGTCTCCCTCATGTGAAAGATATTTGTTAGCTGAGATAATCGCAATATTACAAAGCACCAAAAAAACTTGCAGCTGACATTGGGTGCTATAGCAAAACATTTTGGTGTAGTTGCTACATTTTGCATGCTTGAACATGTAAACATCTTAGAGAGATACATCTATTTTTCTTTTTTCAGAGAAATAGATTTTAGTAGTTATGGTAACTTGTCACTTTAGCTTGTCCATTTTGTTAGCCTCAAAAATCAAGGTAAAGAAAGGTAAGGAATATGATAATTTAGAACATAGCTAGAAAGAAAAACACTTAAGCAAATGCCATCTTAGAGGCCCAAAGGTAGCAAGAAAATAATCATGAGACACCCTGTTGTAGGGGGGGCGTGTGGGGAAGGGGAGAAATGAAAACAAATAGATCAAAATCATATCCTACCACAACACAATGAAGAAAGGGACAAAGAGATCAAAACACAGACATATCCGCCGCATAGACCATGTAAGAGAAATAGATTTCATATGTGGTACTTTACAACTCTGATGTCAATGCATCCAAGATTTCTATGATGTTTCGATTTACAATAACTTAATATTTCATTGGAAAATCGTCTTTATTCTGTTAAAATTTTGAAAATATCATTATTGTTGTAAAGAGATTTAATATAATAAGGAGCAGTAGTCTGTTTCTTCAGTGAAAGGAAAAAGAAAGGTCCTAACTACTAGATTACCTTCAGGTATCTTCCACCAAAATAGATAGGTGCCCTGTAGCAATAGACCGTAAAATGGCAAGGTTCGATTGCCTAGAAAGCAAGAGTGGTAAGTTAGTAACAAATCCTATATAACCTTATACATAAATGAATAACTGAAGCTATCAGAGGGCTCCCAACTTCCTTTTCCTATGAAAAATAGAAGAAATACCATTCCCTCAACAATTTCATAATGGACCTACCATATAAGACAGCAAATTATCATGAAAGCACAGCAAACCCAATTCACAAAGATTTAGTCGTAGCAAAGGGGTAAAAATTCAGAATTACCTTTTCTAGCAAAAGTGCACAGGACTCAGAGGATTCATTTTCTAGTGAACTATTGAAAGGATTTTCTCCAACTAGATTGGATTCAACCATGGAAGAATCTGAGCATTCACTGTAAGGAACTGTGGAAACATTCGCAATACCCACTCCATTTTCCATACCTACAAATAGTCCCAACACATATTGGTCTAGAAGAATAGCTAAAACAAAACAAAATTGAGGATTCTTGTGATCCCTAAACACCATCTCTATCATATTGTGAACAGAATCAAATAAAGCTATGAAATATCATTCACCGTAAATAATATTCATGCAACTCTTTTGCTCAAAAGTATGTCATTAGTTATGCACCAGCATGTACCCCTATAGACATACTGCATGAGTGTAGGCATGCACACACACATCAAAAGTAAGCAAACACTATATCTTAGCATTTGAGATGAAAATTTAAATCCATAAATATTTACCCTCAACCTTGGTTAACAGTTAAAAAGTCTTCTTTTTTCCTCAATATTGTATCTCAGGTAGTTGGGAAAAAAAAACATATATATATATTGTATCTCAAATAATGTTACACCTAACAAATACAAGTAATGTACATAGACAACTTAGGATTCTCAACAATAAGCATTGCGCCCTAATAGTGCTGCTAGTTGAGCCTATAATTGAATGTGGCTTTGGCTTCAATTGTGTTAGCAAATTGCAATTAGAAATCCAATCAAATATTCATAGGAGCACACCTAAACAAAGGACTCTTTTGGATGGCACAAATACACAAAAAGAAATCAATAATTAAGAAGGCTCTAAATAAAATCCCATTATCTTAAAATGAAATAATCATCTACGCAAGCCACAAACATCTGATATTTTGATAATCATGTAAAAAAGTAAAAAAAAAAAAATACAAGATGGAAATAAACTTAGACATGCCTTTTTTTCTCCTCTTGCAACTCTTATCACAATCTGAACACTTTTTAGCCTCTTTCGATGACTTAGAGTGACCATAAGTCAAACGGATACGAAAAGAGTTCGTGCTTGATTTACAGTCCTACAAAACTTCAATTCTGTAAAGGATTATTGGAAGAAACATAACTCCTATGTGAAAAATAAATGGTACAAATAAGATTTGGTATCTTCTATATTTTGATGAGTAATCACTAGCTTGCCAATAGTTATACTAAAGATATAGATGATGTTCAAAAAGTAATGCATAAAATCTAATTATGGCATTTCAGCTTACAACATGGAATAGATAAAATAATTCACTTACAAGAAGATTTTCAAGAGGATATGCTAGAGAAAACTTTAAGGCATCCTTTGTAGAAATACATCCAAAATGTAACTTTTCTTGGAACCAAGGCTCATCCGCATATTTCATTCTCATATATGACCTACAAAATTTTAACAAGAGAACTTGCTTCCATTCATATTGAAAACTGAAACAAATGGTAGTTTAACCAAATGTAGAGTATGTTTTGGGAAAGGAAAGGATGATTATTTCTTTTCTCCTGAATCTTAAAGTATTCAGCTGCACATTTGATTATGCAAGACAAAGAATCCCCGGACTCCAGAAAATCACTACATTAATTCCTTAATTGTTTCAGATAGCGAGAAAGGAAGCAAGAACTATAAGATGCTGCCATCATTGAACTACATTAATTCCTTAATTCTATGTGTTTTTCTTTAAAAAATGCATATTGCTCATTAGTAGGAATAGATTCTTACTGAATTGTATTTTCATTTTCAAGGATAACAAGTGGTACTGAAACTTCGAGGGAAAAGCTATCAATCTGATGGCCATCTTCTTTAATCATGTCAGCAATTACAACGGCCATCTCCTCTGGAGTATCCTTTTTCACTAAAGTCTTTGAGTCATTGAAAAATCTGAACTGCAGGATTCCTAAACAAAGGCTGCAAAGTTTAGGATCACATTGGGGTTCCTTGGAACTACTAGAGTTTTCACATTTTCTAAAACAACTATCCATCACATCTCTGTCCAAATCAGTTGATCCTCCAACAATGGAACTAATCATTGATGATGAAAGCAAGGAGCATGAATAGATGCGCCCTTGGACCCCAAATAGCCGAAAGATGCAGCGAACACATATCTGCAACATTGTATAATACAGGAAAGATGTGACAATATTTTATAAGCATCTATAACCCAAGTTTCATGATGCCATGAGCGATTTCTATTTTAAAGCATACTTTAACATGATCAGTGAAATGCCTAATATGATCACTTCAATCACACCTATTATCAGCAGGTGGAATTCTTACCAAATTATCAACATCAATCATTATCCGGATCAATAAGGTTAGTTTCTCAACAAGAAATGCAATGTATAACCAAGGCTCTAGAATGAGGAACCAAAAGACATAACATTCATAAAACTCTGTTTCCATTTGACTGCCATATAAACATACATAATGATCAAGGAAATTTATTGGCATCATATAAGACCCATCGTAAACTCATACTGATAGTAACTAGAAACTTCATTATTCCTTGAAAACTATAGAAATTTTGGAACCGTCAAATTCTCCACTTAACATACTAAATCAACTTAAAATTCCTATACAAACACAAAAATGAAAGAAAATAATAGTGAACGAATATCAAGAAAAGAAATCAATTTCAAACGCACCTCTCGAGACAACAAGTCAATGACAGCATTTGTAGGCAAACTCTGGATAATATTGTTCAACTCAGAGGAACCAACCTCAAGGACATCGGAGAGTAGGTGGTGTGCAGAGGTAGGCACAACATGCTTCAACTGAGGTTCCTCCAAAGTGCTCACGACTTCACTCTCATCCAACATTTTGAAAAGTTAATCCCTTCTTAACTCTCGCAGCAACTACAAAACGCATTAAACTTGAGAGCAATGTTTTAAAAACCGGATTGGACAACGAATCATAAATACCATTGGGTCATAGTTTTCATAGTTCAACCGGTTAGATCAACGATTAACCGATAATGTAATAATTAAATAAAGAACAATATTATATATATAATAATATATGTATAAGAAATAAAAATATCAAATTGTTAAATAACTTAAAACTAAACTTAAATAATCCAATTTCGTAATAAGTTAACAAGTTCATATGGTAATAATATATGTCAAATCATTTAAACGAAATTGGTGAAAAAGCATTGACAAACATTATCATGTCATGACAACCAAATTATTTGACATCATGGTCAAAAACAAGTTTAAATGAAGGTTAAAAAGATACTCCTATAAGATTAAAAACAGGTTTAAATTAGTTTTAGAAAACAAATCCATTTGAAATCATGGTCAAAAGTTTAAATGAAGGTAAATTTTCTATCAAAAAATTATTTTCCAAACAACTTCTTATGCCCGTATGTGCTTATGTGCCCAATTAGGAACAACAATCCTTAGCAACTGTGAACAAGCACATCATATAAAGCTACATTTAAAGTGTGATTTGATGGACCAATTTCACCATAATGTGCGAAATATAAAAGAGAACCACTTCATATACGTGAGGTCAAATGAAACATAAGAATGGAAAATTTACTTGACCTTTTGTAACCCGATCAAAGAAACATGATTCACTTTAAAAGCCAAACAATAAAAGTAATGCTTAATAAATCAATTATTACTTTTCTGACACCAGTTTTCTCATATTTAAATCACATATGTGAAGAGATAAATAATTTGGCAAGCTACACTTTACCACTAGCAGAGGTGCAGAAAAACAACACCAACATAACATCCGAACCTTTTGAACCAATATAGCTTATGAGAGAATAGAGTATGAAGCCAAGTTTAAATAATATCGACAACTATTTTTTTTCTAGCTCCACTAAAAGGTACCCTTACAAGATTAAAAACAAGTTTGTTTGTCTTATTGATATAAAACACACAAAACACAACAACTGACCATTTATTCCAGGACCCATGACGACCAAATTTCCAAACATCTTTGTGCTACGAGGATACCACAATTCACCCACAAAAACATCCTTAATATACTATATACAAAACAGAGGCAAGATAGGCAAGCATCCTTAATATACACAACACAAACGATAGAAGCAATCTGTGGGTGTAATAGGCACCATAATTCATCCACCAAAGCATCCTTAACACAAACATGATTTAAAAGCTCAAGGAAATTTCGAAGCTTCAAACCTTTAGACCAAATATTCAACTCATTGACCAAACAAAGTCTAACAGAGTTAGAAGAATTACCAGCCAAAAAAAACGCTCACAAAAAAAGAAAAAAAGAGTTAGGAGATTTACCAGCCAAAACCCAGAAGACGCGATTGTGACAAGGAAGGGAAGTCACGAAGCTTCGCACCCTCGCAGAGGAAGGGAAGACGGAGCTCGCGGAGGCTGGAAGGGATACGGACGACGGAGAGACGATTTTGCCGATGGATGGAGGGAGAATTTGGGTCTTGCCGTTTTTGGGATGAAATTTTGGATTGGTTTTTTTTTTCCATACTTTTTATCATTTTTTATTTTATAAAATAATAATATTTAATCAATTTATAATAATTAGAAATATATAAACAAGAACCTACTCGGTTCTGGCTCAATGACAAGTTCCAATTCAAAAGGGTTCAATTTGGTGCAAATAACAATCCAACGAGTTCAACTGTTCGATTCTTCAAACATTGATTGAGATATTATATTACCTGTTGTCCAGCATACAGAAAATGAGAGGGAGAGATGGTAACATTTCTTTTATTTGAGCACTTGTAAGGTTACAATTGGGATGGAAAGAAAAACATTCTTGAGACATGACTATTATATAATCTACAAACATATGGCATTTCTATTTATACATTTACTTTAGAG
Source organism: Adenanthera pavonina (assembly GCA_026686845.1). Classification (NCBI taxonomy): domain Eukaryota; kingdom Viridiplantae; phylum Streptophyta; class Magnoliopsida; order Fabales; family Fabaceae; genus Adenanthera; species Adenanthera pavonina. Next base: position 44,913,712 of record JAIVEN010000001.1, on the reverse strand, counting down.
AAAATCACAGATAAATGCTATGGGAGACAAAAAAGAATTACAAAAACATGCTTTAAATTTTGTTATTTACATTGACTAAATTGTAAATATTATTATAGTGCGAAAAGACCATTTTGTCCGTCCCTATTTTTCCTCCTCTCCCCTTTCCTTTCTCTTTCCTTTGGATTTCCCCTTTTTCTCCTCATTCCTCTCACATCACGGATAACAAATTTAGTAAAAAGCCAGCTAGATCCTTCCTCTTCTCCGTCCTTCTTATATTGTCTCCCTCCTCTGCGATGCCCACGTTGAGATAAAGACTCAAATTTGTCACTCATCGTCTCTTCCTCCAACTCACGACCCAGGGCTTAAATCCATTGGTCTTCATTTTTGGTGCCGTTATCTTCCTCTATCACCTCATATTCTCTGTCTTCATCTTCATCTTCCCCCATCTGTCTTCGTCTTCTTGTTCCTCCGTTGCCTTCATCTTTTTCTTCCTCCATTTCAACTTCGTCTTCTTCTTCTTCTTCCATGCCTTCATCTTTTGAGCTACTTTTTTTTTTTCCAATTTTGGTTTGCTGGATTGAAATATTGTAGATTTGCTGGTAAATTTTATAAAATGGAAATGTATATAGATAAGTTGTCAATCTAGGTGGATCAATTGTAAATTTATGTAGATCAGTTGTAAATGTGTGTTAGTTTATTTTTTTATCTTCACTTGAAAATGTACATATATCAATTTTATATCAGCTACAAATATAGGTAAAATAATTGCAAATTTACGTGTATTAGCTGCAAATGTGTATGTATTATTTTTTCTTCAACTGAAAATGTATGTATATCAGTTACAAATATAGGTAGAATAGTTACAAATTTAAGTATATCAATTGTCAATCTAGGTAGAACAATTTACAAATTTACATGTATTAGTTGCAAATGTATGTAGATTTATTTTTGCTAGCTATTTGTAACTGATATTTGTATATTTGCAACTGTGTTATTGTTTGCAATTAATATTCGAGGATTTGCAACTTTGTTAGAAAGTATGTGTTGGTTAATCATTAGGGAAGTGAGACAACTTTTGATGGTCGACCAATGTAGGAGAAAGGAAAAGGAGGATGGGTGAAATCGTCTTTTTACGCAACAACAATATTTTCAATTTGATACCTTAGTAGCTTATTATAATTTTGTAAGTTCGAGATATGTTTTTATAATTTTTTTGCTCTTAGAGGTACTTATTTGAATTTTCCCTTCATTGTTATGTAATTCTAAAAGGCATCCAAACTTTTATTTGATTGTAAGATGGACTCTCGTACAATCATCTATAATCATATGTAATATATTGATATACTCGGCTTTTTTTTAAGAGATTAAAATTTTAAATTGTGAAAACAAAAATTTTGAACAGACATGTTAGAAGCTTATTTGATTGATCTTGGTTTAAATTTATACTAAAATATTATCAACCAGCATATAAAAAAAGCAATATTTTAGGTCGGCTAGATAATTAAATTAAAGAATAAATAATTTATAAATTATAAATTCAAAAGTCTTAAATGAAATTATACTTAGATATAAGTAGAGATTAGTGAGTAGATCCTTAATTGCCCAACTTGGGGTGAAGAGGCAAAGTAAGTAGTTGCTATCAGTCTTCGTGAGAAGGTGGTCATGCTTTTATGGTCCTGGTCACAAGCTATTCCTCTACTTCCACATCCAAGCCCACCGAAAAAAAAGTATCGACAATTGAATATAAGATCACTAGACAATGGATATAATATAGGGAAGAGATCACTACTGACTAGATGCATTTTTGCTAATGATAGCGAGGCCTTGTAATTGATAAATGAATACATCTTCCACTGTTGATGGCAAGCCTTAGGAATAGTTATTATGAGGATCTTCTTGTTTTACATATTATGAGGATCTTCTTGAATGTCATTTAAAATGATAGGGTCAAACCATGAAGATCAATGTAGCCACAAAGGATGATTCCGCTATTTCACCATCTTTGATGAGCATTAAAGGTATCTCCTAATTGATACAACAATAACAATAGCATTAGCCTTATCCCACTATGTGGGGTCGGCTATATGGATCATATAACGCCAATGGGCTTTATTAAACGTCATCTCCTCAGATAAATTATTTCTCAAAAGGTCATTCCTTATAATTTCCATTAGTGTCTTTTTTAGTCTTCCTCTACGCCTTTTGATCGGGCTCCACGCCATTTGATCAACTCTCTTTACTGGCTCCTCTTGCCCTCTTCTTTATACATGTCCAAACCACCTTAAACGATTTTTCATAATTTTCTCCTCAATAGGTGCTACCCCAACCTTCCTTCGTATACAGTCATTTCGTATTTTATCCAATTTTGTATGACCACACATCTATCTCAACATTCTCATCTCTGCTACTCCCATCTTATGCTCTTGTTGTCCTTTCAGAGCCCAACATTTACTACCATATAGCATTACTGGCCTTATAGCTGTTCTGAAAAATTTTCCTTTAAGCTTAATAGGTACTTTGAGGTCACAAATAACTCTTGTTACTTTTCTCTACTTTAACCACACAGCTTGTATTATATGCATAATATCCCCATCAATTTCACCATCATTCTGCAAAATCGACCCTAAATATCTAATCTTTTACACTTCATGAATGATTTGCTCTCCAATTTTTACCTCTGAATCATTTTTAATTGGTCTCTTATTAAATTTGTAATGCATATATTCTGTCATACTTCTACTCAGATGGAAACCTTTTGATTCCAACGTATGTCTCCATAATTCAAGTTTAGAGTTGACCTCTTCTCTTGAATCCTCAATTAAAACTATATCATCTGCAAAGAGCATGCACTTTAGAATTTCTTCCTGTATATGTTCTATAAGAATATCCAAAACCAGATCAAACAGGTATGGACTTAAGGAATATCCTTGATGTAAGCCTATTGTTATAGGGAAGTCCTTTGTCACACCTCCAGCGGTTCTCACACTTGTTGTTGCCCCCTCATACATATCCTTTATGACTCGAATATAAGTCACACGGGCACCTTTCTTCTCCATTGCTTTCCACAATACATCTTTTGGTACTCTATCATATGCTTTTTCCAAATCAAAGAAAACCATATGCAAGTCTTTCTCCTTACTCCGGTATCTTTCAATCAAACCCCTTAATAAATAAATAGCCTTTGTTGTAAACCGTCCTTACATAAATTCAAATTGGTTTTCCGAAATACGAGACTCTGTTCTGAGTCTATGCTCAATCACTCTTTCTCAAAATTTCATGGTGTGACTCATGAGTTTTATCCCTTAATAATTAGTACAATTCTGAATATCCCCCTTGTTCTTGTATGTGGGCACTAGAGTGCTCTTTCTCCATTCCTCTGACATTTTCTTGGACCTTAAAATCTCGTTAAATAACTTAGTGAGTCATCAAACCCCTTTCTCTTTTAAGTACTTCCAAACTTCGATAGGAATACCATCGGGACCAATGGTTTTACCATTATCTATTCTCTTAAGAGTTTCTTTTACCTCTCCAACCTGAATCCTAAGATAGAAATTTAAATTGAGATCATCTTCATGGGTTGTTAATCCTTCAGTATCAATAGTCATATCCAATCCATTATTGAAAAGCTTATAAAAGTAGCTCTCCCATCTTTCTTTGATATTATCATCTGCAACTAAATTTTTTCCTTTTTCATCCTTAATGCATTTTATTTGGTCCAAATCTCTTGACTTTCTTTCCTTTCTATTGGCAATTTAGTAAATCTTACGTTCACCATTCTTCTTTCCTAAGTCCTAGTAGAATTCCTCAAAACCTTTAGATCTAGCCTCGCTCACTGCTTTTTAGTCTCCTTTTTAGCCAACCAATAACATTTCCAATTTTCATCGTTATTGCATAGATGAAGGGCTTTGAAACACTCTTTCTTATATTTGATCTTCTCCTGCACACTCTTATTCCACCACCAAGATTCTTTATTCTTAGGTCCAAAACATTTGGATTCACCCAATACTGCTTTAGTGCTATCCCTGATCATTTTAACCATCTTATCCCACAAGATGTTAGCACTTTTTTGCAAGTCTCAATTACCTTCCTCCATAACTTTCCTTGTAAATGTCACTTGTTTCTCACCTTTTAGTTACCACCACTTAATCCTAGGATTTAAAGTTTTTTGACTTTTCAGTTTACGATTTTTAATTAGCACATCAAGGACCAAGACCCTATGTTGTGAAGTTAAACTTTCACAAGTGATTACTTTACAGTCTTTACAAGTTGTTCTATCTGAGTTCCTTACAAAAAAGAAGTCAATTTGCGACCTTTAGACTCCACTCTTATATGTAATTAAATGATTAAATGCTCCTCCTACTTCTTAAAACATGTGTTTACAATCGTGAGGTTGTAAGCCATTGAAAAATCAAGAATGGAATGTACCTCCTCATTTACTTCTCCAAAATCATAACCACCGTGAACTCTCATATATTGCCTTGTCTCTTTTCCTACATGACCATTAAGATCCCCCCAAATGAGGATCTTTTCCTCTTGTAGGATATTTTGAACCAAACCCTCCAAATCTTCCCAAAATTTTTCCTTAATATGTGCGTCTGACTCTACTTGAGGTGCATAAGCACTAATAACATTGAGTTCCTTACAAAAAAGAAGTCATTTGCGACATTTAGACTCCACTCTTATATGTAATTAAATGATTAAATGCTCCTCCTGCTTCTTAAAACATGTGTTTACAATCGTGAGGTTGTAAGCTATTGAAAAATCAAGAATGGAATGTCCCTCCTCATTTACCTCTCCAAAGCCATAACCACCATGAACTCTCATATATTGTCTTTTCTCTTTTCCTACATAACCATTAAGGTCCCCCCAAATGAGAATCTTTTTCTCTTATAGGATATCTTGAACCAAGCCCTCCAAATCTTCCCAAAATTTTTCCTTAATATGTGCGTCCAACCCTACTTGAGGTGCATAAGCACTAATAACATTGAGTGTATCATGTCCAATAGTCAATTTTAAGGATAAGATCATATCTCCAATCATTCTGACTCCTACCACATTCTTTTTCCAATCTTTGTCCACAATAATACCAACCACAATCATTGTTCTAACCTTCCCTACGCACCAAAGTTTATAACCAGTAGTATCTAAATCCTTAGCCTTTTCTCCCACCCATTGAGTTTCTTGAAGACATAAGATGTTAATTCTCCTTCAAATCATAGCATCCACCACCTCCATAAATTTACCTGTTAACGTACCAATATTCTAAAATCCAAATCTAATTTTGCTTTTGTAGGCTAACTTCTTTACCCACATCTATCCAGCATGATGTGGGAACCCTTACTTATTTAACACTACACCCGGGCGCTGATGTAGCGGCTCTAGCTCATTTGACACTGCATTCGAGTCATACAACATGTTACTTCTGGGCAACGATCTAGTCTTAACATATATACGTTTCTAATCCATGTCATAAGATTCGACAGATTTTTATGTTGGTTGTCAAGGGCTTAACACAACCCTCCTCCTTTACCTGGACTTGGGACCGGCTATGACACTACATAGGCGGAGTTATATCTCCTAATTGATAGTTAAGACTAATTCTTTCAAAGTGTAGGATTATCCACTTCTACTCTTTCATCTTTGTCTGATATATAAACCCAACAATTTCAATTTTCCAGCATCACCATGGATCTACCTCCAATTACATTATGATGCAACTAACTAATGCTTTAGTTAGTAACCAAAAATGAAGAGGAAATGGTAAGGAGATATTGATAATATCCCTACATTAGTGTAGAAAATATTGAGCCTACCTCAAGCCTCCAAACCACATTTCAGTATATTTTTTCGGTGAGACAGCCACATTTCAGTATATAAAAGCCTCACCAGGGTACTCATGCAGAAGAAAACGGCCTGCTATGCTTTTTATCCTCCCGGAATATCCTCTGCATATATATTTGATGACTGCCCTAACAGCAAATCCCAGTGTGCACAGCCCATGCAATATTGGCTGTGAGAATCTCTAGCAACAAGTGTTAAAAAAAAAAAACAAAATTAGACAAGCCAGCCTCAACATAACTGAATAAATTCCATATTGCAGAACGTAAATAGAGAGAGGATATAGAAAACGATGCATATCATCCAATGCTAACATGCTAAGCAACTCTAATTGGTTTTATCTTAAGGAGACCTCAGTTTAATATACTTGCTTATGAGAATTTCTCTTTCCTTGCTTCAGACAGAGATAGTTCTATATGGCTGAAATAAGATGCCACTACTTTTCTAGGAATGCCCAATCAGACTCCATGGCTAAAGAAAAAGGAATATCAAATATCTAATTGGAATTTCTAGTATTTCGTACTCCACTGGCAATCAGAGCATAGGGAGGCAGTACTAAACCAGCAACCTTTGCAGTTATGGGATTTAAATGTAGCGGATTGTAATCACCAGATAGTTGATAAATCATTAGTATTTGCACGAAAAAGTTAATTTCTTTGGCCAAAAGGAAAAAAAAGAATAACAAAGGCAAGTACAAATCTATATATAATTATAAGTAGAATGGAGTCATATTATGCATTAATCATAAATAGTACGATTTCATTTATTGGACTCCGTGCCCTTCTTTTTTTTTTTTCCTGTTTTCTTTCTTTTTAAGTGAGTCTTTTTTTTTCCTTATTCATTCATTTTTTCTTTTACAAGTAGGATCTATATTTTCTCATTATTTTAAGTGGGATTAACTTTTTTTTTATTTTCTCAATCTGTATTAATTTTAATTAATACAATTTGATATCTTTTCTTTTGGGATAGGGGAAGTTAATGATAAGATTCTTTTTTAATTCAATGTATTTTAAAGCTAAATAAAACGTCCTCGTGTTCGCGCGTGACAAAGGAGAAAAATCTAGTTAATTAAATAAGAGGATTTTATTAGATAGTATAATTTAACCAAGTTAATGTAAATTTACTCTTGATATTATTAAATATTTCTTCATGCTTTTCTCCTGCATTTATTTTTTCCCCATGGTACACAATGAAACAAAGTTGTCAGGTAAACTGCTCAACTCTACATCATTAGTTTTTTTGACCAACACTCTACTTCATCAGTTGGAGAGTCTTGATTTCAATACATGGACTTCCAAGGGAAGCACATCCAGCGAATCATTACTTTTGAGAATACCTTGTATGAATGGATCAAATTACTAATAAATTTGCTTTCATTTAATTTAATTTACTATAAACTCATTTTATTCAACTGAAATTAAAAGAAGGTTGAACCAAGTAAACGCAATTAAATAAACCCAATTCACTTATTATTGAGGCCATATGATTTGATTGAAGTCTGACTCCAAAATTTAAGCACAAGGTCATTTGATCATAGTTTATTGCCATTCTGTTAAGCACATCATAAACACTTCAATCATATGCAAAATCTGAATCAGGATAATGTCCGCTGAAAGACAAGGAGAAGCCAATGATGCTGCTTTTTGAATAATTTGAATATTTCAAACTAAAAATCTAATCAGTTTATATCTTTTCAGAGTTTAATTTTTAATTTTAAAAAAGCTCGGTCTAGACATTCAAAGTCTACCAATAATTCCATTAGCAGACAATCACAACAGGCAAAATTAGCAGCTCACAGAACTGAGTATTTTCCCCCCTAATTGGATCATTATTACCCTTTCTCGGTTTTTCTTCCCCATTTCCATCCTTAAAACTGCTACTTAGCTAATGAATAAAATAAATATATAACGCCCTCAAAATGAGAGTTCAACAGGTAATTAACATATACTAGCTGCATTAATATCCAGCTAAAAGTATTTAATAAATAAATAAATAAAACTCTCATAATACTCCAGAAACAACGCTATAATAACCAAATAGAAATTTCAGATAGACTATTTTGCGTCATAGAAATCAACCCAGCTGGCCAAAGATTGATCGAGCCTTCTCGGATGAACTCTGCTCAGTTCTCTGGCAGACAATCAATACTTTCAGCCAACATCCACAAAAATGGGATAATTGTAAACAGTTCAACATGTTATAGGCATGTAGTCCTAGTCCTGCAGGTTACGATAATAACAGGGCTCCAATACACGTGGCCCGGCTGCGAGCTGCTGAAAGACTATGAGCTCAACAACTTATAACTCCACATGAATCTAACCAGTTCCAGGTTTTTGTCAAATCAAAAACAAGAACAAAAACGAATTAGCTGGATAGACAATGATGGAGCAAAACTACGTAACTTTACAGTTAATAATTGTTAAACTTGAAAAATCACCAAAATAAAGTTGGAGAGACTGCTGATTACACAAATTATTTATATACCTTCATGAACTCCAATATCTTGAGGATGCACAGTTAGCGGGAGCAACCAGAGCTCCTGACTCAATAATTCAGTGGCATACAGTCATGTTAATAAATAATCCACAATGGTTATTTCAGTTCAGGCTAAATGAACAGTATTGTGCCATGCTGGACAATTTTATTATATTCTAAGAAATAAACTTATCACAATTAAAAAGTGCTTACTAGGTGAGATAGCATTTACCCAGCAGAAACCCAATTAAGTTGGCATTAAATTGTCAACAGAGCCAGGAATAATGATTTCCTACAAAACGAGCTTTCATCAAAACTTCATATAGGTAAGGCTCAGGTCACAAACTATATGATGACTGATTGGCTAAAATAACAAAAACTATAAGGCGATAGCTTACCAAGGAAAAAGATAAAAATACCAAGCAAGCTCAGGAAATTGCATATGCGTACAAGCTTCCTGTTAATTATGGAGGCACAATATACATAGTGGGTAAGCATGAACAGGAAATGTCCTAGCACAAGAAGTTGTAGTGAAAACTCAGATCCCTTAATGCTTTACAACAGTAAACTAGTGGGTACAGCTAAATATAGGGTATCCAAGCAAGAAAATTCATATCAATTTTGCAAGTATTCATACATCACACCACTTGCATGTCCCAAATATATATAAAAATTTCTCTTTCAAATATCATTTCAACAAAGATGCACGTGGAGAATTTGGTGTTGATTTACTGTGTCACACTGTAAGAAATTGTAATTTTATACCGGAATCCCAATCAAAGCAGTGAAAGAAAAACTGCAAGAATTTCGTTGGATTGGAATCCCGATCAAATGAGAATCTCACAGGAATATAACCGTACCTTGTCCAAGAATCAAAATAGCATTTGAAGCTAGAGAAATGACATCTTGGATCCTTTCACTCGAGAAAATAACTTGAATAACTGAAAAAGAAAGCAGAAAAAGTATACACAGTGAAGTGTATACAGAAAGAAGTTAACCAAAGATGTTCTAAAATCCCCAATTTCGTATGGAAGGAGGACAAGTAGAATAAATAGTAACAAGTCATGTGAACTCTCATTTGCCAATGAAAATTGAAGCATAGAAAATATATGAAATCAATCAACAGTAGAACACTAGAGCTCCATTTACAAGAGAAAGCAAACTGTGTATTAGAATAAAGTATGCGTATTTTCCTCAACACCTCTAAAGCAAAATCTCAAATTGGAGCCTTGTAGATGAAGAAAATCACGTTGGGAGATCTACTCCCAATTAGGCCCGACAATACGTGAATATGACTTCATAGTACCAAATACTAGATAATTATATACATATTAAGTATGCATATTTTCTATTCATTCAGCTATTAGAAACAAGTACAGAAAATTATAGATTTTTATTTCTACAAATTTAATGAATATTGAATATGGAAGTTAAAATATCTGGTGATGCAGAACAGGAATCATGAACCAAGAACAAATACTAAAACCAAATAAATAAACCCTAAATTCCCAATTACAAACCCCCACACCAAATCAACTGCATTACCTGGAAGATGCAGCAGCTTGTCATCACCATCATTTCCATCAGTTGCATAGTCCATGTCCATTGCCAACATGTGCACAGTACTGTGTCCATCTGATATCCAGAAATTCTGGGAAACTGCAAGATTATAACAGCATTTTAATAGCAAGAAGCAACAGAAGTTAAATGGAGACATGGTTTGCTAGATGGGCATAGAACTACAAACTTTTTTATCATTATATTTTTGTTGTTCTGTTATCTAAGTATTTCTCACATTCTCAACCAAATCAAGAAATTTTGTTTTTAATCATCCTTCGATCTCTGGGCATTCTATATGTAGAAATTCAAGGTTAATGACTCTATAAACTTAATTTATTAAATAGCAACTATGTACATATATAGAAGATAAAAGAAGAGCAAATTTCTACTTTAACTAAAGGACGGGACTTTAAAAATAATATAACTTTATCTTAAACAAAACAGAAAATAAATTAATCCGAAATACATAGAAATACTTTCGAAATAATAATTATAAACAATTAAGCTTTGACTAAAAAAAAAACTTAATTAAAATACACGCATAATAACAGTCTCCATACACGCGTGATGTAGGTAAACTATAGTCCATGCTAATCTTCCAAACCAAAAAATAGTGAATGTATTGTCAGACTTGTAACATCAAATATTCATCAGGTGAAAACTCCAGCAATTAAGAACAACTGAGTTCTAATTCTAAGGTCATGAAAAAATTGAATCAACAAAGTCCCAGCAGTTCCTATTTCATTTTGGCCAAGTTGATAACTGAAAACAGCAAAGATATCAAAATGAGTACCTATATTCCTTCAGTAATTGTAATGTAAAAAATTCACTCAAACTTATCATTATGGACTTGAATTAATAGTAACAAATTCATTTCAAATTGATTTTAAAGAAAGCTTGAACAGCTTGACCCACTATATGATCCCACTAAAGGCATCAGCTGAAAATATACGTGTTATTAAATCTTAAAAATCATATTTTTATGACTCCACATGATAGGATTAGCAATGAAATGGGTACTCAAGTAGGATAGGAAACCCTCTCTCAAAAGCTAGTTATTGAGACAAAAAAACTGACACACTTACATATCTCATAAAGCATCTTATACTACTCAATGTGGGACTTAAACATTTCAATACTACCCAAGTCCCCATCAATCGGCCATTTTGGAGAGCCAACATCCCAGCAATTACACTTTATAACACTTCACTCGACTTTATTATTAATCATAACCCTCCATGATTTAACCCTTTGTAGGTAACCCTTTCCACAACTATTTAGCACCAACTCTGATACCAAGTAATGAGTACTAAAGTGGGTTGGAGAACCCTCTTACAAAAGCTAGCCATTGAGATGGGAAAACCAACCTACTTAAATACCTCATTGAACATCTCATACTATGTAATATGAAATTTAGACATCCCATACTACCGAAATCCCTGTCACAATAAAAAAGACACATAAATAAGGTATGGCATATCCAGTGGCTCGAGGTATTATACTCAGTGGATTTGTATGTTTAATTAAAAACACACACATAGCAGAAGAATTCGATGTGATATTTATTAAAAAAAAAATGAAATTTGTATTTTAAACTCAAATACTTCTAACAGTAACTCGTATCGATCAGATTTGCATTAATGTCAACCAAATATCCCTCCTTTATCAAGAAACAAATCAAAACATATAGTTACATAGGATGATTTTTTTCCTGATAAGATTGCCACCATCTGAAATTTTAGAAGAATGAAATGTAGGTAGCCAAAGGTCAATCAACTCCACATGGAAATGGGCATAGCATCTCGTATTCATGATAATTTAGATCCACTAATGACCACTCTCCCTTATTCATTTACCCTAATTCTGGAATTCTTACATAAAAATATGCATCTTCCCAGCGATGAGGATTAGTAGAATAAGTAATAACAACAGCCAAAAAACATTACGTCATATGATATGAACTTCTTAAGCAAGCATTCTAGTCTAACAGAATTTCAATAGATGCTTCTAAATGAAAAGCGGACTAACGTTTTAGCACCTTCTACATTCCTCAGCCACCACCTTCCTATTTTCTTGATGATTAAATATTGTGTCATATTTTTTTGTTTGAAATATAAACTAAATATTTTTTTTGTTTGAAATATAAACTAAGTATAGTTTTGCGAGGGAGACATCCTTTATATACTTAAATAAAAAACTTTCATCTATTTGTAGAAGTACATGCTGTGAAAAAATTACTAACAAAATGTAGATTGTGTTGGACTCACAATTGGAAAAAATGTGTAATGATGATATAAAATGGATTATCTGTTCAGTTAACATCCATTTCTTTTCCAGTTAAGCACACAGTTTTTTTTTCCCTTGAAAAAAATGAAAGAATAAGAAATACTGTCACGCTCCATAAATTGTTGGTTTTTCATATGATTGAAGGACAGGCTGCACTTGTTGTAAAAACACATTATTTGCTCAACACAAACATGAATACTGTAAATCCTTGATTAGTTAAAGGATTATAATGCGACTTTTTACCCCACAAATTGAATAAAAAATATAGAAAACAAGGAAAAAGAGAGAGATGCATACTCATAGAGACATCCGGAAGAGTAGCCATATTCTGCACTTTCATTGTGTGAGTCAACTGCCTCGTATGACCAGCAATATTTGCTCCCATAACAGAATTAGACAGACAAAGTAAATGTAAGTCCCCAGCTGAGTCTAAGATCAGAAACTTTTTTTGGGACAGGGCCTGAATGGAAACTGCTTTTGTTGCTACCGATACCCTTGTCGTGGATTTTCGTTCCACTTCATATCTCTTCAACACCACAAAACAGGTGCCTCCATCTTTGTCATCTTGTCTAAACTTAGCATTCATCTGCTTCACTAAAAGAAAAACAACAAAGATTAGATGCAATGATAAAGACTTAAGGAAACAATTTCAAATGAAATTTAGAAACAAGTAGTCAGGTATGATATTCCTACAGATCTACCCTGTAATGAATTATTCATACATAGTATAAGTTGATCTTGACACTGCTAGACAAGACTCCACTTGTAAGACAATAATTCAAGATTGAACCCCAAGGGAAGGTGTCTTAGAGGCATCTTTATGTTACTAAACAAACAACAGCACCATGCGTTGCAGCTGGTTTTAGAGAATAACAAGAAAACAACTTGCTGGAACAAATTATGATGGAAGAACTTATCATAATTAGCCAGGCTAAGATCGATCTTCAACAGACTAGTGCCATTCAGAATAGGGCACAAATACTACACTATATATTTAGGTCACCAGCATCAACCATCACCCGGTATGAACTACAGCAGGACAGAGGTATAACAATAGTTGTAAAACAGAATAAATCAGTCCATTCAGATCCTACTTTTATAAACACAACACACCACATGCTCTTACTAGATGATTACTAAGTTCAGAAACTGTATTAGAGTTTAATGTAAAAGTTGTGATCCTTGATGATTTTTTTAATGGTTTTCAACTCTGTCCAAACTTCAGTCCAGATGAACCTCGACATTCCATCAACTTCTATGAAAATATTCATCTCTCACACTTAAACAGGCTTTGGAATTCTTTGAGATCCAGATATACGGAAGGAAAGCGTATCAGTTGTTTCAATCACAGAATGTTGGAGATTAAATCCAAAGGTGTTAAGCCATTTTTCTTTACTAATATATAGCTAAAATTGGAAATTGAACCTAAGACTCGATCTTTCAAAAGACAGAAAATCAAGTTGCAACATATCAATGATCAACGGAGTAATTGCTTTTGCCATAAACAGCTAATAAAGATAATTTAGGATCACTCACTAAACTAAACATGCATTAGTCATGTTCTGTAAACCAGGAGTAACATGAGGATCTATATGTGAAGTTGGTTAGGCCAAAGGTTCAAAGCTTCAAATTACCAAAAGTGGTAAATGAGTGGAACTTGCGTATCTTCATCACAAAATACGTCAATTATTCTAGAAAAATTTTCATACAGCTGATGGAACTCCACAAATATTAATGATAACTCTAATGAATAACAGAAACATAATACAGCTAAAAATTCTATGAATTAGAATGTGGAGTCAAATTAAGATGCCGCCAGTTCCTCTTAGAGAAGATTAATGCAAAAGAATCTCAAGTTGATCATAACATTTTCTTGGATAAGACTCGGGAGCTATGTAGCTTTAAAGAAGATAGGCATTCAGATGTCCAGTCGCAGACGTTCATGTCAAGCCAAAGATTAGCAGAGTTTGACAACACTCTTTATCAAGAAGTGTGCATAACTATGCAATAAAAGGTGCCACATTCTTTTTTATTCCGAGTTGCAATTATCTGATAAGTAACATCAAATATTTTCTTTTTCTGATTTCTTAGTTTGAAGAAATAAGTTTCATTGTGACGTATGGTACACGTTGAAAGCACAGTATTGCTGACGAATATTAGTGCTCCCAGGGCATACATGATAGATAATAACATACATTCCAAGATGAGAATAATGATTGCAAGGAAGAGATTTGGCATATGAATTGTGAATTGATGAAGTTAGCTTTAATGTAGATTGCTGGGTATGCAGATGCACAGAATTTATATTACCTTGGTCAGTGTGAAACTACCTTCCATTCATAATTGGTAGAACTGTGGCCAAACATTGTTTCATTTATCTAATAACGTTCCCAATGATTTTACCAAATATATAAATAAATAATCTTCCCAATGAATAAATACCATCCCATGTAACTTATACTTTCAGGTAAAAATGCCAACACAATAACAGCTATATGACAACAACAATGATTTCCTGAGATTGCAATGCTCGAAGGAGGGGGGGAAAACCTGAGACAACATCATTAGAAAACCCTGACTTGATCTTCACAAGAGCACAACTGGCTAGGAAATCATTATAGTTAGAGGAAAGAAAGCACCAAAAAACACAAATGAGGGGGAAAATTGAAGCTTTTAAGATCTGGGGGTGGTGGGGAAGGGGAGGATTTTTTTGTTATTAAGGACATGGCTTCTACTCTTGCAGCATCGTCAACTACAAGTAACTGACAGAAGAAACCCAAGAAAATAAGACAAAGATGCTAAGTACATATCCTCACTTCATCTGAAGCAGTAGTTTGTAAAATGCTAAGTATAAGCTCTCACAGAAAGTAATGTCATGATTTTTCCTCTCATTGAAACGCATTCATATTCCTTTTCTCTTTCAATCCTTCGATGCTTCATGTAAGTTCAAGAAAAGTATCTTCAGCACACAACCGAACCAATGACAACAAACACTCTCAGAATGTTACCAATAATAAGGGATTTACTTGTTTATTTTCCAGGAATAATCCCACCAAAAAAAAAGAAAGAAATTTACAGGGAAAATTATGAGAGCCAGCATCTATAATCTATAATCTACAATTAAATAAATACTCACCAGGTCCACGATGTTTTCCGATTTTCCACTCCACATCACCATTGCAGGTTACCTCCGAAAGCCCTTCCATACTTTGGCCTTTACCTCCTCGATCTCTAGCTCCATGTTTCCTATAATCATTACCAATGATTCCATTTGGTAGAGAAGCTCCACTATCTGACTTAAAATTCTTAACTTTATTATCTCGCCCCTTTACCAGTCGCCTAAGATTGAAAACCCTAACTCCATTTTCTTCCCCTAAAAGCAAGAACCCAAAAGACATGCTGAGAGACCAAATGGGCTTAGAACACTCAATCACAGCACATCTCATTAATTTCACTACCACACCATCATCAGCACCTTCATCACCACGCTCCATCTTGGCCCCAAACACCCAGATTTTCAAGCTCGAAACGGAGTACATCACGAAGTAGTTAATGGACCCAGCTAGTTTTATCGAAACCCCGTGCTTAACGTTGACCAAAACCCCCAAATTCGACTCGAATCGGAGGTCTTTCTGTGAACACACAACTCGGGCTTTCGCGAAAACCTTGCTCTTCCGCAATATGTAAAACCGTAGAAGAATATCGGACCCAGCTCTGTGGGGGCCAGATACAATAAAGAGAACCCGAGGGGTAGAATTAGGGTTTGAGCTCTGAAGGAGAAGGAAGGTGGAGGATGAAGAAGGGGAAGGAATTAGCGTCTGTAGAGAAGGAAAGGACGAGAAAGAAGAAGAAAGAGGAGAGAAGGAAGGGTAGAGAGAGAAGGAGGAGTCAGAGTGCATGAGAGCAAGGGAAAGAGAAGTGGGTTCAAAGAGAATGGAGGTTATGTGAGGAGAGAAGAGAGAAGGATTCGGGAGGGTAAGCTTGGAAGCTTGGACAACAACCATTAGAAGAAGAATCTACGAAGCAGGAGTAACTGAAATTTCTGTTAGAGAAGGCATTGATTTGGTTTTGAGAAGAGAGGTGGAGGAACATTATTGCCTGGGTCTATCCGTGCTTTTTATTCCAAATTGGTTTTGATTTAGGCGTTAGGAGATCCAAGATTGAAATTTTAATAGTCGTCCCAAGTCGTAGTAGTTAAATTGACAAGACAAATCTGGGATCAGTAGTTAAAGCCATGATAAATCTATGTATATTTTGTTTCAGATAAATTATGATAAATAGTATTTTCTTTAGCCATAACTTATTTGTAAATATTTCTTGGAAAGAATTTTTTACATTTTTATTGTTTTTTATCAATAATAAATAAAAAAACCACCTAATATATGTTGTATAGAAATGGAAAAATGTGTTAATTATTCACACATACACGTACACTTCAATCTAAATGTATTCGCCTGCTGAACAATTAATTAAAACATAATAAAGGTTATTATTCAAAAAAGAGGCATTTAAAATTAATGTTATCAAAATCAGACTTAATATTGAATTGATTGGGTTCGATCCCATTTTGATAATACTATTTACTGATAATACAATTTAAAATATACATTTATTTACTTTATTATATAGGCTAAGAGTTTGTAGTACTCCTGCTTATTAAGGAATAAAAATACTTAGTTAATTTAAATATAATTATTGAGCTATCAATAGTCATATGAGACTCCAATTATTACAATTATACTTGGGACTTAAACTTGAGATTATCAATTAAGCTAACACACCTCCCTATCAAATGAATTATGTGCTCAGAAGTTATACTTTCTTTATTATCATTTATCTTACATCCACACAGGCTAAGAGACAATCCTACTCTATTACCAAAAAGCAGATTCAAAGATGTTGTCAAATGAGAAGGCCACTTGGAATGTAGTTAGCTTTAGATATCTCTGCTCAGACTTAATTAGATCGGCACTATAAATACCACCACTTGCGATCAAGACAAAATAATATAAACACAAAGTAAAAGAAGGGCTTCAACATGAAACAAGTTGTCTTGAATGGCACATTATCTCCTTTAATAAAACATCCATATTATGAGATAGTTACTTCAAGTTAGAGCATAACGATGAAAAGATTATAAGGCATGTTATAAGTTCCAATTGACTTGTCAAAAAGCCCAAGAATGATTGAAAGGACTAGTTAAAAATCAATATAAATATATGTATTAAAATTAAAATTTATAATCCTACGTACCTCGAAAGAGTGTGGGATACATGCTACTCATAATGAGAGAAATGAGACCTTCAACTTGCTTGGCCAAACTTATGGGAAAGTGAAAAGAGAAGAATAGAAGGTGGCCAGGATTTCCAATAAGGACTATTTATACCAGTCTTCTAAAAAATTACAAGATTGCCCTTATAGTCAAATTAAATAGAATTACTTACTTCAAGATTAATCTATAAGTTGGGGTCTCTCACAGGATGGTTTTAATTGAATATTCTATCCTATTATGGTTTATTCAATTACTAATATGACCTGTTCCATTTTATTAAAACGCATAAATAATTACTTAATATTTGAATAATTATACTATAGATATAAAATTTTGACTATTGATTAATACTAATCCACATATTACAAAACAAATTCCAACATATATATATATATATATTATAGCTCACTTTCAAATTCTGTCCAGGTGAACGGGTCCATATCTCGTTAACACTTAAAAGTGAAAACTTATGAGAATAGATATAATCTTTAGTAAGAAGGAGTAGCAAAGTTTAGCATCAAGTTAAATGAACTTAGCATCATGAATGAATATTGTTGATTTAAAGATTTATTAGTCTCTTGGTAACTGAAAATTATTGATTTGAAAATTTAACTATCATGCAATTAAATTAGATGGTACTGATTTTAGAATTTAGCTGAACTACTTGGACAGTAATCGACTACTATCTCAGAAAACAGCATAATCTCAAAATTAGTTAACTAATAAAGATGGTGAACAATAGATTAATAAGAAAAAGCTCTTGTCCCAAAAAAAAAGTTAATAAGAAAAACTTTCTCTCAAATTAAAATATACATAACTCAATAATTAATAAAGTTTGCTATTTAGTAGTGGTAATATAGATCGGATTGGGTTGTCCATCATGGGCCGAGCTTAAAAAGCCCGTTTTCAAACATATTTTAATTTATATAGCCCAACCTATATACAACGGGCTCATGAGCCAGTCTATAAATCACATTTTTCCCTAAAATACCAAAATCCAAATGTCATCCAAACCTTGCCAATATAATGTAAACAATTTTTTTTACAACATAATTCTTTAAATTAATACATATACAACTGATCAATCATCACTGTCATATCATTCACCAAGAGCAAGTAATTATCTCATTACCATCCATTATCCACCACCAAAAAAGTAAAATAATGTTTAAATTTTATAATTTATACATCACATGGATTAGGGTTACATTACTATTATGCATGGGTTTTTCTATTTTTCCCAAATTATTTTTGTTTCAACTTGCATTTGAAAAAAAGTTTTTGGGCTAAATACAGGCTAGCGGCCCCTTTTTGTCCAATCAAACTGGTTTAGGTCTAAAAGCCCAGTTCTTATATGGGTTTTAAAATTAATAGCCTGACCCTTTTTCTTAACTAAACAAGTTAGCCTCTGGGGGTTCGACCTATATTCATGACTCCCCTTGCTAAAATCATTTCTTTTTCTTACTTTAATTAGGGATTTATGACTTTTTTGCACTACATTGAATCGTAGGAATAAAGTGTAATATTCTATTATTTATTAGCTGTCAATAGTTCGGTTTGTTATAATATAATATTAAATAAAAAACAAATTTACATTATATTAATATTAATAATCAAATGAATGTTATTTACTTCTTAACTTTATACAATATATGTGACTCACTTAAATTATTCATTAAACATAATAATGAATAATATAAACCCCATACATTATGGAATCAGAAAATACAATTTATAGGTTGACAATGATAATATTAATATCAATATATTGATATTAATTGAACATGTTTCTTTTTATATTGTAGGAAATTTGAGATGAGATGCACGATTTATGACTAATGGTCCATGTAGGTTTATAGAGATTCTATATTTTATATTGATGATTTAGAAATTTTTAAATCATGAATTAAAAAAAATTCTAAGTCAAAGAAATATTTGGCGGTTGAAAGAAGCATAGCTGGAGCCTGGATGAAGCCAGATGGGTGGGTTTGCTTGGGTACACTACCGCCGACCGATAAAACAAAGCACCGCCTGCACCGTACCCATACCTACGCTGGAGCCCCCCGGCCTACAAAGTTAAAACGTATCGTTTTGTTTTAAAAAAGCTCTGATATTTATTTTTATTGATGATTTGAACCATATTCAATTGATCTGTCTTATTATTCAGATTTATGACATTTTCAATTCCCATATATACATAAAGAAAAGATGAATAGACACTTCATTATCTATAATAATTATGTTTTTTAAAATATATAATCAATAATATTTTCAAATAGTCTTTTATTTTTTATTTTCTTTACTGCAATATTTTTAGTTTTTGTGTTTTTTAAGTTTAAATATAGCATGCAATGTGGAGCAAGTTATTATAATTTGATTTAAAAACATAAATTAAGGCCTAAATATATAAGTTTGATTTAATTCTTTTAGTCATATATATATATATGAAACCGTTGGTTGAGTCGTTTCAAATTAATTTATTTTCATGTTTCTTGTGAGTTATATACAACAACGACTTAATTAAGTATTTCAAATTATTTTACATTGAATTAAATTATATTTTCAGTAAAAATAACAACACAGATGTTAAGATAAAAAATAATCTTTATTCTAAAACGTCACTCTAATTATACTAATTACAAAAAAAAATTGTTGAATTGGTTAATGTATTAAGGAACACAGGTTTATCAATAAAATTATTCTTTTGTTTTATAGGAACATATGACACAAATACTATTTATAGTCATATGTCTTTTTATTTTTATTTTTTTCAAAACCTAATAGTTTATGTACTTATATATAGTCTCATTTTCACATCAGTCAAAGTTCCCTTGTAGGCCTTGCATCAACCAAAGTTGAATTCTTTTAGTGAAAAAAATAAAAGTTTAGGTAAGATACTCCCTCCACTTATTAAATTAAAGTTAATGTAAGTCTTATAACCTAAAAAGCGCTTGTAAAGTTATTTACAAAAATAAAGTTCTGTTATTAAAAGTAAAATTTTGAACTCAGATTCTTATGAAATTTGGGTTAGCTCATTATCAATTGGATTAATTTTGATTGTCCAAAATTGAATTGTTTATTAAAGTGACTAAACTCAATCAAACCAAAATACTTCTTATGAAATTTGGGTTAGCTCCTTATCAATTGGATTAATTTTGGTTGTCTAAAATTGAATTGTTTATTAAAGTGACCAAACTCAATCAAGCCAAAATACAAGTAAAAATACTCCAATAAGTCATCAAGGGAATTCGATTCTAGAAGCATATATCGTTTATCATTCCACTTTCCTTCCCCCCCCCCTGCGAATGAAATAGTTTTTTTTTTATTTTTTTTATGGAGCGACTGAAATAGCTTTTCCCCTAGGAAAGGGGGCTTCATTTACACTCAACAACTAATTAATAGACTTGACTAGCTACAAGCATTGAAACGAACGCTTCATTTCAATGAGTGAAAAATTTACAGCCATGGAGAAGAAAATAACAATGAAGTATCAAACATAAAATATAATATTTGCAGCAATTCATATTGTTCCAAAATTATAAAAAGTGTAATTCTTAGAGTTCGTATAAGAGACACAAAAAACAGATCGATTAATTTTCTATATAAATATTTTTTAAAATTTTAAATTATATAAATAACATTTTTAATTGATTTAGAAAACTAATTTAAACTTTTAAAGGATCTATTAACAAATTAAAATTAAAGAATTAATATTAATAATTAATAATTAATAAAACACGTGCCAATTCCTTGCTCTCTCATTGACAGCATGCTCGCACTTAGTGTAACTACTCGGAAGCTCCCTCTCCTGCTTTCTCCTCATCGTATATATAATATGCACTCAGCCATCACTCCTACCTCACTCTCTCATCCTCCTTCAATGGAACCACCCACCTCCACCGCCATCACCACCTCTCCGGCAGCAACCTATTACGGTGTTCGCATGCGAAAATGGGGCAAATGGGTGTCTGAAATACGGGAGCCCGGCAAGAAGACCCGAATATGGTTAGGGAGCTATGACACACCAGAGATGGCAGCGGCAGCATACGACGTCGCAGCCTTACATTTTCGAGGCCGAGCAGCACGGCTCAACTACCCGGAGCTTATTGACAGCTTTCCCCGGCCGGCGAGCTCCCGAGCTGAGGATGTGCAGTCGGCAGCTCAACAAGCAGCACTGAAGCAAAAGAGACCAGTGTTGAGAGGGTCGTCAGAGGCAGGCGGTGGCGCTACGTGTAAAGTGGTGGCACCGCCGGTGACGGTGGGGCTATCGCCAAGCCAAATTCAGGCGATAAATGAGTCACCGTTGGATTCACCAAAGATGTGGATGCAAATGGCTGCTGAAGCTGCTGTAATGCCAGGGTTTGATGATCACGAGTCTATGGTATTGTATAACGATGAGGATGGCGATTATATAATAGGGTTAAGTGAATTGGATGAAGTGCAGCATTACGAATCCATATGGGACTTGTAATTATGCTTTTGATTTTGTAGTCAATTAATTGGTGAGTCAATATATATATAGTATACAATTGATAGTTAAAAAATTAAAACTCTTCCATATGAAGAAGAAGGCAAGTGAGACTGTTGGAGAATTCTTCTTTTGTAAAAAAAACAGAGAGAGAGAGAGGTGTTTGTCATGAAGACAAGTCTCTGAAGTGACGTATGAAAAATCATACCAATGAATTTGTCAATGGTTAATTATTTTTAGACTTTTTTTTTTGTTTTTTACAATCCCCCCAACAGCCCACCACCCCCCCCCCCTCCTCTCATTGAAACAACAGCAGAAGAGCAATTGGATATCTCTGACATTAGAGTGTCAAACTTTTGACAATAATACAACTTACCCAATAATTCTGCAGATAAGGGTCCCTTTTTATCCTGTAACAAAAATAACTCAAGATCATTAATATATCAAAATAATAAAATTTATAATATATTACATTATTTACAGGTAATAAATAGTACATCATATTTTTCTAACCTTTTACAATGCCTGTATGAGAAATTGTGTATTGGTATATAAACATGCAAATATAAGCAAGCCATGTGACATTCTACACATAATAGGAATTCAACATTTGCATCAAGATAAAATATTCAAGATTGTGTTATGTTATCTTTGAAACTAAATTTTCTTCCCCCGCACAACATGCATGCACGGGACATATGGGGATGTTTTATTTAGTTATAAAATATCTTGAATTAAAAAAAATTATTATTATCTCTCCCTATTCCTAAAAAAATTGAAATCAAATTATATTAATTAAAGTAACATAGATTTTAGAATTAAAAAAGATTGAATTTGGAAAAATAAAAATAAAAAAAAATGTGGGGCCACCTAAAAAGGGAAAAGGAGAGACCTCACTTGCAAAAAAAAAAAAAATAAATGAAAAAAATGGGACTCACTTAGATAAAAAAGGCAAAAAACAGAAAAAAAAAAATAGAAGGACACGTAATCCAAGGGGGTGAAGCCACATTGTTTGGTTAATGCATAATGAGACTCCACCTTTCTTTTAATTATATATTGATTTAAAAATTAGTTTTATAATTAAATATCGATTTGAAGGAGTAAAATCGCCATTCATTTTCCTCAAATAAAGAAAGACTTTGACCTGCAAATCGTAGTTATTTTACATTTACAAAAGGCTTTAATTACATTGACAAAGGAGTATATTAATAGTTATAATAATACAAAATACTTTCATTTTGGATGTCTTGAATTACTGCCACCAATATCAATATCAAATATCAAATTCACATAATGGCGCATTAATTATTAACAAGCGATAAACTCACCTTATTGAAAACTAAAAGGAACAAGTTGATTTGCCTACTCATTTCTTTCACACACACACATAAGTAGGCTCTGATCATTTCAAAATTTAATAAATTTGAATTCTGTGCAATGAAAAAAAGTACCCTCTGATCCTTAATATAAGACCCTTTTAACCGAATCACACAGATTAAGAATGAGAGTTAAAATTAATTAATTATCTCAATTTTTCCAAAAATACCAATATTTTTTCAAAATTACTTTAATTTAATCTTTTTCTCTTTAGATACATTAAATAGGAGTATTTTTTAGAAATGTATAATAAATATTACCTTACATATTGCAAAGAGTCTTATATTTAATATTAAAATAAAAAGCCCTATATATAGGACTGGGAGAGTAATTGTTTGTATTTTTTTTTCCAAAAAAAATTAGTAAGTGTGAAAAGGGAAATTGATCTCATCACACTGTTTTGTACCTAACTTTCTTAAATATAATTAAATATATAATTAAGAGATTCAATCTATTCATGTATGTTCAGGCTTGTTTTGTTGAATTACATAAGCTTTTATGAATTTAAATGAATGATCTTTTTTATATAAACTAATTAAGTAAAATTTGGATTTTAAATTTAAAATCTCCTGCAAAATATTTATTTATTTATGATTTATGAATCTTATTCCAAGTAAACTCTATTTGGACCTACAGAGAAAGACTTTGGAGATTGATATTAGGGGATTTATGATTGATAGGCCTACCATGATATTGAGGAATCTTTTTTGGAAAAGGCTAAGCACATGCTTCCTACACAACTTGACTATTTCTTTTGTTGGAAATTTAGGTAACATTTGCAGTAGTAGCTGTTAACCAATTCAAATGGTAACTACTTGAAATTAATACCCCTGCAAGGGGAGTAATGAATTTTCGATGCTCTATGATATTATTGTAATAATGCTCTCTCCATTATATAACATAAGCCATTTTTCAAAAAATTATTTTGGTTTAAAATATAGGTTATGTTTAGGTATTCCATGATGTATTAATGATTTTTCCCTATTTTACCTATATATTTAATTAAAAAGGCAGAGAAAAAAGAATTAGATTTAATACATTCAATAGTAGTAATAATGAAAAATACTAATTTTTTTAACAAATTTGATAAGTTAATCAACTTTAAACTCTTTTTCTTAGAATGTGTGAAATTTCTAAAACATGACATATATTATGAATTGAGTAAATGAGGATGAAATATAATAACAACAACAGTATTAGTCTTATCCCATTAATATGAAGTCAACTACATAGATTATACGATACTAATAAACTTTATTAGATATCATCTCCTCATATAAATTCTTTATCAAAAGGTCATTTTTTATAACTTCTCTTAGTATTCTTTTTGGTCTTCTTCTATATCTTTTGATAAGGCTCTAAGTCATTTAATCAACTCTCCTCACTGACTCCTCTTACTCTCTTCTTTGTATATGCTCAAACCACCTTAAACGATTTTTCACCATTTTCTTCTTGATTGCTGCTACTCCGAATTTCTTTTCATATACAATCATTTTGTATATTATCCAATTTTGTATAATCATACATTTATTTCAACATTCTCAACTCTACTACTTTCATCTTATGCTCTTATTGTCTTTTCAAAACTCAATATTCACTACTATATAGTATCGCTGGCCTTATAGCTATTCGATAAAATTTCTCTTTAAACTTAGTAGGTACCTTGGAGTCACAAATAACTCCTGATATTTTTCTCCACTTTAATTACTCAACTTGTATCATATGCATAACATCTCCATCAATTTTACCATCATTTTATAAAATCGACCCTAAATATCTGAACTTTGATACTTCTTGGATGATTTGCTTTTTACCGCTTAATAATTTCTAACTAGCCTTTTGTTAAATTTACAATGTATATATTCCTTCTTACTTGTACTCAAACGGAATCCTTTTGATCTCAAAGTGTGTCTTCATAACTCAAGTTTAACGTTAACATCTTTTCTTGAGTCCTTAATTAAGACTATATCATCTGCGAAAAGTACACTTTGGAATTTACTCCTGTATATGTTTTGTTAAAATATCCAAAATCAAATCAAAAAAGTATGAACTCAATGAAGATCCTTACTATAAACCTATCATTATAAGAAAGTCATTTATTTCACCTTCAAGAGTTCTCACATTTATTATAACCCCTTTATACATATCCTTTATGACTCAAATATAATTCACACGAACACATTTCTTTTTCATTACTTTTCATAACACATCTCTTAGTACTTTATTATAAATTTTTTTTAAAATTAATGAAAATTATATGCAAATTTCTCCTCTTACTCTAATATTTTTTCATAGCCTTTGTTGTAAATGAGAATGACATAAAAAGTAAATATATAAATTTCACTTTCTTTCTTTATATTAATTTTTATATTTTATTTGGTCTTACAAAGCTATATGTTGTAACTACACACATTTCTTTGTATATTGGCTAAATTGAAAAAAAAATGAATTGAACTATTTATAATTTATAAATAATACAACTTACTATAAGTCTCTCCTGCAAGGCCTCCTCCCGGGTGTTGTCATGGTAGGATTTCTTTTTTTTTTTAATTAAAAATTATAAATAAAAACTAGATTTTTCAAAAATTTCACAAATATATATTTTATACAGTTTTAAATTTTTTTAACACTAAAATAATACTATGCAGTAAAAATTAGATCCCTCCAATTTGCCATTTTATGCAGTTTCGTAGTAATTAAAAAAATTAGAAAAATTCAAAATCACAAAAAATACATATTTACATGATCTTTGAAAAATCTATTTTTTTATCTATAATTTTTAATTAAAAAAAGAAAAGAAAAGAGGGACTTGCCACAACAGTACTGTGGCAACACGGACAGACCCCACCCTTATAAATATGATATTTTATATTGATGACATAAGTCAAAGTGGTGGCAAACCCACAAAGAATGAGACTAAAATATAGTTATAGGCATTATAGCATGCAATTGAAATTAAATCCTTTTCAATAATAAAATAAAGGATGTAATGAGAAAAATAAATAAAAAGAAAATATGTATAAAGCTCACTCAATAAATATCACGTGCTTTTTTTTTTCCTTTCTCACATAAATTGACATTTTCAATGTACACAATCTCTCTAAGTGCGATAATCATGTATAGTACATTCTTTCAAGGCTTGTACAATACACGAAATGAAATGGAAAAGAAAATTAAATGAAAAAAAAAAGATAATTTCACGGATACAAAATATCTTTGTCAACCATGAACAAAAAATAAAAAAAAAAGTAAAAAAGAATCAATTATTATTGAGTAATGATAACCAAGGTTTAATAGACATTACATACCACATGCTATGAAATAATGGAACAGCAATCCTTTTCATGAGTTTATACCAAACGGAGTCATAGTATAAATAAGGTAGCGAAAGAACAAGAGAAATCAACGATCCAGAGGTCTGAAGGTCGCCCTGACAAATTCATTCTAGGTTTGGCTCACCTCGATTTGGATTCAAATATTAATCAGCAAAGCTAATCCATGTTTTTATTCTGCATTCAATCAGCAAAGCTAATCCATGTTTTTATTCTGCATTCTACCTTGGTTTGGATTCAACAAGGACCTATGAATTATAAATCCAAACATGCCAGGCCAGCCAACTTAATGTTCAAGAGATAATAACAAGAAATTCCTCCATAAATTCAATCTATAAGAGATAGATAAATCAATCAATCATGAATAAACTTTAAAACATGTCAGAAGTAAGTCCCAACAAACAGATTTCAATCTTCTAAATTTCTCAATAGAATGTACATTATGAATTTCAGGAAAAGAAAGAAAATATGAGGACCACTAATTCCCTTACTCCACACAAGTGAGCCCCAAATTAATCCCTCCCCCCCCCTCTCTCCAAATTTTCACTACAAATTTCTCACAGGATCCAAATTTTCAAGAGCTAATGTGCTAAATATACTTACATGTTCATGTTTGATATGGTTTGCATCTTTTCTTGAAATCAAATATTTTGAGAAGCATATATTTCTCCTGTTAACCAAGCAGCAAAACCAATCCAGAAATCTACATGCTTACCTTAATATTTTTCAGGGTCTTCCAAATACAACCCATTCAGAACCATCATTATGACATCGATAGCTGGCATCTCCTCTCAATGTAACTTCAAGGCTTCTTGTCAAATCATATCCACTCACCATGTTCGAAGATAATGCAAACCCTTGCTTGCAGATGACTTCCAGCCTCAATTCCTATAGTAACAAATTTCAATTGAAGATCTTGAACCTGAAATATGTCAATTATCCTTAATTATTGATGACAGGTGACAATGAAGTTGTAGGCTGGTAGCAGCGACAGAAGCAAAATCAGGAAAAGTTATTGTTATTTTTAGGAAAACTTTTCCAGCAAAAACACTGGAGTCCTAATTAAAAACTTCTTTCCATCTCGTATAGGATGAGAGTTATTTATCTGACGAAGGTGCTGATAAGTATCATTTATTACATATACAGTTGCTCATCACCTTCAATCTTGTCATGGTATATATGAGTAGCTCATATAGTCCTGCCACAATTTGAAACTTAAAAGGGGGATAAATGCAAATACACCCCTTCAGCTTAAGGTCATTTACAAACACCTCTTTAAAAACTGAAAATTAGGCCATTATAGGAGTTGTTGCAAAGGTTGGGAGATGAAATACACTATTAAATCAAAAGGAAGGAAATCAGAAACAAATCAATTTCCTCATTACCAGCAATCAGTGCCTGAATTGAAATAGAACATAGGTGATTAACTGGACAAAACTTGTCAGTTTGAGGCATACGAGGAAAATGCTGAGCATTTAGCAAAAATCTCTATAAAATTCAGCATCTGTGTTCACTTTTCAATAATGCTTGAGTATCTCCTCATTAATTCAGACCACAAAGCTTTTTGGTTTAACTTCTCAAGATGCTTACTTACGGACATGCACACCCGATAATCAGGTTTAAGACCCTTATCCATCATCTCGTGAAGAATCTTTGAAGCCAGTAGCACGTTGCCTATCTTCAAATGAAGAGATGCGAGCAAGCTGTAGTTTGCATTGCATGAATACCTCTGCCTCGAAACAGAATCAATCACAAACTTATGTGCTTCCTCATATCTTTTTGATCTAAAGTAAGCCTTAATTATTGCAGCATTAGATGCAATACAAGGTTCAATACCCCTCAAAATCATTCTATCAAGAAACTCTAATACCAAATCAAAATGGCCACGTTTACATAAGAAGTTGATAAATATATCACAGGTACTTGCATCTGGTAAACCGTATTCCTTTTCCATAGCTTCAAGTATTTGGCAAGCTTCAGCAATTTTTTCCTTCATGCATAAACAACTAATCACCATATTATAAGTAGTTATGTTTGGGGCAGAACCATTTTGCTTAATCTCTTTTAGCAATTTCGATGCCCTTTCACAATCCCTTCTTCTACAAAACTCCCTAATTAAGACATTATAATGATTCACCTTCCTCCCTGCTGTCTCTATTACAAACTCAGCTATGTCAAATGAACCAGAAACGCAAAACATTTCTATCAATGACCAGATGCCTGAATTTTGACATGACCCTCCAACCTCATTTAACACAGACATTATTTTCTTTGCAGATTCCATAATAGAAGCCTTGTCCAAACTTAAATCTAGCAAGAATCCAAATGCTTTCTGTTCCAAGCGTACACATTTAAGATTAAATTCTCTCAAAACGGCAATCATTACCTCATAATTTTCCAATCGCCCACAATTATCAATAACCAGGCTACATATATGTGAATCATAACAAAGTCCAGAATGTGAAGCCTTAAGCCAATCAAAGAATCGCAATGTTGATACTCTTTCGCGAGATAATATCTGAAAAATCTTTACACAAGACGGTATGGACAAAGTTACATTCTTCCTATTCAACTTGGATCCCAAATCATTATCATCCCCTCTTATTAAGTCAATGATTTCAGAGATTTGATTGGCAGTTGCATACGGTGGACACTGATCAATAGAAGCAAAATACGACCTAAGATGACTACAAGTAAGAGGTCTGTACAAATCAATCTTCAAGTATACGCCCCCACCGTCAATTTGAAAAGATGAGGAAGAACTAACAAATTGGGTTCTGGAAATGAAAACCGAGGAATTCAGTGAGCCCGACGAGTGAAAGAGGCGGAAACTGATGAACAAATTTGAAGGGGGTTTTGCGGTACGTAAGGTCGTGGAAGAGATTGATGGCAATAAGGAGTGAAAGAGTACAAATTTCGAAGAGAGAAGCTTGAAGGAGTACCTGATACTATTGCAGAAGTTTCGGATTTCCATATGATCTTTAGGGTTGGCTCGCATTTACCTCAAACCCTAATTGTACCCACCAAATCCCCGATCTCATCGTCACCTTCGTTCGATCTTCTTTCCATAGTTTTGTTATTTTCTCTAGTTTTCATTCCAGAATTAAAATTGCTAATCTGATAATTTTTTTTTAACCTATTACGAAGAATCCATTCATATGAAGAACTAAAAAAAATTCTAACTCCTCTGTAAATATTGCTTATTAATGCTATTCATTTCCATTTGCTATAAAAAATCTAATTAACAATGATAAAATACTAATTTTAACGTAAAAATTATTCTAATTTTAAAGTTTAATAAAATGCTATCTAAATTTTGCACTAAAATAAAAGCACTAAATTTTAAGGTGAAAAAAAAAAGAAATTAAAGCTTTTCTTCAAAAATATAGGTTGGATTGACAAAAAAAATAAATATTTAGGGGAAATTAAAATCAACATCAGAACTTGAGAGGTTGACTAAGGAGAACCTAATGATTGTTAGCAAGATTTCCATTTTGAGCTTTATAAATAAAAAATTATAATGTAAAAGTTTTAACTTCTCTCTTGCTCTAACTCGAATATAAATTAATCAACAATAATGAATAACAACTGTTCCCACAAAAACAATTGACCTTAAATTTTTAAAACAGAAAAAAGCTGTTAATGGTTTTTTTTTTAATTTATGAGATAAATTATAGTTTACCTGTCTTACGTCAATGTTACTGAATCCCATTCACAAGCTTTCTGAAGTTGGGCTCGGCTGGGCTGGAGTTTTGCTATTGTTTCCTTGGGTTGCAACGTTTATATCTATATGATGAGGACAAAACAATGAAAAAGGAACGTTTATATATAGTCCAGAAAAAAAAAAGAAAATGAACGTTTATATATATATATATATATATATAGAGAGAGAGAGAGAGAGAGTGGCTTTTTTCTTTTCATTTTAGGCCTGCGAGGTGTAAAAGGGCTTCTTCAATGGAACTTCGAGTCTACGTTTGGACTGTTTTATTTACCCTTACAGGCCCTCAATTTGTCAATAAATTGTATTCAGACCTTATTATAAAGTGCTTGTTTGCACAAGTTTTATTTGTCAAATAATATGTCAATTTTATCCACGGTGTCTTTTATGCCATGCAAACCACTATGCTTCCTTCCTCTTGTATCCAAAAGCCAGAGCGTCTAATTAGAAGGTTCATTTGGGGCTCTACGGATGATCACAACAGCATTAGTCTTCTCAATTGGGATGCTATGTGTCAACCACTATGCAATGGGGGATGTGGGCTGAAGAGCTTATGTGGACAAATCTGTACTTTTCTTTCCAAACTGGCCTTCAAGCTTGCAGCTGAACCAAATATTTACTGGCTTCAAATCTTAAGAGCCAAATATGGATGGGAGAAAACAAATATCGTGTTTGTAAAACAAGATCTGCTTCCCACATTTGGAGGAGTATTGCCAAGGCGTGTAAGGAAATTAATATAAGAAAATTATATGACGTTAGGACACTAAATTTAGATTAAAAGAAATAATCACAGGAGTTAAATCTCTAAAGATTAAACTTCTAGGACTTCCCCTACTTGTTCTTACTCCCAATCACACATTTTAATAGGATAAGATATGATAGAGTAATTGACATGATAACAGAGGGGACCTAGCTAAGTATAAATACACTCTAATATCCTCTCATTATGAACTTATAAGTTAGACATATACTATTAACCCACATTAATCAAACTGATAGATATCCAGCCCAAAATATAATATAATCACTTGGGCTCAACTTGTATTCCCAATTGGATCATAGAAAAATAAGTTAGTCCATTTTTCACAATGCAAAATCACAATTGATCAAAACCCATATAAAAATTTCTAACATTCTCCCACTTGGGCAAAATTAATTGTGCAATTTTAATAAAAAACATTTCATTTTGAAACGACTCTAGGACTAATGGCTAATAGTACAATGTGGCCACATTTTAAAACATATGATTCAAGATGCAATATCTGAAATATGAATCCGTCCAACTAGAGTCAATCGATATCAAATTATAGCAGTTGTCATATCTCTTATTGACATATGCCCTTAGATGGTTACAAATATTTTTTAACTTCATCGACTAGTTATTAGTGTGGAGTGTAGCAAGAAAATAGTATGCCCTATGATTCAACAACCAAACTGCTATTTTCTTTGTCAGTCCTCATGATTTCTCTCAAATACCTTATAGCCAGAGAGATTCCATAGTTTGTCATGACCATTATACCTCAACTCCTATATGGTGTCCACCACCGACTCAATGGTCCCCAACAACGCCAAATTTCAAAATTTTGCAATTGATATTATAATTATGCATGAACTCCAACATGGTGTCGACCACCTACATAATGACCCTATTTGACACCGAGTTCAAAACTTTATAGTATGCATATACATAAGTATACATAAAAGTATAATAATAACAAGATTCAATGCATTATCAATTGCTCAATAATATGTATATAATCCATGTCACCCATTAAGCATACTCAAGATGAAGACTTAAGATGGCAAAAATAAAGTTCAAACTCTCACTAATTAAATACATCAAAAGAACTCACAATGCCCAAATTCTCAACGCATGTTTTTCAAATATAACAGGTCTAAGTTCTTCAGCTAAGGAATCAATATCATATTGATCTCTAATTTTAAACCCTTTATAAGTAATCTTTTTTTTATGTTCAAGATGAAGGGACATCATCAAAAAATAAAGACAATTTATATAAACTATTAATCAAATATCCATCAACCAATAATTTGGGAGTTTAACATTGAATTTATGTTCCATCACCAAAATAAACAAAATTAAATTTGTTCAAATAAGAATTAATCAAATTCTTTCTAGAGATGGTTAAAAAAATCCTTTTGAATAAATTTATAACTGATTAATTTTAAGTTGAAATTAAATTAGTTATATCTCTCCCACTAATATGAAAGTTTTTACAATTTAATTTTATTCATCTTATGAACCTTAAGTTTCTTTTACATAGCATTAGACTAAAATCAACAATTTCTAAAGATAATTCTATCTTGCAGCTAATTCTTATTGTTAGATCCAGTTAGAATCTCTATTAACACAAAACATTTATTTACAGAAAACATGACTATAAGACAAACTAGGGATGCATTAGAACAAAAAATAAGGGCAACATACATAGCTTTCATTAAAAGAAGCTATTATAATGAGGCTAGCAAAGTAGTACTTTCTCCTTTGAACAGAATATACAAATTAAGATCGTAACCATGATCAGAACCTTAGATGAGTTAATCAATAAGAATACACCAAATTCAAATATCTATCCCCTTTGCGTAGACATTATTCTAAGAAAATGCATTCCCCAATAACTTCATCTCATACTAACTTCCAATTATAACACACAACAATCCCCTTTAAGTAGGTAACTGCATGAAATAATCAAAAGCATTCCTCAAACTGCAATGAAAATTCCAAAAATTAATATAAGCAATCTCACTTTGGTGGTAATCACTTATAGCAATCCATGAAATACCTTGTATAGGAGTCAATTTTATCTTGTCCAAATTTATGATAAGTCCATGAGGTAGTGTAACAAATATAACACCTTCATTGATCATAGGTAACATCTAATAGCATTCCCAAATAAATATTGCACTCATACTGCTCAAACAAAAAGCATGCAATTTATCAAATAAATATCCTAAAAATGCAATTTAACCAGAAATGCAACTGCATATTGCACACAGTGTACCAATCTAACAAAAAATTGAGTTCGAATCCTGAAAATATAACCGCATTAAATGTGAAGTAAGGTAAATCCTGGATACGGTCCCATATTGCAGACAGGTTCAGTGTTGTCTGATGAGTACTATAAGAATAACTGAGATGAGAGACTGATGGCCTCACTTCAAACTTCAAAGCACATCGAGTCCAAAGGGGCTTTGTTGGAGAGTGTGTTTTCGTGTTGTATCCCAATTTCTGAAGGATTGAATACATACAAGGGTACATGAGTACGAGTAATATTGAATCCATGAGAGCTTCAACTTCAAACAATAACAAGATGAAGAAGAAGAAGGTATGCTTCTTCACGAAGCTTCGACGCTTTCTCACTCAGCAGAAAGCAAAACTCTTCATTATCATAGCCTGTCTTATTCTCCTTCTTTCTCCCGACTCTTCCTAATTTTCTTCCCTTCATTTCACTCTCTCTCTCTCTCTATATATATAGAGACAGAGGTATATATATTAACTAATCACCCTCAGACTTTATCCTTTGTATTGCTCGAATTTATTCGCGGATATATCAGCAATATAGATATATGTACTCTCTCTCTCTGGGGTTATTTACACAATGAAGAAAAAAGATAAAAGGCAGACTCATGCTTCGAGCAGTGAGTACGTACTTGAATATATGTGTGTATTTATATTCATATTTATATATAATTGTTTCTTTCATTGACCGTATACAAAGCTTAAATAGTAGATTAGTCTGGGAATTACCTAGTGCACCAAAAAAAAAAGTTTAAATAGTGGATTTCATATATATATATATTTATATATTGTAATCAAGGAAGTCTAAGTAATCCACGCTTGAAAGAAAATCCACGTGAGAAGTGGTGTCGCTTCTTACAAGAATTTAAGAGTAATTCTTGAAATATTTATAAAAAGTTTAAGATGAGCACATGATCATAAAAATACAAAAAATTTATGCAGAACAAAATTAATATAAGAATATATGTGTTGTATTTCCAGTACTAACACTAAAGATATGGTTCAATGCTTATAAACAACCATCAACTTGTTAATACTTAGAAATACTTACATTATTAATAGGTTCAAGTTAAAAGATACCTATTATTATATGTATTCTTGTAGGATCAAAGAGAATACTTAGTTTTCAAATTAAGTAAAGAATTGTTGGAGACATAGTTTAAAAACTAAGTCTCACATTAAGTAGAGACAAAGTTATTAAAGTGTATATAAAGCGAAAATGTGACACTTTGTCAAAATGATTTGGAAGAAAATGTTAGGTGGATTCAAATATTATTTAATATTTAAAATATTTAGCACTTGACTTCTAATGGTTAATATCTGAATTGGTGTATCGGATCCCTACACTAAATCTGATAAGGTAATTAATACTTTAAGAAGTAATATATGGGTGTATATACCTTTTTGAAATGTAGGTATCATCAGTGCTTTTTCAGATTTAACTATATTGTTATTATTAGGGGACGCCCGAAGCAATTCAAAGCAGATTGGAAGTGTATATATGTATATTCTATGACTTTTTTTTTATAACAGAGGAAATTAAAAAACACAAACCAAAAACTAAAAGCTATGTTACTCTCCCTCAACTGTCAGCATCCTCAAATGCAGCTGGCGAGAGAAAATGAGGACCCGCAGGCATCGAAAGGGACTGTTTGGCCAGAAAATCAGCTTCCTTATTGAGTTCACGATCTACCAACGCAAAGTTATAGACCAGTCTTGTTGAAACATAGCCTTCACTTCATACAGCAGATCCCGTT
The DNA here is from genome assembly GCA_026686845.1 of Adenanthera pavonina. Taxonomy (NCBI): domain Eukaryota; kingdom Viridiplantae; phylum Streptophyta; class Magnoliopsida; order Fabales; family Fabaceae; genus Adenanthera; species Adenanthera pavonina. The sequence goes on along the minus strand of JAIVEN010000001.1, from coordinate 44,878,610 downwards.
CTAAGTGGAGATCAGAAACATCCTCCTGAAGAAGCGATACAACCTCAGAAGAATCAGTCTTCAAAGCAAATTTGCGGCGTCCTTAATCTCATACACACTTAAGACCCATCAAACATCCCCAAATTTTAGTAGAGAGATGATCACCTCCCTCCAATCTAAGACGAAAAACCCTTAATTAACAACCTACCTTCAGCATTCCGAATCAGACCACCACACCCCCACTCGTAAAGAACCTTTAGAAAACGCCCCATCCACAAACACCATAGACGTTTCGTCATCTAAAGGCTTTGGGATAGTTTTAGTGACACCTGCTGTACCAGACAGATTCACGTTCACCCCACCTAGCGTTCTCCATGCTTTTTCCATATACCCAATAATGGCTTTTCCTTCAGCAATAACATCCATCCACCCAGTATGATTATTATGAAAAACACGTTCATTCCTCCTTTTCCATGCATAAAACCCAGCATATAACAACAAACAGGTCACTCCAATGATCTACATTAACACCCATATTCTCTCGTAAGTTCATCCCAACCCAATCATGAAGGTTACTGCTGAAAAACCTTTGTTGCTTTGACGAGTGCACAATACTACGCTAGACTTTCTGACTCGGCGTGCAATCTCTGACTACATGCAAGCCATTTTCAACCATGCTTGAGCACTCATCACAGAACCCTGAAACATGGAGCCCACATTTCCACTCGGCTTCATTCGTAACTAACCTATCGTGCACCATAAGGCAAGCAAACGTTTTACAACGTTGTGGTACTCTTAACTTCAAAACACCCATGCTTTTCATGTTTCTATCGAACAGCCTGCATCCCATCTGACCTCTATACGACCTCAATACCATTAGAGACATGTTCCCAAACAGTTTTGATGCCAGCCCAAAGCCTTTAACCTGGGCGTTTTTAATCAATAACAGGTAGCAAATCATTCCCACATTTGTACTTACCCCATATATTCTATGGCATTTTTTCGCCAACATATATTCTATGATTAATTATTAATAATAATTCAAAATTTAAGCAAGTAAGGAGGGAGGGGAAAAAATAGGGAGAGAAGATGAATTGATTCTCAACCGATTCTCAACCTAACAATTAGATGACTTTATCAGAGATTGGAAGTGTGTGTGTTTATATATATATATATATATATATTCTATAGATGACTTTTTTTTGCAAACAAATATATATATATTCTATGACTAATTATTAATAATAATTCAAAATTTAAGCAAGTGAGGAGGGAGGGAAGAAAAAATAAGGAGAGAAGTTGAATTGATTCTCAACCTAAAAATTAGCTCACAAACACTTGAAAACACACCATTACACTTTTGCCAGTTTACCGTGGAAACTAACTCAAATAACATCATTATGTAAACCGATATGAGAAAATAGAAATGAATAATAAACCGATACAAATATGTACTTGAATTTAACATATATTAACATAAAATTATTTAGTTATTTGGTTTATTCCAACTCTATTTTATAATAGATTTGTCTTTTAATTAAATTTTATTTTTTGTCTTGAATGAAAACATAATATAAAATAACATTAATGGTATCATATATCGTTACTCTATAAAAAATAATATTTTAACTTCATAATATTAAAAAAAAAAATCTAGACTATCCAAATTTTATATAAAATATGACTGTTGCACGTGCACATTCTGGAGAATATGAATGACAATAAATGTATAAACTTTACATGGATAAAATAATCCTCACGTCGGTGATAAATGTGCATATTTAAATGTAGATCAGCAAAATATTTTACTACTTGAATATCGCCCACATAAGGGTTTTTCCATCTATGCTATTGGTTACAGTCAATTTTTGGGAATCGGACTGCACAGAATAATTGAACCGGTTAGATATTGTCACCTGCAGATAATATTGGGTCATTTTTTTAGTTTTAGACCATTTAAAAGTTAAATCGAGTTGGATCATTTTGAATTAATTTTTGAGCCATAAATTGGAATTGAACTCGGAACTAGAGCAGTTTTTAGAGAACCAGATATTTTTTAAAAAATTTGTGTAAAATTTAACCAAAATTTAATTTTTTTTGCCAATATTATTATAAAGTAAAAACAATATTTTCCTTTTTATTTTAAAATTACTAATTATAAAAATAAAAAATTTCATTATATTATATAATCATTTTATAATATTATGGTCATATTGCTACTATGTTGAAATATTTTAACATTACATGAAATGATTTAACATATATTATTACCATGTGAGTTTCTGTACTTATTACGAATTTAAATTACTTAAATTTATTTTCTTAATAATTTGATATTTTATTTTTATTCATATATTATTATATATAATATTATTTTTGTTTAATTATTATGTTATCGTTTTTTTTTTTATACAGACGGAAAGGAAAGGACACAAACAAAGACTAAAAAAACAAGAAAGAAACAAAATAACACTAAGTAATCCCCTCATCTTTCATAATATTAGCAATAATGGGTCCACTCAGGATTTGGGGTCCAGATGCACCATTAAGGACTCTCTTGGCTAGGAAATCCGCAGCTCCATTTAAGTCTCTCTCGATAAGCATCAATCTAACATCCCAATTTCTCAAAAGCATTAATTTCACCCCATTGATTAGGCTCAAATCCTCATGAAGATCAGGCACTTCATTCTAAAGAAGGTGCAAGGCATCATTCGAATACGTACACAAAGAAAGCTCATTACTACCATTGTCCTATGCTCTTTTTAAACCCATTAAACAGCCCTAAAGTTCAGCTGTTAAGCAATCTCCGCAATTCAGTTTCAGCATAAAACCTTCGATGATATCTTCTCCACATTTCAATACACCCCTGCAAGCAACTGAACGTGAAGCATAAGAAAAAGCTCCATCCACCATAACCATCACACGATAGGGGTTAGATTTAAACATAGAAATACTACCGTCATTACATTGGCCATTCAAATTAACTCCTTGCATTTTCTCATTTGAACAAAGAATGCAATGTTGGATGGCTCTCGCATGTGCATAAAGCTGATCATGCCTAGACTGGGCACCTTCATGTACACGTTCATTCCTAGCCTGCCAAAGGAGCCAACATATTATGATGAAGATGCTTTTCCAGTCCCCATTCTCATTCGCTACCTTTCTCTTCATATTCAACTTGAACCATGCAGAAAGGTCAGTACCAAAAAAACTCATATAAAACGATGACTTGATAATGCCTTCCCAGAATCTTCTCGTATCTTGATAGTCACGCAGCACGTGCAGGACATCTTCAACAATATTATTACATACATCACAGAACCCATTCGAGTGGAGACCTCTTCTCCATTTGTTATCATTCGTTAAAAGTCTCCCGTGAAGAGTGATCCATGCAAACATCTTAGATCTTTGCGGGGTTTTTAGTTTCCAAACAGAAGACCACATAGATTGGAATTCCTCCCCACTTCCGTTCAAGCTTTTATAGGCCGATCGTATAGAAAAGTTACCACTCTTCTCCCACTTCCATCGAACATCCTCACCCCCACTCCTATTACACACTCGATCAATTCCCTCTTGGACCCTATTCCAATTATTCCCGATCCCTCTCGAAGCACATGAACCTGGTCTCTTGACATTGATGCGAGGCAAAAGATCATCTCCACATCCATACTTGCTTCGAATCACTTTTGCCCAAAGTGTATCCTTCTGCTTCACAAGACCCCAACCAATCTTCATCATATATGCCTTATTTTGTTGCTTAATATGCCTTATGCCTAAGCCTCCAGCTCTCTTGGGCTGACAAACAGTATCCCATGCCACTAAATGCACTTTTCATTTTTCCTCCGATGAGCCCTAAAGAAAATTCCTAGATATCTTTTCCAATTCATCACACGTGCTAATAGGCAAATTCACAGTCTGCATTGTATAGCTGGGAGTGGCAGATAAAACAGAGTTAATAAGAGTAGCTCGTCCTGCAAGAGACATCTTATTTATCCTCCAGTTGTGCACTCGGTTCTTTACTTTATCAACGACGAACTGGTAAGTCTCTTTCTTCACCCTATCATGATGTAACGGTACACCCAAATATTTACCAAGATCACCCGTTTAGGTAAAACCAAGCTCAACGCTTATATGATTTGCTCTGGTGTGATTCATGTTACCGGAAAAGAACACCTTTGTTTTTGCATGGTTAACCTTTTGGCCTGTGTTAGTGTTAATGAGCCCAAAATAAATAAGCCCAAGTTAAAGCAACCCAGATAGTCCATCTCTCATCACTTGTCTCATTTAGTAGTATTCTAGTATCTTCTTTCTGTACAGCTGTCAGGATTATATCTTTTGTTATTATCCTTTATTATACATTATTCTTTATTCTTTGCTTTTCACATGTATCATTTGTGTGCTGGCAGCACCTGATTGGTTCTCTTGTAACAGAAATAATTATTTAATTGAGGCAGCCTCTATCTTCCTGTGACAGAAAGGACGAGAGCAATATTTTTCAATCTGTTGTGATTTTGAAATTTTAATTTGGTATCAGAGACTTGCATGATGGCAAGTTCCGCTTCCAATTCAATGAATGCAATGACTAGTGCAGCTACTATGATCGAAGCTCTCTCTTCTTCATCTTTAATCAAATCAACACCATTGCTAAGTAGTCTGAATCAGGGAAGTTCAATCAAGCTAGAGAGAACGAATTACATTCTCTGGCAGTCTCTTATGCTTTCTATTGCACGTGGCCATAAGTTGGATGGTTTCTTGCTTGGCACTAAGGCTTGTCCTCCTGAATTTATTCCAAATGATGAACAAAATGAAGTTGTCATTGTGAATCCAGCCTTTAAAGATTAGCAGGCGATAGATCAATTGCTTTATGGTTGGCTTCTGGGAGCAATGATTCCAGAGACTGCCTCTCAGATGCTGCACTGTAGAACAGCAGCTGAAATATGGAAAACAGCAGAAGATCTCGTTGGATCTTTCAGCAAGTCAAAAGTGACGTTATACAAGAACGAATTACAGAGGATGACAAAAGGGTCACTCAAAATGGATGAGTATCTTACAAAGATTAAGTCCATTGCTGATCATTTACTGCTCGTTGGTTCTCCTCTGTCCACTGCAGATCTAGTGATGCACACACTTGCTGGCCTTGATGAAGATTATACTCCTGTGATTGTTCATCTTGCTGATAAAGAAAATCTATCTTGGATCGAGCTCCAGACTCATTTATTGACTCATGAGAGTAGGCTTGAACAGATTCGAAAGAATACAATTCATGTTGTTGGAAATGCTTTTGCAAATCTTTCAATCAGAGGCGATCGTTTCAATTCTGGTCAAAATTTTTCATGGAGAAATGCTGGACAACGACCCGGGGTAGTTCGTGGAGGAAGAGGCAGAGGTCGATTTTTTTGTCAGAACAAACCAACTTGTCAAGTGTGTAATAGGTAGGGTCATACTGCTGTTAACTGTTATTATCGTTTTGACAAATGTTATATGGGACCTGAATTTCATCGCAGTGAACAACCTTCTACCTATCTTGCTTCTGCTGAAACGGTGAAGGATCCAGCATGGTATATGGATAATGGTGCTAATCACCACGTTACTCATCAAGATGTTGACAAAGGTGTACCAGATCCAGGTAATTTAGTTGTTGGTAATGGTGATAAACTTAAGATTGTTAAGTCTGCTCGAGCTTCTCTGATATGTGATCCATATGCACAATTGGTAATGAATAATGTTCTTGTTGTTCCTGAAATGACTAAAAATTTAGTAAGTGTGAAGCGTTTAGCAAAGGATAATGATGTTCTAATCATATTCTATTCTGATGGCTGTTTGGTTAAGGATTGGCGAAACAAGCTGCTGCTTCAAGCTCAGGAATGTGATGGACTTTACAAGCTTGATAGATCTCCTCAGTTTGAAACGTTTGGAAATAAAACTTCATTCAATAATGCAGATACTGTTGCTTTAGTTGCTACTTTTTAGTCTTGGCATCGAAAGTTAGAGCATGCTAATATAAATGTTATTAGACAAATTTTGAAAGATTGTAATAAGAAAGTTGAGTTTAATGAGAATACAGATTTCTGCGATGCATGCCAATATGGCAAGTCTCATGCTCTTCCTTTTAATTCTTCATCTTCAAAGGCTGCTAAACCTCTTGAATTAATTTTCACAGACATATGGGGGCCAACTCCTATTAATTCTAAGGATGGTTATAGATATTACATTAGCTTTGTGGATGATCACAGTCGATTTGTATGGATTTACCCATTACACTACAAGAGTGAAGCATTAACTGTGTTTAAACAATTCAAAAATACTATTGAGAATTAGTTTGAGCAGAAAATTAAAATAGTTCAGAGTGATTGGGGAGGAGAATACCGACCCTTTGTCAATTTCCTAAATGAGTGTGGAATCACCTTCAGACATCCTTATCCTTACACGTCAGCACAAAATGGTCGAGTGGAAAGGATACACCGGCATATAGTAGAGATGGGACTGAGTTTTCTTGCTCAAGCAAAAATGCCGTTGATTTATTGGTGGGATGCATTTGCAGCAGCTGCACATACAATTAACAGGTTACCTACACCTGTCTTGACTAATGTTTCACCATATGAAGTGTTATATAAGACTAAGCCAGATTATAAGAGCTTGAAACCCTTTGGTTGCTCTTGTTTTCCTTGCTTACGACCCTATAATAATCACAAACTACAATTTAGAAGTGAGAAGTATGTATTTGTGGTTTACAGCAGCTCTCACAAAGGCTATAAGTGCATGAATAGAGAAGGAAGTATTTATATTTCACGGCATGTAGTGTTCAATGAAACTGATTATCCTTTTGTTAATGATACATGTTTTGGAGGTTCTTTTGCTACATCAAAATCATCACTGCCACTTATCTCATACTCTCCATGGTTTAACTTACCTCGAGAGTTTGATAACTCAAATCCTGTTCAGACCTCCAACACAGTCAACAATGATACAGGAATGTCAGCAGAAGACACATCTGGTTCACAATCTGATTCAACTCTTCCTCAACTTGATTCATCAAGTTCTGATTTGCTTGATAATCTAGTCACTGCAACAAGTGATCACACCTCTGATTCATCTACTGATTCTTTGTCACTTCAAGAGCAAACATCATCTTCTAATCAGGACACAACAGGTGAGCCTTCATCTATCCCTATTGTTGAAAATTCGCATCACATGATTACAAGAGCCAAACATGGAATTTTTAAACCAAAAGTTCCTTATGTTGGTTATGTTGAGAAAGCTATCAGTAAATTTTCTGAACCAACAAGTGTTCAAGAAGCTCTTCAGTCCCCTGAATGGAAGGCAGCTATGGAACGAGAATATAATGCTCTCTTACATAATAAAACCTGGACATTGGTTCCTCCAAAGCCTGGCATTAACATTGTTGGCAACAAGTGGGTCTTTAAGACCAAATATAAGTCAGATGGTTCAATAGAAAGGCTTAAAGCCAGATTGGTTGCTAAAGGGTTTCACCAAGAACCTGGAATTGACTTTGGTGAAACCTTTAGCCCTGTTATTAAGCCCTCAACAATTTGTATTGTTCTTACTGTTGCTGCTACTTTTAATTGGGAAGTTAAACAACTCGACATCAACAATGCTTTTCTCAATGGGCTCTTAAATGAGACTGTTTCAATGGCTCAACCACAAGGCTTCATGGATTCAGCTCATCCTGACTATGTTTGTAAGTTGTCAAAGGCTCTTTATGGCCTTAAACAGGCTCCTCAAGCCTAGTATGATCGATTGAAGGAAACTCTGCTATCTTGGGGTTTTCATAATAGCAAGAGTGATACTTCCCTGTTTTATTATAGGGATAAAAGTCAAATATTGTTGATATTAATTTATGTTGATGACATATTACTCACTAGAAGCTCTTCTTACAGTCTTAACCAATTTTTTTCAAAACTAAATTCTTTATTCTCTTTGACGGATTTGGGACCACTCCACTACTTTCTTGGATTGGAGGTGCTTCGAGATAGTTCTGGATTTTATTTAACTCAGAGTAAATATGTTACAGATTTATTACTTAAGTGCAACTTGCAAAATGCTAGCTCATGTGATACTCCTATGGTCTCTGGTAAAAGCCTGTCTGCATATGATGGAATTCCTCTTGATAGTCCTGTTGAATATAGGCAAATTGTTGGTAGCTTGCAATATCTGGTTAATACACGACCAGACATTGGTTACAGTGTTGCTAAACTCAGTCAGTTCTTATCAGCACCTACAACTTTGCATTGGCAAGCTATTAAACATCTTCTTCGTTATCTTCAAGGCACAAAATATCATGGTTTGCATATTAAACCAGCATCTTGTCTTGAACTCACAGCTTACTCTGATGCGGATTGGGCATCCTGTCCTGATGATAGAAAATCCACAGGTGGCTTTCTTGTTTTGCTCGGTGATTCATTAATTTCTTGGTCCTCAAAGAAGCAATCTGTTATTGCTAGATCTAGCACAGAATATGAGTATCACTCGCTCGTAAATACAGCTTCAGAACTATTATGGATTCAATCACTCTTTTCTGAGTTACAGATTCCCTTACATTCTCCATCTGTTATTTGGTGTGATAATACTAGTGCTACCTCTCTTGCTTGTAATCCAGTTTTTCATGCACGTACTAAGCATATTGAAATAGACGCACACTTCATTCACGATCAAGTTCTTGCCAAGTCTTTAGCTGTTCATTATGTTCCAACTGAAGATAAAATTGCAGATTGTCTCACAAAGCCTCTTGCTCGTGCCCAGTTTCTTGCTTTAAGAGACAAACTCGGGTTGACTATCTCACCCTCTCGTTTGAGGGGGGATGTTAGTGTTAATGAGCCCAAAATAAATAAGCCCAAGTTAAAGTAACCCATATAGTCCATCTCTCATCACTCGTCTCATTTAGTAGTATTCTAGTATCTTCTTTCTGTACAGCTGTCAGGATTATATCTTTTGTTATTATCCTTTATTATACATTATTCTTTATTCTTTGCTTTTCACATGTATCATTTGTGTGCTGGCAGCACCTGATTGGTTCTCTTGTAACAGAAATAATTATTTAATTGAGGCAGCCTCTCTCTTCCTGTGACAGAAAGGACGAGAGCAATATTTTTCAATCTGTTGTGATTTTGAAATCTTAATAGCCTGAAGCATGGCAGAAAGTCTCTAGGCAATTTTTTATTATCTCTACTTGGTCTAGGCTTACCTTTGAAAAAATAATAATATCATTAGTGAAAAACAAATGAGAGATAGGCGGACCATTCTTACAAAGTTTAATAGGTCTCCAGCGCCCCTCTTCTAACTCTGCCTGAATAAGGTGGGCCAGTTTCTCAATACAGATCACAAATAAATATGGAGAGATGGGATCCCCTTGTCTTATTCCTCTTGAGGGGTAGAATTCCTCCGCTGCACTACCTTCCCACAGAATACGCATTTTTTGAGAAGAGATACAATTGTTGATCACATTGATGAGCTTCTGAGGTAACATCAATTCTTTCACACATTGCTCCATAAAATCCCAACGGACTCTATCATAAGCTTTCTCAAGGTCAATATTAATGGCCATGAAACCTCTTCTCCCTTTCATACACTGCATAGGGTGAATCACTTCTTGTGCAACAATTATATTGTCCGAACTCACTCTTCCAAGAACAAAGCTACATTGATTTGGGGAAATAATATCCGGAAGAATGTTTTTTAACCGATTTGATATCACTTTTGTGATCGCCTTATAGATGACATTGCAAAGACTTATCGGTCGAAAATCACGAATAGTCTCCGGGTGCTCCTTTTTCGAGATCAGCACAATGAACGTATCATTAATCAACTTAATATTTTCCAGATTTTCAAACATCTTCCTAACAGTATCTATAACTGAGGGGCCAATTGTATCCCACTGGCTTTGGAAGAAGAGGGCATTTAAGCCATCCGGCCTAGGAGATTTTAAAGCCCCCATGTCAAATATAGCTTTCTTAATTTCATCTTCTCGTATGTTTGCTAACAGATCATCCAACTTCAAATCATCAATAGCTGGGTACGAAATATCACAATCTAAAGCACATGGGGTCTCACTATCATCATGAAATAATTGGGTAAAGAATCCTGTGACTAGGCTTTTTATCACATGCGCATCATCTATCCAATTCCCATAATCATCTTGAATCGTTTCAATCCTATTCCGCTGGCGATGACTATTCACAAGAGCGTGGAAGTACTTGGAATTTTTGTTGCCCAATGTGTACCAGTTGACTTTTGCTCTTTGAGCCCACAAGATATCTTCATGGATCAAAATTTCCTGCAGTTCCTTCCAAAGTGCCCTGTGAAATTATTCAAGAGACGAGGAGGAACCCTCATGACGAATAGCTTTTGTCAAATCATCAAGCCTTCCAATCAAGTGTCTCTTCTTCTGACCCAAAAACCCATAAACTTTTACGCTCCAGTCCTTAACCTGATTTGAAAATAGAGCCACGTTATCAAACCAATTTCCTTTCGAGTCCCAAACTTCTCTAACCAGACGTTCAAAATCCTTATGGAGGACCCATGATGCAACAACCCAAAACGGCCTCATTCTTTGTTGGAGAGGGGAGTTCGAAACCATTCTTAGAAGGATAGGCCTGTGGTCCGACTCATACCATGGAAGATGTCTAATCGAGGCATCCTTGAACTTGTCCATGAAGGCCGAGTTTGCCAGAGCCCTATCAATCCTGCTCTCACACCCTTCACGTTTCCATGTGAATAAAGGACCCATACACCCCAAGTCTACTAGCATCAAACTATCGACCCATTCACCAAAATCCTTGTCTATTGAGAAAGTAGTTCGAGCCGTCGACCTTTGTTCATTCTGATATAAAATGCAGTTAAAATCGCCCCCAGTAATCCAAGGGCTCACAGTGGTACTCCCTAAACTAACCAATTGTTCCCACAAGATTCTATGAATACTCGCCCGTGGGCTTGCATAAACAAAAGTTATAAAAATCTCATCATTACCATTAGAGGCTCAGACATGACTATACTGTTCGGAGGTCGCAATAACTTCGACATCCCAGCTAGAATCTTTTCAGAGGACCCACATACCCCCTCGAAACCCAATAGCATCGACAATCTCGTAATGGTCAAAACCCAAGCATCTGGCAATCTTCACAGCCTTATTACCACTACACTTAGTTTCAAAGATGGCAAAAAAATCAACTTTATACTTAGAAGCCACTTCTCGAATAAGGCCCGCAAAAGATTTATTTCCTGTGCCTCTTGCATTCTAGAATAGGCAATTCATGAGAAAACATTATAGTTAATTGGTTGGCTTTTTGGGCCCACATTCTCATCCAAAACCATATTTACCTTGGTCAATTGATTACTCGGCACATTCCCTTCATTCGCAATATGAACCATGACGTCCTTATTTTCTTCAAGATCCATCTTCTCCTTAATAGGCTCAGAATGACTTGATCTTTAGTCAAATCACTAGGGGGCGTGGGCCCCTCATCACTTGAGTCCATTAACACATTAAAAGGGTTGGATGAATTTAAAAAATTTTTTCATTGATCTGCACAGCATAGCTACTACTAGATTTGGGAGCCCTATTCTCTCTCCTGCCTTCACTCACATGTTCCTTATTTCTCCCCACTTGGTCCACAGGGACCCACATTCGTTTATTTATTATATCTTTCATAATAGAAAGGGAGCTAAGATTCGTACTAGTCGAGAATTTCGCCTTGAGCAAATCGTTATTTAAAGCTTGACTACCAAGTCCCCTCTGATCACGTGCACTATTCATTGTAGATTTTTGCGTCGCAGATCTCAGTTGACCATACATCTTGTTACCCGAAGAATCCGAGAAACCAAATCTTCTTCTTGAATGCCGAACGACCAAGTTCCACGCCCCAAAAAATGTCATCACCCGGCGTTACGCCGTCACCAGAAGTTGCCAGACTACCTTCCTGATCTCAAACCCGTTTCTGAGAATCACTTACCTCCCCCGATTCACCTTGCATCTTTCCCTTAATTCCCTCCTCCCCATGCTCTCTCTTATCAGGGGTACTCACTTGAAGCTCTGGACAGATATTTCGATGATGTCCATAAATCCCACAATGGAAGCATATAAGGTGAAATCCCTCATATTCAACAAATTTCCTTTTCCTAAAAATTGTGATTATAGATTTCAAACGCTTCTTGAGATCTAACTCAATGCAAATCCGAGCATACCGACCTCTCGCTCTTAGATATGTCGTGGAGTCCACCTTCAATGTTTTACCCACCAGATCTCCTATTTTCCATAAGCTTTCAGAATTAAAAAATTCTAACGGGAGGATAGGAATCCGAATCCAAGCAGCTATCTTTTTACGACAATCTGCAGCCCAGGGATCAAAATTTGGACGCCACCTTTGAACAATCAAATAATGATCCGCCACCATCCAAGGTCCTTCAAAATACACATAATTCAGATCCTCATCATTCGCAAAAGACACTATAAAATAACCGCTATCTAAGTCAGTTGTTTCAAACTCTTCTTTCGTCTTCCAAAGCTTTTTTAGTGCTGCCTTCATGCCCCAAATCGGGATATCCTTCCCTAAAAGCTTAATGATAAGAGATTTCCTCCATGGTTCACACCACCTTTCATACTCCTCCTGTGTAACCACCAGCGCGGGGCACAACTCATCATCATCAATCGGATCGCTTCCTTCACCTCGTTGCTGGCTCTTCTCATAACTATCCCCAAAGAAGCACTTCAAACTCTCAATATGCTCATGCCAAGCCTTTTCAAACACGCTCCTCCCTCTTAAATCCTTCGTACAAGAAAACTAACCACATGCCAGTAGTTTGTCCCTGTAAGATGCCTCATTCTCAACCTTACTCTCCTCTACAGCTTCCACCACACTTTCCTTCGACTCCTGCCGCACTTTTTTCTTACTACGTTCCCTCCCATCTCCATCGTCCAGACCACTGCCACCGTCATTCGCACACTCCTCACCGCATCCCATTATGTTATCGGTTTAACTATCATCTAAGTAGTTGAACCATAAAAACCGCGAACAAGAAGTATTTCTAGTTCAACATCTGCTACAGTTTTTAAAATATTGATTAAAATAAAAAGAATATATATATATTGTGATTTTTATTTTTGGCCAGTATCTATTTTTGTGATAAAAGGATGGAGAGGAGAGCCCACCAAAGAGCAGAAGTTGACAAAAGGCCATCCTTCACGTATCTTTCATCTCTTTTTCTACACTGCCTCTGTTGATACATTTGGGGCTGTAGGCCTTCTCTTACTTTTTAGAATAGGTTGTCTTGTTTGTTTTGATAGTTTTTATTGTCGTTTTCTGCACAATGAAAATAAAAAGGTGCTGAAAAAAAAAAGAATGAAAAGAAAAGAAAAGAAAATAAATAATTTTATTATTAAAAATTATAATAAATATGACATATCTTATTTTTCACATTAAAATAAATCCCTTTCTTTTTTCTTTAAATCACAATTAAGGGTAAGTGGAAGGAATTAATTATAAAAAAATTTCACTAATAAAAAATTGTAAAAATTGAAAGACTGATTAGTAAAATTAAAACAATAAATAGTAAAAAAATTATGTTTTATAATAAACTTTTTATTTTAGTACCCAAATATAATTCTCCCTTTTTTCTTGCCCAACCATGCTTTGGAGCTTTTCATTTTGGTGAAATAGAAAACAAAACTTACTATCAATTTATCATTTAGATATTAATTTCAAATTTATTAATTTTAATTTATTTGTACAAATCAATTTATTAATTTTTTTATGATTTAAATATTACCATTAGTCCAATCAACTAATTGAGTTTTTTCATTTTTAAATAAAATCTAAAGAAGTAAATTATTTAATTTTTTTGGGGAAAGCTCATGATCCTTTTAATGTTCAATTTGAGGCGCCACCACTTGTGACTCATCTGCTTTATATGCACTATAACTAATATATATAATCTCAAAATAACATTGTTTTTAATACAATATAGATGTAATTTTATAAATGATTCATATTATCAAAAAAACTATATTTTAAAATTTAAATATAATACACTAAAAATTGAATATTTCATTATTTTATTAAATATTTTTAAATTTTTTATAATTAATAAGTGAAAAAAATAATTAAAAATTAATAACAAATATTAAAATATATAATAGGGGTATTATTGTCCAATTAAGAACAAATGTCTGTTCCTTTAGAATATACTTAGCTCATTCCGTTAAATCTCATTTTCATTCACATTATCATCCCCATAAAAGTCATATCACGGACCAAAACGTCTAGCATTTTTTTTTTCGTTTTTATGAAGAGCTAATAATAGTTTGGGCTATTTGTATAAAAAAAAGAATTAGTTTGGGCTATTTGTGTTGACTCAGTCCCTATTTTGGTTCATATTTCTATCTACTTATGGGATTTTGCTCCTGGTGTTTTCTCTACTGTGTCCCAGATATTTTTTCTGATCTTGATGTTTCAACCTTTTTTTTTTTTGGTGTTTTGGCTCTTGATTTTTCTATTATATCTTAGAAGTGCTTTTGAGTATGATGGTTCATTTTTTTTAAAAAAATTTTTACACTGATAAGGGCTGCAAAAGAATATTCTTACAAAAAAACAAAAGAATATAATGATATTGAAGGAGTTTTTGCGTCACTCATTTGTCGTAGAACATTGTTATATTTTGCAACTTCCATTTGGGAAAATTTATATTAACTTACCTTCGACTTTTTTTTTTCAAGAGCATTGTCTCTTTTAAGTGTTGATGTTTTTTTTTAAAAAAAGTATATTATAGTTAGAAAGATTTTTTGAAAAAGAATGTGGAATTGGATGAATGAAACGTGTGAAAATAATCGTATTATTCTTAAGTTGTGAATAAAATAATTTTTTTTGTAAATTTTATATTTGATATATGTTAATATTAACGTTGATGGGTATTAGTATTATGATATAGTAAAAGGATAGATTAATTTTTTTTGGGGAAAATTTCATATTTTTCTTGTGAGCACTAACTTTGGTATAAAATAGGGATGTGAAAGGGAATGATAATGAGAATAGGAAAGAGCATTTCTAGAATCATCATTTCTTTGTCCATTTCATAGTTGGTATACCAAGTTAAGAAGGTCTATTTTTTTCCTTAAAAGTATTTGCAAAACTAGGATCATAATCATTTTTGTTTTTAAGTTATTTTATCAAGGATAATTTTATTAAAAAAAATTGCTTTCCTAAGAAAAAAAAGGCCCTTTTCTCAATTTTTTTAAAGAAGCCACTTTATTCTCATAAAAAAAAAAGAAGCCACTTTCCCATAATTATAGGAAATTAAATTTTTTAGTAACCCACTTTCTAATGTATCAAACTTATTTTGTTTAGAACCTTCTTTCCCATTTCCTTTTTAAAAAATACTTTTCCACATACCAAACGTACCCCAATGGTATCCTCCAGTTGATATTGAAAAAATTAATTCTTTCAAAATATAAAAATCACTGAAATGAGCTTTACATGTCACAATAAAATCTTTTTCATATATATATAGTTAAAAGATCAAATTCAGAATAACATGCTTGAGAAACCATACCATGTATGTTTCTCATTGTAATTTCTTCTATGAAAAATAGTGTCCCAACAATCAAGTTGGCCCAAAAAATGGCGTATTGCGTACCAAATGTTATTATGCTCAGCCCAAAAAATATCCGCGGAATAAAGTGGGCCATACGGCGGAGGGGCCTGTTTAACAGCTTTTGAAATGTGGTTTTTGTCAGAACAAAAAAGTGGGAGACTTGAATGGGCTGGATCATTCAACAACTATCAAGTACAGTGTTCTTTATCACAAATCTAAACCAATCTTGAATGAACTTGGTGCCCTTGTGCGTAACGACGTGTTGAGATTTATATCCCCCGCGACTCTGTAATATTTTCTATTTTCACTTTGTTTATAAAAAAAAATGATGTTTTATTTTTTGGATACAAATTATGCTCATGGAAACTCATTCCGCTGTTTTGCAGTTTGGCTTTGCTAGATATTTTTAAATATATCGAGAATATATATATATATATTCCTACTTTGATTTTTTTTGCCAACATATTCCTACTTTGATTACAATTTATATCCCAGGTCAAAATAAAATTGCAATTTATATTATTGCTGATGCTAATGCGTTTATTAATTAACCATTCGTAAGATATTTAAAAAAAAGTTATTCTAATAAATGTATCCAAACACAATCCAATATAAAAGTAGGTAGCTTGGATCCTTTGAATATTGAATATTCTAATAAAATGCAGGTGATGCTTATCTCATCTGGGTTTTTCAAGATTCCTATACAAAGTTATTGCCCCCATTTGATAAGATAATAAAAATACGGATAAATTTGACCCAAATCAACCAATCAAAGGTATATTCAAGTTTTCCAAAGAAAGAATAAAGTAACCAGGAATGGACATTGGACAATAATCCTCTTCATTATTAGGAAAATATATTTAATGTTTAAAATACAAATAAAATTAGCAGTTGTAAATTTTTAAAGTCAGGATACTTTTTAAGGATAGCAAAACTAATTATTATTAGTGTTCCCCTCAATTTTATAAATTACAATTTGGTCATGTCATAAAATATTTTAAATTCATTATTAAATTGTACAAAAACGAGAAAATTAACAATTTGTAATTAAAAAAAAGCATGGGCTTTTAAAGGTCTTAATTTTTTTATCACTTCCATCGATGTTAATACCAGTTGGTAACTTATTAATATAATCATGGATAGACGGATTTGACTGCTCTTAAAATTTTTGTTGGGTATATAAAAATAATATATATAATAAGTTATATAATATTATAAGAAATATAATATGATATAAGATATAATATTTAGGTGGTTTTCTAATTGCTATTGGTAAATAAAATAAATATATGATATTTATAAATTTTTTATTTTGTTATAATTTAACAAATTTTTTTATATTTTAATTTTACTGAGTGGCATAAAAAATCTATAAATTACAAAGTTTTAGTGACTATTATGTATCCAATTTTCAATCAACATCTATATTAACAAAAAATATAAAATTTATAAAAAATTATATTATTCATACATAAAAAACACTGTATAGTCAGTATCATCTCAATTTCATGCAATCTTTTTTATTTTTTCACTATTTATCAATTTTAGCTTTATATAATCTTTTAAGTTATTGTAGTATAAGGAGTTACTATTAATATTAATACTTCATTTGCTCATGAATATAGAAGATGTTTTCTATTTTTTTTTTAAATATAAGAGAAAAATTATATTTTTTTCTAATTAATTAATATATTTTTTTTAATTTTATCCATGATTAAAGTAAAATTATTTTTACAATAAGAGTTAAAAGAGAAGGAGGTTTATTTATAATTTTGACTTAAAAAAATTAAATAAAAGTATTTATAAAATAATTTTCTTTATAATATATCTATAATATGTGACTATTTTTTTTTATTTTAGTGATATAATTATTTATTTTTTATAATTATAATTTTGGGGAGTACATAATACTAATTAATAATAATAATAAAAAAATTAAATTAAATAATTAATTTTCATATGGCTGCGCAGCTCTCTCTGTGACTGCTTTTCAATGTCATCTCTTTCTACTGTCTCCCCTATTCCCATAGAACTCGGCGCAGCGAAACGATCCTCTCCTTTTCCATCCAAACCCTCCTCCAGTTTTCCCGTGAAAATTAAGTTTACCTCCCTCTCAAACGGTCCCCATGCACCAATTCCAATCCCGATAACACTATCTTTAACCACTACTTCTTACTTCACCTTCAACCCTAAGCTCCTCCTTCATCCATGGACCCTCGCCGAGCTCCTCGCGCTGTGATTGACCCTAAGGTCCGCCAAGTAGGGTTCTTCGCTCCCGGAGCTCCACCCGAACGCTCGCACTCGAGTCCACCCGATCCGGCTTTAACCAAATCGTCTTCTCCTCCGGTTTCGGATATCTCTCCGTCCGGCAATTCCCTCTCGCCGGTGATGATCCCGCCGCCGCGTCATTCGTCGGACAATTTGGTTCTGCACACCCGTCCGGCGGCATTCCCGATGGCTTCCCCTCTCCGCGGAGACTCCATTACTGCCGGCAGCTACAACTCTTCTGAGTTCTTCCCTGCTCCCATGTCTCCAACCCCTTCCTCTTACTCGAGCAAGGCAGTCGGTGAAGGAGACTTGTTTGATGGGATTGCATCGCCGGGTCGTGGAATTAGGGGCAATGCTGGGAAAGTGGCTTCTTCGTTTCCACGTGGAGGATTTGACCTGACAGCAGTGAAGGCTAATAGTGTTCCGGCTAGTGAATTGACCACGGTCTCGGTTGTGAATGACCCTCTTGGAATTGCGGGTGGGCCCACGGTTCTTACTTGCATCTTTGTGGATTTTAGTTGGATGCACTATCTCTGGTCTAGATTGACAGTGTTGTCCAAGCAGTCAATTTGAACTTTGTTCATAGTAGTTTGAAGTTTGGAACTACAATCACTCTTATGCCTGCGCATGGGAGTTATTTTCTTAGAGACGAGGGTAGTGTCCAGTTATGGTTTCAACAATGCAGAAAGAAAAATGATACCTGTGATTAGTCTGAATTGATCTGGATAGTCATATGATCAGATTGCTTAAGAAGTCATTTAGTGAGTATAGGAAAAGAAACGAGCTTATTACCTTTGTTACTTTGACTAACGTGATAGAATTAGTGGACGAACGAGGGGTATAATTATGATAGTGAAATCAAGGATCCACTTAGAGTCCTTTCCTCTGTGCCATGGTGATAACGGAATTAGAAGACAAATATATTCAATATGTTTTTTTTTGGCCAATTTATATATTCAATATGTTGAAATTGACATCAATGCTGCAATTTGGGTTGAGTACCACTGTTACGTGGCTTTGGAGTTTATTTCCAGTTACTGCTGTTTCTCTAAGCTTTATTTATGTTTGGTCTTTGGTGTGTTTAGTTGCACTGTTAGGAAGGGTAGTCTGGGAATATTAGAATAGTAAGAGAGAGAATGAGTGCTTGTGCAATGTGTGCATTACGAATTCTTGCAGCCTTGGTTCAGACATAGGCATTGCTGAGAGGTTCAGTTTGGTGAAGAAATCTTTCGTGAATTTCAGTACTGAACTTTGGTCCTTCATACCAACTAATTGTATAGTCACTAGTTAAGCTGTAGGTGATTGTAGGAGTTTTTGGCACATGTCATTGATATTTAAAAGAAGTTTATTGTGGTCTTTAAACATGGCTGTTGTAACATGCTTTTTTTTTTCTTTTCAAGTCGTGTGTTTAAGGAGACTCATTAGATGTCTTAAGTGAAATGCTTGTAGCAGTCGAGTGAATAATACTGAAGGTCATATTCTATCTGTTCTTTAACACCTTCATAGTCAACAATGAGAAAAAAAATGAAGTACAAACAATTCTCTAAACTTTATGTGTACACTTCCAACAATTTGATCCTTATAGATAGAATACATTTAATGGTATTGGTAATAATTTGCAGAGGATAGTAATTAGTACGTTGTGGTTTCATTAAATAGGTGCTACTTGAAATTATTGAATTTGGCTGCAGCTTTAGTTGAAACCTTGTATGATATAATCAAAGAGGTTTGCAATGCAATAACAGCAACATGAGTCTTATTGCACTAGGTGGGGTGTGCAATATTTGCTGGAAAAAATTATCTTCTATAACTAACTCTAAACAAGGCATGTGTGCAGTGTGTTTTATCTTCATTAGGTTAATGTTGATTATGGCATGCTTTGATCTAATACTTCTCTAAATTATTAAGGGCTTTGCTTCTTACAATAGCAAACAGTATTTTCTTTTCTTTTCTTTTTTTACCCCCTTATAAATCCATTTTTTTCTGCACTTAATTGAATGAACTCTACAGTTCAAAAATAGTTACTGGGCTTGATACTCATCCAATTCTGGTTTTTTATCCCTGGTACTCCAAAATGCATGTTTTCTTTCTATGCTTTGCTGAGAAGTTAAGTTCTTGCCTCTTGTGGCCAAAGCCCTAAAGTTATATATTTACTAGGTTTGTAGCAGTGGTTTATTATTTTTTTAATTATGTGTATCTTTCACTACTTATGATGTTATGTCTTCTGGGCTGTCTTCTTCTGGTGTTGACTTTAGCATCGTTTGTACAGTTAGAACATGTGACGCAGAGCTGTTGTATCATTCCGATTCGCTCATTTTAAACTTATTAAATGCCATCATAAAAGACAATCTTTTGTCCCCATGTATGAACCTTTTGGTGGAGTTTTGCACATTCAGAAATTTTCATGTGATTTTGGAATTGACACATTTTTAAGTTTTAACCCTTTTCTACTTGTTCTTCAATTCCTATTAGAAAAAGAGAAAGTGGACAAAGGAGTAGGATTGGCAGTAGATGCAAAAGAACAGATTTCCAGTTCTAAACCGCAGAAGGAGAAACCCTCAAAAGCTGAAAGACGTGCTCTTCAAGAAGCTCAACGAGCTGCAAAGGCTGCTGCAAAAGGTGTGCTAGCATGCTCTTGTTTAATTGGAATTTTTAGATGGTCAGTCTAGCTGGAAATTCATTTGTCTGTGGGTATGAGAATTGTTCAGTTACGTTTACTGTTTACTTGATTTCATCTTTAGACTCACACCTGCCATGCATCAATTTTTGTCCTTTCTAATGGTTTTAGCAAGCTTAAAATCAGGAATTTAAATGTGCTGGCATGAGGATTCTTTTCTGAAAGATTCACTCTGACCCTAACAATGGTTATGCTATTTGATATAATGTGTTAGCTGAGGGAAGCAAGGCATCTGGAACAGCAACTTCGGCAAATGTGAAACCTGCTAAAGCTGCGAAGCCTCCTCAAAAAGTTGATAATGCTTCAGTTGTTGCCTCTGAGAAAAAGGGATGTGATCGCCCATCAGAAAAAGATAGAAAGAAAGATGTTCCTCAACCACGCATGCAGTATGATGATAAGAGTCGGGTGGAGAAAGCTAAACGGCGTGCTGTGGTAAAACAAACTGAAGCTAGGAACAGAGTTGAGTTGTTCAGGCATTTGCCCCAATATGAACATGGGAGTCAACTGCCAGATCTTGTGGCAAAGTTTTTTCAACTTGACCCCATGCATCCTGCTGTTTATAAGGTATCTATGTTAACATTTTATCACTTACTGGTATTTATTTTTGTTATGTGGTCTTGAAGCTTTTCATTGCATACTATTTGACTATTTGTGGTGAAGAATCTTTTTGCATTGCCTTTGCTTTTGTTTGGTTGGGGCAAATGAGGGTATTCAGAGCTTCTTTTGAATTCTCTCTGGCATATGCTGTATCCTCTTCCAGAAGCAAAGGTAGTTTTTGGTTTGCACTCAATTTAAATTAGGACCAATTAATTCTTTTTCTGTTAACAGAAAAAATGTTAGTATCAAGCTGATTGCTTTTGAAATGGGATTTCTTACCCTGAAAATAGTCATGGCCAGATTCAACTTATTTTTTCGCTCTATAATGTTGAGTTTCATGATGATTGACAAAATAATGCTTCGTGTGCATGTTTGAAATGCTGAGTATTTATGATGCTTTATCCTTGATAATAGAGGCCAAATATGGATCTCATGGATTATACTATGAATGATATGCAGTGTTACCTTTATCCCTTAGAGGCCGTTTAAGTGGAGAGAAGTGAAAGACTGATCAATTATACAATAATATAGATGAGTTATTCTATTACATGGACCTTCCCTTTTTTTTCGAAGACCTCTCTTGAAATAAAAAAGTTGCTCTGAACTTGGGTCTAATTTTAACCTTTTTTGACTAAAATACCCTTAACCTAAAGACATTATTTTGTTAAACTTGATGAAAATAAAGTCAACGCTTTTTTTTTTTGGTGCACATTTGAAAGTGAAATCTACTCTTATTTTTATTTGTGCATATTTGGATACAATACATAGGTCTACATTTAAGTTAATGGAGGGTATTTTAATAAAGGCCAAAATATATATAACTTTCCTAAACTTTGAGTCAGTTATACATATTTTAGCCTTTAATAAAAAAATTAAAATTGGACTAAAGTTTATATTTGAAAATTGAGGGAAAGTCTATGTAATTTCGGAAAAATTTAGATGCTCATGTAATTTACTTTTTATTATACCATGATTTATACTTATGGGGTGAAGAAAAACACTTCAGCCTTCTATACCTTCATTTCTGTTCAACTAATATAAACTCCTACAGTCAAGGATGAATTATGCAGTAGCATGAAGATACTTTCCTATTTTTAGAACAAAACTAGAGGATAATCCCAAAAGATCCTCCCACTTAATTTGTAAGAATTATTCTGGAATGGTTGATAAAATTGTCGGCATGTTTAAAGCAATTATCAAGTCTGTGGGTCATATCAACTTTGCAAGAAAGTGGGATGCCTTCTAGTGGATGTTGATTTATTGGGTATGTAGGTGCAATGTCATTTAACAAAACTGAGTTATTTCAGAAAGTTTATTGGAATCCTTCTATAGGCTCAAAATGATCTTGGATATCATATTGCATTACTATATTGCACTTAATTGTCTTCCATAATGAATTCTGCAGCTTGAGAAGTCATGTCATGTTAAATGACTTCAAAATGATGTATAAAAATTATCATTTTTCAGCTTTCAGTTATATATGTTAATATACTCAACCAAGGTATGATTAGAACTTCTTTGCAGATGGTATTGGATATGATGATGTTTAGGATCTGTTTAATTTTGATTTGTAAGTTAGACATTGATACAGATGCATATCTTAGTAATCTTATATGGTGGATGTCAGGTGGGAATGCAATATCTGTCCGGGGATATATCTGGTGGCAATGCCCGATGTATTGCAATGCTTCAAGCATTTCAAGAGGCCATCAAAGACTACAAAGTCCCACCTGAGAAAGCTCTTGCGAGAGACCTAACAGCAAAAATAAGTAGTTATGTTTCATTTCTTATTGAGTGTCGGCCTCTTTCAATCAGCATGGGAAATGCAATTAGATTTCTTAAGAGTCGAATAGCTAAGCTACCTTTGACCCTGTCAGAGTCAGAAGCCAAAGCTTCTATTCAGTCAGATATTGACCGTTTTATAAGTGAGAAGATTATCCTTGCCAATAAGGTGATAACCAAACATGCTGTCACAAAAATAAGAGACGGGGATGTTCTTCTTACTTACGGGTCATCAACTGCAGTTGAGATGATACTATTACATGCTCATGAGCTAGGAAAACAGTTTCGTGTTGTAGTAGTTGACTCTCGTCCAAAGCTTAGTGGGCAACTCTTACTTAGAAGGCTGGTGGCTAAAGGGCTTAGCTGCACTTATACACATATAAATGCTGTTTCCTACATAATGCATGAAGTTACACGAGTTTTTCTGGCTGCTTCATCAGTGTTGTCTAACGGTACAGTCTACTCAAGGGTTGGGACTGCATGTGTAGCAATGGTTGCTCATGCATTCCGTGTACCTGTCTTAGTGTGTTGCGAGGCTTATAAATTTCATGAAAGGGTACAGCTAGATTCAATATGCTCAAATGAACTTGGTATGTCTACTTGCAACTCTCCATTGGGATTTATTTTTCCTTGTGTGTGAGATGTCTGACATTCCTATAAACGTTCTTACAGGTGATCCAGATGTCATTTCAAAGGTTCAGGGTAGAGAGGATGTCAACCACTTGGATGGTTGGTGCAACACAGGAAATCTGCAACTTCTAAATCTCATGTAAGAATTTACGTTGATATAATACAATGCCAAAATTGTCATTTTCCGACCCTGACCTTGCATTTATTTATTGTTTGCAGTTACGATGCAACGCCTTCAGATTATGTTTCAATGATAGTCACCGATTATGGCATGGTAATTGGTGGACTTTAATACAAATCTGATGGCTTATTCATTAATACAATCACATATTAAAAACTCTAGGAAGCTACACTATTTACAAGTCATGAATAATGCGCCTTCTTTCACAAACATTTTGTTTTTTGCATGGAGCCCATGTTTAGTCCAATCTAAAATCAATTTGGCATAACAATTTCACTTTTTGCAGGTCCCACCCACCAGTGTACCTGTAATTGTAAGAGAATATAGGAGAGAACAATTATGGATATGAATGATGAAATGTGGATCATCTCCATCTCAATTTTGTCTACGTGCCAAATCCCAATTCAGCAGCCTGGTAAAAATAAGACTTGAGAAGTTTGTTGTGGTGCTTCTTTTTGGTTATTGCTTTTTCCATCTGGGAATAATTTGTAATGGGCCTTTTTCATGTTGTCAAATTTTCTGACTTTTCATCTGTATTTGTCTGCCTCAGTGAAGAGTGCGAATTTTCGCCTCTCCAGGCAGTGATTATCCATGCATTCTCACTTGTACCAGTTTTTGTTCTAGTGTTCTTCAAATTTTGGATCATATTTCAGTCACAATTTTGGGTCATGTTAAATGTCTTTAGTTGTTATTAGCCCTTTCTCTGGTAATTATTTTTGGTTAAATTACAGTATATTTCTTTGTGGTTTAGTTTTATATCACTTTGCTCGTGGTTTATTGTATGTCATTTGATGCCCGTTTGGTTTGTAGTAGTGTTGTTGTAGCAAGTGGAAATAGAAATGGAAGTGGGGATAGAATTGGGGTTTAAAAATATGTTTGGTATGATGATTGAAGTATGATATAATTTTTATTTAATATATATATTAATATTACCAAAAGTCCAAATTACCCTTATGAGAATAAAAAAAAAAACATTTTGGCGATGGTGTTGGACCTCTCCACCTTTTACCTTCAACTCAACCCTACCACTGGCGAAGGCATCGTTTTCGTCCTGTCTTAACCTTTCCGTTATGCCCCACTAGCGAACCCCCAGCATCTTTTTAAACCCTCCAAATTAGAACCAGATTTTATTGCACATAACAGGCGTCTACCCAGATCTATTGAAGAATTAGATTATAAAGAAAAATTGAAGACCAAATAAGTGTCAAACAGGAAGTTGAACTCAGATTTTGCACAAATCTTTGGAAATCGAACAAAAAGTAGGAGAATCAAATTCTGGGACTTGAAACCCACAAATCGAAGACTATCATCAAACCCAAAATGTTGATTTTGATGGGATCGAACCACCATGTTGAAGCATTGAAACATCTAAGTCGGAGGTGATGTTGCAGGAGCTAAGTGAGGACCGCTCATGTGTGAGGGTGGTAGAGATAGTGTGTTGATGGCGGACAGGTGAGGTAGTGGGTGGAGGTGGAGGAGGCACCTCCATGGGTGTTCACTACTCAAGGAAACATTGCCGTCGATCATCCATGGCTTCCCATACCCCTTGTCATCGTGAAATGTCACCGTTGGTTGCTTTGTCTTTGTCGCCATCCATCAAACTTGCCATTGATCTCAACCCTAGACATCATCAGTGTCAGTTTTGGGGCCTTGGGGAGGAAGTGTTGCTACTTAAGGGCTGAAAAATAGGAAGGACAAATTGGCAAATATGATAATTAACTGAGGGTAGTGTGGTTAGAAATAATTGAGTTCTATGGAAGTGATGGACTTCCATGGTCATAAGGAAGGAACTGACTTCCTTCAAATTTGATGGAAGTGGGACACTTTGGAAGTCAAAATATGACATACCAAACAAGCTCCAATCTTGATTCTAGTTCCATTTCCACTTCCATCCTCACCAATTCTAATATACCAAACACAGCATAACTTTTATCAGGTCATCACATGATTGTCCCATGTACTTTTGGTAGGGTTGAACATAATCCACCCACTTCGACTAAATTGGCCCGATCCAAACCAGCTTCCTGTGTGGAAAATCGGGCAAATCTAGGCAGCAAGTTGAGTCAATGGGTTCAACCAACCTGGACCGGCCAGTAAGTATTTAATAAATATTAATAAATAATGTTAGATTAGATCATAGTGCCTTTTATTTTTCCCTCTTCCAAAATCATCTTTTATTACCTTTAAGTTCTACTTTCTCATAACCGTCACCTAATCTCAGTGATCTAATACATCAAATCTCAGTCAAACTTCCACATCTCTCAACTCTCATTCTCTCTCTTTCACTCATATCTTCAAATCTTTCAAACATCATGATAGAAAAAATTAGGATATTTAAAATATCTTTTAGATTTAATAAAATTTCACCATATCTTTTAGAATTTATTAGAATTTAGATTTTATTTTTCTTTTATATGATTTAGTTATTTAAATTGTTATTTATCTTCTGTTTAGATTTATAATATTTTAAAAAGATATATCTTATCTTAGAATTCTAGTAGGATTATGATTAAAATTCTATAAATAAAAACTCATTACTCATTTATAGAAATGTTTTAATTAATGATTTGAGTTATAATTTGAGTAAATTTTTTTTCTCCTTTAAGTTCTTTTTTCTCTACATTTTTTATTCTCTCTATCCCTTTAAGTTCTTTCTTTTCTCCCCTGTTTAGTTTTTCCTTTTTTTTTTTTTTTCTTAAGCTCTCCCTTCTCTTCTCTGTCTCTCTATCTTACCTTCCTTTTTCCTGTTCACATCACCTCATGTCGTTTTGAAGCTCGGATCTACTGGTGAAGATCAAATTCTTTCACCACATCTGTGTTCGCCTTCACTGATGCGTCCTTATTGTCACTGTCAAGTTGTTGCTGATGGCTGCCGCTGGCTGTTTGTCTGTTTGTGAGTGTTGTCTACTGATGAAGCTTTTCTTGTTTATAAAATGAAATCACAGATCTGGAATTCTGGATTGGAGCCCATTGATGTTTTTCCTCTCCATATCTCCATTTTTATCACTATGCTTTTTTTTTCTTCCTTACATCTTCGTCGCTTCTCCTTTTTCTTCAGTTTTCAACAAATTTCCAACCTAAAGCTGAACAACCCTATGAGCCAACTTGTGTAGACCGGGAAATCCCTGGTCTCCTAGGGTCTGTTTGATAGTGTTTTCTGTTTTCTTGTTTTCAAAACAGTTTTATAAAACTGTTTTCGAGAATAAGTTTTGAAAATAAGAAAACAAAAAAATCTGTTTGAATAGTTGTTCTCAAAATCATAACTAGTGAGTGATAGATGAGTTATTCAAAATTTATAACTTTACCATTAGTGAGGTTGATGTTTTTCATATTTTCTCATGTTTTTCAGAACAAAAACTACAAAACATCTTAAAGTTGTTCTGCGTTTTCTGTTCTTTTGTTTTTCT
This sequence comes from Adenanthera pavonina, assembly GCA_026686845.1. Classification (NCBI taxonomy): domain Eukaryota; kingdom Viridiplantae; phylum Streptophyta; class Magnoliopsida; order Fabales; family Fabaceae; genus Adenanthera; species Adenanthera pavonina. The sequence continues at coordinate 44,851,489 of JAIVEN010000001.1, read as the reverse complement.
ATTTTCCAGAACAGTTTATAAAAAACAGGCTTACCGAACAAGTTTTCTGAGTTTTTTGTTTCCAAAAATAGAAAAACTGTTTCGGAAACACGAATCAAACATGCCCCTAATCTCAGCCCATATACACCCCCAATTTTTGGTATTAGTTTTGACAAAACAATCGCGCTAGACTTAAAATGAATATTTTACAGTAAAATGTCTCATTTATCATAGTTAAACAATTTAACATTTTTTTTGTGGTTTATTAAGCTTGACATTTTGAAATTGAAATATTTCACTTAAGACTGTCTTATTTATTATCATTATTGCTTATATGTCTTGTAATATAATCTTGATTTTGACAAAAATACTCACATAATTATTAATATAAGGGCTATTTATGTTGTTTAAAATATATGCCACTTTCTGGCCAATATATATATATGTGTGTGTGTGTGTGTGTGTGTGTGTGTGCCACTTTTATTCGTTTCACTTTCTTTTATGATTATTATCGTGATTAATATTTTAGAATCACAACCCTCTATTTAATTTAGATTTAGGAAATTTAAATATAACTTCAAAATGCTGCTAAAATGTTTAATATAAGAAGAAGATTTAAATACTTAAACTTATATACTTAATATACTTCTATTAAAAGCAAATTAAAGCATATGGCTTTTAAATTTAAAAATAAATTAACAATATAAATAATGAAAGTTAGTTATAATATAAATATTACATGCAAAAGTTTACTTGTCTTGGTTTGATTTGATAAAGATATGTTAAGTATATAAACTCAAATACAAAAGTTTTATATATATATATATATATAGAGGTTAAATGGGTAGTTGATAATAAAACTATTCACCATTTTAATATTAATATAATATTTTTATTAAAATTTAAATGATTAAATAATAATTCAACAAGCTAAACGGATATTAGATGATACACCTCAATTCAAATGGGAGAAATTAATTTTGTGAATCAAACTACATAAAAATTCATCAGGTTGATTTTAGCACTTAAAATATGACGAATACTAGGTTAGCCATTCAATTCGCTGTTCTTTTTTTGGACCAAAGTCATTTACTGAAAACAAATTAATTCACAGTTCTTTTTCTGGACCAGAGTCATTCTTTTTTTGGACCAAAGTCATTCACTGAAAGCAGATTAATTCACAATTCTTTTTCTGGACCAAAGTCATTCTTTCTCAATTCCTATGAGTGATTTTTTTTTTTTTGGTTTTTTGGCCAATCCTAATTCCTATAAGTTACTAATCACATTTTCAAAATATAGCCCTGACTCCCTGGGAAGAAAAATGTGTCGTGAGACTAATATTTATTTTCTTATAATATCTATATGAAACAGATATATAAAGAGAACGAAAACAAATCTTGCATAGTCAGACTTGGAGACACTGAAAAAAGTCAAAAAACAGACTCATTGGTACAAGTAAAACAAACAAAGAAATAAACCTGTGTATATATAAATTCAATTGACACATCATCCGAGCTGTAGTAGAAACTACATACAAGTGGTAATCTAACACAATTGTGAATTTACACAGCAGTTTTGTCATCCATTGCCTCATGAGGTATTAGCCTTTTCTTTGGGTGGCGCAACAATTCCAAGAATAACGAAGCCCCCTAAAATGACAATGAAAATGCCCATGGAATTGACCAACATTGCCTCACTGGAATAGCGTGATATTACCTTGTTTGTTTGAAGGAATGTAGCCTTTTCTAAAATGCCAGTAGTAGCTGTAGCTATAGCCAGGGCATATATATAGATGCCAAAGAAGACATGCCATGGCAACAGGGTAGCTCTGCTATTTCTTGAGCCTCCTGGGTACCAAAAAGTTACAAATCCAACAGCCCACTGCAAAGAGTTACAGCAAGAAGTCAGACAAATACCACAACTGAATCCGGGTTCTATGCTATAGAATAGAAGAAGCAATGCTCGAATTTAACACGATAGTATCGAATACCAGATGATTATACTAAAAAAGAACAGAAGAAGCAATGGAGATCAACAGAATACTAAAGATACCTGGATGAAGAATAGGAGAAGGCAAGCTAGACCCAACCATGAATGTAGGCTGTAGAAATTGTCAATGCCTTTATCATTGTGGAACTTCCAAGCAGCCCAGAGGCCAATCAAGCTTAAAATGAAAGAAAGAAATTGTATTGTGAGATGAACTACTTTTTTAAAGCTTTTTGTTCCTGATATTGTTTTATATGCGAGCATCCCTGCACAATGCCATAAACAAAAAAAATGTCATTGGGAAGAAACGATGCTAAGAATGAGTTAGTAAGGAAATCAGTCCATGGAATTCACATAGAAAGCAGTTAAGGGTATTTTGAAGGTTCTGGCTAGCTGATCAGTGCAGTCAATTATGATATAGGATATCATAAGAAGACCCATTACGTATAAGTCTAAAATGAAATGTCATATTACTATAACAATAATATTAGTCTTATCCCACCAGATGAGACAGCTATATAAATCAAACGATGCCATTGTAAATCTAGTTTTGTGACTTTTGGTCGAAAGTGTAGGCAAACCATTGTGTTTTTTTGGTTGATGTCTTCATGCTATGTCATTGCAGATATTCTGTTACTTGTCCGTGTCCATAGTTTAGAGGTAACAGATATCGCATATTATATAAAATCCTATTAACTTTTTATACTTGGGTGGGGTCCAAGACAGTTGACTTTCCTTTCCAGCAGCCATTTTCTATCACTACATACAATAAATCTTAAAAAGTAAAATAAATGGAAAATCATAATGTGTAAAAGGCTTTATACATCATCAAGAAAACAAATTATGAGTTGAACGAACTCTCTCTTGACAGGTATGATGCAAATTAATTAAATTTCGCAATTGAATCTTGTCATAAGATGGGATTCAAGAATGCATGTTATTAACAGTGTGGTGAGATGAAAAGGATTAAGCATACTGACATGTTACAACCATATAATCAATGGCCATATAACTCTTGTCAAAAGATATGGCAGCATCTTGCATGACCATTTGTGTAGCATGACACAGTTAACTTTTGGATGTGTCCAGATAATTGATACAAAATAGGTCACTAGTTATTGTTTTATAGTGAAGAAGGATCCTGAACTTCTGACTCCCGCGTCATCTAAAAGTCTGAATAGCAATCTATACGTCCATTTAGCAATATAGACATTTGGTATAGATTGAAGCACAAGCAATGATAGGATAAAGTTCAGGGCGATCTTATAAGTTCTGTTAAAAATTTGGAAATTCATATTAGGAAATAAAAGTTAAGACGTATGAATCCCTTTGCAGTACCGAGAAATTTCATGAAAGATTACCAATTAAACATGCAAGGTTTTAAAGCCTGAAAAACCAAAGGTATATCTTTTTTCAGGAAAAAAAAAGAAGTGTGGGAATTAGCCAGGGAATAAAACATTGCAAGTTGACAGACATGAGTACTGTTAGCCAACAGCTATGTCATATTTCATTCTTACAGTGAGTTCAAGGACCTCCATTTATATTTTTTCTTCCCCATTTATCTCCCAGCATTTCCATTTTGTTGACCATTCATGTTTCATCATACTGAAGATACTGTTATTAAAATCTAATTAAAATTTAAAACTCTCCAGTGGCAATAAGTTCAAAATTGATGGAATGAACAATTTTTCTATAATGACAATGAAAACACGCAGAAAAATGCTGATATGCTATTAACAAAGTATTTCCACTTTCTCTCGTCAAAAGAAGAGAAAGAAAGATCATTTACCTTCGCCATTGATTAGAATAAGTCCAACCACCATCAATACCGGATGCACCTAAGAGGACATGATAAGAAATCATAGTTATATTAAATGTCAACACGCACATATCTCGGACATGATAAGATATCTCATTTAAGTTACTTACAATATTCAATAGAGTGCACAAAAAGTTACAGTTAAAATGAAAAACGGTACATAAGTTTTTTACACTAGAGATTTCTATGATTCGTATGATTTCCAGTCTAATTACTCAAGCAAAGTAACACAAGCTGTTACGAATAAATAGGCTATTTCCTTTTATTACAAGCCTTCAGAAAATCTCTTGGCAAGTAAAGTGGAAGAAAGTAATGTATTCAGAACCCGCCCATTCATTCCATCGTGACATTCTTGAAAGCACAAAAAATACACACTCTTTCCCTCTTAACATGACTACAAAATAATCATTTGGCGAAATGGTCCCGTCGAAGTTAAACGTCTCCTTCAAGTAAGACACGCACACACTAAGATCAATGGTGAAGAAACAGACAACGACCGAAGTTCAGTGGCAGTGACAGTGTCAATGATGATGAGATCAAAGATCCCAATTTACGAACTCACAGCCAACAACCCTATTCAAAACAATCTCAACGAAGCAAATCGAACATCAATACTTGCAAAATTTCAACGACAATTCTTCATACACAAATTCATTCCAAGATCATGAAAATTTCTTTTCCCTCACCGCATTACTGGATTCAATGTCCTTAAAAGAAAATGGGCCACAAGAAATTGGAAAGATCAAAGTAATAAAGAGCGAGAGAAAGAGTAGTTTTACATTAAAAATAAGATCCTTGTTGTCGGAAACGAGAGCGAGGCCTCCTCTGAAATGCTGAGCCCAGGTGAAGAGAAGAAGCGTAATCACAAGACCGACCAGTCTCACTGTCAGGAAGATCGGGAACCTCACCACCGGAGGAGTCGCCATTTCTGTCTTCTTCAACGTGCAGAGAGAGATGGTATGAGAATTTTCAATTCGCTGACTAACAATATTGTGTGTGTAGATGGAGGTGGTGATAGTAAAAAAAAAACGAAAAAAAAAATGTATAGAAATTAAATTATATTGCTTTGCTTGAGTTGAACATCCAGGAAAAGAATAGCTTGGGAAGGTGCCTACTCTTACTGGGTCCCCATTGGAAAATCAATTTTAGAATTCGTGCGAGCTTTGTTCAGGTTTAATTTAAATATTTTGTGAATTTTAATTTGATTTTCTCGTTTTAACTGCAGGTGATCATGCTTTCTTTTTTTTTAAAAAAAAAAGATTGAAATGCACTGTTAGCACTAATACCGTTGCTGCCCTGGCGGAAAATAAAATAAAATAAAGCACTATTTTCACTTGAAAAGGAAAATTTCAATGTCACGTAATAATGTTATTTACTTGGCAATATTTGCTAACTTTTGGATTTGACATTCGATTCAACATATAATTGAAGAAAGGTTAAAATTTTGTAATTTAGATTCTCTAGTGCATTATTATTTTTTTAAAAGAATAATATAGAAAATAATATGTATGAGCTCTATTCTTTATTATTATTTTTGGTCATCTTAAAAAAGTAAGATGACAAATTGCTTATTTAATTATTTAAAAGGATCAAAATAAAATTTTCACATATGCAAAAGTAAGGAGCCGTATTTAAACTTTTTATCTGTGAGAATAATTTTAAAAACTTAATAATTAATAATTATCATAATACAGCGATTATAAATGGATATATGGTAATGGCCTGTTGTTCAATCAACAAGATTTCATGCCAACTATTAAGATACTACACAAATATTTTAATCGAATAATAACTTGTTATGTTTTAAGTCATTTACCTGGAATATAAAACACGTTACATTTAAGTCGTTTAATATTTTATTACAAAAAGGACACATTACTTTGTATCTGTATAAAAGTAAAAAATAAAATATAAAAACAATATTCAGAAACATCTTTTTCAGTCTAATTCTGTAGTTTTTTTTTGGATTGAATTGAATATTTAGTTTGTTGCTTGGGCATGCAATTTCCGAAACCGAGAATCAAGTTTGAGGTAATTCCGAATGATAAATTGAAGTTTTGCAAACTTAACCAACTTGTTTGAAGAGTTTAGCATAAAAACGATTCTAAAATTGTAAAGTTGGTTTAATAATTATACCTTTCTATAGGAGATAATCAATTGATGATGCCAACCAAGAGCCTTCTTATATCTGAAAAGGATTAAATACCACGCCAAAAATATTTCAATAAAGATTCACTTGGTACAAAAAGAATCATATGCCTTCAGGGAAAGTGCTTTTTGAAAACCATTTATTGTTCGATAACCATATTGCATTCAGTATTTTTTTACATCAAGATAAAGTTCAAAAGAGATGGATATTTATAATATTCATCACCTTATATTTTTGGATCTTGATTTCTCTTTTGTACAAGAGAGACCATGTGCAAAGAAAGAAAATGAAGAATGAAGCCCAATTTTGCTTTTGAACTATTTTAAAAAACTGCTTGCAACGAAAGACAAATTCATATAATTGAACACACACATCTTGTTGAAATCGTATGAATATAAATCCACCATATTGCATTCAGTGATGGTATATGAGCAATAAGAGTTCATGTACTTGCCTGATACTAAAAGTCTAATGACATCCAGAGCATCACATAATATCAAATGACATTTTAAATATAATGAGCATTTATATCTTAATATCTTACACGGAAAAGTATAAGAAAATACTGATCCTAAATCGCTTCCCATCGTCAAGTTTCTGATGGACTCGCAAACTCTCAAGCACCCAAGAATGTAAAATTGTACAAACCTTCATAATGGAACTAATGACAAATAAATGTTTGGTCAATAAAGTATGACGGTATCATTTTAGTACAAGACTAGCACAACAGCTAAAACATGCCAACTTTTTCTATAACTTTGTACAGACCCTATCCCTAAATGACAAGGGTTAGAGATAACGTGAACGTATAATTGAAGAAAATGTATCTTCACATAGTACCATTAATAGCATTTCATCTCCAACTGCGGTAGTAGTGACCTTCTGATGTATCCTTCATTCGGGAAGAACGACCCGAGTCTCTGTCATTCTCGCTCTCAGTCCAGTAATTAGGTCTACCTGAATCACGATCATGAGGTGAAAGAAGCCTGTGTGTGTGTGAGTAGTATAAAGAATGAAAGGAAGCAGGGTTTGAGGATCTTTCATCATTCAAAGGACTCCTCCGACTTCTGTCTGATTGGGACCTCCCAAGGCTGGGGCTTCCTGTACTGTAGTCGTCATCGTAAGTACCGTACCTTGGTTGAAAACTATATTTGGGTAAGCCATATCCTGGGTCCCCTGGAGGACCATCGTCCCTGAAATCCATTGAAGACCTCCGCCCGCGATGATATTCTCTGCTGACATAATCTGAACTATAACTTAATCTGTGCTGTGGCCGGTTTCTGACAGTGTCTGAGCTTGACGGTCCAGCAACCCACAATCTTTCATCTGCATTTCCTGGAATAGGTGCATTTATTCCTGGAAATTTAACGGTCATTTTTCTTTTTGATTTTGAATAATCTGCCTCGATAATTTCCCCATCCTCCTGTTCTCTGATTTCTTCATCACCATATATGGTAATGCCTGATGGCTGATCCTCATCATCCACATCTAAAGTTCCAACACATTAATTAGAAGGATAACTTTGACTAGTTCAATTTAATTAAGGTAAGTAGCAAACAGGAGGATAAGCTTTATATAAATAGAGGATAACAAAGCATATACGAGCTCGGTATATAAGATCTATAGTGAAGGAGTAGTTTCAACTTTTCTCATTAATTATCGGCTCTAAAAAGGAGAATAGTGATGAGAAAAATTGCCAAGAAGAAACTAGATAGCTAAAAAAATGCAAGTTCGTTAAGTTTAGGAAGAATCTGAAAGCTTAACTTTCTCAACTTCTTGCTGAGCAAACTTGCACAAAGTGATATCAGTACTTCTAAAACAGCAGTCAGAAAGAAGTTAGAACCTGGCATACCACTATTCCCTCAGGTCTCAAATATAAATTGCTGAGAGAAAATGTTTCATAGTCCAAAATATAAATCATGGTTGGGTCATTAAATATTTTTTCCATATATACCCCTCGTTAATCATGTTGAAAGAAAATGATAACTGAAAAGCTACAGCATTTAATTAGGGGCAAATATGAAAAATAAATTAAATTTAAGACAAATTTAAGAAAATTAATAATTTTTCTTATTATGCGTAAGACTATCTAAAAAGTCACTCATTCTCCTAAACATTATATAAGTAATACAAAAACGACAGAAGAGCAGAACTTATTTGTTTTTTTGGGTCTGAAGAAGAGCTACACTAAAAAGCTAAATATTTCTCATAAAAATTATTTGAACAACCGCTTTTACCTGCAATCAACATTTTCTCAAGATCCAAGTATATTTGATATATTACAAGAGTATTAGATATTATAATTTCATGTAAATAGCCATTGAAATTCCTCTTCCATCTGAAAACATTCAATCTTTTATCTTGCAGGCAGAATAGATCAGCTTAACCTCAAGGAAGAAGATAATGTGCACACAATTTATTATTATTTTTCAGAATTATCAATTATTTTTTTCTTTTTTTCTAGTACAAGTGCAGAAAGATACCAGTATAAAGGTAGAATCAAACAAGAGAGAGGAAAATTGAAATCTCAATGATTACTCCACACCAGAAACTAGCACGTTATTCCCACAAGATTGATTCGGGAATATAAGAATGCAGAAAATACAAATTTAGCCTTCTACGAATGTTAGAGAGTATCTTGGCCCGATTAGAGAGCCCACTACTATTAGAATATTTAGTCTTTAATTATTTGATTTAATTTCTGATTAGTTCCCTGACTTTTAGGGATTATTTATCATTGTATTTTATTTGACCGGACTTGTAGAGATTCTCCAGGGCACACAATTCCTGTATATATTGTACCCCATTTTCAATGAAATACATACAGAAGTTTCCGAGTTTGCTCAATGACTAATGGGTGAAAGTCCATTAAATGTAGTAATTTACCTAAATATCCAGGTGGGTATCCCATTTCTCGCATTCTGCTAAGCCAAGGGGGTGGATCAAGTTCCTGCACAAAAGAAAATAATCTCTAATCTCACAGAGACACCTAAAGAGTTCTGCCACAACCTTAAATGTTTCCATCCTAGGGTGAGTTATGCATCAAATGTAAAACTAGCAAGCTATAAGCACAATTTCCATCTTATCTTTATCTTCCAAAGTCAAACGGAGAAACAGAAAACAAAACAGAAGAAGCATTGTAGCATCTCAAGCCAACTGCAAGCAGTAAAATGATACCAAAAATCATGGAGAGAGCCAACTGATACCAGAGTCATCTTTGAAAGATCAAAATGGCATTACACCCGAAATATATATGTCAAAATATATATTTATACTTATAGCCAATGTCAAAACAGCATTTTGAATAACAATTACTCTTACCCCCAAACCCAAGAGTTGACGTGTTTCAGCATCAAGAGCACCTGGCCTCAAACCATCATATTTTCCAGCAGGAGAATTCTGATAATATCGAGTTGCATTCCGGGAAGTAGCATTCGGGTTCTTCTTAGACTTGCGTTGCTTACGAGCAACATTGACAGCAGCATTATCACGGGGCCGTGGACATTCTCTCAAAGAATGATTATAAGCACCGCAATTGAAACACCGGGGAGCATCATCAATGATCTCTGTACCCCTGTAACATTTTGAACAAATCAGATGAAATAAGGAAATTTATTAACTAAATACGTATAGTAGGCACAAAAATGGAAATTGAATGGGAACAACTTTATAATAAGCAATAAATAAAGAAAAAAAATCAGAAATGCGAGCAAAATAAAAGGTCCAGTAAACCTCATCCTATTATAGGGGATCCAGAGAAGAGTTCATAACCCTCTAATTTCTAACCTTGGTGTTCACTTTTTCTTACTACTATCCAGCTACTTTCATGCTGTGTAAATTGTTTGGAATTTTTGGTTAACATAGGCATTGTCCTTAAATACTAGAGGCTTTTTCCATTAACAACATAGAAAGGGTTTGGAAGGAAATATCCATAGGGGTATAGATCTTTTGAGTGAGGAGAACAACACATACAACCCTTTTGATGTTACTACCAAAAAAGACACTCTTCGTAGATTTTGTGCCAAGTTTCCTTCTCTGTTATGAAGGGATATGTACATATGCAATACACCCAAATACCTTTAGCCGAAGGTCAGTGATGATGTGTGTTCATGGGAAGGCTTTGAGGAGTACTTGGCACGGAGAATCGAATTTAGGAGTTATTGTTTAGTTACATTATTTGTGAACTTAAAGGACCAAGCCATTTTGTTGAGGAGTGTAGAGAGATAAGGACTTTGATGAACAATACCTTTTCAAGGAAATAATTCTCAAAAGATAACCCCTAACATTATCATTCTGAAAATCTGAATTTTAGTATGAAATAGATTTTTTAATTATGGAATAAGCTATTGAAAACAGGTGCATTGTAAGACTTATGTTTCATAAGAAACATCCAATTGATGCTGGTGTGATCATCAATAAAAGATAAGAACCAATTGAGCTCCTGTTACATTTTAAATATGAGATGGCCCCCAAATATTAACAGTTATTTTGATAACTAACAACCTCATATCGGAAAAACTATGGACTTTCATTGATAAATAAAAAGGGTAACATTTTTGCCAAGTACATAAAGTTTGGGTAAACCCTAGCTCACACTTGCTGTCCACAAACAAAAACATCTCAGTAGGACTTCTAGCCTGCCATTGGGGGGGGAAGGGGATGGGGCAACCCACTTCACACTTGATAGAAAAACTCACAGCATAACAATTTTTCTCCAGTTTCCAATTCCCAACAAAAATAGACATCTTAATTCCACTGCCAAAGATAACCCAACAGCAAACTAAAGAGAGCATCCAAAGAATAAAGATCCCAATCCTGCGTATGTCCCAATTCAGAACCTCTCCCAGTAAATATCACCCATAAATCAGCTAAAGAACCTCCTGTTCATACTTACGAAAAGCATTTCAGGAATAAAGTTCAAAAAGGCATTTTTATTTTTTCTTGATATGCACTTCAACATCAAATGCAGCTCCAATTGATTAAGCACACAGGAAGTATACTCCTCTCAAGGCTGTCTGACCATGCAGTTACATAATTCAAGAGCATTTGTAAGTTTTATCGATTAACAAAAAATAAAACATTTTAGTTTTCTAATGGTGTTTGAACAGTAACCAGAATTGTTTCAATGTAGCAGGAAAATCTATTATTTTTCTCAGCAGAAGAGAAGTAGGAATTTCAAGCTTCTACTTAAAGCAGAGTTATAAATAGATTTTTTTCCTTTATAGTGCATCAGCAAGTGTGTTTTTTATTAAAAGAAGAAATTTTTTTAAGAGTGAAGAAAGATACAAATTAGAAGGAGTATCATCCTAAGAAAAGGTCAATTATTAAAAACAAAAGCAAATGAAAATAGAAAGTTAAACATGCCTAAGCAATTTGTATAGGAACAGAAAATCTTGTGATAGCAAAATTTACATAGTACAGCTATACAGCAAACAGGAAGAGTTACATGGCTTTTGGAGGGAAATTCAGAATTAAATTTCGGTCCTTCATACCAGGAAGAATACTATTAAACAACCTAAGACTGTAGGCAGTAGTAACAGATATAATAATAAACCCCCTCTCTTTTTCTGCCAAGGGGCAAAAGAAACCCTGCACCATCCGTAGTAGCCAGTATCATCTTCCATGATAAACTACAATCTGCTTTGGCAAAAACCTATATACATCGCCAAGTAAAGCCAGATTGAATGTCTATAAGTCCCTAATACCCAAATGACCTCGTCAGTAGGCAATACACATTCTAATTATGCAAATGAAATTTCTATTTCCAACTTCGCCATTTCAAAGAAAATCATGCCATAGCTTCCCTAACCTATCCACCCATCAATGACAGCTATCAAAACCAAGGTAAATTTATAGAACCCAAAAGTAGATCAAAAAGGCTATAGGCAACTTGGATACTTGCAAACCAATAGAGGCTAAATACTGAACTGAATATATACAAAAATGCCAACAGGGACAATCTTGAGATTGACTTGTGATCTACCACCTCTAAGATTCTCTACATAAACAGCACAAGACTTAGATTTGGATAACCAACAAATTAGACTCATAGGAGTTTCAATTACTTAAACAGATAATAACGTCAATTGATACACATTCAGTATACTCAATTAGAAATTCAAATTTCCAATCAAAAAGCCCTAAAATTTAACAAAGATAGTACAAGTAGACAGTCCTTTTGTGCCATTTACAATCAATGATTTCTTTGTAATCCTATAACAATTGCAATGATCTCTAGTGGATCACTTAATTTCTTAAATATCTAAAACTTCGCAATATCTCAAAACTCAAGTTATCTTTCCAATAAAAATAGAGAACACGAAAGCTGTTTTCAATCTTCACATCTTGTTTCCGAAGTTCCTACCTCAACAATAAAATGAATCAATAACTAATGACTGAGAAGAGATTGGAGAATATTCTGTGGATGGACACATAAAGGTAGTTGGGTGAGGGCATGAGGCTTCTAGAAAAATCTCATTGGGCAAAATAGAGTAATAAGGTGAAGGGGAGAAGGAAGGGAGAATAAGTAGAATTTTGGAGAGGACTTAGACTATCCATGGAGTTGAATTTTGCAAAACTAAACAAAAGTATTTATACCAAGAATTCAAGTATCTCTCTGAAAATATCTAAACAAAGACAGATACACACACACACACACACACACACACACATATAAAGGAAACCTACTATTAATAATAACCATTAATATCAATATCATTAATAAAATATAAAATCTATAGCAAATGAGAACAGTGCAGTTCATTTCTCAGACTCCTTACAATGCACAGAGAACCTAATTATTATAAAAACAGTTCAATTAGTTATGTACTTAAACTGGAATTTGGAAATAAACTCAAATTAACCTTTTTGAAGCCACCATTTGAAAAAAAAAATAAAAAAAATTTAATCAACAGACAACAGCCTCAATTATCAAGGAATTTCAAAAAGGCTCAGAGAAAAGTTTTCTATATGCAGTGCAATAAGACAATATTGGACGGCCACTACTCATACTTCTCCATATCGTAATATTTCTACTATCTCAGCTCCTACGGTCAACTGAGACCATCTAAAAATGATGGCTTAGTGCCCCCACACTTCATCTAAAATAATACAAAGTAAGTGTATAGTGTATACCCCTCAACATTACTTGAACCATCTGCTGAAGTCAAACCTAAAGCATATCCACGATCATACAAAGGCACAGAATTACCATCTACAGGAGTGAAACCCTTATTCTGCTCCTCCTTTGTTGTCTGGTTATCCATCCAAAACGACTGCAATTAAGAAAAGGAAGAAAATAATATATCCAAAATTGCTAATAAACTTACTGGATATATACTTCCAGCAAAATGACCCTTGAATCCTCATGATGCAACAGAGAAAAGCAAGGAGAACATGGCAAAAGGCATCATTTAACGCTGAAAATAAAGGAAGAACAAAAATGGTAGAGCAAAAGTAAAAGACTATATATTTATAAAGCATATCTCATTATAAAATATCACGGGCTAATTCATGGATATTATTTTATGATAGGCCAATTTCAATGGTATCATTGAGCTCTAAATTCATGGATATTATTCATATCACTGGCAAATTTCTAATTAGTCAAGCACACTTATGCCACATCATCTGAACTCATGCTCATTAGCATGATGTAGACATGTGAACCTTTTGACAAGAAAACTTATAAACCAAAACTATGGCTTTAATAAAGTCAAAACAGATTGGAATAACACGGCAGTTGCTGCTGCAACTGTATTATTACAACAATGACAACACGTAAAGCCTATTCCAGGATAATCACCATTAAGAATAAGACCATGAAAGAAACTGGACAACCCAAGGTCAACTCAAGAAGTACAACTGAGAGCCTCTCAATCTGCAGATTTGAATATTCACCACAGAGACTCATGAAACTCACCACTGCAGATGTCTTTTCCAGGCCAATCTGTAGAGCAGGAAAGAATGTCTCCTCACCATATTCGAACACTTCATCAGGATCCTGGACAGAGAGATGCATTGTAAGCTTCTAATAATTCTTTGGAAAAACCCAAATAGGAAGAATTGCATTTGTCAACAGCAAAATATGGGACCAATAAACAGAATTGTTTTCCAGACTTTCATTTACAAGTTCCAGAAAACGAGAACTTCAAGGAGGATCAAAACAAGAATTTAATAAGACATTTTCAATCCGAAAGCAGGAATCTACGCCTAATGGTAAAACCATTTTTCTGATTAAAAGGACATATTATTAGAGAACAATAGAAGAAAATGACAAAATAACAAGATCAGAGGATGAGATACAGATCTAGTACAAGCTTTTAAAAAAAAAAAAAGTACATCAACTAAACAGAGCTTGCCAATCTCACTATGTGTCCAACAAAGAGATCTCTCTAAAATAGCCATTAGGAAAGCACCATTACGAGGCTAAGAATTCCACTTTCTCCAAAAAAGAGACAGCAAAAAACATTTAGACTAGAAAATAAAATATAATAGCTTCTCACTTCCCTGCCAGTATACCAAATATCCATGGATCCTCCCATTTCTAGATCATTCAAGTTGTAGAACAGGTCAGTTTTTACAAAACAGTCAGACCCATATCTAAATTCAATTATAAACTTTTGGCCAAATGGTCTTTTTCTCATTTTCAACATGCAAAGGGGAAGATGAAAATGTTATGTTTCCAACACAAATGCGGAGTTGATATTAGCATATTCCTTTTCATATCTCATCAAGACCACTTCAGGTTGAACTTGAACCATGGAGAATTCATCTCCTTGGTTCCAAAAGACAATGATTTGTCAGATTATTGCATTTCATTAAGGGCTAGTATCTGAAGACCAACACACATCCATCATAACCAATGCAAAAAAACTATTAACCAACATCAAAACAAGCTTCAAGCTTCATTTTGAAAGCACACTCACCCACAGATGTCTTTATAGTTTCAAGAGATACGTAAGCCTGAATTTGAATTTGTTCATCTTTACTGACAATATAATTATTATTTGGATTACTACGCAATCACAGTACATATACAAACTCCAAATTCATTTTATTTATCACTCTTTGGACAAGTATAGTCCATATTCCTTTTCTTTTTCCATGTTTTCTTGTATAGCTACTTACCCTCATCCTCTATTTACTCATCAAATAAATGCAATTCTTCTTCCTTTAAAGGGAAAACCAATTATCTATACCTTGGATAAAGAAACATGCTGAGCATGCCATTCTGACCATTGCTGCAGTAGTCCCTCAAGCTTTTGTTTACTAGCTCTGAAAACATTGTGCAACAGTAAAAAAAAATTAACACAATATATATAGATATACACACACACACACACACATGTAAACCAACAAAATTAATATGCATCACCATAATTTTTGTTAGAAAAAATTTATATGTATTATTTTGTTATTATCCCCACCCCCTTCTTTCTTCCCTCCCACCACTAATTAAAAACATTTACCGTGAATTATAGCGTATGTTCCATTCTTATATTCAAATATACAAGTCATATCCCATTGCAGTTTGACATAACTTTACTTATCAGTTCAAAGAAAAGAATAACACTAACACTAACCTTGTTAGGGAGTTATAAACAACATGCACTGAAGGTTGATGTTCATCAATAGTGATACGGGCTCTTTTAGCACCCAATTGAGCTGGTGTGTCATAAAGGAAAACACTTTGAGATCATATAATGTTTTAGTCGCAGATAAAGCTTCCAAAATGTTCATCAATGTCAACTGTATCACCGCTAAATATCGGACTTGGAAAATGAATGCATACAATTACAAACACAAGTGAAATTCACCATGTATGATTGTGAACAAATGCATGAAGTTCGTGAACACTAAGACAGAAAAACTGCATACATACAATAAAGAATTTAATAAAAACTTGAACAATAAAGCATTAGATTTTAATTTAGAAGATATAACTCAACATATTGTTTTAAACCAAATTTACCCACAATACTGAAGAAATTATGAAGATACACATCAAATATGGAAGAAAAACTTCTCATTTTCAAAAAACTGACTTTGTCCACCAAGTATATCATCACAGTTTATGAATATTTTAAATGACTCATGCTGAAAGAAAAGTAAAATTATATTCTTAAGCTTTACAACAAGAATCCTGTTTGTGACACATATAAAACTTGCATAGTATTTTTTATACCCCCCTTCCCCTCTATAAATCAATAAAAGAATTTGGCATGCAGAATTTTCTTTTCTTTTCTGTTATTACAGTCAAGTGCCCGTGGACTATGTCCAGAAGATTCTCTCCTTAAGCAATCTTAAGGTGATACAGTTTCACATCAACCTAGTGTGTTTAGGATTTTAATTCCAAAGTGCTTCAAAGAGAAATTTAATCCAGGTTGCTAAAGAGAAAAAGAGAAATATTATCTTCTGCTATCACCTAAGTTAACCACTTTGGATATAGATAGGACTTTCTATACAGTAGAATTAACCACTTTTAACCTACTAACTAATACAAGCTTGAAGAAAGTATATAAAACAACAGTCCTAAGATGCTAAATTCAATCAAGGATACAACTTCTACTATTGCTTCTACTTGGACTTCCATCACTGGGAGCTTGGCGACCATTCTCAGCAATTGCCCCTGAGTTTGAACATTTCTGTTCTTCAGAGACCATAACAGTTTCATTCAACTCAAAATTCACTTGCAAGGTAGATTGACCATCTTCTAAATCCTTCTCAAGGTTCGCTTCAGGAAGGTAATGGGCACCCTTAGGCTGAATAGAATTCTCAGTCTGGCACAGCTTTTTATTTTCCATCTTATTTTCTTCATCCAACATATCACTGGGTTGAGCGCCAGCATCACTAAATTTTTCTTTGGTCTCATGCTCACAGCTAGTATTAATTGTTATAGGAAGGCTAACAGTATCTTCAGTTTCCATAAGCGAATGATTGTCAACATAATCTTTTGTGAGGTTTGCTCCTGATAAGCAGCAAGTATGTTCAATGTCAGCATCACTTTTGTGTTCCACACTTTCCCCACTTAGCATATCTTCTTTATGCTCAGATTTGCTAGGTTGAGAATCAACGCCACTATACCCAGATTGGGTTTTGCTCTTTTCACTTTCAGAAACAGAATCAATTAAAGATGGAAGTCTATTCAAATCCTCATCTTCCATATCTAACAGATGTGAGAACCTTATTCAACGGCAACTTCACCAGGAAAATCACAGAAACAGTTCTACTGGCACCTTCGCCAGGAGAACCACAGTTAAGGGGCTGCAAAAGATGACCAGCTTTTAGTAAAAGGAGACCAGCACATCAAAGAGAAAAGATGTCTACAAAGAAGGTTCCAGCAAAAAAAATTGCTAGAATAAGATTGAAATATGAAGGAAAAAACTAAAAATTGTTCAATGAGCATGATTATACCCAAAAGTTGGGCAGTTAATATATATTTAAAGTTTTCAAATACTCCAAAACTTCAACCTTCAAGAAAAAATTGTGAAAAATAAGATTTGAATAAATCATCAAGGGTTTTCGCATGATAAAATCCTCATCTACCTGTTTCCATGAGAGAAGATCCCAGATGTTGATATTATCAAAGGAACCAAGAGAATACACTCTTTAAAACCAGTATTTTAGCTAAGATGCGTGGAAGCTAAACGAGAAAAGAAGAAAACCTAAGTTGTCAATGTTCTCTTTAAGGAAGCATGGCTGAGAAAAGTCTGAGAAGCAGCTCCTTTTTTCAAGTGTTTGTGCTTTATAGGATTTGAGAGAAACCGGCAATGTAAATAACCAGTAGCATGAATTATGGAATTCCAGCAAATAAACTAAAAACTCACAAAAAGAAAATTACAAAGAAATAAATATAAGAATAAATAATTGAGTGAGATATAAGAACAATGGAGCAATAGTAGAACTACCATATGAACATGTCTAATAGCCAATACTCAGCTTAATTATCAACAAATCAAGAAATACCAAGAAAACAAGCGTAGATAATCCTAATGTAATCCTTAATGTATCGGATATCAGCACGCATAGCCCAGTGTGTATTAGTAAAAGAAAGCAAAGAAATAATCGAGGGAAAAACCAACCCTTAATGGAATCAACTAGTTGCTGCAGGTTACTCCGGCGACCTCTGGTGTGCCGGGAATTCCACAGCACAGAAACCGATGACAGATGGACAGAAGGCCAAAAGGCAGAACCCTAAACGGAGGCCCGACAGTTGATTGATTTTGGGTGCAAACCCAACGTCGCGTTTTGGTAGCACTATTAACAATAATTTTCCCAGATCGCCATTTAAGCGGCAAGTGCGAAATTTTTTAAACTCTGTAGTAGTAATAATTTTTTTGGTGAAAGGTCAGAAGAAATTTATTAATATATTAATAATATATATAAAAGATAAAATGGATTGGTTACTTTATTGTTCTATTGGTATGTTTAATAATTTATTAAATTTCACTCATAAAGCATGATAGAGATGATGTAAATAGAAAGTTAAATAGGCTTGTAAATTAAAATTTATGAAAAATTACTGTTAGAGACTGATTGAGTAAATTAATTATAAAAAAAATTTTTACTTAATAAAAAGTGTTAAAATTTAAAATATTAAATAGTAAAATTGAAAAAATAAATAGTAACATATTCTATTTTATAATAAAATTATTTTGATATCAAAATATCATTTTTCCTAAAATATGTAAGGATCATTAGAGGAGCTTTCAAAGTATTACTATTTTTATTAATTTAGTTAATATTATCAATAATAAATATATTTTAATAAACTAATAAAATATATATTTTACATTTTATTTAATTATACTAATAATATACGTGTATCAGTGTGCATGTGTGTGTGTGTGTGTGTATGAGGGGAATGAATGTTGAGAAAGGAGGGGCCGTGGGGGGACGAAGAAACATAATACTCAGCATAGTATAATATATTGATATATTGCGAGAGGGGGAGGGGACTACGCTCTCCCCAGTCCCCTTTCGGCCTTTCCTTTGCATTTAAAAGAAATTATATCCTTTATGACTTATAAATAAAATGGGTTTTCAGAATATTTAATTTAGTAATTGATTATTGGTAATTTGTAAAATAAATTTGTACTTATCATATTCACAATCACATGCACTGTATCTAAGGGGTATATTTTATATTTTTTATTATTATATTATGGATATGAATTTTGCAAAAGAATATTAAAATTAAAAATTAGCTGAAATAAAAACTATTTTATTACAGTTTATCTTAACGACCATGGATATAAGTTTATAGTTATCATCTAACAAGATGAGAGCATAATGTAGTTCAACTTACGAATGCACATTGTCTACATTAGATTAAGCTATCCATATTTTATTATTTTAGTTTTTATTATAATTGTTTTTTAATATTAGCCATTTAAATTAGTTAAGAAACATTTTAGTTAGTAGCTTTTTATATATTTATTTGATTGGATCAAATTTAAGTATTGTCAGACTCAAATGAGAATGGCTCTACCAGCATGAGTTTTTTATTTATAAAGTTTAAACTCAAAATCTTATTTAAAAACTATTGAGTCTTTTATCATTTAGATACCATTAGTTTTAGTAGCTTTATTTTGCATAACACTCAATAGAGATGTAATTACAATTGAAATAAATATTGCAGCTTTTATTTTGCATATATATATATATATATATATCCTTAAAGATGCGCCGGAGATTTAAATTTTTAATGCCATTGACTTTTGGTTACATTTAAATTAGTGGCTTTATATGCATTGAATTATGTATATATTAATGTATTATTATTTGTTTGTACGATATGCATATTTTTTAGCTTGATTTTATATGCATAATTAAGTATATTGCTGCAAATAACTTTTATAAATTAGTAACTGATTTTAATATATTTTTTCAGACAGAAATTCAGAAAGATTATATGTTATTTTATTTTTAATTCAAACAATGAAAAATAGACATTTTGGAAACATGACTTTTTTTTTTTTGAAAGACTAGATGCATGACTTCTGTGTGAACTAAGAAGCAATTTTAGCGCAGTCGAACTAGAAGGTGAAGTTTTTATTCTTTTTTATAAATTAGAAATATCTTCCAAAAAAATGATTAGAAATACCTCCGGCCAACCGTTGGAATAATTCGCTCTATATATAAAACTTTATATATAAAAGCTAAGAATCTGAATCACAGACAGTTGTTCAACAAAAAAAGGGTGTTCGTAGTTTTTATCATTATGTTTGTGGAAGTTTTAATGATCTGAATCCTATAGATCTGCCAACACCTTATTTCACATAACTTGGTAAGTTTGTTTACCATCCTCTTTATTTTTATCCTTCTATTTCCTAACTAATTTTTTCTGCTGATCCTACCTATTAGTGGTGCCTGTTTAAGAATTCTAATAGTAACTACAGCAGATGTAGAGGTCTTTTGACAGCATTTCGTAGCCTTCTTGCAGATTTCTTCACAACCTTTTATTTGTAATACTTTGAATTTTCCCATTTTAAACTGTAATATTTATTATTTTTTTAAAGCTAATTGGATGGAAAGAGTTTTTATTCTTGTTCTCTTTTTAAGACTCTGATTGATTCGAGCGATTTTAGGGAGAAAATTTTTTATTTTATTTTTTTTAAACTAAATAAGGAAATATCAGTATTGTCATTCATGTTCTTTTCTCTCTTTCCTATCTAAGGATAGGAGGAAAAGTGCTCCCTTCCCTTATCTAATTTAAGAAAAAAATAGGATAGAAAATTTTCCCTCTCCTCCCCTCCCCTCCACTCCAAAAACTTTGGAACCAATTGGAATCTTAAGGAGAGAACAAGGATAAAGGCTCCCTTCGTCCAATTAGTTTTAAAAAAATTAATATTGAGTAATGGTTATAAAAACTTAATAAATATTGTTCAAATAGAATGATAAGATGTTTTTCTTCCAATCTTATAACTGAACGTGACATAAATTTGACAGTTCAATAGACTGAGAATGGTTGCTGTTAACATTTTGGAATTTTTTTTTTGGCCTGAATTAAAATTTTGGATTTTGAAGGCAACTAATTGAGCAATCATTTGTGGAAACATGCGCTTTTACAGGGCGCTCCCTTTTTTTTTCAGCGCTGTATACGGAGCGCCTTGTTAAGAGACAATTTCTTTCAAAGTTAGACGGGCCTATGTTGTTTTTTATTTTATTATTTTAAAAATAGTTTTATAAAATTATTTTTAAGTAGAAATAAAAAATAATAAAGTTGAATTAAATAATTATTATAAAAATTATAACTAATAAGTGTTAAATGAATTATTTAAATTTTATAATTTTGTTATTAATGATGTTGGTATTTTTTACCTTTTTTATATTTTTAAGAATAAAAATTATAAATTAAAGATACTATGGAGTCTATTTGATAGTTATTTTTAAAATGGTTTTTTATTTTAAAAAATAAAAAATATAAAAATTTGTCTGGTAAACCTATTTTTTATAAAATATTTTAAAAAATAGAAAAATAAAATAACAGAAAACTTAGAATATTTTTAAGGTATTTTATAGTTTTTATTCTGAAAAATACAAGAAAATATGAAAAATATCCACCTCATTAATGATAAAATTATAAATTTTGAATAATTCATTTAACACTTACTGATTTTGATAACAATTATTTAAATAGATTTTTTTATTTTCAAAATTTGTTTTCAAAAATAGTTTTATAAAATTATTTTGAAAACAATAAAATAAAAAAAAAATCAAATAGGCCTCTAAATTTTTTATTCTTTTATTTTTTAAAATATTTTATTAAAAAACAAGTTTATCAAAAGAACTTTTTTCTATTTTCTTATTTTTTAAAACAAAAAAGTCGCTATGAAAACAAGAGTTAAACATACTCTTATTTTCTCAATGAAAACAAGAGTTAAACATACTCTTATTTTGTTATTGAGAATTCTCTGGCACCTTTAGGTATCCTCTACTTCAGCACTTACATATCTTTCATGTGAGTTTAATTTAATTAGTTTGCTTTTCTTTGACCAAAATATTTTTTAAAACTTGACATTTATAAAAAACTTTAACTGATGCACATGTAAATATGTAAATATTCAAATTTTTGGTTAATCGTTTTCTTTTTAATTAATATTAATATCAATATTTATGTATATATAAAAAAAAATAGATGAAAAAGTTTGTCTCTCACACATTATGAAAATATACAGAGCCACGTGTTATAAAAAATATATATATATACATAGAGCCACGTCATCATTCAACCAATGAGTAATTGACAAGTGTACACTTGTTTAAATTTGCACAATAAATACAGTAATTTAAATTTGTTTGTAATTTGTAAAGGCATTTATTAACAAATGAAAATGTGTAAATATATTTAGTTCTTTTTTGTTTTATTGTTTTAATGCGATTGATATAATAATAAATTATTTATTTTATTCTCATTCGTTTAATTTTAAATGCGTCACCACCTAGAATTATCATTTATTGATAGTGATGAACATATGTAATGAAGTACTCCTCACTTTTCATTTCTTTTGTATTTTAAGAATTTTGATTTTGTTTTAAATCTACCATTATTTTAGCCTTTCAATTCATTATTATTTTTCCCAACTATATCTCCTTTCATTTAATTTAATTCAATGTAGGTTTTTTTTCTATCACCATGTAGGTTATTAAATAACAATAATTTAGTCACATTATTAGTGAAATTTATCATAATAATAATCTTTTAATCTATGTGAAATAACTATAAACAACAAAATAAATAGAATTGAAGGAGGAAAAATTCTTAGGTACTCCTTTTGTTTTCGGATAATTGATACTTTTTTCTGTCTTAAATATAGGACATTTTACTCTAATTTTAAATATAAAATCATTTACAGTATATATAAGGTAATATTTATTATGTAAAAGAATACTCATATTTAATATATCCATAGAGAGAGAAAGAAATTAAATAAGGATCATTTAAAAAAAAATATTGTGATTTTCAGATAAATTGAGGTAGTTAACTAATTTTAATTCTCATCCATAATTTATGTGATTCGATTAAAAGAGTCTTAATATTATATTAAGAATCAAATAGAATGTTTTAGACATTTGTTTCCCAACAATTGTTACTTTAGAATTTCAAGATAACATTAGTTATCTTTTTGACAATTTTACCCTTAGGAAGAATTTCTTAAAGTTTTACTCAACCTGAATTAAGCCCAATTTTCTGGAAACTTTTCATAATTTTTTTGTTAACCAATCTATTAATAAATTTAACTTTTCACCCTTACTTCATTCATACCAAACAATCCTTAAAAATTTATCACATAAGGGGCATTTGATTGAATCAATTTTAATTTAAACAGGGTAAATGAGTAATCAATTTTCAATGAATGAATTACTCAGCTACCCAATTTATTAGCTATCCAACTTCTTTTATATTTCCTCTATTTTAAAATAGATGAAACAAATAATTAAATTATAAAAAAAAGTCAGATATGTTAAATATATCACAAAAAAAACTTTTTTAATAAATATTTACATTTACATTTAATGTTTTCACTTAACTCTCGATTAACTCATACTCCCTCTATTGCATTTTATTTATTTTTAAGATTTTGATACAATGATTATGAAAATAATAAATAATTTAATGAATGATGTAATTTTAAGAAATTGTCTTTAATTATTACTTTTTTATTATTCATACTATTATTCTTCTGAAATAAAATACTATTAAATACTAAAAGGTATAATTGGAATAAAATAATTAATTTTTTATTGATTTTTTTAAATGACACATAAAATGATATATTTAAAATTCTCTAAAATAACACATAAAATGAGATAGAGGGGGTACATCATAATAATAAGTCTACTTTAATTAGGTATAAAATTAAAAAAAATACATCAATTTATAAACAAAATTCATTTGTCTCTTATATTTTTAAAACAAAACAAATTTAAAATTTTTTAATTACATTCATTCAAGTTAATTATCTCCTTAAAAGAATCCATCTTTGTCTATATCAAGTATTAACTTTTAGAATAACTTTTATAGTGATTAAAAGTAAAACTTTATATTTATGGCAATCCAGTTAAAAACAATTTATAACCTTTTAAATAATCTTTTTTCTTTTTGCCAAAATAACTTTTTAAATAATCAGAAAGTATAGTTTCGGTACAATCTAAGCTTTTTGAAATTTCAACATGGGGTTGATTAACTGATTTGAAAGTTGGGATATTCATCAAAGGTGATTACTTTCTATTAATTTTTAAATAATATTTTCTCCAATCCATATTATAGAACATGGGATCCATAAGAAATTA
Organism: Adenanthera pavonina; assembly: GCA_026686845.1. Lineage (NCBI taxonomy): Eukaryota > Viridiplantae > Streptophyta > Magnoliopsida > Fabales > Fabaceae > Adenanthera > Adenanthera pavonina. The sequence continues at coordinate 44,827,259 of JAIVEN010000001.1, read as the reverse complement.
AAAAAATTCTTAAATATATCAAAAATTCTAAACTTACCCCTATTTATTGAGTGAATATTAAAATAATTAAAGTTAATAATTTCTTATGAGAGACTAGATTTTCATAAGTGATTACACTTACAAAAAAGAAAGAAACAATTAATTAAATATAATAAGGGTAAAATTATCCATTTGAACCCCTACATCTTATATTATGAATAAAAAAAATAGGTTCTATACCTTATATTGTGAACAGGAAAAATTATATTAAATTATTGACTATCAAAATTTAGACTTTGTCAATCAATTAATTGCCCAGCAAATCAGCGTTGATTAGTGTTTCTCATAATTATACGTTGTTCCAATAAAATTTAAAACAATTTAATATGGATTTTTCAGTATATATTTTCACCGTAATTTTAAATATTCATATTTCATTTGTTTAGGTAAAATTTTCCATTAATAAATTATAAATTTAAAAAAAGTTAATCACAATAAATCAATCACAAATCATTTGATATCATTAAATAATATGATGTACGTATGAATTACAATAAATTTATTGGCCAAATCAATCAATTATTAATTCTCACTCCGTCTCATATTATAAGGTAATATAAGTAATTTTTCTTATCTCATTATATAAGATAATATGTAAAGATTTATCTTTTTTCTCTATCATTTATTATATTACTAGTATTATAACTTGTACTATATTTAATAACATGAGTAAAATTAATAGAGGTAAAATTGAAAATTTTAGTTTCTTTTTTAAAATTTCATAATGTAATAAATGTTTTTTAATATGTGTGAAACCCTAGCCCTTCTATTGCCTTATACTCTGTCCGATTTATATTATAAGACATTTAGTCTCAAATACATGTAAATTAAGAAAATAACTTTTTTTTATCTAAAATTCATAAAAAAAGTATTAACATTTCTCATTTTACACTTATTAAATATACTCTATTATCACTTTTTTAATTTTAAATAAGAAGTATAGAATAATTAAAGATGAATAAAATAAGAAAAAAATTTAATACTTTATATTTTGGATTAGAAACATGTTATATGAAATACTTTATAATATAAAACGGAGGAAGTAATAATTAATACTCCCTTCGTCTCACATTATAATGCAATGCAAGGGCCAAAGTTTCATGCATATTAAAAAATATTTATTATATCTTTAAATTAAAAAAAAACCAAAATTTATAGTTTTACTCTATTAATTTCACTCATTCATTAAATATAGTACAAATTATAATACTAATAATACAATAAATAAATGGTAAAAATGACAAATCATTACATATTACCTTATATTATGTAACAAGAAAAACCCTTTATGTTACCTTATAATATATGAGAGAGGGAGTATTAATTTATAACAACCTCAAATCATTTCGAACCAAATTAATTACTCCCTATAGTTCTAAATATAGAGTATTTTATCTTGATCTTAAATATATGATTATTTTTAGAATACAAGGCAGTATGTATTATGTATTACTAAAAATATTGTTATTTAATTCATGAGTGAAAGAAAATGAAATAAATTTAATAAGGGTAATTTTAGAAAAATAATATATTTTTTTAGAAGATCAACTAATTTTAACCTATATTTTTAATCAATGGTGGTTCATAATTTCAAAAGATTAGCTTTTTTTTTTGCCAAGATTTCAGAACATTGCCTGGGCATAAAGTGTTCGAATAATAATTTATAAAGTTTAAATTAAATTCAAATGTGGAAGACCTTTTCCATTGCCACAAAATGTGGAAGACCAAGTAATAGTACAGTCTTACCATAATTGGTAAATGATTGAATCTTTTAAATATATTGTCCTAAATTCAATGCTTAATTGTGTGTATGAAAAATATTTTGATGAGAGAAATAAAACTTATTTTGGTGATATTTATACCTCAAAAGAATTAATTTTTGATTGTTTTTATTGGAAACATATTTATAAGTATTTAATACCATAAATGATTTGTTGGTTAAATAAAATTTTCAAAAATATAAAACATTTAATTGGTGGAAATTAAAATATTAATATGGCCTATTATATTTCAGTCACAAAAAGCAAATGCACAATATTAATTAACGTTAATTATAGAATAAATGACAAAATATATTAAATAACGTCTATTCAGTGGGCCAAAAATATATCTACGCAATCAAACGTATCACTTCTTTTTCGTATGTTAATTCTTTTTTTTTTCCGTAAGTTACTAATTCAAATTCATTGAAATGAAATTCAAAGTCGCATAACAATTCAGTAGCCCAAAAGGAGAATAGGCCAAAAAAACTATATATATATATATATATACACACACACGTACCATAAACCCTAAATCATAAATTATGAATCACCCACTACAGAATAGCCTGACGCCTCAGACTCATCCATGTCATATCATCGTCCCTGTCCAATGTCCACCATCAAACTCGAATCCATTATGTCAGACAATATTACTTCTATTCCTCTCCACATTGTTGAAGAAATCCTGCTCTACCTTGACACCCAAACCCTAATTAAGTACTCCTTCATTTGTAGAGACTACAATTCCCTTATTACTAGTCCCCGTTTCATATCCCCCACTATTCAAATCGGAGTTTCGATTCCAAAAATGAGGTCCTTCTCCTTCAATCAATTCATAAGAGGGTATTCAATTTCCAAGAAATCTACTCACTGCACTTGGATAATGACCAATTCAATTTGCTTCGCATCATTGAAAGACCTCCCATCAATCGCTTCAAGGAGATGACTTCCTCTTTCCAAGTGGTGGGTACATCTAATGGCTTAGTCTATCTTACTGATAATTGACATTACTCATTCTTTCTTTGGAACCCAGCTGCTCGGAGATATGCATTTCTTCCAAGACAATTTTTTTATGGAGAAAAGCTTTTGTAGGGTTTGGTTTTGATCGTAGGAGCAATGATTTTAAGGTTATCAACCTTGTTCAAGGTTACCAAAAACTCGCTGTTGGGAAACTTGTCAATAGGGCTTGGGTTTTTTCATATGCGACATGTTTCATGGAAACCTCTTGCTGATACTCCTCCTTCATGTCAAGTCCTTGACAACGCATCCGCGTGTTCATCAATGGTGTACTCTATTGGCTTGCCTGGCGCAATGTTGCAAATGAAAAATTCATACTTACACTTAATGTGGCACATAGGGTGTTCTGAGACATATTGCTTCCTCAAAGTATTGTCAGACATACTTGTTTGATTTCTATAGTTGCAATAGGGGACTTGCTTGCTCTTTCACATGAAAAGGTATCAATAGTACCTTTTGTTTGGTCCATGTGGGTTATGAAACAATATGTTATCCATGAGTCATGGACAAATGTGGTTAGAACACAAGAGCTGATTCCGAGGAATATGTTAACCTTGAAGAAGAATGGGGACATGATACTAGAAATGAAACGTGGATCGATTCTTAGGTACAATCCAACAACTACAACAACTATAACCAATGTCTTGGATGTTGGAGGAGATAATGTTTTTATGGGGTTTCATGCGGAAAGCTAAAAGGAAGTTTGTAACAATCCTTATTAGGTTGTCCCTAATTTGGTCCCAAGCTAACTAAGTGTCTTTGGCGTTATATGCAATACCGAAAGAAACTGGACGGAGGAAAGGTTCAAGTGGAGAAGAAATGAGCTCCATGCCGCAGCGAGAGTGAGCTCCAGAGGGATATTTTCTGGCTGAATGTGATGGAGAAGCATTGCTAGGGTTTGCAATTTTCAGCCATTGGGAATAGTTTTTAGTCTCTTAAAGTTTGGATCTTGGTTGGTAAGTGATTTATACTCCTTCTTCTCCATTTTCTTTAGTTTTGAGTTGGGTTTTCTCAGTTATATGTTGGGATTTTCGGTTTTGGCCAAAACCCACCAGTTAAAATGGATGAAATGGGGTTAATGGAGTGTGTTTTGGCATGTATGTTACTTGGGTGCAAGTTTTAGAAGGATTATGCATGATTTAAACTTAACCCTAGGTTATATTCGGTTGAGGTTCTTGGGAATCCGAAGTGTATGTGGTTGAGTAGTGTTTGAACAGTCCCTAGGAACTTAATGATGGATGAAAGTGGGATTGGAATCTTGGGTTAGGCCTAAATGGTTGAATTATGGAATTTGTATATTTGGACTGTATGTTAAGTAAGGTATTATGTTAATGTGAATGTTGTTTGGTTGACCAAAAGGGGGTTCGAGTGTGCTAGACAACTCGAGAAGCTCGGGGAATCACGTGTATATGGTATTGACAACTTGAGATAACCGGGTGTTTGTATTATTTGTATTATATATGTATATTATGTTGGTATATATGTGTATATATACATGTTTCTGTTCATACCACAATATTGATATGTGTGTGTGTATAGTTTGTCTTTATATCATGATATGCACATGGCTAGACACATAGGATATGATGATTGTAACGATTATGATGATGATTAGAGATGATGATGTTGATATGACATAACATGATGCATGCATGACATTGTGACACATGATGATGATGATTATATAATGATATGACATGAGCATTACCACATAACATTGTGAGATTGTGATATATGGTGGATTAAGTGGTGATGACGATATGATGTATGAGATATGATGATATGATATATGATAAGGGAGGATAAGGATGAGATCGCTATCGCTAAATCCTCCCCTATGGCCAGGGGAGCCAGGCGATAGTGGACTGCACATTTCCTAAATCACCACCAATTCGAGGTGGTCCAGGGGAAGGAGATCCACAATCTGAACATTAGTGTTACCTTTGGCCTGGTGCACTAATAGGAGGTGAGCCTGGTGATGTCCCAGAATCAGTGCTGTTGGAAAAGAATTACCTATACGAAATGTCCTGTTATGACGACAGCTCATGGTTTTAGCTGTGTGCGAGGGAGACATGCATTCCATTCCATTTCATATTGCATTCATGAGATTGTATGAGTTATGTATATATATATGTGTGTGTGGTTATCCCCAGTTACTGAGATATTGTCTCACACCCCTTCTCATGAACTAACATTTCAGGTGAAGGTTCTGGTACTAGTCCGGAGAATACAAGGGAGTAGCATATCGGATGTGGGAATATCAAGTCTGTGTAGTATTTGTGTTGTTTATGTATGTTGTGCTAAGTAGGATAACATATTATAATGGATATGAGGATTCTGGATGGTTGTAATGATATGGTTGAGGTTGGTATGTTATGGATGTGGTTTTATGTAGCATTATGGTGCATGCATGGTTTTGGATGTCGGGAAGTTTGTATGATAGTGTGTGTCAGCCTAGAGTAGATTTGGACCTTGTTGGTGTGTTTGAGCCTATAACCCACTTTGTTAATTTGGGGTTCATGGGGGTCAAATATTAGAGGAATAATTCATTTGAGGCGACCTCTTTGGACGAGTTAGTTAGGTAGTTTTGGATTTATGTGAATTGTCTCAAATGGTCAGATTGCCTTTAGTGGCAAATGAGAGTTGTAAATGGTGAATTTTGATCAAAAGTGACCAAACTGGTGTCAGGTATCCAGAATCTCCATACTGAGATGGATTGAAGTGAAATTGGTGTCTATGGATAGATTGAGACTAGATTGACTTGTAGGAGTTGGAATCAGGTCAATTAGAGGTCGGAACATAAAGTTATTTACGTCAGAAGTTTGTCCCAGAGAATAAATTTTTGTTGATGTTGCATCAGCAGTAGGGTGCCACAGTGCCAGCAAGTCAGTGGGAGTGAGAGAAGCAGAGGAGGGTTGGAACCACGGCGGTACTGTAGCGGCTATGGTCCCAGCCCAGTTTCTGATGTCTTTTTGGATTTTCTACCGTTGCTTTGATGTTTGGAAAGTAATTGTGAGATGCTTGGGCTATGTTTGGTTGGGTTTTGAAGTTTCTAGCTAAGTCAAGTGGTGTACGGGAGTAAGGTGTTACAAAGTTAGGTCTTATAACTACTAAAAAAGATGCAAACCTTGATAGGATTGCATGATAGAAGGCTACGAGGGACTGGGAAATTGATTATTGCCTTCTTTTATATGTAGCTAGCTAGGAACAATATATATTTACGACAATATGTTTAATTTCTGACTGAAATATTATCCAATTGTTTTCTTGGTACCATTCTATTTGACATAAAAAATTTTCAAATTTTCTCTATTGAATCGTTGGGGAGAGGAGAAAGATCTTTGTAGAATGAACATGTGCTAAATGTTTCACATGGGTGTATATCTAGTTATAGAAAAGATGAATGTATTACAATTATAAATAAATTGAATTAATTCTAAAATGACTCTATATGCTTAATTCCTTAAGAAGAATTTGGACGGTTATTTGCAAGGGTTCTATTCTATATATAAGTAGAATTATATTTCATACATATAATGAAAAAAGATGAAAATTAAGTTTTGAGGTGAAAAATATAACCATTTCTTTATTTTAGAAAAAAAAAATAATTTAACTAATATGTTTGAGTAATGGTTATAAGTAAAAGCGTAATAGATATTGTACAAAAAGAATGAGATGATAATTTATTTCCAATCTTATAACTGAACGGGACATAAATTTGATGGTTTTGTTGAGGTTTTTGGGGATGGGGTGGGTTGTTTGGGAAATGGATATTTTGAGGAATGGAAAGATAATATTTGGAAAAGAACTTCAAAATATTTTCTTTCAACTTGAAAATTTTGGATATTGAATACAACTAATAAGGTAGATATGTAGATCTCAAAATATGTTGGGTCAGACTTTAGTTAAATTGACCTATTGGTCTATATATATGTATGACTAATTTTTTATGCTTAATTCTAAACTTTTTAAAAGCCAAGCTTGGCCTAAAGCTTATTTAGAAACATATTAAAAAGAAAATCTTACAAAATTAATAAACTCCAATTCAATTCTAAAAAATAATTTCAAACTTTAAATTAACTTTTAGTTACAAAATACATTGTTCAAGTAAGTTTGTCTTATTGCCATGTGCTTAGATAACTCAAAATGACAAAGTAATAGCTACTCCCTTGCATTTATGGACCCCATCCACCCTTTTCCCTGGTGATAATGTTAATGTAGGACTTTCCAAACTCTTTTACTCTCTTCCACAAGGGAGGATGCTTTTTATACCATTGACAAGATTATTCGTGTCCATGAACTTGGCAGTCCATTATATATAATTCACAATTTTATTACTCTTTCTGAACTATATAATTATCTAACAATCATATGATTAGATATGGAAGAGGGTCAGGGAATGAGAGAAAGTATGGTATGTATAAAGAAGGATAAAAGTATATATAAAATAGAAGGAGGTTAACTGTAAATTCTTAGGAGGGTATCAATCAAGGTTTCCATATAATCTAGAGAAAGGGGGGTGGTGTGTGTGCATGCTTCCTTGGATTTGTCCCTTTGGATTGTTTAAGTTTGCTTGGGAATATGGCCATGTGAAAGAGAAGGCTAGAGTAGAAGAGGATATGGCTTATTAGAATGAAACCCATTTTTGTGTTGTGGGTGTCAGCCATTGTTCATGCTAGAAAGAAACGAAGGCTTTAGGAATTCTTAAGGAGAGATGAAAATAGAAATAAAAGAAGGGAATTGATTGATATTATTAAAGATAGATAGAAGGCAAGAGAGTTTATAAAATATGAGGGGTGGATACTGGATACTTTATGAATTAGATTTCATGTACTTTTTCACCATTTGAGTTGGGTTAGGACATTTAATTTAATATGCTTAATAGTTTGTATATTAAATTTATAAATAATTTAATAAAATTAATTTAAATTATATCATAATATATAAATATTAATTTAAATAGGTTGGCTAATCATACCTACAGGCCAAGCTTTATGTAAATAAGCCTAATAGGTTAGACTACATGGCACTTGATATGCCCCTGACCTATTTCTATCTTTATAATAAAGCAATTATTTTGTGGAGACTTAGGGCCCATTTGGTTTGAGGAGGAGGGTATGTGATGCAATTTTTATTACATTAGATGATTGGGCACGTTTGGTTACACAAAACTCAGGTAATGAGAATTATATCATTACCTCAAATGAAGTAATCCCTTTTACTCTTAAGAAAACCTATGTGATGGGGATTACATGACTATAATTGATTGTAAAAAAACCAAACAACCCTTCATAAAACCAAAAATACCCATCTCTCATTGGATGCCAACATCGTTGCTGATATGTCTATTTAGATCCATATTTTATGTTGATTTTCCCTTAAAAATGCTGAGTTTTGATCTCTTTTGGCATGACTCTACATAATTTGAGGTATATTTGCATTTCAAGAAAATTATAATGAGTTTGAGCATTATAGGGCCAAAAACATAAAGAAAATTGTGCAATTATGAACTCATCTAGCCCCAATTTGTTCTCTCACCCATGGCCAAGTGAGAAGGTGAGAGGGAAATCATACTTTGTATTAACCCGGCGTTGGGTGAAGAGCAAAGGAAGAAAAAAATACAATTTACCCAGTGATAGGTGGATTAAATGTCAATTGAGCTAGCATGAGGTGATGTCATTTATGACATCTTCCTGACTTAATTAGCAAGCAACTCACGTGATTTATAGATATAGGGCTTTCCGAATGTATTAGAGACACAATCATACATTCTAAAACCCTAGAGAAGCTATTCTAGAGTCTCTAGAACTTGGATGGAACATTCTAACAACAGATCTAGAAGAATTGAAAGTGTAGTAAGACTGAATCATTCTCTTCATTTATTACTTCTCTGTCTTTAGTTTTTTCTTGATATTTTAGGGAGTTGTTATTGTTTTGTTATTCAAAACTATGTTTATGTGTAACTAATTCTCTCAGTTATGGGTAAAGATGTAGCCTAATTAGGATTTATTAAAGTTTGCTCAAAGATTATAATTCTTATTTATTGATTAATTCTTCCAATATATTTATGTTCAATTATATCTATCACTTTTGCGCTTTCTTGTGAATTTTGTGACTAGCCACCATAAAATTTAATCTGTGGGTAAGCTTGATAGATTAAAAGATGAACAACGATCCTAGACTTAGAGAAATAGACATAAGTAATGATTTTATAGATAGAATTAGTTATTTATGGTGACTTTAGTTAGAGTTTTAAGGTTTAATTAAGAACTTTGTTGTGTAGGAGTGAATTGAAGCCTAATTGAATACGGACTAAATACTCAAAAGATAATTAGAACAAATTATAAATAACTATCATTATAATTATAAAAAGAGTCAATTTAAAAGTAAGTTTTAGTTATTTCAAAAAGGTGAAACATAATCCTCCAGCGCTCCTAATGATTAAATTATACCAAAACATATTTGCTTTCCTATACTGCTTTTATCCTTATTCAATCTATTCTTGATTTTCACAAACTTTTCCTCTTGAATAAAATTAATTTATTTAGTAAACCATAATCTCATATAGGTATGACTCCTAGAATACTCTAGAATATTTTCTATATTGCAATTTGCCCTATATACATGCAGGAGGCCAATCAAGTTATTGGCGCCGTTGCCAGCAAGGCTAATGAATTTGCTGAATTATTGATTTTAGTTTTTTTTTCTTTATTTTTTGTTTTTCTTTCACATGCTATTGAGATCCAAAAGTCTCCATAGTGCTTTTGAATTGACTCCTATTAATCTTGAAATTGAATGTGCTTGCAGAGCGAACTGAGCTAAGAGAAGAAAATAGATGGCGCTAAATGATCAATATGACAATCTTGATGGCATAAATGACAACAATAATCAACATGAGGACAACTGAATAATACCTCATATTCTGAATTGTCTATTTTGGAGGGATGCAGATAAGCCTATAGTTTATGATAATCTATCATACATTAGGCTAACTAATACTGCCAAGGATTACAAGTTGAAGACCATACACTTAAACTTGCTGCCATAATTTCATGGGCGAATAGGTGAGGATGCATTGAGATTTTTGAAGGACTTCTATAATAGGATCAATCAACTTCCTATGAATGGCCTCATTGTGGATGAACTTGAAATGAGGTGCTTCAACCTTTGAAAGATAATGCACGACGATGGCTACTCATTATACCTAAGGGTTCTTTGATATCATGGAGGGAGATTTATGATGCATTTATAGCCAAATTTTATTCTTCTGAAAGAATTGTTGATCCGAGGGACAAGATTTATCTTTTTACATACTTGGAAGATGAGTCTTTTTATAACACATGGGATCACTTCAAAGATCTTCTGAATGAATGTCCGCACCATAGGTTCAATGATACAATGCTAGCTAAGTTGTTTTACAACACTTTGTCTCCTGCCTTTTAGTCTCTTGTAGATATAGTTGTAGGGGAAGGTAATCTGACAGCTAATAAGATGATGAATGTTTATTAGAGAATAACAAATTAGACCAAGTAAAAGAGAGTAACAAGTAGATGAGTACCCGTACATGAAATTAACTCTCACTTTGATATGTCTACATAGCTTAAAAAGTTGAATCAACATATTGATTTTCTTTTTCAACAGCAAAACAATACAACTTATCCTTCTAGAGATATTTGTGTTGCTTATGGTAATCCTGACCATACTACTGCTGCTTGTGTTTATGCTACTGATGGTAATGCAGAAGTTAACTATATAGGGTCTAATGCTAAATATCCACAAATATTGTAAAAGAAGAATGATAATTTCTCTAACACATATAATCTTGGGTGTTGAAATCATCCAAACTTTTCCTAGAAAAATCTAGGAGCTCAGAGGCTACTAGTACCATCAAGATTTCAACAATAGAAGACTCAGGCACTCCCACAATTACTTACACAATCATAGGCCACTCAACTAGAGAAGATGTTCTCTCAAATCATGGTGGGATAAGCATCCACTAACAAGAATCTAAATTAATTTATGGTTGGTCAAGCAGTTGTTAATAAAAATTTTGATCAATTTATGACTAGTCAAATCACTAGTAATAATGTTACTCAAGCTGCGATCTGTAAAATGGGAAGTCTAGATGAATCATCTTGTTAAATTAGTAGCTGAAAGAAGTCCAGGAAAGTACCTTGGCAATACGGAGGTTAACCCCAAAGAGGAGGCTATGGCACTTACACTTAGGAGTGAAAAGGAGTTAAAAGATGCAGTAGAGGAAGATAAAAAATCAAAAGGAAGAGATGAGAGTAATAAAAAGGGCGAAGATGAGAAGAGCGGTAAAGAACTCAGAGTCAAAGATTTTAATCAAGAGCATCATACACCTCTTGAAATTAAACCATACATTACTCCCATCCCTTTTACATAATGTCTTCAAAAGAAAATGCTCGATGTCAAATTTAAAAAGTTCCCTGAGATGTTCAAGAAGTTTCATATCAATATCACCTTTGCTAAAGTACTAGCAAATATGCCTTCTTATATCAAATTTCTTAAGAAGCTATTGTCTAACAAGCAAAATTTAGAAGATTGTGCTCTAGTACCTTTGAATGAAGAATGTAGCACTATCTTGCGAAGGAAGTTGCAGCCAAAGCTAAAAGATCCAAGTAGTTTTTCTATTCCTTATATTATTGGTTCTCAACTTATTAAATGTTGTTTATATGATTTGGTAGATGGTATTAATTTATTGCCTTATTCTTTGTGCAGAAAACTTGAGGTTAAAGATCTAAAGCCCATAGGTATGATTTTACAGCTAGCTGATAGATTAGTAAGATATCCAATAGGAATCATGGAGGATGTATTCATCAAAGTTGGTAATCTTGTTATTCCTGCTAATTTTGTAGTATTGGATATAAGGATGACTTAGATGTGTCTTTAAGTCTTGGAAGAGCACTTTTGTTAACTATTCGTGCCTTGATTGATGTACTCACTGGGAAATTAATTCTTAGAGTTGGTAATGAGCAGGAAGAATTTCAATTCTCAAGGGTTATTAAATTTCATGAAATTGAAACTTCTTACTTTAATATTAATATAATTGATAAGCTAGTTGATGAGTATGTTGTTAAACATTTATATAAGGATCCTTTAGAGGGATATATTGCATTGAATCTCAATGAATAAGTGGAAGAAGTTAGTTTTATTGATATTGTAATGAAATTAGAAGGTTCAGGTCCTATGTCTCCATCGCATGTTATGAAATCTGAGGAATTAGGACAAGGGAAGTTACTTCCACTAGCTTCTGAAAAATACCACCTTAGATTGAATTGAAACAACTTCCATCTCATCTAAAATATGCATTTTTGGGTAATTCTAACACTTTTTTTTTACTGTCTCTACTAATTTGAATTCTAAGCAGGAAGAAAAATTATTGAGAATTCTAAGGGAGTATAGAACTATTATTAGATGGAGCATCTCTAACATAAAGGATATTAGTCCCTCAATTTTTGTGTACAGAATTTAATGGAGGAAAATTATACACCAAAAGTGCATAATCAATGGCGATTGAATCCTAATATGAAAGAAGTTATGCGTGTCAAGGTTCTCAAGCTCATTGATGCAAGTATAATTTATCAAATTTTTATTAGTTCCTAGGTGAGTCTTGTGCAAGTTGTTCCAAAGAAGGGCAGAATAATAGTGGTCCCCAATGATAAAAATGAACTTATTCCTACAAAAACAATTACTGGTTAGTGCATTTGTATTGATTATGGAAATTAAATGAAGCAACGTGCAAAGACTATTTCACCTTGCCTTTTGTTAATAATACACTCGAAAGATTGGCTGGACATGATTATTACTACTTTCTTGATGGTTATTTAGGATACTTTCAAATCCTCATTGCTCTTGAAGATTAAATAAAGACCACATTCACATGTCCTTATGGCACCTTTGCCTATAGGAGGATTCCTTTTGGTTTATGCAATGCACCTACCACCTTCCAACAGTGTGTAATGGCTATCTTTTCTAATATGATTGAGGATATAATAATTTCCATGGATAATTTTTCTATGTTTGGTTATTCTCATGATATTTGTTCAACTAATCTTGTAAGAGTTTTGCAGAGATATAGGGAGGCAAATTTAATGCATAATGGGGAAAAATGTCACTTTATGGTGATTGAAGGTATAGTATTGGGACACAAAGTTTCTGCCAAAGGGATTGAGGTAGATAGTGATAAAGTTAAAGTTATGGAACTACCTCCTCCCACTATGATAAAAGTTATTAGGAGTTTTCTTGGTCATGCAGGCTTTTATAGGCTCTTTATCAAAGATTTTACTAAAATCACTAAGCCTTTAACCGGTTTACTTGTCCAAGATATGCCTTTTGTTTTTTATGATAACTGTTTGAATGTTTTTAATCATTTGAAAAAGGCTTTAACTTTTGTTCATATTGTTGTGTCCCCTGACCATAGTCTCCCTTTTAAACTGATGTGTTATACTAGTGATTATGCTATTAGAGTAGTGTTAAGACAGAGAAAAGACAAGAAGTTGTATTTGATTTATTATGTAAGTAGGGTCTTACATGATACATAGCTTAATTATGCTATAATTGAAAAAGAATTATTGGCTATAGTTTGTATTCTGGATAAATTTAGATTTTATCTTGCTGTCTCAAAATTCATTATTTACACTGGTCATGCAGCTATAAGATATTTGATGCTGAAGGAGGCCAAGCCTCTATTGATTAGATGGATTTTGTTTTTACAAGAATTTGATTGAGAAATTAAAGATAAAAAGGGCTTTAAAAATTTGGTTGTTGACAATTTATTTAGACTAGAGCACATACCTAATACTAATGTTCCCATTAATGAGGTGTTTCCTGATGAGAAATTGTGGGCTATAAATCCTTTATTTATGCCATTGTTTGTTGACATAGCTAATTTTCTAGTTGTGAATATTATACCAGAGGATCTCAATTTTCATTAGAAGAAGAGATTTTTAGCAGACGCAAGACAATATATGTGGGACGATCTATTACTTTTCAAGTGATATGTATATGGTATTATAAGAAGATGTGTACTAAAGGTGAAGATGACTCCTATATTAGAACATTGTCATTTCTCTCCATATGGTGGACATCATGGTTCTGATAAGACAGCTACAAAGGTGCTGCAAAGTGGATTTTATTGGCATATCCTTTTTAAGGATGCATGAACTTTTGTGACAATATGTGACAGGTGCCAGAAGATAGGTTCCATTAGCAAGTGCCATGAGATGCCACAGACTAGAATTTTGGGGGCTCAACTTTATAGGTTATTTCCTTCTTCTAATGGTAGCCTATATATTTTAGTTGGTATTGATTATGTCACTAAATGGGTAGAAGTAGTTGCACTGTCTAATAATACTGTTGCTAGTGTGGTTAACTTTGTAAAACAAATGTTTGCTAGATTTGTTGTCCATCGAGCTTTTATTTGCTATAATAGGGTCCATTTCTAGAATTAACAAATTAAATCCCTATCAAAGAAATATGATTGTCACCTTAAAACTATCACCACTTTCTATTCTCAAACTAGTGAGCAAGTTGAAGTGTCTAATAGATAGCTAAAAGGTATTCTAGAGCAGACTATTAATGCATCTAGGAAAGATTGGTCTCAAAAGCTAAATGATGCATTATGGGCAAATAGAACTGCATTTAAAACACCTCTTGGAATGTTTCCCTATAGATTGGTTTATGATAAATCATGTCACCTCCCTGTAGAGTTAGAGTATCGTGCATATTGGGCTATACATACTTTGAATTATGGCTTGAAAGCTTTAGGTAAGAGAAGGTTGCTCCAATTGAATGAACTAGATGAAATTAGATGGAAATCCTTTGAAAATGCCTGTATTTATAAGGAGCGAACTAAGGCTTGGCATGACAAAAAGATTTTAAAAAGGGAATTTAAGGTTAGGCAAAAAGTTTTATTTTTTAATTCACACCTTAAATTTTTTTTGAATAAAATTGAAATCTAGATGGTAGGGGCCATTTGAAGTTACTGATGTGCATCCCTATGTTGCTGTGGAAATTCAAGGGCCTGATAGTAATCGCTTTGTGGTCAATGGGTAGAGGTTGAAGATATATTATGAAGGGGATACTATTGATGCAACACACTTAGTTCCTTTGGATGAAGTTTGACATCCTCACTATAGCTTCGTCTAGCTATAAACATTAAATATAGTGTTTGTTGGGAGCCAATCCAATATTTCTTCCATTTTTCTTTTTTTTTTTCTATTTTTCTTTTCTCATATTTGTGAGTTACTAATTTCTATTTTCTTGGTCACTTGTATGGAACTCTTCTCCAAGCCAGAAAGCAAGGTTCAGCAAAATTCAGGGAAGTTTTTATCCCCTCTTTAATTTTTATTATGATAATGTATAGTCTTAAGTGTTTCCGGGGTGGGGGAGGAAGAATAGGAACTGTAATAAATTTTTCAATACTTCAGGGAGAAGTTTTGACAATTTTGGGGCTACTTTTTAAAAGAAAAAAAGGTGAAATGACCCGATTTCAAGTCAATCCATTTATTTACACCCAGAGCTGGGTGTAATCAGGTTCCACAAACCCATTTTGATAAAAACCAAATCACGTAATGTTATCAGTGGTTGAATTACACTAAAACATATTTGCTTTCCTATACTACTTTTATCCTTATTTCAATCTATTCTCGATTTTCACAAACTTTTCCTCTTGGCTGAAATTAATTAATTCAATGAACTATAATCTCCCTTGTGTACAACTCCTAGAATACTCCAGGATATTTTTTATATTGCAGTTAACCCTGTATACTTGTAAGAGATCAATCCAGGGCAAATGTTGAAGATATATTTTGAAGAAGATAAATTTAGTGCTTGTTTGGAGGCAACCCAATATTTCTTCCCTTTTCTTTATTTTTCTATTTTTCTTTTCTTATATTTGTGAGTTGCTAATTTCTATTTTCTAGGTTACTTGTGTGGAACTCTTCTTCAAGCCAGAAAACAAAGTTCAGCAAAATTTAGGGAAGTTTCTATCCCCCTCTTTAATTTTTCATTATGATATTGCATAGTTTTAAGTGTTGCGCGCGGGGGGGGGGGGAGAATATGAACTTCAATAAATTTTTCAGTACTTCAGGGAGAAATTTTGACAATTTTAGGGCTAATTTTTGAAGAAAAAAAAGGTGGAATGACCCGATGCCGAGTCAATCCATTTATTTACACCCAAAGCTGGGTGTAATTAGGTTCCACAAACCCATTTTGATAAAAACCCAATCACCTAGTGCTCCTAGTGATTGAATTACACTAAAACATATTTGCTTTCTTGTACTGCTTTTATCCTTATTTCAATCTATTCTCGATTTTCACAAACTTTTCCTCTTGACTAAAATTAATTAATTTAGTAAACTATAATCTCCCTTGTATATGACTCCTAGAATACTTTAGGATATTTTTATATTGCAACTAACCTTGTTTACCTGTAGGAGATTGATCAGGGGCAGAGGCTGAAGATATATTATGAAAAGGATACTGAAGCATCTTTGGAAGAAGGTGGTGCAGATTGAGAAAACAATTGTTGAGATGCGAAGAGATCAAGAAGAATGTGATCAAAGAGAGGAGAAGCATAGGCAGCATACTGAAGCGTTGCTATATTAGTTGATTCAGAACAGTCAGCCTCCGCCATAGTGACTCTGGGATTTTTTTCATTCTCTTTTATTTTTACTTATTTCCCGTTCTTTTATTTTATCTTTATTTTTCTTTTTGGTTGCCTTTTGATCTACTTCACCCCAAGGACGGAGGGAAGGGGGGATATGGGGGAGCCATGGTTCCCCTAACTTTTCAATTTTTATTTAATATAATATATATTTTTGTATCAAATTTTTATAATATGTAAAAGTTTATGTATGTATGGTCCCCCAAAGTTTTATATTTTATTCTAAAAATAAGTAAAAAATAAAAAAAGTCAACACTTCATATTTTTTTAAACTATCTAGTATTTTAGATATATCTCAGTTACTAAATTTGTACTCTCTTTTATCTTACTAAATACTAATTTCCCTCTCTCATTTAATTTTTTCTACTTTTTTCAATGTTTTCTAAATTCTAATTGTCCTTTACTTTTCCTAAGACCCAAAAAAAAATTATCCTTTACTTTTCTCTCTCTTTCACTTTACCCTATCTTTTCACTTTCCTATTGAGCGGGCTTTTTCAGCTATGAAAATTGTTAAGATAAGATTTCATAACAAATATGAGTTTCTCACTAATTATATGATTGTTTATATTGAGAATGAGATTACTAAAAAGTTTACCACAGACATGATAATTGGAGATTTTTATGTTATGAAACATTGGATTTATCCTTTTCATTCTCGGCCTCCCCCATAATTAAATTCTAGCTCCGTCCCTGCTTCACCCATTCCCTATTTGAGACTTATGTATAATCAGAATAGAACCTGAGATGCAGCTATTGAACATTTGTGGAAAGCTAAACAAATGGCATGATTTTAAGGGAGTATTAGTGTTCTTTCCTTTCCTCCATTTTTTTTTCATTTTAAGCATTGAGGACAATGTTTATATTAAGTGGGGGGAAGAATACTTAGAAAAAAAATCTTTTTCAGCTAAGCTAAGAAAATTTTTCTTTTTTCTTTTTTAATTAATGTTTGTCTATTCTCTACTTGTTTAAGTTTGCTTGCTACCTTGAAAGTCATGGAATTGAGTTTAATATTCTAAATTGGTGAGCTAGACAGCCAATTACATATAAACAAGGAATCATGAAACTAAAATTTGAGCACAATTAACTAGCATATAAAAGATAGAAATAAGTAGTTGAGATGGCTGATTATATATTTATTTTTGAAGTTGAGTATTTTCATTTGGAATTCATGAGTATAACTATTTGTGAGAAATGATTTCAGAAGCTAAATAAAAAAAAAATGTGTGCAAAATTTATCCATTTTGCTGACTCGACTTGTGCTTAATAATCGAGCTTCACTAAAAAGCATTGTCTTTCATGTCAAACGGTATAAAGTGAGCTATGAGTGTGTCAAAGGCATTTTGGTGCCACAGTTATGTTAACTTAAGTAACTGGAGGTACACATCACAAATGTGAAACCTTCACGTCAAAAGGGCGCATGATGGCCCAAGAAAGGAATTGATCCCAGATAAAATTTAAGCACAAAATGTGCAGAGAAAATAAAAGGAAAAGTGAGAAGTACTTTGTTACGTTGCAATTAAAAGAAAATCATAAGATGCACAGGGAAATTTATAACCTTATGAGGATCTCTCTGATCTTTAATTGGAACTCATATGGTTCTGAATTGAGGTGTTGCAAGTTACTAAATAAGTATTGTAATTTTCAATCCTCTTTGGCTAGTTGTTGAGACTGATTATATGTTGGTTAACACACACACTATAGTTTCATGAATATAACTAAATACCTATTGGTAGGACACTGAACTTATTCTCCAATAGATATGTTATACTCTCTGTCTTGATAAGTAGCAAGTTGTTTTGGACTTTTGGGAATAGGTAGATATGAGTTTTTTAATAGAAAAATTTCTTTGAGCTCAAGCTGAGTTTTTGCTTGAGAATAAGTAAAAATTTAAGTGTGAGAGGATTTGATGTGTTTATTTTATACTCACAATTTATGTTAATTTTCCCTTAAACATGTTGAGTTTTGATCTCTTTTGGCATAATTCTACATAACTTTCGGTATATTTTTATTTTAGGAAAATTATGAAGAGTTTGAGCAAATTAGGGCCGAAAACATGATGAAAACCATGCAATTATGAACTCATTTGGCCCCAATTTGTTCTCTTACCCATGGCCGAGTGAGAAGGCGAGAGGGAAATCATACTTCATATTGACCCAGTGTCAAGTCAACTAGTGAAGGAATATAGCCAATGCCAGGTGAAGAGAAAAGGAAGAAAAAAAAGACAATTTACCCAGCGTCGAGTGGATTAAATGTCAATTAAGCTGGTGCCGGGTAATGTCGTTTGACATCTTCTTGACTTGATTAGCAAGCAACTTACTTGATTTATAAATATAGGGCTTTCTGAATGCAATGGACTCATAATCACACATCCTAAAGCCCTGGAGAAGATGTTGTAGAATCTATAGAGCTTGGAGAGAGCATTCTGATGGCAAATCCAGAAGAATTGAAAGTGTAGTAAGGCTGAATCATTCTCTTCATTTATTACTTCTTTTGCTTTAGTTTTTGTCTTAATGTTTTAGGGAGTTGTTATTGTTTTATTTTTGAAAACTATGTTTATAAGTAACTAATTCTCTTAGTTAGGGGTAGGGATTTAGCCTAACTATGATTGATTAAAGTTTGCTCTGAGATTATGACTCTTATTTATTGATTAATTCTTCTGATATATTTATGTTCAATTATATCTATCTCTTTTATGATTTCTTATGAATTTTGTGATTTGTCACCATAAAATTTATTCTGTGGATAAGCTTGATAGACTGAAAAGTGAAAAGTGAATATAGATCTAGAAAGATAAACATGAGTAATGATTCTAAAGATAGAATTAGATGTTTATAATGACCATTGTTATAGTTTTAAAGTTTAATTAAGAACTTTAGTTGTGTGAGAACGAATTAAAACCTAATTAAATATAGATTAATTAGCTAAAAGGTAATTAGGACAAATTATAAATAACTCACTATAATTATAAAAAGAGTCGTGTCACACCCAAAAATGCGACGCGGATGGCGCAAGAAATGATAAAAAAAGAGAGAAATCAGCTCACGTGACGGAAGGCCGGTTTCGGAGGGAGTCGCTACCAAAATGTTAAGGGAAATTTTGGAAAATCAAAATAAAAACAAAAAGGATAAGGATGGTCTGCGAATCAGAATTGGGTTCGGGAATACGATTATGAGTGGGGAAGGTATTAGGCACCCCCACAACACCCGTTCCAAAGAACGATTACCTTAAGTTGACCATACAATTTTTATGGCTTTTAAAGACTATTTTGATTACTCTTTCACCATTCACATATAAAAATAAATATAAAAATAAGAGAAATGTAAAAATGAAAATAAAGAATTAAATGAAAATATGAAAAGTTGGGAAAAATAAATTAAGAGAAAAATGTTATTTATTTACAAAAGTGGACTTGACCTAGAATTAGAGTCTGGGACCTACGTACCCTGCGATAGGGATCAAAGTCGACGTAGTTCGAACTAAAAATGCATGTCACTGAGTTGATATTTTTTATTATATATATTCTTTGAAAAGAGAGATTTATAGAAAATAATTTGTCTTTCCATAAAGAAAAACAATTTTTAGAATTGGTTGGTACGTTTTAATTTGTAAAAGACAGATTAATTTCCATTATTTAGTTTTTTCATTTATATATATATATATTTGGTTTAATCAATTCCTAAAAGAGAATATATGTTTTTTTTTAATTTAGAAAATATGATTAAAATTCATATGCGATTTTGAACATTTTATTTTGATTTGAAAAGGAAATATTTGAAAACAATTTTATTTTCACAAAATAAAACTAATTGATTCATGTGGTTACTTTATCACTCACAATATACCCATTGATACCTAAATGTCCACGGTGGTGTCACTGGAGACAAAATGCATGAGAAAAGTTTGAAAGCAAACAAATAATTCTTTGTACAAATGATTTTTTATTTTCTTTTTTATTATAAAAATCCTTTTAATACCTATTTATTTATTAAAAGAAAAAGGATTAAAAAAATGTGATCATTACGTATATTTTGAAAAATAATAATCAGTATATGTGGTGACTTTATCACTCACAAGTTACTGATTTATATTTAAATACCTGCGGTGTTATCACTCAAGGTGAATAAGTGAAAAAAGATAAAAGCTAGAGGGATAAAATTGAGAAAAATGACTTCTACATAAATCATTTTTATTTTCTTACCTTACCTTATGTTATAAAGATAAATACAACCATGATAACACGTATTTTTAAAGAGGGGGTGATCAAAGGAACTTGAAAATATGACTTATATATATATTGTCTATATTTTTTTCTTTTTTTATTTTCATTTATTTACTTATAAAAATATACTTAGAAAACTTCTTTTTATTATTATCCTATATATATATACATACATATATATATATATATTTTAAAAAGGAAAAGTACTCGAAAAAGGGATTGCTACGTTCAATATATATATATATATTATTTATTTATTTATATATATTAAAAAAAAACTACTTGCGTCTTTATTATTTTTTTATTTATAAATTATGTATACTTCCTTATTTAGAATTGTGAAAAACAAAACAATTAAGCATCCCTTTTTTTTTTTTTTACTTAGAATAATATTTAAAAAAATAAAGTGAAACTCTAATCTATATTTTCATTTTTGACAATCAATTCATACAAATAAATAAAAAAATTCCTTATGCGAGACATAGTCCATTTGAAGCCATTGAACCAAAAACTAGAATATGTGTTGGAGGATACAGGAAAATCCTAAACCATAGACAGGAAAGAATCATCTCGTTTGCCTTATTTAATTGGTTCCAACCTATTGTTTAATGCTACTCAAGGTACATATATTGCAAGTGATGATCTTAGACCAGAAATAATAAGATTCAGCTACAACACGGCGATTTCCTAAGAAAATCCTGATGATCATCATAACTCAACTGAAAGTTATTTTGAAACACCTCTGTAACTTGTGATAAAATCGGATTCACCACACATTTTTCTATTATCTATCACAATCACACGGGTATTTCCAGAGTTCAAAAGGGCCCAGAAAGAAATTTTACGAGACTACAGCAATCATAATTTATAATTCGCAATTTAAGGAGATAACTTGAGAAAACAAATTGAGAAAACCAAACCCGTATCTTGAAACAACAGAGAATCAATTCTTTCACCCATGAAAGGACAACATACAGAATCACAGAACATTTTGCATTTATCCTAAGGGAACACAACTCATCCACAGAACTTGCTGAACACAGTTTGATGCTAATCTCCTACAAAGACAGAGTACCGAAACAACTTGTATGGCAGAGTCATGAGATAAAATTAATCAATAGACTTCAAAGTAAAGGGGAAGGGAAGATGATGATGAAGCAGCAAGGAAATGGAGCAAAACCTCAGTTCAAAGCCGAAATTTTAAAACAAAAATTACCAGTTAGCAATCCTAAAACCTTGCAAATCGTCCTTTCCTCCAAGTCTCTTGCCTTTTTCCTTGACTCCACTCTCCCTCTATTCCTTGGGATTTTTGTCCGAGCCTCCCCCTGTCTCTACGCTGCCCGAGCTCTCTCCCCAGAAAAATCTCCCCCCTGCAATTGCTCCTCTCGGCCCCTTTTATAGAGTTCCTGCGACTGGAAGGAGAAGAAATCCCGAGCGTGTGGTCATCTCCTGCCATCGCCTCCCTCTCCTCTTCTCTTTCGTGCACGTCTCCCTCTGTTCCCATCTGGCTTCGCGGCTGCTTTCTGCCTTCTTTCTTTTCAGTTTTCCTGCGGTTCCTTCGATTTACTTTTTTTCATCCCGCGGCTGCTTGCTTCTCAGTTCCCTTCGGTCCCCATCAAAGCTCAGAAGGTCCATGCCTGTGGTCAGAAAAGGTCTGGCCTTTGGTCCCCCTGTACGCAGCTCCCTCTGCTCCGACTACTTTTCTCTCTGCGATCCCCTCTCTCTCTCTGGCTCACTCTTTCTCTGTCTCACGCGTTCTTTGCCTCCTCGCCTGCTGCTCCCTCACTCTTCCTCACGCCCCGCTCCCTCTTTTCTTTTTCTCTCTCGGCCAGCCCCTACCTCTGGTGTGCTCCCTCCTTCCTCTTTTGGGTTCCGCCCCTTGGTCCTGTTCACGAGCCCTCCCTCGGGCTCGTGACATGTTTGGGCTAGAGCATTTCAGCCCAAACATGTTTTTGGGCTGAAATGCTTCAGCCCAAAAATATATTTCATTTTTTTTTCATTAGTTTTTTCTTCTTTTTCTTCCTCTTTTTTTTTTTAATTTCAAATTTCAGATGTCAAATTCTAAAAAGATGAACTTGGGTATTAAAATTACAATTATTAATTCCCTTGCTTAAAAAAAGAATTTTGTTTTATTTCTTTTATTTCTCATTTTTCATACTCATTTTTTTATATATATAAAATGCCTGGACAAAATAGGGTGTTCACAAGTCGATTTAAGAGTAAGTTTTAGTTATTCCAAGAAGATGCAACCCAATCCCCTAGCGCTCCCAGTGATTAATTACACTAAAACATATTTGCTTTCCTATACTACTTTTATCCTTATTTCAATCTATTCTCGATTTTCACAAACTTTTCCTCTTGATTAAAATTAATTAATTTAGTGAACCATAACCTCCTATAGGTATGACTTCTGGAATACTCCAGGATATTTTCTATATTGCAATTGGCTCTGTATACTTGTAGGAGACCGATCAGTTGCAAGTCACCAGGTGCTACCACTATTGTTGGTCATTAGCCGTCACCATTGTCGTCGATCACCGGTCGCCACCATTATCACCAATAACAGGTTGCTACCACTGTTGTTGGTCACAAGCTGTCACCAATCACCGGCCTCTACCATTGGAGACATTGTTGCCATCAGTCATCATAAGTTAAGATTTTATTATTTATAATTCACAATTTATTTATTCATATTATAAATACATGATTCACAACTTTGTTTATTGTTGATATAGAACCAATTTGAGCAACTAAAACAAAGTCAAGGTGAAGACTCAAATCTCTCTAACAATGCTGCATGGCTTATAGTTGTTGGAGGAAAAAATAAGAAAGGGCATGTGTACGGATTTGGATCACTCGTTAGCCTTATTGATTCTCATGGGATGCCAAACCATAACTTTGGTGAGCTTCCAGAACTTAGAGAATCTTTTGAAAAGAAGTTACAAAACAAACTTGTTGAACAAGCAAAGGTTTATGAGGAGAGCTTGGCTGTAGTGGTTAACAAATTGAACGAGGAACACAAAGAGAGTTTGACTATATAGTGGTTAACAAATTGAATGATGAACACAAAGTACGAGAACATATGTGGGAAGAAAAATTCAAAGTAACTGAGGATTTCATGAAAAAAATTATGGCATGAATAGACTTAGGAGGCATCAACCAGGTTGGTCCTTCTCAACCTTCGCATGATGATGATGATGGTGGAGAAGAAAATAGTGAGGAAGATGATGATGATGATGAGGGAAGCGATGATTGTGATATAGATGGGGATGACGAAGAGTATGATAGTTATTAAACAATTATGATACTTGTAATGAATTGTTTTAGAATTTTTAGTTGCCAAAGTAACTAAAACTATTGATTTTGGTTGGTTGTAGACTTTGATTTTGATAATGAAGAATTATTATTGTTAACATTCATTAGATACTGAAATATTTGTTGTTCATGGTGTTTATTGTAAAAAATGAATGCAGGTCAATATGTAAGAGAATCAAATTGATTGTGGCAAAAGCTTAATCGTTTCTCATGGGATTATCACGAAAAATTCGGTGAGAAACTTGGCATGATGACCTCATTTCTCATGAATTTCTCACATACTTGTTGCCCATAAAAATTTCTCGTGGCATATGTTCCATGAGAAATTCTCATGGAAACAAATCCGAGAGAAATTCTCATAGCATGTCTTTGATGAGAATCTTTTCTCACATGCATGTTCCATGAAAAATTGCATGAGAAATGGTTCTCATAGCCATAATCTGTGAGAAATTTTTTTTCCCATGGGCATATTTCTCATGGTTCTTTATGCGTGAGAAATTCTGTGAGAAATGTCTTTCTCATGGAATTTCTTTAAGTTTTCTCACAGATTTGATCCATGAGAAATATGTTGTTTTGGTGTAGTGATTGCCACCATCGTTGCCAGTCATGGTTGCCGTTAGTTGACAATCACAGGTCTACATCACCATTACCAGTTGACATCACTACCGTCAATCATCGGCTGCCACCATTGTCACTGATCATCAACCTCCACTACTGCCTCTATCGGACACCACTAGAGCACCCCCACCGTTGGCATCTCCACTACCAATGAATGCCACCACTTTGCAATTTATACTTTCCCTAATTATCTAGATTTGATTGAATATAAAAATAAATTTATTTCTCACACCCTCATTATTAAACTAAACAAATATTGATGTAATTATCATTACATTACATTATACTCTATATTATATTACATTAATTAATCCTTTCTGTAATTAAATCAAACGAGCCTTAGTGTTTTTCATAAATATTAGTTTTGTCCTAGCTTTTGTCAAGATTTTAGAAAGAGCTAATGTCCATGTGCGACACAAATACCATTTTTTGTCATAGGTCGATCTAGTTATTTTTCTCTTTGAGTGTTTTAAATGAAAAAAGTTGCATGAACAAGTCTAACTTTTGAAGTTTTATCATTGCAAATATATTTATATTTTCATAATTAATCGAAGATATTCATATTTTCATGATATATATATATAACAAGATAATTTAACTAGGTGAAAAATTATACTTGAAATTAATTTGAAATAAATGACTTGAAACTTTATATCATGATATTTTGTATGTCGATATGTTTGAAAAAAAGTTGTAATAAAATAGAGTAAAATATTGTAACCTTCTCTATATTTTGTTTAAATTATATAAACTCCAATCTATTCTGAAAACCTAAACCTCCATTGAATTAAAAGTAATGTTACAAATAAAATGCTACAGGTTTGGTTAATCATGTAGTTTAATTTATTCTCACGTGACCTTCTATGCTGGGAATTCAAACCCATGGGATATACACACACACGTGTGTGTGTGTATGAATGTATGGATGTATGTATGTGTATATATATAATTTGAAGGCTATTTATGTGATATAAAGTTTATTTATTGATTACAATAGGATACCAAACTTTATCCAAACACACGAAATAAATGTGATGACGAAATAAATAAAATCATTTAAATCCTTCATGTTGATTTTGTAAGAGTTCTACCACAGGGGGGCCCATTCGGTATATATATACAATCATTAATATGGATAAAAATTTTTTAGATACAAGTAGAAACCTTCCTCATATTTTTAATAAAAGAAATAAAAATAAATATGTCACATATTAAGGAGTATAATTTCTATCTTTTCCTGTTTCCATTACATTCATCCAACCAAAACATAATATATTTGCCGTTTTCTCGGTGTCACAATTCAATTTTCAGCCTTTAGAGAATTATATACAATGTTTTATACATTTGCAAATTGAAGGAAAATAAGGAATTAAGTGGGAATTGAGTCTTACAGGATGTAGTAGAGGGATTTGGTTTCTTACCGCTTAATAAAATTTGGATCGTTTGGATTTAATATTTTATAAAATTGTTATTAAAATGTTAAATCATAAAAAATAAATCTAAATAGTTAAAATCTAATATGAACAATTCAGAACTACAGGGAGAAATAGTGAAAAAATCAATTTTAGAAAATATTGAATTTGAATTGTCCAATTTTAATTGAATGATGCACATGAAAAGCGAAGGGAAATTGGAGGCTTGGAGAAGTGTAGAAAAATTAAATTCTTTTGACGCTAGTTTGAGAAATAAATGATTTCAACAAATTAATTAAGGACGAAAGTACTATATAAAACAACAAAAAGGAAAAAGCAGTTTGATTAATAATAAACAAATTTTTATCAGATTTACATACATGTATACTGACCTCTCTTACGTAACCACAAACTCACGACTCAAATTAAACTAGCTCATAGTCTCACACACATAAACTCATGTTAAACCAGACTTAAGCATTATTTAGCCAGTGAAGCCACCAGATCAATGGTTCAGATCAGACCCCACACAGTCTCTCTCAAAGGCTCAAGCTTGAGGGTCTCTAGGGTTCGCAGCATCATCAGGGTTAACCAGGTTAGGGAAGTGATGATCCTCGAAGTTCCAAAGGCCGTCGATGACCCAATCGTTCTCCTGATGACCATAAGCAGGGTAGAACTCCCACTCACGCCATGTTTCTTCACCTTCGTGCTTCCATTCTCCCCAACCTCCGCTCACATTGTAGCTCCCTCCGATGAACTCAGTCGTCGCCATCTGCATCTCATTGATGTCCTCTAATTCCCACACGTCACTGTTAACCTCGTCGCCGTTGATGACGCCGGCGTTCTTCTGTCTGCCAACTTCTGCATCGACCGCCATTTCTGCTGCTGCATTATCTTCATCTTCTGTGTTGTTCGCCTTCTCTTGCTCTGATTGATGGATCTTGTCGGTCTCTTCTTGAGGATCAAACTTTGCCTGCACGTCATCGTCCATTTTTCGGAGCTAGAAGAATAAGAAGAAGGCGGGTTATTTGCTCTGAAGTGATGGGAGTGTGTGAGGATGTGAAACTGTTAATATATGTACAGCCACACACATTACGCACCTTGTGACTTGTGTGGTTACGTGCAAGTTCTGACTTCACTTTTTGGGGGCTTTTTCTTTACCATTTTCTCGAGAAAGTTTACTTTCCCACCACGATACAGGAAATGGGTCTTTTCTTTCTTTTCTTTTCTTCTCTTTGGTTGGCTCTGTCAAACTCCGAGATTTTGCAGAGACGATACACACAGATATGTGTGTGTGTGTGTGTGTGTGTATCAAGTAGCTGGACAGAAATTAAAAGGGAGAAGTGAACGGAGAGAGAGGAAAGAAAAACCGGAGGAAGAAAGGGAAGATGAGTTAACATTGAATTTACTTAATGGAAACGTGGAGGGATAGGGACATAAACGGTGGGGCCCACGAACCGACTGAGAAAGTTAAGGTTAAATGGAGTTAAATGTTTGAAGATTTGGAAGTATGTTAGAATAGAAGGATTGTTCAACAATGTTGTGTATGCAAGCACACCACGTAGCTCATTGATCATGTGTGTGTCTCTCTCGCTTTTTCTTCCCCTCTTAAGAAACTCATACAAGTAAGACAATTAATGGCTAACATTTTATATTAAAATGGGTAGATCCGGACCATTTTAATGTGTTTGATGAGATAGATTGACAAGTTTTACTTTCACTTTTTTTATAGGTAAACTGTACTTCGCTTAATTTAAAAATGAGGAAATGTTTATGTATACTTTATTCATTTCAAGTCATTTGTAAACGTTCATTCAATTTTTTAAAATCGCAAAATATCTCTCTATTCTATTATATCTTCAAGATTTGGACTTTTCTATCTAATATGGATGAATAGTTAAGATGTTATTTTAGTTTTTTTCATTTGTCATTTGGCATTGATTTCAATGAAATTCCATTAAATTATGTACTCTAAATATTCTTAAACCATATGAAATAAAAAAAAATCCTTTTTTTCTTTCTTTTTTTTTTGTTACCAATGAAATAAGAATTTCAAATACCAACATTTCTAGCTAGCTATTTAAAACTATATAAAACTCGTACAAGGCGTATGAGCAGCCCTATTTGGTAGATATGAAAGAAGAGGATCGACTCAAATTTCATTATAACAAAACATGATAAGTAATATCCGTTATATTATATTATGTTATATTATATTATATTAATATATTAATTTTATGCTATAATTATTTTTCTATTTTTTAATATAATGGCATAAAAGATGATTTGTATCTATAAAATCACCCTTTTATTGGATTCCCTCTTCTATTTTATTCTATGCTGTATAAATCAAATAGAAGTTGCAACATTGTGAGTGTCCTATAACAATTGAAACAGTTTAAATCTAAATGATATTTTAATCAACACGTTAATAGAAAACTCGATAAACAAATTTATATTTTAATATTAAATAGATTTTCCTCCCCCTACGATGCGTACACTACTACACTGGACACTTTTTAGATCGGGTGAAATAAGCTTTCTAGATCGGTTTTGGTGCAGATGTAGAAGTGACCGATGTAGAAAATTTTGTTTTTCTACATCGGTTATTTAACCGATCTAGAAAGTATTTTTTAGATCGGTTGTTTTAAACACCCGGTCTAGAAAATCATTAAAAAAAATAATGAGCACTTTCTAGATCGGTTTTCAAGTTATGACCGATCTAGATAATTATATTTTCTAGATCTGTTATAACTTATAACCGATCTAGAAAGTGTCAATTTTTTTTTTAATAATACCCACCGAATCTTATACTTATCATCCCTATTTACACTCAGAATGTAAACCAATTTAGATGCAACTAGCTAATACTAATAACACATTATAATTTGAACCATATGTACTTTCTATGCATAAGTTACAATCTATTAAACAACATCACTGTACAAACAAAAAAAATTGTACTAAATAGCCCAATGTCTTTCAAATTTAAAGGACTATAATGCCTTAAATTAGCCTAAAAATATTACAGCATAAAATCATCAAGACAACAAAAACTTATCATGACCAATCTTGTGCTTTCTTTCGAACATAGTTGGCCAACAAAATAGCTTTCATTTCAACGTCCATCCTACACAAAGATCATCAAGAAATATCTATATCAGTTAGAGTTTTAATCTCAATGTTATATCTTCTTTTCAATGAAAATAATCATCATCTTTCTCAATAGTTCCCATTTTTGAAGGAAACAAATTAAATTCTGCTTTGAATTGCCACTTATCTAATCATCACTAACGCCTCTTTTATTTATATGAAACTCTTCTTTCATTTTTTTTTTGCCAGAATGAAAATCTTCCATTATAACTAATAAGAGATCCCAAAGAATAATCAACCCCCATTCTTTTGTTTATAATAACTAATCAGACACCCCAAAATGAGATGCCACCATTATATATATATATATATATGAATATATAGATATATATATAGAGACGGTGGGGGTCAAAAGAAATAAGGCATTACTTTCAGCTTTGAGTGAAAAACCCCTGCCAACTCTGACTTTCACATTGTATTATGAAGTTTGACCAGCTGTAGGCCTAAGGAAAATCTTAACAGCTTTCTTTTGGCAAGCTAATCATTTTTTTCAGTCCAAGCAAAGCATATTTGCTAAAGTTTTCTAATATCTAAGACAAGCACAAAAATTGAAGTTTTATGAGACCACAATTGACCATATTGAGTAAAGTCTTAAGACTAACTACAAAATGAACAATTGTCTATGTATTATTATTTTATATAGACTCACCAGAGTTTTTCTTCAAAAAATAATTGAATTCAAGCATGCAACTCATACATCCACGTGGGCCAATTTGCTTGGAGTATCCAATTCCAGGGGCAGTAGATAGATATCATTTTACTCTTCCTAAAAATAGAATTGTGTTAAAACAAGATAAAGAATCACAAAAAGGAATTTCATAATGTTAATTTTAGCAAGTTCCTAACATATTAAGGATGTTCTTTACTGCTGGGAATATTGGAAGCATGTTAGATTTGAAGGAACCATGAGTGACTGATTGTTTTGGGAATAGTAGTAATATATTTCACTCTTTCACATTTGTAATGGCGCCATTATTCATCTATGCTAATCCATGCATTTTCACCATTTGCATGCTATAAATTCAAACAACATAATGTTAAACACAAATAAGGGATGGTATGTAGAGGAATAATAACAAGTTTTGGATTTTCTATTATGTTCCTTGCAACAAACTTGGTATCTTGTAATAATAAAGTTAAGAAAGCAGTGTTATCAATCCCTAATGCTTTGGGTACAATAATCAACTTACCTGCAGGTTTATTTTAACTTCATTTAAGAAATCCTTACTTGCACTCCTTAATAAAATGGTACAAGTGTTTTAAGCAGAGGATTAAATGCTAGCCAATTAATTCAATACAACATCTCTAACTTCATCCTCCAAATTTTTATGGACGTAATCAAGATATATAACAACAAAGAAGCCTTTGGGTAATAAGGTTAAGTTACAAAAATAATGTTAATCAAACATGTTTTACTGGTAATAATAATATTGTTAATATATTAACTATTTTTAGTACTATTAAAGAAGCAAATGCAGAAAATACAATAAGTAAACAGAGGCCAACTTCATTCAAGCCTTGCTAACTCTGGACATGGATGTTATTACCAAATCCATTAAAAAAATTGTATTAGTAAACTAAGCTAGAAATAGAACAGAATTTTTGTTAACAATAAAGTTCAATAAAATGAAACAGAAAAGAGACAAAAAAAAAATTGAACGTGGGATAGCAACTCATTCCAAATTTAGTCTCTTTTCATTTAATGGTTGTAATGGCTCACCCACTACTTCAACAAGATTTAAAACATATACAAGTGGGGAAGCATATTTTTCAACACAACAATACTGAGAGTGAGGTTAAGGGCCACACCTGTGGGCATTTACATCAATGTACTAATGTGCAGTATCATATGATGATACAAAGCCTTGGGATCTCTGGAACTTGTAAACATGCCCACGTTTGCTTCTATTCTAGTCATTGAGAAATAAGAAATTGAACTTAAAACATAAATAATAATTCAACTGTTTATCTTAAAAAGAAAGAATGAATGAATGACAAAACACAACCTTTGGAAATCTACCTGCATAGAATGATTGGCATGGGCTTAAGTTGGTGCTCTCTATTATAAGATTCCACATATTGAAGTATCTCTTGTAGACCTGCAGAAAAGTGAGATTTAATATTTCTCTAAGTAAGCTGCCATCCCTACTAAGAAGAAAGCATAATGCTGAGATACTTGATGCAATTGAACTAGGCATAGACTTGAGTCATGAGGAAATAGTAAGTGTGTATTCACAATAAGAATTTGGCCAAAGAAAAATATTAGTAAATAAGGTAGCATCTTTCACTGAATCAACCACCACAATGCTAACAGCAAGCAACAAGGGAGGATTGGAACCTTCCATGGAATAAAGAAGGTAGTATCTTTCACGAAATCAACCCCCACAATGCCCAAAAAATGTTTGAAGCTTTAAAATACCAACTACAATGATCCCCCATAGCCACCTATATTATAAAATAAGTAATAAATTATATAAATGCATGAGAGCTAATAACATGTGTTTTGATTTCTTTTCCTAAGCAAGCAGTATACAAGATATACCTAAACGAGAACACCTTTGACTACTAAAGCAATGAAGGTACTGCATTGCAAATGACACAATTGCTCCAAATTTTAAGAAGAAAGTTTTCTGTCATGACAAAAAATCAAGAAGAGAATAAAGCTATCCAAAGAGAAACAAAGACACCGCCCTGTTTTTACTAGCATCATTCTCTGAAAACACAAAATTACTAGCATCATTCTCTGAAAACACAAAATTACAAGAAAGATCCCACAGCTATCTAGAGATAAGTTATAGCTTTGACAGTAAGAAGAATAAGAGACAACAAGTATTAGATTGAAGAGAAAGCAACCCTAACCAAAGGGAAGGAGAAAAATGAAGGTAAAAGTGGTCGGTGTACATCAGTCAAATGAGCTTTAGACAAGAAACACCACTATATTGCAAGGAGAAAGAAGAACTCAGTTGGAATAAGGAAGAAACCTGAAGCAAATCACGGTGACGAAGGAGAAATAAAGGTAGGTGACTTCGACGATGACACGCCATGGACAACTCGAGCGACTATGGGACTAGTTCCAAAGGAGTACGCACAAGCTACAGTGTTGTCACCGAGGAGAGTACGAGCTGTAGGAAGAATAGAAGACATAGTCAGTTGGAGACTACGGAGAAAGACAAAAATCGATGGAGACCAGTAAGAGGAAAGAACGCTCATGTGACAGTAAGCAGAGCATGTGACCTTACGATGTTGATGGCAAATAGAGAAGACAGCGATGGCGAGGGAGAGCTCCTTGCGACATTAATGGCAACGATGACCTTTCAACGGTGAGGGAGAGCTCCTTTCGAATGCTTCACTCTGCTAGGGTTGGAAATTGAGTTTGAAAGAGATAGGGGAAGGGTTCACGACTTTTGCCTTATCAATTGAAAATATTTTTTTTAAGAAAATTTGTCTGGGCCTTTCTAAACCGGTGGCTCAGTTAGTAGATCAAGAAAAATAATCATTCAAAATCAATTATTCAAATAATCAATTTAAAAACACTTGTTAAAATCGGTTGCTCTAACAACCGGTCTAGAAAATACAAATTGTAACATTTAATTACAAAAATACCACCGGTCACACTTTTTAGATCGGTTATTTTTTAACCGATTTAAAATCCTGATGTAAAACATGCTTTTTGTACTAGTGGTAGGGGAATACGGGATGTTTTATTTAGTTCTAAAATATATTAAATTAAAAAAAATCATCACCAATTCTCGCTATTCTAAAAAAAATTTATATCAAATGATAGTAATTAAAATTAATATATATTTTAGAATTAAAAAAGATTGAATTTGGAAAAAAAAGAAAGAAAGAATATGGTGCCCATCTAAAAAAAAAAAGATAAATTCTACTTGCAAAAGAAAAAAATGAATGAGAAAAAAAAGGACTCTGTCAAATAAAAAAGAAAAAATACAAAAGCATGGAATCAAAGAAGTGAAGTCGCACTATTTGATTAATGTATAGCAGCTTCACCCTTCTTTTTATTATATATTAATATTGATGAAATTGATTTGTTTTTGGTTAACACCTTGCGATCGAACTTCTTGAGTCCATCAACCTATGAGGTTATATGGGAAGGGCAGGATTGAATTGCATTTGATTAATTTACAGGGCAGGTTCAGCCCAACCTTGCGAATGGTATATGGGAAGGCTGGTTTGAAATTTCACTGGTCTACATGATAGAATAACCTTTTTTTTTTATACAAAATACATATATTCTTCTATTAGAAATAATTCTGTTCGAAACAGTATTGAGTATTAAATATGAGCATATTTTTCAATGAGAATTTGAACCTAAATTTGCCGCGTTGGTTAGAACAACTTTTTTTTATCTCCACCTTCCCCTAATCAATCCACTGTGTCTGGACTCTAGATGGGCTCATCTAGTGAAGCTTTATGGGTCAAAATTAAAAAAAAAACAGAAGAAACTAATTTTTGTTTAAAATATATTTTTGGGCAAGTATTAAAGATATTCGAAAATCAATCTCTTCCAATCATAGAGATTATCTAAATATGTTTTATCTCTTCCAAGACATTTTTCTTTACACATAATCAAGGGTCAAATCTAATTTTTTAATTAGAATGTTGATGAAGCTTATTTGAATTCATATTAGTTGGTGATTGATTAATAAAATGAACTTTTTGTTACCAAAAATAATAAAATGGACTTTTGTTTTGGTACAAAGAAATGTTTTTTTTATGTTTATTTTAACAGCTATACTAGTAATGGATTTCCAAATGAGATTTATCGTCTAGTTGTCCAATTATTGTGAATTAAATATGAAGACAATATATTTACGACCTGTATGTCACAAGAAATTTCAAATGTACAATTTGAGGAGACGGTGAAGATGATCAATTGCCATTTGTGTACAAGTCAACAAGAAAGGAAAGGTGAGGGAAAATGAAAATGTAGAAAATGTCCCTATCAGATTACTTTCTATTTTAAGGGTGAGGGGCAATTTAGTTTTTCACTTTAAATTATTTTCAATAATTCTCTTTTCCTATTTTATTGAACAACACTTATTAAAATACCTTGTTTTTAATGTAATAAAAATCAAATTGAAATGGATGGTTCATCGAGAAAATCAACGTGTTTCATCCAATTGAGGCCAAAACCAGCTTGATTTATGATAATTGATTTAAAATTTATGCCTTATATACTTTTTTGTAATTATAAAATGAATGGGAAGACATTACCACCCTATCGTGATTTTAGGCCAATCAAACGTTAGGGCTTTTTCTCTCTTGTAGAAACTCTTCACCATGGGAGCTTGAACCTTCATCTGAGTACGAGTTATTTTCTTGGCATCTCCCTCCCCGATATTCGCCAGTGGAGGGAATGTCCGATTTTGTGTTGTGTGTTTTGCTTTTATATTGTGTTCTTCGTCATCTAGGGAGTGCTAGCTAGAGGTGACAGTGGTGGGTCTATGGTTTATGAAGGTGGATCTGGGAAAAAGACTTGTCGCCTGGTCCCAAATGGTTGGAGGGAGCTTCATATCAACGGTTGGTGGCATGAAGTGACGGTGTTCGCCAGTTTCTTACTTTGTGCTACCTTCATCGAAGTATTTGGGTATGCAATTGTAATGCTTCTTTTCTATTAATATATTTTCCTCTTGTTTGGAAAAAAAACCCAATCAAAAACCTATATTAAAAGGATATTATCTACTAAGAAAATAAAAGAAATTATCATTTGCCCCATAGATAGACGTTATAGAAAAGTTCATCTCCAATAACCATTGAGTACTTGATTTAAATGGCAAAGGGATTTATTAGTTTAATCCAAGATCTTAAATTCGAAACTTACTAAGGTTTTACTATAAATCTTTAACTCTTTCTACCAATTCCATTGGCAATAATAATACAATTAATTTGGCAAGTTGGTCATCTCTTAATGGCTAATTAATTAATGCCTCCATGTTGAACACATATTTCATATCTGCAAGAGGAGGCGGTGCTGATCAATGTCCATTCTCCTAAAAAAGCATGGAATTAAATTAAACTAAGTATATTTATATAATAATTTCTTAATGGCTAATTAATTAATTATTGCCTCTATGTTGAACACATATTTCATATTTGCAAGACGCGGTGCTGATCAATGA
This sequence comes from Adenanthera pavonina, assembly GCA_026686845.1. Classification (NCBI taxonomy): domain Eukaryota; kingdom Viridiplantae; phylum Streptophyta; class Magnoliopsida; order Fabales; family Fabaceae; genus Adenanthera; species Adenanthera pavonina. The sequence goes on along the minus strand of JAIVEN010000001.1, from coordinate 44,791,893 downwards.
CCACGCTGCTAAAAAAGCTAGGAATTAAATTAAACTAAGTATATTTATATAATAATATCATTTTTTGTGAAGTTAACGTTGTACACCTAAGATTACTCTAGCCCCAATCTAGAAAAGTTGACCAAATAAAGTTCAAATTAGCCACAGGTCTTATTCAATTGGCATTTCTTAGCGAAAAAAAATTAAATGTGAAGAAAATTTGATCCTTTTCCGTCCCTTTGGTTTTTTCCGGTCGTTCAGTCCCTTTGGTTTACAAGAATGTAAAGAGAAGAATTTAGAAACAGATACAAGGGCCAGTTTATTTAAACTTAGAAAAAATTCAAATTGTTTAAAAAATTACTTATCATTTAGAGATTTTAATAACAGTAGAAGTTATTTTTGCATTTGGCTACGATTATAAAAAAGTACTTCTTTTAGTTGAAAATATTTTTAATTATTTAGAATAGCTTTCAAGATAATTAGAGTTCTATTTTTTTATATTTTGATTATTTTTAAAACTTAAAAAATTCTAACATTTTTTAAAAGTGTTTTTTTTTTTTTAAAAGTAATGTTTCATAAAAATATTAAACAATCGACTCTATACTCCCATAAAGAAGGAAAGGATAAATTTTGGCTGTAGATCTTATTATTAATTATAATTAACCCATAAAGAAACTACACGAAGCAGAAGTAAAGACTTGTTATAATCTGTTTGGCATGATAGGGAAAAAAGGATAAAAATGAAGAGATTTTATTTTTATTTTATGATATATGTTTAATATTAAATTATTTTATTATTTAAGCTAGTTAAATATATTTATCATGAATATAATATATCTCTTTTTTTATTTGTCTAAACATAAATCCTTATCTTTCTTATATTAAATGTTAATTATTTGTTCATAAGTAAATTATAAAAATTCTTTTTATTTACGCACTTTTTAACTTATAATTAAATGTTTTATCAAGAAAAAAGATTATAACAAGTCTAGTGTTTTTTTTAATTAAAAAGATTTAAGAAAATGCAAACTCAGAGATAGCTTGCGTTGCATTGCGGGAGTGACCCCATCAAATGAAAGGCGCACAAGTTTTTTCTTACTTGCAACTTTGCAGCACCTATCCCTCGTCTTCTTCCTCCTCTGAACCATCCAACCACTAGTAATAGAAACCCCATTGACGTGTCCACCAATGAAAATGAATCTTTACACAACAATCAAATCTCAGCTTCCAGAATCAACATATATATATATAATATGTGTGTAATCCTTTTATAATTTTTAACTGAAATTATGGTCCATTCAGATCAGATTCTATCCTCCTAATTCATAATACAGCTCATTGCTTTTCCTCAGTCAGATTTTCCTGATTCCTCGGATTTTCTCTCTCCCCCTTCCAGTCTTTATCGTTCACAATAAACTAATAATCAAACCACATGGCTTTGAAGCCCTCAAAGTTTTACAAGCGCCACGCCCACCTTTCTCATGGTAATATTATAATCCGAAAAATAGACGCACAGGAATTTCTGCTTTTGAATATTCTGCTCCATCCCATCATCACACTTGCATTATTGTCCTCCAAACAGTGTAAAAAGTTTTGCACATTCTTTCTTCTCTTCATCTGGTTCTGTAACTGTGCTTGAATTTCAGTGTTTGGATTGTCTGTAGAATTCAGGGGTACTGTTTGTTTCCAAAGTCAGAGGAAACGGATAAACGAATTGACACCGACAATGAGGTTTCCTGGAGTTGACGAAGAATTGCAGAAGATTCTGGATGCTAATATGGAGGAAGTTCCCGCCAGAAGGCGCGCTCGTGACGCCTTCAAGCATTTTCAGCTTGGGATTGACCATATACTGTTTAAGGTATGATGTTAGATCAGTTGATAGTAACTTGTTTTGGATTGAAGGATGCAGTGTCTCTCTCACCTAAAGGATTAATGATATTTTGTTTTTTCCATGTGAAATTGATGAATCGCATAGTCAGTTTTGTTATTTCTCGTTGTGATTGTGTGTGTGTGTTGGATTTTTAAATTTGTTTTCATTTTCCTTACTGGATTCTATCAATTTCCGGGTAGACTGGATCTAGCTCACAATAAATCTGTTTTTTTTTTCTGAGGACATTAATGATACCATATGTGGTAGTTGAAATTGAAACCTTGGTACTTTTTTGGTCATTATAGTTCGGGGTATAGTTTCAGGAGTATATTCTCCAACGTTGTTTCATACATCTAAGATTTTAATTCTAGCATCCTTCTAGGAGGAGTCAAATCCATTTTGGTAATGAGAGACTAAATAATCTCACCAACCCAATTAACCTAAACTGAATCTTCTATAATCATATAGTCACAACTATTCGAAGAAATAACAACAAAAAAAATGTGTGACTGCGTATGAGATTAGCTTCTCCTCTTTATTTTAATTCTCTCATTTTTCTATCTCTCTTTGGATGTACTGACCAAAAAAAGGAAAAAAAAAAAATCTCTCTTTGAATTGACTGTAATCACTTTTATGACACACTGTCTCACTCTCCAATCATGTGCAATTTGAAATGTGATTTTGGACATTTTTTATTTTTCCTCTCCATGAACCTTCAAATCCATCAATATCTGGTGTTAATTAACAAAGCCTTAAGCACTTTGAGAAGCTTTATTTTCTTTAAATGTTAATGCTTATTACTCTGTGTTTGAATGTGTTATGCAGACTCCTTCTGATGGACTGAAAATGAAGGAGGTAAGAAATCTATACGCAAAGCACTTACAAATTTTTGTTATGTCATTACCGAGGATTTTGCTTCATTTTTCATGCTCGTTTACGACTATGCAATAATCAGTACTACTGCCTATTATATATTGTCATTTTTTTTTCTGTTTGAGTCATGTAGTCTATTTCAAATCATGACTAAATTGAATTCTAAATTTTAGATGAAAATTCTTGTCTGGCAAAATATAAATGGCAGCAGAGCACATAGAATATATATTTTCCCTTATGTCTTCCCTCTTGGTTTCAATTTCTGCAATGATGACAGTCATACAAGGTGAACTCGAGGGGTATTGAAATCTTCAGCAAAAGCTGGCTTCCAGAAACGTCAAAGCCCAAAGCGGCTGTGTTTTTCTGTCATGGCTATGCAGACACTTGCACTTTCTTCTTTGAAGGCATGTGGTTGGTATTAAGAACTTACTTAGTTACGAGTAATTCGATATAGTTACATTGTTGATTATATTACCAACTTATTAAGTAATATTATGGATATATCTTCAGGTATAGCTAGAAAGCTGGCTGCATCTGGATATGGAGTTTTTGCGATGGATTATCCAGGATTTGGTCTTTCAGAAGGTCTCCATTGCTATATTCCGAGTTTTGATACTCTAGTCGATGATGTGATTGAGCATTATACCAAAGTCAAAGGTACTTAAACTGCCATGGAACCTGTCATAAAGCTATCAGCTGGTCATATCTTGTACAAGAAAAGTTTTTGGGTAGCACAAATTTTATTAAGAGGGTATAACCAGCAAGCTTTGCCTTTGTGGCAGTGGAGGCATCTCTGGGGCTAAATCTGAGTTCAAATCCCAATTGAAGTCGGATAAATCGGGAAAAAAAAAAACTAATACACCTTATCTTTCTTAGCATGAGCAGTGACACTGTCATCTTGTTCTGCGCACATTAGACATAGAGCTAAGAGCTAAGGGATCTTGTACTAATAAATAAGCCCTTTGGCTTGTGTAACTCTTTCGCAGTTCTCCTTCTGAAATAGTCTATATGAAGTAACACTTAGAAGTAAATGTTGGTATTACTGTAAATATAATAGAAGGACTTGAGAACAAACAAGGAAAGGTGTTGAATGAATGGTTAAGAACCTTTGTTAAAAAAATACTAATAAGTGTTATTATGTGTTCAAAGAAAGGTCTGACTCTACTTTGTTCCTGTTTTTTGCAATATGCTTCTTTGGCTGGAAATTAGAACTGCAGCTTTAACAAGAAGGCATATTTTTCATGAAAACAACAAAATTTCATTCATCACATTGCAAACAACTCAATGCCAAGGGAGATTGGATACTGCTTATTTTAATATTTATGCAAACATTTTTTACTGGTTTTATGGCAGAAAACCCAGAGATCCAATCTCTTCCAAGCTTTCTGTTTGGACAGTCTATGGGTGGAGCTGTTGTTTTAAAGATGCACCTAAAACAACCCAAGGCATGGGATGGTGCCGTTCTTGCTGCACCTATGTGTAAAGTATATGTCCTAAACCTAAATCAGATTAAGGGTATCTTTGAATTGAAGAGAATACATGGAAGGGAAGTGAACTTTTAAGTAGTACATTTTCTTTGATTTTGATTTTAACACTAACAGTTTTTGTCCTCACTTCTCGTCTGTTATCCTCAATTCAAACTTACGCTAAGAGTCCTATCCTCAATTCAAACGTACCTGAGGAGTCGTGGCAGACGTTTGTATGATCTCCTTTTGTGACTGTTAAGTTCCATGTAGATTGCAGATGACATGACTCCACCATGGTTGCTCACTCAGATCTTGATTGGTGTAGCCAATGTGCTTCCGAAGCAGAAGTTAGTTCCACAAAAAGATTTAGCTGCAGCTGCATTTAGAGAATCAAGGAAGAGGGAACTGGTTTGTATTTTCTTCCTGAACTGCATTGTTATCTTCCAGTTTCTGCACTACATCAACGGCACTTGGTGTCATTGCATTTTTCTCTTCCAGTTCTTTTCTTTCAGCTTGAAGGCTTTCTTTTTCTAGTAATCTGTACTTGATACTTTTCTATTGTCTCTTTGCAGACAGCCTATAATGTCATTGCTTACAAGGATAATCCCCGCTTAATGACTGCTTTAGAAATGCTTAGAACTACTCAAGAAATAGAACGACGATTGGAAGAAGTATGTTGATTTTTGACTTTGTCTCTTTCTGGGGTTTCTGGGGTTGATCTTATTTTCATAGTATCCTAAAATTTGAGGACTTGGCCTTGCAAGAATAGAGTCATAAAATTTGTGGTTTCACATTTATTATTGGTGATGAGTTGTAGGTCTCACTACCATTGTTAATCCTTCATGGGGAGGCTGATACTGTAACAGATCCTTCTGTGAGCAAATTGTTGTACAAGAAAGCGAGCAGTTCTGAAAAGAAGCTTAAGCTTTACAATGATGCTTACCATTCTCTTCTTGAAGGTGAGCCTGATGAAGTAATACTTAAAGTTTTCAATGACATCATCGCTTGGCTTGATGATCGTAGCTCAAAACATAATTCTTCTTCCTCTTGATCAAGACCTTTTCTCTGTATCTTGTTGGTGAAGTTAATGCAGATTATTTTCATGGTAAGTCAAAATCAATATTGTAATTGCTTCTTCAATAAAAGGAGGTAGTAAGTAGACCATCCAATGTGGAAGTTACATTTATTTATGACGATTTGTTTTGAGTCATTATTAGATCATGTCCAGATATAAGAGCTCATGTCTTACATCTTTGCGTATAAATATTGAAATTGTAGGGAAGAAAATTAATGAATGTGTTTGACATCATGATGATTTATTTGTATTGCATAGTTTTATTTTAGGTTTAAATATACTTTTGATTCTTCTAGTTTGATAAAAGCTGCTTTAATTTGATCATTATAGTTTAAAGTGCCAATGTCAATATGAAATACTCCCTTCAGCCCTTTTTATATGAGATATTTTAGAAGTTTTTTTTATTTTTTTTATAAGGGACTTTCTAATATTTAATGAGATTTTTTCTATTTTACCCTTATCATTTATTTCTTCTCGTAAATTATTATTAGACTTTTTGGATGAAAGAGACGATGTCAATTAGTCAAATGATATTTAATATGGATTACATTAGTATATTAAATATGCGTAAAAAAAAGAATGTTTGATTTTTTTAGGGTTTTAAGAGGGTAACTAGTTTTCTTAATGTATATAAAGTAAAGTAATTGGAAGTATCTTATAAAAAGGAACAGAGAGAGTAATCTAATTTCAATATTGTGCCAAGTGGTGGATCCATTGCATTCTTTCTTTTAGGATGAGGTTGTAATTTTTTTCCAATATTTCTTAGGAATATTAGCCCAAAATAAAAATAAGTCATTGTTTACCTATATTTGACTTCTCTCCACTTCCCTTGTAATCCACTTTCTCTCCCATTTTGATCATTAGATCAAATTTGAACTGATTGGATTCAATATTTTACCATGGGAATTTTTCTTTTTTGCACATTTCCTCCTCTATAGTTATAAATTATTTGGATAAAAATTTTATCTATTTAGATTTATTCATTTATTTTTTATAATTCAATATTTTAATAATAATTTCATAAAATATAAGACCTGAACTGTCTAAATTTAATTTATGAGTCTAAATAATAAATATATGGGAAGAAAAGTGAAGAGATACCAAATTGAGGCTTACCTTTTTTTTTTTTTTGAAAAAGTCCAATGCATATTGTTCCCCTCTTAAAACAGGTTGGATTTACTCTAAATTGTTATATTTTTATGAAAAATGTAATGATATATTTCACTATTTAGTTTTTAGTTTGTAAAAGTAAATTAGAATAAAATGAAATTTGATTAAAAATAAGTTTGGTATAAGTTGTTATATTTAGATATTCTTTTTGTAAAAGTTAATTCAAAAAGTTGAAATCTATTTAAAAAATAAAAATTAAAAACACTTTTAAATGTATAAATACTAAAAAGGATATAAGTTTTATAATATAATATTATATAACTGAGTTATATATGCTTTATAATAATAATAATAATATAGTTAATTTTAATTAGTAAAAATAAATATAAGTGAAAATAACTCTCTATCAAAAAAATAAAAATATCTAAACATTAATTATATAAACCGAAAAGAAATCTCCCCTTTAGTTGTAAAAAGTTCGTTTAACTCATTTTTCACTTTTAAAAAAATAAGTCCAAATACATTACCAAGAAAAATGTAATTTCAAAACCATAGTTTAGTTTTCAAAATGATAAACTAAATAATGACAAATTTTTAAGTCAATCAATTATTGAAGTTTTGTGTTAGTCTTAGATGATATATAAATGAGTAATATTCATTTGAACTCGGAAGATTAAATTGAATTTCATGAAATTGGGTGATCAACAGATGTTTTCAAGCATTATTTTTACAAGAATGAGATAATCCAAAGTCATGGAAAAAGGTATAAAAAAAATTACACAATAAAGACAATGTTCTTGAAAGAGATTTATTAGCTTTTAAAGTGAACAAGACACAAATTTCTTCGTCTAAATCTTGGTTTGTTATTGTTCAGATAATTTTAAGAGGGAATTAGTATTTGAGACTTAAATAAATAATTTATTAAATTTTAGGACATGTAATTGATTAAATAATAAAAGAAACTAATAATCCTAATGTGTTATTAATTTCACTCCCGTAGTTTCTCCCCTTCCCACCATCATTGGCATCAATGACTGTTCACCAGTAAAATCTAAAAACAGAAGTTATAAAGTATTAATTCATATAAAAATTTCAAAAAAGAAAATATAAAATTATAATAAGCAAGTTATAAAATCTGAAAAAAAAAAAAGTTACAAAGCATTGAATAATTCATAATAAAAAATTAAAAAAAAATTATAAATTCAAAATAAGATAGTTGTAAATTTTGAAAAAGAAACTACAAATTATTATGGTAAATGTTAGTAATAAAAATTGAGAATTTGAGTTGTAAACTTAGAATAAGTAAATTATAAATTTTAGGAATAAAATAAAAAAATCATTGACCTCCTACTAGTCTAAAATTGACTAATTTCTTATATTGGGAGATGTGAGAAGTTAAGGGTATTTTAATAATTTGATAATGAAATTAATAACATTTTTTGATCATTATTCTCTTTTTATAATTCAATCAATTAAACATCCCCAAATTTAATAAATTGGTTATTTTTGTTTCAAATAATAATTCCCCTTAATTTTAATGTTTATATTTTTTCATATCAAAACACATTCTCTCCATATTTTATGTTAATCAAATACCATTTTTACATTAAAAAGAAAATCATTTTCACAATTTTTTATCCTATGTCCATATCTCATTGTCCAATCTCACTCCCATTTTCCTATCTATAAGAGATTAACATAATTTGAAAAGCACTACTTGAACCTTTTTTAACCTTATCAATCATTTAAAAATAGTTAAAATATAGGTATAATTTTTAATAAAATTATTAAAAGCAGTTATATATAATTGCAAACTATAGTATAAATAAAATTACACATTATTTTAAAAAATACTCTGTACAACTTCTATGAATTATAAAAATTATTACATGCTCGTTAAAAAAAAAAATTACATCACAAATCCGACTCCACCATAATTAAAAGTTGAAACTGATCTCAGCTAATACTTCCACTTCGACACTCCCTTCTATACAGTGAACTGAGAAAGCATTTGTTGCCTACCAGAGAGAGCATCGGCGGCGCTCCTCTTCAAATCTAAGGTGAATATGCTTTCTTCCACCGCTGCAAGGTACTCCTTCCTCAAATTTCCTCTCTTTAGTACTTCTTCCTTCCTTCTCTCTTTCGCTTCTTCCCTCACTCTCAACACCTTTCTTCACTCCCGTTCCCCAAATCCAAACAGCATCCGCGATGCTGGTACTGAACTCAATCGCATTCTCCATATGCGTCCCTCACGATCTAGACGCCGTATTACTCAGATTTTGGGATCCCTTTTGAAGATGAAACACTATCCCCGGGTTATCTCACTTGTTGCACAAGCGGAGTTCAAGGGCTTCACGCCAGATTTATTTTCCCTGAGCATCTTGATCAATTGCTTCTGCCATGTGGGTCAAATGGATTTTGCTTTCTCTACATTGGGGAAGATTCTCAAGATGGGCTGTCAACCAGATATCGTAACTCTGACCACACTAATTAAAGGACTCTGTTCTAATCAAGAGGTTGGGAAAGCACTAGATTTCTACGATGACATCATGGCAAAAGGATTTCATCCTAACGAAGTTACTTACGGAACTTTAATCAATGGGTTATGTAAGATCGGCAAAACAAGATCTGCTGTTAAATTGCTTAAAATGATGGATAGAAAGGGAGTTAAGGCCGATGTAGTTGCGTACAGTACAATCATTGATGCACTTTGTAAAGACGGACTAGTCATGGAGGCACGTGATTTGTGTTATGAAATGACTGATAGTGGGATTTCTCCGGATGTTGTGACCTACACTAGTTTAATGCATCGTTTTTGTAGCATGGATCAGTGGCAAGAAGCAAATCAATTACTTAATGAAATGGTATTGAAAGGCATCAATCCAGATGTTGTCACCTACACTAGTTTAATGCATGGCTTCTGCAGTATGGGTCAATGGCAAGAAGCAAGTCAATTGTTCAATGAAATGATAATGAAAGGTGTCAGCCCTAATGTTTCTTCCTTTAGTATATTGGTTCGTGCATTTTGTATAGAAGGAAAGATTATAGAAGCTCAAGCTATATTTGCTAGGATGTTGAAGTGTGGTCAAAAACCTAATAGCTTTACCTACAATGCTTTGATGGATGGTTATTGTTTGAGTGGTAATATCATTGAGATAAAGGAAGTATTTAAGAGGATGATCATAAGTCGTTTGGCACCTGATGTTATTACTTATGGTATATTGATCAATGCATATTGTAAGAAGAAAATGGTAGATGAAGCCATGGAAGTCTTTAAGGAGATGCGCTGTATGAATTTGGTCCCCGACACTGTAACATACAATACTCTTATTGATGGTTTGTGCAAATCAGGGAAATTCTCTTGTGTACAAAATCTTATTTGTGAGATGCATGACAATGGTTGTTTTCCTGATATAATCACTTACAATACCTTGTTAGATGCACTTTTCAAAAACCAAGATCTAGATAAGGCAATTTCTTTTTTTCAACAAATTGTCAATAGAGGAATTCAACCAAATGTGCGCACATTCACCATACTTCTTGATGGTTTGTGCAAACGTGGTAGACTAAATGATGCGGTGGAGATTTTTCAATATCTTTTGGGCAAAGGCCTTCCTCTAGATGTCAAAACATATACGGCTGTGATCCATGGACTTTATAAAGAGGGTTTGTTTGATGAAGCAATCGCCTTGTTTCATAAAATGAAAGATAATGGCTGCCTTCCTGATGCTGTTACTTTTGAGATAATTATTGGATATCTTCTTGACAAGAATGAGAATGAAAAGGCAGAGAAGATTCTGCTCGAAATGGTTGATAGAGACTTGTTGAAGACAGAAAACAAGGTGGAATGCTATAGCTCAAATTCAAGTTGCACATTAATTTATGTTTAACTATCATTAGCGGTTGGCAAATTGTTGTATATTTCATGTTTGAGAAGCTGACTACATAATAGGTTGATTGTTGTTATGGGCTTGTATTTTACTTCGTAAATTTCATGGATGAATGTTTTTACAAGCATGTGTGATGACATGGCAACTTGAAAAGTACATGCCGCATTATGGTTTTTATGAGCCAAAATTGAAATTATGCTTTCTTGCTTGCTTTGTGATGTTAAAAAAGATTGTTTGGTTGTATCAGATTATCACTTCCATTGAAAACTATAGCATATACTTGAACCAATTTTTGTTAAAGAGTGTTAAGCCTAAATTTTAACTTTTGATATAGTTACATTGTTGATTATATTACCAACTTGTTAGTAATATTATGGATATATCTTCAGGTATAGCTAGAAAGCTGATATGGAGTTTTTGCAATGGATTATCCAGGATTTGGTCTTTCAGAAGGTCTCCATTGCTATATTCCGAGTTTTGATACTCTAGTTGATGATGTGATTGAGCATTATTCCAAAGCCAAAGGTACTTAAACTGCCATGAAACCTGTCATAAAGCAATCAGCTGGTCATATCTTGTACAAGAAAAGTTTTTGCGTAGCACAAATTTTATCAAGAGGGTATAACCAGCAAGCTTTGCCTTTGTGGCAGTGGAGGCATCTCTGGGGCTAATCTGAGTTTAAATCCCAATTGAAGTCGGATAAATCGGGAAAAAAAAAAAACTAATACACCTTATCTTTCTTAGCATGAGCAGTGACACTGTGTCATCTTGTTCTGCGCACATTAGACATAGAGCTAAGAGCTAAGGGATCTTGTACTAATAAATAAGCCCTTTGGCTTGTGTAACTCTTTCGCAGTTCTCCTTCTGAAATAGTCTATATGAAGTAATACTTAGAAGTAAATGTTGGTATTACTGTAAATATAATAGAAGGACTTGAGAACAAACAATGAAAGGTGTTGAATGAATGGTTAAGAACCTTTGTTAAAAAAATACTATTAAGTGTTGTTATGTGTTCAAAGAAAGGTCTGACTCTACTTTGTTCCTGTTTTTTGCAATATGCTTCTTGGGCTGGAAATCAGAACTGCAGCTTTAACGAGGAGGGCATTTTTTTGTGTGTAAACAACAAAATTTCATTCATCACATTGCAAACAACTCAATGCCAAGGGAGATTGGATTCTGCTTATTTTAATATTTATGCAAACATTTTTTACTGGTTTTATGGCAGAAAACCTGGAGATCCGATCTCTTCCATGCTTTCTGTTTGGACAGTCTATGGGTGGAGCTGTTGTTTTAAAGATGCACCTAAAACAGCCCAAGGCATGGGATGGTGCCGTTCTTGCTGCACCTATGTGTAAAGTATATGTCCTAAACCTAAATCAGATTAAGGGTATCTTTGAATTGAAGAGAATACATGGAAGGGAAGTGAACTTTTAATTAGTACATTTTCTTTGATTTTGATTTTAACACTAACAGTTTTTGTCCTCACTTCTCGTCTGTTATCCTCAATTCAAACTTACGCTAAGAGTCCTATCCTCAATTCAAACGTACCTGAGGAGTCGTGGCAGACGTTTGTATGATCTCCTTTTGTGACTGTTAAGTTCCATGTAGATTGCAGATGACATGACTCCACCATGGTTGCTCACTCAGATCTTGATTGGTGTAGCCAATGTGCTTCCGAAGCAGAAGTTAGTTCCACAAAAAGATTTGGCTGCAGCTGCATTTAGAGAATCAAGGAAGAGGGAACTGGTTTGTATTTTCTTCCTGAACTGCATTTTTATCTTCCAGTTTCTGCACTACATCAACGGCACTTGGTGTCATTGCATTTTTCTCTTCCAGTTCTTTTCTTTCAGCTTGAAGGCTTTCTTTTTCTAGTAATCTGTACTTGATACTTTTCTATTGTCTCTTTGCAGACAGCCTGTAATGTCATTGCTTACAAGGATAATCCCCGCTTAATGACTCCTTTAGAAATGCTTAGAACTACTCAAGAAATAGAACGACGATTGGAAGAAGTATGTTGATTTTTGACTTTGTCTCTTTCTGGGGTTTCTGGGGTTGATCTTATTTTCATAGTATCCTAAAATTTGAGGACTTGGCCTTGCAAGAATAGAGTCATAAAATTTGTGGTTTCACATTTATTATTGGTGATGAGTTGTAGGTCTCACTACCATTGTTAATCCTTCATGGGGAGGCTGATACTGTAACAGATCCTTCTGTGAGCAAATTGTTGTACAAGAAAGCGAGCAGTTCTGAAAAGAAGCTTAAGCTTTACAATGATGCTTACCATTCTCTTCTTGAAGGTGAGCCTGATGAAGTAATACTTAGTGCCTGTTTTGATTTAAGGCAGAAGCGCTTATAGGGAAAAAAAAAGTGCTTATATTCAACTTTACCAAACAGTCACCGCGTTTGCATAATAGCTTCTTCGGTCCAGAAGCTCGATTGTAATAAGCTGGAAGAGGGCGCTTATAATAATCACTTTTGGCAGATTATTACCGTTAGAAGCATTTAATGCTTCTTTTACCCAACATTTTTACCAAACCGCCCTGCAGCTCACGGACCAAAACACCTTCGGCTGCTTCTTTTACCCAAGGTCGTCTGCTCCACAGACCTTCGGCTGTGCTTGGCTCATCACCGTGCGAAACCATCGTCGGCGGCCTCCTGCAAACTCGGAACAAGGTTGGCTTCTCTTCTCCATCGGTTCTCAGGGAGTCACAGCCCCATCGGCCTCATGCAAAATCTCGCACAGTCACCGTCTTCGCTTCTCCGGTGGTTCTCACGGCGGAGATCCCCCTTCGGCCTCCTGCAAAGGCTCCCACAGTCATCTTCTTCTCTTCTCCTTTCGTTATAACGGCGGAGAACCCCCATCGGCCTCCTGCAAAATCCTCCACGGCCGTCCTCTGCCTACATACCCCTGCGTCTCAGATCCAGTCATCCTCTTGGCCAAACTCGTGCTATAAATCACTCTGCGTCGTCCTCTCTTGCTCATTATCGCCGTGAACTATGCCTTGTCGTATGTATCTCACCACTGCGTCTTAGATCCAGTCATGCTCTCAGCCAAACTTGTGCTCTAAATCACTCTGCCTCGTCCTCTCTTTGTCATCGTCGCCGTGAACTCTGCCTTCTCGTCCTTTCTCACCACCGTGTGTCATCATCTTCAGTGTTGTAGAATCCTCCGAGGAACTTCCTGGCTTCATCATTGTTGGTGCCTTTGATCTTTGGATCTGGGACTCAAGGTATGTTAATATTGCTTGATCTGCGAGAGATGGACTGAAATCCGTGTCCTCCATATGCATCTGATTTGGAAACTGATTTGAGAGGTCTCACGCTCCACTGTGATTTGCTTACAGCTTCATCATCGGCCGTGGGTGTGTTGCCTTGTCCTGTGTCTTCGACCTCCGTGGGTGGGTGTGCTTGGTCTATGAGTATACTCTGTTCTTCCCTTTGTTTTAGTTATGCTATATGCTGAAAATATACAAAAATGTACAGGCTTGCTCGATGGGTGTGCTTGCTTGGTGTGCTAAGATGGAAATGTGGTTATTTTCTGATATACATTCATAGTTAGTAGAGTGTAGTTGCATTTGAATATTTGCATCTCAACTCTTTTCTGTTTTCATTATCAACGTTATGTAATGGTTGATTTGTTTATTTGTAGTGTGTTTATTTATTTTCCATTTGTGTCGCTGCATCCTCTCAGCTTGTGAGGTGTTATGTCGATCGTTTAAAGTAAACTGATGTATAAAAAACATCAATTGGAGATTCTTCTTTGTATTGACTATCAGTGAATTTGTTGTTTATATAGTCATGGGTACTGAGAAAGTCAAAGCAACTTGGGACATGAATGCAACTGAGAGTTTGATCAAACTATGTGTGGAACAAGTTCAAAAAGGGCAGCGGCTAGGCAGTGCTCTAAATAAAACTGGATGGGTTGCTGTAATAGCTGGATTTAAGGAAAAGACTGGTAGGAATTACACTAGAGTACAACTTAAGAATATGTTAGATGTTCTAAGAAAAGATTGGATTTTATGGTGCAAGAAGCTAGAGAAAGAGTCAGATGTAGGGTAGCTTCCTGGGCAACAAACTATTGATGTATCTGATTCATGGTGGGAGAAAAAGATTTTGGTATGTAGTATACTTTATTTGATGTTATAATATGTCTACTTTATTGTACTTTAGTGTAATATATTATACTAATTATATGTAAATATGCAGGAAAATCCAGAATATAAGAAATTCAGACATAGAGGACTTCAATTTGAGGATGAATTAACAATATTATTTAGAAGTGTAGTGGCAAGTGGGGTGCATGCATGGACACCGTCATCAGGGACAGTACCTGATGATGTTGCAGCAGATGATGATGTGTACCATTCATATGTAGACCTACAGGAAGGATCAGGAGATAGTGAGGAAGATCTCGGTAATGATACATCTAGACAAAGTGCTGGAGTGAGTGTTGAGCTTGGGGATATGAACTTGAACACTTCCCACGGGTACTCCAGTGAAAGAACCAGCGACAAGAGAAAGAGGATGGGACCTTCAGAAGGAAGGAAAAAACAAAAAGCCACCAATACAGGGCAGATAGTTGATGCTATCAGTAGGATTGCTAATGCACAGGAATCGCGAGGAAAACAGAAGGCCTCAACATCTATGAGGTGAAGTTATGGCTCAATTAAGTTCAATAGAGGCTGTCTATAGTGATCTTGACTGGTATTCCAAATGTTGTGAAGTCCTCTCAAACCCCACCAAAAGGGACATCTTTGTACATTTAAGACATGATGAGGAAAGATTATTGACCTGGTTGAAGCTTGCTGCATCTAGAATTTAGGACAGTTAACTTTAGTTTTAAAATGTGACTTGTAGAGTTCCTATGAGGATGTTCAACTTTATTGCTATTTTAGGATGTTCAACTTTGTTATATTAGGTTGCTTATTGTGACTTTGTTATAAATGTGACTTGGATATTTGCCTACTTTATATTGAAGTATAATTTTAGTTCACTACTTTTTTTCAAAGAATTATGAAGAACATGATGTTTTCTAAATATTAACTTTAATATTTCACCTTCCAAGTTTGAAGAGTTAAATGGGAGACTCAAACTCATCCGAAGATGATTTTAATGAAGTTACAAATGTCAGTGCATTAGTTGGGTTATATGCGATAAAACATTTATGTAAGGAGCCCCGAAGAACTAGTGAATATACAGATCATGTGTGGGTAAATGAAATTTTATAAGGTCATTCTATTCGTTGTTATGAGATGTTTCGTATGGAAAAGAATGTATTTTATCAACTTTGCAATGAATTGGTCGAAGAACATGGGTTAAAGGGAACTAGGAGAATGGGGGTGCAAGAAATACTTGCAATTTTTTTGAACATGATTGGGCATGGGGTTGGAAATAGAATGCTACAAGAGAGATTTCAACACTCAAGAGAAACTATAAGTAGACATTTCCATCGAGTCTTAGCGGCTTGCCTTAGACTAGCAACAAAAAATATTAAGCCCAAAGATAATAGATTTCGTGGTGTACCATCAAAAATACGGCGTGATAAGCGATATTGGCCGGTTTTCAAAAATGCTATAGGCGCTATTGATGGTACTCATATCCCATGTGTTGTTGCTCCTAGTGAACAACTGAGATTTATTGGAAGAAAATGATATCCAACACAAAATATAATGGTTATATGTGATTGGGACATGAGCTTTACTTTTGTGTTAGCTGGATGGGAAGGCACCGCACATGATGCTCGTGTTTTCGATAATGCCATCACAACGGCTTCCATGAATTTTCCGCACCCACCTGAAGGTATGTTTCTTATTAATACCTTTATCTATTATTGAGTTGCCATTACAAATGTTCGACAATGTTTCCATTGACCATTAGGTAAATATTATTTGGTGGATGCTGCTTATCCAACACCACTTGGATATCTTGGTCCATATAAACGTGAACGCTACCACATTCCAGATTTTCGGCGTTCCTCTGGATATGCGAACAATAATGAACGATTCAATTATTACCATTCCAGTTTAAGATGCACCATAGAAAGGTCTTTTGGAGTTTGGAAGAACAGATTTCCAATTTTACATCGCATGCCTAGTTACAAATTTCAAACACAAGTTCAGATAGTATGTGCAACAATGGCTATACACAACTTTATTAGAAAGAATTCCCAAATAGATTATGAATTCTTACGATTTGAAACTGAAGATGTGGTTCAGCAAGATGGTAATGATGGTGATGAGTATCAACCCACATCTGGAAGTTCAACTATGGCATCCTCAAGAGAAATTGATTATATTCGTGATTTAGTTAGAGATCAAATTGTCCAATCTTTACAAAACAATTAGTTATGTATAATTATTTTTTAATATTAAACTTTAGCATTTTTAATATTTACTTTAACATGAATACTGACAATTCTAATTATGTAATATTTTCATATTATTCATAAATTAGAATTTTACATACACAACTATTAAAATTTTGTCCCATTACATAATATTATTATGTATAAATAATTTATTTATAAAAAAAGTAGTATTATTTAAGGACAAGGGGCATTTAAGACATTTCAAGTCAATATATATCCAAAAGTGATTTTCAGAATCTTTATTCAAACACAATCAATTATGAAAAATCACTTTTTAAGTTTAACTTATCCAAACACAAATCATTTTTTACATAATCACTTATTCTCATTATCAATTATACATAATCACTTATGGAAAAACTAATCGAAACACACACTTAAAGTTTTCAATGACATCATCGCTTGGCTTGATGATCGCAGCTCAACACCTAATTCTTCTTCCTCTTGATCAAGACCTTTTCTCTGTATCTTGTTGGTGAAGTTAATTCAAATTATTTTCATTGTAAGTCAAAATCAATATTGCAATTGCTTCTTCAATAAAAGGAGGTAGTAGGTAGACCATCCAATGTGGAAGTAACATTTATTTATGACGATTTGTTTTTTTTTTTGGAAAGATATGACGATTTGTTTTAAGTCATTATTAGATCATGTCCAGATATAAGAGCTCATGTCTTACGTCTTTGCGTATAAATATTGAAATTGTAGGGAAGAAAATTAATGAATGTGTTTGACATCATGATGATTTATTTGTATTGCATAGTTTTATTTTAGGTTTAAATATACTTTTGATTAAAAGCTGCTTTAATTTAATCATTATAGTTTAAAGTGCCAATGTCAATATGAAATAATCTAATTTCAATATTACGCCAAGTGGTGGATCCATTGTATTATTTCTTTTGTGTTAAGGTTGTAATTTTTTTCCAATATTTTCTTTGGAATATTAGCCCAAAATAAACATAAATCATTGTTTACCTATATTTGACTTCTCTCCACTTCCCTTTTAATCCACTTTCTCTCTCATTTTGATCATTAGATTAAATTTGAACTAATTGGATCCAATATTTTCCCATGTGAATTTTTCTTTTTCGCACATTTCCTCCTCTATAGTTATAAATTATTTGGATAAAAATTTTATCAATTTAGATTTATTCATTTATTTTTTATAATTCAATATTTTAATAATAATTTCATAAAATATGAAACTTGAACTGTTTAAATTTAATTTATCAGTCTAAATAATAAATATATGGGAAGAAAAGTGAAGAGATACTAAATTCAGGCTTCCTTAATGTTTTTTTGAAAAAGTCCATTGTATATCGGTCCCCTCTTAAAACAGGTTGGATCTACTCTAAATTGTTATATTTTTATACAAAATGTAATGATATATTTGATCATTTGGTTTTTAGTTTGTAAAAGTAAGTTAAAATAAAATGAGATTTGGATAAAAATAAGTTTGTTATAAATTATTATGTTTAGATATTCTTTTTATAAAAGTAAATTTAACAAGTTAAAACCCATTTAAAAGATAAAAATTAAAAACACATTAGATGTATAATTACTGAAAAGAATATAAGTTTTATAATATAATATTATTTAAGTGAGTTATATATACTTTATAATAGTTAATTTTAAGATGAAAATATAGTTAATTTTAATTATTAGAAATAAATATAAGTGAAAGTATTTATCTATCAAAAGAATAAAATAATCCAAACCTAAGTTATATAAACCGAAAAAGAAATCTTTCCTTTAATTGTTAAAAATTTTGTTTAATCCACTTTTCATTTTTAAAAAAATAAGTTTACAATTTGCCAAATACATTATCAAGAAAAATGAAGTTTCAAAACCTTAGTTTAGTTTTCAAAATGATAAACTAAACAACAAATTTCTAAGTCAACCAATTATTGAAGTTTTGTGTTAGTCTTAGATAATATATAAATGAGTAATATTCGTTCGAACTAGGAAGATTAAATTGAATTTCATGATATTAAGGGATCAACAAATGTTTTCAAGCATTATTTTCACAAGAATGAGATAATCCAAATTCATGGAAAAAGGTATAAAAAAAATTGCACAATGAAGCCAATGTTCTTGAAAATGATTTGTTAGCTTTTAAAGTGAACAAGACACAAATTTCTTCATCTAAATCTTGGTTTGTTTTTGTTCAGGTGATTATAATGGGGAATTAGTATTTGAGACTTAGATTAATAATTTATTAAACTTTAGGTTATGTAATTGATTAAATTACACAAAAAAACTAATAATCCTAAAATGTTATTAATTTTACTACTAATTATAAAAATACTCGTAATTTCTTCTCTTACCATTATCATTGGCATCGATGACTGTTCCATAGTAAAATCTAAAATAAAATTAGAAAATATTAATTTATAATAAAAATTTTAAAAAAAAGTTATAAATTTATAATAAGTAAAATTTAAAATTTAAAAAAATTATAAAATATTTAAAAACTTAAAATAAAAATTTAGAAAAAATTATAACTTTAAAATAAGAAAGTTATAAATTTTAGAAAAAAATTTATAAATTCTTATAATAATGACTGTTAGTAATAAAAAATTTCCAGTTCGACGCTCCCTTCTATACAGTGAACTGAGAAAGCATTTGTTGAATACCTGAGAAAGCATCGGCGGCGCTCCTATTCGAATCTAAAGTGAAGATGCTTTCTTCCACCGCTGCAAGGTACTCCTTCCTCAAATTTCCTCTCTTAGTACTTCTTCCTTCCTTCGTTCTCTCTTTCCCTTCTTCCCTCACTCTCAACAACTTTCTTGACTCCCATTCCGCAAATCCAAACAGCATCCGCGATGCTGTTACTGAACTCAATCGCATGCTCCATATGCGTCCCTCACCATCTAGAAGCCGTATTACTCAGGTTTTGGGATCTCTTGTGAAGATGAAACAGTATCCCCGTGTTATCTCACTTCTTGCACAAGCGGATTTCAAGGGCTTCACGCCAAATTTATTTACCCTGACCATCATGATCAATTTCTTCTGCCATGTGGGTCAAATGGATTTTGCTTTCTCTATATTGGGAAAGATTTTTAAGATGGGTTATCATCCAGATACCGTAACTCTGACCACTAATTAAAGGATTCTGTTCTAATCAAGAGGTTGGGAAAGCACTAGATTTCTACGATGACATCATGGCAGAAGGATTTCATCCTAACGAATTTACTTACGGAACTTTAATCAATGGGTTATGTAAGATTGGCAAAACAAGATCTGCTGTTAAATTGCTTAAAATGATGGATAGAAAGGGAGTTAATGCCGATGTAGTTGCGTACAGTACAATCATTGATGCACTTTGTAAAGACGGACTAGTCATGGAGGCACGTGATTTGTGTTCTGAAATGATTGATTGTGGGATTTCTCCGGATGTTGTGACCTACACTAGTTTAATACATGGTTTTTGTAGCATGGATCAGTGGCAAGAAGCAAATCAATTACTCAATGAAATGGTATTGAAAGGCATCAATCCAGATGTTGTCACCTACACTAGTTTAATACATGGCTTCTGCAGTATGGGTCAATGGCAAGAAGCAAGTCAATTGTTCAATGAAATGATAATGAAAGGTGTCAGCCCTGATGTTTCTACCTTTAATATATTGGTTCGTGCATTTTGTATAGAAGGAAATATTATAAAAGCTCAAGCTATATTTGCTAGGATGTTGAAGTGTGATCAAAAACCTAATAACTTTACCTACATTGCTTTGATGGATGGTTATTGTTTGAGTGGTAATATCATTGAGATAAAGGAAGTATTTAAGACGATAATCATAAGACGTTTGGCACCTGATGTTATTACTTATGGTATATTGATCAATGCATATTGTAAGAAGAAAATGGTAGATGAAGCCATGGAAGTCTTTAAGGAGATGTGCTTTAGGAATTTGGTCCCCAACACTGTAACATACAGTACTCTTGTTGATGGTTTGTGCAAATCAGGGAAATTCTCTTGTGTACAAAATCTTATTTGTGAGATGCATGACAATGTTTGTTCTCCTGATATAATCACTTACAATATCTTGTTAGATGCACTTTTCAAAAACCAAGATCTAGATAAGGCAATTTCTTTTTTTCAACAAATTGTCAATAGAGGAATTCAACCAAATGTGCGCACATTCACCATACTTCTTGATGGTTTGTGCAAAGGTTGTAGACTAAATGATGCGGTGGAGATTTTTCAATATCCTTTGGGCAAAGGCCTTCCTCTAGATGTCAAAACATATACGGCTATGATCCATGGACTTTGTAAAGAGGGTTTGTTTGATGAAGCAATCGCCTTGTTTCATAAAATGAAAGATAATGGCTGCCTCCCTGATGTTGATACTTTTGAGAATGAAAAGGCAGAGAAGATTCTGCACGAAATGATTGATGGAGACTTGTTGAAGACAGAAAACAAGGTGGAATGCTATAGCTCAAATTCAAGTTACACATTAATTTATGTTTAACTATCATTAGTGGTTGGCAAATTGTTGTATACTTCATGTTTGAGAAGCTGACTACATAATAGGTTGATTGTTTTTTTGGGCTTGTATTTCACTTCGTGAATTTCATGGATGAATGCTTTTACAAGCATGTTTGATGGCATGGCAACTTGAAAAGTACATGCCGCATTATGGTTTTTATGAGCCAAAATTGAAATTATCCTTTCTTGCTTGCTTTATGATCTTAAAAAAGATTGTTTAGTTGTATCAGATTATCACTTCCAATGAAAACTATAGCATATGCTTGAACCAATTTTTGTTAAGAGTTTTAAGCCTAAATTTTAACTTTTGATGTACATAGGTTGACATTTTGCCGTAAATACTCCGGAGAAGTTGGGCAATTCATGTTGATTGAGTTTCTTGAGTAGAAGGTGAGAAATTTTAGTATCAGTTTTTTGTTGGATTTTATAGATGTTATAGGTTGATTTCATGGTATGTCCAAAATCATTTATTATATGCTAACGTTGTTTACATTTGTGTAATTGGTTGTGGTATTCAGGTATAGGCGTATAGCTGAGATAATATATAATCTTGACTAAGTTTGATAATCTTGTTGTTTTATTTGTAAAACTTGCCCTTTGGTGGCATATCTAGGGCTGCACGTAGAAATCCCAAAACCGGACAACCTGCTTTAATCTGGATGGACTTTGCCCAGAATGAACTGGTTTGAGCAACCTAGAACTTGAAGTCTGGGCTAGGCTGGTTTCCCGTGTAAAACTGGGCTATGTCCTGCCCTTTCAAAACAAATGTCCTGGCCTGGCCTGGGTTTATTTTTTTTTTTTAAAATATATAAGCCTTCAGAAGTCATGAACTCTAATCCCCCATCCTCTATCACTTTTCTTCTTCAACTAGACCTTCACCTCCTTCTCATCACTACCCTTTCATGCTTTGCCCCTTCGTTTCCTGTTTTCCTTCATCTCTTCCATCCTTCATTGGTGTTTTTTGAGCTCATCGTCACCATCCTTCAATGTTCTCCAAGCCTATTCTTTATCTCCCTGCTTGTTCGAACTCTGTTTTCCTAACCACATTGAGCAATTTAGGGCTCCGTAAGGTGTGTAAAGAGCTACAGTGCTTTAGTTCTTGCTAAATCTTTTCTTCTGTAATGGATTGCAGTTTTTCAATGCTTATTTAAAGTTCTGTATCTCATTTCATGGGTTTTGTGATTGAGTCTATGTCTGCTAGTGATGCCGCTGCTAGAACTGGTGTTGGCTGAGCTCTTGGATCTGTTTCTTTTTACTTTCATTTTTTTCTGTTATATGTCCTCTGTTTCAGTTATAGTTTGTTGTGAACTTGGTATGCTTTCTGCTATTGTGTTTGTGGGAGCTGTTGGACTTGAAATGGATATTTCAATTGTGCATTAAGGTGTTTTTCATTTTTATAATATATATAAAGGAGACAATTTTATTAACTATGAAACCACAATACAATCAGTAGTTGATAGAATATCATGACCTATATACAGTAAAAAGAAGTGACAATTAGGAGAGAACAGGGATGGCTTTGTTATGAAGAGGGAGTAACTTCCCTTATGTGTTGTTATGTTTTAAGTTATTGTGTTGTCTGTTGTCATGTGTTTGTGAGTCAGTTTAGGTTATATGATGTGTTGTCAAAATCTTATGTTGGTGTGCTGTAAAGTTAGTAATTGTTAGTTATAATGTCTTTGTAGTGTAATCTGACTTATGGGAAGATATGTGAAGGTGTTATTCAGACATATATTAGAGATTCTCCATTTTGGCTTTGTTGGACTATGAACTTCAGATTCTGATTCATAATCTAATAAAGAGTTTCGCTCTTCCTTTCTTCCAAATTCTTGCCTTTTTATCATTAGTTCCCAAGGGGTTCCCAAGAATTTGTGAATAGAGGATATAGCCCTTCTTTGCTCTAGTTCTCTTGCCAGATGTGATTTAATAAAACCCACATGAAATGAGCGAAAGTAGTTAGCTAAGGTGTTTATTTTATGGGATAAAGGATGTTTTGCTCCTTAAAATTTTTTGCAAATTTGTATTAAGGCTGATTGGACTATATTTTTGTTTAAAAAATGCAAAAACATAACAGTAAAAGTTTGAATCATCAGTTGATATTTGCATTCTTTTTTAAAAAGTGCAATCCAATTAGCTTTAATAATCTATTTGTCAATTCAAATCAGTTAACTTATTATTACATCATCTCAATTTGAGTGACCTTAATGTCATTTTGGAGGATAGAGAGATTAAATTGCTAAGTTTTTGAAATATTAATGACCAATTATTTAATGATATGAAACTATAAGAAGTTATTTAATCAAAATGAAAATATAGGGATGAATATGAAAATTTGGGAAAATTTTAAGGATCAAAAGGTCCTTTATCCCTTATTTTATTTAGGTTGTGGTAGAAGGGATAAAGAGCAGAGATCACTACAAGGTTGCATTGGTCAGAAAATACTTGGGGAGCTCTCGATAGGGATATTGATTTTTGCACCTTTGATCAACCCCCACTTGTTTTCATTAGGCGGTGGTGGATGAAAAGTTGTTGTATATTCTGTACTTTGCCTTTTTTTTGCCATTAATAGATTCGCATTTTAAGATTTAAAAAAAGAAAGAAAATACTTGGGGAGAATCACTCTATCTAACTCATCTGTAATAGGCTATTTTTGTGTAGTATGATATTTGGTGGCATGTTTTCCCAGTTCCCACTTGTTTTAATAGTGGATATACAGTAAGGGAGGTATATTTTGATTGAAGGGGTGCATATTTTGAATGTAATGGAGTTGAAACTTTTGTATGCTTGTGTGTGTATATTGGTTATAACTGGTTGGCTCAGTTGTTGAGTCTTACGTAGGTGTGTGCATGATGGGAATAAATTTGTTGTGACTCTGTATATTAGAAGGCTTCTGGTATGCTGCTGATCTGAATCAATTCACAGAAGTGATTTTTTCTTTAGAGCCATTGTTATAGTGATGATTGCTTTGTGTGTTTTTTCCATAGTCCTTGGCTGTTATTTGACTTGCTACAATGGTTTTTTTCTTCGCTCTATTTGCTGTCTTGATGATAAATTATATGTAATTGCTGGTTTATTTTTATCAGGGTGAAAGTTTCACGTTTATATGTATTTCTTAAAGTTTATTGCGGCTGATTGGACCTATTTTGTGAAAGTTCCAGGTTTTTGCATCAAAATTACAGCAGCTCTTTATACAGGTGGAGCACATGTTTGACAAAAGAGGACCATTTTGATGTTTTTCTAATACATTTTGATGTACAGCATCTCTTGTTTTATGGATGCTATTTGATGTTTTTTAATTTTTATAATACAAGTGTAACGGCTCTTATTTATTTATTTTTTCTGATTTTGATGGTTTAGCTCTCCATTTGCAGTTCTGTTGTGTCCCATTTGGATGTTTTAGTATGCCATTGGGCGTATTTGTAATGTGAAATCAGAATTCCAATTGGACTTATTTTGATCTGTTTGAGCAAGAGGAAAGGAAAGGACCAGGTTTAGTATTTGGGTCGTACATGTTTGACGAAAGAGACAAAATAGTTCAGACGAAAAAACAAGGTTGTTGTAGACTAGAACCAGGTTCTGGTGCAGCCAGGTTGGATCTGTCTGGCCTGGTCTAGTCTCGGGTTCCGCCTGGATTAGACCAAAGCACGTACTCAATCTATGAACCTGTGCCTCATACCAGACTAGGTTTCGAGTTGCTAGTTAGCTGGTCTATGAGCACCCATAGGCATAGCATTGACAAAAAAAGAGTTAATTACATTATCTTTAATTTTAAAAAATAGTTTTTGAAGTATAAATATTTTGAGGATTAATGCTTTATTTGGATGAGAGGAGATAAGAGGAGAGAAAATGTAAGGGATGAAAAGTGGAGAGAAAATATAAAAGAGAGAAAACTCATTTATTTCATAATAATTATAATATTCATATTATTAATAGAATTAATCTATATTATATGAATAAAAATAACTTATATAAATGATATTTTTACTTATGCAACTTACTTTATTCAATGAGCTGGTGGCCGGTGGTGATTAGTAATTGACGGCTAGTGGGTGCCAATGGCAAAAGATTGTTAATTATGGGGATAAGTAACATCAATATATACAATGCATTTCGTAGAGATAATTTTGGAAAAAAAAAATTTTCATAATCCCTCCATTTTTAAAGAGAAAATTTAAGGGGAAAACATGTGAGTTTCGTATATTTTTTCTTTTACTTTTCCTTTCTCACCATTTTTCTCATCTATCCAAACAGGAGGGAATATGTTTTTTCTCTTATTTTTCCCATACTTTTCTCGTTCCCCTATTTTCCTCTCTATCCAAACAAGGGGTAAAGGATGTAAACTATAACATCTAGCATTTTCATACATTTTTAGTGTACATTTTGTCATAAATCTCTAACTATTTTATCTTGTCATAAAATATGGAATAACTTTTCCTCTTACTTACATTTTACATTTTGTCTCATCTTATAACTAATTTTGAAAAATTATAACTAAATATAAGAAAATTAAAATTAGCAAACTATGATTGATTTAAAGCTATAAATGTCCTCTATAACAGAAAAAATATAGTTATAGAGGTTTGACATGATTTTGATCCCTAAAATTAATGAAAACCGTAGCTGGCACCTAAACTGCAAATTCCAAATTTTCTAGAATTTTAGCTTGATTTTAAAATCTCATATCTCATTCTTCCTGTTTCTGAATAACATGAACAAACACTCATTTTAAAGGCCTATGAGTCCTCTAAACGTTAAAGCAAATATGAGAAATTTGAGGATCCATTTAATCATTCAATTTTTTTTTTGTAAAAACTATCTGGTATTTGCTCACTACTTTGAGCTCTGATTAATTTGGATCTAGTCATGTCGAGTCCTAAGATGAGGGGAAGCTCTTCTAAAGACTTTTTCTGCATTCACATAGTCTTGTACCTAAGACATTGTGCTTAAACAATCTTAACATCTTACACTTGGACCAATGCCTGTTTGACCATTCAATTTCCTAAAGCACTTAAATTGCTCATACTGACTAATAAATAAACTTGTCAACATAACCCAAATAAAATTGAACTTACATTATCATATAAGGAAACCATAGGATTCTATTAATCTCTTATTTCAAATGTAAGTAAATAATAAAGTGTAGTGAATTAAACAAATCAAATAATAAAATGTACTTTGACTTTCAATTAATTTGGATCGAGTCATGTCGAGTCCCAAGATGAGGGGAAGCTCTCCCAAAGATTTTTTCTGCATTCACACAGTTTTGAACTCGAGACATTGTGCTTAAACAATCTTAGCATTTTACACCAACACCAATGCCTATTTGACCATTCAATTTCCTAAAGCACTTAAATTGCTCATACTGACTAATAAATAAACATGTCAACATAACCCAAATAAAATTGAACTTACATTATCATATAAGGAAACCATAAGATTATGTTAATCTCATATTTCAAATGTAAGTAAATATTAAAATGTATTGAATTAAACAAATAAAAAAAATGCTAGTTTCTCTCTAGGCTCATTGTCAATTTGCTTGTCATTCTCCTTTCCATAGCTTCACCTAGCATGGGTGAGTTTTTTGGGAAATCTCAGTAGCAACAATGCACAATTCAAGTATAATATTCAAGTAATAGAATACAAGCATATAACAATATAAACAATAATATAAGAGAAAGTATACATATAACTAAATAACTAATTTTGCTTAGGAAGAATTATTGCACTCAATCCCTTGCTTAGGTTGCTTATATCATGAAGACAACTTTTAAACATAAGGGCTCATTTATCATGAAGAAATCTCTCTACCACAAGGGTAACTCTTTTCCAAGAAGGAAACTTTAGTAGTAAAGGCTCTAACTTTGCATATATTCTACTCATAATCATCAAACACATCATTACATGCAAGTAAACCAAACACTCAAACAAATATAAACATACAAGAACAAAAGTATTGCTACTGTGGGGAATTACTCACTACTAGTGGTTCCTCGCTATTCGCTTAGCAACAACAACTGTTTCTTATTAATATTATAACTACTAATTAACTAAAAGTTATCTTTATTAATACTAATTGACTATGCTCATATATGATCTTGACTATTTATCATTTTCTATTACCATTTAATTCAAAACTCATCTAGACTACTTAATAAATTATCTTCTTGAGATTCTCATTAATGAAATCTATTTGGTAATGAATAGGAAGCTCACATCTTTCATTTACTGACTTCTTTTTGAGTTTTGAATTTTTAATATGGGAGTTATTAGATCTTGAAGAACTATAGGAGAGAAGAATTTTAAGTTTGGAGTATAAAGAACTTATTATTTTCTTTGAGATTTTTCCCTTTCTCTTTCTATGTAACTTCTTCTCTTCACTCTTTTCAAAGGATAAAAGAATATTAGAGTTAAGGGAGAGTCAGTGTCCTTATATTAAAAGGATTAGTATATTGAAATATATTAATATGGCTAATATATTAAAATATATTAATATAACTAACTAATGTTGGACTAGGAATTCCATTATAATAAATATAATTTTATTACTAACTGTGAAAATTTTAATGTTTTTGTAAATTTCATATTTATCCTCATTTATCTATTCTAAAATTTAGTGACATTTTTTTAATTATTTTTTATTAATTACACTTAAGCCCCAAAACTGTAGAATTTTGCATAAGTTGGTCCCTAAGAATTTTCCTCCTAGTTACTGCAAAATTTTGGGACGTTATATAAACTACAATTGTTTCCTTGTATTGGGTAAGAGAATATTAGCTTAGCTCATGATTATATTTTTTCCCTAAAAATGGAATTGCAGGCAAGAAAATTGATATCCTATGTTTGACGTGATGATGATTTGTGTTGTGTGTATTGCATAGTATTATTTTAGGTTCAAATATACTTTTGATTATTCTACACACTTGGATGGACATTGTTCCTATCGAGCATGTTTAAGGAAATGATGAATCCCCTCACCTCCTCATGAGCCATCTCGAAGTTGATTCAACAAAGTGGATTCTCTAAATATTTATGTAGTATTGATACAGATACATATATTGAATATAATATGACATAATACGAAAGATACGATAATTTTTAAAATTTTAGGATACAGGTGCGAGAGATATTTATACATATATAATATTATTGATATTTATGATTAATAACTTTACCTATTAAGATAAATATGAGTATTAAATATTTTAAAAAGTATAGTATAAATGTTAAAATAAACTATAAAATATTTATAACAACTTTGAATAGTCCTATTTTAATATTAAAATTTGAAGTGATACAGATGTGTATAAAATGGTATTGATAGATATGTATGTACAAGTATAATACATGTATCATATTATATATTGGATATATATGCGTATACTTTTTTAAAGTACCGGTACTTCATAAACACCGATTCCATAAGAGCGGATATATGCAAAAGAGCTAACATCCTTGTGAATAGACCAGCTTGGGACAAGTTTACTTGCATGATAAAAACTAGTCCTCTATATGTTAAATCAATTAAATACCATTTTACATAACCAAAAAGAAGAAAACCATTTCCACAATTTTCTCCCCTCCTATTTTCATATTTCATCATCCACTCCCACTCTTATTTAAAAAGATTAATATAGTTTAAAAGTACTAGTTTAATTTTCTTTCACTTAAAGTCTCTTTCTAAAACTTCATCAGTCATTTGAAAAATTGTTGAATTATAAGTATAAATTTTAATAAAATTATTTAAAACAATTTTAAAAATTAAATATAATTGCAACATAGTATAAATAAAATTAAATAATATTTCTTTAAAATATTGTAAACATATTGAATATGCTTTCACTTATAACAAATTACTTCGTCTAGTTCAAAATATTTGGTTTTAGAGATTTTTTTTTCAAAATAATTGACTTTTTGAATTTTATTCTAGGATAAAAGACATTTTAAGATTTTTATAAAAAAATATTACCAAGTGAACAATATCAATAAAAAATAATTTAAATTATTTAAATTAAAAATTCAATTTATAAAAATATTAAATTTTTAAATCGGGTGGTTATTCTTACTTATTCTTATAGATATGGTCTTGAAATGTCCTTTTTCCTTCATTCTAAACTGTGTTATTATGTCCGAAGAAGCAGAACGAGCTTCATTCCCAAACAGGCAATCAACTGAAACAGAAGCTAATGCTTCGTTTTCTTCCATCTGACATTGCCTTCGATCTGATTCATGGTGAATTGAGAAAGCATTCCATTCAATTTGCATCTCTACAATAAACTGAAACAGAATCTCTTTTTCGAATCTGGAGTGAAGATGTTTTCTTCCACCGCTGCAAGGTACTCCTTCCTCAAATTCCTCTCTTTAGTACTTCGACCTTCCTTCTCTCTTTCCCTTCTTCCCTCACTCTCTACTCCTTTCTTCATTCCCATTCCCCAAATCCAATCAGTATCCGTGACGCTGTAACTGAACTCAATTGCATGCTCCATATGCATCCCCCACCCTCTAGACGCCATATTAATAAGGTTTTAGGATCTATTGTCAAGATGAAACAGTATTTCAAGGTTATCTCATTTCTTGCTCAAGCGGAGTTCCAGGGATTCACGCCAGATTTATTTACCCTGAGCATCTTGATCAATTGCTTCTGCCATGTGGGTCATCTGATTTTGCTTTCTCTAAATTGGGGAACATTCTCAAGATTGGTTATTAACTAGATACCGTAACTTTGACCATACTAATTAAAGGACTATTTTCTAATCGAGGGGTTGGGAAAGCACTAGATTTCTACGATGACACTATGGCAAAAGGATTTCAGTTGGACGAAGTTACTTAAGGATGGTTGGGTATTGTTGGACCGGCAATATCATTGAGATGAAGGAACTATTTAATAGGATGATTAAAAGTAGTTTGACACCTGACGTTATTAGTTACAGTATATTGATCAATGCATATTCTAAAAGTAAAATGGTGGATGAAGCCATGGATGTCTTTGAGGGATTGCGCTATCGGAATTTGGTCACTGACATTGTAACTTGTGCTTCTCTTATTGAGGGCTCCTGCAAATCAGGGAAAATCTCTTATGCAGATGATATTGTTTGAGATGTTTGACAATGGCTGTTTCCCTGATATAATCACTTACAATATCTTGTTAGATGCATTTTTCAAAAGCCAACATCTGGAAAAGGCTACGTCTTTGTTCCAACAAGTTGTCAATAAAGAAATTCAACCTGATGTGTACACATACACCATACTTCTTGATGGTTTGTGCAACGGTGGTCGACTAAATACCGTTCTAGAGATTTTTAAACATCTTTTGGACGAAGGTCATCATCTAGACGTCAAAACAGATACAGTTATGATCCATGGGCTTTGTAAAGAGGGTTTGTTTGACGAAACAATTGCCTTGTTTCATAAAATGTAAGAGAATGGCTGCCTCCCTAATATTGTGACTTGAGAGATAATTATTGTATATCTTATTGATAATAATGAAAATGATAAGGTAGAGAAGGTTCTTCGATTGATAGAGGCTTTTTGAAGACATAAAACAAGGTGCGATGCGGTAACTTAAATTCAATTGACACGTTTATTTAGAATCTGAGGATGTAAACTGTAACTACTTCCTTTTGTTTCGAGCAAAAGAGTGGTTTGCGTTTATGTTCTCAGGCTTTTGCATTTTCCATTTTCTTTTGTTCTTATGTTTTTATATGTGAAATGAAAGCATGTCTTGTCTATCGTAGGAGTTGGTGAAACAAAATATTATGTAAAGCCATTAGAGAAGATATCTATCAGCTAAATTTTTGTAGGAAACAAAAACAAATATAGTCGATTTTCTGGATGAGGCTTCTCTATAGTTTCTTTTATGATGCGGTTTGGCCTTGCAAATGGAAAAATGTTCTGCTGTCTTTTATAAAAAAGATGACAGAAGTGGTGTTTTATCTTGGAGGATTCTTACTTATAATAAAAAAAGCTTTTAGTTTCTTTTCTGGTTTATTCATGATTTATTATTAGATAATCCTTTCCATCCATTGAGTTCCATGGTTTCTTCTGCATATTCTTTAGCATAAAAGAGCAGAACCTTTTACCTAGAAATATGGTGAGAAAAGGACAAATTCCCATTCTGAGGATTTAAAATAACCCATATATCTCTGCTTTATAAAATATAAAAAAAGAAAAAAACTTGAGTTATGATTGCAAGGGCAAAATAGGCATTATCAAAGAAACGAAAAACAAAAAAGGAAAGAAAGGTCTTTCCATGATACCAAAAGGGCAAGCAGATGACATTGCTTTCTTATTTATAAAGTGGCCCAATGTGTCTTCTTGTTTTTGGGATTTCTGTGGTTGAGCTTATTTTCATAGAATCCTTGTTTGAAACTTAAAATTAGATCTTCTTTAGCATTTAGCCTTACAAGAATAGAGTAATAAAATTAGTAGTTTCACGTTTATTGGTTTTGATTTACAGGTCTCACTACCATTGTTAATTCTTCTTGGGGTGGCTGATACTGTAAAAGATCCTTCTGTGAGCAAGCAGTTTCGAAAGAAGCTTAAGCTTTAGAAGGATATGTATAATTCTCTTCTCAAGAGTGAGCCTGATGTTGTAATAATCGAAGTTTTCAATAATTCATCGCTTTGCTTGATAATTACACCTCAAAATATATTTCTTCTTCCTCTTGAAGAAGACTTTGCCTCTTTATCTTGTTGGTGAAGATTATTCAGATTGTTTTCATGGAAAGTTAAAATCAAAGTTATTGTTGTTTTCATGGAAAGTTAAAGTCAAAGTTCTTATTGGAAAAAATGAGTATGCTAAGGCGGAGAAGCTTCTTGTTGAAATGATTGCTAGAGGCTTGCTCAAGAAATAATACAGGGTTAAACTCTTTATCTCAAATTCAAGTTACACATGTAAATATGTTTACTTTCATTAATGGTTTACAAATACTTGTATATTTTGTGTCAGTAAAGCACAAAGCACTACAAAATAGGTTGACTGTTTTTATGTGCATATATTTTCCTTTACAAGTTTAATAGGTGAATGCCTTTTTGATAGCAGAGCAACTGGAAAAGCACCTGCCATTGTGCTTTTACTAAACAAATTGAAAAGTGCTTGCCATTATGTCTTTTATCAACCAAAATTGAATGTATTCTTTGGTGCTTGCTTTATGATCTTAGAAAAGATTGTTTAGTGGTATCAAATAATCACTTCCTACTAAAACTGCGCCATATACTTGAACCAAAGCCTGTTAGGAATTTTAAGTCTACATGTATACATTTGATGTACATTTGCTGACATTTGGTTACCAATACACCAGAGAAGTTGAAAGTTGCAAGTACGTCCAATTTCTTGAGCCGAAGGTGAGAATTTGTTGTAATAATCAAAATTTATTGGACAAGCATTCATATGTTATATGTTGATGTCATGGTATGTCCAAAATCACTTGTTGACGTAAGATAGGGTCCAGTATCTCTGCATAATTGGTAGTGTTATGCAAGTATAGCTGAGATAATATCCATTCTTAACAAATAGTGTCCTTGAATAGCCTATTTACAAAGAATTCTTACAAATTTGAAATTGCGTGCAATGTTATTTACTTGCAATGAAAATCATGGGCTTAATTTGAATGTGCCACGACTTGCTGAAAATTGCTTGAAAATGGAAAATCCATTTTTGGTGTGTTGATGCGCTGTTTCCTGCAACTACAAGCAACAGAATATTTTAAATATAAGTCTTCTGGCTTTAATCTTTTCCATTGTCTTTTCTTTTTAATTTTATTAGAGAGGGAAAGGGATAGGATATATATTGTTTGAGAGGCAAATTTATCTATAAATCCTGCCCGTTAGTATCATATCAATGAAAACAATTGATTGCTTTATTTTTAATTTTAAAAAAATAACTTATCATGCACAAAAGTTTTTGGGATTAGGGGATGTAAACTGTAATTGTTTCCTATTGTTTTGGGCAAAAGAATGTTTTGCAGCAAATCCTCAGGCTTTTGCCTTTTGCCTTTTCTTTCGTTCTTATTCTTATTGAGCAAGGTAGGGATATCATGTCTTTTGTCGATGAAGAAAAATTTTCTGTTAAACCATCAGAGAAATAATTAGATGTGCATAATCTAAATTTTTTGTAGGAGATAAGAACATAGATAGCAGAATGAGGTTCTCCAATTTTCTTTTGTCAAGCAGTTTGATGGTTGAAACTTGGAAGAAAAAGAAAAACGTAATATTTGACCTTGCTAAGGCAGTACTGCATACCTTACTTAGTACTCTCACTGCTTTTATTTATAAAAGAAAAAAACTGTTTCATGAGTATTAAGGAAAAAAGTTAAAAATTAATTAAAAATAATTAATTTATTTCATATTTTCAGTTTTTTCCAAAACTATCCTACTTAATTAATATTTTTTTCTCATCTATTATATATATAAAAGTAGGACTCAAAGCTAAATTCCTTTTGCGCCATCTCAGTATTTTAAACTAATAAGGAAATTCTGGGGTGGCACATTGAAATTGTTGCTTATGTGTTCAACTTTTTCCTCACCTATTAATTTAATGATTTAAATCCATGTGATTAATGCATTCAAGAATCACAATTAATTAAATATTTGACCTTTTGAAATATATTATGAATGATTATAGTGAGGATCTAATTTCTAATTAATTGTGATAGCCTTTTATACAAATTTAAAAATGTCCATAACAAAATCATATTCTAATGATTTTGGTGTGGTTATTTTCTCAAACTCGGCAAAGCAACTTCTCAGATTCGGGAACGAAGGCAGCAGTATTGACATGGTGTGTGATTATCATTTGAAATTATGTTTTATTTAATGAATTATTCAGTTGGAAATTATGTTTGCACCTTCCTCAGATTTTAAATCCTCTTTGGACCTTCTTTTTACAGGAATTTGAAGCTTATTGCAGTGCAGTAGATCTTCACAAAGGTTAGAAGATTTCATTGCTGATGATTTTTCTCTATTGCAAAGCTTCCCATTAAGAGATTGGTGTTTTTCTTCTTCATTGTGAGTTTAGGATTGTTGTTCGAAGTGGCGACCTCCACGGATGCGATGTGGAAGAATATAGGGGGCCTCAAAATTTATTTATTTTTGCTTAGGTTTAGGCGTTGACTTTCTTCTCCACAATTGAAGGTATTGATGTTAACGGCTTGAAGGTAAATGTGTGGCTTTTATTTGTTCATGTCTCTCTGTATGTGAGGCTGTTTTGCCTAAATGAATTTTATATACATAAATTAGCATGAAGTGAGAGATATTTTACGAAGATAAAGTATTACTATATGCAATATGCATGGACTTTTATTTAATTTCGTTTTTAATGCTTTCAATCACCATCAATATCTTTATTAGTTGAAAAGTTAAAACAGTTTAATTATTTAAATATTATTAACAAATACAAAAAGTAATAATGCTATCTCTACCAATTAATATTTTTCAACATTAACAGTAAATATTTCCCTCAACTCTGTTTTACTATAGAAAATAATTCTGCATTATTACTACATTAGCGACAAATTACACATACAATTGATTTAAATTTGTTCATCTATTTTCAAATTCATATGGACTACTATGATTTATTTTTTGCACAATGTGAATGGTTTGTGATATTTTCAAATTACATAATCAATGTGATTTCGTGATGACATTCAATAATTATAGTTTACAATGTTTAATGATTTTAATTATATATATTTTAAATTTTTAATAGTTATTTATAAAATTATGTATGCTATTTGTATTAAAATTTTCATGAACAAAGCATCTGTAGGCTATCGAAAGTACTGTAAAATTATCGACTAAAATTAAATAATCATATTTGAAGTTTAAATCCCATAATTACCATTTCATTAAATTCATAAATGTGACAATTCATTCTACTTCTCTATTTCAAATATGTGCCCTTTAGGTGGATTTTCACAGTGTTGTAACTTCTATGATTTTTCTTTATTGAGAATGGTCAAAATAATATTTCTCCCTCCATTCATAAATTATTATTATTTAAGGTTAAGGAACAAAATGTAAAATATTTTTATTTAATGTAAAATATTACTACACATTGACTCATAAAATATTACTCATTTAATTCCCTTTAAGAGAGAATGATAAATAAGATTCATAGAAGAGAAAGATGATAATGAAAAGAATAGGTGATAAGAGAGAAATATAATACTACTTAAATGAGGGTATATAGATGAAAAAAATTGACCAAGCTTTAAATTTCTAAAACAAAAAATAAAGCTTTGAAGCAAAACCAAAAATCTAAAACAATGATAGTCCCAAAAATATATAGAAAAAAAGAGTTGAGAGGCAAAATGAAGTTTTCAATTTAGCAGATAATATTTCAATTAAAATAGTTTTCAATTAATTGAATTCATTCAATAGAACATATGTTCAAACTTTCTTTCAAAGTCAATGTTTTAAAATTGAATAGCTCAATGATTTTGAATTCATGTCAATAGGTTAATAAATTCAAATTCATGGAATATTATTAATTAACCATTTAAAATAAAATTAAAGTTTTTATATTAATTAAATGGATTTTGGAATGAAGTAATATAATTATCATTTTGAATTTAATTTGATATTATGCCAAATAAGTTGGAAAGATAAACAAAAAAGCTGCAAGAGCCCATTTAACGGAGGAGAAGTGTGAATCCAAAAAATAGGGTCTAATTAGTGAATCTTTGCGATAAAAAACTAAACTGAATAAAGGCAGAAAGCTTTAACAGAATCAATGACAAGAGCTTCAATCAAAACAAAGGGGCCTTCGAGAAATGGAAGGGGCATTGATGGTGTTAAACACAAAAGAAACAAGAATGATCATTTAGAACTAAAGCATTTGATCAACAATTTAAACTAAATGAATGCATCTAATCCATATACACTTTAATTGCAGAAAATATAGTTCAAGAGGAAACAAGAAGGGAGGAGTATTTTTTTATTGATAGATATGGAGGTATTAGGAAAACATATGTATGAAATACTCTTTCAACTTCAATTGATCAAGAGAAAAAAATGTTTTTAATGTAACATCAAATAGTATAGCTTCCCGTGGAAAAACTTCATATTCATAATTTTGTATACCCCTTTCTATTAATAAAGATACCATATGCAATATAAATCATAATAGTCATCTTGCTGTGTTATTAGTTCATACTTCATTAATTGTATGAAGTTTTTACTTTGAAGCTCTTGACTAAAAACTTCATAGATATTTTAAAGCTATCTAATCCATTAGCTATGAATCTTCCTTTTTGGATGTAAGATGATTATCTTTGGTGGGGATTTTAGACAAATTCTATATGTAATACCTAGAGGAACTTGAAAGGATATAGTTATTTCTACCATTAGTTCATTCTAAAGATGGAATCACTATAAACTCCTCGCTCTTACAAGAAATATGAGACTCCTTTTTATCAATTTATTCCATGTTAATAGGGAAACTACAAGAGTTTGCTGATTGAATATTTTTATAGGTGATAAAACAATTATTGAGGCAAATGATGAGAATGTTAATGTAAAGATTTCTCATAACTTGTTATTGGATGTTTTGGATAATCCTACAAGGCCAATTATTGAGTCCATATATCCTAACTTTCATGGGAATTTAAATATCTCATTTTATTTCAAAGACACTAGATCAACCCTTACTTTATTTATTGTTGATGCTGTTAATAAATTAATGTTGTCTTTATTATCAAGTAAAGAAGTGGTATACTATAATTTTGATAGTATACCGAAAGAAAATGATAATGTGGATTCTCTTGATAATCTTTATTCCACTAAAATTTTGAATTCAATTTCCATGTTAAGTCTTTCTAATCATAAAATAAAATTAAAAGTTAGAACACTTATAATTCTAATAAGAAATATTAACAAGTCATTAGATTCATGTAATAACACATGTCTCATTATTACACAAACAGTCAAACATGTACTTAAAGCTAAAATGATATCTGGATCAAATGAATAGTTGAAAGTTTGTATTCCTATAATATCTATGATTCTATGTGATTATAAACTACAATCTATTTTGAAAAAAACAACAATTCCATGTTATGTCAGGTTTTGTTATGACCATAAAAAAGAGTTATAAGTAAAGTTTATATAGTGTGGGATTGTACTTGCCATGACATGTATTTGCACATAACCAACTCTTTGTTACTTTATCCCATGTATGATATCTACACATGTATTAAAAATATTAATTCAAAATTAAAATGACAATTCAAATGACACTATTTCAAATATTATTTATAGAAAAGTTTTTAATAATCTCAATTGATAATTTTTGTATTATCATTTCCTCTTTGGTAACTAATTATTTATATATTGTCCACTTAGTAATCTTACTTTGTATTCCATTTATTTTTCTATTTGTATAATATTATCATAGAATATGTTTTAAAAATACATTTATTATTGGTGGTGACCTATGTATTGCACGGATGTATATCTAGTTGTAAATTCAAAGTAAGGAAATTGTAAATTTTGAAAAAAAAAGTTGCAAATTACTATAATAACTATTAGTAATAAAAACTGTGTATTTGAGTTGCAAATTTAGAATAAGTAAATTCTAAATATTAGGAATCAAATAGAAAAACTATTGACCTCCTACTAGGCTAAAATTAATTACTCCATCCGTTATGCTATATAGTACACTGTTCTGAGAAATTCATATTTCAAAATATAGTTCATTACGCGGATTATATTGTGTTTTTTTTATTGTCTTTTTCAGTATTACCCATAATAAATAAGCTTATATATTATACGGTTATCAATGCATTAAATGAAAAATCTTTAATAGTTTAGTCAAATCATAAATGAATGAAGGAGAATTTCTCCAAAAACTTCACTTTTCATAATTATCAATGACTCATGAGAATTTGGAAAAAAGAATGAAGGAGAGAATGAATGTAATTTATTAATATTGGAAGTATTATTAAATAAGGGTAATTTGGAAAAAAATGAAAAAAAATTTGGTTACTAATCATTATCTTGGTACGTGTGTGATAGTTAAAAGTGTA
This sequence comes from Adenanthera pavonina, assembly GCA_026686845.1. NCBI lineage: Eukaryota > Viridiplantae > Streptophyta > Magnoliopsida > Fabales > Fabaceae > Adenanthera > Adenanthera pavonina. The sequence continues at coordinate 44,753,750 of JAIVEN010000001.1, read as the reverse complement.
TTATAAATTGAAACAGAGGGAGTAATTTCTAACTACGAGATGCTAAAAGTGTTGGGAGAGGAGAGAAGTTAAGCATATTTTAGTAATTTAATGATGTAATTAATAACATTTTATGATCATTGATCTCCTTTTATAATTCAATCAATTAAACATCCCCAAATTTAATAAATTGGTTATTTTCATTTCAAATAATAATTCCCCTTAATTTTAATATATCTCCTTTTTCATATCAAAACACATTCTCTATATTTTATGTTAATCAAATACCAATTTTACATTAAAAAGAAAATCATTTTCACAATTTTTTATCCTATGTCCATATGTCATCATCCAATCTCACTCCCATTTTCCTATCTATAAGAGATCAACATAATTTGAAAAGTACTACTTGAACTTTTTGTAACCTTATCAATCATTTAAAAATAGTTAAAATATAAGTATAATTTTTAATAAAATTATTAAAAGCAGTTATATATAATTGCAAACTATAGTATAAGTAAAATTGCACATTATTTTAAAAAAACACTCGGTACAAATTCTATGAATTAAAAAAATTATTACAAGTTCGTTAAAAAAAAATTTACATCACAAATTCGACTCCACAATAATTAGAAGTTGAAACTTATCTGAAGCTAATATTTCAACCTCGACGCTCCCTTCTAAACGGTGAACTGAGAAAGCACTTGTTGGCTACCTGAGAAAGCATCGGCGGCGTTCCTCTTCGAATCTGAAGTGAAGATGCTTTCTTCCACCGCTGCAAGGTACTCCTTCCTCAAATTTCCTCTCTTTAGTTCTTCTTCCTTCCATCTCTCTTTCCCTTCTTCCCTCACTCTCAACACCTTTCTTCACTCCCATTCCCCAAATCCAAACAGCATCCGCGATGCTGTTACTGAACTCAATCGCATGCTCCATATGCGTCCCTCACCATCTAGACGCCGTATGACTCAGATTTTAGGATCTCTTGTGAAGATGAAACAGTATCCCCGTGTTATCTCACTTCTTGCACAAGCGGATTTCAAGGGCTTCACGCCAAATTTATTTACCCTGAGCATCTTGATCAATTGCTTCTGCCATGTGGGTCAAATGGATTTTGCTTTCTCTACATTGGGGAAGATTCTCAAGATGGGCTGTCAACCAGATATCGTAACTCTGACCACACTAATTAAAGGACTCTGTTCTAATCAAGAGGTTGTAAAAGCACTAGATTTCTACGATGACATCATGGCAAAAGGATTTCATCCTAACGAAGTTACTTACGGAACTTTAATCAATGGGTTATGTAAGATCGGCAAAACAAGATCTGCTGTTAAATTGCTTAAAATGATGGATAGAAAGGGAGCTAAGGCCGATGTAGTTGCGTACAGTACAATCATTGATGCACTTTGTAAAGATGGACTAGTCATGGAGGCACGTGATTTGTGTTCTGAAATGATTGATTGTGGGATTTCTCCTGATGTTGTCACCTACACTAGTTTAATACATGGTTTTTGTAGCATGGATCAGTGGCAAGAAGCAAATCAATTACTCAATGAAATGGTATTGAAAGGCATCAATCCAGATGTTGTCACCTACACTAGTTTAATACATGGTTTCTGCAGTATGGGTCAATGGCAAGAAGCAAGTCAATTGTTCAATGAAATGATAATGAAAGGTGTCAGCCCTGATGTTTCTACCTTTAGTATATTGGTTCGTGCATTTTGTATAGAAGGAAAGATTATAGAAGCTCAAGGTATATTTGCTAGGATGTTGAAGTGTGGTCAAAAGCCTAATAACTTAACCTACAGTGCTTTGATGGATGGTTATTGTTTGAGTGGTAATATCATTGAGATAAAGGAAGTATTTAAGAGGATGATCATAAGTCGTTTGGCACCTGATGTTATTACTTATAGTATATTGATCAATGCATATTGTAAGAAGAAAATGGTAAATGAAGCCATGGAAGTCTTTAAGGAGATGCGCTTTAAGAATTTGGTCCCCGACACTGTAACATACAGTACTCTTATTGATGGTTTGTGCAAATCAGGGAAATTCTCTTGTGTACAAAATCTTATTTGTGAGATGCATGACAATGTTTGTTCTCCTGATATAATCACTTACAATATCTTGTTAGATGCACTTTTCAAAAGCCAAGATCTAGATAAGGCAATTTCCTTTTTTCAACAAATTGTCAATAAAGGAATTCAACCAAATGTGCGCACATTCACCATACTTCTTGATGGTTTGTGCAAAGGTGGTAGACTAAATGATGCGATCGAGATTTTTCAATATCTTTTGGGCAAAGGCCTTCCTCTAGATGTCAAAGCATATACGGCTATGATCCATGGACTTTGTAAAGAGGGTTTGTTTGATGAAGCAACCACCTTGTTTCTTAAAATGAAAGAGAATGGCTGCCTCCCCGATGTTGTAACTTTTGAGATAATAATTGGATATCTTCTTGACAATAATGAGAATGATAAGGCAGGGATGATTCTTTACAAAATGATTGATAGAGACTTGTTGAAGACAGAAAACAAGGTGGAATGCTATAGCTCAAATTCAAGTTACACATTAATGTATGTTTAACTATCATTAGCGGTTGGCAAATTGTTGTATATTTCATGTTTGAGAAGCTGACTACATAATAGGTTGATTGTTTTTTTGGGCTTGTATTTTACTTCGTGAATTTCATTGATGGATGTTTTTACAAGCATGTTTGATGACATGGCAACTTGAAAAGTAGATGCTGCTTTATGGTTTTTATGAGCCAAAATTGAAATTATTCTTTCTTGCTTGCTTTATGATCTTAAAAAAGATTGTTTAGTTGTATCAGATTATCACTTCCAATGAAAACTATAGCATATACTTGAACCAATTTTTGTTAAGAGTTTTAAGCCTAAATTTTAACTTTTGATGTACATAGGTTGACATTTTGCCGTAAATACTCCAGAGAAGTTGGACAATTCATGTCGATTGAGTTTCTTGAGTAGAAGCTGCGAAATTTTAGTATCAGTTTTTTGTTGGATTTTATAGATGTTATAGGTTGATGTCATGGTATGTCCAAAATCATTTATTATATGCTAACGTTGTTTACGTTTGTGTAATTGGTTGTGGTATTCATGTATAGGCGTATTGCTGAGATATTATATAATCTTGACTAATAGTTTGATAATCTTGTCATTTTATTTGTAAAACTTGGCCCTTGGTGGCATATCTAGGGCTGCACCCAGAAAACCCAAAACCGGACAACCTGCTTTAATCTGGATAGACTTGGCCCAGAATGAACTGGTTTGAGCAACCTAGAACTTGAAGTCTGGGCTAGGCTGGTCTCCCATGTAAAACTGGGCTATGTACTGCCCATTCAAAACAAATGTCCTGGCGTGGCCTGGGTTTTTTTTTTTCTAAATATATAAGCCTTCAGAAGTCATGAACTCTAATCCCCCATCCTCTATCACTTTTCTTCTTCAACTAGACCTTCACCTCCTTCTCATCACTACCCTTTCATGCTTTGCCCCTTCGTTTCCTGTTTTCATTCATCTCTTCCATCCTTCATTGGTGTTTTTTGAGCTCATCGTCACCATCCTTCAATGTTCTCCAAGCCTATTCTTTATCTACCTGCTTGTTCGAACTCTGTTTTCCTAACCACATTGAGCAATTTAGGGCTCCGTAAGATGTGTAAAGAGCTACAGTACTTTAGTTCTTGCTAAATCTTTTCTTTTGTAATGGATTGCAGTTTTTCAATGCTTATTAAAGTTCTGTATCTCATTTCATGGGTTTTGTGATTGAGTCTATGTCTGCTAGTGATGCCGCTGCTAGAACTGGTGTTGGCTGAGCTCTTGGATCTGTTTCTTTTTACTTTCATTTTTTTCTGTTATATGTCCTCTGTTTCAGTTATAGTTTGTTGTGAACTTGGTATGCTTTCTGCTATTGTGTTTGTGGGAGCTGTTGGACTTGAAATGGATATTTCAATTGTGCATTAAGGTGTTTTTCATTTTTTTAATATATATAAAGAAGACAATTTTATTAACTATGAAACCACAATACAATCAGTAGTTGATAGAATATCATGACCTGCATACAGTAAAAAGAAGTGACAATTAGGAGAGAACAGGGGATGGTTTTGTTACGAAGAGGGAGTAACTTCCCTTATGTGTTGTCATGTTATCAGTTATTGTGTTGTCTGTTGCCATGTGTTTGTGAGTCAGTTTAGGTTATATGATGTGTTGTCAAAATCTTATGTTGGTGTCTTGCAGAATTAGTAGTTATTAGTTATAATGTCTTTGTAGTGTAATCTGACTTATGGGAAGATATGTGAAAGTGTTATTCAGACATATATTAGAGATTCTCCATTTTGGCTTTGTTGGACTATGAACTTCAGATTCTGATTCATAATCTAACAAAGGGTTTCCCTCTTCCTTTCTTCCAAATTCTTGCCTTTTTATCATTAGTTCCCAAGGGGTTCCCAAGAATTTGTCAATAGAGGATATAGCCCTTCTTTGCTCTAGTTCTCTTGCAAGATGTGATTTAATAAAACCCACATGAAATGAGCGAAAGTAGTTAGCTAAGGTGTTTATTTTATGGGATAAAGGATATTTTGCTCCTTAAAGTTTTTCCAAATTTGTATTAAGGCTGATTGGACTATATTTTTGTTTAAAAAATGGAAAAACATAACAGTAAAAGTTTGAATAATCTGTTGATATTTGCATTCTTTTTTAAAAAGTGCAATCCAATTAGCTTTAATAATCTATGTGTCAATTCAAGTCAGCTAACTATTAGTTACGTCATCTCAATTTTAACGACATTAATGTCATTTGGGATGACAGAGGGATTAAATTACTAAGTTTTTGAAATATTAATGACCAATTATTTAATGATATAAAGTTATAAGAAGTTATTTAATCAAAATGAAAATACAGAGACTAATATGAAAATTTGGGAAAATTTTAAGGACCAAAAGGTCCTTTATCTGTTATTTTATTTAGGTTGTGGTAGAAGGGATAAAGAGCAGAGATCTCTACAAGGTTGCATTGGTCAGAAAATACTTGGGGAGCTCTCGATAGGGATATTGATTTTTGCACCTTTGTTCAGCCCCCACTTGTTGTCATTAGGCGGTGGTGGATGAAAAGTTGTTGTATTTTCTGTACTTTGCCTTTTTTGTCCATTAATAGATTCGCATTTACAGATTTAAAAAAAAAAAAAAAGAGAAAGTGCTTGGGGAGAATCACTCTATCCAACTGATGTGTAATAGGCTATTTTGTGTAGTTTGTGTTCCGAGTTCCCACTTGTTTTAATAGTGGATACAGTAAGGGAGGTATATTTTGATTGAAGGGGTGCATATTTTGAATGTAATGGAGTTGAAACTTTTGTATGTTTGTGTGTGTATTTTGATTATAACTGGTTGGCTCAGTTGTTGAGTCTTACGTAGGTGTGTGCATGATGGGAATAAATTTGTTGTGACTCTGTATATTAGAGGGCTTCTGGTATGCTGCTGATCTGAATCACATCACAGAAGTGATTTTTTCTTTAGAGCCATTGTTATAGTGATGATTGCTTTGTGTGTTTTTTTCCATAGCCCTTGGCTGTTATTTGACTTGCTACAATGGTTTTTTTCCCCCTCTATTTGCTGTCTTGAAGATAAATTATATATAGTTGCTGGTTTATTTTTATCAGGGTGAAAGTTTCACGTTTATATATATTTCTTAAAGTTTATTGCGGCTGATTGGACCCATTTTGTGAAAGTTCCAGGTTTTTGCATCAAAATTACAGCACCTCTTTATATAAGTGGAGCACATGTTTGCCCAAAGAGGACCATTTTGATGTTTTTCTATTACATTTCGATGTACGGCAGCTCTTGTTTTATGGATGCTATTTGATGCTTTTTAATTTTTATAATACAAGTGTAACGGCTCTTTTTTATTTATTTATTTTTTTCCGATTTTAATGGTTTAGCTCTCCATTTGCAGTTCTGTCGTGTCCCATTTGGATGTTTTAGTATGCCGTTGGGCTTATTTGTAATGTGAAGTCAGAATTCCAATTGGACTTATTTTGATCTGTTTGAGCTAGAGATAAGTAGAGGACCAGGTTTAGTATTTGGGCTGCACATGTTTGACGAAAGAGATAAAATAGTTCAGACGAAAAAACAAGGTTGCAGTAGAGTAGAACCTGGTTCTGGTGCAGCCAGGTTGGACCTATCTGGCCTGGTCTAGTCTCGGGTTCTGCCTGGGTTAGACCAAACCACATACTTAATCCATGAACCTGTGCCTCATACCAGACTAGGCTTCGAGTTGCTAGTTAGCTGGTCTTTGAGCACCCATAGGCATGTCATCGACAAAGAAAAAAAAAAGAAGAGTTAATTACATTATCTTTAATTTTAAAAAATAGTTTTTGAAGTATATATATATTTTGAGAACTAATGCTTTATTCGGATGAGAGGAAAGAACATAGAGAGGAGAAAAAATGAAGGGGATAAAAAGTGGAGAGAAAATATTTTCTTCCTTATATTTGGATGAGAAGAGAAAATATTAAGGAGAAAAAGTTCATTTATTTCATATCGATTATAATACTCTTATTTTAATAGAACTAATATATATTATATGAATAAAAATAACTTATATAAATAATATTTTTACTTACGCAACTTATTTTATTCAATGAGCCGGTGGTGGTGGCGGTTGGTGATTGATAATTGGTGTAGACGCGGCGGTTGGTGACCAACGACTAGTGGCGGCTAGCGACGGTTGTTGATAGTAGTTAGTGAGTGGAGGTGGCGGTGTTTGATGACCAATGACAACTGGTGGCATAAGCTCATGACCAATGGTGGTGATAGTTGGTAAATGGTAATCAACGATTGTGGTGGTAGTTAGTGGATGGTAGTAGCTACTGGGCGCCAAGGGCAAAAGTTTGTTAATTATGGTAATAAGTAATATCAATATATACAATACATTTTATAGAGGTCATTTTGGAAAATATTTTTCTTCATAATTTCTCCATTTTTGGAGAGAAAAATCAGGGGAAAACATATAAGCTTCATATATTTTTTTTTCCACTTTTCCTTTCTTACCATTTTTTCTGCTATCCAAATAGGAGAAAATATGTTTTTCCCTTATTTTTTCCATATTTTTCTCTTTTTCCTATTTTCATCCCTATCCAAACAAGGGGTAAAGGATGTAAACTATAACATCTAGCATTTTCATATATTTTTGGTATAGATTTTGTCATAAGTCTCTAACTATTTTATCTTGTCATAAAATGTGGAATAACTTAAACTTTTCCTCTTACTTACATTTTACATTTTGTCTCATCTTATAATTAACTTTAAAAAATTATAACTAAATATTAGAAAATTAAAATTAGCAAACTTTGATTGATTTAAAGCTATAGATGTCCTCTATAATAGAAAAAATATAGTTATAGAGGTTTGACATTATTTTGATCCCTAAAATTAATGAAAACCGTGATTGACACATAAACTATAAATTCCAAAATTTCTAGAATTTTAGCCTAATTTTAAAATCTCATATCTCATGCTTCCTATTTTCAAATAACACAAATAAACACTCATTTTAAAAGCCTATGAGTCCTCTAAACATAAAAGCAAAAATGAGAAATTTTGGGATTCGTTTAACCATTCAATTTTTTTTGTAAAAACTGTCTAGTATTTACTCACTACTTTGAACTTCGATTAATATGGATCGAGTCATGTTGAGTCCTAAGATAAGAAAAAGCTCTCTTAAAAATTTTTTTTGCACTCACACAGTCTCAAACCCGAGATGTGATCTTGGAAGGGAGAGGGAGAGAAGGAGAGAGAGTATGTGATTTAATAGAAGATTTAGTTAAATTTAAAAAAAATTATAGAAATTATTTTATGAAGTCATTTTAGAATATATTAATTTTTTTTTTAAATCTTGTTATTTTGGATATCTAGTAGTAAAAAAAATAAATTTTGGGATAATTCTTTTAATAATTTTTTTCCTTTAAAAGAAATAATATATTTTAAATAGTAATCTAAAATTCACCCTACATATTATATATATATATATACAATCATAGTGTTACTATCTCATTAGTGCCCTTTGTGCTGCAAGGCTTAGAATCACTCTAATCAAGGAAGCTCTCAACTTTTCTTCATAATTTTCTCTCATTCCTTATTCCATCCGAAGCATTCATCTACTTATTATATACTCACACATTCTCAAGCTCTACTCTTTCATCCTTCATCTTTTAGTCGTTATATCTCCTTCTTGTTCAAGCCACGCTCACATCACCATCAGCTTATCATCCAAATCGGTAAAAGTAAGCACACCACCTTTTATTGTTTCATTCTCTCAATTATTATATTATTAAATTACCATATTAAATGTTTCTTGTCTTGTTTTTCTCTGTTGTTGCCCCCTTTCTTTATTATTAGCATTATTGATGCTGATTTGTACAGATGGCCTCTTTCTTTGTTATCCCTTACTCCTACATACATCATATATTAAATTTTCTTTTGTTTCACTGTGTCTAACAATGTTCCAGATTAGTAACGTTCTTGATTAGTGTCCCATTCTTATGTCACCATCTCATTTTTATAAAACCATATGTCAAATTCTTTTATGGCTTCCCACTGAGCAACCAAAAAAATTTTTTTTATTTTTGTTTTGAAAATAAGTATGAAATCATATCTTTACTCTTTTAAAGAAAAGCTTCATAAGGATTGAAATTAATTTCTTTAATTTTATCCCATGACTCAATAAGATAATTTCTATATTTAATTGACAATTAAGAATTTTAGAAGTTTTATTTTAGTGAGAAGCATAAAAATTTAGAATAAAGAGAATAATGATTAATATCTGAGAATACAGTCCATTGGTGATAGAAGATAAATTTGAGTAACTGTATTAATATCTTTATGTGATAATAATTTTAGGTGATATTGATGAAACTTGCACTGCTGTGATTGAATCTTAGTGGAAGGAAAAGGAGATCTATACTACTGGTCCCAACTGGTGAGTGTATGGATGACAATGTGTCACCATTCATTTTGTACCTTCTCTATCTCCCCTAGCCTCAAATAATTTTTACTTATTCCCCTTGTTGTGTATTTTCCCTTGTTTGGGAAGCAAATCCAAAACATGTTTTCCTTCCTTTCCTTTTTACACTTCTAAATCTTAAGACTAGCTGAGTTTAATTTCTTGTTACAGTAAATTTTCCTCTTTTTATAATTTACTTATAGTCCTTCAATCTTAATGATCTTATGATAATTTTGATGAGATGAGCATTGGTGATGAAAATCATTGTCATTAGCATTAAAATTAGTATCCTGGACATGATACTGTGTCGTTATACATACATACATACATATATATATATATTATCTTGTTTATTGTTATTGTTTATTTTTATATCTTTGTTGCCATAATTTTACTACATTTCTTTTTCTTTCCTTCAACCATTTTTGGAGCATATGAGTTCCAAATTATCATATTTTTTTGTAAAAGCAAAATCTTAATTTTGACATTTTAACTTTAAATATTTTATATCTAATTTCATAATTTTTCCGCTTTCTTTTCTCTTTTTCATTGTTCACCTAATTCCTTCATTTTAGGTATGAGCTTAATTGATTTGCAATATGAATATTTAACAGGTGAAACAACTATTCCTCACCTTTATTTATATGAGATATGATATTATATAAATTATCGGGTGGGATAGCTATTTCCCCCCTCCCCTACCCGGTATATAAGATATATTATAATAATATATTATGTAGGACAGTTATTCTCCACTATTAGTTATAGGATGTGGAAGATGGATTTTTTTGGTATGTGCTTAGTATGATAGTATTTAGTATTCTAAGTGAATCCTCTTTTATATTGGACAGGTGAAATAATATTTTATGTTGATCCCTTGTTGTTGATATAAAAATGTTTTATATATGGACAATTAGTTAAATATAGGTACATATACTTGTAAGGTTGTTTTGAAAAATTCTTGCACGACTTTTGCTTCCGTTCTATGCAGTCAGCGGCAGACTCACCCCTCCTATTTTCTATATTTTCATATCAGCAAGTAGTTGAATAAAGTACTCTAGAAAAATTGGACTTCTTGGATATCAGGTAGGACATTTCTAGTCTTACTATAACGCAGATCCCGTGGTAATGTAACTATTATAGTAGAATTTATGTTCGAGTCCTGTTGACTTATATAATCTTATCTATTTGTTGATTGTTTACTTTTATTTTGTTTTTTTGGATATAAGGATTGAGATAAGTCATAAATTATGATTAATTGTTGGAAACATTTTGGTATTTCATTTTAATTTTCATTTAAATTGACTGGTTGTGGAAGTTTCTATGTTAGGCTTACTAAACTAAGTAGGCTTATGTCATTTACCTATTAAGATAAATATGAGTATTAAATATTTTAAAAAGTATAGTATAAATGTTAAAATAAACTATAAAATACTTATAACAACTTTGAATAGTTCTATTTTAATATAAAAATTTGAAGTGAAACAAATGTATACAAAATGATACAAATATATATGTATGCACAAATACAATACACATATCGTATCGTATATGAGATACATATACGTCTACTTCTTTAAAGTATCAATAATTCATAAACATTGATTCCATAAGAGTGGATATACGCAAAAGAGCTAACATCCATGTGAATAGATAAGCTTGGGACAAGCTTACTTGCATGATAAAAACTAGTTCTCTCTATGTTAAGTCAATCAAATACCATTTTACATAATCAAAAAGAAGAAAACCATTTTCACAATTTTCTCCCCTCCTATTTTCATATTTCATCACCCACTCTCACTCCTATTTAAAAAGATTAATATAGTTTAAAAGTATCAGTTTCATTTTCTTTTACTTAAAACTTCTTCCTAAAACTTCATCAGTCATTTGAAAAATTGTTGAATTATAGGTATAAATTTTAATAAAATTATTGAAAGTAGTTTTAAAAATTATATATAATTGCAATATAGTATAAATAAAATTAAATAATATTTCGTTAAAATATTGTAAGTATATTGAATATGCTTTGCCTTACGACAAATTACTTCCTCCGTTTCAAAATGTTTGGTTTTAGATGTTTTTTTTTTTAAATAATTGACTTTTTGAATTTTAATTTTTATAAATTTTATTCTAAACTATGTTATTACGTCCGAAGAAGCAGAACGAGTTTCATTCCCAAACAGGCAATCAACTGAAACAGAAGCTAATGCTTCATTTTCTTCTGTCTGACATTGCCTTCGATCTGATTCATAGTGAATTGAGAAAGCATTCCATTCATTTTGCGTCTCTACAATAAACTGAAATAGAAGCTCTTTTTCGAATCTGGAGTGAAGATGTTTTCTTCCACCGCTGCAAGGTACTCCTTCATCAAATTCCTCTCTTTAGTACTTCGACCTTCCTTCTCTCTTTCCCTTCGTCCCTCACTCTCTACTTCTTTCTTCATTCCCATTTCCCAAATCCAATCAGTATCCGCGACGCTATAACTGAACTCAATCGCATGCTCCATATGCATCCCCCACCCTCTAGACGCCATATTAATAAGATTTTAGGATCTATTGTCATGATGAAACAGTATTCCAAGGTTATCTCATTTCTTGCTCAAGCGGAGTTCCAGGGATTCACGCCAGATTTATTTACCCTGAGCATCTTGATCAATTGCTTCTGCCATGTGGGTCATCTGATTTTGCTTTCTCTAAACTGGGAAACATTCTCAAGATGGGTTATTAACCAGATACCGTAACTTTGACCACACTAATTAAACGACTCTTTTCTAATCGAGGGGTTGGGAAAGCACTAGATTTCTACGATGACACTATGGCAAAAGGATTTCAGTTGGACGAAGTTACTTACGGATGGTTGGGTATTGTTGGACCGGTAATATCATTGAGATGAAGGAACTATTTAATAGGATGATTAAAAGTAGTTTGACACCTGACGTTATTAGTTACAGTATATTGATCAATGCATATTCTAAAAGTTAAATGGTGGATGAAGCCATGGATGTCTTTGAGGGATTGCGCTATAGGAATTTGGTCACTGACATTGTAACTTATGCTTCTCTTATTGAGGGCTTCTGCAAATTAGGGAAAATCTCTTATGTAGATGATCTTGTTTATGAGATGTTTGACAATGGTTGTTTCCCTAATATAATCACGTACAATATCTTGTTAGATGCATTTTTCAAAAGCCAACATTTGGAAAAGGCTATGTCTTTGTTCCAACAAGTTGTCAATAAAGAAATTCAACCTGATGTGTACACAAACACCATACTTCTTGATGGTTTGTGCAAAGGTGGTCGACTAAATACTGTGCTAGAGATTTTTCAACATCTTTTGGACGAAGGTTGTCATCTAGATGCCAAAACAGATACAGTTCTGATCCATGGGCTTTGTAAAGAGGGTTTGTTTGACGAAACAATCGTCTTGTTTCATAAAATGTAAGAGAATGGCTGCCTCCCTAATATTGTGACTTGAGAGATAATTATTGTATATCTTATTGATAATAATGAAAATGATAAGGTAGAGAAGGTTCTTCGATTGATAGAGACTTTTAGAAGACATAAAACAAGGTGCGATGCTATAACTTAAATTCAATTTACACATTTATTTAGAATCTGAGTGTAAACTGTAAGTACTTCCTTTTGTTTTGAGCAAAAGAGTGGTTTGCGTTTATGTTCTCAGGCTTTTGCATTTTCCATTTTCTTTTGTTCTTATGTTTTTATATGTGAAATGAAAGCATGTCTTGTCTATCGTAGGAGTTGGTGAAACAAAATATTATGTAAAGCCATTAGAGAAGATATCTATCAGCTAAATTTTTGTAGGAAACAAAAACAAATATAGTCGATTTTCTGGATGAGGCTTCTCTATAGTTTCTTTTATGATGCGGTTTGGCCTTGCAAATGGAAAAATGTTCTGCTGTCTTTTATAAAAAAGATGACAGAAGTGGTGTTTTATCTTGGAGGATTCTTACTTATAATAAAAAAAGCTTTTAGTTTCTTTTCTGGTTTATTCATGATTTATTATTAGATAATCCTTTCCATCCATTGAGTTCCATGGTTTCTTCTGCATATTCTTTAGCATAAAAGAGCAGAACCTTTTACCTAGAAATATGGTGAGAAAAGGACAAATTCCCATTCTGAGGATTTAAAATAACCCATATATCTCTGCTTTATAAAATATAAAAAAAGAAAAAAACTTGAGTTATGATTGCAAGGGCAAAATAGGCATTATCAAAGAAACGAAAAACAAAAAAGGAAAGAAAGGTCTTTCCATGATACCAAAAGGGCAAGCAGATGACATTGCTTTCTTATTTATAAAGTGGCCCAATGTGTCTTCTTGTTTTTGGGGTTTCTGAGGTTGAGCTTATTTTCATAGAATCCTTGTTTGAAACTTAAAATTAGATCTTCTTTAGCATTTAGCCTTACAAGAATTAGTAGTTTCGCGTTTATTGGTTTTGATTTACAGGTCTCACTACCATTGTTAATTCTTCATGGGGAGGCTGATGATGTAAAAGATCCTTCTGTGAGCAAGCAGTTTCGAAAGAAGCTTAAGCTTTACAAGGATACGTATAATTCTCTTCTCAAGAGTGAGCCTGATGTTGTAATAATCGAAGTTTTGAATAATTCATCGCTCGGCTTGATAATTACACCTCAAAATATATTTCTTCTTCCTCTTGGCAAAGACTTTGCCTCTTTATCTTGTTGGTGAAGATTATTCAGATTGTTTTCATGGAAAGTTAAAATCAAAGTTGTTAATGTTTTCATGGAAAGTTAAAGTCAAAGTTATTATTGGAAAAAATGAGTATATTAAGGCGGAGAAGCTTCTTGATGAAATGTTTGCTAGAGGCTTGCTCAAGAAATAAAGCAAGGTTAAACTCTATATATCAAATTCAAGTTACACATGTATTTATGTTTTACTTTCATTAATGGTTTACAAATACTTGTATATTTTGTGTCAGTAAAGCACAAAGCACTACAAAATAGGTTGACTGTTTTTATGCACATATATTTTCCTTTACAAGTTTTATAGGTGAATGCTTTTTTGATAGCAGAGCAACTGGAAAAACACCTGCCATTGTGCTTTTACTAAACAAATTGAAAAGTGCTTGCCATTATGTCTTTTATCAACCAAAATTGAATGTATTCTTTAGTGCTCACTTTATGATCTTAGAAAAGATTGTTTAGTGGTATCAAATAATCACTTCCTACTAAAACTGCGCCATATACTTGAACCAAAGCCTGTTAGGAATTTTAAGTCTACATGTTTACATTTGATGTACATTGGCTGACATTTGGTTACCAATACACCAGAGAAGTTGAAAGTTGCAAGTGCGTCCAATTTCTTGAGCCGAAGGTGAGAATTTGTTGTAATAAACAAAATAGTAGGACAGCTAATTATGCAGAGGAGATAAGGGAATAATCAAAATTTCTTGGACAAGCATTCATATGGTATATGTTGATGTCATGGTATGTCCAAAGTCACTTGTTGACGTAAGATAGTGTCCAGTATCTCTGCATAATTGGTAGTGGTATGCAAGTACAGCTGATATAATGTCCACTCTTAACAAATAGTTTCCTTGAATAGCCTCTTTACAAAGAATTCTTACAAATTTGAAATTGCGTGCAATGTTATTTACTTGCAATGAAAATCATGGGCTTGATTTGAATGTGCTACGACTTGCTGAAAATTGCTTGTAGATGGAAAATCTATTTTTTGTGTGTTGATGCGCTGTTCCTGCAATTACAAGCAACAGTATCTTTTAAATGTAAGTCTTCTGGCTTTAATCTTTTCCATTGTCTTTTCTTTTTAATTTTATTAGAGAGGGAAAGGGATAGGATATATATTGTTTGAGAGGCAAATTTATCTGTAAATCCTACCCTTTAGTATCATATCAATGAAAACAATTGATTGCTTTATTTTTAATTTTAAAAAAATAACTTATCATGCACAAAAGTTTTTGGAATTAGGGGATGTAAACTGTAATTGTTTCCTATTGTTTTGGGCAAAAGAATGTTTTGCAGCAAGTCCTCAGGCTTTTGCCTTTTGCCTTTTCTTTCGTTCTTGTTCTTATTCTTATTGAGCAAGGTAGGGATATCATGTCTTTTGCCGGTGACAAAATATTTTCTGTTAAACCATCAGAGAAATAATTAGATGTGCATAATCTAAATTTTTTGTAGGAGATAAGAACATAGATAGCAGAATGAGGTTTCTCCAATTTTCTTCTATCAAGTAGTTTGATGGTTGAAACTTGGAAGAAAAAAAAAACATAATATTTGACCTTGCTAATGCAATACTGCCTGCCTTACTTAGTACTCTTATTGCTCTTATTTATAAAAGCAAAAAACTATTTCATGAGTATTAAGGAAGGGAGTTAGAAGTTAATTAAAGATAATTAATTTGTTTCACATTTTCAGTTTCTTTTAAAACTATCCTACTTAATTAATATCTCTTTCTCATCTATTGTATATAATAAAAGTAGACTCAAAGTTGAATTTCTGTTGCGCCATCTCAGCATTTTAAACTAGTAAGGAAATTCTGGTGTGGCACATTGAAATTGTTGCTTATGTGTTCAACTTTTTCCTCACCTATTAATTTAATGATTTAAATCCATGTGATTAATGCATTCAAAAACCACAATTAATTAAATATTTGACCTTTTGAAATATATTATGAATGATTATAGTGAGGATCTGATTTCTAATTAATTGTGATAGCCTTTCATACAAATTTAAAAATGTTCATAACAAAATCATATTCTAATGATTTTGGTGTGGTTATTTTCTCAAACTCGGCAAAACAGCTTCTCAGATTCGGGAACGAAGGCAGCAGTATTGACATGGTGTGTGATTATTATTTGAAATTATGTTTGATTTCATGAATTTTTCAGTTGGAAATTATGTTTGCACCTTCCTCAGATTTTAAATCCTCTTTGGACTTTCTTTTTACAGGAATTTGAAGCTTATTGCAGTGTAGTAGATCTTCACAAAGGTTAGAAGATTTCATTGCTGATGAGTTTTCACTATTTCAAAGCTTCCCATTAAGAGATTGGTGTTTTTCTTCTTCATTGTGAGTTTAGGATTGTTGTTCGAAGTGGCGACCTCCACGGATGCGATGTGGAAGAATATAGGGGCCTCAAAAAAAAAGGTTTTTTTTTTTTGCTGAGGTTTAGGCGCTGACTTTCTTCTCCACAATTGAAGGTATTGATGTTAATGGCTTGAAGGTAAATGTGTGGCTTTTATTTGTTCATGTCTCTGTGTATGTGAGGCTGTTTTGCCTAAATGAATTTTATATGCATAAATTAGCATGAAGTGAGAGATACTTTAAGAAGATAAAGTATTACTATATGCGATATGCATGGACTTCTATTTGTTGTCCATTGAATGTCTTACTAAAGTTTATCGATGATGCTTATAAAAGTGTGATGACTCCTATAATTATCTGTGTAGTACAATACGACTATAGCTTGAATTTCTAATTTCGAACTTGAGTAATGAATTTGCTATTGTTAATAAGTAATAACAATATCATATTTGGAGGTGTAAACCTTTTTCTGTGATTAATTTGCTACAATCTTCTTTGTTAATTATTAATATTTTCAGAGTGTCTTTGAATTATTTGTACAAGTGACATGTGATTGATCCAATTGATGTATGTGGAAATTAAATTATCATTTTTGCCACTATATTTACTATTTATTTAGTATTATTCATTAATTCAGATTTGAATATATTTTTGGTTGTATTCATTTAAGTAATTATGATCTTGATTGACCTCCCACAAAATTTGAGCAAATACGTTCAAATAAAAACCTCTCTCAAGTTGGATGGGATTGAAATAGCCCATCTCCATATCTAGATTCTATTTATACATTTTCTAATGTTTTCTTTTAAACTCATAAATGTATGAATTGTGATATATTTAAAAAAAAGTAGAGCATGCCGAGTATTTTGGAATTTTATGTTAGAAACAATTTAAGAGGACAAAATATTACTACTCTTCTTCATCCTGGAGAGAGGAGAGAGATAGAAACATGATGGTAGTTTCCTTAGCAAATATGTTCATTCATTCTAAACAAAAATTTATAATCATAAAAATTCATTCAAAATACTAACTATAACACCTTGTATACAGTCTAAAAGAATTTATTCCAAAAAGTTATGCCATCTCAGATTTCTATTTGACACACCAACACTTAATAAATCCTTATAGATTAATTATCTCATACAGTACTCAGCTAAAGAACATATGGATATACAAAACTAATTCAAATTAATGGAACTCATAAATTTTTCTTTTATCGTAGATGTGATGCTTCTATATAAGCAATTTTAAATTTCTCTTAATTATTTGGCTTTAATTCTTAATTAATTTGTATTAATCCTTATATTATAACTTTTTTAGCCAAACCATAAATGATAACTTTGGTTATTAGAAATATTTAATCTTACTGATTTCACGTTTTGAATCTAATTGATGTGATAATAAATTATTTATTCTATTAATATTCCTACTCTTTTCATCCTATTTTATCTGTTATTTTAGAAAATTTCAAATATCCTACATTATCTGTTATTTTACATTATCAATGAAATATTAATTATCTTATTTACAATTTTACTCTCCATTGAAAATAGTGATAATAAAAAAAAACAAGTCTTCTTTAGTATTTAAGTCTATGAAATTTTGATAAAATAACATTAAACTTTACTATAATCTAGATTATTTAATATTTTTATTGATTTATATGAAAAATCTTAAAATGACACATAAAATGAGATGGAGGGAATATTTCACTCACGTTGTGATTGCTTTTTTCTAATTTTTACTTTCTTTACTCCTTAAAATAAGATTCTTATAAGCAAATCACATAAATTAAAGAGATAAATTAAAATTAGCTAACTATCTTTATAATTAGAAAAATCACAATATCTTTTCAAACATTGTATTATGAAAAAAGTCATACATTTGAAATCAAATTAAAATGTCCTATATTTAATAGATATTTAATAGTGATGGGGTATCATAATAATTAAAATTTTAAAATAGGCATTAATGCAATTAATGCCTACTCCCTCAAATTCTTTTTAAGGGTTACTTTTAAAGAAAGCTTGTATTTCTATTTATTTGTGATATGTAAATTCCAAGATTGTATTAAGTACTTTTTTTATCTCTACTCTTATCTATTATTTTAAAAGTCAAAACTATTATAAATTACTCTTTTTTATCTATCCATTTATTAAGGACATATTATAAAATTTAAAAATGAAAAACTATGAGATATTAATTATATTTTTTAATCTGTGCTAAAATCTTAAATGTCAAATAAAAATAAATAGAGGGAGAAGTTGATAGCATTTATTTAATTTCGTTTTTAATGCTTCCAATCACCATCAATATCTCTATTAGTTGAAAAGTTAAAACAGTTTAATTATTTAAATATTATTAACAAATACAAAAAAGTAATAATGCTATCTCTACCAATTAATATTTTTAAACATTAACAGTAAATATTTCCCCCTACTCTGTTTTACTATAAAAAATAATTCTGCATTATTACTACATTAACGACAAATTACACATACAATTGATTTAAATTTGTTCATCTATTTTCAAATTCATATGGAGTACTACGATTTATTTTTTGCACAATGTGAATGGTTTGTGATATTTTCAAATTACATAATCAATGTGATTTCGTGATGACATTTAATAATTATAGTTTACAATGTTTAATGATTTTAATTTTATATATATTTTAAATTTTTAATAGTTATTTATAAAATTATGTATGCTATTTGTATTAAAATTTTCATGAACAAAGCATCTGTAGGCTGTCGAAAGTACTGTAAAATTATCGACTAAAATTAAATAATCATATTTGAAGTTTAAATCCCATAATTACCATTTCATTAAATTCATAAATGTGACAATTCATTCTACTTCTCTATTTCAAATATGTGCCCTTTAGGTGGATTTTCAGTGTTGTAACTTCTATGATTTTTCTTTATTGAGAATGGTCAAAATAATATTTCTCCCTCCATTCATAAATTATTATTATTTAAGGTTAAGGAACAAAATGTAAAATATTTTTATTTAATGTAAAATATTACTACACATTGACTCATAAAATATTACTCATTTAATTCCCTTTAAGAGAGTGATAAATAAGATTCATAGAAGAGAAAGATGATAATGAAAAGAATAGGTGATAAGAGAGAAATATAATACTACTTAAATGAGGGTATATAGATGAAAAAAATTGACCAAGCTTTAAATTTCTAAAACAAAAAATAAAGCTTTGAAGCAAAACCAAAAATCTAAAACAATGATAGTCCCAAAAATATATAGAAAAAAAGAGTTGAGAGGCAAAATGAAGTTTTCAATTTAGCAGATAATATTTCAATTAAAATAGTTTTCAATTAATTGAATTCCTTCAATAGAACATATGTTCAAACTTTCTTTCAAAGTCAATGTTTTAAAATTGAATAGCTCAATGATTTTGAATTCATGTCAATAGGTTAATAAATTCAAATTCATGGAATATTATTAATTAACCATT
Organism: Adenanthera pavonina; assembly: GCA_026686845.1. Classification (NCBI taxonomy): domain Eukaryota; kingdom Viridiplantae; phylum Streptophyta; class Magnoliopsida; order Fabales; family Fabaceae; genus Adenanthera; species Adenanthera pavonina. The sequence continues at coordinate 44,734,206 of JAIVEN010000001.1, read as the reverse complement.
TAAAATAAAATTGAAGTTTTTATATTAATTAAATGGATTTTGGAATGAAGTAATATAATTATCATTTTGAATTTAATTTGATATTATGCCAAATAAGTTGGGAAAGATAAACAAAAAAGCTGCAAGAGCCTATTTAATGGAGGAGAAGTGTGAATCCAAAAAATGAGGTCTAATTAGTGGATCTTCGCGATAAAAGGCTAACTGAATAAAGGCAGAAAGTTTTAACAGAATCAATGACAAAAGCTTCAATCAAAACATAGGGGCCTTCAAGAAATGGAAGGGCCATTGATGGTGTTCAACACAAAAGAAACAAGAATGGTCATTTAGAACTAAAGCATTTGATCAACAATTTAAACTAAATGAATGCATCTAATACATATACACTTTAATTGCAGAAAATATAGTTCAAGAGGAAACAAGAAGGGATGAGTTTTTTTTAATTGATAGATATGGAGGTATTAGTAAAACATTATTATGAAATACTCTTTCAACTTCATTTTGATTAAGAGAAAAAATTGTTTTTAATGTAACATCAAATAATATAGCTTCCCAATGGAAAAACTTCACATTCATAATTTTGTATATCCCTTTCTACTAATGAAGATACCATATGCAATATAAAGTATGATAGTCATCTTACTATGTTATTGGTTCATACTTCATTAATTATATGAAGCGCCCATGACCAATAAGTTTTACTTTGAAGCTCTTGACCAAAAACTGCACAGATATTTTAAAGCTATCTAATCCATTAGCTATGAATCTTTCTTTTTGGATGTAAGATGATTGTCTTTGGTGGGGATTTTAGACAAATTCTATATATAATACGTAGAGGAACCTGAAAGGATAAAGTTATTTCTACCCTTAGTTCATCCTAAAGATGGAATCACTATAAACTCCTCACTCTTACAAGAAATATGAGACTCCTTTCTATCAATTTATTCCATGTTAATAGGGAAACTATAAGACTTTGTTGATTGAATACTTTTTATAGGTGATAAAACAATTATTGAGACAAATGATGGGAATGTTAATGTGAAGATTTCTCATGACTTGTTATTGGATGTTTCGGATAATCCTATAAGGCCAATTATTGAGTCACATATCCTAACTTTAATGGGAATTTAAATATCTCATTTTATTTTAAAGACACTAGATTAACCATTACTTTATCTATTGTTAATATTGTTAATGAATACATGTTGTCTTTATTATCAACTAAAGAAGTGGTATACTATAATCTTGATAGTATACCGAAAGAAAATGATAATATGGATTCTCTTGATTATTTTTATTCCACTACAATTTTGAATTCAATTTACATGTTAGGTCTTCCTAATCATAAAATAAAATTAAAAGTTAGAACATTTATAATTCTCATAAGAAATATTAATAAGTCATTAGGTTTATGTAATAACACATGTCTCATTGTTACATAAACTGTCAAACATGTACTTCAAGCTAAAATGATATCTGGATCAAATGAATAGTTGAAAGTTTGTATTCTTATAATATTTATGATTCTATCTGATTATAAACTACAATCTATTTTGAAAAAAAAAATAATTCCATATTATGTCAGGTTTTATTATGACCATAAATAAGAGTTATAGGTAAAGTTTATATAGTCTGGGATTATACTTACCATGACATGTATTTACACATAACTAACTCTACGTTACTTTATTCCATGTACTATATCTATACATGTATTGAAAATATTAATTCTAAATTAAGATGATAATTCAAATGACACTATTTCAAATATTATATATAAAAAAGTCTTTAATAATTTCAATTGATAATTTTTGTATTATCATTTCCTCTTTGGTAACTAATTATTTATATACTGTCCACTTAGTAATCTTACTTTGTATTCTATTTATTTTTCTATATATATAATATTATCATAGAATATGTTTTAAAAATACATTTATTATTGGTGGTGATATGTGTGTTGCACGGATGAATATTTTGTTGTAAATTTAAAGTAAATAAGTTATAAATTTTGAAAAAAAAGTTACAAATTACTATAGTAACTATTAATAATAAAAACCGTAGATTTGAGTTACAAATTTAAAATAAGTAAATTCTAAATATTAGGGTTCAAGTAGAAAAATTATTGACCTCCTACTAGTTCAAAATTAATTAATTTCCTAACCACGCGATGCTAATAGTGTTGGGAGAGGAGAGAAGTTAAGGATATTTTAAAAATTTAATAATAAAATTAATAACATTTTATTACCATTGATCTCTTTTTATAATTCAATCAATTACACACCCCCAAATTTAATAAATTGGTTATTTTGATTTTAAATAATAATTCCCTTTAATTTTGATGTATCTCCTTTTTCATATCAAAACACATTCTCTATATTTTATGTTAATCAAATACCAATTTTACATTAAAAAGAAAATCATTTTCACAATTTTTTATACCATGTCCATATCTCATCATCCAAGCTCACTCCCATTTTCCTATCTATAAGGGATTAACATAATTTGAAAAGTACTGCTTGAACTTTTTGTAACTTTATCAATCATTTAAAAATAGTTAAAATATAAGTATAATTTTTAATAAAATTATTAAAAGCAGTTATATATAATTGCAAACTATAGTATAAATAAAATTGCACATTTTTTAAAAAAACACTCGGTACAAATTCTATGAATTATAAAAATTATTACATGTTCGTTAAAAAAACAATTTACATCACAAATTCGACTCCACAATAATTAAAAGTTGAAACTGATCTGAAGCTAATATTTCCACCTCGACACTCCCTTCTATACGGTGAACTGAGAAAGCACTTGTTGGCTACCTGAGAAAGCATCGGCGGCGTTCCTCTTCGAATCTGAAGTGAAGATGCTTTCTTCCACCGCTGCAAGGTACTCCTTCCTCAAATTTCCTCTCTTTAGTACTTCTTCCTTCCATCTCTCTTTCCCTTCTTCCCTTACTCTCAACACCTTTCTTCACTCCCATTCCCCAAATCCAAAAAGCATCCGCGATGCTGTTACTGAACTCAATCGCATGCTCCATATGCGTGCCTCACCATCTAGACGCCGTATTAATCAGATTTTAGGATCTCTTGTGAAAATGAAACAGTATCCCCGTGTTATCTCACTTGTTGCACAAGCGGATTTCAAGGGCTTCACGCCAGATTTATTTACCCTGAGCATCTTGATCAATTGCTTCTGCCATGTGGGTCAAATGGATTTTGCTTTCTCTTTATTGGGAAAGATTCTTAAGATGGGTTATAATCCAGATACCGTAAGTCTAACCACACTAATTAAAGGACTCTGTTCTAATCAAGAGGTTGGGAAAGCACTAGATTTCTACGATGACATCATGACAAAAGGATTTCATCCTAACGAATTTACTTACGGAACTTTAATCAATGGTTTATGTAAGATCGGCAAAACAAGATCTGCTGTTAAATTGCTTAAAATGATGGATAGAAAGGGCGTTAAGGCCCATGTAGTTATGTACAATACAATCATTGACGCACTTTGCAAAGATGGGCTAATCACGGAAGCACGTGATTTGTGTTCTGAAATGATTGATTGTGGGATTTCTCCTGATGTTGTCACCTACAGTAGTTTAATACATGGTTTTTGCAGCATGGATCAGTGGCAAGAAGCAAACCAATTACTCAATGAAATGGTATTGAAAGGCATCAATCCAGATGTTGTCACCTACACTAGTTTAATACATGGTTTCTGCAGTATGGGTCAATGGCAAGAAGCAAGTCGATTGTTCAATGAAATGATAACGAAAGGTGTCAGCCCTGATGCTTCTACCTTTAGTATATTGGTTCGTGCATTTTGTATAGAAGGAAAGATTATAGAAGCTCAAGCTATGTTTGCTAGGATGTTGAAGTGTGGTAAAAAACCTAATAACTTTACCTACAGTGCTTTGATGGATGGTTATTGTTTGAGTGGTAATATCATTGAGATAAAGGAAGTATTTAGGAGGATGATCATAAGTCGTTTGGCACCTGATGTTATTACTTATAGTATATTGATCAATGCATATTGTAAGAAGAAAATGGTAGATGAAGCCATGGAAGTCTTTAAGGAGATGCGCTTTAAGGATTTGGTCCCCGACACTGTAACATACAATACTCTTATTGATGGTTTGTGCAAATCGGGGAAATTCTCTTGTGTACAAAATCTTATTTTTGAGATGCACGACAATGGTTGTTCTCCTGATATAATCACTTACAATATCTTGTTAGATGCACTTTTCAAAAACCAAGATCTAGATAAGGCAATTTCTTTTTTTCAACAAATTGTCAATAGAGGAATTCAACCAAATGTGCGCACATTCACCATACTTCTTGATGGTTTGTGCAAAGGTGGTAGACTAAATGATGCGGTGGAGATTTTTCAATATCTTTTGGCCAAAGGCCTTCCTCTAAATGTCAAAACATATACGGCTATGATCCATGGACTTTGTAAAGGGGGGTTGTTTGATGAAGCAATTGCCATGTTTCATAAAATGAAAGAGAATGGCTGCCTCCCCAATTTTGTAACTTTTGAGATAATTATTGGATATCTTCTTGACAAGAATGAGAATGAAAAGGCAGAGAAGATTCTGCATGAAATGATTGATAGAGACTTGTTGAAGACAGAAAACAAGGTGGAATGCTATAGCTCAAATTCAAGCTACACATTAATTTATGTTTAACTATCATTAGCGGTTGGCAAATTGTTGTATATTTCTTGTTTGAGAAGCTGACTACATCATAGGTTGATTGTTGTTATGGGCTTGTATTTTACTTCGTAAATTTCATGGATGAATGTTTTTACAAGCATGTTTGATTACATGGCAACTTGAAAAGTACATGCCGCTTTATGGTTTTTTTGAGCCAAAATTGAAATTATTTTTTCTTGCTTGCTTTATGTTGTTAAAATAGATTGTGTAGTTGTCTCAGATTATCACTTCCTATGAAAACTATAGCATATACTTGAACTAATTTTTGTTACAGAGTGTTAAGCCTAAATTTTAACTTTCGATATAGTTACATTGTTGATTATATTACCAACTTGTTAGTAATATTATGGATATATCTTCAGGTATAGCTAGAAAGCTGATATAGAGCTTTTGCAATGGATTATCCAGGATTTGGTCTTTCAGAAGGTCTCCATTGCTATATTCTGAGTTTTGATACTCTAGTCGATGATGTGATTGAGCATTATTCCAAAGTTAAAGGTACTTAAACTGCCATGAAACCTGTCATAAAGCTATCAGCTGGTCATATCTTGTACAAGAAAAGTTTTTGGGTAGCACAAATTTTATTAAGAGCGTATAACCAGTAAGCTTTGCCTTTGTGGCAGTGGAGGCATCTCTGGGGCTAAATCTGAGTTCAAATCCCAATCGAAGTCAGATAAACTGGGAAAAAAAAACAAAAACTAATACACCTTATCTTTCTCAGCATGGGCAGTGACACTGTGTCATGTTGTTCTGCGCACATTAGACATAGAGCTAAGGGATCTTGTACTAATAAATATGCCCTTTGGCTTGTGTAACTCTTTCACAGTTCTCCTTCTGAAATAGTCTATATGAAGTAATACTTAGAAGTAAATGTTGATATTACTGTAAATATAATAGAAGGACTTGAGAATAGACAAGGAAACGTGTTGAATGACTGGTTAAGAACCTTTGTTAAAAAAATACTAATAAGTGTTGTTATGTGTTCGAAGAAATGCCTGACTCTACTTTGTTCCTGTTTTTTGCAATATGCTTCTTTGGCTGGAAATCAGAACTGCAGCTTTAACAAGGAAGGCATTTTTTTGTGTGTAAACAACAAAATTTCATTCATCACATTGCAAACAACTCAATGCCAAGGGAGATTGGATTGTGCTTATTTTAATATTTATTCAAAAATTTTTGACTGGTTTTATGGCAGAACTCGGAGATCCGATCTCTTCCAAGCTTTCTCTTTGGACAGTATATGGGTGGAGCTGTTGTTTCAAAGATGCACCTACAACCCAAGGCATGGGATGGTGCTGTTCTTGCTTCTCCTATGTGTAAAGTATATGTCCTAAACGTAGATCAGCTTAAGGGTATGTTTGAATTGAAGAGAATACATAGAAGGGATGTCAACTTTTAAATAGTTCATTTTCTTTGATTTTGATTTTAACACTAACAGTTTTTGTCCTCTCTTCTCATCTGTTATCCTCAATTCAAACTTACGCTGAGAGTCCTATCCTCAATTCAAACGTACCTGAGGAGTTGTGGCAGACGTTTCTATGATCTCCTTTTGTGACTGTTAAGTTCCATGTAGATTGCAGATGACATGACTCCACCATGGTTGCTCACTCAGATCTTGATTGGTGTAGCCAATGTGCTTCCGAAGCAGAAGTTAGTTCCGCAAAAAGATTTAGCTGCAGCTGCATTTAGAGAATCAAGGAAGAGGGAACTGGTTTGTATTTTCTTCCTGAACTGCATTTTTATCTTCCAGTTTCTACACTACATCAACGGCAGTTGGCGTCATTGCATTTTTCTCTTCCAGTTCTTTTCTTTCGGCTTGAAGGCTTTCTTTTTCTAGTAATCTGTACTTGATACTTTTCTATTGTCTCTTTGCAGACAGCCTATAATGTCATTGCTTACAAGGATAATCCCCGCTTAATGAGTGCTTTAGAAATGCTTAGAACTACTGAAGAAATAGAACGACGATTGGCAGAAATATGTTGATTTTTGACTTTTTCTCTTTCTGGGGTTTCTGGGGTTGATCTTATTTTCATAGTATCCTAAAATTTGTGGACTTGGCCTTGCAAGAATAGTCATAAAATTTGTGGTTTCACATTTATTATTGGTGATGAGTTGTAGGTCTCACTACCATTGTTAATCCTTCATGGGGAGGCTGATACTGTAACAGATCCTTCTGTGAGCAAATTGTTGTACAAGAAAGCAAGCAGTTCTGAAAAGAAGCTTAAGCTTTACAATGATGCTTACCATTCTCTTCTTGAAGGTGAGCCTGATGAAGTAATACTTAAAGTTTTCAATGACATCATCGCTTGGCTTGATGATCGCAGCTCAACACCTAATTCTTCTTCCTCTTGATCAAGACCTTTTCTCTGTATCTTGTTGGTGAAGTTAATTCTGATTATTTTCATGGTAAGTCAAAATCAATACTGTAATTGCTTCTTCAATAAAAGGAGGTATTAGGTAGACCATCCAATGTGGAAGTTACATTTATTTATGACGATTTGTTTTAAGTCATTATTAGATCATGTCCAGATATAAGAGCTCATGTCTTACATCTTTGCGTATAAATATTGAAATTGTAGGGAAGAAAATTAATGAATGTGTTTGACATCATGATGATTTATTTGTATTGCATAGTTTTATTTTAGGTTTAAATATACTTTTGATTCTTCTAGTTTGATAAAAGCTGCTTTAATTTGATCATTATAGTTTAAAGTGCCTATGTCAATATGAAATAAGCTAACTTCAATATTATGCCAAGTGGTGGATCCATTGCATTCTTTCTTTTGGGGTGAGGTTGTAATTTTTTTCCAATATTTTCTTTGGAATATTAGCCCAAAATAAACATAAATCATTGTTTACCTATATTTGACTTATCGCCTCTTCCCTTTTTATCAACTTTCTCTTCCATTTTGATCATTACATTAAATTTGAACCGATTGGATTCAATATTTTACCATGTGAATTTTTCTTGTTTGCACATTTTCTCTACTATAGTTATAAATTATTTGGATAAAAATTTTATCTGTTTAGATTTATTCATTTATTTTTTATAATTCTATATTTTAATAATAATTTTTGTAAAATCTAAAACTTGAGTTGTCCAAATTTAATTTATCAGTCTAAATAATAAATATATGGGAAGAAAAGTGAAGGACACCAAATTCAGGCTCCCCTAGGTTTTTTGTTTTTTTGAAAAAGTTCGGTGTATATTGCCCCCTCTTAGTACAGATTGTTGAATCAAGAATTTTGATAATTCTAAACTAATCTTTTAGAGTTTAGAAAGAAGATATTAAAGGTACATGGAAGATCTCAAAGTAGAGAAATTCAAGTAAAATCAGCACAAGTTTTGAGATAGGATTTCTTACTATGTATTGTCTGAGTAAAAGACTTTGAATTGACAAAAGAATGTTTTTAGAAATCTGATTCCATGTTAATTCATGGAATACTTTAAAAATACCCACTAACAGAAAAACTTTAAAGTGCTAAAACTGAAATATTGCTTTGAAAATTCGAACTTTAACTTTTGAAATTTGAATTTCGAATTGAAAATCAGTTAATCAGAAAAGAGATTTCTCTGATAGATGAACTTTGAGTGCAGAAATTTGAACTTTGACATGAGTCTGATGAGAGCCTTTTCTGACAGACGAACTTTGAGTTTTGAAAGTTCGAGTTTCTGATAAACTACAATTCATAAAAATTAAAAATTTGTATGATGAAACTTCAATGCTCATCTGAAAGTGAAAATTAAAAAGAATCTAAAATCAGCTTACTGACAGATGAACTTTGATTTTGAAAATTCAAACTTTAGAAACAAAACTTGCAAGTCTGTTATGATAATCTGTTGACATACAAATGTTGTTATTCAGAAATTTGAACTTTAAATTAAGTCTAATAGGAGATCTCTCTAACAGACGAACTTTGAATCTTGAAAGTTTGAATTTCGAAAAGATGAACTATTATGTCTTATTGAGCTGTCCACTGAAAGATGAATTTTGGGTATCAAAATTTGAACTTCGAAAACACTGTAGCAATAAGGAACTACTGTTCACACTTATCAGAAGAATTTTAACTTAAAAATTCGTATGTTCCAACATAGAAATATTTTTTAAAAATGAAAATTTGAACTTTACTTCATAAACAGATGAACTTTGAAATTTAATGTTAAAGTCTTTAACTTTTGGTATATGTGAAATTAGTCTATTGACCAACCAAAATTTGAACTTTGAGTGTCAGAAGTATTAAATACGGTTGGTGAACAGATAGTTTTTCAGAGTAACCGTTGGGTAACATCTCTAATAGATAGATCTTATATTTAACGTATCGTTAAAACCTAAATCTATAAATAGGACTTCATTTGAAGTTATGAGTAACGAATTTACACAGTATATACTGAAACTTTATCAAATTCTCAACTTAAAGTCTTTTACTCTCATACTTCATTTTTCTGAACTTCAACTTTCATATACATTCTAAATTAGAGAGTTCATTCTTTGTAATCAATCTTATCTTCATCTAGAAGAAAGATTTTCTTGTGATGGAATATTACAAGGGATTTGGAAAATACTTAGTTATAGTGCAAAGAGAAGGGTTGTAAGCTCTAAGAATAGAGCATCAAAGTTGTACTGAGACAATTGCAAGAAACCCACTGAATTCTTTCAAAATAGTGGATAATCTCAAGCAGTTGTTTGGGCACTAGACGTAGGTCAAAATAAAGAGACCGAATCAGGATAAACATCTGTGTCTTCCCTTCTCTTTTACTGATTTTACCTTATTGTATCTTCATACTCTGTTTTATTGTCATTCTTGCCTTCATCACTCTTCTAACTTTTGCAGAAAATTTTAAACTTCCCAATTCACCTCCATTCTTGGGAAGCCAGCTTATCTAACATAAGTTAGATCTGCTTTAAATTGTTATATTTTATGCAAGAAATGTAATGATATATTTAACTATTTGGTTTTCAGTCTGTAAAAGTAAGTTAGAATAAAATAAAATTTTCTCATAAAAAAATAATAAAATAAAGTTTGGGTAAAAGTAAATTTGTTGTAAGTTGTTATGCTTGAATTATTCTTTTTGTAAAAGTAAGTTTAATAAGCTAAAACTCGTTTGAAAGATAAAAGTTAAAAACACTTTTAGATGTATAATTACTCAAAATGATATAAATTTTATAATATAATATTATGTAATTAAGGTATATATGATTTATAATAATAATAATAATATAGTTAATTTTAATTATTAAAAATTAATATAAGTGAAAATACTTCCCTACCTAAAAAAATATATATCCAAACATCAATTATGTAAACCCAAAAGAAATCTCTCCTTTAGTTGTCAAAAAGTTTGTTTAATCCTATTTTCATTTTTCAAAAAATAAATTTACAATTTGCCAAATACATTACCAAGAAAAATGAAGTTGTAAAACCATAGTTAAATTTTCAAAATGATAAACTAAACAACAAATTTTTAAGTCAACCAATTATTGAAGTTTGGTGTTAGTCTTAGATGATGTATAAATGAGTAATATTCATTGGAACTAGGAAGATTAAATGGAATTTCATGAAATTAGGGGATCAACAAATGTTTTCAAGCATTATTTTCATAAGGATGAGATAATCCAAATTCATGGAAAACGGCATAAAAAAAATTGCACAATAAAGACAAAGTTCTTGAAAGAGATTTGTTAGCTTTTAAAGGGAACAAGACACAAATTTCTTCATCTAAAACTTGGTTTGTTGTCTTTTGTTTTTATTCAGATAATTTTAAGGGGGAATTAGTATTTGAGACTTAAATAAATTATTTATTTAATTTTAGGACATGTAATTGATTAAATTAGAAAAAGAAACTAATGATCCTAAAATGATATTAATTTCTCTGCCAATTATTAAAATACCCATACTTTCTCCTCTTTCCACCATCATTGGCATTGGTGATTGCTCAAGGGCAAAATCTAAAAAAAAAAGTTGCAAAGTAATAATTTATAATAAAAATTTAAAATAATGAGTTACAAATTTATAGTAAGCAAGTTATAAGATCTAGAAAGAAGAAATTATAGAGTATTGAATAATTTATAATAACAATTTGAAAAAATTATTGTAAATTTAAAGTAAGAAAGTGGTGGATTTTGAAAAGAAATGTACAAATTAATATAATAATTGTTAGTAATAAAAATTGTGAAATTGAGTTGCAAATTAAGAATATATAAATTGTAAATATTCGGGATGAAGTAGAAAAATTATTGACTTCCTACTAGTGCACAATTGACTGATTTCTAACTGTGTGATACTAATGATGTTGGAAGAGGACAGAAGTTAATGATATTTTTATAATTCAATAATGGAATTAATAAAATTTTATGACCATTGATCTCTTTTCATAATTCAATCAATTACACATCCTCAAATTTAATAAATTGATTATTTTGATTTCAAATAATAATTCTCCTTAATTTTAATGTATATCTTTTTTCATATCAAAACACATTCTTGCTATATTTTATGTTAATCAAATATCATTTTTACATTAAAAAGAAAATCATTTTCACAATTTTTTATCCTATGTCCATAACATATCGTCCAATCTCTCTCCCATTTTCCCATCAACAAGAGATTAACAAAATTTGAAAAGTAAAATTACATATTACTTTAAAAAATACTCGGTACAAATTCTATGAATTATAAAAAGTTGAAATTGATTTGAAGCTAATATTTCCACCTCGACACTCCCTTCTATACAGTGAACTGAGAAAGCGCTCGTTGGCCACCTGAGAAAGCATCGGCGGCGCTCCTCTTCGAATCTGAAGTGAAGATGCTTTCTTCCACCGCTGCAAGGTACTCCTTCCTCAAATTTCCTCTCTTTAGTACTTCTTCCTTCCTTCTCTCTTTCCCTTCTTCCCTCACTTTCAACACCTTTCTTCACTCCCATTCCCCAAATCCAAACAGCATCCGCGTGCTATTACTGAACTCAATCGCATGCTCTATATGCGTCCCCCACCATCTAGACGCCATATTACTAAGATTTTAGGATCTCTTCTGAAGATGAAACAGTATCCCCGGGTTATCTCACTTGTTGAACAAGCGGAGTTCAAGGGCTTCACGCCAGATTTATTTTCCCCGAGCATCTTGATCAATTGCTTCTGCCATGTGGGTCAAATGGATTTTGCTTTCTCTACATTGGGGAAGATTCTCAAGATGGGCTGTCAACCAGATATCGTAACTCTGACCACACTAATTAAAGGACTCTGTTCTAATCAAGAGGTTGTAAAAGCACTAGATTTCTACGATGACATCATGGCAAAAGGATTTCATCCTAACGAAGTTACTTACGGAACTTTAATCAATGGGTTATGTGAGATCGGCAAAACAAGATCTGCTGTTAAAATGATGGATAGAAAGGGAGTTAAGGCCGATGTAGTTGCGTACAGTACAATCATTGATGCACTTTGTAAAGATGGACTAGTCATGGAGGCACGTGATTTGTGTTATGAAATGATTGATTGTGGGATTTCTCCTGACGTTGTCAACTACACTAGTTTAATACATGGTTTTTGCAGCATGGATCAGTGGCAAGAAGCAAATCAATTACTCAATGAAATGGTATTGAAAGGCATCAATCCAGATGTTGTCACCTACAATAGTTTAATACATGGTTTCTGCGGTATGCGTCAATGGCAAGAAGCAAGTCGATTGTTCAATGAAATGATAACGAAAGGTGTCAGCCCTGATGTTTCTACCTTTAGTATATTGGTTCGTGCTTTTTGTATAGAAGGAAAGATTATAGAAGCTCAAGCTATGTTTGCTAAGATGTTGAAGTGTGGTCAAAAACCTAATAACTTTACCTACAGTGCTTTGATGGATGGTTATTGTTTGAGTGGTAATATCATTGAGCTAAAGGAAGTATTTAAGAGGATGATCCTAAGTCATTTGGCACCTCATGTTATTATTTATAGTATATTGATCAATACATATTGTAAGAATAAAATGGTAAATGAAGCCGTGGAAGTCTTTAAGGAGACGCGCTTTAAGAATTTGGTCCCCGACACTGTAACATACAGTACTCTTATTGATGGTTTGTGCAAATTAGGGAAATTCTCTTGTGTACAAAATCTTATTTTTGAGATGCATGACAATGGTTGTTCTCCTGATATAATCACTTACAATAGCTTGTTAGATGCACTTTTCAAAAACCAAGATCTAGATAAGGCAATTTCCTTTTTTCAACAAATTGTCAATAAAGGAATTCAACCAAATGTGCACACATTCACCAGACTTCTTGATGGTTTGTGCAAAGGTGGTAGACTAAATGACGCTCTAGAGATTTTTCAACATCTTTTGGATACAAGCCATGGTCTAGATGTCAAAGCATATACGGCTATGATCCATGGACTTTGCAAAGAGTGTTTGTTTGATGAAGCAATCGCCTTGTTTCTTAAAATGAAAGAGAATGGCTGCCTCCCCGATGTTGTAACTTTTGAGATAATAATTGGATATCTTCTTGGCAATAATGAGAATGATAAGGCAGGGAAGATTCTTTACAAAATGATTGATAGAGACTTGTTGAAGACAGAAAACAAGGTGGAATGCTATAGCTCAAATTCAAGCTACACATTAATTTATGTTTAACTATCATTAGCGGTTGGCAAATTGTTGTATATTTCATGTTTGAGAAGCTGACTACATAATCTCATATTTTACTTCGTGAATTTCATTGATGAATGTTTTTACAAGCATGTTTGATGACATGGCAACTTGAAAAGTAGATGCTGCTTTATGGTTTTTATGAGCCAAAATTGAAAATTTTCTTTCTTGCTTGCTTTATGATCTTAAAAAAGATTGTTTAGTTGTATCAGATTATCACTTCCAATGAAAACTATAGCATATACTTGAACCAATTTTTGTTACAGAGTTTTAATCCTAAATTTTAACTTTTGATGTACATAGGTTGACATTTTGCCGTAAGTACTCCAGAGAAGTTGGACAATTCATGTCGATTGAGTTTCTTGAGTAGAAGCCGCGAAATTTTAGTATCAGTTTTTGGTTGGATTTTATAGATGTTATAGGTTGATGTCATGGTATGTCCAAAATCATTTATTATATGCTAACGTTGTTTACGTTTGTGTAATTGGTTGTGGTATTCAGGTATAGGCGTATAGCTGAGATATTATATAATCTTGACTAGTTGTTTGATAATCTTGTCATTTTATTTGTAAAACTTGCCCCTTGGTGGCATATCTAGCGCTGCACACGGAAAACCGAAACCCGGACAACCTGCTTTAATCTGGATGGACTTTGCCCAGAATGAACTGGTTTGAGCAACCTAGAACTTGAAGTCTGGGCTAGGCTGGTTTCCCGTGTAAAACTGGGCTACGTACTGCCCGTTCAAAACAAATGTCCTGGCCTGGCCGGGGATTTTTTTTAAATATATAAGCCTTCAGAAGTCATGAACTCTAATCCCCCATCCTCTATCACTTTTCTTCTTCAACTAGACCTTCACCTCCTTCTCATCACTACCCTTTCATGCTTTGCCCCTTCGTTTCCTGTTTTCATTCATCTCTTCCATCCTTCATTGGTGTCTTTTGAGCTCATCGTCACCATCCTTCAATGTTCTCCAAGCCTATTCTTTATCTCCGTGCTTGTTCGAACTTTGTTTTCCTAACCACATTGGGCAATTTAGGGCTCCGTACGGTGTGTAAAGAGCTACAGTACTTTAGTTCTTGCTAAATCTTTTCTTCTGTAATGGATTGCAGTTTTTCAATGCTTATTTGAAGTTCTGTATCTCATTTCATGGGTTTTGTGATTGAGTCTATGTCTGCTGGTGATGCCGCTGCTAGAACTAGTGTTGGCTGAGCTCTTGGATCTGTTTTTTTTTACTTTCATTTTTTTCTGTTATATGTCCTCTGTTCTAGTTATAGTTTGTTGTGAACTTGGTATGCTTTCTGCTATTGTGTTTGTGGGAGCTGTTGGACTTGAAATGGATATTTCAATTGTGCATTAAGGTGTTTTTCATTTTCTTAATATATATAAAGAAGACAATTTTATTAACTATGAAACCAAAATACAATCAGTAGTTGATAGAATATCATGACCTATATACAGTAAAAAGAAGTGACAATTAGGAGAGAACAGGGGATGGTTTTGTTATGAAGAGGGAGTAACTTCCCTTATTTGTTGTCATGTTATCAGTTATTGTGTTGTCTGTTGTCATGTGTTTGTGAGTCAGTTTAGGTTATATGATGTGTTGTCAAAATCTTTTGTTGGTGTCTTGCAAAGTTAGTAGTTATTAGTTATAATGTCTTGGTAGTGTAATCTGACTTATGGGAAGATATGTGAAAGTGTTATTCAGACATATATTAGAGATTCTCCATTTTGGCTTTGTTGGACTATGAACTTCAGATTCTGATTCATAATCTAATAAAGAGTTTCGCTCTTCCTTTCTTTCAAAGTCTTGCCTTTTTATCATTAGTTCCCAAGGGGTTCCCAAGAATTTGTGAATAGAGGATATAGCCCTTCTTTGCTCTAGTTCTCTTGCAAGATGTGATTTAATAAAACCCACATGAAATGAGCGAAAGTAGTTAGCTAAGGTGTTTATTTTATGGGATAAAGGATGTTTTAGTCCTTAAAAGTTTTTCCAAGTTTTAATTTAGGCTAATTGGACTATATTTTTGTTTAAAAAATGCAAAAACATAACGGTAAAAGTTTGAATAATCAGTTAATATTTGCATTCTTTTTTAAAAATTGCAATCCAATTAGATTTAATAATCTATGTGTCAATTCAAGCCAGCTAATTATTAGTTGCGTCATCTCAATTTTAACAACATTAATGTCATTTTGGAGGACAGAGGGATTAAAATTACTAAGTTTTTGAAATATTAATGACCAATTATTTAATGATATAAAGTTATAAGAAGTTATTTAATGAAAATGAAAATACAAGGACTAATATGAAAATTTGGGGAAATTTTACAAACCAAAAGGTCCTTTACCCGTTATTTTTGGTATAAGTATTGCGTACCCGGGAGTTATAGGTTCAGAAATAGACCAATTTGAAGTTATTGTAAATAATGAAAAAAAAGGAAATAAAAAAAAATTGATCTTTAGGTGAAATTACAAAAAAGTACCCGAAAGAATGGATAATTATATTTTAACAAGGCTTAAGGGCAAAACGGTCATTTTTTAAATTAAAAGAAAAATGTGAATAATGAATTGAAGACCTAAAAATGAAAAAGTTGGTATCATAAAATACAAAAGAAATTGGGAAAAATAGAGAAATACCATTAAGTGTGAAAAAGAGCAAAGATGTTATTTTTCCTAGTTAAACAGAAAATAAAAAAAATTATATTTGGACCCTAAGAATTAAGAATATTTACAAGTTAGCCCTTAAGAATGTCTTCAACAGGTGGGGGAAGGAGAAAGAAGTTTGGGAAAAATTACACCTAATGACTCGAAAGTTTCAAGAATTATATATTAGCTCCGGTCAAGGATATTTTTGTAAATATGAACAATTATAGTCAAAATGAAGCTCTCAATGACATAGACCCAATGAAATATAGTATGGAATTTATTAAGGTCAAAATAATATTTATTGGGTGATTAGGATTTAATATCAATATTTTACCCGATAAAAGTCAGTTTAGACTGCAGAAAAAGTATTGATCCAAAGATAATGATTGAATCTTAATAAAATATATTTTGGATCTAGATAATGATTTTGGACTAAAAACAATTGTTGGATAATCCTGTACCAATTTAATAACAATTTTAGCAAAAATACTTAATTGGTACAGGTAAATTTAATCGGTAAAGAGTATTTTGATCTATTAAAGTTTATAATACAATTTTTGGCCAAAAAAAGAAAGTAGAAGACGATTGAAAGTGCAGATGGGGATAAGGAGGGAAATAATTAAAAAGCTTTATGAAAACTAACCCAAATTAGTTAGTAAACCCAACTATATTATTCATGTATTACGTATCTCTCCTAAAGCCTTGAGTTAAGCATTTCTTCTTCATATTTCATGACTGAAACAGACCAAGAAGAGGGGGAGAGAGCACGGAAATTTGAAGAGCAAAAGAGAGAGTTTGAAGGCAAAGTGGAAAGCTAGGTGATTAAGGTAAGTATTTATCCTTCCTATCTTGTGATTCTAAGTATCTAGGAAGGGTTTCATGTAGTTTTCATCCTTCTTTTACTCTTGTAAGTTTCATCCTAGAGAGAGAGAAGAGAGAGAAAATGGAGTCATGAAGAAACTAAACTATAGAAATGCTTAGAAATGCTTCAAGATGCAAGAATATGGCATTGGATTTCAAATTGATCGGGTAGTTATTTTTTTACATTTTTCTAAAAATTTCTGCCTATTTAGAGTTTGAAATAGAAAGAGAATTCCATGATTTTGACCCCCAAAATGGATTCCTTGGGTCCAAATTATACAAATACAAGTGTGTTGTACAAGAAATATCTCAAGGAAAGCAAAATGAAATTGTTAGTCCAAGTATGTATATTTTGTGAAGGGGGTCATCAAATTAGTGGCTAATGACCTTAAATTGTGTTATATTAGGGTTCAAGAAAGTGTTTTAAGATCAATGGAAGTGCCCATAAAGTTTGGAGATCTTTGGAAAGCAAGAAGGTAGTTATTTTCCCATTTATGCCTGATGTTATCATGCTTGATTTTCATGATTCTATAACTATGCCATATATTTGATTGGATGCTTAATGTGATAATATGATTGCATAAATGATGATTGCTACTGAGATTCTTTGAATCTCACCCCCCTTCAATGACTAACCATGCTAGGGAGAACCAATGCAAAAGAGTTAAGGAAGGAGCAAAAGGCATGAAAAAGGAAATGATGTTGCAAGTCATTATGTTAATGTGAATGGTTATTTGTATCTTGTTTTATATGAAATTATAAAATAGTGATTATTATGTTAATGTAGTGGAAAATGCATGAGAATTTCCAGTTCTGGATATCGTGATATTAAGTTATATTCTACCGAGTTTCATGCCAAAATGAGTTCATTTATAAGGGTTTTGGCAAGCAAATGGTAATATAGACTGAAACAAGGCATTTTCCAGATGTGTCTATTTCATTTACCCTTGTTCTATACTTAATGTGAAGTTAGATTTATGATATTTTTATACCAGATAAAGGGCATCTCAAACTTTAATATGACACTTAATTCACCTCATTTGTAGTTGTGTACAATAAATGGTGAATTTTCAAAGTTAGGGTTTGGAATAGGACAATATTGGGAAAACTGGAAACTGAAAGTTAAGTACTGAAAATTTCAAAAAATAACATATAATCATATAGAGCTCTAAAAATTAAGTGGCTTATATGTATAAAAATATCTATGTCTTCAGTTTTATATGCCATTGATTTGAAGTTAATTGGAGCTATATAATAGGAGATATGGAGTTTTTCCCAAAACTATTCTAGTAAGAGTTGGATTTTGACCCTTTATGATTTAAGTTATCACCATACCCTGTACAAGTAAAATACATGTACAAGAAAAATATATCTAGAAAGAGGATATATAGGGCTTTCCAATGACATAGAAAATGCATAAATTGGCTCATGGTAGAGTGAGATATGAATTTTTAAATATAAGGCCAAAATCCTAGGGAAGAGAAAATGACCAAATGTATAGTAAATATTTGATAAATAAACTGTATAAATTGGTCAAGAGAATGCTCTATTTCATATTTTTTCCATGTATATAAGGTTTTTATCTATTTTTAGAGACTTGAATCACTATGAAATGATTTTTCTAAATTCAGTCGGTAAAGTGAAAACTATCATATGAACAGTAACCGAAAATTTTGGAAATTCTGATTTTTATTCTTATGTGATTCAAGCTTAGGATAAAGTATAATCAGACTTAAAAAGAGTCTAATTCATGAAAAATGAGTCTAAAAAGTAAAGTATTATAGAAAATAGTCGGGGAGCTCTCGATAGAGATATTGATTTTTGCACCTTTGTTCAGCCCCCACTTGTTGTTGTCATTAGGCGGTGGTGGATGAAAAGTAGTTGTATGTTATGTACTTTGCCTTTTTTGGCCTTTAATAGATTCGCATTTTCAGATTTAAAAAAAAAAAAAAAGAAAATGCTTGGGGAGAATCACTCTATCCAACTGATGTGTAATAGGCTATTTTGTGTAGTATGATATTTGGTAGCATGTGTTCCGAGTTCCCACTTGTTTTAATAGTGGATATACAGTAAGGGAGGTATATTTTGATTGAAGGGGTGCATATTTTGAATGTAATGGAGTTGAAACTTTTGTATGTTTGTGTGTGTATTTTGATTATAACTGGTTGGCTCAGTTGTTGAGTCTTACGTAGGTGTGTGCATGATGGGAATAAATTTGTTGTGACTCTGTATATTAGAGGGCTTTTGGTATGCTGCTGATCTGAAACACATCACAAAAAGTGATTTTTTCTCTAGAGCCGTTGTTATAGTGGTGATTGCTTTGTGTGTTTTTTTCCATAGCCCATGGCTGTTATTTGACTTGCTACAATGGTTTTTTTTCCCCCTTTATTTGCTGTCTTGATGATAAATTATATATAGTTGCTGGTTTATTTTTATCAGGGTGAAAGTTTCACGTTTATATGTATTTCTTAAAGTTTATTGCGGCTGATTGGACCCATTTTGTGAAAGTTCCAGGTTTTTGCATCAAAATTACAGCACCTCTTTATATAAGTGGAGCACATGTTTGCCCAAAGAGGACCATTTTGATGTTTTTTTATTACATTTCGATGTACAACAGCTCTTGTTTTATGGTTGCTATTTGATGTTTTTTAATTTTTATAATACAAGTGTAACGGCTCTTATTTATTTATTTATTTATTTTTCCGATTTTGATGGTTTTGCTCTCCATTTGCAGTTCTGTTGTGTCCCATTTGGATGTTTTAGTATGCCATTGGGCTTATTTGTAATGTGAAGTCAGAATTCCAATTGGACTTATTTTGATCTGTTTGAGCTAGAGATCAGTGGAGGACCAGGTTTAGTATTTGGGCCGCACATGTTTGACGAAAGAGATAAAATAGTTTAGACGAGAAAACAAGGTTGTAGTAGACTAGAACCAGGTTCTGGTGTAGCCAGGTTGGACCTGTCTGGCCTCGTCTAGTCTCCGATTCTGCCTGAGTTAGACCAAACCACATACTTAATCCATGAACCTGTGCCTCATACCAGACTAGGCTTCGAGTTGCTAGTTAGCTGGTCTTTGAGCACCCATAGGCATATCATTGACAAAAAAAGAGTTAATTACATTATCTTTAATTTTAAAAAATAGTTTTTGAAGTATATATATATTTTGAGGACTAATGCTTTATTAGGATGAGGGAAAAGAAAATAAAGAGGAGAAAAAATGAAGGGGATGAAAAGTGGAGAGAAAATATTTTCTCCCTTATGTTTGGATGAGAAGAGAAAATATAAAAGAGAGAAAACTCATTTATTTCATAACAGCTATAATACTCTTATTTTAATAGAGCTAATATATATTATATAAATAAAAATAACTTATATAAATGATATTTTTATTTACGCAACTTATTTTATTCAATGAGCTGATGGCGGTGGGTGATTGATAATTGGTGGAGGCACGGTGGTTGGTGAACAACGACTAGTGGCTACTACGTGACGGTTGTTGATAGTAGTTAGCGAGTGGAGGCGGCGGTGGTCGATGACCGATGACAACTGGTGGCATAAGCTCGTGACCAGTGGTGGTGATAGTTGGTAAATGGTGATCAGCGATTGTGGTGGTAGTTAGTGGACGGTGGTAGCTAGTGGGCGCCAATGACAAAAGTTTGTTAATTATGGTGATAAGTAATATCAATATATACAATACATTTTATAAAAGTAATTTTGAAAAAAATTTCTCTTCATAATCTCTCCACTTTTGGAGAGAAAATTTAGAGGAAAACATATGAGTTTCATATATTTTTTCTCTCACTTTTCCTCTCTGACCATTTTTTTTTGCTATCCAAATGGGAGAAAATATGTTTTTCCCTTATTTTCCCCATACTTTTCTCTTTTTCCTATTTCTCTCTCTATCCAAACAAGGGGTAAAGGATGTAAACTATAACATCTAGCATTTTCATATATTTTTGGTGTAGATTTTGTCATAAATCTCTAACTATTTTATCTTGTCATAAATGTGGAATAACTTAAACTTTTCCTCTTACTTACATTTTATATTTTGTCTCATCTTATAACTAACTTTGAAAAATTATAACTAAATATAAGAATATTAAAATTAGCAAACTTTGATTGATTTAAAGCTATAGATATCCTCTATAATAGAAAAAATATAGTTATAGAGGTTTGACATTATTTTGATCCCTAAAATTAATGAAAACCGTGGCTGACACAATGACTGCAAATTCCAAATTTTCTAGAATTTTAGCCTAATTTTAAAATCTCATATCTCATGCTTCCTATTTTCAAATAACACAAATAAACACTCATTTTAAAAGCCTACGAGTCCTCTAATTATAAAAGCAAAAATGACAAATTTGTGGATTTGTTTAACCATTCAATTTTTTTTTTTTGTAAAAACTGTCTAGTATTTACTCACTACTTTGAACTTCAATTAGTCATGTCGAGTTCCAAAATAAAAGGAAGTTCTCTTAAAGACTTTTTCTATATTCACACATTCTGGAACCCAAGATGTGATCTTGGAAGGGATAGGGAGAGATGGAGAGAGAGTATGTGATTTAATAGAAGATTTAGTTAAATTTAAAAAAAATTATAGAAATTATTTTATGGAGTTATTTTGGAATATATTAAATTTTTTTAAAATCTTGTTATTTTGGATATCTAGTAGTAAAAAAAAATAAATAATTTTAAAAGTGAGTTTAAATTTTGGAATAACTCATTTAATAATTTTTTTTCTTTAAAAGAAATCATATATTTTAAATAATAATCTAAAATTTATCCTAAATCTAACATATATATATATATAATCCTATTATTACTATCTCATTAATCCCATTTTTGCCACAAAAATCAGAGCCACTCTAATCAAGAATGCTTTCAATCTTTCTTTCTTCATAATTTTCTCTCATTCCTTATTCCAGCCAAAATATTCATCTACTTATTATATACTCACACATTCTCAAGCTCTAGGCTTTCATCCTTCATCTTTTAGTCGTTATATCTCCTTCTTGTTAAAGCCACGCCCACGTCACCATCTGCTTATCATCCAAATCGGTAAAAGTAAGCGCACCTCCTTTTACTGTTTCACTCTCTCAATTATTATATTATTAAATTACCATATTAAATGTTTCTTGTCTTGTTTTGCTCTGTCGTTGCCGCCTTTCTTTATTATTAGCATTATTGTTGCTGATTTGTACAGACGGCCTCTTTCTTTATTATCCCTTACTCCTACATACATCATATGTTAAATTTTCTTTTGTTTCACGGTGTCTTAGTAACATTCTTGATTGGTGTCCCGATCTTATGTTGCCATTTCATTTTTATAGAACCATATGTCAAATTCTTTTACGGCTTCCCACTGAGCAACAAAAAAAAAAAAGATTTGATAATAAACATTTGCATCACTGGACAATAAGGGATGGCATGGTGGAACATTTGTTTATATATATATATATATTTTAATTTTTATTTTCTTCTTTCTCAAGATAAGTATGAAATCATATCTTTACTCTTTCAAAGAAAAGCTTCATAAGTATTGAAATTAATTTCTTTAATTTTATCCCATGACTCAATAAGATGATTTCTATACCCAATTGATAATTAAGAATTTTAGAAGTTTTATTTCAGTGAGAACCATATAAACTTAAAATAAAGAGAATTATGATTAATATTTAAGGATGCAGTCCATTGTTGATGGAAGATAAATTTGAGTAAATATATTAATATCTTTATGTGATAATAATTTTAGGTGGTATTGATGAAACTTGCACTGCTGTGATTGAATCTTAATGGAAGAAAAATGAGATCTATACTACTAGTCCCAACTGGTGAGTGTATGGATGATAATGTGTCATCATTCATTTTGTACCTTCTCTATCTTCCCTAACCTCGAATAATTTTTACTTATTCCCCTTGTTGTGTATCCTTCCTTGTTTGGTAAGCAAATCCAAAACATGTTTTTCTTCCTTTTCTTTTTACACTTCTAGATCTTAAAACTAGCTGAGTTTAATTTCCAATTACAATAATTTTTCCTCTTTTTATAATTTACTTATAGTTCTTCAATCTTAATAATCTTATGATGATTTTGATGAGATAAGCATCGGTGATGAAAATCATTATCATTAGCATTAAAATTAGTATTGTGAACATGCTACTGTGTTGTTATATATACTTACATACATATATATATTATCTTGTTTATTGTTATTGTTTATTTTTATGTCTTTGTTGCCATAATTTTACTACATTTCTTTTTCTTTCCTTCAACCATTTTTGGAGCATATGAGTTCCAAATTATCATATTTTCTTGTAAAAACAAAATCTTAATTTTGACATTTTAACTTTAAATATTTTATATCTAATTTCATAATTTTTTCGCTTTCTTTTCTCTTTTAGCAAGTCGATGACCTACATAATAATAGACTTGCTCTTTTTATTTAAAAAAATTGATTAACTAGTGAATCCCAATTTTTTTTACTTTAAATTACTTTTTAAAATAAGTAGAAAATTACTTTTTTTTTTAAGATTTTGATTTTTTTATAAAGTTTAAAGTCTAAAAATTTTTAAAAGTACATTTTATATAAAAAAGTGATTTTTTCATTAAAAAATTAAAACAAATGGCCTCTTACCTTTTTTGCATTCATACTACGTAAATGAAAACCTACTTGTACTCGATACATATTTCATATAATATATGTAACATATTTTATAATACATATCATAAGTTTTTATTTTTAAAAAGGTTTTAAAATTACTAAAAACTTATAGAAATAACTATATTTTACATTTTTTTGTATTGAATATTTTATATTACTTTTAAAATACTTGTTTCAACTTCAAAATTTTCACATTCTTTTTTATTTTTGATGCGTTAATTTATCAAATATACATATGATTTTATATGTATATCTCCTATGCTTATACCCTAAAATCTTAAAATTTATCATATGTAACATATTATATCGTGCCATAGTTGATACTTATAATCTATATCTAGGCATCATATATTCTTACTAATTAAACCAACATTGACAATTTATTAAAATATGATTTAAAGATGAATATAATATAAATTAAAATTCCATTATTAAATTAAAATTAAAATCTAATACATATTTATAAATATATATATAATATAAATAGACTTTTTGGCCAAAAAATATGAATAGATTGAAAATATATTTAATTCATAAAATATAAATAATTTTTATATAATTTAATTAATTAAAATATATTTAAATACATATTAAATATTTTATTAAATATATAATAATTCATATTTGTGTGTGTTTGAAAAGAAAGGGAGGGATATCCATATGTTTTACTTTTTACTTTTTTTAAGAGAAGAAAGTGGGTGGGTGAAGAAGCGGAGAGGGGTACGTGTCAGATAAACAAAAAAAGTTAAGCATCAATCTTGCTTTTAGCAACACCTGAATCTACGTGTCAAAAGTCTGAAAATGAAAAAAATATTCACAAATCGGTGTTGAACCTATTTGTGGAAGTTGTAGCATCACGGTCAATAGTTTTGAACTTATTGTATATTGGTAAAAAAAAATTTCATTAGTATTTTGGTTAAAAAGTCCTTTTTGAATTTTGATTTTTATAAATTTTATTCTAAACTATGTTATTACGTCCGAAGAAGAAGAAAGAGTTTCATTCCCAAACCGGCAATCAACTGAAACAGAAGCTAATGCTTCGTTTTCTTCTGTCTGACATTGCCTTCGATTTGATTCATAGTGACTTGAGAAAGCATTCCATTCAATTTGCGTCTCTACAATAAACTGAAACAGAAGCTCTTTTTCGAATCTGGAGTGAAGATGTTTTCTTCCACCGCTGCAAGGTACTCCTTCCTCAAATTCCTCTCTTTAGTACTTCGACCTTCCTTCTCTCTTTCCCTTCGTCCCTCACTCTCTACTTCTTTCTTCATTCCCATTCCCCAAATCCAATCAGTATCCGCGACGCTGTTACTGAACTCAATCGCATGCTCCATATGCGTCGCCCACCCTCTAGACGCCATATTAATAAGATTTTAGGATCTATTGTCAAGATGAAACAGTATTCCAAGGTTATCTCATTTCTTGCTCAAGCGGAGTTCCAGGGATTCACACCAGATTTATTTACCCTGAGCATCTTGATCAATTGCTTCTGCCATGTGGGTCATCTGATTTTGCTTTCTCTAAATTGGGAAACATTCTCAAGATGGGTTATCAACCAGATACCGTAACTTTGACCACACTAATTAAACGACTCTTTTCTAATCGAGGGGTTGGGAAAACACTAGATTTCTACGATGACACTATGGCAAAAGGATTTCAGTTGGACGAAGTTACTTACGGATGGTTGGGTATTGTTGGACCGGTAATATCATTGAGATGAAGGAACTATTTAATAGGATGATTAAAAGTAGTTTGACACCTGACGTTATTAGTTGCAGTATATTGATCAATGCATATTCTAAAAGTAAAATGGTGGATGAAGCCATGGATGTCTTTGAGGGATTGCGCTATAGGAATTTGGTCACTGACATTGAAACTTATGCTTCTCTTATTGAGGGCTTCTGTAAATCAGGGAAAATCTCTTATGCAGATGATCTTGTTTATGAGATGTTTGACAATGGCTGTTTCCCTAATATAATCACTTACAATATCTTGTTAGATGCCTTTTTCAAAAGCCAACATTTGGAAAAGGCTACGTCTTTGTTCCAACAAGTTGTCAATAAAGAAATTCAACCTGATGTGTACACACACACCATACTTCTTGATGGTTTGTGCAAAGGTGGTGGACTAAATACTGTGCTAGAGATTTTTCAACATCTTTTGGACGAGGGTTGTCATCTAGATTCCAAAACAGATACAGTTATGATCCATGGGCTTTGTAAAGAGGGTTTGTTTGACGAAACAATCGTCTTGTTTCATAAAATGTAAGAGATGGCTGCCTCCCTAGTGTTGTGACTTGAGAGATAATTATTGTATATCTTATTGATAATAATGAAAATGATAAGGTAGGGAAGGTTCTTCGATTGATAGAGACTTTTAGAAGACATAAAACAAGGTGCGATGCTATAACTTAAATTCAATTTACACATTTATTTAGAATCTGAGTGTAAACTGTAATTACTTCCTTTTGTTTTGAGCAAAAGAGTGTTTTGCGTTATGTTCTCAGGCTTTTGCATTTTCCATTTTCTTTTGTTCTTATGTTTTTATATGTGAAATGAAAGCATGTCTTGTCTATCGTAGGAGTTGGTGAAACAAAATATTATGTAAAGCCATTAGAGAAGATATCTATTAGCTAAATTTTGGTAGGAAACAAAAACAAATATAGTCAATTTTCTGGATGAGGCTTCTCTATAGTTTCTTTTATGATGCGGTTTGGCCTTGCAAATGGAAAAATGTTCTGCTGTCTTTTATAAAAGAGATGACAGAAGTGGTGTTTTATCTTGGAGGATTCTTACTTATAATAAAAAAAGCTTTTAGTTTCTTTTCTGGTTTATTCATGATTTATTATTGGATAATCCTTTCCATCCATTGAGTTCCATGGTTTTTTCTGCATATTCTTTAGCATAAAAGAGCAGAACCTTTTACCTAGAAATATGGTGAGAAAAGGACAAATTCCCATTCTGAGGATTTAAAATAACCCATATATCTCTGCTTTATAAAATATAAAAAAAGAAAAAAACTTGAGCTATGATTACAAGGGCAAAATAGGCATTATCAAAGAAACGAAAAAAACAAAGGAAAGAAAGGTCCTTCCATGATACCAAAAGGGCAAGCAGATGACATTGCTTTCTTATTTATAAAGTGGCCCAATGTGTCTTCTTGTTTTTGGGGTTTCTGAGGTTGAGCTTATTTTCATAGAATCCTTGTTTGAAACTTAAAATTAGATCTTCTTTAGCATTTAGCCTTACAAGAATTAGTAGTTCCGCGTTTATTGGTTTTGATTTACAGGTCTCGCTATCATTGTTAATTCTTCATGGGGAGGCTGATAATGTAAAAGATCCTTCTGTGAGCAAGCAGTTTCGAAAGAAGCTTAAGCTTTACAAGGATACGTATAATTCTCTTCTCAAGAGTGAGCCTGATGTTGTAATAATCGAAGTTTTCAATAATTCATCGCTGGGCTTGATAATTACACCTCAAAATATATTTCTTCTTCCTCTTGGCGAAGACTCTGCGTCTTTATCTTGTTGGTGAAGATTATTCAGATTGTTTTCATGGAAAGTTAAAATCAAAGTTGTTATTGTTTTCACGGAAAGTTAAAGTCAAAGTTCTTATTGGAAAAAATGAGTATGCTAAGGTGGAGAAGCTTCTTGATGAAATGATTGCTAGAGGCTTGCTCAAGAAATAAAACAAGGTTAAACTCTATATCTGAAATTCAAGTTACACATGTATTTATGTTTACTTTCATTAATGGTTTACAAATACTTGTATATTTTGTGTCAGTAAAGCACAAAGCACTACAAAATAAGTTGACTGTTTTTATGCGCATAATATTTTCCTTTACAAGTTTAATAGGTGAATGCTTTTTTGATAGCAGAGCAACTGGAAAAACACCTGCCGTTGTGCTTTTACTAAACAATTTGAAAAGTGCTTGCCATTATGTCTTTTATCAACCAAAATTGAATGTATTCTTTAGTTCTTGCTTTATGATCTTAGAAAAGCTTGTTTAGTGGCATGAAATAATCACTTTCTACTAAAACTATGCCATATACTTGAACCAAAGCCTGTTAGGAATTTTAAGTCTACATGTTTACATTTGATGTACATTGGCTGACATTTGGTTACCAATACACCAGAGAAGTTGAAAGTTGCAAGTGCGTCCAATTTCTTGAGCCGAAGGTGAGAATTTGT
Organism: Adenanthera pavonina; assembly: GCA_026686845.1. Taxonomy (NCBI): domain Eukaryota; kingdom Viridiplantae; phylum Streptophyta; class Magnoliopsida; order Fabales; family Fabaceae; genus Adenanthera; species Adenanthera pavonina. The sequence continues at coordinate 44,706,501 of JAIVEN010000001.1, read as the reverse complement.
TGTAATAATCAAAATTTCTTGGACAAGTATTCATATGTTATATGTTGATGTCATGGTACGTCCAAAATCACTTGTTGACGTAAGATAGGGTCTAGTATCTCTGTACTTTTTTTTTAAATAAAGAAGCAAGTCGATTGGTTGCATTGGTTACCTCATGAACAATGTAAGGAAAGCAAGTCGGTTGGTAATCAATCGACTAGCTTTTTTTTTTTTTTAATTTTCTTTCACCAGCCTTTTTTTTTCACAGATATATATATATGTGTGTGTGTGTGTGTGTTTTTTTTTTTATAGATATGATAATATAGTAATGTTATTTTTGCTCTTATTGCATTATTAATATCATAATTTGTATTATAACTTGTGTTATATTTAATAAAAGGAATTAAATTAAGAGGGAAACTTTAGAATTTTATTTTTAAAAAATTAAGAATATAATAAATTATTTTTAATATGTGGTAAAAATCCTTCAATTACCTTATAATATAATATAAGATGAATGAAGTAACAACAATACAATAATTTAATGTATATAATGATTAGAATTAATGATTTTTATAATTATGAAAAAAAATAATAGTTTAGAAAATAAAAAAAATGGGGATTCATTAGTTAATCAATTTTTTTAAATAAAAAGAGTAAGTTTATTGTGTATACTATTGACTTACTAATGGGTAATTTTTTCAAAGATAAAAAGATATTTCAAGACGTGTAATAAAAAATATTTTTAAATCATTAGTTTCAGTTGAAAAGTTAATTTATCTCAATTAGAAATTTAATTTATATAACATGGAAATTTTTAAATTGGTTCTGCTTAGGAAATATTGTTAATTCTAGGTAATTACTTGTTTTTCCTCCTTTTTATTTACCATTCAAAAGCAAGTCGATTAGTGCTCAAGACTTGCTTTTTTTTTTAAAATAAATTGAATTTTATTTTAATCAACTTTCTTTTTTTTATTTTTTTTTTCAAACATGGTCTTTCTTACCTAATTGACTTGCTTTTTTTTTTTAATAAATGAATTTTATTTTAATCAATTTTTTTTATCTTAATTTTTTTTAAATATGGTCTTTCTATCTCAAGAGATTTTTTTCTCATAATATAATATGTAGTAATTTGTTATTTTTATTCCTTATTTATTATATTATTAGTATTGTAAATTATGTATATTTAATGAAATAAGTAAAATTAATAGAGGTAAAATTTAAAATTTTTATTTTTTTAATTTAAAAATGTAATAAATGTTTGTCAGTATATATAAAATCTCTCTTATTATCTTATAATATGGGACAAAAAGAATAATAAAAATACAATAATTTTGTTTGTATTATGATTAGAATGAATTATTTTTATAAATAGAAAAAATAGCTTATAATAAAAATTATAACTAGTTTATTTTTAGGAGATAATTTTTGGTAAATAAATCTATTAAATATCAAATAGTGTGTTTTTATTTTTTTAAAAAATAAAGTAGAAAATTTCCCCTTCATTTTACTATTATTATTTTTTAATTTTTTAATTGATGGAGTCAAATATATTCTCTCTTCAAAATGAAGCATGTTGTATATTCACGAGTCTGTATGCATTGTATAATTTGGTCAGGATTCCAATCCTGACTAGATTCTTGAATAATATTTTTTTGACCAAATTTTTTTACAGCTTGCAAATTTTGTTTAATTCAAATTCCCTTTTCTCATCCTCATATTTTACACGCGTGCTTTTGAGTTAAAGGCGTTTCAAGTTTTTTTTTTTAACTTTTTGTTCCTCATAATAGATGTTGCGTGAAAGATATTTGGAGTTTTTTTTTTCACTTTTGGTACCTCATGTACAACACTTGAAAGACATTTCAACTTTTTTTTAACTTTTGTGTCTTATGATAGACGTTGCATGCAGAAAGGCAGAGAATCTCTGCATGCAACATCTAATATGTACTTCACTTATTATTTGAAAAAATAATACTCTCTCCGTGATTCTACAGGAATAATAGTTATCTACTTAAATATTCATGTTGCAACTTTTTCATTTTATCGTTTTGTCTCTCATTCCAACTCGTCTTAGTTTTCATCTTCTTTTGGAATATTTGCTGCGTTTTCTTGCCATAATTGTCATCTTCATTCTCTCATCAATTTTAACTTCTTGCAAGTGCTTGGAGTTTTATCTACAGAGCTTCATCTCACATTGGTATTTTTCTTTCCCTCATCTTCTTTAATATTATTAGTAGTAAATTTTTTATGTGTTTTAATTTAAAATTTGCACTTTTTAATTTTGTATAACATTTTTGTAAGTAAAATGAGTTGTTTATTTGATACAATATAATGTCTTAGTTTAATACTTTAGTTAGATTAAGTTATTAAAGTATGAGAGTATGAGACTTTGATACCAATTGCCTTAATATATATTTGATATTTATGTAATGAATATTTGATACATATTTAAGAATAAAAATAAAAAAAACTGAAATAAACTTTACATTTTACATGAAAATAAATATATATTTTTTATGCTTTATTTTTTATGAAACTAATAATTTCTAATGAAGATAAATTTATATTTAGATTTCATTTTTCAACAGCATGATCAGATTCAAAGAAAATAAACAATTATTTTTTATATTTCATTTTTATGAAAATATTCAATTTTTAATCAGAATAAACTTATTTTTTTATGTCTCATAAAATTTTAAAGTAGATTTAAAAAAAAGTTAAAAAAATCATTTATATTTCTCACTTATTCCTCACTTGTACTAAAGTTTGTAATAAATTTCATATATTCAACAACATTAAATAATTGTTGGTAGTTCATTTAAAAAAAAATGACATCGCATGCAAATAAAAACTATGGAAATGTTATTGTTAAATAATTATTATTTTACATGTTGGCTAAAAGGGTTTATCTGAGTCACCTAGATATCACTTTTTTTTACTACAACACTTGAAAATATGACTTGGACATGTAGCAATACGTAAGCATGTTCTGCTGGTTAATTTTTATATTTTTCATTATTTTCTCTTCCATTGTATAAAATAATAAACTATTTTACATTGGACAAAAATTTTTTCATTTTATTGTTAATTTTTTAAAAAATAATATCATGATTCAAGAGATACTCTTATTGTTAAGCTCTAGATATAAAGTAGATTTTAGTTAAAAAAAATACATGATTTCGGCCATTCATAATTAGAATTTTTTTTAAATATTTGTTTATATGGAATTAATATAATTTTTTTATTTAATATCACTTTATCTATAAAAATAAACGTATATTTTTTTATGTTTTATTTTTTATGAAACTAATAATTTTTAATGAAGATAAATTTATATTTAGGTTTTGTTTTTTAACAGCATGATCAGATTCAAAGAAAATAAACAATCATTTTTTATATTTCATTTTTATGAAAATATTCAATTTTTAATTGAAATAAACTTATATTTTTTATGGCTCCTAAAATTTTAAAGTAGATTTAAAAAGAGTTAAAAAAATCATTTATATTCCTCACTTATTCCTCACTTGTATTAAAGTTTGTAATAAATTTCATATATTCAACACCATTAAACAATTGTTGGTCGTTCATTTAAAAAAAAAACGATATATCATGAGAATAAAAACTGATCAATGACAATGTTAAATAACTATTATTTTACATGTTGGCTAAAAGGGTTTTATCTCAGTCACCTGAGTATCACTTTGTTTATGCTACAACACTTGAAAATATGACTTGGGCATGCAGCAATTCATGAGCATGGTCTGTTTGTTAGTTTTTATGTTTTTTATTATTTTCTCTTCCATTGTATAAAATAAAAAACTATTTTATATTGGACAAAAAAATTTCATTTTATTGATAAATTTTTAAAATAATATCATGGTTTAAGAGGTACTCTTATTGCTAAGCTTTAGATATAAAGTAGATTTTAGTTAAAAAAATATATGATTTCGGCTATTCATAATTAGAATTCTTTTGAAATATTTGTTTATGTGGAATTAATGTAATTTTTTTATTTAATGTCACTCTATCCATGAAAATAAAATTAGGAAGAGGAATGGACAATAGATCAATACTTCTGTGTATATATGCAAATGGACAAATTTTTTATGGCCTAGATGGTGTAATATTCGAGTCAAATGACATGAGAATAATAAGTGTTGTCCTAACATTACTTTGGTTAGACTAAAGCAAGTTGTCGGCCAAAATCTCAATCTTCTTCCGAATCAAATCATGATAGATCTGTTACATAAATTTCCAATTTCCATAAATCCACTTCGGTACAGGGGATGGAAAATACTAGATGATTATGATTTACAAAGAATGTGGCAACTGCATTCCCGATTCTCTACTCACTTGACGTGTGTAGAGATGTATGCAAATATTTCTAATATGGAACTTGATCATCATCTAAAATCACACCCAACAGAGAATTATAGTGGATATACACTTCTAGAGCAACAAGGAGTCATGATTAGCACATATATGGAAAATTTCCACCCATTTGATCCTTCTCTAACCATTGGAGATGCTGGACCATCATCCCCGGTACCTCCAACTGAAAACATATGCCAATTTGAACAATTTGTGTATATTGGCAATGATCGATCATCATTTTCTCCTCTTCTAACAGAAGACATAATGGATGACTTTGAGGATGACAATGAATACGATTCTCATGTCAGTGTTGATGATGGGAATGACAATGATGATGATGATGAGATCAACGAGGACATTAATGAGGATAATGGTGATATGAATCACAATTATGAGCTTGCCCTTGCTTTCTTATCTTAGGTTGATATAGAATCTGCTATGGCTCCTAATTTTAGTGGACTTGGGGATATTCTACCTCTCAATGATAACCATGAGCTATTTCCTGGTCAAATGTTTAACAATGCTCATGTTTTAAAACGTGCAGTCAAGTTATATAATGTTTGAGTGCATCATACATTCAAGGTGTATCTTTCAAGTAGAAAATCTCAAGAATTTCGATGTATTAACTATGGAAGTGGTTGCAAATGGAGAGTGAGAGCTTCCAAGAAAGGAAGTGATAGTTTTTGGACTATTACAAAATATGAAGGGCCTCATACATGTTTGTCTATATCATTAACTCAAGATCATCCTAAGTTGGATGCTGATCTTATCTCTTCTTGTATTGTGGCCATGGTGACTGACAAACCAGATGTGAAAGTTTCACAAATCATTGAGCGAATGCAATCCATGTTTGGGTACATAGTATCATATCGAAAAGCATGGAAGGCAAAACAATTGGTGATCACCACTGTTTGGGGTAATTGGGAGACATCATATGCTTTATTACCAAGGTGGTTAACTGCAGTTGAACATTTTATGCCTGGGTCGATTGTCAAATATACATACAAGCAAACTTCGAATGTCAATGATGATGGGCAACATGTGGAGATGTTTCGCTGTGTATTTTGGGCATTTAAGCCATGCATTGACGCCTTTGATCATCTGAAGCCTATGGTACAAGTAGATGGAACTTTCTTATATGGGAAATATAAGGGCACATTTCTCATGGCAAATCTCAATATGGTAATCAAAATGTAGTGCCACTTACCTTTGCTTTGGTTGAGGGGGAAACAAAATCAGCTTGGTCATGGTTTTTATACAATGTGCATATCTATGTTGTAAAGAGAAAGAAAGGAATATGCTTGATATTAGATAGATATCCATCAATTATGGAAGTTGTTGCAGACCGTCATGTTGGATAGCAACCACCATATGGATATCATGTTTTTTGTCTAAGGCACAGGCTTTAAACCTACACAAAGCATACAAAACAAATTGGTTGAAGCAAAAGTTTATAAACATTGGTGAGATTCATGAACCTTAAAAATTTACAAACATATGATTAACATTCTTTGCCATTAACTTTATAAATATGGATAGGGTATGCATATGAGCAGGCATTTGTTGAAAAACATTTGGAAGAACTCACATTGTTGCATCCGGACGCTGCTAAATGGATTGGAGCTATTAAGAAAGAGCAATGGTGTCACACACATGATATTGAGGGTCGGTGCTATGGTCATATGACAACAAACCTTGCAGAATGTATGAACGGTGTATTTAAAGGTGTCTGAAGTTTGCCTATTGCAGGTTTGGTGAAGGCGACCTTCTATAGGGTGAATGGTTATTTTGTTAAACGTGCCCAACAAGTTCAAGCACAAATAGCAGCAAGGCAAATTTTTTTGAAACATTAAACAGGAAATTAGATATAGCTACACAAGCTGCATCTGCATGTATTGTTCACCAGGAAATTAGATATGGATTGAAGTTCATAAAATCTTCCTTGAAGCATGGTTTAATTGGCCTTATGCTATTATTGATGCTTCTCAAGCAAATGAGGTGTTTCATCGTACATTTGAGTACATGCAGTGGTATTGGAGACATACGCGATGTTGGATCCATCCTACTAGTAGTGCAACTGGTTATGTGGTAACTTCTTTATTTCTTTTCACCGTTATTGTATTTTTTTTCTAAACATAGACAACATCATAATCTAATGTTTTATTATTAATTTCAGGTTGATATAGTTGAAGATTTGTATAGGATTGCCATTTCTTACTCTCCAAAAATGTCAACTGATTTTCATACAAGGGTAGCTCAGGACCAACGTAATATATTGATTGCAATGAGAGAGTAACACTTCAACATGGAACTTGAGCTTGCTCCACCTACACAAGAGCCACCACGTCCACAGATTCCTCAGCATAGAAGACCAAGTAAACAACGTGATGGCTATTTATCCACCAGGCCACCAATTGCTTCTCAAGAAGAAAATACAATGCAATGAGATCATGCTACTACTTTGACCACATCCAGTATATTTGTAGAAGCCGCATCTTCTTCTTTCATGCTACCATCCTTATTGCCCCCATTTAACTCTCCTATTCCTTATCAATCTGGATCATTCATATCTTTATTAGATGACTCAACATTATTCAATACTGAGTACAACATGTCTTCATTTCAACATGGTGAGCCATCAAATCAAACATTTGAGACTCCACGCCAGTTAATTTCTCTGGCTGACTCTACTTGGTTTAGTTTGAATACTGCACAAACACCATCAAGAATTGATTTACCTGAATCGCACCATACAGAAAACGACATACAACTAGAACGACCACGATGTAATAGAAGAAGAGCAAGATGTGGTACTGGTAGTCACTATGTATGAGATGAACAAATTTTTGCACATAGTAGCTAATTATTACTAATCAATTATCCTTTTCATTTTATAATCAATTATTTTTATCAATTAATTATTAAATTTACATGAGTATTTTTACATATTTGCTACTTAATTATAGTGTTATTTTATCATTATTAGTTGCTTATTATTAGCTATTTATTATTTAACTTTTTCAACTCTTAATTAATTTTTTTCTTTTTTATGATTATTAAACAATAATAATGATCTAATATTTTTTTTATTTGATATTTGTTAGGATTTATTTACTAATAATATTTTCTTAATAATAAACTAATAATAATTTTTATTATAAAGTATTATTTTTCTATTTATTATAAAAATAATTCATTCTAATAATTATACAAATCAAATCATTGTATTTTTGTTACTCTCTCAGTCCTATATTATAAAATAATGAGAGATATTTTATATATATTAAGAAACATTTATTACATTTTTAAATTTAAAAAATAAAAATTTCAAATGTTACCCTTATTAATTTTACTTCTTTCATTAAATATAAGATGATTTATAATACTAATAATTTAATAAATAATAAATAACAATAAAAAATCACTAGATATTATCTTATATTATAAAAAAAAAATCTCATGTTATCTTTGTTAGTTAGGCTGACTTCCCAAGAGGGGGGTGAATTGAGAAGATTAGAAATTTTCCACACAAAGTGAAAATGATGAAGAAAGCAAGGTATAATGAAAAACAGAGTATAAAGCAATAAGCTTAAAAGAGAAGAGATAGGGAGAAGAAAAACTCAGATATTTATCCTGGTTCGGTCTCTCCATTTGACCTACGTCCAGTCCCCAAGTCACCACTTGAGATTTTTCACTATACTGCAAGAATTCAAGGGCTTCTTGCAAATGCCACAGTACAACATGTATGCTCTGTTTTCTAGAGCTCACTCAATCACTCTTAGCACTTTCACTATGTGCTTTACAATCCCTTGTGATATCTCCTCACAAGTAAATCTATCTTGCAGATGAAGATTAGATTGCTTACAAAGATGAAACTCTCTTAAATAGAGTGAATATGAAAGTTGAAGTACAAGTATTGAAGTAAAAGGGTAAAAGTCTTTGAGTAGAAGATTTGACAGAATTTCAGTATATACAAAGTCTAATTCGTTACCCACAACTTCAAATGATGTTATATTTATAGATTTAGGTCTCAAATGTCCGTTAGAGACAAAATCTATCCGTTGGAGAAGTTATCCAATGGTTACTCTGAAAAACTATCCGTTAACCAACCTCATTTAATGCTTCTGACATACTGAAATTCGAATTTTGGTTGGTCAACAGACGAATTTCAAAGGAACCGAAGGTTAAAACTTCCAACGTTGAAATACTGAAATTCGTCTGTTCATGAAGTGAAATTCGAATTTTGAAACTTAAAAAATGTTTCCATGTTGTAACATACAAATTTTCAAGTGAAAAGTTTTTCTGTTAAGTGTGAACAGTGTTTTCAATTTGCTACAGTGCCCTCGAAATTCGAATTTTGGAACCCCAAAATTCGTCTGTCCGTAGTAGGTTCAAAATAGCACAATAGTTCTTTTACTTCGAAACTCGAATTTTCAAAGAGTGAAGTTCGTCTGTCAGAGAGACCTCTTTTCAGACTTATTTCAACATTCGAATTTGTAAACACTGTCCTTCGTATGTCATCATGTCATTTCAACAGACTCACAACTTTAGCTTCTGAAATTCGAATGTCCATGTTCAAAGTTTGTCTGTCAGTGAGCAATTTTGAAACTCAATATAATCTTGATTTCAGATGAACTTTAATATTGTTTCAGACGAACTTTAATATTGTTTCAGACGAATTTCTTCAGTTTTCATAAGTTTCAATTTGTCTGAAATTCGAATGTTCAAAACTCAAAGTTCGTCTGTTGCTCAATTGCTTCTTTCAGACACTTATGAAAATTTGAATTTTGAACAATCAAAATTCATCTGTCAGAGAGACATCTCTTCAGACTTATTCAGTTTTAGCTCGAAATTCGAATTTTCAAAGTCAAAGTTCAAATTTCCAACATGGCAGTTCAATGTAAACTTTCAAACTTCATCTGTTAGTGGGTATTTTTCAAATATTTCATAAAATCAAAGTTTTAAAACGTTTTTCCACTAAATTAAAGTCTTTTATCAATAACAAAAGATCCTACAACAATCCTAGCAATGATTACTCAGATTTTCTTCACTTGAGACACTTTGAACTGCTTTGATATCTTCAATCCAAGCTCTTCAATGTTGGTTTAGAATCATCAAAACTTCTTGATTCAACATTCTCCCCCTTTTTGATGATGACAAAATAACTTACAAACTTGATTAGTACTTGGGTTTGCTTTAGCAAGCTCCCTCTCAACATATGCATTATATTTCAAAAGATATCAGAATAAACCATGTGAAGAGATTCAAAGAGCAAATCATTGCAACTTAGGAAATTTTTCAATTTAAACAAATGTTGCTTTTACAAAGACAGAATTAATCAAAGTTCTTCTAAATACACATAAGAGGTACAAAATGCAAACAGTCAAAACAAACAACAGAAACACAAAACACTACAAGAGGACTCAAGCCTAAGATCTAACCAAGTCTTCAATCACTTCTTCTTTGGCTTGGTCTTCTTGCTGTACGTCTTCCCAGATGGCTCAGCAGCAGATTTTCCAGTTTGCTTCTTCTTCTCCCCCTTTTTGGCATCATCAGGAAGGCCAACAAGATCAACCGGAGGAGGAATATGAGAAACTGGAATAGCTTAAAGTGGCACAGGAGCAAAAGGGATTTCGGGTTCAACTGGGGACTCAGTGCTTGGTTCCTCACCAGAGATTTCTAGCAGCTCTTGCATTGCCTGCCTAGAAAGAGCCAACTGAGCTCTCTGTTCCTCTGAAAGCCCATAAGTAGCGAGAGAAGAGGGAGCTAGATCACCAGAGCGAAACATTTCCTCAAGCCTTCTTCTTTGAGCTTGCAGGAGAGTATTGTGAGTAATAGCTTTATAATCAACAACATGTACAATGCTTCTCTCTTTATTGCTTGCACCCTCCTGCATAAAAGAGGTGGAAATGACTGCCACTAGTCTTTCTACTTGCTCAGATTCTTGAATGGAAAGAATTGAATCCTGAGCAACTTCTTGTATAGGCTCATGAGGGCTTGTTTCTTGAAGTCCCTCTTCTTCCAAACCATAGTCCAAGGGTGGACCAGGGCTTGGTGTTCTCATTGTTTCAGCAAGCTCAGCATCATCTACATCAACATGCTCAGAGGAGACAAGCTCGAAAGGACTAGGAGGCTCAGGAGTTGGAGAATGGATAGGCACAGAAGACCCTGGCTGAGGTGGAGCTGATGTGGCAGGTATAGCATTTCTGATTTCTTCATAAGCATCAGCCACCACTTTCATGTTCTTTACCAACTGATGTATCTGATTTTGCAGATGAGCAAACTTGGCATTTTGCTCATCTCTAATGCCAAGAATGAGTGTTGACAGGTTGTCATACAACTCAGTGACCTTGATTGACTTGGCACGAGAGGAGGGAGTGGGTGGAATGTGAGTAGACTTTGAGGGAGATGGGATAGGCACAGAGGGCTGAGGAGTAGGTCTGACAGGAGCCTCAGATGTACCCTCTTGCTGTAGGGAAGCACCTTCAACAAAGAATAGATCTTCAGTTCTTCCTGCTCCCTTTCCAACCCATCTTCCTTCATCCTTCTCAATTCCCATTCTTTGCAGTTCTTCCTCCTTAAAGATCTCCGTGGGCTTTCCCTTCCCCTTCTCAAGATGCTGAATTTTGGCATATTGCAGAATTTTGGAGATGATAGCTGCATAGGGGAGTGTGGAGTCCTTCCTCTGATCCCTTGCCTTGATCATGCGTTGGAGTATGATATGTCCCATGTTGATTAGCTTTCCACGCATGGTTGCAGCCATGACATGTGCCTCTGCCCTTGTTATCAAATTGAAGCTGCCTCCTTTGTTGAATATGATCCTGAACACTATGTAGTGCAGAATTCTCACTTGAACACTGAGGTCTGTGGGCTTCAATACACTTATGGATGGCCAATTTTCCTTTCTTCTGAACAATGTCCTCAGAATTGTGCTTTCCTTGTAGTTCAGAAAGGGGACACCTTCTTCATCAGCAGTCTCTGCCTCATCCATGTATCCAGAGGCAGTGGTGTCAATCTTGAGGCCATCCTGTCCTGGAATCTCCAATACCTCATTAAACGTTTCATCAGTGAACCAGATGGTCCTTGATCTCAGATTGACTGCCCACTTCTTCTTCTGGCTGTTGTATTTTAAGGAGGCATACCAAGACTTCACTACCTCTTCATCATATCTCTCCAATACTTCCAACAGATTCTTGCATCTCATCATCCATATACCAGCATCAAAACAATTAGAGACCAAGAAATCCTCCAAGTTTACACAATGTGACTTGATTACCTTTTTGTTGGCAAACTTGGTGGAGTATTCCTCTTGGATCTGTGGAGTGCTCCATAATGGCAGTGTGGTAAGCTCGTACTCTTCAGATTCAGTGCTTGAGGATGAAGTGGAAGCAACAGGTTCAGTAGCAACAGGAACAGAGACCAAAGGTTCTGCTGTCTTTGAGGAAGATGGTCCAGCCTTCTTTGATTCTCCCTTGGGTGTGGTTTTCTGGCGTTTGGAAGGAGTTTCTTTGCTGAATTCTACCTTTTTCTTCGGTTTTTCTCCTTCCTTCTTGGCATATTAGGATTTAACTGAACGTTTTGGGTGAGCCTCACCTTTGCTAGCTCATGGATTCTTGACTCTTGCCATTTTCGCGGATGAATGTTGAAGAATGGAGCAAAGAATAGATTTAAAGGATGCGAAAGGAAGTTTAATCGGTGGGAAATGATGGTTTTTTATCAGAATTGAAGAGTATTGAATGAAGGATTAGAACAGACTCAGAGAGAATAGGAATAGGGTTGCGTCTGTTCAAATAAAAATCGTCGGTTTTAACGTATGTAACCGTCTGACAGACGAATTTTGAAGGGTCAAAATTCGAACTTCGGGCAGTTACAAGTTAAACCGTTCAGTAAAGCTTACTGACAGATAAATTTTCTTCAGAAAGTTCGTCTGACAGTGGCTTGGCTCAAGCAACACAAGACGAACAGACGAACTTTGTCTCAACAAAGTTCAAATTTTAAAAAAAATCATCAAGCAGCAAACAAACCACTAAATAACAGACGAATTAACCATACAAAACTTCATCTTTCAAAGATTCAACATTGAGGAGCATGCTTCAATAGACGAATTTTAAGTTAGAAATTCGAATTTCTATGCTTTGTGAAAGTTATCCAACATTCGTATGTTAAGAGACAAACATTAGTACCATTATCATGTTGGACAGTCATAACTTTGAAATTTTGTTCTTTAAAATTTGAATTTTGAAGGATCAACAGACGAATTTTGAGGCATCACCGAGAACTGTTCCTTCTAATAACAGGCCGAAGTTCGTCTGTTGGTATCCGAAATTCGAATGTTGATTATGTTGACTTCCTCATAAACTTAGTTTTTCACGGAAATTCATCTAACACATAACCAATATACGAATTTCAACTTTAGAGACTTACAGATTAGATCCAGAAACTCAGAGTTCTTGCCCTTTTCTTTACCTTTTTGATTGTTCCATTCCAGTGTGCTCCATATTTCTGATTTATTGCCAATGAATCTCATGAGGAGCACCTGCAACTTAAATTAAACACACTCCGATGCTGCAGTTAGAATTAATTCAATGCTGAAATATTTAAAAATAGAGTTGCACAAAGATTTACTTACAATTCATTGGGATTTACCATACCCAATTCTCTTCTGATTTTGCAATATCTGTCTTATGATAGAGGCTTTGTGAGGATGTCAGCAACTTGATCTTCTGTGGGGATGTATTCCAATCTAATTTCTCCTTTTAGAATGTGATCCCTTATGAAGTGGTGCCTAACTTCAATATGTTTTGTCCTTGAATGCATGACAGGATTCTTTGTGATATTGATGGCACTTTGGTTGTCACACATTATTGGAATTTCTCTCAATTCAACCTCAAGATCTTCCAATTGCTGTTTCATCCAGATGATTTGGGCACAACAGCTTCCAGCTGCAACATACTCAGCCTCTGCTGTGGATAAGGCTATACTGTTCTGCTTTTTGCTAAACCATGAAACCAAGGATCCTCCAAGAAACTGACAAGTTCCACTTGTGCTTTTTCTATCAATTTTGGATCCTGCAAAGTCAGCATCAGTGTATCCTTTGAGATCTTCTCCATTGCCCTTTGGATACCAAAGACCCATCTGTAATGTTCCAATAAGATATCTGAAGATTCTTTTCACAGCAGCTGCATGGGTTTTCTTGGGACATGATTGGAACCTTGCACACATACAGACACTAAACATAATATTAGGTCTGCTGGCTGTTAAGTACAGCAGGGATCCAATCATTCTTCTGTACTGAGTTATGTCAAACAATTTCCCTTTTTTCATCCATATTCAGTTTGGTTGCAGTAGCCATAGGTGTCCCCATTGGCTTGACATTTTCCATTTCAAACTTTTTCAGTAATTCCTTCAGATACTTGGATTGATTGAGGAAGATACCATCATTGCACTGTTTGATTTGCAATCCAAGGAAGAAGTTGAGTTCACCCATCATGGACATTTCGAATTCATCCTGCATTAACTTAGAAAAATTCTTGCAAAGAGATTCATTAGTAGCACCAAATATAATATCATCAACATAGATTTGAACAATCAGTAAATCTTTGTTTTTTTTCTTAGTGAATAAGGTTGTATCTACTTTTTCTCTGTTAAACCCCTTGTCAGTTAGAAAACTACTCAATCTATCATACCATGCTCTAGGGGCTTGTTTTAAACTGTAAAGAGCTTTCTTCAGTTTATACACATGGTTTGGTTTTGCAGAATCCTCAAAACCTGGAGGTTGATCTACATAAACCTCTTCCATGATATATCATTCAGAAAAGCACTCTTAACATCCATTTGATATAACAAAATATTTTTCATGCATGCATATGCTAATAGAATTCTAATTGCTTCTAATCTAGCTACTGGAGCAAAGGTTTCTTCAAAATCAATTCCCTCTTCTTGATTATATCATTTAGCAACCAGTCTAGCTTTATTTCTGATGATTGATCCTGATTCATCAAGTTTATTTCTAAAAACCCATTTGGTACCTATGACAGGATGATTTTTGGGTCTAGACACTAAATCCTAGACTTGATTTCTTTCAAACTGATTTAATTCATCCTGCATTGCTACAATTCAGTACTCATCAGTTAAGGCTTCCTTAGTACATTTAGGTTCAATTTGAGAGATGAAAGCACAATTAATCATTTGATCCCTAAACTATTTTCTGGTTTTAACTTTCTCTTGAACATTCCTTATCACTTGATCAACAGGGTGATTCCTTTGATATCTCCAAGCTCTAAGGAGTTCTTGAGATATTTCTTCATCATTTTCTTCTTCAAAATTTTTCTCCTGAATATCTTCCTCTATATTAACAAATTCAGATATTTTTGGAGGTTCAACTATACCTTTATTAGAGATATCTAACTTTTTAAAATTCGAAACAAGATCATCTTCATCGGAAATATGTTTAGAAGCAGTTTCATTTTCAATAAACACTACATGCACAAATTCCTCTACTGAATTAGACCTTTTATTAAAAACTCTAAATGCCTTACTTCTACTAGAATAACCCAGAAATATACCTTCATCAGACTTGGGATCGAACTTACCCAGATTTTCTTTCCCATTGTTGTGAATGAAGCATTTGCACCCGAACACATGGAGATGTGACAGATTTGGCTTTCTTCCCTTGTACAGCTCGTATGGAGTCTTTCCAAGAATTGGTCTAATGTAGGCTCTATTTATGATGTAGCTTGCTGTATTTACTGCATCAGCCCAAAACACTTGAGATACTCCTTTTCATTCAGCATAGCTCTAGCCATCTCTCCAATGGTTCTGTTATTCCTTTCCACTACTCCATTCTGTTGAGGAGTTCTTGGAGCTGAGAAGTTGTGATCAATTTCATGCTCATTGCAGTACTCCAGAAAGTATGAGTTTTCAAACTCTCCTCCATGATCTGACCTGATAGACACAATAGAGATATCTTTCTCATTTTACACTTTCTTAACTAAGGTTACAAATGCATCAAAGGTATCACTTTTAGAAGAAAGGAATAATGTCCATGTAAATCTAGAGTAATCATCCACAATTATAAGCACATACAGATTGCCACCTATGCTTTTTACCCTAGACAGTCCAATTAAGTCCATATGCAGTAGTTCAAGTGGTCTAGTTGTGGTGACTACGTTTTTGGATTTGAAAGAATATTTTGTTTGTTTTCCTTTTAAGCATGCATTACATTCTTTATCCTTTTCAAAAGCGCTTTTTGGCAGGCCAGTGACTAACTCGTTTTTAACCAATTTTGAAAGCTGATTCATGTTAACATGAGCTAATCTTCTATGCCATAGCCAACTATCATTGTTCTGACTAATTAAACAAACAGAATCTAAGGGAGGAAGTTCATCAAGATCAATAGTATAGCAGTTATCATCCCTTTGAGCTTTGAGGATTACTTTGTGATCACTTTTTCTGATGACCAGGAAAAACTTTGAGTCAAACAGCACCCAATTTCCTTTGTCACATGTTTGGCTCACACTCAGCAGATTGTGGTTGATGCCTATCACAAACAGCACCTCTTCAATGGATGTTTCAAGATTCTTGCCCACAATGCCAATGTCAATTATTCTGCCATACTGATCATCTCCAAAGGTCACCTTTCCTCCTTTCTTATCTCTGAGGTTGATGAACTTCTCCTTGTCACCGGTCATGTAGCTTGAGCAGGCACTGTCCATATACCATTTGTTACTCCTTTTAGCTTTGAGACATACCTGCAAAACAGGGTTCAAGTTTTCCTTTTAGGTACCCAAATCTGTTTGGGTCCTTTTCTGTCAGTAGTCTTTTCCCTAAATACAGATGTACCTTTAGGAACCCATTTAACAGTTTTGTTTAGTCCATTTTTCTTCAAAGCACAAGAGCTAGAAATATGCCCATTTTTGTTACAGAAGTTACAGGTGGTAAAGGGACTGCTAGATTGAGAGGCAGGAAGAAAACAATGTAGATAATATTTTTGTTTTACATGCCTTGATTGATTATATGATTCAATGTGAGGTGACGTATGATCTTTACTTTTATTTTCATTAGCATGCACAAAATGTCTCATGTATACATTCTGATTCCTTTTCCTAATCTTTTCTTTAACAGCACATGGATCATAGCCAAGTCCAGCTTTTCCTTGTGACATTCTTTGGCTCCCCATTAAAGCAAACAACATATATTTTCCTCTAGTAAGCCTAGACATGCTTTTTACTAAATATTCATTGGTTTGCCTTAGATAAATGCATGATTTACAGCAGACAGATTCAGCAATAGGTAGAGGTGCAATTTCAGAGATGTTGCTTTGAGATTCTAGTTTGTTAATCTTTTTCTTAGCAAGTTTCAGTTCTCTAGCAACTTTAACAAACTCATCATGCAGCTCATGAAATGCATCCAGTAATTCAGAATAAGAAGGTTCAGATTCATATACCTCTTCTTCTTGATCACTGCTGCATGGGAGTCCAGCTTCTTCAGAAGCAAGAGCCATCAAACAAATGTTGGCAATCTCATCTTCATCTTCTCCTTCCTCATCTGAGTTGTTGCCCCAGATTGACGAGATGTAGGCTTTCTTCTTTTTCCCTTTGTCAGCAGCTTTCTTTTCTTTCTCTTGCTTCTTTAGGAATTGAAGACAATCCCATTTGATGTGTCCCTGCTTCTTACACTCATAGCAAGTCACAGGTTCTTTTATTTTTCTTTTGCTTTCTCCAGCTGCTCCCTTCTTGAAGATTCTCTTATTTCTCTTCTTACTATAGAATTTTCCTAATTTTTTGACCATCATAGCCAGAGTTTCTTCATCCGGCTCGTCTCCTTCATCAGAATCTTCTTCTTTTTCTTTAGCGGCTTTGAGGGTAAGACCTTTCTTCTTTCTGTCCTGTCCAGCTTCCTTGAGAGCTTTCATTTTTCCTTCATACTCTTCAAGGCTGCCGAAAAGAGCTGTGACAGAGGCCATTGATTCTCCTCTGGCTTCCTTTATTACTGTCACCTTGGGTTGCCATTCCAGAGGGAGAGCTCTGAGTATCTTCCTTACTTTCTCTGTTTGAGTATACTCATTTCCTAGACTCTTCAGCTGATTCACAATGAGATTGAATCTCTTTTATAGCTCTTTCACAGTTTCTCCTTCTGCCATTCTGAAACATTCATATTCCCCAATGCATGTGTTCAGTCTATTTTCCTTGACTCCAGTTTTTCCTTCATGCGCAATCTGCAGGGTGTCCCATATTCCTTTAGCAATGGAGCATTGTGAGACTCTGTAGAATTCGTCTTGGTTCAGGGCACTGACTAAACAATGCTTTACCTTGAAGTTCAGCAAGACTCTCCTTCTGTCTTCTTCATTCCATTCAGCTTCTGGCTTCTCTTTGTATTTTTCATCATCTGTTAAAGCCATTGGGACAAAATCTCCTTTCTCAATGACAGACCAGATGTCAAGATCAATTGATTGGAGATAGATCTGCATCCTCATCTTCCAGTACCCATAATGTTCTCCACTAAAGCCAGGTGATCTATTTGTGTTGTTCCCTTCTGGTAATATGCTTTCTCCAAAGCCAGCCATCTTAATTCTCGGACTGTGAGATCCTTTGATTGGGAATCCGGGCTCTGATACCACTTGTTAGTTAGGCTGACTTCCCAAGAGGGGGGTGAATTGGGAAGATTAGAAATTTTCTGCATAAAGTGAAAATGATGAAGAAAGTAAGGTATAATGAAAACAGAGTATAAAGCAATAAGCTTAAAAGAGAAGAGATAGGGAGAAGAAAAACTCAGATATTTATCCTCGTTCGGTCTCTCCATTTGACCTACGTCCAGTCCCCAAGTCACCACTTGAGATTTTCCACTATACTGCAAGAATTCAAGGGCTTCTTGCAAATGCCACAGTACTAGAGCTCACTCAATCACTCTTAGCACTTTCACTATGTGCTTTACAATCCCTTGTGATATCTCCTCACAAGTAAATCTATCTTGCAGATGAAGATTAGATTGTTTACAAAAATGAAACTCTCTTAAATAGAGTGAATATGAAAGTTGAAGTACAAGTATTGAAGTAAAAGGGTAAAAGTCTTTGAGTAAAAGATTTGGTAGAATTTCAGTATATACAAAGTTTGATTCGTTACCCACAACTTCAAATGATGTTATATTTATCGATTTAGGTATCAAATGTCCGTTAGAGACAAAATCTATCCGTTGGAGAAGTTATCCAATGGTTACTCTGAAAAACTATCCGTTAACCAACCTCATTTAATGCTTCTAACATACTGAAATTCGAATTTTGGTTGGTCAACAGACGAATTTTGAAGGAACCGAAGGTTAAAGCTTCCAACGTTGAAATACTGAAGTTCGTCTGTTCATGAAGTGAAATTCGAATTTTGAAACTTAAAAAATGTTTTCATGTTGCGACATACGAATTTTCAAGTGAAAAGTTTTTCTATTAAGTGTGAACAGTGTTTTCAATTTGCTACAGTGCCCTCAAAATTCAAATTTTGGAACCCCAAAATTCGTCTGTCCGTAGTAGGTTCAAAATAGCACAGTAGTTCTTTTACTTCGAAATTTGAATTTTCAAAGAGTGAAGTTTGTCTGTCAGAGAGACTTTTTTTCAGACTTACTTCAACATTCAAATTTGTAAACACTGTCCTTCGTATGTCATCATGTCATTTCAACAGACTCACAACTTTAACTTCTGAAATTCGAATGTCCATGTTCAAAGTTTATCTATCAGTGAGCAATTTTGAAACTCAATATAATCTTGATTTCAGATGAACTTTAACATTGTTTCAGACGAATTTCTTCAGTTTTCATAAGTTTCAATTTGTCTGAAATTCGAATGTTCAAAACTCAAAGTTCGTCTGTTGCTCAATTGCTTCTTTCAGACACTTATGAAAATTTAAATTTTGAACAATCAAAATTCATCTGTCAGAGAGACATCTCTTCAGACTTATTCGGTTTTAGCTCGAAATTCTAATTTCCAAAGTCAAAGTTCAAATTTCCAACATGGCAGTTCAATGTAAACTTTCAAACTTCGTCTGTTGGTGGGTATTTTTCAAATATTTCATAAAATCAAAGTTTTAAAACGTTTTTTCACTAAATCAAAGTTTTTTACCCATAACAAAAGATCCTACAACAATTATAGCAATGATTACTCAGATTTTCTTCACTTGAGACACTTTGAGTTTCTTTGATATCTTCAATCCAAGCTCTTCAATATTGGTTTAGAATTATCAAAACTTCTTGATTCAACAATCTTGATAATATGGGATAGAGGAAACATATCTAAAAATAATAATAAAAGAGTTGTTAAAATATAAAGTTTATTAAAAAATTAAAAAAAAAAAAACAAGTCGATTGGGTAATTTTTGAATGTTTAAAAGAGAAGAGGGGAGAAAAATAGCTAAAGACCCAAAAATAAAATTATTTTTCAATTAGAACCCAATTTGAAAATCCCTGACTTATATATACTGAATTTTCAACTTACACAAACTAAATTTCTAAATGACATTATTTATTTAGAAATATTTTTTATTATAGATCTTTTATCTTTTTTCCTTTTAAAAAAAATATTAACTAGCAAGTCGATGAGTTGCTCAATCTACATGTTCTCTTTATTTAAAAGTAATTAATTAAGTAATAAATCCCAATTTTTTCATTTTCTATACTATTAATTTTTTATATATTGAAAAAATTATTAATTCTAAATTTATAAGATAATGGAAGGGATTTCACATATATTAAAAATTATTTATTATATTCTTAATTTTTAAAAATAAAATTTTAAGTTTACTCTTTTTAATTTCACTCCTTTCATTAAATTTAAGATTAGTCACAATATTAATAATATAATAATAAATAAATGATAAAAATGAAATTATTGCATAATAAAAAAACACATTTTGTCGGAATGTAACAATACATCTAATAAAATTAGAGCAAAAGAAAAGAAGTTGGTAGAAAAAACTTATTTATTTAAAAAAAAAACAAAAGCTAAGTTGATTGATTACCAATTGACTTGCCTTCCTTACGCTGTTCATGAGCAAGTCGATTGACTTGCTTCTTTTTTTAAAAAAAAAAAATTAAGTCGCGTTTCTATTTATCAACTTATTCGCAATGTGTTCATCGATTTTTTTATAATTGATTTTTATTATTATAGATCGATAAATTATTTTTGACACAACATATATTAATAAATAATTTATTTATATATTATATTTGGCTCAAAAAACTGATATCATGTCTTTTGTCGGTGAGGAAAAATTTTCTATTAAACCATCAGAGAAATAATTAGATGTGCATAATCTAAATTTTTTGTAGGAGATAAGAACATAGATAGCAGAATGAGGTTTCTCCAATTTTCTTCCAATTTTCTTCTGTCATGCACTTTGATGGTTGAAACTTGGAAGAAAAAGAAAAACATAATATTTGACCTTGCTAATGCAGTACTCCCTACCTTACTTAGTATTCTCACTGCTCTTGTTTACAAGAGAAAAAATTTATTTCACGAGCATTAAGGAAGAGGGTTGGAAGTTAGTTAAAGATAATTAATTTATTTTATATTTTTAGTTTCTTCCAAAATTATCCTTTGTTAATTAATGTCTTTTTCTCATTTTCTTTCAAAGATGCATCTCGTGACTCTTAATGGTGTTAATGAAGGAAGATAATTTTGATAAAAAGAAATTAATACAATATTAATTTTTTTCCCTTATAAATAAGATCATTTAAAGACAAAAATTTTTCCTTATAAATAGGACTACAGGAGTATAAAGGACAATTGAAGAAGTTTTTATGTTTCAAAATAAAGGACACAAAATTTTTCTGGTATATTTAATAATTTTTTTTCAAAATATCCCTAATTAAGATGTATGTTTTTTCTAAAAATTAATAGTACAATTTATTTATATTAATTGAATGATGTGAAAGTTATTAGCATTAAATGAGAATATTTTTTGAATCTATTTTATATTCTAGACAAATTTATTATTTTCCTTATTTGGTGTGATTTTATTTTTTATTCCTTATATTAAATAATTGCCATATAAGGAAATGTTGGAGTATGTTTAAGCAATATAAAAAAAATTTGAAATGTACACATCTCTGGAAATCACCATATGATAGGCTCACTTAGATCCTCATTGGTGTCGCCAATGTTAATCCAAAGCATAAGTTAGTTCCCCAAAAGGCCAAAACGATTCAGCTGAGGCTTCATTAAAAAGTTGAAAGAAGAGAGAACAAGTTCGGGGGAAATAGAGAGAATAGAAGGACCTTTTTGACATATGTTTTTAGAAGAATTTTTTTGTTTTTGATAATAAAAAAATAAAAAAAAATTATTTGGTAAATCTATTTTTTATAAACTGTTCTAAAAAATAAAAAAAATAAAAGAACTGAAAATTTAGAACATCTTTAAAGTGTTTTGTAATTTTTGTTCTGAAAAATATAAGAAAAATATAAAAAATACCCACCTTATTAATGGTAAAGTTATAAATTTTGAATAACTCATTTAACACTCACTAGTTATGATTTTGAAAACAATTATTTAAATAAATTTTTTATTTTCTTGTTTCCAAAACTTATTTTCGAAAATAGTTTATACAAAACTGTTTTGAGAATAATAAAATAGAAAACATGATCAAACATGCATGATGTCTCTTTGATCCATGTTTTTATAATAGTTTTTTTATTTTTGAAAATAAAAAAATAAAAAAAATTATTTGATAAACCTATTTTTTATAAAATGTTGAAGAAAACAGAAAAAAATAAAAGAATAGAAAACTTAGAATATTTTTAAGGTGTTCTATAATTTTTATACTGAAAAATATAAAAAAATATGAAAAATACTCACCTCATTAATGACAAAATTATAAATTTTGAATAACTCATTTAACACTTAGTAGTTATAATTTTGATAACAATTATTTAAATAATTTTTTTTATTTTTTTATTTCTAAAACTTATTTTAAAAAACAATTCTTCAAAATCGTTTTGACAACAAAAAAATAAAAAAATATTATTAAATAGGCCTTAAATTATTTATCGTAGTTTTAGTGTACTTGGTATTTCATCACCCCCTCTCATCCCTTTTTTTCTACTTAAAAAATTAACATAATTTGAAAGTGTTGGTTTCATTTTTTTTACTTAAATCATCTTTTTAAAACCTTATCAATCATTTGAAAAATTGTTGAATTATAAATATAAATTTTAATAAAATTATTAAAAGTTGTTTTATAAATTATATATACTTGAAATATAGTATAAATAAAATTACATAATATTGATTTTAAAATACAGTGAACAAATTCCATAATTTTTGAATTATAAGAAATTACTTACTCGGTTTAAAAATAATTGTGCGTTTGTGTTTTTTGTTTTGTTTTAAGATAATCATTTTTTTAGAATTTTAATAAAATATTAATTATTTTTATAAAATTTTCACTCATAATTAATAAAAATAGTGATAAGTAGAGATGAAGTATTTTGTCTTTTAGAAATGCAAAATAAAAAATAAAGTGTATCTTTTTTATTTTGCCACAAAGTGTATTATTCAAATACCATTAAATTTTATAATAATACTCCCACTTGGATAATAAAAATTGTTTCTTTAAAGTTTTTTAGATTTTTCATAATATCTCTCACTTTAAAATTTTAATAATATATTAATAGCTTATTTTACTATTTTACTTTTTATTAATATCAAATATACTCATTTAAGAGAGTATTTAAATTAAGGATATAACAACAATAATATTTGGCGCTTTATCCCACTAATGGAAGGTTAGTTATATAAATTATACGACGTCAATGAAATCTATCAAATGTCATCTCCTCAAATAAATTATTTATTAAGAGATTATTCCTTATAACTTCACTTAGTATTTTTCTTTTATTTTCATCTGCGGCTTTTAATAGGGTTATAAGTCATTTAATCAACTCTTATCACTAATTATTCTTGTCCTTTTTTGTACATGTTCAAACCATTTTAAATAATTTTTACAATTTTTTCTTTAATAGGTGTTACTCCAACCTTCTTTCATATATAATCATTTGATATCTTATTTAATAAATTAATAATATTTTAATAAAATATTATTAAAATTTATAATATTTTAAATTATTTAATGACTTTTAGTTTGTGTTAAAAATTTTAAAAAGATAATTTTTATGAATAAATGGTGGTACTCTATATTGAAGTGCATAGCTCTTTTGTTTTTTTTTTATAAAAGCCGAAACAAAAGACAACTAAAATGAAAACAAAAGGAAAAGAAAATAAAAAACAATCACTCATTGGCCGAACCAAACCACTGATGCGGATAAATTCCAGGCATAAGTGAGAGAGAATATTTTACCAGAGTATCAACTTCAAAGTTCATGCTATGTGGGATCCATATCAACTTGCCAGTCTCTAGAAATCTCTAAAAAGCAAGTCGTTAATCTCCCATACAAGAGATGCATTTTCATGAGTTTCACAACATCTATCAGTAATCAAACGGATAGCCTCTTGAGAGTCACTTCAAACTTTAGCTCATCCACACCCCATATCCCAAAGTCCTTTGATAGTCAGAAGGCAAGCCCACAACTCTGCAACCAGTTCATCACCATCTTGGAGTCTTCATCAAAAGAACGTCTACCAGCACACTATGTACGATTTTAATAACAACCCCACATCGTACATCGTGTTGTTAAATTTCTTCTCATTGAGCCCCATCTACGTATGCAATGAGCCATCCCGAGAAAGCATCTGATTCAGAATTCGGAATAATAGTACGCAAATCGCAAATTGAAGTGCACAGCTCTAGACAAGCTCATTAGGGAAAAAGATAAAATTCTGGCCAAAAGAAAAAAGAAAAAAAAAAGTAAAAGAGCAAATCGCAAATTTTGGATGAAAGAAATTCCCCAGAAACATAACGAGTTTCATTCCCAAAAACAAATCCGCCTCCTCTGACATTACCTTTGATCCAAGCTTACGCATTTCCTGTTTGCTGCCTGCCATAAAGCATCCGAGACGCTCCACTTCGAATATGAAGTGAAGATGCTTTCTTCCACCGCTGCAAGGTACTCCTTCCTCAAATTTCCTTTCTATTGTACTTCGACCTTCCTTCTCTCTTTCCCTTCTTCCCTCACTCGCAACTTCTTTCTTCACTCCCATGCCCCAAATCCAAACAGCATCCACCACGCTGTAACTGAAGTCAATCGTATGCTCCATATGAATCCCCCACCCTCTATACGTCATATTACTAAGATTTTAGGATCTCTTGTGAAGATGAAACAGTATCCCCGGGTTATCTCACTCCTTGCAAAAGCGGAGTTCTGGGGATTCTCGCCAAATTTATTTACCCTGAACATCTTGATCAATTGCTATTGCCATGAGGGTTAGTTGGATTTTGCTTTCTCTACATTGGGAAAGATTCTCAAGATGGGTTATCAACCATGCACAGTAACTTTTGAATTCACTAATAAAAGGATTCTGTTCTAATCAATAGGCTGGGGAAGCACTTGATTTCTACGATGACATCGTGGCAAAAGGATTTCATCCTAACGAAGTTACTTGCGGAACTTTAATCAATGGGTTATGTAAGATCGGCAAAACAAGATCTGCTGTTAAATTGCTCAAAATGATGGATAGAAAGGGAGTTAAGCCCAATGTAGTTGCTTACAGTACAATCATTGATGCACTTTGTAAAGGTGGGCTAGTCACGGAAGCACGTGATTTGTGTTCTGAAATGATTGATTGTGGGATTTCTCTGGATGTTGTGACCTACAATAGTTTAATTCATGGTTTTTGTAGCATGAACCAATGCAAGAAGCAAATCAATTACTCAATGAAATGGTATTGAAAGGAATCAATCCAGATGTTTATACCTTTAATATACTAGTTGATGCATTTTGTAAAGGACGAAAGATTACAGAAGCTAGAGCTATATTTGCCAGGATGGTGAAGTGTAGTCAGAAACCTGATATCATTACCTACAATGCTTTAATGGATGGGTATTGTTTGACTGGTAACATAATGGAGATAAAGGAACTATTTAATAGGTTGATTAAAAGTGGGTTGACACCTGATATTTTTAGTTATAATATATTGATCAATGCATATTCTAAAAATAAAATGGTGGATGATGCCATGGATGTCTTTGAGGAATTGCGCTGTAGGAATTTGGTCCCTAACATTGTAACTTATACTTCTCTTATTGAGGGCCTGTGCAAATCAGGGAAAATCTCTTATGTACATGATCTTGTTTATGAGATGCGTGACAATGGTTGTACCCTTGATATAATCACTTACAGGATCTTGTTAGATGCATTTTTCAAAAGCCAACATCTTGATAACGGACTTACATTGTTTCAGAAAATCATTGATAAAGGGATTCAACCTAATTTGTACACTTACACCATACTTCTTGATGGTTTGTGCAAAGGTGGTAGACTAAATGACGCTCTAGAGATTTTTCAACATCTTTTGGATACTAGCCATGGTCTAGATGTCAAAGCATATACGGCTATGGTCCCTGGACTTTGTAAAGAGGGTTTGTTTGATGAAGCAATTGCCTTGTTTTGTAAAATGAAATAGAATGGCTGCCTCCCTAATGCTGTAACTTTTGAGATTATTTTTGGATATCTTCTTGAAAATAATGAGAATGATAAGGCAGAGAAGCTTCTTCACGAAGTGATTGGTAGAGACTTGTTGTAGACATAAAACAAGGTGGGATGTTGTAGCTCAAATTCAAGTTACACATATATTTTTAATTTACTATTATTAATGCTGGGCAAATTGTTGTATGTTCATGATTTATCTATTACTTTTTTTGGACTGGTTTATTCATGATTTATTAGATCGATTTCCTTTCCATATATTGAGTTCCATGTTTTCTTCTTCTTATTCTTTAGCATAAAGCGGAAGCTTTTACCTTGAAATTTGGTGGGAAAAGTTCAAATTCACAGTCCAAGTATGGAACATGATCCTCATGTCTATAATCCTCATGTCTCTACTTTAAAATATAATAATAATAGATAAAAACTGTTGAGTTATGATTACAAGGGCAAATTAGACTATATCCAAAAAAAAAAAAAGCGAAGAAAGGTCATTCCATGATATGATACCAAAAGGCTAAGCAGATCATGTTGATTTCTGATTTTTTAAAAAGGTCCAATGTGTCTCCTTGTTTTTGGGGTTTCTGAGGTTGAGCTTATTTTTTTCAGAATCCTTGTTTGAGACTGTCATGAAGCATGGTGAGCATGAGGGAATGACTAGTGAGGCATACCACGTGTCAGTACATACCACGTGTCAGTACAAGTTGAGAGAAGGGAGCATTATTCTTGTGTGCAAAACGTGGAAGGTAGTGCAATGATTGCTATATTAAGAGATGATGCTAAGCTAGAAGTGTGTGGAATTTGAGTGTACTCTTCGTTCTGTGTTTTTTCTCCTCCCTGTGGCTTCCTTCTGTTCTCTTCCTTTCTAGTTTTTTTTCTGCTGAGAGTGATTTTCCCTTTAGTGCTGTAGCTAGTTTCAGTGGATATAATTGCTGTAACTAGTGTGAGTTGAATGATTCTAATGAAGTCATCAACATCATCTATACTCTGTTTTTGTCTGTGATTTTTCTTGTAGAACATTACAGAGACTTAAAATTATATCTTCTTTTCTAAGAGCATTTAACCTTACAAGAATAGAGTAATAAAATTAATAGGTTCACATTTATTGGTGTGATTTACGGGTCTGGCCACCATTGTTAATCCTTCATGGGGAGGCTGATACTGTAAAAGATCCTTCTGTGAGCAAATTGTTGTATAAGAAAGGAAGCAGTTTTGAAAAGAAGCTTAAGCTTTACAAGGCTGCTTACAATTCTCTTCTTAGGGGTGAGCCTGATGACGTAATAATTGAAGTTTTCATTGATATCATGGCTTGGCTTGAGAATTACTCCTCAAAACATAATTCTTATTCTTCTTCTTGATGGGGACTTTTTCTCTGTATCTTTTTGGTTAATATTATTGAGATTGTTTTCATGGAAGGTTAAAATCAAAGTTGTTATTCTCTTTTTTTTTTTTGGTAGAAAGTTGTTATCTGTGTCTGACAGTTTATTCATGTCAAATTTATTGGATCATGTCCATGTATTAGCTCATGTTGGTATCTTTTTCATTTTTGTGTTGATTTCATCCTACTAAAGGATGCAATGTAAATTCATGTCCATGTATTAGTTCATGTTGGTATCTTTTTCATTTTTATGTTGATTTTATCCCACTAAAGGATGCAATGTAAATTCATGTCCATTCCTTTTTATGTGAACCAACCATCGATCATTAACAGAATTTGTTTCCATCACATTCTTATTAAACGTGCATGTGCCTTCAGTCCTTGCAAACCCCACCCCCCTCCCTCTCCCCCTCCTCCTCCTCCTCCTTTTTTGCCCTCTCTAATGTCTATCAAATAAACATCAACATGGATGAGGGATAGGGGAAGACCTTTGTAGATAATCTAGAATTCTGTCTCTCATATCTGAGAGTTACTGGGCTGATTGTGACTGTACTTTATTGAAAAATCATCTATTCGATGTTGATTTTGATGACATCTGTTTCCCAGCTTTCCTTCCCTTTCAAGTTCAGCTTTCTTCTTGTCTTCTGGTTGAGACTGAGAAACTAATGATGCATTCTTGATACTTCTTTGAAAATATTCACTTTGTGATATCTAAAAGAGAATCTTCTTACTTGAGTTCCTTTCCGTAATTGAGTACCCTGGTTTCTTCTTCATATACTTTCCGAAAAGAGCAGAAGCTTTCAGCCAGAAACTAGAATTGTGGAAGGAAAAGTACAAATTCCCACTTTAGTGGCATGTCTTTAAGGATTGCCTTCCAAATTCCAAATGCTTAATTTTGAACAAAAAAGTTCTGCATATATTAACATATCGAGACTAGTGTTTTGCTTTACCAGCAAACAGTACAATCAATCAATAATGCATAAGTAGGACACTTGGGAAATTTTCCTGTCTCAATTATCCAATTCTTAAATTGGACAAAATAATAAGAGATGAGGGATTTCAGTATACGTGCATTTCAAATTTTTGGATCATTTATTTCTCAGCTCAGGTTACATTTATAAGAAGCTTACACTAGAACTGATGATTCTGGCCTGTTTCTTTTGCAAACTTCGGTAACAATAAATTATATAAACACTAAAATTGTGTTCTGCAAATGCTGTTTGAAGTATTCCATTTCCTCATTCTAGAATTAAGCTCACTGCTTAATATTAGACAGCAACAGTTTGAATTTTTTTCCCTCTCAACCTTAAGGACAAGACTGTTCTGATTGACAGAATATTCATACGAATGTCACATGCCCAAGATTTTTTTACCTAACTATAGAGGAGTTAGATGTTTTTGTTGAATAACTAAATTAAATATGATCAATGATTTCAGTTGAGAAAAAATATACAAATAAATGATTAAATAAAAGAAGGGATGTCTCAGCATTTCTTTATGCAATATGGGAAATTAGTAACCTATACGTCGAAGGAGTTGTATCCATTTATAATTTCTTCGAAAGGGAAGCAATATGAGCTACTTAAAAGGAAATAATATATGAAGACCATCTTGATGCTTGAAAGGGCAAATGGTGTATCTCGTGTCAAGTATGTTGGATAATAGAGCAACTTGAAAGTACATGTCATTATGGCTTTTATGAGCCAAAATTGAAATTATTCTTCAGTAAGTGCGTACTTTATGATCTTAAGAAAATTTGTTTACTTGTGTCAGTTGATCACTTCCCATGAAATTATTCTTCAGTACTTACATGTTTGATAATAGAACCACTGAACCAGTCTAAATTTTAACTTTTTATGTACATATGCTGACATTTGGTTATAAATAATACACCAGAGAAGTTGGAAATTGCATGTCGATCAAGTTTCTTGGGTATAAGGTGAGAACTTTTTGTAATACAACATTATAGCAAGACAACAAATAATGTAGAAGAGACAGGAGAATAACAAGCAGTAGTTCTTGGCAGACTCAATATCAGTTTGTTGTTGATTTTAATAGATGTTATATGTTAATGTCATTTTGTGTCCAAAATCACTTGTTGACATGTGTTAGTGTCGCATTTGTTTGCATACTTGGCTGTGGTATGCAAGGATTGCTGAGGTTAATATTAATAGGTTGATAATCATTTTTTTTTGTATTGCCTAGTTTTTTTTAGGTTGTAATATACTTTTGATTCTTCTAGTTTGATGAAAGCTTTAATTTGATGTTTTATAGTTTAATAATGCCAATGTTAAGGCTGAAATACTCTAATTTCGCTGCTTGTCATATCTTCATGCAAAATTTAGTGCTAAATTTTTTCCATCTGTTTATTTAAACAACAGATTTGAGTTTGAGCTAAGGAAGATAGACAAATGAAATTGTTTAAGTCAACAAATTCTGTAAGTTTTAAGTCTTGGATGGATGATTAAACGGACAAAATGAAATTCTTTTGAATTGAGAAGATCAAATTGAATTTTATGAAAGTAAGGGATCAGAAATGTTTTCCAGCATTATTTTAATAAAGTAGGCAATTAAGGATAGTCTTCCTACCAATCTTTTTCGAAAAAAAAAAGGCACTTAACTGAAAATGCTTCCTGCACTTTCCATTGTCATGAGGATGAGTCTACATTACACATTTTACATGATTGCTCAAGAGACATGCAAATTTGGTCTGAAGTTGTTCACCTCAATTATTGGCAAGACTTTGTTAGACTACCTTTGAAGGATTGGCTTAGCTGGAACCTTCAGAGAGAAAGGGGAAAAGTTCAGACGCCTAAATAGAAATGGAGCATAATCATGTTTTATTAAATAATTGTTTGTACAGGCTGCAGGAAGAAGACAATTTTTTGAATTGCAAATGGATAATACAAGTTGGAGATTCAAGAGCTAGTAAGCAGAAAGATGATGAAGATCTAATTAGATTGGAGGTAGATGGAGCTTGTACCAGTCATAGCTTCATGTGGACTACTAATCCGAGATTACCATGGAAGATGGCTAACTGGTTTCTCTCAACATGTGGGATTCTATCCAAATGCTATAGCAGAATGCTGGGCCCTTTGTGCTGGCTTAGAATTTTGCTGGAGCTGGACCAAACAACTCAAGAAAGTAGTTGTGTTTACTGATTCTATTGAGGCTATACGGCTTGTTACATGGTGGCATTATCATCAGAGGCAATATGGGTGGTTAATTGATGGGATTAGACAATATATTGAGAAAGATAGGTTACAATGTGCTGATTGGTTAGCTGTTGATGCACAGAAGTTTTGTTCTGGAATTAGTGGTTTGACTTGGTTCCTATGGAATATTTAGATTTGGATAGGAATCATAGACAGTTAAGCAGAGATACTTTGATGTTATTTGTTTACTTGATTTATATCATGAAGTTATTCAAAAAAACAGAAAATCATGAGAAAAAGCAATAAAAAAAAACCTTGTGCGTGAGGGTTGAGCCCAATGCCTGTGGAAGGGATTCATTAGGTTTTAGTGTTAACAAGATAAAAATGTAACACTTATTTTCTTTAATCTTTCATTTTCCCTATTTTGGTGTGCATTTAGTTTTAAGGTTCCGTTTGAATGAGAAAAAAATAAAGGAAAGGGAAAAATTACGAGAAAAATAAAAAAGGAGTCTAGACATGATTCCCTCCTACTTTTTCTCTTCATTTATTTTCTCTCTTATCCAAAAAAAAAAAGGTTTGTTTGAAAAAAAAAAGATTTTGCAAATATATATATATGGTTTGGTTTCATACTAATTGGGATGTTGCTCAATTTGTTACTTTATATTAATTTCACTAATAGATGATTGATTGAAGAAAGTTTTTTTATAATAAATTTATATCTGATAAACTAAATTTGAACAAACTTATGTGTCAGATATTTAAATTTGGAAAGAAAGTTCTAAATTAAAATTCATAATAAATGAAATTAATATATAATTTATTTATTTTTAAATAATCCTAAAAACTGAAAACTAATCAAATTATGCATATTCTACAAAAATAGTAATGACCAACAATAGTAATGACAAATCTTTAGTTTCTGTTTCAGGGACTTCAATAAATTTTTAGTTGGAAATGAAAGAAATACATAATATCAAATTTTATATTTTCATTCATTTCAGATGTCATAATCTTCCTATTCGGCTATTCCCATATTGTATAATTAAATTTGTACATTTAAAATGTTAAAATTAAAATACTTTGAACAGTACTAGTCTTCTTTTTTAATTAAATTGAACTTCACGTTAAACCTATGCAATCATTTGAAAAGTTGTTGAATTCTAAGTATGAATTTCAACTAAAATTATTAAAATTATATTTAAAATTAATCTATAATTCTAACTAACCGTATAAAGAAAATAATATTATATTATAAATATTATTAAAAATGTCATCATCTACGTAAATATTTTACGAGTTACTGTATTAAATATCTCATCGAAAATTTTTCTCCCAAAAAAAAAATCACAATGCAAATTATGTAATTTTCTTTAAGAAAAAAAACTGAATATGATATTTCGGGTCTATTTAACAGTGTTTTCTATTTTATTGTTTTGAGAACAATTTTGTTAAACTGTTTTCAGAAAATAAGTCTTGAAAACAAAAAAATAAAAAAATATGATTAAATAATTATTCTCAAAATCATAACTAGTGGATGATAAATGAGTTATTAAAAATTTATAATTTTACCATAATGAGATATATATTTTTCAGAATAAAAATTATAAAAAACTTTAAAAGTATTCTAAGTTTTTTATTTTTTTATTTTTTACAATAATTTATAAAAAATAAGTTTATCCAAATTTTTTAAATTTTTTATTTTAAAAATAAAAAACTGTTTTAAGAAACTGAATCAAACAAACCCTTCGTTCTCTCTCATTCGCATCCCCATCCGTTGGATTCATGCTGGATCAGCATACTCTGTTTCCTGTTTGTTGCCCTAAATCTTCGGAGACGCTCCTCTTCGAATCCGAAGTGAAGATGCTTTCTTCCACCGCTGCAAGGTACTCCTTCCTCAAATTTCCTCTCTTTAGTGCTTCTTCCTTCCTTCTCTCTTTCCCTTTTTCCCTATCTCTCAATTCCTTTCTTCACTCCCATTCCCCAAATCCAAACAGCATCCTCGACGCTGTTACTGAAGTCAATCGCATGCTCCATATGCGTCCCTCACCATCTAGACGCCATATTACTAAGATTTTAGGATCTCTTGTGAAGATGAAACAGTATCCCCGGGTTATCTCACTTGTTGCACAAGCGGATTTCAAGGGCTTCACGCCAGATTTATTTTCCCTGAGCATCTTGATCAATTGCTTCTGCCATGTGGGTCAAATGGATTTTGCTTTCTCTACATTGGGAAAGATTCTGAAGATGGGCTATCAACCGGATACCGTAACTTTGACCACACTGATAAAAGGACTCTGTTTTAATCTAGAGGTTGCGAAAGCACTAGATTTCTACGATGACATTATGGCAAGGGGATTTCAGTCGAACGAAGTTACGTATGGAACTTTAATCAATGGGCTATGTAAGATAGGGAAAACAAGATCTGCTGTTAAATTGCTCAAAATGATGGAGAGAAAGGGAGCTAAGCCCAATGTAGTTATGTACAGTACAATCATTGATGCACTTTGTAAAGATGGACTAGTCATGGAGGCACGTGATTTGTGTTATGAAATGATTGCTTGTGGGATTTCTCCCACTGTTGTCACCTACACTAGTTTAATACATGGTTTTTGTAGCATGGATCAGTGGCAAGAAGCAAGTCAATTACTCAATGAAATGGTATTGAAAGGCATCAATCCAGATGTTGTCACCTACAATAGTTTAATACATGGTTTCTGCGGTATGCGTCAATGGCAAGAAGCAAGTCGATTGTTCAATGAAATGATAACGAAAGGTATCAGCCCTGATGTTTTTACCTTTAATATATTGGTTCGTGCATTTTGTATAGAAGGAAAGATTATAGAAGCTCAAGGTATATTTGCTAGGATGCTGAAGTGTGGTCAAAAACCTAATAACGTTACCTACAATGCTTTGATGAATGGTTATTGTTTGAGCGGTAATATCATTGAGATAAAGGAAGTATTTAAGAGGATGACCATAAGTCGTTTGGCACCTAATGTTATTAGTTATAATATATTGATCAATGCATATTGTAAGAAGAAAATGGTAGATGAAGCCATGGAAGTCTTTAAGGAGATGCGCTTTAAGAATTTGGTCCCCAACAGTGTAACTTACAGTACTCTTATTGATGGTTTATGCAAATTAGGGAAATTCTCTTATGTACAAGGTCTTATTTATGAGATGCGTGACAATGGTTATTCCCCTAATATAATCATTTACAATATCTTGTTAGATGCACTTTTCAAAAGTCAAGATCTAGATAAGGCAATTTCTTTGTTTCAACAAATTGTCAATAAAGGAATTCAACCTGATGTGTACACATACACCATACTTCTTGATGGTTTGTGTAAAGGTGGTAGACTAAATGATGCGGTAGAGATTTTTCAACATCTTTTGGACACAAACCATGGTCTAAATCTCAAAACATATACGGCTATGGTCCATGGACTTTGTAAAGAGGGTTTGTTTGATGAAGCAATCGCCTTGTTTCAACAAATTGTCAATAAAGGAATTCAACCTGATGTGTACACATACACCATACTTCTTGATGGTTTGTGTAAAGGTGGTAGACTAAATGACGCGTTAGAGATTTTTCAACATCTTTTGGACACAAACCATGGTCTAAATGTCAAAACATATACGGCTATGGTCCATGGACTTTGTAAAGAGGGTTTGTTTGATGAAGCAATTGCCTTGTTTCATAAAATGAAAGATAATGGCTGCCCCCCTGATGCTGTTACTTTCGAGATAATTATTGGATATCTTCTTGACAAGAATGAGAATGAAAAGGCAGAGAAGATTCTGCATGAAATGATTGATAGAGACTTGTTGAAGACATAAAACACGGTGTGATGCTATAGCTTAAATTCAAGTTACACATATATTTATGTTTAACTGTCATTAATGGTTGGCAAATTGTTGTATATTTCATGTTACAGAAGCTGACTACATTATAAGTTTATCTTTTATGGGCATACATATATTTTACTTCGTAAATTTCATGGATGAATGTTTTTACGAGCATGTTTGATAATTAAGCAACTTGAAAAGTACATGCCACATTTGAGTCAAAATTGAAATTATTCTCTGGTGCTTGCTTTATGATCTTGAAAATCTTGCTTAGTTGTGTTAGATGATCACTTCCAATGAAAACTATAGCATATACTTGAGCCAATGCTTGTTGAGAGTCTTAAGTCTAAATTTTAACTCTTTATGTGCATAGGCTGACATTTGGTTTTAAAGCATTTCAAGGCATCAATCCATGCATTACATTTTGAAGGTGCAGGGCTTTGTCGCATCTTTTCTTCCAATTCTTTTCATAATCTGTATAAGTATTTGACACTTTTCTTCCTTTTATATCAGGCATCCTGTCATGTCAATGCTTACAAGGACAACCTTGTGCATTTGGACTGCTTAAAAAATGCTTAGAGCTACTCGTGTAATTCAGCCCTGATTGTAAGAAATTTGCTGATGTTATCACTTGCCTGTATTATTTTGTTAAGATGTCTAAAGAAACGTTGCCTTTGGGAAACACTTCACTGCTTGGCCTTGCATATAGAAAAATGTTCTGCTCTCTTTTATAAAAGGATGACATAAGTGGTGCTTGATCTTGGATGGTTTGTATTAATATTATTAATTATAAAAAGCTCTTATGGTTTCTTTGAAGTTAAAAATTCACGTTTTATTAGATCAATTTCCTTTCCCTATATTGAGTTTCTTGGTTTCTTCTTCATATTCTTTAGGAAAAGAGCAGAAGCTTTTAGCTAGAAAGTAGAAGTATGAAAGGAAAAGTACAAATTCCTACTTTATTTGCAGCTCCTTAGAAATTACCTTCCAAATTCCAAATGCTTAGTAGTGCACAAAAAAGTTCTGCATATATTAATATTTCTATTACCAAAACTAGTGTTTTGCTTTACCAGGAGACACTACTATAAATAATGCATAAATATGACACTTACGAAATTGTCTTGTCTCCTTGTTCAATAGAATGGTAGAGAATGGATGCCTCCCTAATTTTGTAACTTTTCAAATAATTATTGGATTTCTTGAAAAAAATAAAAATGATATGGCAGAGAAGATTCTACAAGGCATGCCTATTAGAGGCTTGCTGAAGAAATAAAACATGGTGATGCACTATATTTACATATTTATTTATAGTAAACTAGCTTGAGATGTTAGCAAATGCTTGTCCATTTTTGTGTCTGAGTTGTTGGACTGCATTATAGGTTGATTGTTTTTAGAAGAATATTGTTTGATGTTTAAGTGTCATTGTATTCAATGTTTTAATTGCATGTTTTGATGATAGAACAACTTGAAAAGTGCATGCCATTATAGCTTTTATCAGCCAAAATTGAAAGTATTCTTTAGTGCTTGCTTTATAATCTTTAAAAAATTGTGTAGTGGTATCAAATGATCACTTCTACCAAAGCTATACCATATACTTGAACCAACGCTTTTTAGGAGTCTTAAGTCTAAATGTTAACCTTTGTTTGTACATAGGCTGAGATTTGGTTACAAATACACCAGAGAAGTTTGAAATTATAATTACAAGTGCATCAAATTTCTTAAGGAGAAGGTGAGAATTTCTTGTTATAAACAAAAAAGAAAGACAACTAATTATGCAGAGGGATAAGGGAATAATAAACAACAACTCTTGGTAGACTGATGAGGAATTTTAGTATCTGATTTCTTATGACTTTTATATTAATGTTATATGTTTATGTTATGATATGTCCCAAAATCACTTGTTGACATGTGATGGTTAGTGGTATGCAAGTATAGCTGAGATAATGTCCATTCTTGACAAATAGTTTCCTTGAATTGCCTATTTACTAAGAATTCTTACAAATTTGAAATTGCATGCAATATTGTTTACTTGAAATGAAAATCATGGGCTTGATTTGAATGTGCTGACTTGCTGAAAATTGCTTGTTGATGGAAGAACAATTTTTGGTGTGTTGGGGCACTGATTCCTACAGTTACGAGCAAAAGAATCTTTTGCTTTAATCTTTTCCCTTGTCTTTTCTTTTTATTTTCATTAGAAGGGGTTGGGGATAGTCTTTATTTTGTTTGAGAGGCAAATATATCTGTAAAACCTGCCCTTTAGTATCATATCAATGAAAACAATGAATTGTATTATTTTTAATTCAGAAAATAACTTATCATGCACAAAAGTATTTGGAATTAGGGGATGTGAACTGTAATTATTTCCTATTGTTTTGGGCAAAAGAATGTTTTGCATACAAGTCCTTAGGCTTTTGCCTTTTCCCTTTTCCCTTTTCCCTTGTTCTTATTCTTATGTGAGAAAGGGAGGGGATATCTTGTCTTTTGTTGGTGAAGCATAATATTGTGTTAAACCATCAGAGAAATTAAATGTGTATAATCTAAATTTTTGTAGGAGATAAGAACATAGATAGCAGGATGAGGTTTCTCTCAATTTCTTCTGTCAAGCAGTTTGACGGTTGAAACTTGAAGAAAAGAAAAACATAATATTTGACCATGCTAATGCAGTGTGTTTTAGCAATATAAAGAAATTTGAAATGTAAACATCTCTGGAAACTGGTTCGTACTTTTTACCAAAACATAATATCTCCAGATGATAGGCTCACTCACATTCTCATAGGTGTCGCCAATGTTCTGCCAAAACAGAAGTTAGTTCCCTGAAACAACTTAGCTGAGTCAGCATTTAAAAAAATTAAAGAGAGAACAAGTTTTCTTTTTCTTTTTTTTAACCAAGTTTATTTCTGCTACAGAGTGTAGATTAAAACATTTCAAGGCATCAATCCATGCATTACATTGAAGGAGCTGGGGCATTGTGGCATCTTTTCATCTGCCTGAGAAATTTGTTTCTTCCTATTCTTGTCATAATCTGTATTTGACACTTTTCTGCACTTTGTTTCAGGAATGCTGTCAATTTGATGCTTACAATGATGACATTGTGCTTATGGCTGCTTCTGAAATGCTTAGAACTACTCATGAAGCAAACTGCGACTGGAAGAAGTTGGCTGATCTTATAACTTTTCTGTGTTGTGTTGTTAAGATGTTTAAAGAAACCACACCTTTAGGAAACACTTCAATGCTTGGCCTTGCAAACGGAAAAATGTTTGGTGTCTTGCATAAAAAATGATAACAGAA
This sequence comes from Adenanthera pavonina, assembly GCA_026686845.1. Classification (NCBI taxonomy): domain Eukaryota; kingdom Viridiplantae; phylum Streptophyta; class Magnoliopsida; order Fabales; family Fabaceae; genus Adenanthera; species Adenanthera pavonina. The sequence continues at coordinate 44,668,905 of JAIVEN010000001.1, read as the reverse complement.
GTAGTGTTTGATCTTGGAGGGTTATTGATATTATTAATTATAATAAGAGCTTATGGTTTCCTTTAAGGTTTATCCCTGATTTATTATACCAACCTCCTTTCCATATATTGAGTTTCTTGTTTTCTTCTTCATATTCTTTAGGATATAAGAGCAGAAGCTTTTTGCTACAAAATAATTAGAGATGAGGATAGTAGATACAATTTTGTGCTTCTTACACAGCAATTTAGTTGAAACCCTTATCTTGGTGAACTATAGCTAACTTTAGCTTTGTGCAATCTATCATCATCTTGCTGCCGCAAGTAATAAACTATTAATATGCCCATGTTTTCTCTAGTTAATATGCTTAGGACTTTTGTTTTGTCGTTCCATAATGGTAATGGTAGATAGTTTCTTGGAAGTTTAATCAATTTGATAAGTTTACTGCTTTTAGAAATATTGTGCTTTTGGGGTTAAGTTTATATTTATAGAAATCTTGTTTAAAATTTAGCCTTACCAGAACAATGTAATAAAATTTGTATTTTCAGGTTTAACCAGGATGATGTACAGCTCCCTCTGCCATTGTTCAGCCTTCATGGGAAGGCCGATACATTCACATATCCTTGTGTAAGCAAATTGTTGGACAAGAAAGCAGGCAGTTCAGAAAAGAAGCTCAAGCTTTACTATGATGCTTGCCATTTTCTTCTTGAGGGTGTTGACTGGCCAAATAATAATTGAAGTGTTATCTTTAGGCTATATGATTCACATTCCAAAAATCCATTTCCTCTTCCTGTTGATGACCATTTTGCTTGATATCTGTTCCTGTAGAATGTTGAGATTGTTTTCAATAAAAAATCAGAAAGAAATTTGTTTATGCTTCTTCAATAAAAGGAGCTTAGTATGGAATTTGGGATTTACATTTGTTTCCTGTAATTTATCTGAGTCATGTTTGAGTTTTTTAATGAAAAAAATCACTTTTTATATAAAAAGGGTATTTTTAAAATTTTTTAAGATGTTTGTTTGAACTCTTAAAGAACTTAGAATATGAAAAAAAAATTAGTTTTCTGCTTATTTTAAGAGGTTAAATTATGTTGATTTATGATCATGTTTATTGCAAAATTACTTAAAATTAGAATTTTTTTTCTAATCAGATAATAAATTTTTAAGGGCAAACAAAGTGTCTCATAATTTTGGCTTTCTTTTCCATTTCCACTACCTTGGTCTCCCTCTCATTACACCAAATCAGCCCTTAATAATAACATCATCTAATTTTTTGCTCTTAGGATGTGCATCTCAAGCCTTTGGGTCATTTTTCACTGACACATACAAATAGCCTACAGTACAAGAGCTGACTTATATAAAGTTGTGTTCTGCAACCATACCAAACAAATTATATTTCTTCCTAGAATTAAGCTCGCTGATTACAACAATAACCCGTAATTATATAAGAAGAAATTATATTTTACCTCTCCAAATTAAGTTTCATCAAGTGAGATGAAAATGCAAGCAAATATAAATGGACACCTGATTTCTTAAATCAATTTTAGGAAAAGACTCATGTTCACCATCGCATTCTTTATCTAAAGCATAAGATGTGTGTAATTTTTTAATTAAATTATATATTTATCATATTTTAACTGAAACTAAAATTAAAATTATTATAACATGGATACAAGAAATAACACTTTTTTTGGCCTGGGAGAAACAAGACTCAAGTGTAACATTTTCAATTGAAATTTAATTTTTATTTTAGTTCAAAACTCAATATTAAAAGTCTATTACATTTTTTTTTATCCTCAATGGAAACACAACCTACATACGAGGACCTAACGGCATGCTCATGAGAACACCAGTGTTAACAATTGAAGCCAACTCCAAAGGAGGATCCGTCACTGACACAAACCCAAGAACCATAGAGAGAGAGCTCCTTGCAAGCCAGTTCGCAGCACGATTTGTCTCTCTATTTATCACACGAATATTAACGTACTACACTCAACTAATTATGCTTCGAGCCTCCCCAATAATATCACAATCTGAGTATCGTGGAGTCCCCTTTCCCAGTAATAAAGTCTATTACATTTTAAAATTTATGTAATAACTTTTTTGTAAATTAAAAATAGAGATGTCGACATGCATTGTACTTGTATTAACTTTTTTCCTCAAGTTGTACGTCTCTCAATAAATGAACAATAAATTTATAATTGCTTGTGTTTTCATATATTGTATTAACTAAATTTTCCACCCGGAAGGAGTTTTTATGTTGAATATGTTATAAATTGGTCTAGTATTAATTGTTTAATATGGATCTTGAAAAAATTGCCTAAATTGAGAAGTTTTGTTTAATACTAACAAAATAATGAGTTGTAGAAGTATAATGAAAAAAAAATTGTATCATGTGTGTCTACTTGCTATTTAATGTGATAAAATATATTTGCATATGTCAAATTTTGAAGTACTAAATGGTAAAATTTTAATTAGTCTCATACACCAATTTTAATGGTTAAAGATTACAAAATTGTTGTAGATTTGTATCTTTCGAAATTATAATGAAGATCAAGTATGCATTGGTTTTTCATTGCAAGTTTATCTTTTGATGATTACCATGTAAAATATATTTTATGACAAAATTTTAATTGTTACCTTCAGCTAGCTAGCGATGGATCCACATGTATAACCCTTTCACATTTTATTTATCAAAAAGTTAAAAGATTTGAGGGTTTCATCATCCCCTCCCCCAATTTTTTTTAAGAATTGATAGCTAAATTGATCCATAATTTTATGAGTAGCCCGTTTAAATTCAACCATTTTTTTAAAGAAGTAATTATAATAGAAATGCTATGATAGTGTGCTTTTTTTTATAAACAATATTAGAAGTATAATATAAAATTGATGTTATTTTATCTAATTTTTCTTAAAAATATTTAAAACATACCGACATTATTTTTTTTAAAAAATTGCCTCTCAGAAAGAAGAAATAGAATTCTTCCCAATTCATCCCTACCTTTGGCTCAAGCCATTCTATTCCTCAATACCATGTGCTCATTTTTTCCTATAGTTACCAAACTTTCCATAGTAATCATTAATACACAGTTATCTAGAATGTTAGAAAAATAAATGTATAAAACAATAATCATTAATTTTTTTCTTCAGTACTTGATAAGTGAAAAAACAACTTAATTTTAATTGGCATGAATATGACAACATAAAAAGGGAATTGTAAATTTGCATTAAAAAAATTTGCCAAAATTAAAACAAATCCCTGAAATATTCAATATAAGCCTAATAATCACAAAATGAAATAACATACCAATTTTTCTTGGAACATCTAATTAAATTAAAAAAGAAGACCTGGGGAAATCTCTCAAAGCAAATAAAAATTCAAGTTAATAATATAAATAAAAAACTTTCGAGTCTGAGTTTTTCAAGCCTTCACATACAGAAAAACCAAAAGTAAAAGAACCAAAATATGACCAATGTCAAATTTTCATGAGATAAACTTGAATAAAAATCCATATGTTCAAGAAATATATCACACATGCCAATTAATCCAATAATATATATTGCCAACATAACTAAAGCATGGACTCACAACTTAGGGCTAATTAATTATTAAAAGCTATAGGAAGAATAAATGAAATCATAATAAGAGTAGATGGTGTGTGGCATTCATTTCATCCTCGCTAAAAGGATCTCTGTCCTTTTATTGCTCTCCAGTTCATTCACCATCTACCTTTTCAAGCCAAAATATTTTCTTCCTCACACGGACCACTTCCAGCTAAGGAAAAATAAAACAAAATCAGAAGTTCGACATTGTTCACACAACTTTTCCTTCACTTTTTTTTTCATTACTATTAAATCTACAAGTTTTTACAGCTCTCTTCATTCAGGTAAGATAGGTTATCATAGAGAGTGATTAAAGCTGCATTACTTATAGAGGTTCCTTGTTTAAGGTTAGCTAAAAGGGACCAGAATCAACAATACTGCAGACAAAATAGTAAGGCAAATGTCTCTTCCATCAATATGCTTAATGTGAATGAAGGCAATGGAAATCAAGAAAAGAATTTTTAGACGTTTAACACTAACCACAGGTTTAGAAAAGCCATATCTGAAATCCTTTTTGTTTTTTTAAGCCACCCATATTGCTAGCAAATGCATGGGAAATGCTAATTCAAGGACGCAGAAATGAATTGTGTAAGGAAACAGATCTTGGATGTGTTACTACTTAGGCAGCTGCTCACAGAGAAGATAAAAATACAATTAGCATTCCATGTTTAGTTCAACAAACGATAAATCTTTTTGCTTTGAATTAAAACCACTCGTGATATTTGCCATCACACTTTTTCCAGTCCAATAATGTAATGACCCTAAACATTATCTCCAATAAGGACTCTATTAGTTAGTGTAGTATCGAAGGGATTAAAAGCAGAAGAAAAGATCAAAATTGAGAAAAGAATTCAAATCCACGTGTTGCCATGCATACAAGATTTTGACATATTAAAAAGATAATGTTTATATATATATATGTATTATGATATTTTATAATATTTTCACATTTATAAAATAATAGATTATCTTATTTCTCATATATATCAATGATATTATTAATAATATTTATCATCAAATATATTTTATAAAATTTATCTCTAGAGCATTCTGTGAATTGCACCATGCTAGTTTTATATTAATATGTGAAAGTTTGGAGTAGCGGAGTCAAACCTTGTAGAATTCAAACCCTGTTTGCCAGTCTGTTTGAAACATAGTTTGAGCCTGAGAATGAGTTTGATCGCATTAAAATTGTGTTTGGCTATTTTTTCGACATCCTGTTACCAACTCATTCTTGCTCGGAAATGGGTTCCCTGAGAAGCAGCTTGAGCCATGCTTTTCCATTGCCAACTCAATTTCATTCTCCGTTGCTAACTAGAGATCGGCAGCATCTCGCAGGGAACATCTTCCTTTCCTTCCTTGCTTTTCAGCTTCACAGCCCCCTTCACTTTCTCACCATGCCAGCATCATCTTGATATTGAAGCTTGCAGGACTCGTGAGCGCAAGTGGAAGAAGATTGGAGGGATGATGAACAGGAAGGAAGAAAGCGGTTTAGGATGAAAAATAAAGAAAATTCACCTAAGCCCTTGTTTGTTTGAGTGAAATTAGGTCAAAAAGAAATAAGTTTCATCAATTAAAATAAAGTAAGATAAAAATGAGCCAATAAAAATGAGAAAAAAAGGAAAAATTAGAAAAATAAAATTTTTCATAAAGTTTCTTCTATCTAATGAATAAAATGCACCTTCAAAATTTTAATGTCAATGTATTATGACATGTAAGAAAATGTTATATTAGATAGACTATATTCCTAGTTAAATAAATATAGGTTAAGTCTTCGTCCAAGAAAATTAAATTAATCATGTGATAAATTTTAAGATCAATTTAGAGAAAAATTATAAGTTAAAATGATAAAAATAAAATACTAAAAGATAATTTTAAATTTGTATTTTTTAAAAAATAAATAAGTACACATGTATATATTTATTAAATAGATATTAAAAAAATTTATTTATTAAAAATTAAAAAAATTATTACACTAAAATTACTTTTAATTAAAATTATTTAAATATAATCACTTTTATCAAAATTAAATTTTATATAAATCATCCAATCCAAATATAAATAAGTAGGAAAGTGAAACACCAATTTTTACTATAATTACCTGAAACTCGTTTTGTATTGGCTGAAAATCAAACGGTCACTCAGTCATCCAATAGGAAAAAAGGTTCTAAATCCCAAAAGCCAGAAAGAGACAAAAGATAGTGCAGGCACGGTGAGGTGAACGTTGCCTGCTTTTTCTGTTACCTGTCTTCCATTTCCATACTCCCCATCGCTTCGAGTTAGTGCGCTATCTAATCACACTCTCTCTCTCGTTCTTCCTCCGCTTCTTCGCTTCCCTCAGTGGAAAATTGTGTCACTGCTTGCTTTCTCTGTGGTGCATTCTTCTATATATGAAGCGGCCATTCTTGTCCTTTCTCTCATTGCGTCAATCATGGCTTTCTCTTCTTGCGTCTTCCCGTCTCCGGTATTAGCATTCAAGGTACGGACTGTTTCTGTGGTATTCATTGTTCGATTTGCTTTTTCTGCTTCTAATTTTATCTGCTGTTGTTTGAATTTCTTGCTTCCTTCGAGGTTCCGTGGACTTTAGTTATTTTTCTGCGTTTCGGGGCTTCCGTCTTAGTTCTGTGCTCTTTTCTTTAATCTTCGAACTTCTGTACACGTGTTGGATGAATTTGTTGTCTGGCGTAGATTTGAATCAGTGAGATGTGTGTGCGATTGTTGCTTCCAAATTTGGTGGATCTGAGGTCGGTGTTTTTGGCATTCTATCAATGGATCTACATTAGGTGCATGCTGGTACAGAAATTTCAAAAGGAATATATTATGCAAAAATTGGTTCTCTGTCTTTGTCACCTTCCATGCAGTACTGGAAGTAATTTGTGTTACCATGTTCTTGCTAAATAAATCATTCATTGTATGCCTGCTTGCTGCTACGCTTTGCAGTTGATCTGAGGTAGCAACTATCCGATTCGGATAACACTAGCTTATTGAACTGAAATAAGCTCTTGTTCAAAATATTATCTGAACAACTTGGTATTTCCCTGAAAAAAGTTTTCTTGTAATGGAAGATAGACGTCAATCTTGTACTTCGTTCATCATTGTGTACAAACAACATGATGAATATTTCAGGGCTACAGAAGTTTGCTTACAATTGAGGTTCTATTTCTTATATATTGATCAATTGTGGCAGACTATAAAACCTTGCAATGGAAGGGGTCAAAAGTTTCCTTTTCTTGCAAGAATTAACGATGCTGAGCTTTGTAGAGCTGGAGCTGTGAGAAATAGGATTAACTTAGGCGTAGACTGGAGTTTCAGAGGAGGATCAAGACTAGCTGTTAAACCAAAAGTTGTGAGAACTCTTTATCCAAAAAGCAGTGGAGTAAATGCTTCATGTAATTCTTTATTATACTACACATTCTACTTCGCTTTTATTCTTCCTTCTGATTCCAAGTTTCATGCATCTTGTGCTGCTCCAAATAGTTGAAGTGCTTGACTAAAGTTCGTAATAATTTGGTTTTACAAACATATGCCCTTATTATATGTCTCCTAGCTTTAAATAACAGAAGTCGCAGGTTGTTTTGTAAGGTTTCTTTGCTGAAAGGTTTCCTTCTCTGGTCTACTGTCAATTTAACCCACGAATTTTGGCCCTGGATTCCCATCAATATAATGTCATTTATTGCTAGCTGTTACTTCATTAACTTCCACTCTTCAACAGAACAAAAATTATTCATGAGGAATTTTTGGAATAGTGGGGATGGTCTTGAAATCTCAGGTATAAGTTGATGTTTATCTCATAAATTATGATGTTTAACTATGAAATGAAAAGATAGCAAACAAATGATTTGGTATGCGTGCATAAATTCATAAAATTGGCTTATACTTGTTGCAGATACATTTGCATCATTACATCTATATATGAACTTTCAAGAGATAATATATATATTTTTGAATTGCCACTTTGACATTATATACTTGATGTGTACAATGTGAGGAGGCTAATTGGTGCATGATGTTCGAGATTATGGCAAATTTGAATGCTTGATGCATTTAACTTACTCTGCTTTCTTCTGTTAAGTTTTAATACCAGATATCCCTGTTGTCCCTTTTGTTGCATATCTCCTTGCCTACAATTTTTATGTAATTACTGATCTTTGCTATCTTTAATGTTCTGAATTCTTCCCCTTCTAGTTATAGTATGGTTTGGTTTCAGCTGAAGGCCTGAAAAATTCATTTAAATTAAAGATCAAAATCCTTAATAGCTTTAAAACACAATCAAGCCACATGTTTTAACCTACTTGTGAAGTTGGGATTTGACTATGTTCTGTGCTAGCAATAAAATAAATTACCTGTTGCACCAAATGACCTTGCAATTAAGTATTTATGGGGAAGGTATATAAGACTCTATCTCTGAGTTCAGTTATTGCCTGGTTTCATGCACCTTATTAGATAATTCTTTACATCATTCTTGTGGGTTTTGTGTGTAATGTGCACATTAACTTTACAAGAATTGGATGTTCTATATATATTTTTCTTTTGGTAGAAGTATGTTGTATATCTTTATTTATTTATTTTGCACAAGGTGAGAATGGGGGAAGGTTATTAAGAGTAGGAAAAAACTTAAGTACTTAATCTTATATACTTAAGGTATTTTAATCCAATCAAATAAGAGCAAGTGGGATTTTCCATGTATTATTTATTCTATAACTAACTTTTTTTATTTGTGTTGTTAATTTATTTTTAAATTTAAAATCAATGTGTTTTAATTTGATTCGATATAAGCATGTTAAGGATATAAGGTTAAGTACCTAAGGACTAAATCCCCACCCTTAAAATAAATACCCCCACCATATAAGTATGGTGGGGGTATTTTAAGGGGATTAAATCTCCTTCCCTTGTTTGGCTAAAAAAATTGGAGGGGATTGAGGGGAATTTAATCCCTCCCAATCCCCTCCCCCCACCCGTTTATAAGTCCTCCCAAATTGGGATTTTTTGGAGGGGAGAGAGTATTTATTACTCAATCCCCTCCAATCCCTTCCTAAACTAAGTAAAATTTCATTAAAATCCCTCCAATCCCCTCCCCTTCAATCCCACCAAACAAAGGAGTTTTAAAATCCTCCCAATCTCTTCCCCTCCAATTCTCTACATTAAAATCTCTTCAATCCCCTCAGTTAAACCAAACAAATCCTTAAGTCTTCTTCTACTGTTTGGTTCAATAGAGGGGAGGGGAGGGGAGAAAAGGGGAGGGATTTTAATATTCTTTTATTTGGGTATATTGGAGGGAAGGGGAGGAGAGGGACTTGCCCATTTTCCTTTTAAATCTCCTCACTTTTGGAGAGGAGGGGTACGAGGCAGGAACCCCTCCTATTTATTGAACTAAACAAGGGAAAATTTTAATTTTTCCTCCCCTCCACTCCCCTCCAAATTCCTCTAACCCAATAAGGGTAAAAGTATTGCATGTACGTATAATGTCCTACTATTATCACTGAAGAGTCCAAGAATTGAGACGTTGCTCTTGGATTTAGTTGGCATTGTAAACTACCTGCTATTATCACTGAAGTGTCCAAGAATTGAGACTTTGCTCTTGGATTTAGTTGGCATTGTTAAACTGTGGTGAGAATGAGTCTCTGACATAATGAAGTATTCCAATATAACAACAAATTGGGGTTGTAATGACTCTCCAGAGACAGAAACAAAAGAAAATGGTGTTGTAATTATCCTAGTCTCTATGGTCATTTCTTAACATTCCTTCTTTTTGTATGGAGATGACCATATTAGTTCCTTGTTTTCATTTTTCTACCTCTGTTGCAGGGTTGTCTGGCTCTCAACTCTCTAGCAGTGTCTTTACGCTGGGTACGGTAGCAGTACTGCCATTTTACACACTCATGGTTCTTGCTCCAAAATCTGAACTAGTATGTTTCTAACAGTATTGGCGAAATTTTCGTAATACGTCTCTTCAACTATATGATTCATCATAACATCGTTTTACAAGCATAGATAATGTGATACCCTTCTGCTGTATAAACATGTATTTTTTTTTCCCAGTTTGGGGTCTCCTTTATGCTTTTGACTTTTTTTCTCCATGGCACCAAATTGTTTGTTTGGTAAATTCTGATATTCTTTCCTCCGGTTGATTCCATGCAAATTGGGTTTTGATTCTACAGTTAAGTGACCTAATTCACTATCCAAAATGCAAAAATGCAGACTAAGAAATCCATGGAAAGTAGTATACCGTACATTATGCTAGGTGTTTTGTATGCCTATTTACTGTACCTTTCCTGGACCCCTGAGACTGTTCGACTGATATTTGCTAGCAAGTACTTGCTACCGGAGGTGTGTATATTCATTCATAAAATTATTTAATTTTTCACTTTCAAAACAGTTCTATCCAACGGTGTGTTTCTTCTTCTTCTCCCTTTTTTTTGGCATGCTTGATGCAGCTGACTAGTATAGGAAAAATGTTCGCCAGTGAGATGACCTTAGCCTCTGCCTGGATTCACTTGCTCGCTGTAGATCTTTTCGCCGCAAGGTCCTGCATTCACTTTTCTTTTCCTCTCTACTTGCTTTAGAGATTTGGATCCTCTCAATTTGTTAAAAACTTATTGGTTAAAAATTCACTTGCTCGCTTTAGAAGAGGTAGACAAAGTGTGTAGATTCACTCCAGTGGTAGGTTCATTTTTAATGGTAGACTCCACAATGTGAGTCCCACAGTGTATCTATTACTCTCTGAAATCCACATCGTCAATTTCCAGAGAAATTGAAAGAATCTAAATCTGGTTTCACCTTCCTTCTAACTCTTTATACCTCTCATTCTCTAGTAAGCGATCTGACAATTTAAATATGGTGATGAACTCAGGCAGGTGTTTCATGACGGGCTGGAGAATCAAATTGAGACTAGGCATTCAGTGTCCCTTTGCCTTTTCTTTTGCCCCATTGGGATTCTTTCTCACATTATCACCAAAGGATTGACCAAAACTACAAGGAAAAGGGAGCATGGCTTCTAGAGGGCAGCTGCTCATGCAAGACCGAACATACATTTCATTGAAAGTTGAAAATGTTGGGATTCGAGTTCAAGATTTATAAATTTCCTTCCAAGTTTTTCTTTTCGACATGATTGATTGTTCTATTTCTAATGTATTTGTTACTCTTGCTGAAAGAATATCAATTGGAAAATGCTAAAGTAATTTAGTTCTTTTATAAAAGATATAAGACTAAGACAATCATATATAAACATGTGATTAGTATCGACAGACAAACTATGTTCTATAGTTGCTTAGTTTATTCATGAATCCAGACAACTTAAATAACATTTTTTATAAGGCTGTGAATAATCATGAGTATAAATTATCAACTTTTTAACCCAAAAAAAAAATACTAACTATCATTGAGTATAGATTAAATCGTTCAGCACATTACAAGGAACTAATGTATTAATGATCCTGTACAATATATAATAATGAACTCGTAGATTGAAAGTGCAGTTCAATCTCCTAAAAGACCAGATCAATCATCAAGAGCATAAAAGAATCGTGTGCCAATTCAACTAGCTCTGCAACTGAAGTCCCCAGAATGGTGGACAACACATCTTCAAGCAGTCTAGGATTATGAAAGGGTGTAACAGCTTCTCAGCAACGGGAGCCACAAAATGAAATTGCTGGTGACAAAGTATAACTCAAAGATATCAAGAGGCTTCAGGCTTTAGGTCAACAGCGTTCATCATGTCTGTGAGTACTAAAACAACCTGGCAAAATGAAAAGAACAAACTTAATACTGTGAGCAGATACATTCTCTCCAGCGCAAGAAAATGAAACTGTAATGTAAAGCAAAGTTAGCATTTCATCCATTTGCCAGCATTGCACCACATCTTAAATGCAGCTTTTCACTTGAAATGCAACGTTTTGAGCCTCAATTTTTAAAGCTGACCAAAATTCTGATGGTCCGATGCTTCAACTGTAGAGATTGTGACGTGTCATCTTCCCCCTCCATAAATGCAGTAATTTGAGCTCCTAAACTTGCTGAAGCAACTAAAAACTGATTGAAGCATTTGACAAAGCGACAGCTTTGTTTCACAATGAAGTCTTGGTCTAAGATCATCTTGCACGTTGAAGTCTGAAGCATGTCCTTAGGTTCTCATGAGATCCCCAAACATGTCCTAAGCTATGTGGCTCATTCTCAATTTGATACCTCTATTTTTCTGGATTATTGCAATTTTATGACTATTCCATTTTTTGTATCCCTCTTTTTATAAATTTGTTTGGTTTGGCTCGCCGGGGTTGCTATGATGTTTATGGAGCAGGATCTAAGTAAAATGCAGCCCTCCTTTTGTTAAACAATACCATTGGTTTTTGGGTTGCTCCAGCAAGTTAATAGGCTCAAACGCTTGTGGAGAGTGAAGAAGACATGATTGATGCACATGAAGCAACACGCCAGCAGGATTTCAGTAAGCCCTGAAAATTTAGGGCTCAAAACACTGAATTTCATTCGACTGAAAGGTGTCATTTTAATCTGTCAAGGACGCATGGCACAAAATTGGCAGAAGGTAGAAACAAAAGGCCCGGATTTGCCCAATAAGACAGCTTTTTTCTTGCGGCAAATGCAGAGAATCCACTCGCCTTAATACGACATCAAGAAATAGCAATCAAAATTGAAATAATCACAATATCCCAATATCCCCCAAAAACGGAGGAGCTGCAATCTGCCAAAACAAGACATATATTTGTTAATTAGTCCCAAATTGTAAAATTCAATCTTTTCATCTCCAGTCTGCAAAGTAGCAATATAATTTGCATTCACACTTCCTTAGAGTGTAGAGAGTTAGCACTTTCTACTTTCCACAACCTTACCATGGCTTGAATGCTTGACGATAGTTAGTAGCTTTCAAGGGAAATTTGTTTATATTTTCATAATAAAAGGAAAATGCAATTTGAGCATCTCTCAAATTACAAATCACTGCTTTAAAAATTTGTAATTTGTAATTTTTTTCCATTTTGTAGATATCTTCATAATTGCTGCTTTAATGAATATCAATTATATCTTGAAAAAAAAAAAAACTGGCAATCAGCGTCATCCTATGATAAATTCAGTTGTACCATACTCATGCTCAAATCAAATATTGCTATCAACAGGATGTTTCTAACCATAGACTAAAATATATAAAAGCTTCTAGCACAAAAAATAGTAAAACCATTATGAAGTAAGCAATTAGAAGAAAGAGATCCAATATTGGCAACAAAAACGTGAGGAAAGAAAATATACGCACATCAAGTGGGTAGTGGAGACATCTGAATAGGGTCCACTGATTCTCCATTAGATAAATCTGACTTTAAAGAATCTTTTCTACCACGCTCCACAGCAGTTGCTTCATATATCCCTACATAATTCTTTTTAGGTAAGTATCCCTCCATAATTTTGATTACAACTAAAATGAATTTTCTGTATCAACTAAACAACTAAACCAAATAATACAAAATAGGCTGAAAAATTGCAAATTCCAACTATGCCAATTATATTAGGATGAGTATCAACAAACATATCCATGTTTAGATCTAGCAAAACTGATCGTGAAGCTGAGCATACAATATCGTACTGCTTATATTATAGTGTTTCAACAACTTGTACCTTATGTTAGTATACATAGCAAACAAATCTTGTTCTCAAGAGTGATATAAGAGAGAAGGCAAACTCCCTTGCATGATGATAGAAAAGGATAACCAATTGATAAATTTGAGTCTAATAGTAGTCCCTGAAAATGGATCCAACAGAGGAAGGAGAGGATGAAATCTAGTTTCATTGTCACCATGCTAAAGGATGTAGATATATTAGGAATAACTCTATGCTTCCAGTTCTCGAGCAGGATACCTTACCACAGTATGTTTCTGATGCTGATGACTTGCCTATTATTTTGGAGTCTTGTAAGGTTAAGTGGGTATCCTATTTTATTTTTGTTTTCTTAATTTTCAAATCATGAAAGTATTCTTTCCTGTTAATTCATGGTGGTAGCTTGCTATTTGGTTGAGTCTAATATTTGCAACATTATATAGTGTAGAACCAAAACAAAAGAAACAAAGAAAACTCAAAAAAGCAATACAAATATCATATTTATTACTATCAATTAGACAAAGATAACAACTATAACTAAGTAGCCGTCTCTTTATAGATAGAAAATGAGCTAACACTAGGCCCAAAATGCTAAAAGCAACTCGAAGCCCAATAGGTTCCATTCACATCGCTAAATTGAACCCCAATTTCCAAATCTAAAAAAACCCTAATTAATACTTCCTCCATTCTTTAATATAGGGCACAATAGGCAAAATCACATAGAAAAAAAGTAATAAATTTGTCTGAAATGTAAAATAGTCTTAAAAAATATCCTCATTTAATGTTAATAATTTTTACATCATACAATTAATACCAATGAATTGCACTACTAGTTTTTGAAAAAAGAAGCCATCTTTATTAGGGGTATTTTGGAAAAAAATTATTAAATACATCAGACAAATCCCCTATATCCGTTATATTTTGAAACATGAAAACTCCTCTAATTATTCTTTATATTAAGGAACGGAGGGAGCACCAAAATGAAAAGGCTTATTATATAGGCATCTGCATTGCCTAGCCTTATGTGAAATCAACTGCTTGGGTTTCTAGGTGAACACCACGGGTGTCCCTTCACATTGGAGCAATTACTGATAGGTGATAACAATCTACAGAAATTTTGGTAACCGATAGATGCTATTACTCTGTGGCAGTGTGCAATTTATGCAATCCTCTTTTGTACTTGCAGGGAGACGAAAACAAATATTTTCAAGTGTGTCACTTGGGCTTTCCAATTTGTACAGGCTTATGATCATGTTTCCAGCTACCCTTAGGTGCTCTGCACAAGGTTGTTTCGAGGAAAAAAGACAGGTTTGTGGTACCACTTGGATGCTCTGCACTTGGATGTTCTTAAAAAAACCTCTATTATTACTATCCCAAGTGAGGTCTAGCAGGGCAAATTAATTCGAGAGTTGAGAAGACAGCTATAACTAAAATAACAGTGTGCTTTTAAGCCAAATTGTAATTCAAGCAAGAAACCAGAAGAAAATCATTCTTTGTTGACTTGGAAAAATAATCTAGGGAGCTTTACAACTAAAACAAAACCAATGAAAAAAAACATCTAAAGGTAGTAGTTATATAATATTCATTAATAAGCCAAACAATTGGATGTTCTCATCTAAAAAAATTTCAACTAAGGATGGTGCACTTCAGTAATCATTTTAAAATCCTTATCTGCAGGATGAATTGAAAATCTAACAAAACATAATATATATCATTGATAAGGCACAATATATCTTAACAAGTTGTTCAACTCCAGATATACTCTGAAAAAAAAAATGATCATGACATTGGACATTGATAAATGCAGGACATACCAAAACCCAGAATTGAGCAGCAAACCACGAAGCCCAAAAGTGAAAAGTCCATCTTATAGGCAATCTCCAACACAATGATGCATGCACCAGCTACCATTAAATGCCTCGATGAGGAGAAAACCATGTGCAATCTACAAATCAAAAAATAAAATAAAATAACAGGGACTTTTCATTGAGCTTCAGAACCATCAAAAGTGCTCTCTGATAATGAAATCCCCATTCTTATTAAGAAGAGATGAGACTACATAAAGTTGGAGGATAAGAAATCCTCAGACAAACAAATAATATCCAAAGTATCATCTTGCTTACCTTAAATCATCAACAAATTCCATCATAATTCAGATCTTAACAAGATCAAACTTTTGTGAATTTAATTATACAAAAATTGTTTCATGCATGCCAACATCAGATAACAATATAGTGTAGAATTCATGGAATGGAATTCTAATTTCTTAAAAACTGAGAATAAATCCAGCTTTCCAATTGGGATGAAGATTGAAGAGGAAATCACTGTGTTGAAGGAAAATTAAATATCATCCAAAACCTTGTCTGATTATCTAAATGGGAAGAGAAAGATGATTATGAATATGCAAAAGTACCATCCTCTTACTCACTTAAATGTTATCCATGGAAAAAGACTACCATAGCATACCTCTCCTCCGCAATACTGTCTGCATAAAATATCAAAATATTTCCAAAAAGAATAGTGCTAAAAAAGGCCCATGTTGAGAATGACAATTTTCCGCTGCTGCCAGAAGTTGATCCCTGAAGGACTCAAAGGGGAGGAAAGAAAGGACAAAGAGTTAGAGACATTATCAAATGTCAGTCAAGCCAAAACTGTAATGTGTGTGTGTGTGTGTGTGTGTACTGTGTAGAGTGAGGGGGAGAGAGAGAAAAATTCCGCAATGCATAAACCTAGACTAAATTCATAGAGGATTGGGAATAGTATGATAGAACTCACTATGATCATGTCCCACATGGCAATAGGAAACATGAAACATGTTGCAGATGCAATAGTTAAAGCATGAAGTCGCCTTTTAAGTTGATTCTGAAGACATGAGATGCTCAGAGTCAGAACTAAGATATATCTAAAGCAACTACCACCAAAGAAAAGAAGTACATTGTACTTTTCAGTCATCGTTATCACCTTGATTGAAACACGCCTTGCAATCACCCTTCTTAGGGCTGAAAAAATTCCGGCAAAGATGGGAACCAACATTTCCTTCAACCCTAAACTTTGTTCAGTTTGAGCCTCAGAATCATCTCTATCTTCCCATGGTAAATACCAGTTAAGTTTACACAACTCAAGGATATGAAAATGCATGAAACACATGACAAATGAGAAAAGTAATAAAAGGAAGAAAGATATTTGGAAGGTAAGGTTAGACACTATAGGGCTTGACAAAAGAAATCAGCACAAATAAGGATATAGAATGGAGAATATGTTGCTGTGGCCCACCCTTCTGACAAGAGGTAAAAAGACGCCAACATTGCAACTAGGCCACCTATCTGGTTAGAAATAAGAAATATTTATCTTATTAGAGAAGAAGTTATCTTTCAACAGCAACAACAATAGCATTATCTCATTAAGTGAAGTCAGCTAGAAGAAATTATCTTTCAAACACACTAATAAGTCATAACAGCAGGCACATTATGCTGCTGACGACTGGTAAAAAGATGCTAACATTGAAATTAGGCCATCTATCTGGTTGCATATAAGAAATATTCATCTTATTAGAGAGTAAATTATCTTTCAAACACACAAATTAGTCACAGCAGCAGGCACATTACGTCAGGTAATCTGTTTAGAATTATCATAAACACTAACTTAATGCTACAACTTGCACGTAGTTTTCTTTTTCTCTTTAGTTGAAAATATAAACGATTAACAATGAACATATTTACATCCACAACTATCATGTTTTGAAGTAAAAGACCAAAAATAGATTTTCGTTGGCCAGTGTAAAACAATTATAGAATAGCAAGGAAAAATTGGAACATCAGAACATATATATTAAATTTTCTTGGAGCACATGGTATTATTTATATTGCAGATGGTACAAATATGACAATCTAGCGTTACCTTTTTCCACAAATGGCTTCTCCGACCATATAGCACGGCAGACAATACTCCAAGGACAGCACCAGAATACTCAGCTAATATTGCTCTAATTTGATTTATAGAAAAAAAGCAAAAGCAAAATATACACACATTCAGTGCGCAACCAATCATTGAATGAAATCTTGGCTCAAAGCTTCATTAAAGAAGACATTCAGACTACTATACACAGAAAAAGTTATGGTGATAAATAACATAAATTGTACTTGTCCTATAACTAATAGGATATTAGGGCTCAAAATGCCTGAGCTTCTGTCAGAGTATCAAGTAGTTCAAGCAAATATTTAGAAAACTGGAATTGAGCCGGAAACTCTATTTTGTTATGGCATAAAACTTTTTATTATTATGAGTTCGAAACTTTGATACTACTATATTATCCATTGCATTGCAATATGTTTCAACGAAAACATGTTCTATATGCTCAAATTTTCTCACAAAATGAAATCATTTATCTAGAATCTAGATAGTTAGCTATGCTTCTATGAGCATCCTATAAACTGAAATATGTGACTCTTGAAGATGATATTGTACACTAAGAATAAAATGAGTAGCAATTATACAGTAATTTAAATAGTACGACCAAGCACTTGAAACATTAAATTATCAAATGAAAATTTTTTCAAGCATATGAAAGCCAACCTAACTGGTCCACATGACTTCACCCCCTTTCCCCATAAGATCAGATACAATGCTGTTATACCACCATTTATTACAGATGGCACAACCTGAAAAACAACAGGAAGTAGATAAGGAACAACGGTATTGTGATAAAAACCCTCGTCTCCTTTAATGCTTCTTCATGTATTCTCTGCAGAAAGTAAAAATTTAATTTACCTGTGTATTAGAAAGTGGCCTACCCATCCAAGGCTTTTGCAAAATCAAAAAGAGGATAGATGATGGGGCCAGGCAAGCAAATAAGAAAAGAACAACTGAAACTCCAGTCTGAGATATGTAGCGATACATGGAGTATATTGACCATATCCTTAGGAAATTTGCAATGATATGGATTATCTGCAAGGGTGTGTGCCTAAAGAAGAAAAATATCATCAGCAAAACAAGAACAAACCTAGTTATAAAACTTAAAACCTTCACCAGGAAGCTAGGCTAAGCGGCTAACCAACAAAAGAAGAAATCAATGCACAAATCCCCAAAGACAAGTAACGTGCAAGACATGGTACAAAAGTACTAGATAATAGACAACAGTGATCCAATTGCTGCAAAATGTACTTGAAAATCAAAACGGAAACATTATAATCTCAGCTACAAGGATACCCAATAAACCTGTTCAGTAACACACCAATACAACAGATAGGTAAAAGCCCATTAGCCATACCAGTCTAAATCGAAACTGAGCTAACGCTCTAGAGAAAACTCCCAGCATCAAATAATAGAAATAGCTTCAGTGATTAAAGTAACTATTAAGATCTTTTAAGATTTCCTTTCTCCACCTTTAATACGAAGCGAGGTCCAACAACAACCAAAATGTCATCCACCAAAGAATAACTAATGAAACAGAGGTAGAACCAAAATTTCATTGCACTCCTTGACGCTTCTTCGCAACCAAAATTCATCACACTGAGAAAGCCCTTTATTTTGTTACCTGAAATGAGGAGGAGATCCTCGATCATCTGAGAGTTGGTTTGGAGACATCATTTTGGAAAAAGTAGAAATTGAGGCGATGTCTATGAATAATGCGCAGCATACATGAGAAAGTAGTAAACACTGAACTCAATCAAAAAATTAATCGATCGGAAGCCTTCATGGCGGAACAGATCGTGTTCACAATCAGAGGCCTCGCCTGTCCGTTCAAACTCAGGTTACAAAGGTAACTTCTTCGTTATCCTCTTCTGAAGCTTCAGGTTCAGCCGTTCAGCGTTCAGAATTTTTTTTTTGGCAACAAAGCGTTAAGAAATTCCACTTCCTGTGAAGTATCAATTACGAGAAGAGGACCGAGCCCCTTAATATTTGGGCCTATAGAAGAAAAATATTATGGTCTTTCTTTTGTAGAAAATAAGATTGTGGTCTTCGATTGGGTTCTCTCATTCACGTGTCCTAGGCGAGGGAATATTTCTTCTAGTTTGTGTTTTTTTAATACCATCAAACTAGGGTCTAATGTTATAATTACATCGAAATTTTTTTCATAAAAAAGTAGGAATTTTTTTTATAATCAGACAAATATATGTTAAAAGTATTCCACAAAAATTTACAATTTATGAGAGATAATTAATTCTAAAACTCCTAAACTAAGCACTTTAAGGGTTTGTATATCATCTCTCAACACTTGCTACAACGACTATTTTAGTTTGTTACCTTAAAAAACCCTGTGTGCTTCTTTGTTAGTGAGAACTATTTTTTTAACATTAGAGGGCAAGCAAAAGCTTGAAGAAAAAACAAAAAAAAAAGGTGTTCAGAGTTCCAAGAATGGGCAGGTCTTGCTAAATAATCTATAGATGAGACTAAGCTAGAGATCTCCTTAGGTAGCTTGTCTATTATTGTGACTTAACTTTCGCATGAATGGGCAGGTCTTGCTAAATAATCTATAGATGAGAGGGCTTCTCTACAAGAATAGTATAGTTTAATTTTCTAGTTATGCAGCATAAGTGATCTGACTCTTCTATTTCAGAATTCCAAGGGTGTTCAGAGTATCCATTCCTCCAAATAAGATTGAGTGCTTCTAGAGAATCAATGTACATCATGACTTTCTAATATCCTTTTTGCTTGCAAAACCTAGAGTCCAATTAATGTGGCATATAATTCCACGGTAGTACTTGGCATAAGGCCTAGTTTACGTAGGTAACCCACAATCCGCTATGGTCTCTGACAACCCCTCCACAGGCAGCATGATGTTGTAAATCGACAAAGCCATCCATATCAACTCTTACAAACTCTTATGGTACACTTGTCCATTGTTGCTTTCCGAGGTTGTCCATTTGGAAAATCTTGTGTTTAAAATTCCCATTAGATATATCCTCCATGAGTTAATATAAGCATGTATGCAATACAGCTATGGCATCGAACCGAGATCCTTCAAAAAGACTTTTGCACCTGTTCATCCACAACAACTAGCAGATGATTCCAAAGACTTTACGTCATGGCCAACATTTGAGTCTAGTGACACCAAGTTGATGTTGAGTATTCCATTTCATCCAGACCTACAAATTACCATTGAAAAAGCAATTCAAATAGTGGGGGTAATAACCAATTACTAAACCTCTCTATCATTCTTACAATCCCTCAAGATATGTAAAGTGTCTTCCTCACTAGTGTACTCAAATGGACACTCGACACTCAAGGAAATTCCTATTTTTGCTCTGAGGTAGTTTAAGGGGAGTCTCTCATGGAGAGCTAGCCATATGAAAAGCTTAATCTTCTTTGGAATAGGCTATTTCTATAGACATTTCCAAATGGGCTCCGTCAAGTAGTTTGGATGCTAACGAACAAAGTTATAGGTAGATTTAACTAAAAACTTCCTATCTAAGGACAATCTCCAACGTATTCACCCATTTAAGTTTGTTAATAACCCATTGGGGAAGGAACCTCCATACTCTAATGTTCCATTGACCAAAAGGAAGCATAAACTAACTTACAGTCATATGAGGATCAACGAAATGAGTATTCTCACCATACAATGGATCAAAGGTTTCTCAAGCGGTGCCCATAAGTCTAACCAAAACCAAGTGTTATGTTCATTCCCCATTTTCTTGCCAACACCCCTCATGAAAGTGTCTCAAACTTTGCAAGTGCTATTCCATGCATTTGAAGTGTACTTCTTGGTGTTCACAAGTAGTATATTAGCAGACCCACATCGATATTTGGCTTTTAAACACTTCACCCAAAGGGCATTAGGTTTTGTCAGGAGTCCTCAACAAAGTTTCATGATGAAAGCACGATTCTAAGCCATCAAGTCTTTAATGCCAAGTCCTCTTTCCTTCTTTGCTTACTTGATAGTGTCCCATGCAACAAGATACATCTTTTTGTCCCCCCATATGTTGGTTCCAAAAGAATTTTTTACTTGATTTCTTAATTTCTTTAAGGATTCCCTTTGGTAGGAGCATGGACTGCATTATATAGCTAGGTATGGTAGATAAGATATATTTGATGAGGATTGTGTGGCCTGCCATGTTTAAGTATTTGGATTTCCATTTTGATAGCCATTTCCTTACTTTCTCCACTACAAACCTAAATGTTGTTTTGGAAGTTCTTTTATGAAGCAAAGGAACTCCTAAGTACTTACCAACATCCGCCATGCTTCTAACACCAAGAACTTGGCTTAGCTTATGAACACAATTGAGATGAATATTTGTAGCGCAAAACATCTTTGATTTGGCAAGGTTAACTTTCAGGCCTTGAGGTGTTACAAAACAAGAGTAAGGTTTCCTTTACCAACTCCATTTGCTCTACGAAGGTTTTAGTAAAGAGAATTAGGTCATTAGCAAAAAACAAATGAGAAATAGGAGGACCACCAACTGACATTCACACAAGTTTCCATTTCCTATTAGAGCATAGATTTTGAATAACATGACCAAACCGTTCCATGCATAGCACAAGGAGATAAGGGGCCTCCTTGATGTACACCATGAGTAGGTTAGGAAGGTTGCGTAGCTTTACTATTCCATAGAACTCTCATGGTGGTAAAGTTTGTACATGCCATTATGAGTTCTACAAAATCCCTTCTCAAGCCCAAACTTAGGAGATGGTCTTCAATGAAACACCAGTCAAGTCTGTCGTAAGCCTTCTTGAGGTCAACTTTGATCGCAACATATGCTTTATTTCTATGCTTGCTTCTTAACATATGGATGGCTTTCTGTGCAAGAAGAATATTGTCACAGCTTTGTCTCCTTGGATGAAACTACATTGATGAGGAAGAACTAATGATGACATAAACTCTCTAAAATGATTTACTAATAGCTTGGTGATGATTTTGAAGCTTGCCTTACATAAGGAGATTGGTCTCAACTCTTTCAAAGAATTAGGGTGTTCAACTTTTGGCAAGAGTACAATATGGGTTTGATTAATCTCCTATATCTTTGTAGGATTTTGGAAGCTTCTGGGACCAAGTTGCATGTACTTTGGCCCATAATTTCCTAATGTGTGGAAGAATTAGGCTTGAATTCTATTCGATCCCAAGGCTTTAAAATCTCCTATTGAGAAAGCTGCATTCTTAATCTTGATGTTAGAGACACTTTTTTAAATCTATTCAAGATATGACACGTTAAGGGATGGAAAGCTTGCTAGGTAACTTTTGGTTGAAGTTAAACATACTGTCTTTTGAGTATAACCCTTGGAAGTAGTTACAGGCCATTCCTTTCAACACTTCTTGATTATAAACCTATTATCTTTGTTCGTTTTTAAGTACATCAATGGTATGCTTTTTCCTTTTAACCATATTAGATGTATGGAAGAATTTGGTGTTCTTGTCACCACATTAGAGCCATTTACATCTTCAATTTTGATACCATATAAGCTCTTCTTGTGCTGAAAGCTTATTGTACTCTTTGTACAGAGATTTCTTCAGTTTAAACAGACCATTTTTTTCATTAAGTTAGCGAGCTCTATCAATTCTATTAAGATGCTTCACAATTTGCTTTCTCTTTTTCGGAATACTTCCAATGTGTTCAAAATTCCATGTATTAGTCAATTCTATAAATTCATGTGATCTATCTAGCCAGTTTTTATCCTCCCAAGCTTTAGAAACTCATTAAAGCCTTCCTTTAACACCTAGGTAGTTTGGTATTTGAAGTAGCATGTCCTGTTTCTTTTCTTAATAGAGGAACTATCTGAGACCACAATCAATCTATGATCAAATTTGTATTTTAGTTGGTGGAAAGCCTTGGTGTGAGCATGCCTTCCCCCATTGCGAGTTGCCAAAAAATCCAATCAAGGCTCTCCTTTACTCCATTCTTTTCCCATGTGAATTTATCCCTAGCCACCAGTACTTCCATTAGTGCAGAGTCAAAAAGACAATTATTAAAGTGTTCCATCGAATGCCAATTAGGAGCCACACCTCCCATCTTATCACTAATAGCGTGAAAAGCATTGAAATCACCAAGTAATATCCAAGTAGCAGACATATCCTCAGTAATGGTTTTAATAGTCTTTCATAACACAATCCTCTTTAAGTGGCTAGTTTCACCATAAACAAAAGAAGCAAATAAGGATTTATGATTACTAAGATCAATGATTCTGCATTAAAGTAATTGAGTATTAGAGCACATATATTCAACTGGAGTTTTTTGCTAATCCAAAAGTACTCAAATCCCACCAGCAAAACCAGTTGCCTTAAGTCTAATCTAATTCAAAAACACCCATTTTGTGAACTACCCTATCTGCTTGAGAACCAATAACTCAAATCTCGACTAAACACAAAGCATTAATATTAAACTTGCCAACAATATCCTTGAACATCATAGAAAAGGGTCTAGCCCCAGCCCCATAACAATTCCATGAAGTAATAACTAGGAAAGTGTAGTCTTATTCAACATTCTCATCAATAAGAGAAGGCCTGTACACCCAAGTAGGGGTCAATCCATCATTAGATCCACATGAGTTGACATCGTAGGATTTTTCCTTTATTGGTCTTCTTGCCTATATGATGCCAGGAGGTTTTGCGAGGGGGGTAGGTCAATGAGAGTCAAAGTTCTAGTTAGATTCCAGTCAGGCAAGTTTTGTACTGAGTTATATCTTGGATCCATTGTTGGTTCACGAGTCTGAGAGAATCTGCCCTTAGTCCTCCGATTTGGGCTTTTGGTTAAAGGGTTTAATTGCTTAAAACTCCCATTAACTATTACATGGCTTCATTGTGTAGCCTTTTTATTTTTCTCATTCAGGCTCACATTTGTACCTCCAATTTTTTTTTTTGGCTCATTTCTACTTTCACATAGGCTTTCTCTTCATTTGACTTGGCTAAGTTGACTTTGCAGCCTTTTTCTATGAATTCCCTCCCAACTTCCAGTTGCATGAAACATTTATAGAATCAGACAAATTCGCCTTTCCCACAATGTCAAGAGATACACCTCATTCCTCTCTTCCAAAATTTGGGTTCTCCAAGGTATTTCCCTATTCATCATATTCTGCTATTACAGTGAATTGTGACTAAGAAAAGGTATTTTCCAATTTGTTGATAGCTTTTGAATTTTCACCTCTCTCATCCCTTGTTGCTTTTGCCGTATACTTCCTTTAATCTTGATTCTTTTTTTTTTTTATTTTGAAACCGATATCCATGGTCCAAACTCCTCACCGATAGTCGGAACTCTTTTTTCCGATGGTGGTTATGTCAACAGAACTTTGTGTTCTTCTACCAATCCTCTATGGTTTGGATGATCATGAGCAACTCTCTTGGGACACAATTATTTCCTATGGTCATATCTACCACACCCAAAGCATACAACATTGAGACCTTTATATTTGGCATTGAAGATTGAATTTGCTGAGATAATCCGAGGGACAAGTCGCTTCTGCAAGTCAATTTCAACATAGATTTAGGAAAATCTACTCTCTCTGTATGAGCGTTCTCAGCCATCAGGTTTGCCAACGTATCCATATCCACCTTAAGAGTTCTCCCTATCCAATCTCCGAGTCTTCATATGAAATGTCTATTATAGCAATGCATAAGGATGAAAGGGATTATTACCCATGTCATCATTCAACCTACAGAGTTTTGAACAAGATCAAAGTAAGGAGTCTATCTTTATACACAGATGCAATGTTTTGTAACATCTTAATATCTTACAACCAAAACTTAACAAATAATACTTCTTATGAACATGATAGGATGAAAAATGTGAGGAAGAGATTTGGAAATCTACGTAAAACATGTCCATTAAACCAAGTATCAAGACCAAGAGGCAAAAGAATTAGAGAGGAAGAAATTTTCATTGTGGCGCCATGGCCATCAATAATGGCATCATGGCGCCAACTCTTGCTTTGTAGATAGCAAAAGTCTAGTTTTCTAAATGAACTTTGAATACCCATAACTCCCTACTCGAATCTCTAATTAACATGATTTCAAAACCTGTAAGTCACATTAAACCTCTATAACTACGAGCATAGACTGCATTCCAAAATTCCTCCGTATGGAGATTTTGGACTCCCAAAACCGAAATGGTTGTTTTTAGGCCAAACCTTGACATTGACAATTCCTATTCTCTAGCCATCAATCCTTTAACAATCAAACATATTCCCACAAGTTACAATTGCTGTAAAGACACTTTCCAAAGATGTCACACCTCAAAGAAACCATTCCCTTAAGATTTGACCTATTTGAATTGTTGACTTGATTAATGAGTTACGTATATATTTTTCCTAAAATAAACAAAATATCAAAACCAACCTCATAAACCACTCTAATTTATCAAAATACACATGGGCAACCATTGCTCGAGCCCAAACACTCCTTGACATCAAGTAGGCCACACCTTCTAATATGCATAACAACCCCAACATCAAGCATCACTACAACTACAAGGTAGTTTGGACCATGGCCACTAACACACATACCTCATCATTTGGTATGACATACACATCTATGCGCTTTACAACCTCAGCTAAAAGAGAGTTCATAAGCGACATGTGTCATACATGAAAGGCAAGGACATGCAGATAGTCTTGAGGAATATACAAGACAATTACTTATGACATCATTGTAATGTCCTACACTTGGCATAATACTAGAACATATGTTCTTAGAATAACACATATCAAACATAGGTACTCAAATATCCCGTACGTTCCCGAGAGACTCATCTGCCTATGCTTTCTACTAGTTAGAACTAGATCTCATTCTTGTAAATGTTTTCCACGAGAGGGTGAGACAAGAGTCTCAATAACTAAGAAGCAACTGTACAAACAAAATAAGGGTTCAAACACGAGGTTTTAATACAAAGCTCAGATACAAGAGTTCAAATACGATCTTATACATATGCAAGATGTACCATGTATGATGTACTACGCATGATATACAATAGAACCCCACATCAATCACAACAAAAACTATAA
The DNA here is from genome assembly GCA_026686845.1 of Adenanthera pavonina. Taxonomy (NCBI): domain Eukaryota; kingdom Viridiplantae; phylum Streptophyta; class Magnoliopsida; order Fabales; family Fabaceae; genus Adenanthera; species Adenanthera pavonina. The sequence continues at coordinate 44,642,808 of JAIVEN010000001.1, read as the reverse complement.
ACTAGCCACCATCACATGGTAACCTCTGCAAGTAGTCTCATTCCAACAATCAGTGAAGGCCGATTCCGGGGTAACCACTAAGTGCACCTCCAACTAGTCATGACTCTATCAAAGGTCATTCCACTAATAATAGGACCATGGTTTCCCTTTCCTTGAACCACCTGAATTGGTGGCTATTTAAATAAGGTGTATCCCTAATCCGTTGTCACATGAGTCTCCCCATTGTAGGACAATTATTTAGTGATAGGGATATCATAAGTTGCATCACCTGAACACAAGGCCTTGTGTATTATTTAGCGAATTGGCATATACCCCATGGTATTAAGGCATTGTCACCCAACATTATTATGCCTCCACGATATACGACTTATGACAATGCTCAATACATGCTAACATGTCATCTCATGCCATATGTATATCAACATGCTAGCATATCAACATCATCATACAAGATGTTTAAAGGAATGCACAAGAATCACACACACACACACACACACACACACACACACACACACACACACACACACATCAGTGTCCATCATTCTCATAAGCATAAACGCATATGTGTACATGCACATTAGACGAGTTCATTCATCATCATCATCATGTGAAACTGGGTATAGGGATGTACAACAAACAACTATATACCACACTACTAACCATATGCTTATAGTTGTAAGCTTGTACACATATACCATATCTATTCTCATCCATGATCATTATTACCATTGTCATTCCCTTTTATATTACGATTCATGCACGTAGTATTTTATATGATATAAGAACAAGGAAATGTACCTCAATCATATGTTGATTTTAGTACACTATATTCAGACATATATTAGTATATAACTAGGCATTTCTACCACTTCATTATAATCTAAGAGAATAAACAGGGTTCAAGTAAATTTACTAACTGTGATAAAGAAAGTATATCATGATATGGAAAAAAAATTCAAAGATATAGAGCAAACAAAGCTACTCCCCGGTTATCTCAAGTCTCCTGAACACATGCTCAAAACCACGGTAGGCCATATTATCCCTATTACACACATAAGAGGAAAAGTAATCCAAGTCAAATAGATAGCATTCAGCACCAAACAAAATACAAAGATTCATCAAAACTCTAATGGAAACATTAGAATTACCCACGACCACTTATGACATACAAAACTAAGCTCCATCATACAACAAGGTAGTCACTTACCACCAAGTTTACTGCTTTCTAACAATTTCTTGGAGTATAGATACCTCAACCGAGCAAACATATACCCTACAAAGTCATCAAGCACACATATTAAGTAATGACAAATCCTCTAGTAGAACCCAACTTGGTAACGTTAGCTTAAACTCAACAAGAACATGAATCCAACACCATACCTACTCATCTATATACTCAAATAAACTCTTAAAATAAGCCATAAGCCCAAACAATTCAAATTCTATGAGAAATCCTAAGATTAGATGTTAGGATTTATAGAAACAATATCATAATCACTCAAAATCCTATACTCAAGACTTGAGAATACCATACAACATATCAATAACATATTCATACTCATTTAATCGGTGGAATCATCCTCAAAATGAAATCCAACTTTAAATCCTGAAAATCATACCCAAACCTGCAGAAAGAAGAGATAAAAGAGGTAGAAATTCAATATACCTACAAGATTAGGACCTTCCAAACCCAAGAATTGAACTCTTTGGACCAGAATTCTCAAACCTTAGCAGAGCCACTGTGTTCTTCTCCAATTCTCTCCATTATGATGAATTGGTTTGCGTATTATAATGACAAGTTCCTCAATTGGTGCCACAGTGAGCTCACCCAATGCTGCTGTGCTGGTCGATTCTATCCTAATGGACTTGGCCCATAAGCTCAACTCTTACAACGGCCCCCCAGCTCTGCTACGGTATGAGATGCTTCTATCCCTAATCTTCACTTACTTCATTTCCTGTATAGTTCTCCAGTCCTGGCCCTTTTTCAATCCTGCATAAACCCAAATATACCCTTCCAAAAATCTTACACATGTTTATAGTGATTAAATGCAGGTTGTTACATGTTTCATGACAACCTATGGACCTTCAAAGAGAACTTTCCAATAGTGCTCCTTCCATTTGTTCTTATCTTTAAATCAAACAATGAAGTAATTATTAGGAAGATCAATCAAATCAAAGTTTGATATACCCTAAATTCGACTCAACCATGGTTTCAGTATCCTCAAGCTTAGATGCTTGCCGAATACTGTAATAACAAGGCCTTGTTCCATGGTTTGCGCCATGCCCTAAACTCCTCCTTAGACATTAGGACCATTGGGTAAACTTTCATGAGCTCTTGTACCTCTTCCGAAGGCTTCAGTAGCTTTTAGGGAATTTTTTCACCCTCATCATCATGTAAGTCCTCTATTTCCATGAAGCCACCACTCTTAGCTACACCATTGAATCCCAACAAGGATTCCTTATATGAGACTTTTTTTGTGTAATGTACCTTCATTTGTTCAGTTTGTTGTAAAGAGTCTTATTCCATTTCAGTATGGTCATTTTTTTGGTAATGCTCACCATCTGTTCATCCATGGTTGAGTCCATAATTGGCCCTTCCTTCTTCTTCTTATTCCTCCTAGTAAGTGCTAGTGCATCAGAGGGCCGATTCGACAGTGTTTTCATTTACCTAGAACCTCGTAAAACATCGCTCAAGTATGGCACAAATATCAAGAGAGAGAATGTCAAACGTCTCAAAGCTTTTGAAAATATGTTAGTGAGAACTATGTTAACACTTCTAGTTTTTGGTTGGCTAAAATCCACTTCATTGATTATTTGTTGCAAATTTGTCTGGAGCATTCATTGTCCTTTTTTCTTTGTTCGAGGAAGATAAATTGTTTTTTTTTCTTCTTTTTAATATTCTTCTTCTTTGAACATCATCTTTCTTTCTTGTTGAGGAAGAAAAAGAAGAAGTGGAATATTTCTAAAAAAAACTCTAATTTGAATTAAGGGTGCACATAATACATAATATACAATATATAATATAAAGTTTATAATAAATTATATTATTTACTACTATTGTTTAAAGTTAAACAATATAATTTAATTTTTATAATAAGTTTGAGTTTTTTTTAAGTGACTATAATGCTCCCCCCTATCCCAAAAAAAAAACTCAACTCATTTTTTAAGATACTTATTTTTTTAAAAAAATTAAAATAGATTCTAAACCCTACCCTCAACAAAAAAAAATATTTTTCTTTTATTTTGGCCACCCAATCCATATCTCTCTCTCTCTCTTTTTTTAGGGGACTCAAGAAAGGATGGGTAGAAACCTAAGAAAGTTATACACAAATTTTATCCCTAACAGCTAATTCCCTATTGCCCATGGGAGAATTAGTGAAACATATGTAATCCATGTTATATCTTAAGTAGCCCTGACCAACTAGTCAACGTAGTGATTAGCTTCCTTGAAGATATAACATAGCTCAATCACCCAATTTCTAGCAAAAAGATGAATATTCATCCCTCCATGGTATCATGGTACTTCTTATCTAAGAGGTCTGACGTTTATCTATAATAATGGTATTGATGACTTTAGCTGAATCACTAGACACAGTGACCTAGCGAAAACCTTCTTCCCAATGTAACTAGATGCCTCTCCTCCTCACAAAGTGCAGGGAATATATGATTTTGTTGGTTAAAGTCAATGTTGTTGATAAGATAGAATATGAAAGTTAATTTGGAAGGTAGGATGTTAACTTTGTAAATGGAATGTGTTTTATGTGCTATTGATGTTTGCTTTTTTGTTTTGTAGGATTATATATGAAGCTTAGAAATTATGATCACAACATCAATGTGATTGTTGGCATAGCTGTTGGGGAAGTGTTACAGATCAATCATTTGGCTAATTAATTCTACCTTTTGGGTAACATAAAATACTTTGAAGTTTAATGTGTATGGAACGCGGTCGAGTAGCAACTGATTGATGTGTTGAAGTAGTTAATTTGTTGAGATATTTTGGCCGAAAGTATGCGTAGCATTGTTATCAAAACCGGACCGCATCTGCCGATTCGACCGGTCGGACTGGGAACCTATGCCTAGTCAGGTCCGATCATGCTACACGACTGGTACTATTCAGAACCGGTGAAACCAGCCTTGAACCGGTAGAACCTGTTTGAACCGGTTTTGTGTTATTTTTTTTTTCAAATTATTTTAAAACATTTTTTTGTTTTTAAGATAAAATAACATTATTTTTAGTATAAAATATGTTTTCTTTATATATTATAATATTATATAAACATTATTATGATATATAACTATTAAAAATTATATATTTACTTAATAAATAATAAATAACATATTATTAACTTATTATTTTGAACTCAAAATATGATTATAGATGAATGTTAACTTATTTAAATTAAAATATTGAGTTATGAAACTTATTAATAATTTGTTTGTGATGAATAATAAATTGATAATTCAATATTATTTAGTTTGAGATTTTAATTAAGTTATAAAATTTGTTTAAACTTATATTATTGGTTTTAAATATATTATTTTAATCATTACCGGTCTAACCCCAGTTTGATCTCGGTTGAACCATTGAACTTTGAACCAGTATATTGTCCAGTTCAATATTTGGTCTGGTTCTAACAACATTGGAGTGTAGTATATGTTTGTATGAATAATTATGTGATTTGTACTAGTAGGTGCATATGGTCCAATTAAAATGTCAATGTATATTAACTTTAGAGGATAGATTGGAAGAATATTAACCAAGGTTAAAAAAATCGGACTGGTCATTAAGGGCCCGTTTGGTTTTCAGTTGGTTAAAAATGAGTTTTGATAGACTTGGTTTTGTAACGTAGTTATGATAAAAATTGGTTTTGGACCAACGTGTTTATGTTTGGATGATTTATTTGAAAATTGATTTTGACAAAACTCATAATTTTTCTCTAAATTTAACTTAAACTCTATCGCATAATTAATTTAATTTACTTGGCTTAAAATTTAATCTGCATTTATTTAATTGAGAATATAATATATTTGATATAACATTTTTTACAGGTCATGATCTATGAAAATTAAAATTTTAAATGAACATTTTAGTCAATAGATAGGAGGAATTTTGTGAAAATTTTATTTTCCTAATTTTTCATTTTTTTCTTATTTTTATTGGTATATTTTTATCTGACTTTAAAATAAATACAGACAAGAATGGAGAAGGAGAACGGAAAAGCAAGTCCACTACTGCTTATCCTTAAACCACATTTTGCCTGGAAAATGATTATCCAATAGGAAATGAAAAAATGGCCAAACATCATACAAAATAAAGCAAACCACATTTTGGGCCAAAACGTGGTTTCAGTAGTGACACCAAACAGGCCCTAAATCGGATGAGGTAACAGTTCAAGATTCAGTGGTTGGACCGGAGTTGGACTGGTTGTGAATAAATTAATATATTTTTAATAATATAGATAAAAAATATAAAAAAATTTATCCATGATTATAAAATTAACATTTATTCTAGAATAAAAAGTAAATTTAATAATATATGAAAAATAAAAAATATTATTAATAAGTTTTACAATCTAATATTAAAATCTAAACAAATTAATATTCATCTATAATTATATTTTGAATTCAAAATAATCAATTAATATTTTATTTTTATCTTATTTGTTAAGTAAATTTATCATTATTAATAATTATGTATTATAATAATATTTATAACATATTATAATATAGAAAGAAAAAAATTTATATTAAAAATAATGCTACTTAGTACTAAAAATAATATTATTTTATTTTAAAAAATATTTTTAAAAAAATTAAAAAATTTAAAAAAAAGGGGCAAACCGGTTTTGTACCGATTTTTTGATCGGTTTGACCAGTTCTTGACCGGTTCCCACCGGTTCGAAACCCTCCGATTGCCAACTATTATCGGACCGGACCAGGGGCCGATTCTAGGTCGGACCAGCCGGTCTGGCCTGATTTTTTAAACAATGATATTAACTTTCATATATGTCTAACTATTTGGAATGTTGCTGATTATTGATGTACTTATGGTAAAATTCTAAATGAATAAAAAATGAGGTTGTTTTAGTAGGAGTATAAATGGTTGAAATTTAGTAATCCTTTTCATTTAAATTCATTTGTGGCAAATAGAACTCAGATTGTCCAGCAGCAAAATTTTTTAATGTTGCAGTGAAATTTCAATTGATCCAATTGTTTATATCAACCTTTTGGTTATGACCAAATGATTTTGATATTGAAGTCATCGCAGTTCTAATAGTATCTCAATATGTATGTTAGCATGAGGTATCTATTGGCAATTCAAAAGATTAAGGAAGTACAAAATCATATTATCCAAGTAACAAAAAGGTGGTAATCAAACTATCCTTAGTTAATTAAGCAAGTGAGTTTTCTGCGGCACCAGTGATGCCTTCATGGAAGAAGCAAATCATGTTAACTAATATAATTGTGACAACTTGGAATTAAAAATTTTTGTTGGTTTCGTTTTGGGCTTGTTCACAAGATAATGTGTGTGAGGCAAAGTTAAAAATAGCAGTGACTAAATTTAAATTTCGGCCAAATGTTATATTAGAGGAACACGAAACTTCAGTAAGAAAGATGATATTGTGAGGAAGCTTAAAAAGTGACAATAATGTGACACCAAGCAATGAACTATGAGTTAAGTTGCAGTATGTCAAGACAATTGATTACAATAGATTGATTGAGAATCGCATTGAATTAAGGACAAAAAAGATACTGATAAGATAAAAGATTTACCATATTGTGCAGCATGTCAATTTGCTACTCTTCTATGTTAATGTTTGGTGGAGTGAGGCCAGGTAAATGTAAATACAAAAATTTCATAAACTTTGAAATAGATTTAATAAAATATGATGGTTGGAAAATTAAATTGGACAATATCAGTCATATCATTGTATGATTAGTGCAGTTAATTAAATGGACACCTTAATGTTGTGGTTGATATGTTAGTATACTCCTTGATGCATTTGATGCCATCAAATTTTGGAATAGTTCTTGGTAGACAACATTGATTGTTTTGTCCATGGTTTTGTTTTCAAATCATGGATTAAGATTTTGAGACCTTCAATGCTTTTGGTTCTGGATAAAGCTACATAAAGTTGACCATGAATAAATATAGGCTTTGACAAATAGATACCGACATACTGAAAATATTACCCTTGGCTCTTATTTATTGTCATTGCAAATAAAAGTGTAATGGGGAATTGTCATCTTTGTATCTTGAAGGGCCATCTTGACTCTGACGGACTCATGTCCATTCTTTGGATGAAGACTTTTTGGTTTGCATGTGATCCGTTCAATGTTTCTACTTCAATCACATTGTTGCCAAGTTCAGTGATTCATAAATGAGTACCATTGTATAGCCCAAATGATTGGTTAATGTTCCGCAAAAGAATTATTGGAGCGTCAACTTTAAGTGTTAGTTTATGAGGAGGCATGCCTAAACAATTAATGTTACTCAAGAATTCTATAGGATATAGCTCATCAAATGAATTAGACTCAAGACTTGTCTTGCAGATAGAATCAAAGCTAAAGAAATCAATGCTTTCTTCAAGGAGTGATAAGCAAATGAACTCATTTATATGTGACACAGTCTCAATGTTAGGTGCAAATATTGCCCTATTAGAAAAGTAAGATATGTTTGACAAGTTGTTGTAAAGATTAGGATAGATAGCAGCAACAATGCCTTATACATGATCAGTGTATTGAGTAATCAACAACTAATATGGGATTTCAATTTTATTGATGTCATCATTTGAAGTTCCTAATTTATTATCACCTATGTCAAGTAGCCACTGAGCAAATTTTTTCAGCTGATTTTGATCAATAATTAGTATAAATGATTGCAATCTCATGTTGACTATGAGCTGGAACAACTCACAATGGTTCCAGAGATATGATGAATTAATTGTATTGTTGACAATGTCAACTCTAGTAGCTTTGTGGATAATACGAATTATTTGGTGGAAGTCTCCTTCCATAACAATACACTTGCCACCAAAAAGTATGTCATAGCTATTAGGGATCTCAAATCTCATAATATCATACATGAACCTATCAAAAGTTTCACTTGCATTTTCTTCACTATCAGAACTTCATCCCAAATGATTAGTTTTATCTTTTTAAGTAACTAAGCCAAGTGATAGTTTTGCTTGGCATTTATCTAAAATAATGGTATTGATGATGGCTTCAGCTAAATTGCTAGACATCATGAACTAGCGAAAACTTCTTCCCAATATAATTTTAGGCCTTGGATACCCATAATCAATCATTTAATGCGGCATTGATGACAATTAAATGCTTTAAACATATAAAATTAAACTAGATTGAAGGAATTAATATCAATGGTGATTGGAAAAGTTTACAATTTAGCATACACGTGAGTCTAGGAATTCAAAATATCTCATTTTCTTCAAAATGCTTATGTGATGACGTGAGCTCGTGTGTATGTATATATATATTAGAAACTTTTTATGTATTTAAAATATAAATTACTTTACAATATTTGAAGTTATTTCAAGTAAAGCATTTATGATAGAAAGAGAAGAATTGAGAGAGAGATAATTATGATGGGATTGCAATTAATTTTTAAAATTTTAAAAAAAGTAAAATAGAGGGAGTAATAGATTATGTAATATGGTGGTTGGATAATAGATTCTAAAATGCTTTTGGCCTATGGGATGACTGCAATCTGTAATAGTGGAATCACTTGCAGTGATCTGTGACTTGAAATTTTGCTCTTACTTATAAGTTCTAACCCGTTATCCTCGGCCGAGAAAGGAAAGGGGAGCACGAACCTGTGAGCTGTGACTCCTTTTTTCCTGAATTGTCTAGCACTTCTACTCTGTCTCGCAATACAGCTATTTTCGTCAGGTTTATTGTCATTGAAATTCTAGCTATACTTTGAAGGACAGCAAGTGTCTGTACAATGGCTACTCTTCTTTCTTCATTCCGAGCTCCTTCTCTCTACGGATCCAACATTTCCTCTTCAAGGATCGCCGCGAAGCCTCGAGCTGTTATCAGCAGATCCAACCATATGCGGGTCCCTTACGATCTGAAGCAGGGGCAGTCTCGTACTTTCCATAAGCTTCCCTCCGGTCTAAGCTTGGAGGTACTTGTGCAGAAGGGTGTTGTTGCAGAGGAGGAGGTAGAAAGGAGAAAAGACAAGAATACGGCATACCCACCATTGGTATTTGTTCATGGGAGCTACCATGCTGCTTGGTGCTGGGCAGAACATTGGTTGCCTTTCTTCTCAGCTTCTGGCTACGATTGCTATGCTATTAGCTTGTTAGGACAGGTTGGTTCTCCCTATATCTCTCTCGAGTTAGAATCTGTTGATTTTAGGGGGAAATCCTATTTTGAGACTATTTTCTTTAACTCATTGTTGGTTAAAAAAAAAAAATATTTTCTTTAACTCATTCATCAAGATGAATAATTAAAATGCTTGGAAATTGCAAAAGTAATACTAAATTTAGCATTTATTTCATGAATCACTGGATGAGTTATACTAGCTCAACTGAGCTTGTATAGTGCGGTCTCAAAGTTTAGAGTTGAATGGGAATGTTTCCTCTCATTTTATGTAGCATTTCAATCTGGGGTTTCCAGTGAATATGTTAGGTCTTAGTGTAATACTTGTCTGTATGCTGTACATTGCTGAGCCCCAAGTTCAGTGTAGATTGAGTTTAAAACTGAGAACCCATTCTACACAGCCAAGTTCATTTTATTATTGCCAAGTAAAGTGAAATATCATAGAGTTATCTTTATGTTGATGTACGTTGAACTACTTCTCAAAAATAATTAGATTAAGCCCATAGAATTTGAGACCTTGAATAAATTTTAAAACCTGTAAATGAGTTGATAATCCTCACCCACTCCTCTAGTAGACTAGCACTAAATTGAGAGGTTGGACTCTCAAACGAGTGGAGTGACATAAGTGAGAGCTTGTGTCATTGTTTTTGCTTGTTTGCAGACTCCTGTTCAGTCAGGTTACTCACAATTTTAGTATAAGATACTACATTTACATGCGCAAATGATCTTGTGAAAAAATCTCATAGAATCTACCAACTGCAAAGGTGATGAATGAATCTTGAATGTGTAATATTATGGCAATCATTTGTTGTCATTAAGAGTAAGGGATAACTCGTACGTTAATATTTCTGTCTTACTAAAAAGTGTGGAATCTCTTGGTTTACAGATTTCATACTTATATGCTGCAGAAGTAAAAGGGTTGTAATTTTCACCACTCCTTTTTTCTCATGTCTTATTGCAGTGAAATTGCATGTAGCAAATTTGATTCACTTAATAGTGCTGACTCAAAAATGCCAACACATGTTGTTGCATTTAATCAAACTTTCCATAAAATTGATGTCATTATGCTGGTTCATCTTTTCATACAGATGGGTTAGACCCATTGCTGCTGAAACACCTGAATTTATACCTTCATTCACAAACATGCAATTCTTATATTCTACCTCTAGAAATTTGAAAATTTCACATAGTTCACATGATTCTTTGCTCCTGTTCTGACTTATGTTCTGCATGGTCAGGGTGAAAGTGATACGCCTTCTGGTTCAATTGCTGGTACACTTCAGGTATTGTAGCTCTCCATTTACTATGTTTCTAACATATTTGAATTTACTTTCATTAATTAGTCAGATTTTACTATGGATGATGCTCTTAGAATGACAAGCTTGCTCCAAATTCTGCAGTAGACGCATGCAAGAGATGTTGCAGATTTCATCAGTAAAAATGTCAGATCACCACCTGTGTTACTTGGGCATTCTTTTGGGGGGCTTATAATCCAGTATTATATTGCCACATTAGGCAGTGACCAACTTAGAGGTACTTTCTCTTTCTAGATTATTCATGCATATACCTGTTAAATGGTTGATTAGAGGGTTCTCGTGTCCTCTAGATATTAGTCTCTGACAATTGTTCTGAACTTTGTATACCTGACACTTGGTCTAGATTACTTTAATCTCATCATGAAAACAAATATGGAATGAGGCCCAAACATCAATTCATGCAATTTAGATACAATACAGACACATTGCTCTTTGGGAAATTATTTTGGAGGGACAGTATAATTTTAAGTGTTAGCATTCTTGTCAGAAATTTCTTTCTGACCCGAGTAACTCTCATTTCGTATGTAGCCAATCCTCAAACTCAGATTGTGAGACATTATTCAATGTGTCCATCCACTAAGGTTTTCAATAGAAGCAACTTATATATACCCTCAATATTTTAGGCTTCTTGTGTGAGCTTTAGATGTCTTTTATGGATGTATTATTAAATTTACAGTACTCTTTCCTTGTTAGTGTGTTTCTTTCCAGTTATTTTGCTAATCCTGGTTGGGCTTCATTTCAGAAATGAAAAACTTGTACCCAAAGCTTCAAGGAGCTGCCCTCATCTGCTCTGTGCCTCCTTCTGGTAATAGGTGACTAACGAAACTCTGACAGTGCTTCGAGATTGTTTTAGAGTTACAAAGAGAGAGAATCTTATATGTTATAATTGCCCTGAGTGAGATTTTTTCTTTAGTGGTGTAGTCTGGCGGTATCTCTTTTCCAAACCAATTGCTGCCTTTAAGGTACACAAACTATCTTTTCTAAGAAATAATGATTTTTCTATAATTTGCTTATATAATAACATATGCACAACATGGCAGGTCACACGCAGCTTGGCTGCAAAAGCCTTTCAAAACTCTCTTTCTCTTTGTCGAGAGACATTTTTCTCAGCCACTATGGAGGACCATATTGTTAAAAGGTTTGTTTTTCTGGCAAAGTTCTCTCACAAACACTTCTAGTCTTCTATTGACAATGAAAGACGGTGCTGAATGATATATTCATTGGTCTTTATAAGATTGTTTACATTATTACAATATCTTTGCAAAACAAGAATTGTAGAAAACTGATTGTGGAAACTGGAAATGAATCAAGTCGTGTAACCTTTTATGGTGCAGCAAGAGTTTTATTAATAAAAGCAATGGGGAGATAAAAGGAAGAAACTCCTTTTGAAAATTGTGAGCCTAACATAAAACCTTGGTAGCCTGCGCAAGCCTCAAAACTTAATAAATCATATGATTTTGTTGTAGTGGAAACATGTTGGTTTACAAGCTAAATTTGGAGTAAATGTAATCAAACTGGTATATTGTGAAGGATTTGGATTCTAAATTTTCCCTAGAATTATTTTGTCTAAAATGGTTATTATAAACTAAATTTCTAAACCCCTAGAAACACCAAGATTCTAAATGTATAAAAATAATGGGTAATTGGGGTTCATTTAACTGCAAATTTCTCAAGTGTTTCGAAGTGTTCCTGTGTTTTAACATATGAACATGAGTATTAATATCTTGTTGCCACTACCGCTTTACAAGCTGAAAGTTTCATTCAACACTCAATTGCAACCTCTATTCTGTGACATATAAAAACAATGTGATTTGTGTGTGTAATGTATACATATCATGCATCATTATAAGTTTATAACTGTACATCATTATGCTAATAATTCTTAGTAACATCTTGGCCCAAATATGGAAAACTGTGGTGTCTATCAATAATGGTTGTCTCTAATTACTACTAGGCTTTTCTATACTATAAATCAGTTTGTTTTCCTTCAAGGTTATTCAAACCTCAAAGCTTTTGGTTTTCTTTATTATCTAATATTTATTATTATTTCAGATATCAAGAGCTTATGAAAGAAAGTTCAAGGGTGCCATTGTTTGACTTAAGAAAGCTGAACGCATCACTTCCAGTGCCTAAAGTGCCAGACGGCTTCCTTGACATTCTTGTTCTTGGTGCAAGTGATGATTTCATTGTGGTAAGCGCTATGTTCAATATATTTATTAAATGACTAGGTGTATATTTTATCTGGCATGATAGACACCCTAATTATCTAATTACTTTGAAGATTCTAATATATATTAAATAAAAGAAGTCAACATCTGTATTTTTTTTTTTAATCATGACATATAAAACGTATAAATATTAGAACTTCCATAAATTTACTCAAATATTTTTTAATGGGTTCTTAAATACTTGAAAAATTAACTTACCTACGTACCAAAGACCTAATATGAACCTTTTGAGAGCCACATCCCGACAGTAAACTCATGAGCTTGAAGAGTTCAAGGTACATATAAACCCAACATTAGAATTTTCTACTGAGTCATAACAACATCAGTTTAAAATATTGTCCTATCTATTAATGCATTATTTTTTTAATCAAATCTGTTGCGTAAATTTTGCTGAATTATTATCCCACTGTACGGATATTTCTTCAGCATTGAATTTGAACTGCTTCAAACTAAGCTTCCATTTGTGTTTGGTTTCAGGATGCTGAGGGTCTCAAAGAAACAGCAAGTTTTTATGGTGTGCCACCAGTGTTTGTTGAAGCAGTTGCCCATGATATGATGCTGGACATTTCATGGGAGAAAGGAGCAAAAGTCATCCTTTCATGGCTAAATGGTTTGGGTAAGAAGGATGCATGAAATTGCAAAGAAAGAATATCACGTTACCCTCGTTTTGTTGCATCTCACTGTTTATTTTCAATTAAAAGTAAACTAACAGACACCAGATGCTGTAGCTATCGTTTTAGTAGTGAATATGGAGTAGAGTTAGGATAGGTGGTAGCTAATGTTGTGTTTTATTTTATTTCATTGTATTTGACTTTTAGTATTAAAAAAAAAAACTAAGACACCAGAAGTGAACTATTGAATTTGGCGTTCAAAGGCTTGTATTATTGCTTAGAAGAGTAGTTTACATATATAGGCATAGGAGGAAGTTATTCTAGAACAATAATCTTCCTAATATCCCTCATAAAATCAGAGAAATAGATATGATTTGATAAGATAATCTAAATCTAAAAAGATAACAATAAATCTGAAACTAAAAAGGAAATAAATTAGTGGATATAAAAGAATAAGAAATATTAGGGGTAGGGTAATGTGTAATGGGCTTTAATATACTAAAGCTCACTTCCAACACTCCCTCTCAAGCTGGTGAACAAATGTTAATCATTCCCAACTTGCAACTGAACTCATCAAATCTGATCCTTGGTAGTGCATTTGTCATCACATCTGCAATTTGTTTGTTGCTAGAGACTGAGAGGTCTATGATTTTTGAGTCTATCTTCTCTTTAATGAAGTTCTTGTCAATCTCAACATGCTTAGTTCTATCATGGTGTATTGGATTATTTGCTATCCCTATCGTGGCCATGTCACACCACACCTTGATAAGATCCTCCACTTCAAACCCAAGCTCCTTTAGAAGCCTCAAAATCCACATCCCCTCACAAATCCCATGAGCCAAGGCCTTATACTCTGCCTCTACTGAGCTTCTAGTTACCACAGATTGCTTCTTACTCCTCCATATTACTAGATTGCCCTAAACATAGGTACAATACCCTGAAGTAGATCACCTATCTGTAATGGACCATGCCCAATTAGCATCTGTATAAACCTTGACACTTTTCTTATCTCCTCTAGCAAACATTAAGCCTTTTCGAGGTGTAATTTTCAGATACCTGAGTATCTTGTAAATTGCTTCCATATGTTCTTCTTGTGGGTTGCTCATGAATTGGCTCACAACACTCACAAGAAAACATATGTCTGGCCTTGTGTGGGATAAATATATCAATTTTCCCACTAATTTTTGATATCTCTCTTTATCAACCGGTGTACTGTCTGGCTTCACACTCAACTTATGATTTTCAACCATGCGAGTATCTACAGGTCTCGCACCCAGCATCCGTTTCCTTGAGTAGATCTAGTGTGTATTTACGTTGTGACACACTAATCCCTTTACTTGACCTTGCTACCTCCATACCGAGAAAATATGTTAGGTTCCCAAGATCTTTAACTTCGAACTAAGCAGCTAAACTCTTCTTTAGTTTGCTTATTTCCTCATGATTGTCTCCTGTTAGCATTATATGATCGACATATACAATCAAAACAATTAATTTCCCATCACAATGATTAACAAAAAATGTGTGATCTGTTTGACACTGATAATAATTGAGATTCCTAAGAACCCATGTGAATCTCTCAAACCAGGCCCTAAGCAATTGTTTGAGCCCATAAAGATATAGAGAGCTTGCACACTTTACTAGCATCACCCAGATTTCTCAATCCCACAGGGATCTCCATATATACTTCTTCTTCAAGATCACCATTCAAGAAAGTATTTTTCACATCTAACTGATGTACGGGCCAATTTAAATTTGCAGCAAGAGACAACAACACCTTAATAGTATTAAATTTAGCAATCGGAGCAAAGGTTTCTTGATAGTCTATGCCATGAGTTTGTGTAACCTTTTGACGACTAATCTAGCTTTATATTTGCCTATACTCCCATCGGGATTATACTTTATATTGAACACCCATTTACTTCCAACAACTAACTTTCCATCAAGCAAATTCATTATTTTCCAAGTCTGATTTTTATGAAGAGCTGCTAATTCTTCCTCAATTGCATTTTTCCATTTAGGATCAGAATATGCTTCATCAAAACTACTTGGAATCTGTTCTCTAGCTATACTTGTGATAAAAGCCCTCAGTCTTGGTTAAAGTTTGTCATAGGAAGCATACCTGCTAATAGGATGTTGAGTACAACTTTTCCCTTTTCTCAGGGCAATTGGTAAATCATCAAAACCAACTTCAAGTGCAAATTCTTTGCTTTGCATTAGAGTTGGATTGGGGTCTTCAGTAGCTACCTGTTGTTTTGCACATTTTCCACGTCTAGAATAAACATGTATTGGCCATTCCACCCCTGTTTCAGTTATTTCCAGGTCACAGTTTTGGTTGGGTTGAGAAGAAGGAAGCAGAAGTAGGGTCAAGTCTGTCAAGATTAGATTGATAGTGATTGTCAGTAGGTTCAGATGTTTCAGGTGTAATTTCAGAGGCTTCAGATCTGTCTAGTGAGCTGTCTGGTGGGTTTAACGACATTTGAGGTCCATTATGAGAATGACTAACTCCTTGACCAAGTTCATTATAGCTGGAATTTCTCAAAGTGTCCAAAACAAGCCATGCAACCTTACTCTCCTCCCCCTTAATGGATGTGTTTAGGTAGTAGGATTGATGTTCAGCAAATTTGACATTTATAGTGACATATAGCTTATAGGCTCGAGGACAATAACACTTGTAACCCTTTTTAGTGGAGGAGCACCCTAAAAGGATACATTTGATAGCATGGGGATCTAATTTTCCACCCACATCATTGTGAACAAAAACAATACAGCCAAATACCCGTATAGGAAGAGCGCTAGAAAGGTAAGAATTGGGATATATCTCATCAAATTTTTGCATAGGAGTTTGAAACTTAAGAACTTTAGAAGGCATTCGATTGATAAGATATGCTGAAGTTAGGACTGCATCCCCCCAATAATGATTTGGCACATTTCTTTCAATCATAATAGCCCTAGTGACTTCTAGAAGATGCCTATTCTTTCTCTCAACTATCCCATTTTGTTGAGGAGTATTAACATAGAAGGTTTAATGATGCATACCTTGTTCTTCACAGAATTTTTTGAAATTAGTATTCAAATATTCCCTCCCATTGTCACTCCTCATAACTTTAATGGTTGTTTGGAACTGATTTTTAATAAATGAGTGAAAATTTCTGAAAATTTGGAACACCTCTGATTTTTCTTTCATAAGAAATACTCAGATTAACCGAGTATGATCAGCAATGAAAGTAATAAACCACTTAGCCTAGGAGTTAGTTTTATATTTAGAAGGACCCCAAACATCGCTATGGATTAAAGTAAAAGGTTGTGTGGGAGTATAAGGCTGTGAGGAATAGGAATTTTGAACTTGTTTGGCCAATTGACAAGTGTCACAATGAAAATCAAAACTTTTATTGCTAAATTCTGAAAATAGAAATTTCCTGTAACGAAAATTGGGGTGGCTTAACCTAAAATGTCACAACATTATTTCATTATTAGACATAGTACAAAAATTACCAGCAATCTTGTCCGTCTTTTGTGAACTTCCTTCCAAATAGTAAAGTTCATTTAACTCCTCAGCACTGTCAATCCTCTTCCCCGAAGTTTGGTCCTAAAAATTACAGTCAATTTTAGTAAATATCACCATGCAACTCAATTGAATAACAATCCATCTCACTGGTAGCAAGCTACACTTAATATCTGGCTTATATAAGACATTTTTCAAGATAATGGTCTTTGAAATAATAACAGTGCCAGTGCCATGAACCCTTGCATAAAAATCATTAGCAACTTTAACAACAGTGTGTTCAGAGTATGATGAGAATTCAAAAAATAATTCTCTAAAGCTAGTAATGTGGTCTGTGGCTCCAGAATTAATAACCCACAGATTTCTAATTTCAATCACACTACTCAGGACTGTAGTAAGAGTTGTGCCTGCATGTGCAAGAGTAACAGAAGGAATAGATTTTTCCAAGGTATTAAAAACCGGACCAGTTATTGAACCGGATGAGGCAACGGTTCAAGGTTCACTGGTCGGACCTGGGTCGGACCGGTTGTAAATAAATTAATATATTTTTAATAATATAGTCAATTGATATTCTATTTTCATATTATTTGTTAGGTAAATTTATCATTATTAATCATTATGTATCATAATAATACTTATAACATATTATAATATAGAAAGAAAAAAATTTATACTAAAAATAATATTACTTAGTACTAAAAATAATGTTATTTTATTTTAAAAAAATTTAAAAATTAAAATAAAAAAAAAGTTAGGACCGGTTCAACCCAATTTTTGACCAGTTCCCACCGGTTCTGATTCCCCTCAGTTTCCAGCTACTACTGGACCGACCAGGGGCCAGTTCCCGATCAGACCGGTCGAACCGGCCGATCCGGTCTGATTTTTTATACAATGGATTTTTCACCCTTACTTGCAGTTAGTTGAGTATGCTTATCAAAGAACCTTTTTAATACCAGTTTGTCCATATTGATTGTAGCTGTCTCAAGTTCATTGCCACCAATCATCATTCCCTTAGGCTTATTCTTCTGCTTCTGCTTCATATTTGGAGGTTTCCCATGGATCTCCCAGCAAGTCTCACGTGTGTGACCATTCTTGTTGCAATGGTCACACCATTTGGTAGTCATCTTGCATTTTTTATCAATATTCTGGTTTCCTCTTGCTACCATAGCCGCAGTTTCTCCTATTGGTACAATTAGTGTAGGCTGAACAAGCTCTTTTCTGCTTTTTTCATACTTGACCATATTAAACGCTTCATTAAGAAAAGGAAAATGCCTCATACTCATAATTCTAGCCCTGACCTCATCATAATTATTGTTTAGACCAAGTAGGAAGTCATATGTTCTTTCTTCTTCCACAACTTGCTTGTAAATGGCTTCATCTATAGAATTAGTCTAGTGACGTATCCCATATAAATCTAGTTGCTGCCATACATGCTTCAACAAGTTCCAGTACTGAGTGATATTCTGCTCCCCCTGTTTTAAGTTTCTCAAGGTCTGTCGTAGACAATACAAAGCTGCTTTGTTTTCTCTGATAGAATAAGACTTTTTGACTTCATCCGAAATCTGTTTTGCAATGGTAGCGAGTAGATAATTCTCACTAATGTTCATATTCATAGAATGAACCAACCATGTCATCACAATATTATTCTCTGCAACCTACCTGTCATAACCAGCTTCTCCAGGTGTAGGTGGTTTGTCTTCAGTAATATACTTTTCCTTGCCCCTGCTTCTAACAAACATTAGGAAGTTCCTTGACCACTGTAGGTAGTTGTTTCCATTGAGCTTGTGAGGAATCATGCTTTAAGGGTTAGTTTCAGTTAGGCTTCCGTTAATAGAAAGTGTGTCGTTGCCCTCTTCACTGCTCTATGTCCTCTTTTGCTTGAAGCTGGTGGTTGTTTGTGAGTTATCACCAGCTGTTGGTGGCATGGTATTTCCATCGCTGGTTGTGAAGGCTCTTGGCCCATCAACAAGCGCCTGTTTGAATGTTGTCATGGCTGGCGATTTTCATTGCTCTGGTGCCATATTGAATTTAGCACTCAAAAGCTTGTATTATTGCTTAGAAGAATAGTTTACATATATAGGCAAAGGAGGGAGTTATTCTGAAACAATAATCTTCCTTATATTCCTCATAAAATCAGAGAAATAGATATGATTTGATAAGATAATCTAAATCTAAAAAGATAACAATAAATCTGAAACTAAAAAGGAAATAAATTAGTGGATATAAAAGGATAAGAAATATTAGGGTTAGGGTAATGTGTAATGCGCTTTAATATACTTAGCCCACTTCCAACACTCGCCTTTTTATCAAGTTAAATGGGACGTAAACTCTAAAATATTATTATTGAAGATTCTTACTTTTAGTTAAAATAAATAGTGAGGTGCAATTAGAATGATAATTTCATGTAATATCCTTCTCACACTAGAAGATTCAAATTCATTGATTCAAACTTTTTTTTCTTAGAAGTACATGCCTTAGGCTTGGTTTATTTGCTCACGAAAGAGTTTGTAGAAGGTGGCTCAAGCTGGAAGCTTATGAGCTGGGTTAAACAGTTCCACGCTCGGCCAATTATAAATGCATTTCCATTTTTATGAGCATCCAAGAAAGTATTTTATATTTTTAGTACATTTGAACACAAGCGTTTGGATTTGAAATGTGAATTTACTTCTTCTACAGCCATGAAATCTATGGTAGAATGTTAATGAAATTTTTTGCTTAAAACTCATTAGAGAAATTTAATGTGTATATATATATATTAAAAAACTATACTTGAGCATTTGTCTTTTAATATAGTATTTAAATAATGAACGGATTTATGGATCAAACATTTAACCAAATATATGAATCAATGAATAAATAGGTCCATGTCAATAAAATAAGTTATGGGTGGACTAATAAGGTATTTCTTAAACATGCTATCTTGAGAATACCCTTGATACTAAAATAGAGGGGTTATGGGTGGATTTAGCAAAGCTTTTTATAGAATTTTGAGTAGGGGTGTTAAAAGTTTTGGTTTGATTCGAATTTTTGGCAAAAAATCAAATCTAATCAGTTTAGCAAAACTCTATACCTATTCAATTAAAGTGAAATTGGTTTGATTCGAGTTAGAGTCAATTTGGTTCCATTTAAAACTTTAAATTGATTTGGTTATGAATCACATAATTTTTATTTTGATGCGTATATCTAATTTGAGGAGAACAGCACATTAAAAAAATATTACCTATGTGGATTGCACATCAGAGAGTTTGAAACTTTGAACGGCTTCAATGTTTTTTTTTTTCTTCAATATTTAATATTATTGTTTTTAATATGATTTGGTAGATGCACCATATGCCCCTTCCCTTTTTTTTTCTTTTTTCTTTTTGCTTTTAAAAGAACGAATAAAAAAGGTTAAATTTTATACTAGTTTGTATGACTTTAATGTTGGATATTTTTTATATCAATCCATTTGATAAGAGGTCAAGCCTCAAATAAAGGTAGCTTTCGGCTTTTTTGCCTCAATACTATAAAAAATATTTGAAATTCCCAATATGCTACAAATTAAAAAACATTTCTCCATATGTTATAACTTAAATGATCTCAATATCTCAAGTACTAAAATATAAGTTTTCAATATTTTTTTTATTGAATGAGAAGGGATCCTTCTCTTCCCATATTTAGGGGTCAGGCTATGTCTGACCCCTATCTCCCCCCCCCTCACTAATGACATCGAGATCCTTCTCTTCCCATATTTATATCTTGACCCTTAACACCCCCCCAAACAAATCCTCCCTCCTCACTTTCCCCTACCCTCTTTCTTTTTTTTTTTTTAAATATATCTATTTTTTATTTTAAATTTTTATTAATTTTTTTTATTTGTTTAATCACATCAAAATAAGTAAAAATATATAAATTATATAAAAAACATATACTAAATAAAATAAATTAATTATACTAGTAAAATATATTATTCAATATTATTAAAATTATATAGATTTTCTTATATTTTGAAAACATATATTTTAATTAAAATTTTAATATTATTAAGAAAATATCTTTTTTATTAATTAAAATTTATATTAATATACAAAATAACTATAAGAGTAAGATATATTACCCTTCCTTCAATATTGTTAAAATATTCTAAATCTTCCCCTATTTTCAAAATATACATTTTAGTCAAATTTTTAACCCAATTAATGATGTAAATAGGAAGAACAAGGGAGAGAGATAAAAAAAAAAATGAAGAAAAAATATGAGTTAAAAATGTTTTCCTTCATATTTTTTTTTATATCTCTCCTTTGTTCTTCTTATTTACATCAATAATTGGGTTAAAATTTTGACTAAAATGTATATTTTGAAAATAGGGGGGAGATTTATATTATTTTAACAATATTGAAGGAATATATCCTACTTTTATAGTTATTTTGTATATTAATATAAATTTTAATTAATAAAAAAGATATTTTCTCATTTAATAAAAAAAAATGAAAACTTATATCTCAGTATTTGAGATATCAAAATCATTTAAAATTATAGCATATAAGGAAATATTTTTTAATTTGTAGCATATTGGGAATTTCAAATTTTTTTATAGTATTGAGGCAAAATTTCCGTAGCTTTTCCACTGAGGTTTACAATTTAACTCATGGTAGCAGGATCTTGCATATTATTGAATTAAGCGATATATTTTTCTCCGCACAAGTTTATTATTGATTAACCCTTGGAAACTACAAGTCTCTAGTGTTATTAATAAGAACAGCACTGCTACACGAAATGCGGTTCAACTTTGGTCAAGATAGGCCGAAAGCCTATTCAATGAATTAACAACAAAACCACAAATAAAACATCTCAAAATCAAGCAAGGTTGGTCCAATTGATGCAAATTCTGTTCATATCTCCAAAAAAAAAAATCCCACAAAAACATGAGTTCAAATCCTTCTACCAATGTGAAAACTTTATTATTGGGCAATCTATAAATAACTCTTTAAAATTTGAGACTTGACATAATCCTAGAGAAAAACCCAACTCTAATTTTTCCATGAACAAAAGATATCTAACCCAAAATCATGGCTGAGAAGAAACAGCATATAACTCTTCTCCACATAACCATGAGATTTAAGCTTGGGGCAGCTTAAAGATTACATTGCCCTCAACACCATGAAACAGCTTCACAGCAAATGTAGTATCAATATCAACATTACCCCAAAAAAAAATATTTAAATTCAGGAACACATTTGGCAAACTCTAAACTTGCTCTTTTGTCTAAAAAAAATAATCTCGGAGTGTTATGCCCAAAATAAATATACTCTTCATAGAGATTTTAATGTGAAACAGGCATCAAAGTAAAATCCAAAGAGTCAAAATTTTGGATGGAATCAAACACTTGTAATTTCCTAACAGACAAACGCTGAACAAGATGATGCTCTTCAAGCTTCTGTGATTGGATACTCAAATACAACGTCTTTCCCAGTAAGCCTCCTGTAAACTCCAGAAAAAGTCTCCAGCTTGTATTCAGTGTTATTGCGCTCCTTAGGGTCCAAGAAAACCTGAAAATTGGTACATACAGGTGAAAAAATGGGTTAGGAACACATTATAAGATACAAAAGAAAAGTGAGCCAAAACTTTGGATTAACATCAATTTCACAAGGAATGACGTACCTTCATTATCTTTGATCCATCAACACGATACCTGATTCGTTTGCCAACAATTTCACCAGGATGCACAACATCCTCCAGGATGGCATCATGAACAGCAGTCAATGTGCGAGAGCGTGGTCGCTGGACAGCAGAGCCTTTCTTTGGTGGCCGCACAATCCTTCTAGTGGCAATCAAGACAACTTCCTGTCATTTGGTAGGATCTCATGTTATACGCAATTTGGTGAATTAGGAAAACTGTGAATTGGATAACGAACCCTAAATTGGAAAGAAAATACAATAACAAAACTTTGAACGGAAATGAAAAAAGAAAGTTTAACAACAAAGTAATATCAAGGACCATCAGTAATAGCCAACAACCTTGCCACTGAATTTTTTCTCCAACTCTCTGACAAGTCGAAGATGAATTTTGCGGAAAGCCTTCCTCAACCTGTAAGGCACATAAATAACCACGGCCTTGCGATTTCCAGAAACATCCATTTGACTGCAAGAAAAGTGTTGTCCTCAGATTGGATAAAACAAACATTCAGAAAGTAATCATAGATTCATAATCAGCTACACCAAATTGGAGTAAAAGTGGACAAGTGAAAGATTGAAATATATCTAGATTTTAATACTGTATTGTGTCCAAGTGCAGATATACTGTGTGTGCAACATCCTTACACCGCTTGATTTATGTAGAGATCTTTCAGGTCACTTTTTAGCTCCTGATTAGTGTTCTCCAAGTCAAACAGGTACTGCTTAAACAAAGAAGCTGCAGAGTCTTAATTTTGAGGAAAACCAAAAATGATGAAATAGTGATAAATATTCTAAAAACAAAATGGGATTAACCTGTGCAACAGTCTCCTCAAATTCAGTGGGCTCCGCATCCTGATCTTTGTGGATTTTCTTCCTTGAGGTGTACATTTTGGCCAATCTGTTTCATAGTGTATGTCATTAGTTCAAAAAATAGACACCAATCCATCACAATAAATCTCTTTAATTCAGGATCAGACCCTTGGTCAAATAAAAACTACCTAGCAACTGTAAAGATACGTGAGTAAAAAAACAAATTACTATGTTACAGAAAGCAAATAATTCAGCAAATAAAAACAAAAATGAGCCACCGTATAAAAACGTTATTAAATATATTAATTCCACAATTTTCAGTATTAAACCAGACAATGAAATTTTTTTTTTCTTCTTTGAGTGTTTAAATGTGAGAAATGAAGTTTCTAATAAAAAATGAAGGAGACATGTTTATACAATTGACTCCCCACTCACTTACACACTGTAAGAACACCCAATTGAGCATAAGTTCAATATCAAAATTCTTAAAATAGAGATACTCATACAAGCAAGGCAATAAATGAGACCTACCAGATTAAACATACATCAACCCTAACAAGAAAATAATTACTAAGAAGCCCAAAGTACTCTTGCATCGGAAAACCGGGGATTTGGTACGCATAAACCAAATAAGTGGAAAGAAAAGTTGCAAATCTATAACTTCAGTTTCAGAATGCCCGATTTTAATCAGTTTGAGTGAGATTTCAAGCGCAAGAGCATACGAAGAAGTTGCAAGAGGTGAAGCGAAAACAACAACGAATGAAAGAGCTGGAAGATAGGAGATAACGTACCCAATTGTGAAGCCAACGCCTAGTAAACGGCTCTGCGTTGAGATGAAACCTAGCTTCAGCAGGGGGAGGGTGCCGGATAAAAGGCTTTTATATGAACACCGTTTTACAATGTTGATGTTCCCCTAATATTGGGCTTCCCGTCTTTAGTCTTATCATTTACTATGGCCTATGGCTTTCTTCTGGGTTTTGGGCCTCTGCAACCGAAGGAATACACACACCCATATAGACACACATAGGTTATAATCATGAATATGTTATCACCCAAAAAAACAAGAGAGAATAGATTGATACAGTAAATTTACCATAAAATTATTGTTCATTTTACTATCTTAAAATTTTTGGAAAATTACCAAAAAAATATAAAAACACAAAAATAATTATTAAAAAATCTCAAAACTCTAAAAAATTAAACCCAAGTCTCATTTGTATAAAATCAGTATAAAATCTTAAAAAATAAGTATAAAAAATTTTATTTTTGAGTATAAAATCATGATTCAAAGTTAAACTACACCAAGTTTTATTAGTGTAAAATCCTGAAAAATAACTATAAAAAACTTTATTGTTGAGTATAAAATTATCCTCCAATGTTTTATATTCATATTCCATGATTTTATACTAAATAATGAAATTTTTATATTTATATTTACAGATTTTACACCAATGAAACTTGTGTAATTTTTTAGGATTTTGGGACTTTTTAATAATTATTTTTGTTTTGGGATCTTTGTACAGTTTTCCCTAAAATTTTTTAGAGGGGATGTGTATAAATTTTTATTTCCCCTCATGCAAAGGCTTTTTCTGGTTTTTTAAGTTTTTATAAATTTAGGATGAATTTCAAAGGGAATTGGAAAACTGGTGCTTTAAATGCACGGTGTGCATGATAAAAAGAAATGAGGAATAAATAAAAATAAATGTAATACACATGATATATTGTGGTGGAATATCATAATAGTTTTAACTTTTCTTTATAGAACTATCTAATGTCAAGCATCAAACGGGTGCCCGCACTCCTTCCGCCCTTAGCACTTGAGTTAGTTCGAGTGGTTAAATGATCTTCATTCAAACATTATCCAGCCTAAATGAGATAACTCTTTGAATGTATTTTTTTATCCTCAAGGTTTGCACTAAGACCTTTTTTTTACCTGACCATGTTTAAAGAGTCAACTTTTATAATTCTATTTTGAAGAATATAAATGTGTTGGAACTTGGAAGACACTTTTTTTCCTCTCAATCTGGAGATTGAGATTTGCTTGATCCCCGTATCAAAGAATTATAAAAGAAAAACAATAAAGTAGAATGAGGAGGAAGCAGATGGCAGTTGGCGGCAAGTTTATTTTAGAGTCATAGGCTTGTTTACAAATAACTTCTGTAAAAATGTATCGTCACATTTTTCCAAAAATCATTTGACATATAATAGTATCAGCTAACCCTAATTCAAAAACTATTGACCTCAAATGTATAATTTCCATCCACATTTCAATTGAAAACAAATATTTGTCTTTTGGAATGAGCTAAAGGCTAGAATCTAAGCAAATCAATTTTCGTAAATTGAATAAAAGAAAATTCATATAATTTGAAGAAAATAATAAACAAGGCACTCTACTAAAATCTAAAGCAAAATACATCAAAATATTTGAGGTTACATTTTTTTTTTATTTTTACCAAAGAGGCTACATCTTTAATTTATTGGTTACATAGACAACACGGCTTTCTTTGATGCACCTTTCCAGGACTGGTTAATTGCTAATATTCACCCTAAGAAGACTGACAAGGTTTGGAAGCTTCCCTTTGGTTATCTTTGTTGGAAATTTTGGGATATTGGAAATAGAAGGAATTTTAATGGAGAGTGAAAGGGTTCTCCTTGATGTTCATACGCTAGTTGATTATACCATTAGATCTCTGAGGGTACTCCAATTTTGCCATGAGTTTGTGTACCCTTTCTTTTTTTGTTTTGTGTCCTGTTGGATACTGTTCTGGCCTTTTTTCCCCTTGGAAATATTGTTCTTGAAAGATATTCATCTTCCATTCCAGAAAAGCAAAAAAAAAAAGGCATCTCAAGTACACTTTTATAAACAAGAAACGAATGGGAGCGAAAAAAGATAATAAAAACAAAAAAAACCACCTATCTTTCTCTCTCTATAATGATCTTGTCATTGTCACCCAATATACTACTCATTGCCCTTAAATATACACCAAGCGGCAACTAATGGTAGTATTACAGCACTTAGATACTTTGGAGTTATAAGCTCGTGATCAGAGAATAACTGGAAAGAGGAGTGAGTCTGAGGCAAACTTTCACCCTTTGTATCATTTTCTCCCACTTGAGAGACATTTTAACTCCAAAGAATCCAGATTCACTATTACAACACAGAATGCATAAAGCATGAAGCAAGCTTGACCTGAGCAGTTCCCCAAGCAAAAAGTATATTATGGCCCTGGATTGGAACTTAGGAAGCTTGTAAAAATCTGCTGTTAACACCAGTCCTATACAGATGCAACTTGGATGCACTAGTGATGCGAATCTCTGTGTTGGCAGCTGCAAAGAGAACATTCCCTTCGGTGACTACATGTCCTTGGAGTGATCCTGCACTCATCAATCCTTCCCCTGTCACAACTAAAAAGATGGAAGGACCTGGGACTGCAGGGAAGGCCACTGTTTCCCCTTGAGGAAGAATGCAGCAATCAACCTCAAACTCATCGAAAGGTGGTATGTACCTCGTCACGTATGGATTTAGCGGAACGCCTTGCAGAATCTCGGGAGAACCCTGTGGTGGAAATGGGTACCAGAAAAATGGCATCAAACAACGAGGACAATATATTCATGCCATTAATATCAAGAATGAGATAATATTTGCAAAACTAAGGTTGGCGTGCATGAGCAAGTTAAGAGGTAAGCTAAAACATCGGCTCCCTCTTTTTGGGATTTGGATTCTCACAATTTCTTTGGAAAATGAGCGTAAACAGTTGAAAAAATAAAAATCCAAATGAATCAATAGCCCCATAAGAATTTTGTCTCCACTGATTTATCTATCAGTTCCCGTTATAAGAAAAGACAGCGTTTCAAGATGCCAGGGCCTACGAATATACAAATTTTGAAAACTGGGTCCCATCCAGGTGATCTTTCACTATATAGGAAACCACATTACCTATCCACAGAGCCTAGAAGGCTTTTATCATGGAATGGGTCACACTAACAGGAAAAAGGAATGTAGGAGGACAGAACATCCTTCCTCTCAGTTATCTTATGAAACAAAAGAACTGAATAGTCTCCATGTAGCCTAGTGAGACATATGATCACAGACATGTATCATCCTACAAAGGCAAATGCTGGATTACATGATTAGCAAGCCATTCTCAATGCTTATGCCAAATATTACCACAGCACATGATAAAGTCCCATTAGGAAACTAAAATTTCCACAACAAAACTGCAGTAACAACACAGCCTAGATCTATCACTTACCTGTTTGTATGTGAGCATGGAACAAAGAGTTTTGACATCTATGTATTTTGGGGTAAGACCAGCTCGCACAACATTGTCTGAAGTTGCCATGCATTCAATGCACTCACCACATATATATGCATGTGGTTCATTTGCCCCAAGGTATAACGCTTCACCAGGATTGAGTTTGACATGGTTAAGAAAGAAGGCTGCTATGATACCAACATCAGCAGGGTACTGCCTTTCCAACTGCAGCACCAGCACCTCCTTATCTGACAACTGTCTCACCTGATTTAAAATGAGAATATTATGGCATAGAATACAAGTTAGTCATACTGTCAACATACAGTCATGTAAACACTTGATGAATAGAATAACAATCTATTATTTTCATAGCAATTTAAAGAAATTAATGCATCTGAAATGCTATGCCAGATAGATATTAAAGCTGCTTTAACACCTTATACCTATGTAATGTACCAGATGGAGGAAGCAAAGCAAGGAGTTCAGGCTAACTGGCTTTCACCCAAATAAGTAGTATTTATTTCCATTACCATTGAGACCATTAATATAAAACAACAGCCTAAGACTGCAAGCTTCTGGTCCTCTCTAAAGAGAATAAAATGTGATAAAACACTGCTAAACGTAAACATTAAGTTTTGATTTCACAAATTTGGATAAAATGCGCTGCATTCAAAAGTTTAATTTTGCATATAAGCTAAATTTGTAAACTGTAACAGCAAAGAGAAAATGTTATCAACCAACCTGGCTTTCCTTATGCAGACGACTTTTCAATCTGTTTGCTGCTTCAGTCACTTTCTCTTTACTCTCTGACATGAGTTTGGTGAAAACTTGATGCAAAACAGCTTTTACTTTCCCTTCATCATCCTGATCACTTACTTTTAAAACCAAGTTTGCACCTGCAGTGCCAACTAATTCCACAACCTCAGGAACAGTACGAAGCACAGCCTTTAGCTCCTGAATAGAAAACACAGCATATTGCTCACTTGGTCCAAGTAAATAACATTACAAGCATGGATTGGAAGAAGTTTTTTTTAAAAAAAAAAAAGAAATGTCTGTACGTTTACCATAAGCAAGTTCTGGCCCAAACAAGAAAAAATTAATATGTTACACAGAAATATAACAGTGTTCATTGTTTATTGACATGTAAATTAAATTCCAATTTTTACCATTCAATGAGTGATACGAGCCATCATGGACCAAATAAAAAGTAGGAGTTATCAATATCTTTCAATTAAAAGTTCAACCTCAGCACCTTAAATCACACAGGTCATAAAAAGCCCAAAACAATCAAACCAATATTGGCTCACCTTCTGTAAGCATACTAAGAGGCCATACATGGCAAATCGTAATCATTATGTTTTTCTTCAAGAATCACATGCAGAATTTCCGAAGGTCAAGTCTCTCCAAATTGAACTATAACACAATGCTAAACAACAGCTCTTACCCTACTATTAAATAATATGCCCTCGCAAACGCCCTAATACATGTGTACTTGCAAAATTGACTAAAAGAAACTTTGAAAAGAAATAATGACTATGTACTTAACATGACCAGAGTAAGAAATGAAGAAAAGCTACAGATAGTAGAGGCTAGAATCATGGAATAAATACCAAAAAAATTTATGGCTAAGTTATGTGTGGGGGCAAGAGGAGGAGAGAGAGGGGACACCTTCAAAAGTATTCAGTGATATGCTCAGGAAGAATCCAAGCACCTTACATGGCACAATTTTCCTCCAGGACAAATGAGCATATACTTGAATTATCAACATGATTAGGAGAACAGAACTCAATCCGTGCTAAACTGCACTCAGATTCTAAATTGTATATTTTTGTTCTCAAGCAGTAAATTGAAGCTTGGCATCTATGGTGCTTATTTAAACTAATAGACCTTTTTTTTAGCCAATCAACTAATAGACTTGCTACAAGAATTACACAAATAGATCGCAGCAGCAGCAGCATTATACACCCTCAAATAATTCTTTTCCACCAATTCAGTTACCGGTTATTACACCAATTTGTACATTGAAATCAAGCAGGAGCCATCAATGCTGGGCAAGTTCAACCACCATAACATACATACATCATCAAAGAAAAATTACAACAGCAAAACCCATCCTAGAGACCACAAGCAAAAGCAATCTAATAGCCTGACAGGCCCCCGCTCACAGATCTACAATCCATCACAAAACTTCCACTTACTGTGTTGTACATAACTCTTATTTGTTGTATGAAGTAATTAACTCAAACTTTTGTTACTTAATACATTCACTGGATATTCTAACTTCATTGTTTGATTGGCTATCAAAGGTTACACCAGAGCGGAGCATGAGAACAAGGGTTACGTGATTAACATCTTGATGAAAAGATTGGGCAAACAAAAATGACCTGGTAGCATCACTAAGGGAAATTGGGAATGTTCTCTTCCAATCACCTAAAGTACAAACATACCAATTTAAAGTTAAGTAAAAGGGTTTAAACCCATCATGAACTCTATTTTGCAACGACACACACTATCCACATCAAAGCTACAGAAACAGAATTCACGTACAACATCTATCCAGAAACCATAATTTAGAATGGCCAAACATTTTTTTCTGAACATGAATAAAAATTGTTTATCACACTGTCAATGCAGAATAAATCGGATGATATCACACGTTTACATAATACAGAAATTTGATAAAAGATTCCGCATAATTCACCTTAAGAGTAATAAAACCACATAGGGCCTGAAAGTCGGTCATTGCCAGAGCCATCTCAGGCTTGTGATTTCCATCTTTATAAACATCAGGCTGCAACTTGTGCAAAGTCCAGGCCAATTCCTTGTCCGGGTGAGCCTGTATTGATAGCGCCTTTGACACTGAGAGTACCTGACACACACAGAATCTATAAGCACAGAATTCATACAGTGGCCAGCAATCAATTCGGAGGAGTTAGATTTGTAAGAAGAGATAAACTCTCCTTGACAAAGATTCTACTAGGCAGCGCTCTAGGAGGTAAATCCTAAATTCACCACGAGGGAAGTGCGCCGTAAGATTGAGAAGGAATAGTCAGGACAAAGTTCGACCTTGATTTGAAAATGGAAAAAAACACTGCCCAGCATCTGCTTCTCTAATCCCATAGCAAAATTCTAGTCTGGGACAAAGAAAATAGAGGAGGGAAGTGCGCCCTAAGATCAAGCAGGAATAGGCCGGACAAAGTTCACAAATAAGTGAACATAATAACCCAAAAACAGAAATACTGTGTCCTGCATTCCCTTCTCTGATCTCCTTTGGATATTCTACTCT
Organism: Adenanthera pavonina; assembly: GCA_026686845.1. Classification (NCBI taxonomy): domain Eukaryota; kingdom Viridiplantae; phylum Streptophyta; class Magnoliopsida; order Fabales; family Fabaceae; genus Adenanthera; species Adenanthera pavonina. The sequence goes on along the minus strand of JAIVEN010000001.1, from coordinate 44,611,799 downwards.
GTGAAACATCATACCTTGAACAAAAAAGGTAGATCACAACCCCACTTCTTCAAAACCTTCTCGCCTAGCACATTTGGGTTCCTTGTCAACCACGACTTAAGGGTCACATCCTCAGCGTTTACGTGGCTGGAAACCAGGAACGAAGGCCCAGAATCGTGGGTACCCATCCATAGTTCTGCATACGGCTTATCGGGTTCGAATCGAGACCCAGAATTCAAGGCGAAGAGCCTAGCAACTTGGGAGTCTCGACCCAATCGACCCCAGCTGTAGTTCTGGACGGAGCATTGGAGCCTGTGAAGCTTCTCTTCCTGCGGGTTCTTCATTGCAAGACCAGCAACTGCCATGAAATCCAAAAGAAGTGTGGAATTCTAGTGGTGAGAAAATTGAAGAAAGGGGATAGAATGAGAACGCGGGTATATGCCCGTCATTGCTTGCTTCTTGCTCTTTTAAGCCATTGGAATTGGAACGGTGCCATTAGAAGAAAACTTTTTTGCTAGAGAGAGAGAGCGACAGATGAATCGGACGTTCGAAAGAGAAAGAGGACGGACAAGTGGGGTATAATTCCTTGGCTGTTTCAGTTTCTCTTATCTCCGATGTCATAAACTTTTCTCGGATTGCTCGGTGGGCACGAAATTTCCCAGGGATGAAGTATATTATTTCCCAGGGAACTTTCCATCCATATGAAACAGTATTTTTTAACCATTTTTTAATTTTAGGAGTAGACTTTTACACACGGAACTAAACAAGGAACCCGAAGATGTAGAGAGATTAAACGGAATTTGAAAAATAAATTATAAATATTGTGACTTATTATATATATATATATCATATATATTAAATGAATATTAATATAAATTAAGCGATCCTCCTTATTTGTGTGGAGTTAGATATGAGTCAAGTTTTTTTTGGACAGAGAAAATAGTCAAGTTCACTTCTTATATTAATATTGATGATGTAATAATATTAGGGATTTTATTTTATTCCTTATAATTTTCTAATTTTCCTAATAAAAGAATAAGTATTTTTTAATTTTTCCCCGTGCATGATGTATTTTTAACAATAAATTATTTAATATTATAATTGACTAAAAATTACATTTTCATAATTTTTAAGTGTTTCTTTAAAGATTACTTTATGTCTACATATATATATATATGTATGATTGTACTGGGTCATAGATCTATCAGATAATATTATAGAGTGATGGTGAAAGTGTTTTATTCGGATTCTTGGTTCATATTCTTTGTTTATTATTTTTAATTTTTAATTACCATGTAATTACCATTTTCTTGTAAAAAAAAGAAATTATCAAAGTAAATTTTTTTCTACTAACAAAGCATTTTCCATATGCATTGCTAGAGAATGGACTGAAGAAAACATTCTAAGGATCTTGTCCATAAGGTGTTTTATTTTTTTAAGTTTTGACTTTGTTCTCTTTCTTATTCAAAAGAACTTTCATTTCTACAATTAAAAAAAAAACTCTTATTTGCATGCCATGTTTATGCGGTGAATATATTTCTAATAAAATGAAATAAAATTATGAAATTAATCACTCACAAATTTTGCTATCACTTGCATAAAAAATAGATCCCACATTTTAGGATTACATAATCATCTCTCAATGTTATGGTTTGGTTACCATGTTGCTATTGAATATTAAGTAAATAATATGAAGTATTATGTTTATTTACCAACTAATATAAAGTACTATGTGCAGGTAAGCCTTTTTCTTATGAATTTAATATGAATATTGACTTAATCACGCTAACTTGAAAATATTGTAAACCAAAGTAGTTTACAATTTAAAATTAAGAAAATGGTAATTACATGGTAATTAAAAATTAAAAAATAATAAACAAAGACTATGAACGAAGAAACTGAATAATCCGGTTTCCGAGAAGAGTTCGTTGAGAAAGCGGCACGGGGACAGCCACGTCTGATGATGACGGCACGTGAATTGGATTTATCGCGAGAAATTGACAAAAGTGCGCTTGTTCTCTCGTAATACGACGACGATTGATTCGATGAAAAGATTCAAAGAGCTCGTAATCTGCGGAGTCGGTGGCCGATTCAGTGAGAGTGAGGGGTAAGAAAGTAAGAGAGAGAAGACCAACCGTGGGTCCCACCAACCGACGCCTTCGCTTCAGCTGTGCTGAATCCTCCACGTTGATTTGCCTTAATATAATTACTATTACTATTATAATTATAATTTGAGTGAGGATTAAACGATTACACGTCATATATAATTTTCATTCAATATGTGAGGCCCAAAAAAAAAAAAGAATCATTCAAATAAGTTGTTGTACGACAGGGTGAGTACTTTTTATGAACACCTTTTGGAAATTATATAACCACTTGTTTTTAATAAGGCTACAAGCGGGGATGGCCAAAAATAAAACACTCGTTCTGTATCTTATTTTATCTATTTCATATGGATTTAAAAAATTAGTTAATAATTTTGATATTTTTAAAAATTAATGTAACTTTTTAAAATTATTTTCATTAACTTATTTTAATTATATTTCTTTTAATCTCTCTCTATCATAATTCTTTTGTATATTCTCAAAAAAGATAAAAATAGAAAATAAATATTAAATGTTTCATAGATTTTATAAAATAACTTATATTTTAAAATTTTAATTTTTTAAAATATATTTTATAATAGAAAATAGAGGAAGTAATGTTATCGGGGTAAAATTCTCTGCTCGTCAAAATTTTCATTCCATGCTCATCACAATGATGAATATACATGATGTGAGATCTAAGTCTCAATTTGAATAGCTCATATTTAAAGTTTTTTTATTTTAATTTTTTAAATAATAACATTATTTTTTAAAAATAATAATGAGAAAATTATCTTTATTTTATATTATGGATCTAATAAATAAAAAATATATTAAAAATATAATAATATAATTAATTTAAATCTGGACTGTCCATTTTTAATTTAGACGGTTCAAATTGTGATGAACACCAAATATGAATTCCACAACATTATAGTACTCTATCATAAATATATATTTATAAATTTATAAAAAAATTTTCTAAATTAAAAGATGGGCAAAATATTTTTAAGGATAGTTTTATTTTACTGCAAAAATAAGTCATTAGACCAAGTAATTTTTAAAATTTTATTTAAACTTTATTTATGTTCTTAAAATCTTCTTTTAGAAGTTATTAAAATTTTAAATATTTAATTAAAAGTGATTATTTATTCTAAAATCTTTATTTATTTCAAACTGCAAAGGTGTAAAATTCTTTTTTTTTCTAGTAATTTCGTCTATTCATGAGATTATATAACTATATGAATTAGATTTTTTTACTCATACATTCAAAGATATGGAGAATAACATACAAGAATGTGGTTATATATGGATTCGCGTCTTAGTATTAGACTTATTCATATCTTAGTGCATTTACTTTTGTGATTATACAGAACTCGAGCATATAGTATAGTCATATTATATTATTTATTACAAAAGAGATTTATCTAACATATAATTCTTTTTAAATAAAATTTAAATAAGTTAGATTTCAAGTACTTACTACAGATAGAACAAGTTTCCCAACTTAAAAAATGCTTAGGCTTCTCTCTACTTCATCTCCAATGCAATTTTAAATTGTTCAAATTTATTTATTTGCATACACCTCATTTTGAGGATTATGGACCACTTCAGTACTCTAAATCGTAGTATCGTACAAATTTGATTAGCCGAGGCGAAGTGGAGAGAAGTCAATTTGCTCATAAATCACATTATCAATGGGAATTGAACTCACACTCTTGTAAAATATAGATACATTCCTCACCAATTGGACTGGCTTTTAGTGACATATGTTCTAGTTTTAAATTAAATAAAAAAATAAAATTCTAAAAAGAAAGGTAACCCTGTAATTTCGATATTTCTTAAAAGATGGACAGTTAATTTATTAAATTATAGGAACTACCAATCATTTATACCATAGTCCTCGAAAATGATTGTTTGCATGTTATAATCTTTAGTTTGGTAAGATGTAGAAGATAAAACTGGATAATAATAATAATGAGGCTGAGGTATATCTTATGAGTACTCAACCAACCCGGTAGTCTAGTAAGCCCAATTCTATTCAGTTGGTCCCGAAGATCGGGCCAAGTTGAATAACGGGTTGAAATCAAACTCGGTCTTATCCGATCCGATATATATATAATTATATATATATATTTAAAAATTTATAAATATTAATTTTATATAATTTTTTTATACATTATATATAATAAATTGCCTATATTATTATTACGAATATTTTTAAAAATCCAATTTTCAAATTTTATTTAAAACTTTAAATTAATTTCTTAATATTGTTTAACAATAATATATAATTATTAAGTATTTATAATTCTAATAAAGTTTATTTGTTATTATAATATTATTTTTCAAGGAAATATATTTAGAATAAATATAATTATAGTTTTGTTAATAAATAAAATTAATTTAGTTTTAAATATTTTTTAAGACGGGATCAATCCTGATCTTATAGGTTGGATTGGCCTGGTTTCATTTGACTTCACAAAGACTGGATATCGGATTGACTATTAATCTGATCTTACCTGATCTTTATGTATCTAAGTATATCTTCCCCTAAGTTTATATATCTTCCAAGTTTATACTACATCTTTAATGTCAATTAATTAAAAGTGACATTTTATAATTACAGTATACACAAAATTCAAGTATTATTTTTCTCTCTCACAGTATGACCAACAGGTGATGAGTAACATCAATGAAATGAAAAACATTTATGAGAAGTTGAAGCATAGCGAAGTTCCAAACTATGCATAATCATAAGATCATTTGTCATTTTCATATAGCTAGTGTTATTATTACTATATTAAAACGAAGAAACTGTACCAAAAAAATTTAAATTTAAATGTAATTAAAATAATTAAGAAAGCTTGATTCTAGCCTTACCGAACTTAATGGTTAACTATTTTTCATTTATGTCATCTAGCTTCCTCATGTTTTTATATAAATGAGAATCCTACCAAAAGGTGCAGAAATTAAATCATCAGGATGGTAGATGGGAGATGACGATCGAAGTTTATTCACAAATCACAATGACATTGACAGTCAAAGGCTCAATTTTGACTCATCATTCCTAAGGTACAAGGAGTTAATCACATAGGAAACAAGAGAGAATATTTAAAAGGAAAGTACTAATAAACAACTAATTTATTTTTTTTTGGGTTAAATAAAAAAATGTTGGGATTTGTAAGACAACTCATTTATGCTTGACAAAATTAATCACATAAATTTTTATAAATATATATATATATATATTAGAAGTGCCTTTCACAATGCAACTTAATTATTGTCGAACACCAATAAGGAAAGATATGCAGGAACTCAGATTGGATAAAAAATTGCTTGTAACTAGAAGTTGATCCTGTAAGTTATAGAAAGTTTAAGATGAGTTATACTATTTATAATTAATGAAAAGTATGATTTTCTATACATTTTATTATATGTATTGATATTGATGATAGGTATATATATTGATTTATTATATATATTAATATCTTTTTAAAACTGTGTGATTTTATTTCTTTTTATGCCAGGAGAAAAAATTTCAAAGATAAAAAGTATGAGAGGCGAGAAGCAAACAATGTTGGCTAGAACGGTAATTATGAAATATGTTAGTTGGGGGTATTTAAGAAATAAATATGAGCAAATAAAAAATGAATTTTTCTTTTTTTATTTAATGTTGTAAATGATTATTATTTTTTCAACATTTCTTTATCATGTACCTGAATATTGAAATGCATGCATAGAGTTGTTCACGTCAATTGAGTAAGAGGAATTTAATGTCTTTTTAAAGAATTTATGGAAAACACTCAACTTTATTCATTCGAAATACACGTATATATACTGTTTGTTGTTGATCGAGTCTTCCTCTATATAAGGATCATGGGATTGTCGTGATTTACAGATAAACTAACTAATCACATTATCTAATCCTATCTAAACTGTACAACTAACAAATATATTAATAAACAAATAAATCTATTAATATCTTTCACTCCCCCTCAAGTTAGAGCATGGAGATTGACAATGCCCAACTTGCCACGAAGATACTCGAACTGATCTTGTCCAAGTGCTTTTGTGAAAATATCTGCGATTTGTTCCTTCGTCCATATCTTCATTGGCATGATTTCCTTTGATTCCACCCTCTCTTTGACGAAATAGCAATCCATCTCAACGTGTTTTGTACGTTTATGGAAAACTGGGTTCTTCGTGATATGTAAAGCTGCTTGATTATCATAATACAACACTGTTGCTTTTGTTTGTTCTCCACCAAGTTCTTTTAACAACCATCTAAGCCATATTAGCTCACTCACAATATTCGCCATAGCTCTATATTCTGCTTCTGCTGAGGATCTCGAAACCATAGTCTGTTTCTTCGTGCACCAAGATACAGGGGATGCCCCAAGCTTTACTATATACCCAGTGCATGATCGTCTGTTCCGATGACATCTTCCCCGGTCAGCATCAGAAAAAGCTTCAAGCTCTAGTGGTCCATCAGCTCTCAACAATATACCTTGGCCAGGTGTTGCCTTTAGATATCTTAAAATTCTCTCAACAGCGTTCATGTGCATTTGCTTAGGCTCTGATGAGTATTAGCTCAATGTATTGACAGTATAAACGATATCTGGCCTAGTTACTGTCAAGTACATCAACTTCCCTATGAGTTGCCGATACCTTCCACCATCAATGTCCTTGTTATCTTCGATGTCCTTCTGGTTCTCCATACTACTGACATCTTCTACATCTCCGTCTTCCTTCTTTCGAATTACGAGCCTACAATTTTGTTCCATAGGAAATTCACATGGTCGGCATCCTTCCATGCCTACTTCCTTCAACAGATCCAGAGTGTATTTTCTCTAGTTCAACACCATACCTCGAGCAAATCTTGCTACTTCAATTCCAAGGAAGTATTTCAATGGTCTTAGGTCCTTGATGGTGAACCTCTCATCGAGATATTCCTTAACTGTAGTTATCTTCCTAATGTGAGTTCCAGTGAGGATCACATCGTCTACATAAATAAGAGCAACAATGAAAACAAAACCATTGTTGAAGATCATTATTGAATGGTCTGCTCATGATTGAACAAACCCAATGTCTTTCAATGACATCGTAAACTTCTGGTACCAATTTCGAGAAGCCTGCTTCAAGCCATAGAGTGACTTCCTTAGCTTGCATACTCTGGTGTCTCCCTCTCTTGTAAACCCTTCTGGAACCCGCATGTAAATCTCCTCATCCAGGTGTCCATGTAAGAATGCATTACTTACATCAAGTTGGTGCACAAACTAGTTCTATTTTACCGCCATAGCCAATAACGTTCTCATGCTTACCAATTTCGCAATGGGTGAGAAAGTCTCGTGATAATCCACTCCCTCTTCTTGAGTAAAACCTCTTGCCACCAAACACACCTTAAACTTGTCTAAATCTCCAGTGCTCTTGTATTTCACTTTGAACACCCACTTCGAATCAATTACGTTTTTGCCCAGTGGTAGTTCTTCTAAGGTCCACGTCCCATTTCGCTCGAGTGCTTCTATTTCCTTTCTCATTGCTTCCCTCCAATGTTCATGTTGCATTGCCTCCTTAAAACTTCGTGGTTCTTTTATTCGATCAATTGCTGCCAAAAGTGCCTTTGGATCCGAAGAAAACTTGTTATTCGAGACAAAATTTGCTATAGGGTGTGCAGTGCAATCACCGGTGGGTAACTCTCTATCATCCCTAAACAGCAAGCGTGGCAACTCTATCTCATAATCAGTGAAGCATTTGGGAACTTCTCTAGTACGATGGCTTCTTCGTACTTCATTTTGAGGTGCAGCATTGTCATTATGATCTTCTGGGCCACTTTCATCTATCAGCCCAATTTCTCTCAATGGCCCAATCGCATCAGACTCATGAGTATCTGAGTCCCAAGCCCATTGTAGGCCAAAGTCTTCGCTTCTTGCCTTACCTAGGTCCATGAACGGAACTGCTGTTCAATAAATGTAACATCTCTAGAGACGAAAATTTTCTCTCTCTCAATGTCATATACATTTAGTACCGGGAAATGGGCCAGCCCATCACGGACTGGGCCCAAAATGGGCCGGGCCAAATAAGCCCACTCCTAAATGGGCTATGATTTTTCTAGCCCAGCCCGTAGTGTACGGGCTAACGGGCTGGCCCATAAGCCCATAACTTTATATTAAATTTTTTTTTCTAAAAGTATAAAAATCTAAATTCCATCCACCTTGATTATAAATTCTTCACAAGTCACAACAAAAAAGTACCAACATTGTTTTTACATATATAATTATCTAACTTAAATACTTAATATAACTAAAACTAAGAAAATACTAATCATCCTTATCAATTCATCATTAACATCCATCACATCATCAAACAACATCTGAATTTGATCCATGAATTGACTTCAAATCAATTGTTGGAATTTCTTCCTCATCATCTTCATCACCTACAACAAATAAAAAGCAAAGAGAAATTATTATTGTTATTATTATTATTATGTTTGCATATAAAAGACACAAATTATTATATTACCACCACCCGTGAATTCAAAACCACGCATCCAATTACGGGTACAAATTAAAGCTTCAACATTTGTTGGAAGAAGGCAACTTCGATACTTTGTAAGAACGCGTGAGCCAATGCTAAAAGCTGACTCACTAGCCACTGTAGTGATAGGAATGCTAAGGATATCAAATACCATCTTCGAGATAGTGGGAAATTGATGTTGATTATTCCTCCAATAGCCCAATACATCAAACTGTCGAAATTGATGAGGATCAAGTGTTCTTTCTTCCAAATAAAAATCTACTTCAGACTTTCCAAAAGAAGTGATATCCTTGCTTTTGAAAGTAATGTAATCCTGCATCATATAATGTAAATTAGTATTAAAGATTAAAATCTAATGAATATATAACATAAATAAAATTTAATTGTCAAAAATTTTCAAACCTACATTGAAAGCATCATCAACATAATCCATATCATCAATTGCACTAGAAAGGAGTTGAAGTTGATTTGCCACTGTTTGATTTGAATTTGATCCATCTCCAACATTACTAGATGATTCACTCATACCTTTATAATGATCATAAATGAAGTACAACTTCTTCTTGATATTTTCAACCTTGGCATGGGAAGTTGTAGGATCAAGCATTGAGTAAGAATACTCTATCCCTTCAAGCTTCATTCGTGGATAAAAAATTGTGCCAAGTGCAAGAATGATACTATAATCTCTCCAATACTTTTCAAACTTTTCTTGCATGCTTTGAGCCATTCCTTTAATTAACTCATCCTCATTCATTGAATATTGTTTCAACAAGAACTCAATTCTTGAGATTTGCATAAAATACATGTTTGAAGTTGGATAAGATGACCCGGAAATCAACCTTGTTATCACTTCAAATGGTCGCAAGAAAATGCATATTTTTTCTGCTCTCCTCCACTCATCATCTGATGGGCAAACCTTGTAATTTCTATCATTTAAAGTCAAAGTAGAAAAGGCACGACGATATCTAATCGCACTTTCAAGCATAGCATAAGTAGAATTCCATCTAGTGGGCACATCTAGCTTCAAACCCAATGAGATATCAATGCCACCAACCTCCTCAACACTTTGCCTGAAACAAATCATTCTTGCCTCTGAAGCTTTCACATATTTAATGCTCTCTCTAATCTTGTGCAAAGCACCACCTGCTACTTTCAAACCCTCTTGAACTATTAGGTTTAAGATATGGGCACAACACCTCACATGAAAAAACTCCCCATTACAAACCAAATTATTTTGATTAGACAACCGCTGTTTCAACATATCCTGCATGTTATCATTGGCAGATGCATTGTCTAAAGTGATAGAAAATATTTTTTTTTCAATGCTCCATTCAACCAAACAATCATAAACTTTTCTAGCAAGCTCATACCCAGAATGTGGAGGCTCCATTTTACAAAAAGAAAGTATTTTACTATTCAACTTCCAATTGTCATCAACAAAATGCGCTGTCAAGCAAATGTAACCTTCAGAAGTAATAGAAGTCCAACAATCAGATGTCAAACAAATTTTACTAGGACTCTTTAATAAACTTTGCTTTAACTTTTCTTTTTGATTCAGATAAATTTTCCAAACATCTGACTTAATTGTTCTTCTAGATACAAGCTGAACATCAGGATTACATGTCTTAAGCAATTCCTTAACCCATTTATACTCAACAAATGAATGTGGAAGATCATGTTCAATGATGCACAAAGCCAAAAGATCCCGTATACGCTTATTATCAATTTGTCTACATCTAAGATTGGCTTCTTTATCTAACAACATTAGCCCAACATCATGATATTTTGCAACACCTGGACAAGCTTTAGCATGACGATGTAAATGTGAAGTGCCACTTGAAGAAGTAGCACTAAAAACTTTTGCACATCCATTACATTTTGCCTTTTCTTTCCCATCAATAACAACTCTAGTAAAGATCTTCCACACTTCAGATGTTTGAGTTTTAGACTTTTTATTTTTCTGTTGTTCCCCTTGTACAGAACCTGAACCACCTTGTTGTTCTTGATTAACAACATTAGAAAGAGAAGTAGGAGGGATTGATTCTTTACTCACAATTGGTATTATATCCTTCTCCTTACCCATATTGTTAACAACATCAACATGAGCATTAATGTGATCCGAAGACATTATACTGCAAGTAATAAAAAACTTAAATCACTAAACTGAAATATATTTCATAACCGTATTAATATTTCATAGCCAAATAAAAATCAAAACAAATATAACTTGAATCTAATTATAACCTTGAATCTAATTATAAACAGCATAGTGGGCTAGCTATGTGAACAAGCAAAACATATATATTCTAATTGAAGAACATAGTTAATAGATTTAAGGTAGTACACATATAGGAAAAGGATAAAATGCCCTCTAATACACACAAATTTTATATCATCTAGTTAACAGATCAATGAGTAATGGAGGGAGTTAATAAACTTAATACCTCTACCGAGACTGAGACAGGATCAGAGCCAGAGGACGACTGGACGAGTGACCGTGCGTTCGTGCTATGAACAAGATTGAGAGAGGTGGATCTCAGATGTGAGCCACGAACTGAAGCTGAAGACGAGATGAAGAGACCAGACAGTGAATTGAAGTTTAAACCGAAGGTGAAGTAAGAGAACAAACGGACCAGTGGATCTCAGATCTGTGAGGTTGAAGTTGCAGACTTGAAGTCAAGCTACAGCTTAGAGCGAGGCAAATTTCTGAACCGAACTGAACTAAAGTGAGATCTCAGCTTCAGTTCAGAGGAGAGATTTGTGGCCGGCCTAGCTATCACCACCCGTCATCGCCATCAATGTCGTGGACCGTGGTTGGTGCCTTGGTGGGAGACTGGGAGGAAGGACCGACGGAGGAGAAGTAGACCAGAGGAAGACCGTTGTTTTCTCCGGCCGAAGCTGATTTGCCCTTGTGTGCCTCTGCGTCTGCGTGCGTGAAGCTGCGGCCTGCGTGTGTGAGACGGTGAGAGTCTTTGAGACTTTGACTATCTTGTCTGATTGTCTCTTGTTGAAGTTGCCCAGTTAGCTGCCCGTGACCGTGACCGCGTGACGTGAGTCTGTGAACTACTGAAGTGTGACCGTGAACTCTGTCTCTGCGTGACCAACTGACCATGAATCAAGGACTGGGCAGGAGGGAGTGCTAGCCAGCTGGCCGAGTACTGTGGGATGGGATTGGTTAATGGGAACTGTAAAAAAAAAAAAAAAAAGATAAATGGGCCAACCCGTGGCCCGTATGGGCTGGCCCAGTTTTTTCCGGGCTTGATGGGCTCGGGCCAGGAAGCCCGAATATGATATTATCTGATGATTTAATGGCCCAGCCCATTCCTTTTCCTGGGCTAAATGGGCTAGCCCGTCGGGCTTGACCCATATTCCTGGTACTATATACATTGTATCCTTTCTGCCCTGCCGGATACCCAATAAATACACACCTTCTCCCCTTCGCTTCGAACTTGTCTGTATTTGCCAAGTCTTGTGCATAAGCAAGGTACCTAAACATTTTCAGATGCCCATAGCGAGCCCTTTTACCAATCAATATCTCGTACGGCACCCTATTTGCGGTGGCTTTTGTTGGTAACCTGTTGATGATATGAACAGTAGCCAAGACACACTCGCTCCAAAATTCCTTTGGCATACTTGCATGAATTCTCATGGTTCGACCCATCTCAGTTATATACTTGTGTTTACGTTCAACCACTCCATTTTGTTGAGGAGTATAAGCGCACGATGTTTGCATCACAATTCCTTTATCTTCATAGAACTTTAGTAATTCAAGTGACTTGAATTCTATCCCATTATCCGTTCTTATCTTCTTAACTCTGCCATTAAACTGCGTTGTAGCCATATTTACGAAAGAAATCAACAATTTGCTAACTTAGAACTTGTGTTTCATTAAATAGACCCAAGTTGTTCTGCTAAAATCATCAACAATGGTGAGAAAATACTATGCACCGGTTATTGAAGTTATACGATACGAACCCCACACATCACAATGGATAAGATCAAAACAAAATTTACTCTTTATTGAACTATTTTCAAATGGCAATCTAGTGTGCTTTGCCTTATTACAAGAATCACAAAAATCAATCTGCTTGTTCTTATCATAGCCTAAATTTATCAACTTTATCTTCTCTCCCGATGCGTGCCCAAGTCTCTAATGCCACAGGTCTAATTCTTCAAATTTCTTTACCATCAAGGTGATCCTTCCTCCTTGTACTGACTCTAGAATGTAAAGACCATCATAGAATCTCCCCATCCCCATCACCTTGTTCGTTCATAGGTCCAGAATTATGCACAAGTCCTTAACAAAGATCACAGCAAAATCATTATCATGAGTAAGCCTACATACTGACATTAAATTGCATTTAAAATGCGGTATTTTAAGAACATCTTTGAGCAACATTCCATTCCGTAGTTTTAAGTCCCCTAACGTTTCAATAGGAATGCCTTGACCATTTGGTATTAGCATAGGTAAATGATCCCCCCTTTTCTCATTGAGTAAAGACCTGTCTTCACAAATTATGTGTTCATTTGCCCCTGAGTCTATCACCCATATTTTATTAAAAGTAGTCGTACACTTACCCACCATGTTAGTAACTAGTTGCTTTGAAGGTTGTGAATCTCTCTGTGTTCTGACCCCGCTACCCAGGGCCTGCATCAAACGTTCATACTGAACAGTGGTAAGGCCAGGATTGGGCTTTTGTTGGAACTCACATATGCTGCTTTTGGTCCAGCTCGTTTGTCATTCCAAGAATTTCCTCTCTGATCTCTGTTAGATTTCTTCCAACCTAGAGGATACCCATTCAACTCGTAGCACTTCTCTTGGACATGCCCGAGCTTGTTACAATAGTCACACCTAGGCTTTTCCCGGTGCCCATCTAGTTCTCTATTTGCTCGCTCTCCTCGAACTTGGAATGCCATGGCTTCGAGGTTGATTCTCTGCATGATCGATATCTGCCTTTGTTTCTCATCTTCTGAAACAAGATGATAGGCTGCTCCCAAGGTCATCAAAGGCTTTGTGCTCAATATGTGTGTCTTTACAGTTGCAAACTCTTCATCGAGCCCCATGAGAAAATTGTACAATTGGTCTCTGTCTTCAGCTTCTTTGACAACTTTACCCACACTGCACGTGCACTTCCCACAACAGCACCTTGGTGGAGGAGCTATTTGTCGTACCTCGTCCTAGAGTGCCTTCAGCTTAGTGTAATATGTGGCCATCGGCTGCTTGTTCTGCCGTAAATAAACAATTTCTCGTCGGAGCTCATATGCCCGTAGAGCACTCCCTTTGCCAAATTGTTCAAATAGGTCATGCCACTCCTTTGCCATCTTGGCATACCTGATGCTTTTTCAAAGTTCTTTGTCCATGCTGCTCTTAAGCCATCCTTTCACCATGGCGTTGCATTTGATCTAGTGTGAAAGGTTTGTGGAATCAGCCATTGGTTGCCTCGAAGATCCATCAATAAAACCAAGTTTGTTCCTAGTTACCAGTGCATTGGTCATATCATTGACCCATTCGGAATAATTTGTCTTATTCAGGAGTTTGCTAACGTACATTTGTCCAGGATTGTCGGACGCATGAAGGTAGTAAGGAGAATTTGAATCATGGTCGGCACTTTGATGCTCGCCTGCCATTCTCTCAGTTTTTAAAAACTCATGTTGCTGCCTCAGGTTCGTAACCTAGGAGCTCTGATGCCATAAAGAATTTATGGAAAACACTCAACTTTATTCATTTGAAATACACGTATATATACAATTTGCTGTTGATTGAGTCTTCCTCTATATAAGGATCACGGGATTGTCGTGATTTACAGATAAACTAACTAATCACATTATCTAATCCTATCTAAACTATACAAATAACAAATAAATTAATAAACAAATAAATCTATTAATATCTTTCACTTTTAAGAAACGTTTTGAAATATGAAGATTGTGAATAAAAAAAATCATGATGGGGAACTTTTTTTATGAGACTCAATATAGTTTAAATTTAAATTAGTCAATAGCATTGAATATTATTTTTTCTACATAAATAAATGTTGTATTTGGATCAATTTGGATGACAAGTAAGGGTTTTACAAGCCTCATGCCATAGCCATGTAATCACTATACTAATTTATTCTCCACGTACAAAAAATTTAATCAAGCCTAAAACTATCAAGTTGAAATATACATCACTTGTTCAATTTAAGGCATGTCTAATTTATTTATGTAATTTTAAAACTTCGCTATTGATGGATTATGGAATATATAGATTTAAGTGGCGTGCTTGAATATTGTTAACTATATTATCTAGAATGGGAAATGATAATATGCCGTCTTTCCTAATGATCTTGTGTCTGGTTTAGTTGTTAGTGGTGTGATAATGTAATCATATGAATATTCAGCAAGTTTAATAGTATCTTGTAGAGCAAGTGATATGAGTCAAGTTTGACAGGTTAACTTATTTAGCTCCAATAAAATAGGCAGGTTAGATTTTAAAAATGGGAACCCAAATAGAAAATGAGTTTTTTGGGCTTGAGCCTACAAAACCCGTGGCTCAGATGGGTTAGCTCAAATGGGCCATGGGGTTGATCGTTTGACCCCCCTTTAAAAAAATATTATTTTATTAATTAGTAATATATGAATTATAAAATCTAAATATTATGTTGATTTTTTATGAACGATAGCAATAATTAGTTGTATTAATTTAAATAATTATATAAAAAACTAAAAAAAATAAATTTTTTTTAAAAAATATAGGCTCACAGGCCCATATGGGCTTGTGCTTTTCAACTCGGCCCATTTTGGGCCCAACCCGTGGCGCAAGCCAACCCAACCCAACCCAACCCATTTTGCTAGCTCTAATATCTTAAAGATTAATCATATTTCATCATAAAAGGGAAATATAGGTTTGGATATGATTAGGGCTTTAGGAATGGTTGTTTGAACTTGATGATCAATTTCTAATGTGGAAAGTGAGGTTAAGGTTTTCTTTAGGGGCTTTTGACTTTATGCTTGAGTATGTTTAGTGTAGATTTGATTGGATTTTTTTGTTCTCTTTCTTTATTTTCTTTAAGGTTTTCTAATGTGGAAAGTAAGGTTAAGGTTCTCCTTTTTTTTTTTTTCAAAGAAGAAGGGGCCTAACTAGTCATTTTTTGTCTCAATGAGTGTTGGGTTTGAGTTGAGGCATGTTTGAGTCACTTGAGGCTATTGAATTTTGTTTAGTGTATGTTTAATTGGATTTCTTTTTTCTTGGTAGAAGAGGGCTAAGTCCAAAATAGCAAAATACAAGTGGGGCTAATGGTTCAATTACAAGGAGGGTTAGGTAATATGATGAAAATAATGTGAATGGATGTAATGGGATAATAATTATATATGTGATTTGTTTTGTATGATATAGGAGTATGATGGAATAATGTTTATTTTTTATATTTGATTAAATATAATACTGTAAAAGGACAAAATGCCCTAAAAAAAAACCCCTTCCTCTTGCACTCTTCCTTCATCCTCCTGATTCCACCTCCAATGTTTATGCCAATGAACAAAATCATAATCTTTATAATAACAAAGTCTCAATCTTTGAATTGAAAATTCATATGCACTAAATGTTTGAAAAAAAAATCCAGATATGAAGAAGGCTGCAAGATCTACAAGTTTATGAGTTCTTTAGTTGCGACTAACGATGATGATAAGGATGATGGGTTGAGGGAGGAAGGGTATAGAGGAAGAAGGTTGAGGTGCGATGGAGGACGATTGATGGATGAAGGGTTGTGATGACAGAGTGAACAAAGATGTGGGTTGCCGGAGGTTCTAGGTGAGGGATGAGATCGATGAAGATACAGGTTGTCAGAGGTGAAGCTCTTGCCAGTGGGAGAAGATGAGATCGAAGGAAGGTATGGTTGCTAGAGATGAAGAAGATGATGGCAACATTGGAGAGAACACTTCTCTATTCTACAAGTTTAGATCTACTCCGATAGGTGGTCATTGTTATGGGTAATCATTGGTGTGTGGAAGACGATAGTGGTGGAGAATGGTGGGTAGTCAGTGGTGGCTCAGATTTACTCTAGATTGGTGATGAGGAAGGGAAAGGATGGCAGCCATGGAGAACGAGGAGGGAGGGAAGGGATTTGAGGAATGAGGAAGATAGGGCAATTTAGACATTTTGCATATGATCACACTATTGTAAAGAGGGTCACATAGCAAAATAGATGTGAGAGGGATTACCTGATTTAATATGATGGTGTTTTCATTACGTAATAGGGATCACATAACAAAATGCCAACCAAATGTGTCAATATGATGTGATGTGAAGGCCATTACTTTACATAACCCCTTGGGTGAGCTAAACAAATGGATTCAAGTGTCCATTTTGTTTTTAGTTTGTTAAAATGAAGTTTAGGTATCATAAATTTTGCAATGTCGTTGTGGTGAAAATTGGTTTTTGAAATTTGTGTTTGGATGTTTTACTTAAATATTAGTTTTAGTAAAAGTGACTATATTTGAATGATTTTAACAAAAAGCACTTTTAGATGTGTAATAAATTTCTCCAATCACCATAATAATATTGCAAATTTGGTTAGCCAATGGAGAACCCCATAGGCATTTCTACTTGAATCTAGCTTTGAGAGAGAACTAAGTTTCCAATGGGATTTAGTATCAAAACATATCAGAAAAATAACACAATTGAGTTTTGGAGCAAAATTTGGTTTTTGACACAAAACCAAACAGGCACCAAGTGAGGATAGATATCCTAAATAAATCTTTGTTGAACACAGCTCCTAGGCATAAAGGAGCACTCCAAAGCACATATAGGTAAGGGCTAATAGAAGAAGACCCTATGTTAGCTAAGCCATTAGCCACTTAGTTAGCTTCTCTTTTCATAGCTTCAAATTTCACATTCCCATCACTATCGATGAGTCACAAAATTTGACAGATGGTTGAACTTGCAATGACTATTCTGAAGTGTCTTAATGAGGAAAACAACATCAGATTCCACAATAATCTGTCTAAACTTGTTTCCAAGCCAGCTCAAATCCAACAAGAATAGCACAAACTTCAGCATCTTCCATTGAACATGAATAGAAATTTTGGTAGAAACCAGTATCCTTTTTTTTTTTGCGCCAAAGGAAGAAACCAATATCATATTCCTTAATAATGTCTAAATCCTTGTTTCCAAGCTAGCTTTTGTCCTACAAGAATAGCATGAGCTTTAGCATCCCATTGAACATGAATCGAAATTCTGGTAGAAACTAGGTTTGATTGGATTTGGAATTGATATGTTGGGTTTTTTGAACATGATTTGAATTGCTATGTTGCATGGGATTTGCTAGTTATATCAGTTTTTCTCATGGACTTGCAGAGTTTCATATAAGTTTTTAACTGTTGAAATATTGGGAATGTATCCATTATTGAAGTTTAATTCATGAATCATGATAATTATAGTTGGTTAATAATTCTCCTTCCATTCCAATTTATAGTGCACTTTTAACTACCACACACGTATCAAGACAATCATTAGTAACTAAAATTTTTTTCCATTATTTCAAAAATTATCCTCATTTAATAATACTTTATACATTAATAAATTGTAGTCATTCTCTTGTTTATTCTTTTTTTTGAGTTCCCATGGGTCATCTGCCATAGTGAAAAGTGAGACTTTTGGGGAAAATTCTCCTTCATTCATTTATGGTTTAACTGAACTATTAAAGAAATTTCATTAAATGCATTGGTAATCGTAAAATATATGGATTTGCTTATCATTGGTAATACTGGAAAGACAATAAAAAAACACAATGTAGTCCGTGCAGTGTACTATATTTTGAAACATGAATTTCTCAGAATAGTGCATTATATAACGTAACGGAGGGAGTATAAGGTTTTACAAAATGAGCCATTTGTATTATGATAAAAGATGATGAGGGATCTATAATTAATTACTACTTGAAGGAATGCTAATCTTCTCATGTGTATATATATTTTTTTAAGGAGAAATGAAGAAACTATATATAAAAGTACAAAGCCTAATACAAGGAAGGTTTGGATCCCAAGATGTCTCCTAAGACTAGTGTTTCAACATCAAGTGGTGCATTGCCATGGATGTTGAGATCCTCCAGTCTTCTCTTGCTTTTGCTTGTGAAGCTTTCAGTGCTTAAAGATGCAGTTCTTGAAGTAGAAGATTTGAGGTTGGGCAATCAATATTTGAGTTTAATGGCAAAAAGTTTGGTGTTTGCTCTTTCAGGGTATGCTCAGTGCACAGATTAGAAAGTTAAATCAATTATTGATTACTGATGATATGTCTGTTGTGTTTAGAAGAAACTGTCTTAGGCACCATTGATTTGGGGATCTTGTAATTTGTTTTTTGGTGGCATCAGCAACATTAGAACACAGAACCACAAGGTTAAGCCTTTAACATAAGGACCTAGATCTTGTAATTTATTAGGCTATGATTAGTTTTCATGCAAAGAGGGTGTGGGCTAGAATTTGGACACTCAATTGGGAATTTGAAATGCTTCTCTCTTTATTTTCGTTTTAATTTCTGACCAGTTGATCAATTTTGACGATCTAGTTCAGTGCCCATATATATATATTTATAGATATATTATTCAAAATACTACGTTTTAGATAGATGAAATTTGAGGCCAAGAAGGATTTGCATGGCAATAAACCAAAAAGAGGAAAGATTTTATAATTAATGGTGGTATCCATTGTTCCATGACACACTCAATTTTTCGGAACTAATCGAGGTTCTCGAAATTGAACTAATGACCAAGAATTAAAATGGAAACTAAGAGAGAGACATTCCAATACAAAAAAGTTCAAATTCAAGTGAATATTGTGTCTCCCATATATTATACTTCATAATAATCAAATTTTAAATATCCATATATTACACAAAATCTAACTGCTAAATATTGGTATGTCTTAATATAAATTTTATTTTATATAGATTTGAAGTATTGGTATAATGGTACTGAATCTGTCGATGATAAGGATTATATTGATTAAAAAAATAAAAAAAAGAAAAGAGAAGAAAGGCTTGAAGGGGCGCTTCATAACCATGTCTTCGGAAGCTATGTCTTCGGACTGTTATCTCCGGGCTTGATCCGAACGGAAAAGGAAACAAAATAAAAAAAAACCGAGGGGAGGAAAGGAAAGCTTGCACCTTAAACGCGGGGAAGTAAGAGGTCATACATACCGGAGCTTGGACGAACTGAGATACTGATTACGAGCACGATAAAGATAGCGATAATCAATTTAGGGTTTCTTTCAGCTAAAACCCTGCGAGTGACTACCCAGCTGAGATTGACGACGATATCAGGGAAACAGATCAGTGGGGTTGCTAGGCCTTTCAACTCCCAAACTTGCGAGTTCGCAGCCCCAGGTGTGTCCAATTAATACAACTTCTACTTGTTCTCTGACTAATTTGGGCCTTTTCTCCTCTGTTTGTGAACGTTGGTTATGTCATTCGATGGTAGTGCTATTTTATTCCCGGAAATCTCTCAATTCTTTCTTTTTCGGCCGTACAATTCGTTCTTTATCGGATTTTGTGTATAATTTTGTTGAATGTGCATTGCCCAATGGTGGAAATTGCTCGATGCTGTCGTTAGTGTGGTGTACAAAAGCAATGTATGTTGGTTGTATTGCGAAATGGTAGTAAATTTTGTTCAATGCATGGGTATATATGTCATGGGGATTTAAAAGTTGAAACTATGTTTTTACGAACAGGGTAGCAATGAAGGATGCATCAAATCAGTAGAGATAGATGAGCAAAAATGAGTAGGCTGTCTTTCAGGCCTCGGCCCCTTGACATTCACAAGAAGCTCCCTATAGTCAAGTCCATCAAAGACTTTGAGGATGACGAGGCACCTGCTTCTACACGTAATTCACAATTGCTGCGTCCTGCTCCTGAGGTGGATAATGAGGTATGCACACTCTACCTTCAAGTGTGCGTGCATGAGCATTTCTTACTTCTCAGTGATAATTCCTTGCAGGCTGGCATTGTGTTTGAAATTCATAACTAGTCTGTCTATTTTTTTGCACGCGGCACTATTAGGTTTGTTTTAACTTTAGGTGTTTTGAATTACGTGTATCAGTGCTCTTCCAGTTAATATCTATATGCCAGGTTGTTGTTAGCATCAAGAGGATGGCTTTCATACCATAACTCATTAGAACTTGTAATTTCTTTTGATTTACATGAATGATATGGGATTTTACCATTTTAGCCTGCACAATTTGATCTGTTATTTAGAATTACTAAGTTATGATTATGTCAGTAGAATCTGTTATAAACTATTAATATATATTGTGTAGAAGTCTTGATGGTTAGAATTTCAATGTCAAATAATAAGAAATTGATCACAGATAAACTTGCTTCCTTATTGAAAGATGGAAAATAGGTATGAACTAGCTGATAGCTATTTGCTTGACATGTATATTGTCATTGTAGAAACAATTTTTTGCATGCTGTTCCTAATCAGTAAATTATAATATGCATCAAAGTCAAAAGGCGCTTGCCTTGGTGCCTAAGTTGCTGAGGTAAAGCACCACACCAAGGGGCCTTAACAGTCAACACCTCTTGCTGGTTGAGGTGAGCAGCTTTCATCCAGATGCTTGCCTGACTGCACCTTTGGTTCCTTGGCACTCCCCTTAGGCACCTTCTATACCCTAAGTTTGTATTTCTTAAATATGCAGCCCTAAAAGCTCACCCAATGAGTCTGACTGTTTATTTTAAGCATAGTAAAAACCATGAAACCTAACCTGATAAATAAATCACAAGTAATACTGCAGAATAATGATTGATTATCGAAGATTATTGTTTAGGTTGTCGTCCATTCACTTTAAAACATGATAAGTAATTATGTCTTGACAACTTCAATATTGCAATATTTTATATGATTATTGTGGTCAAATAATTTGTTTATGCGTCAAAAGTTATCTCAATAGTTCATATTGAACTCTTATATTTATATAGCTTGTTTTCAAGTTTTTCCAATATTATTCCATTGCTTTACTCTGGGCAAACACATTTTTAGTGCCTCACCTCAAAGCATGAAGGGGATTTTGTGCCTTTAGAGTTCCTTTTACATTTGAATACTTAAAAGCTGCAACTGTCTGAGGTCAGGGATTCATTCAGTAACTCGATTAATCTCATCCAAATATATATTTCCTGTAGGTTCATCAAGTTCCCAGCAAGAGGGTCGCTGCTGAAATACCTACTCCTCAGTTTGTTGTTGTGGATACATATGAACGGGATTATTCTTGCACTTTCAGTCAACCAACTTCATACTTGCGGGCAAGGGGGGGTACTGCCACATGGCCGCTAGTTATACTTTTCATTGATACTGCTATAATTTCATAGGATCTTCTGAATATTCTGACTTTTGTACTGAAATGCCCTTTTTTTTTCCAGCTCGGGCTGAGCTTGGAGAGTTTGTGGAGTATGACTTAGACAATGAAGATGAGGATTGGCTTTCAGAGTTTAACAAAGAACAGAAGATTCTGACCCCTGAAATGTAACTTTCAAGCCTGAATTGTGGCCACATTAATTTCAATTTGGTTTTCTATTTTTAGTTGCTAGTGGTTAATTTATTTTTCTTTCATTTATTTTGTTTTTTGGCAACTTATTTAAGATTGTCTAAATTCATATTATACCATTAAGCATAGGTTTGTTGAATTAGTTAACTATCATGTCTGTCACATTAAACAGGTATTGAGGCATAGAAGCCAGAAAATTTTTTTTTCCCTGCTAAAAAAGAAGAAAACACTAAACTGTGAATTTGTGATCAGGCTGCAGTATTTTAAAGAAAACCATGCAGGATGGAATTGTGGATCCCACTATATAAAGGATTTATCTTGACGAACTAGTTTTATTAATTTGTAAATTACCAGAGGAATATGACTGGTTACCAATGGGAGGTGGTTGATGACAAGGATAGCTGAACATCATTGATTGACAGTCTGATACATTACATTAATGTTATTATAGTATACCGCTTTCTATAATCCAAGCTACTTTGTTATTTACCTCTTGGTTATTTTGGATGTTTGTTATTGAAAAAAATTATGAAAGATGGCTAAAAATTGCCTTTGCATAATGCGTTAGAGTCATGATAAACTTAGGAGCACTAGGATGTGATTTAGCAGTACAGTTTATATCTTGATTTGCTTGACCTTTGTCAGTCAAACCTCATCTCCCTATTTACATCTCATGTTCTTTAAATTTTTCTTTTTTTTTTTCTTGCTGTTTGATAGAGTCCATTGGTGTTGTATGATCTATGTAACCGACACCACTTAGTAGGATTAGTCTAATGTTATTGTTGTTGTTTTTAAAATTTTTCTTTTCTAGATATTTGCTTGTGTCTTTCTTATATCTCTTCTACTTTGGTATTATTTGTGTATGCATGACATGCAATTGTTATTGCTGGCCATGGAGAAAGTAATATTGGTGAATTCCCCTGAGCCGTTTATTTAGATTTTTTGTGGGAAGGTTAAACATGGGGACTTTTGTAGGTTATAATGATTGCATGTGCTTGATGGTGCTGAATTGCAACTTGAAAAACTGGAATAATATTGTCAATGGCAGGGTGACCAATTTGCTTAAGTCATGAATATGTAAAATGTAGTGCAGTACACATGGGGAAGTGAATAATAGGACTTAATAGAAAAATCGTCTGAATAATAAATTTTTTGATAGGGACCAAGGATGCCTGAGGCCCATATTGAGTAATATGAGCTATTCAATAGGATATGATTGCAGTATAATAGAATCATACTAAAAGTATACAAGACCATCTCGGTTTGCTTCTGGTGCTCCTAAGCCTTTCATATTTAGGCTGTATTTGTACACTGAATTGTTGGGTATGAAAAAGAAAAGGGAATGAAAATGTTAATGAAATGGATGGGAAATGACTCTTGTACCCCTAATTAAAGAAAGTAATAACAAGGGATAGATAATGATAATAAAGATGTAATAAATATTGCATATATTAAAATGTCTCGTTTGTTGTGATGCCCTTTCCCTTTTCCAAGATGGAATAATCTTTTCTTCTGTCTAGTTTTTGGTGACTTGCCATTATGAATTTTATATGATCCTGTTTTAAAAAAGGGATTATAAATACGTAACATCTATGTTGAATAATGACAACAAGGGACAGACACTATCGAATAATGATAACATGGTCATAATAGACATTATATAATTTTTTTTCCCAATTTTTTGCAGTACCCTTTCCCTTTCCCTAGAAAGCATAGCTGTTTCTTTTATTTAGTTTTTATTCGTTTGGCACTATTGTTTTCATATAATAATGCATTAAAAAGAAGAAAAGAGTTGTAAATGCATAACATTTCTGTCTTGTTCTTCTGGTTTTCATGTAAATTTCATGGTGGATAGGTTTGAGAGTCTTCTTTTCAAGTTGGAGGTATTGGATCATAAAGCCCGGGAAAGAGCTGGAGTTATAACACCTACTCTTGGATCTCAAATTTCTGTGCTTTTAAGATTGGATGCTGCTATTGAGGTAAGCTTGTTATGATCTAGTGGGTTTTCATTATATCTGATACTAATCACTAAAGTTTGCATGCAAGTACCTATCCATTTTAATATTTTTTGCTTCTATTTGCTAGTTGTTAGTGACTTATTTTTACTGTATTAGGTTTAATAAGGAGGTAAATTTTCTCCAGTTTTTGAACAATTGACTATTAGCTGGTGTAGATGAGCTTAATGTGAGGAGACTACAACTTTAATAAATTTAGCTGAACCTGTTAAAAATCTTTTGTTAAAAAGTGCAGATTGGGCTAATGGGATGTTACTTGACTGACATTGTTAAACCTTTCCTCCTTGATCTTATTACTAATTAGTTACAAGTACAACCATCCTCAAGTGCTTGAAGGTTTTCCCAGTGAACCTTTGTATTTGAATTGGGGCATGACAAATTGAAAATAAATCTTAAATTTAATATTTTTTGGGGTTGGTTAAATGTTTCCTTACACAATATTTTGAACTTAAAACATATCAAAAAGAAGGGAAAAAAAACAAGATCAGATTGACCATTATTATAAGAAAATGAGCAAGTTCTACAAGTCAGATGGGTTGTATTCTCATAATGTTAGGGTCATAGGAATTAGAAGAAGAACCCTTGTTTTTGAGTGTCTGGCTAGGGTTGGCTGGGGTCTCGGGTTTACCATACCTGTGGATTTGTATCATTTCTATAGTTACTGCTATTTGCATTCCATTATGCTATATTTACCTATGTGATACTGTTACAATATAGATTGCATTTTGACCTTAGTATTGTGAAGAAATAGCCATGATTTTTCTCCCCTTAACTGATATATCCTGTTGCAAAAGCTTTTTAAGTTATGGAGCAGGGTTGAATGAGGAAAGAGACCATACATATGGTGCTGTTGGATAATTATTTATTTCATGTGACAATTCTAATAATATGAATGTCTAAGTTGAACATGTTATTTTTAAAGATTTTTTGTACAAGCTTTCTCTATCTTCTGTCAAGGTATCTTAGAAGCGAGAGAAAGGGATGGAAGGAGGGTGAAGTTTACAGAAATGGCAATTAGAGTGTATACTTTTCTGATTTCAACTCTACTGGTCACATCTCCTTCAGTTCTACCCTATGTTTTTAATAATGTTCAAATAAAATCTTTCCAGAATTATGACTTTTGTTTACTCAACACGGCACCTCAAGTTGGACTATTGGAGAGCAGATTTCAAATACCATTTGTTGTGATGTTAAAAAAGTTATCTCAATCAAACGTGTGAAGAACATTTTACCTAGACCTAGATATAGACGCACCCCCATACTACATACACAACCTTGAGATATAATTATTCAAGTCTGTCTTTAGGCATTGAGAGAATATGTTGAGCTGAAATATGTAGCTGCATTACTGTGAAACTTGTTGCTGGAGAATCCCATCTCTGGTGAGAGGGATTCCATTATGAGACTTTTGTTCTCAAGAGTTTGATTAGGAAAACTGTCTATAGTCATGGATGCATTCCAATTTTGCTTGAAAATCTTGTTTTCTGTTTCATCACATAGAGAAGCAGGGTAAGTGCTATCTTAAAACTGTTTTTCTGTTTCTAGCACAGTAAATGTATTTGATTTCTTGTGTTAAATATGTAAAATTCAGGAATTAATACACCATGATTTTCCAGCTCTTCAGAAGTCTCGTCTGTTAAAATTCTTTGCTGTGGCTAGAATTTACTTACCGTAACTTAATTCTTCAATAGAAGGTCCTGCAAAATTTACTTCTCAAGAGTGCTGACCTGCAGTCTTTAATTTGAATGTGAATTTTTAGTTGCAAAACAACTTTGGTACCCAAACATTGTAGAGCCACTTGACCTGGAAGTTTAAACTGTTTAAGCAGGAGCCTCTAAATGGTGCTTTACAGATCCAAAACAGAACCTGAAGTGGCTAACATAAAACTAGTACTTTACATATTGAAATCTCATAAAAGTATGGCTAACAATTAAACGGATGATCAAACAAATGCAAAAGTTATGTTGCTGGATTTTTTCTTTTATATTTTAATATTTTGAATCCAACAAAAAATATTATTAAATAACTAAATGACCTAGTGTACATGTAACACCTCAACCTCTATTTGTGCCCACACAAAGACACTTTACCCTTTCTTTACTCACAAGGCTTTCTTATTCTGATGCCTACAATTTCCAATCCCAAATTATCAATACCTCCCAAAATTATTCCTTTCAAGGGTCTTAGTCTTTAAAATTGAACCATGTTACATAAATAATGAATTAAGATGTAGTCTTTGGATGCTAACATTTGGTTCCTGGGAGTCTGTTAATTTATAATTTTATTTCTTTATATAAAAGAAATTTGATATTTTTTAATTTTAATTTTGACCCATCATCTTAAATATTTGGTGGTTGTGATATGCTTATGCTATATTGCCATACCCTTTAAACAACTTGCTGATGCCTATGAGTAAAAACTTTGTAGTTGTAATGTGATGGGTCTATTCTCATCGTAATGGCATCTTTTGTTTTTAAATATCTATTAATGGTGTTCTCTGTTTGCCTAGTTAGGTTGTATATATTTTATCATTTTTGATATTACGGGATCATCTTCATCAGAATGCATTTGATGTAATTATACCACAATGCAGATGTTGCTTTGCTTGTGATTTGTGTATATTTCTTGTTGGGCTCATCAAAGTTCTCTTGTAAATGCTAGGCCCTACTAGCCCACTCTATCAAATATGCAGTTGTCCCTTCTGTTTATGATTACTGGAAAGAGAAGGTATGGAGTCAACATAAGAAAAAATATATTTTTTTAAAGGGGCATGCCATCCTGTGTGTGTCAATTTAGTTCTCATTACTCTCAATATTGCCTTATGTTATGAGATCTGTAAATTATACTGACCAGGATTTGGTATAAATCAACTTTCACATTTGACTGGATATTGTGTGCTGCTGGGTAAATATATGTATTCAAGCTGCTCTAAGATCATTTATTTTTCTTTAACATGATAAATCAATGTACAATGGATTTTTATAAAGGAGCTGAATTGAAACTTGTCCTTCTATCATCTGTGCTTATCATTGTAAGAATTGATATTATCTGCTTATAAAGTGATGATACTAGGGGTGGCATTTGAATCAAGTTTGTTGACATGCTTGGTGAGGCTTGGTACTGAGCCAAGCTCAACTTGCATGCCATCTTGGTTAACAATAACTGTATAGTTGTTTTATATAACTTAATAGTTATATTAGATTCAATTAAAATTGAAAAACTTGTAATTTTAAAAATACTAAGGTATTAAATTTGAGTAAAATAAATTTAATTTTTAAATATATTAAATTATAATTATGATGGGGACTTGGGTAGTATGGGATGTCCAAGTCCCACATTGAATAGAATGAGATGCTTAATGGGGTATTTAATTGGGTTGGTTCTTCCATTTCAATAGCTAGCTTTTGGGGGAGGGTTCCCCATCCCACTTGGGTACCCATTAGTGGTATCAGAGTTTGGGCGTCGATGATTCCGGAGAGGGCTATCTACGAAGGGTTCCGATTGGTGGAGGGTTCTGATTGATTGGGGAATCGAGTGAAATGTCACCAAGTGAAGTGCCATCGTGTGTAGCCGCTAGGATGTCGGCTCTTAAGGGGGGCAATTGATGGGGATTTAGGTAGTATGGGATGCCTAAATCCCATATTGAATAGTATGGGATGCTCAATGGGGTATTTGAGTGGGTTGATTCTCTCATTTCAATAGTTAGCTTTTGGGAGGGTTCCTCATCCCACGTAAGTACGCATCAAATTCAAATTGAGCCAAGCCTAGACTCAAGCTTAAATTTTTGAACTGAGTCATGCTCAAGCCTTAGATTTAATAATTGAATTAGATCAGCTTTGATTTGAATGCGATATATTTATATATTTATTTATTTATTTGATCTGAGTTTGTATCCACCTGTAGATTTTATGGAGTAATTTTTTTTAGCTTCTAGTCAGTAGATAACTCTCATCTTTATTGACACTTTCTGTATTCTTGTTTTCCACGTTGTTTCTGGGGGCAGCGTGAGAGGTGGCAAAAGCCAATTTTGAGACGTTTGCAGGTTGGTCAGCAGATTACCATTCATAACTACTTTGATGCTTTGATATATTAATGTATGTATATTTCTCATGCTGGAGCATACTTAGTGGTGGGATAAGGTGGCTGTTATTGTTCTTTGTTGTATATTTCTCGCATTAAATTCTAGCATATATGCATTTGGTTTTTTATATCCCAGTTTCATTGCTCTCTTCAGTTGAGCTACAATGTTTTGACCTGGATGCATATAGTTTGTTTTTTTTTTCAGCCTTCTATTCTCGGTCCACGCAACTTGGAGCTAGGACTCTACTTGAATTTGTTATATCTTCTTTACTGATTTATATAGGCATTTTCCAGTCATGTTGATTACTGATCATGTGTCTCTCAGTTCTTGGAGTGCAAACTTTCGTGGTTCATGCCACCTTCTCATCATCCATATTTCCAATTGCGATTTCTTTCCTCTATCTTATTTTTTTTACTGCTATTTAGGTCAAATTGGCATTATGTGCTTAGGTAAGATTTTATCCTAATAGGTTTGGTAGTTAGAGTTACTTGTTTGCTTACAATAGTATGTGTTAAAAGCAGAGTGTTGAGTAAAAAGGCACATTATTGAAGAGTATTGATGAGCTGAACTGTATTTTGTGTCCAGCCTCCTCCACCTGTCAATGACACGAACCCATATAATGTCTTTCGACCTAGGGAGAAGGCCCACAGGCTTCACACAAGAAGGGTAAGTGGAAAATGTAGCCTATGTTTTTCATTCTTACTAAGTTATGGATAAATGTTTTCTCTACCAATGCATCCTTTCATGGATACTAATATTAATTCTGCTAGACTAACACGTTACTGATTTTCTCTACAGATGCAGAGGAGAGAAAACAATGTGCAGTCTTTCGACAAGCTTCGCCAGGTTAGCTCCTCTAATTGATTCTCTCTTAGACATCAATTGAAAGTCTGTAAAAATGATCTCATTGCTTGTTGTCTCCTTGAGGGCATAGTGTTGCATTTATGTTGTTTTCGCCTAGCGGGAGCTGTTGCCTCTCTTTCCCTATTTTGTAAAATGTCTTTTGGGCTAATGTTTCTCCATTGTGCTATGCTATTCTATTTGTTTCGGTTATGAGTTTGTTTAAGGGGATTCTCTATCTGTCAATTTCTATGCAATGTGCACATATGCCCGTAAAATATTTTTTGAAAGTCCAATGTTAATGAGTGAAATATGTATGTTAGCAATCAATTCTACGGGAGGTTTTGTTTAGCTACTTTATACTTGTTGGGAGTGGGCATTGGGTTTTCTAACTTGTACTCTACTGGTCTACCCCTCTTTTTTTGTATTATTTCAATGGAAGTGACAGTGAAAATGAGGTTTTCGAGAGGAAAAGTGGAGGTGATATGAGCAGGGGAGAGAGGGGTAGGGTAGAGAGAGATAGGAAGAGAGAGAGAGAGAAAGAAGAACTCAAGGGAGAGGTATAAAGAAAATAGGAGAGAGAAGTAGAAGAATATAAGAGAGGGAAATCATTTAAAAATTCTCAACTTAATGATCAAAATGTTTAATACAGCTGAGCAAAGATGCTTTTATTTATAGAGTTCAAATCATAGTTCTAGTAGAATCCTAAGATAAGATATCTCTTTTAAAACATCTTAAATCTAAATAAAAGATAAATCATAATTTAAATAACTAAATCCTATGAATAAATAAAAGATAAAATCTAAATCCTAAAAAATTCAAAATAAATTAAATTAAGTCTAAATATCCTAATAAAATAATTTTATTTAAAATTTTAATTATCTAGAACTATCTATCAAGAGGTCTATTCCTCTTTTTATGTTACCAAGGTAACATGTTTCTAAAATACGTGCAACCTGCACTTTTAAGCTAGATTGTTCTGGCTTGGATTTAGATATATGTGTAATTGACTTATTTCATAATTGTCTATATGCATTAGCAGGTTTAGACAAAAAATATTGTTTCCTCACCTTATGAGCATTAAAACAAAGCTTATCTCATTGTAATTGCCTCAATGGTTTACAAAACTAAGCACATTCTCACCTTATGTTAATATGATTTGACGAGTTGAAATTGTATCTCAATTGCACCTGACAAGAATGTGGGAAAAGTGACTCAAGGGATAAATTTTCCTCTTTCTATCTTCAACAAAGGTAACCTAGGAGATAGAAGCTGTTAACATTAGTCACAACTAAGAAGCAATTTTTTGGTGAAAAGTCGTGTGATCTCCATGTATTTCTCAGACAGAGAGATTGAACCCTTAATTCTGATGCTGGGTTTTATGCATTGCAAGTAGCTATGAGTAAATATGTAACTTTGATGGTGCCCAGGGGAACAGAGTAAAAAGAAGAGGGAAAAAGGGGGTTGGGGTAGGGAGAGGAGATAGTGCGATGTAGTTGAACCAATTAAGCATGGTGGTCAAGTTTAATTGATCCTAAAGGGAAAGGTAGCTACGCTGTCATGACCTGTGGTATACCTCCTGAAAAGGTGAGTCAAAGATTGAAGGGCTTGATTTACTTGCAACAAAAGAAACCTATTTTATGCTTTTTCCTTTTTATAAAAGTAATCTTGATGAGGGTACTCACAGTAAATTTTTAACTTCTCAGATGCCTTGTATGTGGAGCCATATGGGTGATGAGGCCCTGTGAGCTAAATTTAATAATGTGATGTTGGTAGATAAAATCAATTGTTTTAGAAGGAATGTTGTAAAATCATCAAATTTTTGAGGAATGGGCATCTTGCTTCACTTTGCTGTTTAGCTCATGGCTTCTTGGCTTGAATCTTTTGCTTCAGCACTGGATTTTGATGTTATTGTGCCTTTTCAGTTAAGTTAACGTTGTTTTGATTTGAGTTTGTTTAGTTCTTTTTAAAGTTGAGAAAATTCTAAGCATAGTCTTTGTTGTTTTAACTTGAAAGCTAGTGATCAAGATGTATGAATTATATGGTTTTGTAGTTGTGATTTTCAAATTGGATTAGATCTCACGAATTATATATTTTGAGATGTCATTAAGTTTTATTGCACTTCAAACAGGTGAGGCGCAACCTTGACCAAGCTAAGAGCTTGTTGGAGGCTTTGATCAAGGTGACCTTCAAGTTATGTCTTGAGATTTTTTCTCTATTCATATCCGTTTATATTCACATTCATTGTGTTCCTCTACAATCATAAACAGAGGGAAGAGAAAAAAAGAGAAGTAATGGAGAGTGAAGTTACGCTTCAGAGGATGCAAATGAAGTATAAGGTATTAATATGGCTTTTGTTTTTTGGCATGAGTACAAATATGGCTTTGATATCAAGCAGTTTCCTAATATTTTTGTTTAAACTCTTAGCTGATAATGTTTTTTCCATGGGACCACAGCATGAAACTGAATTGTTGGAAGATAGCTTGGCACTCCCTGGATATTTGCCATTCTTTTCCAAGTTTGGTTCAAGTGAGGAGGAATTTTTTGATTCTGATGATGTTATGACTAGCCGTCCTCGTACACGGTCTGTTGCAGTGCCAAGTCTCCTTTCGTATGATGCTAATGTGTCCATGGTTCCTGCAGTTAGCACAAAGCAAGAGTTTAAAAGGCGATATGTTCCACGTGGATGGCCTCATAAATTGGTATTTTGCTAGCCTAACCCCCATTCATGCCTTCTTATCTCAAGATTTTCCAAAATTCTGCTACTACACTGTGGTTAAGTACATTTATTGGCATGTAAACAATACATTTATTGGTGAATTGTTGTGCCGGGTTGTGCAGGATCCTCTTGAGCCTGTTTTACTGTTCACAAAACCTTTAATTCCAGAAAAGCTGGCCATGGCAGGCATTATGCAACCATCAGATTCTTTCTCAAAAAATGGGGAGTCATCACCGCCATATAAATTCCGTGGAAGAATTGGTAGGGGTGGTCGAATAATATTTGATAGATGGAATCCACTCATGCAAACACCAATTGACTGTGGTAATTCCTACTATATGCCGCCAAAACCACGACCTTCATGTAATTAATCTGGTTGATTTACTGCAGCTATAATTTTTTTGTTTAAATCCAGTACTGCAGCTATAATGAAATCCCTGCTGGAAAGGGATTTAGTTTGTCATTAGGATGGTATAGTGTAGCTAGGAAAATTGCAGATGAAGAACATAATTAGGCCTAGAAGTTAAAGGAATCATTTGTTGAGGGCAGGAAGTTAGATGTATTGTATAATATTGTATGTTCAAATGTATTCCTCTGCCATTGTTTCTCATACAGTGGTTTCTAAGTGTTAATATGTTTTTGTTAGGCTTATGCATAAACCATTTGTTGAAGGTCTAAAGGATACAGCTGCAGGTAGTTCAAGTGCTTTGATCTCCCTTGTTGAAATTTTACTTTGATCCTAATTGGTCAGCTCCATCCATACATGGTTGTGTTTATTTGATAATAATATAGGCAAGTTGGAACAAAAATTTAGGCTTTGACTAAAGTTATGCATAGATAAGAAATGTTCATGAAAATTAGTTTGATCGATAGGATTAAGTTGCTTGATATGAAGGGTTTTCATTATGATCTGGTGAAATTATGAGAGTAAACCTAATTGGAAGAAATATATCATCTGTCCTCTGTACCTTGAAGAAGATTAGTCCCTGCAAATGGTGGGGGAAACTCATAGGCACTAAAATAAGAAAGGAGCATTGGTCAACAAATACTATACCATGATAAAAATTAATTTCAGCACTTCCATTAGCTTCTTTTAACCCGTGGGGGATATTAATTTGATTGCAGTTCTTCATCTCCAACTAACTAGCAAGAGTCAAGAGTTGGATCCCCTAAATTTTGTCTTTGTATTTTTTTTTTGTTTTTTGTGCAGTTAAAAATAGATAATACAACGGATAAAACTCAACATTTGAGTAGTTGCCGGTGGTGAAAGTTTTCTATTTATTTATTTTTCTTACTCTTGGGGGAATTTATTGATCCAAATTTTAGAGGATACAAAGTGATGAGCCAACTATATTGGCACAGTGATGAAACAATTGATGATCTTAAGGAGTAATTAAATATGAGTGAATTAGTGATCTAATTTTTGGGATGGTACTTTTGTATTTTAAAGATGAAGCGTCTCAATTTAATCTTTAAAAGATTACTGTCTCTCTCTCTCTCTCTCACACACACACACACATTTAAGTCATGAAAAAACACTTTTCTCCAAGCAAAATGGTTTATTTATTCGATGAGGAAAAAAAAAGGATCTATGTATGTATTTTTAACCAATGGCATGAACTTGCATATGTGCCTTTACCACAAAGTGGATTAGATTATCGGGTGTCAGAGTCACAACTCTCAAATGTTTTCATTCCAAGAAAAAAACAATAAAAAAGGAATAACAAATGCTTCCAGAGGGACCAATTTGGTTTAGAAAATCGTCAGTGGATTAAGTTGAGATTATATCTTTTGTAAACCAAATTGTAAAAGGAGTGATTTTTTAGGGATTAAATTCACAAGTATTTTATCTTTCAAAATGAATTTTGAAGGAGTAAATCGTTATTTTTTCCTATAAACTAATAGGCTTTCCCTTCTCCCATTTTCCCTCTTAATTAGGTGCCTCATATTTTTGACCAAAATGAATTACCACCCATTAATGAATCGGTCTCAACTTTGAGATTCTTGGCTGAAAAGAAAAAGGGATTCTATTTGGTAATTGTTTTTTTAATCAGTCTTATAATGTATATTTTTTAAAAATTTAAAACCAGGTCAAAGTGCCAAAAATCCCTCTTAGAGACTTGCGCAATTGCTTTTCTTAATTTTAAAAATTCGCAGTCAATCCCAAACTTGTAAATTTGTACACTTTATCTTTTTTATTAGTAAAACTATTAAATTGACCAACAATACTTGCTTTAGCGAAAAGCCTAAAATACAAGTCATCGCTCTGCATGGTAGCTGAACAAGCAAATAAAAACATTTTTCCACGTGAATAATATAAGAAATAGTATAATTGTATCCAAGTAATTAAGATCATAAATATTATACTATAATTTTTTTGATAAACAGATTTTATATATATTTCTATTAAGATTGACACTGATGATTTAAGTTTCTAGCTGATTAGCATCAAAGCCGTCTAAACACCTCCTCCCTCCGGCCCTCACATCAGAAAACTAAGCACAAAAAACTTGAATGAAGACAACCATAATTCCAAAAGAAACGTTCATATCCACAAATCTTAATGTTATTAAAGCATCACTTACACTGCCCTGTAACTAACTCTTAATGTTATTACCTTTGAACTTATTTTCAAATTTAAAACCACATACTCTAATTTGATTGGAAAAAATATGTGAAATATATAAATTTCAGTACCTAATTTTTTTTTTAACAAAACGCATAAAAATCAGGACTCTAATACTTTTGCTCGAATCTCACAAAAGAAAAGAAGCACTTTCTCACAAAGTCAATTAATGTGAGTGGTAAGAACTTTTGGTTCTTGACTAAGAAGTTGGAAATTCAATTTCCAAATTTTGTGTATAGAATAAACATAATTAGAAGATGTCTATCTTTTATCTTCAATACCTTAAGGGTAGTTGCGGACCCACTTGCACCATCGGGGGCTTGACCATCTTTTTCGATTTTTAAAATTTTCATAGAAATTTTATCCAAAATAAAGAATATTTTGTGCTCCCCAAAAAATAAATTTGAAAAGGTGTTTTGTTTTTTCTTTCCTTATGTATTTTGGACACCTTACAGACATCGGTTGGGTTTGCTCCTACTTGAGGAACTAATCCTTACTAGTTGCAAGGATACTCCTAATCTATGAACAAAAGCGTACCTTTTCAAACAAAAGATATGAGCACCCAAACATACAACACGAACACACATGACATTGCATGCATGAACTTGCATCAAACGGCACAAATCAGACATATATAACATCATACAAACGCACTCAGGCACGACATTTCTGGTTAACTGGTATAGAATTTTTCAAGGGTTGGATCTTATTTTTTTCTTCACATTTAGCATATGAAGATTCCTAGCCCAACCAAACTTCTTCGACGTGTCGTGTGGTCATCGAACACCGTTGGTAAAGTTATGAGAACAGTAGACAAACGGAATATAAACCCAACCCACATTCCCTTTTATCTCTGATTAATGGATATTTCACACCAAGTCAACTACCACATTATATCGATCGATGTGTGTGTATATATATTCTGGCGTGATGATTAAGCTTTTCCTTTATTATTATGACAGACAAAAATGAGCTAAAATTCACATTTAGAGAATCGAATCTAAAAAATGAGTCAATATTTAGCATAATTTTGGTTTTAATTCGGTGTGGTGGTGCCACATAACACGATATGATTCCATGTGTTTGTGAAATAAAGGACTAATAGTAGTCTCTCTGAGTCTATATAAAGCCACTAATAGACTTGGATTTCTCAAAGGGCAATATTGAGATATCTTAACACATTATCGTTCAAAGCCTTAATTATTCTGTGAGATGTTTCTCAGTCTCATAAGAGGCTTACAATATTGTGGCCTTGGGGTCCTTTCTTTAGGCCTCTTTTGAAACTCGAGAAGCTTTTGAAGTAATCTGAGGGCTTCCTTTCGGATCATATCGGCATGCATATATTGGTAAATATTTATATTTTCAATTTTAACTTCCTTAAAATTTAATTTCTATATATACAAAAGAAACTCCGCCTTAATTGATTTTAATTGTATTATGGAAGCTTAAAAATGCGATTGACGATAAAATAGTTCAATTACTTGCGTTTTAGGGTTGATTTATTGGAAGTCTTAGACCTGGAATTTGAGTTTGTGAGGACGTATTTTCTCCTCTTATTGTTTCTACTTACCGAGGTATAATTTTTATTTTACTTTAAAAAATCCCAATAAAAATAAAGCATTAAATAACCATTACATTGTGTTTGTATATCGTATAGCCTCCAAAAAAACCTTATTATCACTAATTCACTATTGAGAGTTGAGATCATACAGACTTTGGAGATATCTTAGTTGTTTGATGTTAATTCACGTATCGTATAGAATGTTTTTTTTTTCTTGGTATATTTTTCTTTTTCTCTTTTTTTTAGCGCCAAAGATATCATTCACTTGACAGCCAAAAACTACTCCATTCGAAATATAGAAATAATTAAAGTGAGTTTTACCTTTCTCAACACGACCTTATATATATATATATATATATAGACACACACACATATACACGTATGACCAATGATCAAATTTAAGACAATATATTTAAGGAATTCAACTATCTGCTAACCGTGCTAGGACCTTGTTGGTTATAGGTATATTTTTCTATTTACCAATGATGTTCTTGGATCATTATTTTCAAAACCCATAGTGAATTAGCTGGATTGTTAACTCCCGTTCATTTTTTCAGTAAATGATTGTTAAAGAACATTTTATAATGAAAGTTCAATTTATGTATAGTTGTGAAAAAAATTGTTTTCATTGAAGGGGTTAATATATTGTTATATATATATATATGAGGCTTCTATGTGTGTATGTATGCATGCCATTTTTTCATAGGAAATTATGCTATGAATCAACGAATCCCTCATCAATAATTATGCTATGAATTTTAAAATTACTATTGATATCAAATATAAGTTAGTTTTAACTAGTTTACAAATATTAAGAAACATTGTTAAAAAAAGGTAATGGAAGATATGATAAGCCTTCAAATGCCTTATTATCATGAGGACCAAATTTACTAGTCTATATCTAAAGTTTTATTTATATGACATTTTATTTATAATTTTTTTCTATTAACATAATATCCGGTAATTATTTGAACTTTAACTAATTTGAATAAATAGCTGTGTATTCGGGGCTCAAATTCAAGATATTCGGTTCATTTAGCATAGCCCCCTCCAAGTTGAGCTTGCCCTTGTTGGTAAGTATGAATTGATTGGTTAATTTTACATATAGATATATATAATTATATGAATCCTTATAACATATATAGTAATTAAAGTTAATTTAAAAAGACAATTTCACGAATTGATTTGTCTTCTAATAACACCGAATCATAATCAAACCCCTTCAACGCGGATATTAAAAAAGAACCCTCTAAAACGCAATTGCAATAATTTATTCATAGTGTCTCTCAGACATGACGACGGACATATAAATTTTAGGCGTGAAAGGCGATTTGAGTTGTATGTGTGTGCATGTGCTGTGAGGGCTTTAGAAATAATATTATGAAATATTAAAGGAGACAATTAATATATAATATATTTGGTCTATATTATTAGGTGTTAGGAAGAATTTTTTTTTTTATAATATAAAGTATCATAAAAAAATTTGACCTTTTTATTCTTATTTTATTTAATAACTAATTTTGTAACTTGTATTGGAGTAATAAAAAGAGTGGTATGTCTTTAATTAATAAAAGTTAAACTGAAAATTTTGATTTTTTTGTTTCAAATTTACGAATGTCATAAAAATTCTTGAATAATATGCGTAAAAATAGTCTCAACACCTTAATTATAATATAGATCTAGAGAGAGCATACTATTAAGAATAAAAAATCTTTGTGAGAATATTGCTTCTATTTAACTTGATCGCCCTACCTTGATCCTACTCTTAACTGTAGTCAGAACTTAAATTATTATTCAATTACTTACAATGCAACAAGTTTAATTAGAAATATTATGAACTAAAATTGAAGATTGTGTGACTAGGGGCGGAGGCAGCCCCAACTTCTAGGGGATTAGTCCAAAATTTTTATTTTAAATATTTATCATAAATATTTTTTAAATATTCACCAAAAAATGATTTTATAACGTAAAAAAGTTATTAGATGAAAATTGTGTATAATGATAAAAATTTTTCAAAAACATGGAAGTGAAATAATGTATTTAATATATTAATTCTTAAAAAAATTATAAAGAATATATAAAAAGTTCATATTTTTAATATATTTTATATGCCATTCTTTATTGATACTGATAATTTACAAATTAAGATAGATATTCAAATTTTTATAAAAATTAAACCAATACACACACAAGATATAAACTTAAAAAAAGCATATGCTTGACATAATTAAACTAATCTTAATCAATATCAAATATTAATTAAACTAAACCTGATATTTGAAAGATATTATATATTTTTTTGGTAAACAGAATAAATGCAATTACATATCAATAAGATACACACATATACATAGATATAGTAGAGGGGATGGTAGGTGCCGTAGGTTTGGGAATGTCAGATGCTGTGGCATATGTATGTAGATGTATTGTTAGAAGCTTAGTCTCATAGTTCTTTGCATTTTAGTTGTCCATTTACCATACTCTCTTACAAACACGTGTACTCGGTCTCTTTCTCTTCTATGATAAATATTTCTTGTATCCGTATCAATGTAGCTTATTGATGAATAGATTATGAGTTTATTACTTAAACATATTCTTGCTCCCTTTAAATTCTTTTCTTCTGCAATTGCCAGGAGTAGTTGGGTGGACAATTTTTCCCACAATAACAATTGAGCTCATAACTAAACATGACTGAAAAACAGTCACGATTAAAAACGCACACACATTTATTTTGGTGTATTTGGAGAGTTTAAAAGTGAAAAGAGTGAATGAATATAATTAATTATAAGATATAAAACCCATACATGTAATACCTTCCTTCAACACACTTCCATACTCCACAAAAAATTCCAAAACTAATTAAATCAAATTAGAACACCCTGAGATTCAACTTCCTTAACGTCAAACCTTGAAGAATATACCAAAAGACATCATAACAGGCTAGGGCCACGGCCAGCTACAGTGACGCCGTGGCCTCAGAGAGGCAATAAAGTGTGGCGTTGTAGCCAAGCTTCCAATTTGCAACTTTTTGGGGTAAATTTCTGATGTGCATAACTTCGTTTTCCGATCTCTAATTAACTTAATTCCAACTCTTACATGTCACTCTCATCCCAATCAAATCGTAGACACTAATTTTACTTAATTCCAACTCCATATAGATATTCTAGATATTTCACATCGTTTTGGCTAAAACTCAAACCTTAACATCTCTATTTGCCACCAAATGCAATTTAGCACTCAAGTACCATTTGCACAGGAACTATTTGGCTCAACCAATTTGTCTAAGAAGGTTTCATCTCAGTGAAACCACTCCTTTAAAATTTGACCTTCTTGAACTCTAATTTCATTCAATGGCTATATGCCCAAACCACACATACTATGCCTAAAAACCCCTTGGACACCCACATATAGCCATTCTGGCCCACAACACACATTTTAACAGCACTGACTCGTACCAGGGTCCAAATCATTATCACACATATAAACCATACCTAGCACGTATCCACACCTATTATATATCATCCATCACCATCAATATCATCACATAATAATCTATATTGTCCATTAGTACTTCACCATCATCCTATAATCATATAGCATGCAAATAATACTCCCAGGACACTCATATAGGCATAAAACTATAACAACCTACTTAGCACATAATTATATAAACTAAATTACAACTACCAATTATACTTAAAATTCCTGAATGCGGAGAGGCCTACGACTCCTTGGTCTTTTCTGAACTGGCACCAGAGTCTTCACCTGAAATATTAGTCATGGAGGGGGGTGTGAGACAATATCTTAGTAATCAAGACAAACACACACATATATAATATCATCAATATCACACATATATGCAAATGATGTTGTGCAATGTCAAGTGTCATGTAATGCATGTCTCCTTCAAACACGGTTAGAACTACGAGCTTGTGTCATCACAAGACATTTCAAATAGGTGATTCCCTTCCAACAACCACTGAAGACTGATTTCGGGACATCACCAAGCTTACCTCACATCAGTGTTCCTGGCCAAAGGTCATAGTAGTGATTGGACCATGACTCTTCTTTCCCTAGACCACCGCGAATTAGTGGTGGTTTAGGGAAGGTGCAATTCACTGCTACCTGACTCTCCTAGCCATAGGAGAGGATTTAGTGGCAGGGATATTCTATCCTATCACCAAATTATATCACATTATAGTCCACTGTCACCTGGCTCTTCTAACCACAAGAGAGGATTTAGTGGCAGAGATCTTTCATCACATGATTTTATCTACTGCCACCTAGCTCTCCTAATTTTAGGAGATGATTTAGTGGCAGAGACCTTTTATCACATCATCATATCGTATATCATCATATTTCATCTCATCACCACCTCCCAATCCACCATGTCTCATTATGCTCATGAGTGATGATGTACATGCCATGCTAAGATGCCTCTAACAATGTATATAATCATTATCATAGTCATCAACATGGTCATGCTAGCATGCAATCATATGTAGATGCTACAATCATATATGCACATATACACTATCATACTCATCATCATCATATACAATACCTTGTTTAGCCATGTGCATACCATGATATATAGAAAAACCATACACAGACAAATAATATCATGGTATGAACTAAGACATGCACATATATATATATCAACATAATACACATATACAAACACTCGATTATCTCGGATTACCAAGACCACGCACATAAGGGCTTAAGCAAGCCTCCAAAGCACCCATCACGAACTATACACCTCCAATTAGCCAATCAAGCATTATAACATCATAATTCCTTTAATTAACATAATACCCATAACAACTAAAATCCACAATCTATTATCATAGTCATCAACATGGTCATGCCAGCATGCAATCATATGTAGATGCTACAATCATATATGCACATATACATTATCATACTCATCATCATCATATACAATACCTTGTTTAGCCATGTGCATACCATGATATATAAAAAAACCATACACATACAAATAATATCATGGTATGAACTAAGACATGCACATATATATATATCAACATAATACACATATACAAATACTCGGTTATCTCGGATTACCAAGACCACTCACATAAGGGCTTAAGCAAGCCTCCAAAGCACCTATCACGAACTATACACCTCCAATTAGCCAATCAAGCATTACAACATTATAATTCCTTTAATTAACATAATACCCATAACAACTAAAATCCACAATCTAGCCTTTCAAGCTTAACCCGGAGTTCTAACAACATAAACATATACCAATGAACCCTAAACAACCATTCAAACATATACCAACACATGCAACTTTGGATTTCCACTTCTCTTCCCAAATTTTAACTTAGGGTTCTACTCAAACTCATCACAATCCAACGAAAACTCATACCCAAACCTTCCTAACAGTACATAACACTTATATAACACCAAACCAAGCACTTTAATCGGTGGATTCATCCAAAATTTTGAAACCTAACATACTTCCACCGATTTCAAACCAAAAACCGAAGAGAAAAGAGAGGAGGAAAGGTTAGAGATCA
Source organism: Adenanthera pavonina (assembly GCA_026686845.1). NCBI lineage: Eukaryota > Viridiplantae > Streptophyta > Magnoliopsida > Fabales > Fabaceae > Adenanthera > Adenanthera pavonina. The sequence goes on along the minus strand of JAIVEN010000001.1, from coordinate 44,570,293 downwards.
CTTACCAACCAAAATCGAAGCTTCTAAAGCCTGAAAATCATCTCTCCAGGCCAGATTCCTTGAACCCTAGTACAGCTCCTCTGTTTCTCCCTCATTTTCTTCTTGTCAGCCGATTGAAATGGTTTATGATTTATAGCAATTTGAGGTCTAGCGCTACGGCTGGCGATTATTTTGCCTCGACATGGAACCCTTTTGTCTGAAAAATCTATCCAAGTTTTAGCTCATTCGACTTGGCAGCCCTGCTTCTAGCCACGACATGGTGCTTCTATCTCTTCTTTGTTCTTTCTCTAGTCTTGCACATATTATCAAGTATACTTTCCGTTAGCTCAAGTCTAAGTCTAAGATAGTATGCTGAGGGTTGTTACAATACACAATCAAATTCTTCTGAGCAAAATGTATCTTCTAATTTTTTTATTTATATATCTCTTTATATATATGTATATAATATTTTTCTATTCATTTGATTTGAATGATATCATAATCTACAGGGGAGTATTGTATATGGAGAGAGTATTGAGAGGATCCATTTCTTTCTCTTGTGTCACTTTTTGTCCCAAATATATATATATATAAATTCATGAATGAGAAGAGGATCTAATTTAGACCTAAAAAAAAAAAGAGCTTGGAAGTGATTTCTCTTCAAGCAAATGGAGAAATAGCTAAACAAAGAGGGAAATCAATTTACCAAGATCGATAAAACTCAATTTATCATCGACGAAATATTACTTTGGAATACTATTAAAATCAAGATTAAGCTTTTTATTTTTTGGCCCAAACACACAAAAACAACAAATCCTACATAACCCAGACTCAACCCTACTCCACTCTCGAATTCCAAACCAGAGAGAAACAGTAAAAGAACCCAAACTAGAGTCACCACAAATCACCATAAACACCAACTCCAACAAAGAACAAGCCAAGAAAACAAAAACAAAAGCAAAGAAGAAAGCAAACCCTAACTTAAAGACAAAGGACACCTGCCACCAAATCAAGACATCACTAAGAATGAAGCAGCCACCTCGCCAAAGATCTAAGAACCACCCATTTCAAACTCATCCCATCCATCAATAAATCTAATCGAGCAATAGTAGATTTCGAGAAAACTCCACACACGTAGAACTCGCGGGAAACCAAACCCATTAGAAGCTGTTGAAGCAAGAGAGCAAACGATTGTTAGAAATCGTCACTTCCCCGTACCATTGAATCTACCCATTCGATGAAGAATCAAACTGTAAAACAAACCCTTTAGATTCTAAATCACCAGACAACCCTATCCATTGCAGCGGACAATAGCTACTGGGGGTTCCAACAACCTGTAAACCCTAACACACTCACTCATACAATGAGACCCATAACACAAAAACCTGAAATACACACGCACACACACACACAGGCACTGAGAAGAGTAGTATTGGACACAAACCAATAGTTTGGACTCTTACAGGGGGAGAGGGTTTATGGCATTGCCCGATACTTTTGAATCAAGATTAAGTTGAAGCTTCTTTTGTATACAAGATTAGAAGAAGCTAATTAGAGTAATAAATAAATACCAGTAGTTGATGATGATATGAATTCTAGAGGTAAGCTCTCCATTTTTTGAAAAGCTTTCTCAAGTTTCAGAAATGGCCCCAATACTGGGGCCACATGGGCCACAATATTGGTAGCCATTGATGAAACGTGGAAGCTTCTACCAATTCAACGACTCAAGAGTTTTTGTGCGTTGGTATGTACATATACATATATATGTATATATATATATATCTCACTGCCTTATGACTTGTGAGAAACCAAGACCTACTAGTGGCTTTATATAGAGGCTATATGTCCTTGATCTCAGAGACGAATCTTATGTTTTGCAGCACCAAACAAAGTTATAAAACAAAATTCTGCTAAGTATTGATTCCTTTATCACATTCGATTATAAATCCTTATAATCTGAATTTTAGTTCATGATCTGTCTTTGTCATAAATATAAATAAATCTTATCACAAGAGAATATATATGATCCAGTAGTTATTGACTTTCTGTGAATTCCCTGTGAATGCAAGAATAAAGACGATTGGCTTCATTAATTTGTTTTGTGTAAAGCAATGAACTTGATACAGAAAATTCTAAAAAAAAAATTTGTAACAATATTTTATTGTTAGTTTTATTAGAAAAATATTTCACGATTTTTTTTTTTGGGTGTGGAGTTCTTAGAAAGAATATAGGTGGCAATTAAACAATATGAAGTGGCAGCAATACTTATGATGGAAATAGTTGGTAGGGTTAATCATTAAAAAAAAAAACAGAGAGAGAGAGAGATTAGGTTAAAAATAAGCACATCCCCACCTTCAAACTTTATTTCATTCTAAATATATAGAAATGTCGATGTCAAGTCCCTTAATTTATATATATATATATAACTTTTTTTATTTGAGGAAAAATGGTATTTCAAGTTGGTTTGGCCTAACAATGTTAAGCATCAGTACTCTGATTTGATAGATTTGTTAATGGAACTAAGAAAGGGTGCGAACAAATGATTTTTATTTCTCATGACAAAAACATTGTTTCAGAAGAAACCACGAGATTAGCATGGGACTCTGGGTCTATTATACTTAGTGCAAAATGGTAGTTGAAAAGCTCTTTTCTATAAATATGAAAAGTTCTTATTTCAACAAAGTTACTTTATAATCTATCAAACACAACTTTTATACTTTCTTTTACATTTTTCTTTTCTTTAAATTCATTTTCTGTGTACCAAATATAACATTTGAGAATTAAAAATTCAAACTTTTTCGTGAATATTTCCAAGACTAAAGATAGCAATAGTAAATAAGCAACGTGGAGATGAGACAGCCTTTATTTTAGCCTTTATTTTGAATAATCAACATATAGTTTGATATCTTTCTTTTCTTTTTCAAAGCCTTTGATTCGCTTTTGGTATATTGGCACCATTCAAGTTACATTACCCTTAAGTAACCCAAAGGTTAAGTGATATATTTATGATTTCTCTACCCACTCTAAGGAATCACACTTTTACATTCACGAAAATAATAATATATATATATATATAATGCATTTTCAAACAAGATAGAGAAAAGATAATAAATATAATGATAAGATGTCAACCTACACAGTCATATTCTTTTATATTGCTCCTTCTATAAATATACAGATGCATAAATGCAAATGGTCCAATTTTAATTTACACAAATCTCACCTTTGTGGTTATATTGCCAATTGGATTGGCGCTTAATATAATACGTTTCTATAGCTTCTTGTTAGATTTGGATACGATATGCCCCAACTAATGATTTTTTGTTTTTTTTTATAAAAGGAGGATTTGAACCCTAGACTTCATACCCCATTCTAGACCTCTAAATTATGAACTTTATTTATTTAATTTTTGTATTTCTTAAACTTAATAGTCATAAATAAATATTTTTTAAAAACTATTTATAAATTCGTTTTGATTTAACCTTTTAGCAAAAATGTTAAAAAAGTTATCATTAAATCTCATTTTTAATTAGCAGAACGCCACAGTTAGCAGAAGAATAAGTAGAATTGAAAGGTTTATATACCGGCAGAAGAGTAAGTAGAATTGAAAGGTTTATAAGAATTCAAAGGTTAATAGGGAAAGGGGAATGGGAAAGGGAATATGAACCAGCCTTCCATGGAACAAAATTTTCTAATTTGAATGTATGTTTTATATGGATGAAAAATAAAATATGTAACACCTCTCATGACATTATTTTGGCATTGTGTGCAGAACCAGAGGAAAATAGGATGAAGGAAAGCTCAAGTGGAGAAGAATTGAGCTCCACGCCACGGCGAGAAGTAGGGCCGACGCGGTGAGAGCATGTTTCAATGTCTCTTTCTGGCTGAAAATTGGTTAAATTGGAATCATTTTAGACGATCGGAAAGAACAAAAACGGAGGGAGCGACGGGGAGCTGTGCTAGGGTTTGAGTTTTCTGGCCATTGGGAGTGATTTTCAGACCTTGGAAGCTGGGATTCACATTTGTAAGTGATCTCTACTCCTCCCTCTCCATTTTCTTCTGTTTAAATTTGGGATTTTTTAGTTATATATTGGGTTTTTGGATTTGGGCCAAAATTCACGGATTGAAATGGATGAAATGAGATTAAGGAAGTGTGTTTTTGTGTACTTGTTACTTGGATGTGAGTTTTGAAGGGTTTTTGTATGATTTAAGCTTAACCCTATGTTGTTTTCAGTTAGGGCTCTTGGGAATTCAAAGTGTATGTGGTTGAGTAGTGTTTGAATGGTCCCTAAGAGCTTAATGATGTATGAAAGGGGTGTTGGAACCTTAGGTTCGGCTAAAGTAGTTGAATTGTGATGTTTGGTTTAATGGTATATGTTGTTAATTGAGGAATTGTAATATTGTGAAAGTTGTTTGGTAGCCTGAGAGGGATTCAAGTGTGTTGGACAACTTGAGAAGTTCGTGAAATCCGCGTGTGTGGTATTGGCAACCTGAGGTAACCAGGTGTTTGTTTGTATTGTATTGTAAGTATTGTATAATATTATGTATAATTATGTATATATGCATGTTTCTTTCATTCCACGATATAAATGTGTTTGTATGTACGATTTTCTATATATCGTGACATGCACACAGCTAGATGCTAATTATGATGATGATTACATATGTGATGGTGATGTGATATGGCATGAAGCATAGCATGGCATTGTGAATCATGATGATGATGATTATATGATGATACATAAGCATCACCACATGGCATTGTGAGATTGTGATATGTGGTGGATTGGGTGGTGATGACGATATGATATATGATGATATATATTAGAGAGAATAAGGATGAAATATATATATATGTGTGTTAGGGAGGATAAGGATGAGATCCCTGCAGCTAAATCTCCTCCTATCGCCAGGAGGGGAAAGGCACGTAGTGGACTACACCTTTCCTAAATGGCTGCCAATTCATGGTGGGAAAAGGGGAAGGAGAGCCATGGTTTGAACACTAGTGTTACCTTTAGTCGGGTGCACTAATAGGAGGTGAGCTTGGTGATGTCCTGTAATCAGTCTTCATTGACTGTTGGAAGGGAATTACCTATACGAAATATCCTGTTATAATGATAGCTCATGGTTCTAGCTATGTGCGAGGGAGACATGCATTCCATTCATTTCATATTGTATTCATGAGTTGTATGAGTTATATATGTATATATATGTATGTGGTTATCCCCGGTTACTGAGATATTGTCTCACATTCCTCTCCCATGACTAATCTTTCAGGTGATGGTTCTGGCACTAGTCCAGATAAGACGTGTGAGTAGTATCAGACGTGAGAATACTAGGTCTATGTGGCCTGTGTGTAATTTCGATATGTAACTTGTGCCAAGTTGGATAGAATGTTTGTAATGGATGTATGACATGGATAAGGATTATTATGAATGGATGTTGTATGTATGGTTATGTATGTGGAATTGTGTTGTATGAGCTGTGTATGCTGGATGGTGGTGTATATGTGATTCGGGGTGTTGAGGAGTCAATGAGGTAGTGTTTGGAACCCAAAGGTGGAATTGGGGCTTTGATGGTGTGTTTTAGGGCCTGTAGGCCGTTTTGTCAAATGGAGTTCAAGGGGGTCAAATCTCAAAGGAATGGTTTCTTTGAGGTGAAACCTCTTTGGATAAGTTGGTCTAGTGGTTTTAGACCTGCATGAATGGTCTTGGTTGGTCAAATTGCCTTGGGTGGCAAATAGGAGTTGTGAGTGGTGAGTTTTGGTCAAAAAGTGGCCAAAACAGTGTTAGGTGTCCAAAATCTCCATACAGAATTGGATCGAAGTGAGAGTGGTGTCTATGGATAGTTTGAGATTAGATTGACTTGTAAGAGTTAGAATCAAGTCAATCGGATGTCAAAACATAAAGTTATGCACGTCGGAAGTTCGTCCCGATGTTAAATTTTTGCTGGTGTGGAAACTAGCAGGAGGCGCCGCGGTACCAGAGAGTCTAGTAACGTTGGTGGAATAGGGGAGGTCTTGAGCCGTGGTGGTACTGTAGCGGCTGCAGCACCAGCCCAGTTTCTGGTGTTTTTGGGTTTGTTTCCGCTACTCTGAAGTTTTTGAGAAGTTGTTATGAGATGTTTGAGTTGTGTTTGGTTAGTTTTTGAAAGTTTTGGACATGTCTGGAGGTGTTTGGAGGCAAGTTGTTTCAAAATATCTAAGGATAAAAGTTTATGAGTGTTAAATATTTATTTCCATATTTTCTCTTCATTAAACAATTATAATATAGAGAGATTAAGAAAAATATAATTGAGATATCAAATTATAAAAAAAGACTCATGCAGGGATATTTTGAAGTCTTTAGTGGTGTGTGTGTTGTCTATATTATATATTATGCCAAGTAGGATATCATGTTTGTAATCTATATGATAATAATAATGTTGTGATGATGATGGATGTAGAATGTTGATGATATTGAATGACATGTGATGGTAATAATGATGATGTGGTATGGTTATGTACATGAATGGTTGTATATGTGTGGTGATAAGATGGACCTAGGTATAGGTCATTGTTGTTGGTGTATGTGGTCGAGAGTCGAATTAGTCATATGTGTGAGCCCACAAAGGCTATTTTGGGCCATGCGTGTGAGTTTTAGGCATATAACCCATTATGTGAATTTGGGGTTCAAGAGGATCAAATTTCGAGGAGTGATTTCTTTGAGATGACGCCTCTTTAGATAGGTTGATTAAGTCAAATAGGACCTGTGTGAATGGTCTTCAGGTGTTAATTTGCTTTGGATGGCAATTAGAAGAGGTTTGTGGTGAATTTTGATCAAAAAGTGGCCAAAAGGGTGTCAGGTGTTAAAATCTCCATACGGAGGTGGATTTGAGTGAAATTAGTGTCTATGGATAGATTGGGATAAGAATGACCTATAGCAGTAGGAATCAAGTCAATTAGAGGTCAAAATATAAAGTTATGCGTGTTAGAAGTTTACCCTAGGAATTTGAAAAATGCTGATATGGTATCAACATGGGGCATTACGGCACCATAAGCCAAGCTATGGCACTTGTCCTTTCTATTTCTAAAATTTGGAACCTGAGAGCTTCCGTGCCACTTGGCACTATTGAGGTCACGGTGCCGCACTTTGATTTTGCTGTTCTGATTTGTTTGGCCAATTTTTCGAAGTTTCAGGTGATGTGTGGGGTAAATTGAAGTAGGGTGTTACAATATATATATGCATGTTCCTTTTCATACCATGATATTGTTTGTATATGTGTATGGTTTTTCTACATATTGTGGTATGTACACGGCTACTTAAGGTATGATGTTATATATGATGTGTATGTGTGATTTGTAGCATCCTCACACCATTGCATGCTAGCATGACCATGATAATGACTATGATGATGATATATATATTTAGAGGCATGTTAGCATGACATTGACATCATCACCATTGATGCATATTGTGAGGTGGATGTTGGGGTGATGATGAGATGTGATACGTTGATGATATAAGAAATGTTGATGATTTATATGATATGATATGATGATATGATGAAATATCCATGCCATTAAATCCTCTCCTATGGCCAGGAGAGCCAGGTGGCAGTAGATTTGGGGATGCACATTCCTTAAATCACTACCAATTTGGGTAGTCTAGAGGAAGGAAAGCCACGGTTCAATCACTAGTATGACCTTTGGACATGTTATATTAGTGTGAGGTGAGCTTGATGATGTCCCAGAATTGGTCTTTACCGACTATTGGAAGGGAATCACCTATCAGGTATGTATTATGTTGTTACTAGCCCATGGTTCTAGCAGTGTATAAGGGAGAACATACATACCATGTCATTTTGTATTGCATTGTACCATGCGCATATATGTGTGAATTGTTGGTATAGGTTGCTTGTAGTTGTATTCCCAGTTACTGAGACTTTGTTTCATACCTTCCATGACTAATCTTTTAGGTAAAGACTCTGGTACTAGTCTAGAGAAGACAAAAGAATCGTAGCCTTTTTGACATTGGGAATATCTAAGTCAACGGTGGTTGTATTATAGTCTATGTCATGAATCGTGCCAAGTAGGATAGTATGTCTATAATCAATATGAGAACAATGATACTATGATGATAATGGTTGTATAATGTTGATGATGATGAATGATATGTGATGATATCGATCATGATGTAGTATAGATGTATTCATGTATGCATATATGTGTTTGATGATGATTTGGACACCGGTGTGGGTCAGTATTGTTGGAGCGTGTGTTTATGAGCCATATTGGTCATATGTGAGGTCCTAAAGGGGGTTTTGGACCTTATATGTATGTTTTGGGCATGTAGCCCATTGTATGAAACTGGGGTTCAAGGGGGTCAAATTTTGGAGGATTGGTTTCTTTGGGGTGAGACCTTCTTGGATAGGTTGTTGAGCCAAATGAGACCTGTGTGGATGGCCCATAGTTGTTAATTTGCTTTTGGTGGCAATTGGAGTGCTTAAGGTTTGAGTTTTGGTAAAAACGTGGCGAAAATGATGTTTGATGTCCAAAATTTCCATATGGATATAGATTTGAGTGAAATTAGTGTCTATGAGTAGATTAGGATGAGAGTGACCTATCGAAGTTGGAATTAGGTTAATCGGAGGTCACAACACGAAGTTGTGTGCATCGGAAGTTCGCTAAAAAAATCAGCAATTGTTTGATATAAAATTTGATATAGGCGCCAGAAGCTTGGCTGAGGCACCAAGTGCTACTACCTCTCCTAGGGCACAGCTATAGTGTAACTCACCATAGCCCAGCCTTGTTTTGGTGGTATTCAAAGTTTTTCTCTGTTTTTGATGTTTTGGGAGTTCTTTTTAGGGGTTTTAAGAGTAGGTTGTTATAGTTCAGGCAATATGACTTAAGTTATTCCACTTACTAGATAGTCATCCTATGGTTGGAAGACTTAGGTTGCTATGAATTGGGGTGTACTTTCTCTAAATAGCCATCAATTTGGGTGGTTCAGGGGAAGGAGAGCTTTGGTCCAACCTTTAGTGCATTAGCCTTTGGCCAAGTTAAGATTATTGGGAGGAGAACTGGGTGGTGACCCCGGAATCTACAGTCACGGGTTATTGGAATGGGACTACTAGTTAAAGTTACCTTGTTATGGTAACTAACTCATGATTCTAGTTGTATATTGATGGGATTTGTGTCTGCATATCATGCATATTGCATTCATAATTGATATGTCATTGAATATTTCAATGAAAGCATGTTCTATTATATGTGTATATCCGTATGTATGTACCTGATAATCATAAATTTCCATATTTTTTATTCCCCTTATTTAAACATTTTAAATATTGAAATTTGGCTAATGTTGTGTAATTTAGATGATATTGAGGTAATTAGCCTTAATTTGTAATAAATGAGAATTTTGGGATAATTTTTGGAAATTAAGCTTTAATTTTGATTTTTTTTTTACTTTCCAAATTAATTGAATAATTTAATTTTGCCATTTTATGTTATTTAATAATTCTCAATATGATTATGGGTCATTTGTGGTTTAATCGTGATTAAGAAAATGATTTAGAATTAACCCATTTACAGGCAAAATTGTTAAAAAACTTTGGAAATTTCTTTTTAGTATTTTATTTATTTTATTTTTATCTTTTTGACTTATAATTTTCTTTCAAATTGAGCTTAAACTTTATCTCATGATTAATTTAATTTTCTTGGATCAAAATTTAATTTCCATTTATTTAATTGGGAACATAATCTATCTGATGTAACATTTTTTTTTTAGGTTATGTTCCATGAAGATTAAAATTTTGAATGGGAATTTCTATCATTAGAATGGAAGAATTTTGTGGAAAATTTATTTTCCCAACTTTCTCATTTTTTCTTATCTCTAATTGTCCATTTTTATTTGTCTTTATTTTAATTAGTTTTATAGTACTTTCTTACTTCATTCCCGCACATCCAAACATGGCCCTTGCAATTTTTACTCTCTGAATTCGAAATCCTTCATCAGAATTGATATGTCATTCAGAAGCCACCACTCTTATTTTTTCTTTATTCTTCATCACGGCTAGTTTTCCACCATGAACACACTTAAACTTCCAGCAAATTCACACCATTTTGCTGTAATTTTCCATCAATTCGTCCCATTCCCTTAATCTTCTCTGCTTTCCATTTATCTAACTCTATCCACTCACCTATTCCAAGTCAGAACTGTGAAGCAAAGTTGAAGGTGTTGCTGGAAATTTTTAGCCGTAGAAAAGCAAGCTTGTTTCATCTTATCAAAGTGCTTAAACATGTGTTATTTCTTTTCTCTTGGCATGGATGAAATATGGACAGCTCTTTGTCTTCTTGTTCTTCCCGTGACAACCATGGAAGAGTAGAGTAACTTGTGGTTCTTAGCTTGGTGATGGAAGAGACTTGAAGGCTCAAGGAGTTACATGGCTAGGGAGACTTTGATTTCTAACTCTTTCTTCCTACTTTTATCGTCAATTTCATTGGTTTCTTAGTGTTGTACAGGCCTGGAAAATTGATGATAATTGATGTATTTAGGTTGTTAATTAGTTGGATTATAATAAAGATTGTTACAACCTATATTGGAGGATGAGTTTGTATTGAATTGGGATTGAATTTCAATGAATTTCATTGTTTAATCAAATTTTTCCGTGGCTAAACCTTTCATTTTTCAAATGTTTGGTTGTCTATTTTGATGAATTATGTGCCTAATTACCTTTCATTTGATGATTGGAATGTTGTTTAGTTGGGAAATCATGTTAATTATCTTGTTATAACTTGGGAAAATTGATTGGCAATGCTATATCAATTTAATTGTTCTTGACTAGTTGCATTTTTGTTATGCCTTTTATATGTTTGATAAAATGCCTAGACCATTGCTACATGGTTTATTGTAATATTGTCATGCATATTAGTTAAAGGTTGAGCAATGTACTTGAATTGAACAAGCATGCATACTAGTCTCATTCATTGTCTCCCTAGAAATCTTTTTTATGTCGTATGATTGTTACTTTCCAAACCAAGTTAGGAACCACACTTATTCATATATTTCTACATTTTAAGTGTAATATTCTTATTCATTGTTCCTAGGTTTAGTGTGTTCATCTTAGTTCCTAGTTGTTCATTGTGCATATTTTTTGGTTTTAAGTTTTTCTAGTTTCTTTGCATTACATTTGATCTTAAATCCTAACTCAAGTAAATCTTAGGTCATTGCATTTTGCATTAGCATATTAGGCATTGCATTGTATAAATTAATTTTCCAATCTCTTGCATTAGTACTAAGGCATTTCATAAAAAACTTGGCTTGCATTTAAGTAAATTTAGTTTTAATTCTAGTTAGGCTAAGTTCATTCAATTGAATTATTTTCCATACATCAAATACATCAACTATCATTCCATATTTGCTTAATCATTTACTTTTTCACTTAAACTCCATTTATTCTACTCATATTTTTTTAAATTAGCCTTTAACTAGATTAAGCTAAATTTTTTTTATTTCCATAATCATGTTTTCATTTAGCTCCCTTTGCATTTAGGATTTAATTAAGTCATAGCATTTAGTTAACTTGTATTAGTTAATGATTCCATAACATCCATATTGCATTCATATAATTTTCTTTCATCTGTAAGCATAATTTTCAATCATAAAAATTCAATAAAAAAAATAGAATAAAATATTAGATTAAAATATTCATTGTTTATGCTTTTTTCGTATCTTATATTAGGTTCATTACATCTAATCCATCAATCACTCAAATTCTAGGAACATTACTCCCTCTGGTGAGAAATGACCTAGGTAGACACCACTACATTGCATTAATCATTATTACCTAGTTTAATTGGAGTGGTACAACACACTTGGTAGTACCTTTGGTTATTGGGATGTATGTCTCAGCCCGTGGCTAATCATTCCGGGTGAAGGATCTAGTTCTAACAAGGAAAAGACCAAGGAGGGCATGGGAAAGGAAGACTGAGAGTACTCGCGGGTGTTGGGAATTGTTTCCTTTTTTTTGTCATTGTTTAGTTGTGTTGTCAATAAAGTGCCATTTGTCCTGTTGTGTAACACTATATTTATCATGATGTATCTGTGTATCCTAGGAGCATGACTAGTGTATGACCTCTTTTTATTCTCTTGTGCTTGTGTTTGGCCTTCTTGTGTGTTTTTGGGCCTATGGATATGCTCGAAATATGATGATTGCCGATTATGTCTTATGTGTGATATTTGCCATTTCAAATCCTGATGTTTGGTTGTGTTAGAACTAGAGTTGGTGGCTCTCAATCCCTTTAGTGATGTATGTTTTGTTGGTGAGCATGGCGTGGGCATTGGATCCTTGATGTGCAAACTAGGTATATAGCCTGTTAGTTTGATTTGGGGTTCAAGGGGGTCAAAACTTGAAAGAATGTTTTCTTTGAGATAAAACCTCCTTGGATAGGTTTCCTATGTCTTGTGTGATGTAACAACCCTTAATATGTTGGCTTTGACTTAGTCACATGCTAATGAGAAGCATGGCCTTTTATTGTGTAAAGTAGGAGGAATTAGGACTGGAGAAAGGATGGAATGAGAGAAGTTGAGAAAAATTGAGTTGCAAGTTACTATGCCATGGCGAGGTGTAGGGCCGTGGCGGTGGTCAAGTTAGCATTTTCAATTTTTTTGTTAGGATGAGAAGTCTCATGCCACGGTGAGCTTGATGGCTCCATGGCATAAGTTGTGAAATTTTTTTAAATCAGACGCGTTTCAGAGGGTATGTGAATCGACACCTTTCCTTCTCCTTTTTCTCTTCAGCTTTGGGATAAAATTCATGTATGTGCATGAGGTTTCATGGTTGGTTGAATTTTTATTGATTAGAATGCTTGTTTTGGTGTTATAGAAGTGTTATGTGGTGTTAGGAAGGTTTGGGTATGAGTTAAGAAGGATTATGTGTGATTTAGTATAACCCTAGGTTGGAAATGGATGAGGAAATTGAGGATCTGAAATATATGTAGATGATTATGATTTTAATGGTTAATTAGGGCTTATTAATGTGTGATTATGCTATTGAGACAATAGGTTAAGTTAAAGTGGTTGAATTGTGAGTTTTGCCTTGTAAGAGCATTATGTTAATTGAGGAAATTATAGTGTTGTAGTGATTATTTGGCCAATTGATAGTGTGTGGTTTCTAATGAGTGCTTCAGAGGCTTGCTAAAAGCGTTATGTTGGCAACTCAAGGTACCGGGTCTTTATTGTATATGTGTGTATTTGTTATTGTATATATATCTATGTATGTTCTTTTTTATACCACGATATTGTTTATGTGTGTGTGTGGTATTTTTCTTATTATGGTATGTGTACGGATAATGGAGTTATGGTAAGCCCTCCTTTCTTGTTACTTATATATGATGGATGAGGTTATGACATGTATATGTATGTTTATACACATCCCTACATGATGGCATGCTAACATGATTATGATGATGATGATGATGATAACGAATATATATAGTGACATGCTAGCATGGCATAGAGCATCATCACCACATTGTACATACTGAGACATGGTAGATTGGGTGATGATGATGATATGAGATATGAGATACCATGTGGTATACTAAATCACTAGTGGCTAAGTGGTGAGGTTGATGATTATACATCTCTACCACTAAATCCTCTCCAATGGCCAGGAAAGCCAGGCGACAGTGGATTTGGGGATGTATCTTCCATAAATCACCACCAATTCCAATAGTCCAAGGGAAGGAGAACCACGGCCTAATCATTAGTATGACCTTTGGCCTGGTCATATTAATGTGCAGTGAGCTTGGTGTTGTCCCAGAACAGTTTTCATTAGTTGTTGGAAGGAAATCACCTATTAGGTATATCGTGTGATGGTACTAGCCCATGGTTTTAGTCATGTACGATGGAAAACATGCATACCATAACATTGGCATTGCATTATATCATATGCATTCATTGAGAATATCCTATTGTATGTATATATTGTCTTATGTTGTGTGTGTGATTCTTAATTACTGAGACTCTATCTCACACCCTTTATGATTAATATTTCAGGAAAAGATTCTAGCATTAGATCGGAGAGAACTAAAGATTCTTAGCTCTCCTTCGCACGGGAATATCCAAGTGTAACTGGTGATTATATGTTATTTGATTCATGTAATAGATTGTGCCAAGTAGTATAGTATTGTGTGTCTTGCCTGCAACTTGTATCCTGGGAGTATTGTGTTGTATGAGATGATGTGTGATTGGAATAATGATGATGAATGTTGATAGAATGGCTAAATGCCAATATATGTTATGATTATGAGTTGTGATATGATTCAGGGCCCCGATATGGGTCAATCTATATTGGTATGCATTAATGCCTATAATAGGCTTGGTATGTCTTGTTTATGAGCCAAATGTGGTCTTGGGCCTTGTATATGTATTTCGGGGCACATAGCCTATTGTGTGGATTTGAGGTTTAAGAGGATCAAAACTTGGAAGAGTAGTTTTTTTTGGGTGAAACCTCCTTGGACAAATTGGTTATGTCATATATGACCTATGCATATGGTTTCTAGCTGCAAATTGGTCATTGGTGGTAATTGGAGTGTTTAGGTTTATGGTTTCGGTCAAAAAGTGACCAAAACAGTGTTGAGTATTCAAAATCTCCATATAGAGATAGTTTGAGTCAAGCTTGGCGTCTAAATTTAGATTGGGAGGTGAGTGACCTATAGGAGTTGAAATTAGGTCAATCGAAGGTCGGAGTGTGAAGTTATACACATAGGAAGTTCATCTAAAAAATAGTATTTTACTGATAGGGTATCTGTCAAAGGCACCATGGCGCCAGGTGTGAGATCGCAGTGCCATAAAATTTTGTTTTCTTTTTGTTTTTGTCCAGTATGCCCTTATGCCGTGGCGGTACTATAGCAGCCATGGTGCTACCTTTTATTTCTGTCATTGTGGAGTTGTTTAAATTTCTTTGTGACGTGTTTTGGGGATTCGATTATAGGGTGTTATATGTGACCTGTTAGAATGGTCTTTGGTCACCAATTGGCCAATGATGGCAAATTGGGTTGTTGGTTTTGGTAAAAAAGTGACTAATTCTGTGTTGAGTGTCCAAAATTTCTGTACGAATGTGTTTTGAGATATGGTTGGTGTCAATGGTTAGAATAGGAGTAGAGTGACCTGTAGAAGTTGGAATCAGGTCAATCGAAGATCAAAATACTAAGTTACATGCTTCAAAAGTTCGTCGTGTGCATGAGCAAACTACTGATGCAGGTTCTGTCACTTGCGCCATGGCACCATACCCGTGGTCACAGTGCCATGTGTCTTGGGTTCATTCTTATTTTTCTCCAGCAACGCTCCTTGTTGCGGCATTTATATGGTTTGTGAGTTAAGGGTGTTATATTTGATCACTATCTACACTTATAATTTTTGAAATTAAATTGAGTAGATACTTTAACTTAATTTTAACGGGCTTGAATTAACCTAATATGTATCATCTAATGGTTTGGCTAGTTTTGATACAAATCTCCCATGAAATGATATATTTTTCTTCTTCTCATCATTATATTACTTGTCACAATTTGTGTGTTTGCTGTGGGGTGGCAAACAAGGAGTGAAATGCAAAGCTTAGTAAGAAAATAATAAATCAATAAAACCCAAGGATATCCAAAGAAACTCCAATAAAATTAAATATTTACCATCGACTAGATAGTCCGTAATACTATAATTAAAATCAAGACTAAGGTGAAGTAGTACAAAATTTGAAGAAGCGAATTAGAGATATAAATAAATACCAACACTCCCTTATAATCTGAACCCGAAGCAAGCTCCCCAAATTTTATCTTTTTAAAAGCTTCTCAAGTTTCATAAATAGCCCCAAACTGGGGCCATAGGCCCACAATATTGGAAGAAACTTGTTCCACTTCAATACTAACTTATGATCTGAACCAGAAGTGATTAAGCTCTCTATTGTTTCAAAAGCTTCTTAAGTTTCAGCAATGACCCCAAACAATGAGGTCAAGGGCCCACAATATTGAAGCCATTGATGAAACGCGGAAACTTCTACGTACTAATTCAATGATTCATACTCCTATCTAACATAGGTTTTGAGTGTTGATATATATATATATATATATATCATTGGCTTATGACTATGCAGAAAACGAGGACTACCAGTGGCTTTATATAGAGACTGATCAGTCCTTGATCTTCAGACACACGAATCTCACGTTTTGCATGCAGCACCGCACAAAGTTAGAATCAAAATTATGCTAAATATTGACTCTGTTCTCAGATTCGATATCATGCTTCTGGTCTGAATTTTAGTTCGTGATTTGTCTTTGTCATAAGTATTGATAAAGCTTATCGCAAAAGAATATATATGTGTATATATCTAGTAGTTGACTCTGTGAATTCCCAATAAATGCAAGAATAAAGATGATTGGTTTCATTCATTTGTACTTTTTGTAGAAAAATGAACTTTTCAAAGAAACTTTTTCTGATAAAAATTAAGATGATTCAATAACATTTTTTTTGATAAAACAAAAGTTTAGGTGACTCAAAAAACGCTTATGAAAATATTTATAGATTTACCTGTCAATGTTTTGTATATCTTATATTTTTTTAATGTATTTTTATATCTTATTTATATTGATGTAACTGGAACAATAGTATGTTACGTTGAACAATATAAACTAAAATGTAGTAGTGAGATCTAATTGAAGTGAGCTTCTAATGCATTGATCGGTGGAATTTGTATCCTGTAAGAAGTTATTTAATGGTGTAACTTTCATTGCTTGCACTAGTGTCAATACACACACACTATCACACATAACAAAGAAAATGATTCAAAATTTGGCCACACAGCAGCAGACTTTTGTGCCAAAAGGCAAAAACAATGAACGAAGTGGATTGCAATTTTTTTGTTCTTTAAAAATTAACGGGGACTTTACATTACAATCGAAAAGAAAATAACCTAACCAAAAGAAAAAAAATCAAGGTGGATACTTAAAATATTTTCTTATTTTAAAATATTACTTTATATATCTTACATAATTTATTTAGCTACTCTCCTTGATTCAAAATAATTGTGTTATGCATACATATTAACACTATTCAATTTCGCTACAATCTAAATTATTTAATAATTTTCTTAATTTATGTACATAACACGATCATTTTAAAATATAGGGAATAAAAAAAATTGAAAAGCAACTTTCCTGAAACATAAGCACTTTATATTTCCTTTGTTTCAAAATTATTATTTTAGATTTTTTTCTTATTTTTAAATAGTTGTTACTTTATAATTTTTTTTAAAAAATATTAATTATAATTGAATAAATTTTTCTTCAATAATAATAAAAAAAAGAAAAATATTAATTATTATATAATTAATAAGGATATAATAGTGAAATATGATTAAATTTTATTAATTTTTAGAATATTTATTAGTTTTATTAATCTATGTGCATAACTCTAAAATAATAACTATTTTAAAAGGGAAGAAATACATGTTTGTGATGAGTGCAATCCTAGTCGTGGATGGGAATTGATTTCCCACGTTGCGAAGAATTAAGCTACTCTATTAATTAAGCAAAGGATTGGGAACATTCTTACTTTTCATTATTTATCATTATTATTTTTAATTTTTTATTATTGTTATTTATTTTGCTGAACTTCTGTTTCCTGACAAGACCAAAAAATTAATGATAAACATAAAAGTTAATATCTTTAATTACTTTAATAATGAAGGAAAAGCACGTAAATATTCTGAGTCATTGATTGATTGATTGTCAATTGCAGAGAATAAAACAGGCAAAAGACAACATATATGAATGCATCTTTTCATTTTAAGTAGAGTAATCACCATGATGACCACTTGGGTGAGTTGTTCTGAATTGCAAGTAATTCTGAGCAAGGAAGGTTCTTCGGTCAATTTTCATATTCATTAATTATTAATTAATCTTGAAGTTCAGAAAGTATTATTAATTCTTACAATTGAAGGTATCAAAGCATAAACACACAGTTAACTGTACCGAGGTAATTAATTTTTTTTGTCTCATTCCCGGTCATTAATTTTGAAAATTACTCATTCTTATCCAGAATATAAGTCTTATTTAACTAATTGCATACATATCAAGGAAGGAAGTTAAACTAATTAAATTTGTCAAAAATATACATTCAATTCCAATATTACTCTCAATAAAAATGATTTCCAAGACAATTTTTTCTCTGATAAATTAATTAAAGATAATGGTAAATTAGAAAAAAATAATTAATACTTTTAACTTTGCTTAAATAGAATTTATATTTTGAATCTGAAACATAATAGCAGCCTATTATGTTAATATGTGCTTTTTCCTCATTGTAGGGATGGGAAAATTAAGAATATCATTTTTGTTTTAGTTCAGTGTTTTTTTCAGTTTCTGTATCAGAATTAGAAAAAAATTATAAAAGAGGACTTATATTTTGGATTGGAGGGAGTATAACTCCCTTTGTTTCTTTTTAACTTTACTTTTTAAAGAAAATTTTTATTTCTTTTTAATATGCCATCTTTAAATTCTAAGGCAGTATTAATTGCTATTTTTCTAATTATACCATCAATTATTATTTTAAAAGTCAAAGATAGCATTAATTACTCTTTTCTATTTATCTACTCAGATATTAAATATAGGTCATTTTGTTTTAATCTTAAATATAAGATTTTTTTTAAATATGAAATAATATTTATTACATATTTTAAAAATGCTCATATTTAATTCATCCTAAAGAGAGAAAAAGAGATTAAATAATGGTAATTTTAGAAAAATACTTTGATTTTAAAAAAAATTAAGGTAGTTAATTATTTTTAACTCTCATCCTTAATCCACATGATTCAATTATAAATGTCTCATATTACGAATCGGAGGGAGTATTTCTTTAAGGGTAAATTTGGAAATTCAAAATGAATCATAACATATTAGATTCAACAACTCAATCTTCTATTTTTCAAGAGGCAGGATGCAATCAATAGTGTAACTTGATGCTCAAGGTTAAATTAGAGAAAATATATGAGAAAATGATCTAGTTGAAAAAATGTCATAGAGGAAAGTTAGTGGAGATATTTTAGTTTTTAACATTTCAATTATTGAGACAATTCAAATAGACACATAAATTCATCTTAAATTTTAGAACTGAACTTTAATCCAAAAACGAAAGGCTGATTTGTACTAGGCTTGAAATATTTTCTCTTTTACGTGGTAAAATAAAAGCTAAAAGGTAAAATAACGGGAAGGGAGGAAACATTTAAAGTTTTTTCTAATCCATTTTTTTGTTTTGGTAAACATAGGGGTTTAGAACAACCAACAACAACAATAACATTAGTCTTATTCCACTAAGTGGGGTCAACTACATGGATCATATTGTAACATCTTAACTTATTAGGCTTTTAATCATATTTTATATATCTAGCGGAAAGAAATAAAAAACCTAGAATAATTAAACTTTTAAACTTTTCAGAATTAGGTTGCTCAAAAGATAATAACTTAACTAAAAGTTTACTTTAATTAATAAAAATTAAGCCAATCATACTGTAATTATCTGACTATTGTTCCAGAACATATTAGCATAATTCAATACATTTATTCTAATATAAAATAATATCTTCCAGCCTGCTTCCTCTTACTTCACCACCTCTTTGTCTTTGCCTTTACTTGTACTTGGCCATAACATTGTTAGTCATTTGGTGTGAGATTTGGGGAAATCTCAGTAGTATATGTATTCATTCATACAAATCATGCTCATAATTAGGTAGTTATGCAAACAACCAAATAACTCATATTTCATGCATATATAAACATCTTCAATAGAGTTTCCTCTTAATACTAGACATCCATAGCATTTCAAAACATTTATGTTGAAACAACTCATCCAATAATATCACATAACATCCAGAATTAATTCACAGAAAATGCATGAAATAAATAATATACTACCTCCACCGAAAAGCATCCTAAGCTAAGCAGCTTGTCTTCCTTCTTGAATTTTTTAAGTACGTTACTTGAAGCTAACCTTCCTTTCTTTTCCTTCTCTTTCACTTACACTTTCTTTCTCTCCCTTGGCTTTCTCTTTCTCTCACTTACTTCCAACTCTCACTCTCAACTAGTGATGTGCTGAAATGAAGAAATGAGAGGGGTATTTATAGTGTTAATGTCTTGACCAACAAGTGACATCAATTCATTGTGTACTTTCATTCAATGTTTACTCATCATAATTTAATGTAACTTATTGAAACTAAAATTTGTTGCATACATTCATTCAGTGTATACTCATCAGAATTCAATGTAACTCATTAAAACCACTATTCATTGTATATCTTCATTCAATGTATACTCATAAGAATTCAATGTAACTCATTAAACTCAATATTTATTATATACCTCCATTCAGTGTATTAGTGTATGCTCATCAGAATTCAATGTAACTCATTGAAATTACTATTCATTGTATATCTTCATTTAGTGTATGCTCATTAGAATTCAATGTAACTTATTGAAATCAATATTTATTATATACCTCCATTCAGTGTATGCTCATCAGAATTCAATGTAACTCATTGAAACTACTATTCATTGTATATCTTTATTCAGTGTATGTTCATTAGAATTCAATGTAACTTATGGAAATCAATATTTATTATATACCGCCATTTAGTGTTTGCTCATCAGAATTCAATGTAACTTATTGAAATCATAATTCATTGTATATCTTTATTCAGTGTATATCTTCATTCCTCATATTCTAAACATAAACCGTATTAAAAATCATATATGGAAATTTATGGATGTTACATTTCTATCCCCCTTAAACAAAATTTCGTCCTCGAAATTTAAAACATACCTTAATATCTCTTATTTCCCAATTTTCCATACCATTTTTTTTTACCAGAGAAAAACTTTTACTTCTTTTTTGTTTGACTTATTAGTCAATATTTTACTCTGGTATCTTACTTATTTATGGCATTTGAAAGGTCTGGTTCATACTTTTTGAACAGGGAATTATGAGGACATCATAAACTATCTTTACTTTAGGGGTATAGGAAATTTCTATTTATAACATCCTCATTCTTACTTCCATAACTTTATCTTATCTTGTTCATACTATACTCTCTTCATTGGCACCAGACATCATTTATTTCTCTTCTTTCATAACTTTAGGCTATTTACATGAATAATCTTTCTACTAAGGTATAAGCTCATCTCATTAGCTTTGTCTAGATGACACTTACAAAGTTATTGCATCTTTCTTTTTATTCTACTTTCTGTGCCTCAAGTTCAATTTTTCCCTTATCTCATAATTACTTGAGGATATTGTGATCTCAAACACTTCTATGGTAATACCATAGATAACTTATGCTAGCTATAACAACTTTTAGTCACTCTACTTCTTGAGAGCATTACTTACCGCTGCTATAAGTGGAAACAGGCTTTTCATAAAAATTATCATATAAAACTTTGGCTATTACCTACCACTTAACCCTGTTATATTATTTGTACCCTGATCCAACACTTACTTTCATCATTATAGACCCTTAAGGTCATTATTGGATCATGATTAATTATCTCAGGGGAGGAGGTTTAACTTCTTTAGCTTGTAAAAACTCATTTCATAATCTATTTCCCACAAAAGCTTTCTCTTCTAACTAAGCGGCAAGACAACTTGAGAGAAATTTTTCAGAACTTCTTACTAAACTCAGAGACCTTTCATCTCTATTATAGTGTTAGGTCTCTCCCATTTCATAACTTTACTTGCTTTACTCGGATCTACTGCGATTCATATGGGAGATTCTGTAACCTACTAATAGTACTTCTTGGAGCCCAGCTCCCATCTACTAAGTTCAGCAAGTTTTTTCTTTAATTACATTCCAAAAAATCTCAGTTGTCTTTGATGCTCCTCTAAATATTTAGAGTACTTTTAACACATTATCCCAGAGAATCACAATAAATTGCTCATACTTTTATTCATGTAGCCTAACAGGTGCCTTAGTATGACTAATTGGTATTATCCTGATTCATAATGCCTAATTTTTAACTTTCACCATATCTTTCTTACTTTTACATCTTTCACATGCTTCCCAGTAGGTCACTCATCATAAAATTTCCCTCACCAGTGAATGCTTAACTGTAAAGTGTTGAGGGGTTCTGCTGCACTCTTACCATTCTTGGACTTAGAAAATGCGGCATTGAGTTTCCTTTTAAGCCATAACTCATCTGTGTGACCTCTAGATAACTTACAGCTTTTAACTCTAAGGCATTCAATCCCTATACTCATACTACTTTTTTTTACTCTAGGCTTTACTAATTTAGAGATTCATCTTACCATTATACTTTTATATATAAACATACCCTCGAACCTTGTACTCTACTCCTCCTATCATAGCCTTTAAGATCATTTGGTTCTTTATGAGTCGGGGTTTAAATAATATTAAGGAACTGGTTATTCACTCTTTGCTCTTCAACATTACTACTATGTCTGTTCTCATACATAACTTTTCTTAGCTATTTAGCCAAGGTCAACCAGTAGTCTCGCAATTTAAGGAAAACTTTTCTACCTTTCGAAAGTCTCTTGCCAGCCTAGTTAGAATCTAGTCTCGACCTCTCACCATTACTCATTCTTTCTTAATTGGGCATCACCCTAGGAACCACTTTCCATTACTTTGCCTTAGCGACTCATCTGATGGAGGATTTCATCTCTTCACTCAATTGGACTTCTCCCCAAGAGCTACCTCTCATCTGCC
This sequence comes from Adenanthera pavonina, assembly GCA_026686845.1. Taxonomy (NCBI): domain Eukaryota; kingdom Viridiplantae; phylum Streptophyta; class Magnoliopsida; order Fabales; family Fabaceae; genus Adenanthera; species Adenanthera pavonina. The sequence continues at coordinate 44,547,565 of JAIVEN010000001.1, read as the reverse complement.
TTGCCTCGGCTGCTTTTATCATACGGAGGATTTCATCTCTTTGCTCAATTGGGTTTCTTTCCAAGAGCTACCTCCCTTTTTCATCTCCTTGGCAATTAATGGAAGATTTCATTCATTGTGAGATCTTTCGGCTGAAAACTTTCTTTTTGCTAGATTTCAAACTAAGCTCAGCAATCCACTATCTCAAGGTTTCATAGTTCTCTAACTGCATGCTACTATTTTCACCTTAGGCTAATACCTTATACCTTAGATTTATACCTCATGTCTTAAACATCGAAAATCCATTACTAACTTTTCATTTTAGAGGCATTGAATCCTTATCAAATTTTCATGTCTGTTCTTTACATCCTCTTTTAAGCATTTCTCAGCTTGAGCTGTCCAAAATAACATTCAACTTAATCTCAACAAATGGAACATTTTCAAGGAGTAGGCAACATCATCATCTTGTTCTTACAATCTAGAAGGAGATTATCTGTAAAAACCTAATTCATGCCAATGCTCACATTACTACTAGGAAAAGGCATACAACTTTTTTTTTTTTATATTGCTACAGTGCTTATTTAGACAGACAATGGAGATTATAGCCTTGTTTCTCATCAAGACATGCTCGTATAACTTATATAATAGTAGCTTCCAGACCCAACTTCTTAGCATAGGTACAGGATTCGGCTTGCACCTAAATCATACCTTTACTAAGGTCAAGTGACTTACAGGCCTTATACTGAGATTACCACAAAGACTTTTTCTTGTACGTATGGTCTGGAGTTGACCACCTCCATAGTACTTGTTGAATCAAGAGTTTTGATGATTCCAAACCAACACTCAAGAGCTCGGATTGAAGATATCAAAGGAGATCAAAGTTGTTTCAAGTGAAGATTTTCTGAGTATTTGCTGTTAGATCTTTTGTAGGATCTTTAGTTTTAGTTGTGATTGGGTAAAAGATTTTGATTTGAGAAAAAGATGTTTTCAAGTCTTGATTTTGTGTTAAATCTTGACTTATTTGAAAAACACCCACGAACAGATGAAGTTTGAAAGTTTAAACTTAATTGTCAAGTTGGAAATTCGAACTTTGCTTTAGGAAATTCGAATTTCGAGCTAAAACTGAATAAGTCTGAAGAGATGGCTCTCTGTCAGACGAATTTTGGTTGTTCAAAATTCGAATTTTCATACAAATCTGAAAGAAGTCTTTTTGGTAACAGACGAACTTCACACTTTCAAAAGTCAAATTTCAAGTAAAATGAAGTTTGTGAAAACCAAAGAAATTCGTCTGAAACTATGATAAAGTGCATCTGAAATCAAAAGAAATTGAGTTTGATAAATGCTCTCTGACAGATGAATTTTGGCTTCCCAACATTCAAATTTTCATCTAAGTCTGAAAGAAGTTTTCTTGAAACAGACGAACTTTGGATCTTCAAAATTCAAATTTCAGACAAAACAAAACTTGAGAAAATAGAAGAAATTCGTCTGAAACCATGTTAAAGTTCATCTAAGATCAAGAATGATTTAAGTTTCAAAACTGTTCTCTGACAGACGAACTTTAAACATTGAAGTTCGAATTTTAGAAGCTAAGTTCTTGAGTCTGTTGAAGTGAAACATTGACATACGAATGATAAGAACTTACAATATTCGAATGATGAAGTTAGTCTGAAAAGAGTCTCTCTGACAGACGAACTTCACTCTTTAACATTCGAATTTCGAAGAAAGTGAACTACAGTGCCTCCTTTTCACGTACTAGGAACAGACGAATTATGGGCTTCCAAAATTCAAATTTTGAGGGCACTGTAGCAAATTGAAAACACTGTTCACACATAACCGAAAAACTTTCTTCTTGAAAATTCGTATGTCACATTGTGAAAATGTTCTGTAAGTTTCAAAATTTGAATTTCACTTCATGGATAGACGAACTTTAGTATTTCAACGTTGGAAGCTTTAACCTTCGGTTCCTTCAAAATTCGTCTGTTGACCAACCAAAATTCGAATTTCAGTATGTCAGAAGCATTAAATGCGGTTGGTTAACGGATAGTTTTTCAGAGTAACCGTTGGATAACTTCTCCAACGGATAGATTAAGTCTCTAACGGACATTTGAGACCTAAATCTATAAATACAACAACATTTGAAGTTGTGGGTAACGAATCTAACTTGTGTATACCGAATTTCTGTCAAAACTTCTTCTCAAGAGCTTTTACCCTCTAACTTCAATATCTGTACTTTAACCTTCATATCTACTCTATTCAAGAGAGTTATATCATTGTAAACAATCTACTCTTCATCTGGAAGATAGATTTACTTGTGAGGGGAAATCACAAGGGGATTGGGAAGCACATTGTATAAGTGCTTAGAGAGAGTGTGAAAGCTCCAGAAAATAGAGCATACTCATTGTACTGTGGTATTCACAACAAGCCCGTTGAATTCTTGCTGTATAATGAAAAATCTCAAGAGTGGTCTTGGGGACTGGAAGTAGGTCAAGTGGTCAGACCGAACCAGGATAAATTACTGAGTCTTCTATTCCCTGTCTTTACTTTTCAGCTTACTCTGTTTTATACGTTGCTTCCTTTAAACTGTGCTTCCTTCACTTGTCTCACTTTGTGCAGAAAAATTGCAATCTTCCCAATTCACCCCCCCTCTTGGGAAGTCAGCCTTGCTAACAAGTGGTATCAGAGACTGGTTTCCCATTCAAAGGATCTCACAGTCCGGGAATTAAGATGGCTGGCTTTGGAGAGAGCATACTTCCTGAGGGGAACAACACTAACAGACCACCAAGCTTCAGTGGAGAGCATTATGGGTACTGGAAGATGAGGATACAGATCTACCTCCAATCAATTGATCTTGACATCTGGTCAGTCATTGAGAAAGGTGATTTCATCCCAATGGCTCTAACTGAAGATGGAAGACACAGAGAAAAGCTAGAAGTAGAATGGAATGAAGAAGACAGAAAGAGAGTTCTGCTGAATTTTAAAGCAAAGCATTGCTTAGTCAGTGCCCTGAACCAGGACGAATTCTACAGAGTCTCACAATGCACCACTGCAAAAGGAATGTGGGACACTCTGCAGATTGCGCATGAAGGAACATCTGGGGTCAGGGAGAACAGACTCAATACATGTATTGGGGAGTATGAGAGCTTCAGAATGGGTGAAGGAGAAACTGTAAAGGAGCTCCAAAAGAGATTTACTCTCATTGTGAATCAACTGAAGAGCCTGGGAAAGGAATACACTCAATCTGAGAAAGTAAGAAAGATACTCAGAGCTCTCCCTCTGGAATGGCAGCCCAAGGTGACAGCAATAGAAGAAGTCAGAGGAGAATCAATGGCCTCTGTCACAGCTCTCTTCGGCAGCCTTGAAGAATATGAAGGGAAAATCAAAGCTCTCAAGGAAGCTGGGCTGGACAGAAAGAAGAAAGGCCTTGCCCTCAAAGCTGCTAATGAAAAGGAAGAGGAATCTGACGAAGGAGATGAGCTGGATGAGGAAACTCTGGTTGTGATGGTCAGAAAATTCGGAAGATTCTACAACAAGAAGAAGAACAAGAGATTCTTCAAGAAAGGAGCAGCTAGTGAAAGCAAGAAAGAGGCAAAAGAGCCTGTGACTTGCTATGAATGCAAGAAGCAAGGACACATCAAATGGGATTGTCCTCAATTCCTTAAAAAGCAAGAAAAAGAAAAGAAAGTTGCTGACCAAGGGAAGAAGAAGAAAGCCTACATCTCTTCAATATGGGGCAACAGCTCAGATGAGGAAGAAGAAGATGAGGATGAGATCGCCAACATCTGCCTGATGGCACTTGCTTCTGAAGAAGCCGATCCCTCATGTAGCAGTGATCAGGAAGAAGAGGTATATGAATCTGAACCTTCCTATTCTGAGTTACTTGATGCATTTCATGAGCTTCATGATGAGTTTATTAAAATTGCTAAAGAACTAAAACTAGCAAAGAGAAAGATTAATAAACTGGAATCACAAAGCAACACTTATGAAATCACCTCTCTACCTACTGCTGAATATGTTTGCTGCACTTCATGCACTGAACTTAAGCAAACTAATGACTATTTAGTTAAAAGCATGTCTAGGCTCACTAGAGGTAAAGACATGTGGTTTGCCTTGATGGGGAGCCAAAGAATATCACAAGGAAAAGCTGGTCTTGGCTATGATCCATGTGTTGTCAAGGAAAAGATTAGGAAGAAAAACCAGAATGCATATATGAGACATTTTGTGCATGCTGAGAGTAACAGAAAGAAAGATCATATGTCATCTTGCATTGAAACATATAATCAACCAAAGCATGCAAGACAAAAGTATTATCTGCATTGTTTTCTTCCTGCCACTCAATCTAGCAGTCCCTTCATTATCTGTCATTTCTGTAACAAAAAGGGATATATTTCCAGTTCTTGTGCATTGAAGAAAAATGGACTTGGCAAGAAAGTTAAATGGGTTCCCAAAGTTGCATCTGCATCTAGGGAAAAATCTACTGACCAAAAAGGACCCAAGCAAATTTGGGTACCTAAAAAGAAAACATAAACATTGTTTTGCAGGTTTGTCTCAAAGCTAAGAAGAACAATAAATGGTATATGGACAGTGCCTGCTCAAGCCACATGACTGGAGATAAGGAGAAGTTCATCACCCTTAGAGACAAGAAAGGAGGAAAGGTGACCTTTGGAGGTGATCAATATGGCAAAATAGTTGGCATTGACATTGTGGGAAAAAATCCAGAAACATCCATTGAAGAGGTGCTGTTTGTAATTGGCCTCAACCACAATTTGCTGAGCGTGAGTCAGACCTGTGACAGAGGAAACTGGGTGCTGTTTGACTCAAAGTTTTGCCTGGTCATCAGAAAAAGTGATCACAAAGAAATCCTCAAAGCTCAAAGGGATGGTAACTGTTATACTATTGACCTTGATAAACTTCCTCCCTTGGATTCTGTATGTTTAATTAGTCAGGATAATGATAGTTAGTTGTGGCATAGGAGATTAGCTCATGTTAACATGAATCAATTGTCTAAACTGGTTAAAAATGAGCTAGTAACTGGTCTGCCAAAAATATCTTTTGAGAAAGACAAAGAATGTGACGCATGCTTAAGAGGGAAACAAACTAAATCATCTTTTAAATCTAAAAATATAGTTACCACAACTAGACCACTTGAATTGCTGCACATGGATTTAATTGGACCATCTAGGGTGAAAAGTCTTGGTGGTAACTTGTATGTGTTTGTAATTGTAGATAATTATTCTAGATTTACTTGGACATTATTTCTCTCTTCTAAAAGTGATACCTTTGATGCATTTGTAACCTTAGCTAAGAAAGTGCAAAATGAGAAAGGTATTTCTATTGTGTCAATCAGGTCAGACCATGGAGGAGAGTTTGAAAATGCATACTTCCTGGAGTACTGCAATGAGCATGGGATTGACCACAACTTCTCAGCTCCAAGGACTCCTCAACAGAATGGGGTAGTAGAGAGGAAGAATAGAACCATTGGAGAGATGGCCAGAGCTATGCTGAATGAGAAGGAACTCTCTCAAGTGTTTTGGGCTGATGCAGTAAATACAGCAAGCTACATCATAAACAGAGCCTACATCAGACCAATCCTTGGGAAGACTCCATACTAGTTGTACAAGGGAAGAAAGCCAAATCTGTCCCATCTCCATGTGTTCGGATGCAAATGCTTCGTTCACAACAATGGGAAAGAAAATCTGGGTAAGTTTGATGCCAAATCCGATGAAGGTATATTTTTGGGCTATTCTAGTAGGAGTAAGGCATATAGAGTTTATAATAAAAGATCAAATGTGGTAGAAGAATCTGTGCATGTGGTTTTTATTGAAAATGAAACTGTCTCAAAACATGTTACCAATAAGGATGATCTTGCTCTCAACTTTGAAAAACTGGGCATTTCTGATAAAAGTAAAACTGAACCTCCAAAGATATCTGAATCTGTTAACATAGAGGAAGATATCCAGGAGAAAGTTTTTGATGAAGAAATTAATGAGGAAACATCTCAAGAACTCCATAGAACTTAGAGATATCAAAGGAATCATCCTGTTGATCAAGTGATAGGGAATGTTCAAGAGAGAGTCAAAACCAGAAAACAGTTAAGGGATCAAATGCTCAACTGATCAAATGCTCAACTGCGCTTTCATTTCTCAAATTGAACCCAAATGTGCTGAAGAAGCCTTAACTGATGATTACTGGATTTTAGCTATGCAAGATGAACTAAATCAGTTTGAAAGAAAATCATGTTTGAGATTTAGTGCCTAGGCCCAAAAATTATCCTGTCATTGGTACCAAATGGGTTTTAAGAAATAAACTTGATGAATCTGGAACAATAATAAGAAACAAGGCTAGATTGGTTGCTAAAGGGTATAATCAGGAAGAAGGTATTAATTTTGAAGAAACCTTTGCACCAGTAGCTAGATTAGAAGCTATAAGAATACTGCTAGCATATGCATGCATGAAAAATATTTTACTATATCAAATGGATGTAAAGAGTGCCTTTCTAAATGGATATATCATGGAAGAAGTTTATGTAGATCAACCTCCAGGTTTTGAGGATTCTACAAAACTAAACCATGTTTATAAACTAAAGAAAGCTCTTTGTGGTTTAAAACAAGCCCCTAGAGCATGGTATGAGAGACTGAGCAATTTTCTAATTGAAAAGGGGTTCAATAGAGGGAAAGTTGACACAACTTTATTCACTAAGAAAGAAAATAAAGATTTACTAATTGTTCAAATCTATGTTGATGATATTATTTTCGGTGCTACTAATGAAACTCTTTGTAAGAAATTTTCTGAGTTAATGCAGGGAGAATTCGAAATGTCCATGATGGGTGAACTTAACTTTTTCCTTGGACTGCAAATCAGACAGCTTGATGATGGTATCTTTCTCAGTCAATCCAAGTATCTAAAGGAGCTGCTAAATAAATTTGGAATGGAGAATGCCAAGCCAATGGGAACACCTATGGTTACTACAACCAAACTAGACATGGATGAGAATGAGAAGATGTTTGACATTACTCAGTACAGGAGAATGATTGGATCCCTGCTGTACTTAACTGCCAGCAGACCTGACATTATGTTCAGTGTTTGTATGTGTGCCAGGTTCCAATCATGTCCCAAGGAAACCCATGCAACAGCTGTGAAGAGAATTTTCAGATATCTTATTGGAACATCACAGATGGGTCTCTGGTATCCAAAGGGCAATGGAGAAGATCTCAAAGGATATACTGATGCTGATTTTGCAGGATCCAAAACTGACAGAAAAAGCACAAGTGGAACTTGTCAGTTTCTTGGAGGATCCCTGGTTTCATGGTTCAGTAAAAAGCAAAACAGTGTGGCCCTATCCACTGCAGAAGCTGAGTATGTTGCAGCTGGAAGCTGTTGTGCCCAAGTCATCCGGATGAAGCAGCAGCTTGAAGATCTTGAGGTTAAAATGAAAGAGATACCAATCATGTGTGACAACCAAAGTGCCATAAATATCACCAAGAATCCTGTCATGCATTCAAGGACAAAACACATTGAAGTTAGGCACCACTTCATAAGGGATCATGTTCTGAAAGGAGAAGTCAGATTGGAATACATCCCAACAGAGAATCAAGTTGCTAACATACTCACAAAGCCTCTATCAGAAGATAGGCATTGCAAAATAAGGAGAGAATTGGGTATGGTAAATCCCAGTGAACTGTAAGTTATTCTTGTGCAATCTTGTTTTCAAAGGTTTCAACTTTAAGATTAATTCTAACTTTAGCATCGGAGTATGTTTAATTTAAGCTGCAGGTGCTCCTCACAAGATTCAATGGCAATAAACTTGAAGATTGGAGCACATCAGAATGGAACAACCAGAAAGTGAAGTAAATAATAAAAATTCTGAGTTCTGGATCCATTCTGTAAGTTTTTATAAAATGAAATTTGAATCTTAATGTGTGTGAGACGTATTTTGCTTCATAAACTGTGTTTCTGAACTGGTCAACATGGTCAACATTCGAATTTCAGCCAACTAACAGATGAACTTCGGCCTGTTATGCCTTGGAACAGTTCTCGGTAATGCCTCGAAATTCGTCTATTGGACCTTGGAAGTTCAAATTTTAAAAAATAAAAATTTCATAGTTATGATCGTCCATCACTATTGTACTAATTTTCGCTTCTTAACATACGAATGTTAGACAACCTTTACAAAAGTTGAAAAATTCGAATTTTTAGTTCAAAATTCGTCTGTTGAATCATGTTCTTCTTGATTGAATGCTTGAAAGATGAAGTTCTGCATGCTTAATTTGTCTGTTGATTGTTGTTTTGTTTGTTACCTGCTGTTTGCTCATCAACATTCGAACTTTGTTGGAACAAAATTCGTCTGTTGTGTTTGTATTACTTGTTCCAAGCCACTGTCAGACGAACTTTCAGGATAAAAATTTGTCTGTCAGTAAGCTTTGCTGAACGGTTTAACTTGTAACTACCTGAAGTTCGAATTTTGACCCCTCAAAATTCGTCTGTCAGACGGTTACATACGTTAAATCCGACAGTTTTCCAAAAAATAGACGAAACCCTATTTGTAACTCCTCCAAGTTTGTTATGATTCTCTCTTCAATCCTCTTAACTCCTGTCCAAAAACCGTCATTCTTCACTGTTTAAACTTCCATTTGCATCCCATAAACCTATTCTTAGCCACATTCTGCATCATTCAACTCGGAAATGGCGAGAGTAAAGAATCCTGGAGCAGGACAAGCTAAAACTCGGCCAAAGAGAATGGTCAAATCTCAATATGCTACAAAGGAAGGAGAGAAATCCAAGAGAAAGGCCGAACCTAGTAAAGTTACCCCTTCCAAACGCCAGAAATCTTCATCCAAAGTAGAATCTCAGAAAGATGGACCCTCCTCTTCAAAAAGTGCAGAACCTTCTGTTCCTACTGTTGCTTCTTCTGCTTCTTCCAGTACTGAATCTGGAGAGTATGAAATGACTACACTGCCACTGTGGAGCACTCCTGAAATTCAAGAAGAGTACTCTACCAAGTTTTCCAACAAAAAGGTAATCAAGCCTCACTGTGTAAATGTGGAACAATTTTTGATATCCAACAACTTTGATGCTGCAATATGGTTGATAAGATATAAAAATCTGTTGGAAATTGTTGAAAAATATGATGATGAGGTAGTGAAGACTTGGTATGCCTCTCTTCAATATAACAGCAAGAAAGTGAAATGGGAGGTCACCTTGAGATCAAGGACCATTTGGCTTGCTGATGAAACCTTCAATGAGGTGCTGGAAATCCCAGGACAAGATGGGCTGAAAGTTGACATCACAGCCTCTGGATATATGGATGAGGCAAGTACAGCTGATGAAGAAGGTGGACCCTTCCTGAACTACAAGGAGAGCACCATCTTGGACACCCTATTCAGGAGAAGGGAGAACAGGCCAATGATAAATCTGTTGAAGCCCACAGACCTAAGTGTACAAGTAAGGATCCTGCACTACATAGTGTCCAGGATCATATTCAACAAGGGTGGCAGCTTCAATTTGATAACAAGGGCAGAGGCTCATGTGATGACTGCTATCATACGTGGGAAGCTGATTAATTTGGGTCATATCATCCTCCAGTGAATGATAAAGGCAAGGGATCAGAGGAAGGATTCCATACTCCCCTATGCAGCAATTATTTCAAGAATCATGCAGCATGCTAGGATTCAACACACTGAAAAGGGGAAAGGGAAACTCACTGAGGCATTTAAAGAAGAGGAACTGCAAAGGATAGGCATTGAAAGAGATGAAGGACGATGGGTTAGAAAGGGAGCAGGGAAATCTGAAGACTTGTTCTTTGTTGCTGATGCATCCCTCCAACAAGAAGGCACTTCTGAGGGCCCTGGCAGATCTGTACCTCAGCCTTCTCAGCCTATTCCATCTCCCTCTAGGCCTACTCATCCTCCTTCCACTCCCTCCTCACGGGCCAAGCCTACAAAGATCACTGAGTTGTTTAACAGTCTGTCAACACTCATTCTCAGCATTAGGGATGAGCAAAATGCCAAATTTGCTCATCTACAAGATCAGATCCATCAGTTGGCTGTGAATATGAAGATGGTGGCTGATGCTTATGAAGAAATAAGAAATGCAATTCCTTCCATTTCAGCTCCACCTCAGCCTGGTATCCCTGAGCATACTCTGTCTCTAACTCCTGAGCCTTCAAGCCCCTTCGAGATTGCCTCCTCTGACCATGATGATGATACAGATGGTGCTGGTGCAATGAGGACACCAAGTCCTGGTCCACCCCTGGACTATGGATTGGAAGAAGAAGGACTTCAACAGACAAGCCTTCTTGAGCCTATGCAAGAAGATGCTCCGGATTCAATTCTGTCCATTCAAGAATCAGAGCAAGTTGAAAGACTGGTTGCAGCCATTTCAACCTCTTCTATGCCAGGAGAAGCAAGCAATGAGGAAAGGAGCATTGTATCTGTTGTTGATTATCTTGTCATTGCTCACAATGCTCTGCTGCAAGCTCAAAGGAGAAGGTTGGAAGAAATGTTTCCTCCTGCTGAACCAGCTTCTCATTCTCTTGCTGCTTATAGGCTTTTAGAGGAACAGAGAGCTCAACTAGCTCTTTCCCGGCAGGAAATGCAAGAGCTGCTTGAGGTCTCTGATGATGATAGTGATGAAGAACCTAGCCCTGAGCCTGCTGAGCCTCCTGCACCAGTTCAGCTAGAGATTCCTTTTGCTCCTGTCCCTCTTTGTGCTGTTCCTCTCACTCAGATTCCTCCTCCAATGGACTTTGTTGGGCTTTCTGATGATGCCAAAAAAGGGGAGAAGATAAAGCAAACTGGGACCAAGCAAGCTGGAAAATCTGCTGAGTCATCCGAGAAAGGAAAGACATACAGCAAGAAGACTAAGCCAAAGAAAAAGTGATGATTTTAGATCTTAGGCTGAATCTTCTTGTTGTATCTTGTTTTAATTGTTTGATTGTATTTGTTTGTTTGATGTTTTGAGAACTGATCTTAAATTGAAATATGTATTGCAACAATTTGATTAAATGTATTATGTTCTTGGTTGCAATGTTTTGGGCTTTGAATCTCTTCACTTAATCTGTTGAAAATGATATCTTATGAACTGTAATGCATATGTTGAGGGGGAGCTTGTGAAAGCAAACCCAAGTACTAACCCAGTGTGTGAGTTGTTTTGTCATCATCAAAAAGGGGGAGAATGTTGAATCAAGAGTTTTGATGATTCCAAACCAACACTCAAGAGCTCGGATTGAAGATATCAAAGGAGATCAAAGTTGTTTCAAGTGAAGATTTTCTGAGTATTTGTTGTTAGATCTTTTGTAGGATCTTTAGTTTTAGTTGTGATTGGGTAAAAGATTTTGATTTGAGAAAAAGATGTTTTCAAGCCTTGATTTTGTGTTAAATCTTGACTTATTTGAAAAACACCCACAAACAGATGAAGTTTGAAAGTTTAAACTTAATTGTCAAGTTGGAAATTCGAACTTTGCTTTAGGAAATTCGAATTTCGAGTTAAAACTGAATAAGTCTGAAGAGATGGCTCTCTGTCAGATGAATTTTGGTTGTTCAAAATTCGAATTTTCATACAAATCTGAAAGAAATCTTTTTGGTAACAGATGAACTTCACACTTTCAAAAGTCAAATTTCAAGTAAAATGAAGTTTGTGAAAACCAAAGAAATTCATCTGAAACTATGATAAAGTGCATCTGAAATCAAAAGAAATTGAGTTTGATAAATGCTCTCTGACAGACGAATTTTGGCTTCCCAACATTCGAATTTTCATCTAAGTTTGAAAGAAGTTTCCTTGAAACAGACGAACTTTGGATCTTCAAAATTCGAATTTCAGACAAAACAAAACTTGAGAAAATAGAAGAAATTCGTCTGAAATCATGTTAAAGTTCATCTGAGATCAAGAATGATTTAAGTTTCAAAACTGCTCTCTGACAGACGAACTTTGAACATTGAAGTTCGAATTTTAGAAGCTAAGTTCTTGAGTCTGTTGAAGTGAAACATTGACATACGAATGATAAGAACTTACAATATTCGAATGATGAAGTTAGTCTGAAAAGAGTCTCTCTGACAGACGAACTTCACTCTTCAACATTCGAATTTTGAAGAAAGTGAACTACAGTGCCTCCTTTTCACGTACTGGGAACAGACGAATTATGGGCTTCCAAAATTCGAATTTCGAGGGCACTGTAGCAAATTGAAAACACTGTTCACACTTAACCGAAAAACTTTCTTCTTAAAAATTAGTATATCACATTGTGAAAATGTTCTGTAAGTTTCAAAATTTGAATTTCACTTCATGGACAAACGAACTTCAGTATTTCAACGTTGGAAGCTTTAACCTTCGGTTCCTTCAAAATTTGTCTGTTGACCAACCAAAATTCGAATTTCAGTATGTCAGAAGCATTAAATGCGGTTGGTTAACGGTAGAGCGGGCAAAACGGGCTGGCCCGGCCCATTCGGGCCAGCCCGCCACGGGCCGGGCCCAAAACGGGCCGGGCCAAAAAGCCCGCAAAGACAAACGGGCCATATTTTAAAAGCCCGGCCCATGAAGATGAGGCCCGCGGGCCTGTAGCACATAGTCCTGTTTTATGCTTTCTTTATCTATAAACCAACCAGAATCCCAAAATTCAAATTTTTAATGTAAATATAACACACTTTTTTTTTTCCATACATAAGTTTCTAAATTAATGTAAATAAAACCATAACTAATAAGTCCAAAACAACAAAATATCAAATTACTATCAATATCATCAGATTTAGTCATCCCTTCATCATTAATAGTTATCACTAGATTCACTAAACACTACCAAAAGGCAAAAGTTCCAAAACCACATAAGGTAAAAGTTCAACAACAACTAGACAATACAATATCACCAACTAGGAAACTAAATCTATAATCATCATTCATCATCAGACATCAATCAGTATCATTAGTGACAGTATTTGAAGCATGATGCGACTTCAAATCAATTGCTGTGATTTCTTCCTCATCATCTCCATCACCTGCAACAAATAAAAAAACAAATTAAACAATAGACAAATTATTATTATTATTATTAGGTTAGCTTATAATAAAAAAATCAATAGTTAAAATAAAAGACAAAATATTATTATATTACCATCAAGAGTAAATTGAAAACCATGCAACCAGTTACGAGTACAAATTAAAGCTTGAACATTATCTGGAAGAAGGCAACTCCGATACTTTGTAAGAACACGTGAGCCAATACTGAAAGCTGATTCACTAGCCACTGTAGTGATCGGGATGCTTAGGATATCAGATGCCATCCTTGCAAGCATGGGAAATCGATCTTGATTACTCTTCCAATAGCTTAATACATCAAACTGTCGAAATCTGTGAGGAGCAAGTGTTGCCTCTTCCAAATAATAATCTAATTCAGACTTGTCAAAAGAAGTGGTGTCCATGCACTTGAAATTAACATAATCCTGTATCATACATATAATATAAAGCTTTATACAAATAGCCATTAAAAAAAAATTAACATAATAAACATAAGAGACAAATCAAATTTAATTGTCAAAAATTTCAAACTTACCATATCAAGAAAATCCATGGTAGTCATTGAACCAAGGGAGAAGGTGGTTTCAAGATGTTTTGATGTTGTTGTAAGACTTGAACTTGATGCACCTCCAACAATAACATTGTTCGATGATGAATTCATATTTTTGTAATGATCATAAATAAAATATAACTTCCTCTTGATATTTTCAACCTTGGCTTGGACAGTTGTGCGATCAACCAATGAGTAAGAATATTGCATCCCTTCAAGCTTCATTCTAGGATCAAAAACTGTCCCAAGAGCAAGAATGATACTATAATCTCTCCAATATTTTTCAAACTTTTCTTTCATACTATGAGCCATGCCTCTAATTGCCTCATCCTCATTAGCTGTATATTCTTTCAACAAATGCTTAATTCTTGCAATATGCATAAAATACATGTTTGAAGTCGGATAAGAAGTCCCAGAAATCATCCTTGTAATTACTTCAAATGGCCGCAAGAATATGCACATTTTCTCTGCTCTCACCCACTCATCATTAGATGGGCAAACCTTGTAATTTCTATCACGTATAGCAAAGGTAGAAAAAGCACGGCGATATTTAATCGCACTATCAAGCATAATATATGTAGAATTCCATCTAGTGGGCACATCTAACCGCAAGCCAATTGTAGTGTCAATGCCACCAACCTCCTCAACACTTTGCCTAAAACATATCATTCTTGCCTCTGATGCTTTCACATATTTAATGCTCTCCCTAATCTTATGCAAAGCAGCACCTGTTACTTTCAAACCCTCCTGAACTATTAGATTCAAAATATGAGCACAACACCTCACATGAAAAAACTCTCCATTACAAACCAGGTTATTTTGATTTGACAATCGCTCTTTCAATATATCTTGCATATTATCATTTGCAGAAGCATTATCTAAAGTGATAGAAAACACTTTTTTATCAATTCCCCATTCAACCAAACACTCGTAAACTTTCCTAGCAAGCTCATATCCAGAATGTGGAGGCTCCATCTTACAAAATGAAAGTATCTTACTATTTAGTTTCCAATTTTCATCAACAAAATGAGCTGTTAAGCATATATAACCTTCAGAAGTTACAGCAGTCCAACAATCAGATGTCAAAGAAATTCTACTACTACTCTTTTGCAAAGTTTCTTTCAACTTTTCTTTTTGATTTAGATAGAATTTCAAAACATCTGCCTTAGCTGTATTTCTAGATATGAGCTGAACATCAGGATTGCATGTCTTGAGTAATTCCCTAACCCATTTATACTCAACAAATGAATAGGGTAGATCATGTTCAATAATGCATATAGCCAAAAGATCTCGTATACGCTTGTTATCAATTTGTTTAGATCTAAGGTTGACTTGATGATCTAATATCATTGACCCAACATCATGAAATTTTGGGATTTTTTTACATGACTGCATATGACGACGAAGATGTGATGTGCCATGTGTAGAACAACCCGTAAACAATTTTTCACAACCTTTACATTTTGCCTTTTCTTTCCCATCAACCTCAATTTTAATAAAGGCCTTCCATACATCAGATGTTTGAATTTTAGCTTTTTTATTTTGTTGATCCTCTTGGACCTCTTCCACAAGATCTTGTTGTTGATTAGCAATATTAGAAACAGAGGAGGAAGGAATTGATTCCCTATTCACAATTTGTATGTCCTCATGAACCTCCTCATCCAGATTAGCATGACAATCAATACTGTTTTTGTCTATAGAGGACATATTATACTGCAAGCAAATAACAAAAAATTTAAATGCTTTCACATACCTAGCCATTTAAGTAAGTAAATAATACATTTAAGCAACTACTATAATTCTATCATCCTGAATCATGCATTTAAGTAAATAATACATGTGTGCTTCACTAACTACAATTTACATATTCATTACTTAAACAAATTGATCACCCTATCATTGACAACATTATTCCAGTGTTTCAAGTTGCAATTCACCACCATCAAGCAGATGCAATCATTTATAACCTGCTAAATTACTTTGTAGTGCTCCTAAGTTCATCATGGCTAACACATTACGCAAAGGAAATTAGCAATCTTTCCTAAACTTTTCCAATAACAAACATCCAAAATAATCAAGAGCTAAAATAACAAAGTAGCTTGGATTATGGAAAGTGGTAAGCTGAGATCTTGAGAAGCAGGGAAGGGACTCACAGTAGATTTAGTTCAGTCCAAAGTAAAGTCAATGAGGAAGATCAAATCAAACTCAAAGTCTCGAACTCTCGAAGGGACTCACGTCTCACGGTCATAGATTCAGACGGCAGACGCTGTCACGGTCTCACGGACTCACAATCACCACATCATGCCGAAGCAAGCAAAGAAGCAAAGAAGCAGTCAAGCAGTGCAGTAAAGCCACATCATTATTCGTTGGTCGAGTGGATTGACAAAAAGAGAAGCAGATCAGAGAAGCATAGTCACACTCACACATTGATGCACGGTAGCAGTCTAATCCAACAACATGAGCCCGATTACACGAGGAGGGACAGGGGCTGGGGTAAAGGGGAGGGATTGACCGATTGGAGAATGGTGATCGAGTGGGAGTGAGTTGAGAGAAACTTTGGCCCCTTTGGGTTAGGGATCCGGATCTGGCCGAGTGAGGATGAAGACTGAGACAGTGTCACAGTGAGTTATCGGCTTATCGCATGAGGCACTGAGATTTGAGAACTGAAAGTGAGAGCTTGTCGGACCGAGAGGTGAGAGCTGGGAGGCGAGATCTCAGATCTGGGCAAGTGTCTCACTTCAGTGAATCTGAGGGAGCGCCGATGAGACCGAAGACGGAGAGCAGAGCTGGAGAGAGAGAGAGAGAGAGAGAGAGAGAGAGAGAACTGAGCTAAGTAAGTTGATTGGATCGGATGGAAGCTGGAAGTCTGGACTCGGAACGGCCAACAGGAGACTGAAATGCTTGCTGGAGGCTGGAGCCTGGAGGAAGGAGACTGGAGACGGGAGACGGGAGACCTACTGACAGTGACCGAGGAGGGAGTGACCGACACCGACTGACCGAGTGAATTTCTTACTAGGCAGTTAGGCTGCAAATTTTTTTTTAATACGGGCTTATCGGGCAAGCCTGAGGCCCAATCGGGCTAGCCCGTTTTTGGCCCGGGCCCATCGGGCCCGGGCCAAAAAGCCCGAAATTTATATGGGCCATAAAAAATGCGGCCCAGCCCGACTATTTTATCGGGCTTTTAGGGCTAGCCCATCGGGCTAAACCCATTTTGCCGGCTCTAGTTAACGGATAGTTTTTCAGAGTAACCGTTGGATAACTTCTCCAACGGATAGATTAAGTCTCTAACGGACATTTGAGACATAAATCTATAAATACAACAACATTTGAAGTTGTGGGTAACGAATCTAACTTGTATATACCGAATTTCTGTCAAAACTTCTTCTCAAGAGCTTTTACCCTCTAGCTTCAATATCTGTACTTGAATCTTCATATCTACTCTATTCAAGAGAGTTATATCATTGTAAACAATCTACTCTTCATCTGGAAGATAGATTTACTTGTGAGGGGAAATCACAAGGGGATTGGGAAGCAGATTGTATAAGTGCTTAGAGAGAGTGAGAAAGCTCTAGAAATAAAGCATACTCATTGTACTGTGGCATTAGCAAGAAGCCCGTTGAATTCTTGCTGTATAGTGAAAAATCTCAAGAGTGGTCTTGGGGACTGGAAGTAGGTCAAGTAGTCAGACCGAACCAGGATAAATTACTGAGTCTTCTATTCCCTATCTTTACTTTTCAGCTTACTCTGTTTTATACGTTGCTTCCTTTAAACTGTGCTACCTTAACTTATCTCACTTTGTGCAGAAAAATTGCAATCTTCCTAATTCACCCCCCTCTTGGGAAGTCAGCCTTGCTAACAGTACTGTCATGGGTATAATATCCCGACTCTTTACACTTGAAACACACATTGTTCATTGCTAAGCATAGCCTTCTGCTATGAGCCTTTTTGCATTCTTAAAAACAAGAGCTGGCTTACTCAATTGTCTCGTTTGCTCTTATTGCCTTGCTTCTTGAATCCCCTGTTATTCCATGGCTTCTTATCATATTAACCGGAGGTGCTAGAGTACATACTTATGACTCAGACTCTTTTTAGTAACTTGGTTTACTTCAATTACTAAACTAAAAGTCTAAAGCTCAATTAGGACAACTTTTCTATTATGGCTAGTTTTAAGCCCTTTTCCAGTTTCTCTATCCCCTGTCACTTATCAACATACTAGTGAAGGAAGATTGGGTATCAAGCCAATTGATTGTACCTTGCTACATATTCAATGACTGACTCATTCACATCTTAGCGGATCCTTATAATTCTGCTTTCTCTTATAGACTAGGGAAAATATTTTTCATAAAATTATTTTTATAATACTTCCCCAGTCAATAGAGTGCCCTTCATTTGATTAACTTATTTCGGGTTCTACCACCATTGGTTAACCTCATTTAGCATTAAGCTTTCATTTTCGATGTGCAGCCCATTATCTTGGAAATCTTTTCAGGGCTTACAATCTACTTTTTAGCAACTTACACGTCCAACTTAGCATTAACAGATGGAAGCTAATACTTTCTAAACTGTGCAATCACATGTTGATGGTTAGTGAACTCATTTGATTGCCTTGCAGCTTATCCTGTAGAACCTACTAATTTACTTGAGGTTGTTATAGTATAGGCAGAAACCTTAAGGGCTCCAGCTTTTCCCTTATTGTCTTGGAACATTAACTATCTCTAGTAGTTACTCAATAATCCTCTACTGTTAATCTAGATGATAAAGGATCACTTGCAAGGGATCTAGACTAAGAGTACATTCATTTACTGTCACCAGAGTCATTTTAGAGGTATGTGCTTGTATTGTCAGCCTTTGCTGAACACCTCTTTGTATCTTAATGACTCTTATTTTGCAATTAATAATTGTGATTAATAACAACTTGACTCTGTAATTACATTAACTACTACTTCATTATACCATCACTGGTAAGAACTTATCATCATATCTCGACCCTTGGTCTTTTTATTTTACTATTCTTAAGTCAACATCTTGCAGTATATATACTACTATACTTCATCCATGTTTATTGTTATGACAATGGCTTATAAAGCTCAAGTACTATTGTTAGACTTAGCATTGCCATTTGTTATCTCTATCGGATCTTCCTCTAGATCCTCATCAGAGACTTCTACTATCTCAACCTTTTTCATGATAGCATTCTACTTGGAGCGTTTAGGCAATGACACAATCTTTTAGAGTGTGAAACACTCAACCTTGAGGGAAACTTCTTGATATGGTTCCAGAACTCTTGACTCGATATGTCATCAAGTACTAGCTCAATCCATTCACTTATAGGTAGTTTAAAATCATAATGCCCTTCTAAGCACCTCTTTGGCTTCTAATACCGTACCAAGGAAATCTAGAATTGAATATATCTTCTCAAATCCATCATGATATTTATTGTGTATAGCTTTAACAATCCTTTGGATTTGGAGTCCTTAGTTTAGTTGGAAAAAGATACCTACTTAATCCAAATAGTACAGTTAGCCCAAACTTGCTTATTATAACTCATGAGCTGACCTACCTTTTCCCTAGAGGTGTGCTTTCTTACTTTTAGCAGAACTATACATGAAGGGATCAATACTATGGGTCGCTTCTTGGATTCAGGAAATCTTTTCATTTAATGACTACTATATGATTGTTATTACTGAAAAATCTTGTTGGATCCTATGTCATCCCTTATAGGATCTTGATTAGGTTCAGGCCAAATTCCTGCACTTGGGTAATACTTTTTTTTTTTTTTATAATTTATCTTCTTTTATACATTAGTTTTTCCCTATTAATTCTTTTCATAACTATCATTTATTTCTTACTAGCCTCTTACATTCATTTTTGAAAATATCTTGCCATTGATCTCATTTTCTAGGTAGGATACTTGCTTTTATGCTCATTAGCAACCTACCATCATGTCTCTAAGCTATATTCTAGCCAATGGCTTGATATTAGAGAAAAGCCTTAGGTAAATATTCATACTAACTATGGATTAATGAGGTTTTATATCTTTCTAAAATTATCCTAGGCCATCAACTTTCAGAGAACTATTAGAATTGTAGGGCTCATTAATCTTTCTCATCATCTCATACTCCTTAGAGGTCTACTATAACATCACAATTGGTCTACTGCGACCATGAAATCTGCTGTAATCTCTGAGCCCTACTAGGATCCTCTGTGGTCCTACATCATCTCTTTACTAATAAGATCTAACTACAATCAAACTCTGAAAAGATTCAAAACATAAGGATAATGCACTTTGTAAAATATCCTCAACTAATCCAGCAACTATCATAATCTATCCTTGAGACTAATCTCATATGCCACTGAAACAATCTTAGGCCAGATTTCTTGAAGGAAATATATCTTATATTCAAGGGAAAAACTCTAACTAAGAGGATTAGTATCCTCTCTCATTGCAGAGATTTGCCTAGTTCTTTGCTCTGATACCAAAAATGTAACACCTTAACTTATTAGGCTTTTAATCATATTTTATATATCTAGTGGAAAGAAATAAAAAACCTAGAACAATTAAACTTTTAAACTTTTCAAAATTAGGTTGCTCAAAAGACAATAACTTAACTAAAAGTTTACTTTAATTAATAAAAATTAAGTCAATTATACTATAATTATCTGACTATTGTTCCAGAACATATTAACATAATTCAATACATTTATTCTAATATAAAATAATATCTTCTAGTCTGCTTCCTCTTACTTCACCACCTCCTTGCCTTTGCCTTTACTTGTGCTTGGCCCTAACATTGTTAGTCATTTGGTGTGAGATTTGGGAAAATCTCAGTAGTATATATATTCATTCATACAAATCATGCTCATAATTAGGTAGTTATGCAAACAACCAAATAACTCATATTTCATGCATATATAAACATCTTCAATAGAGTTTCCTCTTAATACTAGACATCCATAGCATTTCAAAACATTTATATTGAAACAACTCATCCAATAATATCACATAACATCCAGAATTAATTCACAGAAAATGCATGAAATAAATAATATACTACCTCCACCGAAAAGCATCCTGAGCTAAGCAGCTTGTCTTCCTTCTTGAATTTTTTAAGTACCTTACTTGAAGCTAACCTTCCTTTCTTTTCCTTCTCTTTCACTTACACTTTCTTTCTCTCCCTTGGCTTTCTCTTTCTCTCACTTACTTCCAACTCTCACTCTCAACTAGTGATGTGCTGAAATGAAGAAATGAGAGGGGTATTTATAGTGTTAATGTCTTGACCAACAAGTGACATCAATTCATTGTGTACTTTCATTCAATGTTTACTCATCATAATTCAATGTAACTTATTGAAACTAAAATTTATTGCATACATTCATTCAGTGTATACTCATCAGAATTCAATGTAACTCATTAAAACTACTATTCATTGTATATCTTCATTCAATGTATACTCATAAGAATTCAATGTAACTCATTGAAATTAATATTTGTTATATACCTCCATTCAGTGTATTAGTGCATGCTCATCAGAATTCAATGTAACTCATTGAAATCGCTATTCATTGTATATCTTCATTCAGTGTATGCTCATTAGAATTCAATGTAACTTATTGAAATCAATATTTATTATATACCTCCATTCAGTATATGCTCATCAGAATTCAATGTAACTCATTGAAACCACTATTCATTGTATATCTTCATTCAGTGTATGTTCATTAGAATTCAATGTAACTTATGGAAATCAATGTTTATTATATACCTTCATTCAGTGTATACTCATCAGAATTCAATATAACTTATTGAAATCATAATTCATTGTATATCTTTATTCAGTGTATATCTTCATTCCTCATATTCTAAACATAAACCGTATTAAAAATCATATATGGAAATTTATGGATGTTACACATATGATGCCAATGGACTTTATCAAATATCATTTCTTCAGATAAATAATTTATTAAGAGGTCACGCCTTATAACTTTTCTTGGTGTCCTTTTTGGTTTTCCTCTAAGTCTTTTAATAGGGCTCCAAACAATTTGGTCAACTCTCTTTACTGGCTCTTCTCTCTCCTCTTTGTACATGCCCAAACCACCTTAAATGATTTTACACTATTTTCTTCTCAATAGGTGCTATTCTGATTTCCTCTTATATACAATCATTTCTTATCTTATCCATTCTTCTATGACCATACATCCATATCAATATTCTTATCTCTGCTACTCTTATGTTATACTCTTGTTACCCTTTTAAAGTCCACCATTCTTTGCCATATAGCATCGCTAGCCTTATAATAGTTTTATAAAATTTTCCTTTAAGCTTTAAAGGTATCTTATGGTCACAAATAACTTCTAAAACTGTTCTCCACTTTAACCACCCAGCTTGTATCATATACATAACATCCCCATCAACTTCACCATCGCTTTGTAAAATTGACCCCAAATATTTGAACTTTGATATTTTTGGAATGGTTTGCTCTCCAATTTTTACCTCTGAATCATCTCTAATTGACCTTTTATTAAATTCGCAATGCATATATTTCTTTTGACTTCTACTCTAGTGGAAGCCTTTTGATTTCAAAGTGTGTCTTCATAACTCTAGTTTAGAGTTGACCGCTTCTCTTGAGTCCTCAATCAAGACTATATTATCCACTAAAAGCATACACTTAGAAATTTTCTTCTGTATATGTTCTGTTAGAATATCCAAAACTAAATCAAATAAGTATGGACTTAAAGAAGATCCTTGATGTAAATCTATCCTTATAGAAAAGTCCTTTGTTTCACTTCCAGGAGTTCTCACACTTGTTATTACCCCTTTATACATATCTTTTATGGCTTGAATATAAGCCATACGAATATCTTTTTTCTTAATTACTTTCCATAACACATCTCTTGGTACTATATCATAAGCCTTTTCCAAATCAATGAAAACCATATGCAAGTCTTTCTCTTTACTCCGGTATCATTCAAGCAAACCCCTTAATAATAAATAGCTTCTGTTGTAGACCATCCTAGTATGAATCCAAATTGATTTTATAAAATATGAGACTATTTTCTTAGTCTATACTCAATCACTCTCTAAATTCTTGCTAAAAAGTTTAATGAGCCATAAAGCCCCCATTCTCTCCTAAACATTTTTAAATTTCGATTAGAATCTCATCGGAGCTAATAGCTTTACCATGATTCATTCTCTTAAGAGTTTCTTTTACCTCTCCAACCTAGATCCTATGATAGAAACTCAAATTTAGTTCATCTTCATGAGTTGTTAATCCTTTTGTATCACTAGTCGTATTCAATCCATCATTAAAGAGCTTATAAAAGTAGTTCTCCCATCTTTCTTTGATATCATCATTAGTAATCAAAACTTTTCCTTCATCATCCTTAATGGATCTTACTTGATCCAAATCTCTTAACTTTCTTTCTCTATTCTTGGCAATTTTGTAAATTTTGTGTTCACCATTCTTCATTCCTAAATCTTGGTAGAATTCCTTAAAAGCTTTAGATCGAGCTTCGTTCACTACTTTCTTAATCTCATTTCTAGCTAAGCGATAACTCTTCCAATTTTCCTTATTATTGCACAAATGTAAAGCTTTGAAACACTCTTTTTTATGTTTAACCTTCTCTTGTACACTTGCTCCACCATCAAGATTTTTTATCTCTAAGTCCAAAACCTTTGGATTCACCCAAAACTACTTTAGCAGTATCCCTGATTCTTTTGGCCATTTCATCTCACAAGATGTTAGTATTTTCTTGCAAATCCCAATTACCTTCTTCTGATACTTTTCTCATAAAGGTCAATTGTTACTTACCTTTTAGTTGCCACCATTTAATCCTAGGATTTAAGGCCTTTTGACTTTTCAGTTTACAGTTCTTAACAAGTACATTAAGGACCAAGACCCTATGTTGTGAAGTTAAGCTCTCACCAGGGATCATTTTACAGTCTTTACAAGCTCTTTTATCTGAATTTCTTATAAAAAAAAAAGTCAATTTGCGATATTTAAGCTATACTCTTATATGTGACTAAATGCTCCCCCCATTTCTTAAAACAAGTATTCACAATCGTAAGGTTATAAGCCATGAATGCCCATCCTCTTTTAATTCTCTAAAACCAAAATTGTCATGAGCTTCCAGATATTGCCTTGTCTCTTTCCCCACATGACCATTAAGATCCCCACTAATGAAAATCTTTTCCTCTTGTGGAATGTTTCGAACCAAGCCCTCCAAATCTTTCCAAAATTTATCCTTAAAATCTGCTTCTGACCCTACTTGAGGGCGTAAACACTAATAATATTAAAAGTATCGTGCCTAATAGTCAATTTTAAAGATAAGATCCTATCTCTAATCCTTTTGACTCCCACCATATTCTTTTTCCAAACTTTGTCCACAATAATACCAACTCTATTCCTTGCTCTGACCTTCCCTATGTACCAAAGTTTAAAATCAATAGTGTCTAGTTCTTTAGCCTTTTTCCCCATGCATTTAGTTTCATGAAGATACAAAATGTTAATTCTTTTTTGAATCATAGCATTCATCACCTTGATAAATTTACCTGTTAAGGTAACAATATTCCAAGAATTGAACCGAATCTTGCTCTTTTGGGCTAACTTTTTTACCTATATCTATTCAGAATGATGTGAGAATCTTTGCTCATTTAACACTACACCCGGGCACCGATGTAGCGACTTTAGCTCATTTAACACTGTATTCGAGCCATACAACACGTTACTTCTGGGTAATAACCTAGCCTTAGCATAAAAAGATCCTTGATCCATGTTATAGAGATTTGACAAAATTTTACGTTGACTGTTGAGGGTTTAACACAACCCTGCTCCTTTACTTGGTCTTGAGATTGACTATGACACTACCAAGGTTAAGTTAGGTTTAGAGCAACCAAAAAAAAAAACCTCAAGCGACAAACGCTACAAGTAAAAGGAATAAGAACCTAACAAAAAAAAAGAGAAAAAAAAATACAAAACTAGAACATCACAACTACTTTGCGTGACTTAGGATTACCCGCAACGTCCTCCACCCTGAGTTTCTATGACTCAGTTGTAGGTGTATCAAGATATTGGCAATCATACTCAGTAGTTAGACTAGTGTTAGCCAAATTATGAGCAGAGTAGTTATTCTTCCTTGATTACTCGCATCCTAAAGGCCGATGAGCTAACTCAAGGAAGCTCAATCTCTTCCAAGATTTTTCACCATCATATTTTTCTTACATCAGAAAATGTATTTAATTAATGAGAATTTTATAATTAAAAGAAAAACTAGACATTCATGTGATAACAAGGACTTTACTAATAAAAGCAATGCAAATTTAATCTCACCTATGAAAGGTTGATAACTCATGGATTCTTTTAATAAGATTTAAGGAAAGTAAAGTTGATCATATATTCCATTTTACCTGTGAGGCTGTGAAGAATGTAAGTATGATTTCTAAGCATTTATGCTGACTAGAGAGTTGATCATAGATTCAATCCTATCCTTAACCTGTGGCACTACCTGAAGAACAATACAAATTTGAATGGCGCCAATATACTCAAAAGGAATAATTTAAAAAAGCAAACGAGAAAATAAAAGCTAATAAAGATTTGATTCACTAAGCTTTCTCGTTAATTAGTTCCTTGTCATTTTTCCCTAAGACAAATTTAAGATAAAATTAATAATTATAATTTTTTAAAAGCAGGTAGTCAATTAAGAATTTTTTTTAAAAAAGATTTTCCCACTATGAATTATTATTTTCATAATAACATATGATCCTAAGATGCTTTCATGCTTTTTCTTTGTTTTTTTTAATTCTTTGATGATACATATAAATTTTGTACTATATATGCATCAAAAAAGATGATAACAAAGTAGATGACAAATGTCGAGTTCTTTGTATTCTTGCTTTCAAGGGGTATTTTACGAAAAACTCAACTACTTCGTTTATATATATCTACGACAAAGATAAATCATGAACTAAAGTTCAGATTATAGGAGAATCGAATCAAGAAAATGAGTCAATATTTCCCACTATTTTAATTTGTTTGTAACTTTTTGAGTTGTTTGCAGAAAATGAGATTCGATATGTTAGGAAGATCAAGGAGTGATAGTCTCTATATAAAGTCACTTATAATAGCCTTGGTTTCTCATAAGGCAATGAATGAGATAACATATTAACTCTCGTATTCTTTGAGTAATGTTATACGTGAGAGGTTTCCAATTCTCATCACGTGTATTAACAATATTGGACGTCAGTGATGATGTTTGAGAAGCTTTTTTTTTTAGTACTAATTAAGGGTATTTTCCAACTAATAGTTGAAGACTAATCCCTTCAAGATGTAGAGATCATCGAAATAAATTTTACTTCTCCTGATAAAAACTTTTTCATATACACGATTAGAGATCGAATCCCTTGTTGATTAGATCATTAATTACTCCATACACACGATTGAGAAGCTTATCACATGAAGCATTTGAAGATCTTAATTACTCCTTGATCAGATCATTAATTTAGTATATATCTTTTATATCTCTATTATAATTAGCTTCTTCAAGTTTTCTACGTGAAAGGAACTCCATTTTAACTTGATTATGATATTATGATATGGGAGTAAATGTACCATTTACACTCACCAATTGATTGTTATTATTGGGAGAGATTTGTGGCCCAAAAAACAAAATTGGGAGAGGTTTACACTCATTCATCCTGATATTTTTTGATTTAGAATGTCTTCCTAAACTATAAATTATATATAGAAGTGTGTGATTGACCATATGATCTATTTTCCCTATATTAAAATAAATCTCGATTATCCAAATTGGATGGTAATTTGGTAAATTTAATTTATATAGTGTAATTATGCAGACAGAGCCAGACTCAAAGCTGTCAAATTATAAAATATATCATATAATTAGATGAAAAATCTGTTCATTAATTATTAATACATTAATTCGAGGTTGAACTTCTTATGCTTACTGATAAGAGACCAAAACAAATCGCAAACTTGAAAATTTTAATGCTTCATATTCAAGCTAAACTGTGTGCGGGCTTGCATGCCCCGATATCTCTCACTCTCTCTCTACAACACAAATGTATATTATCTGTTTATTTTATTTTCTTTATTACCCCACACACATATATTATCTGTTTTCATTTATTGTCAATTTGTAAGGAATAAAACATGTAAAAGACACCAAATACACATGGAGTTTTATGGTGTTCCAAGTGATGGACATTGGTGCCATAGACTATTTGTATTAGTTAATTTCGGAGATTTTGAGCATCACCATCCAACTAAGATTATTAGATCCATGCAAATCTTATTTGGTCCAAATTAATCCTTATTCTTATCTTCTTAATTAGTTTCCATATCATCACCGCGTCTACTTGTTCTTTGTGGATTAACTGATCTCTCATAAGATATACTCCCTCCGGTTTGTAAAATGTGTTTTTGCAGGGTTTGTAAAATTTTTCATAATATTTGTCACTTTAGAATATTGATGAAGTAACAATTACTCTTTTCATTATTTTATCTTTTATCAATACTCTTAGTTCTTTCTTGGTATATCTGAAACAAATTCAAGTCAAGGTCATTTTAATAAAACATGATTAAATTTTACAACAATTTAAATTATTTCAAAATTTCCTAATCTATGAAAAACTCTAAAATGATACTTTTTACAAATACGAGGGAGTAAGTCACAATTAATGAAAGAGAGAATGGAACCCGGTGAATATATAATATACACCGTGATGGTCCTTCTATATCACACGCCTAATTAATGTTAGCTGATGACGTCCTCTTTTGTGGAGAAGCTTCCAAGGAGAAAATGCTCTGCATGTTGGGGTGCATTAATACCTTCTTTGCAGCTGCAGCACCGAGGCAAGTCAACAATATATATATATATATATATATTTCCCCAAAAATGTCTCTAAGCGAGCACATAGCAGGATTTTTCATGCCTAAGTATGTGATATGAGCAAATATTTGAGTACCACATCCAAGAGGCCGTAGTAAATAAAGTGCAAAATTATAAGTTACATATTTGAGAAAGTTACAATCTTTGCAGCAAGGCGTAAAGTCAAATCACTATCCAATTCTTATAAGTCCCGCATTTGGGAGCTTTAGTTAAGAAGTGAGTTAAGAAGTGAGGTTTATAAGTTTTTAGGATTCTCTCACCTAATGAGCTAGTTTTTTGGGATAGACTCTCCCTTTGAACTTATTCTTATAATACCAATGCAGAGAGTAAGACTTCATTTCAGGGAAAGAAGAAATTAAGTGCACAATAGAGCTTTGATGAGGCCAAGCTTACATGGAAGATTTCAAGCAGTGGTCAAGGCTTGCGGATTGATGTTTTCACCAGCAAATATATATCACTAAAGGCCAAACACAGATAGAGATCGATCTTTCCGATCAAGATTGGAGGTTCATGACAAGTGTGTGGAAATTCATATGTCAACAAAAGAGAGTGCTAGAAGAAGGTACGTGCAAGATCGATCATAAGGAATAGGAAAAAGAATCTGGGAGATTAGAAATGCAAATTTTCTATCAAAACTTCTCTAGAAATGCTAATCCAGTTTCTGAGATGACACACAAGCAAGGAGACTTCCTCATATCGTTGCAAAGGAACCACATACAAAGATCACAGAACGTAAGCAAAAGCATTAATTTATTCTTAAGTTCCAGGAAAAAAAAATGAGTCAACCGTAAATAGTTTCGAGTTCCATGTAGTGAACACGGTCCTAACCCGTTTCAATTAAATCGATATGATTATTACAATTTCAAATAAAAAGGTTTGAATTATTGATTAAAAGTTGACTTAATCCCTAAGACTCCATTTGGTTATTGAAAAAATTATTATGTCTTGTTTGATGAGTGGGAATTAAGGGTCTGAAATTCGGGAAGGAGAAGGAATCTGAATGGTTGAAATGTTGTGCATTCCCAATGTGGAAATGGGCCTTTCCATCTGGATGGAAAACAAAATATAAAAAATAAAATATGAGAAAACACTTTTGATAGATCTCCTCTAAATGGAGTCATCGATAATTTAATTTGGATTAATCAAAATCCAAAGTGACGACCAGTACAGGACGGTTACTAAAAACAAAAAGAATAAAATGCCCTCTTGATCATTGTTATATCATGATATTTTACTAATTTTAACGTATATTGATAATAAAAAATAGTTACTTTTATTAATAAAAATTTTTACCCCTTGAAAATAATATAATATTATTGATTTAAAATATAATTTATGAATAATATGATTTAATAATATCAATTTTGCATTTAATTATGCCCTTTTATTTTTAATTTTTGGTCATGTATCATAACTTCCCTTATTTTAGTAATTTAAAACATACTTTTCAATTAAAAATATGTAATATTAGTAATTAAACTGATTATTTTATTATTAATAATTTAAAAATAATTTTACAAATTAAAAAATTGAAATTGAATATTTATTATTTTTTACCATGATCAATAAAACTCAGGCATTTTCAAGTTAAGAAACCCAACAAAAGTTCTTCACTTGACAAATTTCTTGTCTACTCTACTTGAGTAAATCACACTTCTTCCTCTTAGCAATAATCATAACCTCAGTCTTCATTCAATTTAACTTATAATGGAACAAGTGTGTTTAGAAATTATATAGGGACCTATACAAATTCAAGATTAATTGTGGCAAAGTGTATATATTACCCCCAAGTGACCAATTGAACAGTTTTTGTAATCATGAAAAAAAAAGATTAAAAGTGATTTCTCTTCAACCCAATGGGGGTAAGAGCTAAGCAAAGAGGGAAATCAATTTACCATGATCAATAAAACTAAGGATTTCCAAAGAAACGCCAATAAATTAAAATTAAATATTTATCATCGACTACTCAATGTTAGTCCGTAATACTGTAACTAAAATCAAGACTAAGGTGAAGCAATACAAAATTTGAAGAAGCTTATTAGAGATCATATAAATAAATACCAACACTCGCTTATGATCTGAACCAGAAGCAAGCTCTCCATGTTTTTTTTACTTAAAGCTTCTCAAGTTTCATAAATGGCCCCAAACTGGGGCCATAGGCCCACAATATTGGAGCCATTGATGAAACACGGAAACTTCTACAACTTCAACGATTCATATCGATTGATGTTTTGAGTGTAGATATATACATACGAATATATATATATATTTATCTCATTGGCTTATGAGAAAACGAACACTACTTGTGGCTTTATATATAGAGACTCAGTCCTTTTCATCTTAAACACACGAATCTTACGTTTTTCAGCACCACATAAATTTTTTTTTTAAATCTGCTAAATATTGAAGTCATTCAGATTCGATTATCCTTGTCATCTGAATTTTAGTTCATGATTTGTCTTTATCATAAATATAGATAAAGCTTATCGCAATAGAATATATATATATATATATATAATCTAGTTGTTGACCTTCTATGAATTCCCCATCCCCAACAAAAAAAAAAAGAATAAAGATGATTGGTTTCGTTTGTTTTTGTAGAAAAATGAACTTTTTAAAGAAACTTTTTTTCCCCTACAAAGTGATTCTACAACGGACATTTATTGGAAAAATATTTGATGATTTTTTTTTGGGTGTGGGATTCTTAAAAAGAAATAGGTGGCCAACAATAAGTAGAAATAGTGATGGCACTAGTAGATCGAGTAATTAATCATTAAGAAAACAAGCTTAGGTTGAACAATCTGATTAAGCACATCTTCTTTCGGGGCCTAATCTTGATATGGAAATGTTCAGATGTTTGATCCAAATATTAATGCTTCAATATGAGTCTCCAAGTTTAGATCCAAATTAGCTAGGTTTCAGTTTACTTCCAAATAGTAGTGTTTTTTTTTATCTAATTAAGCTGGAGTCCAAATTAATTAATTTCATTTCCAAAATTCTATTTCAGCCTAGATAGAAATCTAGATGTCAAAAGTACTCCTTTAAATTTTATATAATTTTCTGGTTGATTATTAATTTTGAGAAAAATTAATGATATTTCAAGTTCAGTTGTTTGGCGTAATATTGTTAAACCATCACTAAAACTCTGATATGACATATTTGTTAATGTAACTAAAGAACGGTGCGAATAAATATATATGTTTTGAAATAAAAGCCATTGTTTCAAAAAGTAGCCATGAATCATGGTGAAACTTTGAGAATTAAAAAATTTAAACTTTGTGATCTTGAGTTTCATTTCCAACATTATAGTGAATTAGAAACATATATAGTGAATAATCAAATATAGCACGTTTGACATCTTTCTTTTCTTTTTTTATTTATTTTTTAAAGGCTTTGATTCGCTTTAGTTATATATAGGTACCATTAATTCAAGTTACATTGCCCCTAAATAACCCATAGGTTAAGGGATCACACACATCTATTGATCTACCTACCCTAAGGAATCGCCCTTCATCAATTCTTCACATGTGAACTGAAATATATATATATATATAAATGATTCCACGCATGTTTTTGAAAGAAAAAAAAATTAGTGAAAAGTTACATGTATCATGTATGTGAAATCATAGTCTCAATATGAGCCACTCATATATACTTCGTTTCTCATAATTCAAAAGGCAATGAATAACATATTAACATTTCAAATTCTTTGTCGAATATCAAAATCTAACTTTTTCCTGGGTACTTCATATATAGTTTTCATAATTAGTTGTGGAATCATAGTGGTGGGAGGAGAATTGATTTCCCAACTTGCAGAGAATTCTGAAATAAGCTCATGCATGCACAGATTGGTAATATCTTTAATATTTCTTTTCACAACTAGTTATGTTTTCTATTATTATTATTTCTATTGCTGAACTTCTGTTTACTGACAGCACCAAATAAAATGAAAATTAATAATATCTCTCAAAAGGAAGTTCAAGCATGTAAATATTCTCTATTTCTCATTAATTAATTGTGAACTGGAGAAGAAAACAAGCAGAAGATAGCATGCATGCATCTTTTTCCATTTTGGTTACGTACATTAATAATATTCTGATACAGAGAAACCAACCAGTAAGCACCATATGATGGCCTTGATGAGTTAATCTGAGTTGTAATTCTGAACAAGGTTAAGGTTCACTAGCAAATTTTCTTATTTATAATTCAACCTAAAAGTTTTGAATGTTAATATATGCGTCTATTGTATGTATATAATTGCAATATGAGTACTTGTGAGATACCAAGACCTACAAGTGGCTTTATATACAGAGGCTATCTGTCCTTAATCTATAACAGACAAGTTTTATGATTTGCAGCACCAAACAAAGTTAGAAAAAAAATTCTTCCATTTATCTAACTCTTTTTTTGCGATTCGATTATCTTTGTGACCTGAATTTTAGTTCATGATTTGTCTTTGACATAAAATATAATAATTATTAAAAAAAGCTTATCGCAATAGAATATAGTAGTTGAATTTCTATAAATTCCCTATAAATGCAAGAATAAAGTTGATTGGTTTCATTCGTTTTGTAGAAAAATGTTCTTTTCCTAAAATGATTCTTTAACAATTTTTTATTGTTTGTTTTAAATGATTCCTTTCTTATGGACGTGGAATTCTTTGAAGTTTAGTTGTTAGGCGTAACAATATTAACCAAAGAAAAAAGAATAAAACTCTGATTTGAAATTTGATAGATTTGTTAATGGAACTAGGAAAGGGTGTAAATAAATGTTTATACATATTTCTCATGACAAAAATCCCTTTTAAAAAAGAAACCATAAAATCATGGTGAAACTCAGAGAACTAAAATTTTCAACTTTGTATTGAATTTTCCAAGATTAGTGAATAAGAAACATGTGTGTAATCAAATGTATAGCTTGATATCTTTCTTTTTTATTTTTCAAAGGCTTTGATTCGCTTTAGTGTGTGCATTTCAAGAGAATATTAATTAATACATGTCTACAGAGTCGATGCATGAGCCTTCAACTTTTCGTGTAAAAAAGTGGTTGTTCCCTATTGGGTGGGTAGATAGAGAAACTATGGATGTAATCAATCCTCATAACCTTTGGCTTAATGAAGGGCAATACAAATTGAATGTTGCGAATAGCTCATGTACTATTAAGGTATTACTTCTATGATTTCTCTAGCCACTTGTTGCATGGTCATTCATTAATGCCATCTTTTTCATGTTAAGTCAAGATGAATTTGGAAACTTTATCGAATCATTATATTATTTATATGGAGAATAAAATTATAGTATATCATATTATTGTACATTATAATATTATTTATATGGAGAATAAAATTATAGTATATCATATTATTTACAAATTATGAATAATGTTAATTATTCCCTAGACTCCATACAATGCATAGAAAAACAATGGTAGAGCCCCATATTGGTCCGTGCATGATGTGCCCGGCCTGATCAATTTTGTATGATTTGTCTATATATGTAATGTAATTTTAATATCTCACCCTTATATTTTTTATAATTTTCAAACCGATAAATTTTATCATTGATAGCATTGTAAATATTTTATAGTAGCTTAGTAAAACATGACTATATTTGAAAGTACTACAGAAATTTCTAAAATATAATGAATGAAATAGTATTTGTA
Source organism: Adenanthera pavonina (assembly GCA_026686845.1). Lineage (NCBI taxonomy): Eukaryota > Viridiplantae > Streptophyta > Magnoliopsida > Fabales > Fabaceae > Adenanthera > Adenanthera pavonina. The sequence goes on along the minus strand of JAIVEN010000001.1, from coordinate 44,514,465 downwards.
GCACTAAAAATATAGAATTGATTGTCATTATCTTTTTCTTTGGGTAAAGATAGTCATTATTTTTAACATATTATTATTAACTAAATTTATTTTCCTTCAAAATATTATTCTTAACATTTTATTAAAATATTATTTATCGTTAAGTCATCATGATATATTTTTTCAATATATATTTTTCTTATGTATAAAATGAGTTATTATAGAACAATGTCTTTACATGTGTCTTAGGTAGTAAAATTATCGATATTATGAGTAATTTGTCATATACTTTCAAATTTAAACTTAAGATCGTTTCAAAATTAAAAAAAAAAAAGACGGGATATTATTAATAAATTAATTTTATTGACTAAATTTAAAAATTCAAGTAAATATATGTTCTTTAGATTAAGTATATACACAAAAATAAATCTAATTAAACACGTGTCTTATATGGAGTTTGAACTAAGTTGCACTTTAATTTATAAGATAATTCCAAACATTTTTGTTTTTCGGTTTTAGCAAAACTAATGTAGGCGAGTAAAACTAACCAACAATAACACTGTTCATGACTCAAATAGTGTGGCTTATTCTTTTTTTTTTTTAAAAGCAAATCATCCGGTATCTGAATCCGACAGTTCCGACTAATCTAAATTCAACCTAGGTCGAGTCTCAAACAGGTGTAGATCTCCTAAGCACATCTCTTCCATTTCTATTATTCTAGGGATCGAATTCAAGAGGGGATACTTAAAGAACTGAGACCCCTCCCATATGAGGAGCTTGCTTTGGTGGCTTATCCTAGCTTTTAGAATATATAAAGATGTTAGATAAACTTGGTTGGTCAATGACTGTATATTTTGAAATAAGCATTGAGTGGAGCGTTAGCTTTCAATCTTTTTCAGATTCTCGTTTTCCATGGGTATTTGACCGAAAAGTCAACTACCACATTTATATATATCTGAAAAATCATGGACTAAAATTTGGATTGAAGGAGAATCGAATCTGCAAAAAGAGTCAATACTTAGCTCTGAAAATCTCTATATAAAGCCACTCATAGTCTTGGTTTCTCATAATTCATGAGGCAAATGAATGAGATACTAAACATATTAACACTCAAACTCTTGGAGGAATATAAATGGGAGGGGTTTCCAAGTGTCATCATAGGCTTCCAATACTGTGGCTCTACAGTATTGGTTGCCTCTGATGAAACTTGAGAAAGTTTATTATGAAATAATGAGAGAGCTTACTCCTTGTTCACATAAAATAGGTATTAATTGGGAATGCGTGTGTGGGTGTGTATCTTGATTAGCCTCTTTAAGTTTTCTATGCGAAAAATCTTCATCTTCAGTTTACCATGATATTGTATTATGGGAGTTAATATATATACTCTTTCTTTCTTTCATTTTTTTTATTTTTTGGGAGTAAATATACTCTTTAAACTGACAAATTGATTGTTATTATGGATTGGAAGAAATTGTGCTTATTCATATCTTGATACTTCGATCTCTTCATTTAGAATATCTTCATCCTTACGGGATCGATTTGGCCACAGCTATATGGCAGCAGAATTTTGTGTCAAGATGGGGGGAGAAAAGGACAGTTGCCGTAAAATTTTTTTTATTAGAGAATTTGCAAATAGAAAGGAAAATATTAAATTGAGTGGATGGTTGTGATTTTTATAGGTTGATTTACACAAAACTCCCAGAACTTTGAATCATGGGCAAGTAACATCCTTAATTTTTAAAACTTTATTTAAAAAAAAAAAGAACCCTCTAAACTTCCAAATTTGTGCAGGCAATTTCCTACCATTGATTAGTATGTTATTTCACTAATAGAATATAATAAGTCATTGAACATATGCCATCTTAAACTTTGCTCCTTCTTTTTTTTTTTTATTTGGATAACCCTCTTAAATTTTGTGTTATGCTGAAATAACCCTAAATTTATATGGCAAATTAATGCTATTAAGTAATTTGTCATGTTATATTACACAAGTAAAATGACGGAGTAAATATCAATAAGAAAGTTATCTGCACATAACCCAAAATTGATAAAGGGTATGTATGACTTAGCATTTTTCTTAGTAATAAAAAATTACAAAACACGTCTTTGTTTTTTCTAACAATACACGATCTTCTTGAAACATGGGTTCTTCGTACATATTTTGTGATATGTGGAATCATTGCGTGGTGGGATGGGAATATTGATTTCACCAATTGCAAAAAATTCAGAAACTCTTGCAAGGGACCAGAAACATACAACTTTTCACTGTTCTACTACTACTACTATTATTATTATTACTATTTCCTTTTCTTGAACATCTGTTTACAAAAAAGACTAAGGGCCGTTTGGTTCTCCGTTTTGTAAAATTAAGTTAAGATAAATGAAGTTTGTAAAAATGAAGTTTAGATAAAGTAAGTTTATTGGAAGTTATTATGTTTGGATTTCTTTTTGTAAAAGTAAGTTTTGACAAAAAATCTGTTTGGATGATAGAGGTTAAAAGTACTTTTAGATGTATAATATAGAGTAAATTTGTTTCTCCTTTTCCAAAACCCACGTTTTGTTAACGGAAAAGTAACTATTCCCCTCCTTTTCCAAAACCACAGTTTAACCCACTTTTCATTTTTCAAAAAATCAGTTTGTGTTTCACATGTGTTTGGCCAAACACATCTTTTACAAAACCATGGTTGAAAACCATGGTTACGTTTTGCAAAAGGAGAACCAAACACACACTAAACTAATAATAAACATAAAAATCAATATCATTGATAATGAAAGCGAAAAGCTTGTAAAATTTTCTCAGTCATCAATTCAGTGTGTTAAGTTTAGAGAATAAATAGGCAAAAGACAGTCTGCATCTTTCCATTTTGGTTGCTGATACACAAACAGTACCACACAAAGACACAAACAAAGAAAATGATTCAAAAATCGCTTTTCTGGATTTGGCCACAGCTACAGCAGCAGATTTTTTAGCCAAACAAAAATCAACAAAGTGGATATATAGTTGCAATTTAAAAAAAAAATAATGGAGACCTCGCAATTGAAAAGAAAATATCAAATTAATTGGATACTTGTAATCTTTTCTTATTTTAAAACATTAATTACTTTATATCTCACATAGTTTAAAACAAAAAAAGGTGATCACCATGACTTTCCTAAAATCGGTACTTCATACAAATATTTGTGATGAGTGGGATGGGAATTGACTTCCCAACTTGCAAAGAATTAAATGGGAACATCTTACTTTTTCGTTATTTATCATTATCATTACTATTTCTTTTTTAAAAAATTCTGTTTACTGAAAAAACCAATGATAAACATAAAAATTAATATCTCTGATAATGAAGGGGAAAAAAAGTGAAACAGATCCTCTCCATTTGAACTTCCAACTTAAACAAAACGAACATGCTCTGAGAATAAAACATGCAAAAGACAGCATGCATCTTTTCTTTCCATTTTGGTTGCGGCATCCCAAAGAAAAATATCATAAATTCAATCCTATCCTTGTAGCCTATAACTTTATTGACATTGCAAATACTCTTCCGATGCAAAATATTGTATGTCATTTTTAACTATCTTACGTATATTAAGAAAATAAGTAAAAATTTGGTTATATTATTAAATTTGTCAAAACAATTTCAATACTTTTTATCATTTACTCTTATTAATTATATTATTTCTTATATTTTTTATAACCTTTATATCTCACATATTAATTAGAGACCAGGGGCATAAATAAAAAAATAACATGACAAAGATTTCCCTGAGTGACTTATATTGTGGACTACCATATCTTCCAAAAAATGACTTATATTTTGGATCCAAGAGACTATAAATGAATGGTGCCAACATATATACTCAAATGGAATAAGTGTTTGAAAAATGTAAAAAGAAAAAATGCCATACTAGATTGACCCATGAAGGATTAAGTGAAATACCTTGTTTTTAGAGAAATGCTAACTATAAATTTTGAAATATGCATAAAAGAGACCCTGGCCAAATATATGACAAATATTGAGTGAAATACCTTGAATCATCTCCAAATTCTTGCTTTTAAGTGGTATATATTTCACTGAAAAGTCAACTATTTCATTTATATTTGCGACAAGGACAAATCATGAACTAAAATTTAGATATTGGAGAAGAATCAAATCTGGGAAAATGAGTCGAATATTTAGCACTATTTTGTTTGTAACTTTTTGTGGTGTTGCAGAGAATGATATTCGATCTCCTATAGTATCACTATAAAGCCACACTAATAATCTTGGTGTCTTATAACTCATAAGGCAATGAATGACATAATAACACTCAAATTCTTTGTGGAATATTAATGAGAGAGGTTAATTTCCAAGTCTCATCACAGTCTTCCAATATTGTGGCTCTCAAAAATGGAACACTGCGATGAAGTTTGAGAAGCTTATTGTGAAGTTTTTGGAGAACGCACTCCCTGGTTCGTTCAGATCAATAAGCATTGGTACGTTTATCTATTTATATTTCTATTAATTAGCTTCTTTTAAGTTTTCTATTCGTGGTAGAAACTCAACGTAATATGACATCATATTATGGGAAAGTAAAATATATATGTAATAATACTCTTTAAACTCACCAATGGATTTTTATTATATATATATATAACAAATATCTCCTAATGAGTATTTAATATAGTACTTTAGGCTCAAACTCGAAATGAAATATAGCTGAAAAGATATTAAAAATGTATTGATGAAATATAGATCATCCCACACAATGCAGTTATAATTTTTTGTAATAATTAATTTCTATCCGAATCAATGAATGCAGATGATGATCTAATTACACGTTGGATTCGGATGTGTGTGGATGTGCTCCACAATGTGTGGATGACACCATCCTGATATAGAAGGATATCCGTTTCTCTTGTCTCTTTGTCATTTTTATAAATAATGTTCTTTATCTCAATTTAAATTCCTGATTATTGGATTAATTTCGAAGGCTCATATCAATCTCAGAAACTTGAGTTTGTCATAAAACTATGGACCATATTTTTTTTTTGTATTGAGTATTTAAACCTACCCCACCTCAATTGAAAGATTTATTAAGGTTCAGGCTAATTTGAATTGAACCGATAGACCTATAAAATGTGACAAAGTTTTACCACTAAGTGTTTAATGCAACCGCATTTCTAGGGCTTGAACTCGAAACTTTTGATTAAACTAGTATTACCCCCGCCAATTGAACCAAATGCTTAATGGTACTACAGATTATATATTGCCATGAGCAATAAAATTTTGCCCTTTCTTATTGCCGTTCAAATTCTCCACGGTGTCAAATTTCATCAGCCAAAAACTTAATGTGCTATGTATATCTGGAGATTTATCTGAGTCAGTAAAATTGATCCAATGGTCAGAAATTAAAATGAAGACAAATGAAAGACATTCTAAGGAGATGATCTAAATTGGTATTTGATTGTGCCACTTGTATAATTTAAAATATATATCACTTATTGCTCTTCGTATTTTCTTAAAGTCATATATATATATATAATTATATCCTCACTTCCTTAATTAATACTTGGAGTATTTATCAAATAATTACTTGTGGCATCTGGTGCGGCAGCCTTTTAAGTCACCAAAACCGGGATTTGTCAGCATCTGTTAATCCCGTCTTCGGTGGCCAATTCAAATTTAATATTTATACTTTTCACAAGATTGAAACCAGTTAGCGTCCATTTATATTTAAAATTAATATGTCAATATCCATTTATATTATTTAATGTGTAGAATCTTCTTTATATTATTTTAATTTCATAGAAATTAACATGTGCTACAATGACTGAATGTGAACCTAAAATTCGGATGAAAAGGAATCTAGAGAACAGGTTTAGCATTAAGATATATATATATATATATTATCAACTCTGTGTGCTGCTGCAGAAAATGAAACTATGTATGTTTGGTTTCTATAAAAGCCATTCATAATATTTCTCAATCCTCATAAGGCATATGGAAAATCTTTGTCAAAGATGAATTAGAGGTTTCCAAGTCTCATCACAGGCTTCACAATATTGCCTGCCTCTCACATGAAACTTGAGAAGCTTGTTATCAAGAAATTTAAGAGCTCACGTACTTCCGATAAAGATCATTAAGTGTTGGTGTATATTTGTATCTTTATAAGCTTCTTCAAGTTCTCTGTATTAATCCAGTAACACCCAGATTTAGCTCAGGCATTTAATCCAAGTAATTTGAAGTTTTAAAAAAGGTTCAAGTAAGAGTTTGACTGAGGGATTTTTTTTAAAAAAATATTTTTCAATTTAAATGAGACTTGGTATGAAACTAAAAGGAAGAAAACCCTACTAATTAAATTAAAAAAAGGATAAAATTTGGTAATCGTATAGTGAACAGGAAAAATATATACATAAGACGTTCCCCCCAAAAAAAAAAAGAACAATTAGTTAAACAATTTATTAGCCTTCGATAATATATTATGGATATTCAACTTCGAAACCTCAATGTAAAATATACAATTTATAAAACAAATTAATATATATATATATATATAGTGTTATATCAGAGTTTAAAACCTAAACATTTACTCACAATCTCACATATATATTTTCTTACCTTCATTACCTCAAGTGACCTATGCACCCTATATATTAGCATACACTACTAGAAAAATGATTTTTTACGTCGGTTATTTTTTATTATTTACGTCGGTTGTAGAGGTGACGTAGATCAGGCTGACGTAGAAAATACGTCATCTACGTCGGTTCCAGAACCGACGTAGAAAAGATATTTTCTACGTTACTTGTATAAATAACCGACGTGAAAATTGCTATTTTGTGGGGAAAAAACTAGGCATGAGTTTCGGGAACGTTTGTGTTACGTCTTCAGGAACGCTTTCAAAACGTTTTAGAAAATTTCGGAAACGCTTCTAAAAAACGCTCCCGAAACTCCTTTTTAAAGAAAAAAAATTTAATGTCGTTTTTTCCCCTTGTCCCTATATTTCAACTATTCTAGCAATTCCATAAGATAAAACCAATAATGAATGAAAAATTCCAAAATAATATACAACTAATCAACTCTAAATTCTAAAACCTTAGAGCCTAAAATAAATGGTTCCAAATTCCCCATCACAACCTTTCATCAGGGTTAGCTACCATACCTATGAAACACACAAGAGCTATCATATCATGCATCATAAATATGTTTGTATTTGACCCTATACACTGGATGCTGAGTACTATCAACTAACATAATGAATAAAAAAATCAAAAGAGGGTCATGGAACAAGAACCCAAAGCATCTAGATATGTCACTGCTTGCTAACATACATGTAAATCCAAAGAAAATACAAGGAAAATAAGCCCAAAGAGAGTACAAACAAAATTTGAAACTAATTTTATATTACATTAAAGTGATATAAAGCACAAACATATGATAAAAAAAATTAAATTAAGAGATATGATTCGAAACAATTATAAATGCTTCATCAAAGTGCAGAAAGCAAAATATATTATGCTCCTGTTGCTTTGGGGCATCCTTTAATCCAAAGTGGTAATGTACCTTGAATTTTGTGGTAACACTTAGCTTTTGGGAATATGCTACTTGTGTAAGGGACCAACTACAAGCTTCCCGAATTGCAAAAGCATGTGGGCTGCAAATACCTTAGGAAGATGGCATGTACATGAAGATAGAAGTTGAATGGAATCCAAGTGCAATAGATCCCTGTTCTTCTCCAAAAATCTAGTTGTATCATAGGTGACCTAAGGGGAGGAACAATTTGAACTATCACAGTCAGGTAGGATCAACAAACTTAGTAAATGTCTTGCATTTTAGAATAGAGATAGCATTTGGGAGTTACAGAATATGAAACTTCAATCAAAATTTCTGCACAAGGAGCACATCAAAAGCTTATTAAATCAGATAGCATCATAATAAAATATGTAAACTGATAAAACCTCTAAAGAAGGAAACCAAACAGAGCATCCATATGAAAAGATAAATATAGGTATAGTTTTTTAACACTTGCAATAAAATTCTTCAAGCTACTAAGAACTTGATTTGGGATATCAAACCTTTAGAAAAGGAAACCAAATAGAGCAGAAAAATTTATATTCAAGAAAGGAAGGTTCTCACTGAATCATAATGAGCAGGAGCACAATAAGAGTAGCCACAACCCTTTGATGGAAAATGATGAGTCCTCCTTTATTTTGCCCCGTGGCAAAGAGCCAAATAAGAACCAAACTGAAGTATCCATGAAGGATAACCATTAATCCAACACAATTGTTCTTCTGCACTAATGACAACTTTACCATGAGAACCTGAGGAAGAATGCCTTTTTGAAAAGAAAAAAATTTCTGATGTGCATATGCTATTAGATAAAACTAAACTAATAATAATTTTGCACACGATTAGATAACACCAAAGTTTCAATGATGTAAAAAAATTTCTGATGTGCATAAGTTATTAGATAAAACTGAACAAATTGCATCATTCCATTAAAAAAGAAGAAAAAGACAACTTTATTAGCATAAGACAATATGCACTAACAAACTGATCATACAATTCACAATATATATATATATATAAATTGAGGTCACAAAAGAAAATAGGAACAAAATGAAAGTAGCACCAGCAGATGTAGGCAAGGGACACGATTTTCCTCACATAAATTAATCTTTATTTCAAAACTATAGAATATGCCGAATAAAACTTATATGCTTACATCAACTTTCTTTTATAAATGATTTCCTTATTAATAATCACCAAGTCAAAAAAGAAAGGACCAAAACCACCTGAAGAACAATTAAACTAAGGAATTAATTTAGGCTTGATGCATTTATTGGAAGTGACATTTCCATTTATGTATTAAAATTGCAGTTAATTGAACACTCTCAAGTCTCAATAGATAGAAGATGGTAACACAATCCACTGTCATATGTATCTGTTCCATTTGGAAAATAGACAAAAAATAATGATAAAAATTCTTATACAGGCTCAAAAAAATGGAAGGCAATAAATATATTATATTCAAAGGGAGCAGTACAACATACTCTTCGTTTTGGCTATGGACAGCAAGGGTTGGAAAAAGGGGACCCTCCTTGTAAACTGTCCCAACTACTTGCCCATTTTTGCTGTCATGAAAACATTAAAAAATTTAACATTAAATAACTTTATAACAAGAAGAAACCCCCTAGCAGTGCCAAGGGATTTGAAATATTTTTGAAACTTTTACATGACAGGAGAAGAAACATAGAAGTAGATAAAATAATCCATCATCCCTATGATAGCCATAGTTATTGGGCTCCCACCTACCATAAAACAAGGGGAAAGATATAATAAAAATCACATTTATATCTAAACATACAAATAAAATAAAATGCAGCAAAGAATGGATTTAGTAGCTTCAATCTATTTTATCATGCAAGTTTTGGAACTCAAAATTTCCCTTCTTTCCAGTGCATATGAGCATCTTTGAGTGGCAACTTTACATCACCCTCCCACACAAATAAGGAAAAGGAGCAGAGAAAAGCCAAATGAAGACAACTTTTACAGGTTTTGCACACTAAATCACAAGCATGCACTAATCATAGACTGGGCTAGGTATGTAACAACTGTATCCTAAAGTTCTATTCATTCAGTCACAATCCAGAATTCCAGGGGAAAAATGATTTTCAGTATTAATTAACTAATAAGAATTATCTCATGTTTAAACAATTTTTACTTATCTCCTCCACTGTTTTAATTTTCATCAATTCAAGGGGCTCATAAAATACAATATACATATATATGTGTGTGTGTGTGTGTATAGAATATTAAAGACGATCAAGCAGAGGAAATAGAGATTCTACACTCATTCCTTTTGGATCACTTCGGTTCATATAGATACAAGTGCATTACAACAATGAGCCAAGCATCCTTATGATTCATATTAAAGGCTTCTTAGCCTTAACGACAACAACTATGGAAGAAAGTAAAACAACAATATTATACATGCTTCAGATTCATATTAGGTTCACAATGAATCTGATTCATATTGGGTTCACAATGAATCTGAAATTGCCTCCAACAACAAAGAATTTTGATCCTTTCATAGTGAAGCAACCCAAGCAAAACAATTCAAACTTCTAAGCATGTTTAAAAAGAGTACTAGCCATGTCAACAGTGACTGGAGTTCAGAGTTAAGAAGGAGGAAGGAAAGAATGAAACAAGTGACAAAAGTTCAAGCCAAAGCACCTGAACAGAGGTAGGAAGGATGGAGGTCACCGGCCAAGGTTTGAAGGAGTTCAATCTGAAGTTTCGGTCACCGTTTGAAGGATCTGTGTTGCAGAGGTCACCATGCCATCACCGAACCTGTAATAGAGGTCATCATTCCAAGTCACTGTCACCGTATGAAGGAGGATCTCGAAGGTTGAGATGGAGATCACTGTCCTATCACTGAAACTGGAACAACGAAGGGAGGCTCAAGAAACAGAGGAGCTCGGAGGTTAAAGGAGGTTACCGTACCTAAAGAAATGGAAGAGCTCGGAGGTTGAAGAACGTCACCATGCCGGAAGAAACAGAGGAGATCGGAGGCTGAAGAAGGAGGTTCAAGCGAAACTGGAACAAGAAATGGAGGTGCACGGAGCAGGGATGTTTGGACCGAAGAATGAGAATCTGGGAACAAGGAAGGAAACCTAGGATTTGAAATGGGGAAGGATGATTAAAATATTATCTCTATTTGTGCGTTCGTTTCTTTTGGAACCAAAGAGAAAAATGTGCATTTTCAAGAATAGTTTAATAAATTTATTTTATTTTTTTCATTTCTACATCGGTTGTTATTATAACCGACATAAAAATTATAATTTCTACTTCAAATTTCAAATTAACCGACGTGAAAAATTAAATTGATATAATTTATTTACAAAATTGTCACTAATCTTTTTATTACGTCGGTTCTACATACAACCGACGTAAAAAAATAAGACGTAAAATTACATTTTTCCACTTGTGATAATGCATTCCTTTAACATTTGCAACATTATTTGCAAGCAACATCATTCCTTGGGAGTCCCCAGTCCCACATCTATGATAATCCCCATTCCTTAATGTAACACCCCTCATGGTATTTTGTTAGTTTTGTATTCAGGATCGGAGGAAAACAGGATGGAGGAAGCTCGAAGTGGAGTCTGGAGGAGCTCCACGCCGAGGCCTGAAGAAGGTCCGCCGCGGCGAGTGATGTCTAGTAGCATTTTCTGGAAATTTTACGGCGACGCCGCGGCAAGGATCGTGATTTTTGGTTAAATCCAAATCATTTCAGTCGATCGGAAAGAAAGAAACGAAGAGAGTTTTCGAGAGCTTTGCGAGAGTTTGCGATTTCCGGCGGTTTGGAGCGATTTTCGGACTGAGGGAGCTTGGATTCAAGTTGGTAAGTGTTCCCTACTCGTCCCTCTTCACTTTTCTTCGGTTGGATTTGGGATTTTCGGTTGTGAGGTTAGATTTCCAGTTTGTGATGAAATCCACCGATTGAAATGGATGTCTTGGGGTTTATGAAGTGTGTTTCAGTGTTATTATTGCTTTGGTGTGAGTTTTGAAGGGATTATGCCTGTTTAGAGCTTAACCCTAGGTTGTTCTTGGTTGGGAGTATGAGGAATCCGAGTGGTATGGATTTGTGTGGTGCTTGAATGGGTCCTAAGAGCTAGTTGTTGCATGAAAGAGTTGTTGGAACCTTGGGTTATGCTTAATTGGCTGGATTGTGATGTTTGGATATTGGTATGTTTGGTTATTTGAGATTTGTGGTATTGTTAAGGTTGTGCGATTACTCAGAGGAAGCTAGTCATGGGATTGGTGTCCAAGAGAACTTGTGGAACTCGTAAGAGCATGGTATTGACAGCTTGACGTAACCAGATGTTTGTTTTATGTGATTATATGTTAATATATCTATATGTACGTATATGCATGTTCCTTTTCATACCACGATATTGATTATGTGTGTATGGTTTCTCTACATATTGTGGTATGCACGGCTTGTTGATAGATGATGATTGTATATGTCATGATGTGTAGCATCCCCATACCATTGCATGCTAGTATGTCATATGATGTGTGATATGATGATATATGTATATGTATATGTGTGTAGAGGCATGTTGGCATGACATTGACATCATCACCATATGATTGCATTGTGAGAGATGGATGACGAGGTGATGATGATGAGATATGATGTGATACAGATCCCTGTCGCTAAATCCTCTTCATGGGAGAGCCAGGTGGCAGAGGACATGATATGATATGATATCCCTGTCACTAAATCCTCTCTTGGGAGAGCCAGGTGGCAGTGGATTTAGGGATGCACCTTCTCTAAATCACCATTAATTCGTGATGGTCCAGGGAAAGGAGAGCCACGGTCTGAGCTCTAGTGTAACCATTGGCCCGGTTGCATTAGGGTAAGGTGAGCTTAGTGATGTCCCGGAATCGGTCTTCACCGACTGTTGGAAGGGAATCATCTATTAAAATGTCTTATAATGTCGACAGCTTGTAGTTCTAGCCGTGTATAAGGGAGAACATGCATACCATTCATTAGCATTGCATTACACGACTGTGTGGGTCAGTATATATATATATATATTATATTGTGTGTGGTTATTCCCGGTTACTGAGACGTTGTCTCATTCCCATCTCCCATGACTAATCCTTTCAGGTGACGGTTCTGGCATTAGTCCGGAGAAGCCGCAGGAGTAGCTGTATACGTGAGAATAGTTTATGTAATGTTTGTAATTTGGATAATGTAACCCATGCCAAGTAGGATAGAAGGTTTTGTATTGGACGTATGATGTTATCAGATGGTTATATGTATGTGGTATCATTGTGTTGTGTATGCCTGTTGTGTCGATTTTCATAGTGTTGGCTATTAGGGTGTCGGAATGGTTGTGCTGGTGAGCCTTGAGTGCTTTTAGGCCCTGGTGGTGTATTTTAGGGCCTGTAGCCCGTTTGTCAAGTTGGAGTTCAAGGGGGTCAAATCTTAGAGGAGTGGTTCCTATGAGGTGAAACCTCTTTGGACAAGTTTGTTTAGGGATTTTGGACCTATATGGTTGGTTTTTAAGTGACCAGTTGCCTTGGGTGGTAATTGGAGGTGGTTAGTGGTGAGTTTTGGTCAATAAGTGGTTAAAATGGTATCAGGGGTTCAGAATCTCCATATGGAGTTGGATTGTAGTGAAAGTGGTGTTTATTGTTAGATTGGGGCTAGATTGACTTGTAGGAGTTAGAATCAAGTTAATCGGAGATCGGAGCATAAAGTTATGCATGTCGGAAGTTCGGCCTAAATGTTGAAGTTGCTGATGTGGTTCATCAGCAAGGGGGCGTCGTGGCGCCATCAGTTCAGGCCGCGGCGCCAGGTTTCCAGAAGCGATGTTGAGACAGGGGAGGTTGGAGCCGCGGCGGTATTATAGCGGTCACGGCCCCAGCCCAGTTTTTGGCATTTTTGGGACCGTTTTCACTGTTCTGAGGCATTGGAGAGTTGTTTTGAGTTGTTTGGGTTGTATAATGGAAGTCTTGGTTAAGTATGGAGGTGTTGGAGTGAGGTTGTTACACTTAACAAAACATACGGAATCATGATTCCTCAACATTTTTTTTCTTTTTGTTCTGTTTTTTAAAACACCATCAAGCTCAACTCACACCCCTTCCTTTCCCCCAACTTCATCCAACATGGCACCAACAGCGACCTCACTAGCAACAACTTCATCTGACACCAACACCATCTTCTCCACTTCCTCTCATTTATTACTCTTCTTCCTTCAAGGCAATGACACCAGCAACCGTTCCAATACCATCGTCCTCTTGCTTCATTTGTCTAGGTGAAACATCGTACTTCATACATAGTTTATATATATATATATACTCTGGAAGACAAAAGACACTAGACTAAACCACCAATTCTCTGTAACATCCTAGATAGAAATCAAAACCCAAAAACACACCAAAGCAAGAAAAAACATCACGAAAGTGGCAAAAATAGTGGATAGCGCCATGGCTTATGCTATAGTGCCGCGGTGGCAAGAGAACACTTTGGATGAAAATGAAAAAGAAATAGAGGAGTTTGGTGCCACGGCTTGGACAATGGCGTCACGATACCATGAACTAATATGATATCAGCAATTTGCTAATATTTATGATGGATTTTAGATGCACATAAAATTCAATCCCAATCTTCGATGAACATGATTTTAACTCCTATAGGTCGTTCTATTTTCACTTTAATTGTGAACACTAATCACATATCAAAATAACTCCGTATGAAGATTTTGGACGTCTGAGACCGAAATGGTAAGTTTTAGACTAAAACATGGTGCTTGGGCCTCCCAATTCCAAACCATACCACCAATGCCAAAACCAACACCTGACCCAAGTCTCAAATGTAACAACCTACTCTCATAAGCCCTAAATACAACTCCCAAAACATCAAAATGGAGAAAAACTCCGAACAACACCAAAAATAGACTGGGTTGCGGTGAGTTACAGTGCAACCACAGTCTGAGAGAGGCAGAACCACTTGGCACCACGACCAAGTTCCTGGCACCACGGCCAAGCTCCTGGCACCACAGCACCCCCTGCTGATACTATATTAGCATTTTGATGATTTTTGGAGCAAACTTTTGACATGTACAACTTTATGCTTCGACCTTTAATTGACCTGATTCTAACTCTCACAAGTCAATCTCGTCTCAATCTAACTGTAGACACCTATTTCACCTCAATCTATCTCCGTATGGAGATTTTAGACACCCGTGACTGATTTGATTACTTTTTGGCCAAAACTAACCATCAACCAACTCCATTTACCACCAAAGGCAATTTGGCATCTTAGGATCATTCATATAGGTCCTAATCAACACAATCAATTTGTCTAAGGAGGTTGTACCCCAGAGAAACCACTCATTAGAGATTTGACCCCTTTGAACTCCAATTCCACATAATGGGGTACATGCCCAAAACACACATACAAGCCCCAAAACCCTATTTGGGTTCATACATGTAGCCAATCAGGCTCACGGGCATGTGCTCTAGCAACAATGGCCTATACTGGGGTGCATATCATCATCACACATATACAACCTATGCCTAGCACATATCCATACTTAACATATATCATTCCTCATCATTAATTTCATCACATAATCATCTATATCATCCAAACATCTATCATCACAATCATCCTATCATCACATAGCATACAGATAATACTCTTAAGACACTCATATAAACACCAAACCATAACAACCTACTTGGCACAATATTACATAAACTGAATTACATATTACTAGTTATACTTGAAATTCCTGAATACGGAGAGGCGTATGACTCTTTGGTTTTCTTCGAACTAGTACTAGAGTCTTCACCTGAAATGTTAGTCGTGGGATGAGACATATGTCCTAGTAACCAGGGGTAAACACATACATACCCATAATCATATTTTCATGCTAATAACAGATATAATTCATCATCAATACAGCATGCATGATATGCAGACACCAATCCCATCAATACATGGCTAAAACCATGAGCTAGTTACTATGATAAGGTGTAACACCTTATCAAAACAAACCTCCATTCTTGACCAATTTCTTTAACTATTAGCTAAACACTACCCAAATTTACTTCCCAAAACATCAAAGCAGCAAAAAAACACCTGAAAGGCACTAGAATAAGATGAGGCCGTGACATGCTACAGAACTGCCAGGCTCAGCAAAGTTTGGGTTGGCCAAGCGCGGCGCTAGCATCAGAATCCATATCAGCAAACTGTTAATTTTTCGGGCCAACTTCCGTCATGCATAACTTTGTGCCCTAACCTCCGATTGACCTGATTCTAACTCCTACAGGTCACTCTCATCATTATCTAACTATGAGCACCAATTTCACTCTAATGCAACTTCATTTGGAGATTCTAGATGCCCAACACCATTTTGGCCACTTTTTGACCAAAACCCTCTAATTGCCACCAAAGGCAAATGGACACCAAGGACCATTCACTCAAGTCCTATTTGGCTCAACCAACTTGTCCAAGGAGGTTTTACCCCAAAGAAACCTCTCCTTTGAGAATTGACCCCATTGAACCCCAAAACCACATAATGGGCTATGTGCCCAAAACTCACATACATAACCCAAAACCACTTTTGGGCTCTCACATACGGCCAATACTCACAAGACACTTATACAGACCTCATATACTACATACTAACAATACTCCTTAGGAATACTCAGAACATGCAATACACTCGATTACCATCCACTTGGCATAATATTACATAAACTAAATTACAAATATAATTATACTTGGGATTCTCGAAGATGGAGAGGCCTGCAACTCCTTGGTCATCTTTGAAATAGTACTAGAGTATTCACCTGAAATGTTAGTCATGGGGGGTATGAGACAATGTCTCAGTAACTGGGGACAACCATACACATACTATAATATCATCAATACTACACACGTATGCAAATAATGCAGTGCAACGCCAATATCATGAGATGCATGTCTCCCTCCACATGGTTAGAACCACGAGCTGTCATTATAACATGATATTTCGTATAGGTGATTCCCTTCTAACAGTCGGTGAAGATTGATTCCGGGACATCACCAAGCTTACCTTACACAAGTACACCAGGCCAAAGGTCACACTAGTGATTAGATTGTGGTTCTCCTTCCCCTGGACCACCGTAAATTAGTGGTGATTTAGGGAAGGTGCAATCCACTGCCTCCTGACTCTCCTAACCATAAGAGAGGATTTACTATTCCATCCTATCGCCAAATCATATCATCATTATGTCATTTCACAGTCCACTACCACATGACTCTCCCAAGAAGAGGATTAATGGCAAGGATCTTTTCACATCATCATATCTCATCTCATCACCACCTCCCAATACACCACATCTCTCTATGCTCATGGGGTGGTGATATATATTTCATGCTAACATGCCTCAAAACATGCACAAATATATCATCATCACAATCATTATCATGTTCATGCTAGCATACAATGATATGAGGGTACCACAGTCATGTATGCACATATACAAAATCATACTCATCATCATCATATATTCACATTAACACATATATATCATCATCATATACTATCTCGTTTAGCCGTATGCATACCACGATATATAGAAAAACCACACACATACACATAATGATATCGTGGTATGAACGGAGACATGCATATATATATATATACACCAATATATAACATAAATATACAAGCATTCGGTTACCTCGGATTACCGATACCATACACAGGGGCTTAGACGAGCCTCCAGAGCACCCAATCACGAACTATATGCCTCCAATTAGCCAATCAACCACTACAACAACATAATACCTTTAATTAACATAACTCCCATAACACTAAAATCCATAATCTAGCCGTCCAAGCTTTACTCGGAGTTTTAACAATGTACCAACAGACCAATAAACCTTAAACTATTATTCAAACACACACCAACACATGCAACTTCAGATTTCCACTTCCTTTCCTAATTTTCAACCTAGGGTTTAATTCAAACTCATCATAATCCAACCAAAACTTATATCCAAAGCTTCCTAACACCACATAACATTTCTACAACACCAAAACAAGCATTTTAATTGGTGGATTCTTCCCCAACTCGAAAACTCACATACTCCCACCGATTTCCAAACCAAAATCGAAAAGAAAAGAGAGAAAAGGAAGCAAGATCAACTTACCAACCATTAATCAAGCTCCCTAGGTCCAAAAAACATCCCCTCAGGTCGGATTTTGCGTGCCCTAGCAGAGCTTCTCTGTCACTCCCTCCGTTTCTTTCTTCGCTCGATGTCTAAATTGATCTTGATATAAACCAAATGTCTGACACTCGCCGCGGCTCCATAAATGTATATTTTGAAATAAGCACATTGAGTGGAGCACTTTCAATCTTTTTCAAATTCTTGCTTTCAATAGGTATTTGACTGAAAAATCAACTAGTTCATTAATATTTACAACAAAGACAAATCATGGACTAAAATTTGGATTGAAGGGAGAATCGAATCTGGAAAATGAGTCAATACTTAGCACTAAAATATCTATATAAAGCCACTCGTATTCTTGGTCTCACATAATTCATGAAGCAATAAAATGAGATAAACATATAAACACTCAAATTCTTTGTGGAATATATATATATGGGAGGGGTTTCCAAGTGTCATCATAGGCTTCCAACACTGTGGCTTTACAGTATTGGTTACCTCTGATGAAACTTGAGAAAGCTTATTATGGAGCAATTAGAGAGCTTACTCCTTGATCACATTAATAAGTATTGATTGGGTATGCTGTGGGTGGGTGTGTATGTTGATTAGCTTCTTTTTAGTTTTCTACGTGAAAGAAATTTCATATATCTTCACTTTAAATATGCTCTTTCGATTCTCTTTCATTTCTTTTCTCTTTTTCTTTTTCTTTTTCTTTTTTCTCTTTTTTTTTTTGACCCTAGGGTATATATACTCTTCAAACTCCCTAATTAACTGTTCATTGGAAGAAATTGCACTTATTCATATCTTCATCTTCATCCTTTCAGGATTTGGCCACAGCTACAGTAGCAGACTTTTGTGCCAAAAAAAAAAGAAGTCAACAGCTGCCCTAAATTATTTTTCTAAAAGGAGAATTTGCAAATTGAATAAAGAAAATATCAAATTGAGTAGATGGTTTGTAATTTTTCTTAGGCTAAATTGCACAAATTAAAACTCCCTAAACTTTGAATCATGTGCAAATAGTTAATCTTGTCCTACAACATTTTTGTCTTACGACAATAGTTAATTTTGCAACAGGTATAAAAGTATTGTCTAAAATATGAATAGGTAACAGTTTTCTTAGTGTAATATTAGTCTTAACTTTAAAGAACAAATATTGAATAACACTTGATAATTGTTGCCTAAAGTAAAATAGGCAACAATCTTTTACTTGTTCTCTTTTATTATTAAAATAGGTAACAAAAAATATCCGTTGCATATAAGTTTTCTATTTAAGTAACATGAGTAAACCATTTCCTAACATCAATGGGAACGATTTACCCAATAGGCAACAAGTATTATTTGTTATTCATTTAAACAATATCAGATAACATGTACAAAACTGTTGCATATATTACTTTAGGCAACATTTTTCAAGTGTTACTCAATATTTGTTCTTTAAAGTTAAAACTAATAATGACACCAAGAAAACTGTTGCCTATTCATATCTTAGGTAACACTTTTATACCTGTTGCAAAATTAATTGTTATCATAGGCTACAATTATTATGACAAAGTGGTATATGAATTTGTTTTCTTTAATGATATATCAAGTTTGATCTCATTATATTATTTTAGGAAGCAATTTTTTCCTTAAATATTCAATTATATAATATATATATATATATTTATTAAATATTACCATAAACTAACAAGTATGACACTTTGGAGGCATGGTCATTGAACATTTAAGCATAAAGGAGGACATGAGTTCGAAATGTGATAGGACCAAGATATAATGTGATAATAGATTATTTTGTGTAATGATCATAAATTGGCAACATTTAAAATACTGTTGCCTTAGTTAGCTAGTTACAGTAGGAAAACAGTTGTCATTAAAATTATAAGTAACAGCTAAAAACTATTGGCAAAGGTGCCAACAACTGAAAACTATTACCAAATTGAGCATACAAAACCATTGCCTATTGTCAACAGTTTTGTCGTCCATGACTATAAAGTCTAAAAAACCGTTACCTTAAATAATAGGTAACACTGACTAACTCTACGCCCAAAAATTGTTACCAATATATAGGGAATAGTTTTTGGCTCTATGGCTACATTTTTTCATTGTTGCCGTATGCCAAAAATGTTGTAGTAATCTTAATCTATAAAAACCTGGTAAAAAAAAAACCTATCAACTTCCAAATTTGTGCAATTCCCTGCCATTAATTAGTCTGTTATTTCATTAATAGAATATAATAAGTAATTGACCATATACCCTCTCAAACTTTGCTTTTTTTATCCGGATAACCCTCTTAAATTTTGTGTCATGGATAAATAACCCCCTTTATTTTCATGTCAAACGCTAATATTTCATTTGTCATGTTATATTACGTTAGTAAAATATCAGAGTAATTAACAGCAAGAAAGTTATTTGCAATTAACCTAAAATTCATGGGGATTATGTATTCTGCATATACTAAACACCTCTTTTTTTTTTCCAAAACACGATCTTCTTGAAATATATGACTTTTTACTGTTCTATTATTATTGTTGTTGTTGTTATTGTTATATTATTATTATTGTTTCTTTTTCTAAACTTTTTTTTACTGAAAAGACTAAACGAGTAATATAAACATAAAAATAATATATATTTGATAAAGAAAGAAAAGCATGTAAATATTCTCAGTCATTAATTCAGTGCGTCAACTGCAGAGAATAAACAGGCAAAAGACAGTCAGCATCTTTCTATTTTGATTACATTCTGTCACGCAGAAAACGAGTGTAAATACACAAACAAGAAAATGATTTAAAAGACACTTTTCTGGATTTGGCCACAGCTACCACAGTAGATTTGTGCCAAACAAAATTAAAAGAGACTTCGGAATTGAAAAAGAAAATATCAAAGTGGATATTTGTAATATTTTTCTTATTTTAAAATATTACTTGATATCTTGCATTACATAGTTTAATAAAAAAGGTGAACCATGACTTCCCTGAAACATCGATCGGTGCTTCATACACATTTGTGATAAGTCTAATCATGGTGGTGGGATGCGAATTGATATCGATCCAAACTTGCAAAGAATTCAGAAACTCTTAGCGTGCACAGTATTATTGAGAACATCTTACTTTTCATTGTTTATCATCATCATCATCATTATTTCTTTTTTAAAAAAATTCTGTTTACTGAAAGGACAAAACTAACGATAAACATGAAAATTAATATCTCTGATAATGAAGGGGGGAAAAAAGAAACAGATGCTCTTCATTTGGCCTTCCAACTTTTATAAGACATGTAAATATTCTCAGTCCTTAATTTAATGTCAACTACTAGTACAAAAAAGGCTTTTAACATCTACATTTTAAATCAGGTAAAAAAAAACTAATCTAAAAAAATAGAATCTGTGGCATTTTTGTAAATAATCTGTGAAGTGTAGGACTTACTAGATCGGTTATAAAAATAGCCTGTGTATAAAATACTTTCTAGATAGGCTAAAAAAAGGCACCAACCTAAAAGATAAAGCAATATAATAAAAAACAATTTTTTCACTTTTTTAGATCTAATGGCAAACCCACCTATCTACAAAAGTTCGCCGCATTCTAAAATTCACTTTTTACTTCCTTGCCATTCTTCCTCATTTTTGACATAGCCCTTTCCCACCCGTGTTTTGGAAAATATATCGCCCTCAAAACACAGTCCACTCCTTCGCACAACCATCACCGGTCTCTCTCTTAGTGAGTCGTCTTCTTCCTCTTCCTCTTACACAGCTGTGCGCAACCCATCACTAATTTAACTTCATTGGCCCTTTCTTCCTCACCATGCGTTACGTCTTGGTGGGTTAAAAATATTATGACATCATAGTGGGACGTCACAGGTCTTGGTGGGTATATTCTATTTCAATTTGCTGTTAGTCATGACCACATCGTGAAAACAATATTTGTTCATCTTCCTTGTCACTTTGAAGGCGTCTTCGGGTCATGGGTCTGCAAAAGTTTGGAGCTTGTGATTTAGGTTAGTATCTCTATGTTTTCTTTCCCTTTTTCCCTTGTAATTGACTGCCATTATATTTGTTAATTTCTTTTTCATTCATCATTGCTACTAGTTTGGGATGTGCTACTGATATATTTTGTGAAAGTAGATATATGATTTTGTCATCCCTAAGACAAAATATCTTCAACTTCTATTGACATTATTGATTTACATCTTCGTAAAATACTTCATCCAATTGGGTTAGCTCGGGCACTAAATAAGGTGTTGGCACAATTTAGTTATGTCTAGCACTAGGTCATTCTTGGCTGAGTTAGGACAGGGGTTGAAAAATTCAACTTGTATGTGTTTCAAACCAAGCACTAGAGTGACACTTTTGAAGTGGCTTGTGTAGGCTAAGGTTATTCTTAAAATATATGCTGAGCTTGCCTCAAGTGTAACGGCAAATACTATAAAAGTTGAGATGCCACTACCAACATATACCACTAGGTGTGATTCTATCCTCTGAATATTATTGAACAAATGTACTGAAACATCTTCAATAGTGTTCTGTCTTTAATTGAAATTTTTGGTGTAAAAAGTTATTCAAAAGTCCAAAATAAACTTAAGGAATTATGAAAGAAAGTGAATTCAGATGGAAATAATCATATATTGTAATTAACTAAAAAATGCAAGAAACCTTTTCTTTTTTCAATTTGAATTGATCCCCATAAAGCTATTTAGTGTTAATGAAATGTGTATTAATGGATTGTTCATTTTTGTTGTACGGTCAATTTTTTGTGATTATTTGCATGTTCATGTTGTTCATGGCATTTATCATCTGAAGGCTAAACATGTGTTTTATAAGGAAAGAGTTCAAGGGACCATTATAACAAATCAATATTAAAGGGATTTCCGACATTACTTGGCATCATATGCTAGACAAACTTGAAAGTGTGCAACTAGTAGATTGGGGGCATTTTTTGTAACCATAATGGCATTTTAATAGATCACACTAATTGCTTGTTTTGGACTATGCTTGCTAGTTTTCTAATTTTTATTACATTTGAGGACTTTAGACATTGTGGAGATAATCTCTAATAGTCTATTTGGTTTTTGCCTTTTGTTGTAATTCTTTCGAGCTTTTTCTTGCCTTTTCATCTTTAAAAAATAAAAAACAAAAGGAGAAGAAAGACGATAACAATGCATTAAGTGAGTACATTATTAATAGCATACATTAGAGAAAAGAACTTTATAGCATACATAAATATTGGATCATGTATTGTTCTTAATGTGTGTTGGAGATTATCTTAGCTGACGGGAAGTAAACTCGATGATGTTTGCAGGACCAGAGGAACCAAGATCGAAGAAAGAAGCAAAACAGGACAAAATCTGAAATTTGAAATAGAGAAGAGTCACGCCATGGCAAGGTATAGGGCTGTCACGGCGAGATACTCATGGTAACTCAAAAATTTTCTGGGCTGAGAGCACTCACACTACGGCAAACTTATCTCCCGCTGTAGTGCCAGACCGGAAACTTGTTTAAATCAGACAAGTTTTAGTCAACAAAACAGAAAGAATCAAAGGAAGAAATGGAGTAGCTGTATTAGGGTTCAAGAAGTCTAGCCTTTGAGGGTGATTTTAGGCCTTGAAGAGCTTCAATCTTGATTAGTAAGTGATCCCTAACCTCCTTTCCTCTCTTTTCTCCATGAATTTTGATTGGAAACCATGGGAGTATGCTATATTTTGGATTAGTCGAGGTTTCAACCTAGTAAAATGCTTATATTGGTGTTGTCAAAGTGTTATGTAGTGTTAGTAAGCTTTAGGTATGAGTTCTGGTTGGATTGTGATGAGTTTGAGTGAAACCCTAGGTTAGAAATTGTGAAGGGAGTGTGAAATCTAAAATGTATGATGATAATTATGATATGGATGATTAATTAGAGCTCATTAGTATATAATTATGTTGTGGAAACTATGGGTAAAGCTTAAATGGTTGAGTTATGGATTTTGATTAAGTTGTACATTATATTAATTGGGAATCTTATGATATTGTAGTGTTTTAATTGGATAATCGGAGGTGACTCAGCTCATACTTGCTTTGAAGACGGTGGTTTAGTTATGGTTGAGTTATGGTTTAGCCCATGTTTGTGGTATCAGCGATTTCAGGTAACCAGGTATTGTGTTTGTATGTTAATTGTTGGTTGTATTTATATATATATGCATGTTCCCGTTCATACTTTGATATTGTTATATATGTGTGTATGGTTTTTCTATATATATATAGTGGTATACACATGGCTAGATGGGGTACGAGTCTAGATTTTCAGTATTAATATGCGATAATGATGAACAGGTAATTTCATAACATGACATTGATGAGTATGATAATGATGATTATTGCATTATGACATGACATGAATGTCACCACCACATGAGCATAGTAAGATATAGTGGATTAGGTGATGATGATGAGATGAGTAATGATATGATGATGATAGGATGAAAGATCCCTATCACTAAATCATCTCCTATGACCCAGAGAACCAGGTGACAGTGGATTGCACTTCCCTAAATCACCACCAATTTGGGTAGTCCAAGAGAAGGAGAGCCACGGTCTAAGCACTAGTGTAACTTTTAGCTAGGTTGCATTAGTATAAGATGAGCTTGGTGATGTCTCAGAATTAGTCTTCACTGACTATTGGAAGGGAGTTACCTATCTAAATGTCATGTGAAGACGATAACTTGTGGTTCTAGCCATGTATGAGGGAGATATACATATCATGACATTTTGCATTTCATTGTACCATATGCATATTTGTGTGGACATATGATATAGGTCATCTGTATTTGTGTTCATGGTTACTGAGACTTTGTCTTGCACACTCCCTTGATAACATTTCAAGTGAAGACTCTGGCACTAGCCAAGAGAAAACCAAGGAGTCGTAGATTTGTCTGCTTTAAGAACATTGTTTGTAATTGGAAGTTTTACCATTCAGTCTATGTAATGATTCATGCCAAGTAAAATTAGGTGTTTATGTATTATTTGGTTATCATGGAATGTTGTGTAATGACATGAATGAATGTGATGATATTGATGATGATGAGATTTAGGTATGTCCCATACATGGTTAATAGGTGTATGATGATGTTATTGTATGCATATATGTATGTATGGTCATATGTGTGAGCCCAAAGGGGGTTTTAGGCCACGTATGGGTGTTTTGGGCTGGTAGTCTATTATGTGGAATTGTTGTTCAAGGGATCCAAATCCCAAAGGAGTAGTTTCTCTATGGTGAAACCTCCTTGAACAAATTGATTAAGTCAAATAGGACCTGTGTAATTGGTCCTCGGTGCCAAATTGTTTTGGATGGAAATTGGGGCTCGTAAGTTGTGAGTTTTGGCCAAAAAGTGACTAAATTGGTCATCGGCATGCAAAATCTCCATATGGAGATGGATTAGAGTGAAATTGGTGTCTATGAGTAGATTAGGATGAGAGTGACTTATAGGAGTTAGAATTAGATCAACTGGAAGTCGGAGTAAAGTTATGCGTATCGGAAGTTAGCCCGAAAAATCAGCAGTTTATTGATATGGTTACTAATACAGGCGCCACAGTGCTAGAAGTTAGGCCATGGTGCCAGTCCCATCTATTTCTAAAATTTCAGAATTCGAAAGCACTCAGGCAGTGGCGATACTGTAGTGGCCACAACGCTGTGTCCAGAAATTCTTGTTTAGCTTTGTTTGACCAGTTTTTTGGGGTTTTAAGTGATTGGTGGAGATTTGTTTTGGTAGATCATTACACACATTATAGTGGTTAGGAAAGAAAAGGAAACAAAATTGAAAGCTAGTATGAATTATGAAGATTTAGTTAGAATTAGAGAATATAAGGATACTCTATTTGGAGATTTTTATGTATTATGTTGTACCCCTCTTCTACTGATATGGAAAGAAGCTTTAGCAACCAAGGTTTACATGTCCCTTTGTCACCTTTCTTCCTTTATTTTCTTGGTCTTCATCATATCTTGCTTTATTGTGCCATTTGTTGTAGGTCTATTTGAAGTTGACTAGTCTTGTTCAAGGAACTTTTACACTTATGTCATTATTTTCACTTTGTGAGCTGCATAATGTAGCATTTTGTTATGGAATTCTTCTAAAATCAATTGTAAAGGCTATTTATTAAGGCTATAAATGCTGATATTTGTTCCTTATCATTGTTCATAGGTCCAGAAGATTCCAAAGATCCCTAGAAAGGAGCTGAACAAAATGCTTTGGTTGTTGGTTCATCTATGCTAGCTCCAGCACCGTAAGTACTCCTTCTCATCCCAATGTTTTTTTTTAGTACTTAGATTATTCTTTTTTGTGACCTTTGAAATAGCACCCTTCTATAGTTATTAAGAACCATTATCTTCTGCAAAATGTTATGGTTTGCTAGATAATCTAATTATATGTGATATTCCAAAGTATCATTTGAAGGGCCTGTTTGTTTTACATAAACTTGGAGAAAGTTATAGATTTCAAAATTTCATCAACTCAGGAGGACTTTTTAAGAAGCTTAAATATTATATAACTTAACTAAGATGAAAAGAAAAGGTATTTTATTTTCAAAAACTTAAGAAAGATGCGATTCCATGTCTTATGAAATTCTCTTTTCCATTTAACATTTCTTTTCATTTAATTTTTATCATGTGAAGAGATTTTTATTACTTGGAAATATTCTCTGTTATTTGTAACAACCATCAGCAACTATCCTAGACTTAGTTTCTAGCTAACGGGAAGTACAATTGATGATGTGTATAGGACCGGAGGAAACCAAGATGGAGAAAGAGCAAAGAGGAGACAGAACCCCCTCACATTATGACCTAAATAGAGGATGCCGCAGCCAACAAGCTAAAACTTGGTTAAATTTTTCAGACAGAAAGGTCTCATACCGCAGCAAACTTACCTACCACCGCGATGCCAGACTTCAAATTGTGATAAATTGGAAACATTAAGTCGACAAAGAAAAGAAAAATCAGAGGGAGAAATAGAGAGCTTCACTAGGGTTTGCTTCTACCGGCCGTTATGAGTGATTTTTGGCCTCTAAGAGCTTCAATCTTGTGGGGTAAGTAATTCTTCATTTCCCTCCTTTATTTTCTCTTCAATTTTTAGACATGAAGCATAAGTAATTTTCATGCATAAAGACGATGGGTTTAGCTTGTGAGTAATTTCGGTAATTTTAGGCAACCAGGTGTTGTGTTTGCTTGTTAATTGTTGATTTGTAGTTAATTATATATTGTTCCCATTCATACCACGATATCACTATGTGTGTGTATGGTTTTCTACATATCGTGGTATGTACACAACTAGTTGTATATAATGAGTATGATGTGTATGTGTGATTTTGTAGCATCCTTATACCATTGCATGTTAGCATGACCATGATGATACTGATGATAATTATTACATATTGTCAAAGGCATGTTAGCATGGCATGAGTATCATCATCACATAAGCATTGTGAGAAATGGCGGATTGGGTGGTAATGATAAGATATGATATGATGATATATATATATATGATATGGTGATAGGATGGAATCTCTGTCGCTAAATTCTCTCTTACGGCTCGGAGAGCCAGGCTATAGTAAATTGTATGTTTCTTAAATCACTACCAATTCGAGGTGGTCTAGGGGAAAGAGATCCATGGTCTAAGTAGTAGTATAACTTTTGGCTAGATTGCATTAGTATGAGGTGAGCTTGGTGATATCCCGGAATTAGTCTTTACCGGTTGTTGGAAGGAAATCACTTATTGAAAATGTCCTATCATGATACTAGCCCGTGGTTCTAGTCGTGTATGAGGGAGACATACATACCATGACATTTTACATTACATTACACCATATGCATATTCATGTGGATAGATGATATAGGGTGTATGTGTTTGTGTTCCCAGTTACTGAGACTTTATCTCACACCCTTCATAACTAACATTTTAGGTGAAGACTTTGGCACTAGTCCGGAGAAGACCAAGGAATCATAGACCTCTCCGCCTTTGGGAGCTTCAATTGTAATTCGATAGTTTTACCACTTTAGTTTATGTAATGACCTGTGCCAAGTAGAGTTATATGTATGAATGTATGACCTTATCATCCTGGGAGCAATGTTGTGTATGTTATATATGATTATGAATGATGATATGATGGTATTAATGAAGATGGACAGTTATATGCATCTGATGATGACTTGGACCTTGGTGTGGGTTAATATGGTTGGATGTGTCTTTTTGAGCCAAAATGGTGACATGTGTAAGCCTAAAGGCAATTTTAGGCCATGTATAGATGTGTTGGGCATGTAGCCCATTATGTGGAATTGGGGTTCAAGGGGGTCAAATCCTAGGGAAGTGTTTCTCTGGGGTGAAACCCTTTTGGACAAGTTGGTTGAGTTAAATAGGACCTATATGAATGGTCTTCAGGTGTTCAATTTCTTTGGATGGCAATTAGAAGAGGTTTGTTATGAGTTTTGGCCAAAAAGTGGCCAAAATGGTATTGGGTGTCCAAAATCTCCATACGGAAATATATTTGAGTGAAACTGGTGTCTATAGTTAGATTAGGATAAAAGTGACCTATAAGAGTTGGAATCAAGTCAATTGGAGGTCGGAGCATGAAGTTGTGCATGTTAAAAGTTGGCTTGAAGATTCAGCAACTTGCTGTGTGGTATTAGCAAGTGACATCACAGTGCCAGCAGCTTTGCCATGACACCAACCTATTCTGTTTCTTTGAGGCCACGGTGTCACTGTAGTTGGCTGCAACCCCAGCACTATTCCAACTCTTCTCTATGATTTTTGATGTTTTGAGTTATTATTTGGGGTTCATGAGTCTAAGTTGTTACATTATTAGAGGGAGGAATTAATTATATTGATTCAGTGATGCATATTGATTCTCTCCTTTGGTGGTTGTGACACACTCAGCATGCAGGTTGTCTTAAAAAGATGTTATTAATATCACATCATGCTGATGCTTTTGTTTCTCAACAGGAATGATATTGGTTTTCCAATCAAAAGTATAGTTGTTATCTCCACCCCTAATTCATCTGAAAGGTTTTTGCTCTTCCTATGCCTTCTATAATTTAAGAGACTCAAGAATGATTTGCAATTTGTAGTTATAGATGCTCATTATATCACTATATGAAGGATCATATTTGGAAAAGTATCAAGGTATATCTTTGTAACTATTTATTTTATCTACACCACCAACTTCCTTGTATGTGTGGGTATTGTAGCTCACCTATGATGTTCCTCTCAATAATAAGTTGAAGATGAAGTTGATACAATAAGCAGGGGGAGCGTTGGAAGGCTTTCAAGACTACCCTCACCTCTAGATAAATTTTTGGACATTTGAAGGATGAAAATTCTTGCTTGGAGTATCAGTTTCTTGATGAAGAGATATGGCATGTTTTTTGCAAAAAACAAACAGATCCTACATTTGTAGTTAGTAAACAAAGAATATGGAAATGAAATCATTTTATTATTTATTGATTTTTTTACCTGAACTTACCATTTATTATTAACATGAGAAAAGAGAGAAAGCCAAAGAGATACAGGTGAAAAATTTGTACCCCCACACATTGTCTCATGGGGGTTATGACATGCTTAAGGAAAAGATTATGGAAAAGAAGTTGAAGCAGCAAGAAGAAGCCACTCAAGCTGACCCATATGTTGTTATTTCTCCTCCACCTCTAGTCACTCACCATGAGAAATGGAAGTTGGTTTATATGACAAAGAAAGGAGAGTATGTATATGAGGTGGCACATTTAGTTGCAGAGAAGATTGTAAGCAATTTAGGATCAATCAAATGTATTATATTGCTTTAGCAATTCAAGTGCTAAGTATGTTTGTTATTTTTCTTTACAAGATTCTCTTCAAGAGTATTACACCCAGGGAACCTTCACTCCCATTGGAAGGAAGGACATTTTGGCCATTACTATAAGGAAAGAAGAGCACGGTGGCCGTGTGAGGGGAGTTGGAAGAGGAGTGGGCATTAGGGAGTACTTTGGACCACCTTCACACCATCGCTCAGGAATGGTGTCAAGGGAGGAGATAGAAGACGTAGTGTCGAGACAGGTGGCGGCACAAGTGGAAACACAAATGGTAGCTATAAGGGAGGAAGTACTATCCATTTTGGCCACCCAAGCAATGCCTTCACAACACACACCTAACGAGATGAATGATTTTCCTGTAGTTGATAGCATAAAAAGGAGTTATGCTCCTAGTCTAGTAACAGAGGATCATCCAAGCCAAGATGTTGGAGAAGCATGTGAGCTATATCTGGAGGATCCTCATAGGCATTTAATTGCTTATGGAAAAATATACAAGTTAGGTCTAATCATCCACTACCAACAAATCAAAAAAGATCAAGTAAGGGTGTCAGTTGAACGAGTTAAAGTTGAGAATGCACCAGTACCATACCCTAATTGTGAGGTTCCGATGATGGGGCAAGCCCTCAAAAATTTTATTTTATGGCCAAGAAGATTGGTCCAAGTGGTTCCAACCAAGGAATGAAAAATGTTATTATTAGCTTGTGATTTTCTCATATTTCAAATTTGACATAATATATAATTTTTATTAATCATTGCTTACTTAATTATGAAATTGCCTTATCCAAGGAACTTACTTCAATTCCCCAGTTTCAAATCCAGATAGATCCAATGACACATTTGTGTGTAGCAACAATGAAAATCATGAGTCCTATAAGGATTTTTATGGGTAAAGGGATTGTGGATGATGACAAAGACTATGAATTCTGTATTCCCAAGAAAGATTTGATGGAGTTCATGATGAAAGATATGTTGAACATATCAATTATCCAATTGTGGATTATGTAAGTATATTTTTATTCCTAAATGAATATCAAAACATTTAACTCTTAAAACTCACATATTTGCAATATCATAGGTTTCTCCATCGCCTCTGCATCCTAACGGGAAAAAATGATAAGTATGGATCATATATCCACAACACATTCAAGATGTAGGGAACAAGACTAATGAGATAAGAGCTTACATTCGATCTAGGATCTCAGAATGCAAGGACAAATATTTGTTAGCACCATATCATCCTAGGAAAGAAAAATATTGTAACTAATATGATATTATTACTTTATGCAATTCATTCCCTATTTCTTAGGACCCATTGGTAGTTGATGATTATTTCCTCTTAAAGGGATGTCATCACCTAGTTTTGCTTGTTATGGCATAAACCGAGGAAGGATTTCATGACTATGAACGAAGCATGAGTGTGTTTGTGAAAAACTTTGATTTGTGATATTTATTAGTACATAATATAATTTTTTGCATGTATTTGATTATATAGCTCTAGATATTGACCAAGTCTTTGGGGGTAAGCACCTACATAAGCTAAAGAAGGTCAAGTGGCTCTACCCAGAGGTAAATAGCTTGAATCCAAGCATTTTCTAGAACAACCATTCCCCCTTTCTCGTTATGGTCATTCTTTGTTCATTTGTAGATTAGTAGACAACCTATAGATAGCCAAGGGTGCAGATTCTATGCGATAAAACATATGTACAAGATCATTACTTTAGGCGTTGTTGAATCATTTGAAAAGGTAATTGTACTTATACATGAATTAGTTTTATTCTTTTGTGAGTTTTTTTATGAGCTTTGAATTTGCAAATGTTCAATATTAAGGAATGCTTTTCTAATGAGGAAATCGAAGACATTCAAAGGTGTTGGGCAAATTATTTTTCAGAGATCACTATGTTTTAAAGGTAAGACCTAGTTATAGTCACTATTCAAATGTGTTGGTCTATTTGCTATTTTATTGTGAATGTCAATATTGATTGTATTGAAATATTGAATTTGAAATACTTGTTGCCTTAAATTGCAATTCTAGCTATACAATATCACAATTTCAAAGAACTAGTGAATTTTTTTAGCTTCTGGTTTGTCCTAATTGTTTTTCTATTTCTTTTTTCAACTTTTAAGTCCCTAGAACCAACTTTGAGGACTCAAGTATTGGTATGGTAGTGTATACATGTTTCCTATTGATTTGATTACTTTTCAACCTTTTGCATTGTTGTGCATGCTTAACATATGTTTTAATATTGAACTTGAAGATATATATACAACTAGTAACTTTGGTCAATTCATTTCATTCAAGAGCTGTGATGTACTAGAATCAGTAAGTTGTATAATATGTTTTCACTTCAATGATTTAATTATATACTATATAATGAATGTGTTGTGAATATATAAACAATTGTCAAATACCATACCAAGCCAATTAAACTATCAATAACAATATGGGCATGAGTATGGTGGGTCTTTGGGTAGGTTTTTGAGTCATGGGCAATGGGAAGAGTGGACATTAGAGTTTGGTTTCTGTTGTGGGAAAGTACCCTAGCCTCTTGAATGTTCAAGAGTGTGGTTTGTTTTGTGACCCATTTGCTTCTTGTAATTTGTTGTTCTATGTTAGTATCTGTACTTTAAGGATTATGACTGCATTTTGCTGTTGTTATTGCTATAAAGTTTTGAGGTATAAATCCCATTGGTTAGAGTAATATTATACCAAGTTTTTATCACTCTTATTGTCTTGGAATTTATCTTCATTTATGTTGTTGAATTGTTTGCATTGATAGTGGATTCTTCCTCTGAAGTTTACAACCATGGTGCTTTGGGTTTTTGGCTATGGATCACTTGTACATTGGAAGAGAAACTTGTAGGGGTTAGGTAGTCCTGTTTATTTTGGTTTTCTTTAGTTGCTTATAAAAAAAAAGTGTTATTGATGATGTTGTAGATGTGATGGTATCTTCTTTAAAAGTTGGTTCTATGAGTTCTATGAGACAAGTCTAACAATTTATGAACCAATGGTTTAATCCTCCACAATCTGCGCTTGATTAGAGTTTGATCCCATGTTCGTTTTCCTCTTTCACTTTGAATGGTTGGAGTGGTTCTAATTATAGGTAGTATTGTAATTTGATGGCAAGGATGAAAGGTTGTCTATTAGTAGTATGAATTAAAATTGATTTTCACTAGCAGTAGTGAAGCACTTTGAGTTTTCATCTTTTGTTTTTTCCTTTTCGTTATGACTTCTTCAATCTCATGATTGCAGTAGAAAAATTAGTAATTGATGGTTATCTAAATGTCATAATACAAGTTTTATATATGAAATTGGTTATCATTGTTGTTGGTGCTGGAAAATGTTTGTGTAGTGTCTCTTATTTTTTATAATAGGTAGGATGGATGTAAATTTTGTATTAAATTTTATTAAAAAAAATCAATTGATCTAGAATATGAGAATTTTGGATCGGTGATTGCACTAATATCGATCTTGAAATTCAACTTTCTAGATCGGTTAATAATACAACCGATGTAGAAAGTTGTTTCTAGATTGGTTTAAAGTCCAATCTAAAAAATTATACTTTCTATATAGACCACTTCTACATCAACATGGCAACCGATATAAAAGACTCATTCCAACTGATCTAAAAAGTCATCTTTGTACTAATAAAACATGCAAAAGACAGCAGGCATCTTTTCTTTCCATTTTGGTTACAGCATCCAAAAGAAAAATATGGTAGATTCAATCCTATCCTTATAGCCTTTGACTTTTATTGACATTGCAAATACTCTTCCAATGCAAAATACTGTAAATCATTTTTAATTAAATCACATATGTTAAGAAAATGAGTTAAAATTATCATTAAATTTGTCAAAAAAATTTCAATACTTTCCATTTTTTTACCCTTATTAATTACATTATTCCTTACATTTTTCATAATCTTTATATCTCATCTATTAATTTTAAACCAAGGGCATAACTAAAAAAATTTAAAACAAAAATCTCCCAAAGTGACTTATATTTTGAATTAAGATATCTTCCAAAAACTTACTTCTTCCAGTCTATATTATAAGGTATTTTATATCAATTATACACATATTAAGGAAATCATTTTTTTATTTTAAATTAATGTAAAAAGTACCAATATTTTCCATTTTACCCTTATGAAAAACCCCATTTTATTATCATTGTAAGGTTTTAAATAAATAGTAAGAAACAATTAAAGATATGGGTAAAATAGGAAGAAAAATATTCAACACCTTATATTTTGAACTAAAAACTTATCATACAAAACATCTTGTAATATAAATCAGAGGGAGTACTTATATTTTGGATCCAAGAGAG
Source organism: Adenanthera pavonina (assembly GCA_026686845.1). NCBI lineage: Eukaryota > Viridiplantae > Streptophyta > Magnoliopsida > Fabales > Fabaceae > Adenanthera > Adenanthera pavonina. Next base: position 44,480,643 of record JAIVEN010000001.1, on the reverse strand, counting down.
TATATATGAACGGCGCCAACATACAAAAATGGAATAAGTGTTTGAAAAAGAAAAAGGAAAAAAAAATGTCATGCTAGATTTAACTCATGAAGCTTAATTTCTTGTTAAAATGTGATTGATCCTGTGATACCCTTAATAAAAAGATTAGTTATAAATGAATATATAATTATTTTTTAGTAATTATTTTATGGAGTCATTTTGAAATATATTTAGAAATTTTTTTAAAAAATCTTGATATTTTGATATCTAGTAGATTAAAAAATATATATATTTTAAAAAAAACTGAGTTTAAACTTTGGGATAATTCTTTTAGTTATTATTTTTTTAAAGTATCTAAGATAATGATCTAAAATTTTATTCTAAATCTTTTAATTATTGTTTTTTTAAGTATCTAAAATAATGATCTAAAATTTTATCCTAAATTTTATTATTATTATTTTTTAAAGTATCTAAGATAATAATATAAAATTTTATAAAATTTTATCCTATATTTGATATAAATAGAGAATCCTAGTATTATTATCTCATTGGTCCGTTTTCTGCCACAAAACTCTGATCAAGAAAGCTCTCAACATTTCTTCATAATTTTCTCTCATTCCTTGTTCTAGCCAAAACTTTCATCTATTTTTTACATAGATACATTCTCAAGCTTATTTCACTTTCTTGCTTAAGCCACGCTCACGTCACCATCAACTTATCCATCCAAATCGGTAAAAGTAAGCACATCTCCTTCCGTTATTTCATTCTCTCAAATATTATATTAGTAAAGTACCATATTAAATGTTTCTTTTCTCTTTTTTTTCTCTATCACAAACTAAGTTGATGCTATTTTTTTTTTAATTAGCATTATTGGTGCCAACTCATATGTACAGATGGCTTCTTTCTTTATTATCCCTTATTCCTACATACAATATATTAAATTTATGTTGTTTCACCTTTCCTAACAATGTTCCAGATTAGTAACGTTCTTGATTAGTGACCCAATATAATGTTGCCATCTCATTTTTATAGAACCTTATGTCAAATTCTTTTATTGTTTCCCTCTGAGCAATAGAAAATAAGATTTGATAATAAACACATGCATCACTAGACAATAAGGAATAGCACAGTGGAATATTAATTTATTTATTTATTTAAATTTTCTTCTTTCTGAAAATAAGTATGAAATGCTATCTTTACTCTTTTAAAAGAAAAGTTTTATAAGTATTGAAATTCATTTCTTTAATTTTATCCCATGACTCTATAAGATAATTTCTATACCCAATTAACAATTAAGAATTTTAAAAGTTTTATTTTAGTGAGAACCATAGAAACTTAGAATAAAAAGAATTAGGATTAATATTTAAGGATGCAATCCATTAGTGATAGAAGATAAATTTGAGTAAATGTATTAATATTTTTATGTGATAATAATTTTAGGTGGTATTGGTGAAACTTGCACTGCTGTGATTGAATTTTAGTAAAAAGAAAAGGGGATCTATATTATCGGTTCCAACTGGTGAGTTTATGGATGTCAATGTGTCACCATTCATTTTGTACCTTCTTTATTTCTGCCAGTCTCAAATAATTTTTACTTATTCCCGTTGTTGTATAGTCTGCTTTGTTTGGGAAGCAAATCCAAAACATATTTTTCTTCATTTCCTTTTTACACTTATAGATCTTAAGACTTGATAAATTTAATTTCCAGTTACAATATATTTTTACTCTTTTCATAATTTACCTATAGTTCCTCAATCTTAGTGATCTTATGATGATTTTAATGAGATGAGTCTTAGTGATGGAAATCATTGTCATTAGCACTAAAATTAGTATTGTGGACATGCTGTTGTGTTATTATACATATATATATATTGTCTTGTTTATTATTATTGTTTTTTTTGTCATAATTTTACTATATTTTTTTCTTTCCTCCAACCATTTTTTTTGGGGCATGCATATGAGTTCCAAATTATCATATTTTCTTATAAAAACAAAATCTTAATTTCTAACATTTTAACTTTAAATATTTTAAATTCAATTTCATTTTTTTCACTTTCTTTTCTCTTTTTCTTTATTCTACTATTTTCTTCATTTTGGGTACAAGTTAAATTGATTTATAATATGAGTATTTAAGAGGTGAGACGGTTATTTCTCACCTTTATTTATATAAGATATAACATTATGTAAATTATCAAATGAAATGGCTATTTCTTCCCGCAATATATAAAATATTATTATATTATTATACTATGTGGGACAGTTATTCCCCGCCATTAGTTATAGAATGTGGAACATGGATTTTGTGATGCACTTAATGTGATAATTAGTATTCTAAGTGAACCTTCCTTTCTATTAGACGAGTGAAATAATATTTTATGTTGATCTCTTGTTGTTGGTATAAAAGTGTTTTGTATATAGATGATTAGTTTAAATATAGGTAGATATATTTGTAAGATTGTTTTGAAAAACTCTTGTGGGACCTTTGCTTCTCTTTTCTACACTTTATTATTTATGCTCTCACTGAGTCAGTGCTAGACTCACCCCTCCTATTTTCATATTTTCATATCAGCAGGTAGTTAAATAAAGCACTCTAGGGAAATTGGACTTCTTGGATATTAGGTAGGACATCTCTAGTCTTATGATAATGCATATCTCGTGGTGATGTAACTATTATAGTGGAGTTTACTATCGAGTTCTGTTGATTTAGATAACCTTATCTATTTGTTGATTCTTTACTTTTATTTATTTTTTGATATGATGATTGAGATAAGTCATTAACTATGATTGATTGTTGGAAGTATTCTGATATTTTATTTTAGTTTTCATTTAAATTAACTAGTTGTGGAAGTTTTTCTATTAGGCTTACTAGACTAAGTAAGATTATGCTAACTTAGTCTATACACCGGTCATGGCCTGGATTTTTGAGTCGTGATAGATCCTGTAATGCTTTCAAGCTTTTCCAATTGTTTTTACAAAAATTCTAACTATAAATTCCAAAATATGCATAAAAGAGATTCTGGCAAAATAGATGATGACAAATATTGAGTGAAATACTTTGAATCATCTCCAAATTCTTGCTTCTTATTATTATTATTATTATTACCCAAATTCCTACTTTTAAGGGCTACTCCCTCCATTCCACTATATAGTGCATTTTTTTAAAAAATTTATGTTTCATAATATAGTATACTTTACGGATTACATAGTGTACTTTTTTCTTTTCAAAACTACCCCTAACTAATAGGCATAAATATTTATTTATTATTAAAATGTTTTATTTTCAATGCATTTAATGAGGGTAATTTGAGAAAATGTGAAAAAAAATTTTAGTTACTAATGATTCCCTCCGGTTCATAATATAAGGTGTGAGACCCATTTTCACGCCCATTAAGAAAGTTAAAAAAATCATTAAATATATTAAAAGTTTCAAATTTACCTATATTTATTAAAGGAATATTAAAATGATTAAATCAAGCAATTACCTATGTGCTTTACAAGTGTAAGAGAGAGAGAAAAAATTAACTTACACAATTAAATATAAGAAGGGTAAATTTGTCCATTTAGATTCCTACACCTTATATTGTGAACCAAAGAAAAATGGGTCTCATACCCTATATTATGAACTGGAGGAAGTATTTTCTTAATTCTGTGTACGGTAGTTAAAAGTGCATTATAATTTAAAATGGAGGTAGTATATATTTCTTTGAAAAGTCAACTACTTCATTTATATTTGCTACAAGACAAATCATAAACTAAAATTTAGATATTGAAAGAAGAACCGAATCAGGAAATTAAAATAAGTCAATATTTAGCACTATTTTGTTTATAACTTTTTGTGGTGTTGCAGAGAATGAGATTCGATCTCCTATAGTGAGATCAATGAGTGACACTGTGATAGTCTCTATATAAAGCCACACTAATAATCTTGGCATCTCATAGCTCATAAGGCAATGAATGATCAAGATGACATGTTATCACTCAAATTCTTTGTGGAATATTAATGGGAGAGGTTTCCAAGTCTCATCACAGTCTTCCAATATTGTGGCTCTCAATATTGGAACACTGCGATGAGGTTTGAGAAGCTTACTGTGAAGTAGTTGGAGAGCTCACTCCCTAGTTCAGATCAATAAGCATTGGTACGTATATCTATTTATTTTTCTATTAATTAGTCCTTTTAAGTTTTCTCCGTGGAAGAAACTCAACGTAATATGATATCATATTACGGGAAAGTAAAATACATAATAATACTTTTTAAGCTGACCAATTGATTTTTGTTATATGGAGAAGTTACTCTTTTTTATATGGTGAATCGAAATTTAGTAGCGAGACACGAACAATTGCAAATTTTGGAGATGATGGGACAGCCCACATGTAACAGGAGAGGCACCGGCCCTCCATGGTCTTCTTATTATTTGCTCTACATGAAAAAAATATAAAATTGACAGCAAATGACGCTTATTTCTCTTAGGCTTCCAATGATGCACAAGATCCAATATATGGTTATATGGGAGGAGGAAGTAGGACCCTCCAAGTGGCATAGATGAAGTTGATGCACTGATGTCATCATGATGTTATATTACCAAAGCCCATCTCCTTCAGAAATTTGAGTTTGTCATGAAACTATGGACTACATTTTTTTTTATTGAGCATTTAATATCCTAGACCTATCATATTTTAATGGAAAGATTTACTGAAGCCTTAAATAATCTAAATCAAATTGGGTAGCACCTTGGGACCGAAATTAATCAGAATTGAGTCAGGAATCACTACAAATAATAATAAAACTCTATCACCAAGTATTTACATGGCTGCATTATGAAAGCTTAAATTTGAGACCTTTAATTAAATTAGTACAATCTCCACCAATTGAACCAAGCATTTGGTAGTACTATAAACCATATATTGCCACGAACAATAAAATTTTTCCCTTTCTTATTGCCTTTCAAATTCTTCATTGTGTCAAATTTCATCAGCCTAAAACTTAATGTGCTGAGTGATATATCTGGAGATTTGTCTGAGTCAGCAAAATTGATCCAATGGTCAGAAATTAATATGAGGACAAATGGGGAGACATTCTATGGAGATGATCTGAATTGGTATTTTACCGCTTGTATAATTTAGCATATATATATATATATATATATCACTTATTGCTCTTTATATTTTCTTAGGGCCATGCATATATGTCCCACTTCCTTCCTACTTGTCGAGCATTATTTACCAAATAATTAATTGCTTGTGGCATCTGGTGCAACAACCATTCAAGTCACGAAAACCGGGATTTGCCAGCATCTGTTAATCCCCTTTTTGGTGGCCAATTCAAATTTAATATTTATACTTTTCACAAGATTGAAACCAGTCTGCATCCATTTATAAAAATGTGTCAATCTGTAGAATCTTCTTTAAATTATTTTAATTTCATAGAGACATGTGCTACAATGAGTGATTGTGAACCTAAAATTCGGATTAAAAGGAATCTGGAAAACAGGTCAATGTTTAGCATTTTTTGGCCAGAAATATAAGCCTAATAATTTTTTTACATAAAAGAGAATATGAAAAATAATTAAAAAATATTAACAGTAAAAATAATTAAAGAAAAATAAGAAAATAGTTTTAAAAAAATTAAACAAATAATGAAATATAAGAAGAACTGACGAAGATATATAAATTAAACACAACTAATTAAACAGTGCATTCGATCTACTAACTTTTAGGCCAATTAGAATAAAAATATTTATATGCTTATATAATGCTTAATCCAAGACCTAACACATTATCAACATGGAAAGTGTTGTCTTTGGTAGTCAAGCTAAAGTATATATTCTATTGGTCATCTCCATTCATTGTCAACTGCAGAGAATAAATCAAGCAAATCAAACATCCTTTATGCCAATGTCAATGGTCTAATAGCCTAGTGACACCATGCATGTATTCTCTAAGTGAAGAAGGGAAGTGGTAGGGTCAAGTCTTTTTCATAGCGTGTTGCCATCTTAGATGTGTGAATATATATATATATATATATATTGTAATTGTTCTTAATTTAAAAAAAAAAAAGCCTTTATGCCTTATTCCATTTTGGTTACATTCTTGTTGAGGCAAAGGCAACAAAAGATTGGTTCTGACAATACTCAAGTCTAATTTGTTAGTTTTAGATACTAGATAATTATATTAAAAGAAGCAACAAAAGATTCAAATTTGGTGTCTATTAAGAGTATATATCAAATATATATTCTCAATGCTGTTTTTTTTAGAAGTTAATAATTAAAATATTATTTATCTTTTTTTAAAATAAAAAATAAAGTTTAATTAAAAATAATAAAATTTAAAATGTTCAAATTAAAGGAAAAAACAAATTATATGCGCATTGTAGGCATCCTGAATCCGTTTCCAGAGACCAAAAGGCAAGCATCATCACCACCTTACAAAAGTTATGGGGAATTGACATTTTAAGATCCAAACATTTCAAAATGACAGAAAAAGAACAATGGTCTGAGCTGGAAATAATTTTAAAAAGGAAATATTGTTAAAAATAGAGAGAAAGAGTGCTCTCGGTGAAACTCAGTCTCAAATTGACTAACCGAAACATATCCACAGAAAATAAACCCCGAATCTAATGATTGTACCAGAAAACTTAGCTTCTTATAGTTATTATGGAGGTTCTATCATTCTTTAGTTGCTATCATTCCATTAGAAGATGAAAATCTACACTAAAGCAAATAAATATAGAATCATTAATAACAAATTATGTTAATAGAATGATGCACTATGGATTTTCTTCTGAATAAAAAAAAACTGATTGGATAGTATGAATAAACAAGTCCAACATTTATATTGATCATTAAATAATTCAGTTGATCAGTCTTAATACTTAATACTCAGCTCTCCTTATTTACTACTCAGATTTTGTGATTTGACACTGTACTTTCCTGATTTTACACTGAACATATTATGATCATTGAAAAATTTAACTGATCAGTCACAGTATTTGATTCTCATCTCCCTATAGTATGGACCGAAAGGAGTATATGAGTATGACTTAGACAATAAGGAAAACAAAATGAAGAAACTTCTATATTTGATGCTCTAATTACTTATGAATTATGATGAAGAAGCAATCACAGAAGGATCTTTGAAAGCATCAACCTTCTTATCTATAAGATCAATTCCGTGAAACCAATATTTAAAGAATAATAACCCTGTTAAATTAATTCAACTCTAGGAACCAAGTATAACATTTGTTAAATGGAATGACAACAAAAGTCCAAAGCAAAATAACCATTCATATTACACCTTGCAGCAGCAACAGTGCTTGATTGCGGAACTGCAAGAAGCATACAAATATACTTGCCTCCCTCATCCATGAATATTTTAGTCAGCAAGAGATTTTGGATATAAAAATAATTTGTATGACACATAAGACATTTGAAATACCTAGTAAAAACAACAACAAAATATAACCTTTACAAGAGTCTACAACAATCAGATCATGAAATTACACATCAGTCTACCGAGTGCTGCTATTTTTCATTCTCCTTTCTCCTCAGCATTATTACTTAACCTCTTTCTTTTTTTTTTTCCTGTTATTACAGCAAATTCCACCTTACTAGTCTGGAAACTTTCTCCACTTGCAATTTCCAACTACTCTAGTTTATTTAAAACTGAATGTAAGCCTATCTACATCCAAGGTTAAATGTTAAACTTGTCATTTCGCTACCAACCATTGGCTGAGGCATACAATATAATCTTAGAAAAAAGTGATTATTTGATACTCCCTCCGGTCTGTATTATAGGGTATTTTATATGATAAGTTTCTGATTCAAAATATAGAGTACTAAATATTTTTCTTCCTATTTTACCTCTATTTTTAATTCTTCTTTACTCTTCATTTATAACTCTAGAATAATAATAGAATAAGGTATTTAATAAGGGTAAAATGAGAAATGTTGATACTTTTTACATTGGGTTTAGGTGAAAAAATGATTTCCTTAATATACATATAATTAATACAAAATATCTTATAATGTGGATCGGATAGAATATAACAAAACAATCATTTGCTAGGATCATAAAGCAAACACTCAAAAATAATTTAAATTTTCTGAGGTTCCAACTACTAGAGTCATCACAAAAATATTCGAAAACTTCTTTGTTTACATATGAAGAAAGATTTGTCACCTTCAAGATCATAATGCCCGCAATTTCCAACTTCTCTACTTTAGTTGATTCCGTGACCAGAAATGGAATGGAATGGAATAGCTGAGAATATAATGATAACCCTTATAAATTTGTCTAATATGATATTAAGGAGATAGAAAAAATTTAAAAAAAAATTAAATTGATTAAATAAAAATAAATATACATGGACTAAAAGGGTATATTTGATTTAATTTCTAAGGAGCTTAGGAATGTAATTTCGAATCTTACTCCAAAGATTAGACTGTTTGATTACACAATGAAGTGGGATCTAGACTCCATATGAAATGAGGACATCCAAAAAATAGAGAATGAGAATTATCACCTTAACCGCCTATCTTTCCTTATTCAAACTTTCAAGAATCCTTTCATTAACCAAATTACCCTTTTCAACGAACCTCGTCTTCTTCACTTCCATCCCTCTTCTTCACCCCCTCATCCCTCTTCTTCACCCTCGACTTCCTTTCCTCCACCAACTTCCTCTCCTCCTTTACCAACACCATGGTCGAAATGGATTTCGACAACATCTAATTTCATTTTCGATTTTGATGGCCAATCTATTCCGTTCCATTCCATTCTTGATCATTCCGTAATCCAAAGGGGCCAATATGTGTAACTTGAATTTCAGTTACAGTGTCCCACTATGTTTCATTTCTTCATCAAGCCTCTAGCAATGATTCTGTGTAGAAGTATCTCTGCCTTTTGCTCCTTTTCTTCAAGAAGAAATCCAATAATTATCATCAAAGTTACCAACTTAGGGAGGCAGCCATTTTCTTCCATTTTATCAAGCAAGGGGATTGTTTTACCATACCGGCCCTCTTTACCGAGTCCATCAATCATAGCAGCATAAGCTTTGACATCTAGATGATAGCCTTTGAGCAAAAGGTATTGAAAAATCTCCAATGCATCATTTAGTCTACCACCTTTGCACAAACCATCAAGAACTATGGCGTCTGTGTACATATTAGGCTTTCCTTTATTGACCATTTGTTGAAACAATGAAATTGCTTTATCAAGGAATCGGCATTTGAAAAATGCATACAACAAGATACTATAAGTAATTGTATCAGGAGAACAGCCATTGTCTTGCATCTCATCAATAAGATCTTTCACGTGTGAGATTCTTCTTAATTTGTACAAGCCATCAATAAGAGAATTGTAAGTTACATTATCATGAACCAAATTTCTAGATTTTATTTCCTTAAAGACATCCAGGGCTTCATCGACCATTTTCACCTTAAGCTATGCATTGATCAATATATTATAACTAAAAACATCCGGTGCCAAACCACTTTTGATCATCTTTTTATAAACTTCTTTTGTCTCAATGATATTATTGGCCAAACAATAACCATTCATTATAGCATTGTGGGTAACAACATCAGGCTTTTGACCACACTTCATCATTCTAGCAAACACAGCATGAGCTTCTGTGATCTTCCCTTCTTTAGAAAATGCATCAACTAGCAAATTAAAGGTATAAACATTCGGATTGATGTCTTTCAATACCATTTCACTAAGCTATTGATTTGCTTCTTGCCATCGATCCAAGCTGCAAAAACAATGTATTAAACTATTGTAGGTGACAACATTCGGAGTCATCCCACTGTCAATCATTTCAAATTAAAAATCACATGCCTCACTGACAAGTCCATCTTTGCAAAGGCCGTTAATAATTGTGTTATACATAACTACATTAGTCTAAACTACCTGTCTCTCCATCCTTCGGAGCAACTTAATAGCAGATTTTGTTTTTCCTATTTTACATAACCCATTGATCAAAGTGCCATAAGTGACTTCGTTGAACTGAAATCCTTTACCATTAAGTCATCGAAAAAGTGTAGCGCCTGCCCAACCTCTTGATTAGAACAGAGTCCTTTTACTAACGTAGTCAAAGTTACCTTATCTGGTTGATAACCCATCTTGAGAACCTTCGCTAATACAGAGAAAGCAAAACCCATGTGACCCAAATGGCAGGAGCAATTGATCAAGATGTCCAGATTAAATAAATCTGGGGTGAATCCCTTGAACTCCGCTTGTGCAAGAAGTGAGATAACCCGGGGATACTGTTTCATCTTGACAATAGATCCTAAAATCTTATCAAAATGGCTTCTAGTGGGTGGGGGACGCATATCAAGCATGCGATTAACTGTAGTAACGGCATCTCTGATGCTGTTTGGATTTGGGGAAAAGGAGTGAAGAAAGGAGTTGAGAGTGAGGGAAGAAGGGAGAAAGAGAAGGAAGGTCGAAGTAAAAAAGAGAGGAAATTTGAGGAAGGATTACCTTGCAGCGGTGGAAGATAGCATCTTGGGTTCAGATTCGAGGAGAAGCGTCTCCGATGCTTTGAGTGGGACAAACAGGAAATGCAGTAAGTTGACCCTATGAATCAAATCGAAGGCAATGTCAGAGAGAAGAAAAGGAAATATCAGCTTCAGTTCTAGACGTAGTGTAGACCCATGCTGTTCTGGGATGAGACTGGTTCTGACCTTGCTTTCTACTTTCGAATAGGGTGCACAGAACCAGGGTTACCAAGAAGCTTTCGTGGGATTGCATGAGTATCAGTACCATGTCTCGGTTTCAAGACCTGGTGAGTGCAAAAAGACCAAAAGGTCAAAAGCCCTTTTGTAGACTCCCTAAACTCAATTTGCCCGATTAAAACATTATTATTTAAGAACAAAAATAAAATATAGGTTTCCACTCAAAATATATGGCATTTTATCCTAATATTAAATATAAGATATTTTACAGTATATGAGATAATATTTATTATACATTTCTAAAAAATAACCAATTAAATGTCTAATAAGAAAGAGAAAGAAATTAATTAAGGATAATTTTGAAAAAAATTTATAATTTTTGGAGAAATCAAAATAGTTAACTAACTTTTAATTTTAATTTTTAATTTACATAATTCAATTAGAAGAGTTTTAAGGATCGGAGAGAGTAATAAAATATAATTACATTCATCCAAATTATATTTTTTTAAAAAAAAAATATTAGAAGCAAAAGTAATTTTTTTAAAAATTATAAATACACAATAGTCATGTATTATTTTCACATCATAGAAATCAATTTATAATTTTAAATAAAATTAAAAGATTAAATATTAAAAATGTTCATGATAATGATAAATTTAATTTATTGTATATGATGTATTAAAAAATAATCATATAAAATTAATTAATATTTATAAAAAAATTTAAAGAATATAAAATTATATGTACTCACTAGGCCAAGCAAGATTGGGTTTAACTTCAATTCAGTATTTAACTTAGCCTAATCAGTGAACCAACTTGGTATGGCGGATAACAACATGTCTGCTAGACTATTAACCTAATTGAACACCCTATTCAACATAAGAGAAAGTTTGATATAAAAAATCAAACTAGACTGACCAATTGGAATGGAAACCGGTGCTTAGTCTAGTCCAGATAAAAGGAAGAATCGGTTGAATTCAAAACTAGTGGGAATCGGTTGAAAACTGGTCATGAACCGAGCAAAATTGATTGTGAACCAGGTAAGAATCGAATTAAACCAATTGAATATTTTTTTTCTAAGTTTTTATTTTTTATTTAAAGATAAAATAACATTATTTGTAATGCTAAATAGTATTATTTTGTATATAAATTTATTTTTATCATTATTATAATGTTCTATAAGTATTATTATGATACAAAATTATTAATAATAATAAATTTACTTAATAAATAATTAGTTGACTATTTTATATTTAAAATGTGATTATGGATGAATAATAAATTATTTAGATTTTAATATTAAGTTATAAAACTTATTAATAATAATTTTTTTATTTTATTGTCATTCTCAATTCATTAAATTTATTAGGTTTATTATTTATTTTTATTTTCTTCCTAGTTTTATTAGTTTTGAACTTTCATTAAATTTCATACCTTTTCAATTCATTACACAATTTTTTGAAAAATTAATCTTATTTTTTCACTTGAAAAAATAAATCTTAATGGATAGGACTACTACCTTGTGTAAAAACAAAGCCACTTGTATCCACTAGTTGGCATTGGAGAAAATTGAACAAAGTGAAGTTGAAATTTGCACAGGGATATGATAATGGAAAGTAGGCTCAGCAATGGATACAAGTAGTTTTAGGGTGAATATAAGAATTTCAAGTATAACAAAATTGTTTAGTCTAGATATACAGTGCCTAAACATGTCTTTATTATGTGGTTGATTGTCCAAAAAAGATTGTTCACTAAAACTAGAATGTGTGACATTAATATCCCGGTTATTGATATGAATTGTATATTGTATGATAATAATGTTGAATATGTTGAAGACCTTTTTTTTCCAATGCCTATAGGTGAGAGAAATTCTTGTAGAAGTCTGCAAGTGAATAGGGATTGATTATGTCCCAATACAGTTTAATAGATGGAGGTGATGTCTTACGAGGTTCAGTAGGAGAAACTGTTTTGGACATGGGTTATATATAGGGTTTGCAACTGTTATCTGTTATGCTTGGAAGAAAAAATATGCTAGACTATATAATAATGAAATCTCCACAATCCAAAGAGTGATCAGAGACATAAAATTGGAGCTAAAAACCAAATGTAGTTATTATGCAAAGACCAAACAATGAATTGATAAAAAATTGGTATTGTAACTAGATAGGATAATTGAGAAGCATTCTTTTGCAGTTACAAAAATTAACTTGAGGAACATTTCCTAGAAAGTGGCTTCAAATTTATCTTCCTATGTTGTATATATGACTTTGTGTAGCCTTTTCTTTTAGGAGTAATGAATTATTTACTTTTTTACCAAAAAAAATTATATATCTTATTAATTATTATATTATTATAAATCAGACATATTTTTATTTATATAGAGTTTAAAATTAAATATTACATATATATTTTTAATATATTGATATATTAATACATAGACATATATATTAATAATGAATTTTAAATTTGTAATAATATATATATATATTTTTTTTTTTTGGGGTCTCAATACAGTTATAGTTGAGAAATGAGAAATGAGAACTGAGATAAGTGAACATTTATATAATTTCGTTATCTTTGTATTTTGGTTTAGTAAACTTAAAAAAAAAAAAAGTGCAATTTAAAGTTTGATTCATTTTGCCAGGAAACGTGTGCTGCTACCATCTGTTCGTTACAGTTTTACTTTTACTGCCACCGTTTGACTGGAAGTGTTATAAAACTCGGTGTGTGCGCGAGAACGAACGGAACCAAAGGAAATTCAATACATTACGTTCATTTTGGTCCAAAAAAAAAAAATTACGTAAACCAAAATTCTAAACTGATTTTTTTATTTTTTTTAATCATGGATAAAAATATCTAAACCTAACTTTTAAGAAATTGACTACTTTACTATCGTGAGAAATATTGCATCTAGATAGTCTATATTTTAACTTAACTTTTAAGAGAAAATATATATATATATAGATAACTACAAGAACATGATAGAATTAAAGATTATAAAACAGAAAGGAAAGAAAGAAATGTCTCATTTGCATTAGAAGTAAGAAAAATTTGTAAATAATACTCTTCTTAATCATCCTTTCTTTAATTGTTATTCTCAACATTAATCCAAATATATCTTTATCATTTAAAATATCGCTAAATCAAAATAGTAGAAAAGGAAAAATTGAGAAACGAAATAAAAAAAAAATTACGAACTCTATACAAACTTTCTTGTCATTCTCATAATAATTTTCTCTTTCTATTTTTAACTTTAGATTTAGAAAAAAATTTACTTTTGACCCCCCTAAATTTATATTAAATTTTATATAAGTCCTTTAATTTTATTAAGTTTTCTTTTTTTTTTTTAACTTTTAAAACAAATTCAAAATTTTCCTTTCTCTTAACATCATTAATTGACTTAACAGAGAATCTTTATATGTAATTTTTAAAACTAACTCCACAACTAAAACATCTAACTCACTATTCTCTTTATTTATTAATTAATTTTATCTTACTTTAAAAAATATTTTTAAAACCTTAAAATTATCAAGCATTAAAAAAACATAGATTTGTTATACATACGTAAAAACTAGAGCTGTCGGCACAAAAATCATTATTTATAATTCCAGGTTGCATTTTTATGCTCAGAGTCAATAATCAATATTTGCATTCTAAAATTGCAATTTGTTTAATACATGCACTATTGATGCTTTATTCCGCAGCTTTTCAATGTGATATGGAAAATTTTTCATGGACCCTACGTTTGAATTTTTTTTCCCCGCAAAAAATAAGGAAATATATATACATATTGCTGTTTTAAATGACTGACAATTTTTATATAAACTTATTTAAATATGTTTTTACTAAGTTTGTCTTTGAAAATTACAAATCTAACAATTTTTTTTTTGGTTAAGTTAATTAACATTGTTAAAGTAAAAGAAAATTTGACCATATATTTTAAAAATTAAAGAATTAAAAAAAATATTAAAATTAAAGGACCAAATTAAAACTGACTAAAAGTTTTTTTTTCTTTTGCCTTAAATTTAAAACTTGCAACTCATTTTGACATTTCTTGCTATTATTAGGAAAAAATATCTTTAATTCCTAAACTTTGCATGGATTTGTAAATATGGCCCTAATCTAAAAATATCGTTATAAAACTATCCCAAATTTATTCAATAGTGGCATAATAAATACCTAAACTATCAAATCATCATCAAGATCAAGTCATGCAAAGTATATTCCAGCTGCACAGATTAGGAAAATAAGAACCATTAATTCTGCGCTCTCCAATTCCATTATTAACATATCATGAGCTAATACAATGCCATAATCTCATAAATGACTCAAGCACACATTAAGAAAATATGTAACTTCTAAATTTGATTCTTTAGCTACTTTAAGTGAAAAACCAATTAAAAAATTTTTTTTTCCATGAAATAAAGAATCTGTATATTCTTCTAGAAAGAGATCCGTAAAAAAACAAAAACAAAAAAATAATCATCTCGAGGACAAGGAAGAACGGTTTGAGCTCCGATCATTAAACAAAGAGATGATCTCACCATAAACTTAAGAAGAGAATGTTAGACATCCTTGTAAAGCTTAAACTTCTTTTCTTTTGGAATTGCTTCCGAAAAAAAAAAGCCGTTAAATCGTAACCATTAAATGTTCATGTACAAACTGTATATTCCTGCATTCCTTTAAAGCAAAATTCTAGCAGAAAAACAATAAAATTTTTCAGTTTTAAACAAGAATTCTGCAAGATCAATCCCATAAACTCAATATTTCTACACTAATAAGCCAGATAATTAATTAAATTCTAGGGGCCAAGATCTAACATTCGTTCAATGGAATGAATGCAGAAGTCTTAAGCAAATTAGCCATTCATATTATCATTTGCAAAAGCAGTACAACAATGATTCATTGTATATACATCAAGTTCTCAATAGTACACAAAGATGAAGGTTTCAACTAGGCGGCAGATTGTAAGAAGCATACAAATATATTTACTGTCCTCATCTCTGAATACTCTAGTCAAATTAAGCACTAGATAATTGGGAGAGGCAACTCTAAATATGTCCTATTTAGCAAATAATGCAGTGCTAGTATAGATTACTATAAGATGCAAAAATTTGTGATGCTTCTCAAGATTACTGCAACACATGTATGCAACGAATTATCCAGAAACAGTGGTTTTCACGAGTCTGCACACTATTGCTGTGGGCTTGTACTGAGAAGTCAATTACAACAAATTTAAGATAGATAAGTTTCATTAGATGTGCATATTTCAAGTTTCATCATCTTCTAAGATTCATCCTTCAGCTATCTTTGATAGAGAAGAAAATTGAAGGAAGCCTAATCCAGAAAACTTTGTTATCTACGTTACTGTCTCATACAGATTTAAGACATCAATGTCTCAAATGGTTACATGATATCTTGCCTCTCCAACGAAAGACATGTTATTCCCGGCCATTTCTCATACAAAAATGGAAATAAAAGAAGCAGAAAAGGCAAAACCTAGAGGAATTTCATTCGCAACAATCTCTTGTCCAGAACTATCAGAAGCAATGCATCAGCGCACTAAAAAACAATGATTTTCCATCATTAATAAATTTCCAGAAAGTCATAGCATATTTGAATAATGCCAACCGTTTTTACTTCAAAGACACAATATTACATATATTTTCAACTTTCCAAGAGTTCTGTCAATAAGCTACCAAAATTATTATCAACGTAATTATTAGGAATGCACAATATCTCAGCTAAACTTACATACCTATACTAATTGTGCAGAGGTCCACGATTGTATCATACTTTACAATATATCAACAAGTGATTTTAGGTATACCTATAATCTATAGGATACACATGACACTTGAAATACAAAGAAGCCTCAAAAACATATAACGTCTATAAAAGTCTACAACAATCAGATAATGAAATGCCACAATAGTCAACCAAGTGATTTTTAAGATATATAAAAATGCTTAGATATTTTGATTGATAAATGCCATAATAGCATGAACCTTAAGATATACGGCTGTAAAAACAGTCAAAATATTATGTACTCCAGCTTCTCTGACACAAATATAAGCATTTGCAAACCATCCATGCAAATTGAACGTAAATATGTGTAACTTGAATTTGAGTTATAGTGTCTAACCTTCTTTCATTTCTTCACCAAGCCTCTAGCAAGCAATCATTTCATGGAAAAGCTTCTCTGCCTTGTCATTCTCATTTTTCACAAAAAGATGTCGAATAATTATTTTAAACATTACACAATCAGGGAAGCAACCATTCTTTTCCATTTTATGAAGAAAGGCCTTTGCTTTGTCAAATAAACCCTCTTTACCAAGTCCGCCAATTGCAGCATTATATATTTGGAAACTTAGTGGATACCCTTTGGCCAAAAGATTTGAAAAATCTTCAGTGCAGTATTTAATTTACCACCTTGGCACAAATCATGATAGGGTACAAATCATGATAGGTACCCAAGTGAGATGAGGAACTCTCCTCCAAAAGTTAGTTATCAATGTGGGAGAATCAACCCACTTAAATACCCCATTAAGCATCTCATGCTATTCAATGTGGGACTTGGGCATCCCATACCACCCAAGTCCCCATCAATCCTCAATAAGTATAATGTACATGTTCACACCAAGCTAAACCCATTGGTTGATAATTTGTTGAAATAATGAAATTGCCTTATCAAGATGTTGGTTTTGAAAAATGCATATAACAAGATATTATAAGTCATCATATCTGGGGAACAACCATTACCCTGCATATCATAAACAAGATCTTGCACATGAGATTTTCTCTGATTTGCACAAGCCATCTATAAGAGTATTGAAAGTCACAATATTTAGGACCAAATTTCTACATCGCAATCCCATAAATTGCTTGCTCCATTCTTGAATGAGGAAATGAAATACTTGAAACAATTATGAATTACCTACCCATGAAACTTGCTCCTCTTTCAATTTCAAACCGTCTGATCTATTTATAACCAAATGCTACTATATGCAGACTACCTTTCTTCCAGCAGGATCTTAAAAGATTTGGAACAAATTGAAGAGAGGAGAATTCATTGGATTTCTTGGGAGGCTATCCTTCAGAACAAATTGAAAGGCGGTCTGGGTATTAAGAATTTGAGAAATCAGAACGTTGCCTTCCTTTTAAAACTTTGCTGGCATCTGACAACGCAAGGAAATAAACTCTGGGAGCATGTCCTCCAATCTAAATACAAGACAAGTCCCAGGAATATTCCCTATATTGTTAATTGTCATAATGCTTCTATCATCTGGAAGAGTATGGTGAAAGTGTGGGATATGTTTATCAACAAAATTGGTTGGAAGATTGGAAATGGTCAGGACGTCTCCTTCTTCCTGATATAAATCAACTTGCTCTCCATGGAAAAAATAATGAGAGAATTTTGCATTGGAGAGTTAGTGATTGTATCGATCATAACAGATGTTGGAAACTTGGACTTTTATACAAACTCTTCCGACGGAGATTGTGGAGGCTATAAAGAAGGTTAAAATCCCCTATAGATTGAATAGGCAAGATAGAATTGTGTAAAGCCATCACCTAATGGTGATTTTACCATTACCTCTGCCTATAAAAGCATGGAAGGCTCAAGAAACGAAATCCAACATTCTTGCTAGAGGAAACTCTGGAGATGGAATTCCTATGAAAAAATTAAATATTTTCTCTGGAAATTTGCAAATGATAGGCTTAAATCAAATAGTGTCCGTGCTAGTCATGGCCTTACAAATGATTGTTATTGCCCTTTTGGCTGCAATACTCCAGAGAGCCCGATCCACACAATTAGAGATTGCCAAAGGGCTCATCAGGTATGGTTAAAACTTAGTACCGCTTCTTTTATAAATAATTTCTCTAATTTGCCCATGCAGGATCGGATCTCTTGGAATGTGAATATTGATAGGGGAAATCGAAAGAATGGAAAGAATCAATGGAGAAAACTTTTTGCTCAGACTTATAGATGGATCTAGAAGTCTAGATGTGACAAGATATTCCGAGGTAAATCTTGGGGGACTAATGACATTATGTTAACAAGTATTCAAAACACTAGAAAGGAGTGTCTACCCAACAAAGGAAGAGGAAAGTACGTAATCTTCAACCTATTGACAAGGAGAACTAGATCCCTCCTAAACTTGACTGGATTCAGCTAGATGTAGATGGATCAGTTAATAATGAAGGACAAACAACTTGTGGAGGCTTAATGAGAGATGATAAGGGGAGTTTTGTTAAAGGATTCATGAAGAAGCTTCATCCGGTGAGCTACACTGAGGCCGAAATCATTGCCATCCTTGAAGGTCTTGAATTATGCTGAAATGAAAGTTTTCGCCAGATTATGGTCTGTAGCGACTCTACAAAAGCCATCAACACTATCATCATGGATAGATGTCAAGTCAAATTTATGGAGAGTACAAAGAAGCAGAGCATTCAGCTCTTTGATCAGAGCTGGAATATTGACTTTTGCCATGTTTACAGAGAAGTGAATAAGTGTGCTGACTGGTTAGCCAAGACAGTGCATGATTTGAAAGTCGATTACATTTGTTTTTCTAAGCCTCCTTATGGCTGTAGGGAGCTTGTTATTAGGGATAAAATTAATATCTAATCTCTGTATGAGTTTTTAACTCATCCCTTTCAATTTGAAATAAAAACTCATTACAAGCCTAAGCTGATGCAAATGATATAGTTTTAGTAGGAATTGACCATTCAATAAGACTAAACAATCTTCTTTAAAGATCATAAGGAAAGCACTAAAGAATCAATTTTATTTTGGCTGATCAAAGCCATGTAATGGCATAAACTTTAGTTGTTTTATTTCAAATATACTTGAAAAAACATTCACCAGTATGACACTTATAAAGTAAAATACATGTCCATAAAAAACCAGTCAACCTACTGTGCATTCAGCTTCTCTTGGAGGAGATATACAAGTAAGAATTTATCAACTATTAATGACAGTTAAACATAAATATGTGTAACATGAATTTGAGCAATGGTATCCAACCTTGTTTTATTTATCAAGCAAGCCTCCAACAATCATTTCATGAAGAAGCTTCTCTGCCTTATCATGCTCATTTTTTTCAAGAAGAAACTGAATAACTATTTTAAAAGATGCAAAATTAGGGAGGCAGCCATTCTCTTCCATTTTATCAAGTAAGGAGATTGCTAGAGGCTTTAACCAAAAGATGTCGAAAAATCTCAAATGCAGTATTTAGTCTGCCACCTTTGCACAAACCATCAAGAAGTACAGTGTACATGTTCACATCAGGCTGGATCCCTTGATTGACAATTTGTTGAAATAATGAAATTGCCTTATCAAGATGTTGGCTTTTGAAAAAGCATCTAACAAGATATTATAAGTGATTATATTTGGGGAACAAACATTACCATGCAACTCCTGAACAAGATCTTTCACATATGAAATTTTCCCTAATTTACGAAAGCCATCTAAAAGATTATTGTAAGTTACAATATCTGGGACCAAATTTCTACATCGCAACCCCTTAAAGACATTCATGGCTTCATCCACCATTTTCATCTTAAAGTATGCATTGATCAAAACATTATAACTGTTAATGTTAGGTCCCAAACCACTTCTCAGCATTCTATTAAATACTTCCTTTACCTCAATGATATTACCAGTCAAACAATATCCATTCAATAACGCATTGAAGGTAGTAACATCAGGCTTCTGATTGCACTTCATCATTCTAGCGAACACAGCTTGCGCTTCTGTGAACCTTCCTTTTCTAAAAAATGCATCAATTAGCATGGTAAAGGTATAAACATTTGGATTGATGTCTTTCACTACCATTTCAGTGAGCAATTGATTTGCCTCTTGCCATCGATCCAAGCTGCAAAAACAATGGATTAAACTAGTGTAGGTGACAACGTCTGGGGTTATCCCATGGTCAATCATTTCAAAGCACAAATCACATGCCTCACTGACAAGTCGGTCTTTGCAAAGGCCGTTAATAATTGTGCTGTATATAACTACATTAGTCTTAACTCCCTTTCTCTCCATCATTTTGAGCAATTTAACAGCAGATCTTGCTTTGCCGATCTTACATAACCCATTGATTAAAGTCCCATAAGTAATTTCGTTAGAGTGAAATCCTTTTGCCATAATGTCATCGTAGAAATCTAGTGCTTTCCCAACCTGTTGATTAGTACAGAGTCCTTTTATTAGTGTGGTCAAGGTTACCGTGCATGGCTGATAACCCATCTTGAGAATCTTCCCCAATGTAGAGAAAGCAAAATCCAACTGACCCACATGGCAAAAGCAATTGATCAAGATGCTCACGGTAACTAAATCTGGGGTGAATCCCTTGAACTCGGCTTGTGCAAGAAGTGAGATAACCTGGGGATACTGTTTCATCTTGACAATTGATCCTAAAATCTTATTAATATGGCGTCTAGAGGGCGGGGGACGCAGATGGAGTATGCGATTAACCGTAGCAACAGCATATCGGATGCTGTTTAGATTTGGGGAAAGGGAATGAAGAAAGGAGTTGAGAGTGAGGGAAGAAGGGAAAGAGAGAAGCAAAGTAGTAGAAAAGAGAGGAAATTTGAGGAAGGAGTACCTTGCAGCAGTGGAAGATCGCATCTTGGGTTCGTCTCCGATGCTTTGAGTGCAACAAGCAGTAACTGCAATAAGCTGACCCTGTGAATCAAATCGAAGGTGATCTCAGGGAGAAAGGATAGGAAAATATTAATCAGCTTCAGTTTTGACGTTGTTAAGACGCATTTGGTTTTGGCTTTTGACAATATTGATCCATAGCCTCCTCATTAACAGCACATAGTAATATTCCGGGAAAGCATATACACGGAACAATTCAAATGAGAAAATTAATTTTAATTAATGAAACTCCATTAAGAGACATACATAATTAACATGAACAAAAAAAAAATAGCACCACATCAATATGAGAGCTGAACTGCGAAAAGTTGAAAACTGATGCTCCTCTAATTTTGTTTATGTAAGGTTTTAGTATATAGATTAAAAAATATATAATTAATATGTTAAAATTTTTTAAAAATTTTTAATATACCCTTATAGAAATAAATAAATAAACAAGTGTATTTGATATTTTTTATTTTTAAAATAATAAATAAGGGTATAAATAAAAAAATTTAATTAATAATGTATTGAAACTCTAAAATAACAGAAAAATAAAAAGAAAAATGTTATTCAAAAACATCATTTAAAAAAAAACGGAGGAAGTAACATTAAATAATTACTTGATCTAATACAATTGGCATGCACTTCAACTCTGTGGGGAATCAATCCCTTGGAATTAAGAGAGAATGAGAACCTTCTACACAGACATTGATGTAGGTGATCAACAACACTATAAATAAGGGCACTGATGCATTAATTCTACACACACACATATATTCATTTCATCTTTGTTTGGGATTTAAATAAAGAAAGGTTTGAGCAACCCTCAGAGGCTTCCTCCACTCCATATTACACAGTCATATGCTTCAATTAATATCAAAGATAAATACTGGGGAGGCCCGAGAGGGTGTGCTCAAATTACTCTTTTTTTCTGTGTTTATTTCTAATTTAGATCCTTTTTATATTTATATAAATGAATGTTTATAATTTATTTAGAGAGATAAAAAATAGAAAATAGGTATAACAATAAGATGTGGGCTTACATACAATAATACTGTTTTGTAATATTTTCTCTCCTAAAATTTCAATTCAACGGTTACTATATTGCCATTAGAGTCCAACGTGATTATCAAATATAGGGTGGTTCAATTGAAAAAAATAATTATGCTAGTTATAATTAATTCTTTGAAGTTTCAGTCGATTGGTTTAGGGTTTTTTAAGTGTCTGTTTGGTTCAATTAAGAGGATTGGAGGGATTTTAATGAAAGGAATTGAAGAGAAGGGATTGGAGGGATTTTAAAATTTCCTTGTTTGGTAAGATTGGAGGGGAGGGAATTGGAGGAATTTTAATGAAATCTTATTTGATTTAGGAAAAAATTGGAGGGGATTGAGTAATAAATATTCTCTCCCCTCCAAAAAAACCCCAATTTTAGGGGATTTATAAAGGGGTGGGGGAGGAGATTGGAGGGGACTTTTTATTAGCCAAATAAGGGGAGGGGATTCAATCCCTCCTAATCCCCTCCCCTTAAAAAATCCCCAACCAAACAAACTCTAAGGGAAGGGGAGGGGATTGAAGGGAATTGAATCTCCTTCCCTTGTTTGGCTAAAAAATTGGAGGGGATTAGGGAGAATTTAATCCCCTCCAATTTCCTCCCCCATCCTTATTTTAAAACACCCTAAATTAGGATTTTTTGGAAAGAATTGAGTAATTATAACTCAATCTCCTCCAATTCCCTCCTGAATCAAACAAAATTTCATTAAAACCCCTCTAATTTCACCAAATAAGGAAATTTTAAAATTCCTCCAATCCCCTTATTTAAAATCTATTCAATCCCCTCCGCTCCAATTTTCTAAGTTGAACCAAACAGAGCTTCAGTCTTGGCCAAGCTGGGTAACACTAGCCTATTGCCCAAGTGGTGATGTCTAATTTATGGTGTTCAAGTCTATCTTTATAAATCAGCCATTATAGTTGAAAATTGCTTGCAGGTGATTACAGGATCGAGAATTCATTGTTGTGTCAATTCCCGGAGTTTCAATCTCACTTAAAATCTGGATTTTGAATTCAAGAAGTTGGAGTGCAGTATATCTTGAGGTTGTTCTGCCACAGAATTCAAGATTTTTTTCATCTCAACAATACTCAGGCAATCTTTTTTTCCCCCAACAATACTAAGGTATTGATTTTCTAGAGATGAACAACATGTTTCAGCCTTGGCACTTTAATCATTTTACTTATTTTTGGTGGTAAAAAAAATTCAGTTTACTTTTTTTTGTTTTTCGCTAGTTTTATTCGTTTTTAATTTTCATTAAATTTAATGCATTTTCAAACCATTACATAAAATTAAAATAAAAAAAAAAAGGATCAAGACATGGAAGATTTTTTTTTGTACAAGACGCGAGAGAATTTATATGTAGAGAACTGGGCCAAGGCCCAAATCAGAGAATTTTAATACCACGAGAACATGGACGTCAGGTATGTTTGGAAGGTTAATTCGCTCTCTTTGTCAAAGCCCAACAAGTAGTTGGGTTTGGCTTTCATCCCATGGCCTAACCTAGGTGGTTGTGGTAGGCCTTTTTCTTTTTCATGTTTTTTTTGTACAGAGGATATTTCTAATCAATAATTAAAAATTAACTTTTTTGACATATAGAAAAATGATAAACCTTTATTATTCAATAAATAGTTTTTTTTCTCATTTTGGCCAGCAAATAAATAGCTCAAGTTTAGTTGGGAAAACTTTACATGTAATTTAACTTGACTCCATTAAAATTAATTATATTTTAATACAATTATTTTTTTTGGAAAAGTTAGTGTGTGTGGGGTACATACAAGAAAAGAGAACAAGCTTGTTAGAAAACTTTTTAATCCAACAAATAAGTAGCTCTAAGTTTAGTTGGAAAAACTTTACGTGTAATTTAACTTGATCCCATTCTAATTAATCAAAGTTGTTTGGTAAGCGATGACGTGGAGGAAGATTGGGTGGTTAGAGCAAAAAGTTGCAACTTGGATGGCCACATGAATACCAATGAGTCGACTGCACTACTAAAAATAATTAGGTACTCTCATTATCATTAATCAGTAAATGTTATGGTCCCATGTCCCATCTCACGACTTGTCACTCGTTTGTTCATTTATTTATGATGAGCTTCTTCTTTTTTATTAAAGCATCCATTATCCATAATAATATAAATACTTGGTCTTTATAATTTTTTTAATATTAGGAGGCTTTAAATTTTGGACACTGCCTATATCTCATTTCAATATTATCACTAATAATTCTATGTACTTGATTTTTTTTAAGTCTTAATACCAACAAAAAATTTACTAACGTCAATATGAGGGATATTTTTTAGGAGGGCATACCTCACAAACTTTTAAACACATTTATTTAACGTTTTCTATAATTAAATTGATCCATTTTTTCCCAATAAAATTATTAGTCTATCAATATAAGGCTTGTTTCGTTTATATTTTTTAAAATCAAATCATGATATTTCAAGAAGGTGTGTTTAGGCAAATACAAATTGTTCTTTTAAAAAAATGAAAAGTGAGTTAAATTATAATTTAAAAAAAAATAATTACTTTTCTATTATTAATCATAATTTTTAGAATATAAGGAGATACTGACTTTATATTATACTTCATCCAATCCATATTATAAGATATTTTATTTCAATTATACGCATATTAAAGAAATTATTTTTTCATCTAAAATCAATGTAAAAGATTTCAACATTTTTTATTTTACCCTTATTAAATATCCTATTCTATTATTATTATATGATTATAAATGAGAAATAAGGAAGAATTAAAAATGATGGTAAAATAGGAAACAAATCCAACATTTTATATTTTGGACAAGAAATTAGTCATATAAAACACCCTATAATACGGATTGGAGAGAGTATACCTAAAACTATTTCTAATTCTTATCATCCAAACATATTTTGAGTTAAACTATAATTTTACAAAAAAAATATTTAAACATAACAACTTGCAATAAATTCATTTTTATCAACTTTTTTTTTATCATCTTTATTTATTTTAATTTATTTTTATATAATTGACAACCAAACCGCCCCATAGAAAAAAAGTTGCAATGGATCTGACCATTGTTAATGAACCTAGAAAGATATTTACGTAGCCTAGTGTTAGTATAGACCTAAATTATATATATATATATATCTATATATCTATACTACACACACATATATCTGTGTGCTGTGTATATATAAGCTTTGACACTACCGTTTTTCTTTTTTAACAATGCGTGTGTACATCTTGAAGACAAATTTTGTCCGCAAGGTCAACTTGTTTGAATAGAGCTAAATTTGTGGGACAGGACTTCCAAGTTGCTGCCTGTATATAATCCAAATCCATTAATACAAGTTGTCATTTTCAATTATATTGCAGTTGTATCCACTTGTACAACTTTCTTTTTTTAAAAAAAATGCAACATTCACTTGTACATTTTAATTTATTACGTAGCAAGATTTAATTAATTGGAGTCATTTAATTCAATTTTTTATATTAAAAAAATCTACTGTGATGCAACGAATGTGAAGTTCACCTAGATAATTCGTCCATTAGGTTATTTTATTTGTCACAGGAGAATATTCTAAATATTGAAAAATCTGGTTTGGATTCCCAAAAAAAATATCTAGTTTGAGTGGGGTATAGTTCTTTAGTTATCCTCTTCAATTTATATATGTAGTAGTTCTCAATCTCAATTTTGTCAACAGTTGCCGGTTGATGTTGTTTTCAAGTTTCTATTTACGTGCCTAATTCATGTAACTTGAACAATTAATTATGTGCACATTAACAATGATTAAGTACATTTAAAGTGTTAGAGTTGCCTAATTATAAAACTTTAATAAATGATTTTGCAACTTGTAAAATTGGAAAAATGATATGAAAATAGTGAGAGTTACCGCTCTAATAATTTTTGCCTATGGCCCTAAAATTGCTAGATACAGCCCTGCTATTAGATAATTGATTTTAGGCTCAATTAATTATCTAAGTTACACGAAAGACCCACTACATCATTGAAGTCTTAAAATATCAATAATAAGATACAGTTGAAAGATAGTTGAGTTTCCTAAATATACTGTCATGTATTCAATCATTGATCATATATGTGAAAAAAATCTTATTAGAATAGGTAAAACTTACTTCAATTATTTCTATACCTTAAAAAAATTAGTTTTCAACTATCAATTAAAAAATACTCTTAATAATAATTGAAGCTTTAAAGTGTGATATGTATAAATTTTGCTTATTAGATTAAGTTTCTAATCTAAATTTAGCATCAATATTAATTTAATAAATAAAAGTTCATTAGTGAATAAGTTTTTTTTTTTTTTGAAAGATCATCATCATTGAGTAACTTCACATCCTACAATGAGTATCTTTTTCATGCATCCTATAAAAACCTGAAGAATGAGTCATGAGATATGTACAACTTTCTATATTATTATGTGTGACATATATTGATATCTCATATGTGAAAGCTTGTAATTTTTTAAAACAATAAATGAAACTGAGTATGGGGTCTATGATTTTATTTTCATATACTTCGTTTTCAAAAGAGTTAAATTTATATATATTAATATTTTTATATATCACTTTATCTACTCAAAAAATATTTTATTACCTTCACAATTAAAAAAATTAAGTTCATAAATTTTCTGATGATTGACTGCGACTAAATTTTCAAGTCAGCCAACTATGCTTTTGTTGGATCTGAAGTCAACTGTACTGCTTTTTTTGGTCTGAACAACTGTTTTTTTCATGAGGACTGATTTGATTTAACTCAATGTTAGTTTATTATTGGACAACTACTATATGTATACTCAATTCACTCAAAAATTTTTAGGCCAAAAAAAAATTCACTCAAAAAATTTTCATTGTTTATAAATAGTTCATGGGGTATTATACATAATAATTTTTAAAAAAATCGAATCAATGAGAGAGTATCTCGTATATATGATCTCTTTTCATGGCTATAATCAGTTCAAACAGTTAATAAAATATTCATAATAAGCATCAAACATGTTTATTTTTATTAGTTAAACTAACGAAACCAAGTACAAATATTCTTATTTTGTCAAATAACAAAAATTTTTCTCAATTTAAATACACACATACATATATATACATACTTATCCAAATTTTGAGGACATCAATTCGGATTTCCTCTTCAGCTATACAATTTATATAATTAGAGAGAAATATTAAATAAACACAGTAAGATGTAGGAGTTCACTATTGTATATTTATCTCCCTAATTATAAGAACTTTACGATTTAGAAAGATCCGAAACATATAAAACATAATGAAACAAGTTTTTGTCACAAAAAAAACTCGTAATCATTATATTTTTCAACTAAAAGGATCCGAATTTAAATCTAAGTAGAAATTTGGGACAATTCCTCCTGTGAACTCTGCCTTCTCCTTTTCCGGCCACATGGGTTCGGAGTCGGATCGGACTCTCCGGCCTCCAAAGGAAAGTTCAATATTGCCCTTCGACCCCTCATTCTGAACGCAGCACAATCATAAGCCCTGGCAGCATCAGTCTCACTATCAAACGTGCCCAGCCAGACCCGTGTCCCTTTCCGGGTCGGGTCACGGATCTCCGCGGCGAACTTGCCCCATGGCCTCCTCCGAACGCCTCTGTACCGCCGTATCATCACCTCGTCACATTCAGGCTTCTCAGGCGACGTGGGCTTCTTCTGGACTTCCTCCTCCGAGATGGAGTCTGCGACCCCCACCATATCGGGTGCTTCAAAATCAGAAGTTTCAACAAAAGTACACAAACTTTGCACCGGAACGTACGGATTCAGATTAATCTCCAGTGACGAATCCTCGAGTTTTACAGGATAGAGATTGGCTAGGAAGGAATCAGAGGACGAGAGCTCACCGAGAAGATGTTGGCGAATCCATTCCAAATCTGAACTTTCATGTGAGTCTGCCATTTCTTTAACAAGTATAAGAGAAGAAACAAGTGAGATTTGGCTTGAAGATAAAGCTCAGAGCTTGGATAGGATATATACGCATATACGGTGGGATCAGTTTGTGAAGTGTGGGACTCACAAGAATTTATGGTTATCGATAGCATAGTGATTCATCGACAAGTGGGTATAAGAGAGGACCGTCTTTACACGGTTTGAACTCAGCCAATGAACAAACAAATTGAGACTTTATGGTTCATATAATAGACAGATAGAGATTCAAGTTGGTCCTTTGAGGATAGCAGAAGAGCAGCTGTAAGTGTACCTGTGAGCAATGAACGTAGCATAAGCAAATAGATAAGGATAAGGAAATGTCTTGTGTGTTGATGGGATGGTTCCTGTACGAGTCTGACTTTGCTTAATTTCGGCAATAAGTTTGTGGGCACGTCATATGGTAACCAAACAAGATTTTCAACGTTGCATGGTTTAGTTACGTAAGTTGCTATTTTAACTGTGGATTAAAAATTATAACGAATGGATTTAGGATTAACATATAATCTTCTAAGTGTACTACGAATTGGGAATTTAAATTGGCTTATTTAAAGCGACTGACAAGAATATCAAGAGATTATATAAACTAAACAATCACTGATAATAAATAATAATTTATTTTTATAGCATTTAGAAAAAATAATTTCTAAAATTTTCAAATCTTATAAATATGAAATATGAATTGTTAATTGTCCCTCTTCAATTATCGGTTCCTTGAATAGGCCTGTCAACTGGTGAGAGAAATATTTAATGCCATTGACCCTTGAATTGAAATGTAGTCTATATAGAGGGTCCACTACAGTATATAACACACTTCAAATATGCCCATGCCAAACTCTTGAGCTGTAGATTATCAGCCAAAAATATCATATCAAATTTCTAATTAGGCTTATTTCAAATTTTCAATGCCCCACATTAAACCAGCCCACTTTGAATTATAGATAGATTAAAAGTATTAAATGCAATATCTAAAAGCTATGTATAATCTTTATTATTATTAGCATCTTTCTAAAATTTATCTTAGATCAAAGAGGCCTAATAAGAAATTTATTACTCTTTCCAGTCTTAAATAAAAATTACTTTTAACTATTATATATATATATTAAGAAAAGTTTATAAACTCATTAAATTTGACTCTTTACTGACCTAATTTAATATTATATATTTCTAATTATAAATTGTATGGTTTTTGTTTAACATACTCGAAGGAGAGTATTTAAAAAAAAATTTATTTAATAATTTATAACTTATATTTTGGACTATGAAAATTTTTCTCTCAATG
Organism: Adenanthera pavonina; assembly: GCA_026686845.1. NCBI lineage: Eukaryota > Viridiplantae > Streptophyta > Magnoliopsida > Fabales > Fabaceae > Adenanthera > Adenanthera pavonina. Next base: position 44,451,075 of record JAIVEN010000001.1, on the reverse strand, counting down.
ACTTATATGTGATACCTAATGGTGTAGATTGAAGCTATGATATTTTGCAAATAATTTAAATTAGATCATAAATTCATAACATTGTCATTTGATTTGACCTGAAAACGCATGCTTTTCGAAAATGATATTTTTCGGGGCCCATCACTGTGACAGTTATTTATTATATTTTGGGGCCATTTTTTGGGCCTGAGCCCATCTACTTTATACATATTAAACAAGTTTGATCTCAAACGTGGTAGAGTTTGATATAAATGTTATTATTATGATTTATAAATAATATAACTTATTATAAATTTATTATTTTATATTAATATTGATTTCTCACGTGGAAATCTGTAAGAATCAAGAGTTCATTAGCACACAAACTCAAACTAAATCAACTCTCTGCTACTTTGCATGGCTTTCCTTGTCCTAAATTATCCATATCCATGAGCTGGCTAAGCTTAGTCGTAGGTGTAGCAATGAAATTAAATCCCAATTCTCCTAAGAGACTAGTTGAAGCTAGATTGTGTGTATATTGATTTGCTTCTGCTTCACTTGAATCTCCTACTCATTCTTCACTAACTTTCTCGCCAAGTCCAGAAGTCTACCATCCGTTCTAAACTCAAGCATAGGATCATTCATGGCTCGAGCAAGAATCAGTCAATTTAGTGTTGTCGTCCCAAACGTAACCCATTGTGAATTGAGTGGGGGCCCTTTTGGAAAAATGAAAAAAGAAAGAAATAATGGTAGCCCAGTTTTGAAGGATGTAAAACTTACATTATAGGGTAATACTGTGGAGCCCAATTCGGTGCGCATGCTTATTCATTCACAATTATGCAATAAGTTGGCTGGTTTGATTGTTAAATAAAATAATTTTGGTAAAAAAAATAAAAATTCATTGTCATGATCATAATTAATATGGTATGATGAAGAATAAAATATAAAAATTATTAATCATTATAAAAATAAACAATACAATGGTAAAAAGAAAAAAATTGTTACAATACGTCTTTAGTGTTTACTTCCAAAAATTATACATTCTCTATCTCATCAGTTTAATCTATTAGAACAATCCCATGTTAAAAACTGTAAAGAAGTTTAATTTAAGTATGATTTATGAAATAAACACACACACACACACACACACACACACACAGAGTCATACACTGATAAAATTATGTTATCACATGTTTTCCATCTTATTAGCTTGATTTTTTTTTATCCACTTATTAGTTTAATCTATTGATCAATATATCAATATAGGGTAAAAAATGATATACAACATATAAAGTGTTTGAGGAATAAGATATACTATCAATGATTTATGAATAGTATTTTTTGCCAAAAACAATTTTATTAAATCAAAATATAAAAAAAAATGGAATTAACGCAAATCAAACAAGAAGAATTGAGACTCAAACCCAAACAATACAAACCCAACACCAAAAATTAGAGACAACCCACAAACCAAACAAGATTCAAAATGAGACAGAACGATAAACCAAAAAAGATACGACCCAGTCCAAACAATGAGACTTCTAGAATCCAACCATCGCTGCCACAGAGAATGGACATTGCCCCGCCATTTAGAGCACGCCAACATCACCAACGTATTCCACAGGGGATGGGGACTTAGAAAGGTAACCCAATGGTCCCATCCTTACCAGCGACCGTCAACTTGATTGCCTATTTCGATAGTTGGAAAACATTCGCACAAATTCCACATGATAAGAGGCACCACCATGGTCCATGGACACCTTCTAGCCAAATGACATCCAAACCAACAGTGACAGAAACACTAATAAGCACAAAAGCCCCCTTCCACTAGTCATCACTCTACCATAAAACACCTTCCACCACCTCCTAGCATTCCTGAACGAAATCCTCACTACCAACTCACCAACCACAAGCAAATCTTGCCAAATCTAAATAAAATAGCTGCAATCAAGTTTGGGGGATTTGCCTACCCTAAAACAGGTTGACTCGCTGTGGGCTACTAGAAAATAGGTTGGGGGTGAGCCAACTCGTTTTCTAGCGAGCTGAGATTTGCCCAATCTAGGATCGCTAAGGTGGGTTGACGAATTAACCCGCCAATCCACCATATATTATATATATATATATTTCTAATTTTTTTATTTGAATAATAACCTAAATCACCAATATGAATAATAAAACAATAACATGATTGATTCATAATTAAATTAGAAATAGAAACCACATAAACCATCAATTTGTCAAAATACATTAACACATACTAATCATCACTTATGTAAGTATCATAATTCAACAACATTAAATATGAAATATGGGAAAATTTCAACTCCAAATATAAGGCAATTTTAATTACAAGTTTCAATATTAAATTAAAATATATATAAAGAAAAAAAGGTAATTTGAAGGAAAAAAAATTCTATAAAAAAAAGTTAAACGGGCTAACCCGCAAGTTTGGTAAGTTAGTCCATTTAATCTGTGGATTAAGCGGTCCGGCCTGGAAAAATATCGTCTTAATATGGGTTCTATTTTTTTAAGCCCAGGACCACTATAAAACGAGCCTACCTGTGGGTTGAAATCCATTTTCCCGGCTCTAGTAATCAATCAGTAAATACAAACTAGATATACCACCAATGCGACTAATGAAAGTAAGATCTAGACAATTCACTACCACTTCTCAGATATGAGTGATATTGCATCCGTCATCCCTAACAAATGCCACCATCTACACACACACTAACACTCACACACACCACAATTTTGTTGAGGAGGTAGTCACTGACATCTTGTTTGGTATGTAAAATAATTTTTTATGGAATGAGAATGGAAATAGAAATGGGAATGACAGTAGGGGTGGGAATATGCTTTCAATGTATAATTGATATGTTAAGGAAAAAAGTTGGGAATTAAAAAAAATGATACTAAAATAAAACAAAAATTAATTAAATGACTAAAATGTTCCTAACTTTTTCTTCTCCATCCTTTTCCTTCTCAAGAGCACCATCACGGGTAGCCTCGATGGAGCATAGGTCTACAGTCCTCATACAGAGCTCCATTGTCGTCCTCTTTTCTCCTCCGTCGTCCTTTTCCCTCTTTCCTCTCTCTCCTTAGAGCTTTGACTTCCCTCATCTTTGCCTAAGCAATGATGCCATCATCAAACATCAAGCCACAATCATAATCACAACAAATCTAAGCTACCATTATTAAATTCAAGCAAAAATAAAACAAATCTAAACATATCTGTCCAGATTTACATGCGACGGCATAGTTTTATGCAACTCTTATATCTCCTTCCTTCCAAAAATTTTAAGATCCACAACATGAAGATACATAGATTGATGGAGATGCAATAATGAAATGTTAAAACCAATCGATTCTATGGGTATTAAATCAGTGGCTACTCAATTCCATTAGAAACTCAACGACAAAGGGAGGAAGGTCATCGTCCATTGAGGGAGGAAAGTTGCACAATTGGGTTGTGGGAGGGTTGAGAAGGTTGTTGAATCTATAATGAAAATTCAAGAAAAATTAAAGGTATTTCTATCCAAAAAATTCACCTCCCATGCCCAGCATCCCATTCCCTAAGTCCTCAGGGAGTTTGCCGATTTCTATCTATAAGGGAATCAACCATTCTCTTGGTAATTTAATCCCTCACACCAAATACACATTATCCTAACATTTTTCTCTCATTTCTATTCCAGAGTTTCCATTCTTGTGTATCAAACGTGGTGGCCTAAGAGTCATGCTAAATACAAAGACTAATATTAAACCAATGATTTATAAATAGTATGATTTATTATATATTTTATATTATATATATTGAAAATGATAATCAGTTATTGATAGTATATTGGATAGAAATAAAAAAAAAAGAGTGAGAGAGAAAAAAAAAAGAGATAGGATCGGATGGGGAAACTCAAATCAGATAAAAAATAAATTTGTGTGAATGTAATTTTGTACTTATAAACGTTTGTCTGAAAATCTGCGCAACGTACGTTTTAAACTTTTAACATGCAATCGAATGAAAGAAGAATGAGTGAGAGTGCTTTCTGATTCCATGCGGCAATATTCTGTCGTTCAACAGACGAAAAATGAAAGAAGACGAACAGGAAATTTCTGTTTGAGAGTTCCGGAAGGATGAAAATTAAAAGGACCTGAAGTAACGTTCATCCCATGGCTTGGAAAATAAGAAGTTTGATACAGTCAAACTCAAAACCGTGAAGGACCAGCTGCAGAAAACAGTCGTAATCAGAAGCAATAACAATAGGGGGAGATTCAAATTCAACGTTGGAAGCACACGAAACAAATAAAAAAGAGGAAATTAAAAAAAATCTCAAACCTCTCAACCATTCTCTGCGTTCAAGTCAAAGTCTACCCTTTTCATTCTATCTTCTCTTCTTCCTCCTCCCACTACTCATCTTCTTTTAAATTTTTCGCACTGAACCATATCAGATTCAGTGTATTTCACAATCGGGTTGGGTCCATTAGAAAATGGGGCTCCGATTGATCCCAACTTTAACACTTTCCGTCATCTTCCTCGCCGCCGTCGCCGCCATCTCACCAGGCGATACTCTCTTGGCTTCCAACACAAATCAAAGATGGTCTTCTCAGAACAGCTCATTCTCCCTCCATTTCCTTCCTTCCGATCCCCAAACTTCCCCTCTTACCTTTATCGCTGCCATCGTGTACTCCGGCGACAAACCCGTCATCTGGTCCGCCGGAGCCGTGGACTCCGGTGGCTCCTTCCAGTTCCTTTCCACTGGAAACCTCCGCCTCGTAAATGGGTCCGGTTCAACCGTTTGGGAATCCAGAACTTCAAATCTGGGCATCACCTCCGCCACACTACAAAACGACGGCAACCTCGTGCTCTCAAACGGAACCGCCACCGTCTGGTCAACGTTCAACAATCCCACCGATACAATTGTTCCTTCGCAAAACTTCACTACCGGTATGGTTTTGCGATCTGGATTTTACTCATTTAATCTTCTCTCAAGTGGAAATCTGACCCTTAAATGGAACGATAGTATAGAGTACTGGAATCAGGGCTTGAATGCATCTGTAAATGTGAAGTTGAATTCGCCGGTTCTGATGTTGCTATCAATAGGGCTTCTACAATTGTTAGATTCTAATCTGTCAACTCCAGCTGTTGTTGCTTATAGTAGTGACTACGCTGAAGGGAGTGATGTGTTGAGAATTTTGAAGCTAGATAGTGATGGGAACTTGAGGATTTACAGTTCTTCAAAGGATAGTGGAACTACAACTCCAAGATGGGCAGCTGTAGAAGATCAATGTAAGGTTTTTGGTTACTGTGGCAACAATGGGATTTGCAGTTACAACGATTCAAACCCAGTCTGTGGGTGCCCATCTCAGAACTTCGTGATGATTGATCCGAAAAATAGTCGAAAAGGGTGTAGGAGGAAGGTGAATCTTGCTGATTGTCCTGGGAGTGCAGCTATGTTGCCATTGGATCATGCTCAGTTCTTGACTTATCCACCTGAGCTTAGTTCACAAATCTTTTTCATTGGTATATCAGCTTGTAGTGGTAATTGTCTTGCAGGTTCCTGCACTGCTTCTACTGCGTTATCAGATGGCACAGGACAGTGTTACATAAAAACATCAGATTTTATCAGTGGATATCAGAGTCCCGCACTACCTAGCACTTCATACGTCAAGGTTTGTGGACCGCTGGCTCCAAACCCCCCACCTTCTCTGGATGAGGCTGAGAAGAATCATTGGAGGGTACCGGCTTGGGTTGTGGTGTTAGTGGTTTTTGGTACCCTTTTAGCTTTGATTGCCTTTGAAGGTGGCCTATGGTTCTGGTGTTGTAGGAACAGCAGAATATTAGGTGGATTATCTGCACAATATGCTCTTCTTGAGTACGCATCTGGTGCACCAGTTCAGTTCTCATACAAGGAGCTCCAGCGGGCGACGAAAGGGTTCAAAGAGAAGCTTGGGGCGGGGGGTTTTGGTGCTGTGTATAGAGGTACCCTTGCTAATAAAACTGTTGTTGCAGTGAAGCAACTTGAGGGCATTGAGCAAGGTGAGAAACAGTTTAGGATGGAAGTAGCGACTATAAGCAGCACTCATCATCTCAATTTGGTGAGGCTGATTGGTTTCTGCTCAGAAGGGCGTCACAGGGTTTTAGTGTATGAGTTCATGAAAAATGGGTCGCTTGATAATCTTCTGTTTGTGACAGAAGAACAATCAGGAAAATTGTTGAATTGGGAGTATCGGTTCAACATTGCCCTAGGCACTGCAAGGGGTATCACCTACCTTCATGAGGAATGTCGAGACTGTATTGTTCATTGTGATATAAAACCTGAAAATATTCTCTTAAATGAGAACTACATTGCCAAAGTCTCAGATTTCGGCCTTGCAAAGCTCATAAATCCAAAGGACCACAGGCATCGAACTCTGACGAGTGTGAGAGGAACACGTGGGTATTTAGCTCTTGAATGGCTTGCTAATCTTCCCATAACTTCCAAATCTGATGTTTATAGCTATGGTATGGTTTTGTTGGAGATTGTAAGTGGAAAGAGGAACTTTGAAGTGCTGGATGAAAGAAACAGGAAAAAGTTCTCCAACTGGGCTTATGAAGAGTTTGAGAAAGGCAATATCAAGGGAATACTTGACAAAAGACTGAATGACCAAGAAGTTGATATGGAGCAAGTAAGAAGGGCAATTCAGGTAAGCTTCTGGTGCATCCAGGAGCATCCATCTCAGAGGCCGACAATGGGTCGAGTCGTGCAAATGCTGGAAGGGATAACTGAGATCGAGAAGCCCCCTGCACCAAAAGCTTCCATTGAAGGATCTGTTGGTGGAACAAGCACTTACTTGAGTAGCAATGCCAGTGCCATCTCCACCATTGCAGCCTCTCCCCCAGGTACTGCTTCCTCTTCCTCATTCCAGAATAGTGGTGTTTCAAGTTCGACTTCAGTAAAGAACACCGAGAAGGCAACTTCCTCCCTTCTACAGTCTGAACCACAGCAAACCAAAAATCTGTCCACTTGATTATTTGATGCTGGAACAGCAAAAATAAGCTTCTTCAGCTGGTAGAATGTCAGCAAGTTATTGATGATATATACTGTGTACGTTGTTAAGTACCTTTCTGATCATCGTGTAAGAATTTGAGATAGGAATGTGCAAATTACACTATAAAGTAAATATCTGTATTGAGCTTCAGAACTGTGTTGCTTGATGTGATCAAAGAGAAGTTTTACTGCAAATGATTGCAGTTTTTTCAACAATTGATGTAAACCATCTTTGCTACAGAATTAGAGACGCTTAACTGCTTATTATGATTTTCTGTGATTAGTTTGTGAAATATATGGTTTCTACAGTTCATCATGGAAGACCGTTGATGTAAACCAGCTTTTCATCTTGCTATGTAACATAGGAATTTGCAGGTTTGCCGTATGAATCTATACTGAATCTCAGGACTTTTGCTATCTAAGCCAGTTTTTGGGTCTATTATAGAATTTGGGGGAAATGTTTTCTATATTCTCGTAATGCCAGAATCTCAATGCTACTATAATTCATATTTTGACAAATAAATCATGTCCGTCGAAAATTAAAAATTTAATTACCATTCTTTTCATGACAAGAGAGGCTCACGCCCAATATGTCAAAGCTACGAAAAAACAAAGGAGGAGGAGGAGGAAAACTATTATAACTATCGGAAATGAACAGTACTGCTATCATTTTTTCCATGTACTCAAATAAAAGTCGTACAGGAAAGGCAGCTATAACCACCGTTATATAATAAACATTATGATTTTTATATTAATAATTTTCTATCAATTTTAACCATTTATTTCCAGCCTAGAAATGACTAGTCTTTCTAGAATAATTTATGATTTTGGTACATTACTTTTGGACTGAAATGATTTTGTTACTTGAAAAATACTATTGTCATCAACTTAGTTTTTGAAAATTTCTCTACATCAATTTTGTCGTAACACTATATAAAATTATTTTAGTTTTGATTTAAGCCTAAACTAATGTCTTTATAATGATAGAGGGACCACTATGATAGTATTCTCATTATTATAGTGAAAGCAGTATATTACAAACTAATAATGAAAAGTTATATAAAATTCACTAATATTAAAATCAAAGTATTTATTCACTGCATATTTATAAATTTAATCTACTTGAACAAATTCATCAGTGTCCATTGTAGTTTGTTTTTTTGACGAATCCAACACTGACATTGTGGTTGTGCTGTGTGTGAATGTGCATTTTGTCAGAGGCGGATGGAGTCTCAAAGATTCTAAAATCTGATTGCTTTAAGTTTCTATAAATTTGGGTAACCGAACAAGACGTCATGGCGATAAAGCACAAGTCAAATTAGTCGTCTAAAATATAATCATATGCAAATTGAGTAGTGACCATTTCAGAGTCATAAAAGTCAAACAACAAAAAATATAATTGCAAATGAGCTAGCTAGCTCCAGCTCTGGCGAAAATAACAGATGGTTATGTGTGTTTAGACTGCAAATTACAATTCCAAATAAGTTAACACCTTGGCTCTACTCTAGCAGTAACTTTTTTTTTTTTCAAAAAAAAAAAAGAGAACTAAATATTAAAGAATCTTGATATAATATAATTTGATCTCACTTTCACCCGAAACTTACTTCCAATTCTCAAAATATTGTGCCGTCTTAATTGCTTCAAGAAAGTAAATTATAAATAAATCAGTTATATTAAATTTAGATAATCAAAATTTATTCATGTTTAAAAATTTTAATTCCCCGATCATTATTATTTCAAATATTAGACATAAATTAATGCAGCACAAAGTGCTTCTTCTTTTGGAGTAACAAGCCAACAAGTGATCCAGATTCTATCCTCAGTTAAAATTGCATACCAAATACCAAATTACAAAGAGATACACAATACTATCATTCATACTTTACAATCATCAACACTAGATTTTGGCTATACCATCAACTTCAAGGATCCACCACACTTGAATACACAACAGTATGTACCCTCTTCAACAATTATACACATACTCTATATTCTATACAACTTTTTGAATTGCTTTTCTCTCATCAAAATATCAGTGTTCAGCATACAAATAGAAGCACTAAATTGCTTGCTTCATTTGACAACGAGGAAAGGAAATGAAATACTCGAATTGAAACATGTATGGAACACATTTTTTGTTATGCTCGTATGATTACAGCTACTTACTGAAGGAAATCAGATCAGCGAAAACCTTCCCATTCATGGAGGCAGAGACCAATACATAAAGGGAGGTGATTGCGACCAACTGACATTTGACGCAACTAAATCAGCTAACAATAAACTAAAAATAAATTCTGATATCACAGTCAGATACAGGGAGGGAAAAAATCCAAACTTAATGCTGACCTATCTCGTAGTGAAAAACACGCTATCAGCAAGGTGTTGGCACAGTTGGCTAGCATTTAGGTCTCATAGATCTAAGTGAAACCCGTGACACCTTCAACACATGTCTGCAATGTTTCATCACAGAAACAGAGATTTTGTGAGTTTGTACAGCTGTTACTATGTGCTTAAGTGAGATGTCAATTGAAAGAAAATTACAATTGTTAAATTTCTTGCATGTTTCAAATTTCTTTATACTCAAATGCACTGCTCTAGCATGGATAGAAATTACATTTTTTTTAATCAATAAAGTCCTAGCACAATTGGTAAATAACTAGATTATTTAAGCTTGTTATCCGAAATTCAATTCCAAACTTTGTGTATGGAAAAAACATTATTGAGAGAGGTAAAACCCACTTTAGTGATCTTTACGCTTCGAAGGGAAGAGTTTTGAGTTGTTAGCAGGAAGATACTTTTGGTGCTCATAAAAAAAAATTACATTTGTCATCTTTTGATAGGATTCAGACTTCTGCTATCCTTGATAGAGAAGAAACATCCCCATCAACGATTGAAGAAAAAAAAATTGAGAGAAGCCTCATTTGAAAAGACCTCCTATCTATGTTATCTCCCACAATTTATACTTCAAGCATTTAGTTTTCCTAACGGTTTCACAGAATAATTTTTCTTCTCCGGAAAAAGCCATGCTATTCCCTCCCTTTTTGCATATAAAAATAACATGAAAAGAAAATGGAAACGGAAAAGGCCAGAGGAATTGCATGGCAAACTTTCTTTTGCTCACAATTAAAAGAACAGTGAATCAGCAGAAAACAAAACAATGATTCAACTACTATAAAGTATAAACAATTTTCAGCAAGTCATACATTCAATTGCATGCCGAGCAAACACTTTTTTCTTTCTTTCTTTTTTTAAAAAAAAAAAAGAATACTACGCAAATTCAAATTTGTACAAACTATTCACCAATAAGTTGCAAAAAATAATCATCAAACTGATTGTCAGGAATGCACAATATATCAGCTAAACTTACATACCAATACCAATGACACGTAGATGCATGGCACTATCATTCTTTATAATCATCAACAAGTGATTTTAGTTATAACATCAACATAATCGATACCCATCACACTTGAATACACAACAACACTATATAACCTCATCTATCTACCAAGTGCTGCTGTTTTCATTCTCCTATCTTCTCTGCATTATTTCATTTTCTGCTATTTAGTTTTATTACAGGGAATTTTCACGTTATTCAAGAAACTTGCTCCTCTGGCAATTTACAGCATCTCCACTTTATTTATAATCCAGATCAACTATGAACTGTCAAAAGTTAAAATTCAGACTTCTAAACAAATTACAAGCACTGGTTCAAATTTTCATACTTATGATATAGTTTCACTAGGAAGTGATCGTTTAATCTAACTAGACAATGCTTCTTCAGATCATAAAGCAAGTACTAAAGATCAATTTTCAACAATGAAAGCCATAACGGCATGAACTTCATGTTATTCTAGTAGTGAGCATTACGGTATGATGACAATTATATATAAAAGTATACAAGTGCAAAAAACAGTAAATTTATTGTGTAGTCTGAATACTCTACACAAAATATACAAGCATTTGCTAACCACTCATGCAAGTTAAACATAGATATGTGTGTAACTTGAATTTGAGCTATAAGTATCTCACCTTGTTTTATTTCTTCAACAAGCCTCCGTCATGATTCTATGTAGAAGCTTCATTACCTTATCTTTCTCAAACTTTTCAAGAAGATATTGAATAATGATGTCAAATGTTACAAAATCAGGGAAGCAACCATTCTCTTCCATTTTATCAAGTAACGCCTTTGCTTCATCAAGCAAACCCTGTTTACAAAGTCCATGAATCATAGAAGTATATGCATGGACATTTAGATGACAGCCTTTAGCCAAAAGATACTGAAAAATCTCCCATGCATCATTTAACCTACCACCTTTGCACAAACCATCAATAAGTACACTGTAGGTCTTCACGTCAGGCTGAAATCCTTGATCAACAATTTGCTTGAATAATGCAATTGCCTTGTCATGCAGTCCACTTTTGCATAATGCATCTAACAAGATTGTGTAAGTGATGATATTAGGGCGATGACCCCTATCATGCATCTCATAAATAATATCTTGTGCACATGAGATTCTCCCTGATTTGCACAAGCCATCAATTAGAGAATTGTAAGTCGCAATATTGGGAACCACATTTCTAAATTTCATTTCCTTAAAGACATCCATGGCTTCATCCACCATTTTCATATTAAAATATGCATTGATCAACATATTGTAACTACAAATGTCAGGTGTCACACCACTCTTGATCATCTTATTAAATATTTCCTTAGCCTCAATGATATTATTAGTCAAACAATACCCATCCATCAAAGCAGTATAGGTAACAACATTTGGTTTCTGATCACTTTTCACCATCCAAGCAAATACAGCTTCAGCTTCTATGATCCTTCCTTCTTTACATAATGCATCAACTAGGATAGTAAAGGTAGAAACATTTGGGCGGATGTCTCTCAATACCATTTCACTGAGTACTTGATTAGCTTGTAGCCACTGGTCCCTGCTGCAAAAACCATAGATTAAACTAGTGTAGGTGACAACATTAGGAGATATCCCGCGTTCAATCATTTCATAACACAATTCACGCGCCTCACTGGCTAGTCCATCTTTGCAAAGGCCATCAATGATTGTGCTGTAGATAATTACATTAGGCATGACTAACTTTTTTTCCATCATCTGCAGCAACTTAATAGCAGATCTTGTTTTCCCTGCTTTACAGAGCCCATCGATTAACGTGGCATAAGTGACTTCGCTCAACTGAAAACCTTTAGCCAGTATGTCATCATAGAAATCTAGTGCTTTGCCAACCTCTTGATTAAAACACAGTCCTTTCAATAGTGTATTGAAAATGACCTCATCTATCTGATAACCCATCTTCAGAATCTTTCCCATTGTAGAGAAAGCAAAATCCATCTGACCAACGCGGCAGTAGCAATTGGTCAAAATGCTCAGGGTAAATAAATCCGGCGTGAATCCCTTCAACTCAGCTTGCGCAACAAGGGAAATAGCAGTGGGATAATGTTTCATCTTAGTAATAGATCCTAAAATCTTAGTTATTTGGAATATGAAGGGAGGGGGCTGCTTATGGAGGATGCGATGGAATGAAGCGACAGCGTCGCTAATGCCGTTAGGATTTGAGGAATGGGAATGAAGAAAGGAGCAGAGAGTGAGGGAAGATGAGAAAGAGAGAAGGAAGGTAGAATTACGAAAGAGAGGAAATTTGGCGAAGGTGTGCCTTGCAGCAGCAGAAGATAGCATCCTGGTATCAGATTCACAGAGGACTATCTCGGGTGGTTCAATGCTTCTTCAATTCACCAAACGGAAGGCGCATTCGGGTTTTGTCCTATGTATCATCGTTTAGGGGAAATTGAGCGACATGCAACAGGAGTTAAAAAAGATAATACCTAAATCTTACAATTTTAAAAGATTTTACTAAAATACTACATTTTACAACATAACATCACATTTTGTATTGTTTATTTTTTTTATATATAAAATAACATAAATCATAACTTTACATCACGATTAGTGGTCTCTAATTTTTTTAAAAAAATATAATGCAAATCCTAATATTGACTCATGATTTGAATTATATATATTTTTAATATCATACAAATCAAAACATTTTGACACGTTTTGCCCACCATAAGTTTTTTTAAAATATAATGTAAATCAGTTAATTATTATAATTATTAGATAATGATTAATTTAGGTAATGATTATAATAATTGTTAATAATAATAATAATAATTGTCAGGTAATTATTAATAATTGATTATAATAGATATAATAATTAAAAACTTGTAAATAATGAAAAAATATTTTTTAAATCTAAACTATTTGAACAAATTAATTAGTAATTATTAAATTTTAATTAATAAAGTCCAATTTTTACAACATTTCAAGATAAAAATTTTCTTTCACAGGAAAAAATTATTTATCTTATACATAATGACTTCTTATGTCACATCTTGGTTTCCTTCGAGCACATTGTGTTCACCCGTCTTATGGTCTCTTCATGTTGAAATTCAAGTGATTAGGTGGCAGTTATAATCCGTGGGATATTTAGATAAAGAGTTAAACTTATATATTTTTTCTTATATACTTTTCATACTATTTTTCAATTAAAATTTGACATGTAGACCTTTTAAATTATTTTAAATTTAAAATGTTAACACTTTTAATATATAATTAATGGCTAAATTTATAATATATTTAAAAAAATTCACATGTTAACTTTTAATTGGAAAACAATACAAAAAAACACATAAGCAACAACATATAAGTATTTTCTTTATATCAAATACAAGAGATTCAATTGGAGGAATCAACTACAAGGGCTCATAAATGCTTCATTTGATAGTTCGCCTACTTCAAATGAGTAATTGTTATACTTGAACTCAAAAAGTGTTGTATTTTCCAATAAATAAATGAATAACTCGAATTGATCTAAATTGGATCAGCTGCATTGAGATAAGGATGACGATGACATGTAATGGTATTGAGTAAAAATATCTAAAGAAGAAGTGGCTCCGGGATTTTGCTCCTCTACATCTTCCACCACATTTTGATTTTATTCCTTTTCTTCTTTAGCCGCAATCAGTGGCTGAGTTGATAAATAGTCACCACATCATTTACTTAGTCTCCCATGAGCAATCACTAGATATGGTAGCTCAATTGTAGGTGGAGCAAGTTGAGGGTGTAACACTTTACTTTCTTACATCATGTTCCACACATTATATCTTATTTAATGCTCAATTGAACCATTTTAGAAGCTTGAATTACAATAGGGACCAAAATAGAAAAAATTAAAATTTCAAGTTACTATTCATTTGGTATCCATATTTTTCCAATTGAATTTTGAAAAATTATAACTAATTCTAGAAAAATCATATGAAGGTGATTCAATATTAAAAATATCTTAAAATATTTTTTACATGAAAAAAATATGAAACAAAATTTTGGACGTGCCAATTTGTACAATATTTAGTACAAAATTTACTGTTTATGTGGTCAATTTGTAACTTTCCAAGTTTTCTACCTTAACTTTAAAAATTCATATTTTTCTCCATACTTAACCAATTGTGATGTTCTTTGGTTTCCTAAAACGTTCATTCTGTCAACTTTCCAAGCATGTAAATTAATCATATATTATGCCCTGGTTTGATAGAATTGCCCTTACCAAACTTTCAGCATATCAAATGAACAATTTCCAAACATTACTTATCAAAAACTATTTTTGTACCATATTTATGTGATCATAACTTGTTCATACTTCATACCAATGTATAAAAAATTAGACCGAACCATTCGGTTTGGTTGGAAAACCAACGAACCGATTCCTGATTTGGTCCATAATGATAGCTAAATCGGAGGAAAATTAAATCAATAAAGAATGAGTCAACTTGGTCTCAAACTGGATAAAACCGGCAAAATTGGTGAGTTGACTGATTCTGCCGATTAGAAAAAACTGAAAAAGAAAAAATCTTCATAGGAAAAAATATTGAAGATAATGGCGGAGATGATGACAAAACACAAAAGAATGAAGTAAAAGAAAGAGAGAAAAGATATCTCAGCTCTCATAATGATTTTTTGGCCCATTTTGCCTCCTCCAGCGATGATGCACGGCTATTCTAGACAACTTTAGACCATTATTTAGCTTGTCTAGCGACCACCATTCTTTGAATCACTTTAGCTACCTTAGAGAAGAAGTTGGAGACTTGAGGAAGGTGTCGATGGAGCAAACTAGGTAGAAAAAAGTGGACTGGAGGTTTGAGTTTGAAAAGAGAAAAACCTAATCTCTAAGAGAGAGAAGGATGCATTGATGACTTGAGGAAGGCAGAGATGGAGCAGACATATTAGAAAAGGTGGGTAGAGTTCGAAATCTAATCACCAAGAGAGAGTCTGGCAAAAAAAAAATCACTAAGAGAGAGAAGAATGCGTTAATAAGTGTGAAAAATGTACTTCATTTAAAAAATAAAATTTCACATTTGCCCCACATTTTACTTTTTCTTCTTCCAGACTTCCGCTTTAAAAATTCAAAAATGTAAGTTTCAACATCATCGTGAGTACTAATTTTGCAGGCCTATAAGGTGTGAGGAATAGGAGACATGTTTGCATGGATATAATATAAAATAAAATACTTCAAACATTATTTTGTGCAACATCTATCTTTTTTTATTTTCTAAAATATAAAGATTGTAATAAATATTTTTTTTTATTTTTTTTACCTTCTTCATTTAATTTCTTCTAACCTTAAATTATCCTTCAATTTTATTATTAATAGTTCATTTAAAATTTAATTTTATATTTTTTTATTTTTTTATTCAAAATAATTAGCATTGCTCCGATCTTAATTATATATAAGTCACTATTACATATTTCACATAAATCAACAAAAATAATTACATTTAATTAAACTAATTGAATTTAAAAAGATGATATTTTTCTGACATTTATCTTTAATTATTGGTCCTCTTATTTGTAAATTTTACATTTGTCTCTCATACTTTATTGATTCCCAAATTTTAAATTTTGAACAATTAATATAATGAAATATATTTTGGAAAAACAGATTTTTAATTTAACTTATATATTTTGACCTTGGAAACCCTTCACAAGGTTCTTTTTATTTGAAATCAGAGGCAGTATAAAATTAAAAATATATTAATTTAATTACAATCGGTTTAATAATGGTTCGACTATGATTCGACCACTGAATCTCTTAACCGGTTTAATATTCGGTCTGATTTTTAATACCTTACTTCATGCTTAACATCATTGGAAGCTTAAGGAACATAACTACATTAAAGTACATCCTCATAAATTCATATATAATTTTACATAATATGACAAAGAGATATAACACAATGGCAAATAATATTCTAATAATCATTATCCTTCTCCTTGCCCTTTGTCTTTCTTGAATCCTTGCTATGACTTGGCCTAAACAGGTTAGTATTTGGGATGATGAGATTATAAAAATCTTAGTAGTAAAGTGCATTCCATGCATACATGTTATTGTTTGTGCATAAAATATCAATCAAGGCATTTTAAAACACATTATATAATATTGTTACATAAAAATTTTGACGGAGTTTCCTATTAGAAAATGGATATCTCGAGCAAAGCCCTTGCATTAAATTCAGTCAAAACTAGTCACCAATTATCAAAACAATAATATAACAAGTCATATAATATCATAAAACATAACAAGATAACGCAGAGCAAGAAATGTAAAATTGCAACTTTCATGAAACTTTTTGCCCTTTCCCTTAGATTCAACCTTTCCCAATGGTTCCTTGAGTTATCACAAACCTAAATATATCATTACACACTTACTAAATCAACAAATTCCTAGGGCTAGCTCTTAAAGAACCACAAACTAAAATTTCATATTCTTTATTTTAGCCTTTCTTTTGAAAATAATAATTGTCTTTAGATAATTCTACCATGAGAAATTTACTTTTCCATTAGGTTTATGAAATTCTCACTCCCTCCTCACTTTATATCTTGGCCGAAATCACCCTTAAGAGAGGAGGAAAAGAAATTTCTATGCAACTTGCTTCAATCTCATAAAATCATGCTTTCTTGCAACTGTCTCATGATTTCTCTTAATTCCTTTACATAAAACACTTCCCTTTTTCTTTTCCCATACTTGGCTGAAAATCAAACCCAAAAGGGGGAGAAGAAAAACTCTCAAAACTTAACCTAAACCACTTGAACTTGAATTGGAAATCTTAGAGAATCAAGAGAAGAAACTTATCTCTTGAAAGCTTGAATTTCTCTCTTTCTTTCTTCTTCTCCTTCTTACGCCACCTTCCTCTCTTCCTTGGGAGAATTTTTCAGCTTGCTTCCTTCTCTTCTTTGCCTCCTTAAGTTGGTCACAAGAGGGAGTAGATATATAGATACAAAATTCCACAAAAACTTGTCCAAGTGTCCACTAATTTTCATCATCCATGACATAATAAATAATAAAATATTCTTTCCCACATGTGCTTAATATTTCAGTCAATGAGAGGGGAGAGAGTGTCCATGATACTGCATATTTTTTCTAGTTCAGATATATCTTGTATTGATTACTATTTATCTAGACAATTAAAGGTACTTTTACAGTATATTCTAATACTGTTTATTTTTTCATATATACAAGATTACTCTAGTTTTGGATCTAAATTTAATTGAATTAACTATCCCAAATTATATTTATGTGGGGCTCACATACTTTTCTTTTTAACTTTATTTGTATTTGTAGGGTTCACCGTACTTTCTTTTATTATTAAATATCTATTATACTTTGCAGTCTATTTCTTTACAAACTAATTCTTTTGGGCTTAATACATTATTTCTAAGATCCATTTTGACAGGTATATTGCATTTTTCGAAAATTCTCCTAGAAAAACCAAATTGTAAATCAATTTTCTTTAGGGATCACTTTGCGAATATTATTTAGGGACCAAATTGCAAATAATGTTCAATCAGGGACCAAATTACAGATTTTTTCATTTAAAAACCTAGCATGTAAAATTACTATTTTGCTCTTCTTTTTATTGAAATAATGCATCACATACCATATCATTATATTTTCATGCATATTGTAATATCAAAAAAATTGGGGATGTTACAAAAGAACCATGTTGTAGTGTTGTTCTCTTAACATCATTCTAATGTTTTGTTTGTCCTCTAAACCCTTTGTTGATATTCCTTGGTTGGTATTGACAAAGGGTCTTGAATACTTAGCTAAATTAATTCATCAACTATAACAACCTGAAATCAACAATAAGATATTGTTAGGTAATAATACTATCCATATAAAACAAAATAAAGACAATGATTTTAGATAATTATTGCAAAACTGGTTGCAATATTAGTTGGGTAAATCCACCATCGAGTGTGTTTACAATACTATCGCATGTACTCAAATGTGTGACCTAATGCCTTATGTGCCATAGGTGATTCAACAATAGCATAATGCCACCCAAACCGTAATTGAATATAGTTCATGTGCTTTTGAATCCAATTTTCTGATATTCTTCCTCTTAGTTGGATTGTTTGGCAATTCTCCAAACAAATTTAGGCAATAGGCATTGGTTGTTGGCAACCAAATTGCCTAAGTACACAATCAGAATGATGCCATTCAATTATGTGAAAGTATATCAAGGGGATTAAAGCTCGCCAAATTTATGGTAATGTTAAACAATATCTCAGAATTAATTGTTTTACTGCTAAAGATTCATAAGGCTGTCAATATATGTCTTCCTCCCCTATTGCATCAAGTAACTTTCTATAAGTATGTAACACACAATCAGTTGGACGAGGTGGTTGTCCTACATTCTTCCATCTATAATGACATGAAAGCACTCGTTAAAATTTGTATGATTAAGTTAATAAGATAAAATTAAATAGTTTGAGTGTAAATTAAGAATACCCAAATCTCAGGGGTAGTATGGGAGTATAGATCTCTGTACATGGATTTGCTAGTGGAGGTTGTTCTAGTGCTAACATTGGGAAACGATCCCATGTCTAGAGGTGGAGTAATATCATACATCCACTTATCCCATGCTCCGTATAGTTTGTAGCATTGCATAATTTTCTAAATAAGTGCTCTAATACCACAAATCTCCAAGAATATTGGCTAGCACTTAAAAGATCCCATAGCAATGAGAGGTGCATTAAATAAACCCTATGACTTGATATATCTAGCATTAGAAATTCACCAATCAACCGGAGTATGTATGCATGAATGAATCTTTGTATTTGTAATTCATTTGCATCATCATCGAGTTAGGAAAGTGTTCTGCCAACCAAGTAATTGGTATCCTCTATCCATATATATACTATGTAGGTGGTATAATGCCAAGTCACATATAACAAACATCGGCTCAATCTAAATTTGTATTACAACTCACAGGTAATCCTTCACAAGGAAAGCCCAATTGACTTGCCACATCTTGTAAAATTATTGTGTATTCTCCAAAGATTGTATGAAAAGTATGGGTCTCAGGACGCCATCTCTCAACAAGTGCTGGAATCAAAGCTGAATTATACTCAAATTGGCTTATTCTAGCAACCCCATAGAAGACAACCTATATAAGGTAAGATATAATTTGGATTGATGGATCAATTAGTTGCTCCCTATGCATGACTCATTGAGTTTGTAGGATCCGATTGAGCTAAAATGGTGGAAATATAATATCTAATAAAGTATAACAATCAATACCTATATGGGAAAAAAATACTTATATTTCGAGTCCACATAACCTCTGAAATATATCATGGTTGTAAATATAATAGTAAGTTATTTTTTGAACTTGGGTTGGTGACATGATGTGGTTGTGCCATTGGAGGACTGTCTCTGCAATGTTTGAAGTTAAAAAAAAGTACAAACCAATATAATCACAAAAAAAATTCATGCAAGCAAATACAATTAACGATTTCCATGCCTTTGGCAATATTTAAAAAATGTCATATATATTTGAAAAATCTTAAATACACGAGAAAATATACAAATTAATGTCTAGAGGCATGACTCTATGGATAAGTAGAATGATTATGACCTAATTGCTTACATAACCTACAATTATTAGGTTGACCTGTCATAGTCCCATCTATTTCGTTACGTCGACGAGTTGAACGAGGACAACGACCTTTTTCTCGAATCATTACAGGGTTAGGGATCAAACTAAAAATATCAGGTTCTGGCCAATAAACCTTATCACCTATTGGTTGGAACACATTACTATAAGCAAGGCACATAATTTCTAACTTGAATACTGGATCCACAAATTGCAAATGGTCTGCTTGTACATTAGCACATGTTGCAATGACATGCATGCATGGATACTTTTCTACTTAAAATTCTCCATAGCCATATGTTTTTTCATTCAAGTTTAACTTGCAACAATGATTAAATGACGAAGTTGAGCACATTTTGATTCAACAACCTCAAGTGGTCTTACTCTTCTATTAAATGTGTGAACAATACATGCAAATGCAACCTGTGTTGCCATTTCTAACTTTCTATTCAATGTCTCAAAAAACACTTGGCCAGCTATTATTTGTGCATGCACTTGTTGAGCACGTTTGACAAAGTAGTTGTTGACCCCATACATGGTAGCTTTCATAAGACCAGTAATCGGCAAACTCTGAACACCTTTAAAGACACCATTCATGCATTCAACAAGGTTAGTTGTCATGTAATTGTAATGCCAGTCCCTATTGTCATATGTATGAGACCATTTTTCTATTGGAATGGTGAATGCGGCTGCAGGTGGATGAATCAATGCTATCCCTTCCAATTATTGGTTAATAATATGGCGCTCATATGCATAACCTACAAATAATTAGAAATTTATAGTTACTAATTTTACAATCACATGTTAATTTATGTAAACAAGACAATCGACACTCATTAATATTTATGAACTTATCCATCAATCAATTTGTTCCATGTGCTTTATGCAGGTTAGCAATCACATGCCTTTAGCAAAAACATGACATCCCAGTGCTGCTTGCCACCCAACATGTTCATCTGCAGCTGCAGACATGAATGAATGATATCTATTAGAAATTAAACATATCTCGATACTACTCTTAACAACACATGCAAGCACGTGATATAATAATCATGCCCAAGCACCTCTTGTCTCCCTTTTAATAATAGCAAACACAAGTGGTTCAACATTGCGGTCACCATCTTGTGTTATGGCCATAAGAAGTGTGCCTTTATGCTTTTCATTAGGGGTGAACATGGGCCGGGCCGGATTTGACCCCCACCCGATGCCAGGCCCGATGTTCTTCGGGCCGATATCGGGCCAGTACCGGGCTGGCCCGATATTATATATATATTTTTTAAAATTAAAAAATAAAAAAATTATTTAATAATAAAAAAATATACTTATTTATACTTAAAAATAGATTTTATTAAAAATAATCTTAGCCAAAAAATAATTTTTTTAAAATTTATGAATATTTAACCATTATACATTATTTTTATATAAATATTAAGGTAAAAAACTAATTCAAAATTTAAAAAATATTTGAAACATTAAAATCTTAAAATGTTTTTATAATATTTACATAGTAAATGTATTATATTAGCTATATGAAGAATAAAAATTCTACAAAATCAATTAAGATATATAAAATAATTGAAAGAAATTTAAAAAAATTATATATATATATATATATATATAGTTCGGGTCGGGCCGGGGTTAGGGTGTCTGACACTAACCCCGGCCTGGCCCGATTGACCCGAAAGTGGTTGGGCCGGAACGGGCCATTCGGGCTCGGGCCAACATGTTCACCCCTACTTTCCATATAGGAAAGCTCCATCAACTTGGAAGATGGATTTTAGGTGATCGAATGCATTAATGCATGGTTTGAATGCCCAAAAATACGTTTAAACATTTCTATAGGCTACCCTTAAGAATTGGTTTGTGAACATGGCATGCTTGAAATTTTAATGTATGACCCAGTTATGAAATGTTGGACAATAGCTAACCACCTACGTAGTAATGAGTATGGGCTCTCCCAATTACCAAAAGCAATAGTAAGTGCTAATTGCTTTGCTTTCCATGCTTTTTTGTATGACATATTGTACCTAAACATTGATTGCATTTGCTTAATTATTTGAGAAACTTTAACATCCAATTGGTCAGTTACCATCGCCACTATAGAAGATGAGATGACATTAGCGTCCAACTTAGGATGATTTGAATTAATGGTGTGGTTAAACATATATAGGATTCCACATATCTTGTAACTTTCCAAATTGTTCCATTTCCCTTTCTACATGCCCTTGGTCTCCAATTGCATGTGGTTCCATAGTTTGTACGTTGATATTCTCCATATTTGTTACTTGAAAGATACACATTGTGCGTATAATGAACTTAGATAGAGTTGAGTTTGGCTGCAAGTCTTAAAGCACATACATTATCAAAAGTTTGGCCAATTGAGAACTCTTGACTATTATTGAGAGGTGGAATATCTCCCTTTCCACTAAAATTAGGAGCCAAAGCTGACTCTACATTAACACAAGAAAAGAAATTAGCTACATACTTTTCATGTTCATTTATACACAATGTTAGGTTTAGAACATTATCACCACCCTCATAGTTCTCATCATGGGCTTTAATTTCATTGTCATTATCATTATTTTGATGATCAGCATTTATTAAAAAATCATATTCACCCTCATTCTCAAAATCATTCATAATATCCTCGATTGGACGAAGTGAAGATGATGGTATAGTATTGCCAACATTTGGACAAGGATCAAATGGACGAAAATATTCCAAGTGCATGCTAAGCCTTGATCCTTGTTCTACTGGATCCACTTGATTGCTACTTGATGGGAGTGTATATGTCACATAGTCATTTAGTGGTTGTGATTTGAGATGGCTGTCAACTTTCAAATTTGAAATGTGCGTATACAACTCTACTCCTGTCAGTTGATTTGAATATTACAAATTTATTTGCCACATCCTTTATATGTTATAATCATCTACCAGAATAGATTGACTAGTGCCATGGTGGATTTATGTATATCGGACATTTATATACCAAATCTGATACAATTTGATTGGGAGGAAGTTAAAGCTTTTACCTAATGACTTATTTAATCAAACTAATCTCTGAATCAATACATATCATTCTTATATTATCTTATTCAAATGTTATACCGTGTAGATCAACATATGTCCATCCATTTGCATATATGTACGCCCACTCTTTTCTCCTGTTCATTATTGTTCCGATTTTATAAAATCATTTATTATCTACTTATAAACAAGAAATAAATATTAATGCGCAAAAAAAATTTGATAGCTATACAATAAAAATTTTTAGGCTAATAATCTATTTGTTATGAAAATATTGACAATAAAATTCTTTGTTCAAAAATTATATTACAATGAATATTATTTATTATAGTAAAAAATGTTATTATTCCTATCTACAATCTATTAATGCAATTATACAATTTATTTATTATATCCCAAAACTATAATTATTTGTTACACTCTTAAATTACTTATTTAATTTATTATACAAATTAATATATACTTGAAAAAAATTAATATATAACAAAGAATATATTTTTTTACATGCCATCTATTTTTATATATTATAATATTTACTTTTACATAAACATATATGAATATGTTTAATACAAAGTGTAGATATATGAATTCTTCATATATTAATCAAATTTTTAAAATTTTTTTTATACATATTAATTAATTTTATATGTTTTTTCTTAATTGATTATATATAATAAATTGACTTTATTATTTCATAAATATTTTTAAGATTTCAATATTTTTATTTTTTAAAAAAATTTAAATTGATTTCTTAATATTATATAAAACTAATATATGATTAGTGAGTAGTTCTAATTTTATAAAATGTTATTTTTTATCCTGATTTTATTTTTAAAAAATATATATTTTAGATAAATGTATTTATATTTTTATTAACAAATAAAATTAATTTATTATTTTTTAGAATGCAGTACTTATATTAGAATTTTTTATTAGTTTATATAAAATATATATACATGCATATATATATATATATATATAAACCTAGTAGTAGAGCCAATAGAGTGGCTCAGTGGAGGCAAAATTATTTTTTTAAAAAATTAAAGACAATAAATATCATATGAAGTTAAATATAAAAATATTAAAATTGTGTAAAACTTTTAATATAAATCAAAATTATTTTTAGACTTGATGGCAAATTTTCTGAATTTATCTTAATTTATTATTAAAAGTTTGATTCATGAAAATTAATACTGTTATAATGTTAATTTTTTTTAAAAAATATTTTACTTTTTGTTCAAAATTTGAAAAATTTGCATTCTACTAACCCTAAATAATGTAGTATTAATATAAATAGAATTTACATTTTGTTAATAAAAAAAGCTTAGAGTATCACAGATTTAAAATTGTAATATAAATAAGAGCATACAAAAAAATGATTTATCTAAAGTAAATATTTTAACATTGTAAAATGAAACAAATAAAAATAAAAATAAAAATATTATAAATGAAACTATAAAAAAAATTTGCCACAACTAGCAAACAAATAAATATTTTTAACACCTTTTCTCTCCCAAATCCAGTAGCAGACCTAGGACTCTAAGCTAGTGGAAGTAATATATTTAAAAAATAGTTAATTTGTTATTATCATAGAAATATAAAAAATATATATGTTAAAATTATATATATGATTGAATAAATTACATTTTTTAAAGAAAATAATAAATAATTATTATCATATAATATCAAATTATAATTGTTAAATTAAATAAAAATTATATATATGATTGAATAAATTATATCTTATCATTGTTCTTTATGTAATTTTATTTATTGAAATCAATCATCAATTATCTAATTATAAAAGTAAAATGATTTTTCTACTGTTCAAAGTACTGTAGCAATCTATTTTTCTATTTGATTTTTTTAGTGTCCTAATTTAATCCACTCATTCAAGATAAGAAAAAATCTATAGCACCAATTTTAATTGAGCGGCCAATTTGAAATTTGAAATTTAAATTTTAATCACATTTTTCTGCCCAATTTTAATCGAACTAAATTAAAATATACTAACCTTGCCTCGTCTCTTCATCTGGGCACTTCTCATTCTTAGATCGACCTTGCCTCTTCATTTCATTTGGGCACTTCTCATTCTTTCTTTTCTTCTTCCTATTTTACTTCTTCCTTTCTCTTTTTCTTCACCAATTCTACTTCATTGTTTCAATCTCCCTTATTCTCTGTGTTTTTCTTCCGTATTTTTTTCCTCTTCATCCTTCTTGGAAGCCAGAGAAGATGGAGGGTGAGAAGCAACAACCATTGCAAAGTTGAAACTCTATTTTTCATTCACTGAATTTATTGAAATCCTTTTCGGTAAGCATTCACTAAACACATGCTATATTAGATATTATTTTCCTATTTGTTCTACTCTTTTAAAAAAATATCCAATCTTGCTTATCTTTCATTTGAAGGGGAGGGTTTCGGATTCAGACAACAGTTCCTGGCTTCTATAGTCCTCAATCAAAGAATCAACGTGGTCGAGACTCACTGGTTTGGAATCCAACGAATAATCCAATGAAAAGAGTTGATAAGAAAGGTGAATCGCAATTCACCCACTGGTTTGGAATCCAACAAATAAAACTACTCATATTTCTATACTTCATTTTCTCCCCATCATATTCTTTGTCCTATTATGTGAAATTGTTTTGCATTGATTTTATTGGTTGCAATTTCGTCATATTGTGGAGCTCACAAACGAGCCACTTGAGTTTTTGAGGATCATTAATTGCGATGATGAATATTTACTTGTGACTTTTACCATAATATTAGCTTCTCAGGATTTACGCAAAAATAAACCAAGGAAGGTGGAAGATTTACCAAGGGAGTAATAAGAGTGATGCTAAGGGTAGATTATTTTGCAATAACGAGGAATTTTTTTTTAGTTCTTTTTCCCTGTTCCTTTTTAAGTCTAATCATATTTCTTGCATATAAACTATTCTTATGTCTGATAAAATATGTCCTGTTTCTCAATGATTTGCCATCGAAAGGTGAGTTGAGAATGGTTATGATGAGGCTCTGTTTGTAAAATATGGGTGATTAATTTATTTGAGATTTAGCAGTTGAGTGTTTCATGGCTGTTTGGATTGTGAATACAATAATATCTACTCCCTTGGCCTTATTTTGTGTGTGGCATTATTCATTGGAGCTCACTTTATGTTCTTTGGTTTTGTTGCTGATTCTTTGTATCATGCAATTGTGATTCAGATGCCCAAATCTTGAGATGCTATCAATGAGAAACTGCTATCATGTTTCTGATGACTCAATCTCCAAAATAACTTTGAATTGTCTAAAGCTCAGGGAACTTGATATCAGTTATGGCAATCAAATATTTCTCTTCTTTCTGTTATCTCAAACGCATTCGACTATATTTGTGTGAGCCAGTCTTAGAGCATGACAAGGTAGCAATACACCATTAGCTTTCTTTCATTTCTATACCCATATGATTGTTTCCACTTATTTAGGAGACCTAAAGCTCCATGCTCTAAGGGTGTATATGACTTCCATGAAGAAGTCTCCTGTTTAGTTACAGCATCTACACCTGCCCCCTTTACAGCAAAAAAAGAACAAGGGAAAGTTAGTAAACTTTCTTTCTTTTCTGGTTCTCTCAATAGGACAAGAAAATTTATTGGAGAGCAAAAAATATCACAAAACAATCGATTCATATCAATAGAGCCACATGGGAAAAGACCCTGAAAAATGAAGCCCACCTTTCGAAGTTCCTTTGCTTATTTTCAAAATTTAACAATGTTTTTTCTTTGTTATTTATCTATTGTTTCTTTCATAGATTGTATTGATAATGTTTCTATAAATAGATCTGATTCATTATTGAATGTTTTTCTCATATAAAATTAAATTTTGATAAAATGATGCAATTGGTAAACCCATTTTAGGCGGGAGTGAGACTTAGATTTCCATGTGGTCATTATTAGTACTTCTAAGACTTGCATATGTATTGTTGTTGAATTCATGTTTCCATTATTTTCATCAAATCGATGCTTCCTTTACTTTTTTCTAAAATGAGTTCTTTGTGGTTTGGGACATCTAAGACTTGGTTTGTGAGTTTGGATTTTCGTTATATGGGAAAGTAGTATATGTGAAAGGCTTAGCATGTAAGTAATTTATCAATATGTACACCATCAGCTTAGCATCTTTTTCGCTAGACATGAGAATTTGTTTTGAAGTCCAACTTTACACGAATTCATAGTTCTAGCTTGACAATTGATACTATTAAAAGAAAATTCAAACAGTATAAAATTGGCTGCTTAATGGGAATTCTGGAGGGTTTAATTTTTTTTCTTAAAATGATTTATCAATACAAGGAATATTTAAGTAATAGTTACTGATTCAGTGGGAGAAGAATATTCTTTTTTCTTTCTTTTATGTTGTTAGAGAAAATCTGTTTTCTTTTTTAAAAATACCATGATTAGTTTGTTTCAACAACTTATTATTCTTCTACGACTATATGTAGATTCAAAAAAAGATAGCCTCGGAATTGGTACAGTCTCATCTTAAGACAGATAATTCATGTATTGCAATGCTTGGGCAAATATGAGGTAGGAAAGTGAACACTGAAGAGGGAGGAAAGGAATGGATGGGTTAGATACGGAAAATGATGTCATTTTGTGGAAAAGCTTACAAGTAGTCGAGAAATAGTCTGCAGTCATTTAGGATGCTTGGGATTCTTATCACTGATGTCAGCAACACAAAGGTAATTAGCTCAGTTATGTAAATGTAGATCTAATAATATAATTCTTATTTTGCTATCTCATTCATATATCATCTGCCACTTAACAAGCTAATGCCACTTATTAAGCTAATATTGTATTTATATCTCTTTCTCTACCTATTATGAATCCTTTTTAATTTCTTGATTTTTTTTTGCTTTCAGATAAGTTGGTTTATAGTCAAAACATGACATATGGGTTTTAATCATTGTTATCTTTCTTTTTGGGTATCATGATGTTGGAGAAAGAAGAAGAACAAGCTGAAATTTATTTGCATATTGACTGTAAAGCAGAGGAAGCAAGTAACAAGTCATAAAAGGTTTTTGCTGAAATCCTCAACATTGCTGCTAAAATATGGTCTTTGCATATTAACTGTAAAGAAGAAGAAGAACCTCATTTATATCTCTTTTTCCCTAAGGGGATGATCTTAGATTGTACTTGTAGATAAGTTTTGTTCAGAGAGTGATAGAGTACTAGAGTGTATGACTGAAGTTGTCTTTGCTCCGTTATTTTTGTCCTCATTCATTTTGGCAAATGCGAAAGCTATATCCACAAGTACTTTCAATTCCTTTTTCTCAACATTGTTGGTTCTTCTCTGTTTTGTTTTTCTTCAAAAGATATGGTAGTTATTGGATGAGAAAAAAAAAAGAACAGATATGGCAGTGCTCTATGGAGGGAATGGGGAAGTTTGCTATTCTAAGTAAGGTTCTCGAGTTTTTGATTTATATTTTATTAGATTTCATTGTAGAACTTTCAAAATGATTGGTCAAAGCAGAAGAAAAAAAATCAGTCCTTTGTTGAGGATCATCCTTAATGGTGCATTGTGGATATGACAACAATGTTCTATATATCAATAAACTAATAAGTGTTTGTTATATACTTGCAATGAAATTTTCCAACTTTTTGGTGTATTGATAATCTAGGCAACAAGCATTAGACATATTTACAAAGTGCTGATTAATTTGCATGATTGGCATTTTGCTTTGTGTAAGACTTATAAAATTGTTTCTTCCCATCCTGTTCAAGCAATAGATACAAGATACTGATCCTCCAAACTCATTTAGATTCCATTTAGTTTCAAACTTTGTTTCTCTGTGGTGACAAGTGGTATCTTCATTAGTGTTCATTCAAGCAAAAATGAAATAAATCATGCAAGAAGCAATGCAGAAGCTACTATTCTTGATATTCATTGGGATATTTCTATGGAGAGTTTACAAATTGATTGGGACATAGAAATTGTGGAGGAAACAGACAATGGGTTGGGTCGTCATGAAATTATTAATGCCAGTGGCATCATACAGAGTTCTTCATCAGCTGAAGCTATGGGATCTGATATGACTATTGAAAAGAACATGGCATGTACTTGAAGATATCTAGGGATGTTAGTGTTAAGACACCACAAGATGATGTTAACGTGCCAGACGTAATATTGGAAAGCCAAGAGACTTCTATTCTAGATGCCTTAAATCAATCAATCAAATATATAATTAAAAACGAGGATCAAGCTGTTACTGTAGGCTATTGTACAGTAACAGTTAATCTATTGGGCACCGTGTTGGTCAAATGTTATCCTGCAATGTGTCTTTCTTTTTTATTTCTGCCAACTATTAATTCCTTTTTTTCCCTATTTTTGGATGTGGGACCTACTTACTATGCATCCACCTTCTCTTAATTTTTTCTGTGACCCACGTCAATTGTCCAACTATTTTTTTTTTCATCTATGGACCCATGTCTATTTGCATAAAATTTCTAGTAACAAATCTATCTACTCAAGACTAAATATATTCATTCCCCGTTCTATCAAATAATTTTGAAATTTGAATTTTAAACTTCCCTCTTTTATGAATTTTAATTTTTTATTTGGCTTCTAAATCATCAATGTAAGCATCATTATTGATCTCATCCAGTCGACCAGTTCATGCTTCCAATCCTAACAAATTGCCCACCAACTTCTCTCCCTCTATCCACTGCTTTTCAAGAATCCTAAATTATTCTCCATATTTCTTTGATGCTTTGCCTCTTGCATAAATCATTCCCTTCATCTTCTTCCATCCCACTTTCTCCCCCTTCCTCCATAAATTCTATCGGGAAGTTCTTCAAGAACCAAGGGTGCATTTCAATAATTTCTGGGATATTTTCCTCAAGTCCTCTATTGGTCGATAAAATTTAGGGGGATGGGTAGCGAATATCATTCGACGATGGAGGTAGGTAGATGGGCAACGGAAGTAATTTCTCTCTCTAACTATACCTGAGGCGCAGATCCATCTTGGGGTGGTTACTGGCAAGCGAGGGAGGTTAATCGGCCACAGGGGGTGTTTATGAGATGCGGTGGGAGGTTTATCAGCAATGAAATTAATCTCTCTCATACTGGAGGTGCAGATGCATCTAAGATCCATCTTCATAGGTAATTTTTGAACCAAGCCCTAGAGATCCCGTTGGTGCTTTGGCAATCAATTAGATCTGCAAGCATATTGGTGCGGTGGTTTATGATTTCCTATCTTTCATGATTTCTTCCAGGCATTTTCAACTAACGCAGCATTTTATATCTAATTTTTCAACTAAAGTTTTGCAATATATACCTTAGGCATGCTTGGCTTGCTTTTCTATCAGTTAACGACTTATGAAATAATAGGAGACATCAATTGCTGATATGTGATTTAGGGAAAGTTGGACAAAGTCCATCAAGTATTTTCAAGGGTTCCACTTATATAAACCTTTGTCGCACTATAGTAAGAAATGTCTATTGCTATGTGTTGTAATAGGTGATGTTTTGTTTTTGGGGGAAAGGGAGCTAGACATTATTATTACTTGAAAGGGACGGAGTATTATTTCTTGGGCAGGGCAAGGTGTTTGACGGGGAATTTATGCTCACCACTGTATATAGTGAAATTCTCACATTGATATCTTTTTTATTTTTGCAATACTCATGGTTTTCTTTTGAAAACACAATTGAAAGGTAAAAAATTCAAGAATATATTGGGCATCACACATCTTTGTTCTTTTTTTTTTTTAATGTTTCTTTCATAGCACAAAATAGCTAGATTTTCTCCATTTGTCATATTTCATTAAAAGTAAATATGGTAAGTTTAAGATTAAATTAAATTACAAATTTAACATATTTTAATTTAATATTTTACTTTTTAGAGTTAAATAAATTATCCTCACGCATAGCGTGAGGGAGATATTTCTAGTTTATTGAAGACAAGGAAAAAAGGAGCCAGCTTCTAGACACAGATTACATGATATAAGATTCTTGATGTTCCATATGAGGTAATACCATATAGATGCTAATATACTGTTTTTATGTTAAGAGTTCTTGATTTTTGTACTATAACTTAAATTCTAATAAAATAGGTCTTGCCAATTTTGCTCTTTCACTTTTTGCCTCTATAAATGATAGAGTGCAATGGAGCCAAATAAATTTATCAATTTAATGATATTTTTAGCATATTTATATCAAAATTTTAATTTTTATATTGATTATGCTAGCAGATGAAAGCATTTTTCAAGCAACAATTAGCTAAGTTGAAGAATCAGAGAACGCTGTCCTTAGCTCCCTGCAGTATCAAATCTCCCTTTACTTTATAGCAATATTCTCCTGATGTCAAAAAAAAAATGCAATTTGATGTTTCTTTGGCAATTTCATTGTTGGCAAATAGAAAGACAAGGGATTTAATTATGATTATCAACTCCAAAAGTTTGTGCTTATATTTCAGGCCTAACATGTCATGCTTACCTATAATATTAAAAAGCAATATATTTCCTCTTTAATTTAGA
Organism: Adenanthera pavonina; assembly: GCA_026686845.1. Taxonomy (NCBI): domain Eukaryota; kingdom Viridiplantae; phylum Streptophyta; class Magnoliopsida; order Fabales; family Fabaceae; genus Adenanthera; species Adenanthera pavonina. The sequence goes on along the minus strand of JAIVEN010000001.1, from coordinate 44,419,528 downwards.
GTTTGTTATTTAAGTTCATGGAATTGAATATTGATTGTATCCTCTTAATAATACTTTGAAAAGTAATGTATTTCCTCTCTATTTGAATCAAGTAGTTCAATCGCTAAAGTTTTTTTTTTATCCTTAATTTCAAAGATTCCTTGATCTAGAAGTTTAGTAAGAATAGAGGTTATAATGTTGCGGATGGTTATAAAATGATTCCTAATCAACCTCAACTTGCTTAGCCAATAAGTTTCACCATGTGAGTTGGGATTCTTGCTTCTTCCAACGCTTACCCCGTAAAGTGTTCAGTTTGTTTGAGGATATCTGCTCGCCACTGAACATAGAAATTCTAGCTCCATAATAAATGTAAAAGATAGTTATACAAAGAAACTGAACTTAGTCAATGTTGTACTCATGATTATCATAAAAGATACAAATAAAAGGGAAAAAATCAAGAGCATACATTGTGTATCACACAGGTTTGTTTTTGTTTTCTTTTTTCCCCTCATTGCACAAAATAGATTATTCTCAATTTGTTATATACTACTGAACATAAAGATATGGTAGATTTATAATTAGTTTTAATCACAAATTTAACATGATTGAATTTAATATTTTACTTTTAGAATTAAATAAAAAGATCCCCGTGCTAGAAAATCTAGTTGGTTAAAAATGAGCTCATAGTCAAGAACAATTTTCTTGGTTAAAAAAAAAGAACAATTTTCTCTTAAAATTTTTTTTCTATTTTCTATGTAAAATTCAGTAAAGTTGTAATTCACATATCCCTGAATCATATTTTAATTTATTAAACAAAGAGTGCAATTAATTAATTAAAATAATTAAAAATCACAAATTTATAGTTATAATTTTAAATAATTGTAAAAGATAAATTATTTCACACAAGATGAAAAAGAAAATTAATATGGTGGTTCAACTAAAAGTTATAATAAATACATTATGAAAAAAATAACAAATGAAAATGTAACAAATAAATGATTTCACTAATTAAATATAACAATTAAATAAATAAATAAATCATCTTAAAAGATATAAAAATTAATAAATGGTCTCCCAAAAAAAGTAACAATTCATATAATACAACAAAAGTAACAAATAATATAATTTACCCAAAAAATAGAACAAAAAATAAGTTGTCCAAAATTTCAATCTCTCAACCCTTTTCTACCACCTATTGCAAATTTCAATACCTGGACAGCCTTTCTCCTCACAATTCCTCTCTCTCTCTCGTGCGCTCATTTCTGTCAAGTATTTTATTTTATTTTTTTTCATTCCTCTATTTCAGGGTTCAGAGTTCTCTTACTCTCTCTCACCTTAAGCGCATGTACTTTTTCCTTTTTAGTCTCTTCCTTTTCTAATCACAATTTCCTCTCTATCGTATAGTCCTTCTTCACATTCTTCCTTTTTCCTCTTTCATTCCAGTGGGTTAAAGACTAATGGTGCAACGGGGGCAGAAGAAAATTTCATCATGCATTTACATGTAGCTTACAAAAACTAAAGGGGGCATCTATCCCCTCTGATTATAACATATTTAAACCCCATGATATTATATAGTAAAATCAAAATAACCTAGATAATTAGACTATAAAATTAGATATATATAATATATAACAAAATATAATTAGATGATACCTCTGATTATATTTTTTTGTGAGAAAATACATAGTGAGTATACGATTATTGTTTGTGTGAAATTGGCTGTCATATAGAGCTCCAAAAGAGAAGATGATACCTCGACGTCTTCAGATTAGATGGCAAGTATGGAAATGCATTATTTGTATCATATGGTTTGTGAAAAACAAAAAACAAAAGAAAGTTGTGAAAGAGGAGAAAGAGAAGGGGTTGGCATATGATAGCATTAGTAGAACTTTTGTTGGGTGGAAGTGGAAGAGTACTAGGGGGTAAGGGAAGCTACCACGGCTTTCCAAATCCATAAATGGAAACAATTAACTAAAGTATGAGAAATTGCTTAATCCTAGGGGTACATAAAGACCAGGTAAGATTGAGTTGGTAGTCAACTTGATATCTGATCTTTGTGAAGCAGGGTGGAATCGAGCCAACCCAGCATACGAGACTAGGGTTGGCCCAATCTTAAAAAGCATTTAAAAATAAAAAATAAATTAATTTTATTTATTAACAAAAATATAATTACATTTATCCAAAATATATTTTCTTAAAAAATAATATTATAATCAAAAGTAACATTTATTAAAATTATAAATATTCAATAATCAATCATTATTTTTACATAATATTAAAAAATCAATTTAAATTTTTAAATAAATTAAAAGATTGAATTTTTAAAAATATTCACAAAAATATAGCCAATTAATTATATATGATGTATCAAGAAAAATATTACATAAAATTAATATTTATAAACTTTTAAAAATATATAAAATTATATATATCGAGATCAATTTGGACCTCAACTCGGTACCCAACACCTGGTCTCTGGGACCAATCCGATATGTTGGGTAAGATTGGGTCTACTGGGCTAATGGGTTGGTTGAACACTTCTACTTAATCCTGATGCTCATCCCTTTCCTTTACTTTTACTGAATGTTCCTTAACTACTTATTACTTCCTTCCCATATTATAAAACATTTAACAAAATTTCTCTCATCCCATAATATAAGACATTTTATAGGATTTATTATGTGTCTATTTTATACATGTAAAATACCCATATTTAAACTTCAAATTATGTGCATATTTTATTATGATTTGACATATTTTTGTGTTTCATGGCGTTATAGGTTTATTTGGAAGCATTCAGAGCAAAAACATGACAAATTGTTCATGTTGAAAGGTTTCGATACCCTTTGGTATTTTGACCATAACTCTCACATATGAACTCTGACTAAAGTGATTTAAAATGTGTTAGAAATATAAGACATATAGCTACAATTTTCATGTTTTGAGTTTTCCCAAATTTCAATGTTATCATAGTGAAAATCAAACTTAAAATGTCAATATGAGTTGGTGACTTTTTGAAGCTAAACGAAGCAGTGTCTATAGTCTAGCATCCACCCGGTGCCAGGTCAAACTAATCCGGCATAGGGTCAAACTCATCTGGCACTGGGTCAACGTGAATTTCTTCATTTTCTAGATTTCAGAAGCACCCAGCACCATATTGGATGATTATATGGCCACCCGGCATTGGGTCAATCAATAGAGATCCGGAAAAACAAGTTTTTGACACGTTTTTATGATATTTTGGGCTTTTATTTGCTTCTAAATTTTTCTTATATAAGGAGACCCAGTAGAAATACAATGAGAGATTTAGAAACGCACTCAGAAGTCAGAGAACACAGTTTAAAACACATCTGGGAGCAACTAGGAGTATCTTATAGAGAGAGAGCAAGGAGATTTAGAGAGTATTAGTGATAGAATCATTCATCTCTAATATAACTCTGTTTCCTTATTATTTTCACTATGATTTGGGATTTTAGTTTTGATTTGATTTCTAATTCTATGAGTAGCTAAATTTCCTAGTCAGGGGTATGGAAGTAGCCTGATTGGGATGGATTGGAGTTGTTTCTCTGGTTAAGACTGTTAATTTGTTCTTCAAGTTATATTTAATTTATCTTTTTATTATATTTATCTCTTTTGTTTGTTTATGTGGATTTTATACTTGATCATTATATAATCTAGTTAATGGGTAAACTTGATGGACTGAGAGATGAATAGTAAACATAGATATAGAGAGATAAACATGAATAACTAATCTAGAGATAGAATTAGGAATTTATGGTGATATAAGTTGTAGTTTTCAAGGTTTAATAAGGAATTTTAGTTGCGCGAGAGTGAATTGAATCCTAATTAAATAAGGATTAATTAACCGAGAGGTAATTAGACACTTTAAAAATAACGGTTATTATAATTGTGCAGAGTCTAACTAAGAAATATAATTTAGTTATCCCATAAGGTGAAACTCGATCCCTTGATACTTTTAGATCTGAATCAAAACTCAAACATTGTTTTATTTTCTATTTCTTTTCTTTTTAATTTGAATTCTCACTTACTTCTAGGATTAAAAGTTTGGACTGATAAATTTACTATCTCCCTTGAGTTCGACCACTGGAATACTCCGGAGACTTTTTATTACTGTGATCGATCATGTATACTTGTAGAATCCCGATCAATTTAGTAGAGCATTTATGAGTTTTTTTGAATCACAATAATTTTTTCTTAAAAATCAAGACTTGCATTTAACTTTAATTACCTTTATTAATATGCGTGGTTTTTTTTTAAACCTCTTATAATATAGGATGGACATATTATTATCATTATCATTATTATTATTATTATTATTATTATTATTATTATTATTATTATTATTATTATTATACAATCATTGTTGACCACTGCCTTTTGACTTTGCTAGCCATCATCCTTGATTGTGCACCCTCATTTGCTACCAGCCACCACTCTCTACTACCAACCATAATCCCCTTCTGTTAACCATTGTAATATACCACTAGCCTCAGTTACTGACCAGAAATCCTCTACTATTAACCACTTCAATATGCCACAAGCCTTCATTGTCCTCTACTACTAGTCATTTCCTCAGCTGCTACTATTCATTCAGGGACATTTCAGTCTTTTTAATCTTATTTTTGTTCAATTCAAAAATAAAAAATAAATCAGTTTACATGGTTTTCCAAACAAAACTAGAGATTAGATAATAGTCATTACACTATCTTTCATTACATTACATTCCTTTATACAGAACAAAAAATTCAATAAACAAAATTATATTCACTTCAACAATTTTAATATAATATAATATAATATGAAAATAATAGAACTCACCAAGGATTGGATTAATTTTTTTAAGTAATTTAATGATGGTCATCTTATAAAATCTAACTCTCAGAAACTAACATTGAACTATTCTAAAATGAGAGGAGATCAATCAAGTAGGAGTAATGATGGAATCACCCTACATATAGCCATTATGTCATCATAGAAATCTAGTGCTTTGCCAACCTTTTGATTAAAACACAGTCCACTTAATGGTGTATTGAAAATGACCTTATCTTGCTATTAACGTCTATCCTCAAAATCATTCCCATTGTCCTACCTTGCTTTAAGGAAGTGGTGGATGATGAGAGGTTACTATAAATACTACTGGACTTCCTTATGTCTTTTTGATCTTTGATGATATGATTTTCATTAAAAAAAATCATTCCTATTATAGAGAAAGCAAAATCCATCTTACCAATGTGGCAGTAGAATTAGTCAATATGCTTAGGGTAAATAAATCTGGCGTGAATCCCTTCAACTCAGCTTGTGCAAAAAGGGAAATAGCTATGGGATAATGTTTCATCTTAGTAATAGATCCTAAATCTTATTAATTTGGCATATGGAGGGAGAGGGCTGCTTATGGAGGATGCGATGGAATGAAGCGACAACATCGTGGATGTTGTTTGGATTTGGGAAATGGGAATGGGAATGAAGAAAGGAGTAGAGAGTAGGGGAAGAAGGGAAAGCGAGAAGGGAGGATGAAGTAGAAAAGAGAGGAAATTTGATGAAGGAGTACCTTGCTGCGGTAGAAAATAACATCTTGGGATCAGATTCAGAGAGGACCACCTTTTGTGCTTTAATGCTTGTTTTCTACATTTGAATTGGATCGAATTGGATCAAAGTTTATTTCTGATAGTACTTTATTCAATTTATTGATTGATTATTGATATTGATCTCTTCACAAAATATATATATACTCCATCCATTTTCTTTCTACATATTAAGAAATATAATTAATACGTTAGAACTTAGAATTTATTAAATTTTTTTAACTTGCTCTCTAATAAATAGATAAATAAGAAAGAACAATTAATGTTATCTATGATTTTTAAATATATAGATAAGGTTTAATTCGGTTTTGAACACTCTTAATTACAACTACTTAGTGAAGACAGTCAGATAAGGGAAAGCTTAACCATTGAAGGAGGTAGATTCCAATCCATGAAGGGAAGTAGATGAGTATTGGACACTAAGCCCACATGTATGCCTGCTTGGGGGAAAGAAAAAGTTCCTAAGTAGATGAAACAATTGTACTCTTGTGTGTAGATAAAAGCCCAAAAGAAAATGAATTGTTGTGAATGGGTTATCATCATTAGAAGAAGGAGAAAGGAGAGAATATGTTGGATAGAGTTTGGCTGAAAAAGAGGTATATATGTGGAAGAAACTTATAGACTTATTCCCTTAAAAGTTTTAGGTCAAGAAGTAGTGTCAAGCATATGCTTCCTTTCATAGTCAAATAAAGTTGAAGGCTCATTAGATCTTCCTTATGTGTGGTACTCTCTCAGCCTAGGACCTTAATGATTATCATCAAGAGATTTTGGCTATATACTATCATCCTATAGTATGATATTTGAATACACAACAACAATATATAGCCTATAAAAAAAATATACCAAAATAAGATTTGGAATTCGTCATAAGGCTACCAAGTGCTACCATTTTTCTTTCCCTAATCTTCTTTGCATCATTTCTTCGTTTGCAATTTTGTTTTATTATAGGCAATTGTCAACTTACAACTCAAGAAACTTGCCCCTCTTGCCATATTTACAACCACAGAAAAACTTATGTGCCTGTTTGTTTTCCTTTCGGAAATCATATTTTAGGAGAAGGAGCTACTATTTTTTTTTTAAATGTGGTTTTCAACAAGAAAAAAAAATAGGCCCATAGGGTTTGTGATATAATTTTAGTATGAAGTTATCATTGATTAACAACCCAAGTGTTGCCTCTGTTAGAAGTTGTAGCAAGAGCAGTGGACTGACTGCTTGTATTGGCTATTAAACCAGAAATCTTATCAATGACCTCCATGTTCTTTCCAAACATCTTTTGCAACATTTGAAATTGTTTGGGTGAGAAAGGCATAGGAGAACCTTCATTTTAAGCAACCAGTCCACTCTTTCCTTTTTGTTTAACATGAGGAGGTTTGCCATGAATTGACCATCAAGTGTCTTTTGTATGCTCAATCTTATTGTAGTGCTCACAAGTAGGACGATTGCCTCCCTTCTGTTTAGCATCAAAGTTAACGCCTCTAGTAAAAAAAGGCAGTGCGTTTAGCATTCTGCATCTGTATCTAATTACCTGAAATCAGCTTCTTCTTGCTCTCTTCCTGTTTGGCTGTGAAGAAGGCTTCCTTGAGAGTTGATAGTTGTTCCATACTCATGACTCTACTCTTGAGATCATAAAATTAAAAATTCAACCCAAGCATAAATTTAAACAGCCCTTTTTCTTCCTTCACGTTTTGATAGAGAAGATCATCTTGGTGTATGACCATCAAAGATCCTCGTACAAGTCCACTTGCTACCAGTTTTTCATTAGGGTGTTGTAGTATTCAATGACCCCTAATGTATTTTGTATGAAGTCATGAAGAAATAACTTAATACTCATAATTGCAAGCTTGTTTTTAGATGATGAATATGTCTCCTTAGCAGCTTCTCAGACCTTGTGCACTATCATGTAAAGCAAGAAATTACAGCCAATCTTAGCCACCATGGAGTTAACTAGCCATGCGTGCACCATCTAGTTGGCTACCCTCCATTCTTTGTATTTAGGGTCATTTTCCCTGTGTTTCACGGCTTGATTAGTAAGGTATTCCAATTTGTCTTTGCCATTAACAAAGAGTTGAACACTTGCACTCCATTGTAGATAGTTATGCCCATTAAGATGATGAGCAGTGATTATGATTGGACTCAAGTCAGCTTGTTGAGGCGGCACAAACATTGTTCTCACCGGTTGAGAAATTCCCGATTGATGAACTATGCTCTTCCTCAATGTCATTCTTCCCTTCTATGTTCAAAGCCCAAGACTTGAATTGGACCATGATGAATCTAGGACCAGAAGCTCTGATACCATGAAGCTAAGTTAAAGAAAATAGGGTGAGTCCACCTTGCACCTCTGTCCTCATGTATTTTGAATTATATAGAAGAGAATTTATGTTTACAAAGGATCAAATGAGATCTTATCAAATCCCATCAAATCATCAAATATAATGGAAAGATAGAAATTGATTATATCCCTTTCTAAACAATAGGAACTACCCATAAATACTAGTAAATAATAAATAACAATATATCTAACAATAATATTATAGCCACTTTTTGAAGAAAATAAGATAAGGAAAAGCTTATCCATTCATAGAGGTGGAGTCCAATACATAAGTGAAGTAATGGCAACAAACTCTGCCATTCAATCCAAATTCCAAAGAAAAGGATAATAAATTAAAAATAAATGTTGATATCACTGTCAGATGAAGTGAGGCAGAATATACATACCAATGTTGACTTATTGGCTTTGTCCAAGAAAGTCAAAAAAGAAAAGGCACATAAAAGAGAATATCAACACAACCTCTTCAACACATGTCTGCATAGTATCAACACAAAAAGATATTCTAGAGTCTGTGTGACAATTACTATGTGCTTTAGTGATAGGTCAGTTTAAAGAAAATTACTATTTCAAGTATCCTTCAATATGTATATTTCATATTTCTTTATATCCATCAACCGCACTACTCTAACATGGTTAGAAATTACCATTTTCATCCTCTTATAAAGTTTTGGCCCTCTTATAAAATCTGACTATACTCTATTGTTGACAGACAAGAAACTTCAGCTATTCTTGAAAGACAAGAAAATTGAGAGAAGCTTCATCCAGAAAGCCTCCTATCTAAGTCTTGCCTCCCACACAAATTTATACTTAAGAGTTAAGACATTTAATTTTCATTGTAGTTAAGAAAAGAAAACGGAAATACCAAAACCAGAGGAATTGCACGCTAAACATTATTTTGCTGAATCTAAGGGGAACAGTGCATTAGCATGGAAGAAATAACAACTTTACTACTATAAACAATTTTTAGCAAGCCAAACATTTCGTTCCATACTTAGCCAACACTTTTTTCTCTCAAAAAACAAATGCATGTATTTCAAATTTGCACAAATTGTTCATCAATAAGTTTGCTGTAACATACCAAGAAAGCTAAAATATATAAAAATGAACAGACACTGTTTTACTTGAAAAAGGGCAAAGAGGTTATTTTTTCTGGTTGAATGAAAAAATAAAAAAATTATATTTTTACCCTCAAAGAATTATGAAAAGAACATCCACGTCCCAAAAGTATTGAAATGTAAGTGGAGGAAGAAATAAAAAGTCTTAGAGAAAATTACACCTAATAACCCAAAAGTTTCAGAAATTATAATTTAATCCCAGGTCAAGGGCAATTTTGTAAATATATAAAATTACTGTCAAAATGAAGCCCTCGATGAGAGAAGTCTAATGGTATATGGCACTGAGAGTTAATATTCAAGAATAAAGAAATAATTAGTGCCGAGTGTCCAAAAGTAATAATAAACCGATAAAATAAACCGTGGGCCCTACTGATGGTTAAAAAGAAATTGGGTCTGGATATGGGCCATACAAAGATACTATTTGAGATAGGATAATTATGAAAATATAAAAATAAAATTTGAAGAGTCCTGTATCCCAAAAATGTTAAAGTACTGTAAAGACGATTTTATCGGTACGATTAAAAAGTATCCAAATTGAGGTATATCTGGATCAGGTAAATTGGACACATTTTTCTCTCTCTCATGCGTGATTTTTTGCAGCCAATTGTCCAAATTATTTAATGATTTTTGAAGGCAAACTTATTGAAGAAGGAGACCAAAAAGTAATTATGGTTACTTTTGTTAATTAACCATGATTAGCCATAATATTAACCATCTAGTTAAGTCATTTGATTACCTTCTTTCCTCTGCATTTTCATGCATGAACCAGTAGCCAAACCAGAGGAAGAAAACGCAAGAAAAGGAAGGAGAAAAAGAGGAAGAAAAGGAAGAGGAGTCAAAGCAAAATTGAAGCACAAATCGGTAAGCTTTTATGTTACTACCCTAAGCTTACTATCCATGGTTTTCAAAGCATGATTTATGGTTTAGTTTTCTTCCTTTACACCTTAGGGTTTCAGCCAAATTGGGTTTTAGTATAGGAATGAGTTTTGGACCATGAAACTTAAGGGAAAGCATAGACTAGACACTAGAAGCATGAATCCATGGAAAGTTTGAAGTGATTTGAAGGAAATTTTTTTTAATCACTATGAGATAATTTCGGCCAGAACAGGGGAGGTATTTAGAGTTGTAATTTCATGATTTTGACCTCAAAAATGGATTCCCCATGGTCCAAAACCTTAGGAACAAGTATGTTGTACAAAGAAAAAGCAAAGGAAAACAAAGTGAAAAATTTGGGTTTTAGTGTATAAAGTATTGTGTAATTCTGAAAAACCAATGGCTAAATTGGTTCAATAATGATGTGGATAGGTTCAAGAAGGTTGTGGAAAGCTCAAAAAGTGGTGGACCAAGTTTGGAAAGCAAGGGAGCATCATAAGGTAGTTAATTTCCCATACTAGCATTATGTTATCATGTTTGTTTCAATGTGTTTTATGCCTTGTCATATGATTGCAATGATGTTTTGAGATGATTTATGTGTATTGGCTGAGTTGTTGGAGGGGAATTGAGACCCCGGGATGTCCATTTGTTAAAACAAAACTCTGCCGAAATTTTTATGAATTCATATGACACAAATGTGATAATGCATTCAAAGTGTGTTAAGGTATGCAAAATGTGTTATCTTGATATTTTTATGTTTAATGTGATGATGTGATGGCTTGTTGGGTGTTAACTACTGAGATTCTTTGAATTTCACCCTCCCAAATATTAACCATGAATAGGTAGCAACAATGGCAAGTCCACCAAGGAAGAGAAGAGAAAGGAGAAAGACTTTGGCCATTAACCTGATAATTAAAGCATCGGCCATAAGTTTTGATCTGTTGCATAAATTGGTAAATGTGATGATAAATAAGTTTCTTCCAGATTTTAATATTCCTTTAAGTTCTAGCTAAGGTGTGGCATGATATGAAGATGAATTATGGTCATGTAAATATCTTACACTTTTTGTATTGTAAGTATAAGGATACAAATGATCATTCTGACCACTACCAAATGAATGTTCTACAGTATGGGATGGTTTATGTATAAAATATGAATGTTATCTATGTTTAAAAACTAGATAGAAATAGCTTTCATGTGGTCCAAAGATCACTCAAATATGATGAGTGTAAGATTTATAGTGAATTTTCAAAGTTATCCCAGAAAACCGGAATTTCTGAAATTGACCATATGAATGATAGAAATTCACGAAATTTACTGTACAAATTGGCCAAGTAATTGCTCTGATTGATATTTTTCTCATGTAAATAATGTTTTAAGCTACACATAGAGACTTGAATCACATGCATACGATTTTTATTGATTTAGTTATGAATTTCCAAAATTTAGTTGGGAAAAAGAAATTAGATTAAATGAATAGTGCCAAAGTTGGAAAAATTTTGTTATGGCATTTATTGTGATTCAAGATCCTACTATGATATAAATAGACTTTAGAATGGTTAAATACTTGGGAAATGGGCCTATAAAGGAGGTGTTACATTTGCAAAGATAATTATCAAATTACTTGTCAAGAATGCAACATGCAAATCGCAGTGTTACATGATACTGTTATAATTCACAATAATCATCAAGTGATTTTGGCTAAACCATCATCCTCAGGAATACATATAGGAACTAGATACATAACAACAGTACATTAACTCTATAAAAGTCTACCATAATGAGATCAGAAATTCCCCTTCAATCTATCAAGTGCTCTTGCTTTTCATTCCTTCATCTTTGCTGCATTATTCCTTGTTATGGTATTTTGTTAAATTACAAGGAATTTTCACCCTACAACTCAAGAAACTTGCCCCTCTTGTAGATGACAGCCTATGTGCATCTAAGGCAAAAGTTCACTTATAAACCCATTAAAAGCATGGGTTCAAGCATATGATATAGTTCTAGAAGGAAGAGATCATTGATTACAAAAGCATCTTTTTTTATGATCATAAACTAAGCACTAAAGAATAACCTTAATTTCGGCCGTAACAAGTGTTAATCAAATGTTTTGATGATTCCAAATAACCGGAGCTTGGAAGGAAGATATTAAAGGAGTACAAGAGATCTCAAGTGAAGAAATCCAGGAGGAAATGAGTACAAGATTAGTTTGTAAGATTTTTCATAGTGTTCACAAAGTAAAAAGCTTTGATCTTGTATTCACTAGTTTTAAATAAGTGTTTTTCAACAATCTTATGTTAACTTATGATATATCAGAAAAGCACTCACTAATAGACGAATTTTAAACTATTAAACTTCATATGTTGCTTTGAAAATTTGAACTTTGATAACTAACATTTGAAGTTATAGAAATGTTGCCTATGACAAACAAATTTCAGCCTGTTGAATTTGAATTTTGAGTCAAGCATAATTTTGTGAAAAATGAAAAATTCATCTAAAACTATGTCAAAGTTCATCTAAAATTAGAGTGCAAAAAGAGTTCTAAGTCAGTCCCTCTGACAAACGAACCTTGGTTTTGAAAATTTGAACTTTGGAATGAAAATATATAAGTTGATTAGATGTCCCTCTGACAGACAAACTTTGGTTTTGAAAATTTAAACTTTGGAATGAAAACATATACGTCTGATAAGAGGTCTCTTTGACAGAAGAACTTTGAAGGTTCAAAATTTGAATTTTGGAAAGAACTTTTATGCCATATTAAGTTGCTCACTGATAGATGAATTTCAGATTCCCAAAATTCAAATTTCAAGTGCACTGTAGCAATATGGAACAATTGTTCACATTTATTAGAAGTACTTTAAACTTGAAAATTCGTATGTTCTAACATAGGAAATATTTATCAAGTTCAAAATTTGAATTTCACCTTTGAACAGACAAACTTTGAAGTTCAACATTGAAATCTTTAACTTATGGTCTCTGCATTCGTTTGTTGACACCCCAAAATTTGAACTTTGGATGTCAAACACATTAAATACGGTTGGTGAACGGCTAGTTTTGCAAAGTAACCATTGGATAATGTCTCTAATGGCTAGATCTTGTCTTTAACATGTAGTTAAGACATAAATCTACAAATAGAACTTCATTTGAAACTGTAGGTAAAAAAATTTACATTGTATATACTGAAACTCTGCCAAAATCATTAGACAAAGCCTTCAACTCTTCCACATTTCATTTATTGCACTTTAACTGTCAAATATACTCTATAGTAGAGAGTTTCTCTTGTTGTAAATAATCTTATCTTCATTTGGAAGAAATATTTTCTTATGAGTGGATTTCACCAAGGATTTGGGAAGCACTTAGTTAGAGTGCAGAGAAAGAATCTGTAAGCTCTTAGAACAAAGCATAAAGTTATACTGTGATATTGCAAGGAGCCCACCAAATTCTTGCAAGATAGTGGAAAATCTCAAATGGTAGCTTGAGGATTGGACGTAGGTCAAGAGGAAGAAACTGAACCAGAATAAATCTTTGTGTCTTTCTTTTCTCTATCTTGCTTACTGCTTTATTATATTCTGCACTCTCTTTTTTTGCAACTTTTGCTAACAAATGGTATTAGAGTCCAGACTCCCAAGTGAAGGATCTGACAATTCGGGAGAATCAATGATTGGTTTTGGATAAAGTATTCTTCTTGAAGAAAACAACACAAATAGACCTCATGGACTTCAATGGAGAGCATTATAGATACTTGAAGATAAGAATGCAAATCTATCTTTAGTCCATTGATTTAGACATCTAGTCAGTCATCTAAAAGGAGAATTTATTCCAATTAAGCTACATGATGATGGCAAATACAAAGAAAAGCTAGAAGAGGAATGGAATGGAAGATAAAAGAAGAGTCCTACTCAACTACAAAGCCAAACACTGTCTGGTCAGTGCACTTAATCAGGATGAATTTTACAGGGTGTCTCAATGTACCACAATCAAAGGAATGTGAGCCACTCTAGAAATTGCCCATGAAGGAACTACTGGAGTAAGAGAGAACAAACTAAACTCTTGTATCCATGAATATGAAAGCTTCAGAATGATGGAAGGTAAAAGAATAAAAAAATTGCAAAAGAGATTCACCCTCATTGTGAATCAACTAAAGAGTCTTGGCAAGGAGCACACACAACTAAAGAAAGTCAGAAAAGTTCTTAAAGCTCTTCCTCTAAAATGGCAACCAAAAGTAACAGCTATAGAAGAAGTCAGGGGAGAATCAATGACTTCTGTCATAACTCTCTTTGGTAGTCTTGAAGAGTATGATGGTAAGATGGAGGCTCTCAAGGAAGCTGGTCAAGATAAGAAGAAAAAGGATCTTGCATTAAAAGCTACAGAAGAAAGAGAAGAAGAATCTGATGATGATGAAGAACTAGATGAAGAGACTCTGGCTACGTTAGTTAGAAAATTTGGAAGGTTTTATAATAAGAAGAGAAATAAAAGATTCTTCAAGAAAGGAGTAGCTGCAGACAATAAGAAAGAAGGTAAAAAGCCTATCACTTGCTATGAATGCAAAAAGCAAGGGCACATCAAATGGGATTGTCCACAATTCCTGAAAAAACAAGAAAAAGAAAAGAAAGCTGATAACAAAAGTAAAAGGAAAAAGGCATACATCTCATCAATATGAAGCAACAACTCAGATGAAGAAGAAATTGCTAACATCTGCTTGATGGCACTTGCATATAAAGAAACTCCAATCTCATCTAACAGTGATCATGAAGATGAGGTAAATGATTATGAACCCTCATATTCTAAACTGTTAGATGCATTTCATGATCTTCATGATGAGTTCATTAAAACTGTAAAAGAATTAAAACTGGCTAAGAAGAAGATTAGCAAGTTAGAATCTGATTGCAAAATATTTGACACTGCATCTTTACATAGAACCGAATATGTTTGTTGTTCATCATGCACTGAATTGAAGAAAAATAATGAATATCTTCTGAAAAGCATGGCTAAACTCACTAAGGGTAAAGATATGTTGTTTGCTTTATTAGGAAGTCAGAGAATTGCACAAGGAAAAGATGGACTTGATTGTGTTCCTTGTGCAGTCAAAGAAAGAATGAAAAGAAGAACAAAATTTATATATGAGACATTTTGTGCATGCTGATGAACATAAGCAGAAAAGTTACAACTCTAAATCTATTGAATCTTATGTCCAACTAAAATATGTAAAACAAAAATATTATCTGCATTTCTTTCTCCCTACATCACAATCTAGCAGTCCCTTTATCACCTGCCACTTCTATAATAAGAAATGACATGTTTTCAGTTCATGTTTGTTAAAGAAAAATAGATTTAGTAGGAAGGTAGAATGGGTTCTGAAAGGTACATCTATATTTAGAGAAAATGCCAATGACAAAAAAGGACCCAAGCAGATTTGGGTACTTAAAAAAAAACTAAACTTAGTTTTGCAGGTTTGTCTTAAAGCTAGCAAAAGCAACAAATGATATATGGATAGTGCTTGCTCAAGACATATGACTAGTGATAAGGAGAAGTTCATCACCCTTAGAGACAAGAAAGGAGGAAAGATGACCTTTAGAGGTGATCAATATGGCAGAATAGTTAGCATTGACATTATGGGCAAGAATCCTGAACATCTATAGAAGAGGTGTTGTTTGTAATTGGCCTCAACCACAACCTGCTGAGTGTGAGTCAGACATGTGACAAAGGGAACTTGGTACTGTTTGACTCAAAATTCTGCCTGGTTATCCGAAAAAATGATTGTAAAGTAATTCTCAAAGCTCAAAAAGATCATAACTGCTATACTATTGATCTTGATGAACTTCCCACTTTAGATTCTGTGTTTAATTAGTAAAGATAATGATAGTTGGTTGTGGCATAGAAGACTAGCACATGTTAGCATGAATCAACAAACAAAATTGATAAAGAATGATTTAGTCACTAGTTTACCAAAAATCTCTTTTGAATAGGATAAAGAATGTGATGCATGCCTCAAAGGGAAACAAACTAAATCTTTATTCAAACCTAAAAATGTAATCACTACATCTAGACCACTGCAATTATTGCATATGGATTTGATAGGACCATCTGGAGTGAAAAGCATTAGTGGAAACATGTATGTACTTGTGATTATAGATGATTACTCTAAATTTATTTGGACTTTGTTCCTTTCTCCCAAGAATGAAACATTTGATGCATTTGTCACCTTAACTAAGAAAGTGCAAAATGAGAAAGGTATTTCCATTGTATTTATCAAGTTTGATCATGGAGGAAAATTCGAAAACTCAAGCTTTCTGGAGTACTGTGAGGAGCATGGAATTGATCATAACTTCTCAGCACCAAGAACTCATCAGCAAAATGGTGTGGTAGAGAGGAAGAATAGAACGATTAGAGAAATGGCTAAAGCAAATGCTAAATGAAAAGGAGTTTCCTCAAGTTTTCTAGGCTGATGCAGTAAACACAGTAAGCTATATTATTAATAAAGCCTATATCAGACCAATTCTAGGGAAGACACCTTATGAGCTATATAAAGGAAGAAAGTTAAACCTCTCACACTTGCATATATTTGGCTGCAAATACTTCATCCACAACAATGAAAAAGAGAATCTGGGTAAGTTTAATGCCAAATCAGATGAAGGTATATTCCTTGGCTACTCTAATAGAAGTGAAGCATATAGAGTTTTCAATAAAAAAGACTAAAGTTGTAGAAAAATCTGTGCATGTTGTCTTTATTGAAAATGAAACTATTTCCAAGCATGTCATTAATGAAGATAATCTCATTTCTAGCTTTAAGAACTTGAATTTTTCCTGAGAAGATAAAATTGAACCTCCCAAAATATCTGAATCTACTAATGTAGAGGAAGATATTCAGGAGAAAGATATTGAATATGGAAACAATGAAGAAATTTCTCAAGTACTCCTTAGAGCTTGGAGATATCAAATGAGTCATCCAGTTGATCAAGTGATTGGAGTATTCAAGAGAATGTTAAAACTAGAAGACAATTTAGGGATCAAATAAACAATTGTGTATTTATTTCTCAAATTGAACCTAAGTGTGCTGAAGAAGCCTTAATTGATGAATATTGGATACTAGTCATGCAAGATGAACTTAATCAGTCTGAAAGAAATAAAGTTTGGGATTTAGTGTCTAGACCCAAATATCACCCAATTATTGGAACTAAATAGGTATTTAGAAATAAACTTGGTAAATCAATAATAATTATTAGAAACAAATCAAAATTAGTGACCAAAGGATGTAATAAGGAAGAATGCATAGATTATGAAGAAACTTTTGCTCTGGTTGTAAGATTGGAAGCAATAAGAATCCTCTTAGCCTATTTATGCATGAAAGACATAATGCTATATCAAATGGATGTAAAGAGTGCTTTTTTGAATGGATATATCATGGAAGAAGTTTATGTTGATCAACCTCCAGGTTTTGAGGATTCAACAAAGGAAAACCATGTTTATAAATTGAAGAAAGTTCTTTATGGCTTAAAACAAGCTCCTAGAGCATGGTATGAAAGGCTAAGTAATTTTCTGATTGAAAAGGGATTTAATAGAGGAAAAGTAGGTACAACACTATTTACTAAGATATAAAATAAAGACTTACTTATTGTTCAAATTTATGTTGATGACATTATATTTGATGCTACTAATAAATCTCTTTGCAAGAATTTCTCTAAGTTAATGTAGAGTGAATTTGAAATGTCAATAATGGGTGCGCTCAACTTCTTCCTTGGATTGCAAATTAAATAATATGAGGATGACATCTTCCTCAATCAATCAAAATATTGAAGGAGCTGCTAAAAAAGTTTAGAATGGAAAACGCCAAATCAATAGGGACTCCTATGGCTACTGCAACAAAACTTGTTATGGATGAGGGAGGAAAGCCCTTTGACATAAATCAATATAGGAGAATAATTGGCTCTCTACTATACCTAATAGCAAGTAGACCTGACATTATGTTCAGTGTCTATATGTGTGTAAGGTTTCAATCATGTCCCAAAGAATCCCATGCAACAGTTGTGAAGAAAATTTTTAGATACCTAATTGGAACATCACAAATGGGACTTTGGTATCCAAAAGGTAATGAAGAAGAGCTCACAGGATATACTGATACTGACTTTGCTGGATCCAAAACTGATAGAAAAAGCACATATGGAAGATGTCAGTTTCTTGGAGGATCCCTAGTTTCGTGGTTTAGTAAGAAGCAGAACAATGTAGCTCTCTCCACAGCAGAAGTTAAATATGTTGCAGCAGGCAACTGTTGTGCTTAAGTCCTTTAGATGAAGCAGTAACTTGAAGATCTTGAGATTGAGATGAAGGAGATACTAATAAAATGTGATAATCAAAGTGTTATTAACGTCACAAAGAATCCAGTCATACATTCACGGACAAAGTACATTAAAGTAAGACATCACTTCATAAGGGATCATGTTTTGAAAGGAGATATCAAATTGGAATACATCTATACTGAAGATCAAATTGCAAACATTTTGACTAAGCCACTTGCAGAAGATAGACACTGCATAATCAGAAGAGAATTGGGAATGGTAAATCCCAGTGAATTGTAAATAAGCTTCTAACTAAATCTATTTAAAGTTTCTAACATTAAATTAATACTAACTTTAGCATCGGAGTGTATTTAAAATGTTTTGTAAGTATTCCACATGAGTCTAGAAGATAGCAAATCAGTTTACTGGAGTTAATCAGACCTGCACAATCAAAAGATACTGAAGAAAAGCTAAAAATTCAAACTTTTAGAAATATCTGTAAGTTCAGAAATCATAAATTCGCATTTTAGATATTATTAGATGAATTTCCATGTTGAAAAATTGTTTTTGAATGAACTGGTATGCTTAATATTCGAACTTAGGTACTTATCAGATGAATTTTAGTAACTTCTATGTTCATACAATACTTTCATATCCCTCGAAATTTGTCTATTCGTTGATGAAAATTTGAATTTCAAAAATATAATGCAAATGTTGACTTTGCTCAAAATGCTCTCTGTGCGAATTTCCATACCTCAAAATACACATTTTAGAGACTCTTTACAAAATTTTGAAATTCAAATTTTTGAATCAGTAAATTCGTTTGTTGAAGCATGCTTTCATGTTAAGCCTATGTAAGAGGAACTTTCAAAAATGAAATTCGTCTGTTACTTGTCTCATTCTAGTTTGCTTAATGCTTGATTCCTCGAAATTCAAATTTTAATAATTCAAAGTTTGTATGTTTCTATTTGTTCCTTGAACTTAGCTTTTGTCAGATGAACTTCATGAAGAAAATTTGTTTGTCAGAAAGCCTCTTTTAGTTGGTTAACTAGTAACTGCTCGAAATTAAAATTTTGACCCCTCAAAATTTGTCTGTTGAATGGTTACAGAAGTTAAAATGAAGGGTTTCGCTCTAAACAGACGCAACCCTATTCATCTTTCTCCCAAGTCTATTCACCTCTTAACTTAATTTCTTATCAATTTCGTCCATGAATCTTCATTTCCCACCATTTAAACTTCATTCCCTATCTTATAAACTCATTCCTTGCATCCTTCTGCAACATTCATTCACAAGAATGGCCAGGGTTAAGAATCCAGAAGTTGGTAAAAGAGAGTCCAAACCAAAGAGAGCAGTTAAATCTTAATACGCCTCCAAGGGAGGTGAGACCCAAAAAAAGAAAGGTGAATCTAGCAAGGGAACTCCACCCAAAAAGTAGAAAATCACTCCCAAAGCAGATTCGAAGAAACCTGTACCTATTACCCCTGTTGCTCCTACTTCTTCTTCTTCTTCCAGTACTGAGTCAAAGGAATATCAGTTAATCACAATGTAATATCCTGAAATTTTTTGAATATTTAAGGTTTAATATTTTAAAATTTATAAAGAATTTATAAAAATGAGTGTATATCATTTGACATGAAATAGGATAAAGAGGTTAATTATCTCAGTTAAAAGAAAAAATGAGAAAATGATGATTTTATCTCTGAAAGAAAAAAGAAAAGAAAAAGGAAAAAGGAAAAAGGAAAAAGGAAAAGGAAAAAGGAAAAAATAAGTCCACATAGGGAGGGGTTGAAGAAAAGTTTATGAATTTTGGGGTAAATTACACTTAATGACCCGAAAATTTTAAAAATTATAAATTAACCTCATGTCAAGGACATTTTTATAAATATGAAAAATTATAGTCTAAATAAAGATCTCAATGAGTTAGACCCAATGAAATATAATATAAAATTTATTAAGGTTAAAATCATATTTATTGGGTGATTAGGATTTAATATTAATATTTTACCCGATAAAAGTCAGTTTGGACTGCAGGAAGAGGCAATATTAACTCAAGAAAAATTAGTGAGTCTTGATAAAATATATTTTGGGTCAAGATAGTAATTTTGGACCAAAATTAATTATTGGATAATTCTTTACCAATTTAATGATAATTTTGGTGAAAATACTTAATCGGTATAGGTAAATATAATCAGTAAATGGCATTTTGATCCATTTAAATAATTAAAGTAATTTTTTGGTCAAAAATAAGTTGAAACACATCTGAAACATGCCATGGGATATGAAGGAAATTTTGAAAAAATTTTTACTAAAAAGTAACCCAAGTTACTTTAATTATTAACTAAACTTACTTATTATTATATATTTATCATTTTAAGCCATCTTGGTCATCATCCTCAGCCATATTCACGACAGAAACAGTGAAAAAAGAGGGAGAGAAGTCGTTACTTAGTGGTAGCCAAAGGAAGAAGAGAAAATCACAAGATTTATTCCAAAACTTCAAGGTAATATCTTATGGCCATAATCTTGTGTACCTTTTAGTTTGGAAGAGTTTTATGGTTTATTCTCTCCTATTTTTTCACTGAAAGTTTCATCTTAGAGAGAGAGTAGAGAGAGAAAATGAAGGTATGGAGAAACTAAACTATGAAAAGTGTTATATAGGTCATAAGGTGTAAGAATATGCCATTAGATTACAAATTAATCGGTTAGTTATTTTCCTATGATTTATGGTAATTTTCTGCCTAATTATGGTTCAATATAGGAAGGAAATTTTAAGTTTTTGACCTCAAAAATGGATTTCTTAGGTCCAAAATAGGTTAGAACAAGTATGTTGTACAAGGAATGCATGATGGATAACAAAGTGCAAATTTTAGTTCAAGTGAGCACTTTGTAAATGAAATTAGATAATTAGTGGTTAATGGCATTATTTTATGATGCTATAGGATCCAAAACAGTGTTAGAAGATCAAGGGAAAAGTGTACAAAGTTTGGTGGAACTTGGAAAGCCCAAAGGTAGTTATTTTACCAATTATGTCAAAGTTGTTAAAACTATTTTCAATGATGTTTGGAACATGCCATGCTATGACCTTAATGTTTTATGTTGTATTTGATGTGTTGGCTGTTTGAATGAGAGTTTTTGTGACTCTTAGATGTCCAATTTTTAAAATGTTACAATGTCGAAATTTTTATGAAAATGTATGGTATAAATTGGTTGATTGCTTTCAAATGATAATTCTATGAATTGTATGATGAAATATGCACATACTTGGTTGTAACTACTGGAATTCTTTGAATCTCATTCTCTTTCCAAATGTTTCACTTCATAGGTCCAAGTTATGGCAAGATTGCCCAAGAAGAAAAGGGGAAGGAAAAGCAAGCTCTTAATTAAAATGAATTTACTTGCATTAGTGCTTTCCTTGGAATACCTTGTGAAAATGATGTATATGGTCCTAGGACTTCACATGAATGTAATTATGTCCATCTATATCTATTATAATCTAATTTTTTAACTGAAGATAAGAAATGGCCATGTATGTACATATTAAGGTCTATGTTGACAAGTTGTAGGAAGAAAATGCCCATTGTGACACTGCTCAGAATTTCATGTACTGTTCAGAATTTTTGGGGTTCATGCATGAGTGTTTTATATGTATAAAAACTAGATATGTGTAGCTTTCTATAGATGTAAATATCACTAAATTTGGAGTTGTATATGATTTATGGTGATTTTTCAAAATCATAGTCAGAATCAGAAATTTTCAAAAATGACCATTGCTACAGTAAAGATAATACGAATTTACTGTATAAGTTGGCCAAGTAATTTCCATATTCAATATTTTTTCCATGTATAGAATCTTTTAATCTGTATTTAGAGACTTGAACCATGTCAATATGATTTTTCTTGATTTAGTTATGAATTTTCAAAGTTCACCGGGTGAAAAGAAGTTAACCAAGGGAATAGTACCCAAAATGAAATAAATTGGTTTAAGTTGTTTTATGTAATCAAGTCTCTAATCAAGCATTAATGGACTTAAATATAGTTTAATACATGGGAAATGAGTCTAAGTACGAGGTGTTACACACGAGCCATTATGGAGCAATGCTCATTTCCTGGAAGAGTACACCACCAAGTTCATCAGTAAGAAGATAATTAAACCTCACTGTACAAATATGGAAGAATTTCTTATTTCCAATAACTTTGATGCTGGGCTATAAATGATAAGATATAAGAACTTGTTGGAAATTAAGGAGAGATATGATAATGAAGTTGTCAAAACATGGTATGCTGCTCTGATGTACAATAGCAAAAAGAAGAAATGAGAGGTAGATCTAAGGTCTAGAACTATCTGGCTGTCTGATGAGACCTTTAATGAAGTACTGGAAGTCCCTGGGCAAGATGGCTTGAAGATTGACATCACCACCTCAAGATACATGGATGAGGATGAAACTGCAGATGAGGAAGGTGGTCCTTTCTTGAATTACAAAGAAAGTATAATACTGAATACCCTGTTCAGAAGACAGGAGAATAAGCCTCCTTTAAGTTTGCTGAAGCCCTCTGATCTTAGTGCTCAAGTCAGGATCCTACACTACATTGTGTTTAGGATCATATTCAACAAAGGAGAAAGCTTTAATTTGATCACAAGGACTGAAACACATGTGAAGATTGCACTTATGCATGGCAAGCTGATTAATATGGGCCATATCATCCTTCAACGCATGATCAAAGCAAGAGATCAGAGAAGATATTTCACTTTGCCCTTTGCCTCTATCAGCTCCAAAATACTTCAGTATGCCAAAATTCAACACCTGGAGAAAGGGAAAAGTAAGCCCACTAAAGTATTCAAAGAGGAAGAATTGCAAAGGATAAGAATTGAAAGAAAAGATGGCAAGTGGATTGGAAAAGGAGCTGGGAAGTCATAAGACCTGTTCTTTAAAGAAGGTCACTCACAACAGCAAGCAGGAACCTCTGAGGCTGCTCCACCCTCACAGCCCTCACCATAGCCTTCTCAGCCTGCTTCTCCTCTACCTCAGCCCACTCTAACACCTCAGCCATCTACTCCCTCCACCTGGGAAAAGCCAACCAAGATCACTAAGTTATATGACAGTTTGTCTGCAATCATGCTGAGAATCAGAGATGAGCAAAATGCTAAGTTTGCTCACCTTTAAGATCAAATATTTTAGTTGGCCAAGAACATGAAAGTGGTTGTTGATGCATATGAGGACATCAGAAGTATCATCCCCTCTACATCAGCTCCATATCATCTAGGACCCTTTGAGCCTACCAAGTCTCCTACTCCTGAACCTCTTAGCCCTTTTGAGCT
The DNA here is from genome assembly GCA_026686845.1 of Adenanthera pavonina. NCBI lineage: Eukaryota > Viridiplantae > Streptophyta > Magnoliopsida > Fabales > Fabaceae > Adenanthera > Adenanthera pavonina. The sequence goes on along the minus strand of JAIVEN010000001.1, from coordinate 44,396,038 downwards.
AGCCTCTCCTGAGCTTGATACTGATGAACATGCTACTACTGAGGTTGTTGGAACTTTGGCCACTTCATAGGCCTCTAACAATGAGACAAGTCCTAGTCCACTCTTGGATTATGGCATGGAGGAAGAGGCTCCTCAGGAAGCAAGCTCCCATAAGCTAATTGTAGAAGATGCTCAAGAGTCAATTCTATCACCTCAAGAATCTGAGCAAATGGAGAAGCTTATAGCAGCCATCACCTATGCTCATATTATTCAAGCTGCTCTAAATAAGGAGAGAAGCCTTGTACCTTACAGGGATATTGCCGCTGTTGCACATGATGCCATCATGCAAGCTCAAAAACTAAGGCTTGATGAGATGTTTCCTCCTTCTGTTCCTCAACCTTCACCCCTTTTAGCGTATGGTCGTACTGAGGAGAGAAAGGCTCAACTGGCTCTTTCTATAAAGGAAATGCAAGAGCTTCTTGATGTCTTTAATGATGAAGAAAGGAGCTTTGAAGCCTCTGTACCTCTTCCTCAAATTAATCCTAACCTACCTTTTATCCCTGTTCCTCTTCGTGCAATTCCAGTGTCATAGATACCTCCTCCTGCTATGCCGCTCAAATCCCTGATAATGCCAAAAAGGGGGAGAAGAAATCTGAGCAAACTGGGAAGACTGCTGTGGGACATTCTGGCAAGACCTACAGTAAGAAATCCAAGCCCAAGAAGAAATGATTAGATCTTAAGGTTACTTGGTCTTACTTGTACTGCTTGTTTATGTTTGATGCATCTCTTGTAATGAATGACAATCTTGCTTTAAAATTCTATGTTTGTAATGTCATATCACTATATTAAACCTTTGATGAATTAATTCAATGAGATTTCCTATTTTCCTTTTGATCTACTATATATGTTGCACTTATCTTTGAATTTTAATGCATATGTTGAGGGGGAGCTCTTAGAAGTAAACCCAAGTACTAATCCAGTTTGCAAGTTATTTTGTCATCATCAAAAAGGGGGAGAATGTTGAATCAAATGTTTTGATGATTCCAAACAACCGGAGCTTGGAAGGAAGATATCAAAGGAGTACAAGAGATCTCAAATGAAGAAATCCAGGAAGAAATGAGTACAAGATTAGTTTGTAGGATTTCTCACAGTGTTCACAGAGTAAAATGCTTTGATCTTGTACCCACTGGTTTTAAATAAGTGTTTTTCAACAATCTTATGTTAACTTATGATATATCTGAAAAATACCCACTAACAAGTGAATTTTGAACTGTTAAACTTCATATGTTACTTTGAAAATTCAAACTTTGATAACTAAAATTTGAAGTTACAGAGATGTTGCCTCTGATAGAGGAATTTCAGCCTGTTAAAATTTGAATTTTGAGTTAAGCATAATTCGTGAAAAAAGAAAAATTCATCTGAAGCTATGTCAAAATTCATCTAAAATTAGAGTGCAAAAAGAGTTCTAAGTCAGTCCCTCTGACAGACAAACTTTGGTTTTGAAAATTCAAACTTTGAAATAAAAATATATAAGTCTGATTAGATGTCCCTCTAACAAATGAACTTTGGTTTTGAAAATTTGAACTTTGAAATGAAAACATATATGTCTGATAAGAGGTCTCTCTGACAGATAAACTTTGAAGGCTCAAAATTCAAATTTCAAAAAGAACTTTTGTGCCATATTAAGTTGCTCAATTACAAACGAATTTTGGATCCCCAAAATTTAAATTTTGAGTGTACTGTAGCCATATGGAACAACTGTTCATACTTATCAGAAGTACTTTAAATTTGAAAATTCGTATGTTCTAACATGAAAAATATTTGTCAAGTTCAAAATTTGAATTTCACCTTTGAACAGACAAACTTTGAAGTTCAACGTTGAAGTCTTTAACTTATAATCTCTGTGAAATTTGTCTGTTAATACTCAAAAATTTGAGCTTTGGATGTCAGATGCATTAAATGCGGTTGGTGAACGGCTAGTTTTGTAGAGTAACCATTGGATAACGTCTCTAATGGCTAGATCTTATCTCTAACGTATCGTTAAGACATAAATCTATAAATAGAATTTCATTTGAAGCTGTGGGTAAAAAAATTTACATTGTATATACTAAAACTCTGTCAAAATCATTAGACAAAGCCTTTAACTCTTCAGCACTTCATTTATTGCACTTCAACTGTCAAACATACTATATAGTAGAGAGTTTCTCTTATTGTAAACAATCTTATCTTCATCTGGAAGAAAGATTTTCTTGTGAGGGGATTTCACAAAGGATTTGAGAAACACTTAGTTAAAGTGCAGGGTCAGAATCTATAAGCTCTTAGAACAGAGCATAAAGTTATACTGTGACATTGCAAGGAGCCCATCGAATTCTTGCAAGATAGTGAAAAATCTCAAGTGGTAGCTTAAGGACTAGACGTAGGTCAAGAGGAAGAGACTAAACCAGGATAAATCTTTGTGTCTTTCTTTCCTCTACCTTGCTTACTGCTTTATTACATTCTGCACTCTCTTTTTTTATAACTTTTTCTTTCAATGCTCTTTTATAATTTTGCAAAAAATTTCAAATTTCTAAATTCACCCCCCTCTTGGGAAGCCAGCAAACCTAACAACAAGTTATAATGGCACGAAGTTCAAGTTGTTCTATATTAAACATGTCTATAAAAAATACACAACAATGAAAATTATACAGTAAAGTATAAGCTTATAAAAATAGTCAAATAATTATGGAGTCCAACTTCTCCACAAAAAAATATACAAGCCTTTGCTAACAACTCAAGCTAGTTAAACACAAATATAAGCATGACTTGAAGTTGAGCTATAGTATCTCACCTTGTCTTGTTTCTTCAACAAGCCTCTATCAATCATTCTATGTAGAAGCTTTAATGCCTTATCATTCTCAAATTTTTCAAGAAAATATCGAACAATGATGTCAAATATTACAAAATTAGGGAGGCAATCATTCTGTTTCATTTTATCAAGCAAGGCATTTGCTTCATCAAGCAGACCATGTTTATAAAGCCCATGAATGATAGAAATATTTGATGGACAGTTAGATGATAGCCATTAGCCAAAAGATATTGAAAAATCTCTAGTGCATTATATAACCTACCATCTTTCCACAAACCATCAATAAGTACAGTTTAGGTTGTCATGGTAGGTCGAAGTCTTTGATGGACAAGTTGCTTGAATAATGTAATTGCCTTGTCAAGATGTCCACTTTTGCAAAATGCATCTAACAAGATTACATAAGTGATAATATCAAGGTGATGACCCCTATCATGCATCTCATAAATAATATCTTGTATGCATGTGATTCTCCCTAATTTGCACAAGTCATGAATAACAAAACTATATGTTACAACCCCAGGAACCAAATTTCTGTGGTGCAATTCCTTATAGAGATCCGTGGCTTCATCCCCATTTTCAAATTAAAGTATACATTGATGAAAATATTATAACTAAAAATGTTTGGCATCAAACCACTTTTGATCATCCTATTAAATACTTCCTTAGCCTCAATGATACTATTAGTCAAACAATACCTATTCATTAAAGCATTATAAGTAACAAATAAAACAAGAAGAAATAACAGATATATTAGACTATTGTAAGTATCAGTAGAAACATTTGGGTGGATGTCTTTCTTCTATGGTCTCAAATTAAAGTATTAGAAGACATAATCTCATAGATTCTTCTTGTTTTATTCAACTATAAATTAGACATTCACCCAAATATTTCTACTTCCTTAGCCTCAACCATAGATCTTCTTATATGTTCTCATTCAAGTATCAATAGGAACATAATTCTATTATATCTCTCACTATATTCCACTCTATTTCCTCTACTTTCCACTTCTCTGTCCTTCTATAATTTTCATCACTATCAGTCACTCCAATCTTTATAAGTCATATTTTGAAATAAAGTATTATTTTACAGTTATCTCTTGATTTCATATCTTTTCTTAGTTTTAATTATCTTGTTCTTAGTTTTAATCATCTTATATTGGTATCAGAGCCTTTGAACATTTTTAAAGTGTTTCATTACATTATTTCTATAATAATATTCAACTATATTTTCTATTTTAGTGGAAACGTTGATATGCTTGATAGGCCAGACATGGCAGTTGATAAGTTATTAGATTAGCTAGGTGTTCCTGAAGAAAAAATAGTTGAGTATTTTATTGTAGGGATAGTTGCATTAGTTGGTTTAGAAGAATTATAGAATCTAATAAAGATGTAAGAGAAAAACTAAGCCTTAAGAGTCTTAGTTTACAATCAAATAAAACTAATAATAAAAAGTTTGATGAAGAGATAAGTGAAGGTAACCATATAACCAATGAAAATGAAATAACAAAGTTAAGTTTATATAGGAAGTACTAACTAAGTGGTCTATGCTAGTGTTTAAGAAAGAAGAAGTATATAGAGCTACCATTTTTTATTTTTCTTATGTAACCTAAACCATAGAAAAAGAAATAAGAATAAATAAATAAAGACAAATGATATATATGATTCCAGTTGAAATAATAAAAAAAATTAAACAAAAATATAATTGGATGTGTATAGGCATAATACAGGTTGCCGTAAAGCCTAATTTTATATTAAGATTAAATAAACCAGCATTTATATGCTTAATAGATAGAAGACATGAAGTAAATTTTCATGAATCTATAATAAGAATAATACAGACAAATCTACACAAAGGTCCAATATATTTTGATTGCTTTCCTAATTATGTCATGGGATTAAGGGATGATGATTGTAAGGAAGTCCTTGTCATGGAAGTAGGATCTGATGGGTCTTGGAAAAAGGGTACTACTTTCATGGTAGTAAAATACATAATTATGTTTAGAATATAGAAAATTTGTCAAAACTTTAAAGCTCAAAAAGAATCTCCAAAAGGAGAATCTATGCTAATAGAAATAAGAGATCCTTTTAAAACTACAATTGTGATCCCTAGGAGATTGAAACATAAAGAAATAGATATTCTAATTAATTGGAAATTTCCTAGACTAACTAAACCATAACCTTTAGAAAAAATGGAATTAGGAAAAATAGTAAGAAATCCAAAAGGAGACAACTTATGAAATGCTTACTAGAAAAGTATCCTATACCATATAATGAAGCAAGAAGTTCTATAGACAACTCACAAATATATTATAAATTAAGAGGAGTATATTTTTGTTCAAAAATACCTGAATCTATATATGAACCAGAAACTTCTAATAATTTTGAAACATAAACAGAAATAGATAGGAAATTTCAACCTACTGAATATCAAGTAGTAAGAGACTCAATAAATGCATCATTAATGTTAATTAAAAAAGAAAAATATAAAATAAATAAAGAAATGATAAGAAAAGAATTCATGTCTCCATAGCATAAAGAAGAAAGAGAATGGTTCTTGAATAATTTTAGTGAGGAAGAAAGAAATAAAATAAGAGAAGAATACTGCAAAGATATGGAAGAATTAAGAGAAGAAATTTACTTTTTCTAGTGGCTTAAAATGTATACATTTAATAATAAAATATTTAATCTTTTTAATCAAGAAAATCTTTCAATTAACACTATCACAGTAATAACAAAAAACTAGAATAGAGATAATATCCATCCACCTTTAGAAGAGATAACTTTAAAGGTAGGAGAAAATGAAATACTAGCTTCTCCTCTAGAACTAATTGACTCCCAGGACAATAAAGGAATACGGAAAATACCACAACAAAATAATTTGACCAACCAGATATTACATACTATAGGTCAATAATTGAATAGGGTAGAAACTAAAGTATAAGATAAATCAACTCAACCATTAACAAATAAACAGACAAATCTGACAAAACCTATATTTAAATAAGAAGCTACTCCACCAAAAAAAAAAATACAAAGCTATTCCTTTAAAAGAAACTAAAAAGATTACTTTAGGAAAATGTGATATAAAAAGATAAAAATACTAAGAGAACAAAAGATATTTTAACTGAAATAAATTGAAAAATTGAGTATAGAAGAAAAAGGGAAAACTAGTATAAACATATTAAATAAAATGGAGCCTATAGAAGAAAATGAAGAATATAATGAAATAATTAAAGAAGCAAATAAAAAATTAGAAAAAATAAATATTAATACTTTAAAAAGAGAAGAAGACTATCTAAGTATAAATAAAAATAAAAAAACAATAGAATAAATGGTTATACATAAAAAAAACTATTGCTCATGACTAACACTGCCTGATTTATAGTTTGAAAAAAGATATATGATGACATCTTCCCATTATGACGGAAGATCAATATAGGAATGAAATCTAGATGATTGTAGTAAATATGAGATAATGAATTTAGCACACAGGAAATGATGATAGCAGTAGCAGCCTACCAAATAGATAAAAATAATGATAATAACATATTTGACATTTTAGTACAAGGATTTATAGGAAGCCTAAAATATTGGTGGGAAAATGTTCTCACTGAAGAAGAAAGACAACATATAAAATATTGGCATATAGTAAAAACAGATGTCACAAGACAAGAAATTAGGCATTTAGACAATGTAACTCAATTAGTTTATGCTATAATAAAATCATTTGTAGGAGAACCAATAGAAATACAAGAAAGATATATTTAAAAGAGCTCATGAATCTAAGATGCCATACTTTATCTGACTTTAGATTGAATAAAGATAATTTTATTTCAAAAATATTTCAAAGGCAAGATGCTAATTCAATAATATGGAAAGAAAATTTTATTACATAATTACCAAGATTATTAGCAAAAAGAGTTAGAAATGAATTAAAATCAAGACTGGGAGGAATATTAAATTATAACTTATTAACTTATGGTCAGATTATTAATATTATTAATACAGTAGGGATAAGATTATGTAGAGATATTAAAATGCAGAAGAAATAAATACAGAAAATAGACAAGAAAGATTAGAACTAGGAAAATTTTGTGAACAATATGGATTTGAAGTAGCACATTTCAGAAGATATCATAAAAAGAAAAATATAAACCAAAAAAAAACATTACCCATGAAAATATTATTAAACATATAGAAAGGGAAAGAAATATTTCAATTCTAACAAAAAGGGAGAAAAATATATTAAAAATAAAAAAAGAAATAGTATGCTATAAATGTGGAAGATTTGGACATTACACTAATAAATGTAAAACAGAAAAAAAAAAAAAGATTAGAAATTTAAACTTAAGTGAAGAACATAAGAAAAATCTTGTGAGTATTTTAATTGATAACGAATTTTATTTTAGAATCTTGAGAAGAAGAATATTTATTTACATTTGAAGAAAAAGAAGAACATATAAATAGGATACAACAAGAAAGTAGAAGAAATCAAATCAGAAAATAAAAAATGTATAGGAATAGGATTATGTAATTGTGAAGACCGCCTAAACAAAGGAAAAGGGATTAAAATATTAAATAAAGAAAATCTTCAATCCTTAATAGATATAGTTCAAAAAATAACTGATGAAGATATTAAAAGACAATATTATATAATGATAAAAGATATTCTAGATACCGACAATAAGAAAATAGAAAAACCACCATCTATAACTATGGCAAATATATTAAATAGGTTTGATGATGAAAAATCACGAGGAGGAATTAAAGAATTACAACAAGAAATAAAAACTATTAAAAAAGAAATTAGGATGTTAAAAGAAGGAATTAGACAAATAAAACAATAAGAAATAACTAAAGAATTAGAAATTTTAGAAATAAGAGCGAAATTAGAAAATAAAAATGAAGAAAATCTAGTTACAAATGAAGAAAAAAATGATGAAATAACAGAAGTACCTAATGAAATAAATCAAGAAAAGTTTTAATGAGAATAGCCCAAGTTACTTTTATAAAATGGTATTGCCAAAAAATTGTCATAAATAGATAATACTCCAAAAATATAATAGTTTTAGTAGATTCAAGAGCAGACTTAAATGGTATATAAGAAGGATTGATAACCACAAAGTATTATGAAAAAACATTAAAAAGCCTATCCACAGCTAATAATAATAAAATAAATATGAAATATAAATTAACTAATAAAATATAAATTAACTAATACTCATGTTTGTAATAAAGGAATATGTTTTAAAATTATTTTTACCCTAGAAAAAGATTTAAGTGAAGCAACTATATTAGGATAACCTTTTTTACAACAAATAATACCTTTTGAAACCACCCATACAAGAATGATAATAAAAGTAAGGGCAAAGAAGGTAATATTTAAATGGATAAAACCATCAATAATAAAAGAAATAAATATGCTAAAAGAAAGCTCTATTTTCAAAATTAATGTAATAAAAAGAAAATAAAATCAAATAAATTTATTATAAAAAGAAATGCATCTTAAAAGAATAGATGAACAAGTAAAACATAAAAACATTCAAGCTCGAATAAAAAAGATAAAAACACAATTTGAAAAAGATATATGTTTAGAACTTCTCAATACATTTTGGGATATAAAGAAACATATAGTAACCTTACCCTACGAAAAAAAGAAAAGAAAAGGATATACCTACTAAAGCTAGATCAATACAAATGAATCAAGAATTACTAGCATATTGTATAAAAGAAATATAAGAACTTTTAGATAAAAAATTAATAAGGCCAAGTAAATCACAATGGAGCTGCTCAGCATTTTATGTACAAAATCATATAGAAATAGAAAGAGGGGCACCGAGAATAGTCAAAAATTATAAGTATTTAAATAAAGTGTTAAAATGGATAAAGCATTCAATACCCAATAAAAAAAGACTTAATATGAAAATTGTGGAATGCATCAATATTTTCAAAGTTTGATATCATGTCTTTGGGCTAAAAAATACTCCATCAAAATTTCAACAAATAGTAAATGATATATTTTATTCTTACAGTAAATTTATCATTATCTATATTAATGATGTTCTAGTATTTTCTAATTCTATAGAACAACATTTTAAACATTTTCAAGAATTTTATGAAATAATAAAGAAAAATGGTCTGGTAGTTTCTGCTAAAAATACAAAACTATTTCAAGTAAAAGTTAAATTTTTGGGATTAGAAGTATATCAAGGGTCAATTATTCCTACTAGTAGAGTTATAGAGTTTGCTAATAAATACCCATATGAAATAGAAGATAAAACCCAATTACAGAGATTCTTAGAATGTCTTAATTATGTCTTAGATTTCCTACCCAATTTAAGAATTAAAATAGCACCTTTATTTTCAAGACTTAAAAAAATCCACCTAAATGGAATAATAAGATGACTGAAATAGTAAAAAATATAAAAGGACAAGTCAAAAGTCTTCCTTGTTTAGGAATAACTGACCCAAAAGTTAAAAAGATAGTAGAAATAGATACTATAGAAATAGGATATAGAGGAATACTGAAACAAACTTTAGGGAAAAAAGAACAAATAGTAAGGTATTATTCAAGATCATGGACAGAAACCCAACAGAAGTATTCCACCACTAAAAATGAAGTTTTATCTATAGTATTATATATTTTAAAATTTCAAGATGATTTGATAAATTAAGAATTTTTATTACAAGTTGATTGCAAAAGCCACAAAAAATGTTTTATAAAAAGATGTTAAAAATCTTATTTCTAAACATATTTTTGCAAGATGACAAGCTATTTTATCATGCTTTGATTTTGAAATAAAATTTATAAAATGAGAAAATAATTCTTAACCAAATTTTTTGACAGAAGAATTCCTACAAGGAAAATATTTTCATTTGTCATGAGTTCAATGAGAGATAATCCCAAAGATGAAGGTAAATGGGTAACTTCCCCATTCACGCCAGCAAAAGTTACAGCCAGACAAGTATAGGTACAAGACTATGCCACTAGTTCTAAAGCCATAGTTAACAAAATCCAGACATACCAACATAAATTAACATAGTAATCTATAGATAATAAAGAACCATAATACGTACCCAAGGAATATATTGCAACGGTATGTCTCTTGAAGAAAGAATATTGCAGAAATGATATTGCTGATACTATCAAAGCTTTGTTTCCATCCCTTGAAACAGAAGGAATGTGAAATTTTTTACCCACAATTTTCAAAAGAGATAGGAGGTATTACAAGTTAATTTTGGCGGATTTTAAATCATCCATAATTACTCATACAAATAGAGAAGGAGAAACAAAATACAGTCAGATCAAAGTTAATAAAATTATAATTCTCAAGGAATGGAGACAATCTCCAGATACAGCAAAAAGATTCTCAATTGATTATTATGAGCTTACTTACAATTATTTACATTATAATGAAACTTGGTATAATGTATTTTATTACAAAAACTATGATCATTCGTGGTTTATATGGATTAGCAAGAAGTATTCGAATCAGTTTTCAAGATGATTCATAGAATAGTGTCAAATTTTTGAACCAATATAGAAAATTCTGTCGTCAGCTATAGAAGAAGACTATAAAGTATTTAAAGCCATAACCAATTACCCTAAAAAAGAAAAAAACATTTTATTTATTTTACCATGAATTATGAGTTAGTGCTTCTCAGAACTTATAGAAAGACCACCCAGTCCAACTTTACAATGGACTTTACAATATTTAGTCAGAAGATTTCAAGTAAAATGGTGGCAGAAATATAATTAGAATTTTGCTAATAAGGACTAAGTAAATTGATGGATAAAATCAAACATGGCAAAAATCAAAATGAAAACTCTTGCACCCTTTTTAATGGAGAAAAGCAAATTACTGGCAAAGTTAGCAGCTGCAAAGACAAAAGAAAAATGGGTCAATAATTCAAGAAATAGCATCTCCACCAGCCTCATTCGAAATAGCATCTTCTACTCAGGAACTTGGAGACGAAGATTTTTTTGGAGTGGATTACAACGAGTTCCAGCTGGTGTGAAAAAACAAAAGAGAAAAAGAAAAGTAGATGAAGAAGACAAAATGACAAAAGAAAAGTTATCCGAACAAAAAAGGAAAGCAACAGCCTTTCTTGTATTAGTAGAATCTATGAGATTACCCACTCTTGAATTATGGTTCTATTGTTGAATAAAACAAGAAGAAACTAGTATAGTAAAAATAGAAACATCTGGGTGGATGTCTTTCAATACCATTTCATTGACTAATTGATTTGCTTCTTGCCACTGATCCATGCAACAAAAACCAGAGATTAGAATATTGTAAGTATTAGTAACGATATTGGGAGATATCCCATGATCAATCATTTCAAAAAACAAATCGCGTGCATCATTGACAAGTCCATCTTTGCGAAGAACATCAATGATTGTGCTGTGCTGTAGATAACTACATTGGGCTTCACTAACTTTTATCCATCATGTGCAGCAATTTAATAGCAGATCTTGTTTTCCCTGTTTTACATAGCCCATTGATTAATGTCCCATAAGTGATTTCGTTCAACTGAAAACCTCAGTGATTTCATTCAACTGAAAACCTCTAGCCATCATGTCATCATAGAAATCTGGTGCTTTGCCGACCTCTTGATTAAAACACAGTCCTTTTAATAGGGTAGTCAAAATTACCTTATCTAGCTGATAACCCATCTTGAGAATCTTCCCCATTATAGAGAAAGCAAAATCCATCTGACCATCGTGGCAGTAGCAATTGGTCAATATGCTCCGTGTAGATAAATCCGGCGTGAATACCTTCAACTCAGCTTGTGCAAAAAGGGAAATAGCAGTGGGATAATGTTTCACCTGAGTAATAGATCCTAAAATCTTATTAATTTGACGTACGGAGGGAGGGGGCTGCCTATAGAGGATGCGATGGAATGGAGCGACAGTGTCGCGGATGCTGTTTGGATTTGGGGAATCGGAATGAAGAAAGGAGTTGAGAGTGAGGGAAGAAGGGAAAGAGGGAAGGAATGTAGAAGTACGAAAGAGGGAAATTTGGGGAAGGAGTACCATATCCGATTCAATTGTTTCACCGCTCCCTCAGTTCACCAAATGGAGAACGAGAAATTTTTGCCCAATGAATCAAATTTAATTGATCGTAATGTGAATCTATGAAAATGGGGGACGGTGAGTCTAGGTTTCCCGTACTTATTGCATTAAATTTTATTTGTCTTTCTTTCTTTTTTGGATAAAATTTTATTCCAGTGATAAATAATTTTTTATGAAATTTAATTTTAAAATAAATATAATAAATTTCTGACAAAAAAAATAAATATATAATTAATAATTAATAATTATATGAAAAATATGTAGTTTAATTGGTAATTTTATAATTATTCATAAAAATCATATACATGTTATATTTTTATAAGAGGGTATATAAAATATGATAAAAAATTATAAACTATCCTGATTTTGAAGGTGGTATTTTGAAAATGTAACTAAAGTCCTTATATAAGCAGTATACATATACATCTCATCTAGATGGTCTAAAAAATATGAATGATTTAGTTTTTCGCATTTTTTCAAAGAAAATGTTATATAAAATAAATATCATTTTTTAATTAATTCGTTTTAAAAATGATGATTTCAATTAAAAAATAATAAAGTATGGACTTGTAAAAATATAAGCATATGCTAATAAATGGAAATAAGATTAGAAATTGCTCAAAGTACCTTGTCATAAACATCTTTATATTATTTTTTAAATGCTTATTTAAAACTCCAATTTTTTATATTATTCATTTTTCATATGTTAATTTGTTAAATATGTGTAGTTAGATATGTATAGATGTACTATTCATTTCCTAAAATTTTAAGCACCCATTATATCGTATTGTATTATGCACAATACACAAACCTCTTTCTATGAATCATAATAGCCAATATAAAGCCTATTTAGTTGGTAAAAATGTTATCAAACTGTACAAGGATGTGTATTCAAATTGCATTGCTAATGAAAGAACCTGCTTAGTGGATAATCCAGCAATTCTATCAGCACACCTACCTTTAATAAATTTCGAAAAATTTAACTCACCTAATTTTTTATTTAAAAAATTAGAAGTAATCAATCAATGCAACACAAATGTCTTTTCTTCAATGAGAGGAGCAAATTCATTACAGAATAGCAAGTTCATTAGTAACACATCTTCCAAAGGAAAACAAAAAGGAAGGCAAATCATGCCAAACAAACAGAGATAAAGAAAATCAACAATGCCCTCTTAGATGGCACCAAAAAAAAAATGTCTCTCCTATTAGAGCTATGGTGATCCAAATTCTCAATGCGTGCATTGAATTTATAAGCCAAATTGAACCATTTTGTCACCTACTTAAAAGCACATTTCAGTATGAATCCTTTGCCAAGGTATTGTTATTTTCTTGTAATTTTGATTAATTTGAATTTTACATATTTTTCTAAAATTCAAATATTTTTAACCTTAAGAGATTAACACAAAAATAAACCTCGTTTAATTATGATTTTTTTTACTGGAAAGGAAAGTACTACCTAAAAGGAAAAAGGAAAGAGGCTACAAAGTCAAAAAAAGACAGAACAAAAAAGAACAGCGTCCAAATTAGAAAAATCCGCAGCCATAAGATACAAGCAACCACTAAGGGCCTCCTTCAAGATTTGCAAGTTATGAGGGTTTCCATGTGCTTGCTTGGCCAACCAATCAGCACATTTGAGAGGGTCACAGTAGCCATGCTTCAACAGAATGTTCCTGTTTTCCAAGTGCAGGTGCAAGGTATCCTCAACTTCCTAAAAGGGTGATTGCTCACATCATCCCTCATTATAAAGTTTGCAGCTTCAATAGAATCTGTCAAGAGATCCACCTTGCTACGTCCAAGTTGTTTACAAACCATGATACCTGCCTTTAGGGCACTGAGTTCAGTAACTGTACTAGGCACTGCTATATAGTCTTGAGCCAAGCTTCCACAGCCGACGAACTGCTGGTGAAGAGTAGAGCTGTAGAGCTGTAGAGCCGCATAGCCATCCACATCCATCCTCAAAGTACCTTGGTCTGGAAGGGTCCATCTAGCGTTGAATTTGTCACAACACAGCATAATCTTAAAGTCGAAGTTCTTCAAAGACATTTATCCTATGCTTGCATGAAAGACTTGATAGGCCTGAGTTTCTGCTCCTGCCATGCCTTTGGCACACTCACGTTCATGATTAGCCGGCTGACATATCCAAAAATAGTGGCCATATATGAACCATAACATTACTTGCTTCCTGCTTTAAGAGCCAAACAATTAAGAACAAAGTTAATCTAAATCAAACGTAAATATTTTAAATCTGTAAGAAAAAATAATACAATACTACTACTTCCAACTGTAAAAGATCCACACACATTTATTTTAACAATATATAAGTGAGAGATGAGCATACTTTTTCCTTCTATTGCTATTCTATTTCTCAGGTAGCTCTTAGCATTTCTTAAGCAATCAGGGCATGGTTACCCAAGTAAGTAGCAACATTATGTGATGCCTGTAAATAGACAATAGGAAAGTGTCATGTACATGTACAGGTTACTGAAAAGTTCAAGTAACAAAGCCGAAAGACAAAAATGACGTTGAAGGCAGAAGGAAAGAAGATTACCATGAAACTCACCAAATACAAGCACTCAATTGCTTGCTTTATACAAGACATGGAAATGAAATACTCGAAACAATATGTTTGGGACACATTTTGCTAGTGGTTGTATACAGCCACTTATTGAAGAAAATAAGATGAGGGAATGTTTATCCATTCATGTAAGTAGAGTCCAATACACAGGCGAAGTGATGGCAACAAACTCTGCCATTCAATCCAAATTCCAAATAAATCACCTAATAATAAATTAAAAATAAATGCTGATATCACTGCAAGATAAAGTGAGGAAGAATATCTAAACTTTAATGCTGACCTATCTCCAAGTAAATCAGAAAAAAGGCACATAGAAGGGAGTACCAAACACGCCATCTCCAACATGTCTGCATTGTATCAACACAAACAGAGATTTTTGAGTCTGTGGGACAATCACACTATGCTTCAGGGAGAGGTCAATTTAAAGAAAATTAGTAAGTATCCTGCAGTGTGTATATTTCAAATTCTTTATATCCCTCAAACACATGGCTCTAACAAGGTTAGAAATTACCATTTCCATCCTCTTATAAAATTCCATCATATGCTATTGTTGACAGAGAAGAAACTTCAGCTGTTCTTGAAAGACATGAAAACGGAGAGAAGCTTCAGCTAGAAAGCCTCCCATCTAAGTCCTTGTCTCCTACACAAATTTATACTTAAGACATTTAATTCTCATAGCAGTTTTACAGCATATTTTGCTTCTAAAAAAACAAAGACATGGTATCCCAACCCCTTTTTCAAGTAAAATTAGAAAGAAAAGAAACAGAAATAGCAAACCAAAAGGAATTGCTTGCCAGACATTCTTTTGCTCACATCTAAAGGGAATAGCGCATTAGCACGGAACAAACAATAGCTTTGCTTATATAAACAATTTTCAGCAAGCCAAAAATTTTGTGTGGCATGCTAAGCCAACACTTTTTTTTTTTCAAAAAAACAATTGCATGTATTTCAAATTGGTATGAATTATTCGTCAATAAGTTTCCAAACATAATCATCAAATTACTAGTCAGGAATGCAAAACATCTCAACTAAACATCCATAGAAGAACCAATTATGCAGAGATACATGATACTGTTATACTTCACAATCATCATCAAGTGATTTTGGCTATACCATTGTCCTAATGAATAATTATAGTAATAAAATACATAACAACAGTACATAACCTCTATAAAAGTCTACCACTGTAACATGTGAAATTCCTCATCAGTCCACCAAGTGCTCTTCCTTTTCATTACCCAATCTTTAGTGCATTACTCCTTGTTCTGCTATTTTGGTTTATTACAGGGAATTTTCACCATACAACTCAAGAAACTTGCTCCTCCTGAAATTTTAAGAATTTCAGTTTTATTTATAACCGAATGTAAGCCTAAGTACATCTCAGGTTAAAATTCACTTATAAACTCATTATAAGCATAGGTTCAAGCAGATCATATAATTTTGGTAGGAAGTGGGCATTGATCATTAAACAATCTTTTTAAGATCATAAAGCAAGCACCAAAGAATAATTTCAATTTTGGCTTACACAAGCCATAATGGCAAGAAGTTCAAGTTTTTCTATATCGAACATGCTTGTAAAAAAATTCACTACAAGAATAACAACATTAGCCTTATCCCACTATGTGGGGTCGACTACATGAATCATACGATGTCAATGGGCTCTATCAAACATTGTCTCCTCAGATAAATCATTTCTCAAAAGGTTATTCCTTATAATTTCCCTTAGTATCTTTTTTGGTCTTTCTCTATGCCTTTTGATTGGGGCTTCAGGTTATTTGATCAACTTTCTTCACTGGCTCCTCTTGCCCTCTTCTTTGTACATGCCCAAACCACCTTAAACGATTTTCCACCATTTTCTCCTCGATAGGTACTACCCCAACTTTCCTTCGTATACAGTCATTTCGTATCTTATCCAATTTTGTATGACCACACATCCATCTCAACATTCTCATCTCTGCTACTCTCATCTTATACTCTTATTGTCATTTTAAAGCTTAACATTCACTACCATATAGCATTGCTGGCCTTATAGCTGTTCTGTAAAATTTTCCTTTAAGCACTACAAGACAATTATATATCAAAGTAAATGCTTGTGAAAACAGTCAACTAATTGTGTAGCCAACTTCTGTATGTAAAACATACAATCCTTTGCTAACCACTCAAGCTAGTTAAAAATAAATATGTGTAACTTGAATTTGAGCTCTAGTATCACACCTTGTTTTATTTCTTCAACAAGCCTCTATCAATCATTTGATGTAGAAGTTTCACTGCCTTGTCATTCTCATTTTCTTCAAGAAGGAATCGAATAATGATTTCAAAAGTTACAAAATCAGGGAGGCAACTGTTCTCATCCATTCTATCAAGCAAGGCCTTTGCATCATCAACCAAACCCTGTTTGCAAAGACCATGAATCATAGCAGTATATGTATGGACATTTAGACGATAACCTTTAGCCAAAAGAAGCTGAAAAATCTCTCGTGCATCATTTAACCTACCACCTTTACACAAACCATCAATAACTACAGTGTAGGTCTTCACGTCAGGCTGAAATCCTTGATCAACAATTTGCTTGAATAATGCAATTGCCTTGTCATGCAGTCCACTTTTGCATAATGCATCTAACAAGATTGTGCAAAAGATTATATCAGGGATATGACCCCTATCAAGCATCTCATAAATAATATCTTGTGCGCATGAGACTCTCCCTAATTTGCACAAGCCATCAATGACAGAACTGTAAGTCACAATATCAGGAACCAAATTTATGTGATGCAATTCCTTAAAGAGATTCATGGCTTCATCCACCATTTTCATATTAAAGTATGCATTGATCAAAATATTATAACTATTGATGTTAGGTGCCAAACGACTTTTGATCATCCTCTTAAATACTTCCTCAGCCTCAAAGATACTATTAGTCAAACAATACCCATTCATTAAAGCACCGTAGGTGACAACATTAGGTTTCTGGTCACTCTTCACCATTCTAGCAAATACAGCCTGAGCTTCTATGATCCTTCCCTCTTTACATAACGCATCAACTAGGATAGTAAAGGTGGAAACATCTGGGTGAATGCCTTTCAATACCATTTCATTGAGTAATTGATTTGCTTCTCGCCATTGATTCATGCTACAGAAACCATGGATTAGACTAGTGTAGATAACAACATCTGGAGATATCCCACATTTAATCATTTCATAACACAAATCACTTGCCTCACAGACTAGTCGATCTTTACAAAGGGCATCAATGACTGTGCTGTACACAACTAAATTGGGCTTGACTAGCTTTTTTCCCATCATATGCAACAATTTAATAGCAGATCCTGTTCTCCCTGTTTTACATAGCCCGTTGATTAACGTGGCATAAGTAACTTGGTCTAACTGAAATCCTTTAACCATTATGTCATCACAGAAATCCAGTGCTTTGTCAACCTGTTGATTAAAACATAGTCCTTTTAATAGTGTAGTCAGAATTACCTTATCTAGCTGATGGCCCATCTTGAGAATCCTTCCCATGTTAGAGAAAGCAAAATCCATCTGACCAATGTGACAATAACAATTGATCAAGATGCTCAGAGTAAATAAGTCCGGCGCAAATCCCTCGAACTCAGCTTGTGCAAAAAGTTTGATTGCTGTGGGATAATGTTTCATCTTAGCAAGGGATCCTAAAATCTTATTAATTTGAAGTATGGAGGGAAGGGGTTGCTTTTGGAGGATGCGATGGAATGAAACGACAGCGTCGCGGATGCTGTTAGGATTTGGAGAATGGGAATGAAGATAGGAGTTGAGAATGAGGGAAGCAGGGAAACAGAGAAGGAAGGAGGAAGTAGAAAAGAGAGGAAATTTGAATAAGGAGTACCTTGCTGCAGTAGAAGATGGCATCTTGGGATCAGATTCAAAGACAACTGTCTCCGATGCTTCAATGCTTGTTTCAGTTCACCAAATGGAAAACGCTAAAGCTTTACGCTATGAATCAGATGGAATGGAATGGAAATCTGGGAAGGAACGATGAACTGAGTTAGGTTTTGTGTCCACCCGGGAAAACGGCTTGAAGCCGCAGGTGGCCCGTTTTTACAGCTGTTTATTGGAAAAAATTAGCCCAAACCGCTTTTTGGGTTAAGTGATCCATCAAACCCTGAGCTATTTAACTCACTTTTTTTTTTATTATTTTTTATATATATATTTTGTTTAAAATTGAAATTTAAAATTAGAATTACTTTATATTTGGAGTTAAAATTTTCTCATGTTCACGTGGTTTTTATTTCTGATTTAATTATGAATTAATTATTTCTAATTTAATTATAAATCAATCATGTTATTTTTTTTATTTTTTATATTAATGATTTAAGTTATTATTTAAATAAAAAAATTGAAACTATATATATATATCTAATATATGCCCACTAACACATCTTGACAGTCTCGGATTCGGTAAATCCCAATCCGCTAGAAAATGGGTTGGCCCTCTCACAATCCGTTTTCTAATAGCCTACAGCAGGTCAACCTGTCTTAGGGCAAGTTGCTAGTTTCCAACTCTAGTTTTGTATATTTAAAATGGATCTAAATTTATTTATTTCTAATAATATTTTTTTTAATTGAATATCTCTAGTAGAGTTAGGGCTTGATTGCTTTTTATGAGAGAGCTTGATTCTATTGATAATTTGTTACTAACCCAACGAGACTCCTGTACACTTCTATAACAACGAATAGGATTGTCTCAAAAATTCAAAATATGATTTATATTTTTAAATAAAATAATAAATATATAATTGTTCATAAAAAACCTTATACATATTATATTTTTTAGATCATTGTAATTATAATTATTAAAATATGATAGAAATTATTAATTTTAGTCCATTCAATTTAATTATCTATATGTAAAGGTTAATCAAGATTTCTCAGCCGCAACATCTAATTCGAATATGAGTAATCTATTTTCAAAATATTTTTTTAAGTGAAATATTACATAAAACAAACATAATTTTTTAATAAACTAAATGTGTATGTATTTCAATATTTTACAAAATTTAAAAAATGAGTCGCATTGTTTTTTTATTGGTATATGAATATTAATTATATTGGTGATTCTTTTAAGAAATAAGATTTAAATATAAAAATAAATTAAAATGATAAAATATGTTATTGTAAGGAGATCAGAAAATACTCAAATAAATTGTAAGAAGCAAAAATGCAACCTCCTAATAAGTACTTAAGAAATGTGTTTTGCATTGTAATCAAATAGCTATGGGTGGAAAAAAAAAATATAGCTATGTAATGATGTTATAAAAACTTTGATTATTACTTTATTAGGCTGCCTTTAAAGATAAGAATGGTATTGGTGACCAATATAATTAGTTTGGATGATATCAAATAGTTAAGTAAAAAAATTGCATGATATGGTTATTGCATATTATTTATATCTTTTATATCATACTTATTATTTGAGGAAGAATTTGACTAATTACTGGACTTAATATGAATTTTTTATATAGTTATTTCAAAAAGAAGAAAAGAGTTTTGCAACAAGAAGAATTTATGAGCTTAAATGGAAATATTAAGATTTAAGTTCTAAATAGTTCAGTTTGGATGTAAGTAATTGAGAATGTTTGAATTTAAAAGGTTTTTTAAACAATTTTATGACATTACTTTGTGAGCCTGCCAAATTTGTGAGCCACTGTTTCATATACTAATCCATTATATCTCAATATATAACTGATTATATTTCTAAATGTGCTTTAATTTCATGCTCTAATTGATTATTCTTACCTCATAATCGATTATATTTCTTCATGTAACCGTTATGCTTTGAAATGTAATCGGTTACCTCATAACTTACTTCCAAAAATTTCTATTCAACATCCTAAGCTATTACATCCTTAAATGTAATCGGTTATCTTGCTTCTCAAATTTATTTTATCCCTTGATAACCTGTTATTTCTTCAAATATAATCGGTTATATTTTCTAATTTTCCAAATTCTTTTTTAATCGATTATTCTTAACTCAATTGATTAACAAATCTACTTTCTTCTTTGTTATTAAATTCAATCAATTGACTTAAATTCAGCTCAATTTATTATTGTAGATATGTTATTAGGAATAGCCTTGAATTACTCCATAATCGATTAGACTCTCATTGTATAATTGATTACCTAGGTAAAGTGTTTGCAATGGCTAGTTCTTCAAAGTAATAATTAGTTAATTGTGCCTAATAGTTAATTAACTACTTTCACTATAAATAGAGCCTCATTTAAATTGAGAGTAGAGATAATGATATTCTAAAACTATTTTTATTATTTCAACAGATTTATTTCTTAATCAAACACTCTATGAGTTTTGATGTATTTATCCACTATTTGAGAAAGCATTTCTTTGTATTGATATTTTTTCTGTAAGAGAATTTCTTAGGTGATCTTGAAGGACCACTTAAGGAAGGTTTCCTTAAGGGAAATTTGTAATTATACCAAGGAAAGTGTAGGGGAAAGACAGACACAGAGAAAGAATCTAGGTTGTACTATAGCTTCACAAGTGATCAAATTAAACTTGTAGAATCTAGTGAAAATCTTAAATAGATTGTTTGAGCACTGGATGTGAGTCAAGTGATTTGGTTGAACTAAGATAAATTGCTTAGGTATTGATCTTTTTTCATATCTACATTATTTCCTCTGTTCATCCCTATCCTTAGTGCTTCTCTGTGATGTTTGGGTTGTTCTTCTTAAAGGCGAAAATTTTGAAATACTCAATTCACCCGCTCCTGCGTGATCAGTCTACTCAACACTTTTTACAAAAAAAATGACAAGTATTCTTATGCAAAACTTTTTTTAACCAACATTCTTATGCAAAACTTGAACTTAAGCTTTCTTATACAACATTTTTCTCACAGAACAATTTGTTACAATATCTGTCTTCCATTGACGAAGTAATTCAAGACACATACTAACAATTAGATTGACAATTTTAATAGAAAAGCTTTCATTTTTTTTTTTTGTCTTTTATCCTTTTCAAGGGGAAAAATTGTTCCAGCTTTCAGTTTTTTTCTTTTTTAAATTCCATGTCATAAAAATATATTTTTCAAGCTTTAAACCACTCATTTAGAAGTTACAATTAATCAATTAAAACATAACAGTCCAGTTGGTTCAATTACATGGAGCCATGTAATGTGATGTTTATTTTTTATTAAATAAAACAAACAAACGTGAAAGTACCCTTTTGCCCCTAGCCAAAAAAAAAAACCTCCCTCCCCAATCAGATGCCTTTCTTGACAGAGAAGATTCTTTGATCAACCTCCATCTCCCTCACCTATCAACAATCGAACACAAATCAACAAAATCCACCAATGAAATCAAAGATCTAGAGCACTAGCAAGATCTGGTAATAGTTGAAATCGAAGATGAACCCAAATCTAAAGCATACGTCTTCTTTCCCTTTCTAGGTCATTGTCCTCATGCTGGAGAGGAAGTCGCAGGCAAAGCTACCACTCAAGATGGCAAAGCTACCCCAGAGGGAGAACAAGCTACCCCAGAGGGAGAACAAGCCACCCCAGACAACTTCGCTGCCACCAACACAAAGCAAAGGACGAGATCCCTTGGTGGGTTTAGCGAAGGACAATGGTAACTGGAGAGGATGAAGGAAATCGATCTAGCAAGGAAGAATGAAAATGAAGGATAGTCTAGCAAGAGAGGATGAGGATGAGCTTAGATGGTGATGGACGAGCTCGGATGAGGAGGAAGAAGGTTGCACAATCGATGGCGACAGACAACAATGGAGATGCCAGTGGAATGATGGATGGACTCATGAGGGAGAAAGGATAAACAAACTCATGAGAGGGAGGTGGGAGAAAGAAGGGGGTAAGAGGTGTGATAAGGGTATTTTGGTCTTTTTGTAATGATTACAGTGAGATGAAAGAAATCACATAGCAAAATGAGTGCGAGAACTACTGCATTAATTTGGGTGATTTGCTTTACATCATATAATGTTATTTACATGTATTATACGCAACCAAATTCTATAACTAAGGTGATATAAAGCTCATCACTTCACATAACCCATCTGGTAAATGAACTAAATGAGTAATTTCCTTTGGAGTAATGGTGAGAAGGGGAGGAGGAAATTTATTTCCATCTTTTACTAAATATAAAAAAAGAAAGGAGGGGGAATTTTTTCATCCTTTTTTTTTCAAATCAAATAAGAGTAAGGGAGCACTTTTTCTCCTCAACTTAGACCAAGGGAGGGGGAGGAAGAGGAGGGGGCCCTCCCCTTATTTAGTTTTAAAAAAAGTAGAATGAAAAATTTTTCCGCTCCTCCTCATCCCAATCCTTTAAACAAAATAAGGGGTAAAGATACATATGACACTAAAATAATAACAACTATAGTTAACCACTCGGTAGAGGCAGACCACGGTACAAAGGTCACTTGACACCCCTCAATATAGGAAAATTGCTTACTATACCCTAAGTTTTAATATTTTGAACCCTAATATTTTGACCCACTAAGTAGGGTGGAAATAAGTTAGGTTAAGCTAGGCTTTAGCTAAATCGGTCATATCTACATTATAAATCTAAAACCTAAACTTAGTCTTTTAGCCTATATAAGGCTTTATTTTAGACTCAAACCTGAACCTTCTAAAAAGTTAGCCTGGCTTGAAATATATTTAAAGACTTATTAAAAAGTAAAGTAAGAAAAAAAAACTATCAACTTTAATTTAAAAAAAAAAGCTTCAAACTTTAAACTTCTAATTACCAAATACATGGTCCATATATATTTATTTTATAACTTATATGTTTAAGCAACACATTGAAAAACTAACTAGCCTCTTTACTTTTATAAACCCCGCTCATCCCTCTTCTCTTGTAATCTTATCAATATTCTCATATATTAACTCACTTATTCTTATCCATAAAAAGGTGGCAATACAAAAAGTAATAAGAAAGAATGTCTCAGCACATACAATGCATGTTTCTACACCTATTTCAACCCATCAAAGGAATAGGGAGATTCACAAAACTAATTTATATTAATTATATATATATAATAATAATAATTTAAATAGACTTAGTCTGATAAGCTTTAGGCTAGACTTACTTGAATATGCCTGGTCTATTTAACTAATAAGCTTACTTGTAGACTTGAGTCTGACCTATTTAGTTAAATAGGTAAGGCCAGGTCAAGTTTTATATAGGTTAAAATGTATGTCCCTGTTAAGGGTCTGACCTATTCTCACATCTACTGATAGGCTCAATTTGGGTTCAAATTTTTTTAGTACATGGTTCAAAATTTTTGTTACGATTTTATTAAATCCAATAAACACAAAGTTGAGGTAATTTACAAGAAGAGAGTCCAACTAATTCAAACTCTCAAATAATTTTTATGAAAAAAGTTATTTTATTTTCTTAAAACTCAAATCAATAAAGAAAAGAGTTGAGAAACTATCTAACTAACCTAATATGCAAGAAAAGTATTAACATTAAGTTAGATTATTCATAGGTTTTAAAATATGAAGTCTAATAATTATAATGTAATATATTTGATTTTATATAAAAAAATGTATATAATGATACAGTTAACATCATTTATTTTTTAAAAAAAAAATCACCCCCACTGACTCCTAAGGAGTCAGTCCGCCACTGCCCCTCAGACAAAACTAATGTTCATATTACAACCTTTTGAATTGCTTTTACTTCATCAAAATATCAGTATGAAGCATTAAAAAACAAGCACTAAATTGGTTGCCTCATTTGGGAACAAGGAAATAAAATACTTGAAACAATATGTATGCAACATATTTTTTGTGATGCTTGTATAAGATCATAGCTGCTTAATGAACACAATTAGATAAGGGAAAGCTTAACCATTGAAGGAGGTAGATTCCAATCCATGAAGGGAAGTGATGGCAAGAAACTCCGGCATTTGATCCAAGCAAATCAGTTAAAAATAAATCATAAAAAAAATCTAATATTTCAACCACAGAATGAAAATATGCAAACACGTCAGCAAAGTGTTAACATAAACACAGATTTTCATAAGCCAGCACTCTTATCACTATGTGCTTCAGCAAAATCAATTAAAAGAAAATTAACATAGTTAAGTATCTTTAGATGTGTATATTTCAAATTTCTTTATATCCCACAAGTGCACTGCTCTAGCATGGTTTAAAATTACCTTCTTCACCCTCTTGTAAAATTCGAACTCCAGCTATCATCGATAGAGTTACTTAAACCAATTAAGCAAGGGGGTTTGGGTATAAGACCTGTTGCTATAGTTACTATAGTTAACTGATCCTTACTAGTCAAGCA
Source organism: Adenanthera pavonina (assembly GCA_026686845.1). NCBI lineage: Eukaryota > Viridiplantae > Streptophyta > Magnoliopsida > Fabales > Fabaceae > Adenanthera > Adenanthera pavonina. The sequence goes on along the minus strand of JAIVEN010000001.1, from coordinate 44,371,268 downwards.
ACTTTGGAGAATACTTGATGTAGAGGATGGTTCACTTCTTGCTTGCACTCTTAAAGCTAAAAATACATTCACTTCGGATCTTCTATAGCTTTTCTGTGAACCTTACAATTCATCTTGGGTATGTAAAGGCATTGTGAAGGAAAAGGATTTTGATATGTCTAATCTCACATGGTAATGGCAAGAGCATTGCTGTTGATAATCCTCTATGGTGGCCTCTGAAGCAAGACCTGAATCCTTCTGCAACTAGGCCACATACTATTGCAAATCTTTTAAATCATTACAGCTTCTTATATTTGGAAGGTTAGAAATGGGGCATTACACCTCTCTTGCTGAATGGATCCTAATTCTATCATTAAAGAAAGTAATTCTTACTGCATATTTCTTTTAGCCTTACAAATTGCTTACTTGCTAATCAGCATATTCCTTTACGTACTCATGCAAGGGCTCAAGGTTGTCTTCTTTCATATCATTTTGTTCAAGGGTGGTCCATCTGGATTAGGAAAGTGAAATTAAAACACAAAAGGGTCATCTCTCTTTTAATAAAGTTTAATGGGCAAGCAGTTCATGAGTATAGTTGGTGTTTTCCCCCAACAGACTTTGTACTAATATTTCTTGAATGAATTGATCATTTATTAAAAAAAAAAAACCATCGTTGGTAGAGAACCAACTACAACTTTTTATGATGGAGATGAAAATTGAGAGAAATCCGGTCCAAAAAACTATCCTATCTATGTTCTTGTCTCCCACAATAACTTAAACTTCAGCCATTTAGTTTTCTTAATAGTTTTACACAACATTTTGCTTCTCCAAAGAAAGACATGTTATTCCCACCCCTCTCTCAAACAAAATTAGAAAGAAAAGAAAAAGGAAGTGACAAAACCAGAGGAATTGCATGCCAAACATTCTTTTGCTCACATCTAAAGGAATCAATGCATCAACATGGGACAAGACAATAATTTTTCTACTATAAACAATTTACAGCAAGTCAAAAATTATGTTACATGCTAAGCAAACACTTTTTCCTCTAAAACAATTACATGTCTTTCAAATTTGTAAAAATTATTTGTCTTTCTTGCCTTTCGTCTCCCAATTCAGACTCGTGACTTAAGGGTTGAGTGCGTGGTGCATTAACTAGAAAGTCACAAGTCTTCAAGGCTTGTACAAATTATTTGTCAATTAATTACGAAACATTAACATCAAATTACTTGCCAGCAATGCGCAACATCTCAGCTAAACTATCACACCATAACCAATTACATAGGGATACAAGAAATAATTATACTTCACAATCACCATCAAGTGATTTTGGCTATACCATCAACCTAATGGATGCATATGATACCATCAAGTAATTTTGGCCATACCGTCATCCTAATGGATAAATATTATACATGAATACATAATACTACAAACCTCTATAAAAGTCTACTATAACAAGGTCTGAAATTTCCCATCAGTCTACCAAGTGTTGCTGCTTTTCACACCCATATCCTCTCGGCATTATTCAGTGTTCTGCTATTTTGTTTCATTACAAGGAACATTCAGCTTGCAACTCAGGAAACTTACCCCTTTTCCAATTTCTGACATCTTTGTTTTATTTAAAACCAAATGTCAGACTATTTACAACTTAAGGTTAAAATTCAATTATAAACTCACTATGAGCATAGGTTCAAGCTAATGATAAAGTTTTAGAAGGAAGTGATCATTGATCAATAAACAATCTTTTTAAGATCATAAAGCAAGAACTACAGAATAACTTCAATATTGGCTGACACAAGCCATAATGGCAAGAACTTCAAAGTTGTTTCATATTGAACATGCCTGTTAAAACATTCACAACAATGCCAATTAGAATACATAATAACAGTACATAGCCTATATAAAAGTCTACCACAATAAGATTTGGAATTCCTCATAAATCTAACAAGTGCCACTGTTTTTCATTCCCCAATCTTCTCCGCATTATTCCTTGTTTTGCTATTTTGTTTTATAATAGGGAATTTTCACATTTCAACTCAAGAAAATTGTCAGTATTACGATATTTGCAACCGAATGACAACCTATGTGCATCTAAGGTTAAAGTTCACTTATAAACTCACTCTAAGCACGAGTTCAAGCATATAACGTAGTCTTAGAAGGAAGTGATTATTGATCACAAAAGCATCTTCTTTTAAGATCATAAACTAAGCACCAAAGAATGATCTCAACTTTGGCTGTAACAAGCCATCATGGCAAGAAGTTCAAGTTGTTCTATATTAAACATGGCTGTAAAAAAATTCACTACAATGAAAATTATACAATAAACTATATACTTATAAAAAAGTCAAATAATTATGGAGTCCAACTTTCCAACAAAAAATATACATGCCTTTTCTAACCACTCATGCTAGGTAAACATAAATATATGTGTAGCTTCAATTTGAGTTGTTGTATCTCACCTTGTTTTATTTCTTCAACAAGCCTTTATCAGTCATCTAATGAAAAAGCTTCACTGTCTTATCATTCTCATTTTCTTCAAGATCATAACAAATAATGATGTCAGATGTTACAAAATTAGGGAAGCAGTCATTCTGTTCCATTCTGTCAAGCAAGGCCATTTCTTCATCAAGCAAACCCTGTTTGGAAAGTCCATGAATCATAGTAGTATATGCATGGGAATCAGGATGATGGCCTTTGGCTAAAAGATACTGAAAAATCTCTAGTGTATCATTTAACCTACCACATTTGCACAAACCATCTATAAGTATAGTGTAGGTCCTCACTTCAAGCCGAAATCCTTGTTGGACAATTTGCTTGAATAATGCAATTGCCTCATCAAGATGTCCACTCATGCAAAATGCATCTAACAAGATACTATAAGTGATGATATCAGGGTGATAACCCCTATCATGCATCTCTTCCATTCTAGCAAACAAGGCCAGTGCTTCATCAAGCAAACCCTGTTTGCAAAGTCCATGAATCATTGCATTGTATGCATGGACATCTACATGATGGCCTTTGGCTAAAAGATACTGAAAAATTTCCCATGTATCATTAAACCTACCACACTTGCACAAACCATCAATAACTACAGTGTAGGTTTTCAAGACGAGCTGAAATCCTTGACCAATAATTTGCTTGAATAAATCAATTGCCTTGTCAAGATGTCCACTTTTGCAAAATGCATCTAACACGATTGTGCAAGTGATGATATTAGGGTGATGACCCACATCATGCATCTCATAAATAATGTCTTGTACGCATAAGATTCTTCCTAATTTGCACAAGCCATCAATAATAGAACTATATGTCACAACATCGAGAACCAAATTTCTGTTGTGCAATTCCTTAAATAGACTCATGGTTTCATCCACCATTTTCATGTTAAAGTATGCACTGATCAAAATAGTATAACTAAAACTGTTAGGTGTCAAACCACTTTTGATCATCCAATTAAATATTTGCCTAGCCTCAAAGATATTATTAGTTAAACAATACCCATCCATTAAAGCATTGTAAGTAAAAACATCAGGTTTTTTATCACTCTTTACCAGGCTTGCAAATAGAGCTTGAGCTTCTATGATCCTTCCTTCTTTACAAAATGCATCAACTAGGATAGTAAAAGTAGAAACATCTAGGTGGATGCCTTTCAATACCATTTCATTGAGTAATTGATTTGCTTCTCACCATCGATCCATGCTAATGAAACCATGGATTAGACTATTGTAAGTAACAACATATGGAGATATCTTGTGATCAATCATTTCAAAATACAAATCGCGTGCATCATTGACAAGTCCATCTTTGCAAAGGCCATCAATGATTGTGCTGTAGATAACAACATTAGGCTTGACTATCTTTTTTCCCATCATGTGCAGCAATTTAATAGCAGATCTTGTTTTCCCTGCTTTACATAGCCCATTGATTAACGTGGCATAAGTGACTTCGTTCAACTGAAAACCTTTAGCCATTATGTCATCATGGAAATCTAGTGCTTTGCCAACCTCTTGATTAAAACACATGCCTCTTACTAGTGTAGCCAAAATTACCTTATCCAGCTAATAACCCATCTTGAGAATCTTTCCCATTATAGAGAAAGCTAAACCCATCTAACCAACGTGGCAGTAGCAATTGGTCAAGACACTCAGGGTAAATAAATCTGGCATGAATCCCTTCAACTCAGCTTGTACGAAAAGGGAAAAAGTAGGTTTGTAGTGATTCTATAGATGTCATAAATCTTGTAACTGACAATCTTATAACTCGAGGAACCTAGAAATTTCTTTATGAAGGATTGGAATGTCACGATAGATCATATTTTTAAAGAGACTAACAAATGTGCGAATTGGTTAGCTTATCATGCACGAATTAGTTAACTCATCATGAGCATGCATGAAATGGACAAAGATTTTGTTATAGATGATGATCCCCAATGGATTGCATATCTATAATCTACTATAGGAAGATAATTATGTCCTTGAACCATCTTGTAATTTTCTAGGTTTTATCCTTGTCTTTTATATTAAAAAATAAAGGGCAATAGTAGTGGGATGATGTTTCATCTTAGTAATAGATCATAGGATCTTATTAATTTTGGCGTATGGAGGGAGGGGGCTGCTTATGGAGGATGCGATGGAATAAAGTGATAGCATCGCGAAGGCCGTTTGGATTTGGAGAATGGGAATGAAGATGGTAGTATAGAGTGAGGAAAGGAGGGAAAGAGGGAATGAAGGTAGAATTGCAAAAGAGAAGAAATTTGGGGAAAGAGTACCTTGCTCCACCGGAAGATAGCATCTTGGGATCAAATACAACCAATGTTTTAAAAACCGGATTGGATTTCGAACCAGAAATGTTACCGGGTCATGATTTTTATGGTTTAACTAGTTAAACTAGCGGTTGAACCGATGACATAATAATTATAATTAAGTAAAAACAATATTATATATAATAATAATATATGTGAAAATAAAATATCAAATTATTAAGAAAATAAATTTAAGTAGTTTAAGTTCATAATAAGTTAATAAGCTCGCATAGTAATAATATATGTTAAATCATTGAAAGTAATATTAAAACATTTTAACATGATAATACTACATGACCATAATATTATAAAATGACTATACTCCATCCATCCCCAATTATAAAAATAAATAATTACTTTATCTATATCAAGAAAAAAATAGTTTTGGTAGTTAAACTCATTAATTATACTACAATTTTAATTTTTTTTCAAAATTACCCACATTAAAAGTTTGAAGTAAGGCTACTTAATTATTAGTAATTATTAATACAATCTTAATTACTCAAGAGTATAAAAAGAAAATGATATTAATTACTCCACAAATATTATTCATGTCTCTTATATTTTGGGATAAATAAAAAGTTTTAAAATTCTCTTATAATTTGGGATGCAAAGAGTATAATACAATGAAATTTTTCATTTTTTATAATTATTAATTTTAAAATAAAAAGGAAAATAGTGTTTTACTCTCTAATAATTTTTATAATTAATAATTTTGGCAAAAAAAATAAATTTTACCCAATTTAAAAAACTGTCCAATTCTCTAAAAATCGCTCCAGTTCCCGGATCAACTCCAATTTTCGGTTCAAAAGCTGATTCAAAGCGGTCCAATCCGATTCAACCTCTAAAACAGTTTAAAACTAAAAAATGAGTCATTCTTTACTCCGGGTGACAGTCTAATCGATCTGACCGTTTATTCTGATTTGGTTCTTAGAACATTAGATTCAACGAGGATTATATGGGGGTTTCAATGTTTCTTCACATCTCCAATGGCAGGCGCATTAAGCTTTTGCCCTATGGATCCCACTAAAAAAAGCACTATAAGATGATTTATAAAAATAAAACAACAAAACATTTAAAATATTTTTAAAATGTTTCCCATTTTTTATTCTAAAAAATATTAAAAAAAAGTAGAGAACATCCAAATTATTAATTATAAAATTATAAATTTTAAACAGCTTATTTAACACTTATTAGATATGATTTTTTAAATAATTATTTAAATAAATTTTTTTATTTCTTATTTTCAAAACTTATTTTAAAAACAATAAAAACAGAGAGCATTTTCAATTAGTTTTTACTTTTTTATCATACCAATAACGGGAAAGTGATTTTTTTTTTATTTGTGATTATGATTTAAATTTAATATGGTTAGGAGTATTTAAATTATATAAATTAAAAAGAAATTTCAAATTTTATATATCGAACAAATTTAATGAAGTAAAATAAGTGAGTATCCTGACTCAGAAAAAAAAAAGTGAGTACCAATCTATTTTATTTTATTTTTTTGGATAAATATGTCTGTGTTATTTTATTGTGATGCATTGCTTAGTTTTTTATTTAAATAATTTAAGTTTTACTATTTTTTTATTCAAATTTTATTTAATTATTTATTATAATAATATAAATAAGCACATAATTTTCAATGCCTTGAAGCAAAGATCATATTATCTATGCTTTGCAGGTAGTAGTTTTTTTGTTGTTAGTCATGAATACCCTTAAAACTTAAAAAAATTGGTATATAATTTTCAAATTTCAAACAAGATTATTACATTATAAATATTTACATTAATTTATTATAAGTTAAATTTATTTAAATAAATATTTTTTATATTTAGTTAAAATACAAAAAAAAAGTTTTACATGAAACTATATAATGCACAAAATAAAATATATATTAATTTAAGAATAAAAAATAAATTATGTCAATCTTATTTTAGCTTAATTTTGTTGAATTCAAAAATAAAAATTAATTAGTTTACATGGTTTTTTCCAATCAAATTTAGATAACAGTAATTATTACATTATGCTGTATTTCATTGAGTAATTGATTTACATTTTGACAAAAAAAGTCCTTTACTACGTTCTCCTTTAACTTTTCCAGCATATTAGGTGCTTTCGATGCCATGCCTATCAACTTTGATATCACATAATATAAATGTAAAAAGTAGTAATTCAATCAATTGAACAAATAAATTGAAACAAATTAAAAACAAGAACAAAGTTCTTAATAAATTCAATCAATTAATCTCATATATTGTAATTCGTATTTAAAATCAAAGTACTCGTAAAGACCTTGCAAAGATAAAGTGAGATAACCCATGGCATAGAACTAGGGAGAACAATCAATTGACAAAGCACCTAAAAAAGAGAGCAACATAATGCATTGACTTTATTATACTGCTTGAATTTATTATATCATATAACAAGTTAGAACAAAACAGGAATGGTGCTAAAAGAAAGCTTTAATATTATATTATTAATATTATATAACAAGCCAGAATAAAACACAAATGGTGCGAATAAAAAGCCAAAATATTACACTGCTTTTATATATAATCCAATAACCCATAGATGATGACCAGCTGCTGCGTTCTACTCATTTTATGTGTAAGGAAGGCTATGGCTTTAAGGAAAGGGGTCAACATGGCTCGTGACTTGAAGCTAACTGATATGGTGTTCGAATCTGATCATTTATCTTTAAGTACTGCTATTAACAAAAATGATACAGTGCCAGATTGGAAAAGCAGTGCTATTCTCGAGAATATCAGAGGCCGTGCTTTTCTGCTTCCCTGAGTTCAAATTTAGCAGCACACTGACTTGCTAATTTTGCTTGTAGGGAGGAGTGCTCTTTGTGTTAGGATTCCAATCCTCCTCCCCCTCTTTTAAGCATTTTACGTTCTGATAGTTTTTCATCGTCCTGCTGGTGTTGAGGATATCAATGGTCATGCTTCTCTGCTTCCAAATTACATTTTCTGCTAGTCCACAGAGTTCAAATTCCCCTCTTTCTAAACATTTTTACTTTGTGATGTTTTCATTATCCTACTATTGTTGGCTAGCCTTCGCTTTTCTTTCCACATAGACAGAGCAGCTTCCCAACAAATATTTTACATTGTGATGTACTTAAGGATCAAACTTGATTCCAATCAACAAAATCATACGCTCATTGGTATGGTTAGTCTTCACTTTGTTTAGTTTTGTTTGCTATTTGTTTCGGTTCTTTTGTGGATTCTTAATTTTCTATCAATTCATATTTTTTCCCTGAAAAATAATTACATGTTGATGGTTTAAAAACTATTTTAACTATTTGAATTTGTGGAAATTTGACCCTGCTTTTTTTGTTTTTTGGTTGCCTTCCGGCCTGATGGGTTTAAATAGCTCGCAGCCCTAATTGATGCTTTAACTGTGCTCTGAGATATTGTTTTGGTTATATTGGACTATTCTACTGGGGCAATGGGCTTTGGAAATGGGCCACGTCTTTAGGCATGTGCTTTAGCATTGGGGTATTGTGTTGTACTTTTTCTTGTTACATATTAAGAGAGTTTAAATGATGATCACTATTTTTATCCCACCTCACTTTTATTATCTGGATTAAACCCACTTATCATTTTAATTAATTAAATGAAATCTACAGTAAACAAATAAATTAATTAATCAAATAAGAAAAGAAAAAGAGTAACAATTTTTTTAACCGTCCACGCAAGTCAATTTAAAAAGAAGTAATTGTGCAGGAATTGGGATTACTATTGCTAGAACAGACTGTGGTGATGTAGTTCGTGTGAGGGGGAAGAAAGTTTTGGTTGAATCAGCTTTTACTACAAAAACTAATAATTACAAAAGAAGCCCTATTTTTGGCAGATGAACTTCCAAAGTATTTGCATTGAGATTGATAATGAAACACTGTATAGCAACAGTACGAAGTTGTGTGACTTAATGACAAGACTCCCATGTGAAATAATTGGAAAATATGAGGGATATGTAAGGTTGTATTGATCTCACTAAGTTAAACTATTTTGGTATAAAGAAAACCCCTAAGTGCAACCAATAATAAGAACTAATTTTTTTCGAAATATTAAAAGTAAAAAGGAGAATCACTATAACAAAATTTACTTCATATATAAGAGTTGAGAATTGAACTGCTAATTACAATTTTAAAAAATGAGAGTCATTATCATTCATATCAATTTGAGTTGAGTGATTGTAGTGTTTTAGTTAATCTTTGTTATTTTTGTATGATTATGGGGGGTCGAGTGTTGCTTTTTGTAAACTGATATGCGGTTTTCTTGTTTTAATAATAATACACCTTTCAGTGGCAAAAACAAATAAATAAAAAGAAAGAAAGAAGTTTATTCACTTAAAAAATTACGCAATATTATGAAATTAAGAAAACGTAACAGAACGAAAATGATTTCTTTCAAATAATTTGATGACAAATATCTTTTAAATGCTAAACCAATGAAACTAAATTTTATTTTTTAGAAAAGGAGAGCAAAAAGAAAAAAAAATACATTAGCAATTATTTGAAAAACGAAAATCCCTATCAATCAAGATTAGTAACAAAATCTATCTACATCCTAAAGGGGTTCCTTAAAATAACAAAATCCCTTTTAATTGAGATAAGTAACTAGCTAATTCACACGCTCATTGATTTCTCTAAACATATATGGTCCAATTGATGACCATCCAATAATATTAGTACCAAGCATTAAACTAACACTAAATTGAGCTATTACTAAAAAGTGTAGAGCAATTGAGCAGGACTCCTGATGGAATCATCCTAGTGTTGATTAATTAACTTATTAAGATGGGTTTAACGGGACAATAATTGAATTTTACTAGAGATTAAGGGCATGTTTAATAGTATTTTCTGTTTTATTATTTTGAAAATAATTTTGTAAAATTGTTTTCGAGAATAAGTTTTAAAAATAAAAAAATAAAAAAATATGTTTGAATAATTATTCTCAAAATCATAACTAGTGAGTGATAAATGAGTTATTCAAAATTTATAATTTTACCATTAATGAGGTGGATGTTTCTCACATTTCCTTATGTTTTCTAGAACAAAAACTACAAAACACCTTAAAGGTGTTCTGAGTTTTCTGTTCTTTTATTTTTTCTATTTTTCAGAACATTTTATAAAAAACAGATTTATCAAACAAGATTTATGAATTTTCTGTTTCTTAAAATAAAAAAATTATTTTCAAAAACAGAACTATTATTTTTGTGGAAGCTGTATGGCAGGTTTCGAAAATTGATAGGCACAAGAAAGAGGGTGGCACGTGATGAAGTATACTATTATTTTTGTTGAATTATTTGGTTTTGGGGTTAGAAAAATGTTGGAAGCACAATAATGCTATACTTGTTCCATGACATGAATACAAAAATAATATTCAGATGTTGGGAGATACTATGTTGACCTATAATTATATAGATTTATTAATTAAAATGATCGCTTGAGCTTTCAACTTAGCATAATTTTTTTTATTAAATGTGGATGAACTGCATTATTAGGCTAGTGTGAATTTTAGACCTCGTGACTTATATTGAGGTCTAGATTATTAGCTTTTACGTAAAGTTAATATTTATTCTAATATCCCCTAAGCTCTTTCATAAATTGATATACTCTTTTGGTTCTTTTTATAAGAAAATTCTGAAAGTAATTTTATGGTCCTATTTATAAGAAATAAAGTCATTCTATCTTATGCATTTATTAAATTATTCTTTTATACCCTTCATTAATAAGGAAAATTATCTTTATAAAGCGGTTATTTTTTTCCATGCAAGAAAAGGAAGCATAGGTTATTTAATATCGGCATTTCTAGGAAAAAAAATCTAATTTTTAATATATGAATTACACTTAATTGATTTCAACTATTTTTCTTAATTCTAATAAAGTAGTTATTTACTTCTTCTATAAAAAAGTATGGAATATCATATTAATTTAAATATAAAATAGAAGGAAAATTTAACCCTCCCCTTGTAAAAAAAAAAAGCAACTTAAAAATAATTTTACATGTATTCATAATTTATGCATCATCATCAACAAGCTGGTTCATTCAAAAATTTGAGGGACTTTTTTTTGTGTGTGTGAAAGACTTAATTAAAAAAAAAGGTAGTTCATTCAGAAGCTAACAAAAAAATTTAGTAATTTTAAAATAGATGGAAACACATTAATGACCTAAAGCACTAACAAGACTATGCACAAGTGCCTTTTAGCATATGAAAAACTATATTGGTCCTCACACTATAGATCAACAGTTGAATTAATTACCATAACTTAAATAAAAACAACCTTTATTTTTGTTGTGTGTGAGTGAGTGTGACAATCACATTTGTCTGTTCATATCTTTACATAGATATCAATAATCAATAATAACAATAATTAATGAAAAGATTATGACTCTTAATCTTTACGATCTGGACAATGAGGATATATAAAGCTTGTGCTTTTAGTTCTTTTGATGCACTAAATCTGAAACCCACTTTTGGATTGTTTAGCATAAGTTCCATTCCTCTCTACCTAACTAGCTGTCATCTTTATGTATAATAATACTACTAATTAATAATTAATTAAGCCTCATTAGTTTTCGAATTGATGCTTAGATTACATCTCTTTTGGAATCTTTCATGTTATAGTAAGATTAAAAAAGTATATATTTATAGAAACTTTTATATATTTTTTGTTCAATAGTGGATATGTCGGATGTACCCTGTGTATATTCTTTATTTTTTTACGGGTATTTAATTGAGATTTTGCGTGAATTTTATTCTTTTAAATTTTTAATGTGCATCAACTCAAATCTTATTCAGAATTTTATTTACAAAATAGTTTTAAAAATGAGCACTAGATGATAATGAAATCTGCAACCTGCCAATTATAATTAAGAGTTGCTAGCTTGAACGTTACAAGTTTTGGTGACTAAAATTTATGAATGAGTTGTAAATATAATTTTAATATGTGCCTATTTTGTTATCATTATTAATATAAAACATAAAGAACTATAATAAGTTGCACTGAGTTCATATTCTTGGACTTATAACCCACTCTAAGAGCCCATTTGGCCTTATTATATAAACTAATATAATATATTATAGATTTATCACTTGTTTCATGTAAATAATATATATTATAAACTTATACATTAAGCCCCTCTTATATATACATTAAAATGATGCATAATTTAATCAAGACCTAAGGGGCTTGGATTAAATTGTATGTCATTCTAATGTATTAGTATATCATATTATTTTCCAAATATACCATTCCTCTCATGTTTGCCCCACGATGTATAGTCATCCCCTCCCGTATCCTAAATTTCCAAAAGCTTCTTCTACTATACGTCAACTCCATTAATTACCAACTTAATGCGTTTGCTTCTTCTACCATACCATGATCTTCTTATAGAAACCTCTCGAAGTGATTCTTAATGGTTTTACCAGATCCCAAAAATTTCCAAACAGCTTCCATGGTCACAGTAATATTGATTGTGTTTTCAGTTTTATGGTCCTTTTTTTTTTTGGTTGAAAGGATCAAATTCATTAATATCCTTCTTAAAATCTCCCATGCTGAGAAGAGACAAAGTTGAGACTTGTTCGTGCTTTATCCTATTATATATACCAAACATTATATAAGTATTAAAATTTTATCAGGTCTTATCTTATACTATACGCTGAATGGACCCTAATTATAAATTATATATGATTATAGAAGAAATTATTGGCCTTAACTATATCATAAGTTTCGACTAAGGAATGCTGAGGAATGTGGTAATAATAAGTGTTTATTGTTCAATCATTAATTACTTACATTTTATTCTTGAAACATATTTGATGTCTTCAAAATAAAATGCATTTGTAATATATTTAATACCTTTTAATCAATATATATAACTTGTCAAAATATATAATCTTCATTGTATATATGTTGTAATATTTGGGAGAAAATTGATAAGGAATTGACTGAAGGTGTGAATTAAATTCACTATCCTTAACACGTATTCCTTTTGTCATATATTACAAGGTAATAGAACAATTTTTACACATATTAAAAAGATTTTGTTATATCCTTAAATTAACCAAAAAATCAATATTTTTATTTTTATCACTATTAATTCTACTCTTTTTATTAAATATAATATAAGTTAGAATTTTAATCATTCAATAAATGATGGGTAAAAATAATAAATTACTACATATTACAATATAAGAAAAATTTATTATATTACTTTATAATATGAAAAGGAGGAAGTAACTCTGAATTTACCAAGCATTTCTTTCTAACGATTGGTTGTAGAAATAATAGTATTATGTAACCCAATACAAGCTAGTAGAGGAGAGCTGTGTCTTAACTAGAATTGAACAAATTATTTAATATGTACGTTAATTATTTTTTACGCATGATCATCAAGAAAAAATTAATATTAAAAATGAAACCATTGAACTACAACAATTATTGCGCTCAAATATGAATATTTATGTTAGCCAAAAAAAATAGCATCTTTATGATTGATTGAAAATTTTAAATAAAAATCAATTACTTAAATTTATATTTATTGACTTTTGACATTTTGATTTATGCCATCATCAACCAAAGATCTTCTTTGATATATGCATCTCCCTCTCCTTAAAATTTCCTAAAATAGAAAGAAATTTTAAAATAATGAAAAAATAGAAGAAATTTAAAAAGAAAAGAGGGCAATTGATAGTTACCGTGGGTGAAAATCTAATCATAATCATCATGATATTTTTCATAATAATAAAGTTAAACTTTTACTTCAAAAGGATAAGAAAGAATTATTAATAAAATTTGGTAAAGAAGGGCAATAAGCATCTAATATTATTCCAACTGCTTCTGTAATTGTGACCTTTTTGTCAATGTTTTTCATGGTCCTTTCTCTAACTGTTTGTGTTAATTATCATCTAATTACTACTTAGTTAGTACCTGTTTGAAAAATCTGTTGGACTAGAAAAAATATTACTGTAAATATATTTTTGGCTAATTTTGTATTTATTTCATTTTAAAATATTTTCCTGTAAACTTATCTTTAAATATATTTTTAGCCAACGAACTAAAGAAATTAATTTTTAGTTTGTAAATGTACTTTTATCTCATAATTATTTTGTTAAATTTGTTTTTGTAATAAAAAATATCTAAATATAAATCATATTACAACAAACTTATTTTTATCAAAATTTTATTTTTATAAATTTCATTACTTATTTTTATCAAAATTTTATTTTTATAAATTTCATTTTATTTCAACTTATATTTACAAACTCCAAATCCAACGTGCTGGTCTCTAAGATTTAAAAAGACTTAAACTCTAAATTTGTAGTTGATTCTGCTTTAAAAGCAGAGCATAATGATTTTAAAAAAAATATCATAAATGTGCGTCTTTGCTTCTTGGCATCTATTTTTCTCAACAAAAAAAAAATCTCTTTTTTCTTTCAAAGAAAAAGTTATCTCCTCCATTCAGTTTAATTCACTTTTTTGTTTTTATCATGCAGTCTTTTTTTCTTTTTTGGCAAAAGTAGGCTTGTTGGACAAAACTAACGCAAGTAGGATGATAACCCACTTGTGAGACTTATTTGATATGTAAAATAAAAATTTTAAAAACAATTGTAAAACTAAAGTGAAATGAGTTTTTAAAACTAAATCAATTAATAAATTAATAGAAACATAGATTTAATTTTAAAAATTAAAAATGAAATGAGTTTTTAAAACTAAAGCAATTAATAAATTAATAGAAACATAGATTTACTTTTAAAAATAAAAATATCAATTTATAATTTAAAGATAATTTAATATTGAAAATATAATTAATTAAAAATTTTTAAAGATAATTTCATAAATTTAATAAAAAATAATGATTATAAAATATGATTTTCTTCTGGTTGAAAGATGCGAAATTTTTTAATTTTTAAATTTTACTCTTGAAAATAAACTTGGATCAAAACTGTTTTCGTTTGGATTGATCAATTTTCTTGGGGTCAACTGAACTGAACTTCACGAATATGAAAAAAATAACGCTTTTGCTCCTAGTTTAAAAATTGAAAGAAAAATATTATTGAACAATACATATAAATACATAATAAATATTATGAGAGACGAACAACTTTCTTTTCACAGATGGAACACTTAATTAGGGCTGAGCATAAAAAAAGAAAAAGAAAAGAAGTACTTAGCATCTAGGTTTTACATTCCTATGCGCATGAAAATATAGGTCAAGCTCTATTTTGCCAACCCTATATTCTTTAATTTTAATCAATAACTTTGGAAGATATCAATCTATTATAAGAATAAATAAACTATTAGTGCCTGCAACCACATTCTATTACTACTCATATGCATGTTATAGTGTTCTTAATAAGATTAATATATATTATGGGCTGATCATTCCCTGCGTTGCAAGAATCTAAAGTAAGTCATGCTATTAATAAATAATGCGATCATCTCAAACTCTATGCAATGCACAGGCACACCTCGATCAAGCTTACAAATTGTTTGGAAAGTGACTAATTAAAAAAAAAAAGTCTTTCAATCGGAATCTCATTCAAAGAGTAGGTATTATGCATGTATATGGATGATGATGTCTGTACAGCCAAAGTAAAAACGAAAGATTATGTCTGGAGAATATTTGTCCTCATTGGTGATTTAATTACAAAAGAAAAATACTCTCTTTTGAAAAAATCATATCATACGCACGATTGCACATGCGGAAGGCAAATATTTTTGTTTGGGATCACTGAGAAATCGTTATGCTACTATTAATTGAGAAGACTTGAAAACTGCTTTACAAAGTGTGAATATTAAAGCATATGTAATATGGATCACTTCACTATGTATATTATATACTAATTAAAGGGTATATATCTTTTAACAAGAATATGATTTGCACAGGCAATTAACGCATATAGAGTAAATATTATACATACATATATATATATATATATGAAAAATTATATTTCTGTCCTTACTATTTCACTTAATTTTTAATTCAATTTATAGTATAAAATTTATAATTAAGTACTTGTATTTATAGTTTAAATAATTGTTAATAGTTCCCTATTATTATATTTTTCTTATTAGTTTATTATATATATGTGATTAATCTTATTTTTTTGAAGCAACTGATTAATCTTAAGATTTATGAGTTTTTTTTTGGGACAGAATATGATTTAATATTAGGTTGAATATTAAGAAATGTTACCATACTAATAGTGTTTTCATTGAGTATTTTTTTAATCATCATATTGTGTATGAAAATGAGAAAAAAATAGTAAAGCGCCAAGAATAAGAAAAAAGATGGTCAGAATTCAGAAATGGAATATGTACTTTCAGCGATTAATTAATGTAGGCATATCAATTAATCATCTTTAAAATCTTTTCACAAAGACAAATATTCTGTTATATAAATGAATCATTTTAGCCTTATTGTCAATTTTTTTTTTAAAAAAGTGCAGTTCGCCTATTATCAACTATAGAGAATCAATCGCAATAATGTTTTGTGACATGGCTTTACAGCATATCTGATAATTACATATACAATATTTATTTTTGGAATAAATTATCTGTAACAATTCTAATTTAATTCTTCTGGACATGCTAGTAGACTTGTGGAAGAGTACTCTCAAAATTGTGCATGTTCGGAGGGCCTAAGACCAGAGGGAGAAGGAAGTAAAACCTCCCACCCTGTGGCAGTCTCCTTGGCGCCACGGCCGGAGAGCGAGTTTGGACCAATGATGGTTGGGCCAGAAATTATTGGCACTATGGCGCTAGTACCCTTTGCCGCAGCGCCATATTGGGAAGTTGGTTTTTAAATAAAGTGAATAGTTGACCGATATGAAAGAAATACAAGGAGATGGCAATTCTCTACTAGGGTTTGGAGGTCTAGGGCTTTGGAAAGTGATTTGAAGCTCTAGGAAGCTTGGATTTCATAGGCATAATGATTCCTAACCTCCTCCTTCCTCTTT
Organism: Adenanthera pavonina; assembly: GCA_026686845.1. Taxonomy (NCBI): domain Eukaryota; kingdom Viridiplantae; phylum Streptophyta; class Magnoliopsida; order Fabales; family Fabaceae; genus Adenanthera; species Adenanthera pavonina. Next base: position 44,354,515 of record JAIVEN010000001.1, on the reverse strand, counting down.
TCTGAATTTAATGGTAGATTCTTAGTGTTGATTGTTGGGGGTTCCATTTGGGATAGATTTCCACCGATTAAATTATGTTTAAATGCTTCAATAATGTGTTATTAGGTGTATTTAAGATTTGAGTTATGGATTTTTGTTGATTATGTGGTTGTTTCTCCAAACTCTAGTCTCTAAATTTTGAGTTTTCAAATGTCCGGACTTGGGTAAGCTTAAATATGGAATTATGGGTTGTTTTAGGTATAAAGGTGATTATAAATGGTATTGGAATCTTGGTTTCATTGGGTTTATACTTGGGGATGCTAATTTGTGCTCTACAGGAGGTTATGACTTGTCTTGATGTATGTGTTTGGTGCTTAAATAGAGTGTGTGCTTGCTTTAATGATATATATATATTCTGATGAGTTATTTTTAAGCTGTGAATTCATTGGTAAGTGGGTAAATTGTTGTATGACAAAATTGGTTATGTAGGCACTAAATGGCCTTTGGTAGCTTCTTTGGTTCCATTATAGTTTTGGCGGATGTTAGGTTTAAATTGGTGTTGGTATATAGATCATTTGACTTGGATTTGCATTTCCACTTATGTATATAGTTGGTGATCCTTTGGCCTACCAAGATTTTGAAGGTGTGCAGCAACTTGAGGTAACTGGGGAGTAACTTTTATTTATTATATATGTTTGAAACATTTCATACTATAATATGCACTTTATATCATGGCTAGTAAGTTTTCTTGAACCTTTTTATTCTTTTGAAAATCGGGATAAGGAAAAGGAAATTGATAGCTATTTATATGTATACGTATATCTATATGAAAGTAAGAATGAAAGAGCTTGACCCATGATTATTGTGTACATTCATTATCATTATGTGTGAAGATACTATATTAATGGAAGGAAAATGATGATGATAACAATGATGGCAATGAATGAAAATGACTAATGTAAAGGTATATATATGTTTGTAAATATGGTGAACATTGATATATTATATGATCATTGTGCAACCCCATAAGATATCTTGTATGATAATGTTATTGTAGCATGGTGATGATGATTATGATGATGATGATGACATTTGTGTATAATATTCACATGTTAGCATGACATATGTGCATTGTAACTAATTATGAATGGTTGAGCATATGTTGGTTAGGTGATGATTACTATGAAATATCATATAGTATGCCAATTCGCTAAATAGTATACGAGACTTTGTGTTTAGGCGGTGAAATTTATAACATTTCTGTCACTAAATAGTCATTTTTTGGTCGGGAAACTCAGGTGGCTATGGATTGGGAATATATCTTCTCTAAATAACCACCAATTTGGGTGGTTTAGAAGAAGGAGAATCATGGTCTAACCACTACGAGAATGACCTTTAGTCAAGTCATGACTAGTGGAGGTGAGCTTATTAGTTGCCTCGGAATCGGCTTGCACCGGTTGTTGGAAGAGGCTACTTATCAAGATTACATTGTAATGATAACTAGCTCATGGTTTCTACCTTGACTGATGTGGGTTCTTGCAAAACATTTGCATGGCATTATGCATAATACATATTGCATATGTAATATATCGAATTCTTGTATCTGACTTGTAATGAACTGTTGTGTTTGTAATCTTTTTATAATAAAATCCTTTATTTTATATGTTGCCCTTAATTACTGGGACGTTTGTCTCACCCCCTATTGATACATCTTTTTAGAGAAGATTTTAGTTCTAGAAAGATGGTGACTGATGTGGATTTATCCCTTGATTGGTGCATGGGATATTTGAGTAACCATGATCGGTATGAGTTTATTTGAGAATGCATGTTATATGTTTGTATAGTGTGCCAAGTGTAGATTTAATATTGGATGCCTTGTGTAATGCTACTTTGCTATCTTTAGGTTCTTGCCTCTGATGCTTGTGGTCACCTATGATTCTGAGGTTTTTTTAAACTAAGATGTGTATAGATGTTTAAATTAGTAAATTGTAAGGTTGTGTCTTTTATAATAAGGGTAGCCTACACTATCGCAGTGTATGATGACAAGGTATATGGTGGTTATTGGGTGTTATCGGGCATACGCCCCATTTATCGTTATTGAGAGTTTGAGTCAAGGTCATTAGTTGCCTACGTGTATCTTGATGAGTTCGAGTTATGCACAAGGTCATTTGGAGATTCTAGTGTATTTAATGAAAAAAAGTTATGTCACCTAATAAGTTGGATTGGAGTTCAAGGGGTCCAAACCTAAGAGCGTGGCTTTTTTTGGGGTGCCACCTTCTTGAACAATGTCTTTGTACTATATGTGTCTTGCTGGAAAATGTTTGATAACCAAAAAGTCAATAGTTGAAAATTGAGAGGTGTTGATGCCAAGTTTGACCTAAAAGTGACTATTTCGATTCAAGTATCCAAAATCTTTATGCAGAGAAATTTTAAAACATGGTTAGTACCTATAGTCAAAGGAGGTGTAAAGTGACTTACATGTTTTGGAATCACATTAATTGAATGTCTAGGTAAAAAGTTATGTGCGTTCGAAATTTGGTAGGAAAATCAGTATTTTGCTGTCATTTGATTGATTTAGAGCTGTGGCACCACAGCTCAACTTCCACTTCCTGAGTCTTTACTTCCACTTCCTGAGTCTTTTCTTCCTCTATTTTGGTTTTTGTCATTTGCTCATATTTTTCTCAGTTTCCTAGCTCTTTTCCCCCTAATTCTTCATCCATTCAAGTTCATCTGGGGTATTTTGGGTTAAGTTACGGTTCTTAGAGGTGATTTTGGTTTATATTTTCTTAGAATGTTTGATTATTTATAGTGTGTATATATAGAATATGAAAAGTGTAAGAAACCGCAATATAAAGTCTTTAACATGCAACTCATTTCACACTCAGTGGGTACAAGTTGGTTGGGAAAAGGAGAGGAGAGGGAAAGGAAGAAGAGGAAAAAAGAGTGGATAAATTATAGTTTATTAATAATGTCACTAGTTATTAATTTTATAAATTATATATATTGATAATGATGATATCTAAATTATATGTTTTTTTTTGGCTTGCAAAGAATAATTTTTTTAATTTGAAAACTTATTTTTTAAAAATTAAAAGTTTCATAATATGGCCTTCAATTTTTTTAATTGAAATTGTTCTTATTTTAATTGACAATTTTATATTAGTCATATAATATAATAAGTTTTTCTGCCCAAAAAAAATATAATATAATAAGTATGGAATATATTTTTTATCAATACAAAATGTCAAAATATTATTTTTGAAACTAAATAAATTGTAAAATCGTTTGTTAAAAATATAAATCGTTGTTTAAAATGAATAAATAATCATAAGAAATTTGTTTGAACAATTGAAAACAAAAATAGCGATTATAGTTTAATATCAATTATAAAATTTGCATTGAAATTATAATTAAAAAATCTATTCGACCTATATTATAAACATAAATTTTGTCATAAATTTAAAGAGTCAATTGACATTTCCTCCGTTTAAATTTTCTAGAGGAAATTTTTTGACCAAATTTTTGGTGATTAATTCAAAACAACTTAATTGATCCGAGGACGGAAATGAAGGATTTCAAAACTCACAAACAATTTTGGCCAAAAAAAAAACACACAAACAACAGATCCATGAAATTTTCTTTCATTTCCTCCGTTTCATTCTTTCTGCATTAAAGGGATCCAATTTAAGATGAAGTTAAGAAGGAGAAAAAAAAACATATTTATTTATTGTTATCGCTATACCACCTTCGTCTTTTCACATATAAAATATGAAAGGAAGAGGAATCGACAATCACTCCTTATTTCCTTCTACTTACGTTAGACGACAAGGCAAATTCAAGACACTCATCCATTAAATGTTATATTGTTTTTTCAGGGAAATAAATGAAACGACGCTGTTTTCTTGGCTCGAGATGTAATTTCAGCTGTTGGTATGATCAAAAACTGACAACGGATCATATAATTAACCCAAAATTTAAATATTTTTCTGCAATGCTAGAGCCTAGAGGAGCAGACTATTTCAGTTACATATTACTATTTATTAATATTAGATTAGATTAGATTCGGGCTTGTTTGGTTGCATGAATCATGAAGCAGTGTAATGTAAAAGTTTTTACGTTACCACATAGAGCATGTTTGGTTGAATTTTTATGTGTAATCAAATATACATTGTAAAGTTTAATTAAATTAAGGATATGTTTGGTAAGAAGAAATTATTTTAAAGGAAATGGAAAAAAGGAAGGAAATATAGAGAATGATTTCATGAAAATATTATATTTTTTTCATAAAAAATTTAAATGATGTGTACCAAATAAATTTTACAAAAATTTTTTTTTTCTTTTCAGAAAACTCCTTTCATTTGTACCAACCATAGCATAAATGTTGTAATCCTCTTTACATGAACAAATGATCCATACCAAAAGACTAAAATGCCACTTTTCCTTGCCATCAAACTCTGCTACTAGCCACTATCCATCGTTTGCCACTGCTGTTCGTTGTCCACCATTTGCCAACACCAGCTGCCATCTATCGTCTGCCATGGGTTGTCCATCATATGCTAGCCATTATCCTCTATCATTGCCAATTGTCCACCGTCCTCCCCAACCACCAACCACCATTCACTGGTGAGAACATTTTAGTCTTTTTTTACTACTCTTCTATAATTTAAGATAAAACTTTGGTTTACATGGGCCAACCAAACAAAATTAAGGTAATAGTTATTATATTACATATTACATTTTTTACATACAATTCATAATTTATAAATAATATCGCTTGTTATGAATTTTTTATATTATATATAGATTTATATTTTGTTATTTATATTTTTATAATATTTTTACCACCTCTTGTATATACAACATATATATATATATGCACACGCATACACTAATTTGTTTGAAAGCAAGTGGGCGGTAGAACGCAGGGGGCACAAACAGTAGTGATGATAAAAGTTTTGAAATCATGGTTCAAATTGTGGGATTATTGTAAGGAATCATTATTGTTGTGATATCTGAATCAAACATGTTGAATACTATTGATTGATTCAAGGTACGTTCCTTACAATAGCATCATCATCATCATTGTTATTCATGCATTGGATGGAAAATAGAAGAAAAAGAAAAGTTATGAGCTAATAACCTTTGAACTGCTTTTTTTCCCCTCCCTGAACTGAACAAACACGAAGCGATATAATTCACAGTCAAGGAAGGGAGTAACCAACTAGCTAACTCGTCCCCGCAGAACTAAAAGAGAAAGAAACGGTTCGTTATCATCCTTGAAATGACCAATTCACCCCTCCCAACCGACCTTGATGATCCTCTCTCCCTTTCTCTGTGTTATACAACTTTTCTTTCTCTTCTCAAAATCTTTCTTTTGCTTCAACAATAATGAAAAAGGTTTTAAACCCATCCGCCTCTCCCTCTTTTCTTGCCCCTTTCGTTTTTCACACATCATCACTTTCCTTTTTTCTCTTCGCTCTGCCACGCCCTTAGGCTCTTCCCACGCCGCCACTACCAGGTTTTTTTTTCCTTATTTTGCTTTTTCTCTGATCTTTCTCTGCCATTTTCGTCTTTCTCCCCACATATGTTGAGTTTCCCCACATATGTTGAGCTTCCTCATATCACCTTATAAGCTCGCATATCTATTGTGTGTTTGTGTGAAAAGCAATACCGGCTTTAGCATCTGTATTGCCCTTTTGAGATTGCTGCGGAGATCCCTTTTGAAGTTTCTTTTTCCTCGCAACTTCAAAGAGAAGCAGAAAGAAAAAGAAGCGAAGGTCAGTCTTTTAGCTTCACTGTATGTTCAATATCGTTATGGCTTTTTGGAAAGAAGAAAAAGATGAAACCTTGTCACGCTATTTTTTTTCCTCCTCCTCCTCATCGTTTCCTCACTGTTTGATTCAGTAATATTTTTCCCAGGACACCTGCTCTTTCTTCCTTGATTGAGACCCAAGAATGGAAGATGAAAACCCAGATTTTTTATCCCACAAATTTCCCTCCATGTCTCAGGTGCTTACTCTGTTTTGTTTCTCTACACAGTGATGCTCTTCTTTCTCTTATCGTTTTCTTCTTATTATTAATAATATTTGTGTTATAATCAATCAGATACTGGAAGAGCTGAAAGAGCTATGGAGTATGGTGTTACCCATAACAGCAATGAACATGCTGGTGTTCGTTCGAGCCGTCGTGTCCGTTCTCTTCCTGGGTCGGCTGGGCAAGCTGGAGCTCGCCGGAGGCGCACTGTCGATAGGCTTCACGAACATCACAGGCTACTCTGTTCTCGCAGGCCTAGCCTCGGGGCTGGAGCCAGTATGTTCACAGGCCTATGGAAGCAAGAACTGGGACCTCCTCTCTCTCTCTCTCCAACGCATGGTCTTCATCCTCCTCATGGCCAGCATACCCATCAGCCTCCTCTGGCTAAACCTCGAGACCATCATGAATTTCATGGGACAAGACAGAGAGATCACGGCAATGGCGGGGATTTACTGTTTCTACTCTCTCCCAGACCTTGTAACAAACACCTTGTTGCAGCCTCTAAGGGTGTATCTCCGGTCACAGAAAGTGGCGAAACCCATGATGTTCTGTTCTCTGATCGCGGTGGTATTCCACGTGCCGCTGAATTTCTGGCTGGTTGGGCGCGGGGTGGCGGGGGTGGCGACGGCGTCGGTGGTGACGAATCTGAACATGGTGGTGCTCATGGCGGGGTACGTGTGGGTGTGGAGGAGGAAGGAGAGGGGGGTGAGATGGGTGTGGGGGTCGTGGGAGGGGGTGGAGGGGTGTTGGGAGCTGATGAAGGTGGCGGTGCCGAGCTGCCTGGGAATATGTCTGGAGTGGTGGTGGTACGAGATCGTGACGGTGATGGCGGGGTACTTGGAGAATCCGACGGTGGCAGTGGCGGCGACAGGGATATTGATTCAGACCACTAGCATGATGTACACTGTCCCCATGGCTCTCGCAGGCTGCGTCTCTGCCAGGGTAACTTTCCCAATAATATATTATCATATCATATAGGATCATATAATCAATTAATTAATCCTTTTCTTTTTATTATTTTTTATCCCCTTTCCTTTCTGAGAATTCATTCATGCACGCACTGCAAAATATACAACAGCATAAATTGCATAACTAATAATCTGGATTTTTTTTTAAGTATATAATCTAGTAACGAATTTGCATCCTTCCCAAGCTGTTGCATGAGTTTGGTGAGGCTCACCTCACCAATTTCGTGTGTCTTAAGAGGAGGTGCTTGCGGATTCCGTGTATTTATATATAGAGTCTGAGATAAATTGATTTTTTGTATGTTTTATGTTTTGTATTGATTGATATTGAGATTTACTCATGCACTGGTACCTTGTAGCTAGTAGAGATTGGATCTTGCATGCATGAAAGAATGTGATATTATTTTTATATTTATCATTTTCTTATTATTGTCGTTATTTTTTTTAATGATTTCATAAACACTCAGTTGTGAAAATATTGAACGTACGTGTTGCAACTTGTGTCTTCTGTACTCAGAGATCGATTCTATATAATATAATTGCAAAAGAATAGAAAAAAATGATAAATATGAATTAGATTCTTTACATTCATGACTCAGACATTTGGAGACAGAGACAAAAAAGAGTGTGATTGTGTATAATTTTTTTCTTCTTAGTTATCTTTTTATTTCTCTCTTTAAATGAATTATATATAATATTGATTGTTTAAATGTAGAATATCTTAATTGAGATGAGTGTGAAGAAAAGAAATAAATTTCTATGACATCCTTTTTTTTTTCTGGGGTGTAATTTCCACGGAATCCACTTGAATAAGGATTCTCTGTTAGTTCTTCTAAGTTTGAATATTTTGTCTTTTATAGTTTCTTCATGAAAATGTTGAGAATCCTCTTACTTTGGAGGATTAAATTGAGTTTTTTGTTATAACATCAGAATTTTGTCTTTTTAGCATGTTGGAGGATGTTAGGCATGCATATTGAACACCTAAATTTAAGATATTAGGTTGAATGAGGATGACATTATTGATTCTATTGTTTCTATTTTCAGGTTTAATTTTAGTTGTTACCCCTGACTTGTTCTTAGAATTTATAACTAAAAGGTGTAAGAAGCCAAACAATTTATAGTGTTTAAGATCTTTGAACTTGAAATTTTTAAACATTTGGATTCTTAAATGTAATTTTTTCCCTTTTAGTGCAACCCGTGACATCTCTGTAAAACTCTTAATCACGAAGTAAAACGCTAATAGTGGATAAAGCATAAAAGTGACACTTGTTATAGTCTGTTAAGCTAATTATTGGATAATCAAATCTTATCTTTTAGATAAATCAACATGTCTCCTTGTAATTCTATTGATTGGTTTGATTTAGATGCTTGGTACGTGTGGAAATTAAAAGCTCTGTTTTGGTCCATAAATGCCCTAATGCTTTATCCTTTTCTTGGGGCTAAAACCCCAAAATTGCTTTGGTTTCTGATTGCTGAGGTTAGAATTTGTTATATGATTGCGTCAAGTATGGGGACCCAGGAGGGTCACACTGGTAATGTGACTCTACACAAGTCCCACAAATTGATCACTTTAGCATTATGCCTAGGCCCATCCATTTGCCAAATCTTTTACTCATCATATTGGTAAAGCAATCCATTGGACCCATGGGCCCCCATCAATCTACTTGATATCATATTTCTATTTTTATCTTATAAAGTAAATTAAAGTGGATGCATATCACATTCATGCAGGTAGGGAATGAGCTTGGAGCTGGCAAACCCTACAAGGCCAAGCTTGCAGCCATGGTTGCATTGGGATGCGCATTTGTGATGGCCTTCATAAACGTGACGTGGACGGTGATTCTTAGGAAGATATGGGCCGGGCTTTTCACTAAGGATGAGTTCGTCAAAGCCTTGGTTGCATCGGTGATGCCAATCATGGGGCTTTGTGAGCTTGGAAACTGCCCGCAAACCACAGGTTGTGGCATTCTACGTGGTACTGCTCGACCTGTCATCGGAGCCCATATCAACCTTGGCTCCTTCTATTTTGTGGGTACGCCGGTGGCTGTGGGCCTGGCTTTTTGGTTTGACATTGGGTTTAGCGGGCTTTGGATCGGGCTTCTATCTGCCCAAGTGGCATGTGCTGTGTCAATCCTGTATGTTGTCTTAGCACGCACAGATTGGGAAGCCGAGGCATTGAGGGCTGAGAAGCTCACTCGGGTCGAGATGAGTAGCTACAATGGGTCTGGGCCTGAGCTTGGGCTTGGGACGGGGCTTAAAACTAAAGATATGAAAGAAGAGGAAACTGAGAAGCTTTTGGTGAAAGGGAATGGGAATAAAGAAGAAATGTGTTAGATAGTGGTTTCTTTTTCTGGTTTGTGTGATCTATCTTGTTGATGGGGAATGAAGGGGGTGTGTTTGGTTGGTAGGAAAGTCCCACGATTCTATATAAAAGTGTTGGATCTTTACTTGTTGTTACATAGTTTGGGAGGTGGTCCTAAATTTTTTATGTTAAAAGTGGCTTTTGCTTCTCGGGACAAGTGAGGGAAAGCACAACAAGGGAGAATCTAGGTCTGATCAAATTTGCAAAATTTTAGATAAAAAAGTCTCAGAGGATCACACCAATGCAACTTTCTGTGTTTCAAAGCTGTCACTGCACCTAAACTATGCATTTCCTTTTCATTCCCTTGCCCACACTTTTCTTTTGTCCTTTTTCACAGCATGGTTCGGTTTTGTTTTACTCTTGATAAAATTATTAGAAGGTTTAGTCATATTTTAGTCTGTGAAGGTTTCATAATTATTATTAGTAGAATCAAAATTAAAATTAAAATTGTTGGAATACATCTTAAAGAAATGAATTCGGTCGCTTCTAGAGAGAATTGAATTCTACTTTTAGTTATATTTTTAAACGAGTATCAGAAATGAATTCTAGCACTTTAATGGTTTCAAACACATCCCTAGGGTTTGGACTATAAAGAAAGAAACTGAGTTCCCCCATGCCCCGTTTGGTTACAGCATTGGAAATGGAATCTTTTTTTTTTTTAAAGCATGAAAATTGAAATGTCAAATATCTATTATATCCCTATAGTAATTATTATCTGATAATAGTTTTTATTATTAATTTTTATTTAAGGACACATGACATTTCACATTCAAAAAGTCGTTTTTTTCATTCCATCTCTCTTCATGCATGGCAAACAGTATTTATTTTTTGTTTTGAAGCAAAGATTTTATTTTAAAATATATTTTTATAGGAAATATATGCATCCTGCTGAGACGGGTAAACTGATCAGCAACCCCCACATGGAATGCATGAAGAGAGATTGAGGACCCACACAAGCAATGAAAGTAGAGAAATGGTTGGGTGATAAGGAGACAAAGTGCCTAATGAGATGAGTGTGAGAGAGAGAGAGAACCATTTTATAAGATTTCAAATCTTCCCTTTCTGCAAATACCTTTCACTTTCTTTCATTTTGGGTACTGTGGATGTGCTGCAACTCCATATGTGTTTCACTTTCCTGCAAAAATACCCCCAATTCCCTTCGTACGTGCCTTCTTTGGTTATGTCCAAGTTGGTCTTTCTAGGAATCACCTTATCTTCTTCACAAACTTGTATTAGAAAGAATTGAAAATGTGTTTATTTTCTTCCCCAATGAGCCGTAATGAAGCTATACCACCAAATACAACCTTTATAACGATTTAAGAATTCAAATTGTTAAAAAATGAAAAATATTTTAAAAATTATTTATCTATTCTTAAAAACATAAATAATACATTTTTCTAAATCAATATTTTTCATATTAGATTGACATATTTAACCTGTAACTAATGGTGAATTCTCTCATAGTAAGTTGACTTGTTTTATTTCAACACCTTATTTGACCTGTAATTCATAAAATGTTAACTCGTAATTCGTAATGGGTTGACGACTCATTATGAGTTTGTCCTAATATAACAAAAAAAACCATTACAACTATTATTAATCTCATAGTATGTTAGCTACAATCAAATTTTAATACTAGATATTTGAATGAGATCTTTAAATTATTTGATTTGATTGTTGATAATAAGCATAATTAATTCAAATTCTATTTCAAAATTGGAGGAAAAATTCTATTTGAAAGTTAAACAGAAATAAAATAATTGAATTTTTGCCATATGTAATTAAATTACCTTTAATCCACTTTAAAGCTTGCAATAAAAAAATTGCTCAATTAATTCAAATTAAAATTAAAATTTTTAATAAATTGCAACCCACCATTTCAAATAATCCAAATAAAAATTTTCTAATTAATTGAAATTAATCAAGGTTTATGTTAACTTTTTATAAATGTAATTAATTTTAATTTAAATTCAATTTTGACTTATAATTAAGTTTATAAGAAATTGCAATCAATCACTTTTAAATTTTTTTCATTAAATTGTCTCAAAAAAATTGTTGATTAACAATTGTGTTTTTTTTTCCGGCCTCCAGATGAAACAATTGCTTAAAGCAATGAACACTCATATTATATCATTTGAGACAAACCACAATAAAGCCCACAATAAGGCTAGGAAAAGTGGAGAATTTGTAACCCATCAACTTCAAATAGTATACCATATATAATATTACAATTAAATTAAAAGCCATATTTCGCCCCAAAAAAAAATAGAGTCATATTAATTTTACATATTGATTTTTTTTGTCAATACATACTGAAAAATTTTGAAACTTAATTTATTATTTCTCATTGTTTCTACCTTCAGTTATTCAATTATAATATTACAACTAAAGTCTTATTACCAAGTCAAATTGTGGATCAAATGTCTATTAATTAATATTAATTTGGATATTGATTAATTAAATATTTTAATAAAATATTTAAATTTATCACATCATTCAACAAAATATACATCTTCACAATACTCAAACTTTTTGACAATTATGCTGTAAGATGTATTTGATGCCTTCATACCACCTCCAAATGAGATTGTTTGCAGACTAAGCTTCCATGCCATCGATTTAACTCTTCTTGGTCATTAATGTCACTCTTGAGAAAGCTAAACCCAAATGAGGGATTCTAAAATTATACTCCATCTGTTACAGGATATAAAAAACAAATAACTATATCACTAAGATTAAGAAAACAATCATACATTATAAATATATCACAAATTTTTTTTTTTCACAATTGTCCTCATTTAATTCTCCTTGTAAATCAAAATTACAAATAAATCTCCCTCTTACTTAACTCTCATTGTAAAAATAACTCTACTTTAATTATGGGTAAAATTGGAAAAACACATTAATTAATCAGATAAAATTCATTTGTCTCTTATATTTTGGAATAAAAAAAATTGGGAAACGTCTCTTATATTCTGGAATGGAGAGAGTACTGTTAGATAAAAAAATTGGGAAACTTTCACATGATACTCCCTTCGGTCGCTTTTATAAGGGATTTACAATTACTTTACATAGATTAACGAAGTTAGTTATATTCTTAAAATCTTAAAAAAAAAAACCAAACATTCTTTTTTTACCTCTATTTAATATACTAATATAATCCATATTAAATATCATTTGATTAATTGGGAGTGTCTCTTTTATTCAAAAAGTTTAATAACAATTTACGAGAAAAAATAAATGATGAGGGTAAAATAGAAAAAATCTCATTAAACATTACAAAATCTCTTATAAAAAGAATCGGAAAAAATTTCTAGAAGACCCTTTAGAAAGGATGAAAGGGAGTACTTTGGAGTTAATATTACTAAATATATCATATTAAACAGAATTTTTGATGGAGGACAAATGGACTTACTCACGGGTATCGGTGCTTCGAACACAAAACTCAAGAAACAATACCTAATAGATGAAGAAGAAGGGGAATGAATGCGCTATATATACTCATAAAATCTAAAGCCACCCCCACTGATTCGCAAGATCCATATTAAAAAATATACTATCATCATATATATATATATATATATATACACTGGTAACATGAGTGGTGATATGAAATTAAATGTTTTTAAGTTTTAAATGTAAACATCACCAAATCTTTGGAGTGAAATACAATAAATATTTTTACATTACCTTAAACGTAATTTTTGCATTGCTAGTCTTTTAAATTGCAGAATGCCACCTCAATAATCAGATTATGCATTTTACAGCAATTTATCATCACAATCCCATACATTTCAAGCTGATGAAGTGCAACATATTTCCTCATATACATTGTGTACTGTTTATATGCTAATACAATTCATATACTTTAGTGGACCCAACTTATTAATGCCAGCGGAAAGTTAGGAATAACTTTCAGCTGAGAAAGCAATCAATATTTAAGGCAAAATATTTCAAAGAAGGTGATCAATATAAATCGAATCCAACATCAGTTACAGTTGGCAAGTGCTGTTGAATCCTTGCTTCCTACGTGGATCAATAGAATTGCATGAGCATACGTGGTAGCATAGAATTTCAGCAAATGTGCTTCCTACGTGGATCAATAAATGCCTTTTTATTAAATAATTAATATTTGAGACCCCTAAGCTTTCCCTTAAAAAACACAAACCCCTTAACATGTGGCATATCCTCCCTCTTATAAACCTTTTGAGTTCCTTGTCCCTGACCAATGTGGGACTTTGTTTTCAAATTTTCTCTAATATAATTGTGGTAGTTTGTTTGATAAATATATGTGTATATATATATATATATATATGCTAATGAATTTATATCTAATAAAGTTAATCTTATGATGATTGTTAGTTGTTTATTGTTTATTTTAAGTTTAATGTGTGATTATAGATAAATCTTTAATTTGTTTAGATTTAAATATTAAGTTATAAAATTTATTAATATAAATTTTTTTATTTATTTTTATATAATATTTTAATATATAAAATTAAAAATATATTAATTCAATCGTGATTGATACACTTCTTTTTTAATTATCGTAAAGACACTGTGGGTCTTGAATAAGAATATTGACCAATTACATGATATTAAATATATATATGTACAATTTTAACCAAATTTAAGAAAATCATCAATTTACTTAAATATTTCGACCATATCCAAATCCAACATATTAAATTTACATGTGTCTAAAAATGATAACACTTTATTATAAGTATTTGGTTCAATTGATAAAAGAGCTAAGCCATTTTCATAAAAAATTTTGAATTTGAGCCATGAGAATGCATTGCATACTGATAAATTTTGAGTGAACGTAAGACAAATCGCAAGTAGTCCTTATTAGGGTGCCCTAGAGTGCACACTAGTGAGCTCATTGGTTTTTTGTCAATCATTATGGAAATCCGCCAACAAAAAAGCAGATTTGCTGGGAGCCTCCAACGTGTACGGATGCATGAAGCCTTGGTATAAAAAGACAAACTAAATTGTCACTTTCTTTCTTCCAAAACATGCTTTTAAAAGCCTAACTAGCTAGTGCTACTGTTTGTTGGCATTAGCTAGTGGATTTGGCCTCATCATCATTATTCTTTTTCCTTGAAAAAAACAATGACTTTTCAGATTTCGATTGAGATTAAATCGCCTTTCAAAAGTATCATCCCAGTCCTTAAGCTTCCCCGAAAACAACCACCCACTTCTATTCCCCCCCCCACCACACCCCCCCCCCCCCCCCCCCAAAATACAAAACGACCACGGTCCACGGCTTTAAGTTTAAATATTGTTCATGATTTATATATACTTTATTATAAATTTTATATTTAATATAGATTATATATTGATATATTTGAAAATATACAACTAAAATGTTCTTAAAAAATTAATCTCACTTTGATTGATTTGACCTCAAACTTTGGGCCAAGCTGAATGCTGAGTAGGCCCAATGCCATGGGTGAGATTTGCTACTATGCAATATGTTTGGTCATCCCACCATAAAAAAAATCTATGCTTGGTCAATTACATAGAACCAAAACTAAATGTATATGCATAAAAAGAGAGAAAGCTTATTCCTTATAAGGGGTAAAGTACCATAAGTATTCAATCCTTGAGAAACTGGTAAAGTGGTAATACTAAAATATACAAATCAAAGCTGTTGGAGTTGGAAAAAGATAACTTGTTGTGAGAGCATTAACCACAATTACTATTGTTCAGGTACAAGAAATAACCAACACAACTCATTGTATCCGGATAGATAGATAAGGTCTCAAATTTAATCTATCTGACAAGGCATATTGTGCTGCGGACACAAAGGGAGCATCACACACACACTGCATCAGCAACATCAGGGCAAAAGCTAGGGATGCTCTGTGCTTGCAGGAACATGGAGTCAGAATTTCCATCAACATATGAGTAGGGCAAAAAAATCAAACCCCAGATGGGATGCCTGGGGGATGAACTTGGGAATTATTTAACCAACCACTTGTAGGCTCTCAACATGTCATTTTATATCCTCTTCAATTTTTCTTTTTCGGACTGATTTTACCATTTTACCTGCTGGTAAACAGAAATGCTCGGTTAGCTCATAATGGAGTGAAACAAGTAATCCGGGAAAAACCTACAAATTTAATGAACATGCATGTGCATTACAATTTCGCATGGTCCTCAGGGCTCAGGCCCATCTATAAAATTTATATATATACACCCTCATAACATTTTTTCCCCATCAAATCACACCACAATGGCAATAATCTAATATCCCCATTGAATTTAAAACAATAAGACCCCGTTTAGAGTGTCATATAAGATAAAGCTGAGTGCCTGACAGTATTAGTAGCATAATAGTACTATATATCTTCTATTTGTTGCATTCAAGTATAACCAATAGAATGATATATATATATATATGCATGGATATAAAAGATTCACGACATAATATGATAATGGCGATATATAATGGTAATGGTGACAACAGCTAAAGTGGTGGTGGTAGCAACATGGTAGTGATGACAGTATGACAATATATTGGCAAATGAAGAGGAAAATAATGCTGTTTTAGAAACTTATACAATATTTGATATTTCTTCTCAAACCTTATGCATCCCTTAAAGGCATCCAAGTGAGGAAGCTAGTTATTGAGATGAGAAACCAGCTCACTTAAGTATCTCATAAAATATTCCATACTACTCAATGTGAAATAAAGGCATTCTATACCACCTTAGTGTCCATCAGTCCCCTTTAAAGTGTATAGTGTTTGAAGGTAATAACCAAATAAGCTTTTACAATCCTCAATGTGCAACAGAAATGATATAAGGTTAAACTGTATCAACTTATGCTATGATGTCTAGCCTTATGTGGCACATGAGATACGGCCTATATATTCTCCATAAGTGCTTCAAAATATACATTTTATGATGCTACTGGACTAACTCTTCACTATTATTAACATATACACACAAAAGCATTGAAATCTAAAACGTAGTTCAAAGTTTGACTAAAGAACTCTTTTCTCACATTATGAAGTTAATTCGGATTATTGAGAACCATCTTAGTTCCCATTACAGCCTAAGCCATCGATCACTGTCCTGAATTTTGGGCTGTCACACCTGTATGTGACTACACAAAATAACCAACATATATAAAAAAC
The DNA here is from genome assembly GCA_026686845.1 of Adenanthera pavonina. NCBI lineage: Eukaryota > Viridiplantae > Streptophyta > Magnoliopsida > Fabales > Fabaceae > Adenanthera > Adenanthera pavonina. Next base: position 44,338,029 of record JAIVEN010000001.1, on the reverse strand, counting down.
TACTAATATTTAGAAAGAACTAATAGAGGTTGGCCCCAAAAAAAGAAAGAACTAGTAGAGCAGGTAGACATTTTGAATTCACACTAAGGCAGGATATATAGCTATTCTGCAAACATATTTCTCCTCATTGCATTCCGTAAATTTGTTTGACTTCTACGCATGTCATCATTATTGAGTTTCTAACAATGACAATTATGACAGTGCATATGTCTTAGATGACTTTTGCTAGAAACTACTTGCACCAATGAAGTAAAATCCCATCTTGGGAAATATATCTTCAATCCTTAATATCTTTTCTGTTACATATCGATTATAACATTCTCATTTCTGCAAATACTCATTTGCTGAGTTTGACTACTCACAGCTTCAGACAACAACGTACAGTAGTTACATCATAAAAATGAAGAACTGAAGAATGATGGATGAGACTACCTCTCGAGAATGAATAAATTAGTTATTAGTCCAATTGCCAGTTTGTTTAGCAAGAAGAAAATGCCTTCTGGCAGAATTTGACAACTTTTTTGCCAATTACTTTCTCTCCTAAACTTCATGAGTGCCATAGATTTTATCCTTGGCTTCATACCCTCCTTTTGATAGGTCAAAAACCCTAAACAATAACCAATTCTGTCACTTAAAATAAGTCAAATATTGACCTTATAAAAGAATTCGAGCAAAATGAAACTAAATATATATATAAAAATATAAAATAAAATGATGTTGCTAAAACACCAGTGCTATTTAAATGACCAATAATTTGGTCTCCTCAACCAGTATGCATTCAAGTAATAGAAAATGCACTAATCTGCCATTTCCTTCGCATGAAAGTTTACTGGGCAGAAAAGAATGGAAATAGGATTGTCAAGCTATATATGTTTGGTTCATTCTTTCTACCATTATGTTCTTTCCATCAGGAAACCTGATTGATGCGTTTGAGTGAATGGGCTTTTTTCCATCCCCAAAACAATGGAAATCTTCGACATTCCAAGAATGTTTTACACAATGTCAAGTTGCCCTTCTTCTATTTTCCATTAGTGAACGAAATATTATTTTATTAATAATATAAAAATACTTCTACAAATTTAAAACAAAATATTTTAATATATTTTATCAAATATATCTAAATATTTTTTACTAATTAAACAAATTTAAACAAATATTTAAAAACAATTTGATGAAGAGTAATATAGTCATTTAATCATCTTTTATTTCCATTCTTGCAGTAATTATTACAAACTAAGGAAATTAAAATTGAATATGATACAATTTTATAATAAATAGATGTACAAAATATTTTTAATAATTAAAAATTAATATTGAAAATATTAATATATATATATATATTTATACTAAGGGTACCATAGCCATTTGATCATCTTTTCAATCTAACGCAAAAATGAATGGAACGTCCATTTCTTTTCAGGACACACCAAATATTATTTCATTCCTTCAAAATTCATTCACATTCCCACTCCCATTTCATTCTCATAAAAAATATTCCGTGAACCTATTAAGAAAGCAAGGAAATATGTAGAATTAGATCTTTTTTTTTTTTGGAAAAAATGTACCTCCAAGCAACCAAAAAAGGAATAAATTCTTTGTTCCTCTCCAACTTCACAGCAAGTCCCTTACAATATAGATTCCATTGCGATAGGTCAGGCTAGCTTGAAACTACAGCTTCTAGTTTCATTACATGTTTATTGGTGCACTTAGCATGCCATGATGTATCCAAACATGAGATTAAATTAACTGAAAACTAATTTAATGACGAATATAAGAAGTAATGAATATAAGAGCTGACAGAAAAACTCAAGATTGATCTGGAAGTAACTGACAAGTATAAGAAGTAATTTACTGAAAATTAATTTTTTAGAAACTGGTTATTTGAATAACTGACAAGAACACCAAAAACATGTCTTCTTTAACTCTTTCCTAGAATCTAATCCAAAGACCATGTGATTAAGGGTCTGTTTGGTTTCACTATTGAAACCAAGTTTTGACCCAAAATTTGGTTTGATTTATTTTGTATGATGTTTGGCAATATTTTCATTTCTCGTTGGATAATCATTTTCCCGCCAAAACGTGGTTCAAGGATAAGCAGTAGTGGACTTGCTTTTCCGTTCTTCTTCTCCATTTTGTCTGTATTTATTTTAAAGTCAGATAAAAATGGACCAATAAAAATGAGAAAAAATGAAAAAATTAGGAAAATAAAATTTCCATAAAATTCCTCCTATCTATTGACCAAAATATTTCTTCAAAATTTTAATTTTTATAGATCATGATCTGTAAAAAAAATTGTCATATCAGATATATTATGTTCTCAATTAAATAAATGCAAATTAAATTTTAATCCAAGTAAATTAAATTAATCATAGGATAGAGTTTAAACTAAATTTAGAGAAAAATTATGAGTTTTGTCAAAACCAATTTTCAAATAAATCATCCAAACATAAACGCGTTAGTTCAAAACCAATTTTTATCATAATTAAGTTACAAAATCAATTCTACCAAAACTTATTTTTAACCAACTGAAAACCAAACGTGCCCTAACTGTATAATGATGGTTAAAGAAACAATGCCATCCTTGTTCTTACCGAGTTTCTTTCCTAATGAATAAAGAGAACTTATTGATAATAAGAGAGAAAAATAAAAACAATACAAAAACAGAGGACAAAAGCCCTCTCCAACCTGAAGAAAAAGCAAGAGAAAAGGACCACTCTTCGACTGCAATCTCTTTTGAGGTTCACAAGGGACATCACCCTAAAAAGCCCAATAGCTGACACCCAAAGTGAAGCCATAAAAAATCCTCCCAAAGATGTGTCAGAATAAACCTCCAATTAAAATCAATCTTCTTCACCCGTTATAAAAAAAAAAAAATTGGAGACAGGTTGGTGATCCTGTAATATCATATCCACACTTCAATAGAATGCAATCAAACTCAACAGCCTTCCCATATACATAATTTTTCCATACTCTACTCTACTTTTATTGCCTTACGAAATGTTAGAAGCAAAAATCAAAGCATTCATATTTGAATACAAGATTATTTTATAAATCTAGGAGGCCAAAATTATTGATAGTGATATTCTAACAATTACAAGGTAAGTTGTAATCTCCTCTTAATGCTTTATAGAGAACCCTCTTGACTGTATCCTGAATATCATAAATCAATCATAATTGAACTGATCTCTAACTAAATTGAACTTTCTACCTCAAAGGTTACTCCAAACCAGAACTCTAAGAAATATTGGCATTACTCATCAAACACTTAAATTAAATGTGATAACATTGCAGTCACACATCGCTGGCTGCAGAACAATGGAGAAATAGATTAGCAGATTGCCCCCATTATTTCTTTGACAACATTGACTAAGACGATCCGATCTCTCAGCCATATTATACCAGCAGTTAATATATGATTAAAATCTGCTATTCTCGAGGAGAAAATGAGTGTATACGAACATAACTCATTTGTTACTTAAATATAAAATAAGATCAACAGCACGATAATATAAATCAGAAAAAAGAGTTGATATAACAGAAAATCAAATAGTAAGATATGGTATTATGTTTAAAGTAAACCTTCAAACTTAGAACAGTAGGGGAATCTATAGCAAGAATACTAACCTGCCTATGTGTTAGTTGCCTGAAATAGTCTTCATTTTTACTAAGTAGGGGTTTTCTTGCGAGGTAACCTCGCCCGGCTAACGGGTGATTTTGATCTCCGTCGTGAACTCTCAACATCTTTATGTCTACCATGCATTTGAACTCTTCTAGAAATTTCAGACGGATCCTTTTTCCTGGTCTTAAGTTGAATCTGTCCAGCTGAACTTTCTCCTCGATAATTCCTTAAAGGCTTCTCCACATCTAAGTTCACTTTCCTGACTTTTCCAGTCCTAAAATTGCTGGAGGTTTTTTGACTTACCCTCTGAGACTGCTCTTCTTCATCATCATCATCAACATCAGTGTCACTTGCTTCTTCAGCTTTAGCATTGGAGGACTCACATATCTTCCCTTTGTGCTCCTGCCCACTGTTTTCAACAACCTCAGCTTTTCCTTCAATTTTTTTGGCTTTCGATTCTTGTTGTGTGCTTTTGCCTTGCGCCTTGGCTGTGTCGCCATATTCCACATTGGTATTTACGAGGTGAATATACTGACTTCTCAAAGTCATCAATGGATGATGCTCAATCAATGAACCCCTCTTGTAACACTCTCTCAAAACCACAGTGTAGGTTCCAATTTTACGAGACAGATAGAATATACTAGGGTGTTGAAGCAGAGCCCTCTTAAATCTTGATCTGAGACCCAGGTACTCTCCAAGAAGTAGTAAATTTTCTCTCTCTGTCTTCTTCGGAACTAAAATATGAAGAACTTCATGCAAAACAGCGACGGTCCATTTATCAGATTCGTCAGTCTTAGGCAAAAGATGAGCTGCATTTTCATATGGAGATATATAAGGCAACTTCTGCCAATCATCCAACCACTTCTTATGCTTTTTATCCATCTCAAAACCCGTAGAGAATTGCAAGGGGAATGCTACTGGCTTTCCCTCTGCATTACTTATTTCCCCATTTATAACCTTCTTCTCCATAACCGAAGTTGCCAGTTCATCGCTCCAACAAACCAACTCCAAAGCCTGCTTATCCTCCGAACCAAATGCGTAATCTTTTCCACCAACAATCCGAAAATAATCAGGAAACTCAGGGATTATACTCTGTACATAGTCCTGCGGAAGACCCAGATCCCATTTTAAGTGCTCAATGACTGTTAATGGAATTTTATGGATTCTTGATATCATCAACAGCTTCAAAAGCCTATCCGCAACCTGTTGCTTAAAACTATCACTCTGATATATCAACTGTTCTTCAGCATCGAGGTTGAGAACTTCGGGTGTGAGCCGGATATGAGGGTGAATCCCAATTCCACCAGGAAGAAATTCCTCAAAAAACGAAGGATATTTTCGGATAAAATCGATGGGGCGAATAGGAATTTGGAGTTTCTCCCTGTTCTCAGCTATGACAGAGATGGGAAGAGACTTGGAAGGCTCGCACTTGATGAAGTCCTTGAGATTGTTCAATGGCTTGAGGTTCTTTTCCCTTTCGACGGCATGTTCCAGACCACGATCTCGGACCAATTTGATGGTGTCATCTACAAAGTTTCGCAGCTGATTCAGGTGGTGACGCTGTTTGGATAGGGAGTGTTCTTTCAGAGTAGACTTGTTCTGCGACAAGAGGAAGATGAACCACATTGCGCTGCTTTGGTGGCTTCCACTTCCAGTTTCAGCTTACACGGCAACGAACTAGAGTTGCTGATCGGTGGGTTTAGGGTTTAACACTCCCTCATTCAAACCTTTTTTGTTTTTTTTACCTGTTTCATCTCCATTTGCATTTCAGGTGATAATTATTTTTCCATGCTTTCTACGCATCGAGTATGAGGATCCTGATTGGTTATTACTTATTATTAGGACCCTTTTAAATTATTAGTATTCTTTTAATAAAAAAGTTGGCCGGGTAAAAAAATATAACGAAGTTTTTTTAGGCCAAACATAAAAATAGTTGAATGAAATACATACAAATAAACAAAATTTTTATTTAATATGATATAGAAAATGTTAGAAAATTTTTTTATCTTTTTGCATTTGATTAAATTAAAATAAAAATTGAAAACGACAAATATTGAACCATGTAAATTTTATGATTAATTTTTTTTAATCTACCATTAAATAATTATTTTCGTAATAATTCTTTTAAAGTAAAAGAATTAATTTTTTTAAAAAGAATTATATATAAAATAAATATTAGGAGTACTCAAATTAAACTTTGTTAACAAAAAAATTATGGGCTGTTTGATTTTGTTTCTCAAAACAGTTTTTCTGTTTTCGAACTCAGAAAACTTGGTTTGTAAACTTGTTTTTTATAAATTATTTTGGAAAATGAAAAAATAAAATAATAGAAAAATCAGAACACCTTTAAGGTGTTATGTAGTTTTTATTCTGGAAAATATAAGAAAAGGAGAGAAACATCTACTTCATTGATGGTAAAATTATAAATTTTGAATAACTCATCTATCACTCACTAGTTATGATTTTGAAAACAATTATTCAAACAGATTTTTTTTGTATTCTTGTTTTCAAAACTTATTCTCCAAAACAGTTTTACAAAATTATTCTCAAAACAATAAAACATAAAACACTGTTAAACAGATCCTATATCTTTGTAGTGTCTTGTAAAATTCTCTCTCACACTTTTAACATAACGGTTAAAATTAATTAATTTCTTAGTTAAAATTAATTAATTATTTTATTTTTTTTAAAATATAATTTTTTTAAAACTATTCTTAATAAATTTTATTTTCTAATAAATTACATATGAACATTTTTTAGTAATTTATAATAAATACTATATTTTATACTCTCTCTTTCAAAACAACTATTATTTTAGAATTATAGATTAAGAAAATTAATAAATAATTTAAAATTTAATAAAATTTAATTACATTTTAGTATGATATCCATATTAATTAGAGTACTTCTTAATACATCTCCTATTCTTCTTTATTATTAAATGATAAATTTATTTAAATATAATTAATATTCTCTAAAAAATAGAAAATGACAATTATTTTATTATTTTCTTATTTTTAAATAAGAAAAAAAGCACCACCATAACAATTATTTTAAATATAAGAAATAATATGAAAAGTGGGTTTCTTATTTAGAAAATTAAGATTAAAAAATCTCATATTTAGAAGTTATATTATTGTATTTGAAAAACATTACTGCATTAATCATATAATTATAATAAATTAATATGGGGGAATTACTTAGGATTAATTAAAAATTAGAATATATTATTTATTTAATTACAAAAAATGACCAAATACAGTTAAATAAAATTAAAAAATTATATAATTACTAAAATATATGTGAAACACCCTTCTATTTACCATTTACCCTACAACGGTTGGTGGTCAGTCAATGATCACCGGATGACCAGTCAATAGTTACCAATGCCGTTAAAACTGGTCCACAACTGCACGATGACATGTCAACGACAACTGGTTATAAATTGTAAAATTAGAATATGTGAGTTGTAAAATATGAGTAAGAAGTTATAAATTCCTGATGATGTTAAAATTTGATTACTCCTTGTTAAAATTATGAAAATAAGTTGCAAAACTATAATATGGAAGTTGTAAAATGTGAGTAAGAAACTGCAAATACATGGACTCAATTTGATGTTTATAAAATTAAAATTCAATTGCTCCATATTAAAATTTAAAAAATAAGTTGTAAAATCGTAATATAAGAATTATAAAATATGAGTAAAAAGTTATAAATTCTGAAGTCAATTTAATGTATATAAAGATAAAATATGATTACTTTATGTCAAAATTCAAAAAATAAGTTGTAAAATAAGAATAGGGAAGTTGTAAATTTTAAGTAAAAAGTTGTAAATTCTTGAAGTTATTTTGATATTGATAATGTTAAAATTTGATTACTCTATACTGAGAAGGTTAAAATTAGATTTTAATTTTACAAGTATTAAATTGACTTTAAGAATTTACAACTTTTTACTCACATTTTGCAACGTCCTTATTTTGATTTTACAATTTATTTTCTGAATTTTAATATAGAGTAATCATATTTTACTTTTATAAGTATCAAATTAGCTTCAATATTTGTAACTTTTTACTCATATTTTACAACTTTCCTATTCTGATTTTGCAACTTATTTTTAAAATTTTATTATGAAGCAATCAAATTTTAATTTTATAGATATCAAATTGAGTTCAAGTATTTAAAATTCCCATATTATGATTTTACAATTTATTTTCATAATTTTAATATGGTGTAATTAGGGGTTCTTTGGTACGAGGTAAGTAGAGAAGGGAAGTAAAACTTTCTGAAAAGTAGATTAATAGGTACTACTTGATTTAAAAAAAATATGAAACTTTCCATTAAGTTAAACTTAACTCAAGAAGTTCTATCTTTTTAGCAAAACCTTGAGAAATTATACTTCCCAAGCAATTTATGATATTTTGTAAAAAATATCCTTAATTATTTAAGAATTAAACTTATATACTTTTCTTTATATTATTTTCTAATTAAAATTTAATATGTAAATTTTTTAAATTTTTTTAAGTTGAAGAAGTTAATACTTTTAATATATTAATAATATAATTAATGACTAAATCTACAATATATTAAAAAATAATTCACATGTTAATTTTTAATTGAAAAATATTACGACATAAGGAAAAGCAAATTAGCATTTTTTATTATTTAATCAATTTCTTTAATTAAAAAAATATTAATATTTTTAACACTAAAATATTATATATTTATTTTAAAAAAATAATTTAAACTTTCTAGCAATTAAAAGATTAAGCAAGCATGTAAAATATAAATTTTATAAGAAGTAGATTTCTCATAAAATAGATTTCTCAAAAAACTACTTTTCAAAAAGTACATCAAGTGATCCCTTAAATTTTAATCTTATTAAAAATTTATAATTTTTTACTCATATTTTATAACTTATATATTTAAATTTTATAATTTATAACCACTTGCCATGTGACTATTAATGTTGAAGGGTGCTAGGTAAATGGGAGAGTGTTTTAAAGATATTTTTAGTAATTACATCATTTTTTTTATTTTATTTAACTGTATTTAGTTTTTTATTATAATTAAAAGGGACAGTATATCCCCATTTTTTATTTATTCTACGTTTTAATTTCCCCCAATTAATAAATTAATAATAATTATATAATTAAAGCAAAGCTGTTAGCAGCATAAAAAGTCCCGCCAAAGTGGGGCACATCACCTGGCCACAATTAAAAAAAAATGAAAAGAAAAAAAATTGGTGGTGAGCGGCACGCACTACGAATGCTGAACGAAGAAGTAAGTCCCAAGGAGACCAACAGGTCGCTTCCACCGCCAACTCTGACTCAAAGCCACAACCAATCCCACTCACTCACTCACTCCTCTATCCCTCTCTCTCTCTCTCTCTGATCGACGCAACTGGGGAACTTTGTTTCAACCCGCTCTCGATCCCACAGGAGATCTGCCATGGCTGCTTCTTCCTCCGGCAATTCCGTTTCAACTTCTTCCTCAGCTTTCTCTCACAAACCGTTTGATTTCTCGCCCGATTCCCCGCAAAGAATTACTCTCACACCCGATCAGGTCAAGTACTGCACCGAAGCTCTAACCTTCTTCAGGGAGAAGCTTCAGACGCCGTACAGGATCGGTCAAGAGTTTGCCCACTTGCAGGTAGTTTGGTAGTTCTTACAGTGTGTGTCTGTTCGGTTGCTTAGGAAGTGTGGGAAAACGGGGGAGGGGAAATGACTCTTCAACGGTCAGTGGGGGGATATGATTGTTTTTTTATTCTCTGGGAAATTTGCACGAGTTAATAATTACTGGAATGTTTTATGATGTTTGGCGTTTTCATATCTTTTAATTGCAAAAAAGACTATGGCCGTGTTTGGTAGGAGAAAAAATTTTGTTTCTTCTTTCTTACGAGTTACGACGAAGTATATGCCGTGCTCATACCTACAAGAAGAAAAAAGAGAGAAATTATTTATGGTAGAAGCTTCAAGCACCTTACTAGATTGGTCAAAGAGTTTACTCGCTCGTACGTTTTTAATGGGCTTTGATAGTTTGTCAATTCCTATCCTGTGTTTGTTTGGATGTTTACCATTGTCATATCTTTTAATAGCAAACAATAAAAGAAATTATTCGTCTTGGAAGGTCATGACTTGTGCTTTAAAGCCTTGCATGTTGAAATAACTTTGGGTGGTCATATCTATCTTCATTTTGTGCGATGACATGAAGGGAGCTGGGGAATGTGCAAAATGAAAATCTCACTGGAACTTTTGGACAAGTTTTGCAATTCACTTCCATCATTTGTTTTTAACTCTGAGCTCACCTCCTTGACTTTTTTGGTTTTGTTTGCTGAATGTTTGATTTCAGGCCAATAGGATAACACCGAGTGAGATGAGGAGAAGATGCACTGTAGCGCTAAATGATGTAAATGTGAGCAAAAATCGGTATACAGATGTCCTACCATGTAAATATGACTTTCTTGTTTCTCCCTGCCGAAGGTTAACTGTATAATGCATTTAAGAGTAAATGCAGTGTAACATCTGTTTTTGAAGAGTTTTATTTATTCATTTAGTTGTTTATTCGTTGTCTTTTTCAGTTGACAAGAACAGAATTGTTCTCGAATCAAGTGCAGATTATAGACCTACGGCCAAGGGATATATCAATGCCAGCTTTGTCTCGGTACAAATATCATTATGAGTACTTGATATTGTTTGGAAACACAATTACAAGTAGATATTGGTATTATATTCTTAGTTCAAAAGCTTCTGAGTTCCTTTTGTGTGCAGACTTCTTCCTCTGAAAGTGTTTCTCAGTTTATAGCTACACAAGGTCCACTGCCACATACTTATGAGGATTTCTGGGAAATGGTTATCCAATGCCGCTGCCCTGCTATTGTGATGCTCACTAGACTTGTCGACAATTACAAGGTACATCAATGTGTAGGCTTCCAGGTAATGTTTTGTTGTTGTATGTCAGTGATATTAAATTACTGGTTTGTTTTTGATATCCTTGTAATTTGGCTTTTGCAATCCAACTCTGTTTAATTTCTCTCACTGTCTATGTCTCTTTATATTCTCTTAATTTTAGGAGTGTAGGGAGTTGGCATGCAGGGTTGCTGCTAGCCATGCATAGCTAAAATTAAAGAAGGGATGCTAATCCTCTCCAACTGCCTTTAGTGCCAAAATCCATATTTTCTTGAAGTGTTTGCTTTACTCTGGAATGTGAAATGCAATGAGGGCAAGCTAAATTACAAAATTTTGGATATAATGTGAAGGGAGTTTGCTATAGAATTTTTTCATTGTCATTTATTGAATAGTAGTACTTGTTGATTACTGTGAGGAGATCACCTTTATTGCAGGTCTCCTTCATCCAGTTTTCATTGTATTTCAAGATCAAAATGTTATTTATTGTTTATCTTATTGGTAAAGATCTGGAATTTGGCCCAAACCTCACAAGAGTGTGGGATCAAAATTTGGATCTTGCTTTTAGATTTGGAGAAGAAAGTGATGAGAGTTGTGGATTTGAATATGATAGTTTCGATTCATATAACTACTCATATACTTGATAGGCTTTTAGATTTTTTTTAATGTCTTTAAATGATTTTTCAAACTTGATTAGTGCATTTTATCATTTGATCTTTCTTAGAATATATATTTGAAGGATATTTCAATATACATTTATCTATATTTTTTGTCTATACTCTATATATCATATTTTTTTTAATTGTTGTGCCCCATTTTACTCAAGCACAACATTTATGGGATGAGGTTTGTTGTTGTTGTTGTTGTGCCTCATTTTACTCGAGTGCATGCCTTTCTAGCGCCCCTTGCCTTAGGTGTTTACAAGCCTTGTTTCTTGAGTACACCTTTCGTCTTTGACTACCTTGGTTTAAATATTGCTACCAATGTGGGGGTTTTGTTGGTGAGTAATTTATAAGTGTTATTTGAGTCATGAGACTTGCTTTGACCCTAGTGAGCTTTTGGGACCTAAATTACCTAAACTTTTCAATACAAAAAATGTCATTTATGGTGCTATTGAGGAAAAATGTAATTTATGTCCATATTAAGTTTCTTGTTCTTTCCCATAACCAAAAGCAGAATGTTAATTTCTTCTCATTTTTTGTTGGGAGCTGTAATGTTGTATTATAAAACACATCCTCTGCACAGAGAATGCAGAGATTATACTCATTTGACTTTTAACATGTGCTGCTGTGTCTATTCTTTCATTCTTAAGGATAGTTATGAAAGGACACTGCAACTGCTTGAGTAGTCCAATAGTTGTATACTTGCATTTTCGTATCAAATCATTTTTGGAAGCCTTTAGGAAGCTTATTTGCTTTGCACATACATTTTTGGATGCTGAAATGGTTACTGAAACAAGTTGGAAAGTGTCTTTTATCAATGGTGTTGTCCCATGCTCTTCATTTTCTTTTAACTGTGTATATGATCATTAATGATTCTTAGCTATTTAATTGATTCATTTAGAAAAGTGGTCCTGAATTATTGTTTCTTTTAGGTTTGGTGATTAGCCATTACAATTCTAAATTTTGTACTCATACGTGTACTCCTTTACAAAGAGATTATGCATGTTGTACTACTTAGCATCGTGGTGTTTTGTCTTTTTCTTTCTCAAGCGTAAAGATACTATGGTCAAAGCATTTCCATACCCCCTAATATGGTTTTTCTTTTTATTTCAAAATATCATTGTACTGTACTTTTACTTGTAAATTAGCTTGCTTTATATACTTTATTCTTTAAATTGTAGATGGTAAAATGTGGAGATTATTTTCAAGCTGAAGATGGACCTAGAGAGTTTGGTAATATCTCTATTGTGGCTAAATGGATGAAAACTACTGAAACATCATTGGTACTGCGTCATTTGGAGGTGAAGCATAGTGAGGTGAGGTGTGTTGGAATGTAAATATGCTGAGTAGATAGTGAGTGTGCATTGGCATGTTTAGCATGTGTCTTATTCCATATTTATGTTACAATTGTGTAATTAATAGGATATTATTTTTTTTACCAAAAAAAGGATATTGTTTTGTAACTATTGAGTATTCAAGGGCCTTGTCTTGGAACTTTCTCCTATAAATACAGTTGACTTTTAGGGTTTTTAGAGAAATTAGGGCTTAATGATAGTGTACATTGAGACCCATTCTATTATTTATAAATATAGTGATACAAGAGATATAATCAAATCTATATCTATCTAATAACTATATACCCTACATCCATATAATTAAGAATAGATATAACTACATAAATATTACAAAGAGTACTGGGTTGGGCTCTACTTATCTTGTCTCAACACCCCCTCTCAAGCTGGTGGGTGTCTCACACACACCAAGCTTGTCTCGTAACAATCTGAATCTGGTATGAGTCAAAGGTTTAGTGAGGCAGTCAACAATTTGATCTGCGTAGGTACATATTGAATATCCAGTTGTTTAGCCAAGACGCTATCTCTCATTTAGTGGACATCAAGTTCTATATGTTTGCTTCTAGCATGATATACTGGATTTGATGCTAAAGCTGCTGCACCCATACTATCACACCATATGATTGGTGCTTTAGAAATAGGAACATTAACTTCTTCTAAAAGTGATTGAATCCAAGCCAACTCTATTGCTAGACAGGCAAGTGCTCTATTATGCTTCTATGCTTGGTCTTGAGTAACTTTTTGTTTTCTAGAAGACCAAGATATTAGGGAATCACCAAGGTATACACAATAACCAGCTACCGATCTTCTATCATCTGGGCAAGCAGCCCAAACTGCACTAGAGAATCCACATAACTCAACATACTCAGTTGGCTTCAAATGAATGCGGAAATCCAAGGTGCCTTTCAAGTATCAGAACACCCTTTTAACAGCCTTCCAGTGAATATCAGTGGGGCAGCTTAGGAATTGACTTAAAATTTATTTATTGTAAAGCTGATATCTAGCCGAGTTTTAGTTAAGTACTGTAAAGCTCCAACAGTGCTCCTGTAGACAGATGGCTGTTGTAGTGGAGTACCATACATAGCAGACAATGATTGGCAAACCATAGGTGTGGGACATGGACTGGCTTTTTGCATCCCATATTTGTAAAGTAGACTGACAACATATTTCTTCTGATTTAAATAGAGACCAGTGGTGTCCCTGTAAGCATGAATTCCAAGGAAATAACTGAGTGGCCCAAGATCTTTCAACTTGAACAGTGAATTGAGCCTAGTTATGAGAGATTTCAGCCTTTTAGTATCATTCCTTGTGATTATAATATCATCTACGTAGATAAGAACAAAGAAAACAGCATTATTGGTCTTCAAGAAGAATAATGAAATGTCGCTTTTGGAGTTGCTAAAGCCCCATCGAGTTAACATATCGTTTAGCTTTTCATACCAAGCTCGTGGAGCTTGTTTTAAGCCATACAAGGCCTTCTTAAGCTTACAGATTTGTCATGGCTCTTGATTACTATTGAAATTTGTTGTCGTCACAAGTGCATGATGCTGGTTTCTGGCCAAGAGAGTTTTACTTCTGGTCATCATAGGATGTGTTGGTTGAGAGGAGGTAGATGTGGTCTCATTAGAGTTCAGTTTTCCAAAACATTAATCAGAGGATTGTTCAGAACTAGAACTCGATTTTTTCAGAGTTGTTTCAGTAGGATGTGTGGACTGGTTAGGGGTTTCCGTTGCTGCAACAGACTGACTCTGATGCTCAGAATTTGTGGTATTATCAACGGCTTGCTGATTTGAAGATACTGGATGATTTTCTAAGAGAGTCTCATTTGACGGTGGTGAAACATCAGTTTTGCTTCTCCGCTGATAAGTTTTTAAGATTGGAGGCTGAGATGAATTAGTTGAAGCACTAGAGGATGATGGAAATTGGAAGAAACTAGCTGGTTGAATCTCTTGCTCTGGTTGCCTTTTGGTGTTCAAGAAACCTGCTGAGAAAGAAAAATCATCTTCGTTAAATACAACATGTCGTGAGGAGTAGATTTTACCTGTAGGAGACAAGCACTTGAACCCCTTGTGAGAGTTGTTGTATCCAATAAAAGCACACTTTGTAGTACTATAGCTTGTGTTGATTATAAGGCCCGAGGCAAGGAAAGCAAGCACAACTGAAAGTCATGAGATCATTCAACTTTAGACTTTTTTGAAATAGCTTAAAATATGGAGAGACACCTCCCAAGATAGATGAAGGCGATCTATATATAAGCCATGTGGCAGTGTGAAAAGCTTCCCACTAGTAGTATAATGGCATTTTAGCATTAACTAGCGATGTTAAGCCCATTTCAACAATATGTCTATGCTTCCGTTCAGCTCTCCCCTTTTGTTGGGATGTGTAAGGACATGAATGCCTAAAGATTATACCAGATTCATTCACCAAGTCTGTGAAACTTCTATACTCTCCACCCCGATCACTTTGTAGTATTTTTATTTTTGTATTAAATTGATTTTTGGCCTAGTTCTTAGAATTTTTAAAAGCATTCAGCATTTCATCTTTATGCCTTAATGGATACAACCATGTGTACCTACTATAATCATCCACAAACAACACATAAAATTGGAAACCACTTGTTGAGACAACTGGGGATGGTCCCCATAAATCCGTATAAACTAATTCAAGAGGTTGAGTAGCATGTGAATCAGAAAGCTTAAATGGTAAAGCATGCATTTTCCCAAATTGGCGAGAATCACAAAAACTAATTTCTTTATTGGAATCATAATTTAAATCACAACTTTGTAAAGCTAAACCTAAGACTTTATTAGAAGGATGCCCAAGTCTGCAATGCCACTTTTGAACTTCAGATTCTGATAAGACCCTCCGTGCAGTAGCAATCAATACCATGGCTTTATTTCTTGAATCCTTCAATTTTGCTACTCTGTTGTAACCATCATTCACTCCTCCTTGCAAAAGAATTCATCCAATTCTTCTGTCCTTTACATAATATCCATCAGAAGCAAACATCACAAGAGCATCATGATCAATAGTCATCTTATAAACACTTTAACAAATCCTTTGAAATTTCAGGGGCATATAAAACTTTTTTGATATTAAGAGGAGAACTATTCAACTGATTAACTCTACTAGTTCTTGCTTTATATGCTTCAATTTGATCACCATTACCAATTGTAATTGTAATCTTACCATTGGTGGACGTGGTTCTATCCGGTTGAGTAGAATCAGCAGTGATGTGGTTGTTTGTACCACTATCAAGATACCAAGCATCATCAGCAACAGTATTTGGGGTGGTGATTAGGGCCATTCTATTTCCAAAATTGGATCCACTTCCTTTCTGATTGGGAACATTGCCTTGCTGAGAAGTTTAAAAATTTCTATCGAACCTGTAAAAACAAACATTTGCCATATGGCCAGCACGGTTACAGACTTGATATATAACCTTTCCACCTCTAACTGTCCTTCCTCTACCTCGTCCACAGCCACCTCTTGGATTGAAATTTCTCCAAGAACCTCAAACATTTTCTCGAAAATGAGATTGAGCCAGATTAGCAGAAATTGACAGATTGGATAACTGATTCAGTTGTTCAAGTCTATGCTCAAAAGTGAGAAGATGTGACTGTAATTCCACCTAGGTAAGATTAGCTTTGTCTGCTAATTGCACTACAACAGCATTGTACTCAGCATCGTCCTGAAAGAACCTGCAAAATTAATTGCACTACAACAGCATTGTACTCAGCATTGTCCTGAAAGAACCTGCAAAATTAAGTTAGATAGAGGTATAGGGTTGCAAGCAACGTCCAAATTGTCAGAGATAGACTTCATTTTTGACAAGTTTTCTTCCATGGTCATAGAATTTTTCCTGGTTCTTTGAAACTCTGATCTTAGCATTGTTATGCGTGCTTTGGATAGAGCACTGAACAATTCCTGTGTTGTCTTCCATAATTCGCAAGGGGATGCATAATGTATAACCTTAGTAGCAACTTCCATAGCCATTGAATTACAAAGCCATCCAAGAAGCAACTGATCTGTTGCAATCCAGTCCACATATACTGGATTAATTTTTGTTTCATTACTTTCAACAATCATCTTTGGAGGACATGGTGTTGAGCCATCAAGAAACTTGGCAAGTTTGTTGCTTGCTATGGTTGGAAAAACCAGCAATTTCCACAGTAAGAAGTTCGTTTTCACCAGCTTGACAGAAATGGACTGAGAGAGAGATGAAGAGAAAAGCGTCGGCTTAGCAATACACGTGGTGTCAGGAACAATGGAGGAGGAGGAATCTGTCTTGTTTGACATGATGAAAAGGGAGCAACGTGTGACTGTGTAACAGAGGCAGAAGTGTGCGACTGAGACGGTAAAGGCAGCAAATGGACGATTGTAAGAGGGACAGAGATTACTGGCGACAACTATAGAAGGGACAGAGATTATTGGCGAAGACAAGACTAGGGATGAATGGACATTTGAGAGCATTGTGCAGTGAGAAACGACTGAGATTGACGGAGAAGGAGAGATCGGGCAATGGAGGATGGTGTTTATAGTTGGCATGATGGAGGGTGGTGATGGCTGGGTTGTTTATTGGCAGTGGCTAACCTTTGGGCTCTGGTACCAAGTTGACTTTTAGGGTTTTAGAGAAATTAGGGCTCCATAATCATGTACACAGAGACCCATTCTATTATTTATAAATATAGTGATGCAAGAGATATAATCAAATCTATATCTATCTAATGCCAATATGTTCTATATCTCTATAATCAAGAATAGATATAACTACATAAATAATACAGAGTATTGGGCTGGGCTCTACATATCTTGTCTCAACAAATACAAAGTCTCATGTAGGTCAGAATTCACTTGCCACATTTCATTCAATGGTTTTCTTTCCTTATTTCTGTATATTTTACAAGATGATTTTACAGATTGTTGACTGGATTATATGATAATCTTGTTCTTTTTCTATGCTGGGGTAGGAGGGGTTGTTTATGGAAGAGTTATCCTTCTTTTACCTGAAAGTTGACGAATGTTGCTATTCAATATAAGAAAGCTTTACTGTGGTCTCCTCTGAGAAGTTTAAGCAAACCTTCTGGTTCCCACACTATGAACTCTATGAAAAATGTCCTGTCTCAGTATCCGAGGTTTTGCTCATATTACCACCCCAAATTATTGTGTCCTTGACTTCTCTTTGACATTTTAAGTTTTAGTTGATTGGGTAATTGATTTTTCAATATAACAAGATGTATTCATCTTTTTTACCTTATGGTTTAATGTTTAAGTTTGATTTGATCAATCAATATCTCTGTTTTTGGTCTCTTTTGCTGTTAGACTTCTACACTTTGCTCTAATAACAAAATGATTGAGAACTTATTATTTATTATTCTCGTATGAACTCTTTTATTGGATTTACTTTAGTCCCATGTACTAGGTCTCCATATTATAAACATTTTTTCAAAAATGCTACCACATGCAGTTTATTAACTGTGATAGGAACTTCCGCTGACTCAAGTGAGAAGCATTGGTGGCAAGCTTGACATCCCACCCATCTCTGATGCATTTTATTCTTCAAATAACCTTCTGTGCCCAAGGGCATGTGGATCTAGGGAAAAATCCCACATCACTAATTAGGGGAAAAATCCCCCATAACCTGTCAAATTAATGTTTTTGGACAGAGTTACTGAGATCCGGACCCTCTTTTATTCCACCTGTCTTTGATGTATTTTATTCTTCTAATAACCTTTTTTTTTGGTGAATCTTCTGATAACCTTCTGCCCAAGGGCATGGCGCTTTTGGGAAAAATCCCAAACACTTACCTGCTATAGCTTGTTGCATTAACCTTTTTAGTCTGTGCTCAGTGCATTTTTGTAACTATTTTGTTGCTAGATTGATGTTGTAAATATTGTTCGCTTGTGCCCTTAGATCTTTTTGAGAGCCAAGGGTTGTATTCTTTTGAGTTTGCATAAAGCCCCATTTCCACTCCCAAAAAAAAAAAGTCCTTGCGGTTCATACCTGCTTATTCACTCATGTTTTTGTTTCCATTTTGAAACAAAATTAGTGCATTGTGGTTAACTTTGATGATTAATTGTTCTTGTAGCAGGAAGAAGATCCGCCCTTGTCTGTTTTGCATATTCAGTATCCTGAATGGCCTGACCACGGAGTTCCTAAAGATAAATATGCTGTGCGTGAAATATTGAAAAGATTGTACCACTTACCACCGTACCTTGGCCCAATAGTGGTGCACTGCAGGTTAGCTCGTCACTTATATTTATCATAATAACGATAAGTCATATGCATATTTGTCTGAGAAATCCCTGATTCTCAGTGCAGGTATTGGCAGAACTGGAACATACTGTGCAATTCACAACACAATTCAGAGAATCCTTGCTGGTGATATGTCTGCCTTGGATCTTGGTAATACCATAGCTGTCTTCAGGTCGCAGCGTATTGGAATGGTCCAGACACAGGTAGCTGGCGTTGCTACTTAATATAGTCAATTATGAACATATTGATTGTGAATGGAAAGGCATTGGTTTAGTTGGATTGGATCACATATCAATTTAGTTCCCTTCCCAGACTCAGTAAATGGCCAAGCAATTTTGAAATCTGAGAATGACAAAGATATTTGATTCCTCAAATGGTTTGATGGTAATGAAGCCAATTTTTGTCAAGGTATTAGGCTACACTGTTAGAAGATTCATTGGTCTGTAAAAGATCTCAACTGTCAAAAGATACAATAAATAGGATTCTATTTAGTAATGAAATGAAAAGGTTCACAACGTCTTGCACATGACTATATTTATTGGACCATTTCTCAAGGCTTATTTATACAACAAATGGATCAATATAACTTCCTATACTGTTAGAAGAATAAATTAAATACTTGCTACTTTATGCAATGTCATCCTCAGATTTATCCTCACAACCTAGGAAGCTCAAGCATGCAGCTCTTGGATTCCTGAAACTATATCTATTACTTCAGAATTCAGATTGAGTGTTTGCCACTTGGATTCTGTGACTTCCTAGTTCCTACTAACTAGATTATTCTGCTTTCTGCCCCTTGGTTCACACCATCAAAGACTTTGGCCATGTTTGATATGGGAAAATGTTAGGTATGGAAAATGAAAGAGAATGACGAGAGTTGATAGATATTAGAATGGATGGGAAACGACCCTCATGCCAGTGCTTTAAAGAAAATGATAAAAGGTAGATGCTGTTGAGTAATGATAATAAGGGCATAGTTGGCCAAGATAAAAAGATAGAAAGGGCGTAATGGATATTTCTCAATTAGTCCCATGCATTTCAATTTTCCTTTACGCCTCAGTTTTCAATTTTAAAATTGGCCTCTCTTTGCAAAATATGGACAAGAAAAACACTTATTAGTCTATATGTCTCTGGGACCAAATAGGCAATCGTAAAAAACAGTCTAAGCAACACTTTAGGTTTTGGTTTTTTGTTCTAGAATTGATTGAGATCTAGTACTTGCCAGATCATGTTATGTAATGATCTATATTGTTGTACTAACTTTTAACTAGGCATCCTATGTGTCTATTTTTACGTGTAAGTTAGGTTTCCATATTACTAATATTTTCTCTATTCTGTTGTATATGTTTACCCAACGAAACGCATCTCCATCTCATAAAAGAGCAAAGCTTGGCTTACCACCCCATGCCCCCCTCCAAAAAGAAAAAAAAGAAGCTTGGTTGGCATAAAGAGAGAACAAATGATTTTTTTTTTTTTTTCAAGGAGAGATTATGAATACAATCATTTGTAACATTCGGATTGTAGTTTCACCTTTGAATGTTAAATATTTTTATGAAGCAGTAAGGCTGTTATGCTTTTTATCTAAGTTTTCTAATCATAGGTACAAAGCTATTTCTTTTCTCTCTTTCTTTCTTTTTTTTTTTTTTGGAATGATTCATTGATCAAAAGAAAGAAATGGGGAGTAAATCCACAGAATATCTTGTTGAACAAGGGCTACAATGTCAGGTGGAGAGTCCTCTAGGATAGTCAAATTCCTCTTCAAAGACATAGCTACTATATTAGCTTTCCTAGGAAGGAGATCAGCAGGTCCATTAGCTACTATATTCAGATACTTGACTTTGCACTCCCATTCCCAGCTTATAACCTCCCTGATTATGATTAACATGGATGTCAATGCTTCCATTGCCCCACCTCGATCCAAAAGTAGCTCAGCCAGATTCTTTGCATCAGTTTCAACCTCAATCCTTTTGTACCCTTCACACCAGGCAAGCTTTAATACTTCAAGGAGGCTCCATGCTTCAGCTTCGAAAACTGAACAAGAGCCCAGATACTTGAAATATCCATTTAACCATTCCCTGCCTCATTCCTCAACAGACCTCCACATCCAGCATTAGTGTGTACATAATTAGTTTGCAGCTCCGTCAACAATGTAATTGAGCTTATGAAATACCAAGATGAGGCCAAGAGTCAATTTCAAACACTAATGAGGTTCTTAACATGACTGTATACAAAAGCTAGTATGTTAAAATTTTATTGTGGATTTTTTTGAATTCTTTTTAGTCTGGGGATTGAGAGTAATTTGTTTTTGGGTCTGAATTCACATTCCTATTGTTGTTCCAATTTCCAATGTCATATTTCCTTCGCCTCCCACATTGTTTTTCAACTTTTTGGCTTTTTTTCTTTTTCTTCATTTTATTAGGACCAGTACTTTTTCTGCCATAAAGCTATTGTAGAGGAACTAGAAGACCTTGTTTCTCATCAGCAATGAGGAAGGTATGCTCTTTTCTTCTGTTCACTTCTGCTTTTGAAAACATTCTCCAGTCCTTCTGGATGACGAATTTTGTTCAGTTTTCTGCATTAGTTAGTGTTGTTGTTTTTGTTGATTCAAACCTTTCCCTTGGTAGCATGATTAAATGCAGTCCCGGTTGATGTAAATATGTCGACCATGAGAAGTTAGGCTGCTTGCTTAATTTTCAACTACTGCTAACCTTAGCATTGCTCTTATGGTCTGGCAACACTAATGCACTACCTGCAGCTGATTTGAATTGGCAGAGCTTGTGAATTTCACTAAATTCATATTATTCTTAAACTTTCAGGTACATTTGCAGGCATCACAAGCTCCCATGGACATCCTTTTTATTGTAGCAAAGAAAAATCTATGGGAGACCAAAACGGATTTAGAAACATGATAAATCGAACTAGTGTTTTCTTACTTTTGTTAGTGCATAAAGTCAATAAAGGCATCCTATTCCTATCACTATCATTTGTGGACCTGTTCCTTCCTTTCTTTCATTAAATACGTGGTCGCATGTTTTGATTGTAGGGGATGTTTGGGAATTGGAAGAAGAGAATGTAATGAATTCAAAGAAAATGAAGGAGGGAAGGGAAGGAAATGGAAATGGATGATTAAGTGTCAATTCCCTTTCCTCTGTTTGGAGAGACTTTATCCTGCTCCAAATCAAAGTTGCTTCTGTTGGCCTAAACTTTAGAGTTGTGTCAGATAAGAATGCTATTAAAACTAATATGACCAGTGGTCTTAGTTGAACGGCTGAGAAAGGTATTACAATCTTACAAAGGGCACAATTATGCAAGCATCATTTCTCTTATTTATTTTACTATTTTCTGGATAGTAATTGCACCACGGGGTAACATTATGCCGCGTCGTAAATTCCTCATGGGGGGAGGTACCCCCGAAAGGGCCCCCGGGTCTCGAGTCCAGACGAGTTTGGCCCCCTGCTATGTGGGCTGGGTTACTGGGCAGTTTAATACCAAAAAAAAACAGACATGAACGATTGACATGTTAGAAAAAAATTCACAATTTCGACTGAGGAAGCAATTTTTTTTTGGGCCTGCTTTTCCAGACTCGGTGCTGGTGTGTTGGGTTGGGTGGAGCCGGGCCTAGCTTTGATGGGCCTCACCAGACCAATTTTTCACAAAAATCTTGTAAAATGGTCTTGTATTAAAAAATGAAAGAAAGAATGGTCTTTAGAAATTTTCAAGTAAGCTTCCATAAAAATTATCTTCTATAATATTCCATTGTAAAAAATTTTCACATAAATCTTATAAAATGAATCTTTTTAAATATATATAGTATTGGGTCAGGTAAAATTGGTTAGCTTAGTTTAGTACATGATCTAGTTGGGTGAAAAATTTTTACTCAACTTTATTTGATATAATTGAATAGGATTGCATTAGTTGGACCATTGAGTTGACTGTGCACCCCTAATTTTGAGATTAGGATGTCTTTTTCCGCCTGACTTTTGAGATTAGGATTGATGTTCCTCCAAGAGGAGCATGTATACTCATCTTAGAATATGACAGCAGTAGATAATTTAGATTGAGATTAACAGATAACGCTAAAATTATTAAATCGTAAAGTATAATAATACATTTAGCACAATAGAAAATGAGGGAAAATATATTTGATAATTTGATTGTGTTAAAAAAATTAGGTAATGCAGTTATAATTTGCCAAATAATTAATCATAATTTAAGGCATAGTTTTAGAACAAAATATGAAAAGAAAGTATTTTTTCGTTTTTTTTAATCAGAGTCGAAAGTCAAAGTAACTCAATCAAAGGAGTAATATTTGACTTTATAAAAGGACAAGGACTTATTATACTTTTCACCAATGATAATATTATTTTTAAGATAAATTCAATTTTAAAAACCTCATCAAATGTCGTTGTTTTGAGTATTAGATAGATTTTTCAGTCCAAGTGGCCAAAAAAAAAACATCAGTCGGAAAACATTAGAGAGATGAGTGATATCACATAAGCTTTTTTTTTTTGGCCAATATATCACATAATCATTACTCATAATTTACAAAATATTCTTTACATGTCTCAATATTACAACAGTGTCAAAAATATCTTAGGAAGGGGGTTAAAAAATATCTTACAAAAATCAACTAAGAAAAAAGAATCTTAGAAAGAAATCCCCGATATTAAATGGGGAGGAATCGTAAGATTTGACTTTGAATTAGTGTTAAAAAATGGAAATGAATGGTACTCCCTCGTGTTCAATATAGTATTCAATATACGTGATTAAAAATAATGATTAAAGTTAGTCAATTATCTTAATTTTTATAAAAAAAATTATAATTTTTAAAAAAATTATATTTATTTAATCTCTTCTTCTCTTTTTCTTGAATGTATTAAATAGAGATATTTTCTAAAAATACTTCATTTAGTCCTATTTATAAGATATTATTTTTTATCATATGGGTATTAAGGAGATAAAATTATACTCTCGAATTTATAAAAAAATAGTACTCCTTCTGTTCCAGTTTATAGTTCACTTTTAACTATCACACATGTACCAAGACAATTATTAGTAACCGAAATTTTTTCCCATTATTTCCCAAATTACCCTTATTTAATAATACTTCATACATTGATAAATTGCATACATTCTCTCTTTCATTCTTTTGTCCGAGTTTCCATGGGTCATTGGTAATTGTGAAGAGTAAAGTTTTTGAGGAAAAATCTCCTTCATTCATTTATGATTTGACCAAACCATTAAAGAGTTTTCATTAAATGCATTGGTAACCGTAAAATATATAAGCTTACTTATTAGGGGTAATACTGAAAAGACAATAAAAAAAACACAATGTAATCCGAAACATGAATCACTATATAGCATAATAGAGGGAGTATAAATTTCTAATCTTACTCCTATTTATTAAAAAATGAAATAATTTACAAGACAAAAAAGTGATTAAATAAAGGTTAAAGAAGAAAATTTAAATAAAAAATAACATAATATCTTATAAATAGAACCAAACAAATTTTCAAGATAACATCTTATAAATGAAACTGAAGAGAGTATATAATAAATAAATACTTCTCCAACTAAAGAGTCCTACATTCATTACTAAGGTAAAAATCCTATTTAAGACATGAGGAGTATTGAGTGAGAAAGAAGTTGATTAGTAGGTAATTATGAATGAATGAATTATTAATTATGAGTAATTAATTACCGCCGGTGGTTTGGTCAACAGAGAGACGAGACAACTAGAAAAAAAGGAAAGAAGAAAGAAAAGAAAAAGGAAATTTCACAACTACGGTCAAAAAGAACGTTAATTGGAGGAGGCGGGGTGGGCTCCGTCTTTTGTTTGACCCTCTCTATCAGTAAGTGGAGAGAGACGAAGAGTCTCCTGTCCTTGTGCGTGTAGCAGCGTGCGAGCACTGACTCACCCTTCTTCGCCCTTTTCTTCTCTCCTTTTCAAGCTTCTGCCTCCGTGGTCTCCGCCTTTCCACAGTGGAATTTGTTCACTTCCCGATCCCTTCATCACCGCCTTCGCCATTCATCCCCTTCACAAGCGCCGTCAACCTGTGCTTTACTTTCTGCACACCTCTCTTGTCTCGCGCCTCTTTCCTGCTAGAATGATTCGTGGACAACTCCTCCCAGATCTCTGCTTCTGGTATCCTCTCTAATCAACTTGATAATATCACTCTCTGTTCCTTCGTTTTTCTCTGGTGTTGTGTGTTTAGTTCGATCCATTTCCGTATTCGGGGTTCTCTGAACTGATATTGATTGATGGCTTGAGGTCATTATTGAGAGTCACTAAATGGGGTTTAGCCATTGGGTATTTTTTTTTGGCTTTATTTTGTATTTTCGTTTGAGCGATGCTGGTCTCAAATTTTTCTTTTTTTAATTTTGAATTTGGTTCGGTTTTTCTCCCTTTTTTTCTCTGTTTCTTGTGTTTTGCCTTTGATTACATGATTGTGTCCGTTTTATTGGTTTCTTCTTCCAGATTTGGCGAGCTTCAAAGAATTGATGGACTGTAGCTGCAAAAGTGACCAGAATTGGTATTGTGTTACTTCTGCTGGAATGCGTCATAGGTGTGCAAGTCTATACCGGAATAATCAAAATCTTTGCGATGAGTATAGCATTCCCGTGAACTGATGACTGTATCTGAATCACTACTTATTTCAGCTAGTTTAGTTTAAATTTTTCCCTTCCGAACTTGTTAGCGAGAATGCAGTGAAAATATCAGCTTACATTGCATGGACATTGTGTACAGAGACTGAAAATAGTCTCTAGGATTTGAACAAAGCATGGGCGGTATTTGCTCAAGGTCAAAGAAAGCCATCCTAGGAGGTGTTGCTGTTGATAATGGTGTTAGTGAAAGCTTGAGACATGTCAATGGTCATTCTAATAATGAATCTCGAGTGAATTATGAGTCTCGCGAACTTCCAGGAAAAGTAAATAACAATTCCACCCACTCTCCTGCTGATGATGACGTGGATAAGCAGGTACGAGAATCATTTTCATTCCCAGAAACGGAGGTGGTTTCATATGGGCCAAGTGCAGATGATATCAATGATGGGATTCCTCACCTGTCTAGGGCTTTATCAAACAAGTCTAGATCTACTAAGTCTAAGCAGGCTGCTGTTACAAAGGTGCACGCCTATTGCATGTTTTGTCTTTGTATTCCTTTTCTTATCTTTCTTACATAGCACAGCACTGTATGCATCCCAACACCCTCTCCTCTGCCTTCCACACGTACACACAGATTGCGGAAGGTTAATTAAACATTTCTTCCTACTCGTTTTACTACCAATTAATTTTTAATTTTAATAATGTATTCAGCAATTTAATCTTTAGAATGTCTATCGTAAGATCTAACCTATCCAAAAGATTTCAGTTAATCAAGCTATAAAATTCTCATTGATCTTTGGGATCATGCAGCTAGATCAGGTATATCTTATAGAGTATTAGGATAGAATATGGGGGGTGGGTTTAGAACTAGATGTGAGATGGAGTAGCTTTGTGTAAAGTTTGTTTAATCAGCCTGAACCCCAAGGCTTGACTTCATGGACTCCTCTACTTTTCATTACTCTACTCTTGTATATTTGGTTGTTATAACCATGAATTTCAAGTTGAAGAAATCTTTCTCAGCTAATTTTCTGTGGATTTTCAAGTTATTATAAAATTCTATGAAGAACGGACATTTCAAAGGAGTGGCGTATATTTGTAGGCTCAATGATACATGTCATATTTCCTTTTGTTATGCATCTGTGCTTCCTAGGGAGGAGTCATTCAGAGGTTGCCTACTATCTTTTTGGTACGTATAAGTGTTGTTGAAGGCGAGCGCCCTAGCGCCTAAGGCGCAAAGGCGAGGCGCAAAACAGACCTATCGCCTTGCGTGCACCTTTTGGCGCCTAGAAGAACAGAGAAGCATGCCTTTAGCATGCTCTGGCTTTACTATGCTTTGTTTTTGTTGTCATGGAGTTTGCTCATTATGCCACCACATTGCTTTTGCTTTTGTTTGTACTTGTCGATTTTGTTTCTTTTACCAACTTAAGAATTAAGATATTATCTCAATAAGAACTAAGATTTAAGATAGTTAAATGTTATAAAATTTAATGCAAGATAGAAATGTTTTATATTTAAGAAATTATATAGACTAATGATAGGAAATTTTATATTATACTCTACGTATCATCCTTTTTTATTGTTGCACCTTGCCTCATTTGGGCGCGCGCCTTTCTAGCACCTCTTGCCTCAGGCATTTTATAGGCCTTGTGCCTTGAATGCGCCTTTCGCCTTTGACTACCTTGATGCATATGGGTGTGGGTGTGTGTATGGTAGAAATCATTAAAAGAGAAAATTAGAATTAAAAAGGATAAAATATATCCTAAAACAGAAAAGAAAAATGAGGGAGAGAACAAAAGAAAAAGAAAAAAGAGGGGCATTAGCTAGGAAGGGCGAACTGGTCTCTCTGCACTTTGGACAATAGGAATCACTTTAAACAAGGAAGATATTTGAAGTTCTTGGGGAACAATAGGTGTGCCCTTTGGATTTGGATAAATTTTTCTTTAGGTTTGATGGGGTAATAAGGTTTTCGTAGGAATAACGAGGCTAAAATATTGGTGGTAGTGTGCACTCCTTGCAGTGCTTTGGTGTATTTAATTGGAGAGCAACGCATTGGATAGCTGCATTGTTTTCTTGATTTTGTTTTTTTTTTCTATTGTTTCTATGTGGCTTTACTTTCTGTTATTTCTATGAGGATATCAATTCTTATTATATTTTTTCTTCTTAATAGTGTTAATTACTGTTCCCTCTCCTGAGAGATGGCTTAACTATCTAGCCCTTTCTTTTTATTTTAAAATTACTTGGCCATCCACTGAAACCAAAAGATACCCTATATTAAAACCAACTAAACCCATTTTGACCAAAATGTCCTCAAGTTTATGATAACCACTTTTTTTAAAATTTAGTAAAATTTAAAATCATGTAATAAAAAAATAAATAGTTATTGGAAACAAAGAACATATTCACAAGTTTTTTAAAGAAATGAAACAATTAAATTAAAATATTATAAATAATGTTTAATTTCAACGTTAATATGTATATTAAATATATAAGTAATTGACATAAGCACTGTTATAAATTTAATAAACTTTTAGAATATGTTAAATTTATTGTTTTCAACACAATAAAAGAAATAATATTGAATTAAAAGTTTCACAAAATACATTTTAGTCCTTACTATGAAGGTAAGAGATGCTTCAGAATGCATTGCACAGATCTAGTTTCTGTTTCTTAACTTCACAAAAAAATTTCTTGATGGGTAAATGTAGTATTTTCTGTTATCTGAAACTTTTAGTCCTTACTCCTCAAGAGCATAAAGAAGAGTAAAGTGCAGTTGTCCTTACTCCTCAAGTGCATGTGGTTAGTGCGTGATGCTAGACATTTGGCATAAGAAAAGGATATAAAATTGGGACAGGGATAGGCTCTCAGGAGGGTAAGTCACGGGCCATGGATCTGTTATAGGCTCTAGAGCAGATGCTGCCACAATAGCTACCAGCTCATATGCTGGTGGGACTGGATACTTGGATAACCATCATATATGACTATTCAATCTGGGTTTATGTCTGCTTAATTTTTCTACAGTCTTTGCTTCCTGATGCTAGTCTTTTCTGGCTGACTAATTCTAGGGTCCTAAGGTCTATTGGTTTGATCACTGGTGCTTATAAGATTTTCACTGCAGAATTTTATTAAGGTCTGGTGACGTTCTAAGAGACACAATTTCAGTCTGCTTTAGTGCCTGTGAGATTCGTTCTGGATTGCATGTTTTGACAAGTGAGGTTGATGAGGATTTCACTGGTGCAAAGTTAGAGCCTCAGATTTTAAGTTGGACTGGCTTATAGAGTCAGCTAGGGTATCTTCAGTGGAGTTATGTGACAGAAAGGCCTTGGCAATTGGTAAAGGAAATGAATTTGTGGCTTTTTATTGTCAGTAACTTTTTTTGGTTTAAATTATTGATGGTCAATCAAAGTCTTGGTTTAAAAGGATGCAAATGATAGTAAGGTGATCCTTTATTTACTTTCTAGTTTACCTTGGTTGTTTGGTTGTGTTAGATGTTAGTGAGTCATGACAGAGTTATGATCTTGGGTTTATTAGGGATAACAAAGGTAGTACAGGTTTGTTGCGCTTAAAGTTTGTGAATGATACATAGTTTTCATCATTGAAGTTATTGTGCCTTATATGCTTTCAGGTGTTTCTGGCCGCAGTTATCAAACAGCAATACATATTGCAAATCGGAAGGCCTATTTTTATAATTATGAATTGTATCATATTACAAAGTTCATTGACAAATTGATAATTGATAAATAGTTTGAAAGACATAATACAAGATATATGTGGTTAATTTATTTTATTCTAGATCATAAAATTCAATCATATACACTTATGCATATTAAGAAGTCTGTCTAGTTTGACTTAGGTTTAATTGTCAATTGACTTCTTTTGGTAGGACTTGTTTATTTAATTATTGAACAAACATAAATGATCCTTAATTAAGTTTGTTCACAAGCTCTTGAAAATGTTCATTTTTTCCAGTTACTCCAAATGTGCTGCCGTAGGATGATATCTTATCCTCCCTCCTTGTCCAGTAAATTTTATTGTTGATGTTACCCCTAAAAGAAAAATAGAAAAATACTGTATTTGATTTTCCCCTCCATGTTCTATCCATGTTCTATGCTTCTAAATCTAGTTGACTATTCTATATCTTGCTTTCTGGATACTTGGTGTGAAACCTGTGACAAGCAATTGATATATATGAGTAATTTTTACCAAAAGATATATTGTTTGTTGAGAAGTTCTTGCATCTGTGAAGTACTTACACTCCCTATATTTTTAAGAATAGCTTCATTTTTGTCTTATTTTTTGGTGTGTTATAGGTTTCAGAAGTGAGTTCACTTTTGGGCCGAGCTGGTACAGCAGGCCTTGGCAAGGCAGTGGACGTTTTGGACACCTTAGGTAGCAGTATGACAAATTTGAACCTGAGCAGTGGTTTTACATCAGGAGTGACAACAAAAGGAAATAAAATTTCAATTTTGGCCTTTGAGGTTGCAAACACAGTTGTTAAGGGTGCCAATCTGATGCAATCTCTTTCAAAGGAAAACATTAAACATTTAAAAGAGGTGGTTCTACTATCTGAAGGAGTGCAAAATTTGATATCCCGAGATATGGATGAACTGCTCAGAATTGCTGCTGCAGACAAGAGGTTTGTTTTTATAAATATATTCTTGCTCTTTTTCTTGCTTCTAGTATGTTTCTACCTTTAATATGTGGCTTATTTCTTTAGTTCCAATCATGCACTTAAACAGAGTTATCTTTCTTAATTGTTGTGGCAGAGAAGAACTGAAAATCTTTTCTGGTGAAGTTGTGCGTTTTGGAAATCGTTGTAAAGATCCTCAATGGCATAACCTCGATCGCTATTTTGAGAAGTAACCACAGTTGAATTGATTTGAATTTATCTTGGATTTGTTTTTCTTTTAACATTCAAAATAGTTTTATAGTCATGGTTGCTTTCATCTTTATTGATGTTTAGGTTAGGTTCAGAGCTTATACCACAAAAGCAATTGAAAGACGAGGCAGAGATGGTGATGCAGCAATTAATGACCTACGTTCAGTATACTGCTGTGAGCATACCTGTTATCAGTGACGGAGAATATAACTGCTGTTTTTTCTTTTTCTTTTTTTAACCTTAAGCTTCTATTCTTACCTCAACTCTTTATATTATCTTCATTGATGTGTGTGTTGGAATGAACCTCATATGGTCTATATGTTAAGGAATGTGGAAACTTTGACAATTTGTGCTGAAGTGGGAGAAAATTGTGTTCTAGTTCATGTATGAAAACTTCTAATCCCTTATTGTCAAAGAAAAGAAAAACTTCTAATTCCTTATTCCTTTAAGGTTTTATTTTAGTAGTAGCTGTTGATGAGCCCTCGTCTTTGCTGATAGCATATCTGTCAACATAAAACATTACTAAAGCTGAAATCATATATTTGTGGTTCCTCTAGCCAATTGTATGCATTTTAAGGCTGTGAGAAATTAGTAAAATGGCTTCAAAATCTTTGTAGTTGAATGTATTCACTTGCGTACTTGCTTTACATATACTTACTGTAATTACATTGATGTATTAATTCAACTATGATATTATTTGGTCCTTGTTTTGTGTATTTCTGCTTGATAATGGGAGTTTTGGTCTTGGATATTTCCACTCTGCATAGCTTGTGAAATTACCGAAACAATTTCTATGATTTTCCTTAAAGCTCAATACTGAGGAATAATGTATATGAACAAGATATGAAGTTTGCAAGTTGACAAGAGAATTGGAATTGATCCTTGTTTAAGCTTTTATGGTTTACAAATATCTTTTCTCTATATGACACTTACAGCATCTTTCTGAGGTCCGTCTAAAACTTGTGATCGTAGTTGACTTCTTGCACATCAGAAGAAATAATTCATTGACGAATTTCTGAAATATAATATGTAATTAATTTAACCTTAATATGGGAAACGCTTGAATTTACATATAGCATGAAATCAGTGTGGATCTAGCTTAATGACTTATTTCAAATTTAAATTTTTTATGCTGTTTAAGAGCCTGATATTAAGCGTTATTGATGTTGCAGATATGGACAATTAGTATTGTGTTCAAGTAGTTTGAGATAAATAAAGTAATCTGTGCATTGCATAATAGGATGCTTAGTTTTGGTATTTGTCTCCTGGAATATGTTTCTTTACATGGACGTTTGATATCCCCTCGTCAAAACCCCCCCAAAAAGGGCCGGGGAAGAAAATAATGTCAAGCCAAAGATTCCAACCATGTATTCACTTTGTACTCAAAATAACTTCATAAAATCATGCCTAGACTCTATGCAATGGACACTGGGTAAAAGTTGTCATTTTCTTTCATTCCATTCTGATCTATTCCAGTGTCAGTTCATTGCAATTGAACTTCAGATGCCCACCTGTGACTAAAGCAAGCAAGCTTTTGCAGTTGATTGAAAATTTGGAGTAGACATAGGCGGCTAAAGTCATAGGCTAGAATTAATATAAAGTTAAAAATAAAGTTGGTTTAACCACTTCCCGTCTTCCTGGTTCACAAAATAAACAGTGAAAAGCAGACAGATCCTGATGTTGGTTATTGTTTCTTGATGTTGCACAATCTGTCTGTGTGTGTGTTTTTTTTTTTTTTGTGGAAACAACCTAAAGAACTTAAACTTGGATTGCAGGAATTATATCATGAATTGCATGCCTTAGACAGGTTTGATCAAGATTATCAGCGCAAGCTTCAAGAAGAGGACAATTCAAATTCCACACAAAGAGGTAAAATACACGCCTGGATTTCCCTATACAAATGTCATCAAATCCTGTGTTCTTGTATAGAGTAGATATCTGTTTTGTGACATTATGGTGGAATAAATTGTTTGAATTCCATCAAATTTTCACTTGGGTAATGCATATTATTTTTTTGATACAACATTAGTCTTATCCCACTGAGTGGAATCGACTACATGGATCATACAACGTCATTTAGCTCTATCAAAAACCATCTGCATATTATTTTTTCATAAAAGAAGAATTAATATTGGAGAGAGGAGAAACATGGTACATACAGTACAAAGGATAAGATATTCTTCTTAAGAAGTAAAATATAAATTGATACAAATGAAAATAAATGAAAAATCATTCATATTCTAAACTAATAGGAAATTTCAAGAAAATTAGAATCTCTGAATATTGTGTCTTTATCCCTCACTTTATTTCTTGAAGTGATTTCCATGTAATGATTTACTGTTTATAATTAGTCTTTGATACTGCATATAATGCTGTTATGGTGAATAATGATGCTTTAAAACCTTGGGAGCTAGGCATTCAAAACTAGCAGGAAATCATTTTTTGCTATCTTGTGGAATTGTATTTGAAGGCGGACAACAATTTTTGGAGGCATGGTGTAGCTTGAAATTTATACTATTGGTCAGTTTGCCAATTTAGTGAGATCTCTTGATTAATGATATATGTAAAGAGTAGGTTCATGATAGAGCTCAAATAGCATCATGCGATCCATATAACCAAACTTACTTAGTGGAACAAGGCTATTTTTGTTGTTGTTGTTATTGTGATTGGTTAGTTTGTTGATATATGTTCAATGCATTGGGGAAAAGCAGAAAAGTATCTCATAAATAAGTTTATTTTTGTTACCACAGTGAGTACTTTTATTATTTGGTGACCAATGGTTATTGGATTTGTAGGAGACAGCCTTGCAATTTTAAGAGCAGAACTGAAGAGTCAAAAGAAGCATGTAAAAAATTTAAAGAAAAAATCACTATGGTCCAAGATATTGGAAGAGGTAAGAAGACAGCATTTTTCTTTCAGATTTGGTGGGTGAATATGTGAGAGTTTCCATTTAATAAAAGGTAGCTATATAGTATAACATCATTATTAGAAGCTAGCTCTAAAGGGTTTACACCTTGGTCTCAGTTGATCTAGATTCTTTCAAGCTTTTTAATCTAACAAATTTTTATTATTGCTAAATTATATAATCTGGTTTCTGAATTCACAGGTGATGGAGAAACTTGTTGACATTGTTCATTTTCTTCATTTGGAGATACATGACTCATTTGGTATTGCTGGTATGCTTCAAGATATTGGGGGAAAAAAAAAGATGGTCATGATTAGCTGAAAGCCAGTTTCTCCACTATGTGTTTTGTCTCTCGACTATGTGTTGTCCCCTGATTACAGATAATTCATGAGGGGAGAAGCTTAAAGTTTTCTTTCATCCCATGCCTATATCCAACAAATATGATTTTGCTCTGGAGTTTGTTTACAAGAAGATTTATTGGGACTTGATGAAAGGAGCTTTTTGTTGTCATTTAGAGATAAATTAATTCTACCAATGGTGATTGGGTCAAATAAAAGGAACTTGATACCCCTTAAGTAGAATTATGGTAGATAGAAAAAATTATGTTGAACAAGTTATCCTTATTTGGGTCTAACAATACTCTAAAGTTGAATTTGAATTAGTTGATAGTACCGAATACTAAATAGTTGTATAAAAAAAAGGAGATAAATTAATTCTACAAAGGGCATCAAGGTCTATTCTATGAATAATTTAGATGAGAAAAACATATGCTTTCAATTCTTTGATACTATGTTGCATGAATAAATGCGAGCAAACTAATTTTGCATCTTGTTATTTTTTTAACATCTAGTTAAATTTTTGTTTGAAGATGAATGTTCTGATTGTTAATCTTGATGCAAAGCCCTATTTTTGTATTTTGTAATCTTCAGCTGTTTATTTCAATTCTTTTTGCTTGCAAGATGGAGATTGTCACTTTTCTTGTTAGTAAGATTCCCAATCTAATATAATGTATCCTTCATAATTGATTCCCTGTTCAACCATGCAGATTCTGTTGGTCAAGTGAAAGATTCTCCAGACAACCATAAGAAGTTGGGCTCTGCCGGTCTTGCACTGCATTATGCAAATATTATCACTCAAATTGATACTCTTGTGAGTAAAAATTTTATTCTAATTTCATGATCCAAAATATTATGCTGTTGGCTTGAAAGTTCATTTTCCCCTTTGATTCAGAATGGAAGAAGATGATGATGGTGATGATGATGATTATTATTATTTGTATTTCGGGCTTTATAAATAGTCCTAGGGATTACCTCATTTGTTAGACTTTTCCATGATTGAATAAGAATGAATTTATTTGTCATTTATTTCTCCCTCCCTCCTTTCCTTTACCTTGTCTTTCATTAATTTGGTATCAGAGCAAAGTTATCATACATTCCTTTCATGCTCTTGTTGCTGGAAAACTCTAGAAACTTGGTTAGAGCCCTAGATCTTATGCTGCCGAAACCAAAACCCACACTTCCCCATGTCAAATCAATAGAAATACTCCACTCCCACGTGTGCCATAACAAAATTGGGTAGATCAAGAAGCTCCATCACCAGTGTTACCTCCACATGTTGTCACACATCAGCAAAAGTCCCTGCATGTGGGCTTCATGCCCTACGTGTCTACACGTGTCAAAGCATCTAGATTAAAATTTTCTTCCATTTTAAGCCCCTTTTGCGTGTTTATTCCAGTCCAGCTAAAAGGCATGATTCATCATTTGGCAGTATATTTGAGATAAAATCCCTATTATTAACTTCTTCAAGTTCATTGACGGTTGATTTGATTGCATTTATCGTTGATTGGATGGATCACATGGATTGTTGATTTGATGAACTTTTACACACTCTCGTTATTCAAGTGTTGTGTAAGCAACATGGTGTGGAGATAACTAATCTATCAATTGAGGAGTGCTGGTGCTACAAAAGGGCAAAATTATATTCTTACGGTAGTTCCTCAACCCAATTGACAAGCTATGAATTTGGATTTGATATTAACACTAGTTTACTTGTGCATGAATCTCAATGCAAGCCTTGAAATTGCTTTGGACTTGTTAATGTCCAACAGAGAGAGTAGCAGTGTTTGGAAATAGAATATCATGCCGATGAACAATCTCAATTCTCTCTAAAATCAAATTCTAAGAATAAAGTTCCTCTAAAGTATTAACTATGCCCTTATGGTGAAACGGCCATTACTAAAGGAAGATGATAACCTTAAGAAAGGGCAATTACAAAAAAAAAAAATCTCCGTCAATGGCAGTTGTGCCTCTTGAGATTGTTGATAGTGGTACTCGACTTCATCTTGCTCTTGCCCCGCCTGCAGATTTGGATGCTACTTAGACCACTATAGAGGAGTCTCTGCTTTAATCCTACCTTGTTGGAATACTATCAGCAATTTTCCCCACCTCTACTATCTATTGCACCACCTTTTGCTATTGTTATGGGTGATAAGATTGTTTGCTCTTCATTTTATTCCCCTCCACTATTATCTTGTTTGTTGGAAGGGTCCCCAATTTAGGTGCTACTTGGAGGAGTTCCCTGCGTACATCCTGCTTTGTTGGAATTATATCACAAGTTTTACTCTCAAGAGTAGAGTTCTTTCAAGCGGGGAAAATGATAGGGAATGGAACACCTATGCTAGAAGTAGGACTATCTAGAATTTAATCTAATAATTATTTTTATTTTTAGAAGTTGGGATTTTTAATATAGTTTGAATGACGATTTATCCTATTATCCTATCTTTCCTCTTATCTTATTTAGGTTAGTTTATATTATTATTTTAATAATTGTACTTAAAGCTCTATAAATGTCCATAAGGATTCCTCATTTGTTAGACTTTTTTATGAATTGAACAAGATTTAGTTTATTTGTCATTTACTTCGCCCTCAATTTCTCTCTACTTCATTTCTTTCTATTTCTGTCTCCCTTTCTTCTTTCACCTACTTTGTTCAACGTCATCCTCTCCTTTTGAAAAGTTCTTGCAATGTTTGTGTATTTGTGTGATTTTGGTTATGACAAAAATGAAAATGGGAAAAGAAAGAATTTACACAAACTAGCACAATAGTGAGTTGTCAGAGGATTTATTTTCCTCTCTATTTCAAAATCAGAGCTTTTTAATTATGTCCCAACAATGGCAGCATCATTGATTCTACCAGGCATTGATTTTTTCATTCTCTTGTTTGAATTATGTTGAGAAATTCTAGTCTAGAGCTGAACCTTATTTCTCCACGTTCTCTCATTGGTGCCTGTGAAAGAATGTTAGCCCTTGAAATGTAAGGAAAATACAGTGAGATGAGTTAACCGATCGAGTATTGTCACTACCTTCTATTTCTGACAACTTCATAATCCATTTTGGTGTGATCATTCTATAGCTATCCTTTTTTTATTCATTTACATCTATGGGTGTTGATCCATGTCCTATTGAAAATATTGCTGGAGAGGGAGGGTGTGATCGCTTATGTTGACAATTTCTCAAACCTATAAAGTTCATGAAATGAGGTAAGAAATTGCAAGGTGGTGTGATTTCTGAAAAGTCAGCTTAGGACTTGCTGGTTACATCCTTGCTGTTTGTTGAAGAATAACATGAGTGAAAATATGACCTCACGTGTCCCAATTATTAGGCAATCTGAGACATAAAAACAAGTTGATGTGATGTGAATTTTATTTCTTTTACCCATCTGTTTGTTTGACTCACTATAAACCATGGCCTTTTCATTAGGAAATGCTGGATTTTTGCCCCCTCTTTTTCCTGCTTGTCGTGAGTGATAATTGAGGCTAGAGCTAGATGGCTTTCGTCAGCGTTTTGTGTTCATGAATAAGATCATAATTTTACTCATCCCAGCCCCTACTTGAGTGAAAATGAGTGACATACAGGGGGGCAAAATCATTAGTGGTTTGATGGCCGCCTAACCATTCGTGAAATGAGCATCTTTAACTTTACCATTAATAAAATGATTTGTCAAGATGCCACATAAGCACAATGAAGGGGCACCAATGTGGAGCATTAATGGTAATATTTTGTGCATGAGTAACTTTTGTATCTGTTGCTACTCACCGTTGATCATTTACTGGTGATTACAAAATGCAAAATGTTTTGTAAAGGTAGCCCTGAACTGACAGATGATTACTTTCAGGTGTCACGCTCAAGTTCTGTGCCTCCTAATACACGGGATGCTTTATATCAAGGGCTGCCTCCAAGTATAAAATCAGCGTTGCGCTCAAGGTTACAGGCATTTCAACCTAAAGAAGAGGTGCTTATCCCATGTCTATCTAATTTATTAATTACTTTGAGTATTTGAAGCCAATTATGCAAGCTATTAAGTACATGAGCAGTTGACATTTGTTCATCTAATGTTTTAATTAAACCATCAAAATCTAATTGGAATTGTTATCCTCTCAAAGTTGCATTTATTGCCAATCATGATCATGAGTCGTATTTAGATCAACACCACTATAGTTGCAGAACACACATTTCGAGAAATGTTAGTTCTCTATATAATCTCATATATATTCAAAATTGATAGAACTGATATTTCAAAGTTTTTCTTGTTCTTAAATAAGATGCATAAAAGAATTTTGATTAGTTTATGCATGCCTGAAGGGTAAACACTCAGTATCCTATATATGTGTGTGTGTGTGCTTCCACTTAAGAATTTTTCATGTCAGGCGCATATTAATAAGTCAGCCTATCGTCTCTCTCTCTCTCTCTCTCTCTCTCTCTATATATATATATATATATATATAGATCCGCACACACTTTTTATCAAACTTTTCTTATTCCACTACAGTTGAGTTTGTGATCTATGTGCCTGTGAACATTTTCTTAGATCTAATCTGAAACATTTCTGCAGCTTACAGTCCACCAAATCAAAGCTGAAATGGAGAAAACTTTGCAGTGGCTTGTTCCTATTGCAACCAACACGACAAAGTAAATTTGCATCCCCTTACTCTGCAACTCTCATACTTTATAGCTTTTGTACTATGTATTTATCAAATTCCCGTTTAACTGTGGCTGGTAAGTGTTCATTTCAAGCAGTGGTTGTTCGTTGTTGACTATTTGATATTTAGATGCGAATTTGAGCTGCCTTGGAC
Source organism: Adenanthera pavonina (assembly GCA_026686845.1). NCBI lineage: Eukaryota > Viridiplantae > Streptophyta > Magnoliopsida > Fabales > Fabaceae > Adenanthera > Adenanthera pavonina. Next base: position 44,299,722 of record JAIVEN010000001.1, on the reverse strand, counting down.
CTATTTCCATTGACTTCTGTTGTGTTTGATTACCTAATTGTCTCTTTCATTTGGGTTAATTCAGGGCTCATCATGGCTTTGGATGGGTTGGAGAATGGGCAAATACAGGGTGAGTTTCTAATTTTTGGTTTGTTACCTGTGTCATCCTTTCTATACCCATGTTTTCCTTATGTATAGTAATCAATTTTGTAAAGGCTCATTCATGTTTCACTTATATTTACTGATCAATTTTGCTTAGGTCTGAGGTCAACCGTAAAACTGCAGGTGAGACGGACTTGTTAAGAATAGAAACACTACATCATGCTGATAAAGAGAGAACAGAAGCCTATATTCTTGAACTTGTGGTGTGGCTTCATCATCTAGTTAGCCAAGCAAGAACTAGCAATGGAGGAATAAGGTCTCCAGTCAAATCCCCAATTCGTTCCCCTAACCAAAAAACAGTGCAATTGTTTGCCAAGAAATCCTGCTCTACTTCTCCTGTGTTAACCATCGAAGATCAACAAATGCTTCGAGATGTCAGCAAGAGGAAGCTAACACCTGGAATTAGTAAGAGCCAGGAATTCGACACTGCCAAGACTCGGTTGTGCAAACACCATAGGCTGAGCAAGAGTAGTAGTCATTCCCCAATCAGTGAAAGTAAAAACATATTCTCCAAAAGGAGGTCATCTATTCCAGTCATTGATTTCGATGTTGATCGGATCAAGGCCTTGGATGTCATTGATCGGGTGGATACCATCGGAAGTTCATAATTCAAGGGCATATCAGAGATCCTGAGGTCAAGGAGGTCATGTTAGTTAATCAACCTGCTGCCTTCTTCAAGTTGAGTGCTTCCCTTAGTTTCTTGTGAGCTGTGAGAAAAGATTTTTGCTGGTTTTCTAACCGCAGAGCGATGTAATGTAGGCCAGTTTTTTTTTTTGAAAGTTCAGAGATGATTATAGGGAGTGGGAGGGCAGGAGCTACATCTTTCATCATTAGTTGTATATGTACAGATTCTGCTATCATCATATAATAATCTTTCATTGTTTTGTTTTCTCTGAAATAAATTTTATCTATACTTGTAAACAAGTGTGGAAATGATGAAATTATACCATTTCAGTTTGTAGTTCTCCTGTAAAGAGCATAATTGGCAGGGTTAATGTTCCATATAATTATTGAAGGAAGTCCGTGAGGACTTTACATGGGGCACATCAATTCACAAAAATGTTCCAGAATCGATGTTCCATACAACAAAAGAACAATTCACAAACTACCGATTACATAAATCATGAATCAAGAAAGGTCTCTAGTAGCCAATGGGGGTTTATCTAAAATCCATTTAATTTGTTTCCATATGGTGAGCCTTCTTTACAAGCCAGTTTGTAACAAAGTTAGCCTCTATGTAGTTATGGTCAACGGACACCATCCACTTCTACACTAACCAATGTCTTATTTCATTCTTGTCACTTTCTAGCTAAGGAAAAAAAGAACTAGGATATTACACGAGCTGGTTTGGAGTACTACTTCCGTCAATATCTAAAATATGTCTAGCCAACAGGAAATAAAGTAAGTGGAAAGAACTATAAATGTCATGCGCATGACAGGTTAACCAGTTAGTACATTCCTTCACCTCTCTGAACATATGCTTAATCATTATAGTTCAGTCTCCCATAATAAACTTGCCGATTTCATCAATAGTATTCTTATACGGGTGATTTCCGAGATTATCACGAGTTATAAGATTGATAGCCTCTATAAAGTGGCTGCATCAATCAATGTTTTATTTCATTCACAATGTCAGCATAGGGATGGTGGCTATTGCATCTTTGAAACATATTCTGAATGACTCATATTTGCGTTAGGAGAAACTGACTTCCCCCCATGTAGTTGTAACACTACCAAACAAGCCTAAAGCTATAGTTTAGGAATTGTTTCTTGCTTCCTTTTTGCTAGTGATTTACCCTTATTGATTGGGCTAGGCTAGTTAAACTTTTTTTGGTACAAAATTTGTAAGGTTGGGCTAAGCCTCCGGTTCCGATCCCCCGGTTTCATGTGACCATTTTTTTTGGTAAACCCATGTGACCATAATTTAATATGATAACTCTGCCAGAAATAAGGTTCCCTTATGGGTATAAGTTTTGTATTATACATGTACGCATGGGGGTTTGATTCCTTTTATGTCTTTGTCTGACCGAATCAAATTAAATGATGGGTTGGGTAATGGATGAGTTACTGCAACACGATGGCATATTAAGATCCCATAAGTTGAAATAATGATATACTTCCTCCAGTTCTATATATAGGATCTTTTATTCTGATCCTAAATATAAAAACTTTTACAATATGCGGGTAGTATTTATTATACATTTTCAAAAAATACCCTTATTTAATGTATCCAAAGAGAAAGAAAAAAAGATTAAATAAGGGTAATTTTAGAAAAATGTTGAGATTTTTGGAAAAATCGAGATAGTAATTTGTTTTAATTCCAATTCTTAATTCACGTGATTCGATTAAAATTGTCTTATAGTAAGGATTAGAAGGAGTATCTATTTGGCTCACTTTTTTTTTTGTGGCCTGACTACTTGATTCTTTTCTTTCATATGTTCAATTTACACTAATATCCAATCTTAATTACATCAAATCTCTACATGAGAATGTTGGCCAGAAAAAAAAAATCTCCATATGAGATATTAGTATATTTAAAAGTTTATATACTTAGCATTATAATTAACTACTATGGACAAATATAATTCCATGAGTACTCTGTAAAAATCGATCAAATAAAAATTACAAAGGTCTTTCGAATTCTATTGTACAATACACACACATATGAAAGACTTACCCGTTAAGAAAAGAGGAAAGATTTTATAAGGATGGCAGGCAGGCAGGCATCCAGCAAAATAATGTGGATATGGGAGAGAAGAACCAGAACCAGAACCAGAACCAGATACCCAGAAAAACAAAAAAGGAGAGAATGTGTCAAATTGATGAAGATAAGACTGAGATGGATAATGTGGAGACCATATGGTACCGTATGACTTCTCCTTTCCTATGGACAACTTGTGAGCATCTGCATCAGTTGAGTTGATACATTTCCTATCAATGTGACAATTATTGGATATGAATCATATGATGGTCACAAGATTAATATATATATATATATATATATGTATGCTCAAACACTGTCATGTGAGGCTGTTTTCTTAAGGTTCTTCATAAGATGTTGTCTGACTCTGACTTGCTTGATGTTGAAACTCAAGCACAAACTTACAGCAGATCATGTTATGTGCGTCTTTCTAGTTCCCTCTAATTTTTTTTCACTGTTCCTGAAGTTGTTTTGTTTCACAACAAGCTCACAATTTAGCATTAATTGATCCAAAAAGGAAAAAGAGATCTCAATCTCATATATTCTTAAAACAACTACTCAACTCACAACATTTGTTACCACTTGAAACTTCATTTTACAAAATAACAACACAGGTGTGACTTTTTGGCTAGAAAAAAAGTGAGTTTGGTCTCAGAGATTTATGAGAGTCCTCATATTAGAGGCAAAACTTGAACACATACCTAAGAGGGGGGTGAATTGGAAAGATTAAAATTTTCTGCAAAGGTCAAGAGAGTGATGAAGGCAAAAGTGACAGTAAAATAGAGTATAAAGGAACAGTAAGGTAAAAGTAGTAAAGAAGAAGGGAAAACATAGATATTTATCCTGGTTCGGTCTCTTTGTCTTAATCTACGTCTAGTCCCCAAGCAACTACTTGAGATTATCTACTATTTTGCAAGAATTCAGTGAGCTTCTTGCAATTGTCTCGGTACAATTTTGATCCTTTGTTCTTAGAGCTTACAACTTCACTCTTTACACTCTATCTAAGTGCTTCCCAAATCCCTTGTGATATCCCTTCACAAGAAAATCTTTCTTCCAGATGAAGATAAACTTGATTACAATAAATGAACTCTTTAATTTAGAGTGTATATAAAAGTTGAAGTGCAGAAAAATGAAGTATGAGAGTAAGAGACTTTAAGTTGAGAATTTGACAGAGTTTCAGTATATACAATGTAAATGTGTTACTCACAATTTCAAATAAAGTTCTATTTATATATTTATATCTTAACTATTCGTTAGAGACAAGATCTAACCGTTAGAGACGTTACTCAACGGTTACTCTGAAAAACTATTCGTTCACCAACCGCATTTAATGCTTCTGACACTCAAAGTTCGAATTTTGGTTGGTCAACAGACGAATTTCGCAGAGACCGAAAGTTAAAGACTTCAACGTTGAACTTCAAAGTTCGTCTATTATGAAGCAAAGTTTAAATTTTTATCTTTGAAAAATATTTCTATGTTGGAACATACGAATTTTCAAGTTAAAGTTCCTCTGATAAGTGTGAACAGTTGTCTCATATTGTTATAGTGCCTTCGAAGTTCAAATTTTGGTGCCCAAAATTCGTCTGTCAGTGGGCAGCTCAATAAGGCACAATAGTTGATCTTTTCGAAATTCGAATTTTCAAGATTCAAAGTTTATCTGTCAAAAAAAGCTCTTATCAGACTTAGTTCAAAATTCGAATTTCTGAATACCAACATTCGTATGTCAACAAATTATCATAACAGATTTGCAATCTTTGTTTCTAAAATTTGAATTTTTAAAGTCAAAGTTCATCTGTCAATAAGCTAATTTTGGACTATTTTTAAACTTCACTTTCAGATGAGTTTTGGCATATCCTTAGATGAATTTTTTATTTTTATGAATTGTGTTTTATCATAAATTCAAATTTTTAAAACTCAAAGTTTGTCTGTCAGAGAAGGCTCTTATCAGACTCATGTCAAAGTTCGAAGTTCTTCACTTAAAGTTCCTCTGTCAAAGGAATCTCTTTTCTGACTAACTTATTTTTAATTCGAAGTTCAAATTTCAGAAGCCAAAATTTGAGTTTTCAAAGCAATAGATCAGTTTTAACACTTTAAAGTTCGTCTATTAGTGGGTGTTTTTTAAGTATTCCATGAATTAACATAGAATTAGATTTCTAAAAATATTCTTTTGTCAATTTAAAGTGTTTTACTCAAATTAAACATGGTAAGAAATTCTATATCTAATCTTGTGCTGATTTAACTTGGATTTCTCCATTTGGAATCTTCCATGCGCCTTTGATATATTCTTTCCAAACTCTAGAAGGTTGGTTTAGAATTATCAAAATACTTGATTCAACAAATATATCATAAATATTTTTTTACAATTAAAGATTATATGATTGTTGGAAAAAAAATATTATATGATTAAATATTTTTTAAGAATCCACATGCACACCAATGAAACTTTATCCAAAGTCTAATTTCGTTTACAATATGCTATAAAAATATATATCTTCATATATGTATTATGCTCAAAATTGCAATATAAAGACATTTTAAGTCTATGAAAAACTAGAATCACTGTGCAGTAATCACTTTTGTTGCCAACATTCTGATTATAAAATGTTCTTTAGTAACTTTGAAAAGAAAAGGAAAAAACTTTATTCCAATGAACTTTATAGTAACTTTAACTCTGTTTGTTACCTTTGCAATACTCATCTAGGCTTAACATTTAAATCTTTTTATGTTCATCACATATCCTCTCAAGGCACACTACAAAGTACATATTTATATTAAAAAAAATAAAACTTCTTATGTATAAGAATATCACGTCATTTGTCATGATATTTGTACTCTTTTTATAATAAAATTATTAAATAAATAACAAATTGATAGTGTTTTAAAAAATTAATAGATTAGAATTCAAAAGGTAAATATTTAATAATTTTATCACTATAAGTATTAAGGTTATTAATCCATCTTTCTTTTCTATTTTTACTTCAATTTTTTTCAACTAAACATATCAATAAAATAATATTTTTATTCTTTTTCATGTCATATCAAATCTAATCTTACACAAGATTCTATTCTATTTTCATAAAGTAATTCTTATATCGCATACAGAAACTTTTTTCCCTATTTAATTATTAAAATTTTATTAGAAATAAAACTGTGTTTGTCCATATCTCACTCGGGAATCAAGCTGCTTGAATATTCTCCTTTGCATGGTAGGACTAAGAGTTTTTTTTAGTAATTATTAAAAGTTCGATGATAACAATTCTATTATAAAATTCTCATACTGCAATTTGCAAGAACAATTAGGGTAAGGCAACCTAAATTCGTTACAATGTATGTGTTCCTTTAAAGTAATGTTATATTAGTTGCACATTATTCAAAGTTGCTTTATTCACAATTATATGTGTCATGATAGATTTATTTTGTCTAAATATATAGTCCATGTGCATATATTTTGTGTTTGTTTGTTTAAAAAACCAAATATCTGTCCCACTGCCTAAAAAAATCTAACTTGTACAATGATCTTTTCATTATATTCTTTCCACATGTTTCAGACCTTTTTAATTAATCTTGTAAAAAGAATAATATTTTTTTAAAAATATCTTATAATATCTATGTTAGGCCGGATAATAATTTCAATTATTTATTTTATAAACAAGAGTATAAATTCCAACATTCTTGAATTCTACTTCCCTTCTTTGCAGTGGCGGACCTACATATTGTTGAAGGGGGTCAGTTGACCCCCTCAACTTAGACAAATTGTATGCTATAGTGTTAAGTTTTAGCATTTTGACACCATTAATTTTAATGTTTTGACCCCAATAGATTCAAGTTTTCTTTTTTTAACCTCTAAACTCAAGTTTTGAATACATTTTGATTCAATTTTTTTGAATATATAGTTCAAAATTTGTATGAAGATTTTATTAAGTTTAATAAATACAGATATGTAATAAAAAAGACCAACTAACTTAAATCTTCAAATAATTTTTATAACGAATATTATTTTATTTTCTAAAACCTAAATTAATGAGTGAGAGAATTGAGAGATTATTAAATTAAATTTTCTTCATATTAAGTCGCCCCCACTGGTCTCGGGTCCTAGGTCCGCCACTGCTTCTTTGTGCTAGCTCTAAATTAAAGCGTTCTTGTGTTGATTAGCCCCACAGTTATATGATTGAGTTGGTGAAATTATAGCATCTACAATTATATATATATATGTATATTCATATATTATAGAAAATTGTAACACAAAAGAATTAAATAGTATATGAATTTATTTTTCTTTATATATGTTCTCTTTTTTTTCTGACTATATTTTATATAACTATATTATGATTATACAATATCAAAATTCTTGAACTTGTCCTTGCTATGGTTCTTTATCAGATAGCAGAACTATATTCTTCCTTATCTAATAAGTATTCTCCTTCTTGATGCTTCACCATGGATGGACCATTATCTTTTGCAAACATAAATACTGTAATTAACTTCCTATCATTGCCCTACAAATTCAATGATTATAAGTTCAAATTGGATAACTTTTATTATTTTTTTGCAACAAAAAAGCTTTTTTAATTTACATTAGGAGAGTTTCAATTCTAAACCTCTACACACCTTATGATTCATGCTCGATCCTTAAACCTGAACTAGTCTTAGATGACTTTTTAGGAAAAAAAAACTTCTATGATATTTTCATAGTGTTATAAATCAAATGTTTCTATTGGTTTTATCTTGATAATTGAATAGCCATTATTTTTTTATAAAAAAAATTAGAACCAATACCACAGTAATTCAAAACTACTTAGATTATATTCATTAAAGATAATTAAGTTATATGATAATCTGTAAATGATGGTAGTGCATAATGATAAGCAAGCTCCACATTAATCATCTTGATCATAAGTGATCATTTTGAGAAAGCAGTAATATCATTTGAAAAGCTCATAATTACTAATATATACAAAGATAACTACAAAAAAATGGGTGTTATTAATTTTTAAGAATGATCGATTGTGTTAATCTTTTATAGAGCCCATTGGTATCGTGTCATTAGAAATTAACTCCACTTATAATTCTTTATAGCTAGTTCCAAGTCCAAGTAAAAGAAAAGATTGTGTTTGTGTTACCCTCAATAGCCAACATAAAACTCTACCAAATAATATGAATAGTAGTGTGATTCCTGTTGATCAATGGTGTCAGTGAAATTTTTTTTTATCTAACTCTTTGAATTGAACAAATATAGGCTTAGAAAACTAAATGATCTACTTCAAGAAATTGGATATTGTTCTTGGATCCAATGATTAACTTTCTACGGGAGTCCACAAATGATTTGTGTTATTATTTTATGCTTGGTGTGTCCAAGAATATGAGAAATGTTGGAATATTTTAAATATTTATGAAAAGATGAATACTTTTATAACATTCTCATATCGAAAACTATATTTATGAAAAGATGAATACTTCTATTAATTTGGATAGTATATGAAAAATAGAATATTATTATATTTTAGAAATTAAGTTTTTTAATTGTGTTTTAGAACATTCTCATATCGTCAATATTTTCAAAACTATCATGTGTGTGTGTGTGTGTGCGTGTGCAAGCTTATCAAATGATAGTGGATAGTTTGATAATGGACTAATTTTTCAAACTTGCTGTCACGAGTTTGATAATGGACTAATTTTTCAAACTTCGTCTATGACACCAGAGGCCATAGTTTCCATGCTATAACACATTAACTACTGATGAGAGAATACTTAAAGTCCTTGAGAAATCCGCCAGCACAAACTCTTACTAAACCTTTCTTATCAAATAGAGATATATATATATATATATATATTTATTTATTTATTTATTTATTTATTTATTTGTCATCGCTTTTTTTTTTAACTCAAAATTCGAGACTTGAATTTGAGTCATTTTTTCGGGTCAAAGGTTGAGTAATTTTTGTTACTTCCTTCCGTATTTATTATAAGTCACATTTAAAAAAGTTTTTATAATTCTAAATATAAATCACAGTATAAAATGGTTGAAACATTTTATATTTTCTTTCATAAATGCCTTTACCAATTATACTCTACAATTAATATGAGGTTATAATCAAATCAATTTAATTAGGAGCAGTTTTGTAAAATAATAAAAATATTTAACAAATTTAATGACTTTAACTATTTTTTTTAATCTATATAAAGAAAATAAAAGTGTTCTGTATTAGAGACGAGAGGTAATAAATCTTGTCAATGTGTAATTTTATTACTCACTGTTTCAAACTTCCCATCAACAAGTATATTAACATGTTATGTGGCATAAACATTAGCATGGCAAGAAAGAGATCACTGTAAATGATGATTTGTAGGGATATTTAGATAATTAATATACTTAAATACCTTATTCGACCTAAAGTAAATCATTTTTCAAATTGCAATGAAACGCATCCTCTAGAAGAAGGAAACTAATAATGATTTCCACTAATGAGACATCTTGTTGAAAATCAATGGCATTTTTAAATTTCCTTGGAAAAAAGAGACATGTGCATTGACTAATCATCCATTTTTTGAACTAAACAAAGTTCATAGTCAAAAGCGAAGATTGAGCAACCATTAATGCACACATTCATAGATCCATTATCCATTGGATTTTTCTAGTTTAGCAACTACTCCCTCCATTCCTTAATATAAGGGACAAGAGACAAAATCACATAGACCAAGGAAAGTAATAAATTTGTCAGAAATATAAAGTAATTTTCAAAAATATCCTCATTTAATGTTAATAACTCTTCCATCATACAATTAATACAAATGAATTATATTGAAAACATAATATCTTAATTAGGGATATTTTGGGAAAAAGTCATTAAATATACCAGACAAACCCCATGTGTCCCTTATATTTTGAAACACGGAAACTCCCCCAATTGTCCCTTATATTAAAGAATGGATGGAGTATAAATTATACTCCCTCATTTATACTTCCTCCGGTCCTATATATAGGATCATTTGCCTTGATTCTAAATATAAAACCCTTTATAATATATGAAATAGTATTTATTATATATTTCCAGAAAAATGCCCCTATTAATTGTGTTCAAAGAGAAAGAAAGAGATTAAATAAGGGTAATTTTAGAAAAATATTGGGATTTTCAGAAAAATCGAGGTAATTAATTAGTTTTAATTCTAATTCTTAATCCGCGTGATTCGATTAAAATAGTTTTATATTAAGGATAAGTGAGAGTATTATCCTTTGGGATTGCACTTAATTGCTAGTCCAACTTAAATCCGTTGTTTCACGCTGAGAAACGAAGGATATATAATTGGGAGATGAAATTAGATAAAATCACAGTTAAAGGGCTACTAAGATCTAGCATAATTGGTAGTTAGTTGTGTCTCTTAAATGTATGATGTCTAGAGTTCAATTTGTTATTCTCTCCATTTTGCAAAAAAATGTTATTTTAGAGTTTTCATACTAACTAAGAAAAATATTAAATGATCTATATTATTGTAAAATTTAATAGTATTTTACTAAAATATTATTTATTTTAAATGCTTCATTTCATATTAATGAACAATAAGATAGTTAAAAAGTACTTTCTTCGATGCTAAATATAAGATCTTTTATCTTGATTCTAAATATAAAATATGTTTTAGAATACGAGGTAGTATTTATTACATATTTAAAAAAAATTCTTATTTAATTTATCCTAGAGAGAGAGAGAGAAAAAGATTAAATAAAAATAATTTTAAAAAAATATCTTAATTTTTGAAAAAATAAAGATAGTCAACTAATCTTAACTCATATTTTTAATCCGTGTGATTCAGTTAAAATGATTTTATATTAAGGATAAGAAAGAATAATAAATATTTCATTGAAATTTTAAAGTGACAATTATCTTAGATAAAATTATCTTTATAACAATGACAATTATAACTTCAGAAACTAAGAGCTGTAATTTTATGAAGAGCTTTCATAATTGTTAAGAGGATTTTTTAGTTCTAAGATTCTAAATTATCAGTAATATTATGAATTATATATCTTTAAGTGCCATTTTTTTCATTAAAAAGGGGTGTTTTTGAGGTACAGAGTCATTTTGTTTGCTAACTTCCAAGAGTTTCAAGTTGTTTTGGGCAAACCTTAAAAGTCTATTTGGTTCAATTGAGGGGTTTGGAAGGAAGAGGATTAGAGAAATTTTTAATGGAGTTGATTAAAGGGGGTTTTAAAATTTCCTTACTTGATAGAATTGGAAAAGAGAGGATTGAATATATTTTAATGAAATTTTATTTGATTTAGAAGAGGATTGAAGAGAATTGAAAGAGATTGAGTAATAAATACTCATTCCCCTCTAAAAAGCTCCAATTTTGGGAGAATTTATAAAGGAGTTGGGAGAAATTGAAAGGGATTAAATTCCTACCAATTTCCTCCAATTTTTTCAATCAAATAAGGGTAAGAATTTAATTTCCTCCAATCCCCTCTTCTTCTTTTAAAAAACTTCCAAACTTCTCAAACCAAACACTCCAATATTAAGGAGTATGTGAATTTTTCTTTTCAAAACAGTAATTCTGTCATATTAATCCTGTTTATCATATGAACTGCTTTATTTTTTTCAAAACAAAAAATAGTGAGGACATAACTTTTTTTTTTTAAATAACAAATTTATCTTTGTATTTTGTGATGAAAATTGATAGGTGCCCTTAGACCTCAATCCTACCAGACAGGCGTTATTGACATGTTGGGGGATATGCCTACTAAAACCAATAATTCAAAAGATTGTTGATCAGGCCTAAACCATATGCAGGCATTTTAATATCAAGTGAACTAAGAATTAATGTCCACTAATCAACTTAAGTGTAACAGGTTTATTTATTTATTCTTTTTTTAAAAAATAATCTATATTCTGACTACCTAATTAACTTTGGCGAACTAAAATTAAATAAAATTGACAAATTAAGAATCAAACTTGTTCGCTTCCACCGGTTAAAGTCTCCCAAAATGCATGCCTTTCTCTGCAAAATTTCTGAAAAATATATAACAGACTACCTTAATTACAGATACATAGTCAAATATATTACCAAAAATAAGCACAAAACGACACAGAGATGAAGCTTCATCTTATCCATTACTTGCCGACTATCTCAAAACGGTGATGTGTTGATGTTTACGACAATTTGATATGTTGGCAAGAAAGGAAACAAACAGTAATCCAAAGACGATAATATAACTAACTTGAAGATTGTACGTTGAAAACAAGACTCAACTGTCATCAACGAACGTACACCCATTGCACTTAATGAAGGGTTTTCTCACAGATTTGAACACTTGCTTCTCATTGTTTGGTTCTCTATTTTCTGTGACTTAATGCAACATATATATATATATATACACACACACACATTCGTCATGTCCGTTAGAGAGAGATAGTTGGTTGGTAATCCATGTATAAATATTTATATAAGTGGTGGGAATGGATTTTCTTGTCTTAGTCTCTATGAAAATGAAAGAGAAGAATGGATGGATAACAGCTTGCTGATCAATGAATCAAACACGTTTGTACTTTGTAATAAATTTGATGAAAAATTTCGCAGTTTGAATTTAAGTTGATCGTACGCGTTTTAATTTGTAAGATATCTTCGATTTTCTGTTATATCCTGTTACGTTAATGGAGATATTAACTTGAAATGGAAGCAATCTTTAATTTCGTTCCATAACAATATTATTTACATGTTGCTAAAACATGTTTTACATAACCTTTAAAGTGATAATTTACATGTTTTTTTAATGGGGATGACTGATGAGACACTAATTGTAATTATTCTTTGAATTGAACGAAACTTCCCTCCCCCGTTAATTAATATCTCTCTTTAAGAAATTGTATAATTTTCATTATTTCTTGATGTTTACTTGAGCTCTATATTTACATCTCGGAAGTTTATTAAAAATTTTCAAATAATGCAAATTGGCCAATTAAAAAAATTAATTAAGACTTACGGACTAATTTAGGTAAGTTAACCTATACCAACTAAAGGGTAAGCCAACCAATTTCATTTGGGTCCTCCCATACATATTACTTCCACCACCCCCATCATTAAGAAAATGTTTGAACTATTTATTTATCTCAAAATATAAGAGATATTAATAAAGTTTATAGAGTAATTAATATTATTTTTCTCTTATTTTCATTTCTTAAAGAATAAAAAATAAAATCACACAAATCAAAAAAATAATAAGAGCCTGTTTGATAGTGTTTTCTATTTTTTTATTCTCAAAACAGTTTTGTAAAACTGTTTTCGAGAATAAGTTTTGAAAATAAGAAAACAAAAAAATTCATTTGAATAATTGTTCTCAAAATCATAACTAGTAAGTAATAGATGAGTTATTCAAAATTTATAACTTTATCATTAATAAGGTGGGTGTATTTCACCTTTTCTTTTGTTTTCCACAACAAAAACTACAAAACAACTTAAAGTTATTCTGAGTTTTCTATTTTTTTTGTTTTTCTGTTTTCCAGAACAGTTTATAAAAAACAAGTTTACCAGACAAGTTTTTTTATTTTTCTATTTTCAAAAACAGAAAAACTGTTTCGGAAACACGAATCAAACAGGTCCTAAATTTCTTTGAAATATAAAATAGTTTCTAAAAATACACTAATTTAATAGGAATAACTTTTATATCATGCAGTTAATACAAATAAATTGTATTAGAAAAATCCATCTTAATTAGGGATTTTTCTTTAGAAAAAATATTAAATACACATGAAAAACCCCCTATATTTTTTATATTTTGATATATAAAAACTTTCCAATTATTCTTTATATTAAGGAATGGATGGAGCATGTCTTTAAGTAATTAAAGTTGTATTGACAATCAATAGTAATTAATTAGCGTCACTTCAAATTTTCAATGTGGGTAATTCTAGAAAAAATTTTGAAATTATAGTATAATTAATGAGTTTAACTACTAAAATTATTTTTTTTTATATTAATAAAATAATTATTTATTTCTTATAATTGAAAATATATAGAGTACATATTCAATAAGAAAGAATACTTATCAATCAACACATAGCTTAGCAGCAGGAGTTGCATGCAAGTTTAATTAGAAGTTTTATGTTTGGGTGCTAAGTATACAATTATTTTAAATAGGATTAGTTGAAATCTAATATCACTGCTATGAGGTGATTTGATTTTAAAAAAAATAAATAAAAAGTACTCAGAGAGATTTTTATATTATTATAATGATCATCACCATCATAAAAAATATCTCTAGGTGCATAGTAAAGGCTAACAAGAAGAAAGTTGATAATTGTGTAAAAAAAAAAATGCATTAGAAGAAGGGGAACAAAAATAAAAGGTCGGAGGTTGGAGCGGGAGGGAGGGACGGCGTGACGGAAAGTTTAAGTAACAGCTGGGACCAATGAGAGGATTACACGTCAAGCATCACCGACCATAACCACAAATCTGAATCTTGAGTGGGACCCATGCCACGTACTCGGATACACATTCTGACGTGGCGACTTCTCACTCTCTCACCTACACAACACTTCCACCAAGGCACCAACTCCCACCCACTTATTTTATTTTTCACCTTTACGCTTTTTTTCTTTCCTACATTTTCTTTTATCACTTTCTTTTTAATAAAAATTAAAAAAATAACAAATTTAATTTTTTTTCAAGTCTATATCTATATTCATCAATATATAAAAATAAATTTTATTAAATTTACTGTATGCATTGAAATATGAAAGTCTATATCTTTTATTTTTTGTCTTTTTTTTTTATAAAATAATGTTTCTTTTTTTGACCGGATGGAATAACGTTTATAATCCTTGTGTATTACACAGAACTATTGCTAATATTAAAGAAGTTTATAATTATAACAAACATATGTAAATCATACGGAATTTTTTTCCCACAATGATTTGGTCGTCTCAGTGACCGATTAATAATGATTTTCGAGAAGCATCTAATGGAAGTGTGAGTAGGCCTTAACATTTAGCTCATAATTTTATAGAATTTTTTATTTTTAAAATGCGCATCTTTAAATCAAAAGTTATATACTACATTTTAGTTTAATTTAAATTTAAATTTTTGAAATAATCACTTTCAAATGGACTTGCTCAAGAAAATGGATACAGTACTGAAAGAAATCAAACATAGAGCAAAAATTTATCCTAAAAACCAATTAACTTTAA
Organism: Adenanthera pavonina; assembly: GCA_026686845.1. Classification (NCBI taxonomy): domain Eukaryota; kingdom Viridiplantae; phylum Streptophyta; class Magnoliopsida; order Fabales; family Fabaceae; genus Adenanthera; species Adenanthera pavonina. Next base: position 44,284,707 of record JAIVEN010000001.1, on the reverse strand, counting down.
AAATTGATTAACTGATAAACCAAACTGTAAATAAGTACATCAAAAAATTATGCAAACGTAAAAGATTTTAAATTGCAATAAATTACCATGCACTAATTAACTTGCACAAAAAAAAAAGAGAAAAGAATTTTATACTACTAGTATTAATTCCGAAGGGAAAATTACGTACTACACTAACTTTTATTTAATCTTTTTTAAAGTTTTGTTAAATTAAATGAAAACATTATTCAGTTTTTATTATTTTCTATTACACACACGTATTTAGATATAATTCAACAAAGAATAACCATGGGGATAAGGATATTGGGTTGACAAATAGGTTGAAATCTAATTCTCAGAGAAAAAAAACACCAAATAAAAAAATTAGCATTCAACAATTTTTTCAAGGTTCCTTTTTTTTTGGTTTTTTTAACGTTATAGCTAAGAGAGACGATGTTGAAATTTGTAGAACAAATTCCATATATATAGATTTAAAAGATGACAAGTTTGTATCAGTTTATTATTAGGTTAGAGAGATCGAGAATATACATTGAAGAATAAAGAGAGTATGGGAAATAAGGTCCAAAGTATAATGAGGCTGCAGATATGAAATGTAACACACACAATTCAATTAACACACACACACACACACACACACATATATATATATTAATTCTTAGGTCGGGTCAATTTTCTTGTGCGTTGGTGATATTAATAGTACCAATCTATTCACAAATTAAATTGAGAAAAACATGAACGAAAATGAAATCCTACCAATTTCTATTTCCAAAACTTAAAGCATGGAATTTCACCCTCAAATTAAATTGAGAACGCACGTTTTAGCCAATAATTAAAGTTGATTAATTTGACAAATTGAGTCCACGTCCATGGTTTGATTCCGCCTGAAGTTTCTCTCTCTCTCTCTCTCTGTTTTTTTTTTATCACATTATGGTGTCTTTTATTATAAAATTGAAATGATCTATCTGCTCTTTAAATGTTTTATTCACAGAAAAAAAAAAGAAAGAAAGTTGCTCTGAAAAGCATTTTTACTATTAATGAACTCATTTTATTTTACTTTTCTTTTCTGAAAAATTTATATATTTTTTAACTCTGCCGAACTTGTTATGACTAAAGTTGTATTGTATTCATTGAAGTAGGATTTTTTTTTTTAGCTATTATTGAAACAATATAATACTACTCAAATTGTGGAAGGGGGGGACCCACCAAAGAGAGTAGTAATATATACGTGCAGGTAGGGGTACATATACCTTCCCTGTTTCATATGCATTCTCTCTGTGAATAAGACTTGTGCGGTTCTCTTGAATGATTGTGTTATGTTTTTTCATCAGTACTCACTTTTAAAAATTGTTGCAGAATTTCAACTCTGAAATTTTAGAAAAGAAAAAGTCATATGCTTATAATATACCTGAAACCTTTTATTACATCATGGTGTCGCAATAAAACCTAACAGAATCAAAATCCTTTTTTTTTCTAGGAAAAAATAGCTGATCATGAAGAATTTAGGTAAATCTTCAAAATATATATGTTCAAAATCAATTTGGAATTGCCTAACAAGGCGGGTATACATATCCCATTTCTAAAGTGCATTAGATTTTAATGCATTATATTCATCATAATCTCATTTCCTTTTTATTTCTTCTTTAACTTTGTCATATACATTTACATATACATATATTTTACGAACAAAGGACATTTAAATTATAACAATTTTATTATATTAATTGCATGCTAATTAGTTAATATACCTATCATGCAAATTAAAATTTTATCAAATTCTTACCCTCCTTTTAGATAAGAGGAAAATAAGAGAGAGAGGAAAATTTGGAGATAAAACAAAAAAGAATCTAAATATTTCCTTACCTGGATTTTTCCTTATTTGTTCTCCTAGTATTTCTCTCCCTATATTTTTTCTCCATTCCAAACAAAGCCTTATATTATTTTTAATATAATAAAAGGTTATGTGGGATCAATAGTAGTTGCTTCAAGTGGTTTATCACCTGTCTCACTTAAATGAGGTTTTGAATTCGAGTATTATGTATAGAAAAAATTGCTACCCGAAGAGCTTCACATCAATGTGATCTAACCCAATTTCATTTGAATTAGTCCGGATTGAGATCCAACTTGTAATATTAATAAAAAAAATACAGGTTGTAATTAATATGAAATATAACCATTGTTTTTGTATTAAAAGGTAATAAAAAAGTATATACATATATATAGTTAAAAAATAATAATGATAATAAATATTATTTATAAAACATAATTGATCTGGTTTTCTTAAAATTACATTTCTGGTTGACTTTAGTCAACCTAAGCTAGCCCTAGCTAGTAGTGAATTAATTAAATTTAATTCAAGCTAGCAAGGTAGGTAGTAAAATATTGTTCATGTATGCAGTTGAGTAGATGATGTAATAGTAACTGGTGGATGAATGCATGTGAAAGTTGTTTGTCGTTATTAGTGGAAAGAACAGTCAGAGAGGGCTCGTAAGTCTTTCACATAATCAAGGCATCAAAGTGAGAAACGAAACCAAGTTGGGCATACACAAACATACAGGTGGTAGAGTTTGAACAATGATTGAGTAGCTAGAGTATTATTCTCTCCTGTGAATAAAATGTACCGAATCTCCTAAAAGTGATATTTGATCCAAAATTAAGAGATTTTATAAAATTATTTGATGTATTAATTATTTTTTTATTTATATTTTTTATATATAATTAATAGGTCAGAGATAAATATTATAACAAGTATAAAAGATAATGTAATTAATAAAGATAAATAATAAAAAAATATTAAATTTTTTTATAAATTTCATAATTTAACACATTTTCTTAAAACATATGAAATAGTAAAAAATATCTTATATTCAAAATCAGAAAAAATATCTAATATGTAGTGAAAGTCAACAAAAGAATAATAATGAAATATCTAATATGTAGTGAAAGTCAACAAAAGAATAATAATGAAAGGCTTAGATGTGGGTATAGTGGGAATAATCCAGAGCTTTAATTAATTACTCTTAAATTACCATGATTTTAAATATATATAAAAATTACATATATGATATATGATATATTGGGTATGGACCAATTGGTGTTGTGACTCAATAATTAGGGGTAAGTTGCAGCTGGAATATGGAAGTATATGCCACTGTGACCGGTAAGTGGAGATACCCTGTCCAGGGGTCCACCATAACATTATATGTGAACAGTCCTCTCTCCAGCACTAATTCTATTTTAACTTGAATTCAATATCTCTCTCTCTCTTTCTCTCTATTTAGATCCTTTGTTCCGCTTAACTAATTCAATGCAAATATATATTCTATTGTATAAGATATGGCATACTGTAATATTTATAACAAATAAAATAATATTTATAAATACTTGTAGAAAATTTTATCATTTAATTAAGATATATATCTAAATATTATTGAACACTTGATTCAATTAATAAGGGATTATACTAACTTAACCAAAAGTTTTGAATTTTTACCTAAAAATGTAGTCATATTAAATACTTAGTAATATAATTTGTTACTTGAAAGAGTCCAATCCAGTTTAATCCAAATTAATATGGATTCCAATAAACCTCCAATTAAAGTAGAATAAGTTAGGAATAAAAAAAATAGTAAGTATCTAAAGATGAGGAAAGTATTTCTCCCTCAATATAGTACTTGAAAAGTATATTCAACAGTTACCTTTGTATGGCTACAGTGATCAGTTTTCACGTACGTCAGAGAAGAAAAAGAACCATAAATTAACATGTAATTAATGACAGCTTTCTTATTTATGATTTTTATATTAATGTTATAAATCATGTAATTGTATAAAAACAAGACTACTATTGATTAATAATTAAATGATACTTTCAATAATAAAAACCCATCTATGATGCATGATTAATTAATTATATGATAATAGAAAACAAATTTGTGATAGTAATCTGTAGATCTTACCAGAGAATTAATTATATACTTGATCGAGCTTGTTTACAGAAACATGGCTGGAAATATTTCTTCTTTTTTATTATTAAAAATAATGTAGAAGAATTGGATACTTCTGAGAAGTGCCCAATCATGAGATTCTACACTTCACATTTTATTCTTACAAATGTCATTGTTGAATAATTGTAGGCAAGCGAAAATAACTATGGAGCAGCAACTTATATATCCATGACACCACAAATTAAAAAGACAGATATTCTTTACAAATTTTGATGGGAATCAAACTTCCAAAAGAAAAAATGCACTTTGTGCTATCCATAAAATCCATTTATATATGGCAGTAAACGTATATGCCCTGTTTTCAGAAAAAGACTACCACCTCCAAGAATATTTATACTTTCAAAATTTCTTTCTTTTTCTTATTCACTTCAATTAGGCAATAATTAAAGCATAAAAAAAAGTATAAAGAAAGAAAGGCATAAGGTTGATTAAACACTTGTACAAGAACAAAATATAAAATACATGAGGTGAAAAAGAGCAAAAACAATAGGATAAAGTTGGTGCAATGTGGAGCATAAAGAACCAGAAAAAATGGCTTCTTTTAATATATACATAGGGAAAATATACTGTATTTTTTTATTTTCATAGTTTACTTAGATTTTAATTTAGTCTTTAATCTCTACAATTTAAAAGTTTGTTTTTAGGTCCTTAAAATTTATAAAATTTTTTATTTGGTTGAAGAAATTCTAAGTATATGTATATGATCCATGTTTATATAAGAAACAAAACTATATATAAACAATAAATAAGATCAATCACTTATTTGACAAAAATATAATGATAAGTTTAATTACATTAAAATTTTAATTACTTAATTAATTGTATATATGGACAAGAACACACATATGGAGAACATTAAAAGCGAAAAGGGATGGGAATTCAGTTCTTCAGCCCTTATATCTCTTGTCTTTAGTCTTTTCATGTAATTTTGCCACTTAAATGCTTTATACCCTTATCATTTCATATACAGTACTGTGTTGGATTCTTGATCTATTATTGTTATTACATACTTACATTCATATTCCTCCACTTTTTCCCCTTATAAGCAGTAAAATGGTGGTAAAAAAAACAAGCAATAAAAATTATTATATTAAAAATTATATGATATAATATCCATTTCTATAGGGAAAAAAAATGGATTCTGCCTTATCTATATTTCCCCTTTTCTTTATACTCTGATCTCCATTTCCATTCATTCCCAATATATCTTTTCTTAATATATGTACTTTCGGTGAAATTTTTCAACATCTATAAATATTTTTAAATACATATAAATAGAGAAACCTCCCTTTTCTAGATATGTACGTTCTCGATTTCTACAAGGTGCATTGTATTCTTACTTCGAACTGAGTTTGGTAAGTACATTACGGTGGATAATTTAGTATCTATATTTTATTCAAAAGATTCAAAATTAAAACTTTTTTTCTATAAAAAATTGAACTCTTCATCAGCCAAACGAACCAATATTAATAGAAAAATCCCACTCATTATATAGAGAGAGGGGAAGGAGGGAGAAATCTCACTTCTTTTAAGTACGTGATTTCTTGAAATTATACTCTCCCAAATTTTAATATATGACCTCTTTAACTAAATCACATAGATTAAAGATATGACTTAAATTAGTTAACTATCTTAATATTTTAAAAAATTATAACATTTTTTTTAAAACTACCCTTATGCGATTTATTTCTCTCTCTTCAACCCTTAATTATAAATAGAGGTATTTTTTTAGTAGTATATTATTTAGTATTTTATAAAGGGTCCTATATTTATGACTAAATAAAAACTCTATATTTAGAATAAAAAAGAGTATTGAATATTGATTAATTTAAATTGAACTCAATGCAACAACAGTTGGACAAGATTTAATGCATAGTCACTGGATCAAGTCTATTTCTTGTATATAACCAATGAATAAATTTCAATGAGCTTAAAATGATGTAAGTAATTGGAACTCTCATCTTTAAAACAAGTGATTTAGGGATTTGATTATTTGCTTTTATGTATAATGCAAATTTAGTTGAGAAAGATCTCACTCCTCCGTATATATCCCGTAGAAGTTTCAACCATATTCTTGGTCACTTAGACGAGAGAGGCCAGTGAGTAGAAAAGTCCGAGTTAGAGACGAAAGGGGGTAATGATAGTGTGAGGTCAACAGACATGGCAAGAGAGCATAATGAAAGGGAAGAATATTACAAAGAGAGTGTAGGAGGTGTCGTTGTATTGTACGTACTAAGTGGTCATCATCAAGCATATGAAATTGATCCCTAAGTGTGAGTGTGTGAGTGTGTGTGTGTGTGTGTGTGTAATATTGACCTCTCATGGCTATAGCTTCCTTTTCGATCCCATGGTGAGATGGTCCCTCATTGATCTGAATTCTTCAATTGTGTACTTGTTTGTCGTATGGTCTTTCTATTTGGCCCTTTGTTAGCCTCTCATAGTGCACATCTCACCCTACACAACTTCCATGTCCTAACATAAACGTACCAACAAAAAAGCGTGCACATCATCGCCAAACATTACACACACACAATCAACACACCAGTAGACACACAGTAGTCTTAATGGAATCATGAGCTCTTGTGTGAAAATGTTGCCACTACCAAACATATATATGCATATAATTAAGTGACAAATGAAAACGACATTGTAAATGCACTTTTTTAAAAAAATTAACAAAAAAAAATTCTCTTCGACTAAAATTAAAATTTAGATTTGAAATGTTCACGAACGGTTCAGAAATAAGCAAAGGGGACTATTTTTTCAAAACGAAATAAAAAAAAATAATTCTTTACGGTCAGAAATGAAATGCCCAACTCTCTGAGTATTACTATTAAATTCTCACTAAATTAAATGGTCTTTTTCATCTGTATAAATGAATAATTATATTCTTTTCATACTATATTGTTCCTTTTTTAATTTATTATTCCATTTGGTATGCAAAATTAAATATAGAGAAAATTGAAATAAAAAATGTGATTTTATAGATGTAAAATGACTTTTAATTATTTTATGAAAAGTAATAGAAAGAAATAATTATGGTTAATCAATCTCATAATAACGAGAATATAATGTTATATATATTTAATTTGAATTCATTCGAATTATATATTTATATTATTTGTTTAATTAAATATATCTTAATTGAGTGTGGTCCTTATCTTTAAGAAAAAATATTGTCAATTGAGTGATTTTAAGAAATAAGAGATAAAATCAGTCATAATTTTATTTTTATCTTTATTTGAATTCAAATTCAAATTCAAACTTAATAACTTATAATGGCCAATGTTATTAAATAGAGACAGACTGATGAGTTGAGCTTAACATACGATTTGATTCTTTGACTAGTTGAAACTAAATATCATATTCCATCACTGAGTCTCATAACTAGTTGAAAGAACTGTTTGCATAGATTATTTTCTTATATTTCCTTTTAACTATTTTTATATGTGATTTCAGATCTAATATTTAGATTAAATAACTCTAAAGATATTTATATCAGATCATCTAGCATAACAAGAGATATTTATAAAGTCTTCCGCTGCTATTCTACATCATGGGAAAATTCAATATATGAAATTTATATTAAAATTAAAATTAAATTTGTCTCTATATTATAGGGTAATCAAAGTATTGAAAGTATGACTTCCACGCAAAAGAAATAACAATAGAATAAATTTTTAAATAAATAAAAAACTCAAAATTATTTTCTAAATGATGAAATAATTTATTAATAAATTATTCTATGAATGTTCAAATAATGGAGAGCTGCAGATCAGTTCAGGCACATGCTAAGTTGACCATAGTCGCAATACGAACAAAATAAGTTCACATGTCTTATGGTTCGGTCACTAAATTCCACGTAATGCAATAATACAAGAATTAAAATATTCGTATAAAAGTATTTAAGTATGCATTCAAAGTAAAATATATACTACAACATAATAACATATTACTAGTATATGAATATCGGTACAATCAATATTCCAGGATAAAACTGTTGTCAGAGTCTTGATGACAATGATTGAAGTCTTTAATTAATAAATTCATGTTGCAATATTTGCTGGAACTTAAAAAATCAATAAATTGATCTGGTAAATTCAAATGAGCATGAAATAATCAAACAAGTAACACGGGTCTCGAAAATGAGATTTTTTTTTTCACTGTATGATTCAATAGTTTTTTTTTAAAGAAAAATATTTTTTTTACGAGTTAGGTATTCAAATCCAACCAAAATTCCATATACTTATACATAGTAAATAAAATAATATAATTTATATACTTGCATAATTCAGCTAGCAATTCATGAATATTATATACATGTACCTAGCTACAGACCAATATTCCACTAGACCATTCTATTCATATATATAGTTTAAGGGGAAGTTGCATCTAATTATTTATTTATTTATTTTGCCGTCCATTGTATAGTCTTCTTGAATCTTGAAAAATCGCAACGTATCAACTCGTAATTGATTAATTTTTATTGAAATAAGTTCCTATTTTTTAAATCTTAAAAGTTTAATCATGTAGAATTAATTAATCATTAAAATAAAACCAATAGTCAATACATCATCTCCATAATTTAATTACATTTGTCTTATTTGCTGCATGTTTTATCAGAGCTACATCTCAACTCTGATTTCTAATTGTTAGTTAGATTAGAGAAGGCATTATAATGGACGAAAGTTGCAAGTTATTAATTTGAAAAAGAAAAAAGTTTTTAGACGTACAATTTGTTATACAAGTTGTGAATTGTTTGGTTAATTTTTCTAATTATTTTTTGTCATAAATTAGGAATATCTTTTACTAAAAGAGAGTCTAATCTTTATTGAGATACCGAAGACAAAAAGTATATTTTTCTCAGTTGGCTAAGGTTACTCTTTACATAAAAATTGAGAATTGAACCTCAATTACATGCTCAGGAGAACTTTATTTGGTTTGTAATTTTAAGATTAATCTATACAAATATAGATGTAGGAAGTCAATTTGAATTATTATTATTAAGAGATAGTGAAGAGTGGAAAGTGAAATCAAAGAAGACGGCCAAGTTGAAGAGAAGGAAGGATCAAAGTCATCAAGTTGAGGCGCCAACTGCACAGTGCTCTTCCTCCATCCCAATTTCGCTTTACCGACAAAACCAAACTCACTATAAATAAAAGTAAATTGTTTTATATTAAGAAACAATAAAAATTTTGGAAGAGGTGTTGTAAAAAGTGATGGAGGGAGTACTATTATTTACATGAATTTAAATATTTAGAAAAATTATTATCACACTTTGACTGTCAGTGAATCATTTAATTAACATTATCCCATTCACCAAAAAACAATCCCAGTATACAGACAGAGAGAGAGAGAGTTAAATTGAATTGAAAGAAATTAAAAGAGGACGCGTTCACCAAAGCATAGGCAGAGTGTGAAACTGCGTGAGGGATATGAATATATGTAGTTATCCAAAATGGTCCAATCCAATTCCTCTGTATTTCCTCTTCCTTCCGTCTTCTCACCATCATCATCACCTCTCTCTTACGTTGTCTACCTTAGTACCCCACCTAGATTCTAAATTCATACAAAAAGAAAATCTCCGTAATAAAATAGCCTAGACCATGCTAAAAATTTGTTGGAAAAAAAAAACCATGCTAAAAAATTTTACAACTCGTAATTTAAAATTGAAATTGATTTACTTTTTTACAATTTTTAAATAACTTTCAAATAGCACAAGATATATTCCCTCTAATTTAAAATATAAATTTTTTAACTAATTATACATGAATTAAAAAAAATACTCTTATCTATTAAATTTATTAAAAATATATTATTTTTAATAGTATTCCTATTTAATATATTTTATTTAAAATTTGTTATGTTTCTTATATTTAATTATAAATAAGAATAAAATAAAAAAATAATATTTAATTTTTTAAAAATTATTAAATAAAAATTATATTTTAAAAAAAGTTGTTAAAAGAGAAGTTATAATTTGGAAAGGAGGAAATATATTTGTTTACTATATCTATTTTTTTGTTGTACCAATAAATATATTTCTTTCTCTCTCTCTCTCTACAGTATTTTCTTTTCTTCTTAATATAATATTCTTTTAATATAATATCCTTTTAATCGAAACACACAAATTAAAAATTAAAATTAAAACTAATTAATTACCATAATTTTTTTAAAAATTTTATTATTTTTTTAAAATTATTCTTATTTAATCTTTCTCTTTCTTTTTGAATACATTAAGTAAGGATATTTTTTTAGAAATGTAAAATAAATACTATCTCATATATTATAAAAGGTCTTATATTTATGATCAAAATAAGATCCTATATATATAGGATCAGAGAAAGTATTTATTAATGAATAAAAAAGACCATGGCTTCAATCACCTGCAGCTCCTCCACACATGAGAAGTAAAAACGAGGGAGAAATGAAGGGCATGTTTAATTGGTGTTTTGAAAACAGAAAACTGTTTTCAAAAAGAGAAAACTCAGAAAACTTATTTGATAAACCTGTTTTTTATAAACTGTTCTGGAAAATAGAAAAATAAAAAAACAGAAAACTCAGAACGTCTTTTAGATGTTTTGTAGTTTTTATTCTGGAAAACACAAGAAAATGTGAAAATTACATACCTCATTAATAGTAAAGTTATAAATTTTGAATAATTTATCTATCACTTACTAGTTATGATTATGAGAACAACTATTCAAATAAATTTTTTTATTTTCTTATTTTCAAAACTTATTCTCGAAAACAGTTTTACAAAACTGTTTTAAAAACAATAAAAAAAAATACTGTCAAACAGGCTCAAAATGTCGGACGGGGAGAGATTTTCTCCTCCCATGCTTTAATCAATGAAAGAAAATAAAGTGGAAAAACATATTAATTTCACAATCATAATAATATTTGTGTTATTTTCAAAAAAATATTTATATATAATAAAACTTATTATTCTACTACATTATTTATATAATTTTTATAGAATATTATTTGATGAAATTAAAATATAATTTTAATTTATAATTATTTTATCTAATTTTATTTTTTATTTCAAAAATTATAAAATATATTTAAAAAATATAAAATTATAGTTAATTTTGGAAGAAAAATTTTCTTTTTAAATTTTCTCCATTTTTAGAAAAAAAAAGTTGGGAAAAAATATGCAAGGCACATTCCTGTTTCCTCTCATTCTTTTTTCTCCCTCCATCCAAGCATAGGTTAACCTCATGCTCCCCCATGATAATCTGCACTCAACATTTACACATCATATTAACAATAAAATACTACTCCCTCTCGTTCTAAGTATATGGGAATTGGAAGAGAATTGTTTTATTCCAAATTATAAAGCGTAAATAGTTTATGGCTAATATATTAAGATATTCATATATTAAAATTTATAAAATGTTAAGTAAATATGCCTGGACTCTACCTATAATAATTATTATTTATTAATGAATGGAAATATAGTCCATAAATAATTAATATTTCATTAAAAATTTAAATCAATAATAGATATACTAAATATATCAGACATCTTGTAATGGTTCATAATTATATTTACCAAAAAATTTCACATATAAATATATAGCCACGCAGTATAAATTATGTGGATAAAAAGAGGAATGAGTTAAATGAGAGGATAATATATAAAACGATAGGAAAATAGTAATATCTCTATAAAATAATATATAATAATAAAAAGAATACGCGTTGTCCGTTGGTCGACAGTCTGATGAAGGAGTTGATGGGAAGATGACCGAATGACGTCAAGACGTCGTCGTCGCGTTCGGCATCCTCATTGCCTTCAAGTCCGTCGGTCTCTGGGGCCCACATAGAGTCAACGCGTTAACTGCCTTCTTTTACTTCCCAAACCTCCCTCATTCTTTCACCAAAAATTCCATTCAATTACTAGTAATTGTTTTTCTTTGCTTTACATTTTTCCTTCCTTACTTTCTTTTTCTCTTTCTCTTTTTTTCCTTTCCCTTGATAAAATAAGGTTGAACTTGAAGTTCAAAAGGAAAAAATATAACATATAAAATCTACATCACACTACATTATTCACAAACAGTTACCAGTGCAATTCATTTTTTAAATTCCTCTCATGCACATAAAATATTTAGTAATTATAAAGATATTTTAAGAAACATGAATTTTTCATGTTTGTGAATAAATATTCTGTTTTAATTTTATTTATTTTCAATTTAATTATCATTATCTTATATTTTAATCATATCTCTTAATTTAATCTTATAATATTTTTCTTGAATTTTAAGAAATTATTTTAATTTTTTTTTGCAATCAAATTAAAATATTTGATGAAAAATATTTTATGCACCCACACAAAATATCACTAGTAAATTAACTGTATTAATCTCTCACTAACAATCAAGCTGCCACGTAATCTTTTAATTTAATATCGTGATAGTCTTAGAAAGAAAAACAACAATCTGAGTGATTTTTGTAAATTAAAGTACTACATTAAATTAAATAAATTAAAATTAAGAAATAAAAAAGAAACAGGAGGTCACATTCAAAAATGATATTTGAAAAAGAAAATGTTAGAGAGTAAACATAAAATTTTGGATAAAATTAAAGGATGAAATTAAAAAATGAAATTCAGGAGAAAAAAAAGTTAAAAATGAAATAAAAATAGTTAATTTGAGTATACAGTCTTGGACTTGGTCAATAAAAAAAAAGGACAAAGTAAAAAACTTAAAGTGAAATTTGATTTTTAGAATTTTTTAGAATAAAATATGAGAACACTATTTTTTTCTTCTTTTTGTAGCAAATTAAAAATGAAACAGCTACACTTTAGACGTGGATAATTGGTTTGGATATATTGCTACAGGTCAAATTCCTACTTTGGAATATTTATATATAATTTAGGATTAATAATACTGTCTTTTTCCACACTCCTTTTGATTTAAAAACAAACATTCTGACGTGGATTACAGACCTCAATTAATGCATTGCTAAATTAGTATTTCTTTTTTAAGTAATTAAGTATCCGCATCCATTGTCTTTGTTGATTCCTTGAACAAGTGGTATTTTATATATATATATATATAGCTAATATTGAGTGTACTAATTAGTTAATGAGTCTGAGTCAAAAGCATAGTGCAAGCAAACTCAGTTCATACTTCATACTTGAAACACATTCTAATTAGGTGGTCAAATGTTGGGGATGGGTCAAATTAAATCGGACTCATTTTCTAAAATAATATTCCCTCTATTTCTTTATATAATTCTTCTAAGATTTTAACTAACAGAATAAAAACCATAATTAAAATATTAGAATTATTTTTTTTAATTTTTTAATGTATATACTTAATTTATTGCTATCTAATTTTATGACTAATGTGTAAGATAATTAATGAAAATAAAGGTATAATTAAAAAAACAAAAATTAATCTTGTTTTGAACTTTTAAAGGGCATATAAAAAGAAACAATTTTTTCAAACAGAATTTATAAATAGAAACAAGAAAGAGTAGGCTTGAACGTATATTTAACTTGAAGATTGTGTTTAGTTGTATCAAAATTTTATATTTCTGAAATAAATTTGAAACAAATTTCATCTAAAAAGAAAAACACCAGCTTAATTTTGGTCGCCATCATTAGAAGATTGAAGACCCAAGTGTGCGATTCGCGAGTGTGAACTTGTTGAACCGGATTCAAATTTTAGACCGGTCATGGAATTAGAAAAGTCGTCGTAGATTAATTAATTGTTTCTGTGGAATTAATAGAGACTGGAATTTTTTTCCACTTTATCCTAAACAAACTTATTAAAGGATGGATTATATCCATATCCTTTGAAATAAAGCATTGTTCATTATTTTTCCTTTTCTTGCACTCAAACTAAAACAACACCTTATCTGATTCAAAATATTTTGGATCAGCTCAACAAACTGAATTTATTTACCCTCTGATTTTTACACCCAGAACAAAAATAAATTTAAAGCCATTAAATGTATCTTAATTTATTGAATTAAATTTGATGGATGACAATGAAGTGAATACAGCCTAGATAGCTGGGAAACTAGTGGCCCCTCCATGCTCTGAATTTTATGGAAGTTTGCGTTGAAAAGATGAGAAAAATCCATTCAAGTTTTGTTTTTGTAGGCTTCACAGCCTCAGACAAAAACACAAGAATCCAGAGCAGTAACTGAGAAATTAGTACTAAGTTGGTGTTTTTCTCAGAAATGTGAAAGTCAAATGTTACTATGAATGATTTTTTTTTTGCCACTAATATGGATGAATTTTTAAAAAAGAAAAATAACGAAAGTTTATGTGAACCGATCTAATGCCTCACTAAAGTTAGGATAGATTTTATGATTCAAAAAATACTTACATTAATATGCTTATAGATTAAGCAATGAAATTTTAATCCACATTTTTGTAAAATACTTCCTCTAGTCTAAAATATAAAGAATTTTTTATAATTTTTTTTAATTCATAACATAAAGTATTATATAATATCTAGTAGTAGTTTATTTTTTTTCCCTATTCATTATTGATAACTTATAATAGAAAATAGTGGAAACAACTTTAATTATTGGTAATTAATAAGGGTAAAAATAAAATGTTGAGTTTTTTTAGAATGTAACCAACTTTTCTTAATATGTGTGAAGTAATTGGAAATCACTTATATTTAAGACCGAAGGGAGTACTCCCTCCGAATCTTTTTATAAAGGACTTTCAACTACTTTATGTAGATTAAGGAAGTTAATTACCTTCTTAAAATAAAAAAAATAAATATTTTTTTTTATCCCTATTTAATATATTAATGCAATTCATATTAAATATCATTTAACCAATTGAAAGTGTTTCTTTCACCCAAAAAATCTAATAATAATTTATGATAAGAAATAAATAATGAGATTAAAATAGAAAAAATTTCATTAAATATTACAAGGTTTTATATAAAAAGAACCAGAAAAAATTTTTAAAAGATCCTTTATAAAAAGAATCGGATAGAGTATGAGTCAATTTTTTTCAAGTTGGGCAAACACGCCCTTTGGCGGCATGAATGGATGAATCTTCTACATCTATCCTACTTTAAAAGTGGTGAATTTATTTGAATATTATAGATTTAATTTAAAGATGATTATATCTGATATATCCGGTCAAAATTAAAGAGAATAGTAAATCTCACTTATAATTAGTGTCATGCCCCTCAATTAATGACACATAAGACGGATCTCTGTGTCTTAAAAGATAAGGACCTTGGCCACCCCTGACCCCAGATCATTCCTTTAATTACAGTTACATGCATGCGGTCTTCCTCTTATAAATTCACCACCCTCCCCTTCTTCCGCCATTGAACCATCAACACTCACTTCCATTCACTTCTTCTGTTTCTTTCTCTCTTTCTCCTTCTCATGGGTACTAAGCAGAACGATATTGCTAAGCCTTCTTCCCTTCAGGTTGAGCCTGCTGCCTCTCCGCCGGAGTCTAGCCCTCTCCGGAAAATCATCACGGTTGCTTCCATTGCCGCCGGGGTTCAATTCGGATGGGCTCTTCAGCTCTCCTTGTTGACTCCCTATGTCCAGCTTCTCGGTATTCCTCACACTTGGGCTGCTTTCATATGGCTCTGTGGTCCGATCTCCGGTATGCTAGTTCAACCGGTCGTCGGTTACCACAGTGACCGATGCACCTCCCGGTTCGGCCGCCGACGTCCGTTTATCGCGGGCGGCGCACTCGCTGTTGCCATCGCTGTTTTCTTGATCGGTTACGCCGCTGACATCGGTCACATGTTCGGCGACTCGCTGCAGAAGAAAACGCGGCCGCGAGCCATCGTGATCTTCGTCGTTGGATTCTGGATCCTCGACGTGGCCAACAACATGCTTCAAGGACCGTGCCGGGCTCTGCTGGCCGACCTCGCCGCCGGCGACCACCGGAAGACGCGCACGGCGAACGCTTTCTTCTCATTCTTCATGGCCGTCGGGAACGTCCTCGGATACGCCGCCGGAGCTTACAGTAAGCTCCACTACATGTTTCCGTTCACGAAAACCAAAGCCTGCGACGTGTACTGCGCGAACCTAAAGAGCTGCTTCTTCCTCTCCATCGCTCTTCTCCTCATTCTCACGACGGCGGCTCTGGTCTACGTGAAGGAGAAGGCGCTTCCGAAGGGAGGTGGCGGAAACGATGGGGATGATTCGGTGAGCGAGGGAACAGGCGGCTTACAGTGCTTCGGGCAAATGTTCGGTGCGTTCCGTGAGCTCAAGAGGCCGATGTGGATTTTACTCCTGGTGACGTGTCTCAATTGGATTGCTTGGTTCCCTTTCTTGCTGTTCGACACTGATTGGATGGGAAGAGAGGTGTACGGGGGAACCGTTGGGGAAGGTAAGGCGTACGATAAGGGGGTGCGCGCGGGTGCATTGGGGCTTATGCTCAACTCGGTGGTGCTGGGTGTGGTGTCGTTGGGGATGGAGGTGTTGGCGCGTGGGGTTGGGGGCGTGAAGAGATTGTGGGGAATCGTGAACTTTATTCTCGCCGTGTGTTTGGCCATGACGGTGTTGATAACCAAGTTGGCCGAGCACTCACGGCGGTACGCCGCCGGCTCTCACGATCCTCTGCCACCAACCACCGGGGTTAAGGCCGGCGCGTTAGCTCTCTTTTCGGTGCTCGGAATTCCACTGGCGGTGAGTGGCTGGCTGGTTAATTTGTTTTTATGTGATTTATGCTTTTTTCTGTTAATTTAAAATTTTAATTTACTGTTATTAAAATGGGATTGGGTAAGTTCTTACTTGTGATGGAGAGAAACCGAGAAGTTTGGGATTTTTCCTTCATGCATGAATGAGGACATGTGGGGGGATGATCCCAAGAGATTTTTGCAAATTCTTCTTTTGTATTTTTATGGGGCCTATTGCATAGATGAACTGGTTAAAAACAGGAAAACAGGTGGACGTTGTTGCATGAATTGCCGCTGCATCACACACAATTTTTTTAGATTTTTCTTTTAGAAGAATATTTTATTAACACAGGTTTTGTTTGGATTGATTTAAATTCCAAGTTATTATGAAAAATAATATCTCATGAAAATTAGGCATTATTGTTAAATTTGATAGGCCTATTAGGTACACTATTAAAGAATTGCATAAGAACAGCCTAATATTCCTTCATAGCTGTAGAGAATTATTAGAAGAAAAGTTTGAAATTTTTGTCCAAGTATGTGGAAGATACTAAAGTGAAGTGATCATACTTGTGCAGATTACTTACAGTATCCCGTTTGCTCTAGCCTCCATATTCTCCAACTCTTCAGGTGCAGGCCAAGGTAAAAAAATGAATCATTTTTTTTAATCTAAAATAAAACCCACTTAAAAATTGACATTAACTAGTTCATATAACCCATTTCCTTTAAACTTTCAAATTTTCAGGGTTATCTTTGGGAGTTCTTAATCTGGCAATCGTCATACCACAGGTAATTAATTAAAGTTCATTTCTTTCCCAAACAGTTAAATTTTTCAAACTTATAATTCTTATATTAATAAATTAATTATCGATGTTTTTGCAAACAGATGTTTGTGTCTGTAGTGAGCGGACCATGGGATGCCTTGTTTGGTGGTGGCAACTTGCCGGCGTTTGTGGTGGGTGCCATTTCTGCTACAATCAGTGGGATATTATCGATCTTCTTGTTGCCGTCTCCACCGCCGGACCTGGCCAAAACGATGAACACAGCCGGAGGCTTCCATTAGAGAGAGAATAATTAATGACCTTTTTAGTTTTTGGGTTTTCCCTTCCTAGCTGGGGTCCCAGGTCTTAAATATATGGTTTAAGCCTCTCTCATGTTGTGTCCAAATCCAACAAATGCTGGAATTTAAAACTGCCATGTTTGTGGCAACAAAGTGATGATCAATGACTCTAAAAGGGGTCATTTTTATTGTAAAGTTTGATAAAGAATTTGTGTAATTAGGAGGACCCCAAAATGCCTTGTTTATTTTTGAAGCATTGGGTCCATTTTGGGGTGCTTTGAACTTCAAATGGTGATAGGGAAAGTAAGTAAAGTAAGCCAAGGACTTCAATGATCAATAATGTCTTAGGGGTGGGGTGGGGGCCGAATGGTTTTAGGTGAACCGAACCGGACAAAGGCTCCTGATCCGGTGTTTCCCACTTTTCTGCCTTATATCTTTGTTGCTTGCTGCTAATAAAACAATCTCTCTCTCATCAGCTTCCATTATTAAGCAACTTGTGTGCGCTCTAAATATTTTCAAATCAATCTTTTGTGTTTTCCTCCTCAGTGCTCACAACAATCTGTGTTTGCTTTTTACCTTCATTACTACCTGAATGATTTGGTATAAAATTAACATCGGAACTATACTTGATCGTTTTGTTTTGGCTAACGTGGCATGTCTTAAGAAGAGGAGACAAATATTTAGATATATAAAAGAGAAGATAAATTATGAAGATTAATACGAAATAAAGTAGATGCAAAAATAATAACGGAAAATTAATTTTAAAAAATATACAAAAAAATAAATAATATGACTTAAAAATCTAAGATCTGCATATCTTGTTGAAAGAGATTAAATTCTTTTTAAGATAACGGATAAAAGTTCAAAATGAAAAGCTCTCACTTCCTTAACAATTTTAATTTTAATTTTTGCACAAAGAATAAAGTTAATTTTGTTTGTAAAACAAACATGTCACTTGCCATGCCAATATTAAAAATCAAGAGAAAACAATCTAACCTCACATATGAGCATGAATTCAAATCTCCTTAAAGCCGTCAAAAATCCCACTACCTCCCCCTCATACCAATCATCACAAATTTTTTTTTTTTAGAAAATACACATCTTATATGTTACACTGAATGAATGAGAATAAAAAATAAATAGAAAAATAGTTTTAAAGATGAAAAATTATGCGATTTAAAAAAAATAATTAAAAATAATTTGTAAAAATATACATTTTATTCCTTAATTTTGAAATAGATTTCATTTTAATTCTTTAACTTTTAAAAGTTTTATTATAAGGATTTAATTTTAAAGATGTGATCAAAAACTTCTTGAACTTAACACCATTAAATAAGTTAACAAAAAATTTATTTAAATTCATCTAATCACTGTTATTATACATTAATTAATATAATAATTATAATTACCATTTTTTAGACTCAAAATAAATAATTAGTACATTAGAAAAATAAAAAAAGTTAAAAAATATGTTAATTTAAGACATTAAAAATTATAACCTTAAAATAAATTATTTTTAAAATATTTTGGTAAAATATTTAAAATTATTATATTAAAATTAATAATTTTTATTTATTTTGCACAAGTTGATAAGTAGAAAAATTTAACTTAAGAATATAAGTATAAAAAATAAATATTTAAAACCTAAAAATAAAAATTTTGACTTTAAGGTTGTAATCTTTAACCTCTTCTATTAACATATTTTAAAAGTAGTAAATATTTAAGTTTTAAAATTATTTTTGTTACAATTTTTATATTAATTAATACATAATAATATTAATGATGTGACTTTTAAATAGTTAAATTATCATTTTAACTAAAATAATTATTTCATAATAATCGTAGAAGTATAATAAAATTTAAAAAAAAAAAGACAAGAAAAAACATTTCCGATTGCTTGAGCTTAAAAATATAATAATTATAAAAGTATAATAAACCTTTTGACTGTTCTATCCTCTCCCGTAGTCTCTCTGTAAAAATTGTCTTCTTGATCTACTTCTACGGCTCCAATACAAGAGAGGTAAACAGGGGAGGCATTTAGTATCTGTACTGTAAGATCAAGTTGCTTCAGACAATAACGAAATAGAAAATGCCTTATTTCTCAAAACAAAATTTCAGTAGTCACCGATTGAAATATCTCTTGAGGCTTACAACAAGTGCAGGTAAAAAAGACTGATCGTCACCCATGAAAGTTCCTACTTTTCGTCAAATTAAATATATTTTACATAAGATTTAGCAAGTCGATCGCAAGCAGGAATTAAAATTATCCTAGCTTCAAATTAAAGCGCCAAAGTCAACACTGAATTAATATCTACTATTTCAATCCTAAAATTTTGCACTCAGCTGAATTAAAGCAAGAGAGGGGACAGCATTTTTAAACTGCCCTCGAGCACATTGGAACAAAGGTTAAAATACAGAAATTGAGAATCAGGATGCCACACGTTTCCCAAGAACACACAGTATCAATAACAGTTTTTAAGTGCAGGATTTCAGACCCAAGACAAAGAACATTTGGCAAAAACTTATGCTGATAAGTATCTATCAACTCCTACTCAAGGTAGCATAAAGACTATGGATATTTTGGCAAGAAAAAAATTAACCAAAACTGAATTTACAGCAGTCCAATTCCTAGTTATAAATCCCAGAATTTCATTTAAGCGTTAACACACCAAAAGCAGAATCAATGTATAACGTTAGGCCCACGTGAACACACGGAGACATAATCAGAGCTAAAACTCATCCAAACTGGAAAAAAATCATACGTCTTGGTCCTACTTTTCTTCATACAGTTGAAACACTGAGATGCAATGAAAGTATAGGAGTTGAAATATCTCTTGAGGTGAGCCACAAATGTAGGTAAAAAAGGCGGATCATCACTCATTAAAGATCCCCCATTCAAATATATTTTGCTTATAGCAAGATCAATCACAAGAAGGAATTAAAATTATCCTAGTTCCAAATTAAGGCATCAAAGTCAACGTAAATTAATATCTTTTTCAATCCTAAAATTTTGCACTCAACTGAATCAAAGCAAGAGTGGTGACGACATTTTTTAAACAGCTTTTTTTTTTTTATATACAAATTTTTAAACAGCTTCTGAGCACACTGAAATTGGCAGAAGCGTTAGGTGCAGAAATTTAGAATCAAGATGCCACACATTTCACAAGATCGCAGTAAATTAATAACAGCATATGAGTGCAAAATTTCAGACCCAAGACAAAGAACATTTGGCAAAAACTTAGGCGGATAAGTATCTACCAACACCCACTCAACATAGCATAAAAACAAGAAATTTTGGTAAGAAAAAATAACCATCAAAACTGAATTTACAGCAGTTCAACTCCTATTTATAAATCCCAGAATTTAGCCCGCAATTTCACTTCACAAAGAGCAATAATCTTTGGTAAAATTCACCCAAACTATTGGGGAAAAAATAAAAAACCATATATCCTAAATCCTTCTTTTCTCCTCACAGTTGAAACACTGAGATGCAGCGCATGTACAGGAGTTGAAGACCATTCTGCAGAGCATCCCGGACTTACGAAAATTCGAAACTCAGAACAAAATGCATATACCCACTTTCGTCCAACATCGTCATGCATAATACAGAAACGGAAAAAGAGATCATCACTCAGAATGCCTACACTTAACCAAAAATTACATTAAGTGCAATCTAAATAGCATTAATTGTTTAAGTTATACAGTCATGAGAAAGTAGTTGAAGTTGAGCTTTCAACACACATGCACGCCTCAACCCAAATTAAACTCTCAATCATGAAGAATCAAAGATGAAATTGGATGGAATGAGATGATTTACCTCCATAGCGTATGGCACGTAATTTAACCCAAGCAAGGGCAAAACTCAACTTTGATTCACCCATATCAACCAATTGAATACAGCCTAAGTGCTATTGGCCCCTCTCCGCATTGTATTTTAAGGAAGTTTGTGTTGTAACAGAAAGAACCATATCATTTTTTATTTTGTTTACAGAAAAGAAGCTAAAAAGCTCGAACACAAACAGAACGAGCCAGAGCAGCGACTAAATAACTGAAATGAAAGTTGGAGTTTTTAACATAAAAGTGAAAGTCAAAGGTTACGATAAGGTGTACAGTTATCTTCAATATTTTCAAGCGAATTTAGCAAATAGTGGTAGCCTACGTTTCTCCTTACAGTTGAAACAGTGAGTTGAAGTCCATTCTGCAGAGCATACCCAAGGCTTCAACGATTTTACTAAACTTTTCTTATGAAAACTCCAAGCTCAGGACAACATGAATACAGCAAAATTTCGGCCAACATAATCATGCAGAATACAGAAAGAGATCATCACTTAGAATGCCAACACCTAATAGATAACCAAAAATCACGGCAAGTGCAATCTGAATAGCATTAATTGTTCAAGTTATAAAGTCATGTAGCAAGCAGAGGAGATTTGAAGCTGCACTTTCAGCACAAACGCTCTCCTCCACGCAACCAAATTTAAATCAAAGAGAGTCAGACATGAAATTGGACAGAATAAGATGATATACCTCGGTAGCGGATGGCACGTTATTTAACACGAAAGGAAGGGTCCCAACTTTGATTCACCCATACCAATAAGGCAAAAACACAACCAAGGTGAATACAACCTAAGTACTAGCGGCCCCTCTCTACACTGTATTTTGTGGAAGTGTGAGAGACACATCCATATTTTGCCTATAGAAAGAAGTTAAAAAGCCTGAACATAAACAGAACGAGCCAGAGCAGCGGCTGAATAACTGAAATGAAAGTTGGAGTTTTTAACATAAATGTGGAAGTCAAGAAATATATCTATAATATTTTCACGCGAGTTTAGTAAATAATGGTAGTAAATGACTAAATGTAATGTTAAGATTATATGTTAAATTTCTCAGTCAATTTTAGGTGAGTATCTCTTTTTGTGCCATAAAGATAAGGACCTGACCAACTTTTCGGCCCTCGCCCACCGGTCCCCACTTTCCCGAGATTCTGGTCTTAATTACAGTTCCATGCAAACCCATCCCTTCCTCCTCGTTATAAATTCACCGACTCTCTCCTTCTTGCTCCATTAAACCGATAAAACCACACTCAGTTCACTTCTATTGTTTCTGTCATCACTCATGGATGCTAAGCAAAATAACACCAAGCCTCCTTCTCTTCACGTTGAACCAGCTGCCTCTCCACCGGAGTCTAGCCCTCTCCGGAAAATTATTGTCGTCGCCTCGATTGCCGCCGGAATCAATTTCGGATGGGCTCTACAGCTTTCCTTGCTAACTCCTTACGTCCAGCTTCTAGGTACTCCCCACTTTTGGTCTTCCTTCATTTGGCTCTGCGGTCCAGTCTCCGGCCTGTTGGTTCAACCAGTTGTTGGTTACCACAGCGACCGCTGCACCTCCCGCTTCGGCCGCCGTCGCCCTTTCATCCTCATTGGAGCACTCGCAGTCGCTATTGCTGTTTTTTTCATCGGTTACTCCGCTGATCTCGGCTACAAGATGGGCGACTCTCTCGACAAAAAAACGAGACCGCGATCCATCGCTATCTTCGTCACCGGATTCTGGATTCTCGACGTAGCCAACAACATGCTACAAGGCCCGTGCCGAGCTCTATTAGCCGACCTCGCCGCCGGGGACCAGCGCAAGACGCGAACGGCCAACGGATTCTTCTCGTTCTTCATGGCCGTCGGAAACGTCCTCGGCTACGCCGCCGGAGCCGACGCCAAGCTCTACAAGTTCTTCGCCTTCACCAAAACTAAGGCCTGCAACGATTACTGTGCAAACCTAAAGAGCTGCTTCTTCATCTCCATCGCACTTCTCATCTTTGTCACAATTGTCGCTGTCATCTACGTGAAGGAGAAGCCACTTGAATCGCGAAAAGGAATTGGCGGGAACGAGGGGGATGATTCAGCAGGTGAGGGATCAGGAGGCTTACCGTGTTTCGGACAAATGGCGGATGCATTTCGTGAGCTCAAGAGGCCGATGTGGATTTTACTCCTGGTGACGTGTCTCAACTGGATTGCTTGGTTCCCTTTCTTGATGTTCGATACTGATTGGATGGCCAAGGAGGTGTACGGGGGAAAGGTTGGGGAAGGTAAGGCGTACGATAAGGGGGTGCACGCGGGTGCATTGGGACTTATGTTGAACTCGGTGGTGCTGGGCGTGGTCTCGTTGGGCGTGGAGGTGTTGGCGCGTGGGGTTGGGGGCGTGAAGAGGCTTTGGGGAATTGTTAACATCTTGCTTGCCGTGTGCTTGGCCTCCACGGTGTTGATCACCAAGTTGGCCGTGCACTCACGGCGGTACCCCCCCGGCTCCAATGATGCTCTGCCGCCGCCCGCCGGAGTTAAATCCGCCGCCTTGGCTCTGTTTGCGTTGCTCGGAATTCCCCTGGCGGTGAGTTACTTATGAATTTATTTTGATTATTATTTTAATAAAATCTTATTTATGAAATAAATCTCATTTAGGACTAAGTTTAACTGGTGATATATCCACGAGAAAGAAATTTATATATTATTACTTTTATAAAAATAAGTATATAAATATTTATTATTATATTATTATTTGATGAAAAAATATGTTTTAAAAGATATGAAAAATATTTTTTATTTATAAATTTATTTTTAAATGATATTTTATTCTGTATATTAAGCTCTACAAACTTCCTAATTTTTAATGCATCAATGAGCACGTGCGGGAATCCCAAAAGATTTATGCAAGCGCTACTTTTTGTATCCCTTATTGTCACTTGATAAACATTTACAGGTACGGGAATAAGAGTTAGGCATGAAATGAATTTTTGCATCCCACAAAATTTTCTTGGATTTTAGGAGTAAAAGAATCTTTTGGTTGGAAAAAAAAAACATCTTTTCAATCGGGAAAAAATTGTTACATGGAAGTAGGTTTGGACTTGGTTTGATTTTAGTATAAATTATTAACGACAAATAATGTGGTTCAAATATTTTTACTAGGCCTGTATTATTAAATAATTAAGTTTGAAAGATTTGTCTAAGAATGTGGAAAGAAATTTACTAAAATGAAGTGATTAAATTTGTTTATGTGCAGATCACTTACAGTATTCCATTTGCGCTAGCATCCATTTTCTCCAACACCTCAGGGGCAGGCCAAGGTAAAAATAGTGAATGACTTTTGTTAATCATCCAAAAGTCACTTAAAATTGACATTGATGAATTGATTCATGTAACTCACTTTATTCAAACTCACATTTATTTTTTCTATTTGCTTCAAAATTTCAGGGTTATCTTTAGCGGTTCTCAACCTTGCAATTGTCATACCACAGGTAATTAACTTGTAACTTATTCCCTCAATAAATGTATACAATTTCTTCCAATTTTCTAAACCATATATATTACTAATTTATTTATTTATTTGGTATAGATGTTTGTGTCTGTGGTAAACGGCCCATGGGATGCACTCTTTGGGGGCGGTAACCTGCCAGCATTTGTGGTTGGTGCGGTGGCCGCTGCTGCTAGTGGCATACTATCGATGGTCTTGTTGCCGTCTCCACCACCAGACTTCAAGGCAGCAACCACAGCCGGAGGATTTCATTAAAAGAAATAATTATTTATTTTTTTCCTTATTCGCTTCGGTCCCAGCTTTTTAATATGTAAATTTAAGGCTCATGTCTCTGAAGCTGCCATTTTTTTGGTAGTAATATGAACAATGAGCCTAAGGAGGGTCATTTTTGTTGTGAAGTTGGTTCATAAACATATGTAATTACGAGGACACCCCAAGAGGCCATAAAAATTTTATCTTAAAAAAAAAAAAAAGCCAGGGTCATTTTGGGGTGCCTTGTTTAAGTAGTGATAGAGAGTAATCCAGCCAATGGTGGTTAAATGATCAATAAATAATGTGCAAGTGTGGGTGTAGACTGGTTTACATGAACCGAACCGGGCATGACTTGATCCGGTTCTCCCCACTTTTCCTGGCTTCATTTTTACAGTTGCTACGAATAAAACAGTTACTTTCTTTCATCTTCTGTGATCTACTTTTTATATTATTCTCCCGATTTGTAAAAATTATCACTCTAGAATTTTTTAGATTTTTCACAATATTTATTGTTTTAGAATTTAAACGAAACATTAACTACTTATTTTAATTTTTTATCCTTCATTAATATTAAATGTATCATTAAGAAAACACTTAAATTAGGACATTTTAGTAGAGCATTTAAATTAAGAACATTTTAGTAAAATACTATTAAATTTTACATTATTCTTAACAATTTAATTACTTTCTTGGTCTATATTAAAAAAAAAAACCTTCAAATGATAGTTTTTAAGGATTGGTGGAGTGTTAAACAAGCCTTATGCATTATATTTTTTATGCAATGATGGAAGGAAAGGCACAATAATAATCTAATAAGTATATATATAGTGATATAAAGAAATAAAAAATACTATATAACATGAGAAATGCAGAATGTGGAAAGCATACACTCATAAGATGAAGAGTCAGGAGTGGATACAAATAATAGCTTCTGAAGTTGGTCTTGTCGTCGACTTTTTTGGGCCACCGGTCTCGTTCTGGTGACCCAATGTAATGAGGACGTACGTGAAAACAAATTTAAGTGTAATACGATTACAAAAAAAAATAAATGTAAGGGTAATACGAAATCATTTGAAACTGACCATCAAAGATTGAAGGAGGCAATAAGATCATAATTTTCATTGGTCCTCAAAACAAAAATCAATTTGAGTGGAATTGAAAGAGCAAACCTGATCCTATGCATAAATAGACTCTACTCGACCGTGCTGATGAAAACTTAGAAGCATATAAATCGGATTTTAGCCAGAACCATCACTTGAACATCTGCGATCCACACTGCATTATAATTCAACTCAATTAGAATCATGGCATGGGGGTGTGTATTATAATTGTTATGAGTAAAACAAAAAAAAGAGTAGTGTGCGGGCCTAAATGAGCATGCCGAGATTACAAGTCTGAGGTGGATGGATGCCCCTTTGTCTCACTTTCCGGGCTCATATACACCGAGCTATAATTCGGAGGCCGAGCTTAAGCGCGACGAGCCGAGTAATACATCGGTTATTGAATGATAGGGTCGAATAATCAAAGGGTCAAATGATCGTCCGACTGAACAACATCTCGGACATGTAGCCGACTACGGGTTTTTCCACGGAAACTGTATTGCCCCAAAAACACCAGATTAGGAGTAACAGTTATGGAATCATAGCTGTTACGGAATCATAACCGCATGACGAAAAATCAGGGATCATGCGAAAAGAGCGTGATACTCCATAATGATCATTTATGAAATATCCCGATAAATTAGGGATTATAGGGATAAGGTGAAAAAACCTTAACGGTCAGAGAAGGTCAATAAAAAAGGAAAGAGGATAAGCAGAAAAGGAGATGGCACTACACAAAGGCCAGGTGGAATAGTCTCTCGGTTTTTTGACGGAACAAGTAGAGTCATGACTAATTATTTAAACTAGTAAAGCACTCGTGTGATGCACTAGGTCATTCAATAATAAAAAAATTTAAAATATGAATTAACATTAAATTTTATATCTAAAGAAATATAACAATTAAAAAGTGAAAAAACAACATTAGGTGTGTAAGAGATAATACATAAATAATTAGCTTAAACTATCAAACATTTCTCTATATATAATATTTCATGTCAACTAAAAAGCCACCCAAAAGTACCCATATATATTCTAGATTGTGGTGAGCCGACTCTCTTCCTACATTTAGCGCTCTCTATGGTTGCTTTGGTTTTATAACTCTTCTTATATTATTTTATTTGTTCATGTAAAAGCCTTTTAATATTTATACATATAAATCTAAAAAATCAATATATATTTGTAATTTTATTCAAATGAGTGTAAATAACTTTTTTTTTTCACCGGGTTCAACCCGATTCAATTACAATAGGCAGGACTGAGTTGATCTTGTTCTTGGGTTTGTTGATCAGCCCTATAAATAAAAATGAATTTTTGTACAACATTTCAATAAACATATAAAATTCCTAAAATTATATGAGATACTAAAAATGTCAACTTCAATCAATTTATTTATAGGACAACACATGCTAATAAAATTTAATGGAAAAATTCTTAGCGTTTGAAACCTATCATTTTATTAATTCTAAAATTGTGAGAATTTATTAATTTGAGATTTTTAAATTCTGAAATTGTGATAAATTCAAATTGATAATCATATATATCAATTGATTTCTAATGATTGGAAAAATTATAGTAAATAACCTATATGAGCTGATATTTATTATTTATTGTGAAGGACCACAAAAATCATAATTAATTCAAATTATCAAAAGATAGTACTCCCTCCAGTTCTATATATAGGATCTTTTATTCTGGTCCTAAATATAAGACTTTTTACAATATACAAGGTAACATTTATTATACATTTTCAAAAAATACCCCTATTTAATATATTCAAAGAGAAAGAGAAAGATTAAATAAATGTGGTTTTGGAAAAATACTAAAATTTTTAGAGAAATCAAGATAGTTAATTAGTTTTAATTCTAATTCTTAATTCACGTGATTCAGTTAAAAGGGTCTTATATTAAAGATTAGAGAGAATAATTGATTATGATTTCCACGTAAAAATAAAATATTATTAAAATAAATAAAGAATTTATTTCCTTAAAACTTCTCTCACCAGGCACTCTCACTAGGCACACTCCCTTTTCCTTCTTTTCCATTTGTGACTTTCTCATTTGCCTGTTGCCATGATCTCTTCTACAAACTCAACATCACCACATCTATGAGTCTCACTTCCAATTTCCTTAATTTCAACATCTCTCTGAGTGCTACCTTCTCCAATGCATATATGATCTAACAATTCACACCTGTGATTCGCAATTTGAAAATACGGACTTGAAATGGAGAGAAAGCATGGAGCAGCACTTATGTATCTCATATTTGTTCTTCCACCTTGAACAATATATCATTAATAGAATTTTCCTATAGGGTACTATAAAGTAGCACAATAATTATTCTAAATCTCAAATAAATAAAAAATTAATATGTTTAATTTAAATTCATACCCCTCAATTATTTAATGAACTTTTTATATAAACAAACCAACTAAAACACAAGATTATGAAATTAGTGTTTTTTTTTAAAAAAAGGTTAAAATAGTGAATGAATTCCTTCTTTTACAAACAACATAGAGCTAAGAGCACAAAAAAATATGAACAATTTACACTGAACCTAATAATTAAAATTTGAGCATGCAATTAAATGATAACTAATTAATTCAAATCTTTCCAATAAAAAAATGTTGTGATTAACCGGAAAATTAAGGTTTAGGTCAATTTGGTAATCAAATTTTTAAATATAAACACCATAATAGATTCTAACCTATCAAATTAAAATTTGGCAAATCTAAAAATGGCGTATTTTGTTTAAAAATTTTGAATTATGATAGAAGTTAATTTTTAATTAATTATAGTATTTGAATCAAAGTGATGTAATCCTTTTTCATCTATCCTTAAATACAAGATTTTTTTTTCTCATATCTCAAAGATTTGGTGAATTTCAATTCAAATGGATAGCTCTGGTAAAAAAAAAAAAAAGTCGAATGGATAGCTTGTGAAATTTTACAATGATTATTTGTTTTTAGAATATTATTCTCATTAAATGAAGTTGTAAGAAACTACTCTAATTAGAGAAATTATGATTCACTAAATGTGATCTCAATTATAAATTTTGATTTAACAATTTATCATTTAAAAATATTTGAGGCTTATTTATTGTAGTTTATTATATACGAAATTATTTATTGAAATTTAATCTGTATATTAATTTTTAAAATTTTAAGTTATTGACAACTTTTATACCATTGTAATTTATTTACCTTTGGCAAAAAAATTGTGAATTCAAATAATTTAAAAATAAAAATATTATTCGGATATATTTGATTATGATTTCAAAGAGTTAATTCAAGAAATACAAAATTAAAGGCATGAGAAACGATTTCATGAAGGGAAAAATAGAATAAACAATCTATTTGAGTTTCAACTGATATAGATTTTTTTTTTAAATTATGATAAAGAATCATAAAAATTATAATTATTTGTTTATGAAAGAGCAACTATATATATAATTGGAGTGATGGGAAAAAAAACTACTTAATTGGAACCAAAAACGAAAAAACAGACCACAAAAATACTGAAAAAAAAAACACTAAACAAAATAACCAACACTTGAGATCTACATCACGGCGAATCCACCACGACTTCAGCTATCTGGCAAAACATTCAAACTAAAAAACTTCTCTTCATTATTTGTACAAGATATGTAAAGACAAATTAAAAAAAAATTCATATTGGAAAACATTCTCGCACAATTTCTGATGTAAAATGGAGAATCCAGTGTTTTAAACTTAACTCAAACTCCACAGCTACTTTTTCATTGCCATCCTCATGGTCAGTTCTTTTCGATTGAAAAACCTATAAGAGAAATCAAGTAATTTGGATTTATAATGGCAGAAATTTGTATCATATTCATATGTAATGCCTTGGGAGAAATTTGAAATTCAGATCCAAAAATGGAAGAATCTAAATTTAGAGACCTACCACTCATTTATTGTTGCCTCGTGAGTTCATCTCTGTGTTGAAAGGTGAGAGGATAAGGAACGGAGCACAGAGAATAAGAAGGAAAAAAACAAAGAAGAAAAGGAAGAAGGAAAGGGAGAAAATTAAGATCCTTAATTAGAAACATTCTAGCACTTAAACAATAAGTACCTGGAAATTAAACAGAGAACATCCAGAGCGAGGGAAGTTGCAAAGAAAATTTAACGATGAGAATTAAAAACACCCAAAAAGAAATTGTAACATGACAATTATGATACCGAACCTCTTCTGCAACGTCAACAAAATTAAGTGAGGATCGAACATTGACAATTATACTAAACAAACCATCAATACAAACACAAGAAAAAAGCAAAGAATTAAATCAAATGAAACAACTTTAAAATATAATTAGCTGCATGTGTAGAGAATGCAAGGCTGAGTGGATATCGAAGCCAATTTTCATTAGTAAACTTTCAAAATATATATAGGAATATTGATTACAGACTCAATATATAAGAATGATTAATTAATAGAATTATATCAATATGATTTCAAAATTTAAGAATATATGCGTACAAAATAAAAAAAAAGAAAAAGAAAAAGGATGATAACATAACTCAAGAGAGTTTTGATCAAGGAAGAGTGAGAAAGTGGAGATGATGGGTAATAAAATAGGATACTTGAAAAACCATCAAGAAGACGTGTAGCTTCGGATCGAGTTAATTAAGCAGAATGATCCCAGGCCTTGCGTTGAAGTGCAGAATGATCTGAAAAATTAATAATACAGAATAACAATTAGCAATTAAATGAGGAGAAAAATCAATAGACAAATTAGTATAAAAATTTACTGATGTAAAATGAAGAGCCATATATGAAAAACATCCAAGATTAAAATGATCGATTTCACTAATTAAAAAGCCATATATTTATAAGGTCCCATCATATATATTCCAATAGAACTTAATTACAAATTGGCAACCATCCTTCCCCATCCTAATTATCATTTAATCAAGGGACCATCAACTAAGGCAGCCCAACCAACTTGAAGCTTGGAAGAATGAACGAAGCAAAGCAAGAAAAATGATGAATAATAATAATAAAAATAATAATAATAATAACAGTAGCAGCAGCAGCAGGAAGAACAACAAAAGAGCATAGCAAATAAAACAATCAACAAAATAAGAGGAAGAGAGAAGAGAATAGGATATCAGAATGGAAGAATTCGCAGAAGGGGTGGGAATCTGCAAATCCTCTACCTCTACTCGATAGTTGTGATTGTATTTCAATAGAAGAAAAGTAATGAATCACCACTTTTTTTTTTTGGAAAATTGCTATTTCAGATGTGATATATTTATGTTTTCATGGTCACAAAAATTTTAACTTAAACTTAAAAAGTTACAACTAAAACATAAAAATATCTGATAAAGATTTAAAAAATTTCACGTAAATCCAAAATTTTTAAATTCAAAATTTTGAAAATGAAATTTTATTCCTAATAACATTTTTGGGATATTTATTGGATATTTTTAAGTTTTAGTTAAAATTTTTTTAGATTCAACTTAAAGTTTTTCAGGTCATGAAAATATAAATATTTTCTTGGTTATCATGAAATTTCAATTTTTTCTTTTTTTATATATTTTTCATCTTATTTTTTGCTGAATATATTTTTTGTCACATAAATTTTATTTAACATTCCATAATGACGTTTCTTAAAATGATAAATAAAGTTTATTTACATCCTTATATATTTTATCTTATTTGTGTTTGTCTGAATATATTTTTGTGCAATATTAAATTAAGTTCATGTGATGAAAAAATATTTAGCAAAAAATATAATGAGAAATACATAAAAAAAAAGAAAAAATTGAAATTTTATAGTAGTCAGAAAAAATATTTATGTTTTTATAATTTAAAAAACTTTAAGTTAGATCTGAAAAAATTTTAACTAAGACTTGAAAATCTCAAATAAATATTTCAAAAATTTCATTAAGAATAAAATTTCATATTCAAAATTTTGGATTTAAAAACTTTAAATTTACATAATTTTTTTTAAATTTTTATCAAATATTTTTATGTTTCTGTCGTATCCTTCTAATTTTAATTTAGAATTTTTGAGATCATAAAAATATATTAAACATGAAATTATAATTTTTCAAAAAGAGAAAAGTGATTATGGTACAAATGAAAAAAAGAAAAAGGACAGGTGTGGTCCAAATTACGCCACGTGGCAGATGCACGCGGTGCGTGGTTTTACTCCACGCATCGAAATGGTGCCCCCACTCACACGGTGAGATATCTCGGTTTTTTAAGTAAAATATAATAAATAAATAAATTATTTACTAATATATATTGTGTCAGAAAGAATTTATCAATCTATATTAATACAAATCAATGATCTGAAAATCGATGAACGCACTGCGAATAAATCGATTAATGGATATATGACTTTTTTTTAAATAAAAAAGAAAGTTGATTGGTAGCTAATCGCCTTATGAATGAACAGTGAGATAAAATATCTCAAGCAAGTTGATTAATTATTAATCGACTTGCTTTCATTTTTTATTTTTTATTTTTTTAGCAGACTTTTTTTTTTACATATATATATATCTGTTCCGTTCCGTTATGATAATAAGACGAATATTTTTTACAGAATTTTATTTTAAAAAATTAGGAATATAATAAATTATTTTTAATATAATAGATTATTTTTAATATGATAAAAATCCTTCAATTACTTTATAATATAATATAAGACAAATAAAGTAACAACAATACAATAATTTAATGTGTATAATGATTAGAATTAATAACTTTTGTAATTATAAAAAAAATAATAGTTTAGAAAATAAAAAAATTGGGATTCATTAGTTAATCAATTTTTTTTAAATAAAGAAAGTAAATCCATTGTGTAGGCCATTGACTTACTAATGAGTAATTTTTTAAAAAAGAAAAAGATATTTCAATACATGTAATAAAAAATATTTCCAAATCATTAGTTTTAGTTGAAGAGTTAATTTATCTCAATTGAAAATACACAATGGACTTATTTTCTTTATTTAAAAAAATTAATTAACTAATGAATCTCAATTTTTTATTTTCTAAACTATTATTTTTTTTTATAATTATAAAAATCATTAATTCTAATCATTATACACATTAAATTATTATATTGTTGTTACTTCATTTGTCTTATATTATATTATAAAGTAATTGAAGGATTTTTATCATATTAAAAATAATCTATTATATTAAAATAATTTATTATATTCCTAATTTTTTAAAATAAAATTTTATAAAAAAATCCGTCTTATTATTGTAACGGAACAGAACAGAAATATATATATATATATGTAAAAAAAAATAAGTCTGCTGAAAAAAATAAAAAATAAAAAATAAAAGTAAGTCGATTAATAATTAACCGACTTGCTTGAGACATTTTATCCCACTGTTCATTCATCAACAAGGCGATTAGCTACTAATCGATTTTCTTTTTTATTGAAAAAAAATCATGTATCCGTTGATTGATTTATTTACGGCGCTTTCATCGATTTTCTGATAATTAATTTATATTAATATAGATTAATAAAATTTTTTTGACACAAATAATTTATTTATTTATTATATTTTGCTAAAAAAAACCGGATATCTCTCTCCTCAAAGATGAGGCCCTTACTAGTTACTGCCATCTTTCCTTTCCGCGCTCTCACCACTTTCCCATGTCCCAAAGCCCCTCCCTCGCTTTTTCTCCACTAAACCAGCTATTCACTTCTTTCATTCCTCTCTTCTCCCATGGCTACTCAGCCTTCTTCTCTTCCCGTTGAAGCTGCCGCCTCCGCCACGGAGCCAAGCCCTCTAAGGGAAATTATCGTCTTCACCTCTATCGCCGCCGGGATTCAATTCGGATGGGCTCTTCAGCTCTCCTTGTTGACTCCCTATGTCCAGCTTCTTGGTATTCATCACACTTGGGCTGCTTTCATATGGCTCTGGGGTCCGATCTCCGGTATGCTAATTCAACCGGTCGTCGGTTACCACAGTGACCGATGCACCTCCCGGTTCGGCCGCCGACGTCCGTTTATCGCGGGCGGCGCACTCGCTGTTACCATCGCTGTTTTCTTGGTCGGTTACGTCGCTGACATCGGTCACATGTTCGGCGACTCGCTGCAGAAGAAAACGAGGCCGCGAGCCGTCGTGATCTTCGTCGTTGGATTCTGGATCCTCGACGTGGCCAACAACATGCTTCAAGGACCGTGTCGGGCTCTGCTAGCCGACCTCGCCGCCGGCGACCACCGGAAGACGCGCACGGCGAACGCTTTCTTCTCATTCTTCATGGCCGTCGGGAACGTCCTCGGATACGCCACCGGAGCTTACAGTAAGCTCCACTACATGTTTCCATTCACGAAAACCAAAGCCTGCGACGTGTACTGCGCGAACTTGAAGAGCTGCTTCTTTATCTCCATCGTTCTTCTCCTTCTTCTCACAACCGTCGCTCTCGTCTACGTGAAGTAGAAGCCGCTTCCGTCGCATTCAAGAATTGGCAAGAATGAGGGGGATAATGATCCGGTTGGTGAGGGATTCGGAGGCATGCTGCATTTCAAACAAATGATGCGGGCTCTTAGTGAGTTAAAAAGGCCGATGCGGATTTTACTCCTGGTGACGTGTCTCAACTGGATTGCATGGTTCCCTTTCTTGTTGTTCGACACTGATTGGATGGGGAGGGAGGTGTACGGGGGAACAGTTGGGGGAGGTGAGGCGTACGATAGGGGCATGCGCAGGGGTGCACTGGGGCTTATGCTGAATTCAGTGGTGCTGGGTTTGGCGTCGCTGGGTCTGGACGTGTTGGCGCGTGGGATTGGGGGCGTGAAGAAGTTATGGGGAATCGTCAACTTCTTGCTTGCGGTGTGCTTGGCCTCCACGGTGTTGGTTACCAAGTTGGTCGAGCGCTCACGGCGGTTCGCCACCTTCGACTCCCATGATCCTCTTCCGCTGCCAGCCGGTGTTAAGGCCGCCGCCTTGGCACTCTTCGAGGTATTTGGAATTCCCCTGGCAGTAAGTTACCAATTTATTTATTTTCAAATGATTTCAGTTTTTTACGTTATTTTAAGAGGCTGAAAGGCGTTCTAAGAAGGGAAGAAACTCAAGCGAAGTGATGTGCAGATTACTTACAGTATTCCTTTTGCTCTAGCCTCCATATTCTCCAGTTCCTCCGGGGCAGGTCAAGGTAAATATCCTTCTTTCTTTTGTCTCAAGCCTTTAATCAACTTTGGCTGACATCTATTTATTCATACCCACCTCATTCCAACTAAACTTTATGTTTGTTTGTTTCGAATTTTTAGCATTGTCTCTGGCAGTTCTCAACCTTGCCATTGTCATACCACAGGTAATTAATTTAGATATATACATGTCCGCACTTCTTTCATAAATACGTACACTTTATAATTCTAAGTTATATATGATTCCTATATATATACATCATGAATTATGTATCTACTTTTCTATACAGATGATTGTCTCTCTGGTGAGTGGACCATGGGATGTGTTGTTTGGTGGTGGAAACTTACCGGCGTTTGTGGTGGGTGCTGCCACGGCTGCAGCTAGTGGCATATTATCGATTGTCTTGTTGCCTTTTCCTCCAGTGAAGTTGGCCAACGCGACAACCACCACAACTAGAGAGTCTATCAGCGGTAAAAATAATTAACTCTTCCTTCTGATTGGGATTCAGAGACTCTCGACTATGCACATGCTAAAATTAAATTTTTGTACTTAAAAAAGTTTTTGAAATACTATAGATTTTGGTAACATAAACTATTCTCCTTTCTCTTAAGAATACTTAAATTATATAGTTATTTACATAAAAACATACGTAAATTTTCTTTGGAGTTAGAAGATAATAAAAAAAACTCCAAAATATAGTATTAATTTTTTATTAGAAATATAATTTTTAAAATAAATAATTTAATTTTTTTTTGTAAAAAAATATGCATATTCATTATTTTGATATATTGTATATGCAATAAATATAAGAATTTTCCTATTTAAAATAGATAACATTTTAGTTTGTTAGATTCATCATATCATTTAATTTCAAATGATGAAAGTTGAGGAATGAAATTTTTTGGAATAGATGGGAGCCATGTAAGAGGAATAGACAGTCTTTTTTTTCCCAAAAAAAAAAATCAGTAATTTTACTTTTACTAATTAAGTATTATTACGCAACACTATGGGCTGGGACTCTGATTGGGTTTATTTACTTAAGCCATTAGCTATTTGGGCATATCGAAAACCATTGCCCATTGATTAAAATTTGGGATTAAACTTGTTCCGTCAAAAGACCGAGAAACTATTCCCCTTTTTTCGTGTGCGGTGCCTTCTCCTTCTTATGCTTCTCTTTTTCTTCCTTTTATTGACCTTCTTCTGACCGTTAAGGTTTTTCCATCTTCTTCCTGTAATCCCTAATTTATCGGGATATTTCATAAATGATCATTATGGAGTATCGCGCTCTTTTTGCATGATCCCTGATTTTTCGTCTTACAGTTTTGATTCCATAACTGTTATGATCTCATAACTGTTATGATCTCATAACTGTTACTCCTAGCCGGGTATTTTTTAGGTAATACAGTTTTCATGGAGAAACCCGTAGTTGGCCATATGGCCGAGATGTTATTCAGTCGGACGATCATTTGGCCATACGATTACTCGGCCTTATCGTTCGATAACCGATGTATTACTCGGTTCGTTGCGCTTAAGCTCGGCCTCTGAATTATAGCTCGGTGTATATGAGCCCGGAAAGTGAGGCTTCAAAGGGGCGTCCATCCAACTTGGACTTGTAATCTCGGCACGCTCGTTTTGGCCCGCACACTAGCCTCCCAAGCCTCGAGTCCAATTTGGATAAGAGGGCTCTGAATCACGTGACCGACTAAAGACTGGTTTTTTGAATTTGAGTCGTTCCAGTCCCCTAGGGATTCCAGGACCTTCCCAGAGGCTCTTTGACGTTTTGGTTTCTGAAACAGTAATGTACCTACACGTATGGCTGCACGCGACGTTATTTAATGCTACGTCTTTTCTTCAGCCGAAGCACGTTCCCCAATGGTGACGATTGGCTCCCTAAAGTCATGATTAATTTGCTCGTTTCGAGGAGAAGTTTTCATTATATACGTGTAGGACTTGGGTGCTCATCCTTTTACTTCAATCTACATTTGCTTTCTTTGTCGTCTTTGGCTTCCTTTTCCTTGCCCCTTTCGTCATTTTCCCAGGTATGCCCTCTTCTATTTTTCCCCCTTTTTTCAATTACTACGCACTATTCTATATTTTTCCCAATCATCATGAGTTCAAAACAAGGATCTGAGGCATCGGCTGGGTCATCCTCTCATCGAATCCTAGTTGAGAGGGAGGTTATGGGCATCAGGGAAGAACCTTCGCCATCAAACCCTTCCTTTCTCAGCACGGAGTTCAATTTTCATCTTGCTGACCTTCCGGCTGAAAGGGAGGCTTCATCTTCGGCTACTGCCATGCAGGTGGCTATACAAAAGCCACGAAAATTCGTCTCAAGAGTTCAGAGAGACCCAGTCCCCGACATTCGACTTCCGGGATATTATTGGGTGAAAGGAGAAGTTGGATCCTACCACTCTAGATTTCGGACTGCCGAATCAATTGTGGAGCTGAGGAAGTCGATCTCTCTGACTAGCACACGAACAGAGGAGGCCGTGATTGCCGAGCCGTGTGCTGAAAATGAGCATGTTTTCCTGTTAGCGTTGCCAGTGCAAACACATTTTATATATATGTATAAGACGTTATTCGAGTCACTGGGAGTTGGCCTTCCTTTCTCAGACTTCGAGTGCGCTGTTTTAAGGGCACTGAACGTCGCTCCAACTCAGCTTCATCCCAATAGCTGGGCGTTTCTAAAGGCTTTCGAGGTCTTATGTAGAAAATTAAACATGACGCCGACCGCTCCGAAATTCCTCTACTACTACCAGATTCGATTTGGAGATAAGATCGGCTGGATCTCCCTTAGTGGTATGAATAGGAAGGGGATAATCGGTCCTTATACCTCGTCATACAAAGACTTCAAAGGAAGTTTCTTCAAGGTGCGCCCAGCCGAGGGTTACTCAGAAATGTTCTTCGATGAGGGGGGCCGACCCAGGTTTCCTCTATACTGGAGTCGGACTCCCATCAAGTTCCAGTCTTGGTGTTATGAGACTATGTCAGCATTCGAAAAGGCGGATGTCGATAAGTTAAATAAATTACCTCGCCCCCTGAACTGCAAAATCTTACTCAGGCTCCCCTACTCTTCAACCCCCAATAAAGATTTTAAACGTGAGTGCCGATTTTCTTTTATCTTCTGCTGCCATACTTGTTTCAACTTCTAATATACATTTTCCATTTTGCAGTGGTGATGGGGAAGTTCAACTGCGTTCAATAAAGAACATGGCTCCATCAGCAGGACCTATTGCCGAGAATCTGCATGCTCGCCCTAATAAAGAGGAGAGAGGGCGTGCCGAGGTAATGGCGACAACTGAGGTTGTTGAGATTTACTCTTCTTCACGAAGGCCCCCGAGCAAGCGTGCTCGACTTCCAGCCGCCGACGAGGAGCTTGTATCTTCGATTCGCCGATCTCCCCTACCGTCTCCCGTTAGACGCTCGCCTTCGGCATTGACCCAAACATTGCCAAGTTTTTCGGGAGTGGCATCCAGGAAGTCGGGGACAAGGAAATTTTGCAGCGGTTTGGTCCCAAGGCTGTTTTGGAATCCATGTCGGCTATGTGCCTGCGCGCCGCGACCATGGCCTGGCTCTGTGCGGAGGAATTTGAGGAGAGCGACTGTAGTCTAAAAGCTGTTAAGACCGAACTTCTGGAAGCAACCAATGCGAAGGACAAGGCTTCCTCGGAGCTCGCCGATGCTTCAAAGTCTCAAGCAGCTCTCCTTCTGCAGGTGGAGGAGCTGAAAGGATCCTTCGCTGATGTCGAGATGAAGGTGCGAGCAGTCGAAAAGGAGCGGGATGCCCTGACGATTGAGATTGCTTGGGCAAGGAACGTTGAAGTCGAATCCTCGGCCCTCGCTGCTAACTTGCAGAAGGATTTGGAACAAGCGAGGAAGAAGCAGGCCAAGCTTGAGGCTGACGTTCAGGAAGCCGTGCAACAGATAATGAAAGAGCACATAGAGGGCTTCCATGAAGCACTTCGTCAGGTGCATCTGTTCCTGCCGAAAATCGAGCTCTCGGCATTTGATGTAAATAAAGACGTCAAAGATGGTGCGCTTGTGAATGAGGAGGAATTGTATGGCACTAAAATGGGGAATGCCCACCTCCTTGATTGTCTATTTCTTTTCTTTACTTTGACGTCTTACTCAGACTTATTTCTAGTCAATGATAAGAGTCTTACTTTACTTCTCGGTTCGTAACGACCTGATTGCGTTCAATTTTTTGGACTAAGTTTAATATAATCTCTCAGTTCGATCTCGACTAAGATTTAATTCAGCCTCTCGGCTCATACTTGACCGAGTTTTAGTTGGAGACCTCAGTTCATACTTGACCGAGTTTCAATTCCTCGATTCATACTTGACCGAGTTTTTAACAAATTTTTGGTTCACACTTGACCAAGTTTAATTCAAGTGCTCAGTTCATACTTGACCGAATTTTAACTTAACACCTCGGTTCATACTTGACCGAATTTTATCCGCCTCCCCGGTTCATACTTGACCGAGATGTAATTCTGTTTCTCTCAGTTCATACTTGACCAAGGTTAATGAATGTAATCATGACAAAAAATTTCCTTTATTGAAGTAGGTAGGCGTGCCTCGTTAAAACCTTCTCGGCCAAAACCCCCTTTCGCATATCCTTTGGGACAAAAGACCGAGTTAGGAAAAAGAGTACATCGCCCCCCTTGTATACATCAACTAACTGAAATAATTTTTGAGGTGAGAGGTATTCCATGTCCTAGGGATTGCTTCTCCTGACAGCTTTTCTAATCTATATGCTCCATTGCCCAACGCTTCAGTAACTCGGTAAGGCCCTTCCTAATTTGCAGCTAGCTTTCCCTCGCCGATGTTCTTCCTTGCTTCGCTCTGCTTTCTCTAAATGAGATCTCCACCGACAAAACTCCTTGGCTTAAGCCGAGAATTATAACGCTGAGCCATTCTTTGCTTACAAGCTTCTTCTTGTATATGTGCATTTTCCCTGACCTCCTCGGATAGATCTAGTTCAACTTCCATGTTTTCCTGGTTTATATGTTGGTTGGGGAGTATTCGCCTAAAGGACGACTCTCCCACTTCCACAGGGATCATTGCGTCAACTCCAAAAGTCAACCTAAAAGGGGTTTCCTTAGTGCTTGACTGAGGCGTGCAACGATAGGCCCAAAGGATGCTTGGTAATTCCTCGGCCCAGGCCCTCTTTGGTCTTCCCAATCTCTTCTTTAGTTCTCCGAGGATAACCTTGTTCGCCGCTTCTGCCTGTCCATTTGTTTGGGGATGCTCGACCGAAGACACTCTATGCTTGATACCGAGCTGTTCATAGAATTGCTTCAGGTTTCCATCAACAAACTGCCTCCCATTATCAGTAACCACCGAGTGAGGAATCCCATACCGACAGACAATATTCCTCCATACGAATTTCTGTACTTGCTGTGCCGTGATCTTAGCTAACGATTCCGCCTCAATCCATTTAGTGAAGTAGTCTATGCCAACTAGTAAGAACTTGACCTGCCCTTTACCCATCGGGAAAGGTCCGAGAATATCCATTCCCCACACCATGAATGGCCACGGAGACGTCAGTGTGTGCAATTCTTCTGGTGGTGCATGGCGTAGACTGCCAAACCTTTGGCACTAATTACACTTCTTACTATACTCGGTGTAATCAGCTTGCATAGTGGGCCAATAATAGCCGGCCCGGATTACTCTCGCTGCCATAGATCTTCCACCAGTATGCATCCCACACACTCCTTCATGGATTTCGCTCATAACATATTTCGCCTGTTCGGGAGTGAGGCATTTTAAGAGGGGGGTTGAGAATCCTCGCCTGTGTAAGTCTTTTTCCATTATTATGTAATGGGAGGACTTCATCTTCAGTCTCCTTTCTTCGTTCTGGTCGTTGGGTAAAGTCCCTTCGGCAAGATAGTTCCAAATAGGGGTCATCCAGTCCTGGTCCGGGCTACTTCCGACCATAACCTTCTCAAGATCAACACTGGGCTGATATATTGTCTCCCTGATGATCGTCCCATGCTGCCCGAGCCTTTTGAAGTTAGCCAATCTGGATAGCAAATCAGCTCGGGAGTTCTCTTCTCTTGGAATGTGCTCAATCGCGAATTCATCAAAGCATTCAACCAAGTGTTTCACCTTATTCAAGTACTTTGCCAACTGTGGGTCTTTGGCCTGGTAAGCTCCCGAGACTTGTTCAGAAACCATCTGTGAATCACTCCGACACCTAACTTGGCTCGCTCCCACCTCTCTAGCTAAATTTAACCCAGCAATGAGAGCTTCATACTCAGCCTGGTTATTCGTGACTGGGAAGTCGATCTTAAGAGACTGCTCCAAAGTTATCCCTCCGGGGCCTTCCAAAATAATTCCCGCTCCACTCCCCTTGGTATTGGACGAGCCATCCACATAGTATATCAATTGGTCCCTGTCTTTGGAATTTTAAGGTGGGGTAAGTTCGGCGACAAAATCAGATAGACATTGCGCCTTAATTGGCCCTCTCGGCTCATATCTTATGCCGAACTTTGACAACTCGACTGACCATGAGATCATTCGGCCTGCTAACTCAGGTTTCCTTAAGACCTGCTTTACGGCGTGATTAGTTTTTACAACAACCTCGTGACTTTGGAAATAAGGTCGCAACCTTCTCGCCAAGATGACCAAAACTAGAGCTAACTTTTCAATAGTCTGATACCTCGATTCTGCGTTGTGCAATACTCAGCTGATGAAATATACCGGTATTTGCTACCTGCCTATTTCTTGCACAATCACCGAGCTAATTGCATGCTCGGTCACCGACATATACAACAATAACTCTTTGTTAGGAACCGGCCGATTAAGAATCGGAGGTGCCGAAAAGAAACCTTTGAAACTTTGAAACGCCTGCTCATATTCCTCACTCCACTCATACCGCTCAGCCTTCTTAAGTAACTTAAAGAATGACCTAGCTTTCTCCGCTAACCTCGGTATGAAGCGGGATAGTGATGCTAATCGCCCTGTCAGTTTCTGCACTTC
This sequence comes from Adenanthera pavonina, assembly GCA_026686845.1. NCBI lineage: Eukaryota > Viridiplantae > Streptophyta > Magnoliopsida > Fabales > Fabaceae > Adenanthera > Adenanthera pavonina. Next base: position 44,242,252 of record JAIVEN010000001.1, on the reverse strand, counting down.
TTTTATGTTTTGGGGGCTTCTCATGTCAATAATAGCTCGGCATTTATCAGGATTGGCATCAATACCCCGATGTGTTAACATGAATCCTAAGAATTTCCCCCCGTTCACTCCGAATACGCACTTCTCAGGATTTAACCTCATGTTGTACTTCCGTATTCTTCCGAACACCTCGCCAAGGTCGGCAGCATGCTTGGAGGGATCTTCGGACTTCACTACCATGTCGTCAACATATACTTCCAGGTTTCTCCCGATCTGTTCCTGAAATATTTTATCCATCAATCGTTGGTAGGTAGCCCCAGCATTCTTCAGTCCAAACGGCATCACCTGATAGCAATCATTAGCGTTCTCAATCATAAACGCGGTTTTCTCCTCGTCAGGGGGGTACATCCTTATCTGATTATACCCGGAGTAGGCATCCAGAAAGCTGAGTAGGCCACAGCCTGACGCTCCATCTATAAGCCGATCTATGCTGGGGAGGGGGTATGTATCTTTCGAGCATAACTTGTTTAGGTAGGTGTAATCCGTGCACATTCTCCACCTTCCATTAGCCTTTTTAACGAGCACTACATTGGCCAACCATGTTGTATATTCAATTTCTCGGATGAACCCAGCATCAATCAGCTTTACCGTTTCTTCCCTCATTGCCTTCCGCCTTTCCTCGCCTACCCGCCTCTTCCTTTGCGCTATCGGCTTAGCTTCTTCCATATCGGAAGGTGATTTTCGACATAGGTGGTCGGCAAACGGCCCTGGCTTGAGAGCCATAAGCATCGTGTGCATTGCTACTTCAGGGTTTAGATCCCGGATCTTTACCGAGACTGATAAGAAGCGCTCCATGAAACTTCTTAGGGACTCATCCTTCTCCTGTCGCAAGTTTACCAACGCGGCTGAGGTCGGCTGGTAGCGTACTGCGCGCTGAATTTATTGACTAAGGTTTCAAAGCAATCGATAGATCATGGTGGGAGCCGGGTATACCAACTCAGAGCTGCTCCTTTCAAGGACGTAGGGAATACCCTACACAAAACTGCATCCTCATTTGTGAACAGATTCACCTGAGTGACATACGCATCCACATGCTTATCAGGATCGGTAGTACCGTCATATCTTTCTACGTTTAAGCCCTTCCACCCTTTTGGCAATGGCGTCTCCATGATGCCATCAACGAACGGATGTCTCCGGACGGCCTGCTTATCCCCTCGCAAATTATTAATGTTTGTCTCTGAATGGTGTGTTTCCTCCCGTCGACTTCCCTCCTTATGTGACCACTGAGTATCCCTATTGGTATTCCCCCGTTCCCCTCCTCGAGGAGGAGAAGTACCTTCATGATAGCGTTCCTGCTCCAACTGCCTATTCCTTTCACGCATCTCCTCGTTCTCCTTTCTTAATACCTCCATCTCCTCACGCATTGCCCGAATGACAGGGTGGTCCTCCAAAGAAGGCCTGTCTTCGAAGCGTCGTTCTCCTGCACCCGCACTGCTCCTGGTTCGCACCATGATTCTTGGTGGTGGTAGGATAGTTTTTCTCGGCCCCACGGTGGGCGCCAAAATGTTCCGTCAAAAGACCGAGAAACTATTCCCCTTTTTCCGTGTACGGTGCCTTTTCCTTCTTATGCTTCTCTTTTTCTTCCTTTTATTGACCTTATTCTGACCGTTAAGGTTTTTCCATCTTCTCCCTGTAATCCCTAATTTATCGGGATATTTCATAAATGATCATTATGGAGTATCGCGCTCTTTTTGCATGATCCCTGATTTTTCGTCTTACAGTTATGATTCCATAACTGTTATGATCTCATAACTGTTACTCCTAGCCGGGTATTTTTGAGGTAATACAGTTTTCGTGGAGAAACCCGTAGTTGGCCATATGGCCGAGATGTTATTCAGTTGGACGATCATTTGGCCATACGATTACTCGGCCTTATCGTTCGATAACCGATGTATTACTCAGTTCGTTGCGCTTAAGTTCGGCCTCCGAATTATAGCTCGGTGTATATGAGCTCGAAAAGCGAGGCTTCAAAGGGGCGTCCATCCACCTCGGACTTGTAATCTCGGCACGCTCGTTTTGTCCCGCACAAAACTGATGACCGAAAACAAGTGTTTCTGGATCTCGACTCAGAATGCCCACAAGAATGGATCAACATTGATATCGAAATGTTGGGAGAATTATATTGGAGGACATAAATGGACTAATATTTTTAAGGACTCAAAACCTAATTTATAAAGATAAAAATGGCCTTATTTATTTTCACGGGCTGGGCTACTGATAGCACCCAAATGTCAGAACAAAATCCAATGGGGTTTGAGATCAGGAGTATCAGATTATCATCTTAGAAAAAAAAAAGTATTAGATTATTACTATGATCTTGAAAGTGATATCGCCCACAGATCACGCTCTAATAATTAGAGGTTGATGATCAGCCATGAATGCTCCAAGTTCTGAAACTAATGCACGTTCTGAAATGGAATATCTTGAAACTAATGCTCTAATAAAACACTGTAGTGAGGAGATAAATGGAGATGTATAGTTAGAATAAGGGGTTGATCGGCATGAGCAAAGTAGAAGAGAGTAGTAGATCTTTCTAGGTCATAGGCTATTGCTTGATAAAAAAAAAATTAAAAGTTTTGAAAAATTAAACCTAATTTGAGAAGTTTCACTTTTCAAGCAAAACATTGAAAAGTTAGAGAAATTTATGATATATTTTTTTAAAAAAAAGTGCCCTTGATTTTTTAATCAACTTATTTAATAAAACTCTATTTATATCTTTAATACTATAATATAATATATTTGTTTTAAAAAATAATTTCAAATTCTAAAAATTAAACAAGTAAATTTTTTACTAACTTCCTAAAAAAATGTATTTTAAAAAAGGTTAAAGTATACTTTTTATCCTTTAATTTTGATGTAAGTTTCATTTTAATTCTTTAATTTTATTATATTTTATATTAATCTTTTAACTATTAACATGTAACTATAAACTTTCTAATTTTTAATATCGTTAAATAAACTAATAAAAAATGATAATTTATCTATTAAAAAGTTACATAATTAATATTGTTGTGTATTAATTAATGTAAAAATTGAAACAAAAATAATTTTATGCTTAAATATTTACTACTTTAAAAAAATATGTTAACGGAAAAAGTTAAAGATTACAACTTTGAAATCAAAAGTTTTATTTATGAGTTTTAAATATTTATTTTAAGACATTAAAATATTTTTATTATAAAAAATAAATATTTACATTCTCAAGCTAAATTTTTCAACTTGTCAACATGTCCAAAATAAATAAAAATTATTCAATTTAATATAATAATTTTAAATATTTTACCTCAATATTTTAAAAATAATTTATTCTAAAGTTATAATTTTTAATGTCTTAAATTAACATATTTTTTAACTTTTTTATTTTTCTAAGGTACTAATTATTTATTTTGGGCCTAAAAATGATAATAATTATTATTATATGAATTAATATATAATAATAGTGATTAGATAAATTTAAATAAATTTTCTATTAACTTGTTTAATAGTGTTAAATTCAGTAAGTTTTGGACCGCGTCTTTAAAGTTAATAAATTATAATAAAATATTTAAACACTTCAAAGTTAAGAGATCAAAAATTAAGGAATTAAATATATATTTTTACTTTTTAAAAAAAATTATAGCAATTGCGACCACCCACTACTGTAAACAACGAAGGGAGGAGAAAGCCTCCTTGTGAAAAGTAATTGATATTTGTGCCGGAGAATTAGCTTACTGGATGAGTTTTGAAATAAGAGTGGTCGATGAGAGAGAGAGAGTACCGTGAGAATAAGAAAAAACTGGATAGATAATTAAATTGAGATTTTTTTAAAAAAAATAATAAGTAGAGATAATTTTGTCTCTATAATTCACCAATAAATTGTTTTGGGCCTTTTTCTTGTCTCCCAAACACGATTCTTCTCTTCCCGAGAAGAAGATGCAGTGGAGGGACACACAAAAAAAAAACCAAAAAACTGTTTTGGTCCTTATAAATATATTTTATTTTTAATATCATTTATTATAAATGAGACCCAGGTTCTTCAATACTATTTCCTATAATTTATATGAAGCGTCATTTTAGAAATTTTCATATATATCAAAAAAGTTATTAAATAATTTATATTATTGTAAAATTTAATATTATTTTATTAAAATATCCTTGATTAAAATTTGTTTCAAAACAAAAGAGAATTAAGAATGTTGATAGGGGTAAGATAGTAAAAGGTATAATTAATTATTAAATTTTTAAGTTTTGAATTTATTCAATATTTTAACTTCTTTTTGTATAATTTTGTATTGTTTCTTAATTGTTAATGATTAACTTTTTATTATTAATTCTTAATTCCTAATCATGGTCTAAGGATTCTCTTCCTTTTATATCATTCTCTCCCTTAGGATTAGGAATTAAGAATTATGGTTTGTCCGGCCCATAATATATATATATATATGGGCTTTTTAAAAAAACAATTCTATTATTTTGTATAAATTAATTAATTTTATAATATATTTTTCTTTGTATATATTATGTAATACATTTATTATATAATTACTATGAAATTTTTTTAAGATTTTGATATTTTAATTTTATTTAAAATTTTAAATTGATTTCTTAATTTAATATTATGTGAAAATAATGTATAGTTGTAAATATTTATAATTTTTTAAAAAAATTAATTTCTATCCTAACATTATTTTTCAAGAAAATATATTTTTACATAAATAATTATATTTTTTAGTTAATAGATAAAGTTAATTTTTTATTTTTTATTTTAATGTTTTAAAAAGTTATTTGGCACAAGCCCTATTTTACCCTAATATCATCAGACTTTGGCATTAGGCAGGAGTGAAGCCTGACTTAACTCCTACTCTCCCTCTCTCTTCTTCCTATCCTGATTTATCAACTGATGGTTACTTTTTTTCACTAAAGAGATGAGATACTATATTTTTAAAATTTTATTTTATTTTATTTTATTTTTAAGTTTTTAAATAAATATTGTTAATCATATTTCATTAAAAATTTAAATATATAATTTTGTGTATTATTTTTTAATTTATTAGTGATTAGTGATAATAATTTATTTTTTTAGTATAATTATTTGGTATGATACTACATATTTTAAAATTATATGCATCTTATTTTATGATATGTTTAAAAATCTTAATATGTCCATGTTTTGACAAAAAGTAAGTGCCCGCGTACACGGGTCTGGAATCTAGTTGTATAAACTTTTCAGTCAAATTTAAGTGCGATAGGACCACCACACACACGGTATCTCTCTTCAAAGAGACCGACTTTACTATGACCCTTCCCTCCCTTTGGGGAGGCGGATTTTCATTCCATGCTGATCACAGCTGTAAGCACGGGATTTCCATTTTCCCATGTCTAAATACCCATCTCTCACCTTCAATTATCTCTCTTTCTCCATTAAACCAACCTTACACTCCGTTGACTTCTTTAGTTTCCCTTTTCTCCCATGGCTACTCAGCCTTCTTCTCTTCCCGCTGAACCTGCTGCCTCGCAGTCAGAGCCTAGCCCTCTAAGGAAAATCGTCGTCGCCGCCTCCATTGCCGTCGGGCTGGATTTCGGATGTGCTATTCAGTATTCTTTGCTAACTCCCTACATCCAGCTTCTTGGTACTCCACACTTTTGGTCTTCTTTCATTTGGCTCTGTGCTCCAGCCTTCGGCCTGTTGGTTCCACCGGTTGTCGGTTACCACAGTGACCGCTGCACCTCCCGATTTGGTCGCCGTCGTCCGTTCATCTCCATCAGTGCACTCTTTGTCTTCATCGCTGTTCTCTTGATCGGTTTTGCCGCTGATCTTGGCCACCGATTCGGCGACTCGCTGGATAAGAAAACGCGGCCACGAGCCATCGTGATCATCGTGGTCGGATTCTGCATCCTCGATGTGGCGAGTTACATCCAACAAGGCTCGTGCAAGGCACTGTTGGCCGACCTCTCCGCCGGTGACCACAGGAAGACGCGTATAGCCAACGGGTTGTACTCGTTTTTCGTGGCCATTGGAAACGTCCTCGGATATGCCGTCGCATCATATAGTAAGCTGCACAACATGTTTCCGCGCACGAAAACCAAAGCCTGCGACGTGCACTGTGCGAACCTGAAGAGCTACTTCTTCCTCTCCATTGTCCTTCTCATTGTTTTCACGGCCGTCGCTCTCGTCTACGTGAAGGAGAAGCCGCTTCCATCACGTAAAGGAATTGGCGGGAATGAAGGGGATGATGATTCGGTAAGTGTGGGATCAAGAGGGTTGCTCTATTTCAAACAAATGTTGAGTGCGCTCCGCGAGCTCAAGAAGCCGATGTGGATTTTACTCCTGGTGACGTGTCTCAATTGGATTGCTTGGTGGCCTTTCTTGATGTTCGACACTGATTGGATGGGGAGGGACGTGTACGGGGGAACGGTTGGGGGAGGTGAGGCATATGATAGGGGAGTACGCGGGGGTGCATTTGGGCTTATGCTAAATTCGGTGGTGCTGATTTTGGCGTCACTAGGAATGGAGGTGTTGGCGCGTGGGGTTGGAGGTATGAAGAAGTTATGGGGAATCATTAACTTCCTGCTTGCCGTGTGTTTGGCCTCAACGGTGTTGATTACCAAGTTCGCCGAGCGCTCACGGCGGTCCACCGTTGGCTCCCACGATCCACCCCCACCCCCCACCGGTGTTAAGGTTGCCTCCTTGGCTCTCTTTGCGGTACTCGGAATTCCCCTAGCTGTAAGTTACTAATTTATTTATTTTGAAATTTAAAATCTCCCACCTCCCATCGAACGTTGCAATTTTGCATCCTGGCCCAAAAAAAATAAAAAAAGAATAGAATAAATGACTGATAATCTCACAAATGAATAGCTTCGACTACGTGAAGACAGCGGGACGGATATTGGATTGGTTAAGAAATTGGTTTAAAATTTAATGGTTTAACCATATTTTAATAGGAATTAAATTGATAATAATAAATTTAATAATTTTTAATTTTATATATTAGGTAAAAAATTAAAAATATTATTTATAAGTTTTAAAATTTAATATTAAAATTTAAATAAATTAATATTTATTTATAATTATATTTTGAATTTAAAATAGTTAATTAATATTTTATTTTTATATTATTTATTAAGTAAATTTATCATTATTAATAACTATATAACACAATAATATTTATATAATATCATAATATAAAAAGAAGAATTTTATATAAAAAATAATAATACTTAGTAGTAAAAATAATACTATTTTATCCTAAAAATAAGAAAAAATTAAAAATTTTTAAGAAATAAAAAAATAAACCGATTCAACTTGTTTTCCATTAATTTTGAAAATAAGCCGTTGAGATATAACACTGGATTGTTTCTTATCCGATCAGTTCAGTGGATTTTTCAAATCCTAGTTTTGACCAATCAAAACACACGATTTCATTTCATTCATGTTGCAACAGTGTGTTTCACTCTCTCAAACACGTGGCTTTAGCTCCATTGCAGGATCGGGTGAATAGCGGGGTTCTCGTGGGATGCAAGGGATTCGCATTGAAGACCAATCTCATTCAATTTTTTTATTTTATTTGGGACAACTACAATATATATACTCACACATTTAAGATAATATCGTATTATGAATGAGATTTGATCTCATAATCTCACTCTATTTAGGAAATAGCTAGTGCTTCTAGATTATTAGACCATTAAAATCTCACATTCTATTTAAAACCAAAGTAACATCGTCAATGCATTGTTAAAAATATACATAAAAAAGGCTGAAAAGCTATCTATGCATGTGAAATAACTAAAGTAAATTGATCATCTATATATATATACCTGTTGATGTTTATTTTTTTGACGAAAAATATACTTGTTGATGTTGATGTGCAGACAACTTACAGTATTCCATTTGCATTTGCATCTATATTCTCCAACTCCTCCGGGGCAGGCCAAGGTAAGAATTGGATGACAAAAACTATATTTTTAAAAAATTTTATAATTACTTGGTGGTAAAAAAAGTATAATTAATTATAATTTATATTTTTAAATTTTATTAAGTCTTTCCCTTATCCTTTAATTTTAAAAATATAATAAAAAATTTGCTCACCTTTAGTACCACTAATTAATTTAACAGAAAATGTTTACATAATAAAATTAAATTAATTATTGATAATAATCCTAGCAATCTCATCGTAACAACAACATAAATAAGAAAAAAAATATCTAAATATAACATTATCCAAAAAAATCCCTCAAAATCTCTAGCTGTGGACAATAAAAAAAATGTACTCAATTTATATACTTTTCCTTATATGCTTTTCATATTATTTTTCAATTAAAATTTAACATGTAAATTTTTTAAATTTTTTTAAGTTTAAGAAATTAATACTTTTAATATATAATTAATGACTAAATCTATAATATAATAAAAAAATAATTCACATATTAATTTTTAATTAGAAAAGAATACGAAAAGCACATAAGGAAAAAACATAAAAGTATTTTTCAAAAAAAATTACTCAATTTTGCTTGAACTAAAAGTTATAAAAAGATATTATTTTTCATCTGTTTTGTTGAGATGTTGAGGATGGAAACTAAAGCTAAAATTATTATAAATAAAGAAGTTTAATTCAAGTAATTTTTTATTAAATAAATTAACCGTATTGAAATAAAAAATAGGTCCAAAGACGAAAAATGTTTTATTATATTTTCAAATTTTAAAAAATTAAAAAAATAAGAAAATTAAAAAAATAGAATTAAAACTTGGCATGAAACCATATAACTAAAAGACATACTTTCACCCTATTAATTAAATAAATTTCTGAATTTGTCCAAATTAATTTTTCTGATAAAAAATTGATCTTTTAATCTCATAACTTTTTCTCAGTTTTTAAATCAATCCATATACTATACTTTAATTTTCTTCTTGAACAGTCCAACCTCCTTTGCTCCATCTTTCTCCTTCCTCAAAGGGACATGACTCAACTTATGGGGCTGTCCAAAATTAATCCAAACCAATTAAATTAAACTAAACTAATTTGAAATAAGATTTATTTCAATTTTTGTTGTTTTGGAACCAACTCAATTTAATTTGATTTGATTTTAAGTTTTTAAAACTTGAATCAAACCAAACATATTATACTTTAAAAAAATATAAATACTATATTTATTTAATATATTTTTATTTTATACTACATATTAATACAAGACTTTTAAATAAAAAGGCTCATGAATAAGATTACAAAACATTTATTGATTGGAAAGAAATAATATAAATAAGTGTATTATTATAATTAATTATATGAATTATAAATAAATAAATATGTAAAAAATAACAAAAATTTTACATATAATATTTATGATTTAATAAAATATTTAGATATAATTTATGTTTATAAAGTATTTATATAAAACATATTTAGTTTAATTTTTGAAGAAGATGATAAGTTTTTTTATTAAAAAATAATTTAACATAATCCAAATCAAACCAAACCGAGTTAAATAACCAAATCAATTAAAAAGTAAAGCAAAATAAAATCCCAACAAATGTTAAACCGATTTATTTGATTCATTTGGATTTTTATTTAAAACCAAATTAAACTGAATGTATGGACATCCTTACTCTGCATATCTCTTTCTTTATTTCTTTCTAGTCCCTGAACTTACACCGACCTTATAGACAACCTTGAAATTCGTCTTTCTGACTCCATCACGAGAATCATGACTTGCAGCAGTTGACTTGGGTATTCTCCGGAGCAAATTCATCTTCAGCTTCGTCCCTGAACTTCTTCTTCACACCTTCATCTTTAGCTTTCAAATAAATTACAGACAAAGTAGTTGACTTAGGCATTCTCCAGAGCAAATTTCCACCATCATTTGCACATGATGGAGTTTTAAAGTACGGCTTTTGAATTGGTATATTGCATTTTTACTAAACAAAATTAAAGTACAGGAACTGATCTAAAAATTGAATTAAAGTCTAAGAATTAAATGATTTTCTATGTTTCTTAATCAACTTGATTGACATTAATTGATTCACATAACCCCCTCATTTATACTGAAATTTATATCCATTTGATCTTTTTATTTGTTTCAAATATTTAGGGTTATCCTTGGGGGTTCTGAGCCTTGCCATTGTCGTTCCACGGGTAATTAATTTGGATATATAATTTTTTCTAAGTTATAAATATAATTACTATATGTTAATTATGTATCTATTTTTGTTTGTCTAAAGATTATGTCTCTAATTTTGTATACAGATAATTTTGTCTGAGGCGAGTGGACCATTGGATGCATTGTTTGGTGGTGGAAATTTGCCAATGTTCGTGGTGGGTGCCGCGGCAGCTGCCACCAGTGGCATATTATCAATTGTTTTGTTGCCGTCTCCTCCAATAAAGTTAGCCAAGGCGATTATCGCCAAAAATAATTAATTTTTTTTGTTTTACTTCTTATTTGCCTATGGAGACTGATTATCGCATATGTTTAAATTAAAAGTTCTTACTTGAAAGGTAAAGACGTTTTTCTTTTGCATGCAAAAAATACACTATACTATTTATGAGAATATTTAAATTATAAGTTTTGTGCATAAAAATTATTAAATAATGTACATAAATTTTCTTTGGAGTAGAAAGATGACAAAAATACTCCAAAAAAATTATGTAAGTAATAAATACAAGATCATGATACATTGAGATAAACAACAAAGTCATAAAATTTCAGTCCGCTAAAATCAGCAATTTAATTAGATCTAACCTATAAAAACACCCTCCACTAGTTTACCGATCTAAATGCAAAAGCCGGTCACATCAGTTAAGTGCCTATTTAGTTTGTATTTTTACAAGTTAAATTATAATTTTTAATCATCATTTTTATCCAAATAGGTTTATAGTAAATTTCTCTACTTTTATTCATATTTCATTTTTATAAATTGTGATTATTTTAAAATACTTTTTATAAAAAAATAATTTAAACGGGTACTAAATAGTGCGTAATTATCTAGATCAGCCCAACTCATCCTCATCGTGTCTGAGACAAATTAGATCCATACGAGACCATCATAAACTCCACCCCATCAAAGACATGTGTAATGTTGTCACCAATTATCTTAACAGGCGCATGGCACAACATACACGCCCACTTAAACACACACACACACAACACAGACCCCCTCTCATCTTGTCGATAGAGCCCATTTCTTTTCATCCATAATGGGCTTGGTCTATTTTAATTTTAGCCCAAACAAGTTGTTTATATTTTATTTTTTTTATATTTAAACTTTTGAAATATGTAATTAGAATATTATTTTCATGTTGCATCCATTTCTTATAAAAAAAATAAATTTGAAATTCAAATGATTCAAATTAAACTTAACTTGATTATTTTTTCACTCACCTCATTTGAAGTCGATAGAAGAAGAATTTAAATGTCAATCTACGGTTCATTAGACCCACTTGATGCATGAAAAAATGAAACAGCATCCCTTTAGTTTGGCTGAAAGTGAGAAAAGCTGAAAGATGAAAAATCGGAGAACAGAAAGGATAGATCATAGATGTTTGATACACAAATTCATAACCAAAAACAAAAGCAAAGAATAATTTCTCCATAATTATATTTACATTTCACATATACACATTCAAATGGTGGCAGAGTCATCCTTCAAATCTCAACTCATAGCTCTTGCAGGTAGGATCAAAACTAAAAGTCTCTATAACCAAATATCAACCAACAAAAAGAAAGAAAAATCCATTCACACTCCAAAACCCAGTTCCCAAATAATTACAGAACTAAGCTATTACTCTCTTTCTGGTTTTCCCCTGAGAATTACTGACAGAGAAGAGCTTCTTCAGAACCTTCACAAGCACCACCATCCCAGGCTTATTATTCTTGTTCCTGTTCTTAGCAGGAAGAATCAGAGCAGCATTACTGTTCCTTCTGTTTGCCACTGTTCTCAATTCAACCTCCTCTCTTGAAGAAGATGCAGCTGTTGAAGAAGACAATTCCTCATTGAAACCCTCCCACAACAAATCCATCCTCTGCTTCTCTTCATCATCATCTTCTTCTTCTTCTGCATTTCTTCCTATCCTGCCAATTTCTATGCATGAGAAGCTCTTTCTCTGGCCTTCCTTGATGAAACCTCCGTAGGGGTTAGGAGAGGTTGCAGGAGATAGATTCCAAAGAGGAGGAGAATCAATGGAGTGAGGAAAAGAGTCATTAATGGTGGGAAAGCTGAAGTCTTGATCTGTAGCCATATGAATAATTAATTAATAACAAGTCTGTGAAATAAGGGGGATTGATTGATTGATGAGGAAATGATGATGGGTTTGGATTAGGTTTGGTGGGGGACCAATGGTGGTTGTGTCTGGGGAAGGTTTAGTTCAACTGCTTCTGAAACCTAAACTTTCTTGTCTCTGCTAAAAAAGTAATATTGTTTTGAGTTTAGAACTTTATACTCCCTCTTCTTCTTCTTCTTCTTTCTCTTTCTCCGCTTTTTCTTCTTCTGCTCAACTTAGATTTTCAAGGAAGATCTTGATTGGCCTCTCATGGGTAGGACCATAAATCTCTCATGAACATGGAAAAAAGGCAAAACCAACTTACCAACTAATCGAGTCCTCTCCTTTACTTCGTTGCTAATGTGCAAACTCTTCTCAAAAGGAAAGGAAAAGTCCTGCCCCAAACACCAAGAGATTGATCAGAGTTTTGAATGACCTACAGTTATACATATATAGGGAAAATTATATCCATGGACATAGATTTTAAAAATTTCAAGTTAAAAGATTGTAAAAGTTTTTGGAGGAATTATAATTAAGTTTTAAGAAATTTATAGCTTTAAATAACTAATAATAAAATTTTTAAATCTTAGCAGTATTATGATTCTTAAGCAGAGTAATAATTATAATTTTTAAAATTCTGTAATTTAGATTTCACAAAGCCTGGATATTTAGAAGTAATTTTCCTTAAATTAACATATATACATAGACCCTAAAATTGCCAATTAAATTGATGGGGTTAGATATCACAAGTAATTTTTTATTTAGTGGTACTAAAATCATCTCAATCGTTAAAAAACAATCAAACGAATTTTATTCATGTGGGATTACAAGAACTTATCTTGTGATTGCTCTTATCCTATTTTGTCCTTAACCAAATCATGGAAGTAAACAAATTGAGACATGTGCAAGTTAGTACCATCCTGCAATACCAAAAAGAACAAACTTGTTCAAAAGATTTTTTTTTTTTCACTGCATAATTATGACCACACCACCAAAATTAATCATGTTTTAGATTGAGTAGAGCATGATGATAAACTGGACGTAGTAATGGAGTTGTGGAATTTGAAGAAGAGGGAATATATCTAGATCCTTATCATCGCCGGATTGAGAGGAGCTAGTGTTGTTAATTTTCCATTAGGAGGGCTGACTCGAGAGTCATATGAAAATGAAAGTGATATATATTTGCACAACTAATTAATGAATCCAATTTATTAATTATATCTCTCCATTAGAAACTGACACGTCTTCCGGTAGATGGCGATTGTTGGTGCCACACCCCACACACACACACACACACACACACACACAGTTTTGGTAGTGACAGGAAGCAATTAAAACCTTCAAGTCAATTTAGAGTCTCCACCAAGTAATTCTTGCGTGTTTCGTTTGGTGCCAACTGGATTTTGCTAATCAACTCCTACTTTACTCCCCCAACAATTGAAAAGGAAAATTCCGCTTATATGCCATTCGGCAAAATTTTTTAAAACAATTTGCAAAATTCTCAATAGCTACTAAAATACTATCAAATAGGAATTAAAATGCTAACAAAAAATGTAAATTTTGCCCCTACTCTCTTTTTTCCAACTTATCCTTACGTTTTTTAAATTGATTTTCACTTATTTTTAAACTAATTCTTACATGTTCCCAACTAATCTCACATATTTTCAATTTTGACCTAGGGTAGAGTAGCAATTCAGGCTATTTATCATGGGTCAAGAATAATATGAGTCGATCCCAAAAATCTTGCTTTCAAAGGAGACCTAATTTTTTTAAGCCCAGCCCATGCTTGGGCTTAGCCCATAAGTTCGTATTTTTAAAAAATATTTTTTTTCACATAATTATTTAAATTAATATAATTAATTATCACTATTATTTATCAAAATTAAGATAATATTTAAAATTTTCAATTTATATATAATCAACTAATAGAATAAATTGGGTTTTTTTAAAATCTTTTTTGTTTATGATTGAGAAATTTTAAATTTGAGATTGAGAGGGAGATATGGAATTGTGATAGAAATGGGTGCGTTATTTAGAATATATGGAATGATATTTGGCTTTTTTAAGCTAATATTTAAAAGAAAGGGAAAAAAGCGGCCAAATGGGCTCAAGCTTGTTGCTCAATAAGCTTAACAAGCTCAAGTCTCAAAACCTATTTTCTATTTAAAATCTATTTAAAGTTTAACTCATAATTTTTATTGGGTTAAACAGATTAACCCATCCAAACTTTGACCTATATTATCAACTTTAACCTAAGGGTAGAATTAACATTTTCTAACCCATTTTAGTTCCAATTTGATTACTTGGTAGCTATTAAAAATTTTGTAAATTTACAGTATATTTTTTAAAATATCTTGTTTCTATGATATTCAAGGGGTAAATTTTCCAATAAAAAAACAAATAAAGGGGTTTTGGCTTATTTTATACGTTTAAGAGTTGTGGCTAGTATTGGATTTGTGTGTGTACGTGGGGTAAAGTTGGGTGATGATTTGGCGTCTCGCAGTTATTAGGGTAGCAATTGTCATATACACTTGTTGTCTGGGACGATCTATATAGATCCATCTGGTTTTCACTTTTCACCAACCTCAAAATGAGACTTTTTTGTCTGTCTGTATGCATGCTCTCAACATCCTTCATAATATTTCCACATGATTTTTATACCAAAAAAATTAAATAAATTGCTTCGGGTCTTAACTTTTAGGCAGTAAGTGTTTATCGATTACGAATTTTCTGCTCCACGTTTTTAACTTTTTTTTTCCAGAGTTATGGCTATTTATTTTTAGTCATGCAAGATTGCATATAAAATTAATCTTCATGACATATTTTTTCTAGTCACAAAATTCTAACTCAAAACTTTGCTTAAGAAACATTTTTTCGCGTAAACACCCAGTATTCTATAGCTTGTCTCACTCAAACTGTGAGGACTTCAACATGGTTCAAACTAATCCGAATTCAAGGTCTGACAGGCACTACAAGGATGAGCATCCCTATCAATCCATGCTGCTGCATTCGCATGTCTTCAATCCAAGACCTGTGAGTAAGTTGGAATGACTCCTGCCAGTCAATCCAAGCATTTGGTGGTTAAGAAACATTAATACATTGGCAATGCTACCATTACTATTTTTTGGACCAAAATCTATATGAGTCCATAACATATTATCACTGAAATGGGTTGAGTCAGTTGAATCCTAAAAAACTGTTTGATTCTGATTACTTCACCCATAAGGAAAAGTGAAGTTAGTGATAATGGGAAAAGCAAAAATATAGAGATAAATGTGAAGGAAGAGTTACTTGATTCAAATAAACTCAAGCCAACATGTATATAGTGGGATAAAAGTCAAATTATAAAAACACACATCAAAATCAACACAACAATATGAGCTCTTTTAGCTATCCTATAATTTCCTTCCAGCTATCAAAAATTGAATTGCTCCCCAAGCATTCTTGATGCTCATGATCTTCTGTCATAGCAAACTCTTTCAGCAATTTACCTCAGTAATTCTCACAAATATCTGGGCGTCTTAAAAAGCTTATTTTGGTTACCATGTGATTCTTATTAACTAATTCAAAACTAAAATCAATTTAAAGGTCTGAGTTTTATTTTGTCTTTCATCATGCCGAACTTTAGCTACTAAAACTATTTTTTTTGTTTTCGTTATTCTTTTCTATGTTTAATATTTTTATCTTTGTATGCATCTATTGTTTTAATCCAATTTCCTTTTCACATTCGGAAAAATTGCAATAAAGGACTCCAAAGTCTCGTTCATTTGATTTTGAAGTTAGGATACTGTCTAATCATTCGTTCCATTTGAAAGTACTAACTTCTGGTATGTTTGCATTTATTGTTATTTTCTTTTGAGTGAAATCAGATTTAGTAAAAAAGTGACCAAACAACACTGACAACAATTATTACTTATGGATCTTAATATAAATTCATTAAGAAAAATTTATTATATTATTAAAAGTATTTTTAAATTAATAAAATTTTCATCTTTATCCTCTAATAAATATAATAAATTCAAACAATTCATTTTCTCTCTCATAATTAAATGAGAGTATTTTTTAAATGAAATAATTAATGTTTCAGAAATTCATAGAATATGATTTATATATAAGGCTACAAAAAATTTTTAGAATATGACTAATAAAAAGAATTGGAGGAAGTATTATTATTACTTCCTCCATTTTCTTTTAATTGTTATCATTTCACAATAACATTAATTACTATTTTTTAGTTATTTTCTTATTTATTATTTTAAAAGTTAAATATAATATTAATTGTTCTTCTCTGTTTATCCATTTTTTTAATGGCATATTAAAAAGTTTTAAAAAAATTATAATATATTAATTTTATTTTTTAATATGTGCAAAAAGAAACAAAAGGAGTTTTTTTTGCCAAAAAAAAAAAAGAAGTGTTATTTTCAATATATAAAAATCGGACTAAATGGTTTGACCAGTTGGATAAGGAATCAGTGCCTAATCTGGTATAAAAGAAAAGCAAAACCTACAAATTATAAAACTAGTGAGAACCGTCAAGAATCGACTAAACCGGATTTGAAATGGTGAAAACCAGTTGTGCACCGATAAGAATTTGTTTTTCCAAATATTTTTATTTTTTAAAATAAAATAATATTATTTTTAGTACTAGATAGCATTATTTTTGTATAAAATTTTTTCTTTTAAAATTATAATATTATATAAGTATTATTATAATACATAATTATTAATTTACTTAATAAATAATATGAAAATAAAATATTAGTTGATTATTTCATATTTAAAATATGATTATATATGAATATTAACTTATTTATATTTTAATATTTGGTTATGAAATTTATTAGTGATTTTTTTAATAATATATAACATAAAATTAAAAAAATTATTAATTTTATTACTACCAATTTAATTATAATTCAATTATAGTTGAACCATTGCACATTAAATTGTTACTTTGACCAATTTAATAAACAATTCAATTTTTAATATTTTGGTTATTTTTCAATTCAACAGTGTTTCATGTTGAAGTAGGATCAAGGGGATTCAAGTCCATTAAAAAGGCTTATATTTTTTTAATTAATTAATAAGTAATAATTCAAATCCAATATGAAAGGGAGGAAAGAAGCATCCACTAGGTTTTATAGGTTAGTATAGTTTATAAGAATGCAATTTATACTTCACAGCAGCTCTATAAATATTTTATGAGCTATGAGGCAATCCTTTAACTATAATAAATTTTCAAAACCTACCTCACCTAAGCTTATGTTTATAAAAATAAAAAAAAGGCATCCCCTTGATTATTAATCAATTAAATTCAGGCTAAAATAAGATTATCTATTGATTAATGAACTAATTAGTAATTTGCTGGATGCTGAACAGTGAACACTGCATGGTCAGTGTAAAAACGACGTTGTTTGCTGTTAAGTCACTGGTGCTCATGAAATCAGTGGTATGAAATGACGCGTTTTGAACAATTTTGCTTGTACCTGAGAGACGATCTAAGCCGTTGATTGCATGCAATCTGAGCTGTCCATTAAAAAAGTGCATGGCTTTGGCGCTGCTGGTGCATTGTAAGAATCGTGAAACGCGTTGTGCTCTAGCTTTGTCTCTGGCAGCCGTGGTTGTTGTCAGTTGGTAGAGTACAGAATTACAGAATTGGCTGCCCATTCAATAGATCGCGCGATGACGGTGATGCGCATTCGGATTCGGTTTGTGTGCCAATTAATTAGCTTAAGCTTAACTGTGGGAACCGTTTAT
Organism: Adenanthera pavonina; assembly: GCA_026686845.1. NCBI lineage: Eukaryota > Viridiplantae > Streptophyta > Magnoliopsida > Fabales > Fabaceae > Adenanthera > Adenanthera pavonina. Next base: position 44,224,226 of record JAIVEN010000001.1, on the reverse strand, counting down.
ATTATATATTCCTCAGCATATTACTCCTGAGCATATTACTCCCCCTCAATTTTAATATAAAATTATTTTAATTAAATTACATGAATTAAGAATTAGAATTAAAACTAATTAACTATCTCAATTTCTTCAAAAATTTTAATATTTTTTTAAAATTATTCTTATTTAATCTCTTTTTCTTTTTATTTAAATACATTAAATAGAAATATTTTTTAAAAATATATAATAAATACTACATCATATATTATAAAGGATTCCTTCTAATCCTTAATATAAGACCCTTTTAACTGAATCACGCGGATTAAGAATTGGAATTAAAACTAATTAACTATCTTGATTTCTCCAAAAATTCCAACATTTTTCTAAAACTACCCTTATTTAATCTCTCTCTCTTTCTCTTTGAATATATTAAATAGGGACATTTTTTTCTGGAAATGTATAATAAATACTACATCGTATATTGTAAAGGGTCTTATATTTAGGATCAAGGTAAAAGATCCTATATATAGGACCGGAGGAAGTATCTTATATTTAAGATTAGGATAAAAGATCCTATATATAGGACCGGATGAAGTATAAAATAGTGGGAGAGATTTTACACATATTAAAAATTATTTATTATATTTTTAAATTTTAAAAGCATTAAAAATTTTAATTTTATTTCTAGTAATTTCACTTTATTTATTAGATATAGTATAAGTTATAATAATAATAATACAATAAATGATAGGTAAAAATTATAAATCACTATATGTTATCTTATATTATAGGATAAAAAAATATTTTATATTGTCTTATAATATGAGACGGAGGAAGTGTGTATATATATATATATATTATATTTGTGTGTGTTAGAAAATATTAAGGCCCTAATTGGTTCAAAGGAAAACATTTTAATGGAATGGAAATAAGTATAAAAAGATGGTTACTGATTCGATATGCATGTAAAAAGAAATAAAATATTTTACTTAGCAATATTTGATAGGATAGAGAAAAAAGAAAAGGATGAAAATAAATAAAATATAAAAGACAAAATAAACCAAATAAAAAAAATTAAAACTTAAAAAGTAGGAATCTATTTTAACTTTTTCACATCTATTCCATAATGAATAGTATCATTCCAGTATTTACAGGATGGAATGATTAAAGCATTTGACTCTCACTTTGATTCTTATACGCTTTCCTTGCCATTATACCAAATCATGTAATCGCCGACTTTTCCAATTTTTATTTCCTTTCCATTACACCAAATAATGCAAAGTAATATTGTCAAGCTATAATTAATGTAGGTTATCCTGGTAGAAATAGATGATTTAAATAGGTAGAAAGATGAACTCAAATGGCAAGCCTCTTTGGATACCTCATATAAGTAATTACGGGAATTCATAATTGCTTCTTTTCAAAATTTGTCAAATACTTCTCTACTTATCATAATCAATTATATCTCAAAAGGAGATTATAGGATAAATTGATTTTTTTTACTTATTATAATTAATTATATTTTCATAATCACTGATTTCACTTTTCTATTTTATTATTCACCAAATAATAACTTAAATTCCAAAATTTAAATATATTTTTTCTCAACTAAAAATACTCAAATATAAATTATTTTTTACATAATTATTTATTCTCATAATCAATTATAAAAAATCACTTACCTTTATAATCAATTATAAAAAAATTAATCCAAATATCCTCGTTAACATCCCAGGTAGTTGCTTAGAAAATGCACCATTTTGTTGATGCTATGAAGAGAGGCAAGCTAGCTTCAAAACTCTAGCGGGCTTAGCTTTTGAATGTGTGTGTGTCTGTGTGTATATATATTATAATTCATATACCTTGCATGGATATACGTGTATATATATATAATGTGTATGCACACAAATGTTATGGCACCCCTTAATCCCCTCGTCCTCGGACGACTATAAAATTATGCATTTTAAGCAAACATGGCGTGACGAGACCCTTGATCTTGTAGCTAATTACTTCCCCTTAAATATATTATAAAGGGTTTTAAGAGATTTTTTTTTTCTGAATCAGAATATAAGGTGTTATGTATTAATTTGTCTTTTTTATACCTAATTTATTTAATGACTATTCTTGTAATTTAGGATGGAATAATAGAAATGAGTGAAATGTATAGAAGTAAAAATAAGATTTTTGGTTTTTATAAAAAATTTAAAAATGTAATAAAATTTTCTTAAGATGTGTGTACTTATTAAAAACACTTTAGATTATGAACCAAAGAATGTAAAATTTAATGGCTAAAGCACGTTGTTTTGATGTTAAGTAAACCGTATTCAATGTTTGTGTGGAACACTAAATGCAAACACCCAAAATAATGATATACTCACTTCATATCATTTTATTTGTCATTTTAAAGATTTTTAAATGTTTTATTTTATCTATTATTTTAAAAAATAATAAAAAATTAATGTCATTTTTTCAATTATACCCTTGAATAATTAATAATAATGTAGTTTTCTGTTATAATTTAATATTCCATAAAAGAGTAATCATTAAAGGTAATTAAGTAAAATTACATAATTCATTATGTTATTTATTATCTTTTTTAATCATTGTGTCAAAACCCCAAACGACATATAAGATTAGACAAAGGGAGTATTATGTATTTGAGATCCAAACTAATAATTTAATTTATGAATAATTTAGTGGTATCATGTGTCAAATTGAGGGATTTGAAAAATAATTATACTCAATTGCTAAATAATTAAATTATACCATTGTTGATACAAAAGATGATGATGATAAGGGTATGCAATTCAACTTCCGGAAAAGGAGAGAGACAAGCCAATGAGAGAGAATAAAATTATCCCATTTCTCACTAGTCTTTTTTACAATATAAACACAAATATTAAATAAAAATAATATTTCATTGTCATTAATATACCAAACATACTTTTAAATTATACTTTCTCTTCCACTTCCACTTTCTAATCCCACTTCCACTTTCTTTGCAACCAAATGGGGGCATTAACAACAAGAAGTCAAGAAGGAAAGGCAATAATCTATCTTTTTAATCTTAGAACCTATTTGGATTTGCTCAATAATTACTTATGGGATCAAATAATTGATTATATGGAGAAGTAGCCTGTTCGCCACCTAGCATATACCATAAGTGCACGGGCCGTAGCAAGTAATATAATGATAAATAGAGTATCGTTCCCACAAGAATTTGATTCCAAAACCTGATTAAGTATCAATTATTACACTTTCGCTTAATTTGAGCAACACAAATAACCAAAGAGCAAAATCAAATATAAAATAAACCTACACTAAGGTTAGAAGTTAGTGTTGATTCTAGATAATGGAGACAACCTAGGATTATTGTTGCTAAACTTATTTCATAGTATGTGAGTTACCTATCCTTAATTGCATTTAATGGTCTTTAATGCTAGTCTAGGATTCAATTTTACCTAAAGGCATCTCTTAATATCAAAGAGGCTTCCTAATTAATTTATCCACAATCTCTTGCAAGATTAATTAATTAACAACATCAATGGCAAACCTAGTTTGACTATGTGAGGCCAAGGTGTCTATCTCTACCTCATTAGCAAAACCTTCCACTCCACTATGCTAGTTTCAAGTTTCCACACAACCCAATTAAAGGTCTATTCTAATTTTCCTATTTCTAGGCTCCATTAGAAAACCTAAATCAATCCAAATTAATGGCCAATCAATAAGGAAGCATAAAGAGCACAAATGGGTAAACATAAATACCATTAAATAGCAATAAAGAGTAGAAAACATACACTAATTCATAAATAAAGCTACAATAATCCCAAGAACAAGAGTTTAGCTACACATTAAGAGATTAACACAGAAAATAAACAATATAAACCAATTAACCAACCACCTGAGTGAAAAGGAAGCAAAGGAAGAGGAGAAACTAGGAAAGAAATCACCAAATAGCCAAGCCCTAGCTCCCTAAGCCTCTATAGTTGCTCTCTTGAGTCTCCAAATGTCCAGAATCATGGCCAAAGAGTGAGGAGTCGAGATATGTAGTAGAAGCCCTAGCTAATTCGCATAAATTGCAGTTGTGTGTTTTGATTAATAGGGAGGGCACTGTGGCTAGATGTAAGGGTGTTGCTGCTAGCTTTGCTTCAGGATGGAATTTTCTTCAATTTCTCTCTATCTAGCCGTGGCTAACTGCAGGAGGCCATGGCTCGCGCTGCTTCAACATCAATTTTTGCTATTTTCTTCCTTCAATTGGTTATGGATTGATTTTTAATGCTTGCATCCCATCTTCCAATGCTTCTTAAGTTCTTTCACAAGATTTGATTGACTTGAATTCTCCCCCAAAAGTTACCTACATAAAGACAAACAACCATAAACTACCAAGTGATCAAAAGTAAAACAAAAACATGCACAATTAAGCAATAAAATGCTATCATGCAACACCTCAATCCAAAATACATATTTTCTTATTTTGAGTATCTAATATGTACAAATGCACATCATTGTATGCATAACACATGAAAAATGTGCTGAAATGACATAAAATTCAAGAGGTTAACATAGCCATACTAAATATAATAATCAATTATGGCCATTTTAAGTGATTATCCCATAAGCTACTTTTTGCTGCTTTTTAGAATCACTTATTAGGAGAAATATTACCGTTGGAGCATTTAATGAGAGTTGTAAATTTTTTACCTACTATTTTACAAAAAACACCCCACGCGTATCTTGACCTCTCTTCCTCCTGAAAATCATTCTCCGCCTTCTCCTTTCTTTCTCATCACTGCCATTGACTCTCCATTGTTGCTTATGGATATGAACTCCCATCGGTATCTAGAGAATCCTTCCACTACATGAAGATCGATTTGTGTTGGTGGATTTTGATCTGTGCGTGTGAGAGTATTGCGAGCCAATTCTTGTCACCGTCAACGTTGCTCCCTTTGATCTTACATTTGGCACGTAAGCTTAGGTTCCACTTCTTCTATTGCTTGATCTGTTGATTTGGACTTCAATCTATGCAATATGTGCTCCATATGCTTCTTGGTTCCCCTGATTTGATAAATCCCACACTCCACTATCATAGGCTTGCAGCTCCGTCATCCTCCGTGGTCATGCGTGTTCCCTCATCCTCCATCTTCTATCATGGTTGTGTGTGTTCCCTCAGTACCTCTCTCCCACACTCTGTTTCAATTATACAAGCTTTTTTTTTTTCCTTTTCTAAATTATTGAGACCTTTCCTTATGCTAAACCATGCTTAGGTTGTGAATGTATATAAAACTTTATAGAGTTGCATTTGCATCCTTGAGGACCTTGTTTTATGATTTTGATGAGTAATATGACTTACTTGGATAGATGAAACTCTTTTTTAGCTTGTATATCTCAATGGTATTATAATTTGCTTGGCTTATCAAGCTATGGTGATTGGTCTTTTTGGTTGGATAAGTTAAGTGTGGAATGTTTTATGATCCCAAAAGATACATGGTTAGAACATGAGCTTTAAAATTGGTGTGCTCACTCAATTGAGTTATTTGATATGGGTTGTTGTCCTAATTTAGTCATAGTCTCATGTTGTAGTACAATGTTCGATTTCTAGTTAAGTTTTGATCTCAATATAAGCACACTCACCCACTTGAAGGATTCATCTGAGGCTCGAGTGTTTGTGCCAAAATTATTCCCAATTGTGATGTTGCACTTGTAGGAGCTCAAAATGGGATGTGCATGTGTTGCAATTTTTATTTTCTCTTTTCATAAAAGCTCAAAATGGGATGTGTCTTGAGTCATAAGTGTTTAAGTTGTTACGAATTAGTAGACTCATTCATTATTACCTGAATGCTAGATTTTAATGATTGGATCTATTATAGGAGGTCTTTTGGGAGTTAGTTAGTATTTTATTTTTAGATATTCTAGGTTAGTTATGCAATCAGTTTGTTAGTGGTTCAAATAATTTAGGGAGTCTAGTTACTTATTTTTCCTATAAATAAAGCATTTGGCAGCATGTAAAGACACCTTGAATTATAATCAGACTTATTTTATTTCTTCAGGAGATTCTCCATTGGCTACTAGTATATTTTGAGTGAGATTCTTGCTTGATCTAGCCTAGTAGATTAATTCATAGCTTAATTCCCTACAGCCATCTACCAATTTGTGGCTTCCTATGTGTGCAAGTAATGAGAGGTTTATCAATCAACAATATGAAATACTGTTCTATATTTGTGCAATGTTATAAATGGAAAGTTTGAATGATTTAGAAATATATCATGGCGTGACTTTAGACTCTTGCTCTATAAGAGTTGAAAGAGATCCATTTGTCTGAGTTCATCTTTGTTAAGTTTGAAAGCAAATTAAGCCGAATGGCTTATGTTGCTTGAGTAGAATGAGTTTGAAATTCCATATGAATCATTTACGACAAACAAAAAAAAAGTAAAAAATTGATCAAAAGAACAAAAAAAAGTGTTTAAAAATTAAATTATCATGTGAGAGTTTAGATATTAGATATGGTTCAAAATTCTTAGCTAGAAAGTTATGGTCATTTGAAGTGATGGTATTTAATATGAATAAGTAAGGTCTAAAACTGATTTTGCTCCTTTTTACTGTATTTCTTTGTCTACTCATTCATAATCAGTTCCTATGATTCCTTTCATTTCATACTTTTAAGAAATTATTAGCATTTGTAATGTCACTAACTTTACTTCTTTCCTTGATTTAGTGTGATTTTAAGGTAACTAAAACAACTAGGCATTAAAGACATGCTTCTAAAATTAGCATTAGCCTTGTCTTCTCATTCATAATGATGCTTTCAAAATCATGAATACCGTGACCTTTGCTTATTGTAAAGCACCCAATAAACAAAAGAAACAGAATATGAACCAAAGGCTAGCATTAACCCATTAACCCGATCCAAAGCACGTAGTGCATATGAACCAAAGGCTATATTCCCCAAAGACAAGGTAGGACTCCCAATTTCTCACATTGGCCCATGCCATGAACCCCATCCAAATAGACCCAACCTAATTGTGCCATGGGGTTTATAGACACAGATGCTTAGGAGTGTCCTGTCCAGTTGGGTAAGTAATCAATTCTTGAGCTGCAAATTTTGAGAATAAAGTGAAATTGCAAAATTACCAAGTTTCTAGAAATATATTTCATCAATGTGAATTTGTAATATGAAACTGCAGCTTTTTTTTTTGTGGATGTGGGTTTGTTACTACTGAATTTTTTGTTGGTTCAAGTTTAGTATTTGTTTTATTTTAGTCATATATATGCTTCTCATAAACAAATCCTAACTCTAGTTAATTTTAGTCATCAAAGGCTACATGCAATGACTTCTTGCCATATTTTGTGATTCTAGCTTTGTAGGAACTAAAACATTTGTTTTTTTGGGGACTTCAACGAACTCTAGGGCACATAATAGAGCAATGCTTATATGTACATGATCCTGCTCATATACATATAGCACTAGAACTTGGGTTAAATTTGGGTTTAATTACATAATATTGTCTTGGATTCCTTAGTTAACTTTATGTTTATAGAGTCATGAGTAATAAGAAGCTGAAAGCAAATTGGGACAGAATGCAACTGAAATTTTGGTCAAACTATGCTTGGAACAAATAAAAAAAGGACAGTGGTTGGGCACTAGTCTAAATAAAACTGGATGGAGAGCTGTAATAAATGAGTTTAAGGAAAAGACTAGTAGAAACTACAGTAAGCGACAACTTAAGAATAGGTTGAATGTGTTGGATCACTACTAGAAAAATCAAATTTACAAGAGAATTTAGCGAGGAATTATTCATCCATCGTTAAATGATCTAAATAGTGAGGAATTAGTGAGATGTTTTTTATTTCTCACTAAATTATTATAAATAGCGAGGGATTTGTCCCTCTAAATTTTTTTAAATTAATTTTAATATATTAAAATTATTTTATTAAAAATTTAATTTTAATGAATTAAAATTTTTTAATAATTAAGTTATAAAAATATTTTTATGAGATGATTATTTTAAATTAATAAAAATAGTTAAACTAATTTTCATAACTTGTTGGCAAAAAATGAAACTGAAACTTCATTTATTACAAAATTATTATGATATTAATAATTGAAAATATAATATATTTATATTTTTTAATAATATATTAATTTATAAATATATATATATGTGTATTAGTGTGTAAATAAATAATATATATTTAATAGTTCATGTAAAGACTGTAAATACATTCTAATTTAACTGGCAAAAGTGTGAATACTAAAACACTGAGAATAAGAGGTCATGAGTTTAAACCTAAGCAGAGATGTGGCAATGATGTGGCATGGGTGGTGGGTGACATGGCACGGTCCCAACGGTGACATGGCAATGACGTGTTGTTGTGACATGGGTGGTGGGTGACGTGGCGCAATCACGACAATGACATGGTAGTGTTGAATTTTTATAGTTTAGCGATGAATGAGTCCCTCTCTAAATTTTGAGAGAGAATAGATCCCACGCTAATTCTCTTACTAATTTAGCGAGGGAATCAACTCATCTCTCACTAAATTTAGTGATGTGATTTATAGTGACCGAATTAGCGAGGGATTTGTCCCTCGCTAAATTTTATTTTTCTAGTGGTGGATATCCTTAAGAAAGATTGGACTTTATAGGGCAAGATGCTTAAGAAAGAGTCAAGTATAGGGTAGCTTCCTAGGTAAAAAACTATTGATGCATATGATTCATGGTGGGGGAAAAAATATCGATATGTAATCTAGTTTATTTCATGTTATAATATATCTAGTTTATTGAACTTTTGTGTAATATGTCATACTAATTATATGTAAATTATGTTGAAAAATTTAGAATATAAGAAATTTAGACACAGGACTTCAATTTGAGGGCAAATTAATAATTTTATTTAAAAGTGTGGTGGCAGTTAGGGTGTATGCATGGACACCCTCATCTAGACATTACCTGATGATGTTGGAGAGGATGATGATGTGTACCGACCATGTGTAGACCTACAGGAAGGATTAGGAGATAGTGAGGAAGATCTTGGTAATGATACTGCTAGATAAAGTGCTGGAGTAAGTGCTCAGCTTAGGGATATGAACTTAAACATTTTCCAGGGGTACTTCAGTGAATGAAGCATTGACAAGAGGAAGAGGGTGGGACCTTTAGAGGGCATGAAAAAATAGAAAGCTACAAATGCAAGATACATAATTGATGTTATCAGTAGGATTGTTGATGCACAGGAGTCGCAAGGAAAACAGAAGTCTGCAACATCTATGGGTGAAGTTATGACTGAACTAAGTATAATAGAGGCCATCTATATGATCTTGACTGATATTCCAAATGTTGTAAACTCCTTTTAGACCCTACCAAAAAGGACATATTTGTATATTTAAGACATGATGAGAAAAGATTGTTGAGATGGTTAAAGCTTACAACTTTTAGAATTTAGGATGTTGAGCTTTAGTTTTAAATGTGATTTTTAAATTTGCCAATTTAGAATATTCAACTTTGTTATATCAGGTGTCTTTTGTGACTTTTATTAACTTTGTTCTAAATGTGACTTATAGATTTGCCTACTTTATATTGAACTTTGTTACCTTAGGTCTCTTTTGTCACTTTTATTAACTTTGTTCTAATTGCGACTTCGAAATTTGCCTACTTTATATTGAAATTTAGTTTAGTTTAGCACTTTTTTTAATGAATTATGATGACTAGACTATGCTTTAAAGACTTATTTTCATCTTTCACCTTTTAGGCTTAAAGAATTCAATGGGAGACTCACACTCCTCTGAAGATGATTTTAATGAAGTTGCAAATGTCAAGATATTAGTTGGGCTGTATACGGTAAAATATAAATGTAAGGAGCCCTGAAGAACTAGTAAGTATACTGGTCATTTGTGCGTAAATAAAATTTTACAAGACCATCCTATTCGTTGTTATGAGATGTTTCATACGAAAAAGGATGTATTTTATCAACTTTGCATCGAACTATTAGAAGAACATGAGTTAAAGGAAACTAGAAGAATGGGGGTACAAGAAATACTTGCAATTTTTTTGAACATGGTTGGGCATGGGGTGGGAAATAAGATGCTATAAGAGAGATTTTAACACTCAGGAAAGATTATAAGCAGACATTTTCATCAAGTCTTAGTGACTTGTCTTAGATTATCAATGAAATATATCAAACCAAAAGATAACAAATTTTGTAGTGTACCATTGAAAATATGACATGATAAACGATATTGGCCTTTTTTCCAAAATTTTATTGGAGCTATTGATGGTACCTATATCCTATGCATTGTTGGTCCTAGTGAACAATCAAGATTCATTGGAAGAAAATGATCTCCAACACAAAATGTAATGATTGTATGTAATTGAGATATGTGTTTTACTTTTGTATTGCTTGGATGGGAAGGCACCGTACGTAATGCTCATGTTTTTGATAATACCCTCACAACTGCTTCCAAGAATTTTTCCCTCCTACCTACTGGTATGTTTCTTGTTCATACATTTATTTATTGTATGAGTTGCAATTACAAATGATTGACAATACTTTCATTAATTATTAGGTAAATATTCTTTGTTGGACATTGGTTATCCAACACCAACTAGATGTCTTGGTCCATATAAATGTGAACGCTACCACCTTCTAGATTTTCGGCATTCATCTGAATATGTAAACAATAATGAACAATTCAATTATTACCATTCAAGTTTAAGACGCACAATAAAAAGGACTTTTGAAGTTTGGAAGAACAGATTTCCAATTTTACATCGAATGCCTAGCTTCAAATTTCAAACACAAGTTCAGATGGTATGTGCAACAATAGCTATACACAACTTTATTAGAAGGAATTCACAAACAAATTCTGAATTCTTACGGTATGAAATTGAAAATATAATTGAGCATGAATATGGTAATTATCGTGATGAGTATCAACCTTCAACTGCAAGTTCAATTATCATATCTTCAAGAGAAATTAATTATATTCATGATTCAATTAGAAATCAAATTATATAATCTTTACAAGACATTTGATTATGTAATATTATTTTTTAATATTAAATTTTTGTATTTTTAATTTTTAATATAACATATACAAGACTATTAGTTATGTAATATTTTCATATTATTTATAAATTAGAATGTTAATTAAAAAACTACTAAAATTTTATACAATTACATAATATTATTACGTGATTCATTTTAAAAAAGAGAAATTAGCATTATTTAAGGACCAGAGGCATTTTAGATGTAACATCCTAACATCTAAAGACCTAATCTAGATATACACACACAGGAGGACCATCAAAAGAGACAGAATAGAGGGTGGCGCCACAACGATACCATCTGGAGTTGTGGTCTGAGAGGCGTCTAGACCAAAATGAGGAGAGGCAGAGAGGCACAGCACCACAGCATTAGATCTGGCTCCACGACGCCTAGCATGAACCAATTTCCACTGCATATAACTTCTTACTTTGACCTTTGATTGACCCGATTCAAAGCCCGTAGGCTACTCTACACCTCCTCTAACAACGGACATAAACCGCATTTCAAAATTCCTTCATATGAAGATTTTGGACACCTATAACCAAAATGGTCACTTTCAGTTGAGACTTACTCCAACACCTTCCTATTTCCACACCACACACCTTTTAACCATCAAACATTTTCCAACAGATCACAAATCACCCAAAACCATTGTCCTAGGAGATTGTATCTTAAGGAAACCTCTTCCCTAAGATTTGACCCTCTTAAGCCCAAATTGAACTAATGAGTTATGTACCCATTTTCTCCAAACCTTACCAAACCTCAAACCTAACTTCATAAACTGTTCATACATATTAGAATACACAGGGCCACCTATTACTAGGGGCTGAACTTACTACAACAACAATGAGCCAAAAATCCTGACATACTAACACAGCCACTACAATAATCCTCACAAATGCATTAAGATGACTTAACATACATATTTATATCAAAGACAGTCTCATCCGACACTGAGGTCATAAGTATCAAGGATCATACATAAAGGACATAGGTGCATAATTGGTCCCGAGGGAACACATGCACAATAATTACTCATGGCATCAAATCATGATCATATACTTAGCACAATACTACAATATGATATGCATTCCCAGATAAACACATACTATATAGATAGTCGAATATCCCACATGCCCCCAAAGGGACTTATCCACTTTCGCTTTCTCCTTACTAGAACTAGGTTCCATTCCTATAAATGTTTTTCCACGAGGGTTGAGACAAAAGTCCCAATAACCAAGAAGTAACCCAAACAAACACAAGCAAGGATTTAAACATAGGAGGTACAATATGTTAGTTAATCATAGAACACGACACCGATATGAATACAAGGAAAGGATACAAGCTCATATAGACATATACACTATATATGCAAATTATGTCATGCGTGATGAAATGCTCATGATATGCTATGGAACCCCATATCAATCACGACAAGAACCATGAACTAGTTATTGTTAAAAGTTAACCTCAATAAGTAGCTACCTTCCAATGTTCGCGAGAGACGATTCTGCAGCAATGGCCAAACTCACCTCCTACTAGTTATGACCTAGTCAAAGGCCATTTCACTAATGGTTGGACCATGATTCTTCTTTCTTTGAACCACCAAAATTGGTGGCTATTTAGAGAATGTACATCCATAATCCATTGTTACCTGAATCTCCCGACCAAGGACTACTATTTAGTGGCAAGGATATCATAAGCCACAGTACTTGAACATAAGGCATTATATGCTATTTAGTGGATTGACATACCACGTGATATTAAGGCATCGTCAGCTAATAATATCATGCCATCTCAATGTATAACCTGTGACAATGCTCGATGTATGTTAACATGTCATCTCATGTCGTATGTATGTGATCATGTTGGCATATCATCATCATATAAAATGTCTCATAGGAATGCACAATAATCACACACACACACATACACACAGAGATCTATTAGTACTTGTCAATCTCATAGGCTTACACATATTTCCATTGGCCGGTTTAATTAATTATCCTCATTATCGTGTAAAACCAAACGGGATTTGCACAGTATTCATGATCAACGCTCACTATATTCATCATCACATACATATATACATACACATACATATTCGTTCACATTAGTCATTCTCATCCATTGTCATCATTTTATCATTATCGTGCTATCAAGCTCTCATGTTCAATTCATCATCATTAATATCATCATTATTATCATTGCCAAGATCATGCCAACACTACACCTCTACACATAATATCAATGAGTATACACAACAATTATGGGCCAAGTCCTTTCTCATTCACTTGGGTTTATATACATATACACATATATAAAGACACATACTCATATAAACATACTTAACTAGCTACATTCATTTCTTATCACAATTTCTTTGCAAAAAGATATTGAGTTTTAAGAAAACTTACTGGCCATGACTTAAAACATATATCATCATATGAAAAGTTTAAAACTCATTATAAAAGTAAAGTTACTCCCTAGTTATCTCAGGTTGCTTAACTTGTATTAAACCCTAAGAGGAAAATACAAATCCAAGTTAAACCAATAGTATTCAATGCTGACAACTCAAGCATTTATAAAACCTTAATAGAACCGTTAAACTATTCAATGCCACACAATGCCCACAAGACCAATTTCCACCATCTTACAAGTTAACCACTTACCATTGACTTTGCACTCCCAAATGACTTCATTGAGTATAGATACCTCAACAAAGCAATCACAACCCTACATAATCCTCCAAACATACAAATCAAATAAGAATATAGCTTCCGATAAAACTCAACTTGGTAATCCATGCTCAACTTGACAAGACCATGAATCTAACATTATACCCATTCATTAATATATTCAAATAAACTTCCAAAACTAATCTTGAGTCCATACAATTTGAATTCCACAAAGAGTCCTAATATTTGAGGTTAGAGTTTGCAAAAACAATAACATAAATACCCAAAATCGATAACCCAAGGCTTGGAGATACCAAACAACACTTCATTGAAGCATTTAAACACATTTCAATTGGTAAAAACTCACCTAAACTCAGAAATCACAGTCACCCCACAAAATACTTAGAAACAATTGGTGAGGAAGGAGGAAGAGATGAAGAAATTACCATACTTTGTAAGATGAAATCTCCTAGAGCTCAAAAATTGTATCCTCTGCCTCCAAATACCGAACCCTAGTGGAGTTCTCTAAAAAAAGCCTAAACTTTTTCTGTTTCTTCAAACTTGTTCGTATTTGATTTATTCAACTTTCCCGACCGATGCCGTGATAGAGGGTTATGGCATCGCAATGCCATTGTGTTGAATCAAGTGTTTTGATGATTCCAAACCAACCTTCAAGAGTTTGGAATAAAGATATCAAAGGTGCACAAAAGGTTTCAAGTGAAGGAATTCTAGAAAAATCAGTGCAAGAATAGATGTAGAATGTTTAGTAATATTTTAATTTGAGTAAAAGACTTTAATTTGGTGAAAAGATGTTTTAAAACCTTGATTCTATGTTAATTCATGGGATATTTGAAAAACACCCACCAATAGATGAAGTTTGAAAGGTTTATACTGATTTGCTGTTTTGAAAATTTGAACTTTGGCTTTGAAAATTCAAATTTCGTATTGAAAATGAACAAGTCTGAAAAGAGGCTTCTCTGACAGATGAATTTTGATTTGAGAAATTCGAATTTTGATACTTGTCTGAAAAGAGCTTTCTCTGACAGACAAACTTTGACTTTTGAAAATTAGAATTTCAGATAAAATAAAACTTATAAAAAATGAAAAATTCGTCTGAGAATATGTCAAAGTTCATCTGAAAACTAAGTTTGGAAAAGACATCAAGATGACTCACTGACAGACGAACTTTGAACATGAAAATTTGAATTTCAGAAACAAAGCTTGTGAGTCTGTTATAATGATATGTTGACATACGAATAACAGTATTAATGAATTCAAACTTTGAAGTAAGCCTGAAAAGATGTCTCTCTAACAGACGAACTTTGCCCTTTGAAAATTCAAATTTCGAATAAGATGAACTACTGTGCCTTATTAAACCAGCTACTGACAGACGAATTTTGGGTTCTAAAATTCGAATTTTGAAGGCACTATAGCAAAATAAAATTACTGTTCACACTTAATAGAAAGACTTTTAATATGAAAATTCGTATGTTCCAACATAGAATCATTTTCTAAAGATGAAAATTTGAATTTTGTTTCATGACAAACGAACTTCGGGAGTTCAACATTCAAGGTTGTAGCTTTCAGTTTCTGCAAAATTCGTCTGTTGACCAACTGAAATTCGAACTTTGAGTGTTAGAAGTATTAAATGCGGTTGGTGAATGGATAGTTTCTCAGAGTCACTGTTGGGTAACATCTCTAACGGCTATATCTTGTCTCTAACGTATAGTTGGAGCAGAAATCTATAAATAGAATTTCATTTGAAAATGTGGGTAATGAAAATTACTTTGTATATATTGAAACTCTGCAAAATCATCAACTCAAAGTCTCTTACTCTCACATACTTCATTCTTTGTACTTTAACTTTCATATACACTCAGATTAAGAGAGTTTATTCATTGTAAATAATCTTATCTTCATCTGGAAGAAAGATTTTCTTGTGAAGGGATATCACAAGGGATTGGGGAAGTACTTAGTAAGAGTGCAAAGAGAGAAAGTGTGAGCTCTAGAAACAGAGCATCAACGTTGTACTGTGGCATTTGCAAGAAGCCCATTGAATTCTTGCAGGATAGTGGAAAGTGGTGACTTGGGGACTGGACGTAGGTCAAGTTGAGAGACCGAACCAGAATAAATATTTGAGTCTTCTCTTCCCTACTACTACTTTTACTGTTTATTCATTTATATCCTGTTTTACTATCATCCTTTGCTTTCTTCACTTTCTTGATATTTTACAGAAAAATTTTTAATCTTCCCAATTCATCCCCCTCTTGGGAAGCCAGCTTATTTAACACATTGCTCTCTACCTCGAGCCTATTAGCCAAAAATGTGCTCTCATCACAGTGTGAAGGGAGGCTGCTGTGGTGTGAAGTGCTTCAGTCTCAAAATAGGTTTGGCTCAAGTTTGAACCTCATTGCAGTGCTACCCATCTCTATTGTGGCGTGAAGTACTTTTGCTTCCTTTTCTCTTCTTGTTCCTTTCTCATATATTCCTCTAATCTTAGCCCCTTTCCATAAAACATACATATCCAAACTGATTAAATGTGAGTTGTTACATTAGACATTTTAGGTTATTATCAATTCAAAAATGATTTTAATCAAATTATCTAAATATATTTAATTTTCTCAAAATCATTTATAAGGTAAAAATATACAAACATAAATTACTTTTGATATAATCACTTATTCTCATAATCAATTATAAATAAATTAATACAAACACATACTTGGTCATACATACATAAATAAACACATACTTTTTATTTGGAAAAAATAAAACAAAAAAAGTTGAAAAGAATAAAATTAGAAGAACTATTTTTGTCTTATTTTATTTAAAAGAATTAAAATAAAATATCAGTTAAAATCTAGTCTGCCGCCCAGTGCCTACGATGAGCTTCACTTAATCCATGGTGCTTCAGCCCTCAGGGGACTGCAACAAGTTCACTAGCGATTAACGAACCCTGCTTCTGTTTCTTGATATGCCCATTTTAACAATGAAAACAGTAGCTATAGCTCTGTCTCCTCCCGTTTATACTCAACCTTGTTTCTATTGCAAATTTTCTCTTTCTCTACCCTCTTCAACTCTAAAATCTATACCTCAAGCCACCATTAAGAAAACTGAAGCTCGGAAGGTCCGTACTGGGGTGATAGCAGATGAGTTGTCCTCTTCCACTTGGCCTTTTCATCAAAAGCATGGTGAGCATTCGCTGCCCGAAAGTGAATGTCTCGAGAAGAAGACTAGCAAGAAAAGGGTTTTCTTTTTAGATGTTAATCCTCTATGCTATGAGGGAAACACACCCAGCTTATACTCCTTTGGTCGATGGGCCTCTCTTTTTCTCTCACAAGTCAGTCGCAGCGACCCTGTTATTGCTGTAATCTATCTCCCTGTCTCTCTGTCTCCAATCACTCTTACCCTTTTGTTATAATATATGATATATCCCTTTGTTGTTTGAAAATCGTTTGATAACTTAGTTTGCTTCTGGATTTTTTGGTAATTTATTGAATTATCCTAGCATTTTATTTCGTTATCATGCATTGCCCTATATATGATGACTGGTCTCAATGATAATGTAATTAATGATAACAATTGTATTAGAATAAGTAACCTATTTTACAGCAGAGAGCATCTTTGCATGGATTTGTAGAACTTCGAGTGAATAAGCTGAACAGACTGGTACATGTTGGCTGCCCATTAAAATTGTAAGTAGAAGCCATGCCTATATATTGCTGAAAACTGTTGGAGCTCAATCAAGTTCAACTATCAACTAAAACGTGTTTATATAGTAATGTTTTCTACTATAGCATTTCTTAAAGGAAACATTATTGTTCACAAGTGATTGATTTTGGTACTGAAATATGTGTTAGCTAAGGTATAGAATAAGAGAGTTGGTTATATGAGATTTCTTTGTGTAGCAAAACTGTGTGTTAGAAATGGAACCAGATTGGGGGAGATAAAATATGTTTCGTGACCTTGAACAGTGGGAGCAATGAAGTAGAGACAAGACAGAGGATAGGAAATTTAAAGTATAGGGAACTGTTGCCAACTCTACTTTAGCATATTTTCTTGTCAAAATGGCTGCTTCACGCCCTAAATCTGTTGTCCAACTGGGCTAACAAAATTATTGAAGTTTTGTTGACCAAGTATGATATATAAACCTCGAGCAACCAAGTTTTGGTTTTGGGCCCAAAATAAGGCTTGAGCCTTAAAGAACGTTGGCCATACATAAGGTAGTATGTCTTATATGATTGAATTGAATCCTTTTGGCGGCTGATATCGCCTACGTGATTTAGAGCATGACTGAGAAACTATTTTATTCAAGAGATGCAATATAGTTCTTTTGGAAAGGGAGAAAAGAATAAATTAGCTGCTGAGCAGGAGCAAGGGTTGATGTAAGAGTTTTAAATTGTGATAATAAACCTTATGATGTTAACTTTCCATTATATAGTGTTGCTGTAAAGAACTTTGGCATGGTACTGTCTTGGTTTGTTTGTGGTGAATGAAATGCGATAGTTTTTAATCCCAAGTTTCTTCATTGCATCTTATTTGAGCTAATGTCTGTACTTTTCATTTCTTTGATTTGGGAGAGGATTTTTTTTCCTCGGTTGTTGTACTTCTTTTCTCTTCTCATTGATAAATTCTTTTTTTTTTTTCCTTTTTTTAAAGATCCTTATGGATGTTTTTATCCATCAGTTGTCTCTTCTTTACCTTGTTTTGTTTTTGGGCTTCTATTTATTTATTAATTGAATGAAGCAGGTTTTTGATGGAGAAAAGGGTAGTGAGCATCGCAGACAGCTACTACCTTCATACAAAGCCCATAGGAGAAAATTCTTACAACACTCATCATCTTCACAAAGATTTTCAAGAGGTCATGTTGGGAGGTTCCATCAAGTTATAACTGATGTTCTTAGAAAATGCAATGTGACAGTGCGTGGTTCTTTTGCATCATTCTCATTCTATTTCTTTTCTGCTTTCTAGAGTCTAGATATGCTTCTGTATTTTTATTTTCTAATAATATGCTTCTTTGGTTCACATTCATTGTCTTTTATGAGGCTTACTATGCGGTTAGATGTGCTTTCCACAGTTTCATCATTCTCATTCTATTTCTTTTCAACATTTTAGACGTGCTTCTGTATGATTTTTATTTTCTAATAATATGCTTCTTTGGTTAATATTCATTGTCTTTTCTGAGGCTTACTCTGTGGTTAGATTAGTTCCATACCTGTACAACCTGGAGTTGAAACATTTAATTGCTTGTAATGAATGCTACTAATTTTGTGTTTCTTAATCTTTAAGAATTGAGATTTTTCTGGTATAAAAGTAGCAAGATGCACTCGGAGAACTCTACTTATTTTATCATTTCTGTGCACACACACAACATATTAGGATGATTTTGAAAGGGAGTTTGTTCATCACACATAGAATTTTGTTCTAGATTTCTGTTGTAACATATGTCATTAGGTTTATATTTGCTTCCATTTGCTAATGTTATACTTTTATGAAAGAATGGCTTAATGTTTTGTGTTTCTGATATTTTTGCATAAACCATTTAACATATTTCAATTTATTCTTAGAGGATAGTCAAATTGTTTACGAAGTTCAGTGTTCTGGCCAAGTGTTTGAAGGAGTATAATGTCAGAAATTTAATTACTAGAAATCTTGATGCAGTCAAATCCTTAGAAATATAAGTTGATGAGAAGGTGACAAAGAATGCAGCTTCTTTATTTATCAATAAGATAGCCCAAACTACTTACCAATGATTATTTGTTTCTCTTTCTGACTAGAAATTCAATGGATTATAGATGTCTCATTAGCTCATTAATGAAATTCCTTTTTGAGGTAGCCATATTTTGACTGTTTGGATTGCGCATTTGATTGTACTTTTGAGTATTTGTAATGGTGAAGATTCTGAGGTATAATGGTATGATGTAGATAAAGAGATTAATGCAGAGTTGCATTATCTTCCTTCCTCCATCTCTCCTGTGGAGACAAGGCTGGGTTTGCTAGGCAAGAGAAGTTGTTGGAGAAATTGAAACAATAATTAATTTTCTTGTGAAGCACGTCAATGCATTTGCCCTCAGTCATCAATATACAGCTGCTTCACTAATTTCAACTGTCTTAATTTGATATTTTGTTCCATTTGAGGATCATAATATTCTAGTTGTGGATCAGTATGAGTGAAATAATTGATTTTATTTACTTCTCTAGCATCTTCCAAATTATAGCTTATGATAATCTTTCATTTGGGAAGAACATGAAAATCATCTTTGTAAAATATTTATTTGATGTTCTTTTTTTTATTTAACCACATTAGTTACATCAGTGAGTAGATGAACTGGTGCAGGTCATAAAAGTTGATGGCCATGAAGCTGATGATGTTGTTGCCACCCTCGTTGAACAAGTTCTCACTAGAGGATTTCGTATTGTGATTGCTTCTCCTGATAAGGATTTCAAACAACTTATTTCCGAGGATGTGCAAATTGTTATGCCTTTGCCAGAGTTAGAAAGATGGTCCTTCTACACCTTGAGGCACTACAGAGCTCAATATAATTGCGACCCACAATCTGATCTGAGCCTTAGTGAGTATTAATAATCTATGCTATATGATAATGATGCTATTCACATCTTATTTGAGACATATCAATCAACAATGTAAAACACTATAATAGCTCTCTAATTTGTAAGTTTTATTTAAAAATTACTTTAACTCTTTAGATTTTTCAGCAACATTATAATTTAATTGACTTAGATACCTTCAGATGGGCTTTTGATAAGCTATAACTTCTAACAAGTGCTCTAGTCTGATTCAACCCTGATAGCTTGAGGGACAAGAGTGTAGTAACAGAGATATAACTTAAAATGAGGATGATCTACATCCAACATTTTGTTATTGAGTGGTTGCTAATCCCTTCTACTCTATGAATGCTATACCTATACTTCTGTTACTTCATTTAACTATTGCCATGATTATGTAGGATGCATCATAGGTGATGAAGTTGATGGTGTTCCTGGTATCCAGCATGTGGCCCCTGATTTTGGTCGGAAGACTGCTCTAAAACTTATTAAAAAGCATGGGACATTGGAGACTTTATTAAATGCAGCTGCAGTAAGGACTGTGGGAAGGCCATATGCACAGGATGCCCTTACAAAATATGCTGATTACCTTCGAAGAAACTATGAAGTTTTGGCCTTAAAAAGGTAATGGTTTTTCTTTCTTCTACTTTTTCCTCCTCATGTTTGCTTTGTGTGCTTCACTTTTCTCTGCTGATTACCTTTTTAACTCATTGAAAGTACTTCTAAATCCATCCAGGCTGCCTTTCCTCAAATCTTCAAGCATTTGTTATTTCTTGATCACAATTTCTGACAGGGATGTAGATATCCAACTTCATGAAGAGTGGTTGGCTGAGAGAGACACACATAATGATACAACTGCACTCTCTAACTTCTTCAAATATTTGGGACAGACGAAGGAGCATTCCAATAATTACAGGTCTCACCCTTCTAATGGATTGAACCCTGACAGGTAAGTGCTATAAGGTGGTGTTTGATACTATGATTCTATTAGTAAGACTCATGTCATTCCTAGTTTCTAGGTTGAGAAGTCTACTAATCAGTTTGCTCAGTAGCTTATGCTGCCTATCACTACCCTAAAATTTGACTACTGGCAAGAACAAAATACCCTTGATGATCCAAATACCATTCTTCTGAAGCATAGACTATGCTACTTTGGTGCTTACGTTTTGTTTCAAGCAAGCGTGGTATTTATTAAACAGTCTATTTTAGGGAAATGGGTTCTTATGTGCTATGTTATGCTTGAGGGAGAAAGGAGGAGAGATCTAGTGGGAGGATGTGAGGAAGAAAAGACTTCTTTATGACCTTCCATCAGTGAAAACAGTATGCTGCTAATGTATTGTTTGCAATAATAGGTAGAGAGGGAATGATCCTTCTCCTTTCTGCAGGAGAAAGTGGAGAAGTTATATAGAAAAACAAAATGAGATAGCAAATTGCTAAAATTGAAGTGATGTAATCTGATGTTTGTCTTTCTTATATGTCAATGTAGATTAGATAAGGTGTGATAAAAAGGCTTTCTTAAGATTTGTGCCATGGAAAGTGGCAGAGCTGCTCTGTAAGGCCAACTAACGTGGGTCTTCTAGAATATAAACTTGTACACAAAATTAAATCTTTGTGGTGCTTTCTGCAAAAATTGTGTTTAGTTAGTCCTCTTTTGGGTGACAACCTGATAAATTCCAACCCTCTACTGCTACCAAAACACATAGAAGGAGACATAGGGGAGTTGCAAAAGGGCAGAAAATGGGGGACTATTGGTCCAGAAGAAAACACAAAAGTTTATGTACAAAAAGATATATAAGTGAAGGAGCAACAGAAGGGTGTAATGATGAAGGGTAGGAGGGAGCAGTTAAAAGGTTGTGAGTGGGTTTATTAAGCAATTAGGCAATTACTGAGAAGGATGGAAGGAGGGAAGAACGTTGGGTCAAGAATTGGGTGGAGAGGAGCCAGCCTCTCGAAAGTTTGCAAACTTGTTCTTGAAGGGTCTTGTGTGTTATGGTCTGTGTATGTAGTGTCCGTGTAGTCAAGTAATTGCAATGCACTTCTTCACCATCTTTGTGAGTGTTCTACATGTTAGTCCATATCTTCAGTGACAGTGTCATTTGTTTCATCTATGTTGCCGTAGTTTAGTGTTTTTGTAGCAGGAGTATCTCAGTGGCTTTTGTGTGTTCCTGTATGTGTGCAAGTGTTAGGGTGCTGTACTTGTAACAGGAAGAATTTTATTTCAGCATTTCTTTCATATTTTTGTGTGAACCTGTCCTTTATATAGCATATTTTTTGTGATCTGTTCTGAGGAGCTTGTGAGGGTCCTAGCACAACGTAAAGTCCATTCATATAAGGAACCTAGCTGAATGTTGCCTGCATGTGATGGATGCCAAAAAAGGTGAAGAATTAAGTGCTTGCCCCATTGTTACTCACAATGCACTATCAGTGTACTATTTCACCCTCGCAGAAGACTCCATGGAAGGTCTTTGATATCTCTCTGTCCTTCCTCGCTTCCTCTCACCGTATCTCTCCTCTCTCCCCTATTGTGCACCATAGTACATGACTACCCCCATTCCATGGAAATAGTCTTTTCTGCTTTTCTTTGTAAGGCTGAAACTTTGCAGAGTATGAATTCTGTCAACACCAATAAATAAATCATAGGTCATTTAACTTGTAGAATTCAAAATTTGGAAATCATTTGCATTTGCCCAGACAAAAATCTTACCAAGATATTTTCACTTAAATCCCCTGTATTTTCCTTGATGCTACTCTAAATGTGCAACTGATGGTTTAATATGTGGCAGCACTTGTCAGTACCTATGTAGCAGAACTTTCAGTACTAAAACCTGTCAACTTAGTTATCATCATGGTTATGGGGCAGGGCAAGTCAATACATTGATCAAAAGGGAGTAGATTGGAGATTTCTTTTTAAACACTTTAATTTTGTCTTCATTGGTATTTTGTGTTTCAGAGAATGTCTTATTTTTGTTTTCTACTCCTCTTTCTCCCCTTTCAATTAATTCATAATTTTTAACCCAGAGGAAATTGTGGATTTGAGCTGGAAGGATAAGAAATGGGCTAAATAAATATATTGGAATTTATAAATCATACTGCAAAATTTACATCATCCAAAAGAAAGAAAGAATGGTGGATATTGTCCTTTTCATTTGGTGGTTTTTCCCATAAATCCAAATGATAAAAATGACCAAGTATAAACCCAAAGATATTTTTATACAATTGGAGAAGACATCCTCATAGAAATGAGTTATATGGTTATTTTTTTTCGTTCATTGGATGGCTTTGGTTTTTTATTTCTCTTCCTTGCAAATACCTTGCTTTGTAGTTTTTAATCATTTTGTTACTTTATGTTTAATTGCTTCATATGCAAGATACTTTGCTATAAAGTAAGTCAAGATTTATTCTGGTGTAGGAAATGAAGATACATTAAAGCTGACTACCGAAAGGACACAATTATCAAAATTATGTTTCTGCTTACTTCACATCTTGCTGATTCACCTTTCGTCACTACACTAAAGGAAGCTTGCTTGTGCTGCATGATTGACGCTTATACAAATATTAACATGCAGGTATAGACTTGGCTACCACTATCCTAACGCACCTTCTAAATTTTCTGCATATGAATTAGCATACTTAATAATAAAATCAAGCTTTTTGGAGAATACCAATTAATGAAAATGAACACCAAAGCTTTCTCTAGCAGTGGGCTGTTTGAAGTTGAAGTTGTGATAAGTGTAGGCTGTTTTTAGTGATATTGGTTCTTTCTCTTTTGGCTTCATAACAATATAAACAATTTGATGATTGAGGGACTAAATTGAAAGAAATGATCCATGGAGTCTGTCAAGGACCTAAATAAGGTTTTTCTCATAAAAATTTGACACGTTGATTTTTTTTTAATGCTCAGCATCATATGATTAAGGCATTAAAAAATGTTTTCTACATGTTATGCATTTCTTAATTAACAATGTAGCAAATACTTTATGAACTCACCCAGAGTCTTTCCAACGATTAAACTTGTCTGCTTCAAACATGTTACAGTGTCCTCTGTTAATTCCCGTCACCGGGATTGATTTCTGGTGCAGTTGTGAGAAGATAAGCTTTATGGTACATGGTACGTACTGCATGGCACTTCCCAATAAGGCCAAACACCATTCTCTAATTGAAATTACTTCCAGCAAGAGTAAGGCATTAACGTCTTTGAGATGAAGATTCAGTGAAATTATGTTCCTTATATTGCAACGTCGATTAGAAAAAGAAAGAGGTGTAAGATATGGTGAAAGAGTCTGTGAGTATATTTTCATGGATTTTATTTGTCATTTTCTTATTCGATAACTATGCTCCAAGTATGAATTCCTGAAGACATTTTATGATATGTAAAGTTGTATTCGTTGCATTAAAGTATGTTGGGAATATGAGAAGTATTTAAAAATGTAAATGTGATCCTTCGTCTTGCTTTAATTGATAGATATTATTAATTGGTCGATTGTAAGTAATTGAAATTCTAAATATGGTGTCCTGTGCTTGGTCAGAACTATGGGACCAAAAGATTATGTGCATGTACAGCTAAAGCATAACCATCGATTACTATGAATCTCCATTCGTTTATATTTGATGTCCAGCGTTATAAGGCTAGTGGTTTCTGTTGCTTTCCATGATCACCTTGTCCCAATTCTCATACTGTGAGATCAGACTTGGAACTTGTCAAGTCTGCTAATTATGCAGACTCTATTAACACACCAATATTTTGAATATTTTATTCACATTTCTTCTCAATCCTTCTTAGTGATGATTTTTTTCTTCTCTTTGTAATCTAACAAAAGCAAGTCAAGCGCCTACTCTTATCCCATATTTCACTTTTGTTTATAGACATCGTTATTGGCTTATCCTTTAATGGCTGTGTCATTTCTGTCAGTTATTTTCTTGCACCTTATACAGTACCCTCACCACTTGAATAGTCAATTTATGTTTGGATTGCCCTGAGCTGTCCATGATAGTGTAGTATACTGTTTTATATAGAAGATTCAGAGTGGAGGAAAATTTGAAATTGATGTTTATATATTTCGAATCTTCTGATAAGTCCACACATTAAATTTTGGAATCTTACTTTTTTCTTCCGTTGTAGATGAAAATAAGATTTTAATAGGTTGACTCGGCAATTCGCGGAGCTAATGTCGAATGGCTCGTATAATTTTTTTTTATAAGTTTCTAAGTGACTAGCACGTAGGTAGAACAACCTAATAAAATAGAACATGATTGTATTTTTTTTTTTTTGTGGAAAAACATCAAAGTGACAAGTTCCGAAGAGAGTATAAAAGAACCATGGCAGCATAGGTATGCTACTCTGTTTTGCGGTCCTGAGATTCGTTCTGCAATTGTTACAATTGTTACGACTTGTTGGCATGTGTATGCATGCAATGCTGTCGGTGTCTATTATAATATAAGAAGTGCATGTTTTATAGTCCTTTCCTTTCGGGGACATATGATAAAATTGGGACGATACAGAGAACATTAACATGGCTCTACACAAGGGTGACGTACACAAATCAAAAAGTGTATGTTTTATACTTTTTTTAATCCAAAATATAAGTCCTATTTTAAAATTTTTTTATTCAAAATATAAATTTATTTGGTAATTTTTAGGGTATTGAATGTGTTTTTTTTCTTATTTTGTCCTTGTTCATAATTAAATGAGAGATGTAATAAATGATATGGAAATTGTGTAGACTTTAAATATAATATATTAAATAGGGGTAATATTGAAAAATAATGTATTTCTTTAACAAATTTAATGAACAAAAACTGTCTTTCTTGATTTCTATGCAATTAGTCAAACTCAACTTATATTTGGACATGAAGGAGTAATGTTTTTATGTATTTGTATTGGTGTTATGCTTCATAAGTGGGAGCATAATGTTATGATTGGAGGAAGGGAGGGAAAATTTTATTAAAATTTTCTAATAAAAGTTTCCTTTTTTGTTCCTTGTAACTCTCCCCTCTAAATTGGGATAATTTGAGAGAAACATGTATTTTTTTTCTTATCCTGACCAAATTGTCTCTGGACATTTCTATATTCCCACCCTCTTTTCATCGACACAGCGCTCATTCTGAAGTAAACATTTTCACCCTTGCCACTCACATCTCTTTGCTGAGCATCGCTACACTGTTGCTGTCAATGAGCTCCGGTCTTGCCACCTCTCGCTTTGTCCATGGTGGTGCATCATGTGAAGATTATAGTGGTAAAAAAAATATTAAATAATTTGTAATTATAATGGCAAAAAATAATATGTAATTAATTATAAATTCATATAAAAGAGAAGAAAAAAATAGAAGGGAAGAAAAGAGAGGGAAGAATTAATTTATATGCTAAGGATAAATTATCCAACTATAATTATTTTCCTTCCCTTCTTTTAAACCAAACAAGGTAACATTAAAATTTTTCATTTTTTCCTAAAATTAAAATCACTTCTTTTTCCTTCCCTCCCTTTCCTTCGCTTGAACCAAACATAGCATAGAAGCATTTTGTCCATTCCAATGTCTGCACTCTACTCTCATTTTATATATTTGATCTGAGCGGGTAGGTTTTGGTTAAACTTGTAAGGTATCTTTTGATGAACAAAATTTAAAAAAAAGAGTTGAGTTATAATAGCTCATCAATGTCAGATACGCCTCACGACTCAAAGAGTAGAGCATATTCAGTGATAGTGCGATTGTGGGAGCCAAGAGAGTACACATGATTCGCAATAGTTTATAGTTTGGGACTTTGAGAAACGAGAGGATCACATGCTAGTTTCTTGCATTGCATTGCATTAGCATCTTTAATTTATTATTTGATTCCAATAATGAGTTATATAAACTGTAATGCCGTCTTGTTGCTCTACCAGATCCGATAACCATGAAACAAGTTCCTCCTCGGAGGACAAGATGATGCATCTAAGCCTCGCATGAACCCCTTGGTGCGTTTTTTATTTGAACTATTCATATTTTTATCTATATTTTAACGTTAAATTATTAGTATTCAACCTGGTTATTATGCTTTATCCTACATCTTTAAAAATTAATAAAATGTTATGATTTAATTAAAAATAATAATATAAAATTATCAATATAAAATATAATATATATATATATATATATATACGTATCAAGTCACATTATTGTTAATTAAATAATGAATAATGTAATTTATTTTTTTAAATTTCGTGCAACATAGGAAAGAACATATCTATTTCACATTGAATCTAAATGTTCCATACGTGATGCATGTCATGGAATCCACTTATAATCTCAAAAATATTTTTATCCTTTAATAATTAATTAGAGTTCAAAGGAACATGAAAAATTATAATTGGTGTCGTAATTTTGTTGCGAAAATCTTTTGGATAGATAGTTCTTCGAAAGTAATTTATAATGCTGTAATTTTTTTTTGGTCTTAATTTTACAAAATTACATACGTTAAATTGGAAATAGTGTTAATTGTACTATTTTGTGCGTTCAATATATTAGTGTTAATGATGATAAATTTTATCTACAAGGGTAGGAGTTGAAACTTGAACGGTGATAAAATTGTCAAAGTAGATAGACAAGGATAATGGTAGATAGATAAGGTGACGGTTGTAGTTTATTTTCTAATTGTTTAATTAATTTTTGGGGAAATTATCATTTAGCCCAAAATCTCAATTTAATTACAAAGTGGGATCTATTATTTACTTAATCACAAAAAGGACCAACTTTTTAAAATTAAATATTAAGAAATGAAATTATCAAAATACCCCGATATGTTATATTCCCCTCATCGGTGACAGTCAACAATCACCGGTGACTAGTCAACAAGTGCCAGCAACTGGTCAACATTCGCTAGAAAAAAATGCCTTATAACTTCTTTCTCTAGATTTTGTAATTTGTTTGCTCTAAATTTACAACTTAGTTTTTAAATTTTTATTTTGCAAGTTCTTTTCCACAATTTGTAACTTATTTTTTAAATTTTTCCTATGAATTATTTTAGTACTTTTGCAACTGCTTTTTCAGATTTTACAATTTACTTACTTTGAATTTGCAACTTGTTTTTCAAGTTTTTATTATAAATGATTTCAATATTTTACAACTTCCTTTTTAGAATTTACAACTTGTTTACTCTGAATTTGCAACTTGTTTTTGAAATTTTTACTATGAATTGTTTGAATATTGTTACAACTTGTTTTACATATTTTGCAACTAGTAAAAATTTTTACTAAAATAATTAATAGTAAAAATTTAGAATAAAAAAGTTGCAAATTGTTGAAAAGAAATTGTTAAATAAAAATTTGAAAATGAAATGGCAAATTTAGAACAAATAAGTTACAAAATTTAGAGAAAGAAGTTGTAAGGCATTTTTTCCAGCGAATGTTGACTGATCGCGGCAGCCGTTAACCGGTCACCGGTGACCATTAACCGTCATTGGTGGCCATTGATTGATGTTAACTAGCGGTCGCCAGCCATCAACTGGTGTTGACTAGCGGCCGGTGGTCGTTGACTGTCACTGGTGAGGGGAGATATAATACATGGGGGTATTTTGGTAATTTCATATTTTTAATATTTAATTTTAAAAAGTTGGTCCCTTTTTATGATTAAATGAACAATAGATCTCATAATTAAATTGAGAATTGTAAAATAAAAATTTGAAAACGAAGTTACAAATTTAGAATAAACAAGTTGTAAAATCTAGAGAAAGAAGTTGTAAGACATTTTTTCCAATGAATGTTAACTGATCGCGATAGCCATTGACCAGTCACTAACAACCATTAACCATTATCGATGGCCATTGACCGATGTTGACTAGCAGCTGGTGGTCATTGACCGTCACCGATGGAAGGAAATATAATACATGGGAGTATTTTAGTAATTTCATATTTTAATATTGAATTTTAAAAAGTTAGTCCCTTTTTATGATTAAATGAATAATAGATCTCATAATTAAATTGAGATTTTGGTCCTAAATGGTAATTTCCTCTTAATTTTTTTTATTGGATCAAGAATGATAGGATTTTGCCAACTATGGCCAATGGGTTTACCTAAATTATGAGTTGCTTCGATTTTTCAAGCTTTTAGTACCCAACTCACTTAAATTTTTTATATTAAAAAAAGAAACAAAAGGAATAATGGATTCTTTTAAAAAAAAAAAAGGATGATGGGATTTTAGATTTAAGAGGTAATGTGATCAAGCAACTTTTTGTTCTAAATTAAATCACCTAAATAGGTGAAATATTGAAATTTCATAACTTCCTCTACGTGCATTGTGCATATACAGATAGATGAAAGATTTTGATCAATATTGCTTGAATTTTTTTATTATTAACAAAATAAAGCATTACACCAAATTATTTTTTATGATTCAAAAATAAAAATAATTACAACAAAATAAAAATAAATTTTAAGTAGTTCAAATTTGATTTAAACCATATAAATCTATATGTTTTCTAAAATTATAATAATTTTTATTATTTGTAAATTGTAAACAATAAAATTAATCCTTGAAATGTGTGATACACAAGAATCAACTAATCTATTATAAAACAAGAAAAATTTGCTTCTAAGAATCCAAGTAGAAACATATTTTTAATTTGTTAGAACAAATGAAATTTTAATGATTCCACACACATTTAGAGTTAAAATGATCATATCAAGGGAGCTATACATGCAAAAGAATACTACTGACCAAGAGAAAGAATGAGCTCAACTCTTGAAGAACTAGTTGGTAGGTTTATTTTGTCTTCCACTTAGGTAGAAAGGTGGTTATACTTTGAACCTACTTAATTTTCTTACTATTAATCTTAAACTAGCATGCTTTCAAAGTTTTGGTAATTATCTCTTAGTTTTCAAACTTGTTTTCTTGCCAAAATTGCCTTATTCGTACAAGACATAAGTGATATATATACAATACAATGACTTAGCCTTGAGTTGTTCCTTTTTCTAGTTTTCTTCTTATTCGAACAAGACTGGGTGGTTATTCATTATCGTGGGCTGCACAATGTTGTGCTTCTCTAATTGTACTTGTTCGTACATTATGCCCCTTCTATACTACAAAAATCTGAAATGGGAAAGTCAACTTCTTTGTGTTCCCTTGATATACGTACAACCTATGGAGGATATTCATATATCTTGTGACTTTGACCTGTTTCTATATTAGATCTCTAATACATGCAAGACCCTTAGCTTATTTGTACAAAGCTGCCTTTCAAAAACTCAGTTTGGATGTTTTAAGATGTTATTTGTTCAAGGAATAACATCATAGTTGCTTATTTGCACATTCATGAACATATGCTTTTGGTTAATGAACATGCATCTTTTTCATACAACTTGATGTGGTTTATTTGTACATTGTACTTGAGCTAACCTTTGAAACTTTAATGGTATGCTTGATGTTTGAACAAGACCTATGCCTTATTCGTATAAGATGGTCAAATGTAAAGAGATGTGTCTAATGGCTAGCTGGGATATATGTACATTCTACTAGACTTATTCGAATAAACTCATACAAATACACTTAATGTAGTAGGTGAATGTTATATCTTGCAAAGTAATGACAAGTAATCATCCCTAACAGATATATTTGCTCTAAATCTATAAATAAGATCTCATTTAAGGTGGTAGATAAGATTATTAAATGAGAAAGTGCCAAAATTTTGTTGAATCATTAATTAATTCTCCTATCTTTTAAGTATTCAAAGCTCCACCTACCTTTTTTAGGGAGTCTTTTTTGAACTTCATTATTTTCATACACTATATGTAAGAGCGTTATTTTGTATTACTTACTTTCTACATTAGATAGAAGTAGTGTCATAGTATGGGGAAACACTAATTAAGGGAATTGTTAACAAATCTTGTAAAGGTGTGGGAAAGTGAAATTCAGCTTAAGGAGCGTAGTAGTTATAATGTGGTTTTGCAAGAATTCATCTGAATCTTGTAGAGATAGTGGATAAATCTCAAGTAGTGACTTAAGAATTAGATGTAGGTCAAGTGAAAGGATTAAATTAAGATAAATTTCCGTGTTTGATCTTTTCTATCCCTTCTCTATTTACTTGGAAGCTCTTGCTCTATTTTTTGTGTTCTTATATTGTGTTATTGTCTTTCATTTTTGCTTAAAATTTTCAAAGCTCAATTCATTGCTGTATTAGGCAATCCAATTGCACTAACATAATAAAAAATCTTGAATTTGTGAAATTTGTAATAGATTTGATGAGATTTATTTAATATTAGAAAAAGATATTATTGTAAATTAGTTGTGGATTTTATCTTGCTTATCTCTATTTTGATATGATGCATCGAGTATCATGCATTTTAAAATTCAAAATAGCTGTAAACTCGGGATAGTAATGATGCCCACTTATGTATATATATATATCATTATGTTAATGAAAAGGAACACGGAGCAATTTCTTCATGGTATCATAGCGTGATCTTGGCACCTAGTATCCACTGTTATTTGTGAGATAAACACGATGAGAGGATTTGAGAGATGACAAAAACCACTGATAAAACAAGCAAGTCTATGACAAATAAGGGGGATGTAGATGTAATGTCACCATATTATGCCCACACCTCAAATAGATGTGATTAAGACCATGGGAGTACAAACACAAGTCCAATCCTAGGTTTGAGTCTCAAGCAATATAATCGACTAATTCAGTACCTCAACAGTGAAGAAGCGACATAAAAGATGGTGAGGTTGGAAAGCCAACCATA
Organism: Adenanthera pavonina; assembly: GCA_026686845.1. Classification (NCBI taxonomy): domain Eukaryota; kingdom Viridiplantae; phylum Streptophyta; class Magnoliopsida; order Fabales; family Fabaceae; genus Adenanthera; species Adenanthera pavonina. Next base: position 44,192,253 of record JAIVEN010000001.1, on the reverse strand, counting down.
AGCAAATACGACAACCTGTGTTAAATATCATGAGAATTGGATAATGGATTCAGGAGCAAACGAGCATATAATATTCAAGTAAGATTGGTTGATAAATGCCAAAGAAGTTGATATGGCGTCGATAACAATATAGCATGGGTAGAGTAAGTATAGCCATCCAAGTAGTAGGACAGGTGAAACTACCAAATGGTATTATGACTGACAATATGTTATATATACCGCATTTCAAATGCAATTTACTCTCTTCTAGTAGATTGACAAAAGATTTAAAGTGTGCTCTAATAATTCTTGCTCGTGTCTATCTAATCCAGGACTTACATACAATGAGTTTAATTAGAGTGGATAGTTGTTTTGATGGCTTGTATCTACTAGAGCCTATGCAACATGAGGGTATGGGTATGATGGTTCGTAGGACAAAGAGTTTGGAGCTTTGACATTGGAGGTTAGGGTATGCATCTATTGAAAGAATAAAGCAATTTGGTTTGAATTTTGAATTGATTTGAAATAAAGATGTTGAGTATTGTGATTCCAGGATTAGAGCCAAGCAAATTAGGCTACCATTTCCTGATAGTTCAATAAAATCTAAGTCTTGTTTTGATTCGATACATTGCAATATTTGGGGAGGTTACAAAAGTGCATCCCTTACTGGAACACATTATTTTCTCATAATAGTAGACGATTTTAGTCAAAGAGAGTGGGTGTATTTGATGAAATATAAATCTAAAGTGAATCATTGCTTATAATTGTTTGTCAAAATAGTGGAAACACAGAAAGTTAAGTAGGTAAGAGTTGATAATGGGCTAGAATTTCAGTCAAGGTACATGAGGGGGTTTTATCAAGAACGAGGGATGTTGCTCCAAACAACTTGCCCATACAAGTTTGTGGAAAATGCTGTAGTTGAGAGAAAACACTAGCACATACTTGAAATTGCAAGAGCTCTTAGATTTCATGCAGAGTTACCACTTGATTTTTGGGGAGAATGTGTCCTCACTGTTGCATATCTAATCAATAGAATTCTGACTAAGGTAGTCCAAAACAAAATGCCATGTAAGGTATTATTTAGAAAACAACCTAGTTATGAACACTTGAGAGTATTTGGTGCTTTGGCGTATGCACACAATGCAAGAAGAGAAGACAAATTTAGTGACAAAAAAGGAAAGCTAGCATTTTAATTGGGTACCCATATGGCCAAAAGGGGTACAAATTATATAATGAGGCTACTGGAGAATGTCTCATTTCTAAGACCATGACATTTGTGGAGAATGTTCTTTCATATAAGTAGAAAGCTATGGAAGTTCGAAAAGAACAGGAATCACATCAACTAATGCTCCCACATGATGATAGTAAAGACATAATTGTGTATCGTGTGTTGGCGAATGATGATTATATGCAACGTGAATGTAAGGTTAAAGAGGTTATCGATGGAAGTGTTCATGGTAGTCATGATAGCAATATTGTGCAAGATAGATCAAGTCCTATTGAACATGAGCGTGTGTCTCACTTATCCAATGATATCGAGCAAACCGGTACTCATCGAAGTCAATGCATGAGAAATGCTCCAAAGTACCTAGAAGATTATGAAGTTGATTTGCCACCCTCAGTTGCACAATCAAAACCCACTCCACCATCGAGCCACATGATAACACATCCTTTATCTCAATTCTATCACTAATCATTTTCCTTATTCACATAAGGCATTTTTAATGGCCATCAGTTCTTATGATGAGCCAAAGATGTATTCACGAGCCAAAGAACATGCCTATTGGTGAGAGGCAATGAGAAGGAGATCAAAGGCACTTGAGAAGAACGAGACCTGGACATTAGGACCATTACCTCTAGGGAAACATGCCATTGACTCAAAGTGGGTTTATAAGGTAAAGTTCATACCAAATGGAGAAGTTGAAAGATATAAGGCAAGGCCCATAGGAAAAGACTTCACACAAGTAGAAGGGATCGATTTTCATGAAACCTTTGCACCAGTAGCTAAGCTTGTCACTGTATGTTGTCTTATAATAGTAGCAGCAAAATGTAGATGGGAAGTCCATCAATTAGATGTCAATAATGCCTTCCTCCATAGTGATTTGAATGAGGAAGTATATATGATTCCTCAAAGGTTTGTATGAAAGGGGAAGACACGAGTTTGTTGATTGAGGAAATCTCTTTATGGACTATGTCAAGCTTCGAGAAACTGGTATCATAAATTTACTAGTGCGCTCATTGAGGTGGGATTCATACAGTCAAAGTCTGATCATTCCTTATTCATATACAAGAAAGGAATTGTTTTCCTAACTAGCCTCATATACATTGATGACATTATCTCAGTTGGAAATAGTAGAGAAAAGTTGCAAGAGATAAAAGAGTATCTTGACAAGAGATTTAGCATAAAGGATCTTGGCCCATTGAAGTATTTTCTAGGGATTGAGGTTGCACGATCACCTAAGGGGATTGTCTTACGTCAGCAGAAGTATACACTAGATATTCTCAAAGATACAAACATGCAGGATTGCCATCCAAGTGCATTTCCTATGGCACAAAATTGCAAGCTCACTGCATATAAAGATGATAAGCCAACGGATGCAAGACGCTACAGAAGACTAGTTGGATGATTACTCTATTTAACTGTAACGAGACTCGACATTGTAGATGCTATAAATGTTTTGAGCCAACTTGTGTCCTTCCCTCACAAGAGTCATATGATAGCAGCAGAGCCAGTCTTGCATTATTTGAAACACACACCGGATCAAGGGATTTTGTTGACTAGCTTAGGAACAATAAGCATGGTGGCGTTTTTTGATGCTGACTAGGGTGGGTGTCCCATGACTCAATGCTTATGCACAAATACCTTATTTCATTGGGGGAATCACCAATTTCTTGGCGGACAAAGAAACAAAGTGTAGTTGCAAGATCATCCACAAAGGCTGAATATCATGCCATGGCTATCACTATCAATGAGATGCTATGGCTGAAGTGATTATTCCCAAAGCTTGAGGCAACTTAGAATGAGGCAACTTCATTGTATTGCGACAACCAAGCTTCTCCACACATTGCTGCTAATCCCGTATATCATGAATGCACTAAACACGTTGAGATGGACTACTACTTTATGTGAGAAAGGGTGCAATCAAAGGAGATTGAGCCACGTAAAATATGGAGCAAAGACCAATTGGCTGACATGTTGACAAAGGCACTTGGGAAGGATCGCATAACACTTTTGACGTGCAAGTTAGGCATTACAAATCTACATGGTCCAACTTGAGGGGGAGTAATAGATTTAATGAGATTTATTTAATGTTAGAAAAAGATATTATTGTAAATTAGTTATGGATTTTATCTTGCTTATATCCCTTTTGATATAATGCACCAGGTATCATGCATTTTAAAATTCAAAAGGGCTGTAAACTCGGGATAGCATTGGTGCCCACTAGCAACGGTGGGGATAGCAACGGTGCCCACTTTTGTGTGTGTGTGTGTGTGTGTCATTATCTCAATGAAAAGGAACACTGAACGATTTCTTCAATTTGCGATAAAGATTATGGTCATGCTCTTACATTGATGGAAATGTACCTAAATTGGAAATAATAGAGATTTAGTTAAAAATAGTACAAGTTTAGTTGGAAATAACGGAAGTTCAATTGAAACTGCCTGAAAATAAAAGTTAACATTGTAACTATTAATCATTAAAATGAATTTTCAAAGATATTTCATTACAATTATTTTTTCCTAAAATCAATATTAATTATCAAAGTTATTATCAAGTTATAAAAAATTTTAAACAATAAAATTATTTCTTAGAATCTGTGATGTAGAAGCTTCACCTAATCTATAAAAAACAATAACATTGACATGCTGATGTACACACACACGTGTGTGTGTTTTTTCTTTTATTTTTTTCATAGAACAAAAACCAAATTTGGACTACTCTTGAAGGATCAGAGACTAAGAGGAAGAGGATTCAACTAGTATTTCAAAAAAGACGGAGAGACCACTGGAAAATTCACCGGTGAGACTAGACACAAATGGTTTGAGGGATAGTAGAGGAGATGTCACTTGTAGGCGAGTCATCGAAGACTGCAACGGGAATGAATTTCTGGCTCGATGAACAAATTGAATGCTATGCCTAATACTACAGCAAAGCTTAGAGCTATTTTACATGGTATTAATCTTTGCCAAGATAATGGTTCGAGAAGATTTTGGTATGCAGTAACTCTATAGATATATTTTAGCTATGAATAGAGAAGAGAAAAGTCATTTGCTGAATCATTTTATATACTTTCTTAAGCATCATCTTAGCCTTTCTTTAAAAGAAAAAAAAATGAGAGAGAGAAAGAAATGGGGGTGGGGGAGGCCACCACAATAGTAATAAGGGTCTTATCAATATTGGCTTTCCTATGCTTTAATGATCCATTTGATTTGAGCAAATAAAGTTAAAATGGTTGGTATCACTTTCAATTTCAAGTGAATGTGTTTCATGCATTGTCTACTGCTTTCGTCATTGCTTACCACATTCCTCCTTCACTGTAAAATCGGTCATTATTAGTGTCAACCTTCATTTTGTTTTCTTTCTGGTCTCCATTTTGGTCCTACTGGCTTACACTTATTTCTTCTTCTTCCTATTTTTTTTTAATAGTAAAAAGGGAATACATTAAAAAGCAATAAGCAAGTTAAGACGTAATCTGAGGAGGAAAACTCCTCTATTATCATCATCGCTAAGAATATCTAGTCCAGTTGGAGGGTAGCCCCAAAATTAGGAAAAAGTATGATTAGTTAGAAAATCAGCATAGTGATTCTTTCTTGATATATGTTAGAAATATCAACCTTCCAATTACATTTTAGAAAACTCTTCATTTCACAAATTAATCTTGGGTTCTTGCAAAATCAAATTACTCCCTCCAATTCATAAAAATTATCTCTTTAGAGTTTCTGAAATTTTTCACTATATTTGTCACTTTATAAGTTTAATGAAGTATCAATTATTTATTTTACTGTTATACTTTTCATTAATATCAAATATCTCATTTAAGAAAATATTTAAATTAAGAATATTTTAATAAAATATTATTAAAATTTATAATATTCTAAATTATGTAATTATTTTTTTTATCAAAATAAAAAATGTTAAAAAGATAGTTTTTATGAACCTGATGAAATAATAACACTTGTATTTCTATACGCGTAAACCTATTTCTTCTTCTTCTTCTTCTATCTCTAAGTTGCGCAGACATCTCCTGTTGCCAGCCATCCACCTTTTTTTCAATCTCACCCATCTCTTCTTTTAGAAATTTGGATTTTTTGAATACTTCGCCTTGTGAAAATCTGATATAAATAAGAAAGGAATGAATGATGTGTCCCTCTTCACATGGAGAGCCGCACCCGCAAAAGTAAAGTCTACGACTATCCTATTGTTCTCTACTTCATTCTATTATGTTTGAAGTGTTTTTGGGAAATCCAAAATTTTTTTTTTCAAAAAACTTGGCCAAACAAAGAATAATGGCTTGTTAATTTGAATATATTTTTTGTTTTTATGTTCTTAAAACATTTTTGTTAAATTACGTCTAATAAAATAAAAAAATATTGTTTGGAAAGCAGCTCGAGACCATGGTAGCGAGAAAAAGGAACGGTGATGGGAGAGGGGAGTAAAGCAAGTGACGATGAAAGAAGGTCGAAATGTTTAGGCTAAGAAAAATTAGTTTTAAAGAAATTTATTGAAATGCCATTATAAGATGAATTGTTCCCTTTCTCTTTTCATATTTTTGCAAAACAAAGGGTAATAAAAAAAATCTAAGAGTTGTTCTTATTTTTTTTTAAACACTTATTTTTAAAAAAATTTTTAAAATAGTTGATAATAACACAATATTAATAAACCTTTTTATATTTCCCAAAAACTAAAAAATATTTTTACAAAAAAATAAACAAGGCCTACTAAGGGCCTGTTTCGTTATGTTTCTAAAAATAGTTTTTCTGTTTTTGGAAACAGAAAACTCAGAAAACTTGTTTAGTAAACATGTTTTTTATAAACTATTCTGAAAAATAGAAAAATAAAAAAACAGAAAATTTAGAACACCTTTAAGGTGTTTTGTAGTTTTTGTTTTGGAAAACGCAAGAAAAAGTGAGAAACATCCACCTTATTAATGATAAAATTATAAATTTTAAATAATTCATCTATCATTCACTGATTATGATTTTGAGAACAATTATTCAAACTGATTTTTTTGTTTTCTTGTTTTCAAAACTTATTCTTAAAAACAGTTTTACAAAATTGTTCTCAGAACAATAAAACAGAAAATACTGTCAAACATGCTCTAATTCTCTCTGTGTTTTGTTTTCTCTTTCTTTGTCTTTATAGATATTTGTCAATTTGTCAATGTGGCTCTCTCAATTAACTCACATGCAAAAAGGCTCTCTCAATTAACTCACATGCAAAAATATTATTATGGCTAAGTTAACCATGCTCATTTTGGTCCAAAAGACCATGCATGCTCATTTGGAGTTAGTAAAATAAAAAAACAAGAAAACATTTTCCATACATCATATGAGATACTTATTTCTTAAATAACACATAACTCAAAAAAATATATAATATTTAAACATTTAAAAAATTATCAATTTGAGATGAACAATGACTAAATAATTATAAATAATTTGATTTTATAGTAACATTATAAGTAAATAATACATAAATTGCTATTGTGACTTGGTGCATATATAGACTTTGAAAGGAGGAGCTTTATAATGATCACTGCCATAATTGACAAGGATATTTATTTAGTAAAATATAATAATAATAACTTAAGATCAAACTAGACTTTAATTATGTTTGGAAGTTTTATTTTGGATGGAATTGAATGAAATAGGATGAATAATGAAACTTGATCATTGTTTGAGAAAATTTTTTATAAAGAAGTGAAATGACAAGTAATAGCTTCTAAAACTATCCTTAATTATCATAAACTCAATTTTTTCTAACTCTCGAATTGGGGGATAAAGGATACAGTGACTTAACATTAATATCATAATTATAAGATTACCTCAATCTCTATATAAACATGTATTACACCTCTTACTTTCCTCTTGTTCCCACATTAATCTTTTTCATCTCGCTCTTTCTATTACATTATACTTGCTTTCTATTCTTCATACTATGTTAAATTTTTTTCTTATATCTATTTTATGCATAATTTAGTTTACTTTTTAACCAAAGTTATTTCATCAATTAATTAATATATGTTTACAAATTCATTTGATAGCTGATTTTTTTGTGATAAATATTTGATTATAACTTAAAAATAAATTTATTTTTTCTTAAATTAATATCCATTAATTCTTTTATTTAAATTAATACATAGGGGTAATATTTGAACAAAAAGATTATAATCCATTCTATTCTATCTATTTTATATTTTCACCCCACCCCATTCCATTTCACATCATTCCTAAAGTCTAAACTTGATAAAGTGATCATGATTCTAATTTATTTGAATTTCAAAATCATTCAAAAAGGAATTAATTGAGAATCGATCCATCCTATACAAATCCATCAATTTTTATAATAAACCAAATTAGTGACAGTTGTTTTTTTTTTCTAAGAATAAGAAAACAAATTTTTCAAACTCGTTCAGTTGTCATTGTTTTCTTTTTCGTCAAGAGCTTACCATAATTTTCTGGTGTGTTGAATTATGATAATAACTAATTATCATTAATAAGGAAGAAAGCTTCAAATGCAGAAAAGAGAGGCATTTGGGTCCAAAGAAAGATTCAAAAGGAGTAGCCTCAAGATAAGAAAGGTTAAGAAGTGCAGTACACGTATTTGCATTAAATTGCCAACACAAAAATCATACACATCTTGGAAAATATAGATAGCATATGATCCATTTTAGTACGTAAGACACAAACTTGTGCATATACCAATTACATTCCCTTCTTCTTCTTCTTCCATTCAGTTCATGGTTTGACCGGTGACGGATCAAAATGGATGGTAAATTTTTTTTAACAAGTATTATTAGATCAAAGTTTCACATTCTACACTAAATATATACACTGAATAGAGGTGTTTATGCATTAATTAGGCTAGGTTTCACCCAACCCCAATGCCTAGCATGGATTGAATGAACCATACACGACCAAGTTGATCGGGCTGCAAGGTAAGCTGTGAAGCCTTGTGTACACATACATGAATGAATAGATATGTGTATATGTTCATCTAATTAGTGCAACTCGTTCTTTAGATTTCATGTAATATAAAGAAAAACTTGAATGATTTATCAAGATTTTTTACTTATGATTTATTTATATTTTTCAAGATTTTCAATATTAAAAAATTCAAAATCATCCCAACGTAATGAAAATTCATAAAACCAAATTTAAAAGACCAAAAAACTAAGTAAATATCAATATATCATCAGCATATGTAAAATAAAGTTTAAGACTAATTATATTATTCATGAGTTATGAGCCATATATTTTATTCTTCAAACTTTGTAAAATATATTATTAATTAATTCAAAGGCCAAAATAATGATTAAATATCAATATATCATTAACATATGTATAATAAAATTTATAATTAACTGCGTTATACGTAAGTTATGAATAAAATATGTTATTATTTAGAATTTGTACAGTATAAAAAATTGTGCCTAATTTTTATAAAAAACTTCAAAGCAAATGACATGTCATTAGGCCAATGAATGCACGTGTAGAAATGAGCAGATTGTGGGGTGCGTGTACATGAAAAGGAGCAAACTTCATATGACGTAGCTTCTAGGAAGAGGAATGCAACTTTCCTCCACCAGTTCTTTCTCCCCCATGACGATGCCTCCTTTTGCCACTTGAGCCACCTTCTTACATAATTCATCTACCCAAGTCAAACTAATTTTGTAATTTAAATCTTTTATGTTTAAATAATCATTATTCAAAAAAATTATAAGTATTTTTTATAATCCATTCTCGTCTCTTCATGTTTATTCAATTATATTATGTGCTATAATTTATAATTATCAGTAATTCCAAGTTTTCATTTTTGCTTATCCATCACGGTCATCTTCCCAGACTAGCCAAAGAGAAGCATCGTCCTCCGTTTGTGTGGGACCCGTCTTCTGGTATCCAATCAAAACTAAAACTTGTCTCCTTCTTCCTCCCTGTCCTTCGTTTTTTTTCTTCCATCTATCCAACAAGATCATATACATTCAAATCAACACCCCCACAAACGGCTCTGATTGATTCATCCACGAGCTCACAAGAAAGTAACCCCGCTTGTTAATAATTTGACGGTGGCTAGATGTGAAATCATGTAACTTTTTTTTTAAAATACTTATTAAAAATATATTTTCCAAATTGACCCATCAAATCCACAGTGGTGGCGTTGACCGTGTGGTTTTACTGTGTTGTTCAGAGAAAGCCAGGCTCTTGGTAGCACAAGCTGCTTATTTAAGCATTCAGTTCAGCTCCTCTGGTTTTTTCTTTCTCATTCCTCATTTTGTTTTTGGTGCTTGGATTCATCTATCAGAGTACGGAAATGAAGTATCTATTCAGCTTTGGATTTGTAAGTCTCTCTTTTCAATGACTTCTCTGAATTTCTGTCTGCTAATTCAGGGGTTAGAAGTCTAGAAGGCGTGGCTCTTCTTCTCCTCTTTCCTTCCTGTTTTTGAGGATCTTATTACTGTAAATATTGAGCCGATTGATTGATGGGGTTTCTCTAAATTGATTTCTGGCTGCATCCAATTTAAACATACAGAAATTTAGGGCAGTTGCTGATTAAAAATGTGAAAATCTTATGGCTTTCATAGAACATATATTCGTTTCATTTTGTGCCTTTTGAAAGGGATTTGAGATTGGCCCTGTACAGCTTCATCTTGAAGTCAAGGGTAATTAACTGGCTGGGTTTTGCTTGTGTGGTGATGGTATAATTGTTCATATTGAAGAAAGGAATATATGAAAACCCTTGCAGTTCAACCTGAAAATGAAAATGAATATTCACTGAAGTGAAAAGTGGCTTAGTCTTGAGACCTGGGTGAAGCTATTCACTGAAGTGAATATTCAGTTTTCTGCTAATCAGTGCTTTGTTATGTCAGAGAGTTTTTGCTTCATGAATTTCATATCATTAGTTAATTTCGCCAACTGTTGTTTTGATGAATGTTTAGTTACACAGATTTCTAATTTCAATGGTGTATTCTTGCACTTTGAATTTTTTGTTTGTGCAGATGCAGATGTTATAATAGATCCGAAACTGAGCCTATGTGCTAGCACCCAGATAGCATCCCCTTCCTTAATCTCCCCTCGGAATCAAATGCAGGCAAAATTTTCTCCCGATCCACCGTCTTTTCCAGATTTCGGCTTGCAGCTTAGTCAACAAAGGTGGGAAGACCCCTCTGTGTCAGGTTATGGTATCAGGATGGATCCACCTTTTAGAGAATTCAACCAAGCCTCTGGAACCCAGTCCTCGTTTCTGTGTGATTCCAACAACGAGATCATGATTCCCAGTCAAGAAAATTGTCAGATGGGTGACACATCACGGACTGGTAAACTCCAAGATTGGGATCCCTCCGTAATGTTGACAAATCTTTCTTTCCTGGAAGAAAAGATTCATCAGCTCCAGGATCTAGTGCATTTGATTATTGATCAGAAAGGGCAACAATTTGGACAACCTGATGAAATTATAACTCAGGAAAAGCAGCTTGTCGCGGCCGATCTGACATCGATTATTGTTCAATTGATCTCTACAGCAGGCAGTCTTCTTCCTTCTGTCAGGCTTACTTCTACAAACACTAGTCCATCATCTGTTGGACAGCATGGCCAGATTCCGGGGACTACCTCTTCTTCTGGATTACATCCGAGTAGTAGTATCCAGCCTCAACATGATATCAGAGATAAAATATCTGATCAATCCAACCTGATTGATCTATCTAATATGTGTGAGGTGGGGCAAAACAACGTGGAAGAACATGAATTGAAAGATGAAGAGGATGTGGAAGAGGGTGAGAACCTTCCACCGGGTTCCTATGAGATTTTACAGCTAGAAAAAGAAGAAATCCTTGCTCCTCATACTCACTTCTGTACGATTTGTGGGAAGGGATTCAAGAGAGATGCAAATCTTCGGATGCATATGAGAGGCCATGGTGATGAGTACAAAACCCCAGAAGCACTCGCAAAGCCTAACAAAGAATCTGTGTCTGAACCAAAGCTCATCAAGAGGTATTCCTGCCCCTACTCTGGCTGCAAGCGTAATAAGGAGCACAAGAAGTTTCAACCTCTGAAGACCATTTTATGTGTAAAGAACCATTACAAAAGAACTCACTGTGACAAGAGTTTCATTTGCGGCCGATGCCACACGAAGAAATTTTCAGTCATGGCCGACCTCAAAACTCATGAAAAGCACTGTGGTAAGGATAAATGGCTCTGTTCCTGTGGCACAACATTTTCACGGAAAGACAAGCTTTTTGGACACATTGCTCTGTTTCAAGGTCATACACCAGCAATACCCTTGGATGAATCAAAAGCACCAGCTGGGCAGGCTGATCAGGAAAGCAAGGAGAACAGTAATAATAAGGGAGGAAGCATTAACTTGAGCTTTGGATCAAATACTTCTAGTGAAAATGGAGTTCAAAACATTATGGACATGAAAGGTATTATTGACGATCCTATCAATTATCTCTCGTCATTGAACTTCGAAACCTGTAACTTCGGTGAATTTAATGAGTTTCCTCGACCCCCATTTGAAGATGGTGAAGGTTCATTTCCCTTTCTCATGTCTGAGTCTTTCAATTATGCTCCTAAATGTGGACGAGAATCGTATTCTGACAATCTGTTGTGAATCTTGTGATAATCTATGATGATGATAATGCTCTAGTTTTGATCTATGTTATTTACATTGTCAAGGGATTTACTTCACTGATTTCATTGAAATTTGTAAAGCATAGTAATCTTATGTACTTGCGATTTCATATTATTCATTATTCAAACTGAAAATAGAAGTATTGCCTTGGCCAGAAATCTTGCACCTTTCCATGAAAAATAGCAGATGATTGTCTATGAGTTCTTGGTTCATGCAACACTTGACTGATGTGATAAGAATATAATTTCTAATATCATTCTCTCACTGATCAACATAGAGACAACATTGCAAGTTACGATCTCATTATCATAATGCAAGGGACGACATCAAGCGAGGTTCTTGTACAATTAAGCAGAATTAATCACAGAACGAAACTGGAACCTTGCACCTCCTAAAGCTTTTATGCAGTATAGTTATGAACAGCAACCAGTGTCCCAGCACTTTGAATGAAACGCCATTTATAATATTTCATATAAGAAAAATTTATACAAGAGCCAACAAATGAGAATAAGGGCTAAACTGAACTGTTTAGCGGGCTGAACTGAATTGGCCATAACGAGAATTGTGAAGCAGAATAAGCTTCAGACCCTTGGCACATTCTCCCTTTGATGATTTCCTCAAAGGGGAGCGATAATATTTCTCCTTTAAAACAACATCATCTTCGCAAGACCAAGTCTGTCCTCGAGGAGAGCTATTGGCCCACAGGAACCTCTCAGAGAATGGATTCACCAGACTATTACGAAATTCCTGAACTGTCTCACATAGTAACCCCTGCAACATCCGAGAGTATATCAATCTCAAAATATCTTTCGTATGAGTGCAGTTAATGAACAGTTAGAAATAGACATTGATACAAACTTAAAAAATATATATTATGGCACAATACAATAATATATATATATATATAGTCTTGTTATGCATCATAAATCTTTATATTTTAAGTGTATATTATTCAATCTGTTCATTAACGACAAAAAGTTTTGTACAACATAAACTGTTTTATCAAAATTGGACTTTTAGTCTTCGTTCTACTTTTTCTTGGCCATTTATCCTATTATAATTAGAATCAAAATGGAGTCATCCATGCTCAGGCATGACCAAGCGGAAAAGAGGATTTTTTTTTTTTCCATTTTATATTGACATCTCCATTTGCATGTCACACATGACATTCCTCTTAAAATAGGTGTGTGGGAAGCTTCATAGGTTAAGAGATATATGACTAGATGCAGTTGCAAAAGTAGAAAGACGTACTCTACCTCTGCCATGGATTTGATTTTCAAGGTGACATCGTCGCTAAGGAGGACAAACTGTCCATCATTCTGCTTTTTTCTACACAGAAGAACAAAGTCAAGGATATGATCCTCAGCTGTTGGTGAAACAATTTCCATCGGGCTCTTGTGGGATGAAAGGAAAAAATTCCAACCCTCTTCATTAAATTGAGTCTGAGGAGTAGCAGGTGGGGTGGGAGCAATCAAACTTCCCTGCTCCATTGAGCTTTGGACATGAATCCACCACTTTGTCTTCATCAAACATTCCTCAATCCATTCCAATGCCGAAGAAGCCTCTGATGTTCTTCTAAAGAAACTAAATTGTCGCTTCATGCTGTCCAGTTCTTTCATGACTGAGGATACAAAGTGAATCAGTGAGAGTGAGAACCGTATTAGTGTAATAAATGAAAAATTTTGTATATATATATATATAAACAGAATATGTGTGTGTGAAATAAATTCATTACCTATTCTTGGAACGATTAAACGAGTGCCCTTGAGACCTCTTAAAAGCATCAGTGCTTTCCTTGACTCCTTGTTCAGAAGAGATGCGGTGTCGACAACCATGTTCCAGCTTCTCTCACTAACATGCTGCAAATAAAACACAAGTAAAGCATATATGCTAAACAAACTCTTGAACTATTCCCAACAAATGTAAACCATGTTAATTCAACTTACAGAAGGATTAGTGCACTCATCTAAAATTGGTGCACAAGTACTGGCACTGATGTTCTTTGCAGCAGAAACAGAACGAGATGTCTCTGGTCTGCTCTTGCCTCCAGAGTTCGCAAGTAGTGATTGCAATGGTAATCTTTCAAATCTGTTTTCGTGTGCCATAGCATCTTGCTCTTGCTCCAACTTGATATAACTGCCAAATGGTCTTCTTTTTGACTTCTGTTTTTTGGCAACTTTTAAAGTCTGGTTCTCTTTACCTGAAGAGGTGTTGGAGTTAAAATCAGCATTTGAGCTATGTGATCTTCGTGACTTGGATTGTTTAAGTTCTACTTTACCCTTCTTTTCCAGTAACAGCAATTGGAGGGTATTTGGGCTAAAGTTTTCCTTATCTAGAGTGTGGTATTCTTCCTCTTCCTCATCTAAATCACGCAAAAGATTCTTCGGAACTGTTTTATCTGTGATATCCTTCTGATTGCTCATATCTATAATATCTTGCTCCAACTTGATATAACTTCCAAAGGGCCTTCTTTCTGAGTTCTGTTCTCGGGCAACTTCTGGGGTCTGGTTCTCTTTTTCTAAAACAGGGATCCCATCTAGATAGATGCCGGGGCTAAAATAATCCTTAGAATGGTTTGAGCTTCGTGGTGACTTGTAATGTTTAATTTCTTCCAGCTTACCCTTCTTTTTCTGAAACCTCAATTGAAGAGTGTTTGGACTGAAGTTTTCCTTATCTGGAGTGAAGATTTCTTCTTCTTCCTCTTCTTCCCTATCTGTAACAGATAGAAGAGCCTTTGCTTTTGCTTTCTCTTTATCCTTTTGATAGCTCGTTTCAACTTCATCACCAACATTAGCTGTGCTCGTAACTCGACTCTTGCTGGTTCGAATCTGAGGGGCACTTGCAGCTTTACCTCTTCTTGACCAAATATTACCATACGCTAAATATTTCTGGGTTGATTCTACACTTGTTTCAAGAATTTTCTTCTCAGAGCATCCTGCCACAGCAATGCGAGGCTGCTGGGTCTGGTTCTTTTTCTTGTTTGAAATCTCCATGATAGTTTCCTCAGACAGTGACGTAATTGAGGATTCTGCTAGAAGAGATATGAGAGAGACGCTATTGTTGCTCTTGTCTCCATTATCTTGATCAATTCTATTCATTGATAGCCCTTGCTCATGGCAAGAGATAGAATTCTGGTATGGCTGAGAGTTTGACTTCTGATCTTGGCAACAACTATTTTGTTTTTCACTATCAGATAGTGAATCCAAAGCAACTTCAATAATTTTGGCTGGTTCAAATTTCGTTCCTTGAGTAGCTTCTCCAACAGGCAATAAAGTTTTTTCAGTTATGAGAATTTCCGCTCCAATTGTTAAAATGTGTCTCCCTCTATCATTATCTCTCAGTGTGCATCCAAACTCAGTTTCTTTAGGCATTTCACCCAGTACAGCTGCACCTGTTATATCAAAAGATGCAGGATCCATATTTGCAAGCCCGTTGGACCTATGTTTTTGGAAGGGAACCTTCTGCTCAACAGGTGGTAATTGTGAAGTAAATTCACTGAATGGAGCATTTTGCTGAACTTCCTGTAATTGCTGCATTTTGGCCCCTTGGACAGCTTCAACAACTGGCAAACATATGCTCTCTTTCAAATATTCTCCCAACGTGCTTAAAATGGTGGCTTCTCTGGGAACTTCTGCTCCAGAATAGGCCTCAAATCCCTCTTCAACATGGAATAAAGAGTCCGTATTTACAGAAAAATTAGGCCTTTTCTGTTGTCCCTGAGAGGTGGCATTCAGATTATCACATTCAAATACTGATTCTCCACGAGGTGGCGATAGAACTTGCAATTCTGAGTCATACACTTTGTTTTCACTCTGAGACTTTGTAGGCAAATGCGATGTTTCAGTTCCAACGGGGCCACTAATAGTTTTATCTTCTCGGTGATCATCGGATGGGCAATTCTCTTCGTCACAGTTAAAAGAAATGAAGTCCTCTGGCATTGACGGTGCTGAGGGAATTTCTTTCTTCACAATGAATTCTAAATTCTCATCAGTGAATAAACAACTGATAGACTCCAGTATTGAATCCACTGATAGAACCTTTTCATTATCTACTGGACAAAAGCTTTCATTCTGCAGGGGCCAAAAAAAAGTAAAATCTGGATTATAAACTTTGTGTACAAACCCTTGAGACGAGCATAATACTCCTATCCAAGCTACTTGTCTGAAATCTAAAAGCTAATGACACTTTTGCCAGGTACACAATACGCGCTTTGGAGCTTTCTCAAAGAGAGGAGCAATTCAATTACAATGACTTCATTTCTGGCCCTCTTGGTTCATCCACAAGCTACATCATTGACTTTTAGCTAATATGCATTGCTATTAATTTACCATCTTATCGTGGATCACTACAATATATGCAACACACGAAGATTTTTCTTTATTATCTAATTTTATCTTTTATTGCCTGAATAATATATATATATATATATATACATACTTAAGATGTCAATGACAAATGATTAGTCATCATATTTACATTATTCAATTTTACACAAAAAATCAATAACAGGGGCTAAATAAAACTTGTTCACATCAACAAAATTCAATAAAAAAACATCACATTAAAAAATTGAGTAAATATCAAAGGACAAAAGAGTAATCAAATGGAGTTATAAAAGTTTATATGATCAAGAAAGAAGAAATAAAAAGAGTTTTCAAGATTCTGCGTCTTCACTGATAGAACATCAAAGGGTCAATTCGTACCTGCGTCATCTCTTTTTCTTGTTCTTCTTCTTCAGGCGATGCATCGTCCTCCTGTCCTTTTTCTACTTCCACAGCCAAATCCAATTCCGACGCAAAAGGATTTTTTAAATCATAGGCACGGCTTATAGGAATCCAATGCAACCGATAAAGTCTACTGGAAGCCCCGATTCTCAACGTGTCACCCTCCTTCATTTCCACAATCACTCCAGGCTCAATCTTCCTCTCGGATACCCACGTCCCGTGCACTTCCCACGGCCAAGAGGCAGTCAGGATCCAAGAACCCTAAAATAAAACTCAAAAAACAAAGAAGCTACAGGATCGAACACGTTAGGGGCAGTAAGATTACCGGAAGATAAATCGAGCACGAAGAGCTCCTGCGAACAAGGTTTGGAATAAATCTGGAGGTGGAATCTGCTAATGCTGGGATGAGTGAGCATGATGTTGCAATCAGGATGTCGCCCAACGATCAAGACGTGATTGTCGTGGTCGCAACCCTGAACAGAAGAAGCTGGGAATTCGGGTTCAGGGGATTGGTTGACGATGAAGATGTTCTTGAGAATCGCGCCGTTCTTGAGCACTGTGAACGCTGGAATTTTCATTTCCGCAACATCAGGTAGAGAATTGGTGTTGGCCATCACGCAGGAGGGTGAAGAAGGTCGAGGATCTGAGTTTGTTAAAGGGGAGAGAGTGAAGTGGGGTATATAAGAAACATGAAGGAGGAGGAGAGTATTAGAGAGAAAGAGGAGAGGGAAATCGAATGGTTTGAGGATTTGTCTGTTTTGAGTTTTGAAAATTCGTAAAGTGAATTGAAAAAGGTAACCGTTGCTATGTGATGTGGGGCAACGGCTATATATCTGAGATTTCGAATTCCACCATGCAATTGGCGTTACCATCACATGTAATAATTTGGATCCACAATAACAGCCGTTTCAATTTTTTTTTAATAAGAATATAACAATTTTATATAAGTAAAATTGGTAATATTTTGTAGGATACTGATTGATTTAAAAAAATTTTAAGAAAATCATTCAAGATTAAAAAAATATGTAACCTGCAAAAATTTTATTTTGAGGTTTTTTTTGTCACAATCTTATTATAAGCAGCATGTGAAATGGATGAGTTTTTTTTTTTCTTTTATTGTTCTTTTACAGTTTAACATTTTTCTTATATTCATATAATTATTTAACAATAATTTTCATTTTATTGTTTTTTTTATTTAAGACTAAAAACAATGTTAAACTATAACATTATCTTTTTAATTTTCTCTCTTTATGTTATTCTATTTTGCATACTAAATAATTGCTTTGCTTATAAATTTTATTGACAATAAAATATAATTATAATTTCAGATATTACTAAAAAAATGTCAGCTAGACAATGCATAACTATAACCCTTCATTTTATTCTATATAATAAGAACAAAAATTAGGATTTCTTTATTCTATGCATAAAAGTTGGAAATAAAACTCTATCTATGTGTTTAAAAAAGAGACCCCATATCAGTAATATTAATCTGTATTGATTGTGTGTTATTATTTTATTGAAAAGATAAAGAGAGAAAATAAATGAATGAAAGGAATGTATAAAATTTATTTTTCTTTTCATTTATTTTTTCCCCTTAACATGTTTGCACCAAATAGAATACAACCTATTCTTTGATGTAATTTCCTTTTTATCAAATGCGTTATATGTTCTGGTCAAAAAAAGAAAAACCGTTAAATGTAGTTGACCCAAAAAAAATAGAACGTTGCATGTAACTTGTACACTCACTCCCTACTTGTTTGGCATTTTGTATGATTGCACAGCAGAAGTCCAGATGAATTTCGTGAGTAACAATAACGTTAAAAATTTCTATTTATTCCTTTTAATTTTAATCAGCTTTTACTTCTTATTTTTAAATATTGATATAAAGTAACAGTGTCAAATATAAACTAAAATCCGAGGCTATAGGGGCTTGTGCTGGGATGAGCCAGGAAGATTATCATTGATTTAAGTGATATGATGTAGTTGATACTTGATATAGGACTAAATTTCGTTCACCTTTTGAGGTTTTTAAAAATGTAATCACATCCTTGGCAAAAGAAAAAAAAAATCGCTTCTGATGTTGCTTGAAATTTATTAAATGTTTTGGTTTCATTTTTAAATAACTATATTATCTTTTTTTTTTGTTCTTAACAAAAACTGGTCGTGACTCACTATTTTGCATGGCGGCCAAATCAAAGTGTTCGTAAGGGAAGTCATATTATTTATGGTTTATGAATTATGTAATTTTTTAAAATTTTATTATTTATAGTTTATGAATTATGTAATTTTTTAAAATTTTATTATTTATGGTTTATGAATTATGTAATTTTTTAAAATTTTATATTTATATATATATTGATAGATATGTATTGATATATTTATTTAAAATTTTTATAATTATGAACTTTTTTTTTGTTATTTATAGTACATTGAAGTAGGATAATGGAAAGTTTGAAAAAAATAAAAATGTTGGCCAAAAACTTAAAAAAAATGATTGCCCACCTTTTTCTTTTTTTTTTTTTTTTGAAGACTGAGTATCTTTATTGGGGGTAGAGACTAATTTTCCCTGAAGTCAAAAAGGTAAATAGTAAAATCTTCCTAATTAGTTTAATTTATATATAAAGGCTAAAAAATCTATCCTTCAATTATTATCTTAAAGGACAAGAGTTATTAGTACAGAAATGCACACATTTATTAACTAAATAAGCAATTCTGTCCCTTAAAAAAAAGGGAGAGAGAGGCAATTCTGGGTACACATGCAATATAAAGGCAATTATTATATGGAATCCATGCATTACACAAAAGTTAAAAAATAATCATAGTCTTCAAAAAAATTTGCTTGGTTGGAAATTTTATCTTAGTTTCTAGAGTTTTCCTAAAAATCTCCACAGAACTTTTAAATGGATAAGAAATGGGCCAGTCCATTGAAGTTGGGCCATTATTGCTTCTTTACTTATTTATTACTCTAATCATCAATATATTAATAAAATTTATAAAATATTATACTATTTATTAGTTATTAATAACAAGTTTCATATTTCATTTAACATGCATGGCCCATTTTGAGTTTTCTTAAAATGTTATAATTAATTGATTGGGAGGCTCAAGCCTCAAGTTATACTTAGTGAATACTGAATATATAAAAACATATCTAGTTTATACACACATATAACTTTTATAATTGAATTAGCATATTTTAAATATAGCCCAAGGTGGATCCTATATGTTGCATGGTATTCAAAGTGAGTTGTATTAGTTATGACTAATAAATAATGTTACTTTCTATTAATTTTAATACACACATAGAGATTTAATTTAATGATATATTCAAAGAAATTAAGAAAAGCCTTCCCATGGAACCCAAGTGGACCTCCTCTGACTATACCATTTCCTCCTTTGTTGATATTAGGCTCATAAGAAAAGTTATTAATTGCAATAACCATGATAAACACATCATATCTCTGTGACACTTTCATGAAATAGTAGGGGGGAATATTATTTCGTCTAGACATGCCATAGATGTTTATATTTAGGAAAATTATACTTATTAGGTTTACCCATCTCAAAAATCATAATTATTTTTAAAAGTCAAAACTACTATTGGATTTTTACGGAATTTAGTATCAAGTCCAAAAGGTTACTGTAAAATTTCAAAGGAAACTATTGTTTTGAGTATCTTTGCGATAATTTATTTTTAAATAATTTAATAATATTTTTCTTCATTCGAACTTGCTGCGAAATTTCATTATAATTTTTAATTTAAATATTTTAATCTCAGAATTCTTGGGCGGAATTTTCCCTTATTATTTGGAGATTCGGTGCGAAAATCTAGGTTTAAAAAATCATCAATCTATATTAATATTAATATAAAATAATATGAACATAAAATATAAAAATTTATTCACATACTATGCAGTGTAACTTTTCTGTGTAATGTACATAAAACATGTCTCGTTTAATTGTTGTCTAAAGTTTTGGCATAAGGATTAAGAAAAATAATAAATAATTTAATGAATAATATAATTTTATTAAAATGCCCTTGATTATTATATCTTCTCCATTTCTAAAAGGTTAATCAATTTGGAATGGAGAGTACCTTCCTTGCCTTCCAAAATTAGAATTCCAGTGCACAATAAAGAGGATTTTAGCAGAATATTGCATCACTAAAACAAGCAGCTGCATGTTGTGGCCAGAACAATAATGGATTATTTATAGGATATTTGCACCTATTATTACCACTAAGTAATTAATATTTAATGTATATCTCTGAAACTAGGGCACATAGGATACCTCTTCTGATAGCCAGAGGGGGAATGTATAGGGTACAAATGTAGTAGAGACCCAAAAAGTTGTAAAATTCTCTGTATACTCTTTAACTAATTTAGTAAGTTATCCCCCATATTAACAATTTTAAACAGTTCTTTATTATTTCTTCTTTGTGCTCAGGTGTAAGCACCTTCTTCTTCCTCTTTTCCCAGCTGGTTCAACCATCATATCTATTCCTACTTATAGTTTTTTTTTTGGGGATATTTTATGGAGCCAATATTCTGTTAAACATTTTCTTGCCAATCAAAGGGAGCTCAATCTAATCTGAATTTAAATTGAGCTTTTACTTAAATTAATATTTAATTTTAATCTCAGTTGAATATTTCTCTGGTAATTGTCGCATCAAGTCAATGAGAAATTTAATTAAATTAGAGCTAATAAAGTACATTCAAAATTAAACCCTAACATCAAGGTGCTTGAAAAAACTTGTTTTCATGCCTATGTTTAAGCGTGGTTCTCTCAACACTAATTTTTTTTTTGGTTGAGATCAAGTATTCACCGTCAAACACAGTGACTAATCTCTTTGCTAACTTGCAGGTACCTCAAAGGGGAGGACAACTGATCCAGAGATTTAAGGTTGTTCCATACCCAAAGCCAGGATCGAACCCCTGACATTTGGTTAAGGATGGATGAGTCCCTACCACTCAACCACACCCCCCGGATTATCTCAACACTAATTGACTTTGAATCTTTCCACATTATTCATTGGGCCAACATTTTGCCTGGGCAAAACCTACTCTTGAACCATGATGTATGGACTATATGATTAAGTATAAAGACTTACGCCATGACTATTAGCTATAATTTTCAGCTTAATGATTGGCATTTGATCCAAGAATTAGCTTAAGAGCCATGGTCATGAATTCAATTCTCTCGAAAGACACATAACTTCTATTACTGCTTTTGGCCAAAATGGTAATAACACACAAATAACTTCTAAGCATGGTGTATTTACATTAATGGCGTATTTTAAACTTATTATCATATGCATGCACACATTTATTGAAGTATAGAATAAGAAATAAGATGCTCATGCATATTGTTATAATTGTATATGGTCTTTATACACATACACACACATCATTATTAGATATATAATTTAAAGTTTGTTAGGATTCAAAATGACAATTCCTATATCCACATATATAGCATATTGATATATAATTTCATTAGTGAGTGTGTTGTGTATTTCATCAGAAATGGAAATCCTCGTTTTTCCTCTGTAAGTGAATAACTGAAAAGGCTTAAAGATGAAAAAAGATACATGTAGCTCCAATCCCCTGGTGAGCAAAACTGCAAAAAGTAGATGTTCTTCTAATTTTTTTAGTATAATAATTAAGGGCCTGAGTTTAGTAGGAAATGCGATTATTATGTTTAATATACTCACAACGAGTTTAACGTTCTTCATAATATATGATACTCCACCAAAAGTATGTGCAGCAAGGCGTTTTTATACCACAACCAAAGAAATAACTAATTAATTAAGTTCAATGGTTGGGAATTTTCCAATTGGTAGTCTGAGGGTTTGTATTAACTAAATTAAAGATTCTCCTTCGGATAAAATAAAGTATATTTTCTTTTGGTGACAAAAATTAAGCATACTTAAGGGCTGTTTGGTTTTGTTTCCAACACAGAAAATTTAGAAAATTTGTTTGGTAAACCTATTTTTTAAAAACTGTTTTGGAAAATAGAAAAATAAAATAACAGAAAACTCAAAATACCTTTAAGATATTTTGTAATTTTTGTTCTGGAAAACACAAGAGAATGTGAGAAACATCAATCTCATTAATGGTAAAGTTATAAATTTTGAATAACTCATCTATCGCTCACTAGTTATGATTTTGAGAACAATTACTCAAACAGATTTTTTTGTTTTTTTGCTTTTAAAATTTATTCTCAAAAACAGTTCAAAACAAGAAAACAGAAAATACTACTAAACAGGCTATTCTCTCGTTTGTAAACGAGAAAACATGATTAAGTGATGAAAGACAAAATTAGTTGGATCAATGTTATTTTAACTTGCACATTCTTTGCTAATAACATTTTTTTTTTAAATTTTAAGCCTCCATTGTAGAAATATTATGGCCCACCTTCGTTAAACACAGACCCTCACACATCATACATACACATTATCTGAGAAAAAATATTGCCGTTGACTTGATTCTTTTTAACTAAATTAATATTGCTAATATAATATTATTACCAAATAAAACCATTAATTTTCTTCACCTCTAGTATTCTATCATGTTCAAATTGATTTCATCATATATAGTCTCCACAATTTGAGCATCACCTTCCCTGCTGCATTTCTTCTATTTCTCAGTTTTCTACATTAATTCCACCAATATTTCCCATCCCTATCTTTCACACAATCTATTAATTTCTCTGTGGAAAACAAATGTTCTATAATTTACATACCATGGCATCTTAATCACAAAGTTTACCTAATTTAGTATTATCAGGCACGAGTCCTTGAATAAAATTAGGGTTCTTCATTTGCCGGTGAAAAAGAAAAGTAAGGTTCTTGGTATATTAAGACACATTTCAGTAGCAAGAAAGAGATAAAATTAAGAAAAGAGATATATGCGTCATCTATAATTAATTACCTTAATATATATACTCAAACAATAATCTACTAGTAGCTAGTACGTACCACTGAAACCTCTACTACTACATAACAAGATGAGATGATCATAGCTAACAATAGTCAAAGAGAGAAAAATAATAATATAATTAAAAGTTAAAAATTAAAAATTCATCATTTTGAGTGTAGGTTTTACCAAAATGATGAATAGGTTAGGAATTATTATGATTGTTGATGGATCATCATCATCATCTCACACTGTCTGCCATGCCGAGACTGTAAGAAGAAACCTATTCTGCCATCCTAAAGATATGGCTCTTCCTTCGTCTCTCTCTGAAACCCTGAAACCCCCACCTCCTCCTTCGTCCTCGAACTGTAATGGAGAATAATGCGTCCTCATCTTCAACAGTAGCTTCGCTTGAATCAGAGCCTTGGAGCTCACTTTCGTCCCGGTGAAGCCATGGCTCTCCATCCTCGCCTTCCATGTCTCCATCCTCTCGTACTTGGGACAATCCCCGCCGTCCACATCGTAGTAATTCAGCATGGCCTTGATCTCTTTTCCCAGAAGCTTCTTCTCTATCCTCAACCTCTCCGCGCTATCCAGAGGCAAGCAATCGTCCAGAGAATCGAACATGGCGGCGAAGTAGTGCAAGGAATCCGTGAATCTCGACAAGAACGTTCTGGGACTTCTACTTCCTTCTTGTTCGACAAGCACAACAATGGAGGGGTTGAGGGAATGAACAAATCCCAATGTGTCAGAAATCTTCATGAAACTACTCAATGTGTTCAAGTAAGACACCAGATTCACTCCCACTGTTTCATTCTTCTTTTTCCTTAGGTTAATCACACGTGAGCCTCGAAGCAAGCCCTGGAATTCAAACACGAGATTCGTGAAGCCCTTAGAGAAGCTGATCAGACGCGATTCTGTTTCTTGAAGCTCCTTGAGGTTCTTCCCAAACCCTGTGATTCTCAGGGATATCCGGTTGCCGCTGGTGGCCTTCTCGGAGAGAGATTGGATGAGAGAAGGCCATTGAAAGCCATAGGAGACGTCGAAGTCGATGACGTGTAATGCTCGGTTGTTCTTGTCTTCCTCGTTCTCGAAGGCCTCAAGGATGGCCTGGTTCGCCGTGAAGTGGGCGAACTGGTAGTACGGTGAGACTCTATAAAGGTCGGTGAAGGCCAAGAACTCTTCTTCACTTGTGGGTTCCTCCATGAGCATGTCGTAGAAGGGGGATTTACGAGTGAGAAGCCGGGCGGCGAGGCCGTCGGCGAAGTACGCGACGACGCGTTGTACGGAGTCTCCGGTGAGGGAGACGGTTTGGTAGAGCTGAGACAGGTTGTCTAGGGCGGAGTTTATGTTTGTGTCGTCGACGCAAGTGGCAGTACTGAGGAGGAGGTGGATCAGAGGGAGGCCATTGCCGTCTTCCAAAACTCCTCTTCGATTTCTCATGTAGTGGTGATCTTGACGAAGCATTTGCTCTCTCATTTGAAGCAACCTGAAGATCTTCCCTTCGAAGCCTTGTTCGTAGGAAATAGAATTATTATTATTGTGGTCTCGTACTGTCATCATCTTCCCTTTCTTTTTCCTCTCCCTACCAGCAGAAACTGAGAGGCTCAGATTCAGAAGCTCTTCTTCCTCCGGATCTTCCATAATCTGGAGAAGAAAGAAAAAGAGAGAGAGAGAGATGTGAGGGAGAGTAAATCCAGGGACCAAAAAGACAGTGTTGTATATGTATATATCGGTATATATATGTATATGGATTTGGGGTTTTATGTCACGAGATTGAGAAGCGATGACTCGCAAAAATTCCTTTGTGTCATACATGGGTATATATAGGACCAAGAAACCAAGGCAAATATGTCTCCTACGTCTCTAATATTGAAAATTGAATACTGCTGTCATTCATATTTTTAACTATTTATAGAGAAATTGAATCAATTAACAGCATATAGATAGATATATTACAATAATAATGATTACTTGGGAGTACGAAAATGAAGACGGAAGGTTGAACAGGGAATAGAGATCACAGGTATGATTTTTTGTTTCTGCTTGCAGAATTACCGTATTTTTGTAATTAATGAGACGGAGAGATTAAGAAGGGTATCTTTTGATTCTTCAAGAATCAGTGGAAGCGGTGGGGTGTGTCTTGGGTGAGGGAAAACACAATGATCTCTTTTGATTAATATTATATATAATAGAATGGGACTGCTTTTCAAATCTATGAAAGGTCCTGTTTATGGGTGTTTATAACACTTCGCCTTTGGTAGTTGAGAAGGTTTGGAAGATGCCATATGCATTGGACAAGAGAGAGCGGTGTCAATGGGGAATCAAACGTACCGTCCTTTAAAGAATTGTCTTCACTCTCACTTTTCTTTTCAATTCTAATTCCCTTCCCTTTAATTTCCCCTCTCTTCTCCTATTCCTTTCCCCTTTCTTTCCCTTGATCCCACCCAATAGCTGGGATATATCAGTTCAAATTTGCATGCTAGCTATATATATATAGGGTTAACTATATGTCTCTATTTATGTTTCTGGTCATGTGATATGTGTATAAATTCATAGATCCTTATTAGGGTTTGAAAAGAGGAAAAGTTTATGAGAGCTTTTGATGGAAACTACAAAGAAGCTTGCGCTGCTTTATTCTTCTCAGCATGGGATCTGATTGGCAGAAATATATGTATGAGAGTTTCTTACAATAATTTTGGCCTTGTTAGCCATACATTCCTCAAGTACATAGGGATCCTGCAATAGGAGACTGTTGACACTTTCTCATCATAAATATGCCAGGACAAGTAGAAGCTAACAAGAAAAGGTGACCCGATTAATTACTTCTCCGTAGGAACTAGTTGATTTTCTGGGATGGACTATTACTATATATATCGGCTTATTCAAATCGATCATAATTTTTCTTCTCTCTTTTCTGCTAGTGATTGGTCTAGAACCTAAAGTAGGTTAACTTTTGTTTATTTTTTTCTTTTTTAAATTACAAAGCATCTGCTAGTCGATCTGCATATAAAAGAGAATCTTTAGATCAGCAGGCAAAACATTTCGACTTTCTCACTTAAATATGCCATGCTGCAACAAACAATATCCTTGAAAGGTATATTTAATTAGTATTAAAATTAAATTTAAGGGATTTTTTAATTTACTTTTCTGAAATAGTAGCCAATTAGGCTGACATTGTTGCGCCACAAATATGAAAAAGAAAGAATAATTATGAGTGATATATTATTGTGGAGGAGGAGGGAGTGATGAATGACATTGGAATTTGTGTTTGAAATAGTCGAAGTGGAGGATCCTGAAAAGGTCACATCAAACATGGAAAAGCTCTAAATTCTTGATTGTCTTGTTAAGGGAGGACACGAAACTTGTTAAAACAATATGGACACTAATTAATATGCTCGAAATAGGGCACATTAATATGCTGCCTCATGCAATCTCATACTGACATATGGCAGTTTCTTGGAGGCATTAATAAACTACATTATCTATATATCTATCTGGTAACTCTAACAGTAGCAGAAGAAACAAGAACCAATCCACCATATATACATACATAAGCAACCCCAGCTACCTACCTATGATCTATAGTAGAGCTCACCTCCAGTAACCCCCCTCTCTCTCTCTATATGAATAAAAGTAAGAGAAAATAAATAAAAAAAAAAATAGTAGCATATGTGGTAAGAGACCAAAACCGAAATGCAAGAAACCTCAGCTCATGGTGTCAAGTTGATGATTAGAAAGGTAAAAGAGCGAAGGAAGAGAAGTAGACGGGAAAGACGGAAAAGGATAGCGAGGAAGAGAAGGGAAGTGGTAAGGTAGAAAAACATGCTTGGTGTCAGACACACCCACGTGAGGTCTCTCTTCTCATATTCTCAAAGACAAAGCAGACACACCCAAATTCCTCTTTTCCTTTTTTCCCTTTGCGTGCCAAAATCAACCACAAAAAGAAATCATAACTCATCACCCTCCCTTCCCTTGGTTAAGAAAAAAAAAACCATTCAGGGATCAAACTAAGTTAAGCTGATTAACCGATAAAACATGTTTAAAATTGGAGGGATATATCATATACAGATATACTTGATATCTTTTCTGTTTACTTTGATTCAATTTTTCAAAGTTATTTCAGAATATTAGAAGAGTTTATATTCCCAGGTGAGAAGATACATTTATATATATGTGTGGAGAAAATGAAAACACGTACAAGGAGGGCATGGGCATGGCATGTGTACTATAAAGGTATAGGAGGGTTGAGGATGATGAAGAAGAAGAAGGAGAGGAGGGGGGTAAAAATGGTGTCAGGAGGGGGAGAAGGAGGGAGGGAGGAGTCTAGGGCATTCTGAGACTGAGAGGGAGTGTCATTCAGGCAAGAGTAAGAGGGAAAAATAGTATAGGAAGTGTCAGACAACCCCACGTGAGGGATTAGTAATTTGTCTTTGGGAAAAATATATTTATATGAATGAATGAATTTTCCTGAGCTCGATTCTCGAGAAACAAACAATCCAAATTGAATCCATGTAGTGTTTTGGGGTTTGCGTGCGAAATCCCATTGCGTGAGAGAATGAAAAAGAAGAGAGAACAGGTGGTTGAGGAAGAGGAAGACGAAGGGATGGTGTGAGAGTGAGAGTGAAGGAGTGGGTTGGTACTACTGAGGGAGCAATCGTGTCAGTCATCAAAAAGAAAATTGATAGATAGGGAAAGCGCAGTAGAGCAAGTAAGTCATCGTCCACACACCAAATAGTTCTTTCAATATTCCCATTATTATTATTATTCATTCCCCACACACCCACATCTAAAAGTAAATTAATTTCTTGTATAAAAAAAGTAAATTAATTTCTTTTTACTTATCACATGCATGAAGATTCTCAATCATTATCATTTTTCAAAACAATATTCATCTCAATTAATTCAACTTGTGTTCAATCAACAAGAAAATGTACCTTTCTTATGTGATCAGCTTTCGCACCTCATTGGTTCCCATTGGTGGTAAAACCTAATCTGTTTTGAGGTAAAGCGAATAAAGATAGACATATTATAATTAGGTTTTCACTATAAATCAAACTTTCAACGATTTATTAAAGGGACAAGGAGCTCCTACCATTCAATCTGATTTGAGTTGGAAGTGTTTGTCATGAAAATCTCAACTTTTTTTTACAGATTAAATTATCATTATATTTTCATCTTTGTCTAAAGGGTTTCCATCCAAAAATGAAAAAGAAAATTAAACTCCTTGAATAAAAATAAACCTTCAAAGAAAAGTATTATTGGAGGCATATATATATATATATTCACATCGATCCATATGACATGATCCGTGAAATCATGGGGGTATGCATATTTCTTGAGGATTGGGAAACCCTTCGTATTTTATTTAATATTGCAGCAGCAGCAACAGCAGCAGCACCACCCAGATGTTTGTTGTCTTCATCCTAAGACGCAAACTATTTTGCTTCTACAGCTGTTGTCTTCTTTTTCATGTCATTAACTTAATTATCATTTATTTTGTTATTGATATTAATGTTACGAATATGATTAAGCCTTGTGGGTGTCATCATCAACACTGTTTAGAGGATCTTCCTGATATTATGATTCTTTGCACTCCAACCTTCGGCTTTTTCCCATTCTTTATTGGTATTGCCGTTAGGGCTCGTTCTTTTTTAATCTTGTTCTGTCCTAAATTGGATTTCTTTTTTAACATTTAATAAGATGCCATTTCTTTTTCTATAGTAAATTTTACTAAGTTGTTTGGTTGACTTTGTCATATTTAACGTGATCTACTCTGAAGTTTGAATAGAGATGGCAACATTTTTCTTTGTAATTAATAGCATTACCTACATGATAGCTTAATGAGAGATTTCAAATTCAAATCCTCAAAATTCATTCACTCACATTAAATACTTTACTAATTAAAAGGGTACTTAATTTGGATTAGTTTAAACTCCACTAAATCCTCTAGTTAAAATTAGATAAAATCAAGATATTGAGTGTACATAAAAAAAAAAGATATTACATAATTACCAACTCAGATTAGTATGGGTAATGATTCTCGCATCTCTAAGTAAGCAATGTGTTTAATTCTTTGCTTTTATGTATGAAACAAATTTAGTCGGAAGGAATTTATCCTTTATCCTTAGGAAATACTTATGATCCATGACAGAAAAAAAGTAATTAATTTGTTGATTACCCTTGAAATTAGGGGAGAACATACCTATAATTAGTGTATGTGGTAGAAATTAATTCGGAATCCCTAGAAAATTTATTGCAAAGCAACAAAGTGGGGAGAAAGCTATGATCTCTAAGGAGATTTAGGGTCTGATTGATTCATGTTTTCAAAATAATTTTTTTGTTTTGAAAATAGAGAAAAAAAAATTGTTTGATAAACTTGTTTTATATAAAATGTTTTGAAAAATAAAAAAATAAAATATTAGAAAATTTAGAACATCTTTAAGGTGTTATACATTTTTTATTCTGAAAAACACAAGAAAATATGAAAAATACCCATTTTATTAATTATAAAATTATAAATTTTGAATAACCTATTTAACATTTACTAATTATGATTTTGATAACAATTATTTAATTAGATATTTTTATTTTATTGTTTCCAAAACTTGTTTTAAAAAATAATTCTATAAAATTATTTTAAAAATATAAAATAAAAAATACTGTAAAACAGATCATGAAACATCCACATCGTCAATATATCTTAGGGGATGCATGGGGTACATATAAATTTTCAATTAGATATTTAGATTTTGTTTGAATTGAATAATGTAAACTTTATCATTGTTTATTTTTAAACATAAATACTCATTTTCGAAGTTAATAGGGATTTTTTTTTTGGGCCAGGTAAAACACGTGCAGGGAATTAGATTGCTTGAAATGGTTAAAAAGCAGTCTGACATATTTTTTTTGGCCCAAAAAAAGCAGTCTGATATGGATGTGGAAGATTTACAAATAAAGCTGATAGTAATGTGGCAGTCCAAAGCACTGTTATGAGATGCTTTTGAACTTTCAACTTCGTCTAATTATCAGCTCAATTATTCCTCTAATAATTTAATTATATTCTAATCAGCCAAAGGCATCTTTGTAACATAATATATCTCTTTACATCTGTCAGTCAAACATCAAGAGGGATTAAGAAAGCTACTAAACCTATTGCAATATAAGATAAATTAATGAAAGATGAACACAATATATATATATATATTATACACAGACACAACCACGCAAATTAAATAAATAAATTAATTAATATAGATACACATTGGACAGAGGCTGAGAAAACAAAGACTAACGAATATAAGATTATGGTTTGTTTTAGTAATAGATAATGAGGGTTTAATGAATATTCTGGGTGGAAATGAGAATATATATATATATATAGGTGAAGAAAGTTCTATTCCTTTACCTCATGTTTTTATTATTACTTGGACGTCACATTTGTCTTCCTCTGATTTGATTCCTTATATCAAATACGTCATTTGTCTTACCAAAAATTTTGTCCAGAATCAATCCCCAAAGGCACATAAGATCCTTCCTATGTCATGCTTCTCTAAGCAGCCCTAGAAAAATGGAAAAAAAAAAAGCCAATTTGATGGGTATTTTTCTAAATTCAAATTATGTGCAACTCTTACGAATTTTAATTTATGTATAAATAAATTTTATGATACTTGTAGCTTAACAATAAATCTCTTAATTTTTTAAAATTTGTACATGTAACTCTTTATGCTTTTAATTAGTCTATCATTTTACTAATAAAATTAAAATGTGACTTGTTAGGAGATTAATCCATGTGTGATTTGAAGTTTAAGGAGTTATTTGTGTAAAAAATAAAATTTAAAAAGATATGTTGTCACTAACGCATTACGTTCTTTAATAAAATATTAGACTAATTAATAAATGATAAGAGATTATTTGCACAAATTTAAAAATTAAGATGAGCTCATTGTCAACTTTTAAAAGTTAAAAAATTATTTGCACATGATTTAAAGTTATGAAATTTCTATACAATTTACTTTTTAAATGACAAACTTCTTACTATTGATATGTTGTGTATGATCTTTTTGTCGATTAAAAATAATAACTTAATAAAGCCTGTATATATTTATTTTTCTAACATTTAAAACCTTGGTGGTAAAAAAAAAACAATTAAGCCCCTAAGAAAAATGTAGAAAAAGATAAATGAAATTAAAAAAGTTGCATTGAGCTCAATGAAAATGTATATAGAAAGAATGAAAGAATTGAAAAAAAAAATTACACAAAGTCTGAGAGTCACAAAGTTCATGAATTATGAATATTGTGACTTTTTATAGATTTTATATTTTATGTTAATATTAATTGATTAATCTAAAATATTAATAAAATATATTTAGTAAATCTAATAATCTATCTATCTATATATGTAAGCAACGACTTAAGAATAATTTTTTTCGGTTTGTCTTATATCTAATAGATGTACTTATTATTTATAGATGACATACTTTTTTTTTAGAAATATATATGTCTGAACAATTGAATTTTTGAATTTTAAAATTATAAAACTCAAAATAAAATACTCCCAAATATAATATTGCAGGATCTCATCAGTGCCACTGCTGCCTCTATGAATTATAAAAGCACTTTCCTGCTTTAGTAGTCCTCCACGTGGCTGTGTTCATTTGTTGTTAGATGATTCCTCTGGTGAATGTTGGTAATTAAAAAAAGTTATGAATATCATTTTTTTTACTCAAACTGAATTAAATTAAATTAATTTTATTTTTTCTTTTTGGTTACAAATTGGTATTAATTTTCTTACAAAAACAACACATTTATCAATTATTATTCTTGAACTTTTGAACAATAGGATGGGTTTGACCCTCTATCATTTGGTTTGACCCCACTCTGTTCTGTTCGAAATTTTCTATGACATCACGAGCATTTTTTTTTTTTAATTGTGTTGGAATAGTTTAAATACTAGTCACTACTCCACACACCACCTCATTCTTAACATTTGAGCTATGTCTGAGTGAGTGTTCTAAGTCTTGCTTAAACACACCACGTTCATAGTGATTAATCTATTCATAATTGTAAGTCAAACTTATCCCCAGCTAAACTTGACCATATGACATTGTCACACAATAACTTGCATCTTTTATAATTATTATGTGGCTATATATTATTAAAAAATAGTGATATTAAAAAATATATTATGAGACATTTTAGATATTTATTCTAGACATATTTATTTTTAGTATGTCATACAAAATTATTGCAAAAAATTTAAGACATAATAGTACTTGAACTCATTGGATCTGCTGAAAGAATGAGACATTCTTTTGTATCTCTTCTAATCCCAGGTTATATAACTCTGCGGTTAGTATATACCTCATTATTTGGTAGTGAATGCATCTAATACAATATTGATCAATTCATAGTGGTAACAAATACTAACTCTAGCAGTAAAAATAACAAATGCAGCGGTGTACATAGTAAAAATCACTAACTCTAAAACTTGGGTTGTGACAAATTTACATGATTAAACAAAAATATTTTAGTCTTATTGTCTGGGAAAAGGTAAAATAAAAAAAGAAGGGATCTCAGTCCTCATAATTCTGTTATTTAAGGTCCTTAATCTTAAATATGGTCCCGAAGTGTGATCCTTCCTATATTATTTCTTTCCGTAAAATCTACATAAGTCTATGAAAGTAGATGTCGACAGTAAACAAGGCAGATAAAGAAAGAGCAAATAATACTATAATCTCCCCCAAATCAAATACAAAATATCAAGTTTAATTATACGAGATCATCTTCTGAGAAATCCACCTGGTAAGACACCCTTTAACTTTTTTCCAAACACAACATGGAGTGCTGAACCCACCAGCGGCCAGCTTGTGGTAATAGCAATATAAACAAGCAACCAAAGGGACCATCGATTTTGCCGAGATAGCTGACCAAAATATCTCCTGAAAGGTGCTATTACATCAAGGGGCATGGCATCACCTTGCACACTTGCACTTTCTGCAACGCCCGTGGCATCATCAGGCCTTGCATCAGTTCTGGGCACCTCAACGTTTTCTTCCTGGATCCTTTCATCAGTTTGATTCTGATCAGCTGGTATTACTTGTGACTCCTCCTCAATCTGGGTTGTTTGCTTGGTGTTCGATGCTGCCACCATTCCATTTTCAGTAACATTTACGTAAGGGCCCTGATCGATTGGTGTGTTCCATGGTGTGTGTGGTTTAGAGATCTGCATCATTCAATAGTTACACAGAACAGAACGGTTTCAGCTGGAAGAAATGGTCTGAATACCACTCTGAAATCCCAATGTGCATCTTTTACAGGATACCAAGACATGGATGAAATGCATATAGTAGAATCAAAGGATTTATGTTTTATCAGTTAATAACCAAAATATCAGTAGCATATTTTTACCTTCTTCTGTACGTGCATATATTTGCTAGTGTGGAGCACACCAAGAAATTCATTTACAGCTCTTACCCACCTGCAAGAGAGGAAGAAACCAATTGAGTCATATTATCCTTCAATTGATGGTTACTTGATATCTGGTATATTCAGTGCAATTTGAACCAACCAACCAACCAAAAAATGATTATTTATGATAACTAGTAAGTTACAGTAATATTATCAGATACCACATGTTCTGCCATTTCTTAACAAAGCCAAGGGCAATGTTTCAAAGACGGCTAAAGTCAAGTAATACGTTCACTATCATTGTTAAGCCTCACCCAAAATTAGCCAGCAATAACGACATTTTCTGAATACCTTTCTTTCTTTCTTTTTCTATTTTTGGTTTTTTTTTTGGGGGGGGAGGGGGGGGGGGTGTTGTCAACACTTTAGCTCCAGAGACGTTAATTGAATGAGATTGTTGGATCCGACAGTCTGCTGCTGAGGATCAGACATATAAGACAACCCAACAAGGAGGAAAATTTTTTAACACATGAGGGTTTTGCTTATACTTCATCTTCAAAGAAGCTAATTAAATGAGATTATTGCATTTAACAACATGCAAAAGATCAGACATATACGGGTGTCAAATACCACAGGCTAGATGCACTTATTCCCTCAAAGAACGCCAGATGTCCTCCATGCTTTGTAGTAGCCAACACAACATTTTTATTTGCCCTATCAGGAAAAAAAAACGTTATATTTAATGTTGAAGCAATGAAAGAGAAAACAAATTAATAGGAAACAAGAAGCACAATAAAAGCAGGTAACCTGCATTCATCCCAGGGAATGGCTTCCCTGGTACAGACAGGGTCATCCAAAGCACTAATACAGAGAAGTGGAACAGATACAGATGGCACATAAAGTGAGCTGCTACAACGCCTATAGTAGGTATCAACGGTCTAAGGAAACAAATTAACATGAGGTTACTGATACTGGGGTAGACAAAAGGAGAGAGATAGCAAACTAGAAAATTACTTATCACATGCAAGATATTAGTACCTCATATTTCCCAACAATGCGGGTTGCATGATCATCAAAATCTCGAATAGAGAGTGACTAGCAAAGCACAATAATATACAATAAAACCACTAAGTATTAATCAAAATAAAACAATCACACAAGGTACACAGCACTTATAAGATGCGAGAATGCGTGCATATAGAATAACCAAACCCAAAGTGCTACTAGTTGTTTGATTGACCCTTATAATGGAAATCAAACAAATAGACATTATTGATCATTTTTTAGTGAAGAAGATAAATTGTCGTGTATTATGCTTTATATACAAATAGCTGCAGTTTTTATGAGTGAAAC
Source organism: Adenanthera pavonina (assembly GCA_026686845.1). Taxonomy (NCBI): domain Eukaryota; kingdom Viridiplantae; phylum Streptophyta; class Magnoliopsida; order Fabales; family Fabaceae; genus Adenanthera; species Adenanthera pavonina. Next base: position 44,157,022 of record JAIVEN010000001.1, on the reverse strand, counting down.
TGAATTGCAAAGGAGACTAGGATACTGTGTCAGACAATAAGTAAAAGGAAGTTTATTCATCGTTCATCACAACCTATACCTACCACACGTTCCATCCAAGAACAAGGATATTTGTTAAACTTTCACACAGAAGTCCAGAACTTCATATAATGCATAAATCCTAGTTCCTATTAGACTCAACTTATCTTGATTCCATGAAAAGAACTTGAGTTTTTCTCAACCATTCAGGAATAAATCAATATAAAATAACGATCAGATATTAGAATGAGCATAAAATTAGCAGATCCGCCAAAAAGAAATCATTTGTATCCTTATGAGTTCTAACAATGAAGTAGATATAACTATATAGTTAAGAAAGATACTTTCTCAATTCCTTCCCAATTTGCTAGGCGAGCAAAGTGAGGCTGGTGCCTGCAGTTGCAATTAATTCATAAGACCTCAAATAAACACATGAACAATGGAATTGATGTCAGCAGATATCGTGTTTTACCAGCTAGACACTAAATCAACAGTTTATCACCATGAGACATAAGTTAAACTGGAAAGGCAGCACAGACATACATTTTTGCATAACCTTGAAGTCCACTTGCAAGAGCTCTATCATAAAACTTCTGGACAAGCCTACGGCTTATAAATCTATCCCCTATCTGCAGAGAATAAAACAGCTATGAATTTCAGTTGATGTGCAATAATAGGAAAAACCATGAATGTTTTGATCATTCAGTAATATCAAATTGGCAGCGAAACTCAGTGAAGCTCTATCTTTCAAGGCAATTTAGAACATAATAGAATTTTGAAGATGAAGTACATAGAACTTGTACATTGAAGGTTTCTTTGGAAGCCTCTAAATTTCAAATGGCTTCTATCATGCTTATATGCTTCTAAATTGAAATATGTGCAGAAATTTCTACCTTGCTTTCCGAAAAAACCGCAACATACAAGTTACTTAAGCAAAGAGACGAAAAGAGACATTAGCAAGTTTTTTTGCAAAAATAAAACTACTTACAAAAAATAAGGTAAAAATAAAGCGTGTCTATCTGTCACAGAATTGAATATCCTTTTTAAACCAAATTTACAATGTAGGTTAAATCTAGTAATTTAATTTGGTACTTCTTCCTAAGAGACCCAGAAAAACAAAGACATTACTGTAAAACTACATAGCAGTTATTCCACAAAAAAATTTCTAATATTCGACAATTATGAATCAAATAATTAGCTACATCATTCATCATATTTATAAATATTATGTGGATGTAAATATTGCTTAAGAATAAATGTCTTGTATAAAAAATATAATCACTTTAGTTGGCGGATAATAATGTGTGGACATAATATGAATAAAAGGTTTCCTTTTTACTTCTAGATAAAAATTTTCTTGATAAGAAGAAAGAATAATACGTAGAGATACAAAACAGAGGATAATGAATCCTCCCCCAACAAAAGTTAAACAGAGCAGAATGACGTAGGCTCTAACTCAAAAGGGTCTTCTAATCCCTTTGAAAAATCTACAAGGGAGAACCCCCCTAAAATCGCCATTTGCGAAGGCCCACAAAGAGAACACAAAAATAATACTTTCTTAAAGAAGATGCCGTGAAAGGAATTGCAAATTGAACAATAGCATTTTGTTCTAACCAAACACCATAAGCTAGAAAAGACTGCCCCATGCTAAATAACTTTATGATCCTTTTTGCTTCGCAAAACCCATAAACTTTATAGCTAGCAAAGCAAAGTGGTTTCTGTTTTTCAGACTGTCTTTATCTTATCTCATTTTTATTCTTTTCTTACTCATATTAGTTTTTTTCTTTCGTCAGTTATATTTTAAGTTTTTATGTTAGATATTCAAGAGCATATTTGATTACCCTTCTCCCGATTAGGGAATAAATCATTAATTTGCTCCTTATTTGGTGAAAGAAAGCTTTGTCCACTTAGATATCAACCACTATCACATTTTGTCCAGAAACCTACAACTAAAAGCCTTCTCCGTCCTTCGTTATGTGAAAGATGAAAACAAAAAAATAGTTGCACGTAACATAAAAAGCAATACCCATAACCAGCAAGATTGTTATATCTTGTTATCTGAAGATGACCCATCTATGAAGTAAACTAGATTGTTGGGAGGATAAGAAGGAAACCTCACAGATCAAGTGTTTTTGGAGACAATGTTGACATTCAAGAAGCTAGAAACATGTAATTTTGAATTGAAATCAACAATAATTAGGCATGTGACATGTGTAGCTTTGGAAGCAATCACAAATGATTCTGTACCTTTTGAAGTACAAAATTTAGATGCAGTCTTTCAAAAATAAAAGACTAACCAAAAGGTCCCAAGGAGAGCAAATAGCTACAGCCCCAGCCACAGGAATATTTTCCCCCTCCTCACCAAGATATTTTATCTGCAAACAATATTCAATTTAAACAAATTAACAATGATAGAACATGAGTATTGGTTAACCATGAATAAATTGGAGCTTAGAAGTAAATGAAGTATGCTTCAATGGTAATAACTAATTATTATGGTCAAATTAATGCATAAAATATAAACATAAAGCAGCTAAAATTTATCAGTTCAAGACATAAAGCAAAGAAAAATTTAAAATATATATATTTCTACGTGAACAAACAACTTAAAAAGAAAAAAACTATTTTTACTGTCAATATGAGATAAAATATGAATAAGTTTCTTCAGCCAGCTGAGTAAGGGAGGCATTCAGATAAGGAATAAGTAGGATCTCTTGCACATTTTTCCTTTTATTTTATTTTATTTTTTATAATTTGATCTTCATTTGTGGCAGAGGGCCAGATAAGGGTTGTGCATTAATAATAATAATAATAATTCAAGCAAGAAAGAAGTAACTAACTGTGTTCCTGTGTGAGAAATCGATATATGTTTCTAAGGGGTCATTATAAACGCATGAAACCTTAAAATTATTCAAGCAAGTAGAGAGGCATGCAGTCGAGCAACAAATTTCCATTTACCGAGATAAATAATGCATCTATAGCTGAATGGATGGAATCCTGAAACTAACCCCCTAAAAAAAAACAGTAGAGTAATTATTATATCCATCAATAAAAACATTTTTCTTTAAAAAATATCTAATAGGAACTTCAACCTGTAAGATCAGGAGAAAGCACAAGCAAAAAGGACACGCAACAAAGGGAAATATGAAATAAGAAACGTCAAACCCTAGCAATAGAAGTTCATAAACATTTAGTTACTTGCTCCTTGCTATATAAATGGCACCATCACGAAAAAAGAGAGATTACAAGCATTCACAATATACCAAGCTCAGAAAACATGTTGATAGCTCAACTCTATATGGTTGTATGCATCTACAAAAAATTGAATTAACAGTCAAGCATGAGAAGCTAAGACATTGGATGTAAGCACATCATAAGACTTGATCTATGAAACTTACAAGAACATTAGCGCCAATACTAGTTCCAACCACAAACAAAGGAGCACTGGGGTATTCTTCATGTAGATACTTGATCACCGCACGCACATCCTCAGTCCATCCAGCATTGTAGAAGTAATCAGACTATAAGTTTGAAATAAAAGAGATGAAATTGTTTCACCCAAAAAAAGGTAAAATAGAGATGACATTGTATCACACACACCCACAGAAATGCATTGTTACAACACAAAACTTCACCAGAATACTCATAGCAGAAGAAATGCATTACAGGCTAATCATTTATTATTTCATCTATATTCGAAGACAAGATAAAGAATCACAACATGCATAAGCAAATCAAAATCTCTGAATGGAATGTCTACTTTCATCAGAAGCACTTACCTCATCACTGTTTTAAATATTTATCAACTAATTTATTTAGGATTGCTGAGAAACTGATCAATTGTCCAAGGATAGGTCCTACAAATCAAGTGGGAAAATTACAGGATAAACAATTGAGATAATTATCACTTGCTTGATGTATAAGTTTGAAGTTAATAATTAATTTATGACCTAGGATTCTTATAGGCATCCCTTGTCACTTTCTTTAAGAGTTGTCATCCTCTTAGAGAAGGAACTTTTGAACTTTTGTATTTTGATTTATCCAGTTTAGTGCCCAAGAAAAAGGAGGGCTACATGTGTATGTGTGCTTCAATGCACAAGTAAGTTTTCTATTGATGACTATCTTTCTCTTAACAATATATTTCAACGAGCGTAAAAGGGATTGTACTTCCTCATTAGGAGAACTATTGTAAAACCGTGGAAAAAGAATAACTGTAATGCAGGATGGGAACTAATGATCAAAAGAAAGCATATGCTTATAGTTTATGAATAATCAAAGCTTTTCTACAGCAGAAACTTACCACTTTATCAAATAACCTTCAATCCTAATAGTGTTACCAAAACTAAAAGACCCTCTGTAACAACACATCAGCATAAGAGATACCAATGAAACCATTATTTTTCAACATAAACTTCCTAAATAGTTTAGTTCAACCCAGCTGATCTTAATCACAGCAGAAGTTAATCTCTGTTATCAAGCATGGGAATGAGTAGCTGATATATAGATGTTATAGTTTGATTATCAATGCCTGAAATTCATTAACAGTTAAGATATATACCAAAGAATGCATTTACTGCAGATTAGCCGGCTTCAACTGGCAGTATTGCTTGACTTTTACTAATTCTTTCAAATCTCAAAGATGGGCAGGTAGGCATCTTGGTTTTTCTGGCTTGCCTAAGGCTAAAGAAAAATTTCCCGCAATTTTTTTAACAAGCATTCATTCTAGCTTGAACTCTATTGTCAGTAATACAAACTTATTAAACTACATTAATAAGTTGCAACATATAACCAAAAAAAAAAAAGGCAACATTCACACCACCTATCTATAAACTGTGTTTTCTTCATACTTTGGTGATCAACATTATTGTCTACATCCAAAAGTGGCACACCTCCATTTGATATATTATTTCAGAAACTACAAGAAAGAAAAAATTTCTCAAAGGTACTACAGCTAGCCCATTTTTTTCCTTATTTATCAATCACATATGTATTGCATCACACAGAATACACACACACACACACACACACACACACACTTACAATATAAATGTAAAAAATTATATGGGGGAAATATGATATAACGACACAATAATTTCCGTAACAATTGGCAGTACTCAAGTTATATCTTCCAAATTTCTCAGCTTGTAGAAGGACTTACTGTAATTGAAACACCTCCCAGTCCTCGATGATTACTAATAACTACATCCCATCCACGCTTTGCTGTACAGAATGCAAGATGTTTGAGATACTACAGACAAAACAACATAATATGTCACTATAATGTAAAATGAATATCCCACTCTACCACCAAAAAAAAAAAGATCAAAGAAAAAATTTTAAATGGGAAGGTGTAAGGAAAATATCTAGAAGGCTCAACATTAAATGAAAGAACAAACAAATGAAGTTATAACGTCCAACATGCTTTTTCCAATTTGAAAACTATTGATGTTAAAGGAATTCATCTAGCTATTAGGCAGTTACCGTAACATGTATTAAATGGAAACCTAATATTGGCTTCGGTACACTTCCACTAAGCTCTTGGGGGAATAATTTTAAAATTTGACATCTCCAGCTTCTAGTAGTAACACTTGTAAATAGTGTGCAAGTCTTTATCTATATGAAGATAACTTTCAGCCGCTGTTCATCTTCATCCACATCCAGTCCCTTTACCAACAAACTACCAGTTTTACCAAATGATGTAAGGCAAGACAAGCTAATCCATAAATTACACTCAAAGATATTGATTATTGCTACTTAAGGCCTCAATTGTAATGCAGGTCAGTAATAAAAGTTTTCATCTTCATCCTCATCAGATCTTTACCACCAAATTACCAGTTTTACCAACCAATGCAGGTCCTAGACATGCTGATTGATGAATTACACTAAAAGAAATTGATTATCAGTACCTAAGGCTGCAAATGTAATGCAAGTCCTGTAAATATCTATTGTCCAAATAGTCAATTTTCTTGGTATGTGGTCAAATGGAATTATTTCCGCATCAAAACAAACAAAACAACATAAAACTTGTGTATCTGGCTACCAGCTTCACATTAAATTTCAAACCAGCATAATACAGTTGAGAAGGCAATACAACATAAACACAGACTGCACCCTTGGCCAAGAAATCAAGTACAGGCTGGGGAATTTCTGCTGAGGAATTTCCAACCAACCTGGGAACAGTTTTGTTTTTCTTCAATCCCCATTGACTTTAAAGTAAAAAAGAAAAGTAGGAAATAAAGGAAAAAACTTGGGTTCTGTTCTTTGTTTTTGCTTTATGTTCTCCAACAGAATTATCAAGTGGAAAAGTTTTTTTTTTTTTATGAAAGGGTCAACATTAAAAAGCTGGGTTGTAAAAAAATGTCTACGTGCTATGATATTTATCAACGAACCTGAGAACAAACACCTAAAAAACTTCCTAGTCTTGTACAAAAAGAAAAGACCAAAAGAGAGGGGATTTATACAATAACACAGTTACACATACACAGATATATAATATCACTTACAGCAGAAGAAGAGTCACTTGTTAGACCAGGAATTACTACAACAAGAGGAGTGGTGTCATCTTTAGGAACAGCATCATCCCTATGGAGAGCACCATGAAACACTGCAAAGTGACAAAATTCAAAAGTATATAAAAAAATAAAAGCTGCTGCTATAAGTTAACACTTAACATAAGAGTAACATTTAGTTCACAATAAATTAAGCATTACATGGTCATTAGGAAGGTTCTAACAAAAAATGAATATGAGAAAATATGTCATACAAAAAAAGCAAAATAGTAAAGCTGTCAGAAATAAATTAACTTGGAGTCATGTATACAAATGCTAAGGGCTTATCGATTTAAGTACTAAGTATAAACAAATTAAAAATGTACATTCAATATTAGAACACCACTTGATGATTAAATATTTCGTACATACCGTCAGAGCTCCTCAACCAGTCCAAAGCAATGGTTCCACCATCAGAAGTTTTATATAGTTGTCTGTAAGGTATGAATAATTGTCAGATGAAACCAACAATAAAATAGAGACTCTACCAGAATGCTAAGAGATATTAATATGGATAAAAGACGTGACCCAATACATACACCGCGCTACAAGCAGCTATAGTGTTCAAATGCATTTTGAAGCGTGTGTCATATCTAACATGAGTGTGATACACATATTGAATACAATATGACATTGTTTTTAATGCAGTGGTGCTTAACCAGAAAGTCTGTCTTGCCACTTACTACTGTTTATCTGATGTGCTTTGTTTCTCAACTTAGTTCAGGAAAGGAAAGAATACGTGGAGTTTAAAAAATTACCAACAGTCAGTTAGTAGCAACTTAATTTAGTAATGCAAGTATCAGAATTCTTCCAGATTACTAACAGCACACCAACAGGAACAAACAAGTAGACAAACAAACGCAACAAGGAAATGATTTCTGGACCAAATTAGCATTCCTTACTTAAAGCAACGCACACGCATGCCGTACAAAATGTTTCTACATTATCTATGGTTTTTTGCGGGAGCACATTGACAAAAGGAAAATTGAGAGCAAAGTAAAATCGAAACCTTCTGTACTCGAAAACAGGGGGCCTTCCGAAAAAATTCAAAAAACAAGTCTGCAAGTGAGGGCTTGAAAGCCAGAGCGTCGGCAAATACCTGAATAATTAGATTAGATTAGATTGTAATCAACAAAAAGCACTCAAATTCCAAGCAGTGAGAATTGACAAAGTCGGCCGGCCAGAAAATATAGGAAAAAGATAATGAATCAAGATAAGGTTGGTCGTACCTCCCATGGAGAAGCGAACACTTGGAAACAACGCCTTCGTAGATTTCAGAGCAAGAGTTGTACGTTAACTCCACGGGAGAGCCTCTGAATCCGGAGAAGAAATCTTCAAGGAAATGAAACTCCAAGAAATTGTAAAGGAATGCAATAAAAGCAACGGCGGCACCGATTAAATAATGCCACAACGGAATCAAAGAGAGGGCGTTGAGAAGAAGCCAGTAGGCATCAGCAGGGGAGGCATCGAGTTGCGGGCAATCCATGAGAAGGAAGGATTTGAAATTCCTTCGCTTGGATTGGGAATTCGAAGTTGAAGAGTCAATTTTCAGTTAGAAGAAAGGGAACTTTTGGGGTTGGATTTATATGGTAACTTTTGGTGACGGAACTCACGGAATCATGCCGGATGGACCCAACAAGAGACAAAGATGTCAGCAACTTCTGTGCAGCCTGCTCGCGGTGGGACCTGTCGTAGGAGATCGAAGCACCATATTCACACACATGACATGCAGAAATGATCATCTCATTATGAACACTGTTTACAGGCAAACATATTTTTATTTTCATAATTTCATAAAACATGGAATTCATAATTTCGTAAAAAATAATATTAGTGATTTTAATAATTGAAATTATAATTAAAACATAATAAACTGGTGATTTTTCAGTTCCACGAAAGAGGAATGTAAAACACTTTGTTTGGAAAAAAAAAATTAGGAAGATAAGAAATACTATGGGAAAAAATAAAAAAGAATCTAAATAATGAGGTATTTAGGTTCTTTTTTTTCTGATTTTTTCTTTCTCCTTTGTTTTCGCCCAATCCAAACAAATGGTAGCTTTAATCCTATATGGTTCGATTTAGATTAATAAAAAAAATTAAATGTGACTATTGGATATTGAATGATTTGATCAACAAAAAATAAAAAAGAGAGAAAGCACGGTAAATTGTGCAAAAATGTTTAGCCAAATATATGAAATTATAGTCCAATTTGATGTTTGTTCCAAAAAAGAATATGAAATTCAAGAACACTTGAACAATTGTTATTCTAAAGTTGAAAAAATAATGGTTACTTTATCTAATTTTCTGGTGCATGGCTTGGAAAGGATGAAGAATATGGATCACAAACATCTCCCTAAAAAGAGTTACGTAAATATGCCCTTAATAAAGCATAATAATACCGTTGCCAATTTTTAAAGAGTCAGGCATACATCAAATCTATATATCCTACTCATATTTATGTCATGAAAAGGACCGAAAATGAGGGAGGATGAGGAGAGATATACGGTATATAGGTGTGCACACAGATTGTGAAAAATAATAATTTGTTATAAATTTTATTTTATATATTGACGTTCTGTCAAAAAAATTGCCTTCAATTCACTATAAATGCTTCCTCATCTCATTGACCAAAACAAAAATTGCTCCCATATGCCTCATAAAGCTTGGTCTCAAATAAGATATGACTCATATCCTATGAAAATCAAGTTTGAATCTTCTTAATTGTATTTTCTATATGAAGTTCTCATTACTGAATAATCTTGTAGACATATATATGCTGTTCAGAAGAACATGTTTGTGGATTTCGTGCGTGTATTTATTTATTTGTTTTACTCTTTTGGTGGAATTTGTCGTTTGTTTGATCTTTAGTGGGATATCCAGAAAGCCCAGCACTTTTGCACAGAGCTGCAAATTCTTTCTCAGTTTCTTTCCTTTCCACCAGAATCACTTTTCCTCCCTTTCTTCAAGGATTTATGGCAGTTCTTCAGAACTTGTATGCATTATTTCTCATCACTCCAGTTATGGGTTGCAGCCTGCAAGAGATTAATAATAATTAAATTCAACTCAAATCATTCACTAGGGTTTATTTCAAGTACGTAATAAATTAATAAGCTTGATCATTATCGCATCGCCTTCTGGGACGGATACTTTCGAACATATCACCTCCAACACCATTAACTCCTTCAAAAATTAAAACAAGAAAAGAATTTAATCTAAAAGAAAAAGAAGAAATAAAGAGAAGGAGAAATTCAGAAGCAATTGTTGGAAACTTGCTTACTTATCTTCACTATACAGAGTGCAATATATACACAGGAAAGAGAGGTCGAGGGAATAATTACAATATCAATCAGAATCCCTAAAGAAAAGGAAACTAAAGAGGGAAAAAGGAAATCTAAGATAATTACAATTAAAACAAATCAAATCTAAGATAATTACAAATCAAATCAAATCAATTATAATTAACATCCCCCCTCAAACTCAAGATGGGGAACTGACAGCCATTTTGAGTTTGTTCACTAAAAGCTGAAAACGCCCTGGATTATGGGACTTGGTGAACAGGTCAGCTGGTTGATCAGTAGTCCGGATGGGAAGAAGTTTTAGAATGCCTCGGGTAACATGCTGCCTAGTGAAGTGACAATCAATTTCAATATGCTTAGTCCTCTCATGAAAGACATCATTATGAGCAATCTGCATAGCACTTTGATTATCACAATAAAGAGCAGTGGGAGAGGTTTGGCAAACGCCCATGTCTTCAAGTAACCATCTAAGCCAAAGTATTTCAGAGGTAGTGTCTGCTAGTGCTCGATATTCAGATTCAGTACTAGATCGAGAAGCCAAAGTCTGCTTCTTACTTCGCCATGAAATAAGAGAGGTACCAAGAAATATGCAAAATCCTGTAGTAGAGCGACGATCAGTATGATCACCGCCCCAATCAGCATCAGAATAAGCCTGTAAGGTAAGATGAGAGGTGGCGGAGAAATGTAGACCATGAGATAGAGTGCCATTAATATATCGAAGAATACGAAGAACCGCTGCATAATGGGTAGTACGTGGTGCTGACATAAATTGACTAACAATATGAACAGCATAAGCAATATCAGGTCGAGTCACGGTGAGATATATGAGACTTCCAACCAACTCACGGTATAGAGTAGGATTATCCAGTGGAGTACCATCAGTAGGTGTAAACCTAGCATTGGGCTCGATAGGAGTTTTCTCAGTTTGATCATCAGAAATTTGAGCTTTGGAAATCAACTCAGAGGCGTACTTAACTTGAGAAAGAGAAATACCATCAGTCAGTGTGAATACTTCTAACCCAAGAAAGTAACTTAAGTGCCCAAGGTTCTTCATTTCGAAGTGTTGCCCGAGAAAATTTTGGAGTTCCTAAATACCTGTGGAATCATCACCTGTAATGATCATATCATCAACATATAAAAGTAATAGAACAATCCCTCGATCAGTTCTACGAATAAAGAGTGCAGTGTCGTGGGGACTACATGAGAATCCAAGTTGATTGATTGTAGAACTAAATTTGGCAAACCAAGCACGTGGAGCCTGTTTAAGACCATAGAGAGCTCGACGAAGACGACAGACTTTGTTTCCTGAGTAAAGATAGCCAGGTGGAGGTTTCATGTATACCTCTTCCTCTAAGTCACCATTCAAAAAAGCATTTTTGACATCCATTTGATGAAGAGCCCATTGCTTTGCAGCAGCAATGGCAAGTAGACTTCTGACTGATGTAATACGAGCAACCGGAGCAAATGTCTCCTCATAATCTATGCCATACTCTTGAGTAAAGCCTTGTGCCACTAAGCGAGCCTTGTATCGCTCTACAGACCCATCAGAATGAGTTTTTATTTTGTAGATCCATCTGCTCCCCACAAGAGATTTATCTGTTGGGAGCTCAACCAAATCCCAAGTGTGCATTTTCTCTAAAGCCTGTAATTCATCTTGCATTGCTTGCTGCCAACGAGGGTCACTAGAGGCTTCTTTAAAGGACTGAGGTTCATGCAAAGAGAGTATGGAAGAAAAGCAATGATAATCACGAAGATAAGGAGGAAGATGTCTTACTCTTGTAGAACGAGTGGTGGAAGATGAAGGCATGTCAGGTGCAGGATCTTCAAGAGGGGCAGGATCATTGGTGAGGGGCGAATCATCAGACGTAATGGGAACCGGATATGAAATATCAGTACCTGTGTCACTTGGAAAAAGATCAGCAGAAGGGTTGACAAAAAGAGGAGATGAGGTCGATGGAATAGAAGAAAATTGGGATAGACTAGAAAACATGACATGTTCCCAAAACACAACATGACGAGAAATGCGAATGCGATGAGATAAGGGATCCCAACAACGATACCCTTTATGCTCAGAATCATAACCTAAGAAACAACAAACTCGTGCACGGGCTTGGAGTTTTGTGACCTCATGGGAAGGGAGAAGAACAAAACAAGTGCAACCAAAAACTTTAAACATAGTATAATCAGGGGGTGCACCATAGAGACGTTCAAAAGGAGAGACATTACCAAGTATAGTGGAAGGAATACGATTGATAACATAAATAGCTGTAAGGGCTGCTTCTCCCCCAAAAACGCTCAGGACAAGATGATGAGATAAGAAGAGCACGAACAGTGTCAAGAATGTGACGGTGTTTTCGCTCAGCTCTACCATTCTGTTGGGAGGTATAAGGACAAGAGTATTGTGAGATAGTACCCTGTGCATCAAGGAAACTAAGGAGTTGGGAGTCACGATATTCCATAGCATTATCACGCCTAAAAACCTTGATATTTCTAGAAAACTGAGTGCGAATCATATTTGCAAACTTAATATAAATCGCAGATAATTCAGAACGAGCTTTCATCACATATATCCAGGTAAAACGTGAATAATCATCAATAAATATCACAAAATAACGCGATCCTCCCATAGAGGAATTAGGAGCAGGGCCCCAAATATCAGAGTGGATTAAATCAAAAGGAGACTCAGAAACAGAAGTACTTTTATTAAAAGATAATGCTGGTTGTTTTGCAGTCTGACAAGAAACACATTCTAAAGATTTTTCAATAACATTGCCTAAAAGTCCATTTGAAATTAAAGATGACAATTTATTGATGGAGCAGTGACCAAGACGATAATGCCACAACTCAAAAGAAGAGGCAGGGGAAGCAGCACATAATCGAGTTGATTTTGATGGAGGAATATGCAAGGAATTCAGTTCGAACATACGTCCAACTTTACGCCCCGTTCCAACAATCTGTCCCGTCTGAGGATCCTGCACACGACAACCATTAGAAGAGAAGATTACATCATAACCAAGGTCAACTAACTGGCCAACAGATATAAGGTTGAAAGAAATAGCAGGAACATAATAAAGGTCATCAAGAGATAGGTTTGACAAAGAAACAGAACCAGTATGACTAACAGACATCAATGAACCATCAGCAGTGTTGATTGAAGGGGTAGCGGTACTAGGAGACCAAGAAGAAAAGATCTGTGACTGACCAGTCATGTGATTATAACAAGCAGAATCAAAATACCAAGAGGGGTTACCTGAGGGAGTGGCTAAAGCAGTAGGTGGAGAGGAGGTACCAGCAAGTAATTGCTTGAGAAGAGCCTCAAGATCACTGGAGATTGGTGGAGTGGATACATCGTTGGCAGTAGCTGTAGAGAAAGCAGGCTTGGGTGGTTGACTGGATCGTGAGAAATTTCTATTCTGATCAGATCTGGGAGGACGAGTAGGGCAATGCTCAATGACATGACCATTCTTCTTACAATATCGGCATAGGAGAGAGGGGCAGTTTGCAGCAATATGACCTTTCTTCTTACAAGTGTGACATTCAATCAGAGGACACTCAGAAAATGCATGAGTGGATTGAGGACAGCGACGACAAAGTTTGGAGTTCTTCTCAGTCACAGCAAATGCCATGTCAGTGTTACGTCTTAAAAGTCCCAATCTAGTTTCTTCAGATTTTAACCGAGGAAGTGCATCCTCAAGAGTAGGAAGTGGGCTCTGATGCAGTAAAGAGGCTCGAACAGGCTCAAAGTCATCAGCCAATGCCATCAGAAAGTGAATAAGCCTAAGACGATCACGATAAGAGATAAATGCATTAGTATCACTGTCGCACTTGAATGTTGGCTAAGAGTATGCCAATTGATCCCAAATAAACTCCATTTTTGCAAGAAACTCATAAACAGGCTGGCCAGGTTCTTGTTTCAAAGCACTTAAATCCTTCTGAAGCTGAAATTGATTAGAGAGATCAGAGGACGTATAACGACCGGCAAGATGATCCCATACCTCTTTGGCAGTCTCATAACGCCCAAATTGTTGATTGATGCTGGTGATGGAAGTATTCCGAAACCAAGTGATAATTTGATGATTCTTACTGTCCCATTCTTCCAAACGCTCAGCAAATTTAATGGCCGTTTCTGATTCAGAACAAACAGGATATGGGATGTCACTTGTTACATATCGCCATAATTTACGACCTTTGAGAAACCCTCGCATGCTCTCTAACCAGTGACAATAGTTAGATCCATTGAGCAGTACAGAAATTGGCTGTGAAACGTCGTTTTTATCCATAACAGTAGTAGAAGTCAAAAAAGGAGCAGGATTTTGCAAAAACAGAGGCCAGAAATGAAAAGAACACACCCAAAAACCTTAGGAACCGGTCTAACTTGTTCAGAACTCGGCCTGGAAAGCAGCGACTCGGACAGACGAAGAAAACTGAACGTTTTGGGAGCACCGGCGTGTGGCGGCGCGTGGAGGCGCGTGGAAGGCCATATCACAGTGAAAATTTGACAGAAACCTTGTGAGACGTCGACGGACAGGATGGTCAGGCGCGTGTGTTGGTTCAACTTCAGTAGAGGCACGAAACGGAGATGAACAGTAGCTGAATCGGAGGGCAACGGAGGGAAAACGTCAGATCTGGATTGTCCTCGGAGAATGAACAATCAAACACGAAGTAACTGGAAGAAAAGCTCTGATACCATGAAAGAAAAAGAAGAAATAAAGAGAAGGAGAAATTCAGAAGCAATTGTTGGAAACTTGCTTACTTATCTTCACTATACAGAGTGCAATATATACACGGGAAAGAGAGGTCGAGGGAATAATTACAATATCAATCAGAATCCCTAAAGAAAAGGAAACTAAAGAGGGAAAAAGGAAATCTAAGATAATTACAATTAAAACAAATCAAATCTAAGATAATTACAAATCAAATCAAATCAATTATAATTAACATAATCAAAGTTATTGATGATTCTGGCAAATTTGGTATACCATACACACATGTTACTACGCCAAGAATGAGCTTTTTTTTTCACAGAAATGAGCTTTTTTACCGTATAAAAGTTAGCGTTTCTAAGAGAAAGTGTTAATAAACATGAAGTTTTAAGTAAGGGTTTTATCAGCGTTTCATTAAAAGTGTGCTGACAAAGTCATTACTTTTGTTGGCACTTCCACGTACATAGTTAGCATTTCTACGAGGAAACGTTAATAAACCTGAAGACTTTGTCATTATACATATATATATATATATATACACGTACCTGGGTAGGATATGGAGAAAGTTTGACGATCGACTTGGGGCTAATTCAAAGTTGATACCTTAAATTGAAGGGTACCTAGTGGTGATCATTTTGAGGGATTGGCCAATACCCACCAGCCACGTCAACATGTGAACGTACGTTGATATGCCCTCTAAACCTTTGTGTGTTTCCAGAATTATCTTTCTCATACACATCGCAGACATGTCAGCCATGGCTCTGTGGAACAAAGGTTTGAACGTCGGACATAAACAATCCATGTACTTTCTTGAACAAGTCCTCTTCATCGTCAATTACTTCCTTGAAATTTTGCCTGCAATTAATGTAATACACACATCGTAGCTAGCAAGACCAAATTAACATAGATCCATTCAACGCCTTCCTCATCTTGGCTACATACATACATACATACATAAATGACGAAATAATAATAGTGAAATAGCAAAAACTACGTATATTTTTTAACCCAAAAAAACGTATAATTTAGCATCGATTTTTTTTGGGCATAATCATAGAAACAAATAGTATGCAGTGTTATATGTTCAATTGTTTTCCATGATATATATTTCAATGATGACTCCCTATAATTTTATATTACATTTGTGATATTTCCCATCATAATTAGCGAGTCATCATTGTGTTATTAAGTCAAATAAGCCTCGAAAATAATAAAATTTCATTTAGTTGGTTGTATAAGAACTAAAAAATTTGCATTGAAAATATAGCTCATTTGCCATGTTATATATATATATATGAGCACTTACGGAGTTTTATGAGTTTTGTAGGAAAATGATGCAAAGGCAAATGCTATTGGGCATATATATATATATATATATATGACGTTATGAAAGAGGACAAGTTGGATGATGATGCAGCGAAAGTCGTAAACAGAACACACAGTTTTGCAAAAAATGACAAACGATATTAGGTGTCTTGGACTTGAGAGGTGACTTTGGAGGCTATTTTGGTGGAGGATTAATTGAGGTTGTGGGATGTTAAAGATTAGTCCATGGAACCGATTTCAGCTTCGATTATTAGTTTCTTTTTTCTTTTTTTTTTTCTCTTTCTTATATTTTATTTTGTCACTAACTGTTATATATATATATATATGTTTTATGTATGGAAATAGTCATAATATGTAGTTAGTGGATGATAATTTACTCCTTTGATCATATTAATGTTATGTTTGGATTGTGGGCTTAATTATACCAAAACATAAGGAATTTGATTAGAACTAATTTTGGATTTTCTAATGAAATTAGGAATGGGAGATTAAAATAAACCTTCAATTGAATCATCTAAAAATGGATGTTTATTGAATGCTTAATTTAATTGTACCATAGGAATATATTTACCAGCATTATATAGTCACATCAGACTTTAGTTTAGTTTGATTAATTAATCACATGAGGAATTGAGGGTTAATATAATTGGAACACCTTTTAGTTATTCAAAGTAAATACAATGGCGAAGCTAGAAGAAATGAAGCTGGAAGGATACTCGAATTCATTCCTCATTATTTAATATGACTTATGCCCTTGACTTCATTTTTCACCAACTTTGATCGACTTTCTATTCAATTTTGGGAGGAGAATTGGATTACGCTGACAAGAATATATTTTGTATTGTTAATTGAGAATTGTTTTACAAGAAGCCTAGCTGTACCTTAAGAATATTGCATTCACAAGTTATCAAAATAGTAATAATATAATCTATTATTGTATTAATTGTTAAGTAAATTTATAATTTTCAATAATTATATATCATAATAATATTTATATAATATTATAATGTAAAAAGAAAAATATTTTATATTAAAAATGATGCTATTTTATTTTAAAAACTAAAAAAAAAAAACTTTAAAACATTATGAGTGTGTGTGTTGTTTTAGTGTATTAGGAAACATTTGAGCTAATTAATTATACCATTACACAAAAAAAGTGAATAGTTGGCATCTGCTTTTACATTTTATTGGCATTTTCAAAACACTATCTATTTTAGTGCTGATAAAAGGGGTGTTTTAATTGTCATTTATGAAATACCAACAACTAAAATTGCTTTTAATTGGCATTTTTAAAATAAATGCCAACTAAAGCTGAATTTTAGCTTATGTTTATGCTACAAGCGTAAACTTTTTCTTGAAAGAAAAAGACTTAAAAATACCAACAAAAGCCTATATTTTTTCAAAAAAAAAAAACACATATATAGAAAACTCTATTGACAAAATATATATTACATTAAAAATGATACATTCCAATATTTCAATTACAATTCAATTATAACAAAAAAATTTGCAATAGAGAGAATAACTATAAAAAATATAGAAATGCTAACTACATGAAGTACAACGTTTATAAAATTTTTTGAAGCTATCAGAAAAATCTTTTGGACCTTTCAATGAAACTTCTTTGTCTCACGTGATCTATATTGAACTCCACAATGCTTGCTCTATCTGAATACAAAAGCATACACTAATTAGCAACTTTAAAACTTAAAAATCACACCCACAAATAATAAAGTGATTTTAATCTCTTCTAAGGTTAATAGATCATGAAAAATGAAAAAGGATCAGCATTTTAATAGCTATGCCCTCTTTTTCTTCTCTTAGTACATTTTAATATAAGGAAACAAGTGGAAAGTGCTTCCAGGAAAGCCAATCCAATCAACATTAGCAGAAACCCAATGATAGAATATGTACACATCTATATCTTGCTTGCTTTGCATATAGTATCTACAGATTGACCATAACCTTTGCTTGTAAATCATAACCTAATACATAATATATAGTATCTACAAATTGAACATAACCTTTGATAACAAATGACACTCTTGAATTTAAAGATATCTATGTTTATCTAAAGTCTACAAAAATTATTACATAGTATTACTAATTAAATAATTTTCTCCATGCCTATAAAAACAAATAAAATTAAAACACAATTAAAAATTGCATTCTAGTTTCAAATAAACTCACATAAAGCCCTTCTTTATATAATAGAAGCTATAGATAGCCAATCACTCACTAAAAATTGCAACAGCAAAACAATTACACACTAGTTTCTCTCTCATTTTTCTCCCACTTTTTTTGTTCGCTTTCCACCTTTTTCTTCAAGGAAACTACAGTTTTTTTTTTTTTTATTTCAACTACCACTTTATTCACTTTAAATTTCTCCACTGAATTAATGAACTCACTTAATTAGTTTCCATACAAAGGTTTATCCGCAAAACATATAATTACCTTGACCTGAAGAAGTTAACAAACTATTCATTAAAATTGTATCATATCCAACAAATCAGTTTGAGTATTTGCTGCCACCTCGAAATAAAAAATTGGAAAAATAAAAATCAATTTGAACACAGAGTAAAAATTTAGAAACAATAAATATTATAAAATGCTAGAATCAATTTTCTTACCAGCAATACAGTTTACAAATCTCAATAACAAACCTATAGCACTATAGTCATCAATAAGCAGTCACCTTCAAACCAAAATCAAATTATCAATTTATCATGCTAAAAGATATAAGTACATTAGGAGAGATGAACCTATTTCTAAAGCAGGGATGCCAAGTTGATATGCTAATGTTCATAGTATGTATGTTATGATGAGACTTAGCAATTTCAGGTAACAAGAAATATCCCTACAGAAGAATACATGATCAGTAGACGACGAAGCTTAGAGTTTTTTTTTTGGCCAGGAAGCTTAGTTTTTATTAACTCGAAACATTTAGGAAAAATATTATACCTTTTCCATAGTGTATAAATATGTTGGTTCAAAGGCCTTGCTTCTCTTTTCAAGCCACTGCACCAGGAAAAAAGCAACAGTATGTTCAAAAGTTTAAGCTATTAAATGAAGGTTGATGAATGGTTTTATTAATATCCTTCTCATTAACTTACTACTAGATTCATGGATGCCAAAATATGCAAGAACTATGTTAAGAAAGGCTATGAGAATTACCTACGGAAACATATCCTGCGCATCTTGCATACCTGCAATTAGAAAGATAAGCAAGTTAATTATACCATTATAAGACAAATATGAAATAGTTCCTTAGGTCAAATAACATATAAAGTGTGTTCGAGACTATATACAAAGTAACTTTAATAATACAAACAGAATTTAAATTATTCAAACTTGTCCCTCAGTTTTAAAGGACAGCTTTTGCAAGTTCATCAGAAGATTCAACACAGAAACTTGCAAATTAACTCAATTGTAAGACAACACTTGAACCAACAATAAACAATCTAGTTCAAAAGAATAGGAATATACCAACACCATTCCCTACTATAATAATGTCCCATGTTTTACACTTAGCATTTTTGATATCAAAGGATTAACAACTCATGAAGATAATCTCAATTTGAACTTCTATCATAGAATTCAGTTTAGAGGAGTAAAAGAAGCTCTTAGGAGAATCGATAACAGTAAAGCTATTGGTCCTGATGGTATTCCTATCGAAATTTAGAGTACTTAGGAGAGAAGGGGGTTTTGTAGTTCGCTATGTTATTTAAAGAGACTTTTGGGTCCAAGAAAATGCTAGAGAAATAGAGAAAAAGCACTTTAGTGCCTATATACAAGAACAAAGGGGGATATTCAAAATTGTGCAAATTATAGGGGGAAAAAACTCATGAGTCACACAATGAAACTTTGGGAAAGAGTGATTGAACATAGACTCAGAAAAGAATCTCGTATTTTGGAAAACCAATTTGGATTTATGCTAGGACGGTCTGCAACAGAGGCTATTTATTTATTAAGGGGTTTGATTGAAAAATACTGAAGTAAAGAGAAAGACCTGCATATGGTTTTTATTGATTTGGAAAAAGCCAATGATAGAGTACCAAAAGATGTATTATGGAAAGTAATGGAGAAGAAATATGTTTGTGTGGCTTATATTCAAGTTATAAAGGATATGTATAAGAGAACAACAACAAGTGTGAGAACCCCTGGAAATGCGACAAAGGACTTTCCCATAAGAATAGACTTACATCAATGATCTTCCTTAAGTCTATACCTATTTGATTTGGTTTTAAATGTTCTAACAGAACATATACAGGAAGAAATTTCAAAGTATATACTCTTTGCCGATGATATAGTTTTAATTGAGAACTCAAGAGAAGCAGTCAACTCTAAACTTGAGTTATGGAGACACACTTTGGAATTAAAAGGTTTCCACTTGAGTAAAAGTAAGACGGAATATATGCATTGTAAATTTAATAAGAAACCAATTAGAAATAATTTAGAGATAAAATTTGGAGAGCAAAGCATTCCGGAATTATCAAAATTTAGATATTTGGGGTCGATTTTACAGAGTGATGATGAAATTGATGGGGGTGTTATGCATAAGATTCAAGTTAGGTGGTTAAAGTGGAGGAAAGTATTAGGAATTATTTGTGATTACAAAGTACCTACTTAATTTAAAGGAAAAATTTATCGAACAGCTATAAGGCTAGCGATACTATATGGTAATGAATGTTAGGCTTTGAAAGAACAATAAGAGCAGAAGATGGAAGTAGCAGATATGAGAATGTTGAGATAGATGTGTGATAATACAAAATTGAATAAGATATAAAATGACTGTATACGAAGGAAAGTTGGAGTAGCACCTATCGAGAAGAAAATGGTGAAAAATCATTTAAGATGGTTTGGGCATGTATAAAAAAAAAGGTAAGAGGAGCCAGTGAGGAGAGTTGATTAAATGGCTTAGAGTCCTATCAAAAGGTATAGAGGAAAACCAAAAAGGACAGTAAGAAAAGTTATAAGAAATGACCTTTTGAGAAATGATTTATCTGAGGTGATGGTGTTTGATAGAGCCCATTGGTATCGTATGATCCATGTAGCCGACCTCGTATAGTGGGATAAGGCTAATGTTGTTATTGTTGTTTTACACTTAACATTTCAATTGTCAAGATCAGTAATATGTCTTGCAAGAAAAAGATATGAAAATAAAAAGACACAAAAAGGCAATAAAAGTACCAAATGGCTTTCTTTCACAAATAAGGGCACATGAAATTAAGGAGAAACACGAGGTTGAGTGAAAGAAAACCCAAACAGAAGCTTCTCTCCAACATCCTCACTCCTCTCTTTACTATATTCAACCATCCCATTATTATATTTGATTAGCATTCACCTAAGGAAGCAAACTATAGTATACCAAACAAAAAATTTGAAGCACAAAAAAAAAAAACAGTTTCAGCCGGTGGCCATAGAATCTATTGAATTCAATCATTCCGCAATCCAACAAGAAGAACAAGAACTACTTAAAATCTAAAACATCAAAGGGGAAATAGAATCAGAATATTTATCTCATCATTTTGTCAAGCATATTCTTACACATAGTTATACATCTTAATACAGAAAGAGTATAATTTTAAATTTTAAATGCTACAAATTGATCTAAAGAGTGCAATTATACCCACTAAGCTAACCTGCATCTCCAAACAGCTTATGCATTGCAATTTGGTGAATAACAGGCTTTAATGGATGAGCTCTAAGTTTTGACAGATCCAGCCTTGAATCCAGATCTTCATCCAGTTCACCTACAACTCTTAAAGCCCAAAGGGAGAACATATAGATTAGGGAACAAAACGTGATTCAGCACAACTATTTTGCTATCACAAATAACATAAAGTTTTAATTTCTTTTTTAAATGTGTTTCTAAAATAGTTATAGCCAATCTTTATCCAAAATTTAAATAAAATAAAGAACACACACATGTATATACATGTATATATAAATATAAGGCAGGTGGAATTGCGGCAGTAGTAACTATAACTAACACTATAGGCATCTTTAGCATTTGGCAAATCTATTTAAAAACAACTTATTTCCAAAATGTAGAGTCTCAGTAATCAGCATCTGAAAAAATGAATCAACACAAACCTAATTAATTATATGGTAAGACAAATAGTATGCTTAATGGCCAATTTACCATAAAAGATCTTCTTCCTAACTTATCCATCAAAATAAATCAATAAACTATAAACCCAATTTCGCTAATCCAAAAGCAGAGTTTCAAGAAAAAAATTCAAATTGAAGTATATCAGAGTACTCACAAGCTCTTCATTTGATCTCTCAATCTTCTTCTAAAAGCATCTTGATCTTCTTAATCTCAAATTTTGCTATCAAATACCCTCAAAGAAGATATTAAAAAAGAAAAGAAAGAAAGAAAAATTCCACAACAATAGTCCATCTTCCTTACTTGAGTAAGACACAGGAGCTATGATGTGAAGGGGGAGAAATCAAAAATGTTATATAGCATCAACAATGTTTGCTCAATTAAATTCTAAATATCATAAGGACACAAAAGAATCCTTGGTCTCAAGATTAACAATTGTTGGCTTTACCTATTTATACAAGAACAATTTGATTTTCCCAAAATAAAGACCAACGTCTGCAAAAAGACAAATGATTTGTTAGTGAAACCCAAAGTCCAAAATAGGAAATGGCAAAATATGATCCATTATTTCTACGTTCCCTATTAATTTTAGCAGAATT
The DNA here is from genome assembly GCA_026686845.1 of Adenanthera pavonina. NCBI lineage: Eukaryota > Viridiplantae > Streptophyta > Magnoliopsida > Fabales > Fabaceae > Adenanthera > Adenanthera pavonina. The sequence continues at coordinate 44,134,420 of JAIVEN010000001.1, read as the reverse complement.
TAGTACTCATGCCTCAGGATTCTTACCCATTCTTTAAAAAAAACTCTATGTTTGCAAATTGAAGCCTAAACCGAAATACAACAGTTAAATCACGTCAACAGCAAGATCTTTCCAATATACCGAGATATGCGAAGATCTTTAAGTAGGGAACTCAATTGAATTTATCATTATGAAAAAAACATCCTTCCATCATCAAGAATTGAAACCAACACCCATAACTCACAAATAAATCAATAAAAGAAGGAAGGAGATTATCCTACCTATATGAGGATGAATTGAGTGGCTTGAGCTTCTTCGCCTTAGTGGCATATCCTTTTCTCCCTCTCGGCCTTTCCCTCCAATGCTCTCGACCTTGCTCGTTAGATCTCTTAAGCAAGGCCTCCTTCTACTTCGAATTTCCCCTTCTAGTGCGCTAACCTCTTACTCTCACAGTCTACAAACATACTCCCACCTCTCCCTTTTTGTAGATGAACTTGAGGGTTTTGGGTGGTGTATCGTAGGAGCGGATCCCTAGCGGTGATGAGGGATTGACTGTTAATGATGAAACAACATGAAGGAGAAAAGTGATGGAGGCATTGTGATGAAGCAACTGGACTTTAACGACAACAGCGTGGTGGAGAAAATGTACAGTGAAGGAGAGATGGCATTAGTTCGATGGCGTGCGTAGTGGGGGAAGAGGGCAAAGGTATAGTGAAGGAAGTGATAATGGAAGGAGAGGAAGTGATTTTGACATTGTGCCTCCGCAGCCTAGAGAGAGAAAGAAAAACGAGAAGCAGAGTTCCGTAAACAAACATGGTGGCCGGAGGGAGAAAGATTTCCAAGAGGGAAGGATTAGCGAGGAGCGAGAAGGATGTCTGATGATAAGCTCACTAGGGCACAAAAAAGAGGAAGGAGGAGGTCAAGGATGAAGTGTATGCGGAGTCTCTGCTTCGAAATGAATAGAGTAAGGAAGTAGTATATTCTATAAAGAGAAACATGGGCATTTGAGTATAGAAACGCCAACTAAGTAGTGGGCTTTTTTTGCCCTTTTTATTATAAATGCCATCTTTATATATAAGTGTAAACAAAGCATTTATCCACAAATGCCATCTTTATATGAGTGTAACATCAGCGTTTATCCACAAACGCCATTTTTATATGAGTGTATAGTCAGCATTTATTCACAAACGCCATTTTTAATATTCTAAAGTTGAAGTTTATTTTTTAAATGCCAACTTTACTTTTTTTTATTTTTTATTTAATTTTAGTTGATTTTTTTAAAAATAAATGCCAACTATTAACCGTTAATAAAAGCTAAATCTGGTTTGGTGTATTTTTTGATGTTTTTGAGTTAGTAATAATGGTCAATGTCTTGCACACATACACATATATATATTTACATAATCTCTATTTCAATTCCAAATTAAACCATCGAATTATTCTAACAGTATGTTGAAACAGGAGTGTGATTGTATTGCAAAGCGTAATGTCATTAAAGTATCCACAATCTTTAAATAATTAAATTAATATACAATAATACCAACTACCAAATACCACTTAAAACCCCGGAAGTTGATTTTTTTTTTTTATGTATTGAGGATATACTATAACCGATAATTGAAAATTAATTTCTTTGAGGTATAAAAATCAACTAAGTGAATTTTATCTTTTCCAACAAAGTTTTTTCCATAATAATCACCAAAGTTGGTTATTGTTTTTTATTTCTTCATAAAACAAATAAAGTTGTTAACCAGATTATTATTATTATTATTATTATTATTATTATTATTATTATTATTAGTGTTGTTGTTATTGTTATTTTAAAATAAATTAACTGCTTGAAAGGAAACAATACAATAAAAAAAATTTAGCTACTTATGTTTATATTGAAAGCACAAATGAGTTGCTATTTTTGACCAGGAGATAGCCAGAACTTGGAAGGTGGTAGTTGATTTTCTTTTGGGCCAAATAGTTGAGTTACCATTGATCCACTAAAATAAAAACAATAACTAGTCTCCTTTTCATTTTTAATTTTTGTTGACCTAACATCTAAGTACACAAATTGACACAAGAAATATAATGATAAATTAAATATTAGCCCATCGAAATTCGGTTTCAAAGTTTAATCAATTAATAATTCTCAGACCCTCACTTAAATATAGTGACTCGAATAATTAGAATGAAGGTAAATATAAACTAAACACTACAATTAGAGTTATTGATGATTTATGAAACTATTAATATAAACCATCTCAAACATATATAATGTTTTCATCTTTTATATTATTAAACATTGATTGCACGCGTTTATTGCAACATCCAAAATTACTATGATGAGCAACCAAAAATGGATAAATAACACCAACTCCTTCTTAGCTCAGCTCTATTCATTTTATTTTATTTATTAATTATTAATATTATTAATACTCTGGCTTTGTCTAAAAATAAATATATTCGAACTCCAAACTTGCAGCTTTTCAACATGAATTCGGATGCTTTTTTGGGGTCCTAACATTTATTAAGTTTTAAAATATGACAATATTAATGACCAGAAGAAGAACTTGTGATAGCTGAGTCCAGTGGGCCTGCTAAGTCAAGTGTCCAATCAGAAGATGAGCAAGGGAAGGAGGTTATAGAACTTATGGACCAAAGACATACTAGCATGAGACTGAGGAGGCGCACTTAGAAACCAAGGGAGGAATAGGGCTTTTAGAGGCTGCTGACACTTGTGCAAGGTTATGGTGGTTTTAGTGGTCTTTCTCTCTGGTTGTCTCTATCCCTTTTGATTTCATGTCTGCCATTCTACTATTGATGTTTCCTTTCTAATTATTTATGCAGCTTGTCTTTATTATCTTTTCAGTATTCTATTGTGTGTGTTATTAAATTAGAACAAGTTTTGTAATCATCATCCTTGTAAGCAGAGCAATTCTTCTCTTACTACGATACCCCTGATTCTCAAAGATTAATGGTCGCTGCAGTACACATGGAAAGTTCAGTGGTACCTTGGTTCCAAATGCTCCAAAAATCGAATCAAATCCCTACTTGGAAGCATTTAACTCATGGCTATTGAAGCTCAATATGGCCTTCTCAGTTTCATAGTCTTAGAGCTCGACTTTTTAAACTTTCATAAACTACTTCTATTGCTCAGTATTATAATGAGTTTCTTATTCTGGTTAACTGTGCTGATGGTATTTTAGATGAAGCTCTCTTGGATTGTTTCATTAGTGGCCTTAAGCTTAATACTAAGAGAGATGTCATTTCTCAAACACCATCCTCGCTGCTTCAAGCTGTTGCTTTAGCCAGGCTCTTTGATGAGCATTATTCCTTTCCATTTGTTACAATTGTTGAATGGCCAAAACTTAACTTACCGGCTCTACCGTGGCATAAATCTCCAACACCTTCTTTGGCCTCAGTACCCTCTACTCCACCGAAACAATCTTTACCACCAGTATTGTCGATGCCACCCACAAAGCCTCTTCTAGTTAAGAAATTGATTGCTGCAGAAACGCAAGTCTGTCATGAAAAAGGCCTTTGTTTCACCTGTGATGACAAGTTTTCATGGAATTATCGTTGCCCCAATAAACACTATATACTTGACGGTGGAAGCTCTGACTCTTTTGTTCAACTACAAATTACTCATCATTTAGGCCTTCCCATTAAAGTTATGCTAGGTCTAAAGGTTATTGTTGGCAATGGTGAATGTGTGGTGAGGGTATTGTTCACCACTTAGATGTTTCTATTTGTGACCATCACATTACCATTGACACATTAGCTTGCCACTTTAGAAGCCCACATTCCAGATTACAGTATTGCCACCTTGAAGTTCTTAAAGAATGGCAAATTTGTTACATTAAAGGGCTACAATGCTCTAATTTGTTACATCACAGTATTATCTTTTCAGTGTTCTATTGCGTGTGTTATTAAATTAGAGCAAGTTTTGTGATCATCATACTTGTAAGCGCTAATTTATCTAGTGGATAATACATTTTATTAACATCTTATTTGCTTGTTAGCTAGTTCATTACAGAACTAGAGAGATTTATTGGATCTTATTTTAGTTAGTATATACTTTTTTGTTCAATTCTTAATTTACATTTGATGAACCCAACAATTGTTCTCTTAAGTGTGAATTCATCATTTACTCACAGCAATATGTTCTCATTTTTCAAAGATGACAACTACTTCACAAGAATATACCTACACTTGGGCTCTTATGCATGTGGGTGTGGTCCAAATAGGCACAAACATGAGTTTCAATTAACTTGAATCATTATATTTACACTTATTTGTGCTCAATAAAGCTTTGATACCACTATTGGAGTTTGAAATAGACAGATTCATCAGTTTTTTTTTTAATTAATTAGACTTTTAAGAATATATATATATAAGTGAACTTAAGGTTTTGAATCAAAATATGGTATTTGATATTTTTTTGGGTTCTTGATATTTATTAAGTTTTAAAATTTGAAAGAGTTATTTGAAAGACAAAATTTTTTTGCAAACAAAAAAAATAAAATTCAATAACAAAATAAAAGTTTAGTACATAAAAAATTGGAAAAGCTATAGAAACCAAAGACAAGAACATATATAGAACAAAAACACCATCAGTTAACCAATTTCATAGTCTTTGTTCAAAATAAATAAAAACGGAGATAGAGGATTTAAAACCCAACCAACTAGACACACCTCCTTCAACATGGATCAAGCAACCCAATTGGTAGCAAGATTTTCCTCCCTAGGAATCGAGACAAAAAGATGACATCCTAACAGTTTCTTTTTTCCAAGGTTGTTTTTAGTCACAATATCACACTCCCATTAGGTATAGCATCTCCTCACTGCCCCATCTAACATGAAACCATTGTTGAGAACAAGAGCATTGTGAATCATATTAATTCCTGATACAAAAACAAACATGGATTTATGAGAAATTAATTAATTATGTGCTTAACAATAGCTTGAATCATATATCTTTTACTGATGAATATTCCATTTCATTTAAAGGCGATTCATATATTACTACTTTTGGCCTTATTTATAAGAACCATTTTAAAAAGTTTTTATGGTTCTTATTATAAGACTCTTTATAAAAATTATTTAAAATATTAATTTTTTTCCCTAAATGTCCCTTATTTAATACTCCATCTGGTCCCAAATATATAAGAAAAGATACTCTATATATACCAACATTATTAGTTAAAGTTAGTTAATCTCATTTAATTTCTAATAAAATATTTTTTTAAATTACCTTCAATTAATGGTTTTTTTAACACCAAATCAATTAATGATAATTAAAAAACACAACTATCTTTAAATTACTGAGGGATAATATTGAAATATCTCATTTATTGCACCAAATATCTACCTTATTTTCTGATATTTTGAATCAACACAATTCTCTTAAAATTTTTTTATATTTGAGATTAGAGGGAATACTCATTTAATTAGTTACATTTAATATATTAAATACTACTTCCTCGGGTTCTTTTTATATGAGTGAGTCTTTTAACCAAATTACACAAATTAAGCTAGGTAGTTAAAATTAGTTAAAAACATTAATTTTGTCAAAAAATACTATAACATTTCTAAAATACTCTTAATAAAAGTTAGGGGGAAAAAAGCTTTTGCTACCTGAGATTTTTTTCAATTTTGAAATCAGTTCCTAAGATTTAATTTTTTTTTAAAATCCATCCCTAAAGTTGTACCTATTAAATCCATTAATCCCTGATGTTTCAGAAATTAGAAGAGGGATTGACACAGGGACATGACACCACTAGATGTGTTGAGGTGGCTGACAAAAATACACACGGCAATTACACAGTATACACAAGGTGGCAGACTGAAAAAAAATACATATAGACACAAGAGCTCTAGCCAAGAATGGTGTGTTAAGGTAAGGGCTGAATATCAAACAAAATGCAAAGCAAAATAGAGGTAAATGGGCGGGAGAAAATGTGAAGACATAGAAGAAAACTATGCTCTGTTCCATTTACATTACGCAGACGTGATCCTTAGGTTTAGAAATTCTCTTCAAATTGTGAATTGAAGGAAGGAGAAAAGTCGACGAAGGTGATTTCACAAGCAACTAAGCAAAGTAAGTTTGAACATCTCCTTCCCCCCCCCCCCCCCCCCAAACAAAAAAAAAGGGTTAAGAGCACCTATTGAATTTAATGATGGGCAAAATTACATTTGCCCGCCCACCCCAAGAAAATTCCATCTACCACCTATACTTTTTTATTAGCGCCTCATAAAACTACAAATTTACTTCCCCCCATCCGCTTTCTGAATTTCCAATGTCATTTTAGCATTCATGGCCCAGCTCTTGACTCCCAACTTCCAATCTCTTACATGTCCATTGTCTAAAACGTCTATTAAATAGTATGATTTCTCTTATATATTGATTATAAGGATAAATTTTATCAAACAAACAAAATATAATAAATTATATTTAAACTTCTCAAATAAAATTTTGGTATTTATTCTCAAAGAAAAAGTAATCATACATTATTTAATTTTCACTTAAAAAAATTCTAATTTTAAATTATTATAATTAATATTTAAAATTATATTTTTTGAAAAATATTAATATTTATATATTAAATATAAATTTCTCTCTAGAGTAAATTTTCTGATTCTATCCTTGTATAGAGTAGTACCTGATCTTAGGTTTAAAGTGTATTGCTTTGTTTTTGGTTTGCTAGTTATATGCTCTTTCTTACAGTAGTAAGCTCGATATTGAGGAGGTCAGCAGCACTAGAAAAAAAAAATTGCACACTTGGTTTTTTATTTGTCTTATAGCTCTATGGGTATAGGTATTGAAAAGTTAAAAATATAGCTTTTATTATATCTCGCAAAGAAGGTTGTTTTAGGGGTGTTTTACGGGTATTTTTCCTCACAAAGAAGGTTGCTTTATGGGAGTTAGGATCTCTTTTGTTGTCTTCTGCATGTTGTTTTTTTTAAATGAAAGGTTGATGTATATTTTATTCTTGTGATGGTTTATGCACTTTTGTTTAATAAAAAAAGTAGGTCTTCTGCATGTGTTTTTTTTTTTAATGAAAGGTTGTTGTATGTTTTATTATTGTCATGGTTTATGCACTTTGGTTAAATATAAAAGAGTGTGTTTTATATATATGCTTCTTGACCGGCTCTTTGTCTTTATAGATGTATATTATTGTCATGTGTTATGTAGTTTTTTGTATATACTTCTTGAACAATTAAAATGCATGAGAGACTTGTGGGTTTTACTAATAGGATGATGAGAACTTTGTAGGACATGATTTGTCTTGTGTAATTAAGTAGAAAATTCTGATTTGTTTCTCTTTAGGTATGGGAAAAAATAATATCAATGACTTATTTGATTTTATAGGAACCATCAACTTCACGTGAAAAACAACAAAGATATAGACATAGGCAGTGAAGATGATGAAAATTCATATGATAATGACTCTAATGGAAGCATTGTGGATAGTGATGAAGCAGATATTGATGATGACCACTTTCATCAATATGTTGAAATGATGTGATTGAGTTCATTGATAAAGATAACAATGATTATGCAAATGGGACACAAAGTCAACCTGCACCTTCGACAGCTACGAAGTTAGTTGTAGCATCTAGTATGTATGATGAAAAAGGATCTAAGGATGCAATCTAATGATGAAAATGAGGAGCTACATTCTATTAATGGATCTGATGAGGATGAGGATGAGGATGAGGATACAAACACCACCAAGTATTGTCAATACAACTCAACAGAGATGTGTAAAAACTTTCAATTTAAGTTAGGGATGGAGTTTACCTCAATTAGCCAATTTAAGGAAGCAGTCAGAGAGTATGCATTCCTTAATGATTATGATGGTCGTTTTGTAAAGAATGATAAGATAAGATACAGAGTTGTATGCAAAAGTGGGTGTCCTTGGTTAATGTTTGTAAGCAAAGTAGGAGAATCATTAACATATCACTTGAAGACTTTCAAATCTAAACATAAGTGTGGTGTCACATTTAGTGGCAAGCTGACAACTTCAAAATGGATTGTAAAGAAGGTAGTGGGATATATGAGGTCAACTAACAATATGAAGTTAACTAATGTTATTTCATATGTGCAAAAGAATTATATGGCTAGTGTCTCATTTAATAAAGCATTGTGGGCTAGATGAATGGCAAAGGCTATTCTTAATGGTAATTATGCGGTAAAGTATCACAAGTTGCATGACTATTGCAAAGAAGTAGCCACCAGAAACCCAGACACTAGTTTCTAATTAGAAACTGATATGGTACAAATATAGTAGCCACATATATTCAAAAGAATTTACAAGTGTATGGAACCCGTGAAGAGGGGTTTCTTGGTAGGATGTCGACCAATCATTGGGTTGGATGGATGATTTTTAAAAGGACCATTTAGGGGAATATTACTTATGGCTGTAATTTGGGATTCAAACGATCAATACTTTCAATTAGCTTGGATCATAATTGAGAGTGAGAATAGGGATCCATGGACTTAGTTTTTGAAAAATATCTTTCATGACATTGGTGATGTGGCAGAATATAGATGGATCTTCATTTCTGACCAACAAATGGAATCAAATGTTGTTACTGAAAAATCTCTTTGGTTACATCTCTCACTTTCATGGTTGCTTGATGACATGATTTGTCCTTTATTTTACTTGCAGGGGTTAGTACCAACATTTGAAGAGTTGCTATGGGTATGAACATCAATATTGTGTATAGCACTTACATGCAAATATCAAGTGAAGACATGGAGGAGGTACCGTGATTAGAGATTTAGTGATTCATGCGGTGAATACCACTTTTGTTCGAGATTGGGAAGAAAAGATGAGCCAAGTGAAAGCTGTGTCAAAGGAGGCGCATGATCATTTTATGTCCTTTCCTTCATCTTGTTGGACCAAGTCACACTTTGAAGAATATGCAAGATGTGATATGATCATGAATAACATATCTAATTCATTCAATGGAAGATTATTGGAAGCACGAGAATTTCCTATTGTTCGGTTGCTTGAATGCATTCGGAGAGAGTTGCAAATTATAAAGAAAAGGTGTGCCCAAGACCTCGCAAAAGGTTGAATAAAGAGGTGGAAGAATCCCGTAACTGGGTGGCCAGGTGGAAATAAGTGTAAAGTCTCATATATCAACAATTGACACAAAAGTTTGTTGTTGATCTTGACCAAAAAACTTGTTCATGTCTATTATGGCAATTGAGTGGCATACAATGTAGGTATATATTTAATGTGTTATTAAGTTATTTTGCACATTTATAATAGTACTTAATAATTCATTTACATTTTCTAGGTATGCAGTCAGTTTCATCAAAGAGAAGCGAGAGGATCCATATGACTATGTGTATTTCTATTTGACTAGAGTTGCATATAAGGGTTATTATACCTCAGTTATTGAGCTGATAAATGGTGAAAACATGTGGATGCAAATGTGATTAGACCCTGTGGAGCCCCTAAAATACCACAATCCAAGAAGACCAAAAAAAGCTATGAAGAAGGGAGGCAGATGAGCCACCAAGGCTGGATAAGGTGAGAAAAAGTATTGGATGCGTTTGGTGCGCTACATGCGGTAATTATGGATACAATAAGAGAACTTGCAAGAAGTAGGGAAGTTCTTCTAGCACACAAGAAAGTGTTCATGTTATACCTCTACCTTCTAGTTATTAGTTGTGGATGTAGCTTTTGGTGGATGTTAAGTTGGATGATATAATGGATAATAGATTGGAAGTTAGTTATTTTGGATGTAGCTTTTTAATGGATGTTAGTTGCATGTTATTATGAATATTAGATTGGAAGTTAGTTATTTTGGATGTAGTTTTCTTAATGAATTAAATAATTACTTTTGTGCCAAATTTTGACTATAACTGATCTACTTTGCACCATATTTTAAATTAAATAATGATGGTCAAAAGCCATGAACATTGGCTAGTTGATACTTGATCATTTAAAAAAAATAACCTGTTATTTTAGTTTAGTAGGGTCCAACCAAATCAACATTGGCTAGTTGATCAATATATATAATATCATAGTTTGGTGGTTAAAGCTACAGTTTGATTATTTTATTTTAGTAGGGACCATTTCGGTCCACATGTTTTAGTTCATCAACTCCACCAAGTAGGGACCATGTTTGGTTATTTTATTGAAGCTGCAATTTGGATGTGGATTTCATTATTATGATTTCATTACAACTTCCCTTTAAATTCTTATCCCTTTTGTGGTCCCTTTATCATATTGCACTTATCAATGTATTGTTCCTTAAGGAGACAAGACAATCATACATGGAATAAAGCAACTTCATATTAATATTCCATAGAAGGATTACAATAACAATTTGTGAACTATAGCCACAATTACAAAATAGACAATAGTACTTGAGGTCACTTACTTAATCTACTCATAACCTAGCCACATAACAATTCATGGCATAAAGCCAATTTAACACAACACAAAATAGTCAACACACAAATAACAACCTGACAACAAGACAATACAACAATACTATCATCCTAAACACTACAACTCCAAGTACTACAATTTTTCATTTCAGCATTTGTTCTTCTAGACCCAAATATCCACTACATTCACAACCACCATGAACATAAGTGCACAAGCTAGCAACTTCATCTTTTTGTTGCCTTTTGCAATTTCCTTACCATGCTTCTTTATTTTCTCTAGTGTTTGCCTAGGAACTAGACCATCAAGCCATTGAAAAAAATTGCAATACCATATCTCCTATAATATTTTTTTATTAGAAAACTACAATAAAAGCTGTATTTAGTTTTAGTGAACTTTATGGAAAATTATTAAGGTCCTAGGGTTATAGGCAAATATGATGCAGGATACACCAGTAACAGATTTTAAGGTCCTAGAGCTATGATAGTCATGGGACTCATATATTGGAAATAGCAATTGGGATCTAGTTAGATAAAACTCATTACTTAAAATTTGGGCATCTCATAAACTTGCGACCTTGGTTTTATGTCCATGCAGTGAGAACTAGCATAGGATCACCACGTCTTCACTGTTCGTTCACCCTCCTTCCCATTGAACTCGCTAATGGAGCTCCAAATTTCATTTCTGCCAAGCATGAAATCAAAGTTAAACACACGTATCACAAGATGAACCCACAACAAATATTATAGAAAGATAGCATCAAGTGAAGAAAGCTTAATCAGTTAGAGATTTCAGATAGCATCAAAGCAAATGGAAGAATAAGAAGAAATGATACAGAAGAACAAGAAGCATAGCAATAATCCAATCGAACTCACACAATCGTTTTATAAGAGGTGATTCCACAAAAAGGATTTGTGTTGTCAAGCATAGAGCGGTGGATCGTCAAATTGAATGTGTTTTCAAAAACCCAAGCACGCAAATGAGAATGTGTTGGCTAAGATGGAGGAAACAAGCCCTTACCTCAATGCACTGTTTTTGGCTAGAGCTCTTATGTCTATGTGTATTTTGTTTTCAATGTGTCACCTAGTGTATGCTACGTAATTGCCATGTTTATTTTCGTTAGTCACCTCAGTACATCTAACGGCATCATGTCCATGTGTCAATCCCTTTCGGAAATATCAAGGATTAATGGATCTAACGAGTACAACTCGAGGGATGGATTTAAAAAAAAATTAAACCTCAAGAACTAATTTCAAAATCAAACAAAACCTCAAGAACTAAAAGCTTATTTTTCCCTACAAGTTATTAATCTCTATCCCACATTAAAGTTTGAAAAGAAAGAGAGTGAAAGAGTTAAAACTGTTAAGAATATTTGTAGAAATCAAACATTAATAGTTCATTGAGTTTTGTAAAGGCTTTTATATTAAAAATTGTGAAGATCTTCTAGAAGGGTAAAATGGACCAAAGGAAGTATTTTTCATGAATAAATTAAGGATAATTTTGGAAACTTACTGAAATTTTTTACACATTTAAAAATTTTAATTAATTTTAATAAAAATTTTTAATTTGTGTAAAGTTAAAAAAGACTTTGTAACAAAAACTGTAAGGGAGTAAATTTTTGAACGACCATTCCACAAGGTAATAATTAGTCCAGTCTCGCACTCTGGTCGAAGTGATTGGGTCAACATCTCTAGAAACTATTGTTGACTAGGTAACTTCTACTTTTCTAAGCAAGCAGAATGTTGAATAAATTTCAAAGCCTGTGAAGGCCCTTTTTTTCTTTTTCTTTTTTTAAATCTTTTTTCTAATTTTTTCATTAAAAAAAAAGTCTAAAGCCTACAAATCAACGCAGTGAAATGGTATTAGGTAGAGCTGGGTTTCTCTTCTGCGGCAGCAACACCATTCTGCCGAGGCACCTAATATGTCTCTCTCATTCGTATTAGACTTGAAGGTTTAGCAGTTTAAAATCCTTAACTGGATACTCTTTTTATATATTTTGTTATATTTTATTTTGAATGCATCGTTTCTTTATTAACAAAAAAAAAACCTTAACCAGATACTTTTTTTCATTTTAATTTATAAGATATTTTTAATTACCATACACATGATAAATAATAACTAAAATAATTTATAATTTTCTACATTATCTTTATTTAATACTTTTCTAACACCATAGTTAATAATCAGTGAAGTAAGTCATTTGATACATTTTCAAGGGTATTTTAGACAAAAAAATTAAATAAACTACATAATTCATAAAATATTTTATATTGTGAAATATAAATTTATTAAAAATATGTCTTATACACCGAAATGAAGGGGAGTCTTAAATTTGCTAGCCAACCTCAAATGTTTTCACGTAATTTGGATCTAGCTAGCTATTATATCCACAAAAATGAATATAATATACATGTGGAGTATTTGGAAAAAAAGATAATAAATGTAATTAATAAGATTTAAATCCTTTATATAATCATATTGATCTTTTATATTACCCTTTGTTTGAATGTAGGAGTGTATAGGAGATCTAATTTAATTTTTATGAGATAATTGTCGAACTATACAAATGGAATTGAATTATGCTATCCTCCAAGGACGATCCAGGATCAAAAGTTGTTTTTTTTTTAATTTTTTTGCCTGGGGGATTTGGAAAAAATATGTTTAATATATATATATTATTTATTAAAGCTAAACATAGTATATTTTCAGGTCAAAAAACTTTATCAATAATTAATTTTGAGCTAATTTATTCAAAATTTTATTTTAATATCAAACACATACACTGTTCATAAAGAGTTTTTTATTTTATGTTTGAAGATTATTTTTATGATATTTATAGCTAAAATTTCTTATTGCACTTGCGAAAGATATATTAAAAGGTAATGATTTTATTTAACTTTTATGTAAGTACTATTTTATAATAATAAATTTATTACAATATATAAAATTTTATTTTATATTTAGTAATATATATCATGTTATAATTAAGAAACATGTAGAAGTATAATGTACTATACTTATATATTTAAATGGTAAAATACACTAGTTTATGTCTTTTTATTATAACAATTATTAAAATGCTACAAAATATAAATATACGAGCCTATAAATGTATAAACAAAAAATAAACTGAAAATCAAATAGTTATTCATGTTTATATTTTAAATGCACTGCCTAAGTGAACAATTACATCCATATTGATTATTAGTTTATATCACTGTCCCATTCTTCATTTTTCTTTTGGTAGCAAGGGAAGAATACGACAAGCTTTAAATAAATGCTCAATACTTCATAAAACAAACAAAATATTAACAATAATAACAGTTCATTACGCATCTTAGAAAAAGAATTAAACTCCTGCAACATCTTCTTCAAGAAGTTGATAAATGACAATGCCTTCTGGTGAATATTTTGTGATTATTTGGTCAGGTCTCCTCCATATTTCTGAAAAGTATTTTAATAATTATCACTAAGATTGAGAGTTAAAAAGTACCAATTTTTTATAAAATAAAATGACCAGTGACTATTAAAAGGTGATGGTTTATTGAAGCAAAATTGTTACCTAAATACTTGTTGCTCAAAATAATTTCTTCACTCTATAATATAAGTCATATTTCAAAAAATTATTTTAGTTCAAAATATAAATTATGTTTAGATATTTTATTATATATTAATAATTTTTTTATTGTTTTGCCCTTGACTTCAATTAAGAAGTGAGAGAAAAAATAATTAGAATTCCATGCATTCAATAGGGGTAATAGTAGAAAAGATTATATAATTTTTTTTGACAAATTTAATAAGTTAATCAATTTTTAACCTATTTCCTTACTATGTATGGAATTTTTAGAACATAACTTATATCATGGATCGTAGGGAGTATCTAAACTTAAATTGTCTATGTTCCTCCAATCCTTTTTATAAAGGACTTTACACTAACTCACATAGATTAAGATAATTAGTTAAAATTAGTTAGTAATATCAATTTTATTATAAAATTCTTAAAATAACCTCAATAAAATTTAACATGCAGAGCTTATATATTTTTCCTTATTATATGATTTTCATAATATTCTCCAATTAAAATTTAACATATAGACCTTATAAATTCTTTTAAGTTTATATATTAGCATAATTTCTTTCAATCTTGAATATAAAAGATTTTGGAGGGATCAGCCTTAATCCAAAATATAAGATTCAGATGTAGGTTGTTTAGTACATTTAACTTTTTTTTTTCATATACTACCCCTAATTGATTAATTTACAATTGAGAGAAAAAATAATAGTGAATCATTAATTACATAATATGGCTCTAGGCATTAAATGATGTGTTTCTGGTGGGAAAAAAATTATTTGTGATAAATTTAATGATCTTAACTACTTTTAAACTATTAAGACGGGGTCTAACAGAGACAAGTCAACCGTTCAAGATTGAACCTAATGGTCAATTTATTAGGTGTTAATCAGTCACGGGAACAATTTATAAACTACACTCATTTTTCCACGTACGTTTGGATAAAGGCAAGGAAAGAAAGCAGAGTGAGGAACTAAGAATACAACTCATGATAACTTACGTTATAATACATTGACATTGTTTCCATTTCTAATAAATTTGAAATTTCTGATGAATATAGTGGTTAGTGAGATTGACTCCGACCTCGGAGTCAATTTCCAGTTCGCTAAAGGTTCAATCATATTCTTTTATATATTACTCTTCGTTTTAATATTTTTTTTTTTAAAAAGCATTTATGATTTATTTTTTAAAATGTCCTTTCATAAACTTACTCTGTAAATATTCCTCTCTCTCTCGTTTTAATGTTGTAATTAGTGTTGATAGTTTTAAAATATTAAGCAAAATTTTTAACAATTTTAATTGTTTTATTTAATCTGTTTAGTTTGATTAAAAAGATCTACGAGAAACAACGGTGAAAAATAATAAAAATTTTGAAAGAATTGAATGTGAAGATTATCAAAATGAGCAGTAAAAAATGGTGGCCACAAGCTTTGATGCAAATCTGGGCCAAGTCAATCTGACACCGACCTCAATTTTCTTAGGATCAACTTCCATCTAAGACAGTTGGCTTTGCTATTGGTTTGCTTTAATTTATTTTCTTTGGTTCTCCAGGAAAGTCGGAAGAAATTGAGAATGGAAAATTGGACTTTATGAATATTGTTTATTACTCCTAAATATATATAGAATCTTTCATTTTCATTCCAAATATAAAAATATTTTTAAAAAATGATATAATATTTATTATAAAAAATACTCCTATTTAATTTGAGAGAAAGAGATAAAAAAATATTAAATAATAATAACTTTAAAAAAGAAATTGTGATCTTTTAATAAAATAAGATAATAAAATAATTTTAATTTCTATCGTTAATTCATGTGTAAATCATATATTTGTGGCCGCTTATTCTCTATTGTTACATTAAAAGGATTTGAATCCTTATTACTCTCTATATCTCACTCCATTTCATACAAATTACTGTTTATATTACGCACATCCATTGTTGTCCTTGACTTACTATAAATTTTATTATATTTTTTAATGTATTGACGGCTGAAAACTAAACCATATTAATTTATTAATTAAATCTCTTATATATATATATATATATATAATTTTCAGTTCTCTCACTCAATTATAGAGATCATTAATCATAGACTTAGCCAGTGGCCAGTTAGTGGTCAAAACATCGCTCTTTTGCATACTTAACCTTATAAATTTACCCCCATAACGTACATATATGATTTTTGTGAATGACCTGTCACCGTGTTGAATGAGTTCTGTGTCTATAACTCAATATATGTGGATATATATAAAATCAGCATCCCCAATCACAAATGCTGCCATATTGTGAGTCCACGTATACTGCTTCAATTCTGATCCTCCATGTATATCTGGTTTCACCGCAAATGTTGCCGTGTGGTTTTGTTAATCCTTATATGCTTTATTAACTGCTCCTTTAACCACGGTCAACATTTCCTTTTAATATATTTAAAATTATTAGTTGTAATTATGACTACTTTATAAATTATATCCAAACATTTGATTATTGTAACTTTTTTTAAAGAATGAGTCAGATTCAATATAATTACTATAAATATATATATTTAAATATTATCTCCAGATCTAACCTTAATATTTTTATGATTTATTTCTCAAATTTAGATTACTTACTCCTCTAAATTTAAACATATATGACTAAACTATTTTTTTCATATCCATAATTACATATATATGCACATCAACACGTTTTGAATTTAAATATATATAAACTTCTTTTCATATTTTTTTTACAACCATTGTAATTATAGATATTAAAAAATCATTATAACATAATTATAACTTTTTTGATACATAATTTTTATTGGGCTGATTTTTTGTTATAAATTTTTAAATATAAACAATGATTGTAATCAGTTGCAGTTTTACTGCTTCCTCCTAATGTGGTAATTTTGATAATTTTTTGAAGAAATTAATTTAAATATTATCTCCAGATTTAACCTTATTATTTTTGAATTTATTTCTCAAATTTGGATTAATTACTCCTTTGAATTTAAATATATATGACTAAACTATTTTTTTCATATCCATAATTACATATGTAAACAACAACACGTTTTGAATTTAAATATATATAAACTCCTTTTCATATTTTTTTTACAATCATTGTAATTATAGATATTAAAAATCACTTTAACATAATTGTAACTTTTCTGATACATATCTTTTATTGGGCTAATTTTCTGCTATGAATTTCTAAATATATACAATGATTGTAATCGGTTACAGTTTTACTACTTCCTCCTAATGTGGTAACTTTGATAATTTTTTTAAGAAAGTAATTTAAATATTATCTCCAAATCTGAGCTTAATATTTTTGAATTTTTTTCTCAAATTTGGATTAATTACTCCTTTGAATTTAAATATATATGACTAAACTATTTTTTTCATATCTATAATTACATATGTGCACTTCAACACGTTTTGAATTTAAATACATATAAACTTTTTTTCATAACTTTAAATATATATGACTAAATCATTTTAACTAAATGAATTTTTATAATTCAACATTTGAATACTTCTTCCTTGGTAAGTAAATATGACATTTAACTCGGTCAACACTTTCTATGGATATCAAAATATAACTGTAAGATAATTGTATCTTTTTTTAAACGTATATTTTAGTGGCATAATTTTTTGCTTCAAACATTTAATTTAAATAAATACATTGATTGGATTCAATTATTGTTTTAATATTTGATATTTGATATTTGATATGATTGCATTCGGTTATGGTATTAATATATATGTAATCCAATTATTTAATTTCACAAAACCAATCAACTTTAAATATATTAATCGGATTAGCATGATTTCTGCCAATATCATTCCCACTCTCACAATATCACGATTGGGTACATTGTAACAAATTACCTCATATTGGCACCATCTCAGATAGTTTTGTATCATTTGAGTTGAAAACAATGGAACCTATTTTCCGGCAAAACAGACGTTGATAATGTTGATTCATGTAATAATGGGTAAGATGTTCCTTCACGAGATGAATGAGACTACCACAAGTATAAATTACATGCTTATGTGGTTAATCACTGTCATCCAGTGGGTGGTATACAATTCAGTTGTCATCTTCTGCAACCTTAGATCCACCAAGGTTTATATATGACATTTATTCTTTATTGGTTTTCGATTTTCAAACTTTTCTTTTTTGCTTCATCTTCAATTCTGAACTTTCTCTATCACCATTTAAATGATTGCATGTTGTTTATTTTTCCCCAATGATTGCCCTTTGCGATAACAACTGATATAAACTATTACCATTTGTTAATGCATAACTGTCATGGCTAGCAGATATGATGTCATACGTGCCATCAATGCATTCTGCATGTACTGGAGAATCAAAGTAAGGGTGGTGCGACTTTGGACAATGCCCGACTTCAATATGCTGAATGAGATTCAATCTATTGAGATGGTTTTACAAGATGCCGATGTTAGTTGATTTTTCCCATATTAATCTTTTTTTTTTTCTATTTTTCAATTTCTCCATGTTTACTACCGTGCATGTTGAATCTATATTTCAACAAGAACGAATCCATGCTTCTGTGAAATGATCATATGTTCCAAAGTTCAAAACTATCCTAAGTGAGGGGAAGGTGTATGTAGTAACCCAATTCATTATTGGGAAGAACACAAATCATAAAAGTTGGCAAACCATGATTTTAAGATTAACCAAAGTCATTCCCCAAGATGACAATTGCTCTATCCCACGTTTTGGTTTTCTCTTTACTCCTTTTCAAGATATATTAGGCACACAATCTGATTATAGCTATTTGGTCAATGAGTTTGTTTGAGATTCCACTTCATTCACAGGATCACCTAAACAATTGTTGTTATCAGTTCTATCTCTATGATGCTTATAATTTATCTTTCAAAATATCATTTTTAGATATCATTGGTAAGCTACATGGTTTGGGAGAAATTGAGGAATTTTCCAAGGATGGAAAAGATCAAAAAAGGATTGAAATAGAGATTGAGGACCATGAGTACAAAATTATTTTGTTGTCTCTTTTCCTTTTTTTACATTACTTTGATTCAATTAAATAATAATTATATTAATGTTTGCATCTCACATTTTAGTTCTTTTTCACTCATTTCATGGTTAACTTTTTGTTGTTGTATCTTGTGTGCGAAGTAAACAAGGATTGAAGATAATTTTTAATAGAGATGGTAACCCTAGACAAAACATCTAATGTAATTTATAGGAAAATTTTCAATAATTTAATATAGTCACTTCATTCATATATATATATATATATATAACTCTACAATTACTAATGTTTGTTTATGGATCATTAGAATATATTAATCTTTTTTTTTCTCCTTTACAATATTTGACTACATACAGCATGCAATTCCATAAATTGGCATCCCTCTCCCATTTTTTCACTATTAATTTTTCTTAAAAGTATTGAATGGTGAATTAATAAGAATAGCTCATGTAACGCACGAGTCATTAACTAGTTACTATTCAAATTTACGTTCTTTCTTCATAATGATAGGATAAAATATATTTCGATAAATATCTAGAAAGATGTCAAAGTAATTAATTAAATACATATAGTCCCGCCACTATATTATGATTTTGATATTGAAGCGAAATATAAAAATATTGTAGATAGATCGTATGACGCCGAATTAAACAATATAATATTGGATTACATCATCATCAGATCCAGAGTACAATTTTGGGTACCATATATCTTGGCAGGTTAGCCTTATTTTTATTTAATCAGTCTCTCTCATCTTACCTTCTATTTCAGACAAACAAACAGGTAATAGGGGCAACACCGATCAAAACATATATTTTTGAAAATTCTAGTGTTGTGGGATTGGTTTTGTGGATGAATTTATTTGTAGAACTCCATCACTCCCAAAGCGGAGAATGCCCGACAGGCAACCTGAAAACTAGAGAAGCCAGAACGCTTCCCCAAACTCTCGTACTGTTTCTCAGTTCTTTCCCTTCCACCGACAGTGATGAACATGAGATTGTCCAAAGTTGAAACTAACTTGGATGCTTCGGTTGGCTCCTGTGATTCTGGCAATATGAACTCCACCACTATCACCTTCCCATTTTCTGGCAATGCCTCGTGACACTTTCTCAGAAAATCTATGCATTTCTCATCCGACCAGTTATGGCACACGGCCTATATACACGTTAATTAAAAAAGTCACACTCAAGAAAAAAATTAATGTCTCATGTATCGAGTTCAATAACAGACATTCTTCTGATATGACGATATTGATATTGACAAAATTATTAGACTGATTCATTCTTCATTATTGGATTATAATCTACAGTACATAAATTCATCAGACTAACCTTTAATATCATGACATCACCCTTGGGAACGCTTGCGAACATGTCTCCTCCAACATGCTCTATCCCTGTAAAGAAGATCATTAATCAGCTTAATTAAATGGTCAGTTAATATTTATGTATGTTCATTAAAACGTAATAATGAACATGTTTAATTTGGATAGTTTAAGAATATTAAAGAGATGCAATTAATTAAAATTGGGAAAATATATACATATATACCGGGAAAGGGTTGTGCATGTTCTATGACTTGGGGAAGATCGAAGTTGATACCCTTAATGGAAGGGTGTTTGGAGATAATGAGTTTGAGGTTTTGGCCATTGCCACCTCCGACATCGACCAACGTTGAGATTCCCTCAAACCCTTTGTACAGTTGAAGAACCCTACTCATCTCTGTCGCACATACGTCCGCCATTGCTTTGTTGAATATGTGGTTCAACTTCGGATCCGACCCAAAGTACTCGTAACTTGTCTTCCCATGAATCTTCTTAAACAGATCGATGTCTGGATCAACCACTGCTTCCTTGAAGTTCATCCTATTAAATCAACATCATTAAAACGAGAAACAATAACCTCGTGTGTGTGTGTGTGTGTGTGTGTGCATAATATGCGACATGTGAACTCTTGTTTTGTTTTGCTTTGGAGATACCAAATTTCTAAGAGGGCTTTGTAGCAGAGGAAGGTGGTGAAGGAAGCCAAGTAACCACCAGTTTCGTCGGTGACGCAGTATTTGCCGACGGGTGAGAGGCGGTAGACAGTGAGGGAGGAGCTGCCGTCATCGGAGGCACGTGAGGAGCAAGTGAGGAGGGTGTAGCTGGCCAGCAAACGGAGCATGCGTTCGAGGCGGTCGGGCATGTCAGGGTGGTGGGAGGGGAGGTGGGAGGCGATTTCGCGGGCGGACATGAAGGAGCCAGGTGGGGAGGCCTTATTGGCTAAGATGTCGAAGAGGTTGAGATCGATGGCTGCGTTGAGGACAGCTGGATAGACCTGACTGGTGGTGAGAAACATGGCGGAGAGGCAAGCCTCGTCGTCCGTTTGGGGATAGGGATTAGCTTGCCCCAACTCGTTGGTCTCAGAGAGAGTGGAAGTGGAAGCCATGATGTTGTTTGGGAATAAAGATGACGAAGGTCTCTTTGGGCTTTGTTGTGCTCTTGGCTTTCCTTCCTACGCATGCAGACCCCTTTTATAGCCAAAATGTGGCTTAGTTCAATGCCAACGATGGAGTCAAGTGGACACTGCTCGAGGGCACTTAATTTAAAATATTTTTATAGATCAAGACGGTAACATTTTGGGGGAGCGACGCACGGAGCCACCGTGGCACAAATCCACGGAATGGGCACCCAACATTTTGGGAGCCGTTTGCCCGTTTATCAACCCAGTGCGTGTCTTGACATGTTCACATTCCAACCATTTTATTTTTCCATCCATATTATCCGAGTGATGCAATGAATCACTTTTCCTTTTTTTTTTGGGAAAAAAATTTCATGACGAGAATAAAATATTTATATTTTCATGATATAAAAATTTTAATTTGGACATAAAAAATTTCAATTGAAACTTAAAAATGTCCAAAAACACTCAAAAATTTTTATATAAACTCAAAATTTTCAGGTCTTGAAAACATAATATTTCTTCTGATTGTCATGAAATTGCAATTTCTCCTTTTTTTATATATATATTTTTCATCACATTTTTTACTAAATATATTTTTATCACATTAATCTTATTTAGCATTTCATAATCGTGCTTCTTAATCAATCATGCTAAAAAAAAATTAATCTTATAAATTTATTCAACAAATTTTTGTAATCAAATTCTAACATATATTTTTATTGAACTATAATATTTGTTTATCAAAATATTCACTTGACAAAAGTTGTAATTGAGTTAATTTTTTTTATAAAAATTAGGTTAGTTAACTTTTTAGTATATAATATCTTTGAACTTGGACCTGAAAAATTTCAACTAAAATGTGAAAATGTTCAATAAAAATCCAAAAAGTTTCGTTAGAAATGAAATTTCAAGTTTGAAATTTTGGGTTTGAAAATTTTGTGTTTACATGAAAATTTTCAAGTTTTTATTGAATATTTTCACATTTGAGTTGAAATTTTTTTAAGTCCAAGTTAGAATTTGTAAATTCATGAAAACATAAATATTTTAACCCTATAATGAAATTACAATTTTTTCAAAAAAAAAAACCAATGCTGGTGATTCATTATATTATTGCACTTAACATGATGATGCTCGTAATAAAAAAAATGAATGGTTGCAATATGGCCACGTCAGGACGCGCGCAGGTGCGTGGATGCACCGAAACGGCTCCCGTAATATTTTGTACTAAACCTAGCAAATTCAGCTCTCTGCAAATCAATCTTTACATATCATTGTCTGTAATTTCAGCTAAAAATCCTCTCTCTCTCTCTACACACACACGCATATGATCTATTTTGCGAAGAAGTCAAACAGCTAAACCTAAGTAACATCGTTTAGGTATTTACTGCCTACATAATTTTTTTAAAACAAACAGAACATTTAAATTTAAAGGTTATTTTCAATAGACTTGTAGTATCGAGTTCAAAAGAAAAAAAAAAGTAGCTTCTCTTATATTATTAAACTGCGCTTAAGCTTTTTTTTTTCCCCAAAAAAACTGTATATTATTATTACTCAACAACCTGATTGAGTAATTATTTTTCTTATAAAAATGTATATTTCTGTTGAGGACTCTATACTATTGGCAGTTTAGCGCCAAATAATTTCATTTTTTCATCCATCTATAAATTGATTGATCATGAAATATTTAATTCCAATTCATTGCACACTTGTTTTCTACAAAGGCATTATTTTAAATTACTATTTTATAGCTTGAAAACATTCCGTTGGATATATTTTGAAAAAACCGTTAGTGCTAAAGTGTTGAGGTAGTTTTGAAATGAATAATAAGTCACAAAAATGGGGGGCGTTACCTGCTCGGATGCCTAATTTTCCCTTCTAAATAGTGTGTGAGAGAAGTGTACGTGTATGTTTCATTTTTAATTGAACCACATAATATTTGGTAATTATTTTGAACTTCAACTAATCTAGATTGAATTAAGTAAGATTACAAAGACAATAAATCTCTTCCAATGAGTATTTAAAGCAGTTGCATGCCCAAATTTTAAATTTAATATCACTGATTAAATTAGCACAACCCAAAAAAGTGTTTATGTTTCGTGTGGGCAAAATCTACACATATTTGTTATTGCCATTTACTACCATTTCCTTTTTTCTCTTTGTGTGGTTTTGTTCTACTAAATGATAAATCTATATATCAATATATTTCTATAGAATTACCAACAACACTATTTAATTATAAGCCATGAACACTTTCTTTTATGTCCTATTATTCATAAGCCTTGTAAATAATACGGTTTATAAACAACACTATTATTTATCAAGAGCATAAGATGAGAGTGGTAATAATGAATATAACACCTTAACTTACTAGGCTTTTAATCATATTTTATATGTCTAGCGGAAAGAATTAAAAATCTAGAACAATTAAACTTTTAAACTTTTCAAAATTAGGGTGTTCAAAAGACAATAACTTAACTTTAATTAATAAAAATCAAGGCTATCATACTGTAATTATCTTACTATTATTCCAGAACATATCAGCATAATTCAATACATTTATTCTAATATAAAATAATATCTTCCAGCCTATTTCCTCTTATTTCACCACCTCCTTGCATTTGCCTTTACTTGTACTTGGCCCTAACATTGTTAGTTATTTGGTGTGAGATTTGAGAAATCTCAGTAGTATATATATTCATTCATATAAATCATGTTCATAATCAAGTAATTATGCAAATGACTCATATTTCATGTATCTATAAAAATCTCAACAGAGTTTCCTCTTAATACTAGACATCCATAGCATTTCAAAATATTTATATTGAAACAACTCATCCAATAATATCACATAATATCCATAATTAATTTACAGAAAATGCATGAAATAAATAATATACTACCTCCATCGAAGAGCATCCTGAGCTAAACAGCTTGTCTTCCTTCTTAAATTTTTTATGTACCTTATTTAAAGCTAACCTTTCTTTCTTTTCCTTCTCTTTCACTAAAACTCTCTTTCTTTCCCTCGGCTTTCTCTTTCTCTCACTTACTCTCAACTCTCACTCTCAACTAGTGATGTGCTGAAATAAAGAAATGGGAGGGGTATTTATAGTGTTGATGTCTTGTCCAACAAGTGACATCAATTCATTGTGTACTTTCATACAATGTTTACTCGTTATAATTCAATGTAACTTATTGAAACCAAAATTTATTGTATACATTCATTCAGTGTATACTTATCAGAATTTAATGTAACTCATTAAAACAATTATTCATTGTATATCTTCATTCAATGTATACTCATAAGAATTCAATGTAACTCATTGAAATCACTATTTATTATATACCTTCATTCAGTGTATACTCATCAGAATTCAATGTAACTCATTGAAACTACTATTCATTGTAGATCTTCATTCAGTGTATGCTCATTAGAATTCAATGTAACTCATTGAAATCATAATTCATTGTATATCTTTATTCAGTGTATATCTTTATTCCTCATATTCTAAACATAAACCATATTAAAAATCATATATAGAAATTTATGGATGTTACAATGAAGACTTTAAAATGAATGTGTGATTATACAAGAATAAATAAGATATGAAATAATTGTATATGAGAAAGAGTTAGAGTAGTACTTATTGAGAAGAAAATTGTGAAAAATTATTTAAGGTAGTTTGGATATTTACAAAGAAGACGATCAGATGAGCCAGTGAAAAAAGTTGATCATATGACTTTTAACCTTATAAAAAAGATGTAGAACTACCAAGAAAGACACTGAAAGAGGTTATAAGATGGAATTTGTTGATAAATGATTTATCTAAAAAGATATTTTTTATAGTACATAATGAAATTGTATAATTTATGTAACCGTCCACACCTAATAGAATAAAGTTAATGTTATTATTATTGTAAATATTTCCAGCAGGCTTCGTGTTTCTCTTTTTTTTTTTTGTCTCTCCTTTCTATTTTTGCCTTTAATTTGGAAGGTGAGGACTTTAATTTGGAACTAAAATTAAAATTTTAGAAATTAATAATTTTAAAAAATAGAGTGGGAATTTAAATACAAATAATTAAGAGCATTAAGAATCAAGTTAATTATATCTCTTTTGGACTAAATTGTCAAAAAGAACCAAATGTACTTTGTTCTTTTTCCATCGCTTGGCAGGTTTTACTTTACAAAATCCAAGGACTTCAAAAAGTAACTTTACCTGTCAAAAACTTCTAAAAGTAATTTTTTACACAATTTTCTGGAAAGT
This sequence comes from Adenanthera pavonina, assembly GCA_026686845.1. NCBI lineage: Eukaryota > Viridiplantae > Streptophyta > Magnoliopsida > Fabales > Fabaceae > Adenanthera > Adenanthera pavonina. The sequence goes on along the minus strand of JAIVEN010000001.1, from coordinate 44,108,757 downwards.
GTTGATCGTATTAGTAAAAGAGCACCTCAAATAACTAATTTGCAAGATTTATATGTAATATATTCTTCTATAATTGATTGTTAATTTAAATGGTGGTTATTAGTTAGATTATTTTTTTTATTTTGTATTTCTAATGAAAATTCTAATAATGAAGTACTTTATCTTTTAGAAAGAAACATATTTTATACGTAAAATGAACTTCATTAACACAATTAATTATTATGAAAAACGGAATATATATAAATATATATATATATTACTTATAAAGTATCATTTATAAGTAAGAGTTATTGAAATGATCTTGCTTCCCTCGCACGAGATACTTCAAACTTTGAGTAGCAAAGTCTGTGTAGGACTCTATACTTACTTCGTAAATATTGAATGACTTACTAGGCAATATTAGGGAAAAAGATATTTCAGGACCCTCATATGAAAATATTCTTTTTCAAGAATCCAGTTTAAAAATTCAATACTCCTATAAATTAAATTTTCAATTTGAGTCAACTGAATTTCTATCTTATACTATTCATTTGTCAATATTTTACTATAAAGAGTATTACTTATATTCTATAAAAATGTTCCTATTTAATTCATCTCAGAAAAAAAAATTAAATAAGCATAATTTTAAAAAAATACTTTAATTTTTGAAAAAATCAAAATAATTAACTAATTTTAACTTTTATTCTTAATGAGTATGATTTGATTACAAAAATTTTATATTAAAAAGAGAAGAAAGTATCGTTTAAGTTAAGAGTTATTGAAATGATCTTGCTTCTCCCCCCTCGAGTGTACTTCAAACTTTGAGTACGTAGTCAACTCTGTGCGGGACACTCCACCTAATTACTTCGTGCATTGAATAAGTCACTAGGCAATATTACATATACAAATTAATTGAACAATATAGAAATAATAATTAGCGTAAAGTAAAAGGTTTTGAGCTTCAAAGCGAAATATTTTGATATCTAAAAGAAAAAAAATTATTTTGTTTATATGATAAAGGTAAACTTTATTTTTTTTTCCGAGTATTTTTGGCTTGTAAAATGTGAGGCTTGAATGAGAGCAAGCTTCTGGCGTTCAAAATATTTTAATTGTATTATAAAATATAAGTTTATTGAAGTCTTAAGGATAAATTTCCGTATAAATCAATGCTTATTTCTCATAAGATAATAAGCATTGCTAGTTTCATCAGAAATTGCTACACTAATTTTCTAACAAACCAGGCCCTTTCTTTGAATTTTGAATTGTTCTCTTTAGAGCAACTACCGTCAAGTTTATTAACTGGATATTCTTAGTTTATAGGCTGTATCTTAGTTTACACGTTTAAGACTTTAAGGCCTTTTGATTTCTCACGTATGCTACCCGAAGAAAAATAAAAGTGTAAGCACTGCATCTTCTGGCTATAATGCTTTCAAATGATAATTTTTTAAAATAATTTTGAGATCTACAGTTTTTGGATTTATATTTTTAATTTAAAATTCTTAAAATATACTAATTAGTTAAATATTTGAAAGAGTGAAAGTCTGACGGCTTTAATTTGAACGCATTATTTACAAACCGCTTGATATAAAAAATAAAGTAGAAGGGTTGGTGAAACAAAGAAAAATAAAATAAAAAGTAAAATAACACAAAAAAAAGTACCTGATAAATGCAAGAATTGACAACGGGTGCCTCAAAAAGCGTATTTTACTCACAGCCTCTCGACTAAGGAAACCACTTTGTGGCCATGTCAAGGTAAGAGCCAATGCTTCATCACTAGGTCCTAAAATTATATCCCAATCTGAAGAAGTTTTGAATTGGCAAATTGAAAATTCAGTTAGTCAAAACAAGGTCTTACACAGGATCAATACTAAACTAGAATAACTTCATGATAAGATAGATGATTTCTCAAACCGACTGAATTCTCTTGATGAACATGTGAGACAACTCTATATCAATTATTCCACAAAAACTCAACAACTTGATAAAGAGTTTCATGAACATATTGATTCTTGATACTCAGGACCATAGTTTTTCAAGAAAGAACAAGAGTTGAAATAGATAAAGGAAGAAATGAGACATATCTCTCTAGGCCACCTCTAACCTATCATCAAGACCCGTTTTACCAAACACCCTTGTATTCACCATCCATTGTTGCCTTTTTGCCTTCATATCATCAACCAACCAGAGAACCCTTCCAAATGAATTACCCTATTTTTCAGCAAATCCGACAATCCAGAAAACAAAAATCCCAGCTAGTACCTTCATGGCTTCATATACCCAGGATATCCAACTTACTACTCCTTCTACATCCTACACCTCAGAACCACTACCACCACAAAAGCCTTTGCAAATTAAGATACCTCCACCCTCACCCAAACAGTAATCAACTCCTTTGTCTCATTCCAAGGATAAATCCATAGCCACAATTCATCAGTTGTCTGAACCCTCTACTGATTATGGTAATTCTGATGAGGAATATAATTCAGAATCAAAGTTATCAAACTTATCTGTCCAATCTCGCAAAATTCCGCCCATGTTAATGGTAACACCGAACTCTCCAGAACCCAGGTCAACAGAGCAACAAGGATCTTCAACGCCAATTATTGAGGATCCTGTTGAATCGGTACATGGAGTAAATAAGCATCATCACAAGCCAACAAATAGTCCTTGTTTTACATTCAATGATCTCCCTCATCACAGATGAAGAGAAAAGTTGCATGAATTTAGTGCATGGATAGATGTTCAAATAAACGAGCCAGAAGCCCATCTCCAGGATGTTCTAGGCAATTTCCTCTCATGAATGACTGGTAACCTCAGAGAATGGTTTACTAGTTTAAGTGAGTATCAGAAACTCCCAGTGGCCCAGTATGATATTACAACTTTTTTGGGAGTTTTATATAGGAAATTCATTGGAGACTTTGCCATTATTGATAAAAGGGCTCAACAGAAATATTTTGAAATGAAGTGCTACTCATTAGAACGCAGTGATTTACAAAAGCATTTCAAAAGAATGTCAGAAAAATATTACATGCTAGGCGGAGTAAATGATGTCCACCTTAGGCATGTTTTTATTGCCTCCTTGCCTGATAAGCTTCAGCTAGAATTACAAAAATCTATCAATTCTCTTCAAAGAGACATGACACAGATTACTTTGGAAGAAATTTATCAATTGACTTTAACTTCTCTAGACAGACTCTGTGAACAACAGAAATTTGTCAAGAATATTCTAAAAAACAAGGCTCATTTATACAAAGTCTGTAAGAGGCATGATTTGAAGATCAAGTGCAAAGAAAAACTACTTGTTTGTGTCCTCCAAAGAAAAAATCTCATTTCTTCAAGTTCCCACAGAAGAAAAAATATTACTCAGGAAGACAACGAAAACCTTTCCGATTCTTCAAATGAAGATCTTCAACTTCGAAGAAATCTGACAAGTGTTATATTTGTGGACAAAAAGGGCACTTTTCAAAAAGATGTCCAAACAAATCCAAGAAGGATATTAAAATGCTCAACATGATTCAGAAAGCATTATCTTTATCAGATGATGATGATCTTGAATTAGTTCTTGAAGAACAAGAGTCTCAAGACGACCACACCAGTTTTGTGATTCCACAAGACACAGATTCAGATCTTTTCTGATGATGATGACAGAATTCTTAGCATTCAATCTATTCTTGACATGAAACGTCCTTGCCAATATTTCTGTTCAAACCATCAATTATGCAACATCAATCTGGTCAACAAGCCACCATCCTCGGTGCCACTTCCCAATGTTAAGATCAAAGTCCTTGCTGATAAATATGACAAGTTTAGACAGGCTATTGGTTTTATCGATACAAGAACTTGTTGCAGTATCATGAAGCCTCATGTTCTGCCACCAAACGAATGGATTCCTCATGAAGAATATTTTACTACTACTGATGGAAATCCTTTTCTGATCAACCTCATTTCCAAAAGAAAAGTGGGAATTCAATTTTTTCCTAATTGCACAATTTGGCCGAGAGTACTTGGGAGTAAACTGCCAAACAAAGATCTGTTGATTGGCATAAATATCTATCATCTTGCAAAAGGATTACAGATTCTTCCTAAGGGGATACGTTTCAAATCCTCTTTTTCTCCATGGGAAACAGTCCGAAATCTTTTTGAACTTCAATACGTACCACTTGGTTATGACTCTATCAAAGACAAATTCCTGCCACTTTGTCTAGAAAATCATGAGCAGTTCAATCATTTTTTTCCTCTTTGGAAAAATAAAGAATTTTTCATTCAACTTTCTTTAAAAAAGATTGAAGATATTAATTCAACCAAGGCCTTTCATCCAGGAATGTCTCCTGAAGATCTCTCTCTTGCCCGAGAAGAATGTGCAAGTCTATTAAGACAATGATTAATTGAGCCAACAAACTCAGCCTGGGCATGCCAAGCTTTTTTATGTTGAAAAAGATGCAGAAAAAAGATGGGGAAAAAAGAGGTTCGTTGTTGATTATAAGCCTCTTAATCATTTTTTACAGGATGATAAGTTTCTTCTTCTGAAGATTAATACTCAAGTTGTTCATCTGAAGAACACCAAGGTTTTTTCAAAGTTTGATCTTAAGGCAGGATTTTGGCAACTTGAGATAAATCCGGAAGACAGGTATAAAACTACGTTCTGTATCCCAAATGCTCAACAGGTATAAAACTACGTTCTATATCCCAAATGCTCAATACCAATGGAAGGTAATGTCATTTGGCCTTAAACCTACCTCATCCTTATTCCAAAAGGCCATGATAAAAATTTTTGAACTCATTCTTCATTCGGCCCTCATCTATATTGATGACATACTCCTGTATTTTGAAACAAAGAAAACCCATCAAACATTACTGGCCTAATTCCATCAGATTGTTCAAACCTATGGGATCATGTTATCCACTACCAAAAACCAAATAGGATTGACCCAAATTCAATTTTTAGGTATGACCTTTTCTGATGGACATTTCGAACTAGGCTCATACATTGCACAGTAATTACTAGATTTTCCTGATAAATTGACCACTAAACAAATTCAAAGTTTCTTGGGTCTTATCAATTATATCCGAGATTTTATCCCATATGTTACACAGTATATTAGCCAGCTGTCTAAACTCTTGAAAAAGAATCCCCCATCATGGTCTGACAAGCAGACATAAGCAGTAAAAAGGTTGAAAATAATTTCTCAGCATCCACCACCCTTAAAGATTCACGACAAGGGAAATCTTATCTTACAGGCAGATGCTAGCGAAGACTTTTGGGAAGCTGTTCTTATCGGAGAGGACAATGAAAAATGGTATTATTGTGCACATGCCAATGGTCAATTCAAAGAAGCTGAGAAACATTATCATGCTATCTACAAAAAGATCCTCGCTATTAAATGAGGAATTGAGAAATTCAGTTTCTACCTCAGTTTCAATTAATTCACTGTTGAAATGGATAATACTTCTTTTCCAGCCATTCTAGACCAGAGAAAAAAAATACTGCCTGAAAAACAATTATTTCGCTGGAAAGACTGGTTTTCTCGCTATAAATTCACAGTGAAGCACATCAAAAGAAAGCACAACATGTTAGCAATTTTACTTTCAAGACCTCTTTAAAAAAATTGACAAGTAACTACTCTTAGAAAGCCACCTCTCTTCATCCTCACCATCCCAGCCATGTCTAAACATCAACCCAGTCAGTACTCTCATCTGAGCCGTCAACTGGTTTTCCCTCCAACTCAATTTCCAACCACTGTCACTGAAACCAATGTTGTTGCTAGAAAAACCTTTTTCTATTACCTTCACCTTTTCCTTCAAACCACAGGAATTTTACCAAAGCCAGAGTTTTTTGACCCCTTGCTTCCATACTTGGTTATTCCTTTTATCCAAGGTCCCATTATTTCTGAGTTTATGTGGCACATGTGGTCTCTCTCCACCCTATTTGACTGTGCCTTTGCGCTACCACCAAAACAAACTTATCAGTATTTGACTGATAAGAAAAACACTCATTCCAACTTAGCCACTTTTCTGTCATGGTATGCACCACTCTCAGTCTGGAGAGGATGCCTTTACAAAGTCATTGAAGAACATGATCTGTGGAATATTCCATCCCACAAGCAGAAGGTTTACACTTTCTTTGTGGTTCACCGTCCATATGAAGCTGATCACCAAGAAATTCTGTGTACTCCTGTTCAGACTCATTTATGGGAACTGCTTTGCATTGGCCACTCCGAGAAGATTAAGTTATTAACGAATTAAAAGATTTTCTTTTAAGTCTTAATAATTTCACAGGAAATGCAACTGATCAAACATGCACATCCTTTAGACCAATGCCAGGAGAATTCTTTGATCCAGAGGACGTAATGACCACAGGATAAGCCATTCCCTTTGATTGGCCTCAACTTGCTTTAGCCCTTTCAGTTGAACAAGCATCAGCATCATCTAGTCAGGACTTGCCTATGATAGACCTCTCTAAAGATCAAGACCCACTGCAGTATCTTGAATCTCAGGATCCTTATGAGATAGACCCTCAGTTCCTGCAGAATTTTCTCTTATCTACACCTGGATCATCTACCCCTGTTGAAGATTTTGACATTGACGCAGAAGTAGATAAGATATAACTAAAAGCTGCAAAGAAAAGAAGAAAGAAACTTGATGGAGACATAAAAAATAAAAAGACATAAAGCAGCTCATCATGTGTTAATTTACTTTGTTAAAAGTCATGATTAGGTTGTTAAAAGTCATGGTTAGGTTGTCAAAGTGATGTGTAAGGTAAGGCTAGGTAAAGTTGTCCGCCATGTGTGTTTTATGGTAGAATCATCTAATATAAAAGTCAAAAAAGCTTATAGAACCTGGGGACCATAAGTATGAGTGTCTGTTGACTGTTTATAATAATTATGAGTCATGCTCCGCGTATATAAGGAGCTTATGTTATAACTAAGAGGGCAGATCGGAATCATCCGAAGAACCCTTTTTTTGTGAAATACAATGCATATTTTCTAAGTGTTTCTTTCTCTTTCCTAAAATTCTGAAGTAATCATATCTTATTCTTATCTGTTCAAGATTCAAGTATGCTCTACACTTGCCTCACATGAGGAACCTATGTATCAGAAAGAATCTGAACAAAATCCACCTCAGTAACTTTTTAGTAAGACATGCTTCAGATATCCATGCGTTAAGATTACTATAGTTTGGTATGATAATTTTAAGGTGTCCCTTGAGTCCTTGATGCCTAGAAGAGGCTGTTTATACTCAGGAGTAAGTTGGATTATCACATCTGCTATGTTTATCTTAATCAATGGATGTCTGATCTTGTGTTACTGAAAGGGGACGATGAGAATGGTATCAAAGCGCGTTAAATTTACCACCATGATCAGGGGTTCTCACGGTGTGAGGAAGATAGTGGCAAAGCATTGGCTCTTACCTTGACATGGCCACAAAGTGGTTTCCTTAGTCGAAAGGCTGGGAGTAAAATACGCTTTCTAAGTTACCCGCTGTCGCCACAAAATTGGATTACCGACAGCAACCCTTGAATGGTGTTTAACTATTTTTAAATAATTAAATTATAATAATATAATAAATGTTATATATGTTGTTTTGTTTCTAGTAAAATTATCAAACAAGTGCAAGAAAGGTGGTCCAATCTTAAGGAGTAGAAAATTGATTTTAGATTTTTCCATTTTTTCTTAAAATAGTAAAAATAGTACCTCTTAGTACAAACAAATGTAACTTTTTCAAGGAAAAAGTAATTAATCACAGTCATTTTTAAAATTTATTGGCTAATAAAAGATTATGGTTCCATAACTAAAGGTAAGACAGGTTTTACGGAAAATAGGTTGGGTTGCTTAGCTTGTTTTTCTGATGGGTTGGAATTCCAACTCAATCTATAAGTGGTGAATTTGTAGATTATATGGGCCAACCCACTAATATATATATATTTCAAATTTTTTTAAACATGAATCAATCTAAATTTTTAAAAATAGGATAAAAAATTATTTTCTGTAAGTCTATGTTAACAAATGCGTGATAAATCATATATATAGTAATATAAATTTTTATAAGTTGATAATTTGATGCAAAATTTGTTATTGTTATCTATAATAAGAAATTTTTCAAATTTTCATTTATTCTTTAATTATACTTCTGTGGGGTTTTTTTAGTGTCATTATTTATTCAGTTCTTTTTATATATTCTTACAAGTTATGAAGTGTCATTTTTTTTTTCATCTTGGACTTATTTCAATTTTTTCTTTTTCTTGTTGGTGCATAGTAAAAATTGTAAAACAAAAAAAAGAGGCCAACCCAAAAAAATAAAAGGAGGCTTGCCCATATAAGCTGAAAGTTAACTTGTTTTAAACGGGGTTGCATATTTTGTAATTCAACTCGCACCATTTTAGGGGCTAAACGGATCAACTCACGAATTGTAACCCGTATTCCTACCTCTAGCCACAACAATTGACTTTGTCATGGAGATGTTTTCAATTAATGGGTGAGTGTGTCACATGCAATTTTTGGAAAATGGCTTTCATTCCACTTCTTCATTTTGAATGAACATTAGAATGGTTCAATTTTTAATTAGGGTAATTAAGAGGACATTCAAAGAATGATTAAACCTTTAATGAGATCTTAAAATCTTCCCTTCATTGTGACCCAAAAAGACAAATATCATTCCTTCAAAGGGCACTCTAATAGGTGTTAATGTTTTGAGGAGACATTTTCATGGAAAACAAAATACATTAATTTATTTCAAGGCTGATTTAATTATATCCAATAATTTAGTTATTAAAAAAAACATTATCCACTTTTCATAAGCTTTTTCACCCAAATACATCAACTAAAAAAATAATTTCCCAAGATACTATAAGTTAAAAATTATTTACTGGCATACTACAAGTTATAACATCTCGGTCTAACATAAACCAAGATGTCCACATTTAAAAAAATCTTAGTTCCTGCCAAAATGAGATATAATATTTTTATACAGAATATAGATCTCGATTTAGTATAAATCGAGATATTATTTTCTTTTAAAAAAAACACAAATAATGATCTAAACCGAGATCCTCAAAGTTAAAGATCTCAGTTTACTGAAAATCAAGATCCCATTTTAGAAAAAAAGAAAAAGGGAGATTGCGCTTTGTTGAAGGATCTCAATTATTTTTTAACTATTTTATATATTTTAAAAAATAAGTGAAATTAAAAAATTTGTTATGAAATTTTAATATCTTACCCTTATTAATTGTATTATATTTCATACTTCTCATATCATTTATCTCTCATTTATGAATTATAAACAAAAAATATATTAAAAATAATTAATGCATTAAGTAATATTATAAAGTATCTTATATTTGGCTCCAAATAATGCTTTCAAAAAATATCTCTTATTTAGAATCGGATAAAATATATAACTAGCTATATGTTTTATTTTAAATTTCTACCATGCTCAAAGTTTTTCTTTTAATTTACACTTTTTTAAAAACTTTATTTTTCAAACTTTATTTCACTTTAAAAAATAAATGACAAAATGCAGTGTTGTGTTAAAAAAAGAATTAAAAGATCTTGATTTTGGAGAAACTGAGATCTTTAATTAGCTTTTTCTTTTTAATGACAAGACGCAGCAACAGGGGGAGGGAGTACGTCTCATAGCAATAGAGATCTTTAATTAATTTTGTTTTTAATTTTTTTTATGCGAATGGGAAAGGAATATAGGGAGGGAGTAGTTTTATACCCAAAGCATTCAATTGTTGACTAAAGAACCCGAAAGCCTCAGGAGAGACTTCAGCCTAGTGTGACAAGACGCAATACTGCCATGATGGATTGTTGCGTACTATGAAGTTTAAAATTCAAAAACAAGTTTTTTTTTAAGATCTTGATTTTTCAGAAATCGAAATCTTCAATTTTTTTTTAAAAAATAATCTTTAGTTATATATATAATTTTTTAGAAGCTAAATAATTCCAAAGAAATTACGGTTTTAGCCAAACTGAGATTTGATTATATATTTTTTTTAAAAATAAATAACACTGCAGTGCTATATCTTGTTTGATTAGATTGAGTCTAGTCAGCCTAATCTCAACCTGATCAAATGTAAAATAATATTTCCCGTAAGTAGGGGAACATGAAGCTGCCTTAAAGCTCTTTAAATATTTATCATTCTGTAGTGTTTTGCATGTTTGCTCATTCTCATTCATTTCATACCTGATAGAAAGCTGTTTGAGTACGTGTTTTGTTTATTTTTGTTCATTTCAAGTTTTAGAGGAAACTTAGAGTCGAGCTTTTCAAAATCTTCTTCCTATACCCTTTATCTCTATCTCAAATCTATCTTTATAGTAAATCTTATTACATGTCACCCTCAACTTTGTCTCAATTCAACTATTCCAATTTTGAGTAATCATTTATGTCTTTATTTGAGAATCTGGCAATTTTTGTAACAGAGTATAATAACTACATGATTGATGTTGGTGGGCCATCAAATAAAGCATTCATGACTCCACAACAGCCAATTTCTCCTGTTGAATCTTCTATATTTGATTTGAATATTCCATCAACTACATAGTCCACAAAATCACCTAAATCTCAACATGAAGAGTTGATAAAACAAGAACGACCATAGCGTGTTAAAAAGGAGATCAAGATGTAACACATGAAGTCGTAGCATCTCCACAATTTTGTCTTGTGAAAGAAAAATTTCATCTTTAATTATTGTAACCAATTCTAATATTAATTGCTTACTATGAATTATTATTTGTTTGTTTATTATCAATCAATATAGTCAATTATTAATCAATAAAAACTTTTTCCTCAACCTATTAATATTTTTAGTATTTAATTAAAAAATATTAATTTTAATAATATTTGTTCATTTTTTACTAAAACATGATTTTTTTAATCGTTACTTAATCATCTCTTTTTATCATTATTCCATAATTATGAAATTTAATTAATCATTACACAATTACTCCCTCCAGCCCATATTATAAGACATTTTATATGATAAGTTTCTGGTTCAAAATATAGGATATTGAATATTTTTCTTCCTATTTTACTCTTGTCTTTAATTATTTACCCCACATTTATAATTCTAAAATGATAATAGAATGGAGTATTTAATAAGGGTAAAATAGAAAATAATGATACTTTTTTCATTGATTCCAAATGAAAAAGTGATTTTCTTATTATGCCCTGTAATTGATATAAAATATCTTATAATATACTCTATTTGGTCCAGATTATAAGGCATTTTATATCAATTACACATATATTAAGAAAATCATTTTTCAACTGAAATCAATACAAAAAGTACCTACATTTACTTTTTTACCCTTATTAAATAACTTATCTATTATCACTGTAGGATTATAAATGAGGAGAGATAAAGCATTAAATACAGAAAAATATCCAATGTCCTATATTTTGGATTAAAAACTTATCATACAAAATATCTTATAATATGAATAGGAAGGAATAGCCTGGAAGGAGTATCTATTTTCAATCTTTACTTAATTATTATATCTGTTACCTAATCATTATTCATTATTACATATTTATTGCAACAATTTTTGTTAATTTTTTTTATCAACCGGACACTGCACATATTGGTTTGCTGAAAACTGATTTTTGCTCATGTTTTAAAAAAAATACAAATCAGTTTCTCTAGAGCCAAGATCACTTGTAGTATTTTAAGAAAATGTTTCTTACTTATATGGAGAAAAACTTATTTCATATGTTGCATTGTGGTAAATTTCCCCCTTTCATCATTGTATATCAGTGCACGTGTACTATGAAAATCTCGTTTAACTTTTTCTTGTGTGTTTGTAAGATATAATTTTTTTAATGAAATTGTTTTAATATAATAATATGTTTATGTTAATTTTAAGTTCTAACCAATTACATTATTCACTAGCACAATAATTTCGTTTTTTTAAAAAAATTATACTTTATAAAAACTTAATTTCGTTGACAAAATAAATTAAAAGATTCTTTTTAAATATATATCAAATAAAAAAAAACTATATGTTGTTTTTCAGATTTGATGACATTATTATGGTCATTCCCAGTAATATATTTAACCATGCAATGTCATGTAAGAGGGAATAGGAAGTGAGTCCAGAGGAGGAACAAATTAATCTCTACAACTCGTTACCGTGAAAATATAATGAATAGTTGAGTGATAAAATCAATGAGAAAAGAATCACAAAAGTCGGGTTCCTAACAAGAGGATGAATGACCTATCATATCAAAATTTTCTACATACAACAAAGCAATCCCAGACAAGAATTATGGAAACGAAAATCACAAGGAACTGCTGTAATTGAAGTGATGGCCAGGAGGTCATTTGAGGTTCTCTTTACTTCCCGAAGGAAGAAATGAATATACTGCAATGAATGGATACAGAATATGTATAAAAAAAGCATATACCAAAGAATGCTGATAATTGTGTGAGATATGGCTACCAACAGTATGATCCTCTTGGAAACACCTCTGAGCTGTGATGTATCAGAGTCACTGGATTATATGTGGCCAAAACTTCTGCAGCATGAGACCACAATATTAACCGAGATTTAGGAGACTAGCCAAGAACATCATCATATCAATGTCAAAATATGCCAGTAAACACCCACTTTATTCCGTGGCTTTTTGTCGATGCTTCTCATCCAACCTGTGATGAAACAGCTTGGCCATGTGTCTCCTTTCACAGTCCTGGGTGTAAGAAACCAACAAAAATGTGAAATACACATTCCTAGCCTTTTCACTGCCCACTCCCTACTACAACTAGTTATTGGAACTAGACAGGGCATTGAACCAAATAGGGGAACTGGGTCTGTAGTTCAACAACTGGATCACTAAAAAAACAGTTGAACCAATTATATTTAATTAAAATTCACTGGTTATGAATTGAGAATAGTATGATATATTTAGAAAAAGCCATATTCATGCATATAATATTTTTTTTTTATCTTATGTGCATAATGCACTTCAGAGAAAGCTATTATCCTATTCATATGAAATAATAATATAAAATTAATCATTGCAAAACATATTAGACCCAATCTGGTTCAATCCCCCTTGGTCACCAGTTCAACTGCCCCGTCAATCCAGTTCAAAAGCCAAAAAGAAAAAGTCTAATTGTTAGACTAGAACCAGACTGTTTGATAGTCATTTCACTGGTTGAACCAACCAGTCTGGGTTCACTAAGACTACGTTCACAGTATCAATTATCATCATCACAGCAAGCAATGTTCCCATGATTTGGTCTGTTGGAAACTTTCTTTACCTTGAACATGTTAAGATGAAAAGGTTTATCAGGGTTCATCCTTCTCAGCTTCTGATAAGTGTAAGCAAAACTCAGCTGATCACGAGGAGTAAACCGGTTGACTTCATTGAACCAAAGACAAGAGAACAAATTAGACATTGGAGTGTGTGCCCTGATGATAAAGGAACCTTCAGGTACATCTGTCATAAAGCAGAAAGTAAATTATGTTTGAAGCTAGTTGAGGAAGAAGATTTGAGTTGTGACTTTGAAGAATTCACAAGAGAAATCGTTAAAAGAACCTACTGCTGGGGAGAAGTTTGTTTGGATCAGATGCATTAAATCTTTTCAGTCCATCAGCCTGATAAAATGCAAATTGTTCATCAATGACAGTATGATTGAACTTGTTCAATTTCTTGTTTCGTGCAACCTCTTCCCAAACACAATGCCTATCATAGTGATTGGATATTGCAAATTCATAACCTTTTCTCCACAAAAAGTACTCCAAGATAAGTAAAGGGTCAAGCTGGAGGCGCAATTTGCTATCCAACCAAATTGTATACCTGAGGTTTGCAAGAAAACCAAACGCTTGAATTATTGAGGCAAGAATTATAACACTGTTGCTCTGAATAAAAACTTTGGGACCTCTGGCACTCTGAAGCTTGAGACTAGAAATGAAAGGACAATAAATCCAGCACTAGAGACTCCCAGCAATGTTATAGAATCAATCCTAACATCTAGATGCAGGTTCTAATATTCACAAGAATGTGATAAGCATTTTAATATTCCCAAATCCTAGATGCTCCTTGTGGCCATCTTAGCAAGTGTAACAAGCTCCGTAATATGAAAGTTAAGCAGGACCTAATGCTTTATAAAATAATGCCATTAGAAATATGTTAGGCACTTTTCATTACTGACTGCAAGCCTGAAGGTTAAGATGCTAAGAATGAAAGGCGGAAATGCCAGGCAACCAAGAGCAAGATGAGACAAAATTTTGGTGGGCTTATCTAGAAACAACAAAAAGAATGAGAAGTGAAAAGATAGCACACTTCTAAACCTGTATGGAGACAAAAAATTAAGCTAAAAGATTACAAGTTAATGAATTTATGCAGAAATGTCTGATATGCATAGTAATTCCATCTAAAAGATATACTAAGAAGCTCAAAGCTAATAAACTACATGATATGCAAATCTTCTATCAAGAAAAATGTAACATCATTGAACAAAAACGAAAAAGAAAAATGTGACGCCACAATGGCCTTCACCATTCTAATGGACAACATGCTGCTGTCATGAAGACTTTTAACTGTTCTAAAATTCAAGCTTAGTGTTAAATATTGTACAGAGAATCTCACTTGCAAATCAATATAGCTTAAAAAGGTTGGGGATTCTAAAAACAAAAAATTGGCTAAAATTGTAGATCAATAACTCAAAAGAAAACTCCAAGAAAACAAATAACTTGGACAGACCTAACCAAAAACCAAAATACTTGATATTTCTTCTTCAAATAGGAAACCATAAACAAAAGGCCTATTTAGTTTCATATGCCAAATCATCAATCAAACTTAAAAAAAATACTCCACCTGATTTCTCTTCCATTGTTAAACTCTATCCAAGATGCGTCCTACAGTAAACTTATTAGTGTCTAAATAACTTTATCTATCAGTTCTCAAACATATTTGTATACTCCTCTTAAACTTGTCAGTTTCCTGCCATACCTTCTGCCACCCGCACCAGTTCTCATGTCTATGGTGCATATAAAAAAAATTCAAACCCATTTTAAAACAAAGCATCACCACCTTCAATTCCTATCCTATCAAATTTTGTATTAGAAAAATTCGTTCATTTCTTCTCCTAATACGTTTATGAACTAAAACAAATACAGGAGATAGAAATATCCAATCAGAGTTTTCTGATAATAAGTCAACGTGATTACCAAAAACTCAAAGAACATTGCCTATAGAATTAGTTCTTTTACGTCACAGTAGACAGCAATGTACTAACTAATTCCTGCAATATGTTTCAATGACACTATGATTGGCTAGCTGTTTAAGTTGAAAAATGCCACTTAATACGATCACAAAGAATGCCAAATTAATACAGACAAAAGCTAAACGGCTTAGGAAATGGTTAATCACAATGTCTAATGAGACTCATTCTCACCTTGCAGAAGGAAAAAGACGATGCGGCAATAATTTAGGTATTTTTCCCACTCTCCGCATGTCATCATAGGGTAGATTCTTCACTACCACTAATTTCCAGAATCCAATGAAACCCATTCTGTCAGGCACATGACCATCAGACACAAGTGTTCGCAGAGTAACTTCATCAATAAACATTACAAAGCAGACATTCTTCCTTGACACACGAGTGACCTAAAATCAAAATGACTAAGATTAACATTCCAATAGTCGCATTACGGCAATTGCATCAACTGTTAATATTAACCACATATAAACTGCTTTGACCAGTTGTTAAGATTCATACAATAACCCAAAATCACTCACTTTAACAGGCAAAACATTGAAATACAGTTTAATAAAGCAATTTTGAGAAGGAAATCAGTGATTAAGTTTGTTGGAAGTGCTTAAAAAATTTAGAGAAGTATACATTTTCCCATCTATGAAGCCAAAAGACTGATATTAAATTTATACGGGTACATTACATCCATTTTCTTATTGTGCATCTTAAGTATTTCCACGTTTTGTACCTTTCCACTGCTGTGAACAATGATAACGAGCCAATCAATTTCCAAGTAAACGCTTGTTATGTCATTGCTGAAGCATCCTATGTTTCTGTTTGGTTCTCATAGTTAGCTTTATATGTGTCGGCATTAAGCAGATTGTTAGTATCTTCAGAAATTCAACCACCATCCCAGGCAAGAAAAAAGAAAAAAAGAACTCAATCTAATCACCCTTTGAAGCTCTAAACAATCCACCACTTACAAACAGTCAGGCATACATTATATTCCCTCTCAAACTTTTTTACCATATTATTATCAAAACACATGAGCTTAATGCAAATAAGAATAATTGCAGATCCAGCACGTAAAGTTTGGGGGAAAAATATACTTCCTTAATAGAAGTATAGAACTCCAAAGTTATCGTGAGATTTTTCTTAAAGTAAACAATATATGATTCTTATACTGCCCAAAACCACATCAACCCAAAAAATGAAATAACAGTGAAAGTATAGCCAGTACCGTTTTAGTAGCTGGTGACCTCAAGCGATCGGAATTTCCAAAAATGCATGAGATAACTGCAATATGGCATCTGCTTATGTAACTTGCATCATCTTCTGCCAAGTCAAATCCAGTGCTTGGGGTCCCTTCTGGACCTCTGACAAAGCCACACTTAATTTTTTGATCTTGAGCCAAAAATGACTTTTCCCTCTCTTCCAAGCTTTGATGTCCTGCAAATCTGGGCACCCATTGTTCTTCTCCCGGAGGCTGCTCTTCTGTTTCTGTATACTGCAAGTTAAATCTTACAAATTTTCGACTTTCCAGAGGCTCAACAAGTTGTGATGTTGAGTTTAACAACTTCATCTCACAAGATCCTGGAGTAAAGTTGCACAACATGTCAAGTAAGTAATAGAGAAAATAGAACCAAGCACCAAAACTTTCACTTTTGCTGTAAGAAAATGTTTGGCAAAACAAAGAACAGCTTTGAAAAAGATGAAACAAAGTCCAACTAGATAAATAAACCTAAATAAAGTTCAACTATATGTTAAATGTAGAGAAAAATGCAAATAGAACCTTCAACTTTGGGCCATTTGCTAAAACCCTGGAATGATCACCCTTCAAAATTAGATCCTTTCGTCCAGTTCTCAGTTAACATTGCTGAGGGAGATGCCACTTCAGACTCTTCATTTGTCAATGGGCACACTCACAATGACTTGCAACTTGCCAAAATATTTATACAAGACACAAAAAACTAGAGATGATACAAGAGGAGGATCTATATACTTAATGGTAATTATTCATAGGGCTACTTTCCAATTTCAATTATAGAGGTGCTTCCAAATGACCCAAAATTGAAGGGGGTTCTCTCTAATATACTTTAGTTTGAAAACTGCTCTAATTTTAAAATCCATGCTGATTGATAAGTTATTGTCAACTTCGACCCATGAGAGGTGGTAGCAACATCAAGTGTGTACATAAAATCGATGGAAACACTAAAATCAGATGACATATAAACCAAGTTTAGATCAGATATCTTATATGAACTACTTTTAGCCTCATCTACTTTAATAAGAACAAACTTTTTATATTTTTAGGATACTACCAAACATTTTTAAATTTGTAATCCAAACATTATACCTATTCATTTTTTTCAGTATTTTGGATTGGCAAACACAACCAAGAACAGCAGCAGAAGTACTTGCTTTTAAGTTAAACTCAAATTCCTCAAATTCTCATCAACACTACTTTTCTTAAATTTCCATATCTATCATGAACGGCAAGCATCTCCAGATTAACAAACTAGGAAAGGAAGAAGTTCTCATAAACATCTTAAAATGGCTCTAAGAGAGATTCATATTTTTTGTATTTCTACTTCACAAAAATAAAATCCTGCAACTTGTCATTTGTCGATAGATATTTACAATTAAAAGCCTGCAAATACTTGGCTCATGTGCTCAGTTAAAGCAAACATCCAACTGATATGAGCCACTACTTTCTTAGGCCATAAGCAGATCAATTCAATACATCACATCCGTGAAGTTGTCATGTAAATACGAGCCACTACTTTCTTTGACCCAAAAAAACCAATTCAATACATCACAAGATGGAGGTCACACATATGGACAATGGACCAATATTAGCTGTAGCTCATCAAATTTACATAAAGCAGGTGATCAACATCAATACCTTCATTGTTTTTCACTTCTATGGTTAGAAAAGATATAAACTGAGCAGAAGAACATGATTTGTTGAAGATTGTCAAAAATTCATCCCAAGTAATGAAAGCAAAGCAGGAATGAAATCTCAGGCCACGAACTTCTTGCAATGCGGATGCTTATTGGTCAAGGCGAAAAAGATTCTATTGATGATCCTTGTAACTAAATCTCTTACGAAGAATCACATAAAGAATCTCCTGATTATGTATTGACATTTATAAAAGTAAAAAATCATTAGAAGATCAAATTCCTATGGAGAGCAAATGAGAAAACACATTCGATACATATGACAAGTTCTTTCATGTCTATGAAACCTTAAACTACTTTCATACTTGGATATAGCCAAGGTATCCCTTTACCCAAGCTTGTAGGAAAACGTCATCTTTGCACAATTCCCTATATCCAACTTCACTGATGGATGAGGCAAGGCTCTACCTTTGATCCATAAACCAACCAAGTGGCAACGGTATAAAGGAACAAATTTTGCCTTGTCGATGGACTCAATAAGATGAAATGTCTAAAATTCAAAGCAATTGTATCTTCATAATTTTGCAGTGACAAGGTATCAATCAAATTAATGATAAACCAATCTACAAATGCAAATAAATTTTCCACTACAAAAACACATAATAAGAAAAATCTATGAAGTCAGCAGAAGCAATCATAAACATTACCTGAAAATTTGCGACGTTTGCGTTTCTTCTTTGTTTCTGGATGTGATTTTTTCATCAATTGTCCATCTCCATGACTTACTTGTTGAGAATTTGCTTTCACAGAATGGGGGGTTTTTCTTTTAAAGGAAATGTCTCCCTCAGAATTGTCAGAAACGATATCATCCTTATTTCCATGATCAAAAGAATCAAGAGATGCTTCACGAACTTCATTGTTGAAATTTAGTATATTAGAACTATAATGTTTCTCTCCTGTATTTCTACTGTCCCCATAGTCTTCTATTCCAGTATCCAGAGAATCAGAAAAGTCATCATATTCATCATCGATATCAATTGCCTCATTCATCTTTTCATGATTAGCATCATAAGACATTTTGCCATCATTCTCAGTTAAGTTTACTGCATTCTTCAAAGAGGCCTCATATTCTGCTTCATACATTTTCAATTCATGGCGCCCTGCTTCATTATACAAGCCAACACCTCTTTTCTCCCAACCCTTGCGAGAATTACCATTTGAAGACCTTATATTGCTATTCATCTTATCAGAAGCATCACCTTTGTCAATATTTTCATCTTTGTTAATGTGTTCCACCACATCCTCATTGTAATCCCCATCCCTTCTCCTATCATCCCTATCCCAATACCTTGAATCTCGGCCATGACCCACTGAACCATTCCCAAACTCAAGGACTCTGCTCCTCTCTATCCGTGGCACATTTGTAAGAAAATCAGAATCATTCTTCAAATCATCACTCTCATCACTATCTTTATTTAGTTCTGCAAACACAGTTAAATCATTCAGAAGTTTCTGACAGTCCTAGAATCAAATTCGTCAGAACTCAGAACAATAGCATTATCTTGGCAGAAAAATTCCTAAAAAAAAAATGTTTCAAGACTTAAAAGGAAACTTCAGGGGGAAAAATGCAACTTAGATGATCAGGTATATGTTTTGGTTTAAAGGAAAGGAATCTGATCTATAACACAAAGAATCAAACAAAAGAATACACATTCATATTCCATTACCTTTTCCAGCTCTACAATAATCCTACCAGCCAAACAGAGGAAACAATCACCAATCATGCAAAACCCAAAATGCAGCCCACTATTTCAGACCGTGCTAAAAAATCTAGTCAGCCCAAAATCAAACGCATTGTAATTGTAATTGAAACAAATATTCTCATTCAAAGCTTAGCTTTACCTTCTATAGAAAGACAATAATACGCTATGACAGTGACGCCAAGCACGAGAAAGAGGAACACTAGAAGAAGTCCCACCGTGAGCTTGCGTGCCCTGTCGGATCGCACAGATCGCCGGAGCCGTGGCTGCTTATGCGTCGGGGCATAAACCCCGATGGCCACGTGATCCGCCGCGCCGTTTGCGTCGTGCAGATCGTGGCTTCCCCGAACCCCAATCCTCTCCATCCCTGATTGTCTATGCTGAGCCATACTCTCATTGTAAGACACCCCCCCGTCTCTTTCTCTGTGAACTTCACAACAAGTGCACTAACACCAAGCTTATTTTGCTGTAAGTTCACACATTATTGTGATGTGACGGTGAAGATTGGATGGGAGAAGAGTGTGATGTGAAGCAAGAGGAAGAAAGAATTTTGGTTGTGAATGTGAAAGTGCAATAAAAAAGTGAATGGAGTTTGGAAGTTTTCAATTAATTAACTATGCATTTAATATTTTTGTTTTTAATTAAATTGAAAGAGAGGTAGCAACGGACGGTGTGTGAGAGCCAGCCAGAGAGATCTTGATCGGCGATGGAGAGCCGGGGAGCCACCGCAACGGTTAAGATTACAACTGGCGTCAACTTCACATGCTGATGATGGAATCACGCGGATGTAAGTTTCCAATTTTATTTTCCATGAAAACTGAGACAGAAATAGCTGGAAAATTGGTGTGTGTTGAATTTGATTTCATTTGAGATTCTTTTTCTTTTCTTTTTTATTATTCCACTCCACTTCCTTCCTTTCTAAAAATGGGAAACAATATCTAATTTTAGGAATACTTTGTAAAATTCAAAACATGCTTGATTCTCTCTTCTCTCCTTCTTTTCCTTTTATTTTGAACAATAGTTTTGTCAAACCAGAATAGACCGTGTTGTGTGCATTACAAGGGCTCCATGTAATGGATTAAAAAATACACAAATTTTTATAATAATACCTCTTGTTCAAATAAAACAATGTCCAAATTTAAAAATAAAAAAAAGGAAAGTACCCAAATTTTAAAGATATAATAGATGTATAGCGCCTTCATTTCTTAAGTTTATACATATATATATATATGGATTGTTTCAATCAAAATTTTATTTTAAAATTTGATGTATAATATAATTTAAATTTGGACTATAAAATCATCTTTTCACTTTAACCTCCCATAAATGAAAAAAATTTTCATTTGATTTTTGATAAAATTGTATGTTTGTTTTTGTCTCTTACACATACTTTTAATTTAAATTTGCATAAATGAAATTTTATAGTTATGCTATTAACATAGTTGATAGATAGTTGGTTTCTTAAATATACTAAATTGGGTCTCTTAAATATATTGTCCCATGTTTGATCTTTAACCATATATATGAAAAAATTCTTTATTAATAGAGGTGAAACACTTCTTAATAATTTTTATGACTTAAAGGGATTAATTTTCAATGATTAATTGAAGATACTCTTTTGTGCTAAAACAAGAAAAACTGATATTGTTATCAATAATATTTTTTATTACACTATTCTCGTGTTTATCGATAAAATTGACAATCAATCCATATATTAAATTATGGTAACTTTTATATAATAGTGATAATCTATCATACATCACGCATAAAAAATCAAGCATATATCATTATATATGTTAATTGTATATTTTTTTTTATCAAAAATACATATTTAGAAAACCAACTATATTAGAGCAGACAAGATATAAGACCATTAAAAAATGAAATTATTTGGAAGGTCTTAGTATGAGAAATAGAAGATTGACCAATTTGACAAGACAGACTCATTACTCATAGGAGAGACTAATTTGTGAATGACAAGCTTAAAAACATAATTTTGCGAAAAGATTAAATTAAAAGTGTGTTTTTTAACAAATTAAAAGTGTTTTATGACTAAAATAGAGTTTTAGGCAAATTATTTTTAAACATAAAAATAAAAGGGAAAAATTTTTTTTTGGATAATTTGTTTTAAAATAAAATTAGAATCACAAAAATATGTTTCAATAATTTTCTTTTGAAAGAATTTCAAAAAAAATAATTAATTGAGTTTATTTGACATTACAAGTTTGATGCATGTGCTCATATACACGTGCTTGTACAAAAATATGCTGTGTAGGTGATGTGCATGCATATGGATTGGACAGTATAGTCCTGAATTCAGATGTTGGTTTCCGAAAAAAGAAAATAAAAATAATATTACTTGTCGCAATTTGCATCTAACTTCTTTTATAATATGATAATATTGGGTTCTGAAAGCCACGTATCAAATTTTTTATTAGTTTATTTTATTCATTTTTTGGTGAACTTTATCTTGTCCATTATTCATTACACCTAACACTATTTTATTTGAAAATTTTTAACAATATAATACGATGAGCATTAAAAAAAATAACGGTAAAACTTACAACCAAGCGCATATTCGAATTCCAACAATATATAAAATATTTTCCGATGAACTGCAATTTTCTCCACCACCTGAATGTCGAACCCACCCTACAAAAAAAAAAATTCTATCTTCCGGCTCTGGCAAGCGAAATCGTAGAACAGTAGGAGAGTCTCAGGTTCGCATTTTGTGCTCTGTCTAGTAACTTCAACTCGGGGCGTCGGCGTCGCAACTCTGGTAAGTTTCTTAACCTTCTTTTCCTTCTCTTTACTTCGATTCATTTCTCGAATTTAGGATGCTTCTAATTTATAATCTGCGATGCCTTTATAGAATCATTAGTTGGGTGATTCCTGTTTTGATTAAAACATTAAGATTTTCGTCTTTTCTGGGTGGATTTTTCTTTTGTTTCTGATAGGATTTTGTGAATTTTTCTCGTCAGCATGTTTTCTTCTACTGTTAGTGTGGAATAGATGACGTGGTTTTGGGTACTTACCACTGCCAATTAGATCGTTTTACTTCATTCTCTTCCCCACAAATTAACTTACTATAGTTTGTTTAATTTATGCTTTAATTTACTTCGGTTAGATGTTTATATTTGTTCTCACAGTTCAGGGATGGTGGGGAGACCGTTGACTTTGCCCGCAAAGTCCTTCTGTTGCACGGTAAAAGCCCTTGAATCTCAATACCGGTAATTGTAGTGACAGCCTACACTGTGAACATAGAAATCTGGAATGAACCAGAGTATTTAGATTGTATTTTCTTGGTTTGTTCAGGGAAATACTGCATACTTTCATGAAATTCTTACTACTCGGCCAGTTTGAAGTATGGGTTTTAATGAATGAAAATGAGCTTTACTTATGTTTTATGAGGAGGAAAGAGTTGAAAGTTCTAGTGTTAATTTTTGGTTCTTCTGTAGTACTCGGTAATCAGTATTACTATCATTTTTGTATTGTTGTATAATCTTTTCTTCTTAGTTTTTGGGCAAAGCTATGTGATATGGTTTTAAATTATGATTGAATTGGATTCTAAATTTTAGGCGATAAACAAGTCATGGTGAATAGCTGCAGCACATAATTTTTAAAGGAGTACAATAAATATGTACACAGTTCTTCAGGTTTGTCTTGTGCTGCCACCAAATGCATATTATAGTGGTGCCTTTCTGTTAGGGAAAGTGTTGGAGAATGGAGAGTGGTCGAATGCTTGGGTTTTAGTTGTTCTAATTTTACTTGGTAAGGCGAGCCACTGAATAGCGAAGCTTTGTTGTCAGCAATTGAAAAGTGTAAATTGTGCCATCTCTGTAATAGGTAGGATTGTGCCAACCGTTTCATTGCTGGTGAAGCTGGCTAAACAATGGTGATTACTATGTTAGTTCAGCACTGTCAGATTATAAATGTTACAAAGGAGGTGTTCAGATTTTCCATACATGTTTCTAGGGTCCTTATTGTTTACTTTTTTTTTTTTGGGGGGGGGGGGGGGTGTGGGGGGGGGATTTTATTGGCTGCAACTTCTAAGGAAGCTCCATCCATAAGATCTTTTTCAACCTTCTTCTAGATTTCATACAGTGGCTGAACATGCTTATATGGTGTGCTTTATAATCCTGACGTAGTGAAGTCCATGGTTTTTTAGGGTTTTGTGGGCTGAATTTTAGGCTGAAATTGCCATCGGTCTGGTTGCATGACATCTAAAGTATTAACTTGCTGGAGGGCAGCTCCCAATATTTGCTTTGAAGGTTGACCTCTTGGGACTTATGAGGGGGAAAGCTTGAAATATTTACATGCAATGCTTTCATACGTTGACATAAGATTTAGAAGAGAGGATTTAGGGCCCATTTGGTTTTCAGTTAGTGAAGAATGAGTTTTGATAAAATTGGTTTCATAACGTAGTTATGATAAAAATTGGTTTTTGACTAACGTGTTTATGTATGGATAATTTATTTGAAAATTGGTTTTGACAAAACTCATAATTTTCTTCTAAATTGAGCTTAAACTCTATCTCATAATTAATTTAATTTCCTTGAACTAAAATTTAATCTGCATTTACTCAATTGAGAACATAATATATCTGATATAACATTTTCTTACAGGTCATGATTTATAAAAATTAAAATTTTGAAGGGACATTTTGGTCAATAAATAAAAAATATTTTGTGAAAATTTTATTTTCCTAAATTTTTTATTTTTTCTCTTTTTTATTGGTTTATTTTTATCTGACTTTAAAATAAATACAGATATAAATGGAAAAGGAAAACGGAAAAGCAACATTCCTCCTGCTTCTTCGAAACCTCCGTTCTGCGTAAATAATGATTCTGAAACGAAAACAGAAAAATCCCCCAAACACACCCAAATTTTATCAAACCTTGGTTTTAACCCCAAATCAAGGTTTGATAAGTGGTGCCAAACACACCATTAAAGTCTTTTTTCTTTCCTTTTACTATAAATTGTAAAACATGAACAACCTCAATAGCTTATGGTCCTTTGATTTTTTGGGGTCATTTACTCCTGCTCCCTGAATGGTTGAGTTCAGCCATGGTCTAATTTGTATGTCAGTCTTAGGATAAGAAAAGTAAATTTTTGCACAAAAACAATACTATAGTACATAAAATGCCATCCTAATAAAGTACAGCTTATTGCAGCTTTAGAATTGGTACGACTTATCCTTTGAGGATTGAGCTTCTTTGTAGTATAGGTTACCTAGGAGAGTAAAGTGAAAATGAGTAACTGTTGAAGAGAAAGTCAAAGAAACTGGTTTCTGCAAATCTTTACATTGCTATGAGGCTGCTTGCACTTGTAAAATTTGAACTGTGGATTTTGTCATTGATATCTGACGGCGATCTACTCTGCACTTCTCTCTCTGGAGTTGATCTTGTACTTTAAAGAATCCATTTCTAATTTCTATTGTGTATTTATGCTACATGTAATTGTAAGATTAGGGTTTTGATGTGCATTTCTTGCTGAATTTTCAAGATGACAATGTGATATTGTCTAATAATTCTACATAATCACACAGGTTGATCTTGCGGCTGCTCCACCAGGTATCATCCCGTCAAACATAAGCTTTTCAAGTAGATTTCTACCAAGTGTGACTAAAGCAGCATCGGCTGCAAATGTGTCTCTGAAGAAATGGATAATACATTCTGCACAGATAGATGATATAATCACAAGTAAAGAAGATCAGAGCATGTGGGAAACCTGTAGACAAGCCCTTTCTACATTTGATTTTAGTGTTGAAGAAAAGGACAAGATACTTGGAAAAGCATTTGGCCTCGTTAATTCCCCATATTGGGGAGAGGAACGTAAGCAAGAAATTCCTGAATTCGAAACAGTAAATGGAATATTAGAGTATCTGAGGAGTTTAGGTCTTTCTGATGAAGATTTGTCCAAGTTGCTCAAAAAATTTCCTGAGGTTCTTGGATGCAGTCTAAAGGATGAGCTGAAAACCAATGTGCAAATCCTGGAAAAGGATTGGGGTATAAAAGGAAAGTCTCTTCAGAACCTCGTCCTTCGAAATCCGAAAGTTTTGGGTTATAATGTAGATTGTAAGGGAGATTGTATGGCACAATGCACGCGATGTTGGGTTCGTTTCTAGCTAGCCATCTTTGTTACTTTTTGATAGGACAATACTTAGATGAAGTTTCTAGTTGTCTGCTATCAAGTTCTCTGATAGAAACTTGTAGATATTTTCTACAACTTAGCATCTCATCATTGATTCCTTAATAAAAGTTCTCTATATCATTCTATTTGAAAATTTGATAGCAGACACTTGAATTGCATCTAAGTTATTTCTTCCTAATATTCAACATGGGGAGGCATTTCATTTGAATTTATTATGGAGTTCTGGTTTAGATGATGTCGTGGCAGGTAAATTTTGAGAACTCAAAACTGCATTGGAACAGAGAAGTTTGTGGAAAACAAAATAGAGTTCCTCAAATATAGCCTTGCTTCTCCTATAAATCACTTTGTCATTGATTCATTTTCTTAACTAACAAATAAAAAAATAAATAAAACTAAAAAATAAATAAATAGATTTCGAATAGCAATGGCCTCAATCGCCAGAAATACTTTTGTCTTGGCTCTTGTCTGCTTCCTCCTAATTCACCAGCTAATTCACCTGACTTTAATGTAAGGGCTTGTCTGATACATTGGGTTAGGCATGATAATATAATTTGTTAAAATATATTGTGATTCATCTGTTTGGTGCGGTTAATGTATTCTACAAGTTCACACATCAATTTCCGCTAATTGATTATTATTTGTTTGTTCTAATTTACTGGGTAAGTCTGTTTCAATTTCACTAACCAATTACTGTAGAAAATATTTAAAACACAATAAATCTCTCTCCCTCTCTTTCTTGGCATTCGCTCATAGTCATGTATAGGTGCCATTGGAATTGCGTTCCTCTTTGTTAGCTTTTTTCTTGAGAGCACTTTTTTTCGCCAGAAAGGAATCATATCATTAAACAGACAAATATAGATCCACAGAGTTTAGAGGAAAAAACAGAACAAAATCAACCAACACCGACAGAGATAAAATGAACATCATTCCTAAGAATAGGGATATTGTTTGTTAACTTTTGGTCTCTTCTCATTTTCTTTTCCCTTTTTCTTTACACTTTCAGCTGGAAATGTATGGCATGGTTGAGGCCGAGGAAAAAATAGGTAAGCATACATGGTACTCTATTATATTTATATATATAATTTAAATTAATCAAATGATTTTATTTAAATGAAGATGGAATGCTTTAAGTAAAGTAGAAAGAGAAGTAAACCCTACTTCTGCGGAATTTACATGTGTAGAGGTGGGATCTACTTCTCTTTTTCTCTTCGTCTACTTCATTTCTCGAAGTAGTTAAAGAAATCACACACACACACATTCTTAAGTAAAATGGTTATATTTAAAATAGGATGTCTTGAAATACTTTAAGGGTAAAGTAGAAAGAAGGAGAGGTGAATCAAGCTCACTTAATTCTGTGAGATTGACCCCCACATGTTCAGGGATGAGATTCACTTTTTTTTTTTTCTGCCTCATCAACTTCATCCTGAGAAATACTTGAGAGGAGATTTGAGGTCAGAGAAATGGATGAATGAAAATGGTAATGTAACATGAGAAATGATGCAGACTGCAAAGCAAAGTGCGAGTCAAGGTGCAGCAAGACGTATAGGCATAAGATGTGTAACTTGCTGCCTGAGGTGCAACTGCGTCCCCAACGGCCCCGATGCTAGCCGTGACGCCCGCCATTGCTACGCCAAAATGACAACTCATGGAGGAAGGCTCAAGTGCCCTTGAATTCATCACTTTTGTTCATACATATAGATACAAGCCTACCCTTAATTCATACTCATTATTCTTTCAATGTATAGCAGAACTGCTAGCAGTTCATGTTTGTATATACAAAGCCAACGTGTGCTCCTGTAAGAATCTCATTATTTCTCTTGCTATAATTTGTTTCTATGATATGCAAATACCCATCTGTAACGTTTCTCCTATACTGCATCAATACAAGTGTATTCGATTTTTTATTTGTCATTGATCAAATCACCAAGGTTCACTTGTTCATGCTCAAGCTCAATACTGATAGGCTCCCCTTTTTTAGGTATCTATAGAGTTTCATTTTTATTTGATTCTTGTACAGTTAATACATTTCTGTTTTTAACGCATGATGTGGCTATAAGGGGACTTCAACATGGACTCACCAAGTCACCATCAACGCATCTCTCTCTGAGGCGGAGCCAAAGCTCCGATCCCTTCCATAAGGAAAAGAGACAAATACCTACCCAAGATCATGCTTGCAGTACAGTGTTAATAACGCAGATCAGACAATGGTTTGAACTATAATTGAGAGGGGCTGCGCGAACGCAAGCCCCCACTACCACAAATTATGACGTAGGCTCTCCTACTTGAGGAGACCTTAGGATAGCACCCCTCCCAAGTGCAATGGAGGTCACTACCCCAGGCCATGGACCTTCCTGATCACCCATCGACCCCGTCCAGGTAAGTATGCTGCTCTATCTGTTTCTTTGGTTATTTATCGTAACACATTCTGCTACTTGCTTTCACTTTAACCGATGTGGGACAATGGAAACGTGCTATAGTAGCTTTTTAAGTCTTTACTTAATAATATTCCGTGGGAAATAACACTTGTGTTTGCCTTGGTGAATGGTAATATATAAAACCAGATGTAATGCTCCTTTTCAGGAGAACATACACAAGAAAAAAAACACAATGTGAAGGATATGAGTTTGAGTAGGTAGTATTAGTTTCACTGGACACCATTATTTTGATTCCCTTCACTTCCTGTTGAACTCTTCTCTTCTGTAACACTTTCAAGCTGTGCATTGATTTATCAAAATGTTGGTGGACCCGATTAAGATTGATGGAAGAAGAATATATCAAGTTCTATCGTAATGGTTACTACCATATCAGTTCCTTACAACTACCTCTTTTCTGTCTGTGAGTTTGCAAGTTTGAAATGTGCCTTTGTACTTACATCAAAATTAGATTTACAGTAGAATTGCTTTGGTTTATTAATAAGTCACGGTTTGAGGGTCATACAATTCAAATCATCATCAATTTACAAAGTCAAAATCAAAGTCCCAAAATGTTTGAATTCTACAGGTCATACATTCACCAAAGTCCAAAAGATAATGTTTGAATTTTCTTCATTTAAAATCTAATCATCATCATTATTATCAATGACAATATTTAAATTATGATAGGTTTATTATATAAAATTAAGAAAATAATTTAATTTTTTAATAATCTAAAATGTTAGGTTTATTATAAAAGTATAAAAAAAATTAAAAATGATCCATTGTTTTTAGTAGGCTAAATGGGCTTATTAACGTATTCGACCCTTATTCCCAGCTTTATATCTAGACACGTAATTGCTGAGTAAAATTTCGAATGAGAACATTAATGGTGTACCTCTTCACAGATAGAGAAAGGCCTTGTACATGAACTTTAAGAAATGAATTACATTGTTAATGTAATGAATGCTACGTATAATAGTTCAAGATGAGGTCTTACATACGTGGATAGAGTATTGGATCTATGTTAGCCATGACAATGATGAGAAGAAGAGTTTCAACTTCCTTAGGCCAACCTTAAGGGCAAATGGGAAAAGAGGAAGGAAAAAAAAATGGAGGCCTAGGGTTTTCTAAAGGGGGTACTTATACCACCAAAATTGGGGTTTTCAACCTTCTTAGAAATTATAGAACTGCCCCTCCCCCTCAACTTAAATAGAATCATTGATTTCAAGGAGAATATGGATAATTGATTAATGCTAATGATTCCAAAAATGGAGTTTCTTTTTTTGGATAAAAAAGTTTAAGTGAGTTGGGTTCTTAGACACTTAACAAGATCATGATAAATCTCATGGCTCAAAATGCGCTAATAGATTACCCACCAATAAAATCCTTGCAGTGACAGCAGAATTCAATTCTACACCCTTATAGATATAGGAGTTTGGGTTAGTATGAGCGACTTAATTTGAAGTGGAATTAGTCTAATTGTCTCTTAACTCTCTTTCTTACTAATTTGGATTTTAGATAAATAAAATAACAATTTTTATAAAAAAATAATTTAGGATTTGCATTAGTTGAACTCTCCTTTTACATATCACATCAACTTTATGTTGATTGGATTTAATAGAATCCTCACAAAAATTATGAATTGCGTGACCAAAAGAAGTTTGAATCAAATATATTAGAACTATTAGGATAAATGGGGTGAAAATGCTATTCATAATTTTCTCAAATTAACCGGTGACAATTGACTTCTATAAAATGAATGTAAGTCTATCCATATCTCTTGGTATATGAGTCTCCTATTTATCAATTGAAATAATTTTTCATTGACTCAATAATAGTGTTGTCTTCATTCCAACTCTTGAACTCACCACCCAAAGATTAAATCTTGAAGGGCTCACCACCAAACATGTTAGTACAATGAAGTGTTTTATTATAGGAGAAATGACACTTAAATCAAAACTTTGAATTAAATACAATAAAGGAATCTTGTAATTTTTTTTATTATTAAATATCACAAATTTACTATTACTTTATTTTGTATTTACTACTGAAAAAACTGTAAGATCCCTTACTATATTTAATTTAAAATTTTGATCCCCAATTTTCATTTCCGCTTTATTATAAGTTTGTAGTGACTTATTATAAGTTGACAGGTGTGTAGTGACGTAGCAACAAGGGAAATGCCACACGTGGACCCACCATCCTCTCCGAGCCAAAGCTCTGCTCCTTCTAAGTAAACGAGCTGCTCCTTCTAAGTAAACGAGCGAACGACCAAGGCACCAAGCAAGAGAACAAAAGGCGATTACCCACCCAAGAGTCTAAGTTCTCAATATTCGCCGCCCTCTAAACTCTCTGCAAACTAAATATAAAACATAGTTTAAAATACGTTTGGGGAGGGGCCGCGCGAACGCAGGCCCCCACTACCACAAATTATGACGTAGGCTCTCCTACTTGAGGAGACCTTAGGATAGCACCCCTCCCAGGTGCAATGGAGGTCACTACCCTAGGCCATGGGCCTTCCTGCTCACCCATTGACCCCGTCCAGGTAAGTATGTTCCTCTGTACGCTTCTTTGGTTATTTATAGTTGCACATTCTGCTCCTTCCTTTTACCTCATCCGATGTGGGACTATAGCAACGTCCTTTACTTTCATAAACTCCACCTCCTCTTAGTAGCTTAATATTCCATGCAAAATAACATTTGCGATTGCCTTTCACTTGTTGTTAAACTCTTCTGTAACACTTCAAAGTTATACATTGATGTGTCAAAATGTTGCTGGACTGAATTAAGATGTTGATGGAAGAAGAATCAAGTTCTGTCGTAATGGTTACAACTACCTCTTTCCTTAGCTTTCGAGTTTGAAATGTTCCTTTGTACTTTTTCTGTATCAGTGCCCTTCAATCAAAATTAGATTTAATTACAATACAATAATTGCTTTGGGTAGTGCCAACAGACCACTAAGAACAGATAATCTTATTCTGTTTTATGTTACTTTTATCTCTGTATCTTTATTCAAAATCTAAGGCCAAACTTGATTTGAACGGCAAATTTGGATCTCAGTTGATGATATCAAATTGCCAAGTTTAGCATCAAAATTTGCAAGGTTTATAAAATAAAAGGGTAAAATTTTTTTGGTCAAATAAAAGGGTAAAATTGGATCATCCAAAAAAAAAAAGATAACGTATTGTCTATAACACTAGAAGAAAATATCTATTAATTAAATCCTAAAATATTAGATGTTAATTTGATGTTTCGATGAGAAATGCACAGTTACAAAAGATTTTTTTTTAAAAAAAAAAAGGAAAGGTATTTGTAACTTAAATAGAGATGAAAAATTAGAAACAAATGAAACACAGCCTTTATTTAGCCAATCCATTAATAGTCATAGCCAGAAAATTTTCAAAACTCAAAGTAGAAAAGTACAGAGAAGATTGTGGAAAACAAAAGACGTAGTTCCCGAAATAGAACCTTTCTTCTCCTATAAATCTTTGCGTCATGAACTCTTAACTAATAAGAAATAAATAGATAGATTTCTTATATCAATAAGGGAAGCAGCAGGAAGCAATGGCCTCAATCACCAGAAATACCTTTGTCTTGGCTCTTCTCTGCATCCTCCTAATCCACCAGGTAATTCACCTGACTTCAATATAAGGGCTTGTCTTGATACATTATGAATAGTATAAATTCCTATAGATTTTATTATATGTATTTTTAATTGATTGACATTTGAAAGACAATAGAATAATCCACCAGGAAATTTTTAATTTTAATTTTTTCAGACTGCATTTCATATCAGACATGTTCTGCAAGAACATTGACTCTATATATATATAGTGCGCACACATTGTTACTTATGTTTTCCCCAATTTTGTTCCTTTCAGTTGGAGATCTATGGCATGGTTGAGGCCAAACGAATAGGTAAGTACCATATACACACACACATACAACAAGTATTTGTTTTAGTTGTTACTAAAATAATTATCGAATAAATGAATCGTCACTATAAAATATAAAATTTGTAACAAGCCTCACTTTTTATAAATTATAAACAGTGTAATTTATCTCAAATTCTACGTGGGATAAAGAAAAATATAACAGATATATAGTAACATAATATGAGATGTGTTGCAGACTGCCAGGCGAAGTGCGAGTACAGGTGCAGCAAGTCATGGAAGCAAAAGATGTGTATGAGGGCATGCAACACTTGCTGCCAGAGGTGCAACTGCGTCCCTGACGGCCCTACAGCTAGCCGTGACGTCTGCTCTTGCTACGCCAAAATGACGACTCATGGGGGAAGGCTCAAGTGCCCTTGAATTCATCACTTCTTCATACATATAAGCCTACCCTTACTCAACATTCTTTCATTTCTATATATCTATGTTTAGGAAAAATGCTAGCAGTTCATGTTTGTATGCAAGGGAAGATTTGCTCTCTCTAATCATCTTATTGTCACTTTGATGCAAACAAAGATCGATCTGTGACATTTCTTCGATACATAAATACACATATCATGGATTCTTTATTGTTGTTGATGCTGCTCAAGCTCAGTTGGCTCAGAATTACTCTACATTGTCATTGTGTTTCATTGATTACTTGACATGTTTTTCTTTTGGGCAAATGATGTTGGAATTCTTATATATTTTATTGCTAGTTGGAGATATTGATTAAGGATTTGATTGGGAATTAGGTGGGTTGAGGGTGAGATGATTTAAGCTTTTATACATAAATACAAATTAACACATTGAGGTGTTTAACATTAATTACTTGTATAGCTCGTCGGAGTCATTTTTTTTCATCTTTTACAGTGTTTTTTCACCGTTGTAGCTCTTAATTATCATTGAACTGGGCGTTGTATATTGGTTGCAGAAGACAGTGCAGATGTCTAGTTTTAAGCTGACTACCATTTTTTTTTTTGGTTCACTAATTCTTGGCTGACGTTCTAGATCTTTTGCTCGAGTACTCTCTTAAGGGTGATTTGTGCAGAAATAGTCATCCTTGAAGACCCTTTCTTGGAACTTCAAATTACTGGCTCCATTGATACGTGCTAGCTGACATTTCTTCATACAGGTCAAGCAGTTTTTCTGATATTCCTTGGTACTGGGAAATGTATTTTAATCCCTAGATAACCTCCTAGCCTTTGGCACAGCTTTCATTCGAGTTTTGAGAGCTCAAACTAATGATTTGGAACAGGAAATCTCCTTCTTGTTTCTGCCAAGTTTTCCTTTGATTCTCCTGATTTCATTCATCCATGGTTAACGCCCCTAAATGAATCTGGCTGTGTGATATTTATTCCGTTGCTTTCTTCTCTCATTCAAAAAGTTGCCTTTCTTTTAATAGCTTATGGCTTTGGACTTCGCTAAATCTGTCCCCTACTGGAATTATATTCAGATGTGAAGATCTTCTCAGCATTAAACTCATATTCCAGAAATTTGGCCTGCAATACCATAGTCATCTATTTTACTTGAGAGTACTTTGATACGATTTTTAATACCTCCGGGTATTCCATTACTAAAGTACTCCAAAATAAAATAAGGAAAGGATGATATTGTCTTGGCAATATACTGTAGGTATAACTTATATCCCCCAAGAAATAAAGTCGTCTGTTTTCATCATAGCACACTATACAGATTGGAGTGTAATAAAATCCAAGGGACGTAATATTCAATTTGGCAAGCGTAATTGAGTTTAAGATTAGTTCATTGGTGTAACTGTCCAAT
The DNA here is from genome assembly GCA_026686845.1 of Adenanthera pavonina. Classification (NCBI taxonomy): domain Eukaryota; kingdom Viridiplantae; phylum Streptophyta; class Magnoliopsida; order Fabales; family Fabaceae; genus Adenanthera; species Adenanthera pavonina. Next base: position 44,074,638 of record JAIVEN010000001.1, on the reverse strand, counting down.
TGCAAATAGTCAAATACTTGTATAATTTATTCATTTAAAGTCCCTTCACATTGCTTCTAGCCTGGAGTGGCTAGTGAACAGAAATATACAACACGGAAAGGCCATGGTCACATTTGAAAACGCCAATGCAAATTAAAATATAATATGGGGATATACAAATTCTGTGCAGACATTGTAAAACCCCTGAAACCTGAATCTTTTAAGTATGGATAATTATTAAAACAACATAACAGCGCAACACTACTTGTTTTATGTATAAACCTATTGGTTTGCACATAGGCTGCCCAGAAATAAAATCAAAAGCATACCAAGAACGAACTACTAGTTCATGGCAAATTTCTGGGTCCAGGAACGGGCAGTGTTCTCATACTTGGCTCTGTCAGTCTTGTACATGTGAGCAATCTCAGGCACCAAAGGATCATCTGGGTTCGGATCTGTCAGCAGGGAGCATATTGACAGCAGCACCTACCACAAATTGCAGTATTAGAAAAATCTAAATTCCCAGAGTGTTGTGAATAATAAGTTTGAATGCTAGAGTCTTAAGAGAATGCTGAAAGGACAAATCTTGAAGCAAAATTCCTCAAGTATTTGTCATAAAGTTTATCACTAAACATATACCATGTGAAGGAACATATTTTAAAAAGATCTAAATCTAGATACCATTTCTTATACTTCATCATCAAGCTCTTCAATAACATTATAATGTGTTAAAAAATCCAACCATGTAATGCTAATTTGTAAAAACCATTCACTAGTTTGCATAGTCCACACATTTGTCATGTTGAGTAACCTGAGAGTGTAAAGATATAAGACATTGCATATAAGCCTTTTCATTTTTTTACAAAAAGTCCAATCATATGACATTGAGCTCTGAAACATGGAGAATCAAACAGCGAATATATAGAAGTTATACCTGAAATTTTTTCCTTACTAAAACTTTAACTGCCTTTTACACTTATATCTTTAGTCAAAAAACTGAAGCTCTTAAGTGAAAGGGGAAAAGAAAACATTGGACTAGGGGTGATCCGAAAGACAAGAGTATTAAGTAAGATAAAACTTTATACCTTAGAAACTGTAAGAGCAGGGCTCCACTGCTCTTTTAGAATATCGAGACAGATACTTCCATTGCTGTTGATGTTAGGGTGAAAAACCTTTGTGCGAAAGGCAACCTGGCCAAACAGAATATATTCACTTTCATTGTAAACTTTATCTACACCAATTCAGCCCACGATAAAAGAAACATACCTAATAGATACTTGTGACCCGAGGAGAAAATGAATGGACAATCAAATGAAATCAGAATAAACATACAAATAATACATAATCCACATAACACAAATCAAAAGTATCAACATTAAAAATACCCTATAATGAATCCTATAAATGTAAATAATCCACTATACAACACCAACAAACAGTTCATTATACAGAAAAAAGAAAAAAGAATTGAAAAAAAGAGGGGGGGGGAGATTTCGTAAATGAAAAATGGCCCTCATGTCCCTGCTAAAATAATATAAAGGGATGAATATTATTGAGCGATAATAACAACAATGTAATAGACATTGTCAAAAAGACATGGTGATGGATCCCCTTTCTATCACCACACCAAACCAGCCACATGCAAGGTTTCTCTACCACCTGCACCATGGCTTCAAATATCTTCCTGCACTAGATAGACAACATTAAGAAATTCATGTCTACATCATCCGGGTTATTCTGGAGGTTAGACAGGCAAGCAATCAGGTTTAGGGATTAATGAGACAACCAAAAGAGAAATGGTTGTCGTCATTGTCATAGCTTTCACATGCAGCATGTGAATATTTGGCAAAAGACAACCAAAGCCCTCACAGTTACTTTAGAGAGGGTGGGAAACTCACACTTAAAACTGGGTTGCAAGAGAGAAGAATCACACATCTTAAGTATGACATAAATTTGGTTCCTTGGTGTGGGACTCAGTTATGCCCTCAAGCTGATAAATTCAACAGAAGAAAAAAAAAACAAAAAAAAGGGGCAAATGTCTTAGCCAAAGAAATAGTTTTCAAAGACACTTAGCAAACAGAACTACCTTTGGTGGCTTGAAAGGATAATCTGGAGGGAAGTGAATGGTCACTAGGAAGACACCACCAGCATAAAGGCTGTCTGCAGGACCCATAATTGTAGCTTGCCAATGAAACATGTCTTCACCAACAGGACCTGAATATAAAAATCATTAAATCCTTTCTAGCTTTTGTAGAAAAGAAACTTTAGTGTGCAAGTATCAAAGATATGCTTGCATACATTGCTCATTTCTGATTATTCACTTCCATTCATCCAACTTTCATCCCAACCAATAAAAATTTACTTAACAAACTTACTTTAGGTCTGGCTACAAGAACCGCCAATAGTCAAAAGTTCAAATCCACTTCAAATCTCCATCTAGTCCTAACCAAAATCTGGGCTCTATATAATACTTTTGAAATCGTCTCCTACTCAACAACATCATGATTTTACTTGACTCCCTCTTACCCTCTTAGATTCTGCAACAGTGTTCTCATGCTTTCAGAACAGATAAACATAAATAACAGAAAAGAGAAACCAGACTACGATGGGGCTTCATAACAAAATTTATGAGAAATGAAAGCTGAGCATAAACATGAAGTAGTTTTCCATACAAACTTAAAGCTCCATAGAATACATTAACAGCATTTATTATACATTGGTTTTGCTTGTATACAATAACATCTGCATAAAATGCATTCCAAGTTGTAAGCTACGTGAACAACAGAGCTTGTTATGTAGAAAGTAATCAAACAAAAGGGAAAAAAACTGAAGAGAAGATAATTGCAAACATACCAGCACTGCAAGAAACAGGAGGGTCCTTCTGTAGGTCCTTCAACTCCTTAGTGATGCGTTTTGAAGCCATCACAAGTATGCAGAATTGGAGAACAATTTAAAGCTTCTTAATCCTAAAACTGTGTGACAAAACTGCAAGTCTGTTACAGAAAAGGTTTAAGTATCATCTTCGTCTCTGCTTTACAAAACATGAGAAATAGTCATACAGAACAGCTTTCACCTATTTATCAAAGGAAAAAAGATGAAATTTTAATCTGAAAGTTAGAAGAAAATATCTTCTACTCTCAGTCACTCCACGAAAACTCAACACTCAAATACTGTAAAAAAGTATTCAATTTGTTTTCCATCAAGTTTTAGATAGCAGTATAATTATGACAATCGAAACTGTTACAACCCAATTATAGTTATATCCATTGAAACTGTTACAACCCAACTTTAATGTCAGCATCTTCCTAAATATTCTGAAAAGACAGAGACTTCATGATGGCATAAAAGAGAAAAGGGCAAGCACAAAGGAGGGGAAGATAGGTAACTTAATTGATAAGTACTTCAAATTAGATACATAAAACAAAAGCCTGTTCCAAAGATTACTAAAAACCCAGCACTTCACAAACAAATACTTTTTCCTTGGTGATTACAGGCACAGAGATGATGAATTAGAATATCTAAGTCGAATGGCAAAGCCTTCATAACGCACATAGTTATGTGCAGCCCACAAAACCACCACTGAAGTGAATAGTAGTACAGAGTAGCTCAAAACAAGACGAATATAAAATATTCAGGCACCCAAATATATCCACTAGCAGAACACATCGCTCGACAGCATCGATGAACATGGAAATACAACAATACTCAAGAACCCGAAAGACAAAAACAAGAGAAAAAGAAAAATATAAGCGCATTAAAACCCTAAAAAACGCAAAAGAAAAATCAATCCAAATTCGAAAATAAACAGTACCTTATACCTTACAGTCCCAATCAGAAATCCACAAAGGAAGTGTGGGAAAGAAAAACAGGGGACAAATTGAAGACCGAAAAATTGAGAATCGAAGGAAAGAGAAGGAAACGAGAAAATTGTCTCACCTTGGAGTGGAGTAGGGTTTGAAATTTGATCTGCTAGTAGCAACCGATCGTCCAGGTTTGATGATGAGGCTCTTTGGTTTTATATTGTTTATATCGTTCGACCAGTAAATGCTTGCCATACACGCGAACCGCGTTGTTGGACTCCATTGTCCAATCACATGCTCCGCGTTTAAGAGCCGATTGTCCTAAACACAAAACTGCAATAAACTGAAAAACAAAATTCTAAATAAAAATTCTAAAATTTTCAATTTTAAATAGAAAAACTTATTAGTATTTTAAATAATAATTATCAATAAATTAAAAATATTTTTATATAATAAAAAATATACCTTTACACATTTGAATTGTTTTTTAAATTTTAATAAAAATATTAATTAAATCAGTTTAACATCTCATTTTATTTATGACTCCGAAATCATTTTTTCATAATTTTCCCCATGTTTAATCTCAATTCAATTTGTTAATTTTTTATTTTTTAAAAAATATTACAATAATTTATCAAAAATATATTTTTCTTGGAAATTAATTATTTTAGGATCAATTAGTTTCCTTGAAACAATTTTGCATTATTTTATTATTTAAAAGTTTAATTTTTTCTAAATTCCTAAAATAGTATATTATATTTTTATTGTTAAATTAATATAAAAAATCCTTTAAAAATCAATTGATATCATGATAATCTTTATATGATAAAGTAAAATTTTTCCTTAATGAAATAAGTAAATCAACATAAGGTGAGCAATTAAGGAATGGCATCACACTATTTTTTGCAACATGATTTAGAGTATTTGTATGAAAATGAGAGGCATTCAAAGAGTAACCAAGGAAAGGTAAAAATGTACATTTTCTCCCTTAATTTTGAAATATGTTTTATTTTAATCTATTAATTTGTTTAAGTTTTATTATAATCGTTTAACATTTAAAAGGTGATAAAAAATTCCTAATTTTAATATCATTAAAAAAGTTAATAGAGAATGATAATTTACATACTTAAAATCCATCTTATCAATATTATTATGTATTAGTTAATCTACTAATTATAATTAAAATAGTTTTAATGCTTAAAATAACTAATTGCTACCTTTAAAGTAAAAAAGTTAAAAAAATTTATTTTAATTTAAGATGATAAAATTAGAATCATGAAATATTTTTTTCCTGAAATACTTTAATAAATTGTTTCAAATTATAACCAAATAAGTTTTATTTGTTTTAAGTGAAGTTGTCGAGTTACAAAGTTCAATTTTAGGGTGTAAAAAATAAAAATTATTGATTTTAAGATTGTATTTTTTTAATATCTCAAATTAAAATATTTTTTATGTTTTAATTATCCATTTTAAGCCTTCAAAATATTTTAATTATAATTATGAGATTAAGTAATACATAATAATACAAATGATGTGGCTTTTGAGTATGCATTATGCAAGTTATCTTTTTTCATTATTTCACTTAAAGGCATTAAGAATAAGGAAGTATTTTTACTACCTTTAAAAAAAATTAAACAATTAACATGAAACTAAATAAAGTTAAAGGATTAAAATAAAATGTATTTCAAAAATCAAATGACCAAAGAGCACTTTTACTTTAAGAAAATTAATTAATGCTCTAACCATAGATGTATTTTTAACATGAATCTAAATGCATAACTTCTACAATGTCTTGCGTCAAGCCAAACAAAAACTATTTTATTTTTAGAACTAAATCTCGGTCCTATGAGTTGCATAGCATAGAATATGAGATTAAAGGCCACAATGTTTACAATTTTGTATATAGTATGACTTTTAATAGTTTATATATATATATATTGATTCTATAGTTAGAAGCATAATATGAAATACAAATATTGTGATGCGACAAAGTGCAACTTTATATGAATGTAAATGTTATTAATACTCTATATACGTTGTATGTGAATATTATATATATGTTGATAATTAAGCTGAAAGAGTAGTAAGAAAGTGCTTGAGGTTTTAATTTATATATTTCCTTCAAGAATTAATAGTCCTAATGAGAAGACAAAACTTGATTCGTAAAGCATGACTATCCGAGCTTATCGTTGAGGTTTTCTTCTGGAAACTTCCAGAAGGAACTTGCTTTAATTAATTTAATGAGATTTTGCCTCCACAAGACTGTTGTTCAATGAGATTCTTATAGCACATGCATGCATGCCGCTATGAAGAAGATGATATTTTCTGGAAAATATCATGGGGATATATTTAATAACCATTCACGTTAATCACTAATTAACATCATGTGTATCCGATCAAAAAAATTAACATCATGTGTATGATCGAAGTTGGTGCACGAATACAACATCTTCATATGATAATAGCGAAACTTATAACAAGATGGAATTTAATTAGTGTTTGGGCTGATTTATAGGTAATTATTTATTTATTTTTTAACACTAAACCTAAGGCTAGCTACACATGGATTGAGTTGAGCTGACTACTAACCCAAAGTTTGACTCGGATATGTCTTGGGTTCATTTTTTACCTCAAGACCCAGTCTAATGTGGGACATAAGACCAGGTCAAATTGGTCACTTAAGATTAGATCAGTGAAATAGGTATTATATATTCTAGGATGAAAAAGGACTTGCGATTGTTTTTTAAACGTCATCGGATCTTTTCTTTTTCTTTTTTGGTATAAATGCAAGCATTGATTAATGATTAATACGATTATATTCTTTTTTTGTGAGGAATTAAATTATGATCTTTACTGTTCTATTGCATCAAAGTGATAATATTGAGCCCATCAACAGGGTTTATGTCTAACGGAAGGGGCTAGTCTCTCACAACGTGACGAACCAAGATTTGAATTATCTCCAGGAGAGGTGTCTATATTTAGTGTCTAATAATATCTCGAATATGATTGTTTTTAATAGGAGGATACATGTAGTTTAAAAAAAAAATGATAATATGAGGCCGAATTAATATAAAAAAGTTTAAGCATAATTATGGATCAATCCAACAGCTGATTGGGTAATGATCATGTATCAATTGGGCTTGGTGAAGATAGGCCCACGGGCAGATGTTGACCCTGAGGCCCAATTGCAAATGAATCCAAATAGTCAAGTACTGTTTTTGTTTTTGGTAAACCCAAATAGTCAAAATACTATATGAAGACTTCATATTCCATTGCTTGTATCTCAGTAGTATATGCCAATCATGAGTGTCCTTTTTTTTTTTTTTGCCACATACCAATCATGCGTTAAATGTGTGCTATATATATATATATATATATATATCCGAATATAGGCAAATAAAATTTACTCTCTTTACTATTATTTTGATATATTTTGATATAAACATGTTTGGGTATTTATGTTAATGACCTTTCTGGCAAAAGAAAAAAAATGTTACTGACCTAATGGATGATATCATCCCATGCAATCATCAATATATTATAATAAATTTAAATCTATGGTTAATGTAGTTTTACTAATCATGCATCTAGATGGCAATTTTTTAAAAATGATATAGTTTTTTAGTCAATTTTTTTAATTTAGTTTTATTATTGAAATAAAATTTTCCTCTCCCTATAATATTTTTATTTTTATTTAAACCTCCCCCTACATTTCAAATTTTGAATCATTTAAATATTTTATACACCTAAAAATAAAATAACAATTACCAGTACATTATTATACATTTAATGATTATTTTGCAAAAAAATATGCATAAAATAAGAATTCCTCTGCATTTGGAGGGGGTGCCTTCTAGTTCAATATAAATTCAAAAAGAAAATATAATCATGTTGCTCACTTTTCAAACCCCATGCAATTGTGGGCTACATATCTAGTTTTTATAGAAAAAGTTAAAAATAAACTAAAGTATAATGTAATTTTTTTATTTGTTGAAAAAATGTATATATTTTATAAATAAAAAAATATCATCGAAACAAAATCAATATCAACTCTAAAATTTACAGCTAATTATGCTTTTCACGGAACACATGCAAGACACAGAGCTTATATAGTTTCAGTAAAAAAAAAATTGTATGGCTTTCTCTCTCAAAATTGACAAAAATTAGACTCGCAATCGGAGTCAATTCATGATCAACTATATATTCTATGTGCTCAAAGTCAAAATGATAGAGTTAGTGCAAATAACATATGGCTCAGAATGCTCCATGGATGGTCGCAACAAAGATGTTTGTCAAAGCAGATTTTGCCCATCAGTGAGCAAAGGAGAAGTAAGTGGAGAAACTTTAGGCGTGCTTTATTAGTGTTCTAATAAAAAAAATAATGAATAATTACCAAAAATATGATGAATAAAAATTTGAGTAACACAACATCAAACAGTATGTTTGATTATAACCCCAGGCACATGGCGCAGTGGCAAGTGGATGTATCCTTATTAACAAATTAAGGTTTATAGTTCAAACCCTGACTGCTAAATCACACATTGTATGATGCGATTCATCTCCCTCCATGAGACCCCCTGAGGCAGGGGTGGTGGGATGCTCATGATGGAGCGTCATCCAAAAAAATTAAATAGGTATGATTATCTTTATATAAATAAATTCCTCGTGGATTATATTATATTTTACTCAAAAAATTAATGGCAAACATGAAAAAGTTACCTTATGGCCTGTTTGGTTCATTTCCTAGGTACCCATGGAGTGGGAATTCAGATTCTCTTTCCACACTTGGACTGTTTGGTTGGACATAAGAATAAGAATCTAGACTCCCATGGGAATGAAGATGACCAAAGATTTGGGAGTTAACTTTCCTACCTTAGACCCTAACTTTGTTTATTCCTACCACTAGGAATGGAGACCAAATGACAGAAATAACCTTAGTTATGAAATATTATTCTTAAAATACCCTTCGTAGATTATGTACCCCATTTTCTCTTGAAAATTTTTCATTAATTCATACAAGTTATTTATTGTAATTTTTCTATATATTTTTTTCTTTAAAAATATTTAATTTAAAAAATTTAAAATAAAAAATAATAAGAATTGAAATATACGTAAACTTCCCTTTTATTTTTTATATTACAATTTATATTTAGATATTTTTTATTTAATAAAAATAAAAATATATAAAAACTTAAAATATGAGGTTATTGTCTGAACAAAAAAAAAAGATGTTACCCATTTGTAACTGAAAAATAAATAAAAAAAAGTTACGTTACGAACACAATATTGGAGCAATTGATGTTAGGCTAAATTTTTACTTAGGTACAATTCTGACTTTTTACACATTATTTATATCTCATTCTATCATTTTCTTATATCCAACCAAACAAATTCAAGTTGTTACCTATGTCTTTCATATGGTGAACCAAACAAAATTTTAGCTTACAAGATTCCATTCCATTCCATTCCCAACCATTCCATTCCAATCCATTCCCCATAATTCTATGAACCAAACGGGCCCTTAGTTTTCTGCCTTCACAGCTTGCATGCTTGAGGCATTTTTCTCACAATGGCAAGTGACTTTGTTTTGAACCTGAGATTACTAGAATTTGTCATTAAACATTCTCCTTAATTAGTCCTAACCTTTTCAAATTCTCTATGTACACCCTCCATTTCAAAATATGGGACAAACTCAGTGGAGATTAAAGTTTCAAAATATATGTTAATTTGTAAAAGTTAGTAACCATTTAGCTTTCTTTCCAATTTTACCCATATTTATAATAATATTTAATTATGATAAAGAAGAATGAAAAAGAGTCATGGGGGAGAGAATATTTTTTACCTCTATTTAATGAGGGTAATTTTGGAAAGCTATGAAAAATTTTAAAATGATAAATATTCTCTTAATGAGTGTGAAGTAAATAGATATGACTTATATTTTGAAACATGATAAGTAATTGCTTTCTTAATCTCTATGGGCATATCTATACATATGTATATATATATTACTAAATTAAAAAATTTATATTACTTAAACAAATAAATACTCCTTCCGGTCTTTTTTATTAGTTACATTCTAGAAACTTTTTATGATTCTAAATGTAATTTATCTTTTATGAGTTTTTGAAGTATTAATTACTTTATTTTCAAAATACCCTTATTTAATTATAAGAGATAATATGAATTATTTGAATTTATAGTATTTATTAGGAGTTAAAAATGAAAAACACATTAATTTTAAGATAATTTTAATGATATACTAACAAATTTTTCTTAATTTTGATGAGTTAGTTACCTTAAGAACTAGAGGGAGAAAGATATAAGACATGAAGTAGCAGAACAAACCATTCATTGTATGCATGCAATAAAGGGAATTTACATTTATAAATGACTGACACAAATAAGTTACAATTAAAAAGAAAAAGTTATAAACTTCCTATTTGAACTTTCATTGACCCCGCCGCGGGGGTGGTGATTGGATGACTTTTCAAGTCATCTTCTACATATCACCAATAGAAATCAAGTTTTCTCCTGAACCCACCTCATTTAGGCTTCCATTCTCTCTCCAACAACTTCTGAAATATTATTGTTTAAGGAGAGTGGGAACATTTATGAACGTGGACAACTACGTTAATCAATTATATAATGAATAAAAACCGTCACCTTTATAATTGCTCTTAGACAATTATTTTTTATTGGCTCTATATATGAAGGATGAGATCATTCTAGACAGAAACTACTACACTATGAATCAGGAAAGCATCCTAGGACATGGCTAGCTGCTTGATTAGGTATTACTAGTTCGTTGCTGTGGGGTATCATCATCATGGGTAAGTTCGAATGTTTAAAGAAATTAGAAGAAGTAGTAGTTGTTTGTTGTTGTCTCTGTCAGATTTGAAGCAAACAAATTGTCGAAGCTTTCAACGTCACTGTAATATTCTTCGCCAATATTAATACCACAATTCTGGCCAAGATGATCTGATGATGATCTTATTCCCAAACTTGCTGGTGTGAGAGAGGCAGTGCTAGGGCTATCTAGTTGTGGAAGGTCAAGTTGTTGGTGCTGCTCCAAGCTGATTAAAGGTTGACGAGGACTGAAACTTGCACCTTGAGAGTTATTAGGATGAGTTATTAAATGATGGGTTTGATTCATAATCTCTGAAAATGAAGAAAAGGGCCTTGTTTGGCTCATTTGGTCTCTCAAGTAGCACTGTGCTTCAAAGCCTGGCCTCACATGACTAGGGCTTGGCTTTTTGAATGCTCGGCACACTACCCATCCTTCTTCCTGAGATGAATACCAATTGGTTCAAATTATCAATAATCATACATTTTTTTCATACATTACATGAAAAATGAAGTTAACTGCTATAAATTTCATATTTTATATTAATATTAATTACTACGAGCAATACATATGTTATTTATTGATAATAATAATAATAATAATGATAATAATAATAATAATAAAAGCATGAGTTACAAATATTGATTGATGAGTCTATATGTATAAAGCTTAGCTCACACAAAAAGTCACATGCATAGCAGGTAATATGGAAAAAGTATAAGCATTGTTCTGACTTGTGATTTGCACTTTGTCTCTTGGCTTTTCTGAAAGGCAAAAAGTAGCTTTTAAGAAAAGTGGACATGTATGCATGCTTGAAACATAAGTATTTATATATATAGATAATGAAGATTTCTTCTTATAACTTCGCTTTTTAAAAGATAAAAAAAATTTTGAAGAACCAATATTGGATTAACTAACTACCAGTAAGAAAATGGTTGATCAAGATCTGCCATCTAATTTTCTTTATCTGTAAGATATAAGATATATATTGACTTGAAAACTTTTGGCTTCAATTTAATATATCAACAAACTGATGGTTTATATTATATTAAATAACACACACCTAGGAGTTATTCCTAGATAAGAGCAGGTAACATCTTATCTCTTTATTATCGGTAAGATATTGGAAAAAGAACAAGAAAGGACTAGAAACTTATAATAATGATAAGTTTATAGCACGCAAGATACTAGTACTCTATGTAGTTTTGTTGTACACAAAAACTTAATTTGTTTTATCTAATGTTCCAAATAGACCATACACACCCAGAAATAAGCTGAACTCAATATTGACCGTTAAAGACACATAAAACTTTTTGAATTAAGATCTTTTTAAGAGATTCTGAAACAAAAGGAAATGAGGAAAAGCAGATATATATATATATAGAGATTGATGAATTGGGAATATATATATATATATATATAGGACTTGCCTGAGGAGGGGCATGCTCAGAAGATTGGAGGCGATATTCATGCATGATCCAGTCAGATTTCCGGCCATTAGGGGCACGTCCCTGATAGAAGACAAGAGTCTTCCTCATACCTATGATTCTGTTCTGAGACATCACTGCCTTGTCCCTCCCTGTTGCTTTCCAGAACCCTGCGGCTGTCGCTCTATTCGTTCTTGTTCCTGTTGGATACTTCTTGTCTTTGTGACTGAAAAAGTACCACTCATTCTGTTCCTCATATCCTAGCTTGCATCTATCTGTACGTACATATATATTCATTTATATATAAATATCCATCTATATATGTAAATCTATATAAAGTCGCACTATTCATGTAACTATAAATAATGGGATTTATCTTAGACTCCGTACAAATGCATAGAGTTATTCAGTTAAGATTCATATATTTCTTAAGTTCTGCAATTACAATTTTAATTTATAGACACACACATACACACATGTTATTGAATTATAATTAATGTGAATATTGTATAGTACCTTGTATGTCCCATGGTTCCATTTTGTAGAGATCTAGCTCAACAATAACATCTAGGTTGATTTTGAGTGAGTTTATCTTTCTCTTGAGATAATATCCTACAAGCTCTTCCTCCGTTGGATGAAATCTAAATCCTGGTGGTACACATGATTCCATCTCCGCCATTGATGTTCTCTCCTGAATAATACAAAGGCAAAGTCAATAAAAATTATGCTTATTGAATTTCTTGGCTTTATTTTCCTCTTGTGTACTGTGCTGATAAAAAGACAACAAAACCGTAAGATATATAAAGAAACAAAATTCTGTGGTCCTGAATGTATAATAATGAAGCGGACGATTCAATTCTCCACTCAGCTTTGCTTTTTCATCTTATTGTCATCAATTATTATCGCTGAAAATGAAACCTTATGTATGAATATATAACTCCATAGTGGCTAGCTAGCTAGGGCTGAGATATATGTAGTAGATAGTGATGAAGGTGACCATGATGATGTAACTTTGTCACATTGGACCCAATTCCTCAACACACACATGTGCATTCACAGTAAATGGCAGACCATGTGTGGAACCCACCAATCAAAGAATATTAACTAACAAGAGATCATATACACACCTATATTATTAGTTCTAAGAAGCAGTTCAATTTGCATGAGCTTTTGAAATATATATATATATATATATGTATTATGTTGAGAACAACACGAAAAAGTAGGCCGAAAAGCTTGACTTTGCAGGCAGAAGCAAATATGTCACGATCTTTTCTGAGTGAAGTGCACTTTCATCAACTCGTGGTCACTAGCTAGCTGTTGGTGGAGAAAGACCTGTCCATCTATATGAAACTATGAAGCATGCTAGACAAAAGTTTGAATTTTTCGAATCTAAAGCATGATCTAGCTAGTTTTCCAGAATTAATTGTTAATGGAGGACACAATCACCGCATGCTTGACTCTTGCAACCCTATACTTAACAGCTAATTAATTTGGAAACTTTAATTTGTGTCTATTTCCTAATACTAATGGCGTTACGTTTGGAGTTTCTCTAATCAATTATCATATCGTTACTCTTTGACTCTTTCTTTCCTGTTCAGATTTGGTGTACGCGTTGACACAAACCCACCGAAATATTTGTCGGCCTGGATTGATTCCCCAAGTTTTTGACGATCGAAAACTCAGTTATAAAGAACAGAATCATATATAGCTATCATCAGTAGACATGAATAAACACACACACAGACATATATCTTTATCATGGATCAAAAGCTTTCATTCCAAGTTCTGTAAAAATAACCCACTGACTGACGAAGAATTTAGCAACTCCCTGACAAGTTATGGAAAGAAACTATACATATATATATATGATCAGTTGTACTCACAGAAAACTGGGGTGATGTCATCCTTCTTCGATCTTGAGCTTATGGCGAAGGAGATGATCAAAAGATGAATAGATATAGATCGTTGTGGAGAAAGAGAGGGAGAGAGAGAGAGAGAGATATTAGACTTGAAGGAAAGGAGAAGAAGGTTGAATGTTTGTTAGGAAGAGAGAAAGAGAGAGGCATTTATATAAGCGAAAGGATGTATGTGGAGGGATTGTGGGATGTGCGTTTGTTGTTCAGAAAAGGATCACAGAAGAGAATAATGTATAATATATATAAATAAATATAAATATAAATGAATATTTATAAAAATTGATGATATATAAAACAAAGAAAACATGTTGAAGATGAAGTTATTGATTGCGCGTGGGGTGGCAGATAGATAGAAGGGGTGTTTTTGTTTGGACGGCGTGCACCCAGAATTCACGCCACCCCCCCAACACAAATTTCTTTTTCCTCCACTTTTATCTTTCTAAACAAACCACACTCTACTCTGCCCTCTCTACATATATGTAATACTTTTTTCCTCTTGCATTTCATACATATATATATATATATCATTTTAATACTAAAAGTTTATTATGTTTTTGTTTCGGTGATAAATTATGGTTTACTAAATTACCTTAATTTGTGATTTGGTCAAATTAAACTCAGTTTTTCGATCCCTCTAACTTCAACAAAGTGCTTCATTCAACTCCCAGTTTGTCCCTTGTGTGTCTGTGTCACTGAAATGTTTTGATCATTATTTGTAGGATTAACTTGACATTTAGTAAAAAAATTATGCACGTAAGTACACTCAGTCAGATTTAATACTTATTTTGTTTTAAAAAAATTGAATTCGAAGCATTATAATTAAATAAATCACAATCCGTTTAATCGAAAAACGCAAATAAGTCAATGAAACATAAATTACAGGAGAATAAATTTATTTTTTGCCAATCCAAAGAGATAAATAGTTACCCCAAAATATTTCATCCTTAAAACTCGTATCATTTAATCTTATAAGGCAGATGGCGGAACTCAGAAATTATACTTCAATATATATATATATATATGAAATAATACAAAATATTTTTAATTAAATAACAAAGAAACTAAGACTAGGTTTTTTTCTATTCTTGAAGTATTTGTCTATCCATTTTTACTTGGCATTGTATGAAACACCCCCCCGCGACACCCCCTTCCCAAAAAAAAAACACAATGTAGGGTTTAAGTTGTCGTGTGTGTTTGGTGCGCCGTCCCTCGACATTTGGCACCACTACTAACCTGACATCTAGAAACTGTCAGTTTCTGGGAGCTGTTACTATCAAAGCTTTCATAATTTGGGTCTCTGTTGTGTTGTTTTCTTATGCATTAATTTATGCTTACCACAACACCTCCTCCATGTTCAGTTATTGTCACCTTTTTCTCTCTCGTTCTAATCTACCCAGACCAGATATATATATATATATATACACATAGTTAATGGGCATAACATGTTCCACCCAAACCTTCTATCTTCTTAGGAAACCATAAGCATTAATTAAAATGATGATATATATATATATATGTATATGTGGAGAATATATATATATATATCAGTAATTAAGATGATTGAGAGAGTATTGACTGGCTAGAGAATTGTTATTATAAAGGACGAATTTCATGATTACACTAAACCTGTTTATCAAGAAAAGATAACAGAAAAAGAAATGAGATTTTCAACCACTTCAATATGCCTCCCCTCTTCCTGTTTAGGATTTCAATATCAAAATTGATAAGATGAGACTCCTGAATTAAAAAAAAAAAGCTTGAGTTGTAGATGCTTTTTGCAATCTTCAGTGTATGCTTTTGACTTTTTTTTTGGGGGGGAGGGGGGTGTGGGGAACTTGTGTGACCACGGACATACTACTTATTTAGGTAAAAGGACTTTTTGCAAGAAATTAAAATGACGCAGGATCGATAAAGAATAATGCAAGATGAGTAAGAAACGATCCATAAGTTGTTTCCGTGGTCCCTATAATTAATTCTAAAAAAAATTTGTCAATTTGTAATGGAATTTGCAACCGAAATTTCACAGATATCTATCTATCCCAAAAATTTTGCAATGTCCTGATTTACGAAAAACCAAACTGTCACAAAATCTGTCAAAATCATTTTCCATCACAAATTTTCCTAATTCCGTCATAAATCTTATGCATTAATGTTGTACATGTGTTTCCCCTATGTGTTTTTTCTTCGTTTTATAACAGGGTTTCAGGTTTTGCCTTTTGTCAGTAAGTTCGGGTGTTTGATGATTTTGATGTACTTATTTTATTTAACTACTAATATTCCTTCGTCATATAAATAAGGGTTTATTAATAAAACATTATATATGCCTTCCTCACGGCTTTTCATTCCGTACTGTCAAGTCATGAACCAAATTTAAAAGTTTAAGTTACAACAGACCGTTTGTTTTTATCCTAAAACAGAAGTTAAATGATTTGAATATTGAGAAAGAAACCTCTGTTTTCTAATTTTTTTAATATATATATATACATACATATATCTATATCCCTTCCGAAAAGTATTAATACTTGAAACACAAGGTTTCTTGCAGAGCAATGCACTCTTTTGCTATATATTATAAAAAGTGATGGTGAACATATATACGTGGAACGAAAAGGTCTTCTATGGATGGTGTTCTCTCTCTATATAAAATATTTATATATAGTGCCTACACACATCGTATTTCTTTTGTTTGTGGCAGCAGAAAAGAAAGGAAACATCATCTACAAGTATTATATATATATATACAAGAATATTATAATAAGACATCGTTTTCATGCGAGTGTGTTACGAACCACTCAAAAATAATTTTTAGTCCTATTCGTTTTATTTACAGATTAAGCTCACGACAAGATGAGGTTCCAATTATATATAAGTACTTTTTTTTAAATAAAAAGGCTAGGACAAGCCTAGGAAATTACACTAAATAATTCAGTACATAATTATCTTTTTCTTTACTATGATAGATTATAGATCTGCAATGTATTGAGAGTTGATAAAAAATAATAAAGTCTTTATTCATTACATGGTATGCTAAGCTAACTAATTGGCATATATATGTACTTTCTTATAGGGTTTAATATCTTATTTCCAAGTGGACCCATTTGATAAATAAATAAATAGCTCAGACAAATAGGTAATTGTTTAATTGGGATGGATCATTTTTATACTTCATCAGGACGTGGAATCGAGTTTTACTACAGATAAAATGATCTCATAAATGGATATTATATAAGCATATAATTATTTGTTACAAGTCTATCAATTTTTCATGCATCAAATTAAATAAATCGATAAAAAAAATTGTAGGACGTGTATGAATCCCATCCGCTAATTTGAAAGAATAGTCATCAAATGCCTAAGGCTTGTACAGAAAGCTTACTAGCTATAATATATATATATATATACACACACTCCCACAAACCCCTACTATTTAACTAAATACAACTTGTCTCTCACCAAAAAAAGAAAACTA
Organism: Adenanthera pavonina; assembly: GCA_026686845.1. Classification (NCBI taxonomy): domain Eukaryota; kingdom Viridiplantae; phylum Streptophyta; class Magnoliopsida; order Fabales; family Fabaceae; genus Adenanthera; species Adenanthera pavonina. The sequence goes on along the minus strand of JAIVEN010000001.1, from coordinate 44,057,200 downwards.
AATACCACTTGTCACTATACCTATAAAATTAATTCAGGAATTTATTAATTCTGACAGTGACGTCATTTTGTCGCATCACTTGCCTACACACACATCATATATAGACTATTTAATTTAAGTATTTATGAGAACTATGATATGGCTTTTTTTAAAAAAAAAAAATTCTAGGTGCTACTTCATTCGAAGGTAGTTGGATGTATTTTAACTAGTACATTTCTAAAAATTAATCAAATTAAAAGCCAGTCGATCAGTCATGTTAAACAAAAACTAAGATACATCATACAGCCATGACCGATGTAAAAGATTCAATAACCATAATGTATAGTTTAGAGTTTCGGGATTTGTGATTGTAACGTAAATTTTAGAATCATATCGATATATTGTTTTACGCGTGTGTGTCTCTGTAGATATAAAAATATTAAAGTTCAAAATTAAACTTTTAACATTGAATTACAAGGGAAGGGTTGTGTGTGTGTGTGAATGCGTATCCAAAAGATTAGGCGGGTTTGAATGGATTATTTTAAGTCAAGACGATAATTTTTGTTTCTGAACGTTGCAATTATCATTCGATCATACGTATTATTTTCTCTATTGCCAAAAAGATTTGGCCATAATTAAGAAAAGAGGTAACTGTTTGAAGCATAATTATTAGGTCTAAACTCTATAAAAAATTGTTTAGCTGTCATCGTTGCTTTCTTCTAGAGGAGACTTACGTCTTGTATATATAGTATATTATTTCCTATCTTCCATGACGAAAGAAGTTTAAAATTTGCTTCAAATGTTGGGGGAAAAATGCAATTTCTCATGATGATGCCAATAGTACTATAGAAACAAAAGGAAAGCTGGAAAAATAATTATAAAATTAGTTCAATTTCAAACTGAATAATTACGAAAATAAATACTTAATCAATATATACTTAGTGTGGAAAAAAAAAGCAAATGGAAATAGATGTTCCTTTCTTAATTCAATTTATTCACCATTATGGAGGGAACAAAGGAATAACTATGGGAGAAAACAATCATAAAATCTTTTTTTAAAGGATTTAATTTGATGTATGTATATTAAAAAATCATAAATATCTACAATTGTTGGGTTAAGTGAAAGTCTTTTAAATACGGTATCAAGTCTCGTAAGTGAAAAAATAACGTCCAAAGAACTTTCCTTAATTTGGTGCTAGACATGGCTGGAATCTATATTAGATGATAATAGTTAGATATATCCAGGATTGATGATTCTCCTAAAAATATAAATAAATAATTAATTAAATATAATTGATAAGCTTAGGTTTAAGTGTTTGTTGAGCCTTTTATGTGCTCGAAAGAGAAACTAGCAAAGGCAATCAAATCTACAGGGAAAAAATTAATTGAACACGAAAAGTATTCTTTGCTTCTAATTCTATCTCTATCTCTTTCTTTTCTGTGGTGTTCATCAATTGCTTGTTTACGAGCGTTGTGATCTAAGGTTGTGGCCTAGCGTGGTTTGTATTAGCTTGCAAATTACTGCAAACCTAGACTAGAATTGCAGCTTCCAATCTTAAAATCGAAACGACAACTATGAACTGTATTAAATTATTTATCTTACGATGCCCCATTTTGTTAGATATATCTTCTCCACACCCCCCCCCCCCTCTCTCTTAAAATTTTTGAGAGAATAAAAGGAAGCAGAGACAAAGGTTCTTGACTACGTAAGCTTCGCTCATTCTGAATACGTTGAGATGACCTATTGAAGAATTCTGAACTTTTCATTAATCACTTTTTAGTGAAAAACTATACATATACGTTTTTTTAATGTATTATATAGAATATGAAAAATAAGTTACGACTAATAAACAAGTCCCTACTAAACTCATGCAGCATATAAATGATTGAGATTTCATATGAATGAAAGTGATTTTACTAAATGAGACAATCCAGGTTGATGTTAAAAAAAAAAAGCTTCTATTTCTCACTCCAAAAACAAGGAGAAAACATATAATAATTAATTACTCAACTTGATAATTTTTTTCGACTTAATCCGTACCCTTCCTCTTTTCCATCATGAAAGCACTTTGAAACAAAAAAAAATATAAGATGAGTATTTTTTTTTTTTGGGAGTAGGGAGGTCCCGCTTCTTACTCATTTCATGGTTAACTAAATTACTTTCATCCATGTATAAGTTTAAGATAAATCGTATTATTCATAATTTATAAAAATATGAATTCTTATAAATTTTATAAATATATAGAAATCATGAAATTACTATGGTGCAATCTCATGTTGATGTATAGCATTTTCATGATTTTGAGTGAAAACTTCAATCTCATTATATTGTTCGATGGAACAACTATGTTTAGATAACAAGCTTTATAATTTCATCCAATTTCAAAATATCACTTTAAATTATACCATGAAATCAAGATTATTTTTATTTTCTTGATACATATTCATTATATATTGTTGATTTTCTTGTTATGGAATGTGAAGCTCAAAATTTATACAAATTATCCATTTCAAAATTCAAACATATCTTGTTTGTAAAATTTTTCAATAGAAGTTATCTTAATTAATATAGTATACCACTCACCCATTATTTGTTATGGTTTTAATATTAAATATAGTCACGTTTTGCCATGCAATTCTATACGGAGTCTGAAAAAATGAATTACATTATTCATAACTTGATAATAATATGGCTTGCTATATATTTTATATTATATATTTGATTGATTGTTCATATAAAAATTGATGAAGGAAATTAAATCAAAATATTCAAATTAATCATAATCTCAATATTGCAGCATTTCATACATATACGCACATTGCCTATGTGTGAAAATTAGATTTCATATTAGTCAAATTAATTAATTATTACCAAGACTCAAACACAGGTTAAAAGAAGTCCATTCTGTTAAATACTTTCATATTCTGCGGAATAAGTCACCAGACAAAGCATGAGCCTGATGTAAAGATTATGTCAATTTGAAAACGTTGCTAAACAAAAAAGTTAAAAGTTTTTGAATTGTACAATGAAGAAATTCTAATTAATTTAAAAAAATTCCAATTTTTGCCAAGAAATAGAAAAACAAATTCCATATATAAGAGATCAAACACAAAACATGGGTCCATCTTCACGGGAAATCATGAACCCGGTATCTGAGAAAATCATCACTATCAGATATGATCTACCGACTATACCTTTTCAATAATATTTTAATGCAGTAATTATTGTGATAAGCTAGATCTTCCACTCCTCTGATTGGTCATTTCACTGTATATCAAAGTTCGATTAAGATATTAATACTAGTTAAGAGAGCTGGAAATTCTCCTGCCCTTAATCATTTCGGACATGCAACAAAAATTAAGCCTAATTATGACAAAACTACGAACAAGAACAAAACCAAAAGGGCTAATAATATATGTATGGCAGACAATTAATCGAAGACAAGAAAACAAAAAACAAAACAAGGCTTATTATTATTATGGGCGCGTGAGGAAAAAGAGTTTGAAACGTAAGAGGATTTTGTGCTAGATTCGGCAGGTGAAGCTGATGAACTCAAAGCTGTGTCTGAAAGTGAATGATGTAGCAATTGCTTAAAAGTGCATATATTGTACAATTGGGTGGGGCATTCACTATTCCTTTCTATGTGTAATGCTTTCAACTTATAACTGAAGCTTGTTATTGTTACTGCATGTGCACAACTATTATGCTTTGTTCTTTCCAATCGAGTCCAATATATTTATCTTCTGCCTAAGTTTCATGAAATTGTAGGGTTTAAACCCAGTCATATATGGTAATTGGCCAAAAAAAAAAATCTGCCATAGAAAAAGTAAGTGATAGTAAAAAGTAAATGTTAGCTTAATTAGTAGTTTCAAATCAGAGCTTAAGGTGTACAACTACATTAGATACTTGTTGGGAGCCTTTAAAATCACTCACATGATCCTACCCCACCCATTTTGGATTAATTGAAATCCAATGTAACAACCGATATGTTATAATGCTATCTTTTGGTTATTCTTGCTTAAGCATTTCTCATTCCCTCAGTAAATTTATATCTAATTAATAAGCTAATAAGAGTTGGTTTAGTTGATAATAAATACTAGATCCATACTTTATAAGGGTAAGTTTGAATGTTACTATCAATATGAGGACTTCATTAGTGAATAATTTGTAAGTGTCTTTATAAATACTATAAATTGTTAAATCTGTTCTAGTTTTAATAAACCTTTGAAACCCAATTTATTAATATATTTTAGGTTGATTTGTCCTTGAAAAATAAATGAATTAAGCTAATTATGTTAAGATATAAGGTATTTATATGAATAAGTTAATTTCCTTTATCTTTTATACGCCCAATATATATACTAAAAATATATTATGATTTGTGAGGATCTCGTTAATAAAAAAATTTATAAATATATCTGTAAATGTTCTAAATTGTGAAACCTATTTTAATCTGGATGAACCTCTTGAACCCAACTTATAAACATATTTTAAGTTGATTGGTCCGTAAAAAACAAATGAATCAAGCTGATTATGTTAATTAACATATATAAGGTATTTATATGATTAGGTTGATTTCCTTAATTTTTATATACCCAATATATACACTGAAAATCTATTATATAGCAGCTAGCTATCATGAAGGCGATATTAAGAAAATAGAAAAGTATTCACAAGGACCACCACTAGATATATTTAATTTTCTGGAATAGTATAGGTATATATAATTGACATGAGAGAAGGGAGAAAAAAAGAGGAGTGATGAATCTAGGTTTCAGTGCAAGCATCAAGATCACTTGCGTGTGAACAAGAACATTTTATTGGCTGGGAGGGAAAAGGCACATTATTAAGAAAGCATGCAACATAAGGAAGAAATAGTAATCATGGTGAGATATATATATATATATATATCTTGTTCCCTGATTTTAATCAATACTCTTCTGCCAAACAAAGAGAAAGAATGTTCCTTTCTTTCTTTCTTTTTCTCTTTTGTTATTTCGTTCTTCTTTCACTTCCTCTACTTTTTCTTCAACATAATGTTTCACTCAATCAACATATTTCCCTATATTGAGTCCAAAACAATGTAATTTACTAACTACTATTCACTAGGGCTGCAAATTGGGCATCCTGCATGCCAAACTCATGAATAAATACTGTAACTTGATATTAAGCTAAGGTATGTATTGTTATTATTTTGACACTTTTATGAATTTTTATATCACTTCTATAATCAAGAATATAATTTTATTCTAATTTCATACTCCTCTCTAAAATAAAAAATAATAATGATATCATTTTTTACAGATAAAAAGATTCTATAGCGTTTAAAATTCAAGTATAGATGTATTGTATTTGTTGACTAATATATATGACATGCACATCAAACACAGGAAGCAATGGTTCGGTCCCAATATTGATTTTTTTTAATTATTTATAGATTACTCACTAACAAAATCCTTATATTAGCAGTGCAATTCAAACACATGCCCTAATTGGATATGAGTCACTCCATCCATTCCATATTATAAGAGTTCTTTTATGACCCTTATTTGGTGGTTCAAAATATAAAAGGTTATATAATTTTTAGTAAAAATTTATTTTTTACCCCTATTAATTATTATCTCATAAGTTGGAAAAATAGAGAGATGATAAATTTTCAAAGCAACTTTTATTAATAATTGGAATGTTAGATTTTTTTTTAGAATTTTAATATGTGCAACTAACTTTTCTTAATAAATATGAAATAATTTAAAACCTCTTATAATATGAATTGGAGGGATTATGTCATAACCATTTGGACCAACCTTTATCGGCTATTACTCTCTCCTGTTCCATTTATAATGGAAAAAAACTACTTCACAAATATTAAGAAAATTAGTTTTAGTTAGTTAAACTTAATTAAGTTGTCTCATATTTAAAATTTCTTTCAAAATTACTTCTACTTAATTTAATATTAATTTAAATTACTAATATATTTAATCCCTCTTACATAATTAATGAAGGAAAATTTTTGAAAAAAAATTTAATACATCATTAACTCCTTTTTTTTCCTTATATTTAGGATCACTAAAAGAAAAATTTTTTTCCTTCTAAATAGGATTGGAGGGAGTAGTAATGTTATATTTAATTTAATGATTAGAAATAAAAAAATTATCTTTTATTGAGTTTTTTTTTTAAAGAAAAAAAGCTTGTTCCAATGCGGAAAATTGTTCAAAAATTACTTGAGTAAGAACCCTAAGTGTGCTTATGTACATAGTCAACCCAAATGGATTGTGAGCAATAAATGGCATTAATTAATCATTAAACTCAGAGTAAGTCCAAGTGAGATTAATTGATAATCAATTTGTCACTATCATGGGCGGTCACCAACTTGTGTCAAAGGAGGTGGCATTGCACCACTGATATGCTACCAGAGTGGCCTTAATAGGAACTTGCAATACCAACCAACATATATGCCTTCAACTCTATTAATTAATTATATATATATATTTATGATATTCTCTAATACTGCTTTGCTTTACTGAGATTTTGGACCAAATATCAATTCGGAAATGATGCTTGATATGATTATATCTCTATATGGGGTTAGCATTAATTGGCACAGACCCAAAAATTAAATGGCATCCAGATATTAAAGTCAAGCTTCATATTGCATTTTCAAATCCAAACGAGGGTGAATATACATTTTTATCTTTCTATTGTTATGGACTAAGAGTATTTTCTACTAATAATAGATCAGATTAATCTCTTTCAGAGTACTAAAAGTAAATGATAGACTTATTTCAACTAGATTTGTTCCATACATAAATATTGAGAATCGAACCCTCAACCACTTATTTAAGGGACAAAAATTCTTATCACTCATACAAACTGAAATTGTTAGAGTATACAATTTTGTCTTTTAACGATTCATAAAAAAAAAAAAAGTAGGACCTCTTACGTAGTTCAAAAAAATCTACAATATCATGATATATAGGTGAAGTTCTGTTACATGTAATAATTAAGTAAAAATCTAAAGGGAAAGAGGCAGCTCCTTTACGTGAGTCTTACTACACAAACTTACAAAAAAGGTTTCACATAATGACAAAACATAAGGCTAAGTAAGTAGCTAAGCCTTTTTTATTATATCCCTTATAAGCAGAACACGGAGAATCTTTCATATTTTTCACCTTCTATATAGTGCTAGATAGAAGCATACATGAAAAAAGAATCTAAGGTTGTAGGGTAGTAATTATTTAGGTGAGTCTCTCTTTCTTTTTGATTGAAACAGAGCAAGGGGAATGGATATACATAATTAACTAATAGATTGATGGGAACGCAGCCGCAGAAAAGAAACTATTGGAAGGCCATTGAGATGATAATAATGGACATATATGGACTCAACTGTTACAATAAAAATAATAATATTGGAATTTTCTCATTATTTTGGTGTGGTGGGTTTGCTTCATCCAACGAGAAATAGTGCAGATGAAGCAAGTTTAGCCTTTTTTCCCCTTTTGGGGCGGTTTGTGGGACTGGTTCCAGGTTGGTCTGCTTCATCCAACACACACACACACACACATATATTTATAATTATAATTATAATATGAGTAGGGTTCTAATCCTCTTACGATGCTATTGGAGTTTCTGTTGGTGTTAGTCCTACATAGATGTCATTGTTGTTATCTATTTTTATAATTATAACTATATATATTTTTATCTTTGATATTCTATTATTTAGTTAGCATGATTATTGATTGTTAAGTAAATCTGATATTCTCGGATAAAACTCAACAATACTATCAACCGATAAGCAATATGATACACTGTTAGTAGCACTGTACAATATTCCTATATAATTCATTTTTAGTTTCGACTTTCTTTTCATCGTATCCATGTGTGTGGATATCTATGTGCTTTTTTTAAAAAAACAAAACCTTCTAGATGAAAAAGGACAGAGCGCATATATATATATATATAGAGAGAGAGAGAGAGAGAGAGAGAGGGAGAGATTTAAGCTTAATTAACTCTAGTAAGCATGACAATGACATGTCTTCTGTCGCAACCTACGTTGTTGCGTATTTATTTATTTATTTATTTGAAAAATAAAAAGGGTCTTAAGAATGTGGAAGTGTTGTAGTCATAGATGATGGATCGATGATTACCTGTGGGGGATTATTCCTTTTGTCTGCTTGCTCGTGCCCTTAGCTCCTATATATATTATGTTTGTATAATAATAATAATAATTACTTGAGACAAGTATTGTTCTTTTTGGGGTTTTATATTATATCAAAACCACCAAAGAAATATTGGAATATGCCCCGTGTTGGGGACATTTATATAGCAAACATATTTATTTTTTTCTTGACTTTGTAAACTTAACCAACAAATAGTTTGCTATAATTAACCTTTTTTTTTTCAAGTCAACTTATGAAATTGGACAAAACCACTTAATACATGTAATAATTCAAAGTTTTTACCTCCTAACCACCTAAGTCCAATTACCACTTCATTCCCATGTATCTTTTCGTATCTTTGTGGCCGTGAATTGCAATATCTTGTGATATGTAGATCAGGAAATCAACATATAAGAAACTTTTGAGTTTTTTATCAACTATGTGACAAAACATAAATAGAAACAATATATATATATATATATGTAAGGGGAAAAACTCATTTTGATAATCTCTTTATCTCAAAAAAATTAGTCTCTGACTATCAATTAAATATATTATATTTATTCACACACTTTTGACACTTTATTAGGTTTAGGGGTAGTATAAAAACTATCGCTGAAATTGTCCAATATTAGTAATATGGCTCTGGAAGACTCAGTCACTTACAAACATTTTTTTTAACACCAGTCAACTTACAAACATTAGTGATATGGCTGTGGATGACCCAGTCAGTAGTCACCTTGGTGCTTAAGAGAGTATTGCCAATTTTCTTTTCAAAAAAAAGTATTGCCATTTTTGAAATAGTCTTTTTTTTTTCATATTTTAAAGGAGGGAAATACAATCTACTTCTATTTTTCTTGGGAGCAAGTCCTTGCACCTTTTTATTTTCTTTAAGATAAATGAAAATTTAGGTGCAATTTTTAATATGACAAATTTGCTTATTTTAGCATCACTAGTACCATTTGCCAGATCCACCCAAGAATAAAAAAAAAAAATCATGCATCATAATATTTAGTGCTTGTATATATATAAGGACCATGGTTCAGACTCTGTTTGACACTTTGATGTGGAATTCACATGAATCTTACCATTATACGCATATTCACCACATGGTTTCTATATTTATTTCAGTTTCCATAATAGAGGGAAAAGGTTTGAATTAAATTTTAAATTTTTAAAAAACCTAAACAAATTTTTTATTACTATTCATACATATTCTACCTTTACCACTTGAGCGAACTTTAGATGGCAATTAAACTTAAAATGTTGTCCCTTCTTTTACATTCTTCCCCATCTTAATATACCTCCAGAGTATACATACTTCATCACAAGATATTATAAACTAAGGTTCCGTTTGGCTTGCTGGAATTGACAACCATAGAAATGGAAATGGAAATGGAATTGAAATCCATCATGTAGTTTGTTTGGCGTGCCATAATCAAACTTCCATAGAAGTCTACTTCCTTCAAAAACCCTAGAATCGGCTTCCATCATCTGGCATATGAAACTCCCCTCACTTCCATGGAAATGATATTTGGTGACCACGTTACCCCTCCACATTTATCATACTTTTCCCCTTCGACTTCAACTCCCCTCCACCAACCCAACCATCAACAGCAGTGGTGACAACATCCTCCATAGATGGAGACAACAATGGCGACGCCTCTCCTCCTCTCTCCCCTTCAACTTCGACTCCCCTCCGCCAATGTACCCATCAATGGCAGTGGTGATGACATCCTCCATAGATGATGATGTGACGCCTCCCATCCTCTATCCCCTTTGATTTTGACACCCCTCTATTAGCGATTCTCCCCTTCTCCTCCCTCTCAAGGTTCAAAGGCATCTTCAGCTACAATTTTTGGTTGGCAATCTTGCACAGATTTTTGGATTCAACGGATCTGGAGATTTCTCTCTTCATATGATGGTTTGTTTCCATTTTCAAGCTCGATTGTCTTGATTTCCTAGCTGTTGGTGCCTGTTGTGATTTCAAGCGATGATGGTTGACAACAATAGAGGCAAGTGAAAGTTCACCATCGATGGTGTTTCAAGCGATGATGGTTGACAACAAAAGAAGCAAGTGAAAGTTCACCATCGATGGTGTTTGAATGGTTACCAATTCTAGATTTTAATTGCTTAGGTTCACCGGAATTGGTGGTTGACAATGGTCATGGCTTTCGGTGGGTGAGGACGATGTAAAAATGGTTGATTTCAGCAAATAGATTTTTTTTACTTTTAATTAAAAAGGATATTTTAGTGTTTTGGCATTATAAATATAAATACTAAATAAAAATTATGTAACATTTCCATTACCATACCAAAAGCACTTTTAAACTCTACTTCTATTTCCTCTTCCGCTTCCATTTCCACCTTATTCAAAATTACTTCTGTAAACCAAAGGGGGCCCTAATGAATTATATATATATATATATATATATCAAACACAATTGAATAACTCATACAAGACATGGTTATATGTCTTCGTACGATTAATTTAGATTACATAACTTCTGCAAACACATCAACTGAAGAACCCCTCAATAGTTAAATCACTATGCTTATTATCATTAAAATGTCACCCACATTTGCCATTCTACCCTGAGATAACTTTATGGCGCTCCATTTTCAGATTCAGAGAACCTTGGTACATCTTTGCTCTGTGAGACAAAAAATTGATCAGCTATAATTCACTAGCATTTGTTAAAAAATTTCTCACTTCTACGCCTAAATTATGGCCTAGGTTCAACATACAACGAATGTATAAATTTTTTGGTCACTTGGTGGCAAACCTATATAATTATAATGTATGTCATCCATCACTTTTCATATCAGAGGAAAATTCTACAGCATATCTTACTTTCTGCTTTTCTAAGCTCTGTACTGTGCTTTAAGATTGACTTGGTTTGAAATCTCAGGATGAAGTTAGTAAAGTTAAAGCGTTAATGTGTCAAGAATTCATCCCAAGAACCATCGTAATGGCATGAGAAATTCTACAATATTTTACAGCATCAACAGATAAAGCACTAGTCATGACAAAACAAAAAGGAAACCTTAAAGAATAGCAATGCAGAGTCATCCAACATACTATATATAACATTTAAAAACCATATATTTTAAATGAAATTCATACTGCAAATCAAAAGCTTCACATTCATGTAAACATAATCATATCCATTAAAATAAGAAAACTCCCCTTTGGGCACAGAATTCTAATCAGAATTTTGCCATTTTGAGAGCCATAATTAAACAGAAAGGCATACAATTGATATCGAAGTAACAGGTAAACGTTGAAAGCATAAGAACTACACTATATCCCAAACAGTGTTGGGTGATTCAATCAGGTGAAGATAAGGGAACCTGACAGGGGAAATTACATTTTAGACCTTAAGGCCATAGAATCATTAACCTTGAAAGCTGAACTCCAATGATTGAACTCTATCTCATCATATCAAACTCCCGTACGCAACACTTCCTTGCATCAAATGGTAGCTCAGTCAGCAAAGGTCTCTGACTATATTTCATTTAAACCTAACACCAGCATAAGCATAGTTCATGCAATGGGATCAAATTTCCATTTACCTTTATTGTGTGGATCTGAACACTATGTGCGACATTGACTAATGCAGCTACAAGTCTCACAAGGCCATGAGGTTGCAAATAAGTTGAAACAGTAGTGAATATTGAAGCGGGGACGCCAAATAACCTTCCCTTGCTAATGTTAGTTAGATTGAAACCGGATATAAGCATTTGGGAAACTAACCACAAAGGCTAGGTCATGAGATTGAAAAGCAAAAGGCTATATAAAGCCCACATTCAAATTTCCTACTCCTGAATCCTGATATGAAACTCTCGAGTCCCATACCCAACAAAATCACTACAGAGATTCCACAACATACAATTGCTTGATCAGGAAAACTTATTAAGGCCATGAAAGAAACGATGTTTTCTCCTCTTTGAGTGTCTATGAGATTCTTTTGTCATGACATAGGGTACAAAATGTACCTGCATGGGCAAAAGGTGCCAGTGATTTATTACAAGACTGCTTCAAGACACAAGACATCATTCAATACAAACAAAAGACACGTAACTTAAATGAATTTGCAGTATTCAAATTTATACCCAAAAGATACAAACAGAATATCTTTAAAAAAGTTCATACAAAAGTAATGTTATAAAAGGAAGAAGCAAAGAAATGACAACCAGCATACTAGCTGATTACTGATCACAGCAAACCTCTGATGGCAGGGTTTCCTTGAGCTGAATCAGTATGTACTTCAATATCAGAAAAGAAACATAACTAGTAGAAATGGCATGCACCTATTTGATAACACAATGTAACATGTAAACAAATTAAATGAGCTTTTTAAGAGAGAAATTATGTCTGAAGTGCCCACAAATACGTGAATAAGCATAATTCCATTCCACAAGAAGAAAGATTTTTTCAAGATTCTATGAAATTAAAAGCTTGAACGTAAAAAACAAAAAAACAGAGAGAATGCCACAAGAAAGCAAATAAAAAGATCAGAAAAAGAAAATCCTTTTAAAGACAAAGTTTATGGGCAAACCTGAGCATTATTTCGAATGCCAAAATCCTGAAGCACAAAACCATCATCAAGAAGCTTGTCATTATGGTATGACAGGCAATAATTTGCCCATATGTGCTTCCTGCAATTCCATTATTTTTACAGAGAAAAGGAAATGAAAACTAATGTCAATATTTTGATCTGTTTCTCTTTTTTAGACGAACCAGAGATTATACATTTTGGAATACAGAGTCAAGCAAAAACTTAATATCCAAATATTAGCTTTTTCTAACAAATTTTCAGCCATTGCTTATAAAAGTATCTAAAAAATAAATTTAAAAAAAAAAAAAAGAAACTCTGTCTCACCAAGATATATGGCGGTGACCCATCTTGGATTGTTCCATGTCATTTACTTTCTTCTTAATTGCAAGTTTCAAATCCTTGACAGTTGCTGAATTCATCACTGCCACATCTTCACCACCAACATCACAAGAGTCAACCCCATTGAGCATTAAATTTTTCCCATTTCCCCATTCATTTTGCAGGGAAACAAACTGAAAAAGCAGTGTAAGTAGGCTCCCAAGTAAGAAAAGGTGTGGGATGAAAGACAATAATTACCAAATGATGTCCCATCCAATTTGAGAACAGAAATGCGCATGGCACTACCCAGCTCAAGGTTGATGAGAGTGTCCACATCAGCCAAAGTTGGCTTCTTTGGGACATCTGCAAGTATGGGATCTTCTAGCAGGGTGGCTAGCATTGATTGAAGTTTTGCCTTCTTCACACTGCTGTTGCTATATTCTCCCATTAGTTCTCAAGATCCCTTATACTGCAAAGGTCTGCATTTTTCAGGGAGCAGCTCAAAAAAGGAAAGAAAACCTCACCATCATTTCTTGATTGAAGCATATAAGCTCAAATCTATAAGATTCCTAACACAGCAAATTTTCACAAATCTATCACTGACTTAGTATAATCATGAGTCATGACCCAGTTCATTCATATGCAAAATGCTTCTAGAAAATTCTTTCAATAACACCACATGGATGATCCAAACTACATCCGGCAACAGTTTGGGACCAAGGGATGCTCAAGGTCACACACTTCAACTTTAATTGATATATATATATTTATATATATGAAGTCAAATCATTTCAAACGCAATTGATAAAGTTCATATGCATTTACGACCAGACAAAGTCATGACTCATAATATTTAAAACAGGGCAAATATCTATCACACTCAATCATAAAATGAATTTGAGAGTAGTGCATCATGGATGTAAGTGATTCATGATTTCCGCCTCTAATGTAAGTGAACCCTTCGCAACCCCATTTGGCATGTAATATTCACCAAAAAGAAACCAAATTTTTTCAGCTTAATAAATTCGCCGTTGCAATCCAATTATGAACAGTACTCGATTCAAATACGTTTTCGTCAATGGCGTAGCAGCAAATAGAGCCAAGTCCCAAAACCACCACGGCAGTATAGCGGACAGCATGATGGCCGCCAAATTCGGAATTCAATAAATGCATGAACTTCCGGTGGCAAGCAACCGTAATTCAGATCAATAAGACATCTTGAACTCAAGCATGCTTTAGTAATTATGAAATAACACCCATGGAATTTCCTACCAGGAAAGCCCGCATAACCAATAAAAACCATGGTCCTTCACACCAAGAATACCAATTTTCACAGTGGGCAAAGATATAAAGACGGTACCTGTGCTGCTTCACGTCGATGCCTCCCAGCACTGCGCCGCCGCCATCGAATAGAGGTTCTGATGTCTGGCGGGTAATGGGTTGAAATTGGAAATTGAGAGTTGGCCCTACTAGACTGTATGAAAGCCCTTGTTTTTTTTTTCTGGAGTAAAAGGGAAAAATCTATAGATTGTATGAATCATAAGAATCGGTACAAACAAAGCCAGCGAAACAACAAAAGCAACAAAAGTCAGGGCGCCCCTAAATCAAAAAGCTGGAGGGCGTCTCCAGCAGTGAGGGTGTGATTTACAAATCTTCTGTTGCAAGCCCCACCTGCTTAGGGTTAATGTTCTCAATGATTTCTGGTAAAAAAAAAAAATCTCAATGATCCGGCTACAAGGGGCGCATGAGAGAACCGGGGACTTGATCTATCAGGGATGAGAAGGCTCCAGATTTCTCCAGGTCATATGTCTTCTGCATCTATGACAGTTTCGTACTCAATAGTGAAAAGTGATGTTTCAAATGGACCAGCCGAGAGTGTTGAAGGCCCAATTTCACATGCTTTGTTGGGTCAAAGTTGGCCTATCTTATTTCCACACCTCCAACAATTAGTTGATGGGCTGAAAGGAGTCAACCGACCTTTGTTCGCCATGTTGGATCTACAAAATCGTTTTGTCATTAATTAATATCGTGTTTGTTGGCCCAAAAGAAATATATGGTGTTTAGATTTACCAAAATATTAGGAAAAAATTAGATATTCTCTTTTACCGAAAATAGATATTCTCTGCAAATTTAAATGATTAAAATGTATTTTCACCTTAAATTTTTTTGGCCAAATATTTTCACCTTAAATTAAAAAAATTCAAAAGTGTAATTTTTTGGTAAGATACAAAAGTGTAATTTGACTACATGATAGAGCATTCGCTAGTGTTAAATGTATTTTTATATTTTCATTTAAAATTTAATTTATAATTTTTTAACTAAAATATGACAAATGTTATAGTGCAATCAAAATAAATCCTTTTGTTTTTTATAAAAAAATCCTTTTGTTAATATTCTACAAATAAAAATTTATTGATAAGCTTATTTTCTATAATATGTTGCTTATATGTCAATTTATTAATAAAAAATTTTACTTATGAGAAATTAAATTAAAAATGCTTATATATCAATTAAAATTGATAAGATAATTTTACGTTATTCACATAAATTTAACCAAAATATTTAAATAAACAAAAAGTTAGTTCGGTCAGGCCAAAAAAGAACACTAAACACACACTTTGCACTTCCAAGTTCCAACAACTCACTCGCCTCTCCAGTCTCCAGTCTCTTCCAAGTTTGTTCCTCCCTCCTTCTCAAACGAAACGCGTTGCTGCTACTTGTGTATCCTCTCTAATCTTTTTCTCTCATCACCATTCAAAATCCTGTGGGTTTTTCATTTGTAGCTAACCCTAGAGCCAAAGTTTTGACTTTTGAGCTCCGTCACCTTCAAATCAATTTTTCCAAGTGCCATTCATTCGTTTCTTACACTCTGATCCGCGAAATTTCATGTGATTTAGCATCATTTGATTAGTTGGTGTGGTTCTCGAACGCTTCTTCGTTGTAACTTCGCAGTGCTGTCTCCGTTTTGCACTCCAAAATATGAAACCACTTTCTTGCCATGATTGCTGAACATTTCTGGAGGTGCAGTTCACAAAACTAGGGCGTGCTACTCATGGCAGCTCAGAGGAATCTGATCGGTGATATTGGGAAGCTATTTAGGGATGAGGAGACCGCCGAGGAGCGTGATTCACCGTCTGGAAAGAAACCTAAATTGGAGAGGTTTCCATTGAATCGGTGGGAACTCGCAGCTGCTCTCGGCGTTTTCTTCGTTTTCTCGGCCGGCTTATCTTGCATTTACTTGACAATGCCTGCTGCTGAGTATGAAAAGATTCAGCTGCCACGCACAATTTCAGATCTTCGCATGCTCAGGTGCGTTTGCGGGAACCATTTTGTGACTCACATTGGTTTCAATGGTTCTTTGTACCTGTGTCATTGGTCCCTTTGTGGCTTTTGTAGAGAAATTAAGTTGTGTACATGAAAAGTAAAATTAGTGGTTTTTTCTTTTTTTTTTTTTTTTTTTTGTTTCTTTCTGTTCATCCCTCTAAGTTCAGCTGTAAAAGAATACTTGCTTGGTCATAGCATTTCACGGGCTTCTTGTTTTATTGGTGTCTACTGTTTACGAATGAAGTTTACAAGTGTGCTATTTATTTGTATGGTATACTTCTCATTGAGTGTAACTATTATTATGGGGCTTATATAATTTGCATGCTTCTGGGGTTGTAAAATGTAATGAATAAAGGAACTCAAGTACGAAGGATAGTGAATATTACGATGATATTCTTTTTCGTTTATTGATCTCTATAACAATAGCTTTGTCTGAAATTGAGGGAGTCAATTTTATTCTGTTTCCATGAACTTACGCACAATTCTACACTTTCACTTGAGAAAACAGTTAGGTACATTTGCGGACTAGTGGCAAAACTTTTGCTGGGCTTCATATGACCTATGGTTCAGGATCATTTTGATAAATGATTAGATTATTATTGCTTTTATATTTTCTTTAAAACTACTTGTGTGTTTGAAATAAATGAGGCCACTGGATTATAAGAATTTGTCAAAATTTGAGTTGTAATCTATAGCTGCTTGATGGTTTTAGTTTAACCTCTGCTTGATTATGTCCATTTCCTCCCATTACTGTCTTTTTTCTTAACAACTAAGCATGTTTTCTAGTGTATTGCATAGAGTCCAAAACGTGAGCAGTATTATTTATGGTTTGTGAACAGTGTGTTTTCCTATAAATTTTATTATATATATTGATATTTGCTCCTCCTATTTTTCTACAGAGATAATTTTGCAACATATGCAAAAAAACACCCCGCTGAATTCATCCTTGGTTACTGTTCCACCTACATCTTCATGCAGACATTTATGATTCCTGGAACAATTTTCATGTCTTTGTTAGCTGGAGCCCTCTTTGGAGTTCTTCGAGGAATTCTATTAGTTATTTTCAATGCCACTGCTGGAGCATCATCCTGCTTCTTTTTGTCTAAGTTAATTGGAAGGCCTTTAGTTTCTTGGTTGTGGCCTGAGAAGTTAAGATTTTTCCAAGCAGAGGTGTGCTTACCTTATTCTCTACTTTTGACCAGGCAGTCAGTTGAGCAATCATAGTGACTACGATGGGTTAACCTGATTTTCTTTTGTTCAATCAGATTTCAAAGCACCGGGATAAGCTCCTGAATTACATGCTTTTTCTGAGAATAACCCCAACATTGCCGAATCTTTTCATCAATTTGGCATCTCCAATTGTTGATATACCATTTCAAGTCTTCTTTTCAGCGACATTGATTGGTCTTGTTCCAGCCTCTTACATTACTGTCAGAGTAAGGCTAACTTCTGCATTTATCATACACTACACTCGTTTTTCCACTTTTCTGCTGAAATATATTTTCAGCTTTTTCAAATGGTTTTATTTTATGCCTTAATCTTAGGGGAAAAGAAAAAGTTTATGCCTTAAGTATATTGATTTTATTTATAGTTGCCCTTTTGACTTCTGCAATAGGAACTTCTTAACAGATTAAGGGCTTTGCTTGGTGGTATCCTGCTGTCCTGTTACTTGAAATGAAGGGAAAACAAAATTGTGTGTGTGTGTGTGTGTGTGCGTGTGAAAGAGAGAGAGAAAGAGAGAAGGAGAGAATTTTCCTTTTTTTTATTTTTTTGGTGGAGGGTAAGGAAAAGTCCTTCTAAAAAATTTTACTTTTATTTAGTCTGTCTTGACGGTGGGACTCTACTAAAAGTTCTTCAAATTGAGATTGATAAAAGATACTTGTGTCTTTTCAAATTGATGTTCTATTTCTTTCATAATTGATCTTGTCTAGCTCAAGAAAGCTACTAATTCAGCTTCTATAATTGTCTGCCTTCTTTGTTGCTGGAACTCGTCAAAGAATGCCTACTAGTTATTTCGCCGGAAAAGAAAATAGAAAAAGCCTTCAAATTGTCTGCATAAAGAGTCAAATAGATTATTTCCATTGTTCATCTAAAGGAATTTTTTTATCACATTGACAAGCTCTTTCTCTGCATTCCTTTCAGTATACTCATAGCATCTTTCTTGTTGCTTAATTAGGCCGGCCTTGCTCTTGGGGATCTAAAATCAGTGAAGGATCTATATGATTTTAAGACATTATCAGTGCTTTTCTTTATTGGTTTTGTCTCCATGTTTCCTGCACTTCTGAAAAGGAAGCGAATCTATGAGTGAAAGTTAGCTTTTGGCCTGCTTCCTTCTCTTGTTGAAGGCGAGTTACCTAATTATTTGACTAGATTGTGTATCCACGAGAAAGAATGTACAATGAAGACAATGGCGTTGCCTCCATTTCATATTCTTTCATGGAGCCTCAAAATTACTTGTTTTATAGCTGAGTTATTGATTTTTTCACCCTTTGTGTTATCCTTAGTTAGTTGAAAATAGGATAGTGGACAAGGTCAGAAATTTCTGTTCGGGTGTCAATGTATTCAACTTAAATTAATATTGCTGAACCAGATGCTACTCAAGCAGCATTCACCAATTGAGCGTCACGGAGGGAACGGTGAAGTGAATTACAGATCAATGAATATAAATGGCTGTGAATTGAATAGGAGCGACAAAATATTTTAAGATGTTTCTTTAATCCCTATCTATCTCATTCACAGGAAATCCCCTCGAATGACAAAGTTGGGTGTTAATAACTGCTTTTAGCTCTTTGCCTCAGTCGAGCTTGATGAACTAAATTTCCATTCAGCCTCAAATAACTTTGATCTAGTTTTATTATTTTCCTTATTCTTCCTTTAATTGAACGAGAAAATGTTGGGATCGGGTTCTCTTTGCCAGAACATACTACATAACTAGAATGAAGTAATAAGAAGTAAATCGGAACACATTCAGAAGTTCATTTTGCACTGAGAGAAAGTAAAACATTAGGGATCTTATCTGTTATTTTCCCTGTAAGTTTCATTTTTTTTTTTTTAAACTACTCTTCCATCCCGTTATTTTTTGCTAGTGCAAGCAACGTGACAGCTATATGCATCACAAGTCAGTACTACCTTTTATCATTTTGTGTTTTGACGGACAATTGTTCATGCACATCAAAACTTCTCATCCATTGGGAGGGGAATAGAAGTTTGATAGAAGTGGAGACAAGAATGTCAAAATAAGCAAGATCAGATTTTCAGCAACAACGTGATTGGTTAGAGAAAAATTAACGGTAACATTGAAGAAGATACAACATTGACAAAGTAAAGATGTGAATCTATACTAAGAGTTCAGAGAATCCAAAGTAACTGCCGGGTAGTCCTCATAGCCTGCAATGCTATTTATCCTTATGCGTGTATTTGGCTGTGACAATGAGTGGGAAACCAAGTCAAACATTATAAAAAAGAATTAAGCATTTGGCATGTAAGAACAAACAATATTTAATATTATTCACGAATGAGGACTAAAATTAAATTACACCCAAATTACTGTCAGGGGCTTTTAATGGGTTGTGAATTGGGATATTCAGTATAATTCACGAATTGGGCTTTTAATAAATTGCCAAAACGCCGAAGCTACTTTCCTTCGCATCAGTTCCATTGTGCACAACCTAGTGAATCAACCTATGGTGATTATAGCCACCACCGGGGGGAAAAATCTGGGAACTGATTATCATGAGCAGGGACTTTTCTTTTAGAAGATAACACTAACCCAACTCACCAAAAAAAATAGATGACTCTAACCCAAAAATGTTCCTAAATACAAGAAAAAAGAATTTCATTATAAAGCACTTTGGAAAGCTCAGCCAGTCCATATCACTAGATTCTACCCTAAGAGGGAAAATACATGGCAATTTGTTTTCTCCATTTCATATATAAAGCTCTAATATGCAGCGCAATGAGAGAGAGAGGTTGTCCTTTCCTATTTCTTGTATAATCAATAGAAATCAGAGTTAACAAATATTAGCAAGCAATATATAGATAAGAACAGAAGCTCCATGGCAGCAAGCTTGGAAAGAGCATAATGAAAGTAATAAATCTTCATCCTTGGTTGACTTGAGACATAATCTCCACCCCCAACACTCATACACACTTGCACAATCCAGAAGTCTCTCCAAGAATCTTTAAGGTAGCAGAAATTTGCAACCCCTGGCAAACTCCCAAACCACTTGAAGTGGGCCAATTTGCTTGCAATTTTTTTTTTTTAATTAATAGCTTACTTGAAAGAAGTAAAGAAAACACTGCAATACCTGTCGGTGACCAATATTTCTCCTATATTTCTTCTTCTTTTTATACTTGAAGACAATCACTTTGGGATCTAAACCCTGCATTCAGATTATGTAAGTAACAGTAGAGAAATATTTTCACCATTTAGAGGAGCGGAAGTGAAAGAGATCTACCTGCTCTTCTACAGTGGCATGGACAACAGCATTTGTTACCACAGGCTTCCCAATATAGGTAGTTGTCCTTGTACCAACCAGTAACACCTTATTCAGGGTAATCTGTTCAAGAGCTTAATTCAAGTTAACAGTGTGGAGAAATAAAGCTTGAAGATCGAAGGCATACATCCATATAGTAACATTACTTTAACAGAGGCAGCAGGCTGAAAATTCATACATAAGTTCGTTTGCCAGGTTTTAGCTCTAATTACCTCATCAATTGTTTGGCATCAGGTCCCTTAGAATATTGACACGTCTTAAGCTATTAGCCTGGCCATAAGGGCTAAAATTATATATTAAGAAACACAAAGCACATAGTCTTAGGCAGACTTTTATAATAATCAATTCATGACAAATTTAGGGAGCACTGATACTAGCGGCAGGAGAATAAACTTTATCAGCCAGTCTATTATAACACCATAAGGCAGCTGGTAAAGGTTCACATTCTAAGGAAGCATCGATACATAAAGAATGAGGAATAAATCAAACTGTGTGCCTTAGGAGAGGCAAATCTTTAATATATATATATATATATATATGCATTCATGAATGTTATAGATTTAATAGTAACTAGATTTTGGGCCTCATGCAATGCCCAAGTTGGTTGGAAGCTACACTGTTCATGACTCTTTATGAACAATGTGCCTTCCACTAGTTTATATATATATATAGATTTAATTTATGCCATAAGAGAATAACATATGGTAATTTAAGTACGTAAACATGTTGGCTTATGTTAACTCACCACTACTCTGTTAATAATTCCAACAGGCCACTCCATTTCACTAAAATGATAGCATAAAGTTTAATAATTTCATAAACGTTAACTCCCAAGTGAAATTGCTAGTTGCAAGTTGGCCTTGATCACAAGCCAAATAGAGAAATAAAAGACATAGGCTTCGATAAATAAACAATAGAGAACAGTAGTTCAAGGAAATATGTAAATGATGGATTAATAGGAGCACCAATTAAAGAAAAGCAAACAAGGACTGTACCTTATCATTAACATTAGCACCTTTGAGCCTCTGAGTATAAATGAAACGCCCAGGAAAAACGATATATTGACGCGAGCCAATCTAAACAAAGCAATAAGATAATCAGTTGAAAGAAAAAGAACAGAAGATATCAATTATCAGTTATGCCAGCTGAGAGCAGCATCCAAGATAGCATAAATTGGAAAAGTCACAACTCCACAAATTCAAAAAGATGCAAAAGGAAAAAAAAAAGGGACCAAACTAACAATTTACTGTGCTAGACATATTCAGCCTTTATACTAAAAATAATAAACTCGTTGCACCTTCCTTCTGCCATTCCCACATCAGTTTTCACGAAGGACTAAGTACACTTTATTTCCAGGGACTAAAACCAAATGGGCCTCACAATCTAGCAACCAAAATTGATAGTTTAATCAAAAGAAAGAACATATGGGTGATACTTAATACAAGCAAAATTAAGAAATTACACAGAATTCGCCATCCTTCATTAACAATTACAAACCACATTGAATAAACTATCCATTCTGATAATGTTTACTCACCATTACAACAGCAAAAACCTCTTCGCGCTTTGGGACCTGCTCTTGCGGGGAGGCTTTGCCAACTTCCACGGCACCAAGCTCCGATGCTTGAGTTTCATCCTGAGCCACTGGGATTTCTTCAGGTTCAGCCTCAGCCACGGCGGCCTCAGATTCCGATGACTTAGGGAGGGATGAGAAGGGGAGTCGTGGCGAGAAAATGGAGTGGGAAGAGAGCTTGGGAGAGGGAAGACGAGTGAAGTAAGAGAGAGTGGAAGAGGAAGAAGTAGAGAGGAAAGAAGAGGGTTGTTGTTTGTGGGAGATAGTGAGATTGGAGGCTAGGGAAGCGCACAAGGAAAGAGAAGCAGAAGCCATGGTAGACTCAATCTCGAAGCAATGAGAGGAGCTTCGCGTCTCCCTCTCCCGAACTCGATCTTCCCTTGACCCCCGAATGGGCCTATCCTATCCGTTTTCCCTCGAAAGACTTATTTACCCCTCCCTCTTTTTCCCCGAACCCTCTCATAATTCAAGTTGACGAAACCATACAAAAGACTATCCCCTGTTTCAAATATATATATATATATATATATAATGGATGGATAGTGATTAAAAATAATTAATCCTTTTAAATAAGTCCTAAATTTAAAAAAAATTTTAAATATTCCTTGATATATAAATCACTAAAATTTTATTTTATAGTAAAATATTAACTCATATTTAATAAAAAGTGTAATTGGAAAAAATAAATAAATGTGAGGAATGAGTCATATTT
Source organism: Adenanthera pavonina (assembly GCA_026686845.1). Lineage (NCBI taxonomy): Eukaryota > Viridiplantae > Streptophyta > Magnoliopsida > Fabales > Fabaceae > Adenanthera > Adenanthera pavonina. The sequence goes on along the minus strand of JAIVEN010000001.1, from coordinate 44,034,079 downwards.
GTCCATTACATTTTAAATCTAGACGGACCTCATAAATGTTCTTTACATTTGAAACTATAGGAGTTTTTTAATTAAAATTACATAAAATAAAGTGGGTAGTTAAAATTAGTTAGAAGTTTTGATTTTATAAAAAAAAAATTATCATGTATTCCTAAAATACCTTTAATAAAAGATATTAACATCTATCCTACATTAATGCTGGGAGAGAGATAGTTAAAACCATTAAGAGCATTTGCAGAAATTATACATTAATGCTTTACGAAATTTTACAAATGCTTTCGTATAAAGAACTATAAAGATATCTTAAAATAGCTCTTATATGAAGATTCGATGGAGTTTATAAACACCTATCACTTTTTACTCTAATTAAAATATATGAACACCTTGTCTCCTAATGATGATGACTAAGACACGAGAATCTTTACTATTAACACCAATTTGAGTTAATTAAAAATATCTATTTCTACATCTATATATTTATAAAATCTAAACGAATTATTTTCTGAATATATTTATGCCTTTCGAATCCTTGACCAATGTCTATGCCTTCCAAATTTTTATGATATACTGTAAATAGTGGATGACTTTAGTAGGATTTGAATCAATACTCTCCGAATTCTTGACAAATTTTTATGCCGATTTGCATTGTTTGTTATTCCAATTTTATAAATACACGATTCAAGCCTTAACATTTCCTAAATTTTGTACCTAATCCCCAAATTATATGTGTGTGTACCTTCGTATGATTGATTTGATTTACCTATATTTTACATTTTATATATTGAAAATACCTAAGAATCTTTCCCACTTCAAAGTCATAGCACATTTCTTACTCCAGATAAGGGCTACAAGAAAGTAACATTCACACACACACACAAACACATACATAGTCTATTAAAAAAGTTAAAGAAAAAATATGATGAATACAAACCTCACACATAGGAATATTGTTTTGTGTCACACTCTCACAATATATGTATGAATGTAAAAGTTCAATTTAATAGATACACAAAATGAAGATGGTAAAGTAATTGAAGTGGTCAGTGATGATGCAGCCCTGTGAGTGAGGAGGTTTATGAGGTGATGAGTAGGGCAGCTACCAAGATTGACTAATAAGACTTATCATCTATAGCCATGGCTTCCTAACTGTACAAAAAAGGTTTGGTTTATGAGGATGAGCCTTGTGCTCCAAAGGCATCTGCTATATTGAAGTTCAAATTGCCCCTCATGGTTCTGCTCCGACCAACACCTCCATCACCCTGATTCATCCTCATCATTGCTGAGAACTCCCCAAAGTCAATCCTCCCATCCTGCAGAAAGGTAACACACACTTGGATTTTAGCACACTGCATCACACAAATATCATTCCAGTTCAAAAACTTATGTTGTTGAGTGAAGTCCTATGGATAGTTTTAAGTTTTTAACATCTGTCTCACACAATCGTCTTTTGCGCAAAAGATGATGCAGATAGAGTACTGATCTGGATTATCACCATTTATGCATTCATGTATACAGAGAAAAATGTGACTGTAAATGGAGTAGTCATCTCATAATTATACTAATCCGCTTTTCTCTCTACCTCTTTCTGAAAGTACCCTCTATATTCACTTTGTGAATGGAGAGGATCTGGACTGAGCTCCTACCTTGTCTTGATCGTTAGATCAGAGATTCTCTAATACCACACAAACTGATAAGTGAGGATCTAAGGATAATTTTATTATACACTTGAACAAACTCCTCAAAAGAAGTCAAAGGAAGAGTAAGAGCATCTAGCTGGCTTGAAAATGAAAAAGTAAATACCAACAACACTGCCAAAATTCACAGCCAATCTTTCAAATCATAATCTGATAGTCACTCAAAAATTACCTGTCTGAAATAAGCACCAATAAATAGAACATAAAGCCTCCTATTTATTATTTTTTTCTAGTTATATCAAAAAGTTTTGAACCTTGATCACTACTTACACACCATCCCGCTTATACCAATGGGGGTACCCAAGTGATCTATCATAGTTTATTTATTTTTTCTCATAATTAAACAAATTTTGTTGATAGAGAAAGGAGCAACTATAGAAGCAATGGACAAGAAATCCCGCTATTGCTATGACAAGAGAAAAGATGGGAACAAAAATAATCAAACGTCACATCAGATAGTAAAACTTCAAAATTTCTCTAGATGGCCACTACGGAAGAAATCTTGCCTGTGCTTGACTTAAGCTGCTAAGGAAAGCAAATTCTATGGGCTCATTCAAAAGCTACCGTAAAAGTTTTGGTTATAATACTTGAAACATTGTTTTGCAAGCACAAGGGTTTTGCAAATATGATCAAATTTTCTTTCAATATTGAAAAGTGGCCATGCAAATCGTAAATCAGAAGTTCTTTGCATCGAGCCTAATGAGTAACCATAAATGACACAAAAGTAAGGAATTCTTTCCATAGCGTATTATCATCTACCTACACACCTATTCAAAAGCGGCAAAGTGCATTTCAGCCAGATAATATTTTTCTACACAAATGCTTTTAAGAATTTTTAAGATTTCTGTTATTTGATTGTTTAACGGGAATGAAAATAATTTTCTCTTCAAGAGCCTTTTTCATTTTATTTTTTTGAAAATACTACTCTTCACCGCCGAACACTCCTTATCCAATTCCATGTGATCCTGAATTATTTCGTTACCTTCTAACAACTCCACAGTCAGTTATAAGAACTTGATTCACAAATCAATAAATTGCAGTGTAATTATGTGTCATTGAACTGTGAAACCCAGCCCTAACTCTGATGAACCCCAAAATCCAACTCATTTAAACTATCATTTACCAAAGAAAAAATTGTGCCCTTGATGTGATGATAATATCAGTGATTCTTCACCATTAATATCGTCTCATAATCTGATCCAAAGAGCCCAATCACACAATGCAATAATAGCCACATTTGCACTAATCACAAGCTGCTTCAAGCTTAACATGCCAAATACATCCTAGATCTGTAATGAAAATAACAAACTTCCGATAGGAGCAACAAAGTAAAAGTATATCCCAGTTCCACATATATTACAGCTAATAATGCTAATACATTCAAGTGAGGTAAAAAGGTTTATAGTGAAAATTAAAAGTCCAGTATCAACAAGAGTAAAAGTAAACCAAGAATAATAACAAATTAATAATAAAACCAGAACAAGTTGGTGATAAAATTTTAGACATGAGGCATAAACACATTGAATTAGGAACTTACATTGTCTAGATCAATCTCTTTGATTGTTTCATCTAGATGCACGTCACCTAGGCCGAACTCTTTACAAGCCTGTTGAAGCTCATCAATGGTGATGTAACCACTACCATCTTTGTCAAAATAGGAAAAGGCTGCAACCAAATTCTCTTCTCTTTCCATCTTATTCAAGTGCAGTGTGGCCGCAAGAAATTCGCCATAGTCTATCGTTCCACTGTTGTCTATATCAGCCTGCCAAAATATGTGAGGGAAGGCAATCAAGGGTCACCAAAATCAACATAGAAGAAAGGCAATGAAAACAAGACACAGTTATTTGTATTAGTATTTGGGGGGAAAAGAAGGAAAGAAAGAAAACTATTTCCTTTCTAACCACCTTCTAAAATTATCTACCTACCGCTTCCATGAGGGATTTAATTTCAGATTCCATTAGGTTAGAACCCACTCTCTTCAGACCATCTTTGAGTTCATCGAATGTTATTGTTCCACTGTTGTCTGTGTCAATCATTTTGAACAATTCTCTTAAGCCACCAATTTCCTCTTCTGAAAGTCTTTCTGCTATGACCTGAAATAGTTTTTTAATGCAAAATATTAGCATGTATTTCAGATATACTCCAGAATATATATATATATATAGTAAAGGATCAAGCATATATATCACATAAAAGCTGTAGGAGGGCTATAATGTTTGATCAATTGAATGATTGATATGTTAGCAGGTAAAGACAACTGATTATGTAACTGATTTCATACTTAGTTTAAGGAAAATGAGGAACAAAAACTAATTGACCATATCTATAATGACATGCCAGCAAATTATTTTCATTGTTTAACTGAAAATTATCCTAAAATTTTATTCACCAAGATAATTATTTTAAAATAATAATAATCTAAGATGGAGACCATAGTTGGCAATGAGAGCATCTATTTAATTTTTTCTGTGAATTCTTACTAAGTTGTAGTGGATAACTTCATGTCTTCAGACATTCCATTATTTTCACTGAACTAGCCACAAACACAAATGTTTTGAACAAGCAGATATTTTACTTCTCTTCATGGCATCCACCAGGCTCTGTTTAAATAATTGCTCTTATAATGTCAAATCCAATGAGCACGATCAGAAATTAGTTCCAGGAAATCAGAAGTTTGTTTTTTCAACTATGCAGAAAATTCTACAGCAGCTAAGGCTAATTAATGCATAAAGTTCTAAAATAAGAGGCATTTAGAGTCACCGACATTGACATTGGCAATTCGTAGCATAGTCAGACAAATAACAATTGCATGGACTTGGATACACTCGTTTCCCCATGTAACATACGATCAGCACATGCCTCAACTCCGTTTTAAATCAATTCCTATTTATCAGTTAGAAGAACGTTTTAAGATTATAATCCTATATGCCTATTTTACAGACATTAGCATATAAGGCCTTTGGGCATTCTATAATCTATACAACCAGACAGCTATGGTCTTTCATAAGAAACCAAATAACTTTACTTCATTGAAACTGCATAAGTGAATACTCTTACTTTTTTTTTTTTATAAACAAAAACTCTTACTCTAACACATAGTGAACTTGAAAATAGGAAAAAGAAAAGGGAAAGAAAATACTGCTTCAAAGCCATGAACTAATGAAGAGTTTGTATCATTTGATTGGTTAAGTATTATTAAGCTCAGACAACATATTATATCGTTATGTAAATCAATCAGAAATAATAACGGTAAGGGTGAATAGCATTATAACAAAACATACACGTAATGCCATCTTCTTAAGTTTATTCATTGCTGAGAACTGCTTCATCCGTGTCAAAACTGCAGAATCCAGAGGCTTGTCAGGGGCAACTGTATCATCAACTATCCAAGGATGACCTGATTACATAAAATCCATAGTCATTAGATTCATACAAAGCTGTGATGCTAAAATTCGCTCGCATACTACAAGGCAAGGAACTCACATAAAGCTTCATGAGCAGAAATTCTTTTCTTGGGGTCCCTCTCAAGCATCTTCTTTACCAAATCTTTAGCACTTTCTGAGATTCCTGGCCATGGTTCAGACTCTAAATCCAGCTTTCCATGTAAAATCTGGTTGAAAATTCCTGACTCACTTTCTGCAAGTAATAAGAACAGGTAAATGCAGCTGAGGGATAAAGATCAGAACAAGTAGAAGAGATATTATATTGACAAGGAAAACTTCACATCCGCAAGTCCAAGGGAATCACAGATACACATTAAAACCATTACCAGCCCAAAATGGTGGGACACCACTCAGTAAGATGTATAAGATAACACCAGCACTCCACACATCTACTTCTGGTCCATAATGCTTGCGCAAGACCTCGGGAGCAACATAATAGGGACTTCCAACCACATCAGCAATGGTTTGTTCTGAAGGAAGAAACACAAAGAAAAGGTGATGATAGGTCAAAATAAACTAAAAACTGATAAGGAGGAGGAAGATATAACGATGATGAAATGTTGCTTGTTAGTCTATAATGAAACCCAAAGCATCAGATGCAGAATTTTCATTTAAAAACATTGAACCCCTAAGTACAAACTGAATGTGATGATTAAGGTGTATCATTTAAGGGAGAACCCTAATTCATGGATAGACATTAGTAACATTAATACAAAGGAGTCAAACAAAGGAAGTGAAATGAGAAAGGAGACTCCTATTTTATGAATTCAAAGGGAAATAACACTAACACATATGAGGGACCACAATCCACTTGGTCCCAAGAAATCCACCATATATCTTCCAGGATTCAAATTACCACTTCCCTCACAATTCCACAGCCAGCCTAGCTTCAGAAAAACAATTTCAAAGGAGTACAACAAACTAATTGGAACAAAAACACGGATAAAGAAAATACAAGAAAGAAGCTTCAAATTTAAGAAGACACTGCAAAGTATTCTAAACACAAAAAATAATCATCAATATTGGGAAATCAAGGATCTCTGCTTCAGAGACAATGTAAAACATCACAGAATGCCCATTGAACAGCCAATATTGATCAATAAAGAACAGAGGTAAACTTTGATTCTCCTAATTATTAGAATCATAAAAATCTTTACGAAAAATCAAATAAACATTTTTCGACTAGAGACGACAAAATTGGGATGACACCAGAAATCAACCTGGCTTGTAGAACACAGACAGCCCAAAATCCGTAGCCTTCATCTTTGCATCTTCACCACGATTTTCAAACAAGAAATTCTCAGGCTTGAGATCCCTGTGCATGACCCCAAGAGAGTGACAAGCTTCCACAACGCCAACAATGGTCTTTATCAACTTGACCGCCTCTTTTTCACTGTAATGTCCCTTCTGAATGATTCTATCGAAAAGCTCACCGCCAGCGCAAAGCTCCATAACCAAGTGTACGAATACAGTGTCCTCGTACGTCCCTTGTATTTGAACCACATTAGGGTGCTCCGACAAATGATGCATGATCTGAATCTCCCTCCAAACATCTTCATAATCTTCTTTGCACAAGAGCTTTCGCTTAGGGATCGATTTGCAGGCAAAAAGCTTCCCTGTGGATTTCTGGGTGCAGAGGTATGTGGTGCCAAATTGGCCCTGGCCTAGTTTCTTGCCAAGAAGGAAATGATCTCTGAGTCTCGGGGTTTGATATGGCAAGACCGAAGCGGAATTTGAAGAAGCTTTTGCGCTATGCTTCTTCATTTCAATCTCAATTCAATGATAAGTAAATGTGATTTTTTTTTCTGGGTCCGTTTGATCCTGTTCCTATTTCCCCTTTCCTCCACCTTCCCTCTATATTTGTTTTAGTTCTCTCTCCTCCTCTTGAATTCTCAAAAATCTGTTGTTGTCTCACTTTTCTCAAATGTCAAAAATTCCCATTTACTTTTTATATTGCTGTTGACAAATTTCAATATTTGGATCCTTCGATTTATCGGATGAGAAGTTGCCGCATCACAGGTGGATGGGGAACGACCGAACGAGGACGAGTGACATAGCTGTTCTACAACATATCTTCCCGCGTCAGCGTTTTCACAAGATGATAGCGTGGGCCACCGTTGCCATATTTTCTTCCTACGATTAATTAAAGTTTAACATGACCCAAGGCAAGGTCAATGGCCTTTATTATTTATTCTATTAAAAATAAAATAAAATAAAATAACAATTTTTTGTGACAAAATAAAATTTATTTTTAATTGAGCAAAACGTTAACTTTTTCCTCCAAACTCCTACGTGGCTGAGAAGAACGACTTTCTAATGATTTTATGATAATAACATTAATAATTTATATTGGTTAGATAATTAGACAATTTATTCCATATGCTGCTATATTAATTAATACAATAATATATTGGTTAGATAATTAGATAATTTATTCCATATGCTGAGATAATTTATTCCATATGCTGATATATTAATTAATACAATAATATATTGGTTAGATAATTAGATAATTTATTCCATATGCTGCAGCATGGAATAAATTATCTAATTACTATCTATTATTAATTAATATTCTTGCACTATCCAACTATTCAAAACTATGAACAGACTAAATTTGATATTTTATATTAAACATCGATACATTTTTTAAGAAGTTGTATATACATATATGTACACATATACATATATATATATACACATCAAACAAACTTCACATAAGTTTTTTTAATAAACATCTGCCATTCGATCACAATTTGAGCCTTGATTAATCGAATCATTTTTAAAAATAAGAAAAGTACGAAGTATAATTCAACTAAACTTACCAAGAAAAAAAGGAAAAAAAGGTTAATTTACTCTTGATCATGGATCAGGCACTCATCATTTCCATAAGCTATAGAATAAAATTTTCATATTTTTCCATATCAAATTATTGAGTATTACATCTAAATATATCAAGTAAAATGTTTTTTCCGCAGTCTAATCCATCCACGGTTCAAGTGTTGATTAAACGATTGAACCTCAATTGCAAGTATGATTTTGCAGACATATGGTATAATAGCTGTGGAAGAATACCCAAGCAATAAAAAGTGAACTTCAAGTGCGGGGATAAGGACAACTTGCTCTTGAAACTTGTAAGTGCAAATGCCAGCCAGTTTTACATTTCAAAGCATCTAATTATTATCATACTATCCAAGCTACCACATGAGCACAGAAAAGGGTATAGTAGGTTTGAGCCATTTGTATACATCACACAATAATAAGCTTGGACAAGATATTTTTATTATCATTCATATAAGCATAGGTTGGGTCAAACTAGTTTATACATAGTAGAGGAAACTGCTTTGAAAGCGAACACCTAGAAACTCATCGTCCTCTAATGCAGGTTCTTGGGTCCTGAATGAAGCTGAAGAGTTCTATTTGGAACAACTTGAAGAACACCTGGTTGCTCTGCAAAAATAAAGATGGAACAATCAAACAACAATTAATATAATTTGAATGGTAATAAGCAGATTATTTATGTGACAATAATCTTACAATCTAAGCAATCATAAGGATTTACATCACAATAAAATAAATAGATAAATAAAATGTAATTAGTGAACATGAACCAAATTTCACAGAGAAACAGAAATAGGAGTATATATGTGGCGGCCATGTGTCTATCTACTAAACAAAACGGCAGAGGCAAGTGAAAAATCAAGAACATCATTACATAGAATATGACATGCAAGAGAGCCCATGAATCAACGCAATCTAAGAAAACAAACAAATCTCTCAATCAGATGCCGGAATTAGAACTGCAAGTCTGCAACTGCCAGCCAAATTTGATTCCCTTTGTCTGGATGCTTTTGTAAAAGAGATGGGCAGGACCTACAATTTGATTTATATTCTTAGAGACATCATAACACTAAGATATCAATCTTCATCCGCGTACAAAATATCCATATTCCGTTTTCCACAGCAAATCCCACATTCAAGCAGCCATCTTATCCATTTCATGTCAGATTAAAATTTATTCCTCTTCTGCAAACTTTTCTACTTTTCAACTGTATTAAGTTTAGTATTTCAATTCAGCTAAACAAATTCACTTACATATGCTCAAACTTCACAGAGTCAGTTGAACAAAAAGTTAATGTCCATAAATTTTGTTCTATGATGTCTTGTATTCACGAAACTGTCAGCATTCCTCCCTCCCTCGTAAATACATAGTACTGAAAAGAAACAATAAAAATTCCAGTTCTTGTACTTATTCCCCTATATATTTACTAGCAAAACTAAACTTAAACTCAATTTATGGTTTCTAAATTGAAAAATAGAAAATCAACATTTTAATAGCTTTTCCCCAATAACTTTGGACTGCGTGCTAACTTTAATGTTAAATGCATATCATATGAAAGAGGGAAGAATAGAACCAAACTAGATATGACATTGAAATGATAAGCTTCCCAAAAAGAAAAGACTAGAGTCAACTCCCTTTGAAATAATTCTGTTTACAATTTCAGCCTCGCATGAACAAACATGGAACTTCAAGAATGAAAGCTAAGGAATCTTCCTCTTCACCACGATCATAATTATTTTCCACACTAAACATCTAAAGAAACATGATAATTTCTCAAAATTATTCGGCAAGAGAATAAGCAATTAAAGAAAAGGGGACCAAACTTACTTGATATTTCAGAAACCTGCTCCGGAGAAAGCTTAGCGGAGAATCCACTGGCAGCGGTTTTGTAGCTGTACAACAAAGCCTCCTTAGCAGCCTCCTCACTACAATCAGGCAAATCAAACGAACAGAATCAGCCACACGGTAAATTCAGGAATCCCTTATTTTTTCCCGAGAAACAAACGGAACCAGAAAATCACAAGAATCACCAACCTGCCAAGGACGGCGGCGAGGGTTCTGATGTGGTAGGCCTCAGGCTCCTCACCCTCGGGTTTCTCAGTGTAAACGATGTGAACGGCAGGAGGAGCAGAAGAAGCAGAGGAATCGACGGATTTGGGGGCGGATTCGGCCATTGCAACGGAAACGATCAGGAAAACAAGAAGAAGCAGGAGAGAAGAGATCGAGAGAAGACGAACGGATTGAGCATCCATTTTCGTCTGATTACTTTTGGTTTATATAAAGGTGAAAGGCTTTTGGGAAGTAAGGAGGGGATCCAAAAGAAGACCTTTCAAAGGTGTTTTGCTTATCGCCTAAAGGACAGGACAATGCAAATTGCAAGGAGGGATTTGTCCTTTCGCATCCTTTTCTGTTTTCGTGTCAATTATTATGTCATCCACGTCGGCTTGCCGGCTTGCCACATCAATATTAACGTAGGGACGTGTTGTGGTGTCCAAAACTTCATTGATGCTTATATATATATATATTTCTCCGTCACCGAAAAATTTATTAACCAAAAAGATTTTTATTTTACAGATAATATTTTGTTTTTGAAATTTGTGTCAACGCTTATATATTCCAAGGCGTAGTGAAACTATGAAAGTTTTGCATAATTCTTTCGTCTTTATTTCATAATTTTTTCCAAAAAATAAACAACTATTGTGAAGCATAGTATAGAATATAGGAAATTTGAGAGAAGATGAAATATGAAAAGTCAAAAGTAAATTGTATCTTATTTATTCATTAGGATATTTATACAAGAGTCCTAACTTTAGAAAGGATAATAATTCTTTAATTAATTAAATAAAAGAAATAGAAAAAATAAATCAGGTCTATTCTAGGTAGAAAATATTTTAGATAGATATCCAAAATCTTCATAAAACTTCCTGATGGATGTCCATTATCAAATAATGTACCTTGTTAAAAAATTTATGAGGTAAAATCACGTTATACAAAAATCTAGTGAAGAAAAAGAATATATTATTCTTTTTATATGTTATCAAATACGGTCTCGTTTAAAATTTTACTAGGAAAATTCTAAGAAAAATCTTAATTAAAGAAAAAAGAGTACAGTATACATATCAATTAAAATCTTTTAATAGATGAAGTCCAATATTATATGCAAGCTTTTCAAATAGTGCAATAAGAAGTTCCTTGGTAAACAAATCTACTAAGTTAGTTGTCATATGAAACGGACTTGCTGAATGTTTATATCACCGTTTGTTTGAAGAACATGAGGGAAGAAAAATTTTGGTGAAATATATTTTATTTCATCTTTTTTAATGTGCCCTCCTGTACTCGGACAATATATGTAATATTATCTTCATATAAAATCGTTGGTGTTATTTTTTGTGAAGATAAAAACAATAAGTCTCTGTCTATTGAATCGACATTCTCAACTAAATACATTCTTGTCTTATCTCATGTAATGCCAAAATTTTGGCATAGTTAGGTTATACTAATCATATAATTTATTTCATATACTGTCTTAAAATAGCTATGCCACTACATGTAAACACACTCAGTTTGTGATTGACCATTATGAAGATCAAATAAATACCATGTATTTGCATAACCAATCAAATTTGACTTAGATTCATTCAAATAAAATAAACACATATCTATAGTACCTTTAAAGTAGCAAAGTACTCCTTCTATTTTAATTTATAGTGCACTTTTAACTACCACACACGTATCAAGACAATAATTAGTAACCAAAATTTTTTTTTATTATTTCTCAAATTACCCTCATTTAATAATACTTCCTACATTAATAAATTACAGTCATTCTGTTGTTTATTCTTTTTTTCGAGTTCCCATGAGTCATTGGCTATCTTGAAGAGTGGGGCTTTTGGGAGAAATTCTCCTTCATTCATTTATGGTTTGACCGAACCATTCAAGAATTTTCATTAAATGTATTGGCAACCGTAAAATATATAGGCTTACTTATTATGGGCAATACTGGAAAGATAATAAAAACACACAATATAATACACACAATGCACTATATTTTGAAACATGAATTTCTCATAACAATGCACTATATAGCGTAACAGATGGAGTATATGCTTAATTTCAATCTAGTGTTTTCATTTAGATGAAGAACTATATCTTACTAATAAATTAACAACAAATAATAAATTCAATCATGTATGATTGGCAAGGTACAATAATACTCTGATTACATTAAGATATGGTACTTTAAAACCAAGAAATTTTTCATCTTTTTCTCAAGGTTTAAAAGGAACTTTGTTCATAAATCTAGTGACTTTATGAGCATTAGGGTGCACAATAAATGTGACTTATCCATATAAAACTATTTTGGCACCTTTATTATATAGGTTTTTTTATGTACTAAAATTCCATTTTTTAGATACAAAATTTGTAAACTAAGACAAAATTTGGTTCTTTTATGATCTTTTATTTCAAATTCTCTTTTTAAACAATCAATTGTTTTTTGAAGTTCTTCAAGAGTTTCAATAATATTTAAATCATCTATACAAACAGTAATTATAACAAACTTTGGTCTATTTCCTTTTATGAATACACATGAGCAAATATTGTCATTCTTATAACTTTCTTTCAATAAAAAATTTAATAAGATGATTATATCACTTACATACTTCAGACATTATAAATCCTTTTGGGATTTTTATATAGATTTTACTATCTGCTAAGTCATATAAATAAGTTGTAACAATAACCATTAGATGCATACTAAGCTTGTTACATACTTTTAAAATAATTAGATATCTAATGATTACATTTATCACAAAATAATGTGTCTTTTCATAGTCAATATCAAATCTTTGCGAAAACCTTTGTATTACAAGTCATACCTTGTATCCACTAGTTCGCCATCCTCATTTGTTTTAGCACAAAAACTTATTTATCTTCAACTAACTTCACATCTTCATATGTGGGGACTATAGGTCTAAAAATATTTTGCTGTGCAAGTGTATTTAGTTCTACTTCAATTGTGTCTTTCCATTTTAACCAATCGCTTCTTTGTCTACATTCTTTAATAGATTTTGGTTCATGATCCTTATTGTCATATGTTACATTGCACGCTGCATTATATGCAAAACTATCGTTAACGTTGACTTTATTTCGGTTTCATCGTGTTCTATTAAGAACATAATTTATTGAAATCTCATTATTTTCACAAATTTCAAGTACCTAAGTTTCTTTTGGAATAGAAATTTTAATTATGTCTAAGGACTCTTTTGGAGTTACCTCTAGACACTTTTCTGGGGTTATCCTACCCTCGATTGAGTCATCTTGATTTTTAACTCCTTTTTTTTTAGGATTCTTATTTTTAAACCAATAGGTCCACCACGTTTTATGCAAGCTTCAAATTTTGATTGTCTAATAGGGACATCATTTTTTACTGAAGTATTAGCTGCTGGTATATGTGATTTAATTACTCTTTTTGGGTTGATAAATGCATCTAGCAATTGATTTTGTTAAACTTTGCAATTGAATTATCTTTTGAACTTATTGTTCACATTGTTTTGTACGATGATCAAAATAAGATAATAGTAATTCATTCAAAGTAATTTCATTCTCCAGCTACTTATTCTCTGCCCTCATTTTTGGAAAAACTAATTCGTTAAAATGATAATATACAAATCATGCCGTAAATAAATCTTCTGTTGATGGCTAAAAATATCTTATTATTAACGGAGAATCATATCCAACATATATTTCTAACTTTCTTTGAGGTCTCATCTTAGTGCGTTGTAATGGAGCAATTGGAATATAAAGTGCACACCCAAAAATTCTTATATGAGAAATATTAGTTTCCTAACAAAAATTTATTCGCAAAATGGAGTATTTATAATAGATCAATATTTGAGCATGTAGGATTGCATGCCCAAATGGAAATTAAGTGTTTTGACCTCATAAGTAATGGTTTTGCAATGAATTTTAAACATTTGATAAATAATTCTACAAGTCCATTTTGTGAACGAATATATGTTACAAAATGTTCAATTTCAATCCCAATGGACATACATTAATCATTGAAAGCTTGAGACGTAAACTTACCAACATTTTCAAGGAGTATTTTATATAATTGAATATTCAGAAAAATGCGCTTTTAAAATTGAATTAATTAAGCAAGGAATCTCACAAATGTCTGATTACAAGTTAACAATAAACAAATATTCGACCATCTAGTCGATACATCAATTAAAATTAGAAAATATCTAAATAGTCCACATGATGGGTGGATTAACCCACAAATATCACCTTGTATACATTTCACAAAGATTATTAGTTCACTTCTAATTTTTATTGATGATGATCAAATAATCAATTTTCCTTGAGAATAAGAGACACATGAAAAACTATTGTATTGAAAAATTTACTGACTCTTCAATTCAAGTCCACACAAATTTTTAATTATTTTTCATATCATAATTGATCTGAAATGATCCAACCGGTAATGCCAAACAAGAAATATATTATGATTTGTAAATTTCTTGTCTATAATACCACATGATTCAATTGTATTAATATACTTGTTGTACAAACCGAAGGAAATGTAAGTAATCTTTTAAATATACATTTTTATTCAAAATAATTCTTGTAATATAAAAGTACTCAACATTTCTTTCATTTCTTGTCTGAATATGATATATTTAAAACTTAGTAAATTCCTATAAAACTTAAAGGAATATAATGCATTGTCAGTTTATAATTTTGTTCCTCAATAATATTATATTGGCTCTTATGGAGCTTTCAATTATTTCTATACAACTGAATTGACATTCTCCAAAACTGTTAAATATGTTTTCTAAAAAAAATACATTAAACATAAATACCAATGAAAAATACATACATACCTTCATTTCTCGAACTTGTCCTAGTGGCATGCATAAAGAAATAACATCTAAGTAGTAACTAAAAATAGTCCACACATATTACTTATTGACAATAAACCATTTGATATGTAAAAAGCAAAAACAAAATGACAATGCAACAACTATGGAAGAAAATGTTGCTCTCAAGTTAAAATCTAACATATTGCAAACACTGGAATACGTAAGCATAGATGAAATTATTCATCGAGGCTCCTTCATATTTTCAAAATATCAATAGATAACTAAATTCAAAATTATAAACAAAAGTTTGCCAACAAGTATTAATAGAATACATGAAATTAAATTTGAAATGTGTAAAGAGCAAGTTGGATTTATCACCACGTCATAGAAAGGAGCTACCTTGCGTCTATTCAACCTGTCAAGTAGCTAAAGTCTAAGATGGTCATATTCTAAATATATGAAAAGATCTCTACTCATTATCACAACAATTCAAAGATAAGTTATGAATCTATTAAAGCACAAAATTGGCAATATTTTTTTTTATACAAACCTGGATTAACAAATTAAATAGACCCTATGAAGTCAGAACATATTTGGTAAAATTTAATCTGGTCTAATCTAAATCACTTCAAGACAAAGCTAATATCTAAATTCCAATTGAGAGACTCGAAATTAATTGAACTAATTCAAAATAATTAAAAACTGAAAAGTGAAAGCAATCCCTCTAATATCCTTCTTTTCTTTCTTTTCTAATTATCAAATATGAATTTTCCATAGCATCTTTTATCACTCTGGATTACTTACAAAGCACACGACAAATTGGTTAACATCAGTACGTATTTCAACATAAATTATTGCAAAAAGCCCTAAAACCAATAAAATGTTTTATAGTAGATATAAGCATTCCAATAAGGTGATTAATGATTGCTATTGCAAAAATGTACCACAGTTGCTGGACTTAAAAACCAGGAACAACAAATACATTATAAGTAATTGGACTAAGTCAAAATTGGTTATAAAAACGCTCTCACAATTGAATAATTCAGACTAACTAAATATATCAAAATGTGCTCATGTTAGATCTTTGCAAATAAGTTACCAAAAAATCAGTTGGATTTTGTATAAAATGATTTTAAAAAAAATTTGGATCTACAAAATAATGGTAATTTAGATTGAAATTACAAAGCCCAAAATCTCAATAGATATATTCTATTGAGATATTATATAACAGATTTCAACTTTAATATATATATATATATCATATTTCAAACTTCCCAACATATCCACAATCTTAAAAATTTTGACCCATTCACCAAAAAACAAACAATATTCTCAGTGATTTCTAATACACACAATACTTAACAAGACCACATATTTCCTAGAAACACCTCTTGGAATTTTTTTTTGGTCACTAACCATATATATATGAATATGAAAAAAAAATACTAATATAAAATAAATCAATTAATAGCCAAACAAATTATTGAGTCATAGATTGAGCCAGTTTCAATCCCAAATGATATACAAAATTACATATTATATTTTCTAGGACAACCTATTAAGCATTACCGGTAATGACGGACTAAAATAAAGTAAATAAGGGAACATATGCTATGTTTGGTAGGAAAGAGTTATTTTGAGGGAAATGGAAAGGGAGAAGGAGAAGGAGAGAAGAGTTCCATAAAATAACTATTTTATACTTATAGAAAGTTTAAATGATATGTACCAAATAAATTTTATAGAAATTCCTCTCTCATTTTTCCTTTCATGAGACATCTTTCATGTGTACCAAACTTAGCAATAGTGAATATTTAATTACTTCACAATTCAATTTAGATAGAAGCATTGGTCTTTTAACTAATAAGAAATCTTAGGTTTTGAAACTACTTTTTTAGAGCCAAAACCAGAAAACAAATAATAATTTCAACTATTGCAAATTGCACCTAAAAAAAATTAATCACAATAAGTGTAGGTAACTTCATAATGTACTTGATCCTGCTTGTAATTTCAAGATCCGCTTTATATTTTATGTGTATAACTTCAATATCTATTTAATACGGAAATTAAACTTAAGACTTATGTAAAAATTGCTTTGAATGTGGATAACTTTAAGATCCATTTTATACTTCATGTAAATAATTTTATGATCCATTTTGTAGAAAAATAAAATTGTATCTCATTCTTCTAGACGTGACATCACAATTAAATTACTTTAAATGTAAATTACTTCAGGATCTATTTTATACTCAATATAAATAGTTTTAGGATTCATTTTGTAGTTTATGAAGATCACTTCAAGATCCAATCAATAAAGAAATTAAATTATACACATACTTCTGGATAAGACATCTCAATTAAATTATCTCATACTTGATGAAGAACTTTATAGTAAATATCATATAGCAAGTGAAAAAAACATACGTAAGATTTTTAAACAAAATCGTACTGATAACGTATTATAAAATAGAAAGAATTTGAGAGAGGAAAAAATATGAAGAAGCAAAAGTAAAATGTATTTCATTCATTCATAAATGGAGCATTTATACAAAGAACTCTAATCCTAAAAATATAATAATTTTTTAATTAATTAAATAAAATAAGTGAAATATATAACTTATCTGTGGGTAGAGAATATTCTGGATAGACATCCAAAGTCATCATAACAACTAATTTTTCTAATCAATGATATTATTTTTCTCAACTACTTTATTATTCTTCTACTTGTTTTTGGCCAATATATTTTTTCATGCATATTTCGGCCTTAATATTTGAATTTTCTTGAATTTTCTGTAATTAAAACGGATAAAATATCCCTCCAATTAAAGAGAAATAAAACAGACAAAAATAATTGGACAAAAATATAAATAAATATCATATACATTCTGACGCTTTGTATCACTCTCTTCAAAAGCACATGGATCTAAATTAGGATCAAAATCCCCTCTGCTGCGGCTATCTCCAAGACACTAACTAATCTGATAAACGCCTCGAAAAGAATCCAAGCATAACTTTTCAATCTATTGGTATTGGGGTATTTGCTTATTAATGAAGAAAATGATAAAAAAAACCAATCAGTTGAATTATCACCCTTGAGATTGATAAATAATAATAATAATAATAATAATAATGTCAATAACAATAACAATAACAATAACAATATAACAGGGGGCAGATTCAGGACCTGGAAAAGGGGAGCAAGAAAATTATCAGCTAAATTTTTTTCACTTTAGGATAATTCTCAGCCAACACAAGCACTTCTTTTTTCAGGTCAAACACAACAACCTCTTCAAGGAAGAGGACAAAAAGATTAATCCTTTTCTACAAAAAGGAGATGGGAAAAAGACAAGTTGTAGAAAAAAAAACATTGCCCAACTAGGGTTCCAACTTGAAAATTCCGAAGCAGGTTTAAATGTATTTCCAAGTGGTTATAACTGAATTTTTAAGTCAAAATCCTAAGTGGAAAATATTTTTCTTTACTAGGTCCCAATTTGTCTTTTTCCCGGAGATTCAAATGAAATTGGCCCCAACATACATATCACTATCAGAACAATGAAAGGCAGAACAATTCTTTGGTCTTACGAAGCCAACAACATAAAGATTCAAGACAATGAATTTCTTCTCACGATATCCACAAGTTGTGCATGGCATGCAATTGGGTAATGTCACTAGCCTTCAGAGACATCTTGTAGAGTTCCCTGATCTTTCCACCATCTCCAGTTTTGCTAGATGTTGAAGATGGCTGAGAGACAGAAGAAGACTTGTTGGCACTTGATGAAAGTGTGGTGGCCAACATTTTCTTCAGAAGCATCTGCAACTGCCTCCAATATTTTGCTTGAAGTTCAGGATCGCCAGTACTGTAACTGTCAAAACTTGTGTCAGAAACATGACGCCCTTCAAGCATATGAGCCAAAGCAGATTCCAGCATCTGAAACAAAATTCAATAGCATCACCCATGAGTCAATGACGGAAATAGACCACACAGTGGAAGCAGAAAAATAAAAAGACAGTGTCTTAGGCAAACTCGGGGTATTTTGAGAGTTGGGAAGAGAAAAGGAAGGAAGGAATCCAAAGAAATTAGACAGGGAAAGGAGAAGGAGGAGGAATAGTTAAATGATAATATCCCTTCCCTTCGATTGGAGAGACTTTCTCTTCTAACATTTCCCAGATTAGAACTTTAAAATATAAAGAAAAAGGACTTCGAAGTATTTTGGATGGGCGGTTGAAATCCTTCATTATCCTCTCCTCCTTTTCTCCTCCATTAACTCTCACTAAAACATATCCACTTAAGCAAAAACCTTCTATTAAAAGCATTTCAAAATAATTCAGCAATTAGCTGAATACCGGAAACAGAAGGTTGGCAATCACTCTCTGCAAGAGGATCTGGTAGAGAACTTGTTAACTTAAGCGATGTTTACCACAAATAATATAATCTAAACTCTCCATTATATATTATCTGTTTTAGAATATCTAAATACATTACTGTAACTCATATCTTTCAAAAAAGAAAAATAGAGTGACACAAATCTCTCATCGAGCTCTGACACTTCAAGATATCATAACCAAACATGAAAAGTCATTTGTTCTTTCCACATGTTTCTTTATGAAGGCCATATCAGGATAAATAAAAAATTTCCACCCATACGCATACCTGACTCTCTCTGGCTTTCTATTCCCACTTTTAAACTTGTATAGCCCCTCTTGCTTCTCACTTTTTCTCTTCTTTTTTTTTTTTTTCAGAATTATAGTTTCTTACTTCAAGAATGAATATCATAATCATACAAACAGGAACCTACCCATGTGTCTTATTTTTTGAGGAACCGTAATTAATACAATGCTGGATATTAGATATATTTATACATAAACTGGCCAGTTAAATCATATCTCTGAAATTTTTTTATTAAGGAGCAAGTCATAACCAGAAGGAAAAAACTTGGTAAAAGTCCAGGAATTACCGCATTGGAGTGCAAATGGTTTGAAACGCTTAATGAAAGAGCTGATCTCTCTATGAGAATAGTCAAATACATGGAAGGATGGGTTTTTGCTCTATAGAAGTCCATAGCTTTCTGCCAGTTCCTCTCAGCCAGGGATGCATATTGCTTGACTCGTTGCAGAATCTTGTTTTCACCTTTAGACAAGTTGCCTTTCTTATTACCTGAATCCATAAACTTTAGGGAACAATTTCTCTGATAGCAAGCCAACTGGAAGTAAGCATATGCAGCCTCCTGCTTACGTAGTTCACCCAGTGATTCATACACTGATAATGCTTCCCTAATGGCCTCATTAGCTGACAGTTCATGCTTTCTCATTTCTTTCCTGACTTTTGTGTCATGGGTATTGGAGCTGCTTAGAAATGTATCCTCAAAACAACCATTTTCATACACTTCTGCAGTACTATCTTCTCTTGCCAAAAGCATGCCAAGACGCAGATAAGTATGAGCATACTGTGTATGTACCTCGTTCCTTAAGTTGGTTGTCACAGAACCATCATCTTCAGTGATGGCATTCAGTTCTGACCTTGCAGCTGCATAATATCTAAGAGATTCTCTATATTCCAGTTTTGTGGTCTCTAATGCTTGATTGTATGCATTATGGAAGATAGAATGTACTTTAAGATTCTCAATTTTTGATACCATCTCTTCAGCCAAAGCCCGTCTGCCATGGCCCAAATTTAAATATATCAATATGATATTGGTGTGATCAGAAACTTCTCTGAATGCATTTATGGCATCTGTAAATGCCTGTTCAGCTTCATTCAACTCTTTCTTTTCAAGCCTGATTCGACCCAATTCATTGCAAACCCACCCTCTCTTTTTAACTACAGATTGTAGTTCAGACAAGCCAGATGGAAGTTTCATAAATGACTTTCTAGCTTCCTCATAGCACTTTAGAGCAGCTGATAGGTTGTACTCCACTTCTCCAACTTGAGGACCGTCTAGGTACTCAAATATTCCACCATATTTTACTTCTGATGTTTCCTTTGAATTAAATTCACTCTGAGATACAACACTTGAACAAGACTTATGCGTCTCTGAATCTTTTCTATTGTCTATGTCATTATGCATGCAGTCTTCCTCTGGGTCTTTTGGAGGCAAGTATGAGACATTTTTAGTATATGGTCTTTTACTATGCTTTCTACCATAAGCCATAACACTCATATCTGCTCCACTACTGCTAGCACTGCTTCCACTGCTTACTCTATCACTCTGGCAACTACAATTTACCAGGGAACATGAACTGCAGTTCTGGCTCAACTGTGTTAATTTACTCTTCAGCCTTTTAACTTCCTTCACAACCTCAGACGGCATTCTCAATTCTCTGGTTGCGGATTTTCTCAATTCCTGTATTGATTCTTTACTTTTAGTCTTATGAAACTCAACATATACATCCCCAACTAGAGCCCACGCCTTGGCCCAAAATAGGTAAGTAGAAGACCTCCTCTCACTAGTAAGATACCCATTACCAGAGATGCAATTCTCCTCTTTTATATCACTATCTAGCAAAGCAGTCTTATCATTTCTATTGGAGAATTTCCTCTGCAAGGAAGAATAACTAACCATTGAGGAAATGAACGTTGCGTCTTCAAGATGCAGAGGCATTGATCCATAAACAGAACAAGCTAACTGTATAACCTTCAAAGCTTGATGCAGTTGGCCATCCTCCATATAAGCTTCCGCAAGTGCTAAGTAAGATTCTCCAAGCAAAAGAACAAGTTTCCAAAGCTTATGGTCCAACTTGGATTTTGGAAGCCATTCCCAAATGTCACAAACTTCAATACATTCAGCATCTCCACACGCACAAACAGACACATTAAATGATGACGGTTGCCTATTATGAGTTTCACTAAACTGATCCATTGCCTCTGGTTCATTGCTCTGAAGCTGCCGCATCCATCTAAGTGATTTAATGGCCTGTGAAACATGATGCACCGCAGCCAATTTAGATGAGACAGGATCAGCTACTGTCTGGACCACAGGTGTGGGAACAGGACATACTTCGCCTGCAGAAAAGCTCTCATCACCAGCAGAGTTTGGTGGAGCCACTCCTTGAGTGTTTAATTCCATGTCACCTAGTGCTAATAATTCCCTGGTGTTCGTGTCAGAAGTCATCTTGGCAGATGATTCTGATTCCAACCGCTGAAGTATTTGTCCATGTTCACAAGACTCATCATGTGAATATAATACCTCTTCACAGACAACTGATTCAGAATTGCTGTTTTCAGCGTCAAGGGATGACTCTTCAGCTTGGGTAACAACTAGATCACATTCTGCAGCTAGAGATTCAGAAGTTAAATTGAGTTCTTCATCATAATTTAGAATCAGCCTGGCAAATTGTTCATGAGCAATTGCACGAACTGCCTGTTTAGCATAACATTGATCAGGAATGCAATCATTTTCAAGATATTAAAAAAAGGGGGGAAAAAAGATAACATTGTATTAAAAAAAATACCAAATGGTCTGAGTCATCAAGAAAATCCAAACATTTTCTGAAAAACCTCACACACCTAGCCCTATTTTTAGCAGCCTGTGGCAAAAGCAGTAATAATTAGTAACCAGCTAATTGAAATATGAAAATCACAATTAGCCCAGAAACATATAAGATTGTCTCACACCATTGAAAGTGAAAGCCGATGAGCAATCCGATAGAGGAGAGTTCCCAATGAATATATAGCATCATTCCGGCCTCTACTGATTAAAGAAGGCAAGGAACTTGAACTATCATGACATCCATTAGAAGAATGGTTTTTAGGAATAACAGAAAGATCAAAAAGTTGTATGTCATCTTCACCTGCACCCTTATAAAGCTGTAAAACTAAGTCAGGCTTACTAGCAATTTTAAGTGCAACAAAATTAAAGAGAGTTTGCACATATAATAAAGATAAAAAGCAATAAAATAATTGTAGAAAAATAGAAATAAAGTAAAACGTAAGATACAGTAAAAGTACCCAGTAAGCACCAGGATCCTGTTTGCAATTTTCCTGAAGGAACCTCAAAAC
Source organism: Adenanthera pavonina (assembly GCA_026686845.1). NCBI lineage: Eukaryota > Viridiplantae > Streptophyta > Magnoliopsida > Fabales > Fabaceae > Adenanthera > Adenanthera pavonina. The sequence goes on along the minus strand of JAIVEN010000001.1, from coordinate 44,011,241 downwards.
AGAAAGACCATTTTGCTGGACAACATAAGGATGAAATGCAGGTGTCCCATCATCAGATATCCCTTTCAGAAGAAATACATCATCTGTTTTCAGGAGCTCATATCCCTGAACAACACCATTATGATGATAACAAATAGCCATCTCGGGCACACTTGCCATGACATTGTCAAGCCAAGCTTCAAGCCATGTCAATGGTGTTACCTATCAAATTAAGAAAACAAAATGAATAATTTGCAGATCATAAATTAGGATGCAAGATTTTAGGAGAATGCACACACCTGGTGGGTAACGTCCCATAAATGCAAGCTCACAGCAACATACTTTTCATTACTGAACAAAAGCAGGTCACTACCTAGTAGCATACGGAAATTATGAAACTGCCAGAACAAAACCCTAAGAAAGTTGTCATTGCCAACTTTTCTTTGTTTTTCAGGCTCTTGCATAAAGGATCTAGGTTTTTCACCAACTTGTGATGCCACCTTATTGACTGGATTATGATTCCTGTTTCTTCTATTCTTCTTGCTTCCCCACAAAAAATTGTCCTGCTTGACCTCTGAGTAATCAGTAAAGCTATTGTATCCTTCGGCTTGAACAACATCATCATGCTGTTCCACAATGTGGGGTGTATTTCCTCCTCCAGGAAGAACGCAAGTATTTGACTTCTCTTCTGATGAAACATGATGACTTGGAGGGCAATCACAGGCCTCCATTCTGACTGAATGCATAGCAAAATTTAAGAATAATGATTGATCAGCACATTTTGACTGATTGTTATGCCTTCTAATCAACTTTTCTCCTTCTTCAACATCAGGGCTGCTCTTCAGATAATATTTTGTCACATTAAATAAATTAGATAATTAGCATTATAAGAAAGAGGTCAGCAAAAAAATAAATAAATAAATAAAAAGCAGTCAGTACAGACATGACCTTCAGAGGTAGCAAAGGATTCAATCTGGGGAATGCTGAGAGGCTAATTGTATTAACTAAGCAAAGCAACAATCAGTTGAAGCACTTTTTAATTTCTGAACAACTCTTGAGATGAAACCATCTCCACATGATTATACATAACATACTAGCCAACTAAAATATATTATTTTTCATACATTGCTTTTCTTGTTAAAACCAGTAAGTCCCCAATTATCTACAAGACGACAACTATCCTTTTCTTTTGAACATAACGTAGAAATTTGTTCCATTTTGCTTCAAGAGTTCAAGGAAAGTTCAAAAAGAGAGAAGCAGGAAGCTCAAATTTCAAATTGAAACTGCCATGTTTCTAAGAATTGAGTGTTCACTGTAATCATAAAAAATTATAATAGTAATGAAATGAATCAGGAATTTTTACCATGGGCCAAAAGGACAATTCTCAACAGTAATTATGATCTATTAGCTTCAATATTGGAAAAGTGGGGGCATTGCACCAAAAAGATCAACAGTAGTTTAGATACACACCCAGTGTTTAAAACAAGAGTCTGACCAATGCGGTGAGCAGCAACTGATAATCGAGACTTTGAATAAGGCATTTTAAATATCTGCTTCAGAATGTCTGCTGGAGCAATCACATCAATTTCATCTCCATACTCAGCCAAACCAGATACTGCAAGTGCCTCACATTTTCTGGCAAGATTAGATGCAACAGCAGCACTATCATCCCAAGGTAAATCTGTCACATGCCACATATCAAAGGATCAGCAACTACATGTGTGGATAACCAAAGGTGTTTGTGCTCCGCAGAATTCTAGTAGTAGATGATATTAACTACAAACAAAAACGTTGGCTCACCAACTCTCATAAAGTAACAGAGTTGTACAAGGTGTGAATCTGTCCGCATGACAGACTGCTCAAGTGTTCAAGTTTATTCATGGCATGAATCAACTCAAAGCATAATCACACTCATCAAAAGAATTTGGCACCTTCCCCGAAAGTCCCAACCAGAGATTTGAGGAACTATGGAGGTCCAAATTCAAAAAACATAAAATGAGAAACTTTAAACAATTAGTTCCCTTCTTCCTCAGAATTAGTGCCTTCAGTTACAAAGAAGAATAACATACCTTGACATAACCAAGGCAATTTGATCAAAAAATTATGGAAATAAAATATGTTCAGGTTTGAATCAACATTACACCTTGTTCTTGCTTGAGATTAGTGAAAATTTGTATTTAAGTTTTAGGCCCATTTTCAACAGGCTTGAACTATGGATTTCATTGGAACATTATCAAGGATGTGAAAATACAGGTGGAAGTTATACAGCTAGGTTGTTTTCTTTTGAGGAAGGGCTTTCCTTGATGTACATTCATGGGATTAGGAGGCTTCAATATTTGGTTCCCTTTTCTCACTAATAAGAGAAACTTTTAGTGATAAAAATAGAATGAAGTACATTAGCAGAGGGCAAAACATTTTGCTAAATCAACAATGTAAAACCCACTTGAGACAGGCTGGAAATAACAAGATATTAAGTCAATAATACTCCATAATCCCTCCAAAATCCAAATAACCATCAAAGACACTCCCCTGAAGCAAATATTGGTAGAACACCATAAAGACCAAAAACAAGACAACACCAGCAAGAATACCAACAATCTTTACGTGAAAATTCAAGCTTGATTCCTTCAATTTCCAACTTAGTATAATAAATCGCTGCATAAAAAGCATATCTCTAAGAAACCTGATTCTCCTTCTGATCCCAAAGCCCCCTAAATGCATTGTTTCTTCAAAGTTGCAGAGCATAACTACTACTCTCCAAAAAAAAAAAAATCAAAAAGTTTCAGATACTCTGCTTTAAATCTTTCTTCTTTCCCTTCTAATTAGCCAATTCTTTTGGAAGGAAAAAAAATTAGGAACCCCTTATCCTTTTGGTGGGGGGGGGGGTGTGGAATTTTTTTCAACCCTTAACAACCTTTTAGATTTCATTATCTATCTGAAAAATAATGATATATTACATTTCACACAAAGAATTAAGTCCATACTCCAAATAGATTCAAGTCCTTTAATATATAGAACAGCTAAAACATGCTTTTCATAAAACCATACCTTCCTCAATCCATAAAGTGTATAGTAATTGGGAAGCTTAAGAAAAAGGCATTATTAGCCTCATAAAGAGAATTGCAAGTCCCATATGTAGAGGCTTCTATTTTTTTCTGAGCTTGAACAATGTTAGGACGTTTGACCTATGCATGTTCTAAATCTAAAATGACACCAAGTTTACAAAAAAATTTTTGGTACTAGCCTGGCACACATGCCTGGTTGAACCAAGGGACTGTGGCTCTGTGCCAGGAATTGAAGGCCTCGCACCATGCCCAAATCTATAGTATAAACCACAGGGCCATTCAGCAAACCAGTATGAATTCTGATTACTAATCTCAATGCCATGGAATGATCGTGTTCATAGATCATGAACTGATAAACTAATACCAATATATTTTAAAATAAATTTTTCTACCCTTTGCAAATATAGGCTTCAACCTTAAAAGTTTGCGGTCACTATACGCAGCCAATTTAATAATAAAGAAAATGCTAACACTGATAATTTACAAGAACATTAACTTCCAAGTTCCAGAGAGAAACCAAAAAAAAGAAAGCCAAAAAGAAACAGAAAGTATATGAAACATTAGCACTGTGCATTTCCACTATACTAAGCTTTTGCAACAACTTGTACTCACTTATCACTTTAAATCTTCTATGGTTCAAGTTTGAATACTCCAAGGCCCATGCATGTTTTAAACCTAATATAAAACCACTTTCACTAGCAAATACCACGTTGTTGGCAAGCCAATTAAGCTAGGATGTATATGTGGGGGGGCCTATGCATGTCAGAATCTAGTAGAAGGCCTGGAGCTGCCAATACAACATATTGGACGGGCATAGATTATCTAGCTCAGCACACCAGGACAAGATACCATCCATCAATTGTCAACAACTAGAAAAAGAAGCAAATAATTCAATGAGGAAATGTATCTTATAATGACGAATATAACATAAAAGACGAATATACTAAAAAGTAAATATAATTTAGAAAAACTGGCATTTAGTATAGCCTTGTAGCCAGAAGACACCGCATATCTTGTCGCATTGCACATCCACTGATGATATGCTAGTGATTCAATTTGAACTCACTTAACTACTCCTCTATAGCCAATAGTCAAATTAAAAAGAGAGTCGATCACAAGCCACAAGCCAGAATTAATCTTCTGGCATTCAAATTGCAAAGTGTTGAATAGATTAAAATTAGTCCAGTGGGAAACAGGTACCTCCAGTGGTCCTAGACTGTACAGCGCCAACAGGAAGAACCTTCTCAGGGAAATTCGAAAGAAGTGGAGGCGTATTTAGATCAGTCTCAGTTGGAAGCATCCGGTACCGATACCGCGGAGCATTTACTCTAATGGTGGAAAAAGCACATAAAGTATTAAAAAAATGCAGCTAAGTGCTTGCTTATTTAACTAAGTATCAAAATGACAATCACAATAATTGCAAGCCCAAATTTGAGCCATTAAACAGTTAAAATTTAAAAAACCAAAGACATAGTCACAAGAGACAGAGAGAATACGTTTGACGGGTAGGGAGAAGAGCGGAACCAAAAGCATGGAAGGATTTATCGGTAGGTACAGGGATTGAACCGCAGAGGAAACCGACGGGTTTGGGAGTGACGATTTCCAAAGTTCCGACACACTGAAGCTCACAGGAGGAGCTATCAGAGCTCGAGGAGGACGAGGATGCCATTTGGTTGTTGTTGGCTTTCAGTTCAGGTGAGTTGTAGTGTGCAATTATAGGGAAGAAATGAGTCTCGCCAGCCTCCGGTGACGAAGATGGATGTTAATTTTACTAAGGGGAGCTTCTCGCGCCGTGCACCATCGAGTCTGGGTTTTAATATTTTTCTTGTCTTTTTCCTTTTTGGCCCATCTAATTTTCCCGTCTATTCTCTTTTTCGATAAGCATTATCCTAACTATTCTATTCCAGAATTTTCAGTTCGCGCGGTGGGGTGAGGAGCTAACCACCTTGGATTCGTGGCCTTGGGCTTGGGCTTGGGCTACCATCAGGGTCTCTGTTTACTTACTAACAAGCTTCAGAGGAAGACAAAACCCGATCCATTAAAAAAAAAAGGGAAAATGACATTTGAATACCAAAAGTTGTATTTAATACCAATTATGGATCCAAACATTCTAAAATTGCAGAAACAGATCAAGGTCCGAAACTGACTCAAAAGATTGAAACAAAATGACTATACTACCCTTAATGAAGTGTCCCTTAACGCTGATGCTGAGAGATTGCCCTAACTCCCACATTGTCATCCCTGACGGCCTGACTCGGTGAGACACTGTCGAAGCTCTGAGACAAAGGAAGGTATTTTGCAAATGAAACGAGCACCACGGCCATCGAAAAAAATCATCTTGTCGCGTTAGTGGCCTCTCATCATTGATTCGCATTGTCGCAATGTATTTGATTCGCATTGTCACTGTTGGCCTGATTCGCATCATTGCTGCTCAGTGCCGCAACTAACTGATCTCTGCCCGCTACTTGCTGATCTCTGCTAAACAAAGTAGCTTCTATGCTTCTATGCTCACTAATTTAAGGGTAGTGCATGTTATTGGGTCACCTCCAAATCCAAATCACTTTGATAATGTTGTGCGAGGAATTCCATGAATGTGGTTATAATCACTTGCTCTCCTGATTCCCTTATTATAGGCCTGTGAGTTCTTCTTTACTACATTTTGCTATCTCAGAGACTCAAACACTTGATGAGTTCATTTTTTTTCTTCTGGGTATTGCAGGGAAGCTCCAGGCCAGTCTGTTTCTGGAACTTTATCAGGAGCCATAGGAAATTTGACAAATCTTTGACAAGTGTGAGGTAACCTTGCCATTTTTTCTAGCTGCTGCTCAATTTTTCTGTTTCCTTGTGCCTTACTTTATTTCTGAGGTTTTGGGGGAATAGAGTTTCATTTTGGTTTGGAAATATAGTTATCATTGCGACATTGTGAAACATATTTTACCTCTGATCTTTAGTTTTTGTAGTATAGTCTATTTTCCATGCTTGTGAATAACTTCTGTAACAAATACTCGCCACTATCAAACTCTGAGAAAGTTAACTATAATTCTAATTGCAAATTGATTGTTTGGAGTTTTAACCCATTTTGTTAATGTGTTTCCCTTGTCTTTGAAATTTCTAATCTCAATTTGTTGATTGATTAATGTAGGTAACTCCAAAACAACAATATATCTGGCAAAATCCCATCGGAACTTGGAACCCTTTCTAAGCTATAGACTTTATATCTTTCCAATAATCAATTCTTTGTGTGATTCCTAGGTCTATAGGTCACTTGGATAGTCTCCAGTACTTGTAAGTTAACTTTTATCTTCTTTTTTCTTTTTTTCCTCCTTTGCCAAGAAAATGCAGGAAAATGGTTTTTAAATAGTTTTTGTAAAATTCAGAAGACAATTAGGTAAGCAACCATTAGCACTGTTTGTGGTCTAGTTGTTGACTTAAGATATCATTACTAGTATTGTTTATCATTCTACCTTATTTATAATTCTCGTGTAGAGTTTAATGTCATGTTCTTTGTCCATAATGAGAATAGGAGGCTAAACAACAATAGCTTGTCTGGACCCTTTCCTGCTTTAGTAGCCAAAATCCCATAGCTTGTTTTCTTGTGAGTATAGGTTTTCTCAGCCCCAAGACGTTTGTTTGTTGGCTATCTCAAGTTTATTAAGTGTCTTAAAAAATGAAACAAACCACCACTGGTTGAGTCTTTCTTATTTATGCTGATATGGCAACACTAAACATTCAGGGACTTATCTTCTAACAATCTTAGTGGACCATTGTCGAAGTTTCTAGCCAGGTCTCTCAAGTATGGCCTTTCTTTCGTGCTCTCTCTTTCTCTTTACACATACACAGAACCATATAGTTTGGTCCTTTACAGACATGAGAACTTGTTTTAATTTGGTCCGCTGCAGATCATTTTCAGTTTAGTACCTTAATGATTAATGCCAAACTTAACCATCAATAGAATTTGACATTATTGGTTGGTAAATTGAACCCAAACTATTAGGTAGCAAATAATGTGAACGTGAGCAAATTCTTTTATGTGTTGTTAAAGTTTGGATGAAAAATGAAATGAAATGGTTAATATTTTGACAATTGAATGATTAGATTAACAGAAATGATTTGTGGAGGATTGAATTGAATGTACACCAGATATGACCAAAATAAATGCATGGAAGTCAAGGTAGTATATGTTGTATATTATTCTACATATTTCATGTATTCAAGAAAAGTTTATGTTATTGGCATGATAAACAATAAAATTTTTAAAATGAATTTTATTGGAGATTTTCTATTTTTCTACCACTTGAGGTTGCCTAAGTTGGTTGCATTACTCATGGTGCCAAAACAAGTTCTGCTTCTGTCTTATGGGAAGAGGTTTAATTACATAATTGTTCTATGTGATTAGTGACAATTTTTCTTTCACAGGTAAATAAACCAATAATGGAGAAAGGTGAAGGTCGAAAAATTACTGGTTTCATAAAATTTATGTAAGATTGAAACTCCAATTTTGATATAATGTTATGTTGTTAGTTGTTTGTATCTAATGTGTGTTTCATTGATTTTTTTTTTTTGTTCAGGAAAGAATTTCATTCCAAAAATAAAGGAGTACACAAGAATGTCATTGATGCAAACGAGGCTATACGTGTAGCATGAAATAGGCTATCAAAGCCTGAAAAGGCTATATATGAGAAGAGAGCCCTTGAGGAGGGAGGAAAAGGACAAGAAGAAGGAAGGAAAAGAAGTGGACCACCCTTCTTTACCTGATGCTCTCCGAGTCAATTTAAGGAAGTGGTTGACTATGTCAACCAGCATGAAAGCCTGAAGAAGAAAGTTGAAGAAATAAGATTTGGATCCCTATTACAATTTGGATGTAAAAAATTGCCACGAGAATTGTGTGAGCACCTGTTGATTGCCTTTGATCCTCCTACTAGAACACTTGTGATTAAAGGCAAGAAGTATTTTATTCAACCTAAAGATGTGAAATCAATACTTGGGCTACCTTGCGGTAGGAAGGAAATTAATTTACGTGTTAATCGCACTGAGTTTCAGGCAATGAAGAGGTAATTTGTTGGACAATGGCTAGTTGATTTGAAGGATAGGATTCTCAGTGGAAAGGATATGAAGAAGTTTGAAACCCTCTTCATGGTCTTCACACTTGGTATATTTCTTTGCCCCACCTCTAGCACAAGATGTTCCGATAGGATTATGAAGGCAATCTGCAGAAAGGGAGTAGGGAAAGATTGGGACTGGTGCAATTATATATTATCTGAGCTGACCAGAGAAATTGCATCATACAAGCGGTCCTTGCGTGAAGGGCAAAAGAATAAGACTGTTGGTGGCTACCTCTTTTTCCTGCTGGTATGGTCCATATGAAATTTATATTTTTTTGTATAACTATTTGAAGTATATAATGAATATCCTGTGAACAGATATTTTTTTTCCAACATGACCATTTGAGGCCACCACCTAGACTTGATGGAGAAAGTGTAATAGGATACTAGGACCTAGATAGGATAAAGGATCGGGTTGATATAGAAAGAACCAGTATCCATGGACTTTTACATGAATCCTCATCCACATATACTTCAAGTGAGCTTCCAATAGGCACATTCACACATTCGGTAAGGAAATCATTACAACTTTGAAGCATGATTAGTATTTCTATAATAATTTGAACTGATATTGCTGTTTTTCTGTAGGAAATTAAACAAATATGGGAAAAGGTAGTAAGATGTATAAATGAAGTTCAACAAGACCTCCTCCGACTGCAAACAAATCTCCTTGTTGGACAAGATGGAGGTCAAAGTGTGGGGGAGGGTCATCATGAAGGAGAGGAAAACGTGGAAGACCATATATCTCTGTCAAGTGAGGAGGGACAAAAGGCACAGGATGGTGATGAATCTGAGAGAGATGGAGAAAATGAAGATGAAGATGATGGTGATGGAAAAGATACAGAGAATGAAGATGAAGATGACAGTGATGAAGAGGAAGATAAGGGTCATAGAGATGACGATGATCGAGAAAAGGGCAGTGATGACCAGGATTCGACAAATTCATCCACCAATAATGAATCATCAAAGAGGAAGGCCAAGGATGAGCCCCTGGTTAAGAGATCTCAATGCTGGAGAAAAGCTCCGAAGATGTCACCTTATGTGCAACAACCTTTAAAGGGGAAGGGGAAAGGCAAGTCATCTGTTAATAAGAAAGAATTATATGAATTTTGCACACGATGGCCTGGGCCTGCAGAAAGCGATCAGTAATTCTTTCATATGCTCTTTAATTTGGCTGGAGACATTTCATTATTTTTTCTAATTTTAACTTACTCGTCTATATGATATACAGGGTGGTTGTTAAGATATATGATTTTCACCTCACTAGAGATGATTGCACAAGCATTGGTCATAGAAAGTGTTTAATAAATATGGTACAAGAGCTTTGACACTTAGCTTTATGCCAATTCATTACAATTTTCAAATTCATGTGGTCTTAGAGGTTGCATTATTGATTTACAGATTATTCATATGGTCGGAAAAACACTGGTTGGTGACCAAAAGAGTAGCAAAGATGGTGTTCGTCGACATATTTTAAATCCTTGGATTATGGTAGGTGTGGTTTTAGTGAAAACATTGTAGATTTACTACTCTATATGTGTTTCTATTTAAGACATACTAGTTTATTATGCTATTGTGTAGGCAACTATGTTGGAGTTGAAGCAAAAGTGGAAAATGGATCTTGTGGTGAATGACATAATGCCTAAGTCAATTGGCTACAATATTGCTGATTGTGACTTTATCTTTGCCCCCACATGTTTCCTAAATCATTGGTGGACCTATGTTATTGAGCCAAAGTCCAATATGTTCTTCATCTTTGATTCCTTGGCCCAAATGTTTAAGATTGACAAAGAGAAAAAAAGGATGGCAAATTTTGTGGTAAGCTTTCTTTATTGTGTGTATGGGCTATTTGATCATTTTGTGGTGGACTAATTTGTTCATTTATGAAATTCTGATTGCAGAAGGATTGCTTCCAAGTGATAATCAAGACAGTGAAACCACAACACTATACCAAGCTCCTAGCCCTAAAAGTCCACTTTTCCCCTATCCCATTACAACATAACACGTAAATATGCAATTAAACTTTTGTTATTTTTTAATGTATTTAGTTAAACTTATGTCATTTTTTTATATGTAGCCATGATTGTGGTCTTCATGTGATTAAATGCTTACAAGAATGGGAGAACACAATGAAGGGACAATATACCATGGATGAATACACAGAGGTAAAAAAAATTAAATTCAAAGCAAACAAAACAAGCTATTTTGTGTTATCTCACTATGAAGTTCCCAATGTTGTTCAGGCACAATTTCAGCAGTTTTGGGAGGATTTGATTTGATGGTTAGTCAATCATCCTAAGAACAAGGTTCGTGATGAGGTATATGCTTGTATATCAAGAAATGGGCAACGGAAGCAGTCTAGGAGAAGCTGAGCCTGTGTTTGGGTTTATTGCTTTGCATTTTATAGTTGCTAGTTGCACTAAATCCTGTATGTAGTGAAGGTTATTTCATTACCTGTCCACTCAAGGTTTGAAGGAAAATCAATTAGCATTGTTGGTGGACTTAGTTAAAGATTAGTATGTTTATTTCATTATCTTTCCCCTCAAACTTCTTAAATGTTGTAGTCACTAGTATTCATATGACTTTTGAAGAATGCCAACAAATATGTTGTTTTTTTCTATGGATGCCTTGTGTTTAGGAATTCTTACCACTTATCTGTTTCCTAATGTAATAAGAAAAGTGTGATCACAGTAAAAAATATGCTGCTGACCATGGGTAACCCATTTTCAAATGTGTTTTATGTCCAAAGACAAAGGGCTTTTGCATATCATTGCCAGAATTTAGGGATTCTCTGAATGCACATTGTCCATAGAATTCTTTCTTTTGTTTCTTCAACTATGCAGGTTGGACAATGTCTTTGAAGTGGAGCATTCAGAAATTCATATCTAGGTAACCTGCATTTGCCCCAATTGCATCCTAGACGCTGAAGACAAGATGTTTTCATGTCAATGTCCAGATTCAGGGTTTAGGACCAACTAGTTTCAAATTTTGTAGTCATATGTCAATTTCGGAATCCAGTACTAGAAAATGAGCTAAAGGACCTGTCTGATGTAAACAAAATTTTCAAGTTGTACATTTTGTCATCTCTTTGGTTTAATGTACTCTGATTTTGTTGTAGTAATAACATTCTACAACTTGATATTTCATATAATAGCACCTCGTGTTTTGTGCAAGGGTGAGGATGAAATTATCTCAAACATGGACAGGAATGAATACGTTACTTGATGATAATTGAAGAGCATATGATTATTCACAATTTCAAAGATTATATTAATAGCAATGCAATATTAAATTTTAAATGTAAAACGACCTTCTAAAAACAAGAATAGCCAATTTGGGTTGCCAATTTGTCACTCAGTAACCCAAATTGGCTATTCTTTTGCAAAAATTGTGTGCATTAGATTTTTCATATGATCATATCCAATATTTAACACTTAGCACCATCAATTGACTACTCATGCTCAAATGTTTTACACTCAACATCCCCCATTTGACACTGAAGAAATTGTGCACTAAATTTATATAATCTAGTATTTAACACTCAGAACCCTGGACTTACTACTGAAGTTACAAGATTTGACACTGAACATCCCAAATTTCACACTGATGGAATTATGTTCAACCAATTTTGATGTGAACAAATCCAGTATTTGATACTCGGAACCCAATATTTACTACTAGTTTACCAATATTTGACACTGAATATCCCAAATTTCACACTGATGGAATTATGTTCAACCAATTTGGATGTGATCAAATCCAATATTTGATAAATGGAACCCTATATTTACTACTTGTATACCAAGATTTGATACTAAATATCCCAAATTTCACACTGATGGAATTATGTTCAACCAATTTTGATGTGATTAGACTCGGTTTTTGACATTCGGAGCCCTATATTTACTATTCATGTACTGAGATTTGACACTGAACATCCCAAATTTCACACTGATAGAATTATGTTCAACCAATTTTGATGTGAACAAATCCAGTATTTGACACTCAGAACCCAATATTGACTACTCGTTTACCAATATTTGACATTGAACATCCAAAATTTTACACTAATGAAATTATATTCAGCCAATTTGGATGTGATCAGATCTAGTATTTGACAAACGAAACTTTATATTTACTACTTGTATACCAAGATTTGATACTGAATATCCCAAATTTCACACTGATGAAATTATGTTCAACCAATTTTGATGTGATCAGATCCAGTTTTTAACACTCGCAGCCCTATATTTACTACTCGTGTACCGAGATTTGACACTGAACATCCCAAATTTCACACTGATGGAATTATGTTCAACCAATTTTGATGTGATCAGATCCAGTATTTGACACTCAGAACCCAATATTGACTACTCGTTTACCAATATTTGACATTGAACATCCCAAATTTCACACTGATGGAATTATGTTCAACCAATTTTGATGTGATCAGATCCAGTATTTGACACTCAGAACCCAATATTGACTACTTGTTTACCAATATTTGACATTGAACATCTCAAATTTCACACTGATGGAATTATATTCAGGCAATTTGGATGTGATCAGATTCGTATTTGACATACAGAACCTTATATTTACTACTTGTATACCAAGATTTGATACTGAATATCCTAAATTTCACACTGATAGAATTATGTTCAACCAATTTTGATGTGATCAGATCCAGTTTTTGACACTCGCAGCCCTATATTTACTACTCGTGTACCGAGATTTGACACTGAACATCCCAAATTTCACACTGATGGAATTATGTTCAACCAATTTTGATATGATCAGATCCAGTATTTGACACTCAGAACCCAATATTGACTATTTGTTTACCAATGTTTGACACTGAACATCCTAAATTTTACACTGATGGAATTATGTTCAATCAATTTTGATGTGATCAGATCCAGGTTTTGACACTCGGAACACTATATTTACTACTCGTGTACCGATATTTGGCACTGAACATGCCAAATTTCACACTAATGGAAATATGTTCAACTAATTTTGATGTGATTAGATCCTGATTTTGACACTCGTAGCCCTATATTTACTACTCGTGTACCGAGATTTGACACTGAACATCCCAAATTTCACACTGATGGAATTATGTTCAACCAATTTTGATGTGATCAAATCTAGTATTTGACACTCAGAACCCAATATTGACTACTCGTTTACCAATATTTGACATTGAACATCTCAAATTTCACACTGATGGAATTATATTCAACTAATTTTGATGTGACCAGATCCAGTATTTGACACTCGGAACCTAATATTGACTACTCGTGTACCAAGATTTGACACCGAACATCCTAAATTTCACACTGATGAAATTATGTTCAGCCTATTTTGATGTGATCAGTTCCCGTATTTGACACTCGTAACCCTATATTTACTACTTTTATACCAATGTTTGACACTGACCATCCAAAATTTTAGTGTTCATTAAATTTTCATGGATCAGGTCCAATATGACACTCTCAACCCTTAATTTACTACCTATGCTATAATATTTGACACTGAAAATCTGTAATTTTACACTGATGCAATTGTGGCCATTAAATTTTGATGGATCAGTTCCAGTATCTGATACTCCAAACCCTAAATTTACTACTTATAATCCAATATTTGACACTGAATATATGTAATTTCATACTGATGAAATTATGTTCATTAAATTTTTCATGTGGTCAGATGTATTATCTGACACTCAGAACCCCTTATTTACTCCTTCTATCTAGAGATTTCACACTGAACTCCCCCAGTTTGATGTGATCGGATTGTCCTCAATTTTTTCATGTGGTCAATTCCAGTATTTGACACGCAGAACCCTATATTTACTACTCATTTCTTAAGATTTTACATTGAACTTCTGCAATTTCACACTGCTTAATTTGTGTTCATCAAATACAGTATTTGAAACATTACATATATGATGTGATATATATAGAAAAGGACCCTTCTTCCCATATACAGTTATGCCATGTACCCTACAATGTCCTTCAATAACCCATTTATATTAGAAGTATTCATATACACAAAAGAACACTATATTAGCTGCATGTACAAAAAGATGCTCATGCCCTTGTACCCTACAATGATATGTCCTTAGCCCATCTATATCAGGAGTGTTCATATCCATAAAAAGAACACTATGTGCAATTAGGAGGTGCATATACAAAAAATTGCCCCCTACACCCAAGTCATAAAGTCAAGTATACTAACAAAAGATATCCACCTAATCCATGTTGATGTAGTACTCATGTGGAACTATATTAGCTTGGATTTGGATTTGTGCATGTCTTCTTGGTATGACCAACTTGTTGACATCAAGAACAATGATAGGGCTTCTTCTGCTGAAATTGGGACTCAACTCGCTTTTTTCGTGGTCTACCAGGAGGCCTATTTGTCATAGATGGTCTTAAAAATGTTTGGTTCATCAAATTAGTTGCTCTCAAGGTATTCAGTTTCGGCATGTCATGTGTCTTGACAGGATTTAAAGTGCCGCTATAAATTTTCTCCTGTGAGCTCAATAGGAAAGATTCATGAACAAAATTATAAACATTGCCATACACTTATTTGATGGCTGCACAAGCGTGAGGACAAGGAATTCCACTTATCTTCCAACCTTTGCACATGCATTCCCGTAAGGCTAAATTCACAGGAAGATCTACAGAACCAGTTCACACTAATATCATATTTTCTCCATAGTATTCAGCAACCATAATTTCCCCTCTCAAAATGTTCTCCTTTATCTTCTCATCAACTTTGGGACCGACTCCATTTTTCCACTTCTGCATACCTTCCTTAGTTTTAACAAACTTCTTAGCTAACTTGTCTCCATGTTCATTGATCAGTACACAAACAAAATGCCTCTTCTCCTTAACCAACCATGAATTAAATGACTCGGCCAAATCAGTTGTTATATGATCCCACCGATTGTATGGGAACTTGAACATTGACCACCTATCAACATCATCATCAGTTTCTACCCATCTTGATAGTTCTGGAGAGAATTTCCATAAATTTCCCATTGCCATGTCAAAATCACATTCAAGTCATGCATAGGCAATTGCATCAAGTAACTTAAACGCCTCTTCCTTACTCTTCCTTCCCCTTCCTTTGCAAACTTTTGTAAACTCAATGCTAAAATTCTATTTCACATGACGATAATAGAATATGTAACATCCCAAGAAAGCTAAAATATATAGAAATGTATAGAGATTTTACACAAATGGACATATACCGTTTTGCGTGAAAAAGGGCAAGGAGGTCATTTTTCCCGGTTGAATGGAAAAATGAGAAAATTATATGTTTGCCCCCAAAGAATTATAAAAAGGACATCCATGTCCTAAAAATTTTAAAATATACGTGGAGAAAGACATAGAAAAGTCTTTGAGAAAATTATACCTGATGACCCGAAAGTTTTAGAAATTATAATTTAACCCCGGGTCAGGGGTAATTTTGTAAATATGCAAAATTACTGTCAAAATGAAGCTCTCGACGAGAGAAGTCCAATGGTATATGGCACTGAGGGTTAATGTTCAAGAATAAAGAAATAATCAGTGCCGAGTGTCCAAAAGTAACAGTAAACCGATAAAGTAAACTGTGAGCCCTACCGATGGTTAAAAAGAAATCGGGTCTGGATATGGGTCATATACAGATATCATTTGGGACAGGATAATTATGGAAACATAAAAATAAAATTAGAATAGTCCTGTATCCCAAAAATGTTAAATTACTGTAAAGACGATTTTATCGGTATGATTAAAAAGTATCCGGATTGAGGTATATCTGGATCAGGAAAATTGGACAATTTTTGGACACTTCTCTCTCTCTCCCATGCGTGACTTTTCTGCAGCCATGTGACACAAAGAATATTATATTATTTTAGGAATACTTCTTGAAGAAGTATGTAATAAAGTAATTGGGTATTAGCAAAAAAGTAATCATGGTTAAGCCATTTAATTAAGTCCATTAACCCCTCATTTTTACACCATTCTGCACGCGTGAACCAGCAGCAAAAGAGAAGAGGAAAACCAGAAAAGAAAACCGAAGAAGGAAGAGAGAAAGAGAGAAAGAAGAAGAGGAAAGCTCAAGGGAAATCAAAGGCACAAACTTTGGTAAGTTAATCTACCACCTTAGACTTGTTGTTGGTAGTATTTGGAGTATGATTCATGGATTAGTTTTCTTCTTCACTCTCTTAGGGTTTCATCCATGGCATGATTTAGCAAGGAAATGAGTTTACAAACCATAAATCATGGGGGAAATGCTAGACTACACATTTAAAGCATGAATATGCAAGTGGTTTGTTGTATAACAAAGTGTAGCAATTTTTCTTGAATTTCCCTGATTTTGGACGAGTTACTGTTCACACTTAGAGTTGGAATTTCATGTTTTTGATGCCAAAAATGAGTTCCTCATGGTGGAAAACCTTAGGAACAAGTGATAGTTTCATGAAAAAGCTTAAGGTTAAGGAAGTGAAATTTTGAGGTTTTTGAAGTTAATTCGGAATGAACAGTAACCGAGTTAGAAATGGAATTTGGTCATTCTGAGGCCATATTTGGATTCCTCATGAAAAATTACATGAAATAGAGGTATAATTCATCATTTTTGAGTTAGAAATGAATTTTTGGTGAATTTTTAAAGAATTAGGGTTTCATGAATTGAAGAAAGTCATGGAACCATTAGTTTGAAGTTCTTATGAACTAACCCTTGGTTCAAGTTGATTTATTTGATATTTGGTGATGCACTAGGGTGTGAGAAAGCTTAAGGAAGTCCTTGAAATGGTTGAATCAAAGAGGAAAGACATAAAGTTTCATGAGGTAGCATAGTTACTTTTTCTCACATTATATTGTCTTGCTATATTATATTGTGAATGATGACTTGCCATATTGTTTTTATGATGTTTGAGACTGGTTTTGGCTGTTTTTATGAAAGGGATAGTACCCGGGATGTCCATTTTCTATGCCGTTATAATGCCGAAATTTTTATAAACGATACGGTGATTTATGTCTTGAAATGATTATTATGATGTATTGAAGGTTTTATAGCATGCATGATAATGTAAATGTTTGAGATGTGACTAGCTACTGGGATTTCCAAAATCTCATCACCCAAATAATAACATGATAGGTCCAAGTTATGGAAGAAATCCAAGGGAGGCAAAGAGCTAAAGGAAAAGAGGAAGAGAATGATGAATGATATTATTATGCAAGTCTTGATGTTATGATTTGGGAATTTGTATAAATTCTTATGAAAGGGGATAAATCCTGCTTGATGCCTTGAATATATTCTTTTAAGTCCTCTATGATATTATGCATGAAATTGGAGCACTAAATGTCAATGTCAATGTGTTATGAAGCTTATCATGTAAGTTATGGCATAAGTTCATTGGAGATGACCAGTATTGGTTTGAGTAGGGGAACTCTATCTGAAACAGAGTATCCTATAAAAGTGTTATACATGCTTTTAAATTAGACAGAACAAGCTTTTCATAGAGCTAAAGAGTACCTAAATTGGATAAATGTATGAATTATAATGAATTTTTGAAATCAGGGTTTAGAACAGGGCAAGAAGGGGAAAACTGAAATCTGGAAAGTAAGTACTGAAAAATTCAAAGGATAATATAAAATCGTACAAAGCTCCAAAAATTCAGTGGTTTATATGTATAAAAATTTCTATGTTTTAAGTTTCGTATGCCACTAATTTGGAGTTAATTGGAGCTACATAATAGGAGATATGGAGTTTTTCCCAAAACTGTTCCAGTAAGAGTCAAATTCTGACCCTTCATGACTTAAGTTAAAGTTATGCCCTGTGTAAGTAAAAAAAATGTATAAGAAAAATATGTCATTAAGTATACATGTAGAGCTTTCAAATGACATAGATTATGTATAGTTTGGAACAGAATAGAAGGAGATATAATTTTTCAAAGTTGAGGTCAGAAAACTGGAACATAGCAAATTGACCAAATGAACAGTAACATTCCACGAAATTACTGTACAAATTGGCCCAATGATGTTACTGTTTTATATTTTTCCCATGTAGATCTGAACTCAAGATAAATTTAGAGACTTGAATCACCTCAAGATGAATTTTCTAGATTTAGTTATGAATTTTCAAAGTTCGTCGGGTACAATAAAATTTGCCAAATGAACAGTACCCCGAATTTTGTAAAATTCTGATTTTATCATATTATGATTTTAGTCTCTAATCCATGATGAAAGACATCTGAAATGATCTAATACATGGGAAATGGGCCCTAACATAAGGTGTTACACTTTTTGGTATCAGAGCTAAAGGTTTTGGGCCTCAGAGCCGAAGGTTTAGGCTCTCAGAGCATTATATTTGGGCCAAAATAGTTGAGTTTAAAGAAAGAAATATATTAAATATTAATATTCCTTTGGATTAGATTATTGACAAGGGTTGCTATTGTGTATTGAGATAGATAAGATATTTTTCTCAAACAATAGCTGGGATCCTAACTATGATAGATGGTTGATCCCTGGGCCAAAGATGAAAGAAAATGATAAAAGTATTGGCTCAAACAAGTTACCAATAGGAAATTCAGACAAGGCCAAGGTTAATGTTGGACCTTATCCAACTGGATCTGAATTTTATAAAGAAGTCCCATTGCAAGCTGTTCTAGCTCTTCCTGTTCAAGTTTAGAAACCAGGAATGGTAGCTGCAGAAGGTAAGGACTATGAGGCTGGGATTTTACTAGATTCAGATAATTCTAGTAATGACAGTCCGATTAATATGAAAGATAAGATATACCGGATTGTTCATAAGTATTTCAAGAAAAGTGAGGCATATCTCGAAAGGCCTAAGCATGTGCTATATTTTCTATATGAAGTTGCTAAGGTCAAGGGCTTTCTAGCAGATAAAGGGATAATAGGTTAAATCATCAGCTAGTAAGAGCTAATGGACAAGTACTAGCTCCAAAAGATTGAAGCCTTATACCCCCATCTGCTGATGCCACATAAAGTTAGACTCCAAGAAGAAATGACAGAAACATTTCAGGATTTTATTAAAGAGCTGGCATATTTGGAAGCAATCCGACTGGAACAAGAGAATCCATAAGTGAATTTTAGTGAAGCTTTTATTGGAGGTGAAAGTAGCTCTTGTCCCTCCGGAATGAAATGATGAAAGAGATCAAGGGTAAATATGTAAAAATGTATGAAAGTAAAGAACAGGGATGACTGTAAATAGTGAGTGTATTATAAGCAGTCATAAGTAGAAAGTAGAAAGAAATGATAATGTAATGAGACTATAAGAGCTTTTGTACAAAGTCGTTTATGAAAAGGTATTATGTTATTATATATGTCTTCTCTGAGTATAGTTATTAAATATTTATGAACAGATTATAATGAATTTAAAGTGGTTCGCATCAGGAGACAAATAAGAGTAAAGACTCCTGAACAAGAAAAGACACCACAGGGTGATCCTTTGCAAGTTATTATGAATAGATGAGATCAGTAGCAAAGGATTATTGAAGAGTTACAGTGAACCTTAGACACTCATAAACAACTTCAAGAAGCCATAGTTGAAATTTCATCTTTGAGGTAATATCAGCCACAGGTACCCCAGGTTGTATTAATGAACCTGGCAGTGAGAATAAAAATTGATTATGCTAAATCACATCATGTAATAGCTCAGTTTTGATGATAAAGTCCTCCCTTATTTAACGAAAGGTTTGAAGTACAAATGGTTGAGGACTAGACACTAAATTTAGAAAAGATTTTCAAGTTAATGGGATATTCCTCTAAAATGAAAGCCTATAGGCTATCTATTTACGCACTTGAGAAAAAGGTAGATAGATAGTGGCATAATACTAAGTTGATCCTATAAGCTCGGAAGATGCCATTTATGCAGGGATTATTTTGTAATCTTTTATAATAAGTATTTCTTGCGATTAGTTAGAGATGAGAAAGAAGAGGAGATCATTATGTTCCGACAAGCGATGGATTAATTAGTAAATAAGTACGAAGCCACACTTATACAGTTAGTGTGGAACTCCACCTAGTTATAATGGTATGAAGACTGGGGGTGGAAGATAGAAAAGCTAAGAAGAGGAATAAAGCCAGCCATCAGGAAAAGGAAGGCCTAATACGAAGTAGGCAATTGAGTATGCTAGTAAAGGTTAGCAGAATTACGAGAAATAGTTTGAATAAACAAAATTTTATGTCTGCTACCTAATAAATGTAAGAAAAGTAGAAAGAGAATGAAGCTATGAAATAATCATAGCAAGAAAAGAAAGATACTCTTTTCGATCATAGTTTTCCCTACAAGTATGAAGTATCGTTTCATGAAAATCTGACCTAAGAATATTCTAGGGGCATAAGGGATTAGTCTTAAGGATAGCTAATTATAGTTGCTGGATTAGTTGAGGATGTTTTATATATTATTTATTTACCTTAGGTCTTGAATTCTTTCAGAGTTAGATTGCAGTTAGATCCTATCAGTAAAAAGATGATGTAGGATCACAAAGGATCCTAGTAGGGCTTAGAGATCGCAGTAGATCTCATGGTCGCAGTAGACCAATAATGAGGTTGCAGTAGACCTCCACAGAGAATGAGATGATGAGCCCTACAGTACTGATAGTTCTCTGAAAAAGGATGACCTAGGATGATTTTAGAAAGATATGAAACCTCATTAATCAGCAGCTAATATGAATGTTCACCTAAGGCTTTTCTTGAATGCCCAGTCACTGACTCAAAAGTAGCAAAGAAATGTGATGGTGGGTAATGATAAGTTGAAAGGTAAATACCCCACATATGAAATGAAAGTGGTATCAGTGGCAAAATGTTTTCAATGATAAATGAAAGAGGCCAGTAAGAAATGAATGATAGAAAGACAAAGAAAAAGTAGCTATGAAAAGAATCAATAGGGAGAAACTAATGTATAAAGGAAGATAAGTTAGAAAAAGAGGTTAATCAGCCCATAAACTATGATAATTCAATGAGTTTGGGCTAGATGAATTCTTTAATGAGAACGGTAGCTTCTTCCAACCAAATCAAGGACTCCAAATCCAAATAGATGTTAGAGGTATCTATGATAAATGTCATATGGGATTTGGAGGATATGTTTTAGCTATGTATTCCCTGAGTGTTGGACTAGAAGCGAATGAATTTTTTTTTAGAAGGGCATCATGATTATAGGTTCCCTAATAGTTAATGGGTTAAGCAAGTACTTGATGCCATAAGCAGATTACAAGTTCTAGAATTAAATATATCATATTTTGGTAAATTATCTCATTGCCTATATGTTCTAGGCATATGTTATTGTAAGGAGAAGAAGTTGAAGTGTTAGAAGTCTCAGAAAAGGAACTAGAGAAGGATCTAAAAGGAGATCCCATGGAGATAATAGATGACAATAATAGGTTTGTCATTAGTATTGAAAATCGTAAGTTCAGTATAACAAAGGATGACGTGAGTATAAGTAATGCAAGTGTAGATATGAGTTACAAGAAGAATATGCATGTATGATGTTCAAGGTATAAATTAGGAAGCAAGAAAGGAGAAAATAGTGGCAGGCAATTTAGGGAATTATGAAACCTTGAGATGGTAGATTGCTAATCTTGGTATGAAATCTAGCTATAGAAAGAAATGTTTATGGCCGGAAGATCTCACAATGAATGAAATCTTTCGTCAGCTGCCAAGGTAGGAAAAAGGGAGGTAGCTCTTGGGGAGAAGCCCAATTGAGCCAAGAAAGATGAAATCCTCCATATGATAAGGCCACCGAGGCGAGGCAGATGAAAGGTAGCTCCTGGGGTGATGCCCAAATGAGCCAAAAGTGATGAGAGGCCGAAGGCTAGATTCTAACTAAGTTAGCAAGAGACTGTTAAAGGGTTGAGAAATCTCCCTCAAGATGCCAAACCACTAATAAACCTTGACTAAGCAGCTAAGGAAGTTATGGATAAAAACAATAAAGTAGAAGTATGAGAAGTGATAAAGAGTAATGACCACTGCATTAATATCATTAAGACCCTAACCCATAAAAGCGAAGATAATCGAAAGGCTATGCTAAGATAAGTAAAAGTATTGGGTTTGGGAATATGTTTATACATGAAGACAGAAAGGTAAGTAGAGACTCTAAGTTGACAAAAGCTAGAGTAAAGAATAAAAAAGCAGTATAAGCAATGAATGAAAATGAAAATGGTGATGAGATGCCATTATTGGATAGCAAACAATTGATAGAAGAAAGATGGAAATAATGGTTGAATGGCCTAGAAATTAAAGTAGTAAAATATTCAGAGGTTACGCAGATAAGTTGTGACTGGAAAGGAAGTCATTGCCAGTATTCTATGAGATAGATTTTGGCATGAGTATAAGTAGAACAATGACTTACTAAGAAGTATTGAACGATGAGAAAAATGTAAAGAGTAAGAAAGAAAAGATGTATCAATTGTTAGATAAAGGCACTATGAAGTTATGATAAAGTCAGATAGTTAGGATAAGGCACCTGCTAAGATTATATGAGTATAAGTATAAGTAATGTAATGGTGGTTCTCAAGAATGATGTGCTAAAGTACTCCAAATCTGTAACGAGCATGAAAGATGACTGAGAATTTTTAAAATATTTTAAATAAAATTATTGACTTACTAAATTTAGTAAATGTACCTCATGAAAGTACGGTCAGTAGGTTACAGAATCTCCCAAGGGTCGCAGTAGATCCTAATAAAGCAAGTAACGTTATGAGTGGGAGAGACCGAAAACCGAAATAAGATGAGAGATTTACTAAGTCAAGTAAGATATTATAAAAAATTTTATTGTGAAAAATTTTTCTCAGACTGTCTTACCGCTTGATTAAGAAGAAAAGTTTGTGGGAAAAGAGGTAAGAAACGAGTTTTTATGAATTGAAAGAGGCTAAACCTCCTCCCCTGAGATAATTAGTCCAGATCCAATGATGACCCAAGGGGTCTATAATAATGAAAGAAAGTATGGATCAGGATATAAGTAATAAAGCAGGGTTGAGTTGAGGATTGTAGCCTATGTTTTATATAATAAATTTTTATGAAAAATAATTCCCACAGATAGCAGCGGTGAGTAATGCTTTCAAGATACAAAGTATGGTAAGTTAAAGTGAGTTATAATCTCTATGATTATAACATAGAAGTATTAAGAGAACACCAAGAACCTCGAGTGATAATGAAACAAAGGATGAGTGGACTTGAGGTAAGGAAAAAGAAAAGAAGGAAAGGATGGCCTTGTAAGTGCCATACAAGTAAAGATGGCTTTGTAAATAGGATGAAGTTATGAAAAGTAAAGAAAAGGAATGATGTCAGGTGCCAAAGAAGAGACTATAATATGAATAAGAAAAGAAAGTTATGAAAGCAAGGATGATGAATAAGAATGGGTATGTTACATGGAATTTTCAATACCCCGAAGGTAAAATAAGTTTATGATGTCCTCAACATTTTCTAACACGAAAGGTATGCCAGATCTTTCAGATGCTATGAATGGAGGAATAAGACGAAAGTGAAAAGTTCATATAATTAAGATATGAAAGTATTCCTCTAGTAAAATGGTCTGGAAATTAGGAAATAAATAGAAAGAAAGTATGTGATAAAGTATGTATCCAAATTTCGAGGACGAAATTTATTTTAAGGGGGAGAGAATTGTAACATCCCAAGAAAGCTAAAATATATAGAAATGTATAGAGATTTTGTACAAATGGACATATACCGTTTTGCGTGAAAAAGGGCAAGGAGGTCATTTTTCCCGGTTGAATGGAAAAATGAAAAAATTATATGTTTGCCCCCAAAGAATTATAAAAAGGACATCCATGTCCTAAAAATTTTAAAATATACGTGGAGAAAGACATAGAAAAGTCTTTGAGAAAATTATACCTGATGACCCGAAAGTTTTAGAAATTATAATTTAACCCCGGGTCAGGGGTAATTTTGTAAATATGCAAAATTACTGTCAAAATGAAGCTCTCGACGAGAGAAGTCCAATGGTATATGGCACTGAGGGTTAATGTTCAAGAATAAAGAAATAATCAGTGCCGAGTGTCCAAAAGTAACAGTAAACCGATAAAGTAAACTGTGAGCCCTACCGATGGTTAAAAAGAAATCGGGTCTGGATATGGGTCATATACAGATATCATTTGGGACAGGATAATTATGGAAACATAAAAATAAAATTAGAATAGTCCTGTATCCCAAAAATGTTAAATTACTGTAAAGACGATTTTATCGGTATGATTAAAAAGTATCCGGATTGAGGTATATCTGGATCAGGAAAATTGGACAATTTTTGGACACTTCTCTCTCTCTCCCATGCGTGACTTTTCTGCAGCCATGTGACACAAAGAATATTATATTATTTTAGGAATACTTCTTGAAGAAGTATGTAATAAAGTAATTGGGTATTAGCAAAAAAGTAATCATGGTTAAGCCATTTAATTAAGTCCATTAACCCCTCATTTTTACACCATTCTGCACGCGTGAACCAGCAGCAAAAGAGAAGAGGAAAACCAGAAAAGAAAACCGAAGAAGGAAGAGAGAAAGAGAGAAAGAAGAAGAGGAAAGCTCAAGGGAAATCAAAGGCACAAACTTTGGTAAGTTAATCTACCACCTTAGACTTGTTGTTGGTAGTATTTGGAGTATGATTCATGGATTAGTTTTCTTCTTCACTCTCTTAGGGTTTCATCCATGGCATGATTTAGCAAGGAAATGAGTTTACAAACCATAAATCATGGGGGAAATGCTAGACTACACATTTAAAGCATGAATATGCAAGTGGTTTGTTGTATAACAAAGTGTAGCAATTTTTCTTGAATTTCCCTGATTTTGGACGAGTTACTGTTCACACTTAGAGTTGGAATTTCATGTTTTTGATGCCAAAAATGAGTTCCTCATGGTGGAAAACCTTAGGAACAAGTGATAGTTTCATGAAAAAGCTTAAGGTTAAGGAAGTGAAATTTTGAGGTTTTTGAAGTTAATTCGGAATGAACAGTAACCGAGTTAGAAATGGAATTTGGTCATTCTGAGGCCATATTTGGATTCCTCATGAAAAATTACATGAAATAGAGGTATAATTCATCATTTTTGAGTTAGAAATGAATTTTTGGTGAATTTTTAAAGAATTAGGGTTTCATGAATTGAAGAAAGTCATGGAACCATTAGTTTGAAGTTCTTATGAACTAACCCTTGGTTCAAGTTGATTTATTTGATATTTGGTGATGCACTAGGGTGTGAGAAAGCTTAAGGAAGTCCTTGAAATGGTTGAATCAAAGAGGAAAGACATAAAGTTTCATGAGGTAGCATAGTTACTTTTTCTCACATTATATTGTCTTGCTATATTATATTGTGAATGATGACTTGCCATATTGTTTTTATGATGTTTGAGACTGGTTTTGGCTGTTTTTATGAAAGGGATAGTACCCGGGATGTCCATTTTCTATGCCGTTATAATGCCGAAATTTTTATAAACGATACGGTGATTTATGTCTTGAAATGATTATTATGATGTATTGAAGGTTTTATAGCATGCATGATAATGTAAATGTTTGAGATGTGACTAGCTACTGGGATTTCCAAAATCTCATCACCCAAATAATAACATGATAGGTCCAAGTTATGGAAGAAATCCAAGGGAGGCAAAGAGCTAAAGGAAAAGAGGAAGAGAATGATGAATGATATTATTATGCAAGTCTTGATGTTATGATTTGGGAATTTGTATAAATTCTTATGAAAGGGGATAAATCCTGCTTGATGCCTTGAATATATTCTTTTAAGTCCTCTATGATATTATGCATGAAATTGGAGCACTAAATGTCAATGTCAATGTGTTATGAAGCTTATCATGTAAGTTATGGCATAAGTTCATTGGAGATGACCAGTATTGGTTTGAGTAGGGGAACTCTATCTGAAACAGAGTATCCTATAAAAGTGTTATACATGCTTTTAAATTAGACAGAACAAGCTTTTCATAGAGCTAAAGAGTACCTAAATTGGATAAATGTATGAATTATAATGAATTTTTGAAATCAGGGTTTAGAACAGGGCAAGAAGGGGAAAACTGAAATCTGGAAAGTAAGTACTGAAAAATTCAAAGGATAATATAAAATCGTACAAAGCTCCAAAAATTCAGTGGTTTATATGTATAAAAATTTCTATGTTTTAAGTTTCGTATGCCACTAATTTGGAGTTAATTGGAGCTACATAATAGGAGATATGGAGTTTTTCCCAAAACTGTTCCAGTAAGAGTCAAATTCTGACCCTTCATGACTTAAGTTAAAGTTATGCCCTGTGTAAGTAAAAAAAATGTATAAGAAAAATATGTCATTAAGTATACATGTAGAGCTTTCAAATGACATAGATTATGTATAGTTTGGAACAGAATAGAAGGAGATATAATTTTTCAAAGTTGAGGTCAGAAAACTGGAACATAGCAAATTGACCAAATGAACAGTAACATTCCACGAAATTACTGTACAAATTGGCCCAATGATGTTACTGTTTTATATTTTTCCCATGTAGATCTGAACTCAAGATAAATTTAGAGACTTGAATCACCTCAAGATGAATTTTCTAGATTTAGTTATGAATTTTCAAAGTTCGTCGGGTACAATAAAATTTGCCAAATGAACAGTACCCCGAATTTTGTAAAATTCTGATTTTATCATATTATGATTTTAGTCTCTAATCCATGATGAAAGACATCTGAAATGATCTAATACATGGGAAATGGGCCCTAACATAAGGTGTTACAGAATACGTGTCTGTCACCTCCAAATATTGCTTGCACAACACCGATGATTGCATGATATCGATCAGACACAATAGTTATTTGTAAAGAACCTGTAATTTCTTTGAGGTTTTGAAGAAACCATGCCCAATCACAAAGGTTTCACATCCAACAATAGCATATGCCAATGGAAAAAGGTTATTGTCTGCATCATATGCTGAAGCTAACAACATAGTTCCTTGGTAAGGACTGCTAAGATGGCATCTATCCACAAAGATAATAGGTCGGGCCCCTTGTAAGAATCCCTTGATAGAAAAACCATATGCAATGAATAATCTTTCAAATATGTTATCATAAGCCACCCACTTGGCTATAGTATCTGGATCAGTTTCCTTCACTCTATTACATAACCAAGGTATTAGGAAATATGATTGTTCAGGCATGCCATGCATTTGCTCTAAAGCTTTCTCTTTAGCCCTCAATGCTTGACAGTAAGTTAGTTCTAGTCCATAATCTCTTAATAACTCCTTCCTAATGTCATTGGCAGTTTTGTCAGGACTGTCCCTGACTATATTAATAACAATTGATGATGTCAATGTGCATCTAGCATTATGAGTAAGTACGAGGTTGTCTTGTGCATAATGAATGTGCTCCTTATGGAAAGTCTTCACTTGAAGGTAGAACGACTCCTCATCAAATGCATACGCTGTCAACTTCCAATTGCATCCTTCAACTTTGCAGTTCACTATCATTTTATCAGGGCTATTCCTTGTGAATTCATAATCAAACTTATGGGCAAGGCTATACTTGTATAATGCCTTTCTAAACGCATCAGCATTAGGAAATATCTGTCCACTTCCCATAATCACATCCTGCCATTTTGAACTATTTAGCTGAGGCAATGATGATGGAATAGTTGTTATTGCACAAGGTAGACGATCAATCTCAAGCATAGAGGGAAAGCCAATGTGTGAATCACCATTGAAAAAGCCCATCCTACATGTTCAATTAACATAAATTCATTACTTCCTTCAAACAACAACATAATGATTATATTTATGCACATGTAAAAGCTTATCATTCATGTGAGTCTATTGCTGCCTCTATATTTTGATGGCCATTCCTGATTATGTATATGCGACCAAAATTATCATTGAACTTGGTTAGATTTTCTACCCCTCCATCTATGAGATCTAAAAATGTTATATTATCAAATTTTAATGTATACTTCAGCTTCGAACCACGAACATCTTAGTTAATAGATGATGATATTAATATTATCAGTTGTTCAAGTGAAGTTCCTTCTTTGATCAAGCTTCCACTTGATTAGCCCCTATTATATTGCATAGTGCCATTCAAATCCTTCACCATTTCTCCACCAAAATGAAAATAACAAAAAATTTCCTTTACCATTCCACCACTGATATATCAACCTAGACAAATAAAACAATATGAAATGTTATTGTATGTTACTCTGTCATTTCATTATTTATTAATAACAACAATGACTTCACAACTCTTTTTCCATATTAACTACTACATCTAGTATAATTTACTACTGATATTCAGTTATTTACTACTCAGTCTTCCCTAAAGTTTGATGCTAATATTCACTCATAAGCACAGGAGAAAATTAACTCAACGCCTATTATCCATTACACAAAACAAATAGTTCAGCAAATATAAGGGTTTAACATGATGACCCATGATATGTAATCTATGTTATTCATTACTTTGTCACTCAAAAGATTCATATTAAGTTACAAAAGGGTCATAGGGCTCGTAACTTCAATTTCATATTAAGTTACAAAAGGGTCATAGGGCTCGTAACTTCAATACCCACTGGATTTCTTCAACTTTTCTTTGTTTTGCACAATCTCTGACATAAAACATGTAAACTAAATGTCGCTCGTAACTTCATCGTAACTTCAACACACATAGCTTAAGTTATCATTCGTTTCGTGCAACGCTGGATTCATTATATAGGGATCGTTAGCATATCCATTACCAAAATCGACAACTTTATATTATTATTTACATTTACCAAGTTTCACCCTAAGTAGAGAAGATGTAATAGAAAGACTGATGCTCACCTGTACAGTATTCAAGTGATTCAATGCATGAGCCGCCAAGAGGGGAAGAAGGAATACGATGGAGGAAAAGACTCATTATGGAGGGCAAATAGCATTCACACAACACATGATCAAATATTGCTGATGGAGAGAAGAAGTCTCATGAAGAAAATGGCGGGAAGAAGAAATGCTTTGCAGGAGGGCTGTCAGTGGGAAGTCACGAGCTCAGAAATGTTTATACATACTGAAATAGCTTAACATAAAAAGAAGGGTAGTGTAGTCATTTTGTTTCAATCTTTTGGGATAGTTTCGGACCTTGGTTTGTTTCTACAATTTTGGAATGTTTGGATTCATAATTGACATTAAATGCAACTTTTGGTCTTCAAATGTCATTTCCCCTAAAAAAAAATCCTTGACTAATTTTCTCATAAAAAAAAACTTAAATACTTAAATTTATATATTTAATGTATTTTAATTTAATATAATAAAATTATGATAAATAAAATTTTTCATATATTATTTATTCTATAACTAAATTTTGTTATTTATAATGTTAATCTATTTTAAAATTTAAAATTCATTTATTTTGATTTGATTTGATAAAAACACATTAACTTTATAAATTTAAATAGGTAAGTCTTCTCCCTAATCTGGTTTTGGTGTCTTATATTTACCATAAAATAATCTATAAATTTATTTTCAATCATTTTGTAGATAAAAAAAAAAGTGAAGTTAAAATTGAGGTTGATTGGGATCATGCAAGTACACAGAGTCGATCATGGTAATAGAAAGTAATCCAGAGTGTTCCAGAGGTCGAATTTAAGGAAGGTAGTAAATTTACCAGTCCAAGATTTTAATCTCAAAAGTAATTAACAATCAAATTGAGAAACTTGAATTAAAAAGAAAATAGAAAATAAAACAATGTCTGAGTTTTAATTCAAGTATTAAAAGTGTCAAGAGATTGGAATTCATTTTATGGGATAACTAGACGTGCACTCGTGCGATACACGAGATTCATTTGGTCATATGTCTAAAAAATAAATATTTAAAAAATTTAAATCTAAAAAAATATATGACAAATAATAAAATTAAGTATTAGAAAACTAAAATTAAAAAATAACTTTAAATGAATTTAACTCATAATACATATTCAAAAGACTTAAAATTTATTACTTTTTAAAAATAAAGTTACAAGTATTGTTTCTCTCCATACACCCAAAAGTATTTTATCAAATCAACTTATTTCATAAACAAAATCCTAAACACTCCAAGCCAATTAGTTGATTGATAGGAATTATAATAAATTTATTTCAAGGTAACAACCCAAACTTTATTTAGTAGTTATCTAATCTCATAAATAATCTAATTATAATTAATATATTTAAGTTATGTCTACTTTACATACATAACATAGTAATATAAAGTTGACCATGTATGAATATAATTCGAGGCATGACAAGTACTATCAAACACTATACAGCATGTTTTATTAATATTTTTTTGTAAAACCATCCAATATCCGATTCACATTTTGTACTCAATTAATCAAGACACTTAACCCTATATAACTCTCACAGCTCATTTTAAGATTTGTTTTGTGTGAAAAGATGGAGTAAAAGCTCAACTACTTAAGATATTTACTACAAACTAAATGTTTTCTATTTGTATAACTAACGTATTTCTTATATTTTGTGTAATATCTTTATTTTTTGTACTTTTTTATTGGAGGAATTATACGCTGCAACCAAAATAGGAAATTTGTTATAATTTAAAATCAAATTTTTAATTAATTTAAATTTTTAATATGATAGATCATATTATTATTTAATTATTTTTGTCACCTTATATAATTATTTGAAAAAAATTATGACAGATTTTAAGGATATAAAATTTAAAATAAATAATATATATGTTATTTTTTAAGGAAGAAATTTAACCCTTGATAGTTTTTATTTTAGATCCATTCCTATTTTAATCAATAATTTTTTTTGCCATATCTTGTTGCCATAGGGAATGATATAAAAAATGAAATATTTTGTTTATTAACTAAATGTAGCAAATAAATTTTATTAATTCAATCATAAAATTATATATAATTATTATGTTAATCTTATATATAAATTTTAGAAAAAAATTAGGTAACTCATGTAAGTAATTATACATCATATTTAATTTTTTAGTATATATAGTTAAGTCAAGTTTAAGTTAAAATAGATTTAATGTTTATTGATTATAATCTATTATAAAATAAAAATTTATACTCACTCAAACAAAAAAAATGAAATAAAAATTTATCTTGCCATATGTAATATAACATTCATATATATGCGTATATATATTATGAAGGAAAAGTTACATTAATGTCAAATACAAAATTTTCTCAATACACTTATTAAATTTATTAAAAAAATTTAAAATTAATATGATTTCAAATAAATAACTTTTTTACCAAAGATATCAAATAAATTTGATTCATGAATAATAAATAAAAAAATCTTACAGTTATTAAATTATTTTTTTATTTTTGTTTTCCTTTATATATATATTATACATATATTTATACCAACATTATATTAAACTTAATATTATTTATAGTAGTTGATTTAATATTAAAATTGTTAAATATTTAAATTTTAATTGAAAACTATTCAATAAACTTTTGTAGACCAAATTATTAAATATTTAGATTTCAATTTAAAAAAATTAATATTTAAAATTTTAAATAGGTATATAATATATATACACATATTATGGCCAATTATATATTGTGTGTATTAAAACTAATTAGTTATGATTAATGACATCTTATAAAATTTAATCCTTAAAATTTTAAATTATAAAATCAAATAATAAATGTGAGTTGTGAGATCCATCGTTGATAAAAATTCCTTGATTAATTAAATAAAAAATTATAATCTTAATTAATAAATTTA
Organism: Adenanthera pavonina; assembly: GCA_026686845.1. Classification (NCBI taxonomy): domain Eukaryota; kingdom Viridiplantae; phylum Streptophyta; class Magnoliopsida; order Fabales; family Fabaceae; genus Adenanthera; species Adenanthera pavonina. The sequence goes on along the minus strand of JAIVEN010000001.1, from coordinate 43,979,376 downwards.
GAAATGAATTTTAAAGTAAAGTGATAAGACTTTGCTTTTTCTTTTGGCACCAATAACTCTAATCACGATTCTCATTACCCAATCAATTTCAATTATTGATCCAATGAGATTGAGTTTATAGTTGTATTGGCAATTAACTTTATTTTGTGATTTCAAACTCAATGCTATTATTACAATTAATATTAGCAGCAATTCCATAGATTTGTAAAGTAAGCAAAAGTCATTTTCTCCTCTATTACTATTTAATTATGGTTAAACTTAGTCAAAGATCTTGTCAATCTTATTAGATTTTTTTTATCAACTTAATGCTGAATGGTAGAAAAACATGAAGACAAAAATAAAAAAATTTTCTTGCTCAGAGTAGATCTTAAATATTATATATAATCAATTCTAAAAATAAAATTTACAAATTGGGTTACACACAAAGAAAAATAAAACCTCTTTTGTATCCTTCGCTCGTAAAAGGATGATGATGTTTAGAAGCTTCTCATCACATTTATGATTGGAAGAAAAAATGGAGATAATAAAAGGATAATGTTTAAAAAAGAGATAAAGAGATAAAAACTATTTATTCATTAAAAAAAATGTTCAAAGAGACTAGATGTTTAAAAAAAATTGAATTTTTGTACAAAGAAAAAATTTGAAGTAAAATTCAAAAAAATCTAAAACTCTTAAATATATAAATAATAAAAAATAAAAAATATAAAGCATTTATAATTAATAGCATCTAATATGATTTAATTCTTATAATTTTAAATTATTAAATTAAATAGTAAGATGTGAATTCAGAATATTTTTATGGAGATTTTTTGGGAAAATATCAAGACACATAAATAAATTATATAAAAATTACTTATAATTTAAATGAAATAGATATAATTAGTTATACAAAAATAAATATAATTAGTTATAAAAAAATATTTGTGGCATGCAGTGCCTCTTATTACCACTTGCACTATCATCATCCCCATCCAGAAAGTCTCTCGTCAGTGACCAATTATAGAAAATGTTTAATGGTGGTCATTATTCTCAGCCACGATTAAAAACATCTAATAAGAATTAGTTCTTATAATTTTAAATTATAAAATTAAATAATAAGATGCGAATTTAAAAGATTTTTAAAGAGATTTTTTTGGACAAAATTGAAGCATATAAATATTTAAATAATTGAAAAAGATAAAAAATATAAATAATTTGGTTATGAATAAAGGAATCTTATAAGATTTAGTGTTTTAATTTTAAATTATAAAATCAAATACTATCATACTAAAAAATATCATTTAAAGAGATTTTATTAGTAAAAAATTAAAACACATAAAATTTAAAAAAATAAATATTCATTATAATTAAAAGAATCTTATTAGGTTTGATATTTTTAATTTCTAAATATGAAATAAAATAATAGGTTTCAACCCCAAAGTAAAGATTTTAAAGCACGAAATTGTGATAACTAAGTTTTGGAAAAGGAAAAGAAAATTTTTCTTGCTGATCCATGAGATACAAAAATAAATTTGCATAAAATCAGAAATATAAAAGAAAATACGATTTTAGTTTGAAATGAGAAGAGAGAAAAATCCAGAAGTAATGATTTTGAATAGAGTGTAAGGTATTATGTACGGAAAAAATTGTTAGATATTACAAAAAAATTTTATAATCTTTCTCAATTTAAATAAAATAAATATAATTAGTTGTGTTTTAGTACTTTTAAGAAAAATTTTTAGCAAATATTAAAACACGGAAATAAGTTATATAAAACATTGCATTTAATTCAAATAAACTATATATAATTGATAAGGAAAAAATTAAAACACAGAAATAAATTGTATAAAAAATTAGATATAAGTTAAACAAAATATATATAATTAGGTATGGAAAAAACTAAATCATATAAATAAATATTATAATTAATTGAAATAGATATAAAAATATAATTCTAAATTAAAAAAATCTAATAATAAGTCTCAAGATATTTGAATTTAGAATATTTTTAAGAAGATTTTTTTAGAAAATATTAAAATGCATAAATAAATTACATATAATTTAAACAAAATAGATATAATTAGTTATAAAAAAATAAATATAATTGGTTATGGAAGAATATTTATGTTGGCATGTTAAGTCACTTATCACCACTCACGTCATCCTTGTCTAGAAAACCTTCCACTGATTAACCATTATAGAAAGTCCTTTATAGTTTTTATTACTCTCGTTGATACTTTTAGACATCATTGATATTGGGTGAGGGGAAAAATGTATATATGTAACAATTCCATGGAACTGAACTAATTCCATCGTGCTCTTGATACAATTTTGTTTATTTAATTTGCTAAACCTAAGAATTTTTATCTAATTCTATTTCTAGCATTTTTATTCATGTATATTAAATGAAACCTAAAAGTAAATAGAAATTTAAATTCTAAAGTCTGAATGAAGTTAAATATATTTAAAATTATAAACATGAAAGAAATATATAGAAAAAATGGGGTTTTGATTCAAGTACTAGAAGTGTTAAGAGATTGAGGTTTATCTAATGGGATAACTAGATTCTATTATTTAATTATATTCTGCACAATTATAATGTTCGTTATTCTTAAAGTGTCATAATTACCTTCTAGTTAATTAGTCTTTATTTAATTAGAATTCAATTCGTTCTTGCGCAACTAAAGTTCCTAATTAAACCTTAAAAATTACAATGTATATTACCATAAATTCATAATTCTATCTCTCAATTAGTTATCCATATTTATCTCTCTAAATCTAAGTTCACTTTTCATCTCTCAGTCCATCAAGTTGTCCATTAATTAGACCCTATAGTGATCAAATATAAAATTCACATGAACGAATAAGATAAATAAATATAATGAATAAATAAATTAAATATGACTTGAAGAACAAATTTAAAAAGTTATAATTAAATAAAATAAATCTAGTCATGCTACATCCCTATCTCTGAGTGGAAAAATTTAGCCACATATGAAAATATAAATAAACAAAAACTAAAATCCTAAATTATAGTAAAAATAATAAGAAAACAGAGTTGTAGTAGAAGAAATTGAATCTTTTTTTAATACTCCTCAGATCTCCTTACTATCTCTCTATAGACTGCTTCTAGTTGCTTCGAGATGCATTTTGAACTATGTTCTCTAGGCTCTAGGTGTTTTTCTAAATCTTCTCTTATATTTCTCTTGCATCCTATTTATTATATAGCATAAATATTTAGTTTTTAGATCAGTTTACGAGTCAAAAACGTGTTTTTAAGGACTTTTGTTGTTCGACCCAGCGCCAAGTGGCCATAGGATCATAAAATACGGTACTGAGTGGTTTCAAAAGGTGTAAACATGTGGAATACGAGTTGACCCAATGCCGATTGAGTTTGACCCGGCACCAAGTGATTACTTGATACGGACAACTACTTCGTTCAGTTTCAAACAAGTCGTAAGCTTATATTGACATTTTGAACTTAATTTTCACCATGATAATGTTGGAATTTGGAAAAAATCAATATGAATGTTGTAACTCTATGTCTTAACTATTCAATGCATCTTAAATCACCTCAATCGAAGTTCATATGTGAGAGTTATGATTAAAATACTTATGAGTGTCGGAACTTTTCAGCATGAATGATTTGTAACTTTTTGTTCCGAATATTTCCAAATGAGACTATAACATGATGAAACACAAGAATATGTAAAATTATACTAAAATATACTAATATAATTATATTTATATGCAATTTAAAAGTTAAATGTGAATATTTTATATGTATAAAATAAATACATAAAAGGTCAAGAAAATGAAGGAAAAATTATTTGGAATGACATAAAACACATTGAAAGTAAGTTATTTTCAAAAAATTGACCAAGAACTTGCCCAATAACCATAAGATACTTGGATACCTAATTAGAAGTATGTTGTGCACCAAATTCCTCTTTTGTCCTTAAGTAAACAGTAAACTTATGAGATAACCTTGTCTGAGTTTGTCTCATCACTCTTGGTCTCCCATCATCGCTCTCGGTTTCCCTCCCTCTTAAGTCTGCTTCGTCATCCATCCTCTTTTCCCCTCACGTCGTCCCTTTCATAGTAACCCTATGCTCCAATCTGAAGCCTTAAGGTCTTTGGGTTCAAGGGAAAGATAATTATATTTGGATATTTGGAAAATAAAATGTCTATGTTTTAATATTAAATTGTTAACCAAATTATTATTTTAGTATTGATAAATTACAAAATTTACATATACAAAAGATTAAAAATAATTATCTTATTATTTTTATTAAATACATGTAAAAGTACTTTTTAATAGGAATAATTTATCTACAGCTCAAACACCCCATATTTGCACATTTAGACCTTCCATACAATGATTTACTAAGTTAAAATGTTGACAATAAATATTTTATTACATTTTCACATGGAGACATTATAATAATTTGATCATCTTTTATTTCTATTCTTATTTTATTTTTATCCAACTAATTATGAAAAAATTATTTCTTTCCGGAACACAAAAAACTGATTTCCATTCCTATTCTCAGTACTAATTCCATTCTTACCAGCATTATGGGCCAAATGTAGCATTAACGCAAATGGTTTTGGATGCTATGATAAGAATATCAAATCAGGCCCCCGCTCTTCACTTAAAAAAAAAGAAAAAGTATCCTAAGAACACTGATTTCTCATGAAGATATTGTTCTAATTTCAATTTCTTCGTTTCCCTGATTCGATGAGTTGATGTTTGATTTACTTCTACATATTAATTTTTGTAGATATGGTTTGAACCAAATACCGCTCCATTGCCCATCATGAACGAAAATGGAACCCTAAGTTCATGACTATTTCAAAATTTCAGGGGCAGGCAGACAACAATGCGGTGGAGATGAATCATAACAAAAAAAGGGGCTCTAGACACCATGACATGGTGTGCTAACTGCTATGTCTGCACCTTTCTCTGCATCCCGTGATAAAACGCTACGTTTTATTTAAATAGGACCGATTTGAGCCGTTAAAATTGAAAGGCAATCTTGACCATTGCTTACTTTTAATTAGGGGTTCAAGGAGAATCCATCCTATTCATCATAAATCTAATTTTTTTAACCTCCAAATTAGAGAATCAACGATGAAATAATCTAAAATTAATTATTTAATTACATAATTACCTTTATTAAAATATATACTCCTTTTGCATACGATTCCTGCAGTAGCAACCATCAATTCCCACCATATCAAACTCGCACTCTTGTGTTGTCTTCATCTGTCGGCTGCCAACATATAGGGTATGTTTGGTTGGAGGTAAATGGGGGGAAGGGAAAGGAAGGAGAGGGGTTGACAATTAAATAATTGGAGAAGGGGAGGGAAAATATTATTAAATTTTTTTCTCCTCTCCCCTTGTATATTTTCCTCTCAAATTAAGATAATTTAGGGAAAAAATGTGTTATTGTGTCTAATATGATCAAAATACCTTTCACTTTTTCATAACTCAACCGCACAATATATTGATCAGTCTTATCATGCCTCTCATTAGTCTCACTCTAAAAATAAAATACCTTGATGATATATATGCATAAAGTCACGAACACACACACACATTCATATATTAACATATATAACCATGATTAAAGTTGAGGAAAAAAAATACATATAATCATGATTGAAATTAAGAAAAAAATATTTTCTTCTTATTAAGAACTTTGTTTAATATTCAAACAACAAAAAATTATTTTTTAATATAAAAAAATATTAACTTAAATAAATTTAAAATATAATAATTAAATTATAATTATTTTCTTTTTTTTTCCCCTAATTCAAATAAAATAACATTAAAATCCCTTTATTAAAATTTTTTATTTTTCTAATAAGTTAAAATTAGAATTTCTTCTTTCACCGACCTCTCCCGCCCTCCAGTAAAATCTTTTTTCCCCCCATTCCCATCCTTCAAACCAAATATAGCCATACGCTTGGTTCGTCATTGCATCGAGATTTGCACACCATCAATTGATACAAATAGAATTGGTGATTTCTACGTTTTATTCCTTCGCAAAAAAAATCTCGCCGGTAATTGCAACTACAAAGCAAATTCACTGTAGTGATAGCGATTGCTTCTTGAACTGAAATCTGCGTAGCGACCAGCAGAGGTGATGGACGGTGGCGTAATGGAGCTGGAGGCATAGCGACGGTGGTGAGGATAGATTTGATGGTGATGATGAAATTGTGCAATCCTTAGGTAATGAAATTGTTCTCTCACGATCTTCCTCCATGGTCGATTGTGCGATTTCTCATATGCCGAAGATGGTGACGTGATTGTGCGAAGACGGTTCCCAGATGCCAAGATGTCGGGATTCTTTCTTCCCAGACTTGCTTCTTCGATCTCTTTCTTCCTAATTGTCAATTTTTTTTGTTAAAAAACTTGCTGATTTTGTTTTGAATTTCTGCAATCATCTGCCTTCCTTCGTTGATCTCTTTCTTCCCCTTGTTAAGCTTTTTTTTTTAAATGTCTGCGATTTCTCATATTTTGTATCTTAGAAAAAAAAAACTGTAACTGTAATTGTATCTTATAATTATTGCTGTTAGGGAATGATAATTACAGTATATGTAATTTTGCTGTGCTGTAATGTCGCAATACGGTATGCCGGAAAAAATAGCTTCTTCCTGGTCCAAAGAATGGAGTTACGGGGATGGGAATTTGTTATTAAGGCTATGGGGTTAGGGCTTCCTATACCAAACGACGTCGTTTTTGCTGTATGAAATAATACTCACCGATTGGTGCTTCAAATGCAAACGGCGCCGTTTTTATGCCTGCTGCAGCCAATGCGTTTTTTAAGATGCAGACAAACTTGATCGGCAGAAACCCTCCACATTTCGTTTGTTGACTTCACTTCAGTCCCCGTTCACCTCTTCCATTTTATTCGTCACTGTCTCGCATAGCTCACACTTGTGTCTCTCTGGCTTGTGAGCTTTCTCGATCTATTTCCGCATCGCCATTTGCTGGTTTACTTCCTTTATTGGCATTCTCTCTCTGTTTTTCTTTGTCCACTAAATGTTTGATGTCAAGCCTGTGTGAGTTTTATTTGCGACAATGGGGGCTATGTTAGTGGATTAGTGGACCTTAGGTGAAGTAAGTTTGATGACAAATCTCTCAAAAGGAATATTATTTTTTTGCATGTTGTGGATCAGTAGTGATAGCTAAGATTATCACTTACTTTTCAGGAACTCAATTGAGGCTACCTGCAACAGCATCATCTTTTGCCTTGGTAACGAGGATTTGCATACTACGCTAATGGCAACCACACACCTTTTTTCTTATTCTGCTTCACTTCCTAAAACCCAAAACCACCGTTCAAATCAAAACCATTTTACTCAAAACCCAACTTTATCCCTCAAACCTACAGCTAGACCGCGTATTCTTAGAGCGGTTCTATCCCAGAATACTGGTAAAACTTCATTACAGGACTCTAAGACGTCTAAGTTTCAGCATTGTTTCTCCAAGTCTGAAGATGGGTATCTATATTGTGAGGGAATTAAAGTGCAGGAAGTTATGGAATCTGTTGAGAGAAGACCATTCTACTTGTACAGTAAGCCTCAGATTACTAGAAATGTTGAAGCATATAAGACGGCCTTGGAAGGCTTGAGGTTTATTATAGGTTATGCTATCAAGGCCAACAATAATTTGAAGATTCTGGAACATTTAAGGCATTTGGGTTGTGGTGCTGTGCTTGTAAGCGGAAATGAACTGAGACTGGCTCTTCGTGCTGGGTTTGATCCCACAAGGTTAGGTTACACTGAACCTGTTAATATGTGTATACAAATATCAATCTGTCCGTGTTTCTTTAAAATCTTCTTTATGCTAACTATCTATATGAGGATGCCATCCTGGCTCTGTGTAACTTTGGAATTATATTCCTTGTTAGTCTTCAGTAATTAATAATTTTATTTTATGTTTCTTTTTATTTTTTCATCTTCTATGTGTGAGATACCTCGCCTAATTCTGGCTTGATTGATGGATGAATAGGTGTGTTTTTAACGGGAATGGCAAACTCCTGGAGGATTTGGTCCTGGCTGCCCAAGAAGGTGTTTTTGTCAATATTGATAGTGAATTTGACCTGGAAAACATTGTAGCAGCTGCAAGAATTGCTGGTAAAAGGATTAATATTTTGCTTAGGATTAATCCTGATGTGGATCCACAGGTATATTACTCAAAGATTTTATTTCATGAGTGATAAATAATTGTTGCCTGCTGTAGTTTGTTAGACTTTGATTGATAACATGTTAATTACTTTTCCAGTATTGCTAATAGATACGTGACTGTGGTGAAATCATATGCAAGAGAAGGATTACTAGAAAATAAATAAGTGTTGGCTTTCAATGGATATTGTATTATGGCTATTAGGGTTCTTGATTTATAGGCATGTCCTCCGTGAGCATTGACAAGACTGAAATATATTCTGCATTTAGTGAGATCTAGGAGCTGAAAGTTTTTTGAACTTTTACTGATAGCTTTTTTTTTTTTTATACTGAAGTCAAATGCAAGGAAATAAAACACCATTGTAATTAGCTACCACCTACCCTTACTCTACTCCAAGTCCACCACTAAAACTATAGTTACGTTTTAAAACATACAAGAAATAAGGTTAATATGAACAGAAAGGAAATTCCTACCGATTCTATTAATATCCATCGTAACAGTTAATAAATTGAATCAAACGGGCAACTTTTGCTTAAGAATCCTCAAAAGCTTTTGATCTGAAACAAAAATGCTCAGTTGCTTGTCTTGAACATTTCCAAACTCTCTAAGGCTCCAGATCCATTGTAAGTTTCGCCTGATTTCAATTAGATTGGTGAGTTCTTCAATACCATATCCTTGAGAATAACTTCTGGCATCAATCAAACCTGCATTGAAAAATATTAAGACTTCATAAAACAAGATCCTTCTTCGATCTGCTCTTTTTCTGTTCTGAAAGATCAAAGTCCATCCCTTCTGTAAACAAGGATTTATGGTCAATTGGCCTGAGAAATCTCCTGAACTATTCCCTTTAGTTTCCTTATTATCCTGAGCTTGAATTGCTCTGTTTTTTAACATTTCGATCGAAGTAAGATGCAGTGTGGATTTGGCCTTTGCTATTGCTGCAATTGGATCCATATCTTTCCCTTGATGTTTCAATAGATTCCTAGCTTTCCAAATAACATTGGTTGTAACAATCACCGGCCTTCTCTTTTCTACTAACTCTGAATCTCCTCTATTAGACTTGTTGAACCAGCTCATAATCCAAGCACGAAAGTCTTATCTCTCAATCTCTGAAATTCTGATCATGAGACCTGACACAAACTATACTGCCCTTGCATAATGACACTGCATGAACAAGTGATTTAATGTTTCCTTCTGTCCTTCACATCTAATGCATGTGTTGTCAGCATGCAAATGATGTTCTTCCAAGATGTCACTGTTACATATAGCTCTATGAATAATTTTCCAAATAAATAGCAACATTTTGAAAGGTAAGTTGATTTTCCATAAAACATCCCATCTGATAGAATTATCTCTTTGCTCCCCAGATTGCTCCTGTAGTTTCTTGTATCCTTGCTTTGTGCTATATCTTCCATCAGGACTTCCATCCCATATCAATTTCATCCTCTTCAAAAATTGAAAAAGATGATTTAAAAACTCCTTCCTATAAGTTGTCCCAAACATTTGATTAATCAAGGGCACATTCCATCCAGATCTATCATGCAAAATAAGATCAGAAACTCTTGAAACATTAGAATTCTGATCTGCTTGCATGGGCCACCAGAGATGGTGGTTGATAGGAATTAATTGTCCTGATGCAATCCGCCACCTGAGATGATCAGTAACTACAGGAGTCGCCTTAAGTATGCCTTTCATAATCCATGAGGTCTTGTAATGCTGCTTGAAGATACCCTGTTGACCATCCTTGCAAAACTTAGGCTTACTTACCTTTGCAAGTAGTGAATCATTGTTGCTATTAACGATTCTCCATGCCTGTCTAGCAAGTAATGATTTATCCCCATTAGCATTCCATATCCAAAAGAAATCTGCACATCTCATATCTAAAATATTACAAAATTTCTTCGGGATATCAATACAAGACATCTGATATATTAAAGACAAATTCACCTCTGACTTGATTAGAGTCATCCGTGAAGCCTGTGAGAGGAAACTTCCCTTCCATCCTTGTAATTTACTATCAATCTTCTCAATCAAACCTTGATATAATTGATTCTTATATTTGCCTTGATCTATATAGTTCCCAAATATTTCCCAAGTCTAGCAGAGAATCTCATTCCTAGCTTAGCCGACCATTCCATCTTCTCTGTTTGTACAATTTGCACTGAAGATCAATTTAGACTTCTTTTTGTTGATACTCTGACCAGACAAAGAACAATATGTGTCAATTACTTTGTGAATCATCTGCAACTCTGCTTCTCCAACTTTGAAGAAGAAAATTGTGTCATCTGCATATGCTAAATGTGTTAAAGCTTCTGAATCTTTACAAATCTTTACACCTCTCCATTTTCCACCCAACTCCTCTTCCCATATAATACATGAGAGAATATGTGCACAAATTATAAATATATAGGGAGGTAAAGGATCTCCCTGTCTTATTCCCCTTTTAGGTTGGAAAGGTGCAGTAATTGATCCATTTATGCAAATCTGATAAGACACAGTTGAAATGCACTGCATGATCATCATAATCCAAATAGGAGGAAAGTTCATCTCCATCAAAACTGCATGTATAAAACTCCAAGATAATTTATCATAAGCCTTAGAAAAATCAACTTTTAATGCTGCCCATTTAGATTTCCCTTTCCTTGCAGTGTGAATATAATGCATCACCTCTGCTGCCATAATGATATTATCCGAGATTAATCTGCTTCTACAAAAGCACATTGATTGGGAGCAATATAAACATCAATAACCTCCTTCAGCCGATTAGCTAGAACTTTAGAAATAATCTTATAAGCCACATTGCCAAGACTTATAGGCCTGAAATCTTTCATAATCTGAGGACCCTCACACTTTGGAATCAAAGTAATGATTTGTTAAGACTTATCAAGAGAAAACCTCCTGCTTGAAAAGATTGTACCATTCTAATTATATCTTTACCAACAATGTGCCAATATCTCTGAAAAAATTTGGCATGAAAGCCATCAATACCAGGTGCATTATCATGGGGAAGCTGCCATGCTGTTTTTTTAATTTCCTCCTCTGAAAAGCTCGCCAAAAGACATCTTCTATGCTCCTCTTTTAACTTGGGAATACTGAACCCTTTTGGTTTAGATCTAACCTCCTCAATCTCCAAGTATGAAATTGCCGTAGAGAATTCTCTATAGTCCACAGCCCATAGTTTAGTATAAACTGCTGGTCTTCCTTATTATTAAAACGAAATAAGTAGAGATTCCTATCACAGGATCTTTCTTGAACCTCACCTTGCAAAGACCAAGAATGCATTATAACTGCTTGCATACGATGTCTGGGTAGAATTTTGCAGTCCAAAAACTCACCGAAGAGACATTCATTTAAGTAATCATGGCGTGCTTGCAAAACAAATGGTAGAAAGGAAACCGTTGGTCCTTGCCGTGGAAAGAAGAAATTATGACAAGATGATCTAAAAGAATTTGCCTTAAAGCTCTTAGCATTAACCCCAAAAGAATTTGCATTAAACCCATCATAACCCCTTGATTCTCAGAATTCACCAACCATTGTCAACAAACAACGAGTTCAATACCAGGTAAAGCTAGGAAAGGTACTCCAGAAGGTACAGCAAATTCCCAATTGACGTAGCAAGAGAGAAAACACCACAACCAAAAACTTAAAAGTGCTTGCAATTAAAGATTGAACTTCGCAAACCAGAACCAGATTACACAATCAACTACTTCCAAATGAAGCATTGCCCAGCTATAGAACAATCATCTTCAACTATTCAATTGCAAAAGTAAAACTGAAACCTGTTCTTCCATTCGCTTCTAAAAAGGGGTTGTGATTCCAATCAGCAATAAGAAAACAGAGGAGATAAAGTGATTGCAGAAAATCGCTAAAAAGCAGTTGATCTTTCTCTGACAATGAAAGTGGCAACTGAGCGAAGCAGCTTCTAGGTCTTCGACTTCGGGTTTTTCCCAATACCGCGAAAGGGAATACGTTAAACACAGAGCTTACTGATAGCTTGTTTAATTTCTTTTCGAGTATGTATCACTAATGTATTGATCACTAATGTAAAGACAACTGAGGTTAAAACATATACAAAAGAAAGCTTCCTAGAAACTCAATAAATGTTGGCTTTTCTTTCAATAGATATTGTATTTTTTCTATTAAGATTCTTGAATTATAAGCTTATCCTGCATCACCATTGATGTGACTGAAATAGATTCTGAGTCCAGTAGGAACTTGGAGCTGAAAGTTGTTAATTATAATCACATCTATTTGAGTTCTCATTGGCGTATTACTCATAACGTTTGACTGAAAACTTGTTACTTTGTTCATAAGTTGCCGATGCTTTCTTTCTTCCACATACTGCCATAAATATATAAACTGAAAAATTTGTGACATTGTAAAGTCCTCTAATTGATTCATTATGGATTCTCTCTTGTTGCTGTTTCTATTTTTTTTAACCATGGCTTTTTCACTGAACTCTGTTTATTTGCTACCCCTGAATGTTATGTGTACTTGATCACTGTTGGCCCCACTTGGGAGCTCTACATTCCCAGCTCTCATTTTCCTTTGCTCAAGCACTTGCAATAAAAAATTATCTCTTATTATTTTTAAGGTCCATCCTTATGTTGCCACCGGGAATAAGAACTCCAAATTTGGTATTAGAAATGAGAAGCTTCAATGGTTTTTGGATGCTGTGAAGAAACATCCCAATGAGTTAAAGCTTGTAGGGGCCCATTGTCATCTTGGGTCAACAATTACCAAGGTATATTCCCAACACTTCTACATGTTTCTTTGTCGTTCCCCTACTCCCCTTTGAATTGTAATCCGATAAATCTGGACTAAACATTTGTAATAATTGTTTAGTCATTGTTACTTAAGTTGCTTAATCATTTTTCACTGCTATTTTCTTATTAAAGTTGCTTTATACTATGCTTTTCTTGATTAACCTTGTCACTTAGGTTTTTATTACTAGATAACTTTTTTGTTTCTCAATCCCAATCTAAATAAAGATATTGAAGTTGTTGGCCGGAAAAAATTATATATTGAAGTCAATATTGCACCTTTTTTTCTCTTTCAGGTGGACATTTTCAGGGATGCTGCTGTTATCATGGTCAACTACATTGACCAAATTCGAGCTCAGGGTTTTGAAGTTAATTATTTAAATATTGGTGGTGGACTTGGGATAGATTATTATCATTCTGATGCTGTCCTTCCGACCCCTAGAGATCTCATTGATACTGTGAGGACTCTACCTTGACATCTCACCTTGTGTGCATGTATTTTGTATGATTAAGTTTGCTGCTCCTAAGAAATAAGGAATGGCTAGTAATTGACAAATAGGAAGACTTAATTTTTTTATGTGCATATTTAAATTGCAGCATTCTATATGCTCTGACATATAATGATGCGTGGATAATTTGCCCTAAAGAAACGTTACTTATGCACACATTTTAAGAATGTACAGATTGTGGAATTTTGAGGGAGATGATCAACATCATCTCTTAAAGTCATATGCATGCTTCATTCATGAATGGGAGTGAGTCACATAAATAACTACTAGATTTGAGTGTCGAATGCATTCATGTTAGTAACCACCCAGTACCTCATTTTTAATCTTACTATAAGCTGAGGTGCTTGCATATTTATATGTATTTTTGAGCTCATCTTTGTGCGTTATTAAATTATCATATAGAAGATTACATTAACAAAAAATTATCATATAGAAGAGCTCTGTTACTGCTTAAAATTTCCAATTAATGCATAATGTGACAATCCTCCAGCAATGTCTGGTCTTTTCTGCAGCTGACACAGTAAGACTAGTTAAATGCTTTCTGATAAGTAAAATAGATTATATTTTATTTGATTGGACACTTAAAAATCTTCCTACTGATTCAACATTTCTGTGCCAATCATTGGTGTAGGTTCGGGAGCTTGTCCTTTCACGGGATCTGAATCTCATCATTGAACCAGGGAGATCCCTCATAGCAAACACTTGTTGCTTAGTTAACAGGGTGACAGGGGTCAAAACTAATGGATCTAAAAATTTTATTGTGATTGATGGAAGCATGGCTGAACTTATCCGTCCTAGTCTATATGATGCTTACCAGGTAATTATTCAAGCACTCTTTTAACTTATCATCAAATGCATTGATTTTGATGTAGGTGTATGATATGTAGCTTTTTCTCATTAGATCTTTTGATGCAATGGCTCCTCCTCCTCTAAGAATTATGTGAAGTGCCAGCGAAAGAATGTTGACCGTCAGGGTGCATGCACTTTTTGCTTGGATGGGATCCCACAAATGGTTTCACATTGATTCCCGAAACCCCTTGGCCCCCCTTCTCTATGGGGGGCAAATCAAGTGGAAAGGGTGACCGAACAATTCTTGTATTCTGTTTATAGCCCCTACAGTTGGCATTCTAAAGAAAATGATAGACTGTGCCATGGACATTTGCATGAGATTAGGAAGTTCATACAACTCTAAAATGCAATATATTATCGAGAATATGTAGACTGTCCTTTATAGTGGACCCCACCCCACCTATTAAGCATCATGGTTATCTTCTGCCTCCCAAGTGTCACTTTATTCTTCCTTTCCTTTTCATGCATTTTCATCCTTTTTATACTGTGGAACTGATCATGCTCTAATTGCAGCATATAGAGTTGGTTTCCCCTGCACCAGCAAATGCTGAGAAAGCAACTTTTGATGTGGTTGGCCCTGTTTGTGAGTCTGCAGATTTCTTAGGAAAAGAAAGAGAACTTCCAACACCAACCAAGGTAACGTGGATTAATTGACCTCATAATTAATTAGCTGCAGCAAAAATATAGTTGCACAATCTGTACAAAACTATGGTGATGATGATCTTGCCAACTCAATTCAACTATATAAATTATTTTTCATTTTGTAGGGTGCTGGTTTAGTTGTTCATGATGCTGGTGCTTACTGCATGAGTATGGCATCAACCTACAATCTAAAGATGCGACCTCCTGAGTACTGGGTACAGTTCTGTTTTATGTGTGAATTGTGAAATATATTTAAAATAAAAAGATTTATTCTATGTGGTGAATATATTACTGTGAGAATGAAACATTGGATAACTCTTGCCTTGTCTCCAATGTTATTCGCTTTACAATTACAACCACTGTGCTGTTTCAGGTTTTAAGCGCTGCATTTTGCACCCTTGTAACCCAATCCATAAAAAGAACTTTCCTGAAAATCACACTTGACCCTCAGATTATTTGTCTACTGAGAGTAATATACTATTTGTGACATGTTTTAGGTTGATGACGATGGATCAGTGGCCAAAATCAGACACGGAGAGATATTTGAAGATCATTTGCGGTTCTTTGAGGGCCTCTGAGTGGAGGCATCGTTTTTCTGTGGTTTACAAGAAGACTTGAGTTTTGTTTGTAACGTTAAGGTATGGATCATTCCATATCATTACTGATATCAAATGTATTTTTAAGTTGTTTCGTTTATGTTGAAATCTAAAACGGTTGATGGTCGAGGCAGATTGTTCTTACGTGGCTCTATCTTTATAATTAAGTAACTAACAATTATATTAATTTAATTAATTTATTATTAGTCATGGTAATTTAATTTAATTCAGTGAAGTGGAAGCGAGGCGATAAAAAAAAGTGGTGTCTTCACTGTTTAAGAAGAGTGTTTCCGCTACGTAAGAGGAGCAGGTCCACATGGAGAGGCTATACCTGTTCTCCTTGAGACTACACTAATTCGTCCCGTGGACAGTAATAGCAAGTTCTTGCTAGATGACTGTTTTTTCAAATATCATACATATTTCATACATGTTTAGGATTTTAATTATAGAACTTATTTTAATTTAATTTTAGTTTGAAATTTTATAGTTTCTAATTTGATGAGTTCTCATCTTTCATCTTTATATTATTTATTTAGTTCAACTTTCAAATAGCATGCATTATTGTGAAAACTTAATTCGATTTTTAGTTCTGAAGAAAAGAGAAAGATATATGGTCATGCTACATAGCAACTTCCCAATCATTAATTAATTCTCTAGCTTTTATAAAATATTTACTAAGCGTTACTTTTGCATTTTAAATATCAGCTTTTTGAAAAGCATCAGTAGTCCAAGGCCTCAAGAATAGTTGTCCATTTCCATGTATACTCTAAGTTAGCCAGCCTGGTTGTTGAATTAGAAATAGAAGTTTTCTCAATCTTAGAAACTCAGTGATTTGGTTAAAAATTGCTGTAATAAATTATTTATAGGGATGATTTCAAATAAATGCTAAGAAAATAAAATATTTTCAAAAAACTATCTGGATTGACCGTAATTCCAAAAAAAGTACCAAGATTTATAATTGGAATTAAAATTGGAAGGTAAAAAGATAAAATGTCATTCATATGTAAATGACTCATTTACAAATGATAATAATATATTTACAAGTGATAATAGTATATTTACAAATAACATGTGTTTATTTGTAAGTAATACAAATTCATTTATAAGTTATAATAGTATCAGTTACAAATTAACATATTTCACTTGCAAATATATTATTATCGCTTATAAACATATTATTATCACTTGTAAATGAGTTATTTACGTAAAAAAGACATTTTCATCTTTTGTTTTTCAATTTTAATTTCAATTACGGAGCTTGTTACTTTATTGAAGATAGAGTGAATTTGGGTAACTTTTTAAAAATATTTTATTTCCTTTGTTTTTATATGGAATTTAGCCTTATTTATAGTTACACATGACAAAAATCAAGTTATAAAGCAAAACAAAATTGCTTTATGGTCCTATAAAAATTCCTCTTGTTTTGTTTTGATCTATAAAAAATCATATTATTCATTAATTAATTTATTAAAAGTATTCTTTCTGAAACACAGTAAGATATGAGTAGTGAATATGATTCACACCTTTAAAATTCCTTCATTTCTCTACATTTAGGTGTACACAGGTTGAGTTGATTTAGACATTCCTGCAGCTTAATGTTAGGCTCAAAACACTCAGATGACCCTTTTTGACCCTAGGTTGGCCAATGCCCTATACTTGGTAAACACATAGGCCTTATAAAATATAGAAATCTTCATTAAAAAAATGTCATTTTATTTATTTAGTTCAACTTGCAATTAGCATGCATTATTGTGAAAACTTAATTGGATTTTTAGTTTTTAAAAAAGAGAACAATATATAGTCATTCTACAAAGCAACTTCCCAATCATTATTAATTAATTCTCTAGCTTTTATAAAATATTTACTAAGCATTACTTTTACATTTTAAATATCAATTTTCGAAAAGCATAAGTAGTCCAAGGCGCCAAGAATAGTTGTCCATTTCCATGTATGCCCTAAGCTGAATTAGAAATAAAAGTTCAGTCTTGGAAATTCGGAGAGATTTGGTTAAAAATTGCTAAACTAAATGATTTATAGTTACACATGACAAAAATTAAGTCATAAAACAAAACAAAACTGCTTTATGGTCCTGTAAAAATTCCTCTTGTTTTGTTTTGATCTATTAAAAAATAAATTGTTCATTAATTAATTTATTAAAAGTATTCTTTTTAACATGCAGTGAGATATAAATACAACTTGGGTTGGGCTAGACATTCCTTTAACTTGATGCTCGGCTAAACACTTGGAGAAGCCTTTTTGACCTGCCCCTGGCCTAGGTTGGCCCAATGCCCTGTACTATGTAAATGTTGGCCTAATAAAATATACAAATATTCATTAAAAAATGCTATATCTTTTTGTGTTTTCATCCATTCAACAACCCCACAAGTAGAAGAGCATTTGAAATTCAATCAAATGTATAATATTTTTATATTATTATTTATTAAAATATTCATTTTATTGTGTTTTTACTTAGAACATGAATATCATTTTTATTTGTTATAAGATTGTTTTTTAATTATAATTTTTCATCAAGTACATTGTATTATGTATATTAACCGTATTTTGGAAATAAAAAAGAGTCTGGATATAACTTTAAAAAGTAACCCCCGAGCTGAGCCCAAGAAGGCACAGTAATTGAGCCCAATTCGGCCCATTTTAGTTGTTGATGTTGTTCAACTTGGCTCCAAGTGTGAAGGTGGCCTTACTCTACCTAACTTTTTACAAGGTAAAGCGTCTGCATAAATGAACATGTAATGCTCTTAGATGAAGGGTCCAGATCATGAGTTTGCAAAGTGATGAAAAAGAAAGCACATGGACGGGATGGGATGGGATGTTCATTGAACTAATCAGTATAACATAAACCAAACAATCACTATTTTGTCCTCAGCAAAAGAAGCACATCCCTCTTCCTCTGTCCTCAACCCTCCCAACACAACTATCACTTTAAGCAATTCCATTCCAATTTTGTGCTCCACTTCTCTCTTTTCTTACTTCCCCCTACCTTCCACCTTTCCTACTTTTCATAATATATATATATATATATATATATTCCTTCCCTTGCTTTCATTTCCAACAATTAATCTTCTTCATACCATCATTTTGGTTAATTTGATTAAGCCTCACTTTCAATTCTACTTGTCATTTGTATCCCCGGACACATTGTCATGGAGTGTGGTGTGTTGACTTTAACTTTTGTTCTTTCTCTCTCTTTTTCTTTACTTTGAATAAATTATAATTATGATTTTTTTCAGTTATCTTGAAACTACCAAAAATTTTTTCTTAAGCAAACTTATCTTGCATTTGAACATAACTTTAATTTTTAACTTAAATATCCACTGGCAAGCCAAAAAAAAAAAGATATCCATCTATCTTTTTTTTCTTGTAATATATATTTATTTTATTTAGGCTAATGAAAGATTATTTAATATTTCCTTCATTCTAAAATGTAAAAGACAAATGATTTATATATGATAAATTAATATTTTTTTCAATTTTTTATTTAATTAAAATAGATTTATTATCATGAGTCATGAGTTAAAATATAGTTAAGTGTGAACATTAAATTATGGATATTTGTGGAAAAAAATTTCCCTTTAAAACATATTTAAAATGTTTGATTGTTTTCTTAATTATGATAATTTAATTATTTATCTTTTACATCTTGAAATAAAAGCTCTACTTGATACTATGAATTACTACTATTTTAGTTTCAAACATTATTGCATTTTAAAATGTAAGAGACAAATGACTTTTATCTAATAAATTAATATATTTTTTTAATTTTATCTTTAATTAAAATATATTTATTATCTTTTTTGAAGGATAAATAGATCTCTTGTATTGGAGATTAATAGCTTGCTTAGTAGAGATTGGCAAGTTGATCTTGAATGGATCCCATTTAGCATGAACTTTAAAGTTGATGCTCTAGCAAAACGTTCTCTCTCACTTGTACCTGGAATTTATCCGCTTCACCCTGGGGTTGTTAGTGGTTTGGTTTGGTTATCTTAGTGATAGCTTTTGATTTTTGTTTGATTTTTAGTTGTCTTTTGTTTCAATTTTTATAAAAAAAATATATTTATTATCACGAGATATGAGTTAAAATATAGGTAAGTGTAAATATTAAATTATAGGTATTTATGAAAAAAAAATTTTCTTTAAAACATATTTTAGATATTTAATTATTTTTTTATTATAATAATTTAATTATTTATCTTTTATATTTTGAGATAAAAATAATACTTGAGCTATGAATTACTATTTCTTTGGCTTCAAATATCATTGCGCTTTAAATGAAAGATAGCTGTGTCAGAGTAAGATTTTCTATCAAGTCTATTTCTTTCTTTCTTTCTTTCTATTTTTTCTTCTGCCGCCAAGAAATTCATTTCATTTAACCCACCGAGTATTGGTAAAATATTTCATACTGACAAACCTTAATTGAATTTCATGTGATTTGTTCTATAAAGCAGCGATAGTAAATAAATATATTGAGAAATGGATGATGTACATGTTGAAATCACTCTTCATTTAGGAATGGGACAATTGGAGTGCAAAAGCTAACTCCGAGTGGACTATGTGGTCCAATCACACGCTCACAGCACACAACCTCCACGCCTCTTTCTGCGCATTACACTATCTCAGCCGCACGCGCATGCGCAGTGCGTCTGGGAAAGACTGCGAACCTCAACACAAAAACATGACATTATCAGCGAAAAAACAAAACCAAGTGGGAGCAGATTTTGTGGAGAGCTAAATATAGGAAATTCAGTGGGCAGCACGTGCCGCTACCCCTCGCGAATCGACACGCGTTGATCGTTATCGTTAGGCATGGGTCCCACTCCACTGAACGGGAAAGGGAAACTCTAGCGTGCGGGACCCCCCACGATACTGATCCGTCAAACGCCATTGAGGAAACGGTAAACAGTGAAATGTCACTGACCATGTGGGTTGACCAATGAGGACCACTTTAAATGGATCGTACGTTAGCACAACTCGGACTAGACCTACAAG
Source organism: Adenanthera pavonina (assembly GCA_026686845.1). Taxonomy (NCBI): domain Eukaryota; kingdom Viridiplantae; phylum Streptophyta; class Magnoliopsida; order Fabales; family Fabaceae; genus Adenanthera; species Adenanthera pavonina. Next base: position 43,958,834 of record JAIVEN010000001.1, on the reverse strand, counting down.
GGAAAGTGAAGATTGTACACTAGGCTGAGGAATACAAATTTTTTGTACTAGTATATTACAATAGTAATTAATAATGAATTAAAGTTTTTGGTAGAATTAACAATGAATTAATTGTACTTATCAAAATTTGATTCTAGTATTGAGAATATAATTATATTAAATATTTGGTAGTAAAATTTGTCACTTAAAATAATATTTGACTAAATCCAAATTAGTTTGATTTCAATAAATTCCTCTGTTAAGGTGGGATATGTTTATGATAGCGGATATACAGGAAAAAAATTTAATTCATTTATATACAATATAAAGTAAATATTAAATATACATATTATTAAAAAAAGGACATGTTTTTCTTGTTAAGGTGGGATATGTTTATGATACCAGAATAATGAATTTCTTTTTTAAACTATCACAAATTTGAAATTACAGTATTCCCTCCGTTTTCAAATAATTATCATTTTCAAGTTATGCAAGTAAATTAAGGAAACTAATAATTAAATAATCTTTTTTTTGCCATAATAATTAAATAGTGTAAGGAGTAACAAAATGCAATGCTATTATTGAAATACCCATATTTATTATGTTTTATAATAACAAATAACCTAAGGAGTTATATATGTTTCATTATTGAATAGTAAAATATTCCTAAAAAAAATTAACGCATTATTAAAAATCTAAAGTGACACTTGTTTAGAAATAAAGTCAAAATTCACTTACTGGTGGTTGGATTAAGTAGAAGAGACTCAATTTTCTAAGTAAGACTAAGGATTTCAACTTTATAAATAAAAAAAATCACGGAAACTTACGCTAATTAAATTTAATGATATACAAATGTAACTTAATAGTATTAAATACTAGATAGTATATATATATAGATAGATATATATGAAAAGAAGATTAAAATCCGAAAGTGAGAATTATTTAAAAATAAAGAAGGGAGTATATAGTCCTGATTAATCTACAACTAGAAATAACAGTAAAAAAAAAAAGAAAAAGAAAAGAAAGAGTAGACCGCATTCATTGAACTAGGTAACAGTGAAAACGTGCAAACTTTTGAATGCACCGATTCAAATTATGCGAAGAAGCTGTCTGATATACGTATTTGAGAAAGATGACAGAAAAGGGTCTCCTCCGCAAGCCATGACGTTGACTGGATATAGTTGGCGTTGGTGGGCTCTGCAAACCAAGTTCTGTTGCCTTGTCTTTCGACTGTGAAAAAATGCATCTTCTTAATGTTGCCTCTGAGTCCCACCAATGGAGTGCATGTGGATCCAGTCCAAGCCTTCATCACTTTGAAAATATATAAATATATATATATCGTGTACCATCTTCAACGCTCTTTTAGGTTGGCAGGCAATATTATAAAAAAATTGCTTGTTTCCACATTCCCGCAAAACCATATCACTGTATCACATATGGAGTTGCAAAGATCAGACTGCAAATTTGATCTCCCCAATGCTTGTTGGATACAGCATTCGATGTTACTGATTGATTCGGAATTGAGTCAAATCAGATTTCGTTGGCGAGTTATATATAAATAACCAAGAATTTTTATGATAATCATGTTAGACTAGAGTATTCTATGAAAAAAGGTAGGAAAAAAAGAAGTGTATTATATAAAAAGTATGGTATAACAGATGTTACTAATAAAATATATACTATATTAAATTCTTCATATATATACTCATGCAATTAAATGCATGTTTAAATTAGTTTTTCTATAATTAATTACGAGAATAAGTGATTTTTTATAATTAATTATAAAAATTAATGATTGTGTCAAAAGTGATTTATATTTAGCTATTTTTAGCTAAGAAGTAATTTTGAGAAAATAAATATGTTTAAATTTTGGGAGTTTAAGTGATTATTTGGTAAATAATAAAAAGAAAAAGTGAAATAAGTAATTATAGGAGAATAAATGATTATTATAAGAAAAAAAATCAATTTATCTCATAATCACTTATTTAAAATATAAATAGTTATTGAAAAGCTTTACAAAATAATTATTTCCATGCTTGATACAACCATATTATTATTATTATTTTTTTTTTAGAAAAGTCTGGCGTTCGCCAGGTTGTAGCTTTTTAGTCTTGGTCGCTCTTCTGAATTCACAAATAAATGTAGGGAGAATCTCTTACCTGATCAGTTAAGAATATTATTCATTTAAGTTTCGTATTTTTAATGTTATTCAAAATAAAAAAGATTATGCAGCATGACACATGAGTTCCTCTCTCTTCTCATGTAAGTTATATTTTAAAAGCATTTTCAATGAAAGTTATTTTAGTTGATAAGGATATATAGCGTAAGTTTAAATCCCATTATTGATATAAGAATGTTATTAATGGATATAATCTAGAGGTAACTTTATAAGCACTATTTAAGCTGTAAGTCCTGTTTGATCTTAAAAAATTCTGAGCCTAACTCACATAAACTTTCTTTCGAGAAAAAAAAAGAAAACAATAAGTGTTTGATTTAAGTCACTTTGACTCAGTGAGAAGATTCTAATCCCTATGAGGAAGTATGGACTATCGAGGTGAATCTTATACTTTGGGAAAAAGAGGAAAGAGTTGGAGCAATTCTATCTTATATAGCCAGCTGTTATAACTCCTTTAGGAATTAAAGTGTTAAATCCAAAAGGAAAGAGTTAACTTCACTTGTACTTCTACAACGGCAGCTTTAAATTACCTTTATCTTTAAGGCTTCTAAATAACCTATATATTATGCAGATCCCTTCCGTAAATAACCAAAAGAAAAAGACGACGCAGGGAAAAATTAAAGGCCTTACCAAATTAGACATGTCTTCTTCTTCTTCTTCTTCTCATTCTTGGACCTCACCACTGTTCATTCTTGTTTTGATATTGGCCTTCCTCAGTGCCATTGCGTTCTCACTGAACGACAATGAAGGAGAGGTTACTTGTAGCGATGATTTCATGAAGCTGAAGGACAGAGAGAACATCACAATGTGCAAGAGTCTTCGTACTCTGGGCGCTGAGTTTGCGTGGAAGTATCAAAACGGCACGAACGGCTCATTCTTCAAACTGGATGTGTTGTTCGGTGCCAGACTTGACTCGATCCCGGGGTGGATAGCTTGGGGGGTGAACCCCGGAAAAAGGCCAGAGATGATTGGAACCAACGCCGTCGTCGGCATTATTCCGTCTGAAGATACATCACAAATGAAGGTAAGGGAACAAGGATATATTAATTTGCATGTATTTACGTACACATTCCCTATAAAAATAAAAAAATAATTGCAGTACTGTCTCTTTTGAGTTATGTTAAAATTGCATAATTTTTTCACAGTTTTCAAAATATATGTACCACAATTTTTCATTGAAAATAGATAGGAGGACGTGTGTTTCTAATTTTAATATAAAATTTAGGGGATTTGTATATATTATTTTATATTTTAAACTTAAATAATAATTAATTATGTGAAGGTGAAAACATATGCGATTACGAAGCAGACGAGACAAGGTTGCCCCCTGGAAGAAAATAATGATCTGGAGGGGATGCAAGTTGTGAACACGACAATAGCATACGATGAAGCGAGTGAGATGTACAGAGTGTATGCAAGGATGGTTCTCAATTCTTCATTTTACAACGAATCAAAGCTGAACCATGTGTGGCAAATTGGGTATGCCTTGTCCCATGATAACAACCCTCAATCCCACCCGACCACTCTTCATAATGTCGATAGCACTGAGACCATTGACTTGACCTCCGGCCAAGGTCGCAGCATTGGACAGAACAGGGGCTTCCTTAGAAAGGTATATATATATATATATATATATATAGTCATGTATGTATATATGCAGAAATTAAGTCGTTTGACTTGTGGAATTAATTAATTAATTAATTAAATGAAGGTACATGGAGCTTTAAACATAGTCGGGTGGGGAACATTGTTGCCAATAGGAGTGATCGTAGCGAGATACTTCAGGGTGTATCCATGTCCTACCAAGAAAGTGTGGTATAACCTGCATATCACGTGCCAATCAGCTGGCTATCTCATTGGAACTTCTGGATGGGCTATTGGACTGTGGCTCGGTCATACTTCCAGATATTATAGTTTTCAAACTCATCGCATCTTTGCCATCTTCATCTTCACTTTCACCACTATCCAAGTATTTATATATTTGTCTCTCTCCTCATCTCTCTCACATACATAATTAACTAGATGTACGCACGTACGTGTTTTAATATATATATTTTGGTTCATTATATTAATTGGTTTTGATCAGATGTTGGCGTTGCGGTTAAGGCCAAGTGAGAAGGATGAATATCGGAAATATTGGAACATGTACCATCATTTTCTGGGCTACGCGTTGCTGGTCATCATATTCATGAACATATTCAAAGGCATTTCCATTCTCCAAGCTGGAGAGGGATGGAAGTGGGCCTACGTTGGAATCCTCGCTTTTCTGGGTGCCATTACTTTAGCTCTTGAGATTTACACTTGGGGCAAGTTCTTTTATGACAAACACAAACAGAATAAGAAACAAGAGAGAGGCCAACAGCCAAAGGATGAAACTGCCAAAGAATAAAAAGAAATCACTTGTTTCTGTGTCTCCTGTCTCTCTAGCTAATTATATTAGCACTATGAGAATCACCTTTTTTTTTGTTTAATATTTTTTTTTAACAAATCGATTGTTTGAATGTCGTGACCTTTTTCGTTTAAAATAAGGAAAGGTTGTGTTTGTTTGTGAATGTTCCGTAGTCTTGTGGATTTGTAGCCCCTGATTCCTTAGTTCTCTTCAGGTTATGGTTTTCAACCTATTCATATATATATATATATATATAGGATTTCCAATTAAAGTATAATAGAGTACACGAAGATATCAACAATTCACTGTAACTCATTCCTTTTCCACCCCTAATTAGTTGGTGGAATTTATTTAAGTTTTTAATATTTGTTGGTGAATTATTTACAAATAACCAAGAATTTTTTATGATAATAATATTAGATTAGAGTATTCTGTAAGAAAAAAGATTGGAAAAAAGAAGAGTATTATATAAAAAGTATAGTATAACAGATGTTACTATTAAAATATATATATATATATTAAATTCTTCTTATATACTAATGCAATTTAATATATATTTGGATTAATTTTTCTATAATTAATTATGGAGATTGGTGATTTTTCATTATTAATTATGAAAATAAATGATTACATTTTTGTTTGTTTTAAATTAGGAATAGATTGCAAGGTCTTGAAAACCATGAAATGAAAACAAAAAGGGACAACATATATATATATATATATATATAAATTCTCTAATGTTTATGTCTTAAAACAAATGTTGTGAGACACAGTGCTTTTTGTCACATTCGTTCATCTCTTCATTATTTTAATTTAAAAAAGTAGTAGTATTATCTTTACCAAATAACTCATATGTGAAAGATACTTTATGTTGGGATATTTTTTATTAAAAGATAATTTAAGAAAATAAATATATTTAAATTTTAGGAATTTAATTGATTATTAAATAAATAATTAAAAAATAAAATATATAATTATGAAAAGATAAATTATTATTATAAAATTTTTTTATAATTATTTATTTAAAATATTATTATTATTATTATGCAAAGTCTAGCGTTCGCCAGCTTGTAACTATTGTACCGGGGCTCTTCGGCTATGGAGCTACGAAGTATTGTGACCATTCAATGAGGGTGACCCACATTTTTTCTTTTCCATTTAACGGTTTTTGACGCTGCACTGTACACCAAAGAATCTCTGCTCCTACCTAGCTAGCTAGCTTCCTCTTCATAAAATATACTCGTAGTAATCTTTTCCTCTCATATTATAATAAGATAATAAATAAAGATTTTTTTATAATATAAAATAATATAATTTTATTTATATCTTTTATCTCCCATTAATATTATATATAATGTTACAAATTGTGTTAAAATTATAAAAAAAGAAATATTTAATAGGGATTAAATAAAAATATTTAAATTTTTTTAAAAAAATTTAAAAATATTATTTTTATTTTTTATTATGTATAAAATTTTAAATATTATCTTATAATATTATTTTAGATAAAATATTTTGCTTGCACTTTTAAATAAATGATATATTAATCATATCATATGAGAAATATTTGCACGCAGAATTCAATCAAGACCACAAAGCATATGGTCAAAGCTGTGGGATCATACATATCTAAAAGCAGTAATAATCTGAACACAAAACCCTTTCCCCATGACGTCTTCCATAAATGATCGTCAGATGGCCAGGTTTCCGTACATTAATGTTCCGAACTGCTTCAGTATTTATCCTCTATTCTCCCCTCGTCAATAATTTAAAAAATGGATCATAGGTTGAACTGAAAATACCATTAGATAATACTCCCTTCATTATTTAATATAAGGAATGAAAGATAAAATTATATAAATAAAAAACTAATAAATTTATTTAAAATATAAAGTAGCTTTTAAAAATATTCTCATTTAATATTAATAACTCTTCTATTATGTAATTAACACAAATAAATTATATTAAAAATATATTATCTTAATTAGGAATATTTTTAGAAAAATTTATTAAATATACCAGATAAACCTCATATGTTCCTTATATTTTGAAATACGAAAAATTCCATAATTATCTCTTATATTAAGGAACGGAGGAAATAACTTTTATAATTTAATCAGTTAAATTAGTGGTTAAATGGGTGACACAATAATTAAATAAAAAATATTATATATAATAATATATAAATAAAATATTAAATTATTAAAAAATAAATTTAAATAGTTCAAGTTTATAAGAAAATAAGGAGCTCAAATAGTAATAATATATATTAAATCAGTGTATAAAAAATAATATATATTAAATCATTGAAAGTAATATTAAAATATTTTAATATAATAATATTATATGACCATTACATTATAAAATAATTATACTCCCTCGTCCCCAATTATAAGAAACAAAAAACTATTTTACCAGTACAAAAAAAAAAGTTTTGGTAATTAAACTCATAAATTATGCTGCAATTTCAATTTTTTTCTAGATTGTCTATATTAAAAGTTTGAAATGTGACTAATTAATTATTGGTAATTATCATCACAGTCTTAATTATTTAAGGGTTTAAAAGGAAAATAATATTAATTACTTTACAAATTTTATTCATATCTCTTATATTTTGGGATAAATAAAGAGTTTTAAAATTCTTTTCTAATTAGAGATGGATGGAGTATAATACAATGAAATTTTTTATTTTTATAATTAGTAATTTTAAAATAGAAAGGGACATAGTATTTTTACATTTTAATAATTTTTAGAATTAATAATTTTGATAAAAAAATTAAATTTAAGTTAAAATTTACACAATTTAAAAAACCGTCAAGTTATCTAAAAATCTCTTCGGTTTTCAGTTCAATTCCGATTTTCAACTTAAAAACCAGTTCAAAACAGTCCAACTTGATCCAACCCCTAAAATGATCTAAAGCTAAAAAATGAGTCATTTTTCTATTCAACTGACGGTCCAACTAGTTCGACCTTCCGGTTCGCTCCGATTCTCAAAACATTGCCCCTCATCCGTTTCCAGAATGCTAGCAGAAAAATCAATTAATACTTGTATGTATAAATAAAAGAAAATATCTATAAGGTGACAAAGCTAAGATTTTTTTTTATTAAATTTTGAAATTCAACTAAACTGCCAAATCCGATCACATAAATGATGAAGCAAAGAATTTAAGCAAGATACTGTGCTTCCATCAGCAAATTAACACATGCATCTGTAGCTTTCAGATTTTCAACCTTGAACACAGTCATTAAGATCCTTTACCCTCAGTTTGATTTGGAGGGGAGTTGAGTGGGTTTTTCCTTCTATTAATTCAATAAATAGGAGTGAGGGGAGAGGAGGAAAATTTGATTTTTTTTTATTTATTTTAATAATTAGGAGGCGAGATAAAGAAAGAAAAATTTTATCCCTCCTCTTCAAAAGTAAAAAATTTAGAGAAAAATAAATAAATTTCTTGTCTTTTCTCTCTTTTGACAAACCTAAATTGAAAAAAATTAAAATTTCTTTCGTTCTTTTCTCTCATTCCATGCCCCATTAAAATTTCTTCGTTTTATTAAAATGTCTCCCGCCCGCTTTAAACCAAACAGTAACTAATTCTTCCTCCGCTCCCTTTCTCTTTCTTTCCTATTCCTTTTACCGACTCTCTCTCTCTCATTCATTTAACAAAACCAAAAGATAGAGAACCATGGCAAAAAAAAGTAGTATAGCGTATAATATATATATACATACACATATGAGAGACAGAAAAGAAGGGAAAAAAAAAAATCATAAGTGGGGCACTTTGCATGAACCCCTTCAAGATGCTGCCAACTGTCCCTTCTTTACTTGACACGTAGCTTCCCTTCTCTCTCTCCCCACGTGGCTCTCCCAACATTGCTCCTCTGCCTCCCTGCTTATATACCCCCACCTGATCTTTCCCTCCTTGTCCTCCTCAATTAATTTCTTCATTCACACAAGAACTCTCTCTCGCGCTCTCTAAACTATATATATAACATTTCGTTGTGTTCTCAATATTTCACACTCAAACCCTCACACTGTACACAGCAAAATAATGCCAACACCACCACCAACCGCACCGTTTGGTGCTCAAGAAACTCCCACTGCTTCTACCACCACCTCTCCTCCTTTATTATCTTCCTCTTACCCGATCACTCTCAAGGTACTTTACGCTGAATTACCATCTTAAAATTACATTCTTTATTTCCTATATCTGAAGATGAAATCACACAAAAAAAGGAAGTTATAATCATATGGGTTGATCCTTGTACATCTCTAATATGGTTTGGTGTTTATTTAGTATACTGTACTGTAATTTGAATTTTCTGGGTTTATTCATGCAGTTCGTGGACATGGGATACCGCGTAAAGGTAGATAGAAAGAAAGGAGGGAGCAACCTAAAGCGAATGTTCTCGTCACTGTCCGATGTGAGATCAACGGCGCAAGAGAAAATCATCCTCAACGGCGTGACGGGGATGGTGTCTCCGGGAGAAATCCTGGCGGTCCTGGGCCCGTCGGGGAGCGGGAAATCGACGCTCCTCAACGCACTTGCAGGAAGACTCCGAGGGCACGGCCTCTCCGGGACAATCCTCGCCAACGGATGCAAACTCAACAAACCGGTTCTCCGGCGAACGGGGTTCGTGAGCCAGGACGACGTGCTCTACCCTCATCTCACCGTCCGGGAGACTCTGATCTTCTGCGCACTGCTTCGCTTGCCCAGAACACTCTCGAAGGCCGAGAAGATCGTCGTGTGCGATTCGGTGATCGCCGAGCTGGGACTGGTGAAATGCGAGAACACCATAATCGGAAACGCGTATATCCGGGGAGTATCAGGAGGGGAGAGGAAGAGGGTGAGCATAGGGCACGAGATGTTGATGAATCCGAGCTTGTTGATACTGGACGAGCCGACGTCGGGGTTGGACTCGACGGCGGCGCACAGGCTGGTGACAACGCTGGGGACGGTGGCGCAGCAGAAAGGGAAGACGGTGGTGGCTTCGATGCATCAGCCATCGAGCAGAGTGTACCAGATGTTCGATAAGGTGTTGGTGTTGTCGGAGGGGCAGTGTTTGTACTTCGGGAAGGGAAGTGGAGCCATGAGCTACTTCGAGTCGCTCGGCTTCAAGCCGTCTTTCCCCATGAACCCCGCCGACTTTCTGCTTGATCTCGCCAATGGTACGTCGTCGTCTTCTTCTTCTTCTCTCTTTTCTTGTGTTATAATTTCTTGCCGTTTGTGTTTGTTTATGTTGTTATTTTGTTTTTTGTTTTAACTTCTTCCTCTTTTCTGCTATTGCTGATAAGTTATAATTTGCTTGTTGAATTTTGGAGAGCATTATATTTAAATATTACGACAATGTTATTTTATATAATAAATTTCTTATCCATGATAATAAATTTCTCATCCATGATATAGGGTATTAATATATTTCTTTTAAATTTATTTCTCTCATTAATAATAATAAAATATTTAATAAGAGTAAAATGATGTGTTTAATAAAGATAAAATAAAATATTTAATAAGGGTAAAATATGATATTTTGTTTTTTTTTCATGAATTTTAGATGAAAAAGTAATTTATATGTGAGTATTTAATAAAAAACATCTTATAAAATAAATCAGATTGAGTATTTATTTTAAAGAAAGTTAATTAAATGCAAAATCCACTTGAATTAGTACGACCTTTTGAACAATGAATTCTGCACAAGAATTAATCTTGTGAAATTAGAGAAATGTAAGTGACTGAATAAATATATGCATTCATTTTGTTTAGTAAAACTTCCTACAGATGAAGTGATGAAGTTAGTTATTCTAAGATTTGAAGGATTTAATTTCAGCTTTAAGGAATCCTCATCTCACTCAAAAGAATAACTGAGGATAACATAAATTTAGGAAAAAGAAAACATGATGGGTCTGTTTTTCCCATAAAATAAGTTGATCCTCTCCCCATGTTATGGTTTTGCTAATTTGAAGCCTACATAAATGCTTTTATAAATGCAAAACACAAGAAAATATGATTACCACGATAAAATATTTAAGGCATGTTTGAGCACGATAGAAAATACTACAAGGATAATTAAAATGCTCTATTATATGTGTACTTGAAAAAGAAAAAAGACTTATTGATTATAACAGTATAAGAATGAATTGTTTGGGAACGTGCGTGTGGAGGGGATAAGAATATCATGGAGATGATAAGGGAGGGTGAGAGGGTGAGTTCATGAAGGGAATGAATAATAAATGAAATAAAAGCCATTAATTGAGGTAATTAAGAAGGACAACATCACGTGGCACACACAATAGTATGTGGCTTCTTCGACCATCCCCTGCTTTTTCCTGCCACACCCTTTTGTTGTCATAATTGCTAGCATTAACCCACAAGACTAGTTCCTTCATAGGTGTGTGCCAATTTGTGTATTTAGAAAGATATGTATATTACACTTGATCTTAGCCAAAAGGCCGAGAAAGGTATATATAGAGGCCACTTGGGGCCAGGTAGCTGATAAGTGGCAATAGTGGGGGCGAGATGTGGACAGTAATCAATAGTTCAAATTCTTTTTTGATGGAAGAAATAAATATATGTGCATGATGAGTTCTATCATCAGAATGAACTTTATGATGATTGAAGAGAATCCATACATATACATAGACATGCATACTAAGACTATATGGACTTCAGGATGTATATGTCGAATCTAAAAACAAAGTTAGTATTGAGAATAGTATAATTTATTATAAATTTTATATTTTATATTGAAATAATTAAAATATTATATTTGAAAATTAAAGAACAAAGTTCACTGTGTGCTCATTAACTTGTATATAAATAAGAGATTGCCCATACCCATTGTTGTGTTAAACTATTTTAATTATGTTACTATACAAAAGAGAAATAATGTAAGAATTTGACGATGGAATAAAATTAAATCTAGGGGGCATTTGATAATTATTGTAGAGGGTTCTTTCCTCTTTGTGTTAGTGGGAGCAGAAAAATTCCTCGTTATGGATACCACGTGTCCTAGCCAAAAGAGGAACTCACTGTCACTTCCTTTGCCTCTCTTAGCCTTAGCCACAAATACAGTGTCTTCTTTTTTCTCTCTTTCAAATATGAACCCGATGATCCATTTGATTTGATTCTTTTCATGTTTCCAGTTCTTACGACTCCCTCTTTCGTATTATTAATTTGCCACAAGGCCAAACACATCAACCACCTTCTCCTCCACCAACCAAACATGTCATAAGATTATCCCTTTACGCTAACACTTCATATATCTTTTTCTCTGACACAAACCTTTACTCCACATGTCTCATAATTTCAGATTTAGCTCCAAATATGTATATCTCTTTATGGCTTTGGCATTTTGTCAATAATGAATGACAATTAAATTTAAATATATACATACAAAGATAGATAAGTTCTCCAATTATGTGTGACAAATATATATTCATAAATTAAATTCCATATATAAAATTTTAGGTGATGAATTATGAAGGCGATAGAGGGAGGATGACATTTATATATACGAATTGTATTCTTTCAGGGGTCAATAATAAGGGATATGATAGGATAGGTGGACCCACTTTTTTATAAAAGAACAGGCTTTCCTTGGGAGGCTATAAAAGGTGATGTAAGAAGAGAAAGAAAATTGTGGGCTTGATTGATTTCATTATCCCTCTTAATGTTTTTAAAATAGTTTTATAATATTATTTTTTAAAATAAATTTTAAAAATAAAAAAAAATTTTTTTTAATAATTTTCACTAAAATTATAATTAATAAATGTTAAATATATATTCAAAATTTATAATTTTACTAATGGGATAGATATTTTAGATATTTTTTTTATATTTTTAAAAATAAAAAATATAAAATACTTTAAAAGTGTTCTAGGTCACAGTTTTAATTTTTTTTTTATTTTTTTAATTTTTAAAATATTTTATAAAAAAATAGACTTATCAAATAAGCCTTTTATTTTTTTTATTTTTAAAAATAAAAAAAATTATTATGAAAACATGAATCAACCCTTTTATTATCGAACTTTAGGAAAGCTTTCGATTCTCGCAGATCAAATATGCTACATGTCATGTTTGTATGAGTCTGGATTTATTCCTTGTTTGGAAAAGCAAAAAGTGGATGTGGTTATCATCATACACTCGTAGATAAGTCTGGAGTCTGGACCGTATTTTCGTTCTAACCATATCTTTTTCAAAATGATATATAACATAGCATCACATAATATATATATATATATATGCTTTGCACCACATCCATTGGATCCAACATTGCTTTTGTTGTCCTGCTGGAAATAGGCATTTGAATTGACTTGTTTGATGATAGCCAATATATAGGGAATTGTTCATGAAGGCGGTAACGCTTGTACACTTTAACAATTTGTAGGTTCTTTTATTCGTGAAAAGTAAGGCATTTTATATGTATATATAGAGTATATATTTATCAATACGCTTGTTATACAAGATTTAATTAGCAGGACTCAATGAAACCTTTAAATTGAGTTTATATATACATATATATATTTTATTCATTTTTTTCTTTTGTTAGTGTGATCTAGATTGAGAAAATAATGTGGTGTGCCTTTTTATCCTAAAAATCCTAGTAAAAGAAGTACATAGAGCAAATTAATTGTAGACATGTGTGTCTTAAAGCAAGTTTTATTTTAAAAAAAGTATGTACGACATTTGTTAATTTTTTAAATACGGATCAAATTTATTTAAAGGTTTATCATTAATTTATACATAGATACGTTAAATTATAGCAAAAAGTATCCACCATTGGTGGGGATATATATTATTCACTATCTTCTTATGACATTTAATTTTAAAAAATTTTCTGTCCATTTTTGAACTTATGAGCCAGATTATTTTGGCTCCTCGCCCTCTTTTTTCTTCCACATTCTTCCTTTTTCTATATCTAGAAAGATCATAATCTAAAACTCGTAACATCTATCCATGCATCATAAATAAATAAATAAGCCTCAGTAATGGTTTTATTTTTTGCACTATACGTTTTTCTTATTCTTATTCCTTGTTTTGTCTCTTGTCAAGTTCAAACATAATAAATTAAATTCACTTGAGTATAGTGAAGCATGAAAATCAACGGCCTTTTCTCTCATTGAATGAATCCCTGTATTGTTATTGGTCTAATATATATATATATATATATATATATGGTACGACTAGATCAGATCAATAGAAGTATCAATGAAAAACTTCTTCATGTGGGTCACACCTATTTTATAGTTTATGGTTAAAACATAAAGAAGAAGAAGAAGATCGTATCAAAGAAAAGCTAGCTAGGAAATGCTCAAGCAATCGATTGTAGTTACGTATTAGTGTTAATTATAGTGTTTTAGCAGTATTGCATCACTGAGCATAAATGGTCTACAATTGATTAATAAACTATAGCAATAGTGTGCGAAATCACTTAGTGCTGTTTGACTGGACAATTTTTTATCTTATTATTCTTCAGAGATTGTTAGGGTTTCGTGCCTCACTTTTGATTGATTATTGAGCACCGTGATTAAATATTGTGGATTTTGAGGTCATGACGACACTGATAACGTGAGAAATCGTCAAACTTAGTAGTATATATGTTGTCTAAAAAGCTAAAAAATTAATGAGCTACCACTTGAATAAAAGTGGCATGTTGAATCAACCTCTACTCTTGAGTTTAGTGGCGCCATAAATCATAATCTCTGATCGACCATTGTAATGTTATCTTGAATTTTAATGGAAAACAAAAGTTCATGGGTGTTCTGCTAATCAAGTTGGGTTTTGGATCTTCATCATTATTTGTGTTTTAATTCCGATATTAGATGTTTGTTTTCTTACCATTTGCATATGTTTGTTTTAAATTATTTAATGACTTTGTTAATCATTTTACTATTTTGAAATATATGGAGGTAATAGTATTTTTCTTTTGGTCATAGAGGTGGTATTTGAATCTTTCAAACCTACTACATGTATGTTGAGTATATTAGAGATGTTCATCTAGTCTGATGACCCTATGAATTGGCCAAATCAGATTGAGCCGATATTAGTCTATACGTAAATTACTTTAATGTACGTGCATGACAAGAAGTATAGAATAAAAGATTTAAATGTCAATCAGATTTGATTAATCTATATATATAAAAAATTGTATTTCTAGTTAGTGGAGGTACACGTACGATTCGAAAATGCTATAGTATGTTCCATATTCATCATTACACATGTCAAAATTTGACCATAATTTCTTGTGACAATGCTGTGGTCACACCCCTCATGGATTGATTCCCTTTTATGGTCACTTTATTTCCTTTTCTCACTTTTGAATTCCTCTAACTTTTTCCAACTATCTTAAACGTATTAGAATCTGTCGAATACGAACACGTGTTGGGCTGCCTTTCATTCTTCCTCCTATTATATAAACATTAATTTCTACCACAAAAGTGAAGCATAAATTGACATAAAGATTGAATTAGACGATGTTACAAATTAAAGCATATATATATATATATAATACAAAAATCATAGTGGGAGCAAGTGGTGGCCCAAACTTTGATATCAGTAATATAGCACCTATCTTAATTAGTGGAGACTCACTATATATATATATATATATAATACAGCAAACACAAATCAGCTTTTCCAAGCTCCACTACGAACATGTAGACCCTACATATATAAATCTGACACTTTAGAATTAATAATCAAATGCCTAAATTAAATTTAGGACACGTATGTGATTTTGTGCGTATATATCATTCTTGTTTTTTTTCCCAATCTGATCGACCAATATTATTCTATGAAAAGATTCGGTTATTGATCATGCAACAGTTATGACTTTCTATATATTGTTTATTTGATTGAATTGAATTATTGTGCTATTATATATATAGATTTGATTTTCAGATAATATTGTGTTCTTGTGTTGACAAGGATCTTTCGTAGGAAGATTGAACGCTAGCTGGCTGGCTAGCTTTCTGCCATAAAGTAGAATAACCTATTATTCTTGCCAACCAAAAGCAAATTAAAGAAAGCATTCTCGTTTTTAAAAGGAATGCAATAATATCTTAACTTATCGTTTTTCTTTTTGTTTTGCTTTGCCTGTGGGACACTTCACTCTTAATTTTCTCTACTGATACTTCAGTTTAAGAATGTGGTTAGCAACAATATATAGAGTGAAACACTTTAAAGTTTAAACTTGAACAATATATATATATGCATTAAGGTTATTTCACTTGAAATTGTACTTCAATTTTGACTGATCAATTCCAATTATTAGTGAAACAATATATATATATATATATATATAACTTCATCTTGAAGTGTTCTTTATCAGGGTTTCATATGGTTTGTTGAAACAAGAAATTCCTAAGAAGAAGTTAATTAACGAAGCTTTATCTTGTTTTCTCTGCATGCAGGTGTTTGTCAAGTTGACAGTAATGTAAGTGAAAGAGACAGGCCAAACATAAAGCAAACCCTAGTCAACTCTTACAACACAATTTTAGCTCCCAAGGTCAAAGAAGCAATATTAAACACAGAAACTTGTACAAAACGCACTCATCATCATCCCCTAGAAATCACTATTCCCAGAGATCGAAGATACAGTTGTAACATCAAGAACATGAACACAATCTCCCTCTCCCTCTCTAACTGGTTCAACCAGTTCATCGTTCTCCTCCACAGAAGCCTCAAAGAACGAAAGCACGAGTCCTTCAACCCTCTTCGCGTCTTCCAGGTCCTAGGCGCCTCCGTCCTTGCCGGCCTCATGTGGTGGCACTCCGACTACCGGGATGTCCAGGACCGCCTCGGCCTCCTTTTCTTCATCTCCATCTTCTGGGGCGTCTTCCCTTCCTTCAACTCCGTCTTCGCCTTCCCTCAAGACCGCGCCATCTTCATCAAGGAGCGAGCCTCCGGCATGTACACACTCTCCTCTTACTTCACAGCCCGCATCGTCGGTGACCTCCCCATGGAGCTCCTCCTCCCCTTCGTCTTCCTCACCGTCACCTACTGGATGGGTGCGCTCAGACCCGACCCATGGGCTTTCGTGCTTACTGTACTAGTTGTTCTGGGCAACGTGCTAGTCTCTCAGGGGCTGGGGCTTTTTCTCGGTGCTGCAATAATGGACGCCAAGCAGGCCTCCACGGTGGTTGCCGTCGTGATGCTAGGGTTTGTGCTGATTGGTGGGTATTACGTTCACAAGGTGCCATCTTGCATGGGCTGGCTCAAGTACGTGTCGATCACATTCTACTGTTACAGGCTTTTGATTTATATTCAGTATGGCGATGGGAAGAGAATCTCAGAATATCTGGGTTGTTTTAATAGAGGAATTGGTGATAGAGGAAACTGTAAGTTTGTGGAACAAGATGTGGTGGGCCAGATAAGCCCGTGGGTCAGCATTGGGGCCCTGGTTATGATGTTTGTGGGATATAGAATGTTGGCTTACCTGGCATTGAGGAAGATCAAGGCTTCATGATTTGATGAAGATGGTGATGATGATGAAAATTGTGAATTCATATGTTGAAGATAGGTATGTTTCTTCTAACCCAGGTGGTTGATGCAGAAAAAAACAAGAAATGGAAGGATCAGATTTTGGGGTTCTACAGTATTAAGACTATGTAGGTGATTCTTACCAACTGTAAGTGAAGATGAGACGTAGCAGTTGAAACTGATGATGAAAAATTGATTGTTGTACATTTGGGTTTCAAATGTCAGTCATTTTAAGTTTCAGTTTGTACTCAATATTGAGGGAAGAAATGAAGAAATTTCTTCCCTGGAAAAATACAACTAATCTGCAATTTCCCCTGAATCAATAACCTTTCTTAAATTTAATTTACTTACAGTAAAAAAATCAATATTTACTTCCGCAATCTGCAAATATATGAACATCTAGACACTTACTTTTTTTACTACTTAGATATTACTCACATTAGATAGCTTTTCATCTTGTATTGCTCCGAGGATAGGGGGAAAAAATTACAGTATGCACCGTGGGCATGAGTCCCTTTTTCAGTTGCTTTTTGGGCTGGTTGATGGTATCGTTTCTTTTTTTTTTTATAGTATGGTATCGTTATTTTAATGCACAGAAAGAAAAAGAAAATTGGGCTACTTCATTTTTCACTGATAGTGTGGCCCAAATCCAGTTCTACTAGGAACCCGTAATCCACACTTATAACCTTGTTTTGCCTACTTTCATTCTTTTCTTCATGAGCTCGACCTGACCGGATTCGGTTAGTTTTGTGGAGCCATCGAATTAATTGCACAACACTAATTTTAGGGGTTGTTTGAGAAGTTGACTTATTTGGAAGTTCATGATTATTGTGTAATTTGTTTATTTTATTTTTATTTTTCAGGGAGTTCAAAATATTTTTTAAATACAGCTTAATATAGCTTGGAATTTGGTCTTCAGAAGAGTGATTCTTCTTCACACAGATTGTATTCTTGCTGTTACGTTGATTAATAATGGTTGTATCCCTTACCACCTTGCATATGGTTTGATTTCTGAAATTACAAAATTGCCCAACCATTGTTGGTGTGTTGAGATTCAACCTGCATTTAGGGAGGCCAACAAGGTTACTGATTGCTTTGCCAATTTTGCTTTTAGCCCCCTTTTAATTCTAAAAAAAAAAATCTTGACACCAGCTGACCATGAGTTTATCTCTTTGACGTATAAATAAAATGAAAAAGAAATTAAGAATGAATATAACCAATAATACAATGATGATACATAAATTGAAACCTAAATAACAAGAGTGAGGAGTATGTATGTTTTTGTTCAACAAGTGATAGAAAATGCCATTGATTAGAGTGAAGAATTAAATTAATAGGCATCTAGTCAAGTGGTAAGAGGCTTTATTAGCATTTCTCGGGATCGAGGTTTTGATTCCTGAAGAGTGCAGCAATGTTAAAAAAATTAAGGTCTTAAAGGGGTCTTCCCATTGATACCCGTGAACCGCCCTAAGATTTTACACAATGGGATTCGGATTAGTCTGGGGCGGATAATGATACCGGGTGATAAAGTATCAAAACAAAAGAATAAAGAATTGAAATATATATATGTATATATATATATGCCTGCATTAAATTAAAATAATAACCTAAAATCTCTTAATGTTAATCCGTGGATCAATAATAAAAAAACAGTGAATGAAGGAAGGCTCACGGGAAATGAAACCAGGGATTCATTCTAAAGCGAAACAAGAGTGGAGAGTCATGGAAACGAAAGAAGATTAACATCGGAAAAGGGATTCAATATCCTAAAACGACAACATCGGAAAAGAGGTTCAACCTAAAATGACAGCCACAATATTTCCATTAAAGCCACTGGATCCAGATCCTCTCAATTAATATTTTCTCAATCATATCTCAATCAAGATCCTAACCATTCATAAAATGCTATGATTTACATAAATCAAATTATTAAAATATTAAAAAAAAAAAAGAATAATCGGACATGGTTAATAAAATTAAAAGTGACCCTAAAAACTTTTCAATTTAGCGCCAAATACTCCCGCAAAAAGTAACATTGAAAGAGTTAGAGAAGATAAAAACAAAAGCTGGAGTTGTTCGCCGGTGGTCGCTTTCAGAAGGCAAAGATTCTTTGATAAAAAACAAGTAACAATTCTAACTTAGGGGAATAATTTATGGCATTTGTTGATTAATAAGAAAAAGCCATTTGGGTACACGAACTACAGTTTGTCACACAAAGGTACATGAGAATTGAGATATTTTGCTTTTTCTTTTTTCTGGCTTTAGAGATATTTGTCCTCTCAATTTTCATGATATATTTCCTACTTTATATGACGTTGCTTATTATTAATCTAATGTTATAGGTGTAGGACTTTTTTTCTTTGATAAAATAGTTGCAGGTGTCAAATGTTGCAGATTTGTTTCAGTTCACATGTATATTGATTATTTAGTATTATTATATTATTTCTTTATGTCTTAGGCTTTGTTAGGTTGAAACGCAGTAGTCTTCTTTTCATGTATTTTGGCGCAATGAAAAAAATTCCTCTTTTTTGTTTTGATGTTGATGAATTAATTAATTACAAATTTCTTTGATGGGTAAAGAAAATGAATGATTTTTTTAAAAACTTTAGTTAATGGAAAAAATGCAGGAATATTTAAATAAGATGCAAGAAGATTGGAAGTCAAAGATAGGCATGGTTTTTGATAGCATAGAGGATGCATGGAAATTTTGGGTTGATTATGGCGGAATAGTTGGGTTTCGAGTGAGGAAACAATATGCCAATAGGAGGAAAAAAGATTGCTCTATTGGTACTTGCAGGTTTGTTTGTTGTAAAGAAGGCTTGTGAAGGCCTGACAAGCGAGATTATAAGACAATTAATCCAAGATCAGAAACTAGAACTGATTGTAAAGTAAGGTTGGGACGTATGAATGTGGGTGGAAAATTGAGAGTACATGATTTTGTGGAAGAACATAATCACATTCTACATCTACCAGAAACAGCTTATATGCTACCATGTCAAAGAAAAGTATCAGAAGTTCAATGCTATCAAATTGATCTAGCTGAAGATGCTGGCTTGCAACAAAAGAAGGCATTCAATTTAATGAGTCAACAGGTGGGAGGTAGGACTAATTTGGGATTTACTCGCTTTGATCAAAATAATTATCTCCGGAGAAGAAGGCAAAGGAGTCTAGAACATGGGGATGCAAGTTATCTACTGAAATACTTTCAAAGAAAGCTAGCTGTAAATTCAAATTTCTACCATGCCTATCAATTAGATGATGAAGGACAAATCACCAATGTGTTTTGGGTAGATGCAAGTATGCGAGTTGATTATGGGTATTTTGGTGATGTTCTTTCTCTTGATTCTACTTATTGTACAAACAATTCACATAGACCATTAGCTGTGTTTTCAGGATTTAACCAACATAAAATGGCAATAACTTTTGGGGTTGCATTATTATATGATGAAATAGCAGAGTCATACAAGTAGCTATTGGAGACATTTTTAGAGGCACATAAACAGAAAATGCCTCAAACAGTTTTTACTGATCAAGACCAAGCTATGGCAAAAGCACTAGCTGAGGTTATGCCTGAAGCTTCCCATTGCTCATGTACATGGCACTTAATGCAAAATGCAATCAAACACTTAGGCAATTTGATGAAGGATGGATCTCATTTTTTGAGTGACTTGAGAAGTGCATGTATGGCTATGATGACGAAGGTCAATTTGAAGAAGGTTGGAGAAACCTCCTTGCAAAGCATGATGCATGGGAAAACACTTGGTTGCAAAGAGTGTACAGTATGAAGGAAAAGTGGGCATCTTGTTACATGAAGAAGGCTTTCACATTGGGAATGCGAAGTACCCAACTCAGTGAAAGTGTGAATACAGATATTAAGAGCTTTATTGATGTAAATTTGGATATTGTCAAGTTTTTTAACCATTTTGAGCAGGTTATAGAAGAAAAGCGATATAAAGAATCGGAGTGTGAATTTGAAGCACGCCAAAAAAATCCAAGAATCAAGAACAGATACTCTGATATATTGCAACAAGTGTCTGAGATTTATACTCCGGCAATTTTTGATCTATTCCAAGAAGAGTATCAATTGTTTGAAGTGTGTGCTTTGAAGAGCATGAAGGTAACACTGCCTTCAATTGAATTTGTTATCACCATGAAACAGAAATTGGGAGAGTGGCTGGTGACCTATGATCCAGAGAAGAAGTCAATTTGTTGCTCTTGTCGTAAGTTTGAGACTTTTGGCATACTTTGTTGCCATTCACTAAGAGTCTTTATTCATATGGATGTCAAATCGGTGCCAGAAAAATATATTTTGAAGAGGTGGACGAAGTTAGCAAGAAGCGGGACTTTAACTCAAGCTAGTGTTAGTCATGTAGCAAAAGATGCTAATCTATCCCCAACACAGCGCCTTGCTGAGATTTGTCCACGCCTTATCAGGGTAGCCACTGAAGCATGTAGAAGTCAAGAAAAATTCATGTTCCTTAGCAAAGTAACTGACGAATTGGACAAAAAGATATTAGATTTTGACAACGATCAAGCAAGTATAACTCAAAAACAAAGCGTCTCGATAGAGATTGCAAGTGATGGTGGTGATAGTGGTGCACAAGTGAAAGGGTTCAAGAAAAAGGAACGTAAAAAGAGTTCAAAACGTATGAAAGGATGGATAGAGCGTCAACCGACAAGAAAAAGGAAGAATGGTGATTCAAGTGCTTCACAAAGTCAAGAACCTTTTGTGGTAATATAAAATAATGAAATTTATCATTAGCTAAATCAACTACTTATACTTACTCTTCTTTTTTTTTTTTTGCCTTGGAGAATGTTGGACCATCTTACAGTCAATACATTCAAATATTCCGCAAGTTACATATAGTGAACAATCCTTGGTGAGCTAAAAGTAGTTTTGAGTTTGTAAATGCATTCATAAGTGTATCATTCAGTAGTTTTGTCTTTTGTGCAGGAAAGGAATGACCCCTTGAGCCATTTTGGCGTCACGAGTTTTACTAGTTTATTAATGGTAAGTTTAAGTCCAACTATATGTGTGTCACTTACAAAAATATCTCAATCCCCTTCATATTTAATCACTTGTCTCTTTCATATAGTAGGCACAACTTGATCAGGATATCACAACTCAGACCAACCCATAATGATGTGCAGCAAAAGCAAGATATTTGGTTTTTGCCATGAACAACAAAAGCATGTGTCTTTGTGTCTTTTGGCATGTGAACAAAAAAATATTTTTCCTTTCTACCATTTTGCATTATCTTGTAATGCGCATGTTATTTTGCTACCTTTACATCAAAGAAATGGACACAATCAATTGGACTATGGCTTTTATTGAAATGCAAACTTTTGTTACATCATTGTGACTATATTTTTCTCCTATTCTAAACATTCATGTACATTCATCACTTTAAAAAAATGTACATTCATCGCTATATTCATTCTCTTCATACACTACATCATTATCTACACTTGTTTCTAGATTAGATACACTCAATACAACCTTATTCCCATCCATCATGAACAACTTCGTTTGGTGGCTAAGAACATCTTCAACAATTTTACATCCAAGCAGCAGCAACCTTCCTAATTGCATCAGTTATATCCTTGTTCTGTCAAGAGCCAAAAAAAAAAATTGATCAACAACTTCATTAAAAAGTGGTGGGTAAATTGGAGGGTGCAAAATGTAGCCATTAAAAAGAAAAAAAAATCCCTCTTTCTAGAGTAATAACAGAAGATAGTATAGATGAAAATTTTCAAATGTTATAGTCGAAATGTTTGTAAAACGTTAAAAATTAAAAAGAGACTTGCTGAATAGTGAAAGTTGATTTAAGAAAAATCAAATAAACTAGAAGCAACCAGTGAATAAAACAAAATCAAAACAAAGCAATGGATCTCTTTGACCTTTTGTTGCCTTATTGAATAGATTCCCATTCATTAAAAAAAATCAAAACAATAAAAAATACACAAAATGAGCATACCCTTCCCAAGCATTTTGTCTTTATTTTCTTTTTTGACCAATACCATGCATTTTGTCAAACACTCAATAGCATGACTTAGAAATACAAAACATGTTGTTTTCTTCTTTTCTCTGCCATTAATTTCAAGCGTAAAATCTATTAATATGATATGGTATATTGTATGATAATGTTCACAATCCAAACTTAATTTCTGTCCAAAAAAGTAAAACCCAAACTCATCATTGTTTGTGGTTAACACAAAAGCATATATAATAATCACACAAATGGTTTAAGCATGAAAATACAGCACTAAAAGTTTGGCATAAAACATTGTAGACCACTTGGAAAACGTAGTAGTTTACTTCACGAAAACAATTACAGGGCAGAGTATAAAAAATGTCAACAATAATAGTAGTATTAAAGTCGATGTGGCATGAGTTAGTAAGATACATAAAGAATCCCAATAAGGCCATACATACTAATGTGCCACAATCAAATGTTTCATCATTCTCCACGGTATTGCTTTCTTCTTTCTATGTGAGACTTCCATTATCCTTTTTTTCCTTACACATAACACTTACAATCCAATAACTATATACCTTAACAATCCTCAAATTTCACTCTTGAACAACCTCCTGATGCAACCATAAACCTGAACATAACATAATATGTCCATTTAGTAGTAGACAAAGATCACAAATTTTATATTGCTAATAAATCTGGATCTATAGGAGCAAGGTGCTAGTGCTCGATATTTGTTTAATGATTCAATTTAACAAGCATCCCTACCACCTATTTTTAACAATATAATGATGTAAACTGACCTCTACCAAAGTTACAATTGCATAGCAAAACGCTGCCGCATGCTGAAGATCAGAAATGTTATCTTTCTCTCAAATGCTGTAGAATGGAAATAACCAGCACAAATAAGGAACTGCAAAATTACTACCAGCATGAATTTAAGATTATTTAACTCACTTTGATTTTTCCTTTTAGTAGCCTACATCATGATAATATCCAAAAAGCAGAAATTAAGATAATGTAAAATTGTCAGTCAATACAAAAATCCATATTACAAGAGCAAGTTTTCCATTGCACAAACACATTAGTGTGTCTTCAACCTCAACTACAAATGATAAATTGGTTTTGTATAATAATTTCCATTGGCTTTGTCATTAACCCAGTTTTAAATTGTGACTCCTAATATCTATCATGCATGCCAAAAGTCATAGTAATGTGTAGTTGATGGAAATTATAGATAAGCCACAAAACAGGGCATATGTATTCCAAGACAAAACTCTATATTTCCGGCAAAAAGTATTACGGATCAGAGGAAAAATATTAGCATCAGAGTTCCATTCCAAGAATTAAGAACAAGTACTCCGGTATATTGCAACAAGTGTCGGAGGCAAATAAGAGAGAAGTAATTGATGAATCATACATAATTTCTTCTTTCTTCTCGAACAATACATCTTCCCTCTGGTTTGGCACCAATGCAATTACTGACAGGAGCAGAATGATCGAGCTGAGGACAATGACACCGTTGTTCTTCAACCATCTCCGATGAATCTCCATGAACGGCGGCGCATCCACCAAGGGAGCACGTGCTTGAGCATACTTGCTAGCATCCGCGATCAAGGGTTTGCCGCTTGCCGTACGCGTCTCTAGTCCGTTCATGTTTGCTCGTTCTTCTGGAGATGAAGATGATTTTTGTAATTATTTATGTTAATTTGCTAAATGGCCAATATTTATTTTTGTTTTGTTATTTTTAATATTTTAATAATTTGATTTGTGCAAATCATGGAATTTTATGAATGGTTAGGATTTTGTTTGAGATATGATTGAGAGAATATTGATTGAGAGTATCCGAATCCAAAGCCACTAAGTTAGACTTGTTACCCTCATCACCTTACATTTCTTATATCTTACTGTTGGATTCCCACTATCCGTCTCCTCATATTATCATATACTATTTTTGGAGTGGAGTGCAGTGGAGAATAAAGAATATATAAAAATACTTCACATCTAATAAAATTAAACATAATTTGTATTGTTACAAGATTCAAACGGGAGATACGCCATCTGTCCTTTATTATAAATCATATTCTAAAAAGATTTAAGTATATAAAATATAAGTTAGTTTGTAATTATTAAATATCAATGTTTGCTCCTTATTAAACAATTATTATAAAAAGAGATTAAAAAAATATAATTATAATTTAATAAGGGTAATATTAAAGGATTATGGTAAATTTCATAAAGTTTAATATTTTTAACTATTTATCCATTTTTTTTATATATGTAAAATGATTAAAAGTTATTTATAATAGAAAATAAAAAAATTATTTAAGAAATGTCAGCACTCCTTCTTATTTGAGCTAACTGTGATTGATAAATGTTAGTATGACTTAATATTTTTAAAATCACTTCCATTGTCTCCAAATTCAAATTCATGATTACATATAAATGATTACTCTATTCAAACACATGAAAATATATTAATGGTAGAAAAGTGAAGTAGGCGGGAGGGGGACGGAAGCCCGTGAAAGAATAATTGATTGGAGGGAGACTTGGATGCTCGCATGCGAATAGACGACAACAGCACAAGATTCAGATGCACGTGTGCCGCCTTTCATTGCGCTCACACCCCATTCCTAGTTTCCTACTACTCCTTCCTTTTCTCCCAACTCATCAAACGACACCGCATCGTATTCTCCCCATAAATTAATCCGGAGGTAATAATATATCAGCTCTAGTCAGAAAAAGGAAAACCCAACAGATCCAATTCCTCGATACACCCCGTCTAAATTTGGTATTATTGATACAGACATTCAATTTTTTTTAAAAAAATAAAAATAAAAATAACTTAATTGGTATAAGAAATAATTAATTTACTGTGATATCAATAAATAATAAAATAATAGTATTTTATTTTCCTTTCATGTAATATATTAACATACATTTAAATATTTGTACATTATTTTCGTCTGGCAGTAACTTGGAATATATATATATATATATATATATATAAAGGGTTATTGCGTCAAAGATACGTGATCCTCCTTTATTCATCTCATTTAGGATTCAGCTCTAAAATTGGGACAATTTGAATAGTTTGTCCACGTGCTTAAAATACAACTTTTCTTTCATGACCTATCAGTTCCTATCCAATTGGAATAATTACATTTAAAGCCCCAAATTTTAAAAACTATAGGTTAAACTTGATGTGGGCTTCCACATATTGTACAAAATATGAGAGATTAGTAAGTTTATTGCGGATTTGAATTTAATGAGAGGTAGATTCAATGAAAGGTGGTCTATTCCAAATGCACATTTACAACTTAGTTGATCTCAATCATCCATTCTTCTGTTTTGTTAAGGATTTTAAAGATTTTTAAAGAAAATATATATGCGTCAATTTTTTTTTTAGTTTTGTAGTTTTCGATCTTATAGCATTGCATGGAATTTTTATTTTACAAATTTGATATGTAATTAAAATCAATTTAAAATACACAGACTATTATCGCATTCCATATCTAATTCACTTCTCACTGAATTCAAGTATTTATCACTTATAAATAATGCAATTTCTTGTAAAAGATATGTAGTGATTTGTTGTAGATGTATTTTATTGCTGTGGTTTTGGTATAAGTTATTTGTGAGTTTACATTCGATCAGTTTAGGAGATCACGCGTCTGTCCAAATTTGTGTAGTTGAATTGAATATATGAGAGGCTTTTCTACGTACTGCTTTTGACTAATGGAAAAGCGAACACAAAGCTCGAGTTTCTTCTCTTTGGTTCTATTTCTCTCTTGGTTTCTTTATGGTATCAAAGCATAGCATGATTAATTTTGTGGGAGGTCAAACAAGCTCTTTGTGGACTACATCCCCAAATCAAACCCTAGTCGATCCACGTGGGAATAGTGACCTTTTTCCTCACTTCTTCTCCCAAACTTTGGCTGTGGCCGGTGGTGTTTCTTTTGCGCAAGTCAGTGCAACAAGTGGCAGGCAACAATTTAATACTTGTCCTCTTTCACAATGTCAGATTTGTCGAGTCAGTCAATTTACTCGGAATTGTTTCTGGAGATTCGATGATCAGTATTGAGGCCCCTTTGGTCAATCTTCATTTTTTCAAGGCTGTGTCTTGGCTGTCATAGATGTAGATCCTTACAAACACGGGATGGCTTTACGCAACGTGTTTAGGAGATGGGAAGTGTGCTTGTTTGGTGTAGGAAACTTCGTAAACCAGCGATTGTTGTACCCTATGCATTAGTGGCTCGCTTCTGTGTTGGCGTCCATTCCTGCGGATGGTATGTTCAACCAGACCGCACCACTTGATTGCTTGAGGGGGATAGACGGTGCTGTCTACTCATTAGATCTGAAGTTTGCCACAGATAGGTGGCTGCTTCTGCTTCTGGTTGAGTTAGTGCAGTGCCTCTTTGATCAGTCATTTGCTTCTTCAGTTGTCAATTCCACCCTAGGGACCAGTGATTTTGATATTGTAAGGTTTAGCTAATTATTCCATAAATTGGATGATATAAGATTTTCATTTTTTTTTATGCACAATCCAATTTCACTAAAAGATACAGTAGAATAGGGATGAATAGAGAGTGATGAAAGATATAGATGAAATAAGAAGATGAAGGATCAGACACAAGAATTTATCTTGACTCAGCTCAACCACTTGACCTACATCCAGTCTTTAAGGCACTACTTGAGATTTTCACTGTATCCCACAAGTTTAATCCGAATACTAATAAAGTCTTAGTACATCCCATAAGTTTTAGTAAGCACTTGTGAAGCCACTGTCTTTACATCCTTACAAGATGTGTGATTTCTCTTAATGTTTCTTCACACTAAGATTCCACCTAGAAATTATTAAAAATAATGAATATAAAATAGAAACTCTCTTTTAGAGTAGATAAAACATTGAAAGCCCATTCTAATGAGGTGGGTTTAACTATGAATACTAACACAGAAAGATTTTATGTATTGGAGCAGCATTTTGACACAATCTTACTTAAATTCATTGCTCATAAGTTCAAATTAGTATCTATTTATAGATTTGTGACTTAATTAATCGTTAAATACAAGATCTATCCATTAAACATAAGTTTTAGCTGTTAATTTGCAAAAAGAGCTATTCAACAATTGTATTAAATACCTCTAACGTACTAAAATTCGAATTTTGAAGCTCAATAGATGAATTTCGCAAAATCAACATTGTTATATGTTTAACATTGAATCTTGAAATTTGTCTATTACAAAGTGACATTCAAATTTTGAGTTTGTAAAAAATATCTCATGTTAATTAATGCAAATTTTCATATTGGAAGTGCGTTTATTGGTTTGAACAGTTGTTTCAAGTTTTTATAATACATTTCAAAATTAGAATTTGTTGAAATTAGAATTTGAATGCCGAAATTAAAATTTTAAAGACTAGAATTCATGTATCAAAGATTTAAATTCGTCTATCAAAGGCATGTTCAAACCTACGTGACTTTTGTTGAAAATTAGAATTTCAAAGATCAAAATTTGTCTATCAAATATATAAATTTGTCTATGAGAACCATGTTTAAACCTATGCGACTTTTGTTTGAAATTAGAATTTCAAAGACCGAAATTTGTCTATCAAAGGTATATTCAAACATTTGCGACTTTTACACATTTTCACTAACTATATTTTACCCAAAATTCGAATTTCAGATTTAAAATTTGTCTATTAGAGATAAAAATTCTGTAACTTCAAATTTTAACATGTAAAGTGTGAATTTTACACAAAATGAACATGAATTATAAGCAAAATTCACCTGTTAGCCAATATCTCTCAATTCTAATATACACTAATATTAGATTTATTTAATTTAACTTGTTTAAAATATATGGTAATAAGATTAAGTAAATTTCAAAGATTAAACCACCTCAAGAGTTAAGTGAAAATAAAATATACCTAATAGCTAGGTCTTCAAAAATTGAGCTCCACATTCACTTGGACATTCCCATTTTTGGTATGCTCCTTTCTGATCTTCCATTTTTAGAGCATCTTTTCTTTTTTTTTTTCTTTGAGTGAGACATGATATTGATTTTTCTTTTTTTATTTCAATACTCACTCTTCCTTCTTGGACAATTCTATATTTAATGTATTACACTTACAAATTAAATAATTAGTTCAATTTATATATCCAACTTGTATTATAAAATATAATAGCACAATAGATATATTAGTACATAACATGATATATGTATTATAAACACGATTAAACACATGTTAATACACACTCTACTTTTTTTAGGAATAATATATATATTAAACAAATATGATATATTTGTTCTTTATTACTCCACGTTCATCAATATCAAAACTTATATTTTATTAAATCTAATATACATAGCATATGTGAGGAAACACCATAACATCTGCTTCTGTACCAGTCAACCCCTTAGGTAAAACTCCCCGTGGCCTCTCTTCGCATTATGTCACCATGTATTGGTGTGGTACACAATAGAACAATACTTCCCTAGTCAAGGAGTGAATCGTGTCGTTTAAAAAAAGCAGTGAATCGTGTTGAGCACCGAGGCTGAAAATTTTGTTACAAAAAAAAAAATTAAAAAAAAATACTCATATTTAATGCTTAAAACTCATGTTATGTAATTAATTATTCACTATTATTTTTTTCTCTCATGTGTAAATCATTAGGGTAGTATAGGGAAAAAAATTAAATGCAAGATAATCTATATTTGTACCTTATAAGTGGACTAACGCAGATTTTCCAAAATTTGTTATATTTGAGACTGAAATGAGTATATATTATTCATTAAAAAAATGTAGATATTGAACATTTAGCTTCAAATGTTACCTGAAAAAAGAAATTAAATTAGAAAATTGATTTTTTGACAAACAATTAGAAAATTGATTTTAACATCAAATTCACATCCTTAATTTAATTTAGAATTAAAGTGACAAAGATAGATGGATACAGTTTTATGAGGGTCATCTATGCCAACTTAATCTCCGTCGTTATTTTGGTTTTAAATTGGTTGATAGGTCCGCAATAAATTAAAGCATGCATCACGTTCAACCATTTAATGCTGTAATTAGCTAACTGTATCAAATTATATGCAACTTTTATAAAGATCTTTTTCCCAACTTGATGAATTTAATTAATACAACTATAATTAGTATTTTTTTCAACTTTAAGTATGAGTTTACTGACATTTTTTTTGCCACCAGAATTTACTGACATTATAATATATATGTGAACAGATTTTATCTAATCATATAATTTTATTGCTTTTAGTAAACATATAGTATTTAAGTTGGTCCAAAAGAAAAGTAAACATATATTCAAGGAATCAATATAAATTATTACAGAGTTATACATTTTCTTAACTATAAAAATCAATTCAAAAATTGATGTAATATTCAAAGATCAACGCAATAATTCAATCTTTTGTTTAGTTTGAAAGATTAATTATGTAATGCAGTGCATATTTTAATTGACTTTTGTAGCTTCGAATAAATTAGGTTAATATTGTTGAACTTGACATAGAAATAATATGTTGGCAGTCTCAAATAAAGTAAACGTCAGTTAACAAGTACAACTATTTTCATCCTTCAATCCAACTTGTCTTACCTTGCCAACAACTACTTTTCTCTTTCATCTTTTACCCCTTGTTTGGCGTATAAAATAAAAAAGTAATCATATTAATAAAAAAAACAATATTATTTATAATAATAATAATAATAATAATATAAGCATTATATGTAGAGCTGGTAATCCGGGCCGGCCCAAATCGGGTCAGGCCAAAAAGCTTGGATTGCCAAACGGGCTCGGCTTGTAAAGCCCGAGCCCATATGGCACGGGCCTGCAGATCTGTATATTTGTAAAAAATATTTTCTATATTTTAAAAAAAAAAATTTCATATAGTTTTTTTAAATTAATACAACTAATTATCACTATCATTTACCAAAAATTAACATAATATTTAAATTTTACAATTTATACATCATTAATTAATAAAATAGTACATTTTTTAATATTTTAAATAAAAAAAGAAAAAAAAAGGAAAACGGGTCAATCGGGTTGGGCCCAAAAAGCCTGTTTTCCCTTCATGTTTCTGATTTTAAAGCCCGACCCGTCTATTTTATAGAGCTATTTGGGTTGGCCCACCAGACCTAACCCACTTTGTTGGCTCTATTATATGTTCCATTTTGCATGTTGTAGAAATAAAATCTTTTCAAAGGACTTGAAAAAAACATATATAGTTATGTTCTTATTTTATAGTATATTTTGATTGTTTTAATTTTTTTTTGGCTAAAAACTAATGTTTTATTTAAAAAATGAAGTAAAAAAAATTAAAATATAATTTTACTAAAACAATAATTAAAAATATAGAATATAAAAAGAAGAATTGTGAGAAAGTACCAAAATGAATAAATATTTAAAAAATAGGACCAAAGTCTACTTCATTTTCAAGGTAGATTCGAGTTTTTTCAAATGAATTTAGAAAATTTTCAAGATTATGATAAAAAATTTTTGTGCTAAATAAGAATAGAAAAATTTTCTATCTTAACTTAAAAATTTTCTAAATTTGTTTGAAAAAATTTTAACTTGTCTTGGAAATAGGTGATCTTTGGTTTCATTTCCAATTCTCCCACTATAAAATTTGTATTTAGATGATCTAAGTTTATTATAGAACTATATATATATAGAGAGAGAGCGACCCTCCTATATACTAATTAATTAAATAGTAAGGGTTAAAGTTCAAAGAAGTCTAGAAAATTCTTCCTTTTTTTCTTTCTGGTTGAAGAGTCTTTTTCAAAGTTCAATTTCATGGAGAATTCCTTTTCCACTGTCTTTTATAAAAGGTTTTTCATTCCACGATGCTGACCAACTTTTTACTATCTCGTTGTTAAAACATTTTTTTACGTACTTGAATTCACTTATTTAATTTCAGTTGAAAGAAAATATTTTAAAAGACTAATAACTGCAGCATCGGAGTGTAAATTGAAACTAAGATGTGCAAGTTATACTAGAAATAAATAACACATACTAGCAACTCAGATAATAAAATTAAGATGAGGTCTGAGTAGTAACTAGTAATGAAAGTTAAAAAATAAAATAAATAACTTATTTTTCTTTTTTTGAAATAATGCTAAAATTACTGAAGAACATGTTTAGTTTTTTTTTTTCAGAAAGAGAACGTGTCTGTTAGAGAATTTATAATTTAAATTCCATGCTCATCTTAATTTATACCATCCATTTTTTTTTTTACTTTAACAGTTATTTTTATAAAAAATAAAGTTTAAAAACTAAATTTAAGCCATCTAGACTAAATCTAAACAATTCAGATCTTTTTACACACATATATATATACACACACACTACTATAATAAAAAAATAAAAAAGAGGCGGGAATTTATTGGGTCGATGTGCCGATGTCTGTGAGCTTAATTGCACATTAATTGCTTCAAACCCGCATAGAGACAACTCTATGAGAGGAGGGCCGCATGGGGGTGGGCGGTGGCGTGTGTCCCTCTCCATGTGATTATAACTCTCCATTCCTTGACAATCCTTACAGGTACCTTCTTGCCCCTCCCTCTTCAACCACCCTTTTTTTTTAAATAAGAATACATAGATCAATTTAAAAATGATAGGAGAAAAATATTTGCGAAAAATATACTAAGTTTATATTCAATTTTTCCTTCATCTCACACACAACTTGAATTTATGTGGAACGTAACAAAGTAAAAGATTCACTCCATTCCTCAATAAAAATTAATTTATGCTGACAGATAGAGCCGTCAAAATGAGCCAAGTCTGACAAGCTGACTCGAAAAGCTCAAATAAAAGAGTGGATTCGAGCCTTAATTTTGGGAGTAAATACATAATTCAGCTTTTTTGAGCTCAATCCGTGGCGGGCTGGCCCTAGCAGGCTACAAACCGGCCCGAAAGTTCGATACTTTTTTTTTCATTTTTTTATTTAAAATATTAAAAAATACATATTATTTTATTAATTAGTGATATATAAATTATAAAATTTAAATATTATATTAATTTTTAATGAATCATGATGATAATTAGTTATATTAATTTAAATAATTATATAAAAAAATTTTATTAAAAAATATTAAAAATATTAAAAAATTAAAAAAAATCCACAAACTTAATTTTTTAAACATATTTGTTAAATCAAACTTGTTGACTCGACCCAATTTGACAGTACATGTGCTAACAAGTGCTGGGTTCATCCACATTAAAAAAAAATGGAAAAAGATATCATCTAAAATCTGTCCTTGGTGTCAGTCTCATAAAAGAAGAAAGAATTACGCCTGAATCTTGTAAATATTAGATTTTTTTGGCAATAAAAAATATCAGGTTAAAAATTGTAATTAATTATTTTCAAAAATTAACATTATTGTGAGGATTTACAAAACATTTTACAATTTTTTTGACAAAAAGTTATTACTAAATTTAAAAAATTTAGAATCTTAGACATTTTGATAATAATTTTTTTTATAAAAAATACCATGTAAAACTTGATAATAAATAATTATTTCAAAATTTGAACCCTGAGATGTAAATTTAAAAAAAAAATAGATTGTAGCTGTTATTAGTACACAAATATAGAATTTAATTAAATGTTTGAATTAATTTTTTTTTTGTATGGATGAATATTAAATTAAGCTGAACATTGCTCCAAGAGTCGAAATTCCGTAACACTTTTGTCATTATTTTAAACTAGGATTTAATATTTTTATTTTAATTCAGGGCCCTTTTTTTTTGTTTGGTGTACAATTCCGTGCTACCCGTTAGGTGATGAAGGCAACTACTTAGGACCTATATCAGAATCCTTTATACCTGTCCCATAATTTGCCTATTGATTCTTCCAGTAAAAGCTGACTCGAACAAGTTCTAGTCCATGAAAATATTCTATATTTTTTTATTTGAATCCTAAAATTTTAAGATTTTGAATGATGATGAATTGAAAATTTTATGTATTAATCTTGAAAAGCTTTTAAGTTTTAATGAACACTCCAATATTAATGGTTTACTTTATTTTCACAATTGAAAGTATTGAGAAAAATATTAACAAAAGAAATTGATACTACAGTTGAAGTATTAATTTATATCAAATAATTATTTTCTTTTCTAAATATATGTATTGCTTATAAAATATTATTAACAATAACAGTAATGTTTGCTTCTATTGAAAGAATTTTTTTAAATTTAAATTATTTAAATTCTATTTTAAGATCAACCATATTAGAAGATAAATTAAATGAATTAATTATTTTATATATATTGAATGTGAAATGTTAGAATTACCTAGTTATAAAACTTTGATAATTGATTTTGCAGCTAAAAGAAAGAAAAATACCATGAGAATTTATAAGTTATAGCACATCAAGTCCCTCCAATAATTTCACCTCAAGCTCCAAAATCACTTGAGAAGGCTTGTTTTAGGGTTATTTGTTTAAAATTTTTAAAAAAATGGTTTTAGATTGTTTAAAAAAATAATTAATTATTTAGAGATTTTATGAAAAGCAGAAATTATTTTGTATTTAATTAAAATAAAAAAAATACTTTTTAAATTATTTAGCAATTAAAGTGAAAGATAAAATATGAAAGAGAAAAATTAAAAATTTATATTATAATATTTTCTCAAAGGCAAATATTATTATTTTTTTAATTTTTAAAGTTAGTTAAATAAATCTCCACCTTCTACATCTTGTTCTCTTTTATGTACCTTTTAGAAGTTACTCATCTTCAAAATAAATAAAAACTATTTTAATATTTTGATTATTTTAAAAGTTTAAATAAGCCTCTTAAAATATTTTAATGATGTTTTTTTATATAAAAAAGGTAATTTTTTTCATTAAAAAGAAAAGAAACAAATGGGCTCTTAATTGGTCTAAATACAGCTATACTGCCATAGCGAGTGATATGTGGTGCTATAAAATTTATTGGTCAATTTTGTAATTTGACGTTGGTTTGGAGTCATGATGTAATTTTTTCTTGTATGTTTCTGTCAAATATTTATTTGAATAAAAAGAGAAAGCGTAAAATAGAATTTCACTGAATCATGCTTGGGATTATATAATATAAATTGTGGAAACAACACCAAAACAGAATAAAAATAAAACTCAAAGCTCTCTCTTTCCCTTTTCCTCACACAACCCTCCATGGATTCTTCTGCAACTCTCACCCACCATCCCAAGCCTCTAGCGAAACAATATCACTCCACCGGAAAACAACCCTTGTCTCGCCGGACTTCATCGTTCTCCTCCTCCTCCTCCTCTCTCTCACCATACAATTCATCGTCCTCCCTTGAATCTCTCTACTTCGCAGCCGATGACACCAGCCCTTATTCTCCTATTAGATTCTCCGGTGTCCCATTTTCTTGGGAACATCTTCCAGGAATTCCCAAGAAACAAACATCTCTCACGAAGAAGTTTCAGGAGTCTTCCATGAAACTCCTCCCATTGCCTCCTCCAACGAACTCCACCATTTCCAGTTCTTACAAGAAGAAGAACTCCCTCCAGAGTATTTTCCAGAGAGATCCCTTCTTCGCAGCAATGATTGAATGCTCAAAGGACGATGATCGTGAAGAAGAAGAAGAAGAAGAAATTACCACCAGAAGCAGTGCTTTCTGGAACAATATTGGAAGAGGAGGATCTAACAATAAAGTGTCAAGAAGTATCAGTGATCGTTTCGGATTCATCAACCTCTACTCATCTTGCAAGAATGCTTCTGCTGTTTCTGAATCTATAATCTACCGTCCAAGCTCAAGGAGATCAAGAATCAATTGCCAGCATAGGTCTCTCTAAGCTTAATTAATTTTTTTAATTATCTGCTTGAGAGTTCATGTATAAAAGTTAATTATATAAATAGATTAGTAAGTATGTTAGATATATATTGTTTACTATGATCCACAGTCTAGCATACTTACTATTATTGTTAGTTTGATCTATCAACTTTGTAAGTTGAATTTAATTACATGAAAACCTGTGTTCATGTGGTCAGCAGAAGGAAAGGAAAAAAAAATTAAAAAAGAGGAATCTGATATGTTTTTTTGCTACCCTTGAACTTGTTTCCTGAGTTAAAATATGTTATGTGAAGACAAGTACAGGTCTTTGGAAACCCAAGTTATCGTTGTAATATGTTAATACAAGTATGGGAAGCTTGTCTGCTTCTGTTCAGAGATCCCTGATCACTAAGATCTATACTTCTTCTCTTTTTTCTTAATTTCTTCATATATATATATATATTTATAGACATAGATGGAGCTGTTTTTTCATGTGATAATGTTACAAAATGAGTGAAGTTTACAAGATCGCAAATGGGAACAATGGAATGGACCACAGCGTGGAATGAGACTGACGAATTATTGATTTGACTTTTCTAATCACGCTGTGGTGCATTCTGATGTTGACAAGTTGTTGAGCTACCTCTTTCTTTTTTTTAAAAAAAAAAATAATTCCCCACAGACAAGCCTACAGATATTTTTATACATGTTTACTATTGTGTATGTAATTTTTAATTTAAGTTTGCTAAATATATTCAAAATTGATGAGAACTTTTATTTGGGCATGCAAGTTTTTATGATAATTTTGATTTTTTATTTTGTGTTTGAATAACTTATGTTTTAATTTAAGTTAGCTCTTTATCTGTATTAGGCTAGATCAAAAGCTAAGCCATTGTAATGAATTGGTTACAGATTTTATATATAAAATTTTTCTTTTTTAATTGCTTTGTAAGATATTTGAAAAGATATCATTCAAATATATATTATCAGTTAATTAGAAGTCATTGACTTGCACGCTTACCTTTTTTAACCATACAAAACAGTATTAAATTTTCAGTGGAGTCATTAATTATTATCAATATGAATTTTTAAATTGAATTCTTTAGAGTTATGCATCTAAAAATAAAACTGAATATGAAATATATTTTTTAATATTATGTTTTTAATCTCCCATTGATTATTATAGATTTATAGTTGCTCCCTCAAGTTGGGTGGATTCTTAAATGCAAAAAGTTGAGATTAACATTGCAGATTTTAGTTAGAATTTCTAAGTTAGGGAAAAGCATTGCCGCTTAACTTTATACTACTAGATTTCACTTTTATTTCTTAATTTTATTTTTTTTAATCCTTTAATTTTTAAGATATAATAAAAAATTTTCTTTTTATTAACATTATTAACTATGTTAATAAAAAATACTTACAAAATATTCTCATATATTAACAAAGAATTATAGTGTTGACATGGTAACTTTTACAGCCAAATCATTCATATCATAATATTATGTATTCATTTGTCTAAGGTTTAAAACATTTCAAATTACATTAAAAAATTAAAAATAAATAATTACTAAAAATCTACTTCTAAACAAAACCTTGATCTTAAGTTTTTTGTCATAAAAAAATAAATTAGATAAATATATTAACATTGAAAAATTCTTTGTTAGCATTTAAAAATGGCTTATCAGCATTTTTTGTTAACATATTAGTCAATGATACTAGTGATAGGAAAACTCTTAATTGTATTTTGAAAATTAAAAGATTAAAAAAAGAAAATTAAGAAAACTCACTGCAAAATTAAGGGAAAAAGTTGTGCTTTTATCTCTAATTAAGTTATGTTCTTAATTTGTATTTCTATTACACTAATCTAAAAAAAGAGAAAACAAAATTAACAATATATAACTACATATTAAACAATTTAGTACAGAGACTTTGATTCAAGGTGATCTGTTAAGACTTTATATTTATCAGTTTAATTTATGTCCACGTCTACGCGTAGAAAAGTGTGATTAAAATATTCTCTCTTTTTTTGTTCAATAAAATATTTTCTTTTTGTTTTGATTATTATGGCTATGCTGCTGCTTCTTCTTCATCTTTATGTCCACGTCTACGCGTAGAAAAGGGTGATTAAAATATTCTCTCTTTTTTTGTTCAATAAAATATTTTCTTTTTGTTTTGATTATTATGGCTATGCTGCCGCTTCTTCTTCTTTTATATGCTTCTTAATTAAAACGTATATTTGACACCAAAACTACACGTGGGCTCTTAAATGCGTTTCTAGAACTAGAAAAATATGTCTTACCCATTTGTCTCTTACAAAAATTTTAGTTGAACCTTGTTATTAAAAAAATGACGTTTTCCTCTCTTTTTGAAATAATTTAATTTAATTTGGTTTCATGTTGGTATATTTTTATCTCTTATTTCAAATGCTACATCTGAATGTGAATTGTGATCCAAGCTAAACAAATATCGGTGAAGTCAATTAACTGTTAAATTTTGTGTTGGACTTTACAGGAGTTGTGCGATAGAGACCCACAATTTAATCAATATAATAATTAATATTGTTTATTTTTTAAAATGGAAAGTTCAAATTAAAATTTTAAAACATTAACATTAGACAGTGAATTGAAAAGTTATTACATTACCGACATTCATATACACACACATATATATGGATGGAGGGATCAATTGTATCTATCTGCATATTTATAGAAGTTTTTTTTTTCAGGTAATTAAAAAATTTTGTTTGCCATAAATAATATATATATATATCAATATATATTATAAAATCTATAATAGATTATATTTTTTAAAAAAACTATGTACAATACAACTCAGTTTTTAAACATCGTAAATACGTGTCAAGATTAAATAAAAAGATAGTGTGGTATACATTTTGAAATGATTTTGGATATTTTTATAAGGTTAAGAAATCTGTATCCGACACAATTCGACTCGCCAAATTAGTAGATTGATCTGATGTAGTAGTATTAAACATTATTGATTTGGAAAGAAACAACAAAAAAGACAGAGATACGAATCGGCAGGATAATTTCACCAGTGCAGTGATAAAGGAAGCATTCCCAGCCAGAGTCACAATAATTGATTGAGACAATCTTAGAAATCAAGTTATGGAGAGAGTGGGTTCGTATGCTTTTCCTTAATGATTTCACCACCCACATTCAATGCACTCCTTTTATTTTATTCTGCTCACAATCATGGATTTTTTTTTCCTTTCCCCCCAAAAAAAAAACAAAGAACAAGCGAAAATATCATATTAGGTGTATACATTTCATATTTTACACAATATTTTAAATTATATATCTTATAATATCACGGTCAATATTTATATTATATTGTCCTCTTCTACATTTTTTAAACGGGAAAAAAGTTTAAATAAATTAAATCAAAGATTCATCAAGATTAGGCAAATATCATGATTTAAAATACTTACAGAGGTATTTAAAAGATTATGTCTTAGGGGCCCCGCCCCTCCCATCCCTAGCCTCTTACCATATACTCTTGCCTCTCAACCCAAGATGAGAGGAGTAGTCCAATGCTTTTTGTCGCTTTCAATCTATCTTATCAGTTCTTAATTTGAATCATTTTTAACTAATTTATTAAAATTTAAAATTTTTTTTATATTATTAAAATTATCTTAAAATTAATATATTTTTATTTTTATCCTCTAATAAATATTATAAATTCAAACAACCTACATTTCCTCTCATGATTAAATAAAAATATTTTAAAAATAAAATAATTAATTCTTCAAAAACTCATAGAAAATGACTTATATTTATGATCATAACAAACTTTTAGAATGTGATTAATGAAAATGATCGGAGGGAGTATCTTACAAAATGCTACACATGGAGAATTATACACATTATGTGCGTATACATACACTTATATATATATGTATATCTTGTTTTGATATATATTATATTCTTCATAATTTTTCTTGATATTAGTGTATTAGATATAAGGTTACACTTTATATATATGTTTTTTAAATTTCTTTTAAATATTATATATTTATATATAATTTATCATTTAGTGATTTTTTTAAGTTATAAGATTATTTTAAAAAATAATTATGATAAATATTAAAAGTAAAAAATTAATAATATTATATATGTAAATTAATTTTTAGAAACCACCCCCCCCCCCTCAAAAAAAAAAACTTCAATCCTGGTTCTGCCCTGATTCATGTGTAAAATTCTCTGGATTTGGACCAATTCTTTACCAATTGATGAATTAATCCCTATTAGCGGCATCTTCTATATTTTATGTGGGTGCTTCTTTTCTGACCACTTTGGCTGTGCTGGAAATGATGAAGGCTACGTGGCGAATATATATATATATATATATATTCACATATAAACACTACTTCTATGGCATCTCTGGGGTTATCATAACCTATGGTCAAAAGGGCTTAGAAGACAGTTGTATTTAAGTCAACAAGACTCTAGTGGTAGGCTCCTTAAGCTTTTCTATTATAAAAAGTGATATCACTGATGACTTATAATTTTTCCCGTTCAATTAATTAAAGTACAGTAGCAAACATTAATATTGATAGCTACAAAATACGATATACATATATATATATATATGCAAAAAATATAATCTTATCATATTTTGGAGTTTAAAGTTTCGCACAACTAAAATATTTATTGATTTTTCATTGGACTTTAGAATATATGTATATATATTATATAAACACGTTTGACATTATCTTTAAGCTAAGGCCTGTAAAGTTTAAACGTCAAACTTTTTAATTTTCTACTTATGGATTTTCTTAATTATTTTAATTCAGTGCAAGACTTACTTTCAAATGCAAACTTCCATTCGCTTAGGATATTAAGGCGTGGTTGACAGTAGTTTTTGTTTTCTTGTTTTCAAAATAATTTTATAAAACTGTTTTTGAGAATAAGTTTTGAAAATAAGAAAATAAAAAAATCTGTTTAAATAGTTGTTCTCAAAATCATAACTAATGAGTGATAGATGAGTTATTCAAAATTTATAACTTTACCATTAATGAGGTAGGTGTTTTTTACCTTTTCTTGTATTTTCTAAAATAAAAACTACAAAATACCTTAAAGTTATTTTGAGTTTTCTATTATTTTATTTTTCTATTTCTCAGAACAATTTATAAAAAACAGATTTACTAAACAAATTTTTTTATTTTTTTATTTAAAAAAAAACTATTTTAAAAAGAGAATCAAACATGCCCTAATTGTCATTTTTGTTATTTTCTTTCGAACCATCAAGTCAAGTAGATCAGTTTGTGGGAGTCTCAGACATGTACAGAAATGGTTTAATAAGCTTTTTCTATATTTTCATTGGTAAATTTAATCATAAATGTAAAGAATTACACTACAAATATATATATATTTTGGACAAAAAACGATCTTCTTCTCAATCAAATTTCCCAATTAGCTTTCATTGAACACACACACACACACACACACACACACAAGAAAAAGGAATGATGAGAAGGACATAATTGAGTGGAACAATGTCAAGTGGTCGTGCATATGTGTTGCCTTCTTTATTTTTATAGTTTAACTAAATAAATTTTATCATATTTTGTTACTTCACCTCCTTTAAGCATCACATAAGACGAAAACAGTAAAAACTTTTCTTCTTAGAAAGTATCGTTTATTGGAAACATATATTAAGTTATATATATTAGCAGATTCATTAAGGAAGAATGAAAAAAATAATTTTATTTTTTAAAATATTTCTTATTTCCGAAATTATTTATTAATCTGTTTCATTTAATTTCTCTCTCAATGAAGTTGGATAAACCGGTCTCAAATGCTTTAATTAATGTTCACATTTGAATTGATTTAAGGAATTACACATGTACACCAAGATCCAATAAAGATTAATATTTTAATTGATATATGAATACCGTTCATATTCTACAAAAACATGAGTTTGAATTTTGTTATCAGCATATGGATTTACTGATGAATAATTTATAATTAATTTTTTTTTTTGTAATAATTGTTTGGTATCCAGTTGTTACTTTGAGTTTTGACTAATTCAAATTGAGTTACAGTTGAATCCCTTTTGGAAAGTTTTTCTAAAGACGTTTTCTCCCTTGAAACGGTCTCAAATCCAAGATATTATATTTAAGAATTTATAATTAATTAACTATGTAAATATAGTTAATTAGAATGATGAAACTTATCTTGACTTTCTAAAACCTAATTCACTTGGAGTTTTATTTATAAATTATATATACATACTTGTTGATTAGCTTTAAGGGGGTAAACGTGGGGAAGAAAAAAAGGGGAAAGATTATATAAATACTTGTTGATCACAAGCCTAATCTGTCAAAGAAAAAAATTGTGTATTGTTTGTTGGTGATGGATTATGTTTGGAACAAATAATTATATTAAACCGAAAGCAGCATCATTATGTTTTCTTTTTCTCTCGTTCGTACCATTTTATCCGCTTCATACCATTTATAATTGTCTCAAATTCCAAATATGTATTATCACATAATATTCTGTCCAACAAGGTGAGGTGGCTCAATATATATATATATATATATATTTGCACATTATTAATTTATCCATGAAATGAAAGTGGAGATATAATGGATTGGAAGAAGGAAAAGTCGAGGAATTGATGGGGTTATTGGCATCATCATTATCACTACCTTTCTTCTTCTCCTAACATCAAATCTCTCTCTCTCTCTCACACATATATTCACCACACCGACAGTTTTCTTGAAGCTTAAATATTCCACATCTATATAAAAGCCTTCTTTGGCTTATGTACCGGGAAAAATATGATCGAAATTTGGGCCTTTATTATTATTATTATTATTTGGTAAACAAAAAGTTTAAAATTAAGTTTTCAGATTTAGCAGGTAGGCTTAGGTTCAAAGAGTTTTTATAGAGATACTCACAGATTATCCATTATCCTATCTAACTGAACACACCTTCAATAGCATTATTATTATTATTATTATTATTGAATTTTACATAAATTTTTTTAATTTCAAAACCAAATTATAAATTTTATAAAATGTTCAAATTATGAACGTGGAAATAATCTTTCAATTACTCGCAGTCTCTTTCTTTTTTCCCC
Organism: Adenanthera pavonina; assembly: GCA_026686845.1. Classification (NCBI taxonomy): domain Eukaryota; kingdom Viridiplantae; phylum Streptophyta; class Magnoliopsida; order Fabales; family Fabaceae; genus Adenanthera; species Adenanthera pavonina. The sequence continues at coordinate 43,915,940 of JAIVEN010000001.1, read as the reverse complement.
CTTACTCATCAATAAATAAAGAAAATAATATTGTTTAATCATTTATTATACAGACAACATTACCGTATAGACTTAAATGCTTCCTTCACATATTATATTAGATGTTACCCCCCCTCTCGTCCTTAATTAAGATCATTTTAACCAAATTACATGAATTAAGAATTAGAATTAAAATTAATTAATATCTCAATTTCTCCAAAAATCTTAATATTTTTTTAAAACTATCATTATTTAATCTCTCTCTCTTTCTCTTTGGATACATTAAATAGGAGTATTTTTTCTGAAAATGTATAATAAATATTATCTCGTATATTGTAAATGATCTTATATTTAAGATTAGGGTAAAATATTCTATATATAGTACCGGAGATATTACCAAGGTGACAATTGAATTAAATATTTATTTCTTGTGGGACATTTCTCTATGATTGTCTCAGCTAAGTCTATATTTTTTTTCTATAAATAGATTAAATATTTTCTCACCACACTTTGATTAAATTGAAGTAGTCAATGTCTCTCCTTTCTAACTAGTGGTTGCAAAGCCAAAACTAGGGGAATGGTTAATTAACCATTAATTAAGGTAAAATTACATCTAATGAACCATATTTTAAACCTTTTAAGTTCAAGGGTTTTAAAAATGGTAATTATTTTAAAGGATCAAGTTATTTTTTTATTTTAAACAACTTACTATTAAATTTTAAGAAAATTACACGTCTAAGTGCATGTTTGGTTCATCTTTATGAAAAAAAATACCATAATTTTTTAAGAAGATGTATTTAGTCAAATACAAACTGTCTTTTTGAAAAATGAAAAGTGGGTTAAATTGTGATTTTAGAAAATGAAGAGAAATATTACTTTTCCTTTAACAAAATATGGGTTTTGAAAAAGGAGAAACAAATTTACTTTATATTATATATCTAAAAGTACTTTTAACATTTATCATCCAAACAGATTTTTTGTTATACTTACTTTTGTAAAAAAAATATTCAAATATAACAAATTAAAACAAATTTACTTTATCTAAACTTTATTTTTATAAATTTTATTTATTTTAACTTAATTTTATAAAACTGAGAATCAAACGGGCCTAAGTGATTTGATAGTAGTTTTGGTGAAATTTAATAATACTTTTCATGAAGTAAGTAATAAGTTCTTTAAAATGTAATAACAGTTTTGATCATTAAAAATAATTATAATTTTTAAGTCTCACTAAAAAATTTTAAAATCTGAATCTTTATATCTTGCTTTTTAAAATTAATCTATAATGAAAGATAACCAAAAAGAGGTTATATATTTTGGATTTAATTTGCTCCCTTCTCTTATGCCAACGGATTTAATTTGTTCCTTGTGATTATCACATGGACACATACTGGTGATGTAATGCTGATGAAATTATTAATTCCAAATGAAAAGGGTGTGCATATACTACAGTTCAGTTGGGTTATTCAAGAACTTTTTTATTTTATTTTATTTTTTTTAAAATGAAGAGCTGTAAATCCATATATCCAATAAATTTATGCTGTATTATTCACAAATGATAAAAAAATGCAGTTTGTTATATAGAGCCATGTGTAATGCATGGATCCCAATGACGTTTGATTAGAGTGGAATAATTATTTTATAAAAAAATGGAATAATTACAATGGGATATATAAATCAAAGACTTTTAAAATTTCTATCAGAATTTTTTTTATAACAATTTGATGTAAGCAAAGTAGGGAGAAGGAGAGAGAGAGAGAGGGTAGAAAGAGAATAAGGGAAAACAAAAAGAACTCAAAGGAGAGAGATAGAACATGGAAAGGAAAAATAGAAGAAATTAGAAAAGAGAAAAATAACTCAAAATCAACTCAATCTTGTCTATATTCAAATTACTTTCTTTAGAAGATTGATGAAATATAATAAAATAAAGAATTATTTAACCTGATAACTAAATCTAGAAAGATTACAAGAATCTCATTTATTTTAGAAATCCATAAAAGATTGCATTCTAACCTAAACTTAAAGAAAAATAATAATAAAATAAGAAATAAAAAAAAATAATATAAATCCTAATAATTCTAAAAGACTTGGTGAAATCTTATTAAATTTAAAAAATATTTTAAATATCCTAATTTTTTCTATCACAATTTCTATCAGAAACTATAAAATCTTAAAGATCGAAGAATGAACATTTTCCCTCAATTAATTGAAATATTAAATTCAGTACATGGAACATAATACGTTCTCCAAATTTTACTCCTGAACAAAATTTTTAAATTTTCCCCCAATTTCTATTAAATAACTAAATTTTTATACGATGAAAATCACAATTTTTCTTTGGTTGATCAAAATTTCAAAATCAAGATACGCGACGGAATTATTTTTCTAAAATTTGTCATATATGAAATCCTTAATTATGAATCAATCCTCAATTCTCTTATAAAATCTCTAATTTTGTATGTAGTGAAATACTAAAACAAAAGCAAAAAATAAAATTAGGAAAAATTAAGAAATTTAAGCCATAATTTAATGAATTCCTTTCAATGATAATAAAATAAAACTATAGGATAATAATATACTTAAGATCAAAATTATAGATCACCAAATACTTTTTGGGCTTTTTTTTTTATTAAAGGAAAAACTACATAGAGAAACTCCTGAACTAAAAAAAACTTCCTAAATAACTACAGACAACTACCATAAAAAACTACTACTGTCAAAATACTTTTGGGCCCTAAAAGTTGTATTTGAATGCAAATAAATCAAATTTCAAGGTACAAAAATATGTTTTATTTTAGTTTCATATATATATATATATAATTATATATATGCGCAACTAATTAACACTGTCTTATTTAGAAAAATAATGCAGGTAAAATAGATCTTCATATAAATTTAAAATAAGTTAAAAGAATAAAAAATAAACTTTTTTTTATACAAGATAAAAAAAAATGGTGTACTACCAACTAAAAGTTTGACTTTGACGGAGCTTTGTTTAACAAAATGGTGACGATAATTGTACTTATCTTAATTCCTACCATTTGTAGAGACAATCTGTTTTTTAAGAATTTATATTCATTTTGGTTTGAACCAGAATTTAATGTAACCACATCAGCTATTCAACTTAGAAATTTGCATCTCAAGACGTTAATTTTAAAATATTTAAGCTAAAAAAATTTTAAAATTTTATTTCTTCAGAAATAAAATTATTACTGATTTTTTTTTAGAATTTGTTTAAACAGTTATTTTAAATTTAAAAAATTACAAAATTAGTTGAAATTATAACACCTTTAAATTTAGTAGTAATTTTTCTAAAAGTTGATAGTAAATTTTGTAAAAATTTAATAATAATTTTGATCTTTAAAATAATTATATGATCTTTTAATCTAAATATCTTATTATTTGGGTCCGTAAATGTAATTTTTCCAATCTATAACTCAGTCAGAAGAGCAATTTATTTATTTATTTAAAGAAGAGTACGACAGAATTGCGATTGGGCAGCAATCACATTAATATCAAAATTTTAATGATAAAAAGTTTTGAAATTAATTATATGGGTTACCACAGTCGCACTGTTAAGTCATAAGTTAATGAATGTTGAAAGCCTTCCCGTCAATCCCAGTCTATCATTCTGTCTTGTTAGCTATTAAATAAAAATGCTTCTAGTAAGAGTTGACATTATCATTTCATAGATTCATTTTTTATGTGACAAATCCTTTAAAAAAAACATAAAAGAGACATTTCCCGTCTCCTTCGACATTTAAGGATGCTGCAGGGACACAAACTTATTTGTCAAGGCAGGCAATGTTTAAAGAACCTATTCTCACATGTAATAATAATATTTAAAAAAAAAAATACAAAGTATTCTTTTTTTGGGCCTATCAAAGACATGCTGTTTTTTCGTTTAGATCCAAAAAAACTTGCAAGAGATGGGAGGCACATGTATAGATGTGTTTTTGTATATTTTTAGTTGTCAATCGACAGTAGAAATTAATCTTTCAAGATACGGAAGGAAAATGATTTTTTTTTGTAAAAATATTGATAAAACAAAAGGGAGAAAAAATGCCATCGAGTGTTTAGTCTCCTCTTGTTAATGGATTTCGCAAAAAAAAATGAGTGAAGATGCGTGCCTACTAAACAAGAATAAAATGGCATAGTTTGTTTGATTTGACTGAAAAATAATAACTTTTTTTATCCTATAATGCAAGCAATTGGTATCTTATGGAACCTGTTCACACTGGTTGCCAAAGTGGTCTCCTTTACTCGATTTAATGAAATTAAGCCCATTAGACTAGCAAGGCTGAGTTCAGCACAAAAAGAAAAACTTGATCATCCTTCAACCTAATTCGACTAGGGCTGATCTAAAAATATAATTCATTGCTTCTTTCCCAGAATTTTATGTTGTTTATTATTTATTTTACTTCCATATTAAATTTTTCATAATAATTTTCCAAATTTTCACTTTGCTCTTAGTAAAATAAACGTCAAAAAAAAAATCTAGTCAATATCAATACAAATAAAAAAAAAAGCAAGGCACTGTTCACAATGAATGAATATGATTCATTCTTCTAATTTCTTACAACCCTTCATAATCACTTTCCAAATTTTCACTTTGCTCTTAGTAAAATAAACACGTAAAAAAAAAAAAAAATCAATATCAATATAAATTAAAAAAAAAAAAGCAAGTCACACTGTTCGCAATGAATGAACATGACTCAATCTTCTAATTTCTTACAGCCCACCAGAAAAATGTGTTTAACTCATTACAAATTTACTGAACCTTGACACAAACCTGACCATATCTACTGAACTTCGACACAAATCCCACCCGAGAAGAGGCATAGCTGTTACCAAGGTTGATGACTAAACAATTGCCAGCATATCACACATAAATTTAATGTGGATTATTGACACTCACTATTAGGGGTACATACTCGGCACACATAAACTTCCATGAATTACATAAACTGTCATCACATCAGTTGGAGAAAACTATTAAACAGTTAGAACATAAAGAGCTAATCCCAATTTTTCTGTACAGGCCAAACATTTTCTCACGTTAGCCGTTAACTATATTTTGAAAATGGAGAATATGACATGATGAATATCAACCCAGCGCAAACAGCACATTCATCATTACTTTATGCAACCACATCAACCTGAAAATGTAAGAACATCATTAAAACAACCATCACAGAGATGTCACAATGTACACCTGGCGCCAAGAAGTTGATTGCCAGATGTTGATCAGAACACAATGAGAGCAGCAACATGGGACGGAAGCAGATCATTAATCATATAACATGGCAACCAACCATATGATCTAGTGCAGACGTCATGAGATTTTGCGAATGTTGTTTCATGTCTCCTCCTCATGCCTATCGGCAAATGCAGTGACGACCTCACGATTGTAACTCAAAATCTGGTTCAACAACTCAGCATTCTGGAAGGGATTGGGCAGAAGCAAATGGAGAAAAACTCGCAGCTGACTCACTATACTGAAGTGGGTGATGATGATGACTAGAAGAACCAATATAACTTGCTGAAACATTGCTTGGACTTGGAATATGTGGAGACAAGTACCTTGAGTTCATTGATGACATTGATGGGTAACCCATGGAATGTGGAGAATTCAAATGAGAAGCTTGAGATCTTTGCGAAGCATTCCTAAGATCTAGTGAGCTCCGACTGGCGCTTATGAAGGGTGATTGGTGGTAGGACCTAAGTGATGGCTGAATGTAGGGGGTACTAGCCACAGAATGGTTCCGAGAAAAGGGAGTACTAGCCACAGAATGGTTCCGAGAAACAGACAGAGGCCGTGATGAAGCCTGAGCAATTTGTATCGCAGAAGATGATGCCAATGATGATCTCACAGATGACGCTACAGAGGATGCCACAGATACTGGGCCAGATGAAAGCAAAGGCGTGGATTCTGAAGGTGGAGGATCAGCTAGGCCAGTTCTTGCATCACGCTTACAAACTGGACAAAAGGTTCTCCATGAAGTAAGCCAAGAGTCCACGCAAGCAGCATGAAACTCTGAAGAATTAATCAGAAATATGAAATTCTGTTAAACTGCATTACCAAGTCATATTTTCATATGCATGTAATGCATTTGTATCATGTATCGAACAAGAAGCAACAAAATACAGAAAAATCACAGCAAGTTAGAGACAATTAAATTTGGGGAAAAGAGCTAAGAAATTATTCTTACTATTTATCAAGTCATATATGAACACAATAATAAGTCATACATCTTGGAAGTCAGAATGCAATAATCAAACAACATGAATCAACGTACAGAAGCACAGATTGAGAATTCCTAAAGAAAGATATAACATAGTCTGACCTTCCACTGAGAAGATGCCAAGACATTACATACAAATAAATAGAGGCGCTCAGATTATTGGGTGGGGGAGAGGTATTTGATTCATCAACCCTCCAGTGATCAATTTACATATCCCTGTTGCAAGTCGAAGAGTATGTTTCCCTATACAGATCCTCCATCTGTTCTACACTTCGCAGTAATTGACTTGTAGCAGATGCCAAGTCAAAATAAGACATTTCTAACTGACTGTTGCCTTGCTCTATTGCAGGTATTTCCAGCCAGTCAGGTATGCACCCAGATAGAGAAGGAGTTCTTATTCTTCTGCTTAAATTTATTTTAAACTGAAGAAATGGAGCAAAATTGTACGTTAATGTGCAGTACTGGCAAGTATTAAGTTTTTCAATTTAGAATTTAGAACAAGGAACTTTTAAGGAGCCTTCACGGCCCAGCATTTTTATAGGATTAGATTTGTACGAAGAGCTTGACTATGGCACTATACTCTCAGAAATTGTCATGGGGTTAAACAGAAATCTTCATGAGATTTTCAGCTTTCTCAAGCCCTTCGTTTTTCCCTTATTATTAATTTCTTCTGATTGGAGTAAGATTATCCTCAGCAGTACTCTTCTAACATTTCAATTTTCTTAATAGATTGTTGTTCTTTTTCAGCCTGTAAAATGGGTCCCAATTAGCCAAGTTTGACACCATATTTGTCAGGGTAAAGAAGAGATATGCATGCCAAAATGAGGAATGCAATTAGTGCAGGTTTTGCCCATGATGTTCACAAGTTCTTATATTTCTTTCCTTGTTTCTAGACAAAAGTAGTTATCATTTGCAATTTTTATGCAAAATGTGTTCAAAACCCTTCTCCAAATGGTCACCACCTATATTTTCCGCATACTTGAATCAAATCCCAACTTTGATTATACAAATTATCCAGACTAAGAAAGCCAAGAAGATAAGCTTCAGAATATCAGGTCTAAAACATAATTTTGGACACATGTAATATCCCGTCCTATTTTTCAAACACTATCACCTTTTATTATTAATTAATTAATGATTTCCAGTTTTGGAAAGCTAGGGAGGCAATCAATGATTGGAGTTTCTAACTTGTTAGGAAACTATAAACTTTCTACATTTAGGAAACACATGAGATTTACGAATGAGTTAAGTATAATATACTTTAACAAAAATCTCTCTACTTGGAAATTATTTCTTGATCTGTGATTTTTCTGAAAATTGGAACAGTTGGTTTTCCATGTCCAAAAAGAATGATCTTCAATGATAAGTGAATAGTACTACAATCGATTGAAGTAGAGCTTCAAAAAGAAAGAGAAAATAAAAAGGTGATGGTGATGGTGCTTATAAGGTGGAGGCAAGAATTGAATTATGCCTTCCATAGATATCTCCCTGCTACAGTACCAGCAAAAAGTTGATAGTATACAATCAAAATTGCAGCCACTACCACAAGCAATGTACTTTTGGACAAATTGACTAAAAAACATAATCTTATCTAAAATTTTTATTAGATTTATGAGAGGGCTTACATTTATTAATATATATTTAACACACATGTTATTGTTTGAATTACATATTACTAATTATTATATTTTAATTTTAATTTGTTAAACTTTTTAAAAATACTTTGTGAATTTTTAATTATTATTCATTTTTTTATCAAATAATTTTTAGTTTGCTAAAATTAGAAAAGTGCCTATTTTATAATGGTTATATATATATATATTTGATACTTGTTATATTATGAGTAATAGATAGATATAAAGGTAACTTGGTTAAAATGGGTGTAGTTGTAACTTTTTTTGGGTTTCAGGGCAAAATAAAGGAGGAAAGTTTTTAACCCTGCTTTTATAGAGGTTCAGTTAGACAAATTTTTTTTTGCCAAGAGTTAGACAAAACTTTCACACTTTATTCCCTAACAAATGAATATAATTTCAGATTAAAAAAAAAACCAATAGGTTTACAATAACAAATAAGATTGCAAAGCAAGCATAAAATATCATCCTAGCTAGACAGATCTAAGCAAGTATTAAAAATGCAGACAGTCACCTACCAAGGTTGGAGAACCAAACCCCAAAAGTTAGCTCATGAGCTTGGAGAATCTAAGGTCCTTATAAATATCACATTAGATTCTTATATTTCCAACTTGGGACTCAAGACATGTACCTTGAAAGTAGGTCTCAAAATTCAACCACATTGTAGCTCATAGGGTCTTGATCCTTGATGTGCTGGTTAAAAGCCATAGATTGAAAAGTCGAAAAGTCATAAATCCTAGAATAAAGTGGTAGCAACTAAAAGTTGAGAAGCAATTGACCTTTACAAGTAAAGTATTGAAGGAAGGTAATTGGGATTCACAAAGAAGTGCTAACATCTTGTGGGATGAGATGGCTAAAAAGATCAGGAATACAGCTAAGGTAGTCTTAGGGGAATCTAAGGTTTTGAACTTACAGATAAAGAATCTTGGTGATGGAATGGGAGAGTGCAGGAGAAGGTTCAACATAAGAAAGAGTGTTTTAAAGCTTTGCATCTGTGTGATAATGAGGAAAATTGGGAGAGTTATCGAATGGCTAGAAAGGATACTAAGAAAGCAGTGAACGAGACTTGATCTAAAGCTTTTGAGGAATTCTACCAAGATTTAGAAACGAAGAATGGTGAACGTAAGATTTACAAAATTGTCAAAAATAGGGAAAGAAAGTCGAAATTTATAAAAACAAAAAAGAAAAATATTTGATTGGATTTGATTTGAGACTTGATTGACTTAATTTATCAACTTTGGTGGTCCTTAATTCACTCAAGTTCTTTCCTTTAAATAATACACCACACATCTTTTCCTTTCTTTCCAATTTTTTGTTGTTCCTTTTTTGTATTTTCCAGCTTCTTTTCATTTGCTGTTTTACTGGAAATTTTAGTTTCTTTGTACTCATTTTGTGTTAGTCATTACTTAATTAAATTAGAATATGAGAACTTTAATTTTGGACCTTTTGTTTTCTATGATTGCCACTTCTTTAAAAACTAATTTCCTTTTTATTAAAATTGTGATTTTAATTTAGCACTATCAAAAAAGCCTATGATAGAGTACTAAGAGATGTATTGTGAAAAACAATGGAGAAGAAAAGTGTTTGTGTGGCTTATATTCGAGTCATAAAGGATATGTATGAGGACAAGTGTGAGAACTCCTAGAGAGGAGACAGGATTTTCCTATAAAGACAGATTTACATCAAGGATCTTCCTTGAATCCATACCTATTTAATTTGGTTTTAGACGTTCTAACAGAACATATACAGGACAAAATTCCAAAGTGCATACTTTTCACGGATAATATTGTCTCAATTGAGGACTCTAGAGAATTAATCAACTCTAAACTTAAGTTATGGAGACACACTTCGAAATCAAAAGGATTTCACCTGAGTAGAAGTAAGACAGAATATATGAATTGTAAATTTAACAAGAGACAAGTTAGAAAAGATTTGAAGATAAAAATTGGAGAGTAAACCATTTCAGAGATATCAAAGTTCAAATATTTGGGGTTGATTTTACAAAATGATGGCGAAATTGATGGAGATGTTATGCATAGGATCCAAGCTGGGTGGTTAAAGTGGAGAAAAGTATCAGAAGTTATTTGTGACCGCAAGATACCTACAAAGCTTAAAGTGAAATTTTATCGAATAGCTATAAAGCCAGTGATGTTAAATGGTAGTGAATGTTAGGCTTTGAAAGAGCAACAAAAGCATAAGATGAGAGTAGTAGAGATGAGAATGTTGAGATGGATGTAGAGTCAAATAAAATTGGATAAGATACGAAATCATTGTATACAAAAGAAAATTGGAGTAACACCTATCGAGAAGAAAATGGTAGAAAATCATTTAAGGTGATTTGGGCATGTACAAAGAAGAGGGCAAGAGGAGCTAGTGAGCAGAGTTGATCAAATGATTTGGAGCCCTATCAAAAGGCATAGAGCTCTTGAGAAATGATTTGTTTGAGGAGATAGTATTTGATAGAGCTCAATGGCGTCGTATGATCTATGTAACTGATTTCACATTAGTGGGATAAGGTTAATATTGTTGTTGTACTCTTCAAAAGCAAGCTTTTAAGTGGAAAAAGGTAAGAAAGAAATTGTATCATATTTGAAAAAGCCTTAATTTAGTGCAAAATACGAGTGCATTTGCATTATCTTGAGTGAAACATGTGAGGGAGCAATGAGGTTCATTTTCTCCTTAATTTTCACTAACATTTCAGAGCCTCAAAACATGTCTGGTGGTAGCGAACCTCAAATTCCAGATTAGAAGCTCTTCATGGACTCAATAAATGATCAATTCAAGAAATTGAGTATGAGATTAGATGTGATTGAAACTTCCCCTTCTTATTCTAAGACAAGCCGAGGGAAGAACCATGTGATATATTCTGATGATGGTGAAGAAGAAGTAGGAACTGAATTTAAAGAGGAAGAGATATAATCAAGAAGAACTAGACAAAACCGACATGCAACTAGAAATATCTCTTCCTCTTTAAATTCCCTCTTTCCAAGGGAAAACTAATCCTTAATGTCGGTTTGCCCATCCTCGAGAACCGGCCCGAGAAGAGACCGGGTATATCCAGGTTTGCATGGGTTGGGTCACCGGGTCTACCGGGTTTATGTCGAAAATCAGTAAAGAAGAAGACAAATGAAGATCTGGCGAAAAATAACACAAATGGCAATAAATATAAGAATACCAACACAAAGATATTGAGGGTGGGAGACGAGATCTAAAAATCAAAAACTTGAAAGTTGAAACAAATCAACAAACAAACATACACTACTTAGCAAACAATATCTAAGATGAAGGATCTAAGGGTGGAGAGATCTAATGATGACAGCAAAGAGGAGGCAAAGGGGAAGGCAACAACGTGAGATTTGAGAGTGCAGCGGCGACGTGAGATCTAAGATAGCAACGGCAACGCGAGATTTGAGATGTGAGGGGGCAATAACGATGGCAACATTTCACTTGAAAGGCTGAAGCACCAAGTTGAGAATCTGATGTGTGAAAGAGGGAGATGCCACTGAGTTTGAGAAATTGATATAAGTGCGTGAGTGAGGGAGAGAGGCGAGAGAGGTCTGAACTTGAAACTGAGATGGTGTGAACAAGGAGTGAGGGCGGCAGGCAATGTGAGAAAAGATGAAAATATAAGACACATTTGATGGCTTAATGGAAAAAGTAATTAATTGATATTCATTAAAAAAAAAAAAAAAGAACGGGCCGCTCCGGGGCAACTAAACTCAGTGGCCTAACCCGTAACCCGGACCGGCCCAATTACTTTGATTCCGGGCCAGTTTGGGCCGGTTTGGGTCAGCCGGGTTGGGTGGGTTATGCTCACCCCTACTTAACATACATACAAAGGAGCATCTAGAAAGACAACAACGTGAAAACCTGTTTCACACTAGGTGTTTCATCAACAACAAGGTCTATACTCTCATTATTGATAACGGTAATTGCACCAACTTAGCTAGTACCATGTTAGTTGAAAAGCTAGGTTTGCCAACTGTGAGGCACCCCAAACCTTATAATTTGTTATGGTTTAATGAAAGTGAGGATGCTAAGGTAACAAGACAATTGAAGGTAGCATGTTCAATAGGTAGTTTTAATGATGAAGTATTGTGTGATGTTGCACCTATGAATGCTGGTCACTTGTTACTTGGTAGGCCTTGGCAATTTGATAGGAGGACTAAGTATGATAAATATACTAACAGATATTCTCTTATGCATAATAACAAAACCATTTTACTAGCACCTCTTAGTCCAGTGCAGGCTCTCGAAGATCCAAGAAGAATCACGCAAGAATGCAGCATGAGAGAGAGAAAAGAACGAGCATGATAAAGAGAGAAGAGAGTGTGATGAAAAGAAAAGAAAAGAGAGAAAGTGAGAAAAAGAAAGAAAGTGTTGAGAGCATAATAACATTGTTTGCGGGAAGAGGAGAGATTAAGAGAGCATTGTTTTGTGAGACATCCTTTGTACTGATGTATAAGGATGTGTATTTGACTGTTTTTGACCTTGATAACTCACTTCCATCTAGTGTTCTCAGTTTGTTGCAGGAATACAATGACTTGTTCTCGAAGGAGACACCGGATGGGTTGCCTTCCATTAGAGGCATTGAGCATAGAATTGATTTCATCCCCAGAGTAGCAATTCCAAATCGACCTGCATATAGGGCAAATCTTGAGGAGACTAAGGAGATTCAAAGGCAAGTTGAGGAGCTAATAAAAAAGGGATTTGTAAGAGAAAGCCTTAGTCCATATGCTGTTCCAATAATTCTTGTGCCCAAAAAGGATGGCAAATGGCGAATGTGTGTGCATTGCTGAGCCATCAACAAAATCACAGTTAAGTATAGATATCCCATTCCTAGACTTGATGACATGTTAGATGAGTTGCATGGTGCATATGTCTTTTCTAAAATAGATCTTACGAGGTGTTATCACCAGATTTGTATGAATGAGGGGGATGAGTAGAAGACTACTTTTAAGACCAAATCTAGTTTGTATGAGTGGTTGGTCATGCCCTTTAGCTTGACTAATGCCTCGAGTATCTTTATATGTCTTATGAATCATGTGTTTCGGCCCTACATGGGAAAATTTGTTATAGTTTATTTGATGATATCTTTGTATTTTCCAAGAGTCTAGATGAGCATATTGGGTATTTGCGTGCTGTTTTTGTGATTTTACGTGAGAATAGACTCTTTGCGAATCTAGATAAGTGTTCTTTCTATTTGGATTCATTTGTTTTCCTTGACTTTATTGTAGGAGTTGATGGTGTTCGCGTGGATGAGGAGAAGGTGAAAGCAATCCGCGGATGGCCTATACCAAGGAATGCGAATGAAGTGAGGAGTTTTCATGGGTTAGCTAGTTTCTACCGGAGATTTGTTCGAGACTTCCCAACCATTGTTACACCTCTAAATGAGCTAGTAAAGAAGAATGTGGTGTTTAAATAGGGTGAGGCACAAGAGAGGGCGTTTCAAACTTCGAAAGATAAGTTAACCAATACCCCTTTACTTGTTCATCCTAACTTTTCTAAGGTTTTTGAGGTTGAATGTAATGCATCTGGAATTGGAACTGATGTTGTCTTGATGCAAGAAGCTAAACCGATTGCATACTTTAGTGAAAAGTTGATTGGTGCGTGTTTGAAATATTCTACCTACAATAAAGAGTTGTATGCACTTAAAAAAATCTTAGAACATTGGCAATATTATTTGTGGTCTAGGGAATTTGTTTTGCATTCTGATCATGAAAAGCTTGAAATACCTTAAGATCTAGAATAAGCTTTAATAAGAGGCATGCTGTGTGGCTTGAATGTATTGAATCATTTCCTTACATTGCTTTGAAAGGCAATATGAGCATAAGATGAGAGTAGCAGAAATAAGAATGTTGAGATGGATGTTTGATCATAAAAAAAATGGATAAGATACAAAATAATTATATACATGGAAAAGTCGGAGTAGCACCTATCGATGAGAAAATTGTGAAAAATCATTTAAGGTAATTTGGATATGTACAAAGAAAAGGACAAGAGGAGTCAATAAGGAGAGTTAATCAAATGGTTTGGAACCCTATCAAAAGACGTAAAGGAAAATCAAGAAGGACATTAAAAGAAATTATAAGGCGGGACCTCTTAAAAAATGATTCATATAAAGAGATGGTGTTTGATAAAGTCCATTAATATCGTATGATCATGTAACTAACCTCACTTGGTGGGATAGTGCTAATGTTGTTGTTGTTGTTATTGTAGCCCCAGAACACATGCAGGCTGACTTTATGCTAGCTTTCTAGGCCTGGGCTAGTAATGGTATCACCACCTACATTGTACAATTACAACAAGGATGTATACCAACATTTTGGAAGAACCACATCCCAAAAGCTAATTCATGAGGTTGGAGAGCCCAAGGTCCTTATAAATCCCACATTTTCTCATTATTCCATTATGGGACTTGCCTTACAATTATATCCCAACAACTCCAAGACTTACTTGTTCTAGCATAACAACAACTAAGCCTTTAAGATTATATGCAATTGATGTAAAACCAACAAGAAAAGGGGAAGGAAGAAAGAGAAGAAGGGAGATGTATAGAAAAAGACGGGTGATGCAAAAATGATAATTAAATAATTAGGCTTTTAAATAATTATTAGGTTATTTAAATTTAATTTATTTTATCTTTTAGAATTTGATTATTTAGTTTAGATTTATTTTTATCTTATATTTTAAGATATAGTTTAGTTTATTATTTATTTTTTGTTTAGATTTAAATTATTTTATCCTTTTAAGATTCTAGTTAGATTGAGATTTACTACTTTATAAATAAGTCTTAGGATCCCTCATTATATCTCAACTCTTTTCATATTGATTTAATATTATTTGAGATTTTGTAAGTGGATTTTCTCTTTTTAATTTTCTCTTCTTCTCATCTACCTTCTACCATTTTCCTACCATATTCTACGTCAATTTAGTATTAAAACAGGTTCATACATTCCTTCCCACACTTCCCTTACCATAAACCCATCATGAAAACTCGCCGGAACCCTAACTCCTTCGCTATCCGAGCCAGAAACCCTAGCTGCCAACGTCCAATCAACACACTGCCATCATTGCTCACCCGAACGCCATCACTGGCGGCCTTGCCACGCGTCGGCAACTCTCCTTGCACCTGGGCTTCACACACCCCACACGCCGCCACACGCGTTGTTCGTACAATTGCTCTAGATTCACTTTTTTCTGCAATTTTTGAGTTGTTTCGTGAAGTTCTTTCCCTCCCAGCCTATCCTAACTACAAGAATCATTACCTAGAAGCTTATTTATAGGTCTATTTGAATTAATGTTATTAGTATGGCGTTTATCAAGTGCCTTGAGCATTCATTTGACCGCATGGATCATCACTTTGATTGCATGGATCGTCACCTTAATCACAAAAATTGTCACTTAGATGGAACAAACCATAAGTTTGATGAATTAAAAAGATTGTCCAAAAACATCCTATATGCTCTAAATAAGGGTATAGATATAACTCTCGAGGCTTTAAAAAAGGAAGAACACAAGTGTCAGATGGGAGAAAAGCAAGCATACCAGGAGGTTAAAACTATAGAGCATATTGAAGCAACACTATTCATAGATAATTCCTCATAATCCAAAGACGATCTTGATGTTATGATTGTTGAAAAGGGCAAAAGTTTGAAAAAGGAACAAGCACAGAAACAACTAAAAGTTGTGCTTTCCAAGGTTATTGATGATATTCATCAAGCTATTGCTCTACCTCGCTTTTCCGTTACAACATGAACAGGGATTGTCGCAACTACAAAATATCAAAATTTTCTCCAGTCTAAGAGTTCTCTTCATTGTTATCTTGTCCATTGGAAAGTTCTCCCAAATTTAGCTGTCACATGGAGTTTTGATATGAAGTCTTTTTGTTTAGATCCCATTCATCATTATCTTGTTTGGTAGAAAGGATTTCCAGAGTTGAATAATACTAGGTTATTGAAGAAAGGGTCCTTCACTCAAATCTCATCTTTTGCTATCATGTTTGCCGGAAAGGTTTTCTAGATCTACGTGAAATACTATTAACTCTTTATAGGAGAATTCTTTTAAGCGAGGGAGAATAATACAGAAAGGATAATTAAATAATTAGGATTTTAAATAATTATTAGGTTATTTAGATTTAATTTATTTTGAATTCATTTTATCTTTTAGAATTTGATTATTTTGTTTAGATTTATCTTTATCTTATATTTTAGGATATAATTTAGTTTATTATTTATCTTCTGTTTAGATTTAAATTATTTTATTCTTTTAGGATTCTAAAACTCCACTTATGTGGTGTCATATCCAATCCCAAATCCGGCTAACAGAGGAGGGTTGTATTAAGCCCTCGACAACTAACGCAAAATTCTATCGAATCTCTATGATATGGATCAAAGACGTTTTTGTGCTAAGACTAGGTCGCTACCTAAAAGTAATATGCTGTATGGCTCGAACGCGGTGTTAATTGAGCTAAAGCCGCTACAACGGCGCCCAGGTGTAGTGTTAAATGGGCAAAGATTCCCACATTATTCTAGAGGGATGTGGGTAAAGAAATTAGCCCAAGAAAGTAAGATTCGGTTTGGTTCTTGGAATATTGGTACTTTAATAGGTAAATGTATGGCGGTTGTGGATACTATGATTTGAATAAGAATTAACATCTTGTGTCATCAAGAAACTAAATAGGTGGGAAAAAAGGTTAAAGAGAAAGGCACTACTGGCTTTAAACTTTGGTATGTAGGGAAGATTAGAGCAAGGAATGGAGTTAATATTATTATGAATAAAGTTTGGAAAAAGAATGTGGTGGGAGTCAAAAGGATTGGAGATATGATCTTATCCTTAAAATTTGACTATTAGACACGATACTTTAAATGTTATTAATGCTTAGACACCTAAAATAAGGTTAAAAGCACATATTAAGGATAAATTTTGGGAAGATTTGGAGGGTTTGGTTCAAGACATCCCATAAGAGGAAAAGATTTTCATTGGTGAGGACCTTAATGATCATGTGGGGGAAGAGATAAAGCAATATGTGGGAGCTCATGGCAATTTTGGTTTTGGAGAATTAAATGAGGAGGGACATTCCATTCTTGATTTCTCAATAGCTTATAACCTCATGGTTATAAACACTTATTTTAAGAAACGGGAGGAGCATTTAGTCACATATAAGAGTGGAGCCCAAAAGTCACAAATTGACTTTTTTTTTTTTTAAGGAATTCAGATAAAAAAGCTTGTAAAAACTGCAAAGTGATCCCTGGTGAAAGCTTAACTTCACAACATAGGGTCTTGGTCCTTGATGTGCTGGTTAAAAGCTGTAAACTGAAAAGTCGAAAAACCTTAAATCTTAAAATCAAAAGGTTAGCAACTAAAAGGTGAGCAACAACTGACCATTATGAGAAAAGTATTTGAGGACAGTAACTGGAACTCGCAAAGAAGTGCTAACATCTTGTGGGATGAGATGGCTAAGAAGATTAAGGATACCGTTAAAATAGTCTTGGGTGAATCCAAAGGTTTTGGATCTAAAAATAAAGAGTCTTGGTGATGGAATGAGAGAGTGCAAGAGAATATTAAACATAAAAAAGAGTGTTTCAAGGCCTTACACTTGTGCAATAACAAGAAAAATTGGAAGACTTATCGCTTAGCTAGAAAAGAGACCAACAAAGTAATGAGCGATGCTCAATCTAAAACTTTTGAGGAATTCTACCCAGATTAAGGAACAAAGAATAGTGAATGTAAGATTTACAAAATTGCCAAGAATAGAGAGAGAAAGTCAAGATATTTGGATCAAGTAAGATGCATTAAGGATGAGGAAAGAAAAGTTTTGGTTACTGATAATGATATCAAAGAAAGATAGGAGAACTACTTTTATAAGCTCTTCGATGATGGGTTAGGTATGACTAGTGATACAGAAGGTTTAATAACTTACGAAGATGAACTAAATTTGAGTTTCTATCGTATGATTCGGGTTAGAGCAGTAAAAGAAGCTCTTAAGAGAATGAATAATGGTAAGGCTATTGGCCCCGATGGTAATCCTATAAGTTTAGAAGTGTTTAGGAGAGAATGGGGTTTCGTAGCTAACTAAGTTTTTTAACTAGATTTTAAGGATAAAGAAAATGTAAGAGGAATAATGAAAGAACACTTTAGTGTCCATATACAAGAACAAGGGGGATATTCAGAATTATACTAATTATTGGGGGATAAAACTCATGAGTTATATTATGAAGCTTTGAGAAAGAGTGATTGAGTATAGAGTAAGAAAAGAGTCATATTTCAAACAACCAATTTGGATTCATGTCAGGACAGTTTACAATAGAGGCTATTTATTTATTAAGGAGTTTGATTGAAAGATACCAGAATAAAGAGAGAGACTTGCATATGGTTTTCATTGATTTGGAAAAAACCTATTTTAGAATACCAAGAGATCTATTTTAGAAAACAATGGAGAAGAAAGGTGTTCGTGTGTCTTATATTCAAGTCATAAAGGATATGTATGAGGGGGCAACAACAAGTGTAAGAACTCCTAGAGGTGAGACTATAAGGATAGGTTTACACTAAGGATCTTTCTTGTATCCATACTTGTTTGATTTAGTTTTGGATGTTCTAACATAATGTATACAGGAGTAAATTCCTAAGTGTATGCTTTTCGCGGATAATATAGTCTTAATTGAGGACTCAATAGAAGAGGTCAACTCTAATCGTGAGTTTTGGAGATATATTTTGGAATCAAAAGGCTTTCATTTGAGTAGAAGTAAAACAGAATATATGCATGGTAAATTTTAACAAAAGGCCAGTTACTTTAAAGGTAAAAATTGGAGAACAAACCATTTCAGAAGTCTCAAAACTCGAGTATTTGGGGTTGATTTTACAGAATGATGGTGAAATTGATGGGGATATTATGCATAGGATACAAGCTTGATGGCTAAAGTGGAGAAAAGTTTAAGGGGTTATTTGTGACCGTAAGGTATCTACTAAATTTAAGGGGAATTTTATTGAACTGCTATAAGGCTAACGATGCTATATAGTAGTGAATGTTGGGCTATGAAAGGGCAACAAGAGCATAAGATGAGAGTAGCAGAGATGAGAATGTTGAGATAGATGTGTGGTCATACAAAAATGGATAAGATACAAAATGACTGTATACGAGGAAAAATCGGAGTAGTACCTATCGAGGAGAAAATGATGAAAAATCATTTAAGGTGATTTGGACAAGTACAAAGAAGAGGACAAGAGGAACCAGTAAGAAGAGTTAATCAAATGGCTTGGAGCTCTATTAAAAACCGTAGAAGAAAACCAAGAAAGACATTAAGAGAAGTTATAAGACGTGATCTCTTAATAAATGATTTATATGAAGAGATGGTATTTGACAGAACCTATTGGCGTCGTATGATCCCTGTAGCCAATCTCACTTAATGGGAAAAGGCTAATATTATTGTTGTTTTAAGATTCTAGTGAGATTAAGATTTGAGATTCTATAAATAAGTTTTAGGATCCCTCATTGTATCTTATCTGTTTTCATATTGATTGAATATTATTTGAGACTTTGTGAGTGGATTTTCTTTCTCTCCTTAATTTTCTCCCCTTCTCATTTACCTTTTACCCTTTCCCTACCTTGTTCTACATCAAAAGGAGAGAAGGAAGGACTTGAAGGAGAGAGAGTAACGGCAAAAACTCAATCAAAAGTCTCCAATGGAAGAAACCCTAAAGCTATTTATAGAGCCCTAGGTACAACTAGATAAGATAGGAGATAAATCTTAATTCAAACTAAATTAAATCCAAGTAATAACCTAGATATACTTATTAAATAAAAATAAATGAATTTATATAGAAACAAAGAATCCTTATTATCTTAAAATAGAGATAAAATAACCCCAATTATGTTTCCCATCAGCAATTCAAACAATCAAAATATGAAGAGGAACATAAGAAAGACAGAAGCTGAAGCTTGAACATTATATCCCGCTTGAGATACTTGACGAAGTAGCTAGAACACATTAGGAGACATCTTAAAAGAATGTGAGTTCTAAAAGTTACACTTGTAAACAGAAGACAATTCTGGAAAAATACAGAAAAGGGCAATGCAAAACAATAGATTGACATGCCACTAACTCATAACTGACCTATGCAATATATTCTTAATCTTCAAACCCAAACAGAAATGGCTAGGTGACATCCTAGAAGCATTTAAGTTCTAAAAGTTACACCTGTAAACAGAAGACAATTCAGGAAAAATATAAAAAGGGCAATGTAAAACAATTCAATGAACCCTATGAGAAATGGCTGGGGAAAATAGCCATAACCAGCCCCATGACCATCCTTATTTGACAGGTAACGATAATAGGTTTATGCTGTATAGCAGGCTAGCACATATATGCAGCACGGGACATCAGAATCAGTAATCAATCCACCAAAATATATTCAGATTCTACCAGAACAATGCTCTGACCACAAAAATGTTTACCTTAGGTACACCGACCAACTAACTGAAATAACTTTGTTGAAAACAATGAAGTTGAAAATGAAGTCATGTGGAAAGACTTACTGTGACAACAGGGCAAAACCCTGAGCTTCTCTCCAACACAATAGTCTTCAAGGCATATTGCACATGTCATTGACGTACAGTTATCCTCTAAAACAGCAGTAAATATCAAACTAGGCATTGCTTTCACTAACCGACTACTCATCCCATGAAACTCACGAACATGAGAAGCTTGAGGCCTTTCTCTTCGTATGCGATGCCTACGGACAAAGAAACAAGTAGCCAGAACTGCTGACATTGCTAGTAGGGAAATGAATGAAATTGCCATGATAGACCATGCTGAGTTTTCAAAACTTGGAATTAGCCACACTTCAATGTTAGTCAGTCCAGCATATGTTTTCAGTATTTCACCCGAGGCTTTAGTTACAAATACTGCATGTATTTTGATACCACCTGAATTTCCTGCCACTGAATTCCAAATAGTTGAAAATTAAAGTTATGAAATATGATGCATGTAAACAACACCACACCCACAAATATACAAACATAAAATTGAAACAGAAACTTTTCAACAATAAGGATGCCAAACAGAAAGCTTCACAGCCACTTATTGAAGCAACTAAAACTATTATGAACAGCTGTTTGCACTTAAGGACACATCAGATGCCAAAGTATAGTATCATCAGAAAAAAATAAGTTAGCTGGAAATGCTTTCCTCAGACTTGATAATTTCCGAAGAAATTTAGAACAATACACAACATAATGCGTCTGAGGCATTCAATCCTCAAATGTGAAATAATGAAATTAACAAAACATGTTTGAATAGCTCATGGAAATGGCTAAAATTTGCTACTGCTTAAATCAGCCAGGAATATGATACATATTGAAATTAAACCGTATAGAATAAAGAGATTTTTAAGTGCTATATACCTTCCAAATGAAATGACATCATATTAGTAACTTTCTTTTGTGGTGATTCCTATAACCAACATTATAACTCATTTTCAGAGTTACAATGTCTATAAGTGTTGGCTAGATTATGTAATTTGTAAAATGCCCTTTTACCACAAAGAAAAAGTGTATAACGGAAATTGCAACTTCAGGAAGAATGTGAAAGCACACAATGCCAAAATGTGGGAATAGGTCATTACTTGAAACTAATACACCATCATCTTCATTGTCATAGACAATTGCGGCTTGAAAGCCAGCTTTTTGTGCTCTTCGGACTTTCTCTTCAAAGCTACAACCCCCTCTAATTATTAAAACAAAAGGTGAACTTGCATTTGAAAGTGGATCAACCTTATTTGTCAGTTCTGTACAAGCATCAAGTGGCTCTGCCATATACAAGACACCACATTCTCCAGAACCTTTCATCGTTGGAGCTGAAATCCAAATGTCTTCCATGTCAAGAGATACAGAGAAAGAAAGATTTAATGAAAACCACACACAAAACATCATAGACTGTCATCTTCATTTTCCTTCCAAGAAACACAAATCCAGTCAAATAAGAAGACAGGGCTGACTTCGTAACAACAGGCATACTATTTAAACAAGTTTAACCACGTGCAAACGTAGTTCCTTACATAATTAAGCACAAAGGTGTCTACTGTTTGTTACCTTATAATCTTATTACATTATCCTTCAATGCCTATTTCTATAATTTCCCCCTCTTCTTTCGTTGCATGAACCAGTTTACACCCTTTTTCCTTTTCAGATGAGATTTCAAATTTCAGCTGAAAATGTTTCCCAGTGATGAAGCTGCAACGAAGTCCTACCTATGTTCAAATTTCAATATCTTATGATCCCAGAAACCATATCTACAATCAGCTTCAACCACATCAAGTTTATTAGAAAGCATCCTGACTCCTAGATCTTCTCAATTCCCAGTACCAAAGAGAATATCCAGTAGAAAAGGAAACCAAAAAAAGGCCCAAAAAACTTACTAAAATTAGCTTCAATATCGTCGAAGGATAGAGTGACGTTGCTCCCAATCAGCACCACCTTGGCCGCCGCCATATAACATGAAGCCGTCACAGAGAAGAAGAAAAACACAAGAAGATTCATGGTCCCCATCAAAGCAAAAATCCTTCGGTAAAACTCATCCAAAGCAGCGACGAATGTAGATGGGATGGGATTATCCTATTTAGGGTTTAGGAAAAACAAAAATAGTATAGAATGGATACATCAGCTTCCATGTCAGAAGAATCAAATGAATCCTTTATTCATCGATGCTCTTGCCTCTACCGGTATCAAAATTGATTGCTACCTTGACACAGAAGGAAGATTTTAAAGACAAAACGAATCGAGTTTCTGCAGACAAAGATGATAGTTATTCGAAAGGTAATTACGAAACAGAATATTAATCAGACAACCAAAAACATCATTACAATAATAGGCAATTAAAAACCCATTATTTATATGATTTTTAAAATAAAAAAAAATTGCCAAGTGTTGTGAATGAAAAAAAAAATGATGATGACACCGCCAAACAGACCAGATTAGTCTAAAGAGGTCGTGAAGGTAGGGCCCGAAACTGAGAGAAAGAGATCAAAATTAATCAACAATTAATAATTAATTAGGGATGCGGAAAACGCGATAAAATTGATTAATAGAGGTAAGTACCAAGTAGGACCACTTGGATATTTGGGAATGGGGCCCAATGGTGTGAATATGCCAGCGCACTTGAAGGATGAAGCTTTTGTTCTTTATCTGGAAGACTGCCAAAACAAATTTTTCAAACAAGTTGAGAATTATAAATTGAACAAACACGCTTAAATGATGAATACACGAATTTGAGAAAGGCGTTTTGTGGAGTCTGTATTCGTATGATTTTTTCAATCAAAATTGACAAATTTATTGTAACAAAAAGTTTACGTCAACAAAATTAAATTTGACGGCCAAAAGAATTGATGACAAAATTAATTTTTAAGTCAATGACATCATCCTTATCAAAGAGTAACCAGCTGCATATAATATATATTAAAAAAATATTTCAAAAAAAAATGATAAATTCAAGTATGTCAATTTTTTGAGTTGCGGATTCAATGGATACTTGTAATATTAGATCAATTAAATCATGCCATTGAAAAAAAAACACAACTGATAATTTAAAAAATTATTAGCAATAATTTTAACTTTAAAAAAACTGATTTTTTAAAATTAAAGTAATTATTACTCTGTATAATTCTAAGTAGAATTTTCTCACGTTTGAACCTCACTTATCTGAAAGGACAAAAGAGACTGAGAACAAGATTTAAGATGTGTTTTTCAAAGGTCAACAAAATAGGCTTCTTGTGCTTATTCTTTTTTTATTGGTAGTCTCACGCTTACTCACAGGTTAACTCAAACAGACTAAGGTGCTAAACTAGACAAGTACCTTTTGGAAGGTTGTAAATAGAAAGACCATTGTAATAAATAATAATCAGCATTAAAAGTTTTAATCTCCGAAACATTGAATTGAATATAACTAGAGCCATATTGATTGCAAGAAACACCTAAACATCAACAAAATGCAATTGCAAGAAATACCTAAATACGTCAACAAAATGCAGAATTTTCCAGACTACAAAAAATTATGAAACTGCATTACTTTCAATAATATATACCAGATGTCAAGTACTATGTTAATTCTAAAACATATTTAGATTTAATTATGATGTCAATGGAGTGTTAATTCAATCTTCCTTGTCTTCAGGTTTATACCCTCTGCTTTCAGCCTCCAAGGCAGAGCTGCTAGCATGGTCAGCCTGGTTTTGACTTGGTACCCTCTGGTACTGATCTTCTCCTTTGTAACAGATCAGAAGAAGCATCAGTATGGCAATCACAGCAACAAAGACATACAAGATTCTGACGTCGAAAGATTTCTTCATCACACGCATCAGCGACGGGCCACTGAGTCTTTTCTGTACGGTTCTGCCTTCCCTGTATCCTTGTAGTAATTTACTGATTTGAGTTGCCTGATCCACCTCACCAATGCTTTCTGAAACAATCACCTGAAGATTATAAAAACTGTATTGGTTTCCCTCTAGTGGAAATTTTAATGCAAAAGGAAAACATCAGCACATGTGCTTCTGTACCATGAGAGGGAAGTTAGATAGTGAAAATAACACAAGGGAAATCAACTGATTCAGTGCATTAATTAAGGGGAAAAAAGATATCTGAAAATTCCACATGGGAAAAGGATATGTTAACAGTATCACAAGGGTAAATCATTATAATACTGCACAGTGAAAAGCAGTTTCATTGCTGTCTTCAGCTTTTTGGATTTCCCCCTTGCTGATTCACAAGCTAGAATTATCTCATTCTAGAGTAATTCAAGTTTTCTGGTCAACAGACAGTGTAGAGCCAAGAACATCTAATGAGTAATTACATGTCTTGAGGATCAAGCATTACCAAACCATCACGTGAATGATGGTAAAAAAACATGAAAGTTGTAGCCATAAACACTATGGAGGCATTTGGTACACTGACATTTTCACCCCAGTATGGAAGACATCCCAGATAGCAGATACCTATATTTGGAATACCAGGGTCATAGGAATGTAAAATACTCAGGAACCCAACATCATTCTTGAGTGGTGAGTACCCCATGTATAATGTGAATAGACTTTAATTGCCATAACTGCTTCTGGCATTTGATATTAGGATATCTCAAATACCACTATTAACATGCTGCATACCAAATACCCTGTAATATAATGAAAGAAACCTGTGCATGCAACAATATGAAAGTTTCATTTTGGTTTTTTTCCTCTTAAATGTAGACATGCAAATATGTAATATATTGATGTTGATAAAACATGCAAGAGACAAGGAGTATCAGGGGAAAATAAAGATGTAAGCTTGTGATTAGGCCTCCGAGTAAGATGGATGGAAACTAAATATCATTCATTGGGCTCATATTAGAATGAACTTAAAGTACAAAGTAACCCTTTTCAAGGTAGAAAACGTTAACTTACAGAGAGGTACTCATCACTTCCATCCCAGATAACCATTTTTGGTAATATATTCAGGTCGAATTTTTCAGAAAACTCTTCCAACCGTTTAACCCCGACATAACTGAATATCAAGTGACTATTTGCAGATGCAGCTGCCTTCAATAACTTAACAAATTCCTTTGATCTTTCTTCATCCTCATCCTCAAAAATTGTCAAGACAATTTTCCTCCCATCACTTTTCATCAACTTTAGTGTGTCATAGGATACAGGTGCCGCTAAGGGAATCAGGTTTTGTTTCACGAAATCTTCCAAAAACTCCTCTGATCATTAAAACAAGAACATCACAGAGAAAAATCAAAATGATGTATCAAAACTGAGGCATTTTAAAAAATTAAAATTGAAGAACTAAGGAAATATGTTCCAACACGCAATGTGATGGAAGAAAAAAATTCATTATAAACTAATAAGCATTGATAAGCTCACAACATCATATTGGCTTCTACGGAGGCAGCAAAACATTTCAAAGGAGTAGGAAAAAATGAGCGCATAACTCATAGGATTTAGCACTCTACTCCTTTACTCTTACTTTCTTTTCGTGGCTCTTCTTTATCTTCATTTTTAACCCTAGAAGTGGAACTCAATGACATCCTTATAATATAAGAAACAGATTATTCAACATGCCATCATCAGTAACAGATACCAGCAAATATTCCAGGAACTGAACTCAATGCAGTGGCATGAAGAAATGTATAAGAGAAGACTGAGGTTCAGGGAAGTGAAATCTAATATGTACATAAAACAAGTTGAGATCTAAGTATAAACTAGCCTTCAAAGGGGCCATAAAAAGTGCTCCACTCATCGTAATCCTGATTAAGGGAAACCAAAGCAGGAACCTTATCAAAATGATACGACACCATGACATCCTCTGAAAAATCCTTTGCCACAGAAAACCATGCATTTTTCTTATACTTTATGGCTGACTCTTCTATCATAGAACTACTCAACCCAAAACCTATAAATATGGGGAATAAAGTGCCAGCTGCTTCAATGAAGTCATTAATAGCAGAATCAGAATCAAGAACAGTAACATCTGGAGCAGCAAACTTCTTTAGATAACGAACTAATAAATCTGCTTTCCTTGGTCCATGATAGTCTGTGGGTACACCATGTATAAACAGCATAAGCGAAGGATATGCACTACATCACAGAATAATAAAATTTTGGCATAAGTTCATTTACAGTAAGAAAAAGAATTTATATTTTAAAACTAATTCCCTCTTAAAAATAAATTTTCATTTGAAAAGAATGATAAATTAAAGGGGGCCTCGACTAAGAGAGAAAGATGCAGGATATTCCATACTTCAATAGAGTCTAGAGAAATATATTCATAATTTCAAAAAGATCTGGGAAAGCAACATTAATATCTGTAAGAAAATATTGTCTCAATAAGCAGCATCCAGGCCAAAAGAAACATACTTAACATCATATTTTTTGGCAAGACGGGTAAACTTGTCAGCATCTACTTTTGCTATGACTATGGGTTCCTTCAAGGCTGCAAGTACAGGTGCAGCTGCATCTAACTGCAAAGTAACAAATAAGATCTTCATCCTTCTCACTTAAAATGAAACATAAATGACTAACAGATATATTTAATTAGGAGAAGTCAACACGAATTGCTGTGTTATATTACAACTTCAATACCTTTGCAGAAAACTCTTGACCTCTTGAAAAGTTGAATTTATGGAGTAAGCAGTGTAGTGATATTATATGAAACATTTAAACTAGTTATAAAGAGCATTAAATGAAATTTAGTCAACCTCTTATGCACCCACACATAAACAGAAAAGATCGCAGCATAGCTGCCTTTGGTAGACTTCCTTAGGATTGTTTAGGAACTTTGACCAGTTCCATGTAATGATCTTAAGCTTATTAAGTTATTGAGTCATTGACAAAACTTAACAGCTTGGCACCTTGTGTCTAGCATTTACAATAAATATCATATATGGATGTTGAGTTTTGCTTTGTTGTCAATTATATTAGGAAGATAAGGAAGATGAAAAATTAATATAGTTCAGCATGGCTCCAACCAATGATATTGTTTTTCTTATTTCCCTTTATTTTAACTAAGAAGAGAGAAGGAAATATATATAAAGTTCTAACTTGTGCCATTTTTTTTTGCCAAAAAGAATGATTTTAGGATTTTGAGTTCAGTTTAACAGTCTAACTTAAAACCAATCCAAAGCTAATCATCTACGAATGAATTTATAAGAGAACAATTAAGCATTTGCAACATGAGGTAGAAGCAAAGTCAGTCCCTCTATTTTCTCTATCATTGCCTATCAAGTTCCACATTTAAAGAAGAATTCCATTGTCTATCAAGCTAATAATCTAGGGATATGATATGATGTCATCACCCCTAGGAATGCAAAGCGTGTTAGTATTAAAGGGGTGATGATCATCTTATCATATCCCTCCTCAAAGTGTCTTATTTATCTTAATGTGAAAAGAGGACATATTACTATTCTGAGTTTTCTTAAATTTTCCGTTTATCATTGTTAAAAAAATTAAAATATACTTATGGTGTGATAAAATAGAAGACCACGATGGCCAGCCACACTCTGGACCGATTCATCTCTTGTTTCAGTGATATCTACGCAATGATTGTAATAGTTGATGAATTTCCAAGCATGGATACTTCAACTCCTAACATGCATTACAAATGCATAAATTAACATTAATAAGGCTTTTCTTACGTTGTTAAATTCAATAAACCAACAAACAACAAGTGAATGAGCACGTAAATCCCATATTTTGAATCAAATCCAATATAAAAATGGCTTTTCATAATGAGTTTCAAGTTAGAATAAAAAATTCTGTAAGCCTGCTCAAAACCACACAATTATTCAGAGTGCGTATTAGAAAGTAAGGAAAGAAGGGTACCTCGGGAGAGAGACGTTGGCAGTGACCACACCATGGAGCGTAGAAGTCAACCAAGATACGATCGAACGTCGATATAGCGGAATCGAAGTTGGATTCATCCAATTGCAAAACCGTTCCGTCCGCCGAGAAAGGCTGAACTGAAGAAAACGATAAGGAATTTAAGAGCAAAGAGGGAATCAAAAGAACCGCAAATGCTAGCACATGCTTCGTCATCGATCCAAATGGAAATAATCACAAGGGTTCTGTACGTTCTTTATCTCTGCGCCTTGCCTTTCTTCCCTCGTTTACGCTTCACTATACAGCGACCCTCCTTCCTTCGCTTTCTGAATTTGGTCGTTTTCTGCATGTACGTATTTCTGTTTCTGATTTTTCCCATCATCATCCCTGTCATCTCGTCCTAGTCAACCACCAAATAATGGGACATGTAATCAAAATAGTCCTAGTCAACCATCCGTGTCATCAACACTGTCCTAATCATTGTCCTGGTCATCTTCCAGCTCATCATCCATATCGTCTAGCTATCCTAGTCACCATCCATTTCATCATACACTCATCATTTGTGTCATCATAAGTGTCCTAATCATCATCCCATCATTCTCCAGCTCATCATCACCGTCATCTCTTAGTCCTGTCACCACCTGTGCCATCCTCCACCTCATCAACCATGTCATCAATGTTCTAGTCACCTTCCCTGTCATCAACCACCTCATCAACCATCAATGTTTACAGTAAACTACCCATCGTTCTCCATAACTTGTTCTCATTGCTACTTGAAATCGTGTCATGCAAACGGATTTCATTTTCTTTTTTTACCTGAAATTTCATTTGTTGTATTCACATAAACTTAGTATTGGAATTATATTGTAAAATACTTATATAATTTTCCTTATGTAATTTTGGTGTTATTTTCTAATTAAAAGTCAACACATAAATTATTTTTTAATATATTATAGATTTAGTGATTAATTATATATTAAAAGTGTTAACTTCTTAAACATAAAAAAATTTAAAAAATCTATATATTAAATTTTAATATAAAAAACATATAAAAAAATATATATAAATTTATGCTTATTATATATCAATCAATTTTCCCATTTTCTCACGTCATTTGTAGATTATGAATGTCAATAATATGTATGTATTTTATATCTATTACATTTTTTTACATCGTACTATCTAAGCGTTATAAGCATTATGACTAGGGTTTTTAAATTGCCAATTGCGTTTTGAGCCTTATTTTCCTATTTTTAAATATGTTTCGAGATATGTGCATGATTTAAATATTAATTATTATGAGGTTGATGTTCTTATTGGTTGAATTTATTGTATTCTATCCGTAAAATATTCTCGGTTATTTTTTAGATTTATTACTTATTTAAAATTAAAATGAAAACCGATAATAATTTTATCTTTTTTTTATAAACAGGGAAACTCAAAACATAACGGAAAAAAAAAAAAGAAAAAACAAACTAAGTGACTCCCTCTTCCTGGAGCAAATTACGGGCAATATCACCCGGTAGAATCAGAAGGCCCCTGCCGAGGATAATGCTCGCTTGGCAAAGAAATCAGCCACCAGATTATCTTCTCGTCCAACAAGATTGAAATGGATCTGCCACTCCCTCGAGATCATACTCTGGATCTCCAAGAGCAAATTCCGATCAGCATGTCGTTTCTAGTTGGTAGAATTAATATATAGCAGAAACCACGTCTGAAGCATCACAATTAATCTTGATCTTTCTCCACCCTCTTTCCCACGCTCTCTTCAACCCCATAAGACACCCCCACGCTTCTGCCGTAAACTCATCACCCTCCTCCATGCAAAAAATAAAAGCTTCCTCAATCCCCCTAACTTGGTTCTGCAAAACACCCCCACACCCAGCTACATGAGCTGTGTGAGAGTAAGCACAATCAACATGCACGATGCACCAGTCACTACTCGGATCCTCATTAATATCGCAACCAAACGTTCCATTACTTTTACTGCGGGGACTGAGATACTTGCTTCTGTCATTCCGCATACATATAAGGATTGCATCGTGCATGTTATCTTTAAAGATAATAATGTTATCTTTATGCTCTATAAGTATTTGAACAATCCATTTGGCTAGACTGAATTTACGTGGCGTTTCGTCCTCATCCTTTGTGATTCTTTTCCCGTTGTGCTTGAGAGAGCTTTTATCCTCCATTGTGTTCAATTCAGTCTGCCATTGATGTTAGTTTTTTTAGTAAGATGTAATAAATAAATAAATTATTTACTAATATGTAAACAATTTACCGATATATTTTCTCCGTTACGCTATATAGTGCACTATTTTGATAAATTTATATTTCAAAATATAGTACAATACGCATATTATATTATGTTTTTTTAATTATTTTTCTAGTATTGCCCCTAATAAGTAAGTTTATATATTATATAGTTACTAATGCATTTAATGAAAAAATTTTAATGGTTTGTTTAAACCATAAATGAATGAAGGAGAATTTTCTCCAAAAGTTTCACTCTTTACAATTGCCAATGACTTATGGGAACTCAGAAAAAAGAATGAATGAGAGAATGACTATAATTTATTAATGTATGAAGTATTATTAAATAAGGATAATTTAAAAAATAATAAAAAAAAATTTTGGTTGTGGGAGGGAGTATAATACTCAAAGTCAATCATTAAAAAATCGACAATGGCACTATGAAAAAGTCGATTACCCAATATGCGACTTAACTAAATTTTTTTTAAATAGAGAGAGCAAGTCGATTGGGCCAATCAACTTGCTCCCAAGTATTTTTTTAAAAAACAAGTTACTTAACCGATTTGCTTTTGTTTTTCTCTACAAATAATTTTTTTAATCAATTTTTTTTTACATATACTACTCCATCCCATTATTAACATAAGATGATTTTTTTTTTTCATAATATAAGATAATATGTAGTAATTTATTATTTTTGTTTCTCTTTTATTATATTATTAATATTATAACTTTTGTTATATTTAATGAAAGAAGTAAAATTAATAGATAAAATTGAAATTTTTATTTTTTTTAAAAAAATTAGAATATAATAAATGTTTTTTAATATATGTAAAAATCCTTCCATTGTCTTATAATATGAGATAGGAGGAGTAGCAATAATACAATAATTTAATTTGTATAATGATTAGAATGAATGATTTTTATATTGATAAGAAAAAATAATAATTTATAAAATGAAAAAAAATTGTGATTCACATGTCACTACTTAGCCTTTTTTTTTTAAATAAAGAGAGCAAGTGATTGGGTAGCCAATCAACTTGCTACTTAGTATATTTTTTAAACTAGTCAAAAGTAAGTCATCTTGCTTATGATTTGTTTTTTTTTAATAAATGATTTTTACTTTAACCAACTTCCTTTTTATCTTTTTTTAAAAATCTTTTTAGATATACTCTTTCCATTCCATATTATTGTATTTTTGTTATACAAATCAAATTATGGTATTTTTGTTACTCCCTCTATCCCATATTATGAGGCAATGGGGAGAAATTTTACGCATATTAAGAAACATTTATTATATTTTTAATTTTACCTCTTTAATTTCACTCTTTTTATTAAATATAATACAAGTTATAATATTAATAATACAATAAATGAGAGGTAAAAATGACAAATTATTACATACCATCTTATATTATGGGATAAAAAAATCTCATTTTATCTTAATAATATGAGATTGAAAGAGTGTATCTAAATAAATGGAAAAAAAAGGAAGTCGGTTAAAATAAAAAATTATTTATTAAAAAAACAACAAAACAAAAGCAAGGGGAGACTTGCTTTTGACTGATTTAAAAGAAAAAAACCATGCAAGTCTCTCTTTATAAAAAAAAATTGGTTAAGTACTTTCTTCATTTTATAAACTATTATTTTTTTATCATTATAAAAATCATTCATTCTAATTATTATACTAGTTGAATTATTGTATTATTGTTACTTCCTTTGTCTCATATTATAAAGTGGGTTTTCACATATATTACAAAGCATTTATTACATCATTAAATTAAATTTTTTTTTAATTTTATCCCTATTAATTTCACTCATTTCATTAAATATAATACAAGTTACAATACTAATAATACAATAAATAAGAGACAAAAATAACAAATTACTATATATTATTTTATATTATAAAAAAAACCCATCTCATCTTAATAATGAGATGGAAGAATATATCTAAAAAAACACAAATCAGTTAAAAAATCATTTAAAAAAAACCAAAACAAAAGCAAGTGGATTGGTTACCCAATTGACTTGCTTTTGACTTATTTTCAAAGAAAAAAAAATACTTGGAAGCAAGTCGATTGGGTATCCAGTATCCCGTCTACTTGCTCTCTCTATTTAAAAAAAAATAACAATTAAGCTGTGTACCGGTAATTAACTTTTTCACAGTGCTATAGTCAATTTTTTGATGATGGACTTTGAGTATTATATATTGATAAAATATTTCTAGCATGATATATATTGGTAAATAAATTATTTATTTATTATATTTTACTCAAAAAAAACCTTTAATGTTTCTTATACGTCCATTTAATTATTATGTATGCATATAGCGAGCAGCTAGCATGGTATTAATCAAGGTCTCACTTCTGAGGTTATATATGTGATATAGTATTCTCTTTATCAATTGTTATCTTAGTTATTCTATATAATCCTTTTGATTTTTCATTGATCTAGGAATTATAGGTTGAAGATGAAGGCTGTTTAATAGTTGATGTACGGTAGTAATCTAAATCCTGCAATGTCATGATTTCATTTGAGATTATTAATTTTTCTTATTTTTAGTCAGCTGATTTTTTTTTTCAAATGCGCAAAGTGCAGGTTGACTCTGTATGTTTTGATTCATATGCAGAAGAAGGAAGAATAGTCATGTAAAATCTTGTGGGGTATATATATGTGCAATTGTGAATTTAGAACTCATTATGTTTTATGGCTCAGTTACCTGTTTGTGTTTCCATGAGAATTTTAGATTATAAATCAATTTTATGAATTTCAATCAGGATTGTACTTGGGAGAAGACCACCTCATATTTGTTTGATCTCCATCGCGATTTCCTATCAATGGATTTATCCAACTTTTGACTTTGTCTCATTAAAGATATCGACCATGGGCACTGAATCTCATTCAAGAGTTACGTCAGATAAAGTTTTGCTTTTTTAGACGTGATATTATTCGATGTAGTTTCCAGAATTTATAGAAAGGTTGATTAAGTTATATGGGTCATTTGATCGATCTGATTCAAAATTGACTTCATTTGGATGTATTGTAAATTTTTTATTGAAATTTCAGGATAATATATATTTTGTTTGTTCAATTTATACATCAGTTGGCTTAGTTCTTATTTGGTCCGTTTTGTATTTGCTTTTTGGGTGGCACTATTTTTAATTATTAACATCCAGTGAATATTGTGGGAAGTGGATTTGATGGGATATTATTATACAACAGATAATAAAATAATCTTTTAAAGTTGTTAAACTTAAATTTCAGTAATATAGTTTATGTTATTATTAAAATATAAGCATATTTGGTTAATTTCTCTATGTGAATTTAGTAAATGGATTAGGTTATTTAAATACATAAATATTCATAATTATTATTTGGGGATTAAATAGTTAGTATGAGATTGTAAAAATAAATACTTGATCAAAACACAAACTTATGTGGCTCATCATATTAGGGCCTATTTGGTTTGTATTTTTGCAAATCAAATCATGGTTTCCAATCATTAATTTTTCCTTTTTCATCCAAATATGTTTTCAGTAAATTTCTCTACTTTTATTTAAATTTCATTTTTGTAAACTATGGTTATTTTAAAAGTACTTTTACAAGAGAACAAACCAAACAGACACTTAATTGTTATAGTTTGATTGAAGCGAACTTTGTAAGATGATAATTATGGCCAATAATAAAATATATGTATCATTAGTTGTGTAAATAATTTTTTTCTATAATGTAAATAATAGCAGAAGATAGTTTTATTTAAATAAGATTAATATCGTGATATTTTTATAATTTTGTATAATCAAGTTGTTTTTCATGTCAAGTGGGTTTTTTTAATAATAATGTCATGATAGCTGTGTTTATCGATCAATTAATTTCCTAATTACTAATAGTTTTCAAATAGATATTAAATCAATGAATTGTCAAATCATTGAATTACTTAATAATAATTTTGTTCAAATTTAAGTAAATACTTTTAAATCTATAACTATTTAATAAATTTGAATAAAAAACACAACTAATGACCATTAATTTTCTTCAATGATTAAGTGATCTAATTAATTCGAATTAATGTGTGGTTAGATAAAATTTTACTAAATAATTTCTAATTAATATTCAAATTTGTAACTAATAACTATTTGTCTAATCAATTCGTGCGAAAAATAAAGATTTAGATAAAATCTAGACAAAAGTGCAATTTCTATGGCAAAATATGTTACAAATATTAATTTTTTTTTACTATTTTTATACGTTCCCTGCATGATTTCTCACTGCGTACGTGGCCAAATATTCTTTTATTCACGATATTCCTAAAATCACTCAAGATAGCTCTCCATTTGATTTGAATTAAAAGAATATTACAATCACCTCATTTTATTATCCTATTAAATTCCAATTCCAATAATTTCGTACAATCACTTCAATTTATTATCCTATTAGCTTCATACCATATATCATGGTGCCCCTCCAATTGGACTCCCACGACTGACTAAAATCTATATTCTACGTCCACATTCCAGAAGCCTTGAAATTAATGCTTGAACAGAGTTTTCTGTAATAAAACAAATATCTCTTCGATGTTTCAACAAATACATCTCTATTTGTTTTCGTTCATTTTTTTTCCTGATCTCCATTTAATTTTACTATATGCTGCCAGGCTATCCACTTGTGTTAAGCTCTCCACGTTTTGTGTTTACGTATTTTATACAGGTTTGGAATATATGGGTTGCAAGTTGTGAAAGCTAGTGTTTTTCTTTTTTCTTTTATTGACGTGTGAATTAATAAATTCTCAAATTAGTTAAATAATATTCAAATTGATTAAATAAATAATAAATTCAAATCAATCAACAAATCTTTCAAACATTAGTTTTTGTTATGAAATTTAAATTGAATATTTAAATAGATTTCATTAATTAAAGAATTTTTAATCACTTAAATAGAGTTTTAATCAATTATTTTAGATTTAAATATTTCAATATCTATTTTAAACTGAAACATAACTCTTTTTTTGGCCAGAAAAAACATAGCTAATTTGAATGTTTGGATTTTGACAAAATCTTATTGAATACTATTTTATTTACATTTTAATCAAATAATTTTGACTAAAACTAAATTATCGGACTAATTTTCAAAATTGTGTTTTATCAAATTCATTGATTGTAATAAATTTTCAGATTTTTTTAAATTAATTTTGAATGATTCTTGAATTACTTATTTTCTAATGCAAAAAATTCTTATAATAAATTTTTTTAATTAAATTAATATTTCAAGTTAAACATTGACTCTTTTTAAATGCTGAATAAACATTAACATTTCAAATTGAATTCCATTATTTGGACTTCGAACTTCTTGAATATGTATTAAATAATAAAATTTTGAATTACTTAAATAATGTTGAATTAATTTAAGAGCTCTCACCAAATTAATCAAATAATAGTCAAGTTAATTTTCAATTTTTGTTAATTAATCAATAGATTACAATAATTAATTCCTTTCCGTAACTAAATAATTTTGGCCTCATATGTTGGCCTATCTAGGACGTGAATGTGGGAATTACTGTAAGAAATGAGAAATGTAAAGGTCAAGATTATCGAATTATATAAAATCACATTTTGTGAGCACATGTCAATGGTGGGATTGGCGGGCCTACTTTATAATTTACTTGGGGATATTTGGGAATTGCGCATTAAATGACAAAAATACCCTCTTTTGACAATGAAATTATTAATCTGTAAGAAAATTTAGGTGAAAAATTGTAAATGGCCTTATAATGACTGTTATATTACGGTAAAATTAGGAGTTACTTGGAAAGTAAAGAAGAGAAGTTAAATATTTTGAGAAGTAGCGTAATTTAGTAATTTCCTCTGGTCATTTTTATAAATCACATTTTAAAAGTTTTTTATGATCATATAAGTAACATTTTATAGGTTTTTAAAGTATTAATTACTATATTTAAAAAATGCTCTTATTTAATTATGAGACAAAAAGTTGATTGTTTAAATTTGTTATATTTATTAGAGGATAAAGATGGAAACTACATTACTTTTAAGACAATTTTAATGATGTGACAAACTTTTTTTGGTTTTGGTGAGGTAGTTGAAAATGACTTATATTAAGGACCGAAAGGTATATCATTTTTTAAAATTTTGAAAGTCATCATCAACAACTAAATCAAATAATTTAAAGATTGTATTCAAATATCAAGCATTGAAAAATTATTTGTAGCATACTAAGGGATTAATGTTAAAATTGTCTTAATGAATTGAATGAGTCAACCTACTAGGAATAAGCAAAAGTCAATTTACCACATGTCACAAGTTTAATAGGTTAACTTAAGAGAAAATTCACCACGAGTTACAAGTTAAACAAATTACCCTAATACGAGAAAATATATATAAAAATAGGACTTATAGCTAAATTTGAATCATCATTAACAATCAAATAAAACAATTTAAATTTTTATTCAAATATCAAGTATTAAAAAACTATTTGTAGCACACTCAATGATTGATGTTTAAATTGTTGTAAAGGATTATATGGGCTAAACCGTTACAAATTACCGGTTAAATGAATTAAAAGATTCAACGTAATACGGATATATATATATATATATAAATATAAGTAAGGTTTAAAGCTAAATATGAGTGATCATTAACAATAAAATCAAACAATTCAATGATTTTACTCAAACATCAACTATTAAAATATTATTTGTAGCGCACTAAGGGATTAATATTAGAATTGTTGTAGTGAATTGAATTGGTCAACATCTTTTGAATTACGTGGTGAAGGGGTTGAACGGTCAATCTACCATAGTAAATATTCTAGGTAACTCTTTAGCTTAGGCAAAATACAATTTTTAATAGTGTTATAATAGGTCAACCTATTAGGCAATGGATTGAATTGTTGTAGTCTACAATAGAATCTCGATAAAACATTATAGACCGTGAGTGAAAGAAAAATTTGACGGTTGAGAATTATGAAAAAGAGGGAGGGAACTTAAACCATGAGGGCTTCTTGCATTAATTGGTTGGAGTTATTCCAACTTAATTAAAGCTTTCTAGTTTGAGCCTTGAGCTCAAGTGAGACTGATCCAGAATATCGGGTACTCAAGCGAAAAAAAAAGGGAGGGAAGTTAAAATGAACTAAGAAAATGTGGGAAAAAGAAATTAAGGAAAAAGAAGGGAAAGTAAGAAAAAAATTGAAAATTTACATTTAAAATTTTAGAGATTGAGGGAAGTTAAAAAAAAAAAGAATTTTTCAACATGGGGAGTGTGAAGAGATGGAAGTTAATAAAAAATAGGAAAGTTAAAATAAATATATTTAAAATGGAAATTCAAATTAAAGTGAAAAAAAAATTTGATGGATGGGTAAAGAAATAGAGGGAGGGAAGTTAAACCAATAGGAAATATTTGAATATGGAAAAAAAAATAGGGGATAAAAATAATAAATTTAAATTTAACTTCAAAATAATTAGAGATTGAGGGATGTTAAAATATAATTGTTAAAAAAATTTTATTAGGAAGACGTTTAACTCTTAAAAAACTTAAAACAAAGTTGATATAATGGGTAGGGATGTTAATAATAAGAGAAATTTTTAAAAATTTTAAAAGGAAAAAAAATATTTGTAATTTATAATTTATAAATATATAAAATTTTAAAATGTAAAATTTATTTTAAAATAGATGGGTGGGGAAGCTAACCCAACACCAAATTGAAAAAAAAAAAACTATTAACAGGTGAGTTAAGAAAATTGGGCGGGAAGTCAAAGAAATAGAAGTCTTTGAACAGGAGAAAAAAAGTTGAAGAGAGAGATCACAAGGAAAAAGAGGAGTTAAAAAAATATTTAGATAAAAATAAAAAATTTTCAAAAGTGAAAAACAGTAATAATTTTTTTGGCAAAAAAAAAACAGTAATAATGTTACACTAAGAGAGGGGAGAAAATTGGAAAATTAAATGTTAAAGCAATTTTAAAAAAGAGAAAATGTTAAATATAATGGGGAATTAAGATGAAACATGGGGAGATAAGAGAAAAAAATAGGTTAACTACTCATAAAGATAAAATAAAAAATAAAAAAATTAAGAGAGAGCAAGGGTGGGAAAAAGAAGTAAAAAATTAAAAATAGTGATAATATTACACAAAGAGAGAGAGAAATGGAAAAGTAAACGTTAAAAGAATTTAAAAAAAAAACAGAGAAAATGTTGAAGATAATGGAAAATTAAGATGAAACATGGGTAGAGAAGAGAAAAAAAAGGAAACTTAATCTAAAAATTTAAATATTTAATTTCTTTATTTGAAATTTCTAACCAACCTAGCCAGTTGCATAATAAGATAGGTAATGGACAAGTGGAAAATCCACCAACCAACAAAGAAAAAATAAACCAAGGCACAAAAATAAAGCCAAGCCCAAGCCACTATTGTTCATAACTATTGGCTTGCTTGCACTTTTATTAGATATATATATTAGTATTAATTGACACAACATGTAGCCACCATTCACATGCCCTATCTTTTTGCCTATTGTAATATACTCCCACTGTCCCATTTATTAAACTCTTTTGAAAAAATCAGACAGATTAATGAATGTGATTAAAGCTAATTAAAATTCTTAATTTTTACAAAAAAATTATTATCATTCCAAAATGTGTTTAATTAATTTCATTAACTTTTCTTCCAGAATATTGAAGAAAGGGAGAGCGGGAATATCTGTAGAGTGAATTTATAGAAGGTATTTTTAGAAAAAAGAAAAACTCATAAATACTTTACTATATTCTATAAAGATCTTATATTAGGGATAAGAAAAATGTTTGTGAAGCATCTTATAAAAGGGATGAAGGAAGTATTCAATATTAATTTATTTACTGATTTATTGATCTAGAGGAAATCAAACTTTACACAGGGCCAGAGAGAAATTTTTAGGAGAAACATTATAGAAAAAAAAGAATATCCCCTCCTCGTTCAATTATCTTCCCAAACTTCAATTTATTTATTAATTTGTTTGTTTTGTCAATTATATTAATTATAAATAGATAATTTTATATATGTAAAATCAAGAAAAACCCGTGCATTGAACGGGTGTAAGTAGTATTAGAATTTCTATTGTATGCAGTTGAGGATCCATAAAAACTATTATAGATTTTACATATCCAAATATTTTTGAGCATCTCAATGGTGTTGAAAATTTTAAAGACCAAGCCATATTGACTCTTAGCTGTTGTAGAAGAAGTTAATAATTATATCTTTTCAATAATTCTTGGTGAGGAGGTGATGATCGGAGTTTTGATAGTGTATGCACACAAGATAGAAACATTGACTCTATAGATAATCTTCATCCTGTTAAGTTTTTGAACCCACTTTCTATGCCAGGCTTATGAAATTATGAATTACGACTCAAGATGGGTGTTCCAATTATCCTGATGCAAAATATTGATAAGACATTGAGATTCTGTAATGGAAATGCTTCTTATTGTTATGTATAGAAATTTTTAATGATTTGTAAAAGGGGTTTAAAAATGCTAATTTTTGACTTATATGATAACTCAACTAACAAAATTTCAAATATAATGTATAGAGAAATTTTTAATAATTTATCCTAAATATGATTGATGAGTTTCAAATGTACCAAACAAAGCCCACATATGAGGCGAAATTTCCCCTCATGTATGAGGATATGAAAAAACCATAGCGCTCTGTGTATGACACAGGGTGAAGTTCTAGTTTAATTAATAATGAATGAATTGATATTAAATATAAATTCATCAATTATCGATATGAGTTATTTTAAAATGAGTTTTATATTTAAAATAATATTAAAATGGAATAAGAGTATATCAATATTTTTATTTTATGTATTTTTTAATTTTTAATTCTATCCTCTCAATTTGACAATTTTAAGCTTTTAATTCGATCCTATCAATTTTACTTTTTCTAACATTAAAATGGAGTAAGAATATCAATATCAATTTTACTTTTTCTAATATTAAAATGGAGTAAGAATACATCAATGCTATTTTTTTAAGCACAACGAGCATAATCAACTAACGATGTAAAAGATTAATTCATTGAAGGCATAAATATCATCAAAGTGATTTAGGAATTGAACTCAAAACAACTTACTCAAAAGACTTAGTTATTTGGAAATGTTGCTTTTTAAAAATAAACACTAACCAATGAACATTTTCAATGACAAGCCTTAAAAATTTAAATCATTCATGATATGCACAAAAGATTAATTTTTTCACGAAAACATCTCTCAATTATTTTATTTTTAAAAACTACCATTTTTAAATTTTTAAAAATTACAAGAAATATTTAAAATTATTATTATTGTTATCATTAAACTTTAAATTTTTTTTTATCATATCTTTTATTCTTTTTAATTTTGATGACGCTTACATGCACAACTGCACAAGGATTCCTAAAGTTCTAAAAAAAATCATATTATTATTATCAAAGTTTTAAATTTTTAATATACGAATAATTTTGTTTATTAATAACAAAATTAAGTTCTTCATTGGAAACGTTCAAGATGTTTTTTGGTTATGCATTCTACAACATTGAACATATAATTTTCTGTATTAATAAAAATCAAAGACACCTCACCATATCTATTCTCAAATTCACATGGGGACAAACATGGAATTCCAACAGTAAACATGTGAAGGAACTACTCCAAACCACACCAGTGAACCGGAAAGAGAAATATATAAAAATTTCTAGATTCAAATAACTCAATCCAATAACAATCAAGGGATTTCAATCTTATACTTAACACA
Organism: Adenanthera pavonina; assembly: GCA_026686845.1. NCBI lineage: Eukaryota > Viridiplantae > Streptophyta > Magnoliopsida > Fabales > Fabaceae > Adenanthera > Adenanthera pavonina. The sequence continues at coordinate 43,874,713 of JAIVEN010000001.1, read as the reverse complement.
TCCTGACCTATTACTAATCTACTAAATTCTGTAGAAAGCCAAATTATGTCTTGACTTGTAATAAATATAATTTTTCAGACTACGTGATATGGATATTTCTAGTTTACAAGAAATGATAAAGGCTAACTAATTCTAGGCCTAACAAGCTAACAAAACTCTAGAATGGAATGGTTTTGTTTGATATAATCGTCTCAAATTACATGCTATAGTTTCCAAATAATAATTACACTATTACATAATAAAATAATAAATAAATCTCCCCATTCTGCATTGACAATAACAAGTTTAGTGTAGTGCAATTCCAGGCCGCATCAAAATGAAGTATATCTCAATTGCATCAGCATCACAAACTAGTTAGGCTTTTCTTCCTCTGCCCAAGGCACATGTGCTCTCTCAGCGCTTCGATCCATAGATTTAAGGATGTTAGGTCATGATCAATGAACTCAATGAATCTCATTCCATCTTTATACGCTTAGAATTGCTTTGCTTCAACCAATCAATGCATTCCTCTGCAGTTCCAGAAGGATGTGCAAGCTGCCAAGCCATTGCCTTCTCAAGCTGTAAGCCAAAAAATGAATCGGTGAAGTTATTTTTTTTAATTAAAAAAAAAACCTGCGTGAGTGCAGTTATATGCATATATACACACACAAATGTTTGACCATTGTCAGAAAATATGGTAGCAGCATAATGGCTTACCCACTCCTTAACAAGTGGTCCTCCTTCCAGCTGCAAGGCACTCATAACTTCTTTCCCGTTGATCAATGGTTTTATGTCCCAAATATTTTCGAGATCTACAATTCACCAAAAATGTCTTTTGAATGCATTTTCACTATAGGATATAAACAACCTTATCACTCAGACATTAGAGACATGCATTAGAGAGGTTATTTTTTGCAGCCAGAGACTTGCAATTAAGAGGTTTAATATAAAAGAGAAATAAAAGTCAAAATGGTTCGCAGACATAGGGGAAAATTGGAATGTCCCTAAATCAGTGAGCCATTGAAGATCGTGGGAAGTTATAAGACTGCCAGATAAACACATACGGTAAAACTGCCAGAGGAGGCACTTGGCTCACCTAGTTTGATTATGGAATTCTCCAGAGTCTTAAATAGATCTCTGCGTTTGCACAGCTGCAAGTGCTCATCTTCGGTGTCACCAATGTCAATGGGATGTACTAATGTGGATATCAAAAGTGCAACTCGCCAATAATCCTTAAGTTCTCTTAAGAGAAACCCTGCATAAATGCTTATAGGTAAGATAAAAGCTTTAGCCTACAAAAAAGCAAGAGAAGAATGTGCATACTATCACATCCTACTAAGTCCTTATAATTTCAATGTTAAAATCCTTTTTAGTCCCTTTATTTTAAAAATTTGTAGTTCTTAATAGTTTTAAAATTTTGAAAGTTGATGTTAATCTTGTTTCAATATTTCGTTAAATTTTGATTTGATATACTTAACTGTATATTATTTTGGTGCACTCTACATATACATACATATATATATATATATATAAGGCCAGACAATTCGCCCAAATCATATGGTAAATCACATGCCACATATATGAGCAACAGTATAGCTTAAATACAAGTGCAAGTTGGGGAAAAAAAACATGCCTTATATTGTGCAAGAAATCCAAAGACTCAACCAAAACTAAAATTTATCAACATAATCACAAGAAACTATCACCCAAACGACAAGGTATTGACCTAAGCTTATATTCAACAGATGCTCAAGAGATTACAAAATGTTGATGCAACATGCAGGTGGCAAGAACGTTGTACCTGTCAGTACCCGGAGTCTAGAAGACACAGGGACATCAGCCAACCCCCTCATCCAATCAACATCGAGGTTGACATCTTCATTCAACGCAATACAAGGAATCAAAGACAATAATTTATACGATGCTTGGTGTAAATCAAGCACCTGCATTGAGGAGAACGAGTACATACAGACAAAAACAGTTCAAATATTAGACATAGGTGAGAAATACTAAACTAATTTCTATTACAGTTGCCAGCCGTAATACATATAACACTTCAGAATTTGCTCAGTGGAGAGGAGAACTGACCTTTTCTGCATCCTTAGCTTTTCGTTTGAGAGACTCACGGATGATATAATTGACAACAGGAATCTGCAATTAAAAAACGCATTAGGCAACCAAACAAGCAATTTACTTAAAATAATAGCCACAAGTAACACTAACTGCAGTGATTAGATACAAGAAGAAAAAGAACACACAAGTTGTAAGTATAATATACACTTGTACAGGTTATACTATATGAACAATTCAGCATGCTTCAAGAAATACATTTTGCAACTTAGCATTACAAACCACAATACCACAATATCAAACAAAAGGCAACTACCTCCTTAGCTTTCTTATCTCTGTAAGTGGTACTCCTCAGTTGGAGAAACAAAGCAGCATATAGAGCTAATCTCCTTTGTTCATCCTAGAACACACAGAAAGCATTATTTAGTGTCAAGAAAGCCTAAAAGGAAAAGGAACAACCATGAGTAAAAACCCCTAGCTACTAGGATAATAAATAAATCAAGAATATAGGGTAAAAATTGTTAACTTAGACTATTACTTACAGTAAAGGGTGATTCTCCAAGTAAACGGATAAGATTCCATGCAGTATCCAGGTATGTGATGCAAAGCCTGAATAAGGAAGAATTATCGGTCGATCAGCATGACCAGCCAAAATATCCAAACTTCCATGAAACTTGAAAACGTCAGAAATCAATGTCAACAGGTAACAGGTTTTCAACACTTCATTATAGTATCAATCAAAATGAAAGATAACAGATTTGAATTTTTATTTGGCATTTAAACTAGCCACGCATTTCACAATTGTCTTAATAAACAAAATTTAAAGACATCATATAAAGAATAAATATTGCTATTCAATTCATAAACTAGACCTGTCACATCCATCGGCAATGAGAGGCTCAAACTCAGAAGGAAGACTGAAGACAACCCAAAATAATGTCAGATCACAAATATAAGTCATTGCTTTGACAGGATTGTTCCCAGATATCATTAGATCAACCTAACAAAAAACAGAGACAAAATAGTATACCAAACTAACTTCACAGTATGCATGAAAATTTGAGCAATTTTCTATAAGATATCAAGACAAATTTAGAAGACTCAAAAAGGCAAGATTGTAAAAGTACTTCTGTTCCAATGCGCTCTCTGCTAATTTTACCAGCCAGTGCATCTTTCACTTCATCACATGCCGCAGCTCTCTTCAGGTCTTCATCAAGAGTAAAATCAAATCTAGCACCTAAAATGATAATAAACAATGTCAATGTCCGTCAATTTAGGAAAGATAGCAATTCAAATGTAAGCAGCAGCAACCAAACAAAAAGGTTATGTGATAATGTACAGAAATAATGGTGTGTTTGGATAAATGGTAGTGGATGAAATATAATGGAATGAAATAGCTAAAGTAGGTTGGGTGTCATTGTTTGGAAGTTTTTTAAGGATGGAGTGAAATGGCAAGGTATGGCATCCAAGACCACTCAGTGTCATCCGAAATCCAAAATTTTGCGTCCCTTGGCTACAACTATACGGTTAATATTGGAAAAATGATTCATAAGCCAATAGTTACAATCCACTAGTGACTCCCTCCATCCCCTCATTAAACTCCCAAACATAAACTCCCGAACATAGACTAAAAGGTAGGGAAATATTATATTTTCAAATATAAACTAATAATAATGTCTACACTAAAGAAGCCAGGAATAAAAAGAATTGAGAACTTCATCAGTCCAGACTGATGGTACGTAGGGCTTCCTCCACTAACAAAGCATAGTACACAAGCAATGTGGGTAGATATAGCTTTTACTAGAAAAGGATAAACTAATTCACCAGCTTAACCCAAATAATAAGATGTAAGAACGATAATGTGTTGATGTTCTCCATGGAGTAACAAAAACTTCATGAAAATCTTGCCATACCAAATCGAATGGCTCGAAGAACTCTTAAAGGATCATCCAGAAAGGTTTCCTTTGGAGGCAAAGGAGTCACTATCTTTCCAGATTTCAGGTCTGAGATCCCTGCAGGGCACCAAAATGAAAATCGGATTGACAGATAGACGGCAAATTGAGCATCTCTAAACATATTTATTTGAGAAATATGATCAGTTCTAACCTCGTTTAGTAAAATCTTCAACTGAGTCAGTGTTGATATTGTAGAATAAGCTGTCAAGCACATTTATATATGAGACTACCCTCTAGAATGCAAGCAAGAGAAAAATGAATATAAACGCACAAGTAATCCACACATAAATAAAAGGAGCTGGACCCTATAATTATCAATATGTACCTGTTTATGGTCAAGTCTCTCCTATACGCATCCTCTTCAGCAGTGCCAAATCTTTGCTGTTGGACATAACATTAATTTTAATCCTGGCATTTGACTTGGATGCTATGCATTTCAAATGATTTATAGAATACATGTTCGACTTTGCAAAAAATGCACTAAGCACCAAGGCAAACAAGAAAGACGGGCACAATAGTACATGACAACAAGTCAACAACTTATTTAGTTAAGGCAAGTGACTAATTATGAGAATAAAGGCACAAAATTTCCACCCAACATAGTCCCTCAATCTAACAAAACAACTTCTAATGATTTTCATGTTGAAATCCCAGTAAGACAGATAATCTGTTCAAAAAACAGAACTACTAATTGTATACCTTGGTAGGAATGCGGCTATTTTCGGCATACTCTTCACTCCTCAAGTTTACAAAATCAATCCAGATATCAAACAGGCGCATCCTTGCTGTTTCCAAGTGTTTGGATTGCTCCGGGTTACTGCAAATATGAAGTTCTAAGTAAAAATTATCCCGTAGAAAAGTTGCAAGACCAAACACCAAAGAAATCGATATTCAAAATCCTTAGTCGAAGAGTTACTCATTCAACGAAAACACATTAAAGATAATACAGAAAATACAGTCAAGTTTATACATGCCTTTCGATAACACATACTCCTTGCGCATCTTCTCCTACTGACAACAGGTATTCCCTGACCTTATCTACAAATTCAGTACCCATCATATTGTCGAGAGCGATATCAATATCATAGCAATCTTTTCCCAGAAGCTGCAAAGCAAAAAAGAATCGAGTGATTATATACTTTCAACTATCAATTAGCCGCCATTATTAAAAAAAAAAAAACCAACACCACATCAACAGACCTTGTCCCGAACCCATCCGCCAGCAACTCGAAGCTGAGTCTGAAAACCAAACCGGTGAAGGGTGCAAAGAAGCCTATCGAAGATCTTCTTCTCCGTATCGGACAGTTCAATCCTGTCCCTCACTTGATGGCGCAACGGTGAGCTCGCGGGCATTGATGCGTAACTCAAAAACCCAAGGGTTTTGACTCTGAGAAGGGGTTTGGCGGGACTCCAAGAATTAGAGAGAGAAAGAGAAGGAGGAAGAGAAACAATCTTTGAGAATTCCTCGAGGCTATAAGATGGAAGCAGAAGCTGAAGGGGTTGGAGCTTTATTGCACTTCTCAAAGCGGCACCCATGAGTTTTTTGAATTATCACTCCGACTCCCTCGTCCATGTCCAGTATAGGGATGCATCAACGTCCTGTGGTTTCCTCTAAATGTAAAATTCTCTTATTTTAACAAAAATAATATTTTTAAGAAAATTGCACATATGAAATTACAGGTTTTTTTACTATTATCCAAGATAATAAAATCTCTTTTAAATTTAATTAGAATTATACAGACTTAATTCCATTTCGAAAGTTTTTATACAAAACTCATTGAAAATTAAGATTAAATTATCCATTTTTAAATTATATTAAAATTACACCAACACCTCTCTATTTTCAAAATGCATGCAAATTTTCCTTGAAATTTGAACAGAGTGAGGATGAAACTTGGCCACTAAAGTAAGGATGTGTTTGGATTGGATTATATATAAGTAATTATGAGGATAAGTGCTTATTCATAATAGATTATAAGAATAAATTATGAGAATAAGTAATTATGTGAAAAGTGATTTGTGTTTGAATATTTTTACTCTATAAGTGATTTTAAGAAAGAAATATAAAATGTATTTGAATATTGGAATTTAAGTGATTATTAGGTGGATAATGAGAAGAAAAAGTAAAATAAGTAATTATGGGAGATAAATTATTATTATAAGTAAAAAAAATTAGTTTATTTCAAAAGCACTTATTTGATACATAAATGCTTATTGAAAAGTTATTTCTATTTGTCAATTCCAACACATAATCATTTATGTGATATCACTTAGTCTAGGTATCCTATCAAGCATGAAGTCCAACTTGAATATTTCTAGCCCTATAGAGCCTGAACCAAAAAAATAATAATAATATAATTTATTGAGCATTCAAGAAAAAGCTTGAGCTAGGAGCAAGGTTTTCCAACCATTCTCACTCGATCTGAAAAGTTATACACACACACACACACACTAAAATATAAGCTTACATGTGGAGGCCAATTCTATATATCATAAGGAAAGTGAAAAGTATAATTGGAGCAAAGGCCTGAAATCTGGACGAAAAGAGCTGCTACAATATACTAACTTCGAAAGGAGATACAATGTAATATTTTCTGCGTTTTCTTTTTCGGCCTGATCTTTTCTGGGTAAAACAAACAGATGAGCCCACATAAATCAAGTTGAGTATTTGTTAGGATAAATGTTTTTCTGCCTTCTCTTGCTCCTCCGAATCCATATACTCCAAACACTTCCAAATTGGAATTGGAAGCTTGAGTTCCATATTTGAGTCCATGTGAGGATGGAGGAAATCACGTCACGTTCAAGCTTCAAGGGCTGAGCTCATGCAACCTCAACAAATTTTATCGGGAAAAAAAAAACCTGCACAAAATTTCACTTCAGATGATGTAACAAATTTTATATTTTCTATATTTGTACGAATTAATTAATATTAATTTGTAATAAGTAAGTTATATAGGGATATATTGCTTTAAAAAAAGAGGTGCTTGATCTTTTATTAGACTAAGCTAGATTTTTTTCTAGAATATCTTTATATTATTCTTATTATCTTATATATTCTTTTAATATTTTGAAATATAATTTTTAGAAAAAAATTAAACATTTAATTCCTACACTTTCACATGATTTTGAAGTAAGTCCCTACTTTTCAAAACATTTTAAACGAAGCCCTCACTTTGTTGTGTTTGGTTTGTTAGTCCCTGTATTTTGGAAAATGATGTCAAATCCCTAGACAACATTAAATTTGGTAGATCTGGCAAATAAGGTTGATGTGGTAGGCAATTTATGGATAGATAGGATACATGTAAAATATTGGCTTGGAGGATGAAATTTCAAAATGTTGTTTAATTCATAAGCCTGAACATGCTTAACCTCCAAAAACCTGAGATTCTTTTGCTTCATCCCACCATTAATGCATAGAATAATACTTTGGTGAAGAAAATGGATGGATCCAAAACTTTTACTAAAACTCTTTGGTGTAAGTTTCAAATTTTTTAAGACTTGAATTTTTATTTGTATCTTCTTTTTATCTTCTTATTGGTACTTTATAAATACTTAAGAGGAACAAAAGTACTTTCATTGCAAAATTTGAACTAGATTATTATTTGGAAGAACTAACACTTGAGTCTCACTTATTTCCAAAATTAGATATCTTAAATTATTAGAAAAGATTGATTTTCTAATCCTTCAAGGATGGCATATGATATCCCTAGTATTTTGATCACTATTGTAGCTAGTGAATCAACCTTTAGTATTGGCTCACATGTTCTCACAAAGCATCGATTTTTCCTTCATCTAAATAATGTTTAAGCACTTATTGACACTTGTAATTGATTGTTTGAATTTGAAATAGAGCCAGTAATATGGGTCAGGTCCGACGGGTCAGCTCGATTAGCCAGGTAAAATAGGCGAGTTAGGCTTTAAAATTAGGAGTTTGAAGGGAAAATGAGCTTTTTGGGCTCAGTCCGTGGCGGGGCGACCTGATTGACCCATTTTCTTTTTTCGTTTAAAATATTAAAAAATATATTATTTTATTAATTAGTTATGGATAAATTATAAAATTTAAATATTATGTTGATTTTCTGTGAATGATGGTAATAATTAGTTGTATTAATTTCAAAAATTATATGAAAAAAGTTTAAAAAAATAAAAAATATTTTTTTAAAAAATATAGGCTTACGGGCCGACTCGTGCCATATGGGCTTAGGCTTTACTAGCCGACCCATTTAGTAATCCAGGCTTTTTGACCTGGCCTAAGGTGGGCCGATCTGGATTGCCAGCTCTAATTTGAAACTAATGGTAATATCCTTATATTGTCATTTATCTTATATATATATTTATTTATTTATTTTTCATCAAAAGTATTCAAGCAAACTAAATAATATATGTATCTTTGTTTTATTGTTTATTGTAGATGATGGACAGAATGATGATGATATAAAGATTGATCGCTTTGCCACTTGAGGCTAGCTCAAGTAGTAATGGTATGGTGAAATGTGAGTAGAGGTCAAATGTTCAAACTCTCATGATGTAATAAAAAAAATATTGATTCAGCTTCAAACACAAACATGATCAATGATGATGAAAACTGAAAATCATTTCAATATGAGAATTGATATGTCTATTTTATACCTATAAAACACCCATATTTTGTATCTATTTTCATCCTAGAATGTTGTGATTTGATTTTTTTGGCATGATTATATATAATTTGAGTATATTTGTATCACAGAAATGTTTATAGGATTTTTGAGCTACATGGGGCAAAAAAGAAGGATAAAAACGTTCATTCACAAAGCCAACTAGTCCCCATTAAATTCCTTACCCGCTGATGGGTGAGGAGGCAAAGAAGAATGGTTCACACGGAAAAACCCGGTGCCAGGTCATCCATGAAGGTACTTATCCGACGCCGGGTGGTCACGAAACTTGGAAAAGATCAGACACGTTGTATCCTGTGCTAGGTGAAGAAAAAAAAAGAAAGAGCCGGCGCCGGGTACATTCGAGAGGCAAAGTTAATTATTTCTCGTCTTTGCAATTTATTGGGCTTTTATGGGCTTCCGGACTTTTCTTATAAAAGGAAATATGTTAGAAAAGAAAGGGGAAGTTCAATCGTGCATTTGGAGGCTAAAGAACACAATTCTAACGCTTTTAGAGCAACTAGAAGAGATCAGGAGACAAGGAAAGTAAGAGATTGAGGGAGTTCTGGGGCAATCTTTAAGTTTCCTCTTTTCTACTTTTATCTTGAGCTTTGTTTGTTTTATGATTTGGGAATTTAACTTTGTTAAGATAATTAATTTTATGGATTGCTAAATTCATAGTCAGGAGTAGGGATGTAGCTTGATTGGGATTAACTCATTTAATGATTTTGATTATGGTTCTGGAACTTTTATGTATATCTATCTGATTGAATCTTAATAATTATATTTGTCTTCCTTATTTGGATATTGATTTTGTGACTGACCATTATAGAATCTAATTTGTGGGCAATCTTCAAGTACTGAAAGGAGAAGAGTAAGCCTAGATTTAGGATGACAAACGTAAATAACTAGACTAGAGATAGATCTAGGAATTTGCGGTGACTTGATTGTAGCTTCATGATTTGGCTAGATGAGTGAATTGCATGGGAGTGAATTCAACTCTAATTAAATAAGGACGATTACACTGAGAGGTGATTAGGATATAAAAAAAAAATTGTCACTTTGTTGTGTTTGGTCTGTTAGTCCCTATATTTTGGAAAAAGATGCCAAATCCCTAGACAACATTAAATTTGGTAGATCTGGCAAATGAGGTTGATGTGGCAAGCAATTTATTAATAGATAGGATGCATGTAAAATGTTGGCTTGGAGGATGAAATTTCAAAATGTTGTTTAATTCATAAGCCTGAACATGCTTAACCTCCAAAAACCTAAGATTCTTTTGCTTCATCAATGGTAGAGGATGCTTGTTATCACAACAAATAATCTTTCTCCTCCTTTACTTCATTGACAGCAGAGGATGCTTACATTCACAGGGTGGATAAGCTGCTAAGAGATGGATGGGCTGCTAAGATTCATGATTTGCAGAAAGGGGTTCGAGAAAGGGAAGTAATAAAGGGAAAATGAAGAGGATAAAACTCATTGGTTTGTAATTGATCCACTTGAAGTGTTAAAGATGCCACAAAGTTGATCAAGTTTTAGTAAGTCTAAAAGTTAAGTAAAGAACCCTAGAGAAGAAAACTTCTCAAAACTGAAAATTAAAAAAAAAAATTTTCTCTGTGATTAATTTGCCAAAAGTCTATTACAAATGATAGAGTATCACAACATATACCAAGTAAGATTCAATGACTAATTTGAATAGCCTAGAAAACATAAATTAGTTAGACTTAATGAACCCAGGGAGTACACGAACCTAGAGACACAAAAAGGCTTAGTGACATTGGAACATGAAATGTCATATTTGCTTAAATGTTCTATTCATCTAAATACATTGGAAATAATAAAACACTATATTCAGCCCTAAATAATAAATTTGAAGCCCAAATGAGTCTCCAAACACATTAATTTATAGTATTCTAACAAAATATTGCACCAATAGCTCCATCTTTAGCCTAAATAATATTAAAGACATTTCTATTAGTGCTCATTTCACATTCAACAAGAAAATTCAAGTATTTTAAACTAGTTTATTTTCAAAGCCTCCTTAGGCCTTTTAGTTCTTACTTGTATAAGTCACTAGAGCTAAGAAAATAGATTGACCTGCCACGAGCCAAATTTTTGGAGGGCAAGGGTGGGCTGGGGGATGAGAGATTTCCAACTCATAATGGACTTTATGAATGCTAACTAAAAGGAATCAAGGAATTTTTATTCTTCTTCTTTTTTTTACCCTTTTGTAAATGGCTAATGCTAAAAAACCATAACCATGATATATTAATAATATTAATAACATTTAGTTCAAGAAAATAAAATTCAACTTAAATTACAATTCAAAAACCAAATCAAAGTCCTAATACATAACATAAATAAGTTACACTTTCACCAAAAAGTTCAAATTCTTATATTGAAATGATTTTCAATTTTCATCATGATTGATCATGTTTGTGTTTGAAACTGCTTTTGAAAAAAAGATCAATCATTTATCATGATTATGCTCTCGGTCATTTGCAACGAACAATAAAACAAATATACATATTATTAATATTTGGTTTGCTTGAATGCTTTTGATAAAATAAATAAATAATTATAAGAGCTTGAAGATTATCTAGAAAAAGGGAAGATCAATACTTTGTGAGAATACAAGTCAAAACTAAAGGCTAATTAACTAGCCACAATAATGATCAGAATACTAAAGATATCACATGCCATGGTTGAAAGTTTAGGAAATCAATTTTTATTAGTATTCCAATAATTCAAGACATATAATTATGGAAATAAGTGAAGCTTAAGCGTTGCTTCTTCCAAATAATAATATAATTTAGACTTTGCAATGGAAGTATTTCTGTTCTTAACATTAATAAAGCCTTGCATCATAAAAAGTACTAATAAGAAGACAAATAAAAATTTACTCCCTCCAGTCTATATTATAAGGTGACTTGAGGAGTTTTCTTAGTTCATAATATAATGTGACATGTTGTGATTTGTCATTTTTTTGCCTTAATTATTATATTACTAATATTATAATTTGTGCTATATTTAATAAAAATAGTAGAATTAATAGGAGTGACATTGAAAAATTTTGGCTTTTTTTCAAAAGTTTAAAGCAGTAATAAAAGTTCCTTACTATGTACAAAAATGGTCCTAATACTTTATAATATAAACTGGAGGAAGTAAGTCTCAAAGAATTTGTGACTTACATCAAGAGTTATAGTGAAAATTTTACACCATAGTATTATTCCCTGCACCAAGGGTGGGAGATTTTGTACTATTATCATATTTGAACATGCTCCATCCAAGACTAGGCAAGTCATAGGGTCAGGGTCGATCTATTAATAAAAATATTTTACATTTCAAACTTCGTTCAAGGATAACAAACACTCATAAGTGCAAGAATCAAATTGTAATCACTCTAATACTTGTCAAACTTTCCTCTCATTAAGCCATTTTTGGAATATCATCTTCATCATTATTCATGTTTTCTTTCAACAACAATTCAATTTTGAAAATTTGACTGAAATACATATTGGAAGTAGGATAAGATGACCTATAAATTAATTTTGTAATAACATCAAAGGGCCCTAAGAAATTGAACATTAGATTTGCTTTCTTTCACTCTGTATATGATAAGAAAAACTTGTAATGTCTATCAATTAAAAACGAAGATAGAAAATGCATGAAGATATTTAATTCTACTTTCAAGCATTGTATATCCCCAAGCCCATTAAGGTATCAATGCTGCCCACTTACTCAACACATAATTTGGAGCTGATCATTCTTGCCTATGATGATTTCACATATTTAATGCTTTCTCATATTTTAAGCAAAGCTTGAGCAAAGCATCATTAGTTATCATCAAGTCATCTAAAACTACTTTATAAGATGTGGGCACAATACCGCACATGAAAAAAATTCTCCATTACAAATCAAGCTCTCTTTGATAGAAAAAATTCAGCCTCTCATTCAAAATATCTTACATATTATCATTGGTCAGGACATTGTTGAAAGTAATAGAAAACATTTTTTCTTTTTAATCTCTTAATCTATCTAGCAATTCGTTACCTTCTTTAATAATTCAACCCTTGAATTGTGAGGTTTCATCTTATAGAAAGCAAGAATTTTGCTATTGAGTTTCCAAGTTTCATCAACAAAATAAGTAGTTAGGCAAAGATATTCCTTAAAAGTTACCGCAATCCAACAATCAAATGTTAAATATATTCTACCAGGAGTCTCTGATTTCAAATTTTCTTTATGACTTTAATACAATGTCAACATATCTACCATATTGGGTTTTCAACAAATATGCTTGACATTAGTAAATCACCGGAGCCTTTCAGAAATCAGAGTAGGAGGGAGAGACTGAGAGACATGACTGGAAAGGGGATTTAGGGTTTCAACTTGCTTTGCCAATTCGGGACAGTAGACTTACATGGACTAATCACGCACGGAGCCATGGACACGATGCCATGATGGGATGGAGGATTGAACATTAACTTGCCGGAGCCTCTCAGACTTTCAGAAATCGGAGTGGGAGGGAGAGAGTGAGAGACGCGACTAGAAAAGGGATTTAGGGTTTCAACTTGCTTTGCGAATTCAGGATAGTGGACTCACACGGACTGATCACGCACGGAACCACGAACACGATGCCACGATGGGATGGGGGATTAAACATTAACTTGTAAATGGACTAAGGATATTAGGCTTAAGACTTGGGCCAAATTTGAGTAGTTAATGGGCTGGGTTCGGATGCATGCATGAAGGAGGAGGGAGGCTTAAATTACTTAATGCTTAAAAAAAACCAAAAAAGTATCAGGAAAAAAATATAGATATATTTCGATCTATTCGGTCTATTTGGTTTTTTGCACCTACAACTAAACAAAACTGATATTACCGAATTTAACTAAAAAAATAACCGATAACAAAAAGAAAACCGAAAGAAACGAACAAAAAAAATTGATTTTCATTTTATTTGGTTTGATTTTCGGTTTCGGTTCGATTTTGCTCACTCTTAGGTAAATTATCATTTTCCATAAGTTTATTTAACGGTGTTAAGAATTAGGAAGTCTTTAGTTATATATTAATAATTAAATGATTAATATAAAGCATAATAAAATTAAAGGACTAAAATGAAACTTATAGCAAAATTAAAGGACAAAAAGCATACTTTAGCCTATTTGAAAAATGGCTCAAAGAATGAAAGGAAAGTTTGACAAATATTGAAGTAATTATAATGTGATCTTCATACTTGCAAGTATTCTTGATCCTCGAATAAAGTTTGAAAGGATAGAATATTGTCATTCATTGATTGACCTTAACCATAGGACTTACCTGGGCAAAGTTGAAGCAATCAAAAAGTAAGTTATATTATATTTATAGTCAATATAGAGATATGAATGCATCGTCTTCACCTAATGATAAGAGAAGGAAGTTCAAGTATGGCAATAGTGTCCAATCATCCTATCATTAATGCAGAGAATAATGCTTTAGTGAAAAAAATGGATGGATACAAAACTTTTACTAAAGCTCTTGGTGTAAGTTTCAAATTTTTTAAGACTTAAATTTTTATTTGTGTCTTCTTTTTATCTTCTTATTGGTACTTTATAAATACTTTTTAGGAACAAAAGTACTTCCATTGTCAAGTTTGAACTAGATTATTATTTGGAAGAACAAACACTTGAGTCTCACTTATTTCCAAAATTAGATGTCTTAAATTATTGGAAAAGATCGATTTCCTAATCCTTCAATGATGGCATATGGCATCCCTAGTATTCTGATCACTATTGTAGCTAGTGAATCGGCCTTTAGTGTTGGTTCACAAGTTCTCATAAAGTATCGATCTTCTCTTATTCTAAACAATGTTTAAGCACTTATTGGCACTCGTAATTGATTGCTTAAATTTGAAATAGAGCCAGTAATATGGATTAGATCCAACGGGCCAGCCCAATTAGCCAAATAAAATGGGTAGGCTGTACTTTAAATTATGAACTTGAAGGGAAAACGAGTGTTTTGGGCCCAGCTCGTGGCAGGCTAGTCCGATTGACTCGTTTTCTTTTTTTTTTTGTTTAAAATATTAAAAAATATATTATTTTATTAATTAGTTGTATATAAATTGTAAAATTTAAATATTATGTTATTTTTTGTAAATGATGATAATAATTAGTTGTATTAATTTAAAAAATTATATGAAAAAATTTAAAAAAAATAAAAAATAATTTTTAAAAAAACACGAGTTAACAGACTGACTCATGTGAAGAGCCGTCAAAATGGGCCAAGCCCGACGGGCCGGCCCGAAAAGCCCGAAAAAATGAGCGGGCTCGGGCCTCAATTTCGGGAGTAAATACATAATCTGGGTTTTTTGAGTCCGGCCCATTTAGGCCCAGCCCATGGTGGGCCGGCCCGAAAGCCCTAAACTTTTTTCTTTTTCTTTTATTTTTGGTTTAAAATATTAAAAAATATATATTATTTTATTAATTAATGATATATAAATTGTAAAATTTAAATATTATGTTAGTTTTTTATGAATTATGATGATAATTAGTTGTATTAATTTAAATTATTGTATAAAAAATTTATTAGAAAAATATAAAAAAATATTAAAAAATTAAAGAAAGCCCGCGGGCCGGCCCGTAGGCCCGATCCCGCGGGCTCGGGCTTGGAAAACCAAGCCCATTTTTCAATTCGGGCTTTTTGGCCCGGCCCGAGGCCGGCCGGCCTAAATGGGCCGAGCCAGCCCGAATTGACAGTTATACTCATGTCATTCGGGCTTGAGCTTTACTAGCTAAGCCCGTTTAGCAATTTGGACATTTTGGCCTGGCCCGAGGTAGGCTGATTTGGATTACTAGCTCTAATTTGAAACTAATGGTAGTATACTTATATTGTCATTTATCTTATATATCTATATATTTATTTTTCATCAAAAGTATTCAAGCAAACTAAATAATATATGTATCTTTGTTTTATTGTTTGTTGTAGACGATGGACAGAATGATGATGATCGCTTTACCACTTGAGTCTAGCTCAAGTAGTAATGGTAGATTGAAGTGTGAATAGAGGTTAAATATTCAAACCTTCATGATGTAACAAAAAAAAAATTGATCCAGCTTCAAACACAAACATGATCAATGATGATGAAAATTGAAAATAATTTCAATATGAGGATTTGAACTTTTGGGTGAAAGTAAAACATTTCATTTATGTTATTATGTATTAAGACCTTGGATTTGGTCTTTGAATTGTAATTTAAGTTGTATTTTATTTTCATGGACTAAATATTACTAGTATTATTAATGTGTCATGGTTATTAATTGGGTGAGAATAGGTCATACTCCTTTAGGTGGCCTAGAGCCTGGCCTAGCTTAGCCTATTTAAGAAATATGTCAGACCAAGGCTTTTCTTGAGGCTTGTTTTAATAAGATCTGGCATGAAGCATACTAAGTTAAGCCTATTTACATATATTTATATAATACTAATATAATAATATATAATTTATATAAAATATAATATAATAATGCATAATATAATATAATTTAAATTAATTTCGTTAACTAAATAAAGTATAATATTATTCTCCACGACCCTAAGACTAAATTGTTTAGTTTGGGTAGCCTTCCATCGCCTCATCTCAAGAGTGAAGAACAAACCTTAGCTGTCCTCATCCTTGCCTTTGACTTTGTCTCCTTGTCTTTTATTCCATCCATCACCTAATTCGCCTCCCTCTCCTTGTAGCTGCCGTGACTTTATGAGTTGCGAGCTGCCTCCATCGCCTCCCTCCATCGTAGTTACCTCTATCTATCACCTCTCTTTCCCCATTGGCATCTCTTGTAACCACGGGTCGTGTCCATCACCTCCCTCTACCGTAGCTACAACTTTACAGTATATGCTCTCAACCCCTTCCTCATCTCTCTTGCTTTGTTTCTTTGTTTTATTTTCAAACTTGTAGTTGTATTGTTGCTCTTATTGCAACTTTGTTCCTATATTCTTACTAGCTACTTCTTACTAGTTATAAATCCTATTATTGACAAGATAACACTCAATTTTTTGGGAGCACTTGAATGGTCGAGTTTTTTTTACTTAAACTGTTTAGATAGATATGCTCTTATTTGATAATATTGCATAAAGGTTGCGTTACACTTGATCAAGAGTTGGATTGATATGTAATGATTCAAAACTAAAGGCAAACAAATCTTCATGTGATAAATAACTACATACAATTTACAAGACAATTAACATTAAGGGTGAATGCTGTAAACTTGATTTAAATTGATGAATATATTTTTACATCAATACGTACCACCAATTGGTTTACAAGGTTATAAGTAGATCTGGATTTTCTTATATTATACAAATTCTGAAAAATAAATCTCACGTTTTATAACATATGAATAATATGTTACCTTGGGTTATTTTTTCTTGCCAAAATCTATTTTTTATGCTACCTTGGGTTGGAGTTGATAAATTACTTATCACCATCAGTTTTTGCCAAATGTTCATAGTGTTGGGTCTGAAATTCTGCTCTTACATATATATTGATACTCTGTGTTTTTTTGAGTCCAAATTTTTGCACCTAACATTGCTGGTTGTCACCTTTCTTATTTTAATTCAATTGAATGCAAAATTTCTGCACCTACCATTGTTGCACTATACTCAATTATTTGGATTTTAAAATGCATTATGCCATATGTGTAGGCCAAGTCCATCTAATGGAAAGTAACCTAACACAATTGAATCTACCACTCAAGAGCAAACTAATGAGCATGCTCTAACTAGTTTAAGTCAGCCTCATGACATTAACATTATTGATCTTACAACCACTAAAAATATAGGTGGCAAAGATTTTGTTATCATAAAGAAGAGGTGAAAAACTTTAGAGATATGGAAAGCTTTTGAGGAAATTTAACTTCCTAATGGTGTTATGAAATTAGTGTGCTTATATTGTAAAGAGAAACTGGCTACTGGTGGGAAGGGAGCTAACACTAGCCATCACAAAAGGCATTCTTAGATTTGCATACAAAGGAGGCTTCATATGTCTTAAAAAAAGCAAGTCACTATCCCATTTCATCCCTTTAGTGATTCATGTAGTAACCCATTCATTATTCCTGACTTGAAGTATTCTAATGAAAAAATGAGAAAAATCATTGCTTTAGCCATCATGGTGTATAGGCGTCCTTTTAATATTGTGGAAGATCAAGTTTGGATATGGGCTTTTGAATATGTAAATCCAAATTTTAGGAAAGTCTCTCATAAAACAACAGGAAGTGATTGTTTGGTCTGACAAGAAAATCTTAAAAAATATATTAAAGAGTGTGAACAAGATTAAGATTACAACTGATATATGGAAGTCAAGTTAGCAGGTAGTTGTATATATGGTTATTAGGGCTGCACAGCCAACACAAGAACCTAATTGGACTAGCCCAACTTGAAAAAATTATCTAGCCCACAAACCGAATCAGTAGCCCAACACACTTTGAGCTGGTCCAACTCAACATTAACACCATGAGTATCACTAGGCATTGGGTTGCATATGCCTGACGTGCTTGACTTGACCCGACCCGACCCGAGGGCATGTGTTTAAATATATATATATATGATTACACCTGTTGCAATGTTGTTTGGTATAGATAGGAAAACGTAAATTCTGAATCCGAATTCTCTCTAGTTGATCAGGCTCTTACAAGTATACACAACCAATTGCAATATAAAAAATATCTTGAAGTATTCCAGGAGTCATACCTAAGGGAGGTGATGGTTTATTTAATTAATTAATTTTAGTCAACAGGAAAAATTTGTGAAAAGTTGAGAAGAGAATAAAATAAAAATAAGAATAATATAGAAAAGCAAATATGCTTTATTGTAATTCAATCACTAGGAGCGTTAGGGGATTGAGTTTAACCTTCTTGGAATAACTAAAAGTTACTCTTAAATTGATTTTTTTTATAATTACAATGAAGTTATTTTTAATTTGTCCTAATTACATTTTAATCAATTTGTTCATATTTAATTAGGTTTTAATTCGCTCTCATGCAACTAAAATTTCTAATTAAACTCCAAAACTATAACCAAAATCACCATAAACACCTAATTCTATCTTTAGAATTGTTGTTTGTATCTATTTCTTTTTATTTTCTTGGGTTTTTTTCTTCCTTTCTTTTTCTTCATTTTCAAAGTGTTTTTCTTGCAATTTGCATGATTAATTTCATGATTATTAGTCCTCCAATGTGAAGATATTGAATTATTTCATTTTAAAATGGTCTTACATGACATATGTGCATTATTTCATTTAACCTAAGTTTTATATGTGCTATATCTTTTGTGTAGGTCATAGTACCATTAGAGAGGACATGCAGACATTGGACACATTAGAAAAGGGCATTTTTTAGAGTCTTGAGGAATTATTATTTCTAATTTCCATTATTTTGCAATTATTTCAAATCTTAAACCACATAGGTTGGAATCAAGGGCCAGGGTAATTTCTAACACCTCTTGCCTTCATGTGTTATGAAAGAAGGATCAAAGACACTCTCATTTAGATCCACATTCTAAAAATTTTGTGCTCCCTTTAGCCCTCTTCCATCCTCTTTATTGTTCTTAACCCATTCTTCAATTTTGGTCAAATTCCTCTATTTTCCATCGATTAAACTCTTTCCAAAGCCCAAATCCTCCGTCCTTTCACCATTTCACCATTTCACCTCTTCCTTTGCTTTTCATCCACTCAAATTCATCTTCCCCTCAAGCATTCCAGATCCAGACATGAACCACATTCAAGAAGGAGCTGAAAAATTCAAACTATATGAAAAGTTCAAGATCTTAGTGATTAACTTGTGCAATTCAATTTCTTCCTTGCTTCTTCAACTTGGATGAGTTCTACTCCTCTTCTTTGGTTGCTAAATTCATGGTCAAAGCGATACGAGCTTGAGCTTGAAGTGGTGATCTTCAATGAAGCTAGGGGAGGTGTTATGTAGATACTTGAATTGCAAAGTCTATAAGGGGAATATCTCTCAACTCTCTTTTCTATCTTTCTACCTAGTGTTAGCTTTGGATTTATATTTTATCCTAGGTTAGAATGATGAATTAGGATTAATATTTTCTTGGATATTGGATTATATGAGACCAATTCTACTTGAGAGTACATTGGTTGATGTAATTGGATTGATTACATTATGTTATTGTCATGAGCAATTTTTCAACTTGCTATACTTTTATCTTTAATTGTTGTTTGGTTATCTTTAATGCATGTAAATGGATTAAGGTAGTTGAATTGTGGTTTTAGATGGATTGCATGGTTGGTTGTTAGTTTGGGCTAAAATGACTTAAACATGACAGAGGATTCAATGGAAATTCAATTGCTCAACCTATGATTTGATAATGTGTGATGCCTTCTAAGTGTTGGACAAATTGCTTGGGTGAAATTGACACGTTAATTGGACCAAGTCTCACATTTAAATAAAGGTGTAATATTAGATTATTAGTTTGCGCATTATTAAACCATCTTTTGCAAAGTTTCCCCTGTAGAATTAGTTTATGTCTTGTGATTAGTGTTTTCCCTAGTGAAATTAGAGATTGTCACTCTCATTTCATTGATCTAGGTACATTCTTTCTTCCATTTTTGAATTTGTTCCCTAGATTTGCATTGTTATCTTCTTATTAGTCTTAGTTTTTAGTCTTTTGCATTTGTCTTTCAAAACAAAAAATTCCTCCTTCTTAGTTCTAGTTTTAGAACCTTATATTGCATCCCATTATTAAAAACACATCCAATTAATCATTCATTCATTCTTAGTTGACTAGTTTTGCATATAGGTAGTTTAGATTTCTTGCATTTCACTATTTAGATTTGCATCTAGATTAGTTGTATTAGCATTTGCATAGCTAAACTTAGTTAATCATTGTTTCTAGTTATCCTCTGGTGTGAAACGACTTAGGTTGCATTCCACTATACTACATTCTTAAGAATCTAGTTTTAATTGAAATTGACTTGAGACAAGGATGGTTTTAATTGTTATATATTGATTTTTTTTTCATTGTGTAGGAGACACCCAAAAAAGAAGAGATGATATTGAAGGCTTGATCATTGGTGTTGTCTCTTTTCATGTTACCTTTGAGGCTTTTATCCTTTTATTTTTCAATTTTCATTTGTTGGATTGCTTGATTGTCGATCTTCATTGTATTCAAATTAATGTATTTGTGTCATGAACAAATAGTTGAATTATGGTGGTGTTCTTTGTATTATTATGAATAATTAATTGTATTATAATATATTGTGGTATTAGACTATTGGCGTTGTATTACTATAATGATTGTATCATTATGATTGTTGGTATTGTTTGATTATCAACTGTCAAATTATGCCATTTTTATTATTCCTAGCGTTCCTTATAAGATGGAGATTGGAGAAGGATGAACCTCTTAGAGTTAATGTAATTATTCAAGCACCTTTAGTTCAGGCATGTTGCTAAAATCTCTTAGAGCTTACCCATTTTGTCTAAAAAAACTAGTTATGTACATATTATTCTCAAATATTTCTATTGTAGTTATATAGATTGCACCAAGAAGTTGTGACACATATTACATTCTTCTTCTTCATGGCCAAATAAAAGTAAAAAAAAATTCTGTATGGATTTTTAGGCATTCAAAGGAATTCAAATCCTTCTTTTGATGATGTAAGTCATGGTATGATGAAGCCAAAAATTTCTTAGGCTTAAGAATTAGTTGAATATTTAAAGCTTATATTGAGACATTTAATGTTGAAGTACTCCTTAAATTTGACGAATTTGATAATTCTGTTTACCATAGTGTTATATTGACAGATGATGAGGACAAAGTAAAGCTATATGGGTGTGTCTCTATTTGTTTATGCCTATTTTGTGATTTGTTTATGTATACTTTGTGATTTTTAATTGCATTCCATAGTCTAAAAGCTGTAGATTGGAAAAGTAGTCTCGAAAGGCCTATTAGTTTAGTAGGAGGGAAAGAAGGAAGAAAGAAGAGAAGTAGGAAGCAAATAGACAACTTGTAAATTAGAATATATCAAAATAATAAAAGATTATAAATGAAATGTAAAGAAAGAAGATTAAGAAGATAAAATGTAGGATGCTGAATAAAAGCTAGAGCAGTGGTAATCCACATAGGATTGGCTTAGAAAGGGAGGAGGAAGATGATGATATACAAAAAACCTAAAAAGTGTTAGAATGGTGGTAGTCCACATAGTATAGATGGAGCAGATAAAAAAATAGGAAAACTAAAAGGATGCCAGAAAAAGTTAATGAGCACAAAAGAAAATGGTTAATAAAAATCTTATTTAAAGAAAAAGTTTAGAGACTTATAAAGAATTCTCTCCAAAGAATCTCTCTAAACTTTCAATATAAAGATTCATGTTACATCCAACAACCAGGGTTCAATCTAACTTTCAGCATTTGACGGTTATCAACTACTCATACTTCAGATAAGCAAACCAAAAGAACAAGATACATGCTTACATGGCATCAACTTTAGATAAGCAAACCTTTATTAATCATCTAAATTAGGCTTTCCTTTTGCTAAAACAAGAACAAAAATCATCTTCATCAAAGCCATCATCCAAAGTAGCTTCAGAAGCAGACAATGAAGAAGCCTATTTCAGCACAACTAATCTCATGGATGATTAATTAAAATAAAAAGTCAATGTCACTATTCATCCATTGACCATTGACTGCAACTATTTATAATCTGACTGGAAGATCTTTATTGTTGGATACAAACCATACATGCAGCTACTGACTGTTGGATGCTAAATTTAGGTGGAACCCTAGCCATTAAATCAAATTAACCACAGCCGTTAGATGTAAATATTAACCTCTATATCAACTATTTTAAGGCCCCTTTCAAGGGCAAGCTATTATATTGAAAGTTTAGAGAGATTCTTTGGAGAGAATTTTTTGTAAGCCTATGAACTTTCTCTTTCAATAAAAATTTTTTGTTAACCATTTTCTTTTGTATTCATTAATCTTTTCTTTCTTTCATTTTCTGTAATGCGTGAACTTCCGCTATTCTGGCATTTTTTAGTTTTCCTGCTTTTTATTGTCTTCTTCATCTAGAGTGTGCCAACTATTGCCATTCTAACACTTTTGTAGTTTTCTACATTGTATCATCATCTTCCTCATCCTTCCTTGAGCCAATTGTGTGGACTATCACCGTTTTGGCTTTCTTTTAGCATCCTACATTTTATATCTGCTTGCACTTACTTGTTTACTTTCAGATTATTTATGTTATGCTCTTTATTTAATCTTCTTTACTTTTCATTTATATTCTCGCGTTATTTTGATATATTCTAACCTGCAAATAGTCAATTTGCTTCCTACTTCTCTTTTTTCTTCCTTCTTTCCCTCCTTCCCTTCGAGCCTCGCTCCCCACAACTTGGTATTAGAAATTAGAAGATCCTTTTGATACCAAGTTAGATATTAAATATTAAGATTTAACACCCAAGTATGCACTCAGATTATAAATAGTTGCAATCAATAGTCAATGGATGAATGCCGATCACACTGAACCAAGCCAAACCAATTTATATTTTTGGTTTGGTTTTTAATTTAGTAAAACTAAGCAGTTTGGTTTATGCTTCGATTTTGAGCCTTTGGAACTTGAAGGGGAGAGAGTATTTATTTCTCTATCCCCTCCAATCCCCTTATGAATTAAACAAGGTTTCATTAAAATCCCTCCAATTCCACCAAATAAGGGAATTTTAAAATCCCTTTAATCACTTCCTTTTCAATCTCCTCCATTAAAAATCCTTCTAATCCCCTTTCCTTCAATCTCCTCAGTTGAACCAAACAAATCCTAATGCACAAGTCAGGCTGGACCAATGCCAAACCCTATGAACACCTAGGTGGGGTCAGGCGGGCCACATACCAATCAGGTTTTTAACCCAATCCCAAAAAAATAATAAAGCATTACAAATAAAAAATAATAATTTTATTTATTAAGAAAAATATAATTATCTTCATTCAATATATATTTTCATAGAAGATCATGTTTGGATCAAAAGTAATCAAAATTTAATATACTTTAAAACATTTTTAAATTAAAATAAAAATAATGTTTTAATATTATTAATTAAAAAATATTTGAATATATTATATTTTAAAATAAAGGGCTTTTTTTAATAAAAAAAGCTCCAATTTTATGTTATCCCTTATTATAACATGCATTAGCAAACATATAATATTATTGATTTACACAATACAATATTTATACAGTGTCACACCAAACCCTACATAATATTAAAATTTTATTAGGCCTTACCGTGTTAGGCTTTATCATCTTATATTATTAGACTTGTCCTATACGGAGTACTAAATGATAGGGGTGAACATGGGTCGGGCCGGGCCGGGTTTGATCCCTGCCCGATGCCCGGCCCGATGTTCTTCGGGCCAGTTCTGGGCCAAGTACCAGGCTGGCCCGATATTATTATATATTTTTTTTAAAAAATTAAAAATAAAAAATAATTATTTAATAATAAAAAATATACTTATTTATACTTAAAAATAGATTTTCTTAAAACATAATCTTAGAAAAAAAATAATTTTTTCAAAATTTATGAATATTTAACCATTATACATTATTTTTACATAAATATTAAGGTAAAAAACTAATTCAAAATTTAAAAAATATTTGAAACATTAAAATCTTAAAATGTTTTTATAATATTTACATAGTAAATGTATTATATTGGATACATGAAGAATAAAAATCCTACAAAATCAATTAAGATATATAAAATAATTGAAAGAAATTAAAAAAATTATATATATATATATATATATATAGTTCGGGCCGGACCGGTGTTAGGGTGTCTGACCCTAACCCCAGCCCGGCCCGAAAGTTGGCCCGGCCCGATTGAACCGAAAGTGGTCGGGCCGGATCGGGTCAATTGGGCTCGGGCCAACTTGTTCATCCCTACTAAATGAGTCCTATTAGTATTTTTTTAATATTAAAGTTATGAAAAGGAGTTATAAAAAGTGTATATATATATATATAATATTGGTAATAATTATAAAAATCATGGATAAACTTTGGAGTTCTGATGCTCCATTCTTTCTACCTCAACCCAACGTACCTTTGGAGGATATGAAACATGATTAGCAAAACCATCAAAATTGACTTCAATACCCTCCTCTAAATATAGGGGGAAACAGAGAGAGAAAGATTTGCTCGTGTTAGTATTGAAGTTGATATGGGGGTAAAAATCTTATTCCTTGTGTTATCACTAGAAATTCAACTTTTCCTGTTGAATATGAAGGACTTGATAATATTTGCTTTTGTTGTGGTATTTATGGTCACCACAAGGAAAATTGCTCTCTTGAAGCGCAAAAGGTATCTAATCCAACACGGTTATCCCCCAAAAACTTGCACTCACCACTGAATCAACCATTTATGCAGGTTGAGAATTAGTGGCATGTTTCAATTAGTTGATGAGGAGTATGGCCCATGGATATTTTTTATTATAACATTTGGTATCTAGTCACTATTTTGGACTTTAATTAATTCAAATTGAATTACAATCAAGCACATTCAATGGGAGTTATCTCAAAGATGTTTTTTATATTGACACGGTTTCAAACCCGAGATATCATGTTTAAACGACTTTAATGGCCCATAGATATTAGTCAAACGTAACCCTAGGCCAAAATCCTCAAAAGTAACAAACACAAGTATGGACAGCAACATTTCAAGCAATCAACTTGTAAACTATTAAAAAAAGGCTACAAATGCCTCTAGCTCACGTTATGCAGTGTTGGCTAATCTGTAAGAAGAACAAGATTGCTTGTAAATATCAATAAGAAACATACAAGAGTAAAGAAAAATTGTGCCATTCAACTAATGGTAGTTGGATTGAGTAGTAAGAAATTTAATACCCTTTAAGTAAGGTCTTAAATTTGAGTATAGTGAAGGAAAAAATTATATTAAAAAAACTACCTCTATATGGACTTGAAATTTTTCAAATTTGACCTAGGTAGGTAATTATATATAAAACAAAAATCTGTGCCCTTTAGATGCCCCTTTGACTAGCAAGCCGACATTCAGTTTTGAAGCCCAACAAGGAAAGGAACAATGCAGGCCCAAGTTGGCCAATAAAGAAAGAAGCGCCGCTCATGAGACTAGGCCAACAAACCCAAGATTACTGGCTCTAAAAAGGGCCAAAGAAGTGAGCCCATAGTCCTTTCCCCTGTTCAAAGAAAGAAAGCTGTCAGCAGAGCACACCAAAAGATAACAGGAAGTCTGAATATGCAGAATACAAATGCCCCACCAAGTCAAAATGGGCCACCACTTGAAAAGAGGCCGTCTCATTTAACCCCACCAATCAAGCCTAATACATTGTTTTTGATAGCTATGGGAATTAATTTCCCATTTTTGTACATATTCTCTAAGATAATTTAAGTTTCTCCTTTCATTCAAAAAAGAAAAATCATGTGTAATTCAACGAAACTAGGTGACAACTTTATAAAAAAATATATTATAGCTATTTTTGCTAATTGATCATGATAAAATTACATTAAAGTCTTTTAGTCTAGAAAATAATTTAATTTTTTCCAATGTTTCATTATAAATTTTGTAAGATTGAGATTATTGTATTCAGTTCTTATGGTAAGTGTCATAATGTGGTCATAAAATTAATTTTGTTATTCAATTCAAATATAAATTTAAATAATTTAAATTCAAATAACTTAACTACTGAAATAGTTTAATTTGGATAGATATTATCGCGCCACTCAAAAAATACAACTCACATGCCCAACTAAGTAATTTGGTTTGCCACAGAATTTATATAATTATATTATTAGATAAATTGAAAAGTAATAAAGAATTGTTAGTCTTTACTAACTTAGATTGACATAAGTGATAGAGATTTTAGCCTTTCAAATAAGTAAATAGAAGTTTGACATTATGGTACTTTTATCAGTACATGCTCAATATTATATAAGATCAATATCTAATTTACCTCAACTCACCCAAACAGGTTCAAGTGCAAATATACAAGCATGAGAGAAGTAAAAAAAAATGTAAATACTTAATATTTTATTCATTAAAACCTAATTATGTCTAAATTGGGAGAAGAATGATATTTTAGACATGAATTAGGTAGTTTATTGTTCAATAATCAAATTGAGGGAAGAACGTTATTCTGGATACTATAAATTAAAAAATATATTTTAAAATATTAAATTCAAAAGCACCACTCAAGTCTCAACGCCTGTTACATATCATTATAATCAATGCATTTCTAACAAATTGATTCGTTGTTTGTTTCAATCCACCTTATTGCGGGAATGGTCATATCAGCCTCAATTCCGGATCTCTCCACCACACCCTATTCTTGGAACTCTGTGCACAATGCTTTGTTAATTCTTTTTCCGAATCGACCCTGCTTTTCCTTCCTTTCCTCTGCACTTTCCGACTATTACAGTCGCCGGGTTCGATAATTCCCTCTGTTCTTAGATCAGTTAGGGACGATATTTCTAAACTCAGATCGTTTTCTGGGTTGAAGATCATCCATTTACTGAACGTATAATTGTGTGTGTTTATACATAGTTTCAATATATCCATATTTTAGATTCTCGTAATGCTGTTATTACTTTTCCATTTCAGAGACCATTCAAGAATGGTACATATGACTTTTCAACGATGATTTGAATATTCTTCTCACTGTTTCATTCCCTCATTCCCATATATATATATAGATATAGATATAGACACATGCAGCCTCTAGCCAGGTAGAAATTGTCATTTTTGGAGAGCATGCATGATCAACGCACGCAAGCAAGGTGCCTCAAATCGCCATCGACGCGTGTGTCACCTTCTCCAACCTCTGCATGCTTCCAATCGACGCGTACTTTCCTTCGCTTTCCTGGGAAAACTACAAACCTACCTCTGCACTTACACAGAATCTGGACCACAATTTTATCTTTGTATCTGTAGCTACCTCTCTTTTGTTCTAATCCTTGACTTTTATTCTATGCGTGCTTTCTGGGGTTCTAATAATTTCCTCTGGAAATTAAGATGGCAGAGAGAAAGAAAGTCATGATACGTTGTTGCCCTGTTATCCTCATAAGCATCCTCAATATAGTGTGTTTCATTGTGCTGATTCTGTTGATCTCTGGGGTCGTCGACTTCCCTGCGTCGTTCTACTTCTCTTCTTTGCCCTCATTCACCATCATCAGCGATGCTTCAAGGTCAGATCACGATGATCATCAGGGCTTCACCGATCTGGTGGGCGCCTTTAAGGATTGGGATTCTAAGGTGGGTTGTGAGGGGTTTAAGAAGAAACTGCAGAGTTATACAGATGCTTCTTCGAGTATGAATGCTTCTTCTTCTTCTTCCTCTTTCAAAGAAGAGATTCATGGTTGTGAGGGTTTGAAAATGAAGCATGTGAGTGTTTTGGTGAAAGGGCCAACTTGGATTCCTGATAATTTGGATAACTTGTACTCTTGTCGATGTGGTTTGAGCTGCTTGTGGACTAAATCTCCAGTTCTTGCTGACAAACCTGATGCTCTCTTGTTTGAAAACGCAAAGCCTCCGCTTCGGGTATATATCTTTATATATATATATATATATATATATATATTCTACTCGTTACCTCTTTCCTTTTGGTTAGTTAGCTCAATATGAATATGATCCACATATGTTTGATTGACATACTATAATTTTTTTATGAACTATTTGTGGTTGATTGTCTTTCTTTTTTTTAAGGAATAAACTATTAGTAATATATTCTAGTCTGTACGAGTGAGAGTATCATGAAATTAAATCTGCGAGTATTACATCAGAATTGAGTGTCTTTTGGATAAGTTGAAACTGTCACTATTTATATATATATATATGTATATAGTATATTTGAATCAGAATTGAATGGATTTTTTTTTAATTAAATGTTATACCAATTCAGGGTCAATATTGGCCTTTATGTTCCTAACATATATTTTTCTAAAAGTCTGCTCCTTCCTAAATACCAAGTATTGAAGATTATTGACCATGATTGATATTGTAATCAATTTGTTCATGTCATATAATTAACTGTGTAAATTGAGTAGAGGTTAGAATTTTTGACGATGATTAAGTGATATGTCTAATTTACCCAAGGTGAGTTTAATTCATGGGTGTTGATTAATTCAGAGGAAGGTTGGAGAACCACTTCGGGTATATATAGATCTGGAGCCAGAGAGAGAAAGGACAGGTCGTGAGGATATATTCATCAGTTACCATGCTGACGAT
Source organism: Adenanthera pavonina (assembly GCA_026686845.1). NCBI lineage: Eukaryota > Viridiplantae > Streptophyta > Magnoliopsida > Fabales > Fabaceae > Adenanthera > Adenanthera pavonina. The sequence goes on along the minus strand of JAIVEN010000001.1, from coordinate 43,845,846 downwards.
GATATTCAGACAACCTATGCGGGTGCTTTCTTCCACAACAATCGAAATTACCACGTTTCCTCTCACAAGAACAGTGTGAGTCATTACTTCTAATTCATGCTACCACATAATAATAATCCCTCATATATTCTTCACCAAATTAATAGTTTATTACCTTAATTATGAGTTAGCTGCCTTTGCTTGTGATGAACAAGAAGAATTCGTCAACAAATTATACTTTGATACAATTTTATTAACTCATTATGCTACCAGCTTAATTATACATTATATATCTCAGCCAATTGCCTTTAAAAATTTATCTGAAAGTGTTAAAACATCTAAAATTAACTTATGTGAATAACAATTAAACCCTTTAAAATAAAAATTCTACTTAAAATTATAAAAATAAGTTACAATTAGTAGCAAACCCCCCCCCTCACCCCGGATATCTGAAGCCTGGTCTCTTCTGTTAGGACCAACACCCATTGGTCATAACTTATAACTAACTCTTCTTAATTTATCATTTATATCGATCCCTTAAAATTACAACTTTATCTTCCAATTGTTACAAAGCTATTTTTATCCAAACGTAATAATAATAACAAAATATCTTTGTAAAATTAAAAAAAATAAAATCTACATCTATATGTAATATCATATCTACATCTACATCTATATATAATATAAATTTGTTAAAAGCTACACCTTTCATAATCCATATACAATACAACTTCCTTAATGGAGTTCTGTACGATGCATAAGGCCTTGTTTGGTGGAGTTCTGCAAAACAGTTTTATTGTTTTCAGAAACAGAAAATTCAGAAAATTTGTTTGGTAAACCTGTTTTCTAAAAACTATTTTGGAAAACAGAAAACAATTTTGTACAGAAAACTCAAAACACCTTTTAGGTGTTTTGTAGTTTTTGTTCTGGAAAACACAAGGAAAGATGAGAAACATCCACCTTATTAATGATAAAGTTATAAATTTTGAATAACTCATCTATTACTCACTAGTTATGATTTTGAGAACAATTATTCAAACAGATTTTTTTGTTTTCTTGTTTTCAAAACAGTTTTACAAAACTGTTTTTGAGAACAGAAAATAGGAAACACTATCAAACAGGCCCTAAGCCATGCAATCCGATTGTAGTTTTGCAAAGTATAATCTTCTGCATATAATATTCCCTTAAGTACTTTTTAAAAGCACCTATCCCATGGTTCTTGTTATAAGCATCTCTACAAGTTGTCAAAAATATTAATTATTTATTCACTCAATACCCATGTGTAATTGCAATAATTAAGAGAGATGGATTTAGAGATTTAAGTAGAGTTTCAATAATTTAATAAACTTTAATAAGGTAATATTAGAAAACTTTGAAAGTTTAGACAAATTTATAACCATTAACTAATTTTGACTAAATTTTCTAAATCTGCAAGAAGTTGTTAATATGTGTTTATTAAAAAAAAAAAAGATCAAAAGGAGTATAAGTTTGTGAAAAGTCACACTGTTCAAAAGTATAAATAATGTGACTTTTTTTCACGAGACTCTATGCAATATGCAGGCCTACAATGTCGTTGTAGTTTTAAAGAGGCAAATAATGCACAAAGGCACAAATAATCATCTATATACAGTAAAAATTTGTAAAAATTCACAAATCATAAATAATACAGCCTTGAGACTATATGCATTCAATCTAGTTGTAGCTTTAAAGAGTATAAGTAATAATTTAAAAAAAAAAATCAATAAACTAAGAAATTTTGATTTTAAGATTTTTTTTAACTCAGAGTTACCTAAAATTTATGATTTGGTTATTCCTCAGGGCCCACTTGTGTACTGGTCATCATCCCACAGTGTGTCCAAAAGGAACAAGGTAGCCCAAAAGCTCCTCTCCATGCTGCCTCACCATTCCTTCGGCAAGTGTCTCAACAACGTCAATGGCCGAAACAAGGCTCTCTCCTTCTACCCTCACTGTGCCCAATCCTCCTCTCTCAGGTGGTGGGACCACCTTCACTGCGTCATGTCCCACTACAAGTTCGTCCTCGCCATAGAGAACACCTGGACCGAGAGCTACGTCACAGAGAAGCTCTTCTACGCCCTGGACTCCGGCTCTGTCCCAATCTACTTCGGAGCTCCGAACGTCCACCACTTCGTGCCTCCTCATTCTGTCATTGATGGCTCCAAGTTCAGGACCCTGCAAGAGTTGGCTCTGTACGTGAAGGCTTTGGCCAATGACTCTGTGGCTTATGCAGAGTACCACGCTTGGAGGAGATGTGGTGAGTTGGGAAACTATGGCAGAACCAGAGGGCTTAGCCTTGATTCATTGCCTTGCAGGCTTTGTGAACTTGTGAGCAGAAAAGGAGGGAGAAATGCTGAATCCAATTGACATTGATTGGTTCTAAATCCCTGTGTAAAGGTTTACATTAAAAAAAAAAATCTGTCATGTTTTACACATATCTCATGGGTTTGATCCTTTCTTTATTTTTTTTTCTAGGACTACTTGGCTTTGTATCTGTGTATATGATAGAAAGATTGATGAATGGGTACCTACCATAGTGTAACAGGTCCTTCTACTTTGATCACTCTAACGCAGTTATTTGTGCTTGTAATCATTTTAGGGATCTGGTTATAAAGATTTGGACTCAGTGCAATACATAGACTTAAACTTCGATCTTGTCAAAGTATATGATCTTCACTTTATCCCATCTAAATTTTAAAATGAAATTCTACTTAATGCAATCAATGATGTAGTGCAATGAATCAAAATAAGTTAATTAGACTTAAAAACTTATACTATTGTGAGTCTCAAAATTTAATTCACCTAATTTTTTATTTTAAAACAATTGTTTTCATAGTTTCATGTTAATCTCTCATGTATCATACACTTATTTTCAAATTATAATAAATAATATTTTATAATTATGCACACTTTTTCTTTGGATGAAGTTTTAATGTATTATGCGCACATTTTGAAGGAAGATCCACCTGTTAAAGGTTTGATAGCTTGGCTAGTTATGGTGTGATTGGATTGACTTATATACAAGTGATTATGATAATAAGTACTTATTCATAATAGATTATGAGAATAAATGATTATATAAAAAGTGATTTGTGTTTGAATATTTTTACCCCATAAATGATTTTGAGAAAAAAATGTGTTTGGATATTGGGATTTAAGTGATTATTGGATGGATAATGAAAAAGAAAAATGAAATGAGTGATTATGGGAGAATGAGTGATTATTATAAATAGAAAAAATTATTTTCTTCCATAAGCACTTATTTGAGATATAAGTACTTATGGAAAAACTTGTATTTGACAACTTTTCCACATAATCACTTATAAATATCTATGGGAGTTATCCAAACACACACTTAGACGATTATTATTGACTACAATTATTTCCACAACAAGCATAGGCAATTTTCTAAGGGTATGCTCGGTGTCATAATAGAAAAAATTATAATGTAAATAAAAATAATTTTTTGTGTAAAGAAGTAAATAAAAATTTTTTTTTGCGTAAAGAAGTAAATAAAAATAAATAAACACTCTTATAATGATAGAAAAATGCAATAGATACTACATAAAAAATTAGAATTTCCTTTTTTTTTTTGGTGATTCCATTCTTATTTATTTTCGGTGTTACCTAACGTGTCCTAATACATTCATTTGCGTCTTTTTACCCTTAATTATGTATTGGAACTCCCAGTCCCTTCGGGGATATCCGATAAAATTGGAATGTATTGAAACCCGCAAATTTATCAGCCACTTGCTCTATCAGTTACCATTTGACCAAATAGTCAAATTAATTGGTTAAGTCTTCTGTTTAATCACTTAAACCAATAATTTGATCTGCAAGTTACTTTACAAATTATTGAATATTCTTAAAGCTAACAACTCTCGTGAATAACCAAAACATGACAAAAAGACTAACTTCAGCTGAGTTTGTTATTTCCAAAGACTATATTCATTAAATTCCAAAAAAAAAAAAACAAATTATTAATTGTCAATTCTATATAAATATAACTCAATAGAATTGCTTTGAGGCCCGTATTCTGAAACAATGAATATGGGCGATGGAGGAAAGAACAAGAAGAAAGCAGTAACAGAAACCAAGGTCCATTCATGGATGGACAAGAAGGAAGTTGCAGATAAGGAAGAAGATGACTTGAGAAAGGACATAGAAAACCTTAAAACATGGGTAATTCTTCCTTTTTCTTTCTCCTCACTACAAGTTTCCTTCAATCTAATAGGCTATTTGAGCAAACCAATACTTCTCAAGAATTCAAAGGTTTTCCACTTCCGTATTCTTTCACAGGTTGATATGATGACCTCCATGAACAATCAGCAGGTGAAGGAATATCTCAAGAACAGACCTGATGACTTGAAGAAGATCAAAAAGAGCCAGAAGAGCCAAAAGAGCAAGACAAAGGTAAGAGAAAGGATTAGAAATTTGCAGGGTGTAGATTTTTTTTCTTTTAATTTTTTTCTTTCAATGCATTCAATCAGATAAGTTTTATACCGCAGATTCAATGCACTGGGAAGTCCAAGTCTTCAGCTTACAGTGGGATAATGGCTTCAGTTTTGAAGTTCCACAAGGACTAGGATCCAAAAGGCAATAACTTTGGTCTCTTTGGAATTTGAACTTCTATAGAGGATGTAACAGCTGGTTCAAAATGAAAATGAGAATTCTGATGTTATGTAGAAAACATTTAATGCTCTTCTAGTTCTCAACAGAGAGACCATGTGCTCTGAGTATGAACTGCCACCTATTGAAGTAAATTTGGATTCAGCAATCAAACCAGAGAAAAGAAAATAAAACCAAGGTACAATTCATAAGGGTTTTTTTGTTAAAAGCATCAGTTAAAACGCATGTTGTGTATTAAGTTGTATCTTTGTATTTATCGATAATTCCATTTTCTGTTATCTATTTCTTTCTCTATTTTTCGAACGAACTGCTTTCTTTTCTAGAAACACAAGATTCCATATGAATTTGGCCATTTGATCTGTTGTACCATTGCTGGTTTTTCGGCGGCTTATTCATACCAGAACTTGAACTCACAATCCCAAGATTAAGGGCCCGTTTGGTTCTTAGTTTTGTAAAATTATGTTAAGATAAATGAAATTTGTTAAAATGAGATTTAGATAAAGTAAGTTTATTGTAAGTTGTTATATTTGAATATTCTTTTTCTAAAAGTAAGTTTGACAAAAATCTGTTTAGATGATAAGAGTTAAAAATACTTTTAGATATATAATATAGAGTAAATTTGTTTCTCCTTTTCTAAAACCTACGTTTTGTCAAAAGAAAAGTAACTTTTTCCCTCATTTTTCAAAACCACAGTTTAACTCACTTTTTATTTTTTGAAAAGACAGTTTATGTTTTACCATATACATTTTCTTAAAAAACCATGGTTCAACCATGGTTTCTTTTTGATAAAGATGAACCAAACAGGCACTAAACCTTTAAGGTCTCACCATTAAGGCCTCACCACTGAGACCAAATATGCCAGTCTGGTTTTTTTGGCTTTGAGAGGCAAGAATGTTGCCTTCCAAGCTCTAGTAGGTCCCACCTCCTATTTCTTCTCTCTATTAGATTGAATCTATCTCTAAAGGTCTTTTTCATAACTGCAGAAATAACTTAGATATTAACTGCATTAGGAGTCTGCTATGTTTTCCACTTTTCTGCACTTGGCCACTCCCACACAAAAATCTGAAGGGGGAAAAAGGGGTTTAAGAAATGAAAAGAGTTGCCTGATAAGTAAATAAATAAATATAACAAAAAAAGGATAGAAAAACTACTATACTGAAATACTTGGGGGCCCCACCATCCTCATACTACTTGTTCTAAACTATGGGTGGTAACAGAAAGATGTGTCATGTAATGAGAAACTAAAACTAATGTAGGAAATTACATAGCTTAAGGTTTAAACAGCACTAGGGGAAATTAAAGGGAAAGTTACATTTACAGACAAAAATTTCACTAAAAATAACCTTAAAGATCTTAAAGATTATAACTACCCGAAGAACCGAAGTTATTACCAGGTTTTAGAGACTTGCTGTAAAGTTTTAGGATAGTTGCTTATAACTATAACTTTATTCGAAACTTGATAGCAACATTCTTAGAACCTTATAAGTCCATGAAACCTTTCAGTAATTTTTAGTCCTCAGAAATACATACAGTTTTTTTAACATATTTTTATTAAGTTCAGGTCCTTAAATGTAATTTTCTCTAAATTAAAAGTATGAAGATTTAAAAGCCTAGACAATTTAAATTTTCAACATTCAATACTCCTTGACAACTCACTAGAAATGCAGTAAATATGACTTTCATCTGTGAACTGCAAAAGGTACTCACATTTCCAATTTCACATATGCACACTTGAAAATGATACATGGTCATCATCACAAATTTATAGCGTGACCTGGATTCACTAAGGGGTTAAAAGTAAGAAAGGAATAAAAGTAATACCTTGTGATTTTTTACCATGTGAGTTGAGCCTGCTATGTTATCTACTTCTATAACTTTCCTTCATAAAACAAGAAATTAGCCTCTATACAGCCTATCAGACCAGAATTCAACGTACCGCTAACATGAAGTCCTACAATTTCTGCAAAAAAAAAAAGAAAAAGAAAAACTCAACCTAGCTTCTTGCATCTCTTCCGCCTCTCCTGCTTATGGCCTCACATAGCCGGCATGGTAATGTGTCAAGGCTCACTGCTCGAGTTTTTCTGTAGTTACCCAACACACCACACCTTCTCCATGCATGGTATTCTGCATATGCCACTGGGTCATTAGCTAGGGCCTTCACATAAGAAGCCAATTCTTCCAACGAGCTGAATTTTGTACCGTCTATTACTGAATGTGGAGGAACAAAATCCATGACATTTGGTGCACCAAAATAAATAGGAACTGCACCAGAGTCTAAGGCGTAAAATAACTTCTCTGTTACATAACTATCTGTCCAAGTGTTTTCAATTGCAAGAACAAATTTGTAGTGAGACATGGCACAATGTAAATGATCCCACCATTTTGGGGTAACGTTGGCATCATTTGCACACTCAGGGTAAAAGGATAGAGCCATGTCCAGACCACCAACATTATTTAGGCACTTCCCAAACGAATGGTGAGGCAGCAAGCTGAGGAGTTTCTTGGCAAGTCTGTTCCTTTGAGAAAGGCATCGTGATGAAGACCAGTAGACAAGTTTATCCTAGAAATGAAAAATTAGGTAAAGTTACTACAAGCTCCACTTTATTCTTTTCATTCTGATTTGCTCTTATACTTCAACATTACTTACATTGTTTTTATAGGGTGAGATGTGGTAGTTTCGGCCATTGTGAAACAAAGTACCAGCGTAGGTTGACTGGACATCATCTCCAGCATGATAACTAACATATAGATCCTCTTGACCTGATCCCTTCCTCCCAGCTTCAAGATCCATGTACACACGAAGTGGTTCTCCCATGCGTCTCTAAAATCAAAAGAAGTAGGCATGAAAAAGTGAACCGAATGGAATCTCACATGGTACATTCATTATCAACAAAGTAAAGTCCTGAAAGCCCACCGTGAAATGAGGAGAAGCATTTATGAAGGTAAGAGATTATGTTAAAAAATACATCTCTACTTGACAAGAAAGGAACAATCACTCCATTAAGAGGAAATCAATCAATAAATAAAGGCAAAACAAAGACCTTAAAGTCAAATGAATAAAGGTTCAACCTTTAAAGACATTCCCGATCTTAATTAGACTGCATATATCATGTAACAGGCAACAGAAAGGAATTTCTACGTTTGCAACTTCTTCGCTTGTTGAAGTTAGCACTTCAGATTATCCAATAACTTCAAAGCAGTTCTAAACATCAGTCAATAATCTCTGACCAAGAAGATGATCAATGCAGGCAACAAAAATTTAACATTGTTGCCATAGGGCATATGTGAAATTTTCAACCTCAAGTTTCCTGAAATTCAAAAGCCTGTATCTCAAGTAAAACAACACTATCACTACTATCGTGATTGCAAAGAAACATAGCTGTCATAGAAACAATTGCGTCTACAGGTCTTTTGACTTCATCAACAGAACATTCAGCACCTAGCAGTTTGCTGTAGAACTCCATTTGTTACCAGTGTGACTAAAGCTGCAACATTTTCTAAGAGAATCCAAGGAAATATAGCACCTTTAAACTCTTTTTATCTAATTTCTTGATATAATTAAAATTCCAAGTAACCCCAACTTTCATTAAAACTTTTCCTCACCTTCCCATTATAGAGCTTAATTACATTTTAACTTACATAAATCAAATTCACTGATACTTTTCCCCTCAATTCCTAAAAGGTTCAGGTCATGAATCATCGCTGCCAAAATTTCCTTCATCCTTACACATATGTGATACACATAGAAATTAAGGATTAATGACAGAAGCATACCGATTGATTATGCTCGGATATTTTCTGCAATGGAATTCCAGTGAATCGAGGGAGAAAACAATGAAGAGAAGAGATTCTTAATTGTTGACTCTTGATCTCTAGGAATATGAACATTAGAATCACAATTGAATTTGTTCTTGAGTTCAACGAAACCCTAATCCCCACCCAGAGTCGGAATCCAGCAGACCTAAGAATTTAGACGCACCCATGGTCTGATACTGACTCAAAGGGCACATGATATGATGCGGAGAACTCTCAGCTAAACATGAAGTCTAAGAATAAAAACTATAAACAGACAACTGCATGTGTGCAATTCAATAAAATCCGAAGTTCAGCAAGAATTGGATTCCAGCAGACCTAAGAAGCATCAGTGATCCCATGCTAACACCGGAAGCACATGACAAGATGCATATAACTTATGAATACAGTTTGGAGTATCGTGTCATGTAGAGTGTTGGATACCAGATAGACACATACAACTCAAATAGCCAAATAAATGCTTAAAGGCTGAGGAGATAACTTCATCAATTGCAACATCAAAGTCATGAATATAGCCCTTCTTAAACATAATACTCTCTTGTCATTAATATAAGACCATTGTAGATTAAGAATTATAATTAAAACTAATTAACTACCTTGATTTCTTCGAAAATCCCAATATTTTTTCAAAACTACCCTTATTTAATCTCTCTTTTTCATTTTGAATACATTAAATAGGATAGGGACATTTTTTCTAAAAATTTATAATAAATACTACCTCATATATTGTAAAGGGTCTTATATTTAGTAACAGGACAAATGTTCCTATATATAGGACCATATATATAGGACCAGAGGAATATATTCAAATTACGCATAAAAATATGTTGATCATAAAGAAAACTAGCATATCCACTTTCAGCTAATCTAATAGAACCTAAAGAAAGTTTTTAATCAAAGACCTACCAGAATCGGAGGCCTAGTCGTTTCAAACAACAAGGCGTCAGGTTTGTCCGCAAGAACCGACGATTTAGTCCACAAACAGCTCAGCCCACATCGGCAGGAGTACAAATTATCTAAATTATCGGGAATCCAAGTCCACCCTTTCACCAAAACGCTGACATGGTTCAATTTAAAGCCCTCACATTCCGATTCACCACCAATCTCTTGCAAAGCAGAAGGACCCATCGACTTATTCGGCATCGACCCATCATATTTCTCCTTGAACCTGGAACAACCTACCTGAGAATCCCATTTTCTGAAGGTACCCACCAGATTGGTGAAGGCTTCTGGCGTGGCTTTGGTCTCTGACGTGGTGGGATCATTGAGAGGTTGGAGTGAGGGCAATAGAGAAGGAAACTGGAGGAAACCGGAGAAGAAGAGTATGAAGAAACTGAAACCAAGTATCAATGCGACGGTGACGGTGTTAATGGGTTTCTGCGACATGATGATGGGGCAAGATCAGAAATGGAATGTGCTATATTTCTCTCTGCTTTAGAAAGCAGAGAAGGAGAGAGAAAGGACCAGAAGATGCATGAGAGTGGTGTCCAGGGAGTCGGGTCCAAAGGCAGCGGTCTTCCTCGTCGTTACTATTACATTACGTGCAGGCAGTCTGGTGGTGCGGTCTTCTCACGCAACCGGATGAGAAGACTAAAGATAGCTATTTTTATCGGTTTTCAACAAGAATAAATTGTATTGGGAAAACTAATGTATTGTTCCTCATAGTTTACACCAATCTTTATTTTAGTCCTTATAGTTTATTTTTTTTAAAAACCCATCATTATACTTTCTTTAGTTTAGAAATCAGTACTTGCCGTTTGTCTTTCTGGTAACACCCTTACCTTCCATCCCATGTGGCAATAAGAAAATGAAGTCTACAAGCTTGTGACATCTTTCTCAGCATCACCATAAAGCATTTATTTGCATTAGTCATCAGCAACGACTCAACGAAATAAAAAAAAAAAAAAGGCTAACTCAGCAAAATGCTGAAAAAAAAATTAAAAATAAGCAAAACTTGCAAAATTTAAAGTAAACCATACGAAAGCTATTATGATTCAGACTATTAAGGTGAATAGTAAGATAACGAAGATGAGAAAAATAATAGTTGAAGGAAGCTATTTGATATATTGTTTCACATGGTTTTTATTTCTTACACTATTCTTATGATAGATTTTTAAGTGCACGCGTCAAAAGTATTTTTGAATCTTTTCTTTCACAACCTAAATAATTTTAAGTCTTTGATAGCCAAATATTTGTTTTATGTCTTATGAAATTGCATCCACGTAATAATGTAGAGATTGGGGTTGTTAATATCAATATTAAAAATTACTTAGTTTTGTCAAACTGATTCTTCAGATACAATATAAATAAAAAGAGAATTAGTTGCCATCAATGATCACAACTCAACATCGTCAAGCATATTGTTCAATGAAATCAATCTTTAATTCCTCACTTCCTCCAACTCATCATATATTAATATATTAGACTATAACAATTAACCAATATATTATATATCTTGCTACACTTTTTTTGTCTGTAATTTTTTTTGGCCAATTTTGTCACTAAATGAAAAGGCACAAAAGAAATGCAAGGAACTAAGAAAATGTATCCACAAAACTTTACTGTATTCTATAATTTTTATTCTAAAAAAACATAAAAAAATATGAAAAATATTCACTTTATTAGTGATAAAAAAAATAAATTTTGAATAATTTATTTAATATTTATTAATTATAATTTGAACAAATTTTTATATTTTTTTATTCATAAAACTTATTTTAAAAATTAATTATATAAAACTGTCTTAAAAATAATAAAATAAGAGCCAGCGTAAAAAACATGCCCATATTATCCTCATTTCTTTTCTCAGCCGACAAACTACAAAGTGTACAAATTCGGCCGATGCCAGTTCGAACTCGGAAGCACTCAGCCCATCCACATCGACACGAGCAGGGCAGTAGGATTTCTGAAACCCTAAATCCCCTTCCCCCAAATTCGACGCTCACGTGCCACATCTCCCTCCCAGGCACCGCTCGGCGTCGGCGCTCGCTCCTTCCAGCCTCCGCCTTTCTGCTTTTGGCCTCCGTCTCGTTCCCATAAACCAGAATCCCAGTTCTCTGACTCCGCTCTCGCTCTCGCTTTCGTTCCGCGTCTCAGACTCTCGGCTCTCTGTCTGATTCCGTTCTTCTCTGCAAGACAGCGACTGCATCCCGGCTCGCCATTCGTGTGATCGTGTCGCATCTCGCAGCAGGTGGCCTCTTCGTTGTTGAGTTTGAGTCCGTTCTCACTTCGAGCCTACAGTTTCCATTATCTGCATTTCTGTTTAACTCAAGGTAAATTAAATCTGTAATGTCAGTTATGGATTCGCAATCAAATATCAAACACTCTGACTTGTGGTCACGGTAATGGTTTCTCTGTGTGAATTGAAGTCGTGTTGGTTAATAATTTCTGATTGTAGAAGTGATGTAGTCAATGTTAGTACTTATATAACCTGTGCTTAAATGGAAACTTATTTTAGGGATTTTGGTGGATGATGAAGTAGAATTATAGATGATTTTCTTTTGCACCATAAGTTAAGTCCATTACCTACTTATTTTCAGTGGCAAAATATTAGTAAATACTTGATCCTAATTCAGGTATCTTCTAGTACTGTCTGCCTTGATTCTGAAGCCATAAGCTAGTTGGATAAGTTGTAGACTCTTTGGAAGCTGAAGTTGAAAGCTGTGTCAAATTAATTCTTTTCTCTAGCAAAAATTATGGTTATTTGTTATTGTATAATCACTGCTGTTCTGCCTTTCAAATTAATCACAAGCTGAAGTAGTTTCAGATTTGCAAGGCAATATTCATGCATTTTAATTTTTTTAAATTGCTAATTTTAAGCTGTTTGAATATAAAAAATTCTCCCTTTTGTTCACATATTTTTGTTTATTTCAGATTTGGACCATTTGGTGGTTTAAAACTTTGGATTGTATTTTTTTTTTGTTTATTTATGATGTAATTATGGTTTGGGTTTGCGGGAAAAAAGAAAGGTTTGGGCTCTTGTATGTGCCCAAACCGAACTGAACCGAAATAATTATGTTCAGTTTGGTTCAGTTTTTTCTGGAATTTTGGTTAGGTTTGGTTAAAATATACCTGTTATTTCAATTATTCGGTGTTTTTGGTTTTCGCACTGAACCGAATCGATGGACCAAATGGCCATCCCTAGGTGAGGAAACCCATAACAAGTTCGGTGATCATCAAGACCAGAACTTCTATCTTCACCTCGACATAGCAAACTCCACCATATCGGTCCTATCGAAAAGCCAAAATCAATGCTGTGCAAAGCTAAAGCTTCATTGGACATCATCCCAAGGCCTGGTCCTCCAAAGTCGACTGGTGGGGTTCAGCCATTAGCATTCATTGTTCACTAGAAGCCTCACTTCCCTGCTCTATATTCTTCCAGGTGCTCGGAGGTGCTCGCCTCTCACCTGCAAAGGGTGCCACAGGCATGCGCCTTCTTGCACTTGATTGATCCCATCACCTCTCTATTGGTGCAATGCGATGGGTCAGTTTTGCACCTTGCCTGAGCACCTTAGGAGCTGAGGCGAGCGCCTTTGACAACACTGCTCTCGCCTAAAATGTTTTAGAGTTTTGGTGCCTTAGGGGTGCTTTTTGGCTTTGACTACCTTAGGTTATGTGTTAATAAGAGAAGTTACTAAGTCATAAGATTGTTTTTTTTTTTTGGATGAAAGTCATCCATAAGAAATTTACGCGTGCGCGCGCACAGAGAGAGAGAGAGATGTTTGTTGGTTTTGATTGAAGACATTCTATGTAGACACTTCCCTGCTTATGTTTCTACTGATCTGTAGGATGACCTAGACCTTCATTCAGTTCTTCATAGTGTCGTCCCTGTGATTCTATTTTGACCATAAGAATATTTACTCTCCACTGGTCAATCATAGTTACATCCAGTTGTGACCTTGAATACTGTAGTTTTCATGCTCAGAGTGATTATTATGTTGATAATCAAGCAACTGCATCACGTGATAGCCAAAAAATTGTGCAAATAGCTGCAGTGGTTATCAAAATGGTATGGCATCCTGATAGCAGTTCAGAAGCTGGGCAATCTGCTGCTAAGTTATTGTCTGTCTAATTATCAGTTTCTGATTTATTAAGATAGCAGTTAGAATTCATTGGTAATGTTTGGGTTGTATTCTTGTAAAGTTAAATTCAAGATAGTTTTTTAATTGTTCTCTTGAATTAAGTCATCATTTGTAAATTTTTTCTGAGAACCAGTGGTGAAAACTTGTTTAGGTGCTTATTTCTTCACTTTTTAAATTCAGAATGTATCTGTTGTTTGTGGTTGCTGTGATGAAAAAAGTTGGTTTCTTGATGATTCAAACTTCTATTTGTACTAACTGCTAAAAAAATTGCCACTAAGTCACTAATTAAGCTTCCATGTATCAGATTCTAGTACTGGTTTCCGGTTGATCCTTTTGTCTCTGAAGTAAAGGGTTATTTGGTGGTACAGCTCCTTATTGTGGGAGGATTTCACGGAAGATCCAGATACAGCCATGTCTGGAAGCACAAGTTCTACTGTTTATGTAGGTGAGGTCACTAGTTTTTTCCCTTTTTGCTCACACCCCTGAATCCCCAACAAGATTGGGAAATTACTTTAAAAGTCTTTCAGGTTTTGATATCAAAAGAGATTGTTAATGTGATGTGCGTGTTGCCTGCTAGATATATTGGATGTCTCTTTTTCTTGATCATCTGGATCTTAACATAAGTGATATTGGCTTGAAAGATGATTTTTATCTATGAATGAATTGAATTTGGATCTAATCAACACTCCAACCATAATGTTGAGATCTAATGCTACTTGATTGATATTGAAAAGATGGTGAATGGATTTAAGATGCTGCTCTTGGAAGAATCTGATTTCATTGGAACAATACAGAGAATTGATATTTTTAAGATCAAAATCGGTTGTCTTGACAATTTGCAAATACAATCTAAATGCCAAAGAAAATATTATTTAGTTTTTTGTGTAAATAATTGATTAAGCCACCAAGCTTAAGGCAAGGACACTTTTAGTCCCACTCTCTTTTACATCTGTTTGATGTTTTTCTTTCACTGCTTTGAGGAGCATGGGAATATTTGTCCACTTAATTGTTTATTTTGCCTATGTAACATTTTTCAATGAGAGATGGTTTTGTTTAAGAGCATGGCCGTTATTTTGTAAATTGTAATTGTTCTAAAATGTTGCAGATCTCCATTCTCATTCTGAGGTTTGCTTCTCGGAAAGACGCCAGGGATGGATATAATTGTATCATTCATATTCTTGTAGTTCTCTAAAAATTAATTGATTGGTTTTTGACACAGTATCTTTTTTTCTTATGCATATCATGTTTGATGAAATAATTTGCAAATGGCTTCAGGTTTTCCTCTATTTTTCTTTTTTTTTTCCCCATCTATTTTTAGCTACTTGACCTCCTGCTGCTTTTTATACTGTTTTCTCTTCAAACTTGCAGGATTTATATGATAGAACTTAATTTTATTGTACAATGAGGATGTGTTTGGTATATTGTGATCTAGACTTTATCTCACATTCTGTGGTAACTTCGATATTTGATATTAAGATTGGATGACTACATTTGGTATATTGATTTGTGATAACATGGTGTTATGTCAAATAAAAGGTTGTGATCTGCTGACGGCCAAAATATTTTGTCTTCTGACTTCTCACATCACAAGATAGAGTTTGTTTGACCTTCTTATATATTACCTATTGTACCCTCTTCTATTTATGCTATACCCTAATTTCACTTCTTTTAATCTCCTGCACTCTTATCTATGTTTCTATCCTTGATGTGTTAGAATTCTTATGTTAGGAGAAGGGTAGTTTTGAAACATTAGAGTAATAGGATAGAGAATGAGTGCTTGTGTGTAGTGTGCTTGTGTCTAATGAGCTCCCGCAGCTTTGGTCCAGGCATATAGGAGTCTGGTTGAGGGATTCAGCTTTGTGAAGAAAACTTTTGGTGAAATTCAGATCGGTCCTTCACACCATTACATATAAAGTTTTCAATTTTTAAATTTTTGAATTATAGTTTTATTCGTGAAAGAAAAATAGCATAAATTTATAAGATGTTATTTAAATTTAAAATGACATATTTGGAAATTCTGAGAACAAATAACATTGATGAACATGTAAGCAAACATTTTTGTCGTTCATACTTGATATGTAACCAATCTTTGTTCCGAACATTAAGTATTATGGATAGCTTTGCGTCTCATACCTTGGTATCCATGGTACTATAGGATCTAAGTCATGGTATACCAAACACCTCCTGAGACTTATCTATTATTTGGCCAATTCAAGTGTAGATTTTGGATTATATGAAATTATAGACAACTTATGCATATGCAGTGCTGACTTAGTTATTTCTATTTGACTCAGGCAATCTAGATGAGAGAGTGACTGAGAGGGTCTTATATGATATTTTAATTCAAGCAGGACGAGTGGTGGACCTGTATATTCCTAGAGATAAGGAATCTGAGAAACCTAAAGGATTTGCCTTTGCAGAATATGAAACTGAGGAGATTGCAGACTATGCTGTCAGGCTTTTCTCAGGCCTTGTGACACTCTACAACAGAACACTGAAGTTTGCGGTGTGTTCTAGCCCCAGCTGATACTTGGATTTTGTTTAATTAGGATTTGTTTGCATTTGTTGATTTGTCTTAGTTGATTGGAACTTCATAACTCAAGCTTTATTGTCATTTGATGCTATAGTATTAGCTCTGTTGATCTTCTGTATCCAACTTATCCTTGGGTCATCATATTATGTAACAATTCCATATGCTTAGTGGCTGAACTGTTATTTATAATTGATTTTCTTAATTCCTGCTGGGATTTTATAATGACATGTTTAGTCTATTAATCAACAGATATCTGGGCAAGACAAACCTACTCCAAATAGTTCCACAACGGCTACACCATCATCAAATTCTTCTCACCGATCAAGGCCCCACCTTGTGCCAATAAATGATACAGAAATTTCTCAGCACTCTGCTAGGCTGTCAACACCTAGCCGAATTTCAGATTACCCTGTGAATTACTCCCGAGGTAATGTATTTGCTTTACTTCCCCAACTTAATTTCTTTCTAATTGGGCACTTTTTTTTTTTTTTTCAAAGTAGTTTTATCAGCACATAATTCAAGATTACTGAACTACCTATCTCCCCTTTAAATTCCTTAACTTCAATTCCAGTTACCCATGGGGTAGTTAACCAATCTAGTGAGTATGGATCTCCCTACAATGGCAACAATTATGAATACAGCCGACGAGTATTTGGGTCAACATTGGATAGCATTAGCCGGTCTAGGTCACGCCGATATGATACGAGTAACCCAATCTTTTACCCATCTTACTAATACTCTGTAAAGATCTGTGGGGGATTTAATTTGCCTCACCTCCAAATCTAATTAAAATGAGTAGTACTTGTACGACTTTGTACATTGTAAATGGGAAAATATTCAGTAATTTGTCAATTGTTTGCTATTGGCAAAGCCATTCATGTAGGTATCCCTGCTATATTCATTATGTTCTACCTCATCCGGGCAGTCTAGTTATTCATCAACTTAATTGTTCTAGTTTTCTACTTCGTTAGTGAACAACAGTCCTTTACTTCAGTAGTTTAAACTCTAATTCTTATTGTTAGGTTTTGGTTATGCTTTTGTATCTGTCTAAAGGTGTGTTCGCTTATTGTTGGGATAATTCGTTATGGATTATTCTGGATTGTAGGAACTATAGAAAATGTATCCCTAATTTAACTGATGGGTTTAATTTTAATGATGTGTGGTGTCCTTTTCTAGTTAACGTTGAATGAATGGCACTGAGCTTTCTATAGTTTGTCATTTTCTTTTCCCAAAATGCAGGGAAAATTTGTCAAACTTAATTTATTTCTTACGTCAAACCATGTGGAAAAGAAACTCATAATTTCATGGCTATATGATGAGACACAGGTGGCATTGGTACACAAATCATTTCGCATTTTACAGTATTTTTGGTTGCCAAGGTGTAAGATTCCATGCTATTTTAGATGCCTATGTTTGATATGACAAAGAAAAGTTGTTGCAGAATAATATTCGAGTATACCCCTTGCACAGCGAAATGGTGTAGGAGCAAACAGCAATTCACCAAAGTGGGTATTTCAGTGGGATCCCACCGCTTGCAGGACTCACTTTGTTGAGTTTTTCATTAATTCTTTGTATCATCTGGGTGTGCAGTTGCTGTATATGGAATGACCCCCCTAAGTGATATGAGATTCTTGCTGCATAATGTGGACCACCTATACACGCTGGAGCAACTGCTGTATATCTGTCAAGAGCCTATGAAGCTGACCATAACTAGCGTGCTTCTTCATTATCAGTTGAACGGCAGCTTGACTATCAGTATATAGTTGAAACTGCCTATACCCTTTACACCAAGCCAAGGTCAGTGTGTTATAAATGGCCCATAACTCAGCAGTGATCACATTACAGCAGCCAAGGTTAGGACTAAAACCACATAACCACTACCCCTCGTGATTTCTAATCAAACCACCAGCACTTGCATTGCCTATAGGAGTTCTTATTGAACCAGAACCATCACAGTTGGCTTTAGTCCAACCATACTGTGGCTTGGTCCAAAGAATGAGACGTTCAGATACACGTCCCATAGTAGAACTGTTGTTAGAAGTACTCACTTGTTTCCAAGAAGAAACAGGGGAAGGAATCGTAGCACGGAGAGTATGGAAGGAGACATCTTTTCCTGCAAAGATATTTGTGTTTCTAGCACTAGCATGCCACAATTTCCAGCAGGCAATCCCAAAGAGCACACCCCATGCCTATAGTAGATACTTTAAATTCTCCTTTCGTGCCCCAGACAAACTTTAACACACAAGACCTATGAAAAATGGAAAACGCCAAACTAATCCCTAAAGATAAAACAATACGCCAAAAAGAAAGCGGAAATCAAAACTGTAAATTCGATACATTGCGATGTAATGAAAGTAAATTTTAATTTTTCCTGGTCGGTAATTATTGGCAGTTTTCTTTTCTGATGAGAAAAGCAATTTTGATAGGTAACGCAATGTTCTGCGAATTTTACTCGTAAAACGAAAAAAATTTTAATATCAATTTTATCCTAAATTCTTATGAATTATTTTTAAAAAATTCTTAATTTTTTGTATAGTAAATTTGTAAGTTTTTGGTTTGCCAATCATAATTTTAGATTATATACACTATCTTTCTAAGATGTTACTCTCCACATAAAAGTTCTTATTTTGTCTCTTTCTAAAATGGTTAATTATATGTAAAAAAAGTCTATAATTTTGTTCATAGGGTTCATTATTTTTTTGGTAAAAACATATTAGATTTAAAAAATAAAAATCAAATCGAGTCAAAATGAATTTTTTTAATTATCATGGGGTCATTTGGTATGAGGGTAAGTAAATGAGGGAAGTAGATTAATGTGTACTATTTGATTTAAAAAAAAATATGAAACTTTTCAAAAAGTTAAAAGTTAAGATTAATTTGGGAAGTTCTACTTGCCAAGTAATTTGTGATATTTTGTAAAAAAATATTTTTAATTATTTAATCAATTTTTTCAATAGAAATAGTATTAATATCTCTAATATTAAAACATAACATATTTATTTTAAAAAATAATTTAAAATTTTTAATAATTAAAAAATTAAATAAGCATATAAAGTATAAATTTCTTAGAAAATTAACTTTTCAGGTAGTAGATTTATCAGAAAGTTACTTTTTGAAAAGTATACTAAGTAATCCCAATTATTTTTGGCAAAAAAAAATTGTGTAAGTTAAAATTTAACATCGTTAGATTATCAGTTTTTAAATTGCATTTGTTAAAATAAAAACAGGTTAAGCTACATAACAGTGAATTGTATTTTAATCTATATTTTGTAAACAAATTAAATTTATAAGCCAGACTGTGATGAACTCAAATTTCTACATCTTATTTATTATATCAAATGTTACAACCTCATCTTCTGATTCGATGGGATGTAAACTTTTCTATCCACAATAAGTAAATGATCAAAACACTTAAAGATATTAGGATAAATCTGTTGATAAATTGTAAACATATTTTCGTCCTCTCTGATCTTGGAAAAATAGAGAAGGGTCATTAATTTGAGTGTCCTTCAAGAGAGAGGAGCCCTACAATGTTTTATAATATAAAATTTTATGATAAACGTTGTCAAATCTCAATTATATTCTCTTAAAACAAATTGGACGAAATTATAAATGAATTAGATATTTCAAATTCAGTTATGACTATAGCAATATCCTAACTTACCACGTTAATGACGGAGTCTTGTAAACATGTTAGGGCCCATTTGAGATCACTTTTGAAACTAAGTTTTAGGGTAAAAATGGAATTTAAGGTAATTTGTAGATGTTTGGCTGATTTTTTGCTTTTCCGTTGAACAATCAGTTTTTGCTCAAAATGTAGTCTTACATAAGTCGATGGGTAGTTACTTTTCAGTTCTAATTTTTCGTTTCTATTTGTATTTATTTTAAAGTTAGATAAAAATGGACCAATAAAAATGAGAAAAAATAAAAAAATTTAAAAAATAAAATTTTCGTAAAATTTTTTCTATTTAATGACCAAAATGCCCATTCAAAACTTTAATCTCCATAGACTATAACTTGTAAAAAAATATTACACTAGATATATTATGTTCTTAATTAAATAAATGCAGATTAAATTTTAGTTCAAGTAAATTAAATTAACCATGGAATAGAGTTTAAGCTCATTTTGAAGAAAAATTATGAGTTTTGTCAAAACTAATTTTTAAATAAATTATCCAAATATAAACACGTTAGTCCAAAATCAATTTTTATCATAACAACGTTACAAAACTAATTCTATCAAAATTCATTTTTAACTTACTGAAATTTAAACAGACCCTTAATAAACTTTTAACCAAACACGGTCCCACCATGAATCGGCGGTATAGTTGGTGTAGGCGGAATGGGGCACATTCTCTACGTAATGTCCCACCTCACCCCAACTTCCAACTTCCAAGTCAAGGTTCTTAGTTAACAAACCGCGTGTTCTGTTCATATCACCATGGAAGCATTCAACGCCTTCTTTATTGTCATGGGTCAACAATACCAAATTATTCCTTCTCATCCATATTACGGAGAAATTTAACTATTTCACGTTTATTAAAAGTTACATATCTTAAAATTTAAAAAAAATTCAATATACATATTTTATTCTTATTAATTATCAATAAAAATTATTTTAAAATTTCATTTTTTATTTTTCTTTTTTTTCCAACTTATAAAATGATAACAAATAGGGATACAAAAGACAAATTTTTGTTAAATTTTACATAACCCTTAATATTTTGAACTAAATAAGGGTTCTTCTAAAATCTTATAATGTAGTTAAGAGAGAATACCAATTATACATATTTTTCCACATCACACAAAATCTCATAAATAATCATACCCTCTTCATCCCATTTTATTTATTATTTTAAGATTTTTCATACAGATCAATAAAATTATTAAATAACATAGATTATAGTAAAATTTAATTATATTTTATCCAAATATTCTTGAATTAAATGATAAAAGAACTAGCATTCCACTTACTATTGCTTTTAATAAAAAGTAAAATAGTAAAAATAATAATTAATGTATCATTGATAATGTAAAATGATAGATAAATTGAGATATTTAAATTGTTTTAAAATAACAAATAAAATGGGTTAGAGGGAGAGTTACTCTCTTCATCTCATATTATAAAGGAATAAATAACTTTTTTCCCCATAATATAAGGTAATATGGTTTTATTTGTCACTTTTATCCTTCATTAATATAATATATAGTATTATAAAAAGAGAAGTATTTAATATTGGTAAAATATAAATGTTTGGCTTTTTTGAAGAATTTAAGAATGTTATTTTTATTTCTTAATATATGTAAAATTCCAAATGTTACCTTATAATATGGGAGAGGGGGAGTATTTATAATTTGTGAACAATATAACTTAAAAAATAAACATATAAAATTTGTAACAAACTATAATGTTCCTAGATTATATTAAATATACAATCTATAGAAAGTCGCATGATTCATGAGTTGTGAATACCACATTTCCTTTTTCAATTTAATTTGTAATTCTTTGTTCAATTTTTTCAGAAAATATTTTCATCATTTGTGTTGATTTGTTGTATGCTTTAAGCTGCATTATTTGTTGTATTAAGAAAAAATATTAATTTGAAGTATGATCATTCAGATGAAATGATGCGATGATAGATAATGAATACAAAAGATGATATGGATCTTTTCATAAAGGTTGAACTAAAAATTCCTGAATTGCAATGAATTTGAATTTGAATTCTTATTATTTTCCACTGTTTGAAGAAAGAAGTTATGTATTTAAACTAAGAAAAAAGTCGTAAAAATAAATAATAAATAATAAAATTTAGACGCACTTTTTAATTTTCATTTTTCAGATATAGTACAAATTGTCTTCTTTGTACACAATTTGGGTCTCACCTAATTATAGATTGAAAACGTTCCATCTACCCCCACTTAATGTTCCACCGTCTCTTTCAACGTTCGGAGCGTACATCATGCTTCACACGCATAAAAAATATAACAATTTTTAAATCCAAATCTCGGCGTAAACTAATTTATTAAAAATAATTGATTACCATGGTGTTGGCAAAAAAAAAAAGATTTTGATGGTAAAAAATTATTTATTTATTTTTAATATAAGTGCCTTCTAAAGTCTATATATATATAAAACTTATTTTTCAAACACATATTGTGGAAGGATCATTATACATACTCCTAAATAATATAGCAATAGATGAACGACTTAGAAGGACTCGACTTTGGTATTTATATATTTTTATCGTTGACTTGTTATATACATCATGCTTCACACGCACAAAAAAGAATGATTTTTTTATACAACTCTTAGGATATACCCAAATTATTAAAAATAATTAGATCGCCATTGTAGGAAAATTTATGGTCTAGTCATTTCTAAAGTCTATAAAAATTTCGTTTACTTTTTAAAATGAATATTTTGGAGGAATTAGTATACGTACTCAAAAATAGTAAGAGGTGAACGAATATTAAATTAATATTAAATAAAATAACATAAATTAATAATATAATTTTTCAACAAATAAATAAATTGAAGCATAGTATTTTTAGTAAAAAAATAGAATTATAGCTAAATTATGATGCAATAAAAACGTAAGAATAAAAAAAAAAAACCTTTGCTGAAGCATTTAATTCAATAGGGGAAAAAGGGAAGGAATGGGAAAAGTGCGAAAGTGTACAGAATTGAAATTCCAAACGCTAATTTCGAAGACTTTGATTCCACTTTGCTTTGAAGAAGGAATTATTATCAGTCATCAATATCAGCAACAACTGGATAAGATCTCCAACTCATTGCTGACTAATTTCCATTTTCCATTTCTTCCTTCAAAATCATTCAAATTTTCCAATATCTCACATCTAATCCCATTCTTTCACTATTTTCATATCCTTTTTCAGCACACTAAAACATACCCATCTCAAATATAAGTTACTTTTAATTATTTTTATATATATTAAAAGAAATTCTTAAATTTTTTTTCAAATTTTATTTATTTTTAAAATTTTTTCATAATTAAATATTATATCTGTCCAATAATAAATTGTATTACCTATATTTATTATAGGAGGGAATAACATTTTGTCCCTAAAACAATAATCAAGAATTGTATTCAGTTTTTGAACATTTAATGTGAGGTCCATTTTATATTGATGGATATTGATGTTATATATATATATATATATGTGTGTGTGTGTCTCCCCAATCTAGGGTGATTACATATATATATATTTTTTCTATTTCATATTATAAAAAAATAAATGAAATTCTTTTATCTCATAATATAAAATAACATAGTTTTATTTCCTATTTTTACCCTTTATTAAAACTACTTCCAATTTTGAATATAAAAAAAAAAATAACTACCTCATGATTCTTAAGAAAATTAGTTAAAAGTAGTTAATTTTTTTATTAGTTGTGCTCTCATTTTTTCCACCTACTCCCTCCGATTTGTTTTATTAATCACATTTTAGAAGATTTTATTAGTCCTATATATAAGTCATGTTGCATAGATTTCTGAAGCATTAATTATTTTATTTAAAAATACCCTTATTTAATTGTGAGAAAGAAAATGAATTGTTTAAATTTCTGGTATTTATTATAGGGTAAAAATGGAAATTACATTATTTTTAATATAATTTTAATAATGTAACAAATTTTTCTTGGTTTAAATAAAATAGTTAAAAGTAACTAATATTAAAAAATTAAGGGAGTACTCAATAACATAAGAAATGGAGGGAGTACTCAATAACATAGCTGCATCAACTTAGTCTTCCTCAAATTCATCCACTTATAATATATATAACTCTATAAGTTGCCCAATTTCAACAATTTATTTTGAAATATACTTATTAAATTAAATAAAAAAACTTATGAGAATCGAAAAATCAATCATAAACTTCTGACCCACATTCATTTTGATTTGATTCACCATAAGCAACCACTCCAAGTGCGACCTCTCAACAAGTTCATTATCCATTAATTTGATATAGAGACGCCCAGCCAGACTATTTTCACACAAAATAACTATAAATATATATATACACACACACATATATTATTTATATAATTTTTTTTGTGAAAATATATATATGATTGGTTTAACGTTGGTATTTGTAATCGGACAGTGCTATGTGATACCTCCTAGGAACTATCATAGAATTAACTATGACAATCCACAATCCAACTAATTTCCTCCTCCTCCTCTTCTTTACTTTTTTTCTTGCCAGTGTTAATCAATGTATTAAAGACTGCATTGGCTATTAAATTGGATGAGACAATAGTTCAAAGTTCAATGGTCAGATCGGAGTTAGATCAATTGTGAATAAATTGATATATGTTAAATAATATAGATGAAAAATATAAAAAATATGTATCCATAATCATAAAATTAACATTCAATTTAGGATAAAAATAAATTTTTTAATTTTATATATCATATAGAAAATTTAAAATATTATTAATAAGTTTTACAACCTAATATTAAAATCTAAACAAGTTAATATTCATTTACAATTATATTTTGAATTAAAAAAATTAATTAACATTTTATTTTTATATTATTTGTTAAGTAAATTTATCATTATTAATAATTATATATTATAATAATATTTACATAATACTATAATATAGAAAAAAAATTATACAAAAAATAAACTATTTATTTCTAAAAATAATGTTATTTTATATATAAAAAAAAGAAACAAATTCAAACCAATTTTGTACCGGTTCTTGACTGGTTCAACCGATTTTGTACTGGTTTGTTCCTGGTTCTAAAACTGACAGATCTTCAACTATGACCAGGCTGGACCTAAGACTAATTCCTGGTTGGACCAGCCAATCCAATCCGATTTTTTCCGCACTAGTATTAATACATTGATTGAATCCTATCTAATGAAAAAAGAGGGAAAAAAAAACAGAAGAAAGCATGAGTAAATAAATGAGTTTACTAGCATGAATTAAATCAGGTATAATGAACTTGATATCTCTTAATTCTTAAATAAAGTTGATTTTAATAAGGGAGTATTGATTCTAGTGAAAGGTTTTAATGGTTGGGATCATGGCTGTCAGACTCGTGGGTCAACTCGGCGAGTTGATGTGTTCACATCCACTTAGTGAGTTAACACTAAACCAAACTCGGTCCCTAACAGACTCGGCTAAACTCGTGATTAGCTCACATGGAATTGTTGAAGTGGGTCACACGGCGTGTTAGGAGCGTGTCATATTACTGTGTAATTTAACAAAATGGGTCACCGTCTAGAATCGAATCTAAGTTACTTAGAAGGTGGCCTTTGCCATTGTGCTTGAGTTGTTTTTTATCTGCTATAAGCATTACTTTTTATATATAATAAAATTATATTGTAACCAACCTCTTGCAAGTTACTTCCACGAGGAAAACTATTAGTAACTCGCTTCTTCATACAAAATTCAAGGGAGACTATAATAAAGATATCAAGCAAGAAATAATTAGGTGAGATAAAGTTTTAAAATAAACATAAAACGATAAGATAAATTCGTACTTCAATTATATTGAAATTTATATTAGTAACTCGCTTCTTCATACAAAATTCAAGGGAGACCATAACAAAGATATCATGCAAGAAATAATTACGTGAGATAAAGTTTTAAATTAAACATAAAACGGTAAGATAAATTTGTACTTACATTATATTGAAATTTATACATCAAATACTCTATATTATAAAATATCAATAATTTGTCTAAATTAGCCAAATTCAGATTATATATTAGTCATTTTTTGTATGTTACATTTTACTGCATCATTGGAATTTAAATTTAGTTATAAATCACACCCTACACATTTTTATCACTAAGGATACCTCATATAATCTTTAAAAAGTATTTATTATTAATAGAGGTAAATTCTTATGATTTTATGATACGAATTTATGTTACGAGTCTATTTTATTTTCATGAGTTTTCCTAAACTTATGACTTTAACAATCTTGACTGAGATCACTTAAGTATGATGTCTTGGCTTCAAAATCATGTGGATATAATTATTATAAAAAAAATTGAGTTCATTTTTTATAAATAAAAATCCACGCAAATAGAACTTCTTATATTAATTAGATATGAGTTAGATATTGGATTGTTTTCACATTAAAAAAAAATATAATTAATATTAATTAGAATATGCTGATATTCTTAGTAGATTTAAATTAATCAATATTTTATTTTTATTTCAAATTATTTTTAATTTTATAATTAAGAATATTTATTTTGTTTAGTTAAAATGAAAAAATTCAAGAAAAAACGATATAGATCAAAATGGAAAAGTAAACAACACAATAAATGGTGTTATTTTTCAATATTAAGAAATTAATATTCAAAATCAGGTATCTCTATTTTTTCCCATAAAATTGGGACTCATCGTTCCAATAGAATCCATATTTTTTCTGTGCGGGTTAATATCGGAATCTTTCCCGCAGATGCCTCCCTCCTCCGGTCTTGGATGTGGGGGCAAGCGATCTGGTTCTATTTTACAATCTTCAGTTTAAAATATAAAAAAATAAACAATCATATCACTAGAATAAAAAAAATAGTTACATATTATAAATATATCATAAAGAATTTTTTTCACAAATATTCTCATTTAATTCTTTTCATAAATCAAAATTATAAATAAATATCTCTCTTTCTTAACTCTAATTATAGAAGTAACTCTATTTTAATCATGATAAAATTATAAAAGATACATTAATTAATTAGACAAAACTCATTTATCTTTTATATTTTAGAATAAAAAAAATGCCCTCTATATTCTGAATCAGAGCAAGTATCTTTTTTTCGAATGGCAAGATGTTACAGTTATGTTATTTATTTGTATTATTCGGCTTACCATAAAAAAAAACAAGTATCACGAATTTAAATGGATTATTTCAATCTGGAAAATGGTATATACTTTTTTCAACATAACTTGATGATAATACAAAAATCTACTCCATTTGTTTACATTTACAAGGTATTTTTAATCATTGTATATAAATTAAATATGATAATTAATAATTAAAAAAAAACTCTATCCTTTTTTAAGTTACCCTCATGAATTATAGTTAATCTCATGATCATGAATTAAATTTCTTAATATTAATTAAATTACATCCTTCTCTAAAAATATTTTGGATATAAGAAAATTAAATACAATATATAATCCATAAAATGTCTTATGTTATGAAATATGGATTTCTTATAAATATACCTTATAAATTGAAATGGAGATTGTAAACAAACCCAATATTTAAGTTGATTTATCTTCTCAGTGGGAGACAGAAATGTTAAAAAAAAAAATAGTTGAGCTAAAGATAAAAGTATTTAATTATTTATAGATTACATATTCCTCACATTGGCAACTAGACTTATTTTTTCCCCTCTCGGCCACTATATCAACATCTACATTCAAATCCATACGATCAATCTTCGTTGACCATTAAATATCTAATTTAATCCAGCACAGAGTTGATCTTATTTTGGTGTGAAATTAAGTTTGAAAATTTATTGTAATGAAGAATAATTGACTGTTATTATAGCATATCTTTTGTCATTTTTTTACTAATACTTTCTCTATTATATATTATAAAGTATTTTATATTAATTACAAGAAAATTATTTTTTATCTGAAATCAATACAAAAAGTACTAATATTTTCCATTTTATCCTTATTAAATATCACATTCTATTATTATTATAGATTATAAATGAGGAGTAAGAAATAATTAAAGACATAAATAAAATAGAAAAAAATATCCAATATCCTATATTTTAGACGAAAAACTTGTCATATAAAATATTGTATAATACGAATGAGAGGAAGCATTTTTTATCATTATTCTTATTAATATAGGAATATATAATTTGTTTCCTTATCTAACCACAAATATTAAAATTAGGCATGGGTCTTGTACAATTACATGAAATTTAAAATAAGTTACACTGTTTATTTGTAATAAATGATTTCTTATAAATTTTAATTAATATTTTGATTCATAGTTATTACTTATAGATTTTAATATATATATATATTGATATTGATTGGGATTTCTAATCACCTACTAATTAATTCCTTAAATGTTTCTTTAACCTATAATTTTTTAACTTTGGGACGTGATATATTGTTTGACAGATAAGATTCTTTTGGCCAGAACAATATTGCGTTAACTGATATTAATTTAACAAATCATAATAAGCGCCTAATCAAAAGTCAAGAGCAATAGTAAATCATAAAATTATTTTCTTTTTTTTGAAATTTTAAATTATTCAAATTAAATCAGATTTACTATTCATTTTTAATTTTTTTAATATTTATAATTTATAAAAGTAATTGTAATTATTAATTTAAGAAATAATACTAAATTACTGTAATTTAGAGAAAGATGAAATTTTTTCAATTGTTAATTATTATTCTTGGTTCATATGTAATAGTTAAAATTTTTTTATAATCTGAAATAATTAATAAATATATAAATCAATCCACCCACTTAATACTCAATCTTTTCTTTCTAAATAATCACTTCATCATCAATTAATTACCAATAAATTACATAAATTCCCGTAATTAGAGACCACTAAAGGACAAAACATGCTGTAACTGCGAATTCCAAAAATACATTGTGGATACGGAGGAAGAGGAAGAGAGAGAAACTTAGCTGTCAAAACTGTGTCGTTTTACCAATCGTCACCGTACAAGTCATTTTATCCTGCTCTAACCGGCAATTTTCGGTAATCTCTGACACATTAGCCGAGCTGGAGGAACAACTTCTCTCTCTACTCTGTACACTTCCCTACCTAGCTATCGTTCTTCTCTCGTTATAAATATCAGCTTTGGAAGTCAAGTTCATTTTTTCGCTTCTTCTCCCCAATTTCCATTTCTTCTCGACCAGCGTTTCCCGGCGAAATCGCCGGCTAACAACCATAGCATCCGCCACCGGATAATCTTCTCCGCCGCCATTCCTGTTCATCCAGGTTCGCTCCTCCACATTTGACATGTGAATATATTGCAGTGCATTTGTCTTCTGGATGCTGCTTCAGATCTGTCCTTTTCCCGGTGTACGAATATATTGGGCTCGTTTCTATGATATGTCTTGCAAATTGAACTGTTTGATGCCAGCTTCTCATTTTTATTTCTCTGACTGGTAGTATAAGGGCGATTTTCATTTTGTCTAATGGATCTTGATGTGTTTCTTTGCATCAGTATCTCTATAAGTGAATTTCTCGATTGTCTGATAGTACTGTATGTCTATTTAGTCGGGTTTTTACAGTACTTTGCAACTCTGATCTTGTTGATAGACGTAAAACTTTCCATTTTGGCATTGGGCCTTTTCTTTGTCCAAAATAAGGTGTTCCCCTAATTTGTCATTTGTTGTTTCATTATTTTCTTAAATAAATCTATCATTTATGATGATACAGTTGACAGTAATATTAGGTAGTTTGTGTAGGCTAAAAGTTGAATGTATTCTTTGTTTGCCTTTACGTAAAGCCTGATATGCAGAGGCTATCATATGTAGAATAGTTGCAATCAATTAGATCATTTTGCATGTGACTCATGCATATGCTTTAAGTTTCTGATGTCATTATTGGCTTTGTACCTTCTAGGTTTGGACTTTATTCATTTATTTTATTTTATTTTTATGTTTGACTTTTGAGCATTTTATATTTTGGCTGTAGATCTCTATTTCTGATAAAATCATTTAGCTATTGGAGGAGTGTAGAAAATGGACGGGACTCTAGGACTTAGAAATGTTGGCTCACACTGCTCTATCTCTGAGATGGATGATTATGATCTCTCGCGACTCCTTGACAAGCCAAGGTTGAATATAGAGAGACAGAGATCATTTGATGAAAGGTCACTCAGTGAACTGTCAATTGGTCTCACAAGAGGATTCATTGACGACACATACTCACCTGGAGGAAGATCTGGTTTAGACACACCTGCTTCATCAATGCGGAATTCATTTGAGCCTCATCCGATGGTTGCTGATGCTTGGGATGCCCTGCGAAGATCTCTAGTCTCTTTAAGAGGCCAACCAGTTGGCACTATTGCAGCTATTGATCATCAATCTGAAGAAGTTCTAAACTACGATCAAGTAAATTTCTCCAATAATATTGAAATGCATTTCCATTGCTGAGTCTAATATACTCCCTCCAGTCCTATATATAGGACCTTTATCTTAATCCTGAATATAAGACTCTTTACAATATATGAGGTGATATTTATTATACATGTCCAAAAAATGCCTCTATTTAATGTATTCAAAGAGAAAAAAAGAGAGATTAAATAAGGGTAGTTTTGGAAAAATGTTGGGATTTTCGGAGAAATCGAGGTAGTTAATTAGTTTTAACTTCCCTTCTTAATTCGCATAATTCGGTTAAAATAGTCTTATATTAAGGACTAGAGGGAGTATTTTTTTGTGGATGTTTAATTTGAAACTACAAACATATTGGTTTTTGACAAGTAATAAGTTGTCATCAAATCTGGAACGTCATGATATGTGGAAGTGACTGCAAACTTTACATGGCATATGATTTGTAACAACTTAATCGAGATATGATAACTGATGTTTCCTTTTGACAAAAGAAGTTTGGACATGGAGTTGCTAGCATAATTTTGAATGACATTTTCACTTGAATATCTGGTCTAAACCTAGTAAATACGAAGAATTAACATAACTGACGATTTTGAATGTTGGAATGTATAGTTTAGGTTAGTGTTTTAGTAACAATTTCCTATGAAATCTGAGTGATAATTTTAGGTATGCAAAGATCAAACAAAGAGTCAATCTAGATTCATTGAAAGATAGTATATAACCGCCAATTGTTTTCTGCATGTGTGATTCTCATAAGCCATAATGACCTTATGTCCATAATTCTTTTAACTCTTATCATATCTTAATTGTTACTAGTGAAATGCCTATCATATTTTTATAAATGTATGTGATGGATTGTATCATTATAGATGTAGTTGATAGATAGTTTCTGTCTATGATAAGGTGTAGGTTAAGAGGCTTTTGGCTTTTGAATTAGCACTGGCTTCTGTATTAACACTTTGATGCAGATTTTTAACGAAATTTATGAAGAGTATTCAATGAAATGTTTTATTAATCATTTCATTTTTCCTTTCTAGGTTTTTGTTCGTGATTTTGTGCCTAGTGCTCTGGCCTTTTTGATGAATGGTGAACCTGATATAGTTAAGAACTTCTTATTGAAGACACTTCACCTTCAAGGCTGGGAAAAAAGAGTAGACCGATTTAAGCTAGGCGAAGGTGTAATGCCTGCTAGTTTTAAAGTCCTTCATGATCCTGTTAGGAAAACAGATACCCTTATTGCAGATTTTGGTGAAAGTGCAATTGGACGAGTTGCTCCAGTTGACTCTGGATTCTGGTGGATCATTCTGCTTCGTGCCTACACAAAGTCTACAGGGGATATAACTCTGGCTGAATCAGCAGAATGTCAAAAGGGAATGAGACTTATATTGACTCTATGTTTGTCAGAGGGTTTTGATACATTTCCTACTCTGCTTTGTGCTGATGGATGCTGCATGATTGATCGAAGAATGGTAAGCCAGATTCCAATCATTTGTTTTAACTGAAAGCTTTCTTCTAGCTGCTAAATTCCCAATTCCATAATAGCTGATAAGTGTCCCCTGTCATCAAAATTAATTTGATTTAACTGATGACATCTACTGTTGTCGTGCAAAATTGCATGCATGATCAATTATGAAACTCTAGTTTTCATCACCATAATGTGATAATTTACAATTGTTACAAATTAAGCAGATATTTTTTGTCAACCCATCTGTGGTTGCTAATGTGTATTTGAAATTGGTTTTGGTATCATTTTTATTCTTTTAGTAGCACACACTATAGTGTTCCTTTGAAGTAGCATAAAAGTGTTGAATGTAGAGATGTGATGCAATGGAAGCAGCTGTCTTGAGTGACAGCATTTTTTGTTTTTAAGCTGAGAAGGCAAGAATAGCTTATTTCTCAGAATTGCTTATTAGATTTATATCTGGGCCATTTCCTTTTCTTTTCTCTTCTGAGGAACTGAACAATATTCTATGAATCATTCAGCTTTCTTTCTATCTATGCATTGTTTTTTGTGAAAAGTATTTTATTTTAATTTTCTGACATTTTCCATGTCCTTCTCACATTGATGAGTTCACCCTGCTGACCTTTTTGTAGAATGTAAACTGTAAAATGTATTAGTTCTTGTTTTCTCAGTATGTTATGAATTGTGGTAAGGTATATGTCATGGAGTGTGTCTAGGTTGGTTCAAGCGTTCATACTAGTTTGGTGAATGATTTAAAGTTTGAACTATCTAAGTAATTTAAGGCATGCAAACACACACATCAAATAGTGGCTTCCCCTTCCTTTCCTTATAAATAATATTATGAATATGGATAGATAATTATAAAGGATAAGTAAGACTCTTCAAAACTAATGAAGTCTATGACTCTAAACAATGACGAACTCATGCTTTTGATAAACTCCTAATGCATTAGGAGCTCAGTTAGTATCTTAGATAGGTTTCTCAACATTCTCCTTGCTCTACTTGTTGGATAGATTTGATAATAAAAAGCTATATAAGCTGTTTTCATATAGTTATAATATGTGCTTAGCATTAGACAAGAACCATTTCATGGAAACTGGATATGCCTTTTATTGTTGAGTCAGAAGTTCCATCTTATTTATGTTGTTGCTGTAGTTGATCTCTAAGAGTTAGGATTTCTCTTGCTTGTAGGAGTTTGTTTCATTGTCAACACCTACAGTTTTTAATAATATAAATAAAGGGCACAAGGCCCGAAGTTTCTCACTTTAGATCCTTAATTCTGGATGATGTGAATATTTTACAATTTCTCTATTTTTTAATTTTTCTTGTGTTCTGGATCAGTTTTAGTTTCTAATGTTACTCTTATTCCATTATTAGATATCATATATGATTTACAAGTGCTTCAAGTAAGCTTTCACTTATAAATTCTGGGGGCTTGATTGGCTTGCAAGTTTTTATTAGTTACTTTTTTTTGTGTAGGGTGTTTATGGCTATCCTATAGAAATTCAAGCACTTTTCTTTATGGCATTGAGGTGTGCTTTGTCAATGCTGAAACATGATGCTGAAGGGAAAGAATGCATCGAGCTTATTGTGAAGCGTCTGCATGCTCTAAGTTATCACATGAGGAGTTACTTTTGGCTGGACTTCCAACAACTAAATGACATTTACCGGTATAAGACTGAGGAATACTCGCATACTGCAGTAAATAAGTTTAACGTTATTCCTGATTCAATCCCAGAATGGTTATTTGATTTTATGCCAACACGAGGTGGCTACTTTATTGGAAATGTCAGTCCTGCTAGGATGGATTTCCGGTGGTTTGCTTTAGGCAATTGTGTTGCAATTCTTTCATCTCTTGCTACTCCAGAGCAAGCAATGGCTATAATGGATCTTATTGAAGCCCGCTGGGATGAGTTGGTTGGAGAAATGCCTTTAAAAATATGTTATCCTGCAATAGAGGGTCATGAGTGGCGAATAGTTACTGGTTGTGATCCCAAAAATACCAGATGGAGTTACCATAATGGAGGATCTTGGCCAGGTTCTTCCCTCATCTCCTAATATTTAATTATACAAAATAAATTTAGCTTGGAGTGTGGTGTGGTTAACTTGATAATTTTGAATTTAACAAATCTTCGCTCAGGACTATTGATCTAGTTTATTATTGTAGGAGATGTTATTGGGGTTAAAGTGATCTATAATGATAATTAACGAAAATTCCTGGTATACCTTTGCACGTTGACCTGATTGCAGTCCTTGCTTGTTTATTGGGTTTTTCTCTGGATGGCCTAAAGTAAGTTTTAGGGTAAGGGTGTTTAGGTCTGATTTGATAAAAGTCCTTTGCATTGACAAACTCTCTTGATTTTTTGAATCTTATGTTTTCCTTTGAATGTTTAAACCATCACTAGCTTGATCGTTTATACATTATTTTCCTTGCTAAATAAAAGTCAATCCATTCCAAGTTCAGCTGATCTCTCTTTTAGAAGAGCTTCTTCCTATAATCAGTAGTTTTTTGTTTTGATTTTGTCAATTTATCCTTCTATGTACTTCCGTTTATCATAGGAATAAAGTTAGTTGCCAGTACCATTTTTATCCGAGTTCATAACTAAGTTTTATTGACCCAAGTGTTTTTTTTTGGCCATGATGCTTCTCGATCATTGTTTGAAGCATCATGATTAGATTTAGGATTCAATTTTCTCGGCTATGTGACATGCCAGTTTTTAGCATTCACCAAGATGTCATACATTATTCCTATCCTGTATATGTAACTGGCACTTAGCGACGTCATGAATATATATTGATGTTACTGAAGGAGAATTTGTGGAATGCACTAGTTGTATTTTCTAAATGTGAAAAACATTGAAAATGAAAAAACAGGAATCTGTGGAATTATAGTTCTGTTCTTATTATTATCATTATTATTTGTTAAGATGATACTTGGGAACCAGAACCACCGTTAAATTTTATCAATATGTTTTACAATGAAATTGCATGGCACTGATGGCCTTCCCTGGGGTCTTTTGTTTTCTTTTGGCTTCTTGCTCTTGATTGCAGTGCTCTTGTGGCTGCTAACGGCTGCTTGCATCAAAACGGGACGACCACAAATAGCGAGACGGGCAATAGAGCTTGCCGAGATTCGATTGCTGAAGGATGGGTGGCCTGAGTATTACGATGGTAAACTGGGTAGATATATTGGCAAACAAGCAAGAAAATACCAAACATGGTCTATTGCAGGTTATCTGGTGGCAAAGATGATGCTGGAGGACCCCTCACACCTGGGGATGATTTCTCTAGAAGAAGATAAGATGATGAAGCCATTGATTAAGAGATCATCTTCATGGACTTACTAAAATTCTCAAAAATTGCACAAACAAACAAAAGAGAAACTTAAAAAGGTTAGAGATTATGTTATTTCAATACGGCACTATTCTTGGCAATGTCCTTCTTCTTTGTAGGCTTTGATTCAAAGTTTGGTTCATGTAAAATTGCGGCTGCTGAGATTAGCATCTCGCTTTTCCCAAAAAAGGAAAAAACACTCCGGCTCTTTTTTCCCCCTCTAATTAAAAGTTCTATGCCATTGTTCCACTTCCCGATGGGATTCTTATATTTATCCAGCAGGTGATTGCGTTGTTAGGTAAAAGAAACTGCCTTCAGCACAACGAGTTCCTCTGTGTATGTTGGTTCTAAATATTTTATATTATCAGTTAACCCAGTTTTTGGGTTTTCGGCCAGAATATCCGTTAACCCAGTTAATTAGCGCTTGTTCAGTTTTTTCTTTCCGGGGTGTTTTTTCCTTTCAGCCCATTTCCTTCGCTTTATTCCAAGGTAAAATTGATGTTGACATATCTAATTTTATCGAATAACAACTATATTTGATGCTCGGGTATTTTTTTTTTATGCAACTATACTGTATTTGACAATTTAAGTTGAGGTAGCTCTTCTAAAATATATATATATATATATACATATTTCATTCATAATATTTGAATGGAGAATCTTACTTAAAAAAATTAAATTTCTTGCATTAGAATCAATCATCATTTGCTTTTAGTCTAACATCAAATCAACAGTTTTGCTTTATCTTTCAAATACTTTTCTTACGACATATTTACGATAAGTGAGTTTTCTTTCTTATAGAAGTTAAAAATATAAATATGATGTTTATTACATCTTTATTATTATTTAGCAGCAATTAGATATTTTTCATGGATAATAACTTAAAAAATTCTTGAAAATTTTATTTATCATTTAAATATTTAAGCTGAAATATATAAAAATATTAAAAGAATAAAAATAAAGTTACATAGAGTGAGATAAAATATGTGAAGAAAGTCCAAAAACATAAGAGAATGCATGGAACTCGAGAAGTTGAAAAACTGAAATATATTAGCGCAACTTATTAATGTTTATATTCTTTAATATAAGAAAAAAATATCAAATCACATAGATTAAGAAAAAACATTGAAATCATTAAATTTATCATAAATATATAATAATTTTTAAAAATATCTTCATTTAATACTAAAAACTTTTATTATGTAATTAATAAGAATGAATCATATTAAATTATTTCTCAATGCTAATTAGAAGTATTTTTGAAAAAAAAATTAAATGCACCAAACTAGACAACCCTCATATTTTGAAATAAGAAAAGTTCCCCAAATATTTCTTATATTAAAGAACGGTGAGAGTATAAATTTTATATTGAATATTGATTACTCTCCTGGTTTTAAATATAAGCAATTTTGAAGGGGAGGGTTGATCTAAAATATAAGCAAAAAATATAGATTGCTGTAGCAATAAATGTGGTATTTCCAAAATACCCCTCATCAAATTAATAAGCATTAATTAATCTAGTATAAAGGAAAACACCGTTAATTGAGAGTAATTTTTTTATAAAAAAGTACTATATTTTATTATAAATTAAATTACCTTAACTAATTTCATTTGTTTGTGTAAAGTCTTTTTTTCTTATATTTGAGGCTCGAGGGAGTTTTTTTTTAATGATTTAATAGGTATTTTTATTCACAAAATCATATTTTAATTGTTTTTATCTCTGTTCCATTATCAAACAATTTTCTAAAACAAGTTTTCACTCATTCAAAAAAAAAACAACCTTTAATGGCGTGTTTGCTTTGCAAGAATTGGTTACCAAGGGAAAAGGAATATGACAGCCTTTTGCCCATGTTTTACTTTGACCATGTCTTACTTTGTATGATTTGATTATTTTTCCAAGTCCCTTCCCATAAAAGTTGCAACAATTTATGTTAGGTTTGGTTGATAGCAATGATCATTGTAGGGAATGGAATAATGGTTGGATTCCAATCACACGTATGTTTGGTTGGCAGATTACACTCTCATTCATTTCAACATGAGAGCCCATTCTTTCATATGATGTAGACACAATGAGTAATACTCGAGACACCTATATGTACAGTGAAAATGAAAAACTTGAATAGAACCAAGTTGAAATTAAAAGAGTTACGACTCTTGATGTCTTGCAACAATATCCCTAACTTTAGATGATACCAAAGATTGATTATTTTCATGAATAAGCCATGAACTTGTATTTCTAGAAGAACATAATGATGTACACAAACTCACAAGTTTGCAAGAAAATTCACTTTTTTTTTCTATAACTTTCATTTTGGACAAAGGAAGTATTTATAGAGACACCTACTTGACATAAGAGAACAAGAAAACGTGAAATTACTTGACCCCTGAGACCATATCCTTGGTAGGTAGCAAGAATCTCACAAAATAAGAAACTTTTGACTCTTTAAGATCCTCTAAAATATTTTAACTTACTAATCAAGAGAGAACATCCTTAAAAGTACTAAAATACACTAATTAGGAAATCAATATATGGTAAGGATGCCAGTTTTATGAAGGGAGCTGAAAAGTGATTCCTTTCAATCCAAAACATTCCTAATTTATGAGCCACTTGTGGGTTAAATGGTTATAATGGATCTAAAATACTTAAATTACTAATTTGGGTACTTTGAAATATAATTAGTTATCCAACAAAAGGCTCAAAACAAATGGGCTTATTAAAATTAATCAACTTCTCCCCAATTAACACAAACTAAATAATTAAGACATAACAAAGGCTAAGTCCAAAATAATACAAATAATTAAGAACAATGGGTTATAAGTGATGCTTTGGTGGATTAAGTGAGCTCTTCAAGAATCATGCCACTTGAGACTTGATTCTTTTGGTCTTGGGCTTACAACAAAATCGTCATGCTTCTTGAGCTATAATAAGACGCTATCTTCATGGAAGAATTTGATTTCAAAGATGCCTAGTAATCTTTAAGGTAAAATGGTCACTTCTCTTACAACTCCATAATTAATCCTTGCAAAGCTTACTTTATGACTTTGGGTCGAGCTCTTATCATTGGGTCTCCAATGTCTTCCAAAGAATCTCTTAACACATTACTTCTCCATAATTGCTTAGCTCCTTGATTCCTATCACCATACATGGGGGAATCACCATTCCATTTCACAGGTAATGGAAGAGAGCCCCATTCAAGGAATGCTTCAATGTCTGAAATACCCTTCTATCATCATGATGTTTACAAAACTGATGTGATGTAATGTAATCATTTATTTATATACCACTTTTTTAGCCCTTCTAGCCACCATTCGTGTAGCCAACATCGATGCTGATGATTATTTTCTAATTCAAGAATTGTTTTGTAATTGAAATATTATTTAATATTAATAATTTAAAATAATCATTTAATTTTTAATTGTTTAAATTTTTTTTTGCACATTATGGATTGATATTTTAATATATTGTATTGAGTAAATGTAGAAAATATTAATTTTATTAATAGCAAATATTTTAACATATTTTATTCTAGGGACATTATTATTGAATCAACTACATATGTTCATTTCTTTCCGTAACATGCCAAACATATGTATCTCATTCCATCAAATTGTATTCTCATTCTCATGTCCATTAGAGTATTT
Organism: Adenanthera pavonina; assembly: GCA_026686845.1. Taxonomy (NCBI): domain Eukaryota; kingdom Viridiplantae; phylum Streptophyta; class Magnoliopsida; order Fabales; family Fabaceae; genus Adenanthera; species Adenanthera pavonina. Next base: position 43,807,259 of record JAIVEN010000001.1, on the reverse strand, counting down.
TATGAACTAACCGAGTTCGATTGAATCAAGGAATGTACTGCAGATAAATGGAAAGGAGTTTGCTCTACTCATATAAAAGAAAGATTTATTGAAACCCTACTCAGTAAAGGTAATTTAATCAATTGTTATTATATGTTTTCCATTCCTATCACATTTCTACATTACCAAACATAATAATGTAAAAATATTCCTAATTTGTTATCTTATCTAAAACATATAAAATGAGATTTTAAGTAATACATTTCATTTCATTCTCATTCCCATTTCTTTTTTCATTCCTTTATTATTCATTCCAACATAACAAACACGTCCCCCTTCCCTAAAGAAAAATCTAAAACTTTTGAAAAGGAAAAAAAAATCCGCAACTTGACCAAATGGTTGGGCCATGACGCACATTGAACTCTGCTATTGAATCTTGCTTTTGGAAGTGGCCTAAATAATCTCGAGTGCACTAAGGTTAGGCAACTATCCCACGTTTGATGGACCCAAAAACACTCTAAAAATAATTAGTTTTTGTTTTATAATTTATATGGCACCTATCTTGTTTTAAAATATAAGATATAAATAAAAGTTATTTAATATATTTAATATTTTTTTAAAAAAATATCTCTAATTACAATTTGTTCTCATTAATTACATGATAAAAGTTATTAACATTAAATAAGGATATTTTTTAAAACTATTTTGTATTTATAATAAATTTAATAATTCTAATTATTTTTCTTGGTTTATGTAACTTATTTATTTGTCCTTTATATTAAAGAAGAGGGAGTATTCAACTTTATTTGATTCAAATTTCATATTTTAATTCCCCCTTATTTTTATTTTTCATATTTTAATTATTTTATACCATTTTTTGCAACAAAATTGGTAGGAAGAGAAGGCATTCCAATCTTAACGGTCAGGGCACCACTAACATGTTAGAGATGTCAGTAAATACCCAACCTAAAAAATTGTTGTATAAGCTTAAATCACAAGTAATTTTACTTAGTTGTAATTATTCAATTAGCATCCGGATTTGGTCCAAGAAAAAAATCTCTAAGTATCAAAGGATCGTCTTTTTTTAAAAAAATGTCCATCAAGAAAGATTTTGAATAATTTTAAGAGGACTCGAACTCACTAATTGGGAAGGCATAAACTCTGCTTTGAACTCTTATCCATTGTTGGTAAAAAAAAACATAAAAAATAAAACTTCTATCCATTTATTCCAATATGTGTTGGCACATTCATATACTTTAGCAGTAGGTTTCTTTTGGCTCTTTCCCTTTTACTGCCCAAAAAAAAAAGAAACTTGAAGAAAAAATCATAGGAAAAAAAAGCCGTTTTTGATGTCTCCTTATCAAAACTGTGGGACTCACACTCAGATATTTGTCCAACAAACGTATAGAGCAATTATTTCCCCCTCTGCCTTTCAACTTTCAACATGCAATCCAAATCTTCTGAAATGTTCCATCTTTCAAATGAAAAAGAAAAATGGATGAGTATCACTTGTGTCCCTGAAAATATCACATAAATTTAAGGTGATCTAAGTTTTACATCTTTGTGCAAAAATTGTAAAATATAAAATAACGTATGAGTGTGTCATTAAAATAATAAAGGGTTTTGCTTTGCTCTCTTATTTTTTGAGTTGGAGGGATTGTTGTATTATTTGATTCTTGATGCTCCCTTCCCGTTGAAAAAATATAAATACACAAACTTCAAAAACATAATTTTAGTCCTTCAACTTTTTACTTGGTTTTATTTTAGTCTCTTTATTTAGTTTCCTTTTAATTCTTTAGTTCTTTATTTAGTTTCCGTATTACTAACACTATTAATGTTAATTATGTTGACAAAAAATATTAACAAAGCATTTTCAAATGTTTGACAATGCACTTTCTAATATTGATATATTTATTCAAGTTATTTTTTATGATAAAAAATTCTAATATTAAGGTTTTTGTTTAGAAATTAGTTATTTGTAATTATTTTTTCAATTTAATTTAATCTAAGATTAAGGAATACAAAATTATATTAATAACTTGACTATAAAGATTGACATATCAGCATTGAACAATACTTTGTCAACATGTGAAAATGTTTTGTAACCAATTTTTGTTAACATAATTAACAATGTTAAAAATAATTAAACTTTTGATTATATTTTAAAAATTAAAAAATTAAAAAAAAACTATATAAAGTAAGGGAATCAAAGTAAAATCTGATGTAAAATTAAGTAACCAAATGTTTGCTTTTGCCAAAGATAAAGTATGAGTGAGATTTTGTATACTCTTTTTATTTAAGTTTATTTTATAAAGTTTAGATTTTATACAATCTAAAATTTTCAACCACTTTTGTCCAAAAAAGTTTAAAAAAAGTTCTCTACCACTAACTGAATCAAACCGTCACAGTCATATTATAATAACAATCACCATACTTAAAAGGTACTTTAAAAGAATTGCAGGAATTGAGGGAGCCTTTTATATTAAATCAATGTATAATAATGTGGTCGGAAAGCTAAGGATAGAATAAGAGTCACTGCTTGACCTTCCCAATCTTATGATTTTGTCACCACAATTTGGACAACTTTGCCTCTTTTTCTAACTAGCAACACTCTATATATAAAAATAAAATGTTTCTTTTTAATCTTTTTGATAAAGGTTACGCTATATAAACATGTTTCTTTAAGAGTATAATAATATAATATTAAACTGTAAAAAATTGACAGGATATAATTTTATGAAAAAGTTTAAAAATAAAACCTAAAAAAAGTTTAAATTAGTTCTCCCCTTAAGTTACGTGATTAATTAAATTTTCCTGAAATTCTATTTTTATTATTATTATTGAGTTCAACTTTTTTTACATGATTAAATTATTCTCCAAATAATGCATGTGAGTTCTCCACATCCATAAAGAACTTTTCGCGGCTCACCAGTACTCATGACAATAAATTATCATTCCTATCACTTTTTGAGTATTAAATATTATATTAAAAATTTCACCCCCAAATAATTTTGAAAGACTGGATTTTACTTATTTTTTTCTACAGCTATAAGTTTTTTTTTAAACTATCAGAACTATCTTCTAATCGAGAGTTGAAGATTAATCCTTTTGAAATGTGGTGATTACCTAAATAAGTTTTGCTTTTCCCAAGACATTTTCCATACATTTAAGTTAATTTTACTAGTGCTACAAGTATATTTTCAATTTATAATTTTAAAAATATGAATAATAAAAGTATGAGTAGTACTTTCTCCGGTCCTATATATAGGATCTTTTACCCTGATCCTAAATATAAGACTCTTTACAATATACAAAGTAGTATTTATTATACATTTTTAAAAAATGCTCCTATTAAATGAATCCAAAGAGAAAGAAAGAGAGATTAAATAAGGGTAGTTTTGAAAAAATATTGAGATTTTCAGAGAAATTGAGATAGTTAATTAGTTTTAATTTCAATTCTTAATCTGCGTGATTCAGTTAAAATGGTTTTATATTAAGAATTAGAGGGAGTATTAAATAATTTTACCAAAAAATAATTTGAAAATAATCAATATTTAACCAAAAAATCACTAATCATTTTAATTATTAAAAAATTGTTTTTATAATATTATAATGTTAATTTTATATAGAAATTTCCAAATATTAATACTTTACCCATGATGGGACCAAAGAAATATCTACAAATAAGTGTTTTTATATTAAAAAATTGGGAAAATAACTAAAAAGTGGAATGGTGTATCACTAACTCATAGTCACGGGTTTTGATGTATCTAATATCCACGGAATATAATCCACCTTTCATGCACAATATATACACTATACACCCTCGTGTCTACCCTCACAAATCCATACATACATCAATTACAAAAATGGGATCCAACCTTCTCAACTTCAATCTCGTCCTTCTATTCTTCATCTTCATCACTTTCGCCACCGTAGCCTCCACCGGAGCCGGGGGAGGAAGAAAGCTTCGTTCTTTTGAAATGAACTCCAATGAGGCACCTCAAGCTGCCGGAAGCCCTGAAGGTGGTACCGGGTCAGGTCATGGTCCAAACTGGGATTACAGCTGGGGCTGGGGCTCCACACCTGGAAGTGGGTGGGGCTACGGGTCTGGGTCCGGGCGGTCTTCGAACGGTTTTGGCAGAGGCTATGGCTATGGATACGGTTCGGGATCTGGGTCAGGGTCAGGAAGCGGCTACGGATATGGGTCAGGAGGTGCTTATGGTGGTGGCGGCGGCGGCTATGGCGGGGGAAGCGGTGGCAATCAGTTTCCCACTGATTCAAGGGACAAAAACAGCCACGGATGATTATGGGTGTCCCTCTATGTGAGTGCTCTAAATACGTTGAGGTTAATGTGTGTGAGTCTATTTTCTGTATATTTATGATGATGACTACAACTCGCCAAACCAAAAAAGAGAAAAACTCCAGCTAGCAACCAATAAGCTTTTGAGTTGAGATTAAGTGTCTCTTTGGATATCAACTACAAGTACATGGGGGAGAGTATAATTGATTATGAGAGAACTATCCAAATACATACAGTATAATTACTTATGGGATTATTTTGATAAGCAGGTAGAAACTACTTATCATAATCACTTATTTTTTTATAATTATTTATTTTACTTTTTCTTCTCAGTATCCACTTAATAATTACTTAAATTACCAAAATTCAAATATATTCTTTTTTTTTTAAATTACTTCTGAGATTAAAAATATTCAAACATAAATAACTTTTGACATAATTTATTATGAATAAACATTTATTCTCTTAATCACTTATATATAAGTTAATCCAAACATATCCTAACATGTTTGGAGAACATCATTTCTTTCATGTTTATGTTTATAAGAAGGCTAATGAATGTGTAGATTAGCTTGCTAGATGTAAGTAGGCTTTTGACTTTCAGTTTTTTTGGTGTTTTTTTTTTTATATGTACTCAGTATCTCATATTCATTTCATTTCAACTAGATGATTTATTCTTTTGGATGTTAAGTTTTACCTCCAAATATTTAATGAGACTATATTCATAAAGTTCGAATTCGAAACTTTTAGTTAAATTGGTACAATTCTCAAACTAGTTAAATTAATGTTTGGTGGTATATTTTGTTGTTTATTGATCTCTTCTAGGGTGTAGGGGGTTGATTAAGTTGGATAAATAGAATGCGTAATGTACGTTTCTATGTTTTCTCTGTACCATGGCCTTTAATATTGATATTATGTATGTGTTAATAAATAGTAATTAACTATGTGCAAATATTATCTATGTCTACTTTAACCTAAGTTGTCTATTTCTGTTAGAATTTATTTTTCGATGTAGATTTCTGTTAGAATTGTTATAAATAATTTTATAGAAGATGCCAGCTAAATACAAGCCCTTAAATGGGCGCAATTATGGTTTTCAGCATATACACGTGCACTCTGAGCCAGCACGCTGCACGTCGAATTCACAACAAATTGATCATAATAAATTATTTAAATAGACATATTATAGTATTAGTGTGCATAATTCGTTTTTCTGTATAAGGAATATATTTGAAAGAGATTAATTAACTAAGTGAACTTCTTATTTTGACCAGAACCAAGTGACGGTCAATATTAGGTGACTTAAAATAGTATAGGAATTTTAAGTGGTAAGAAATTCAATATCTCTTAAATAAAGTTTTTAATTTAAACTTTATAAATGAAAAAAATCACATTAAAAATATCATTCTTATTTAAATTTTATAATACTTGAAACTGGCCATCAAAAGAAATATATCCCAAAAAAATAGCATAAGAATTTTCTAGCTTTTGAGACAACACTACTCTCTGACATTGCTCTGGATCACAAGCAAGACCAACTTCAAAAGTTTCAAACTTTATTTTATTTTATTCCATATAAAAATTTCATGTTTTAAAACCATCAACGTTTATGAGATTTAATTCTTTCTTTTGTGACAAGAATTTTTAAATTTAGATTTTCTAACATTTAACAAGAATAATTTACGTGGTATGTCTCTCTGTTAATAATAATAATAATAAATTGTAAGATAGTACACTAATAAATAATAGTGCAGATCTTATACAACCTTGCATTTATGAAAGAATACAATAGTAGATATAATAATATGTACGTTTTAATTTTATACTCTGACATTATTTAACTATAAGTAATTAATAAAATGCATACAGAGTACACCTTCCAAAATTTTCTTCCCATGTAACACAAATTGTCAAATTAGGCTCGATCGCATGATCTATTCACTTTTGTACTTTGAGCACCAGAAAATTCACGCTTTTAAATAACTTCACATGAATATCAGTATCTCAGTAATATCTGGCCATCATTAATAATATGGATAGAATTATTAGATAATCCATAATTTTTATTAAAAAAGAATTATTAGATAACCAATCCTCTTTATATATTTGCCAAAAAACTTAAAATTAAATTATTATGTTAATAATATGGATAGAATTATTAGATAATCCATAATTGTTATAAAAAAGAATTATTAGATAATCAATTCTCTTTATATATTTGCCAAAAAACTTAAAATTAAATTATTATGTGAAGAAAACTAATTTAATATGATTTATTTGAATATTTTTTGAGCTGGATCAAATATCTCTAAGAACTCGATGTAAACCAAACCCTCTTTCCTCAATCATCCTTCTCATAATCCACTGATTTCATTCCATTACAACTAAAGCTCCCTTTGGTAGGAAGGAATAGGTGTAAGGAAATGTGAATAAATAAGGGAATGAGCTATTATCGGTGTCTGATATGAGGTATTGAACATTGATGGGAATGAGTGATTTAGGAGAATGGTAAAAGCCATGTCAGATATGGGAATGTATGATTCCGAGAGCACATTTCATGCTCATTACAACTGATGAACATCAGTGCTCATCATACCTAAGAGCCATTTAGATCAAATCTGAACAATTCTAATTCATAGTTAATTATTTTAATTTTTTTATATAACAATATTATTTTTTTAAAAAAATAATAATTATAAAATTATATTTATTTTAAATTTTTTATTTAATAAAATAAAAATATAATAATTAAATATAATTAAATCAGAACCATCTAAATTTAATCTTGGCAGCGGTTGACGGCTCTGAGATATGATGAGATATGGTGCTGAATGTGTTCTCTATGATTCCCAGGGTTGGTGACCATTATACCCTTTATCAGTCATCCTCCACACCATCGACCCACCTCAGATTTTTGCCGATGAGCCCTCCCCCCACATCGTTATCATCCACTCCCACCTCAAATCTTCCTCGAGCAAACCCTCCCCCCACATCGTCGTCCTCTACACCTACCTTAAATCTTCATCGGCGAACCCAGTCACAAGCTAGCCACGGCAACCACGTCCTCTACAACCCAGTCACGGCAACCACATCCTTTACACCCACCTCCACCTTTTTAGGTTTTCAATGGAAGCCCCAATTTGTTGTCCCCAACTCCAATGATGTACCTTCGATTTCCTAGTTGGTCAATCTGGGTTCTTGATTAATGGATTGTTTTTTATTTCTGATTTTTTAACATTTAGATTCAACATCTTTTGGTTTCAGTTTGATTTCTGGTTTTTGAAAGTAGAAAGAAGAAGACTATGGTGGTGGGAAAGGGTTGAAGGAGAAGGGTGATGGCAATGGGGAAGGAAGGTGTCGAAGAATGAAGACATGGAAGAGAACAATGAAGATGAGATTTTTTTTCTCTCATTAACTTTGATTTTTATTTGAGGGGTATTATAGTTTTTTAATATTTTTATTCCTATTTCCATTCACTTCACACCGAACTTACTTTTAAAACTTATTTTTATTTTTATCCTTATTTTGGTTTCCCTTTTTACTCCCATTCCTTTAAAAATCATTCTATCTACCAAAGAGACCTAAAAGTCATGGTGATTTTCAAACCAATAGTGATTTAAGAGAAATTACAATTGAAATAAGAAGTTCATCCCTCATCCATTCCAATTAATGTTACATTTAATTTATTATTTAAACAAAATTATAAATGGACGTCGTGACCGTAAAAAAATTGAAAAATAAGCTTGGACACACTTGCCTGCCAGGTCTCCAGCAGAACAAAAGCATATATTGTCCATTCATGCAAATCATCATTATGGCTGATAAACCTCGGGAAGTCGGAGACCCACGCTAGCAGCAGATTTTCCAATGACCCTTTTCATTTCATCAGATCTGTCCACAGAAATATTGTAAGAGAACAATAGATCCTGCAGAACCAATAAAAAATTGTCAGAATGCCAAAGATAAAAATGTGACAAAGTTTCTTTAAAAAAATTACAATCAATATCAATGTATTGAACATACTTCCTCCTATCCTTTTTATAAAGGTTTTTAAATTCAATCACATTTATTAAGACAAGTAGTTAAAATTAGTTAGAAGTATTAATTTTCTAAAAATTTTCTGTAATATTCCTAAAATATTCTTAATAAAAATTATTAATCTTTATCCATATTAATGTTTGGAGAGAAAGAGAAAGTTAAAACTATCAATGACATTTGCAGAAATCATTCATTAATACTTCAATAAATTTTGAAAATGTTCTAATATTAAGAGCTATGAAGATCTTCTAAAAAGATTCTTATATTAAAGATCGAGTAAAATATAAAATCTATAGTAGCTAAGTTGTACTATTCATAAATTATGAATAATTTAACTCATTTCTTAGACTCTTGTAATACACGAGAAAATATGACTAGTTATGTGTATAAAAGAATTTCTAGTTATTGCCATAAACAAATAAAGTCCCTTAGTATCAACCAAAACATAAAAAAATCTGACTATACTAAACCATAAAAGACGATTAAAGAGCGCATCCTCTTTTAATTGCATGTCTGTATATAGAGAAGTTCAGAGACAAAAGCAACAGAAAGAGAGTGAGTAATGCCTTGTGATGGTGCACACTATTAAGCAGAAAAGTATAGTCCCGAGCAAGCTTTATTTTCTGTTGGACAACCACACCATCAGAAAGATTGCTGTTTTTACGAAACTCTGATGTTATGAACTCCCGGAAATGCCTCTTGCCGTCTTCCTTGCCAATATGTTTCTTGACAGCCTTGAGAAGGTGGCGATAAATCTTAGCTGTTTGGAAGGAGGCTTCTGAACCCATTTTCTTCTATCAATATTCACTATCTACTTGCTGCAACAGAGACCACATTCTAACTAATAAAAAATTTTCTAATGAACCAGAAAAACTAATGAGACTATGTGCCAACATGCAACATGTCTTTATTTAAAATTAGCAAAAGGTACCATTACCAATTTTTGTCACTTGCTAACATAGGAATAGATGTCAAAGATGGAATTTATCAACTGTTCCATTAGCTTGGGTGAGGGAACTCATTTCGTATTGTACTGGACTACTTATCAGCAAGATTCGTAAAAGATTTTTTTGCCAGCAAGATTTTTTGGAAGTTAATTGTTACTTACACTATGCCATCTTAGCACATTTGCCAGATTGGTTGCTGTTATAAACAGCAGATAACTAATAACTGCAATCTAAAGTTTCATGTACACAGATAAAGACATGGTCCTTCACATTTGCATGTGCATATGCGAATAAATACAAACAAAGAAAAACACAAAGGGCACGATAAGAACAAGAAGAGCAAGATATAAACCATTAATAAGTATATGAGTAACCAATGCTAAAGAAAACAAGTATGCTTATTATAAAATCATTTCTAATTATATAACAGGATGGGAAGAAAAAACTAGACCATCCCTGAGTAGCTTCAGCATAACAAAATCCGATTTGGATACATTGAGATTTTGGGATATGATCTTTGGTATATACTCAGTTTTGAGGAAACTGAATCATGGCCTTCAGCTCACTTACTCTTTTACAATGAATCCAACTTGGGGAAAAATAGTGAATCTACCTGGTGTGTGTTGGACTAGCAAAAGGACTTCATTACGTAGCTAGTGGTGTGGGTGTCTCTTTGTCTATGGAGTCTACAATGTTTAGCCCAAAAAGATTGGATCAAGTGATCGGATTAGTGATGGAAATGAGCTAGCCTATTTCCTAGACATAGATTCTTTAGAGTGAAATTTATGAAATTTAGAGATGATTATACTTTCAAGCAAGTCTCCACTCTCCATGGCATGCCCCTAATCAAATGAACAACCTACAGAAGCAAACTGTTTACCATATCCATTTTATTCTGAAGATCTCTAATGCAAAATAAAATTTACCTTTCATCAGGTGAAAACCAATGCAAGAATACTAAAAGCACCAAACACTCACATATACTGGAAGTACCCAAGAGTTCAAGCAGAAAAGCAATTTCCCAAGTGAAATCAGCAATCAAATGACATCTACCACAGATTATCGAACAGAGAAAGGAGGATAGAGTTCGAACCATTACTGAAAGGTCCTTTCCTGCTGAAGTTGACAGAAATGAGCTTTTCTTTTGGTTTAACGGAGGGGAGGGGAGGGGAGGGATTCTAATAATACATGGACTGCTATACCCTTATCAATTTTAAGTTTTTTTCTCTGTGTCTTTTTTTTTAATAGTTATATTATTAAACAAATCCCATATATTATTCACTATAATTTTTTTTTATTAGTGTATTTTTTAAAAATAATTATTAGATTTTTTTACTAGAGTATTTTAATGCCAAGAGGAACAAATTCAATTCTCCCAGCAGCACCACATTCAAGCTAAAAGACCAGAGCAGTGAAACAGGATAAAGCATGGAGAATAAAGATAAGGATCATCCAATCAACAAACTTCAATTTGACAAATAAGCATATCCCCTCATTCTAGTAGTTGAATATCCTAGAAATTTCCACCGAAACATGAGAAAAATATCCAAGCAAGGTATACAAGTTAGTCCCAAGTTCTACTAAAGAACTCCCCAGAATCTACAATGAACCAACTATGAGCAACTATGGAATTATTTTCAACATTCACACAACTTCCATGAGACTCCTTGTACCACATTAATCAATAAAAAATTTACAATACAAAGCTTGCAACAAATCATGAAGCTCGATGATCCAACATCTCCAAACCCGCCCATATAACCCAATATACGCGCATGAAAGCTAGAACAATTCAAATCTACCAAACAGCAGAGCACCATCACAAAGCATTCACCTTCAACGAAATGGGAACTCAGAACAATAAAAAAGGCAACGGTCCGAGTAAATCTTTTCAGCTAAGAAAATATATAAATTATAACAAGCGAATATCTTTCAAACATTTTGTCGAACACATTGCAAGCCAATAACAAGTTGAAGTTGAATCAACATATGACACAGGATCAAACATCATCAAGCTTTCCTTATCAAACTCAAGATCATCTCAAAACAGTATACATGATGATTCAAAACGAAAACTGAAGGGCTGGGCAAAATCTAAAATGAAAAAAAAAGAAACAGAACGAACCACAAACTTGAAGGGCTGGGCAAGGAACAACGGCAACGACGACAGTGATGGCAATTTATGAAGGCGAAGACGAAGGCGACGGTGAGAACTGGCGGAGATGCAGGACGCAGGGACGCACGAGGAGGAAGGAACAAGGAGACGCAGCGCCAGCGCGGTGATGTGTGGAAAAGCCGAGAAAGAACGTAGAACGCAGAGAAGGCAATTTTGGAATAATAAAAATTACCAGGGTTAATTTAGTCATGGCAATTAAGAAAGTAGGGGTAAAATGAGCATTGAAATAGGTCTCCGTATAGCCAGAATAGATGATATACATTATACGGAAAAAGTTGATATATAAACTTAATATATATATATATGTTCATGTTACTCCTATTTCATAACAGACACAGCGCCAAAAGACCATCCTGTTACTGTGATGCTTCGGCGGGTGAGCCTCTGACTGTGACGTGACCGCCCAGTGAGAATTATGAAAAACGCGGTGACCGCGGGCACAACGGGTGGTTGGTCATGCTAGGGAAAAAATAGTCTCAGTATAATTACAAATTATAAATAATATAATTTTTTTGCCACCAAATAATATAAATTATTTTTAAAATTTTAAATAAATATATGAAACAGCATGAAAAAATTTACAATTGACAACAATTGTATAAAAACTTAAAAAATTACAATTAAAATTGTTTTTAATAGTTAAAATCTTTTTTTTTTGGAGAATAATAGTTCAAATCTACTATTAAATTTTAAAGAATTCTTATAGATTTTAAAAAATTGAATTTATAAATTTTAAAATTTTTAATATATATTTTTTAATATATTTTCCTTTTTTTTGGTAGACAATATATTTTCCTTTTATTTAAAAAGAAACGTTGGGCTTCCATTCTTTTCTTTGGGTGTTTTCCCCCCATTGTTGGGCTTATGACGGCTTTTGCAGTGATTTCATTTTTTGTAAAAGAAATTGCAAAAAATAGTCTCAGTATAATTATAAACTGTAAATAATATAATTTTTTTATTTTAAATAAATGTAGGAAACAGCATGAAAAAATTTACAATTGACAACAATTGTATAAAAACTTAAAAAATTACAATTGTAATTATTTTTAATAGTTAAAATCTATTCTTTTGAAGAATAATTGTTAAAATCTACTATTAAATTTTAAAGAATTCTTATAAATTTTAAAATTTTTAATATATATATTTTAATACATTTTCCTTTTTTCGGTAGACAATATATTTTCCCTTTGTTTAAAAAGAAACGTTGGCCTTCCATTCTTTTTTTTTTTCATAGTTGGGCTTCCATTCTTTTCTTTGGGTGTTTTTTCCCCATAGTTGGGCTTATGACGGCTTTTGCAGTGATTTCATTTTTTGTAAAAGAAATTGCAAAAAATGAGTTTTTGTTAAAAAAGAAAATTACAAAACGTCATTCGCATGTACCGCAGGAAGTTGAAGGAATTTGCCAAATCTCGTTTGTGTTTCTATAATTCTTGTTGCGATATTCTAACTTCGCCGTTTCCCTTGTCCTTTCTTTTCCTATAGTTTTGGACTTGAGAAGAGAAAGATGAATTCGTTGAGAGTGTCGTACAAGAATAGAAAATCCATCGGTAGTGGAATCTGTTATTAACATGCTTGTTATTCTAACTTATCCTCCTAATGATTAAGAAGAAAGAATTTAAAGTTATCGAAAATCTAGTTAAGCGCAATGAATTTGGCACTACTATTTTGTATAAACATTTTCTGTCTACCATATAATCTACTTGTCAGACCTGCTTGTGTTGAGGTTGAGGCTTTAGTTTACGGCATACAGCATGGCAAATGATGATAGTACTAATTTTGTGAAATGTGTGTGCATAAGCTGGTAAGTCGAATTCCATAATAGAAATTCAAGTCAAGTACCTGGCCACTTTCCCATGTAAATAAACAAGAAACTCAAAAGTATAAAACAATTGTCCAAGAGTATTTCCTTGTCCTCTATAACTCAGCTAAGCAATTTCATTCTGTGTTCAAGACCTTTGGAACTTTGATATAAGGCTCCTCGTAGCTTGGAATGGCAGCAACCATGTTACCCCTATCAAAGCATATACTACTCTGTTCGTACCATTAGTTTTCCAATAATGTTTAAGATAGAAATAATGAATAACCAACTTACCTGTCGTTGAAAGTCTCAGGAACATCATCACGCACATTGTTGTCTTCAGTGTCTGCAGATAACATGAAAAAAAATTTAATCCCATTTGAAGCAAGAGGCATACCTTTTGCTGTTATGAGTACATTTGCCCCCTTCCCATCCCTTTGTTGTTTCCTATGGTTGATTTGTTTTGAAACAGTAAAAGGAAAAGCCAAGATCCCCAATAAGTTATGATTCATCATATAGTATCATTCAAACAAAACAGATTTGATTTAGATGCAAAATAGGAAATCAATCAGTAAAAACAAGATGGCACGACTCATTTGCCAACAAGTGATGATTTGTTGTATGAGACAGCAACCTGCTATTTCTCCAAGTTTTTTTTTTGGTAAACACCATTTCTCCAAGTTTTAATAGGCACTAAGTCAGTAGTTTTGGAAGATGGATGTAATTGTAGTTTATAAAAGAACCGGACGAGTTTAGAAAACTCTCACCAAGAGAAACACAAAAGGCCATTTTCGCAAATTAGGGGAGAAAAACAAAGTTAACGCTATGAACAAATTTATTTTCTAATTTATGAAGAGCTTTCAATACATTTTGCAACCAAGGTGTATGAAAACAGAATGATTACTAGCCATAGTGGGACAACATTGTCGTCAGTAGATGTAAGTCAAAGAAGGTCATAGAGAACCTGCTCTGATGGAGGGTTCAATGCTTTGGAGATCAACACCTTGAAGCTGTCCAAACCTGCCACAGGAGCCAATTTAAATTTACAGGCTGATGCAATCATATAATAACCCCAAAGTGGATTTTACAAAAACTATAACATCAGTTTCTAAACATGAACTTATTGAATCTATTGCTATACTTTATCTTCCTGCACTTCCTACATATTAGCGTTGAAATGTCTTCAGATCTTTTTATTCAGTAGCTGATAAAATGAAAGATGTTAATAAGTAATTTTCAGAGTTCTTTGCAAGCTGGAGGCTTCCTCTTGTTTGCAGAGTTCTTTGCAAGTTGGACGCTTCGATGAGACTCCAAATTACATGTTAACAATAAAAAACCTTCCCAGAAAAATATTGAAAAATCAAAGGAATATGATGACACCTTCAGAAAACTTTCATTTATCAACCAGAGATAACCTGAAATCCTACCCAGAAAAGTGAGAGAGGACAGAATTAGCAGAGTACAAGCTATTAAAGAAGAAAGAAATGCAGAAAAAACAGTAAAGTTTCTCTATCATTCGGGAGGATAAAGACTCCCACAAAACATAATTCTTCCCTGCTCTTTCTGAGTCACAATCGTTCTGGAGTTCTCTACTAACGGCCTTCTCTCTCATCCACCTCAATCTCCCATAATTAACATGTGAACAATGTGATCAGGTTGGTTCCTAGCAGTCTTTCGCTTTTCTAGCCTTATGACAACCACATCAGTAGGTATTTCAGCATTGGACCCAATTTTATTATCCCTTCACTTATTCCTCTTATCATAGACTCTCACCACCTTAGGCCCAACAGTTTTGGACCCATCGGAAAACTAATATAAAAAAGAAGATTGTACTTAGCTTCTGAAACCCAATTCACCTAAGCATTTTATTAACAAAGATGCTGTACTGAGCCAAGGACAAATGATTTAGTCATACATCTTCAAGATTGGAGTGCAATCCTTTAAAACAAAAATTAAAAGCAACCAGCATCAGCAAATATAGATCCACAAAAATTATGTAGCAATAAAAAAAAATTCCGTGCCAACTTTTTTGCAACTCTCAGAATGCTGTACAACTTAAAGTTTGAAATTTAGGAATCCTTTTAAGGAGTTAGGGAAGAGAAAAAAGGAATTTACCAATCTATCACTTGTTGAATTTTAGGAGCGAATTCTTCCACCTGCACAATAAAATAAAAAATGCTTTAGAAGCAAAAGAAATGACAGAAAGAAAAGAATTACTTAAACTACACAAATTCTGAACAATAAATTATCAAATGTCATCTAGTGCAAAAATCACCTCATTGGACGCAAGAGAAATTCGAGCTGTTTCAGCCAAACGGGATACATCTGGAGGTGGAAGAGAGGACTGAATTCTTGCTGATGAGCAGCTTCGAATTCTGTTGTGATGAATGGTAACAACTTTTGGGAAGCCAAAGCAGTTGAAACTGCTCTTGGAGTTGGTAAGGAAGCTATTACACACTGCTGATGAATACGACACCCCTTTGAGCAAAAAACCTCTGCTTCCCATCTGTTTAAATTTTGCGTTAATTGTGGCCATAAAAGTATTAGAATCAATGTATCCTAAATATTTTCTGTTTCATTTCTAGATTGTCTGCTACTGTTATATACTAGTGTGTTTAAAATATGAAGACTTTGGAAGCTAATTTACCACATCTATACAAGTAATACACTATCAATCTCAATATATCCAACCAAAAACTAGGGGTGGAAATAAGCCAAATCTATATTATAGAACTTAGACCTGAGCCCAGTCTATTGGCCTGTAATAGGCCTTTTTTCAAGCTCAGGCTTGAGCATTTAAAAGGCCTGGCCTAAAGCCTTTTAAAATGCATACTAGTTATAGTAAACCTTTAAATAAGCTACAAGGCCAAGGCCTTATAGGCTTTAAATAGGTCTTTAACCTACTTGAAGTCTACTAATATATAAATTTTGAACATACACTATCTAAATATATGAAAAGAAGTTCTAAATTCACAAAAAGAAATAATATACAAGAATTATAGTATGAGTAATGATTACTTTCAGATACAATTATAAGAAAACCTTCAAAAATAAGAGGTAGATGTTGAAAAGATGCTAACAGATGGCAAATGCATTGGTCCTACATTGAATTACTAAAGTATGTCACGTTCTGTCTTTGGCATTTAAAATATTCAGCAAATGACATAAGCAAGTCCAATAATTAGAGGAGGAGGAGGAGAAAAGCCCTTCAATGGTGGTTAAATGCATTTACGTCGAGAAGTTAAATTGTCACCAAGTGCAAACATGTAATGTCCATCTTTGTCATCATCTTGCCATGGGGGAGGACCATTTCAAGCCAACCCCTTCATAAATAGGCCAACACGGTCAGTGAGTATCCTTGATGTTCCAAAGCTTGACATATTTGCAACCTCTTGTCCATAAAACATCCCTGAATGAGCCTACACACAGCCACCTACTCATACTTCACTATATAAACAGAAATTCAATACTTATTTCCCCCTAAACCATTTGACTTTCCAGCTATTTGAATATTTGATACTTGTTTACAATCATTCAAATGAACATCTTTCTGCAGAAAAGTATAGAAACAAAAGAAGGCATACAACAAGCCACAATCATATATTCAACATAAAGCTAAAACGAGAGAGAGAGAGAATCTCGTTTGTTTCTCAAGGCAACTCAGCATCAGCCCATTCAATTTGTTGTGTCGAGGGAAGTCGCTAAAGTTAAAACGATTAATAATTAAGCTCAAAGACTGAAATTAATTAAAATACAACTCCGAATAAGACTCAGTCTTCACAGTATAATAATTAAGCTCAAAGACGAACACGTACTGCAGGCGTAGAGTCGCGACTACGGTGGGGGCATGCGATGGAGGCAACTCGCAGCTACGGGAGACGCCGACGGGGGAGAGGGAGGTGATAGATGGAGGCAGCTCGCAGTCGCAGAGTCGCAGTTGGGAGAGCAGAGCAGCTCGGGTTAGCTGGTATTCACCCTCACGTTTGGTTCGCAGAAGTATTTTTGTTTTTAAGGAAATAGAAATGGAAGTTGAAAAAGGAATTAGGCGTCGGGTAAATTTAAAAATGTGTTTAGTATCTTAATGAAAATATAGACAGTTATATTATGAAAAGACTAAAATACTTTTAAAATAAAAAAAAAAAAGCATTTTGTGAAACACAAGAAATCATTCAAAGCCATTGCCCTCCCACGAATCACCGTCCACAACTCCACCCACCGCCGCATAACACATAACAATCTAACATGAACCAATTTCATTACAGCAAAAAAAAAAAAGCCAATTTCAATCACCGATAAAACCAAGAATCATAAAGAATAAAGAAAACTAATTTGTGCATTGTTCATGATACATCTAGTTAGGTAACTCATAAACCAAAATTAAAAAAAAAAGATCAATCTCAAAACCCACCATGGACCTCGAAAAACCAGTGGTGATAACCACCGTGGACTACCATTTCCACCAACAAGAATGGTAAAAACAAAAATTAGACCAATTGCCAAAAGAAAAAAAAATTGATTTATAGACCTAAAAATCATTGTTGAACACTATAGCTTGCCATTGCATCACTGGATTGCATTCCTACCACTGTTGCGAGCATCTAGAACCATCATGAGAAGAACCAGATCCTCACTGCTTGAACCATGCCATCACTGGATCATCGAGCTTCAATGCCAATAGTGGACCTCAAAGAACCAACATCGATAGTTGTCGTTCTCGGTAGTTATCATAAATCCAAGGTGAGGGAAAGAGAATGACTCTGGTGGAAGCTCATCTCATCTCTTCCTTTATCATCAGTAGACGTCGATGGCCGGTGTTGCAAGGGGTAGTTAAATAGGGTGGCTCGATTAGAAAGGGTATAATGGTTATCAGGTCAAACTTTCATGGAAGTGTCCAAACTTTCATAGGGTATAAGAAGGAAGCCACTTTCGCTGCTTTTTATGGAAGTGGCTTCTATGGGGAAGCTAAATCTAGTGCACCAAACAAGCTAAAATTCAACTTCTACCTGACTTTCATTTTCAGTGTAACATAATGATTTTTGGGATTATGCAAAATAAGATTATGCCATGAGAATGTAAAGAACCCTATAAAGATGATTATGATATGCCTAAAGAATAATTATGAAGTATTTAAATAAATAAGTATGATGTACTTTACAAAAACTAGAGAAAAATACAAATAAAAAGACATAGCATAAAAATATAATGCTATAATATGAAAATATGATAAATAGCTTGAAATACATGTTTTGGATGAGGAAAAGGATAGAGAGTTAATTTTTCAAGCTAGTGGCCTAATAAGTACAAATTTGCAAAAGAGTTATTGGAAGAAAAAACTATTTGCCATTTGGTCCCTGGGGAAAATTACAGAAAAGTGCCCAAAAGTTTCAAAAATTACATTTTTGCTCTAATCAAGAGTATTTTCGAAATTATACAAATTTTATGTCAAAACATGCTCGCGACGAACCGAATCCAATTGTATAATACATTAAGATTAACAAAATTTAAGTAAATAAAAATTGTATGCCAAGAGTCAAAAAATACACGATGAGTGAAAAAACGCATTATGGGCACCACAAAAGGCCGATAAAGTAGAAAAAAGTTATGTGGGCCCCATATTTGGATCAATTGATATAAAATATTATGATAATTTTATATCTCAATATAGTTAAAATAAGTGTCCCAATTAGTAAAATATACTGTTAAAGTAGTTTTATTTGTTTAAACCGATCCAAGGTATATATGAATAAATAAAAATACAATATTTTTGGACAAAAATGCCCTCAATTTCGTGTAAACCAAGTTGTACATGGAGAAATTACATTATTTAATAATTTCCATGAATATTCAAGAAGATTATGGAACCGTGGGTGGCAAATTTTGATTGGTTGAAAAATTCTATATATACTCCCTCTTGTTCTCTTGTTTGGCCGACCATAAGAGGCAAAGAAAGAGGGGGAAGGGGTTTGAAAATAGTGAGGAAAGGAAGAGGAAGTCGTGGAGAAGGAGAAGAAAGAAATCCAAGAAAAAAAGGTAAAAATCTTCTCTCAACTCCAATGATTTTCCTTTAAGTTTTGAGTAGTTTAGGATTTGTTTCCTTGAGTTCCTCTTCTCCTCCCTTACTGCATGATTTCGGCCTTGATATGAATTTGAGAAAGGAAGTGGTTTTATGCCATAAATTTAAGGTAAAATATGAGATTAAGTAAAAGAACAAGGCTTGGTGTGTCTAGAAGCAAGTTTTGAAAGTTTCTCTTTTTCGTCTCAAACCCCTGATTTTAGTTAACTTATTAAAGAAGTAAGGAGTTGGATTTTCAATGATTTGATGTTGAAAATGGATTTCTTAGGTCCAAATTAGTTAAAAACAAATGTTAGATTCAAGAGAAAGCTTAAGATAACTCAAGTGAAATTTTAGGTTTTAGAGAAACTTTGTGAATCAATTCTTGTTTTTAGATGATCTAGTGGATATTGACTGATGTTTTAGAACTCGTGGGAGTTCAAGAAGACTTGTGGAAGTTTTGATTTAATAGGACAAGTTCAAAGGTTCATTAAAAGGTAGCTATGTTCATTTTATTGCTTTATGTTTTTCTAAATTGTTTCTATAATTATATCTTGATGGCATATTATTCTTGTGTTGCTTTGTGACTAATTTTGGCTATAAAATGAAAGGGTTAGTTCCCTCAGATGTCCACTTCCTAGGAAAAAACTTTGCCAAAATTTTTATTTGACAATATGGTTCTTTGATGGCTTTATGTTGTTACATGTGAATTTTGTGAAACTTGCATAACATAATTGCATTGAGTGAGCTTGACTTTATATGATTACATGTGTTGTGAAATTTGTATGACATAATTGCATTGAATGAGCTAGCTACTGAGATTTTCCCAAATCTCACTCCCTAAGCACTAACATGAAAGAATCGAGTGATAGCAAATTCTCCAAGAAGATAAGAAGTAAGGAGAAAGCTAGTGAAGATTAAAGTTTTAGCTGAATTTGTGATATGTCACCTTGCATTAAGGTAGGAAGGTGTTGGATTTTCAATGATTTGATGTTAAAAATGAATTCCTTAGATCCAAATTAATTAAGAACAAATATTGGATTCAAGAGAGAGCTTAGAAAGCTCAAGTGAACTTTCAGGTTTTAGAGAAACTTTGTGAATCAGCTCTTGTTTTTAGATGATCAAGTGGATATTGATTGATGTTTAGATCTTGTGGGAGTTCAAAAAAGCTTGTGGAAGTTTTGATTCAAGAGGACAAGTTCAAAGGTTCATTAAAAGGTAGCTATGTTCATTTTATTGCTTTATGTTTTTCTAAATTGTTTCTATAATTATAGTTTGATGGCATATTGTTCTTGTGTTGCTTTGTAACTGATTTTGACTGTAAAATGAAGGGGTTAGTTCCAATAGCAAGTGCTTGGATCATGACTAACGCTACGGGTAGTAGTAGTTACAATTTGGTCAATAGTAGTAGCTATAATCTGGTCAAGAGTGCTCCCGCCCTCCCTTGCCTCATAACTTCTCTAGTGCTCACTCCCTCCCTTGTCTCATATATATATATATATATATATATTTTTCTATTTTGGACTTTGTTTCAAGGATTTTAAAGGCAAGAGTTAGTCAATACATCCATAGCTATTGTCTCATTCATACTTTTTAATATTAGTTAAGTAGATTTTGATACTTTTCAACATTTATATGTTTTCTTTCTCTTGGTCCTAAAAATAATTCACAGTAATATTTGGGAAAAAAAGATGAGCTACACTTAATAAAGATGATAAAATCAAAAGGTTGAAATACCATTGTGATAATTTTTTTGTTTGCAAACACAAAACACAAAACCAAAACAAACAACCAGCACTCCCTAATCTTTCTTGTTATGCCTAACTATTTTTTTCGCTCTAGAATTAATTGAAACAATACCATTGGAATTCAATAAAGAAATTCCTTCATCTTCTTTTTTAACTCATTTAGAGCCTCCCCTTATCCTTTTTTCTTGAGTGCTATGATCATAATCTCTTGATTTGTGATTTTTATGCGAGGTAGAATGTAATTGTCTAGTAATACTAGCAACTGTTTCTTTTTCGAGCTAAAAAGGGAAAAAAATCAACATGCAATGGTATAATTTCACCAGAAAATCACATGAGCTTACCTATAAAAAAGAGAGAAAGCAAAATGATCAAGTGAATATTGATCCATTGCATAATCTATCACAGCCAAACTTGAAAGAGAAATGAAATTATTGACTTTATTTCTCGCTAGTTTCAATATCATTTTCACACCTATCACTTCATTAAACTTCTCAGGAACAACATAAGAATGATTCTCTTGTGTAATCAGATGAAAAAAAAAAGAAAAAAAAATAAGCACTAAAACTTGCTCAAGAAACTACATAATATCCAGTGTAAATGCAACCTATTTTTATTGTTCCAGCAATTCTTCAACTATCATCCTCAACAACTTTATCAATACACAGTCAAAAAAGACAACAGATGTATTGCCAGTATTATCATGTATTTGATCATGTACTTTGAACCTAGGCAATATAATTTTACATGATATAGTAAATAAATGAAAATCAAAAGAATTAGGAACAAAACATTTTAAATTAAACCTTACTTTGCTTCTTTTGCATCAATTTCTTTCTTAAAACTGTAGTAGTAGTCTTGTCCATTGTTGTCTTTTACTTTTGAATTGCATTTTATGCAACTATGGTATCACCACCCAAAGCTTATTAGTAATTTTTGAATTTCAAGCAAAACCGTGCATGAAAATGCCTTGCAAAACAAATCATTAAAACATTCATAGATTCAGAAACTTGAGGAAAACATAATATCATTATTTTTAACAATCTAAACTTTAGTTATCATTGTGTTACCTCATTAGTTTGAGGAATTTGTGAGATTGTTACTTCATTTTTTTATTGAAGTAAATCTTGATATGAAGACCGTGGCGATTGCAACGGACTAAAAACAACTTGACTTTGAGACATTTTTGTGGGAGAAGATGATAAACTGCAAGAATAAAAATCGATAATGTGTAAACCGAAGTTAAATATAGTTATCAACTTATATCACATGACACCTTTATGCAAGATATTTCGCTTCTAATATATCTGGATTGAAATGAATCCTTGTTGTTGACCATGAATTTGTGAACTATATTTCTCTAGTGCATGAGATTTTTTTTCAAGCTAATTCAAATATTACAATTATGGGAGCACCTGAATCATATTCTTTACAATAATATGCATTTATTGCACACTGGCTAAATAAAATGGAGCTGATTACGTTTCTTTTGGTGTTTTTTTTATCATGTATCAAAACACAATCACATTTATGATAAAAATCAACCATAAGTAGTCAAATAATATTTACCATTAGGCTTTTATAATTAATGAAACAATATCAAAACAAACTAATATTCAAATAAAAGGTGAGCAACTAATGGGAATGAAATGCTCATGTTCTTACTTGGTATCCTCTATAGAAAAAGACCATCTATCATGAGTTTCACCATTCATTTGAAATTGTTCTAATGGACCATATACCTTCAACACTCCAATGACATCTTAAAAAACAACATAGATTCATGAGAAAAAAAATTCATATAAACACCAAATCATTTAGTTCTGGAATAAAATTACACTTACCCAAAAGAACATTGTCTAGATAGTTTGCTCTCGTAATATCTGATATACAAAAAAATGAATAACATTCAAGTGGAATATCATCGTTGATTTTGTTGAAATGAGTACGTTGGTTGAATGTTAGTCTACATCAATACGCAATAGGCTTGAACTAACCAATGTTGTCAATAACACGAAAATTTTCCATTTCATAACACTCTCATTCAATCAATTTTGAGTCATACTCCTCAACAAGATCATTGGAAAAAATAGCTGCCTATATTTTTATCTTTTGCATAGAGTGATAGTGCACAAAAAGTCAAATTATCGATTATAAAGGGTTTGAGAAAAACAAAATTTGTTAACTTATTTAACCTCTTCATCTACGAGGATCCTGTTTACTTTGCTTGCATTGGGAGAAGATCCTCCATGCCTCACAGTCCATTTCCTTAAAATCCTTTTGTGTAACCTTATTGTCTTTTTTTTTACTGTGATGTTTTTTTCATTAAGTCATAGTGCTTACCACTTATTTTTCCCAGGCTCCAAAGCATAAATTGAGAAGCTCAAATTACCTAAAGCATATTAAAATCCACTAACCTGAAGAAAAGTTTGAAGTGAAACTATGCTAAATTAATTAAAGCACATTAAGATTGACTAACTTGAAGAAAAGTTTGCAATGAAACTATGTTCACAACACGTTTTCATGATCATCAGTATCTGAGATTATTTTCTGTGTACACACACTAGTTTTTAAGCCTTAAATACCATTCTCTCACATAATAAATTCATTGTACTCTTTCTTTCTTTTTTTTTCCTTTTTTCAAAATCTTATTTTAACTTTTTAATTGACATTTTTTTTGCCACGTCTTTTCCTTTTCCCTTTCCATGTATTTATTTAATAGCAAAAGTTGTCAGGCTTGAAACAAAGCTAAAAAAAAAAAAAGTAACATTTGTCAGAAAGAAGTATTTTTCTCAAACTTGACATAACATTTTTTTTAATCAAAGATTTTGACCTCTTGGAAACATGTTTTTTACTCTTAATATCTAACAAAAGTGATAAAGAATATTTTCAATGAAAAAATGATGAAAAAGATGTGGTCTTGCCTTTTTTTTTTCTTTTGCTGAAAAGATGAGGCCTTCCTTTTATGTTTTTCAAGATTTCTACCAAAATAGTTTTTCTAGTGCTCGATGTAAATATCATTAGAAATAAGTATATAATTTTTCTGGTATTCATCCCCTCCTTCTCTTCTTGAATTATTATTTTCATTTCAAACAACCGATTAAAAAGTCCACAAATTTTACAAGTTTCCTAATGACATTTAAAAAAAGTGAGTTTAGCATATAAATTGGGTGAATTATAACCAATAACTCATCTATGCTCACTATCTGCATTTTCTTTGTTGATTCAAAAGCAAAAAATCCAATACATTCAAACACTGCATCATTTCCAAGCAAGAATCACCTTCATATAAAGAATTATACATAAGAATTGGACATTGATATCTCAAACAACATTCATAGCAAATAGAAGTGATGATTATATTTATAATTCTTGTACAACATTGTTAAAAACTTCATGAAACACAACATTAGTGGGTTTTTGACAAAGGTTGCATATCATAACCATGAACTAAAATTTTAAGTTCATCAATACACTTGACCCCAGAAATAACCACATATAACTATCCATGAGTAAAAACGTCATTCAGTAAATAAAGCCCAACATTCATCAAAGATTGTAATTGACTTTTTATTTATAGTCATTGCAAAGGAGACTGTGAATGAAAACTATCTTCTCTTAAACTTGAAAGGCCATCTTGTCTATGAAGGACTCATATCCATGTGCTACACAAAAACTCTTTGGCCTAGCTTTGAGCCATTAAGTGTAATTGCTTCAATCACATGCTTCTGAAACTTATAAATGATTATTCGAGCAACATTACACAAGCATGATGCCTGGTCAATATTTCTTACTAACATGATAGGAATAACAATTTTAAGGGATAATTTGTGAGGAGGAAGGCCTAAACACTCTATGCTTTTAAGAAATTTAGTACTATAGAGTTCATCAAAACAATCATTGTCACTTAACTCTAACAACACCAAATTAGAGCTCAAGTATTCAACACAATTGCCCAAAAAAATAGAACACATAATTGTTAACTTTGTTAACCACTTCAATGGTAGGAGCTAGAATTGCCCTTTCAGTAAAATAAAATGGGTGACAAGTATTACTAGCCAAATTAGGATAATTAGATCAACAATATCTTTAATTGGATTAGTAAATTCTGTAACCAATAATTCATGAGAAATTTTAATATTTACGTACCCACCATAAGGTAATCCTAGCTTTTCATCACCAATATTTGGAATCCATTGAGCAAATTTTTCCACCTTTTCATGATCATTAGGTGCAAGAGATTGAAGTCTCATATTTCTTTTCAACTCAAAGACATTACAATATGGGCATAAATAGGAACAATTAATTGAAGCATTAACAATATCAACTCTAGTCCCCTTGGGAATGACAAGCAAGATTTGATAAAAATCACCACCCAAAAGAAAGCATTTTCCACCAAATGGGTGTTCATGACTTGATGAATTTGAAGATTGCAAAATATCTCTAAATGTTCTATCAACTGCTACAATGCAATGTTGACTAATCATAAGAGCTTCATCCCATATAACCAATTTACTTGCTTTAATCAAATGTGCAAGCAAAGAGTTTTATTTTATGTTACAAGTGGAATCCTCATTTATAGGAATAGGAATTCCAGACATAGAGTGTGCAGTTTTACCGTGAGGAAACAATGTTAAAGCAATTCCACTAGAAGTAACTGTTAGAACAATCTCACATTTAGATCTAAGTGTGGATGCTAATGCATTCCATAAAAATGTTTTCCAAGTTCGACCAAAATTATCATGTTGAACAAAAAATTAGATGTTCTCTTTGTTCCATAAATAACTACATAAAAAATTATTCTCTGCTCTTTTGTCAATGAATAAACCATTTTTTGAGCTTTTAGTTTCAAAAAATCTTTATCAAAATTTAACTGATCCAAAATCATAGAGTCTAAAGAATCATGATTTTCAAGCTCTGATGGGAATGAGATATCAGGAAATGAACATAGAATTTTTGCAATGCTATGAAGGAAACATCAATTTCTTTTAAAGTTGCATTTTCCTTGTCTTTCGTTGGTATCTAAACATTTGTGTCAGCTGAAATAAAACCTTATTGATTTATTAAATACAATCAAATTCATGAATTAAGTGTAACAATTGACTGAAATGGACAATGAAAAGCATCATACCTGATAGCTTAGAATTACTATGAGAAATGTAAAAAAGGTCCTCAAATAAAGCTGTGGAAGTTGTACTCCAAACTATCCTGAGTCTGGATAATGAGCTTGACAGTAACATTTATGCATATAATCTTCTCACAAAATGACATGTTCCCCATACAACTGCTTCATGAATAACATTAATGAACTCCTGATCATCATCCAAAAGACCAAGCGCATAGCATGCTAATCAAAAGGTTGAATGAATAACACCATTAACTATTCTAGTAGCCTCAAAAGAAGTTGGTCCTTCTACTATTGTTAAAAGGGTATGAAGAAAAAATAATTCACCTAATCCAGGCGAAAGATGACAAAGCTTACCAATGGAGAATCCTTTCTTTCTTTGATGTCATTCTTTATTAGAATGATTATATATAAAGTGTTGAGGAAATTCTAAGTGAGTTGAAGTTCTTGCAAGATCATTTTCCTTATTGCAATCCATCCAAGTAAGCATCATAGATTGATGAGCCGTCGATCTTTGCAATACTTGATGAACTTGATTTGAATTTTTGTTAGGGATAGGCTGCTTACAAGGTAGATGAAAGCTTAGGGGTGCTAAACAAAAAGGTATCTATGATGAACTTCAAAACAGAAAATTCTCCATATAGCTTCACAAGGACAAATATATCAACAGTCAGTCATAATATCGTTGAATCTCATCATAAATACCATTAGATGCTGACAAAGATGACCACTAATACAAACTAACAACAACTATCATCTCCTTTTGTAACATATTTAATAAGGTACTTAACAGACCTTGAATGCTTAGTTTTTTCAACATTAAGATGAGCTTGAAACTTCTTCAATAATAAAGCATTGGATGGAGCTAGAAATCAATTATCAAGCATAATATCTTTCTTCTCAATAGTCTTCCTATCATTTCTTCTTCTATACGTAGAATATCCTTCATCATCAAGTTTACTAGTTTCAATAAATTTCTAAGTTTACTTGTTTCAATAAATTTCTTTGGAAAGTGTTTTGTACACTTGTTATCATGCATGCAAGGTGACACAAGGTTAATTACTCCACAAGGTCCATGAAGCATGTAACTTTGGACAAGATTGTATAACAATGGGTCTTCATCTTTGCTAGGAATCTTAGCAAAAAAGAAATTATGCTTGATAACAAATGCACAAGTTAATTATTCCACAAGGTCCATGAAGCAAGTCCTCTCTTTTGAAACTCTATCATATAAGTATCTATAACATCAAAAGATTTAATCCAAAGAAATACCCAAGATATTTTCCAAAAAAAAAAAAACCAAAACAACAACTAACAAATGTAAAGAGCAAATACCAACAATGACTTTTTCGAAAATTTGTTCTCGTTTCAATGTATGTATGAGTTCTCTTAATTTCATATGGAAAACTCTATAGACTATATCTGGATGATCAAAAGCTGACTGAAAGTTCTCAGCACATTCTATAGTTATCTTAGGCCATAAAGGATTACAAGCAAAAGTAATGATGATGTCCTGATAACCAACATATCTATGAATAGTTATAACATCTTGATAATTTTGAATCAAACCGTGCCCCTCCAGTAAAAGAAGATGGAAGAATAACCCTCTTTTTAGTTCCAATAGCCATAATCTCCCCTCAAAATTGCTTCAGATAATCCCTTGAACATATCAGCTCTTAGTTGAGACTAATTATTTCTAACAAACTGCAGTCTTTGTGACTCGATCATTTTATATGCATCAATAACAAATTGTTTAAATAACCTACCTAATTTCACCAATACGAACCTTTCCTCAAATCTCATCATCAATCTAAATGCCATAAATTCTCATATGCTAATAAATCTTCTCCTCCTCTTTTTTTGACCTACTATAAAACAAAAATCAATATTATGTTCATAGCCACTATTGCCATACACAAATATAATTTGATACTGCAAAAGAAGATAAGCTCTATAAAGCTCATTGATTCTCTTCAATTTACGAGTTTGCTTTTCTATAATAATATCTCTTTCACCATATGGCTGATCAAAGTCACCTACAATTATAACAGTAACATCAGAAGATGAAGCTTGATTGCAGTTTCGATCATACTGATTGCTTTCATTCAAAAAAACAAATTTTCACATCTACACAAGGATTCTCACTCATAACATCATGTGCCATTCTATACTTCTTCACATACAAATTATGCTCATCTAGTGTATCCATAATATTTTGAATAATTTCTCCATCAAGCTAAAAATCAAGATCACATGAACTGCAAGAAATATCTTCAAAAGATTATTAATTAACCATAAATAATTGTGATCTAACAATCACATTATTTTTTTATACCACCTAACAAAAACTAGACACACCTTACAGCAGAAATGCCACTATCAATTTCATGATGTGGATTATACACATGCAATTGAGAGTACAAAGGAGATGATCCCAATGAAGGTAACAAGCTCCCAATTCAATGATAATTCTAGCTAGAAATAATGAAAGGATATGGTCCTAACATACTGTTATAAGAATGTATATTTTTAAAAAAATTTCTTTGAATTTGGAGCAGTCTTCTCAAAATATAAATGATACAAGTATTTAGAAACATCCTCAAGTAAAGGCAAATTTACTTTTCCTTGTGAACAACACAAAAAAAGTTGGCTGCTTGTCAAGTGGATCTTCCTTAACCTTTTCATCTAGCCACATCATTGCTCCACAATATGTACATTTAGATAGAGCATCACCATGATCAATGTACCCTACAAATCAAATCACACAAATAAATAAAAGATGAGTAAGTAATTCACAGACATACCATTTCTATTCACAAAACTAAAATATATTTAATTGATACATACATTATAACAGTCACGTGCTCACACAAGATTCATTATTAACCTCGAAAAGGAAGAACTTGGCAATGACTTAATGCCAAAACAGTGAAGGACATTCCTTCCAGTTTCAACCACCAAAAATATCTATCTCAAGAAATCCATACAAAACTTCCATCACCCAAATCCACAGCAATAAATAAAGGTTAAAATGGTAATAATTAAATGCATAAATAATACCTCAACTTAATTGAGCCATTATTATCATATTATTCTGCAACCATTTAAAATAACAATAAAAACAGAAATAAACTTAATTGAACTAATCAAACTATTATCATATTATTCGAGAATCAATTTGCAAGAAAAAAAAAGCTGAAATACTCACATGAAACGATTTCCGAACCAGCAATAAATAAAAATTGTCATATATTCTCAAATCGATCCATATAAAGCACAATGAACCATACCTCCATTGCATGAATCATCTCCTAGTTATTCATTGCTCCCCTCAAAGACTAAACCAGAAACGCTGACATGGAAAATTTTGTTTTTTTAAAAGTTTACAAAGAATACATCGCACAAAAAATAAATACTGATGAGATATTAATTGTCCCCCCCCTAAAACAAAAATAGGAAAACCCTAAAAATTTTACAGCTAGGAAAAAAAATACCTCTTCAAGAAATTACATAAACAATAATCACAAAATCTTAAGCACATAACACATACCAGCTATCACTATCACGCGACATTTGTTCAATTCCCATAGATCTCGCAGTAATATAACCAGATGACACACTCTTATGACCAACCATGGCAATAGGAGAAGCCAAAACCAAAGACTTTAATAACTCAATATTCAGCAAAATGAGAAAAAAAAAAAGGCCTTGCAACACTTGAAAATTCCTAGCTGCATACAAACCAACTGCAAGAGTGGACGGAAGCAACTCGCTTTCCGATTGTTCCCCATGAAAAATAATTGCTCCAAGTATGACTGTGCTTTTGCCAGAGAAGTTTGGGGATTGATAACAGCAGCTTCATCTTGGAGAGATTTCATGTCCAACCAAGCCTTTGCTTTGCATGAAAGGGGTTCATGGAATCAGCGTGAACAGCCTGCAATTTCAAGCCACAGGAAATGGGACTGGACGAAGATTTTTTGAAACAATTGTTGCCGTTGGATGCTCTTGCTCTGGTCCATGAGATGCGCAAGAGTGTTTGGTGGTGAGGCCATGTTGGCTAGTGATATTTTTCATTTGTGAGGCCATTTTGGCTTGTGATATTTTTCCTTATGCGATGACAAGGATTAGAGACGAAGAGTATGTTGGTAATCTTAAAGCTAAGTTTGTCCCATTAATGATATTAGTAATGTGAGATGGAAACCTCCAATATGGATTTGTTAAGAATTGATCTTGATGCATATGTAACAAGAGATTACATGGTGTGTTTGGATTCAATTATGAGAAGACCAAAAGTGCTTATTTTAATCCAATAGTGCTTATTTATTGTAATAGCCAAACAAGAATTGATTTTAGATAATCAAACCTCCTCTCAGAATCAATTATATGAAGACATGAAAATTTGTCACTTATGATTATCAATTATCAATTATGATTCTCAATTTTTGTCCATTAAAAACATTTCATAAGAATTTAAATTATGTTAAAATTTTAATTAAAAAATTATTGATGAAATTTTTAAAAATAAATATTATTATTTAAGGAATAAGGGTATTTTAGATGTTTTCAGTGATTATCCATCCAAATGTACTTTTAATTGAAATTATCCAAATATATTTCATTTTCTAAAAATCACTTTTGATGTAAAAACATCCAAATATAAATCGATTTTAATTGAAATCATCTAAACATATTTCATTTTGTCAAAATCACATCCAAACATAATATCATCTTTCACAAAATTAATTCTAACTAAAATTAATTTTACAAAATTAATTCTATTCATAATCAATTATGTAAAATATCATCCAAACACACACTGAATGCTACTTGCGTTGGTGTGGTAAAAAATCACAATGGTTTAGTTGTAGACTTGGCTTTATAGATTTTTGCTATTTTAAAGGGCTTTGAGTTTCGTTATGACAGGGGTTTAAGAAAGTTGAAGTATTTATTAACTTTAATAAACGCCTATAACTTGATCCAGAGATTTTCTCGTCAATATCACCCCTTCATTGATGTTATAAGCAAGATTAGGGAGCTTATTGTCACGGCCTCGGAACTTTCACGCCTTGAACCGTACCGGCCTTAACTTGATCAACCCTCTTGATCCCACATTAAGTCAGCCGAACCCTCGAGTAGGCAAAGAGAAGCAATTAGAGAACAAGAGAACACTCACACAAGATAGAGTTTGAGAGAATGAAGAAATGCACTCAATTGCTTGGATTCTTCAATTGTTACAAATGAGGTGGGAGGTGGTATTTATAGGCCTCCCCCAAGGTTCAGGAACTTTCCCACCTCCTCAATGGACGGTAGAGATCGTTTTGATCTAATGGCTTATAATGAATTTCTAGAATTTTCTATAAGATATTTACAAAGAATTCTCTAGAATGTACAAGAAAAAGACCTATTTACAAGGTTCTAGAATTATCTATAATATTCAAGAGAGTGCTAGCCTCTTCAAGTTGTCTCAAGAACGTTTTGGAGGCTTCTGGTTAAATCTCGTGAAAAATCCGTGACATTATGCTCAAATACTGTGGGAGGTTGCTTTGTATTACATACACAGAGGGGCTATTATGGCAGCTGAATGAATGGCCAAATTCGTTCATCATATTCACAAGAACTTCTTATGTTTTGACTCTCCCCTTACTGGTTGTATTTTTGTTTTGAATTTGGATGTTGAATGTTTGTTATCTGATGTAGTGTTTTGGGACCTTTCGATTAAAAAAAAAAAAAAGATAATCTAAGTATCCTGGTCAAAAGTCTTTCTTTTTCTTTTTCTCTTTGTTTATCAAGTTCACATTCGGTAGAAATTGGACAACCTCCTAAATATATTTTGATTTCTGTTGACCCAATTTTTTTTTTATTTTGCACTTTCTTCTAATGAACAGTCTTAAGTTTTAATCAATAAAAGTGTCTTATTATAATTTTTTTTCCTCCTGATGTCTTGTTTTGAATTGTCAGGCCAATAAATTAAAAAAAACAATTGCAAGAGTGAGAGAGAGAGATTGAAATCAGATGGCTGACTCAACAAATTTACTATTGTGTCGGCAAAAACCCGATTGGTTACTTGGTTTGAGTTTAAAATTAATAATATTTATTATTATTATTTTATTTAAACTTTCTGATTCTGATTTTATTTTTCCATAGCAAACAACTGTTTATATGTCGTTAATGGGACTAAAATTAACCAAGACAGACTCGAAACTACAAGGTCTTACAGGTACATAGTTCATTCTTCAAGATCCCCAAAAAAACGGAGAGAACGTTTCTTCCGGATCTAAATATTGAAGTCTGCATAGAAAGGGACTTCTACAGAATCCAGTATAGTAGAGGAAAATAAGCCAAAAACGATGTTGATATGTACAAAACTGGAGCTCAGATTCTCTCTCCTCCCTCTCATTTTCCTCTCTCTTATTTGCTGGAGAAACTGAGATATGGGTTAGGTATTAAATCTCTATTAAAAACATTTTCTTCTCGGCCAGAGGATTCTTATCCTTAGGCCATCAGGCAGTCACTAAATGGGGAGATGCGTGTGGAAGACCACACGAGTAAGTAACATACTTGACACTATCTATAAGCACCACTACAAAAATCCGAGCAAGTGACTTAGGTTTCATCACGCCATCCACATCAACATCTCCCACCTCTTTGGGATCAACAAGAACCGAAACCACCATGGAAGACGCTGATTTATTACCATGGAGGTCCTCGTTCTGGGACTTTCTTACAACATGTTCCTCAGTTATGTTGAGACCGGATCTGGCAAGGGAATGTGGAAGCTTGTGAAGGAACCTTCTGTTCCTGCTCTTCTTGTTTATGCTAGTATCATTCTGGCGGTTAAGTGCAGAAACATTCGCAACTGATGATGCTGGAACTATAGCTCCTGGTTTTGGCGAGGCATCAAACTGGAAAACCTCTGTGCACATCCCAGAACTCAACATTGGCCCTGCATCAGGGATCCAGAACCTTCAGTAATCGCGAAGAAATATGGGTACCTAAATAGGCATGCAGTTCTCTGCTTTGGCACAGCTTAGACAAATATTTTGCAAAGAACTGAGCATATAAAGAAATGAAGAGCACAGATCAAAAAGCCAATCTTATGCCAGTTAGTAAGGGTGGCTAAGCATTATAACAAACTTAGGCCTGCTGTGCATTCCAAGTCAGTATTATTGAAAAAGACAAGCAACCGCCAATAAAAGACGGCCATGTTAAATTCTAGATGTTTTCTTACGCTGCTATTATGAATATTTTGGATGAAAGACCTACATTACCAGCTAACTGCTTAGTGATCAAGAAAAATGCAAGACCCAAATAGTGAATTTACAGATGTCTATTAAAAAAAATATCAAATCGTGAATTTACACAGACAGTAGAGACTATTCCTGGAATGTACTCTTTATGAATAGTATAAACCATAAAATCAAGGCATGTTAGTCAATCAAAATTATCTGGGATTCATTCTCCTAGTTTGTTTCCTAACAAATGAGAGAAGAATGAAAGTTCAGAGTCATAAATGGCGTTACTGGACCACATCCTTTTGATCTCCCAAAATTGGGTTGTGAAAAGGAAAAAGAGGAGACATTGCTTCCGCCATTAAGTTCAGAAGGGAAACATGTCACCACAGAGGATAAGAAAAGATTGGTAGACATTCTGGAAGAAATGCTCTTAATAAACACTTTTTCAAAGGCATAAAATCCAAAAATGAATTAACTAGCAGAGTATGCTATTACTTGTATAAATACCAATGTACCAATGTAAGAACAAAATATCGAACAAAGGCCAGACTTCAAAAAGTCAAAGAAGTGTGCTTTACAAAGTGGAAGACCTCCAAAATTCAAGAAAACTAATCACAAACACACAGACAAGATGAATAATTTTGCAATCATCATACAGCATGATGGTTTTCACACTCCTCTGACAACTACATATTGTACTTGGACAACCTTTATAAAGGCTAGCAAACAGCTTAGACAACAACCATGACATAAGTCAGTAAAACAAAATGCATCAATCATGCCAAGCAATCTATATATAAAGGGAAATTCAGAAGAAAAGAAAGAAAAAAGCAAACTCACCAGCAAGGCCTTCACGGAACCACTGTTGCATTTTACCATCAGTCGCAGTTGACTTTAGATGATCCTTCAAGGTTTCAGCCGAACCAGAGGTAAGAGCCTTCCGCTGTTCAGGTGGACTCCTATACAAGTGAGGGTGTCGAGCTCTGTTTCTTCCAACTTCAGGAATTGCCAGCGCAGAATCCCAATCTTTAGAAATCACCAGTCCAGTTTCTCTCTTACTTTTCTCTGTATGATCAGTTTGAGATGCCATCGCTTTCTCAGTAGCCAAAACAGAATGAATTATCAAGTTACCATCAATCTTCACAAGCTTATCATTCCTTGGGACATACAGAGAAGCAAGAAGAGGCTCAGGCTCACTAGCATTGCCCCTACGAACAAAGTCATCCGAACCTGCTCCATATGATGAGTCCCGCTGTCTCTGTGTTTCTTCCAATTTGCGACCTTTCTCATATATTAATCTGTCAGAAATACCCAAACTCCCACTAGAAAATCCTACTCCCTTATCTCCTTCAGATCCATTCCTATGACCAATCACCTCCCAAACTTTTCTTACGTGATGACTATAGAACCTATCGGTACCAGAGATGGGCCTACTAGGAGCACCATCACCTAAATCTCCAAACTTAAAATTGACTAGAGGAACGAGTCCACCAAAAAGAAATATAAAGAAAATCAAACCCAGGAAACTAATGCTGGCAACCTTCTTAGTTTTTCCCTCAGTCTTCTTATTCTCGGACTTTTTGACCTTTGGAGCAGATTGCGATTGCTGAGACTTTAATCTGGGAATAGGAACCAAAGGAACCTGAGAACCTTGTGGTTTGACAACATAAGGTGCATACGGCGCCCATGGATAAGTCATGGGTGCCATCGAAGGATGAGGATACATCCCCGAAGCTGGTGGCGGGCACATTCCACCCGCATTCAATTGCTGTCTCAAAGCAGCATTCTCAGCCATAACAAATGATACCTTACTACCCAAATCAGCTATGGTAGAGTGCATTGACCTCACCTTCTCCTCAAGCTCCTCCACATAATGCTTCTTTCTCTGTCTGGAAAGCTGGGCACTTTCTCGATTCCTCATCAGCCTAGCCTTCCTTTTATCGTCCTCTTCATTGATGGCATTGAGACCAGATTGTTGAGTGGTATTTTCCGAAGGCATCTGCATTGAGGACTTTCGGTACTTCGTAGTTCTCGCCTCAGTATTTCCTTCAGTTTGTTGCTTCTTCCTTTTCAAATCACAACTTCTACCCATTTCCTCCAATTTTATATTCTGACCAGCAATTCCATGAGAAGAAATGCATCTGTCATCACAGTGAGAATCCAGTGAAGGTGAATTCATCACTTCATAAACACACGAGCCACCTGACCCGCCGTTGCCTGAACCCCGTGATGAAACAGACCCACCAGAAGACTCCCGGTCGCAAGAATCAGAATCTGGCGATTTAGAGGTCGGAACTTTAACATCCGGTGAATGATGCGAGTTCTGATCGCCTGAATTATCCAAAGAGTGGGTCACAGAAAGCTCCCGCTTGCAACTACCGGACTCAGGTGATTGTGAATTCAGAAACTTTGCAACATCAGAATTCCGATTGCCCGAACCTGAAGAAGTATCCGAGTCTGGCGACTCAAAATTGGTACTGTGGTAGCTCAACTGTTTATCATCGTCATTCAACTCATGCAATCCAGGCTGTTGAACATAGCCGTCGGGAAGAAGGAAATCATCGGTTTCACTAGGAATATAGAGATTGCTGAGATCGTCCATGGAAATCTCCAAATCGCCAATATTTTCAAATTCCATGGCTAAATCAAGATCTGAAGCGAACGCTTCAGAGTGCATGCCGTGATCCTTACCAGATAAAAAGAGAGGATCCATGCATGGAACAGGGAGGTTATGGAACTCAGATGATAAATCGCTGAAAGCCAGATCCGAGGATGGAGTCGGTTCCGTCATGACGAGGGTTTTGGAGATGAAGAAGGATCGAAGGAGGGTTTATGAGGTCAGGCAACAGAGGCGATCAAGGTTTAGGGCACGAACAGGATTGTTTCCGGCTCTTTCTTTCGGCGTCGTCTCCTGCTCCAACCCATTTAACGCCACTCTTCTTCTCTTTCGTTAACAGATCCCTTTCTTCAGCTCCTTTCCAATCCGTCAATGCCGTTCAACATATTTCTTCAGCACAGAACCAAGATTGAAGAACCGAAAATATTGTAGAAATGAGATCGCGATGCTGTAATTTAGATGGACGAGAAGAACGAAGGAGCTGATTGAAGAACAAAAATCGCAGACACACAACGGAATTGCGAATCTGGAGACGTGATGGGAGGAGAATGACAACTCGTGGTTTCTAGAGTCAACGGCTCAGACAACAGTCTTCAAAACGCTGCGTTTTCTTTATTTGCTGCGTGTCGCGTTCTAAAGCGTAGGATTAGTTGGACGGCAGGATGGGTTGGAGCAGATGAGGCGGGGAGAGAGCTGGAGAAAATCCTGCTGGTTGCCCTCTTCAGTTTCAGTCTTGGTGTGCTGTAGTGTCCGGTGCGAACGAGATCGCTGCCATTGCATAAGACTAGAAGAGGCTGACTCATACCCCGAAAATCCTTATGTCGCGTGAGAGACTCAAGAGAGCAGCACTTCCTCCGGTGCAGGAGGTACGATCCATGAATGAGTGATTCCTCTGTAGCTTTCTTTTTCTCAGGAAAGTATGGCTTCCCAATTTCGCTTGGAAATTAATGGAAAGTTAATATAAATTTTAAGGAATTTATGCTATTTTGGGATTGAGCTCAGTGGAAATTACATATCTGGAAACTAAAAGCCTTAAACATAATGTTCTAGATGATGGTTTTATGTGATTGACTGATTGTAGCTTATGTTATGCTTCTTAGTCGACAAGGGTATTCTTGAATTGTTCTGTATAGTGGTCTCTTGTTTGTAATTTCTCAGACGATGGTCCATCATAGAGACAATGCTTTCGTTGGCTTTTATTCAATATATGAAAGGCGAGTCTAGTCATTAAAAGACTTGCTTAAGTTAAGCAAATGGTGTGTATTTGCCATGGCCGAGGAGATTTTCTATTTATTATTATATATATTGGATATATGATTATCTTGCTACTGTGTAGGAGATTGTGAACCTGTTTTCGTATCAAAATGCATGGAGGTCATTTGTTGAGATCTTTTTCCTTTTTAAATATTTTCAAATTTTCAGATTTGCACTTAATATGAGTTGGCCCTGCTGTGCATAATCATTTGACATTTCTTCAAATGTTTTCTATAAAACAAGTATGCAATTGTTATTATTATTATTATCATTTGGCAAAATGCAGAATATTGAGAAGTTGCAGAAAGTCGTAAAGGAGGGCAATTATTATGGAGCTCAACAAATGTACAAATCCGTCAGTGCCAGGTTGAAGTAGCTTCTCTATTATACTTCTCATCAAACTCTTATTTTTCTAGAGAAGTATACATCCCTTCAACCTATTGATAATTTGGTCTTTAATGTGAAATGATATTTTCAATGATCAGTCATTCTGCTGTAGTTATTTTCCTTTAATCTAAAGGGCACACTTTATCATGAAATGAATTCATCTTTTAATTTAAAAAATTAGTTTCTGTTCATCAAAAGGGTACACTAACGAAGAATTCCTACTCCACTACAGATATGTATCAGCTCAGAGGTTCTCTGATGCATTAGATCTCCTACAATCAGGAGCATGCATTCAATTGGCACATGGACAGGTTGCATAATTCTAATTACAATATTTTTCCGGATAAACTTTTATCATGTTAATGGGCTCTACTCAGGCATCATGGAAAATAATTGTTGGCTTGTAAGGCATTTCTTCTAAAGTAAAAGGTTATTAACCATTTTCAGTCAATTTAACAGAAGTTGTTTGTTTTTCTCTTTTATTTATCAACAATGGAAAATGATGCAGAGACATATTTAGAAATTGAGGGAAGGCAAAATATTTATCCTCTCATTTATAGACCACTTGAATTGCAATAACTTTTATGGTTTCTGCTGCAATTCCTAATGGGTTCTGTTAGAGATAGTAGTAAAACCAATCCTGGGCCTTAGCTTAACAACTTAAGCTTATGAGTTGATGCCATCAAGACTATGCTTATGGGTAAAACCACACCAACTCAAGATTCCGTTCCTTGCTGCTCTCCATTTCTTCAATTGAAATTAATTTGCAATGCAAAATTATGTGCCTATGCTTTATTCATATTTCAAGTTTAAAGGCATTTTTATGGGAAGGTACGCTAGAAATATCAGCAAAATCGATCTCAGGCTCCCTTGAAATTTAACTCTTGTTTTGCTTCTGCTTCCTTTTTCTTCCCCCTTCTTGGTTTTAGTGTGTGTGTGTACTGTCACTTGCTCACTTGATTTAAGCATAATAATACTAAAGGGCATGTAAAAAAAATTATTCATGTGTGCTATAATTTATTTTGCATAATCATATTCTGTTGGATCTACTGTCTCACATGCAGTTATATGCTTAGCTTTCTCTTCAGCTAAATTGTAGTTCACTATAATCTTGATCAAGCATTATATGCCATGAGAGTTTGAGTTTAAACAACTTAAGTTTTATGGTTGGCTTCTGCTGTCTATAGTTTGATGGGATATTGGCTTATCTAAGATAGCTCCAAGTATGAGATGATAAATGTTGCCATTTGAAATCAATTAATTTGATCTAACTGAATTTAAGTTTTTTAATATCTTTAGTGATAAAATTAACATTTAGTCAACACTAAATGTGGCATAAAGACTTATTTAAGAAACTCTTAGTTTCTGCTCTTTTTCAGGTCACGTGTGGAGCAGAACTTGCTTTATTATTTGTGGAGACACTAGGGAAAGCAAAAATTCCTTATGATAACGAAACTCTTGGTGAGCCCTTTAACTGTCTTTTAAAGTTTTACTGATGCCAGCACTTTATTTTTTGTTTCCATTTGTGATGCAATATAATGCTTATCTTTTATGCCTTTCTCAGTTTGATCATTTGCATGCTCCTAGTATATGCTGCATGTACTCAAGAAGATGGGGAATTTGTGACATGGGGTCTTTGTTACATGATTTTATAAATGCTTTTACTTCTCATTTTGGTTCCAACCTCACTCTATTAGTAAAAAATATATATGCCAGGCCGCCTTGAGCAGATCTACAAAGCTTTTCCTCGAGTTCCACTTCCACAAAACTTGAGGGTTGATGATGACATGCAACAGATTTCTGAAGCCCTTGGAGCTGCAGAAACACGTGTGGAGGGCTGCTCCTCATTCTTGAAAGCTGCTATTAGGTGACACAATGCATGTTTATAATATGTTCATGATTAAATTATGCAGTTATTGAGCCTCCCTTTTTAATAAAAAAAAGTTGTTTTTGGTACCAATGTTTTTGATGCATCATATGTTACTTTGTCTATAGAACTTCTCAAAGTTATAAGATGTTCTATAATCATTTTTCTATGATCAGTTGTGAAGAAATGGTGCCAAAAGATGTAGAATTGGTGTTTCTCTTATTGATCTACAAATCAAGTTGAAGCAGTGTGAACACACATATAAAAGGAGCCGAATCAGAAGAGGAGAGTTAAGGTTCCATGATATTCAGTCAACATAAAAGGAAAAAATTTGAAAAATAAATCAACCACAAATAGATCTGTACAATGAAGCCTAATTAATACTAATAAATCTCCCTTGTTGACTAGCCTAGACGGGGAAATAAAAGTGAGTAAATGTCCTAATGGATTCAAGATTCATTAGGAATCAATCTGAGATTCTATCAGTTTTTCCCTCTCATTTCTGGTGGATCCAGT
This sequence comes from Adenanthera pavonina, assembly GCA_026686845.1. Taxonomy (NCBI): domain Eukaryota; kingdom Viridiplantae; phylum Streptophyta; class Magnoliopsida; order Fabales; family Fabaceae; genus Adenanthera; species Adenanthera pavonina. The sequence continues at coordinate 43,767,223 of JAIVEN010000001.1, read as the reverse complement.
GATATCTTGCAAGTGTCTTATAGGGTACATCTACGAGAAAATTACTTAGTCCTATTTCATGCTTCTCTGATTCTGTCCTGCTTCTTCCACATGGAACCTTAAAATGAAATTGTACTTGAAGTACATTTTTCATTATCTGAATTGTTTACTTTTACCCAATCAATCTCATTCAAATGTTAATGTCAATTTTAATTACTTTATTGATTTGAACTTACAGTAATGTGGTTACTGCTATTATGTTCAGGTGGTCTGCAGAGTTTGGAGCAAATAATTATGGATCTCCAGAATTGCACATTATGCTAGCTGAATACATTTATTCTGAATCACCTGAGGTGGTATGTATCAAAATTACTTCAAGTATATGTATGTTCTTCGTCACTGCTTCTCTTGAATTTTTACTCTATATACTACAGTTCTTTCTGAATGCTTTTACTTTTTACCACTAGCTGTATGAACATTTTCTTAATTATTGGTTGAACGAGAACTTCACTTTACACATTATGAAACTTGACTGACAAGTAAACCATCTTCTAGAACTTTTTCTAAGCCATATGTTATCCTTATAAGACTCTAATTCTACCATGATTACCTCAAAGTTACCCACAATAACTAAATACAATTTCTAAATTATTCCCACTAAAGTTATGTTAAAATAATTAAAATAAAAAAGTTACTTTTAACCCCCTTTGTCATGCACAATAAAAAAGCAACAGCAACAAGAAGAAGATGAAGCAACCTTATCTCACTAAGTGAAGCTGACTGTATGGAACATATGACGCTATTGAGTTTTATAAGAAACCAATTCTTCTGATATATCATTCACCAAGGGATCCCGATTTGTAACTTAAGTGTCCTACCCTTTATATTTTTTCATAGGACTAAAGATCATATGATGAACTCTCTCCACAGGCTTCTCTAGCAGCCTTCTTTGTACATGTTCAAATCACCTTAAACAAGTTTCTATCATTTCTCCTCCATATGTGCCACACTAACTTTTTTCGGTATACAATCATTTTGGATCTTGTCTTTTCTTGTATGCTCACATATTCATCTTAACATTCTCATCTCTACTACCTTAATTTTTTTGCTTTTATTATCGCTTTAATGTCTAGCATTCATTACCATATAGCATTGCTGATCTTATAATAATTTGATAAAACTTTCCTTTAAGTTTGATAGGTACTTTGTCTCACAAATGACTCTTGATAATTTTCTCCACTTTAACCACCCAATTTGTATACTATGCATGATATCTCCATCAGTTTCACCGTCACTTTATAATATCACTCTCAGATATTTAAACTTTAACAGTTGTGGTATGATATGTTTTTTAATTTTTACCTTGAAATCATTTCTAGCTTGCTTATTGTTAAATTTGCAGTGCATATAATTCGTCTTGCGCCTACTCGAGGAAACTCTTTGATTCCAATGTCCATCTCCATAGCTCATGCTTACAATTAACCTCTTCTATTTATTTATTTTTAAGACTATATCATATGCAAAGAGCATACAGTTAGAGATTTTCTTTCGTATGTTTTTAATCAAAACATCCAAAACCATATCAAATAAATAGGGGTTTAAGGATGATCCCTAATGAAGACTAATCCTTATAGGAAAGTCATTTGTCTCAAATTTAGTAGTTCTCTCACTCATTGTTGTTTCCTTGAATGTATTCTTTAGAACTCAAATATAAGCCATACAAACACTCTTTTTTTTAAAGGATTTTCCTTCGCACATCTCTTGGTGTTTAGTCTTAAGTTTTTTCTAAAACAATGAAAATCGTATGTATGTCTCTTTCTTTATTCCGATACCTTTTGTTGCGAACTGTCTTGGCATAAATCTAAATTGGTTCTTTGAAATAAAAGTCTTGTTTCTTAATATGTGCTCTATTGCTCTTTCCTATAATTTTATAGTGTGAATCATAAGTTTTGTCTCTCGATAGTTTGCATAGTTTTGAATATCCTCTTTATTCTTATATATAGGCACTAAAGTGTTGCTTCTCCATTCATTTAGCATTTTGTTGAACCTCAAAATCCTATAGTGTCTAGATCCTTAGGCTTTTCCCCCACCCATTTAATTTCTTGAAGACACGTGATGTTAATCCTCTTTCGAATCATAGTGTCCATAGTTTCCATAGATTTACCTATTAAAGTCCTAATATTCCAAGTATCGAATCTAATCTCATTTTCATGGACTAACTTCTTTACACACATTTGTTCAAAATGATGTGAGGATCCTTGTTCATTTAACACTACACATAGGCATCGATATAATGGCTCTAGCTCATTAGACACTATACTTAAGCCATTTAGCGTATTACTTTTGGTTGTCAAGGGTGCAAGGTAGTGAAGGGTGAAAGGCACACTTGAGGCGCAAGGCCTATAAAACGCCTAAGGTGAGAGGCACTAGAAATGGCATGCCCGAGTGAAGCAAGGCGCAACAATGAAAAAATAGATGATATGTAGAGTATAATATAAACTTTCCTATTATTAACTTAAATAATTTCTTAAATATAAAACTTTTCTATCTTGCATAAAAACTTATAATAATTAATTATATTAAATCTTAATTCTTATTTAAAAATATTTTAATTATTAAGTCGATGAAAGAAATAAACAACCTACAAGTACAAACAAAACCTATGGCAATGTGGTGGCATAACTAGCAAACACCACAACAGCAAAAACAAAGCATAGCACAACCAGAGCATGCAAAAGGTGTGCTTCTCTGATCTTCCAAGTGCCAAAAGGCTCAGCCTTTCACATGCAAGGCAATGGGTCTATTTCGCACCTCGCATTAGCGCCTAAGGCACTCGCCTTAGCGCCTAAGGCACTCGCCTTTGACAGCACTATAAGGGCTTAACACAGCCCTTCTCCTTTGCCTGAACTTGGAATTGACTATGAAGAAACATAAGTGGAGTTGCACAATAAAATGGCATACTGTAAAATTCTAAATTATTAAGAACAAAGTTATATTTACTACAAGCTAACTAAAAGCACTATTTAGACTGATAAATTTAACTTTACACTGCTATATGCTTGTACATATCACAGCAATCAGTATACCAAAATGAATTTGGTCAATGTTATTATGTCTATGATGACTTTGAAATGTGGCATGTATTTCATAATGATATGATAGTCAAAGCAATCAAGCATGTCATATTGATCAAATTACAAAGAAGAGCACAGAAGTTAAAATGGAACATGGCATGGTATATGAATGAATTCCTTTCTTAATTTGATGATAGTCATTTGATATCAATATTTGATTAGGTAATTTCTGTCAGATGACTTTGACATGCCATTCTGTAATGCATAGCAAATGGTGTCATGGTTTGTGATATTTGATTCATGCACAAGTTTATTAGCCAGCGTAAAAACCAATAAATTCAAGAGGGAAGGAAAGGACAGGGTGCTTATTTGCCTTTTTAGAAGTTTCTTTTGATTAAAATGGGAGTAGGGGAATTTTGAAAATCCATTCCCACTAATTTTATTTTTAGGCAGTGAAGTTTGAGGGTAGTAAGGGATATAGAGAATTTTTCATAAAGATGAACGTTCTCTTTGAATTCTCCCTTTTCTAAGCTGGTGAAGATAGGTGAATTTCATTATATTTCTTATTGAATATTCTAACAAATGGGAAAATTTTCTTTTATTCTATCTCCTTTCCTTTCCTTTTAAAATCTCAAACACACTGCAAGAAAACAGAGAATAGGGAAGAGAAGACAAAATGATAGAAGATGATGAAAAAAGAGGAAGAAATACAGAGAAAAAAGAAAGGATCTGAAAGAAGTGAATGGAGGAGGAAATAGAAGTTATGCTATTCAGTCTGTCATTTGTGAGCTGGAATTGCTTCTAAAGAACTCCAGCCTTCAGTACAAATAAGTGAAATAACCATATCTTGATCTTTTTAGGGCTTTTGCTTGATGTATTTTGAATACTAGGATCAACACGCCTGGGGGCAGCATCCTTATAGGAGGTGTGTGCCTACCAGAACCTTATTTAATGCTGAGTTGCTGACACCTCAGCTGGGCCCTGGGGGTAATGCCTTGTTGAATAACTATGCTTATGACTGTTAGAAGTTGAAGTTTCTAGAAGTGCATTGTCACTTCACTTTAATAATCTGCTGTATTAAGCAAACTCTAGCAAGCTGCTGTGTCGAAATGCTCAATGCCAATCTGTGGATACTAGCTAGCTTATTGCTGGCAAGGTCCCTTAATCTCTATGTGCATTGACTTCTTGAAGTAGATCATGTTTATTTAAATTAATATGCTGATTTGAAGAGGAGATTATACTCTGAATTTTGCAAAGCTTCACTTAATTCTGAATGTAATTTGATCTTCATCTCTGGTCCATGAACACATTACTTCTGACATGCAGGATATGACTAGAGTAACAAACCATTTTGTGAGGGGAAATAATCCGAAGAAGTTTGCTTCTATTCTTGTAGATTTTATGGGCAAGGTTAGCCTCGTTACATTTTCCATTTTTTCTGTCTCCATTCTCATACCTTCTTGTCTGGTTCAAATTTACCAAATTCCTATGTGGTGTGCCAAACAATTATGCCCATATATTTTTTTACTAGAACTTAGTTGGGAATTCAATGATGATCTGGTTATACTGTTGAGTTATTATATTATTGGGCCCTAGAACCAATTTGGAAAAGTTAATTGAGGATTGCCTTTCGTCATTTTGTCTTTGTTTTGAGAAGGTTCAACTGATATGCCTCTTACTTTTTGTAGTGTTATCCAGGTGAAGATGACTTGGCCATTGCTAGGGCAGTTTTAAGGTAAAAACAATGATTATCTAGATGCTCACTTTGAAAAGTGATAGAAACTTCTACTACTTTAGTTGAAATCAAGCAGAGAACAACTAGGAAATTTCATTGATATCAACGCTGTATAATGATCCTTCATCCAAGAGAAGCAAACACAGATTATATGACAAAACAGTAAAATAACCCCAAGCTGAAAATACAGAAAATGCAGAAATGAGGAAAGAAAAGTAATGCTAGCCTTTGAGCAGCCTACTCTCTCTGACTGAATCTCTTACGTAAATCTTTCTACCTACCCAGACACCCAAGCACCCTCAAAATAGCTTTCTAAATGTCTCACTCTAAATCCACTCACAGCAGTGGTAGCAAAGTTATTTATCACCCTGAATTTCCCTTTCTGCGCTCCTTCCCCCACCTTCCTCTGCTTCATGTAGAATACACTTTCAACCCATTAGTTGGGCTACAACCTTCAGATCTAGTTCTTTTTATCCGTCTCCATCATATGATAACGTCACAAACTATATATATTTTAGTAGTATTATCTGCAGCAAACTCATCAAAATGTCTGGCAATTATTAATCCGTTAGGATTTAGTATGTTCTTGTTTATTGCATTACAAATGTAGATTATTCTCAGGATTTTTAATTTTTTTTTGGCATTTAGACTTGGATTGAACACCTTTTGTAGATTGCAGTATGTATCAGCACATAAGCTTTCATTGACGCAGTTCCTAACCTCAAATTTAACTGTCGGGCTATTGCTATGATTCCTTGTCTTACTCTTTTTTCTTCTTTTTTTCTTTGGGGGCCCAATTCCTCGTCTTACTCAAAGTCCTACAATCCAAGCCATTATATGGAAGTGAGCTTTCATATAAATGACGGGCATGAAAATAGCAATCTTTTTTTTTTTATAGAAAAGGGTTTTCTTTTTCTCTTTAACTATTGAGATTGGTGGCTCGATTGGGATTGCTGTGTACTTCTACTTATGTTGAAATTGCTTTTTTTCGTCCTTTCTTTTCTCTTCTTTTTTTACAATTGGATTTTCATAAAATGCATGGGAGGAAAGATGAAGTTTGTATTTAGCAAAATCTTTTGACGAGCACTTTTATCAGTATTGTTGGGTCTGGCAAATCTTTCAATGCTTTTTACTACTAAATTACTAAAAAGGACCCTATAATTTGACTTTGCAATTAATATGATTTGTCTGGATAATTTAATTATATTTCTAATTTTTTGTTTGGTTAAAATATAGAAAATACATGTATATAAAGGCAGAAGAAGAAAGATTGGAAAAAGATGAGACTTAGGAAAATTGCCAAACACTAACAAAATAAGAAATAAGTATTTTTTCTTTAAAAAAAAAAAGGTAAGCTGTTTATTTTGGAAATTAACCAATGTCAAACAGGCTATAAGTCTCAAAGACTGATGCCCTTTATGCTTTCCTTGTTACCCCAAATACACTGCTACTATCCTGGAGTGAATGTCCAGGATAGCATTAGATGAGTAAGGGCACACATCTTCTATTTTGGTTATGTTGATATGCTTGTTACACCTGTGAATACTTTTCTCCCTACTTTTGCCATGCAACAGTAATTTCTTGTATATTACAACTGGGTTTTAAACTTGGTAGTTGCTTCCTTTCTTGCATGACAGGCATTTATCTTTTGGCAATCTGAGAGATGCTAACATATTGATGGAAGAGATAAAGAATGAAGTTGCATCTAGAGAGATTAAATTTCCTCAGACAGATTTAATGCAGTTCATCAATTTTCTCTTGCTAACGTAAGCTATCATTCTTCGTAATTGAGTGATCAAATTTGTATTCCTGAGTTTACAAGTAGAAAAGAGATACTTTGCTACCAGTGCATAATACTGATAGATTGCTACAGAATACTTGCACTTGCTTAAATAGTTTAAAGATTGTTAATTTTGTTGTAAAGCTTCAAGAACATATGCATGTATATCTAATTAAACTAATTGAATTTTAAACACTTCTGTCTGTCCCTATCTTGTGTTCTTAAAAGTGCACTGACTTTCATGATAACAGAAGCAAATAATGAAGTTATAATTTTCTGGGACCAAACTATTTTAATTTACTCAAGAGTTTGTTTATATGTTATGTTGCTTTGATTGCTATCAGTATTTGAAGCACCAATTATATTGCACACTGGTGATTGATGTGGAGATGTACCAAGAAGCTTTTGAGGATTTTTCTAGCAATTTTGTCCGAATTCACAATACTTATTCTATTTATTGTTTTGGATGGGTTAGAATCTTGTGATTTCAAGGCAATTTCTTTGCCTTTACAAACATTATAGCTTGATGGCTGCGTTTGTGGCCTCAGTTTGATGTTCCATGCATGGTGCTTTTGAGGGACTCTCATTGTCTGATATGAAAAGGGACTAGATAGCTTTGTAGCATATTGAGCCTTTCAGGCTCACATTTTCTGTTGTTTTTTTCCCTCTATATGGGAGGATATCTTATCCCCTCCGTCTTCGTATTTGTTCCACTTTTCTTGCAGGTTGGAGAGAGACGCATTGCCTCTTTTTAACATGTTGAGAGCAAATTATAAATCAAGTATTGACAGGGAACCTGCATTAAACGAGGTCAGTTGATTTACCAATCCTTTTGGGCGTGTGTGTGTGTGTGTGTGCGTGTGTGTGTGTGAACACTTGTAGTGGTAGGTAGCTAATTTATCTATGATTTTGGACTCTGATTCTATATGAGCTCTGTGAAATTATGATTATTTGTGCCCCTTCACCAAAGAGAAACTCAACTCATTCTGCATTTGCCTTGAAAAATTGTGATCTAGATGTTAGATGATATAGCGGAGAAGTTCTATGGAGTACAGCGGAAGAATCCCATGGGAATGTTTGGGGATATATTTAAGGTAGACTGTTCGTACCTTTTAATAATAATTTAATACTAGCCACCTTGAAATGTGCACATAACAAACTATTGGATATCAAATTTAATTGATAAATTGTTTAAAAACTCGTTTCAATCTCAATTTTATTTTTGTCACCTATTTTGTTTTGATCATTTTACTCCTTTAGTCAAGTGAATGAATATTTACTTTGCTGGAATAATTCAGCTATTTCATAAGTTAATTTATTATTTTATTTAAGTTGTGACATTACGTTTAAAAAACTTGAGGCATGAAAATCTTTATTTTTCAGCCTCTTTATTTTATATGGTCTCTAGCTTCATTATAACTCTCGTGGTATGGTAGCAATTTTGGTAAAAGAAATAACTTGGAAACTAACTATTTAATAAATAAACTTTAAAGGTCCAATAAGTAAATTGACTTGTGAAAATGCAGTTTCATATGCTTCACAATGAAGTTTCCTTACAAAGCTTGGTTTGAGATTTTTCATCTCTTTATTCTCCTTCCGATTTTTCTTTTTTTCTTTTTTATCATTTTAACTAGCTTGTGAAGCAAATAAACATTTATTTATTTCTTCTTTAAAAAGACTGAAAGCCAACTCTGTAGAATTGTGGTTGAATGCATTAGGTCACTTAAGCCATTATTTAAGGTTAAATCTGGTTCTACAAAGCTCGTGTGTGTGTGTGTTCCATTTTCATTTCCATATTAAACACTATTTGCAACTCAAACTATGGAAACCTCTCTTTTCCAGAAATGAATTTTTTAATTATTTCAAACATTAGGGAATTAGGGTTATGAGGAATGAATGTAATATTTGTTAATTTTTTTTTTAAATATAAGCGTGAAGTTTGCATATTGTCTAACAAAGCTGTATAGATAAAGTATAAAACAATGTAGTTTTGTGAGGAACAGTTTGTAACTTGAACATTGATTGTAATTTCTTACTATGCAGTTGATGGGGGCTGATTAATGATATTAATTCCTGAGATACCGAAAGAATTGCATCTCTTATGTTGCAAACGGTAAACCTGTTCGACATTATAAAGATTATGATAAGACTGTAAGATCTATATTATATTTGTTTGAAAAAAGATAGGTTTAATTTATCCATTTGTGAACAATTATTTGTATAATATCCAAACTAGGTTTTATTTTGATGAATTTGTTGTAAATGTCAGCAGTTTTGCACGCTATTCAACTGCAAGAATATTTTTGCCACAAAAAGTGGAGATTCATTGCATATTGTTAATAGGCCTCTATAATCTGGCTTACTTTGAGGTTGGGCATGAAATGACTTGTAATGATTCTCTTTCCCTTTGGTGATTTATGATTGCTTTGTGTTGTGAAAAACTGGAAATTCATGTCTTCTCCCCCATAGAAGTTTTTGTCACTGACGAAAAGATATTGAAGGAAGACCACATGAAGGGTAAAATAGACATTGTGTCGTTGTCTTGCTTCTGACTGGAGCTCCTCTTAATTCTCTAGACATGAAAATATTGTTTGCAATTTTCATTACTCAGCTGGAAAGGCCTCTGTGGCTTCTTCCTGTTCTCTCTCTCTACATATTTCATGATAGGTTTTGTTTTTTTTTTAACAGTACAAGCCAGTGAGAATATTCATGTTGATGAAAAAAAAAATTTTGGGCTTATCTCAAAAAGTTCAAATTATGTTTAAATTCTCATCCTACAAACTGTTGAGGATTTATAGAAGCAGGTGATAAAATTGAGTGTATGAAGGGAAGAACTAGGATGCAGCCAATGGGGAAAAAATGAAAGAGAATGAAGAAACAGATAAATGTTGCCATCCATTTTTACTTTTCAATTCTATGTAAGTGTAAATCAAATGGTCTACCAAATCATAGCTACAAGATCTGAAACAAACGACTTCAGAATATTTTATGGATCAAGCTGGTGCTAGAACCTGCTCTTGTGTTTAGAGAAAAGGTTGTTTGGTTTAGTGCAAGAAATTGGAAATTGAAGCAAATCTGGTAGTGAGAACCAATTTTGACCAAAAATAGAATCAATTTGCATAATCAAATGGTTTTTTGTTCAGCTTTTGCAGGTGAATTTGTTTTTAATTATCCACTTATGATTGTGCATTATGTGTTGTAATAATCTATCTAACTTTTAAACTTTTTTTAACCGATAATTATGTTAGTGTCTAAGATTAAAATTATGTTAAGAAACTGCATAATTCATTATAAATGTGCGCTTTATTTTCATCAATTTTTTAATCCCTGCCTTTTTTGTATTAAGAAAGTGCATTCGGAATCTTAACTTTGTTCCCCCTTTATGTAACCAAGTTTCATTCATTTGAGGTGACGTGACTATTAGTTATATGAGCATCATGCACTGACTTGCTTTTTTGACGCTTCTTTCATAATTGAACTAGAGTTCATTGCCCTCCTAAAGTTCAACCTGTTTTGTTTTTTCCTCCTTCTTTAGATATTATTGTTTGTCTCTGGAATCAATTGATATATAAAATAAAACGAAATAAAATTAGAAAATAATTTTGTACATGCAAAATTTAATTGTTATGTCTCTATTTTAAAACTAAAAGTATTAATACATTAATACACTTAAATAATAATTATATGACACAATATGAAAAATTATTTTTCGTACCTAACCTGGTTTTAATGATAGTCTATACTATATCAATAAGAAATTAATTATAAATAATCATGTGATCATATCAAAGATAAACTCTATCATATCATGATATTAACTTGGACATTCGTAGTTTATAAATTAAAATTATTTTACAGGTTTTATTTAACAAATTTTTAAATTGATTTAGTCTTGAAATATATGAAGTGGCACTTAGGGGTCGTTTGATATACTTTCTGAGAATTAGCTTTTTAGGAAGTATATTTCCTAGAAAATTAACTTCTCTAGAAATACAGAAATAACTTGATTGGTCTATTTTAAATTCCTAAAAAGTTTCAATTATATTTTAAAAGAAATATATTATATTTTTATGTTAAATATAAAAAATACCATTTTATAAAAAAATGAATTATTGAATTAAGGATTCTTTTGAAAAATCATTGTAAGATACTTAAGAAGTAGAACTTGCCAAGGATTTGCTCAAAAAGTAGAACTTCTCGAGTTAAACCCAATTTCCTGAAAACTTCCAAGTTTTTTCTTTTAAATCAAGTAATGTCAATTGCTCTATTTTTAAGAAGTTAAACTTCGCCTCCTCTATTCCCCCCGTATCAAGCGATGTCTTACCTTAATCTATAAATTTTTGCCTGAACCTAATTTATTGATGTGATAAGGTAGGCTCATTAATGTGAAAGAAAAGAATGGTAATATATGATATGGAGGATGAAGATGGTTGTGATGAAGAGACACTATTGTTAGATTCTTCATTATGGTGTATAATTTGACAGTTAGGACCCAGTAATCTGACACAAATCTTTGAATTAACCTTATTTCTGTTAGGATTTACAAGCAACCACAAACCCAGAATATTGGGCTTTTTGGCTTTGGAAAATTGATTCCCTTTATCTTCTTTTTGAATTCCTTCAATCATTTTCCTTCACTTCCTCTCTAAGAAAAGGGACAATCCTTCCTTTGTCGGCACAATCATTTCTTAACTTGTGCTTCCAATCATAAATCTCTCTGCAGCCTCCTACATTTTTACCCAATTAAAATTCGGTTTACACAGATAAACAAAAATATTAACTTAATCAATAAAATGATAAATATATTATTTGAATGTGTTCGTGCTGAATAATTATAATGGAAACTTTCAAGAAACAATGCATAAGAATATTGTCTTGGCATTGAGATTTATCCATGTGACTATTAATTTTTTTAACGGATTTCAACTTTCAAGTTAAACTTAGATTTCTAATTATCTATAATCTTAACATGATGCCAGAGTTATTTTTAACCAACGAGTTATGATTTCTTTAGGGGATGATATATTTATATTATTTTTGTAAGGTAAAGCAAATAGCTGTGGTCGTTCCACCTAAATGAGGAAAAAAACATGAATGATTAACCCAACCTTCTTTTCTTTGTTGGTCTCAGTACTTTTTCTTTAAATTTTTTTATAATTAATATTAATAATTCGGTTCACAATGACATTAGTTTAGATTCTGTCTTTTGTTTTGTCCCTCACTTGATATATAAATATATATAAAAGAAATGAAGGTAAAGATGTTTTGATCTTATCATTTGATCATAGGGACAGGGTGAAGTAGCAAGTCAGAACTATATATATATATATATAGGCAATATTTCTCTCAAAAGAAAAAAGGAGGAAGAAGAATCTAAGTTTTGTCAAAAGTGGGGACACTTGCCTATGCTGTTTTAATTAGTTGCCAAATTTAATCCCACTTGAAACCCTTTTCTGCTATTAAGCCTTAAATTAAATTAATCAGGTGTATGCATCACTGTCTCCAACATGCCCTTCCATTAATTACTTTATGAGCTTAAAGCATTTCAACTGCACTAATTAATATCAACTTTTCATATTTATGTTTGTGTTGAATGAATTGTATATTACAATCTATGTATACATAACTTTAGTCTCCCCTAACTTTTAGATATATGCAGACAATTTAATTTTACTTATGAATTGTAGTATGTAAAAAAGTTATCTATACATATGATCTGAAGTTCAGGAAAGATGTGTGCATAATGCAAAGTTTGATAGGTTCTCTAAACACCACACCCCCCCCCCCCCCACACACACAAAAAAAAAAAAAGATGAAGTTAAAGTTGTGTTATTGGCATATAATTATCATGTTAGTAGGATAACCGACTAACTAAAAATAGAGATTATCTGCAAAAATAAAAAGGGGGGGGGGAAGGAATGTTTACTATGTTCTAAAGATTAAGAGAGTTATCCACACATGATTCGACTTTTTTTTAAAAAAAAATTTCAACTTAATCTTATATTTTTTAAGTGAAATTATACATGTTTTCTCATGCATTGCTTGAAGTTTAAAATAATGAATACTTTTTCCAGTCATAAATATAAGAAATTTTGCCTTGATATTAAATATAAGAGTCTTTTTAGAATATAATGTAATATTTATTATACATTTTAAAAAAATATTCATATTTAATTCATTTCAAAGAGAGAGAAAGAGATTAAAAAAGGGGTTGTTTTGGAAAAATGTCTTGATTTTTGAAAAAATTAAAAAATTTAACTAACTTTAATTCTTATCATTAATCCGTGTAATTCGGTTAAAATGATTTTATATTAAGGATCAGAGAAAATATTATTTATGACTTAGCAGAAAAAACACAACTTGCTATAAATTTTATATTAGATAGTGATATATTGATCATTGATGTTTTATTAGTTTGGCCAAACTCCATGAAATGCCAATCATCTTTCGAGTTTATATATGATCTCCAATCTTTTTTTTTTCCTAAAATTTTTGAGTTGTTGTTCTATCCATGTTCTGATATAATGCGACAATCCACATATGGTATGAAAGCAAATGGGATAATGGGAACTTGGTGGTTTGAGTTGGGATATCATTCTGAGTGCTATCCAACCATTTCTTCAATGATCACTATCTCTACTTTTTTCTGGCGTAGACTTGAAAAACTGATGAATTTGGAAAGGACAGGAATAATGTGCTTTATCAATATATTATATCATGAGATTCTCTTTTTTTTTTAAAAGTAAGAAACAAAAACAGAGAGATAGGAATGTTCATTGTGTTGCAAGTATTGCAAATTGTTCTGCTTGATCAGAATCCTTCATCTGCGCACATATTTCTTCAAAGTTTTCATCATACAATGCATGGGTGATTGGTTTTTTTTTTTCTTTAAAAGAAAAACAGGTCAACGGAAACATTTTCGGAGAGAAAAAAATATCTTATACAGTAATTATACAGTGGTCATTGATTACATTCAGGAATTCTAAGAGAAAATTGAGATAACAAGTTGCATTATATTTTTTTTTTATTTTTCTAATTATGTGCGATGCATGCATAGTCGGGATCCACTTAATTTTAAGAAAAAATCTGATAAAATTTATTATTTTTTTATATGGAGCACACATTGTTCAATAAGAGACTGATTCGGATAATGTATCTAACTTAATTTAATTCAACTTTACAACTAAGTTTATCTCTATTTTATTTTTCAAAGATACTTATTCTTCGTTTATCAAAAAAAAAAAAAGATACTTATTCTTCATATATAACTTCGGTTTTCGTTTGCAAAAGATTATTGGGCACGTACTCTTACAGTCTTCATATTTAAAAATTAGAACTAACGTTATAAGATATGAATCACAAAAGTAAAACTATGTCAATATATATTATAATTGAAGAAAGAAAGCGTGGGAACAATTTTCAAGTTCCAACAATAAAAAATCCAACTAAGCATTAACGCGTGGACCTTGTGGTCTACAGGTGAATGATATTGGAAGCCAGATTTCTTGCATTATATATAACCAATGACAATGCTAGCTTCTTCTTTGAGGACAAACATGCATCGTCTTTTTTTTTTTTTGGTAAAAAAACATGCATCGTCTTGTTTCTTCTGCAGGTGTCTAAATCACTTGGGATTTGACCACTTCAGGTGAAGAAAAATCAAACCAGGAGATATAATTTTAATCCTTTTAGTATTATAAATGTTTAAGGTGATGAAAAACCATTTAAAGTGGTATGGACATGTGAGCAGTAAACAAAATTAATCAAATGGTTTTTAAGCATATAAAAAAGTATAAAGGAAAACTAAGAAAGATACTAAGAGAGTTAGTGGGATTTCTTAATAAATGATTTATTTGAAGGGATGATTTTTTATAAAAAAAAAAGCTAATGACTAATGTTTGCTGCAGTATTATAAAGGTTTAAAATTTTTTAAGTATTTTTCCCATTATAGAAAATCCAATATTATATACTAAAATCACTAAGTTAGGTCGGGCTTAAATGGAGTTAAATTTTTGTGAATTTGTAATTATTAATATCTATCGTTATAAATTTAAAACTTCTGCAATTGCAAGTTAAAGAGTTTAGCCTTTTATTCTGACGGAGTATTATTTTGGCTATATAAGTAGACAAAATTTGTATTTTTTACCCAAAAAAATTGGACAAATTTTAATTTTCATGAGACAAGTTGTTGAAAATAAATAAATTATTGACATTTCAAATAAGAAATCTGCATCTTTAAGATAAAGCGTGCTAAAGATTAAGAGACTTTATAATAATCACAGGAAATGTTGGGTTTTCTTGATAGATCATGATCAATCTCACATGCCTATGATGTTGAAATGCTGCTTCAAGTGCATGTCATTAACCATAATGACCTTCTGCGTCAAAAACATCCAATTCTACATAATAATAATAATAATATCGTTATTTTCTAAACCCTAATTAGGACTTTGACATTTACAAGTAAGTACTTAAGCAGAATAATTTGACATTTGAGGCATAAAACTGAGTTTCCAACGAGGATCAAATAATTCACTAATGAAATTTGGTGTCTCATTATAACTTAAAAGTCCAAGGAACATACTAGAAATCTCAATCCACATGAATGCATCAAATGACACGCAGATTACTAATGAATTAGAATATAATTTCTCTTATCTTAAATATATGATATTTTACTTTAGTTTTAAATGTAAGATCTTATTTAAAATATGAGATAATATTCATTATACACTTTCAAAAAATATCCCTATTTAATTTATCTCAAAGAGAGAAAGAGATTAAATAAGAATAATTTTAAAAAAATACTTTAATTTTTAGAAAAATTAAGATACTTAACTAACTTTTTTTTCTTTCTTAATCTGCGTAATTCAATTAAAATGATCATATATTAAGGATTGACAGAGTAATTATTTAGCAGAAAGATTTGAAAATTGTTATTTGAACGCTTAGTTTTCCCCTTTATTGTGTACTCACAGAACAATGAGATTTTTTGGCAAAAATAATGGGATTTTGAAATACGCATGAGGGAAATAAATTAAAGAAAATTAATTGTCATTAATTGATTTGATTTTATATACTATAATAAAGCACAAGTTGTTCAGCGTTGGGAAAGAAATGAATGAGAGGATGAGTTATAACTTTTTAAAGGGAACTAAGTTAACTAACTTTTATTATTTGTAAAAGTATACTATTGATCCCTTAATTTTACACTGAGTTTTATTTTAGTCTCTTAATTTTACTAACACCATTAGTTATATGTTAACACAATTAATTATGTTAACCCAAATATTGATAAAAAATTCTTACATACGGACTAATCATTACTTAACATTGACACATATCAATTTTGATTGCTAAGTCATTAATATTATTATGTATTCAATAATTTTAGGTCTAAAATATTTTTAAATTAAATTAAAAAACTAAAAACAAATAATTATAATTAATTAATTTTTAAACAAAACCTTAATTTTAAGATTATTTTCATCATAAAAAATCAAGTTGGATAAATGTGTAAATATTTGAAAATATTGTCAATATTTGAGAATATTTTCTTTTAATATAGTTAACGGTACTAGTAATAGGAAATTTTTTGTTGTATTTTGAAAATTAAAGAATTAAAAGCAATGAAAATAAAATTAAAAGATCAAAATAACACTTAATATAAAATTAAGAGATTAAAAGTTTAGTTTTACCTTTGTTGTTTGAGTTAAAATTAACTTGTGTAAAGCAAAGCATATGTGACGTTGCAACTATCATCTAAGTTCTTTTACTTTTGCTCAATAATAATTTTTCGTTGACTTTGTTAGGCGACCAAAAGTAAACCCATGTTGATTTCTTAATAAAATAACTAATTTAATATGATTAATATCACCATTAAGTAATCATGATATTTGGACATTATATATAATTTTTCCATGAAGTAATAATTTTGATATATGTCGGATAGTTTTAGTTTCACATTCTGGCCCAAAAAAAAATATCACATTGAACACGGAGTCAAAGGATTATCTTTATCTTTGTAAGAAATTAAATTGACATGTCTATCGATTTTAAATAGCAATAACTGCTATATATATTTATATATATCTGTGCATGCGCGCGCATAAAAAAGTTAGAATAAGTGTGTTTATTAACTAGAAAACTGCTCAAAGATGGAGTAACATATCTATTGGTCACAATTATTCGAAATGATTGTTTAGAAACTTTGTAAATGTCTTCTCCCATATCAAGAGTACTAAGAAAATTATACTATAACATTTTTAGCTTATAACAACAATTAATTTCACAATAACTATAAAAATGTTGCCTAATATATAAATAAGTAACACTTTTTATGGGTTAACTATTCGTTTTAATTTTAAAAAATAAATATTAAGTAATGTTTAAAAACTGTTACCTAAAGTAAATAAATAATAATTTTTTATCTATATTTTTTATTATTAAAATAGGTAGCAAAAAATACACATTACTTATAAGCTTTCGATGTAACACCCCATAACCATTATCTATTATCCGGCAGTAGGTAATGATTCTGTCATCCATGGCTATAAAGGCTAAAAATTTGTTATGTTAAACAATAGGTACTGCTGACTAGTATTACATCTAAAAACTGTTGCTCATAATTATGAGCAACAGTTTTTTCTCTATGGTTACAATTTTTTACTGTTGTCATATGTTAAAAATATTGTAATATAAGTTTTTCAAGAGGTTTTGTTGTATTCTAAAACAACCATGTTTATATTTCCCAATTATCAAACAAATCACTCTTTAAATAAAATGTTTCTTCAGGCCTCAAAGTCTTTCTCTATTATATCTTTTATTAATTATTTTCTAACACTACATCAATCCTCTTCAATTAAGAATGTTAAGTTTTCTCTATAGCTTCCATCACAGTCATCCACCACATTCAACGATTGTCAAGAGATCTATTTGGTATATAGATTGGAACATAATGGAAAAGGAAATGAAATGGAAAAAAATTATCTAATAGATGAGAAATATCTTTTGAGTCTTTAAGTACAAGAAAAATAATAAAAAGAAACAATTGCTCTTAAGCAATGATATGAAAGTATATAATAGATATTACATGTCTTGATCTTCGGGCAAGGCAATGAATTCCTGTTTCTTTTGTCGTGGGAATACCAAACACGGTTTTATTCCATTGATTCTGCCAAAACCACGTGGTATAACAATGTCTCCTCTATTTAGAATCAATGGACGTGGTATGAAAATAGAGGATAGATTGGGCTATGAATCACTAATTATGGGTGGAATTGATGTCTTGAACGATGTCATTGGTTCATTGATTTGTTGTCCCGCCCGGTTCAATTCCATGTGATGTAGTGTAATGTAATACTCCCTCATGCCCCTATTATAGGGTGTTATTTAGAAAACTTGTTTGGTCCAAAATATAAGATGTTAAGTAATAAGTTTAATTTTAGTCTCAATTTTATCCTTATTGAATGCTTTCATTATAAGTCTCAATTAACTTCTCTCTCATCCTACCATCATTATTAATTTAATGTATTTTTATTCTCTCCTTAAGGACAAAATGGGAATGTCATAATTTTTTTCATCAATTTTAAACTGTAACCAATTTTTCTTAATTCACGTGCGATAGTTAAAAACATCTTATAATAGGGACCGGAGAGAGTATAATATAATAATAATTACACATGAGTTTATTTGATTTGACATTGAGAGTATGGGAAATAAATATACTTTTGTATATATAATTAAACATAGATAATTAGAAAAAAGTTTAAATTGCCTTAAAAGTAGTCGCACTTAGAGGTGGTGGAGACGTCATAGGTGGTGTTGGTGCTTGGCTAGCGACGATGACTGGCAATGAAAATGGCAGCTGGTGATTGGTGGTGGCAGCTGGTGATTGGTGGTGGCAACTGGTGAGGGGTAGGTATTTTTTGTTTTGTGAATAGTAGTTTGGTTATTTTCAATGTTTAAAAAATTAGACAAGACTGATCAGTTCGACTAGTCGAATCAGGAACTGGTGTCAGATTCAGTCCGGTCATAGATCTCGACTAGCTATTTTGAGAATTGGTGAAAAACCCATCGAATCAATCATGAACCGGTGTTAAATCAGTACAAAACCGGTTGAACCAATGCAAAATCGATTGAACTGATCTAATTTTTTATTTTTTTATTTTTTTACTTTTTTAAAATTTATTTTAGTTTTTAAGATTAAATAACATTATTTTTAGTACTAAATAGTACTATTTTTGTATAATTTTTTTCTTTTTATATTATAATAACATAATTATTAATAATGACAAATTTACTTAAAAAATAATATGAAAATAGGATATTAATTAATCATTTTGAATTCAAAGTATGATTATAGATAAAGATTAATTTTAGATTTTAATATTATACTGTAAAACTTATTAGTACTATTTTTAATTTTCTATATAATATATAAAATTAAAAAAATTATTAAATTTGTTATCACCAAGTTTAATTCTGGTTGAATCATGATTAAATTATTAAACTTTGAACCAATATCTTGACTGATTTAATATTCGATTCGTTTTTTTAAACATTAATTTTTTTACACTCAATTACAACTATATAATCCCCATCACATAGTTTTTTGAGAGCGAAGGAGATTACCTAATTTGGAATAATGATGTAATCCCCATTACCTGAGTTTTGTACAACCAATTAATGCGCCTAATCATGCCGTGTAATGAAGATTATATCACATACCCCCCTCTTGTAACCAAACCAAACACGCCCTTGTGGTTGTGTTTAGATTGGAAGGAGGTTGGGAACTTATGGGCAGATTGTTCTGAGAGTTTCTTGGCTATGGATGAAGATGCAGCTTTGGCAATGAAGGGGTTGGGCTCCCTTGAGCGAGTCTTAGAACTACCATCTCCCCTGGTCACTACCATGGTTTGTAGAGCACAAGGATTTGGCTATTATAGTGTTGAGTTGTAAGGCATTCTTTTGAGTTCTTTTAAAATTTTGTTTATGATTGTCATTTTTTTGTATTTTGTTAAGTTCGTTGTTCTTATGGATTTTTTTTTGTTGATTGGTATTTGTTTGCATTGTGTCATTTTTTTTGCTGGGTATCTAGGATATCTATAAATCAACAGCTAAAAATTAATCCTTCAAAATATAGAGATCATCAAAACATGTTTTTCTTCTCTCAACAAAATATTTTCTATACACAATTAGAAAGTGGGTTTTGTTTGCATTGTGTCTTTTTTGAGTTAGTATTTGTAAGTTTCTTCTTTGGTCAATATTTTACTTTTTTTCTACAAAAAGAAAAAATAATCTAAGAGTTAAGATGTTCTAGAAGAAATGAAAAGTCTAGAAAGAGCACATGGTTAGGGAGGAAATATATTGATAGATAAACTTACTTACAATATTAGAGAGAGAGAGAGAGAGAGATATATGAGACTCAATTGTCTCTTTTATTTTTTTCTATATTTCATCTCGCATCTAAATTTAAAGCAACATCCGTAAGATTGGGACAGATACGAGACTCAGTTGTCTCTTTTATTTTTTCTATATTTCATCTCACATCTAAATTTGTGACAACATCCTTAGGATGAAAAAAAATTAAGTTGAATTATTAATTTCTTTTTTATTTTAAAGTTAAATTATTATTTTTTATAATTTGATAATTATAAAATTGATATATATATTGTATTCTATTTCATTTGAGATAAAAAATTATTAAAATTTAATTAACAAAATG
The DNA here is from genome assembly GCA_026686845.1 of Adenanthera pavonina. Taxonomy (NCBI): domain Eukaryota; kingdom Viridiplantae; phylum Streptophyta; class Magnoliopsida; order Fabales; family Fabaceae; genus Adenanthera; species Adenanthera pavonina. The sequence continues at coordinate 43,746,929 of JAIVEN010000001.1, read as the reverse complement.
AGAAAATTTAGATCATTCAAATTTTATTTGGATAGTTGAGATGAAAAATATACTTGTGCGCATCTTAAACACATTATTTTGAAATATGTACTAGATTCAATTTGATTTTTGTCTTTCTTTTGTTTCATTTTTTCTTTTAAATAATGTGATAGAGCTAGGTGTATATTCCCTTTGTAAAATTTAGTAAAACATTAACGTGTGAATTTCACTAATACCCTCGATAGTTTTAACTTTTTTTTATTTTCAAGTATTAAAGTAGATAGATGTTAATAGCTTTTGTTAAGATTATTTTATGAATATTATAATATTTTTTGACAAAATCAAATCTTCTAACTACCTATTTATAAAAAAACCCTTATAAAAAGAACCCGATAGAATATTAAACATTATTTAAAATAAATAATTAATTAAAACAAGCAATAATAAAAAGTTACATGTACATAGTTAAGAAACAAAATTACATTATATGTAGTCAAATTATAACAAGTTTGTAGCTATATTTTCTAAATAAATATTAGTTCTTATTGTAAGGTACTTTTGATTGTTTCACGCATATTAAGAAAAACTATTTAAAAGTAATTTTTGTTCTTCAATTTTTAAAAAATTATCACTACATTTTAAGATTGCCCATAATTAAATTCATTAAATTTATCAATAGTGGTTTATCTCTTATAATGAATTCACCTTTCAAATTTTAATTTTAAAAAATAGTCAATAAAATCAACTTCCAATACAAGGAGTGAAAAAGACAAAATTTAATGCTTCAAACATTTTATACTATAATTTATATTTAGGACTATGAAACCTTCTATAATATAACCTATAAAAAGCAAAGGAGGTAGTATTACACTAATGAGATCATTTTCTTGCAAAGCTTCTTTCCTCTATGAAATATCCAGTTGTTCGAAAATGAAACATTTTTTTAGCCCAATCAAGAAGGTTAAGCCTTGAGAACTGATCCAATTGAAAATATCAAAATATTTTATTCTATATAATAATTTTATAAAAATCAAATCATAAACTAATCGAAATTTTCACAGATAACTGACCCAGCCAACGTGTGGAGACTGCGTTGTAGAAAGAGCATAAAAGTGTGGAAAAGACTTGATGAAGCTTAAAGACAAAATATCAACACACATAGTAGAATTATGCCCAAATAAATTAATTAAACAGTACCTTCTTATATAAGACTCTGACTTGTCAATATAAACCCATGTTACAAAGTAGAACAATTTTCAAGATCGAGGAAAAAAAATACCAAATGGATTTGGAAACTTTGGGCGATGAAGGAATTGTTTTCTTTCCACATAAATGTCACAATCTTTTTTTAGACTTCTTAATAAGAAAAATTACAAGACTAATATTTTTTTTTTAATTTTAGGTTAAGAATCTTAAAATCTATAGTTATTTTTAAAGACTAAAGTTACCATAAAAATTTTAACAGAATTAAGAGTTGTTTAGTGTATAGGTAACATGAAAAAGAATTTTAAAAATAGAAAATGACTCTCGGACTCATTTTAAAAGGGTAAAAGAACATAAATAATTTAACTTAGAATCTTCTAAAATTGAAATTAGAGAGAGAAAGTGAAAAAATAGATGGACTCCTTTTTTTGTTGAAAAAAAAAAAAGGATGGACTCCACTTATGTAGTAGTTATTGGTCCCACAAAAATGAGACTTTCTTCTCCATCTTGTTCTCTCTCCTCAATTAGCTACATTTACTGACTTTCGATGATTCGGCTTTATGGATAAACTCTATTAAGTAATAATTATATAAAAAATTTATTTTAGAATGTCATGAGTATAAATGTTATGGATGAAAAAAAATTATTCTAAAAGGGTTACGTCTTTTTTTGGCTTAGTAATACTTAAATTTAGATTGATCAGTGATAATGACGAGATAATCATAACATAAAAGACATTTCGTGGAGAGGATAGATGAGAAATCTTTCTCAGGTATTGTATCTGGAAAAAAAAAATGCATATTCTCTCAAGTTCTAAGAAAGTTTCAAACTAATTTAAGAAAAAAAAAAGTTTTAAACAATTTTTCAAAAGCCTAACAATGACATCCTTAAAACATTGTATTAAATCTTGTAAAGCTTAGTTAATAACTTCAATCATTAACATCTGTGTTGGATTTAATATTAATTTTTAATTTTTAACCCTATTGAGAATAATAAAAAAGAGTTATAATAAAAAAATTAAAAAAAATATAATTAAAATAAGATTATAACTTAATAAGGATAATTTTATAAAATTAAAGTAACTTTTTTAAAATATAAAAGTTCCAACTAATTTTAACCAATTTTCTTAGTATGCCTTATATGTAAAGTAGATAAATATAATTTTTTATATGAGATGAAGGGAGTAAATCCTCACAAATTCTAAAATAAGTTTAACTAATTTACAAAGAGCAGAGTTTTAAACAATTTTTCAAAAGCCTAACAATAACATCTTTAAAACATTGTATTAAATCTTGCAAAGCGCGTAGATAATAACTTTACATTAAACGTAATTAGATTTAAAGTCGTTTTAATAATTTTTAAAAGAGGTAATAAAGATAGGGCTGTTAGATGTAATTTTGGCTTTTAAATATGGATTAAGTGAAAATGGCATAAGCTTTATAAGGTAAGAGAGGGCCCACAAAAGGGATCTTAGGCTGAAGTCATTGTCAAATAGGGGATAGGGGGTGATAGGGCAGTAGTTGAGGTTGAGGATGGTTGTTGCTAAAGAATATCTTCATGTTCCTCTTCCCGTAGCATTTCTTACTGTGCAGTGTGTACTCCCATACCCATTCCTTCCCTAATATCCAGCATCCTATGTGCTCTCTTCCATTTATACTTTCTCAAAAACTATTGGCCGGTGGCTTTTCCTTTAGCATTCATCAACAAGGTTTCTTTCTTTTTTTCTTTTTTTCCTTTTTCAAATTACTATTATTATCACCAATTTTTAATTTATGAAATAAAAATTTTAACAAGTCATAATTAATTCCAAAAAAATTGTACATAAAAATGTATAGTGTAAATATATTTTTTGGACTATCTATATTTAATTTAGGTGATTTAGATATTATTATTATTATTATTATTCTAATTTTAATTTAACTCATTATTTTTAATTTAGAAGTTGAAAATTTTGTTGCACATTTTGCTTCTTTAAAAGTAAAAATAAATATTAAAGTTAACATTATAAAATGACTAAGAGCTAAAATTATTGGTTTCTCAATGGAATTAATTAATCCAAGGAACAAAAAATCAGACTTGATAGTTCGACTGGTCCCACTGAAAATTGATACCAAGTTCAATTCAATTATAAATAAAGATTATTCAATTTCAGAACCGATACAAAACCGATTGAATAGGTCATGAATTGGTACAAAATCAGTTTGAACCGGAATGATTTTTATTTTTTAAATTTTTTGTAGTTTTTAAGATAAAATAATATTATTTTTAGTATTAAGTGGTATTATTTTTTGTATAATTTTTTCTTTCTATATTATAATATTATATAAGCATTATTATGATGTATAATTATTAGTAATGATAAATTTACTTAATAAATAATATGAAAATAAATTATTAATTGACTATTTTGAATTCAAAATATAATTATAGATAAATATTAACTTATTTAAATTTTAATATTAGATTATGAAACTTATTAATAATATTTTTAATTTTCTATATAATATATAAAATTATTAAATTATTAAATTATTATCACCGATTTAATTCCTATTGAAGCATAGTTGAATTATTGAATTTTAAATTAGTTTTTTAACCAATTTAATGTTCAGTCCAGTTTTTTGAACCTTGAATTGCTCTCTCAATAAACTTTGAGCATTTCTGCCCACATTGGTGGATAGTCGAATTCCTTAAATATAATATTTTGAATTTGATCTTTGGCGTGTGTATTAAAAAAACTTTATTAAAAGAGATAAAACTCACTTTTCAACTATCAATTGTGATACCCTTAATGCTTAAAGAAAAAAAAAGCTAACAAGTGAGAAAATAATAATTTGCATTGTATCATTTTAATTAGTTTTATTTCAATTTTAAATTTTAGCCATTAAATTAACATTTAACAGTTTACATCAATAATTACTTTAGTAAATAAAACTGAGTTTTGAATAATATTTTCGAATAATCATCTAAATCATTAAATATTAATTCAACAGCCAAAAATACAAATTGAGACCCTGGGACAAAAACAAATTAAGAGGATCGATCAATACACGTGATCACAATAATGATAACCACGACTCACACTGTTCCTATGGAACAAGAACAACTCATGAGAAGAATTTTCCGAAGTTGAATATAACAAGAAACGACGTCCTCTGCCAAATAATCACCGCTCCTAGTAACCAATATTTTTTTGTTGTGTGAGCACTCGATATCTTAGAGTCTGTCTCACTTGAATTATGAGGACTTCAATTTGGCTCAAACTAATTCGAATTCGAGGCCTGATAGGCACTACAAGGGTGAGCGCTCTTACCACTCCATGCTACTGTATTCTCATATCTTGAACCCAAAATTTGTGGTTAAATTAGAACAACTCCTACTTGTCGATCCAAGTGTTTGGTGGTAGTAATCAATATTGATTTCGCCTACTCGAACCTTAATCTGAGTCTTGTTATTCCCCTCAATCACTATTAATTCAGCAGTTAGAGAAAATTCGAATTGACGTCTACAACATGATACACAAATGAATATCGCAATTAAAAATAATAATAATAACACACGCAAACCCTTTTGTTTTTTTTTTCTCAATGCGTGAACATCTCATCAAAAAATACCAACACTTTGACTATATAAATGAACGTGGTGTGTGTGTGTGAAACAATGTGCAACATGTTTCAAAACATAGTATACAAGGGTAATCATATTTTGGATCAACTATCACAAATTTATTACAAAATAAAATTTTTTATTTTTTTATTAATTTCACTATTTAGTCTTTCAATTTTTATCACTATTTTTTTAATCAAAAGTCTTTCTTTATAATAAATTTATAATATTAGTTCTAAAATGTGATTTCACCTTGTGTGTAATATATATATTATATATATGGAGGCATGCATGTAGTTTCTTCTGAATTCAATACACTGGCTATAACTAGCTAGCTATATATATAGGAATCTACTAGCTACCTAGCCACTCGACTCTAGCTAGCTCCCTAGCCTCCCTATTCATAATACTAACACAAATTCCCAACCTCCACCTGCAAGTAAGAGGATTAATCTGGATAACGTGTATGGATTTAATTTCTCTGTAAATCAATCTCTATGTACTAGATATTATCGGTATATCAAATTAAAATCCTTATTTGAAACTAAAATATTACATTCTCCGTCTATATATAAAGAGAGAAAAGGACACACCAACAAGTATGTGTTTGGCCGGGAGCTGTAGCAATTTAACTAATAAAAGGTCTTAAGTTTGAACCCTAAAAATGTAACTACATTAAATACTTAGTTATAGATTTTTGTTGTTTTTTTGTGTCTTACCCACGTTAATTTGAATTAATCTGAATTTCAATAAATTAATTTTTTAATTGAAGTAAAATAAATTTAAAATACCAATAAATAGAGAGAACGACACAAACATAGATGTGTCACCCACTAAGTGTATATATGTAGAGTATTGGGTTCTTAATCTTTAGATGGCAATACAATATAATGCTGTTATTTTTCATCTTTAAACCTAGCTATATCTTGGCGAAAGTCAAATAAAATCCTTCTATCTCTCCATTGAATCCTTAAATCATTTGTGGTATGTAATTTGTAAGACAAATGATCAAAAGTAAAATAAAAATATGATGAAAAACAATTTTCGAATCCCTACAATATTGAAAGAAATATAAATAAACGGACAGTACTGAAAAAATTATACATTTCTTAAAAAAAATTACTTTTCGTGTATAGTACTCATAACTTGGCAAGATGCATGGTAATACTTCTCTTTATCAACTTGAATTATTGTCTAAAGAGTGAGAGTAAAGTTCTTGTTATATATAGAAATTAATATATATATATATATAAATATAAGTGAGTGTGACACTATCTCTGAATCTAAAACACTACGTTTCTATTATTTTTTTCACTTAAATATCTCTCCTTTAACTCAATTTTATCAAATGTAATTTTTTTTAAGAAAATTTTACTCACAATATATGATGCCAGCGAATATAAATGTATCAAATTAAAGCGATGTAAGAGATAAGAGGGGGGAAAACGCACGTGATGGAAATACGAAAAAAAGAAAGAAATGCTTAGTTTGTGTGGAGCTGTAACACAAGCAGCTGAGAGAAGAAAACAAAGATAGGAACGGATTCTATGCACATGAAGAAATGGATTATTATTTTCTCTCATGAAAGGAAAACGGAAAACCAAAAGAACTATTGATGATGATCGAATATTAAAGGTAGGCAGGTCATGTAGTTGAAAGATGAAAAAGTCCCATTGAGCACTATTAAGGTAAGTGACGACCAAACCGTTCGGTTTGAACTATAAGGCCAAATTAAAGCATGCATCATCATCATCGATACATATGATTGAAAGCTACTCAATGATTATCCTTTATACCATATTTAAGGGTTGGGGGAGATGAATCTAGCTATATATATATACCTTTCACCAACAAACTATAACGGTTTCAATCCCACAGATCGATACACAGATAATATGTATGGTGTTGGTAATTTTCTTTGACTTTGAAGAACTTTCCGGCATTTCTGATTCCAGCTACATGTGTTTTTAGCAACTTCTATATGGTTGGTGTTCTTTCCATCCATTGAGAAGCAGAAATGGTGAAATCGTTCTTTTGGCAAGAGGATTCTGATCACGTGCTGTTTTGAGACAACAGTTGGAAATGTGTTTTTGACTTTCAACTTTGAAGAACGTGCATCTCATCAAATATATATATATATATATATGATATTTACTTTATCTCATCATATATATATATATATATATATTATGTATATGATACAGCAGTGGAAGGGACTTTATTTTTAGGCAAGATTGTGGGTTGGAAATCTTATGAATGAAAAGAGTTACGGAGAGTTATCCCTAATTGGGCTTAACAATATTTAAATTTGATTCGATAATATAAAATATGAGATAATTATATCATATACATAAATTGGATTTCTTCTTTTTCATTTTTCTTGAATTTTTGAAATTTAGAAACTAAAATTTCATGCTTTCAGATTGGCAAAGTGATTTAATTAGGGTTATTCATTAAAAATTCAAGTCAAAATAAAGAATCTGGAACATAATATATTAATTAAGATCCTATATATGCTAGCGAAAAAAAAAATCCTATATATGCACATTTTTAAGATGTATACTATACGTGCATTGCAGTTGGACCATATAGATATAATTTTAATGCGTGGTTCAAATCTTTTTTATTAAATTTAATATTTTTAATTTAAATTCAGGCAGTTCAACTAAAAAATATGCATCAAGTATACATGCATCTTAAAGATATTTTTCAAATTCATATGTGATGCACATATATATATCTTTATTTTTTTCATCACATCTGATCTTGAAAAAAGTAATGTAGAAGCTTAAAACTGGGATGGACTTTCTTGTTTAATTGAGAATATGAATATTGATATAAAAAAACAATGAATATTCAATTTTTTTTTGCCACGTAAAGACATAAATATTCATCACGTAATGGACATTTGTGGCCCACTTCTCTGAATGTTTAACTCAGTAATTACGCAACTGCAAGTTATTCAGTCGGAATATCTTTCATTTCTTCACATGCAAGCCTATAAAACTAAAGAAATTTACACTAAGCAAGCACACTAACAGCTAGCTAAGTAGCTTTATTCCATTCCCATTAATCATTAATCAATTTAATTAATTTTATATGTATAATATGGATACTTTTTAAGCTGCACGTTCTAGGCTGTAATTCAAATTAATAAAACCCTAATTTTGATTGTGGCCAACTAATTGAAACACGATGGTCATGAAATTATTGACTAATTATTTAATATATCATTTGATATCTCACGTTTTCATCTGCATATAATGAAATGCAGCTAACTGCTTCTTGTGAAGTTAGTCTAGTGTTTATTTTTTGATAAAAAATTTTTTTTGATGTGGTTTGATGCAAGTTAGTCTACAATATATTTGATGCAAGCTAGTTTCATGTGGTTTGTCTAAACCCACTACCAAAAAAAAAAACAAAGGAAATTTGCGACAAAAAAAAATCTGTCACAAAATTTAGTGACGAAAAATATTTTCATTGATAATTTCTGTTTTTGTTGTAATGACCTCTTGTATGTAGTTTAATTTTTTAAATATCTAAAGAAACTTCACTTCAAACCACTTAGGTTTAAGATAAAACTTATATGAGTCCTGTGTGTTGCAAAATATGAAAGATAAGTGAATTGTTTATAGTTTATAAATGGTGTGACTTAGTGAAATTTTTATGTAGATATATAGATCCAACATGATATTAATGTCATTCTTAATGTGCATAATTTATTCTAATATATACAGTCCATTTGAATATTGCCTGATTTGTAGGAGTTCACAAAACTAAACTAAAATTAAATACCAAACTGAACTAAATTAAGTTTAATCTATTTAGTTAGTTTAGTTAATTTTTTAAAAAATTTTTGTCATGATTCGATCCAGACTTAACTTTGGAAAACCTAAATAGATCGAACTAGTTGAATTTTATATTTTTTTATTTTTATTAATTGTCTAATTTATTATAATGTTATGTTTTTAGAAGTTATGCAAGATCAAAATGTAGTATTTTTTATTTTCTTTATAATTTTATTTTTTCAATAATGAATTTTGATTTGAATTTTTTAATGTTAGTTTTCAATTCAATATCATAAATATTATTGTGAATGATGTTGTTATTGAAGTTAATATTATTTTGAATTTTTTGTATTTTTTATATATAAGTATTTTTCAATGTCATTTGGATGAAATATTTTGAATGTATATAATTCTAAATTTTTTTGGAATATTTTGTAGGCCTTTACATATTTTTGAATGTTTTAGAAGCTTTTAATTTTTCTTGATGATTTATGTTATTTTATTTTAATCAAAGTTCCAAACTGATCTGCAAAGACTAAATTTAATTGAAATATTTCATTTCAGTTCGATTATTTTTTAATAATTATTTCAATTTATTTGGTTTTTTAAATCAAATTAAACCAAAAAACCGAATACAAACCCCTATTGATTTGGCAAGACATTTACAAAGGAAAAGCATTGTGAGTCTCATATGAGATTTCTGTTTAAACTTATTGAGTATAATTTAAATACACAACTCCACTTGACACCGATTATTACTTTTTACATAATAATAATAATAACAATAATAATAATAATAAAATTCAACTATATATAGATCTTAATTAACATTTCGATCTCAAAGTACTATTTGGCCCAAAAATGTTACTATGCTTTTAGAACTTATTTAAGTAGTCAACATTTTAATCCTTATTATTATATATACATTTTTCTTATAAATTAATTTCAACACAAGTACAGTAACTTGTCCTTATTTTATCTACAAATCAAACTACATGGTTTTCATGTGCGGGGTGATATCCTCCTTTGAATTTCAAACTACATGGTTTTCATGTGCGGGGTGATATCCTCCTTTGAATTTGATTCATGGATCACATGAACTTTGGTAGCATATATGCTTTACTGAGAAAATCCACATTTTTTCCAATAAAGCAACATGCTTTTCTTTTAAAGGCAATTAATTGACTTACCTCATTTTTTAATTAAAAGAACCAGTTAAATTTGTCGACCGTAAAACATGTTGGTCATTTACTTACTGTGATTAAATGATTTTAATTTTAACATTATCCGTAAATATAATTAATATTAATACATTCTTTATGGTCAACAAAGGAAAATGCCATGTGTTTTGGCATAAAAATATTTTGTATTAGCTGGCTGAATTAGAAAATTCATATTCAAGATTTTCGGCTTTTCTTATGACAGGTAGTCATTTTCTTGTCCATTTTTGAGGTTTCAATGTGGTAAAACAGTGTAGAGCATCATATACTTAATTATTAATGTAAATATATATAATAATGTTTAAAATACCAAATATTATCTAAAATCAATATCAATATCCAATATAAAATTTATAATATGCTGCAGCATTCAAAACTTATAAATATCATGGTTTATTCCTAAATTCTGTGTAGTACACCTTTTTCAAATTCTATATATGCAATACATTATAAATATAATTAGTGCATGTATATTATATAGGTATTCAAGACACCTTATGAAAACATAAAATGTTATTATTTTCAAAAGATTAATGTCTGCAATTAAAAAAGTAATATTATATAAAATTAAATTCATTCATTATATTTTATTATTCATTGATTTGTTATTAGTACTATATATAACCCTTGTCTATTTTTTTGTGTTATATTCGTAGAGGCTCACTCTAAAGAATGACTACATGTATCTAAATTGCAAACGGTTTTACTTAATTATAACTATTCAATTAGTTCCTCCATACAAAGAAATTTGTCGGAAAGACTTTTTATAGTAAAGCCCATTTATACACACACACTCTCTTTGATTGTTTAAGGAATTTTTTTTTAGATTTTTCAAAATCATTATTATTTTAGAATATCTATGAAATATTAATTATATTTTTTTTATTATTTCACCATTCATCAATATGTGTAAACTAAACTATACTTAACTAGCATTGGCTTAAAAAAACTAATGTAGCATTTAAACAGTAATTTAAATTAAACATATTTTAGTAATATATTATTCACTTTTATAATAATTTAAATTATTTAATGGCTTTTTTGATCCATTTAAAAATCTTAAAACAACATTTTTCATGAACCATAAATAGTATAACTTAACTCAAATTTTGTACAATATGTTATTTTTTTTGTTATGAACTAGAAGTATCTATTGTTGGTAGCAAAGACTAATCTCCATTGGAGTACTAAAAATAAATAATAGATCCCTCTCAATTAAATCTGTTTCATACACAATGATTGAAAATAAATCTCCTAACTACTTTGTTTGAAGGAGTAGAACCTCTATCACATATGTGATTTTGTTTATTAGGTATACATTTTTTTTATTATACCCATTATGTATACATTATTATTCCTTAGTCAAAGTTCAACGTAAATAGGCCTCTACCTGAAAAGAAAAAAAAAATCAATCTCAACCGAGTAAAAAATGGTATAAACCGTATTCATACGGAAGACGGATTAATTTTTTTCTTTTTTAACAGAAAGATGTTGAACGTTCTTTTAGCACCGTGTCAATTTACAGCAATACTAGGTATACGTGGCACTATCAAAACATATCAATTTTTTTTTCAATCAGATTTATATGAGTGAACAAAATTACCCGAAACTGGTAACAATTCAAAACCCTGTCTCCTAACCAAATAATAACATATCAATTTTACAATGTTGGCTACAATAAACAAAATGTCAGTATAAATCAATTCGAGTCGTGTCCAAGGAAATTGTCCTTAATAGTTATTCCGCCACAAGTCGGCAACTCCCTAGAATTAAACAGATTCTTCTTGCTGGAGCAAGGTTTTAGAACAGCAGAGATAAGACATCGAGAAGCTAAGGAGAGCAAAGAGGAAGAGGAGAAAGCTCCAAATAATGTCTGAGAGCTGGTGTGTATAATTCAGTTATAAAGCTCAGTATTTATAGGTTTCAAAATTAGTGAAGTTGGACACACCATAACTGCAATTAAATGCCGGTCATGAATGCTGGGAGACATATGAGTAAATCAGAAAACGTTACCGGACGTTGGACATAAAATTGGTTAATAGTAAACCGTTTATGTACGTTGGGCTGATCACATATTAATGGAAGATAAAAACAGTTAATGAAGAATTAAAAAATCCCAACATTACATGATTCAAAAATGAAACTAGTAAAAAACAAATTTTCCAGTACTATTTTGTATTTTCGCAAAAATAATTTCCAATAAAAGTGCCAAGTATCGTGTGTAACTCGCGCGCAGGTGGGCAAATCGATGGATTTGAATTGCGTTTGGCTGTGGTGGCATGTTGTTGTACGTGTGAACCCACTTCTCCTCTTAGCCTATCTGATTATCCAATTTCACATCTTAGTATATAAACACTAAGGTCTTCTCTTTTGAGTAATGTGGGACTTTCTTTTTTTTTCAACACACACCCACACAAACTCTAACATACAATAAGTGTTAGGACAATATATTTAATGGATCAAACTATCTACTAACTTTTTAGGATCTTGTTGGTAATTTATATTGTGATTTTATATGTAGTGATTTTTTTTAGTGTTTTAATTTCTTGGCATGCCTAACTTACCAAACGAGTGGCAAAAGCTTTTCGTGTTCTCATATTCTCAATAAATTACGTGATGATTAGTATTTAGTAGGGACATTGATATTAAAATAAAATCTCGGTACATTTTCAATATTAAGCAAAACACCATATATTCACTGACTAAAAGCTTATAATTGATGATAAAATAATACAAATTAAGCAAGCTATTATGTCTTCTCCAATGTACAGGAGATAAAATAATATTTGACCTTTTTACCTTCTTTTGGATCACTGTTATTTATTATTATCATCACGAATATTCCACTATTATTATAGATCATTATTGTTTAACATATCACTATCAAGTTATTATCATTATCATCATCACATTTACCATGATCATTGTTACAATAAAGATAACTTCTTAACCAGGAAATTATCATTCATGCACATTTCATCATATTAATTATGCCATTTAATTTACGCATTGACAGAATTAAAAAAAAAAAAATCTTACCAGTTACCTCATACGATTGAATTAAACACCATATACAGGCTATGCCACCCCAAAGCCAATCGTGTCTTGGGGATTCATTGCGCAGAAGCTAATCAACAACAACGAATGTGAAAAAATCACCTAACGTGGGTGGGTAATTATTGGAATCTTGCTTATAGAAAAGAGAGTTAAATCAAACTGATAATTTATTCATTTATTTATCTATTTTTGTAGACTATCACTTGACTGGTTAAATTTTCAGTTTGGTGCCTAAAATTAATCAGATGTAAACTTAAAAAACCATAGAGTTATGAGACATTACCTTTTGACCGTAACAAAATTATTATTCTAAAATTTAAATTTATACATTTACAAGTTTTCTAAATTATAATTCTTTGATTTATGTGTTTTTATAAATGAAAATTGAATATCTCTTCATAATTTTTTTTACATCATAAGTAATTTGTATCTTTAGTTTGGTTTATCTTTTGATAAACAAAATCATGATTTCTAATTATTTTTTTTTATCCAAACAGATTTATGATAAATTTTTTTACTTTTATTCAAATTTTATTTTTATAAATTATGATTATCTTAAACAGACTTTTTATGAAAATGTTAACTTAATATATTTAGTTGTATATAAATAATTCCTTGTCTACATCAGATTTTTGACTTTTGCATTTAATTTAGGAAAAGAGAAATACGACGTCAAAGCTGCTTGTAGAATACGTATTACGAAGTCACTCACCAAGACGAATGACCAACTCATTTTTCTTCATTTCATTTCATTTTATTTTTATTTGCTTGCTAGAAACCCTATATATAAAGACCCACTCATCCCCTGCTTTTTCGTGCTCTGTAAACCAGAGAGATCTTACACTAATCATCATCTTCTTCCACCTTCCTCTCTCTCTCTGCTTTTCTCCATCAATCTTCTGATTCTGAAAATTCACATGGACTACAAACTCAAGACCACTTCTCCCTCTTCCTCCTCTTCTCCTCCTCCTCCTCTGCCTCCTCTTTCACAACCTCAGTCGCCGCCGTCTCCGGTGGTGGTATCGCCTTGCGCCGCCTGCAAGATCCTCCGCCGTCGCTGCGTCGAGAAGTGCGTGCTGGCGCCCTATTTCCCGCCGACTGATCCGCTCAAGTTCACCATTGCTCACAGAGTCTTCGGAGCCAGCAACATCATCAAGTTCTTGCAGGTACCGATCGATCACTGCCTTCCTACTTCATCGTCTTCTTTCTTTCACCACATTCTTCGTACACCTTCCTTCTCCTCCATAAACAGTTTCATAAGAATCCTGATCTTTGTTTCCTTCTTCTGATTTTTATTTTTTTAATAGTTTGATCATTTTAGAGGAACAAAATCATGGTTTTTGGTCAAAAGTAGAAGGAAAAGCCATCAATTGGCTTACCTAATTGGTAGTCATAATGGCCTGTTTTCTATCTTCCTAACACATCAATACTCTGCATAGAGTGCGCCATTTTTCTCTCTCTCTCTCTACCAAACTCTGCTTAACAAATGAGAAATCCCTTCTGTACCTGTCGTAGATTTTCCTGTTAATTCCTCAAATTTCTGTTTGACAGTGCCTGCATTAACCAAAAAAAAAAAAACAGAAAATCCAAATATTCAGATATGCAAATTCTTATTTTATTGTATTCCCACCATGCTGTCCAGAGTGACTTTTTTTTTTTCAATCAAGAATGGAAAGGTTTCAATATTCATAAATTCTTACCTCTTGAGTTAGAGCTTTGGTCCCATGAAACACATTTTCTAAATATCTCCAATTTTCCAAATAGCTCCAATTAGCCATCAATATTCCTCTAATTCAAAGGTTGAATTAAACTGATCCTGACTTAAGAACAATTTCTTATAAGTTTAATCATTTATATTGACATTCATGACTCCAGTGAGAATCGATCTATCAATGAATATTATACAATAAAATTTATAAATAATGCAGTTTATTGGCACATTATATGAGAAAAAAGATTAAAATTTTCTAAATATTACATCATGTCACGTATTTTACATTCACATATACATATTTAAATTAAAATTTGAATAAATTTGCAGGAACTTCCGGAGTCGCAAAGAGCGGATGCGGTGAGCAGCATGGTGTACGAAGCAAATGCGAGGATAAGGGACCCAGTGTACGGGTGTGCAGGAGCAATATGCCAGCTTCAGAAGCAAGTGAGCGAGCTGCAAGCTCAATTAGCCAAGGCGCAAGCCGAGCTGGTCAATATGCAGTGCCAGCAAGCCAATCTAGTGGCGCTGATTTGTATGGAGATGAGCCAATCTCATCCGGAGCCAAACGCAATGATGATGGCGGCGGCGGCGGCTCAGTCAGCTCAGCCACCACAACACGAAGACATGAGCTGCTTGTTAGATGATAACAACAACTTCGGTTCAGCTTGGGCTTGGGAGCCTCTATGGACATGAAATAAATGAAAAATTATATTTGTTTCTTAGGTTATATTTATATTTAGTATTAATTATGATTAGAGAGACTAATTTAATGGAAAACTATATTTTAGTGAGTAAATTTTCAATAAAAGGAACATATGAATTAGTTATGTGGTAGATGCATATGGGTCATGGTGCTTGGTATGATAATTCTTTAGTCATTTTGGAGAGCCAAACCTTTGAAAAGTAGAGAAACTGAATAGAGAAAATAAAGGGAAAGAAAAAATAATTGATGGGTCTACACTTAAATGCAATGATTTTTCAGATAGAAAAAAAGGAGAATGGACAAAGAAAATAAAGGCGTTTCAGTTTGAGTCAGCAATGCCCTGAAATCGTTTGTGTTTCTTGTCAAAACAACTGTGATAATTGACAATTCATTCTTCCATGGAGTACTTGTTTTTTTTCCCCGCTCCTAATTTTTGTTTTGTTTTCAGTGTTAAGAACAAAAGATAGACTTGTGTGAAATGTTTAATGGAGAAAAGTTAATCCCTCCGGTGTCAAATATAATATGTTGGAAGAAAAGTTTTTATATTTTAAAATATATATACATGGACCATTTAATAATTTTTTTCTAAATACTTCTTATTAAATATGTCGAATAAAAATAATATAATTTTTATTGAAAAAATATGTAATTTAATTAGGGGTAAATTAAAAAAATAAAATTTAATATGTAAAATAATTAAAAGTAACTTACATTTAAGATTGGATGAAGTATTTCCAGTAAAAAATATATATAATATTTATTATTATTTAATATTTTAATTTCTTTTATCTAAGAAGAATGATAAAATGTATGTTTTCATTAATTGCAACAAATATTGAAGAAGTGAAAAAATGTTTTTCAACAAAAAAAAAATACTCCCTCTTATCTTAAATATATGACTTTTTATTTTGATCTTAAATATAAAACCTTTTATAGTATATGAGGTAATATTTATTATATATTTTCAAAAAATACTCCTATTTAATGTATTTCAAAAAAAAAAAGAGAAAGAGATTAAATAAATATATTTTTAAAAAAATATTATAATTTTTAAATAAATTAAGATAATTAACTAAATTTAACTTCCCTTCTTATTTTGAGTGCTTCACTTAAAAGAATCTTATAATGGTTTATTTCTTTTTTGCCATAAAATCCCTGTCCGGTTTTCTTGTCAAAACAATGTGTGTACTGAAAATTCAACAAATAATAGCTTAACCTGGAACAAGGACTCTAAATGATGTATTATGTAAATATATACTCATTCTAATTTGTAATTGTTTAAAATATAAGATGTTGAATATTTTTCTTCTCATTTTATATCTATTTTTAATTTTTTTTTACTCCTCATTTATAAATATACAATGATAATATAATATGGTATTTAATAAGAGTAAAATGAAAAATATTGATACTTTTTACATTAATTTCAGATGAAAAAAATAATTTTCTTAATATGTATGTAATTGATACAAAATATTTTATAATGTGGATTAGAGAGAGTAATTAATAAAATATATGCATAACTATCATTTTTAAATTAAAATAAAAAGACTGTATAAATAACTAAGGTATAATAACAAACAAACTATAAGAATACAGATATATTAGATAAAAGATAACTAAGGTATAAGAACAAATTGAATATTACTTCCTATATTTCTTAATATAAAAGATAAAACTACATAGACAAAGGAAATTAATGAATTTGTTAGGAATATAAAATGATTTTAAGAAAGTCCTCATTTAATGTTCATAACTTTTATATTATACAATTAATATAGATAAATTGTACTACTAGTTTTTTAAAAATATGTTATTTTAATTAGGGATATTTTTTAAAAAAATTATTAAATATATTAGACAAATCATTTGTGTTTCTTATATTTTAAAACATGAAAATTTCCTTAATTATATCTTAATCAAGAGAAAGTAGACCAAATATATGACCAACAAAATTAGATATTGAAATTTTGTGATATTAATTAAAAGATATAATATATATATATATATATGTACGTACGTGTGTGTGAGCCTCTAATGAGAAAATAGACTGAGTGAAACCACACGATTTTTTCTTTTTACAAATTTTAGTTCTTTACTTTTTTTCTCCCTGTTTCCCCCCTGCATTATTCACATGAGATTTTACAAAAAATTAAAAAAAATAAAGGGGAGCCTCCTATTCCGAGTTAAAAACAACAGAAGAACATTAGGGGGAAAATAAATTTCTTTTACTATATATGTGTTGGAATAAGTAATATTTGAATGGTTAATATCCGATTCTTTATATTTAATTTCTTCTACTTTAATTAATTAAAAAATTCATATTTCAGTCGGAGAAATAATGAGTATATATTTAATAAAAATTAAAAGATAAGGCGAATCAGAGTGGGAACATTTCTTTTTGATTGAGAGGACACAAAAAAGGACAAGGTAGATGGAACATTGCAATCATATGGTTAAGTAAAATTAAACGCGCTTTGTTTAACTTTAAAGTGTTTTTATTATCTCTCTTTTTTCTTATGTCATTAATAATCACCCTTTTTTTCTAATTTTCTCGTAACCCAAAAAACCGCGTTCCAAATTCTTATCTCTGTCGTTTGACATTACATTCCGTTATCTCATCTCACGTGCAATCCATATGGTCCCCCATTGACTCGCATTACCCAACAAGCCAAAAATAATTACTCCCTCCTATTAACAAAATGTGTGGTTTTAGGAACTTTTATTCAGAGTAAAGAAGTTATTAAATAATTTAAATTATTATAAAATTTAACTATATTTTACAGTTACTAAATATTATTAATTTAAATGCTCCATTTCATATTAATGAAGAGTAACATAATAAAATTAATTAATACTTCATTCAAATTTTAAAGCAACAAATATTTTAAAAAATCACAAAACTTATAAAGCAACAAATTTTACAATCAAAGGAAGTATTTACATAATATTACTCTCGCTCTCTAGCCCTATCTCTTTTCTCACTAATTTTACATTTTAAGATTAACATTCATGAGACTTTACTTTTAAAAAAAATATCATGTTAAAGTAAGAGGTGTATTTTGAAAAGCCATGAAGAACTTGCTCTATATTATGTTTGGTTGGTATACCAGAAAATTTTTTAAAGAATGAAAAAGTGGAATATAAAACGAAATCAAATGAAAATCGATATCAAAAAATAATGTTTGGTGTGTATTTAGCTATATATACAGAAAAAATGAATATTTCTCAAACAATATTTGGCATGATAGAAATAAGAGAGGAATGGAGATAAATAAACAGAAAAAAAGGAAAATGCCCATGGAAACGAAATATAAAAGAAAAATTTTCCATGAAATCCAATAATATCCCTTCCTTAACTCATATGATGAGAAGACTTGCAAAAACAATTTCTTCTAAAAATGGTAGAAAGAAAAGAATGTTATTCTATCAAAGCAAAAGTAATTAATTTCCAAAACCATCTACTTGTCCTTTTCACTTTCATTCCAACGTTTGTGTGCTTATGATCTATGGCATTAATTAGTTTACAAGTCGATATCATTATGGTAAAAAAATGTATAACAATGACTCTTTTTTTTTTTTTTACTGCAACAAATAATTGGACATACATGGATGATGTAAGTGTCACAATGTGAAATATTAAGTACATTTTTATGTGGGAGATCGATATATCTTTTGTGTGAACAGTAGCCCTAAAAAAAGAAAAAAGAAATAAAAGTAGGGCAATAATAAAAGGGTAAGAAACAGAAAGTGAAAGAAACAGTAGTGATATATGTGAATGATTGCATTGTTTAAGTTTTACGCTAAAAAGGAATATATTGTTTGGAGAAGCATGTGCCCCAGTGAGGATACTCTTCTCATCACCTACAAAGTAGTGACATTGAAAGCTCATGAGTCAAACACACCAACTTCTCCTTACTTTTGCCTCCATTCATTGTATTTATTCAGATTTCGATCATCTCTTGTTAGAAATCCTAATGTCTTTTCTTGTTTAAAATCTAGTCTATATATTGATTTAATCTACGGTTCTTTTTATTGATCTAATTACGGTTAAAAATTGTTTCTCATGAAATTTTGTTCTTGAGAAATTTTACTGATCTACTCACGACCAAAAACCGTGAGAAATTTTCTTTTGGAATGTTTGTTCGTGAGAAAATCTATGTGGAAAATTTTTTTTTCATGTATTTTAAGTCAATTTCTCATGGATTGGTCCGTGGGAAATTATCTGTTCTGGTATAATGGGGTGACAAAAATATTTAATTTATCTAATAATTACATAGTAGTTAGATTAAGTTTCTTAATCAAGATCAAGCCAACCAATTAGATTTCAAATTAGAGGTTTTTGATATTAATTCATATCCTTCAATCAATGTTATTCGTTCTTCTTTGTGCATGAAACTAATACTAGATTGGGACATCTATGTATGGTCGAACTCACATGCTGCTGGATGGACCTTAGTTTTGGTTCATTAAATAACTCTGTATGTAACAACAGTCTTGCGAAGCAACAACCTCAGAACTCGTCTTTCTAATGATTTTGACCTTTGAATTTTATTACAATAGACTATATTCATGGCCTTGTTTTATGTAATTACAAAGAAAAAGAAGAATGTATAAATAATTTGTTCTGAAACCAAGAGATTTACAAGATTTCACGGCCTAACTTCAAAAGTTCTTAAAATTATGATTATGATTGTGTGAAAAATTTCTTCTTTTTTTTGGTGTTAATGACTTTTTTTTGTAACAATGATAATTTAATGAAACTATTACTCCCTCTGATCCTATATATAGGATCTTTTACTTTGATCCTAAATATAAGACCTTTTACAATATACAAGGTAGTATTCATTATACATTTCCAGAAATATGTCCATATTTAATGTATCCAAAGATAAAGAGAGAGAAATTAAATAAGGGTAGTTTTGAAAAAATGTTGGGATTTTCAGAAAAATCGAGGTAGTTAATTAGTTTTAATTCCAATTTTTAATTCACGTGATTCGGTTAAAATAATCTTATATTAAGAACTAGAGGGAGAACTATATTGGGACATCTATGTATGGTCTAACTCACATGCTGATGGATGGACCTTAATTAGTTCTGGTTCATTAAATAACTCTATATGTAACAACAGTCTTGCAAAGCAACAACCTCACAACTCGTCTTTCTAATGATTTTGACCTTTGAATTTTATTACAATAGACTATATTCATGACCTTGTTTTATGTAATTACAAAGAAAAAGAAGAATATATAAATAATTTGTTCTGAAACCAAGAGATTTACAAGATTCACGACCTAACTTCAAAAGTTCTTAAAATTATGATTATGATTGTGTGAAAAATTTCTTTTTTTTTTTTTGTAACAATGATCATTTAATGCGCTTAAGTGCCGCATATTTCACCAAATATATGAATGACTAGTATATTCATATGAGTCTGTAATTAATAAAGAAAAAGCGTTTATAGCCAACACAGGATGACATAAATGGTTAAGCATTTGAGGAAGAATTCTCAACTCATTTATGAGCTTAAAGTCATTTAATTTAAAGTCTGAGTTGGTAGGCACATATATCTCCTAAAGAAAAAGCATGTATATATGGTCAACCTAGGTTGACACAAATGGTTAAAGATTTCAGAGGAAAATTTTTACCTGAACCATGAATATAAGTTTTAGTTCCCTTAAAATAATCAAAGGTCTCACACTATCAACATTTGTCTTCAAGAATTATTCCCTACATAGAGAATAATTTGAGTAACTATAATTGAGTAAAACAGCTTGTGATCGATTTAGAATTATACAATATTTCTCTGTATTGGATCTCTATATCTTCAATATGCCGATACCCTCCTCTATTTAATTAAACTGGGACGCCTTCCTTCTTACCAATTTTATTTTATTTTTTAAATAAAGCATATGTAGTAAGGTCAAATCAGTTATAAAACCCACTTTAAAGGATATCTTGCTATATTTGGTGCAATTTTTATTCAAATAATATTTAAATTGTTTAAATCATTATTCAAATCATAGTTAAAATGTTCAGATTTTTTTTATTCTAATTCAACTTACACTTAATAACTTAATAAAACAAAAACTTGAATGTAACCCCAAAAATTGAGATTGCATATACAACTTTCAAGACGGATGAAAACATTAGAAACTCTCAACTTTTCTAATATACATATATAAACTCTTCAATAAACACACAAATTTTTAAAAGTCTAATTAACCGCATAATATTAAGGAGCAGTACTTAATAATTATCATATTTTCATTCAATTAATACTTTAGATAAGCAAATTTAAACTGTGTATTTAGAATCTGTCTTTCATAATGTCGCTATATACATGTGAAAACCCCTTCAATTGCGGATCTATGTTTTATAAGTAACCCCAATATCTATGGTGGAGCTGTTGGAATTCAAAGTCAAGAAATAGACATGAATTTGTACAACATATATACTCAGTGTGTCGTATAGAATGTTCAAAGTGAGAATAAAAATTAATTATGGTTTATGACTTGATTGAATACTACTAGAGTACAACTAGTATATATATATATGTGTGTGTGTGTGTGTGGTGCAAGGTATAGAACCCTAAATCGGGGTGTTCTTGATTATACAGCCGTACTGGTAAACTGTTTAAAAAGAGGTAGAATCAATGAATCCAGATGATAAACGATGCCATCTTGAAGTTGAACATACGTGACCCCCTCTATATTTAAATTTAAATAATATATCTTAGTTAGGTTAACAATGATGAACATTCTGAACTGGATATATATAATATCTCTTACAGTTAAATCTTTCGCTGCCGCTAGACCACTACTGCTATATATTAACGGTCAATTGATCATTTATTACAATATTTATATTTTTCCCCCTTAGAACATCTAAGTATCTTTGATCTACCCGGCTTTAATTAATTGAAAGATTTATTGGGATTTAAATTAATTCGGATCGAGTCAGGTAGGATCATAAAAGACGGTAAAACTCTACATGTTAGAAAAGATCCGACGAATCACCCATATGAGTTATTTTAAGCACCAAATATATCTGACAACAACTTCAGATACAATTTCTGGTTTGATCCTTATATAATAGTGGAAAAAAGAAACGTTATTGATAAACCAGTATGTTTCTGAACGTTGTAATTGAAACATTCAGAATATCAAATAACGTATTATTTCATAATGTTGTTTCAGAACGTTGTCATATTTAAAATTATGTTTCTAAAAAATAATTAATTAAATATATTAATATCAAATTTATACCAGACCAGATCTCCACCGTTAGATCAATCCAACTATCACGACACGCCACGTGCTAAGTACTTTAAATATTAAATAAATAATATTTAAATCTACTTAGCCTTTATCTTTCCATAATTATTTTAACATATTTTTTTTTCTCTCTTATATACAATTTATAAGTTTTATTCTCATCCAATGTGGGACTTAAGTTTTTTCAAACTATCTCTAACATTATCACATTAAGTATTTAATATGGTTACATTCCTGTGACTTAAATTCAAAATCTAGTTAAGCTGATACAACCCTTACTAATTGAAGTAAGTGCTTGATATTTGTTATTTAGAATAATATTTTTTAAAACCAAATTCTGTCATTGAAGTAGAAATACTAATTTAAAATTCATGATTCCACCAACAGTAATTGTTCAAGTGGTTTCAAATTCTGTTTCCTAAAATAATGTCTCAAGTTCAATTTTTGTTAGAGAATTTTACATATATATGATCCAACTTGACTTGGTTTAGATTAATCAAGGGCTCAATATAACTTTTAAAAACCAGTTGATAGTACCAAAATAATTCATGAATTTCATTGCGGTTGAATTATAGCCAAATTAATGTATATTTTAATTTTACACATAAAAATGTAATATATAAATAGTCAATCAATTTTTATTGAATGTCAACTAATTTTGATCAATTTTAATTCTTATGAATACTTTGAACCGAACTGATACGTTGGTTGATGAGACTATATATTCCAGTTTAATTTCCAAAACACATTAGTTCAAAGTTGAAATATACCAATAACCTCATATTGCATGTTAGATGTGAACAAGCGTTCCAAGGGTCGAATCTTTATCTGGTCAGGCCGCCATCAAAACGCATAGTAAAACTCTTCTTGAAGAGTCAACATTTCATATTTATCCCTCACAAAAAGCTACATTATTCATAATTTATTAGTCGACAATTTATCTTAGACTCTGTGTAAATATACCGACTATGAATTAATAAACCATGACCATCTTTGTAATCTTTGATTGACTCTGTAGTGATGTGTGTGTGTGTGTGTGTTTATATATGTGAACCCACTTGCTGCTTCGTGAGTCTGCTTGATCATGTGCGTCTGTGTCCCCTCTAGTACGGTGTCGTTAGCACCCACGAGGAAATGACTATGAAAACGACGTCGACTTATGACAACTAGCTAGCCAGCCACACAAAATGTCAAATTACCACCAAGTGAAGAATTATTCTCTAAGCATGCTTATTGCTAGCTATAATTAGAGTCCGACCTAATCAACATTATCTCTATTGAGCTATCTATACATACATATATATATATATATATTTATCAACACTTGACTTTGGTTTCTCCTTTGTCTTCTAAAGTTGGCTATATTTATGGCAGCCTCCATACTCAACGTTTTAGTCATATAGATTCCAAAACCAATACTAATTCTTTGTGTGAACCCCTTGAAATATCGAAGAATGGCACATTCTAGTATGTGTTTTTGCTTTCGAGTTGATAATGATTGTAGGTGTAGATTAATTGCAACCATAATTACAACTATGTATGTGAGAAGCTCTTTTTTTCCATGCTAGGTTGTTAGTTATAACTCCACGTTTTGTCACTATCTACACCGTCTAATAAGTAGTGCTTCTTCTATTGTTCAAGTTGGTTTCTCATTGAGGCCAGAATTCAGGTCAAAAACAAAAAAATGAAATTCAGGCCAGAAAATTTTTTCATAATACTTTTAAACTCTTGTAGCAAAAACTCTGAAGTTTAGAGTGCATTTTAATATTTTTAAATGTCGTTTCTAATGTCAATTTTGTTTTATAACTAAGTGGACATATGTATATTATATAAGAAATAATCTGTAGTTCTTCTGCCATCTGAATTGTTATATTATTGGTTTAGAGTTAAGACATGTTGGACTCCAAAATGAAAAAAATCTCTCTAAATATTTATTTATTAATAAGCTTAATGGCATTATATGATTCATATAACCGTCCTTATTTAATGAAAAAAATATATATAATATTATTGTTGTTATTATACTCAAATTTGTGACCTTATTTATAGAGTATCAAATTGGCTTACATTCCTACCTTTTATTTACAAGTTATAAACAGCCCAAGCCAACCTATATAGTTTGCACAGTGCATAACTAGTTTTGTATAATACATTAAGGTCAACCTAATTGTTCCTTCAAATCCAAGTATTCTATCTGTTAGACAAAGTAACAGTTACATAAACTAACTACCTCATGGAAAGTAACTGTTGTTTAGTTTAATTTCTGACTTATGAGATTAGATAGAACACTAATTTGAGAGTTTATATATATGAGTAATAAAATAATTACTTCCATTTAAAATTCAATCCGGTTCAAATTAAAATTAATCGTAATATCATATATCAAATAACTTCTTGAAAGGATCAGAATAAAAGGAATATATAGAGGGAGACATGGGATCAACGTGTCCATAGCTGTCGCAATGTCAAGTTTGGCTTCCCTGACGTTTCTCGCACGCATACCATGTATCTGGAAAATTAATAACTTCCTTCTAATTTTCTTTCTTCCCCTCTTTCCTGTCTAGAAACTACAACGCCGTACTTTTCATAGTCAACCTTCAATGCGAAGGATGCTAGCTATACGTCTTTTCCCCATTCGTGTACGAAATTACATTTGCCTCGTCATTTATTATTAATATCTTTTTGCATTAATCATTCATTAATCAAGCAGCAATTATGGAGAACAAGCATACTCCAATAATTATACTTGGAAAATTTTGCCCCAACAGAATTAGTAGTATTATTATACTCAAACTTGCCGTCTTCTCTTGGGTGTATTAAATACGTCTCCGACTCTCCAATTACTGAAATATATTCCTTTTATTTACCCAACAGTTTCAACAAACTAGATATTTAAGGGATTTTTGTCTGTCATTTGTTAGATAATGCCTCTGTGCTAAATTATTATAATTAGAATCACATGGGTCAGTATAATCTCATATGTATATAATTTGGTCAATTTTTTTGATGAATCTATCGATGGAAGGCCTTAAGTTATATAAATTTATGGCCAAACCATATTATTTTTGGCTTGTGATCAGATTGTCTTCATTAAACAAGTACATAAGTCAATATGATTTTGCGCCATTCTAACATTATCATTACTACATATAGATCTATCTTTGAATTTTATTCTCCCATTTTTTTTAACAAAGAAAATTGAACAAGTTAAAAGAGCACAACACTCTTGGTATGCACGTAGCCCACTCTATATGATCATAAAATTAGGAAAATTTCAAATAGGTTCCACATGGCAACATATTTTCCAAATTGGTACCCAAAGTTGAAAATCTGTGTGGATTAATTGGAAAACTGTGTGCATTAGTTATTCAAGGGCATCGTTGCTTCTGTAAAACCTATTTAGAAGTTTCCCTGTGAAATCTAAACGAAACGATTATAATTTGTACTAAAAAAAGAATGTTTATAATTTTCAAACTATTTTTTTTTTGTAGTCATAACTTTCCAGTGTCAAACTCAAATAGCAACGTTTTCTATCCTTTTTTTGGGCCATGGGACCCTTTTTTATCCAATAATCATAGGCACATTTTTCTTCCTATCTTGCATGGGCGAAATAATGGGCCTTTGGCCCAAAAGTGAAGGTTAGGTTACTTTATGAGAGAAACTTCTCCTTAAATGAGCTAGCCCAATTTGACAAAAGCTTAATTTACCAACCCGGCCCAGGCCCAGCCCACAGTGGCATTAAGGGCACTGGCTTCCCGAGTCCATGACCAGTTGTTCTTCGCGTAGAGGAATTTGTGCTTGGGAGGAGAGAAAATCCAGAAAATGAGCGGAACAGTGAAGAAAGTGACCGATGTGGCGTTCAAGGCAGGGAAGACCATTGATTGGGAGGGAATGGCTGCGCTCCTTGTCTCCGATGAAGCTCGCAAGGAGTTTGCTACACTTCGTCGCGCTTTCGATGATGTTAACCACGCTCTCCAGACCAAATTCAGCCAGGTTCGATCTTTTCTTCGTCTTCGTTTAAATTTTATTTATCCTGATTAGTGCTTCTTTCTTCGCTAGATCTCTCTTTTTTCTACGATTATATAGGATTATTAATTTTCGATAGTACGGGTATTATTAATATATGATTTGTTGAGTGAGCATATTCAGTTCGGAAAATTCCCGATTGAGCGTCGCTGTTGGGTTCCTGGAATGACTTGTGATATATCCTTCCTTCTCCGGAGAGCTGGACTGGGTTCGGGGTGAAAAGAACTTGAAAATGTGTTTTTTTTTTGGAACAAAAAAACAGCCATCAAAATGAACAAGTTTTGGTTGTTTTTGTTTAGTGAATATACCATATTTCTGTTCGATTAGTGTGTGTCCAGGTATTAAAGGAAAATGGAAAAGCTGAATTTGCGTTAGATACCTAAACGCTAGAAAATTTGGCATTACTGAGTACGAGTTTTGGATGCAGCTTTTAGTAAATAAAAATAAAATAAAATTTTGAAACTTTGGCTGGTATTTTGAAACTTTGGATGCAGCATTACTGTGTCCAGGTATTTTACTCTGCTTATTTGGCTGGGCAAAGTTTCTTCAGTGATAGCAATGTGGTTTGAGTGCTTCTCACTCAGGGATCTAGATGGAACTTCAAAACCCAACTATTTGTTCTCTATTAATTAAATGTAAGATTGATGAGTTTGGAGCTAAAATATTGGAGTTAAAATCCTTTTACAATTTGTTTTAGCAGACTTTTCAAAACACTGATATTGAAAAATTTTAGTTTCGTACACTCTTCTTTAGATATATTTTCCATCCGCCATGTGTTTCTAATTGGATTTATAGGACAAGAATATCAGTAGAGTCTTTTAATTTGGCAAGTTAATTTAAGGATTCAGTTTACATTTGGAGAATATATGGTTTACTTAATTTTCATTTCAAGACCTATAACTAACGACTTTTAGTGTCCACTGGGTCAAATGTTAGCATGGTACCCCTTGAACATCAAGGTTGGAGTAAGAGATCATGAATCAAATACATCAGATGTGATTGTCAGCAAGGTTCTTAAGATCAAGATCTTACATATGATTGGCTGAGGGCTAATGATACCAAATCAGGGATTGGAAGATCATTCAACTAATCGACTTGTTGAAAAATACATTATATGTTGTTACATAATTTCTTAGATAAGCATAACACAAGCAAAATTTCATTGTTCTTTGAATAAACAGGCAATAAGTTGTCAAAGTCATGGTCTAATTCATAAACACAACTCATAGTCATCAAAGTAACAATATCCAAGCTAAACAAGTCATAAGTCATAAAGTGACATTTCATAAGATAACTTAATAATAAATAACTAAATTTAGACACATTCTCATAACTCATTCAATAATCACGTCCATTCATATCATCCTCATCTTCCATGATCTTGTTGTCATTGAGATCACTATTGTCTCTGTCATACTCAATATGGAGTGCAAGGAGGATAGGGACAAAGTTGAAAGTAAGAAATGTTGAAGTTGGAAACTTAGAATGGAGGGATATGAAGATTGAAGAACGAGATGGTGGAAACTTGGAATATAGATGCTGAAAGAGCCAACAAGGAAGGAGTCAGCTTGGGCAGTTGATCTGGCTAGAGGTCTTGGTTTGGGGGTTTCAAAATATCTCAACTAGAATGCCCGGCTAGACCACCTGCCTGGATTGAGTAGGGTCACAGAATCCTACAATCTAGATCTTATTGTTTTTCAATAAATCTTATGTATTCTTGTAATTTTCTTGCTATCTAATAGTGATAAAACTTCTGTTTCCATTAAAAAAACATAAAAAAATTTCTTCTGTATAACTTTTCTTGGATAATGTTAATCTAAGAACGTTTTATGTACACGAGAACTTATATCTCTTTTCTTTTTTAAATGAGAGCTTGTGATGTAGGACATTATCAAGAATGTAGAAAGAGGGGGAGAGAGATGAAGAAAGAGGGAGATGCGGAAGAAATAATGAGGAGAAGGAAACTTTTCTAAAAACATTATTATAAAATCAAGGGCTTAGTTAACCCTAGTACAACTGCCAATGGCTTTATTCAGAGACCATAAGATAACTCTTAATAATTTGAAATCAAAATTGGAAAAAATAATATTAAATCTCAATCCTTATAAAATTAATTAAACTGATAATTATTTCTGTTTAAAATAAAACAAAACCAATTAAAATATTAGTTCCTAATCCTAGTTAAAATATTATTTCTTATATTTAGCTCTCTCATTCTCTTCCCAATCTCCATCAGCCTGTGGCCGAAACTGATCATGCATGCGAATTAATTAGAGGCTTTCAGATATACTTCATACAGCAGAGCCTGGTTAGTTAGCTATTTCTTGATATTTTACTTGCATCGTCATTGTTGCTTCTTTATTTTCTTTGTGCAGGAGCCTGAACCTATTGACTGGGAATATTATAGAAAAGGAATTGGCTCTCGCTTGGTGGATATGTACAAGGAGCATTATGAAAGTAAGTTTTAGGGCTCTTTTCTGATTAATCTTTGATCCCTTCAAAATTTTTTATTTTTTTATGGTGTCAGAATAGGTAGCTGAATTTACTCCAGTGTTTTTTTTTTTTGTGTTATATTTTTGTTGTTGATCAATGTAAAATATAAAAAAGAGCTGCATTGTTCCTCATTTTGGTCAGGGCCTACTTTAGTTTTTATAATATGTGGAGATTCTCATATTTTTTTTAATGGTATACTCTACATTTAATCTTTTTCTGCTACTTATGATAAGTGGCCATACTTCTTGTAAAATCATGATTATGTCACACAACTTATATGAAGAATTGGTTAAGGAGTAGGGTCAAGAATTTAGATTATCTTGTAGAGTTCCATATAAGCTTAGGGTTTTTCTTGTTTCTCCACTGCATAATACTTCAGTTCAGCCTTACCTTTACTTTGATTGCCACAGGGACTGATTAGATGAAATGGATCCTGCCATCAAACCCTTTTTCTAATATAGAAAATTTGCCTTTAAACTCTTAATGGGCAATATATATGTGTATATATATATTTTTAAATTCAAATTGTGCAGTGTGCTTCTGAATCTCACCAATCGTAATCATCTGTTCTGCTTTTACATATCACTGCCATTAGCCTAGTCCGTGCAATACTGCACTCGAAACGAAATCATTTGAAAATAACACATAATCTCATAAGAGTAGTAAAACAACAGTTCTATTTATTTTGGTTTTATATATATAATGGTTAGTAATTGTGTCTCTTTTGCAGGCATTGAGATCCCCAAGTACGTTGACAATGTAACTCCTCAATATAAGCCTAAATTCGATGCCCTAGTGAGTACCTTGTCAAATCCCTAGTTCATTTCTTGGTTAAGTATTCAGTCAAATACGGAACATCTCGGTAACATATTTGTGTCTTCCGGATATAGTTGGTGGAACTTAAAGAAGCAGAGGAGAAATCTCTAAAAGAGTCTGAGCGACTGGAGAAGGAGATTGCTGAAGTGCAGGAGTTGAAGGTAATTGAAATCACCGCATAGTTTTTTCCTCTTTCCAACTATAAAATGTTTCTTATATAAATATAATCATCTATCTATTTTTACAGAAGAAGATCAGTACTATGACAGCAGATGAGTACTTTGAAAAGCATCCCGAGCTGAAGAAGAAATTTGATGATGAGATCAGGAATGATTACTGGGGTTATTGATTTTGGTAAATTTTAGAAAGCAGCAAAATCTCAGAAATTGCTGTTTCCTTGCTGGTTTTATAAAAATTCTAGCGACTTTGTCAATTTCTTAAAAAAAAAACCATTTTTCAGTTGTTGGAATTTTTGTGGAGCTGTACTTAAAGAAGGTGTATTATGGTTTTCACATGCACACCATTTCAAGAAAAATGTCGTGTTGCCTTTTTCTTAATAAAATTTGTTACCTGAATGAAGAATGTGTCTTGATTTGTAGAGGAAAATAATTGGTGGTTGTTCTACATGACACACAGCAAGATATGAATTTATATCCACATTTGCATAGGAAACCTGGCTGGGATTATTTTGTTGTCTTAAGAAATATGAGTTACTTTATTGTTTAAAATTGTAATTATTTTAGAGATTTAAATTCTTGTTTCAACTGAAACGGATTTGCAGTAGTTTAATGTTTATTTTTATTTTAAAATGAATAAAGTTGAAAATTTTCGAAGTATGCATCCGCTACAGCTTTCTGTTTTTGCAGAAGTTTAAACGCTAGGAAGATCCTGAAGTTTAAATTTTACTGGCGTCTATTTACCATTGGGTTGGTGGTCTAAAAAAATTACCCTTGACTTGAAACGCATTTATATAACTTTTATTTTGTTAAAAAAATTTTATGAAATAAATATATAAAAATATAATTTCAATTTCTTTAATTTGGCTTTTTTTTTAATAATATTTTATGGTTTTAATGTTCAAAAGTACAATTTGGAAATGGTCAAATGCTTATGTTCAAAATCATGCTTCTATGATTTTGCACCAACTGCCTTGCTTATCTTGCCCACGAAATTGTTGGAGAGTTGACTTTTTTTTGGCTACAATTTTGAAATTAGGGGGGGGGGGGGGGGAACTAGGGGAACAACGTAGGTACATGTGCATATAGATTTTATTTCATCTATATTTATCCGTATTTTTTCTCTCTCTCTCTCTCTCTCTTTTTTTTTTTTTTTCTATTTTTCCCATATTCCAAGTAAGGCTATGGCAACTAATAACTCTCTTTATTGTAAGTGGGCTCTAGGACTTACTAGAAACGGTTCCAGTAAGCAATATGGATTATGGATCCATCCACGAGCAAACTCAAAATCTTTGCCACCTCATCTCTGTATTATAAGGCTGCAATTGTTACGTTATCACGCCGTTTATGCCATGTGGAGAGGGAGGGATGTATTTGTTGACGGAATACAACATGAGGATTAACACTGTAACACTAAATAAGTATAAGGATTGATTTATAAAAATTTAAAGAATGTGGAGTAAATTAAAAATTAGTGTAAAATATAAGGACTAAAAGATTAATTTTCCTACTGAAGGGATTTGAAATTTTTTATAAGGTCTAAAAATGTGCCTTAAAAGTAATTTTGAAGATAATGTGCATTTAAACTTAAACCCAATTTTCTTTTTATTTTGGAAAATGTAAGATCTTTTTCTTTTTGCCAAATTTTTTGTCACTAATTAGGAATATCTTTTGCCAATAATAAGGATTAATCTTCCCAAATGTACTGAAAATGGTAGTTTTCTCAATTAAGTTCACTCTATATACAAAGGCACACACAAAAATACTAAAAGGAAAGAAATGAGGGAAAGATGAAAAAGATAAACAGTAATCACAATTTTTTTTTGGTGAGATCAATCACATAATTATTACTGGTTAATTAAAAATGCCCACATTAATGGACAACTTACTAAACATTAGTAGTTCGTTGAAAAAAAAAACAAAAGAAAACCTGTCTTCTTTCTCAAAATATGTTTCTCTCTTGAGATGCTTTCTCTATGTTTGATTTGGTGAAATGCACACTGAACTTAACCCGTTGAGCTAAATATTGTATGCAATACATTTATTTCTATTTTTTATTTTTTTTTATTGCAGAGTGTTTAGTCTTGAAAGTCTGCCTGCTGTTTTTTCTAAGAAAAAGAGATAATACTATGTATTACTTTTAAATGGACATTTTTTAAATACAAAAAATGTATTGAACTTATTTTTTTGAATTTGAAAAATTTTATAAGGTCTAAAACGTGTCTTAAAGTTAATTTTGAAGATAATGTGTATTTAAACTTAAACGCTATTATTCTTTCAATTTTGGAAAGTATGATCATTTTTTGTTTGTCAAGGACTGAATTATCCCCATTCACAGGAAGGACTAATCTTCCTTAGAGGATACTCAAGGCAAATAGAAGATTCATTTCAATTAAGTTTGTTTCATGTGCAAAGGTTGGAACAAAAATACTAAGGATAAGTATTGAGGGACAATGCAACCCTTGGTATGTAAAATATTTTAGTGTGTAACAAAAAAAATTCTATTAGTTATTGTCATTATTAATTAGGAACATCCGATATGTGAAATGAAACAATAAAAAAATAATAATAATACAATTTTTTTTGCACATATTAACATGCTTTTTATTCAGAAATATTTTTTTTGTTAAAAATGATATAATAATATATATAATAATAAAAGATTACAAAACATTAGAAAAGATAACAATAAAAGAAAATAAAATGAAATAGGAGGTCCTTAATATTCCAAATAATGGGATTGAGAAACCTAGGTAACGACAGTCCTTTAATAAACATTAGATTCTTTTAATAAACATTAGGTAAGAAAATGTCTTCTCCACAGTATGTGGAGTCCATATCCACATTAGAATGCCACGGAGCGGATCAAGCATACTTTTACATCTTCCAATTTGCCTCTTGAATTTTCTTGTCCAAAGCCAAAAGACAGGCATGTCTCTTTGCAAGAAAAGAATATGACAGGAGATGAACCAATGAGAATGAATTCTTGCAACATGAAAAACTAGCTCCCAGTGATTCTAATCCATCCCAGAATATTGAAGAGGTACTGATAAAAGACCTGTGTAGAACTCATTCAATGAATCACTAACAACTTGGAAATTGCCTGTGAATGTGCTAGAATCAAGAAAAAACACAAATAATAAAGAAAGCACGGGATGAGGAAATATAAGATTCTGAAAATTAATAAGAAAATAATGTACGAAAATAACAAGAAAATAAAAAAAGATATATTAGTTAAAGGAATAAGATCCTAAAAGAACCTGTCTCTTAAAATCCTAACCATGGGATCCATAAAAAGGAACTATTTTCTTTGATAAGTCAAAGAGTTTTTCAAGTACATAAGAGAACAAGAAAAGCCTCACAAAAGAACAACATAAGTTCTGTAAAATTCATTCTCATTCATCATACTGAAAAATATTCCCTCAAATAGGTAATAGAAAAACTAACTTAATGAGTCTAGAAAACTTAATTATTTTGGACTTAAGTAATTCTAAGGAAATTAGGAGTCTTTGGGCTCAAATAATACTCTTAATAAACTTAAGAAACTAATAAAATAAGATTTAAAAAAAATGACAAAAATTTAAAGAAAATAATAAAAATAATGCCTAAATCCTTATAAACATACCAACACATTAATGAAATTACATGTTTGACACATGACATGTTTAGTTACAAGGTAAACCATAAAAAAATTATTAATTAACCAATTGGGCTTTATTAATCACTTAAGTTTAGCCCATAATTAATAAAAATGAAATTAAAATAAAGTAAGCCTACTAATACCTAAGTCACATGCTCTTTTAGTGAAGAACATCTTTTAAGTAATATTTTCCAATGGACTTCTCTTGAGTTTGGATCTAAAACTTGTAAATTTAAAATGCTCTTCACACTCCCTAATTTTAGTTGGCTACAAACTTGCTCAAATAATTGGACTCCAACAATGTATAATAATATTTTCAATTGATAAAACCTCTTGTCATGTTCTTAAATTTGTCTAAGTCATCCTTTTGAACCATGCTTAATATGTCCTCTATAACGAACGTAAGAAGGCCTATGCTTTGTTCCTTTCTTTACATTGTTTCTACCACTTATAGAAGACAAATAATTAGATCTTAATCTTTTTACAGCAAAAATGACATTGTAAGGATTCGCTATCTTTTCTTTGTAGAGAACGTCATTTCGTTCCTTCCAAATGAAATAGAGAATTAAAATGATATCAGTAATACCTCAACCATCAAGATTCAAATAAATATTAGACAACTAAATTGCTCATATTTATGGAACCATAGGTGGGTTTTTTTTATCTTTTTTATAAGGCACCTTGTAATGCTTAATAATATTGTTCCTATTTTACCCCTAATCACTTATTTTTTGATCTCATAAATTGTCATTGAAGTTTTTATATATTTGGTTAATCATAATATTCTTAACTTTATTTTAATTGGTTTTACTCATTCCCACTTGATAAAGATTACATTATTATAATAAACAGGATAAAAAAGGAATGTTTCGGTTCTTTTAGAATTTTAAAAATATACTCAATTTGCTCCCTATTATAAGTAATACTCATATTTATCTACCCCACACATACCTAGGAAATTAGTTGAAAGTCATGATGTTTTCAAAAATTACTATAACTTTCCAAAATTACTCTAATTAAATTATAACTTATTTTAATTGTATCTTTCTTAATTTCTCTCCATCATAACTTTTTTGAGTATTCCCAAGAAGGGTAAAAATTAAAAACAAATATTAAATGCCACATACATTTTATAAAATGTCTTATATTTTGAAATTTTAATCCTTCAAAAATATATCTTATACTCCCTCCAATCTTTTTTATTAGTCACATTCTATAAGATTTTTATGGTTCTAAATGTAAGTCACATTTTATGAGTTTTTGGTGTACTAATTACTTTGTTTCCAAAATGCCCTTATTTATTCATGAGAAACAATGTGGATTGTTTAAATTTGTAGTATTTATTAGAGGATAAAGATAGAAAACACATTAATTTTAAGACAATTTTAATGATGTAATAAACTTTTCTTGGTTTTGATAAGTTAGTTAGAAGTGACTGACATTAAGGACGGAGGGAGTAATAGAAAACAAAGGAAGCAACTACCTTTCATAATCTACGTAAACTAGTTGGAAGTGCTTTATAAGAAGGATTAGAGGGAATACTAGATAATTAATGAGGATATTATAGTGAAATATAATTAAATTTTGTTAACTTTTAAACTATTTATTAGGTATCTTAATTTATGTGCATAAATATAAAATAACAATTATTTTAAAAGGAAGAGAGTATAATGTAATGTAATAATAATTACATGTGAGGTTATTTGGTTTAATATTGAGGATGTGAAAAATAAATTTATTTTTTATATTTAATTAAACATATATAATTAGGAAAAATCTAAATTATCTTACAAGTAGTGGCGTTTGGCCAGTGACCAACTGTGGTGATAGTGGTTGATGACCACCGATGGCTGCAATGGCAGCCAACTACTAATGGTAGCAGTGGTTGGTGACAGGTAGTTGTGGAGGTGACTAGTGATAGGTGGCAACAAGCTACCGGCAGTTGGTAACTGGTAGTAATGGTGGCAGTTGTTGGGAGATGGGTATTTTTGGTTTTGTGAAGAGTGGTTTAAGCTTTTTATAATTGATTACAACCATATATATATATATATCACATCATATATCTTTTTTAGAGTGAAGGGAATTGCCTAATTGGAGATAATGATCGATGTTAAGAAAAATGGATTGGACTGACCAGTCAAACAGGAACTAGTACCAAGGTCGATCCGAAACACACCCAAAACCAGATGTCCCAAGATCCGGTGGTGAACCAGTGAAATTGGTAAAATCGGTGGTCTATGTGGTCTTATCGGTCCAGGAAAAAAATTCTCTTTTTGGCTTTTCCAAACAAGAAAAATCGAAGAAGATGAAGAATATGGTCAGAAGAAAAAGAATCAAATGAAGTATCAAAGAAGGAGGAAGAGGTGGAGGAAGGAGGAAAAATCACTAGATAAGCAAGAAAATTTAGATCAACTAGCAACAATAAGTCGAAGAAGTATTTCGAAGGTGCATATCGGCTAATACTCAAGGTAATCGATGACAACAATGTCATTGGTGATGAAGCTGATAAATACCTTGGGGGGTAAAAATTTTCAAAAACATACTCTCACTTGCGAAATTACATTGAGATACTAGGGTACCAAATTTTAAATATTGTTACAGCGTGAAAGATTTTTTTGCCCCTTATTCTTTTTCCTCCTCCCCTCTTCCCTCCTAATTCTCCGTCCTTCCTCTTGTTTCATGGCTAGATCTGGTGAAAAGACGACCAAATCTGGTGATAGGCCATCCAGATCTGGCAAGATTGTTCCTCTTCTCCTTCCCTCCTCTACTCTCTCCCTCCTCGGTAATCTCCTCCACTGTCCTTACGAGGTGAAAGCTTAGATTCGTCACCCATCATCTCTTCCTCCAACTCATAATTCCTAGGCTCGGATATGTTAGTCTTCATCGTCGGTGCCGTCATCTTCCTCTATCACCCTCATCTTTTTCTTCTTCATCTTCATTTTCTTCTTTCTCCGTCGCCTTCATTTCTTCTTCCTCCATCTTCATCTTGTTTCTCCTTGCCTACATCTTTTGGGTTGTTTTTTTTCTTTTAAATTTGGGTTTGTTGATTTGAAATATTGTAGATTTGTATCAATTGCAAATATAGGTAGAACAGTTACAAATTTACCTATCTCAGTTGCAAATGTGTGTGAGATTTTATTTTTGGGATGATATTACCTATCAAGTTATATTGTCTTTAGTTGCAAATCATTGTATGATAGTTGTAAGTATAGGATTGTCAATTACAACTATATCGTAATCAGTTACTTATCCCCAAGCTTTCATTGTAAATTATCCATTGTCAATTGTAAATTGTCGGTTGTCAATAGTAAATAGGCAATAGCTGACCATCACAGAGTTCCCTCTGATGGTTGACCAAATTAGTAGCTCAATGAGATCAGCAACAAAAGATTTCACTAATGGTTGACCATCGCCTCATTTGCAACTAGTAAATCAAATATTCTCCATTGCAAATTTACTAATGTTCATTGCAAACCACCAGACATCATTTGCAAATGAATATATTTAATTAATTAGTAATTCTGGCACACAGGGAGAGAGGGCAAAAACATTATTTTGCCCAATAAAAATATTTACAATTTGGTACCTTAGTGTGTTTTTGTAATTTCCCAAGTTTGAGATATTTTTTGTCATTTTTTACTTTCAGAGGTACTTATCTGCCATTTTTCCTTAGTTTTATATTAATTGTCTGATGATGATGGTAATGGGAGAACGTGGTTCGTGTTTGCATTGCAGCAAATGCCAATATGGTTGATTTGATTCCTCCGGGGAAAAAAAAAAGGACAAAAGCCTTCCTTCTCTCTTCGAAGGCAGAATCAGAGAACGCTTCTTCAACAATGCTTTTTCTGATATCTCATGTTCCAATTGCTTTAAGCCTTTAACAGCATTTGTTTGATTTACCATTTTCATTTGTCTTTCTTAAAAAAAAAAGGAAAAATTATATATAAATAAATATATGTATATATATAATTATATACGTCCATATATAAAACTATATACATAATTATATATATTCCCATACCCTATAAATATATTTTATGATATAAATATATGTTATGGGTATACCAAAGTATCTAGAATTATAATATTTTAACATTAATAATAATTTCCTTATAACTTGTAAATAATTATTTATAATTATATTGATTTTAATTAAAAATCGTTATAATATCAAATTTATTTTAATATTAGTTTTAATTAAAATAATTACAATGTTAAATTTTGTTTCTCATCAATTTCAACTGAACTTGACGCTATTTTCAACTAAATTTTTACTATTTCTAACCAAACCTAAGTAATTTCCAACTTAGGTGTGTTTTTGGCCTAAGTGCATTTTTATCCATAGATTTTTTATTTTTGTAAAAGACTTTGGTTTTTCTTGCAAATTTTATAAAGTTAAGGTCTTTGATTTCAGTTGAGTTTATACTTAAGTCCTTAAAAATAATCTTCTCGAGACTAAATCATAATAACTTGAATAAATTGGGAAAAAGTTGAATACCTTGAACATAAAAGAACTTGGATCTCTAAAGTAACAAAGAAAAGAGACATTGAGAGCATAAAAATTACACAAATACTATGTCTGCTTCTAAAAAAAATGTATGGCTCAGAAGCCAAGGGAAAACAGACACTCTTATTTGTAGTTAATAATTTCTAAATTCATTCATTCATGCTAATGCCAAGCAAGGTAAGCCTATTTATACTGATCTTAAGGTCATAGTAACAATCAGGAATTTAAAGTTAAAATGGGAGTATTAAGAATTACGTGGGAGTTATAGACATTATTATAGGGTTTAATGAAAGGAGCAACTTGAGCTAAATGGATTTATGAGAGGAGTTATATGAGTTAAATGGAAATTATTCATCCAGCATCTATTTCATTCTCCCTAGGTTGGACTGGACTTGCCCTTGAGTCAAACTCAGCATCATTATCAAAGAATGGAGTTAGATCGACAACACTAAAAGTTGCGGAGACTCTGTAGGCACCAGGCAACTCTACTTTGTAAGCATTGTTGCTGATTTTCTACACTATCTTGAATGGTCCATCAATTCTATGGGACAACTTCGCATTTCACTGTTTGGAAAAATGTTATTTTCTCAAATGTATCTAAACCAAGTCTCTCACATTAAAGGTCTGCTATCTCCGATGCTTGTCTCATTGAGTTTTATATCTCAAATTCTACTTCTGGATTCTCTCTTAGACTTATTTATGCCACTCCTTAATTTCCTTTGCCCTTTGGTCTGCATTAGCACTATAATATTGCTTGTTAGATGAAAGAGTTAAATCCAGTGGGCTATGTGGGTGAGCACCATAAACTACTTCAAAAGGACATTTCCCTGTAGCTTGATTGGTTGAGTTGTTGTAGGTAAACTTAACTTGAGCAAGAATAAGGTCCCATTGTTTCAAGTTCTTGCCAACAAAGCTATGGAGTAGGCTTCTTAGAACCCTGTTAATTGCTTCTGTTTGTCCTTCCGTCCATGGATGATTAGCACTACTAAATTTAAGCTTGGTTTCCATCTTTTTCCACAAAGTTCTCTAAAAGTGACTAAGGAATTTGACATCACTATTAGAGATGATTGTCTTAGGAATGCCATGAAGTTGAACATTTTCCTTAAAGTACATATCTGCAACTTGAACAACATCATTGGTCTTTTGGCATGGAATGAAATGAGCCATCTTCAAAAATTGATCTACCACAACCATGATAGAATCTTTTTGCCTTTGTGTCTGGGGTAATCTGATGACAAAGTCCATGTTCACATCTTCCCAAGGTGCTTTTGGAACTGGAAGAGGCATATATAACCTAGCATTTTGGCTCTTGGACTTAGCCAGATGATAGATTCTGCACCTTTGAGTGTGTCTATTGACGTTTTGTTCAAGCCTTGGCCAATAAAAATTTGTTTTGACTAAGGCCATAATTTTGCCTCAGCTTAACTGACCAGCCAATCCACCATTATGGGCTTCCCAGATTATGGCCTCTTGCAATAAGCATTGAGGAATACATAGGGCCTTTCCTCGAAATAGGAACCCTTTATGCCAGTAATACAGCTGGAAAGGTTGATCTTTGGTGGCATTCCATATTCCATGAAAATCAGGGTCATCTTGGTATAACTCTTAATGGTCTCAAAGCCAACAACTTTGGCTTGAATAGTAGAAAGCAAAACTGTTAGTTTAGCTAGCTTCCCAAGAGGGGGGTGAATTGGGAAGTTTGAAATTTTTCTGTAAAAAGGAAATATAATAGTGATAATAAAAGATTACTGAAAAACAGAGTATAAGAAATAAAGAGCAATGAGAAGAAGAAACAGTGATTTATCTTGGTTCTGTCTACTCCACTTGATCTATGTTTAGTCCTCAAGCCACCACTTGAGATTTCTTCGCAGTACAACACTAGCCCGAATTTTGAGCTGAACAAACGTCTCTCACTTTGCTCACTTAAGAGCAAGTATAATTCTCTTAGTGTAATCTCACACTAAGCACTATCTACAAGTGTATAGAAATATACAGAATAAAGATTCTATCTCAAAAGAGTGGATATGAAAGTGTAAGTACAATGAATGAGCTACATAGATGGTAGGTAAGCTTTGAATGAATCAGAAATCAAATCAGCAGATTTTTGGCATATTTTTTATTTTTCTCATTACCCAACATTTAAATGAGGTCCTATTTATAGTTTTAAAGCAAGTAAAACTATTAGTTGGAAATAAAGATTAGCCGTTACTCTTAGACAAATAGCCATTCACCTACCGCATTAAATGCATCTGACAGAGATTATGCGGATAACCTCTTCAGGTTATGCGAATAACGGTGACTGTTTACTTTTGTTTTTAATGTAGACCTTTCATTATATGGATAACCTAGCTAGGTTATGCAGATAATGTACTTCCCAGAATGATTAAGTATTAGCTCAAAAAGCATTTTCATGAAAAACCTACTCAGTTGTCAATATAACGTTAATTTTTTCTCAAACTGAGATTTTTTGTAAAACTTAAGTTATCATGATAACCTCTCAAGATTATGCCAATAACCCATTTTGCTGAAGAAGAGCTATGAGTTCTGTAACATAGGCTATGCGGATAACCTCCCTAGGTTATGTGGATAACTTATTTAACCGATAAGAGTTCAAGTGTTCTGTGACATACGTTATGTGAATAACCTCCCTAGGTTATACATATAACAGGCTGCACAATACAATTAGCATTCATTGTTCACTCCCTTA
Organism: Adenanthera pavonina; assembly: GCA_026686845.1. Taxonomy (NCBI): domain Eukaryota; kingdom Viridiplantae; phylum Streptophyta; class Magnoliopsida; order Fabales; family Fabaceae; genus Adenanthera; species Adenanthera pavonina. Next base: position 43,706,017 of record JAIVEN010000001.1, on the reverse strand, counting down.
TGCGAATAAGATGTCCACTTTATCAGGATAACCATTTGAACAGACTTGAGAATATGATCCCCAAGCTATGTTATGCGGATAACCTCAATCTCTTTTCATGAAATTGAAGAATGGACTTTAGAAAAGCTTTGAGCTTGAGTCTTTCTCCTCATAACCTTTAATGGTTGTACGCATAAGGTAAAAAATTTTCATGAAAATAAGGTAAACACTTATAAACATATTTGAAATTGAGACTATATCCTCATAAGCTAAAACATTTTTATGAAAACAAGATAAACATTTTGAATCATTATGAAATTTAAACTGTATCCTCATAAGATAGCTCTTTTCATAAAAATCATTTTGAAATCATAAGCTAATCATTAATTATTCAGTTAGTCATCTTATTTAATATTGGGTGAATTGAAATTCAAAACTTATCTACCTTCTTTTATAAATATCTTCCTAAAATATGTGAAACAATTTTTCAACCTTCAGGAAACTCCAACTTTGTTCTTCATTTTGATTGTGTTCATTTGATATTGGATTTCCAAACTCACTTGTTTAGAATAATCAAAACATCTAAATTAACATTCTCCCCTTTTTTGATGATAACAAAACAATTTTAACTCATTGTTAGTACTTAGGTTTGCATAAAGCTCCCCCTCAATATGTGCATAGTGTAAATGAAGCCAAAATATGTAGTGCATATTTTTCATCATAAAGAACACCAAGAATGAACAAAGTTCATAGAAAGGAATTCATTGTATTATAAATAATCATTACAAGTACAAAAGCAACAGGTATAGCAACAGAACAACTAAAGAAAAACAAACAAGCATAACAAAACAACAGGTCAAGTTAAGTTTCTTTCTTTGAAAGAGTGTACTTTTTCTTTTTCTTAGATTTAGATTTCTTATTTTTCTTCTTCTCTTTTTCTTTGTTCTCTTTAGCTTCTTCTTTCTCTTCTTTCTCTTTATCCTCTTCTTTCTCTTCTCTCTCCCCCTTTTTGTCATCAGCAAATGGAGGGATTTGAGTGACTTCAGCATCCATCTATGTCCTGATCAAGCTTGGCCTTCTATTCCCTAATTCTTTGAAGTCTTTCATCTAGAGAAAGAGGAAGCTGGAACAGTAGACACTGGGATAGGCCGAAGTAGTACATTAGCAGCGGCAAAAGGAACAGAAGCAAAAACAGAAATAAAGGGTATATCAGGCATCACAAGTGGAGGTGAGACAGTAAGCTGGAGTGCAGGAGAGGTATAAGTATCAGAGGGAATGGTGATTATTTCCTGCACAGCTATCTTAGCGAGATAACTGATGCCCTCAAAGGATATTGGGTCAAGTAGATGTAGGGTGAGAGCATTAATTTTTTGTCTGTGGTGATGAAGGTAAATTTGGTGAATAAAGTCACCTTCAGGCAAGAGAACTAAAGCTCTATCCTGATCCTTGGCAATTTCTTCCTCAAGTCCATAGTCCAGTTAGGGCCTAGATCCTTTGATAAGGCAGAGGACTTAGAGGTGGAAGGAATGGCTAAATCATCAAGTGAAGTAGGTTCAGAGTGAGTAGGATGAGATGGTTGGAATGTTGATAAGGAAGGCTATGGAGCACCAGATGCTATTTGTTCACGTAGGAATTTTTCTTCTTGGGTAAGATTCTCAAGTTTGGTTTCAAATTTTTCTTGTATCTCAGCAATAAGACACCCAAGATTGATCATGTCTTCTCTATGTTCTTTCCTGGTGGCCATGATAATCTGGAACAGGTTTTGGCATAGGGTAAGAATGTCAGAGGGTATAAGTAGGTTAGTGGCTGGAGTTTCATCAGGTTTGCTTTGTGTGGGAGAAGGGGTATAAGGTTCAAGTTGCAAGGATTGAGGTTCAGAGGGTGTGGATGGGGAGGAACTAGAATCACCAACTGTAAGACTCTTTGAAGCAGTTGTGGACTCAGAGCCTGCTTCAGTATCCCTTTTCTTGTTAACCCATATGTTATTTTCCAGACTCATCCCCATTTTCTGCAAAGCTTTCTCATTGAATTCTTCTTAAAGCAGGGCAGGGCCACTCTCAACATGCAAAATGTTGTGAAACTTCAGGATTTTAGTGATGATATGCCCATATAACAGCTGTGAGTCCTGCTTGTAGGTTCTTACCTTCCACATCCTCTGTAAAATGATATCAACCACATTCATTGGTTTTCCCTTTATCAGCAATAGCATGACTTGGAATTCTCCTTTGGACAGATAATTGAAGCCCCCACTCTTGTTAAAGAACATACATGAAATAATGTAATGTAGAACCCTGTTCTCAATACTCAGAAGAGTTAGAGCTATTTTTCCCTCAGAAGGCACATTTTGTCTTGCCTGAGCAACCTTGAGACAATTGTGCTCTATTTGTAATTAGCTTCACCTCCAGTGTCTTCATTAATAGTTTCATTTTCGGGGGGATACTTTGAAGTATCAATGTTTACCCTGATTCCTCCAGTAAGCAAATTCAGAATTTCAGTTAGCAGGTCAGGGTGTAATGCTATCCATCTCTTCCTCAATCTTACTTCAAGCACTTTCTTTTCATTATTAATCCTCAGAGAATTGTACTAAGCACGCATAACTTCCTCATCATAATCTTCCTTCAATTCTATTAATCCTCTATAGTTTTCTAACAGCCCAGCAGAATCAAACTTATTCCTCACAAGAAATTCTTCTAATCTAACAGAGTGGGCTTGACTACCTTACGCTTCTTAAAATTAACCTCATATGACTCCTTCAAAATTCTTATACTAATAAGTTCATCTGTAATTAAGACTTGCTCAGGCTCAGTAGTAGATGAACTTACGTGAGTGTCAGCCTGAGGTTCAGATTTTGGAATTCCCTTTGGTTTTGGTGTTCTGGGCTTCTTTGTTGGAATATTCAGCCCAGCTTCAGCTTTTTTTGTCCCCTGACTTGGAGATTTTTAAGCATATTTGGATTTTACATTATGTTGTGATTGTTCCCCTTGATTTCCACCCTTAGTCTTAGCCATATTAGTTATTCCAGATGATTTGGGAAGGTGAGAGAGGTTTAGATTAGGCTGAAAAGAGGTTTGAATTCAAGAAATTAAATGGGGCTTTGAAGATTTTGGAAATCTTGAGGAGTACAAATGGAGGTTTTCAGGATAGGGTTAGGTTTTCCACACAAGGTTCTACTGAAAATCAGAGAATCCTATATATAGTCTCAAAATTATGCACATAACGTATGGAGGTTATGCGAATAACGAGCTTTAGAAACCGTATGCAATGCCACGGTTTGCTGGGTTATGCGGATAAGGTCCTTAGGTTGTCCGCATAACCAAGTTGAGACAGAGGGGAGAAGAGATGAGTTATCTAGACAAGCAACCCATGTTATCATGAAAAGGAGTTTCACACAAAGCACAGAGAAAATTGGCAAACAACAGGTTATTCGGATAACCTTGCCACCTTATGCAAATAACGTTCTTACTTCGAGAACTTCTTCTCTGGATGTAATGTTATGCAGATAAAGTAGCCAAGTTATCCTAAAATCGAATTATATAATGCACACACAAAGAAGCAAACAAAGTAAGTTGTGCGTATAAGGTGAAAACCTTATTTGAATATCAGTTTCACAGAGACTAGAAGTTCAAAAAAGCTCTCATTTTCATGAAAATCCTCGTATCTTATCCGAATAACATCACACACATAGACTATGCGCCCCAGAAAATCTACTTATTTTCAGCATAAAGCTATGGGGTTATGTGAATAACCATATTTGAAAAGCTCATAAACACTTACAGATAGCTGTGTTATCCCCATAAGCCTTTTCTTTTCACTATAACTTTATTTCAACATTCATGATACTTTATTTTATCAGATTTTTATTATTTCAAATCAAAAAGCACCTACAAAATAAACTTCTAGATACTCCAATGCTTAAGTTAGTATTAGTATTAACTGAATTATAAACTTAAGAAGGATTTCAGAAAATACTTATAACTTATTGGGATTTACCATTTCCAATTCTTTTCTAATTTTTCCATGTCTATCTTCTACAAGAAGCTTTGTCAGAATGTCTGCAAGCTAATCTTCAGTAGGGACAAACTCTAACTTGACATCTCCTTTCAAAACGTAATCTCTTATAAAATGATGTCTTACTTTAATGCGTTTTGTTCTTGAATGCATAATAGAATTCTTTGAGATGTTGATGACACTTTGATTATCACATCTTATTGGGATTTCCTTCATCTCAATCTTAAGGTCTTCAAATTATTGCTTCATCCAAAGGACTTGTGCACAACAGCTTTTGCATCAGAGTAGTCATCACATGAGCTTCAACCCTTATGATTAAGTTAAAGCTTCCCCCTTTGTTAATGATTATCTTAGACACAATGTAGTGCAGGACCCTTGCTTGGACGGTTAAGTTTAAGGGCTTTCATTGTAGTTCAAGAATAAACCACCTTCTTCATCTGCTTCTTCATCCTCATCCATATACCTTGAGGTAGTGATATCAATCTTGAGGCCATCTTGCCGGAGATTTCTAGAACTTCATTGATTGTCTCATAAGAGAGCCATAGAGTTCTGGACCTGAGATTAACCTGCCATCTCCTCTTTTTGCTATTGTATGATAGAGAAGCATACCATGTTTTGATGACTTCATCATCATACCTTTCTTTAATCTCCAACAGATTTTTGTATTTTACCAGCCATTACCCAGCATCAAAATTATTGGAAATCAAAAAATCGTCCAAGTTGGTACAATGAGGGTTGATTACCTTCTTACTGATAAATTTTGTAGTGTACTTCTCCAGGATATGGGTAGTTCTACATAGAGGTTTAATGGTTAACTGGAATTCCTCAGACACAGTGTTGGACGAAGAAGAGGCAGTAGCAGCTAGGACATGCTTCTTTGATTTAGCTTTTGGTGTTGTTTTTTGCTTTTTGGATGATGTTCCCTTACTAGATTCGCCTTTCCTTTTCTTGGTTTCACCATACTTAGATGCATATTGTGACTTAACTGATCGCTTGGGTCTTGATTCCTCTTTTCCAATGTTAGGATTCTTAACCCTTGCGATTTTCGAGAGATTGTTGATGAATGAGGCTTGCAAGAGGTTTATAAGGTGCAGGTGAGAGTTAAATCTGTGAGAAATGAAGATTCATGAATGAAATTAATGAGAAATTAATAAAGGAGGTGAATAGACTTGAGAGAGAAACGAATAGGGTTGCGTTTGTTTAGAGTAAGACCCTTCGGTTCAGCTTTTATAACTATTCAACAGATGAATTTTGCGGGTCAAAATTTGAATTTCGAGAGGTTACATAGCTTGTCAAGTAGAGGAGGCTATCTGACATGTTGAATCAAGTGTTTTGATGATTCCAAATAACTAGAGCTTGGAAGGAAGATATCAAAGGGGTACAAGAGATCTCAAGTGAAGAAATCCAAGAAGAAATGAGTACAAGATTTATTTGTAGGATTTCTCATAGTGTTCAAAGAGTAAAAGGCTTTGATCTTGCACGCACTGGTTTTAAATAAGTGTTTTTCAACTATCCCATGCTAATTTATGATAAATTTGAAAAATACTCACTAACATATGAATTTTGAACTTGTAAACTTCATATATTGCTTTAAAAATTCAAATTTTGATATCTGAAATTTGAAGTTATAGAGATGTTGCCTCTGACAGACAAATTTCAGATTGCTGAAATTCAAATTTTGAGTCCAACATAACTTGTGAAAAATGAAAAATTCGTCTAAAATTGTATCAAAGTTCATATGAAATTATAGTACAAAAAGAGTTCAAAGTCAGTCCATCTAACAAACGAACTTTGGTTTTGAAAATTTAAACTTTGGAATGAAAACATATACGTCCGATAAGAGGTCTCTCTGACAGATGAACTTTGAAGGCTCAAAATTTGAATTTCAAAAAGAAGAACTCTTGTGCCATATTAAGCTGCTTATTGATAGACGAATTTTGGATACCTAAAATTCGAATTTCATGTGCATTGTAGCAATATAGAACAACTATTCACACTTATCAGAAGAACTTTGAACTGGGAAATTTGTATATTCTAACATGAAAAATATTTATCAAGATCAAAATTCGAATTTCATCTTTGAACAGATGAACTTTGAAGTTCAATGTTAAAGACTTTAACTTATGGTTTCTACGAAATTCGTCTGTTAGGATCCCAAAATTCAAACTTTAGATGTTAGAAGCATTAAATGCAGTAGGTGAACGGCTAGTTTTGCAGAGTAACCGTTGGGTAACGTCTCTAACAGCTAGATCTTGTCTCTAACATATAGTTAAGATATAAATCTATAAATAGAATTTCATTTGAAGTTGTAAGTAACAATTTTTTATTGTATATGCTAAAACTCTATCAAAATCTTTAACCAAAGCCTTATACTCTTTCAAACTACATTCACTGCACTTCAACTATCATACATACTCTAAATTAGAGAGTTTATTTTGTTGTAAACTATCTTATCCTCATCTAGAAGAAAGATTTTCTTGTGAGGGAATTTCACAAGGGATTTGGGAAGTATTTAGCTAGAGTGAAAAGTGAGAATTTGTAAGCTCTTAGAACATAGCACAAGATTGTACTGTGGTATTGCAAGGAGCCTACTAAATTCTTGCAAGATAGTGGATAATCTTAAGTGGTAACTTGGGGACTAGACATAGGTCAAGGGAAAGAGACCAAACCAGGATAAATCTTTGTGTCTTTCTTTCCTCTACCTTGCTTACTGCCTTATTACATTTTGCACTCTGTTTTTCTGCTACTTTTGCTTTCACTGCTCTTTTATATTTTTTTCCAGAAAATTTCAAACTTCCCAATTTAACCCCCCTCTTGAAAAGCCAGCAAACCTAACATGACAGACAAATTTTCATCTTTAAAGTTCGTCTGTCAGTGGCATGGTTAAGAGAATATTTCTCAACAGATGAACTTTGTGCCATCAGAGTTCGAATTTGAGAGTTCAATCAAGATACAAATAAGGAAGAGAATTTTAACAGACAAATTTTCATCCTTGAAATTCTTCTAACAGAAACTTAAAATTTAAGCATGCTTCAATAGATGAATGTTGTATTCCCAAAGTTCAAATTTTAAGAAATCATTGTGAGGCACACAAGCAAATGATGTTCAACAGACGAACTTTGAAATTCAAACATTCGAATTTTAAGACTTTGTTAAGAAATTTTGAAATGTGTATTTCGAGTAGTTAAAATTCGCATGTTGAACACTTTTAACACAGTCAATATTCATATCATCATTCAGAAATTCAAATTTTAGCCAATTAACAGATGAATTTCAAACAACTTGGAAGTACTATAACAACATGTAAAGTGCTGAAATTCGTATGTTCAGCACTTAAGTTCAAATTTTAAGCATGCCAATTCATTCAAAGTCATAATCTAGCATGGAAATTCATCTAATAACATTCAAAATGTAAATTTGAATTATTGAACTTACAGATAGATCTTGAAAATTCAAATTTCTAGCTCTGCCTCACCAACTATTGACAACGTAAATCTAATAAACTTCATTAACCTGAATTTTCTTATCTTTAATCTCACAAGGAGTCCCTGCAAAGCATCTCAAACTTACTCCAAAGCTTAAGTTAGTATGAATTTTGAAGGCTTAACTTCATAAACTTAAATAGATATGGTTAGACACATGCTTACAGCTCATTAGGATTTACCATTCCCAATTCCCTCCTGATCTTACAGTATCTATCTTCTGCAAGAGGTTTTGTTAAGATGTCTGCAAGCTGATCTTTAGTAGGGACAAATTCTAACTTGATGTCTTCTTTCAAAATGTGGTCCCAGAGAAATTGATATCTAACTTCAATGTGTTTAGTCCTTGAATACATAACTGGATTCTTTGTGATATTGATGACACTCTGATTGTCACATCTTATCGTTATTTCCTTCATCTCAATCTCAAGATCTTTAAGTTGCTGCTTCATCCAAAGGACTTGAGCACAACAGCTGCTTGCAACTATATATTCAGCTTATGCCATGAAAAGAGCTACACTATTCTACTTCTTACTGAACCATGAAACCAAGGATCCTTCTAGAAATTGGCACATTCCACTTGTGCTCTTTCTATCAGTTTTGGATCCGGCAAAGTCAGTATCAGTATATCCTATGAGCTCTTCTCCATTTACCTTTGGATACCATAGTCCCATATGTGAAGTTCCAATTAAATATCTAAAGATTCTCTTCACAGCTGTTGCATGGGTCTCTTTGGGATATGATTGGAACCTTGCACACATGCAAACATTGAACATAATGTTAGGTTTACCTGCTGTTATATATAGTAGGGAACCAATCATTCTCTTATATTGAGTTATATCAAAAGGCCTTCCTCCTTCATCTATATCAAGCTTTGTTGCAGTGACCATAGGAGTTCTCATTGATTTGGAGTTTTTCATTCCACCAAATTTTTTTACCATCTCCTTTAGATATTTTGATTGATTAAGGAAGATGTCATCATCATATTGTTTGATTTGCACTCTAAGGAAGAAGTTGAGCTTACCTATCATAGACATCTCAAATTTGCTCTGCATTAACTTAGAGAAATTCTTGCAAAGAGATTCATTAGTAGCACTAAATATAATATCATCAACATAAATTTGCACAATAAGTAAGTCTTTATTTTCATTTTTAGTAAACAATGTTGTATCTAATTTTTCTCTATTGAATCATTTTTCAGATAGGAAATTGCTTAGCCTTTCATACCATACTCTAGGTGCCTGTTTTAAACCATAGAGTGTTTTCTTCAGTTTATAAACATGATTTGGCTTTGTTGAGTCCTCAAAGCTTGGAGGTTGATCAACACAAACCTCTGCCATGATATAACCATTCAGAAAAGCATTCTTTATATCCATTGGATACAACATTATGTCTTTTATGCATGTATAAGTTAAGAGGATTTTTATTGCTTCCAATCTTGCAACTGAAGCAAATGTTTTCTCATAATCTATACCTTCCTCCTAATTATACCCTTTGGCTACTAATCTAGCTTTATTTCTAATAATTATTCATGATTTATCAAATTTATTTCTGAATACCTATTTAGTTCCAGTAATTAGGTGATCTTTGTGTAACACCCCTCATGACGCTTGTCTTTGGCATTGTATGCATGATCGACGGAAATAGGATGGAGGAAGGTTCATGCGTCATGAGGGGTGTTACACTTTGGGCCTAGAAACTAAATCTCAAACCTGATTTCTTTCAAACTGATTAAGCTCATCTTGCATAGCTAATACCTAATATTCATAAGTTAAAGCTTCTTCAGTACACTTAGGTTCAATTTGAGAGATAAATGCACAGTTATTTATTTGATCGCTAAGTTGTCTTCTGGTTCTAACATTCTCTTGAATATTCCAAATTACTTGATCAACTGGATGATTCTTTTGATATCTCAAAGCTCTAGGGAGTTCTAGAGAAGTTTCTTCATTATTTTCAGATTCAATATCTTTCTCCTGAATATCTTTCTCTGCATTGGTAGATTCTAATATTTTTAGAGGTTCAGTTTTATTTTCTTCTGAAAGATTCAAGTTCTTAAACCTGGAGATTATTTCTTCCTCGTCTAAAGCATGTTTGGAAACAGTTTCATTTTCAATGAAAACTACATGCACAAATTCTTCTATTGTTCTAAACTTTTTATTAAACACCCTATATGTTTTACTTCTACTAGAATAGCCAAGGAATATACCTTCATCTAATTTTGCATCAAACTTACCCAAATTCTCTTTTCCATTGTTGTGAATAAAGTACTTGCATCCAAACACATGCGGATGTAAGAGATTTGACTTCCTTCCTTTGTAAAGCTCATAAGGTGTCTTCCCCAGAATTAGTCTGATGTAGGCTTTGTTAATAATATAGCTTGCTGTGTTTACTGTATCAGCCTAAAAGTATTGAGGAAGTTTTTTTTTATTCAGCATTGCTCTTGCCATTTCTCCCAATATTCTATTCTTCCTTTCCACCCCTCCACTTTGATGAGGAGTTCTTGGAGCTGAGAAGTTGTGGTCAATTCCTTGCTCTTCATAGTATTCCAGGAAGCTTGAATTTTTGAATTCTCCTTCATGATCAGACCTGATAGACACAATGGAAATACCTTTCTCATTTTGCATTTTCTTGACTAAGGTTACAAATGTATCAAAAGTATCATCTTTGAAGGAAAGAAACAAAGTCCAAGTAAATCTAGAATAATCATCTATAACAACAAGCACATACAAATTTTCACTAATACTTTTTACTCTAGATGGACCTATCAAGTCCATGTACAGTAATTGTAGTGGTCTAGATGTGATGATTACATTTTTAGATTAGAATGATAATTTAGTTTGTTTTCCCTTGAGACATACATCACATTCTCTATCTTTTTCAATAGAATTTTTTAGTAATCAGTGACTAATTCATTTTTAATCAATTTGGTTAGTTGGTTTATATTAACATGAGCTAGTCTTCTATGCCACAGTCAGCTTTCATTATCTTTGCTAATTAAACATACAGAATCTAAAGTGGGAAGTTCATCTAGATCAATGGTATAACAGTTACCATCCCTTTGAGCTCTGAGGATTACTTTGCGATCCCATTTTCGAATGACCAGGAAAAACTTTGAGTCAAATAGCACCCAATTCCCTTTATCACATGTCTGATTCACACTTAGCAAGATATGGTTGAGGCCAATCACAAACAGCACTTCTTCTATAGATGTTTCAAGATTCTTGTCCATGATGATAATGTCAACTATTCTGTCATATTGGTTACTTCCAAAGGTCACCTTTCCTCATTTCTTATCTCTAAGGGTGATGAACTTCTCCTCATCACCAGTCATATGTCTTGAGTATGCATTGTCCACATACCATTTGTTGCTTTTGCTTGCTCTAAGTCAAACCTGCAAAACAAAGTTTAGTTTTTCTTTTTAGGTACCCAAATCTATTTAGGCCCTTTTCCATTGGTGGCATTCTCCCTAGATACAGATGTACCTTTGGAAACCCATTCTACTTTCCTGCCAAGTCCATTTTTCTTTAACCAACATGAACTAAAAACATGTTCCTTCTTATTACAAAAGTGGCAGGTGATAAAGGGACTACTAGATTGTGATGCAGGAAGAAAGCAATGCAAATAGTATTTTTGTTTCACAAATTTAGGTTGATCATAAGATTCAATGGCTTTTGAGTTGTAGCCTTTTTTCTTATGTCCATCTACATGAACAAAATGTCTCATGTATAAATTTTGATTTTTCTTTTTGTTCTTTTCCTTGACTGAATAAGGTTCACAACCAAGATCAGCTTTTCCTTGTACAATCCTATGACTGCTTAGCAATGCAAATAACATATCTTTACCTTTGGTGAGTTTAGCTAGGCTTTTGAAAAAATATTCATTATTTTTCTTTAGTTCAATGCATGATGCACAGCAGACAGATTCAATTCTGTGTTGAGATGCAGTGTCAGGCATTTTGCAATCTGATTCTAACTTGCTAATCTTCTTTTTAGCCAGTTTTAATGCTTTTGCAATTTTAATGAATTCATCATGCAGATCATGAAATGCATCAAGCAATTCAGAATAGAAGGGGATCAGAATCATTTACCTCATGTCACACCTCATACTTAGACTTATTTCCCATGTATTAAACTATATTTAAGTCCATTAATGCTTGATTAGAGACTTGATTACATAAAATAACTTAAATCAATTTATTTCATTTGGGGTACTATTCCTTTGGTTAATTTCTTTTCATCTGATGAACTTTGAAAATTTATAACTAAATCAAGAAAAATCATATTGATATGGTTCAAATCTCTAAATATAGCTTAAAAGATTCTATACATGGGAAAAATGTTGAACATGGAAATTACTTAGCCAATTAATATAGTAAATTCATATTATGTTCACTATAACAATGGTCATTTTGAAAATTTCTAATTCTAACCATAACTTTGAAAAATCACCATAAATCATACACAACTCCAAATTGAGTGATCTTTATGTCTATGGAAAGCTACACATGTCTATTTTTCATATAAAACACTCATATATTTAACATATCAAGTCCGTACAGTACTACAAATTCCCAATAGTGTTCAGAAAGGCAGCTTGCATTCTTCCAACTTTTCAAAATACATACTAATATATACATACATAGTCATAACTTACTTTTATCTTACATGATACTCCATAACAACCTACAGGAACATATTAACATGAAAACATATCATGATCATGTTCCATAAGATTTTACGTAACATCTCATATAATAGTATCAACCTAAGCATCATTATCTTGAACATTAACTTGCTTCTCCTTGCCTTTCCTTTCTTGGGTAATCTTGTCATAACTTGAACTTAAAATTTGTTAGACATTTGGAAAGGGGTGAGATTTAATGAATCTTAGTAGTAACTACCATACATGCTTATATATCATCATATATTGCAAACTTCCATGAAACATACATTAAACTTTCATTTAAAGTCATTTATGCACAAACATTTTCTAAAAAATTTGGGCAACACCTCCCCTTAAATTATAAACATTCCTAGAGTCAAATACTCTTTAAACAACATAGCCAATCAATTCAATCCATCACAAAACATCAATACAATCAACAATTACATCAAGGAAGCATATTGGCAACAATAACAATATATAGGCACAATGTGGTTAGTTAACTACCTTGTGGATTTTCAATGATTTTCAAACCTTATACACCTCTTCTTTGGTCTTGCAACCCTTCTTTGAATCCTAATGCATCACAAAATCTAGTCATTAACCACTGATTATACAATTTCCTTTACAAAGTGCTCACTTGAACTAAAATTTGCACTTTGTTATCCATAAAGCATTTATTGTACAACATACTTATTCTAACCTATTTTGGACCCAAGGAATCCATTTTTGGGGTCAAAATCATGAAATTTTCTTCCTAATCCAAACCCTAATTAGGCAGAAAATTTCATAAAAATGTAGAAAAATAACTACTCCATGAATCTTGAAACAACTTGTACATTCATGCATTTTAAGACATTTTCAAGCTTTTCTATGGTTTTATTTTACCATAGCTCAACTTTCTCTCTCTAGGGTTTGCCACGGCTGAACCTTGAAGTGAGAGAGAAGACAAAATACTCCATGAAACTACCAAAAACCTCAAGAAAACACAAGCTAGGAACCTTGGAAACTTATCCTTGAAATTTGGCTTTGATTCTTGACTTGTAGCTCTTGTTTTCCCTCTTGAGATTCTTTTTTGCTCTTTCTCTCTCTTTTACTTCTGGTTCCAGACGTGAAAATGACTGAGGAAGATAGAACTTTATGAATTAATAGGATATTTAAGTAATAAAGTAATTTAATTAACTTTATCTTTTAACTTAATTCCTTTTTCTTCTTCAAAAGCTTTTGAAAAATTTCACTCGTGTCCCATCTGCATTCCAGACGTGATTCACTCCCCTTTTTGGCCAAAAATTGCTCCAATAATTTATATCGATCAAAATACCCTTTACCAATTAAATTTACCTATACTAATTGAGTTTTTTTACCAAAATTGTCATTAAATTGGCAAAGAATTATCCAATAATTACTTTTAGTCCAAAATTACTATCTTGACCCAAAATATATTTTATCAAGACCCACTAATTTTTCTTGAATTAATATTGCTTCTTCCTGCAGTCCAAACTGACTTTTATTGAGTAAAATATTAATATTAAATCTTAATTACCCAATAAATATTATTTTGACCTTAATGAATTCTATACTATATTTCATTGGGTCTAACTTATTGAGAGCTTCATTTTTATTATAATTTTTTATATTTACAAAAATGTCCTTAACCCAGGACCAATTTACAATTTTTTAAAACTTTCGAGTTATTTAGTGTAATTTGTCCCAAAATTTCTAAACTTTTCTTCAACCTCGTGTCCACCACCTTCAGTTTTTTTTTTTATTTTCTTTTTCTTTTTCTTTTCTCTTTTTTTTTCTAGGGTAAAATTATCATTTTCTCATTTTTCCTTTCAACTGAGATAATTGATCTCTTTGTCATATTTCATGCCAAATGGTGTACACCCATTTTTGCAAATTCTTTATAAATTTTAAAATATTGAGCCTTGAATATCCAAAAAATTTTAAGATATTACACCTTATCTTTATGATTATTGTCAGATGAATTTAGAATTTCTTCAGCTACATGTGCCATCAAACATATGATGGAAATTTCTTCCTCATCTTCATCTTCTTCATCTAAGTTGTTACTCCAAATTGATAAGATGTAGGTCTTTTATTTTTGCCTTTATCAGTATTTTTCTTTTCTTTTTCAGGAATTGTAAGCATTCCCATTTGCTATGCCCTTACTTCTTACATTCATAGTAGGTGATAGGCTCTTTGCTTTCCTTCTTATTATCTACAGCTGCTCCTTTCTTGAAGAACTTTTCGTTTCACCTTTTGCTGTAAAATCTTCCAAATTTTCTGACTAACATAACCAGAGTTTCTTCATCCAATTCCTTTTCATCATTAGAATCCTCTTCTCTTTCTTCTGTAGCTTTTAACGCAAGACCCTTTTTCTTCTTGTCTTGTCTAGTATCCTTGAAAGCCTTTATCTTACCCTCATATTCTTCTAAGCTGCCAAATAGAGCTGTGACAGAAGCAATTAATTCTCCTCTGGCTTCTCTATGGCTGTTACTTTTAGTTGTCATTCAAGAGGGAGAGCTCTTAATAGTTTTCTGACCTTCTCTGGCTGTGTGTACTCCATGACTAGACGTTTCAGTTGATTCACAATGAGGGTAAATCTCTTCTGCAGATCTTTGATGTTTTCACCTTCCTTCATTTTGAAATTTTCATATTCGCCTATACAAGAGTTCAATTTATTTTCTTTGACTCCAGTTGTTCCTTCATGAGCAATTTCCAGAGTGTCCCACATACCTTTGGTCATTGTACATTGAGACACCCTGTAAAATTTGTCCTGGTTAAGTACATTGACCGAGCAGTGTTTAGCTTTATAGTTGAGTAGGATTCTTCTTTTATTTTCATTATTCCATTCCTCCTCTAGCTTTTCTTTGTACTTGCCATTATTTTGCAGCTTCATTGGAACAAAGTCTACTTTCTAGATAACAAACCAAATATTTAAGTCAATAGGCTGGAGATAGATCTGCATCCTCATCTTCCAGTATCCATAGTGTTTTCCACTGAAGCCTAAAGGTCTGTTGGTGTTGTTTCCTTCAAGTAGGATATTCTCTCCAAAGCCATCCATGTATTCTCCCGGATGGTTAGGTCCTTTAATTAGGAGTCTGGTCTATAATACCACTTGTTAGGTTTGCTGGCTTCTCAAGAAGGGGTGAATTAGGAAATTCAAAATTTTTCTGCAAAAACTTGATAAAATAGTGATAACAAAAATTTTACAGAAAATAGAGTACAAAGCAATATAGTAAATGTAAGGTAAGAGATGAAAGGACACATAAATTTATCCTGATTCGGTCTAGCCACTTGACCTATATCCAGTTCTTAAGCCACCACTTGAGATTTTCTACTATCTTTCAACGATTCAGTGGGCTCCTTGTAATGTCATAGTACAAGCTAATACTCTATTCTAAGAGCTTTCAAATTTACACTCTGCACTCTTACAAAATGTTTTCCGAATTTCTTGTGATAACCCTCACAAGAATATCCTTCTTCCAGATGAAAAAAAGATTTTGTATAGAATGAAAACTCTCTAATATAGAGTAAATGATACGGTTGAAGTGCAGTAAATGAAGTGTGAGAGAATAAAAAGCTTTGACTAAGGATTTCAATAGAATTTCGGTATTTACAACACAGATTTGTTACCCACTACTTCAAATGAAATTTTATTTATAGATTTGTGTCTCAACTAGAAGTTAGACACAGGATCTAGCCGTTAGAGATATTACCCAATAGTTACTTTGCAAAACTATTCATTTACCAACCGTATTTAATACGTCCGATAGATTGAAGTTCAAATTTTGATTGCCAACAGACGAATTTTGCAAAGACCATAAGCTGAAGTCTTTAACGTTGAACTTCCAAAATTCGTCTGTTCAAGAGTGAAATTCAAATTTTGATTTTGTCAAATATATCTTATATTAAAACATACGAATTTTCATATCCAAAGTACATCTGTTTGATGTAAACAGTTGTCTCATGTCTCTGCAGTGCTGAATTTTGGAAGCCCAAAATTTGTCTATCAAAGCTTAGCTTAACATGGCGCAAGAATTCTATCTTTCGTAATTCAAATTTTGCACTTTCAAAATTCATCTATTAAAGATACCTTTGGGCAGACTTACAAGTCTTCACTTTAAAATTCAAATTTTGAGATTCAAAATTCGTCTGTTAGAGGGACTGTCTTTCAAATCTTTTTGTACTTTAACATCAGACAAATATTGGCATGACTTCAGACAAATTTTGCACTTACCATTAATTATGCTTGACTTGAAATTCGAATTTCAATACCCAAAATTCGTCTGTCAGAGGTGATATCTCTATAACTTCAAATTTCAGTCAGTGAAGTTCAAATTTTAAACAAAATACATAAGGTTTATCAACTCAAAATTCGTATGTTTGTTAATATTTTTCAAATCTAACATATGTAAATATAGGATAACGTGGAAAACATATATTCAAACGCAGTGGGAGTTTGAGCAAATGAAAATCAAAGCCTTTTACTCTTGTATATATTATGAGAAATCCTAATTTCTAATTCTTCACATATTTTTTCTTGGATTTCTTCACTTGTCTGTTCTTATACTTCTTTAATATCATCCTTTCAAGATCTAATTGTTTAGAATTATTAAAACACTTTATTCAACAGGCCTATTTATACCGATCTTAAGACCATAGTAACAGTAAAGAATTTAAAGCTAAAATGAGAGTTTTGGGAGTTACATGGGAGTTATAGACAAACTCATTATTATGGGGTTTTATGAAAGGAGCTAGATGAGTTAAATGGAAATTATTCATTCAGCATCCATTTCAATGTATTTTTTTATTTGAACCTTTGATTTAAAAAAAATAAAATAAAAACTACCCCACTCCTTGCATCTTTTATTACATTTTCGGATTAAAATGGAGTCATGTAGTAATTCTTTACATATATATATATATATAGAAACTCCAGTAATACTGCATTTAACAATATATAAAGTGATTATGCATGATGTGCATGTAAGCCAAAGTGAGAAGTATCCCCTGCATTTTCCGTTGCAGTAGTTGGCCACTGTATAAATTTGTTATCAATTCATTCCACATAGACCTAAAAATTTTATGTACACACCCTATCTAACTTTTAATATTTGTTATCATTTATCATCATAACCAATGTTTTCTTAATTATAGGACCAATAAATAATATTTGATAAAAGCAAAAATATAAATAAGATATAAAAATACAGATAGCCGTAATATTTACAGACATGAACAGTAGCTCATATAAATGCACGGTACGGTTTTTCTTCTCTCATGATCAGTTTCCTCCGAATGACAGTTTTTCTAAGTACTCATAATTCATATGTAGCAAATTCAATATCAATTAAGAAATGGAGTTAACTAATTAAATTTGATAAAAATTTACATTATTTTTTAGTATTATATTGATAAAAATAATTTTTAAGATAATTTTCTTTCTCACTAATTAATTAAAGATAAAAATAAATTAGAAAAAAAATAATTCATACTTTTAATTTTACATAAAGATGACTTATATTTTAAATAAAAAATAATTCTAAAACAGGACATATGTTTTGAACCGGAGGGAGTAGTACTTATTTAGTGTATGTTTGAATTAAATTTTATATAATTGATTCTGAGTATAATTAATTTCTTAGAATTGATTTTAGTATAATTGTTTTTATCAAAAAGTGATTTATATTTAGATATTTTTATTTTAAAAGTATTTTAGAGAAAATGAAATATATTTAGATAAATCACTTTTGAATAGATAAATAAAAATTTTGAATTAACAGCCCTCTTAAGTAATTATTGATAATGATAAGTGAAAATTTTCACTTCTATAAATAAGTGATTTTTTTGCTCTAAGCATTTATTGAATCGGACTGATGTGTTTGACAATGGCTCACTGTAAATATTTATGAATCACAATAAACACTTATTAGCTAGGTCACATAACTGTCATCAAAGAGGCCTTAGCCCTTCTGCTTCTTAGTGTTCTCACAATCAACGGCCTTAGCCCTTCTGCTTCTCAGTGCTCCATTGTAATGCATGTTTCTGTTTACAAGTGTGTAGATATACCTAGCAGTTCATTCATTTACAAAAGCTTAGAAATTTCTTGTTTTACATGCTTTTACCAAGCAAAATGTCCAAGATGGTAGCTTTTTGGTCACTTTCTAGGGACGTGGTGATGAACTAATCAAGTAAACAAGAAAAGAAAAAAAGAATAGAGAACAAGATTTTTTTGAATTTAAAAGATTGTTTTTAAATTATAATGATAACTGTTTATATAAAATAAACTGTACTTCACGTTTTCTTTAAAAGCAACTCAAAGGAGTGATAATCTTTGCTCTCATGTTTTCTTGAATAGTTTTTGCTGCATTACAATGGAGCTATGCTGGTGGAAACTGCGGTTGTAGGAGTTGGCTATTCGTTTGGGAGCAGTCCAATCCTGAACAAGTCAGAGCTCCTCCTATTCCTTCAAGCTATTATTTCTCTCCATTTCGGTAATAATCACAACTTGTTTAACTCTTACATCTGCATCTTTTTTTTTTTGTGATGATTCATGAAAAATCACAAGATTCATGAAATATGAAAAGAATTGACTTTTACCTAGATTCATGAATCATTACAATGTACATACATTGATTAATGTATGTGTCCTTTTATTAAAAGAGTCATGTTGCTTCAAGAGGTGCCTTCTCATTTTCTGTAAATAGTCCACAACCTTCCATCATTCTATAGATGGTTCCAATTTTAGTCATCCACATTTGTTTCAATATTTACAAACTCACTTGCCTTTATCTTTAGTACACAAACGATAAAAAGCAAATTATTACTTTGTAAAAGCCATTGTTGTCTAGGCTTGCGTTTTCGAAGTACAGCACCTACTCAAGAGTCTTCATTATATCCTACAGGAAATTCGTCACTAACCCAAGTTGTACTCAAGATTTGGAAATTGGTGGGGGAAAATTAAACCTAAAGAAAAGTGTTATCTACGTCTTGAAGACTTGTGCACAACCTTTTCTCCAATATCATTTTTTTCTATACTTCAAAGTTTCATCCCTTCTAACAATCTTTAAACTTAATTCATTAAATTCAAATGGCTTCTTTGAAGGATTTTACTACAAATTTTGTGAAATTGGAGAGGTTTGAAGGAGGCAATTTTCTGAGATGGCAAAAGAAGATGAAGTTTCTAGTCACTACTTTAAAGGTGGTATATGTTCTCATCACTCCCAAGCCCGAAGAAAGAGAAGGAGAAACTATGACTAATATTAGAGAAAGGCAAAAATGGGAGAATGATGATTACATCTACACTAGACACATTCTCAATGGACTTGGTGATTCCTTTTTTAATGTTTATCAAGAGTACTCAACCTCTGCAAAGGAACTATGAGAGAAACTAGAGGCAAGGTACATGCAAGAGGATACAACAAGTAAAAAATTTCTTGTTACTCGTTTTAATAATTATAAAATGATTGATGGAAAATCTGTTATGGAACAATTGCATGAAATTGAACATATTTTGAATAATTTCAAACAATATAAGATGTATATGGATGAAAGCATCATTGTCTCCTCAATCATAGACAAACTTTCTTCTTTATGAAAAAATTCAAAAAGAGTTTTAAGCATAAAAAAGAAGATATTTCTCTTGAGCAACTAGGGAATTATCTTCATTTAGAAGAGAAGTATCGTAAACAAGATGATACTAAAGACATCAATACTCATGAGAAAGTACATGTGGTAGAGAGAGGCAATAAAACAAGACTTGTAAGAAAAGATGGAAGGAAAAAGATGAATCCCATGGACAAAATGGCCATAAGAATAAGAAAAAAAGGATAAATGTTACTTTTATAGGAAGATTGGTCATTGCAAGAAAGAATGTCATTTCTTCAAAAAGAAGAAAGAAAGCAATTCTTCATCAAAAGACAATCTTGTAGCTGTTATTTCTGATATCAACATGGTTGAAAATAATGAATCATGGTAGGTGGATTCTGGAGCAACTTGTCATGTATGCAAGAATAAGGATCTCTTCAAGACATTTAAGGAAGAGGATGAAAATGTGCTCTACATGGGAAATACATCAAGTGTCCAAGTTAAAGGCAAAGGGATCGTGAAAATTGAGTTCACTTCTAGGAAAACTCTTACTTTAACATATGTATATTATGTACTAGATGTTAGAAAGAATTTAATTTCTGTACCCCTACTTAATAAATTTGGGTTTAAGTCTATCTTTGAGGGAGACAAGTTTATTCTGTTTAAGGAAGGAATATTTATAGGTCAGGATTATTTATGTGGGAATATATTCAAATATAATGTTGCTTTAGTTAATAATAATGTTTATTATTATACTTGTATTATTGACTCTTGTAGTATATAGTGATGTCATCTATGTCATATTAATTATATTAAATGAGATGATAAATATTGATTTAATTCTAAAATCTATAAGAAATCAAGAGTTATATATTATTTGATTAACTAGACAATATTTTTCCTAAAATAGAAAAAGGTTCTAAAGTATTAGAATTAATTCTGATAATATGCATGGTTGGCTTGCTAAGTATTTTGTGACTTTTATTAATAATTGTTCTTGATACCGTTGTATTTCTTTGAGATATATCATTGAAAAGGTGTGACCATTCAAAAGTTAATTTATGAACATGTATAATAAATGTTTAGATGAATATTTGATATGTTTATTTAAATTCATGAATGATTATGTGAATTTAGATAATCTTCTTGAATTATATGTATATAAATTTGAGATTCAATAACTACTTGAAAGGAATAAGTCACTGTAGTTTGATCTATAGTGGTAATTCTTCAATTTAGAAGAATATACAAATGATACTTGGTAAGTTATCTAAAGGATCATACTTCTAGAAGTGCATGGGTTTACACTCTTGATAGGGGTACTGTTCTTAGAAATAAACCTATATTATATAATCAACCATGAGTTAATAGCACAAATATCTATTCATTGTGATAGTCAATCTACTCTTTCAAAGGCTTATAACCAAGTTTATAATGGAAAGCCACGACACATTGGAATAAAACATAGCTATGTGAAAAATTTGATTGTGAATAGGGTAATCTCTATTAGTTATATAAGGTTTGAGTTAAATCTTGCAGATCCTTTGACGAAAGGGCTGACAAGGCATATGGTGTTGAAAACAGCATTGGAGATGGGATTGAAACCCATTAAATCATACTCACCAATGGTGGAAACCCTACTCACACTTGATTAATGTCAAGTCTTAAGTTCAAAGGTGAGAGTACACTATTAGAGTGATTGCAAGTACGTGAAATATTATCTATTCATTCCAAAGTTGAAAAGTACTTGGTTACCATGGATTTAAAGAAAAGTTGAGCTTTAGCTCTTAATAGATCAGTAAGCATATATTTGCTGAAGTACTTATCATGGTGCTACTCTTGACAAAGTCTACCTATATTTGAGTGAAGTGGGGCCGCTTCAAGGAGTCCAAGGGCTTGATTCTCAAACTCTCATTAAAATGATATAAGACACAAGGCCATATTAAAAAATGTCTACTAAAAATGGTATACAATGGTCTAAGATCTTATGCATAAGTCATGCACGCCTGTTCAAATGGATTAATTGATTCAAATCTTGTCTACCATATTAATTCGGATGGGTGAAACTATATATGTCTTACTAGGTAAAGGTTCAAGTCTTTAAGACACCTCTTACCGAAAACATGAAATTTCTGAAGTGATAAGAGTTGGTTATTTAAAAAAAATAATTCATTTTGAAAATGGTGGGGGATTGTAAGAAAATTTTCAAAATAAAAAGGTATCACTTAAAGGATTCATGAATTAATGATGACTCTTGAGATGATTCATGGAAAATCACAAGATTCATGAAATATGAAAAGAAGTGACTTTTACCTAGATTCATAAATCATTACAAATTATATACATTAATTATATGAAAGGATGTGACTTTTGTCTAGATTCATGAATCATTACAATGTACATACATTGTTTAATGTATGTGTCCTTTTATTGAAAGATTCATGTTGCTTTAAGAGATGCCTTCTCATTTCCTATAAATAGTCCACAACCTTCCATCATTATATAGATGATTCCAATTTTATTCATTCACACTTGTTTCAATATATACAAACTCACTTGCCTTTATCTTTAGTGCACAAAAGATAAAAAGCAAATTATCACTTTGTAAAAGTCATTATTGTCTAGACTTGAGTTTTCAAAATACAGCACCTAATCAAGGGTCTTCATTGTATCCTGCAAGAAATTCGTCACTAACCCAAGTTGTACCCAAGATTTGAAAATTGGTGGGAGCAAATTAAGCCTAAAGAAAAGTGTTGTCCACGTTTTGAAGACTTGTGCACAACTTTTTCTCCAATATCATTTTCTTCTATACTTCAAAATTACATCCCTTCTAACATTCTCATCATTCCTAGTTCAGTAGTTCATATTTTCTTAGATATCCACAAAGAAAGCAGATTTTGACACTTTACATTAATTTTAATTTTTAGGACTATGAACACATTACATGACATTTAATGCTTCATGAGTATATATCACTAGTTAATTATTACTTGAAAAGATATTCTAGTACCCAAGAAATTGAAATGTACGTTCACCAAGGAGGTGACACCAAAAGGACTAATCTAATTTTTTTATGGTCATCAAATGAACTTGTTTGGAGTTTCAGTCCATCTTCCTACTTTTTATCCATGAAAACACTTGTGGGTTGAGTAGATAAGATTAAAGGATTATTGCATTGAGCAAAATGATTTTGCAGAATAACTCAATTGGGATCGATGTGCGTCGAAATTAATTGCTTGATTAAATGTGTGAATGCCACTGTGTTTCTTTATTACATAATCCTTCGTTGTCAATTCATTATTATAGAAAGAATTCTAGTTACTTGATTTCATGTGATGCCTCTTTGATTTCCTGCGTCCAAATGATGAAAGAAAGAAATACGGAGATCGGTTTACTTGGTCAATTAAATGTGATTAACAAATATAACTGATAATTAAGTAATTCAAATCCATTTACTATTAGACTAAAATAATGAAAGGAGATGCTAAATGATTTAAAAGAAAAAGGATAAGAAATCCTCTAAACAAAGAAAAATAACAAGAAAATTAAGCTGCATCTGCATGCATTGCAAAGAGAGTGCAAACACAAAACGTAAGCGCATGAAGAAAATATGATTAAAAGAGAAAAAATATGGAAATTACAATTCTATATGACTACTTGGTATTGTTAGAAATTAAAACAGATTATATAAAAAAGTTATGTTTGAATCTGTGGAATGAACAAGGTAGTTAATGATAACATAGAATTGTCAAAATAAACAAAAACAGCATTTTTGTCCTTTTAAAGGAGAAAACGCGAACTCTACAATAGAATCAGGTCATGAAAAGAAATTCAAGATAGATCATTGAATGCTTTGCCTGATTCAAGTGGAGTTAACCCAAATTGGCTTCATTGACTACACTAAAAATAACCATATATATATATATACATATATATATGTCATTTTAATTAATCCCTTACCAATACACTTGACACTTTTAACCTCATTGTTTTGTAGAACCAGCCAACAAATTAGCATTAAGCTATAATCAGAGGTTCACACAGATAGCAAATCTACACAAATAATAGAAGTAAATAAAAAATAGGTTCATTGCCTGACGTAATATTGTGCCAAACTGGCGCATAAGATCCTGCATTCTCTTTGCAGCAGCAGCTTCTCTTCGCGATGCATCCTGTTGTTGCTTCTTAATACTTGGAACATGTTTGGCCTTATCTTTATCTTTAGTAGCTGAGCTACCTTTTGGTGTGTTTGCTTGCTTCTTGCTTGTACTTGAGTAAAAGTTTTCAATCTCATTTAATCTTTGTTCAAGCTGCAGGAAAAATACAAACTGAAAACCTATAAATGAACTTCAAGAAGGATACAATTAAACTATGATACCATTTGAATCTTTATATATCATTTATTGCTGAATTTACCAAAACATTCATATATTAGTATTTAAAAATAGCATAGCAATACACAAAGGATCAAAGCACAGAAACCTAAACTAATCTTTTGAGCATTATTCTAAATAATTAGCATATCTTGTATCCCTGGGAAGAGAAATGCACTCCTCAATAGAAACAATTAACCAGTAAAAGGAAATTATTTAACTTGAAGGATTTCTGGTAAGCAGTTCAACAACCAAACCGAAGGAGACAACACTTTATTGAAATACAAGTCTTCTCCGATTGCTGTCTACCAAGTACCAGCAAGCAACACATTTTTCATCAATCATTGCATACAAGGAACTGTATTATGAACAGCATGATAGACTAGACAATATAATTCGTCAATAGAACTTCATTATTCAACAACTCCTACTACTCATCTTGCTCATACTTATACCAGATAGAGTAAGAAAAGAATTTAGTTTCATTCGGTTAAACTTCCAACAGAATCATTAACTAACTAACAATCAAACTAACTTCACTTATTATTATTTCTAAAACATAACAAATATCTAGTAAGATATCAAAAACTATTGAAATCCCACAGATAACTCAAAGTGGACCAATTCTCATTTACTACTTTAATGAAAAAATGCCATTCTACATTGTAAAAGGAAAAGAAGAAAAAAAAAATACATGCTCTGTAGTCTGTACCATCTCTTGTGTAGCTTTTATTGGGTTACTTCATTTGTATAGGACTGGGAATTGTCGGGGTTTTTCTTTTTCTTTCTTTTTTTGCAATCAATATATCAATATGTGCATGTATAAAATTCTAAGGTGTCACATTATTCACAAGTTGTGAACAATGTGACTCTTCCCATGATCACTAATTTAGTTGTTAATTAAGTTGATTTTTAGTTTTTTACAATATAATGTTAGATTCAAGTATTGGAAAAACTCTTGTTATCCTAAGATATTCAATTAACATGAATCTAAAATATTATAATAATATTATTTGAAAATATACTTACATTTGTTAGCAAACAGTATGAAATTAGTCGTTGGTCAAAAACAAGTCTTTGTTTTTTTTTTTTGCCGCAAAAAATTGATTATTCAATGAGAAAAATCAAATATTATGCTCTTTCAATATTTAGAAAAAACCATAGTAGAGTCACTTTTTATTACTGTAATTCAATAAGATAAATACTTGAAAATGCACAACCTATAAAATTGATCTTTCAGATAAACAAGGTAGCTAGCTTCCACATCATCCTTACACATGTCATTCCGAACACAGGTAAAAGATAAACACAAGACAAAAAGACTTCATCATTGTTCCTTGATAGCTGCTCTTAATCAAAGTTTTACCTCTTTATCTTTACAATCTGTTCCTGTTCTTCTTACACGAATTTAAATACTAATTGATTGATTAATTTGTCTATTTCTATCTGAGAAGTATTCTGCAATCCACAAGCCACAAGGGAATCAACCAGATATGCTGATCTAGATAATATCTGGACATCTTCAATGAGGATCATATTGGATAGAAATGCCAATAAAGACAATGTATTAATTATTTCAGTTGTGGATGTAGGATCCAAATTAAGTTCCAAACCTTATCACACCAGTCATCATCACTTCTCCACATCACTTTATCTAAATGTGTCTGCTGCTGCATGCATATCTCTTTCTCTTCTTTGACTCTCTGATTCCAAGAACTTATCTCCTACTCTGAGTTATTATGAGGTCCAGTTCTTATAGATTCATTGAGATATTCTTTAAGTTAATCCACAGTGTAGAAGTTATAATGTCGTAAGTTGTGTCTAATAGAAAAGAATTCTTTTTGTCACCAGTAAAAGATCTTCAGGGATTTTAATGCGCTGCTCAAGCTGGTTAAGGGATACATCCGAGCACACAAGATAGGATTGCTTCCTATAAAATGATCAGTTTGCATAGTGAATTTATAGGTTTTTTTTTTGGTCTTTTAACATTTGTTTGTTTGCATGCTTTCGTTTTTTGTTATTACAGGTCTTTCTTGTTGTATGTCCGTTATTTTCATTGTCTATTATATCTTTTCTAGATGTCTCTATTTGTAACCACAGTATTCATCCATTACAAGTGAGGATTATTTAATAAAATTTAACAGTCCTCCATTCTTTTAAGGAAAAAAAAATTCTGATTTTACCATCTTGCTTTACTTCCCAAATATGTCTTGGGACCATTCAAAAACACTCATGAACTAACTGAGCTAAATTAAGGCATTACGAAATCAGAATGCTTCTGCATCCCACATGCTTGAACTAATCAGTCAGAGGAATACTAGTACTTATAATCAGAGTCTGCCGCTTGGTACCCATTAAACTTGCCTCCTTCATCTTTTTATCTCTAAGTTCTGGTTTTTGTTATGTCTCATTTACATGCCACCGGTAAAACATATATGGTCCCCATCTTTTTCTTTAATATATAAGCACAGATAAATAGAGTGACAGACGAAACACACTGAAGAAAATCAGATATACGATTTTGAAGAAACTTTTGCACTAAGAAGAATGATGCTTTGAACTGATTGATGGTTAGTAAGTATGATATATGCCATTGAGAAGGAACAAAAATGATAAATTACTATATTCTTATTTTATTAATCTCTTCTCCAAAAACGACCAACTGATAATTATGCAGCTTCTTCAACTTGAACATCACATCCTCCTCCTCCATGAGATACAAGGTTTTCGACAATAGAATTCCTCAATAGAACTTCATTATTCATCCTACTACTCATCTGGCTCATACTTATACCAGCTAGAGTAAGAAAAGAATCCAGTTTCATTCAGTTACACTTCCAACTGAATCACTAACTAACAACCAAACAACTGACTTCTCTTACTAGTATTTCTAAAACATAACAACTATCTAGTAAAAGATATCAAAAGCTATTGGAATCTCATAGATATACGCATAGTGTAGACTAATTGTTTGATTCTTTTTCTTCCATAACATAACTTGTCAACCTTCGAAATCATCTCGTCAACACGACGCTTGAAACCCTCAATTTCTGCAGCAGAGCCGTCAGCATTTCCTGGTTTAATATGTCGACCATCTGAACTTGGGGCACCCACGGTTTCCATTAGATAGTACAAAAATGTGATGGAAAGTGCATAGTTGGAAAAAAAATTAGGGTTATAAATAAAATTATTTTATTAAAGTATTTTAGATTATATTTTATATTTAATTAAAATTTTATAAGATATTTTAGGATTATTAGGATTTATATTATTTTTTATTTATTTTCTATTTTTATGATTTTCTTTTCTTTAAGTTTAGATTAGAATATTATAGAATGTCTTAATATTTAAAAAAATTTTAAATAAGTGAGATTCCTACAATTTCTTTGAATTGAGTTAATTTTTTAGAATGTTCTATTGGGTCTATGAATAGGTATCATTGTAATTCAAATTTTAAACATGATTAATGAATTGAATAGTATTGGTTATTAGAGTTTACTCTCTTCCTCAAATTTTTTTAGTTTCTCTCTCATTCTATTTTTTTCCCTTTCTTTACATGAGGTAGTATTAGAGCTTGATTGCGAAATTCAAGTCCATGCTTTGTGTCCTTTGTGTTTACTATCATCATCTTCTTCTTCTCCATCTCACTAACTTATCCTTCTCCATCTTCTCATCTTGCTCTTCTTATTTTCTTTTATGTTTTTTTGTGAAGTTATTCAAAAAAAAAAAGAAAGGAAAAAATATACAAAATAATGCAAAAGCAGTTGTGGAGGTTGAAACAAAAGAAGAAAATACAAGTTAATCCTAAGGTGACAGATTTGAGGACGAATCTTTTCGATAAAAGGAGAAATAATGAAGATCAAGGAAATATCCCAAAGATTTTTAAACACTATCCCCTATAATAAATTTTTGGATTCTAATTGTTTAGATAATTTTATTTATTTATTTTGTTGGCTTTCAATTTGTATTTCTTTAGTGTCAAAATCATTAGTTAGGTTTTTCTTAGGATAAATAAAATCTATTTGATATCCTTTTAAGGATATTTCCCAGATTCAATGAGATTTTATAGTGTTAAGATTAAAAAATTAATTTTATTATTTTTCTTTGAATTTTCATTTTTATTATTCATCTTTTTCATAATTAATTATATCTTTTATATTTCTTAAATCTAATAGGATTACTTAAATATCAATTATTTCTAATTGCTATTAAATTAGGTTTTTCTTATTTTACGTCTTTATGTAATACATTTTTCTAGAGAAAGAGTGGAATAATATTATTGTGTGTTTTCAATAAGGATTTACTGAGTATTTCCTTTTCTCTCTCTTATTTACTATCTCTCACTCTTTTCCTCTTCTCCTCCTATTCTCTCGAGAAAAGGCCTAACTTACCTTGAGAAATGATCAACCTTGTGAGCATCACTATAATTAAGTATTTAAAGATGAGTTTTTCTAGGATTATAACTGATCATTTTCTAAATTTCTTAAGTCAAGTTTTTCCGCTACTCTATATTTTCTAGTTTACTTAAGTAGGTCTCTAAAGTTTCATATCAATATGTAACATTTTTTTTTAGGGGATAGTTGATATTGTAACTATGTATCCGGGACAAACAATGCCTGCTGGTATTCGATTGTGTATGCACAGATGTGTGAATGGGAAATTAAATTAGAATCTATACAACACATGAAAGATAATTCCAGAAAACAAAATTATTCATAATTCCAGGAAACAAAATTATTCTGGCACTGTAAAAATCAAGGATTGTCAGTTTTAAATCTAGCTGGACAAAGACTATAGAACAATATTATATGAGCTTGCTCAGCTAAGAAATACAATAAAATAGTTGGTTAATGTTTGTTTGAAGATGGTTTAGAACGTCATTATCATGGAAACCATCATTTCAGAAGCCAATATATTTTTGAAGAATGAAGAGATGCCTAACCAAGATCATCAAGGAGATCTCGGGAAATATACATGTCCAGTCTCACAGTGTTTTGAGACCTAAAAAATGCATACATGATATTTTCTCTCGGCAAAAATTGAAGAAACATCTAATCCCCACAATACATCAGAAGTGCATTCCAAAAGGTTTTACTTTCACTGCATTGTAACAAACATGGTTACTCTATATTGTACCCTTTATCATGTCAGGGCAACAATTAAGATTGTCTTGAATATCATTCGATAAAAGTTTAGGTAAAGCCTTTTATATCAATAATATAATCATTGTCCTTCCAAACACTCTGCGATGGATTAGTCCACAGCTTTCCCACTTCAAAATTTGATGTCAATTTCATCCAAAAACTTTTTCTTCTTTTGAGGTCATTGTTCAATTCAACCTAGGGAGAATGATAGTGAATAAAAAGATTGAAATTCTAAATTAATAAATTTATTATAACTACATTTTTAGATATGAACGGTCTTTCATTTTATTTATATAATGAATAATTTTGTTACAGTGTTACAAGTGACAATCCATAAGTTTTACATTTGTAAACACTAGTTTTGTAACAAATAAAACTCTAAATTAATTACAAGTGATAATGCAAAAATTCTAGCATTGATGCATAGGGATATTACAATAACTTTTTTAAAAAAGATAAACAATTTACGTTTTTAAAAATTATTTTTTAATCATCATTCAAAATGATTGTTCGTTAATATTATATTTGGAGTATATTAACATATAGATAAAAAAAAGAATTAATTTTATGAATTTTTAATTTATTTTTGCAATATAGATATATTTAATAAATTAAAATACAAAATTCAAAATTTAAAAGATACTGATCTACTCAAGATTTAACATTAATGTGTATATTTTTTTATTCAATATTAATAGTTGATTAAAAATGAAATAAATAATGCAATGTTATGAAACTATTAGAAATATAAAGAACTCAATAAAAACAAGAGAGGATTTTAGAGAAAATAAATGGGAGGAATATATTTCTTATTCACATAGATTTCATGTGTATACAATACTTTGTGTTAGTCCTCTATTTATAAACCTTCAACTCTAGAAACTAACCCTAAGAGTTATAATTATATAAAAAGAAGGATTAATTTACATAATTGTGCAATATATAACATTTGGGAGTTATATGTATTAATCACAAAAAACCCCTAATAAGTCATTGATTTGGAGGCTTTAGAGTTTTAAGTGAGGAATTCCAATAGATATGAAGGTTATGGAGTTTTGAAAGTTATGGACATCCACATAATTTATACAATTTTATAACACTCCTCCCTTGGATATCTAGAACAAATATTATGCCTCATTGAAACCTTATAAAGAAAAACTCAATGGGGCAAAAACCTAATGAAGGAAAAAGAGTATACAATATTTACAAAATTATCAAGGTTGCCTCATTAAAAATCTTACTAGGAAAACCCAATGGGACAAAACCTTAGTTGAAAAGAAAAGAGTCTAACATGTAGATCTTTACTTCCCCTGCTGAAAACATAATTTCTTGTTCTTAAGTCATTATATTTCAAATTCTTGATATTGTACATCATCTTCTCAAATAAGATGGAAATCATTAATGCCACTGGGATTAAATCTTCCTTTTCGTTGAGCTATGCTTGGTGCCATGTTTTGAGAACTTTTTCTCTGTACATATCTTGCACATGCATATTCAATCAATTGCGACTCAAGTCTAATTAAATTAAATATGAGTGCTTTAAAAGAATAAATATATGGTACTTTTAGACCAATATGTTTATTATTCTTTCAAGAATAAAATTATTGGAGCACTAATTAGATGTGCTTTAAGCAAAGAAAATCCATTTAAGATTTTATTAAAATTCTCGCCAAGTCAAAACTTTATTTTTTTCAAAATCTTTCATATTAAATTCTTTATTCAAATAATTGATTAGTTTTGCAAACTCTTCTAGAGTTTCAATATGTAACAAACTTTGATCCAAATCTATTTGTAAACATAGATAAATTGAACAACTTTTAATCTACAAATGGATTTTTCTTTTGCAAATGTACGATTTCCCAAGAAAATTTAATATGCTTCTAGCATTTTTAATCCTTATGGAGTTCTTATATTTGTTTGACTCTATAGTAAGTCATATAAAATTTTGTATATTACTAGGCTAATAAGATATTCAAAAATTTCATCCACTATAAGATAATGTCCATCAATTTTAGACTAGTGCAAAAACCCTCATAGCTTTGTATTTCTTACTTTGCTTTCAAATGTACACCCCTTAAATGATATTAACTTTACACTTTGGGTGTTTAGACGATAGGCCCAAAAACTTTTCATTTGAAATTCATATTGCCTCTTTTTTTTATGTTGGTCAATTATTTCATTTTTTTCTCCATCCTGTGATAGATTTTCACACACAATCTTCATATGATTGTTTGATATTTCAATATCATGAAAAACGTTGTCCACAACTTTATTTGATCAGTTCCATATTTCTTATAATGACATAACTTATTAAGATATTTTAATTGCTTTCAAGTGTTGAATCAAGTGTTTTGATGATTTCAAACCAACTTTCTAGAGTTTGGAGAGAAGATATCAAATGTGCACAAATGATCTCAAGTAGAGAAATTTAGGAAAAACCAGTACAAGAATAGATGTAGAATCTACAGCCATATTTAAATTTGAGTAAAAGACTTTGAATTGGCAAAAAGATATTTTTAAACTATGATTCTATGTTAATCCATGGAATATTTGAAAAACACCCACTAACAGACGAAGTTTAAAACACTTATACTGATATGCTGTTTTGAAAATTCGAACTTTGGTTTTGGAAATTCGAATTTCGTTTTGAAAATGAACAAGTCTGAAAAGAGCCTTCTCTGACAGACAAACTTTGACTTGAGAAATTTGAATTTTGATACTTGTCTGAAAGGAGCTTTCTCTGACAAACAAACTTTGGCTTTAAAAAATTCAAATTTCAGACAAAATACAACTTATGAAAAATGAAAAATTCGTTTGAAAATATGTCAAAGTTCATCTGAAAAATAAGTTTGGAAAGAATATCAAGATGGCTCACTGACGAACGAACTTTAAACATGAAAATTCGAATTTCATAAACAAAGCTTGTGAGTCTGTTATAATGATATATTGACATACGAATGATAGTATTCAGAAATTCAAACTTTGTATTAAGTCTGAAAAGAGGCCTCTCTGATAGACAAACTTTGCAGTTTGAAAATTCGAATTTAGAATAGATGAACTATTGTGCCTTATTAAACTGTCCTCTGACAGACGAATTTTAAGTATCAAAATTCAAATTTCAAAGGCACTGTAGCAAAATAGAACAACTGTTCATACTTTCCAGAAGAACTTTAAACTTGAAAATTCATATGTTCCAACATAGAAACATTTTCCAAAGATCAAAATTCGAACTTTGCTTCATGACAGATGAACTTCGAATGTTCAACGTTGAAGTCTTTAGCTTTCGGTCTCTGCGAAATTTGTCTGTTGGCTAACCAAAATTCGAACTTTGAATGTCAGAAGCATTAAATGCGGTTGGTGAACGAATAGTTTTTCAAAGTAACCATTGGGTAACTTTTCCAACAGATAGATTTTGTCTCTAACGTATAGTTAAGACCTAAATCTATAAATATAACACTATTTGAAGTTGTGGATAGTGATTTTAATTTTGTATATACTGAAACTCTGTTAAATCATCTATTCAAAGTCTCTTACTCTCTCATACTTTAATATTTGTACTCCAACTTTCATATACACTCTGATTAAGAGAGTTTATTTATTGTAAATAATCTTATCTTTATCTGGAAAAAAGATTTTCTTGTGAGGGGATATCACAAGGGATTGGGGAAGCACTTAGTTAGAGTGTAAAGAGAGAGAAAGTGTAAGCTCTAAAAACAGAATACCAACACTGTACTGTGGCATTTGCAAGAAACCCACTGAATTCTTGCAAGATAGTGGAAAATCTCAAGTGGTAGCTTGGAGACTGGACGTAGGTCAAGATTGCGAGACTGAACCAGGATAAACATTTGTGTCTTCCCTTCTCTATTACTGCTTTTACTGATTATTCATTTATGCTCTGTTTTGCTGTCATATTTGCTTTCCTCACTTTCTTAAAGTTTTGCAGAAAATTTTAATCTTCCCAATTCACCCCTCTCTTGGGAAGCCAGCATATCTAACATCAAGTACCTAAACCTCTTCTGGAGTTTTACAACTAGTTATGTCTTAAACCTCTTCTAGAGTGTATGCCTCCTCAATATGATCATCTTGATTATTGCTCTTTTTTTGTAAATATTTGTCTTTGGAATCGATTGATCTTACACACTTAAGGTATGACTCATTTTTTTTGTCCTACTCGGATATTGATGGAAGCATTCTCAGCTGGAATATGAACTTTGATAATTTTCATCTAGGCCAATGAATGCATCTGGCTCATTATTTGATGAACTTCTAATTCATACTATATTTGTATGATTATTAAAATAAGATTGTGATAATATATTTCATATCTTTACTATTCTAGCTACTCATTATCTCCCCCTCAAGTTAGGAAAACAAATTATGTAGTATAAGTCTCCTATATCTATTTGTTTCCTTTAGAAGCATCCTTGTATGTCATTTAGAGACAAAGAAGAATCTTAACTAACATTTATTCCCAGCTTTGTTTAAATATCCATCTATACATTGTGATGATGAAATAAGCAAATACATTGCATATTATATTTAAGACAGAAAATTTCTGATTTTTCACCAAAAGTCAATTGTAATTGGGCAAAAATTATAATAACTCTTGGCTTAATGCATAGAAGTACAGCAACATGTAAAATTATATACCATATGAAAAATCTTGTTCTCATGAACATTAATCTAGCTATTTATTTGAGGCATTTGATAAATGACTTTGCTAGACCATTTTGTTAAAATAGGTTTTTCAATTATTCTTCTAATAAGCATATCACAATCATTGAAAGCCTGAGATGTAAACTCACTAGTATTCCCAAGAAAAATCATCTTGATTACATGTTCTGGAAAATATAATTATTTATATGAATAATATTGCAAACTTCAGGTTGCAAATTGATAATCAACACACATGTGACTATTTTATTGATGCATCTATGAAAATCAGTATTTATGTGGTTCATATGGTAACAGTCTGAATAAGCCCATATATACATATCAACTTGATATATTCCAGAAATATAGGGATCCAATCCCCATTATAGCTAGTGATAATTTAAAAATTAATATGCTTTGAGAACAAGTAGTATAAGATAATTCTTAAATTATATAATATTTTAGCTTTTATGGAAAATCTCCAAGTTCTTCAGTGGATATTTATGTGAATTCACAATAAACTTTCGTATCATAATGATTTGTGATGATCAAACCGATCATGCCAAGTAATAAATATTTAGATTAATAAACTTTGGGTTTATTGTAATAATTTTTTTAATTACTAGTAAACTTCAGATTTATTATCATATAATTTTTATTTACAATTTCAATGTGACATCCAATATAATAACATCCTTGAAACTAAATAAATATATTTGAAACAAAATATATCATCAACAATTAGCTTTGCTTCATGAGAGTAATATAATGTAATATAGTTCTTCCAAAACTTTTCATTTCTATACTATTCAATATAATACCAATATTATGATAACTCATTTTCTAATGAGAGAAATATTATTAGTATCAAATATAATCTATAGCATATTTTTTAACCATAAATTATCATATATATATAATAGTTTTTCAAGAACTAATTAGTCAATTTTACTATATGAAATTCATCAAGACATCAAAACTAACACAATTTATATTTACATATATCATCATTTTATATTTTTATTAACAAAATACTTCAATATTGTTATTTCTAGAACATATTCAAAATATGAGACACAAAGCACATAATTAAACATTTCTTTTACTTTTTTTCTTGATATCTCTTTATTTGGGAAAAATCATTACTTCCTATATATATATATATATACACCACAGTTCATCTGATAAACTATTGAGAAAATTCATGAGAATTTAGAAAAAATTTACATTGATGAAAGTACATAAGCATCTTGCAAAAAATTTTGATGTTTTGTGACTTAACTGAAATTAAATAAAGTTGATGGAAATAGTAAAAGTAATTCATTATCTAAAATACCCCTAAATATAAAAAAAGGGTAAATATGACATTTCAATTTTTCCAAAAGATACAAATTTATTCATAAAATATTCTATATTCAATTCTTCATAATAAGATTACCTTAATATTATCTAAATGCTTCTATTGAAAAATATGTCCAAAAAGACTTCATCAAGATAACAATTTTCTTTCCCAAGAATGCTACCATATATGAAACCAAGATAGAATCAAAAAGTTTGAACTTTACTTATAATATCTGTATTTTAGTTTTTCTTTTTTTTAATTCAGGTGTCATATAAATATATGAATAAAATATAAATGACTATATATGTGTGTGTACGTGAAAAAGTATGAATGATATTACAATATAAATAATAATCAATTTTTTTAATTTAATTATTTCATAACCTTCAATGGCTTACAACCTCACGATTGTAAATATCTGTTTCAAGAAGCAGGAAGAGCATTCAATTACATATAAGAGTGGAGTTCAAAGGTCACAAATTGACTTCTTTTTGGTAAGGAACTCATATATAACTTGTAAAGACTACAAAGTAATCCTTGATGAAAGTTTAACTTCACAACATAGGGCCTTAGTCCTTCATGTGCTAGTTAAAAACCGTAAACTGAAAAGTCCAAAAGTTTTAAATCTTATGATTAAGTGGTGGCAACTAAAAGGTGAGAAAAAAGTAACCTTTACGAGGAAAGTTATGGAGGAAGGTAATTGGGATTTGCAAGGAAGTGCTAACATCTTGTGGGATGAGATAGTTAAAAGGATCAGGGATACCACTAGAGCAATATTGAGTGAATCCAAAGGTTTTGGACCTAAGGATAAAGATCTTGGTGGTGGAATGAGAGTGTGCAGGAGAAGGTCAAATATAAGAAAGAGTGTTTCAAAGCCTTGCATCTGTGCAATAATGATGAAAATTGGAAATATTATCAGTTGGCTAAAAAGGAGACTAAGAAAGTAATGAGCGACGTTAGATCTAAAGCTTTTGAGAAATTCTACCAGGATTTAGGAGTGAAGAATGGTAAATGTAAGATTTACAAAATTGCCAAGAGAAGAGAAAGAAAGTCAAGAGATTTGGACCAAGTAAGATGCATTAAGGATAAAGAAGGAAAAAATTTAATTGCAAATAATGATATCAAAGAAAGATGGGAGAGCTACTTTTATAAGTTTTTCAATAATAGATTGGATATGGTTATTGATATTAAAGGATTAACGACACATGAAGATTATCTCAATTTAAATTTCTATCATAGGATTCGGGTTGGAGAGGTAAAAGAAGCTCTTAAGAGAATAGATAATGGTAAAGTCATTGGTCACAATAGTATTCTTATCGAAGTTTGGAAGTACTTAGGAGAGAAGGGGATTTGGTGACTCATTAAGTTATTTAACAAGATTTTAAGGTTCAAGAAAATGTCAGAAGAATAGAGAAAGAGCACTCTAGTGCCCATATACAAGAATAAGGGGAATATTCAAAATTGTGCTAATTATTGGGGGATAAAACTCATGAGTCACACCATAAAACTTTAGAAAAGGGTGATTGAGTATAGTCTCAGAAAAGAGTCTTATATTTCAAAAAACCAATTTGGATTTATGCCAGGATGGTCTATAAGAGACTATTTATTTATTAAGGGGTTTGATTGAAAGATACCGGAGTAAAGAGAGAGACTTGCATATGGTTTTCTTTGATTTGGAAAAAGCATATGATAGAGTACTAAGAGATGTATTGTGGAAAGCAATGAAGAAGAAATGTGTCCGTGTGACTTATATTCGAGTCATAAAGGATATGTATGAAGGGGTAACAACAACTGTGAGAACCCCTGAAGGTGTGACAAAGGACTTCCCTATAACAATAGGATTACATCAAGGATCTTCCTTGAGTCCATACATGTTTGATATGGTTTTGGATATTCTTATAGAACATATACAGGAAGAAATTCTAAAGTATATGCTCTTTACGGATGATATAGTTTTAATTGAGGATTCAAAAGAAGAGGTCAACTCTAAACTTGAATTATGGAGACATACGTTGGAATCAAAAGGTTTCCATCTGAGTAGAAGCAAAACAGAATATATGCATTGCAAATTCAATAAGAGACCAATTAGAAATGATTCAGAGGTAAAAATTGGAGAGCAAATCATTCTTGAAGTGTAAAAGTTTAGATATTTTGGGTCAATTTTACAGAATGATGGTGAAATTGATGGGGATGTTATGCATATGATACAAGCAATGGAGAAGAAATATGTCCATGTGACTTATATTCGAGTCATAAAAGATATATATGAGGGGACAACAATAAGTATGAGAACCCCTAAAAGTGTGACAAAGGACTTCCCTATAACAATAGGCTTACATCAAGGATCTTCTTTGAGTCCATACCTATTTGATCTGGTTTTGGATGTTCTTACAGAATATATACAGGAAGAAATTCCAAAGTGTATGCTCTTCGCGAATGATATAGTTTTAATTGAAGACTCAAGAGAAGATATCAGCTCTAAACTTGAATTATGGAGACACACTTTGAAGTCAAAAGGTTTCTGTCTGACTAGAAATAAGACGAAATATATGCATTGCATATTTAATAAGTGGCCAATTAGAAATGATTTAGAGGTAGAAATTGGAGTGTAAATCATTCCTGAAGTGTCAAAGTTTAGATATTTGGGGTCGATTTTACATAATAATGGTAAAATTGATAAGGACGTTATGCATAGCATACAAGCTGAGTGATTAAAGTGGAAGAAAGCAATAGGAGTTATTTGTGACGGCAAGGCACCCTACTAAGCTTAAAGGAAAATTTTACATAATAGCTATAAGGTCAGTGATGCTATATGTTAGTGAATGTTGGGCTTTGAAAGGACAGTAAGTGCATGAGATGGGAGTAGCAGATATGAGAATATTGAGATGGATGTGTAGTTATACAAAATTGGATAAGATACGACATCACTGTATACGAAGAAAAGTTGGGACAGCACCTATCGAGAAGAAAATGGTGGAAAATCGTTTAATGTGATTTGAGCATGTACAAAGAAGAGGGCAAGAGGAGCCAGTAAAGAGAATTGATCAAATGGCATGGAGCCTGATCAAAAGACGTAGAGGAAGACTAAAAAGAACACTAAGGGAAGTTATAAGTAATGACCTTTTGAGAAATGATTTATCTGAGGAGACGGCACTTGATAGAGCTCATTGGCGTTGTATGATCCATGTAGCCGACCCCACATAGTAGGATAAGACTAATGTTATTGTTGAATTATTTCATAACCATTTTTATTAATATCTTATGGTCATTTTATCTTCATAACCACATTTGATATTTCTAGCTTTCAATGAACCATTTATCTATATCTATATGACTTTTTAGCCATATTTTAACCATTACTCATAATTTTATTTCAATGGTCATGGCCAAAAATTTCACCATTTTATAACCATGGAAATATTTTTTTTCAATAGCTATGACAAATCATTGTTGCCTTTTAATGGGTAATTTATATAATACTCATATGTAGTCCGTTGTTTACTCATCACCATGTTAAATTTGGAGAATTTCCAATACTTTTGGTAGCATAAAATCCGCACACTATTACCCTTTTAGAACTTTAGCAAAATTATTTTTAAAAGTTATCGACTTTCTTCTTATCATGATATATTTAAATCATTAACCTTCTGAGCTATGGTATTCAATAATCATCAAACTATCAAATTGTTACAAATTCTTCTATGAATTTATATAATTCATGGAGACCATAAGATATATTTTTTTTAATCACAATCAAAGGTGATGTGGCTTCTGGCCAACTAATCACAAGATCAAAAGTAATATAGCTGTTAGACATCTAATTATATGAATTTAAAATATCAAATTCATCATTGTCATATTATAGGTTACAAGAACTTTTAAATAAAGTATATAGTATAATAATAGATAGTAAAAATCAAAATAAAATTCTTACCTCTATAGATATTGTAAAATTCTAATTCCCCTTATAATTAACCGAATGAATTGGAGAAGATTTCATCTTAAAGAATTTGCATCAAACCGTCTCCTTCAAGAGATGGAAACCAATAGTAAACCCTGGAATTTATCTCTTATACAAAGTTGGTAGAGACTCGTACTGATAACGTGTTATGAAACTATTAGAAATACAAAGAACTCGATAAGAACAAGAGAGAATTTTAGAGAAAAAAATGGGAGAGTATATTTCTTATTCACATAGATTTCATATGTGTACAATGTTTTGTGTTAGACCTTTATTTATAGGCCTCCAACTCTAGAGACTAACTCCAAGAGCTATAATTATATAAAAGGAATGATTAATTTACATAATTATGAAATATATAACATTTGGGGATTATATGTGTTAATCATATAAAACCCATAATAAGTCATTGATTTAGAGGCTTTAGAGTTTTAAGTGAGGAATGCCAATAGATATGGAGGTTATGGAGCTTTGAAAGTTATAGACATCCACATAATTTATATAATTTTATAACAAGCAAAACATTATCTGATATAATATGATATTTATGTAAATGAAAAAAAAAAGTGACTATTTAAATACTAAAAAAAACTGAGCATTGTCATTATGCCTATTGTTTTCATCTGATATGGTATGGGTTCATAAATTACATATATATATATATAGATATATACACACACCTAATGTCATATAAGTATATTTATATAAATTTAATTTAATTTATATAAAACATTGAATAAATAGTTAGTTATGGCTAATCCTATGAAACGATAATAAATGTGCAAGCTAACAGCATGGGCACGGCTATTGGAAGATACTTTGTGCCTATTTTGATTACTTTTTTCTCTTATAAAAAGTTTGTTAGAATAATCATAGTTTATAAAAATAAAATTTGAATAAAAATAGAGAAGTTTATTATAAATCTGTTTAAATAAAAAAAATAATACTTAAAAACCATGGTTTGATTTGCAAACCAAACAAACATTTTATTGCTACTCCAACCTCTCTTTGTTGATATTATTACGAGATAATGCAGGCTCTTTGGTGTCATGCAATATACTCATTTTAATCTATATTATAAGGTATTGTATATTAATTATATGCATATTAAAAAATTTTTATCTAAAATCAATATAAAAAATACCAATATTTTTCATTTTATCCTTATTAAATACACATTCTAGTATCCTTGTAGAGTTATAAATGAGAAATAAGAAATAATTAAAAATCAGGGTGGACACACTTTATTTTAAAAAACTTTATATTTTGAATGAAAAAATTAACTATCATATAATCTAACCCCCTCAAGACTCAATCCTTGGACTAAGTGGAACATGTCACCACCACCAATAAAACCACTCATTTTAAGTTCAATATGCGTAATAGGAGTGCAAATTTTTATATATAAATATTTTTCAAAGAATTTGGCCCTCTCAAACCATTACTCATAATTCCGCACCTATTAAAGATAAAGATATAATAGAAAAAAAATATCTATTATAAATAAGAATAATATAAAAAAAAAATATATTGATATCTTATATTTTGAATAAAAAACTTATGGCATAAAACACTCCATAATACCGAGGCGAGGGAGTAGCTCTTTACAATTACTTAGTTTTGTTTTCATTTACCGAGGGCTTAGGCCCCTACGTTCTAGTTAATTCAATTCAAATATTAAAAAAATTATGTTAAGCTTATTGCTTTAATTGATATGATACGATATCCAAAAAATATATATATTCATTAATATATAATATTTTTAATTAATAAAATGCCATGTAGTTATTACATGAATAGTAAATACATAATAATTCGTATATTGATGATTTTTCACCTTTTGAATTTCTTTTTTGGACTTTGGAAGAAAACATTAAAGGAAAAAAAAATAAACAAAGGAAACAAAAGAAGTAAATTAAAGACGCATCTTGAATTCCAAACTTCTCACAGTCTGTATGCTCGTCCTTCTTTATTGAATTATAAGCTTAAAATCATTATTATAAATTTATAATCGAACGGATATTCATGGATATGCTTGAATATTAAAAACTTAGCCCAAATTCACCGTATATTATTTAAAAAAATCTCTGAAGATTACG
This sequence comes from Adenanthera pavonina, assembly GCA_026686845.1. Classification (NCBI taxonomy): domain Eukaryota; kingdom Viridiplantae; phylum Streptophyta; class Magnoliopsida; order Fabales; family Fabaceae; genus Adenanthera; species Adenanthera pavonina. The sequence goes on along the minus strand of JAIVEN010000001.1, from coordinate 43,664,724 downwards.
CACCTTCTGAATTAAACATTATTCTATTAATATTAAAGCGCAATTTGTAATGGCCCAAATTCATCGAATAATATGCACCAATTGAATTTATTACCTTATTTTAAAATTTTATTTTATTGAATCCTCTAGATAAAAAGCATTTTCTATGACATATAATATATATCTAGGATTCTCTTGGAAAAGCAGATATGCCAATAGAAATGATACATGCATCAATATACATAAGAAATAGTCACAAAATATGATATAAAAATTTATTTGATATATCATTGTTGTTTAGAGCATTAGCCTTGGGGGCCAAAATTAAAATTGTGATTGAAGGCCATAGGAATGCAAGATTGAAAAAACATGTGGGTGTCAAATTAATCAAAAGTAAAATTGAAAATATATAATAACAAAAAAAATATATTGATAAATACCTGCATCAGATGTTTCAACCAAACATCAAAACATTGCAAAATCAATCAATCTACAAGAACATACAAACAAATTAGACAAAAAAAATTACAAGACAAGTGGAAATGATATCAATGAACACAAAAAATGGCCATGCTCATATAAAGATGACCACTACAATTCAAATATTGATTATGCATTTAAAATTAATAAATAGCTATAATTTACTATTAATTGAATAATTCAATAAAAAATAAATGTGTGGTGGTAAAAAAAATAAATAAATGCATTATTATATTATATGAAATTAAATCATTGTTGAGCTATATGAAGCCAATGTTCAGAAATTGGAAATAATGTGAAATTTTAATAAATAATTTTTAAATTTATAACGAATTACCTAATCTATTAAAACATAAGGGTTCAAGTCAAATTTTAATAAATAATTATGAATTAAATTTCCAATGAACTTCACATTTTTCCAATAAATTAATTATGTAATTAATGAAATTAAAACAAATAAAACACACTTTAAAACAATTAATATAAATTTTGAAACTATAATAATCAGTAATAAATTTTTAGTTGAATCAAATAAATTATACCATAGCAATAAATGGCATTAATTTATCAAAATGAATGAAAATGTAATGATGTCACATTTATACTCCAATTGGACATTTCCTTGTTTAACACTCATGCTAAGATGGCGCAACAAAAGTTTAGCTTGGAGCCCTATTTTTATTATATATATATATATATATTATAAATAGATTCTATAGGTTGAAATAAAGTTTCTTATAACCAAATTCAATAAAGGTTAAAATATACTTTTTATACTTTAATTTTGAGGTAAGTTTTATTTTAGTCTTTTAATTTTATTATGTTTCATATTAATCATTTAACTGTTAACATGCAATCAAAGACTTCCTAATGGTTAACACCGTTAAATAAACTAATGAAAAATGATAACTTACATATTTAAAAGTCACATCATTAATATTATTATGTATTAATTAATTTAAAAATTATAAAAAAAATAATTTTAAGGCTTAAATATTTATTACTTTAAAAATATGTTAACGGAGAAGTTAAAAATTACAACCTTAAAATTAAAAATTTTATTTTTAGGTTTTAAATATTTATTTTAAGACATTAAAATATTTTTATTATAAAAAATGAATATTTATTTTTTATACTTTATAGTTAAAATATTTTTTAAGGAATTATTTATTAATTTTAATTCCTTAAATTAACATATTTTTTAATTTTTTTTATTTTTCTAAGGTACTAATTATTTATTTTGAGCCTAAAAAATGATAATTATAATTATTATATTAATTAATGTATAATAATAAAAAATTAGATGAATTTAAGTACATTTTCTATTAATTTATTTAACGGTGTTAAATTCAGAAAATTTTTAACTACATATTTAAAGTTAAAGGATTATAATAAAACTTTTAAAAGTTAAATGATTGAAATAAAATCTACTTTAAAATTAAGGAATCAGATATATACTTTCACTTTCAATAAATTTTGAAAAAAAAATCAATAAATAAAGAATATACATTTCAACTTGAAATGTAAAAATAACTAAAACTTACCATTTTTTTTTTAATATTAAGGATATCCCATCCGACAAAAAAAAATAATTCTTTTAAAATATAAATATTATCAAAGTGAATTTTGTCCATTCCAACAAATTCATAGTGTTCACAAAATTCTTTATTTTTGCTACCAAACATTGCAAGAAAAAATGTGATTATTTAGTTTAAAACATGTGCAAGGAGAATAAGCCATGGGACACGCATCTATTACGTATTATGATAATGTGGTTGTAACTTTGACACGTCCCAACTGGTCAAACACATTTGGCATTAAATTTTGCGATCCACAATTTCTATATATATATATATATATATATATTGTGCTATTAAAAATTCAAATAAAAAATACATATAGTTATAATTATTACATCCAAAAAAATAACATTAAAATTAACAAAAGTACACTATGATATAAAAAAAAATAAACCTTCTCAAAGGGCCATCGTCCTCGATATGTAAAACCTTCGAAAAATCCCCACTCCGCATTAAACATAAATTAATTAGTTTAGGAAAATAAATAAATTAATTAGAGTTTTGTGAAGCTGAAACTGTTTGCAGATGATCTATTATTACTTGTGAATTACAATTATATCACATTTACTGTTTGCAGATGATCTATTATTATTTTGTGGAGTTGAAGCTGAACAATTGAGAATGGTGCTTAAATGTCTTGACTTGTTTGGGAAGTGATCAGGACAAAGGTCGAATGCAAAGAAAACAAACAGTTTATTTTTCTGAGAATGTGGATGCTGTTAAGCAGAAGGAATTAATAGATATGTGTGGATTTTTCAAGGTGAAAGAGATTAGAAGATACTCTCTCTGGTCCTATATATAGGATTATTTGTCTCGATCATAAATATAAGACTCTTTACAATATACGAGATAGTATTTATTATACGTTTCCAAAAAATGCCCATATTTAATGTATCCAAAAAGAAAGAAAAAGAGATTAAATAAGGGTAGTTTTGGAAAAATGTTGAAATTTTCAAAGAAATTAAGGTAGTTAATTAGTTTTTATTTCAATTCTTAATCTACGTTATTCAGTTAAAATGGTCTTATATAAAGAATTAGAGGGAGTATCTTGGATATCATTTACAACGGAAGGAAGATGTAGATGGGGAAATTCCAGTTTTTAATTGATAGAGCAAATAAAAAAGTTGGAGGGTTGGAAGGCTCAGAATTTGTCTTTGGCTGGCAGATTAACACTAGCACAATTGGTTACTATGCAAATACCGATTTTTCATATGCACCATACTAGATTTCTAAGAGGAGTTTGTAGAGAAATAGAGGATATGTAAAGAGAGTAGCCGACCTAGGACTCTGGATCAGTTGTGATGACCTATTTTTTTAATAAATGATAGTAATTATTATTATGTTTAGTTTTTCATCAACAATAAATTAAAATCATATTTGAGCTATTCTGATAGTTGTATAGTCTCACTAATTTAGCCTTTCATGTTGCAAATAAACTTAACTTTATATTTATTGGGTTTAATAAAATTCTCACAAAAATTTTAAAATATATACCCAGAAATAATTTAAACTTAAATATATTCCAAACTTAAGCATAGTAGTGTCAAAATATTAAAATTAATAGTATCAAAATACTAAAATTTAGGAATATAATATGTAAATTTTCCAAATTGAGGGGTATCAACTGGCTCCCTCAATAAGTGTAGACCCATCACTATAGAGGAACTTTATTTGGAGTAACCATGCAAGAAAAGAGGAGAGAACCTGCTACTGGGCGGAAGAAAATGTGATAGCTATGAGATGCCGCAAATTACCAAATACTGATATTAAGTCAATACATAGGTCATATTTCTCATTCTCTCTTTGCATATATTCATTTGCATGTACTCATGTTTTGACGTTAAAAAAAATGTCCCTCTCACTTGCTGAGTTGGCATGCAAGTCATCATTTAACTTGTCATGTTTGCATCATCAAGTTTAAGACTAAATTGTTACTCCTTCCTATTCCTAAAATAGGTCCGTCACCTTCTAGAAAATTTTAATAATCCAAGATGAAGGTAGCATTAAATATTTTTTATTTAGGTTTGTCCTTTTTTATTAAATGCACCATATCAAATGAAGAGAGGGATTGGGAGATAATAATTAAAATAGGAATTAAGATTTAATTAATTAAATTAAGGGTAATAATAAAAAGATGTAATTTTTCAAAAATTATTTAAAATTATTAAAAAGTGACTTATATTAGAGATTTGATAAAAAAAAGACTGATTAAACTATGAGGATTTGAGAAAACTTATATGATTGACCTATATGCTTTTGGTGCTATTTGCGAATTAAAAATTGACATGTAAATATTTTTAATACGTCATACTCCTAATAATTAACCATTTTATTTAACGGCTTAAAAAGAATTCTAATTCTAATTCTTTGCCCTCTCTCGTTCTCGTCCTATGCGGCCGCGAAACAAAACTAAAATCGCTCACTCATTTTTTGATCACCAAACACATATTGTCCCATACCACCTGCTCAAGACCCGACATCCAAAGAGAGCGAATGGAGGACCAGAGATAGAGAAGAAGCAGGGTGGTTCAACTCATTAGGCCCATGTATCTAAGAGATATAGTGGAGTGGTGAGAGGACTGTTGTCCCATGCTGGAGGGTCATTTAATAAGCTCTTTTTAACTCAATATGGCTGAAATAAGTGACAGAGGCATTTCCATTTAATATGCATCGTTTTGATCTCATAAGAACACTACATATCTAATAGATATTCGGCTTTTGGCTGAATTCAGTGATCAAGAATTCAGGCGCTAATTTAACATTTGGATAAACTATAGAGGCTGTGGATTCCACTAAGGTGAAGAAAACTGGGTTTAGGATTTAGAAATGTGTTTTTTCTTTTTCTTTTTTAAATTAATTTAAGTTTATTTGATACGTTAACGCGGTTAGTAAATGATTGTATGATTTGTTAAAAGAAGTCTAGATCTTACAAGAAAAACATATATGGAAAAGCAGACATTTCTCCCCATAATAAAATACATGAGTTTAAAAGTTATTGAACTAGAGGACCAATACATTATAAGGAACTATAGGGACCAACAGCCGACTCAATTAGTATTGTGATCGCCTCCAAATACCATACCTCACTAATCAGTGTATTGGTATTTCTATAAAACATCTTCAGACATAAAACATCACATATCTTGAATACATACCCAATGTTAGAAAAAAAAAAAAGAAAGAAAGAAAGAAAGAGAAAGTCAATAGTTGCATAAATCATTTTTTTTTTTATACAAAGTTGTATAAATCATTTTAATCATTATCACACTGGACAAGGTGGAACAAGACACAATGCCGACCCAAACCAATTGAATAAGTTAATATAGCTCAAAGCAATTCAAAAGATGAAAGGTGAAAGAAACAAAAGACTAAAATCTGTACATTAGAAGAAATTAATTGAACATCTTTGCTTGAGACAATTTGCAAGTGCAATACAAAATTGATTACAATTATACTGCTATTATTGTTGGCAGAACCAAAAAGCATAGAATGAACAAGGAAACAGAATGGTATTTAAGAAAAGCAGAGATGTCGGCAGATTGAAAATGATATGCTGCTATAAACTCAAAAGGCCCAAATCTTTTCCGGAATTTTGGTTGCTGTAGATTATATATTAATCAGAATTGTCCACCTTCTTCTGAGACAGCAGGTCACCTGCTAGCTCCTCATTTTTATTCATGGCCTTCTTTGCTAGTTCATAGCCTGCAAAATTCATGGCACCTAAAGGAGCAATCCAAAAGAACCGGGGCACTGCTCCTTTAAATAAGCCGAGGGGACCCTCGTGACGCAGTATAGAGAAGGCTACCAAGGTCATCGATACAGACCGGCCTTGTGCAGTCATCATTCTGGTTTTCATAACATCAAAGGGAGTTGTGACAACGGCAGCCAAGCCCCCAGATAAAGCCCCAACAGCAATTGTCTCCCAGGGCTCCAGTTCCCGTCTTAGAACATGCTGGACAGCCTGAGATCAAAATGCCAACATCAACAATGACCCTTATTATCCAATATATAGCATAATTCTTTCTTTTTGGTTACAAAACTTGGAGTTAAGACAAGTCATTCCAGCTCTGAAGCAGGGACATAGCAATTGGTGAATGCTTACTAACAGATTATCAATAGGGATTGAACCAAAGACCCTTTAGTTGACACAATTTAGTACAATTGAGCCAAACCTTTTTGGCAGATATAGTATACTTCTAGCCATTCAGAACATTGAGCAAATGTATTTCATAAAATTCAGAAGTGAAATTGATAGGAATTAGTTAGTATAAAATGGCTAAGTCTCGCATCATGTAATATGGGATGTTTGGTGTGGTACTTAATGAGTGACACTTCCCCCTTATAACGCACTCCCCTCACCCCTGTGGTCCTATCATAAGGAATCAAAGTTAGTTGGCAGATGTTGCAGAAAGAGCTACTCATAAAAAGGTTCCGACTGATGAGAAAGCTGAAAGTGTTATAAAGTGCAACTGACGAGAAGTCAGCTCTTTAAAGGTGATGTAATGGTAGGGACTAAGTAGTATGGGATACCTAATCCTCACAATAATTAGTATGAACTGTTTGGTGTGATACTTAGAAAGAGTGGTTCCTTCCCCTTGGCAATGTGCTACGTGAAGATGGGGTCCGACGACTCCTTGGGTCCTATCATTAATGATGGGACTCAATCAACCCACATAGCCACAATAATAGTAGGAGACAAAAGGGAGTGAAAGAGGGAGTGGAAGCTAGGACTGCTAGAGAGAAAACAAGGGCTGATGGTCCAGCACAAGGTATGAAGGTTAAGGAGGAAGGGAATATCTGGAAAGGAACTTGGAAGAGAGCTAGCCTCTTGAAAGCTAGCTTTGGTCTTGTGCATCTTGCTATTCTTGTTTCCACTTCTGTCTATTCATTTTGGTGGCTGTGAGTGTCATTGTAAGTGTGAACCATAGTGTTGTTGGGATTTGAGTGCACTGTTGCTACTTTCTTGTGTCTTGTTAAGTACTTAAATTCATATAATCCATATCAAAAGTTTGGAGTGTTGTACCCTTTTTTTTGAAGCTGTAATTCCATCTTAAGCTTCAATACCAGCGTTAGTGTACTGCTGTGTTGTTTAGTACTTTAGTATATTTTAGTACTGGGGTTCTAACCAGAAATAAAAAATATAATATGCATAGGCAACCATGCCAATGTTCATAACATACTTCTAGCCATTTATGTCATTGTGGACAGAAAGGGGTGGCACACTTGCAAACAAGCAATATCACACAGTGCCAAGAAAATAACAAAACTTTCTTTCACTACAGCCTCTACCAATGCCAAAAGAGACAAAAAAATGACCTAAACTAAACAATAAGATGGTAGATAACACTTGGTGGTGATTGTTATATTGTGTTTATGCAAGTGAATGCATATTGCACCTGCAGAATGCATTTGTCAAGATACTACTATAGTTAATTTGGCCATGACTCATGAAAATCATACCTTCTTAGACTCAGCATAGAGAGCCATACCAGCCACATAAAAAGGAACTTCACGGCAAAGGGTTGCTCCAGTTCCGCGAAAGAAACCCCTAAGACCATCTTGGTGCCAAGTCCCAACTATAGCCTCCCCCACATTATCAAAAAGACCCGCCTGCAGCCGCTGCTTCAACACCTCACAGGGGATGCGCACTGCTGTTCCCAAAAATGTGCTACAGAATGATGATATAGATTGTACCTACACAATATGCTAATACGATTGGCTTCAAGGATTTTGAAAATAGTACTTGCACAAAAAGATCCAATTAACATACAGCACCTACTAAGACCACATACTCAAGGTCAATCAGAGTGCATTGTGTGTTTGTGTGTAGAGACACGTGCATGTCAGATGCTGGAAACATTGAGGTAAAATATAGGTCAACAATTTTTTGATTATGGTGAAAGTGCTTGAAATGATAGTATAATCTGAAAAGCCAAGAAAAGTTCATAGCAGTATTTTAGCTGCATTCTCAACCACTATTCTCAAGAATAAGTCTAATCAATAGCATCAAGCAATCCTTCACTGGCAAGTGAAGACAATCATAAAAGACAGATTTAATGGAACAAGGACATCATAATAATCAAAAAGCTGAAGCACTGATGAGCCCATAACTAGCAGGCCAAAGTTGACTCACATGAGATGTGTGAAGCGTGAGAGTGAGAAAGGAAGTGAGGCATATATTATGGGGTTCAGCTGTTGGGGGTCAGAATGAGGCAAGGAATATGTGAGTGTGTGAATGGGGGAGACTAGCCTCTGAAATGCTAGCTTAGTGTGTTTTTCATTGTTTTCTTTGTAGTTCATTTGCTTAGACCTAACTTTAGCAGGTTTTCCTTCATTTGAATACCATTTGAAGCTTGAATTCCGCCCCCAACAATATGCAAGGAACACAAAAATAAGGAAGAACACAATCAGAAGTTAATCAGAATATAAATTACAGTAATATTGATTATTTACCTGGATGTCTGGCAGTGTTGGAGCAAAATTTATCAGCACTAGTTTGCTTGCTTCGAATATCCCAGTTCGCAAGCCATGGCTGCATCACCAAAAGTTAACATGAACTTGAAAGGAAGATAACAGTAACATTTTTTTGGTTAAAGCACAAAAGATTTTCCCATCTTTTTTTGCTTATTTTTCTTGAGAAAGGAAGAAAAAAGGGATGAATGGAGGGAGGTGAAACGAGCATAACCTTGAAAACTGTCCAAGAATTGCAGGGATTGATCCCCTGTATAAACCACGTGTTCCAATCAGTGGAAGCTTGGAAATGATTTCAGGGAAGGACAGGGTTGATGCTTGTACTCGGGTCTATCATATCAAACATGACAATGAAAGGCCTTAGTTACAAAAAAGTGCCAAAAACATCAGACAGAAATTAGAGGAATATGGAATTACTTGCTGTACCTAACAAAAATTATGAAAATATAAGAATTTACCTTGATTGTATCAACTGGATGCATTAATGCACAAGACAGAGCACATGAAAGGCCCCCTGCCAATGCAGACCTTAGAACACTTCCGGCAGGAATTTCAACAGGTGGTGGAACAGCAACTAAAGTCGCAGCTTCAAACCATATACTCCTGAATATACAACCATTAAAAAGAATAGTTAACATCATAAATGATAAATATCTATGATTGGTTGCAACCAGCTGAAGAGAGTTACAACAATAAGAAAATAGAACACTAACTGCAACAGTTTTCGATATTCAGACATTCTCTAATCTTGCCAAGGACTTCCATTTGTCCTGAACTTTTGCTTTAATCATATGTTATAAATAGAGAAGAATAGTACTAACTACATCATACCACAACAACCAAACACTATTATAATCTTTCTAGATGAATCACCAAAAAATTCTTGCAGCCAGTGTCTCCTGCAATGCTGGACAAGTGAAAATATGCCAAATGCCCAGTTGAATAGCTTCTTCACAAGGAGATTTGAATTATTTAAGACTACTACCAGACACCATTTTTGCACAACATTTTGACAGCACAGTAAATGGCATAATCTGGTACAACTAAAATGAAACTTGTTTAATATCCCTATGCCCCAGCCACAGGTTTAGCTATTTCATGGCCACTTGAACTCAGCACATTTCAACCTTTTTACTCCCTCAAAAGTAATCATTCAAGCAGACACCAAAATGAAAACCTATGTTAACGGCAGGTATAGAAGCATATTAAGATACATCCAACATTGAGAATAACATATATTCAAAATGATCAAGCTTATTTACCTAGGATCCTCTTGAAGACGATCAGAGGGAAGCAAAAGCATAAAATTGCGAAAATGTCCATAAGAAATAGATCCTTCAGTGTCAGCATTAAGAAATCGCATCATAGCAACTGCATTATCTTCATTTGCAGGAAGTCCTGCACTCTTTAATGACTCCAAAATCTCACTCTTCTTCAGTGTCCCAGACTGGCTTAGACACAGAGAAGTATATGCACGAAGAATTGTTGGCTCTTTTTGTTCCATTAAAGATAAAAATTGTTTCCACCCAAGAGACTTTGAAAATAAGTGACTTCTAGTACGGCGCATAAATTCATGAGCATATCTCCGCGGTAATTTCCTTTTCCTCATTGCAATTTCCAAATCTTCCAAAGTCACTCGGCCATCACCATCTGTATCCAGCTCCTCAAAGAACCTTCTCCCTATAAGAAAATAGATTATATTTTCAGAGATATGAAAAAATCAACATATGGTTCAAAAGCATGGATCACACATGCCAACAGATAGTAGAATAACCTTCATAAGCAAAATCACTTCTTTTAGGCCACCAAACTACCTATGTTGGACAAAATTAACATTCAAATATGACAAGTGGATGTAAGTTATCTGCGTATGATCTATAATATCATTATGTAATCTTTGAAGCATGGACAAGGAGACATAACATGTGAAATGACGCAACAGAAACACATACACCGGAAATCCCAAAATGACCAAATAGAGATGCATATATGTATAGGTATACTTGAAATTCTAGACCACTTCCATACAGTACTAGTTCTCATATGTATTTGTCTCTAGATAAGTAAATTTAACAACACTAGTGAAATGTTCTTCATTATATATTTATGTACTTTAGTGTTGACAGAATATTAAATTGATACTTTATTCCTGGAGTCTGATTAGTCAAGCATAAGCTCATGGAGATGATATTACACAAAACAGCACATAGGTGTCACACCTAATGATAAAATACTATGTGCAACCTTAGAATTAGACAAGGTCTGCCATGTACTAATCATTTGCTAGTTAATATCCTTGAAACAACAGAAAAATCCTTGAACATGCACAAGTTTGACTTAAGTAGTATCATAGTAACTTTAAAACCTAAACCCAAATCAGTTGTCATTTTTGTAGCACAAATGTAGTTTGCATAATCTAGGAAAAGGAGAAATTCCGCTGAGAAATCATATGTCATTAGTGATACTGACCAGAGTGGAAAAAAACATTGAAGTATTGAACCTTTTATATACTATATACTCTGAATATTTACATACATTCAGAATATTAAATATTTCCATAATCAAATGGATTCAAATTTCTGTTTTATCAGCTATGTAAGTAGTAAAAAAGAGTTTATTTGCAATGAAAGCAAAATGCAACATCTTATGCTCTATTTAAAAAACCTTACCTTCAGCCTCTGTGTATCTAAAGAAATCTTGCACAGAGAACAGTTTCTTCTTGTCTGGATGGTCTTTAGATGTTCGGCCAAGCTGTGGTAGAAGCTCAATCAATTCTGATAATGAAATAGTTGAAAGGCTGGACTTTAAACGCTCCACGTTTGATAGAGGGATACTGAGTAAGTTTGTGGCAACCTTCTGTGCAGAACTTCCTCCAGTTTCTTCCCTGCTTTCAACAGTAGCACTACCATCTCCATCTTCTTTAGTTGAAGGGCTTACTCCAATAACACTTGATGGCAAACCCACCTTTGCAAATCTCAAATTTCCCAAGAAACCATTTACATTCATTTTTTGCCCCTCCAAAATATTAGTGAGTGCTTTCAAATGATTAATGCAAGACGGAGAAGGTGGAGGAAGATACGTTTTATCACAGTCCTGATCATTTTCTAGCACTCCCTGATCGTGATTCTGAAGAGTACTCTGAGCTAATTGATCAAAGATAAAACCTATAAGGCATTCAAGTGAAATATGATTTCCCTCCTTCTGTCTCCTACCCTTTTCCCAGAATTTTCTAACGAAGTGACCCTTAGATTCAGTTTGCTTCAATTCACATGAAGCAGTAGGCTTCATGCACGAGCACAATTTATCTTCACCACCCGTTTTCTGGAACCGCTTCCTGCTTGATTTAAAAGGAATTGGCAAAGTCTGCAGAAAACCATTAAACAGCACAGACCACGTAACAGCAAACCGCAAGCAATTTGTGCAAGGCCCATCTTCCTTGGCAACCTCCTTCTCTTTTGACTCTTTTCCCGACACCTCAGCTTTATTCCCACTCCCAGAATTCTGAGAAAACAAACCCAAGAAAGCCTTTAAAGGAACCTTTATTGATAACCCCTTCTTTTTCTCATCAATAATGACATACTGACCATTCTTCTTTTTCTTCACACTACAGATCTGAAACATACCCACTTCACTCACTTGGGCAATTAATTGGACACCATTTCCCTTATTCTTTGGCCCCGGCCAGGCTGGCCAGCAATGCTCAAGATCTTTGGCCGCCTTCCGAATACCTATTTCGAGTGGCGACAACGCTTCTTTAACAACTTGAATCGGATTGAAGAAAGACTCAACAGGATCGTTCGCGGACACCATTACTAACTAAACCTTCGATATTCAAATCGTTCTACACAATTCTATCTCCACTGTGTTCGCAAAAAGAAGAAATTTCAAATCAATGAATGCACGGTCGAAGGAACCAGCACGAGATTGTCACAAAGATCCAGTGAAGAAAAAAACTACAAACCTATCAATCCTAAAATTTGAAATAATATAGCCATCAGAACAAGAAAAAGCTGGAAAATTGCAGAATTGAAGTACTAAAGATCAACGTCATTTCGTTTAGAAACGATGGGTATCCACAATGAAGTGAACGATAGAGAGTAGAATGAGAAATAGAGTAAAGCAAATACAATGGATAAGGTTCCCCTCCGATAAGGTGTGTTAAGCGGTGACTTCGGGCAGAGTTTGTGTTGAGATCGATATGGGTGGCAGAGGAAGAAGAAGAATACGAGAAAGCAGAGAAGAGAAGCCTATCATTTATTCTCAATTTTTTTAATTATTTAAAACAAAAAAATGGAATTCCCAAAACTCTGAAAAAAAAATTTTATGCATACGGATAATGGTTGCTGAATGGATAATAGCTGACGTAACGCCTTGTATGCGGGGACTTTGTTTTATGGTTACCGGCTTTATTGTAATTGTCGATGCAATTATTAATTATTTAATCTTTTCATAGTTGATTAAATAGAACTTAAACAGAAATCTAATGCTTATCCAATTAGCAATTATGTAATGAAAGAACAAAATTGAATTATAAGTTGGGTGTTGCATTAAAAATAAGTAGAAACTTAAAATTTATCCTTGAAATGGGAAAAATGACATGGTTATTGAAATCGTTTTTAAAATTCTTCAATTATTTATTTTTTGTGAATAAATTTCTTTTTAAGAAAAAGCATAAGTTGTATTAAGAAATTGTACAACGGTGCAAAAGTTATATAGAAAAATTAAACATCTTCTCTTCAATTTTTTTGCTGAATTTCTAAAAAGAATCCTTTTTTGAGAAATTATATATTTTTTCTTTTAGGATGCATAAAAAAATAATAAGTTAAAAATTATAGTAATATAAAATTTAATTAAATTTTTAAAAAATTTTATCTATTTATTTAATATTTAAAACTTGTTAAAAAATATGAAAAATTTGAAAAGAATATAAAAAGAAAAAAGATATCAAATCCAAAAAGTAGTTTTATAAAAGAAATTACAGCTACGATTCACATTGTAAATAACATCCCTATAATTTTTTAGTGTACATCGATAAATCAGTGTGCCAAGAATCAAAGAGGTTCATCCCATTGTGAGGTAGAAACCCACTACATCATTGAGAGAGCAAAAGTTCATCAAAGAAAGTATCTGTACAACTTAGCAGCTTCATACGGTTAGCAAGTGGACTAAGAATGTTAAGGTACAGTCAAATTTTCGCCCTCAAGTAAGGGTCAAATTCTATTAACACTCTTCAGATTAAACCTAAATTAGTCAGGACCCAATATGGCTACCAAATACGGGAAGCACAAGCCAGAAGAAAAAAAAAAAGTTTTCCTATAGTCTTAAATCTTTTGAGTTTTTTTATGACAAAATGTATTTACGATGCGTAATTATACAATTTAAATTTTAAACTGTAAATTTTGTAATACAATAATGCTATATTTGCATTATTTAAAAGAAAAATGCTCATATTGTTTTTTTAAAATTAAATTAAATCCTGCAGGGAAGTACTGAGACTTGAGAGTGATTCATTGACGGGTATAAAATTGCTTTCTCCGAAGAAAGAACCGTAAATTTGGATTACTAGAAGTTAAAGAAATTTGGATCTGGAATAATTCTTAATATGGAACTAGTTACAATTGTTAGCCAACGAAAATGAAAACCCACTTGCTCTTTTTGCGATCTGCGACGAGCCTATCGTTGATTTTCTAAAAATAATAATAACTTCTGATAATGGAGTCGCGTACATCATTTAATTTTACTTATTCTGTGTAATCTTAATGATGAAAATTCCAATTAAACTAAAATATGAAAACAAGTCATAAAGCGATTCTCAAGTTGAGCCCCAATTTCAGCTCATTTGGCAACTTACCATCTTAAACTTCTACCCCTAGCTCTAGTATGCTTAATACCCAACCAAAAACACTTGTTCAAACGGCCCAATAAATACATTAGCATCTCAACTAATAAAAATTGGGAAAAAATGTTTTAAATGATAAAAGGTATGGGTTTGAAGAGACAATTTCTGAATTTTACAGTTGATGGGTATATTAGTTAAGGGATATGCATTATTTCTCTTTTTTTTCCCTATTCAATTCTTGACACATGCATTTGCACTTTGCACCATTCTCCTTCGACATGCATGGCAAATTCAGCCTTCTCTAGGCTGGAGGCTATTTCTGGTGAGGGGAAGATTACAATACCAGGAAGTGTGTTGTGCAGGATATCATCTTCATTATTAAATTAAACTACATTGGACATCTTCTCGTGACCTGGAAAATTGGCAACCACTGCAATGCATAGTTCAATCCGTCGAGCTTCAAATAAAAGTTCACTATGTGCAGTGTTGGAAATTACAAGAGTCACTTTGTACCACTGTAAGGACTTATCCAATAACAAGACAGTTCCAAGCGTGTTAAAATGCTGATCCACCACCCTTCATCTTTCCGAGCATCACGTCCTTAGCCTCATTTATTTTGGAAGCAAGATAATGACTGCCACCTGCATCAGGATGATTTGCCACCATTACCCTTCTATGCGCCTCCTTTACCTTGTCTGGAGTAGCATTTTCCCTAATCATCCACAGGACATCATAACCTCAGATATCTTCGAAACGAAAAACAAAGAACACTATTATCTTCAGTTGGGTGCAATTTTTTTTTGGGGGGGCTGTATGGGGGCTTCAAGGAATGAAGGAACGAGATGCATACCAACAGATAGACATACATGTATTCAAATAATTATATATATCCAGGACTGAATGAGTTGGATGGTGTATATTTTTGATAAGTATTCAGAGGGTTAACTTATTGGGTGACCCGTAACCAATTAAAATGGCAACTCTGACTTATGGTTTAGACCAATGTTCACATAGAGGCGTTGAAGTTAGCTTGTCTGCTTTGAAGAATCTCCATAATTCAATGGTCTTTTATACTAGATGTAAATGACATTCATCGCATGGGGCAAATGCATTGTCCTCTTTTAACAGATGCACATAAGCACATGAAAGAGTCAAAGAGTAAAAGGCCCATAATACACTAACAGATGGGTTGCTTAAAGATCACAGCAGTGCTTAAAATTTAAAAGCCGTTTGCTATGAGCTGTGACCAATAAAATTTGTCCATTGTACCCCTATATGTCACAACATGTTTGTCCCAAAAAAAGATGTGACACAACAATAACCTCGAACGTTCATGGTTACAAATAGTTCACCAAGGACTTCTCTCCCACCATTATTTTGAAAGTTAAAACCAGTAAGATGCAGTGAAAAACATCATTGTATGTTTTAAACATCATAATATTATTGTTTCGCACATATATTACTACAACATAAGACAAATATTCTCAATGAGCAAAAATACACACACACAAAAACGCGCGCATGCGCACTCAAATACCAGAGAAAGATTGACACAACAATAACTTTTTAAGCACTCATGGTCCCAAAAAGTACACAATATTTTTCCGCTATCATTTTTATTGTTAAATTTTTCCCCTATCATTATTTTGAAACCAAGTAGACATGGGGCAAAACATCACTATATTCTAAACTTCATGATATTATTGATTCATTATATAATACTACAACAAAAAACAAATATTCCCAAACAATGGCACTCTTTCTGTGTGCTCGCGTGCGCACTTAATGTGCTTGTATAAAAATTTAAACAAAAATTGATTGCATCAACATGATCCATATCTATTTAAATATTTCACTTCAATATTCACCTTTCACCCATTATCAATGAAATTTGACCTTCGAATTTATTCTTCCAACTGAACAAAAGGAGCCACATTGGAAGGGCTATGATTTATAACTTAACAGCCATAAGCAATCAGATATCAAGTTCACCTGATACTCAAAATTAGAGCTGCTTCTCTTCTTGTCATAGTTGGCTGGAAACCACCTTCATAGAACTTACGTATTCTGGGTTGTGGGGGCCGTGCCTTGAAAGCTTGCCAAGCTTGAATACCATACCTACCAGCAAGGGCTGCGGCAGCTACAGCAAGGCCAGCTAGAAATGGTGTAGCCTAATGTATATTGCAGTTTCAGATCAGATAAGTAAACTACTAAAGTAATTTAAGTTGACAATAATAATTGTAATTTTAATACTGCAATAGATTACGAGTACCAGTTCAGCTTATCCAACTCACAATCACACAACGTATTTAGTAAATAGACTCCAAATCATGATATAATTACCTAAATAAAATTGCCACAGTTAATTGTTATGTACATACAGAATGAGTTTTCAAATTACAAAAGAAGCAAAGGAGGGATGAAGGCCTTGCAATATGAGCAAGTAGCTCATTGGCTGACAGATTTTATACATTGATTCCAAATGGTGATGATGCTGATACCATAACTGCAAGTAGTTTCTTAACACGTGATTCAAAGAACTTAGGGTACACTAATGTTGATGCCTAATAAAACACTGGCAATGAGGGAAAAGTGACAATAGTAAATAATATAAATACAGAACAAACACCTGGTGCTTAGTAATACAGCTTCCATTCAGAACTTGTAACACATGCTTCTGCCGTTGACTCAATAAGAAATTGGATAAAGTGGACTGAGAAATTTACATTTGAATAGTTTCAATGTTTTTTAGCCAAAAACATAAAATAGTAGGGAAAAGCTTCATCTTTCTCCAACTTTGAAATGGTTCGTGGCTTCATGTAACTGCTCTGATGTTTCTTCGAACCCAAAAATAGAACAGATTAGGCAGAATTTGATATCAGATATCACAGTGTTCCCTTTACAGGAAAGGAAAAATATTCGTTATGCATGTAATTTGACATCCAAATTAACCTCATGCACAGTTATCATAATGATATGATTCACAATTTGAATCTTATGAATTGTCACACGTCACAGAGGCAATAATGTGAACTGATGGCTAAATCATGAAGCCAAAAATATTTGTTATGCATGTGATATAACATCCAAATTAATCTCATGCATAGTTATCAAACTATTACAGTTCAAAATTCTAATCATACCATTTGCCACAAATCAAAAGGCAAATGGTATGAATCAATGGCTAAATTAAAAGACCTCCTGAATAAGTTAAGCATCATATGAGTTTGTGTTATTTGAGCCAATATGGAAGAACAACACGATTCTATGATTTAGAAATGTGTCAGAACAATTGAATTGGTCTAGCAATGTTATTCTTATAAAGAAAGCAGGGAAGGCTCTATACATGGGATCATTTCAAGAATTAATTACTTGCAGATTCATGACTTATAAGTTTATCTATCTATTATTGTTAAGTACCTTTCTTTTCTCTTGGAATAAATTTACTGTCTAGAGTATTGTTGCAAGTATATGCAGCCAACCTTGTCATTATACCATCCTTTAACAAATTTATTCTTTTTTTATATTTTTTCCAAATTTTGTCAGGAAAATATTGTCCGACAACTCCTAGCCACAATAATCAGATTATTGCATTCTTCTATTTTAATTCTGTGATATTCAATCTCTACAGACAATCATCTAGCCTCAGGTACCAAAATGTGATCCAATTAACTACACCCTTACCCCCAAATTGGAGCTTTAAATGCCAATGCTTTGAGCAGCTTCTTCAATGACTAGCCTTCCACTGCAAAATCTATCAAACTCATCAGACCTAGTACAATTAACAAAGAGCGACACCTAATAAGAGTGAACTGTTTGGAAGCACACCTCAAATAAATCATATAAATCACATTCCCTCACACCCAGAGTTTCAGGACTTACAAATACACACGCACTTGAGGACTGATGATGTTGCTATTTCTATCGATATGGGAAAAAAAGGCAATAGTACCTTGACCTTAGCCATATCCACCCCCCCCCCAAAAAAAAAAAAGACTCTCTCTCCCTCTTCATGATTAATCTATACCAGGCTTTACAGACAAAGGAGACGATTCAATACATTCATTTCAATGAAGATAAAATAGATTATTAGATCATAGCACGGGTAAAAGCAGCTCCAACCTCGATCATTAGAAAGAGGGATAGATAGCACAGTTACATGGATCAATTCACTACGAAAAACCAAATTGTTCGACGAAAATTTGAAAGATAAATTAGGGTAAACAACACTATAACAGATTCAATTTAAACACGAGCGATCAATTGATGTATCACCTAAAATTGGCAAAGCTAAAAATTCCCGTTTCGATTATAACTCCAAACTTAGTACGCAATGTAACGCAAAAATCATACAATTTATATTCCACCATGACTGGGTGCAGATAACGGAAATCAAGTCCAATTTGAGGGGAAAATGGCGCAAAAATTGAGGAGGCGAAGAGATCGATTATTAGCTCACCATCGTTACAAAACCTGAAGGACTTGGAAGAATCTTTGTGGTTACAATCAGAACTTCTGGATGCTTCCAATACTTCGAAGTGTTAGACTCCGAGACCGCTCAGACCAGCCATGAATGCTCTGGGAGTTTTGTTTTAGAGGTGACAGGAATGGGATGGGATGGTTAAATGGGTTAAATGATTATTTAATAGTTTTTTATTTTAAGAGATATCTTTAGGCGTGACTGAATGGCAATGAAAGAGTCCATAAGTAATTTTAGTTATCATAAATCTAATTTTTTTATTTTTAAATTAGGAGTCAAAAATAAAATAATTAAAAATAATTACTTAAATTATAAAATTACTTATTAATCCTAACAAAAAAAATTTTATCTTATTATATTGTACTTTTTTTTATATTTCATCATCTTGTCAATGAGATTACTCCAATATTATCATACCTCACTTTGTATTTTATCATAACTTTCTTACTTTTTATACTTTATTATAGTTGATTTAGTTTTTTTTTTTTATAAAATTTTTACTTTTTTCTTAATATTACTATTGAAAGAACCAAATTGTTTTATAATTAGAGTTAGGAATAAGTCAAACCCTTTTCAAGTGGTCCAGGGCCTAGCCTTTTTAGAGTCTAACCTAACATGGCCTATTTAAAAAAGAAGTTAGACCAAGACCTTTTTTAAGGTATGTTTTCATAAACAAGCCTAACCTATTTACACATATTTTTATGATAATAATAATATAAAATATATAAAATATAATATAACAATAAATAATATAATATATTTAAATTAATTTTATTAAATTATGAATAAAATATAATATCATAATATTTTTATAACCCTTCAATCTTGAACCCTTTTTTTAATAGATAATTATACAAATTAAAATTGAAAGTGAAAATTGAAAAGTAAAGCACATTACTTATTATTAGGCATTATTCAGTTACTCGCAGTGGAGCACCAACACCAACGAAACAAACCCTAAGCTAACTAGAGATTTGGAGATGCATTTGCCGCATTTGGAGAGTGGAGAGATTGAGCTCAGCAGCTTTATCCATCACCAAGAACCGATCTACAACATCAAGCTTCGAATCTTCAGGCTGCTTCATCCATTGCCTTCATCTCTCGTGGGTCATGGCTATCTACGAGATTCTGCCCCACCTCCATTCGTCACCTCTATCTTAGCCACTTCCCATACTTGTGAGCTGCGATTCTGCAACTGCAAGCTTCAAGCTACAAGCTTCGACCTTTATTCTCCTCGTCCCTAGTAGTTGTGAGCCTATGAGCAGTAAGTGTCTTATTTATACTTAGGTCCATTTACCATTTTAACGGGAACTCGGAAGTACTGAACTAAAATTAATATGGATTTTATTTATTGTTTCTTTACTAAAAGAAAATACATGCAATGCTTTTATGTGAATTTAAGGATTGAGTGAAGGAAAGATTGTAGTTTCTTTTCAATTTTGGTTAGTGTCAGTCCTTGCGCTCTCTTGATTACTCATTGATTGCTCCTTCCTTTTTCCTGGTAATAGAATTTAGACCTGTAATTTATCCTGACTCCATATGTGATTAGGTTAGAGACCCATTAAGGAGGATCTAACCATTGAAAAGTAGAAATCACCATGTTCCCATCATTTTGCACCGTCATCCTAAAGTTTCCCTTTGAGTAGTTTAGAGCTCCTTTTCCTTTGGTATGAAGTGCATCGTTTTGTTTTTTGGGATGGTGGCCGTGCTTGCATTACTTAGATAGCATCAAAGATTTTCTAGTGTAGTGTTTAGAATTGTATGATATTAATGTAGGATTTTAATAGACTTAAGTTTAGGATTTTTTGATATTAATACATGTTTTAAGTAGGTTTGAGGCCTACTTAAAGCCTAAAAGGTCTAAACCTTCAAACTTATTTAAAGGCCTACTAAATTACTAGTTTAGTAACCTACTAAATTACTACTTCATCTGATTCTTAATATAAGATTTTTTTAATTGAATCACGCGAATTAAGAATTAGAATTAAAACCAATTAACTACCTTGATTTCTCCAAAAATTTCAATATTTTTCCAAAACTATCTTTATTTAATCTCTTTCTCTTTCTCTTTGAATACATTAAATAGGGACATTTTTTGGAAATGTATAATAAATATTACCTCGTATATTGTAAAGGATCTTATATTTAAGATCAGGACAAAAGATCCTATATATAGAACATGAGGTAGTAGTTTAGTAGGCTTTTAAATAAGTTTCAGAACAGATCAGACCTTTATTTAGTTTGATTCTAAATAAAGATTTGATATAGGCCAACAGGCCAGACTCAGGTTTAAGACTTATCATGCAAGCCTGGCATGTTTCCACCGTATTTACAACATAATAATAACATTATTATTATTATTATTATTATTGTTATTATTATTATTATTATTATCATTGAAAGATATTTTTATTAAAAAGTAAAAATAATATGAATTTTTTTTAATTTAAATTTGTTAATAAAAATAATGTTGGAAAAAAATTATAATCTATTTTATTTTATCCTTTTTATAATAACTTCCAAACAATAATCAAATATTTTCCCTCGTAAAATTCTCAAATAATATAATATTTTATTTTATTTTACTCCATTTCATTTCATTATATTTCATTAATAACTATTATATTTCATTCCTTCATAATAGCCTAAGTATCTGTTTTGATTAAATATTTAATCACACACCCCTTCTTTGGTAGGAGATTTTACAGGGGAGGGAGGGCCTCTGTCCCCTTATTTGGATTCCATATTTTACAAGGAGGGGAGGGAATATTTTGGAGGCGTTGCTATTTTTTTTTTTCATTTTACTAATATGCCGTCGACCTGCTTCATTTTTTGCCTGCTTCATTCATCATTTGCGTCTTCAGACCGAAATTGAGTCTCTCACTCCAGCTAGTAAATTCGTCGCCGATCATTGTCACCGCTTGCCGCTTGCCGCTTGCCAAGCAATCGTTCATCGCAGCGAGAGCAAGGCACGGTGTTCTTCTGCAACGCTCCGTAGCTGATGTACTGGCTCGTGGCTAAGATGCGGCTATTGTTCTCCGAGTCCAAGTCAAACACCTCTCCACTTAGGCACTCTGCAATCGAACCCTCACAGCTTGATTTGGGGCGAACCAGCCCAAGGTCCACGTGGTGATGGCGGTCGCCGCCGACGCCAACGAGGGCCGACGAAAGCTACGGAATGGGGTAGGCCATCGCTAGGGAAGAGGATGCTCTGTGGCTGGTGGATTGGATTATCAGAAGAGTTGTGTGTGCTTTTGTGTGGAATTTGCTGAATCTGGTTTTCTGCGGGTGGGTTTGGTCTTCCCAATGAACTGAGCAATGACTGCTGCAACGGAGCCACTGCGAACTTTAAACATATTTAAAATAATTTTAAAATAGATTTGAAATAATTTTTAATATGAGGGATAAGGTTTTGATATTCTTAAAAACAACAAACTAATATGAGGAAATAATTATTAAAATAAAAAAATAATAAAAAATATTTAAAAATAAAATTATCAAATTATTATTAATTATTTTTTTTATTTTTTTAACTAAATAAAAAATTATTAAAATTTCTCATATTTCCTTCTTTCAATCCCCTTTCTATCCCTTTTCTGTTTTTTATTAAAATCTCTTCCCTTCTCTCCCCTTCTATCTATCATATTAAATATAGTCTATATAAAACAAAAAAGAAGTAATTATATTACAATTTTCCAAACACAATCTATATCAAAATAATCACTTATGGTTATATAAGTGATTATTTTCATAAACTATTTTTTTCTATTTATGATAATAACTTATTCTCTCATAATTACTTATTTCACTTTTTCCTTCCTATTATCCACCTAATAATCACTTAAACTCTTAAAATATAAACAGATTTCTTTTCTCAAAATTACTTATAAGGTAAAAATATTTAAACACAAATCACTTTTGATATAAGTATTTATTCTTATAATTTATTATAGATAAACACATAATAACTTATACATAAGTTAATCCAAACACGAAACACCAAAGTGAATTCCAATCTTCGTCTTGCTCGTGTAACGAATATAGCATCATGTTTGGCGTTCTTGCTCATACATATAATCTCATTTTTACCCTGGCATTTATGCTCGGCAAGGTCGATTAATTTTCATGGTAATAAAATAAAAATCATTATATCAATAAATATATAATAGAAATAAAATAAAACCTATACCAATCGGAAAAAAAATGGAAAAGGTCACACTATATCCATTTCACAAATCATATCAATAAAGCTCATTATTCAGTATTTAACGCACATATCTATCTAGGCTTTTTGGCCAAAGTGCATTTCATTAAATTTGAAAATAATAGAAATTAGATTCTTTTTACTTTTAATTATATTTGATATTGTATAACTCAATTCCTAAAAACATAAACTAATGCAAGCATTTTAATCACTCAAGCAATAAACATACATATAAGAGAAGAGTAGTATTGAATGTTATTCTTTTTCATATGTTTATTAATATAAAATAGAATAAAAAGCATAATATCTTGATCATTTCAAAATATTCAAAATAAATTCGCACATATAAATTTTGTAGGTTATCAATTTCTTATTATCAACTATTAAATTACAAAAAATATTTTAAATTAATACAAATATAATAAATATACACCAATTAAAGTTAGATCTTAATAATTTAAAGATGTGTGCCAAAGTACACATTCAAGGGTTATCAAAACATCTTGAAAATAAAATTGACAGAACGAACAAATGTCCCCACAATAATACTGCCAAGAATAAATAGAACGAAAAAAAATCTATCATAGTTGGCCAAAAAAAACCTATCATAAAATTAGGATCACCTCAAACCAATCCTGTTACAATACATAATCAAAGACATAATGCTAATGATAAATTGACACATTATAAAAAAAATAATAATAATAAAGGCATAATACTATGAGAAGTCGTTAAGAAGAAAAAAGAAAAACATGTTGACTATAATTATGAAAACAGCTTTATGAACAAAATAATCATCCATTATTATCCTATCTTCCTTCTCAAGAATGTGATCACAAGCAACTGTACATCCCATCTTCTTTTATATCTTCATTCACAATCCTACCAAACCCATGTTTATGTACCAATGGCATTCATTTTCACTTCCCAACACTACCGGCCACCATTGTTAACTTTCTTTTTGGTGACTGCAGCAACATCCTTACCGGAAGCTAAAGCATCTCCCTTAAGAGGACCGGAATGATTCCTTGAGCTACCAGCAGGGGAATCTGGAAAGGAAAGCCGCTTCTTTGCAACAGATCCTTTTTCAGGTGTCCCTTTTTTATCTGCACTAAATGATGGGCTTTCAATTCTAGACTTGGCCTTAGCTGACTTTGTAGGAACTGTGCAAGTTGAGAGGGCAGATGAGCTTGCAAAGCTCTCGTCATCTCCGAATGATCCTGAAATAGTATGCCTCCGGTGGTACCATTGTGACTGAACACTAATTGTGCTCCTCAAGTCATCATCACGGCCCCAAGAACTTGACCTTGGGTTTGGTGCCCTTGCTTTGCCAGAAGTAGATGAGGTAGATGGGGCCTTTGAAGCTGGGGTTGAAGAGGACCAGTGACTTGGAGGCCGGCTTGATTTTTGGCCAGCCGGAGAAGGCTTGTCATTGAGATTATTATGACCGCGAGAAGTATACAGTTTGGTGATTTCTCCAACAGACATCGGTTGGCTTGCCATGCTCTTTGCAGATGCATGATCACTGCGACCCATTGTGCTTTGGCTGTCCCCTGGCTGGGCTACTATCCATCGATCTAACCAACTCCAACCCCAGTGGGGATTGTTTGGATCCATGAATGTGGTGGGGTTTGCAGAGTTTGAAGAGTTCCTCCACTTTTGCTGTTGAGAAAATATTTAGATTGAAAATTATTTAAATGGAGTATTGACAGTAGGCTTAACCCTATCAACATGAACAATACAGATATATAAACCAGGAGCATATGAATGTGCATAAAGTCATTTTCATAAGCATTGAAGTTTCCAATCAAGAAACAGAATCAAGGGCAATGCCTTCGATGGGAGTGTACAAGTGTTTGCAAGTTTAATCTGTTAAATTATGAACATTACAAAACCATTAAACCATCCAGGTCATGATTGTAAATGATGTCATTTTGACCTGACAAAAGCTAGTTTATTTCTGTAATCCAATGACTTATTCCAACATATTAACAAGTATCAAAGCAAAACCCAGCCCTGACTAGTAATTTTATGAGATTATAGTACTAATTAACATTAATACTTCAAATGAAACACATTATAAATTGTGTATAGAACTGAATCATACTAATATCAATTTTTCCATTTGCATATTTGTAAAATCATTCCAAAAATATCATTTTCTCATTTTAACTTTTTTTCTGCAACTCAATAAGTTGTGGGAAAAAAAAGTGACTGTAAAACTGTAACACAATAGATAACATTTTCAAAACCTAATCCTTTTTATTTAATTCTTTATGTTGATTCCTCTGATTCACTACAATCCAAAATACAAAATATATAGAAGAAGACAGCCTGGTACCTGATGTGAAAATGCATAGGCCAAAGCTCTCTCTCTTCGAATAGCAGCTTCTTGCCTTTTTGATTGCCTTGCTTCAATTTGCTCCTTTGATTGTGCTGTATCATCCCATTCTTCAACGGTCTGCTAAAAATTTTTTCACCCCTTTAATCAAACTACATGAAAGCAGTATTCATTCCAAGCTTTTATGTGAAGATGAAATTTTAGGCATTCTAATCAATGAGGAAAAAAAAATTAAGGCCAGAGACAGGTACCATATTCACTGAACAAATAAATCATTGAAGGATATAAGCAAGATACGAGAACTTTGACCTTTACTTACCAATAAAAAATACTTTAGGTACCTTCACATTTTAAGACTTCCAAGATAAAATCCAAATGAGAAAACAGAGAAAAGGTCAAATACAAAATTAATCACAAGCAATAAAACAGAGGCATAGATTAAAGACACATTCTGAGGCATATCACAATAAAAGTTCACCATATAGCATAGATTGCACCACAACCTGCAGCTATTTTTTTGGTCTGAACAATCTGCAGTTCAAAAAGGAAAATAAACAAAGAGTTCTTACAGCAGCTTGCAACTTCTCGAGTTGTTTTTCATGTTTCTGGTGCAACTGCCGCTGAAGAGCCTGGTTCTCCTCAGACATTCTAGCCCTCCTCTCATGGACCTGAGACTGCAAGCGTGTGAGTGTCTGCATGCATAGTAAGGTTGAAGATGCTTGTCGTTTAACTGATTTCCCTTGTACCAATCTCTTCAACCTCACCAAACCTTTCAAGCCACGCAATGCCCTTCTTGCCTGAAAGCCCCATAACAAGAACTGTTATAAGTAAAATAACTCAAAGCTATTGCATTATTGCTACAACTCATTAATTAATTCACTCCATAATAAATAAAAGGAAGAATGCCTTTTGAAATGCTTACGGCATGTACATGGTCCTATAATAATTAATAAACTAAAATTTAGTTGGTAACCATGAAAGTTAATTTGATAAAAATAAATAATAAGAAAACACTTATTATACAAGAAATTTAAAAATTTTCCAATATTGATGCATTTTTATGCACATCAAAAGTTAAAAGTCATACAAAACTTTTTCTATTGTCCTATAAATTTGCCCATAAAAAAGGGTCATCCATGAGAGAAATCTGCAAATAGGCTTCAACATATATACAGTGACAAGAAATGAACATCGTTGCTTGCTGTTGCTACATAAACAGTTCAAGTTCATACCATAAATCCTCGAAATGCTGTCTGAATTTTGATAGCTGCTATTTCTTCCTTTGACTTTCCATGGTAACAGGACACATTAGTAAGACGAACAACCTCTGCAGCAGCCTGAGCAGCAGCGACAGCAGCCTCTGCTGCAGCGGCTGTGGCAAGAGCCAGAGAATAAGCATAGTTACTCGGCTGATTCTCTGCCTCAGTTAATTTAATATCTTTAGATGGAAGAGCAGGAGGAACAGCAAATGGTGCTCCTTGATTTGGCAAAGCTGCTTCCAAGTCATTTTGCTTGTCATACAATGCTTCATTTGACTTCTGTTTTTTCAGCTTCTATTTTCCCAAAAAAAAAAAGTTGAATTAGAATCTGTTCTGGCGTTTGATTTCATAGGCAGTGATGTAAAAGATATATTCTTCTATTGCTGAGGCATATATAAATATATTATATAGATTTTGAAACCTGATCTTTCTTGGAATGAGGACTGAGAACTTTCTTCACTGAAGAAAACCAAGTCCCTTTCCTCCCCATGTCCTAGTCACTTACCTTAAAGGAAAAGAGAAATCAAATTAGATTTGGAAATCAAACCAAATAATGAAATTTATTTAACTTAAAATCCTCATACTTCAATAAGTGCACAGCAAACATAACTCCTTGCATCAAATTTTAGAAGACTACCACAAAAACTTCAATAGAATCTCCAAATGATAACTTCAAATTCTGAAAAAAAAAATTCAGGATCAACAAATTCAATAAGTACAGTACAATTAAATCCCGCCATCCCAACAGAGAAGGACAATTACTTTCCATCAATCTATCACAACAGAGAAGGACAATTACTTTCCATCAATCTATCTGTGCAAGGGATAAACATAGAACCAATACGGGAAAAAAAAGCCTCAAATGTTAATTTTTCAATCTGAGAACGCTTAATTTCAAAATAAATGAACAGCCCTGTGAATAAGATGACCAGAAACAGAAACTAATCAGAACCCGCCATCCCCTGAAAGGAAAAGTCAAAAACAAGGGACTTCCCGCCAATTTATCAACGTAATAAGCAAATGGCAAAGAACCCATAAAAGAAAAAAGTCACGCAAGTTAATTTATCGATGTAACGAACGCCTAATTTCAACATAAATGAACAGAAACAGAAACTACAAAGAAACATCCTCCCCATAATAATAAAAGTGAGAAAAAAACTAGGGACTTCCCGCCAATTTGCCAAAGCAATGCAGAAAGGCAAAACCAAAGATAATAATGACCAAAAGAACTAGAAAAGACAAATCAATGCTAAAGACGCATTTATAAGAGAAAATTACGAAATAACAAACAAATTCATCAGAAAGAGACCGAAATGATGAGGGAGATTTTCCAATACCTTCGGAGGAAGAAAAAAATCCGAAATCTGCGAAAATCTAGGTCTTTCTTTCTCTCGCCGGAATAGGAGTAGAAAGAAAATCCGAAGAGGAAGACCGGGCGTGCCCGGCGAAGAGAAAGGAGGGGGGGGGGGGGGAGGAAGTCAGGAAGGAACAGATCCTAAGGAGTGAAACTTCAATGGAAGAATTTATTATTATTTAACATTATAAGAAAAGTGGGCCCAACAGATTGTGATGCCTATTTTTAACGATAACAAATATTAGCGACAGCGAACGATCCAAACAGCCTCGCTGTCCGTCTCCAGGATTTGGGTTTACTTTTTCAAACAGGATTAACATATACGCAAGCTTACATTACTTTGTTACATCGTTATTAAACTACTGCTGTTTTTTTTAAGCCAAAAAAGAAAACAGTACTTGTTTTTAAATTATCAGAATGGTCTAATTTCTTATTTGTAAGTTTAACAAATTTCTAGATGTGGAGATTAGTTTCCAAACAAAATTAACTTATATATGTATATATGTTAACGTTAACTGTTTTTTTTATTTCCTTAGAAAAATTAATTCATATAGTTATTAAATTTCATATATTAAATTAAAAGCATATAAATTAGAGCATGATCATACATTTGTATAAAGTTTACATCTACAAATTATGATAAAGGATGGCCTTACCAATAAAAAGAAAACGAGACAAGGAGGATCTTACAAAAGGAAACAAATATAAGTGCCCTATCCTCCGCAATTAAAAAAATATGCACCAATACTTACTTTTTCACAAAAATTTTGCTCGCTTTTTTCTCCTCAGAAAGATGCTTACACAAAGGACCTTGAGCTCATGACTTAAAAAAATGATTATATGAGAATTTCTTCTCCATAATTTTTATCTTCACATTTGACTAAGAATTTTTAGTATTATCATTAAGGAAATTTGTAGACAATGACCAAGGAAAGAAGATAATTGCACCCAAGTGTTATGAATTCCTCCTGATATTTAATTGGAAACCTCCAAAACATTCTGGAGATATCTTACAGAGGCTAGTTCTCTCTTGAGTTATATAGATAATTCTAGAACATTGTGAATTTCTCTTATATATATATATATATGTTTCTAAAGAATTCTTTATAAATATCTAGTAAAAGAATTTAGAGAATCAATCTAGGTCGTGAGAATGAATTGATATCTACCGTCCATTGAAGGGGTGGAAAAATTCTAGAATCAAGATGAGGCCTATATGTACCCCTCCCTCCTCATTTATAACTATCTAGCATTTGAGTGCATTTAAAATTCTCTCAAACTCTCTCTCTCTTTGTATGTGTACTCTTGAATATTCTCTTATTGTTTTATCTTCTCTACTTGAGAGTTTGGCTAATTTGGTGTGAGATCAAGAAGATTAATCAAGTTAACATCGACACAGTTCAAAAAGGGAAAATTCCAAGACCGCGACACAAGTCTCTAGATCCTCATATGTCGTTTTCAAATTTTCAAAGCCATGGGTGCAGTTGTGCTCCTTCTATAGCTCTTGTTTGCGATTTTGTCCAATTTTAAAATATAATATAACTGTCTTTGTTTATCTTCACGTCAAGAGTAATCAAACAATTAGTGCCTTTGGAAAAATCAGGGTCTTAGTTTGTGAAGATGGTGAAGATGAGGTGAGTTGTGGATAGAGTAGTGATTCAAAATTCAAAGCCAAATGGAGCAAGCGGGAGAGAGAGGGAGTGATCCTCTGGTGCCGTCGCCGGAGGAGGTGGATGCTCTGGCTCGTAGCCGGAAAAAAGTGCGCATGGGGGAGGAGGAGGTTGTAGGGTGGGAGGAGGATGAAGGGAAGGGGAATAATGTGACTTTCAAAGAACGACTTTTGGGAATGGATTTTGGGGCTTAAAAGAAAGATAGTAGAGGGAGTAGTGTATTTGATGTGGCTTGGAAGGAGCATATTGAAGGATTGAAGGGTTTCTTCAGTGATGCGAATGGCCAAGGGCAAGGAGCAGTAGCGGAGTTGGGAGAGGAAACTGAAGATGATGACTGTGTTACTATCCATATATCTCAGGATGAATATGAAAGGTGGTGCGCACCGTGGAAAAAATCTCTTATTATTAAATTGTTAGGCAAGACAATTCCTTTGTGGGGCATGAGGCGAAGCTTGGAGAATCTCTGGAAAACCACAAAACCATTCAAAACTAGGGACCTAGATAATGGTTTCTTTGTGGTCTCTTTTGAGGAGGAACAGGATATGAACTTTGTGTATCAAGAGGGCCCTTGGATGATTGCTGACCACTATCTGATAGTTCAGCGTTGGAGGCCTAACTTCGATCCTTGGAATGCAGAATGTAATAAGAAAATTGCTGCTTGGATTCGTATCCCTTTGCTTCCTCTTGAATTTTTCAATATGGAGGCTTTACGTAAGATTGGGGCAGGCATGGGAAAGACTCTAAAGGTGGACTCCATAACCTATTCGAGTGAACGCGGGAGATTTGCACGAATATGTGTTGAACTTGATCTACAAAAAAGACTCAAGTCGTCTGTTAGGATCCTGGGTATAAAGCGTTTCATCGAGTATCAAGGCCTGCATCTTATTTGTTTTAGATGTGGAAGATACAGACATCATAGGGAGGTTTGCACTGAAGGAAGGACGAAATTCACATCAGGTTCTAGTTCTGTGATTAATTCTGAGTTAAATCAAAATGAGAGAAACACGAATGGTAGTATATTCTTTGGAGGATCGGGGAATGGAAGAGAAGAAAAGAAAAATGAAGGTGAGGTCCTAGGGCTTGAGAGTGAGAACCAGAAACGTTTTCGAGAGGAGGAGGAAGGTGCCGGAGGTTCGGTGTCACCACAGAGGGAGAGATTGGGTTCGTGGAATTTGGTTCACCGTTGGAAGTGGAGGCGACCGGAAGCTCCCGAAAGATCAGGGGATGGGAATCAGAATCTGGAGCGGATATCAGGGAACAGTAATGGTGATAAGATTCAGTGTGATCTTCAAAGACTAAATGGTCAAGATATTAAATTTGAGAATAATAAGGCTAAGTTTTCTACGTCCAGTAAAGAGAATCCCAGGCTTTTTGGGAAGGTGTTAACTTATAAAAAGAGGTGGGTCCCAGTGGCTATAAATTCGAATGATATGGAGATAGGGAAAAAAGGAAAAGATAATAGGCATTTTTTTAAGGCTAAAAGCATGGATAAGTCTACTAAGCAGAATGAAGTCAATGCTTTTGGGGCCTTAATGGACTTATCTGAAGAAGGGCCCAATGAAACAATTAATGAGTTTATGCAAAAGAAAGGCTCAAATGCTGGACAGGTACACGGGGAAATTTACGCAGAGACAAAAAATAATATTAGCATGGACAATGAGGGGCAAGTACATGGTGATAATGTCGAGGTTAGTTTCGAGGAGTAAAATTCTATTTCTATTACCAGGGGTTCTAAAAGCGAAGTTACCCCCATTTTGGTTGATCCATGAATTTTTTCTTTTGGAATAGTCGTGGTACTGGGGCTAGATCCTTTCCGGGCCTTATCCGTGAATTATCTAAAAAACACAATATTGATGTTCTTGCTATACTTGAAACAAGGGCTAGTGGCGAGAGAGCTCGTAGAATTTCTAATCTTTTAGGTTTTACTAATGTTGAAATAGTGGATGCTCATGGTTACAGTGGAGGTCTTTGGGTTCTTTGGAATGAAAGCAAGGTGAAAGTTCACGTGTTGGGAGTCCATGATCAATTTATTCATCTCTTTTGTGATAATGGTAATGTCAGATCTTTTCTTACAGCTATTTATGCTTCTCCTAATCCCATTAAGAGAAGAGTAGCTTGGAATGCATTGAAGACTATTAGTAATACAGTTACTGGGTCTTGGTGTATTGGAGGGGACTTCAATGGTACTCTATATGCTCATGACCGTAGATCTCTTCGTAGTTCTGGTTATTTGGTTGATCGCGAGTTTAGTAGATGGGTGGAGGATTTGAACCTTATGGATCTGGGATGTAAAGGGCCTTATTTTACTTGGAAGAGGGAGGGCAGTGAGAGCAGATTGGATCGAATCTTGGCTAATGCATCTTTTCTCCATGATTTCCCTGATGCTACGGTTTTTAATTTGCCTTTCTTTAAGTCCGATCATAGACCGATTTTAATGCGTCTTGTGGAAGGAGAAAGTGTAAGTAATCGCAAGGAACATCCATTTAGATTTGTTGCTTCCTGGTTACTTCATGAAAATTTTAATGATTTTGTTAAGAACTCTTGGCATGCGGATTGGGGTTGGAAGGACAATATTGATAACTTTACTGAGAAGATTGTCAAATGGAGCAAGGATGTTTTTGGGCATCTTGGTCGTAAAAAACGGCATATTCTTAACAGATTGGAAGGTTTGAATAATTTGGCTCATTCTTGCTTTAATCATCAATCTAAAGATCATATTCTTCAGAAGCTTTGGCAGGAGCTTGAGGATATTTTACTTCAAGAAGATCTTCTTTGGGCACAAAAAGCTAAGTGTGATTGGTACATGTTTGGGGATAGGAACTCTAAATATTTTCATGCAAAAGCTAATGCTAGGAAGAAAAGAAACAAGATTGAAGCTATTAAGAATGATACAGGGGAGTGGATCTTTGATAAAGAGGAAATAAAAAATATTGCTCTTGCCTTTTACCAACGTCTATTTTGTGAAGAAGACTCTCAACATAGACTCTTTACTCAGGGTTCATTCCCTATCATAGATGAGAATCTGTTGAGAGGTATAGGAGATATGGTCACTAGTGAGGAGATCAAGCAAGTTATCTTCAGTATGGGAGCTTTGAAGTCGCCAGGTCCCGATGGGATGAATGCATTGTTCTTCCAGAGTCAATGGCATCTTGTGGGTAATTCTATTATTAGGCATGTTCAAGAGGCCTTTGCTAATCCTTCCATCATAGGTGAGATTAACGGGACCCTCATTGTCCTTATACCTAAAAAAGAGCAACCTGAGACAATAAGAGATTTTCGTCCCATTAGCTTGTGTAATGTGATTTATAAAGCTATTACTAAGGTGGTGGCCAATAGAATTAAAAGTATCTTACCCAGGATCATCTCTCCTAATCAGTGTGGCTTTGTTTCTGGTAGGATGGGTTCGGACAATGTTATAATTTCTCAAGAAGTTATTCACTCCATGAAATCTATGAAAGGCAAAAAAGGTTTTATGGCTATCAAAATTGATTTAGAGAAGGCTTATGATCGGCTTCGCTGGGATTTTATCATGTAATGTTTAGAGGAAATTAATCTCCCCCCCTCACTACGGGCAGTTATTTGGCATTGTATTTCTTCTAGTACAATGCAAATTCTATGGGAGGGCAGCAAGACCCAAGAATTCAAACCTTCTCGTGGCATTCGTCAAGGTGACCCAATCTCTCCTTATCTCTTTGTTATTTGTATTGAAAAGCTTGCTCATTTGATCCAGGATGAGATTCTTCATGGGTTCTGGAAACCAATAAAGCTTAATAAAGATGGCCCTCCAATTTCTCATCTTTTCTTTGCGGATGATCTTATTCTTTTTGCGGAGGCGTCTTTGGAGCAAGTTGATATTATTAATAGATGTTTGGAGTTGTTTTGTAATATTTCTGGTCAAAAAGTTAGTCAAAGTAAAACTCGTGTTTTTTTCTCCAATAATGTTAATCACACTAGAGCTCAACAGTTAAGTGAGCAATTGGGTTTCACTATTACTTCAAATTTGGGGAAATACTTGGGCGTTCCTCTTCACCATGAAAGGGTGAAGAAAGAGACGTATCAATATATGGTAGATAAAGTCAAAGCTAGATTAAGTAATTGGAAAGTGAACATCATCTCTTTTGCAGGGAGACACACTTTAACTTCATCTGTGGTCCAATCCATTCCTATTTATCCCATGCAAACATGCAAGTTGCCTCTTAGCACTTGTGATGATCTTGAGAAATGTGCCAAGGGATTTCTTTGGGGATCGTCTAATGAAAGTAAAAAGATACATCTTGTAGCTTGGGATGAGGTTTGTAGAGAGAAAAAGCGAGGTGGCTTAGGACTTCGGCATGTTAGACTCCAAAACAAAGCTTTCATGATGAAGGCGGGATGGGGCTTGATGAGGAACAAGGATGCTTTATGGGCTAGAGTTGTTAGAAGTAAATATCATTGTGGAGAGGATCTAGTCCCAAATATTAATAGAACTCGGCCTGGTTCAAATTTTTGGACTGGTATTAAAGATAATTGGGAGGATGTTAAGCGGGGGACTGAACATGTTGTTACAAGTAGAGGGACGGAAGAAGTCAAATGGAAAGCTGAAAAGCATGGGAATTTTTCTATTAAGTTCGCTTATAACCTTCTGAGACATGAAGAGCCTGATACAGATCCTTTGTGGCAGAAAGTTTGGAAGTTGCAACTTCCCCAACGGTGTAAAACTTTTTTCTGGCTTACGTTACATAATAGACTCTTGACTAATGCTGCTAGAATGAAGCGTGGCCTTTGTATGATGGCTACTTGTCCTTGGTGCAGGCATGATTTTGAGGACAGTTTACATGTTCTCCGTGATTGTTCTGAGGTTAAAGAGGCATGGGTTTCTATCATTCAGCTGAGGTATTATTATAAGTTTTTCAATAGCAATCTTGTGGATTGGTGTAAGTTGAATGTTAATAGGAAGGTGGGAAGTGATGTTGATTATTGGAGAGAGTTTTTTGTAGCTTGTTGCTGGCTTATTTGGAAAAGACGAAACGAGAAAGTCTTCAACGACATAGCTATTGAAGCGGCCATTGTGTTCATGAGAGCAAGAGTGGTGGCTCATCAATTTCAAGAGGCTCGATCCAAGTTTCAGCAAGTGAATATCAAAGGTGTGAGAAGGGTAGAAGAGAGAGTTAACACGATGATCGATGAGACTTGGATTCAAGCTTGGGTGGATGGTGCCTTTTCACATGGTTCTGCGATAGTGGGGTGTGGTGGGGTTTTGCAGAAATATAATGGTAACCCAATTGAAGCTTTCATGCTTAATATCCCACATGGAGATCCGTTAGTGGCTGAGCTTTGGGCATGTCTTATGGGACTTCGTCGTGCTTGGGATGGAGGGCATAGGAAAGTAGTTTTGAGAAGTGATTCGACAGAAACCATCTCGTTGATCCAAGGGACCGATATTGAGCTTCATGAGGATGGAGGCCTTGTGATTGGGATTCGTAACATGCTTCAACGTGATTGGAGGGTGAACTTCCAGATTACTCCAAGGCAGTATAATGAGCTTGCGGATGGACTTGCTAAGAGAGCCCTTGCTTTGTCCCCAGGATTGCATATTATTTCCCATGCAGCTGTGTCGTCTTTTTTGTGGAGTCTTATGTTTTAATTTGTAGTTTTATTCATTTCTATCAAAAAAAAAATCAAGGTCTTTCCATGGAGAATTCCTAATTCGTCTTATATGGTATTGCCATTTATGGAGTAAAAGGTAAAGGGTACATTGATAAGTTTCTGAAAATGCAGTGGCATTATCAATAAGAGAAAAATGAGACAAGGAGGAACCTAAAAAAAAAAAACACTAAATGCTTTACCTTCCATCATTAAAAAAAAAATGTACCCGTACTCATTGTTTTACTAAAATTGTGTTGATAATTTTTCTCTCTCAAGATGTTTACACAGAGGGCCCTAAACCCACGTCTTTAAAAAAAATATGTTTATACAAAATTGTGAAATAAAAAATAAAGATACCATTTTATTTAATTAATGAATATTAAAATTAGAGACTTTCTTCTCCATGCTTTTTCTTTTTTTGTAATGGACTTAAAATTATGAGTATTATTAATAGGGACAATTGCAGACAATGACCAAGGAAGGAAGAAAACTACACCTAAGCTCCTGAAATTTAAAAAACTAATGAGAGCTACCTCTTAGTTCTTGTGTGTAAAAATAATGTGAAATGTGGTAATTATTTTCCTTCCTTAGTCCTCGTCAATAATTTTCATAATTTCAAAGACATAGGTGCAATTGTCTTATTTGGTCCTTGTCTGCGATTTTCCCTAGTTTTTTTTTTAAATATATTGTCTTTATTTATCTCCCTCTCCAAGGTTTATCAAATATTAAGTAGTTTCAGAAAACTAGAGAGTTTTAGTGGAAATTTTTTAGTTCACTGTACGAGGGATCATTGTTTTTGGAGTGAAAGACAAGGGGTACACATACATATTATAATAATGCAGTGACATTGCCAGTAAAATAGAAAATAAGGAGGAACTTATTTAAAAACATCATACAAGCGTTTAGTCTTTTATTATTTCAAAAAAGTCACATTATTAATATTTTTAGATTTTTTTTGTAATATTTCATGCTTAGTTTGTTGTAAGGAACTTATTAATAGGTTACACTCAATGTAATTCTTTGTTGTTAATCATTGATTTGTATTGACCCCTTTATTTAAAAAAAAAAGGACCAATTCTTTTACTAAAATTGTGTTAGGTTTTTTTTTAAAAGGATGTTTACTCAAAGGACTCTCTGTCCATATCTTTAATAAAAAATGTTTATACAAAATTGCGAAATCAGGAAATTTTGAAAGACTCCATTTTGTTTAGTTAATAAATATTATAATTAGAGAATTTCTTCTCCAAAATTTTTCTTCTTGGTACTTGACTAAAAATTATAAATATTATCATTAGGTACCATTATAGACAAAAACCAAGGAACGAAGATAATTACACCCAAGCCCTTTACAATTTAAAAACTACTAAGAAGCTCGTAGTCCATGTGCCAAAAAATATGTGAAATGTCATAATGATCTTCTCTCCGTGGTCCTCGTTCAAAATTTTAAAGGCCTGGGTGTAATTATCTTCCTTCCATGGCTCTTAGCTGCGCTTTTCCCTAATTTTAAAGTATGATATAACTGTCATTGTTTATCTCCGTCTCAAGCATATCAAACATTTTAG
The DNA here is from genome assembly GCA_026686845.1 of Adenanthera pavonina. Lineage (NCBI taxonomy): Eukaryota > Viridiplantae > Streptophyta > Magnoliopsida > Fabales > Fabaceae > Adenanthera > Adenanthera pavonina. Next base: position 43,627,880 of record JAIVEN010000001.1, on the reverse strand, counting down.
TGGCTTTAAAATTCCGAAGTATTTCAGTGGAGAATTTTTGATCCGTTGTACTTGGTATTGTCGTTTATGGAGTGAAAGACAAGGGGTACATCTGTAAGTTAAGACAATGTGGTGGCATTGCAAATAAACAGAAAATAAGACAATAAAAAACTTACAAAGGAATACAACAAAAGAGATTTATCTTCCGCTATTAAAAAAATATACACCGGTATTTATTCTTTTTTTTTTTTCAAAATTGTGGTAGTTTCATTTTCCTTCTCAAAATAAAAAAATATATATTTATACAAAGAGTTCTAAATCCATGACTTCCACAAAACAAAGATGTTTATACGAAATTGTGAAATAAAAAAAAGAAAGATTCCATTTTTTTTAGTTAGTAAATATTAGAATTAGAGAATTTCTTCTCTATATTTTCTTTTCTTTGTAATTGACCTAAAATTATGAGTATTATTGATTTGAAAAATTGCAAATAATGACCAAGGAGGAAGATATTTCCGCTAAGGCCCCTAAAATTTTAAAAACCACTCAGAATTGTCTTGGTCTTTGTGAAAAAATGTGAATTGTCGTAATTATCTTTTTCTTTTCTTAGTTTTTATTTGTGGTTTTTCCTAATTTTAAAATGCAATATCTTTGTTTATCGAATTCTCGAATATATATCAATTATTTTGTGTCCTTTAGAAATCTAGAGAGATTTTTGTGGAGAAATTTCCAATCTATCATATAAAGGATCATTATTTTTTTAGCACAAGAAAAATGGCACATATGTAGGTTATGATAATGTGATGACATTATCAATAATGAAAAAGAGAGAAAAGGAAAAATTTATGAAACATGACAAAAGTGCTTTATTTTTTACCACTAAAAAAGATATGTAAGTAGTTATTCTTTTTTAAAATTGTGTTAGCATTATTTTCTTGATTAAAAAAAAAGATGATTATATAAAGGGCCCAAGTCTCAGTCTAAAAAAAAACAGATATTTATACAAAATAGTGAAATTAGGGAAAAAATGAAAGATTCCATTTTATTTACTTGATGAATATTGGAGTTAGAGGAATTCTTTTGGATGATATTTTTCTTTGTATTTAACTGAAAATTGAGTATTATAATTAGGAAAAAATATAGATAATGACCAAGAAAGGAAGATAACTGGTTTTTTGATTGAAATATAATAATAATAAATCGTAACCGCATATTATCATTTGTATTATTTTAAAAATAAAAAAATGCCTAGCTATATAGTAAATTTTATTAAATAATAATAAAGTTAAGTAATAATGTAATAATAATCATAATACTCTTTCGATCTTATTTATAAAGAAAAAAATTATTTCATAAGTATTAAGAAATAGAGTTGAAGTTGAATTAAGATAATTAATTTGTCTCATATTTTTAAATTTTTCAAAACTTATCCCTACTTAATTAATTTTTCTCTCAATTCCTTCCAAAGATCAATCATTTCCAAAAATGCATCTCGTGACTCTCAATAATACTAATAAAGAAGGGTAATTTCTTTTTTAACATTATTGAAAGTTATGAGGTACATTTTTTAAAGAAATTGAGAAAAAGATTAATTAAATAGGGATAAGTTTTGAAGAAATTAAAAATGTGATTATCTTTATTCAATTTCAACTCCATTTCTTAATACTCATAAAATTGTTTTTTTTCCCTTATAAATGAGACAAAAAAAGTATTACAATTATTATTACTTAACTTTATTATTATTTAATAAAGTATACTACATAATCAGGCATTTATTTTACTTTTAAAATAATACAAATCATAATATGCGGTTACGATTTGTTTTTTAGTTGTTTTTTTTACTTTCAAATAAAGTAAACCGTAACATGCCGTTACGATTTGCTTTATGCAAAACAATTTTTTTTAATTTTTAAATAAATTAGACCGTAATTCGTTGCTACGACATCTTCATACACAAAGGAGAAAAACGGATCATCATAGAAAGTATTATATCTTAGTAAATATTTTTAAAACAGTTGTATATTGATAATTTCTTTTTTGTTTTATTATGTCTCAATCAAAAAAGCAAGATAACTACATCCAAATCCTTTGATGATAAAAAAAACTACTAAAAGGTGTATTGGTCATTGTGCCAAAAAATTGTGAGTTGTTCTCATTAGTTTCCTTCCTTGATACTTATCAATAGTTATCAAAATTTAAAAAATTTGGGCAAAGTTATCTTCCTCCTTGGTTTTTATTTGCCATTTTTGCTAGTTTTAAAATATAATATAGGAAAAAATAGACTTTTGATCCTCATAGTTTCAGTGAATTTTGAAATAGGTCCCTAAACTTTAAATTTATTTAATCCACTCCCTATACTTTTAACCATTAACACCAGTAGTCATCACATTTTCAAAAACCGAGCTGAGATCCCTAGATGTAAGATGACATTAAATTTGGCTTGTGGGAAAAACAAGGTTGCTATGTATTAAAAAAAAAGGTTGCTATCGATGCACAATTTTTTTTTATGCAAAAGAGGCACAATTTATTCTCTTTTTTGTCTCTTTTTTGGTGTTACAATATTTAAAACTCTCCTACATTAGAATATTGTACAACAAAAATATGGTCCCTTAATACATAACCTATTAATAATGTACAACAGTAAACTTTCAAAATGTGGTCCCCTGGATGCATATACTGTCACCTGGTTACACCCCATGTGATCCATTTATGTACTGTTATAATTCAATTACATACCATTAAAACAACAAAATATCATAAACAATTTAAATTTGGACGGCAAAGCAACTGACTTCCCAATTTACATTAAACAATTGCATTTTGTCACATTACAAGATACCTTACATCGACCATACAAGATCTGAATATCATGAATGCTAAACTACACCAAACAACAGCACTTTATTTAAAAAGCCAACCTTAATAGACAAACAGAACCCACTATATCAGACAAACAACCTTATACAACATTGAAACACTAAATCAGTCCCTCATCTCAATAGCCTTTACCCACTTCAATTCTTAAATGCTTTCCATATCAGAAGCTTGATCTTTCTCTTGTCTTTTCTTGTGTCCATCTCTTGTCCATTAATCCTTTCCAGAGTATGCTTGCTTTGACACATGTCCATCTGATTACATCACCATGCCTCTTACTTTCAAAGAAACAATTATCTTTAAGTATCATCAACATAAGACCAAAACAAATAACTCGGTAGAAAATAGTTATCACTGCCTTGCAATTCAAGCGCTGCTCCTATTCAAAGCAATTGAATATTCTACTCCATGAGCAAGCGTTTTCCCATCCTGTGATTTTTCCTTCGTTCGCAAATTACAACCTACAATGGAAGAGAAGAAGAAAAAAATAAGTAGAAGAAGAATCAAGACACCCTTATCAATGAGGAAGAAGGACGAGAACTAATGAACTTAGAACCATAATGATATGTCTGTTTTATATCTATAAAATATCTACATTTAATATTTATTTTTATTTCAAAATATTGTGATTTAATACTTTATGACATAATTCTGTATAACTTAGAGTATATTTACATTGCAAGAATGTTTATGAGCAGTTTTAGCAAAGCATGTCTGAAAAGGAGGAAAAGAATGCTAAAATGCGAACTCATCCGGCCCAACCTTAATTCTCATAAGATGGGATTTTAGCTTTATTTTGATTTTTATTTTCATGTATGGTTAAATTTTCCAATTAGGGATAAGATGTAATTTGACTAAGATTGACTGGATTTATTCTCTTTAGTTGTAATTTTCTAGATTTATTCTTCAAATTATATTTATCTTTTTTATTTGTTCATGTGGATTTTATGCTTGATTACTATAGAGTCTAATTAATGAATAAACTTGATGGACTAAGAAGTGAAGAATAAATTTAGATTTAGAAAGATAAATATGAATAACTAATCTATAGATAAAATTAGGAATTCGTAGTAACTTATTTTGTTGCTTAAATGTTTGATTATGAACTTTAGTTGCGTGAAAGTGAATTGAATCATAATTAAGTAATGATTAATTAACTGAAAGATAATTAGAATATTTTAGAAACAATTGTCACTCTAATTGTGTAAAGTTCAATTAAAGAATAGAATCTAGTTATTTCATAAGGTAAACCTCGGTTTCTTGATATTTGTAGTAACTGAATCAAAACTCATACAATGGTTTGATATCTATTTCTTTCCTTTTTAATTGGAGTTTCTCAATTTGATTGTTAATTACTTTTTGCATTAAAATTTTGGGCTAGTAAATTTACTATTTCTCATGGATTCGACCTCTGAAATACTTCAGAGAACTTTCTATTATTACAATCGACTTTATATACTTATAAGATCCCAATCACCTAATCATACGATTCGCTTTTGCTTTACCAGCTGAATAACGTGGAGCCCTATTTCCGATAATCAAACAATGAACCATGAACTAAAACCTTTACTGGACCCAATCCTTTCCCTCAAAACCTCCTTCACCGGATATAGCCTTATCTTTACCAGATAAAGACCTCGATCTGTCTTTAGCCACAAAATGAGAAAAAGAGGTTTGGCATTCTAAAATTTTCTCATTTTCTCTTTTTTTCTTTTTTAAAATAAAATCATCCTACTTGCCACGTCTACATCTTATGTGTCCTCATGTCACTCATATGTATGTGTGTCAATATGTTACTCAATATGTCAAACTCCGTTAGCCACATAAGTAAGGATTAACTTGAAAATGTGGGGACTAACAGTGTTAATGGCTGAAAATGCAGGGTGTGGTCTAAAAAAATTTGAAGTGTAGGGACCTATTTCAAAACCCACCATAACTATAGGGATCAGAGGTCGATTTTTCCCTATAATATAATTGTTTTTTGTTTATGTCCCTCTCCATAATATATCACACAGTGTCTTTTAAAATTCTAAAAAGTTTTGCTGGAAAATTTCTGGTCCATTATACAAGGAATCATCATTTTTAGAGTGAAAGAAAAAGTGCGATATACATATTATGATAATCAATGACATTGCTATTAAAAAAGATAAGGATGCATCAGTCCACTTATTTTTTTATTAAAATTGTATTAGTTATTCTTTTTTTCTCAAAAAATTGTTCATATAAAGGGCTCCCGGCCTATGCCTTTCACAAAAAAAAATATGTTTATACAAAATTCGTGAAATCGGAAAAAAAACAATTAAAGATTCCAAAAATCAAGGAAGAAAGATAATTACCACAATTTTTAAAAGTTTTTAAAATTTCAAGGACTTGAGTGTAAGTATTATCCTTCAATGGTCATTATTTGCAATGTTCCCTAATTTTAAAATATAATATAAATGTATTTGTTTATCTTTCTTCAGGGTAAATCAAACGTGGCTTCTATATTTTAGGGAAGAATTTTTGGTCTATTGTATGAGGGATCTCAATTTTTGGATCGGAAGAGGTGCACTTATCAAAGTACTCTGTGTCTTCGGCTATTATAAAAAAAAAGCACCGGTACTTATTCTCGTACTAAATTCCTTTCTTAGTATAAGTTGTAATTTCTATAATATCAATTGTAAATGACAAGTTACTAAAAAAAAATACTATATTTTATAATTTATTTTTATTTTATAAAGTATATAATTTATATTTATTTCTAATTATGTTTATTTCTATTTTCCTATTGTATTGTTATTCTATTTTGTATTTTAATTTAATTATATTTTTCTATTTTTAATCAATTTTAATATTTATATTATCATTTCACGAGTTAATTATTATTAAATAACAAAATTAAATTTTTGAATGAATCAAAATTAAATAAGTTTAAAAGTTTAGATATAATGCTTTGATTTCTCTTATAACTTTTTATTCTTTATCTTTTATTTTTATGTTACTCTTTCTCTAAATTTAAAAAAAAAATATAATTAAGAATTCTAAAAGATCATTATACTTGTGTAAGTTAAGATATACATCTATATTACAATGCAAGACAAGCTATTTTGTAAATCTATTTAAGAACTATGAAAAGCTTTGCATATATAGTGCTATAAAAAGATAAACTAAGTACTCAATGTGGATTTGCAAATTTATATTTTATCATGTTAGTTAACTATTACTTTTATATATTTCTTATTTGCAGTCATTACTCTTGTTAAATATGTTAGATGTAAAGAAAATTAATAAATAAATAGAACCATTAAGATCATAGTTTTTTTCATTATTACATTTAATAATGTAAAACATATAGATTTATAAAATATATTTTATATTCATATTTGTTGTATATTTTTACACCTATATACTTTGATTTCATAAATAATATTGGGAGTTTCTTGTGTACGGCGGGACGTGAATTCTAGTTATGATATCAAATATGACATTTGAAATAATAATTATGTGGGATATGAGTCAATTTTTTTTTTTATGCAATACGGGTCAAATCTTTATAATAGGACCAACTTTAAAAAAAAAGAAACTCTAATCCTAGCCTAGCAGTGCATTCACCCATATATTGGGCCCAAGCCCAATGAGAAGGATCACGTGGATCCAAGTTAATAGTGTCCCATCTCAAATTTCCTATTTTAACCTTCACGTTAGGTCCCTTCCCCTGAAGCAGAATGCGGCCATCTCCCGCTCTCTCCTTCGAACCGGCGCTGCCATAACCTCACCCCTCAGTCTTCGGTTTCTCTCTCTGAAGCTACCATCGTACTCTTCTTGCTCATCTTTGTCGGCCACTACCTCGCCGCCGTCGCCAACGACGTTCTGGACAGCTGCTTCTGCTCCTTCAACTCCGTATTCCATCTGGTAGTCTTTCACTTCAGTTTTGGTTCCCCTCTGTCACATTGCCTGTATTAATACTAATTGAGGGGCTCAATTTTTTTGTGTGCGTATAATTTACTTAAACGTAATCGAATAATGAGTATTTTTTAGGAAATAATACTCCATATACTTTTTCATACATTTATTTTTTGAATACTAATGACGTTTATCGGACTCTTTCTCGTTAGCTAGCAATTGCAATGACACCGAAAATAATTATTTTGGATTGAAAAATATGGAGAATATTTAATTGGTGAGTTATTTTATGAAACAACAGAAATTTCTTTTTTGCTTTGTTCGAAGGGATTAGTGCATTAAAGTTCCGTTTATCTGCAGTGTATGTTTTGCAGTTGCATCTTCCTTATTGGAGAACAAATTCTTAGTTATTTTTAAGATATTAAGCCAAAGTAATTGCTCTCTCTCTCTGTCTTTTTTTTTTTGTTAGAAAAGTAACTGCTCATTTGAGTTTGTAAGATTGAGCCTTAGTTGGGTGTTTAGCCCTTCAAATGCATGGAGTCTTGAGAACTTGAAGAAACATAAAAGTATACAAGAATAATCTAACTCAGAATTTGTGACGCTTAGCTTAAAGCGTTATAGGAGCTTCTGATGATTTACTTCAGAATATTTGGGAGAAAAAAGATGGAATAGATTATGTTTCTCGGTAGTTTGCTACATTTGGTTGGAGAGAATTACCACGAACCTTGATAAGGAAACTCTGCCTTGACTAGCAAGATTTCTTTTCTTTACTCCCCCTGCCAGATTTCACCGGCGAGAGGGTTGTTTTAACATTCTTGTTGTGTCCTGCTTTTAAGTTTTTCCTGTCTTTCTTTCCTGGACATTCAATTGTTTTAGAGGGCTCTATTGTTTTGAGTACTTTATCTTTGTATCTTGTTTGTTTGAATTCTCTTCTGCTTTCAGGACGGTTTCTTGTCGTTTCTCCTATAATTTTTCTTTTCTCTTCCATTAATAAACTCTTTCAATTTTTTTTTTCATTTTTAAAAAAGTTTGTGGAGTAAAATATTTGTATATGCAAACTCCATTAAAGGAACTGGACACTTAACAAGATTGTATTGTTGTAAAAAATTTCTTAATTTTTTAAAATATTTGTAATATTTTAAATATAGTACTCATTCAATTATTGAGAATGGTTTACTTTGAAGTTTGAATTAACACTTATAGAATGGTTTCACTTCAATATTTGGCATCAATTCCAATTTCAAGTTGAGATTGTGACAAACAGAGAAACTTGGTATTATTTCCATTTTGGTTTCTCTTATCCAGCATCGTAGTTTTTATACAAGGCTTTCTCATATCTCTCCACTGATGCTGTCCATGCCTATTGCTGTGCAGTAGATAAATCCTTATTTACAACATCTTTTAACAAAGCTTCGTACAATAAATTGTCTGGAATAAACTTTACCAATGTTAAAACCCAAGTGAGAATCAACAATCCTATCTATTGCTTCCTGCTGATTAAGTTTTGTCCTGCATGTTTTGCAGTGAATTGAAATTCTTTGTTGCTCTGGATTGCCTTGCATTTGTAATCTTTTGCTTGGCTTTTTAATTATTCTAATCATAATCTCTTGTATGTTTCTTTACGTGTCTATACGCATGGGCATTGACATAAAATTTGTGTATTATGTTTGTGTCTAGAGTTTCCATTGATATTGTTTCAAAATGGGAAAGCTAGGGAAGAAAGCAAGGAAGTTTGCTAAAAAGAACTTGCAGTCTGTACAAAGAAAAAAGAGGAAGACAAATTCTAAGTTCAAAAGGAAAGCTTCTAAAAGTAAGGATTTACTATCTTGATGTGATGCACATTTCTGTGTTTATTTTTTTGTTATATTATCTTTTTTTCTTTTTTATATTCTAGGTTGACTTCTTATTGTACTTTTTTTGTTTCAGTTCTTCTCTTATGTCTCTTGGTAATTTCTTCTTTCACTACTAAAACGAAGTTGAGATTCTACATTATTATAACATTGGAAATCTTTTATTTGTATTTTTCTGTGATTAATATTCTTCTTTACTTATTGAACTTAATTTATTTATTTTGTGTTTAGATTTTCTCTAAGTGCAAATTACATTTTTGGCCTATGTTAGAGAATAGAAGTCCCACATCTAAAGATAATAAGAAAAAATGAATGTCATATAAGCTTGTGGCGATCCTAAGTAAGTAGCTTAAGCTATTTTGGTGATATGGTCAAACCCAAGCACAAACTCATACTAAACTTAACAGCATATTCACTCATCTTTGCTGTGGGTTTGTACAGCCTCTAAACATTATAGAACTTTTGGTTCAAGGAAGGATTTTGTGATCCTGTGGATGTGTCTCAATGAATGTCAGCTCATGGTTTTGTTAGCCAAGGGGCAGGAATTCTTTTGGGCTAATCTCTTTTTAGCTAATCATCTAGTTTTTATTTTTTTTATTTGCATTGTTTTGGGAGGATTTCTTGTCCTTTTTCAATAGTAGTTATTTCCTTTCTTCTAGTAAGTTCTCGTATTAAAAAAAAGGCTCAGTGTAGCAACTTTCAAGTACTTTGTCATTGTTTCAGACATTTTCATATTGCAAATTTTTTGCTTCACTAAGAAAAACATAATTGATTTTTTTTTTTTTTTAAATCATCTGATGAATGTATTAATCCTATTCTTTATCTATTTGAGCTCTCAATTTTCTTTCAAATTTGATTGAAACAGGAAATAGTGAAGATATTGAGGAAGAGCAAGAAAGGGATTTGATAGATCAATCTAATGGAAGGTAAAAAGGTTACCTAGCATCGCATTAGTTATCCATGCTCACGTGTTTGTTTTTGTAAATGTATGTATGTATCAAAATTTCCTTTACTTTCCTTTCATTTCCTCTTTCCTTATTTTTCGATAAATTTCAAGCATGGTTAGCTATGTCTTTGAAAATAAAGTTCTAAGACTCAGAAAGAATGCTACAAATATTCATATTTTCTGAAAAAAAATTTTCCTTGTAAACAGCTTCTCAAAGATTGTTTGACATATTGATCCATTCTGTTTGCATTTTTAATGATCATTTGAAGAGTGGGCAATAGCATTTCAAAATGTAAGTAAACGACATTGTTGCCGTCCCTATAGCTCTTATATATTTCCCAAAGGGGGTATTCAATGTTTTATATCTCTAGCTTTCAGCTGTCATTATGGAGTTCAGGGATGTGTAGTTCTAATCTTAGACTATGCGCATGTAATTATTGGTAAATGAGCCATGTATGATTCTTTAGTTGCCTAAAAGGGTAGAGGGGAGAAATGGTCAGAAGGGATAACTAAATTGGTGAGAAAGATTTTAATTGGCTAATGTTGTTGTATTGCCATTTCAATTCTTATTAAACTATTAGCTGATGGTTCTTCAGCTGATCTTCGATTAATTACTGAAAATTCATTTCTTATCAGAAACACTGGAGGTGAAGAAATTGATGATGCTTCCCTTGATGCCATATTCAGTGAAGATGACAGTGGGATGACAGGAAATGATTCAGACAGTGATGGATTTCTTTCAGAGGTTTGGATTATCAATTATTATCAAAGCACTTTTTAGCATTAATTTCTTAATATTGATGCACTCTGGGTGTATTTGTGACCAGGACTCAAGCTTTGCATATGCTACTGGAAGCAAAAGTGAAAATGAAAATTTTGTAGGGGGTGAGGAAATTCTTTGCTTCTGATTTTAACGTTATTATGATTTTTTCCCAGGCCTTTCTTGTATTTGATTGGATTTTGATTGAAGTTATTTTCAGACAGCAATGGTGGCAGTGCCTTTTCTATGCAGAACAGAGATATGAATGCAGAACTTGTGAAGAAGACAGAAATATTGAACAAATTGAAAGAGAAGGTAATTTCCTTTTACGTCATAATTGTGTAGTTGCCTCTTAGTACAACCTCTATTTTCTGAACTTGCTCTTTATTGAATAGCAACTGTGTAGATATATAGAAGATAAAAAGAGAGCAGACTCCTACTCTAACTAAAAGATGTAACTCAAAATAAGATAACTTTATCCTAATCAAAATAGAGCACTTAAGTTAATCATATCGTAGAAGCTATATCCGGAAATAACCAAACAAATAATCTTTAATTAAAAAGAAACATTAAAAAAAATTTAATTGAAATAGATGCTTAAAAACACACAATCTTCAACACTCTTCCTCAAGCTGGGTATTCCCTACTTGGATCCATTCTTCTAGGATTGCTTGTTGTTCTCTCTTATATCAAGTCCTATTTGAGCAAGATTTTTTTTAAATGATTATTTTCAATGATACTGTTGTCTTCTCTGTTGGAAGTAAGTTGGGTTGTGAATGCCATGAACCACCATTGCAAATGATTCAGTGTTCTGGTGGGTGATACTTTTCTTACTTGCCTCTTGCCTCACTCCTGAGAAAGTTTCTTTGATTTTCTTTTAAATTCCGCTCTTGCTGTATCTGAACACTAGCAGCATCTTATTTTCTCCCTGTAAATTTATTAAATGGGCAAGGTCTTATCCTGAAATCCTAGTTCTTAAAAAATAGTCAGGTTCTTCATCATTGTATGAAGGAAAATGTCTTTATTTTCATTTTATTTTGAGCCATGGATAGTAAAATTTGTTGCACTTAAAAATCACTATTGTTTTTTATATTAAAAAAATAAAAAGTAAAACAGGGATTATTAGCTTTAATTCCATTTGCCCATAATTATTTTTCCTTAAAAAATATTAGCTTCATGATAAGAAGTTCTGGTGCTCTAACTTTATGCTCATTTTCTCCTTGTTAGATTCTGATAAATGAAGAATCTGGTTTCTTGTGTTTCCTGTCAGTGTTTCTCATTCATCTTTCTGACTTAGCATTCTGCCTGAAATTTTCCAGGATGCAAGATTTTCAAAATTTCTGCAAAGCTATTTTGAGAAGATGGAACAAAGCAAAGATGAACAGTCTGTGAGTTGTTGAATTTAATATTTGATATGAATCTGAGGGTTACTGAGAAAATTGTTGTAGGAATTTTTTGGTGTGCTGTCTGATTTCTTTTAGTATCCCTCCAGTCTCTACATTCAGTATACTAGTTGATTTTCTCCTGTTAGATGTTAATTTTTTCTCTTTTTGTTGCTGTGTATGATAGATGATATGGATTATTTATTTTGCTAAAATTTCACCAAAAGGATAAAGACTATTTGTAGCAGCTCGCAGTAACCACTGGACCAAGGGACTGCCCTAATGTTTATATGATAAAAGGAAAATGAGGAGGGAGACAAGAGGGATTTGTGCTGCAAAAGTTGAAGGAGTGGTTGGTAGTAGTTTTGAGGGATTTTGTTGGATTTACAGCCTTGGAAGGAAGTTAGGATCAGTCTGAAGAAAGTAGTGTGGATAGAACTGGCCTTTTGAAAGCCAGCCCCTTTTTCCTGCTATTTATTGCTATCTTTTGTTCTTCTTCCTTGGTGGGCTGTACTGGGTACTGAGCTTTGGCTGAGTTCAGTCCTTGAATCTTCTTCTTCTTCTTCTTCTTCTATTTTTTTTGCGGGAGTGGTACAGGGTTATATCCTTTTGAATAATACAAAACCCATATTATTCTGTTATTTTCTATCTTTTAGCTTCTGGAGTTGTCTGTGTGTGATTATAACATGGCTGTAACACATCCTAGAAGATAAATTGCTTATGCTTGGTCTAGCATGTGTGATAGTGGCTGAAAAGTGAAATCATTTGGCTAGTTATAACACAGATTCTAGCAACACTGACGCAGTGACTAGTTGGAATTCACAAGTGTGGTGGTTGTGAAGTAGATTGATTGGTACTTTCTGTTCAGCAATGGGTTTGCCTTGGCTCATTGAAGTCCTTTTGGAGGAGTGGTAGGTTCACATGGCTGTGATGCAATAGTTTTGAACATAATGCAGGAATTTTCAGTTATAGATCCAGTTTTTTCTTGGCTTCTTTATGGGGTTTAGCCCTTGGGTCTCTCATGCATTTGCAGAGCGATTGAAAAGCTATGCTGAGCTAATTTTTCTCTCTCTTTGATTTTCTCCCCAATTTATTTATTTATTTTTGGTTTTTATTGGGAGGATGGGTTGTCCTTCTATGTACCATTTCTGTAATAAATTACTTTTCTTTATCAAGAGAAAACATTGCTGGGTAAGTAATTTTGAGAATCTGGAGAATCTCTTGTTGACTCATTTCATGGGTTTTGGGAGGCTTTGAAAGGGTAAGATTTTGTGTAGGTTTGCCACATGCCATAGTTTGGCGTATTTGAGTAGAGAAAAATGCCTGAATCTGTAGGAAGAAACTGAAATCCTTATTAATGTGGGAAGGGATTGTCTTTTTGACATTTTTATAGTGTTCATTTAATGGCATTTTTAAAGGATTAAAGGAATTTTATACAAATATTCAGAGAAATTGGAGGGCATTGCTGTTTTTTTATAATTTTATGTGCTTCAGTTTGGTTCCCCTTTTTATACTCTTTCTCCATAGTTTCCTAACTTCCATTTGTTTAGGAGATTGCTATTAGCTTAATACTGTTAAACATTCATTTCAAGATACAAATGAGGTCATTCAGCCCAGATGGGATATAAGATATCACCAGATGTCAGTTTGTTTAAAGCTTTAGTCTGGAGCATGACAGTTCACTTGATTTGATCATTTATATTGGTGCATGTGATGTTATTTTAAAATTTTCTTTACACATTGTGATTGGGTCAATTGCTAATGCTTAAAATGTGAATTTCCGTACATAAGATATGTATTCATGTAAGTGTCTAGGTAGCTTGTGAAATACTTGGTAGTTTGAACTCTCAACCTGATTGGCCCTTGTGTTTTCTGGAAATTGACTCTTTTTATATCATTTGACAGAATTCAGATGAGGATGATAACAGTCAAGATGAGGCACTGCCAATGAATGAAGACTCCACACATTCTTATGTGGGCATGCTGTTGACGACTGCTTCTGTTGACTCGTGGTGTAAACTGGTCAAAGAGCAGCATAGTGTGCCTGCCCTTACATGTCTCTTAAATGCTTATCGAGCAGCATGTCACTGTGGTTCTGAAAATTCCAAAGTCTCTAGATCTGCCTTATTCCATGGAATTCAAAAGAGTGAAATTTTCTGCAAGATATTGATGTTTGTACTACGTGAGGCTGATAATACATTTAGGAAGTTATTGGGAATATCAAGTTTTAGTTTCAGGAAGGAAACTGTGTTGGATATAAAGAATACAACTAAATGGAAATCTCTAAAGCCACTTATTAAGTCTTACTTGAGGAGTACCCTACTCCTTCTTAACCAGGTTACTGACTCTGAGATATTGGCCTTCTCAACTTCTCAACTTAGAGCTTCAATCATATTTCTGGCTGCATATCCATCTTTACTTCGCAGGCTTGTCAAGGTATTTTACTTTAACATCTAGATACTGGGAATACATCATGTTTTTACCCTTAACAGATACTGACCATGATAGTTTAAGAGAAAACTTCCTGATGCCCAATTTTCAAAGATTAGTGCTAGTGATTAACATTTTCCATTATCAATATTTTCTAAGAGCATTGTAGTTGAGATATAAGAATTATCATTTATATGGAAATTACATTTTTAGGCTAATTTGTATTTCTATGCAGTGTTCTTGGGAAAAGTTTGCTGTATTTTTTGAAAATTGCTTGATATGTGATGAGTTTTGGGATCAATAGTTTTAATTTGAAGAAGAATCAAATCCTCCTTTATTATTGCAGATGTGGTTGGGATTTATGATCTCATGCATTTGTTTTCTCACTGTGTCCTGGGTCTACTTTCATCAACTGTGGAATGCTTTATTGTGGAAGAAAATGCTACCATTAATTTTATAAGGATAGCATTGTGTGTGATGGGCATTCAAGTGAGATGTGAACTCTCCCTCAAAAGCTAGCTATTGAGGTGGGACAATCAACTCACTTAAATGCCCCAAAAAGCATCCCATACTATTTGTTGTGGGATTTAGGCATCTCACACTTCCTTAGTCTCCAATTGACCCTTCTTGGAGAATTGATGCCCCTAAAGCCTACACTCTTTGGCATTTCCCTTGGTGACACCTCACTCAACTTTTTTGTTGGTCATAACTCTCCACTAGTTAGAATCAGCTCTAATACTAATTGATAGGCACTTACATAAGGTGTGGAACCCTCTTTCAATAGTTAGCTATTAAGATGAGAAAACCAATTCACTTAAATATCCTATAAAGCATGTCATACTATTCAGTGTAAGACTTAGGCATCCCTTATTACCTTAATCTCCATCAGTGTGTAAAACCTCTATTTGTATAAATACCAAGTGCAGAAGTGCTTCTTCTTGAAGCAGAATTCTGCTGCGGTGCTGCCAGGCTGTTGTTAAGATAAAGATTACTCATTCCTAGGCTGTTGTTAAGAGATGATTTTTGATGGAGCACAATGGCATCATATGATCTATTTAGCTTACTTCACTTAATAGGATAAAACCAATGTTGTTATTGTTATAGTTTCTATTCTATCTCTTGACAACTTGTAATTTGTAACTTGTTAGCAGATTTTCAGTTACATCAGTATCAATTATACTTTGTTTATAATGTCAATCTCGTGCTAATTAAAATCTGCCTCGCCATTTATTCAAATTTATTGCAGATTGCTGTGCATCTGTGGGCAACAGGTGATGAGTCTCTATCATCACACTCCTTTCTCATTATACGAGACATAGCTTCAGTTTTCAGCTCTAATTATTTTGATTACTGCTTTGTTAAAGCATACAAGGCTTACATTAGTCACTCTCAGTTTGTTGAGCCAAGGTTGTTTAAACATATACAATTTTTAAGGAACTCCTTTGTGGAGCTATGCTCTTTAGACATTCAGAAATCATCTAATAAAGCAATGATATGCATACAACATGTTGCTAAGATATTGCAGAAGGGGTGGCAAACAAAAAGGAAGGTGAGCCTTCAAAATTATTGTCTTTTTTTTCTTTTCTTAACGTGTTCAATTTTTCACTCTTGACTAATAGACAACTTAAGTTGGTATCTACTGAATCATAAGACTTCCATTTGGATTCTGATAGTTTGCCTTCTATGAGCAGGAAGAGGTTAAGAAGATACGGAGTTGGCAGTACATCAATTGCATTGATCTCTGGGTTGTCTTTATAACAATGAACATAAATGACCATGATCTTCAACCGTTGCTGTCTACGATTGTACAGATTATAAATGGAGTTGCTCTCCTGTTTCCTGGGCCTAGATATTTACCATTGAGACTTAGATGCGTTCGATGGCTTAATCATCTTTCCAGTTCTAGTGGGGTTTTCATCCCTGTTACATCGTTGGTGTTGGATGTATTGGAATATAAAATTAGCAAAGACGGTGGGAAACCAGGGAAAGTGTTTGAGCCTTTGTCTGCCATAAAGGTAACATTAGAATGAAAGATGTAAAGTGATGTCTCTATTGCTAGATTAGTTTGGATGTCATTGTCACTTAAATATCACTTGGCTTGTAAACCCAGAATTCATATTTAAATTAGACTCATGCATATTACTGTTCTATTAATTAAGCTTTGAATAATTGCAGCTGCCAAAGCATTGGTTAAAATCACAAGAATTCCAAGAAAAGTGCGTCTCATCTGCCATTGAGCTCCTTGCAGAACACTTTGCTCAATGGAGTTACCAAATATCTTTTCCTGAGCTGGCAACGGTTCCACTTATTTACCTTAAAAAGTTCTGTGAGCTAACTTCTTTTGAGAGCTTCAGACGTGTTCTAAAGCGATTTATTGATCAGGTACACATTCTAATGAAACGGTGCTGTTTCTGTCTCTCTTCCCTAAATATATTTTATATGGAATTTCAACATCCAAATAAACATTAGGCAGTCCAAAAGAATGTAGGAACTCTAAAAGCACATAGTAAATTTGCTGTAATTTTTCTGCAGCCTGTAATCAAACTCCTTGGGAGCCTATCTGAACTTGATGTCTTTTCTAAAAATTTTTGCTAAAAATGATATATTTAATATTAAGATTGAAATAAATACATGCAAAGTACCACTTGCCTAGCAAGCATCAATTACATAATCGAAGGATACAATCATTTGAAAGTTTATGTTGCTCAAATCATTTTCTCTGTCTTGATTTGTTAATGTAGATGGTAGATTATGATCAACGTACCCAACTTTTCCCTTTTTGTTTGGTCCCATTTTTCTGATGTTCTTGGGTTGAGGTTGGGGCTGCAGGTGGAGCTGAACATTGAGTTTGTGCAGAGGAAAAGAGATGATGTGACTTTCTCACCAAAGGATCAGCAGTCTGTTGAATCATTTCTTCAGGTCCTTTCTGTCTCTCTCTTCTTATTCCTGGCTGAATCCATGCTTTTTGGCCACTGGTGTAACTTGGTCTAGTTCTATGGTTATTTTTGCAGATTGAAAAACGAAGTGGCAACACCCCTTTTACACATTATTATAAGAGCATCCTGGACAAGGCCACTTCCAGAAAGTTGATTTCAAGAGCAAAGGTGCTGTTTGCTTAGTCACATCCTTCTTCAGCCAATTAATGCTATTTATTTTTCTAGTCTGTCTATGCTATTTATTGTTTGGGCCAAAAATTTAGGGTCAGTGCTGGATGATGCCATTTCCACCTGCTTGAATTAATGATCTAATCCTTGCTGCTTGTGCATGACTTCAAATTCACAATCCATCTAGTTTTTAGGTTTGTTATATTTAATGGAAAAACTGAGATGTGTAAAGTTCTCAGGGGTAGACAATGGATTTAATTTGTTAGCAACCAAAACGTCTAGGAAGAGACACTTTTGGAGAATTGTATGGATTTAATTTCTATTTTAGTCCTCCTCAACGACAGATGGATCAATTCTCAAGTTGATTCTTGATAGACTTTCGTTCTCATTTTGGTCCCTCAGTTCAAAGTCCTTCCAATCTAGTTCTTCTATTAGTGAACTTCTAACTTCACGAATTTATCCATTGACTCTTAATGATGCTACATTACAAAAAGGGGAAATTACAGCTAGGAATCAGTAGAGTAAATTAATTATAAAGAAAGATTTTAGCTGATAAAAAATATTAAAATATATAATACTAATTAGTAAAATTAGGAGAATGAGTAGTAATAAGTCCTATTTTGTAATAAATTTATTATTTTGATCTCAAAATATAATTTCCCCTTACAAAAAACATGTCATTTTCCCAAATCTGTTTGCAAAGTTGGTGATTCGCTAATGGAAGGCTTGGATTGACCGGATTATGAAGCATGAGGGACCAAAGTGGCAATGGAAATCTGTTAACCAATTCAAGAATTGATGCTTGGTGAAGGAACAAAATAAGATTTAAGCTTTAGATGGTATTTTCTGCAATTCGATCCCTTTTTTATCTTATCTGAGCTTAGCCATGGTACTTACTGCAGAGTCCCAGCAAACAAAATGAAAAGAAAATGCAACATCTAAATGGCATGTTGGATGTAACATCTACTGATGGACCCCAGAAAATGGTACACCTTTCACTGAATGGAATAAGAAACTGAAAAGGGGGAGAGGAAGAAAATTATAATTTGAAGAATTTTAGTAGAATTGATGTATGTTTTGATTCTTCGCAGACAAATGAAAGAGATGTTGCTTTCGTTGTCTACTTGATACACATTTGGGTTTAGAAACTGTCATTGTAAAATGGCAATGCTAAGAACAAATACAATTTTGTTTTATAGATGATCCAGTCAATATTTTGTAATATCAGTTCTAGGCTCAGGGTTGAGTGTATTTTGAAAAATGTTAAAAGAAATACTCGAAGCAGAACATCAAAATGAAGTTGAAATTTTGATATTGCTGATAGCTGTAGAGTTGTGTGGCCAATATCTCTTTTCTCGTTTTACTGGATTATGGTGGCCAATTTTGCTTGGAATTATGTATGTTTTTCATGGCCTTTTAATGCTGAGATTATACTTGAATCAATACCGTTTGATTGGATGTTTCTGAATTGCCATGGCTGAAATTTTATTTTCCTCTTTCTACTATTTTTACCCGCTTGCCGTGTTAGAGGAGGTGAAATTTGTGTTTAAGTTGAGATTAGCTGAAATGTTGTGTGGACCAAACTAAATTGAACTTTTGGTTCTTTCACGCACTTTGTTTTGTCCCTCAACGATTGAACATGTTTATTCATTTGAATCCTCTGAAGATCGTTTGTTTCGAAATGGTTCTTACGTTTAGCTTGTTTACGGACACAAATAAGACAGGATACGAGGCTTGACTGGGTGGGTAAGTGATGTTACCATTAAGTGCCATTTGGTTTACATTTTTGTAAATCAAACTGTGATGTTTAATAATCATTTTCTCATTTGGCCATTCTTTTCTTTGAAAGTTATAATAAAATGGAAGGAATGAAATATATTATATCTATTTTCTTCTAATATTACCCTTATTCATAAATTTAAATGAAAAGGTGTGTGAATAAATTCTGGTTCTTTTCAAGTAAAGAAATTTTTTTATAGCTTTTAGTTTCTAATAAGAACATCTTCTAACAACAACAATAACAACAATATGTTCTTCCATAATAATATTAGTAAGAAAGTAAAAATTTTATCAAACAAAAAAAATAACTAAATAATCTTAAATTAATGTTGAAGTCTTCATCACAATAATTACTAAGTTATTATAACGATATTGCTACAAAACATATAAATGACTATAAAAAAGAACACACACCAACTAATATGGATAATATCAACAAAAACATGGTAAAGAACTTGGAATAAATTATACCTAAATGTATCTAAAGTATGTAAAATGTGATTAAAACAATTTAGGCTCAGAAAGACACTCTATAGTAAGATTATCTTGTGGTGGGAAGCGTGAAAAAATATCGTGGGGTATACATATATTTTTTATAGGTTTAAAGAGTAATTTAGTAATTAAAATAATTATTCTTAACTACTCCATCCTTGACCCCAGTTTGGGGAACAAAAAAAATTGAATTTAGGATAACTTTAGAGATCATTCTTTATCATTCCACTCTCTTTGAAAAATATCTTCCAAACAATAGTTCAATCCATAAAATTATTTCATTTCATCCTTTCCATACTAAAAAAAAACTCCCAAATACACTTAAAAATATCTTCCAAACAATAGTTCAATCCATAAAATCATTTCATTTCATCCTTTCCGTACTAAAAAAAAAACTCCCAAATAAGAGTAACATTTTGATGGTTGCATGAGCATATAATAAGCCTCCCATGGTTTGTTAAACGTTGAACGTTGAAGACATTGAATGATTTAAGACACTAGAATATTAAATATTAAATTATTTTAATTTTTAATTTGTTTTAGTTGAGCGAACTAATATTCGTAAATCACTTGATAAGGAGTTCACATTTTAAACTCATTAAATTAGGTGGGTTAAAACGAGCTGGTAAGCCCAATTTATTTCTTGTGATAGATTAGTACCTTTTGTTTTAAGAAAAGTATATGCACAATTTATTTATATTTTTAATTTTTTTAACCTTATACTCATGTTCTATAATGTAAAAAATAAATAATTATATCACCAGAATTAAGAAAATAATTATACATCATAAATATATCATAAAAAGAGAATTTTTTTCACAAATACTCTCATTTTATTTTCCTCGTAAATCAAAATTGCAATAAATCTCCCTCTCACTTAACTCTTATCGTAAAAATAATTCTACTTTAATCATAAGTAAAATTGGAAAAAATATTATTTAATTAGATAAAACTCATTTGTTTATGATATTTTAAAACAAAAAAAATTGAGAAATGCCTCCTATATTAGGGAGAAATATTCTATAAAGACATTTACAATTCTCGATCTAAACTCCTAAATTTCTTCTGGCAAAAATTTGGATCTTGCATATATTGTGCCAAATTCTTGGCTGCTTTTTGTCTAGAAAGAAACTAGATTGTTGATTATCTCACTTGATAATCCTTAAATACACTTATACAAGTCTGTATTATTATATTATATGAGTAATAAATATATTATATGTAAATTAAAAAATTCATATCTAAAATGACTTGCATATTAAGTTATTAACTGTTTTAATCAAAATTTTATGGGTGAGCTATATTCATATAATGGTGTCCGTTCGTCTTGGAAACTTGCTATTTTTTCCCCTTGAAACCAAATAAAATAAGTGTACCAATCTTTTTAAGTTTTTATTGAGTTTAACCATTTGCTTTATTTATGTTTTTCAGAAAAAGATAAGTAAAACTTAATAACTAAAAAATTTTATGACAAATTTTTTAAAGTAAAAAAATTTAGATGAGTTAGATTTTAAAATGAAGACACAGGGCTTAATAAGCTCACAGTGAGGCAGTGAGGTCTTGACACTGGCATTCTAACTCTTTCGCATTGGGCCAACTAGTGTTAATATTAAAAGGGCTTTTCAAATTATGCCTAAAAATGATTAAAATACTTTGCATATTTTTTAAAAATTTTATAAATATTTTGTAAATATTATAAAAGTACAAAAATTTAAAAAATATATATGATGCACTATTCTTCTTTTTCACTAATTTTGTTATTTTTCTGCAAAAAAATAATTTAAAAAATCCAAAGGCACGATAATCTCTCGCTGGGTCAACTTTGGGAAGCTCTAGGCACGGTCTAGCACGTGCTTGTCTTCACGCCTGGCAAATTTGCACTTCATTACTATTTCTGCATCCTAAACCCAACGACCTCAGCATTTTGCCAAACCATATGTTCTTCCTCCTTCCCTGATTGCCATCACTCAGCACCACCTCCCCTCCCGCCGGTGCCGGAACCTTCCTCTTCGCCGGAACATTCCTCCGTCTCTGCCTGCTTCTAATGTCACTCAACTCCATCTCCGCCGGCAACCTCATGGACGGCGTTCCAAACAGAAACAAATGCCACCTTCTCTTCGTCGCCGACCTCATTAACGAAACCCTCCCCCTGTAGTAGTTGTCCTTCAAATTCCTCGAATCCTTCGATTCTCGTCCCTTACTGAAGGTGGAATCGCGAGATGTGGCTGGTTTCAAACTGTGTTTGGTTGGGATCCGTGGAAGAAGAACGCTACTATCATCACCGTTTTGGTTTAGAGTCTGGCTCTGTTTTGCGTCGTCCAAAGGTTCTACATAAGGATTGATGATTTTACCACAGAAGATGATGTCTCTCTCCATCGTCGACGCGCGAGTCGATTCAGTGAAGTCTTCACTGATGAACTCGAAGAAGTTGTCTTCGTCATCGGCGTCGTCTTCTTCTTTAGAATATGAATAATCCCATTGAGCTGAATCGCCGGTGATTGGAAGGTCAGAGAGGGAGAGAGTCTCTTCTGCTTCAAATGGGTCTTCGGCATCCCTATCAAAGAGAAATTCTCTGGCCACCATCATCTAGAACGAAGGATCAAACCAAAAGGTATGTGTCTGTTTATGGGTATATGAAATTGATTCGAACAATCTGCTTATTCTGTGATGCTCAAATTTGATAAGAGAGCAGCATGGTGTTCCAAATATAAATATATGGAGAGAGGAGAGTTAGTAGGGTGACGATACCTTCTAGATGACAAGAAATAAAGAATGAATAAGGAGGACACTTGGCAAGAGGTTTTAGTGTTTGAAAATTTTAGTTCTTAATCATCTAGAAGAGCAGGCGTGGAAAAGGTTAATGGTGGTCCCATGGTTAAGGATCAGGTATTGGCATGCATTGGAAAAATGCTTCTAGATGAAGTAGCTTGGGAACCGCCCTCTTTCTGATCACTTTGTCAGGATATGCCGGTATCAATGTGGTATGCCCTTTTTTGCTGGATGTGTGTATTTAAAAAGAAAAATTATAGTTTAAATTTAAAAAAGAAAAAAACAAAAAATTTTAGTTGATTACATTTTGATTTATTTTAATTAAATTAATTCTAGTAACCCACAAGCTATTATATGTTTACTCCTCTTCACAATTGTCAATCATTTTTCCCTGGGATAGACCAGAACCATTCTCATTCCCTTCTCTCTTTTGGGTTACTTTCCATTGATTTTGTTTTGATATGCCTCATTAACTTGTGGATTTAAATCCACACTCTTATTATAGGGCATAAGTCGTATTTTTATTAAATGGGCCAATTTTTGTTAGCAAGATAGATAGTGTTTAATTTATTTGTAGCAATATGGTGCTAACTCATGGCAAAGATAAAGTAAGATATGGGTAATATCTAGAATTCATACTCTTCTGATTTAAACAAAAAATTATTGTGTTAAAACATGAGCAAACCAAAAATTGGTGAATGTGGTTGGATCTTAAAATCTACTAGAAAAAAAATTGATAAAAGTCATTAAAAATTCATAAAAATTAGATGAGTTGACATTGAATTGATTAAAAGAATAATTTTTTTTCTTATACAAATTAGAAATTTAACATGTAAGTGCTACTTAATTAAAGTAGATTATGGGATTCATGTGTGGCATGAGGAGCAAGCTTACGCATGGTAGGACTTCGTATGGATTTTATAAATATAGAGAATAGATTTTATACTTTCATCTTTTAAGTAATTAGTTAGGGTTTAATTTGTGGCTTTGTGTATAGCGCAAATCTAATTGAGAAAATATCTATCCTTCACTCTCAATATTCCAAGAATAATTAGTTTATGATGAAAAATACTCTTGGTCAATATAAGAAAAATAGAATTTATAGATATACATAATAGATTATTTCTCATTGATTTATTATTATATATTAAGTATTTTAATTTTTAATTTTTATATATTTTAAATATCACTTTACAATTTATGTATCAATTCAATAATAAAATATTGCATAAATTCATACCTTATATATTAGTTCAATTTGATATTACCAACTATTTCATATTTGAGCATCTTAGGTCCTAAATGGGGATGGTTATGTCAGTAATTTTTTCTATCCATAATTTTAGTTTAATCACAATTAGATTATTATTAAGTGTAGTCTTCATAATTTATTAATAGTGTATTTTTTCTCAAATTTCTTGTCTCCCTTGTTATTTTTATTTTTCCTTTCCACATGGCCACATTGGGTATAACGTTTTTATCCATTCAATTTTTTCACATATTTCAACAAGATTCAGTTTCTTTTAAAAAAAATTATATGTTTGAAAAAAAAATTGTTCTGGCCAACAAAAAAAATTGTCACCTTTCCCGCATGGTGCAGAAAAAAAATATCTATTATTTGTAATCTTTAAAACATTGTTAAAAATCTTCATAGTGACGTTTTAAGTTACTTTTAATGTACCTGACATTTGATACTCGGTGGATCCGGCATATATTCAACATATTAGACTCTTAAAACTTTTTGCTTATAATTATAAGTTATAACCAATATTTTTTTGGTTAGTTAACCAAAAATATAAATACACACACCCATGTATATAGAGAGTAAATGATAAATGTTATATAATTTGATAAAGTTTATAGAAAAATTGTTACAAAATGTAATATTTTTGCCCATTTATGTATAACTAGTTTTGGTTGTAAATTGTTATAAAAATGGCTAGTTTTTCTTTTGCTAATTACTGTGCTGATGTCTGCATAGCAATGGCCGAGACTTGGATTGTTCATTCCACTTTTGGGTTTAAAATATGAATTCGCTTATGCTTAATCTATCTCGTTATTATAAATTTTAATTATACACATAATTAGATATTAACAATGGAAAATTATAATTTTAAGATCATAAAATAAAATCCTAAAATGAGAAGAGAAGACTTGAGTTGGTATGTGACTTCTGCAATTACCTGCACATTCCCTCAGAAGGCAGCAAGCTTTTGTAAAAGTTAGAAGGAATAATTAACTTGTAATAAAATTGACATTTTGAAAGAATTATTCATGTACTTCGAAAAAAAAATTAAGGACTAAAATAAGTGTACTAAATTTGATACTAAATTGTTAGTGTTAAGGAAGTGAAAGTAACTGTGGGTTGAATATGATATTTCATAGACTATTTTTAAGAGTGCATTTTGCCTTTTTCTGGTTGTCTGGTAGGGAAGAGAACCCAGGATATTAAGTATAGCTAACTTTGTCCATTTTATATGCTAGTGAGAAGACTAATATTCATTTTATAATTTAATTGCTACAATGGTTGAACGTTGACATATAAAATCTGGGGGTTTTTTATTGTTAGTGAAATTGATGTGAATAATTGTTGGGTCCTTTATAAAGTTAACTTTATTGAAAAGATGTTCCGTTAACTCAATTAAAAAATATTTGCTAAAAAAACCTCAATTATAAAATTTATGTAGTTGAAATTTAATTTAGATGACTTATCTTTTAAATTTTTATTATTTTTGACATTTATAAAAAAAATTATTTAAAAAAATTCATAGTTAAATATTTTTTTATTTATTTAAAAATGAAATGTCAGCATTAAAAAAATTGTTTAAATTAAATATAATCAATTCAAACTTAAAACTTTTAATTGAAAAAGTCCTCGATTAAAAGGATTCAAATTACCTTTAGCAGACAAATTTTTGCTTATCAAATCTGGTTTAAAAAAATCCTGATGTTAGCTTAATTTTATGAAGGGTGGATCAAAATTTCGGATGAGTGAAACTTTTATTATAATTATTCACCTCCCTGGATTGTCTCTGCGATCTATTTATGCTTGCGTTGCAAGAAATCAGATTTATGACTATGACGTTCATTGTTTTGGGGTTTAAAATCTGAGTCAGTTTCTATATACGTAGTTTAATATCATGTTTTGTATTTTTATTTATCTTAAATATACAAATTTTATTATTTAAGAATTATTGACATGACAGAAAAAACGTAAGATAATGTTGTCTCCTTCTAGGTGAAAGGAATATTCAACTTCATATTTGAATAGTCAAAAAAATCATGGAACAAAAGAAACGGCAATGAGTACTAATGTTGACCTTGAAACTTAATTACTGGAGGAACCTTCATAGTCCACCCATATCAAACATTAGGAAGCAATTAGGTTTCTCTTAATTCCAACATTAATTGATTTTGCTGTGACTTACAATTAAAGGTGTATTTTTAGTTGATGTCCCTTTGAAACACTCAAAAATGAGAATAAAATGTTCTAGAACATGTTAGAAATTAGTTGTTTGAATTTTACCATTAAAAAGTATGGATTCTTTTTAATATATTAGATTAGATCTACTAGTAAATGCAATATAGTTCATTACCGTACGGATTAAATTAGGTTAATTTTTAAATTTAGGACTAAAGCAAGAATTTGAAAAAATATATATATGAATGATCAACTTGAAAGTTGATCAATTTTCATTTGCAGAGAATAAAAATAACATATTAATCTTAGTTTCATGAATAAATTTGAAAGGCAAATCTTGAAATACTTGTACTACGCACTTGGTCTATTTAAGCCAAATGATTCGAAATTATTTTTATTTTTATTTTTATTTTTTTATCGTAAAATTATTTTTATTTGATTATGAGTAACTCTGAATATAAATTTTCATCCATTCAAGTAAAAATAAATTTCGGGGTTTTGTTGCCCGTCGGTTTGCGTTTCTCATGTGTCAGCAAACCAGTCATTTTTCTTTTGACCTGACACTCGACAGCACAACAATAATGAAGACACTGGAAATAGCTAAGAATTTTTTCTTAAAAAAAATCTTACGGATGGATGGCGCAGAAAAATCTTATTAGTCAATATCAATTAATATAAAATATAAAGTATAAAATTTTTTTATTAAATTTATAAGTTGTAGATAGTTCAATTCATTTTTTTTAAATATATAGATACACAAATGACTCACCTAGTTGATTGAATTTAGAATTTATGTTCATGTAACTGAAAGATTGAGATCATGTCTCGCTAAAAGCCACCTGATTCATTTGGCGCAGATACGAAAGCTTGAACCAAATGAAGCAATGTGTTTGGACTTTGGACTTAATGCCCGTTTAGGAATGTTTGCTTAGTTGGAATCCATTGTTCTCAGCATAAGTGGGCCTTAACCAATAACGAAAAAGAGTCAGAATAGGCCGAGTCAGGTGGGGTATTGTCTACTTTTTTTTTGTAAGTTTAAATGAGTTAAAAATCTTATTACCTATTTGGCATTTTTATGAGGCTTGATTGTATAAGTTAATACAATATTAATATATTATGAGCTTATTACATATTTAGTTTGATATAAATAATGTATTGTATGATAGGTAACAATAAGTATGAGAACTTTTGGATGTGAGATAAATGACTTTTCTATAAAGATAAATTTTCATCAGGAATCATCATTAGTTCATACTGTTTGATTTGATTTTAAATGTTTTGACAGAACATATACAAAAGGAAATTTCTAAATGTATACTCTTAACGAATGATATAATTTTAATTAAGACCCAAAAGAAGATGTCAACTTTAAACTTTTGCTTTAAAGACACAGATTTTGGAATCAAAAGGTTCCTGTTTGAGTAAGAATAAGACTAAATATATACACTATAAATTTAGTAAGATGAAAGTTAAAAATAATTCAGAGTTAAAAATTAGAAAGCAAACTATACCATAAGTATCAGAGTTTATATATTTGGGTTTGATTTTACAGAGTGACAGTAGAATTAATGGAGATGTTATGAATATAATACAAACTACGTAGTTAAAATGGAGAAAAGTTTTATGAGTTATTTGTGATCGTAAGGTGTCTATCAAGTTTAAAGAGAAATTTTATCGAACTGCTATTAAACCAGTGATGCTATATGGTAGTGAATATTGGGATTTGAAGAGTCAATAAGAATATCATATAAGAGTCGAAAAAATGAAAATGTTAAAATGAATGTATGACCATACAAAAATGGATAAAATAAAAAAATAATTGTATATAAGGAAAAGTTGGAGTTAGTAATTATCGAAGAAAAATGATGAAAAATCAATTAAGGTGGTTTAAACCTATATAAATAAGAGAATTGGAGAAGTCGATGGGGAGAGTTAATCAAATAACTTTTAACCCTATAAAATGGTGTAGAGGGAGACAAAAAAGGATATTGATTGAGGTTATAAGACAAAATTGTTAGCAAGGCTGACTTCCCAAGAGGGGGGGTGAATTGGGAAGTTTGAAATTTTTCTGCACAAAGTGAAGTAAGTGAAGATATCACAGTATAATGAAAGCAATGCGTAAAACAGAGTAAGGTGAAAAATAAAGATAAGGAGAAATGAAGTTAGAGATTTATCCTGGTTCGGTCTATTCACTTGACCTACATCCAGTCCCCAAGACACCTCTTGAGATTTATCCACTATACAGCAAGAATTTCAGTGGGCTTCTTGCTAAAGCCACAGTACATGGGTTTGCTCTGTTTCTGAGCTCTCTCAAACTCTTCAAGCACTTTCACTATGTGCTTCCCAATTCCCTTGTGAATATCCCTCACAAGTAAACCTATCTTCCAGATGAAGAATAGATTGATTACAATGAAGTAACTCTCTTGTAAAAGAGTGGATGTGAAAGTTTAAGTACAAGTTTTGAAGTTAAGAGGGTAAAAGCTTTTGAGAAAAAGATTCAGCAGAAATTCGGTATATACAAGTTTGATTTTGTTACCCACAACTTCAAATGATGTTGTATTTATAGATTTAGGTCTCAACTATCCGTTAGAGACTAAATCTATCCGTTGGAGAAGTTATTCAACGGTTACTCTGAAAAACTATCCGTTTACCAACCGCATTTAATGTTTCTGACATACTGAAATTCGAATTTTGGTTGGCCAACAGACGAATTTCGAAGGAACCGAAGATTAAAGCTTCCAACATTACAGCACGAAGTTCGTCTGTTCATGAAGTGAAATTCGAATTTTGAAACTTACAAAACATTTTCACAATGTGACATACGAATTTTCAAGAAGAAAGTTTTCAGTTAAGTATGAACAGTGTTTTCAATTTTCTACAGTGCCTTCGAAATTCGAATTTTGGATCCCCAAAATTCGTCTGTTCATTGAACGTTTAAAGAGACACAGTAGATAACTTTCTTCGAAATTCGAATTTTAGAAAGGCGAAATTCGTCTGTCAGAGAAACTCTTTTTAGACTCATTTCATCATTCGAATGTTGCAAGTTCTTATCATTCGTATGTCAATGTTTCATTTCAATAGACTCAAGAACTTAGCTTCTGAAATTCGAATTTCAATGCTCAAAGTTCATCTGTCAGAGAGCAGTTTTGAAACTGAAATCACTCTTGATCTCAGGTGAACTTTAACATAGTTGCAGACGAATTTCTTCAATTTTCTCAAGTTTTGTTTTGTTTGAAATTCAAATTTTGAAAACCCAAAGTTCGTCTGTTGTA
This sequence comes from Adenanthera pavonina, assembly GCA_026686845.1. NCBI lineage: Eukaryota > Viridiplantae > Streptophyta > Magnoliopsida > Fabales > Fabaceae > Adenanthera > Adenanthera pavonina. The sequence goes on along the minus strand of JAIVEN010000001.1, from coordinate 43,598,940 downwards.
AAGAAGCATCTTTCAGACTTATATGAAAATTCGAATGTTGGAACTTTAAAATTCGTCTGTCAGAGAGCATTTATCAAACTTAATTTCATTTTGATTTCAGATGCACTTTATCATAGTTTCAGACGAATTCCTTTGATTTTCACAAACTTGAAATTCGAATTTTGAAAGTGTGAAGTTCGTCTGTTACAAAAGGTCTCTTTTCAGACTAGATGAAAATTCGAATTTTGAACAACCAAAATTCGTCTGACAGAGAGCAGTCTCTTCAGACTTATTCAGTTTTAGCTCGAAATTCGAATTTTCAAAGGCAAAATTCGAATTTCTAACTTGACAGTTCAGTTTAAACTCTCAACCTTCGTCTGTTCAAAGGTGTTTTTCAAATATTAAAAGATTTAGCACAAAATCAAAGTTTGAAAACATCTTTTCTTTAAATCAAAATCTTTTACCCAATTATACCAAAAACTAAAGATCCTACAAGAGATCTAACAGCAAATACTTAGTAAATCTTCACTTGAAACAGCTTTGTTCTTCTTTGATATCTTCAATCCAAGCTCTTGAGAGTTGGTTTAAAATCATCAAAACTCTTGATTCAACAAAAATCTCTTGATAAATAATTTATTTAAAGAGATAGTTTTTTATAGAATTTAGTAGCGTCATATGATTTATATAATTGAGCTCACTTAATGGGATAAAGTTAATATTATTGTTATTATATAAGTAATGTATTGTATAAACTTATACATCATCAACTATATGCATCAAAATAATGGATGATTTAATTAGGCCTAAGAAAGTGAGGGAAAAAAAAGATCTGATTAAATTTTGATGTATTAGTCTATTTTCTTATTTTACTAATGAACCCTTCCTAAAGCCACACACCTCTCTTTGTCCCTTCTTTTGGTGCAACCCACCAAATGTTCCTCCACCACCATTGTCAGTATGCCACACACTAGCCACCACCTAGGGGTGTGCATGGGTCGAATGAAGCCAAGGTGTGTGCATGGGCTGAATGAAGCCCAGGCTTGGTCAACCCTGCCTAGTTGGAAACCAAGTTCACCCTCGACAACCAGGTTTTATACGGGTTGACCTAATCACAGAGAAGCTGAGAAATCACGCACCAACATAAGGCAAAAAAACTATGATTGAATGAGGAGGAAGATGATGATGAGAATATATCTACAAAAAAAGAAGATAAAGATTGAAAAGGGAAAAATTCAAATCTCAAAAAATAAACCAACAAATCCAACAAAATTAAGAAAAGATTAAACCGGAAAAAAATACAAATCTAAGAGATCCCAAAATTTGAGGAGCAAAATGGCTAGATGTTTGCAACAAATTTGAATGATCTAGCAGAGCGGGGGCTTGGATGTTTGCAACAAATTTGAGATGGTTTGCAATGGATATGAGAGAATAATGGAGTGGCAGAGCACGATGGTTCAAGCACAATAGATCTGAGAGATGGGAGCATGCCTTTGATTTATAGAGATTATGGTGTGGGTGTGATATATGGAGATTGGAGCATGAGTCTTAGGTCTTTGATGTCTAATAAAGGAGAAAAGGGAAAATAAGAAAAAAAGAAAAGGAAAAAGATGAAGAAAATAAATGTTTCAAAAACACTTACAGGAGAGGAGAGGGAAGAGACGTGTTTTAACTAACTCTTCAATGCTTTTTTTTTTTTTCAATATCTAACAATTATAAAATTATTTTTATTTTAGATTTACATGTAAAAAAATAAAATATATTTAAAATATAATAATAAGATAAAATTAAATCTGAACCGTGCCATTCAAAACTGCAATGAAAATTTGGTGTGATGGGCTCCGAATCCAATTTCGTTAGTGGGTGGGTTAATGGTACTCCAGACTACAGAAGCAATCAGAGCTATCTTCGAAGTCATCATGGCTAGGCATGATTTTGAACTTGACTTTTTTTTTTTTGACATATATAATTTTTATGCTACTAAAAATAATATTTTTTAAACTGATAGATAATGCGAATCAGACTATACATGAATTTAAATTTATATATTAAAAATATATAATTATCTTAATTGCATTAAAAAAACATAAAATATTATATTTTAAAAAATAAACAGCATTTTTATCAAAATAATTAATTTTTATCATACGGTGTTGTATATCATCAAACATAAGATAACATTATCTTTGTCATAAAATAAAGTATTATCTTATATGATATAATATTTTATATATTGTCAAATCAAACACATGGTTATTAATGAAAATTTATTAGGTCATATCTTATCCAATCTTATACTATCAACTCCTATTTTATAGAATGTGCGCTTCCTAAGTTAAACAAAATATTTAGTATTAAAAAAATCACATAAAATAGTTGCATAATAGATTTTTTGTCACAGTCCCATAATAAATTTAGGTAATTCATATTTATTTTTTTTAAAAGAAAAGCACAATATCATTCTGTATGTATGTACGTATGTCAGAGGAGATCTGCCTTGTTTTTTTTTTCCCGGTCAACAGAGGGGATCTACCTATTCTCAGGTAGTGGTTTCGCCCGTGGATACATAAATAACAAAGTAAATGAATCACTTTACGCCTGATGCGTTGGGTTACTCAAAGTCTAGATGTTCCGGTCAAATTTAAAAAAAAAAAAAGGCCTAGCTCATAAAATTAAATGCTTAAAATTTTTATTTAAGCTTTAAAGTTTATTTACACTCGATCTAAACCAATTAGCAATTAGCAATTATCAATGCTCTTGATAATACAAAATATAATAATAATTAGAAAAAAGGATCGGCATATATTTTACATATTCTCATATTTAATAATGATAATACTCCCTCCAATCTTATATATATATATATATATGATCTTTTATCCTGATTATAAATATAAGACCATTTACAATATATGAGGTAGTATTTATTATACATTTCTAAAAAATGTCCCTATTTAATGTATTCAAAGAGAAAGAGATAGAGATTAAATAAGGGCAGTTTTGAAAAAATATTAAAATTTTCAGAGAAAGCGAGATAGTTAATTAGTTTTAATTCCAATTATTAATCCACGTGATTCGCTTAAAAGGGTCTTATATTAAGGATTAGAGGGAGTACTATTATAGTACTATTTAAGGAAAAAGAAGTTGAAGATTCAACTCTTATTCTTATGGATTCTCAACTTGTGATTCTTCTTCGAAGGCAGTTTTCGTCGTCTCTAAGTATTTGAAGCTACTATACTATCTTTTTAATTTAACGTAGGTTTGTCAACAAAACGTTGAGCCTCTAAAGTATTCATTCTCAATTCCGTGGCTTGGGCACCAAGAATATAATTAATTAATTAAATAATATAGTGGTAATTAAATCCTCACTATGAAAATGCGGGATTCCTTTGTTATGTGGGGCTTAGCTTAAGTTTATTGGGGTGATTTTACATTTCTCATTAATTTAGAGAATATCACAGAAAAAATTATAAATTTAATCAAGAAAATATATCTTCAAAAACTTATAAAAATTATATGGAAGGTGGAGTTTAATGGGTTCAAGTTTGGATTTATTGGGTTTAATTAAAATATTGGAATTTCAAAAAATTTTGAACCGACGAATATGTGAAAGATTTAATAAAAATTCAGTACCCTCACATGTAATTTTATTTTCTCCAAAGTGAAGCACTTACATGAGGCTTGCCCAAAGGAAAAATTATTTTAAAGAGTCTGTAAGAATCAATATTTAGTTTGAATGAATATAAAAATTATATTTAGATTGAAGAATCACTGAATCAAAGGATAATTAATTAACCATTATACTCTCTTTAAGAAACATCCTAATATCTGAGCAACAAAAACAATATAATACAATTTTTAACCTTATATTTGGATAAAAAAAATTAGAACAGAAAATGAGAGAGAAAATATATTTTCCTCTATAGATAGTAAAAGAAAATATGAAGAAAAAAAAAGTGATAAAGAAAAAGATGCGTGGACTCAAATGTTTTCATTCCGAAATTTTTTTTAAAAAAGTAGATAGAATTTGGAGAGAAAAAGAGTCATCATAGCCATATATTTTTCCTAAAATTTTCTTTCTTCTTGATTTTCTTTTGTTTGTCAATGTATTAGGAGAGATTCTTTATTTATTTTTCTCTTCTCTCTATTTTCTGTACCTTTTTATTTTTTTCTTCACTCAAACAAAGCATAAAAGTTAAGATTATTATTAAAGTATAATTCTCATAATAAATATTATCTCATGGATTTTTTTAGAGTATTTTTCCCAGTTATAAGTGTGAAATTGAATTAAATTCTTTCTTCTGGTAAAAAATATTAAATTCTTTCTTAAATTTTATGAATCACATAAATTTTATTTTACCACAAATTGCTGTTTCAATTATGAGGGGTATTTACGGATAAAAAAATGAAGGGTATATATATTTGATTAAAAACTGGGATAAAGTATATTTTGACATAACAATAATAAAAATAATACAATATTTGACAGCTAATAATGTGGATGGGCATGGGTCATCATGAGCTCACTATAGAGACAAGGTCTGATAATTAGGCATTTGGAAGGGGCAATGCAGAAGGTAAAGCATATTATGTCCCCTCTCTTGGCATGAGCGTTTCACTGAAAATAACTTAATATTTTTATAGTGAATATAATAATATAACAATATTTTAAAAACAGATTTGATAGAATAATTATTTTATTGGTGATTAAATATTTAACAAGCACATTATTCTCTTAGTAAATCGTGTGATCCACTTTTACTGACAAGTTGAAATCTTGTGATTATCATGAATGATTCGGTATTTTGTCAAGATTTAACCAGCAATCTGAGGTGTCTCCATCCATCCCATTTTATTCGTGTTTTTAAAATTTTTTATACAAACTAATAAAAAGTATTAAATAACTTAAATTAGGATAAAATTTAATAGTATTTTATTAAAATATCATAGACCTAAATGGTAAAATGACTTATATCCTATTTATCACTATTTTTAATGAAGAGTAAAATAATAAAAAAGATAATTAATATTTCATTGATAATATAAAATAATACTCTATCCAATTCATATAATAAGGCATTTTGTATCAAGTACACACATATTAAGAAAATTACTTTTTTTACATGAAATTAATGCAACAAATATCAATATTTCCTATTTTACCCTTTTAAATACTCAATTCTATTATCATTATAGGATTATAAATGAAAAACAAAAAAATTAAAAATAAGGGTAAAATATGAAGAAAAATATTTAATATCCTATATTTTGGATAAAAAATTTTTCATATAAAATATTTTATAATATGGACCAAAGGAGGTAAATAATTTGAAACATTTAAAATTTTTTAAAATAATAAATAAAATAAAATGAAAGTAGCACTAGCGAAGAAGTTGATAAGATAGTATTTAAAATCAAATATAGTATATCATAAATAAAATAAAATAAAATAAAATATTCTTTTAGATGGGTTTTAAATCTTAGCAAATTTAAAATTTTCAATTGTTTAGTTAAATAAAAGATATAAAATATAAAAATAAAAATAGAATTACAAAGGCATCCATTCCCTTGCACGGCGGCTAGGGTTATGTTTTAAATCAAGGCCACATAATCAGAAGAGGATACAACAGTCAATTGAATTTTCAAGAAGGGTAGTCTGGTGAATAGAGAAAAGAACTTGGTTTTAGGGTTTCGTTTTGAGGTTGCCGCCATGTAATCAGAAAAGGGTATAATTGTCAATATGATGTTTTCTTGGGCCCAAAAAAATCCACACTCGTTCTCTTAGTATATAATCCCTCGAACCACACTTCTTCTCGCTTCTCATGCTCTGTTTCCTGCTTTTGCTCTGTGCGGCTAGGGTTATAGCATCTTCCTATCTCAGGTTCATCCCCTGACTTCTTGCCCTTTCTGTATCTATGGCTTGAATCCTCGTTCGTTTTCGTTTCCTTAAATGATCTTACATGCAGTTCTTTTTTTTTGCTTATAATTCAATTTTCGGATCTGATTTTCGAATGTGAGTTCCTTTTTTTTGGTTAGACGTTATTATGCAATTCTGTTAGTTTTTTTTTAATTCCTAGTTTCTGATTCTTAATTTATATATGCTTTTTCTTGTCATTTTGGGATTTTCGTGATGATTTGATTCCAATAAGGAGCTCAGATCTTGAAGATAGTGGATTATTTTTCATGAAGTGTTGTTGGTTAATGAGTATCGATCTTATTTGAAGACGATTGGGAATTTCATTGGGTTCGTGTGTACATGTATTCTTCTGATAATCAGATGCTGTTTGTAAATATTAACTTTCGTGTCATGCCTAGTTCGCTTGATCTGCCAGAATATGAATCTGAAGTGTTCTCCGTACTTTGGTCTGTATTATAATCTGACAACACGTTCATCGTTTGGGACTTGCTTGTGAGGATGAAAATTATGGACTTTCTCCTTTTTTGTGTTTTAATTGTGTGGTCTTACTAGATTCTTAATGTTCCTTCTTAGCAGTTCATCTTTGTTCGAAGTTTAGGCGTTATGGGTAAGGAGAAGGTTCACATCAACATTGTGGTCATTGGACATGTCGACTCTGGGAAGTCCACCACTACTGGCCATCTTATCTACAAGCTTGGAGGTATTGACAAGCGTGTTATTGAGAGATTTGAGAAAGAAGCTGCAGAGATGAACAAAAGGTCATTCAAGTATGCGTGGGTGCTAGACAAGCTCAAGGCTGAGCGTGAAAGAGGAATCACAATTGATATTGCACTTTGGAAGTTCGAGACCACCAAGTACTACTGCACAGTCATTGATGCCCCTGGACACAGGGATTTCATCAAGAACATGATTACCGGGACATCTCAGGCTGACTGTGCAGTTCTTATCATTGATTCAACTACTGGTGGTTTTGAAGCTGGTATTTCCAAGGATGGACAGACCCGTGAACATGCGCTTCTTGCATTCACCCTTGGTGTCAAGCAGATGATTTGCTGCTGCAACAAGGTATCTAACTTGGCTTTCTTGGTGTATTCAACATCTCTTGATATAAGTACATTGATTGTTCCTTTAAGTAACTTCTTAATGTGGTTTGTTTTTTACTCTCCAACAGATGGATGCCACCACTCCCAAGTACTCCAAGGCCAGATATGATGAAATCGTGAAGGAAGTCTCCTCCTATTTGAAGAAGGTCGGTTACAACCCTGAGAAGATTCCATTTGTCCCCATCTCTGGATTCGAAGGGGACAATATGATTGAGAGGTCGACCAACCTTGACTGGTACAAGGGACCAACCCTTCTTGAGGCCCTTGACCAGATCCAAGAGCCAAAAAGGCCCTCAGACAAGCCTCTTAGGTTGCCCCTCCAGGATGTGTACAAGATTGGAGGAATTGGAACTGTTCCTGTGGGACGTGTTGAGACTGGTGTTTTGAAGCCTGGTATGGTGGTGACTTTCGGTCCTAGTGGACTGACCACTGAAGTTAAGTCTGTAGAGATGCATCACGAGGCCCTCCAAGAGGCTCTTCCTGGTGACAATGTGGGATTCAACGTTAAAAACGTTGCAGTGAAGGATCTCAAGCGTGGCTTTGTTGCCTCAAACTCAAAGGACGATCCAGCAAAGGAGGCTGCCAGCTTCACATCGCAAGTCATTATTATGAACCATCCTGGCCAGATTGGCAATGGTTATGCCCCTGTGCTGGACTGCCACACATCCCACATTGCTGTTAAGTTTGCTGAACTCTTGACCAAGATTGACAGGCGATCTGGTAAGGAACTGGAGAAGGAACCCAAGTTCTTGAAGAACGGTGATGCAGGTATGGTTAAGATGATTCCAACCAAGCCTATGGTGGTGGAGACTTTCTCTGAGTATCCTCCACTGGGTCGCTTTGCTGTGAGGGACATGCGTCAAACTGTGGCTGTGGGAGTCATCAAGAACGTGGAGAAGAAGGAAGCCACTGGAGCCAAGGTCACCAAGGCCGCACAGAAGAAGGGTGGCAAATGAATGGTGCGGGCTGGTTTATCAAATGAAGACTATTATTATCGTTACAATAAATGTTTTCCCATTGGTATTTTGTCTGTCGAGAGTCTATGTTCTAGGTTTATTGTCGAGTCCTTACCTTCGTCAATCACCTTCGGTTCAGAGAACTGGGTGCTTGATCGACGGTGGCGAGGCTTATTTCGTCTTTCAATTCTGCATGCGTGATTATATTTTTGAGAGTCAGTTTTGAAAAATGCGGTGTGATATAGGACCATACTTGAAACACTGCAGATTTGGATATCAATTATCAACGTTTTATATTTGAAGTTAAGTTTTGTGTTTTAATCCTTTGGATCTGTTATTAATTTTTTGCTGTTGTCTTGTGCACTACTTTTTTCCCAATTTTTTAATAGAAAGTTATATAATTCTCATAATTAGAAGTTCTAACATTGAATTTTTTATATGGGTATGGTCCTATATAAAGATTAGATTAAATCAAGTAGTGACCTTAATTTTTCGTCGTTGACCAGATTACTAAGGGTAATTGTGATGCCCAGTGCCCACCCCTGCTTTCTTATGGATCTGTTATTAAATTTTTGCTGTTGTATCGTGCACTACTTTTTTCCCAATCTTTTAATAAAATGTTATATAATATTCGTAATTAGAAGTTCTAACCAATGTGCTGAGAACTAGATCAGGCGGTAGGATTGTTGGACTATAATGACTTGGTTTTCAATTTTAAATTATTTTAGGGTTTAAATTATTTTAGGGTTTGGATTAGAAGGAATTGTTTTGAATCGGCTTTTGAGCAGGGAATCAGAGTTAATCTGGGACCGGACGATTTTTTAAATTGGGTAAAATTTAACTTAAATTTAATTTTTTTTATCAATTATTAATTATAAAAATCATTAAAGAGTAAATCACTATTTTCCTTTTTATTATAAAATTACTAATTATAAAAATGAAATTTTTTTTTGTATTATATTCTTTCTGTCTCAAATTATAAAAGAATATTGAGACTCTTTATTTATCCTAAAATATAATAAACATGGATAAAATTTGTGGAGTAATTAGTATTATTTTTCTTTTATACCATTGAGTAATAAATGTTGTATTAATAATTACTAATAATTAATTAGTCTTATTTCACACTTTTGATGCGGATAATTTTGAAAAAAAATTAAAATTGTAGTATAATTCATAAGTTTAACTACCAAAACTATTTTTTCTTGATACAGATAAAGTAATTGTTTATTTTTTATAATTGAGAACGGAGGAGTATAGTCATTTTATAATATTATGGTTATATAGTGTTATTATGTTAAAATATTTTAACATTACTTTCAATGATTTAATATTATTATGTAAGCTTATTAACTTATTATGAACTTAAATTATTTAAATTTATTCTCTTAACAATTTGATATTTTATTTTTATACATATATTATTATATATAATATTATTTTTATTTAATTATTATATCACCGTTTTAACCGCTGGTGTAACCGATTAAACCATAAAAATTATGATCCGGTGATATTTTCGGTTTAACATCTGGTCCAATTTTTAAAACATTAGTTCTAACATTAAACTTTTTTATATGGGTATGGTCCTAAAGATTAGATTAAACCTAGCAGTTACCTTAATTTTTCGTTGTGTGATCATATTACTATGGGTAATTTTGTGATGCCCAGTGCCCACCCCGGGTCTTATTTCCATTCGTGGCATGGAATGCGTGTCCCCTCACAATTTACTATGCCGCCCTTTTTTTTTTTTTAATTTTATTAAAAAAAAACTCTCTCCTTCCTCATAAAATCCACACTTACCATGCGTGGATTTGGCCTCCACGCATGAAAGCGGCTCTCGTTCCCACCCCTACTTTCTTATGGGCTAAACTCATTGTCTATTTGACTACAAATTTAGGGAAAATTTGTTTACCGAAAGCTTTAGAACATCAACAAGCTGTATACCAAATGCAGCTGTCCTCTTGTCATAAAATGTGTGTTTCTTCTTTTTTTTAATAGAATTATTTAGTATATGTTGCTATTGATCCAAGATGGAATATTATTTGTTCAAATGAAGGTAGCTCTCTTAAATAATTTTTTTTTATCTATAAAATTTCAACTCAAATCCTTGGGATATTTTGTTGAATCCGCATCCATTAATTCCTAAATCCTTAGAATACTTTGTTGAATCCACATATACATGGATGCTCATCAAGATTTAAACTGTTTAGATCAAACTTGAATGTTCCACTTTGTTTCGTCCCTTCAACTTTCAGGGCATTGATATTTTGTCTAACCATTTTCCTCCATCATCTGTGGACATGTAGCTGGCGAATTTAGAAAATCCCTAATTGCGTAGTCCAATACACCAAACGGTTTCTACATTTGAATCAGAAACTTGTCTAAAAATGCTTTTCATGTTTGTGTTCATGTATTTCGATCATTGAGCAAGCTAAACATGCACAGACAAACTAGAGAGAAGTAAGTCTGCGGAGAGTTGAAAAATTGAGTGATTTCAAGCCAATTTAAAAAGAGATGGGATGAAGAGGCCGAAAAAGAAAAAAGAGTGATGGGATGAGAGCTAAAAAATCCTCACGGAAATGTCCTCAAAGTTGCTTTCTCACAAAATAAGAAGAAAATTATCTTGTAGCCTTGTACTTTACAGAAAATCTAAAAAATAAGTTGTACTATTTATATAGTATAATAATTTATCATAGATAAATCTATATGTTGATATATTGATTGATTTTGCTTCCCTTAGAATCCTTCTTGCGCTGCTATACTAGACATACCAATACTTCAGTTCTATTTCCACATTCATGATAACAAAGGCAACATTAGGGATCAATTACTATCATATGATATCAATGTCAATATCAATACTAATTAATATATCAATACCATTATAAATTATAAAATTTATAGAGAGTCGCATTAGTCAAAGTAGTGAGTGACTCATTAAGTTTCCTATGGTCGCATGAAACCTTGCCAAATTGAAATAAAACCCCTTCACATACGAGCACCATTTAAGAGATGACTCAGCTGCACTGCTAAGAATTGTTCAATCAACAATCTAAATTGGATCTTCCAAACTTTTTTCCCCCAACAGTAACATTAAAAATTAATATCTTGCCGAAGAATTACCAAAGAAAATGACAAATTAGTGCCAGATTCACAACTATTGACGAAAGGGATAAAGAATGAAGTAGAAATCCAGAGGTGCAACAAACAATCCTCATATCAAATGTCGCAATACCACAATAAAACATATAGCTAATCAAATCGTTTATCCCAATTAAACATATAGCTATCAGATCAATTGGAGATTCAAAGAGAGAGAAATTCAATACAAATGGTGCCACTGATCCAGGGTCACAGGGCTGCTACTTTCTCCAACTATCCTACTGGCAAAAATCTTTGAACTTGCATAGATTGTTTCGAGTAGAAATTCTTGGTCATCATATCATGCATGTATAATCTGCAAATTAGGAACTAACACGATAGGCTGTTAAAGCTCAATCCTGGCCATTACCTATACATGCACAATGTAACACCAAAGAATTTATTATGTTTCAAGTCACAAAATCTGGAAGCAGACTCATGATTCATTGTGATCAGCATTTTGCAGGGTCAGTTTCGCTAGAAGTTCTTTATTTTGGCAGTGCTCTGTATCAATAAAGTAAAACTTCCCACTGGCCTTAAATGTGACAAAAGGCCTATTGGTTTGTGGAGGGCGAATATCGGCAAACCTAATAATCCTTGGAGTATAAGCTGCCAACCAAGACATCATCTTCACCTCACAGCTATCTGAACCAGGCTGCCACCTGAGTTTGTGTATGTAAGGACTAACAAACCAGTGTAGGGCAGCAGTTGTAGAAGCACTGAAGAATATAACAGTTGATGCTACTGCACCCTTTAGGATGATGTTTGTTTCAGGGGATGTCATGAAAGTTATCACAGGCCCCAGAGATACCGAGAGGCAGCAAGTTGAGAGAGAGAGAAGCTTAACTTTCTTGATGGTGGATGAGATAGGACCATAATAAACAACTCCAGTTTCCTTGTCATCTTCCCCATATTCAGATTGTCCTTCTCTATGAGGTCCAATGCTGATCTTCTTGTCTTCATCTGTAGTGGTGGCTTGAGATGCCCACCTCTTCTGGGAAGCAACAAGCAAGAAAGAAGATCTAGAAGTAGGATCAGCACTGATTGGAAATTGACGTGCCCAGGATCCAGCACAATGATAACCTGAAGCATGGAAACAAACATACAAATAAAAAAGTCAATAACAATGTTGTTTTTAAGAAAACCAGACCTATACAAAACCCAAAAGGGTTAATTCAGTTGGTAAGAGGAGATAATCGTAAAAGACATTTCAAGGCACTGAACTAAAAAGGAGCAGCACATAAATACAAGATCAAACAAATTGTTAAGTTAGATCAAAACTTTCTAGAACACATAATTTATAGTGGAAGGAGTATATAGCAATATATTTAATGGGGGAGGATTTTATGTGGAAATCCACTAGATCCAAAATATGTAATTAAAATAGTCTCAAATAGGGAAGAAGCAAAATGGGACAAATAAACTTGAGACAGAAGTCTGCCATGTTACAAGCTTCTGACATAAACTTAGTATTCAAGAAGAAAGATAAGATTCCTCAGATTTGATGGCCGAAAGGTCAGGTATAAGTTTTAGGCATCGGAGCACATCAAATATTCATATTGGAATGCATAAATAACTACTTTGTCTAGATATTGACTGTTAACTTCGTGTTCAGTGCAATAATTTGATCTACTGCATAGAGTATTAGATGAATCAGCTAAAGTAGGAGCTTATGGTTCAGAAGATGAATTGTTTATGTAATATAACTTAACGCCTACTGGTGCACATCAAGAATCCTTTTAAAATCTAGTCTCACTTCCCCACAGTTCTTCAGACTTCAAAGTCATCCTTCCTTCTATAACGGCCATAGAGGCCTAAGCTTCTATTATGTCACAGAATTTTTGTACGAAGAAACTAAGGTTAAGAATAGTTAGAGGTCCCTGAACTAATTAATATAGTAATTATGCGTTGCATCTACCAGTAGAGGATGGATTAGTCCATCATAGTCATGGACCATAATGATAATCATAATAATAAAAGGAAATCCTAAAGTATTTTCCATTGAAGGAGAATTAAGAAAATCCCCATCTCTTAGCAGCAGAAAGGATATACATCAAATCAACACTATCCACAGATGAAAAGGTGATGGCAACTGAAACCACAAATCTCTAGCCACAAGCCACTATGCTTGCTGCAACAGACCATAAATCCTGATATTTAAACAATCTGCTGGTTAAACAAATAATTCACAGACACCAATTCTAAAGCATCTTTCAGTATCCATTGCATGAGTTTTTACAAATACATGGGAAATCCATTGCCTCAAAAGTTAAAAGGCAAAGCAACGAGTGTCCTGTTCTGGTCCCAAACATTTGTCTTGTCATCAAATTGATGTTGATCAGAAACTCTCTCGTGTGCTTGTATTTTTTTTTTTCGTCCGGCCAGATATTCAAAAGACAACGTTCCAAAGCACATTGCCCTTTTTTCCTGAACCCAAAAGAATTTCAATCTTGACTTTGAAATTTGAATGCTAACTAGCTAGTGCCTCTACCCCATTCCGTATAATATCATTAGTAAAGAGAATCCACAAAGAGCTATTGCAAGGTGGTCCGTATAGGAGTAAAGTTCAGAACTTTTTGGTGTGAGCAAATCAATGAGACTTCAAACTGCTTAAGAACTAAGCATAAGCAGTTTCCAGTCTTGGGGAGATGAACGATTGAATGCATATTAGAAAATTCAAAACGTGCAGCCAGAAAGGAACGTGAAGAAGAAGAAGGATAAATGAAGAGAACCTGAGATGAATTTCCTGGAAGATGGGTGTCTGGTCTGTGATCGAACCAAATTCAGGAGAGACGCTCTTGCCATTGTTCCCACAGTCCCACTTCTGGCGTGTGAGCCTGAAGTAGTGGAGCGAGGGATTTTGTACTTTTCAGTCAAACGAACGATTTTAACATATGAAGCCAAACATCAACCCGGGCATTTGGTCTAGTGGTATGATTCTCGCTTAGGGTGCGAGAGGTCCCGAGTTCAATTCTCGGAATGCCCCTCGTTGTTTCTTTCTAATTTATCTGTAATAATAGTTACTTATGTTAAGTGAAGACAAAAACTTCTTTCTAATTTATCTTTAATAATTACTTATGTGAAGTGAAGACAAAAACTCTGAATTATATATATCGGAAATTACAATATAGGACCAACATCCTCAATATATTAATTTTAAGATCAAGAAGTTCTAAAATTAAAAAAAGAGACCTTAAATCCTTAAAGCAAATTAAATCGAATTCTATATTACCAAAATACCCCCACCTTATTTTGTAACTTAATTAGTTGTCCTAATTTTGTAATTTATGTTTTCAATTTTAACACGAAAGAATCAGATTTCAATTTTATAATAATCAAAGTGGCTCCAAGAATTTGCAACTTCTTCTTCCAATTTTACAACTTTATTGTTTTAATTTTACAACTTATATTTTAAATTTTAACACGAAAGAATTAAATTTCAACTTTAAAAGCATTAAAATGATTCAAGGGATTTGTAACTTCTTGTTCATATTTTGCAATTTTCACGTTCTAATTTTGTAACCTATATTTCGAACTTTAACACGGAAGAATCAGATTTTAACTTTATAATCATTAAAATGACTTTAGGGATTTGTAACTTTTTGCTCATATTTTACAACTTTATTGTTCTAATTTTACAACTTATATTTCCAATTTTAACACGATAGAATCAGATTTTATTGTTATAATAATCAAAGTGACTCTAGGAATTTGTAACTTTTTATTCTAATTTTGTAACTTTGTTATTTTAATTTTGCAACTAATGTTTTGAATTTTAATATGGAAGAATTATGTTTCAATTTTATAATCATCAAAGTGACTCTAAGGATTTACAACTTCTTTTTCTAATTTTACAACTTCATTGTTCAAAGTTTGTAACTTATGTTTCGAATTTCATTAAAAGTATTTTGATAATATTGATTTTGATTTAACTTATTTTAAGATTCTAATGTCTCTTTTTCTAATATGCAATTTCGTTGTTCTAATTTTACAACTTATATTTTCAATTTTAACATAAAAGAATCAGATTTTATTGTTATAATAATCAAAATGACTCTAGGAATTTGTAACTTCTTGTTCTAATTTTACAACTTTGTTATTTTAATTTTGCAACTAATATTTTGAATTTTAACATGGAAGAATTATGTTTCAATTTTATAATCATCAAAATGACTCTAAGGATTTACAACTTTTTTTTCTAATTTTACAATTTCATTGTTCAAAATTTGTAACTTATGTTTCGAATTTCATTAAAAGTATTTTGATAATATTAATTTTGATTTAATTTATTTTAAGATTCTAATGTCTCTTTTTCTAATTTCATAATTCCTTGATTCTAAAATTTAATAAACTGAAAATCTTAGTGATTTCCCCATTATATATTTTCCTTGAAATATTACACATGTGTTTTGAATTTATTACTTTTATGATAAAAATATTACGAATATGAATGCAATAAAGCTGTGACATCCAAAAAAATATTATTAAAATATTAAATTATATTTTGTCAAAAGAATTAATTTTTAAAAAGTAAAAACATCAATAAAATTCAAATTTATTATTATTATTATTATTATATTTTAAAAATAAGATAAAAGTTAAATTTATTTATAATAATATTAAAATAAATAGTAATTTAAATTAAAATTAAAATAATTTTTTTGGTGAAAAATAAATATAATAAATCTTCATCAAATATAAACCTGAAAAAAAAAAAAAAGAATGGCCACCACCTGAAACTAATCGGGGTAAAGTGTGGGAAGAGGACGATGGTTCGTTCAGACATCAAAGTCAAATCCTATAGTGGAAGTGCGAGGGTTTGAACTTAAAGAGTTATTTACAATCATCATAGTTCATTCCGGTGGCCGTGCACTCGAGGCCAACATAAACACGATTCTTCGTTACCGGAACCCTAGAAATTGAGAACAACCGACTATGTCGTGCGATAAGGTGCGATATTTTGATCACTGGAACGTTACTGCGTCTTCGTCTTCATTCCAATTTGCACTTATCCCTCTCTGTTTTCTGCTACTATCCTATCTCCACTTTTCATTGCCCCTTTGTCTATAGGGATAGTGCTTGTAGGTTTTTCTTTCCAGTTCAGAGCGCACTCTTGTTAGTCGTGACGCATTATGTTTCTAATTCTGTTCAGGTTGTAGTTTTAGATTGTGGGACTGCAGTACATGCAAGGGAATTGCGCCGTTTGAAAGGACCCATATTTGATACTTGGCACTAGAAGTAATATTTGATGTAGTGCTTTGTGTTTTGTCTGCATCTTTATCTGTGTTTTGTAGGCGAGCCTGAATAAGTAATTTTTTTATTCTTTAAGTTTGTTAGTTGAATGCATACTGCGGTGAAAAATCTTATGTGATCATATTATGTATGCAATAAATTTCAATTTTTTCAAACTAACTTCCCCATTTATTAAATTAAGTTTTTGCCTGTAAGCATGAGCTATTGTACTATTCAGAAAGAGAAAGAATGACACTAAATATCTGGACACCTACAAATAAAATTGAAAAACAACTATACTTACTTACCCATTTATTTATATGCTGTGTTTGACCACCAACAAATAAGATTATGGTCCATTTGTAATTCTCCTAGTTGAATGCTTTCATAACACAGAGGTTTAGGTACTTAAATATAGTATTGATATAAAAGATTTTACTTAAAATTTTAATCATTGATATTCAAGACAATTCCCTGACATGATAAAGAGTATGAGCATGAGACGAGAGAGGATGGCCAAAACTATTGGCTTATGCTGCGGAGAATACACGGGAGTTTTTGCATAATTGGATCTCATGGCTTGTGGAAAGATAGGTGACAGAAGAGCATGAAATAAAACAGAAAGTTATCTTTCAACAGGAGTAAATTTGTTTACATTAAGTGAGGAAGAGTTTGTATAAGTGTATATTATTTAAGGTATGTTGGATGAATTTACATTACAACAACATCAGTAGCAAGATTAACCTTATCCCACTAATGTAAAGTTGATTACATGGATCATATGATGTCAATGGACTCTATCAAACACCATCTCCTCAGATAAATTTTTTATTAAGAGATTATTCTTTATAACTTCTCTTAATATCTTTTTTTGTCTTCCTTTACATCTTTTGATAGAGCTCCAAGTCATTTGATAATTCTTCTCACTGACTCCTCTTGCCCTCTTCTTTGTAAAGTGCCAAACCACCTTAAATAATTTTCCACCATCTTCTTGTCGATAGGTGCTGCTCTGACTTTCATTCGTCTACAATCATTTCGCATCTTATCCAATTTTGTATGATCATATATTCATCTTAATATTCTCATCTTTGCTATTTTCATCTTATACTCTTGTTGTTCTTTTAAAGCCCAACATTCACTATCATATAGTATCGCTAGCCTTATAGTTGTTCGATAAAATTTCCCTTAGTAGGTACCTTACAATTACAAATAACTCATGATGTTTTTCTTCACTACAACCACCTAGCTTGTATCCTATGTATAACATCCCCATTAATATCACAATTACTTTGTAAAATCGACTCCAAATATCTAAACTTTAACATTTTTTGAATAGTTTGCTTTCCAATTTTTACGTCTAAATAATTTCTAACTGGCCTCTTATTTAATTTGCAATACATGTATTCTATCTTACTTTTACTCAAACAGAAACCTTTTGATTTCAAAGTGTGTTTCCATAACTCAAGTTTAGCGTTGAACAATTCTCTTGAGTCCTCAATTAAACTATATCATCTGCACAGAGTATATACTTTGGAATTTCCTTCTGTATATATTCTGTTAGATCATTCAAAATCAAATCAAATAAGTATAGACTCAATGAAGATCCTTGATGTAAACCTATCCTTATAGGAAAGTCATTTGTCTCCTCTCTAGAAGTTTTCACACTTGTTGTGGCCCCCTCATACATATCCTTTATAGTTCAAATATAAGCCACACAATTACCTTTCTTCTCCATTACTTTCTACAACACATCTCTTGATACTTTATCATAGGCTTTTTCCAAATCAATAAAAATTATAAGTCTCTCTTTTTACTTTGGTATCTTTCAATCAAATCCCTTAATAAATAAATAACCTCTATTGTAGACCGTCCTAGTATAAATACAAATTGGTTTTCTAAAATATGAGACTCTTTTCTTAGTCTATGCTCAATCACTCTTTCTCAAAGTTTCATGGTTTAACTCATGAGTTTTATCCCCTAATAATTTACACAATTCTGAATATCCTCCTTGTTCTTGTATATAGATACCAAAGTGCTCTTTCTCCATTCCTTTGGTATTTTCTTGGGCCTTAAAATCTCATTAAATAACTTAGTAAGCCACAAAACTCCTTTTTTCTTAAGCATTTCCAAACTTTGATGGGAATGTCATCGGGACCAATAGTTTTATCATTATTCATTTTCTTAAGAGATTTTTTTATCTCTCCAACCCGAATCCTATGATAAAAGTTCAAATTCAAATCATCTTCATGAGTTGTTAATCCTTCTATATCAATAGTCATATCCAATCCATTATTGAAAAGTTTATAAAAGTAGCTCCCTAACTTTCTTTGATATTATCATTTGTAACAAAAAAATTTCCTTCTTCATCCTTAATGCATCTTACTTGGTTCAAATCTCTTGACTTTCTTTCCCTTTTCTTAGTAGTTTTGTAAATCTTACATTAACCATTCTTTGTTTCTAAATTCTAGTAGAATTCCTCAAAAGCTTTAGATCGAGCTTCTCTCACTGCTTTCTTACTTTCCTTTCTAGCCAATTGATAACGTTTTCAATTTTCATTGTTATTTTACAAATATAAGGCTTTGAAACACTCTTTCTTATGTTTGACTTTCTCTTTCACACTATTATTCCACCGCCAAAATTCTTTATCTTTAGGTCCAAAACCTTTGGATTCACTTAGGATTGCTTTAGCGGTATCCCTGATCCTTTTTGCTATCTCAACCCACAATATGTTAGCACTTCTTTGCGAGTTCCAATTACCTTCCTTCAAAACTTTTCTTGTAAAGGTCAATTGTTTCTCACATTTTAGTTGTCACCACTTGATCCTAGGATTTAAGATTTTACGACTTTTTAGTTTATGGTTTTTAATCAGCACATCAAGAACCAAAACCCTATGTTGTGAAGTTAAGCTTTCACCAGGGATTACTTTACAGTCTTTACAAGCTCTTCTATCTTAGTTCTTTACTAAAAAGAAGTCAAGTTGTGATCTTTAGGATCCACTCTTACATGTGATTAAATGCTTCTCCTATTTCTTAAAACAAGTGTTTACAATCGTGAGACTATAAGCCATTGAAAAATCAAGAATGGAATGCCCCTCCTTATTTATTTCTCCAAAACCATAACTACTATGAGCTCCCATATATTGCGTTGTCTCTTTTCCCACATGACTATTAAGGTCTCCCTAATGAATCTTTTCCTCTTGTGGGATATCTCGAATCAAATCTTCTAAATCTTCCCAAAATTTTTCCTTAACATACTTGAGATGCGTAAACACTATTGCACTAATAACATTAAAAGTATCGTGACCAATAGTCAATTTTAAGGATAATATTCTATCTCCAATCCTTCTGACTCTTATCACATTCTTTTTCCAGTCTTTGTCCACAATAATACCAACTCCATTTCTTGCTCTAACTTTTCCTATGTATCAAAGTTTAAAACCAATAGTGTTTGGCTCCTTAGCCTTTTCTCTTACTCATTTAGTTTCTTGAAGACACAAGATGTTAGTTTTCCTTCGAATCATAGCATCTACCACTTCCATAGATTTACCTGTTAAAGTATTAATATTCCAAGAACCGAACTGAATCTTGTTCTCATGAGCTGACTTCTTTACCCACATTTATCTAGAATGATGTGGGAATCCTTGTTTATTTAACACTACACCTGGGCGCCGATATGATAGCTCTAACTCATTTGACACTACATTTAAGCCATACAGTGCATTATTTCTGAGTAATGACTTAACCTTAGCACATATACGTCCCTGATTTATGTCATAAAGATTCGACAAATTTTTACGTTGGCTATCGAGGGTCTAACATAACCCTCCTCCTTTACCTAGACTTGGGACCAACTATAACACTACACAGGTGGAGTTGAATGAATTTACATTAGATACAAAAAATTAGACCACATACAAGTATACGCCGATAAATCGTAAGACCATATACATACTAGTATATGTTGCCAAATCATGAGGATTATTACTACCTGACAAAACCAAGAATTTGAAATAACGCATATGTGTAGTTCAGGTTCCTTTTTTTTAAGTTTTCCCATGATGTGGAGTAACCACAACGTTTGTTACAATTGATTTGCTTGTCTCTCATTGACCTCAAACTTCTTATTTACATTACAGTGGGAGAAAACTTTTCGGAATGCACATTTGGTTTACCGTGGGATTTAGACGTCTCTTCAATTTTTCTGGAGAGAAAATTACATGTATGCATTTTTAAGTTCTCAAAACACAGTGAGACTAGAAATATATATTTCCTCTCCTAAGACCTCCTTGCTCCTTGATGATCTTGGTTAGGCATCTCTTCATTCTTCAAAAATATTTGATTGTGAATTTTTTATTTTCGCTTAAAGTTGAGTGTATTTAATTGGTTTCCAAAATGATGGCTTCCTTGATAATGATGTTCTAGATAATCTTCAATCCAACTATTTTATTGTATTTCTTAGCTCAGCAAGCTCATATAATACTCTTCTATAGTTTTTGCCTGCTGGATTTAAAAATCTCAATCCTTAATTTTTCCAGCAGCAGAATAATTTTGTTTTCTGGAATTATCTTTACTGCATCTTGTGTTGTATACATCCTCATTGTATCTCTTATTCACACATCTGCACTTACACAATCAAATACTAGCAAACATTGTTTGTCCCGTATGCATAGTTACAATATCAACTATCACCTTTGGAAAATAACAAATCTTTTCTGTTACATATGGTGTTCTATCAGATGGAAACAGTAGGTGCCCCAAGTTCAAATGGTAGAAATATTAAACCAGGAAATGCTGATGGCTCTGCTGCGGACATTGAGGGTTTCAGGCATCGTGTTGACGAGATGACTTCAAAGGTTGATAAGGTATGTTCAAGAAGAGAAAGTATCAAACAATTAGTCTACACTATGCGTATATCTGTGAGATTTCAATAGCTTTTGATATCTTCTACTAGGTAGTTGTTATGTTTTAGAAATAATAGTAAGTGAAGTTAGTTGTTTGGTTGTTAGTTAGTGATTCAGTTGGAAGTGTAACTGAATGAAACTGGATTCTTTTCTTACTCTAGCTGGTATAAGTATGAGCCAGATGAGTAGTAGGATGGATAATGAAGTTCTATTGAGGAGTTCTATTGTCGAAAACGTTGTATCTCATGGAGGAGGAGGATGTGATGTTCAAGTTGAAGAAGCTGCATAATTATCAATTGGTCCTTTTTGAAGAAGAGATTAATAAAATAAGAATATAGTCACTGTCCTAATCTATCATTTTTGTTCCTTCTCAATGGCATATATCATACTTACTAACCATCAATCAGTTCAAAGCATCATGCTTCTTAGTGCAGAAGTTTCTTCAAAGTCGTATATCTGATTTTCCTCAGTGTGTTTTGTCTGTCTATCTATTTATCTGTGCTTATATATTAAAGAAAAAGATGGGGACCATATATGTTTTGCCAGTGGCATGTAAATGAGACATAACAAAAACCAAAACTTAGAGATAAAAAGATGAAGGAGGCAAGTTTAATGGGTACCAGGTGGCAGACTCTGATTATAAGTACTAGTATTCCTCTGACTGATTAGTTCAAGCATGTGGGATGCAGAAGCATTCTGATCTTGTAATGCCTTAATTCAGCTTAGTTAGTTCATGAGTGTTTATGAATGGTCCCAAGACATATTTGGGAAGTAAAACAAGATGGTAAAATCAGAAGTTTTTTTTTTTAAAGAATGGAGGACTGTTAAATTTTATTAAATAATCCTCACTTGTAATGGTTGAATACTGTGGTTACAAATAGAGACATCTAGAAAAGATATAATAGACAATGAAAATAACAGACATACAACAAGATAGACCTATAATAACAAAAAACGAAAGCAAACAAACAAATGTTAAAAGACCAAAAAAAAACCTATGAATTCACTATGAAACTGATCATTTTATAGCAAGCAATCCTATCTTGTGTACTCGGATGTATCCCTTAACCAGCTTGAGCAGCACATTAAAATCCCTGAAGATCTTTTACTGGTGACAAAAAGAATTCTTTTTTATTAGACACAACTTACGACATTATAACTTTTACACTGTGGATTATCTTAAAGAATATCTCAATGAATCTATAAGAACTGGACCTCATAATAACTCAAAGTGGGAGATAATTTCTTGGAATCAGAGAGTCAAAGAAGAGAAAGAGATATGCATGCAGCAGCAGACACATTTAGATAAAGTGATGTGGAGAAGTGATGATGACTGGTGTGATAGGGTTTGGAACTTTGGATCCTACATCCACAATTGAAATAATTAATACATTGTCCTTATTGGCATTTCTATCCAATATCATCCTCATTGAAGATGTTCAGATACTATCTAGATCAGCATATCTGGTTGATTCCCATGTGGCTTGTGGATTGCAGAATAATTCTCAGATAGAAATAGACAAATTAATCAATTAATTAGTATTTAAATTTGTGCAAGAAGAACAGGAACAGATTGTAAAGATAAAGAGGTAAAACTTTAATTAAGAGCAGTTATCAAGGAACAATGAAGTGTTTTTTGTCTTGTGTTTGGAATGACATGGGTAAGGACGATGTTGGAAGCTAGTTATCTTGTTTATCTGAAAGATCAATTTTATAGGTTATGCATTTTCAAGTATTTATCTTATTGAATTACAGTAATAAAAAGTGACCTACTTTGGTTTTTTCTAAATATTGAAAGAACATAATATTTGATCTTTCTCATTGAATAATTAATTTTTTGTGGCAAAAAAAAAAAACAGAGAGAGAGACTTGTTTTTGGCCAACGACTAATTTCATACTGTTTGCTAACAAATGTAAGTATATTTTCAATTAGTATTATTGTAATATTTTAAATTCATGTTAATTAAATTATCTTAGGAACAAGGATTTTTCCATTATTTGAATCTAATATTGTACTGTAAAAAACTAAAAATCAATTTAATCAACGACTATACGTTGGTCTTGTGCTTTGCACAAAATCCAAAAAGGTTGATAATGATAAGAGTCACACTGTTAACTTGTGAATAATGCGGTACCTTAGAATTTTATATACACACATGGTGATATATTGATTATGGAAAAAAATTATCTGACAATTCCCATTCCTACACAAATGCAGTAACCCAATAAAAGCTATACAAGAGATAGTGCAGAACATATTTTTTTTGTCTTCTTTTCCATTTGCAATGTAGAATAGCATTTTTTTCATGAAAGTAGTCAATGAGAATTGGTCTCACTTTGAGTTATCTGTGAGATTTCAATAGCATTTGATATCTTAATTGATATTTGTTATGTTTTTGAAATAATAAGTGAATTTAGTTGTTTGATTGTTAGTTAGTGATTCTGTGGGAAGTGTAACTGAATGAAACTAAATTCTTTTCTTACACTAGCTGGTATGAGTATGAGCTAGATGAGTAGTAGAAGTTGTTGAATAATGAAGTTCTATTGTGGAATTCTATTGTTGAGAACCTTGTATCAATAGTGATCTATCATGTTGTTCATATTGCAGTTCCTTGTATGCAATGATTGATGAAAAAATGTGTTGCTAGCTGATACTTGGTAGACAGCAATCGGAGAAGACTTGTATTTCAATAGTGTTGTCTCCTTCATTTTGGTTGTTGAACTGCTTACCAGAAATCCTTCTAGTTAAATAATTTCCTTGTACTGGTTAATTGTTTCTCTTGAGAAGTGGATTTCTTTTCCCAGGGATACAAGTTATGCTAATTACTTAGAATAGTGCTCAAAAGAGTAGTTTAGGTTTCAGTGTTTATAAAATGAACTGTGCAATTAAAAAAATTTTATTTTGCTCTGCATTTATTCTGTCTGCATGAAATTTCATATTCTCCATCAATGCTCCCTGATTAGGTTACTATACTGCCAATAAACGAGATCTTAGATTATCTATTCAAATAAGTATAAAATATAAAGTGCGAGGAGATGTACTCCAGTGCAACTCATCTTGGGCTTCATGCAAGTGCATGGAGCCACTCTAGTTATGTGCATTCAACAGTATTCTAGCATTTAACCATCTAGTGGAGTGGGGAAATCAGTCTTCAGTGGATTAGAATCAAAGGACTGGGTTTTAGGTGATATTTGCTTTATAGAACTTTGAAGGTAGGTTGCCTGTAATGTCTTTCACAAACTGTTGATTTGATGAGAACAACTTAGCCAAAGCCATACTTCGGAAGCAAAGCGGAGATTTTACTGGTGTTTTCTTTTGCTGTTTTAACTTCATTTTGTCAGTTGAAACATGGCTACTCTCCTTATGCAATCATTATCCTGAATATCATGCATACCGGCTGAACCATAGAATTATTTGAGAAGCGCTCAACATGTATTCTTGACACAACCTTTTCTGCAATCATTGTTGCTCTCCCCATATAAAGTTGCTTTCCTTTTTTTTTTTCTTCTGGGTGAAATTTGCTATGCTATTTTCAAATTCTAATATATGAATGTTTTGGTAAATTCAACAATAAATGATATATAAAGATTCAAACGCTATCATAGTTTAATTGTATCCTTCTTGAAGTTCATTTATAGATTTTCAGTTTGTATTTTTCCTGCAGCTTGAACAAAGATTAAATGAGATTGAAAACTTTTACTCAAGTACAAGCAAGAAGCAAGCAAGCACACCAAAAGGTAGCTCAGCTACTAAAGATAAAGATAAGGACAAACATATTCCAAGTATTAAGAAGCAACAACAGGATGCATCGCGAAGAGAAGCTGCTGCTGCAAAGAGAATGCAGGATCTTATGCGCCAGTTTGGCACAATATTACGTC
The DNA here is from genome assembly GCA_026686845.1 of Adenanthera pavonina. Taxonomy (NCBI): domain Eukaryota; kingdom Viridiplantae; phylum Streptophyta; class Magnoliopsida; order Fabales; family Fabaceae; genus Adenanthera; species Adenanthera pavonina. The sequence continues at coordinate 43,573,833 of JAIVEN010000001.1, read as the reverse complement.
AGGCAATGAACATATTTTTTATTTACTTCTATTAGTTGTGTAGATGTGCTGTGGTTGTGGAATGTGCTATCTGTATGAACCTCTGATTATAGCTTAATGTAATTTGTTGGCTGGTTCTACCAAATAATCAGGTTAAAAGTGTCAAGTGAATTAGTAAGGGATTAATTAAACTGACATATGGATATTTTTAGTGTAGTCAATCAACCCAATTTGGGTTAACTCAACTTGAATGCAGGCAAAGCATTCAATGATCTACCTTGAATTTCTTTTCATGACCTGATTCCATTGTAGAGTTAGCCTTTTTTCCTTTGAAAGAAAAACTATTGTTTTTGTTTATTTTGACAATTCTGTGTTATCATTAACCATCTTGTTCATTCCACAGATTCAGACATAACTTTTTTGTATAATCTGTTTTAATTTCTAACAGTACCGTGTAGCCATATAAAATTGTAATTTCTAAATTTTTTCTCTTTTAATCTTTTTTTCTTCATGCACTTTTGTTTTGTGTCTGTTCTCTCTCTCTCTCTCTCTCCCTCTCTTCAATGCAAATGCAGCCTAATTTTCTTGCGATTCATTTCTTCCAAATAAATTATAGGGAAACAACTACATTTTACCTCCTAAAGCTTGATTCAAGTAGGGGGAACTCGATACCCTTAAGTATGGTCTTCAAGTTTGAATATTGTAAATGGAAAAAATATGTTAGGAGAGCCTCCTCTCATTTGGGCTCTAACATGACTCAAATATGATTCAGTTGTAATATTTTTCATTTGATAGTGTTAAGTGAGGTGATTGCTTGCATTTTTCTCCTGATTCTGCTTTAAAGTGTTTTGTAATGTAATTGTAACTTGAGTTCAGTCCATGTCTTTATTGTCATTAAATTGTAGATGAGGTTAAGCCATCTGGTATTGAATGTCATCTGATATTTTGAATTACAAATGAGTTCCCTAATTATTGGTCTATTTCTATCAGATCACACAACACAAGTGGGCATGGCCCTTTATGCAACCTGTGGATGTGGAGGGCCTTGGTTTACATGACTACTATGAGGTATATTTCCATACTGTTCCATTCCATGTACCGTATTTTTGGATTGTTTTAGGCTATGCTTTTGTTTTATGAATTCTTGTTGGTGCAAGTCATCTGTGCTGACTTTTGTCTATAAGTAGTAACCAAGTGTAAGGTTTGTGCTCCTCGACAGATGAAGCTACCGTAGGTTTCTGTTATATAGTGACTCTGAAGCATGCTATTTGCTCTCCTTGTTGCATCAGTCATGAATTAGCTTGCTTTATAATAGTTTGCAGTTGGCCTTTGATTGATCTGTTGTAGATAATGCATGCTAGGTCATTGATAAGCCTATGGATTTCAGTACCATTAAGAAGCAGATGGAGGCCAAGCATGGCACTGGATATAAATATGTCCGGGAAATATGTGCTGATGTCAGGCTGGTTTTTAAGAATGCTATGAAATATAATGATGAGAGAAGTGATGTTCATGTAATGGCAAAAACGTTGCTGGCAAAGTTTGAGGAGAAATGGTTGCTACTTCTGCCTAAAGTTACTGAAGAGGTAACTTAATAAATTACTTTTCCCCAGACCAATCGTTGCGTGGGATAGAATTTGATTACAGATTATCAGCAAAAAAATTATAAAATAAATAAATAAAAAAAAAGGTTCAGTTACAGATTGAGATATGTTTTCTATTTCATTTCACTAGTGATTGCTTAGTTTTTTTAATTAAACTAAAAATTTTTATCTTTAATGTCAGTTTCTTGATGCATTAATGTATCATGTGGAGCTGTTTAATTATAGGAAAAAAGACGAGAAGATGAAGAAGCAGAAGCACAGATAGCCATGCAGCTTGCTCAAGAGGCTGCTCATGCCAAAATGGCTAGGGATTTAAGTAATGAGGTATTCTTAGTTTTACAACTTTATTGAGAGGTGCTATTTTGAACTGTAAGAAAAATTATTGACAAAAATCTGTTATTTTCAAACATAATAAAGATACTTTGCGTCTTTGCCTTGTTTAGCTAAAATCTTTAATTGGGTTTGATGAAAGACGTTGCTTAAGATATCATTTGTATCTTACCAGCTGTATGAAGTTGATATGCATTTAGAAGGACTCAGAGAGATGGTTGCCAAAAGATGCAGGTTGGCTCTATAGCATCTTACTTCCCCGTTATAGTACATATATTTTTGCGGCTTCTAAAGCTAAATTTGAGAAAATTGATTGCAGAAAAATGTCAACCGAAGAGAAAAGAAAGCTCGGAGTTGCTCTTGCCAAACTATCTACTGAAGATATCAGCAAAGCATTGGAAATTGTTGCACAAAATAATCCAAACTTCCAAGCAACTGCTGAAGAGGTGGATCTTGACATAGATGCTCAGGTCATTATTTATATCCCCCTCCGTGTGTGTTTTTTCTCTTTTTTCAAAACAGAAAAGGTTATCTTGTGTAGGCTTTGCCTAACTTGCAGCAGACAAGTGAGAGCTAACGATAAAAATTTTATCAATCTGGATCCTCAACATTCACAAAAGTAGATGCATATATTGCTTGGGGGAAAGCGACAGAAGTGAAAGAGATGATGTCTTTAAAGATGGGATGTAGGTCCAACATTGTCATGTTCCTTTGTATTACTTTTTCTCCAAATACATGAATGCATGAATGTTAAAGATCAGAATTGGAGTCCCTTGGGATCTTGCATGGCAAATACAGATTGGTGAGCTTAGATAGGCCAAGTCTAAACAGTAATACGTGAGAGAAAGATTCTTCATGATTCAGTTATAACTACTTGTTGTAAGTTGATTCAATGAACATGTGAGTAATGTGTGTTTTCTTAATCAGAGTGACTCGACCTTGTGGAGGTTGAAATTTTTCGTGAAGGAAGCATTAGAAAATCAGGGCAAGGCAGGTGGTGGCAATGAAAACAACAACAACAACAAACGGAGAAAAGATATATGTGATGCTATTGCCAAAACATCGAAGAAGAAGACTAAGAAGCCTAAGGAGTAATTATAGGACTCAAACAAGAGTTTTGCTTCCAATCCAAAAGTACTTGTGTTGTTTAACTTAGTCTCTTCAGCTATAGCTATTTCTAGTGGCTGCTTTTTCAATGCCAATGGTCTCATTGAAATACCAGCTCTTGCTGGTTTTGAAGGCCTCTCAATTATTTCTTGGTTCTCCATTGTCCCTGTGGTGGTTCTGTGTTTATGTATGTATTGGGTGATGAGGTTAGGTTGAGAGTCCACTTACAAGCACGAGCTTATGTAAAACTTTGGGACTACATATAAATGATGCATGGAACTCTATTTTCTAATGAAATAGCATAGTTGAAAGCAGTGAACAAGAAGCGCAGATCCTCTGTATTTCGGAGACGTGCGCAGCGTGGACAATAGATTTTGTTTTTAACTGTTTAATTTTTTTACTAAATTATTATTATTATTTTAAATTTGAAGTAGTTTATTTAATTATCAGTTAAAAATAAATATAATAATAATAACACAAAATTTAAACTGCTTTAGATATTATAAAAGAAGATGAACAATTGTAGGGGACTTTAGTCAACAAATCCAAAGTTCCAAACAAATCACTGTAATGGCTGACAATTTTTTGTTGGACTTCAAAAACAAGGTTAGGTCTCAACTATTATTAACTAGGCCTTGGTCCGACCCAATCAAGTGGGTTAGTTTGAGCCCAATCCAAATTTATAAAAGAGTGAACCATGAAAGTCTCTGTCACATTTAAAAAAAGAAAAAAGAAAAACTACGAAAGGCTCGTTATATATATAGATATGTAGGACACAGACATATGGCTATTGGACTGGTTCGAGTTGAATTTTATTACCTACTCAATCAACCCATAACTCAGACAAACCGGTGACTTTACATTTTTACCCTGTCCGTCTTATCAATTAAGATTGAAGAATGAAGACGGATAAAAATTGAGATGTCAATTATTCCTTTTATATAGAGCATTAATAATATTGTTAATAAAATAATATTATTAATGGAGAGTGCCATATTTTCTTAGCCAAAGAATGTAAAGTGCCATATTAAGTGATAATATTGTTAATAAAATAAATACAAAGACTTATTTTTATAATAAAAAACTGGAAGACTGTTTTTTATTTTAAAGTCTAAAATTTTATTTGTAAACAAATCATTAATATCATTATTTATAAATCATGACTTTTCTCGAGTTTATGCATTTTTTGTTATTTTTTTCAGACCTTTTCCCCACATTTCAATGGCATATTTTTTTTTAATAAGCATTTCACTGCGTTTGTGTAACTTTCATGCAATGCAGCAACTTTCAGGTTTCATGCAAATTTTTTTTAAATATGTTTGTCAAATTTTTGTCCACACATTTTAGTGGATATAACTTTTTTTAAAATTTTTTCTACATATTTCAGTAGGTTTAAACATTAAAAAATAGGTATAATATTTAGCAATTTTTAATAATTATTAATCTGTGTATGAAAAAGATATTTTGTTAAATAAAAATGTATTTTTTTATAATAATGCTAAAAAAAAGTAGCTTAAAAAATCTTAACGAAGCTAGGACCTAAAAAATGAAAAAGAGACCAAACTAACTCACGCAATGCTGCTGCCCTGTGCCGGCACAAGTTCATAGGGGAAAAGAATTTCTCAGGACCAAAATCTTCAAGGTCAGAGCAGAAGACACCACTTGGGACTAAGAGTGCATCTACCAACAAGATGTTCAATGTCTAATTATGAAGAACGTGTTGCTTCTAGAAGAAATGCATGTATTTTAGATGCTCTTGCACACATGATGCAAACGGAGTTTCGGGTTTTATAAATTCGAATCATTTTTTCAAAAGAAAATTGTAGCTTTTAAGGTGTTGCTTATCCCCCTCCTCAGTCATGAAGGTAGGAATCCAAAGTTTGCACTGCATGGTGAATGTAGAAAAAAACCAAAGTCTGCACTACATCCCACCCAATAAAGAATGCAATGGAAATCGAAGAACTTTATGTGGACTTGATACCATTTCCTCTTGACTCGTCGATGCTAAACCATTACTATTAACATGAATATTCAGTTTTGCTAAAAACCCCTGCAAGAAGATGAAGAGATCATTTTGAGTTAAATTTGTTACACCTTCGTTACTCTTGATTTTTTTATGTTGTTTTTGGTCTCCTTGTTAGGCCTTATGTAGTGCAAATATTTTGTCTTCTCGTTTTGTAGGCTCTGGCCATTTTGTATTCCCTTCTCTTTTAATGAAATTACACACTTTCATTCAAAAAAGAATTGTTACTCTTTCCAATTTCAAATATAAGCAAATTTTAGAGGGAAGAATTGGTTCAAAATATAAGAGAAAAAATGTAAATTTGTGTAACAATAAATGTAATATTCCAAAAAGTATCCCTCATCTATGGACATTAATTAATCTAGTTAAAGGAAAAAATTATTAATTGAGGACAATTTAAAAAAAAAGTATGTTATAAAAATATTACATTTATTTCTATAAAAATCTATAATTTTTTTTCTTATATTTTGGATAAGTTATCCCTCCAAAATTTGCTTCTATTTGGACGGGGAGAGAGTATGATAGATGAACACATGTAGGTTTTAGATATTACTACGATAGATGAACACTTGTAGGTTTTTTCATGCTTATTTGTATTTAATTAAATGTAAGAAGTTTTTTATTCTTATTTGTATTTAATTAAATGTAAGAAGTTAAATTTGTTTATGATATTTTCATAATCATATTCCAAAGGCATCATAGAAAATGGCTTCCATTTTTTGTTGGACTTCACAAGTTTATGTTGGTCTCTTCATAAAAAAAAAGGTTATTTTTTGTTTAAAAAAATCTTTATGTCTCTTCAAAAGTGTTTTTGTTTAAAAAAAAAAGTCTTGTTGGGTCTTAACTCAGCTAGATCGAGTTCAGGTGCTTTACAATGTAGGTTTGGAATTTGGTCTGACCCAATCTGAGAATAACTTGGGTTATGATATACTAAGTGGGTTACTTCAAACCAATTCGAATTTACGAATACTGAACTATGAAAGTTTCATTGACCCTTTAGCAAAACAAAAAAAAAAGAAAAGAAAAGAAAAGAAAAAGAAAGTCTCATTGACCCAAAAAATGACTCAATCAGACTGGTTTGACTTGAATTTTACCCACTGAATCAACTCATAACCCAAACATATTTGTGACTTGAATCCTAAATTTTCAAGTTGGGCTACTTTTGTTTCAGCATTTTTACCTTGTTCATCTTAGGATCAACATTGAAGAATGTAGATAAATAAAAATTGAGAGTCTTAGTCATAACCTTATTTATAAATAATCGAGTTCCTTCCACTCTATCATCATTAGTACAGAGATGTTGATTGTAAGATAATGGAAAGTGCCATATTTTTTGGTCAAATATTAAATGACAATATTGTTAATAAAATAAATGCAAAGACTTTTTTTGTCATAATTAACAGAAAATTGATCAGAAGTATAAAGCATATAAACTAACTTTAATCTTGACATTAATTTAGTGATGAGTGAAGAGAGAGATTGAGGGCTAGCGCTGTCACTAGAAGAAACAGATGCGATAGGGAGAAGTTGTAAAAAAAGTGTGAATATACGATGGGCAATTTACAAATGATCAAGTGCTGGTACCACATGAGGAAGATTACACGCGAGATGAGGAGGAGGAGTAGTTTTTGGACGTAAGGGAGGGGAAGGTAGGCAAGCTAACGGTAGAGAAGAAGTCTTACAAACAAGCATTTCAATAGAATGTTAACATCGATGATGAGTTTGAAGAGGAGGAGGAGGATTGGGGGAGCAACGATCGATGGAAGGAACAAGTTCAAGTTGAGATGACTAAGAAAGGGCCAAATATTCTTATTCCTCCCAAGGAGATGGCACGACTGGTGAAGAGGTGGAGGAAAACACTCATCGTGAAGCTCATCAGGTGGATGGTTAGACAAGAGTATTTATCTAATAAGCTTCAACAATTATGGGGAGTTCGTGGAGATGTTGAAATGATTGATGTTGGGCTGGGCTTCTTCATGGCCAAGTTTCAAAATATGGATGATTAAAATCTTGCACTAACAAGTGGTCCATGGTTAATCTTAGATCATTCTCTGGAGTGCATCCATGGAAAGAAGGCTTCAAGCTTGATGAGGAAGAAATCATGACCATTGCTGCTTGGATCAGGGTATCAAAACTTTGGATGGAGTTATATGAAATGTTATTGGAATGCAAATTGACAGGGTCTTGAAAGTTGATACAACTACCATGAATATGAAGGAGGGACAGTTTGCACATATTTGCATTGAACTGGATTTGATAAAGCGTCTTCATCCTAACATCCTTAATAATGGAAGGAGAGGAAGATTGTTTATGAGGGACTTCATTGGATTTGCTTTACATGTGGCAAATATGGGCATGATGTTGACCATTGCCCAAATAAATGTGGTACGCAGACAGATAGGGTGAGGGAGGAAGCAAGGAGTAATGGAGGAGACATGGAGTTTACTGATAGAGAGAACAAAGCATCGTTGTTGGAAAATGCCACATATGGACCATGGATGGTGGTTCAAAGGCAACGAAGGAATTGGTGAGCAGTTGGCACTAAAGGAAAGACGAGCAAATCTAGGCAAAATTCTTGTGATGATTTAAATGGGAATGCCTAAGGATCTCACTTTGCAATATTGGAGCATAATGAAGGAGAGGTAATAGTGGTGAATCCGGTGCTAAATAAGAATGGTCAAACTGAAAAGGGCCCATTACAATATATTACTAATAAGAAAAAGGGATCTCCTTTAGGTAGTAATGAACGAAAGAGCTCTAAACCAAGGGCCCAATCCAATGCTTCGAAAGCAGACTTCTAAAGGGGATAACATTAAGTTGGGCAGCTTGTGCATGGACCATTATCTAAAGGTTAAGCAAAATGGGTTTAACAACGGACCAAATAAGAATTTGCTATTACTTAAAGATGTCCTTGAGCATAATATGGAAGTGGACGACTATAGTGGAGATTTAATGACGCAAGGAGAAGGTGTAAACAAAATGGAGTTGGGCCATAACTCTATGGAGCGTGCTAATGTATTAAAGGATGATAACCTAATGGATCCGGGTGCCATTTCTGGGTCAAAGTTCATTATGTGATCTAATTCGCTATCCAGTTTAGATGACATGGTCGAGACACAGGGGCTGGCGTCTCCTCATGTAGACATGCAATGTTGAGATCTTGTCATGCTAGACAACTTTTTGCTTTCATTGTTTTATGATGATTATTTGGAATTGTAGAGGGGCCATTGGACGTAGCTTCAGGCGGCCTTACAAGGAATGATAGAATATGAGAAATCAAGTTTTGTGGTGCTTTTGGAAATAAGGGTCAATGGTGAGAGGGCCAAACGAATTATTCGTAGCCTTGGATTTAATTTCCATGCTTGTATTGATGTTGTGGACTTTCCAGAGGAATATGGATTATGTGGAACGAAGATGACATTAACTTTCATATACAAGCTTAGCATACCCATTTTCTTCATGGTGTTGTAGCATCTAGGGGAGAACAACCCTGGTTTTTCATAGCAATCTATACCAATCTAAGAGAGGTTGAATAAAGAAATACATGGAACCAGATAGAACATTTTGTTGCAACTATAATGGAACCTTGGCTTATTGGAGGGGACTTCAATGACATTATTGATGTGTTAGAGTAGCCGGAGAGACAGGGTGCTGCAATTAATGAGCATAAGTGCAATAGATTCAAGAAATGTATTAATCATTCTAGTTTGATTGATTTAGGGGTAGAAGGCTTTCATTTTACTTGAAGGGGCCTTAAATGGCCTCAATATAACAGAATCTATAAGAGGCTTGACAGAGCACTTGGTAACTTGGAGTAGAGGAATAGGTTTGTGAAAGCTTATGTTAGGGTTGGGACTAGAACTCATTTTGACCATCATCCACTCTTTGTTAAACTGAATGGTAGGAATGGTAATAGAAATACCCAGCCATTTAGATTTCAAGCCATGTGGATGAGACATGATTCCTTTCGAGAAGTCGTTAAGTAGAGCTAGACACTCGAAAGAGATGTGACATAAAAGTTGGAGGGTGTGGCAAGCAATTTGATTATATGGAATCAAGAGGTGTTTGGTCACTTGAAGAAATGGAAAGGTGAATTAATCAAAAGAATCAATGGTATACAAAGAACTCTTCCATGTGGAAGGAACTGTTATTTAGAAAGGCTTGAGAATGACTTGAGAAGAGATCTTGAGGAAGTGTGGAAGTAGGAGAAGCTTTTATGGTACCAAAAATCCAAGTTTACATGGCCTAATCAAGGTGATTAGAACACGACCTATTTTCATGCAAAGACAAATATACGCAAAAGAAGAAATAGAGTGAATATGCTTAAGAATAATAATAATGAGTGGGGTGAATGATAATGAGGAATTGGTGCAAATTGTTGTTGGGTTCTAGAAGAATCTTTTCAGCGAACAGATTAAGAGTCATAACTAGATTCATATCACTCATACATGGCCTATTCTTGCTGAATTGGATAAAGAGGTTTTGAAGAAGAGCATCTTCGTGGAGAAAGTATAGACATCAACGAAAAGTATTGGAGCTTATAAAGGCCCAGGTATGGATGGCTTCCCTGTTGTATTTTTTCATAAAAATTGGGATATTGTTGGTGATAGTGTTTCACGTATGATTATAGAATTGTAGGGAAATCCAGCAAAAAATTAAAGTGATTAATAAGACCCTTATTACTCTTATACCGAAAGTGAAGGTGCTTGAGTGAATCTTACAATTTAGACCCATTTCCTTATATAATACAATTTATAAATGTCTTACTAAGATCATTATTCAAAGATTGAAACTTATTTTGCTTAAGCTTGTGTCACCTTATGAAGCTAGTTTCATTCCTGGGAGGAATATTCATGATAATATCATTATGATGAAGGAAGTAATACACTCCTTTAAAAAGATGGGGGGAGGGGGGAAGGAGTTATGGTGATCAAAGTTGATTTGGAAAAAGCATATAACCGTATTAGTTGGAGTTTTTCTTAACGGATGCTGTTTAAGGTTAGTGTGCCATCTCATTTTGTGGAACTAATTATGAAATGTGTGTCAACAGTCAACACTGATATGTTATGGAATGGAGAGAAAACCTTGGATTTTAATCCTTCTCGAGGTATACGACAAGGTGATCCGCTCTTGCTCTCTTTATTTGTTCTTGGCATGGATAAGCTCACTCATATAATTGAGGATAGAGAGAATAATAGCAATTGGAAATCCTTTAGAATGGGCAGGAGAGGCCCTTGGTTGTCTCGTCTCATGTTTGCAAATGACTTGGCATTAATTGCAGAAGCTTCGATTGAACAAATGAATGCTATAAAGGAATGTTTACAGAAATTTGGGGAGGTGTCTGGCCATAATGTGAGCACTGATAAGACATATATTTATTTTTCAAGGATTGTGGATAGAGAAGTTCAAAGAGGAATTTGTGCAACTAGTGGGTTCCAAAATGTTAAAGAGTTGGGGAGATATTTGGGTGTAGGATTTTACAATGTTGAGTCCTCAAAACAAAGATATAAGAATGTATTGGATAAGATTAACAAAAAACTCAGTGGATAGAAAACTAAATGTCTTTCATTTGCTGGTAGACTTGTGCCTAGAGCTGTTGCTAATACAATGGCTCAATTCGATTTTCAGCATGAAAGGGTATAAAAAATGGTACTTTCTGAGATGGAGAGAGTGCAGAGAGATTTTATATGGGGGTCATATAGTAATAGAAGGAGATGGCATGGTGTTAGTTAGAGTAGGATATGTTAGCCAAGGAGTATAAGGGGAACTGGATTGCAATCTTTATTTCATATGAACAACTCTTTCTTGATGAAATTAGACTAGTAGGTGTGTACTAATCAAGACGTGTTATGGATCAAACTTGAAGGGGAAATATGAAGACAGGTTTAACATTAAGAATGATTTTATTGTGAAGACTACTGACTCTACTTTATGGAAAGAATTGACTAAAATCTGGGACTATATTAAACCTAATTTTCTTTGGGAAGTTAAAGATAGCCAACTCATTAATGTTTGGGATAACATATGGATTAAAAATGAGCCTTCATTACAGGAATATGCACTAGATGTGGCTCACAAGTATAAGGGTGTGTTTGGGGTCCAAAATGAGTTTGATAAAATATAGGGTGTGTTTGTTCCATTTCCACTTTCCCGTTTAAAAATGAGTTTGCACACGAAATGAGTTTTCCGAAGAAGGAGATTGATGGTTGCTTTTCCGTTTTGCTTTTTGAGTTTTGTCTATATTTATTTTAAAGTCAGATAAAAATAGATCAATAAAAATAAGAAAAAATAATGAATTTAGAAAAATAAAATTCCCATAAAATTTCTTCTATCTATTGACTAAAATATCTCCTCAAAATTTTAATTTTCATAGATCATGACCTATAAAAAATTATTATTTGAGATATACTATGTTTTCAATTAAATAAATGCAGATTAAATTTTAGTTCAAGGAAATTGAATCAATCATGAAATAGAATTTAAGCTTAATTCAGAGAAAAGTTATGAGTTTTGTCAAAACTAATTTTCAAATAAATCATCCAAACATAAATATGTTAGTCCAAAACCAATTTTTATCATAACTACGTTACAAAACCAATTCTACCAAAACTCATTTTTAACCAACTGAAAACCAAACAGGCCCTAACAGTCTTATAGTGGCGGACTTGAGGGCAATATCTAGAGATTGGAATTGGTAGTTACTTCAACAATGAATCCCACCTAGTGTTGTAATGAAAATTAAAGCCATGCCACCACTTGATCAAATGGCTGGGGCTTATTGTTTCAAGTGGAAAAAGACAAAGCATGGGGAGTTTACTATTAAGAGTGCATATCTGTTTGTGACTAAGTTTGAAAATGTTCATGCAGATCTTATATGGAAAAAGGTTTGGCAGCTCAATGTCTTGGAAAGAATTCGTTGCTTTGTTTGGAGAGCATGTTTAGGAAGGCTACTTACGTAGTAGACAAGAAGCAAGTGGGCTAATTTTGAGGGGATATGCCACCTATATGGCCATTATGTGGAGATTGTCCTATACACATTAAGGGACTGCTTCGTGGTTAACACTATGTGGAGTAGTCTTATACCTCAATGTAAGCGAGTTCTTTTCTATTCACTTGACATGGGAAAATGGTTTGATGTTAATATTCGAGCTCCAGCCATAATAAATGATGGGAGAATTGGGCATGGATATTTGCTATAGCAATTTGGTTTATTTGGCACTAGTAAAATCAAAGTTTGTTTCATCAAGAGTTTCACTGGCCTTATAAACTAGAAAATATCATTCAAAGATATAAAGATAGCATTTCCAATAAAGTGGAGCTCACCGGTGAAAGGGAACAAGAAGTTATTGAGGTTCGATGGCCTAAGCCTAATGGCCCATGGGAAAAACTTAATATACATGGTGCAATGGTTATGAAATCACAACAAGCAATCTATGGTGGAATTGTACGTGGTAGTGAGGGAGAGTAGCTGGCTGGGTTTAGTCATCATATCGGAGTGTGTGATGCATTTGATGCAGAATTATAGGGCATTGTTGATAGATTGAAATTATGTTAGGAGCTTGTTTTGCGATATATCCAAGTTGAAACTTAGGGGCAGAGTTAGGATTTAATGATGGGAGGGGTCGGGAAATCATATATGATAATTGAAGAAAAACTTAACAACTAAAGTATAGAACAAATTATGATATACAAATATTTCAACATATCCGTGGTCAATTTTTCAAATATATAATCAAAACAAACATGTACTTTTCACCAAAAAATAGAAAAACATATACTTTCATTTCTTAAGTTTTGCACGTAGATGTTTCATGGTATAAAAATCTTTAATTATTATATCTATAGTAAATTGTTCAGCAATCTCTTTCTCAATATAAATAATTATATAATTACTAAGAAAATTATCTTCCATCTTATTGTTAAGCCTTGTTTTAATAATTTTCATGGCTGAAAATTCTCGCTCAGTGGCTGTTGTTGATACTCGAATAGTCAAGACAAGCCGTAATGAATATAACAACATGAAATTAAAGGGGAAATGGATGATGATTAATTGAAGAAGAAGACAAATGGAAAGGAATAAAGAAAGATAAAATAGTAAAGGAAGAGAGAGCCGAGAGATGGATTAGACGAAAAAGAAGATAAATGTGAAGAATAAAGAAAGATGAAAGGTAAATGAAGAGAGAGGGGAAAGTGAGTTCGAAAAGTGAAAACAAATGAGGGAGGAGTAAAGGAAGAGAGAGAGGAAAGTGCAAAGTAAAAATGAAGGGTGGGAGGGAAAAAAAAAATTAAATAAAGAGCAAAGTTGGTATTTAATAAATTAAAAGAGATAAATAATATTGATTTTTTAGATTTTTAATTTATTTTTAGAATAAAATATAAATTTTGGGGGACAAAAATACATAATGTATTTATAATATAAAAATTTAATAAAAAAGATACCTAATATAAAAAAAATTAAAAAACTTGGGGGGGGACCATGGCTCCTGCAGGTCCCCCCGGGTATCCGCCTCTGTTGAAACTGGTTGTGTCGAGCTATTGATTTGTTTATGCAAAGAAGCCATGATAAGCAGCAACATACTCGATTAATTGATATGGTTATGAGTTGGATAACACGAGGTTGGAGAGTTGAGTTTCGTCATAGCTTTTGGGAGGCAACAAGTGTGCAGACGAGATTGTGAAGATGGGTTTCGAGCAAGAATTGAGATTTATATATTTAGTTACATTTCCTTCGGGGATTCTTTCTTTATTAGAAGGAGATATTGTGGGTGCTGCAACGCCACATAGAGTAACATTTTGATTTTGTCATTTTGTCAGGGACTTAGTCCCCTTCTGTCACCAAAAAAAATTGGAAGACTATTTTTAATAGTAAAATTTAAAATTTATTTGTAAATAAATCATTAATATCAATATGAAATATTAAAAGAAACTGCATTATTTATTTATAGATTATGTCTTTTCTTGAGTTTCATACAATTTTTTTTATTTTTTAAAAACTTTTTTCACTCATTTTATTGGGCATGTGTAACTTTTTTTCTACTAACAATGCGGCTATTTTTGAGTTTCATGCAAATTTTTTTTATATATTTTTCAAAATTTTATCACACATCTTATCAGATTTTGTATAATTTTTTTTATTTTTTTAATTTTTCTACATAATTTAGTAGGTTGAAATATTAAAAAATTTGTATAATTTTTTAACAAATTTTTTAGTAATTGTTATTCTGGGTATGAAAAAGATTTCGCTAAATAAAAAAAATGCTTTTTTCTTATAATAATACTAACAAAAAAATAGCTCAAAAACAAATCTCAACGAAGCTAGCACTTGAAAAAAAAAAAACAAAAATAACACTGGCAATGCTGCTGCCAGCACTTTGACTTTGATAACAAGGGGGAAATTTTCCCAGGGGGCCAGAGCCTTTATAGTCAGAGCGGAAGACACTTCTGCGACTGCTAGTGCATTTACCGACTAAAGTTCCGGCGCCACAGCCTCCGCGGGAACAACAACAAAAGCAATTCCTCCAGTATATGCCTGGTAATCTCTCTAATCATCTCTTTTCCTTTGTATCTCTATATATATGTATTTTGGATTTATTTTGGTCGCTCTGGTTCTTAATCAACCGGATCGCTTGATGATGCCATTGATTGTTGCGTACAAGCTGCCACTGCGTGTGTTCGGATTTTGGCTTTTTAGCTCGTGGTGGGCAAACCGTTAGCGAGTAATAGCGATGTTTTCTTTGGTTTCTGAGCGGAGAGCAAGATTCATTTCATAATTTTTTATGTAATTCATAGTGATATGCTTACTTTGCATTGAACTGAGTTTGGATAGAAAAAAGAAAGTGAGAGAGAAGCAGAAAAATAAGTATAAGGGGCAAAAAAAACAGCACTTGAATTTTAGTACCTGAAATGCCGCCAAATACCTATTCATATCGGTAAAAAAGAAGCTCCTTTAAAAACTCCATGAACAGAACATAAAAGGGATGCAAAAGATAATTTCTTTCACCATAAGTCATTTAGAGCCAAACATTGAACTGAATAAGGTTTGGAAATGATTTTTATTTTCCGTAGTTAAATTTTCTGGGCTTCATTCCCACAATCCTACAGAAATAAGTGGTATTATTCTTATAACACGTTGCACTCAGGTAAAATGCTGTATTTTCAGTTGCTTCTCTCTCTCCCATAATCTATAATGAGTTTAAGCATTCCACTTTTAGTACTCTTGGGCAGAAGTGAAGTGGTAATTGCGCCCAAAAGGAATTATAGGGGGTCAAATGTACTTTTGATGCTGCTTATTCTGCTATTAAACGATCCTTTATGATTTCAGCCATTACTTTAAGGAGGTGGTTGGAGACGGATTGGAGTGCAAATCGCTGATCTTTTCCCTCTGGGTAGTATATCAGTCATTCTATCATGCTGATAGTTTGTTTTAGGGAAAGGAAATGAATTGTGACATTTATATGTTTGGGAACCCATGGAATGGCATGTCAAGGAGATGGTTTTTGTAGAACTATACCATCTTGGCTTTGTTTTCATTGTATTGCTGGTAGACTAAAAAGAATTGGTATAGCATTAAATTTAATTGACAAATGATAACATTTTCATTATCCCTCTTCTGTTGACTAACTTCCCATCTTATATCATAAGTCATTCGTACAGGAGGGAATCAAATGATTCCTTTTGTTATTTCAACTCAATTCCAATCTGCTCTTTTCAATTTTTTAGCAACCTTTACTCTGTCAGTTGCTTCTTTCAATAAGTTTCATTGAGTGGTGTCTTTTGTTTTTTCTCATGTTTTTACTTCTATAGGATGAGATAAAACTTAATTTTATGTTTCATGTGAATCTAGCCTGACTTTACCAAACAGCCTTTAGTTCCAGCCTAGCCTAAGAAGGCAAGAAGATATCAAGGAGGCAATGTTTCTATCCTACTTTTCTAGGGAAACACTGATTTTTTCCCAATGTTTTAATGATCGATTTACAGTGAGAGAATATATCCAAAAAAAAAATTAGAGTGAGAGAACCTTTTTTTGATACAAAATTATTCATGACAAGATTAAAAAAAAAAGACTAGAGTTTCCCCGTTTGAGCAACTCACTGACTAATGAAAATTGGATTTTGCCAGTCAAAGCCCACCTGACTCATAAAAAAATTGTAGAAATTTCAGAGTTGCTAAAAGAAAAATGATGACTTGAGTTATTCTCATGCAAAAGTTGTTTATCAAGGTTAATTAGAACTGCATACCCAGCTCATGAGAGTTGCTTTGTTTAATATTTTGCAAAGTACTTTTCTTTTTTAATGCTCATTTGTAATGCAGCTCTAAGATCACTTTTGGCTGATTACGAGGGAAAAGTGTACAGAAATTTCGTTGCACTTCTGAATATTTGATTGAATTCCCTTCTTGAAGCGTTTCTGTTTATTTTGGGGGATGGTGGGGGCTGAATTTTTTCAATATTAAGTTATTTGCTTGACTAGTGATTCTCAGCCAGGATACTTAATTTCAAAACCTATGGTACTCTTTTCATTTCTTCCAGCGCTATATTTCCTTTCCAGTTACGTTGACATGTTGTTTAACCTGAATGTCACACTTAGAAACTATTTCCTAGTAGGATCACTATAGTACTTTTTGGATTGCTCCTTATCGTTATTGGTTTCAATATAATTAATTCTTATGTAAAGCATTTTTGAATCCTGGATGAAATTAGAAAACAAATTTGGTGTTCTGATAAGTATTCATCCTTGCTTGTCGTAATATATTAAAGAAGCATTGCAATTACGTAGGTTGAATTTCAAACGCAGTCATGACTTTGGTTTACATGTTTCCTTAACATCTTGGCATGAAATTATAATTTTGAAAGTTACTTCTGTTGTATTTAAGTAATTTGAAGAAAGGATGTTTGAGATGCAGGTGAAATGCAGAATCCAGATGCAAATCAGCTTCCTGAAGTGGATTCCTTGCCAGATGGATTTGTTGATAGCACTGCTGAGCCTCTTGCTCCTCCAACTCCGAAACCTGAACAAGAGAAGCTACTGAATAATTATAAGGAGAGCAAGTCGTCAGATGTTGGCAATTCTAATGATTCAGCAAATGAATTGGTAGCAAAAGAATATCAAAACGATCATGGTAAGGAAAACTAGTGAGCAACTCAGAACTTCTTATATTTCCATATCTAAATTTCATGCTTTTGGTGCATCAGACTGCTCAGTGGAGGTTCCCTGTAGTAACTTTATGTTGCAGACAGAAGGTCCACAGGTTACACCTCCTGTAGGTGGTTCTGATTCTGAGGTTCCGCTATCCACTTGCAGTGAGGGAAAAAATCAACAAGGAGAATGTCAAAGTTCAGATAGAAGTAAGTATTCTTTGTCTTAATGCATATTCACTCTTTTTGTAGATGTTTTAACTACATGCTAATTGATTTTCCCCATCATGGAAGATGTGTGATTAAGATCTGGACCTTGAATTGAGTAATTTCTTTATGATTTTTTTTTACATCATTCTTGATAAGGTGACCAGTATTCATCTGTTGATGTTTTGAAGTCTAATCCTTGATGATGATATATAAGTTTTACTTGTTGGGCTTCTGATTCTTCTTTTTCTCCTGGTAGACATCTTGGGATAAATATTTTGCTGTTGACATGGGTTGCCTTATTGGTGGATTTTTTTTTTTTTCCCGATGAATCATTTGGTATTTATTATTATTGACTAATCTAGATTTGAACTGGGTCGGATGAAGTTCTCCCAATATGATTTTTTTTCCATCCACAAGCTCGAACTTGAAACCTGACTTAAGAAATATTGAATCTCTTGCCACTCAACCCAATTTTAGTATGATTTCTCATGAATTTTTTGAAAAAAAGGATTTAGGTTTTAGCAAAACCACTGTAAGATCTTGGAGCAAATGCTTTTCTCTTTATTCATGTAAGCAGATTGAATTTGTGATGCATTGCTTGCCTCAAATGTTCACTTATTCAAAACTAAATTTCCTTCTTTATCTATATCCATATATTTTCTCACAGGGAGGAAGGGGGAGGTGGGGAGCATAGGCATTGTTTTTCAATAATGTATCAGTTCTGATGATGCATCTGCCTCTATCTTTTTTCCCCCTTAAATGATCCTTTCCCTCATTTTTAGGATCAGTGGAATGTCTTCATCATGTTTCAAGGATTTGTCCTTAGTTCTCTAGATCAGACAGTGGACATATTTGTGAAATTAGATTTTCATCTTTGTTGGGGGATCCAAGAGTGAATTTGGGCTTATACTGGCCTTTGATTTCTCTTTTCTGTAAAATATCCAAATTATTGAAGCTTGATTGTTGAACAGTGCAACCTCTTTGTAAGGTTAAAGATCTTCTGTATCCAGCTAGCTAATGAATTGAACATGATCTTAAATTATCTGTTGGATAGTTGAACAACAATTTGTTGACTAACATTTATTCTATTCCCTTGCACTGGTGGACCTTATACCATGCCATAGACCTGCTAAGCCCTTGGTACGATTTTGTAAACTAAAACATTTTCCTTGTATGCTTGAGCAAATAGCATGTATGTTTTGTGTGCTCTAATGAAATGAATCAGTTAGGTTTTGATGGAGACTTAATACTCGCAATAATAATATATTTCCAGAAATGACTAGTTACAGCTCTTCTTAATAGGATAGAAGAGATAATAAGCATCAAAATTACTAACCACTCTATGACAACTAGCATAAACAGTAAAATAAAACTGAAATGGACAAAATGACAGAAAAAGTAAATGATCTTCCTGACTTTTGAGAGGTGGGGGCTCTCCACAAACTTCCAGTCTTCTTACTTGATGATTTCCCCTCATACAACCCTAGGGAAAACACTCACTAACCCTCCTGTCCATTAGATGGGCCCGAAACCTGTGGATCTGTTGATGGGCCTTCATGCTCATCATTCAACTTGGGCCTGGTCCTTTTACACACATGTCTAACCAGCCCACTAGGCTCATCAGGTTTACACATGTCTATGAACCCATTCTAATGCATGCTAGCAGATCTGCATGTTTTAGTTTATGAATATTTATTCCTGTATCTGACTGTTGTATTTTCTAAATCTGCCATGGCTTTGTTGCCTTTATGACTCATTGCTGTTGCAGCCACCAGTGATTGTTTGGAAACAAAAGCAATACCTCCTAAAGATTCATGTTCATCAGAGACTGTTGATTCTTCAAAAACCAGAAAACAGGTTAGTAAACCAATTATATTGATTCCCATGCATTCATTCACACATCGACACATTGGAGGTGAGCATATAGTTTTTTTTCCCCTTATTTATCCATGTTATTATATCGGTATATTTTTGCAATGTATAAGATCAATGGTTTTGTTGATTATACTATTGAGCTATGTGAACATGATTGAATGACTTCAGTATGATACTTTACTATTGTTGTCATGATTGTTGTTCTTTCTTGTTATTACTCCTGACTACTTTTACTATGTACATATAGCAGGTAGGTATTTAACTGTAATTTATTATAATTTGTTAAAATTTTCATTATGCATCCAGGAGTAGTAGCCCATGCATATTAAGAATGTATTCTTCATGAAAAAATATAGTAAAAAATATGAACTTAGCAGGTTCCTAGAACTTTAAAGAATCCAGCAGTGCATAATGAAAGAACAGTGGCAGGAGATGTTGAGCAACTTTTGCTTTATAATTTGTAAAAGGAGCGATGCTGAAACCCAAGGGAGCTGATCTTTGTTTCTGTCCAGCAATGCATACAAAACTGGAATTGATCGCTTCTTTAACCTCCCAATATTTAACAATGGCAATCTCTCCTAATCTTCTCAAACCTACAAGAAACTGACCAGGATTCTGATTGAAGTATTATGGGGGCATGGCATGCTAGACAAAAAAAGCTTGAATAATTATAACTCAACCTTCTGCCTAAATAGGGCATATTTCTAATCCAATTGTTTGAAGATCTTCTCAATCACTGGGTCCCAAAGTAAAGCGGCCCTAGGAATTTCCCCAAATGGAATTTTGAATAAGTAAATGGTCACTCAAGGACTTCAAGCCCAACCTGAGTGGCCAGAGTTTTGAATCTGATTCGCCAATATCAAAATATTCTTACTATAACCACTCTGTTACCTGGGTTTTTGAGGTGGATACAGTGTAAAAAATCTGAGGAACATTCATATATATTAAACCTGAACAAAGTGGATAAAGTTTTCTGAACAATAAATAAAGACAAAAAGTAACAGAATCAAACTGGGAAAAACAAAGGGATAAAGGGTGACCATTCTCCCATTTAAGAAAGATATTCCAGAGAATATAGATGTAGATAGGGTTAAATAAGGCCCCTCAGAGGAAAAGGGTTTAGTAGTTGTTAGGATAGTATTTGTTTATCTTTCTTCTTTGTGTAGTTAGACTAATAATATATGTTCGACATCAGTTGTGTCTCAGTGCTTAACACCCATACTCTTATATGTAAGACAAGCCTCCTGTTATGAAGGCTTTCCAAAGCATTCTCTCTGTTTCTTTTATTCTTAATACTAGATAATTTACACGGACAAACTGTTTTGATTGACCTTTGTTAAGGTTGCCTTTAGTTGAGTCTAAACATGAAATTAAAGTTTCTGTACTCATATTGTTGCATGAAATTATTTTTTGATTCGGTATCCTGGTATCCTCTTCATGCACAGCAACTTTGAGAAGTTCAAGAACCTTTTTATACAGACAATTTTAATTTATTTATATTCTATAGATATGTAAATTTAATAATGTTTTGTTTTGCTAATAAGTTTACTCTCAGAAGGACTTACTGACCTGAGGAATTGCTGGTTAGTTTGGTGCAATTTGAGGGCCTAACCTTTTAATGGGTTTGCATGAATGATTTACCCTCATTCCTTCTATTGGTTGAATAAAACATGAATTTTTTGTGGTTTTTAAATGTAAAAATCAACAATTTTGCAGCACTCTTATTCTAATTATAGATGTAATTGGCGAACACTTTGCAGTACATTAATTCATTTTGGTTGATATGAGTACAGATTCCTTCATTGTTTCCTTCTTTCTTTTGGCATATGTCACATATTAGACTGCATTCAAAAGAACTTAATTTTTTCAGGAACCTACTGAAACAAAGCGGAAAAGCACAAAACGTACATTTAAATCAGAAAAGGAGTTTTTAGAGTTTACACTGAAGTATCAACAAGTATTAGCAGAAAGAGATGCAGGTGTGTTGAAATGAATATATTCTGCTTTTGATTATTATCTTTTGAAATGTCTTTATGTAGTAGTTGGGAAGTTTCTGATACAATTATTTGAGTTCTTAGTTTCTTCCATTATATCAGTGTGCAATGTGCATGAACAACAGGGTAAGATTTTAAACCGTATGGAGTACTTTCCTTGTAATTGACTACTTAATGTTATCTACTTTATTGGTGCTTTACTTGCAATTTACTCTATTTGTTTTACTCCTATATTTTCTCTCTCTCATATGCTGGTATTAACTTTTTTGGGGTTTGGGGGCAGTGGGCAGTGGGCTGCTTTTTGTTTTCATTTATTTCCTTAAACTAATTATTTCTTTCCTTTTTGGTGTTAGGGTGTGGTTTGAAATTGTTTGGAGATAATCTGTATGGCAGCATATGATCTGTAACCATGTTTAAGCTCATTCTTGTCCATTAACCTTTTGCTGTTTTATTTGCAGCCCTTACTGTACGAGATAAGCTGGAGTCACTGTGCAGAGAGTTGCAGCGTCAAAATAAAATGCTCATGGTACGTCTCTATAGCACCAAAACCGCTTAAACTGATTGTATAGTTTATGTGTATTTTCTGATGCAGTTCACTCAATAGTTGTCTTCCATATATTATATTATGTACTTTTGATCTGTTGATTGGCCATGCAAAACTTGCTGGAAACTTGATTCCTCTAAATAAAGCACCACATGCATTCTCATGTAGAATTCAATTCTGTCTGGTGCTATTAGCCCTATCACATCATCCATAATGCATCTTGTGTCTTCAACTTGGGGCACCTATGGCTCTCTCTCTCTCTCTTCAAATCCCACTTGAACCATCTTCCCTATTTCTATTGGACTTTCATAATCATATCTCCATCTTTAATTTGAGTTAACATGTATAGTTGATTTTGTCATGGCAAACATGGTTCAAAAGATTTCCACCTATTTGACGCGGCAAAAACCTTGAATTCAACATTGGCAGATACAGATGTCTTTATGGCAACATGATTTGTCGGTAAATTAAATGAAAACCCATATTACTTGTCCTTGCCTGCCCTCTCAATTTCTCTGTTCTTTGGCCGTTTTAGGTAGAGTGGAAAGGTTGTTAAGGGAATGGGAAGAGGAAAGGGAGAGGGAAGGAGCTTTCCTTGGAATGAATTTTTTTATCTTGTTTGGTATGTAGGAAAAAATAATAGGATTCTTGTTCCACAGTGCATTTGGTAGCAATGCATCTGGATGGGAATAGGGAAAGAAAAAAGATCAAAATGATGCAAATGCCCTTGCCATTGTTGTCTCCCTTCGTTCATCCTCTTCTTTTTTGTCCTTGGCCACGTCTTCCTCTTCATCTTCTGTCAACATTCCAACTTCATCTCCAGTGACTTCCCTCAACTCCCATCTAGCCGATTTTGTTGCTTAGTTCAATCATAATCATCTTTCCCTTACAGTGACAAACGGATCTGGAGCGGAGGCGGCACATTCGTGGGCAGAGGCTTTGTCTGGGCATGTTCTTGTTCTCTGTCATGTGGGATTACTGGTGGTGGAAACACACTGCTGTCACCAGAAGACATTGGATGATAGTTTCTTCCCTCTCTCCGTAGAACTTGCCATAGAACACTGGTTGGTCGGGAAGAAGAAAGATTTTTGTATTATAAAGGGAAAGATGAGTGGGAAGGAAGATGGTGGTTGGCACCGTCTTACACTGTTGGTGAAGGGAGAAAGATGGTGGCTGGAGTAATTTTGAGGTGGGGAGTGGTTGGTCAGAATAAACATGGGTGAGGGACATTTTCGTCCTCTATTTAAGCAGTTTTCTCACCCTGCTCCAGAGCAGAGAATTATAAGCTTTTCTTGAGAAATTTAGTTCTTGTTTTACTGTTTCCAAACATCCACATAACCTTTTATTCATATTTCTTTCTACCTTGTACTAAATTCTTTTCAGTGGGAGATCAATTTGTTTAAACATATACTTGGTTTATTGTGACAAACGTGATATGAGTTTACAAATATCCTTTTAGTCCTCCTAGGTTTTGTTAATTGCATATAATAGATTCATGCACTCGATGGTTGGTTTGCATTCTTTCTAATTAACATATTGATACTTGGAACACCTTGTTTTGGGGTCAAGTCTCTGTTACATCAGATGGGAGGCAGACTGTGTTGCTTGAAACTAGTTAGTCTTTCTCAGAGCTGTTTATCAACTCCCTCTCTCTCTGTTACCTTGAGGGAGCACCTGTGGGCACCGCAGGTCTCTAAAGGAGTGCTGTCATTCGATATCCTGTTATAGACATTGGCTCTTAAGCTCTTTGGGAACTTGGGGTTTCCATGGTTATGCCCTAGCTGTGGCCATAATAGCCAGTTTCAATTCAAAGCAAAAAGAAATGATCAATGGATGAAAATGACCAATATTGTGTTAGCCTGACCTTCCCCTTTTTTCTGTTTTCCTTTCTATCTGTGCACATCTGATGGGAACCAACCAAAAGGCTGCTAAGGCTTTTGTTTGGCAAATATGACAATAACAACAAAAAATAATCATATGGAATTAATTTAAATTTTTTTGTTTTAGTTTTTTTAAATAGATATTGTAGTTTCTTATTACATATCAATGTGATATTATCTCCACTTTTGTCTGTTCACTTTTAAGATTATCATGAAAAAGTGTTATTAGATCCTTAATTATCTAACTTGAGGCTTTGCACAATGGCTTTCTTAATGGAAAGACTAAGATTGCTGTGATAATTTTCAGGAAGAATGCAAACGCGTATCAACTGAGGGACAAAACTTGAGGTTGGACTTATCAGCTAAGTTCCAAGATGCAATCAAGGTTTGATCCTTGTCTCTTGTTTTTCTTGAGAGTTTGTGATATAGTCTCAAGTAGCATACAAGTGCTATATTGAGCTTTCTACCTTCCAATAGATAGCATGTCACATCACAACATGAAGTAAGTTCTATTATCATAAAAAGCCAAATTGATTTAACTAGTTGTCATGTTGTAACACATCCAATTTGCAATATGATTTCTGTACATCATCATTAGTGTCACATCTTTGTTGTATAACCTTGATAAGTTGATATCATTAGAGCTTGTTCCCTTCGTGTCAGGGCCTTCATTCATGTCAACAATTTCTACAGATCCATTTCTCTCCATATTTTAAATAAATCATCGCACAAATTCCACTAGCGCATATAATTATGAGCAGCACAACATGCTGTCACTATGAGTTGCTGCCTAGAAGGTATATAAAGAGCCATCAACTTCGAAATAGGAATTATGTTTTTCATGACTCCAAAGCAATATTAAATTGTCATTCTTAAATATAAGTTCCTGTAGTTAAATAACTCTTTGCGGCTCCTAGGCTGTCTACCTTGACTTCTGTATTTTTGTGCATAATATCTTTCACCCCTATAAAGGGGAAGGAAATCTCTTGTACATGAGTAGCTAGAATTAACAGAGATAGAACAAACTACATTGATAAACTATGTGTTAACTTTGAATGTTTATTTTATCAACATAAAACATGCCATTATAATATTAGTATTAATCTCTAGATTGCCAAGGAAATTTTGCATTTGTATTGGTAAGTGCATCCAGAAAAACTTTTGCATCTTGTGCACTTCCTAATGTTGACAAAAATGACTCAAAGTTAACATTAAAGTCATTTTTGTCTAATCATTCACCATTGGAAGGAAGTGCAAAAGTGTTTGTTGGATGCACTTACCAATCTAAATGCAGATTTTTTTTTTTCACCATCTAAAGGTGAATACTAATATTATCATGACATTGTTTTGTGTTGATATAATAAATATTTAAAGTTAACGCAAAGTCCATTGATGTAAGTTTGTTCTATCTCATCGATTTTGGCTATCCGTGTATTGAAAGTTTCCTTCTCCTAGTAGGAGTGAAAGGTATCATGCACAAGAATATAGTGACTAATGCGAGCAACTTAGGAGTTGTGAAGAATTATTTAATTACAGGTACTCATCTTTAAGAATGACAATTGAGTGCTGCTTGGAATCTTGAAAAACATATTTCTTATTTTGTGGCTGATGATTTCGTAAAAATCTTCTGGGTAGAGACTCTTGGTCACATCATGTTGTGCTATTCATAATTTTATACACAATTGGAATTTGCATGATGATTTATTTAGGATATGGGAAGAAATGGATCCAGTAAAAATTGATGCCATTAATGAGGGTCCTAACATATAGGGAACAAGCTCCAATGATGGCAACTTATTAAGGTTATCTGATGAAAATGCGATAGTAATGATAATGTATAGAGATCATATTGCAAATTGGATAGGGGCACAAAGTAACAACTAGTTGAACTAAGTTGACTTGTTATGATAATAGACCTTACTTTTATTTTTTTGGTAAGGAGAGGCCAGAGATGAAAAAAATACAAAACAAACCTTACTTTAATAAGTTGTGATTATAATCTTTTGAAATATTATTTTGTGTTAATTTATTTTTAGACTAGTTATTTTCAAGAAGTTTGTAATATGATTGATTTTAGTCTTAATCATATTATTTAAAAAAGTTAAATTAAGTTTTTTCATTTGATTTAAGTAGTTCATAAAAAGAAGTTAAAATACAAACAAACAAGTTTTTCGCTTTTGTTTTTTCAAAAGATGTTCTCAAAACAAATTTACCAAGCATGTTTTTTCTTGTTTTATCACCTCTAAAATTTTCAAATTAATATTACCAAACAGGTTTTTTTTTTGTTCTGAAAAACAGTTCTTCAAAATTGATATACAGAATAGTTTTCAGATGCAATAAAAAATAAGAACAACACAATCAAATAGGCCCTTGTTCTCTCCCTATGTTTTGCTTTCTTACTTTAGTGTTACTTGATCCTTGCTACAGGATGTGGGGATTAAGCTTGAAGAACAAAAGGACGAGTGCCTTTCTCAACTAAAGGAGAATGAGATGTAAGACCCTGAAGTTTTTCCCCCTTTTACCCTAATATGTCGTAGCAAATTTACATAATGTGCACCGACATACACGTGTGGATTTGGTTATTTGTTTTGCCATATTGTGTTTTCTCTTGGAGTCTTGTGCACTAAGTCATCACTCAACAATGCCTTGGGTGTTAAATTTGAACTAATATTTTGGTTATTGGGTGGGGAACTTGGGATTGCATGTCTTTTTACATTAGTACCGTTACTTTGTTTTTGCTTAGTCTTGCTGGTAGAGAGAAAATGGAATCTTTTATTATTCATTGCACTCCTAGATAGGGATGGTGACTTTCCCTGATCATGGTGGGGATTGCCTCAGATGGGGATGGGAAAGGCCTCCCTGCCCCTCTCCTGCCTGTTACTATCCTTAACTCTTAATTACGTAAATGTAGTTCTAATGATATATTATTGACCGCCTTTATCCTTATTATGATGTTCATTCCCATTTTGTGTCAGATAGTGGTAGTCTACCTCTGTAAGTAGTCTATCATTGTCCATAAAGTCTTTCATTGTGGATTAGTCCACACAATTTTTAGTTTTCTTTTACTCTCAAGTTTGTACTTGCCTTATTGATTCCCAAAAAAAATTGTCCGTATTGACTATGTTACTCTTATGTTATCATGATTCATGAGGACAATTTTGCACGCTGATCGTAAGAATTTTATAATGTATGCTTATTTTAGGTCTATTGACTATTCTGCAAGAAAGATCTGGGTCTGTAGACTTTATTTCATGTTTCATCGTCTTTTTTTCTGGGCCAACAACCCATTTGGTATAAAGCAGAGCTGATAGAATTACAGCTCTTTTCCTGTTCGTAGCTTAGGAGTGGCAAGTGGTCAGGTGCCCTAGTCACTGATTAGCTCTTATCTATGCCCACTCAAGTTGTTAGTCTCTTCTCACAAAAAAAATTGTTGTTAGTCTACTCCAGAAAAAAAAAAGAAGTTAATACAAAAGCTTTATCTGACAATTTGCTTAATCAAAATAGTTATCGCAATATTTAAATTAATTTCTTCTTGGTATAATTAGGTGTGTTACAAAACAGTTTGGTTTTACACTTCTATGAACCTCATCAGCATCATATAAAATATATTGTATTGGAAAATAAAATTATACTTCCCATTTGTATTCTAATTTGTTTGCTGGAACTGTATAAAACATAAAATATAAAATAAGTGGCAGATAGCATTTGATAGTGTTGATAATTGTGATTTCTGCCCATCTTTAATTTGTTTTTCTCTGTTCATATGTTTTGAATTCATTATCCTATAGTTTTTGTTGCACTTCATATTTGATTATCTATAACAGAACAAAAGGGGTCAACAGTATTGGTTTATTTATGGGCCTTTGGCGGTATTATTGTTAGCATTAAATTTATATTATTTTTTATTTTTCTATTTAGGTTAAGAAACAAGCTAAAGCAGTTTGCTGATCAATATGCACTATCTGAACAGCAATATGCCCAGAAGGTGAATTATATTATGCATCTGGTTGACATTTTTTACATAAATATGGTTCTATTTAAAAATTTGAAACTGATATTTACTTCATGATTTTGTATTCAAATTCTCAGTTGAAACAGAAGGCTTTGGAGCTGCAGATTGCTGAATTGAAAATTAAGCAACATGAGGAAAAATTGGTTCAGGAACAGTCTCAGATGAAAGTATATGCAGAACAAGTGTCTCAGCTATTAGCAACTGAGAAAAATTTGCGCTTGCAGCTCACTGCTGATGGAGAAAAATTCCAACAATTCCAGGTTCATTTGACTTTTTTTTATGTATCAGTGTGCAATTTGAATTAAAGCCACTATAGTCTGCTCACTGGTTGCGTAAAGCTCAGATTTGCTTCAGCTTTGTAATTTGAAACCCATTGATGTGAGAGTTAAAAGTGTTTGTATATTTTCTTAACCCCAGAAAAGAAAAGTCGTTAAGTGAGTCTTGCATTGATTGAGACTTCAGTCTCACATCCTTATGGTCTGTAGCTTTTTAATTTCATTATTAAACCATTAAATATTAAGTTAGTTATAGGTTCATATATCTATAATTATTTGTACTGACTTATGTTTTTCAAGCAAACAATTAATCTTTTCCTAAATCTAAACCAACCGAACCTGTCTCATTCTCCGTATGCTTGATTTGTAATGTTAATTTGACTTTTTCATGCATGCTAGTGGCAGTATGATTGATTTGGCCTTAAACCTTTTTTTTTTCATTATTTAAATGTTCAACCCCATCATTAATTACTTCATATATTTATAGTTTATGCATGAATGTGACTCCATGTTCTTTGTTGTGCATTGATTTTTCAGGAAGCGTTGTTAAAGAGCAATGAGGTTTTTGAAACATTTAAACAAGAGATTGAGAAGGTACACTCAATTTTTTCTCAAAAAAATTTCACGTGTTCACAATTGATGTTTGCTTATCCCTATGTAGCTTGCATGAATTTTATTCTGAAGTCATCTGCCTTTTTTTTTATACTCTGGAAACAATCAGATGACAAAATCAATCAAGGAACTCAAAAAGGAGAATCAATTCTTGAAGAGTAAATCTGAGAAGTCTGATGTTACCCTAATAGAGTTAGTTGATGAGGTATACAATTTTTACCCCATTTGCATGTAAGTTTAATATTCTAGACAATTTAACATTCAGCCTGCAACAACAGCATTATCATTCCCTTCTTCCATAGATGGGTTCAGGGTGGCTCCAAGGGGTAAGCTAAGTATTCAGGTTGGAATGTTGGAAAAACTAACCTAAAAAAGTGCTTGTATGTCATAACATGTGAGAATATCAGTAGATTCAAGGTTACAGCAATTTACAAATAATGCAAGAAGTTCATAAAGCATGACAAATCATGTTTCACAATTGGACAGCCTGAAAAAGCTGCTCAAACTGCCCTATCCCTGTCCTGGTAAAAGAGAAACCATACACCTATGTCATACTTTCAGATTCTTGCAGATTTTGCATTTTAGTGATAGTTTTTCCAGATCTTTGATCGGACAGCCTACGTAAGGTGCCTGTGCAGCTGATAATCTACAGCAGCCTAGCTTCTAATATTCTCGGATTCATATCTGGGCAAAGACTGTCATTTCATATTTCGTGTGGTTCCTGAAGTTACTATTGGCTCAGGACCATTCAGTAATACCTTTTAGAAGTGGTTCTGAATTTACAAGATGCCTGGAGGCCTAAGATGTTTTCAGTATACAATTTACTGGCATGGAGATCCCACGTCCCTGAATTTCAACTTTGTCAACTTCTATAAAATACTAATTATATCATTACAATTCTGCACTGTCTAGCCAAGCATAAGATCTTAAATACCATGATATTATAACTAGACATCCTGGATACGTGGGAAATTTATGCCAGTATTCCAAAAGGTTTCTTATTCTTTGTATGGGGTTTGGCCCTTTAGTGAATTTGAGTTTCTGGCATAGTTAATTTGATGTTTTAGTTGGTTTCTTAATTCTATGAAAGCTTGAAGTAATTTAGAAGAAAGGAACATATGGCTGTGGAAATTCTAGTTTTACTGATAATTTCTTTTCTCACCCATGATTTGTGTAAGTTGTAGCTTCTAAAAAGTCATCATTTATTTTTTATATTGAAATTTCAAGGAAAAAAAAAATATAAAGCTAGGACAAGTATCCACTTAAGTTTCCTCTGGTATACATATTTTTCTAATTTGATACTCTCGTTCCTTAAGGGACCATTAGCATCCCTTTGAAATTTGTCTTTGCTTTTTTTTTGGCTCCTAATATTGTTAATCTGCCATGCAATCAATATTGAGAGTGATTATTGTTATAAAAAAAAATATTGAGAGTGATTATTCATTATCAAAATACAATATTTTTTTAATCTTGAGCAGCGTGAGCGCTTGAAGAAACAGCTGGAGAAAACGAAAAATCAGAAAGTAAAGTTGGAGTCACTATGCAGGTCACTTCAGGCAGAAAGGAAGCAAAATTTATCAGGGAGCAAAAGTGATAACTCGGTGTCAACATGAAAAAGAGCTTATTAGAGACATGTCAATGAACTATCTCCTTCAAGCCATGTCTCAAATTCTATTAGCATGTATTAGAAAAAATTCTGATCCTTTCGCTTTGCAATGCAGGTGTTTTTTCTACTAGAACATTCATCTCCTTGATCCTTTGATTCTTGCTTATATAGTGAAATCATTTCGAGAGTGTGCTGTATTGTTTTTTCTTCCCTTCTCTTATGTTGACCCTTCCCATACTGTAGTTTCCATGTAGTCCACTGGTTTTGTTTTCTGGTTTTCTCGTGATTCTCTTACAAGTAGTATTTAAACTTCATGATGTGATTGTTGGTCAGGAATCTGAACATTTCTTTCAGAATTTAAGTACTCTGCCTCCAATTGTAGCTTTTCTTCAGTGTTCTACGGTAAAAGGGTATGTTAGTACTACTTTCGTTTCTTTTTATCTTTATTTCTTCTAAATTTTTGGGCAACATTAATTACCATTTTTCTAATTTTATTTTTATCTATTTTTTTAAAAAATTAAAGAGAATAATTTTTTTATCTATCTATGTATTAAAAGACATTAAGAAATTTAAAATAATTTCTAATGCATTAATTATACTTCCTCCAGCTATTAATGTAAGATTTTTCTAAATGAATAATATGAATTTAAATTGAGAATTAAAATTAGTTAACAACTTTATTTTTTAAAAAAATTAGGATATTTTTTAAAATTATTTTTATTTAATTTTTTTCTCTTTTTAAAATAAATTAAATAAAAGTATTTTTTAAAAAATATGTAATAAATATTACATCATTGAAAAAATATTATATTTAGAATTAAGGTAAAAAATTCTATATTTAAAATTGGAGAAAATATTTCTTAATATATGTTAAAATCTTATAGAGCACATAAAAAAGATAAAGAGAGTATAAGGGATTTTTATCAAAACATCTAATTAATCTTTTAAAATCATTCCAAGTGCTCATTGTTTTAAAAATCCCCTAATCTATATCTATATCATAGTGTTCATATTGCATATCAAAGTCCAAAAAAATTTAGAAAAAACTTTTTCTATGAAAGAATAATAATTATTGAACCATTTCTTATATCCTTTTCTTTAATTCTAAAAAAATTCAAAGATAACGGGCATTAGTTGATTTCAAAATAGTGTATTAGAATTTTACCAATCAAAAAGCAGAAAATTAGGATGCTCAAAGTAGGGTGCATGCCATCCTCGGTGGGCCTAAACCGTAAAAAATCTCTGAAGCAAAAAGTTTACATGTGAAATTTATAACTCGAAGTCATTTTGATCGCATATGCTCGAATGTCATTATGTCACTCGCACACTCGTTGCTTCACATGGCAAGAATGTATAAACATAATAATTTTCTTATTTTTGCAAATAATATGTTAATTATTATTACAAAAAGATTTTTCATCTTGAGAGGGAGAGAGTTAACCAACTACACTAAAGTCATTTGCTCTATGAAATAGATCGAAATGAAAAAACTAATAAAGTTCGAGCACAACTGATAAATAGTTGAATATTTAAGTTTGTCAGTCGTATGTATGAAAAATATTTTATTAGAAGAGATAATACTTATTTCAATAATCTTTATACTTCGAAAGAATTATTGATCTTTAACTGTCGATTGGGAAATAATCTTAATACAAAAAAAAATTAAAGTAAATAATTTTGTAGTTTAAAAATATTTTTTAGTCATTAGTCATAGTATGTAAAGACAAATTTTGAATGTTTTTATGAATGTTATGAACATGTTGTCAGCTTTGGAAGAATTTTGAATTAGCTCTATTCTTCCTCTTAAGCCTCTAGTTGTATCAAACATCTTATAAGACGGACATTTCTATCCATTTTCTATTTAATAAATTATAAAGAAATGGTTTGTTAAAATAAATGAATACTAACTTATGGTAGCATGAATTGTAAAAGCACTTATCTCTTAAGTAATTGGTTTAGAGTTTGATTATTAACTTTTGTGTATGGAGCAAATTTAATTGGGAGCGATAGACCATTTAATTTCAGTATCCTGAAAAAAAGATTAACTCTTGCTAATACTTTTAATCCATGATAATAAATAAATAAATAAATAAATAAATAACAATAACTTTTTTAAATTTGTTTAAATATATCTATACATTTTTAAAATAAAAAAACAAATGTGCATTGCAATTACCTTCTCTACTACTTACTTTTTGAGAATGAATTAATTTTTTGGACAATGTATTGGTAAAAAAAATCATGAACAAGGTGTCTTCTGTTAAATGATAAACACTTTTTATTCATGTTTAAAATATTATTTTTTTCCTATTTCCTGTATTCAGATACTCGAAAAATTTGTTACTTGTTGATTAAAATTAACAAATATTTAACTAAACTAATATATAGGTGAACTGTCAAGCTTTGACGTAGTATTATATTTTTATTATTACTGAAAATAAAAATCCAATATATTAATATGTAATATATAATAAATTTTGGCAAAAAATATATCTAAAATTAAATTTATAGCAACATTTTTCATATTTTGTATTCATATTTTATAAATAAATAACAATTTTAAAATTTGAATGATATTTTTGAAAGGATCTGATTGGATGGGCCCATTGTCGTGGGACCCATTCACAAACCTTCAACTGGTCGTTGGGTATATGAAGGCAAGAACACTGAGCAAAACGCACTGAAAAACCGTTTCTTTCTCCTTCCGGGTTTTGAAATCACCAAATACACTCCTCTCTCTCTTTCTCTGTGGTCTCGTCTATGTGCCTGTGTGGCGCCATGGACGACAAAGCTGGAAACCCCAACCGTAGTGGCGGCGGCGGCTTAACTAACAATGTGTACTTGGACACCACCAAAGCAGACAAAGCCGTGTGGCTGATGAAGTGCCCGCCTCTGGTCTCTCGCTCCCTCCGTGCTCCTCCCTCTGATGCCTCCGACCCTTCTCGCCCCGTCGCCAAGGTCATCGTTTCCATCGACCCTCTCAACTCCAATGACGACGATTCTTCGCCTCAGGTTATTATTCCTTCTGTCAGCCCGACAATGTGTGATTTCTTGGACTCCACTGATCATTCTACCTCTGCATGCATTGCTTTTCAGACCCCATTTCTCTTTTGTTCTTCATTCACTGATTTCTAGGGTTTCATGACCTGGCATTCATTTTTAGTATCTTCCGTTTCCGCTTTTCTTTTCCTCCTGTTTGTTTCTGTTCTGAGTCTTTAGACTCTTTACTAATAATGGGATTTCCCGAAATTTTACTTTTTAAATTTATTTTTACCTTCTTTACGAATGTTATACATTCTCTCTGGTGTTTGGGCTAGGACTTGCCATCCCCTCATTTTTATACACAGAGTGGTCTATTTATGTTTTTTTTTTTTTTGGTGGAGGTCTATTTATGTTTTTATGTCCCTCACTTAGCATGTGTATGCCTAGCATTTCTCCCGCATTAAATTATTCTATTTTGCTTATTATATTACGCTAACCACAGGGAATTTTAATATTCTTTTCCTAGAATATTTGCTTGATTGTGGAAATGAAGCATGATTGCTTAGGCTCTGTTTAGTTGCTTGGAAATGTTAACAGATCTAAACAGTTTATAATAATGCACACAATTTATGATCAACTACTTTCAAGCAGTTATATTTTGATGGGTATTAAAACAAACGATCAATTTGTATGGTTTCTCTACTTTTCCTCTGCAACTCAAGTGAAATTTCTGGCAGAAATCAAGAAGTATGCTTAATGTATCCATCTTATTTGTATTTTTTAACTTAATGTGCTGTAGGCATGTTCTCCATTCTAGTATAATGAAGAAAATATTGGGTGATGACAAATTTGGCCTTATGGCTGCTTGACACACCTTACAGACAACAGTATCCTTTTTGTCAAAGAAGGAAAAAAGAAAGAAGAAGAAGAAAAAGAAGGATAACATAGATGTAGCTTGAGAACTTAGATTTTTATATTGATGATTTTGTTCAATTGCTTTGGAGGAATTATAGGACTCGAATATATCCTATTGATTAAGTAGGTGGCTGTTAGTACAGCTTCCCCCTATAACATTTAGGTGCATTGGTATTAACACATTAACTTTGGTGGATGATGCCATGATTTTGTGAGATATGGTTCAAGGGTTGAGTTGAAGTATTCTTGGCCATTATCAGTTCTAAAAATTTGTATTTGAATTTGAAACAGATTTAGGATAAGTTTACGAAAATTTTGGAAAGCAAATGCAACCTCATATAACCTTGTGTATAAACATAACACCGAGCCTCATTAATGTTCTTAATCTTTGTGGAACCTCAAATGTCATTATCTATGTGTGAAGACGATTTGGAAGGTTGATGTAAATGAGAGGAGTAAAAGGATTTAGTAAGTTTGGAAAGCTGACAAATTTCACACTGTAAAAATTGATTTTTATTGATTAAATGTGGATACATCTGTTTCATGTGCTGAAAGTTGGGGTTGCCTTGTCTACAATGCCACAACAGAACATTTTCATCTTTACTTGAAGAAGTAAAACATGACTAGGCAGCCTCGTTGTTATTCTCTGGTCCATGAAGAATCGAAGATAGTAAAATCTAGCACACTCCTTAACATTGTCAATCCTCTTCCCCAATTCTAAATCCTGAAAATAGCAGCCATGAGAATCAAAATTAGTCTGACATCTCAAACCTTTAGCAAACTTACTAATTTGCAGTTTCAAATGAATTGATTTAAAATATTAAGGAATCTTGACCCTGTTTTTTAATCCATTGATGAAAACTCAAAATTAATGAAGAAAACAAATTAATGTTTTTTTTTTTGGTTCTGAATGTGAAAGTAATATGCCATGCAATAATATTATTTCGATTTAACTAAAGTAATGCCCTTCCCTGCAGTACTTATCCCTTGGAATTGATTGTTTATTTTTAAGTTCCCAGTTTACCATGGAGTTGGCAGGAACTGAAGCTGGACATATTCCTAGATGCTATGCTTTGGATATGTCGAAAGATTTCATTCCCATGTCTGTGTTTTCAGAGTCATCCCAAGGTAAATATGCATCCTTCAGTGACCAAATGTTTTGAAATTTGATTGGCTTAAATAGAACTATACTTTGATGGGGAATTAAACAGTTGCTTTAATTTATATCTTGGTTTGGCATTATGCTTTTGAGATTATTTCAATGTTCTGTATTACATACTCTTATATTTTCACCTGATTACAATTTTCTGTTCATGTATTTTCTGCTTATCATGCTCTCATGAAATGACCTCAAATTTAAGAAACAGTACAGCAAAAGAATGGGAGATGTTCAGTGTTTAATTGTTTATTTTGTAGGTTGAATTAATTACATCCCCAAAAATAATCAGCCATGAGGAGGGACTATTATATCTTCACTATACCAGAAGAGTTTTAATGTGTTTTTTTTTTTTGTTTCGTTTCATTAATTTTGAATTTGACTCCCAACAAAGCTATAAATCAATACCTAGACCTATTTAACTTGTCTATAAACTTCAGCTTTTTCTTATGCATAAGTTCTATACTGATAACTCATGGAATCACTTTTTGAGGGAACATGAAACACCAATGTTTTAGGGTTATTAAGAGAACTTTTACTATTTTAACTTCAAAATGTTCTGTAAGGACTAAGGCCTTCATCTTAGCATGTGAAACAATATGTTGCTGGTTGGTTAGTTCTTATGCCGTCTAGTTTCACTTATTGGTGGTGACTATTTTAACAAAATGTATTCTTGTTCAAGCTCTTTTGAATGAGATGTGGGCATGCCAAAATATGAAGAATCTTAGGTCATTCATATGAAGGGTGACTAACCAGTAGCACTCAGTAAAAATGAGAGATTATAGGCACTAAAAATGTTGACACCTCATGGAAGCAATAGACCTTTTACTGTATAACAATTTATTGATTAGACAATGAGGATCCACTATCTTGCTGGGTGAGGCCGTGAGGGCTTACAATATGACATGTCTAACCTACAGTATTATGCTTTTCACGTTTTGGAATTTAGTTGATTCTTACCCTTGTTCAAGATAGAGTATTGTCTTGTCTTTTCAAATTTTGTTGCAGAGGGTTTTCTCGAAATCCTATCCAATGAGATGTTTTATCTTATTAACCAAAGTAAACAAATAAAAGAAAAGGAAATTTTACTGTCAATTAAAATATTTTAATATATTATCTGTCCTTAGTAGCTAAATTGTGTCACTGATTCAATTAGTAGACATCAACTTTGTATTTTTTTAGGTAATTGTTGAAATAAATGGCCAAATAATGCATTTATTGATCTGTTAATTGTAATTGCCTTTTATTTTGGTAATTTATTTTCCTTTGGGTTTGTGATTTGCCTAGGTACCTATCCCATGTATCTTTAACTTGAGCAAGTGGAGATTGGATAGTCCCTAATGGAACATGTAAAAGAGAGGAGATCAGAATGATGATGATACACTTTATTATGCTACCCCTGGCAGTGTTTGGTTTTGAGACTGAAAATGTCATAAATCTCCTCTTGCACTGTTATTTTGGCAAAATTTTGACTGAAACAGTTGAAGTTTCTTGTCATGCTGTAGGAAAAATTAGTGTGGAAGGAAAAATACTCAACAAATTTGACATGAAGCCTCACAATCAAAATCTTGAACTCTATGGGAAACTCTGCCGTGAAAGGACCAACAAATATATGGTCAAAAGTAGACAGATACAGGTTTTCTTAAGGCCCTTGTTACAAGGATTTAATAATTCATGCAATAATTTTTTTTCCTCTGACTTCTCCTAAATTTCATTTTCAGGTTATAGACAATGATCATGGGGCTCATATGAGGCCAATGCCTGGGATGATTACTTTTGCAACTTCTGGACCAAGTGTATATGTCTTTTCACTTCTCCTAAGTAATCAATTTTTCAGCAGAAATTGAACCATGCCTGGGGGGATTTATTCTTTTGGAGATTGTTGGACATATAACAAAGCCAATCATGAAAACATATGCAATTATGTCAGAGGTGTAGCCCACTGAAAAGTATAGCTGACATATTTATTTTGATAACTGACTTGGTCTACTTATGTTTTCATGGGGGAGCGTAGAAGGTAGGGTAAGAGGTGGAGCTTGTTGCATATCATGTACTTTTAGATGTAACGGAGGCTTTTGTATTGATTTAGGAAAAGAAAAAGACTCCTGCCAAAGGAACTGAAACAAAGAGAACAAGAAGGGACCGTGGAGAGATGGAAGAAATTTTGTTTAAGCTCTTTGAACGGCAACCAAACTGGAGTTTAAAACAACTCATACAAGAAACTGACCAACCTGAAGTATGTATTCTTAGTGATACGTTTCTCTTAAATATTCAACTCTAATTTATGGGACATTAGTTTGAGATATGTCCAAGCAGAACACTCGTGAACAAGTAAGTTTTTTCAAACAATACCCAGTAGTTATCATCAGCTGTATAAATGGCTACACTCTTTATATTCCATGTCTAATTATGAAGAAGGTGTTGCTTCTAGGAGAAATGTATATATTTTAGATGCTCTTGCACACATGATGTAAACAGAGCTTAGGGGTTTGTAAATTTAATTTATTTTTCAGAAGAAAAATTTAGTTTTTAAGGTGTTTGCTATCAGGTTCTTCAATTAAGTTATGACATATGAAAGAGCTCTTTTGAATAATGTATTAATAAGTTGGAGAAAATGTACATCATGTCATATTTTATTTGAAGAAACTGTAGGCTCCCAAACATCATTTCTCCTTCATATATAGTAGGAAAACCTCTCCTATGCACACCCTGTCTGTGTGAAACCCTTGATTTCTCTCCACCTTTTTTCTACTTGGAAAATAGTTGCCATTGATGAGTATTCTAAGATCATTGAAGGAATGCATGTAGCCCTCTATATACCATTTGGCTTCTTTTCTG
Organism: Adenanthera pavonina; assembly: GCA_026686845.1. Classification (NCBI taxonomy): domain Eukaryota; kingdom Viridiplantae; phylum Streptophyta; class Magnoliopsida; order Fabales; family Fabaceae; genus Adenanthera; species Adenanthera pavonina. The sequence goes on along the minus strand of JAIVEN010000001.1, from coordinate 43,535,758 downwards.
GTTTTTTCTTTTCAGCAGATGTGGTTGATTGATGATGAAGTAATTGTTCATCAGAATACCTGAAATAAGTTCATGTCTCAAAATCTTGTCCTCTCGTTGAGAAACTCTTAGGCAAACTTGGCCTGTGAAAAATTAATAAATAAACCACTACATACAAGCATATTAGAAGACTTTTCAATAAGACCCATTTCAACGTATATTTCAGTCCATCCATGATTGATTTGGTCTTCTAATTTTTAAACCATGTTTACTTCAGCATTCCTCTTTCCTGCTGGTAGTGCCTGTGTTGACTCTTGGTGTTGGACTGACATCTTGCTTTGCTGCAGCAATATGTGAAAGATATACTTAAAGAACTTTGTGTCTACAATAACAAAGGAACTAATCAAGGCACATACGAGTTGAAGCCTGAATACAGAAGATCTCATGATTAATCAAACTCCAAGATAGCTGTATGATGCTCTAATCCCTCTCTTTTGCCCTTCAATTTGTGTCTCAGTCACTGATTCCTTTCCTGTTGAATTGCTTGTTTAGGGCAACAACACAAAAAAATGGATGATTAGGTTTCTCTCTGTCTGTTTCAAGAATTTTATTACAGTACATGTGCGCAGGATTTAACCATTTAAGTGAATCATTACCCTTGTTTATTTTTCTCTTCAGAAACAGCTTTCTGGTTTCTAGTGCATTGCCTTTGGTTTCGCACGTATAGGAGTTTTCTAAACAAAAACACTTCACTATAGATAAATTAATTAAATAAACCAGACAAAGATGAATTTGTTAGAGGTAGATTTTATAATGGGTAAATGAATAATATATGATTACAAAGGTATACTCCCACCGTTTCAAAATATTTGTCTTTCGGCCCCAAATCAAGAAATGCAATTATGTTAAAAATTTCCCTTAATTAATGCTACATTAAACTTTTTAAAAAGGCATGTAAAATTGTAGAGTAGACAAGTGTATAATGGAAAAAAATATTAATAAATGTTATATTGAACTTTTAAATAGACATGTAAAATAAAATAAAAAATTTCTTCCAAAATGGATAGATATTTTGAAATGATAGGGGTAATAAATATTATATACAAATAAAAAATAATTCTTAAATAACCAGTTCAACTAAAAATGTGAAAGCTATGTGAGTGCTGACATGGATAGGTCCCAAATGATTTTGAATAAAAAATTATGGATTTTTCTTGTTCTTGATGATGGGATCCAACTGTAGTGTGTGTGTACACACACATATATATATTGTATATGTTGTGTGTGTATGTATATATATACTTGTATTTTTTTTATATAAACATATATACTTTGTTAATCATCCCATGTTTATCACGAGCCCAGTCTTAGGCCTGGCAGCCCCACCAACCCGCCCAACCACAAATTAATAGCATTAATAATGTACGTGACTTGGGAATAAAATGCATCTAAAGCGTTCATTTATCAACGGCTGCGATTGAATTTTTAAGAGAGATGCAGGGCGTGCATCTCGACTCAACGGAATTGGACCCAGTTAGGGTATGTCTGGATCAATTGATGAGATTGGAAAGGGAGAAGAATAGAGAGGTTTTAGTAAAATTTTATTTGATTGAAGAAAAAATTTGAGGGAATTGTGTAGTAAATTCTCCCTTCTTTTTAGAAAAAAAGAGTTCAATGTGGGGGTTTTAAAAGTGAGGCTGGGAAGGGGCTTAGATGTCCCCTCCAATTTTTTGAACCAAATAATGGAGGGGATTTAATCTTTTTCAATTTCTCTACTTTCTTAAAAACACTCAACCAAATACACCTTAAGTGAGATTTAATTAATATAATTGTACCCTTATAAAAAGGGATATAATTACTTAACTGAAAATGAGATAGTGCTGTCTCTATCACTGGTATTGCTATAATGTAAATTATTTGCATCAAAATAATTTTATTTCTTGTTGAAATTTTATATAAGAGAAAATTGCATTGTCTATCAAATAGTTTACAATTTACGTTATATTGATTTTTTTTTGGCTTGGTGTTATAATAATACTTCAAAAAATAAGTAATTTCAGATTTAGTTGTTTCATTCTCAAATAAATTAAATCAACATTTTAAAAAAGAATTATACATATATAATTAAATAATGTATTTTGAAAATATATCATGTAAAAATTTAAGTTTATGAAAAAATTAAATTAAAGTGAAATTAAGTGTAATTTTTAAAATTAAAAAAATTACATAACTTAGCCAAATTTAATAAATATCGATCCCTCATTGGACTCAACCCAAATCCAATTCAAATTAATTGATAAAATCTCCAACCACTTGAATAAGCAACAAAAATTCATACTATTCACATCAACTTAAATTATTAATTCTAAATTTTTATATAAGTCACATTCTCAAAAAAATTTATAGTTCTAAATATAAGTTAATTGATTTATTCCAAAAATACCGTCCTTGGAAAATGCTTTTCTGGTGCATTAATTATCTTATAGAGTACAATATTATGTTAAATTTATAATACTATTTATTAAGAATAAAGATGAAAAGTAGAGCAATTTTTAAATAATTTTATTGATGTAACTAATTTGTTTTTAATAGGATAGTTGAAACTGATTCATATATAGTACTCTCTCTATTTTTTATTATAAATCATTTTCAACTATTTCATCTTGATTAAGAAAATTAGTTAAAAATATATTTTGTTATTAAATTTGTCAAAATTTATATTTTCTTAAATTATCTTTAATTAAATATAATAACTATTTCTTACACATCTTAATTAAATGTAAACAAATAAAGGGTATGTATAGAAAAAATCATTAAAAGTTTAACCATTTTGAAAAGTAATTTATATTTAGCAATATAAAAATTTCTAAAAAATTACTTATAATAAAGAAGAGAAAAAGTTAGAAGGAGTAGTTATTAAATGATATTTTTGAATGTAAGATATTATTTTTTAAAATATATATGTAATAAATATTGCTATGCATTTCACAGGGAATAATTCTACTTTTTTTTATTCATGGGAATATTTCTACTTTGATATAGATGCATAGCTAAATAAGTAAATTTTTGACAAAACCAAATTTGGAATGGAAGCAAGAGCCCCCAAAATAAAAACCAAGGCCAGACGAAAATGTCATGACTAGTATGCTATTCGTGTCTTCAATTCCACTAGGTCCAGTTTGGCGTGTGCACAACACAGCCAACATTGACTTTTCTCTCTCTTTTTTTTTTTCCTCTCTCTCTCTAAACACGTTCGATTAACAAAAAGTTGAAGAAAAGAAAGGCATTTTCTTCTTTTTTGTGGTGTGCTGTGGCATCTCCATTCTTCCCATTCCACCTACCACGGTCTGATTCCTTGCTTCTCTTGTCCCTTTCCCCTTTCTCTCTCTTTGGTTTCTTCGCTTTCTCTGAAATTCTCTTGCTTCCTGGGCGTGTGCCTCTTGTAACCTCCGTAAGGTACACATATGCGGTTTCTGATTTTTGGGTTGTTTTTTCTTTCCTTCAATTATTTGTTTCTGTTGATTCTGATAGGTTTTCGATTCTGTAATAGGGATTTTGGATATGTTTTGCGTCCAAATTTAGATGTGTGATTGGCCGTTGTACTGTGATGTGAGATGTGATCCTCATTTCAACTGATTTTGTTTTTTCTTGAGCTGTATTGCCAAGAAGTTCACCATTTTTGGATCTAATTTTCTCTTTTGTCGATGCATGTAAAAATACTTATGGGAGTTCAAGTTATGCTTCTTTATTGTATTTTTTTTTTGGGGGAGCTTGAATTCAGAATACCCGTTCTATTTCAGGCCTGGGTTCACTTTTGGGGAAATGAGAGATCACAGCTAATTGAACCTCCGTAGTCTTGGTTTATTGCAGTTTGGGAAGTAGGAATGATCTATTTGCTTATTTAGTCCTACCCTGATACCTGTAGCGCTAGGTTCATGTCCTGACAGATTTAGAGCATTTTCTCTATGCCTTAGAAATCGTTACAGAAATGAAAAGGAATTAAGGTTCTAAAATTTTAGATATGCTTCACTAGATGGGTTTGGAATTGGACTTCATTGGTTATCTCTATTGAATTTTTTGAAGAAATCAATCTGAATTTTAGTATTTTGCAATTTGTAGTATGAGATTTCATTTGTTTGGATTTGTCAGAGTTATGAGAATTGGTTTCAAGTAGTCCTCAACTATTTTTTGTTTGAGAATTTGTTTGCTAACTTTGAACGAACTTCTTTCATTAGTTTTTAATTGCTGATTGGTGATAAACACTAACAAAAAAAATGAATTCCTTAATTTGGTTTTACACTTACATCAACATTTGTCCTTCATGAAAATTTCCTTCTTTGTCAATGTATACATGCTTGCATTGTATTTCAATATTTAAACGATTTTGTTTCCTTGCACAATGACCACTTGTTTTCTCCAAGGTGGATAAGCGATTATTGAGCTGGCTTGTCATTCAAGCTGAACTTTGAACTTTTATTGATGTACGTCAATAAATCAACAAGTAGTTGTGTCTTGAATTTAATTGGGTTCATATTGCATAAATAACTTGCATAGTTATAATAGATCTGGATAAGTTAATATTTACTTTGGCTTCCGCATCGTTGACATTCATAGATTATTTTGATAAAACTCACTAAAGTGAATTAGTTTCTTATTGCTGCATTGCCTCCATTTGCAGATCTGCTAAATCTGCAACAAAAGAATGGATTTCTTCTCCAGAGATATAAATGAGGATTCCATTCTTAGGTGTCCGTTCCTGAGGAACATCAATGAGCCTACTAACTTCTCATTCTCTTCATCATTGGCTTTTCCAATGCCTGTAAGTTTTCCATTTGCTTTCAGCTTGCTAGCAAGTTTGTTGAGAATAATAACCATCTTAGTTCTCTAAAACCTATCTGACAATTTAGGCCAAGGTATTGGTAGCTAGAATTGCTGTTCCAGGAAACAAACTTTCCATTTGCTTGATCCCGTACTCATTTATACTATTTTTTGGAATTATCTATCAAACATGAATTCAGGCCATTTATCTCTCCTCTTGTTAGGGACAATAAAAATTGAGGGGCTGACATTGACAAATATCTCTTTTCCACTTACACAGGTGCGTGGGACTAAAGGTCCAATTTTTGAAGATGGTCCCAATTTTAAACTGGCATTTAGGCTTTTCCATGGTAGTGATGGTGTAGTCCCCTTGTCTGAAAGATCTTTTCAGCGTCCACAGAAAGTACAGCCTGAGCCTCCCACATCCCAATTCAATCCCTTAGCAGCAAAGGCAGCAACTATCAGTCTATCATCATTTGGATTTGGATGGCCTTTCAGTTTTGATTCATTTTCTGATAAGTGGAACAGTCAGAAAAGAAAATCCAAATCTTCAAAACAAGAACCTTCTTCACAGGTATAATATACTCAACCTGCTGTCTTAGCCACTTTCTACATTATTTTCCACGGGAAAATCCTCAAATAAAGGCTTTAACATTATAAATATCATGCTTGGACCTACTAGCTTGAGATAAAATCTGCTCGTAGATTTATCAACAATAACTTGATCTCTCTCTGTTTCATTTTGATTTGTAAAATTTCTGTTGTATTTAAAGATAAAATTAATATGTATGCATTGAAACATATCTCTTTCTGGAGATAGTAGTGAAACTTTTCTTAAAAATAACATGACCAGCTAAAAGTAGAGCTTCATATCATGATTCAGATGTCCATTTCATTGTCCCTGACATGTCTCAATCTGGTATCTCAGGATAGTTCAAATCATGAGGCAATGAGCAATGAGTGGCTGCAAACAGGGAACTGTCCTATTGCAAAGTCATACCGAGCTGTTAGCAATGTCCTTCCACTTGTTGCAAAGGTTCTTCAGCCCCCTCGTGGCATGAAATTAAAGTGCCCACCAGCAGTAGTTGCAGCTCGGGCAGCACTGGCACGGACTGCATTTGCAAAGAACCTCCGGCCTCAGTCCCTACCCACAAAAGTTCTTGTGATTGGGATGTTGGGAATGGCAGCTAATGTTCCCCTTGGAATCTGGAGAGAACATACCAAGAAATTTTCCCCATCATGGTTTGCTGCTGTCCATGCAGCTGTTCCATTCATAGCAATACTAAGGAAATCTGTCTTGATGCCTAAATCAGCCATGGCATTTACCATTGCTGCATCAGTGTTAGGTCAGGTAATTGGCTCTAGGGCAGAACGGTACAGGCTGAAGGCTGTAGCTGCAAGAAAATTGGCTATAACAGAAACCTCTGATGTCTGTGTGAGAACAGAAACCTCTGATATCTCTGTCAGCTCAGCTCAGTTACAAGTGATTAAACCCAAAGAGAGACACTGCAGTGATACTGTGAACTGGAATGCCGGTACTCTTCAGCTGGCAGGACCTTCATCGACAGATGTGTTTTGCTGATGATTAATTTGTTAATTGTGCAATCGTTTCTGTTTGCAGAGTGTGTTTTCTGTTATTATCTTTTGTATTGATCCATTTTCACCTTGAATGCCTCTCGGTAAATGAGGAAATAAAAGCATACGTTTCCCATTGAGATTGTATCCTTTCCTTCGATTATTAATACTCTGTTTCAACAATGCTTCAATTTGTTCAATATAAACTAGTATTATGGATGGAATGCGTGGGCTTGTATTTGCTTTGTCCTGCCATTTTCCATTGTCAAGATTCGTGTTAATAAACACTTCAAGTCGAAGCTTGGGAGAAGAGAGAGAATGTGAATATTGAATAGTTTTTTGTAATGCTGTTTCTTTCTTCAAAGCGTCGTTGCCATTTGAGTGCAGAGGCAGCAAGTTAACCCCTCAAGCCAAAGCAAAGCAAATGAAGGTGAGTTTGAACGATTCCTGCCTGAAAAATATTATTACTATATATGACCAAAAAACATTACTATATATGGCACTTCTTCAACAAATATCCTAGACGTTGGGCTTATTCAACGTTAGAACATGTTAGTTGAAATGTTTGAGATGGGTAGTTCAACTACTCTCACCAACAGTTCTACTAGTTTTCAGACTTGTTCGGGAGGTTGGATCCCTTGCTGATAACAGTTCAACAACCATATGGTCTACGCGTGTGTGTGTATGTAATGGATTGATTCAATCTGAATTAACGCGATTGTGAAAAATGAATTATGATCGCATGTGTACACATGTACATACTCTTATAGCCCGTTTAGTTCAATTACAAGCTGGCTATGCAATGTAATATGATGTAATATAATGTGATGGAATGATGATTACATGTAAGTTCGTTTGGTATGATATTGGAGATATAGGAAAAAAATTTATTTTGTATATTTAAGTAAACATGAATAAATAAAAAATGACTAAAATGTGCCTAATTATTAAAAAAAAACTTATATTCATATTTAGTTTTTTTATTTTCATTACATGTATGTAATGCTCAGTTTTTTGAGAGTGTTGTTGATTACATGAAATGAGATAATCAGAATTACACATGTAATCCTCCTCACGCTTCCAATCAAATGCAACTAATCATATAATGTAACGTTAATTACCTTTATATGGCCTCCCTGTAATCGAACCAAACGGCCGTTATTGTGCATTGAAACGACGTGCCTCTTCAACTTTATGAATGATCTCAATTTGCTTGGGAGTAATTATTCTCTCATTGTCAGCGAATCGTTTTTCACTTTATAAAGTATTAATGAACGTATCATCACTTGATAATCATCCATCCCCCTACAATCACGAGGAAGAAAGATCATCCCACTTAAGTTTGAGATATGCTGATACTTGATAATACAATACTGCCTCAGTCCCAAAATATTAACTCATATTTATCTACCCCATGCCCACCAAAAAAATCTTGATTCTTTAAAAAATTTCTATAATTTTTTAAAATTACTTTTATTAAATATGGATAAAATTGGATTATTCTCTATCCATCATAATTTTCTTTTTACTTTTCTCTTTCATATAATTGAGTATTATCATAAATAAATTATCACTAATTTTCTTAAAGTTATTTATATTTTAAAACCTTAATCTTTTAAAATTTTATCCCATATTTGAAACGGAGGGAGAAAGTACTGAATTTATTGGCTCTTCAAGTAGTTTCTTGGACTACACAAACACCTTCTGTTTGCCACTAAATCCATCTAAAAAATAAATCATTATTATTAAATAATGAAGCCATTACTTCACAGTGTAAAGAAGAAAAAATTTGGCCCTCGAACATGAATATAAGGTTTGCATTTTGCAATGACTCAGAAGTAGGAGGCAGGAATTACAGCAGCAAAAGTCCCACATCGTGCAAACCACAGACAAGAGCAAAGAAAAGTCTACGAAAAATGTGCTTCCCGGCGGCTTCAGTGGATTTAATTCCCTTTAATCTCCTCTCATTCCTTTAAAATCCCCCAAAAAATCAAAAAATCGCAACCAATCAAAGCCTAATAATGTCATTGGTTGGTGACAAAATAAAATTTAAAATGTTAGTTCGTCAGGTTGTTATATATTGTATGTCAAAGGAAGGTGCCTTGAATTCTAGTAATAAATTAAGTAAAGTGGCTTTAAAGCACACCCTCTAAAGGCCCATATATAATACCCTACTTTAACACACCTCCATACTTCACCAAGAATTCCATTGATTGGCCAAACCAAATTAGGACATCCCAAATTCACCTCCTGAAACATTAAAACCTAAAAAAAAACTCCAACAAGCCTCAAAACAAGACTAGGGCTACTGCCAGCTACAGTTACACCACGACCTTAGAGAGGCAATATAGGTTGGTGCCATGGCAAGTTACAATACTACTACTAAGAATGTTCACAGGTCGAGACGGGTCAGGTATCACCTTGGCCCAATGTCCTGCCCAAAACACCCTCGGCCCAAGAAAAACTAGCTCGTGGCCTGGCCCGACTCGGGATGGCCCGGTCTTTCATTGGGCTGATATCAAGCTAATACCGGGCCGGGTTTGACTTGGTATAAAAATATACAATAAAAAATAAATAAATAATAAGCAAATTTAATTTTTTAATAAAAATATAATTAGTTTCATTTAAAATATATTTTTATAGGAAATAATATTGAGTAAATAGTAACATTTATCAAAATTATAAATATTCAACAATTATACATTATTTATTTTTATATAATATTAAGTTAAGAAATGAATTTAAATTTTGAAATAAAATTAAAGATTGGAATAGTAAAATGTATCTACTATAATTACAAAATTAATTTATTACATGAGACATATAAAGGAAAAACAATTATATAAAATTATTTAATATCTTTAACAAATAAAGAAAATTGAGAAAATTGAAAAAAAATAATTTATACCAAGCCGGGCTAGCACGGGCCAGTGACTTGCTCGAGGCCCGGCCCGACCCGACCCGGCCCAAAATGACCAGGCTACATCGGGCCAAGGGCCACATTGAATAGCCCTAACTGCCGCGGCGTGTGAGAGACAATAGCGTATGGCGCTACGGCCAAACTTCTAGCATTGCAACACCTCTTGCTGATACCATATCAGCAAATTTCAAGTTTTCAGAGCAAACTCCCGATGCGCACAACTTCATGCTCCGACTTCTGATTAACCTGATTCTAACTCTTATAGGTCACTCTTATCCCAATCTAACCATGGACACCAATTTCACTTGAATCATCTTTACATAGAGATTTTGGATACACAACATCGTTTTGACTACTTTTTAGCCAAAACTCAAACCTTAGGCGCTCCAATTGTCACCGAAGGCAATTTGTCTACTATGGACCTTTTACATAGGTCCCATTAGGCTTAACCAACTTATCCAAAGAGGTTTCACCCCGGAGAAACAACCCTTCCAAGAATTGACCCCCTTGAACCCTAAACCCATATAATGAACTACATGCCACAACCACACATATAAGGCCCAAAACCATCTCTGAGCTCCCACATACGACCATTCTAACTCACAAACTCACACTCAAACAATAATGACCCATACCAGGGTCTAAATCATGGTCACATACATATAAACCATCCATGACACATCCACATCTCACATATCCTCTATCAACATCAATATCATCACATAATCATCTATATCATCACATAGCATACGGGTAATACTCCTAGGACACTCATACAGGCATCAAACCACAATAACCTACTTGGTACAATATTACATAAACTAAATTACAAACTACTAGTTATACTTGAGATTCCCAAATGCAAAGAGGCCTACGACTTTATGGTCTTCTCCGAACTAGTACTAGAGCTTTCACCTGAAATGTTAGTCATAGGAGAGGGTGTGAGACAATGTCCCAGTAACCAGGACAACCACATACATATAATAATATCATCGATATCACACGTATATGCAATGATGTAGTGCAATGTCAAATGTAATGCAATACATGTCTCCCTCAACATGGCTAGAACCACGAGTTGGCGTCATTACCGGACATTTCGGATAGGTGATTCCCTTCTAATAGCCTGTGAAGACTGATTCCGGGATATCACCAAGCTCACCTCACACTAGTGTATTTGGCCAAAGATCACACTAATACTTGGACCGTGGCTCTCCTTCCCTTGGACCACCACGAATTGATGGTGATTTAGGGAAGGTACAGTCCACTGTCGCCTTGCTCTCATGGCCAAGAAAGAGGATTGAGCAACAGGGATCCCTTTCTTATTTCACCATATCATATATCATCATATCATATCATATCTTATCATCACCACCTGATCCACCTTTTCTCACAATGTCATGTGGTGGTGATATTCATACCATTTCACAATGCTCACACTATGGTAGACTGCCTCTAACTAAATATATCATCATCATCAGTATCATCATGGTCATGCTAGCATACAATAGTATGGGGATGCTACAATCACATATGCACATATACAATATCACACTCATCATCATCATATACAAGTACCTAATCTAGCAGTGTATATATTACGATATATAGAAAAACCATACACGTACATATAACGATATCGTGGTATGAATAGAGACATGTATATACATATATATATACCAACATATAACACATATTACAAACACCCGATTACTTTGAGTTACCAACACCACGCACATAGGGGATTAGGCAAGCCTCCGGAGCACCAATCACGAACTATATATTTCTAATTAGTCAATCAACCACTACAACATCATAATACCTTGAATTAACATAATACTCATAACAATTAAAATCCACAATTTAGCCATTCAAGCTTACCCAATAGTTCCAACCACATAATTACACAGTACTGAGCTTTAATTAACTATTCACATTATAATCACCTTCATACATCTTAGATTTCACACTCCCTCTATAATTTCCATCCTAGAGTTTCACTCAAACTCATCACAATCTAACTAAAACTCATACCCAAAGCTTCCTACCACTACATAACACGTTTACAACACCATTACAAGCATTTTAATTAGTGGATTCATCCATAAATCCGAAACCTAACACACCGATTCCAAACCAAACATGAAGAGAAAAGAGAGGAGGGTGGCCAAGATTCACTTACCAACAAAGATTGAAGCTCCTGAAGGCCAGAAATCACCTCCCAAGAAGATTCATGAACCCTAATGGAGCTTTTTCTTCCCCTTCCATTTTTCTTTCTATTTCGGTCGATTGAAACTGGTCCAATTTAAAGAAATTTCGCTACTCTCGTCGTGGCTCCAGTAAGTTCGCTGCAGTGTGAATGCTCTCGGCCTAGAAAAATTCTGAAATATCCCAAGTATCTGGTAGTGGTAGCCCTGTACTTCACCGCATCATGACCCTTCTCTATTTCAAATTTCAGATTTTGTCTTTTTTGATCCTTTCTCCTGTCCTGACTCCTCCAGTCCTGCACACATCATCAAATATACTTCCCATTAGCTTGAGACTAAGTCTAGAATAGTATACTGAAGGTTGTTATATTGCCCATACAAACTGTTAAGTGCTCACAATAACTAATGCCATTAGGGTTAAAACAGATTTCACGATTAAAAGAACACTTACAGAAATATCTATAAATTATTCACCAACAAGATTTTTATTTTAGTAATGGGATTTGAACCCATGCACTTGTGAGAAGTATGAACCAATTTCTTATCAATTACATTGGGTTACAATAACTAAGGTCCCTTTGGTAGGAAGGAGCCAGGGCAAAATAATGGCAATGGGTGAGGGATTCCTCACTTAGCACTTTTGGTACGAAGGGATTGAGATTGCTCGGAATCATCAACACCCACATATGTGGGAATGAGGAATGCTATCTAGGGGTGGGAATAGATGGCAGATCATGGGAATCATAATTTTGTGATAAAAATGCCCCTTGCCTAATCCTTCCATGTAGTCGTGCCTTTATTGTGAACCCATCCCCCTCAAGCGATGACGATGACACCCTTGATGGTGGTGGTAATGATGACAAAGGAGAAGAGATGACATCCTCTCCCACCAATCATCCTTCACATACTACACCTTAAATTTATTTCACTACTTTTGACTTTGGCCATGGAAAGGAGAGACGTAATTGATTTCACAATGACAATGGTGCTAGATTCATTGGTGGTTCTTGGTTCTCCATGTCTGTCTTCGTCTCCATCTCTATGTTCAAGAATCTTGCTTCCAGTGCTCATCTCCATCTTTGATCAATCTAAAATCAGTGATTTTTTTTTTAAATTGGCTTGTTTGAGGTGGTTATGCCTAGAGGAAGATGGCGGTGGTGGCCATGGTTGGCGGCGAGGGAAGAAGAAAGGAGGAAGGAAGGAAGCTTTTTTTCTTTTTAATTTTAAGGTATTTAAGTCATTTTGTAAATTTGTGTCTTTTTTTTTTTTGCTATTTCCATTATATTTACTTCACATACCAAACATACATTTAAAACTCATTCTTATTTTCAATTCCATTCTTACTTCCATTCTCATTCCCATCCTATAAAAAATCATTCTTAGTATCAAATAGGACCTAAATTTCTTAGTGATAGGCTTGCAACAGTTTGCTGCATTGGACTAGACTAGAAGTAATAGCCCAGTCATACGCCCAAGGTGATTTTAAACTTGTTTTGTAGCAACAGCACAGCAGTAGCAGCCTAGTCCTGCAAGTCCCTTTCCAATGAAAAAATCACGACTTGCATTCCGGTAATTGAAAACGGAAAAAAAAAAACTTGCATGTATCGTCAAAATATGGTAATAAATTCACAGTTTTCATTTTTCAAGGCCTCCCACTCTGCCCCATTCATCATGTTGCTGTGCTAGCCACCAGTGATTTTAGCCTCCCTTACCGGAGACAAGCAACGCCGAAGAATCCCTCGGGACAAAAAGATCTTTATCTCTTTGATTCTTCCTCTAAGTATGTTTTTGGGAAATTTCGAACTCCAACTATTAAAAAGCCTCTGAAGTATTATTTAGACATACTTCGATAGATTTACAGTGGTTACGGTTCAGCTCTGCAATTTGTTGTCTTTTGATGTTTATTCTTTTATAGGCTTTTAGAAAGAGTATTTAATTGCTCTCCAAGGGATTGCTGAGATTTTTGGTGGAAAGCAATCGCATGTGCTTAATGACTCGTTTATGGTATTTCAGGAGTAAAGGCCCTTTAGAAAATGTGATAGTACCAGCAAGGTAAGACAGAAATAAAGTGAAGTGTAGATTGGGGAGCATTAAAGGTCCAACATCCATGGCACCAACATTTAAAGAATTTGAATAATTGTAATTTATTAATTTAGGGTATAATAGTTAATGATACTTATTTCATTGCTTGCTGTTCTAGTAATATATCCTTTTCTTGATATTTTGACCTTTGCATTTGTCATGAGGGTGAATTTCTAAGAATCACCTGAAATTTGAATCATGTACGTAATCTCTCAAACCTTTAAAATTGATAATGAAACTTTCTAAATTTTTAAATTTGTGCATTTAACTCCTCTTGTCATTAGTTTGCCTGTTATTTCACTACTGGTCACCACGAAATGTCCTAAACTTTATTGTTTTGTGTAGATAACTTTATTAAATTATGTGCAGATAATCCCTAATATTTTAGGTCATATCTTAAGCAAATAACCTTATGATAGTATCACACTTCATTAGTAAAATAATGAACTAATTGATGGTAACATGAATTTTCTGCACAAATTTGTAAAATTTAGGAGCGTTAACTGTCAAGTTTAGAAGATCAATCAGATATCTGTATATGATCCTCATGCAATTTATCGTTGTCTATATAACAAGAATTATTGAGTTCAAGTGTTCTCTTCAAATAAAATATACTACTAAGAAAGTTTAAGGTGATTTCTCTTTGCTAATAGGCTTGCAATTTGCATAAGCATGTCCATGCTTTTGGGCTTATAAAGTGAATAGAGCTAGTCATCACACCTCCTTTATTGCAGTATCAACACCTTTGTGCATGCCAGTTTACTGGTGCCAATCTGTTTTTTTCTTTTTAAATTTGATAATGGTTCTATAAGCTGTATATATTTTTCTAATTTTCTTGAAAGTGTATTTATTAGCAAGTTCATGTATATAAATATTGTGGAATGTCAATATCCTAGAAATTTTGAATAGATTTTAATAATTTAACTTTCAGTAATGATTAATGACTGGTGTTAATGTTATGGGTGCAAGCTAGTAGAAAATGTTACTTTCGGACAGAATCCAATTGAGGTGGAGAACCTATCTTTTAGTTTATTACTTTATTATATCACTTTTAATAATTATGGTTCTGAAAGTATTTTAAGTTTACAAAATGAAGGTCACATTTAAATATAGCTAAATATCAAATGGGGACATAATGATAGAAATGATAGGTTGACAATAATTAGTGGACACATTTTTTCTCTATTGGCTCTTAGAGAGCAAAATTTTCTTTTCAGCTCAATTATATTTTTCATTTCTCATAGAAGAATCATTCTTGGATATAGAAGAGTTGCAAGAAAAGTAAACTACAGATTTGAGTATTTTGAATGAAGAAGTATTCATGCTCATGCTAACTATGCTTTTAGAGTCCTAAATGACGATTATTTTTTATTGCATTTTTTGTAGCATTGAAGGTCACTGACATATGCATATGTGCTTCCTATTTATTATCTGTTTTAGTGAACATGTGTTTTAATGATTGGGTCACTTTTATAACTTATACCCCTTCCCTGGGTTTCCTTTCTAGCTGTGTTACTTATTTATGATAGTGTATGCGTGCAATTGTCACTAGAGCTTGGTCATTATTTCTACTGGATCAGTTTTTGAGAACACAGAAAAGTAAGATAGCCATACTTAATATCGTTAATCTATCAAGTCCACCATGCTATGTTCTGGCATTTTGCTCTTTAATATTCTTACTGCAAGGACATGGTATAGGATCATTCTTTTTATTAGTTTCATTCCTCCAAATGTTTGTCTTTACATATATATATATATACACATTTTTTTTCTTTTTATTGTGTTTAAATATAGCCTTTTTTTGTTTGG
This sequence comes from Adenanthera pavonina, assembly GCA_026686845.1. NCBI lineage: Eukaryota > Viridiplantae > Streptophyta > Magnoliopsida > Fabales > Fabaceae > Adenanthera > Adenanthera pavonina. The sequence goes on along the minus strand of JAIVEN010000001.1, from coordinate 43,520,368 downwards.
TAAATTATATAGGTCAGCCCAACCTAAGTGAGGTAGACTGCCAATATGCTCACCTGTTTATCTTGGTCAATTGATTTATGGGTATTAACTTGGGTTATAAGTTTAATTATTTGGTCTTGATTTGGAAATGCTCAGTATTGTCTTCTTGAATAAATTGCTTTTTGAGCCATTTTATTAACAGGACTTAACCACACCAAGAAAACCAAAATCAGAAACTCACACAATCATGTGAGCATTGTGTTATTGGGATGTGGGCATATATGACATAACCCTCACCTTTATCTCTAATCTACTCCTTCCCATAGTGTTCTGCCAGGGAAACATGCAAATACTAGGAACCATTGTACAAGAAAGGCTCATTCAAGCAATTCATTGAACTCCTTATGCTACTGCTTTGAAGGTCATTCAAATCCATCTCAAATTCAAATTCTTGTGCACCAATACAGTAGAAATTTTTTCTCGAGACAATTTCAAAACCCAAGATAACCCTAGGTGCTTATCTTACAGAATTGAGAAACTCCCAAGAGGAGAATCAGTTAGGTCTGCTTTCCAAAGGAGAATCGGTAAGTAATGTAGAATAAGATATGGCTAGAAAAGAGTATTCAAATGGTGAAATAAGTCATGTTGTCCAGAAAAATGATGAATTTACACTAAATATAAATGTTTGGTAATTTATTTGAGGCTATATTAGATGCTGATAAAGATAAATGCTCATCTTTTTTGTCATGCATGGCTATTGATAGTAATGGAATGGGTGATCAGAGAAAGGCCTTACAAGCAGAGGGAACTAGATTACTCTTATCTCTTGGAATTTACAATGAAGCTACATGGAATATCACATGGTGAGAAGCTCTTCTCTCATATTCCTCCTGAATATCATAATGAGTTGCTCTACAACAATCCAGTGATTGCATGCTTGGACAAGGGTGTGATAAGACTTCCACTTGAGTACATGAAGAAAATGAGGGAATTGTGTTATCCCATCTCACACTTGATTTTCAGCTGCCCTATAATTATACACTCCTCACCAAGCCACAAGAAAATGATACCAAAAATACTTGCTCAAATGAAATCTGATAAGGTTACCCCACATGTTTCCACCTATAATATTATGATGAAAATAGAAGCTAATGAACATAATATTGAAGGTTTGGTGAAGGTTTTCAGTTAAATGAACCAAGCAAAGGTTGAACCAAATGAAATATTTTATTGCATTTTAGCTACTACACATGCAGTGACCAGGTTATATACTGCAGCTGAAGCATCTATTGAAGTTGTGAAGAAGTCAGCTACAGGGAATGACTGGTCAACATTGGATGTCCTACTTAAATTGTATGGTTATTTGGGGAAACAGAAGGAGCTAGAGAGGACCTAGGGAATCATTCAAGAATTACCATTGGTTAGATCTAAAAGTTATATGTTGGCCATTGAAGCTTTGGTAGAATCGAAGAGCTAAATCGAGCTGAAAAACTGTGGTTAGAAATGAAGTCAAGAAAAGGATTGAAATCTTTAGAGCAATTCCGCTGCATGGTGTCTGTATATGGCAAGCATGGATTTATTGATAAAGCAACTAGATTTTATAGGAGTATGGAGGAAAATGGATGCAAACCAAATGCCATAACTTATCGTCAACTTGTTCTGGGCTGCTTTCAAGCAAGTATGACAGAGCAAGCCTTGAAGACATTAGAGTTGGGCATGCGTTTCACAGTTAGCAAAAGAGTTAGAAATTCAACTCCATGGCTAGAATCCACTCTTTCAATCATTGATATTTTTGCTGAGAAAGGTGATGTAAGAAATGTTTAGAGATTGTTTGAAGAACTTCATAAGGCAAGGTACTGTAGTTACGCTTTTGTATATAATACCTTGATTAAGGCTTATGTAAAAGCCAAAATTTATGAACCAAATCTTTTGAGAAGGATCATTCTTGGTGCAGTTAGGCCAGATTCCCAAACTTATAGTCTTATGAAATTTGCTAAGCAATTCCAACCCTGATATTTACGTATCCATTGGCAAGTTCTGTGTATTCGTTTGTTGTCTGTCTACTTCTCGAATTACCATATCCATTCTATATGATAGTAAGATGGAATAGATATTAACAAACAGATAACCGTTGCTGTTAAGGCAGCTTTTTTGGTTTGCTTTTACCATGGAAGAGATGCTCAAAGAATGATATGTGGATTCCAAGTCAAGCTTCAATCATATTACTAGGCTCATTTTAGCAAAACTATATAGTATATGTTTAGTGTGTGGGTTTCTTTCCCACACAGTGTGTGGTTAAAAACTAAGCCTAAAGACACGTTTCTTTCATTCTCAAGGGAGGCCAAGAATGGAAATCAGGATTCTATTCCTAAGATGGCAGTGTTTAGTAATAATGATTTTTGTGATGAGTTCATTATCAAGTTTCTAAGAATAGCTAACCTTTCAAAATTCACAATAATGATAGTTATGGTAATGAGAAGGTAGCATAGAAATGTGGACATAGAGCATCAAAGAATATGATAAGAACCATAGGTGCTGATAAGGTAAATGATTTCACCTTATTCTTTCTGTTAATTGTTCTGAACCGTCTTTTTCTTTTCTTCTATGTTCTCTTGTTTGGCCCTTTGTGCAACGTATAGAAACTGAAGGATTCTCTCAGAGGCTTTATTTTCATAGATTGCCCATGTACCAGTTGGCACTATGCTTCATCTTGTCAAAGGAGATATTCCTTCTATGCTGAAGATTCAATCTTCAACTGATGTTGATACTTGGGATATTCTTGGTGCACTTATTGATGATCTTTCTAACCTTGATGATGGTTTGACCTATGTGCAATTGTTTACTTATTCAATTTCAATGAGTGAATTTTCAAGTTTGACCAACCCATTTTCAAAATCTCAGGTGGATGAAATCTTTAGATAGTCTTTCATTTGTCTATTAGTTCAAACAATACCTTTTATATTATCCTTCTAATTCAAACCTCACGAGTGTCAGTGAGGAAGTGAAAGCAATTCATCCTACTGGCAGCTCTTCATCAACTGATGCATCATTTAGAACTCCTAAGTTGGGCACAGAAATTGAAGGAGACTAAGACATTCTATACCATGTAGCTAAATTGACAGATGAGGGCCAATAAATTATTATTGCTAGTAGAAGAGAGGGTGGTTTGGGTAACATTTCTGTTTCTAAAGATTTAAGAAAGTCCATGACAGTTTAGGCAAGGGCTAGTAAAGACGTAGTGTCCAATCTCCATAATTCTGATGATGATAACTCATCACTTAGTGCTAGTTTGCCTAGTTCTGAGACAATTCTTATATTAGAACTCTAGAGCATTGCTAATGTGAGCTTTGTGGGAATGCGTAATGCTAGTAGAAGTACTTTACTTGGAGCCATATCAAGGGCTAAGCCTACTATTGGTTATTATGCCTTCACAACTCTTAGGCCCAACTTAGGGAATCCACACTATGATGACTCATCAATAACAGTGGCTAACATTCCAGGACTTATGAAAGGTGCACACCAAAATCACAGTCTTGGACATGTATTTCTGCACCATATAGAACGCACAAAGGTTTTGGCTTATGTAGTAGACTTGGCTACTGCTATCGATAGAAGAAAGGGAATTCCACCATGGGAACAGTTGAAAGATTTTATTTTAGAGCTTGAGTACCATCAGGAGGGTTTTATCCAATAAGTCATGATTGCTAGTGGCAAACAACATTGATTAGGAAGGGACAGATGAAGTGTGTGAAGAGTAGCATAGAAGAGTGCAAGGTGTTCCATAGTTCCTGTTTGTGCCGTTTTGGAGGAAGGAATACCATAACTTAAAACTAGCCTTAGGATGCTTGTGAATGGTGAAAAACAAGTGGGTAAATCAGCAATTAAAAATGTAAGCTGGTCAAGAATGTTTGTGAACATGGCTTGGTCCCTTTGGGTTAAAAGGTGCAAAGAAGCATTTAAAGGAAAATCTGTAAACACTGATGGTCTGCTACATAATAGTTTGTTCAGAATTAGGGAGGGAGAAAATTTGCTTAAGTGGAAATGGATTATTAACAATGAAGATCAAGTTGGTAGAACTAAAACCTAAAGAAAAGAAAACGTTGTTTGAATTGATATTGATGGAGCATGTTCATGTATAGGGATGTTCTTGAGGATTGTTATGCTTTGTATGTTATGGATGGTAGGACTTTGTATATGATGTAATATAATTTCAAGTCTTAGACCTAGTTGATTCAGGAAAAAAATTATGATCAATGAAATTTACTTTTGATCATAATTTTCAAAATCACTTTAATCCAAAATCACATATGTCCAACTCTAATCCAAACTGAGATGAGGTGAAGAAAATAAATTTTATGCCCCATTTGGTATGTTGGAACCAAAGGGACGGAAGTGGAAACAAAGCAAGAATCCATGCTTGGGCTCGTTTTGTTCGCTGGATGCGTGCTTCCCTAGGGAAGTCACTTCTATCATTAGCCGTTGCGATGGAACTCTCTTGAGTTCCATGGAATTGTCCGTGAAAAACCATTTTACCTTTATGTGTGAGAGATGTATGAAGTGGGTTGGAGTGTTTGACTGTGGCGGTGACAATATGGTTGACCGGTGATGACGATGAAGATGGTGGAGTGACAATAGCGATGCCCCTCCTCACCTATCATCTTTGTTCATGGTTTCTAAGCAAGATTTCTGGTTCTTGTTTGAGTCATGGCAATGATTATGGTTCCCCATCGGCAGCAATGACTTCCTCCTCCACAACGGCATTAGATCGGTACCATCAATTTCACCTCCAACAATAATTCCAATTTTGCTCCTTACACTGCTAATCTATATAACAACTCAATCTAATCATTTTGAATAACTAGACTCATGAATGGGTATACTTGGGATTATGCAGGACTGGAGAATGGGCCACACAAACATTAAGGGGTAGAAGCTCTCCACTCCACAAAGAGCTCCCTTGGTGCCATAGCGAGAGTTTAAATTTTTGCTGCTAGTTTTTGGACAGAGGGTGTTTGCGTCGCTATGCCAAGTCAGGATTTTAGATTATAAAGAGCTTGACTTGATGACTAGAATAGTATTTTTGTGGAGAAGAACGACGCTCTACTAGAGTTTTTGGGGTTCTGAGGTTATAGGTCGTGATTTGAGGCTCTGGGAAGTTTAAAGCTCGAAGATAAGTGGATTTCCACCTTCTCCTCTCCTTTTTTTCCATGTTTTGAAGGTATATCATCATGTGTGTTGTCATGGTTCTGATTTGGTTGAGTTTCCACCGATTAAATTGTGTGAAAATGCTTCAATGATTTGTTGTTGGGTGTTTGCAAGCCTTAGGTGTTGGATTCTAGGTGTTTATGGGATTGTTTCTCTAAACCCTAACCCCTAACTTTGAGTTCTGCATGGTGCACGAATTTGGGAGGTTTAAATCCAGTTCCATATGTTGTTCTAGGAATATTGTGGTATGGGTTTACTGTTGACATCTTGTTTCCATTAGGTTTATGCTTGGTTATGAAGTTGAGTTCTACCGGAGGTCATGATTCGTCTTGATTTTGGGTATTTGATTTTGCGTAAGAAGTAAGTTCACATATTTGGATTCTCTATACTCTAAGGAGTCTCTGGGAACACCAAATTTTGTTGGGAAGTAGCTACCCCATTATATGAGGAATATTGGGCCTTGTAGGTATTAAGTGGATTTGGTGGGTTGAAATGGTTTTGATTGGATTTGTTGCATTGTTGGGCCTCTAATCTTGTTTGATGTATTGTTTGTCACTTGATTTTGCATCCCTCTTGTATGTATGTAGTTGGTTCTCCAACGGCCTACCGAGGTGTCGTATGAGTTCGGGTAACTCGAGGTAACTGAGGTGTAATTGTTTTTGTACATTGCATGATTATATGTTTGAAACTTTTCATATCATGATATGCATGTTTACACAACTAGTAAGTCTCCTAACTCTACTCCAAACTAATGATGAGAATGATAATAGCTAATGCATGTGTATATATATATTTATAAGCATAATGAATATTGAATTATATATGATTATTGTGCATCCCCATGAGATACCTTATATATTGATATTTTTATGCTAGGATGATGGTAAGTGGCATAAGATGACATGTTAGCATGCATTGACTATTATCATTAGTTGTATATTGATGAGGCATGGTAATGTTGGGTGACAATGTCCAAAATACCATGTGGCATGCCAATCCACTAAATGGCACATGAGGCCTTGTGTCCAGGTAGTGAGACTTGTGATATCTCTATCATTAAATAGTCAATCTTTGGTTAGGAGACTCAGGTGGTTGTGGATTAATTAGGGATACACCTTCTCTAAATGGCCACTAATTTGGGTGGTTGAAAGAAAAGGGAACCATGGTCTAACCATTAGTATAGTGGCCTCTAGTCGGGTCATGCCTAATGGAAGGTGAGCCTAATGGTTACCTCGGAATCAGCCTTTATGGCTCGTTGGAAGGAGGCTACCTGTTGGGGTTACTTTGTAATGATAACTAGATTATGGTTCTAACCATGATTTGTTGGGATTTCATTGCATATCATGAACATCACATCTGCATATTGGTTAATTGCATGCGTTTATAACCTTATGACTTGAACTATTGTTTTTTGTTACCCTTAGTTATTGGGATATATATCTCACCTTGTGGCTAATAATTTTAGGTAAAGGGTCCAGTACTAGCAAGAGAAGACTAAGGAGACTCAGCTCCTTTATTGTTTTGGGGATATTAGAGTTCTTTTGTTATCTTGGGTGGTGAACCTTTGCGGAACATGGGTTGTTTTTGTAGTGAAGTGCCAAGTGTAGTAACTATATGGTACCATGTGTAATTTGTTCATATGCATGATATCTGCATAGTTTTAGCCTTAGAATGCTTATTAATGCTTCCCGACTAAGTATTGATGGTTATATTTGATTTATGGACTTCTTGGAGTTCTTATGTTATTTATTAAATTGATTATCATGATTTATGATAGGTGCATGTTCCATCTCCTTTGTTGTCATGCTTGGGGCTCAGAGTTAGTTACCTCATGTGTATTTTAATGAGTTTGGTTGGGTACTGGAGTTGGTTTGGGTTGTTAAGGGCTTATGTCAAAAAGAAGTAGGTGATCTATTGGGTCTATTGGGGTTCGGGGATCAAACTATAAAGGAGTGATTCTTTTGGGGTGTAACCCTCTTCGACATGGTTGTTGTGCCCATTGTGACTTGTAAGAGTGTTTTTTGTTGTCAATGGATGGTTGGTTTGTATATTGGAGTAGTCGGTACTTTATTTGAGCCAAAAAGTGATCATTTCAGTCTTGGGTGTCAAATGTCTCCTTATGGAAGAGTTTTGAGGTGTAGGTTGCGCCCAACGTTAGAGAGATATACTATGCAAGTTTGTTCCTCTTCCCTTTGCAATCAACGATGCTCCTCGTTGTGGTGCTCTATCTCCACGCTGCAGCGAGCCCCTTGTTTTTCTAGTACTCTGATCTTATGTCGTATCAAGAGGTGCCTTTGTAGTTTTAGTTAGTCGAGATCTTTAGGATGTTACAATCTAACTCACTTTGTTGTCAATCTGGCTCTAGTGCTCCAAAGATGTCGATGAAGACAACAAGTGAAGGTTTATAGATCTAGGTCTTTGATTTTTGCATCTATTTTCTGGCGAGCTTGATGAGATGGGGAAGCTAGTGGTATGATAATTGTCTCAATGATTTATGGGTTTGATGATGAAAAGGAATAGTCCTTAATGGCTGCAAATGATGTTGATGTTTTGGTAGTGGTTCTTGTCGTGATGGATGATGGTCCATGGGGGAAGGGTCTTGGAAGATGCTGGTGGGTCTCATTTGAAGAGATGGTGAGAGGAGATATTTTTTTTGGCACAATGGTATTACAATCTTTTTATTTTACTGTTATATTTAAAAATAAAAATTATATTACACTTGCATTTACATATCAAACAGATTTTTAAATCTCATTTCTACTTCCACTTCCATTTCTATTCCCATTTCCTTTAAAATCACTTTGATGAACCAAACGGTTCAATAATATAATAGCCGTAGTCATGAAATATCTTGGAATCCATATTATATGCTTTTTGGTCTTTACTTTGAGTTTTTTGCACCGAAAATCTCCATATGGACTGCACAACCAGTCTTACTAATTTGTCAACCTGACTTTTGCTTGTTTCGAGAATTTTGATGAATGACTAATAGATAACAAAGAATAGAGTAATTAAAAGTTCACAAGTACCTGATAAGATTTAAGATAGGTAGTAGATAATTTTAAAATTTAATTCCTGATCATATATATATGAAAAAATATTTTATTAGGAGAAATAAAGTTTATTTTAATTATCTTGATATCTTAAAATGATTAATCTTTAATTATAAGTTAAAAATAGTTTTAATATAAAAAAAAGAGAACTCAGAACCAAAGCAGAAATTCATAAACACTAACGCACAAATCACTTTATCACAAATGAACAAGTATATACTTGAACTCTTTATTGAAGAAATAGCTTTCCTAACTTGGTCGTAGCTCTCCCATGCTTCAGAATCACCATTCTGAATCAATGATGGGGATATGTAGTGGAAGTAATACGCAATAATAGTCGCCCTGGTCTTAAATATAAATTGGTGTGATAAGATTTTTTATGGTGTACAATATAAGTTATAGCTAGATTATTAAATAAATTTTTCTCTAAATATCTCTTATTAACTATGTTAAACAAAAACAATACAATTTATTATTAGAAAAATATAACATTTATTTAGATGTAAATTTGGAAAATAAATTATATTTGGGACAAATTTAATAAATTTAACAATTTTTCTTAATATGTGTGATGTAATTAAAAATAACTTATACACCCTCCTTCAAAATAATTGTCATTGTGGAATTTTACACGCATATTAAGAAAATTAATAAATAACTTAAAAATTGACAAAGTTTGATTTTATTTTAATATAATACCTTTATTAATTATATAATACTACTCTTTAATGTTTTTTCTATTTATTTATTATTATTGAAGGGTAAACCTATTAAAAATCATTAATTTCATTTTGAAAATTGTAAACTAACAATTTTGAAACATTGGAAAAAAACCCCAAATGACAATTGTTTTAATTCAGATGAAGTATTTTTGAGGTTGAAGAGAGTAATTATTTATTTAAGTAATTAATAAATAACAAAAGGATATCATCATAACAAATGCTCCCTCTGGTCGTATATATAATATATAAATAAAGTGTTTTCTTTAATCATAAATATATAATATAAAAATGAGTTATTTGACGTTTTTATTTTTTTTTTTTTCAATTTTATCTTTTATTAAATAAATAAATATAATTAATTTTAATTATAAAATAGAAGTGTTAAATGGAGACATTTTAGACTCACTTAATGCTCCCAAATGTTATGTGAATTAATTATTTGTACAACAGTATTTCACTTGATATTACCATAATATTTCAAATAAATTATACAAGATCACAGTGAGGTGGGTGGGAATTTAATACACTAACACGGCACGGCATCCACCATTGCTTTAATGTAATAAAATGGAAGATTGCGGCATTGCGCCAATACCCTTAGGCCCTATTTTACAATTCTGTAATCGTCAGATCGAATTCCGTTATAACGTAGGTCTGCTTCGTTGCTTGATTGCTTAGCTCAAATCGTAAACTTGCCGAAATTGTTCAATGGCGGCGAGCTCTTCACTGCCACGTCATTCTCGGAAGTTCGGATTTCCTTGGCCGGAATTCAACGACGGCCTCTATTACAACGACGTCGTGGGACCGTCCGATTCCGGTGTGATCCTGCTTCTTAATTCTAGGCTACAAGTTTTCAGATGAGCTAGAGAAAAAGATAATTCACTTGGAATTCATTATGCATTTTCTTTCTCCGTACTTTCCAGTCCGCCTCACTGCATTGTCGAAGCAACCATACGGAGACCTTTTACCCCTCCAATTTCTACTTTGGTATGGATAATGCTCATAGAAATGTTTCAATTCACTTACTAATTGTACTCCAATAATTTCAGGTTTGACATTGTTAGAGTTCTACACGAGTAAGTACAAGAGCTCAGCTCCCTTGCAAGGGTAAGCTGGAACCACTCAAGCTTTACCAAAATTATTAACCTTTTTTGGGGGGCCAGCTTAGAAACCAAGGAAGATAAAATAAGGAAGTTGGCAGGCTTAATTTCATCAAATAGTACTACTTTTCTTTTCTGAAAAAATAATAAAGTAATTGAATATGCTTCATTGAGAATCAGTGGAAAGGAGCATGAGTATTAGCTGCTTCTGTGATATTCGCTGGGGCTTCCTCCGCTCAAATGGAGTTTGAAAGTGATAGTCAATCTAACCAAAAACCAGTCACTGCATTTCTCTCCATGAACAGAAATAGATCATCATCGATGAGCACACGTAACATCATTCAGATGTTCTTCTAAATCCGAGGAAAATTGGTAAACATTAAGCTTGTCCTTGACACAACAGAAAAGCTAAATAATTCTTGCCAGTATGAATTGGCAGAACCTATCGAACTGAAATGTTGATTTTTAGCCAACGTTTTCTTCCAGTCTATCGTTCTTGGAATAGAATATTGTTTCTTCCTGCACACGTCTGCTTAGTTCTGTGTGAGTGTGTGCGTGTGTAATTTAAATGTTTTGGTAATTTCTCATTTTTAAAGTTTCGTTTGGTTTTGGGAAGGTTCCTGAACCTCGTGCTTGTATTTTTATCCTCTCATAGACTCTTTGGAAAATTATTCTCTTATTGCAAATGTTCTATTTCCCGATAGTACTCAGTATCTTAATATTATGACCTTCTTCTAGCCCTTCTTTGCAAAGAAAATAATTTACTGACCTTTTAGCAGTTGGTTGCAGCGTATACAGGGTGAACAGGTCTGTGCATCGAGGAATCTGAATTAGTTAACTACATGGAATAATTATCTGTACAGTTGATTCTTATCCTCATTGGTATGTTATCTACAGATAACAGTGAACGGAAAAGTTGTTACAGATCCCAGCACAGTCCTCAGGTTATTTGATTCAAATATATTATCCTTTTCACAATAGGTAGTTCCTTACTTCCTTCCATTAACGTCTTTTCTAATTTTTTCTTTTATTTATGTTAGAGTTGGCTCAAAGTTAGTCTATCACAGGCTTCCATGGAAGGAACCTGATGCACCACACATGATTGAAGTTTTATATGAAGATTATGACTTGGTAATTGTTTCTTTATTTTTTTTTTCACTATAACAAATTATCATGTACGTCTCTTCTTGTTTGCTAATTGCTCTAGCATTTTTTGACTTAATATATTTTCTTAAGTTGACAGCTTGAAATTAGTTTTTATTGCTATTCGGCATGTTTATGTTGAGGTACCATAAAGTACAACCGACAATTCACTAGTGCATGGAAAGTTGTTTTGAGCTTAGTTGATGAGTAAACTTTTTGTTTTTTTGGATGGTATTCTGTATGAATGCATAATACAGTACTTTTAAACTAAGGGGATGCTTGGTACACTGTGCCTTGAGACATCGGTGCCACCATTTTGCTGTTATTTCATACACTATAAAACAAAGGAAATCTTACATTCTGAAATTTTCAGCTTTTCTGACTTTTGATATGACATTTGAAATATTTTTATGCCAAAAAAACTTTTAAATGTCATACCACTTATGGGATCTATGATTTCTTTTACTCTAGTATCCGTTGTATAGAGGAGTGCAAGATTCTGATGTGCTAAAGGGATCTTAGATCATTTAGAATATTTTCCTATTCCTTCCAACTGATATAGATTTTCACAAGTAGAAATCAAATAGATTATCTTCAACTGGGGTATTGTCTATTCAAGTTGATATGAACTAGTTGACATGCATTCAGATTGCTCTAAATAAGCCTTCTGGCCTGCAAGTTCTACCTGGAGGCCTTTTCCAACAAAGGACGGTTTTGACACAGCTCCAGTGGCAAGCAAACAGTCAGGGAACATCTGTGGCATGCCAAGGGCCTCATCCTATTCCAGTACATCGCTTAGGGAGGGGAACTTCAGGTTAAACTGGATACTCCTGTTGATATTTAAAAGTGCTAGGTTTGATCTATTGCATTGTTTACTTCAGAAATTGTGAGCATGAGTTCATCGAAAACAGCTTCACTGTTTAGATCATGTAAAAATCAAAAAGGTAACTTGCAAATTTCTGTAAAAGAAGGAGGTCTTAAATAAAAAAGTGATGTGAGTAAAATATTGATGGCAGTCTCTGTTGTTCACCCAAAACAAATATTCATGCCAGTTGGGAGAAGCTTAAAGCCCTTAGCTAGTTTCTTAATTGATAGTTTAATTGAAAGTGGAAATGGTATTACCAAGTTATTCCCTGATAGTCTGGTTGGAGGGAAGTGGAGGAATCTTGCATCCCTCCCCTGACTTGGTTAAAAAAAATGGAGATGGGAGGGAAATTTTCCCTCCCCTCACCTCCTATCCCTCCTCTCTAAAATTGGGAGGATTTAGGCGGGAGGAGAGAACCAATCTTTGCAATGACCAAATTATCCTCATTTATTTTCTAAATTCCAAGATCTTTTTTATGATATCTCAAAAACCATGTGTTCTCATTTTCCATACCATTATTGCCATTGCTCTACATCTTTGTGCATCCAACACCCCCCCCTTTTTTTCTCGACTTCTCCATTTCATTCGATGCAAGTCGGCTTCTCTTTTGCCAATTACATTTGGTATATATTATAAATCTTTTTTTTGTCAATGATAAGATTTGTGTGATAAGTAAGATGAAAATTGTTGACATTTCTAAAATAAGTGATCGGAGAACGATTGACCATGAGACATTATATAAGTATACAACAACAACAATAACAACAACAACAACATTAGCCTTATCCCACTATGTGGGGTCGACTACATGGATCATACGACGCCAATGTGCTCTATCATAAGTCATCTCCTCAGATAAATTATTTCTCAAAAGATCATTTCTTATAACTTCTCTTAGTGTCTTTTTTGATCTTCCTCTACGCCTTTTAATCGGACTCCAGGCCATTTGATCAACTCTCTTCACTGGCTCCTCTTACCCTCTTCTTTGTACATGTCCAAACTACCTTAAACGATTTTCCACCATTTTCTTCTCGATAGGTGCCACCCCAACTTTCCTTCGTATACATTCATTTCGTATCTTATCCAATTTTATATGACCACATATCCATCTCAACATTCTCATATCTGCTACTCTCATCTTATACTCTTGTTGTCCTTTCAAAGCCCAACATTCACTACCATATAGCATTGCTGGCCTTATAGTTGTTCTGTAAAATTTTCCTTTAAACTTAGTAAGTACCTTGCGGTCACAAATAATTCTTGTTGCTTTCCTCCACTTTAACTACCCAGCTTGTATCCTATGCATAACATCCCCATCAATTTCACCATTATTCTGTAAAATCGACCCCAAATATCTAAACTTTGACACTTCAGGAATGATTTTCAGACATTATATAAGTATGACTAACTAAATTCTTTTTTCTATACTCTATTTAATGTTTTAACCAGGTTGGCAATTCTCAACTCATTTCAAGATTGATTGATTGATTTTATCTCAGGAATTTTACTATGTGCAAAAACAAAGCTAGCTAAAGCTCGACTTGCATCATATTTTGCTGATGGAACATCTCAAATTGAAAGAAACAGGTTTGTTGCATCTGCATATATTTTCCTGCACCAAAACCAAGATGTCTTAACTCAAAAAGTTTGCATTTTAAATTTTTAAAATAAATATCTATATACACACATTTTAATGCCCATTGATATAAGGTTTTTACATGTAAAAGGCATACTACTTTTTAATTCTTATGGAAGTATTCTACTTTTCTTGACATGGTTGTTGGTTAAAACATCAAAAGCCAATCAAAATGTTAATTTGATTGTTAAATTCTAAAATATCTCTGACTAACAATATTTAAAATTCTTACGACTTGTTTTCTAATCTTAAGGTTATGTGATTTTACTCGACTTTTCAAATGGACACTAGTAGTGTTTGTAAGGCCATTATGTACACATCGCAGGAGTTTTAACCATTGAAGGAATTACTCTAAGCTCTTGCCCTGTTTTTTATGTCTCAATTAAACACTTATTATAGTATTATTTCAAGAAAGGACTAAATGGTAATGTAGTTTTGAAATATGTTCACCGGGGAGGTTTTATGTATTTAATACTAAATTCGAGTTCAAAGTATTTTACTTTGTTTTTTTTTTTTTTTTTTAGTTTTACTGTATGGGAATTTGAAAATCCTATATATTCCAACTTCAAACCATGTCCCAAAAGGAGCTCTTTCTGGAGGAGGTATTTAATACTGGTTGTTCATGGGGAGATTGAGGGAATTTTAACTACGTCACTAGTTGTTCTGTAAATTTGTACGTTCCTTCTATGAATAGCATCAATTAATTCACATCACCAAAATATATATTCAATTAATTCAAAATCCAACCATGTTTTGCCGATTGTCTGGCCATTAAATCCTTGACCAGAAAATAGCTTTCTGAGTTTAGGGTTTAAAAGAGATATTTATGTTATGCTTGGTTGGAAGGATATCACCATTCACCACTGCTATCATTGTCTGATAGAAGTGGTTGCCGGTTATTTAGTTTGTATTATCCTGTTACTTAAGACCACAAATGCTTGTAATATAGGAAAAAGTTGAACTATTAAAGTATAAGTTGAAGTTTCACATAAGTTAATCACTGCTTTTAACTCTTCATATTCTTTTGTTTCCAAAATCAGAGATACCAGCAAGGAGCTTGGGAAAATTGCAAAGATATATCGAGCACTTGTAAGTGGGATAATTGACAATGATAAGGTAATACACTGACATATATTTTCCTTGACGAGGGTATTTGACTGTACAGGGATTTCTGACAACACCCAAAAAAAAGGATTAAAGAAAACGCAAGAGAGTATAAAATAAGGAATTTGATGTCTATTTATGCAAATGATGATAAGAGAGATACAAGAACCTAAAGTGGAAATCCAAGTGATTGCCAAACTTACGTAGTAGGTCTTTCACTTCTATAAGTTATATTTAAAGCTTAAGTAGCTTTTGTAGTTACTCTGGTTATTTAGAGGTATTAGGTGAAGTTTCATCAAAACTTAATCTGTATTTTTTGCAACTTCCTTCTTCATTAAGTATATTTGTTCTGATTGTTGTCCAAAATTTTGTTAAATAGACTGAGAATAGGGATTTCTCCACTCTGTTGAATCAAAAGGGAAATGAAGTTTTTTCTTTTTGGTAAATTAGGAAACGGAGTTGTTTATCCCTCCTGATATAGGACCCCTTATTTTGACTGACTTAATAGAACTACAATGTTTGAAGTGCATAGCTTTTACGTCTTCCTGGTTATTTCACTCTATAGGTGATTATCGAGCAGCCTATTGGAACAATAAAGTATCCTGGTGTTGCTAAAGGGCTGTACGTTGCTTCTCCATCAGGTTGGTTTTAATGTTTTTTAATAACCATAATGTGCATTATGATCATGGCCGTTTGTTTACTTTGATCAGTTGATGTTTTCTTAATAAATCATCATCTTTATTGAGTGACCATTATGTGCCTTTGTTATAATATTTACTAATTCATCATATTTTACACGACAATTTTCTTATCATTATTTTGACATTTGCTTTCCATCATTTAATTGGCTTCTTTTCATCTTATGCTCATTCTCTTCATTGAGACAGGAAAACCAGCTCTCAGCGTAGTGGATGTTCTAGAGAGAGATATACAAGGAAACTACACATTGGTACAGGTGGCTGAATTTAATTTTTATATGTATTCCTTTATCTAATTCAACACCCAATAGACTTGAGTCCTAGGGGAACAAGCAATGTGGCAAGGAAAAAAAGAGTTAGCTTATGACTATTCTTATTTATTATTGAAAAAAATATAAGGAAATATGATCATTTCAATAACTAGTTATATACAGCAAAGGGAGATTATTGCTAGAAAGCTTTGCACCTCGTAATAATATGGCCTTGTTTCAAGAGTCTTGGGCGGAGACTGCTAAATATTACAGCTGGTTGTGTGTGCATGCCCTCATGTTTTAAAAGAAGTGCAATATATCATACCCGAATAGATTTTGGACAGAAGGTCTACACAGGCATCCTGAAAGAAGCAAACATTTGTGGTTTGTATGCATTTAAATTGTGTTGATCATAGTGGCATTTTAATTTTCTTGGATTGGGTTGTCTAACAGGTTCAGATTCAATCTGGAAGGCCTCACCAAATCCGCATTCATCTATCGTTCATAGGGCATCCTCTGTTAGGTAAACATTGAATTACTGAGTTATTTATGGTGCCTCATTGGAAGAGTAATCAAGTTAAATTTTCTTTGAGGCATGTTATTGGAAGGAAGTCACTAGTCAAAGAACAAAATGTCTTACTTTTCCCATGGAAAAGTTGTTTTTTGCAAATTCTGACGTTTTATAAAAAGCCATTAAATGTCTGACTTCCTTCTTTGTTATGTAAATAAATCTTTGTCCTTTTTAAGCTGAAGTTTCAGAGGCACATTCCTATCTCCGTGGTTATGTATAATAAGATGAGATTCTTGCCCTATGTTATAGGGACATATTTCTCGATTAACCTGAACTCATTAGATATTTTGAATATATGTGTGCAGTGTCCATAATCCATATCATCTGATTTCCAGTGTCTTGAGACTCATCTTATATCTTTTTGTTCATGTCATTTTCCACTGTGCCATTATCATATCACACGTCAATATTTGTGCCTCCTGGTCGTAGACAAGCAGATAAGTCAATTCACAGTGAAATACTAACACATTCAGCTGCTTCTCTCTTAGGGAGGCTCTGTGTCTTCAATGGCAGCATAAATTATATAATCAAAACTCTGTCAGGCGTCAGCCAACTTTTCCCTTGCCGGAAATACTTAAATCATTATATTTCGACATCTCGCGTTTAGTCTCTACTACTGCTTGTTAATCTTGATGCAACTATCACAATTATTGGTATGATAATTATTGTTACGAATCATATATAGCTTGAATATGAATTGTCTCTTACCAGGTGATCCCCTATATGCTGTTGGTGGGCAACCTAAATTCTTTGAGTACAATGTTCCAGATGAGATATTTGCTGAGGATGGGTAAGGTCTCATGGGACGCTTTCATTTATTTAGTACTGAATCATTCGACTGTGTAGTTGCAGACTATTTCAAACTCTCTTTCATGCAACAGTCTTTCCCATATATTTGTGTACAAAGTAACTGGAGAAAAATTATAGATAATCATTAATCCATGCAAGTTTATGAAATTAATGCATATACTCTTCTGGTTCTTGACTTCTGGCCTATCAACCACCATATTTAAGGAATTTCTTTTATTTTGACTTTTTTTAAAAAAAAATTAGAAACAGCACTGTTAAGTAGAAAATACTATTTCCACAAGTCCTTATTGGTTTAGAAAATACTGACTTTTTTCTAAACAATATGGTTTAGAAAAAAACATATCGTTTGCACAAGTCCTTATTGGGCATGTGATGTGCTTCTAAAATATGTATATATGTATATATGTAAAATTATTAAAAGGAAAAACCCTCTTCAGAAAATATTTGTCCAAATCAAACTATTTGGTTGACATGCTCAACAACAGCAATTTTATGGTATCTTAACTGTCATTTCATGTACGAAGTTCGATGATGAATTTAAGCACTTACCACAGATGAAGATGGATTATATCTTTAATTCCCATTTGTTCTCTTGATTATTCAATAATTAAGGAAGGTTAAATAAGAATGTGAATTTGAAACTTGATCCGTGCATTCATTGCTGCTTACTATTAGGGGTTACCCAGGACCTACTCTACCTGTTCCTGGAGATTGTGGTTACCATTTGCATGCACATCAATTGGTTATTTCCCATCCCAAAACAAATGAGGTATGATATTAATTATTATCTCGGCTTCACAAAGATCCCATGACTAACCATTTGGTAATGGGATTCAGTTATGCTAGAATTGGTTTAAAGAGTAGCTTTATGCCATTCAGATGCATGTTTTCTATTAGAGACTTGTAGTCTCTCGATTTTGCTATTTAAATACAAGGAACAACTCATTCAGGAGATTTGCTGTTGTGCAGCCTCAAATGCATCCTCGTGGTCTTATGCCATGTTTGTATTGATATTCGTATGCATATGTAATGATTCTGATACCGATAGATATATCCAAATTTGAGAATTAGTTTTCAATTTGTGTACTTGCAGGTTATTGAGATAATTGCACCCCTTCCAACCATCCTGCAGCCACAGGAGAGGCCAGAGAATTTTAGTACTAAGTAGTACCCAAGGAGTATAGCTTTTGTAGATTGCAAACTTTCTGTATGGACGGGGCCCCTTCGAAAAAAACTGTAATATATGGAGTAGGATACAATTTAAAAGATGCCAACATGTTCAATTTGCAACTGGGATTATCGGATGACTCTGAATCGTCACATTTCGGATTTTCACTCAAACAAAATAAAGAATAGGCACAATTAACAACGTCAGAGAGGAGGGGCTGTTTTTGTTAGCAGCTGCTATCAATTAATCAAAAGTGAATTTTCGTAAATTACACTAACATTATTCATGTGATCACAGTATTTATATAACTTGTTAATGCTCTTACCAGAATGGGGTAATGACGTGATTGCCTGAAAAATTTAGTATTGACTAACAAGCTGACGGGCCTAATAATGAACAATATAAGTGTACATTTACTTGTACATTTGGAAACCAACTCAATTGGAAACGCTTTTGAACCAAAAAGGAGCACACTGAGATAGGCTAATCACAGAATGGCCGAGTGCCTCAAGACTTCTTTTTTTGTTTTTTCAATGACAGCCTCTGAGACTTTATTGGTCAACAATTTATACAGCACATAACTGCTGGTGATAAACAAAAGTATTAATTTTAGAACTAGAGCAGCAATACCTGCACTCATTGGCATGTAATGCAAGTGACGAGCGACCATTCCAACAGAATCGTTAGTGACTGAAACAAGCAGCCAGGCATCCAACTAGCTAGATGATTATCAGAATGACGATTCAAAACACAAAAAAATACAAAGTTGCTGCCATATTACAAGAACCTAAATAATTTACCAAAAAGACGGGCTTGGGAACCGTCAAATCACCCTATCACTGTATTGAGCAATAACAAAACTATAATACAGAGGGCGGCAAAAGAAAATGTTTGCCGCTGAACACATCTACTACCTGCTTAAGTCACCTTTTTTCCCTCCCCAAGATTCATCCTCTCTCATGATACTTCCATTCTGACCACCATACTGATCAGAATTGGAATAATGCATTTTGATGGCTGCCACAAAATCTGAGACACCACTGTGTGATCCTCCAACCAGAATCCCCGGCCTCCCAACACCATTCAATCCAGCCATGCCTCTCCCCTGCTGATGTAAATTTGCTAATGCGTCAAAACCATTTCTTCTCTGCACCTCAGAAAAAACATCTTGGCGGTTTTTCATGTCTACCATAAATGGCTGCACTTTTGGGACATCCCTACTTCTGAACATCTGATAATCAATCACACCATTGCTACTATTGACGTCTCGAGTTGTAAATGCAGAACCATTCAGGTGCTGTTCATTAGTCTTGGTAAATGCATGCAATGACTGTTGCTCCAGTTTAGCTGAGGATGCAGGATAGTTACTGAAGGCAGCAGGATATTTCGCAAGCAAGACGGCAGAATCAGGAATGCCAGTCTGTATTTTATTCCCATCCCAATAACCATAACTCCTCATGGGAACATTTTCAAGGCCTATATTATAATCACCATCAAACTTCAAAATTGTTGAATTTCCATCAGTATTTTGATGGCCATGGCCATTAAATTTCAGGGTAGAGGACCTGCTACTTAACTTTGGGTGACGGTTACCAGTTTCTTCACGTCCCTTAGAACTCAAATTAGATTTCTGAGTGGATGAAGGATTGGTTAATATCTTCCCAAACAACTTCACATCACCATTTCTGGATGTCATTTCTGAATTTACTGAATGCCGCAACTCTGTTTTGTACCGATCACAAGTTTGTTCAATCTTTCGGGACATAAGTGGCAACTCAGATGCTGAACTGCTGCAACTTACATCACCCTTCACTTCTGTTTTAATGGGCAGGGAAAAGCCCTGAACGATGCTAGTAGCCTCCACATGGTTCAATAAATGGCTGGCATGGTGACCATCTTCGCTTTTGGAATTATGACAGTGCATATCTCTACTTCCCTGAAAATTACACGCAGAAGGTAGTTGATCTCGAATAACTGTTTTCTCACCTTGAACAGCAATAGCATCTCGCAACATCAACTTTGTATTTGACTGAGAATTCTCCCCTAGCAATGCTGATATACAAGGCTCTCCAAGAGACGATTGCTGCTGATTTTCAACTTCAAGATTCAAGCCTGTACAAGAATTGCCTGCAGATAAGTGTGAAGCATTTACTGTTGTACTTGAATCTTGTACTGAGCGTTTTAATTCAACTACATCATCTGCAACTGCTTCATGTTTATTGTCCCGATCATCAAGACGTGGAGGCAGTGATTGTTTCTGCCCAACTAACTCCTTTCCAAGGCTCCTAGAAGAAACCTCACAAACCAGTTTAGCCTCAACAACAGAATTAGACTGGCATAGAACTGACTCTGTAACTGCACCAGCCAATTTATTTGTTTCATCTTCTCCCACTTCTAAGCTACCTGACATATTTATAGCTGTCTTGCCACCAGCAGGACCAGACTTGTTGGAACTGTACAAGACATCCCCTCCACCACCATTGCCCAGTTTAGGCTTATCCTCCATTTCACAAGCATCAGAAACTATTTCATCTGCATCTTCAGTATCTTGATCTACTTCTGCCCCAACATTATTTGATTTATTCAAATCAGTTGATAAGATCCTGGGTTCAACAGAATTAAATTCATCAGAGTATGTATTTGTGACAGACAATGGCTGATCCTCATCAGTTCTAGTTCCTGACCTATCAGCACCAGTTGCTGAACCTGTCTCTACAACACATGCATCATCTGTATCACTCCCACCACCATTTGCATCATCATTCACCGGGTATCCTGCATTTACAGATTTGGGGCGCATAAGATCTAATCCAAGACATTTCCTAGCCTTGCTGAAGAACACTTTACACTGATCTTCAGACCTTGAACCTACACACCGTGAGATCTTAGCAAAGTCCTTCCCAAAAGATGATACAGCCTGAAGAAAGGCTGACCTCTCCTCATCAGTCCAATCAGTAGGATCCATCTCCTCACAACTCTCATCTGAACAAGTATCATCATCAACACTCTGAGTAACATCAGGCGTCAACAATTGCTTTCTCCCAGCGTTCACTTTCAGGCATTTCCTGTCCCTGTTCCCCTCTACAGGATCAACAGAACTTGTTATGCAGGAACTCATAGCCTCCGATGATAAAGAACCACATATACCAGCTAATACATCAGCTGCAACTGCCTCTCTTTCATCCCTAAGAGCATCAAAACTGTTTGATCTCTCCAGGAGGCTATCCTCACCCTTTGATCTTTTCATATTACCATAACCCCCTAAAAGAGAACTTCCTGAACGCATTTTTTTATTACTATTTATTCTGTCTGCATGGCCTGCTATCACTGAAGCTGCACTCAAAATCTCAAGTGAAGCAGTATTTATTCCTCGATTCCATTTTTTACCTGATGCCACCAAGTCAGTGTTGGACAAATAAGACTTCCCAAGCTTCCTAACATCCTGCTTAATTTTCTCAAAACACTCAGATTTATGATTTTTGTAATAGAACTCAACACAGTCAGCAGTTGTCTTGTGATCAAGGTAAGAAGCAATTTTTCGAAAGTCTTTCCCAAAAGCAGCAAATTTCTCCATGAAAATATTTTTCTCTTCCAATGTCCAAGGGTTGATCATAGTCCTCTCTTTCTCATACGCCAATGGATCTTCAACCAACCCATTACTACATGGAAACCTCGATATCATCTTCTCCTTCTCATCCAAAATTAGTGCTGGCATCTTCAAGGTGCTCCTGTAAACTTTAACTTGGGGTTCAGAAAGAAGTTTGCAGGCAAAATTATGTATCTCAGATGTTGGAACCAAACTTAAATTACTTCCTGCAGCAGATGCAATAAAGGAAAAATGAGAAGGAAAAAATAAAAAGCATATTAATCCTCACCCAAAAGCTAGACAACATATCATCAGAACACAAGTGCCAAAATATGAAACTCAGATGACAATATAAAAATATAAATAACCTCAAATGAACTAGTTTTTGTTAGAGAACTTAGGTGACAACAATAACTGCAGGTAATTCAAAAATCTGAGGTAAATATATGTTCAATAATCTCACACAGCTTCTACAATTCAATGAGAACACCTATAATTGTATTAATACATTAAAATTGTTTTCACGAAAAACAAGATATGTCAGTGATTAAAACTGACATAATTGAGAATTCAGTCAACTAGTCTATAATACAAATCAGAACAAGTTACCAAAAGTTTCATGGAAAGCAAGCCATAGACCTGCTAAACAACACTGAAAAGATATGTTACTATCCCATCAAACAGTGACCCAACAGCAAAAACGATAGCTAGTTGCTGAACACCCAATGTAGCATCACATGCATCAATTTCTACCATATTGAAGAATTGAACTACAGAAGCCAAGCCTACCAGGTCTACAATGTGTCGACAGCTCAAATGATTTCACAGACTATGCATGCAAATTCTGCTAACACAAACTAAAAGTAATTTAATGTCACTTGCTAAAAAACTATCTTTATGCGGGATCTATTTTTAGCCTCTCATATGCCACTGTCAATTACCCACAGGTACCATGGCTGTGAAATTCGTGAGTTTGGCTTATAATTGTGGAGAGCTTTGTAAATTTGACTCGAACTCAGAATGTGTAAGATTAGACGTAACAGCACAATCTAATAAAATTCATATATACAACACAAATCATGGAAAGAAAAAGGGGCTTTCAAAAATGCCCATAAGAAATATCACTGATTAGTTAACTTCAAACCCAAGAAAGTCAAATCCTTAATAAAATGTCAAATATCTTGGGTACCATGGCTCTGATTTTCACTTAAATTTGTGGAAAGCTTTGTAAATTTGACTCATACTCAGAATGTGAACAAGATTACACATAACAGTACAGTGCCATTAAAATTCAAATATACTACATTAATGAAAAAAAAAATCAAATATACTACACAAATCATAGAAAGAAGAGGTACTCTAAAAAAATCGCTGTAACAAATATCACTGATTAGTTAACTTCAAACCCAATAAAGTCAAATCTTTCATACTCATTACTGTATGACAAAACCTTTGTATATAAATTAGCAAATAAGTTATAATGACAATCACTTGGTTGAGTTAGTTTTTCATCCAAATACTATTTTCTCTATTCTAACTCTGTATTATAGGGATGTTATTCATACGAATTTTGAATCCCCATAGGGATGTTATTCATACGAATTTTGAATCCCCCCCCCCCCAATTTTAACTGCATCATTTTCAAAAAGATGGTAGGATTTGAGATTTGGCAGCTGAGCTTTAATTGGTATTTGAATGGCTTCAAAATGGTTCAAAAATAAACTCAAACTCATGTAGACTAAATTTTACATGCAAGTTTAAAGAGAGTTTTACAAGTATGAACACAAAATTCACCTGCCAGTTAAGACAGGAACATACACTTGTCAACTTGAGAAAGTTTAGAAGTAACAATTACAGCAGCCACACAGTAATGGCGTGTGTGTGTGTGTGTAATCATCAAATATAGGCTTGCATGTCAATAATCCAACGAGGCTGACAGAAGTTAACAATTACAAAAATATTAGTCCTAATCAACACATGCACACATAGGATAATAGGCATCAAAATCATAACAAATAAACATTATACATGCAGATAAAACCACCCAACCTACAATCATAAACTAACCAATTCTTTCAGGCTTTTCCACCATGAGAAAGCAATCATCAGCACATGCACTAAGTGCACAGTAAAATTATCTAGATAGTTGAGAGACAACAAACACAAAAATTGGAATAAAATTGGCAGACAAACATGCCGTTAGATAGATTCATACCGGGGTTAGAAATCCGAGAACGTATGGAGGATCGATTCTTCTGAAAACCACTATTAGTAGTTCGAATGCCAACTTCAAGCTTCTTCTGAGATTTTGGGCGACATTTTCGAACAGAAAGTAATCGCATATCTTCTTTCCACTGATGATGCAAGGCCTTAAACTTAAGGGTTATTACTCGCTCCTTAATCCTTGCTAATCGCTTCCTTTCTGCAAATTTTTCTTCAATAGCTACACCAGTTGCAGAGCATGAATCACTGATTGCCCCTAAACTACCAACCCTACAACAATCTTTTGGCAATAAACGAGCAAATTCTTCACACACTATTTTTGCATATTCTTTATTGGAAGAAATAATTGCATTGTACAATATATCCTCAGCTCCAGAGCAAACACGTGCACCAGGAGTAGCTAAAATGCCATCTTTTACCTCCATAGCTGTACCACCACCACCACAAGCAGACATGCTAGCTTGCTCACTGGTAGAACAGGGTACTAAGCATCTACTGCTTGCAGATCGAATGATATCAAAGTCTCCAGAGCAATTATCATTTCTCCTGATATCACATAAAGAAACTGCTTTTACAAGGGGTTGAGGCTCCACAAATTTAGAGGTCGCTGTTCCAGGACTATCAATATCTTCTTCCTTGCCATTTTCAAGAGCATTATGCACTTTAGTTGAAGGGCACATCTTCTCCACATCAGGATCAGCAGCAGAACAAATCTGCAATGGCTCTGGCCGAGAGACCTTATCATAGCCTCCACGATGTTCTTCACAAAACTTTGTATTGTTTCCCAGCAGTGAGGAGCCCAATGCTGCAGGACACGGACAGCTATTTCCAGATTCAGATTTCAGTGACTTCAATTCACTTTCTAGTAAATCTATTTCAGCTTCAGTAACCTCCAATACCTTAGAAAGGTCAGCTTTCCATATCAGCAACTTATTCACTGCAGCAGAACTTGCTGTGCCAGGATCCATAGAACTTAGATCATCAGATTGTAGGAACCCCATAGCTGAAGAACCCAAACTCATCAGGGAGTCACTATCCAACTTCTCTAGATTAAAAGAGAATGTCTGCAGATGATTCTGAGGCCCAGGATCCAGTGAGCCATTCAAATTACTAGCATCATTGTCACTATTCACAGCTTTTCCATATAGCTTATCCTCCACACCTGCTGAATTATGAAACATCGGTTAATAACTAATACTTATGCCAGACCAAACTTCATTACACCATTACTGCTACTATGAGGGTAGAATATAAACAAGAGTTCCTCTTCTAGTCTTAGGTAAGCATGTAACTTCTTGAAATAATTGGGGGGAAGAATAACAATGAAGCTTTCAACAAACAATCAATACAAACGGCAAACAATGCTGTCTGTATCAGACTTTTGGCAATACAGTAGACAGTTATAGGTTGAAGGGTGAAAATCATCAGATCATAAAGGAAAGGACAGCAATTGGTTGACAACCGTTGCAATAATAGAAGAATCAAGCAGATGATGGCATAGAGATTTTAAAATTGCTCTAACATAACTCAGTCACCATAAAGGATCGTATATTTGACCACATTGGTGGTCCATATGGAAAGTACAGCAAAGGAATGTGTAACCAGACATCAGAGTAATTGTTACTACAGTTTTATATGATGATATAACTTGGTAAACATCCTAATGAGATGAATGGGATTTCACTAATAGTAGCAAGCAAATTCGAATTCCCATGTTTATTTAAAAGTATAATCATTTAATTAACGTCTTGCGCAATTTCCAGGGGTAAAGAAAATGAAAACACCCAAGTTGGAACCAAGGAAATAACAAACCTGGTGAGGAACTGCAGGCAACAGAAGATGGAGTGGCTGGGGATGCACAATCTGAAAATCCTGTAACCTTTGGGCTTTTATCTAGCAAATTAGAACCAAGAAAATTTGAGGGCTCCATATTACTGGTAGACAAGACAGGGCCATCCTTGCTAGCACTTACATCAGGTTCCTCAATTTTCTTCTTTTCATACATTGCAAGTCCCTCACCCCAATTCAACCGAGGCTTCTTCCTAGATACTGTATCTTCAGTGGGTGCAGAAGATGTCACACATGTGGCACCATCCCCTGAATGGGATTCAATAGGAGTTGCATTTTTTGGATGCAACTCAGACTTTGCCTCATTGGAATCTGCCCCTCCAATACTCCGTGAGCTACTTGTGTGGCTAAAACCTGAGCCTCGTGAAGACAAGCTTCCAGAACGGGTCCATTTAAGAGGCTTCCAGTCAATTGAACCCAGAGAATGCTCTCTATCCAATCTCTGGGCAGTACCAAACCCATTGACACAACCCATCTTATCATGTTGTTCTTTCATATGATGCTGATCCCAAGTTTTTACAAAATCAGAATGAGGATGAGTTAGCATGTCGTCAGCTGACCTCTGGTCAATAGTCACATCCGGTGGCCTCCTGGACAAATTTAGAGAGCCGTTGGTGGCCTCCCAGGAATGTCCTCTCCAATCTCTCTGGCTAAGGGATCCTCTATTTTCCCTACTGTTTCTGCCATATTTTCCATCTCCTCGGGAAACAGATGGCCGACAGTTCTCTTCTTCCAGCATCTTGTCACTGGACCGAGAAAGGGCATACCCATGACCAGAATCTTCGGAAAACAGGTGCCAACTTCCCTGCTTACCATGACCTTCAGAAAATTTTTAAATAAAAAAGGAAAAATAGAAAAACATCAACACAAGCAAAGTATATATTTTTGCTCACAGAAAGAAAAAGATGGCAGAAAATCTTTTGAAGGTGGGGGAGGGGAGATTCGTCTCTTCACAATAGCATTTTTATTAAAACTAGTCACTCAGATCTTCAACAAACCAACGCAAAATCCACAGTAAAAAGAAAAAAAAGAAAACATAGGACGTAATCAATTTAAGAAAAAAAACTTGAGCAAATTAAAAAAAGTAACAGACGAATAGCATCAAGCGGAAGCTCCAGCCCCTTATACACTGAATAACCATAAATTTGAAAACCAAGCATCAATAGCACATATAAGACAAACAGGATACAAAATCACCTGGCGGTCTGCGGAAATCGGCCGATCCCCACCGACTGAACTCTCGGGAACCATGATGAGAAGAATCTCTCCATCTCGCCACAGACCCCAGAGATTCAGACCTCTCGTGCTTCCTCTCCTTGAAGAAGTCCTTCCGGTCCCACGGTAATGGTTCAGGCGGCATGAAAAACAACCCAATAGAAGGGGCAGCCACGGAAAAACCGCAGCACAGCACCACACAGTGACGAAATCAAACAAAAGCGCTCCTAAGTGCAATTCATACAATCTCCGAGGCCAGATCGTACAGGCGGCCACGCATACGCCAAATTTTACAGCACAGTAACAAATCTAGGGTTTCAAAGATCAGCCACGAATACGTCCGCAGTTGATAACACCCTGATTCGCAAGGCTCCCCGCCCAGATCAAAAAAGAAAACGTATGGGGCAACCAATACACACTGCGCCGCACCAATCCTTGCCTCCCGATACAACCAAAAACCTTAAAAACCAAAACAACAGTCCAGCGGATTTCATAAAAAACCAAATAACTTCAAAGGCAGCGGTTCAGATCGACAACGACGGCAATAAATAATGCCCCAGGCATGGATTCTAAGTCCTACGCCTTGGTTATCTCGAAGACTTCTGTATCCACTTCGTAGACACTCTGCCCCCGGCCTCCCCTGCGTCTCTCTCTCAAAATTTTCCAGGGCATTCAATCTCTTTCTTGGCTGGTGGAAAATCTGCGTATGGTCGAGAAAGTGAGAACGTGAGACGATAAGGGACAAAAGGGAGCCTAGAGAGAAAAGAGAGATACCAGCAACGGACCTGAACGCTGGTTACGAACTATATTTCAATTCTCGTTTGGAATCCATTAATTTATCTTTTTCTTTTTTTTTTTTTTGTTTTATCAAACTTTTTTTTTTCAATTTCATTGCGTATCTTTCACTTTTTCTTTTCTTTTTTTTTTGGTGATTAACTTTTTTTCCTTTTTTCTCCGGCCATGAAGGGATGAGAATGGCCCCTGGTTGGGCCGATATTTACGGGAGTGGCAAACATGCGTGACGTGACGAGATTGGGCCTCTTAATTGATTGAGGGCAATCCTTACGTGGCACGCTCGCATCCAAGGGCCCTGTTTGTTTGACTATATGGTATGAGCTATGAACTAAAAAAATTTAGGCTAATTTGATCCTTTTATAACCATGTTACAACTTCAGCCTCCAAGGATGCATTAACTTGATATTTAAATGACATATAAAATTAATTATTGATAAAGTATGCATCACATAAAATTTAATTTAAAATTTTGAATAAATTATATTATTAATAAAGTATAATTATCACTAAAGTAATTTCTTTTAAATTTTATTGAGCATAAGAGTATCTAATTAACAATTAAAAATAAATTTTTGAGTCAAAGAAATCAGCCCTTACATAATATATTTAAAAGACTCAACTATGTAATAATTTTATCAATTTTTTTTTTGTAATTTCTTATAATTTTTTTTTAAATGTAAATAGATATCAATGCATAGAAATTAATATTATATTATAATATTTAAATCCTCGAAAAGCATAATATAAAAAAATATAAGTCAGTAGCCTAATAGCATCACTTTCAAAGCAAACACCTATAAAAAGAGGCCCGAGAGTCTGAAACAAATATCCCCAAGGGTAAGGTCGTGACTTTTTCTCGCAGTTTATAAAAAAAAATTAATAAAAAGAAGAATATTAAACATAAGAAAAAAAAACGTATCACTGTAATTTATTAAATTTAAATCATTTTGAATAATAGAATATAAATCATCAATCAATATATCTACATATTAATAATAAATTAATTAAATTCATAGAGGATTACACTATTTTTTTTTTAGAATTAGAGTATCAATTGTTGAGAGATAAAGGCAAATAATAAACTCACCGAATTAAATTTGCTATATATATATATATATGAGGGAATAATTAAATACAACTAATTGTTTAAAAATTAAAAGTTTTTACCATTCACACTAACGTAAATGGATAAAAAAATTATATTATTTATTAATATTGGGAGAATCAGATCTAATTTGTTAAAGTCCATGCTAAAACAAGTCCAAAACTTTATAAAACCAGTTAAAAAAGAATCAGTTAAGAAATAACCAAGTTGGTCCAAAATATGTCAAAATTGAAAAAATTAATCAAAAACTGATAAAAATAAGTCAATATTTTTTATTTTTTTAGTTTTTAAAATAAAATAAAATTACTTTTCATATAATTTTTTTTCTATATTATAATACTATATAAGTATTATTATAATAGATAATTATTAATAATAATAAATTTATTTAACAAATAATATGATAATAAATTATTAGTTAATAATTAGTCGTTATCCTGAATTTGTTCTTTAGTTATGTGTATGAAAAAAATCTTGTTATAAGATGTAAAATTTATTTCAATAATTGTTACGTTTCAAAGAAATTATTCTTTATCTATTAGTTGAAGGTATTTTTTTGTGCACACCCAAAAAATTATAATTACTTATGAATTTAACTCATTTAAATTTTAATATTAAGTTATAAAATTTATTAGTAATAAATTTTTTTATTTTCTATATATAATATAACATATAAGATTAAAAATATAAAAAAACTAATTTTATTATTATTGATTTATGATTAAACCATTAAACTTTAAACATATTTTTTTCAATTATTGGTCCATATTTGATAACAATGTTATTTATAAATCGTTGGACTTACCTCAAATTCCATAAAACACACCTCTCACTTCTAGCTTTTTTTTTTTTCTTTGTTGTATTCACACAACAAGGTGTAGGAGTGATCTACACTCCACATGTCATAATTCAAGGAAACTATACTTCTCCCACTCTAGTTGTCAATCCTGAACTCAAGTTTCACGCTTTGAACATTTTTTTACTTTTGATGGAAAAAAAACATTTTTTATGACTTTTGTGTTACTGGAAATTGTTATATTATTCGGAGGACCAGAGGATTTTTTTTGGTAAATTTATTGATTTAAGGTGCAAATCTTTGTGGCAAAAAAAAAGGTTGGAAATTTTGACAAGACTTTGTTAATTTATAATAACAATTATTATTATTATTAAGAAGAACAAATTTATGGAAAATCCCATTTCTAGACCTTTTAGAAAAAATATTTCCTACACAAGATCCCCAATTTTTTAAATCTCCAAAAACGACCTAAGTTCTTAACAAAGAAAAAAATTGACTACATAAAATTACCTCTATAATTTTGAAAAAATTCAAGTTAAATGAATCAAAATTTTAAGTGAGAAATTCAGAATTACTAACTCAATATAATTTTTTTAAGTAACTTAAATTTTATTTAAAAAAATAAATTTAAAAAATTTCAAATGAAATAAACTAAATTTTTTAAATAAAAGTTTAGTAAAAGACTCCGATCCTTGTAAGAGATTGAAAAAATTGGGGTCCTATGGAGAATACTTTTCTTACCACTATGTTTGGTACGAGGGATGGGAGAGAAGGAATTTTAGTGGAGGGGAGGGGAGAGGAGGAGAGATGAGATATGGAGGAAAAGAAAGGGGAAGAAAAGGAAGGGGATTGAGATGAGAGAATGGGAGAAATTTTAATAATTTGTTATTTGGTTTAGGAGGGGAGGGGAGGAAAGTTAATAATAATTTGATTATTTTATTCTTAAAATTAAAGAAGTTTTCTATTATTTTTACCCTTGAAGATGAGTATAAAAAATTTCAGTGTTGAGTATAAAATTATACTTTAATATTTTACACTCATAATCTACAATTTTATACTCAATACTAAAATTTTTTATACTCCTTTTTTGGGACATAAGACTTGAGTGTAATATTTTTTTATATTGTGATCTTTAAATAAATATTTTCATGTTTTGAGATTTTTTAGTAATTTTTCTTATTTCTAAAAATATTTTTTATTTAAAAAAAAGGGAGAGGAAAAATCTAAAAAAAATTATTGTCCTCTCTGCCCCCAATTTCGGTGGGAACAAATTGAGGCTCCTCCTCTTTAAAATTATCAATCCAAATAGGAGAAGAGGAGCAATTTCCCTCCCCTCCTCTCTCAAACCCCCTACCAAACGGGGGTAGGAGCTCATCCTCAATTTCTCATAGGCTATTAACTCCTTAGATCATTGGAATTCAGGAAACCGACAAATCTCTACCACAGTGACCTGAACTTCCAAAAAAAAGAAATAAATAGAACTTGGGCAATGAGCAGTTGAATTGGTAAGGAAATTCTCATTACCTTTTTATGCTACAATGCATCTAACATGAATTTCCAATTTCATAAAAATGAATACATTTAAAAATGATAAAACAATAAATATAATTATGAAAAATAAATTAATTTTTACACACTACATATCAAGAGCTCAAACTCGACTCCGGACCACCTGTTAAATGGTATAGCCCTATATTAACTAAGCTAAACACTCCTTGGTTATCACTATTTATTTTTGAAATGTGCAGACATTGTATGCTTCTTCAAGTTACATGTCTAAAAACTAAAATTAAATATCCTCAAACAATACACAAGAACCTCTTTGTTTTATTATAAGATGAGATCAACATTCAAAAAAAGTTAGTGGTATAAATAAATATATAAAATGTTGTATTTCCTCATATCAATATAAAATATAAGATCAATCATATAAAATGCACTCTTCGCAACATTGATGATCAACCTTCAATTCCTAATTAACTTTGATTATTTATTTTGGTCCAACCTCAAAGAAATTTCCCAACTTCAATTAATCAGGATAAAACAAATTTGTTGGCGTGTTTGGATTAAGAGAAAACAGAAAAAAAAAAAAAGAAAATTTGGTGAAAAAATAATAAAAAATCTAGATATTATCTTATCTAAATTTTTTCTTATTTTACCTTCCAATATTCTTTTTTTTCTATTTTCTCTCCAATTCCAAACATAATCTATATCAATTAAGCTAGTTTTTCCGCTAAAATCAAGGATTTTATTTTTGTTTGTTCTTTATACTAAAAAACAAACATTAAAAAAAGTCAAACCATAAAGTATTGAATCGGGTTACGAGCCCATGGCTATTAATTTGTAAAAAAAAAAAAAGCATGCTTATTCCAATAATTCAAATTTTTTTTGGCCAAAAAATGCTAATTGTTTTTGTATTGCCCGATTGATATTGATACTGCTTTAAATATATTATTATGAAAGATTTGGTTTCATTTCGGATTATAAATTGAAATTATTTCCCTTTTGAGAATAACTTCTTAGAATATTGAGTTTTGAAATCGAAAAATAAAAATGTCAATTGGTTCACATTTGACCATTTGTAACTCAATTGTTAAAGTCGACCAATCGTACTTTTGTATTTTTCAATAAATACTAATTATTCACGCTCAAAAGCTAACATATTGTCTTTTTTTTTTTTGACAAAACTTGTGCACTTAATGTTATAGTTATTATGTCCAATTCTCCACTTATATATTGCCACATAGATTATTTTTCCACCTCATCAATTAACACCTACTAAACTCCGTTAATGTCACGAAAAATAAAAAACTTAATTTGCTCCCTCACGCTTTTTTGTGGTAGTAAATTAGATATTGATAGTAAATCCAAAAGTGAAAGCTTAAAATGACCGCGAACACAAAGAAGTGAAAATTTAAACCAAGCTGCTTGTAGCAGATTTAAAAGTGGATAAGTTGTAGCCTATATATCAGTGAAAACACAATTCTACATCACAGTTATTCTATTAAAAAAACCCCCAAAAGTCAAAATTCTTCAATTTTATCTCACTTTTATTGAAAAGGAAGGAGAAAAGGAGTTCTATGTAGAGCACAATAGGTGAGATAAATTACAACTCAACAAGGTTAAGGAAGAAGAATTTGCAGAGAAGCAAGAAAGAAGGTGGAGGCTTGTTTTCTCCAACGAATCATGAATGAGGAAGAAGATGGAAAGACAATGGTGGGGAGGTCTAGTGAAGAGTAAAGAGAAAAATTGAAAAAGGAAAGAAGAAATGAACCTATTGAATATCAAAGAGTAAGGAAGGAGTATGTAATTAATCTCTTTTTTAAATCTCTGGTGCGAATTAAACCCAATTTGATCCAACTCATCTTTTGTTGCTCAATCACAACAAAGGATACTCAATCTTCTGTCGCAGTGAAAGATGCTCAAGTTCATAAGCGTAGATCTCCAAATAATTTTTTTTTTATTTTTTTCTCTTTATTTTCAATAGATAACATGACATTAACAGAGTTTTACAGTTGTTAACTCATAATGTGGAAAAACAATCAATGTGACAATATATAAGTGGACAATTGGATAAAAGGGTTATAATATTAAATACTTATTGTAAATATTATAATAATTGTGTGAATATCCATAACCCCTAATTATTGGTATCATCAACTTTTAATGTCTTAAACTTCATAACCTCCTTAAGGTTAATGTCCTATACTCTATAACTTTTATATTGAATGGCTTTTAGAGGGTTTTTCATAGTTAATACACTATAACCTACAAATGTGTAATATTATGCCATTATATTCTTATTTATGTTTTTGTAATCATTGTGTGAGCCTTTAATGATTTGAGGCCTATAAATAGAGAACATGTACCTTGTATTTATATATTTGAAGAGAATGTGAAAAACTCTCTCTACTTTATCTTCTACATATCTCTTCTCTTACTAATCTTTATTCTCCTATTCATCTTTTTTTTTTAGTTTTATAACACATTATTAGCACGAATTGTTCAGAGATTTGAGGTATATTTTCTATAATATGTTATCAATTTGTTATATTATATGCAAAAAATAACCAATATAACATCTATTGATTCTAATATTCAATTATCTAATTTGGCTATTGTTAATAAAATTTATATTGTCGAGTTTTTTCTCTTTCTTCTCCACGTTCGCCTTCTTCTTTGTTTTCAATTTGATTTTGTCAATATGCTATAATCATCTCATTTGAAAATATATATAACTGTAATTTTCTTTAGTTTTAAAAGTATTATTATCATTATATCACTTTAATTAGCATAGTAAAAAAATGATGAATGTTGAATGTTATTTAGTTTTCTTAGATATAATTTACTATGTAGATTCAATTTTGTTATTGTATTTCTAATTTGTCATTTTATTTATTTTTCTCTTCCAATTTCATAAAATTTTGTTGTTTTTTAAATTTTATTGTCATAACCATGAGTTGTTATGTAGTAGTTATTATTTATTTAGAACTCATAATATATAATTTGTTTAGATCTCCAATATGTGATTACTTAATAAATTTTAGAGTTGATTATATTTTATTTTGTATATTATTGTTTATACTTTATATATATTAACTTTTAGAATTAAATCTAATTCTTATTATTGCTTTAGTTTGATCCATGGCAAATCTTACCAAACTTGAGTTTATGACTCTTAATATTATGGGAAAAAACTATTTATATTGGGTGTTAAATGCTGAAATTTACCAAGATGCCAAGAGTCTAAGAGAGATAATTTTACCAGGAAATTAGGCAACTAATCAAGATGAGGTCAAGGCAATAATTTTTTTTCACCATCATTTACATGAAGTGTTGAAAGTGGAATATTTAACAATAAAAGATCCGTTTGAATTATGGAATAATTTGAAAAAAAGGTATAATCATAAAAAAATAGTGATTTTGCTCCAAGCTTGTTATGTATAGATATATTTGTGTTTATAAGATTTAAAATTATTAGTGATTATAATTCAGTCATTTTTAAAATAAGTTCTTAATTGAAATCATGTGATGAAAAAATAATTGATGAGGACTTATTGAAAAAAAATCTTTTCAACTTTTCATGCTTCAAATGTGCTCATGCAACAGCAATATCATGAAAAAGGTTTTAAAAAGTATTCTGAATTAGTCTCATGTCTTTTTGTAGCTGAAAAAACTAATGAGCTGTTAATGAAAAATCATGAGATTCGTCCCACAGGATCTGTTCCATTCCCTGAAGTAAATGTAACAATGTGTAATAATTACCATGGTCATAGTTGTGGCAAGGGCCATAATAATTACCATTTTTGTTGTGGTGGTGGTAACAATTATAATCAAAATGGCCATCAAAAGAAGAAAAATAATGAAAGGTAAAAAAAGGATAAAAGTGGTTCAAGTAACTCTCCAAAGGCCACAAAAAATCAATATTTTAGATGTAGTATAAAAGGGCATTGGTCACGTACCTATCATACACCTGAGCATCTAGTAAAATTTTATCAAACCTCCATAAAAAAAGAAAGGGAAAAATGTGGAAATAAATTTGACTTATCAAAATGATAATGTTGAGGCAAATTTTGCATACAAGAATAATGATCTTGATTGCCTTGATGGATCTGTTAATGTTAATGGCATTGATATGACACATTTGAAAATAGCCGACTTCTTTGAGAATCATGATTAGAGAAGTTGTGAATAAAAAAAAATCGGAACGTTTGTGTTTATGTCTTTTATAGCTTTCTCTTTTTATATTTTCTTTATAATAAATGCTATATTGCTCATTATGTAATTTTCTTATTCTGTTATGTATTTTATTTCTTCTAATTATATCTCACGATGTATTTTGTTTTTTTTAATAAAGAAAATGGATATTTCTCATCATTTGGTTGGACATAATAATGAAGATATATATCTTACGGATAGTACTACAATGTATATAATACTCAAAGATAAAAAATATTTTTCTCATTTAACAACAAGTGGTGCAAGTATCAATACTATAGCAGGTAATTCAAAATTAATTAATAGCTCTTGAAGAGCAATTATAATATTACCTGGTGTGACAAAGTTTGTCATAGAAAATTTATTATTCTCTACTAAGTCTTGAAGAAATTTATAAAGTTTTAAGGATATCCATCGAAATGGATATCATATTGAGACTACGAATGAGAAAAATGTTGAATATCTACATATTACAATTATTGTATATGGAAAGAAGCATGTTTTGGAAAAATAATCTGTTTTATCATCTAGTTTGTACTATACATATATTCATACAATTGAAACAGATGTTATAATGAACTAGAAGTTTACTGATAGAAATACTTTTATCATTTGACATGATTAATTAGTTCATCCCGGATCAACTATGGTGCAAAAAATTATTGAAAATTCACATGGACATCTATTGAAGAACCAGAAGATTCTTCAGTTTAAAGATTTTTTATATGTTGCATGTTCTAAAGGTAAATTAATTATAAGGACGTCACTAGTTAAGGTTGGGGCTAAATCTCCTGCATTTCTGGAATGTATTCAAGAGGATATATATGGGCTTATCCATCCATCATGTTGACCATTTAGTTATTTTATAGTTTTAATAGATGCATTTATAAGGTGGTCACATATATACTTATTATCAACTCGTAATTTAGTATTTGTTATATTACTTGCTCAAATAATTCAATTAAAAGCACAGTTTCCATATAGGCAATCAAGATAATTCGTCTTGATAATACTAGCAAGTTTGCATCACATGCTTTTAATGACTATCGCCTGTTAACTAGAATAACAATAGAAAAATCTATTACATATGTGCATACTTAGAATGGTTTAGCAGAATCATTTATTAAACATTTTCAATTAATTTCTAGACCAATACTTATGAGAACAAAGATTCCCATTTCAGCATGGGGATATACAATTTTACATGCAACAACACTCATTTGTATCAGGTCAACAAGTTATCACAAATTCTCAGCATTACAATTGGCTTTTGGTTAGGAGGCGAATATTTCCCATCTTAGAATTTTTGGATGTGCAGTATATGTTCCTATTGTTCCACCACAATGTTTCAAGATAGGCCCTCAAATAAGGTTGAAAATATATGTTGGTTATGAATCTCCTTCCATAATAAAGTATATTGAACCATTAACTGGAGATTTATTTACAGCACGATTTGCTGATTGTCGTTTTAATGAAACAATTTTCTCAACGTTAAGGGTAGATAATCAACAGCTGGAAAAAGAAATTACTTGGAATGCTTCATCATTATCGCACTTAGATCCTCTAACTAAATATTGTGAATTAGAAGTACAACAAATAATTCATTTGCAGAATATTGCAAATCAATTGCTAAATGGATTTACTGACCTAAAGAGAATTACAAAATCTTATATTCCAGCTGAAAATGCTCTAATTCGAATTGATGTTCCAGTAGAACAATCAGGTAGTGAAAATGAATTCAAACCACATTTGAAGCGTGGTAGTATTCTAAAGATAAAAATCCTAGAAAGAGGAAATGAGCAAATAATCAAGATGGTTCAATTAAGGAGATTGATACTCTTATAGAGGCCCAAGACATAACTAATCAAATGACTCCAGAAGTGGTCCAGGTACCTGAAAATAATGAAGAGATCTCGATAAGTTATGTCTCCACGGGAAAAAGATGGAATCGAAAAGATATAGCTGTCGACAACATATTTTCATATAATATGGCAATTGAGATAATAAATCAAAATGAGGATCTTGAACCAAAATCTGTTGAAAAATGTAGATACAGAATGATTGGCTAAAATAGAAAGAGGCAATTCAAGCTGAATTAAATTCACTTTCAAAGCGTAAAGTTTTCAGACCCGTTGGATATAGATGGGTATTTGTGCGACAATGAAATGAGAAAAATGAAGTTATAAGATATAAAGCATGACTTGTAGCACAAAAATTTTCACAAAGACCTGATATTGATTATGAAGAGACATATTCTCCTGTGGTGGATATAATTATTTTACGGTATCTAATTAGTTTGACAGTATATAAAAAACTTGATATGCATTTAATGAATATTGTTACTACATATTTATATGGTTCTTTAGATACTGAAATTTATATGAAAATCCCTGAAGGATTTAATATGCCAGAAGCATGTAAAGATTCTTGAGAAAATTATGCAATGCGTTTGCATAAATCCTTATATAGGTTGAAATAATCTGGATAAATGTGGTATAATCGTCTCAGTGAATATTTACTAGAGCAAGGTTACAAAAATAATGTAATTTGTCCTTGTGTCTTTATCAAAGAAAATTGATCAAAATTTGCTATAATTGCTATATATGTTGATGATTTAAATATTATTGGAACTCTTGAAGAGGTTCAAAAAGTAGTTGATTGTTTGAAGAGGGAATTTGAAATGAAAGATATTGGAAAAGCAAAATTTTGTCTCGATTTACAAATTGAGCATTTGACAACTGGAATTTTTCTTTATCAATCATCTTATATTGAAAAAATTTTATAGTAATTTTACATGGATAACATACATCCATTAACTATTCAAATGGTTGTAAAATCTTTTGATGTAAATAAAAATCCTTTTTGTCCCCGAGAAAATGAAGAATAACTCATTAGTCCTTAAGTACCGCATATTAGTGTTATAGATGCATTAATGTATCTTGCTAATTCAACATGACCTAATATTGTATTTGTTATAAATTTATTAGCAAGATTTAGTTCTTCTCCAACAAGAAGATATTGGAATGAAGTTAAACATATATTTGATATCTCAAAGGGACTATTGACATGTGGTTATTTTATTCATCTAAATCTGGATCACAATTGATTAGCTATGCAGATGTAAGGTATTTATCCGATCCACACAAAGTTTGATCCCAAACAGAATACTTATTTACATATGGAGGTACAGCTTTATCTTGGTGCTCAACAAAATAAAATTTGGCGGCTACTTCATCAAATCATGTAAAGATTATTGCAGTGCACGAAACAAGTTAAGAATGTGTTTGACTAAAATCAATAATCCAGCATATTCTAAAGATGTGTGGTCTACTTCTTGAGGAAAAGATTTCAATAATACTATATAAAGATAATACAACATGTATAACTCAGTTAAAAGAAAGATACATAAAAAGAGATAGAATGAAGCATATTTCACCAAAATTCTTTTTCACTCATGATCTTCTAAAGAGTGATGACATAGATATTCTACAAATTCGTGCATGTGATAAGCTTGCAGATTTGTTTACCAAGACATTACCAATTATAATATTTGAGAAGTTGGTACATGGAATTGAGATGTGTCAACTCGGAGGTATAAAGTAATGTTAACATTAAGGGGAGTAAATGCTACGTTGTATTCTTTTTCCCTTTCCAAGTTTTTGTCCCACTGAGTTTTTCTTGGTAATATTTTTAATGAGGCAGTTTCAATATTGTGTACTCTTTTTTCTTTATTAGGTTTTGATTCCACTGGGTTTTTTCTATGAAGGTTTTAATGAGGCAGAATTTTGTTATAATCATCCAATGAGGAGTATTGTAAATATTATAATAATTGTGTGGATGTCCATAACCCCCCAACTATTGGTATCATCCACCTTTAATGCGTTAAACTTCATAACATCCTTAAGGTTAATGTCCTACACTCTATAAAATTTATATTGAATGTCTTTTAGGGGGTTTTTCATAGTTAACACACTATAGCCTACAAATACGTAATATTATGTCATTATATTCTTATTTATATTTTTGTAATTCTTATATGAATTTTTAATGGATTGAGGCCTATAAATAAAGTGTATATACCTTGTGTTTATATAC
Organism: Adenanthera pavonina; assembly: GCA_026686845.1. Lineage (NCBI taxonomy): Eukaryota > Viridiplantae > Streptophyta > Magnoliopsida > Fabales > Fabaceae > Adenanthera > Adenanthera pavonina. Next base: position 43,480,682 of record JAIVEN010000001.1, on the reverse strand, counting down.
TTGAAAGGGAATGTGAAAAACTCTATCTACTTTTTGTTCTCCATATCTCTTCTCTTATTAATCTTTATCTTCTTGTTCACCTTTTTTTTTTTTTAGTTTTATAACAATACTTAAGTTTTGTCCTTTTTTTCACATGGATTGTGGTTTGGTATATTAAATGATTCAGTACTTATATAATAAATAATATCTGTTAACATAATTATACATTGGAGACACTAGGGAATACTTTGTTAAAAAAAAAAAAAAGACACCAGTGAATACAAAATCTCTTTTATTTATTGGCCGAAGGAACAATAAAAACTCTTTATTAATATACTATATATGTGTGTGTGTGTGTGTGTGATACTACTTCTTTTTATACTTCTTGTGATCAAACCGCATATTAAGGTCATTTTATTAATATACAAAATCTATGTTATTTATTTATATATTTATATGTATATATACTTTATATATACATATAAGAAGTCATTTATATGTATAGATACGTAGACAAATATAGATATAAATGTATTTGTCTATGTATCTATATCTATACATCTGTAAAAGCTCTAAGAAGTCATTCAACTTAAAGAACCATACTTGACTGTTTTGTGGATAGGATGAGAACCAAGACTGTATTCTTAAATGGGAAAATCTGACGAAAGAACCAAAAAACACATGGATATTTGTATTCAAATTCCTAAGATTTTTAAAATTACTAAGAAGTCTCTGGACCTTTGTGTGCAATATAAAAAATGTCCCTAACCTTCCCTTTCTTCCTTGCAAGTCTCCGATAAGGATTTTGTGTGAGGTCTTCAATCTCTAATGTAAATAGTTCAGTTATGAATTCCTTATGCCTTATCTGAATGTTTGTAGGAAGTGGATGAAGAAATAGAAATGGAAGTAAGTTCTAAAAGTGTGTTTAATAAGACCATGAAAATGTTGTATAAATTTTATTTAAAATGTGTAATTATAGTATTAAATTACTAAAATACTCTTATCACGTTTAAAAAACATTGAACAGATTTTTGCAAACCACCATCATCCTCCATTTCAACTAGCCAAATCAATTAAGAAAAAATCCAGAAAACAAAATAATCACACAATCTTTTTTTTTTTTTTTTACTAGAATTGAAAATCTGAAAGGGATGGGACTTGGCGAGCAAAATCACACAATTGCAAAAAAAAAAATTGAAGAACTCAAATCGAAGAATGCGACGAATCCAAATAAGAGAATGCTTGAACCATTGTGGAATGCTTAAGCCAATAACAATTTGGGTTGAGAAGAACCCAAATCGAAGACCATGCCATCGAAGCTATCACCATCGATGAAGTGGAAAAGAGTTGCCATTGTTGGAGGAGAAACCACAGCCATGATCGGAAGAGGACACTAAATGGAATAATCAAACATATTCACCAAGAAGTCAAACCAAGATCATTGTGCCATTGGTCGAGTAGGGAGCAAGAACCATTTAACGAAGCACTTCAAATTGCCGAAGGTGATTACAGATTTGAACATGTGGGAGAAGGAGGATGTGAATAGGTTTAGAAATGGAGAAAAGGAATCCTCATCACTCATCATTGCCACTGTAGGGCAGGGTAACCGTCACTGGAGTTGGATGTGTTATTGTTAGCGTTGCTCATCACCATTGTTGTTGGGAGGGCTAACAATGCTGTCACTTGGACCACCAAGAGTGGGATGCAAATGAGGGCGAAATAGTTATGAGTTGAGACTCCCATAGAAGTATGTAGACTTCCATGGCTTGAGGCAAGAAAGCCACTTCCATCGTTTTTGATGGAAGTGGCTTTCATATGGAAGTAGCTTCATGATTAACAAACATCCTAATTTTGTATTTCCATGATCATTTCCACTTCTGCCTTCAGACTTTTGTCATATCAAACAAGTCATTAGTATCACTTATAATTTTTTTGATGTCAATGGTAAATGACAAGCATTTTTTTAATTTAAACTTTGACTTATTTAATTATCATTAATTAATTCAAACTTTTCTTTTCATTATTTAATAACAATTAATTTATGAGATTAGAATATAAATATTAAAATATTCAAATTTACTAAAAATGAAAATTATAATCAAATTAAGATATAACATAGAATAACAATAAACTATAGATACATAAATAAGTATAATTAGAAATAAAATAAAACTAAGATAAATTGTGAGAAATACAAGTTTTTTTGTCTACCAAAACACAGTTCTTAGTATTACTGACAAAAATCACAATACAACGACTATTTCAGAAAACCAGAAGAAAAACCAAAAATAGAAATGTCAGGATGAGAAATCAGCAACTCTTTAATCTCCAAAAGCAGCATCAAACATCTCCAATCACCATGAAATATTATACAATTCTACAAAGAAAATATAAGTTGAGAGATCCAAATCCGCCATTTGAAGCGATCATAAGAGATTACAATTCCTCTTATTATATCAATTAATTACAAGTTATCTTTTTTTTTTTTAACTCACAACCACCGTGGATCGGTTGCAAATTCCCTGTTTTGAATTCCCTAGTATCAATCGTAAATTTCTTAATGCCAGTTTTAGATGGCAATTCACTCACAAAATTTGTAATTCATTTTTATTTTTTCTAAATATATGATTTCTATGCATAATTTATATTTATATGACTTGGACATTATATATAAGTTATATAATATATTGAATATTTATTATTAATATATAATCTTAATTTATATATACATTGTACAAATTTTAAATAATTAAATAGTAATAAATATATTAATATGAAAAAGAAATATTAAAAATATTATTATATTTATTTCAAGGTATCTTTATTTCTATATCTATATTGTATTATTATTCTATATTATATTTTAATTGTATTTTGATTTTATTATATTTTTTCTAGTTTTAATAAATTTGAATATTTTAAGTATTCATAATCTCTTTTCACAAGTTGATTATCATTGAATAATAAAAAGAAAATTTTGAATAAATCAAAATCAAATAATTTTACAAGTTTAAATTTTAAAAAAACACTTTATCAACGAGAAATTTGCAACTGAAATATTTTTGTTAGAGATCTTGTTGGAAAACTTGCCATTGCCGGACTTTGATGCATCACTCGAGGGGGAGGAAAGAAGGTCAAGAATATTTCCGACATTTTACATCTTTTTCTCATACAAAAACCTGGAACTTCTCACAGTAGTTTTTTTAAGATCTTCCCTTATTAAATTGAATAATGCAACTCATAGGAATTTGTGCAAATATGTTCAGTTTATACTTTATAGCAGTATTTCTTTTTTGGTAAATCATTTGGTTATTATATATGTACTTGCCTATGCTTATGAAATATTAATTTCAATCAATACTTACTTTAATCCAAAATATAAATTATACTTCAAAAGCTTATTTTAATCCTAAATATAAGTCAAATTTGATAATTTATAAGATATTAAATATTATTTTTTTATTTTATTTTTATCTATAATTAAATATAAGAGAGATAACAGACTCTAAATGTAATACATTAAATATAGATACTATTGAAAAATAATATTTTTTTTTGATAAATTTAATGAGCAAAACTACATATTTTGGTTCATATGTAATTAATCAAGTAGAGTTTAAATTTTGAATTGGAAAGAGTATAATATAACATAAAATAGAATGAAGTCACATTGTTCATAAGGCAAACAGTGTAACTCCATCTTGAACTCCATACCTCTCTTTTCTTTTATTTTTCTATTTGGGTGGATACTAGTTTTTGGGAGTGAGGAATTGGTAATAATTTTTTTTATAATTTAATATCTTTTAAAACAAAATAAAATGTTGTTTCGTGTCTTTTGTTGCAGATGTGGATCAATAAAAATCTAGCTTTTATTATTTTACTCCCCACCAATATTTTTAGTTTGAGTATGTGTGAGAAATTTAAAATAAAAGTATCTACAATATTTTATATTATTTAATGATTTTCTCGACTAATATGGAAAGTTTTAAAACAAATAAGTGTCCGTATATATTTCTTTTATATCATATTATAAAATAAAAAATGAGATTTTTTAATTTCATATTATAAAATAACATAATTTTATTTATTAATTTTATCATTCATTAATGTATTATCTAGTATTATAAATTGTATTGAGTGATAATATTTAATAGGAATAAAATATATATTTTTTAATTTTTTTTAAGAATTTAAGAATATTATATACTTTTATTAACATACATAAAATTTTACTTATTATCTTATAATATGAATGAAAGAAGTAATACATTACTCTCTTTAATATTAAATGTAGAGCCATATAAAGTAGTATTTATTATAATTTAAAAAAAAATATTTTTATTTAATATATATAGAGAAATTAAATGAGGATGACGTTAAAAAATATTATATTTTAAAAAAATTAAAATAATTTACTAATTTTAAGATTTATTATTATTTTTTAAGGAAATTTTAAGATTTATTTTTAATTCACGTTTGTTATATTAAGAAACAGTGGAGTAATGAACAAGTGCACTAAAATCCTTGCTTGACAGCTTGCAAGTAGAAGAAGTCAAAAACGCAAAACAGTCAAAGAGATTATGTCATCAAAAACACGTGCGGACACGCTTGAAGTATGATCCGTTTTGGCGTACTCTAGCGGCAGAGAAAACGCTGGTTGTTTTGCTCAATCAATCAAGTATCAAGTCAAGCACGCTCGCGTTCGAGCGCGTGAGCTTTAATCCTAGGGCTTACGTGGCCAATCTTACCGGCATCTTCCTTTTCAGTGTGCAGCTCATGTTCGGTTCTCCTTCTCCCCATTGGCCATTGCTATAGGGCCAACAAATTCGCTTCCTTCTTTTGTACTGTAATATGTATAACACCAACCAACGTACCAAAACCCATTCTGCTTATTATGTGCTTCATTGTAAGGAAACAAACCCCGTGCTGCTGTAATTTAAAAAAAAAATAATTTTTCAAAATTTATATAAATTAATTTTAATCAATAAATCAATATCATCCATATATAACATATTTTATAAAAATGATACTATTTTTAAGTAAAAAATAGTGTGACTTATTTTTTTAAGTTAAAAACCATTTTAAATGTTATAAAAACAAGATTATTTCTAATGTTATTTTACTATTTATTTATTTTAAAACCCACAGTGAGCAGGAAAAATTTAAGTAATCCATGAATATGTGCACGGGAAGTTCTTAAATTTAATCACAATAAAAATCCATGTTACACTATAGATTTTTTATCCTAAACAAGAGTCTTGTATGGAAAGTAAGTTATGTATTCAAATTCTGCTCTTAATATGCAGATTTTATTAATGGATATTTTATAAATATTTTTATAGGCATGTCTTAATCCTCGTAAATCCTATGACTTTTTTTTTTGGCATAATAAATCCTATGACTTTTACTTACCTATAACCTTTAATTTTTTATTAAAAAAAAGAAAAAAAAAGTAAGGAAGAATAGTAGGACCCAAGCGCAGTAACTATTGATCAATAGAACCCAAACCCGGTGGTTTAAGGATTCGGGCTTTTACACTCACGGACTGATTATGGGTTGAATTGATTCCACCAACAGAGCCTGATGGCAATTACGGAGAAGCAGGGAGGCACTGTCAATTAAGAATTAACATAAGAATTAGGGATTTTAGTTTATAAGGGTGTTTTGGTTAAATAAATTTACAAGGGCGTAAATTATTATTAATATAATTCATTAATTAATATCATCAAAATAACACTTGCATGACTAACAAACATAGCTGGTCGGGAGCTATGCTATCTTAAATAATAATTTTAAAATTAAGTTCTGATTATGTGTTAAATATTAACGTTATTAAACAAGTTGTAAACCAACCCATTGGTTTGGTTAACCATAGCCTTTTTATAATAAAAATGCTATTAGACCTAACTAAAAGTCGACAAAAATAACGTAGTCAAACGAGTTGTAAACTAACCAGTTCATTTGGTAAACAATGTTGTTTTTATTTTATATTAAAGAACATGCTTAGTCATCTTGATCACGTTAAAGGAGGCTATATGATAGTTGGAGGGCTAAAATTGAGTTATTTTCCCCTTGAAACAGCAAAAATGTGAAAATTTCTATATCCCGTAGAGCTTGTATTGGCTTCTTCAACTCTGATAATTAGCAAAGGGTATCTTAGTAATTATTCAACCAAGAACAAAAAAAAAATTTCAGTAATCAAAACTCGCTTGTGAGATCACACAACTCAACATTTATATTCCCTACATGATATCTCCTATGCCTATATTCAAATCAAACAGAACTGTGTTGTTTTCCCATATCAAACAATTGGTTTATTCAAAGATTACAGATGTAAAAGTTCTCTACCTTTCACATATTAATATCAATTATTAATATAAAACAAAAAGTATAACAAATCACATCATTCATAAGTGGCAAAAAATATAATTCATTTTATCTAGAAATTATTTTGGGGGCAAAATTTTCTTTTTCAACAATAATAGGAGGCAATAAATAATGGGAGGGAGGAACTTCTTCATCCCATATTTTTAAACCTCTTTTTCAAAAATTTTCCTCTGACATTTTTGTTGTTGTTTTTTTTATGGAAGAGAGAAGGGGGAGGGGAGACCATCCCTCATAAATTTAAATTCTAGGTGTGTTTTGTAGTTATTTCTAACTCAATTTGAATTGATTTAAATATGATAAATTTTTTAGTTGAAGTTAGCAGGTTAAGATAATGGATGTTCGAAAAAAAAATCCCTTAGTTTAATGTAGTATTTTTTTTTTTGCCTGAAGTTCAATATAGTATTAATAAGTGTAAATTGATATTTTTAAATCTAAAGTCTGATATTTGGTACTTTAAAATAATTATAAACTTTAATTCATTTTAAAATAAATATTACTCATTTTTGATTAATTGATATAATTTTCGTTTATAAAAACATTCTCCTCCAATAAATTTAAAGTCCTCTGAAGGATAATTTATAATTTTCAATATAAAGTAAAATTAAGTTGTTGGATATAATTTGTGTTATTTTTTCTTTACTGGAATAGTCTATGTTAGCCACAAAGATTGACCTTTGAGGATCAGTCCCATGTGCCATCACTCAAGTCGTAAATAATTGGCCCTCGCCCTTCGAAGAAAATTTTCAAAGCTTTGATCATGAAGTCGACCAGAAAAAAATGGAAGGCGTTGAATTGTCACTACGGATTTTATCTTTTCACAATCATTAGGATGTAGTGTTAAATCCGAATATTTTAATGAATGCCTTTGTCACTCCCTGTCTCTATCTCTGTCTATCTACTTGAAGTTCTCTATCTCGTCATTTTGGTGTTTGCACATATTTTGGATGATCTACCATTTGCTTTGAATCTCTGGCATTAAAATTCAGATCGATTCAGGGAAGCCCGAGACCGTTTTGGCATTTACGTTTCTTTGAAGCATTTCCCGCGAATTCCCATGTTATTTACTGCCTTTCCATTATTTTCCATTTCTATCTGGTTTCCTTAAAGAATTTTGAAGGACGCAGCTGAAAGGCTAGAAAACCCACAAATATTTTATTACTCTTTTTGGGTTTCTGCTCATAGATTCATGGGTCATTCTCAATTCTTTCTTGTTTTACTTTTATCAACTTCTGTTGAAATTTGTTTAGCTTCCTCCCCTATCGAAGATCAAGAGAGAGATAAGATAACTCATTTACCAGGACAGCCAAAAAATGTTGGATTTGCTCAGTACTCTGGTTATGTGACTGTTAATGAGCAAGCAGGGAGGGCATTATTTTATTGGTTAATTGAGTCACCCGCAAGTCGTGAACCTGAGTCCAGACCCCTTGTTTTGTGGCTCAATGGTGGTCCTGGATGCTCCTCTGTTGCTTATGGTGAAGCTGAAGAGATTGGCCCTTTTCGAATTAATTCTGATGGGAAGTCACTTTACTTGAATCCATATGCTTGGAACAATCGTAAGTGGAACTTCCTACCCTCAGCAGTTTCCTCTATGGATAAGAGTTCTTTATTTGTTTGCTTTAATTTTTTTCTCTGATAAAAATATAATATGTTGATGAATATTTTTGAAGTTATTGCTGAGCTGTAATGAATCTTACTTTTTCATGTTTTTATTAGAGAATCTATTGCAAACGCATAAGCAACTTTAACCAACTTTTTTCCTTTCCCCTTTTCCCCCTCCAAAATATATGTTAAATGCTCATTTGTTTTGGCATTTTCAGTGGCAAATATACTTTTCCTTGAGTCTCCTGCTGGTGTTGGTTTTTCATATTCCAATGAAACATCAGATCTGTATACAGCGGGTGACCAGAGAACAGGTAGTATAGTTGTAATATTTGTTAGAGTAACACTTGCTTTATGGAGGATGAATGATTTCTGCGAGTTTTGCCTGTTTTAGTCAGTATCAGATGTTTTTGATATGTTCTGTGAGATTGTAATCTGGGTCGTTTTACTTTGCAGCTGAAGATGCTTATGCCTTTCTTGTTAATTGGTTTGAAAGATTTCCTCAATACAAGTATAGGGATTTTTACATTGCTGGAGAAAGTTATGCAGGTCCGTCAATTTATATATATCAGCTTTTTTCTTTGAGGGATTTTGTTTGTAGAACTAATAATTGACTGCTTTGTTTTTATAATTTCTGTTCAGGTCACTATGTTCCTCAGTTGGCTCAACTTGTTTATCGAAAAAATAAGGGAGTTGAGGAGCCGATTATAAATTTTAAGGGATTCATGGTGAGATTGTAAGATGCATGAAAACACTGAAAACATTGATGATTTTTAAACCTCTTATGTTGATGGAGAAGCCACTAATGGGTGTCAATTTTCACCTTCTGAAGGTTGGAAATGCTGTCACTGATGATTACAATGATTATGTTGGCACATTCGAGTACTGGTGGACCCATGGTTTGATTTCGGATTCCTCATATAAGATGCTGCAAATTGCCTGTGACTTTGGGTCCTCCCAACATCCATCAACACAATGCATGGAGGCCCTAAAAGTTGCAGTTTTAGAGCAGGGAAACATTGACCCATATAGCATTTATACAAGGCCATGCAATGATACTGCATCACTCAAGCGCAGCTTGGGTGGTCGCTATGTAAGCCCTGTAACCAACTCATTCAGTTTACTTGAAAAGCATGATATGTCTACATGCCTGGCACGCTGTTGAATTTGAAAATGGGAATAATGTATATTACAATAGAAAATGCAGGCAGGACACTAGCTTCTTACATCTGTTTTTGCACTGGAGAAGTTTCGATCAATGAAACTTCCTCCAGAGTATTCTTTGGTAGTCAGAAGGTTTCTGAATTTCTGTCAGTGGTGGAAGCCATGGAACTTAAACTAGTGGGGAATGTTATGGAAATTTGGGATGTCTATTGTATTCTTCACTTTGCAGGACTTTTAATGGTGTGGGTATTATATTTTACTCCCTACATTTTGCAATTTATAGGTTTTCAATCCTGAATGCAAGCAAGCATTCTTCAATTTTCTAAAATCTTCTGAAGGACATATGGATTTGGGCTTAGTTTGGATTTTTTTTAATCAACTAGTTTCAAATTTTGGAATTTGAAAGTCATTCTCCTTGGTCTTAATTATCCTGTCTTCAGTTTTCATTTATTTCTGTCATATCTGTCTCCTGCCATCAATCCCTGGGTAGCTATAAAACATCACTAATGCTACTGAAGATAATATATGATAATTCCAGAACATGATCTCACCTGTTATGGTTCCCCCTGACTAAGACAAGATCAGCCCCAATGAAAGGAAATAAATGAAAAGAAAGAACGAAGAAGTGATATTTTAAGGGCAGAAATCTTCTACAGGAAGTAAGTTGTGGAATTTTCTGCTTAGTCATGTAATTTTAGTGCAACTGATTTGATCCATCCTTTAACATTTCAAATTAATAATTTCTCATTTGGTGTTAGATTTTACAATGTGAAGATATCCGTCTTGACTGTTCAGTTGATTTATTTATCTTTTCTTAATGCTTATCTTTGACTTCCAAACCCAGCCGTGGATGTCTCGAGCATATGATCCTTGTACTGAGAGATATTCAGACTTGTATTTCAATCTTCCGGAGGTTCAGAAGGCACTTCATGCCAATGTAACTAATATCCCATATTCATGGAAAACATGCAGGTATACTAATACAAACTTATGTAAGATTTGAGATGTCCTTAAGAGATCTATTCTTTTAGAATTTTGACTTTAGAATTTTCTTTACAGTGACATTGTCGGGAACTACTGGGCAGATTCTCCACTATCTATGCTTCCATTATATCAAGAACTCATTGGTGCTGGTCTCAAGATATGGGTATACAGGTGCGCTTATCTATATTTTGTTATTTTGTTACTCTAGTGCTAATAATGGGTTTTGCAATTGCCTAACATTAATAGGAAATCATTCTAGTGTATAGACAACAACAATAACATTAGCCTTATTCCACTAATATGAGGTCAACTACATAGATCATATGACGCTATTGAGCTTTATCAAACACCATCTTCTCAGACAAATCATTTTTCAAGAGGTCATTCCTTATAACTTCCCTTAGTGTTCTTTTTGGTCTTCCTCTACGCTTTTTGATAAGGTTCCAAGCCATTTGATCAACTCTACTCACTGGCTCCTCTTGCCCTCTTCTTTGTACATGTGCAAATTACCTTAAACAATTTTCTACCATTTTCTCCTCAATAGGTGCTACTCCGACCTTCTTTCGCATACAGTCATTTCATATCTTATCCAATTTTGTATGACCACACATTCATCTCAACATTCTCATCTTTGTTACTCCCATCTTATGTTCTTGTTGTCCTTTTAAAGCCCAGCATTCACTACCATATAACATCACTGGCTTTATAGTCGTTCGATAAATTTTCCTTTAAGCTTTGTACGTACCTTGCGGTTACAAATAACTCCTGATGCTTTTCTCCACTTTAACCACCCAACTTATATCCTATACATAACATCCCCATCAATTTCTCCATCACTCTGTAAAATCAACCCCAAATATCTGAACTAATGGCATGCTAAATCAACGTGACTGGTTTCTCTGAAAATGAAAATGGGGTAAATGGAAATAATCCTGCAGAGTTACATGGACCATATACCTGGTTTCTCTGGATACCTATGGACTAATGGCATGCTAAATCAACGTGTCTTGTTGGATATAAGGTTACATCTTCATAAAGCTACAATTGAATAGCCAAAGCCTATAAAGTCCTCACAGAAGTTTATAAATGCATTAGAAGTATCTTCAGGTCTGCAGGCTAAAATGGGGAATTTGTGAGCCAAAACAGCCCCTAGGCTCAAAATTATAATTTCTCTTGGCTTAAACATAGTGAGATTCGGCTGGACCATGGTTGATCCTTATCCTTCTTCACACAAAGCTCTCCTATTGTTGTTAGGAGACTTACCTGAATGGCTGTTTCAATATCTATCCAATCTTTTCTTATGTCTTCAGGCTTGCAGTGCGCAATATGTAATTTAGCTCCTTGGGCAATATTTCTTCTTACCTATTTTATCTAAGTGACACAAGGTGGCTTTGACTGATACAGAACAATTATAAAAATTAATGGCCAAGTATAGCTTGTCTTCTCTGTCTTCTATATGTCATCAATTTATTATCTTACTAGTCTAGCTCGCACCTTTTCAAGCTTGATTGAGAATGTATAAACGACATGATTTATGAATTCCATCTGGCCAGATGCAGTGAAATTATACGAATGCTTCATGTCTGGTCATTACAGGCCCATAATAAAAACCAGTTAGGTGTGTCATGTTGTAGGTTTTTTTTTTTTTGAAAAATTCATATATGTAATGTTTTCTTTTTTGGAGGTCAACATATGCAATGCTGAATGATAACTTTTTAATTTAGCAGAAACATGATGCATCACTAACTTCAATCTAGGTTCTCCATCTATATCATTTCCAGCCACGCCTTCACTGGTTACTAACTTGTTGCTAACACTTAGCCTCTTTGAATCCCCTTTTCTGCAGTTCTGGCTTTTCAACAACTGGCCTTGCTTCATAACTTAACTGCAGCTTGCTTATATATTTCCTTTCTTGTCGTATCTTTTTTTTTTTTTAAATAAAAAGTCTTTTATGCCTTAAGCTAAGATGAAGTGAAATATCTTTATTCTGGATCATTTTTCCTAATGTCAGCGATCATATATCCCACTCAGCATTCTTGGCTTCATTTTCTTTGTGACATTGTTCTTGTAATATTATCCGCCTTGGTTTATATAGCATTTTAGGCTAATATCTTAGTCTCTGACATTGCACTTTTATGTGAAAAATGCAGATTATATATGTTGTTTGAAACTGAAAAATGGCATTTTCATATTTTTGGTCCGATTAATAACTAGTTAAGCCTCTTTGACAGTGGAGATACTGATTCTGTGGTCCCAATAACTGCCACTCGATATTCTATTGATGCCTTGAAACTTCCCACCATCATCAGTTGGTACCCCTGGTATGATAATCGCAAGGTTAGTGCTAATTTTACTTAGAGTAGCAACATTGTCAATTTGGATCTTCTGCAGTCATAAAAAACGATGGTACATAATACATTGGGAGAGAATGAGAAAAGTGAAGGTGAGTGTAAGAATCCATATCTAATCATACTGTTTTTGTATCATGCTGTCTCATAATGCATTATTACATAATTGTAGAAGATTTAATTTGTAGCTCTGTCCTTGTTTGCTTCTGATTTTGTATTTTTGGTTTTTGAAAATAGTTTTTTGAACACAGGTTTTAAACACAACAATAATAACATTAGTCTTATTCCATCAAATGAGGTCGCAGGTTTTAAACACAATTTGGTGAAAAAAACAAAAACAAAATAAAAAATCAGATATTCATTTAAAAAATCTATTTCTAATACAGTTGGGATAAAGTTTCATTATATGATTCGATTTAAAAAGTTTAACTTCAAACTTTAACTTGCCTTTGCCTATTTGTAAATTATAACTTCAAATGTTAAAATCTATGAATAAAATCATGATGTCAAAGGTAAAAAAATTAATAATTTACAAAATAGACCATGAATAAAAGTAGTTTTCTCTATATTTTTGAGAGAGAACAAAGAACAACTTTGTTCAAAATGCAGACAAAAGAAAACAACTTTCAAAAGTCGTCAACTTCATCAACCTTGTCTTTCTATCTGCTGAAATTTCCTTGTTTTTTGTGAAGGTTGGAGGATGGAGCCAAGTTTATGAAGGTCTTACACTGGTTACTGTGACAGGAGCTGGACATGAAGTTCCGCTTCATCGACCTCGCCAAGCATTCATTCTTTTCAGGTCATTCTTGGAGAACAAGCCCATGCTAAGTTAAGCTTAATGGTGTTCATTTCATGTTGATGAATTATAAACCCCCAAGAGGGAATAAGACAGTAAATTGCATTCGTACACATTAGGAAAAAATAAGACTGAAACAACAATTTGGTCACTGGATTATTAAACTTATTTTGGCTTTTGAAAATAAGGGAGTATGTAAGTTAATGCTTGCAAATAAAGGCTTGTTGTATGGTAGTCCTTTGGGCGTTGTTGATCCACTTGACAAAAGGGCTAACCATCCAGTGAGTTCATTATTTTCAGTTATTGACTTCCGTATTCACTAATTTTTGGAGACTAAAACTAAATAACCTTAATAATTTATGGACCAAATTTTTAGTTAAGTCAAAAATTCAAAATTGTTGATATACATTGACTGGGAAGAAATGATAAATTTCTGATGAGTTCCCTATTGGCATCTTTGTCTGGAAGATTAAGGAGTGTTACCCAAGGTACTTTCCCTGTGTTAGAATATGGAATATAGTTGTATGAAATTTATTCTATGTAATGTTCAGATTATTTGTTCTGTGAGCCATTGAATGTAGTTGGAGGAATAAAGGTTTGAAATTGAATCTTGTATAACTGGTTTTCTGCAAGCAACTGCTGCTATATCTTGTATAATTACTGTTCTTATTCAATGAAAATTAGAAACCATTCCTTGAGCTTCTAAATTTGCAACCCTTTTGGTTATTACTTGGGGAAGGTCATCCTTTTTCATTGCAGGACTATCAACATGTGAGATATCTATTTATCCCTATAATCATCACTCAACAATACCTATTTCTTGTGATTATTAATTTTTATTGAGGGACAAATATGACATTTCACATTAAAAAAGTTTTTTTTTTTTCTGTTTTCCATTTCTTATACCAAATGAGCCCTTATATGGCACATTAGATGGATTCTGAATGTGCAGTCATAAAATCTTTGTGCTTCTAAGTTTTTTTTTTTTTACCGACATTTGTGCTTCTAGTTGAGAATGAAATGTAGAATGATAATCCTGCAATAATATGAGGATATATTTCAAAAATAAGAAAGGTGTATTTGTCATTTCAAAATTTGAAAAGATTAAACTGCTGATATATGTTTATGATAAACTGTTAATTTATTTTTTGGTTATATAATAGTATATACTATTTGTATTGTGGGCCTTTATAGAAGCTTGAAAAAGTAGAAATGATGTGGCAATGACAAGGTGGTACAAATTATTGTATTATTCTAGTCAGGATGGAATATTTAACACAATCTCTATAGGTAGATATGTTGAACTTGATGGACTGTATTGAATATTGTAGAAAAATTCCCATTGAAAGAAGAATAAGACAAGGGTGTGCTTATTAAATTAAAAAATTATTAATGTCTTATCAAAGAATGAGAAGGTTAGTGTAGAATATTTACAACCATTCTAAATAGGAAATAGGGTTTAGTGGAGCAGAAAAGCACACATGACGAATAAGAGATCAGTAGATAAGAAAGTAGGGCATCTCATATATTCTATATACCCACGCAAAGTGTACCCAATCCTGGTGCATTTATATATATATATATATATATATATAATCTTTGCTTCTTGACTAAGTTCTAAGGGGTCCATCATTCTGCAATTACCAGAAAGGCCATTACTTGTTCAACTAAAGTTCCATCCCTGCCTGGTCAAAATGCATCTGGAATTTTTTTTATCCTTTATTTCATATCGTCTATATGATTTGTTTTATTATATTTAATAAATAAACGTACGAGATGCATTTAATAAGAGATAGTGCAAAATAATGATAAATAGAAAAAATCATATACACTTATTTGTGTAATTCTCTAATAATTGTTGTTGGATAAAACTCAGGAAAAGTTTGTTTTTGCCCAGCAATCATCAATCATCAATCATCAAATTAGATCAAATAAAAATTGTTAAAGTTGTAGTCAGTTGGACTGCTTATAAGTTGTGTATAGCGCAGTTCCTCTCACAAATATTTTTCCTATGCCAAATCAGCTCATTCTACTGTGCTTGTTACATGTTTCCACATTTTTTTTCCCAGAATTTTTCTCTTTCGATTTTTAAGAGCCAAACATTATGAGCATTAATTAAATTATCCTGTTAAATTTTTATTCATTACATGTATCGCACGGAAAAAAATATCTAGTTTGGCTAACATACCTAATAGGAAATACATACATAAAAGGACATTATGTTTGTTTTCTTCACAGGTCATGTCATCTACGGTAGCTAAGAAGGGTAATTTGGCGATTCAGATATATACATTTCTCCGATTTATATCTATAAATTCATAAAATTAAATACATTTTTCCATGTGTTTGCATATGTATATATATATATATATATCACATTATTATTATTATTATTATTGTTATTATTATTATTATTATTATTATTATTATTTTAACACCAATACTAACTAATCCTTTCGAGGCTATATATCACACTATTCATAAATTTTTCACAATACAACTCATATTCTGTGCAAAGTATATATGCCCTATAATTTTGTTATATAAAGTTAAATTGATGGTCATAATGGCATGTGAAAGTAGTTGAGGGTAATTTACCAAAAGATAGTATTTTTTTTATAAAAAAGTAGTTAGCAAGGGCAATTTGGTCACTCCGAAAGCATACACTTGTTTAATATACATCCATCTGGTACAAAAAATTCGTTGTCATTTTCACATGCTTGCTTTATCTAAAGTTTCTGAACACACTTAAATTATGGAGACAAAGAAAGCAAGCCGATCGATCAAGATCAAAAGGCACAACACAAGCCCAAGATAAGCAAACTTGAACTTCTCCCACCCTCCAGAACCGTCCCATTC
Organism: Adenanthera pavonina; assembly: GCA_026686845.1. Classification (NCBI taxonomy): domain Eukaryota; kingdom Viridiplantae; phylum Streptophyta; class Magnoliopsida; order Fabales; family Fabaceae; genus Adenanthera; species Adenanthera pavonina. Next base: position 43,464,566 of record JAIVEN010000001.1, on the reverse strand, counting down.
AGAGACCGCGTCGATCCACATATATACATACATACATACGTATGATCAAATTAAACCCAGAAACACCATCAGAAACAGAAGAAAGAAACCCAGAAAGAACATGTATCGATTCAGCAACACAGTGATAGGGTTCCTGAACCTGTTCACTCTGCTAGCTTCAATCCCCATAATAGGAGCCGGACTATGGATGGCGAGGAGCAGCACAACCTGCGAGAACTTCCTACAGACACCACTTCTGATCATAGGATTCGTGGTTCTGATGATATCACTGGCAGGGTTCATAGGAGCATGCTTCCACGTGGCGTGCGCTCTGTGGCTGTACCTGGTGGTGATGCTGCTGCTCATAGCCACGCTCACGGGTCTGACGCTGTTCGGGTTCGTGGTGACGAGCCAGGGTGGGGGCGTGGAGGTGCCTGGGAGGGTGTATAAGGAGTACCGGCTCCAGGATTACTCGCCGTGGCTCAGGAATAGGATTAAGGACCCAAGGTATTGGAACACTATTAGGAGCTGTATTTTGGGGTCCAGGACTTGTGCTAAGCTTGCTTATTGGACCCCTCTCGATTATATGCAGAGAGATATGTCTCCTATTCAGGTACGTACGTGTGTGTGTGTAATGATTTCGATCGTTTCTTCTTCTTCTTCTTTTTTCTGTTCGACAGAATATGGTTTATAAGGTGCTTCGTTCAGGGAATATAGTTTGTTTGACACTTGGAGTGTTCATCAAGTGAATGAACATGACTTTACGTCTATCGGTCTATATCTGTGCTGAGTCTGCACTTTTTTTTGGTCTTTATAAAGCAGATTAAGCTGTTACGGCTGGACACTAGTAAATTAACAGCCTTTCATCTTATGTGAAATAATTTTATTAAAGAATTTGGACACATTTACAGAAGTATATATTTCAAAAGCATATACATATTTTTTTTAACTCAAGCAATTTATTATTAACTGATCAAACTATTCTGATATATATAGAGCTCACTCTACCAGGAGGATAATATATAAACCCTTAAAAATTAAGGTTTCGTTTAGTGCTTGGCTGCTTAACAATGAAGCAACCAATTTACATTTTGTAAAACTTTAGATAAGTTCGCATCTTCCAAAACTTGGATATGGTTTCAATGGACCACGTAGCCTGCAACGACCTTTTAGAAGTTTTTACGGTAGGCATTTTGTGGAGTGTACGTGAAATTAAAGAAAGCTAACACAAATTAAAAAGAATATAATTGTATACATGAAAGAATCTGGATCCCAAAATTTACACCTTTATAAGAAAGAATTGAATAGTATTGGTGCATATATCTGTGGAGTCAGCACTCTTTTATTCCCACGATCACCATCTTATCTTATATCACTCTGAATTGTATAAAACTTACTAATAAAAACTCATCCACGGACCAACTCTTGCTCCTTAAGCAAGTGATTTGGGATTGTTGTATGGAGCAAATTTGAGAGGGACCCACCATCCCAAGAGAAATTTGAATGAATGAATGGACGTTGAAATGTGCAGTCAGGTTGCTGTAAGCCACCGACAGCGTGTAACTACAACCAAGGGACGATAATGGTGAGCCAAGACCCGGACTGTAACCGGTGGAACAACGCGCCGAGTTTGCTGTGTTACGAGTGTGACTCGTGCAAGGCGGGGGTGCTGGAGAGCATGCGAAGGGATTGGCACAAGGTGTCGGTGCTCAGCATTGTCATGTTGGTCCTTCTCATCGGCATTTATTCCATTGGCTGCTGCGCCTTCCATAACACCCGGCGAGCAGAGACCGACTATCCCTACGGCGAGAATCGCATGTCGAAAGTCCGACCCCGCTGGGATTATTATTGGTCAGTGCTTTTTTTTTTAAAATTTCAATTCAATTTGTTGTTGCAGAACCCAAGATGTGGAAGCCTTGCAAGGCTGCTAACAAATGCCTTTTGTTTGTTTTTTGAAGTGCAGGTGGAGATGGTGGCATGCAAGGAAAGAACAGCTTTATTAACAGCACGACCTGTTGCCCCCAATCAAATATGGCACACCACAATCACTCCTTTCTTTCTCTCTCTACTTTTTTTTCTTTTGATATTTCTCTCCCTACTTTCTCCACATATACTATGTCTCCGTCAACCTCCCCTTTTTTTTCCTCAAAAAACTTATGTTGGCCGCTATTTGTACAAAAGCTTAAATTTTTACTTTACTTCTATATACCCAAGCCAAGATCAAAGATCTCTCTCAGTAAGTAGTAATACCACTGCTTTCTGATTCCCTCTTTGTTTTTGCCTTTTCCACATCATCCTGCCTGGTTTTTATCTTTCTTTCTTTCTATCTTTCTTTGTTTTTCCCCCCAAGTGTAAACTTGGTACTTTGGAGGGCCGAGACTAATATGATTTCAGTTGGGTAAAGCTACAAAAGATAGTAAAATCTATCCCCAAATATTTAACGTGATTATATTTTTAATATGAATTCAAGGAATCAAGCGTTGGATGGTTTTATATATCTCTTTGTATTTTTTTTTAAATATGTGGATCAACAAGAATACGCATCTCCCTCCCATTTGCTTATACCTTTATTGATTACCCACTTCCACTCTTTTTATTTGTCCGCAGTAGAATATTATTGGATTTTGCGTTAAACTAATTAACAGGAATCTTCCCCTTAAATAATTTCAAAAGGCACAAGCCTTGAAGTATCACAAGATCAAAACTTTTACAAAGTAAGTTCTACTTCGCAAGAAATGGTGTGCATAATTATCTAAAGATATATAACAATAACACCACACTTTTCTGATATAACCTCCAAACATTACGAGAAATTCAATAACACCCTTGATTAATTAATTGCATTATAGCATAATAATGAGATTATAGAGGTACTGCAATCCTATCCTATTTTAATCCTTAATCCAAAACTAGTGCTGATTTATATATCACCGAGTTTACTAGTATATCATGATCCAAAAAAGAATAAAAAAAAAACTACTTAAAAGATTTCATGGGCTTTGATATTCTTGTTTCTTACTTAGTTTCTTCCGAACCTACCAGACTAGGCCTACTTTGTGTCCAATGGGCCGAGGTGCTCCATAAAGCTGAGTGATTAGCCATTATGAAATCCGATTTTAGATCTAGATTTTTTTAAGTAGTGTTAATTTACTAAAGATAAATAATTAAGTTAGTGAATAGGTTTTTAATTAAAAGTTTAGTATGGTATAAAAGTTTACTTTTACTAAAATGTTAAAAATTACCTTGAGTCGTGTTTTTGTTGTCATATACCTAATGAAATGCATGTTTGTTTAAGCTTTTTTTATGAAAAAATTATTTTTTATATAAAAAATCACTTTAAAAGTTTTTTTAAATTGTTTGTTTAAAATTTTGAAAATAATCAAAATTTAAAAAAATGTAATTTTTTAATTATTTTGATAAGCTATTTTTAGTAGTAAAAAAAAAAACTATTGCAATCGATGAGAGAGAATATGGGAAAGATACAGAGATATCAAAATTTAACTTTATAATATTAAAAAAATAACAAGATTTCTCCTAAGATAAGAGAATGTAACAATACAACCCCCACATTTCTCTTTCAATTTAAAAATTATTGCTTTTATTTTAATCAAACACAAAATCATTTCAGTTTTTCATAAAATTTCTAAACAATTAACCATTTTTTTCAACAATCTAAAAATTATTTTTTTAAAAAGTTTAAACAAGCGGCCCTAACAGAGTAAAAAGTGTAAAACGTTATTTAACATAATAATAATTTGAGTTGCAGCTTAAAATTTTTATGAATTGGTTTATAAATAAATAAATTGAAAGGTGGATCTCATCTGGATGAGCTCGAATACTAAATCAAATCATAGTCAGTTATAAATATAAATATAATTGAATAAATGATGGAAAGTTTAATGAAAAAATGGTCATTTTCAACTCCTCGTATACATCAATATTCAATATGAGGAATGTGCTCTATCACATATAGCACACCTATGTTAGTCTTAACGTTGTAACTACAATCTCAATATGACTTTTGCTTAAGTTTCAAAGGTTTTCGAGTAACTGAGAAAAATATGAAATCAATATCAATACATCATACAAAATACAACATTTACACTAAGTCACATTATTCATAATATGATTCATTTTTCAGATTCTATACCATATACAGGAAAATGTGTTTAGTTAATAAAAAGCTAGAGAAAAATAGATTTTTTTCCAGCTTCAGCTCAGGATACTAGCATTTGAACCTACAACATCCCGTTAAGTCTTGATAAACTTCCCATAGAGACGAAATTTGCTCGTGAGAAAAGTAAATTTTATACATATTACTGTGGGCATAAAATTATATATATATATATATATAAATCCTCACTCACTCTTTATATTACTTTAGGCCTCATTTGGTATATAGAATAATTTTAAAGGGAATGAAAATATGAATCGGAATGGGAGGGAAAATGAGCTTTAAATATATGTTTGATATATTAGGAAATCTAGATCGGAATAACAGAAAAAGAAACACAAAAAAATTAGAAAATGACCAAAATGCTTCCAAATTTAAAAAAACAAAAACCCTCCTCTCTCATTTCTTCTTCTCGCAGACCACTACTCCTTCCCCGCTGGTAGTAGCGGATCTAGGATCCTAAGTAGTGGGGTTGGCCTATTTTTTTTTCAGTAAATAACAGTAACTATTATTATATAAAGATAAGCTAAAATTATATAAATTTTTTTTTATATAAAATTAAGTACATTAAATACCTTACAATTAAAATGATTATGATTATGATTCAATGCTCAATCAAAATGATTCAATACTCAATTACAAAAAAATAGAAAAAAAAGGCAAATGTATGTCACGTGTGGTGTGGGTGTGGTTACGTGAGAGTTTGGCATAGAAAATAAATTAGCTCAAACTAGCACGAAAGGACGAAAGGAAAACTTGGAAGAACGGAGAAGAAAATAGCTCTTGGATTCTTTAAAGTTTAAAGCAAGCAATTTGGGTCCACCATCATCACTTTCAGACTGAGTCTGTCTCCCACTATTATTGAGCTTTTTCCTCCAGAGCGGCTTGAAAGTCTTATTTAGTGAAAATTGTGTTATTATAATAAATAGGGTAAAAAAGAAGTATTTAATTTATTTTTTAAAATTTTAAAAATATAATTAATTTTTTTAGTCTAATTAAAAGTAGTTTATAAAAAGGAGCGATGAGAGTATATATAAAAATTTCTCTTGATCTTTTATTTATTTATTTTTCTATCTAGTTAGTATGATCAACAACACTCTTAAAACTTGAGGTCAGTTTTTGTTGTGCTTTTTGTAACTTCCTGCTGATAATATATTCCCTTTCATTCAAATAACAACACTCTTAAAACTTCAATTTCAAATAATTCCACCCAAAAGTATTAGCTGTTCAAACTTTGAGGCAGAAAATGACTTCGAAGTTGACCCTGCAACTTGCTCCTTTAAATGCACTGAATTGAACCAAATATATATATATATATATATTTATCAATAAATTTGGACCACTATTTGGTGTATATCATTTTTTCACAAGCATGTGGGAGTGACTTGATAATTTCGCTCTTCATGATCTTGATATTTTGGGTTTTCATGGTGATAGAGATGAGTTAACTCTATAGGATAAGATATATACACACATAATCGTTCTTATGAAATAGGATATAATCATCATTATTGTTTTGAAACTGTACACATAGATTTAAAAGGCTATTAAATAGATTGAATTATTATAATAAACTCTAATGATATTTGACTAAAATGTTGTTCTTATGTTAATAAATTGCTTTTAAGTAAGAATTTAGGTTGACTAACCAATATTGGCAAAAAAAAAAACCACTAACCATTATTTTTATTACTAAAGAATAAAATAGTACATAAATAATTAATATTTCATCAAACAAAATTAAAACTTTAAAGTGATAATAATTTGAAATGGAGAAAACAATACTTTCTCCATTCCGCTATATAGTGCACTTTTTTGAGAAATTTATGTTTCATAATATAGTGCATTTTATGGATTAGGTAGTATAATTTTTTTTTCTTTTCAAGATTATTCTTAATTAATAGACCCAAATATTTATTTATTATTAAAATATTTTATTTTCAATGCATTTAATGAGGGTAATTTGGGAAAATGTGAGAAATTTTGTTAGTTATTAATTATTATCTTGATCTATATGTAGTAATTAAAAATACACTATAAACTGAAGCGGAGGAAATAATATCTTAAAAAAGAAGTCTAAATGTATTGAAAGAGAGGATGTATTTAATTCAAGGAAAGTCTGACTTTAAATTCATCATGTTGATACGGGTAAGATATAGACCGAAATTAATGTTAGAGAACAAAATGAATTCTCTCTCTCTCCCTCTCTCTCTCTTGCTTTTTTGGTTGAGAATTCTCTAACCTTTAAGCATAATCAGGTTTTATATATTTTTTCAATGATAATTCAAAAATACAGAGTAAGTTAGAATTAGTTTACTCGATAAATAAAATGCACGATCATCATTTATTTTTTTTCTAAATTAAGAAATAAGTTAGAATAGATCAACTGGTGAAGGAAACTAGTATGAAATAATCAAAACACTAATTTTCCAGAACGTGTTGATAAATGATAATGGGTCATCGTCGTGTACTTGTCCAATTTGTGTGACGGTTTAGGCTTCCGGGGAAGGGAATTCGTTATTATCTTCAAAGCGCTAATAAATAATAATCCAAAATTTCATTTATTTTCATAGCCTAAAACAAAAAAATTTTCAACCCATTAAATGGTTTCCACCTGCTTAGGGCAACTTGCGCCTTCTTTTTTTTAAACAAAAAAACGTTGTTTTCTTTTTTAAATTAAATTTAAATAGTATAAAATTAACAACATTTTATACTATTTAAATTTAATTTAAATAGTTGAAATATAAAAACACACTCTTCTTATCTAGAAAATAAGGATATCTATTTTTTAAGCCATTGCATAAATATTCTTCTATCCATGACTTCAATATTGCTGATCATCATACTAATTTTTTATGAACTATACGAAACATTTTAAATTATAATTATGAATAAATAAATAAAATTTGTTAAGAATTTAGGAAAATAATAAATTAAGGCGATTTATTTCTTTGGCCATTAAATGTATATGATTTAATTACATTTTGAACGTGACTCAGGCCATCAATATAAATAATAAATTTATTATTTAATTATATATATACATATATGTACACATAACTCATGAGCACTGCAATTTAATTATATATATATATATATATACACACACATAACTCATGAGCACTGCAATTTACTTTTTAGACTCTGATTCTTTTTTAATAATAAAAAAAAAGCTAATGAAAGTTGATCTACCCCTATTTTGGTTTATAAACCATATTTTTTATAAATCAATATTTTAGAATGTAAGACATTTTACGGATTATATAGTATATTAATTTTGTTTTGTCCAAAATATTGTTGAGAAAGGAAGAAATTTAATTAATATTATGAATTTTAATTCATGTGTTAATTATATTAAATAATATTAAATAAAAATAACTTAGAAAATGATGAAATTTTTTTATTTATTAACTATTATTTTTAATCTATATGTGATAATTAAAAATATTTTATAAATTAAAACGAAAGTAATAACAACCAAGATGCAACTCATACTCAGAGGATATGGGCCCAAATCTTATTGCCCATGTAAACGTCTTGGATAATTTATAAATCTAAAAATATAAACCCAAATTGCTAACTAGTGCCAAATTGCCAGATGCCCTTTTTCTTTTTCTAAATTTATTGAATATTTTCATCTTGAAAGTTTTTCTTCCAACAAATATTTTGAAGCCTTACAATAATGATATAAGCCATTATTTTGTCTTATTAGGATTATATGATGTATGCTTTAATGGTTTAAAACAAAATTTGAAGAATCAACTCTTGAGATAATATTTTTGGAAGTCTTCCTTTTCTATATAATTCAATTGAAGGTTATGCATAAGGTATGTCATGTTTCCCTCCAGTTCAAGGCTCCATCTTATTTATATAATTAAGTTTTAGTTTAAAAATTTTAAAATTAAACTAAAGTTTATAGTTGAAAAATAAAATTTATATAATTTTAATAAAATCAATATAAAATATAAAAAATACAAGAAGTTACACTGTTCAGGAACTGGTAATTGTTTATCATAGGCCCCATACAAATGCATTGGAAATTTTAGTCAAAGAATAATAATACATTATTTTTTTTGCTAACAATAATAATAATAGATTGGAGAGACTCTCCGTAGTTATTACTTCTCTTATATGTAGACTTTATTGACTGATCCACGCTTTGGATATTTCAAAGTCTTCGTTTTTTTTTTGTTTTTTTGCCCGAAAAAGTCTTTGTTCATTTAACTCTCTCGCGCGTTTCTCCTTCTATATAAACCCAAATAGTAGTTTCACAACCCCACCATTCTATATTGCTCAATTTCCAGCGAAATATCAACTTTTTTTTTTCTTTCTTAAGACAAACTTTCAGTTTCATCCTCATCATCATATCTTCTTCTTGTTCTTCTTCTTTAGCATAGTTTCTGAGAGAGAGAGAGAGTCAGATCAGAGGCGTGAGGCTCTGAAAATGGCGGAAGAAAAAGAAAGAGAGTTAATTGAAACGGCAACGTGGGCCGTGGCGGTGGTGTGCTTTGTGCTGCTTGCTATTTCAATCTTCATCGAACATATCATTCATGCTGTTGGAAAGGTAATTGAGTTCATTCATCATCGATTTTAGAGATTTTGAGAAGAAAATTTTCAGTGATACAGTTGTTGTTGTTGTTCTGCAACTTGATTTGTAATTTCAGTGGTGCCTGAAGAAGCACAAGCATGCTCTTTATGAAGCCCTTGAAAAGGTCAAAGGAGGTACAATCCATCTCTGTGTACTCATTTACTCTCTCTACTTCCGGTTCCTCTATTTCTCTCAACTTTATCTTTTTATCATATTCATATATATTATATCTACTAAAGTCTGACTCCACACTTGGACTTATATTTAAATATTATTCATCCTCCTAATAAATTACTTTTTCTTTTGGATGATTACATGACATCACTTTGTCCACTTTTAAAACTGTGAGTACGATTTTGCACATGTTTGAGGAATTCGGTTAATTCTGTTCTTGGAGGTCAAAGATTTAGTCGACACCACTTTTTTTTTTGTCATGAAATATTCATTTTTCAATTTTCTTCTTCTTCTTTTGTTTTTCTTTTTATAGCAGTACAAGATATGACGACCACGTTGCCAATCTTTCATTTGTATGTAAACAAGAAATGAGTTCTGCTCGTTAATGGAATCTGAAGTCGGTTTGCAGTTTTTTTTTTAAGATTTTATTAAATATATTGAATAGTAGGGACCGACGTATATGGAGATTTTTAGGAAAGGCTATTTTTAGTAAAATACAAAATCGATGATAGTAGGTAGTTGTATTTGCTAACTTTTTGTATTTTACAAATCAAAAGCTTAGTTTTATTCTTTCGCCCCACGGTCGAAAGCAGAGTTAAAGTCCTTGATGTCATATCTAAAATCAGAAGCACGAGGATTGCTATAGCATCTAAACCTCTACAGTGTATAGTTATAACACTTAGGTTTGGTGGCAAGAGATTTAATATTTTTTAAGTATGATTTTGAGTTCAGGACCTATGGATTTGTGGATGGAGATTTTGATATCTAAAATAATGACATTTAAAAAAAATAAATGTATATGTATTTGAAATTTAACTTTTTGCTTTTGTTCATTTCTATTTAATTATTCTCTCAAATTATTTTTATTAGTCACATTTTAAAAACTTTTGATAGTCCTAAATATAAATTATATTCCATGAATTTTTAGAATATTAATTATTTTATTTTCAAAAAGTATATTAGTTCCTCAAGTCTTAAATATAAGTTATTTTTCCTTGACTCAAAATATAAGATCTTTTTTAAAATATAAAATAATATTTATTATATATTTTTAAAAAATATCACTATTTAATTCATTCAAAAGAAAGAGAATTAGAAAAAGAGATTAAATAAGAATAATGTTGTTAAAATGTCTTAATTTTCAGAAAAATCAAAATGAATAACCAACTTTAATTCTTATTTGATGTTAAAAATATCTTATATTAAGGATAGGAGAAAGGAGAGAAGAACATTTTATACCTTCAAGTTATTTTGTACCTTCAAGTTTGGTGATCGGAATTAATTGGAATTAATTGGTGTAATGACAGAGCTGATGTTGTTGGGATTCATATCGTTTCTCCTGGTGGTGCTGCAAGATTCCATATCCAACATGTGCATCTCAAGAAAAGTAGCCGACACGTGGCGACCCTGCCCTTTTTACGAAGACAAATCCACTTCTAAATCCCTCAAATTCTCCGATTCCACCCCTCGCCGTTCCCTTGCCGCTAAGGGACCAAACAAATGCGGAAAGGCAATTCCATTCCTCTGCCTCAGTATTTCCTTTTCCTTTCATCCCTCTTTTTTTTAATGCATTAAATTTTACTAATTATGTTAGTTACATATGTGTGTGTGCAGGATAAAGTTGGGTTCGTGTCTGCTTACGCTATTCATCAGCTCCACATATTCATATTTGTGCTGGCTATATTTCACATTGTCCAGTGCATTATTACATTGGGTTTGAGCAGATACAAGGTCCTCTTTTTTTTTTTTTAAATTTCCATCATTCATTTCCTTTCTCTTTGGAATTCATGTCTCAATTTCTTTGATTTCCTATATGGATAATATGTAGATGAGAAAATGGAAGAAATGGGAAGCTGAGACCAAGACTCCTGAATACCACCAGTTCTGTAACGGTAAGTTTTCAAACCCAACTAATTTGTGAAATAGAGGACATACTTCATATTCCATAAGAGTGTGAGCTCAAACTGCATTATGAGAACTTTGTTGATTTATAACATCTAAATATCTTTGTAAGTATTTTTTGAGGCATAGGTATGCATTATTGACCTTTCTTAGGTCAAACTCATCAAAATTTCCTATTGCAAGAAGAGACAAAAAGAGGATATTTCGTAAATTTTTTTAATTTTAAAATAAAAACTCTCATAAAGTTAAATTGGGTCGCTAGCTAGTGAGTATTTAAATATGAAACCTAATTGATGTACGCGGAGCCACTTTCCGTAGTGTATGCGTTAACTACGAAAGCGACTGTACTGACCCAAGTGGCTCAACTTGGTACGTTAGCCTTCAACGTGGGATAGAAATAAATAATTGAAAGCGTGGATATGAATTGACAATTTGATAATTCAACTTAACAGAAAAGCCAAACCCTGATCTATTTTGTGATCTACTCAAAGATATTTTCGCTAAGGGAATAAAAATATAGATATATATTTTGATAAAATTGAAATTTAATGAATTTTTTTGGGAGGTTTTGTTGTAGTTTGATTTTTGTCCAATTACCATGTACGGACGATGATTGATATATATATATATATATATATGTATATATGATGAGTTAAGTATTATTGATATGTATACATATTACAGATCCAAATAGGTTCAGGTTTACGAGAGACACAACATTTGGAAGAAGGCATTTGAACAAATGGAGTCAATCATCAATTTCCTTATGGATTGTAAGTCACCAAATAAAACCAAAAAAATAAATCCTTGGAATTTTATGATATGCATAAATACTTGTGATATTAATTTATTGAAAGATTTCAATAAGAACAGTGTATTTATTCTTTGCAAATTTATTTGTTTTTACCCATTTGAAATTTGAGGAGACCATTAATGGTGTTGTGGTTATTTGCATCATCAGGTAAGCTTCTTCAGGCAATTCTTTGTATCAGTTACTAAGGTTGATTATATGGCACTTAGGCATGGATTTATCATGGTGAGGTTTATTATTATTTTTTTAAAAATATTATCATATCCATCCCAATTATCCGACACTTGCACGTACAAACCTTAAAATTAACTAAACTAAAATAATGTAATTATATGTTTATAGGCACATTTGGCTCCAGGAAGTGAAGCAAGATTTGATTTCCAGAAGTATATCCAACGATCACTTGATGAGGATTTTAAGGTTGTCGTGGGAATAAGGTAATTAATTAATTAATAAACAATTAGTCATCTTCCAGTACATACTCCTTTGCATTCCTTTCACTAATTTACTCATAAATCTAAGCTTCAACAATTTTGATGTTTAATTGCAGCCCAATCATATGGTTATTTGCTGTCTTGTTCTTGGTGACTAATACTAATGGTAAGCTACGTACTTTCAAGTTTTGAAACTAAATATCTTATGAGTTATATATATATATATATATGAATGACCGATCGATACTTTAATTAACTTTATTCTTCTATGTTTATGCCCAGTTCATATGTACTGATTACTTAATTATATTTAAACACGTACAGGTTAATGTTATAATTTAACCTCATTGATTCTTTGATGGACAGGATGGTACCCTTATTACTGGCTTCCATTTATCCCAGTGGCTGTAAGCGCTCAACATACTATACATTTTATTATATATATATATCTATTTTCTTAGAGATCCTTAACTCTTATGTCATTCTAATACATTTGACATATAATTAAATCACAATCTAGTCGTTTTTCTGTACATATTGGATGGGGTTTGAGATATATAAGTTGTGTTCATGGCCTATAAATATTAAAGAGTACCACTTGTAGTTATAAATTTAAAATTCAATGTTGACAGTTGTTATAATTTGACTTCATCAAATTTTAACAAATATCATGGAATTGAAACACCAAATAATAATTTAATTTAGCCCACATATATATATATATATTAATATGATCATTTCAATTGTTGTTTCAAGTTTGGATGTAGAGTGATATATAAATAATTGAAGTTGGATATATATTACTGCAGATAATCTTATTGGTGGGTGCCAAACTACAAGTGGTAATCACATCCATGGGGTTAAGGATCCAAGAGAGAGGCGAAGTAGTGAAGGGCGCACCCGTGGTGGAGCCTGGCGATGATCTCTTCTGGTTCAATCGCCCTCGCTTCCTTCTCGGTCTCATTCATTTCGTTCTCTTTCAGGTCCCAATTTATATATATGTTCGATCGCACACTTGTTCATTTCCAGGCTACATTATTTTGAAGCATATATATTCTATTAATTCCTCGTGTTCTAACCATCTTTATGTTGTGCAGAATGCATTTCAACTCGCATTTTTTGCTTGGACTACTGTAAGTGCCTCGTCTCTATGAAGCATTAATTAATTTGATTGCAACTTCTTGAGTAGAGGGAAAAGCAAAAAGGTGTGAGATTAATGTCTCTCTGACTCTGACTTTTCCTTGTGTTTGATTCTGTTTCAGTATGCATTCGGTATAAGATCTTGCTACCACAGTGAAACCATAGATATCGTGATTAGACTTACAACGGGGTAATAAAACTTATTTCCTTTATAAAATCAAACACATCAATTTCACTATATATGTAGCTTGTATGTAATATATATATATATATATATACACATAATCAGCTTCATGATCTAATTCTTCTTGTTTTTTTTCTTTTTTGGTTTCCAGGGTTATAATACAATTTCTATGCAGCTACGTAACCTTGCCTCTTTATGCTCTCGTTACTCAGGTAACATAGCCTCTTTATGTATCTTTGCCTGTACAGTTTTATTAAAAAAAAATAGTGAAATTGCACGCATTTTTCGCAAGTTTTCTTGAATTAAATATTTTTAATGTTTAAAATTAATATAAATATTCGCTGAATATTTTAATTCTAGACCATGATCAAATCTTTGAAAGCATCGGATTTTACTGAAATTATGCAGATTTGTTCTCTGTTTTTCTTTTTACTTAACATGAACTGAAATAAGTTACACATATCTTCTTTATATTTTTAAGATATGCACAAACTTCTCCTAAAAATTTGCTTTTAATTAAAAGAGGTTCGCATAATTTTAGTAAAACTCAAAAAAAATTTTTAATTTATTTTTTTTGTTCTTACAAAAGTTTTATATAAGTTTTGAAAATATATAGAGAACAATTATGTCTAATTTCAGAAATTTAATTAAAGAAGATTTGAGTGATTTAGTGTAACAAACACATTGTTAAACCTCTTTTGTTTTGGCTTGTTTGGCTGGAACTGAATGACAGATGGGATCGACGATGAAACCCACAATATTCAATGAGAGAGTAGCGACAGCACTGAAGAACTGGCACCACGCGGCCAGAAAGCACGTGAAAGAGGGCAAACACTCGGAGGCAAACACGCCCTTATCAAGTACCCCAGCGACACCCTCCTATGGGATGTCACCTGTTCATCTTCTTCACAGGCACCCAGGAGGACGAAGTGACAGTGGCCCTACGTCTCCAACAGCACCCAACTATGAAAATGAATGTTGGGACGTGGAAGAAGGGGCACCCTACCCTACAAGGGAAGGGCACGAGATTCAAATGATGCCCACTTCAACCGAGTTACCTCCAGGGCCTGGTCCTATCAGGACCCAACTTGAGATTGGCTCCACTGAATTCTCATTTAAGAATTCTCACAAAGCCAGGGATCAATAATCATTCATCTTGGATGAATTGGTTGGCCTTTTGCGATTGCATATATACCATCAGGTCGAGTTCTATGGATGAAACAAAATTATATTGGCAGAGCTTTCCCTAATTGGAGTTTGACTAAGCTCAAATCCGAATTAGACGTTGGGCAAATTTTATTTGGATACTGATGTTTTGTTTCCCGAAAAAAGAAAAGAGCCAAGAAATAGAATGTACTATAAGAATGAGCTTTTACTTTTACTTTTGATGTTGAAGGGTGATGATTTTATATATAAATTTTTTTCTTTGATTGCAAGTAAATATTAATGTAAAACCATATAGTTTTTTTTTTCGGTCATGTATGTATAGTCTACAGTACATCGAACTAATATGAACAATCTACATGTGACATTCATTTTTGATAGAGTATAATCGAGGCATGAAGCATTTGATGATGAGGGCAAGCTAAGAGCAACAATGGACCATGGACAAATTCAAGGCCCACTTCAAGGGATTGGAGGACCAATTGAGCTAGAACAAAAGTCATGAATGGGGTGATGCAAAACATTATTAATATGGAACCATTGTATTTCAATGATTTTGAGGCCCAAAAAAAAAAGAAAGAGGCAAGCTGAAAGTGTGGAGCCAAATTATAGTCAAAGAACCCAATTTGGAGAAAGCCCAACAAGGAGGATTCACTTAAAACCCATGTGCTTCTCATGTGCTCACTAAAAGTGACGT
Source organism: Adenanthera pavonina (assembly GCA_026686845.1). Classification (NCBI taxonomy): domain Eukaryota; kingdom Viridiplantae; phylum Streptophyta; class Magnoliopsida; order Fabales; family Fabaceae; genus Adenanthera; species Adenanthera pavonina. Next base: position 43,449,319 of record JAIVEN010000001.1, on the reverse strand, counting down.
TTTTAATTATTATTTTAATTAATTTGTTTCCTTTTTGAATAAAGAACATACAATCATAAATCTGATTTGTTTTTCCTTTATGCATTAAAGAGGAGCCAACTTTTTCAAATTCAAAATTAGAATTAAATGCTCCTTTTGACTTAGGATTTCCTTTTTGTATTAATGAGCTTTAATAAGATTAGGTTTGTGGGCTGAACTAGAGTTAGTTTGTGGGTTAATATTTGCCTATAAATAGGCACCTCTTGTACTTTTGCAAAGACAATATGAATGAATGAATTTCTTTTCAGCAACTTTGTTATTGTTCAGTGAGTTCTTTCTTACTTATCCTTGAGTGCCAGAAAGAATGAGGACTTATCAAGGAGTGGTGATCCTTGTGGCGTCCCGGAGTTAGAATTCAAGAGACGGGTTCTCTTGGAGTCTATTTCCTTCGACCAACATTGTCTCAGTTTTCTTATTTTCATCATCTCTACTTTTCCGTTTTTGTTCATTGTTGCTCTTCGTTATTCTTGTATTCAATTCATCTTTCCTTGAGTTGCACGATCTTTATATCAAAGAAGGCTCTTAGGACAGGTTCCTAACGTGTCTCACATCATTTGGTATCAGAGCTTCGGCTTGCAAATCAAGGTGTGTTTCTGTTATTTTGTTCCATTTTCTTTTCCCCTTTTCCTTACTGTCCAGAAAATATTCGCACTGCTCATCCGTACTGTTCATTTATCACTGTTCATTGTATTATCTGTCACTGTTCATTCGTTGTTACCTTGCTATTTTGTTCTATGTTCTTGATCCATTTTCCAGCGTAATCTTTCATTTTGTTCTTATTGTGGTATGTTCTATTCTAATTTCGTTGTCCATTTTCTTTCATTTTCTTTGCTAAAGGATCTTACCATAGTTCCTTGTTATCTGCCCAAAGAATTTAGTTACTGCCCAGATTTATTGTGATTTTGCCCAAAAAAAAAAAGAGAGAGAATTGATTGCAGCCTTGAAAAAAAGAAACCATATATAAAATTTAAAAAAAAAAAGGAGGAGGAAAGAATTAAAAAGAGAGAGAGAGAGAGAGAGAGAGAGATATGGCTGCTAAGGCAATTTCCAAAAATTAAGAAGATCTTGTTTTCTTTCCTACTTTAAGATCTTTCAATCAAGGTGGTAGTTTGAATTATAAATTTCCTTTTGTGATTGGACATTAATGTTATTTAATTGCTCCTTTTTCTGATCTCATTAAACGAGAATCAACTTTTGAATATCCATTTATAATTTCTCATTTGTGGTAAGTTTCCATTCTTGTCTTTTATTTTCTACTCAGAATTTTACCCTTCTAGTTTAATTCTATCTATTTTCCTTCATAATTTAATTCCCTTACTTGTTCCCTTCTTGTTTCAGATTTTAAAGTCATCTATAAGTTCCTTCTGTTGGTATACATGTCACATCTTTCCTCTTGTCTTAATTTCCAGCATTTCCTTTTCTCTTTTCTTGGCTGGAAAATTTGTTTCTTTTGCTAAAAACAGAAAGCCCATTTTTCTTTGTTGGTCACCAACAATTTAAACTCTTTTGAGAATTTGAATTTTTGGATCTTTGACTTTGAGATTGCCACTTAAAACATTGCTTCTTGATTTAAGTTCAGATTCAATTTTGCACTATCATAGGAAGCAAGAGTGAGTGGTAAAAGGCCAGAGTATAATTATATCATTTCTGGAAAAAGTCTTTAAAGTGTGCAAAACACGAGTGAATTTGCATCATTGTTGAGTGAATCACGTGAGAGAGTGTGCAAGGTCCTTTCTTTGTCTTCTATTCACTAATATATTTGAGATTCTAAGCATGGTTGGTGAAGAACTTGAACTTAAAGTTTTGATGAGAGCTTTTAATGAACAAATCCAAAAGTTGAATGTGAAATTGGATAGCATGCAATTTTCTACATGCAAAAAGGATGTTAAATTGAACATCCCAAAATTTTGTGGGGAGAATGATCCTGATATGTACTTGGAGTGGGAAGGAAGAATTGAACAATGGTTTGAAGACTGCCAGTACTCCGAGTCTGAGAAAGTGAAATTAGCTACTCTTCACTTAGAAGGAAAAGCCAAAGTTTGGTGGGAACGATTTGAAAGAAAGCACCTTTGTGAAGAAAAACAGTATGCTACTTGGAATAGCATGAAGCTCATTTTGAAGCAAAAGTATGCACCACACCACTACTTCTATGAGTATCTTCCAACTCGTAGAAAGGAGCAAACTTCTAAGGTGCAAATTTCAGTTCCAAGTTCTAGTGATTCTCATTTGGAGCAAAAAGATCCAATGGAGGAGATATCTTCCTCAACATCTACAATGGTTGTTGAACCAAGAGAATCAACTACTCTTGAAGGTACCTCTAATTCTCAAAATCCTTGTGTTGATAGTGTTGATAATGTTTCTAATGAATTAGAGTATGATGTTCTTGAGAATCTTAAGGAGGAAAATGTTGATGATATTCTTGATGGGATTGATCATGATCATTTACCACCATTAGTGGAGACAACTATTCTAGATGTTACTACTGGTAAGGTGATAGAGAATATTATTGATATTGGTGTGCTTGTTTCCAGTGGTACTCACATTGTTAAGCCATTAGAAATTAGTTCTTATGTGTGTGATGAAGTGGAGCATGTTGATATGGTGTTTGGGCATCCATGGTTATTTAATGATAGTTGTTCTTTTGAAGTAAAGAAAGCCCATGAAACACGTTGTATTCAATTCTATGAAAATCACAAGAAAATCAAAAGTGAGCTTGAAAAGAAAAATAAAAGTGAGAAGAATATGAGTGGTAAAAACAAGAGTGGAAACCAAGTGAGAAAAGAAAGAGTGCAGAAAAACGAAAAAAGAGGAAAACAAATGAGTGAAAAGAAACTTGAGAGAAGAATGAAAAAGAGAAAGAAAAAGAGAGAAAAGAGAAAAGATGAGAATAATGAGGCAAAAACAATTGTGAGTTGTTTGAGTAAAGGAGAGTTTAAGGTAGTTTCTTTACAACTCCTTCCTTCATATCTTCCATATGTTCCTTCTTTTCATCTTCTCTATCCTTCTTACTTTATCTATGATTCTTATAATCTATTAAGTCCATCCATGTGTTCTGAGTCCTCAATTCCTCTTGAATCTAATGTGAAAGAAAGTCAGTTTGATCATTTAGTGTCTTCTTTCTCTAGTTTATCCATCTATGTCACTTTATTTCATTTTCATCATAGTGTTCTGCATTCTCAATTCATTTGTGAAGTAGTCTCAACTGATTTCATGTTTTATGTCTCTTGTGTGTCTCATAAATTTTGTGTCTTTCTGATTCTTTATTGGTTTCTTCCATCTCATTTTCATGAATCTTGTGTGTTCCATTTTCTATCCAGTAGCCCATTCTCTTCTTATTCCACCCAACTTTGTGATACTTTGTTTTTATCCATATGTATTCCTCTTGTGAGCTATGCTCCATCCATGTCTTGTCCATATGCATCATCCATAGGTGTCAAATCTTTCCAAATTTTGAACCTAGCAAATAATGGGAAAATCTGCCCAGCTTTCATCCCATATGTTTACTCTACAATCTCAAATTTCCTTGAGTCTTGTTGTGTCAAATTTGCCTCTAGTTCTTTGTTGTAGGTTATTAGTGTGGATGTTATGGAAGGAAAATCAAGTTCTTATGCACTAATGCATGACCACAAATCCTATGCACTTCAAACTAATGGTCATTACAAGATTTTTGATCCGGGAGAATGGTTTTGAATGCAAGAATGTAAAGATGTTCCTTTAAAAAGGATGAATTTGCAACCAAGAGTTATTATTACACCACAAGTTCAACCAAGGGATGAAAAGAAGATGCATCAATCAGGCTTGAAAAGTAAATATACTCCTTATTTTTTATTTGATGTTTTTAATCGTTCCCTTTCTTTCCATATAGATTATGGAGATTCGAGGATGAATCTTTTTGAAGAGGGAGGGAATGATAGAGTACAATCGAGGTATGAAGCATTTGATGATGAGGGCAAGCTAAGAGCAACAATGGACCATGGACAAATTCAAGGCCCACTTCAAGGCATTGGAGGACCAATTGAGCTAGAACAAAAGTTATGAATGGGGTGATGCAAAACATTATTAACATGGAACCATTGTATTTCAATGATTTTGAGGCCAAAAAAAAAAAAGAAAGAGGCAAGCTGAAAGTGTGGAGTCAAATTATAGTCAAAGAACCCAACTTGGAGAAAGCCCAACAAGGAGGATTCACTTAAAACCCATGTGCTTCTCATGTGCTCACTAAAAGTGACATTTTTAATTATTATTTTAATTAATTTGTTTCCTTTTTGAATAAAGAACATACAATCATAAATCTGATTTGTTTTTCCTTTATGTATTAAAGAGGAGCCAACTTTTTCAAATTCAAAATTAGAATTAAATGCTCCTTTTGACTTAGGGTTTCCTTTTGTATTAATGAGCTTTAATAAGGTTAGGTTTGTGGGCTGAACTAGAGTTAGTTTGTGGGTTAATATTTGCCTATAAATAGGCACCTCTTGTACTTTTGCAAAGACAATATGAATGAATGAATTTCTTTTCAGCAACTTTGTTGTTGTTCAGTGAGTTCTTTCTTACTTATCCTTGAGTGCCAGAAAGAATGAGGACTTATCAAGGAGTGGTGATCCTTGTGGCGTCCCGGAGTTAGGATTCAAGAGACGGGTTCTCTTGGAGTCTATTTCCTTCGACCAACATTGTCTCAGTTTTCTTATTTTCATCATCTCTACTTTTCCATTTTTGTTCATTGTTGCTCTTCGTTGTTCTTGTATTCAATTCATCTTTCCTTGAGTTGCACGATCTTTATATCAAAGAAGGCTCTTAGGACAGGTTCCTAACGTGTCTCCCATCAATTTTCCATCGCAAATAGTAATTATATTAGTCAATTCTTATTTCAGAATTCTCTCAAAGCCAGAGACCATTCATCTTAGAAGAATTAATTGGTTTCTCTACATATTATCACATCGAGCTCTGTACATGAAAAAAATTATAGTGAAAGAATTTTTCCCAATTAGAATTTGACCCAGTACATGAAAAAAATTATAGTGAGAGAATTTTTCCCTATTAGAATTTGAGCCAGTTCGAATCTGAATTAGTTAGTAAATCAGATACTATGGTTCAGTTCCAAAAGCCAAGAAATATATAGGGCCTGTTTGATTCATGTTTTCGAAACAATTTTTCTGTTTTCGGAAACAGAAAAACAAAAAAACTTGTTTAGTAAACCTGTTTTTTATAAACTGTTCTGGAAAACAGAAAAATAAAAAAACAGAAAACTCAGAACAACTTTAAGTTGTTTTGTAGTTTTTGTTCTGGAAAACAAAAGAAAAGGTGAAAAACACCCACCTTATTAATGGTAAAGTTATAAATTTTGAATAACTCATCTATTACTCACTAGTTATGATTTTGAGAACAATCATTCAAACAGATTTTGTGGTTTTCTTGTTTTCAAAACTTATTTTCGAAAACAGTTTTACAAAGTTGTTTTGAGAACAAGAAAATAGAAAACACTGTCAAATAGACTCATAATGTACTTTAAGAATGACTTTTACATTCACTTTTTGATGTTGAAGGGTCATGAATTTACATAGTAACAATTTTTTCCAATGTTCAAAAAACCAGACCGGCTATTGAATCGGATGAGGCAACAGTTTAAGATTCAATGGTCTGACCGGTTGTGAATAAATTAATATATTTTCAATAATATAGATAAAAATATAAAAGGTATTTATCCATAATTATAAAATTAACATTTATTCTAGAATAAAAAGTAAATTTAATAATATATGAAAAATTAAAAATATTATTAATAAGTTTTACAATCTAATATTCAAATCTAAACAAGTTAATATTCATCTATAATTATATTTTGAATTCAAAATAATCAATTGATATTATATTTTTATCTTATTTGTTAAGTAAATTTATCATTATTAATAATTATGTATTATAATAATAATTATAACATATTATAATATAGAAAGAAAAAAATTTATATTAAAAATAATGCTATTTAGTATTAAAAATAATATTATTTTATTTTAAAAATATTTAAAAAAATTAAAAAATTTAAAAAAAAGGGGGGGGACCGGTTTTTGACCGATTTGACTGGTTCTTGACCGGTTCCCACCAGTTTCAAAACTCCCTAGTTGCTATCTATTATCGGACTAAACCAGGGATCGGTTCCCGGTCGGACAGATCGAATCGGTCAGTCTAGTCCGATTTTTTGAACCATGTTTTTTTCTTTGGGTACAAGAAAATATTAATGAAAAAGTACATACAGTTCTTTTTTTCCATGTATATGTAGTTTACAAGTCGGCCTTTGCAATTGCATGTATGCCATCAGGTTGAGCTCTATGGATGAAACACAATTTTATTGAGAGAGCTTTCCCTAATTGGAGTTTGACTAAGCTCGAATCCGACTTAGACGTTCTCCAAATTCTGATACTGATGGTTTGTTTCTGAAAAAAAAAAAAAAGAGCCAAGAAATATAATGTACTTTAAGAATGAGCTTTTACTTCTGCTTTTACTTTTGATGTTGAAGGGTCATGATTTTATATATAATTTTTTTATTACAAGGAAATATTAAAGTAAAAGCATATAATTTTTTTGGTCATGTATGTATATATAGTCTACAATACATCGAACCAATATGAACAATATATACGTGACATTCGTTTTCCATTGCAATGAGTAATTATATATAAGTGAATTCTCACTTAACAATTCTCACAAAGTTAGAGATTATTAGTTTTAATTTTAATTCTTAATTCATGTTATTCAATTAAAATAGTCTTATATTAAAAATAAAAAAAAATAATTAAAAAAAAGCTATAAAGAATACTAGTTGAAGCAAAACTGCTTTTGAGCTTCTCTATTAATTACAACTTTCCGTATCTTCATATTTCGTCGGCGACTAAAAAATTTTGCGTATCTTCATGTAAGAGTTTGGCAACATTTAGATAGTACTGTTTCCTCTCTTGTCTACAAGAAAAAAATTTTTTCCTTCTAAATATAAGAAGAAAAAAAAGTTAGAAGTATATTATATTTTTTATAAATTATCTTTTATTAATTATGTTTGAGAAAAATTAAATACATTAGTGATTTAAATTAGTATTAAGTTAAATAAAGATAATTTTAAAAAAAAGTTAAAATATAAGATAACTAAATTAACTTTAATTAATTAAAATTACTTTTATTAATACTTGTGAAGTAATTTTTTTTCTTATAAATAGAATCGGAGAAAGTATATACTTAATTATGAAAGAAAATTATATTATACTTACAAAATAGATGAAATTTCAGAAACTAAGAAGGGATTTTTTTTATAACTTTTAACAAAATCATTATGCGAATTTCGTTGCTGCCAAACCTTGACATTTAACACATTTGGTGTCCGTAAAAGTAATTATTTATAATTGGTATAATTTTCCATATGTAAATATACTTTCTCCTCTCCTAAATATTGTCATTTTTAAGTATTCCATGAAAAAAAGTTGGATAATTAAATCTATTAAAAAATTCTAATATTTTTCATAATTTATTTTTATTAATGGTATATTACCTATTATACTTTTCATAACATTTATTTCTATAAACCAAAAACATCACTAAAAAAATAATTAATACACTAAATAATTCAAAATATCTTCCATTTTAGAATCAACATCTCTTTCTTTGTTTCAGAAGCCACTCTAGATTTAGGACATGTAGGAGTATATAATTCTTCTTGATAAAAAAGAAAACAAATTAATGAATCTGAGTACGTATATGTAGGGAAAGAGATTCCGTGATCAGTCTTCAGTCTTCATTCATTACTTCTCTTAAACCGACCCATCGACCAGTGTGTGGAATATGTCAAAGTCTTTGTGTACTTCACCCTCTTTAATGTTCTCTTCACAGAGTTAATTTCCAGCTAAAAATAACAACCATTATTTTATTAAAACAACTTGGGTTCACCGCCCCTCGTTCTTCATCATTAATTATATATCATCTCTAATTTGTTGTCTACACATGCAGTTTAATTTCTCGGCGCTTATACTTATAGTCACTGATCAGAATCTCTCAGAGCAAAGGTCGATCAGAGACTTGGATATCGATATTCTAGAAATGGCCGGCGGCGACGGAGGTGGAGAATATGAGAGAACGTTGGAGGAAACGGCAACGTGGGCCGTGGCGGTGGTGTGCTTTGTGCTGCTTGCTATTTCAATCTCCATCGAACACATCATTCATATTATTGGAAAAGTAAGCTCGTTCATTTTCTTAATTAACTGGGTGATCACAATTTTGGAAAAAAAAATTATATATATCAGTTATATGATTCTTCTGCAACTTGAATTTGTAATTGCAGTGGTTCAAGAAGAAACACAAGATTGCTCTCTATGAAGCGCTAGAAAAGGTCAAGGGAGGTAACTACAACCCCGGGTCTTTTTGACCTTTCTCTCATAACTTAGTAACTTACTCTCTCGATTGATTCAAATTTGAAAATTATCGAGTTTCAAATGCCTATAAAATAAGCAGTAGTATTTTATTTATATATAACTATATACTCCTCCATTCCTTTTTATAAGTTATTTTTTATAATTTTTTTTATATTTTTTATAAGGTATTATGTAATGTTATGGAATAATTTTTTTTTATTCTTACATTTAATCACGGCTTTGTAAATTGTTTTTTGAAAAAATAGATGTTTTATATAAATGGCTGATTCATTTTTTATTTTTACTTTTAATGATAATTACTAATTGAATTATGTTTATGTTATTTTAATTTCTAAAATTGAAAAATGAAATCTTTAACTTTGTTTTAAGAAATTTAAGTATCTAACAAACTTTTTTTTTAGAGGTGAGGTACTTGGAAACATGAGTATATATACTACCCATAATTTAATTGGGGTGTTAGCTTAGGGTGAATAATGGAGTAATGTATTACTCGCGGAGCTTATGTTGATGGGATTCATATCGTTTATGTTGGCGTTGCTGCAAAAATCAATTTCGATGACGTGCATATCGAGGGAGGTTGCATCCACGTGGCGCACTTGCCCGTCTTACAAGGGTCAGCCCAAACAAGCAGAAGGCAGCGACCACTCACGGAAGCTTCTGGAATATTCACAACGCCATTTCCCAGCTACTAAAATCCCGTTTTATAATAGAATTTATTTTGTAATGTAGTTATGATAAAAATTGGTTTTGTACTAACGTGTTTATGTTTGGATAACTTATTTAAAAATTTATTTTGATAAAACTCATAATTTTTCTCTGAATTGAGCTTAAACTTTATTTCATGATTAATTTAATTTACTTGAACTAAAATTTAATCTGCATTTATTTAATTGAGAACATAATATATCTGATATAACATTTTCTTACAGGTCATAATCTATAAAAATTAAAATTTTGAAGGGACATTTTAGTTAATAAATAGGAGATATTTTATGGAAATTTTATTTTTCTATTTTTTTTATTTTTTATCATTTTTATTGGTCTATTTTTATCTGACTTTAAAATAAATACAGGTAAAAATAAAAAAGCAAAACGGAAAAGCATCAACCGAATTGCTTCTCTTTCAACTATGTTTTTAGCAAAAATCACGATGGCAACCAAAAGTTATTTTAACACCCAAACATTTACCAAAAATGAGAAAAGTGGTTTTGGCTGGAAACTGAGTTTGAAAAACGATACCAAACAGACCTAGAGGATATGACAATGTGGACAGGCAATATTTCATTCACCCTCCAATATAATTATATATATATATATATAGTTTCTCGAGTCAAAGTAAAAGCATATGAGTGCGACTTAAGAATATTAATTTGGAAACACACGCACACACTTGGCCTGCAAGTAGATATATCAGATACTATTTAAGTAAAAATATAGGCAGCCATTGTATGGGAGGGATATCCTGGGAATATAACAAAAGGAACGACAACAATTGGTTAGGCATCCATTACAGAGGACAACTGGGAATACTCTTCACTTTCTCTTCTGTTCGATGTATAAGCTCAGATGCATCCCTATGGTCTAATCTCTATAGCTTTCCTGTAATATCTTGTTCTATCGCTGCCCAATAATAACAAGAAGTACTGTGGAAGTATATAAGAGCACTATAGAACGAGAAGGTTTTCTTTTCCTCTAAAGGTGCACATGTAGGTTTTTTTAGCAATATATAACCAAAAAAATAAATAAATTATCAAAACATGTGCAAAAATATTTACTACAATACAACACTTAAAGTCAAATAGTCACTATGTCATTTTTACAATTACATTCAAGTTAAATCACAACTAACCGACTTCTAATGTTATTATATTTCTTTCTAATTTTTTAATGAGATAGGTGGCAGTCGATAAATTTTAAAAGCAGGTGTGCCAAATATATGAATCTCAGCATAAAAAAACATAATCTAACTTCTTTAAATAATTGTAAATTCTTTGACAAAGATCAATTAATAGTTAACCCAATGTCTGATTGTTAAGATACTGAGGTAAATTGGGTTAGTGAGGCTGGGTTTGGTCTAACCCTTGAAAATTATTTTCAAATAATAATAATTTAATTTAATTTGTCAACAAAAGATAATTATATTAATTCAAGATATATTTTCTTGAAAAATAATGCCAGAATCAAAAGTAATATTTTTTTTTTAAAAAAACTTTATTTTCTAAAAAGTCATGTATGAAAATAAAGTTTTTTTTAGAAAAAATGCTATTGACATTATTTTTTAAGAAAATATATCTTGAATTGATGTAATTATATTTTTGTTAACAAATTAAATTAAATTATTATTATTTGAAAATAATTTTCAAATAATAAAGCCAACTCTTATCTCATATACCGAGTTAACCCAATCTAGCTCAATATCTTAACAATCAGACATTGTGTTGGCTATTAATCAGTCTTTGCCAAAGAATTCACAATTACTTAAAGAAGTTATACTATATCTTTTTATGTTGAGATTCATATATTTGGCACATCTGCTTTTAAAATTGTAGAGGTACTTAATTTTATATTTTTATTTGAGCAACTACATTAATATCATAAAATATTTAAAAGACACATATTAATATATTTGAAGTAATTCATGATATATCTTTTATCAATTAGGTATGTTTTTAATCTTATTTATTTTGATAAGTACAAATATTACAAAATATATATACATATAAAATAAAATTTTTGGAGATATATTTGACTTATCAAAATGATGATGTTGAGGTAAATTTTACATACAAGGATCATCTTGATTGCCTTGATGAATCCGTTGATATTAATGATATTGATATGACACATTTGGAAGTAGTCGACTTCTTTGAGAATCATGATTAGAGAAGTTAGGAATAAAAAAAATAATCAGAATATTTGTGTTTATATCTTTTATAGTTTTCTCTTTTCATATTTTCTTTATAATAAGGGTTATATTGCTCATTATGTAACTTTCTTATTCTCTTATGTATTATATTTTTTCTAATTATGTCTCACTGATGTGTCTATTTTATACCTATAAAATGCCCACATTTGATATTATTTTTCTTGAAAATATTGAGTTTTGACATAAAATTTGCATGATTCTATTTAATTTAAAATACAATTGTATCTAAGGAAAACTTTAAGGATATTTGAGGAATTTGAAGTGAAAGAAGAAGACAAGAAGGCATAAAGGAAAATCCATTCGCTCCCTATTTATTATCCTCACCCGCAGCCGGATGAGGAGGCATGAGGCTGCCAGGATTGCGAGTTGACCCGGCACTGTGTCAACCAAAGCATTACACTACCTGCTGCCAGTTGGAGCACGGAGAAGCCCTTTAAAATTGGTCACCCTGCGCTGGCTGGACAAAATAACATCATACGGCGCCAGGTGAAGGATTGTTAAATGAATTTTGAATAATTTTACATGAGGGTTGTATGAAAGATATATATATATATATGGGTTTTTAGAATGGAAAAAGGAGGTTAGAATCACTATTTTGAGCCCTAGAAGACTTATTCCAAATTCTCTGGCGCTTAGAGGGAGCATTTTGAAGGCAAATCTAAGAGGATTGAAGGCGTAGTGAAGTTGAATCACTCTATTCAATTTATGACGAGCCAAGTCATTACAAATAATGCCACTCAAGCTGCAATTCGAAATATGGAAGTTCAGATGAATCACTTGGCTAAATTAGTGGCTGAAAGTAATCCAGGGCAATTTCCTAGCAGCACAGAGGTGAACCCAAAAGACGAAGCTATGGCAATCACGTTGAGAAGTGGAAAGGAGTTAAAAGAAGCTGTGAGAGAAGAACGAAATTCAAAGGAAAAAGATGAGAGTTTGAAAAAGGGCGCACACGAGAAGGACAATGAGGAACTTAATTCCAAAAATGTTGCTCAGGAGCATCCTACACCTTCTGAAGTTAAGCCATATGTTCCTCCTATTCCTTTTCCACAATGCCTTCAAAAGAAGATGCAGGATGTCAAGTTTTAGAAATTCCTGGATTTGTACAAGAAGCTTCGCATCAACATCACCTTTGCTGAAGTACTAGCGAATATGCCATCTTATATCAAATTTCTTAAGGAGCTAGTTTCTAACAAGCAGAGTCTAGAAGATTGTGCTCTAGTCCCTTTAAATGAAGAATGTAGTGCCATCCTGCAAAAGAAGTTGCCACAAAAGCTAAAGGATCCAGGGAGTTTCTCTATTCCTTGTATTATCGACTCTCAACTTGTTAAACATTATTTATGTGATCTTGGAGCCGGTATAAATCTGTTGCCCTATTTTTGTGTAAGAAACTCGAGGTTACAGAACTGAAGCCCATAGGTATGACCCTACAACTGGCTGACAGATTAGTACAATATCCAATGGGAATCATGGAGGATGTGCTTGTAAACGTTGCTAATCTTATTATTCCTGCTAATTTTGTAGTATTGGATACTGATGATGATTTAGATGTGTCTTTAATTCTTGGGCAGCCATTTTTGTTAACTACTGGTGCCTTGATTGATGTGCCCTCTAGGAAATTAATTCTGAGAGTAGGTGATAAGCGGGAAGAATTTCAATTTTCAAGGGCTATGAAATTCCATGAAACTGAAGCATCTTGCTTTAGTGTTGACATAATTGATAAGCTAGTTGAAGAGCATGCTTTTAAACATTTATATAAAGATCCTTTAGAAGTATGCATTGCATTTAACCTTAATGAACAGGTGGAAGAGGTTAATTTTATTGATTTTGTGACAAAATTAGAAGATTCAAGTCCTATAAATACATCGCAAAATAGAAAATTTGAGGCATTAGGACAAGGGAAGTCACTCTCACCACCTTCTGAACAATCACCTCCTCAAGTTGAGTTAAAACAACTTCCATCTCATTTGAAATATGCATTTTTGGGCAACTTTAGTAGTTTTCTTGTCATTGTCTCTACTAATCTAAATTTTGAGCAGGAACAAAAATTATTGAGAATTCTAAGGGAGCATAGAACTGCTATTTGCTGGAACATCTTTGACATAAAGGGTATTAGCCCTTCACTTTGTGTGCACAGGATTCTATTGGAGGAAAATTTTACACCAAAAGTTCAGCATCAATGGCGATTGAATCCTAATATGAAAGAAGTTGTGCACGCCAAGGTTCTTAAGCTCATTGATGTTGGTATAATTTATCCAATTTCTGACAGTTCTTGGGTGAGTCCTATGCAGGTTGTTCCAAAGAAGGGTGGCATAACAATGGTCCCAAATGAAAAGAATGAACTCATTCCTACAAGAACGGTTACTGGCTGGCGTGTCTGTATTGATTATAGGAAATTAAATGAGGCGACACGCAAAGACCACTTTCCTTTGCCATTTGTTGATAATATGCTTGAGAGACTAGCTGGGCATGACTATTATTGCTTCCTTGATGGTTATTCAAGATACTTTTAGATTCCCATTGCCCCTGAAGGTCAATAAAAGACGACATTTACTTGTCCCTATGGCATCTTTGCCTATAGGAGGATACCTTTTGGTCTTTGCAATGCACCTGCTACCTTTCAACGGTGCATGATGCCTATTTTTTTTGATATGATTGAGGATATAATTGAAGTTTTCATAGATGATTTCTCTGTGTTTGGCCATTCTTATGATATTTGTTTGTCTAATCTTGCAAGAGTTTTGCAGAGATGCAAGGAGAAAAATCTAGTGCTCAATTGGGAAAAATGCCATTTCATGGTAACTGAAGGTATAGTTTTGGGGCACGAAATTTCTGCAAAAGGGATTGAGGTAGATCGTGCTAAAGTTGAGGTTATAGAAAACTTATCTCCTCCCACAACAGTAAAAGCTGTTAGGAGTTTCCTTGGACATGCAGGTTTTTACAGGCGCTTCATTAAGGATTTTACTAAAATTGTTAAGCCTTTAACCAATCTACTTGTTCAAGATGTGCCTCTTATCTTTGATTACAGTTGTTTGAATGCTTTCAATTATTTGAAAAAGGCCTTAATTTCTACTCCTATTGTTGTGTCCCCTGACTATAGCATTCCTTTTGAACTGATGTGTGACGCTAGTGATTATGCTATTAGAGCAGTGTTAGGACAAAGAAAAGACAAGAAGTTGTATGTGATTTATTATGCAACTAGGGTCTTAGATGATACACAACTCAATTATGCTACCACTGAAAAAGAATTTTTGGCTGTGGTGTGTGCTCTAGATAAGTTCAGATCCTATCTTACTCTTTCAAAGGTCATTATTTACACTGATCATGCAGCTATTAGATATTTGATGTAGAAAAAGGAAGCCAAGTCTCATCTGATTAGATGAATTTTACTTTTGCAAGAATTTGACTGGGAAATTAAAGATAAAAAGGGCTCTGAAAACTTGGTTGCTGACCATTTGTCTTAATTAGAGCATGTGCCTAAATCTAATATTCCTATTAAGGAGGAATTTCCTGATGAAAAATTGTGGGCGCTAGATTCGTTATTTTTGCCTTGGTTTGCTGACATTGCTAATTTTTTAGTTGCAGACATTATTCCAAAGGATCTAAATTTTCATCAGAGGAAGAGATTTTTAATAGAGGTCAGACACTATCTTTGGGATGATCCATTACTTTTCAGGTGATGCACCAATGGTATTATAAGAAGATGTGTACCAGAGGTGGAGATGATTCCTATCTTAGAACATTGCCATTCCTCTCCATATGGTGGACATCATGGTCTTGACAAGACAACTGCAAAGGTGTTGCAAAGTGGATTTTATTGGTCTACCTTTTTCAAGGATGCACGAACATTTGTGACAAAATGTGATAGGCGCCAGAGGACGGGTTCTATTAGTAAGCGTTATGAGATGCCACAGACTGGAATTTTAGAAGTTGAGCCCTTTGATGTTTGGGGGCTTGACTTTATGGGTCCCTTTCCTCCTTCTAATGATAACTTGTACATTTTAGTTGGTGTTGATTATGTCACTAAATGGGTAGAAGCAGTTGCACTGTTTAATAATATTGCCGCTAGTGTAGTTAAGTTTATGAAACAGTTGTTTGCTAGATTTGGTGTCCCTCGAGCCTTTATCTGTGATAATGGGGTGCACTTTCAGAATTATCAATTTAAATCCCTATTAAAGAAATATGGATATCACCTTAAAACTAGCACTACTCACCATCCTCAAACTAGTGGACAGGTTGAAGTTTCTAATAGGGAACTCAAAAGCATTCTAGAGAAGACTGCAAATGTATCTCGGAAAGATTGATCACAAAAATTAGATAATGCATTATGGGCATATAGGACTGCACTTAAAACACCTCTAGAAATGTCTCCCTATAGATTGGTTTATGGAAAGTCTTGCCACCTCCCTGTAGAGTTAGAGCACCGTGCATATTTGGTTATTCGTACTCTTAACTATGACTTGAAAGTTGCAGGTAAGCGAAAGTTACTCCAATTAACTGAGATAGATGAAATTAGATGGGAATCTTTTAAGAATGCTCGCATTTATAAGGAGCGAACCAAGGCTTGGCATGACAAAAGAATAATAAAGGGAGAATTTAAGGTTGGACAGAGAGTGTTATTATTCAATTCACACCTTAAGTTTTTTCTAGGAAAATTGAAATCCAGATGGTCGGGACCATTCAAAGTCATTGATGTGCGTTCTTATGGAGCTGTGGAAGTTCAAGGGCTTGATGGAAATTGCTTTGTGGTTAACGATTAGAGGCTCAAGATCTATTATGAAGGGGAATCAGTTGATGCACCATAATTAGTTCCTTTAAATGAAGTTTGACATCCTTGCTACGACTTCGTAGCTATAGACGTTAAATTTAGTGCTTGTTTAGAGGCAACCCAATCTTTCTTCTCGTCTTTATTTTTCTCCTTTCTTACAATCTGTTTCATTTTGATTTTTAGGTTTTAAGTCACTTGTGTGGAACTTTTCTCCAAGTCAGACGACAAGAGTCACAATAATTCAAGGAAGTTTCTAACCATTCTTACATTATTATTCCAATGCTTAATTGTGGTGCTTAATTTAAGTGTAGGGGAAGTGCAGAACCTTTAAAGAGTTTGCCTTAATAATAATTTCTGAAAAAAAACATTGATACAGACTTAACCCGGCACCGGGTATATTAAATTAAATTTATACGGCGTCGGGTGTACGGGAGTTAAAAAAAAATTTTTTTTGCCACTTACCCGGTGCCGGGTGGACTCGGATTCTCAGAACCCGGGCTATCTAAAACCATGTCAGACACTTCCTTCTCAGTTTTAACTCTCATCGAAAACCCTTCCTCCACTACCTTACAGTGATTTTGGCCACCCCTTTCCCTTTTACACCCATTTATACTCTTTTTTCAATGGTTAAATCCCATCCCCCTCAAGATCCACCGATTGATTTTCAGTTTTAAGCCCCTTCACCATGGTTGTGGCCATCTTAACATCTAGGGTGAATTTTTCTCTGGCTTTTCACATTTGAGGGAGAGGGTTCTGAGTTTAAGTACTAAATCTTTGAGTTTTGACATCATCTGGGCTTACGGTATGTTCACTTCCTTGGTTTATTTCACTGCTATCACCATTACTGATACAGAATAATATTGAAGAACTTCAAACCCATTTGTTTTGTGCTTTATATCAAATAATCTTCTGGGTTGATTGATTAGAAATAGCAAATGGCTGAAGTAGTGTCCCTGGACATTCTGAGAATTGTTGTGATGTTCTTTCTTTACATTGTTCTCCTCATCTCTTGGGTCTTTCTTGCTTTACATACTTCACTGTAATAAAAACCTCACATGCTTGAGAGGTGATAATGGCTAATCTGTTTCTGATTTACCTTTCGTATGGTTGATGCGTTCTATTTGTGCATGCGTATATTCCTAGTTCTTCCTAGTTTATTGCTTGCTGAGGTGAAAGATATTATCCTGTGCCTTCTGCCTTCTGACTTGCTTGTCCTAGGGTCCTGCTAAACTTTGGTATAGAAAAATGCCCTATGCATGGATACTGATTTGACTGTTTTCCACTCCATTGTGGACCCCATTAGGTGGTACTGATATGCACACTTCCATGTATGCTAGTGTGGTCCACTCTTTTTGTTCTATTATGTCTATTATTTTCCTGGATAGGATCACAGCTAAGGTTGCAACTTATTTCTTTTGGCATTTAATAGGTGACTGTTAATTATGAATTTCACTCTCATATTAGTTATGTAGTTACTCATTTCTCCAGATAATACATGAGTTTGGGTCCTGACTACTTTCTTGATAAGAAATGCACTTAAAGAGAACCTCCTCTTTGTTTTGTAGGTACACATATGGCAAGAGGAAGCTCTTCTCGTGGCAGCCTATCTAGGGCCAGTTCATCTCACTCCGCCGTTGATCCACCTCCACCTCACTCACACCAATTTACAAGCGCGGATAATGAAGCATGGTATAATGCAAGAAAGGAAAGCCCATTTATTTATGAGAAGACTATACATCCAGCAATTGAAGACCAATTTCATCTGAGCCAATTATATCAACGACTTGGATGGGGTGGTATTCTCTTATTGTATGGACCTCACTACCCCGACTTGGTTAAACAATTCTATGCCAACATCGAACATAAGGACTTGAAAACTGAACAGAGCATAGTTTCATTCGTCAAGGGCACTCCAGTAATCATCACACCTAAGCGGTTGTCTCAGCTCTTAGGACTCCCGCAACAGGGCCCTATTTTCAATTCTATTGGAGACTGGATTTCTTTGGACCCTACTTGGACAATTCTCCAAGCCATGAATGATCTTCAGATCTAGTGGCCGTCTACTAGGGGTACTTAAAGGCAAGCTCTTCTCACAAAGTCATTGACCATTCCTCACCGGTTACTTATCTATCTCATGAGCTTTAACATCATACCACGCACAAGCAATCTGAATGAAGTATGATTCACTGACCTGTACTTCCTCCACAAGATGACACACGGTATGGGGAATATCCCAGGGATACCACTGGCCCATATTATTATCCGTTCTATCAGGGAAGTCGTCTAGGCCAAATGCAAAAAGATGGCCTTCTTATTCCCTGTCCTGATTAATGTTCTGATGGAGGCTGCGGAAGTTGATGTGAGTGGGGAGGTCGTCAGAACGCCAACTGATAATGATGTACTATCTGAGAAGACACTTGGCTCCTTGGGATATCTAAAAGTGGATGGGGTGTAGAGAAAAAGAGGTGAAGGACCCCCACAACCAGTTCCCAAAGCACACGATATGGCTGAGGCTGAGGCTGAGGCTAAGGCTGGCCCAGAATAACTAGTTGAAGACCCCGAACCATCACAACCAGCTATCCAGGATCAGTAACTACGACCTAAGCGCATCCTGCTGAAACGCCTTCTAAAGAAGATCACCCACATGGAGAAGACCATTGATGAAATATGACGAGAACAAGTTGAATGTGATAGGAGGGATGAGGAGCATCAACAATGTACTGAGGCGCTGCTACATTAGCTGATCCAGGCTAGATAGCCTCTACCACCATAATTTCGATCATTTAGTTTTTCTTTATCCTAGAGTCTTTCCCTTTCTTTTTCATTTTTTTTCTAATTAAGTAGATTTTTTTTTCTTTTGATTGTCTTTTGATCTGCTTCACCCCTCCCCTCTGAGTTTTTGTATAATCAGAACAGTACTTGAGATGCAGTTGCAGAACAATTATAGAAAACTGAACCACCACCAGCATACGCCAGGGAAGTATTAGTTTTCTTTTCACTTGTTTACCATTTTTAACACTGGGAACAATGTTCATGCTAAGTGTGGGGGGAGCATAAATTAGAAAAATATTAAGTGATTAAGAAATTTTTTTTCTAATTTATTCTTTGCACTTATTTCTATTTTTGAATTGACAATTATCTATCTCCTACTATTTAAGTACAATTGCTATCTTGAAAGTCTTGAGTCTAAGCTTCATTATTAACTAAGTGAGATAGACAACCAATTATAATAAGAAAGGAATCATGAAACCTAAAATTGAGCATTGATAGCTAGCTTATGAGAGGTGAATAAGTAGTCGAATAAGTAGTGTCGCACCCGGAAAAATGCTACGGAAGGAAAAAAGAGAACAAATTTGGTCTTCGAGCGAAAACCGACTTGTGAGGAGTCGCCACCAAAATTTTAAGGAAAATCTTGGGAAATCAAATTAAAAAGCAAAGGATGGTCTGCATGAACAAAGTTGGATTCGGGAGTCGATTGTGTGTGGAGAAGATATTAGGCACCCCACAACACCCGTTCTTAAGAACGTTACCTTACGTTGATTGTGTAAATTAATATGACTTTAAAAATATTTTGGTTTTCCTTTTATTATTCACATGCAAGAATAAGGGTAGAGAAGAATTTAAGAAGATTTGCAAAATTTGGACAATAGAATAAGAAAAATAATTTAGCTTAGAAATTAAGGGGTTTAAAAGAAAAATGAGGAAAAAGAAATTTAATAAAATAAATTGAAAAAAAATAAGTAAAATAAATTAAATTAGGATTGAGGATATTTAAACAAAATGAGGAAAATGAATTAAGAAAATAAATTGAGAAACATTTATTAAATTAAGGGAAAAACGCCAAATAAATCAGGAAATATTTATTTATTTACAAAGGCGGACTTGACCCAGGATCAGAGCCTAGGGCCTACGTACCCTGCGATGGGGATCAAAGTTCACGTAGTTCGGGACTAAAAATGCGTGTCAATTGGTTAATATTTTTTAATTTTTGTAATAAGAGAAAGTTAATGGAAAATAATTTAACTTTTTGCAAACAAAATAATTTTCTGAGATTGAGTTGGTGTGTTTTAGTTTGCGAAAGACAATTTAATTCCACTTACTTACTCTTATTTTATTTTGAAAATATTTTTTTTTCTTTGATTTTTTTTGAAAATGCTTTTATTTGATTTTTTTTGAAAAACCATTGTATTTTGTTTTATTTTATTTTATTTCTTTTTGAAAATTTTTCCTAATAAAGAAAATCAATCTACCTGTTGCAGACTCACAGTCATGCCCGATAGATCAATTCCTTAATTACCTGCAGAAGTTCTAAACTTCGCGGTACAAAGGGTTTATTACATAAGTAAAGCAAGAATTTAGAAAATGCTGTTATTCTCTCATTTTGAGATACTAATTTTGTTATAAATTTAAAATAGAATTGGGAAGAAACTTATTATTTTATCAAAATTTATTTATATACTTATTATTTTTTTTATATAATTATTTTCTCAAGAACGTTATATAATTGATGCATCTACGTGGATTCGCAATCTCATGCGATAACTTAATAAACTTGCATACCTGCGCAGGTCCCAAAAACTCACGTGGTGTAACTGTTAAGTTGGTTATTTCTATTACATGGGAAGAAATTTGAAAATCAACAAATATTATTTGAATAAAGTATTTCATGACATATATATGTTATATTGCAAAGTCATATAGCGCAAAGCTGTTTATTATTTACGCGGGCTGGTAGACTTACACGACAACGTGATTAATGGAGACACCTGCGTGGGCTCGAAAAATCCCACAGGGCGTAATTAAATAGGCAATTATTTATTCACTTTGCTACCTTTTATTTATTTATTAAGAAAACAAACTTTAAGGGCTAAAAAAATGTTGGGACTTACTAGGTGTAATCCCTTGTAATGCACCCATACTCCCCTATGGGCTTCTAGTGGCAGGCCCACAAAACAAAAAATTTTTTTTTGTAGCAGGCCTCTCCACATCAGGCCCCTATGAAAATTGATTAAATTGTTCATCACCAGAATTCATAAGGCCTAACTCGCAAAAGAAATGGGATGGAATATCCACAACATGCGGCCCAGCCCAAAAGAAGAACTATAAAACCCATAACAGACTCCCCTATGATGGGCCCAGATCAGGGTTCACGAGGACAATGAGAAGACATGACTGAAAATGCAGCATTCAGAACTGAAAATGCAAAGGATCCTTCAAAGCATGATCTCTCAACTCACACCACACTCTAACAGCTAACATCAATTGCATAATCACTACCCCGTTCCTTACTTACTTTAGACACACGATACAATTTATCATTGAATTTGGAACGGCTAAAACAGTCACTGGGTTTCCCCACACATCAAACTACATTTTCCTAAACCAATCGGGTATGGAATCTAAGCTCAGGAAATGGTCAATTAACAGAATCACGAGTAGTGCTTAATGGACAATGTCTCCTACAAACAATCCCGAATGTCCTAATTTTCAGTTAAAATTTTCAAAGCTAACAACATCAACAAGATTTGCACAAATCATTCAAGAGACAGTATGAATCATCTAAACCCAGGGCTCCAAAGCTCATAAATAAAATTGCAGTAACTCAGAAAAATAAACATTCATCGAAGTGTAAGGCACAATTGAGATGAGAATTACCCAATCCTGAGTCTCTGCCCCTCAGTTCCCAATTCCTAGCGTACCTTGTCTCAAATTTGGCTTCTTGTCTTCGTTTCCACTCAAAATTGTTCCTTCAGTAGTCTCTCTCGCGTTCTAGCCCTCAAATTTGGTCTCCAATCCTCTCTTCAATTCCTCTCGGCTTTTCTCCCATTTCTTTGTTTTTTCTCGGCTTCGTGTCCTCCTCTTTCCCAAAAAATTTCCGGCTTCGGGTCCCTCAGCTTTTTCGAAGATCCCCTTGTTTTGCTCTCGGTCTCTCTCCTCTGCTCTCTCCCAAAGATCCCCCCATCCGTCTTGGTCTCGGTCTCGGTCCTTTTATAGAGTTCCCCGCGGCTGAATCCCGAGCGTGTGGTCCTCTCCTTTTCTCTTTTCGTGCACGTCTTCGGTTTGTTTTTGTGGCAGCTTTCTGTGTCCTCTCAGTTGCTCCCTCTGCTTTTTCTTTCTCAGCTTCACACTTATCCAGCTTTTCACCTCACTCACGGTTCTCTCCATTCCTTGCTCAGACTTGTTCAGGCTACTTTCGGCTTTCTTTTCTGCGGTTGCCTCTATTCTTGACTCCCTTTTCTCCTTCTGTCTTTTCTTGTTCAGTCCTCAGCCCCCTGTCTTCGTCCAGTCCCGTGTGTCTGCTACTCCCTCAGTTTCATTGCCTTTCTTCAGTTCTTCGCGGCTCCCTCTCTCGTGACTCCCTCGCCTTTTCTGGTTGCCTGCTTTTTGCTCGGGTGTCTGCTGCCCTAAACAACTAGGGCAGCCTTTGGTCCAAGTTTACAAGCCCACAATTGGGCTTGTGACTTCTTGTGCGGAGATGCTGAACGCTGATTCAGCATCTCAGCCCAAAACCACCCCTTTAGTTTTTTTTAGTTTTTTTTTTGCAATTGGTCTTGTGGGCTTGAAATACTGGGCTGCGTTTTAAGCCCTGTATTTTGAAACCTAGAGCATTCCCCATTTTTTTGTA
The DNA here is from genome assembly GCA_026686845.1 of Adenanthera pavonina. Classification (NCBI taxonomy): domain Eukaryota; kingdom Viridiplantae; phylum Streptophyta; class Magnoliopsida; order Fabales; family Fabaceae; genus Adenanthera; species Adenanthera pavonina. The sequence continues at coordinate 43,426,556 of JAIVEN010000001.1, read as the reverse complement.
ATTTACTTTATTTTATTTTTCATTACTATATTTATTTTTTTCTTCTTTTTTCATTATCATTACATATATATTTTTAGAGAAGTTTGCATCAAAATTTTTTTTTTATTTCCATTTTTCCTTTTTCTTTTTTCTTCATATTAATATTATTTTTTGTCATTATCATTATTATTATTATTTTTTATTTTATTATTATTATCTTTCTTGTATCAAGGTCGGACAAAATGGGTTGTTCACAAGTAGGATAGTAAATTATATATTTATTTTTTAACTTGCATAGTTTTAATTAGAATTTATGAATATTATCATTTATAAGACATGACTTAGGAAGCGAAAAAAAAAAGTGTGAAAAATTATCCACTCAAATGGTTTGACCTGTGCTGAGTAACAAGAGGTACGTATCACAAATGCGAGACCTTTGCATCAAAAGGTGCAAATTAAGCTATGAGTGAGTCAAAGGCATCTTTGTGATAAAGTGATGTTAGCTTGAGTAATCAAGGGTACGCATCACAAATGTGAGACCTTCGTGTCAAAAGGGCACATGACGGCCAAAGAAAAGCAACAATCCCTAGATAAAATTGAGGCACAAAATGTGCGGGGAAAAATAACGTTAGAAAATGCCTTGGGGCATGAAATGAAACCTGAGGATCTCCTGTTACTGAATTGACACTCATATGATTTTAAATTGAGATGTTGCAAGTTTTTAAATAAGTATTGTAATTTTCAGTTCACTTGTCTAGCTAGTTATTGACGTTAATTATAGGCTATTTGGCATACACACACCATTGGGTTAATGAATATGAGTAAAAATTTATTGGCTGGATATTAAGTTTAGTATTCCATATATACATTGTACTTTTTGGCTGGATAGGTAGTATGTTGTCCTTAAATTTTGGAAATAGGTGGATGTGAATTTTATGTAGAAAAATTCTTTGATCTCATGCTTAGTGTTTGCTTGAGGACAAGCAAAAGTTCAAGTGTGGGGAGATTTGATGTGTCTATTTTATACCTATAAAATATCCACATTTGATATTATTTTTCTTGAAAAATATTAAGTTTTGACATAAAATTTGCATGATTCTATTTAATTTAAAATATAATTGTATCTCAGGAAAACTTTGAGGATATTTGAGGAATTTGGAGTGAAAGAAGAAGACAAGAAGGTACAAAGGAAAGTCCATTCGCTCCCTATTTATTATCCTCACCCGCAGCCGGGTGAGGAGGCATGAGGCTGCCAGGATTGCGAGTTGACCCGGCACTGGGTCAACCAAAGCATTACACTACCTGCTGCCAGTTGGAGCACAGAGAAGCCCTTTAAAATTGGTCACCCGGCGCTGGCTGGACAAAATAACATCATACGGCGCTGGGTGAAGGATTGTTAAATGAATTTTGAATAATTTTACATGAGGGTTGTATGAAAGATATATATATATATATATATGGGTTTTTAGAATGGAAAAAGGATGTTAGAATCACTATTCTGAGCCTAGAAGACTTATTCCAAATTTTCTGAAGCTTAGAAGGAGTATTTTGAAGGCAAATATGAGAGGATTGAAGGTGTAGTGAAACTGAATCACTCTATTCATCTACTTCTTTTCTTTCTTTAGATTTTATTCGGATAATTTGGGAATTTATTCTTATTTTGATTTTAAGAACCATGTTTATGTGTAACTAATTTTCCCAGTTAGGGATAGGGATGTAGTCTAACTGGGATTGATTAGAGTTTACTCTAAATTATGACTCTTGTTTATGATTGAATTCTTTCAATTTATTTATGTTTAATTATATTTATCTCTTTGGTGCTTCATTGGGGATTTTGTGATTGGCCACCATGAAATTCATTCTATGGGTAAACTTGATAGACTGAAAGGTGAAGAGCAAACCTAAACCTAAAGAGATAGACATAAACAATAATTTTAGAGATAGAATTAGGTGTTTATGGTGATTTTAGTTATAATTTTAAGATTTAATTAGGAATTTTAGTTGCACGAGAGTGAATTAAAATCTAATTAAATACAGATTAATTAACTGAAAGGTAATTAAGATAATTTAGAAATAACTGTCACTATAATTATATAAGGAGTCAAGTTAAGAGTAATTTTAGTTGCTCCAAAAAGATGAAATCCAATTCCCTAACACTCTCAGTGATTGAATTAAAATCAAATAGTTGCTTTTATTATTGTTTTTCTCTTAGTTTAATCTTTGATTAACGTTTCACAAATTGTTTGTCTTGACTGAAATTATTTAATTGAGTAAATCACAACCTCCCTTAAGTTAGACCTCTGGAATACTCCAGAGATATTTTTTTATTACTGCGATCGACCATGTATACTTGCAGGATCCCGATCACTCACGATATATTTTCTTTCTTTTAATAAAGAAAATGGATATTTCTCATTATTTCATTGGACACAATAATAAAGATATATGTCTTGTAGATAGTGCTACAATGTATACAATATTCCAAGATAAAAAATATTTTTCTTATTTAATAATAAGTGATGCAAGTGTCAATACTATAGCGGGTAATTCAAAATTAATTGATGGCTCTCGAAGAGCAATTATAATATTACCAGATGGGACAAAGTATGTCATAGAAAGTGCATTATTCTCTACTAAGTCTCGAAAAAATTTATAAAGTTTTAAGGATATCCCTCAAAATGGATATTATATTGAGACTACAAATGAGAAAAATATTGAATATGTACATATTACAATTATTGTATCTGGAAAGAAGTATGTTTTGGAAAAATTATCTGCTTTATCATCTAGTTTGTACTATACATATATTAGTACAATTGAAACAAATGTTATAGTGAACCAGAAGTTTACTGATAGAAATACTTTTATCATTTGGTATGATCAATTATGTCATCCCGAATCAACTATGGTGCGAAAAATTATTAAAAATTCATATGGACATTTATTGAAGAACAAGAAGATTCTTCAGTTTAAAGATTTTTCATGTATTATATATTCTCAAGGTAAATTAATTATATAAACATCACTAGCTAAGGTTGGGGCTAAATCCCCTGCATTTCAGGAACGTATTCAAGGGGATATATATGGGCCTATCCATCCATCATGTGGACTATTTAGATATTTTATGGTTTTAATAGATGCATCTATAAGGTGATCACATATATGATTATTATCAACTCGTAATTTAGCATTTGCTAGATTACTTTCTCAAATAATTCGATTAAGAGCATAGGTTCCAAATATGCAATCAAGACAATTCATCTTGATAATGCTAGCGAGTTTGGATCACATGCTTTTAATGACTATTGCCTATCAACTAGAATAACAATAGAAAAATCTATTGCATATGTGCATACTTAGAATGGTTTAGCAGAATCATTTATTAAACATTTTCAATTAATTGCTAGACCAATACTTATGAGAACAAAGCTTCCCATTTCAACATGGGGATATGCAATTTTACATGCAACAACACTCATTTGTATTAGGCCAACGAGTTATCATAAATTCTCCCAATTACAATTGGTTTTTGGTCAGAAGGTGAATATTTCCCATCTTAAAATTTTTGGGTGTGCAGTATAAGTTCCTATTGCTTGGAATGCTTCATCATTACAGCACTTAGATCCTTGAACAAAATATTGTGAATTAGAAGCGCAAAAAATAATTCATTTATAGAATATTGCAAATCAATTGCCAGATGGATTTACTGGCCTAAAGAGAATTACTAAATCTTACATTCCAGCTGAAAATGCTCTAATTCGAATTGATGTTCCAGTAGAACAATCAGGTACTGCAAATGAATCCAAGCCACTCTTGAAGTGTGGTAGACCAATCAATTCCAAAGATAAAAATCCTAAAAAGAGGAAAGGAGCAAACAGTCAAGATGGTTTAGTTAAGGAGATTGATCCTTTTGTAGAGGCCCAAGACATAACTAATCAAATGACTCTAGAAGTGGTCCAGATACCTGAAAATAATGAAGAGATCTCGATAAGTTATGTCTTCATGGGAAAAAGATGGAATCGAAAAGATATAATTGTCGACAACATATTTTCATATAATGTGGCAGCTGAGATAATAAATCAAAATGAGGATCTTGAACCAAAATCTATTGAAAAATGTAGACACAGAATGATTGGCTAAAATGGAAAGAGGCAATTCAAGTTGTATTAAATTCACTTTCAAAGCATGAAGTTTTCGGACTTGTAGTTCAAATACCCCAGGGTGTAGAACCTGTTGGATATAGATGGGTATTTGTGAAAAAATGAAATGAGAAAAATGTTGTAAGATATAAAGCACGACTTGTAGCACAAGGATTTTCATAAAGACCTGATATTGATTATGAAAAGACATATTCTCCTGTGGTGGATGCAATTACTTTACGGTATCTAATTAGTTTGACAGTATATAAAAAACTTGATATGTATTTAATGGATATTGTTACTATCTATTTATATGGTTTTTTAGATACTGAAATTTATATGAAAATCCCTGAAGGATTTAATACACCAGAAGCATGTAAAGATTTTTGAGAAAATTATGCAATTCATTTGCATAAATCCTTATATGCATTGAAATAATCTAGATGAATGTAGTATAATCGTCTCAGTGAATATTTATTAAAGTAAGGTTATAAAAATAATGTAATTTGTCCTTGTGTCTTTATCAAAGGAAATGGATCAAAATTTGCTATAATTGCTATATATGTTGATGATTTAAATATTATTGAAACTCCTGAAGAGTTTCAAAAAGCAGTTGATTGTTTGAAGAGGAAATTTGAAATGAAAGACCTTGGAAAAGCAAAATTTTGTCTCGATTTACAAATTGAGTATTTGACAAATAGAATTTTTTTTCATCAATCATCTTATATTAAAAAAATTTTAAAGTAATTTTACATGGATAAAGTATATCCATTAACTACCCTAATGGTTGTAAGATCACTTGATGTTAATAAAGATTCTTTTCATCCTCAAGAAAATGAAGAAGAACTCCTTGGTCATGAAGTACCATATCTTAGTGCTATAAGTGCATTAATGTATCTTGCTAATTTAACATGACCTAATATTGCATTTGTTGTAAATTTATTGGCAAGATTTAGTTCTTCTCCAACAAAAAGACATTGGAATGAAGTTAAACACATATTTCTATATCTTAAAGGAATTATTGACATGTGGTCATTTTATTCATATAAATCTGGATCACAATTGATTAGCTATGTAGATGCAGGGTATTTATCTGATCCACACAAAGCTCGGTCCCAAACAGAATACTTATTTACATGTGGAGGTACAGCTTTATCTTGGCACTCAACAAACCAAACTTTGGTTGTTACTTTATCAAATCATGCAGAGATTATTGCAGTGCACGAAACAAGTCAAAAATGTGTTTGACTAAAGTCAATAATCCAAGATATTCTAAGAATGTGTGGTCTACTTCTTGAGGAAAAGATTCCAACAATACTATATAAAGATAATACAACATGTATGGCTCAGTTAAAAGGAGGATATATAAAAAGAGATAGAACGGAGCATATTTCACCAAAATTCTTTTTCATTTATGATCTTCTAAAAAGTGATGATATAGATATTCTACAAATTCGTTTATGTGATAATCTTGTATATTTGTTTACCAAGACACTATCAACTATAACATTTGAGAAGTTGGTACATAGAATTGAGATGCGTCGACTCGGAGGTATAAAGTGATGTGAATATCAGGGGGAGTAAATGCTACGCTGTACTCTTTTTCCCTTTCCAAGTTTTTATCCCACCGGGTTTTTCTTGATAATATTTTTAATGAGGTAGTTTCAATATTGTGTACTCTTTTTTCTTTATTAGGTTTTTATTCCATTGGGTTTGTTCTATTAAGGTTTTAATGAGGCAGAATTTTGTTATGGTCATCCAAGGGGAAGTATAGTAAATATTATAATAATTGTGTGGATGTCCATAACCCCCAACTATTGGTATCATCTATCTTTAATATCTTAAACTTCATAACCTCCTTAAGTTTAATGTCCTACACTCTATAACATTTATATTGAATGACTTTTAGGGGTTTCTTCATAGTTAATATACTATAACCTACAAATGTGTAACATTATGCCATTATATTCTAATTTATATTTTTGTAATCCTTGTGTAAGTTTTTAATGGTTTGAAACTTATAAATAGAGTGCATATACCTTGTGTTTATATACTTTGAAAGGGAATATGAAAAACTCTCTCTACTTTATATTCTTCATATCTCTTTTCTTAGTAATCTCTATTTTTTTGTTCATCTTTTTTTTCTTTAGTTTTATAACAATACTTAAGTTTTGTCCTTTTTTTCACATGGATTGTCGTTTGGTATATTAAATGATTCAGTACTGATATAATAAATAATATATATTAACATAATTATACATTGGAGGCACTAGGGAATGCTTTGTTAAAAAAAAAAAAAGACACCAGTGAATACAAAATCTCTTTTATTTATTGGCCGAAGGAACAATAAAAACTCTTTATTAATATACTATATATATATATATATATATATATGATACTACTTCTTTTTATACTTCTTGTGATCAAACCGCATATTAAGGGCATTTTGTCAAAGATTCAACTTTTGTACTTGCAATTTGAATTGGCGCTCCGATTTTTTCTTTTCAAACACTGAATAGAAAATTTATTTGTTAGCCAATGTGTTAAATTAAATTACATAAATTTGAAAGACAAACAAAATCAAGTATATGTTATAAATCTGAATTACTTTCTTAATATAATTATATGATTGGGTTAGATTTCAGCATTATCATACCCAAATGAAGTAATTAAATATAATTTTTTCATTCATAATACTTGAGCTTATGACATTTCTTAACTAGTGTTGAATCCTTTATCATTTAACCTAATCATCTTGGTAAATCTTAATTGAATTTTTTTAAGGGTATATTTGGTTTCACTTTTGGATAGTCTATAAGTATTTTATTGGCCAAAATAAATTATAACTCAAGCAAGTCAAACAAAAATTTGAATAATCAATTATAACCTCAGAAGCGTTTTTTCTGGGAAGCAATATTTTCTTATTTCTACTTTTCTAAAAGTGTTTTTACTTTAGAATTAAAAAGCCTAAAAGTACTTTTAATTGAAATTATATAAATATAAAATTGCTTTTAAGAGAAAAAATTTAAAATTTAATTCTAAATTATGCTACATTAATTCAATTCTATTTAAAATTACTTATATAAACTCTAATCCAAATATGCACTAAATATACTCTAACATTGTGACACATTTCAAACATCATGCAAATACATAGAATCTATGCTATTTATTTATACATTTATATGTATATATACTTTATATACATATAAGAAGTCATTTATATGCATAGATACATAGAAAAATATAGATATAAATGTATTTGTCTATGTATCTATATCTATTAATCTATAAAAACTCTAAGAAGTCACTCAACTTAAAGAACCATACTTGACTGTTTTGTGGATAGGATGAGAAACAAGACTGTATTCTTAAATGGGAAAATCTGACGAAAGAACCAAAAAACACATGGATATTTGTATTCAAATTCCTAAGATTTTTAAAATTACTAAGAAATCTCTGGACCTTTGTGTGCAATATAAAAAATGTCCCTAACCTTGAGTCTCCAATAAGGATTTTGTGTGAGGTCTTCACTCTCTAATGTAAATATTTCAGTTATGAATTCCTTATGCCTTATCTGATTTACGCAAGTGTTTGTGAAGGAAGTGGATGAAGAAATAGAAATGGAAGTAAGTTCTAAAAGTGTGTGCAATATGACCATGAAAATGTTGTATAAATTTTATTTAAAATGTGTAATTATGGTGTTAAATTACTAAAATACTCTTATCACATTTAAAAAACATTGAACAGATTTTTGCAAACCACCATCATCCTCCATTTCAACTAGCCAAATCAATTAAGAAAAAATCCAGAAAACAAAATAATCACACAATCTTTTTTTTTTACTGGAATTGAAAATCTGAAAGGGATGGGACTTAGCGAGCAAAATCACACAATTGCAAAAAAAAATCGAAGAACTCAAATTGAAGAATGCGACGAATCCAAATCAGAGAATGCTTGAACCATTGTGGAATGCTTAAGCCAATAACAATTTGGGTTGAGAAGAACCCAAATCGAAGACCATGCCATCGAAGCTGTCACCATCGATGAAGTGGAAAAGAGTTGCCATTGTTGGAGGAGAAACCATAGCCATCCTCGGAAGAGGACACTAAGTGGAATAATCAAACATATTCACCAAGAAATCAAACCAAGATCATTGTGCCATTGGTCGAGTAGGGAGCAAGAACCATTTAACGAAGCACTTCAAATTACCGAAGGTGATTACAGATTTGAACATGTGGGAGAAGGAGGATGTGAATAGGTTTAGAAATGGAGAAAAGGCATCTTCATCACTCATCATTGCCACTGTAGGGCAGGGTAACCGTCACTGGAGTTGGATGTGTTATTGTTAGCGTTGCTCATTACCACTGTTGTTGGGAGGGCTAACAATGCTGTCACTTGGACCACCAAGGGTGGGATGCAAATGAGGGCAAAATAGTTATGAGTTGAGACTCCCATAGAAGTATGTAGACTTCCATGGCTTGAGGCAAGAAAGTCACTTCCATCGTTTTTGATGGAAGTGGCTTTCATATGGAAGTAGCTTCATGATTAACAAACATCCTAATTTTGTATTTCCATGATCATTTCCACTTCTGCCTTCAGACTTTTGTCATATCAAACAAGTCATTAGTATCACTTATAATTTTTTTGATGTCAATGGTAAATGACAAGCATTTTTTTAATTTAAACTTTGACTTATTTAATTATCATTAATTAATTCAAACTTTTCTTTTCATTATTTAATAATAATTAATTTATGAGATTAGAATATAAATATTAAAATATTCAAATTTACAAAAAATGAAAATTATAATCAAATTAAGATATAACATAGAATAACAATAAAATATAGATACATAAATAAGTATAATTAGAAATAAAATAAAACTAAGATAAATTGTGAGAAATACAAGTTTTTTTGTCTACCAAAACACAGTTATGAGTATTACTGACAAAAATCACAATACAACGACTATTTCAGAAAACCAAAAATAGAAATGTCAGGATCAGAAATCAACAACTCTTTAATCTCCAAAAGCAGCATCAAACATCTCCAATCACCATGAAACATTATACAATTCTACAAAGAAAATATAAGTTGAGAGATCCAAATCCATCATTTGAAGTGATCATAAGAGATTACAAGTCCTCTTATTATATCAATTAATTACAAGTTATCTTTTTTTTTTTTTTAACTCAACCACCGTGGATTGGTTGCAAATCCCCTGGTTTGAATTCCGTAGTATCAATCGTAAATTTCCTTGTGCCAGTTTTAGATGGCAATTCACTCACAAAATTTGTAATTCATTTTTATTTTTTCTAAATATATGATTTCTATGCATAATTTATATTTATATGACTTGGACATTATATATAAGTTATATAATATATTTATTATTAATATATAATCTTAATTAATATATATATTATACAAATTTTAAATAATTAAATAGTAATAAATATATTAATATGAAAAAGAAATATTAAAAATATTATTATATTTATTTCAAGGTATCTTTATTTCTATATCTATATTGTATTATTATTCTATATTATATTTTAATTGTATTTTGATTTTATTATATTTTTCTAGTTTTAATAAATTTGAATATTTTAAGTATTCATAATCTCTTTTCACAAGTTGATTATCATTAAATAATAAAAATAAAATTTTGAATAAATCAAAATCAAGTAATTTTACAAGTTTAAATTTAAAAAAACACTTTATCAACGAGAAATTTACAACTGAATTATTTTTGTTAGAGATCTTGTTGGAAAACATGCCATTGCCAGACTTTGATGCATCACTCAAGCGGGAGGAAGGAAGGTCAAGATTATTTCCGACATTTTACATCTTTTTCTCAAACAAAAACCTAGAACTTCTCACTGTAGTTTTTAAAATTTTAGATCTTCCCTTATTAAATTGAATAATGCAACTCATCGGAATTTGTGCAAATATGTTCAGTTTATACTTTATAGTAGTATTTTTTTTTTGGTAAATCATTTGGTTTATTATACATGTATTTGCCTATGCTTATGAAATATTAATTTCAATCAATACTTACTTTAGTCCAAAATATAAATTCTATTTTTAAAGCTTATTTTTATCCTAAATATAAGTCTAATTTGATAATTTATAGGGTATTAAATATTCTTTTTCTTATTTTATCCTTATTTATAATTAAATGTAAAAGAGATAACATATTTTAAATATAATACATTAAATATTGATACTATTAAAAAATAATATATTTTTTTGACAGATTTAATAAGTAAAACAACCTATTTTGATTTATATGTAATTAATCAAGCAGAATTTAAATTTTGGATTGGAAGGAGTATAGTATAATATAAAGTAGAATGAAGTTACATTGCTCCTAAGACAAACCATGCAACTCCATCTTGAACTCCATGCCTTTGTTTTTCTTTCTTTTTCTATTTGGGTGGATACTATTTTTTGTGGATGGGGAATCAGTGATAAGATTTTTTTTTATAATTCAATATCTTTTAAAATGAAATAAAATGTTGTTTCGTGTTTTTTTTTTTGCATATGCAAATCAACAAAAATCTAGCTTTTATTATTTTACTCCCCACCAATATTTTTAGTTTGAGTATGTGTGAGAAATTTAAAATAAAAGTATCTACAATGTCCTATATTATTTAATGATTTTCTCAACTAATATGAAAAGTTTTAAAACAAATAAGTGTCAGTATATGCTTCTTCTATCTCATATTATAAAATAAAAAATGAGATTTTTCTATTTCATATTATAAGGTGACATAATTTTATTTATTAATTTTACCCTTTATTAATGTATTATCTAGTATTATAAATTGTATTGAGTGATAATATTTAATAGGAATAAAATAGATATTTTTAAATTTTTTTAAGAATTTAAGAATATTATATTCTTTTATTAACATACATAAAATTCTATTTATTATCTTATAATATGGATGAAAGAAGTAATACATTACTCTCTTTAGTATTAAATGTAGGGCCATAAAAAGTAGTATTTATTATAATTTTTAAATAATATTTTTATTTAATATATATAGAGAAATTAAATGAGGATGATGTTAAAAAATTAAAATAATTAACTAATTTTAAGATTTATTTTTAATTCACATTGATTATATTAAAAAACAGTGGGAGCAATTAACAAGGCACTAAAATCCTTGCTTGACGAGTTGCAAGTAGAAGAAGTCAAAAATGTAAAACAGTAACAGAGATTATGTCATCAAAAACACGTGCGGACACGCTTGAAGTCTGATCAACTTTGGCATACTCTAGCGGCAGAGAAAGCCCTTATTGTTCTGCTCAATCAATCAAGGATCAAGTCAAGCACGCTCACGTTCGAGCGCGTGAGATTTAATCCTACGGCTTACGTGGCCAATCTTACCGGCATCTTCCTTTTCAGTGTGCAGCTCATGTTCGGCTCTCCTTCTCCCCATTGCTGTAGGGCCAACAAATTCGCTTCCTTCTTTTGTACTGTAGTCTGCAAACACCAACCAACGTGCCAAAACCCATTCTGCTTATTATGTGTTTCATTGTAAGGAAACAAACCCCGTGCTGTTGTAATTTTTTTAAAAAGTTTAAATTTTAAAATTTATATAAATTAATTTAATCAATATATCAATGTCATCCACATATTACATATTTTATAAAAGTGATGCTATTTTTAAGTAAAAAATAGTGTGACTTATTTTTTTAAGTTAAAAACCATTTTAAATGTTATAAAAACAATATTATTTTTAATGTTATTTTACTATTTATTTATTTTAAAACCCACAGTGAGTAGGAAAAATTTAAGTAATCCATGATTATGTGCACGGGAAGTTCTTAAATTTTATTAAAATAAAAAATCATGTTACACTATAGATTTTTTATCCTAAATAAGAGTCTTGTGTGGAAAGTAAGTTATGTATTCAAATTCTGCTCTTAATATGCAGATTTTATTAATGGATATTTTATAAGTATTTTTATAGGCATGTCTTAATCCTCGTAAATCCTATGACTTTTTTTTTGGCATAATAAATCCTTTGACTTTTACTTACCTAAAACCCTTAATTTTTTATTAAAAAAAGAATAAAAAAAGTAAGGAAGAATAATAGGACCCAAGCTCAGTAAATGTTGATCAATAGAACCCAAACCCGGTGGTTTATGGATTCGGGCTTTTACACTCATGAATTGATTAGTGGTTGAATTGATTCCATTAACTAGAGCTATCAAAACGGATCAAGTCCGATGGACTGGTCTAAAAAGCTCGAAAAAATCAATGAGTTGGGTCTCATTTTTTAGAATTTACAGGCATTTCGGGCTTTTTGGCCCGAGCCCATTAAGCCTGACAAAAAACAGGCCAGCCCATACGGGCTTCAGGCTGGCCCGAGAAACTCGTTTAAAAATTTTTTTTGCTTAAAATGATAAAATCTCCCGTGTGTCCATCAATGTTTGAGGAGTGAGAGGGAGGACTGAGGCTGTCTCTGAGCACTGAGTTGAGTGATTAGTGAATAGAAAAGAAAACCCATTGAATTCAAATCCCTAATTCCTAAATCAATTTCAATCTTTCAGTTTCAGATCTGATCCACTCTCACACTCACTCCCTCCCTCCGTCAGTCCGTCACTCTCCTCTCCGGTCTCCTCTTGTCTTTGCCTCTTCGGATCCGACTTCCTCTTCTAGAGTTCCAGTTCCAGACTTCCTCTTCCAAAGTTCCAGTTGACTCAACTTCTCGACCTTGTGACCGAAAAGCAGTAGCAAAGCGTGACCACTGCTGCACTACACTGACCTCATCTTGGGTTCTCCATTCTCGGCGTCTCCTTCCTAGTCGTCCGTATCTGGTGCCATCGATCATCGTGCGTGTGTAAGGTGCTGTGTGCAAGCCTTCCTTCGATTCTTCACTACTTCTTGCTCTATCGCCCATTGGTTCTGCCAAGTTTGAAGTCTCATGTGTGAGCGTGAACTACCGAGCTTCAGGTTTGATTCTTTATTGCTTCTTCCTCCATTGCCCATCAATTCTTGCAACTTTCAAGTTCCAAGTTCAAAGTTTTCTGGGTGAGCTACTGAGCTTCGGCCTTCGAGTTCATCTGCACTTCTTCTTCACTCTTCCTTTATTTATACTTGTTTTTGGGTTGTGAATGATTTGGTTGGCTCTGGTTGGTCTTTTATTTTCTTGGCTCTAGACCTCTAGTTAGAACAAGATGAATCAATTGCTGCTTCAAGTCAAGATTTACCTCTCCCTTATTTTAAATTTCAATTTATTACTAATTAATGAAATTGTCTTCTTCTATCTCATTAATTAGCTACCAGAATGATTTAGATGCAAAGTTAGCTAATTAGCCTTGTTTTTTTTTCCTGTTACTGTCTTGAAGGCTGCAAGTCTCTATCTTGAGTTTCATATTAGTGTTAAGTGTTAGCTTCAATTTATCTAATTAGTCCATTTTTCTGTTCAAGAATAATCTTGCAAGTTTTTTAGCACCCTTTAGAAATTAGGATTCTATGATTATAGTTGGTGTCTTGTTGAATAGTTTTCGAATTTTTATGCCTTTTGGTTGTGAATTTATATTATTTTTATATTATAAATTTGAATTCTATAATTTTGGTTATGAAAAATTGAAACAGGGGAAAAAAAGACCGTAGGACCGCGGGTTGGCCCATGGCCCTCATCATACGGGCTCGAGCCTAAAAAAGTGAGCTCGTTTAAGTGATTGGGCATTTTGGGCCGGCCAAAATTGGGCCCGGCCCGACCCGTTTTGACAGCTCTACCACCAACGGAGCCTGATGGCAATTACAGAGAAGCAAGGAGGCATTGTCAATTAAGAATTAACATAAGAATTAGGGATTTTCTTCCTTCTCACACCGAAACAAAACAAAAAAAAAAGAGAAAAGAATTAGGGATGTTAGTTTATAAGGGTGTTTTGGTTAAAAAAATTTACAAGGGCGTAAATTATTATTAATATAATTCATTAATTAATATCATCAAAATAACACTTGCATGACTAACAAACATAGCTGGTTGGGAGCTATGCTATCTTAAATAATAATTTTAAGATTAAGTTCTGAATATGTAGCTATGTTAAATATTAACGTTATTAAACAAGTTGTAAACCAACCCATTGGTTTGGTTACAATAGCCTTTTTATAATAAAAATGCTACTAGACCTAACTAAAAGTCGACAAAAATAACGTAGTGAAACGAGTTGTAAACTAACTAGTTCATTTGGTAAACAATGTTGTTTTTATTTTATATTAAAGAACATGCTTAGTCATCTTGATCACGTTAAAGGAGGCTATATGATAGTTGGAGGGCTAAAATTGAGTTATTTTCCCCTTGAAACAACAAAAAATGTGAAAATTTCTATATCCCACATGGCTTGTATTAGCCGCTTCAACTCTGATAATTAGCAAAGGATATCTTAGTAATCATTCAACCAAGAACAAAAAAAAAGTTTTAGTAATCAAAACTCGCTTGTGAGATCACACAACTCAACATTTATATTCGCTACATGATATCTCCTATGCCTATATTCAAATCAAACAGAACTGTGTTGTTTTCCCATATTAAACAATTGGTTTATTCAAAGATTACAGATGTAAAAGTTCTCTACCTTTCACATATTAATATCAATTATTAATATAAAACAAAAAGTATAACAAATCACATCATTCATAAGTGGCAAAAAATATAATTCATTTTATCTAGAAATTATTTTGGGGGCAAAATTTTCTTTTTCAACAATAATAGGAGGCAATAAATAATGGGAGGGAGGAACTTCTTCATCCCATATTTTTAAACCTCTTTTTCAAAAATTTTCCTCTGACATTTTTGTTGTTGTTTTTCTTATGGAAGAGAGAAGGGGGAGGGGAGACCATCCCTCATAAATTTAAATTCTAGGTGTGTTTTGTAGTTATTTCTAACTCAATTTGAATTGATTTAAATATGATAAATTTTTTAGTTGAAGTTAGCAGGTTAAGATAATGGATGTTCGAAAAAAAAATCCCTTAGTTTAATGTAGTATTTTTTTTTTGCCTGAAGTTCAATATAGTATTAATAAGTGTAAATTGATATTTTTAAATCTAAAGTCTGATATTTGGTACTTTAAAATAATTATAAACTTTAATTCATTTTAAAATAAATATTACTCATTCTTGATTTATTGATATAATTTTCGTTTATAAAAACATTCTCCTCCAATGAATTTAAAGTCCTCTGAAGGATAATTTATAATTTTCAATATAAAGTAAAACTAAGTTGTTGGATATAATTTGTGTTATTTTTTCTTTACTGGAATAGTCTATGTTAGCCACAAAGATTGACCATTGAGGATCAGTCCCATGTGCCATCACTCAAGTCGTAAATAATTGGCCCTCGCCCTTCGAAGAAAATTTTCAAAGCTTTGATCATGAAGTCGACCAGAAAAAAATGGAAGGCGTTGAATTGTCACTACGGATTTTATCTTTTCACAATCATTAGGATGTAGTGTTAAATCCCAATATTTTAATGAGCGCCTTTGTCACTCCCTGTCTCTATCTCTGTCTATCTACTTAAAGTTCTCTATCTCGTCATTTTGGTATTTGCACATATTTTGGATGATCTACCATTTGCTTTGAATCTCTGGCATTAAAATTCAGATCAATTCAGGGAAACCCGAGACCGTTTTGGCATTTACGTTTCTTTGAAGCATTTCCCGCGAATTCCCATGTTATTTACTGCCTTGCCATTATTTTCCATTTCTATCTGGTTTCCTTAAAGAATTTTGACTGACGCAGCTGAAAGGCTGGAAAACCCACAAATATTTTATTACTCTTTTTGGGTTTCTGCTCATAGATTCATGGGTCATTCTCAATTCTTTCTTGTTTTACTTTTATCAACTTCTGTTGAAATTTGTTTAGCTTCCTCCCCTATCGAAGATCAAGAGAGAGATAAGATAACTCATTTACCAGGACAGCCAAAAAATGTTGGATTTGCTCAGTACTCTGGTTATGTGACTGTTAATGAGCAAGCAGGGAGGGCATTATTTTATTGGTTAATTGAGTCACCCGCAAGTCGTGGACCTGAGTCCAGGCCCCTTGTTTTGTGGCTCAATGGTGGTCCTGGATGCTCCTCTGTTGCTTATGGTGAAGCTGAAGAGATTGGCCCTTTTCGAATTAATTCTGATGGGAAGTCACTTTACTTGAATCCATATGCTTGGAACAATCGTAAGTGGAACTTCCTACCCTCAGCAGTTTCCTCTATGGATAAGAGTTCTTTATTTGTTTGCTTTAATTTTTTTCTCTGATAAAAATATAATATGTTGATGAATATTTTTGAGGTTATTGCTGAGCTGTAATGAGTCTTCCTTTTTCATGTTTTTATTAGAGAATCTATTGCAAACGCATAAGCAACTTTACCCAACTTTTTTCCTTTCCCCTTTTCCCCCTGCAATATATGTTAAATGCTCATTTGTTTTGGCATTTTCAGTGGCAAATATACTTTTCCTTGAGTCTCCTGCTGGTGTTGGTTTTTCATATTCCAATGAAACATCAGATCTGTATACAGCGGGTGACCAGAGAACAGGAAGTATAGTTGTAATATTTGTTAGAGTAACACTTGCTTTATGGAGGATGAATGATTTCTGCGAGTTTTGCCTGTTTTAGTCAGTATCAGATGTTTTTGATATGTTCTGTGAGATTGTAATCTGGGTCGTTTTACTTTGCAGCCGAAGATGCTTCTGCCTTTCTTGTTAATTGATTTGAAAGATTTCCTCAATACAAGTATAGGGATTTTTACATTGCTGGAGAAAGTTATGCAGGTCCTTCAATTTATATATATCAGCTTTTTTCTTTGAGGGATTTTGTTTGTAGAACTAATAATTGACTGCTTTGTTTTTATAATTTCTGTTCAGGTCACTATGTTCCTCAGTTGGCTCAACTTGTTTATCGAAAAAATAAGGGAGTCGAGGAGCCGATTATAAATTTTAAGGGATTCATGGTGAGATTGTAAGATGCATGAAAACACTGAAAACATTGATGATTTTTAAACCTCTTATGTTGATGGAGAAGCCACTAATGGGTGTCAATTTTCACCTTCTGAAGGTTGGAAATGCTGTCACTGATGATTACAATGATTATGTTGGCACATTCGAGTACTGGTGGACCCATGGTTTGATTTCGGATTCCTCATATAAGATGCTGCAAATTGCCTGTGACTTTGGGTCCTCCCAACATCCATCAACACAATGCATGGAGGCCCTAAAAGTTGCAGTTTTAGAGCAGGGAAACATTGACCCATATAGCATTTATACAAGGCCATGCAATGATACTGCATCACTCAAGCGCAGCTTGGGTGGTCGCTATGTAAGCCCTGTAACCAACTCATTCAGTTTACTTGAAAAGCATGATATGTCTACATGCCTGGCACGCTGTTGAATTTGAAAATGGGAATAATGTATATTACAATAGAAAATGCAGGCAGGACACTAGCTTCTTACATCTGTTTTTGCACTGGAGAAGTTTCGATCAATGAAACTTCCTCCGGAGTATTCTTTGGTAGTCAGAAGGTTTCTGAATTTCTGTCAGTGGTGGAAGCCATGGAACTTAAACTAGTGGGGAATGTTATGGAAATTTGGGATGTCTATTGTATTCTTCACTTTGCAGGACTTTTAATGGTGTGGGTATTATATTTTACTCCCTACATTTTGCAATTTATAGGTTTTCAATCCTGAATGCAAGCAAACATTCTTCAATGTTCTAAAATCTTCTGAAGACATATGGATTTGGGCTTAGTTTGGATTTTTTTTAATCAACTAGTTTCAAATTTTGGAATTTGAAAGTCATTCTCCTTGGTCTTAGTTATCCTGTCTTCAGTTTTCATTTATTTCTGTCATATCTGTCTCCTGCCATCAATTCCTGGGTAGCTATAAAACATCACTAATGCTACTGAAGATAATATATGATAATTCCAGAACATGATCTCACCTGTTATGGTTCCCCCTGACTAAGACAAGATCAGCCCCAATGAAAGGAAATAAATGAACAGAAAGAACGAAGAAGTGATATTTTAAGGGCAGAAATCTTCTACAGGAAGTAAGTTGTGGAATTTTCTGCTTAGTCATGTAATTTTAGTGCAACTGATTTGATCCATCCTTTAACATTTCAAATTAATAATTTCTCATTTGGTGTTAGATTTTACAATGTGAAGATATCCGTCTTGACTGTTCAGTTGATTTATTTATCTTTTCTTAATGCTTATCTTTGACTTCCAAACCCAGCCGTGGATGTCTCGAGCATATGATCCTTGTACTGAGAGATATTCAGACTTGTATTTCAATCTTCCCGAGGTTCAGAAGGCACTTCATGCCAATGTAACTAATATCCCATATTCATGGAAAACATGCAGGTATACTAATACGAACTTATGTAAGATTTGAGATGTCCTTAAGAGATCTATTCTTTTAGAATTTTGACTTTAGAATTTTCTTTACAATGACATTGTCGGGAACTACTGGGCGGGTTCTCCACTCTCTATGCTTCCATTATATCAAGAACTCATTGGTGCTAGTCTCAAGATATGGGTATACAGGTGCGCTTATCTATATTTTGTTATTTTGTTACTCTAATGCTAATAATGAGTTTTGTAATTGACTAAGGGCCCATTTGGTTGTCAGTTAAGCAAAAATGAATTTTGGTAGAATTGGTTTTGAAATGTGGTTATAAAAAAAATTGGTTTTAAACAAACGTGTTTGTGTTTGGATGATTTATTTGAAAATTAATTTTGATAAAAGTGATTATGTTTAGATGATTTTACACAAAAGCAGTTTTGGTTGTATAAAATTTTTTCCAATTTTTAATAGATAAATTTTCTTTTTTAATACCTATTTAATAAATATATATATATATATGTGTGTGTGTATATATGTTTTTTTAAAAAAATAAAAGTCTAAAATTATTTTCTAGTATTTTATTTTTTTTATTTTTTATCATTTTGACTTATAATTTTTCTCTAAATTGAGTTTAAACTCTATCTCATGATTAATTTAATTTTCTTGGACTAAAATTTAATCTGCATTTATTTAATTAGAAATATAGTCTATCTAATATAACATTTTCTTACAAGTCATGGTCCATAAAGATTAAAATTTTGATGAGATATTTTAGTTATTAGATAAAAGAAATTTTAAGGGAATTTAATTTTTCAAGATTCACTATTTTTTTCTTATTTTTATTAATTCATTTTTATCTCACTTCGAATATCAATATTTGTAATTTTGTCATATTGATAACTCATTCCCCAATGGAGAAGCAGCCTTGGGCCTCCTTCTGCTAGAACCCAGTTTTGTTCATAAAATGAGTTTCTACCGCACTGGAAAAAAAGACCCAAACACATTCCAAAATACCTTGAACTTGGTTCTAGCCCAAAACTTGGTTCCCACTGCATAACCAAACAGAGCATAACATTAATAGGAAATCATTCTAGTGTATAGACAACAACAACAATATTAGCCTTATCCCACTAATGTGAGGTCGACTACATGAATCATATGACACCATTGAACTCTATCAAACACCATCTTCTCAGACAAATCATTTTTTAAGAGGTCATTCATCTTAGTATTCTTTTTGGTCTTCTTCTACGTCTTTTGATAGGGTTCCAAGCCATTTGATCAACTCTCCTCACTGGCTCCTCTTGCCTTCTTCTTTGTATATACTCAAACCACCTTAAACGATTTTCTACCATTTTCTTTTTGATAGGTGCTACTCCAACTTTCTTTCGCATACAGTCATTTCATATCTTATTCAATTTTGTATGAACATACATCCATCTCAACATTCTCATATCTGCTACTCCCATCTTATGCTCTTATTGTCCTTTTAAAGCCTAACATTCACTACCATATAACAACGCTGTTCTTATAGCCGTTCGATAAAATTTTCCTTTAAACTTTGTATGTATCTTACGGTTACAAATAACACCTGATACTTTTCTCCACTGTAGCCACTCAGCTTGTAACATCTCCATCAATTTCTCCATCATTCTGTAAAATCAACCCCAAATATGTGAACTTTGACATCTCTGGAATAATTTGCTCTTCAATTTTTACCTTTAAATCATTTCTAACTTGCCTCTTATTAAATTTGCAATGCATATGTTCCATTTTACTTTTACTCAGGGGGAATCCTTTTGATTCCAAAGTGTGTCTCCATAACTCAAGTTTAGAGTCGACTTCTTCTCTAGAGTCCTCAATTAAGACAATATCATCTGCGAAAAGCATACACTTTAATTTCTTCCTGTATTTGTTTTGTTAAAACGTCTAAAACCAAATCAAACAAATATGGACTCAAGGAAGATCCTTGATGTAAATTTATCCTTAAAGGGAAATCATTTGTCTCATCTCCAAGAGTTCTCACACTTATTGTTACTTCCTCATACATATCCTTTATGACTCGAATATAAGCCACACAAACACTTTTCTTCTCCATTACTTTCAACAATACATCTCTTGGTACTCTATCATAGGTTTTTTCCAAATCAATGAAAATCATATGCAAGTCTCTCTCTTTATTCGGGTATTTTTCAATCAAACCATTTAATAAATAAATAGCCTCTATTGTGGACCGTCCTGGCATAAATCCAAATTAGTTTTCCAAAATACGAGACTCTTTCCTTAACCTATGCTTAATTACTCTTTCCCAAAGTTTCATAGTGTGACTCATGAGTTTTATCCCCCGATAATTTGCACAATTTTAAATATCCCTCTTGTTTTTGTATATAGGCACTAAAGTGCTTTTTCTCCATTCCTTTGGCATTTTCTTAGACCTTAAGATCTTGTTAAATAACTTAGTGAGCCACAAAACTCTCTTCTCTTTTAAGCACTTCCAAATTTCGATAAGAATACCATTAGGACTAACAGTTTTACCGCTATCCATTCTCTTAAGAGCTTTTTTTACCTCTCCAACCCAAATCCTATAATAGAAGTTCAAATTCAAATCATTTTCGTGAGTTATTAATCTTTTTGTATCAATAATCATATCCAATCCATCATTAAAAAGTTTATAAAAGTAGCTCCCCCATCTTTCTTTGATATCATCATCTGTAATCAAAACTTTTCCTTCCTCATCCTTAATGCATCTTACTTAATTCAAATCTCTTAATTTTCTTTCCCTTCTTTTGACAATTTTGTAAATCTTACGTTCACCATTCTTAGTTCCTAAATTCTGGTAAAATTCCTCAAAAGTTTTAGATCGAGTCTCACTCACAGCTTTCTTAATCTCTTTTCTAGTCAACTGATAACATTTCCAATTTTCATTGTTATTGCACAAATGCAAGGCTTTAAAACACTCTTTCTTATATTTGACCTTCTCCTTGATACTCTCATTCCACCACCAAAATTCTTTATCTTTAGGTCCAAAACCTTTGGATTCACCCAGAATTGCTTTAGCGATATCCCTGATTCTTTTAGTCATCTCTTCCAATAAAATGTTAGTACTTCCTTGCGACTCCTAATTGCCTACCTCTAGAACTTTTCTTGTAAAGGTCAATTGTCTCTCACCTTTTAGTTGTCATCACTTGATCCTAGGATTTAAGGCTCTTCAACTTTTCAATTTACGGTTCTTAACCAACACATCAAGGACCAAGACCCTATGTTGTGAAGTTAAGCTCTCACCAGGGATTACTTTGCAGTCTTTACAAGCTCTTCTATCTGAATTCCTTACCAAAAAGAAATCAATTTGCGACCTTTGAGCTCCACTCTTATATGTGATTAAATGCTCCTCCTGTTTCTTGAAATAGGTGTTTACAGTCATGAGATTATAAGCCATTGAAAAATCAAGAATGGAATGCCCCTCCTTATTTACTTCTCCAAAATCATAACTTCCACAGGCTCCCATATATTACCTTATCTCTTTTCTCATATGACCATTAAGGTCTCTCTCAACAACAATATTTTCCTCTTGTGGGACATTTCGAACCAAATCTTCTAAATCTTCCCAAAATTTTTCCTTAATATGTGATTTCAACCCAACTTGAGGTGCGTAAGTACTAATAACATTGAAAGTATCATGCCCAGTAGTCAATTTTAAGGATAAGATCATATCTTCAATCCTTTTGACTCCTATCATATTCTTTTTCCAATCTTTATCCACAATAATACTAACTCCATTCCTTGCTCTAACCTTCCCTACATACCAAAGTTTAAAACTAGTAGTGTCTAACTCCTTAGCCTTTTCTCCCACCCTTTTTGTTTATTGAAGACACAAGATGTTAATTCTCCTCCGAATCATAGCGTCCACTACCTCCATAGATTTACCTGTGAGAGTATCTATATTCCAAAATCCAAACCTAATCCTACTCTCTTGGGCTAACTTCTTTACCCACATCCGTCCAGAATGATATGGGAACCCTTGCTCATTTAACACTACACCCGGGCGCCAATATAGCGGATCTAACTCATTTAACACTGCATTCGAGTTATACAGCGTGTTACTTCTAGGCAACGACATAGCCTTAGCATAATTACATTTCTGATCCATGTTATAAAGATTCGACAGATATTTATGTTGGCTGTCGAGAATCAAACACAACCCTCCTCCTTTACCCGAGCTTGTGACTGACCATTACACTACATAGGCGGAGTTATTCTAGTGTATAGACAACAAAAAAATTTTAAAATATCTCAGCACTGGTTTAAGTCTACCGTTCTTGACAACTTTAGCTTGTGTTCCATTGAACTACCTCCAAATTTAAAAAGAAAATGAAAATGGGGTAAATGGAAATAATCCTGCAGAATTATATGGACCATATACCTGGTTTCTCTGGATACCTATGGACTAATGGCATGCTAAATCAACGTGCCTTGTTGGATATAAGGTTGCATCTTCATAAAGCTACAATTGAATAGCCAAAGCCTATAAAGTCCTCACAGAAGTTTATAAATGCATTAGAAGTATCTTCAGGTCTGCAGGCTAAAATGGAGAATTTGTGAGACAAAACAGACCCTAGGCTCAAAATTATAATTTCTCTTGGCTTAAACATAGTGAGATTCAGCTGGACCATGGTTGATCCTTATCCTTCTTCACACAAAGCTCTCCTATTGTTGTTAGGAGACTTACCTGAATGGCTGTTTCAATATCTATCCAATCTTTTCTAATGTCTTCAGGCTTGCAGTGCGCAATATGTAATTTAGCTCCTTGGGCAATATTTCTTCTTACCTATTTTATCTAAGTGACACAAGCTGGCTTTGACTGATACAGAACAATTATAAAAATTAATGGCCAAGTATAGCTTGTCTTCTCTGTCTTCTATATTTCATCAATTTATTATCTTACTAGTCTAGCTCGCACCTTTTCAAGCTTGATTGAGAATGTATAAACGACATGATTTATGAATTCCATCTGGCCGGATGCAGTGAAATTATACGAATGCTTCATGTCTGGTCATTACAGGCCCATCCTAAAAACCAGTTAGGTGTGTCATGTTGGAGGTTTTTTTTTTTTTGAAAAATTCATTTATGCAATGTTTTCTTTTTTTGAGGTCAACATATGCAATGCTGAATGATAACTTTTTAATTTAACAGAAACATGATGCATCACTAACTTCAATCTAGGTTCTCCATCTATATCATTTCCAGCCACGCCTTCACTGGTTACTGACTTGTTGCTAACACTTAGCCTCTTTGAATCCCCTTTTCTGCAGTTCTGGCTTTTCAACAGCTGGCCTTGCTTCATAAATTAACTGAAGCTTACTTATATATTTCCTTTCTTGTCGTATCCTTTTTTTTTTTTAAATAAAAAGTCTTTTATGCCTTAAGCTAAGATGAAGTGAAATATCTTTATTCTGGATCATTTTTCCTAATGTCAGCGATCATATATCCCACTCAGCATTCTTGGCTTCATTTTCTTTGTGACATTGTTCTTGTAATATTATCCGCCTTGGTTTATAAAGCATTTTAGGCTAATATCTTAGTCTCTGACATTGCACTTTTATGTGAAAAATGCAGATTATATATGATGTGTGAAACTGAAAAATGGCATTTTCATATTTTTGGTCCGATTAATGACTAGTTAAGCCTCTTTGACAGTGGAGATACTGATTCTGTGGTCCCAATAACTGCCACTCGATATTCTCTTCATGCCTTGAAACTTCCCACCATCATCAGTTGGTACCCCTGGTATGATAATCGCAAGGTTAGTGCTAATTTTACTTAGAGTTGTAACATTGTCAATTTGGATCTGCAGTCATAAAAAACGATGGTACATAATACATTGGGAGAGAATGAGAAAAGTGAAGACGAGTGTAAGAATCCATATCTAATCATACTCTTTTTATATCATGCTGTCTCATAATGCATTATTACATAATTGTAGAAGATTTAATTTGTAGCTCTGTCCTTGTTTGCTTCTGATTTTGTATTTTTGGCTTTTGAAAATAGTTTTTTGAACACAGGTTTTAAACATAACAACAATAACATTAGTTTTATTCCATTAAATGAGGTCGCAGGTTTTAAACACAATTTGGTGAAAAAAACAAAAACAAAATAAAAAATCAGATATTCGTTTAAAAAATTTATTTCTAATACAGTTGGGATAAAGTTTCATTATATGATTCGATTTTAAAAGTTTAACTTCAAACTTTAACTTGCCTTTGCCTATTTGTAAATTATAACTTCAAATGTTAAAATCTATGAATAAAATCATGATGTCAAAGGTAAAAAGAATTAATAATTTACAAAATAGACCATGAATAAAAGTAATTTTCTCTTTATTTTTGAGAGAGAACAAAGAACAACTTTGTTCAAAATACAGACAAAAGAAAACAACTTTCAAAAGTCGTCAACTTCATCAACCTTGTCTTTCTATCTGCTGAAATTTCCTTGTTTTTTGTGAAGGTTGGAGGATGGAGCCAAGTTTATGAAGGTCTTACACTGGTTACTGTGACAGGAGCTGGACATGAAGTTCCGCTTCATCGACCTCGCCAAGCATTCATTCTTTTCAGGTCATTCTTGGAGAACAAGCCCATGCTAAGTTAAGCTTAATTGTGTTCATTTCATGTTGATGAATTATAAACCCCCAAGAAGCAATAAGACAGTAAATTGCATTCGTACACATTAGGAAAAAATAAGACTGAAACAACAATTTGGTCACTGGATTATTAAACTTATTTTGGCTTGTGAAAATAAGGAAGTATGTAAGTTAATGCTTGCAAATAAAGGCTTGTTGTATGGTAGTCCTTTGGGCGTTGTTGATCCACTTGACAAAAGGGCTAACCATCCAGTGAGTTCATTATTTTCAGTTATTGACTTCCGTATTCACTAATTTTTGGAGACTAAAACTAAATAACCTTAATAATTTATGGACCAAATTTTTAGTTAAGTCAAAAATTCAAAATTGTTGATATACATTGACTGGGAAGAAACACTAAAGAATGATAAATTTCTGATGAGTTCCCTATTGGCATCTTTGTCTGGAAGATTAAGGAGTGTTACCCAAGGTACTTTCCCTGTGTTAGAATATGGAATATAGTTGTATGAAATTTATTCTATGTAATGTTCAGATTATTTGTTCTGTGAGCCATTGAATGTAGTTGGAGGAATAAAGGTTTGAAATTGAATCTTGTATAACTGGTTTTCTGCAAGCAACTGCTGCTATATCTTGTATAATTACTGTTCTTATTCAATGAAAATTAGAAACCATTCCTTGAGCTTCTAAATTTGCAACCCTTTTGGTTATTACTTGGGGAAGGTCATCCTTTTTCATTGCAGGACTATCAACATGTGAGATATCTATTTATCCCTATAATCATCACTCAACAATACCTATTTCTTGTGATTATTAATTTTTATTGAGGGACAAATATGACATTTCACATTAAAAAAGTTTTTTTTTTCTGGTTTCCATTTCTTATACCAAATGAGCCCTTATATGGCACATTAGATGGATTCTGAATGTGCAGTCATAAAATCTTTGTGCTTCTAAGTTTTTTTTTTTTTTACCGACATTTGTGCTTCTAGTTGAGAATGAAATGTAGAATGATAATCCTGCAATAATATGAGGATATATTTCAAAAATAAGAAAGGTGTATTTGTCATTTCAAAATTTGAAAAGATTAAACTGCTGATATATGTTTATGATAAACTGTTAATTTATTTTTTGGTTATATAATAGTATATACTATTTGTATTGTGGGCCTTTATAGAAGCTTGAAAAAGTAGAAATGATGTGGCAATGACAAGGTGGTACAAATTATTGTATTATTCTAGTCAGGATGGAATATTTAACACAATCTCTATAGGTAGATATGTTGAACTTGATGAACTGTATTGAGTATTGTAGAAAAATTCCCATCGAAGAAGAATAAGACAAGGGTGTGCTTATTAAATTAAACTGTTATTAATGTCTTATCAAAGAATGAGAAGGTTAGTGTAGAATATTTACAGCCATTCTAAATAGGAAATAGGGTTTAGTGGAGCAGAAAAGCACACATGACGAATAAGAGATCAGTAGATGAGAAAGTAGGGCATCTCATATATTCTATATACCCACGCAAAGTGTACCCAATCCTGGTGCATTTATATATATGTATATATATATATAACACACACGCATATATATATATATATAATCTTTGCTTCTTGACTAAGTTCTAAGGGATCCATCATTCTGCAATTACCAGAAAGGCCATTACTTGTTCAACTAAAGTTCCATCCCTGCCTGGTCAAAATGCATCTGGAATTTTTTTTATCCTTTATTTCATATCGTCTATATGATTTGTTTTATTATATTTAATAAATAAATGTACGAGATGCATTTAATAAGAGATAGTACAAAATAATGATAAATAGAAAAAATCATATACACTTATTTGTGTAATTCTCTAATAATTGTTGTTGGATAAAACTCAGGAAAAGTTTGTTTTTGCCCAGCAATCATCAATCATCAATCATCAATCATCAAATTAGATCAAATAAAAATTGTTAAAGTTGTAGTCTGTTGGACTGCTTATAAGTTGTGTATAGCGCAGTTCCTCTCACAAATATTTTTCCTATGCCAAATCAGCTCATTCTACTGTGCTTGTTACATGTTGTTTCCACATTTTTTTTCCCAGAATTTTTCTCTTTCGATTTTTAAGAGTCAAACATTATGAGCATTAATTAAATTATCCTGTTAAATTTTTATTCATTACATGTATCGCACGGAAAAAAATATCTAGTTTGGCTAACATACCTAATAGGAAATACATACATAAAAGGACATTATGTTAGTTTTCTTCACAGGTCATGTCATCTACGGTAGCTACGAAGGGTAATTTGGCGATTCAGATATATACATTTCTCCGATTTATATCTATAAATTCATAAAATTAAATACATTTTTCCATGTGTTTGCATATGTATATATATATATCACATTATTATTATTATTATTATTATTATTATTATTATTATTATTATTTTAACACCAATACTAATTAATCCTTTCGAGGCTATATATCACACTCTTCAATAGTTATATATATATCACACTATTCATAAACTTTTCACAATACAACTCATTCTGTGCAAAGTATATATGCCCTATAATTTTGTTATATAAAGTTAAATTGATGGTCATAATGGCATGTGAAAGTAGTTAAGAAGGTAATTTACCAAAAGATAGTATTTTTTTTAAAAAAAGTAGTTAGCAAGGGCAATTTGGTCACTCCGAAAGCATACACTTGTTTAATATACAGCCATCTGGTACAAAAAATTCGTTGTCATTTTCACATGCTTGCTTTATCTAAAGTTTCTGAACACACTTAAATTATGGAGACAAAGAAAGCAAGCCGATCGATCAAGATCAAAAGGCACAACACAAGCCCAAGATAAGCAAACTTGAACTTCTCCCACCCTCCAGAACCGTCCCATTCAGAGACCGCATCGATCCACATATATACATACATACATACGTATGATCAAATTAAACCCAGAAACACCATCAGAAACAGAAGAAAGAAACCCAGAAAGAACATGTATCGATTCAGCAACACAGTGATAGGGTTCCTGAACCTGTTCACTCTGCTAGCTTCAATCCCCATAATAGGAGCCGGACTATGGATGGCGAGGAGCAGCACAACCTGCGAGAACTTCCTACAGACACCACTTCTGATCATAGGATTCGTGGTTCTGATGATATCACTGGCAGGGTTCATAGGAGCATGCTTCCACGTGGCGTGCGCTCTGTGGCTGTACCTGGTGGTGATGCTGCTGCTCATAGCCACGCTCACGGGTCTGACGCTGTTCGGGTTCGTGGTGACGAGCCAGGGTGGGGGCGTGGAGGTGCCTGGGAGGGTGTATAAGGAGTACCGGCTCCAGGATTACTCGCCGTGGCTCAGGAATAGGATTAAGGACCCAAGGTATTGGAACACTATTAGGAGCTGTATTTTGGGGTCCAGGACTTGTGCTAAGCTTGCTTATTGGACCCCTCTCGATTATATGCAGAGAGATATGTCTCCTATTCAGGTACGTACGTGTGTGTGTGTAATGATTTCGATCGTTTCTTCTTCTTCTTCTTCTTCTTTTTTCTGTTTGACAGAATATAGTTTATAAGGTGCTTCGTTCAGGGAATATAGTTTGTTTGACACTTGGAGTGTTCATCAAGTGAATGAACATGACTTTACGTCTATCGGTCTATATCTGTGCTGACTGCTGAGTCTGCACTTTTTTTTGGTCTTTATAAAGCAGATTAAGCTGTTACGGCTGGACACTAGTAAATTAACAGCCTTTCATCTCTTATGTGAAATAATTTTATTAAAGAATTTGGACACATTTACAGAAGTATTTCAAAAGCATATTGATGTGTCCATTTTATATATATAAAATATCCATATTTAAGCTCTAAATTGTATCTAAATATGTTTACATTGGTATATTTTAGCATAATTTGACATATTTTTGTATTTCATGGTGTTATAGGTTCATTTGGAAGCATTTGGAGTAAAAATGTTACAAATCGTTCATACTGAAAAGTTTTAACATCCTTTGGTATTTTGATTATAACTCTTATATGTGAACTCTGATTGAAGTGATTTAAGATGCGTTGGAAAGATAAGACATAGATCTACAACTTTAATGTTTTGAGCTATCCTAAATTTCAACATTATCATGGTGATAATCGAACTCAAACTGTCAATATGAGCTGGTGACTTTTTAAGCTGAACGAAGCAACAGAGGCACCCAGCACCGGGTCAACGCGATTTTAACATTTTTTAGCCTTTTAGAAGCACACGGCACCGTATGAAATGAGCATATGGACACCCAGCACCAGGTCAAGCAATAGAGGACCGCAAAAACACGTTTTAGACTTTTATAGGCTTCTAAATTTTTTCTACATAAGGAGACACGATAGAAATATAAGGGCAGATTCAGAAACGCACTCAGAAGTCAGAGAACACGGTTCTAAATGCATCTGTTAGCAACTAGAAATATTTTATAGAGAGAGAGAGCAAGGAGATTCGGGAAGTATTAGCGATAGATTTATTATTCTCTAAGGTAACTCTGCATTCTTATTAGTTTCACTATGATTTAGGATTTTAGTTGTGATTTAATTTCTATTTTCATAAGTAGCTTAATTTCCCAGTCGGGGATAGGGATGTAGCTTGACTGGGATTGATTGGATTTATTTCTCTAGTTAAGACTTTTTGATTTGTTCTTCAAGTTATATTTAATTTATCTTTTTATTATATTTATCTCTTTTATTTGTTCATGTAGATTTTATGCTTGATCAACATAAAATCTAATTAATGGGTAAACTTGATGGATTGAGAGGTGAAGAGTGAACCTAGATATAGAGAGATAAATATAAATAACTAATCTAGAGATAGAATTAGAAATTCATGATAATATAAATTGTAGTTTTTAAGGTTTAATTAAGAACTTTAGTTGCGCGAGAGCGAATTGAATCCTAATTAAATAAGGACTAATTGACTGAGAAGTAATTAGATCACTTTAGAAACAACAATCACTATAATTATGCAGAGTCTAATTAAGATAAATTCTAGTTATTTCATAAGGTGAATCCTAATCCCTTGACGTTTCTAGAACTGAATCAAACTCAAACTTTGTTTTGTTTCCTATTTCTTTTCTTTTTAATTTGAATTCTCAATTTGATTATCACTTACTTTTGGGATTAAAAGTTTGAACCAATAAATCTATTACCTCCCTTGGGTTCGACCTCTGGAATACTCCGGAGACTTTTTATTACTACGATTGACCCTGTATACTTACAAGACCTCGATCAAGTTTTTGGCGCCGTTGCCGGGGATGCTAACAAATTTATTAGTTCATTGATTTTAGTTCTTTTAAAAAAAAAATTTTTGTCTCTGAATTTTTTTTTCTTGCTGCATGCTGTTGAGATCTAAAGGTCTTAATAGTACTTTTGAATTAATTGCTATTAATCCTGAAATTGAACGTGCTTGCAAGAAAAACAGAGCTAGAAGGAGGCACTAGATGGCTAATGAAGTAGTGCTTGTTAAGGCTCAAGCTAATCCACTTTGGAGAGATGCAGATAAGCCTACAATCTATGATAACCTATCATGTATCCGGTTATCTGACAATGCCAAATGTTACAAGTTTAAGAAGATACACTTAAACTCATTGCCACAATTTCATGGGTGAATAGGTGAAAACACATTTGGCTTTCTGAAGGATTTCTATGATCGAATTGACCAACTTACCTTGAATGGTTTGACTTAGTAGGAGCTTAAGATGAGATGTTTCAATTTTTGCATTAAGGATAATGCTCGGCGATGATTTTAAATCTACCTGAAAACTCCTTGACATCATGGAGGGAGATTTATGATGCGTTTATTGCCAAGTTTTACTCTTCTCAAAGAATTGTAGACCTAAGGGATAAAATATATCTTTTTGCACAACTTGAGGGCGAGCCATTCTATGAAGCTTGGGATCGATTCAAGGATTACTTATATGAGTATCCACACCATGGATTTCAAGATATGGTGCTTGTTAAACTGTTCTATAATACTTTATGCTCTACCTCCCAGTCTCTAGTGGACATTACTGCAAGAGATGGTAATTTGACTGCCGAAGAGATGATGAATATTTATGATCAAGTGGCAACTCAGGCTAGATAAAAAGGAGTACGAAGTAGGAAAGTATCTGTCAATGAAGTTAACTCTCACTCTGATGTGTTTGAACAGCTAGAAAAGTTAAATCAATGCATGGATCTTCTTGTCCAACAACAGAGCAATAATTTTGATCCTTCTAAAGAATTATGCTCTGAATGCGGTGGTTTGAGTCATACTGTAGACACGTGTCCACATGATTGAAGGGAATACAGAAGTTAATTATATGAGATCAAATGTTGAACGTCCACAATTTCTACAGAAAAAGAATAATCTCTTCTCAAACACATATAATCCTGGGTGGTGAAATCATCCAAACTTTTCTTGGAAAAATCCACCAGTACCACCAGGATTCCAGTAACAGGCGTCCTTGCAGCCACCAGCACTATCTACAGGAAAGTCTCCTCAGATGGAGGAGATGCTTGCTCAAATCATGGTTAGTCAAGCATCTACCAACAAAAATTTGGAGCAATTTATGGTCGGTTAGGCAACCATCAATAAAAATTTTGATCAATTTATGGCTAGTCAAATTACTACTAATAATGCTACACAAGCGGCTATTCGAAACTTAGAGACACAGATAAGTCGCTTAGCAAACATGGTGACTGAAAAGGTACAAGGCCAATTCCCTAGCAACACTGAAGTTAATCCAAAAGAAGGAGTTATGACAATTACTCTTAGAAGTGGCAAAGAATTAAAGGAAGAGATGAAGAAAAAAACTGAGGGTGGTAAGAAAGGTAAGAATGAGAAGAATAAGGAGATCCCAAAAACTGATGGTAACACTGAAGGGCAGTCTCCTTCCATTGATGTGAAGCCATATGTACCCCTTATTCCTTTCCCTCAGAGAGGGCAAAAGAAAGGGCAAGATGCTAATTTTCAAAGGTTTCTGGATATATCTAAGAAGCTCCGCATTAACATCACTTTTGCTGAGGCACTAGCGAACATGCCTTCATATGTCAAATGCCTCAAGGAGCTGTTGTCAAACAAGAAGAAGTTAGAATAATGCACTCAAGCACCTTTGACAGAAGAGTGTAGTGCCATCCTGTAAAGAAAGTTGTCTCTGTAACGTCCAGCCCCTATTCGGGATTGACGACTGTCCCCACAAACCAACACAAACCCTTTCGGTGTGCTTTATCCTCACTCATACACCTCCTTCCCAGGAGGTCACCCATCCTATAATTACTCCAGATCTAGCACGCTTAACTGAGGAGTTCTTAAATATAGGCTACCAAAAAGGTTGGTGCACCTTGATGGTATAGGTAGTACCTATCAATTCCTTTAAGCTATCTTTAACCGTATAGTCCCATACCTATACAGTCACACACCTCTTTCCCAGGAGGTCACCCATCCTATAATTACTCCAGGTCAAGCACGCTTAACTGAGGAGTTCTTAAAGGATAGGTTACTAAAAAGATAGGTGCACCTTGATGGTATAGGTAATACCTATCAATTCCTTTAAGCTATCCTTAACCGTATAGTCCCATACCTATACAGTCTCCGGATCCCTCTCGTTCTGGTATGTATTCGATTCATTCATATGCCCCTTCCACTTAGAAGCCTACCAGGAGCCGCTCCTTGCCGGTGCCTCATTACTTTATCCTCGTTACTTTATCTGACCCCCACTTTTCTTGCACCGACGATTACTCCCCGCCCTCGTCAGCGCCCGGATGTCACAGTCTCCAAAGCTAAAAGATTCGGGGAGTTTTTCTGTTCCCTGTGTGATTAGTTCTCAACTGATTAATGATTGTTTATGTGATTTGGGGGCTGGTATTAATTTGATGCCATACTCTTTGTGCAAGAAACTTGAGATAACAAATCTAACACATACGAGTATGACTCTACTGCTAGCTGACAGGTCAGTAAGTTACCCAATGGGAATTATGGAATATGTATTTGCCAAAGTGGATAAGCTGATTATTCCTACTAATTTTGTGGTGTTGGATATTAAGGATGAACTAGACATTTCTTTAATCCTAGAAAGACCATTCCTATCTACTGTGGGTGCCTTAATTGATGTGCCAAACGGGAAATTGATGTTTAGAGTCAGGGATGAAAAAACTAAATTTAATCTTGCCACCTCTACCAATCCCACTTTTAAGGAAACTCGTTGCAGCATAGCTATAGGGCAGAACTATCAAAAGCAAGAATTGCATCTCCTCCTAGATCTTTAGATGTTGATAAATGTTCAATTCAAAATATTATCAAAGAGGAAGCAAGGGTTCGGCAAAAAGTGGCATCTCCTAGTCCCCAAAAGAAAAAGAGCACTTGTGTAATCCGAACGGATTGGTTAGTACCCACTTTTATCATAAAGAGCCTCTCTAAGGGAATGATGAAATTAAAGTGGAGGAAAAAACCGATTCCTGAATCTGAAGGGCTTAGATCAAAGCCGCTGGAGGATGCCATCTCGTGATCTCCTAATCCGTCTGGCTATCGATGTTAAATTTAGCGCTTATTGGGAGGTAATCCAACATTTTTTTTTCTTCTTTTATTTTTTTTTGTTTTCTATTTATGTTTTCTTGCTCTTATTAACCCAAACTCTCTCCCTTAAGACTTTTTGCATGACTAAATTGATTATGGTGAAAACAAGCTTGGAACAAACACAAGGAACTCCAAAAAATATTTCAAGTATCATCTATATCAGGGGAGTCTCTGCTCCTTTATCTTTTATTTTATTCATGCAACATTGAGAACAATATTGGATCTAAGTGTGAGGGGAGTTTATTAGAAGTTCTTAGTTGATTTGTTCTAAGAATTGTGCTAATGTGCTAAAACTAGAAAATCTTTTTGCAAATTTATGTGCTTAATTGATTTTATTTAGATTTATTTTGTTTATTTTTCTGAGCTAGTGGTTATGTCTGTCACCATAAGATACTCAATTGTTGTGTTTAATAGGGTAAGATAGTTAATTTACAAGTCAGAAACATGAGTCTTAAGACTATGAAATTGAGTACTATAACTTAGCATGTGATAGGTGTGGAAAGTGATTGAGTTTGTAGGAAGATGGATTATACATTTATTTCTGAACTCGGGTATTTATAATCATTGTGTATGAATTTATCATTTAGTTGGAGAGATGATTTGAGGTTTAAATAAAAAAAAAGAAAAATAAAAAAATGGGTAATATATAAATCCACTCCGCTGGCTTGAGTTATGCTTAGTAACCGGGGGCTTCACCAAAAAACATTGTCCTTCATGTAAAACGGTGCAGTATGAGTTATGAGTGTGCCAAAGGCATCTTGGTGCAACGGGTTATGTAACTTGAGTAACCGGGGATACGCATCACAAATGTGAGATCTTCGCATCAAAAGAGAGCATAACGGATCAAGAAAAGTAAATAAATCCCCAGATAAAATTGAAGCACAAAGTGTGGGGAAATTAAATAAATAAATCCTTGTTGATCTCCATTGCACATGAGTTGAGTTGAGCTTTATGCATAACTTAATGAGGTATTTTAAGTTCTTAAGTAAGTGTTGTAATTTTTCTTCTTCTTGCTTAGTTGGTTGTCTATATTTGTCACATGCTAGGTATAAACACACACACACACACTAAAGTCTCATGGACTGATGAGAATGATAAGTGAGTTACTATTGAACATAATATTTGATTTGTTGAGTACTTCTTTTATTTATATTGGTGAAAGACTATCACTAGTAAAGAGAAGTGAGTTTGATGAATCTAGAAAATAACTTTATGAGAGCAGTACAATTTTAGTCTTACTTAAGGACAAGCAAAGGTTCAAGTGTGGGGGGATTTGATGTGTCTGTTTTATACATATAAAATACTCATATTTAAGCTCTAAATTGTATCCTAATATGTTTACATTAGTATATTTTAGCATAATTTGATATATTTTGTATTTCATAGTGTTATAAGCTCATTTGGAAGTATTCGGAGCAAAAACGTTACAAATCATTCATGCTGAAAAGTTTCGACACCCTTCAGTATATTTGATCATAACTCTTACATATGAACTCCGATTGAAGTGATTTAAGATGCATTGGAAATATAAGACATAAATCTATAACTTTCATGTTTTAAGTTTTCCAAAATTCCAATGTTATCATGATGATAATCAAATTCAAAATGTCAATATGAGTGGTGACTTTTTAAGCTGAACAAATCATCTTTCCGTACAACAGAGGCACACAACGCCGGGTCAAACCCATCCAACGCCGAATCAATGTGATTTTAACTTTTTTTAGCCTTTTAGAAGCACCTGGCATCGTATGGGATGAGTATATGGACACTTGGCATTGGGTAAGCAACAGAGGACCACAAAAACACATTTTTGTGATATTTTGGGCTTCTAAATTTTTCCTATATAAGGAGACATGATAGAAATATAAGGGCAGATTCAGAAACGCACTCAAAAGTCAAAGAACACTGTTCTAAACGTATTTGGGAGCAACTAGGAGTATTTTATTGGGAGTAACTAGGAGTATTTTATAGAGAAAGCAAGGAGATTCGTGGAGTATTAGCGATAGATTCATTCTTCTCTAAGATAACTATATTTTCTTATTATCTTCACTATGATTTGGGATTTTAGTTGTGATTTAATTTCTATTTCCATAAGTAGCTAAATTTCTCAGTCGGGGGTAGAGATATAGCCTGACTGGGATGGATTGAATTTGTTTCTCTATTTAAGACTCTTTGATTTGTTCTTCAAGTTATATTTAATTTATCTTTTTGTTATATTTATCTCTGTTATTCGTTCATGTGGATTTTATGCTTAATCACCATAAAATCTAATTAATGGGTAAACTTGATGAACTGAGAAGTGAAGAGTGAACCTAGATATAGAGAGATAAACATGAATAACTAATATAGAGATAGAATAAGAAATTCATGGTAATATAAGTTATAGTTTTCAAGATTTAATTAAAAACTTTAGTTGAGCGAAAGCGAATTGAATCCTAATTAAATAAGGACTAATTGACTTAGAGGTAATTAGGTCACTTTAGAAACAACAATTACTATAATTATGTAGAGTCTAATTAAGAAGTAAAATCTAATTATTTCATAAGGTGAATCCTAATCCCTTGACGCTTCTAGAACTGAATCAAACTCAAACTTTATTTTGTTTCCTATTTCTTTTCTTTTTAATTTGAATTCTCAATTTGATTATCACTTACTTTTGGGATTAAAGTTTGAACCGATAAATTTACTACCTTCTTTGGATTTGACCTCTTGAATACTTCGGATATTTTTTATTACTGTGATCTACCCTGTATACTTGCAGGACCCGATCACATATACATATTTTTTTTAACTCAAGCAATTTATTATTAACTGATCAAACTATTCTGATATATATAGAGCTCACTCTCCCAGTAGGATAATATATAAACCCTTAAAAATTAAGGTTTCGTTTAGTGCTTGGCTACTTAACAATGAAGCAGCCAATTTACATTTTGTAAAACTTTAGATAAGTTCGCATCTTCCAAAACTTGGATATTGTTTCAATGGACCACGTAGCCTACAACGACCTTTTAGAATTTTTTACGGTAGGTATTTTGTGGAGTGTACGTGAAATTAAAGAAAGCTAACACAAATTAAAAAGAATATAATTGTATACATGAAAGAATGTGGATCCTAAAATTTACAACTTTATAAGAAAGAATTGAATAGTATTGGTGCATATATCTGTGGAGTCAGTCACTCTTTTATTCCCACGATCACCATCTTATCTTATATCACTGTGAATTGTATAAAACTTACTAATAAAAACTCATCCACGGACCAACTCTTGCTCGTTATATTAAGCAAGTGATTTGGGATTCTTGTATGGAGCAAATTTGAGAGGGACCCACCATCCCAAGAGAAATTTGAATGAATGAATGAATGAACGTTGAAATGTGCAGTCAGGTTGCTGTAAGCCACCAACAGCGTGTAACTACAACCAAGGGACGATAATGGTGAGCCAAGACCCTGACTGTAACCGGTGGAACAACGCGCCGAGTTTGCTGTGTTACGAGTGTGACTCGTGCAAGGCGGGGGTGCTGGAGAGCATGCGTAGGGATTGGCACAAGGTATCGGTGCTCAGCGTTGCCATGTTGGTCCTTCTCATCGGCATTTATTCCATTGGCTGCTGCGCCTTCCATAACACCCGACGAGCCGATACCGACTATCCCTACGGCGAGAATCGCATGTCCAAAGTCCGACCCCGTTGGGATTATTATTGGTCAGTGCTTTTTTTTTTTTTTAATTTCAATTCAATTTGTTGTTGCAGAACCCAAGATGTGGAAGCCTTGAAAGGCTGCTAAAAAATGCTTTTTTTTTTTTTGAAGTGCAGGTGGAGATGGTGGCATGCAAGGAAAGAACAGCTTTATTAGCAGCACGACCTGTTGCCCCCAATCAATTTCCTTGGGTTCTTCAAATATGGCACACCACAAGCACTCCTTTCTTTCTCTCTTTACTTTTTTTTTTTTTATATTTCTCTCCCTACCACGATGATGTTTGGTAGGATTGAACTATTTTTGAGGGAAATAGAAAGGGAGAGAAGTCTCCATGGAAATATTATTTTTTAGCCAAAAATATATTTGGTATGATGGAAAAAATTAAAGATTTTTATTACCTTGAAAGTTTGATATAATATAATTAATTATAAAAAGAAAGAAATCAAAATAATTAAATGACATCAATACCCCTTACTAAAATACCCAAATTGTGTCTTCAAAATTTTTAGAAATTTTTTAATAAAATGAAAACACTTTCATATCTCCCTTCCCGGGCAATATTATCTTTACATTTTATTATTGGAGATTTTTATTTTATTTTTATAAATAAAAAATTAACCTTTTTATTTTTTTTTTTAGAAAATGCCAATAATTTCTCCAATCATTGTTTTCTCCTAATAGCCTATTAGCCAATACAATAGTAATTCTGGTAAAAAATGATTTTTTTATAACTGCAAAATTAAAATAATATGGGTTTCTTCTTTTTTTGATTTTTCATTATTATATTTTTTTAAAAAAATTAAAAAATTTCCTTTACACATGTAAATCTAAAACTAATTTTCATTTTATCCACTTGTAGGAGGAAATAAATTTTTTAAAATATTAAAAATTTTAAAAAAGAATTAATTTATATTATTATCTTGAATTAAAAAAAATATGTAATTAGCTATGGAAAATTAGTTTCCAAACCTTTGATGAAGGAAGTAAGCTTCCTTTGTTTGATGGAAACCCACATTCCTTTGAAAACTAAATACATTCTACCAAACATACAAACATGGGAATTTCTCTCTCCCATTCCATTTCTTGAAACCACTTTTCATTGTACCAAACATGATCTATGTCTCCGTCAACCTCCCCTTTTTTTTCATCAAAAAACTTATGTTGGCTGCTATTTGTACAAAAGCTTAAATTTTTACTTAACTTTTATATACCCAAGCCAAGATCAAAAATCTCTCTCAGTAAGTAGTAATACCACTGCTCTCTGATTCCCTCTTTGTTTTTTCCTTTTCCACATCATCCTGTCTGGTTTTTATCTTTCTTTCTTTCTATCTTTCTTTGTTTCCCCCCCCCCCCCAAGTGTGAACTTGGTACTCTAGAGGGCCGAGACTAATATGGTTTAAGTTGGGTAAAACTATAAAAGATAGTAAAATCTATCACCAAATATTTAACGCGATTACATTTTTAATATAAATTCAAGGAATCAAGCGTTGGATGGTTTTATATATCTCTTTGTATTTTTTTTTAAATATGTGGATCAATTAGAATATGCATCTCCCTCCCATTTGCTTATACCTTTATTGATTGCCCACTTCCACTCTTTTCATTTGTCCGCAGCAGAATATTATTGGATTTTGCGTTAAACTAATTAGAAGGAATCTTCCCCTTTAATAATTTCAAAAGGCACGAGCCTTAAAGTATCACAAGATCAAAACTTTTACAAAGTAAGTTCTACTTCGCAAGAAATGGTGTGCATAATTATCTAAAGATATATAACAATAACACCACACTTTTCTGATATAACCTCCAAACATTACGAGAAATTCAATAACACCCTTGATTAATTAATTGCATTATAGCATAATAATGAGATTACAGAGGTACTGCAATCCTATCCTATTTTAATCCTTAATCCAAAACTAGTGCTGATTTATATATCACCGAGTTTACTAGTATATCATGATCCAAAAAAGAATAAAAAAAAAACTACTTAAAAGATTTCATGGGCTTTGATATTCTTGTTTCTTACTTAGTTTCTTCGGAACCTACCAGACTAGGCCTACTTTGTGTCCAATGGGCCGAGGTGCTCCATAAAGCTGAGTGATAAGCCATTATGAAATCCGATTTTAGAACAAGCATTTAGATTTTAGATCTAGATTTTTTTAAGTAGTGTTAATTTACCAAAGATAAATAATTAAGTTAGTGAATAAGTTTTTTTTATACATTACTTAAGTTTAGTATGGTATAAAAGTTTACTTTTACTAAAATATTAAAAATTACCTTGAGTCATGTTTTTGTTGTCATATACCTAATGAAATGCATGTTTGTTTCAGTTTTTTTTAATGAAAAAATTATTTTTTATGTAAAAAATCACTTTAAAAGTTTTTTTAAATTGTTTTTTTAAAATTTTGAAAATAATCAAAATCTAAAAAAATGTAATTTTTTAATTATTTTGATAAACTACTTTTAGTAGTTAAAAAAAAACTATTGCGATCGATGAGAGAGAATATGGGAAAGATACAGAGATATCAAAATTTAACTTTATAATATTGAAAAAATAACAAGATTTCTCCTAAGAGAATGTTACAATACAACCCCCACATTTCTCTTTTAATTTAAAAATTATTACTTTTATTTTAATCAAACACAAAATCATTTCAGTTTTTCATAAAATTTCTAAATAATTAACCATTTTTTTCAACAATCTAAAAATCATTTTTTTAAAAAGTTTAAACAAGCGGCCCTAACAGAGTAAAAAGTGTAAAACGTTATTTAACATAATAATAATTTGAGTTGCAGCTTAAAATTTTTATGAATTGGTTTATAATAAATAAATTGAAAGGTGGATCTCATCTGGATGAGCTCGAATACTAAATCAAATCATAGTCAGTTATAAATATAAATATAATTGAATAAATGATGGAAAGTTTAATGAAAAAATGGTCATTTTCAACTCCTCGTATACATCAATATTCAATATGAGGAATGTGCTCTATCACATATAGCACACCTATGTTAGTCTTAACGTTGTAACTACAATCTCAATATGACTTTTGCTGAAATTTCAAAGGTTTTCGAGTAACTGAGAAAAATATGAAATCAATATCAATACATCATACAAAATACAACATTTACACTAAGTCACATTATTCATAATATGATTCATTTTTCAGATTCTATAACATATACAGGAAAATGTGTTTAGTTAATAAAAAGCTAGAGAAAAATAGATTTTTTTTCCAGCTTCAGCTCAGGATACTAGCATTTGAACCTACAACATCCCGTTAAGTCTTGATAAACTTCCCATAAAGACGAAATTTGCTCGTGAGAAAAGTAAATTTTATACATATTACTGTGGGCATAAAATTATATATATATATATATATCCTCACTCACTCTTTATATTACTTTAGGCCTCATTTGGTATATAGAATAATTTTAAAGGGAATGAAAATATGAATCAGAATGGGAGTAAAAATGAGCTTTAAATATATATTTGATATATTAAGAAATCTAGATGGGAATAACAAAAAAAAAAAAGAAACACAAAAAAATTAGAAAATGACCAAAATGCTCCCAAATTTTAAAAAAAAAAAAAACCATCCACTTTCCTTTCTTCTTCTTGCTGACCACTACTCCTTCCCTGGTGGTTGTGGCAGATTTAGGACCTTAAGTTAGTGGGGTTGACCTTTTTCTTTTTCAGTAAATAATAGTAACTATTATTACATAAAGATAAGCTAAAATTATATAAATTTTTTTATATAAAATTAAATACATTACATACCTTACAATTAAAATGATTATGATTATGGTTCAATGCTCAATCAAAATGATTCAATACTCAATTACAAAAAAATTGAAAAAAGGCAAATGTATGTCACGTGTGGTGTGGGTGTGGTCATGTGAGAGTTTGGCATAGAAAATAAATTAGCCCAAACTAGCACTAAAGGACAAAAGCAAAACTTGGAAGAAGCAGGGTAAATCGGGTGGATCATTGAACCTGTCAAAGCACCGATCCAAGCTTCAATAGTCTGATTAAGGTCAAATTGGTTATAAATAAATTAATATATTTTAAATAATATAAATAAAAAATATAAAAGATATTTATTCATAATAATAAAATTAACATATAATTTATAATGAAAAGTAAATTTCATAATATATAGAAAATTAAAAATATTATTAATAAGTTTCGTAACCTAATATTAAAATATAAAGAAATTAATATTTATCTATAATTATATTTTAAATTCAAAATAGTTAATTGATATTTTATTTTTATATTATTTGTTAAGTAAATTTATCATTATCAATAATTATGTATCATAATAATACTTATACCATATTATAATATAGAAAGAAAAAATTATACAAAAAATAATACTACTTAGTACTAAAAATGATATTATTTCATCTTAAAAAAATATTAAAAAAAAAAAAGCTCAGCCAGTTCAAACCAGTTTTTTCCTGGTTCTTAACTGGTTCATCCCGGTTCTAAAAGCCATCAATTTTCACCTGTCGTCGGACTAGACCAAAGGCCAGTTACCAGTCCGACCGATCCGACCAGCCAATCTGTTT
Organism: Adenanthera pavonina; assembly: GCA_026686845.1. Lineage (NCBI taxonomy): Eukaryota > Viridiplantae > Streptophyta > Magnoliopsida > Fabales > Fabaceae > Adenanthera > Adenanthera pavonina. The sequence continues at coordinate 43,384,597 of JAIVEN010000001.1, read as the reverse complement.
CGATTTTACATACAATGGGAAAAAGGGAAAAAAAATTGCTCTTGGATTCTTTAAAGTTTAAAGGAAGCAATTTGGGTCCAACATTATCACTTTCAGACAGAGTCTGTCTCTCACTGTTATTGAGCTTTTTCCTTTAGAGCTGCAATGCCTTTAGTCTTCAAATTATCTCGTCTTCTCACTAGTCACCGCCGAACTATGAGGAGCTACGAGTGGGTGCTTGCAGATGCATCATCTCTAGTCTCGCCTCTCTCTTTCTCTCTCTGTGGACTTTGTCTCTTTCAATCTCTTGGAGTTGAGATAAGGAGCAAAGATATTAAAAATCGGGCTGGTCATTGAACCGGCCAAAGCACCGGTTCAAGGTTCAATGGTCTGATTGGGGTTGGATCAGAGTCAGATTGGTTGTAAATAAATTAATATATTTTAAATAATATAGATGAAAAATATAAAAGATATTTATCTCTGATAATAAAATTAACATTTAATTTATGATGAAAAGTAAATTTCATAATATATAAAAAATTAAAAATATTATTAATAAGTTTCATAACCTAATATTAAAATCTAAAAAAGTTAATATTTATCTATAATTATATTTTAAATTCAAAATAGTCAAGTGATATTTTATTTTTATATTATTTGTTAAATAAATTTATCATTATTAATAATTATGTATCATAATAATACTTATGCCATATTATATAATATAGAAAGAAAAAAATTATACAAAAAAATACTACTTAGTACTAAAAATGATATTATTTCATCTTAAGAAAATATTTTTGAAAAATTAAAAATTTGAAAAAAAAAAAAAAAGCTCGTCTGGTCCAAACCAGTTTTGTACTGGTTCATCCCGATTTCGAAATCCGCTGATTTTCACCTATCACCGGACCGGACCAAAGGCCGGTTCTCGGTCCGACCAGCCAGTTTGGTCCGATTTTACATACAATGATTAGGAGATTAGGTCAGTAAGATTTTTTTATTTAGCTTTTAAAAAATAAAATAATATTTTTGATAAAAATTATTTGAATTTTTTTATCTTTTTTATCTAGACTATGATATTTGTTGGGCTTAATAAAATATTTACGAAAGATTTTAAACCATGCATCCAAAAGACCTAATATATATTTAAAATTTAAGTTTAGTGCGGTCAAATTATTAGGATTAATAGTATCAAAATTATAAAATTTTAGGTATTATAATTAAATATCCTAATTTAAGGGGGTCAGCTAACCCCCCTCGCATGCGTATAGGTTAGCCACTGGCCGGTGGGATCATCATCCTTGATCAGCAAAACAAATAATTAGAACCACACAAGTAAACATAGTACAGTAGATCCAAGGTGAAGCTCTTGCTGTTGGTGAAGCTCCAGACCGAAGGTGAAGCTCCTCAATGGCTAATGGGGAACGTCTATGGGTTTTGAAGTTAATAGATCTCGCCGTCATCTTCCACAGAGGTTCTCCTTGCCTCACTGTCATCTTCCATGGAGGTTCTCCTTGCCTCGCCGCCGTCTAGAGTTCGAACCAATAAGGAAGTGAGGCGGCCGAATCTGTGAAGAGACAGCCAAGTATAGCACTCTCCTTTCTCCTACATCCTTCCTCACTGGCCACCGTCATTCCTATTTCAGATGTGGAAAATTTGTAGAAAACGAAAAAAAATATCCACATCTGGAACTGAAGAGGCAATGAAGATCTGGAACTAAGGATGATTGAAGCTCCTGCAAGTGACAACGATGTTGACGTCACCAGACCTCTTGTTTCCAGGAAACTACTATGAAATAAGCAAAACACTAATTTCCCATAACGTGTTGATAAATGATAATGGGTCATCGTCGTGTACTTGTCCAATTTGTGTGACGGTTTAGGCTTCCGGGGAAGGGAATTCGTTATTATCTTCAAAGCACTAATAAATAATAATCCAAAATTTTATTTATTTTCATAGCCTAAAACAAAAAAATTTTCAACCCATTAAGTGCCTGCTTGGTTCCATATTTTGCAAACGTAATCATGGTTTTCAATTATGGTTTTCTAAAAGATGTGTTTGGTCAAACACAGATGAAATACAAACTGCCTTTTTGAAAAATGAAAAGTGGGTTAAACTGTGGTTTTGGAAAAGGAGGGGAAAAGTTACTTTTCCTTTAACAAAACGTGGGTTTTGAAAAAGGAGAAACAAATTTACTCTATATTATACATCTAAAAGTACTTTTAACCCCTATCATCCAAACAGATTTTTTGTGAAACTTACTTTTACAAAAAGAATATCCAAACATAACAACTTTCAACAAACTTACTTTATCTAAACTTTATTTTTATAAACTTCATTTATCTTAACTTAATTTTACAAAACGGAGAATCAAACGGACCCTAAATGGTTTCCACCTGCTTAGGGCAACCTACGCCTTCTTTTTTTTAAACAAAAAAACGTTGTTTTCTTTTTTAAATTGAGGAGATTTTGGTGCCGATATAATTAGGGTCAAGAGATGTCTTATAATTCAAATATTATTTATAAGAGTACACATAAATCAATCTAACAATAAAACCCCCTTATCAACCGGGAGACTTGCAGCTATGCCATTGTTTGGTATTAGACTGGTTTTTATCAAGGGAGAAAGACACTTAAGGACCTCTATATAAAAATATTGCCAAATAAACAGTACAAGTGTTGAATTCAATTGATTCGAGTTGGGAATTCAGTTTACAGGAGTACTGAAATTTTATTCTGGGTCCTTGGAAGGAAATATCTTCATATGAGGGTCCTTAAGTGTCTTTCTCCCTTTTATCAATTAGATCAATATTTTAAATTTAAGACATAAAAATTAACAACATTTTATACTATTTAAATTTAATTTAAATAGTTGAAATATAAAAACACGCTTTTCTTATCTAGAAAATAAGGATATCTATTTTTTTAAGCCATTGCATAAATATTCTTCTATCCATGACTTCAATATTGCTGATCATCATACTAATTTTTTATGAATTATAAGAAAAATTTTAAATTATAATTATGAATAAATAAATAAAATTTGTTAAGAATTTAGGAAAATAATAAATTAAGGCCATTTATTTCTTTGGCCATTAAATGTATATGATCTAATTACATTTTGAACGTGACTCAGGCAATCAATATAAATAATAAATTTATTATTTAATTATATATATACATATATGTACACATAACTCATGACCACTACAATTTTATTATATATATATATGTACACATAGCTCATGAGCACTGCAATTTACTTTTTAGACTCTGATTCTTTTTTAATAATAAAAAAAAAAGCTAATGAAAGTTGATCTACTCCCTCTATTTTGGTTTATAAAGTATATTTTTGATAAATCAAAATTTTACAATATAAAATATTTTACGGATTATATAGTATATTAATTTTGTTTTGTCCAAAATATAGTTGAGAAAGGAAAGAATTTAATTAATATTATGGATTTTAATTCATGTGTTAATTATATTAAAATATTAAATAAGAGTAATTTAGAAAATGATAAAATTTCTTTTATTTATTAACTATTTTTTGTAATATATATGTGATAATTAAAAATGTTTTATAAATTAAAACGAAAGTAATAATAAGCAAGATGCAACTCATACTCAAAGTCATTTTTGTGCCTAGAAAAAAACAAGCGTGTTTAGGTCGGTGTGCGTAGCCAACTAGTGCCATACTGCCAGATGCACTTTTTCTTTTTCTAAATTTACTGAATATTTTCATCTTGAAAGTTTTTTTTCCTGCAAATATTTTGAAGCCTTACAATAATGATATAAGCCATTATTTTGTCTTATTAGGATTATATGATGATTGCTTTTATGGTTTAAAACAAAATTCGAAGAATCAACTCTTGAGATAATATTTTTGAAAGTCTTTTATTTCTATATAATTCAATTGAAGGTTACACATAAGTTATGTCATGTTTCCCTCCAGTTCAAGGCTCCATCTTATTTATATAATTAAGTGAACGGAAGGTATTTTAGTTTAAAAATTTTAAAATTAAACTAAAGTTTATAGTTGAAAAATAAAATTGATATAATTTTAATAAAATCAATATAAAATAAAAAAAATACAAGAAGTTACACTGTTCAGGAACTGGAAATTGTTAATCATAGGCTCCATACAAATGTATTGGAAATTTTAGTCAAAGAATAATAATACATTATTTTTTTTGCTAACAATAATAGTAATAATAGATTGGAGAGACTCTCCGTAGTTATTAATTCTCTTATATGTAGACTTTATTGACTGATCCACGCTTTGGATATTTCAAAGTCTTCGTTTTTTTTTTGGTTTTTTTCCCGAAAAAGTCTTTGTTCATTTAACTCTCTCTTGCGCGTTTCTCCTTCTATATAAACCCAAATAGTTTCACAACCCCACCATTCTATATTGCTCAATTTCCAGCGAAATATCAATTTTTTTTTCTTTCTTAAGACAAACTTTCAGTTTCATCCTCATCATCATATCTTCTTCTTGTTCTTCTTCTTTAGCATAGTTTCTGAGAGAGAGAGAGAGAGTCAGATCAGAGGCGTGAGGCTCTGAAAATGGCGGAAGAAAAAGAAAGAGAGTTAATTGAAACGGCAACGTGGGCCGCGGCGGTGGTGTGCTTTGTGCTGCTTGCTATTTCAATCTTCATCGAACATATCATTCATGCTGTTGGAAAGGTAATTGAGTTCATGCATCATCGATTTTAGAGATTTTGAGAAGAAAATTTTCGGTGATACAGTTGTTATTGTTGTTGTTGTTCTGCAACTTGATTTGTAATTTCAGTGGTGCCTGAAGAAGCACAAGCGTGCTCTCTATGAAGCCCTTGAAAAGGTCAAAGGAGGTACAATCCATCTCTATGTACTCATTTACTCTCTCTACTTCCGTTTCCTCTATTTCTCTCAACTTTATCTTTTTATCATATTCATATGTATTATATATACTAAAGTCTGACTCACCACTTGGACTTATATTTAAATATTATTCATCCTCCTAATAAATTACTTTTTCTTTTGGATGATTACATGACATCACTTTGTCTACTTTTAAAACTATAAGTACGATTTTGCACATGTTTGAGGAATTCGGTTAATTCTGTTCTTGGAGGTCAAAGATTTAGTCAATACCACTTTTTTTTGTCTGAAATGAAGTCTTCATTTTTCAATGTTCTTCTTCATTTTTTTTTCTTTTTATAGCAGTACAAGATATGATGACCACGTTGCCAATCTGTCATTTGTATGTAAACAAGAAATGAGTTCTGCTCGTTAATGGAATCTGAAGTCGGTTTGCAGTTTTTTTTTTAAGATTTTATTAAATATATTGAATAGTAGGGACCGACGTATGTGGAGATTTTTAGGAAAGGCTATTTTTAGTAAAATACAAAATCGATGATAGTAGGTAGTTGTATTTGCTAACTTTTTGTATTTTACAAATCAAAAGCTGAGTTTTATTTTTTCGCCCCACGGTCGAAAGCAGAGTTAAAGTCCTTGATGTCATATCTAAAATCAGAAGCAAGAGGATTGCTATGGCATCTAAACCTCTACAGTGTATAGTTATAACACTTAGGTTCAGTGGCAAGAGATTTAATATTTTTTAAGTATGGTTTTGAGTTCAGGACCTATGGATTTGTGGATGGAGATTTAATATCTAAAATACTAACATTTAAAAAAAATAAATGTATATGTATTTGAAATTTAACTTCTTGCTTTTATTCATTTCTATTTGATTATTCTCTCATATCATTTTTATTAATCATATTTTAGAAATTTTTAGTCTAAATATAAGTCGCATTCCATGAATTTTTAAAATATTAATTATTTTATTTTCAAAAAATAATATTAGTCTTTCAAGTCCTAAACATAATATATTTTTCCTTGATTCTAAATATAAGATCTTTTTTAAAATATAAGGTAATATTTATTATATATTTCTAAAAAATATCCCTATTTAATTTATTCCAAAGAGAGAGAATTAGAAAAAGAGACAAAATAAGAATAATTTTATTAAAATATCTTAATTTTCAGAAAAATCAAAATAGAATAATTTTGCACCTTCAAGCATAATTTTGTACCTTCAAGTTAGGTGATCGGAATTAATTGGAATTAATTGGTGTAATGACAGAGCTGATGTTGTTGGGATTCATATCGTTTCTCCTGGTGGTGCTGCAAGATTCCATATCCAACATGTGCATCTCAAGAAAAATAGCCGACACGTGGCGACCCTGCCCTTTTTACGAAGACAAATCCGCTTCTAAATCCCTCAAATTCTCCGATTCCAGCCCTCGCCGTTCCCTTGCCACTAAGGAACCAAACAAATGCGGAAAGGCAATTCCATTCCTCTCTCTCAATATTTCCTTTTCCTTTCATCCCTCTTTTTTTTAATGCATTAAATTTTACTAATTATGTTAGTTACATATGTGTGTGTGCAGGATAAAGTTGGGTTTGTGTCTGCTTACGCTATTCATCAGCTCCACATATTCATATTTGTGCTGGCAATATTTCACATTGTGCAGTGCATTATTACATTGGGTTTGATCAGATACAAGGTTCTCTTTTTTTTTTCTTTTAATTTCCATCATTCATTTCCTTTCTCTTTGGAATTCATGTCTCAATTTCTCTGATTTCCTATATGGATAATATGTAGATGAGAAAATGGAAGAAGTGGGAAGCTGAGACCAAGACTCCTGAATACCAGTTCTCTAACGGTAAGCTTTCAAATCCAACTAATTTGTGAAATAGAGAACATACTTCATATCTCATATCCCATAAGAGTGTAAGTTCAAACGGTATTATGAGGATTTTGTTGATTTATAATATCTAAATATCTTTGTAAGTATTTTTTGAGTCATAGGGCATGCATTATTGAACTTTTTAGGTCAAACTCATCAAAATTTCCTATTGCAAAAAGAGGATAATTCGTAAATTTTTTTAATTTTAAAATAAAAATTCTCATAAAGTTTAATTGGGTCGCTAGCTAGTGAGTATTTAAATATGAAACCTAACTGATGTACGCGTAGCCACTTTCCCTAGTGCATGCGTTACCTACGAAAGCGACTACACTGACCCAAGTCCAAGTGGCTCAACTTGGTACGTTAGCCTTCAACGTGGGATAGAAATAAATAATTGAAAGCGTGGATATCAATTGACAATTTGATAATTCAACTTAACAGAAAAGCCAAACCCTGATCTATTTTGTGATCTACTCAAAGATATTTTCGCTAAGGGAATAAAAATATAGATATATATTTTGATAAAATTGAAATTTAATGAATTTTTTTGGGAGGTTTTGTTGTAGTTTGATTTTTGTCCAATTACCATGTACGGACGATGATTGATATATATATATATATATGATGAGTTAAGTATTATTGATATGTATACATATTACAGATCCAAATAGGTTCAGGTTTACGAGAGACACAACATTTGGAAGAAGGCATTTGAACAAATGGAGTCAATCATCAATTTCCTTATGGATTGTAAGTCACCAAATAAAACCAAAAAAATAAATCCTTGTAATTTTATGATATGCATATATAGTTGTATATTAATTTATTGAAAAATTTCAATAAGATGAGTATATTTATTCTTTGCAAAGTTATTTCACTACTACAAAGAGCCCCATTTATATCGTTTATTTTAACTTTTTTAAATCAGTTTTAAAAGTGATGTAAAAGCAGGTGATGTAGAAAAAATTGTTTTTATATCGGTTTTTTAATTGATGTAAAAAAATTACTTTTACATCGGTTTTTAATAGAAAAACCAATATAGAAAAACTATTTTTACATCGGTTTTTAATACAAAACCGATATAGAAAAATATGCTTTTTATATCGTTTATATTAAAAAACCAATGTAACTTTAAACTTTTTTTTATGCCGTAATAAGTGTAATTTATATCCAGACCTGAATTTATAACCAAATTTCCAAAATAGCTGAGTAAATTTTATAGCCATAATAGCTATAATGCAAAAAATGATTATTGAGTATATATCTAAAGTGAACTTTTACTAGAGTTATATCCCAAAAAATGGTTTAATAGAATTAATGGAAATTGTAAAATTCATAAAAGTCTCATACTAAAATATCATATTTCCAATATTACACTAAAATATCCTTAACTATTCCCAAAATACTAAACTAAAATAAATTAACTCTAGTAGTAAACTCTAGTAGTAAAACATATAAGTCTCCATATCTTATTTATATATCTAAAATACTGAACTAGAATAAAGCAATTATACAAGTCTAGTAGTAAAACATTATATTTTTGTCATTATCCTTGATTGCAGGAAGGGTAACAACCACGTTAGTACTCATACTTCCACTTCCTGTATCCCCATCTGATAGGATAAAAAGTTGAGAGACTCTTCTTTAAATATCAAAGGCATTGTATATAACCATATATTCAACATAAATAATTCAAGGAACAGGACAATAAGAAATATATGGATTATAGTAACATAATTTTCATACTTACAAAATTCTCACAAACAGCGGGTGAAAAAATGTATAACTTGCAACTAAAAACAAGAAATATCAAGCTTTATACATAAGAGATACAAGTATAAATCATAAAGTACTTCAAGTAACCAAATTAAGTTTACACACTTCAGCCAGATAACATTACCAAAGGTGGATTATTCATCACAAAGATATTTGAAAAAAAAACTTACTCATTTTGCTTGCAAGATACAAATCCAATTTTGGTAGAGTCATCACTAAATATTGGACCTCCCCATGATTCTACAATAGCTAAAATTGAAACATAAAATTCAGGAAACAATCCATAATTACTTAAAGGAGATTGACGTCCACAAGATATCTTTAATTATAAAGAGCTATATTATAATTTTCATATTCAAGAGAAGTCAAGCCCTAAAATTTAATTACAAGAAATAAATCATTTGCATTAGTTCCATAATTTTCATAAAATACGTTAATATTCTGAGTTATGTATAAATTTTAGCTGAATCTCCTCTAAATAATAGATCTCCCAAAAATTCTCTAACAACCAAGATTGAAATACCAATACAAAATAAACTCCCTTGAGCACATAAGCACCCTTGAGCTAATAGATTTGGCTAAAATCCCTAATAGAAAATAAGCTCATTTTTAGAATAAAGAAACTAAAAGGATGAGTGTTTGCATGAATATAGAAATTAATTAAATTAACTAAAAATTTAAAAAATAAATTCAACTAAAAATTAAGAAAAAATAATATAAAAAAAACTCACACAAATGATAAAAACAGAGACCGACGGAGGGAGTAGAGGCAGAGCACAATGGTGACCATGGAGGGAGTAGAGTGTGTGATGGAGACTGATGGAGGAAGCAAAGTGGATGATGGTGGCAATCGCGTAGGAGGAAGTTTCGATCTGTTTGTGGGTTTCAATCGAGAAAGTGAGGCCGAGTACAAGAGGGAAGGAGCATGGACAGCGATGGCGTTCAAGAGAGAGGTGACTGCCGTGTGTGATAGGGAAGTAGGGTGGTGGCAATGGAGATCTGGAGGAAATGGACGAGTGTGGGAGTGGCAAGTCAAGAACAGTTATGGAAGAAGAAGACTGCATTTAGAGAGAGCTGAAATCTGAAACTTAATTTCGAGCACTGACAAGGGAGGGAAATAGATAAAAACTAAAAGTTTTACATCGGTTTTTTATATAAAACCGATGTAAATTTTTTTTGAAAACTTTATATTAAAAACAAAAAGAAACTAAAAGTTTTACATTGGTTTTTTATATAAAACCGATGTAAATTTTCTCAAAAAAAATTGTATAAAAAACAGAAAGAAACTAAAAGTTTTACATCGGTTTTTTATGTAAAACCGATGTAAATTTTTTTTAAAAATTTATATAAGAAAAGGAAGAAAATAATCCATAAGAGAGAAAATTTACATCGGTTTATTATAAAAAATCGATATATAAATTTTTACATCGGTTTTTTATATAAAACCGATATAAATATTACGAATATAATAAATAATCAATTTCCATTGATAAAATGATAAATCATACTTGTATATAAATATGTTAATATAAAAATCTAATCATAATCCTATATTTTTATATTACTTGCATATTTTTATTTAGTTTTATTAATTAAAGAATTAATATATTGTAATATAAAAATATAATATAATCATATAATTCTTATATGTTGGACGAAAATAATTTATGCAGAAATTCAAATTTATATTGATTTTTAAAAAAAAACTGATGTAAATATCATATATAGATATATGAAAATATATTAATTTATACTTCTTTACAAATATTATAATATAAAAATCTAATTATAATAATATAGTATTACATATTTTTATTTATTTAAATTTAATATATCATTTTAATTCTTAAGAAAATTATATTTCTATACAATTGAAAATTTAAGTTAATCCTATACTAAAAATATGAGATAGAAAAAAATATAAAGACATGTTTGTATCAGTTTCTCTTAAAAAATTGAAATAAAAATTAAATAATAATAAAAAAAATATGTTAAAATATATTGTAATAGATTACGTAATGTAATTATATTTTTATTTACTCCCATTAATATAAATTTTATTAGGATAAACATATTTATATCGATTTTATTAAAAAACCGATGTAAAAAGACATAAACTATAAATTTATTTATAAAATTGCCATTGGCCATCATTTTATATCAAATTTTTTAATCGATATAAATAACCGATATAAAAATCACTTTTTGTAGTTGTATTTGTTTACTCATTTGAAATTTGAGGAGACCATTAATGGTGTTGTGGTTATTTGCATCATCAGGTAAGCTTCTTCAGGCAATTCTTTGTATCAGTTACTAAGGTTGATTATATGGCACTTAGGCATGGATTTATCATGGTGAGGTTTATTATTATTTTTTTAAAAATATTATCATATCCATCCCAATTATCCGACACTTGCACGTACAAACCTTAAAATTAACTAAACTAAAATAATGTAATTATATGTTTATAGGCACATTTGGCTCCAGGAAGTGAAGCAAGATTTGATTTCCAGAAGTATATCCAACGATCACTTGATGAGGATTTTAAGGTTGTCGTGGGAATAAGGTAATTAATTAATAAACAATTAGTCATCTTCCAGCACATACTCCTTTGCATTCCTTTCACTAATTTACTCATAAATCTAAGCTTCAACAATTTTGATGTTTAATTGCAGCCCAATCATATGGTTATTTGCTGTCTTGTTCTTGGTGACTAATACTAATGGTAAGCTACGTAGTTTCAAGTTTTGAAACTAAATATTTTATGAGTTATATATATATATATATATGAATGACCGATCGATACTTTAATTAACTTTATTCTTCTATGTTTATGCCCAGTTCATATGTACTGATTACTTAATTATATTTAAACACGTACAGGTTAATGTTATAATTTAACCTCGTTGATTCTTTGATGGACAGGATGGTACCCTTATTACTGGCTTCCATTTATCCCACTGGCTGTAAGCGCTCAACATACTATACATTTTATTATATATATATATATATATTTTTTTTTTCTTAGAGATCCTTAACTCTTATGTCATTCTAATACACTTGACATATAATTCAATAACAATCTAGTCGTTTTTCTGTACATATTGGATGGGGTTTGAGATATATAAGTTGTGTTCATGGCTTATAAATATTAAAGAGTACCACTTGTAGTTATAAATTTAAAATTCAATGTTGACAGTTGTTATAATTTGACTTCATCAAATTTTAACAAATATCAGGGAATTGAAACACCAAATAATAATTTAATTTAGCCCACATATATATATATATATTAATATGATCATTTCAATTGTTGTTTGATGTTTGGATGTAGAGTGATATATATATATAATTGAAGTTGGATATCTATTACTGCAGATAATCTTATTGGTGGGTGCCAAACTACAAATGATAGTCACATGCATGGGGTTAAAGATCCAACAGAGAGGCGAAGTAGTGAAGGGCGCACCCGTGGTGGAGCCTGGCGATGATCTCTTCTGGTTCAATCGCCCTCGCTTCCTTCTCGGTCTCATTCATTTCGTTCTCTTTCAGGTCCCAATTTATATATATGTTCGATCGCACACTTGTTCATTTCCAGGCTACATTATTTTGAAGCATATATATTCTATTAATTCCTCGTGTTCTAACCATCTTTATGTTGTGCAGAATGCATTTCAACTCGCATTTTTTGCTTGGACTACTGTAAGTGCCTCGTCTCTATGAAGCATTAATTAATTTGATTGCAACTTCTTGAGTAGAAGAAAAAGCAAAAAGGTGTGAGATTAATGTCTCTCCGACTCTGACTTTTCCTTGTGTTTGATTTTGTTTCAGTATGCATTCGGCATAAGATCTTGCTACCACAGTGAAAATATAGATAGCGTGATTAGATTTACAACGAGGTCATAAAACTTATTTCCTTTATAAAATGAAACACATCAGTTTCACTATATATGTAGCTTGTATGTAATATATATATATATATATATATAATCAGCTTCATGATCTAATTCTTCTTGCTTTTTTTCTTTTTTGGTTTCCAGGGTTATAATACAATTTCTATGCAGCTACGTAACCTTGCCTCTTTATGCTCTCGTTACTCAGGTAACATAGCCTCTTTATGTATCTTTGCCTGTACAGTTTTATTAAAAAAAATAGTGAAATTGCACGCATTTTTCGCAAGTTTTCTTGAATTAAATATTTTTAATGTTTAAAATTAATATAAATATTCCCTGAATATTTTAATTCTAGACCATGATCAAATCTTTGAAAGCATCGGATTTTACCGAGATTATGCAGATTTGTTCTCTGTTTTTCTTTTTACTTAACATGAACTGAAATAAGTTACACATATCTTCCTTATATTTTTAAGATATGCACAAACTTCTCCTAAAAATTTGCTTTTAATTAAAAGAGGTTCGCATAATTTTAGTAAAACTCAAAAAAAAATTTTAATTTATTTTTTTTTTCTTACAAGAGTTTTATATAAGTTTTGAAAATATATAGAGAACAATTATGTCTAATTTCAGAAATTTAATTAAAGAAGATTTGAGTGATTTAGTGTAACAAACACATTGTTAAACCTCTTTTGTTTTGTCTGGTTTGGCTGGAACTGAATGACAGATGGGATCGACGATGAAACCCACAATATTCAATGAGAGAGCAGCGATAGCACTGAAGAACTGGCACCACGTGGCCAGAAAGCACGTGAAAGAGGGCAAACACTCGGAGCCAAACACGCCCTTATCAAGTGCCCCAGCGACACCCTCCTATGGGATGTCACCTGTTCATCTTCTTCACAGGCACCCAGGAGGACGAAGTGACAGTGGCCCTACGTCTCCAACAGCACCCAACTATGAAAATGAACGTTGGGAAGTGGAAGAAGGGGCACCCTACCCTACAAGGGAAGGGCATGAGATTCAAATGATGCCCACTTCAACCGAGTTCCGTCCAGGGCCTGGTCCTATTAGGACCCAACTTGAGATTGGCTCCGCTGAATTCTCATTTAAGAACTCTCACAAAGCCAGAGACCAATAATCATTCATCTTACACTACTAAAAAATAGGCTTTTAGCATTGTCTTTCGGTAGCGACAAAAAAAAGTCATCGTTGAAAGTATGTTTTCGGCGATGACAAAAATAGTCGTCGCCGAAAGTCTCACTTTCAACAACGACTTTTTCTGTTATTGCTGAAGGCATACTCTCAGTGATGACTTTTTCTGTCGTCGTCGAAAATCATACTTTCAGCAGTGTCTATGTCGCTGCCAAAGGTAATTTTTTAAATTTTTATTATTTTTACTTTGAAAATTAATAAATAACATATTGAAATAAAAATTGTATTATGTTGATACAATTTTATAATAAAAAATAAGATATTCTACATATATTTTGTATTATAAAGAATATCTAATATTTTTTGTTAAAATCAAAGTATTTTACTATTTCCTTTTATTTGAATTTTTTTTATCAAATTCATTTGAATTATTTTAAACATTTTAAAAATATTTTATTTCTGCTTGAGATTAAAGACTTGAATGGTTAAATTATTGAATCTATTTCATATTTATCTTTATTTTTCCTTCATCTTAATTAATGAAATATGTTATTCTTATTAGCATAATTTTTTAATTAATAAAGGGATTGCTAACACTAATAAAAGAGAATTAGGATGACAAACTAATATTTAATTATTTAATATGATCAATCCTATATTTTGAGAAATTTTTATTAGGCTAAGTAATTAATTGCTAATATATTTAACATATAAATTTAATATTAATATTATTTATTACTAATAACAATTGATGAAACAGTAACGTATCAAAATAATAATCAGTAATTAATATATCCAAAATAATAATCAGTCATGTTATGATTGATAACACTAATAATCAGTCATACTAATAACAATTGAATGAATTGGTTGGCCTTTTGCGATTGCATATATACCATCAGGTCGAGTTCTATGGATGAAACAAAATTATATTGGCAGAGCTTTCCCTAATTGGAGTTTGACTAAGCTCAAATCCGAATTAGACGTTGGGCAAATTTAATTTGGATACTGATGGTTTGTTTCCCGAAAAAAGAAAAGAGCCAAGAAATATAATGTACTATAAGAATGAGCTTTTGCTTTTACTTTTACTTTTACTTTTGATGTTGAAGGGTGATGATTTTATATATAATTTTTTTTCTTTGATTACAAGGAAATATTAATGTAAAACCATATAGGTTTTTTTTCGGTCATGTATGTATAGTCTACAGTACATGGAACCAATATGAACACTCTCTATGTGACATTCATTTTCCATCGCAACCGGTAATTATATTAGTGAATTCTTATTTCAGAATTCTCTCAAAGCTAGAGACCATTCATCTTAGAAGAATTAATTGGCTTCTGTACATACTATCACATCGAGCTCTGTACATGAAAAAAATTATAGTGAGAGAATTTTTCCCAATTAGAATTTGAGCCAGTTCAAATCTGAATTAGTTAGTAAATCCAGATACTATGGTTCGGTTCCAAAAGCCAAGAAATATATAATGCACTTTAAGAATGACTTTTACATTCACTTTTTGACGTTGAGGGGTCATGAATTTACGTAGTAACAATTTTTTCTTTGGGTACAAGGAAATATTAATGAAAAAGTACATACAGTTTACAAGTTGGCCTTTGCGATTGCATGTATGCCATCAGGTTGAGCTCTATGAATGAAACACAATTTTATTGGGAGAGCTTTCCCTAATTGGAGTTGGACTAAGCTTGAATCCGAATTAGACGTTGTCCAAATTCTGATACTGATGGTTTGTTTCTGAAAAAAAAAAAAAAGAGCCAAGAAATATAATGTACTTTAAGAATGAGCTTTTACTTCTACTTTTACTTTTGATGTTGAAGGGTCATGATTTTATATATAATTTTTTTATTACAAGGAAATATTAATGTAAAAGCATATAATTAATTTTTTTTTGGTCATGTATGTATATATAGTCTACAATACATCGAACCAATATGAACAATATATGTGACATTCGTTTTCCATCGCAATGAGTAATTATATATAAGTGAATTCTCACGTATCAATTCTCACAAAGCTAGAGATCATTCATCTTTGAAAAATTAATTGACTTTTCTACACATGATCACATTGAACTCAATACATGAAAAAATCATATATATTGAGAGAATTTTTCCCAATTAGAATTTGACTAGCCTGGAATCTGAATTAGTTAGTAAATTCAGATACTTTGGTTCATTTCCAAAAGAATAAAAAAGCCAAGAAATATATAATGCACTTTTAAGAATGAGCTTTCACGTGTTTTTACTGTTACTTTTTGATCGATGATGAAGGGTCATGAATTTACATAATTTTTTCTTTGGGTACAAGGAAATATTAGTGAAAAAGTGTACACATATTTTTTTTGGCCATGTATATGTATTATCTAGTTTACATTGAACCAATATTCCATTTGTTTCAAAAAAATTGTCACTTAAAAGTTTAATTTGGCTATTTTTCATAAAATCTGTCATTTTATAATTTCAATAAACATTAATTATTTTTATATAATTTTATCTTTTATTAATATGGTAAACTCCTCTTAATTTCAATAAATATAATTTCAATGAGTATTAACTATAAGGGTATTTTAGTCTAATAACATTAAATTTTATTACTATCTTGATTATTTAATAATTTTCTTAAATTATACGGATAACCTTAAATGTCAATTTTTTTTAAAACCGAGGTAGTATATATGAACAATATATGTGTGTGTCATTCATTTTTCATCAACGAGTAATGATATCATCAGTCTTTTTATTAATATACAAATTTTATTTCTGGAAGGAGCGCTTCAAAATCTTCCTTCGACGACTGCCAAGCCCATCTCCACTTCTGCTCCGCATTACAATGTTTTAAACATTGAACTAGATGGTAAATTGAAAATGTTATTAAATCATGACTTTTATAGTTTAATTAGTTACATCAGACAGTCGACTAGATAATAAAATAATTAAATAAAAATAATATTATATATAATAATATATGTATAAAAATAAAAAATTAAATTATTTAAAAAATAAATTTAAATAATCTAATTATTATAATAAATTAAGAAGCTCATATAGTAATAATATATATTAAATTATTAAAAATAATATTAAAATATTTTAATATAATATCACCTCATGACTGTAACATTATAAAATGGTTACATAATACAATTAAATTTTTATTTTTATAATTAGAAAGAAAAATAATGTTTTTACTTTTTAATAATTTTTATAATTAATAATTTTGATAAAAAATAAGTTAAATTTTACACCATTTAAAAAACTATTTTATTCTCTAAAAATTACTTTGATTCCTAATTCAATTCTGGTTTTCGGCTCAAAAGTCGGTTTACAGTAATCCAACCTGATCTAATCCCTAAAATAATCTAAAATCAAAAAATGAGCTATTGTTATTTCTAAGTAACAGTCCAATTGATTTGACTATACGATCTAATTCGATTCTTAAAACATTAGCGGTCTCTATCTTCATATAAAAGCGGTGAATTAATTGTTTATTTATTTATCAATACTATATTTTAATTAATTTTTCTTGGAAAAACTAAGCATTTAGTCCCTATAATTTACACCAACTTATAATTTAGTCCTTATGGTTTAATTTTTTTTATATCACTATCTTTGGAAGGTTAGATCAGTTAAGCCCTAACGCAAAACATTATTTAGCAATAAGTCCCTTATTACTCCAGGTAGGATAACGCTGTTAGCATTGTGCTTACATGGCTAACGTTTGGATGATTTGGCAACAAGCAAGTAGCCACTACAAACATTAACTTATAATCTATAAGACACGTTGGACGCTTGGCAAAAAAAAAAGAGGGTAAAACGCAGATTCAAAATGCGCAGCATGGGAAAAAGTTAAGGATGAGAGGAAAAAACGCAACAAAAGGAAAATGCAGAAGGCAAGCTTTTCTTTGGTTCTGGGTTCTTTAGTGTTGCGGCAGGTCTGTTGCAACATGCAGAGGTGGAGCTCCAACTGAGTTTCTATTGCTACTAACTAATATTTTTTAGGAGGTCTCTTGATCCGTCTTCCTTCTTTGTTATTGGGACAAACACTTCAAACAAAACAAAAGAAGAAGCCAACATGCTTCATTGGAATGTATGAAACATTGTGTTTGATAAGTGTAATGATGGCCTCACAAATGACGAAATAATAGGCAAGGCTTAAAAGACACTCTGTTTACCTCTGTTTTTAGAACAGAAAACAGAGGTAAACCCAAGAAAAATTTGGCATAGAGATATCAAACACCCAAGGGGCAAGTTGACGATGCTAGAATTCATTCTATCTATGTGAGTAGGAAGATAACAAAAGAAGTCACGTATGCCTTGGTAGATTGATATATATGCGTGGTTATGGTGATAATTAGAATAATAGTGTCTATGTCTATAAATAAATAAATATGTGTATATATATATATATTGAAGTGGGTGCAAAAAATACAGTGAAAAACTCAAACAAAATAACAAGAAGATAGGTTTGTGGCTCCCATTTACGAAGCTACAAGGTAATATATTGAATGGGCACTACTTCTTCCTCACCATGGTTCGATTATGTTTATTATTTAATATAATTATTGTAGTGTAGTCATTGGATTCAGTTGGAACATAATACGAAAGGAGGGGCCCAATATTTCTTAATTTCTGCAAGATTGATATGAAGCTATTGGAACTTGTTTAGAGGTCTCCATCTTCTTCACTTGAATAAGATTTAGTCTTTTTTTTAGTAACTGAGACTTTTAGTGTGGTGGAGGAAGTAAGCAATGGAAGAAGCTAGGATCAAAAGAGTGTTATGATATTTATCAAAAAAAAAAAAAGTGTTATGATGAAAGTAGCTGTTTGAAGAAGCAATGTTCTCTCCAACCAAAAAAAAAACACAAGCAATGGAACCAATAAAAGTTGTCAAAAGATGTTGTGAAGGAAGAAGAAGTGATGTGTTTGCTGGCCACTTGTTCTCCATCTGAAAATATGGTTTACATATATAAGCACTTTCTTAACAGAATTTGTACAGCTGTATGGGTTTAAGGACTCAATTTCATACATTTACAAACTTCAAGTATTAACCTTGTAATGGGCTGAATCTATGAGGATGGCTTTATAAAAAAATAAACTATGGGGACTAAACTAAAAATTGATGCAAAGTATATGGATCAAAAAATTGAGTTTTTCATTTTTCTTGTTCGCCCTTTGTGGTAGGGAAGCAGTTCCGTGCAAGCACCAACTGAGAATAGAACAGAGACTGACAAGGGACAATCGAGGATCTCCTCGACCACTGGTTTTCTTCGCGAGAGCGTACAATATACTACAGCCAATCCTTTTTATAAGTGCCTTCTAAAGGTCAAAAAGAAATATTTGACTTTTGTTTTAAGATTTTAAAAAAATAACTATCCTTATATTAATTTTCATTGCAAGACGGTGAGAGAGAATCAAATAGATTAATTAAAAAAAAGTTATAAAGAATACTAGTTGAAGCAAGACTGCTTTTGAGCTTCTCTATGAATTACAACTTTCCGTATCTTCATATTTTGTCGGCGACTAAAAAATTTTGCATATCTTCATCTGAGAGTTTGGCAACACCTAGGTAGTACTGTTTCCTCTCTTGTCTATAAGAAAAACAATTTTCCCTTATAAATATAAGAAGAAAAAAGGTTAGAAGTATATTGAATTTTTAAAAAAATCATCTTTTATTAATTATGTATGAGAAAAATTAAATACATTTATGATTTAAATTAGTATTAAGTTAAATAAAGATAATTTTAAAAAAACTTAAAATATAAGATAACTAAATTAATTTTAATTAATTAAAATTACTTTTCTTAATACTCCTGAAGTAATTTTTTTTCTTATAAATAGGATTGGAGAAAGACTTACAAAATAGATGAAATTTCAGAAATTAAGAAGGGATTTTTTTTATAACTTATAACAAAATCATTCTGCGAATTTCGTTGCTGCCAAACCTTGATCATTTAACACATTTGGTGTCCGTAAAAGTAATTATTTATAATTGGAATAATTTTCCATATGTAAATAATAAACTTTCTCCCCTCCTAAATATTGTTATTTTTAAGTATTCCATGAAAAGAAGTTGGATAATCTGTTAAGAAATTCTAATATTTTTTATAATTTATTTTTATTAATGATATATTATTTATTATACTTTTCATAACATTTATCTCTATAAATCAAAAACATTACTAAAAAATTAATTAATATACTAAACAACCCAAAATATCTTCCATTTTAGAATCAACATTTCTTTCTTTAAGAAGCCACTCTACATTTAGGACATGTAGAAGTATCCTCCCTCCGTTTTCTATTATAAGATATTTTTAACTACTGTACGTGAATTTATAAAAGTTGGTTACAATTTAAAATTGATGAAAAAATTCTAACATTCTCATTTTGTCCTTAAGGAAAGAATAAAAATATATTAAATTAATAATAATGGTAAGAGGAGAGAGAAGTTAATTAATACTTGTAATGAAAATATTCAATAGGAATAAAATTGAGATTAAAATTAAATTTATTATTTAATATCTTATATTTTAAATTAGATAAATTTTTTAAATAATATCATATAATAAGGACAGGAGGAAGTATAATTCTTCTTGATAAAAAAGAAAACAAATTAATGAATCTGACTACGTACATGTAGGGAAAGAGACTCCGTGATCAGTCTACAGTCATTACTTCTCTTAAACCGACCCATCGACCAATGTGTGGAATATGTCAAAGTCTTTGTGTACTTCACCCTCATTAATGTTCTCTTCAGAGTTAATTTCCAGCTAAAAATAACAACCATTATTTTATTAAAACAACTTGGGTTCACCGCCCATCGGCCTCGTTCCTCATCATTAACTATATATCATCTCTAATTTGCTGTCTACACATGCAGTTGAATTTCTCGGCGCTTATACTTATAGTCACTGATCAGAATCTCTCAGAGCAAAGGTCGATCAGAGACTTGGATATCGATATTCTAGAAATGGCCGGCGGCGACGGAGGTGGAGAATATGAGAGAACGTTGGAGGAAACGGCAACGTGGGCCGTGGCGGTGGTGTGCTTTGTGCTGCTTGCTATTTCAATCTCCATCGAACACATCATTCATGTTACTGGAAAAGTAAGCTCGTTCATTTTCTTAATTAACTGGGTGATCACAATTTTGGAAAAAAAAATTATATATATCAGTTATATGATTCTTCTGCAACTTGAATTTGTAATTGCAGTGGTTCAAGAAGAAACACAAGATTGCTCTCTATGAAGCGCTAGAAAAGGTCAAGGGAGGTAACTACAACCCCGGGTCTTTTTGACCTTTCTCTCATAACTTAGTAACTTACTCTCTCGATTGATTCAAATTTGAAAATTATCGAGTTTCAAATGCCTATAAAATAAACAGTAGTATTTTATTTATATATAACTATATACTTATCCGTTTCTTTTTATAAGACATATTTTACAAATTTTTTTTTATATTTTTTATAAGATGTTATGTAATATTATGGGATAATTTTTTATTTTTATTCTTATATTTAATGACTGCCTGGTAAATTATTTTTTTGAAAAAATAGATATTTTACTTTATAATTGGTTGATTCATTTTCTTACTTATAATAATAATTACTAATTGAATTATGTTTACATTATTTTAATTACTAAAACTTAAAAATGAAATCTTTAACTTTGTTTTAAGAAATTTAAGTACCTAACAAACTTTTTTTTAGAGGGGAGGTAGTTGGAAACACGAGTATATATACTACCCATAATTTAATTGGGGTGTTAGCTTAGGGTGAATAATGGAGTAATGTATCACTCGCAGAGCTTATGTTGATGGGATTCATATCGTTTATGTTGACGTTGCTGCAAAAATTAATTTCGACGACGTGCATATCGAGGGAGGTTGCATCCACGTGGCGTCCTTGCCCGTCTTACAAGGGTCAGCCCAAGCAAGCAGAAGGCGGCGACCACTCACGGAAGCTTCTGGAATATTCGCAACGCCGTTTCCTAGCTACTAAAGGATATGACCAATGTGGACAGGCAATATTTCCTTCACCCTCCAATATAATTATATATATATATATAGTTTCTCGATTCAAAGTAAAAGTATATGAGTGCGACTTAAAAATATTAATTTAAGTACTTCTTTAAATCACCCTCCAATATAATCATTTTTTGCCAAAGAATTCACAATTACTTAAAAAAATTAGACTATATTTCTTTATGTTGAGATTCATATATTTGACACACCTCCTTTTAAAATTGTAGAGGTACTTAATTTTATATTTTTATTTGAGCAACTACATTAATATCATAAAATATTTAAAAGACACAGATTAATATATTTTAAGTAATTTATGATATATTTTTTATCAATTAGGTATATTTTTAATCTTAGTTATTTTGATAAGTACAAATATTACAAAAAATGTATATACATATAAAATAAAATTTTTGGAGATATATTTAATATGTTTTATGTAATCTATTTATAACTTCAAAATATATTAAAAAATATATATTTTTAATGAATGTATAAAATATATTTTTTATGTGAATGAAATACATTTTAATTATGATAAGATGGGGGGAGGGGGTGGCGTGTTTTTTTTTTTTTGGGGGGGGGGGGGGAAGGGGGGACAGGTTGAGGGGTGGGATTATGGTGGCATGCTGTGGTTGCCTCCTATCTCAATAAAAAATTAAAAAAATATATAATAACCTATCTCAATAAAAAATTAAAAAAATATATAATAACATTAGAAGTCGATTAGTTGTGATTTACCTTGAGTGTAATCGTGAAAATTGCATACTAGCTATTTAACTTTGAGCGTTATATTGTGATAAATATTTTCTGATATGTTATGCTTTGATAATTTATTTATTTATTTTGTCATATATTGCTCATAAAACCTGCACATGTATGTAGGAGTATTTTTTTTATATACATAAATATTATATATATTTATATGTATTAGTGGAAAAATTCCACTTAAATACCTCAAAAACTTAATATTTAAAAAAAAACTACATTGAATTTGCCTAATTAGTACAAGATATTTGAGTACCTAATCAGAAATATTTTTTGACATAAAATTCCCTTTTTTTCCATGAAATTGGGGAAGAAAACATATGGAAATTAGTTATAAATATACGAGAATCGTTTAAAAATCTATGAGGAGCAATGGCAAAATTAGCTTGGAGCCGTTGTAGTATAGTCAAATAGCTCATTTTCAAATGATGCTCATAAATTTGCAAATAATTCCTAGATATTTGCAACTGATCATGTATATTTGTAAGTAATACATTTGATAAGTTAATCCGGGGCCAAAGGGGGATTTCATGCTGAAAAAAATTTCCAATTACATATTTAGCTATCTTATGGTAAGTAGGTAAGTTTCAAGTATATTTATGAAAATATTAAATTTTTGAGGCATTTAATTGGAATTTTCCCTATAGTTGTTTTTTTTAAATGAAATATTATGTGCAATGTGCAAAAAAAAATGTTTCTAATTATAAAATTAGGATTATGTGACTTGGATTAGTGGAAGTCCAAAGTGGTTTTTGGATAAAAGAAAAAAAATAAACATAGGATTTTATATTTTCATAGTATCAAAACAGCGGGTTTTCTTTTACTTTCAATTTTTGAAGATATTGATATTAAGTAATTAAGTTAGTTGTTGTAATATTTATTATGCAGGATAAAGTTGCGTTTATGTCTGCTTATGGGATTCATCAGTTGCATATATTCATATTTGTGCTGGCGATATTTCACATCCTGCAGTGCATTATTACATTGGGTTTGGGCAGAACCAAGGTCTCCTTCCACCCCTTCTTGTTTTTAATTTCATCTTTCATTCGCTTTTTCTTACCTCAAACGTTAATTCTCTCTCTCTCTCTCTGTCTTCAAATCTTTGGTTGATTCATATGATCGCAGATGAGAAAGTGGAAGAAGTGGGAAAATGAGACAAAGACACTTGAATATCGGTTTAATAATGGTAAGACTCCAATTTCTCACACGTATATTTAAAATGTGATGATGGCTGATGATTGGGAGTATTTAATTGAATATTTAGATTTTCTTTAGCTTTATTTATATTTTTTTACTTTACAAATTAATAAATGTAAATTTAGGCTTTATAGAAATAAAATCATCAGATATATGTCTTTTAACATCATTGAGTCGCTTTAATATATTATTGTAAATTTTTATTTTTAAAAATTGCATCATGCATTCTATGATTTTTAATATTTCAAAAAGAAAAATATTAGTTTATTCTAATTGTGCTGCTATAGTTTTTCTTTTCAGTTTGTTTGATATATGTGTAATGATTATACATATATATATTGCAGATCCAGAGAGGTTTAGGTTTACAAGGGACACAACATTTGGACGAAAACATTTGAACATTTGGAGCCAATCATCAATTTCCCTATGGATTGTAAGTCAAAAGCGAAAAACAAAACGAAAATACCCATATATATATATATATGCTTTTTCTTACGTGTTTTTCATATTATTTTTTAATTAAAGTTAATATATGAATTATTTTTCAATACATTATAGATTTAATCATTAATTATATATTAAAAGTATTAATTTCTTTAACTTAAAAAAACTTAAAACATCTATATGTTAAATTTTAATTAAAAAATAATATGAAAAGTATATAAATTTTTTCCAAAACAAAATCCATTTCTTCTATATTTATATGTTTTTAAAGAGATCCTAACGGTAGTATCTAAACCCTCTCGATAACATTGGTAAATTTTCAATTAATTAATGCCATTTAGACTACAAAATTATTTCTTGTTTCGTTGATATTTATGTGAAAGTTATAAATTTTTATAATTTATTTCAGCAAACATAATAGAGACAAATACTTTTTCCAATTTGTAAAAATTATCACTTTAGTTTTTAGGGCTTTTTGAGATATTTCATAATATTTGTTGCTTTAAAATTTCAATGAAATATTAATTGTATATTTTAATATTTTATATTTTATTAATATCAAATAGATCATTTAAGAGAGTATTTAAATTAAAAATATTTTAATAAAATAATATTAAATTTTACAATATGTTATATCATTTAATAACTTCTTTAATTTGTGTCAAAAACCCTGAAACCACAATTTGTACGAATCGGAGAGAGTATCACATTAAGAAAAGTGTTTGCACATGATTTTAAGCATATAGTCCTTCTTGAACATACTAATTTTCTAATAATTTGTGTGTTGTGGTTTCGTCAGGCAAGCTTGTTTAGGCAATTCCATGGATCCGTTTCCAAGGCCGACTATTTGACACTCAGGCGAGGATTTATCATGGTGATCACTTTGTGCAAAGCAAATCTCTCCCAAAATTTACACACACACACTGAGGGAATTAGACAAGCTTATAAGTTAATTAAGACTAATTAAAAGTAAAACATGCATGTAATTTTAGGCTCATTTACCTCCGGGAAGCGAAGCAAGCTTTGATTTCCGAAAATATATCCAGAGATCACTTGATGAGGATTTTAAGGTTGTCGTGGGAATAAGGTAATTAATTAAGAAACAATCATCATCCCCTTCTTTTGGATTCCTTTCGCTAATTTAATTCTCACAAATCTAAGCTTAAGCTTTTGATGTTTAATTGCAGCCCAATCATATGGTTCTTTGCCGTCTTGTTCTTGTTGACTAATACTAATGGTAACCAACACCTCAATTTCCAATTTAACTAATTTATTCTTAAAGTATACTTCTTTTGTTCTCTAATATAAGGAACATTTGGGGGACTTATCTTATTTTAAAATTTATTCCATTCGATTCTAAATATAAGATATTTTTAATTATTTCACTATCTTAAGAAAATAAGTTGAATTATTAAACTTGTTAAGAAAGTTCAATATTTTTCACTATTTACTTTTATTAATTATATTATCTCTTATACATTTCACAATATTTATTTCTTACATATTAATTATAAACTAAGAGTATGAATGAAAAAATAATTAATATAACAGACAACCCTACAATATGTCCTATATTTTGGATCAAAGATTGCTTTTAAAAGGTGTTCTATATTTAAGACCGAGGGAGTAAAGGACAAATAAGAGTTGTCTGATGCATTTATTTTTTTTTTCCAAAAATACCCATAATTACTATTTATTTTTATTAATTATATGATAAAAGTTACTAACACTAAATGAGGGCATTTTGAAAAACTAGTTAATTTTTATTTCTGACAAATTTAATGACTCCAACTATTTTTCTTGATTTGTATGATTTTATTTTTTATCCCTTATACTATTAAAAAAAATACACACATACATGTGAATTCTAAATAATGGCATTGATAGATTCTTTGTTGGACAGGATGGTACTCTCATTTATGGCTTCCATTCATCCCATTGATTGTGAGCACCGACCACTCAAATTTGCTGCTAATTTCTTTTTTTTTTTCCTTTTGAATAAATTGTCATATGGATTATCAAAAGAGACATGTTTTTATCTTATCCATTTAGTTTTATTTTTTAATGTGTAGATAATATTATTAGTGGGTGCAAAGCTTCAAATGATCATCTCAAAGATGGGTTTGAAGATTCAAGAAAGAGGTGTTGTTGTGAAGGGTGGACCAGTGGTTGAGCCTGGCGATCATCTCTTCTGGTTCAACCGTCCTCGCTTGCTTCTCAATTTGATTCACTTTGTTCTCTTTCAGGTATACACTTGTTAATATATATATACATACATACATATATGTATATATATATATATATATTCGAAGTTCTTGAATTATTGAAGCATGCATGCACTTGAATTCTGTGTTCTGATTAGCGTTTTGTTTTCTTGTGTTTTGTAGAATGCATTTCAGCTCGCATTTTTCGCTTGGTCAGCTGTAAGTATCTCATCTTGATATAAAGCAATATAAAATATATATAATAAAATTTATCGAAAGCTGCCTTATTTATTAGTAATGAAAAATGTAGTTCTCTTCAAATCTTGTATTAACGCATAAGGCTCCTTTCTAATTATCATGAATATTTATCAATATAATTAACAGTATATTCACAGACCATGAAATGATTACACACTCTAGATTATAGTAAAATATTATTATAATATCCTTGAATAGAAAGAAGCGTACAATAATTGGAGAGATAGATGAAGGGCAAAATAATAAAAATTAATTAATATTTCATTTAAATTTAAAAGTAACAAAATTATGAAAAATCACGAAAACTCTAAAATGGAAAGAGTATAAAATTTAGAGAAAGCTATAATATTATTTATAAGTCAATAATAGTGTAATTCACTTTGTAAGATCATAGTCTAATTCTAATTATATAAAAAATTCTTTACTATATCTTATGATAAAGTACATGGATGCATGTAAATTGTTAATAGGATTTGGTTTCCTACAAATACAGAACTTACAAATCAATTTGAAATTAAATTTAGTTTGCTTGTGGATATATATATAGATACTTCCCCCATTTCAAAATATAAGTTATACTTATTTTGTTGCATAATATAAGAGACAATTAAAAGAGTTTCTATGTTTCAAAATATCATAGACATAGGAGGTTTATCTGGTGTATTTAATAATTTTTTGTAAAAATACCCTTAATTAAGATGACATTTTTTCCAAAAACTAGTAGAACAATTCATTTGCAGTAATTGTATAATGTAAAGTTATTAACATTAAATTAAAATATTTTTTAAACTATTTTATATTTCAAATAAATTTATTATCTTTTTTTGTTTATTTAATTTTTTTTGTCCCTTATTTTAAAGAATAGACGGAGTATTTATCTATCTCGCACCTACCAAAGGGATCTTAATCCTTTAAAAATTTTTTATAGCTTTTCAAAATTCCCTTGATAAAATATAGGTAAAAATGGATTTCTCTTTATCATACCTTTTTTTCATTCATATTTGAGTATTATTATATATAGAGGTAAAATTGGAAAGAAAACGTTAAGTAATCAGTAACTTTTACAAAATAAATTTTATTTTAAAATTTTAGTCCTCCAAAATTCTGCCCTATCTTTTGAAACAGAAGAAGTATATATATAACTATTACAATTTTATTTTTAATTATGTATATAACTACATAATACAGGAATTAAAACCTTAATCACAATTTTATTAATGTAATGATGATGATGACGATTAATGACATAAATGCAGCAGCTAGCTGGAAGGAAAATTAATCTGTGAGATTTTTCTGAATGTTGGCATTATTATGTTTGATTTTGTTTCAGTTGGCATTCGGCTTCAGGTCGTGCTTCCATAGAACAACTTTAGATATCGTCATTAAACTTACGATAGGGTAACTTCATTTCCTTTCCAAAATCTAAAACATGTACCTATCCCATTAGCTTAATTGTCATGATAATTAAGCTTCTTCATTAATTCTTTTCTCTTTTCCAGGATTCTCGTACAAGTTCTATGCAGCTACGTGACTTTGCCTCTTTATGCTCTCGTTACTCAGGTAAAATAATGTAGGTCGTGTTCACAATTTAATGAAGTTTAAAATGCCATCAAATTAATTAAAGCAATTCAATTACTTTCAATCATCAGATTTGTTTCTAACTGCTTTGCCTACAGTAAATGTGTACTATGCACATCTCATATAGAATTTTAAATATGCAAATTTTACATTTTATATTTTTATTTTTTAAATTAAATTATTAATTTTATTAGATAATTGAAAATTGATGTTATTTTTTACTTTCTAATTAAAAATATTAAAATTAAAATTTAATAAAGAATGATGATATTAATTGTACCCTCCCGATTAAATTTAAACAGATCAAACGAGATGATAGACATCTCTTAATATATGCACCAAGTCATTTCCATATTGTTTCACAATTCCATGATTGAATCACCTGAAATTGAAACTTCTAGAACCGTTTGGTTAGTTATCCAAAATTCCAAATTATATCATGTGTTAAAACAGTTCGAATAATCTCTTAAATTGCATATGTACCTCATCCAAACACGTCTTTAATTAGTTTTTGTTATGACCTGTTTGGTTGGAATATAGATGGGATCGACAATGAAGCCCACAATATTCAACGACAGAGTAGCAACAGCACTGAAGAACTGGCACCAAATGGCCAAGAAACACGTTAAAGACAGCAGCAAACACTCCAAGGCAAACACGCCCCTATCAAGTGCCCCAACAAGCCCTATCCATGGGTTGTCTCCTGTTCATCTTCTTCACGGGCACCATGGTCCACGAAGTGACAGTGTCAGTGCTCCAACTTCTCCAATGGCGTCTCGCCGCGAAAATTATCATTGGGACGTTGAAGAAGGGGCACCCTACCCTACAATGCAACGGCATGAGATCCAAATGATGCCTTCTCACCATCATGTTGCTTCTACTCAGTCTTCTTCACTTCACAAGCCTCATGACAACGATCGAGATTTTAGATGATTTATATAAATATAATGTTGGAGAGGTATGCTTTTATTTTATTTACTATTTATCTTTACGCCTTTTTTCTTTTGAACCGTAAAGTACTCTCCTGTAAAAAATTTTCTCCTTGTTTTTGTCAAAGATCAGACTTGTTTTCTTCATTCTGGCAGGAAACAAAAAAACAGAGTTGTTTAATCGATAATAAATAATACACAGGATTTAGATCTGAGAGTCCAATTTAATATTGTATAAAAATATAAGGCTGTTTGATTCGTATTTCTGAAACAGTTTTTTTATTTTTGAAAATAGAAAAATAAAAATACTTATTTGGTAAACTTGTTTTTTATAAACTGTTTTGGAAAATAGAAAAATAAAAAAATATAAAACTCAGAATAACTTTAAGTTATTTTGTAGTTTTTATTCTGAAAAATAAAAGAAAAGATAAAAAATACCCACCTTATTAATAGTAAAGTTATAAATTTTAAATAACCTATCTATTACACACTAGTTATGATTTTAAAAATAATTATTTAAATAGATTTTTTTGTTTTCTTATTTTCAAAACTTATTCTCGAAAACAGTTTTGTAAAACTGTTTTGAGAATAAAAAAATAGAAAACACTGTCAAACAGGTCCTAAATTATTCTAAGCTAGTGACAATTGATTTGAATGGATTGTAACGAGGAAAAAGTGGAGAGAAGCACAATGAAGAAAATTGAATTTGAAAAAGACATTTCAAAATTCTTTCCATTAAATTTGATAATTCAGATTTAATAATTTATAAAAAATATAAATGAACCTCAATCATTAAAAGTTTATCTTAATTATTTAGAACTATGACGGAGAATGAAGAGGCAATGTGAAGAAGCGCAATAGGAAAAAAAAAAAGCTCAGAAAATACTTTTGGAAAAAGAAGTTTCCACTCCAAGGAAATAAAACTCAAAAAATTATGATTAATGAAACCCAAATAAAAATAAAAACTACATAAAATATTTGCGTGAACTCCAACGGTCAAAATTCTAGGGAAAAAAAAAAGCTCCAACGGTCAAAATGAGGGGAAAAAAACCTCCACCGGTAAAAAAAAAAGACGGACTAATCAGAATTACATGACCCCATAGACAAAATTTCCCGTTTGGTTCTTATGCAACTATCTCGTCGCCTCACCTCTCGCCCTGACCGTCTTCCCAATTCGCCGTCAATGTAGGAACTCTCACCGTTCGCACTTCGCTGCAAACATCTCGCATTTTGATTATTATGCAAAGAAAGGGACATTAACCGTGTCACAGTATATTCTGTGCTCATCAAAGCTCTCGGTATTGGAGTATCCATCTCCTCTTCCTTTCGTTTAATTGAAAATCAACCATAGGTACTTTTATACTGATAGCACGTCTGTTTGTTGCAATCTTCTATATATTATTGATCTCCTAAATCGTTGTTGATTTTATTTGAAAAATAGGTTCCGAAGATTTTCTTCCAGAATCTGTTGAAAGAAACTATTATATAAATTTAGGATGGAGAGGAAAAATTCAGCCAACAACACAAAAGGACGGAGAAGAAAAATCACTGCCTCTTTTATTTTTTTCTTCTGCTTCAAAAATGATCTGCAAGATATCATGAGAGAAAGAAACCAAATCACTTTCACTCCCTTGAATTTTATCGTAAGTCCTTCTAGAAGCCAATTGATGGACACAGGTCCTTCTTCAATTTATATATCAGCTTTTTTCTCCGAAGGATTTGTTTCTAGAATTGATAATTGAATGCTTTGTTTTATATAATTTCTGTTCAATTGGCTCAAATTGTTTACCAAAAAAATAAGGGAGTCCAGAACCCGATTATAAAACTTAGGGATTTATCGTGAGATTCTAAGTTACATGAAAACAATGATGATTTTCTAACCTCTTATGCTTATGCAGAGCCACTGTGTTGTTTGATAATCATCTAATGAGCCTATTTTCACCTCTTGAAGGTTGAAAATACTGTCACTGATAACTCCCATGATATGTTGGCACATTTGAGTACTGCTGGACCCATGGTTGGATTTTAGATTCCTTTTATAAGATGCTAAAATTTTCCTTGGACTATGGGTCCTCCCAATATCCATCAATACAATGCATGGAGGCTTTTAGAGTTGTTGTTTTAGAGCAGGGGGGAACATTGACCCATATACCATATGCATATACACATGATCATGCAATGATACTGCATCACTCAAGTCCAACTTGGTTTGTCTCTTTGTTAGCTCTTTTATCAACTCATTCAGTTTACTTGAAAAGCATAATATGTCTACATGCAAGGCCTTACATGCTGTTGAACTTGTAAATAGGAATGATGGATCTAACAATAGAAGTGCAGGCAGGACACTAGTTTCTTAATCTGTTCTTGGGCTCGAGAAGTTTCTACCAAAGAAACTTCCTCCAGAATATTTTTTGGCAGTCAGAAGGTTTCTGACTTTCTGTCAGTGGTGGAAGCTTAGGAACTAAAAACAGTGGGGAATGTTATGTAAATTTGGGATACATATTATATAATCTTCACATTGCAATTTTTAAAGGTGTGGAGAGTCTATGAAGGACTCTACACCTAAGAGACCGTACAAAAAACATGCTAGATGAAACTTTATTTACTGATTTGATATATATCCTTTAACATTCAAATTTTTAATTTCTTATTTAGAGTCAATTTTATAAAGATATAATATTGACTGCTCAGTCGATTTATTTATGTTTTCTTAATGCTTACCTTTGACTTCCAAACCCAGCCATGGATGTCTAGACCTTAACCTGTACTGAGAAGCATTAAGACCTGTACTTCAATCATCCCGAGATTCTGAAGGCACTCCATGCCAATGTAATTAATATCCCATACTCATGGAAAACATGCAGGTATGCCAATACAAACTTATGTAAGATTTGAGATGTCCTTGAGAGATCTATTCCATTATAATTTTGACATTAGAATTTTCTTTACGGTGACATTGTTGTGAACTACTGGGCGGTTTCTCTACTAACTATGCTTCCAATATTTCAAGAACTCGTTGGTGCTGATCTCATGATACCGGTATACATGTGTGCTTTCCCCTATTTTGTTATTTTTGTTACTCTTGTGCTACTGCTGATAGTGGGTTTTGCAATTGGGGGTAACATTAACAGAAAATGATTCTTGTGTATATACGGTAAAAAATTGTTAAAATATCTCAAAGACCTGGTTTAATTCTCCTGTTCCAGACGACAACTTGTGTTCCTTTTTTTTTTTTCTTATTTTGGGCAGAAGTTGTGTTCCATTTAACTACCTCCAAATTTAAAAACAAAATAAAAATGGGGTAAATGGAAATAATGCTGCAGAGTTTTATGTACTTATGCGTTGCTTATTTGTATACCTATGGACTAAGGGCATGCTAAATCAATGTGCACAGTTGGTTATAAGGCTGCATCTTCCTAAAGCTACAATTGACAAGCCTAGGCGTTTAAGGTGCTTTCAGAAGTTGATCAAATGCATTAGTAGTGTTTGCAAGTCCTTAGGCTCAAAATTTGTCAGCCTTCACAGCCCTTAGGCTCAAAATTATAATTTCTCTTGGGGTGAGATTCAGCTGGATCTTGGTTGATCCTTATCCTTCTAGACTGATACCGAACAATTATAAAAATTAATTTCCCAGAAGAACTTCTCTTCTCTGTCTTCTACATTTCATCAATTTTTTATCCTATCAACCTTGCTTGCACCTTCTCTGTCTTCTATATTTCATAAATTCAACAGAATCTGAGAACGAAAGGATAACAATTTTGATGTGTGGCACTAGTGGCTGTGGCATATCCACTAGGTCTGCATTGCTGTTATCTTTTGCATTTAGAAGTTGTTGTCTTTTAGCTTTACAGATATATTATGCCATTTTTCCTTATTATGTGGTTGGATATTTAACTTGTGACTAATAATGTTGAAACCGGAAGCCTGAAACCGGAAGCCTAAGATCTCATGGTTCAGGAACTTAGATTTATATCTTCATTACAGGGTAGTAGGCTGGGAGTAACAATGATCTTGTGTCTATGTTAAGTTAACGATGATCTTCATTTCAGGGTAGTAGGCCGGGAGTAACAATGATCTTGTGTCTATGTTAAGTTAACGATGATCTTCATTTCAGGGTAGTAGGCAAAGAGTAACAACAATCGGGCAGTAACCATGTAGTTGAAGGTAGATCTAAATGGGAAGGCAGTGTTGATTTCAAATGATAGTGGTTGCCCTCCATCATAATGTTTGCATAGTCTTGTTTAATGTAGAGGTGGGAACTACCAAGTGGCTAAGACTATGGACTATTTTGTGTCTATGGAAGATGCAAGGGACAAACACTATCCAAATGTGCACATTCTAGCATTAAGGACAGAGAATCATTGAGGGCTTTGATCTTTTTAAATATATTGGATTTAATGTAGTTCTTGGTGTTAAGTGGCTTAAGTCTTTTGAAGCCGTGAGAGTGAACTGGTGGCAACTAATTATGAAATTCAAGGCATAGTTTCATTGCTCTCTTCAATTGAGCTACAATGTTTTGACTTGGGTGCATACAGTAAATTTTTTTTTTCAGCATACAAGTACGGGATTTGAAATGATTGTATTTGATGAAAAGTTGGTATAACACCTATTAATGATTTATTTGAGGAGTTAGTTTTTGATAGAGCTCATGCAATCTATGTAGCTGACCTCATCACTTAGTAGGGACAAGGCTATTGTTGTTGTAATTATTGTTCTATTCTCCTTCCACACAACTAGGCATGATATCCAACTTTGAACTTAGATTGTGCTCGAATTTGTTCTTTCTTCTTTTATGATTTATATAGGCATTTTCCTGTCACGTGATTACTGATTATGTGTCTTTCAGTTTTTGGAGTGCAAACTTTTGTGGTTCATGCCACCTTTTTCCCTCTATCTTTTCTTTTACTGCTATTTAGCTCAAATAGGCATTATATGCTTAGGTATGATTTTATAATAAAAGATTTTGTAGTTAAGAGTCACTTGTTTGCACAAAGTAGTGTATGTTGAAAGCACGTGATTGAGATAAGCTGAACTGTATTTTGTGTACAGCCACCTCCACCTGTCAATGACACCACACACAAGGAGGGCAAGTGGAAAATGTGGCCTATTATTTTCGTTCTTATTATGGGTAAATGTTCTCTCTACCAGTGCATCCTTTTATGGATACTAATATTAATTCAGCTAGACTAACCTACCCTTGCTGATTTTCTCTATGATGCAGATAGAAAACAATTTGCAGTCTTTTGAAAAGCTTCACCAGGTTAGCTTCTCTAATTGATTTTTCATTCATCGATTAAATGTCTGTAAAAATGGGCTCATTGCTTGCTCTATCTACTTGTGGGCATAGTGGTGCATTTATGTCGTTTCACCTAGCAGTAGCTATTGCCTCTCTTACCCTATTTTCTAAAATGTGTCATCTGGGCTAATGTTTCTTCAATTAGCTATGCTATTTTTTTTTTTAGTTGGTAATGGAAATGTACTTCTAGAATGGTATTAATAGCAGGTATTAATCCACAGGATGTAAATCTTATGGATTAAGCTACAAACAGAACAGAAATGGAAGGAAAACACAGATTCTCCTAGCTTTTTGAGACGCTAGAATCTCCCAAGCTATGAGTAGAATGTTATGAGTAGAGTACCACGTGACAGTTATGAGTAGAATATGGTGGCAGTGGGTCGAACATGTGCAGGGATTAGTGGGAAAGGAGGAGAAACAGAGATTCAGTTATGCACTAAGTCCATTAAGTCCACTTCACCTATTTTTTAGGAGTTATGGCATTTTAATTTATTTTATCATTATTATTTAATATTTTATTATTATTTTCTGATGAGTATAAATAGGACTCTAGAAAATGTTAGAGGTAATCAAGTATTTAGTAACTCATTGTATTTTGGGGGATTTTCCTTGGCTATTAGAGTGGAAGAGTGAGATTTTGCTCAACCCTTTCTCTAGATTATTATTTTGCTTTGTTCTATTGAATATAGCAATATTCACTCTCTCCTTCATCCCTGCCTCTCTCATCTAACTTCCAGATGGATTATTTCTGGCAAAGTATATATCTTGAGATGTCCAGTTTTTTACACTTCAAGCAGGTTAGGCGCAATCTTGACCAAACTAGGCTTCTTGGAGGCTTTGATAAGTTATGTCATGAGTGGTTTTTTTCTATTGTATTCACGTTCATTGTGTTTCATATACAATCATAAACAGAGGGAAGATAAAAAAAAAATTTTGTTTGTAGATAGGTGATTATTCTTGCGTTATGTGAGATACTAGAGATGATTCTTTTAGATGGTTTATGTTGATTTGTATCATAAGAATATAACTGTGATATGTTTTTTTGACGCAACAATCTTCATAATCTGCAATCCTGATATGTAGTAGGTAGGTGTTTCATTTATTTAATGTGTTTGATTTGAATATTTATCAGTATGCAGAAACAATCGACAGGTTGTATTTTGTCTGAATATCCTCAAAGAGCTAAGACTAATTGAAATAAATTCTATTTTATTAAAATATATTACACAAGTATGTCCCATGACCTCTCCATATTCTCTTGACACCTGTTTAACTATAAATAATTTTCACATATGTAATATATTTTAATAAGATAGCATTTGTGAAAATTATTTAGAATTAAAACTGGAAGAGAATAGTGGCCAAAAAAACAATGAAACAGGAAGAGAAAAGGGAGAGAACATATTTGTGTGATATATTCTAATAAGATAGCATTTTTATTTAAAAAAAAAAAGAGATAAGATTATCATTTATTTCTATTAGTTTTAGCTTTTTCAGGATATTGAGCATAAAATATAGCTTGTTGGTTGTCTTTATATGCTACAAACTGATTGATAAATACTAAAATCAAACACATTAAATACATCAAGCATGCTATAAATCAAGACTGTAAATTATGAAGATTGTACAAAAAACACAATGTCAAATTTCACAATTATATATCTAATATAATGCAATGCAAACCTCGTAAAAGGATCCTTCCAGTAACTCACAGAATGTGAGAATAATCACCAATCTTCATTAAACAAAGCTTGGTAATCGTGAGAATTACTATTTGATCTAAGTGCGTGTGCGATTGAGACTATAGAAATGTATTGGAATAAAACAATCATTAATGGAATCAAATGTAATAAAGTGAAATAGAATGAAACATTCCAATTGTTTGAGAAATTTGTTGGAGAAAGTAATGACATCATTTTATTATTGTTTATGAGCTATTATGAAATATATTAGGACTTTTCTTATCTATATATATTTAAAAGTTTAATATTCAACCCATCACTGTCCATTCAAGGCCTATTCTTGTAGATAACATTATTTATGACACTGTATAGATCCCTGGTGCGTTTGTGAGTTGCTCTAGAACAAAAATTTCCTGTGCATTGCACTGTTGTGAACACTCCTTCAATTCCTTATGTTTCGCTTGGTGGGCAAGTTGTTCATGGTGGGCCCCTATGAGAAAAAAAAAAAGGTTCTTTAGGGTGCTTCTATTCGTGAATCTCTTTCTCTTTTTACCAACATTTCTTTTTATCATGCAAAAGAAATGTGATCTCAAGCATCCTCCTGGTGACGAGATACAAAAGTGGTACACATGCAATGTTTGAGGTACACTTTTCTCATTGCTTTGGTCTTTACCGTTGTTGAGCATTTTGTTGTTTGGTATCAAACCTAGATCTATGTTTTTTGCTTTTGTGTTTTCTTGTGATTCACTCCCTATGTCGTCACCTTCATTTTATGTAGGTGCAAGAGAACATGCAAATAACATAAATGTTAATGTAAATGTTAATTGAAAAGTTTGATCTAGCTATCCAATATTGGATTTGGATTATCTTACTATCATTGCAACCTTGGATTCTTGATCTTTTCGGACTTCTTTGGTCACATCTGAAATCAACTTTTCTTTTGCATCAATTGGGCAGTACTTGATTACCTTTTTCTATATAGACAAGTTTATCTCTTGTCCTCTCTATACATGTAGGAGAGGATGTGGTATTGCAAGGGCACGTGAAGTTGGAAGACTTAGTATTTATGATAATGCTAAGGTAGGAATATTATATGTTATTATTACCTTTTTCATCTCCAAATTAAAGAAAGGAAAAGAGGATTCATTTATTTTTCTCTTTTCATAATCTATTTTAAATACGTTACATTTTACATATCCATTTATTATTATATTTTTAATTTATTGTGTTTTTGAATCATTATTAATACAAATAATTTAATAATAATTTTTTGGCAAACAATGTAATAGTAATTTAATGCAATATAAAAATAGGTAACAAATAATTGTATTTCCAATA
The DNA here is from genome assembly GCA_026686845.1 of Adenanthera pavonina. Taxonomy (NCBI): domain Eukaryota; kingdom Viridiplantae; phylum Streptophyta; class Magnoliopsida; order Fabales; family Fabaceae; genus Adenanthera; species Adenanthera pavonina. Next base: position 43,347,325 of record JAIVEN010000001.1, on the reverse strand, counting down.
ATAAGAATAATAGTTTTTCATCTTAAAAAATTTCATATTTATTTCAACTTATAATAAAATATCACTTTTTAATATTCTATCTATCTTATAAAAATTGAATGTTCTATCTATCTTATAAAGATGGGAAGAATTGCATTTCAAAATTAAAACAAGTGACATTTTAAAGTACATACAAGTGGCATTCTAATAAATTTTCACTTATTTTAAGTTAATTTTAATTATTTTTTTTAAATTAAATAATTAATATTAATAAAAATATTATTCATAAAAAATATAGATTCTAATTAAATTATATTCGATGGTAAAAAAAATTAAATTAAATTAAATTAAATTAAATTATTTTAATGAACATTTTAAATTTCATAAATTATTTTTATTTAAAATGCTATTGGAAAAAAGGTGTTGTAAAAATATGTACGATTATGATTTTCTTTAAAATATTTTAAATTTTGTTAATAATTTACTTTTTTAACTTTTATTTTTTTTGTCATTGATACTATTAAATTAAGATGCTCAATAAAGAATTTTTAAGAATTGATTTATGTTTATTTGAAGTTTGAATAACAAATGGGTAGCATAGTTAACCTGTAACATTGATTACTTCAAATACAAATTAGTTAAACTGAAATCCATATTTATCAACATGTTTTATTAGTTATATTACTTATCTTTCTTGCCTACTAGAAATATATATATATATATTTCTACCAAAATTTAAAGTACAAAAGAAACATGCAAATTCAAAGCAAATATAAAAAAATATCTTGACATTGCCTTATAATATTTTTGTATGAGTTAATATTCATAACAGTGTCTTATAAACCGTACTCTTACTATTTTTTAAATTGTTTGAAATAATTTTTTTTGTTTTTTATTTTATAAACTTATATTTTCTCTCTCCTACTTTCTCACTTTCCTATTTTTTCCTTTTAACTTCCATCTCTTGTGCCTGCTTTCTCAATAATTTTATTTAATAACTTCTTAATTTCCACACATCTTAGATTTATTTTTTATTTAAAAAATTTTACAAATTATTTTCATATTTTTAAATTTTTTAATATTTTAAATTATTCCTAAATTTCTTATTATTTTTAACTTCTTATTTTTAAAATTTACCTTCGTTATTCTCAACGTATTTTAAGTTTTGAATTTATTCAATCTTTTAACTTTATTTGTATAATTTTGTATTGTTTCTTAATTATTAATTATTAATTTTTAATTATGATCCAAACCCACGTCTACGATGGCATGTCTTCAACAACCCAAGATTTTTTTCCTCTTTCGTCATTCTCTCCCTCTCTTTCATTCCTGTCCCTATTTATCAACTACTGGTTACAGTTTTCACTGAAGAGATATGATACTAAATTTTTAAAATGATATTTTATTTTTAGATTTTTATATAAAATATTTATAGTTATATTTTTTTAAATTTAAATATATAATAATTTCTTGAATCGTTTTCTAATTATTAGTGATTAGTAATAATAATTTATATTTTTTCTTTTTTAATATAGTCGTTTAGTATGATACTACATATTTTAAAATTATATATATATTTTTTATTTTATGACATTTTCTAAAATTTTAATATGTCCCATGCTTTGACAAAAAAAAAAGTGCCCTTGCAACACGGGGGTCCGCGATCTAGTTACTCAAATTTTAAGATACGTAACTATGCCTATAATGTTTGAATTAGGCTTCTAAATTTCTTCTTCAATTTATCAGTCTTACCCAATGCATTTGTAGCCATGGGTAAAGTTCAGAAGTTTACAAAGAATCTGGAAAAAGTAATAATTTTGAAATTCATGTAATCTTATTTCACTCAAGATATCCAATCAGATATCCTAATTTCACAATTTTCTATTAAAATAGATTTAATATTTATAAGCCTCCAAGTTAAAACCCTATCTGCCATTTTTGGAGATTTGTAGCTCAAATTATTAATTTTTAAAGTTGCGGTTTTGTGTAGTAAAAATCATTGTATTAAAAACCGGACCGGACCTGCCGGTTCGACTGGTCCGACCGGGAACCGGCCCCTGGTCCGGTCCAGAAATAGCTGAAAACCGGGAGAAATTGGAACCGGTGGGAACCGGTTAAACCGGTCAAAAACCGGTATAAAACTGGGTTGAACCGGTCCGATTTTCTTTTTTTTTATTTAATTTTTTAAAAATATTTTTTTTAAAATAAAATAACATTATTTTTAGTATTAAATAGTATTATTTTTAGTGTAATTTTTTTCTTTCTATATTATAATATGTTATAAGTATTATTATGATACATAATGATTAATTTACCTAACAAATAATATGAAAATAGAATATCAATTGACTATATTATTAAAAATATATTAATTTATTTACAACCGGTCCGACCCCGGTCCGACCATTGAATCTTGAACCGTTACCTCATCCAGTTCAATGACCGGTCCGATTTTTAATACCTTGGTAAAAATAATAGCCTACTGTGAAGCTATGATGTAGACCATCTTTTTAAAAACATAAAAAATAGATCATTTCGCTTTGGGGAGGCTAGGGTTCGAAGGAGTTTGACCATAGGTGCGATTCTAGAGGTCTTGGAACCATTGTTCATCAATCTCCAAGCTAAAACACCAAGGTAAGATGGTGAAATTCATGTGATCTTATTTCACTCAAGATATCCACTCAGATAGCCTAATTTCACAAGTTTCTACTGAGATTTAATATTTATATTTATAAGCCTCTTTAAAGGTGAAACCCTAAATCCCTCCTTATTATCCATTGAATTCCCCAATTGGACACCTACTGTAATATCTCACACAATTAAAAGCTTGATTAAAGGATAATCCATTGCTAATATGGATTTAAAAAAATCAATTTGAATGGTTTTGGCAAAATTCAATTAGTTATAAGATTTATTCATAAAGAAAAAATGGGAATTCAAAGGGCTAAAATTCAATTCAAGAGGTTTGATATGTGTTTGATTAAATCCCAATGGCCTAAGAGGTGTGGTATGTGTTTGATTAAATCCCAATGGCCTTCCATATATTATTAAGCTTTGTTAGAAAAGTTTTGATTGCGTTTTGAAATGGTTTATTTGGTGTTAATAGCGAAAATCATGATATACCAATTTTTTCCATGAAAACTGAGCAACTTCATAAATCAGCAATTTTGAGGGTCAAATGAAATTCTTTTGAAGTGAAACCTTTTGAATTTGAAAGTAAACATCTCAAGCTTTTTAAAAAGTCCTTTTTTTGCTATTTTTTGAGGTTTGTGGCTCAAGTGCGTCCCGTTTCTCTCCACTGCAGGCTGTGTTTTTGCTGCGCCTCTACTGCAGTAATACGGTGTCATTTTATGGTGAGTGAGGGACGACTTATTGAAGGTAAGGAAAAAAGTTGAGAGTGATGAGGTCTACAGGAGAATGTAGGGACCACAAGAAAAAAAAATTCAATGGGACCCACCCATATATAATGTAGAATTCCCTTCTGTTTTATTTGTGTGGATAAATTTTTTCTGCAAATAAAAAAGAGAAAAAAAAAAAACTTTTTTTCTCAATCAACTATATATAAATTTTTATTTTAATTCTTTAATTTAATTTTATCTCTTTTTAATTTTTTAATTTTTAAAATATAATTAAAATTTTTTATTACTAAATTATTAACTATATTAATAAAAATAATGACAAAATATTATTTAATGTTGACGTGTTAATTTTTAGTACCAAGTCATCAATATTTCACTAATTTAGGTTTAAAATATTTTTAATTAAATTGAGAAATTCAAAATAATAAAATTCTAACCAAACACTCAATTTTAGATTTTTTTATCATAAGAAATGAGTTAAATAAATATGTAGATATTAAAAAATTCTTTATCAATATTTAAGAATGATTTACCCAAGTTTTTTTGAAAAAATAAATTTTATTTTTTTATATTAAATTTAATTATTGTTTTTGAGCCACTTTCAAACTTATTGATGAATCATTTATTCAATTTTTTTTAATAATTTGTAAAAATACTTCATTTTTTTTTCAAATAATATAGGCAACCTTGAGAAAATATATTTTTTAGGGATAGGTATATTTTTTATTCCTTAACTTTACATTAAATTTTATTTTGATTTTTTAACTTTTTTTTTAATTCTTTAATTTTTAAAATAAAACTTCATATAAAGTTGATTAACAAAAAATGTGCTTTTTCTTATTTTTAATTTGCAGAAAAAATTTATTTGCAAAAGAAACGCACAAAATCCACACAGTAAATAAAACAGAAGGGAATGATGTTATATATGGGTGGGCCTCATTAATTTTTTTTCTTGTGATCCCCACGTTCTTCCAAAGACCCCATCTCTTTCAACTATTTATCATGCCTTTAATAAATCATCCCTCACTCACTGTAAAATGAGCGTATTACTACAGCGGAGGCACAGCGATACAGTGGAGAGAAACGGGACGCGGCTGAAGTTATGAATTTTTTAATTTAGGGCTTCGTGCAGTGAATACAATAGCCCACCATGGTACCATGATGCAAACTAGCTTTTTAAAAATGCAAAAAATGGATCAGTTTACTTAGGGGAGGCTAGGGTCGAAGGAGGACAACCATGGGTTTGATTCTAGAGGTCTTGGGACAACAATCTCCAAGCTAAAACATGAAGGTAAAATGGATTTCTTACTCCTTCCTCTCTCATTTTCGGTTCTTGGTGTTTGTTTCTTCTTCATGGCTACTGTTTCTAGCATGATTCTTGAGGGGTTTTGGTAGAAAAGCATAATAGAAGCTTATGATGAGCTTGTATGGTTCTTAGATGTGGATTTTCAGGGCTATGGCTTGTGAATTTGAATTTGCTATGAACCCCAAATGGAGAAGGAGGAAAATTTGAAAATTCATGTTTGTGGGATATAAAACTTTTATGGAATGCTTTTTTGGACTAAGAAAATTGTGTGTATCAAGTTTCATCAAATTCGGAGTTGATTTGACATATAAACAATTTGCTTAGAAATATAACTTAGAGAGGTTATAGGTGATATGTTAATCACGGAAAATATAGTAATTCTTGTAGTTGGGTTTTGAAACTCTATATTTAATCTTTAGAATGCTAAATGATGGAGTATGCAAAGTTTGTAATGTTTGATTATGCTTTACTTGATGAAGCAATTACTTGGAGTTTTGGTTTAATGTAGTCTCGTAGGCTTGTTAAATAGGTGGAAATTCTTTGAGTATTTGATTAGTTTCCTTGAAACCATTATACCTAGTGGAAGGTGAGACAACCTTGGGACTTATTGGTAAGTGGACTTATGTATGAGTTGTGATTTTAAGTCTATTATGTAAGATGTGGATCTTTGGAATCTAATAAGTCTAATTGTTGTTAGTGACTAATTATGAGTCTAAAATTCTATCTTTGGGAATTTGCTTTGAGGCATTTTTGTGCTGTTTGGTTTACTTATTAATCATCTCTCATGATTGTGTGTAATTTTGACCACTTGCAAGACTTGTCATAGTGTCAGTTTTACTTTTGGTAGAGTTGAAATAACCAGGTTAACTTATCATAACATGATGCATCTTTGTTTTATAGGATAATATAATATTCTCACATGATTCTCTGATATGTTTATGTTAACTTAAGCATGATCATAGCATGTACAACTCCCATGGTTGTATTGCTTAGAAACTCAAAATAAGAGCCATCAATTGTAGGTATGGAATTCATGTTCAATGAGAACCTATGATGACTTGTAGTGCTACTCATGATATATATAATTATGACCTTGTTATTATGTCCAATTGTTGCAGGCTATTTTAATAAGAAAGAAAATGAGTTTATGCATACTCATGGTATTCTCATTATTGAGCTAATGCATCATCTTCTTTGTTTATCTATTGCTTTGTTTATTTTCAACAAAATAAGAATACCTACATTCCACATAATGCAATATATATAACCTTGGTTCCAATAAATCCAAAATAATACTACAATAAGAATTACTTGGTTTTACATAGTACCTTATTGCAAAATAAGACTACAATAACAATAAGTTGGTTCCACCTAGTACCTCGGCTCCAAAATAAGACTACAATATAACACCATATTCTAACAAGAAACAAGAATACTCCCTAACAAGGTTTGAAGAACCAAAAATCATATCCATAATAACTTCCTTGCATAATGTAGGTGGACCTTCAACAACTGTTTTAAGCTTATCAACATCACTCATTAGGAAGTTGCATATCCTAAACAGTTTGTTAGGATCACATCCACATTCAACGATCAAAGTACATATTTCTTCCTCAGACAATTGTGGTCTGTTGTAATTGAAGCTTTCTTTTTGTATAAGATTTCCTTTTCTAATTGATTCATTTCTTTCTTCGATTGCTTCATTTTTGTCTCTTAATTCTTCAATTCCTTGTTTAATTGCTATTGCAACCTCAACTCGTAGCTCCTGAATTCCACTATAATCAATGTTTTTGCTTGCCTATTTTCTTTTTACTATTGCCACTAGTTGCTCATAACTCTCTAATGTCACACCTCATCTCAAGATTGTCAATGTCATCAATAGTGACATTATTGAAACTTCGAAAAAAAATAACGAGCAAGGAGAAACCTAAGACAGAGGCGACATTGGTGATTGCTTGGCAAGTGGCGGGGATGATGGAGGTTGCTTGACAGACAACAATGATTCTATTGTGGTGTCCAAGATGTTGGTTGGAGCTTAGAGAAGTGATGAACAAATTGTGCGAGAATGGAAATGAGACCCAAAAAAAAAAAAGAATTTAGCTAAAGACATTTCAGTCACAACAAATAAAAATATACCCTTTCCTTTTAAAACTCCCCACTTTCAAAGGAGAGGGATAGAAGGGAAGGGCCTTAAAAATTTGTCAATCTAAATAAGGGGAGGGGAACGAGTCGTTATTAAGAAGGGGTGGAGAGGTATCATTGAACTAATCCTCCTTAATTCTTTCCAAATCCATTACTTACTGGATATATGTCATTTAACATTTGGGCCCAAAGGTGTACTATTAAATTCATGTCTTAGCCTAGCTTTTAATATTATATACATAACCATTAATAATTATGAATTTAAATATATGATGATGGTTTATTAATGACATGTTTTTTAATTTAATTTGCAATCATAAATGAATATTAATTTATTGAGACTTGAATATTAATTTATAAATTTTATTATAATATGTTTTATATTTTTATATAATGTTTTACTCATAAAATGGATTAGAAATTAACAACTATTAGATATTTTCATAAATGGGTATTTCAAAAAGCTCAAACATTGTTTATCTAATAATAATCAAATTGTTATCAATGCTAGTTTGACATTCATGATATAGCTTCAGTTTTGGAACGTTGAGCTTAAGGGTTATTTGTTGGTAGCTTAAAACCACATTGAAAGCATTACTTCATGTCTTGAATTTTTATAACCTCTACATTCAAACGTTTTAATCATTTAAAATTGACATTTATTTTGTTCTTTTTACCGTTGGTATCTACAAACCACTTATTTTCATTCTTTGATCTTTCAAGCCTCCTTGTATCGATCTTTTTACTATTCAAGTCTGCATATTTTATATTCCAGTAGTTCTTGTATCCTTAAGTCAATCTTAGGAAGGATCTATTTAATCTGGGGGACATCGATGTAAATGAAATAGTCCTTAAGGATAGTGTTATTTGACATGACTCAGATTATCACTATCCCTATTCCGCCAACAATTACTATAAATTCAATATGCTTAAATGACTTTAATCTCTTCCACTAGTATTAACACGGGTTAATCGAAAGAAAAAGGTTTTTTGTATTCAATAAATTTGGATTGACCAAAATATGGAAAAGCTATTTGTTGAAATGAAGTACTTTTTTTGGCCTTAGTTAAACTACAAAGATCAATATATTACTTTTCTCCCTCAGGCTCCCCTCACTCAAAAAAAAAAAAAAGATTACTCTTTTACTTAAAGAAATTTACTCATAAAATGGATTAGAAATGAATTATTTTTTGTTCGAACTTTTGAAGCCACCATCAGACTACATTTCAATTTTGAGGAGGAGCCGAGGAGCCGATGATTTGTATGGAATCTCTTTACATGCCATCACATATCATGTAATGTTTGGTTATTCCCTTTTATTAAAAAAAATGTAGTTGAAAACAGAAGGGGTGTTAATAATATAAAATTAATTTATTAAAATGAATAAAAAATTTATCAAAGTGATGTTATGAAAAAATAAATTAACAAAGATGTCATATGAGTAATCAATTGAAATATATGAAGGACTAAATTAAAATGAAATTAGAATAAAATAATTTATTAGAAAAATGACAAATATATCATATGAGAGATGAAAATGAAATTTTATTTTAAATAAACTAGAATTTAAACCCATACATTGCACGGGGAGTTTCAGGTATAAATGTAAATACAATACAATAAAAAGTATAATATTATGTTTTTGGCCTTTTATAAGATAACCATAATGAAAAAAAATCATCATCAATTATATTAATGTATAAAATTTCTACTTATCAATTTTAAAAGTGGAAAAAATAAACATTTGATCCTATAGGTTCATTCATTTTCAAAGTGAGTCCTGTACTCTAATTTTTTTTAAATGGCCGCCTAATGTTTACTTCATTCACTCTATTAGTCCTTATAGTTTCATATATTTATGCAAGGAATAATACATGGCACTGACTCTCATCCTTTTGTTGACTAGACTACCGGTTTGCATACATGTAAGGTGATAAGGACAAACTGAGAACACGTCAAAGGCGGGTTAAGAGCACATGACGTCATCAACCGTCTCCCTCTTCACTTCTTTCTGATTAAAACCATTTGCCATTTGGGAGAAAATTATTCATGACTTGTAAACATTTCCTATTAGAAAAATTGAAATTAGTAATAGATAAATTTGCCACTAAATAATAAAATTTATCACTAATTTTATATTTAGTGAGAAATTTTCACTACTAAATCCATCGAAAATCTAGTGTTACTAACATTAGTGACAGAAATAGTTATCACTAAAATCAAACTTGTTCTATCACAAGACTTTTTTTTAATTATTTGAAAGTATAGTTAATTCTTTTTCTTTCCTAAGCTTCAACATTCAACCTATAAACCTTCTCCAGCTCGAACTTGCGTCCTCCTATGCTCTAACACCCATGCTTTATTAATTTTCATGGAATGTGTGACTTCCTGGCTCGAACATGTTACTTTCACACCTCAAAGTCTTTTAACAACTAAATTTTGCTAGTTAAACTGAAAGTATCTTGTATTTTTTATATTCAAATTTTAATATATAGACATTATTCAATTGGGAAAGTAAAATTTTTGTATATTATTAATTTTCAAAGGAAAAGAAAAATATTATTTATGTATATTATTTTTTAAAAAAAGTTGTTTGGGTATATTTTTATGAATTTTTATAATAAAAAAATCCATCTCTAATCTATCACTACTTAGTGACGGATTTTCCATTGTCACTACTCTGTCACTGATTTAAATTTTTAGTGACGGAAATTAGTAATAAAATTCTATTTGTCACTAAATTTGTAAATAATGAATTAAAAATGATGATTTTTTATATTCGTCAATAATCCATCATTGATGTCCATGTTTAGTGATGGATTTCTGTCCATCACAAAATTTCCGTCACTAATTCTAATTTTTCTAGGAGTGATCGTCATTTGAAAAAGATGACAATATTGAACCACAATGACCCCTTTTTCCTTATATTTCTGAAGAAGGAAAAAGCTCTTCAATGTCGACTTCCAACATCTAGCTTCACTAAGTCTGCAGAGCAAACGATACTTTCTCTCATTGATTTAATTGATTTAATTTGATGATTTCACAGCTACTTGCTTCTCTCTATCTCTTGTCTATAATGCCATATTTGGGAGAAAATAGTCATTTTAAGGGAAATGGAAAGGGAGAAAAGAGTTTCATGAAAAGTTATTTTTTATTCATAAAATGTTTAAATGATGTGTTGTAAATATATTTTACAAGAATTTCTCTATTATTTTTCCTTTTATGAAATCCCTTTCATATATACCTGGTTGGATTCATACAAAAAGTGCTAATGGAGGAAAAAAAGTGATTATGCTAATCAGTTGTCAAATACACCCGAGGATAAAATATTTGCTTATAGTTATTTAAGTGATTTTTTTCATAAATTAATTTTTTCTACTATGATAATCATTTATTTCACTTTTCATTCTTATTATCCACCAAATAATCATTTAAACTATTAAAATCCAGACACATTTTTTTTTTCTTAAAATCACTTATGAGATAAAAATATCTAAACAAAAATCACTTTTTACATAATCACTTATTCTCATAATCTATCTATTATGAATAAGCATTTATCATTATAATCACTTATATATAACTCAATACAAACACACTCTAATGGTTTTGCTAGAAAGGGTTGCTCCTAAAATCATTTTACTACTACTCTTCTAAAATTATTTTACTATTACTTTAATTGTTAATGCAAATAGGTGTCGTGAATTATGAATGAGGTGATGTGTCATTGCCTTGCCAATTTGCTATAATTGCTTTGCCCTGAAACTCCACTTGGCACCTGAAGAGAAGAAGAGAATATGTTGTGCATGTGAAGCTCCACTTGGCTTATGTTATTGGACTTCGAAACATGAAATATTTAGTACAAATAAATGGGACCATGCATGCGTCTGTGTTTATTTTAACCGGCCAACTGTGTGAAAGGTAAAGAGTAAAATTCTTTTCTTTTATGTGGATGTGTACCTTAGGTTATAAAAAAACAACTGTATTATTGGCAAAAAAAAAACAATGTATTACTTTAGTTGGCAACTACTCTTTCTGTCTCATTTTATTTATCATTTTAAAATTTTTTATATATATCAATAACATCATTAAATGACCTAAATTATAATAAAATTTAATAATATTTTACTAAAATATTCTTAAATTAAATACAAAAAGATGATTTGTATTCTATCTATTATTGTTTTTAATAAAGGGTAAAATCATAAAAAAGATAATTAATACTTCATTGGTAATGTAAAATTACAAATAAATTGGGACATTTAAATTTTTCTAATAACGATAGATAAAATGGGGTGGAGGGAGTATATAATGATTTTCTTAAAAAATTACTTGATTAATAGAGGAAAAATATGAATAAAACTGCCTTTTTCCAGGAATTTATATGGGTGCCTGTAATTGAGCCAAAGATTGGTATGGGATTTTGAGACCTTAAATGAAGCATGGCTGCTTTGGATTCAATAAGAAGAGGCGTATAAAAAGAGGCATGAAAATAATTAAAATTAATTTAAGTAATACCATTTGTTTAAATTACACGCAAATTAATCTTGTGAACAAGTTTGAAGTCGACATTTGAGATATTTAGTGGGTCTCTCTATGGAAAAGGAGCCATTGTGATTCGATGCTGTCTTCTTTTTCAAATGGCTCGTAGGCATCTCCTTGTGAATTGTAGTACAGATAGATATTGAGAAGCAAAAGCATCAAAGTAACTAATATTTCCCATTGTCAATACTCCATCTGGTTCACAGGGTTTTTGAGATATTTCATAATATTTGTTACTTTAAAATTTTAATACAATATTAATTACTTATTTTATTATTTTACTCTTCATTAATGTTAAATATATTATTTAATAGAGCATTTAAATTAAAAATATTTTAATAAAATATTATTAAATTTTACAATAATCTAGATTATTTAATAGCTTTCTCAGTCTGTATGAAAAATTCTAAAAAAATAATTTTTATAGGTAAGAGAAAATATCATTGATTTTCTTCTCTCTTAATTAGATGCCCCTACGGGGCTTATTGCCTGCAATGATTGAAATGGAGAATTCTTGTGAACAAAGATGATTAATTTTCTCCCAGATGGCAAACGATTTGGCTTTTTTATCGAAATATAACAGTAAAAAAATGAAATTTCCAAAACACAATAGTCTAAAAAATATTTACCTAAATACAACACTTTTAATAAGTAAAGAAAATTGTAATTAGACATTATGATTTATATTATTAAAAAAATTCCTATCAAAAGAAATCGTAATCTTGCATTACGATTCGTGGGATAAAAGATTGTCAGAACAAATCGTATTATTATTTGTTACGATTTGAGTGATTTAAAAGAAAGTAGGGAAAAAGACAATTTAGGACTCTCCAATAAGAATATTGATAAATTAAAACCTATAAAAGTTGAAATTATTCAAAAGGACATTGGTCTTTACAGGTAATTAAAAAATAAACTCTTTTACTAAAATACCCCTTCTCCCTTTCCTCCTAATCTCACCGTTGTTGGTGCCAGTGCTAGCGCCGGCGACATCACCGGAGATCTTATCACCGATGACGTAGCCGGAGGTTTGGTCATCAGAGGTCTGATCACCAGAGCTCCGATCGCCGGTGATAGTACCGGAACAGTGAAATGTTTTCACCTGGAAATTAAGTTATTACCACTTGAAAATTTAGTTATCTCCAATAGGAAAATTAGTTTTCACAAATTGGAAATTTAGTTATTTCCACTTGGGAAATTTGTTATCTACACATGGAAATTTAATTATCTCCACTTGGAAATTTAGTTATCCCCACTTGAAAAATTAGTTATCGCCAGTTGAAAATTTAGTTATTCCCACTTGGAAAATTTGTTATTCACACTTGGAAATTTAGTTATCTCCACTTTGAAATTTAGTAATCCCCAATTGGAAAATTAGTTATCGCCAGCTGAAAATTTAGTTATTCACACTTGGGAAATTTGTTATTCACATTTGGAAATTTAGTTATCTCCACTTGGAAATTTAGTTATATCCACTTGGGAAATTAGTTATCGCCAGGTGTGGATCACAAATTTCCCAAGTGGGAATAACTAAATTTCTAGCTGACGATAACTAATTTCCCAAGTGGGTATAACTAAATTTTCAAATAGAGATAATTAAATTTCCAAGTATGAATAACAAATTTCCCAAGTGGAAATGACTAGATTTCCAACTGGTGATAACTAATTTTCCAAGTAGAGATAATTAAATTTTCAAGTATGGATAACAAATTTCCCAAGTGAGAATAACTAAGGGCCTATTTGACAGTGTTTTCTGTTTTCTGTTCTCAAAAACAGTTTTGTAAAACTGTTTTCAAGAATAAGTTTTGAAAACAAGAAAACAAAAAAATCTGTTTGAATAATTGTTCTCAAAATCATAACTAGTGAATAAAAGATGAGTTATTCAAAATTTATAATTTTACCATTAATGAGGTGAATGTTTCTCACATTTCCTTATGTTTTTTAGAACAAAAACTACAAAACACCTAAAAGGTGTTCTAAGTTTTCTGTTCTTTTATTTTTCTGTTTTCCAGAACATTTTATAAAAAACAGTTTTACCAAACAAGTTTTCTGAGTTTTTTGTTTCTGAAAACTGTGAACACCCCATTTTGTCCGGGCATTTTACAAAAAATGACAAAAAAAAAATATAAATAGTAAAATAAAATAAAATGAAAAAAACAAACAAAAACAAAAAAATACAATAAAATAAATTTAATAATAAATAATATAAAATTAATATACAAATACAAAACAAAACAAAAGAGAACAACAAAAATTAATAAAAAAAAAAGAGAGAAGAACTTACAAAAAAAAAAGAAAAAGGGAGAGGGGGTAATTTCAGGCCCAAATACCACGAGCCCACAATTGGACTGTGGGCTTGGACCAAAGGTGCAGCAGACAAAAAAGGAGAAGAAAAAAGAGGCAGCATGGAGCAGAGAAAGAAAAAGCAGTCTGGGCGAAGCAAGGAGGGCAGCCCGAGCACGGAAGACCAGAGGCTGAGAGACCGAAGCGTACACGAAAGGAAAAGCAGAGTGGCAGCGTGAAAGAAAAGAAAACAAAAAGCAGAAGAGAGCCACAGAGACAGGGGGTGCACGAGAAAGAAAAGGAGGAGGCTATGAACCGAGAGAAACAGGGAAGGAACCACCGAGAGAAACAGAGAGGGAACCACCGAGATACTGGAGAGAGCTGAGCAAGACGAGTGAGAGCAGAGGAGAGAGACCGAAAGGGAGCACGATGGAGACCGAGAGCTTGAAATCGTGAACCTGAGACCGAGGACCGAGTGGGCAAAGCTCGACTTCTCTGCCGAGGAGGAGAAAAACAGGGGGTTGCCGAGGAGGAGAAGAAAGGAAAGGAGACGGGCACGGTGGCGGACCGAAGGTGAAGCCAAGCACGAGAGGCCGAGGGATCTGAGGTACCGCGTGGAACTGGGAACTGATGATGGCCGGAGAAGCTAAGGCCCGAGGGTGGTCTGTGCTAGAGTAGAACGCGAGGGCAGGTATTGCCGGGGACGAAGGAGAATGCAAGTTGAAGGCTGAGTTGGTGCCACTGATCATAGAGCCGCTTGTTGGGTAAACAGAATTCTTCCATTTTCAGACCTTGGTTGATATGTGCTCGGTCTAGGATGTGTTTCTGTGATGCTCTGTTTCCGTTGCACGGCCGAAGGCCATTGATTATCACTGTGTTGTGTTGCTGAGTTTTGAAATTACCGGCTGATCATGCATTTAGAAATAGCTAGGTTTGCTTTGGACTCCTGTTTTTTATATACTCTTCCTTCAGGGCGTTGGGGGTCAGGGGAGCTTAAATGAATGCCAAGTCCATTTGCTAAACTTGCCCCCCATGTGATAAGTGTAATGGCTCACGCATAAGCTGATTATGTATTGTTTTCTAGGCTTAATCTTAGCACTTAATGGTTTGATAAACCTCACGGGACAAAATCATGGCTGCTGTTTGACATGGACTAGGGTGCATAGAGCATGGGTTTGTCTTCAACATTTTTGCATGCTTAGGTATCACGGTCACGGTTCAGAGGTGTTGTACTATACTGGTTTGTGGTAGGCCTCCATCCGAAAATAAAAAGACAAGCTTACCCCATGATTAGTTCTTCTCAATGATTTACTAAGTCTAGCTTTTGGGGTGAGTTATGAGCCCAACTAAAAGAAAGATTTTTGTCAAATATGTTTCTGAAATGAAATAAGTAGGATAGTTGGGCTTTTCCTTTGAGGCCCATTTATTTCTCTATGAAGTGTATTTTTGAAGCATGGGCATACCTAAGGAAAAACATTTTTTGTCACATATGGGCCTTAATGAAATAAAGCAAGAAGGGGGTATAGTTTGGGCTTTTCCTTTCAGGCCCACTTGTTTCTTAATGATCACAAGGCCCTGGCTTTTGGAGTTGAAGCATAGGCATTATATAAAGCAATTTGGGGCTAGTTAAATGGTTCCATAAATCGCTGAGTTTAATTTCCCTTTTATGTTTGGCACGAAGGCTTGTGAGCTCTCGTAGATCATTAAAATAATCACACCGTGTGAGTCTATGGGGCTGCACGAGTGTATTATAAATGTATATGTATAATTTGTCCTAATGACCTTTCCCTCTGAAGTTTTATTTTCTCCATAAAAAGAATAAATAAAATAAAGAAATAAAAAATTAATAATAAAATGAATAATAGAAATAATCGATTTGGATAATCATATCACGTGAGGTTTCCAGAATTCACGCAGGTATTTTGATTAACTGTGTCGTCACGCAAGATTGCGAATCTGCGCAGATGTACTAGTTAAACTTTCTTTTAAGAAAATAATATTATTTTAGTAATATAACTAATTTTACTATGAATAATAATAATATAACAAGTTCCCAAATTTTATTTTTAAATTATCATCTTAAAATTAAAATAAAACCTTTATGCCGCGAGATTTAGAACTTCTGCAGGTAATAAAGGAACCGATTTATCGGGCATGGCTGTGAGTCTGCGATGACGGATTGGTTTTCTTTTAAAAGAAAAATTCTCAAAATACAAAAATTTGTTATTTCAAAAATTAAAAATCAAATAAAAACATTTTCAAAATCCCAAAAACTAAAAGAAATGTTTTCAAAACAAAATTAAATAAGGGTAAGTGAACGGAACCAAATTATCTTTTATAAATTAAAACACATCAACTAAATTTCAGAAAATTGTTTTTGGTTGCAAAAAAAGTAAATTATTTTCCATTAACTTTCTCTTATTACAAAATTTTACAAAAATTAACATAAAAAATGTCAACCAACTGACACGCATTTCTAGTCCCGAACTACGTGGACTTTGATCCCCCATCGCAGGGTACGTAGGCCCCAGGCTCTGATCCTGGGTCAAGTCCGCCTTTGTAAAAAATAAATATTTTCTTATTTATTTGGTGTTTTTCCCATAATTTAATAAATATTTCCTAATCTATTTTCTCAAACCCTTTTTCTCATTTTTCTTGAATATCCTTAATTTTAATTTAATTTATATTCTTTATTTTGTTTTCCAAATTTTCTTAATTTTCTTTTTCTCTATCCATTTTCTCGCATGTGATTTATAAAAGGAAAGCCAAAATATATTTTTAAGCCATATTAATTTACACAATCAATGTAAGGTAACCGTTCCTAGGAACGGGTGTTGTGGGGTGCCTAACACCTTCCCCACACACAACCGACTCCCGAATCCAACTCTGGTTACGCAGACCATCCTTTCCTCTTTAATGCGGTTTCCCAAGATTTTCCTCAAAATTTTGGTGGCGACTCCTCACAAGTCGGTTTTCACTCGAAAACCAGATTTGATCTCTTTTTTCCTTCCGTCGCATTTTTCCGGGTGCGACAAAAACAGAAAAACTTTTTTCCAGAACAGCATCAAACAGGGCCTAAATTTCCAACTGGTGAGAACTAATTTTCCTAGTGGAGATAACTAAATTTCCAAGTTGTAATAATTTAATTTCCAAGTGAAAGCATTTCATTATTCCGGCACTGTCACCGGTGACCGGAGCTCCGATGACTGGACCTTTGATGACCAGACTTCCGGCAACGTGATCGGTGATCAGACCTCTGGCGGCACCGGCGGCGGTGAGGTTGGGAGGAAAGAGGGAAGGGAAAAGGGGAATGAGTATTTTAGTAAAAGAGTTTATTTTTTAATTACCTATAAGGACCAAGATTCTTTTGAAGGATTTTAATTTTTATAGATTTTAATTTGTCAATATTCTTGTTGGAGGGTCTAAATTATCTTTTTCACTTAAAAGTAAGAGAAAAAATAAAAAAAGTGGCACATGTGATAGACTTCTCTGTTACATGTTTCAAATGTTCAGTTTTTTATAAAGCTCCTAAGAAATAAATCATGAGGTACCAATACATTTTCAATTGTTTAATCTTTTTTCCCCAACTCCTAGGACAGGTGTAGGCTCGCTCTACCCCCCACCCCTATCTAACCCCAACACTTCCTCCCCAATCTGTACCAAACGTCCCACCTCCTCCCCTCCTCTTCTTTTCTCTCCTGTAAATTTTATAATTATAATAATAATATATATAATTACAAATTATAAATATATATTATTATATTTTATACATGTTATTTTCATAATTATATATTTAGAGTTATTAATATGAGAGAAGTTAGTTTCACGAGAAATAAGGCTTAAACATATTTTCTCCCATCTTAAATATATATTATTTGACTTTGATTTTAAATATAGTATCATTTTTTAAATACAAAACAATATTTGTTATACATGATTAAAAGTTTTTTTATTTAATATGAGAGGGTGAAGAAAAATGAGATTAAATAAGGATAATTTTATAAAAAATATTGTGATTTTTGAAAAAAAAAAATAGTTAATTAATTTTAACTCTCATTATTAATCTACTTATTTTAATTGAGAGAACCTTATATTAAGAATTGGAGGAATAATATATTTAATTAAAAAATAATTTAAACAACTAAGGATTGAATGGAAAATGATTGACTTAACACCCATTAAGTAAAATCTTAAGTTTGAATCTTTTAAATAGTAAAAATCATATTGGGAAAATTATTCTTATTTGGACATAACGATACTCAAATCTAATATAATTAGATAAATATATCAAAATAAAAAATTTGATAATAAATCATTTAATATGGATAAAATGAAAAATTTTGGTAATTTTTTCATAAATTTTAGATAAAAAAATAAATTTTGTTAATGTATATGTATTTAATATAAAACATATTATAATATGGTTCACGTGAATAGGTTATTTAGGTTTAATTTCATTATATTAAATTGAATTATTTTTCTTATTTCATATTAAAAATTCTTAAGTTTTTTATTAAGGGTGCTCATAATAAATGTTCTCTCCATTTTAAAATAATTGTTATTTTGAGCTTTTTATTATGTTTTAAAATATTTGTGACTTTATAATTTTTAAGATAATATAAATGATTTTTGAGAAATTTACCCTTTAATAATAAACGAAGAAAGAAAAGAATATTAGAGAGTACTATCTCTAACCTCATATATAAGGAATGTTTTTTAGTAATTTTGGTGCCAAATATAAGGGGTTAATATTAAAATTTGAAGTATTAATTACTTATTTCCCAAACTTGTTCTACTCTTTGTAAATATAATACTGACATATAAACTTTACAAAGAGTATAACAAGTTTACAAAAAGTAGAGCAAGTTTGGAAAATGAGTAATAAACGATTTGTGTTTTTATAGCATGTTTGTATATAATTTTGAAAGTGTAATATTTCAGTAAATAATTTTTTCTTTTGTAGCATTTCACTTAATTTCGGCCATGTGACAGATCTTACATCAATATAAGGAACTATGAGGACTAACGGATAAGGTGGAGCTAACATTAGGGAGTCATTAAAAAATTTGAAAGTATAAGGACGGATTTCAAAACTCAGTAAAACTATGGGGATGAAATGTTTAATTTTTTCTTTAAAAATGTATTAAATCCAATTTAAATTCCAAACAATAATTTCTATTCAATCTATTCATTCAAAATTCAAATTAAAATTCAAGTATAAAACTTTAATGCCAACAAATCCATATTTAAAACTTGAATATGAATTTCTTGATTGGAAAACAATTTCAAACTAAGATTTTAAAGTAAATGGCAATCATTAGTTATCCATTTGCTTGCAATTCATTAGAAATAACATTTTGAAGTTGATTGGTAATCATTATATTATTTAACAAATTACTATATATATATGAAATTGAAAAAAAAGTGAGGATTTGTATTGTTCGTAAAGATTCATAAAAAAAGAGAAAATAAATCAAATATGAATAAAGGTCAAGTACATTTGATAAAGAAAAAAAATTATCATCTCAAAATTTGACTTGTAATCATTAATTACACTTATAAATTTATTAAAAAAATTATTATATATATATATATGAAATTTAAAAAAAACTGGATCCATAATACATGTGAAGATTCATAAAAAAGATAAAAAATAAATATAAATAGAAAAGATTCATAATTACTTGGGTATGGGTCTTGTGCTAAATTGAATGGAAATATATATATATATATATGGTAAATCCCATCCCAATATTCAGGTTAAATTGTTATGACATGATGTGAATTATTCACCTCACCAAGTATTACAGGTATTCATCAATTTTTTTTTTCTACCAGAAGCTAGTCAGCAATTAAAATCATGAAAATTGATGTGAAAAAATTAAATTGATTATGATGCGTTAGAATCACATATTTAGCACGCGGTTGCCAAATAATGCATGATATTAGCACATAATCTTATATTGATTTGGGCGATGGACAAACAATGCATAATATTAGCACATAATCTCAAACTAATTTTGCAAATCATAATTATTATCATATTATATTTAAAAAACATACAAATATAAATAAAAGGAAAAATATAATGTGATTCATGGGCCCATATTTAAAACACAATCAGCGTGATATATAATTTATATATATATGAAATATTATCTTACATAATTTTTCATATATTGTGGTACGTCTTTAGACCTATGCTTAATAATATATAATAGAAGATTAAAGTTCCATATTTTAAGAAATATTTGGTAAAAAAAACAATCTAAGAAATATAAAAATGACATCAATACGAATAAAACACAATGAACCGGCACCAGCAGCCCCCACTCTGACATCTGAAACGAAAACCAATTCCCATCTTTCTAGTTTTACAAGATACATCTGCGAAACTCTCTCTCTCTCTCTTTCGTTGGCGCTTTCTGGAAATTGAATCTTGGCCTTTTATTGATCTTTCGTCGTCATCTTGGACCTTAGTCTTGATCTTGAACTTGATCGCCACCATGGAGGTCCGGTCAAACCCTACTCCCGACTACTCGTCGACCCCGCAGCAGCATCGTCACCATCACGCGTCTGCACTGCCATCCAAACAACCGTCTGCTTCTCCTCACCCTGTAGACACCACCTCTGTTTCCCAGAGGTTGAATCAATCTCTTTTTTCTTTCATGATTTCTCTGCGTTCTCTTTGATTCTCCGGAAAGGCGGGAACTGGGGGAAGTCTTTTAAAATTTAAGGCTCTAAATCTACTTTCGTAAAAAAGAAAAAGGGTTTTGGTTGATCAGAGTGAAATCGAATACCGTAATTTTCAATTTTTATGCTGTTGTGCTGGTTTATGTTTTGGGTAAATTTAGTTTAACAATTGTATGGGACTTAATTTTGGGATTATTACGCCTTCTTCATACCATACGAATTTGAATTTTTAATTTGATTACTTTTGTCACGCTTCACATTGGAAGATGATGCTCGAGCCTTCACTTGTACTGACATCTTCTCATTTTATAGTTTCTTTATTGAGCTTTTTTTCATCTGCATCATAGTGATGGTTTTATTCTTTCTCGAATGATTGCAGACTGCAGAAGGAGTTAATGTCACTCATGGTACGCCTCTCTGCCTCTCTTTGCAGTTTAGCTTTAAGTCACTTCTTCTCTTAATAAGCTTTTCCCCCTGGGTTGGAGGGGCTTCGGGTATCTTGTTCTTTATTTAGATTTCATCTGTCTTTATATTTCAGCCTCAATTCCTTATCATTGGGCATTTATAGAAAGTGGACTTTAATTGCATGTCTGAATTTTGCAGACATTCAATTAATGACAACACAGTGGAATCTTTAATTTTCACATTCTGCCCTTTTAAGGACGACGCTCTCAAAGACATTTATTTGTTTCTTGTGAGCTAACTATAGCAGACCAATTTTCTGATGGTTATTGATAGATGTAGGTTTGCTTATTAGTCCACTGTGTATTGATGGCTGCTAAGTTCTTGGAATGCTATTTTAAATAATTAGTACATACTATCAATGATCGCTCCATTGTACTTGGAAATTCTTGTTTTCTTTGCTTCTTCTCTCTTTCTTTTTTCCCTCAGATGCTTTATTTATATCATACTCTTGTAGATGGTGATCTCATAGCTTGTTTATTTGAATATGGCAGTGGCACTGCAATGAAGATGTATTGGAAGATGCTTTCATTATGAAGTTTCTTCCATGGTCTCAGCTGTAATGATAAGAAACAAGATGTATTTTCACTTTGCATGCATGCTGTATACCTGGAAATGTTATGATGTTTATATCCTTCATATTTTGTCTTGATTGCTGATAATCCTGTAGAATTTAAGTTGCAATTTTATTATAATATTATATTTGGTGTCACATTTCTTTTTTGGTAGCATTTTATCATGAAGGTTTATATTTAACCACAAGTAGACCTAAAATCTGCTTTTGGGTGTGCTTGAATATTGAGAAGCTAAGGCTTAACAGCTGACTTTTATGGATATAATTTATCATAATGTGATATCATATAAATAATTACTTTTCTCTGCAGATGAGTGGTGGAGATCTTGGGGTATCAGCTTTTCCTGATGGCGAGAGCCTTTTTACATGGATTGGCACGATTGAAGGTGGAAAAGGAACTATATACGAGGGTTTATCTTATAAACTATCCTTACGCTTTCCATTGGACTATCCTTTTAAGCCACCCCAAGTTAAGTTCGAGACTATGTGCTTTCATCCAAATGTTGACCAGTTTGGCAACATTTGTCTTGACATCCTTCAGGTATTAATTAACTTATGAAGGAAATTGAAAAAATTAAAGCTACTGCTTGTTTGTTGAAGGGTTTGGACCTTCTATTTTTGTAGATAACTCGTCTTCTTTTGTTGTGTCTATGATTATTATTCAATTGGCTACATTTCCCCATAGCCAATTAAAGCCATATTTATGTGTTTTTATAGGACAAATGGTCTTCAGCTTATGATTGCAGAACTATTCTTCTGTCAATTCAGAGTTTATTGGGAGGTCTGTTTGCTTTTTCCTATTCATGAGTTTTGCATTGGCCTTTCAGCCCTTGTATGCCTGACCAGTTTACTTCTTATGGCAGAGCCTAACCCAGAGAGTCCTCTAAATAGCTACGCTGCAGCGCTTTGGAACAACAAAGAAGGTTGACTGCTTCCTTTTCTAATTTGCCAACCTTTGGTTATGTTGTTGTTATGAGCAGTGTTTGAACATGGCCTCTTACAACTTTCCAGTTTTGATATTAACTTCTCTATGACTAAGTCTGATTCTATCATCTTATGCTCAAAGTTTCTCATTTGTGTTGTTATGTATATAATTTAGGACCGGTATTTTAATCAGTTCTTAACTCTGTGACAATAATTGTATTTATTTATGGCTCCTGAAATCGTTGGAAGGTCCATTGCTATGTTCCAGAGCGTAGTGGAATTTTTGGTCTGTCTTCAAAGCTTTGAAGTTGAAGCATGAGCTTGAGATAGGACATGAACATTGTAAAGTGTCTGAAGTGTTCTTGTACTTCTGGGAAGTGTTGCATCATGTTCAATACAAATGCTTATTACAGAAACAAACACTTTTTGTGGTTCATTGGGCTCTATTTATTATGAATCTTGTCAAATCTTAAGTCAAATTATTTTTACGATGTTGAGCCTTGTAGAATTTCTGATTCTGGAAATTTAATCATTGGATAATATAATTTAATGTTTAATGCTTTGCAGATTACCAGAGAATGGTGCATAAACAATATTTTGCCGGAGAAGCACTTGAAAGCTGATCGATGCAATTTGAGTAAGACAGATCATTTGGTTTCCACACGATAGTTGTAAAGCTCTGAGGTGAAAATTCCGAAGCCCAGAGATTTGGCAACTTTTATGTTGTGCTGATATTTTTACCAGAGATTAAAGAATCGGAAGTCCTCTGATAAAATGACTTGTTATATTTTTTCTGTATAAAAATTGTAAAATTGTTTCTGTCCAAAGTGGAAAATGAGTCGATGTAAAGAGACGTGCTTAGCAAAGTTGGGTTTACAAGAAGTTAGGCACACCAAAGTGGAGATATGTGAGTTTATGGGGCAAATTAGAGCATTGCATAGTTGCCACAGTTGGGGATGCTTTTGGTTGCATTCTTCTGAGAGGCTCAATTTTGAGTATCTCTGAAGTATTTGAAAATTTGAACAGAAAATAAAGGCAGGCAAAATAGTTTGGATAAAGTCAGATTAGACTTAAGGTTCTAGTAGTATTGTTCAAAAAAGTTTGTAAATTTTGATTCTATTTTTTAAATAATTTTAGATCAATTTTATCATTTTATTTTTTTTTGGAACGAGTTTTGGTAATAAGAATATAAAAATGTTTGTTTGAAGAAATTGTTTTGAAAACACAAAATTTCATTTGAAACGATTTAAAAACAAGATTTTAAGACAAGTTGGTATGAATGTAACACAAATAAAATTGCGCCTCTGTCAGTATGTTTGCGTATGTACGTATATGCATTGGCGGCCCTACGTTAATGCCCCCCTCTCAGATTTTTGAAAATTAGATGTTTATGGTGTTAAGATTTACTTCATACTACTTGGAATTGAGAAAACAGAGAGAGAAGAGGAAGAAAGCATTTCAGAAATAACATAGAGAAGAGAATTTAAGAGAGAAAATATATAGTCTGTTATAGAGTTATCAGCATCCATTCAAAAACAAGGTAATTAATCAAATCCAACTGTATATACTTTATATTCTGATCCCCAATGGGTTAAGCAGCATGGCCGATGCAGCACTTGGGCTTCTTCTACTTAGAGCACGAGGGGTTCGACGCCGTTTTCAGCGTACGAGACCTTCATCGGAGTGACATTGTTGTTCTTGACGAGAGCAGAAGATGATCAGGCTCCTCCTCCTCGTGGTTCTTTGGCCACTAATATTTTTAGACTCATCCTCATCTGCCACGTTCTCTTGGTTACCCATGGCATCCCATGCATATATTGCTATTACTGTTAAAATGTGAGACATCTTGTTTTAGTTTTTGTATAGTTTTAAATAAAACATTTGTTTAATTTTATTGGCTAATAGAAATTTATTTAAATACTTTTTTAATGGAATCGTTTATTTTTTTATGCATTTGTTTAAAATATGATTTTCAATTTTTTATGCCCTTATCTATTTTTAATTAATTAAATATAGTCTTTACTTATGTTAGAATATGATTTATGATAGGCAGATAGTGTCATTGTAAATTTTCTATATTTTGAATAGAAAAAATGATTTTTAAGAAAAAATTTCCATTAAAAGGTCAACAATCTCCAACAAATATGATTTTACATATCTAGGCGAGAATCAAAACTCGTAGGATCAAGTCCAACAATGTTTTTGTTCATTTTTTTTAAATCTATCAGACATTTTTTTTGTAAGCAAATTTATTAGTCTTTTAAGACAAGACTCATAGGCTCGGCTTGGGATGGAGGCTAATAATCTGCGCTATGGTTAAGATTTTCACACCCTTTATCCGGAGGCTTGCCAGCCCGGCCCTTTAAGTTGTGTACCTTTCAAGTTTCTTTTGACAGTTATAATATTCAGCCTAAAATTATTAATAGCAATAATTTTAACTACAATTTTATCCAACCATAAATTATATATATGTAGGAAGTGGTTTTTTATAATGGCTTATGAATAGAGTTTGGTTTAGCTAAATATTTAACCCTCCACATTGTTAATGAATTTGTTGGATGAAATAAAATTAAGTTGCTAAAGTTGAGATTCGAACTATAAACCTTTTAATGCCGATTGTGCTTTGATGTTGCAAAGGTAATCACAATTTTATTTATTGTTCACAACATTATCGTTTGATTTTAAAATTATTGTTCTTTTGATTTAATCATTATTTTATTTATTCTTATTCCCCCCCCCCCTATTTTACTCTATATAAAAGAATTATTCTACTTCTCTCTTTAACTTTGTCTTTTTTTTATTATTTTTATAGTTTTAAAACATTATCTTCTTTAATCTCTTTCTCCATTAAACTTCCTCTTTTTTTTTTAAAGAATTATTTTCATATTTTTATTTATTATCTTAATTCTTAACTTTTTTTCTACAATTTTTATTAGGTTTTTTTTATTTTTTATATTATAAAATATAATAAAAATTTTAAGAAACAAATTTTAATTTCTTTCCTTACTATGAAAGTAGCCCTTTTATTTTTAATTTATTTTATTTATGTCTAATAAAATTATTAGACATAAAGTTTTTTATTTCTAATAATTTTATTTTATTATGATTTTTTAATTTTTTATTTTATAAAATATTATGAAAATAAGGGAGAATTGTGAAAAAAATACCAAAAAATTAAAATATTTAAGAAATAAGAATAAAGTTCACCCCATTTCTAAAGTAGGATAAACTTTTTCCAACTGAGATTAGAAAATTTCCAAGTCAAGATAGAGTTCTTTAATACCAAGTGAGAATAGAAAATGTTTCTACCATGACTTGAAAATTTTTTTTATTTCACTTGGAATAATTTTATTCTACTTTTAACACGGAGTGAATTTTGGTTCTATTTCTCAAATATTTTGATTTTTTTTTTGTCTTTTTCATATTTATCCTAGATAAGTATTTTATTACGTTTTCCTTACATTGAAAGTAACATATTTTTAGTTTTAAAAAATAATCTTTTTCTTTTTTTGCTTTCCTATCCAATTTATGTGTTTAATAGACTATTTGTGTATCTGAAACCTAATAGATTTTATACAATATGGGTATTTCACTACTTTTAATTGAAGGCCAAATTAATTTGCATTTTTCATTTATCTGAACTAACCTTTTGCATTATTGATTAGTTGGGCCAAACTTTTGTGATCAAATCTCTGCTTATAATGGCTTCATATTACTGTTGAATTTTGTGGGCGGGTTTTTTTTTTTTTCAATAATCATGGAAGTATAAATGGCTATCTAATTTTTTCAAACAACCTTTGCCTATATAATTTTTTGGATCATGATCTAAAATTAGATTAAATAAATTCTTCTTATGTTGTTGGTCTCAACTATAATTTGAACCTCAAATGTGGTTAATATGTATAATTTTACTACTCATGCATTTTTTATTTTTTTTTCTTTATGCGTTGTGAATTTTTCTTTCTATTGAATGAATAAAATGATATACTAGTTTCTTCGATCAAATATTGTTAATCATATTTTATTTGAAATTTAAATATATAACCTCTTGAATAATTTCTTAATCTATTAGTGATTAGTGGTAGTTATTAATTTTTTGTAATATAGTTGTTTTGTATGATAACTTGATACCACTTCTTTTAAAGTCAATATATATATATATATATTTATGATATTTTCTAAAATCTTAACGTGTCACGTGCTTTGACTGAGAAAAAAAAAAAGTGTCCCATGCATTGATCTACAATCTAGTTATATTAAGCAACCATTTTTTTTTGCTAGGATAATATTAATAAAGCATTGGGTCCAAGTAAAGAAGGCCTGTGTATCTCATAAGACAAATGGGCCAAAACCCCATTCCATCTACAAGAGTTGAAGCCATGCTAAATTAAAAATCCATGTGACAACCCTCAGAAATGGTAACGTAAATATCATACGAGATAAATAATCCTATATGCTTCGTTCGGTTTGCTGGAATTGATGGATAAGGAAATGGAAGTGGAGTCCACTTGAAAAGTTGTTTGGTTTATTTGGAGCCTGAACCATGAAAAGCTCACTTCCATTAAAACACTTATGGAACCAGCTTCCATCATAGGGATGGAAGTGTAATTTTGTGCCAATTTTGCCTCCATCCTCTCCTTTTTTTGACTTCTCATCATATGCTACCCTCACCATCTAGGTTAGAGCACCACCGTTGACGTCAAGATATTACAAATCCTGTCAATGATCATCCTAGAGAGAGAGAGCACCGTGATCCCCTCACCACCTAGGTTAAAGCATTGTCGTCCCCTCTCTTTCTTCGACTTCTTCTCATTGTTTGCCACCCTCACCTTCGATGAAATCACCGTTACCTTCATCGCATGATCTATTCAACAATGAAGACGATTGCAGCTAGCAGGTGAAAACCCTTTATCATATCGTTCCTGGCTTTGACAGATCCATAAATCACTGATGACAATAATCAATTTCAAAGGCCACAACGACCAAGATCCATGGATCTGGGTTTGACAAGTATTGTTGGTCTCATGATTTCTAATTTTGGTTCAACGATAGCCATGACTTCAATTTCTTGATTGTTGTCCTATTATAGAGTTTGATTTGGTTTTTCTATTATTGTTCCTTTATGTACAGTGACGATGGATGAAATTTATGGTTTTTCTATTGTTGTCCATTGTTTATGTGATGTTCTTGCAATGTTTTACTGGATGAAATTTCTGGTTGTGTCATTTTTCTTGATTCTCTGCATCTAGAGTTTTAGCTGGTTGTTCTTTGTTGTAAAGTTGATGTTCCAATGGTGGTCCTTGTTATGGTGGAAGGTGGCCCATGATTGATAGGTTTGGGAAGATGCCGATGGTTCACCAATGGTGGGTTTGGTTTGATAGAGATGGTGAGGGAAGAGTTTTTTTGCTGTGCAAGGATATTATAGTCTTTTTATTTATTTTTATATTTAAAAATAAAAATTATTCTACATTTCTAATATTATACTAAACGAACTTTTAAACTTATTTTCCACTTCCTCTATCATTTACACTTCCACTTCTTTCTCCAAAATCACTTCCATGTACAAAATGGGGCTTAAAAGCCAAGTCATGAGGTAACTACCATCAAAAGCATGCACGCTCAATGTCGTCATGAGGATAACACAGTTTCTCAGAATCGATCACCCCTTCCAACCTGGGTTGCAACAGATTTTTCCACTCTCTTGGATACTCTCCCACTTCGGTTTCTTTGCCAATATCAAGAGCACAATCACTATTGTTGTTGGGCAGGGACCATTCAACAAAGTAATAGGAGTGAATTAGACTTTATCCACAGTTTGCCACAGTGATGCATCCAGTGAGAATCTGCGATTTTGTGTTTAATGAAGCTAGTGATCATAACAATTGATTCCAGTATCTCGGTGGCTCCACGCATGTTCAAAAGCTGCAAAGCCACTGCTATCACAATTCCTCTTCAACCTGATCATCATCTCCACCACTTCATTTGCCTCTGATATCTTCACTCTTCCAACCAACGTATAGAAACAAGAAACTGCCATAAAAAATGTGAAACACCATCTGAGGGCCACCTCACAAAGGAGAAGATTTCTCTCTCACCAAATGAGAGGTTTCTGCTATAGGTTTCTCTTTCTTGCCCTATTTTTGAGAAAATTTTGCCTATAATTATAGTAAACAACCATGTTTTTTGTAGCCTAGTGATCATAGTCATACAACTGTGGAAATGTATTCAAAATCTATCATGTATATCAAAAAGCAATGGTCGCAAGGATGAAATGTTGAAACAATAGCCTTCCATGTTAGCAGTTTACTAGGCTCCTATGTGGATAATTTATTTCCAATAGGTATTTTCTACGACCTCTTTTCCCTATTATAAGTTTTAAGTATACAAAATATAAATCACTTTATGAGTATTAAATGATTATTTTCATATTTGCCCCTTATTAAATAATTATGATGAAGAGAGAATAAAAAAGAGATAATTAAGGTAGGTATAATTTAATAGGGATAATAGTGGAAAGTTATAATAAATTTTTCATAGTTCAATAATTTTAATTAATGTTCTTGATATGTGTAAAACAGTTAAAAGTGATTTATAATAAGGGATAGAATGAGTATTTTTTTTTATGTAACTTCCTATATATTGTCCCAATAAATCTCAACACATCCCTTTTGATTGAATCATTCAAAGCTTTCATTTTGTATTTCTATAAATAACAAACCAAATCATTCAATTGCATCCCATGGATGAAAGGATTCAATACAAAATATTGCACAAAAATAATGTATATTTAACAAAAAAAAAAAGGAAATCAATAAGTATGAATAGAAAAGGAAATCAATAATGTAAATTTTACTACATGATTATAGTTGTAAAAATAATATTATTCTATAATATATTATGTAAAAAAGGAAATCATTTTGTAGGACTTTTTTCTCTATGTAAACGTTATTTTTTATCCTAGCATTATTTTTTAAAGAAACTTATTTTTGGATATAAATAAATATATTTTTTTGTTAATATACAAAAATAATTTTTATTTTTTAAAATTTAAAAAACTTATTTGATATCGGGCTAGCTCTTTGTGGCCCGGGTGTTCATCGGGTTAGCAATGGGTAAGGTCAAGCTTAGCCTAATTCATGAACACCTCTAATACCTTGCTCTTCATCAAATGGAAGAAGAGTAGGTTTGTAACAACCTTAATTAATTTCTTCCGGTCATGTTAGAGGACTTATGGAAGAGTATTCTTGGAATTGTACAGGACAGGAGGGAGGTTGGAGATAGAGGCTTGCGAGACTTGAATTTGGGCTAGTGATGTTTTAGACTAGAAATTACTGGCACTATGGTGCCATGTCAAGGACTCTTTTTATTTAACGTGACCAGTCGACTAGAAGAGAAGAAAAATGAGCAGATGATGGTTCTCTGCTAGGGTTCTAATGTCTTAGGCTATGGGACGAGATTTGGAGCTCTGAGAGGCTTGGATTTCATAGGTATGATAATTCTCAATCTTCTCTTTCCTTTTTTTTTCCCCTAAATTTGATGGTAGATTATGGATGTTGGTTGGTTGGGGGGTTTTGTTTGGGATGATTTCCACCAATTGAATTGTGTCTAAATGCTTCAATGACGTGTTTTTGGATGTATGTAAGCCTTGGGTATTGGATTTTGGGTGTTTATGTGGTTTTTTTTGTAAACCCTAGTCTTTGGTTTTAGATTCTTGGTGAAACATGAATTAGGAGAGGTTTAAATTTGATTGTATGTGTTTATTTGGATGTTTTGTGGTATGGGCTAGTATTGGAATTTTGGTTTTATTTGATTTATGCTTGGGATACTGATTTGAGTTATACTAGAGATTTTGACCTTGTCTTGATAGGTGTGTTTGTTGATTGTATAGGATGTGTGCTTGTTTGGTGAAAGTATCTATATTTTAAAAAGTTGTTTGAATGTGACAAAATCAATGGTAAGTGGTTAGATTTTGGTATGGTGAAATTTGGCCTCTTAGGCACTAAGTGGTCTTGAGAAATTCTAATGGATTCTTTGGAGTTTTGTTAAATGTTTGGACTTTGGTTTGGTGTCGAATACTACCTAATTGACTTGGATTATATGTTTCTTGTGTGTGGTAGTTGGTGATCCTTTGTGTTAGGTTGGCTGGTTACCAAAGAGGGAGGTGAATTGGGTAATGTAAAATTTTCACCTCTTTTGAAGTGCAGCCTAATTTCACCAAATATTGCAGCAGAACATGGATGAATAGAGTATGATGAATGATATAGATGAAATAAGAAAATGAAGCATCAGAGGCAATAACTTATATTGGTTTGGCCCTAAACCATTTGACTGACATCCAGTCCTCAAGCCACCATTTGAGATTTTCATTATATCCTACAAGTTTGATTTAGGTACTTGTAAAGGCTCAATACATCTTACAAGTTTCACTAGGCACTTGTGAAGTCACTCTCCCACACCCTTACAAACTGTGTAATTCTCTTAATATTTTCCTACACTAAGATTCTACCCATAAATTATAGAAAGAAAAATTACAAAATGCAAACTTTCTTTAAAAGTAGATAATACATTAAAACTCATTCTAATGAGGTGGGTTTAACTTTGAATGCTCATTCAGAATGATTTAATTCATTACAGTAGCATTTTGGCACATAACTCACTTAAATTCGTTGCCCATAAATTCAAATGAAGTTCTATTTATAGATTTGTGACTTAACTAATCGTTAGATACAATATCTATCCGTTAGACATAAATTCTAACTGTTACTTTGCAGAAAGAGCCGTTTAATAACCGCATTAAATGCATCTCACCTACCAACATTTGAATTTTGGGGCTCAATAGATGAATTATGCAGAGTCAGCATAATTATATGTTTAACATTAAACTTCAAAATTTTTCTATTACTAAGTGCCATTCAAATTTTGAGTTTGTAAAAGATATCCTATATTAGTTAGTACAGATTATCATATTGGAAGTGCGTCTGTTGGGTTTGAATAGTTGCTTCAATTTTTCATAATGCACTTTAAAATTTCAATTTTAGAAACTAAAATTCGTCTATCAGAGGCATGTTTAACACAGAAATTTTTCTGTTAGAGACTATGACTTTGAACTTTACCAACAGTCAAATTTTAACTAAATTTCATACAAATTTTGCACATTTTCATTAACTATACTTAGCCTAAAATTCGAATTTTAAAACTAAAATTTGTCTATCAGAGATTAAAACTTTGTAACTTTGAACTTCAATAAGCAAAGTACAAATTTTACGTAAAATAAGTATGAGTCAAATAGAAAAATTCATCTGTTTGCTAATATACTTCAACTTTAACAAATGCTATCATCAGATTTACTTAATTTAACTTATTTAAGATGTATGGTAACAAGATTAAGTAAATTCCAAATATTAAATCATCTCAAGACTTAAGTTAAAACAAAATATACCTAATAGCCAGGTTTTCAAAAAGTAAGTTTCACTTTTACTTGGTCATTCTATTCTTGGTCAGCTTTCTTCTGATCTTTAATTCTTGAAGCATCTTTTCTCTTTTTCTTCTTTAAGTGAGACATGATATTGATTTTCCTTTCTTTATTCTAATGCTCACTCTTTCTTTTTGGACAATTTTAGATTTAATATATTGCACTTACAAATTAAGTAGTTAGTTCAATTTATATATCTAACTTGTATTGTATTATAAAATATAAATGCATAGCAGATATATTAGTACATAGTATGATATGTACATTATAAACACAATTAAACATATGCCAATGCATATTTTATTTTTTGTAGGAACAAAATTTATGTTTGATAAATATGATGCATTTATTTCTTTTTATTCTATATTTGTCATTATTAAAATTTATATTATATTAAACCTAACACTTTGGTCTATCAAGGTGTTGAGAGAATGTGCAGCAACTCAAGGTAACTAGGGTGTATTTTCATATGTGTTGTAAATTGTCTATTTAAATATATATATATATGTATATATATTTATATATATGCTTTATCCTTTTCATATTAGGATATGTCCTTAGCATGCCAAGCTAGGTTACAGTAAACTCTTTCCTTTTTCCATGTATGTGTCCTATGAGAAGTATGGTATGTGATGAGAGCACATGTGTTGCTTATTACTATATGATCTTTATTGCATCCCCATTCATAGATTAGTTTATTGATGAACATGCTGGCATGATAACAATAATGATGAGATATACCTATATCCATGATATATGATGACATGTTGGCATGGTATGAAACGCATTATCACTTGGGTTATGTATGAGGAGCATTGGTTGATAGGGTGATGATATCTTGTGATACCATGTGGTATGCTAATCCACTGGTGGGTTATGTGAGGCCTCGTGTCCAAGTGGTAAGGTTGATATATCCCTACTACTAAATCATCATCCTTTGGCAGGAAAAATCTAGTTGGTAGTGAATTAGAGATGTACCTTCCCTAAATCACCACCAATACATGTGGTCTAAGAGAAGGGGAGCCATGATCTACTTACTAGTAGAATGACCTTTTGCCATGTTATGACTAGTGATAGTGAGTTTAGTCACTGCTTGGAATTGGCCTTCACCGGTTGTTGGAATGAGGCTGCTAATCAAGGTCACCTTATAGTGGTAATTAGTTCATAGTTCTTGCCGTGATCGATATGGGTTCTTGTATATCATATGCATAGTATTTTGCATAATACATACTGCTTATGTGTAATAGTACATCAAATCCTTGTATTTGACTTGTAATGTATTGAATCAAGTGTTTTGATAATTTCAAACTGACTAAAGTTTGGAAGGAAGATATCAAAGGTGTACAAAAGATCTCAAGTGCAGAAATCTAAGAAAAACAAGTATAAGATTAGATATAGGATTTCTTATTAAATTCAAATGAGTAAAAGACTTTAATCTTGCAAGAGAATGTGTTAAAAATGTGTTTTTAAGATAACTCATGAAGTATTTGAAAAATACCCACTATCAAACAAATTTTGAAGTGTTAAACTTGATTTGTTACTTTGAAAATTCAAATTTTGGTATTTGAAATTCGAACTTCGGGGTGAAAATATATTAGTCAGAAAAGAGGTCCCTCTGACAGATGAATTTCATCTTTGAAAATTTGAATTTCAGGTAAAACATAAACTATGAAAAATGAAAAATTCGTTTGAAGATATGTTAAAGTTCATCTGAAAATAAAGTTTAGAAAAAGTTCTAAGTTAGTCCTCTGACAGACGAACTTTGATTTTGAAAATTTGAACTTTGGAAAGATAGTTTGCAAGTATGTTATAATAGTCTTTTGACTTATGAATTTCAATATTCAGAAATTTGAACTTTGAAATTAGGTCTGATAAGAGAACTCTCTGACAGACGAACTTTGGTATTTGAAAATTTGAATTTCAAAAAGAAGAACTATTGTACCATATTGAGTTGCCCATTGACAGACAAATTTTGGGCACCAAAATTTGAACTTTGAAGGCACTATAGCAATATGGAACAACTATTCATATTTACTAGAAGAACTTTAAACTTGAAAATTTGTATGTTCCAACATAGAAACATTTGCCAAAAATAAAAATTTGAACTTTGCTTTAGAATAGACGAACTTCGAGGTTCAACGTTAAAGTCTTTAACTTACAGTTTCTGCGAAATTCGTCTATTGACATACCAAAATTCAAACTTTGAATATCAGACACATTAAATGCGGTTAGTGAATGAATAGTTTTTCAGAGTAACCGTTGGATAACGTTTCTAACGGTTAGATTTTGTCTCTAACGTATAGTTAAGATATAAATCTATAAATAGAACTTCATTTGAAGATGTGGATAATGATTTTACATTGTATATACAGAAACTCTGCAAAATTCTTAAGACAAAGTCTTCTGCTCTCATATACTTCATACCTTGACCTTCAACTTTCATATACACTCTAAATTAGAGAGTTCATTTACTGTTATCAATCTTATCTTCATCTGGAATAAATATTTTATTGTGAGGGGATTTCACAAGAGATTTGAGAAGCACTTAGTTAGAGTGCAGAGAGTGAGATTATACGCTCTTGGAACAAAGCATCAACTTGTACTAAGGCATTGCAAGAAGCCCACCGAATTCTTGCAAGATAATGGAAAATCTCCAGTGGTAGCTTGTGGATTGGACATAGATCAAGAGAAAGAGACCGAACTAGGATAAATATTTGTGTCTTCTCTTCCCTTATCTTGTTTTTCACTTGGTTACATTTTATACTCTGCTTTTACTGTCACTTTTGCTTTCGCTACTCTCTTACACTTTTGTAGAAATTTTAATCTTCTTAATTCACCCCCTTCTTGGGAAGTTAGCATATCTAACATAATGAACTTGTATGTTTGTAATCTATTATAATGTAACCCTTGTTATTATGTTGCCCTTAGTTACTGGGTCGTTTATCTCACCATAACCCCTAATTAATACTTCTTTTCATGAGAAGATGTTTAGCTCTTGCAAGACGGCGACTGAGGCGGGTTTTTCCTTAGCCAGGCTTGGGATATTCAAGTACCCATGATCGATATATGTTATTTGAGAACACATGTTAGATGTTATATAGTAGTGTGTCAAGTGTAGTTTCCTGACTGGGTGCCATGTGTAATAATGCTTTGTGTGTCCTTCGGGTTGTCTTTGAGTTCTTGTCTTTGTTAATGGTCTTACATCATCTTGATTCTAAGGTGGATTGAGGGTAGAACATGTATAGTAAAGTATGTAATAAATTGTGAAGTTATATCTTGGTGGTTATCATGTGTTTCAGGCATACGCCCCATTTGTTGTCCTTGAGAGTTAAGTTTAGGGTATTAGGTACCCATGTGTATCTTGTTGCATTTGAGTAATGTGTAGGGTCATTTGGGGATCTTTGTGTAATTAATGGATAAAGGGAATGCCACCCAGTAGATAGGATTGTGGTTCAAGGGGGTTTAAAACCTAAGAGTGTGGTCTTCTTAGGGTGCCACCTCCATAACAATGTTCTTGGGCTAATTGTGACTTGTTAGGAAAGGTTTGGTGATCAAAAGGTCAATGGGTTGAGATTGAGAGGTATGAATGTCAGGTTTTGGCCTAAAAGTAACTATTTCAGTCATGGATGCCCAAAATTCTCATGCGAAGGAATTTTAAGACAAGGTTGGTGTTTATAATTAAAGGCAGTTTAGAGTGATTTGTAGGCATTGAAATCACACCAATAGAGGTCTGGTTAAAGAGATAGGTGCATCCAAAGTTCATCAAGAAATTTAGCTTTACTATCATTTGACAGCTAATACTGGCGCTGCAACGCCAAATCCTCAAACCACGGCACTGCAGCCTAACATCTACATCCTAGGTCATTTCTCCCTCAATCTTGGTTTCTGGGTCATTTGTTCGTATTACCCTAAGTTTTCTAGCTCTTTCTCCCCTAATCCTTTATTCTTTCAAGTTCTTTTGGGGTCTTTTGATCAAGTTATAGTCCTTGTTAGTGATTTGATCTATGTTTTATTAGGATGTTACATGGTTCAAATGAATCATCATTTCTTTGATTTGTGCTTGTTGCTTCAGTCATTGTTTGGGGTTCAAAATTGACAAAAGGATGGGGCCTTCATAGATTATCCACTTCTAATATACATGATGTTTTGAAATCGAGGGGGGATGGGGTTTTAGCAAGTGGGGGAAGTTCCCCCACTCATGTAGTTACAGCTTTTCTACTCCTTTCATCTTTTAAACAAGTAATTAGAGGTTTAATTTGTAATTGTGTGTAGAACAAATTTAGTTAGAAGAGATTTACTTTTTGTTTTCAACACTCCGTAGAAGATTAGCCCTTGCTATTTGCTGGGTATACTTTTAGTCCATAATAAAAGCAAAACTCTTAAGATGCCATTTGTGTATATTAAGTGAATCATAAGCTTAACTTGAATGCTTGACCGCACTATGTTTTCTACTCTAATAGTAATCTTCATATATATATATATATAAAGTATTTTGTATAGCTATCTAGTGTTCAATATTATCAAGTATTACTTGGTCCAAATAAGAGATAATTCCAAACAAATTCCTTTTTTTTGGGTTTTTTTATCACAAGATTGGACCCACAACTTTATTTTAGTGACGTCATGTTTCTTCTCTTGAAGTTAATATTGCTCATTTGGTTTTTACTACAAATTTCCTCTTATTCTTTTTATAAAGTATTTTCTAGATTTTCTTTAATTTCTTTTATAAGATGTTATGTAATATTATGGGATAATTTTTTTTATTTCAACATTTAATCACCAGTCTCATAAATTATTCCTTTTTATAAGGCTTCATGTAATATGATTGTTAATTGAATTATGTTTATATTCTTTTAATTAAAAAGAGTAAAAATAGAATCTTTAGCTTATTTTTTAAAAACTTAAGAATGTAATAACCTTTTTTTATTTGACATGACATAGTTATAAACACATGAGGGAATAATTTAAAGTTGCACCGATATGATTGACTAAAGGGAACATTTTGGAGAAAGTTTAAAACAAGTGGGAAGTAAGGTTAAAACTTCAAATAATAGACAACTAGGGGTATTCATCCATTTTGGTGGCCCAATCCTACTGAGCATATAGGTTGTTCTTGGAGACCGGGTGGAGTTGGCTGCCGGGTTGAAGTCAAACCTGATCTTACTGGGTCCTGGTATATATATACTTTTATATGTTTTTTAAAAAAAGTTATATAATATTTTTCATGACATAACATATGAAATAAATTGATTATATCATTGTTGTGAATAGTTTTAAAAATTTAATCTTTAATTTTATTTAAAATTTTAAATTAATTTTTAATATTGTGTAAAAAAATATAATATTATTAAACATTTATAATTTTAACAAATACTACTTTTGATTATAATATTATTTTTAAATTAAATATATTTTTGATAAATATAATTTTTTTAATAAATAAAATTAATTTATTTTTTACTTTTAAATACTTTTTAAGATTAGACCAACTCCACTCTCATGTACCAAATTTGCTCAATGTCGTCCAATTTCATAATGTCCAGGTATTGAGTCAATTTTCAACTCAACCTTATTGGTTTTTTGTGCAGCCCTGTACATGACTATGGACTGTCCATTTCTACCTTCTCTCATTCGCTATTGTGATGTATGGAATCCAACGTCAGATTCCAATGCGTGGAATATTCGTACCACAACTTCAATTTCATTCTTGCTGGTCAGCGTGGCAGATATATTCTTATAAAATGCGAAAAATTTATATCTTACGAAAATTATACATTAAAAAGTTATTTATAATAATAGTTTTAAAGATTTGCAAGACTGTTCAATCATAATTTATCATTGAAATTCATTCAAAATAACATTCAAACAAAATCGATTTATAATATTAAAGAATTATAATTAAAGTTTAATAAAGCCAATTTAAAATAGCATTTAAAATGGTAAATCAAAATGATATCAGTTATTGTAAATATATGGTTATGTCTGAATTCTAATAGACTTTAACTTAATGTGTAATATAATCATATTTAAAATAGGTTGACACAAATATATATATATATAATTATTTCTGGCCAACAAAAAAAAGGTTGACACAAGATATATATGGATTGATGTTAATTAGTTTGGTTTCATGCGAATTCAAAGTGTATTATTTGTTTTTTTTTCCTAATTTTTTCAATTACCATCTAGCTTTTTTTTGTTTATTTTCATAATTATATAGTTTACTTATCAAAATTAAAAATGATATTTAATTTTGATATGAGACTCATCCCTTTATTAAGTAAGGTCATAATGCAAGGTCATAATGCAGTTTGAGTCATGTAGAAAGAAAAAATCACGTTAAGAGGATTATCCATGTTTAAGTTTAATAATGCTTGAATTTGATTTAATACTATCAGATACCAGATAATTATATCAAAAAAATTAAAAATAATATTTAAAAATTGAAATAATTAATTAAGTTCAACAATATTATTAAAACATTATTTGCTAGTATTGAAGATACTACTGAAATATATTTTAAACAATACAATTATTTGTTATTTTAATATTTATATGAATACTACTGTTATAATAAAATTAAGAAAAACATATGCAACAAAACAATCAAGATAAAAAAATATCATAAGGTAAGAAATTATATGACCATTAATAGGAAATCGCATAAAGAGTGAGAAAACATACTTTATAAATTTTTCTTACATAATGTTAATAGAATTCAAAACATATAAAAATAAAATTCTCTTCAATATTTATATATATTATTGTTTGAATTATTATTTATTTAATAAATTTTTAATATAAAAATTACAAAATAGGTTAAAACCAATTTAAATATATAGGATAAGGACATATTTGTCTATCTATTATTATTTTTCCTCCATTCTCCTCATGAACCAATGAACCAAATAAGATGACATTAAAAATTTTCCCCTTTCCTTCCCTCACCTTAATTTAGTTTAACCAAACACTACTAAATTTAAAAAGAAAGAAACTTAATTAAATCAAATCATTGAAAAAGCTTTCTCTCTTTGACATAACACTTTTTTGTTAGTTATTATTTAATGAATATATTCCCAATGCCCCATTAAAAAAAGAGGTCAACGTAGAATAGAGTAATATATCTCAAAACAATTCATGAACTTTGGGCAAATTTCACAAGGCTGTGCTATATATGAGCTTGGATTGAAAAACGCAATTCACAAATCCATAGGTAGCTAGAGATTAGGAAATTAAAACTCTTAGGTAACAAGAAGATGAAGCGCTTCAGGTTGGTTTTGGTATTGTTGGTGTTGGGAGGTGTTTCTTTGTGCAGTGGCCGGGGGAGGGTGTATCAGATACGACTATTATGAACTAGCCTTGAGGTGGCCTTTCTCTTTTTGCATCACTCATGCTGGCTGCAGGGACCGAGTCCCTAACCAGTGGATTATTGGTTACTTTCGTCCCATCAAGCGCTCTAATCCCAACCTTCAATACTGTTCCACTTCTAATGATTTATCTGATGAAATTGTAAGTCTCTCTCTCTCTCTCTCTCTCTCTGTTCGTGTGTGTGTTTACAGTACGTAACATGTAGTCAAGAGAATATAATACCCTATTCATCCTCGATCAATCTGTTGATCATCCACGACCATTCTTATACTGTACACTATATAAGCAATCCAATTAACAAAGGGCCTTTTCGTGTGCATGCAAGAAATATATGTGTGTATGTATAATATCATATGGCCTAATACTCCCTCCATTTCTTATTATAAGAATTATTTATTAACTAAATTATAGGGACTAAGAAAATTGGTTAAAATTAGTTAAGGTTAATAACTTTGTAAAAAATTTTATTAACTTTCCCAAGTTACCCTCAATGGACTCTTAATATACTCATAAGAGATCATGACCAATATATTAAAAAAAATGAGTATTAAATCAAGGATATTTAGGGAAAAAAGAAATTATTGTGTCTTGTGAAGTGAGCAAGGTATTATAATAAGGACGTTGCAATGCCACAAAATTAAAAGGACTATGCAAAGTTTATAGAAGGTCTTGTAATAAGAATGAGGGGGACTATTATATAGCAAAAATACCTTTTTTGTCATAATTTAAAAAGGAAGGGCTTAATAAGTAATTTACAAGAGATATAGTTTTGTAGCATGGATTTTTTTTCTTTTTTTGCCAACGTAGCATGGATCATCTTTTTTTTCTTTTTTGGCCAACGTAGTATGGATCATCCGAATTAGTTGGCATATGTGAATTTTCCTGAAGGTTACTTTTTGTGGAAAGAGGTAGAAGTTTTTCATATTTTTTCTAAACAGAAAAAGTAAAGAAAACAAGCCACCTAAAAAGAAAACTTCAGGAAAATGTATATATGGAAATATATCCTTTATTTTAAGGAATCCATACTACTGTTTTGCGTGACCACATGCATCCAGGGATGGAACTAAGTGTTCTGTTTTAGAGGCCGTCGATCGCCCCCTAATCATTTTATTTATATGTAAAATGTGTTGAAAAAATCTCAATTTTTGTTAAAAATTATGTATTCACCCCCCTTAAAATTTTATGTTCGCCTCTCACTTCCAAAAATTTTATATCATTGCCTTTATTGTTTTGAAGTCTTAAATTTTCTTTCAATCAAAATCATAATTATTTTTAAATTTATCATATAAAAATATAATAGCACATTTTAAAGTATATTAAGGAAATTTTTATATTTACTTTTTGGGAATGCGCAATTTCTGGTTTGATGGTTTCTTCAGCTTGTCTTGTGATCTATTCTTGGTCGGTCTTTGGAACGAACGTTATTGAAGTAAGGAAACTGTAGGACTCTCTGCAAGAAGCCGAAATTAAATCTCTTCCTTTTAATAAGTCGATCTGTTGCAACTTTTTATGAATTGGAGGACGAGCAGGGATCACCAGAGTTTTAAGCCTCAATTTTATGAAATTCCTGGTTTCTAATCAAAGTAATTCAAAGAAATTGTAAGTTCTTGAAATTTTTTACCATAATTTTCCCAAATGCAAGTGCTAAATATAACTTGAAATAAGC
This sequence comes from Adenanthera pavonina, assembly GCA_026686845.1. Classification (NCBI taxonomy): domain Eukaryota; kingdom Viridiplantae; phylum Streptophyta; class Magnoliopsida; order Fabales; family Fabaceae; genus Adenanthera; species Adenanthera pavonina. The sequence continues at coordinate 43,306,555 of JAIVEN010000001.1, read as the reverse complement.
TCTCGCGAATTTAATAATAAGGAAACTTGAGGAGGGACCAAAACCCTATCATGAAAAGATCACTGATACATACATCGAGGAAACTGACGTTAAATGTGTCTGAAATTTAAAAACAAATAACGAAGGTACTATAGAAAATATAAACAAGGCTTAGGAAACTGGCTACATATATATAAAAGGAAAACCTGAGCAAGATGCTTGTGTGCTGATTGATTGTTGGTTGTATGTGTGCTTGTGTTCGGTTTGTGTATCTGACTGATTTGCTGAATGTCCATTTTTATATTTCAACAGTTATCTCTTAGTTTCTCCATGATTGACGGGTCAGTTACCTTCATTTTTGGGAGGCACTCTTGCATGTAATGTTAATGGCTTAGGGTGTGTTTGGTTCATCTTTATGAAAAAAAAAAATCATGATTTTCAATCATAGTTTTTTAAGAAAATGTGTTTGGACAAACATAAACCGCCTTTTTTAAAAATAAAAAGTGGGTTAAACTGTAGTTTTGGAAAATGAGGGATAAAATTACTTTTCTTTTAACAAAACATGGGTTTTGGAAAATGAGAAGTAAATTTACTTTATATTATACATCTAAAAGTACTTTTAACCCTTATCATCTAAATAGATTTTTTGTCAAACTTACTTTTACAAAATGAATATCCAAACATAATAACTTATAACAAACTTATTTTATTTAAACTTTATTTATTTTAACTTAATTTTATAAAATTGAGAACACTTAGATAATTAGTATTTCCAATATGCTTCCGATTTATTATTACTTTGGTTTTAAATGTAAGACATTTTTAGAAGAGGTTTTTAATCCTATATAAAGTGCACTATGCAAAATGACTAGACTATTAATTTTTTCCCCCAAGTAAGACCCTTACTTTGCTTTGTATGCAATCAAGAGATGACATTCTGATTGACCAATAAAGTAGAATGTTAAGGGTAATTAATTTGATATTGAATTTTAATGTAATTAATAAGAACAATATTGGAAACTTTTAAAACTTTTAAACAAATTCAATAATATAACTTGCTTTTTTTTTTTAATGTATAAGAGATAATTAAAAATGACCCATATTAATTAATAACTATCTCCAAAATCCAAACAAGATCCTAAACTTTTGACCCGTAAACTTCTTTCTAGAACCTTTATTAGACCCGGACAATATTTATTAGGCCTAATTATGTTGAGGCCTAGTGATTCAAAGTCAGTCTTATAATAATTAATTAGACTCAAAAAATTAATTGGGATGCACGCGTAAGATTTTTTTTGTCACGTTGAGTTGATAACTAGGTATTGTTATCCCCACCCAAAAAAAGAAGTATTGATATTAACATTTCACCAAAAAAAAAGTACGGATATTTAACAGATTGTGGAATATTATATGATGTCAACATCACATCACGACAACGTAAGATATTGTAGTGATATAATAATAATAATAATAATAATAATAAATTTTACTAAGAAAAGAAGATATTTTTAAAAAAATGTTTTAATTTACCTAATTCCAAAAAAGTACCTTGTTTTGCAAATGAAAATAATATATTTATAAGTAAACAAAAAAATTTAAGTCATTTGTAAATGAGCCAATTTCACTAAGAAATATACTATTTTCACCTGTAAAATAAAGTATTTTTTTGAAATTAGATGAATTGAGTCACTTGTTTGAAAATATTTTCTTTCCTTAATATTTAAGTGGAATTTTCCCTAATAATAATAATAATATGCAATATGTTATTAATAATATATGCTGAGTAGGATACATGCATGCATGGAAAGGAGTTCAAGCATTATTATTTTAAAATCTACTACTTTTGGTTCTTTTTTATAAGAATCTTTTAACCAATCTCATATATATTAAAAAATTTAGTTAAAAGTGATTAACCTCATTAAATTTATATAAAATTTTAATTATTTTTCAAAATTACCTATATTTAATGAAGTTCACTAATAACATTATTTCTCTCTTCAAAGGAATAACGTTTAATATATTATTAACTATTAGTATAATTATCCATATTAATATCAATTACTAACTACTAGGCAAAGGGTATTTTAGGTTAAAAAATTTAATGCTCCTGACAACTCCAAAAGAATCTTATATTAATAACCAGAAAATCATTAAAAAAGTCTGTTATAAAAAGGATAAGAGGAAGTATATTAATCTTATTGTTACAAAACTAATGAAAATATAAATAATTTGATAAATAACAATAAGAGATAATTGTAGAGATAAGAAATGGGAGAAAATACTTCTCATTCACTTTAATATTGCAGGCATTTGGTACATGCCTTTCAATTATATGCCTCGAGCTATTAAAATTGATATCTTCTAAGAGTTACAATGAAATAACTAACAAGATTAATCATCATGATTATAGAACATGAAACCCTTAACATAGTGTTTGGTTCAATTGGAGGGTAGGAAGGAATTTTAAAGAATGGGAGGGGTTAAGGGAGGAGAGGAGTTTTAATAACATCTTGTTTGGTTGAATTGGAAGGGAGGGGAAGAGAGTTAATTATGAATTAACTATTATATTATTTAAATTTTTATATTTTTTCTCCTTTCTAAAAGAATATAATTATATCAAAATTTATTATTTTTGTAATTTCTGACTCTCAAAATCTTTTGTCTTACTTATGATAAAATTTTTTAAATATGCTTAGGAAAAGATGTTTTGATGACTTTGGATGGGAATGGAGTTTGCTGGTTGGGATGGCGAGACATGAGCTGTGGAAAGAGGACACCACAACAAAGAGAGATATGAGCTTGGGCGCGAGCAATAGAAAGAATGCGCATGGAAAAGAGATGGATCGAGCAACAAAGGAAATAGAAAGATTCTAGTACTCTTTTTAATAAGGCAAATCGGCCCATATGTGGCAAAATGTTTCTCTTCCCTGCCGCTGACAGGATCACCCCGCTGAATACTGCCCTATCACTAAAGAACCCGAGCCCTACTTCTACCTCTGACACTCCACTATTTTAGGTCATCTTCGGTTAGAACTACATTGAAAACACTTTGAATTCCACTCTCTTCCTGTTTTATTCTGCGAATTATTGTGCTTAGCCTTGTGGAATTGGAATCTGGTATGAAGAGAGAAAAGTGATGTCATTTTGGTATAATAGGACTCACTTGAATGAATTATAGGCTCATCTTATTTGTTTAGTAATGTACTCAAGTATCCGCCTTGGCTTGTTCAATTTGGTTAGGCAGTAATATCGATTCTTTAGGGGAGTATATCATCGTGGGTGTTGTGTTGGTGCGGTGTGCAAAAATACCGTGGTCTTTTGCGATTGTGCTTGGCTCCTTTAGTGTGGTCAATCCTCTCTGTTTCATCTCATCTTTTTTGTTGGGATATAACGAAGGATGCAAAATTAATTTTGGGCTTGTAGGGTCCAAAATTAATTGATCTACTCATTGCCTTGAAAGAGAATAACCAAAAGGTTCGTAATTTGCTTCAAGTCCAAAACTAAGGTGGGTTTAGAATTTGGTATGGAATTGTGGTTTCAAAACTATAACAAAGGAACAATTAGTCAACATGTAATTTGATACTCAATGTGATGCGCGCTTATTTCACTGGTTCATTCTTTCTTCCAATTCATCCTCCCAACCATGGGAGGGATCAAAAAGGAAGAAAGAGTCATCCAGATGCCTTCTTCTGATAATGAAGTTCTCTTGTTAACTGTTTAAGGCTTAAGATCAAACGTGCTCCTGAAGTGCAGGTTAGTTTCTCGTGTCTACTTTCTTTTTCTTTGGATGAAAGCACAAATCAAGGGGTCTTTTGTGATCGTTCCATGTATTTAGTTACATTTTAAAGTTGATGCACTGCAGTTGTAGTTATGCCTTAGTCTAGTTAAGTAAATTGTATTTTCATCTATTCTTTATCCAAGTTCACGTGTAAAGATATTCACTTTCCTTTTCACAATTTTCCCACTCCTCATTTTTACCCTTACCGAGCTTATACTTCGACATGCTTATTCTACATTTTCATAAAACCTCAATAGAGCAATTTGCATGTTCCAAGGAGGCTGAAAAGAGCCTAAATTCTCATGTGTGTCTTTTGAAAAGATCTCTGACTTTTTCCCCATTCATGTTTGCCTGTTGATTACATCCTTCTCCTTTGGAATGTATATATAGCAGGGCCCATGTGTATAATTGCTCTCCATTATATCCCACTTGGGGGGAAAGTTAGTACCCTGTTTGTGGCTAAGGGATTACAAAAATAAATTCCATAGGATCTTCTTAAGGAGTTGAAACCAGTCTGTCAGGTATGGAATTCAATTTTAATTGTGAGGAACTCATAAACTTGAAGAAGAGAAGGGAGAACCTCAACATGCCCTAGAACAAAAGAACTATTCAACAATTCTCTTACTTGGTACCATTTAACATATAAAATGGTTGAGATGATGAATAAGCCAAAATGACATTGTAAGAGTTGATTGCTAGCTGAACCTATCTGAATCCAAAGTCAAATATAAAGTATCAGTTGGAATATCAACAGAATAGATTGATATCTCCTTTTTTTTTTGTCTTAATATCATTTGAAAATTCTTAAGTGGTTAAAGTTGACATAGCAAGTGATGTAAACTTGTATGAAAGCCCAAAAATAAGGTGAAATTATTAGAAATTTAGGTTCCAATTAGCTTTTGATGATTCCTTGAAATTGTTTTTCACTTGCTATGCATCCATGCACACTGTTGGACAGTGCTTACCTACTTTTATTGTCTACTTTCTATCTTTATTATTATTCTTGCGCCTTGTTTTCTAAACTGTCTACTGATCTTTTGCTACAGGTCCTTGCCAATTTAACAGCTGTTCACTCATACTTCAATTTATTCTCAAAGAAAATTGACCAAAATGACATTGTAAGAGTTATTGATTCCTAATTAAACCCATATATTTTTTTTCTAAATATCTATGTGCAATTATATATATTTGAACATTTTCTAGGAGCTAGAGAAGGCTGAATTGGATCTACGGAAGGGATATGGACAACTGGAACCACATGAGGAGTCCAAAGATAGGAATCAAATTCAAGGTGTAGCCTCTAGCACATAATAATCCATGTTAATGAGCCTGAAAACTTTGTCATACTGTTTGTTTTGTTGTTTTCTAGCAATTCTTTCACAATATTTGTGTTGCCTGAAAGATTTTCCCCACTTATTTGGATATTCTACAAAATTTGAACTTTGCAGCTTCTGGGAAGGAAATTTTACAACTTTAGCAAATCTGAGATAGCATTATTTCCCTGTAAGTGCCTATAAATTTAAGCTCCTACAAGCAGCAATAGACATTTGACTGCAAGAAAGCATAAACTCAAGAAGTGAATAGTTATGACTCTTCCTAGCATTTATCCAATAATAATCTTTATTTCTTCAGGCATTGTTTGCTTCAGTGTTTATACGTTGGTAATTAGATTCAGTGTTATATTTTTTCCTCTAATATGATAGTTCTAATCTCATTTGCAGATCTGAAGAGGAAGTCTCCAAGATTGCTAAAGCATGTAACGATCATAAGGTTTGAGTTTCTTCTACTCAACCCACAATTCTAATCATGTTTAAGCTTATTGGTTTGCCTTCTTGAATTCTTAGCATAAATTGTGTAGGATCTGACCAAATCTATATCCTTGGTATATCTTTTGTTATCCTACTGACTATATTGCAATGTTCCCTGTTACTTCAGACCCCCCAAACTTCATTTCTGTTCTCAGTTTAGCTTTGTACTTGTTGATAGGTGTATGATGTTCATATTGATTATGTCTTTGAATATCTATAAATCAGGCACGTTACAGTTGTTGGAGGATTAAGATTTTTTCCTTGAGAAGGCTTATATTCCAATTTTTTATTTTAAGGATAACGCAAGCTCATGTTTTTATTTGGTGGACAAGGAAGCGGTTCTTTTATTGATTTTTCAAAGGAATTGGATGGTTCTTTTGACTCTTTAATCCATCTTCTATTTTATTTTTCTTTTTTGTCATCCCTCCTTTTCTAAAACTTCTATATGCGAAGACACACACAACGGAAAATGTATTTCATTGGAATTGGAATGTTTTGGATGCCTTCTAGTTTCTGCCTAATGATACTAAAAGGTTGTCAGGGGTACCAAAGAGAGTGGGGAAGAAATGAACTCAAAAAGCTAAAAAATGTTCTCATGCATAGATCCTGATTTAGTATTGCTTGTACCATTATGTTAACAAAACATTTGCATAGATATATTTAAAGGTGCACCCTACGTACCATGCATACTAGTACATGTTAGACATAAAAGATGAAACTTTCCTTAGTTGTCATGTATAGATTATAATGCCTGTTCAATTTATAAACAGTAAAACCATTACATGTTGAAGACATGGATGTAGTTGTTGTGCCTGGAATTGGATGGATGGAGCTTAATGAGTATCTAGAATCTTATGGTCTATATTTTCCACTTGATCGAGGTTAGTTGAATGTCATGGTAATACAATTTGTGTAGAATATTTATTGTTGGTTTCAAAACAACATTGTTTGTAGGGTGAAATTTTTTCTTCTTATATTCTAATGCTATAATAATTATTAGTCTTCTACATAATTATTAATATTTTTTTATTAAATATCTAATTAAGTGATAAAGATATAAATAGTTGAATACAGGGAAAAGAAAAACGTTTAATTTTGATTTTAAAAAGGAATTTTTGAAAACGTTTGTTATAAAAGCATACTTTAAGGTTTCAAAAACGTTTAAAATCGTTGCTGAATGTTGAAAAAAAAACGTTTTCAAAACATGATTTCTACGTATACAACCATACAACCGGCTTAAAAATCAATTTATGTGTCAATTATATAATTAATGTAGAATTGCTTTTACATCAGTCAGATCTACACCACCTCCACAACCGGCATAAAAAATTGTTTTTGCAATAGTGGAAAATAAGGAGAGTGGAGGGGAGAGAGAAGATAAATTTATCTCCCTCCTCTTCAATTTTTCCAACCAAATAAGGGTTGGGGGATCTCCAACTCTCACTTCCCTTCCTCTTCTCTTAAAAAAAATACCAACCAAATATTGCATAAGTGTTATGGATATTAAACACACACACACACACATATATATATAAGGTCATAAGTTTTAAGAGTACTAGAATTATATAAGACATATATTGGTAAGTTATGAACATCTACATATCATGATAATTTTAATAACACTTACATAAATCTTCAATAAAAGGATCCAACGATTAAAGAACTCAGAGTCTGACCCTGCTAACCTTAGGACGAGGAAAACTGGGATCTGCATCACAGCGCTTGGCCAGATTATCACAATCTATGAATTTGAGTCCATTACGGTCAAGACATTGATGGATCTGAGAAAGATAAACATTCCCCTCTGTATCTGCTTCACAAACAATGTCCACTATCGTCCCCATTCTTCTACTTACAGCATGCAATATTCTGCTTGCATCGTATGATTTTCCATTTGCAGTAATCCCTGACCATGCAAGTCCATCTTAATATTTAATTATCAAGTCTATGACCGCTTAAGCTAATTAAGAATACAGGATAATGCATGATCTCATGTTCAGTTGATTCAATTGGTTACATTAATTAATGATGAATCAATATATTAACTAATTAAGCAACCAACCAAGGTTGATCTAGTTAACAAGTAATTATACTTTACAAAGATGTCAATTCGGATCACATTGCCAATATGTCGGTCTCATTGGTGGATCATATGTAAGTAACTTTGTAAATGTTCTTTGAAACATGAGGCTTGTTTTGAGTTTGATGAGTTTTCTAGAACCCAACTCACTTAAACTTTTTCTTTTATCAAAATGAAAAATACGTACTAACTAGGCAAAGCAGGAATCAAGGACATGCCTGCATTTGCGAAGATTTGAGAAAAATTGCGATCAGATAAGCGGTCAAGCGCAATCTGGAAATATTGATTTGGGGTCATTGAAGCATCAAAGCAGGATCCATGCTTTTCCCATTCGTGTCTCCACATCATTCTGGTCACTCTCACATCATTTGTTGATAGATCAGGCCACAAATTTAGCAGCTTTTCTTCGTTTTGCTCGACCTTAAATTCCCAACATCATCGTCACATCAAAAAATTAAGCCCCATATTTATGCAAAATTAGTACCCAAGTTGAGAGAAATTAAACTGAATCTCAAATCGATCATTAAAAGGATTGAAAAACAAATTTTTGAAAAATCATCAGACATACAGATCGACATATCAATGTGTGTCTTTCAATCTCATAACATAAAACACGTAAATATGTCAGACACGCTATTCCATAAAACATAATTTGGGTAATCTTCGTATATAATTTTAGTTTAGCAGTTGGCAAATCATTTGTGGTATATCTATAACATCTCCCATACTAGGAATCTGTGAAAGGAGAAAGCACAAATTAAAAGTAGCGATAGTTGGTTTAGAGAGAGAGAGAGAGAGATACAGTGAGATTCGAGAAAGAGTACGAGGAGGGACAGTATTGAGGTTGGTCGCCGGTGATCTTCTCCGGCCAAAGGCCATGAAGAGTGAAATATTGGGGCACTCGTTTTCTGCAAAATTGAGGGTTGATCCAGCAGTAAGAGTTTGGCCACTGCAACACCAACTTTAAATAATCATAATCCTCCTGATGATCTGACGCTCCTCCATACCCCAATATTATACTAATCAACACCACAAGCCAAACCAACTTCCTCTTCATTATTTTGTTGGGTCACAAACAAAGCCTATATCAGTTAATGCCCCAATATAACTTGCTCTAAATATTATTTTCCTGGCTTTTATACAAAAGGAGCAAGACAAAAGTCATCTTACTCTAGGCTATATCAAGATTCTTCATAATGGAGTAGGATTTGATATGAAATACTCTCACTATTTTAAAATAATTGCTGCTTTGGAGTTATATATAAAAAAAAAGTTATTAATTAGTCTGGTAAAGTCTAATTTTCTTTGACTAAAATATCTTTTTATTAAAATTTATAAAATATTAATACATTATGACTCCACCTACTGCTATTTTTGTTAATAAAAGGTAAAATGGTATAAAAATAATTAATACTCCATCGAAATTTTAGAAGAACATTCGCTTTAAAAAACCATCAAAACTTCAATGCGACCATTATGTTGAGATGGAGGGAATATGAAGCAAAGTGATTTTGAAGATAGGTAAAAATTCATGCATTTTTAATCATTAATAAAAATAAATAAATAAAATAATAGTAATATCAATATAAAATTTAAAATCTATAACAAGTCACATTTTCTTAAATTATGAATAGTACGTTTCATAGCAAAAAAAAAATATAGTACATTTCATTAATTTTTCAGACTTTATGTAATGTACTAAACCACGTATTTATAAAATTACAAAAATAAAGTAAATACTATTAAAACGAGTGGTTAATATTCAAAACAATCAGCTTCCCCCACTTGAATTATCTCTAATTGTCAAATTTCTCCACTGGTGCATGTGCTTCAGCCGTCTGGCATCATACTCCAATGGAAAGTCGGATCTTTCCATTCTTATAATCCACTTAAGATCCGAATCTTTTTCAGCAAAATTGTTCGATGTTCACTCTCGTGAACTTTTGCTGGCTCTTGCTTATTAGATCTCTGCAGATATATAAATGTTATTTAACAAATGACAATAAAGTTTGCAAAAAAAAAAGATCTACTTATATATATATATTTCGACCAAAATAATTCTAAAGACACATACATGTCTTCAACGTTTATTTTTCCCAGAAAAAAGCCTATCCGCTGAGACATGGTTGTGGTTTTTGTGTACTTCCCACTAATGAGCAATAGAATAATTGGTGTTATCCTTTTACTATATTCATTAGTGGGACACGTCGAAACATTGACCTTTCATTGGAATTTCATTCCGCTAACCGATCACGTATCAAGTGGATTACTTAACTGTAGCTTTAACATGATACCATTTTCAATAATCCTTTTAAATTCAATGAAACTACTTGCATTCCTCTCCGATCTTATGGCACGCGTTAGCTAATGAACCACCTAAATCTTAGAGGATATATTGTGCAAAATCATCAATTTCCCACTTGATTTTGTTCTTTATATATTGATCTAGGAGTTCTGTCCGCCATTTCAATCACATTTTGTTGTTATATTTCGGCAGGATAAATTGCCACTACAAGACTAAAGTAACGGCTGGTCGCGACAATAACATTCTAACTTTAAAAAATGATAATGACATGAATAATTTATTTTGAAAATCTCATCTTAAAACCAAAAGAAAAAGTTGTTTCAAAATATTATATTGAAAATAACTTTTGAGAACACCAATAGACAACAGTAAATAGTGGTGATTGGTAAGAGTGTTTAAAACCGAACTAAACTAGTTAGATCGAACCAAATTAACCAAAACTGATCTAAAATAAATTGAAATGAGATCTATTTCGATTTTTATCCTATTAAAATTGATTTAATTTCAGTGCAATGAAATCTAAAATAGACCGAACCACATCTATTAGTTATATTATAATAAATTATAATATATAAACATATTAAATTACCTAAAACTACACATGTTTTGTTTACTTTCCTAATATTTATTAAGTATATTGGTTAGTAAATTATTTAGATATAATATTTGTGTTTATAAAATATCTATATGTAACCTATTTAATTTAATTTAATTTTTGAAGAAATATGCTATTTTTAAAAATAATTCAAAAAGCATGAACCAACCCAATATCTAAATCAAACTAAATCGACTGCCTCTCAAATCAATAAAGTCCCATAAAAAGCCAAATCAATTGGTTTGGTTTCAACCCAAAACCGAACCAAACCCGCGCCTATGAACACTCTTAGCCATTGGCAGGGAACAAAGTGGTATACAGTGGTGGACAATGTAGATTGGTGATTGTCAAAAAGGTTAGTGACAATTGCTGGTAATTGATGGCATTTTGTGGTGGTGACTAATAATAGTTGGTAGTGATTCACGGTAATTGGCGGGTGGTTGACAATGGTTGGCAATATTAATAGTGATTAACAATGGTTGATGACTGCTAGTGGTAGTTAATAGTAATTGGCAATGGTCGGTAATGATTGACGGTGGTTAGTGATGGTTGATAGTGGTTAGTAGTAATCGGTAACAGTCAGTGGTGATCAGTGATAATCAATGATGGTTGGCAATGGCCAATAGTGAATAGTGGTGGTTGGCGATGGTCAATAATAATGAGAGTGGTCAAAGGTGATTGATGATGGCTAATAATAGGTGATGGTAGTCAATTGTTATTGGCATTTCTTGGCAACAATTGATGGTGAATGTGAAAATAAAAACAGAAAATGAAAACAAGAGCAACTTTCTTTTTTTTAAAAAAATATAAAAAGAAAAAGTAACAAATTTTCAAAACAAATATAGAGAAAACACCTACGTAAAGATTTTTTTTATTTTTAAAAACAGAAAATAGTTTTTTAAAAATGGAAACCAAATAAGCTCTTAATTTGTAGAGTTTTCTTTATGGCACTCTTATTCTTTATATGTATGTATGCATGCATGCATCCATCCATGGATGTCTTCCATCTTCCTAGGTGAGAGAATACCCTTAGTACGCACAACTGAAGTTATCACGGTAGGAGACTTGACAAATCCTTTTAGCATTGCCATCCTCCAATACCCATATTGAAATAATAATAATAATAATAATAATAATAACATGTTATTATTATTATTAGTATTATTATTATTATTATTATTACAAACGATGGTAGCAAAAGAAAAAGAACCCAAATTACGTGGCCGCGCGCGCCAACATTGGAGTGGAAACTTTACAATACACTTATACAGGGTAATAGGGTATGCATATGACTTTACTTTTCAGCTAAAACTGTTATTGCGTCTATTAAAAAAAATGTTAATGCTAATACAGCCAAGGAAAGCTATATTTTTCCCGGCCATCACACTCTTAGTATGAGGGAAACAACAGCCGAAAAAAAAATTTAGATTAGATCCTATATATCTGTTCTGGCATCTTGTTTCATAAGGATCCAAGTCCAAGATAAAAATGGATGATCAAAATTCAACATCGTCCATCAAGACCCAGGCAAAAATTATAGATCGTATTATAAAAACCTCTCCAGATGTCATCAGTTTAAAGTTGATACAACCGTTCAAATCTACAAGGGTTTTGCAATTACGTTTTTCACTTTTGGAGTTCTGCCTCCGTCGAGAGATTTTATACAAGTAAATTCTCACAAAGGTTTGCAATGCAAACATCCTCCCGTGAACCCATTTGAAGTGATCAGTGAAATCAGAGAGCAAATTCAGCAATGAGAGTGAGTGAGTGAAGAACACACAGGAGAGAGAGAGTCAAACACTTTAGAGCAAACCGCAAAAGAAACAAGAGGCATCCAACGTTTAGTCAACTGTCAATTACCAACAGTCGACTATTCTTCATAATTTTCCAGAAAATCATGTTGTACAGAAGTCAACTGTATTTTTCTCTGTCAACTGCCCATTCATAATTTTCCAGAAAAAGCGTTTCTTTCTGTGTGATTTGCAGTGACAGAACTGTATATGTTAACTTCTTAGTTTCCTACTTGTGAAAGTCTAACTGTCACGTGGATTTGGTTTTTGGGAAGGAATCTGTATGGGCTATGGCTTAAGGGTGTGGGTTAGAGGTAATTAATAACTCTTAGGCTATTTAGTAAATATACACAAGGAAGGGATTTTTGTAAGTGTAACAACTATGTGGGGTTCAAATGTGAATACTATAAACTACATTTTGTAAGACAGAAAAAATAATTGGACTAGATGCAAAAAGTAACATTTATTTCAAAGTTCCATGGGCCTGATCTCAATTCGGAAAACTTCCTCCTAGTCAACGATACCTTCCACATGGAACTGAGGTGGCCACATCAAATTGTTCCAAGAGTGCTCCACAACACCACCAACCTGCAAAATCTGAAGAAATCAGGATCACACATTTTCAGCAGCATCTTTCCGTGACTCTCCTGCACTCTGTGAAGCAGCCAACATCTTTGAAGCCAACCTTTCATCCAGTGCTCGAGCACCTCTCTCTCTGCACCAAGAGGATCAATCACATTGGCAAGTTCCTTTACGCAGAGATAATTTACTACATAATGCATCACTGTTATTGCTTTTATTTTGTCACAACAGAACCCAGATTTATTTAAAAGGAATAACAAGCACCCCTTCAGACTAGAAACAAATTGTCACCTAGAACCAAGTTTGATCAGGTATATATATAGTTGACCACTATTTGTCTGACAATGAGGTTACTAGCTCTTTAGACCAAAAGAATAGGTGTGTATTTTATTTCCATGGTAGTGTAGTAGAAGTAACAAGAAACGAAGGACAGGGTTTGTTAATATTATCTCCATTATTAATTATTAATTTTTCATTGAGCATCACAAAAGTTATAAAGCAACTAAAAAATTGAATATAAAAATCTACTCTTTTCTGGGTAAAATTAAACAAGAAAAGAAACAAAGCAAAAAATGGAAAACATCACGTAATATTTTCCAATATTTTTTCTCCTTTTTTTTAACTTTTTAACTGAAAATACCAGCAAGCAAGTCAATCCAATAGGAAAAATAAATAAATAAATAAATAAATAAAAGTAGAACACAAAATAAAAAGTATCTCGACCTACAACTCTATTATTTAGTCACCTGGTAGCTACCTTGTGAAATGCTTTCAGTTGGAATCTCCATCTGAGAATAGATTGATACATTCAATCAATATTAAAACATGTAATGTGACATACCGTCTCCTAGTTGCCTCAGAAGGGTCAGAACCAGGTAAAGGTTCACCCCCCAGAGTGTGACCTTGCGCATTATTAGAGGCGTCAGATCTTCCACAGAGCATTTGATGAAATATTGATGCAATAGGGTCTATGACTGGTCTATAAGACAACAAAAAAGCAAAATGAAAAAAGTGCTTAGAGGAAGAGAAGTCAGAGGTCCTCTCATATAATCATATATAATAGAATACAAAAACTGTAACTTACCTCAAAAATTCTGGGAAAAATGTGGAGAAAGCAAAATCATCACTTGGGTCACCCTTGAGTTTTGTTTCTACTCTCCTCTGCCAGTATCTAAGGTAAATCCAGCTCATGTATGTCCCAAATATTATGGTGGGAAGATATGATACTGCTTCTAGTGTCCAGCAGCTCATAGCAATGGAAAGCAGCAATGTGATGGATGGTAGCCACTGAATAAAGTTGAAAGTGGTGCCATTCAGGGCATCAGAATAAACTTCATTTTTACTGAAAAGCAACAAATTAGAGAAAACAGGGAAAGAGTATCATACCTTCACTTTTATCTTGAGGAGAGGAAGCTCTTGATCTGGCATAATTTGCTTGATGCCAACCAGGAAGCCAGAAATAACTCCGTGAAATCCAGAAAGTGGCATATACCTAGAACAATGTGAAAGAGTGAAGATCAAAAATTGTGGTTCACCCAATCCATACTTCATATACTGACAAAAAGGTGCAAAATGTCAAGAAGAACCATATTTTTTTTATTGCAAAAAGCTTAGATGAGTTGGATCTTGAGGGATCACTAAGGTTAGAGCATAACTCACGGCTCAAAAAACACTTATAGAGGCATTTATAGATTATCTACAAACAAGGTCCCCATATCAGCAATGAGATTCGAATCCATGAAAAAGCAAAAGAATACCAAGAAACGACTATCCAGGTTTTGCACAATCAGCTCAGCTTTTTAACAATTTAACATATAGTTAAGCTTAAAAACATTGAACTAGCAATTTTTCCCATATATTATAAAAGAAAGGACCAGACTGATCAAGCTTGAAGGGCCTCTATTTAAAGCACCAATTCGAATATGCTGAAAGACCTAAACCTAAAAATTAATCATAGGACAAGTCTAACAAATTTAGAGTGTTAAACATTGAGTTCCTAATATGATCCCAGTTATAAAATAGAATCATCCTCCAGTTTTCCTCTGAGGACAGGGAAGTTAATTTATCTTCAGATTGCAGTATACATCTTTAACTCCAAGGTGCTTAAATAATCTCAGGGTTCACAGTATTATAAGTAATGGGAAGGAAATGGGAAGGAATAAAGGTTGAAAGAGTAAAGCGTATTTTGTCTTCAGCCCCTATGTTTTGCCAACCACAAATTTCGACAAAGAATAAGATTATAGAACAGAATTTAATACACAGGAAGCGAAAACAAACAGGTAGCCATACAAGCAACAAACAGAAAATATCATCTCAGATGGATATGGATTTCATATACTTACAGGTAAATTTCTAGCCTCGTAATGTAGTACAAGGCAATAGCAGTGATGAAAATACACACAGAAGTCAGAAAGTTAACCACAAAGATGAACTTTAAAAATTCCCTAGAACCCCATACAGGATCCAGCAGCTTTCCAATGAAAAGGAGACCAATTGTGCTGACAATTACCTATAAAAATGAATTATCACCAGCATTAACTTTGAGGTGTTATTTGAAGAATAATATATTCACAAAATGCAACTCATACAGTACACAAGCATAATTTAAAATAACAGTAAGTGCACACCCCATAAATGGATTGTTCAATATAACCAGCTGAAATGAGGTTCCAGGCAAAAGGAATTGTCCTGCAAAATGAATCGAACATGAAAAGAATTCTGAGTCATTGACAAAAACTGAAAATAATGGAGCATTTATTGAAGAATAAAAACTACTTGAACTAGTGAAGCAAGTGTCTTGCTATCTCCAATCCCAATAGCCAAGGAGAATCTCCTCAAAGTACAAGGAACTTATGAAATTCTAATCTGCCCTCTACTAGACCAACGGGCTCCTACTTATAATGCTAAAAATGAAATAAAAATTATTAAATAAAATATTAAATGATGCATGAATTCTGGAAAGTGGTAAAAGGTGGGTCTAATGCCTGTTAGAGATGTTAGTGGCTGCTAGTGCTTCCTCCCTAAATGTCATGTGTCACTGGCTCCAATTCACCACTCCCTAAATCTTCCACCCCACTACTCACATGGTTGACAACATTCTCCTAGTTCTGCGCCTGCTGTAAGTAACTAGTAGCCTCTTATCAGTCAGCCAACAAATAAATTTAAAATTTCTTACATTGGCTACTTGGTCACACTTCTGGACAACTGTGAAACAAGCATTATGGCCTAGAACAAGCCATGTCTTGAACCATATATATATATATATATAAGTATATATATATTAAGTTATCAACCACAAGCAAATAAATAATCCAAAATTCATTGGATATGCATCATTAAGCACAAAAACAGAAAGCTTTTGATGAAAAACACTGCCATGATTCATGAAGAGTTGATAACTGCTTATAATTTTAAGTTAACTTTAAGCTACATTCAGTATCTCATGTTTCTTGTTAATACAGTTTGTAAAACAGTAAGTTTGGAATTAAAAAAGCAGTTGGCAATGTGAACTTCTTTTATCACATCATCATTAGAAGACAACGTTCTACTAAAGCACTTTCAGTCAAGTATCATGTAGTAAAGCAATCTAGTTTGAAACAACAAAAACGTCTGACCTTCTAAAGCATTACAGTACAGCCCTCTCACAATAGACAAATTTCACTCTACCCTCCAAGCTCAGCCCGTAGCACATATATAATTTATTCTTGACATGTCAACTTATTTTTTTCAATGGATAAAGTAAAATAAAGTCTATAAAGTAATCTACTGCCTTCTACTAGAAGGAGAAATACTTCAATTTCATCCTGAAAATTTAAGAAGTTTCTTTCTGGTAGAGAGGATTGATATCGACCACAAAAAGAGATTTCAATTAATTCCAATTTAGTTTTTGCCCTTTATTTTGATGTCATGACTTCTTAAGACTTTGAAGGGCTAATAGCTCTCTGTAGACTGTGGAGACTGCTCATTGTCGAAAGACAGCAGCTTGATAGTGAGTACTCAACAACTTGCAAGTATGGATTATTAGAGACTGGTTGAGCATCGACATCATGAAAACTGATGATATAAATGGAAGTTTTTCTATATAACCCATATGCCATTCCTATCCATCCCATATTATGGACTACCTATGTTAAATGCACGGGCGTGCACACATATAGGGCATGCTTGCGTGAAAAGACATACACTTTTAACCAATGGAAGGTTGTAGATTAAAAAGAAAAAAACACACACACACACACACACTCTCTCTCTCTCTCTACCTATCCCTTTTTCATTCACAAATAGCATCATGGAATTTAATTTTCTTTTAATAGTTTATATTTCCTTTACTTTCAAAAAACACACAATTATGAATCCCAAATCAGAAGTAGCAGCGTTGTTAATGAAACCACTTATAGACCTTCTCCAAACATCTTAAGCTTTTGGTTTAAATTAGTTCTTGACATGGCATTATCAAGTGATTAGAAGTTTAATGCTTACTACCCACACTCTTCAAAACTACATTTAATTTCGTCAAAGGGTATGGTGGGGGAAGTGCTTTGTCCATTCTTCAAGCCCAAAGTGTGATCATGAGGTGGGGTGTCAAAGATATTAATAAAATCACCCATAAGCTTTCTTCTAACAGTTTGATGGAGAGACTAAAATGACACATAATATGCTCTTCTTCTACTGAACTGATAGAAATAAAATGAAAGGATAAAATCTGATCTGGGTGAATGAATTAGGCTATAGCAACAAGACACAGGACTCAGAAGCAGTAAATAAAGCTGCCAGGTCGAGAAACTACAAGAGCAAAAAGAAAATACAGTAGCCGAATTCTTCCCTATCCCTCTCAGACCTCAAACCCTCTTTTAGACCCTGCTCTCGACCTTCTCCCCACCCCCTCCCTCCCCACCCCCCCCCCCCCCAAAAAAAGAAAAAATACAGTAGCCGAATTCTTCCCTACCCCTCTCAGACCTCAAACCCTCTTTTAAACCCTGCTCTCTACCTTCCCCCACCCCCTGCGCCCCCCCCCCCCCCCCAAAAAAAAAACTCATCCCAATACATTCCCTGTGACAGTTTGGTACAGCACGCAATTCCCGCTTCCTTCCTCTGGCCACCTCACTAACAAATAATGCAAACATTGTCCCCCATGGTACAGAGAGAGACAAATAGCCGAAAAGGAAATTCTTATTCACCAAAAGAATCCTCTAGATAGAATACAGGTTATTTATAAACCCTCTTCCAGCCCAAAATATAACAAACATACTAGCAACTAACAGCTATTAGTAACTAATTCTATCTACTGAATTACAACACGTATCTAATACTCCACCCCTAAAGAGCATCCTTGTCCACAAGGATGGAAGAAGGAACATCAGTAGCGGTAGTATCAAAGCCAAGAAATTGCTGTTGGATGAAGGAGAGGTCATCCCAAGTAGCATCCTCGGGATTAGAATGCTTCCAATGGACTAAAACCTGAGTGACAGGGAGATGACCCTTGCAAACCAACTTCCTGCTCAGAATAGCTTCAGGTTCATGATCAAATTGACCCTCAACATTAACCAAGGGTATAGTGCTAACAACTAAATCACCAGCATATTTCTCAACACGCGACACATGAAAAACAGGATGGACTCTTGAATTTTCAGGTAGCTCCAGTTCATAGGCAACTGGACCAATGCAGTTGAGAAGTGAGAACTTTGTAGGGACCAGAAAGGATGCAGCTTCAAGTAAACTTGATTCCCCAACCTGAATTCCCATTCACTCCTCTTTTTATTAGCTTGCTAAACCATGCGATGTTGTGACTTAAGCAGCTGCTGCTTAAGAGACTGAATAGTTAACTCATGAGACAAACAAGAACGATCCACCATATCATTAGAAGAATCACCAGCAAGATAGGGTAAATGAGTTGGAGGAGAAATACCATACATGGCTTCAAAAGGTGTCATACTAATGGCTGAATGATTAGTAGTATTATACCATAATTAAACAAGAGGTAGCCATTTAACCCATTGTTTAGGAAAATCAACACACATACAGCATAGGTAACATTCCAAACATCAATTGAGCACTTCCGTTTGAGGATGATAGGCAGAAGAATAGTGTAACTGAACCCCATAGAGCTGGAAAAGCTCACGCCAAAACTTGCCACAAAAGGTAGGATCACAATTGGTGACAATAGTCTCAGGGAATCCATGCAATTTGACCACAGTATCTATGAAGAGTTGCACAACATCAACAACACTAAAGGGATGCTTAAGAGGGGAAAAATAAGCACCCTTGCTTAATCTATCAACTACTACTAAAATAGCAGTTTTAACATAGACTAGTGTTTTGAAGCCCGAACCGAACCGGACGGTCAGACCGCTACGTGGAGACTACACCGGCTCGTTTTGATGGTTTGAACCATTTTCGTGGTTGAACCAGATCGAACCGGCGATTGAGCCGGAAACCGGAACGGTTCCATGAGAACCGGCCGGTTTTTTATATATGATTTTTTTATTTTATAAATTAATCAAATATTATTATTTTACAATATTAAAAATATTTTTTTAAAAAAACCTTTTTTATTCCTATTAAATACTGTTAATACTCCTCATTTTTATTATTTAAACATAATTTACATTTTTAGATATTAAAAAAAAAATTATCCCTATTAAACATTATTAATATTCCCCATTTTCATTACTTAAAAAAATCTCTTTTAGACATTAAATTAATGAGAAATGAAAATGACAAATAAGTTCATATTACCTTATAATATGAAACAAAAAAATTTTACTAATTACCTTATAATATGGAATTGAAAGAATATAAACTATTATAATATATTATAAACTTATGAAGCATTTGACAAATTTAATGTAATGCATAAGTTTATACATTATGATTCTTTTATATATTAAACTTTTATATAATTTTAATCAATTGACGTGATTATATATCTTTTTTATTACATATAATATGATTTTTTACATAATTATTATGTCACCGGTTCGACCGCCAGTCCAACCGGTTGAACCATAAAAACCGTGACCCGGTGACATTTCCGGTTTAATGTCCGGTCCGGTTTTTAAAACATTGCATAGGACTTCGGTAATCCATTAATAAAATCCATGGATAAGTCAGTCCAAATAGAATCAAGTATAGGAAGAGGTTGTAACATACCAAGAGAGGCCACCAACTCTGGTTTAAATCACTGACATACTGAACAAAGACGAACATATTCTCGATCATCTTTTTCTAGCCCTTTCCAATAAAATATCCCAGGTATATGCTTATAGGTTGCAATTACACCGGAATGGCCACCAATACCTATGTCATGAAAATAGCGAAGTAAATCCTACTGCAAGGGTCTATTAGCACCCACAACCAATTTTCCTTTACGCTTCAACAGGTTATTAGACCAAGTATACTTTGGTCGGCACAAAGGATCAAATTCAAGAGACTTAATCATGTGTTGCAGTTGCTCATCACCAAGCCAAGATTGCTGTACCCGCTGATGTAAATCAATATTAGCTGCTGTAATGGCCAAAATAGAACTTTTAGCTTGCCTAGATAAGGCATTAGCAACAATATTGTCCTTGCCTTTGGTATATTGGATCTTATATTGGTAACCCCACAACTTATCAAGCCGCTTGAATTGCTCTGGAGAGACTGAATGCTGTTCCAGTAAGCGTTTAAGAGGAAGGTGATCTGTACAACCTATCAAATGAAAGGCCGCCCCATTAGATAAGACTTCCAATGTTTGACAGCAAAAACCACAGACATTAACTCACATTCATAAATAGACAAGTTTTGCCATCTTGGACTCAACACTTTGCTAGCAAAAGCAATAGGACGCCCATTTTGTAACAAAACAGCTCCTATACCCACATTAGAGGCATTAGTTTCCACAACAAAATTCTGAGTGAAATCCAGCGAGGACAAAACTGGTGGGGAAGTCATTGAGGCCTTCAAGGTACTGAAAGACTCCTCAGCTTCAGGAGACCATTGAAAACTCTGATCCTTCTTCAATGGTGCAGTCAAAGGCCTGCAAATACTACCATAACTTCAGACAAAACGCCTATAATAACCTATTAGCCCCAAAAATGCTCTTAAAGCACATAAAGTGGTAGGTCTAGGCCAAGAAAGAACAGAAATAATGTTCTTAGGATCAGCTTGCACTCCCTCTTAGAAATTAAATGCCTCAAATAATCAATCTGATTGGTAGCAAAGATACATTTGCTAGCTTTAGCATAAAGCTGCTGAGTACGCAAGGTAGAGAGTGTCAACTCAAGATGATGTAAATAATGATGCCAGTTGCTGCCATAGATGAGAATATCATAAAAAAATACTAAGATAAACTAGCGAAGGAAGGGTTTAAAGACTGAATTCATTAATCCTTGAAAAGTTGCTGAAGCGTTAATAAGCCCAAAAGGCATTACCAAGAATTCATACAGGCCCTCATGCGTCCAAAAAGCAGTCTTATGGATGTTTGCAATCTTCATGCTAATTTGGTGATACCCAACACGAAGATCAAGCTTAGAAAAATAAATAGTTCCATGCAATTCTTCAAGAAGCTCTTCAATAATGGGAATGGAGAACTTGTTCTTTATAGTGTCATCATTCGACTTCCTATAATCAATACAAAACCGCCATGTGCCATCTTTCTTCTGCACTAAAACAACCACAGCAGCAAAAGAATTACAACTCTAATGAATGACCCCATTAGCAAGCATTTGCTTGACTTGCTTTTCGATTTCAGTTTTCTGAAGAGGACTATAGCGATATGGTTTACAACTAAAAGGCTTATAATGCTATAAATGAATTGCAAGAACAAATGCCCTAGATTGAGGTTAGGAGGTAGGCTCTGCAAACACATCTGAAAAATCCTGAAGGAGTTTCTGCAATGCAACAGACTGATCATCATCAAGAGAAGAGTCTCTCAACAACAAATTCTCCCCTTCAGGCTGCTGTACTTGAGTAAAAAATAATTGCTTAGCACTTGTAATATCACCAGGAAACAGAGGTTACTCAATGACATTGACCTGACCACAATTCATCCCACGGAAGTCAAAATACTGGCCCTTATCATAGAAAGCCAGAAACTGTTCCTTCATATCTAAGATGACTCTTCCGAGGGAAGACAACCATTGAACCCCAAGGATTACATCGAAAACAGCTAAGGACATAACTAAGAAATCAGCTTGGAATTCATGACCATCAACTAACCATGCTAATTGTTTGCAATGCCTATCAAGAATCACTTGTTCCCCATTAGCAATTGTAGCTACTAAGGCATTGTCATGAACTGCCCCCAATTGTGGGCTTTTCACCAATGTAGAATTCATAATGTTGTGAGTACTGCCCGTGTCAATCAAAATAGTAATGGCGTGCTTCTTAATATGCCCCAACACCCTCATAGTAGAGACGCCTTCCTTACCTTCAATAGCATTAATAGTAGCTATTGAAGATGCAGATTGAAACGGAACAACAGTTGAAGAATCTTCATCCAGCACATCCATAAATTCCTCCTCTGGCTCATCTTGTACAATCAGAGTAAAAAATTGTGATGCCTTACACTTGTGACCCTAGGTGCATTTTTCAAGGCACCAATAACAGAGGCCTCTAGTTCTCCAATCATCCATTTCCTTCTGTGAAAGGTGCGTGGTGGGTTTAGAGATGCTACCCCCACTAGAAGACATAGAACTTGCACTCCGGGTGGTATGAACAGAGGACCTAGCAGAAGAGGTAGAAATTGCGGCAGAATTGAAAGAAATCGGAGATGATTTGAGTAAAGAAGGGGCCGATTGCAACTTACTTTCAGAATCTGTTATTGTAGAAAAAGAAGGTCAAGAAGAAGTGGCCCACAAATGACGTTGAAATGGAGCATTCGCATAAAGTTCTTCAATATAAGATTCTTGGACTTAAGCCATATGCATGGCATCAATTGTATTAGATGACTTGAAAACAAGCACAGCTTTCTGTATGTCAGAACGTAACATACGGCTGTAACAATTCACAACAACCTGTTCCAGAAGATCAAGCTCAATCAAAAGCTCATTGAATCGTGCATCATAAGTTGCCACAGATCCCTCCTGCTTCAAATTCATTACCTCAATCATCGGATTGCCTTGGCTCACATCACAGAAACGAGCTTCAAGATGATGATAATATTCATTTCATGTTAGATCAACAGATCGATATTTCCTCATAAAATTCATATGCCACTTAAGGGCAACACCATCAAGATGAATACTTAGCAATTTGATGCGTTGATCAATTGGCGTTCCGTTGACATCAAAGAATTGCTGGCACTGATAAGACCAGCCGCAAAAATCAGAACCATCGAATTGGGGAAAACCAACACGGCTGTGCCTTGTTGGCAGGTTGTAAGTAGCATAACCCAACTGGTTCCCAAAAGATCCGAACTAAGGAGCCGGCCAATTGGGAACGGACCCAACTGGTTTGGGCCCCCGATTGTTGCTGCAGGTTTGACCCACCTCCACGCCTGGTCCATTAATACCAACAGCTGCAAGAAGCAAAGCAATTTGCGAACTAACTTCCGTCATGGACAATTCGATACAGCCCACAAAGTGCTTAAGTCGTTAATGTCTGACGAGTGCTGATCCAACTTCAATCGAGTGCTCTCCAGAAGTGCTACATTCATGTCCACTCTCTGGTCTAAATTAGCAAAACATTCTTGCGATCTTGTCTCCGGCAGTGCCATGGCCGGAGTAGGCTCTGATACTAGAATTGGTATAAAGAGAGAGAAATAGTTGAGTAGGAAATTCTTATTCACCAAAAGAATCCTCTGGATAGAATACAGGTATTTATAAACCCTTCTCCCGCTCAAAATCTAACAAACATATTAGCAACTGACAGCTATTAGTAACTAATTCTATCTACTGAATTATAAGACGCATCACCCCAAATGTCTCTTTTGTCTTTATTCGCTTGCCACTACCCTTTAATATTTTGGGCCCAAAAAGCTGTGGGCCTATCACAGTTTAAGCATTTAGATCAAATGGTTTTTGACAAATTGCCAACACAATTGATAAAGGATACAATTTGGCACACCATGAAATTTGTGAAATTGAAAAGGAAATGAAACAACAAATGCAAGCGTACATGGCAGTAACCTTACTTAAGGTATGGTTAAATTACACCTAATATCTATCTTGTTTCAAATGTTACACTCAGCTCTCTTGACATTTTGATATATATTCAGAAACCTCCTCTTCAATTTATTTTCTGTCAAAGTAGTTAACTTTGCACACAACATAAGATTGATTTTATTTTATTTTATTCTTTTAGTAAGCACCAAGGGTATCCCCTAACTGACAGCCGAAAACTAATCCCTTCAAGATGTAAAAATTACTTAAGTGAGTTTTGACTCTCCCAACAAGGCATTTTCTATACACACGACTAAGGATCAAACTCAAGACAACATGCTTAAGGAACCAACTATTTATTAATTGTTCTAAGACTTTCTTGGTAAATTATTTTATTTTTAATATATAAGTAAAGACAATTAAATTTTTTTTTTTATTTTTGAAAGAAACATAAGTTGTATAAAAGTTAACTTTGTTGATGAAAAATAAATTGGAGGGAGGCCTAGTGTAACTTATGAAACAAGAAGAGTATCAAGCATATTGAGCCAAACAAGTACAACTTACTCTAAATAAAATTCTCGGTTTTTCCAAAAGAACAAAATTCAAAACTACTTAACGGTTAAATTGTCAATATATAGTTTACCATAGCACTGAGCAGCTGACCTTTTTCTTTTTCTGTGAGTTAATAACACAAAAGACAGTCTAGTCAGAGAAATAAACAAAACTAGGCCAAAGAAAATCAAGCAAATTGACCACCTTCATCATGGAACTTAAGGATAATAATGGTAGCATTTCAGTGTTTAGAGCATGTCAGTTTGCAAAGTGATTTCAACTCAAATGAAAAACCACCCAAAGCAAAGTCCACTCTCTGCGAAACTATTGAGTATTGAAAATCCAAACAAATTTGTTTAAAAGCAACAAAATTTGATGCCTCCACATCATAACTCAGAAAGTTGATTTCGATCATTCAATAGGCAATAAAGGAAAATGATGGCGTAGATTGATGCAAAATACAGTCCAATTCGCAGATTGGTGCTATAAAGTTGTTGATCCAAGACAGAAATTTCAAGCAGCCCCATAATCAGTTTCCAACAAATTGACCTTTTGGAATCAATAGTCCCTCACTAGTCATTACTCAGACGCCGAAGTTCAACACCACTTAATTCGAGTGGCAAGCGTTAGATCAAAATATACCTGGCGGGAATAAGGGCTAGGTAATTAACAGCTGAAGGGAAAACCCGAATCATAATGTGGCCGCCCACCAGAACCACCGCTAAGCCTTTGCACAGACGAGTAAACCCAGAGAAAAGATTCGTGCCCTGACATTTATTAGTCAGAGTGAGAAAAATCGCAAATCGAAATGCTTAATAACAATTAAACGAAAGAAGTCAGATTCCAAGATCTGGAATCGAGAGAGTTCAAGAAGTGAAAATCCGATAGAGAGAGAATCGTATCGTACCCCTGAAAGAGCAGGAGTGCTCATGGCGCGTGAGAATGGGAGCTCCGATTAGCGTAAGTTACTGTAATAGAATCCAGAAAATGAAGATTAGAGGGCCTTTGGGGAAGCGAAGAGAGTAGTAACTTCCATTGACGCAAGCTCAGGTTTTTTCCATGATTCACTCATGATTTCTGTCTCAGTATTATCCACTATCTATCGAGATTAAAAAAAAAAATGGAAAACAAATGCAAGTATTTTAATGGATAAAAAAATATAAGGATATCTAAAAACAAGTATTTTTCAAAAAACATATAAAAAAATTTAAGTTTTAAACATGTATTTTAAAAATAATATAAAAATATCTAAAATAAGAAATTAAATATTCTTTAGTCATTTTAAAAATTTTAAAATATTTTAAAAAAAAACTAATGATCGATATATAATATATATTATGAAATAGGATACATAAATTGTATTTAATGAATGGCAGATATGAATATGTCGTTTCTTTTAAGTATATGTACAATAAAATTATTCATCATTCTCCAAATTGAAAGTCCAATTTGAGCCAAATTTATAAAATGGAGCCGAATTTATAAAATGAGAAAAATGAATCCAACCCACGCACACGTGACTTGAGGCATGTTTTAACAAATTAATTAATATTATAAGCTCCAAATATAATTGTTCCTTCCCTATCCAGCAGAATCATAATCAAAACGCAGATAAAACCCCAGCCATTTACATGTGTAATGTTCGTAACTTTCAAGTTTAAGCTTGATAATATTAAAATATATAACCTGCATACTGGATCAGATCTGCAAAGGATGTGGGTCCACCCTTGAAATATGGATCTATCTCCTTTTTTGCTTCCTTTAATATATTCAAGGCTGCAGAAAGTCAAGCAGATATGGTTTAAAAGCAGTTTGTCTCGTAATACGGAGGATCTGCCTGTTTCAAGAATAGAAGTCTGGCTGAATTGGTGCTTAGTAGAGTCTAACCTTGATGATTATGTGAGATCTTTGGCATTTCTGGAAGTCTAAATGCAGGAGTTTGTACGAGAATAACTTTTCTAATCCTATGGCTGTTGCTTCTTCTGCTGATCATGATGTTTTAGCATTTTGGACTACTAACTAATACATTTCCCTGAAAATGAATGTATTACCTCAGCCCCTAATTTTAATCGGAATCACAGGTGGATCTACGTTGAGCTCAGAGGGGGTAGATGCCCCCCTCACCTCCCTGAAAATTACATACAAATAACGTTATTATTCATTTGACGCCCCACTAGTCTTTCAATGTTGCACCCACTGCATTGTACCCTTTCCAAAACAGCTCATCTTACCCTAACTCCTCTTTCTGAAAACCCATTGTCTACTTTCATTATTCTCCACTCTAAATCAAGGCGAGAGGAAAACAAGGCAATGATCTTTTCTAAGTTTTGAAATCTTTACCTCTCCAGTCTTTCAAGAGATGGAAAGGCATATGAGAAGTTTGAGATTTAAAAGGTTGAGAGCAAAATGGAGAAAGAAATTAAGAGGGAAGAAGAGAAAATAAGCAAACACTGAGTCAAAGAGTTAAAGCATGGTTGGAAGATGAAGAAAGGGAATAAACAAGGAGAAAAACTAAGATAAACTGAAGTTAGCTCGGAGGTCTTTTGACTTTGCTCTTTGTGCCTTTTGAGTGATATCTTCCAAGGATACTAGCCATCAAAAACAACCTCCAAATCAGCCGTCAGATGCTCTGGAACTCGAAGGAAACCATGCTTGAAGACTCTACCATGGATGATTCAATAGAGAACAACTCTGAAGACATTGTCCAAGATACAATGGAATAGGACCCCATGAAACCGAACAAATAAGCTAAGACGTCTAGTGCAAACAAGATTTCTTGTAAAGACTCCTTGCTCAGGTTTAATGGAGTTGCCAGCGGAGAGGGAATCATTGAGGAAAAAGACATACTTGATGAAGATGAGGAAGAAATCCCGTGGAAATTGCTGAAGCCAACTGAAGAGATAAAATAACTCATGAAAGTCTACCCTACCATACCCATTTAACAAGAACAATTCCAAAAATGGTGTAAGCCATGGAACAAGGCGTTAGTCATTATAGTTTTGGGTAAGCAAATGAATCTGATGATGTTGAAGCCATTGTTGAGCCACATATAGAACATACCAGAGTCTGACTTGATTGATCTTCCAAATAATTATTTCTTGGTTCACTTCAACAACAAAAAGAAATGGAGGGAATATTATTAAAGAGTTCTTTTTGAAGGACCATGGGTTGTTATGAAGCATGTATGTGTGCAAAAATAGACTCTATTTCGATCCTCTTCAAAACTCACTAGGTAGAATATCTCTATGGGTGAAAATTCCTTCAATTCCTATACATTGCTACGATATACACTTCATATGGAGACTTGGGGATCACATAGGAAGAACACTCTGGGCAAACATGGATACCTTCTCAGATTTAGTAGTTGAAAATGCTCGTAAAGAATGGGGGAAATTTGCCCATATTTGTGTTGAAATTGCTTTATAGAAGAGACTTGTTTCCAGAATTATTTCTAAGAACTCAATTTTTGATATTGAATATGATGGTTTGAGTGTTGTTTGCTTTGGGTGTGGGAGATATGGCCATAGGAAAGAGATGTGACCTTAAAGAACTCCTGAGAAACATCAAAAGCATGGTGATCCATCCGAGCTTGAACTTTGTGTAAAACATATTAGATTAGACTTGCGCTAAGGAAAAAAAAAATTCCAACATCCAGAGAGGAATTTAGAATGTGGATGCTTGTGTAAAAGGCAAAGAAATCACGTGACCAAAAAAAGGATCCAACAAATGTCACAGTTGATGACAAGGAAGAAAACCCACAATCTTTTAGTAAAAAGAAAAAAACCTTGTCACATAATCACATTTCGTTATATTTACAGAGTATGATGAAGAGGGTAATATCTTGGAGGTTACAAAAACTAGCAAAGACAAAAAAGATGAAATCCCTAACAATAGAGAAAAGGCAAATTTGTCTTGTTTTACAAACTTTGCTCAAAACTCGAGAATGAGTGGAAAAGCAACAAAGAAAGGCACTCGGTCAAATGAAAAGTCCAAAACAAAGTGGGAAGCAGCCAAAAGAATGTGAGTGAAGAAACAAAAATGATTATGTGTAATAAAAATAAAAAGTCCACTAAGAGGAATCACATGGTTGTAAGTAGAAATATAAAGCAATTAGGCCAAATTAGTAAAAGTCTAACTCAAAGAAATGATGCAGTAATTACCCCTACTTATAAGACTCTAATAGGTTCAAATCGAGCTTTATAACTAGATCTAGTTCATGGTGTGCGAAATCAAACAAGCTTGCATCAATCTTTGGAGGCTGCCCACCAAAGCTATCAGACCTTGCATCAACAATGAAAAACACATTGGAGAAGCCAAGTGGTGATAACAACTCTAATTCTAAATACGATCTAGTACTGATGAATATTCAAAGATCTTTGGACTGCAATGATAAGAACTTGTAAGTTCTTTCTTTCACGTTCTTTTTTCTGCAAAATGTGTGTCATGATTGTTGCTTCATGGAATTGTCATGGTGCGGAGGGTAGATCGTTTCCTATGAAGTTGAGAAATATTGTCTGCAATTTTGAAATTGATGTGCTCTGTTTATTAGAGACTCAAGTCAATGATGCTAATGCTAACAAAATTATATGTAGGTTGGTGTTTTCTAATTGGATAAAAGTAGAAGCAATTGTGTATGCCGATGCCATTTTGGCTCTATGGAATGACTATCGTACTCAAGTTGAATATACAGGCTCCAACGTCTAGCTTCTCCACTGCAAATTAACTGACATTAGTAACAATGGCACTTTCTTTGTTTCTTTTCTTTATGGAGAACCCATTCACTCTAAAAGGAATTTGCTTTGAGACACTATCTACCTCATTGCTAGGGATATGTCTAAAGCTTGGTTGTTAATGGGAGATTTTAATGCCTTTCGATCAAGTGGTGATAAGTTAGAAGGGGGTACACCTAATTGGCAATCTATGACAAATTTTAATTACTGCATTTTCAACCCTGTACTTTTGGAAGTCCATGGCAAGGGATAGGTTTACATAGGAAAAACAAGGAGTTAAGGAGAGGCTTGATTAGGTACTCTTTAATTCTCTATGGGAAGAAGCTCATGCTCACTCTAAGGGCTTCCATCACATAAGATATAAATCTAATCACAAACTGATTATAGTACTGAATAGTTGTACTACAGGCAATAGAAACTGACCCAAGCAATTTAAATACCCAGTTGTCTGGGTCCTTGAAGAAGGTTTCAAGGAGTTAGTGGTGAAAGATTTGGATAACAAGAATTGGTTTGATGAAGCTCTTGAATTTGCAAATACTGCTAATACCTGGAATGATGAACAACTTGGTAGTATTCCAAAAAAAAAAAAAAGAAGCCAAATTGTGAGACAACTTGAAGGAATTGACAGGGCCAGAAGGTTGAATGACAACAACAACCTCCACAAACTTGAAAAATCTTTATGGCAAGAATACAACAAACTTACTGCATAGGAAGAACTCTTATGGTTTCAAAAATCAAGATTCAAATGGCTCCAATGGGGACAAAAATACAAATATGCTTCTACAATGGTGAAAAGAAAAAAGAATGGCATTGACTCCCTCAAGAATGATCAAGGGGAATGGTGTTTGAGCAAGAAACTCTGAAGCAAGGTTCTTAAAATCTTGTTGGATTGGCCAGTTCGACCGGTTCAACTAGGAATTGGTGTCTGGTCTAGTTAGGAATAAAGAAACAACTGAGGTATTTGAAAATGGGTCAACTCGATCTTAAACCAGTCAAAATTGGTAAAACCAGAAGGATTAATGATCTGATTGGTTCAGCCTTTTTGCTTTTTTTCTCTATTGAAAAGGAAGATCGACATGTTATGGGTGAAGATCTAACCAAAAGAATAAGAAGGAGGAGGAGGAGAAAGACCCATTTAAACAAAAAAGATGAAAAATAAAAAATAGAAATGTAATGAGGAGAAGAAGAATATCACTTGTACTTGTGGCTTTGCGCATGGCTTTTCACTGAACTTGTGGAGGATAAGTTCAAACCTTGCTACCCTTGCTGGAGATTGAAAACAATGAAGTGAATGGAAAACTATTTTTTAAAACTGAAACAAGATAAAATGGATTAGAGTATGGAGATGTTGGGTTGGGAAGAGATGGGTGTTATATCTATCACCTTTTCAATCCTCTTTATAGTGCTTTGTTCATAATGCCTTGGGAAGATAAACCATCCATTATGGCTTTATTTTGAATTATGTCCTAGAAGATTACAAGCATGCAAATTATAAGAATTATAATATTATAAACATTAATAAATAAGGCTAAATATTTAAAACAATTTATGGCAAAAAAATTTAAGACAATTAAAGATTGGGTAAAAAATTAATATATATTATAAAATATATGATAAATATAGATTTTAAATTATACTTTTATTTTTCATTATTTTTATTTATTTTAATTTCATTGTTGTTAGTTTATTTGATTTTATTTATATTTATATTATTTCTTAAATTTTTTCTTTGTGTGACAACATTATTTTAATATTTATAATACTTATTAATTATAATTGGCTCAACCCAGTCCGATTCCGGTCAAACTATTAAACCTTGAATTAGTGTCTTGTTTCGTCAAGTGATTGGTCCGATTTTCTCAACATTGTTTTGAAGGGTATGACTCAGTTTTACTTCAAAGATTTGTACTCCAAAGATACTGATACTGAATCAAATATGAACATAGTTGCATGCTTCCCAACGCTTATCTTGACTGACTTGGAGTTTCTCTAAAGAACCATCACAAACATTGAAATTAAAAATGCTGCTTTTTCAATGGGGCTTTCAAAGCCCTTGGACCTTAAGGAATTCAAGCTTGCTTCTTTCACAGCCATTGGGAAATCATGGGGAAAAGTATTTGTGACCTTGTCAAGGGAAATTTTTAAGATTCGAGCAAGATGAAGGAGATCAATCAAACACACATTGCCCTATTGCCAAAAGTTGACCACCCCAATAAGTTGAAGGAGCTAAGGCCAATATTTTTGTGTAATGTAATTTTTAAAATTGTCAAGAAAATCCTAGTAAATAGATTCATGGTTTTCATGGCTCACTTGATCAAGCCTCAACAATGCAGTTTCATTCCGGGCAAGCAAAGTAGTGATAATATTATTCTAGCATAAGAGGACATTCATATCATAAAATGCAAGAAAAAAAAAGAGAGAATATATATAACCATCAAGGTTGATCTTAAGAAGGCATATGACATGTTAGATTTGTGCTTTATTGAAGATTCTCTGGTGAAGCTTGGCCTTAAGATGGTGTTTATGGAGCTAATCATGGCTAGTATAACAAATGTCTCTATGAAGGTTTTATGGAATAGTGATACAATAGAATCTTTTCAACTGACTTGCGGCATTAGGCAAGGGGACCCATTAAGCCCCTATCTTTTTGTCCTTTATATGGAACAACATGGTCACCTCATTTAAGACAAATACGCAAGTAAAGAGTGGAAACCATTGAGATTGTCTAATGGTGGTCCTCTTATATCCCACATGTTATGTGTGAATGATTTAATTTTTTTCATCGAGGCATCAATCGAGCAAAAGCTGTTGGTGAAGGAAACAATGCTCACATTTTACAAAGCTTCAGGACTCA
The DNA here is from genome assembly GCA_026686845.1 of Adenanthera pavonina. Classification (NCBI taxonomy): domain Eukaryota; kingdom Viridiplantae; phylum Streptophyta; class Magnoliopsida; order Fabales; family Fabaceae; genus Adenanthera; species Adenanthera pavonina. The sequence goes on along the minus strand of JAIVEN010000001.1, from coordinate 43,274,424 downwards.
AAGTGAATCTTGCTAAATCCAAGATGTTATGTCACTTCAATAGAGTCATGGAGTTGAGTCAGAGGTTGGGCATTAGATGTACAGCGGACCTTGGCAAATACTTGGGAATCCCTTCACTTCATAAGTGGACTTGTAAGGCTACTTTTAGCTTCATAGCACAGAAAGTTTAGAAACGCCTCTCTAGTTGGAAGGGAGAATTTCTCAACACAGCTAGATGCACTATTCTCATTAAATCAGCTCTATCTGTTATTTTGAGCTTTGGTATTCAAACCATGTTATTACCGAAAGGAATTATTAATGAGATTGAAAAATCAAGTAGGAGTTTCTTTTGGAATCATCATCAAGGAAATATGAAGATGCATCTGGTTGCTTGGGATACTATCAAAAGAAGCAAGAAAGAAGGTGGGCTAGGGATCAAGGATCTACGAAATCAAAACCTTGTCTTCATTATGAAACTTTGTTGGGAACTTGTGACCAAACCTAAAGCACTTTGGGTTAAATGTCTTAGAGCCAAAAACAGGTGCGGTGATGAGAAGATACCTGATGTGAATGGGAGGAGAAATGAATCTAATACTTGGGTAAGCATTTGCAAAGTCTGGAATATATTCCTAATAGGTGTGGGTAAGAAAATTGGCAACGGGCAAAATACTAAATTTTGGTGGGAGCTCTGGGCTCCTCTTGATGAACCACTGATTTCTTATGTGATTGGTAATGAAAACCTAATTAACTCCCAGTCATTTGTGAGTAACTTTGTCCTCCCATCTGGAAAATGGAACATTGAAGAATGGAATTTACTCTTTCCACAATGGGTGGTGAACAAGATGAAGATGATTAAACCTCCTAGTCAATGCTATCAAGATATTTTATGTTGGAGGCCCACTATAGATGGAAACTTCTTAGTCAAATCTGCTTATAATTTTGTTCAGTAACACCAAAGCATAAATACTCAGTCTATTTGGAGGAGTCTATGGACATGGCCAGTCCCGGAAAAAATAAACTCTTCCTTTGCCAAGCTATTCATGAGAGACTTTCATCAAATTACCTCAAAGCAAAAGAGGGAATTTCTATGAGTGTTGAGTGCCCTCTTGAGTGTGGTTGTGAGGAAGACACTTTACACATACTAAGAGATTGCAAACATGCTAGAGAGACCTGGTCTTGATTAATTAAAATTTTTTATGTGGTGACTTGCAAGTTTGGATGCAGTGGAATACTCAACACCAACCAGCATCAACAAAGTTTAGTTCATCTCCATGATGTAAAGTCTTCAGAACAATGTGTTGGCTACTTTTGACTAGTAGATGCAAAGGTATTTTTTAAGGTGCTAACTTTGAAGCACAATCAGCCATACATGCATGCTTGTCCCGCTTCATGGAAGACGCAGCAAATGGGAACTTTAGGCACAAGATTTTTCATCCTTTCTCTGAAAGTGAGCACAGATGGACACCATACCGCCAAGATATGTGAGGATTGATGTTGATGGCTTGGTTGACATGCAACAACATGCCACTTGTGGAGGTTGAATTAGAGATCATAGAGGTCAATGGATCATAGGATTCCAACTTGAATTAGGATTCATGCCAAGAATCATAGCAAAGCTATTAGCAATTTTAACTGGATTGCAGGTTTGCAAGCAAAGAGGACTGAAGAAAATGAAGATGTTTATGGACTCTCTTGAGGCTATTTGGAGGAATCGACATGGTGATCGTCGTTTGAGCAATGAGATTCAAGAGGTTAGAGACCTCCTGTATTTTGAATTGCATTACTCTCCTCGAGAAGTGTTGGTATGTGCTGATTTTCTTGTTAATTCTGCACACACATATGGCAGCAACATCTTTCTGATTGAAGACAGATTGCCAATTTGTTATATCTGACTCTGTAATAGTTGCTTAGGCCACACTTATCCTTTCTTTGTTTCTTTTCAAGTTTGTACCTCCGAACTGATTCTAGACTCTTGCTTTAAAACAAGGAGTGCAATGGCGGAGGATATGCAGTTTCAAGATGTCATCTTTGAGACAAATAATCAGGTGCTTATCTTTGCTATTAATGAGCACTCTTTTGGGCTAGATTGGAAATGCAATATTAGGGGATATCATTTACCTTAGCTCTTTCTCACTGAGAACTCTTTCCTTTGGAGTCCACGAAACTTGAACATGGCTACTCCTTGGCTAGGTAATCTTGCTGCTATAAGAGGGAGTGTTCTTGTGTTTGGGATGGTAATTAATCCCCCTCCCCCTCTCTTTTCGGTTCTTAGATCTGATATGCTTTTCAATTCTGTTGGTGTTGGTTGATTGTTTGTTTTTATTATTTTGTGGACTCTTTATTTTTCCATTAATGAATTATTTCCTTTCTGGCCAAAAAAAAAAGGCTACAAAAAGTCCTTTATTTTCATGTCTACTTACTTCTGAGCTTAAGGTAGGAAAAAACAATTATAAACTTTTTAGGGTTTAATTAATTTGAGTTATTTAATTGATGAAATTTCACAATAAATTAAGCTTTGATATTAAAAACGTATTTTGTAAATTTCACCAACAATGTGTATACAATTTTCGGCAAAGCAGTTTGAGCAAATTGTTGAATAATTCTCCACATGTCAATATCTTGCCAATTGGAAGGAATTTCTAAAGGAAAAAAATGAATCAATTCATATAGACATTCTACCTAATTTCCCTCTATTCCTTTTTATAGGATCCATTTTAGAATTTTTTTATGTTTCTTAATATAAGATTCTTAAAAAAAATAGTGAAGCATTTGTGAGTTGTTTTTTTATTTTAATGCCCTTAAAAAATCGCTATGCAAATATTCATCTCTCCATCTCTTCTCAATATTGTGAATAATGTGAATAAGAAAGAGAATAAATTGATATAATTAAGGATAGTTATGGAATGTTTAATAGTTTTTTAAAAGCTATAACTCATGGTTTGTTTGGTTAAGGGAAAATGAGGACACAAAAGGGAAAATCTAATATTTTTTAAATCAAGGAATATGCCACTTTTCTTCTCTTCTAAACTTTTCTTAGGGGGGAGGGAGGGGAGTGGGAAAGGGGAATTTTCTGTCTACTCAAATTAATTTGTTGAATGAAATAAAGAAAAATCTCAATTTTTTTTCTTTAAATCTTTCAAACTAAATAAGGGTAACTAATTTCAACTACATTTATTAATCTATATAATTCAATTAAAAGTATATTTTAAAAAGAAATGAAGGAAATGCTTCTCAATATATACACAAATCTAATATAAACAATTTAAACTTATTCAACTTTCAAACATGAAAAACTAATTTTATAATATTGGGTTTTAGTTTACCTACCATGATAATTACGCTGCACACTCGTCATGAAAAAGTTCCAATTGATTTAAAAAATCAGCGTAAATTTCACCTATAAATTCAATGAAACATCTTGCATCACATATATATAATTTAGTACCGGAAATGTTTAGAACTTTGATTTAAATAGATGACAAAGATTGGGGTTGAATTTCATTTTCAAAGAATTCCGTGTTGATGCCTTGATGGGAGAGAATAGAAGAGTTGGAGGGGAGAAATAGAAAAAGAGTAAGAAAAAAAGGGAAAAAAGAAAGAAAGAAAACATTCATGAACCAAAACTTTGAATTAATATCACTTAGAGATCCCAAGATTTTAAAATTACAAAAAAAGATCTATTATCCTAAATTTAACAAAATTTGATTTTTAAATTACCTAAACACCCTTCAAGTAATGATAGTATCAAATGATTGAAAAAAAGTCAAATATTTTCTTAGGCATAAGAATGTCAAAATTTTGAAGTTAAAGTGTTAAGTAACATAAGTGACAATTGTAATAAGAATGTGAAATTTCATTACTCAGTGTAAAATGATGGAAGATTAATATCAAATCCTAACAATGTCAAATGGCTAAAGTGTAAAAAATTAAGAGTGAGACTTTTAATTTTAGAAGTCTGGAATGTCAAATCACTTAATTTTAGAATTTGACAATGATCTCTAATTATTTTACATTGAATAATTTACGCTCCGTAAAATTAGAAGCCTCACTTTTAGTTTTTGATGCTTCTTATCAGTCATTTAACTCTGTCATTTCATGATTTAATACTAATCTTCTCCCATTTTATATCGAAGAATGAAATTTCACTTATCAATTATAATTATCCGTCCATATTATTTGACACTTAACTTTAGCAATTTAACACTCCTGCACCTAGATTTTAACACTTTTCTTCAACTATTTGACACTATTATTTTAGGAAGAGTATTTAGGTATTTAATAATCAAATTTTATCAAGTTTAGGATCATGGGTCTTTTTTTTTGTCATTTCATAATCTTTAGGCCAACTCTTTTTTTTTTTTCTTGCTAGGGCTATATACCAACTCAAATATAATAGTAAGTTTACTTTTTCATTAGGAAAAAATGGATTAAATGCTATTTTTAGATATTTGTTAGTAGGCTTTTATTAAACATGACATATTGAAATTTTTTTTTCAATGAAAAGGATGGTAAAATCTTTCTAATGTTTGTGTTATACTTTTTAATTAGGATATTAGGTTTTAGTTTATCTATCCAAGTAAATATTGAGTAACTTAATACCCAATCTTAATTTCACATGTAATTCTATGAGACCTCCTCCATGATTTAAATTCAAATTTCTTCAAAACTTTCAATTTAGAAAACTTAGTATACGGGACAAGAAAAATGGTTTTAAACCCCACACGGTCTATGACATTTGAATAACATTTTCTTGTATGGTTCCCAGTTTTAAGCCCTACACGGTGGTGGTCAAAAAAACAGAAACCCATACGGTGTATAACATTTGAATAAAATTTTCTTGTATAATTCCTAAATTCTACTTCCTTTATTCCAAAATTTTTGTTATTTAAAATTTTGACATATAGATTAAGAAATCATTAATTATTGTATATATTGATAAAAATACCCTTATTTAATTAATTTATATTATAACTAAGAGAGAAAAAGAAAAGAGATTGATAATAATAATAAATGAACGTATAATTGGAAAAGCAATTCTTCAAATTCTAAGACAAAATTTTTTAAACAAAATTGAAAGTCTAGAAGAAAGAAAATTTTGGAATCGAGAGAGTAAACCTTAAAAATTTTAAAATTATATTTTCGTACTTTATCTATTAATTGATCTGTCCAAATAAATTTATTTTATTTTAATTATATCTTGCAAAAATATTTTTTTGTTAAAGTTAGTCCCTGAAAAATTTTAAATCATTTTTAATTATATATTAAAATGTTTAGCTATACATTACTACTCGATGCAGAAAGGGTAAAAAATACCCCTGAATCTGATGACAGTCAAGGATAAAATGGTATTTACAAAATCAACGTAAAGATAGTGCAAAACCATGCAAAAATATTGCTGAATCGCGTAGTCAAAGTCCAATCCTGTGAAACACACACGCATATATATATATATATATATATATTTAATTTACTTGTTCCCTGATTAATCACACACACACATACATACATATATATATATTTCATTTCTGTCTTTCAAAATGTTTCGAAATTGATATACAAATTTTTGTATAAATTTCCTTAACAATCACTTGCTTACTTCCCATTAATTTCCTTTGTTTCAACATTGAACATCATAATACCCTCTCTATATAAAGCAAACACCTCCATAACATTAACCCTCAAGCTCTTCAAAGTAAACCCTATCAAAATCTTTCTGTGTAACCACTACTCAAAGAAGATCTTTCAATCCCTTTTTCAAGCACTAGTGCACTATACTATGATGGATTCCAGAGAATATGACCGTAAGAAAGCTTTTTCTAAGCGTCAGGACCAGCCCCCTAGCCCTCCACGCCAGCCCCCTAACCCTCCACCTTCTCAGGATCAGGGCCAGCAGGGTCAATCTAGCTTGAGACCTCCTACTGATGTCACAGATCAACAGCGTAACTTTCGCAAGAATACATGATCACTCATTTCATTCCTTTAATTATCAGGTTCGTTAATGTTGTTGCATCATATATCCTTTCCATGCATTTTAGTACTCCTAAATTACCTTTAATAAAGACAAATATGAGTTTGCCATATTAATTATGAGGAGTCTAAAATGTTTAACTATAAGAAAATATTTACTTGTTCTATTTCATACATTAGAAATATTTAAAGGACTTTCTGTAGAGATTTTCCTTTTATTTTTATATGTACATCTAATATTATGAGCTTAATCCACTTTAATTAGAGGATTTATCAAAATTTAAATTAATTTGAATCAAACCAGATTATAATGGGATTATCCTTTTATAAACATAGACTTTAATCACAATCCAAATAAAGAGTCATATGATCATCTCTCGATTTGGTTGTACTATATTTTGTTTATTACAAGGAAGGATTGGTTGTATTACATGTCAGTATTGTTATTGTCCTTTTTATTTATCTTTGTATTTTTCCCTTTCAATTTTATTTTAATTTTTTGTACAGATATGGTGAAGTGGCACTGATATTGGATTGAGGTGGCTTGATGAAGGAATAAAGGAAGCAAAAAAGTAGCATATATAGGGCAATTATATATTCAGGGCAAATATGCAAGATAGTTTACTTAAAATAGTTTTATTTAATCAATTTATTTCTTTGACTTGTGTTGTCCGTATTAGCTTCCCATTGGAGTCAGTATTTGTTTGAAAGGATCCATGTCCCTGCACTTTGTTTTATGTAATCATCATTGGAATAAAATAGAATTTGCTGTAGACTCAATTTCACTTTTGAATATCATGACTGTAAGCTGGACAAAAAAAAAATTGGGAGGGAGAAAACCTATTTTCATAATTTTTACATTTTAAAATAATTAGTCTGTGACTGTCAATTTTGGGTTATATCCTCAATGCTTAAAAAAATAAAAATAAAAACAAAAACAATATGTGCGAATAGTAAATTTTTCAATTCCTTTGTATCAAGATTTTGATGTAAGTAAATAGAAAAAATAGATACTGTCTATAAAAGGAAAAAATAAATTCCAATAAAAAATTTAGTTAGTTCGACTCAAATCAAAACTCAATATGGCTTTTGAGATCTAACTCTATAAGAAAGGAATCTAAGAAATTAACACGGCCATCCAGAAATGATTTAACTATATATCTAAAGGTTAAAAAAAAACCATCCTAAATTTCACCGATAAATTCAATGAAACATGACGCGTGAGACATAATTCAGTAATGTTTTACTAGACTTCTGATTGAAATAGCGAAGAAAGATTGAGGTTGAATTTCTTGTTCAACAAAATAAACTAATTCAGTCTTTATGGGAGGGAATAGAAGCCGAGGAGAGGAAAAATAAAAAATTGATGAGTCAACCAAAAAAGAAATATTTAAGGAAAAATAAGCTCGAAACCCCAAAAACAAGTTAAAAACGTCAAAGCCTATGACTTCTAAAAATATGGACAAGGACATGGGTTTTTTTGTGTAAAAAAAATACGTGTTCCAAAATGCCTCTCCTGTAACCTTAACTAACTTCATCATCCATTTCTTCTCTGGCATCAACGTATTAGCAAAAATGTATACCATAAATATCATATTTTGTCCGAATATTTTAAAATAATTAAAATTGTTGTTTGAGTAAAATTTAGTTTTTAAATTATTTTTTTTGTTTCTTTTTATTTTTTATTTTTAATAAAAATAAAATAGGATAAGAGATTAATTTTACAAAAAGAAAAAAAAAGGTTTTGTTTTGGAATAATAATCAATAAGGATAATACTAGGAGATAGTATATTTTTTCTTTTTAATCAGAGATTTTCTTTTTATATTAAAATTAAAAAAGAAGAAGAGAGAGAAGTCATAAATTTCACCGGCATAATTGTCCTTAAAATTTTTTTTAATAAATTAATTTCCTATAAACATACTAATTTTCTTAAAAATATTAATTAAAATATTTTTAAAGCTACATTAGTTTTCACATAGTTAATTTAGGGTAATTATTCTTATGAACGGGTGTAGTGAGATGTCTAACACTTTCGTCACAATACAATAGACTCTCGAATCTATCTTTGTTTTCGCATACAATCTTTTTCTTTTACTTTAAAAGGTTATTTAAAATTTCTCTTTTAAAAATTTTTTATGGCAACTCTGTCTAAAATTCGGGTGCAATATACACTCTACATTTGATAATATTAGAGACAAATATTTTAGTTGAGGCTAGATTGATTACCTTAATTATAAACTTTTTAGGGTTTTATTTGAATTAATTAATTGACAAATTTCTTAAGAAATTAAGCTATTTTTTGACTAAAATAAAATAAACTTTGATGATCTTAAATATATACTTGGTAAATTTCACCGACAAAGTGCATACAGATTCTGGCACATAGTTTGGTCAAAGTGTTGAATAGTTCTTTATATATCAATGTCCTACAATCTTCTTCCTTCCCAATTAGAAGGAATTTCCAGGACAGTAAAAATTGAATCAATTCTTATATACATTTTTAAAAAATAAACAACTAGCTACTAACTCAAGTACTAGTACTAATAATAATAATAACTTCATTCTTTACATCAATTTTTAATTTAGTCTTTATAGTATGAACATTTTCAATCCACTCCCTATTATAAGTTCATTCTATTTAAGCATTAGTCCTTTAGTTGCAGCTGGCTCAAATGGATTTGCTGAATCCTTCAATTATCCAGCCGGCTCAAATGGCATTAATTAAAAGCAAATGTGGCAGAAATTTGATGATCTGGAGGCCACATCATCAAGGAAATAGGAAGATGCATCTGGTTGTTTGGGATACTATCAAAAGAAACAAGAAAGAAGGTGGGCTAGGGGTCAAGGATCTATGGAATCAAAACCTTGTCTTCATTATGAAACTTTGTTGGGAACTTGTGACCAAACCTAAAGCACTTTGGGTTAAATGTCTTAGAGCCAAATACAGGTGCGGTGATGAGAAGATACCTAATGTGAATGGGAAGAGAAATGAATCTAATACGTGGGTAAGCATTTGCAAAGTCTGGAATATATTCCTAATAGGTGTGGGTAAGAAAATTGGCAACAGGCAAAATACTAAATTTTGGTGGGAGCTCTGGGCTGATTTCTTATGTGATTGGTAATGAAAATCTAATTAACTCCCAGTCATTTGTGAGTAACTTTGTCCTCCCATCTGGAAAATGGAACATTGAAGAATGGAATTTACTCTTTCCACAATGGGTGGTGAACAAGATGAAGATGATTAAACCTCCTAGTCAATGCTATCAAGATATTTTATGTTGGAGGCCCACTATAGATGGAAACTTCTTAGTCAAATCTGCTTATAATTTTGTTCAGTAACACCAAAGCATAAATACTCAGTCTATTTGGAGGAGTCTATGGACATGGCCAGTCCCGGAAAAAATAAACTCTTCCTTTGCCAAGCTATTCATGAGAGACTTTCATCAAATTACCTCAAAGCAAAAGAGGGAATTTCTATGAGTGTTGAGTGCCCTCTTGAGTATGGTAGTGAGGAAGACACTTTACACATACTAAGAGATTGCAAACATGCTAGAGAGATCTGGTCTTGGTTAATTAAAATTTTTTATGTGGTGACTCGCAGGATTGGATACAGTGGAATGCTCAACACCAACCAACATCAACAAAGTTTAGTTCATCTCCATGGTGTAAAGTCTTCAAAATAATGTGTTGGCTACTTTTGACTAGTAGATGCAGAGGTATTTTTGAAGGTGTTAACTTTGAAGCACAATCGGTCATGCATGCATGCTTGTCCCGCCTCATGGAAGATGCAGCAAATGGGAACTTTAGGCACAAGATTTTTCAGCCTTTCTTTGAAAGCGAGCACAGATGGACAACCGACCACCGAGATATATGAGGATTGATGTTGATGGCTTGGTTGACACACAACAAAATGCCCGTTGTGGAGGTTGGATTAGAGATCAAAGAGGTAAATGGATCGTAGGATTCCAACATGAATTAGGATTCATGCCAAGCATCGCAGCAAAGCTATTAGCAATTTTAACTGGATTGTAGGTTTGCACGCAAAGAGGACTGCAAAAAATCAAGATGTTTATGGACTCTCTTGAGGCTATTTGGAGGAATAGACATGGTGATCGTCCTTTGAGCAATGAGATTCAAGAAGTTAGAGACCTCCTGTATTTTGAATTGCATTACTCTCCTCGAGAAGTGTTGGTATGTGCTGATTTTCTTGTTAATTCTGCACACACATATGGCAGCAACATCTTTCTGATTGAAGACAGATCGCCAATTTGTTATATCTGACTCTATAATAGTTGCTTAGGCCACACTTATCCTTTCTTTGTTTCTTTTCAAGTTTGTACCTCCGAACTGATTCTAGACTCTTGCTTTAAAACAAGGAGTGCAATGGCGGAGGATATGCAGTTTCAAGATGTCATCTTTGAGACAAATAATCAGGTGCTTATCTTTGCTATTAATGAGCACTCTTTTGGGCTAGATTGGAAATGCAATATTAGGGGATATCATTTACCTTAGCTCTTCCTCCCTGAGAACTCTTTCCTTTGGAGTCCATGGAACTTGAACATGGCTACTCCTTGGCTAGCTAATCTTGCTGCTATAAGAGGGAGTGTTCTTGTGTTTGGGATTGTAATTAATCCCCCTCCCCCTCTCTTTTCGGTTCTTAGATCTGATATGCTTTTCAATTTTGTTGGTGTTGGTTGATTGTTTGTTTTTATTATTTTGTGGACTCTTTATTTTTCCATTAATGAATTATTTCCTTTGTGGCCCAAAAAAGGGCTACAAAAAGTCCTTTATTTTCATGTCTACTTACTTCGGAGCTTAAGATAGGAAAAAACAATTATAAACTTTTTAGGGTTTAATTAATTTGAGTTATTTAATTGATGAAATTTCACAATAAATTAAACTTCGATATTAAATACTTATTTTGTAAATTTCACCAACAAGGTGCATACAATTTCTGGCAAAGCAGTTTGAGCAAATTGTTGAATAGTTCTCCACATGTCAATATCTTGCCAATTGGAGGGAATTTCTAAGGGGAAAAATTGAATCAGTTCATAGACATTCTACCTAATTTCCCTCCATTCCTTTTTATAGGATCCATGTTAGAAATTTTTTACGTTTCTTAATATAAGATTCTTAAAAAAAATAGTGAAGCATTTGTGAGTTGTTTTTTTTTTTAAATGCCATTAAAAATTCACTATGCAAATATTCATCTCTCCATCTCTTCTCAATATTGTGATTAATGTGAATAAGAAAGAGAATAAATTAATATAATTAAGGATAGTTCTGGAATGTTCAATAGTTTTTTAAAATATATAATTAATGATATTTCACAATAATTAAGCTTTGATATTAAGTACACGTTTTGTAAATTTCAAATACATATTTTGTAAATTTCACCAACAAGGTGTGTACATTTTCCGGTGAAGCAGTTTGAGCAAATTGTTGAATGGTTCTCCACATGTCAATATCTAGCCAATTGGAAGGAATTTCTAAAGGAAAAAATTGAATCAGTTCATAGACATTCTACCTAATTTTCCTCCATTCCTTTTTATAGGATCCATCTTAGAAGTTTTTTTATGTTTCTTAATATGAGATTCTTAAAAAAAAAAAAACAGTGAATCATTTTTTTTAAATGTCCTTAAAAATTCACTGTGCAAATATTCATCTCTCCATCTCTTCTCAATATTGTGATTAATGTGAATAAAAAAGAGAATAAATTAATATAATTAAGGATAGTTCTGGAATGTTCAATAATTTTTTAAAAGATATAACTTATGGTTTGTTTAGTTAAGGGGAACATATGAGACATGAGGGAAAATCCTATATTTTTTAAATCAAATAAGAGAATATGACACTTTTCTTCTCCTCTAAACTTTCTTTAGAGTGGGGGAGAAGGGAGACGAGTGGAAGAGGAGAATTTTCTCTTCACTCAAATTAATTCACTCAAATTAATTTATTGAATGAAATAAAGAAAACTTTTATTTTATTTTTCTAATTCTTCAAATCTCTCAAACCAAATTAGGTAATTGATTTTAACTAAATTTATTAACCTATGTGATTCAATTAAAAGCATATTTTAAAAAGAAATGAAGGAAATACTTCTCAATATATACACAAATCTAATATATATAATTTAAACTTATTCAACTTTCAAACAAGAAAAACTAATTTTATAATATTGGGTTTTAGTTTACCTACCATGATAATATACGCTGCACATTCGTCATGAAAAAGTTCCAATTGATTCAAAAAATCAGCATAAATTTCGCCTATAAATTCAATAAAACATCTTGCATGACATATATATAAAGATTGGGTTTGAATTTCATTTTCAACGAATTCAGGAATATTAGTATCAAATTTTGAAATGACAATATTAAATGACTAGAGTGTAAAAAATTGGAAATGAGACTTCTAATTTCTAGAGTTTTGAGTGTCAAATGTCAAATATTTGACATTCATCCTCAATTGTTGACACTTAAATTTTAGGATTTGGCACTGATCTTCAACTATTTTATATTAAATAATTTATACTCATTAAAATTAGAAGTTTCATTTCCATTTTTTGACACTCCCTATCAGCCATTTGACTTTATCATTTTATAATTTAATACTAACATTCCCTCATTTTACACTGAAGAACGAAATTTCATTTATTAATTACAATTGTCCGCTCATGTTATTTGACATTTAACTTTAAAAATTTAACACTTCTACATTCAGATTTTAACACTCTTCTTCAGTTATTTAACACTGTTATTTTATGAAGAATATTTAAATAATTTAATAATCAAATTTTATAAGTATAGGATCACGGGTTTTATTTCGTCATTTTAGAGTCTTTAGGCCCCTAAGTAGTATTAATTCAAAGTTTTGGTATCTAAGTGTTATTTTTCCATTAAAATACGAACAAAAAATTGATGAGCCAACCAGTAAATATTAAATTGGGGGGGGGGGGGGGTACCAACTTTTTTTTTTTTTAAATTTTCTTGCTAGAGCTATATACCAACTCAAATATAATAGTAAGTTTACTTTTTCATTAGGAAAAAATGGATTAAATGCTATTTTTAGATATTTGAAAAAAATTTTCTATGAAAAGGACGGTAAAATCTTTCTAATGTTTGTGTTATACTTTTTAATTAGGATATTAGGTTTTAGTTTATCTATCCAAGTAAATATTGAGTAACTTAATAACCAATCTTAATTTCACCTGCAATTCTATGAGACCTCCTCCATGACTTAAATTCAAATTCAAATTTCGTCAAAACTTTCAAATTTAGAAAACTTACGGGACAAGACAAATGGTTTTAAAACCCACACGGTCTATGACATTTGAATAACATTTTCTGGTATAGTTCCTGGTTTTAAGCCCCACACGGTAGTGGTAAAAAACAAAAAAACCGTACGGTCTATAACATTTGAATAAAATTTTCTTGTATAGTTCCTAAATTCTACTTCCATTGTTCCAAAACTTTTATTATTTAAAATTTTAGTATATAAATTAAGAAATAATTAATTATTATATATATTAACAAAAATACACTCATTTAATTAATTTATATTATCTAGCAAAAAAAAATTTATATTATAACTAAGACAGAAAGAGAAAAGTGATTGATAATAATAAATTAGAGTATAATTAGAAAAGAAAATCTTCAAGTTCTAAAACAAAATTTTTTAAACAAATTTGAAAGTCTAAAATAACAAAAATTTGGAACCGAGAGAGTAAACCTTAAAAATTTTAAAATTATATTTTCATACTTTATCTATTAATTGATCGGTAAAAATAAATTTATTTTATTTTAATTCTATCTTCCAAAAATAATTTTTGTTAAATTTAATCCCTGAAAAATTTTAAATCATTTTTAATTATACATTAAAATGTTTATCTATGCATTACTACACAATGCAGAAAAGGTAAAAAATACCCCTGTAATCTGATGACAGTGAAGGGTAAAATGATATTTGCAAAAATCAACGTAAAGATAGTGCAAAACCATGCAAAAATATTGCTGAATTGCGTCGTCAAAGTCCAATCTGTGAAACACACACTATATATATATATATATATATATATATATAATTTATTTATTTAATTTACTGGTTCCCTAATTAATGAAATATATATATATTTCATTTGTCTTTCAAAATGTTTAGAAATTGATATACAAATTTTTGTATAAATTTCCTTAACAATCACTTGCTTACTTCCCATTAATTTCCTTTGTTTAAACATTGAACATCATAATACCCTGATCTCTATATAAAGCAAACACCTCCATAACATTAACCCTCAAGCTCTGCAAAGCAAACCCTATCAAAATCTTTCTGTGTAACCACCACTCAGAGAAGATCCTTCGATCGATCCCTTTTTCAAGCACTAGTGCACTACACTATTATATATGGATTCTAGAAAATATAACAATAAGGAAGCTTTTTCTAAGGGTCAGGGTCAGGCCCCTAACCCTCCACCTTCTCAGGGTCAGGCCCCTGACCCTCCACCTTCTCAATCTAGCCTGAAAGGTTCCACTAATGTCCCAGATCAACAGCATATCTTTCGCAAGAATTAATAAATGATCACTCATTTCATTCCTTTAATTATCAGGTTCGTTAAGATTACTGCATCGTACGTATATCCTTTCCATGCATTTGAGTAATCCTAAATTACCTTTAATAAAGACAAATATGAGTTTGCCATATTAATTATGAGGACTCTAAAATGTTTAAATATAAGAAAATATTTACTTTGTTCTATTTCATAATTAGAAACATTTAAAGGACTTTTTGTAGAGGTTTTCTTTTTTTTTTTTTTACACGTACATCTAATATCATGAGCTTAATCCATTTTAGTTAGAGGATTTACCGGAGTTCAAATTAACCCGGATTAAACTGGATTATAATGAGATTATCCTTTTATTAACATAGACTTTAATCACAATCCAAATAAAGAGTGATATATGATCATCTCTCGATTTGGTTGTATTATATGTTAGTATTGTTATTGTCCTTTTTATTTATCTTTGTATTTTTCCCTTTCAATTTTATTTTAATTTTTTGTACAGATTATGGAGAAGTGGCACTGATATTGGATTGAGGTGGCTTGATGGAGGAATAAAGGAAGCAAAAAAGTAGCATATATAGGGCAATTATATATTCAGGGCAAATATGTAAGATAGTTTACTTAAAATAGTTTTATTTAATCAATTTATTTCTTTGACTTTTGTTGTCCGTATTCGGTATTCGATTGAAAGGATCCATGTCCCTGTACTTTGTCTTATGTAATCATCACTGGAATAAAATCGAATTTGGTGAAGACTCAATTTCACTTTTGAATATGTACGGCATGTCTGTACGCTGGACAAAAAAAAAATTGCGAGTGAGAAAGCCTATTTTTATTATTTTTACATTTTAAAATACTTAGTCAGTGACAGTCCGTTTGGGGATATATCCTTAATGCTTAAAAAAAAAAAACAAAAACAATATCTGCCAATAGTAAATTTTTCAATTCCTTTGTAGCAAGATTTTGATGTAAGTATAAATACAAAAAATAGATACTGTCTATAAAAGGAAAAAATGAATTCTGATAAAAACTTTAGTTGGTTCGACTAAAATCAAAACTCAATATGGCCTTTGAGATCTAACTCTATAAGAAAGGAATCCAAAAAATTAACACGGCCATCCAGAACTGATTTAACTATACATCTAAAGGTTAAAAAAAAAAAACCATCCTAAATTTCACCTATATAAATTCAACGAAACATGGCGCGTGAGACATAATTCAGTAATGTTTTACTAGACTTTTGATTGAAATAGCTAAGAAAGATTGAGGTTGAATTTCTTGTTCAACAATATAAACCAATTCAGTCTTCATAGGAGAGAATAGAAGAGGAGAGGAAAAATAAAAAATTAATGAGTCAACCAAAAAAAAGAAAAAATGAGCATGAAACCCAAAAACAAGTTAAAAGCGCCAAAGCCTATGACTTTTAAAAATATGGACGCGGACATAGGTATTTTTGTGTAAAAAAAATATGTTTTCCAAAATGCCTCTCCTCTAACGTTAACTAACTTCATCATCCATTTCTTCTCTAGCATCTGAGGTATTAGCAAAAATGTACACCATAAACATCATATTTTGTCTGAATATTTTAAAATAATAAAAATTGTTCTTTGAATAAAATCTAGTTTTTAAATTATTTTTTTTTGTTTCTTTTTTTTCCTTTTTAATAAAAAAAATAATAGGACCAATCCCTTAAAAATAGGATAAGAGATTAATTTGACAAAAAGAAGAAAAAGGATTTTGTTTTGGAATAATAATCAATAAGGATAATACTAGGAGATAGTATATTTTTTTTTAATTAGGGATTTTCTTTTTATATTAAAATTCAAAGAAGAAGAAGAAGAAGAGAGAGAAGTCATAAATTTCACCAACATAATTGTCATTAAAAAAATTTTTAATAAATTAATTTCCTATAAACATACTAATTTTCTTAAAAATATTAATTAAAATATTTTTTAAAGCCACATTAGTTTTCACATAATTAACTTAGGGTAATTGTTTTTATGAACGGGTGTAGTGGGATATCTAACACCTTCCCCACAATACAAAAGACTCTCGAATTTATCTTTGTTTTCGTATACAGTCTTTTTCTTTTATTTTAAAAGGTTTTTGAAAATTTCTTTTTTAAAAAATTTTTGTGGCAACTATGTCTAAAATTCAGGTGCAATATACACTCTACATTTGATAATGCTAGAGACAAATATTTTAGTCGAGGCTAGATTGATTACCTTAATTATAAACATTTTAGGGTTTTATTAGAGTTAATTAATTGACAAATTTCTCAAGAAATTAAGCTATTTTTTGGACTGAAATAAAATAAACTTTGATGATCTTAAATATATACTTGGTATATTTCACCGACAAAGTGCATACAGATTCTGGCACATAGTTTGGTCAAAGTGTTGAATAGTTCTTTATGTATCAATGTCCTGCAATCTTCCTTCCCCATTAGAAGGAATTTCCAGGACAGTAAAAATTGAATCAATTCTTATATACATTTTAAAAAATGAACAACTAGCTACTACTTTTAATTTAGTCTCTATAGTATGAAAATTTTCAGTCCACCCCCTATTATAAGTTCATTCTATTTAAGCATTAGTCCTTTAGTCGCAGCTGGCTCAAATGGATTGGCTGAATCCTTCAATTATCCAGCCGGCTCAAATGGCATTAATTAAAAGCAAATGTGGCAGAAATTTGATGATCTGGAGGCCACATCATCAAATGAACAAGTTGATGAGTATGGTTCCTACCACTAGCAACATGGCTTTTTCGACTATTTTATAACCAAAATATTTGTGGGATCCGAAGCATGAAGCTTGGTGAGGCGTCAATTTTTAAGTTGAATAATTATTTTTGCCTCTTATTCTTTTTTCTTCACTTAGTTCTAGGTCAACATCAATCTACGCATAAAATCTCCTTCACTCTGTACTTGGTTGTAAAAACAGAGGATGAAAATTAGTTGGTTTTTCACTGCCTCGCTGGCTTATTTCAAATCAAAGTAGATGATGTTTTTGTGACGTTAATGTAATTGATTGTTATTAGAATATTTGATCTGATTTTGCCTAATTTGGCTTTGGGATAGTTTCCTATTTTATAGGTCATTCTTTTGAATATATAAACCCTTTTGACTCTAGAAAATACACAACTCAATTACACATTCTTTGTCCCCTGTCCTCTCGTTCTCTTTTTGGTCTCCATATCATTCTTTCTTTCCCAACACTTTTTCCTCTTTTAGTTTCTTGTTACCACTCTTGATCCACTTCTCTTTCTATCCAAATTCTTCAAAGGTATAGTTATAACCAGATATTGTGCTGCTACCTGCTAGAGATGCCAATTGAAGGAGATATACATCATCAAGCTCCTGCAAATCACTTGAGTTATATATTACAGCCAACGGTGGATGTAGATTGAAGCATCTGCATGAGAAGGCATATCTGATATTTCCTGGAGATTTTGGTTTTGGAACACTCAAATCATGGGGTCAATTGGATTTTGATTATGGTAGTGATGATATGATGATTTAATTTTGGAGAGAAGAAATGTGATTATATATAAAGATGATGTTGACATATATGAATTTAAAAAATATAATGAATAAGATAAAAAGTTACTTTGGTGATTTCTATATCGATCATTAAAAAAATATAATCAATATACTATCTTGCAAATTAAAGTATGGACCAAATAATTTCCCAAAAAAAGGAAAAAATAATTTTTA
Organism: Adenanthera pavonina; assembly: GCA_026686845.1. Taxonomy (NCBI): domain Eukaryota; kingdom Viridiplantae; phylum Streptophyta; class Magnoliopsida; order Fabales; family Fabaceae; genus Adenanthera; species Adenanthera pavonina. The sequence goes on along the minus strand of JAIVEN010000001.1, from coordinate 43,256,202 downwards.
AAAATTCAGGAGAATAATATTAATAATTTTCAAAACATTTATATATATATGTTTGTAATAGAGAATTTGAACTGAAATTGGAATATCATAAAAAATAAATAAATAAATAAATACTTTGGACTTTAAGAAATAAATAAGTAAACTTGATGAAAAATGTGGTAAAGAAATTCTATAAAAATAAATCAATATATAAATTTTACAAAACTATATACTTGATATATAGAGAACATTCATCAAGTTTCATAAAAGCAAATCTTGAAAACCGGATTACAAGAAAATGCATCAACCCTCAACAACACAACTACTTTTGTCTTCTTTATCCACGATACTATTTCTATACATTCCATTGACACAATTCTCCTTTCATTTGGCATTTTCTCTCAAAATGACTTATGCGTTTCTTGAAAAATCAAAACCATTCTTAAGAATACTTTTTACAAGTAATTGGGGTGGTAAAAACAAAAGTAGTTAGAAAGTCAAAACCATTCTTAAGAATCCTTTTTGCTAGTAATTGGGGTGGCAAAAACAAAAATAATTATGTCTTTGACAACGCTATGGTAAATCTTTACTTTCAATTATGACTTTTTATATCTTTAGTGACAAATTTTGTCACCACTGAATGTCCATTTATGGTGGTAACTTTATAGTCCCACCAAAAGCATTACTGATGTTTTAAGCAGCGACTTTTATTGTTGTTGTCACTATCAAAAGTCAATTTTTTTTGTATGAGTTATTGTGATTCCTTGTCCAAATAATTTGATTATTCCTTGTTAGTTGTGATCCCACAATGAAGGTGTGTGAAAAAAAAAACTTTGTCTCCTTCAACAACATTACTTCGATTAATGAAGCTACATCCCGGTCATTCTTTAATATGACTGATTGCAAGGCTTTCCTGCCCCAAAAACAAAAGCATTAAAATGAAGAGATACTCTATCTATCAAATAATTGGACCATTTACAAAGACATGCCGAACCTTATAAAAAAAATTCTAGTAAAAATGCTTCTTGGACACCTTGTGTATGTAGTAAAAAGTGAAACACTCATTGTCATCAATTACTAGGCTTGCATATATCAGAGCAAAGGAAGAAGAGTGTCACTTGAGTTTAGAGCTAGCAATTCGGGCCGGTTCAACCCATTCGAGTAGGCCCGTGGCATGGGTCAGGTCCAAAATGGGTCAGGCCAAAAAGCCTAGATTGTAAATGGGCTTGTATTGTCAAGACTGAGCCCGTGGGATCGGGCCTACGAGCCGACTTACGAGTTTTTTATTTTTTTAAGTATTTTTTTAATATATTTTTTAATTTTTTTTATATAATTATTTAAACTAATACAATTAATTATAATTATTATTTATAAAAAATTAACATAATATTTAAATTTTATCATTTATATATTACTAAATAATAAAATAATACATATTTTTTCATAATCGAAATGTTTATTAAAAAAAAAGGGGAAACCGAGTCGGGCTTGCCAAAAAAACCCATTTTTCTTTTGAATTTCCATTTTTAAAGTTTAATCTTTCTATTTTATCGAGTTTGACTCATATTACTGACTTTACTTGAATTAATGGAAGTGAAGATGGGTGCCACTTGAGTTGGTGGGAAAAAGGTCTTCTGGCCTCCTCTATAACTTATTTAAATGGCTGGGAATAAAATCCCCACTTCAAAAAGATTTAATTGGGCAAATCGTGCATCTAAATTAAGAAATTTGACCTTAAAATTGATAGTCATTTATAGGTCCCACTTACCTCCAACTAAGATTTAAAAAAAAAAAGTTCATTACTCATAAGGAAAAAGGAAAACTAGAAGTGCATGCTTCTGACTTTAGGAAATTCTAGAAAAGAGCTTCACGCGCCAGTACTAGCTAGCGATGGTGAATGACGTTGACAATTTAGTTTCGGGGGGGAAAAAAGTACCATATGATACATGTAAATATGTGAATTTTAAATTTAAAAATAAATTAATAATATAAATTAAAAAACTTAGTTGTAGAATAAATTATATCAATGAACAAAAAGAAGGACTAGACTAGCGGACTTAATGATAAATTTTGTATTAAGTAGCATTATTTTTGTATAAATTTTTTTATTTTTATATTATAATATTATATAAGTATTATTATAATGTGTAATTATTAATAATGATAGATTTACTTAATAAATAATATGAAAATGGAATATTAATTAATTGTTTTAAATTCAAAATATAATTCTAGACAAATATTAACTTGTTTAGATTTTAATATTAGGTTGTGAAACTTATTAATAAATTTATATATAATATATAAAATTAAAAATTATTAAATTTATTATCACTGGGTTAATTCTGGTTGAACTATAATTGAACCGTTGAATCTTGAATTAGTGTCTTGACTAGTTTAATGTCCGGTTTGATTTTTTAAACCTTAAATGATACATATAAAAATACATACTTCTTCCAACCCTTAATACAAGTCATTTTCAACTAACTCACTAAAATCAAGAAAAATTGGTTGCAATATTAAAATTGTTTTAAAATTAATTGATTTTCATATTTATTTATGATAAATACCATAAATTTAAATAATCTACACACTTTCTCTCTTATTTATAAATAAGAGTATTTTAGAAATAATGTAATCAATATTCTAAAAACTTATAAAAAATAAATTATATTTAGGATAATAATAATCTTTTAGAATATAACTAATAATAAAAAAATAGATGGAGTATGTTATGATTTAATTGAATTAAAGTACATTAACTAGATGCTTGAAGTATAATTTTTTTTCCTTAACTAAAGCTGAATCAAGATCAGAGAAGTACAACGACCTCAGCAAAAAAATGGTAAGTGGGCAGTTAAGAGCTGATGATTGGGTCTCCCAAAAAGCTGATTCTGCATATTAAGTTTCTACTGGAGAATCATTTCAAAACAATTGTGATTTTAGAATTATGCATTTTGATTAAGAAAATTAATAAATAGTTTAAAAATTAATAAAGTATAATTGTATTTTATCATAATTTTTTTATTAATTTTGTAATACTTATCTATTTTTTCATTATTATTGAAGAATAAACCTAATAAAAGATAATTAATATTATCTTAAAAATTATAAAATAATAATTATTTTGAAAAGGAGGAATTATAAACAAACATAAAAGAAACTTTATTTAACTCCTTTTAAGAGTTGAGGTCATATATCTCAAATTAATTTCACACAAATACTGCTCATTTCTTAAATGGTTGACTCTAACACTTAATTTGGATCATTTTTATACATTCTCTCCATATATCTCTACATGCATAATCTCATTTATTGATTTGATTTGAATAGTAGAAGATTATTTATTGTTATTTTGAATCAAGTATACTATTTATTTAAATTATGACTACAAACAAGCATTATGAATTATTTTTAAGGAAATTTTATTCATAATAATAAATATAAACAATTAAATTGAATATATCACTGACTATTTTTTAATCATTTAATTATAATTAAGAAATAAAATTATGTATGAAAAGAGATTCGAAGAATATGTATGAAGAGCATTCAAATCCGAAAATAACTTCTTGGCCCACTTAATAAGCAACCAAAATTCATGGCCCAAAATCAACCTATTTATGACCCTACTGACAAATTAAGGAACTGTATGACGTACTATGATTAAAAATATTTAGAGATTAAAAACGCATTATATGATCATATGAGAGTTAATAAAAATATAAATACAATTGTTCGTACACACACACACATATATATATATATAATGCCAACCTACATCTAGACATATAATAATAAACATTAGTACAAATATTTTGAGAGATAATTTAGTCTTTGTAAAATTTATCTAGAATAAAAATTAGTTTTTTAATATTTCTTACTAAGAAATAAACTAAAGCTATTGTTCTTTATAATTCCAATATTTAAATGGAAATAATGCATAACAAGCATGTGGAGGGACACTTGACTCTTCTGCCTAACCCTCCTACAATGCAAATTATTAATGCCCATCTCCACCATACAATGTAAGCTTATGTGGTAAAATCCCAATTTACCTGAACTGATATGAAAACCATGCCTCTTCCCCCTTGAAATGCATCTAGCAAAAGGAAGAAGGAAGATGGGAGACGCTGAAAAACACAAATAAATTAAGCCCAAGGATGCTAATGCTACGTAGAAAATATGGTAGGAAAACAAATCCATCAAGGGATTTTCCTTACGGAAGCATTTGATTTCTGTATTAAAGTAGTAGAATGTCTAGGTTGGGAAGGTAAGGAATGATAAGAACGAGAGATTATGGAGAGATAAGGGGCTTGATAGTTTGGAGAAATAGTGGTTGTTGTTTTTTGGAACTAAAAAAACTATTTTCTTGTCAACTAAATACTATATTGTTTGATTGTTTGGCCAATAAACCAAATACTATTGATCATATATGATTTAATACAATTGACTCATTTCAATCTTTTAAAAGAGAGTTTTGATTGTCTCTATCTCAAGATAACCAAGTAAGCAAAATTTATCTCCAATTGATTCAAAAGAATCAGAGTTATGATTGCTTCAGCCATATATAGTTATTGCTGTATTTACAAACCATTACATAACCTATGAAAAGAAGTCTTCACTATAGCTTTTATGAATTATTTTATTAAAAAAATTAGAGAGGAAAAAGAGTCACAAATTGAAGTGTTGATACTATTGCTACAATAAGTATCATGAATAATCTGTTTCTTTAATTTGTTGTCTTTGATTACCATATTCCATTTTCTCCATGGAAGTCTCAATCAGTCTCACGCTTCCTCCCATGTATTTGGGTCAATGCACAACTCAAAACAAATATCCACTCATTGAGATAAAGGAGACGTTGTTGTGTGGACAATAAATGAAAGCATATGTATAGATGTAAATCAATTGTGACATGATAAATGAATGGATGAACAAAATACAAACTCTTCCAATGAGGCATTTCCTTTATGCTACTGAAAAAACATGTTTCATACTTTCAAGAAGGTGCATTTACCACAATGATAATTTGAAAGGCAATTAAAAAAAAAAATAGTGCCGGCCTTGAATGCACCACTATGGCAAACAAAAAGTTGGCTTTGAGTTTTACCGTTTAAAATATGAAAAAACACTTTTATTTTACTAAAGAACATGAAAACACTTTTATTTTATTACAGTTCTTGTTGCACAAGTGAGTCAATCTAATCAAAAGTGCTTATGGAAATATCTCAAAAAATATCATTATCGATTATAAGTAAAATCTATCTCTATAAATAATGTTAAGTTGAGTGGTAAATAACTTAAAACTACTTAAAGCAAGATTTTGAATTTGAGTTTTGTGGATAGAACAAATCACACTATGATAACTATTTTTATTTAGACCCGATAATGTATGAATCTCACATGGTACATGGTAGTATCAAATATCATATAATTATATTAAAAAAATCTACCCTCTGACAACCTTAAGCATGTGTATGTTTGCAAGCATGCAGATGTCCGTCAATGTGAGTGAGGTGAGTGTGTGTGCCAAGATACAAACACATGGAAGGAAGAAGAGAGATTGAGCTTACCCCAATTGTTATGTTTATTATCTTCTCAATATTATTAAATGAACAAATCATATTGGTATTTGCATTGTGTGCTCATTAGTGTGATGAGCATTCCATGCTCATCAACCAAAGAAAATTTGCGTTGTCCAAATTTAATCCGGATGGTCTAGATGTACAATTTTTTATTTTAATTTTTTTACATAATAATAATTTTAAAAATAATAGTTATAAAATTATTTTTATTTTACATTTTACATTTAATAAAATAAAAATATATTAAAAATATAATTATAAAATATAATTAAATCTGGACCATCCAAACATATGATAAGTATGGAATGTGCTCTCAACATATTGTACATGAAGAAACACCGCACAAAATAAGAATCAAAAGCAAACAAAATGGTGATATCTCTTTTATAGGAGTCTTATTTAACAGAATTCAAATTCAAATTCAATTTTCCTAAGTTTTTTTATCAGATATTAAAATTCTAAAAAAAATGGTTCAATGAGATTGATTTTAAGTATTTCTATTGTTTTCAAAATTTAAGAATTCTTATAATCAATTTTTTTAAATTAGAAAAAACGAACTCCCTTGAAACTTTTTTTTTCTGCCACTAACTCGAAACTTGAAAGCACAAAATATAATAACCCAGAATTAAACTCTCTCTCTCCATATATAGTATTAATTAATAATAACAATAAATAAAAATGCAAATAAAATAATAATAACGAAATAGGAGGCCTAGAAATTCTTGGTTTTGCGGGAACTACTAATAAATAATTATAAATTCTAAATAGGATCATCTGGAACTTATAAATATAATTACTGCGGAAAATTACAAAAGACACCTAACAATTGATATTCCTTTCTCGATCAAGTTCGCTTCTTCCATTTCTCTTCAACGTCTGTATAGTCTCCTCTGGCACAATCGAACACTTGGAGGAAGAAATCACACGAGCTCGTCCTTCTCCTGGGTGCGGCAACGAAACTCGTCCTTCTCCTCTCTTCTTTGTCGTTACAGTGCTGCTTTCTCGGGTGGTGTCCGCCGGGTTGCTGCAACCGAGCTTCTATTCCTCACTCCCTTCGTTACCGTTGCGTGCTCTAGAAGAGTTCTATGCCATTTTCGGACTCTAAAACAGCGGAAAAGTGTGAGTGGGGTGCTGTTCGAAATTTCAGATGTTAGGACTCTCTCTTATTAGGTATTTTCACCATGTTGCTTCTTTATGTGTAGTTGAGGTTATTGTTTCCTTTCTCCGGAATTTTTAGTGCGCTAGGAATTGAGAATTTTAGTTCATTGGTTAAAATTTTCTTTTATAGAGATGTTGAAGAATTTGATTCGTACTTAGATGTTGTTTGGGGAAGAAATATAAGTGCTAGTATGACTACGTTAACTTGTGCACTCCAAGTGTTTGATAAAATGCTTGAAAGGAAAATGAGTTATAATAAAAGTCGGTAACTAGATATGGTAATTACAACTTTGATTAGACTTTTATATACATTCAACCTCCATATCAATATACAAGTGTTAGAGATGGGTTCTTTAAGTTTGTTTTTATTATTAGTTATGAGTCAAACTACTTGAAGTAGGTTGAGCACGTTAAGGAAGGGTGTGAATGTTGAACTAGGAATAATTAGTGTGTGTTTGGGGGTGGCGGTCACAGTCTTAAGCGGCAAGAGGGAGCATAAGCTGAATAGTTTGGATTTCTTGAAGTACATCATATTTGCTACAAGTTGGTTGGTAGATGGATGATCTAATACTTGCTTGTGTTACAAATTGTTGATGCTCTTACCAACTAAATCATGGGGATGTCTTTTGAAGTAAGAAAGTTGATAACTTAAAAATCTGACTATCAGATTGAGTTGGGTCAGGCCATGTTCCCCAGATACATGTTTTCATTGTTGGACTGAGCTCCAAGTTGATCTTTGGCCTAACTCAATTAAATCTGTACACAACCCAATTCAAACTCGAGTCAAGCTGAATCAAGAGGTAAAGGTTGACACGACTCTCCTATTTTTTTGAGTCCTATTGCTGAATACTTATGGGGTAACACTTGTTTGGTGTTTTCTTCATTGAAGGGAAGTTGGAGCTTTTTTTTCCCCTTGAATTTTGTTTTATTCTTGATTCTTGTGGATGTAACGAATGGAAATTTTTTGGACAAATATATTCATGTTTATCAATGGTAATATAGATGTCATAGCAAGTTCAATCTGAGCAAACTTTGAAATATCATTGTCCTGCAACTGATTTGAAAATGCCACTAGTATGAGATTTTGAATTGAGATGCTAAAACTGAACAAATATATCATTATTATCCAATAATCTTTTAACTAAACAAACAATATTTTGAAAACAAGTGTTGAATTTTTATATAGGTACATAGAAATTATGTATGAAGCTTTATGAATACATGATATTGTTTAGCTGAGTTTGGTTGATTTGAACTTAAATATGCATTAAATTGTTGCGTAGTTGAAATATGGGTCTTGAATTATCCTTCTGTTAATGTTACTTTTTAAATGGTTCATTTGCTTTTTTCCTTTGCCCTGCGTAACTGCAAATTTATCTTTAAACTTGACAGCCATGATTCAAGCCAAATGAAGCAACATGCTGATTCAATCCAAATGGTACCAGCTAAACAACCATGTACTATCAAGACCCAGGCATAAAAGAAAACATGACAGGCCAACCCCATATCCAAAGTAGATCATTGATATGCTTACTGAAACCTGCGATTTCTCAAAAGAAACGCAAAGTGGGAAATTCCTTTGGCCTTAATCATGGTTGAAAGCTGAGTTGAGAGGAGCAACCGTGTTGAATGCTCCGGTCTGACTGTCTCTGTTTCGTTGTGTCTCAGTTCGAAACGCCGCTTTGCCTCTGTTTTGTTCTGCATGCATAAATTTGCCTCAGTTTTGTCCTGCCCTGTCTTATAGTTGTTTTATTGAAAAAAAACTGTTTCACTTAAATGCACAATGAATTTCTGATTTGCTCCCAAACTACTTCCTGATTTACCAACTGCAATTGCCAACACTCTATGGCTTGGCGCTTCTTCTTCCTCAATAGTATTTCGAACCTCAAAATCAAATCCTCCAAGACCCTAACCCTACCGATATCTATAGCTCATTCTCTCCCTTGGAATCCCAATCTTGATCTCGTTAAACCCTATTTTCCCCGATTTATTTCCCCATTTTCCACCTCCTTTCTTCCCACTAAATACCCTAGAAAGTTTAAAAAGAAACGCAAGAAGAAAGAGAGCCCTCGAACCAAGCTCGTCCAAACTGAGGCCAACCGTCTTCCTCACTTTGAATGCATTGTAGAACGCGATACCCAGTTCAAGTTTCTCGCTAGGTCTAAACAATTCCTATCCAAGCAACCTGAACACGTGCTACTTCTTGACAATGCTGGCAAGCTCTACCATGAGTTGGGGTTTCCCCGTGGTCGTAGGGTTTCCCGCTCAATTGAGCGCCATCCTCTGATTTTTGAGACCTACAGGCACACTGACGGAAAAATGTGGTTTGGCTTCACGGAATTTATGGAGGAGTTGCTTTCAGAGGAGCAATCGATCATGGATGCCATGGACAGGGACCGCATTGATAAAGTTCGCAAATTGCTGATGATGTCTGCCAATAAGCGGATTCCTTTGAGTAAGATTCATCATTGCAGAACCCTGTTTGGGATTCCGGACGATTTTAGAGACCGAGTTGTGAAGTACCCGAATTATTTCAAGACTGTGGTTGAGAATGATGGGAAGAGGATACTTGAATTGGTCAATTGGGACCCCTTATTAGCAATAAGTGCACTTGAGAGGGAGTTCATGGTTGATGAGGATAAAGCTAAGAGGGCATTCAAGTTTCCTGTGAAATACGGGAAGGATTTGGATTTGGATATGGACGATCAAAGGAAGCTCAATTTGTTGAATACACTTCCACTGGTATCCCCTTATTCAGAGGGATCTAAATTGGATGTTTGGACCTTGGAGGCAGAGAAGTACAGGGTAGGGGTAATACATGAGTTCTTGAGCTTGACATTGGAAAAAAGGGCCTCCATACATCACATTGTAGAATTTAAGGAGGAGTTTTGTTTGACTAAGCACACTTACCATATGCTTCTGAAGCAACCCAAAACGTTTTATTTGGCAGGAACAGAGATGAACTGGGTTGTGTTCTTGAAGGATGCTTATGATGAAAATGGTGTTTTAATTAATAAGGATCCTCAGGTGATCTTCAATGAGAAGCTATGCAAATATGCTCAGATGCATGAAATTGGTCCGGGTTGTGATTTTGAGATGAAAAAATAATGTAACTTGATTCTAAATGTCCGTTTGAATTACCTTTATGTAAAAGATTGGTTAGAATAACTACAGTTTATAAAACTAAAGTTTGGATAAAAATGAAAAAATTTATCATAAGTCTGTTTAGATAAAAAGGAAAAAAAATAATATAAACCATAGTTTGATTTACTAAAAGGTAAACCAAATAAGCTAGGCTTTAATTATGTTGTTTTTTTATTTGAAGAAGGACTTCAATTATGTTATTCAGAGATATAAATGATGAAATTGATGTTTGGATGACATTATGTTCTTCTCTTGCTTTCTTCTTGGCAACTAATTTCAGTTTATCAAATGACATAAGAGTGGCTTTCATTGATAACACCCAAAATGAACAAAATAATTGCTATCACATTATCAGATTTTGAAGTTATGATATTTTTAATTTTCAACCTTTCTATTTTTATTCTCTTTTTTCTTTGCAAAATTCATTTCCTCCCATTTTCACTGCATAATTTTTACAAAGATACACTAAAAATTGTCAGCAACACAGGAACCAGTGTCAATAAATTAAAATGAAAAAATTAAGTTTTTGATCCTTACACTCTATCTTATTTTTAAATAGGTCTCTATACTTCAAAATTTTTTAAACCACCCCCTATAGTTTTATTTTTTATATGTTAGTTCTTATCTTTAGGAAAAATGATGCTTAGTCCCTAAACGGTGTTAAAATGGCTGATTGGGCAAAGAGTGGCTGACATGATAAGTAATTTGTTTACATATGTGATCACTTTGCCACATAAAGCTCTGTTGGTGACTTGTACATTCAATGTTTCAAACTCACTATTAGATAGTATAACTTCCAAAAACTTGAGGTTGTCCAATATTTCCTTTGTATTCAAAACCAATGTTATATATGGAAGCAATGAATTAAATTTTAAGGGAAATGGAAAGGAAAAAAAGAAAAAAAGGGTTCCATGAAAAAATTATTATTTTTTATTTATAAAAAATTTAAATAATGTATACTAAACAGATCACAAAAGGAATTTTCTTTTTTTTATCCTTTCATAAAACTCCTTTTATGTCTACCTAACATGGTCTTAATCTATTGCAACTTCATCAACGCAACCTTACTGTGGTCCTTCTTCGGCAATCACATGTTCAAGAATGCTGAACGCAGAGCTTGTGTTAGAACTGTTGACCGTTGCAGTCCCAAAGCCTTCGGTGATGAACTCTCTACCCCACCTTCTTTACTTCAACTCAAATCATTTATCTTGTTCTTAAAACTATCGAAAAATTGAAATCCCTTTGTTTTTTATTCTTATCCATGATCATTCCACTTGTTCTTCTTGGTTTTTTTTTAAAAAATAAAATTAGCATTAAAAACTAATCTCTTTCAAAATATAGATAATAAAAAGTAGGCAAAAACACACTTTTGATCCCTTAACTTTATAGTAGATTTCATTTTGATCCCTTAACTTTATTTTGTTTCTTTTTAATCCTTTAATTTTTAAAATATTATCAAAAGTTTTTCTATTACTATCACCGTTATCTTTATTAACAGAAAATACTAATAAAACATTATTTAACATTGACATGTCAATTTTCACTTCTAAGTTATCAATATTTCTCATTAATATTGGGTTTAAAATATTTTTTAATTAAATTAAAAGATTAAAAATAAATAATTACAAATAATAAACTTCTAAATAAAACTTTAATCTTAAATTTTTTTGTCATAAAAAATAAGTTAGATAAGTATGTAAGTATTAAAAAGTGTTTTGTCAACATTTAGGAATGATTTGTTAATATTTCCTATTTATATAGTTAATTGTGTTAGAAATAAAGAAATTTTTGATTATATTTTAAAAGTTAAAGGATTAAAAAGAAACAAAATAAAGTTAAAAGACCAAAATGAAACTTGATATAAAATTAAGGGATCAAAAATATATTTTTTCCTAAAAAGTAAATCGTCTTAATTAAATTTGCCCTATATATAATGACAATAATTGATAATTAAATCTCTAACTACTTATTTCAAGGATGAAAACCCTATTACTCATGTTAACTTAAGTTGGTGATTCATTTCATTTTTAAAAATCAATAATCTATTGCACACAAATCATACGTGCACAAAACAAACCTTGAACTATGCACTTTATCACTTTGATTCCATAAAATGCCCGAGGACCTCCCTAGTTTAATATATATTTATTTAATATAAAATATAAAACTCATAATAAACAATAACCTGTTTTTTATTTAATTGGCTCATTTGACCAATTTTGCCTAATTTGAGACTGAGGAAAGCTAAGCTTTGAATTAAAAAAAATGGTTAAAAATTGTATTGAATTTCTTGTTAAAACAAAAATTAATTTATGTTATATTGATACTTCAACAAACTAAACATACTTGTATTTGATACAATACAAGTACCATACTAGCATACTCCATAATATATGTAATATATTCTAACATTATTATTATTATTATTCCCTTTAAAATATTTAAAAATAATTCAAGAACTTATTAAAAATTTAATTTTGTGATTACTTGTTATGAATATATTAGTCTTGAAATACTTGCTTAAAAGTTCAAATTTCTTCATATTATTCATTTTTTTCCACTTTTGTTTTTTGCCAGAAACAAAAAAATCTATTAAAGAAATAGCCATAATATAAAGGGCAAGAACAAGGCCCAAAATGAAAACCCACAAACCCTACCCAAACAACAAGGACCCGATCCAACCTGAACACAGACCTTACCCGTCCTACCCTTAGCCACCGAAAGAAATATGCCGTCAAGGAGCAAGCCAGAACCCCCCAAACCACCGACCAAAACAGACCACCGAAAAGCAAAGCAACAACAAAGCAAAAGAAGAACAAACCAGAGACCAAAAAAGAAAACACCACCCACACAGTAGAGAACACCACTGAGGCTGAGAACGCCCACTCATCGGAAAGCAGCATCGGTAACACCAGCAAAGGGGATGGTGGTTCGACCAATTGCCTAAGTGGAACCATCCCCTCCATCAATGAATCCTCTAGAGCAAGAGCGGATTTTGACAAACTCCACACATCAAGCACGCGGAAAGAACGAGCCTAAAGGAAGCCATTGACACGAGCAACCAAATGCACCTTAGGAGGCGCCTCATCTCCAAACCCCAAATCTGCACCATCAACCAAAGAGCTAGTCTTCAATAGGCCCGTCAAGGACAAAATCACCGGCCGATTCTTCTCTTCGCAACTGACATCCTCTGTAGATAGAGCAGCCCAACAACCAGCAAAACTAAACTTACTCGCACAACACACCAAACCCCAAACACAAATGACCAAGACACACACACAACATGGGTACTCCCTCACCCAACAAAAGCTGAAAAGAGAGGCACCGCAAAAGCCAAAACACAGAAGTAGCAAGAGACTCGTTCGACAATGAGGGTTTGAACCCTCCGGAGAGTGGATCTGGACTCTCACTGAGAGTTGTAACATTGATTATGAGCTACTCAATGTATTCATTTTCTTCCGCGTTAACATATTAAATATAAGTCAAAATATATATATCCTCCCCAAACTTTGAGTTGGTTGTACATCTCACCTTTAACAGCTCTTTTGGTTAATAAAATATATATGAGTTTGGTTAGTATAATATTAAAATATATAAAAAAAATTATTTTTTATATTTAAATAAATATAAATAAATAGTAAAATATTAAAATATTTTATCTTATTTTTATATGGATAATATTATTTTTTTATTTTTATTTATAGTTATATAATCTCATATACATAATTTTTGTATCAATCAGCTCTAAGAGTTTAAAATTAAAACCCTTATGTTTCATATTTTAACCATCAGCTCCTCAACCGTTAAAATTATAATGGTTTTTGCCATCTCTTTTTCTTTTTAAATCACATGACACATCACCAATGAACACTTGACATGTGACATGGCATGGGCCATTTGGTAATTTCTCCTCCTAAAAAATCCTTCCTCCATAGTCTTCTCCTTCACCGAACACAATCTAATCTGTCCCTGTATTTTTGTCCTCACATGCCAAGTGTTCATCTCCTTCGCGGAACACAATCAGCATTCTCCTCTACAATTAGGGTTCAAGTAATACATAAATGATTAGAAAATTCCAAGTTTATCTACTGCCAAGGTATTAACTAAGCAGTTGTCACTTGAATCATGGCCGTCTCTTTTCAGTCAAGGGCCCATTCTGTTAATTTTATTTTATCCTTTTTCTTGTTCTTATTTTTCTCTTATACCTTCTTTTTATTTTACCAGACCTATACCTGGCTTAGGAAGATTTTTTAAAATATAAAAAAAAAGAATTTTTTACTTGTGGGTTATCACAAAATTTTTGTTAAATTCTAAATGCATGATAATGTTTGCTCAGTAATTTTTTCTCTATAAAATGTGAACTGAAATTTTACCTAAGAAATTACTTCCACTTGTTCAAGAGTTTTTCTTTTAGGAGCGTATAAAACAGAATTTAAGATTGTAACAACATATTTTTGGATATGTATAAAAAATTTATAAAAGTGAACAAAATTAGTCGTGATTCGAATTGGAGTAAAATGAATGGCCATTTTGAAGTAAGGGAGAGATTTAGATATGAATGAGGGTCGTATGTTATGTATGTGTTTTCGTATGTGTTTCTTATGTTGGATATATTTAATTTAATAATATTTAATTTGAATTTATTTAAATTATATATTTATATTATTTAATTAGTTAAATATATCTTAACTTAATGTGGTCCTTATCTTCAAGAGAAGATATTGTTAGTTGAGCGATTTTAGGGAATAAGGGATAAACTCAGTATTGATTTTATTTTTATCTTTATTTGAATTCAAATTCAAATTTAAATAACCGATGATGGTCAAGGTTATTTAAATAGAGGCAGACTGAGTTGAGTTTATAATACGCTCTGGTTCCCTGACTAGTTGAGATTAAATCTCAGGCTCCATCACTGAGTCTCATAGCTAGTTGAAAGAACTGTCTGTATAGATTATTCTCTGAGATTTCCTTCTAACTAATTTTATATGTGATTTCAAATATAATATTTAGATTGAGTAACTCCAAAGATATCTGCATCAGATTATCTAGCATGGCGAGAGGTATTTATAAAGTCTTCCACTGCTCTTATAATTTTGTGGGAAAATTCAATATATGAAATTTATATTAAAAAATTGAATTTGTCTAACATGTGGCATCAAAGCTTTAATTATCTTTGCCTGCATATATGTATTGTGATCTAATGTTGTGTAAATTTTCATCTATGAAGAATTAACATAATGTTGAAGTTGTAATTAAAGGTCTGAAATCTCTGTTTGATTTTGTGCATGTTTAGACCAACCTATATAAGGAATCCTGTATCTGGATTGTTGTTTTATATATATATAAGAGCATGGTCTTTGCCTTGTATCTGCGAGAAAAGGGAAATTCCAAAAGTATGTATATAGACGTTATGAGCTTGCAAAAATTGGGCCGAATACTTGTTTTAATTTCTGGAATCCTAGTTTTTGGGCTTCCAGATTTTCATAAAGTTTATTTTTGGGCTATTCCTTTTGTACTTGAATTTTCTGAGAATAAATTTAGCTCATATTTTGTAATTAAATTGCCTTTGAACTAGAATTTTATGATATTTAAATTTCCAGAACTTGTTCGTTAGGTCTAATGGGTTGTTTTGAACGATACATGTATTGAATCATAAATGTTGTTTGGTTATTTATTTGTTGTGTCATTTTAAATGTTTAGAAATTTGGATAATTAATTTTTGGGTTATTAAAATATTTTGTAAAAATATTATTCTGTTATTTAATTGTTTAGAATTTGGAAAAATCTTATTTAGACAATTATAACACTATTTTGATTTTTGCAAAATAATTGAGTTATTTATTAGCCCAAAATTAATTTTCTAAACAATTGTTGGACATATTGAATAAATAAAATAGTAGGAGAATTTGTTTAATTATTTAATCACATGCTTGTTTGGTTGACTAAATTAATTATTTAAATTCTCATAATAATTGTGTATATATATGATTTTAATTGCTTATAATCTATGATATTTGTGATTAGCATGCATCTAATTAAATAATCAGTGAATCATTTATAATTGTTGCATGCATTATTATTTCAATAAAATCACATATGGATTTAAAATATCAATTCTAATTATATGTGTAATTGTAATTTATCTTTACCCACAGGGAGATAATTATAGCTACACATTTAATTAGGATGGAATAGAATGGCCTTATGTTTCCGAAGTAGTCCATAGGTATTAGAGAATATGAATGCATTCTAATTTCATCAAATTAATAGGACAAAATATTTCACATTTATGATTTAATCATATGGGGAGAATTTTTTAATTAATTAGTCATATATCTGATTCAGTTAATTGATTAATTAAATGATTTTCATTGCGTGATGTCTATATGAGTACATGTGTATATCTTTGTAATTATAATGATTCTAGATGTCTTGTGATTGGCATGTATAGTTAGGGAGTAGCCACAGCATCCTTACATGACTGAATACATGCATTCTTGATTTGTTTTAATAAACAAAGATATCACATAAAGACTTAAAGACATCAATTCTAATTAATTATATAATTATAACATATCTTTACCCATAGGTAGATAGTTATAAATACATACTTAATTAGGATGAAATAGAAGTTGCCTTATACTTTCTAAGTAGCCCACAGGTATTAAGAAGTATGAATGCCTTCTAGTTTCATCATAAATGATACATAAATTTATGCTATGCTGAAATCTTTACCCACAGGTAGATTTTAGTGATACGAAATTTATGTTTAGTATGTGTTACATTGGTAAGCATACATTTTTTGTTAAATGTGATGGATGATTGCCTCATATAGGATTGATGTAAGCATATTTTATGTTGAATCCCGAAAAATTGCAGTGTTATTATCATCTATTGGATTGTTTGGTTAGGGACAATTATAGAGTTCAAAGGAGAAAAACCTTAACTCTTTGTGAGATATTGACATAAAGTTCATGTACCTATTAATGTTAGTATGAGATAATATTGTATGAATGATGAGAGTAATACAATTCTCTCAATACAATAATAATGAAATCTCAATACAGAGCTAAATATTTGGGTACATAATTGATTTGAGGATGTCAATATCCATTTATAGGCAATGGTTGAAATTATTGTATAAGTCACTATTTAGTGTTCTAACTCTAAAATAATTTTCCGTAAAGTAAATAGACACTAAAGGTATATAATTGACATACCATACAGGTGAGAGACATGACTCTCAAGATAAGAGAATCTCCATTGATCTTTGTGCTCACAATCCTTAATTAGATATCTCATCAGTATGAGCCATTATAAATTTCTCACAACATACATAAAGAGATATATGCAATAAATATTTATTGGATATATGTGTGGAAAGGAAAACTAGGCTCAAATTTGGATTAGAAGTGAGATTCTAGTAAAGGATTTAGTTCCAAAGATAGACAATGAAGAAAGAGGCATATAAAGAGTAATTACCTCACAAAAGGGTCTTGTTGGAGAATAATAGTTATACTCTTATCTTTAATATCTTTTTTAATCTCATTTAGTTAAAGCATATCAAGGATAAAAATTCTTCCTATTATATGATAGATGAGAATATTAATGTCTCCATTATAGAGAGTTAACAAGGTTTATAAAGAATGAGATTATTTAATCTCAAAACCTCATTAACTCTAATTCATATATGAAATGCATTAAAGATTAAGCAGATATATATATGCCTGGAAGAATTTAATTGCTAGAGATTTAAATGCTAGTGTCTAGTTTTTGTATTTTTGTTCTAATTGTTTAAAATGATCCTTCCCTACTATTATTAATTTCTCACAATTCATGAATACTACTTGTTTTATAATTAAGATAAGGCATATGATGCCTTAATAAGGATGTAAAGCAAAAGTAGAGAGTTAATTCAACAAACGGATTAATATGGTGAGATTAGTTAAGGGAATGTATATTATTATAAGTACACTAGTGATGGACAAATTCACTCAAGACAATAATGTACATTTAAAATAAGATTTCAACATTTTGTAATTAAATACATCTTTTGAAAATCATAAGGTTGGAATCTTAATTTTTTAAATGATTCACTCTCATGGAGTTGTCTTATAAAGGTAAGAGTAAATAGAGGCTGTTCCTCAAGGTTTCATTGCATATTTGGATAAAAATGCAAAGAAGCTTAAAAGGATAAAAGCTATAATATCTATCACATACAAGATATGGAGAAATGTCAAGTTCATTAAAGAATGTCATAATTAGTGGGAGTGATCAAATATATGACAAGCCCATCAGGAATGATCACATAAAAATGAATGAAACCACTAATTATGATGAAATACTAGTTTTATATGAAACTTATTTTTATAAGATAAATGTAAAATATAATAAAGTTTTGAAATCTAACTGGTCATGCTGAAAATTAAGAATATCAATGTTTTGGATTCTATTAACTATTTAAAGAGAAATCTCATAAAGAACAAGAGAAAACTCAAAAATAGTTAGGATGAAACCTTATTATGCAACTTCAATCTTAACAATAGATTGAATTATGATCAATTATGATTAAGAATTTGGCAACCATTAGCAATTACATGGTGTACATTAAGAAACTTGATTAGAACATGAACATTAAGAATAATCCCATTTGTTCTTACATACAATAAAGTAAATTCTAAATTAAGATATGATTTCATGATAAATATGAGAGATCTTAAGGCAAATAATATTTGAAAATTTGTATAATTACCAGTGAGGTTAAGAGAATTAACCATAAATGGATCTTTAAGATCATAAGGAATTCACTAGTCAATATTATGTATTATAAATTAAAGATAATTTGCTAAATAGTTTTCTCTATAAAGAAAGGGATTGATGATAGTGAGATTTCCTCCTATATTGATAAATAATTCCTTCATTATTATCATGAATCTATATGCTAATTGGAATATTATGAAAATTATCACTCTCATTATAACTATAAGAGAGAGATGTATATTAAATAATGTGATGGGTTCAATCAATACTAAGGGGAATTTAATTAGGTAGGACTTCACATGGTAGTGGCAGTTGAAGTCTCATGATGTGTTTACATTTTAGATAATGTAGAGAATATCATAGATCCTTGTTTATAACACTGAATTAGTGGGAGTTGAGTCATCTATTTAATTTTAGTTATAGATGACATATTGCTTATGAGGAATGACTTGAGATGTCACAAAAAGCATAATAACTTTGTTCAAGAGCTATGATGTAAAAGATATATGTAAAATATCTTTAGAGATGTATAAATAGATAATTCTAAATTTTTTTTTGGAATTATCATAAAGAACCTATATTTGTAAGCACTTGAATATCAATGAATAAAGTCTATTTGTCATATGTGACACCTATGTTTGCCATATGTCCCTGATGAGATTTGGAAAGAGATGAGAATAATATTTCTTTCATGCTAGTAGTGAAAGGTATAATGTATGTATAAATGTGCACATAAATTGACATAGCCTTTGTGAAAGGAATATTATAAAGATTCCAAAGCAATTTATGCTTAGATAATAAATGATAAGCTACAAAGAATACTAGAAATTCATGCTTACATATAAAAGATCAATAATTAGGAAAATACAGTATTTGTTTAATTTGGTAGAATAAGTTGACTTTAAAAAGTCAATATTATGACACATCCTAATGCAAGATGAACAAATTATGTTATGGAGGAGTGCAAGATTGTTAAGCAATAACTAATTGCTTACTTCCACCATAAATGTTGGATTTGATCTTTGATTTGAGGCAAGTTTACATAAATGTTGAATTTCATCTTGGGTTTCAAATTGAGGATTCGTTTGAGGCCATAAAGAAGTGTGTTGATCATATAAGGTGAAATGGTTAAGCACCACATAAAGAGAAGATCCTTGATTAAGAGCATGCAATTAAAAAATATAAAAGATCATACACCTCATATGAGAAAGATCGCATTGTGGTGATCTAAATGAGGTGTGCTTAAGTGATGAAATTTGCATTTATAGTTCATCAACTCAATATATATATTATATACAATTCTGGTGAGATTGATGAACATTAAGTCAGGAACCGAATAAACATTTAAGGTTTATTCATAAAGATAATTTCTCATAAAGTAAGGATATTACTTGTGATAAATGGAAGGTAATACTCACATGATTAGAGGACTTACCGCCATAATTCTTGTAGTATTGCTTAAATATTCCTTGATATATCAACTGACTAATCAAGATCGGACCAAGTGGGAGAATGTTGGATATATTTAATTTAATAATGTTTAATTTGAATTTATTCAAATTATATATTTATATTGTTTAATTAATTAAATATATCTTAACTTAATGTGGTCCTTATTTTCAAGAGAAGATATTGTCAGTTGAGCGATTTTAGGGAATAAGGGATAAACTCAGTCTTGATTTTATCTTTATCTTTATTTGAATTTAAATTCAAATTTAAATAACCGATGATGACTAAGGTTATTTAAATAGAGACAGACTGAGTTGAGTTTATAATACGCTCTGGTTCCCCGACTAGTTGAAACTAAATCTCAGACTCCATCACTAGGTCTCATAGCTAGTTGGAAGAACTGTCTGCATAGATTATTTTCTGAGATTTCCTTCTAACTAATTTTATATGTGATTTCAGATCTAATATTTAGATTGAGTAACTCCAAAAATATCTGCATCAGATCATTTAGCATGACGAGAGATATTTATGAAGTCTTCTGCTGCTCTTATAATTTTGTGAAAAAATTCAATATATGGAATTTATATTAAAAAATTGAATTTGTCTAACATCTTATTCTTACATATCTTTATATTACAGAAAAAAAAAAGAATGAGTTGATATATATAATGCACTAATGCATGGGACTACCGTCTGTCCGTTCTTCGATTAATGGATTGTGTGGCCGTGTATATTGTAAGAAGCAGTATATAAAAAGTTGGTGCCCAAAAACATATGATGATCACATTGTCCTTGAGGCAAACTATTCCTAAAAGTTATTTTAAGCACTTAAGATACCAGACAATAATTTCTAATATCACAATAATATACAGAAATGAAAATCAAAGACGAATATAAGAAAGAGAAAGCTTAAATTTAAAATGTTTTGAAAAAATCTGAACAGTTAAAACTTGATTTGAATGTGGAGTTTATTGAGAATTTACAACTTCATCTATGGAAGGAACTTGAAGATATTATTATTCAAGATTCTTTGCTATGGGCCCAAAAAGCTCGCCTGAAATGGCATATCTTTGGAGATAGGAACACCGAGTTTTTTCATTCTCATGCAGATCAGAGGAGAAAGACTAACAGGGTGAAAGCTTTAAAATAGGAAAATGGTGATTGGTGCTATGATCAAGACATGATTAAAGACATGACTACCCATTTTTTCTCGTCTCTTTTCACTGAAGAGTCTCAAGATCGGGCTCCTCTTGAGTGTGGGGTCACTTATCCTCCCATTAAGGATAATTTGCTTGACTGGTGTGGAAGATACGTTCATGAGAATGAGATAAAAGAGGCAGTCTTTGCTATGGGACCTTTGAAGTCTCTTGGACCAGATGGTTTTAATGCCTTTTTTTATCAAAACCAATGGAGTTCGATTGGTGGCTCTGTTGCAGATTTTGTGCAATATATTTTCAAGAACCCACAGGCACTTAAAGAGGTTAATACTACGTGTCACACCCGGAAATGCGACGCGGATGGCGCAGGAAAAGAAAAAATTGGTGAAATCGGCCTGCACGACGGAAGGCCGATTTCGGAGGGAGTCGCCACCAAAATTTTAAGGGAAATTTTGGAAAACCGAAATAAAAAACAAAAAAAGGGACAAGGATGGTCTGCGAATCAGAGTTGGGTTCGAGAGTACAATTGTGAGTGGGGAAGGTGTTAGGCACCCCCACAACACCCGTTCCTAAGAACGGTTACCTTAGGTTGATCATGCAATTTTTATGGCTTTTTACAAATTTATTTTGGTTGCCCTTTTACCATTCACATGCAAAAATAAATAAATATAAAAATAAGAAAAATGTAAAAATGAAAATAAAGAATAAAATGAAAATATGAAAAGTTAGAAAAAATAAATTAAGGAAAATGTTATTTATTTACAAAAATAGACTTGACCCAGAATGAGAGTCTGGGGCCTACGTACCCTGCGATAGGGATCAAAGTCGACGTAGTTCGGACTAGAAATACGTGTCACTGTGTTGATATTTTTTTATTTTTTATATTCTTTGAGAAGAGAGGTTTATAGAAAATAATTTGTCCTTCCACAAAGAAAACAATTTTTAGAATTAAGTAATGTGTTTTAATTTGTAAAAGACAGATTAATTTCCATTATTTACTCTTTTCATTTATTATTATTTTTGTCTAATCAATTCCTAAAAGAGAATATATATATATTTTCTTAATTTAGAAAATATGATTAAAATTATGTGTGATTTTAAACATTTCATTTTGATTTGAAAAAGAAATATTTGGAAACAATTTTATTTTCACGAAATAAAACCAATTGGCTCATGTGGTGACTTTATCACTCACATTTACCCATTGATATCTAAGTGTCCACGGTAGTGTTACTCGAGACAAAAAGGCACAAAAAGAGTTCAAAAGAAAATAAATAATTCTTCGTACAAATTATTTTTTGTTTTCTTTTTATTATAAAAATCATTTTAACACCTATTTATTTATAAAAAAAATGTAATCATTACGTATATTTTGAAAAAATAATAATAAGCATATGTGGTAATTTTATCACTCACAAATTACTGATTTACGCTTACATGCTCACGGTGTTACCACTCGGAGTAGAAAATACCAAAAGGAAAATTTTAAATGAAAATCAAATAGCACATATGGTGACTTAATCACTCATAATTTACTGATTTACGCTTATATACTCACGGTGATGCCACTCGTGGTGGAAGACAAAAAAGACTTAAAAGATAAAATTGAAAAAAAAAATGAAATCATTTTATATATAAAAATAAATATGATTATGCTTATTCTATAAAAAGAAGTGATAAAAGCAATTTAAGAATATGACTTTTTACATATATATATATATATTCATATATTATTTATTTTTATTTGTTTTATATTTTATTATTATTATTTTTTTAGAAAAAGAATCAATCAGGATCTGTGGTGACTTTATCACTCACAGCTCGCTAACTGACACCTAAATGCCCACGGTGTTACCACTCGGAACATAAAGAAAAAAACTAAAATTTGAAATAAACGGCTCTCATTGAATCATTTATTTTTACTTTTAATAAAAAAAAATAAAAAAAAAACGATTGGTACTCATAAATATTAAAAAAATAATAATAATAAAATTTAGCCAACGTTTATAACATGGCAACTTCTCGCTCATGGTATAGTTGACTGACACCCTATAGGCTCATGGAGACTTGGTCCCTCGTGGCAAACTCTAAGGTGAAAGGAAGAAAAATCCATGATCAAATAAAAATCAAAATCAGAAATAAAAACAACAAAACATAAAAATCAAACACAATTTATCAGGGTGTGTGCTAGCGCCAATTCAAATAATTTACACCAACCATGAGATGAAAAGATGCAAACTCTAGTATCTTCATTTTCTTTTCCTTTGCCTCAAAGTTGATAGCTTCCATTTCCCTTGCCCGGCTTGATGGTAATGGCCTTGATTTCTCTCAGACTTGGTTTATGCTCCCATATTGCTCGAAAAAGATAAAACAGGATTACGCATTTGAAAAGTTTGAGTTGAAAGAAAACAAGGTAATTGCTTTTAAAGAACAAAGACCACATGCTAATAAGAAGCAATGCCGTTACTCACATGGGGGTAACTAATATCAAAACAGTTAACACATTCGACCAAGCATTTTCTGGCTAACCTTCACCCATGTAAGGCAAGCTTTTGAATTGGGATCAGGAACCCCTTTATTGACATACACCCAGAAAGGAAATTTAAGATTCTAAAATCCTTATGTAAACATATGAACACACGAGATACTTTTAATCTCAAAACAGTGAGCAAGTCAAGCGTTATGTGAGATCAAGCTTTCAAGTGAGAAATTCTTAATATGCAAGATTTTCTTGGAAACAAATAACCCCAAATCAAGTTACGAAAATCATATTTGCCAAGCCTAAACTCAATACAAAAACCAAAATCTTGTGACCATCAAGAAGTGAATGGGCTTAGAGAAAGAAAGGCGCGAGCTATACTCCTAATTTTTACCAAGCATACCTTGACAATGCAAAGGTCCATTTTCAATGGTTTAGAATTCGAAGCTATGCACTAAAACGCGCATTGGAGGACACTGGAGCATAAAAAAAGAAACATGACTTGGAGCTCAAAACATAAACGTGATTCTAATGGCTCGAATTCAGAACCCAATCAAATCCTTCTCATGATAAAAAAAAAATGATGACACAGAGGACACATAAATATGGGGGAGATTCCTAAAGCAAATAAAATTCATACCCAGTCCCAAGGCTAAGGTACCTCGTCAACATCATCCGAACAAAACTCTTTTCAAATGACAAACATCACTAGAAAATTCAGGCTCTAGAACGTAAATCTTCATGTTTGTGAATACCAGGCCCGGGGCTACTCTAATGCTCAAGAATCAGTAAAAACTTCTATCACGAGTTCATTCACATTGTGACTCGAACTAATAAAGGCTATACAAACATATAATCAAAGAAAATGTTCATCAATCACGACACAGTACAATGATCCCATAAAGCCTATCACCTACGATTCACCAGTTGAGACCCCAACATATTCCAGTCACGAGAGGCAAAAACAAGTTTCAGACATCAGATAACAGTTTACCAATACTAACCGTAGGCAAAGCGTTCATCAACACAGAGCAGTCTTACAATCTGAAGATTCCATAATAAGATTAAGAGCTCGAAGAGGGGTTTTACCAGATCAAAGTTCCTGTTGCTTTAATCCTGTCCAATAAGCCTTTCCCTTCATAGAACCTTTGCTTGCTCAGGGAATGCATCCTTCTTCCTTCGCCTCTCGGACGCACGGCTCTCTCTGTTTCTCCTCTCCCAAGTCTGTGCCTTATTCTCAGTCTCCCGCATGGCCACGCTCTCTGTCCTCGGTGCTTCTCATCTGGATCACGGCTCGTCTCTCCCTCTCTCGCAAGCATGAGCCCTAGCTTCATCTCGGTCTCACCACATTCCCATTTTTTTGTCCACTCCTCGGTGCACTCGCGGTCCTCACTCCCTTCTCGGTCCCCCACCTTCTTTCTTCAGCCATGGTTTCCTTCGGCCGCCCTCTCCTCTATTCTCTGCTCCCGCGGCTCCAGATCTCACCCTCTCCCACCATGCTCTGCTTTCTCTCGTGCTTTCATTGTGTAGTTCCCTCGGTTTCCTCAGCTTCGTTCTCGGGTGCCAACCTTCCCTTCTTCAGACTCGCAGCTCCTCTTCCTCTGTTTCAGATTTCCCTCGGTTCTCGGTCTCTCTCAAGCTTCCTCTGTTCTCCGCCCTCTCTTTTTCTCCCTCGGCCGTGTCCCTCTCCCCGGTTCAGACACCCTCAGTCTCCATTTTTCCCGGCCACACTCCCTCTCTCCTTTCTTTTTTTTTTCTTCGGCTTCTGCGTCCCTCTCTCTTTTTTTCTCAATCGCCTCTCCTTGCTCCCCGCGGCCAGCCTCTCGCTCTTTCTTCTTCTGCTCTCGGTTCAAGTCCCTCGTCTCCCTCGGTTTCCCCGGCGTCTTCACCTCAGCTCCCTCGGTTTCTGTAGCCGCCCTCTCTCTGCGTAACCTCCCCCCTGTGTCTCACACCTGAGCCCTCTATTAGGGCTCAGGTCCACTTGGGCTGAAATGATTTCAGCCCAAGTTAAAACCATTCTCCTCTTTTTTTTTTTTAAATTTATTTATTTATTTTTTGTTTCTTTTTTTTTTTTTAATCTTTTCTTCCTTTTTTTCTTTTTTGTTGGTATTTTCTAGTATTTATTTATTTATTTATTGTTATTTTTTTAATATTATTTTTATTATTATTATCATATTTATATATATTTTTTTAAAATTACCCAGACAAAATACGGTGTTCACACTACGCTTACCGTCCTGATCCCCAAGAAGAATCCTCCTAAATCTTTTAGGAATTTGAGACCCATTAGTTTATGTAATGTGATTTATAAAATTGTCACAAAAGTGATTTCCAACATAATGCAATGTTTCCTTCCCCAAATTATTTCTCCTAATCAATGCAATTTTGTACCTGGGAGACATAGTTCCAATAACATAATAGTGGCTCAGGAGATAATCCATTCCATGTGAGCTCTGAAAGGGAAGGAGGGGTTTATCGTAATCAAGATTGATTTGGAGAAAGCTTATGATCAGGTTAATTGGCAGTTTGTGGTTTGTTGCTTGCAGGAGCTAAAACTCCCTAACCATGTGATTCAGCTCATCCACTCGGCTCTCTCAACCATGAATATGCAGTTACTTTGGACTGGTTTTAAAGCGGATGCCATTCAACCTTCACGGGGGTAAGGCAAGGGGATCTGATGTCTCCTGTTTGTGATTTGTATGGAGAAGCTGGCTCATATTATTCAGGTGGAGATGAATTCGGGTAATTGGAAGCCTATTTTTCTTAACAAGAAGGGACCGCCTATTTCCCACCTCCTTTCGCTAATGATATCATTTTATTTTCCGAAGCCTCTCTCGAACAGGCGAAGCTCATTAAAAGTTGTCTAGATAATTCTGTGAAGCATCGGCTTTGAAGGTAAACTCCCATAAAACTAGAATGTTTTTCTCTAATAATATGAATCATAACAGATGCAGTGAACTTAGCTCTTGCTTGGGATTCCAAATGACGGCAGATTTGGGTAAGTATGTTAGGGTTCCTCTTCTCCACAAGAGAGTTAACAAAGACACCTTTCTTGATAGTATTGACAAGGTGAAAACCAGGTTATCTAAGTGGAAACCCAGCTCTCTCTCTCTAGCTGGACATTCAACTTTAGTGTCTTCTACCACGTCTACTATTCCGGGGGACGTCATGCAAACGGCGTTACTCCCTAACCATACTTGTGATATACTTGATCGGTGCAACTGTAGTTTCACATGGGGCAGCACGAGAGAGCAAAGGAAAATACATCTGCTTGCTTGGGATGAGGTTTGTAAACCAAAGAAGCAAGGTGGCTTAGGGCTACGACATGCAAAAAAGCATAACCTTGCTCTACTCATGAAGTTAGGATGGGGCCTTACCAAAAGAAGAGATACGTTTTGGGTTAAAGTTGTGAGGAGTAAGTATCACTGTGGGGAAGATTTGATTCCAAAAATTGAGGCCAAGCGCCCGGGATCCAACGTTTGGGCCGATATAAAAGCTATGTGGGAGAAGGCGCAAATTGGCCTTGATCGCAACAGTAGTGGAGAGGATGTTTGCTGGCGATAGGAGAAGGATGGGGCGTTTTCGGTGAAGTCTGCCTATGCTTTGCTTTCGAAAAGCGAGCAACGACCTGCACTAGTGTGAAATAATATCTGGAAGGTGAAAGCGCCTTACCGCTGCAAAACCTTTCTCTGGTTGGCCTATAGAAACAGTATTCTGACTAATTCATCTCGTAGGAGACGTGGCTTATGCCTTGAGGACACTTGGTCACTTTGTAATTCTGCTACAGAAGGTACTCTTCACGTTCTCCGTGATTGTGAGCTAATGAAGTGGATGTGGCAGAAGCTTATATCTCCCTTCGCATGGATGGACCAGGTTTTTCAATATGAATCTTGAATAGTGGATAGGGTGGAATATTTCAAGGAAGGACAGCGTATGTGAGAATGACTGGAACGCAATATTTACTGTCATATGCTGGTGGCTGTGGAGACGTAGAAATGTTTGTGTTTGAAGGTAAGCAGACTCAACATGAGGTGATTCTTGCTAGATCGTTTGATAATGAAGGAGGCTCACACCAAGTTACTGCAGACTTCTCACAATACTACTCCCAAGGGTGACAATAGGGTGGGTTGGGAGCCGCCACCTGAAGGGTGGTTTAAACTGAACGTCGATGGTGCTTACTCCTCGGCTGGAAACACCTCGGCTTGCGGAGGTGTGATCAGAGACTCAAGAGGTCAGTTCGTGCGTGGTTTTATGCAAAGAATGGATCATGGAGATAGTTTATCTGCGGAGTTGTGGGCTTGCATTCACGGGCTCAAGGTAGCTTGGGACTCTGGGATGAGGAAATTATTCTTGAATCGGATTCAGTGGAGGTTCTTGATCTATTGATTGCCGATACTAATCCCGATCACTATGACCATCACTTGATTGTGGAAGCTGTGCGTGCCGAAATGAGCATGCCGAGGTTACAAGTCCGAGGTGGATGGACGCCCCTTTGAAGCCTCACTTTCCGGGCCCATATACACCGAGCTATAATTCGGAGGCCAAGCTTAAGCACAACGAGCCGAGTAATACATCGATTATCGAAAGATAAGGCCGAGTAATCGTATGGCCAGATGATCGTCCGACTGAACAACATTTCGGCCATATGACCAACTACGAATTTCTTCATGAAAATTGTATTGCTCCAAGAACACCCAGCTAGGAGTAGTAGTTATGGGATCATAACAGTTACGGAATCATAATTGAAGGACGAAAAATCAGGGATCACGCAAAAAGAGCGCGATACTCCATAATAATCATTTATGAAATATTCCGATAAATTAGGGATTAGAGGGAAAAGATGGTTTAACCTTAACGGTCAGGAAAATGTCAATAAAAGGAAAAAAGATAAGTGTAAACGGGAGGCACCGCATAAGAAGGGTGGAATAGTCTCTCGGTCTTTTGACGGAACATTTTGGCGGCCACCGTGGGGCTCGAACCCCTCGACCACAAGGTTAAGAAGGCCGTTCTTCAAGTTGCTTAAGAAGGCCGCGCGGTATGAGTGGAATGAGGAATGCGAGCAGGCGTTTCAGAATTTTAAAGGCTTCTTTTTGGCACCTCCGATACTTAATCGGCCGGCCCCCAACAAAGAATTACTACTGTATATGTCGGTGACCGAGCATGCAATAAGCTCGGTGATGGTACAAGAAATTGGCAGGCAGCAGATACCGGTATATTTCACCAGCCGAATACTGCACAACGCAGAAACAAGGTATCAGACTATTGAAAAGTTAGCTTTGGCTCTGATCACATCGGCGAGAAGGTTACGACCTTATTTCCAAAGTCACTAGGTTGTTGTGAAAACCGACCACCCCGTAAAGCAAGTCCTGAGGAAACCTGAATTAGCAGGACGAATGATCTCGTGGTCAGTCGAGTTGTCAGAGTTCGGTATAAGATACAAGCCTAGAGGGCCAATTAAGGCGCAATGTCTGTCTGATTTTGTCGCCGAGCTTACCCCACCTGTCGATTCCAGAGACGGGGCCCGATGGATACTTTACGTAGATGGCTCCTCTAACACCAAGGGGAGCGGAGCGGGAATCATTTTGGAAGGTCCCGATGGGTTAATTTTGGAGCAGTCTCTTAAAATCGATTTCCCAGTCACGAACAATCAGGCCGAGTACGAAGCTCTCATTGCCGGGTTAAAACTAGCTAAAGAAGTGGGAGCAAGGCAAGTCAGGTGTCGGAGTAACTCACAGTTGGTTTCTGAACAAGTCTCGGGGGCTTACCAGGCCAAGGATCCACAGCTGGCAAGGTACTTGGACAAGGTAAAACGATTGGCTGAATGCTTTGAAGAATTTGTGATTGAGCACATTCCAAGAGAAGAGAACTCCCGAGCTGACCTGCTATCCAGACTGGCTAATGTCAAAAAGCTCGGGCAACATGAGACAATCATCAGGGAAACAATACATCAGCCCAGTATCGATCTTGACGAAGTTATGGTCGGAGGCAGCTCGGACCGGGACTGGATGACCCCTGTTTGGAACTATCTGGCCGAAAGAACCTTACCCAGCGACCAGAACGAAGCAAGGAGATTGAAGATGAAGTCCTCGCATTACATAATAATGTGAGGAGACTTATACAGGCGAGGATTCTCAACTCCCCTCTTAAAATGCCTTACTCCTGAACAGGCGAAATATGTTATGAGTGAAATCCATGAAGGAGTATGTGGGATGCATACTGGTGGAAGATTTATGGTAGCAAGAGTAATCCAGGCCGGCTATTATTGGCCCACTATGCGAGCTGATTGGACCGAGTATAGTAAGAAGTGTAATGAGTGCCAAAGGTTTGGTAGTCTGCGCCATGCACCGCCGGAAGAATTGCACACATTGACGTCTCCGTGGCCATTCATGGTCTGGGGAATGGATATTCTCGGACCTTTCCCGATGGGTAAAGGGCAGCTCAAGTTATTACTAGTGGGCATAGACTACTTCACTAAATGGATTGAGGCGGAATCGTTAGCTAAGATCAAGGAACAGCAAGTACAGAAATTCGTATGGAGGAATATTATCTGTCGGTATGGGATTCCTCACTCGGTGGTTACTAATAATGGGAGGCAGTTTGTTGATGGAAACCTGAAGCAATTCTATGAGCAGCTCGGTATCAAGCATCGAGTGTCTTCGGTCGAGCATCCCCAAACAAATGGACAGGCAGAAGCGGCGAACAAGGTTATCCTTGGAGAACTCAAGAAGAGATTGGGCAGGACGAAGGGGGCATGGGCCGAGGAATTACTGAGCATCCTCTGGGCCTATCGTTGCACGCCTCAGTCAAGCACCAAAGAAACCCCTTTTAGGTTGACTTTTGGAGCTGACGCAATGATTCCGGTGGAAGTGGGAGAGCCGTCCTTTAGGCGAATACTCCCCGACCAACATATGAATCAGGAAAACATGGAAGTCAAATTAGATCTATCCGAGGAGGTCAGGGAAAATGCACGTATACAAGAAGAAGCTTGTAAGCAAAAAGTAGCTCGGCGTTATAATTCTCGGCTTAGGCCAAGAAGTTTTGTTGGTGGAGATCTTGTTTGGAGAAAGCAGAGCGAAGCAAGGAAGAACATCGGCGAGGGAAAGCTAGCTGCAAATTGGGAAGGGCCTTACCGAGTTACTGAAGCATTGGGCAATGGAGCATATAGATTAGAAAAGCTGTCGGGAGAAGCAATCCCTAGGACATGGAATGCCTCTCACCTCAAAAATTATTTCAGTTAGTTGATGTATACAAGGGAGGTGATGTACTCTTTTTCCTAACTCGGTCTTTTATCCCAAAGAATATGCGAAAGGGGGTTTTGGCCGAGAAGGTTTTAACAAGGCACACCTACCTACTTCAATAAAGGAAATTCTTTGTCATGATTACATTCATTAACCTCGGTCAAGTTTGAACCGGGAGTGTGAACCGAGGTGTTAAGTTAAAATTCGGTCAAGTATGAACCGAGCATTCGAATTAAACTTGGTCAAGTTTGAACCAAAAAATTTGTTTAAAATTCGGTCAAGTATGAACCGAGCATTCGAATTAAACTTGGTCAAGTTTGAACCAAAAAATTTGTTAAAAACTCGGTTAAGTGTGAATCGAGGAATTGAAATTTGGTCAAGTATGAACCGGGGTCTTCAACTAAAACTCGGTCAAGTCTGAACCGAGGAGCTGAAAAATCTTGATCGAGATCGAACCGAGAGATTGTGTTAAACTTAGTCAAGTAATTGAACGCTATCAGGAACCGAGAAGTAAAATAAAACTGCTATCATTGATTAGAAGTAAAGCTATAATAGTCAGAGCATGGGGTAGAAGCATCCCCCTTTTTTCCTACAATTCCTCCTCATCCACAAGCGCACCATCTTTGACGTCTTTATTTACATCAAATGCCGAGAGCTCGATTTTCGATAGAAAGAGATGCACCTGACGAAGTGCTTTTCGGAAGCCTTCTACGTGCTCTTTCATTATCTGTTGCACGGCTTCCTGAACGTCAGCCTCAAGCTCGGCCTGCTTCTTCTTCGCTTGTTCCAAATCCTTCTGCAAGTTAGCAGCAAGGGCCGAGGATTCGGCTTCAGCGTTCCTTGCCCAAGAAATCTCAGTCGTCAGGGCATCCCGATCCTTTTCGACTGCTCGTATCTTCATCTCGGCATCAGCAAGGGATCCTTTCAGCTCTTCTACCTGCAGAAGGAGAGCTGCTTGAGACCTTGAAGCATCGGCAAGCTCCGAGGAAGCCTTGTCCTTCGCATTGGTCGCTTCCAGAAGCTCGGCCTTGACAGCTTTTAGGCGACGGTCGCTCTCCTCAAACTCCTCCCCACAGAGCGAGGCCATGGTTGCGGCACGCAAGCACATAGCCGACATGGATTCCAAAACAGCCTTGGGGCCAAACCGCTGCAAAGTTTCCTTGTCCCCGACTTCCTGGATACCACTCCCGAAAAACTTGGCAATATTTGGATCAATGCTCGAAGGCGAGCGTCTAACGGGAGACGGTAAGGGAGATCGGCGAACCGAAGATACAATCACCTCATCAGCTGCTGGAAGTCGAGCACGTTTGCTCGGGGGGCTTCGTGAAGAAGAGGGAATCTCCACAACCTCAGCTGTCGCCATGACCTCGGTACGCCCTCTCTCCTCCTTATCAGGGCGAGCCTGCAGATTCTCGGTAATAGGTCCTACTGATGGGGCCATGTTCTTTATTGAACACCAGTCGAACTTCCCCATCACTACTGCAAAATAGAAAATGTATATTAAAAGCTGAAACAGATATGGCAGCAGAAGATAAAAGAAAATCGGCACTCACGTTTAAAATCTTTATTGGGGGTTGAAGAGTAGGGGAGCCTAAGTAAGATTTTGCAGTTCAGGGGGCGAGGTAATTTATTTAACTTGTCAACATCCGCCTTTTCGGATGCTGACATAACCTCATAACACCAAGACTGGAACTTGATGGGAGTCCGAGTCCAGTATAGAGGAAACCTGGGTCGCCCCCCTCATCAAAGAACATTTCCGAGTAACCCTCGGCTGGGCACACCTTGAAGAAACTTCCTTTGAAGTCCTTGTATGATGAGGTATAAGGACCGATTATCCCCCTCCCATTCATACCACTAAGGGAGATCCAGCCGATCTTATCTCCAAATCGGATCTGGTAGTAGTAGAGAAACTTCGGAGCGGTCGGCGTCATGTTTAATTTTTTACATAAGACCTCGAAAGTCTTTAGAAACACCCAGCTATTGGGGTGAAGCTGAGTTGGAGCGACGTTCAGTGCCCTTAAAACAGCGCACTCGAAGTCTGAGAAAGGAAGGCCAACTCCCAGTGACTCGAATAACGTCTTATACATATATGTAAAATGTGTTTGTACTGGCAACGCTGACAGGAAAACGTGCTCATCTTCAGCACACGGTTCGGCAATCACTGCCTCCTCTGTTCGTATGCTAGACAGAGAAATCGACTTCCTCAACTCCACAATTGATTCGGCAGTCCGAAATTTAGAATAGTAGGACCCAACTTATCCTTTCACCCAATAATATCCCGGAAGCCGAATGTCAGGAACTGGATCTCTCTGAACTCTTGAAGCGACTTTTCATGGCTTTTGTGCGGCCACCGGCATGACAGTAGCCGAAGATGAAGCCTCCTTTTCAGCCAGAAGGTCGGCCGGACAAAAATTTAACTCCGCGCTGGGAAAGGAAGAGTTTGACGGTGAAGGTTCTTCCCCGATGCCCAGAACCTCCCTCTCAACCAGGATTCGATGAGAGGACGACCCAGCCGATGCCTCGGATCCTCGGTTTGAACTCATGGTGGTTGGGAAAGGTATAGAATAGTGCGTAGTACTTGAGAAAAGGGGAAAAAATAAAAGAGGGCGTACCTGGAAAAATGACGAAAGGGGCAAGGAAAGGGAAGCCAAAGATGACGAAGAGATTCAGAGGGAATGAAAAGCAAATGTAAATTGAAGTAAAAGGATGAGCACCCAAGTCCAACACGTATATAGTGAAAACTCCTCCTCGAAAATGAGCAAATCAATCATGACTTTAGGGAGCCAATCGTCACTATTGGGGAACGTGCTTCGGCTGACGAAAAGACGCAGCATTAAATAACGCCGCGCGTAGCCGTACGTGTAAGCGCATTACCATTTCAGAAACCGAAATGTCAAAGAGTCTCTGGGAAGGTTCTGGAATCCCTCGGGAACTGGAACGATTCAAATTCAAAAAACCAGTCCTTGGTCGGTCACATGATTCATAGCCTTCTCGTCCAAATTGGACTCGAGGCTCGGGGGGCTAGTGTGCATGCCGAAATGAGCGTGCCGAGGTTACAAGTCCGAGGTGGATGGACGCCCCTTTGAAGCCTCACTTTCCGGGCCCATATATACCGAGCTATAATTCGGAGGCCGAGCTTAAGCACAACGAGCCGAGTAATACATCGGTTATCGAAAGATAAGGCCGAGTAATCGTATGGCCAGATGATCGTCCGACTGAACAACATCTCGGTCATATGACCAACTACAGGTTTCTTCATGAAAACTGTATTGCTCCAAGAACACCCGCTAGGAGTAGCAGTTATGGGATCATAACAGTTACGGAATCATAACTGAAGGGCCAAAAATCAGGGATCACGTAAAAAGAGCGCGATACTCCATAATGATCATTTATAAAATATTCCGATAAATTAGGGATTAGAGGGAGAAGATGGTTTAACCTTAACGGTCAGGAAAAGGTCAATAAAAGGAAAAAAGATAAGTGTAAACGGGGAGGCACCGCATACGAAGGGTGGAATAGTCTCTTGGTCTTTTGACGGAACAGAAGCAAAGCATTTTCTTAGCAGAGAATAGGGCGTGCAACTCCAACATTCTAGCCGTAACTTTAATCGAGCTGCTGATTTTCTTGCGAAACGAGGCTTATCTTCCTTTCCTGGCTTTCACGTGGTTCTACGTGTTCCAACGGAATTCGCACGCATTATTGAGGATGATTGGCCTAGGCGACATGCGAGTATGGGCGTAACTTAGTGTTGGGTTATTTTCCTTCTTTCATAAAAAAAAAACTTGATTTGATGAATTATTTAAATTTTAAACTCAGATCAAATTAATTCAACGGTTGCCATGTGCTAAGTGCAAGTGCTTAAATAATAAATATTAAATTTTAAATTATTAATATTTAAATCCATCTAGTCTTCCCTTCGAAATATCTTTTGACAAGTAGCATGACTTCCTTCTTTTATATACCCTTAGAGAACTTTGTTACTGAGCAATATGAGACTTTGAGTTTTCAAATTGCCTCTAAGAGTATCAACATTATGCCATATGTTATGATTGCTGTATTGTTGTGCAGAAAAAAAACAATATAGGGACAGATCATCTCCGTGAGGAGATGAATATGGAGGAAGGGATTTTTAGGAGGAGAAATTACCAAATGCCCCATGCCATGTCACATGTCAAGTGTTAATGTTAAAGTGATATGTCATGTGATTTGGTCTTTTAAAAAAAAAGAAAGTGAGATGGCAAAAACCGTTGAACTTAATTGTAATTTCAACGTAGGGAGTTAATAGTCAAAATATGAAACATTAAGGTTTTAATTTTAAACTTTTAAAAGCTAGGAAGGTTATCTCCAACTAACCCAAAGTTACAAACCCAAAGTTTGGATAAGTTATCTATATTTTAGCATTAAATATATACATAATTATATGTGTATAAATCTCATTCTCATATTATAAAATTTAAAAAATTTATCCCATCCAATGTATTATGTTATATTGTATCCGATATTTATACTCATATTTATGTGTCATACGACTTGATCCTCTTATGCAAAAGAAAATTCACAACTAATGAATAAAATCATGGAAAAATGACATTTATAAACTAAGAAATAAAAATAATTCCAAAAATTTCACAGAATTTGCTATAATTACTAAGAGGTACTTGGATATTAAAAAGAAATTTTGCAATTAAAGTGAAATGACAAATTTGCTCTTCCTTCCTTTCCTATATGAAAATTACATGGTCTTTTTGGCCAACAAAAATTACATGGTTCAAACATTACGGTATTAGGGGAACACAATAAAATATCTTTTCATTAAATAATTTCTTAAATTTAATAAAACTAATAAATGATTCGTAAAAGGATAAAAATATATGATATGAAAATTTGGGTTGAATTATCGCAATCAAATCAAGTTTAAATTTGATAATTGTATTCATAAACATACCAATTAGACATAACTTGGTACATTGAAATTGTTTAGATGCAAAAGAGAAGGATGTGGAATAATATTTTAAAATAGAAATTGTTTTGATTCCAATTAAGGGATTTAGAAGCTTTCATATTACCCATAAAGGCAACTATTGTATTGGCCTTTTGTTAGTTTAAACATGTCGTTTTGATTTATTTATAAATACAGACTAAAACCCTTTATTGTTGAATTTGTTGAAGAAATTTAGCCTTGACCTTGACTAATTCATTTGGATCACAACCTACATATTTGCAAAATCCCATGCAATTAAGATGGTTTGGTCACATATATCCTAATAACTCAGCCAAACAAACTAGAATCAACTAAAATAGGCTCGACATCCCTTTGCATATTACTCCTATGCCTGCTTTGAGATATTTAGATTAACTATCATTAGTTTTTAATTAAATAGAATTTTCTTATCTGTTTTTTTTTTTGGAAAATAATGGAATTTTCTCATCCACGTCATGTTGTGAATAATTTTTCACATAAAAATTTAATTAATTATTTTTTGAAATTTAATAATTTCAATTTACATGATTATATTTGAAAACGTGAAATATTTAATTAATTTCCATTCTTAAATTTACAAATAAATTTGTGCCCCCAGGAAGAAAAATCATAGCCAAATTTCATCCCAACAAAATGCATTAATCACTCAATCCTAAATTTAATTCATCTTATTAATAGTAGGGGAAAAGTTGAACACATAAATAGCTACGTTAATGCCATGTTGGAGTTTCCTTGATAGTTTAAAGGGGAAATAATGATTAAAGACCAAAAATTTAAATTAAACACAGTAAAGGATTTTACAGTTTCTTTTACTATTGAATATCAGAAATTTATTACCGCTTTATTCTGTATTTACTACTAAAAAAATGCAAGGTCCTTTACTGTATCTAATTCAAATTTTTGATCCTCAATCGTCACTTTCCCTTGTTTAAAATGCTAAGGTAGTGTTATGAGATTTCAGTTTTGAATCTTACTTTTATATATATAATAATAGATTTTAGTTTCCAATCAATAATAATATTATTATCTTAGTATTTTTATTATTTTGAATCTCATTTATCTAATATCTAATTTTATGATCCATATTTATCTATGATATTAACACCAACATCAATTTAAAATGCAATAATTTATAGCTTTCAAATATCAAACGCAGTATGACATTGTTCGTAGTTTATATTTGTGTATATTAGTTGCAATTTATATTGCATATTAAAAAAATGTCTCGAGCCAACTTTTAACGTGTAAATTCATTACCCAGAAAAAAATTACAATCAAGGGGATTTGTTGTCATTATGGTGAATCTCATGATGAACAAAATAAGTCTCGCAGAGTAATGGCAAGCGTCCTCGTACATCGAACAACGCAATGGACTTGATATGTGATCGGACTGACGAACTAAAATTTAAGTCTACGCATTAATTATTCAGACAAAGTTTCTAATGCTCTTTGAATCAGAATTTTAATTCAAAGCATTGGTACAAACCAAAATCACAATAATGGAGTTCTTGAACCCCAAGAAAATGTTGTGCAGAATTAATCTGAAATTTCCTTCACAAAAGCTCTTAATCGATCATATGGAATTTCAACTTAAAGCTGATATGTTTAACCAATTTGTTAAAAATCAGTATTTAAGTTACCATAAGAAAATTTTGTGCCGAATCTGAATATATATACAAGTTGAATCATGACAAGATCAACTTCTTGCATTTGTCCACGATCGATATAGAGTTAATCTATCACATCAAACATGTGGAAACCAATGCATACAACTACATTGAAGAACATATATATATATATATAGCAGAACATTTTATTTTTAAATTTTAATTTGGATGGCTCAAGGCAACAATTGTTTACTATATATATATTGGCATCCAAATTCAAAGATAAAGCAATCCCACCCTAATTGTCAAAGTTATCAATGCAAAGTCAGCATCATGCTCATGTGTACTCAATTAGGTTTCTTATTTGTTTATTTGTAATCATAATCTTAATCATAAATTAAGTAATACAACAACAAACACAAGCCAAATTTATTAGTCATAACACGCTAATTATTATGGCCTATAACAGAGAAACCAAGACAATATTTATGAAATACTCACCACTTATGAATCATTCCTTAATTTCTTGTGAAATTTATTAGTAATTAATTCTTCCAGGAATAAATATCCATAAACATTGTCTTGTACTTAGCATAGAAAATAAAATTATAGAAAAAAAAGGAAAGTGTGCACTACATACATAGATGAAACTTGAAAGTGACATCAGCTCGAATATGAAAGGGATCAACACACCATAAACTAAAGCTAGGAAACCTGACAACGCAACAGCACGAGGAGTTGTATTACCAAACCTTTTACAACTTGTTTTTATTGAATTTCTATTATCAAAAGGAAGTTGTTTGGCCCACCAAACAATAATGAAGCCATTGCTCTTTGATTCGGTCTTCCTTCCCCAAACTTCAACAACCAGAGACTCCACAATAAGCAAGAAATTAATTACAATAGAGTTTTGCCTTTTTTTTTTTAATAAAAATGGAAAATTAGTCATGTTCATGCGTACTCAATCTGGTGTATATCTTATTTGTTTATTGCAATCATAATCATAAATTAACTAATAGCAGGCCAAACACAAGCCAAATTTATTATTCATAGCACACTTACTATAACGTAAATGATATACACGCTCACACAGACTTTCCTTTTTTTGACCAGATTCACACAGAATTTCCTAAGCTTTCATATTTCAGTGTGAAATTTCCGTGTAAAATTAAAAATCCATGACAAATTTTCACTAATATTCTTCCGTGCAAAAATTTTGCCTGAAAATCACTTTTTTTCTTCTGGTGGATGGTGACGGTCATTATCATCTCATTATTATTATATATCTTTTTTTCTCTTTCCTTTTCATAATTAATTCCAATCATTATGTTTTTTATAAAATATTTTAATTTATTTTCAATAATGATAAACATTTTTTTGTATAAATAATAATAAACATACTGGAAAAAAAAATAATAATAAACATTTTTCAAGCCATCTTTGCATCAAATTTGCTTATTTATTTACTTAGTATCTATTTAGACCCGTTTATCTGAGCTTTTTTTTTAATAAAAAAATCACGTTTTTTAAAAAAATATTTCTAAAATTTCTTAGGTTGTTGGTTTAAATCTTTAAAAATAATTAGAATATAAAAAAATAGTTTTTTTATTATTCTAAGAAGCTACTAAAGCTTTTAAAAGATTTAAATAATCTGAAAATAATTTTTTTAAAAGACTTAATCAAACTGGCCTTAATTAGTATAGTTATTAAAATTGGACTGGACTGACCGATTTAACCAGTTCGACCAGGAACTAGTATCAAGTCTAGTTTGGTTATAGAAAAGAATTTGTAGATTTCAGAACCAATGGAACTAGCCTTAAACGACCAAACTGGTTATGAACCGATCCTAAACCGGTTTGAGTTGATTCTGATTTTATTTTTTTAAAAATATTTTTTTAGTTTTTAAGACAAAATAACATCATTCTTAGTATAAAATATTTTTTATTTTTACATTTTAATATTATATAATCATTATTATGATATATATATATATATAATTATTGAAAATTATAAATTTACTTAATAAATAATATAATAATGAATTATTAGTTGACTATTATGAACTCAAAATATGATTACGAATGAATATGAACTTATTTAGATTTAAATGTTAAGTTATGAAACTTATAAATAATTTGTTTGTGGTGTATAATAAATTGATAACTCAATATTATTTAGTTTGAAACTTTTATTAAATAATAAAATTTATTTAAATTTATATTATTTTAATCACTATTAGTCCAACCCCACTTAGATAATAATTGAACCATTAAATCAATCACATGTTTCACGGCTTTGGTTCAAATAACATTGTTAATTAGTACAATTATTGATTTGTATAGATATTATATATATATATATATATTTTTTCCGCGTTCATGGCTGTACCACCTCGGTCCCTGCACAGTTTCACATGCATGCTGTACCAGTGTGATTGTTAATTTCAAATAATGGTAATATTCAGTGGCTAAGTAATGCTATAAATATTGGAATGGACATATGCGAGCTGAATTCTTATGCCTTTTTCATTACTAGTTACTCAATTATATATATACAGTGGCGTACTTAGAATTCTAGCTCCGTGGGTGTAATTTTTTTTCAAATGATAAGAATTATTATTATAAAAAAAATACTAAAATCATATAAAATTTCAACATATAAAATCAAATATATTACATGCCTTACAATTGTTCTGGTTGTAATTTTTTATTTTGGAATCTTTGAATAATCAACTTATTGTCAATATTTTTAAAAATATTTTTTTTAATATAAGTCACCAAATAATCCTTCATCAATACTATTTATTATTTCACTTAATAAATATCTATCACAAATAAATAAATAAGAAGTAAATAAATTATTATTATTATTACAATAAAAATAAACAAATAAAAACAGTTTTATAATTATTAAATTAAATAAAAATAATCAAGAAAGCATTAAGACACCATTCAATGACATTGGGACCACTCTCTAATGCTCACCACTACATATCAATGATGCTGGGATCACTCACCACTACAATCCATGAAGGCTTGAAGCATTATGTACACAATTGAAAAGCAAGTTGGACTACTATATTAAAAAAACCTCAAAAGTATCTCACCGACTCACAGACTCCATTAAAGCAGAATCAATCTCTCATGACTCATGTTCTCTTACTTCTTCATCTCCAACGCCTTGTCTTCTCTCCCCCCCCCCCCCCGGGTCCAACTCCATTTCTTTGTGGTTCAGCTTGCAGTTCGACAATCCAACTCCAAGAGATAGAAAATCACTCAAATCTCAACCATTCCTAATTTCCTATCATCCACAAGAGGCTAAATTCATAGATTTTCAAGATAGAAATTACTTGTCTCGAACGGTCGCCGCTCGTACTCTCCGTCTCAACCACTGTATTTTGCTCATTGTTCTTCACTCTTCTCTCAGAGCAGTTCACTCTCAGTCCCAACTCTCAAGTCGCTCAAATCTAGGTTTTCATTCTGTCATTCTATTAGTTTAGATTTCAGTTGTATTTTCTTTTATTTTTCTTTTGATTTTACTGAACAGTGAGTTTTAATTTTCATTCTTTTTTTTATTTTTAAATTTTGAAACATTGAGATTTGACATGTTGAGTTTGCTCTTTTAATCGAATCACACAGATTAAGAATTGGAATTAAAACTAATCAACTATTTCAATTTTTCTAAAAATCCCAACATTTTTCCAAAACTATCCTTATTTAATCTCTTTCTCATTCTCTTTGGATACATTAAATAGGGGTATTTTTTGAAAATATATAATAAATACTACTTTGTATATTGTAAAGGTTTATATTTAAGACCAGAACAAAAGATTCTATATATAGGACTGGAGGGAGTATTATATATTTGAGCTTATTTATTGTTGTTATTCCCCTACTCATAGTGGATTTGGGTTTAATATATCCTGATGATAGTTTGCTTTGGACCTCTGTTTGTATACAAATTTAATGGGTTCAAAATGATATAGGTGCAAAATAGTAACATAATTAATTCTGTGGAATTTAGGGGTTGTAGCCGCCTCCACTGAAGGTGACGTCGGTCTGCCCCTGTATATATATATATATCACCAGCGTTCCAAATGGCTGCAACTCCTACCACTTCCTTCACCAAAATCCAGTCAGATGATGAGTTTGAGAACCAAGCTTACAATGAAGAATATGAAAAGCTTAGTCAAGAATGTAAGGACCTGCTCCTTTCTCTTCCCAAGGAGAAGGGTTGGCTAGCCCCTTACATGTATCTCTACCAAGATATTTGGTATTTATCACCTACAATCCAAGCCATACGCTCTTTCCAAAAGCACTTCCAAGCAAAAGACAACGATATTATCATCGCCACCTTACCAAAATCAGGCACTACTTGGTTGAAAGCCCTTACCTTTGCCATTGTGAATCGCAATCGTTTCTCTCCTTCACAAAAAAACCATCCCTTGCTTATTTCCAATGCTCATTACGTTGTGCCTTTTCTTGAGGTCAATCATTATAGAAATAACGAGATTCCCGATCTCTCCATCTTGCCTGATCCAAGACTTTTTGGCACACATGTTCCGTTCCATTCATTGCCTGATTCGATTAAAAAGTCCAAATGCAAGATAATTTATCTTGGTCGTAGCCCATTTGACAATTTTGTGTCTTTCTGGCTTTTCATGAACAAAGCCATACGGCCATCGTTACCTAAATTATCATGTGAGGAAGCATATAAGAGGTATTCCACGGGGATGAATGAGTTTGGTCCGTTTTGGACACATATGTTGAGTTATTGGAGGGAAAGCAAAGTGATGCCAGACAAGGTTATGTTTTTAAAGTATGAGGATTTGAAAGGAGATATAAATTTCCACTTGAAAAGAGTGGCTGAGTTCTTGGATTGCCCATTCAACACGAAGGAGGAAAGCGATGGTGTCATTGAAAACATTATTGAGCTGTGTAGCTTTGAGAAGATGAAGGAATTGGAGACAAACAAGACTGGAAATTTTTTGCAGATGTGTGAAAACAAATACTTCTTTAGGAAAGGTGAAGTAGGAGATTGGGTTAATCATTTTAGTCCTTGGATGACAGAGAATCTGTCCAAAGTGATAGAAGAGAAGCTGGGTGGTTCTGGTCTGTCCTTTTAATAGCTCTCTTCAGCCAAAACTGTGTCCCTTCCGAGAATAAAACAGTTGAGCTATATTCATTTGGATGTAATAATGTTTTTCATTATTAGTGAAGTTCTCTAATCAAACGTATTTGGTTTTCTTCCCGTGGTATCATTATCTCTAATTAATATATGAAACCTACTGTTACGTTGCCTCTAATAATTTATTATCCATTTCGCATATTGCATTCTCATAAAGGCATGGATCCAGATCTCCTCAATTGCAAATTCCTCAACTGCCCCTCAATTGTGTTATATATTTTCCATAGTCAGATTGATCCTCCGATTAGGATGCTATAGTAATTAAAACAATGCTAGAGGTTAGACTTTAGTTCATCTCAAACCGCCATTTTCTCCTTCTCGTCTATCCATCTTCCATATTCTAGTTATATGCACTTTCCAGTTGTATTTTCTAGTCGTACTTACTTCCGTTTGGTTCTTGGTCGATACTATCATCACCATCTGTAAACCCTAGTCTTTCTCAATTATTTGTTTTGAAGAATATTTTTTTATATATGGCCATGGTCTCCTTTCATCGTCTGCCACGATCTCCTTTTGTTTTTACTATAGCAGAATTGTTTTTAATCCCACTTCAATCTTTCATGCATTCATCCGTCTTTGTTTGTATTACCAAGTGGAGCTTTGAAGTTTTTTTTTTTTGCCAGATTATCTTTTTTAACTGTTTGTATAATAGAAGGAGAGAGGAGGAGGAGAGGAGTCAAACTAGAACTGCCAAACTAACAAGTGAGTATTCTCTTACAAATCTACAATTGAAAGGTAAAAGCTTTCAAGAAAGGATCTACCAGCACCAACCATGGTAATCTATCTTGCAACTTGTTTCTTTTATAATAAAAAAATTAGCCATGTGAATTTGTCCATCGTGCCGGTGTCTCAATTTTAATTTTTTTAACAAGCCAAAACCCCACCGACCACCCATTGCGGCGGGCATTAGTTAATGTGTCTTTTTAATTTTTTTTTAAAATAAAAAAAGTATTCTTCATAATTTCTTTTGGATAAATTTGTTAATTTTTGTAAACATTCATAGAATTTTTTTAGATATATTTTTTATATCCCTTGGGGAAAATGTACTTAGGAACCAAAACTTT
Source organism: Adenanthera pavonina (assembly GCA_026686845.1). Lineage (NCBI taxonomy): Eukaryota > Viridiplantae > Streptophyta > Magnoliopsida > Fabales > Fabaceae > Adenanthera > Adenanthera pavonina. Next base: position 43,212,411 of record JAIVEN010000001.1, on the reverse strand, counting down.
TAAGTAATGTCACTTAGTGATCAAAAGATTCTCAAATACCATTTTTAAAATTGTAGTGTCAAATAACTAAAGAAAAGTGTCAAAATTTGCATGCAAGAATGTTAAATTTGTAAAACTGTGTGGCAAATAACATGGGCTAACAACTACAATTCATTAGTGAAATTTTATTTTTCGATGTAAAATGGGGGAAGATTAGTATCAAATTCTGAAATGACAATGACTAATAAAGAGTGTTAAAAACTGGGAGTGTGACTTTTAATTTTAGAAGTTTGAAATATCAAATGTTTGATATTCATACTCAGCAATTTTAACACTTATATTTTAAGATTTTGACACTAATCTTCCATTATTTTATACTAGATAGTTTACGTTTACTAAAATTAGATATTATTCCCAATTTTGAACACTCCTCAGCAGCCATTCAACATTGTCATTATAGGATTTGACACTAATATTCCCCTATTTTATACCAAAGAATAAAATTTCACTTACCAATTACAACTGTCAACCCATATTATTTGATATTCAATTTTAGAAATTTGACACACTTGCACCTAAGTTTTAATACACTTCGTCAACCATTTGACATGATCATTCCAAGAAGAACATTTAGGTAATTTAATAATCAAAATTTTGTTTGATTTAGGGCTATGGTCCTTTTCTGTCATTTCAGAATCTTTGGGTCTCTAAGTAACATTAATTCAAAATTTTAGTCCCTAAGTGAAATTCAAAATTTTAATCCCTAAGTGTCATTTTCCCTTTTTATATTTATGTATTTTTGCTATCTTTGATCTTTTTCACTTATATATATTTAACTATTTATATAGTTTGGTTGATACTCTTACATTTTTTTAACTAAGTACATGGAAATTTTCTAGAGCCTAAATAGATAATGGAAAGATTTTTATGAGGTAATAGTTATTGGATTATCAACAATCTTCATCAAAATCTTGTAAGTCAAATATCCAACAACAACATCAAACTTAAATCAATTTAGATGATTTGCCATCATATATGAGAAAAAGCATTAAAATTTTATCATATTATCCTAATGAACGAGATAAGATATGATATATTTGCAAAACAAACCATGTTCACATGCTCAACATATTTTTTTACCAGAGAAAAATTGAGAATTATTTAAGAAGATTTAATTTGTCTCCATTAGTTTGGTGAATTTAAGGCCTGTTTGTTTATGTTTTTCAAAGAAAATTATTTTTTAGATTGTTTAAAAAAGTCATTAACTATTTAGAGATTTTATAAAAAGTATAAAATATTTTGTGTTTAGTTAAAATAAAAAAAGTACTTTTTAAATTGTTTAATAATTTAAGTAGATGATAGAAGATGAAAAAGAAAAATAGAAATTTATATTTTAATATTCCCCCAAGACCAAATATTGTTATTGTTGTAATTTTTAAAATTAGTTAGATGCATCTCCATCCCTTTTATCTTGTTTTTTCGCATCTATTGCAAGTACTTTTTTTTTAGAAACTACTCAGATAGCTTCTTAAAATAAGTAAGACTATTTTTTTTTCAAATTTTAATTATTTTTAAAAGTTTAAACAAATGTTCTAAAAAAATTTTAAAAGTATTTTTTTATTAAAAAAATAAGTAAAACATACGGGCTCTTAAAGTATAGTATAGAAAAACACTATTACAAAAAGTGGCTTTACATACACTTAATTTTAGGTACGCTTTTACCAACTAAATAATGGGGATGTCATATGAGGTGAGAGTTAGCGAACCCCTAAATCTGACCATCAGATTGAGTTGGGTCGGGCCATGATCCACAGATGACAGACACATGTTTGCATTGTTGGACTGAGCTTTAGGTTGATCTCAGGCCTAACTCAATTTAATCTGTACACAACCCTAATAAAATTCAAGTCCTATCGTTGAGTGCTTGTTGGGGTAACACGTGTTTGGTGTTCCCTCTTCCACTTTGTTCATTGAAGCTGAAGGGGAGTTGGAGATCAATTCCACCTAAATTTTGTTTTATTCTTGATTCTTGATTCTTGTGGATGTGACGATTGGAATTTTTTGGACAAATTATATTCATGTTTATCAATGATGATATAGATGTCATAGCAAGTTCAATTTGAGCAAACTTAGGAACACTATTCTTCTGCAACCGATTTGAAAATGCTCCTAATATGAGATTTTGGTTTAAGATGCGTAAACTGAACTAATATATCATCATTATCCAATAATCTTATAATTAAACAGACAAAATTTGAAAACAAGTGTTGAATTTATATATAAGTACATATAAATTATGTATAAAGCTGTATGAGTATATGCTATTGTTCTACTGAGTTTGGTTGATTTAAACTTGAATCTGCATTAAATTGTTGCTTAGTTGAATTATGAGTCTAAAAAATTTCTATCCTAGCAACCTAAACACGTGCTACGCCTCGATGATGCGGGCAAGCCCTACCATAAGTCCGGGTGTCCCATGGTCTTAAGGTTTCCATCTCAATTGAGTGCCATCCTTTGATTTTTGAGACTTATAGGCACACCGACGGGAAAATGTGGTTTGGCTTCACAGAATTTACGGAGGAGTTGCTATCAGAGGAGCAATCGATCATATGGATGCCATGGAGATGGACCGTGCAGATAAAGTTCGCAAATTGCTGATGATGTCTGCCAATAAGCGGATTCCTTTCAATAAGATTCATTATTGCAGAATGCTGTTTGGGATTCCGGACGATTTTAGAGACCGAGTTGTGAAGTACCCGAATTATTTGAGAATGATGGGAAGAGGGTACTTGAATTGGTCAATTGGGACCCCTTATTAGCAATAAGTGCACTTGAGAGGGAGTTCATGGTTGATGAGGATAAAGCTAAGAGGGCATTCAAGTTTCCTGTGAAATACGGGAAGGATTTGGATTTGGATATGGACGATCAAAGGAAGCTCAATTTGTTGAATACACTTCCATTGGTATCCCCTTATTCAGAGGGATCTAAATTGGATGTTTGGACCTTGGAGGCGGAGAAGTACAGGGTAGGGGTAATACATGAGTTCTTGAGCTTGACATTGGAAAAGAGGGCCTCCATACATCACATTGTAGAATTTAAGGAGGAGTTTTGTTTGAAAGCACACTTACCAATGCTTCTGAAGCAACCCAAAACGTTTTACTTGGCAGGAACAGATATGAACTGGGTTTTGTTCTTGAAGGATGCTGAAAATGGTGCTTTAATTAACAGGGATCCTCAGGTGATATTCAATGAGAAGCTATACAAGTACGCTCAAATGCAGGAAATTGCTCCGGGTTCTGATTTTGGAACCAAAAACATAATGTAACTTGATTCTCTGAACAGAAGCAGTGTTATTTCAGGAAGACAACTGGGTTCAATTTTGTTCTTCAGAGACATAAATGATGAAAATGATGTTTGGATGACATCATGTTCTTCTCTTGCTTTGTTCTTGGCAACCGATTTCAGTTCATCAAATGGCACAGGAGTGGCTTTCATTGATATTTACCCAAGATGAACAAAATAATTGCTATCAAATTATCAAATTTTTAAGTTATATTTTAAAGTTTAAACTTTATATGTATGTTCTCTTTTATCTATGCAAAATTCATTTTTTTCCCATTTTCACTGTATAATTTCTACAAAGATACACTAAAATTTGTCAGCAACACAGAAACCAGTGTCAATAAATTAAATTAGAAAATTAGGCTTTTCATTCTCACACTTTGATCTGATTTTTAAATAGGTCTCAACACTTCAAGTTTTCTTAAGCCACTCCCTATAATTTTATCCGTTTGATTTGTTGCTTTTTATCTTTAGGAAACATGATGCTTTGCCCCTAAATGGTGTTAAAATTAGCTCATTGGGCGAATAGTGGCTGATAGTAAGAGTGTTTATGGGTGCGGTTTTATTTAGTTTTAGACAAAAATCAAACCAAACCTAATCAATAGGGTTTATGGAACCTTTTCAATTTGAGAGATAGTCGATTTAGTTTAGTTCAGATATCGATTTAGTTCAAATTTGGTTTATGCTTTTTAAATTATTTTTAAAAATAGCATCTTTCTTCAAAAATTAAATTAAATAAGTTACATATAGATACTTTATTAACACAAATATTATATCTAATAATTTACTAACCAAATATAAGTTATGAATATTAGAAAAGTAAAACAAAACATTTGTGGTTATAGGTAATTGGATATATTTATATATTATAATTTATTATAATATAAATAATATGTGTGGCTCGGTTTGATTTAAGCCTTATTGTACAGAAACTGAACATGAATCAAATTGGATCAATTTCAATAGGATAAAAATTGAAATAAACCGTATTTCAATTTAGTTTGGTTTAGTCTGGTCGATTTTATTCAGTTTTGAACATCCTTAATAACAAGTTATTTGTTGACATATCACATATGTGATCACTTAGCCACATAACAGCTAATGGTTTCAAACTCTATTTAATGTTATGACTTCAAAAAACCTCCATCTAATGTTTTCTTTGCATTGAAAACTAAGATTATATTTGATAAAAATGAGTTATTTTTAAAGACAATGAAAAAAAATGAGAGGGAAAAGGGGCATTCATCAAAATGCTATTTTTGTCTCTAAAAAATTTAAATAATGTGTACCAAAAATACCATATCTTCTCCTTTTCAAGAAACTATTTTTATATCTACCTAACGTGGAGATAGTCTGTTGTAGCTTTATGAGCACATCCCTATTGTGGTCTTTCCTTGGCCATCACATGTATGACAGTATGAGAATACTGAGAGAAGAGCCCATGTTAGAGTTTTGTTGACAAATATAGCATGAGAAAATGGTAGGAAATTGATTAAAGTGGTTTGGATATATGTAAAAAGAATAAAAGAATATAAGATTATTAGAAGCATCTACTGAAAGTTGATAAAACGATATTTACCTTTATTAAAAGATAAAGAAGAAAATCACAAAAAACACCTAAGAAGTTTATAAAATGAAATTTCTTGATAAATAATGTCAGAATAACTGTTTTTTTTTTGGAGTCTCATTCGTGTGATTTATGTCTCTTCACACACAGGGATTCCAGTGGAGCTTTCTTGATGAACCTTCTCACATGGGGATACATGTAGAGTTATCAAATTGGGTCAGGCTAAAAAGTTCGATTTGATAAACGGGTTTGAATTTTCAAACTCGAGCCTACGAGATCCAGTCTATGGGCCTGCTCGGATTTTTTTTTAATATTTTTCAATATTTTTTTATAAATTTTTTTTATATTATTTGAATTAATACAACTAATTATCATCATAATTTATAAAAAACTAACATAATATTTAAATTTTATAATTTATATATCAGTAATTAATTAAAATAATATGTATTTTTTAATATTTTAAACAAAAAAAAAAAAGAAACGAACTTTTCGAGTCAACCCACCATGGACTGGGTCTAAATGAACCAAACTTAAAAAATCCAGATTATGTATTTACTCCCAAAGTTGAGACCCAAGCCAGCTCATTTTTTCGGATTTTTCGGATCAGTCAGACGGGCTTGACTCGTCTTGACATTTCTAGTTACATGTGATATTTTTACGATATATAAATAATTGCCATTCAATAACTTATGGCCCGTACATCATCGTTTAAAATAATTTTTATGCAACCAAAGAATAATAACTTTGGTGTGCAACCACATAAAAATACAAACACAAATAGGATCTGGTAGTGACATGTAACTCACTTTTAAGCAAAGGAAATAATCAACAATTACTACAGCCTGCCATATAGCAGATTAATAATCAAAAGGCCTCGTTATGTTAAACCTTAACAAATTTACATGAAACTATACATAATTTTAGAGCACGTAGCTCAGGCCTGCAGCAAAATCAATCTTATATTGTACAGCATTTCTCCATATTACAAACTGAAGTGACTAAGGAGAGTATTCTATATCAACAATTTCTGATTTTTTTTTCAACCCTAATAACTTGTAGTGCTATAATTATATCATCCTATGAAACTATTTCACCTGCCTGACATCAAAATGGCTTTTCTGTATCCATTGTAAATTGTTGCAAAAGAATGGTTCCCCCTAATGGAGGTAACTCAAAGTTTTGACTTTTGATGACAATATCATGCACCGACTGCATATCTCTTTGGAGCATCGAACATTGGCCTCAAGTAAGCTTCAGACAGAGACACAAGAATCCGATAGCAAGCCAAAGTTGAAGATGTAACAATGATGAGAATGGAAGCCCAACAAAACCTCAACATCAATATGGGATTTCGACTTGCAGATTTTAGTGTCTTGGAGAATATTACTCTAAGTCGCCGATCTCTCAAGATGGAAATATAATCATATGCAGGCAAGGATGATCTAGCAGATAAACCTAATTCTATGTTGCCAGGTCCATTTGCCAGGATTGCCCGGGAATACCGAGTCACTGTGATTCCTTGCCCAAACAATTTAATTACTCTTTGGCACAGTATCTCAGCTATGATCTCACAAAGGTGTTTGCGAAACAACTTTGCCTCCTTCGACAACATTGCTTTGATTAATGAAGCTCCATCCTGTTCATTCAATGAAGAAGTAAGTTTCATACCCAGTGTAGATGATTATTTGAGCCATGTAAAGAACACCCATCAAGCACAGGCATACTGTCTGCATACTCCATTTGGTTTTACATTAACAACATACTAAATTACCCAAATTAATCATGCAAGATTTGGTACAATAAGTAGAATCATTAAAAGCTGAATTTTGGTCCAATTTAGACTTGATGATACTTTTAATCCATTGAAAAACTGTGGCAAGATAGCAACCAAATGAAATAAACTCAGTCTAATTCACATCAAAATATCAAAGCAAGAGATAAATGGCCAAAAAATAGCAAGTGATAAAAATTCCCATCCTCTTCAAACTATAGCTTACACTGTATCAACCAAAGGTAGCAAGGAACCATATGTACCTTATTAATTTATGATAAAGCAGTTTCAAAATTAAAATATAAACCAGAATACACATCCCAAATAAGAGCAGTGACAAATATTTAAGTGCACAAAACTTGATAAACAGCCCATAGCAACTCACAGCAGTCATAAGAAGTCTTCTGAGCGCAATACCATCTTTGGATGGTAAAAGCCTCAAGACCAAGTTTGCAATATCAAATACACCACCAGCCTTACTTGGTAAATGATCAAGGGAAGTCTCATTTTTCAATCCTACTGATTGCAAGGGTTTCCTGAGCCAAAAACAAAAGCGTCAGAGTTAAGAAATGCTCTATCCATCAAATAATTGGAGCATTCCAGAACAGGCCACCATAAGTCCATTTAATTAGATGAGGAAGGCCAAACCTAAAAAAATCTAGTACGGATAGGGAATAAAATCTTGATTTCAAAAAGATTTAATGGCACAAATCTTATATCTCAAATAAATTTGACCTTAAACCGATAGTCTTGTGTAGGCCCTACTCACCACCAATTAAAGAGAAAAAAACATTACCAATATTGGTAACGGGAAATCTGAAAGCACATACTTCTAATTTAAGGAGGAAACGACAAAAGAGCTTCACAAGCTGATACTGGGGTGGCAGTTCAAGTTGGCAGTTTAGTTTCAAGTTGAGTCGTGGTAAGAGTACTATGGCATACATCTTTATACCGAACAACTCAAGACTGGGTCTTCTAAGATTCTTTCTCCACAAGTAAAGATACTGAACAGGTGATGTCACGAAATAGCCACCTCGCTTAATTTTGAGTGTTTGGCTTTATTTATACAAACTTGTACTTCTCCTTTATTCTTCTCAACCAATTAAGTTTGAAACAGAGGACTATGCCTCTTTTTTGTTAACAAGAGGACTATACCGTTTATTATATAATAATTTACACATTAAACTCGACACACAAGAAAAAGGATCATTATATGGAAAATCATTATTACATTGCAGAGTTTGCATCAAAATTGAAGCATAAAAGTCAATTGCTACAAATAAAATATAGAAACAATGACTGCTTCCTTAATAACGGACTCTAGGACATAATGATTTAACTCACAACATACCTGGTTGCACCTACCCTCAAAAACAGGGAAAGCCTTTGCCAGAGGAACTCTTTCTTTCTGTTTAGCAGCACCTGAACAGGAGAAAATAAAGTAAAATAGGGAAAAAATGATTCCTCAAATAGCAATTTTAAAAGAAGCATACAGTAATCTTAGAGTTTTTAAGAAATATTAAGCACAAACTGCATTGCATACACACAATAGTAGCCTATGCAACATAAATCCATCAGAACCTCTGAAAGCTGTTGAATAAAAATTTTAAATTAAACATAGTCTGCAAAATCCAATGCTTAAGATTATGAATTTCTGAGACTTACCAAGATGGAAAATTTAACCCGATTATACAAAGATATGGTTGAACCAAGATTCATATATTAAGGAAAAATATGAAACTTTAAATTCTCAATTTTGTTTAGCAGAAAAGGCTCAGGGCTTATTCTCCAGACTACAAAACTGCAAAGGAAAAATAACATGTTCCAGTTCAGACAGTTGGAACAGAATGCATGTTTCTGGGACTTATACCGAATGCAATATTTTCCTTGTTGCTATTGAGTTTTCTGTGAGAAGTTTCCGAACAACAAAAGGATATGCAGCTTGAAAGGTCTTAAAGTTTGAGTCTGCAGCGATAGCCAAACCTGAAGTGTTCAAAAGCAAAATTTAAGTTGACAAAAAGAAAATAAAATAAGAATATTGATAATTCAAAACAAACATTATATATTACCAGATGTTTATATATACATCGTGCAAAGAACTCCTTATAAGCATCAATGTTATGACAGATGAGTAACCTATAGTCATGTATATACGGTATTAACAGTTTACCTTCCAAGGAAGCAAGAGAACGCAAGACAAGGGTATAGTATGGTGGCATGCGGAAATGATACTTGAGCGCTACAGACCAGATCTTTCCTAGAACCTTGAGGAAAATTTATGCAAGATATCAGAAACTTTAGAGAGTAAACCTTATTAAATACTCAACTATGACCAAAGTTGATATGCTTAAATATGGAGTTAAACAAATATAGCTATTAAATAAATATACAGTACGAAGCTCTAACATTAGTTTTCTTATCACGAAATAATGTTTGGGGCTAATATTGACAATGGCATATGGCAAATGATAGATTCTATTCGTACAATTTCAAAGAAAGTAGGAAATGCAAAAATAACACCAATTACAAGGTTCCATTTCTGGTGGGAAAAAATATATATTCAATGAAAATAATTTATGGATTTTCTATTGATAAACAAATGGTATATTTTGGAACCTTGTTTTCTTGAAGTAGGTTGTTAAGAACAAAACTAAGATGCTCATATTGACATCAAATCTGTTGAGAGTTTGTTTCAAGTTACTCCTTTTCTATCATTATTTCATATTTCCGACACTTTGCATTGACTTGTCAAAGAGCAACCAATCTATACTTACTATAATTCATCAAACATAACTAACTGAGACAAAAAAATCACAAACACCTTTCATCATGAGTAGATTGATTGCATTTTTTTTCCTTGAAAAAACAGCATAAAACTCTCAGCTAAAGAGATAAAAAAGTCAGGCAATCAGATTATCTATCACAAGATTATTATTTAATACTTTGTGATGGGATCAATAAATTCTAATGTTTAAAAACCTACAGAGTGGAACCCCCTCATTATTTACTAGAATGTTAAACCTATATTGCACTCTTTTTTTTGGCCTGAAAACAAGCTTGATTTTTACATTGCACAAGCACTTCTTCCTATCGTAAACTTTATGAAACACCAAATTTGTGTCAACTAAAAACTATCCAGACTCTCAGGCGTCAGTTCACACTGTCATCTGAAAGAGACAAGTTTGTTCACTATCTTCTTGCTAAACATGATCTCACCCTGCTAAATTTCACATCAGGCATCCCATCTTTCAACTCCACTTCTCCCAGGGCCTGTTCCAATTCCTGAAAATTTATCATGGATCTGAGTTACTTCTATGAAAATGAGAGTTTCAAAATTAAAAATATGCAATGGTCTGACGACTGAATCCTGAGGCCTAGATATCATACCAAGGTTACAAGTCGGATATTTGTCCCAGGCCTCACGACATCCATATCAGTCAGAGCACGAACTAGGGATGCCCAATCACCATTCACTATATGAACTATTGAAGCAAGCATAGCAAGCTGATGCTTTTTTTCCATTTGACAAAGCAAGCCAAAATCCAGAAAACTATCACAAAAGATAAATAGTAGAAGAAAACAACAAATAATTAAAATTTGTGAAGTAAAACCAGAATTTACTTTGACTGAGAAGGGAGGGGACACATACCCTATTTGTCCTGAGGAAGTGTAACGCAAGTTTCCAGGATGTGGATCAGCATGCAATAATCCTGTTTCAAGAAGTTGCACCAATGTTGCCTCAACACCCTTGTTGACCTGAATGAATCAATGTGTGATATAAGTCAATATTCACCAACAAAAAAGAAAAAAAAAAAAAACAAAACTGCTCCGTCATCATAGTGAAGAACGAGGGTGCCAAAACAGGGCATAGTTTGGGTATAATCAGTAATTTGCAGTTGACAAACAATTCAATTGAGTAATATGGAATTCAAGTATTAATACAATATTTTATGGCTAAAAAAAGTACTTATACAATCTTACAGAATATTAATAAAGCTTATCTTCACTATCCCAAACCAGAACCCATCTTTGTTTTGTTATTGACACTGTCTAGGATCACAATGCCCTCCTTTAGTTAAACAATAGAAAATAATTGAGTTTGACAATGCAATTAACTCCTAGAAATAAGATAAATCCAAACTCAAATAATAAGATAAAGAAGATAGAACTTTTAACTCAATAATAAATCTCTTTAACACTCCCCCTCAAGCTGGAACATATGATTGTTATATCATAGGCTCCAACCTTGTTACAAATGCATTTGATCTTCAAAGACCCCTAAAAGATTTTGTAAATAAATCAGCTAGCTGACATTCACACTTTGGTTTAGACTCTTGATCAATTTCTACAAAAGTTTCTATTTAACAAAATGACAAATCAACCTCTATATGCTTTTTTGGTTCATGGAACACTGACACATGATAATAAAATGAATAGGGAATTAGTTAGGTTAGTTACAGGATATGGTTGTTAGTGATTCTTGGTTGCCTTGTGTCTATAAAAGGCAGGGGGGTTGATAGTTTGAGTAGGCTTGGCATCAGTGAAATGTGAATTCATTTCTCTCTTCCTCTCTCTTTCTCTCTCTCTCTCTTTTTCTCTCTATCTCTCTCTCCTTCCTTCCTTTCTCTCTCTATTTTCCATTCTTTTCACATCAAACACAGGATTTAAAGCCATAAAAATTGTTGCTTAGTAAAGAGAAAGAGAGAGAATATGGACAACATGAAAAGATAGGTTCGCGCTGTATAACATTTATTACACAGAAAACAACGATAAAATAAATAAATAAGCAATGTGGGAGTAAAGAGTATACAGCTTAGCTTCCTATTTACACTTAATTCTAACCCACATGATGCAGAACTTAGGGACCGAAGGGAGAAACTTCAAGTCTTCAACCCTTGTGCCCTCCTTTATTTATTATACTATTGAAAATAATGGAGCACGACAATGAAACTAACTACTAGAAATAAGACAACTTGTACCTCAACCAAAATAATAAGATAAATAAGATAGAACTTCTAACTCAGCAATTACTCTCTTTAAGAAACATAAACTACTGATCATAAACAAAATCAAACATTCAAGATCTACAAAGGTTGCACCAACGTAAAAACAGAAGTTGTTATTATTTCATTTGTGTTTACGTACCAGATCAAGAAGATGCCTCTTTGCCTCAACTTTCTGCTTTTCCAAATTTACAGAGACATTTCCAACAGAGTTTCCAGTAGATATGGAGAGCAAATCTGTTGGACTTTCACCAACCATCCACTCCATAGTGAGAACCCTTGTTCGACTTAAATGTTGAAATACTTTTGGCACAATCATAAAAGCAAAGGGAGAGTGAACTTCCTGATTGTAGAAATAACAAGTCAATTGAGAGAAAAAGTTATCATGAAGGTTCATTAGAGCCAATTCAATCTTAAAGCTTTAACCGTTAGGTGTAGGCCAGGAATTAATGTTATTAACACACCACTTCAAACAAAAACCTTTTAGCCTTGAACTTTGCATAAAGGACTGGCCAGTTGATACTAATATTAAGATTTCTATTTGCTAAAATTGCATTCAAAGAACAAAGAAATATACAAAATTATCCAGAAGCTAATGTTGATTGTTGACCAAAATTAGAGTTTTCAATTCTAAATTGGTAAATAGTATACAAACCATTCTCAATTTCCAATGCAAAATATCTCGGTAGGATCTACAATGCACAGCTTCATCCTTGTTAAGTTCTGAAACTATATTTTAAATTTATTCACCCCGAAATAATAATTTAATTGGAAATAAAGATTTTGTTAGCCCTCTAAAAGATCTGTTTCTTTAACTCATCAGTGTGTGTAATTGTTAATATTATCGAACTCCAACTGATACACCATTTATTACCTGAAACTTTGAAGCATTTGCAGCCTCTAAAGTGTAATCTAATTCTCCAACAAAACCTTTTCCCAGCTCATCAGCATATAGGCGAGGGTCACTCTTTCTCTTGGCAAACTTTTGCAGTAGCCCTAGCTGAAATAGTACACCCAGTCACCTGAGAATTGTAATCCTTGACAAAATAATACAGATTTTAAGGTAATAGAGATCAATACAAACCCCAAGGCGAAGGATGTAGACATCCCGCACCACCACATGATGCAAATTTGGACGCTGAACTTTTACGGCAACATTAATTCCATCAGTAGTACGTGCAAAGTAAACCTAGGAAATGCATAACAAATTTAAATAAAAAATGTAAACATAACACTACTTATATTTAATCAAGCATGGCACTCCTATGAAAAAGTATGTAGTTACCTGACCAAATGATGCAGCAGCTATAGGTTCCTCGGAAATGTAGCTGAAGAATGATTGCACAGGGGAACCTAATTCTTCCTCAATAATCCTCATAGCAACTGTCCTAGGAAAAGGAGGGATTTGATCATGCAGACTAGATAATGCCTGCAAGATGAAAGCCAATCCATAAGCAAGATATCATAAAATATTCTAGAAAAGGTGATCCATAAAAGCTGTTCAATAGCTTCTAGCACATTTATTGCAAAAATCATGTAAACATACAAATAGACTGAAACCACCATCAGAAACAACAAAAAGCCTTGCCATGCATATTAGTATGCTGCTGCAAAAGTACAGGTTTAAAGCACACTGCATACTCCAAAAGGTTTACTATACAACAACAAATTATTATCATCTAACATACAGCATCACTGCCCATACCAAATTATTAATCCTAAATTAGCATGTTTAGCGCAAGAGGTAAACAACCAAAATGAAGAAACAGTGACAGACACGTACTATTTAACCTAACCTTGGATATCTCAACACCAATGATATCTGGCCTTGTGGAAAGGGACTGACCAACTGCATCAGCAAGCAAATGAATGTAACATGGATATTGGTACTCTTGTGACTACAGAAAAAATTAAAAGGCCCAACAGAACATTTTTAAAGTTATAGGCAACTAAAAAACCTCAGAAACCATAATATTGACATAACAAAAAATAAACAAAAAAAATATTTAAAATTTACAGTAAGTCTTCAATGATTAGATTCTAACCTTTAATAAAGGTGGGACCAAGGGTAAGCATTGTTTCTTTCAACACTATCCCAAAATTATACTGGGATATTTTACCAGCAGTATCCTCTTCTGGATTGGCTTTCATAAACTTTGTGATTCCTGAAGTTCGTATTCTGATTACAGCAGAGGCAAAGGCAGAAAATATCTTCCAAAGAAAGAATATTGCAAAATTAGTAAAAATACACCTCATAGAAAAAAATATTGCAAAATTAATAAAAAAAAACGCACTTCATAGGTGAGTCAAGAAAGCAACTTGATTACCAATTTTAAACCTATAGAACGAAATATTGACTGACAGGCTATTTTCAACTACTATCAAGAGTACACTGGGGCAATTCCTGTATCATGAAATCATCACATAAGGTCACATCTTTAGCTTATCCCTCTGGCCAGTATATAATGACTATCTCGTAGAATAAAATTCTAAAACCCCTATCAGTCAAAGAGAACCCTTGAATAAATGAGCAATAACTTTCAAGTTTTACATGCATTAAAATAACACGTAAATGATACTCCCTCCAATCCAAAATATAACTTACATTCTAAAAAGATGTCTTGGTCCAAAATATAAATTAGTTGGGGAGATATCTGTTGCATTAATTATTTTCTTCCATTTATGCCCCTAGTCTAAAATTAAGGGGTGAGAGATAAACGGTCACTGTAATTAGTAAGGATAAAGTTGGAAAGTATTGGAATTTTTTGACAAATTAAATGATATAACTAACTTTTAATTCTTTATCTTAATATGTACGAGATAGTTAAAAATGACTTATATTTTGAACCAGAGAGAGTAAGTCATATGGATGTTCCACATGTTGGAAAACCATGTATGCAGCTGTAATTCAGGAGAGTAGAAAGTATTCATAGTTGAATTTGGAACATGGGCAAGTAAATGACTAAGTATCAAATAAATCGAATCAAGTATAATATTTTCATTAAACAATAAAGAAAATAATTTAATACTAGCAATCCCATTTATTGGATTAGGATAAATTTATAAATAACAAGAAAATAAAGAAATGACAGCTGTTTGCATTACAGATGTTAGGCCTCCAGTCCAGAGTCATAATCCCCGGGCAACTACATATATAATCATGCAATTTATCATCCTACAAATATATAAAATCAATGATAACACACAATTTTATCTGTTCTCGCAATATCGTTGCATTACATTAGTCTTTAAATGGGCAGGCTAAACAGGGCCTAACTATTAATCATGTGAAAGGCAGATTACAAAATTCATCACGGTATTTATCAAAATAGTTCAATTAACTACCTCAAGAAGACGAATGGCCACCACATGTGGCCTGCAGCTGAAATAGAAAGCAACATCCTGTGGATCATAGATTTCAGGCAGTGGTTTAGACCAAATCTTAGACAAATAATAGAAGTAACTAGCATACGCATCCAAGGCTTTGAGATCAGCCATGAGCAAATCCACTCCCGATAATTCTGCAAGACAATGAAAAATCAAATCAATGCATTGAAGAAACAACATGAGTTAAGACCAGCACGGAACATCCTCCCCATAACCCAATTTTTAAAATTCAATATGATAGAGTCACATTATCATCCACTTGCAAGTAAAACAAGTATAAAATGATGCCCGGTTCACGCAACCCACTGAAACTTCAAATTAGGGGTAAATAATTAAAAGTACATGACAAGAAGCCTTGCGCCTACCTGGGTACCAATGCTGAGGCCATAAAGGAGCCGAAAATGGGGAAACCTGAGGGTCCTCGAGATTGCGAAGCCAAATAAGGTCGTCGATTTTCCTCGTAACCTCCGGAATACGGAAGGCCTCATTTGCCCACTCAACACCTCTATTAATTCCCTTCTTTATGAACTCCACATCCTTGCGAAGCACCTGAGTAAAGTGGCTGAACCTCCCCGCATCTCGCCTCTTGTTCTGCTGGCTTCTCGACGACGACGTTCTGGTAGCCTGTACTGAGAGCAGCGCGGATATGGGAGGCGAACACGGTGCTGCCACCGTCGTCATTGGCTAATGGGTGAGACAGAAACAAAAACTGTGTATAGAGAACGGGCTGCTGGTAATTTAAGACCGAGGAAAAAAATTAAATTAAGAAATTAATAAAAATATTAAAACTAATGTTTGATGGAGTTAACAGTAATGCACTAATGAAATTTATGTGATCATTTGTGTGAATAATAATGTGAGCTTGTTGAAGATGACCAAAGAGAAATGAAAAGTAGCGTAGGGAGACTGGCCATTGAAAAACTGGCGTTGTGGTTCTGTGTGGCTGTGATTGGTTCGGTGGCAATTTCTTTCTAATTTTTATTTAAAATTTCATCTTTGTTATTGAATATTATGTTTTAAATTTAACTTCTTACTATATTTATATTAAACAACACTTTTATTATTTTACTTTATTTGTTTATAATTATTTTTTTACTCCCTCCATCAAATATTATAAAACAACATGAGATATTTTTCTTATTATATGATATAAGACAATATATAGTAATTTGTCATTTTTACATCTTATTTATTGTATTATTAGTATTATAACTTATACTATATTTAATAAAATAAATAAGAATAAAATTAGATATTTTGGATATTTTTTTAAAAATTAAAAAATTTAATAAATATTTCTTAATATAAGACTAAAATTTAGAGTTGTTTAAAATGACAAGAGAAATCACATTTATTTTTAAATCTATTTTATTTTGATTTATTTTTGCAATTTTATTTTATTCTTTAATTTTACCTTATTTTATTTTTAACTTTTCATCATATTTTATTTACATGTTTCCATATCATGCTGTGCTAATTATATTTCTAATTTTGAAAAGTTATATGATTTCATTTCTTTAAATCATTTTGTTCTAATTACTAATTTTTGAAAATCACGCGGCAACCCCCATGACGTGGCGCCAAGGGCGGACATGTTAAGATGTTAATAATGAAAATTAATGAAATGTTGTCAATAATATTTCATTTTTGCGTGAGAATATATAGTCTCATGGTTGACCCCATGTTAGAGTTGAAGTACAATAATAATATCAATTGTAAAATTTCCAAACTCGGTATTGTTGGAAACTACTGTACCATTGACACGGTAGCGGAGTTGAGGCATGATGGTTTTGATAAAACTATAAAATTTCTCTAATTATAAGGCATTTGAGAAAAATTGGAATGATTAATTGAGAAAATAACAATTTGACTGTTGGATCACATGGTATGTTATTTTCTTGCTACATTTCACACTAATTATTAGTTGATGGAGTCAATAAATATTTGTAACAATGATAGAGCATATATCAATAAATACATAAAATAAAATAATATAAATTATTGTTATAAAAAAAATCTATATCATTAATTAATGCAGCTTTTCAGAAATGTTCAAGTCATTCAATAATGTATCCAAAGTGATGGATCCATTTCAAACTTTGCATAATTGACAACACCAACAGCTCAAATTTGAGTGAAAAGAAAACAGCAAGACATTTAATTAAAGAAGATCCATTTGTGTGTGTGTGTAGTCTTCAAAATGACTTGGACTGCAGGAAGATTTAAAAGATTTCTGGTTTTTTTTTAGTGATTCCATTTTTCGTTCTTACGCTAAATGTCCTGTTATGGTATATAAAAATTTAATAAAAACGTGAAACTTAACAAAAGATTAGTCAAATTAATTTTTCCACTCTTCATCCTTACATTTTTCCTAGTTGGCAAAGCAAAATCCTTTTACTTTTTGATGTTTCTTTAAATTAAATTTATACAATTTAAAGTCAACATTTATAAAGATAATAACTGAGACGAGAAAACTTTTTTGACATAAATATATTAAATTTAGAGACAAAAAGTTTTAATAAAAAATAAATAGTAGAGAAACCAAATGTGTCTTGGTAAATGTTGTCATTTCATTGTTTAAAAAATTGTTATTTTAGCTTTAATCATATTTATTTTTTGTCGGTTTTTATAGAAATGTTTTATAAAGGTAAAGTTAGAAAGAACAGGGAGAAATGGAGCTAGCATGTGCTGTATCCATTTCTTGTGTTCTTCCATTATCAATATTCCTTGAGTGACTTGAAGGTGTCATGAGAAAACTGACATCTTCAAGAGGAAGTTTTATTATATTATTTTTATCTAAATGGTTCACATAAATTGTAATTTTGGGCTCTTCACAAGGGCCCAAAAATAAAAGATTATATAAGAGATTATAATGAAATTTAGTTATATTTTACTAAAATGCCATTGACTTGAATGCTCTTTTTTTTAATTAATGAAGAGTAAAATAATAAAAAATAATTAATACTTTAATAAAATTTTAAAATGACCAATATTTAAAGAATGAAATCTTAAAAGCTTTAAAATGACAATTAATGCAGACCGTGAGAGTATTATAAGTCATAAATGTGTGATTTATTTTTTACATATGTAATGTAAGGGAAATTTTTTTTGATTTTATTAATTTGATTGTCTTTTGTGTATCCTATAATGATGAAAGCAATTTATAACCATAATTCTTCACTCTTTTTTTTAACCAACAGCATAATTCATGATATCTTTACAATAAAGATAAGTAATCTTATAAACCAAAGGGTTGATTGAACTAGTATGTTGATGGTTAAGTGTTAAACACCCAATCCATTAAGTCGTAGGCCTACTTAAGTAATCTTATCTTTATAAAATGTATAAAAATATATACAAAAATATAATCATCAATTCGTTAGATTTAGATGCAATCATATATACACACAAATATAATTATCAATATATATAATAAAATAAAAGTTACTGTTTATTTACCATTCATATCCAAACTTATGCTGCATTTATTAATTTAAAAATGTTATTTAATCATAATTATTGGATATGATTTTGTGGTTACCATCTCTTAAAATCACATTGATACATTTTTTAGGTGTAAAACATTTTTTATTAAAATATAACTTTTGATATTATTTGGCATTTTATTATTTAAAAAGGTAAGTTAGTAATTTATAATTAGTATATGATTTTATAGATCCCATCTCAAAATTTAGTTTATAGATATCATATTTAGAGAGGAATGAGTATACACCCTTTTCAAAATTAAATACATAAACGCCCAAATTTCATAGAATAATTAGTTGATATGAATTTATAGATACATGTCGCACCCGGAAAAATGCGACGGAAGGAAAAAAGAGAGCAATTCTGGTTTTTGAGTGAAAACTGACTTGTGAGGAGTCGCCACCAAAATTTTAAGGAAAAATCTTGGGAAACCGAATTGAAGAGGAAAATGATAGTCTGCGTAATCAGAGTTGGATTCAGGAGTCGATTGTGTGTGGGGAAGGTGTTAGGCACCCCGCAACACCCGTTCCTAGGAACAGTTACCTTACATTGATTGTATAAATTAATATGGCTTAAAAATATATTTTAGTTTTCCTTTTATCGTTCACATGCGAGAAAAATGGTAAAGAAGAAGAAAATTAAGAAAATTTGGAAAATTTGAATAAAAGAGTAATTTAAATTAGAATTGAGGATATTTAAGCAAAATGAGGAAAGGGAATTGAGAAAACAAATTGAGAAACATTTATTAAATTAAGGAAAAAAATACCAAATAAAATCAGAAAATATTTATTTATTTACAAAGATGGACTTGACCCAGAATCAGAGCTTGGGGCCTACGTATCCTGCGATGGCGATCAAAGTCCACGTAGTTCGGGACTAAAATACGTGTCAGTTGGTTGATATTTTTAATTTTAAAATTTTTTGTGTAATTTCATAATAAGAGAAAGTGTATTGAAAATAATTTACCTTTTTGCAATCAAAACGATTTTCTAAGATTGAGTTGGTGTACTTTTAATTTGCAAAAGATAATTTGATTCCGTTTATTTACTCTCATCCTATTTTGTTTCAAAATGTACATATTTTTTTATTTTTTTTTATTTTTTTAAACTGATATATTTTTATATTTTTGGGGATTTTTCTTTTAAAATAAAAATCAATCCACCTGTTGCAAACTCACAGTCGTACCCGACGGATCGATTCCTTTATTACCTGCAGAAGTTTTAAACCTCACGGTATAAAGGTTTTATTACATAATAATATAATTGAAAAGACTTGTCGTGTTAACACAACTTATTCTTTATGAAATATACTTATCCTCTTAAAAGAAAATTATTTAACTGGTACATCTATGTAGATTCACAATTTCATGCGATAACTCAGTAAACCTAAATACCTTCGTGGGTTCCGAATACTCACGTGGTATAGTCATCAAAAGTACTTTTATTTGATGGTATCAATATTTCTTCTCAAAAGGAATAATTAAAAGATAAATTGTATGTAGCGTTCGAAACCATCATTTTGTCTTAGAATCATCTTACGAATAGTTGCCTAAGAAAAATCATGAAAATATTATTGTGAACCTTAACCCAAGATTAAAATACTTGACAGGTATTTTGTTGTTATTATTATTTTTATTATTATTAGATCTATATACACGGAGTTATTTATTACTATTTATATATTTGCTAAACAAATTACCCGACCAGTTGGTGTACCTACGTGAACTGGCAGTTCACATGACACCACTTAATTGAGACGCTTGCAAAAATTCTGAAAACTTCAGACCCGAGTGATTTGGGTGAAAAATACACACAATAAATTTAAGAAAAGTAAATTCATAATTTGCGAGGCTAAAAACTATTCATTTAATAACACAGTCCATCTCGGCATCCCCTTACATACTCATATTGAATGGGAACAACTCTAGAGGTGCACAAGGTCCCCAATCAATGGTGTAGACACATACTACCCCGATTGAGCACACTTTCAATCACTCAAGAGTATTTGATACAAGTATTATCCATGCTCAAACACCACGAAGGATAAGCATTCTAGCATGAATTAAAACAAAGTTTATAAATCGTTGGGTTGAACTTTTTAATGGCTTCAACAAATCATAGAGAGACATAGTTGGTAGCATCAATGCTTTACTTAACAACATCCTAAACAACAGATCACCACGCTTAATCCTTTGTGTGCATTTTAAAGGCAAGTCTTTTTATTAGTGCTTTATGGTAATGTAACACCACCAGAAACCCAGTTAATAACAAGGAATACTACTCTGCGCGAATCATCATCATTCCAAGGCATCAAAGACAATCTACACTCGTCGCTGGAAGTCATTTCATTTTTTAGACAATATGCCAGATTCATAGCAATCAAGAGTAATTGAGACCTACATGGCCAGTAGCAACTTCACCTAAGGCTTATCATTAATCAAATTAGAGGATGAGAACAGCAACCTAGCACTATCAAGACAGGAATTCACGGCAGAACCAACACAAAATTCCTCAATCACAGATAAGAATCCCAACACAACATTAAAAACTCAAGACAAAACTATAATGTAGCACGCGATTAATTCCTCAAAACAATCAACCGAGGACCCAATAGAGAACCCAGGCGTGAAAGCTATAGATTCTTCTATGAAATTCATACCAAAAATAATCCAGTTGTAACCAGTAAAATAAACTGACCCAAATAACGATTGCTTTAGACCTACGCCTTGGATCCCTTGCTCCTCCTCCAATCCTTGAGCTCCCGTTCCCTCAGCCTCTGGAGCCCTGGTCTCTAGGGATTTCAATAAAATCCCCTATTTTTTTTTTGCTTCCGGTCTCCTCGGTCTCAACTCCTCTCACGGCTCTGTTTTTTTTCGTGTGCTCTCGGTCTCAGTCCCTTGCAGATGCCCCCCCACCAATGGCTCTTGCTCTCAGTCCCTTTTATAGAGCTCCTGCGGCTGAAAGGAGAGGAGTTCTCGAGCGTGTGGTCTTTGGTTTGCCCTTTCGTGCACGTCTCCCTCTGCTCTCATCTGTTTTCGGGCTGCTTCTTTTCTTTCCCTGCTTCACGCTTCTCCAGCTTTTCTCTCTGTCCTTGTCTCATCTTTTCTTCAGCCGCGGTTGCTTCTGAGCTCTCCCTGACTCCCCCTCTGCTTTTTCTTTTCTTTTCGGTCTGCTGCCTCTGTTCCATTTTTCTTCGAATGCCTGCTGCTTCTATTTCATTTCTTCGGGTGACTCTGCTCCCTTGGTTTCCTTTTTTCTTTTCGGTCTGCGGCTGCTGCTCCCTACTCCTTTCTTTTTCCGCTGCTGCTGCTCCCGTCTTTTTCTCCTGCGGTGTCTGCTACCTCTGTTTTTCTTTTCTCTGCTCCTCATCTCTTTTCCATTTCGTCTGCCCTCTCCTCTGCTTCCTTCTGAGGCCGCTCTGGCCTCATCAGCCTGAGCCCTAATTTTAGGGCTCAGGTTCCTTTTAGGGTTCCTAACTTTTTTTTTAATTAATTAATTTTAAATTTTTGTATCACTTTATTTTAATGCAAAAAAAAGTTTTTTTTATCTTTTTTCTCTTTTTTTTTCAAGATTCCGTTGGAGGATCAATTTAAATGAACTTCAATCAAATTAATTTCTTTTAGTTTTTTTTCTTAGTATTTTTTTTATTATTTTTTTGTTTGTTTTATATTATTTTTTTTAAAAGAAAATTTGCATCAATTTTAAATTAAACATTTTTTATTATTTTTCTTGTATAAAGGTCAGACAAAATGAGGTGTTCACAGATACCATCTCTAAAAATCAATTTGGTGCAATTTCCAAAATGAATCCCATTTAATTTTCTTTGTCTCATACGTCTAATTAAATAATTAATATCCTCACTTTGTTTTGCCTTTTGTAAATGTATTCTTTATTTTATTTTCTATTTATCTTTCTCAAAAATTATTCTATTTACAAGATATTTGAAGCAACAGAGTTATTGACGAGAGATTTAAAAGAGCAGGTTTTCTATGTGTGGATAGAAAAACCAACATTGCAATAAATCCTAAAGCTAGTGTGTCACACTTGAAAATACGATGTGGATAGCATGAAAAATCAAGAAAAGGAAGAATCGACCTTCAAGATAGAAGTCGGTTCTTGAGGAGTCGCCACTAAAATTTTAAGGAGAGTTTTGAAAAACCAAATAAAAAGGGAAATGATGGTCTGCGAATCAGAGTTGACTTTGAGAGTATGATTGTGAGTGGAGAATGTGTTAGGCACCTCCACAACACCCGTTCCTAAGAACAGCTACTTTAAGTTGATCATGCAATTTTTATGACTTTTTAAAAAATATTTGAATTGCCCTTTAACCATTCACATGTAAAAATAAATATAAAAATAAGGGAAAATGTAAAAATGAAAATAAAAATAAGAGAAAATGTAAAAATGAAAATAAAGATTAAAATGAAAATATGAGAAGTTGGGAAAAATAAAATAAGAGGAAAATATTATTTATTTATAAGAACGGACTTGACCTAGAATTAGAGTATGAGACTTACGTACCCTACGATAGGGATCAAAGTCGATATAGTTCGAACTTAAAAATATGCGTTACTTGATTGGTATATTTTTTTATTAAAAAAAATTCTTTTGAAAGGAAAAAATTTAGAGGAAATAATTTTTTTTTATTATTATACATTTTTTAACAACTAGGATTTATAGTGACTTTATTACTCACAACTCACTGATTGATACCTAAGCGCCTACGGTGTTACCACTCAGAACTCAAAGATAAAAAGGCTTAAGGGCCAAAATTGGGAAAAATAAATTTTGCATAAATCACTTGTATTTCCTTATATTAGATTATAAAATTAAATACAACCATGCCAACATATTTTTATAAAAAGAAAAGTGATAAAAGGAATTAAAAATATAACTTATATATATATATATTATTTATTTATTTATTTTAGAAAAAGAATTAACCAGAATCTATGGTGACTTTATCACTCACAACTCACTAATTGATATCTAAGTGCCCACGGTGTTACCGCTAAGAGTTCAAAGATAAAAAAAAAATGTTTGAAGTAGAGGGCTTTTATTTTAATTTTTTTATCATTTATATATATATATATTACTTTTAATAAAGAAAAATTCATTAGCACCCATAAATATTAAAAAAAAAAAACATAGCCAACATATATATATATATATATATACCATGACAAATCCTTACTTAGTCTTTTGGGATAAACTCTAAAGATCTCTTTTTTTTCTTCCTTTTTTTTATGTAAATTATCTTTTCAAAAAAATATTTTTCTTCTTTTTCTTTTTTTGGGCATTAAATAAATAACACCTCCAATAAAGCTCTCATGGAGACATAATCACTAAAAATACAAAAAAAAGGGATGAGAAAACAACTTGAAGCATATGATCACAGTAACATCACACATTTTGAGCTTGACCTTTTAAACATTCTTTCAACCTTTTAACACTTTAGAGTCATGAATGAAGCATATTAATGTTTTTAACAAAATATCATTTCCATTTAATAGCATCCAAGTCAAACTAAAGCATAAAGATGCTGTCATTGCCATTTATCCAATATACATATGCAAGTTAGAGCTAAAACCCAACACTTCCAAAGCTACATTGAGGGAATAAGGCAGGGGATTCATCATCAAACTCCACCATCAGTGTGTAGTTAAACAGAAAATAAAAAGGGAAAGCAAAAAGTCACAGTGATAAACTCTTAACTCCAAACTCTCTTCAACATTTTGTTAAATACCCAACACAAGTTTTACATAGCAAGGTCCTTGTTGCAACATCACTGAAGCATATAATCCAACACACAACATCATTCAAATTTCATCAAGCTCCTTACACCAACAGGGACAAACATCTATAGATTTTTTGTTTTGTTTTTTTTTCTTTGTTAAACAAATAACACCTCCAATAAAGCTCTCATGGAAATATAATCACCAAAAATACAAAAAAAAGGGATGAGGAAAAAAAAACTTGATGCATATGGTCACAATAACATCACACAGATATTAATGCTTTCATCAAAAACCCATTTCCGATTAGTGGCATCCTAGTCAAACTAAAGCATAAATATGCTGCCATTGCCATTTACCCAGTATACATATGCAAGCAAGAACTAAAATCCAACACTTCCAAAGCTACATTGAGGGAACAGGGCATAGGATTCATCATCAAACTCCACCATCAGTATGTATTCAAACAGAAAATAAAAAGGGAAAGTAAGAAGTTACAGCAATAAACTCTTAACTCCAAACTCTCTTCAACATTTTGTCAAATACCCAACACACATTTACACAACATCACTGAAGCATATAATCCAATACACAGCATCATTCAAATTTTCATCAAGCTCCTTACGCCAACAAGAACAAACATCTACAGATTTACAAAACATCTACAGATTCTCAAGAAATTTAACCTCCTAAAAGCCACATCAGAGTTCGATAGTAAAGAAGTTGCCCCTGAGTATCAAGATGCATCCTGTTTCTTCCGACTTCCCCATTCCTTGCTTCTTCTTCTCTCTTTTTTTTAAAAACTCTCCCTTTTTTCCTCTTGGCCTTCTCTCCATTTATAGCCTCAAGCCGTTGACTTCTGATGAGCGCACCCATCAGATTACTCAGTATTTTCTCAATTAAAATTACCTACTTGATTCTCACGCTTTTGGCTCTTTCTCCATTCTTGTCATTATTTAGTCTAATGTCCCTGCTATCTTGCTTTTCTGCCCTACACTATATTATTTTTCTTGCAGCAATTGATAATAGGAAAAGGACTTGAGGGCGTGGTCATTCAACGGGATTCTGCGATTCCTTCTTCACTGATGGCTCCCTTCGTATCTTTCACCTTTCTTTCTTCCTGCCTTTCTCCTTGCTGAAACATTTAAACATGAAAAGGGAAAGAAAGAGAGGATTAGGCTCTTATTAGGTCCGATTGCTTGAGTTGTAGCATTTTGACCCTTCTATTTCCTTGCATCTCTGCTTTCTTTCTTTCTGCCACTGCGTCCCAACACTCAAACATAAGAAAGGAAAAGGTGATTAGGATTTAGACTCAGGAGCTTAAGTGCAGTGTTTAGTCCCCAACCTTTCTTTCTTTTTTTTTCTTTTTTTTTATATTACTTTTTGTATCTTCTTTCCTTTTTCATTTTTTGTTCTTGGAACCCTTTTTTTTCTTTTTAAATGAAAGACATTTTTCTATGATCCAAAAGAAAGAAAAAAAAAATGAACGTACGTTCTTCTTCTCTCTTTTTTCTTTATTTTTAATTTTTATTTACTTTTTTAAAGTAATTTAAAAAGGAATTAAATCAATTGAGAAACCTAAAGAGGTTTTTTTCTTTCTTCTAATTCAAATGAGATAATTAAACTTTCTAACACTTAAATCTTGAAAAGATTTTCCTCTTCCTTTTTTGTTTCTTCCCCTTTTCTTTTTTTTTTAATATAAAGATATATTTATCATTCAGGAAAAGGGGTTTTGCTCTTTTTTTTTTATTTTTTTAAATCCCACAAGAAAAAGATTGAATTTGGATAAGGATCCTAAAAAAAGGAATAAGATTTTCTTTTTTTCCTTTTTAAAGCTAAAAGATAGGATTTTTCTTTTTCAGAATTTTAAAAGAAAGGAAATTTTTGTTTTTTTTTTGTTTTTAAAATCCTAAAGAAAAGGGATTGGATTTGAATAAGAATTTTAAAAGAAAGAAGTAAGATTTTTTTTCTTTTTAAGACTAAAAGATATGATTTTTA
Organism: Adenanthera pavonina; assembly: GCA_026686845.1. NCBI lineage: Eukaryota > Viridiplantae > Streptophyta > Magnoliopsida > Fabales > Fabaceae > Adenanthera > Adenanthera pavonina. The sequence continues at coordinate 43,186,141 of JAIVEN010000001.1, read as the reverse complement.
TTTTTAAGAATTCTAAAAGAAAGGAAATTAATTTTTTATCTTTTATTTTTTTTTTTGAAAGCCCTAAAGAAAAGGGATTGGATTTGGAGAATGATTTTTTGGATTTTTCTTTAATTTCAGAAAACTTGTATTCAAATTAAAGTTAAAAGGAAAATTTGCATCTTCTTTTTTTTTTCTTAATTTTTTTTGTAAATACCCAAATAAAATACGGTGTTCATATAGTGCAATTCAATTTTTTACTAAGATTTCAACACCTCAGGACTCTCACTAACTCTATCTAACTCATTACAAAAATTTTTCCTAAAGCTAGCGCAATTCTTTCTTAAATCTATCTTTAGAGATAGCCTACTATCACCTCAATTGATAGTAGAGGCTTATTACATCAGCCAGGCAGGTACATTTCTTACCAAGCTAGTTAATTTTTCAGAATTTAATTTTTTTATTCATATTATTTAAATATTTATACAGGGGTTCATAACGAAACATCAAATAATGGATTTTATGAAAATATTGAGAATGCTTGGATTTACTCTCAACTTAAATCATTCTATATATTATGATATTTTGATATGGAATTGAACATGACATTCCATATTGGATCTTAAAGAATGCATGAGACTTTATAACATCCCGATTTTTAGAATTAAGTAAAAATGTGATTTAATTATCATGACTATATTTAAAAGGCAATTATGATATGCCTAAATGATGATTATGATGTGTTTAAAAAAGATAAGCATAGAGTGCCCCATATGAATGTAAGAAAAGTATGGTTGAAAAAGATGTGGTATTAAAATGATAAATGAATATCACTAGGGGTGAAATAGTCATTTTACATGTTGGGTCCTCAATTATAATCCAGTCAAAATATTGGGTCCTTAAGTATAATTATCCAAAATTTTGGATCCTTTCTAATAATTTTTAGAAACTTCTAAATTTGCAATATTGATGTGAAAATGGACATTATGACATGGTGAATCCAATAAAATAATGTGTTGAATTCACATGAATCGATTTTAAAAAAAAGACTATAGAACCTGATAGAAATTTTACAGGAAAAGAAAAAGTACTATAAGCCCAAAGTATTGATAAAGTAAAATAGAAAAGTATGTGAGCTCCACAAAAGGTACAGTTTGTGACACGATAAACAAGTTAAATATAGATCCAAATCTACTTTATTTCCTATATAAAATAAAGTACAAATAATATTAAAAATACTTCAAAAGTATTTTTAACTCTTTAGATAAAAAATAATCAGTTCAAAATATATCTGGATTAGAAACAATATGTAGTATAAAGAACACTTTCACCAAAATTATGGTATTTGATATAAGGAATATTTTAATATTTGGAAGGCTTTAGAAAGCCAACTCAAGTAAGTAACTAGTTTTGGCTATAATTCTTCAAGACACTTGGATGATTTTTGTAGCAATATGAAGTCTTTATATTCCCTCCCTCTTGGATGAAATATGGCAGCAAATAGAGAAAGAAAATGTTGAAAATAAGTGAGAGGAACAAAGGAGGAAGAAGGAAGAAGAAGGAAAAAAGGAAGGAGCAAAAGCTTGAAGGCAAGGAAAGCAAGTTAAAGATAAGGTTCCTCTTTTTACTTTTCCATTTGGCATAAGTTTGGTTAGGGTTTTGAAAACTCTTTTCCTTCCCCAAGCTTCTTTATGTTTCGGCCAAGATGGGTATTGACCGAGAGAAGATGTTCTTTTGAAAGCAAAGTAAGAGAAAGCATATAAATGATGAAAGAAACAAGGTTTGCATGACTTTGATGGAGGAAATCATAAAATTATTTCTCTTGCTCATTCAAGAGGGAGTTTTGGCCAAGGTTCTAGTGGCCTTAAGCTTGGAATTTTATGAATCTAATTGTAAAAGTAGATTCCTCATGCAAAAATTAGTAAATGAGAGGTAAGGGTTTCAAGTTTAAACCAAAGACAAAAAATATGAATTTTTGAGCTATATAATTCAGCCAAGGGAAAGGCAACCTTAGAGTTGTAATTTGATTATTCTAATGATTTCAATAAGTTTCTAGGGTCTATATTAGTCAAGAAAGGTTAAGGGTTTAAGCCAAATAGCTAGTATGCAAAATAAGGAAAGTTAGGGTTCAAGTGAACCTTAAATGAGTTCTTAATAAGTTAACTTAACATGGTTCTAATGTTGTTTTTAGGCGTGAAAGTGGTAAGGAAGTGATTGAGAAATGATTCAAGTAAATGAAATCCAAGTTTGAAGTATCAAAATTAAAGTTCCCAGGTAGTATTACTTGCCTTACTTTTATGTTATTACATAATGTTTAAACATGTTTTGTGATATGATAATATTGCCATATTATTGCTATGATTGTTTTCTTAATTGACTGGTTGTTTTGATGAGGACTTTGCCTAGGATGTCCTATTTTTAAACCATTATATTACCAAAATTTTTCTAACTAACATGGTATTTTCATACATTTTTAATGAATTGTGCAATGCTATGAATGTTTTTAATGTTATGTAATGATGTATTATTATTGTAAATATACTATTGAGATGCACAATCTCATCCTCCCAAGTTCTAACCATGCTAGGTATGCAAAGCAAAGGATGAAGGCTAAATAAGGAGGAAGTGATGAAAAGTAAGTTAATGATTATGTTATAATGTTACTGATGAAGCATGCTATGTATATTACATTATGGTTATGTATAAATGACATATTGTGATGCCATATGATGTATAGTAAAGCATGCTAGTTGATGTGGAATTATGAAATGAAATTAGAAGAGGAGATTATAGATGATCTTTTACTGACAAATGATGTTATATGAATGTTTCAAAGAAGTTAAGAATGTATGATTCAAAGTAATGTCATGCTAATGTTAGAATATGATTTCTCTAAGTAATGCATGATATAATGAAAGTAAATGAGTCAAAGTATGATTTCTCTAATTAGAGAATATGATGTGCTTTATGATGAAATAAATTATGCATAAGTTGGCTAAGTAAAAAATGTGTTATGGCTCATCAAAGTGAGAAGCTAAAACTATATAGTTGTTGGAAGCTGTAATTTTACTGTAAACACTATTAGATTTTAAAGACGGTATAAAATCATACAATACTCCAAAAATTCATTCAATTGCATGTATAGAAAGACTTATGTTTTATGAGCAATATGACACTTGTTTAATGTAATTGGAGTTATACCATAAAAGATATACATGTTTTCTCAATATTAGTATAGTAAATGATTATTCTGATTCTTGATGGTTCATAATGATGCCTTACTCTGTAAAAGTTAAATAAATGTACAAATTAAATATGTATAGAAAGTAGATATGTAAGGCTTTCAATTGGTACAAAGAATAAATGAAATAGCTTCGGGAATTATAAGATATGGATTTATAAATCTATGAATTAGAATTTGGATTGAAATTGGAAGCAGAAATTGAATAGTTAATTTGGACAAATAAACTAGTTAATTTAGACAAATAAACTATATAAATTGGCATGTCCAAATTCCAATTTCATATTTTTTCTATAAAATTCAAGATGTGAAGGATTAATCATAGTAAAAAGATTTTTGTACATTTAATTATGATTTTTTCAAATCTGCTGCACAATAATATGAATAGGGCATGAAAACATAATTTTACAGTTTTGAGATTTCTAATTGGTTCACGTCTTCAATGAACCTCTTTTTACTTCCGAATGTGACAATATTCATGGGAAATGTATCTAAAGATGAAGTGTTACAAACTCCAAATGGAAGAATAAGGATATGCAAGATTGCAAAGAAATATTTCTCCAAAATGTGGATTATTTGACATTGCAGTTAAACCGGTTATTTAATTAGCATCTTCTATTCCTGTTGTACTAATAGCTTGCTCAATTACTGCAGGGCATGGTGGGTACAAGGATAGAGAGAAGAATTTAGATGATCGAGAAAACCTAATATCGAGTCACTAAATTAATAAGCTCTAAATAAGTAGTTTTCATTATATTTATAACAATTAATAATTTTGTTTAAACGATACAAATGATGTTTTAAATTTGTAACAAGTGACACCCTAATTTAGTAATATTTCATATTATCATATTATTTTATTTATTTATATCTTTAAATTTTAATTTTATTTGATTTTATTTAACTCAATATAAATTGAATTCAATATATATTTGATTTAGTAAATTTTTTTTTAAATTTGATTGTCTTTGTGCGTATTGTAAGCAGTGTATAACACAATTCTCCACCTGTTTTTTTTTCCTCAACACCATAATTCATCTATATTAACAATAAAGATAGATTATATTAACTAATCTTATTTTTATAAAACATATAATATTATATTTAGATGCAATTATATATATATATGAATATATTATATATAATTAGTTTTCTGAAATCAAAATACAATAGATTTATTTGACATTCTAAAATTAACGTAATAATTTCTCCATCTTTTGGTTAGCTTGTAACATACTGTATTATAAGCAAGTTATGCCAAGTTGCCAATCATGGTATGTGACAATTTAAGCTAATTTATTTTGATGGCAAAAAAAAAAGCTAATTTATTTTCAAATTGAATTCGACGACGTCGTTGCTGCATAAGAAAATCAGAAGATTTTTTAACGTGGGTACAAGTAACAATTCTCATGGACCACAAAAAAAAAATTGTAGATAGAATAGACAAGCTAGCTGATTTTTTTGGATGAGCCATTAATCCTTAACCACACAAAAAAAGCCCCGATATATCCACAGGGCATTCCACGTGGACAACCAAACTGGATGGCCATATTCCACGTGGACCAATACCAAGCGAAGCTAGCAGCGTCACCCAATAAGAATCCACATTTGGATTTTCCCACATCCCCCTCCTTCTCTCATATATTTTGTCTTCCAATCATCCCCATCATTCTCAGCTCTCGTCTCTTCTCTTCACAAAGTCTGAGAATCAATGGCTTCCAACACATTGATGAGCTATGGCATTGCCACTGCCTCTGCCTTCCCCTCCATGCTTTCTTCCTCTAAATCTAAATTCGCCTCCGCAACTCCCCTTCCCGGCGGTTCCTCCGCAGCTTCTTCTCGCTTCACCATGACCGCCGACTGGATGCCCGGCCAGCCCCGACCTCCTTACCTGGATGGTTCAGCTCCTGGGTATGCTCCAATTTTCCATTTTCTTCCCGATAAAGAATTTTCAGTTTATATTTGATATGGATCGAAAGCCTCTTTAGTCTCCAAAAGATCATCAACAATGATGGATTTGAGTAGTTTTAGCTCAGTATGTCGACTACTGGCTTTGGTTTGGACGATGAGAATTGTGTTTTGATTTGTTTCAGTGACTTCGGATTCGATCCTCTTCGTCTTGGAGAAGTGCCTGAGAATCTTGAGAGATACAAAGAATCAGAGCTCATTCACTGCCGATGGGCCATGCTTGCTGTGGTAAGCTTTCACTTTGAAGCAGAAACAACTGTTTCTTGTATCTTCAAATACAAAAGAGCTTTTTTTCTTAGTGTATTTTTTTCCCCCTTTTCCACCCCAAATTTTTTGCTCAAAATGTTTAGCCCTTCAGAATTCGAGTTAGGGTCATGGAATAAAACTCTTGTCTCATCAATATAATCATATTTATAATATGAATGTATATATATGTGCCTAAATTTTGCAGCCAGGGATATTGGTACCAGAGGCTTTGGGGTTAGGAAACTGGGTACAAGCTCAGGAATGGGCAGCAAAGCCAGGAGGTCAAGCCACTTACCTAGGGAACCCAGTTCCATGGGGCACCCTCCCCACCATTTTGGTCATTGAATTTCTGGCCATCGCCTTCGTGGAGCACCAACGCAGCATCGAGAAAGACCCCGAGAAGAAGAAGTACCCTGGTGGTGCTTTTGACCCTCTTGGCTACTCCAAGGACCCTGTCAAGTTCCAAGAATACAAAGTCAAAGAAGTTAAAAATGGTTAGCATTAATCATTCTCTCTCTCTCTCTCTCTCTCTACATGGCTTATGAACAGCGTGACTTATTCGATGATGTTTAACGTGTGATAGGGCGTCTTGCTCTGTTGGCATTTGTGGGGATCTGCGTTCAGCAATCGGCGTACCCAGGAACAGGGCCTTTGGAGAACTTGGCTACACACTTGGCTGATCCATGGCACAACAACATTGGGGATATCATCATTCCCAGATCTCTTTCGCCCTGAAACTTGTGAGTCTTATGTTGTACCAGCAGCATTGTAATGTTGTCATAAATGATCATGACATTTGCTGTAATTAACCTTAGAGATTCTGTGTTTCAAAACTCTCTCATACATGTATGTATGTATGTAGTGATCTTTCTTGCTGTGTGGTAAACCAACTTCCGAGTCTGCCAGACGGTGTTATTAGGCCATTCAATGTGACGGATTTTTCATAATGTCGCTGCATAATTATTGTGAATTGCATATTCATTAATCTAATCTAATGCTCGGTAAAGTTATAGTGAATATAGAAAATTATAAAAAGAAAACTGATGTACTGTGTTAAATGGGAAGATGAGGACCTGTGACCTGTGTTTGTTTTCTTTCTCTTTCTCTCTCCCTTTTTTTTTTTTAAATCATTGATACTATGAATTATGGAGTTAGTTCTCATTTGTATTGACTGGATTTTCCCATTAGAAAGGATAACTTGAAACCTTAAATGGCCTATGGTCTCGACTTCAGTCTACAATATTGAGAAGTACGTAAATGGAAGGTAACAACTGCAAATAGCATATTGATATGTGACGAAGAAATAAATTTAGATTCTTTTATATATACATATATATTTATCTTATTGAGAGTACATGACGAGAAAACTACTATAGTATGTATTTCTCATCTCCTGTTTCAAACTAGTCCTCTCAAGCCATATTAAATGTCAACCAAAAACTAGTTGTCTTTAGCTATATTAAATTTCAACTAACTTGGATTAAACTAAACGAGACCACAAGACGGCAAAGTACTTTTAGCAAATATTTAATATAGCTTCAAACTCAAAAATTCAATGACTAGTTGCTCAAACAATATAGCATAACAATGAAATTGGAGCAGCAGCATCCTTCGATTAATCTCTCCTCTGCCTTGTACCTTATTCAATTCCTCTTTATTCATTTTGGACTAACGATAGGCCAACAACAATAATGTTTATCCATGAGCACTCAGATCCACCCCATTTTTTTCTCTTCATACATCCTTTCGTATACAATCTCTTCAATCTAATTGATTTGAATGGTAAAAATTTAATTATGATATTAAATTAAATATATTATTCATTTAATTACCACCATAATAAGTATTGTGATATTCTTTTAAGAGCATTCCACTCATAATAACAAGTTAGAAAATAATTCGTGTGATGCATGAATTGTTTCAACCATTAAATTTAAATATTAAATCCTATAATTGCAAATCCTACCATCTCATATAAACATTTTTTTTAATCAAAATCTCATCTAAACATTAATGTGTAGGCACTATACTTTTTAAATAAATTCATATTACATTGAATTACATCTCTATTAATTGTCTAATGCTATATTCTTCTCTATGTACCATCCTTTATTTGATATCCTATATTTATCTTGAAAATATATTATTATTAATAAAAGCAGTGGAATTGATTGCTTTCAATATGTGTTTAGAATACCCGCAATCAAATAGACATGGTGAAGTTGGAATGAGCAAACCATATAGACTATGAGTCATGTAATTACTTACAACTTCAAATAATTTGAGATTTTTATACTTGTCAAGAATTTATTGAACTTATAAAATTTGATTACTTAATTTATTTATTTTTATTAGTAATTAAGATAAATTAATGTTCTAAAATTAAATATGGAGCTATTCTTTTCTTTTTTGAATGGTTGTTATAACTTGTATGATAGGTAAAATGAAAGTTATAAACTCCAGATAATGTAAATATACTTAAAATTATGATTTTAAATATTAGTAAAAAATTGGGTGAATTATACATTTAATTCAAAAGAAAATGACAATTATGATTTAGAATTTTTTTTAAAAAAATATTATTATAGTATAAACCAAAAAGCCATAAGACATTTTCTTTTGGATTAAAGGTATAATTCACCCAATTTATTACTAATATTTAAAATTATAATTGTAAATATATTTAGAAATTTTTTTAAAAAAATATTATCACAGTACAAAACTAAAGAGTCATAGAATGCTTATGTATAGGTGCATAGAAATGAATTAATTATAATTTCTTTAAAATTATTAAAGAAAAATAATATGGCATTCATTAGTCAATTTAATTAGGGTTGTACATGTAAACTCGCGGCCTGATTCAACCCTGTTTTATTAGGCCAATTAGGCCGGGTCGGGTTTCGAACTAACCATGGTTTATTCAGCTTGACCTGTAATATATATATATATATTTTAAAAAATTATATTATTTTGTATATATTAATTGATTTTATAAGATATTTTTCTCAATATATCTTATGTAATACATTTATTATATGATTATTATGAAAAACTTTTTAAGATTTTGATATTTTAATTTTATTTAAATTTTAAATTATTTTTTAATCTAATATTATGTGAAAATAATGTATAGTTGTAAATATTTATAATGTTTTAAAAAATTAATTTCTATCCTAATATTATTTTTCAAAGAAATATATTTTTACACAAATAATTATATTTTTTTATTAATAGATAAATTTATTTTTTATTTTATTTTTTAATATTTTAAAAAATTATTTGGTACTGGGTCGGCTTGACCTCTACCTGGTACTTAGCCTGATTTTACCCAAATATCATCAGGCCAAGCATCAAGCCGGAAGTGAAACCTAATCTAACCCGACCTATGCACACCCCTAAATTTAATCAAGAATAAATGTGGTGCCATTAATTTGGAATTTAAATAATTGTCCATCCATATTCTATTAATTTATAGATAAAAATTACATCATAATAATTAATATGAATATGAAAATGTAAGAAAGAATTAAAATATCGATATTCTATATACATATTTATCTATGTATATATACTTTCTCTATTCCTAATAAGTGATATTTCAAACAATTTAAAAATAATTCTAAAAAGATTGACATTTTAAATTAGGAGTCCAGAGTCAAATAGTTTCAATTTATGAAAAGAAAATTATACAATTTGTGCATGAATTATTTTCCAGTTTTGAAAAAGTGCTATTATCGGTGTTAAAAAGAAAGAAAGAAAAAGAGTTATTACCAGCATTCTTGGGGAGGTTTAGTTAGTTCAATGTCAATAAGTTTGGATATAATTTATGAGTTTAAATATATTTATATAATGTTAATTAACAAAACTATAACTAATTCAAATTAATTTGTAAATTGGAATGCCATTTTAAAATTAAAACTATATATAGAGAATTTCAAATTTCAAAATGTAATAATGGCATAATATATATTCATTATCCAATCAGCAATAAATTTTAAAATTTAAATTATTTTATTGAAATTATAACATTAATGGCTATAAAATGACATTATAGTAACCAACCCAAAGAAGAGGAAAAAAAAAAGCGTAAAATAAAGTGGCATGAGCCATGAGGATATGACAAACTTAAAAACCAAAAGACGCATTATATAGCATTCTACATAAACAGACATTAAATCAGAGTTAATGCAGTATTAATACTTTTCACTTTTAATTATATATATATATAATACATAGATGTAGACTATCAAATCAAATATATTGTCCATACATAAACTCTTTTCTCAACCACTTCAATCTATATATAATTAAAAGTAGAATGAAAATGTACTGTACATTAGCCATGAACAGTGTTACTCCATTCATTGGGCTCCATGCCCCTTTTTCTTTTCTTTTTTTCATTTTCTTATTTTTTAACTGAGTTTATTTTTTTCCTTATTCATTCATTTTTCTTTTATAAGTTGAATTTATCTTTTTCCATTATTTTAAATGGGGCCCACATTTTTTTTTATTTTTTCAATCTATATTAATTTTAATTAATATTATTTGATATCATTTTTTTATAGGAGGAGTTAATAATGAGATTTTTTTTAATTCAATATATTTTAATACTAAATAAAATGTCCTTATGTCCGCGCATGTATCCATGTCCCTAGCAGCGGGGGAGAAAAATCTAGTTATGATCAATGAAAGAAATTGTGTAATGAGCGCAAAGACTATGATTGTTTTTCTTTTTTCTTTTTCTTTTACCACCAAAGACTAGAAGGGTGAGTTCCTGCAAGATGTGTATGTGTGTATATGAAGCAAGGACCTTGAGTGGGATAAATTTTTTTGTTCTCACAATTTTTTATTTTGTATTTTGTCATAAAAGTAATTTTTATAATATATTATTTATATAAAATGTTTTTCAAACTTTTAGACTAAGCTAAATGAAATTGACTGACAAGATTTTGTTTGCTTCTCTCTAAACCCTAGAAATATGCATTTTTAAAATTGGATCAATCATTCTTTAGTCGGAATATAATTAATTCGGAATTGAATTGAAATCAAATTGGTATAATTAAAAATATTATTTTATTTATACATTTCATATATAAAATATTGTGTGCATTAATATAAAAGATATAAAAATATAATGCTTAAATCTGATCAACTTTATTTAAGCAAGATTAAGGGTTCACAAACTGTGAACCATATGATTTATTTTGAACTCCATATAAATGTACGAGACCCACTCTCCTTGGATAAGTTGAAAAAACTCAAAACGATACAAGTGCAACTTTCTTTAAAAAAAAAAAAAAAAAAGCGATATGGGTTGGAAACTTGGAAGTTGAAACCATGCTAATTGTAAATTTTTCTGGGTCTGTTTAGTTTCCTAACAATACTCTATAAGCAGACTGTGAATGCCTTTCCTGAGTACTTGGGGGTCGCAAGTTAGAGACCCCAACCAACTTCCAAGTTCAGTTTGGGTACTTTATCACATGCCTCCAGCTTCACATTGAGATGAGGTAATTTGGACAATTCAAATTTAAAGTTTTTAAATTTAGTTTTTTAAAGAAAATAATAATTAAAAAATTATCTTTATTTTATATTCTACCTCTCTTAAAATCAACTGTATTAAAAATAAAAAAATTAAATTTGAACCATTCAATTTTAATTTAAATCCAATGTGTCGGTGTACTTCTGTGTGGATGCACAACATGCATTTTCCCACAAATCTAACAGTTTGTTCAGTCTAGGCTAAAAATTATGCCACATATGCCTCGTATCAAAACAACGTCGTTTTTATATCCTAGAGAGTGAATCCAGCCGTTGGCTTCACAAGAACTCAGCCATCCGATTCCCATACATGAACCCCACCACGTCACGTCCCCAGCCGCAAGCTCCTCCGTTCATCGTGTCCCACTACCGCTGTGTCATCTCTTCCGCTGAAATGACGGCGATGGGCATTTTGAAAATCATGATCTGTTTATATGCTATTTTTGGTGTAGTAGTATATATATATACCCCCATGCAATTTTGTATGGATTTGTCAGCTTTGTATGGGTAACATCTTATTTTATAGTAGTTTGCTATTCAATATCATGATTTTAATTGGACTGTTGTGCTGCAAAAATTGTGCGTATAAATGTTAATGGTGTTGAAGCAAACTTCCGCATGTGGTTAATTTTTCTTTTATCCTGGTGTTGGAGCAAATTTTTTTGGTTATGGCTTATTTTTTATAATTATTTTTTTAATATTTAATACTATTGGGTCATATTTAAACATTATCAAGTATAATTTAGAATAACATGTGATTTTTTCATCTATAAGACTTGAATTTAACACATTATTTGAGAAATATTGAGTCACTCACCATTTAACTCTACTATTATTAGTTGGTTAAGATTTATCCCCATGTTGAAACAAATTTCTGCATATATATTGGCTAAGCTTTTTTTTTTTTTTCCTTTGAAATCTTGTTAGCATGTTTTTTATTATATAAAGGAAAAAATATTTTAGATAAAATTGCAGTTGAGGTCCAATAAATAAATAAATATATATATATATATATATATATATTGATAATCATACATATATATGTACATATTTAGACTATGAAGGCTCAAAGCCCAAAACCAAAAATAATACCTCAAAGACAGAACAAAAGAATCAGCCGAAAAAGGATCTGAGTTGCTTCTTGGAGAGGTTCCTAGTTTCCTGGAACCATTTCTGCGATCTAATGTAATTGGGTTTATTACCCATTACGGTTGTCTTTGGGCTTTGCCCTTTTCTATTCAACAAAAACAAACACACACACACACACACACAACAAAAGAAACCAACGCATATGCCCAGTCACGCGTGTCCCAAGGCATGCCTCTAAGTATATTTTACTAATTAAAAAAAGTTGATAATTATGAATATTTTAAAATATTTTTATCTTAAGGGCACTATAATCATATTGTATAACTAAACATTAAAAAAAATATTCATAAAATATTCATTCTTTTTGTGACATATTTGTCACATTTCATTAAAAAAATATTCATAAAATATTCACTCTTTTTTGTGGCAAATTAAACATATTTGTCACATTACATCAAATTTTCAATTCCATTCTCATTCCTATTCATATTCTCATTTATATTTTCATCCCCATAAATTGATTCTGCAAATCAAATGAGGTTTCATGTCCTATAGAATCATGTTTGGTTGAAGGCAATGCCATTTTCTTTTCATTCCACACAGTAATTTTTCCATGTCACACAGGAACTCAACTAATGGAATGAGAAGCTAATTTGCAATTTACATTATTATCCTTGCATATTGTACGTCTCCTTCTCAGGTGGAACTCTGACGTTACTAATGAAAAGCAAAATGCATTCACTAGGCCACAAGCTCAATTGGAACTTTAGAAGTCACGAACTCTAGTTTTAAAATGCATATTCAAACAAAAAATTAAAAATTTCTTTTTTCACTTTTCATGTTGAAACAAAAATAAATTTTGAACCAGATCTAGAATTTTTTTTATTATTTCGGTTAATTAATTATTAATTTAATTATAAATATATTATTACTTTTATCCAAAATTTGAAAAAGCTTTCACAAATTTAAAAAGTTAAAAATGAAGATTTTTATTTTTTTAAGAATATGAAATAATATTCTTTGAATAATAAAAAAAATTAATAATTATAATTTTCATATATTTTACACTATGGGTATTATAGTCATTTAATCTTCCTTTTTCTATCTATATATTATTTTCATTCGTTTCTTTTTATGACATAGCAAACATATTTATTTAATTAACCAAAAATTATTCCTATCCTTATTTCTTCTTCAACAATATCAAGTTATCAACAATAAATCTTATTCCACTAAATAAGGTTAGCAACATCAATCGTATAATGCCATTAAACTCTCTTATTTCCATTCTCATTGAAAAAAAATACCACACCAAGGGATCTAAAGTTTGCACACTACACTATTAAATAAATAAATAAAAAGTAATAGAAAAAATGACCAAAAAAATTTTGCAAGTGAAATATATCAAATCAAAATTCAATGGTGTTAACTCAATTCCTGGAATTTTGAACGATAGATGAGATCATAGGTTAATATAGATGGTAAATAACATTATGAAAAACTCTATACCAACAGCAATGGGTAGCATTAAGTTTAGTGAAAGGGGTTAAAAGTATTTAAGTATGATGTCTCAAATTTGAGATTATTTGAATGTAGAAGATATCTTTGGGAGAGTTTCCTCTTAATTGAGGCTACTCTTTATAGCATCTAGATTAGATTTGTTGGGATAATAGTTTTAAGAAGATCTTGATATGGAGTGATTTAGTTCAAATCATTAATCTAATCAATCAGGATACTATTGATAATCACCCTTGGAATGACATTATAAATAGAATCAAGGAGCTCATCATTTGAGATTGGATGATTAGGATGAATCATATATTCGGAGAAGCTAATCAATGTGATTGGCCCATTTTTTGTTTTCCCAACAAATGGGTGCTAGTACTATAAAGATATTTCTACACAAGGGTTTTTTCCCTGCTCTCTCTTTCTAAGTGTATATTTGGATTAGTTTATCCATAATTAATTATAAGAATAAATGATTGGTTATAATTGATAAGTAATTATGTTAAAAATAATTTGTGTTTGAATATTTTTATCTCATAAGTAATTTTGAGAAAATGAATATGTATAGATATTGAGGGTTTAAGTGTATGTTTGAGAGTTTTATTTTGAATAAAATGGAGTGGAGTTGAATGACTAATGGTCTTTGACCATTATTTGGAAGAAAATTTTATAAAGAAATGAGATAACAAGTGATGGCTTCCTAAGTCACCCTTAGCCATCGTAAACTCAATTTTTTCTGTCCCTCCGAATTTGGAGGTCAATGATAGAATGACCTAATATTAATATCATAATTACAAAATTATCCTCATCCCTGTATAAACATGTATAGCACATATCACTCTCCTCTCGATTTCAGATTATTTGGAAGAGTTTTTTTATAAATGAATGAGATGACAAATGATAGCTTCCTAAGTCACTCTAGTAATCGTAAACTCAATTTTTTCTGTCTCTATGAATTGGGAGATCAGTGATAAAATGATCTAAGATTAATATTATAATTACAAAATTATCTTCACTCCTGTATAAACATGTATAGCACCTCTCACTCTCTTCTCGATTTTAGATTATTTTCTCTCCTCTCACTCTCTTTATTATATCATACTTGCTTTCTATTCTCGATACTATGTTGAATTTTTTTTCTAATATCTATTTTATATATAATATCATTTCTCTTTTCAACCCAAGTTATTTCATTATTTAATTAATGTGTGTTTAAAAATTCACTTAATAACTTTTTTTTGACAAATATTTAATTATAATTAAAAAAATAAACTTATTTTTCTTAAATTAAAAGTCACTGATAATTTTATTTGAATTAATTCATATGAGTAATATTGGAACAAAAATGTTATAATCTATTCAATTATATCTATTTTATATTAACTCTTAAATAGTGATTAAACAAAACCATTTCTTCCCTTCATGAAATTTTTAAATAGTGAAATATTATGTTCGGTTTCACTCAATTCCATTTCATATTATTTCATTAATAATCGTTCTATTTCATTATGTTATAAAATTTTAAATATACCCTAAATAATTATTAGATAAATAATAAAAAAAAGTAAAATAAATAATTAAGTGATCATAAAAAACGTGTGATTATGATCTCAAGAAAAACTCTAGCCTCTCCAAGAAAAAAAAAACAGAAAAATAAAAAAAGGAAGGCCACGTTTTGTTTCTGGGTTTAACAACGCCCGAAGTTTTATCTGATGGCTCTGGCCCTCATTTCCTTCTTAACTCTTTCTCCGCCATTCATTGATTGAACTCCTTTGAAGGTGTGAAGGATAAGTACTTTTCAACGTTGGAATTCTTGTATTTTTCATTTTTATGGTGTATAGTTTCGGATTCTCCCTTTGGATTAAAGCTTTGTTGTCTTTCTGGTGCAGCTTATAACAATCAAATGATTTGATGGAATATCCGGCTGCTGCTTCAGAAATGCCAAGCCTACCCTGTTTTCAACATCCCAGCAGGGTTTTCAACAATTCCAAGTATCTCTGCGTTTCGGTTCGTGTTAAATCCTTACGTAGTGTTGTACTGGGTACAAGCAATTCAGCCTTTGTGGATAGGCTCAACGTAATGAGTCAAGCACATACTGAAAGGTTATGGGCAATGCCTAGAAGAATTCCTGGTTTTAAAAGGACCAATTTAGAGTCTTATAGGGACAATACTGAAGAGGAGTCAGTAAATGTGAATAGCAAGGAGAGGATTAAGCAGTATTCATCATGGTTGCATACTTGTGCTTTCAAAGAATCTTTGAATGAGGGAAGGGCCGTACATGGGCACCAGATAAAGAATGGGGTGGACCCAGGTTCTCACTTTTGGATTTCACTTATTAATATGTATGCAAAATGTGGTTGTCCGGCTTGTGCACGACAGGTGCTTGCTAAAATGTCTGAACAAGATGTTGTATCTTGGACTGCAGTAATTCAAGGTTTTGTAGCACAAGGCAATGCCAGGGAAGGTATAAATTTGTTCTGTGAGATGCGTAGGGAAGGTATAAGGCCCAATGAGTTCACATTGGCCACTTGTTTGAGAGCCTGTTCTATGTGCTCAAACGTAGATTTTGGAAAACAAGTTAAAGCAGAAGCAATCAAGGTTGGCTTATTATCCGATTCATTTATTGGGTCTGCACTAGTTGACCTATATGCTAAATGTGGTGAAATGGGCCTCGCTGATAAGATCTTCTTTTGCATGCCTGAGCAGAACGAAGTTTTATGGAGTGTGTTGCTTAGTCGTCATGCTCAATTGGGGAATGGCAAAGAAGTTCTTAGATTGTTTGGCAAAATGCTAAAATCAGAAGTGAAGTTCAATAAATACATCTTGTCCAGTGTTCTAAAGGGTTGTGAGAATTCAGGGGACTTGAGAAATGGCCAGATTATGCATTGTTTGGCAATCAAAAGTGGTTTTGAACTAGATAATTTCTTGGCTTGCAATCTTATAGATATGTATTCGAAGTGTTTGCTGGTAGATGATGCGCTAAAACTTTTCTCTGTGATCAATGATCATGATATAGTGTCCTGGAGTGCTATGATCTCTTGCCTTGATCAGCAAGGGCGTTACAGAGAAGCAGCTGAGCTGTTTAACTTGATGAGACATATGGGTGTTCAGCCAAATCAATTTACTTTTGCAAGCGTTGTTAGTGCTTCCACTGAATTGGGGGACTTGAATTTTGGAGAAAGTATCCATGCTTGTATTCTGAAATATGGGTTTGAATCTGATATCTCAGTAAGTAACACCCTCATAAGGATGTACATGAAAAATGGCTGTGTGCATGATGGTGCCCGTGTATTTGAGGTGATGACAGGACCAGATCTTATCTCTTGGAATTCTTTGTTGTCTGGATATCATGATTATAATTGTTGTGAATCAGGGCCCAAAGCTTTCTATCAGATGCTTGTAGAAGGTTTTACACCCAATATGTATACGTTTATCAGCATTTTAAGGTCTTGCTCTAGCCACTCAGATTTAGGCTTTGGCAAGCAAGTTCATGCTCAGATTTTGAAAAACAACCTTAATGGTAATGACTATGTTGGGACAGCCCTTTTGGACTTGTATGCCAAATGTGGGTGTATGGAAGAATCACATGTAGCTTTTAATAGTTTGCTTAGTCGAAATGTCTTCACATGGACAGTAATTATCACTGGTTCTGTCCAGAATGACCAAGCAGAGAAGGCTTTTGAATGCTTAAATCTAATGCAGAGAGAAGGCGTAAAGCCCAATGAGTTCACTCTTGCTAGTTGTATAAGTGGTTGTTCCCAAATAACTGCCACTGAAAGTGGAAGGCAGCTTCACTCAATGGTAATTAAGAGTGGACATCTACCTGATATGTTTGTTTCCAGTGCCCTCGTTGATTTGTATGCAAAATGTGGGTGCATTGAAGATGCTGAGATTATATTCAAGGGCTTGGTTAGACATGATACAATTTTGTGGAACACTATGATATGTGGGTTTTCTCTGCATGGTCAGGGAGAGAAGGCCCTTGAGACCTTTGAAGAAATGAAAGATAACAACTACCTGCCTGATGAAGTTACCTTTGTAGGTGTCCTTTCGGCATGCAGTCACACTGGTCTTGTTGAAGAAGGGAAACATTATTTCAATTCTATGGGCAGCTTTTATGGCATAAGTCCTACGGATGAGCATTATGCTTGTATGGTTGACATTCTCAGCCGTGCTGGAAGATTTGATGAAGTTGAAAGGTTTATTGAGGAGATGAAACTGACATCTAATGCCCTAATTTGGGAGACCATTCTGGGTGCATGTACAAAACACAGAAACATTAAAGTTGGTGAAAGAGCAGCAGAGAAGATATGTGAGCTTAAACCTGAGACAGACTCAAATTACATATTGCTTTCTAACATTTTTGCTGGCAAAGGTAAGTGGACAGAGGTCAAAAAAGTGAGGGCCTTGATGTCTAGCCAGGGTGTGAAAAAGGAACCTGGATGTAGTTGGGTAGAGATTGACAATAAAGTACATGTCTTTGTGTCTGATGGAGGACACCCAAGTATCCAGGAAATTCATTTGAAATTGGAAGAGCTTGATCGAAAACTCAGATCAGTGGGTTATGTACCAGAAATAGAACATGTGCTTCATAACGTCCCTGACGAAGAGAAGAAGGATTATCTTATTCATCATAGTGAAAGGCTGGCTCTTGCGTTTGCACTTTTGAGCACTACTCCAGTGAAACAGATCCGGATTTTTAAAAACCTCCGCATCTGTGGTGATTGCCATAATTTTATGAAACTTGTCTCAGACATTACTAATAGAGAAATAGTTGTTCGTGATGTTAAACGGTTCCATCATTTCAAGGGTGGATATTGTTCTTGTCAGGACTATTGGTGATTTGGTTCCAAGTTCACCAAATTCACGTTCAAGTACTTCCCTATATCTTAAAGAACTACATGTACTCCTCTAAATCATTTAAATTGAGAAGTCATCCATAAACCTCTTGGAAGGTACTGACCACTGAGATTAATTCACATATCATGCATATGAACTCAAAGATGTCTTACTTTCTTTCTCTACGGCTTTCAGGGACGTTCGCAGCTATGCAAGCATTTAAGCACACTCATCAAACTTAAACAATGGAGAGAAGTCCTTAAGCATAATGATAGCCTATTCCCATGCTCAGGTATCGTAGTTTTTTCAATGTGGCACTCAAAACATTAATAGAATACAGCCTGTTTGATAGTTTAAATATCTTATGAAAATATGATAGAAGTAAATCAAAATCAAGATGAGTTGTATTAAGACCAAGGGATTCTACGTGCTTAATTGTAGTCAGTTTTAAAATTGCAGAAACAATGGATCTGGATTAGTTTGATCTTTAATTCTTTTACATTGTTGTGATGCTGTAGATGTCCATATGAGGCTCCTGTTTGAACACAGCGGCAAAAGTGTGCTGTACCTCCAATAAAGGAAAAAGGTGCTTTATGATAATTATAATGATCTCTTTTCTCGTAGTATGTGCATTGGAGTTTATATGCATCTTATCAAGCTATTAGTTTGTAGACAAATGCATATATAATTTGTGCAAGTGTTCTCTAGATTTAGATGGAACTACTGTGGAAATTAAGCTTTCACATGTGAACTCTTTTTCTGCATGTCTGATTTCAAGTAATGAAATTTAGTGTGTCAATGTTCTTTTCTTGTTTCCTATGCATTAATGATACTGGTTAGATTATGTGGCTTGCATGTGAATTATTTCATTTGTATTATCCAATATAGAGGCAATTGTTCAAAACGGGGGTGATATTATTTTGAATTATTCTTTTATCATATGCCACTAAATTTGATTTAGATACTGCTTCTACTATATTCTACTTATTTCTAGCTACATCAGTAGTGCAATGTGTTGTACATTAATTCATTTATCAGTTGTTAAGAGGTAGGAAAAATTTTGGAAAGTCTTCTAGGTTAAGAAAAAGTCGTTTGTGGTGAACTCTGTTAAAAGGGAGTAAGGATGATGGGAAATATAATTAGAGTTATTTTATGTTTTATTAATTTTATGTTTAGTAATTATCTTTATTTTAAAAGGTAGGGTTTTAGTTTAATTTGAATTAGGCTTTATCTTACCTTATCTTATTCAGGTTTAAATTAGTTTAAATTATTATTGTTGTTGTTTTTGTTGCTATTGAATGGCGGGTTTGGTGCGATGGTGGAGTCTCTCCACTGTGGCCTGGAGGTCTCGGGTTCGAATCAGCCTCCTTGCAAATCAAGGATAAGGCTGTCTAGGTACACCCTTCCCCAGACCCCACCATTGGTGTGGGAGCTTCGGCACTGGGTACGCCCTTTGTTGTTTTTGTTGCTGTTGCTGTTATCATCATCAAGGGTGCTATAGCCCTTAGGTTTTTCTCGTTGGGAGACCGTTTTGCCTGTTGAATAATATTGTGATTTTTACTGTCACATTCTCCCCCAATTTCTCTACTCTCTCCTTCTCCTTCCCCCTCTAACCCCTTTTGTCCTACATTAAAGGATTTGAAGATTTTTAAGTGAAGAAAAAAGTTCCTTGTAGCGCATGCAAAATAATTGGGTATGTTTTTGTTTGGTCATGGTATTGTATAGACAGAGGTTTAAAGGTTAGCTTAATAATGTCAAATTGTCAGAGTCCTTCAATAATGTATTTCTATTGGTCCCTTCCTTTCATCCCTTACTGTTGCTCTCTGCAACAACTTTCATCCATTGCAGGTTGATTGTTGAATTCTGAAGATAACGTTTGTTGTGATTTATGAAATCTCCAGTACATTAACTGACATTCTTGATCTGAAAAACTGCAAGAAGGAAAGAACCTGATCTTTGTTATGGGTTAATATGACTGGGATTTGTTTAATTTAGTTTCCTGCACAAATCCACATGCACAAAATATGAGAAGACAAATATTGGAAAGTTACAGCTGCAATTTAATTGGTTGAAATAGACCCTCATTGAGCTGTGGGGTGGAAGATTTCTTGAAAGATTCTAACTTGATGTTGTTCTGAGGGCTAATATTGTACCATCTTATGCACATGCATGCTTTTGGTCTGGAAAAATATTGCTCCCCTCAGTCCAAAATATAAATCATGTTTTAGAAACTTTACATGTACCAAGAAAAGAAGTTAAAAGTTGATTAACTAATTAGATTTGTCAAAAAAATTACAGTCATTTCCGTTATTTCCCCTATTGAGTGCATTAAATTTTGATGCTTTATCTCTCACTTTTAATTGAAGCCAAGGGCAAAACCCAAAAAAAATCATTAATACACCATACATTACCTAAACATGAAATATATTTTGGACTGAAGGGAGTATTTTGCTACTCTCTGCCCTTATAAGAGATTATGCTCAGATGAACCACTGCCTGCTAGAGAGTTCCCATTTTTGTGCCAAGAGACTTTCTGTGATAATTTGTTTATTTACAGTTGCCCCTCGTAACCTATCCTCAAAGAAACTGATAGCTTCAGTGAAATGGCAGCAGTCAGAGTATAAATTTATACGTCATACAAGGTTGTAAGATTCCTTTCTGAGTCTCCGTCTACCCTACCTCCGTTTTACTTATCTAGTTTCTCTATAATACAGAATAGTGCATGATCCATCGGTTGACAGGGTGGATTGCATATCTATCAAGAAGAGTGCATTATGATGGATCATGGATCGCAAGAATGCCTCCAATTGCTGGAAGATGTGGCTTTTATCCTTTAGTTTCATTGTAACAAAGTTTTTTACAAGGTTACATCTGCCTCAGCAATGATGTTTCTATGCCAAAATTCTGCAGGCAAGAAGTAAAAAGTGGATCCATTGTTGTTAAAGAAATGCAGATTTACTCATCCTTTCAATCTTTTCAATTTATCAAAGATGGGTACGTCACAACTAACTATAATGGATGTCCCATATTGAACAACACTCAAGACTTCAGATAGAACTTAATCCAACGTACTGGTATTTTGTGTAGATTCCTCTTGTGGCTCAGGTCATATTGATTACTGCTAATGACGCTTGGAAGAAACTGCCATAGTCAAGGTAGTGATTATCATTTTCATTTGTCAAGGACTACATGAATTGGACTTCATCTACTCATCAAAGTGATAATTCATCCTGGAAGGAATTAGGGACCTGCCAGATTTTCTACTGTTCTTGGATTATGGTGATGATGTTATAGTAAGTTTTCAGCCAGGCTGAGTTTTGTTGAATGATATCACTGTGATTTCCTGCCACTTTAATACGTTGGCATTTTGGGTTCTCTCAGGGAGGATCGTTTGTCCATTTTCCTTCCTTAAGGTTAACATCACAAAGATAAATATCGGTTATGTCACTCTGCAAATCCACCCTGCCTCATTTTCTAACATTGTAAAATTCCAATTAGTGGAGTGGAATATCAACTAAATTTTCATTGAAAGGAGTGGGTTGTTTCTCCCATCTCACTCTTTACGAAATCCCTAATCAAACCATCAGTTATGCACAACATGACCCTAATGAGATTAGGATCAGAGAACAGAGGTATTAGTATTATGAATCTAGGTTAGGTACAGGTTGTTATGGATCCACTTATGAATGATTAAGTACACTGTTTACACTCAACAAAGGAAAAATTCCATCCTGCAGAGAGAGAATTGTTGACAAAATTGAAGCGCTTGTTCTCTTCATTCTATTCTGTACTTCATCAAACTCATAAATTACCTGCAGGTTTGCATGAAGCATCACCATCAAATCAACCTGAGGTTAGATATGAGGTGAGCCTTGAATTATACTCTTTGGTGAATAACTATGTTTCTCAAAGCTTCTATGCTTTCCCAAATCTTTTGTATGGTGACATTCAAATAGTCTACTGTAGAACAGTGATTCCGCCATCATTGCTTTCATAGATAACGTTAATTGCCACACACTTTTGAAAGGTTTACAATTTTAAGAAGGATAACTTCATTAATTGAATACTATATATCATTGTTTCTGACCAGGTTAATGGTCATGGCATCATGTATTTTTTTTACCTGGATAAAGTTTCTCAAACTTTTGTGATTAAATTCTTCAATCAAAAGCTGGCCAAAAAAAAAAAAAGGATTCTTCAATCAAAAGATATCAACCCAATTATGTTGGGACAAGTTGTAAAATAAATCTTAACTTGTCGTGTTTATATTGAAGAGATTTGAAGTTTTCTCAATTTGATCTAGCATTGTTTTTTGGCAGGGAGAGGGCAATCCTAAAAGTTGAAAATTTCAATCATGTGGAAGAAGGTGGTGGATGCTCTGGAATAGTCCTCCTAAACATCAGTCCTCTACACGATATTCATATAACAACAAAACCTAGGTTTATTTTTTAAAATCATGTTAATCTAATAAATAATGACATGGATAATCTTAGTTAAATTAATAGCATGATCTCAATTTTATTTGAAGTTTCAAATTGTCTCCTTAAGTATGCAATGTCGTATGAATATTATAGATGTAAACATTTTGTTGATTTGAGATAAAGGTTAAGCTTTTCTTGGTAGTTTGGGTGGTTTTTATTAGTTTTCTTGGACTTCTGTGTGGGCTTTTGCTATTTGTTGCGTATGAAGTTGGTATAACAAACCCAATTTCTTAAAATATTTCAGGTGGTGGATCATCCTCTCTGTTATTCACAAAATCATGGAATTTTATAATACTTAAAATTATCGTTTAGGCAAGTTGCTTAGAGTTTGTTAGTTATCAATTGTTTCTTAGTGTGCAATGGACAACTAAGGAAGATTGGTTTAAATAGAATTGCGATGGGATTTCTAAAAGATAATCTTAGTTCTTATCTATATGATAGTGATTAGAGCTGGATAATATCTTTTTTCTTCTAACATGGATTTGAAATTTCACTTTTCTTGTATTGGAAAATTATGGATATTTTAGAGGGTCTTAATTTTGATTAGAGTTGGGTTAGGTATAGAAAGGTCAAGTTTGAAAGTGACCTGTCCATAATTCTTTGAAGTCTTCTCCCCCTTTAGACCAATTAATTGATCTCTATTATATGGGCCCCATTATATAGACAGTAAAAAGTATAAAAAAAATAAAATTAAAAAGTAACTTTAAAGGTTTTATTTTGTCACAAAGTAACTTTATAGGTTGAAAATGTTATTTGTATTTTTTAATAAAAATACTGAAAATTGAAAAACTAAGAAAATATTTTAAAAAAATGTAATAAATATGTTGTGTGAAAAATAAGAGAAATTATATAAAAAAAAAACATAAGAGAATAATAGGTACGGAGTTCTAGCGAAGCGAAAAGGATAGAATATTCATATATAAGTCATTGGGTCGTACAGGCTTATTAGATACTCCTATATAAATAATAAAACAAATATAAATATTATATATATTACGGTTTTTTTGGTAGAAAACAAAACGGAAAATTTTTCCTTTTTTTTTTGGTATCAATTTTCTTGCACCAAAAACCCTCATAATATTTAAAGCTAATTTTGAATATCTCACGGGTGGATGTAGGTTGTATTTGGATCGTTGTAATATTTTAGACGTTTTGAGACACCTGTGATCCGCAAGGTTTTGGTTTAGTGCTTCTTTGTTTGTTTGGATTTTATGGTCTCATTTTTCGACAAGAAAATGACAAAATACGCTACTAGCTCAGCTCAAAACCATTAATATCACATCATAGTGACATATCAATATTAAAGTTTAAATTAAATTGTACTGTTGTCTTTTTAACTAATGTTAAAATTATTATAATTACGATGATAATAACCGGTTAGAAATAAAGCTAATGTAAAACAAAAAATAAAAAAGTGAAAAATGAAAGATTGAAAACGAAAGGCACATATATATACAGATTAAGATGAGAGTGGGATCTCACATATCTGAAGTTGATAGTTAAGTTTGTGGAGAAGAATAAAGTAAAATGAGTTTAATTAAGAAGGAGGAGCAGTATAATTAATTAGCTGAAAGTGAGAAACAACTGGAAAGGAACAAGAACAAAAGAAGAAATGAGAGGAAGCTAAAAGGGGAACACGTGACAAAAGAATACTAGAGGGGGAATACGCATGACAAAGAATATATGTTAGGGTTCTGTTTTAGAGAGAGAGAGAGAGAGAGAGAGAAGTGAATATGAAAAACACAGACTAAGCCAAACCAAAAGAACAATTTGGTTTCTCCTAAAAAGGGGAGCAAATTATGGAAAAAGGAGGAGAGGGTACAATCACAAAGACATGTACAAGCGTATGTGTTTGGTTTGTGTTAAATCCAAGAAACACCAACTCAAACCTCTTCTTATTTACCTTTTACAAATTGACTAATATATCTATACTATAGTACCATATATATATAGCTTCATATATATATATATGTATTATATGATAGATAGAAATGGCGACCGAGAGAGAAAGAGAAAGAGGAAAGAAGGGGAAGCACATGCAGTTCTGCACAAGAACCCTCATGACCAATAGGTGGGTGATGAAGAGAGTTTGCGTGCTGTTCGAGGAAGCAACCTCAGAGACAGAGAGAGAGAGAGTTAGAGAGAATAATAAGCTTTACTACTACTTTACAAATTCCTAATAAAGATAAGCCAAACCCTAGCTAGCTATTCTATCCTTATGTTTTTGGTCAATGGGTGTTTTCGTTTTCCAAGTATCTATTTCAAACTTCACTTTTTGAAATATTGATTTTGATTTATTATACGTATTTCTCTTCAACTTGAATTCATTTTGTCCAGACATGTATCTCCTACTTTCTAAAATTCAAGAATAATTTTTTTTTTCTAAATTTTCAAGTTTAAGCAGATAATTTCTTATGATTTCATTAGCAGAATATGATATGTTGGTGATGATAAACATTCTGTAGTTTTTTTTTCTTTAGATAATACTTCTATACTTTACATGCATAGATGATCCTTAATTTTGACATGTCATGTTTTATTAGTGAAATGAAATAACAAAAAATAATAGAGTTATTTGCAATAATTTAAGAATTGAGAGATTATTTTGTCAAATTTTATTTATACATGATCAAAGTTTGAGAGCACTATGTATATAATTTAAATATCTCTACGTCAACATAAATACAATAATTTTTTTATTCTTACCTGTGATCAAATTTTGTTCAAAGAAATGAAAATACTTGGCCTAGTGGTGTACATATATATATATATATGATTAAATTGAACGTCATATTTTCAGAAAACACACACATTTAAGTTTGTATGTATGAGATTTTGTTTGAATTAATGTTGTTATAATTGGGAATGCATAAAAAGGAAGACTAATCTTAGAGAGAGAAATAGGGATAGAGATAAAGAGAGTATTATCTATATTGTCTGGTTGTGATGATGAGATTCAATTAAGAGTAAAACTTTACAAGAATGGTACTAATGACATATTATTCAAGTAGAGGGATTATGATTCTCTCCTGCTAATTTTCTTAATACCTCTATACAGCTAAATCTGAGCAGCTCAATATAATCTAATGGCTACCAAAAAAATATTGGAATTTATTTCTTTAAATACAATACTTCTTTTACATCTCACATGATGTACTTGCTTTTGCTTTTCAATATTAAAAATATCACTGACTTTGTTTTTTATCCCATCCACTAATAATAATTGTGATAAAGAAAGGATCATAAAATGAGCAAATTTGAACCCTTGAATGTATTATTAAATAGCTCAAATTTAGTTATAGAGAGGTATTGAGGAAATTGGTTGGAGATAATCCTGATCCATTGAAGCAGGCATGTTATTTCGATTAAGTTCTATGGTTATTTACTTGCTTTAAGTCCCACACTTTTTTAATTAACTTGTTCTGTTAGTATATTATCATGTGTTTTAAGGCTTAATATATAACTCTAAGTTCTTAATTTGAACTTTTTTTTTATGAACTAAGTTCTTTGAACTTTATTAATATGGGCATGAATTATTTTAAGTCTACAAGAATATTAATTCAATATCAATAAATATATAAACAAATCTATAAACAAATCATATTGTAATATTCGCCCAAAAAATTATGCACAGAAACACATATCTGATTGAATAAAAAAGAGAAGTTAAGAATGGATATTAATATTGTGTATATTAATAATTTAGATGACGACAGCAAAACTAGATATATTAAGGTCTCTAATATTAAGACAAAATAGCAAAATATATCTCTAAGTTTAGCACATATAACTTGTCTTTGGTTTAATCGACCCTAATTAGCTCAGGTCAGTTTTTCACTAATTGATGAAAAGTGATCTTATAAAGTATAACAACCTACCTCCAAATACCTCTAGACTTAACCAAAACTATCAAAATTATCAACCAATACACACCTCATCCTTCAAAAATAGCAGAAACAGAACAACAATACCCAAAATTGGGCTGGGGCCGTGGTCGCTACAGTACCGCCACAGCTCCGACCTCCCTTGAAACTCCCTCGCTTCTGGCCTCACTAGCACCGCGGCGCCCCCTGCTGATATCCCATATCAGCAACTTCTACAATCTGGGGTAAATTTCCGACACGCATAACTTTATATTCCGACCTCCGATTGACTTGATTCCAACTCCTACAAGTCAATCTAGTCCCAAGTTATCCATAAACACCCTTCTTGCCTCAAACCAACTCTGTATGGAGATTCTGGACCCTTAACAACGTTTTGACCACTTATTGACCAAAATTCACCACTAACCACTTTCAATTGTCACTAAAGACAATTGGTCACTTAGAGACCAGTCATATAGGTCCAAAACCCCCAAGCTGACCTGTCCAAAGAAGTTTCACCTCAAAGGAACCACTTCTCTGAGTTTTGATCCCCTTGAACCTCAACATGACAAGACGGGCTACAGGCTCTAAACATAACAACTAGGCCCAAAACCACCCTGCGCTCACAAATACCACAATACCAACTTCTTAACATCCAATACTCTCAAAACACCACAAATAACACATTCCATACACAACCAAAATATGCAACTACCCATACATCATAATATACATTTACAACCGTTCTTACAACACCATATACTTAATACAAAACATTCTATCCGACTTGGCACATAATACATTATCCAAAAACAAACAGTACATAGACTATTCCCACGTCCGCAGCTAATCTTTGGGCTTCTCAGGACTAGCGCCAAAACCTTCACCTGAAAGGGTTAGTCATGGGAGAGGGTGAGGTGAGACAATGTCTCAGTAACCGGGGACAACTACACACATAAACATATATATATATATATATTCTTATACATATATCATATAACACATGAATGTAATGTAAAATGAATGATATGCATATCGCCCTATCAGAGGTCTCATCCTTATCCTCCCTAACATATATGATCCACCCTTATCCTCTCTAACACATATAATCCACCCTTATCCTCCCTAACACATATACATATACATATATCTCATCTTTATCCTCCCTAACAAATACATGTATCATCATACGTTATATATATATCATCATATCATCACCACTCCGTCCACTATATAAGACAGTCTTATAATATCATATGGTGATGCTAATGTATCATCATATAATCATCATCATGTCATATCATCATGTATGCACCATTTCATATCATATCAATGTCAACATCATATGTATCGTTATCACAATCATCATCATCATCTAACCGTACGCATACCACGATATATATATAGAAAATGATACACACAACACATCAATATCGTGGTATGAAAGAGACATGCATATATACACAACTATACAATACCACATAAATAAACATCCGGTTACCTTAGGCTGTCAATACCGCGCTCACACAAGTTCCACACGCTTTCTTGAACACCAACACGCTCGAACCTCTCTCGGCTAACCAAACAACCTTCATATTAACACGATATACCAACAACCAAAACATCCCAATTCAACCATTTTAGGCCTAACCCAAGATTCCAACACCCTTTTCATACATCAATAAGCTCTTGGAGAACATTTATACACCAAATAATACCATACAACTCGGATTCCTAAGAGCCTTAACCGGAATCAACCTAGGGTTAAGCTCAAATCACATATAAACCCTTCAAAACTCACATCCAAACAACTAGAACACCAAAACTCACATCATTAACCTCTTTTTAACAATTTCAATAGGTGGATTTCATCACAAACTGGAAATCCAACCTCAAAACCGAAAACCCCAAATTTCCATCGAAGAAAAATGAAGAGGGAGGAGTAGAGAACACTTACCAACTTAAATCCAAGCTCCCTCGATCCGAAAATCACTCCTGGATGCCGGAAATGTCTAACCCTCATCGCTTTTCTCGTCGTTCTCTCCGATTTCTTTCTTTCCAAACTTCGAAAATGATCCAGATTTAAACAAAAATCTCGACTCTCGCCGCGGCGCCACCATAAATTTGCCAGACAACGCTATTGGAAGACATCTCGCCGCGGCGTGAAGCCCTTTCTGGCTTCTCTTGATCCTAACTCCGCCCTGTTTCCTCTGTTCCTAACTATAAGTCAATGAAGATATCATGAGGGGCGTTACATAAAGTTACAGTAGATATAATATATATATATATATATAATAAATTAATTAACATTAATGTTGAGAAATTAAGAAGGGATGGATCATGGATCATTATAGGCCCATGGTTAGTAAAATTCAATTCTCTTAAAATAAATCCATTATCATTAAATTAGTGGAATATTAATTCTCTCTTCTTTTTTTTTTGGTCCACATAAACATTTTTTAGAACCGGAGGAAGGTACCAAGTCTGGGTATTGTGGTTGTTGACTAGGAACATACCAGAAAGCCATAGGAGAGACTTGTTCAAAATATTTTTGGTCGACAGAAATATTAATTCAAAATTATATAATCTTGATCACATTATAATTGAATTGATTATAATTAAATTAATATATTTACATAAAATATTATATATCAAATATAAAATTAATTTTACCTCATTCTTGATGGATTGGCATTGATCTTGATCAATTTTTAATCGATTTTATCTGGACTGGTTTTAGAAACATTTCGAACTAACCAAACTAAAATTCATCTATTCAGTATTCATGAGTCCAACTTGGTAGCTAGTTTGATCTGCTTTTGATAATTCTACTGAAATCTAACTATGAGAGACATTAGTTATATGCAAAGTACAAACACAACACAAGGAGGTGATATATATACATATGTATATAGAGCGAGCGAGGGGAGGGGGGAGGAAGAGAGAGAGTTTGATTAAGAGAGAGTGCAAAAAACGAAGGGAATTTCTGACAGAGGATTCCCACACTAGTTGCTTCCAAAACTCTACACGATAAATAAATAAAGCTTCACACACACACACGCACCCCCCCCCCTCTCTCTCTCTCTGTATATATATATATATATAATTACCATTTTTAATGACTTCTCTTCTCTTTGGCTTCTTAATCCTTTTTGTCTATTTGTTTATTCCAGGTAACTCCCCCACTTACCCTTTCTTCATTCTACAGCTTTTTCCCACACCGCGCAAATCATCTTTTCTTCTTTGCATATTACACCTTTTTTTATTTCACAATTTTTATTAATAACTATATATCATCACATCCATCAGTGAACTAAATTAATTATAACTTGAATTTGATAGAGTTTAATTTCCCAAATCATGTGGATGGCAAATATAAATTGGTGGACTATATATGTAGCTTCGTCTTATAACACACACACACGCACTCTTTAGAGTAATCAATTAGTGAAGCATACAGACCTGAAATTCATTATATCAATCAATGTATCAATATATGTAATCAAATTTATAGCAAGTAATTTTCAATAGATAATAACTCATTATGTCAGTACACTTTATCATCTAAAACATCCTTTGCCACATTTTTGTTTATTTATTTTATAATGAATTGATACATTTTGTATCGCGGGGCCAGCTAGTTTGTTGGTCTGAGAAATAAATTCAGGTTTATATCTTCAAAATGTGTGTCATATATAAATCTTTTCTATATCATTTAAATTTTGATTTATACAATCCAAATATGATTTTTTTTTAAAAGAGAAGGATGTTGAATAGTAAAAAAATTTTACTTATTATTTTATAAAAACACAATACTTTAAATTAAAAAGCACAAAAATAAAAACATATACATATAATAATACTATTTACATCAAATTAAAACTATTAATTCAAATAGGACATATATAAATATTGCACCAAACAAACATACACTAAATCTAAATTTGTTTGTTTGTCCGTGGTTTAACTTGAATGTCGTGTCCTTTTTCACTTACAAAACCTTATGCCTTATGTATTATTAATTACCCCTCCCACTCTCTCTCTCTCTCTCTCTATATATATATATATGCGCACACACACACATTATAGGTTTGTCTTGTTGTTCCTCCTCCTTATTGTCGCCAGTACCAATGTTCTGTGGGTCTCTGCAAGCAACACATACATATATTGTCGATGGAATTTAACTTTAGTGATGTTCTCATATGCAGAATAAGTTTGTAGAAACACTGTTTCTACTTTCTATCCCATTTTAGTATCTCCCTTACTAATTTTGATACACAACTCACTGCATCACATTTTAATATCTTTTTTGCATAAGTTTTATGCAACCTAGCTACTACTAGCTGCTATGTACTTACTTAGTTTAAATTATTAGATAATAATAATAATAATTAATTAACTGCTATGTTAATTAACCCCCCCCCCTTCACAGTTCTTGTACACTACCAACCCTTCAACCATTTCTAGGGCTACCTACACCGTTTATATCTATATATATATATATATATATATTTATGTGTGTGTGCACTTTGGTTGCTTCATCCAACATTGAAATTAATTAAATATATATCATAGCAGTTAGTGGCTGATCAATGTGATTAAGAGGAACAAAACGTGCTAGCTGGTATAGCACTTTTGAAGTCAGATTTCGTTAGTGATATTATATATTAATAATTAATATATTCATTAGAACTTGCTTTCATCTATTCTTTTCTTTTCTAAATAAAAAGCCTTTTATTGTGTTGAATGAACTGGAATATGGTGTCGTGATAGATATATTTAGTTATTTATATATAGTGTGATGTGAGATCCATGCTTGAGATTTTATTATATTTTGTAATTTGTAAATGTAACTTAAAAGTAAGAGCGATCATGATATATAGAAAAGTGATTTAATTTTCTGGTCCTACATTCAAACTTTTTATTTGTGGTGATTTAATTTTACCCTAACAAGTTGGCCATAAGGCGTTTCACAGTTTATTACTTTATTAGTTGCTAACTTTTACTGTTAATTTGTAAATACTTAAAACATAATTCTCCGTCACAAAGGCACTGCATGCAATACAATTTTTGTGGGATCCTCCAATTTTAACTTTAGACACACTTTCATATGTTGCAATTTTTTGTTCCTTTCTCCGAGAGTCAATAATATTCCCCAAAGCCTTTGCATTTATTCAAAAGTTAAAAAAATTTACAATGGTAATGTAATAAACTTATAGTAGTAAATTTATGAATGAAGTTTCTTGAAGCAAAACCTTTTGGTTAAAGAACGTCGTCAGTTTCAAGTTTAAGTACAATATTAAATTAATTTCTCCAAATCTAATGGCAAATTAATTACACGTTTTTTTTATAACCATATGATATTTGATACTATCTAGTCAAATTCGAATATTGTTGGCTCCAAATAAAAATAGATCTCCCAATGTGATTTTTCATATGCAAAATTTGAATTTGAAACCTTACTTAAGGATATGAAGTACATTCTTACTTAATCCAACTGATATTAATAATACTACTGATGGTATCACTTTTATTTTTTACTTGCTCGAAAATCATATGATATTCAACAAAGTACTAAATTGAGTAATTTGAATTTGGTCATGATAGATTCTAGACAGATAAAAGTTTTTTAATGTGACTTTTTTTTTGTTTTATTTACAAATATTCAAATCTAAAACTCTATTTAAAGAATATCAAGATCTTTGACTTAATCCAATCACCATTAATTGTATCCTTTTTATTTTATTATATACTTTTTAATTTAAAAAAAATTGTTTTCATGATTGTATATGTTTATAGGTGGTACGAGTGGGGACGTTACTTGATCATGTTTGTGATGAATAGCCATCGAACATGGTGGGGACAGAGCAAAATAACTGAGCCAAGCACTAAGCCCCGTAAAGGTGTTTTGTTTTAATTTCTAATAATAATAGTTATTATTATTATTATTATTATTCTTTTTGTTATTTCTATTGTTTGTTATCATTCAAATATTCAATTGATTGATTTATAAAGTTATATATAACAATTTGGAGAAAAGTGTAATGTAAACAAAATGAATGAAGTAATAATAAGAAAGAAGGTCCTACGATGAAATGACATCAACTAAATGTGTCTCTGTGGCTCATGCGTTGGCGCAGTAACTTTAGACTAATCGATCAGATCGCTTGGTGATGGCTTTCACAGGCATCTTCATACGGCTTCGAATATTCGTACACTCTAAATTGTTCCAAAAAGTTAAATTCATCATTTATATATCCATTCAAGTTTATATCACTAATAAGTATCTATTTGGTTTAACTTTTTATAAAAAATATTTTTAGAATAATCACAGTTTATAAAAATAGAGTTTGGATGAAAATAGAAAAGTTTACTGAAAAACTGTTTAAATAAAAAAAAGAAAATGATGGTGAAAAACTATGGTTTGATTTGTAAAAATGTAAACCAAACAGGCCCTAGAAATTCTAATTTGTAAGTGTGTGATTGAGACATCGATTGAGAGCCAATAAGGAATAAATATAATTAGAATAAATATGAAAATTAGTCATTATTGCTAGCCAAGATAATCCTACTATACAAATATAAAAAAAATTCATGTTGAGACTACTCTATTTAACCCAACAATGCTCGAGATAATACTAAATATTGGATAATTATATAAAAAAAATCATCATTCATATATATTTTAATTATTTTAATAATTTTATATCAATTTGCTTTCATGATTTGATAAATATGAAAAATCTGAAATTAATCAGTCAATAAAGCAATTGGAACAGATAAAAATCACACGTACGTATGTACGTATTTGCATGGATTGCACACAAGAATTATTGACACTATAAATTATTAAAATATTCGTACGTTAATGAACCATTAGAGGATTAAACGTAGCTGTGATCTATATTTATTTTGGATGGATTATTTGATGCAATTTAAGACTGGTTGTACTTGCATAATTATTATGCATATATTATTAAGAATATAAAATGTACCACCTAAATTAAAAGAAAAATATCATAAATTATTTTAAGTTAGTATTTAGCTAGCTATTATTATATATTAATTTTGACATCTTAATAAGTAAACTTAATTTGCCAAACCACACATGGATTTAATTTTATTTTGAAATAAGTAAAAAATATCAATGAGGTTGATTGTTTCAAGAGATCATTAACTATTAACTATGGACCCAAAAAAAGTTGTGGAGGGAATCATCTATGTTTTTTTCTTATAAATATCAACATTATCTCTTAACTAACAGTTGAAAATAAATTCTTTTCAGGTTCAAAAATTAGTGAAATATATTGTTTCTCTTATAATAAAATATTTTTCATATATAACTAGAAATTAAACCCTAAATGGAGTGCTTAAGAAACTCGGTTATCTACCATTTGTGTGCAGCTTGGTAGTATTTGTGTGTTTTGTGGTGTGGTTGCATGTTTTCTTTAACTAAATTTCTAAGTTTATAAATTTTTAAATTTCTAGAGAATAAATTTTTGTTTAAAATTTGTGATGGTTAATAGTGTACATTAATTTAAAATTAATTTGATACATGCAAGGATGTTTAAATTTATGAAGTGTTATTCATCGATTTTTTTTACTTTAACTTATTTAATTTTTTGGCTGACGTCATGATTCATTGAAATTCATATAGTTAATTAATTGAATACTTAATGCAAAAGTTAATTTTTTAAATATATATATTCCTTTTAAAAACAATATATAGAAAAGTGGTATGCATGGTAGACAAATTTCAAGATCTTTAACTACAGGATACTTTACTTGAAACAAAAAAAATATGCTTAAATATTTTAAGACATTTTTAACACATACAAACATGTCTATATATAGACAAACATGTGAAAAGGCAATGGAGAAGATTATAAATTCAACAACACTCTTATATATATAATCATTAAGTTTGGAAGTATAATTAAAAGAAAGAACAACGGAGTTAAAATAAATAATGGCCAAAGAAAAATAAGGGAGTTCAAAAAATATTTTCCAGATACAAGACTGAATGTGAAAAGATTTCTGATTTGAAGGGAGAAGGTGGGTTCCACTAACCCCTTTAAAATTATTGTCATTTTCAAATAAGTCCCTATATTTTCCCTCTAATTTATGTTCACTCTCAAATCATAAATAGTAATTAAATAGTAATTAGCCATGTCATACCATCATTGTAAAGAGAAAGGGAAAAAGAAGAGCAAAAGGGTGAAATCTCATTTAATATTATAATGATTTTTTAATAAACTATTATGATGTTATTTACAAATAGTGTAAATTAAAAAAAATTATAGGGTAATATGTATATTATTATACATCCTCTTCCCCTTCCTCCAACAACTTGTATTTTTTAAATTGCTGGGGAAGACATATATAAATTTTGGACCTCTAATGTTTACAATTTAATTCAATAAAGATAATAATGGCATAAGTAATGTTTTGTTTTCCATTTTGTTTTGTTGCTCCCAAGAAGTATATAAAAATCTAAATATTAATTTTATTATAATGTTATAATCTAAGGTGAGCTATATTATTGTTCATGGTTAATAAGTAATGCAGCTTTTTTTTATAGATTTTATTTATTATATATATATTGATATGATAAGGATTTAAAATTAATTAATTCAACCCTATGTGAATTAATGTTTTATCCTATGCATTAATTAATTTTCTGCACTTCTTTAGTTTTTTCACGTCATTAATTGCCTATCATCACTTTTTTAATTTTAGTAAATTAACAATTCAAAACAAAGAGAATAGGACCTTTCTTTTACTTTTCATAATTCCTTTATCTTTCATTTACTTTATAATAACTCCTCCTTTGAATTTAGCTTAAATTAAGCTATATCTTTCACCGAGTGATTGAAAGGCACATACATACACTTCAACTAATCAACTTAATTAGTGCATTCCACAGCCGACTTCCAAAATACGTCCTAGCAAAATCTAACTGAAATTCTTAATTTAATGCATTAAACTGTTGAATTAATGACTTTAAAACTTGCAAGGTCAAACACTCAACTACAAAAGTAGGCTTAAACTTGCTTTAATCATTCCTCACCTCCCGCTAGACAAAAGAATAATCCACATCAATTTTGTTTGTTTTCTTCCAAACTTACATGCTCCATTTCAAACCCACTTGTATTAACTGTGTTCCGGTTTAATTTGGATCCTCTCAATTTTTGTTTCTGTCAATTTATCTCAATTTTAATTTTTAACTATTAGATTAAGATCTAATTATTCAAATGAATCACATATATATTCATGAAATGAAATTTTGAATTCTGAATTATATTTTTTTGGTGATTGATCTGATCCATCAAATATTGATCCAACAATCAAATTCACTGTGACTTTGAATTTGAAAGTGCATGCATGATTTCATGTCATAGTGAAATGTTTAATATATTATATTACAATTGAAGACAGCAAATATATACAAAGGCACAGGGAGAAGAAAATGAAAGCAGATACATATAAGTAGTTTGGGATTCTCAATCTAATGTCATATATTCAATAGGTCACATCCCAATGTTCTTTCATTTCTTTCTCTTTCTTTTGAATTCATTTACCTTTTACTTTTTTACATTATTCCAGAGAGCCAAATCAATTAATTAAACTTTCCAACCAAACAAAACCACATAAAATTAATTAAATCTTGTGTTTTTTTTTCTCTCTCTCTCTCTCTTTTTTACACTAGGACGGAGACCATTTGTGCGTGTGAACTTAGACCAAAATGAAACTTATTTCAATTTGAATATATTATTTATGCACAAAACAAAACTTACAGCTGTGAAAGATGTGTATATAACCGTAAACAATAAGGTTGAAAATGGAAGATGAAGCTGACACCTGTTGATTTCGTTGTCAACCCTAAAATTCTATTGGTGGCCATATTATGACAGCCAAAGATTCTCTTAAAGACATCGACCATTCGTAGATCAATCAAACAGGGTGTCTTTGGCTTCATAGCCTTGTACGAATCAGCCTGCACATATGTATACATACATAAATATATATATATCATTTGATGTATATATTATATTATTATATAGCTCCCTGATCGGTAGATCTATAAACAAAATATATGCATATAACTAATTAATAAATAATTTACTAAATGTATGAATAAAATAAATGTAAGGCATGAAACTCCATCGATCACTTGGAAGTTTGAAGATACTGTGGGGTTGGAAATACACAGAACCAAACAAAAGGAAAAAGATGGGGTTTGGCAGAGAGAAAGAGAAAAAAGAGAAAGATTTCCATCAAGCAGGTTGAATGATGATAGCAGGAAGAACCATGGATATGAATGATACGGCTCAAACTAAATTAGGTTACATCAATAATCAACTCAATGTCATGTACATTCATCTATACAGAGCTTGTGTCACATAGATATAAGAGCTTTTTTTATATAATTAATTTCCTATTATTTTTGTAGTTTTTAAATATTATAAGATTTTTTATACTCTACACAGAAGCCTATATATTTGTAACAATTTATGTTCTTTATTTAATAATTTAAAATTCAAAGGATAATTTTTTATCATATTTTAAATATATTTGAATTACACAACCATCTTATTTATTTTTTAAAAAATATACAAATCGAGAAACATTAGTCCATACTATTTGTAAGAGATATTCCTAATATATGACAAAAAATACTAATATTTTTTAATAAAAAATATTAAAATTGTTTCAAAGATAATATTGATTTTCTTTACTAATAATATCACCTATTAATAATTGAAATTTAAAAATTTTTAACATTTTTCTTAAATTTAAAAAAGAGACAACTTTACATTTATATATATATCATACGTAGCATATTTTATAAATAATAAACAGAGACATGCTTAATCTTTTTTGACCAAACAAAGACATACTTAATCTAAAATAAGTGTAGTTGTAATTTTAATATGGAATATATTCTTTTTTAAATTTAAGGAGACGTTATATAACTTAGACATTCTTTTGGAAGAGGAGAATAATTAACTAAGATTAAAAATGACTAAAGTGTGTGATAGTTTGCAAATGCTTTTAATTAAACTAAACCTAATTTCTAATTTCTAATTTCCATCTAATTTTTAAGTAAAAAAACTTCTATTTAATCTTGTACATTGAGTTCAAATTCAATCCAATAATTTTTAACTAACTAGAAAAATTGTTGCACTGATAACAAAACTATACATTACCCACGGGTCTTAATAGAATTTGTTATAAAAGAAAAACCTTATTACAATTAGTGTCGTCCTAAACGTAAAAGAAATTAAATTGAAATATCAATCAAAATTAAAAGTAAGGAAAAAAAATACAAACTAAACTCTACACCACAGACTTAGTCAACATAAACATAGAGGCAAACATATTTTTTCTTTTTCTCAGGAAAGCAAAATTTTTTCTTTTTCTAGGGAGTGCTATATAAATATAATATTTAATATTGGTTTTGCTTTATTGCTTTTGCACTGTGATTGTTGTTCCTCCTGGCACCCCTACTTATTATGTTAGGCTCGTAGGTCTAACATGGTCGAGATTTTATGCTGGGCTTTAATTAATTATTTTTTTTCTGTTTCATTATATGATTTTCCCCATATTCTAAGCAGAGTGATATGATTGCGCCCATGGGGTTGAATGTTCTACTTTTCCAGAACAAAAGCCAGTCAAAGTTATTATTTGTCAAAAATTGTGGAATGTGTGAATCTATTAAAACTATTTACTATTTAACTGCATGATTTGAAATGAAATCATTATGCAAACTGACTTTTATGACTTTCCTTTTTTATTTATTTTTATATGTATATATCAATTAATGTGTGGAAATAATTAGGAATCCAACACAGGTATGAAAAGTGAAATAGTTGTACGCAGCAGGTCCTTTGAATAAAGCATCTGAAAAAATTCACAAGGACAAATTTCATAATCAATTTGTAAATCACATCACCAAGCCCCCTTCTGTCTCCCATGAATTCATCGCTTTCTTTTTCTCTTCCTATTTTCGCTTTCTCTTTTAGTATCCCTCATACATATCTTGCTTTTTCTCTCCCTTAAATCATGTCCACAAATTGTTCTTCGGTGCCACCAGATATCTCTTAAACCAAATAACTATTAATTAATGCACAAAATATGCTAATAAAAAAAGCATCTATTCATTTAGCTTGGCATAAATGATAGAAGTTTTTTGTTTTTTTGTTTGAATAAATGGTTGGAGCCTGATTCATAACCTTTATGTATGAAGCTAAACTAGTTAATTGGGAGGTCTACCTTTGCTCTATATACATCAAGAAAGATTAATTCTTACTCTTGATGAGGGGATAGTACTCTTGGTTACTAAAAATAATACTTCCTCCAATCTCAAAGAAGATTAACAAAAGTTGCTAAACTTAATAAATTTATCTCAAATTTTATTTATTTTTCATATTTATCTCTAATTAAATACTATATTTTTTCAATTATAAATCATATTGTTTTTGTTCAATATACTTAATTAGGGGTATTAATGAAAAAATTTATTTAATAATCTAGATATAACTTATATTTTGAATGATAAAAACCTTTTTCTCAATGATTTATATGTAAAACCGGTGGAACTAATTATCAACGTTTAGAATTTATGTTTTGTACCCTTTTAACATTGAAACAAATTAAAAATGATTTGTGTGTGTGTGTGTGTGTGTGTGTGTGTGTGTGTGTGATCTACTTGATGTACATACTGAGAGGAAAAAAATGAAGATTAAAATAAAATGATTAACTGAGCAGTTCAACTACCCTTTTTAAGGTTTAATCCAGCTCTAACGACTTCACTAATTCTTAAAACCCATGGATATACAAGTACAATTATAGAATGTTATAGCTAATAAATAGCTAGGCAGCTAGATCTATGAGTTATCTGAATGGACAGAAATGGAAGTAATGGAATTGGGTGACAAGGTGGGCAAGTGATTATTCTGAAATCTAAACAGAAAAGGAGAAACACAGTATTCGGAGGAGCATAATCAGTTGGTAATAAAATACGATTACATAGAAAGAAAGAAAGAAGGCAAGTGAGGTGAGGGGAGATGTATATATAATAATTAATTAAGATAATTAAAAGAGGAGGGAGGGGGTGAGAAGGCGTAAAAAAGAGAAAAAGGAAGAGACAATTAATATATGGTAATATTTTCTTGCTTTGCTTTATTTTCTCTCTCTCTCTTTTTCTTTTAACTTTATTTTAATATAAAGAAAGTTGATAGGAGTGAGGAGGAATCCATATGTGTTCCAAGCACTCCCAGACAAAAATGAAGTTCAGAGAATAGAAAAGCACACTTACCTTTGCGACCCAGAAAAGGAGATTTCAAACACATAACACACCCATCAGCTTGGCTTAGGAAATTGCGTGGTTATTACTAGCTAGTCCAACCCAACACAACACTTCATAATTTTCAGACACATTTATTATTAATTACTAATTATTGTCATCGAAAAAAAAACCTAATAAACTAAATTTAATACTACTATATAATAAGTTCTTGTACGTCTTAAAAATCTGACTGTTCTCTCTTTCTTGTATTTTCTCTCTATATTTAGAGGGGTTGGGTGCAACTAGAACCCCACAATATGTTATCGTCCTCCTTTATTTCCGAGTGAAAATTAAACCACACTATTATTAGGGACACTCTCTTAAATATTCTCTCTTTCTACGTTAATTATACTTGAGAATTACTCACTGGGTTTGCTAGTTTTATGGCAATTGAGTAGGGCTTGGTTTTGTTGTTTGTGTGGGGCTTTTGAACACCCCCAAATATTTTGATTATGACCTAGCTACCCTCTCTTACATCTCTCTCTTCCTCCCCCACCTCAACAATATATACCTCCTTCTCTCCAATTCTCCCCCTCCACTCTTCTTCTCCCCCCCCCCCCGCCCCCTCTCTCTCTCATAGATCTCTTTCTACCTTCTTCTCCTTCTTCTTCTTCCTCTTGATGATGAAGGTAGAGCGAGGTATTAACATCTAGCTAAGTTTCATGTTCATGCTCATCTCAACTCCTCCTACCTCGTCATATGTATCATGTTCGATTCTTAATGTCGCCGACAGAGTCTTATTTGTTAAATAAAACATTAATACTCATCCATTCAGAAGCTTATATATGCTGTGTTCTTTGCAGTTATCAGCATCCTATATTACATATCTCTGTACTGGGTTTCATTTCGTGTTCTTTCATTCATTCATTCATAGCATATAGATTAATTGAGGGAAAGATTATACATGTAGATCATTATGTCGGTGGAAGATAATTAATTAAATTACAGCCACACATATGCATGTGAGATTATGAGTATGTGCCTGGCTCCCTGTATGCCATTTGCAGAGCCCACCGGAGAATCGATGGCCTCCGTGGATGGCGTATGAGGAGCCAAGCATATTCCATGTACATACATGGATATGATACATGATCGAATTTACTTAATTTGAGTTTTCATGCGTAGATATATTTCTTTTATTTTTCAATTTTTTTCTGCTGGTTTATATTGAATATTGATGATGATAATAACATAATTTGTTAATTAATTATTGTTCGAGTAATACTAATAATATGGAGGTCATAAGGGTAATAATATACATATATAGGGTTAGGTCTTGTTGTTCCAAACCACAAGGCAAGCACGGCATTGTCATTTTCAAAGTCACAGCGATCTGCTTCCTCAGGACTGAGCAAAGGTACATGATTATCTCTTCTTTTTCTTCAGTTTTAAAAAACTTTGCGTTTTTGGGTTTTTTTTTTTTTTGGGGTTTAATTTGTGGGAGAAGAAGATGGTGATGATGGTGATGCACAGTAATAGTATCAAAATGCAACTTCCAGAACAACATTAACTTGTGGGGAAAAAGATATTCCCATCTTGTTATTTATTCCATGAGATATAATCATTTCAACTACTTACTCTTGAAATGAGGAATTTCGTGGGAAAACCCACAGGAAGAAGAAGCCCAAGTTACGGTAAATTAGCTAGAAATTGTTCCTGACAATTATTACATGGAACTTATAAAAAATAAAAATAATTTCTTAGTGCACATTTCATATATACTATATGGTGTGACCATTCTTGTCTATCTCTTGAAACTGTGAAATGCTAACAACGTTATTTTTTTTTCAAGGGCAACTAATGTTTATTTTGAAAGAGTAATTTTAATTTAATGATTTTTCTTATTCTACTTTTATTCTTCCCTACCTAGTGTGAACGACTTGTGCAATTGTAAAATGTTTTATGGTTACTTCTCATGTCCAAATTTACACACACACACACACATGACCAATATATAATTATATACAGTTAAAAAACCATCATTTAAATGCTATTTTGGTGAGAATATAATTATATATTCTTTAAGGGTTAATTAGTCATCTGTTCTCAGTTTTATCATTTTGAAATAGAACTTTCATTTTCGTTGTTCCTATTATTTGCTTTGTTCCCTCATAAATTGGCCGTTTAATTAAATCTCCTGGATCACATAATGTGACACGCAACATTATAATACTATGGATTATGGAGTGTAAGTCTTTTGGTTGTTTAATCAAGTGATCAAAGATGATGCTATTTTTTTTTCGTGTAAGCATCCAGTATTCTGAGCCTACCTCACTCGAGCTAGGAGGGTCCAGACTAATTCAAATCGAGGCATGACAGACACCACAAGGGTAGGCGCTTCTAGCCACTTATGTTACTGTATTCCTAGGGTTTGAACTCGGAATCTCTTGTTAAGCTGGAACAAATCATGCTAGTTGATCCTAACTATCATAGTTAATTTGCTGTGAAACAAGTTGGTTTTAAAAAAATTGAAGAAAACACTGTGTGTGTGTGTGTGTGTGTGTGACTTTAATCTGAGAAATCCTTACGTGAGACTCTTTACAAGATATTATCTATTCCAGAGCCTTATATAATCCTCGCACTCCCTCATTGCTGAAACATGTTTTCTGAGTACACACACACGCACACACATATATATACCTGCATCTTCTATTTATTAATAACTTGGTATCAGAAGGAAACCTAGAAATTAGAGAGAACCAAAGTGTTAAGCATCCATTTGTGCATGTTCCTGCAAACAAGCAATCTCAATTTATGCAGTCTGGAATCTCTTTCTTCGTTAGGCTTTAATTTAGAAACCAGTCCACGAAATCTTGAAAAACTATCATTAACACCAGAGCCATATGTCCAAGTGGGTCTTGAAGGAAATAATTAATAGTGGATCAGAGACATGGAGTCTATAAAGTAGACGAACATTAGAAGAGAAAACACAAGTAGAAAAAGTACTAGAAAAGAAAATCACAAGATATGAAGGATCCGTGTTGCTGCTGCTTCCCAGATAGGCGTTGTAATGATATGTTGCCATAACTGGTATGAAAATGAGCCAAACTGGAGAATAGGGCCAGCTTCCCCCAAGGCACGATCGATCAGACCCTGAGAAAGAGAAAGAGAAAGAGAAGCCACACAGAACAAGCTTAGGCTTATCTGGTATAGTACAGGGCATGGTCCTATAAGCACGTTGTAGTATAGAAGCTACTCTATGTCTCTCTATCTAGCAGTGTATACTCCGCTAGCTAGCTAGCTAGCTCATGATACAGCTTCCATCTATCCTTCTTTATAATATCATATGTAAATTATATACCAAGAATTACATTATGCTATCAAAGTTCAAAACAATAATATATATATAGAGAGAGAGAGAGAGATTGATTCAGCTTTTAAGAGAGATGGAGGAAAACTGTGTCAGGTCAGGAATACTAGTGTAGTGTAGTGTACAGAGACGCATGTCTGGGCAGGGATTGTTGTGGGAATGAAAAAGGTAAGGATGGAGTGAGATTATGGGAAAAGAAAAAGGGTATAATTGTAGCAGTGAAGGGAAAGGAAAGGAGGGCTGGGAGAATTCATCATTATAGCTATTGGGGAATCTCACATTCACTCCTCACAACACAAACAAGAGAGAGAGAGAGAGAGAAAAATGGTGGACCACTCTATCCCTCTCTCTCTCTTACACTGTGTCTCTAGCTAGGTAAGCTTTCATTGGGTTGCAGGGAATATGGTATACGGTCAAAGCAGGTCAAAAAATACAAAAGGACATTATTGGTCAGGTCACTAAAGGGACCACACCCTAAGATCTCCCACCAAAATCAATCACCTAAGTCTCTCATATATATATATATATATATTTGTTTGGGTTCTTCCTCTTCCCTGCCTTCCTTCACCTCTTTTTCTCTCTAGTTATCATTCTTCTGAAACAAACCACTTTATATCAGTTTTCATGTCTTATAATAAAAGTTATATGTGGCATGATTGATAGCTACAATAACTTTTTTTCTTTTATGCAAGTTAATAGGGTAACGCAGGTACGGCTGACATAAAAAACAAACAATAGTGAAACAATTAATTATGCTTAACAGATGAACAAAGTTTAATTTGGCATATTTTTTAGGTGAAAATATAATAATAAATGAACAATGGACAGACACTGCATGATTATTTGCTTTAAAAGCCCTTTTGTTAGTTAATTATGTGTTTTCCTGATAAGTTTCACACTGGTAAACACAAAAATTTTAGCCCAAAATGCAAGTAGCAATTTTTTTTTCCATTTGCTATTTTACAAATATAAGAAGTCCTTACTTGTTAATTAAGAAGTTAGGTTGGATGTAATTTGTTCCTATTTTTCTTTTTTATCCTTACTAACTTCGCGTTTGTAAACTTAAATACATTACAGACAAATAATATTAAGATTTTAATTTGGGATGAACAGTTAAGAAATGGGTTATGCTACACGAGTGAAAACTTAGATTTATGGTCAATTTTTAAAAATTGAGGAAAAATTAAATCACACAACTTCATAAACTGAAGAAAGTTATTTGTATTTTGTCCACAACTTTAAGTTGCTAGTTTTTGTAAAACTAGTACTCGCAACCGTGTGATCCACGGGCCGTTCATCATTTCACCTATATAAAATGTATGTATTTATAATTTAATATAAATTAACAAAACAATCAAAATAATATAACATACATATAATAAAAGCACAAAAATAAATAAACATAAATCATAGTAT
This sequence comes from Adenanthera pavonina, assembly GCA_026686845.1. Classification (NCBI taxonomy): domain Eukaryota; kingdom Viridiplantae; phylum Streptophyta; class Magnoliopsida; order Fabales; family Fabaceae; genus Adenanthera; species Adenanthera pavonina. Next base: position 43,141,314 of record JAIVEN010000001.1, on the reverse strand, counting down.
AAAATCCATAAAGATAATGACTATGAGCATTATTCAGCTGATAATGAGAACATATACATATAATATGTGTTCTCATTATTTTTATTAAAAATTGAATTACAATATTTTTTGAAAAAAAATTATTGAAGACTTGTCCTATATATTATTTTAAAAATTATATATGCTATCTATAAATTATGAAAATGTACATTAGTTATGATGTTACAGTGAATAATTTTTTAAATAAATTAGAAATATATAATTCGTTTCAAGGAAAGGTTAATATTATAATAGCGGTTCTTAACTGAAGAGGAATATTCATATTTTATGTCTTCATTTAAAAAGAAAGAACAAAGAAAGAAAAACTAATACTCATTACACAGCACAATTCTAGTCTACTTATATACTGCCTGGAGTTTAATTTCAAGTGTTCTAAAATATTATCAAAGGTTTAATGCTATTGCAAGAGAAGAAAAAACGAATTCTAGGTATATAATATATAGAAAAGAAAGCCATGATGTTGCATATATAATGTATAGTGTAATATTTGTGGGCAGCTTTTGACAGGCTCGGCCATTGAAATCTGGAAGCAAACATTCTTTGGGCAACTGAGGAAGTAGAAGAAGATGATGATGCCAAGTTAGAGAGAATGAGGATGTGAAAGAGAAGTAAATAGTAATCATATGATGTAAGTGCTTTCAGTTTGCTAGGTCCAGCTTCATTGTACTCTCTTCCATCTCTGTGAAAAGCAGATTCTATACTGCACTATCCTTATTTCTGTCTCTCTTTATTTCTCTTTCACTTTTCTTTTATACACACACACACACACATTTATATATACACACACACAGACAACATTTATGATATCTCACATATGTTAGCTTTTCTGTGGTATATAGCTGATTCTCAAACCCACTTGTAATAATTTGAATCTTTCACTTTCTTTTTATGCATACACATATAGATACACACACATATGATATCTTATATATGTTAGCTTTTCTTTGATATATAGCTCATTCTCAAATCCTGTTTTAATTTGAATCTTCAATGGTGTCTAGTTCCTTCCTGTCCATATTAGTAGGATGATAAGAAAACTCCTTTTATTAAATCTCTGGAAATATATATATATATATATATGAGAACAAGTAGTATATACATAACATGCCATTTTTCAGTATGTGCTTGTGAAAATTCAAATCACTGAAAATTGTGAAATTCACTTGACGTTTATTCTGCAGTGTACTGGTGAATTTAAACTGTGCATTGTTCTCATGTCCAGAAATGGTGAGAATCACTATTACTTTTACTACTATTATACTAATCGTAATACTAATTTCAGTGGCTGCCAGTTAGCAATGTTTTAAAAATCGGATCGGATGTCGAACCAAAAATTTCACTGGGTCACGGTTTTTATGGTTCAACCGGTTGGACCGGTGGTCGAACCAGTGACGTAATAATTAAGTAAAAATAATATTATATATAATAATATATGTATAAAAATAAAATATCAAATTGTTAAAGAGAATAAATTTAAGTAATTTAAGTTCATAATAAGTTAATAAGCTCACATAGTAATAATATATATTAAATTATTGAAAATAATATTAAAACACTTTAACATGATAAATATTGTATGACCATAATATTATAAAATGACTATACTCCATCCTTTCTCAATTATAAAAAATAAATAATTACTTCATTTGTGTCAAGGAAAAAATAGTTTTGGTAGTTAAATTCATTAATTATATTACAATTTTAATTTTTTTCCAAAATTGCTCACATTAAAGGTCTGAAGTAAGACTAATTTATTATTAGTAATTATCAATACAATCTTAATTACTCAATGGTATAAAAGAAAAATTATATTAGTTACTCCACAAATTTTATCAATGTCTCTTATATTTTAGAATAAATAAAAAGTATCAAAATTCTCTTATAATTTGGGAAGGAGAGAGTATAATACAATGAAATTTTTCATTTTTATAATTAGTAATTTTAAAATAAAACAAAAAATAGTGTTTTACTCTCTAATAATTTTTATAATTAATAATTTTGGTAAAAAAATTAAATTTAAGTTAAATTTTACCCAATTTAAAAAACCGTCTAATTCTCCAAAAACCACTCCGGTTCCCGGCTCAACTCTGGTTCCTGGCTCAAAAGCCGGTTCAAAGTGGTCCAATCCGATTCAACCCTTAAAACGGGCCAAAGCTAAAAACCGAGCCGTTATTCACACCGGGTGACGGTCCGACCGGTTCGACCATCCGGTCGTGTCTAGTTTTCAAATCATTGCCAGTTAGATAATTAATTTATGGCCGGCACACTGTAATTAACCAAAAATTTACTTGAGAGCAAAACTATATTGATCAAAAAATATATGTGCAATAAAAAAAAGGAGTTAAATTCTTCAATTTAATCAATATATTAAGCCAATTTTTCATTAATTATATAGTGTTCAATTTAATTTTTAGTGGCGTGTGTAGTTTATTGTAAAAAAAAAACTCTCAAATTTGTTTTCTGCTCTCTTTTCTTCTTATTTATAGGCATATTTTAGAACTTAGAAGCATTTAGATTATTCAAAATATAAATTATTTTATAAAATTTAAAGAGTAATATTTTTTTTAGTTTTACCCAAAACATTTATGATGAATAAATGGATTAAGAGATATAATTATGATGGGATTACAATTTGATGAGAATAATAATAGTATTGAAAAGTTTTGATAATTTTTAAAAATTTCAAAAAACTTAACTGACTTTAACTAAATTTTTTTTATTTGTGTAAAATACTTAAAAATAACTTATAAATAAAAAATAGGAAACAATTTGCAAGTTAAATTGGCCAACTTTTGTCATATATGTTAAAATAAAATTTAACATGTGAAATCACACATGTAAATAGAAAAGATCAAACCTGTTGAACCACACAATTCTCTCCAATCATGAATTCTAGTATGCTTCTACTTTAGTTTCACTAGTTCACTATTGAATTGATATGGGATTAGGTATTTGGTCGTTGAACAGAACGTATTTTGGATAATTTTGAATTTTGGATAATTTTGAATCACTCAAAACCTGTATTACATGTACTTGCTTCCCAAAACATACACCGTACAGGTGTGTGCTCTTTCTATTTGGGCCCGGGGGGGTTTATCAAGTTGCATGGGCTTCCATCTTAAATTATTAATTTACAATGAAATAAAAAAATAATTAATTTTCAAGTAATAAAAAAAATTATTAAGTTTCAATGAACCCCATAATTACTTTCCCAAAAAAAAAAATCAAAGTATAATTTTGAAGAATTTTTAAATTACAATTCTTCTAGAGAAAATTAGCAAAAGTCAAGTGATTAAAGTAAAAAAAAAAAAGGAGTATGTTATATGTATATAGTTTGGAATTTTATTAATTAATTTCATATAAATTTTTTAGTTAAATATGATTTTGTGAGTTGAAGAGGCATTATTGCTTATATGTAAATTGATGTACTGCATGTGACAAAAAGAGCAGAGATAGGTGGAAAGTGGGACACTAACTATGAATATTGCAATGCAATGATGGATAAGTTACGTTGATAGTCTGTTGGCATTAATATTAATATTATTAAGATTGCATTTGAAGATTGAGGTTAAGACGCTTTAAAAATTAAAAATATGGAAATCCTGTTTCGGTGCACAAAAGTTTGAATTTTTTGAACGACTTCATAAAAGCACGAAAAGGTGGTATTCCAATTCAAACTTAATTGATTTGATTGAGAGGTGAAAAGACCCTTTTTTACTGCTCAAAATTCAATCTCTCGTAGACTAACATTCTAATTTATCCAATCAAAAAAATGTAGCTCATGGCCTCATGTGAGCCGCATGCACATGGAAAGGCTTACAGTGGAAAAAATAATCAGTGGAATAATTAGCTAGTTTAATCAATATATTTTTCAAAGAAATATATAATAATTATTCCTCAACGTCCTCTCCAAGTTTTGAAGTTGCAGATTTTACCTGATCTGTAAGATTTGGAAAGATTGCCGGTGGTCAATTAATTTTTGGGGTAAATCATATGAATTCCTATCAAGTTGAATGGACATTTTTGTTTAAAATCACAGAAAACAGATCTATGGGAGAGACCTAAATAATGTGACAAAACGTAGGAAAGAGAGGTCATGCGTTGTACCGTAAACTAATTAAAATTGTTCTAGAAAGTCACTTTAAGTTTTTTTTTTTAAAAAAAAAAAAGATTTCCTAAATCAATTATGATTTTAACCAATTTAAAAGTGAAATTTTAGATCAGTTTTTAAATCAATATAAAAAATGATAATTACTATATCGATCACTTTTATATCTACTCAAAAACTGATCTAAAAAATCCATGTTAACCAATGTAAAAAATGCACAATATATTTATGAGCATGGTTTTAAATCTCTTCAAAATTATCTAAAACTTCGTTTAATGGGCATTTCTTTAATTTTCAAATGAGATCTCTTCGTGCTTATGAACTAGTTGAATAATTGTAATTGAATAAAACTGCATGTAAATTTTTTTTCCTCTCGATTGGGCCTCTGCACGTGTTCCCATCATGGCATTAGTAGTTTGTTCAATGAAATTTGGAGTGCCTCCTCATCCTGGCATTTAGTCACTAAAAACACTAAACTAGATAAATTTACAATAGTTATACTGTTTTATTTTTGCTTAATGTATAAATGCTATCATTTTTCGAAGAAGCTATTTTACTTGAAACGTTCTGTACGTAAAAGAAAATTTAAATTTAAAACATTATAATGTGTCATTATGTTAGACTTTATTACAATGTTAATAATATTTAATTAAAATTTTGGAACATAAATAGTCTTGAGAGCAATAAAATATGTTGGATAGCTTTTCTTTATGGAACATATATAAAATATAAATTTATCAGAAAGCATTTCTCTCTTTTAAGCTTCATCAGACAGACAACAGAAAACTTCATTTGTATCAGAAACTGCACTACTATCTATATATCACTAGAGGTACACAAATTATTTCTTGATTCCTCTCATTATTATTAATTAATTAATTATTTGTTATGTTAGCTTACAGTATTAGACACATGATTTCCACTCTCGCTACTCTTCCTGTATTTTTATATGGCCTAGCGATTACAGTCATTTATTTTATTTGATAGGCTAGCATGTATTTATATTTTTCAAAAAAGAAGAAGAAGGGTTTCAGAGAATGACTCTCTTCCCCCTTATCAATATCTAAAATTTGTCTGCAACTCGCAGGGATTGTATGAGAATCACAAAATCACTGTGGATCCCATACGTTCATTGAGTTAGCCAGTTAATACACTCATTAATTTTGTCTACAACCTAAGTTGTTATTTCTAACACACTAATTTTGCCTCTATCTATAGTAGTTCTTTTCTTGCTTTTCAGCAATTTTTGTGCTATTCTTTTTTTTTTTTTTGCCTAATGTGCAGTTTTTGTATTACATAAAATTCCTATACTCGAATTACTATTCATAATTATTGCAGAGATTTGGCATGAGAAACAACTTACACACATACACTACAAAAGGAAACACATGTTTTAGCATTGGTTTTTTTTTTTTGTTTTAGCAACAGTTTTAAATCGCCACTTAAGACGTTTCTAGCTGTTCGACCAAACATTGCTACGACTGCATCGAGCATTTAACCGACAATTCAAATGAACCACTTGCCCATGGTAGCGACAGTTTAAATGAACTATTGCTAGGGAGGAGCAATGGGGTAAACCGCCGCTAAAGTTAAAGATGTTAATAGTAGTTATGACATCGGTTAGCTCTAACCACCACTAGTGTTGTCAAACTTTAGCATGGCCATATTTTTTCTAATTCTAAATATAAAATATTTTATATTAATCCTAAATATATGATATTTTTTAGAATATAAGATAATATTTATTGTATATTTTTTAAAAATTATCTCTATTTAATTTATCTCAATAAGAGAGAAAGAGATTAATAAAAATAGTTTTGAAAAAATATTATTTTTAAAAAAATTATGATAATTAATTAATTTTAATTCTCATATTTAATTTGCATAATTTAATTAAAAAATATTATATTAAAGATCAGAGTTTGTATTTTGCTTTTTGTATTTAACCATTGCTAATGTAGTGTTTAGCATGGTATTAAAAACTTCACTAGACTATCTGTTTGACGAGTTGAATCGGAAACTAGTGTCTGGTCTGGTTCAAATAAGAGAGAGGATTGCCTGATTTCATAATCGGTTGAAAACAGGTAAAACCGGTTGAAAACCCATCTAAACCAGTCAAATTATTTATTTATTTTTTTAAATTATTTTTTAATTTAAAGATAAAATAACATTATTTTTAATATTAAATAGCATTATTTTGTATATAAATTTTTCTATCGATATTATAATATTGTAAAAGCTTTATTATAATATAAAATTATTAATAAAAATAAATTTGCTTAACAAATAATATAATAATAATTAGTTGACTATTTTGTATTCAAAATGCAATCATGAATAAATATTAACTTATTTATATTTTAATATTAAATTATGAAATTTATTAATAATATTTTTTAATTTTCTATATAATATATAGCATATGTGATTAAAAATATATTAATTTTATCAATATTGATTTTGTTATGGTTCAATCATGGTTGAACCATTAAACTTTGAGTCGAAATCTCGACTAATTTAATAATTGATCTAGTTTTTAATACCTTATAGTTTAGTGGTGGTTTCCTAATAACCACTATCAAAGTGCCCTAATCACTACTTTGTTGGTGATTTTTTATAATTACCACTGAAGCCCCCTCATTAAGATGCCTTTTTTTTTTTTAGCGACACACTTTTCCTTAATAAAAAAAAACTGAATGGTATGCTTATTCTTTAAATACTAAACCTTAATGAAGCTTATAATTTTAATGACTAAATATTAGACGAATTAAATAAAATAAATATATTTCAGAAATTTGAATTACAAGGTGTAAAAGTCAAAATTGACATTGTTAAAAACATTGACGAAGTTGATAGGTTTGAAGCTAGTATAGCTGATGTTTTTTTTTTTTAAAAAAAAAAAAGCTGGTGTAGCTTGGCTTCATAAAAATAAAAAAGGTGATGACCTAATGGGCCATCGGGGGTCTTAAACTAGATTGAAATTTTCTTTAGTAACATACAATACATTTAGAAGATGGGAAATTGAGACAACAAAATATAGATTTATACAGGTTCAATATTTTTTGTAATGCACTTTATTTTCTTATCTTTTTCATAATTAATACAAGATATGCATCCAATATATGATATCTACTCCTTAAATAAATTAGTTTTTGGTTGTAGATACTATTGATGCACACACAAAAAATGCAAAGTGCATTCTATATGTCATCGAGTCAAAGTTATTGCCAACGTTTGTTCTTTTGTGTTTGACCAGACAACGTTTGTTCAAAAGATAGAAACTTAAAAGAAAGATTAGGAGCTAATCTCGGCAGCTCTTCTCAACTTATTTTTTTCAATTAAAGTTTAGTATCTTTGTTTAGAAACCTAAAGTCACTCTCATTCAAAAGTATAATCCTATAATGCTTACGGGTCAAATCATCTTTGTTAAATTTGTCCTATCTATTTATTATGAGATTCAAATCTAATCCACTTCTCAATTAAGATCTTTCTTTGTCGATTTCAAATCATAAATTCAAGCGAGCATGCTTCTTAACTTTCTTCCTCTAATTATGCTCACCAACGACCACAGTCTAGCATCACTACTCTGTAGTAAATGTCAAAATGGTACATCTTTTTTTATGGACTGGGAGTATTTTCCATTAAGGGCAAAATGTAATTTTCCCGAAATATAGAGAGCAAATGATAGATTTCTCCGACAAGATTTATTCCAATCATAAAGATTGAAAATAGAATATCTAACAATTTGCTTAAAGGACAAAATTCCCTACCATTCCACTTACACCAGCCTAAATTGGTTTAAAATTATATATCTTTCTGAATTCTAATATTATTACAAGTTACTACTGATTCGGCTTAATGAAAGAGATTAACTTTAAGCCATATGAAAGAGTACTTGAGGGGATAAATATGGGGTGTAGTAAGGGTAACAATTAGAGTTGGAACCCTTGTTGTGGAATTAAAAAAAGACATATTTTCAAAAATGAAAAATTTAATTAATTTATTTTTTATTAATACATACAAAATTTAATGGATTTTATTTTTCTTCTGTTAAAAATTACAAATTTAAAGAAATACGTTTTAGTATTTATCAAATACACATGTAATATTTTTTTAGTTATATTGATCAAATAAATGTGATTGTAACATATTTGATTTTAGGAGATGACTGTATAAGCTATTCATTAAAAATAATGTCGTATAATTAAAATTGTTTTAAGAGAGAAATAAATTATCCAAAAATTTGTTGTCCTTTTTGTGTGTTTTTTGTTTTGAAAAAACATAAGATAAACTAGCCCATAATGAATATTGAATACCATAACTTATATTCTCAACGTTTCAAAGATAACAAGTTTAGAAAAAAAAGACTGAGTAGAAGAAAGAACAGAAGGTGAAATATTTCTTTGCTATTACTAGTCTAGCTCGTGACTTATAAAATTCCAAATTATATAATTTAAAAACAAAAATCAAGGCATAGAACCAATATTAAGAAAATCAGATCAAGTAAAGTACCGGTTTAAGATTCAATGATCGGATCAGAATCAAACCAATTGTAATTAATATGTATACATGAAGATTAAAATGATGTAAATAAATAAAAGAAGAAGCAAAGATTGAAGAAAAAAAGTTTAGATAAGAAAAAGAATACGAACATTTATTATCAAATATGTTTAAAATTCATATTAAAGTTAAATTAAAAGAATTAAGTTTAAAATTAAAATACAGATAAATAATATACATAATAAAAATTAAAATGATATTATCACATAAAGAAAAAAATTCAAGAAATAAACACAAAAAATGAGAAAAGATTAGGGAAAAAAAATAAGTTAAAAGAGGGAAAATGAATGAACATTTGTTATCGAACACTATTAAGAGCCATTTTAAGTTAAATTAAAATAATTAAGTTCAAAATTAAAATATAGATAAGTAATTAATATCACAAAAATTAAAATGATGTTATTACATTAAAAAAATTCAAGAAATAAACATAAAAAATGAGTAAAAAGTGAAGGAAAAAGAAAAAAAGTTAGAAGATGGAGAGTGTATAAACCTTTATTATCAAACACTTTAAGGGTTATATTAAAGTTAAATTAAAATAATTAATTTTAAAATTAAAATATAGATAAGTAATTAATATCACAAAGATTAAAATGATGTTATCACATAAAAAAAATTCAAGAAATAAACATAAAAAATGAGTAAAAATTGAAGGAAAAAGAAAAAAAGTTAGAAGATGGAGAGTGTATAAACCTTTATTATCAAACACTTTAAGGTTTATATTAAAGTTAAATTAAAATAATTAATTTTAAAATTAAAATATAGATAAATAATAGATATCACAAATATTAGAATGATATTATCACATTGAGAAAAAAATTCAAGAAATAAACAAAAAAAATGAGTAAAGAATGGAGAATAAAAGAAACTACATGAGACTTGAAAGTTCTATATTACTCAAGTTTAAGAAAGTAGATGTGGTGAGATCTGTATAAAGATATTTACTTGGAAATTTTTTTTAAAGGTCCATAGTTGTAAGTTTTTTAAAGTTCATTTTTTATTTTTTGAAAACTTATCATTGACCAGTTCTTGGGGAATCTAGTTCTAGAAGAGTTATGAACTTGACTAGGTACTGGTTATTGATTCGACTGGTTAAACTGACAGATCTAGTCTATTTTCTTAACCATACATAGAACCATGTAAAAGAAAACAAACATAATGAAAAGTGCACCTTAAAAGAACTCAATTTTCAATTTGGGCTACCACACACGTTAAGTGATTTTGTCTAATTTCATAAATTTATATGGCTTAAAAAAAATCAATATATTTTTATATATTCAAAGCGTCAAGCCATTGACCGTACTAAACTTATTTTGGGCCATTCACGAAATTGATATTCCCAATTTTGCTTACCGTTGTAAAAAAAAAATTAGTCTATTTCGTGTTTGGGCTCATTATTGACTCCATAAAAACATTTTAAAGAGCATGCTTTGGTTTGGATCATTATCTTTGGGCTTCTCTTGCAAAAACAAAAGGCTTTGGGCTTCAACATTTACCAATCACTTTTTTAATCACGCTATGTGGCTTACATAAAATCTTTTACAAATTAGGGCTAAGTATAATGTCTTGTGTTCTATCCAAAGTGTATATATATATATATATATATATATAAGGAATTAGTCTTAGATTATTGATATTAAGATATTTTTAGTGTTTAAAAAAAATCTCATATAAGCTATTCTATTTAAATAATAATAATATATTATTGTTATTATTATTATTTACACTTTTACTATGTAAATTTTTTTTAACATAAATCAGCTACGAAAATATTTTTTTATGCGCAAAATACATACGTATAGTGTTAATAAGCTGCAAATTATAAGAAGTCATTATTAGAAAATTACAGAATGTGCCAATAATAACGCATTCATAACTTATGTATGTACCTCAATCTATATGAGCACTTCTAGTCAACAAATCGAGATAAGCACTGCATGCACACAAAGGCTATTATGGCCGTTTGGTTTTCAGTTAGTTAAAAATGAGTTTTGGTAGAATTGGTTTTGTAACGTAGTTATAATAAAAATTGGTTTTGAACTAACATGTTTATGTTTAGATGATTTATTTGAAAATTGGTTTTGACAAAACTCATAATTTTCCTCTAAATTGAGTTTAAACTCTATCTCATGATTAATTTAATTTACTTGGACTAAAATTTAATCTGCATTTATTTAATTGAGAACATAATATATCTGATATAATATTTTTTATAGGTCATGATCTATAAAAATTAAAATTTTGAAAGGATATTTTGGTCAATAGATAGGATAAATTTTATGGAAATTTTATTTTCCTAATTTTTCTATTTTTTTCTCATTTTTATTAATATATTTTTATCTGACTTTAAAATAAATATATGTAAAAATGGAGAACCAAACGGAAAAGCATGGCTGAAGCTGCTTCTCGGGGGAACGAGTTTAGGAGTAAGAATAAGTTTCTAACGGGATGCAGAAAAATAATTAAATACAAATAAAATTGCATTAGACTCATTTTAAGTTCCAGACCCGTTTCAAATGGGCTACCAAACGAGGCCTATATGTTTTGTAGGGATATGGATTCTTTGCACAATAGAGGATAAAAAGACGTTAAAAAAATTTTAAAAAAAATCTAAACATTGAAAAATTTATGTTAAAATTGTCAAAATCTTAATTACCTTTTAGGTAGGATTACAATGATTTTCAAATATCAAATGATATATTATTTACTTTTAATGATATATTATTAAATTTTAAGAATATAATTAGTATAATTCTTTTCTAAATTTTGGGTATTTATATATATATTTTTCATAAGTTTAATTGTTGAAAAAATCTTAATTAAAAATAAATTTTAAATAAAAAAACTAAAAAGTTATATCAGAAATAATGACTGCATCCTCTACAATCAAATCTTTGGCTGCAAAGCATTTATATACATTTGGTAAGGATGAAAAAGGTTTTATGAAAGGGGAAATAAAAAAAAGAACTTCTTGTATGATATATTTTGTACCCATTATTAACATTTTTAGAAATAAAAAATAACATTTTTATTGAAACCTCTTTTCCAACCCTCTCATTTTCCCTTTTTATTTCCTAAAAAATAGACTCTTTCATACCAAGCGTGACTTCAATGTGGTATACCCTGTGCTCTTAACAATTTATATTAAACACATAAATAAATAATGTGACAATATATTTATTTGTGTCTAGTGGACAAAGACTTAAATTTCTTTTTAATTCACTAGACAATAAAAATAGATTGAATTTCTTCAATTAGAAGATGTAAATATTATCAATTGGTGCCTGGTTAAGTGGTAAAGGACTTAATTATTTTAATAATATTAAGAAAATATAGATTATAAAAGAATTATACTGAAAATTCAATCTTCAAACTTATTTCACCTTATTAATAATATTGTAATATCCAAATTTCATCACAACTTTTAAATAATATAGAGTAGAGCATGATCTCTCACATTCTATTGATAGCTACTTACAATGAGCCCAAAACTTGCCTGGATTGGTAATGGTTCAAGGTGATACATACACAATGTGTACATCCTAAGACGTACACCAAACTTTTGTTATAGGACATGAAAACTAAATCCAAATATCATAACCCATAAACCCTAAAAACTAACACCACTCTTAGACTTTAAACACTACAACATTAAACCTTAAAGCCTAAATTTTAAAAAGCTAACTTCAAATTCTAAACCCTAAAAGTCTTAATGCTAAATCCTTAATGCCCTGTTTGGTATCATGGAACTGAGGATGAGGAAGTAGAAACAGAGGCGGAACTTGAAAACAAAGTTGTTTGGTGCGCTGGATGGCCATTCATGACAGAAGCCGCTTCATTGAAAAATTTTGGAACTGGCTTCCTTACCCTAGGCCCTGGAAGTCTCCAGACTTCTATAGAAATCTGCAAATTAGATCCTTTTGCCCCTTCTCATTGACCTTTCATACTGCCACCATCTCTTCGTCCAAAAGACCTCGACCTGACAACGGTTCATCACCGATGATGGCACCAAGGGTTCACCGTCGATGGCTAGACTAGAAACCTTCCTTTGTGAAATTTTACCTCGCTTCTAGATGTGTGGTCATGGCGGTGGAAGAGCACAATTTTCTTCCTCGTCACTTCTAGAAATCAATCAATCGTTGTTGTAGTTCAACTCAGTCGTCCTCCATCCATTGTCCGACAGTGATCTCTAGCTCCCATAACTTCCATAGCTGGCGACGATTTCTGGCTTAAACGAAGAAGAGCGTCACCTTTGCTTGAAATAGATTTGGTCCTCTGTTGCCTTTGCTTAGTTTTTTTTCTGTATGCTTTGATTGGTATCTAATTTGGTTATTACTGAGTTTGATCTGGTCCACTGTCGCCTCCATTGTTTTAGATCTGTTGATTCAATTTTTTTTTTTGTAAATGGTTGGTTTTCTAGTGGTTTTTGGGGTTTTTGTAAACGTTTCTGCATCTAAATTTTGGTGGGGTTGGTGAAAGGGAAAGTCAAGGGGGACTGGGGGAGGTTGAGAGGGCGGACCACGATGCCTTCACCTTAGTGGTGGGGTCGAGTTGGTGAAGGGGAAAATCGACAAGTCGATCCGCCATGCCCAAACATTTTTTTTCCCATTCTCATAAGGGCGTTTTGGAATTTTGCTAATCTTAATTTATATATTAAATAAAAATTATATAATGCTTCCATTACCACACCAAACACATTTTTAATCCTCTCACTTCTGCGAATTAAAGGAAGCATGAATCATTAAGACTTCCTTTGTTATCCCTAATGAAAATGGAAAGGGATTTCATTGCACAAAATTGAAAATATGCAATATCTATTATGTTTTTGTTATTACTCTCTTATGTCCTAAATATATATTTGTTCTGATTCATATTATAAGATATTTTATATCAATTACACGTATATTAAGAAAATTATTTTTTTAACTAAAATTAATACAAAAAGTATTCATATTTTCTATTTTATCTTTATTAAATACCTCATTTTATTATCATTGTAAAGTTATAAATGAGGAAAGAGAAAATATTAAAGATAGGGATAAAATATAAAGAAAAATATTCAATATCTTATATTTTGAACAAAAACTTGTTATATAAAATATCTTATAATATGAATTAGAAGGAGTAATCTTTTGTCTTGATATCAAATATATGACCATTTTTCAGAATACAAGACAGTATTTATTATATATTACAAAAAAATGTCCCTATTTAATTAAGGTTTGAAGATAAAAAAAAAATTGAATAAGAATAATGTTGGAAAAATGTGATATTTTTGATAAAATTAAAATAGTTAATTAACTTTAACTTTCTTTTTTTAATTCAAATGATTTAGTTAAAAGGGTCTTATATTGAGGGATGGAGAGAGTATTACTTAATACTCCCCCTATTTTGGCTTATTAGTCATTTTTAATTATTTTACACAAACCAAAAAAATTAGTTAAAGTTAAATAGAATTCTTGAAATTTTAAATAAAATACTAAAATTTTTTAATATTATCCTCATTAAATTGTTACCTTATTATAATTATAAATAATCACTTTTTTCATTCCATTTAAAACTTCTTAACTTAAACCTTAAAACATTAAACCTTTAAAACCTGTTGTTACAATATTAAATATCTTTCAAGCCAATGGTGTCTTTTAAAATCATCAAGTGATCTAATGATTATTTTAATATTAGTATAGTCTTAGATATAAGGGAAAAACATGAGTCTCATCTTAATCAAAATGTAAGAGATAGATATGGTTTGGTCCTTATGTTTTTTTTTTTAAATTGTTTCTCTTATTAAATGTAGATTAACATTTTCCTATGAGAAAAATTTAGTAATATATACATTAATTTAAAAGTATTTTGAAAAAACCTTTTTAATTTAAGACATATTTAAAATAATTTACTCCCTCTAGTTCTATATATAGGATCTTTTGTTCTGATTTTAAATATAAGATCATTTACAGTATATGATGTAGTATTTATTATACATTTCTAAAAAATGCCCCTATTTAATATATTCAAAAAGAAAGAGAAAGAGATTAAATAAGGGTAATTTTAGAAAAATGTTGAATTTTTGAAAAAATTAAGATGGTTAATTAGTTTTAATTTCAATTCTTAATCTGTATAATTTAGTTAAAATGATGTTATATTAAGAATTAGAGGGAATACTAATTTTTAATTATGTAAGTATATGTAAATTAATTATTTATTTTTTATATTTAAAATGTGTGAGAGTAATTGGTATGTGTTTAGGCACATGCAAAACGTAAATGGTTGTTTGGTCAAACGAAAAAGTGGAGTTTATCAGTCAGTGCGTTCGGAACTAGTGCTTTGTGGCTCAACCCAAACTTCTAATGCCATTATGGATCCATGCCGGATACGATGAATCTAGTTTTGGGAAATTATCATTTGGAATCAATATTTTAATTTAATTATAAAATAGGATTTATTATTTATTTAATTAAAAAATGATCAACCTTTTTAAATTAAAAATTAAAATATAAAATTATCAAAATATCCTCAGGTGCTATCTCTTCTTACACCATCACCGATCAATGTTTGCTAGCAGCCGATCAACCACAATCAACTGTCACAGTAGACAGGTCAACAGCTATCGGCAATTAATCAACGTTCACCAGATAAAATGGCTTACAACTTCTTTTTCTAGATTTTATAATTTACTTATTCTAAATTTACAACTTAATTTTTAAATTTTTATCTTGTAATTTTTTTTCTAAATTTGTAACTTATTTTCCAAACTTTTGTTTTGAATTATTTCAATGCTTTTGGAACGTCCTTTTCAGATTTTGTAACCTACTTATTTTGAATTTGCAACCTGTTTACCAAGTTTTTTATTATAAATGGCTATAATATTTTACAACTTTCTTTCTAAAATTTACAACTTATTTACTTTGAATTTATAACTTATTTTCAAAATTTTTTACTCTAGATTGTTTCAATATTATTGCAAATTGTTTTACATATTTTACAATTTATTTACTTTGAATTTGTAACTAGTTTTCCAAATTTTTACTATCAATTATTTTAGTAAAAAATTTTATTAGTTGAAAAATATGTAAAAAAAGTTGCAAAAACACCGAAAAAATTTATAGTAAAAAATTCAAAAATAAGTTGTAAATTCAGAATAAATAAATTGTAAATTTAAGAAAGAAAATTGTAAAACAATAAAACTATTTATAATAAAAACTTGAAAAATAAGTTACAAATTTAGAGTAAGTAAATTTGAAACAATTCATAGAAAAAATTTTAAAAATAAGTTACAAATTTACAATAAAAAAGTTGCAAATTATGGAAAAAATTGTAAAATAAAAATTTAAAAATTAAGTTATAAATTTAGAACAAGCAAATTACAAAATATAAAAAAAAAAGTTGTAAGACATTTTTTCTAGTAAACGTTAACCGATCAACAATAGCCGTTAACTGGTCACTGGTGACTATTAACTGGTGTTGACGATCGCCAACAGCCAGATAACATCTAAGAATACTTTAGTAATTTCATATTTTTATATTTAATTTTAAAAAGTTGGTCTATTTTTGTAATTAAATGAATAATAAGTCTCATTTTATACTTAAATTGAGATCCTGGTCTTGAATTGTAATTTCTCCTTTAGCTTTTGAGACTTTTAAAGCCTATTTGGTAGCTCTTTCCAAAATAGTTTTTTTATTTTTGAAAATAAAAAAATAAAACAATTTGTTTCGTGAGCATGTCCTTTATAAAATATTCTGGAAAATAGAAAAATAAAAAAATAGAAAACTCATAACATTTTTAAGATGTCTTGTAGTTTTTGTTCTGGAAAATATAAGAAAATGTGAAAAATACCCACCTCATTAATGGTGGAGTTATAAATTTTGAATAACTTATCTAACACTTACTAGTTATGATTTTGAGAACAATTATCCAAACAGATTTTTTTATTTTCTTATTCAAACAAATTTTTTTTTATTTTTTTATTTTCAAAACTTGTTTTCAAAAATAGTTTTATAAAACTGTTTTAAAAAAAATAAAATAAAAAATATTGTCAAACATGTCATTATTCTCCCTAAGTTTTATTTCTTTTGTTCTCTAAAATTATTTGATACGGGATCAACAAATTATTAAATATGTTAAATATTTCTAGTAATGTGACTAAAATGTTATTATTTAATAACTCACATTAAATTACTTCTTTCATTTCTTAATATAAGAAACAACAGATAAAATTACGTAGACCAAGGAAAGTACTTCATCTTATTCTTAATATAAGGTCATTTTAATCAAATCATACAAATTAAAAATATGAGTTAAAGTTAATTAATTACCTCAATTTCTCCAAATATCCTAACATTTTTCCAAAACTATCCTTATTTAATCTCTTTCTCTTTCTTTTTAAATACATTAAATAGGAGCATTTTTTGGAAATATATAATAAATACTACTTCCTATACTGTAAAGAGTCTTATATTTAGAATTATGGTAAAATGTCATATATTTAGGACTAGAGGGAGTAATAAATTTGTCTTAAATATAAATTAATTTCTAAAAATACTCTCATTTAATGTTAATAATTTTTATATTATGTAATTAATACAAATTAATTGTATTATTAGTTTTTGGAAAAATGGTCATTTTAATTAGAGGTATTTTTAAAAAAAAATTATTAAATATACTAGACAAACTCATGTGTCTCTTATATTTTAAAACATGAAAACTTCCCTAAATACTTATTATATGAAGGAACCGAGGAAAAAAATGATATACATGAAATTAGATAAGATGAAAATATAATTGAAAACAATAATTAATAATACATTGAAAATATAAAATAACAAAAGATTTGGAATAAAATTAAAACTCTAAAATTACAAAAGATATAGTAATGCGATTATATGTACTATTTTCTATTAGTTTATTAGTAGAAATTATTATTTTGAGACATTTTATAGAGATCAAAATTATTAAATAATTAGATTATAAAAAAATTTAATGATATCCTAGTAAAATATCTTTGACTTAAACATTCTTTTATAATAATGGAGTAGAACAGTAAAAAATAATTAATATTTTATTAAAATTCTAAATTAACAAATATTTTGAAAAATCAATAGCACCTTAAAAGTGACAGTTTATGCAAATGGGTGGGAGTATAAATATCTTAAAATAGTATGTAGTTATATTTGATATATAAAAAATGTAATAAATAATAAGAAACGTATTATTTTTTCATAAAATAAGATATTATATTTATAATTTATATTAGAATATTATATTAATGGACATTTAAAATGCTACAATACTTTTGCTTTGCCAAAACGGAAAGGAACAACAACCTAAATCAAATGGTTATCTAATCAAATTAGAACAACTCAATTTTAAATTTAAAAATAAGTTAACAGTGTTAATAACAAGAGTTAGGTGAAAAATATGTGATGCAAAAAAAAAACATCTTCTTAATAAAGTTTCTTAAGTTTTCTTTTTTAAAACTTTTTTTAACAAATTATTTAGTATTCAAAGTTGTATTCAACTACAACTAATTTAAATTGTGCAGGTTGAGTTTCAAAATAAGGTAACTCTCTAAAGATGTTTTTTGTATATACACGGTTTTTTGCAATATTTTTTACTTTTAGAGAACAACCAATTCACATAAAAATAAGGAAAAGAATGTAATAATTTTTTGTGCAAAATTAAACTTTTTTTCAGTTTTAATTTTATTTTTTTCCTTCCAATTTTGTTTGCTTTCATTTTTAAAGTGATTTGGAGGATTTTTATTTTTTGGAAACAAAAATGTTAAAAAGGAAAAGCATCCCAACTATCATGGACGGATTCAGGGTGGCCACTTTTGCCAACCCAATTTCATTCTTTTTATCAATATGACTTGAACCTTTGAAGGGAGGCTATAAAATTATATTCCATTGAGTTCTCCCCCCACCCCTCCCCAAAACTAAACAAACAGTCAAAGGAATAATTTCACCTACAGAAAGTATTTCTGGATCCATCCTTATTAAGGGATTAATTTGGATCATTTGAATTGCTTAAGTGAGAAGAGAGATAAAAATAGAGATGGGATACATCAGATTGAGTAGTGACTCTCATATGAGTCTCACTCCATCTCGATCTCTCTTATCACTTAAACAATTGAGCAATTGAAAGAGTTCAACTCAGACGTTTTAGTGTTAAAAATTATAACTTAAGAACTAGCCATTTTATTATTACTTCTTGTGTTTCTTTTTATGTGAAGTTTAGGCTTTTAGTATATAGATTAAGAAACATAATTATTGTCTTAGAATTTATTTATTTTAAATTTTCTAGTATACCCTTCAATAAATAAATAGATAAAAAGTAATAATTACTATCATATTTGACTTTTAAAAGGATAAATAATGGTACAATTAGAAAAATAGTAATTGATATTGTTTTAAAATTTAAAAATGATATATAAATAGAAATAAAAAATTTTCTAAAAGTGACAGATAGGAAAAAAAAAAGAACGAGTATTATTTTTTTTTCCAACAAGTCAAGTTTATTAATGGTAAAATAATAAAAACAAGTCAAGTTTATTGATACATTTGGAACTAGGGCTCTTAGGCATTAATGAACAAAATTCAAGTCTAAGAGTTGGAGTGTTAACTTTAATAATGATCGTCATAAACTACTCCCTTCGATCTTATATATAGAATCTTTTATCTTAATCCTAAATATAAGATCTTTTATAATATACGAGATAATATTTATTATACATTTTTAAAAAATGTCCTGATTTAATATATTCAAAAAGAAAGAAAAATAGATTAAATAAGGGTAGTTTTGGAAAAATGTTTGGATTTTTGGAGAAATCGAAGTAATTAATTAGTTTTAATTTCAATTCTTAATCCACGTGATTCAATTAAAAATGTGTTATATTAAGAATAAGAGAAAGAATAATTAAACACAGGCTTTCTTGATATTAAATCTTGCATTAACATCATAGAAAAAGACCGCTTAGATTAAATTAAATGTCATTGAAACGCTCCATTTGCAAGTAACTTCGGGATTGTCCTTTGAAGGAGGTCACTTTTGGAGAGAAACAAGAACTTCTAGAAGTGGAAAAATTTAGTGCTTTTTTTGTTGGCATAAATTGTCACTTTGAGCTTGTTTTACTCATATCATATCAATGTTATTACTCTTAATATTAAAACTCTTTTAATTGAATCACGTAAATTGAGGATGAGAGTTAAAATTAATTAACTACATAATTTTTTTTTAAATTATAACATTTTTCTAAAACTATCATTATTTAATCCCTTTCTCTCTCTCTTTGTAATATATTAAATATGGGTATTTTTTAAAAATGTACAATAAATACTACCTCGTATACTGTAAATGGTCATATATTTAGAATCAGAATAAAATGTCCTATAATTAGGACTGGAGGGAGTATTAAATAACTCACTTTCTCTAATTCTTAATATAAGATATTTTTAACTCAACCACATGAATTAAGAGTAGGAGTTAAAGTTAATTAATTACTTCAATTTCTCTGAAAATCACAATATTTTTCCAAAACTACTCTTATTTAATCTCTTCCTCTTTGAATACATTAACTAAAAATATTTTTTAAAAATGTATAATAAACACTGTCGTATATATTGTAAAGGGTCTTATATTTAGGATCATGGAAAAAAACCTTATATTAAGAGCGGAGGGAGTATAATACAATAAAATTTAATAATATTTGACTAAAATAACCTAAATTAAAATATTATCTTAAATTCTCTTTTTCTTACTAATAAAAGGTAAGACAATAAAAAAAACTATTACCGATTTATTATTTTCTTAGTCTCGTTTTATTTGTTATTTTATGGTTTTTTTTACATGAATCAACCAAATCATTAAATAGCCTTGATTATAGAAAAAATTAATAATATTTTATCAAAATATATCTAAATTAAATGTTAAAAGATAACTTGTACTCAACTTACCAATATTTTTAATAAAGGGTAAAATAGTAAATAAATAATTAATTGAGATATTTAAAATTTTTTAAACTGACAAATAAAATGGGTTTTAAGGAGTACTTCCTCTTTTCCTTATTATAATTCATGTTCTAAAAAAATTTAAGCACGTCAAATATAAATCAATTTATGAGTATTAAATATTCTTCTTCATAGTTGGGAGATATTAAAAAGATATAATTAAGGTGATGTTATAATTTAATTAGGGTAATATTAAAAAGTTTTGTTAAATTTTACAAAAGTTAAAAAATTTTAATTATTTTTAATTATTTTTCTTTGCATAGACTCCTTTTGACCCATTTTTTTGTTATTTTAAAAAATTTTAAATGTCTTAATTTATCTACTATTTCACATTATCAATAATAGTATGTGAGATACAAATTATCTTTTAACATTTAATTTAATAATATTTTAGTAAAATATTATTATATTCTATTATAACTTAGATTATTTAATAATTTTATTAGTTTATTTGAAAACCTTAAAATAACATATAAAATAGAATGGAGGGAACATAAAATGATTAAAATTGACTTATAATAATGAACAAAGAAAGTAAAATTCTAAAATAACAAATATTTTTAAAAAACCCCAAAATGACAATTACTATAAACCAATACTAAATCTTTCTACTACTACAATATTGTTACTTTCTTTAATTTATATAAAGTGTTGTTTTACGGTTTTTTATATAGACTAAAGAAGTCAGTAAATGATCTAAATTGCACCAAAAATTAATAGTATTTTATTAAAATTTTCTTGATTTGAATTTGTTAAACATATATTAAGAAAGAGTTAAGAGTTTCGAGAAGAAGGAAAATAGTGAAAAGGTTAATTAACATTGTATCAATATTTTAAAAATGATAAATATTATAAGAAATCTTAAAAAAAATTTAAAAAGATACTCCATATTTGTCACTTTGATAAAGATATTGGGTTGGAGGGGGTAATTGTTAGGACCGGAGGGGCTACTATTTTGATAAATAATACTTCCTCCAATAATTTTTATAAGGAATTTTTTGGAAAATTTTTTTGATCCTTTTTATAAGAAACTTTGTAATATTTTATAGAATTTTTTTTATTTTATCTTCATCATTTATTTCTTTTCATAAATTATTATTGAAAATTTTGGATAAAAAAAACACCCTCAATTAGTCAAATGATATATAATGTGAATTATATTATTATATTAAATAGAAATAAAAAATAAATATTTGATTTTTTTTCTTCATATTTTTAAAAAAATTAATAATTTTTTTAATCTATATAAAGTAAAGTAGTTAAAAAATTTTTTTATAAAAAGTACTAAAAGAAATATCTTGTAAGAACTAACTGACTGTCTTGGTATTAATTATTGCATTAATTTCAAGAGCGTGGATTCATGCATGAATGCAATTAATAAACCCTAGAACAAAAATCTTTTCAAATCAATAATACGATTTATTCGCTAATGATCTTATCTTAACTTATTATGGAAGCTTTTTAACTTATCCTTCCAATTCATATTATAACATATTTTACATATTATAAGATATTTTATATAATAAATTTTTTATTCAAAATAGAATATATTTTTCTTATTTTACCCTATCTTTAATGTTTTTTCTCTCATTATTTATAATACTATAATAATAATAATAATAAAATAGAGTATTTAATAATAGTAAAATATGAAATATGGATACTTTTTACATTGATTTCAATTAAAAAAATAATTTTTTTAATATACATATAATTGATATAAAATATTTTATAATATAGATAGGAGGAAATAAAAGTTAAAATATTACTCTCTCCTATTCTAGGATTTTCTAACTATTTTATACTCACTCTAATTCTCAATATAAGATTCTTTTAATCAAATCACGTGAATTAAAAATAGAAGTTAAAATTAATTAACTATCTCGATTTCTTTGAAAATTCCAATATTTTTTCAAAACTATCTCTTTTTAATCTCTTTCTCTTTGGATATATTAAATATAGGTATTTTTTAGAAATGTATAATAAATAATACTTCATATATTGTAAAGGGTTTTTATATTTAGGATCAGGATAAAAAATCTTATATTTTGGATCGGAGGAATTACTTGTTAAGAAAAGTTAATTGAACCCTTTAAATTTAAAAAAAAAACTCAATATTCCAATTTTATCGTTATTAATTACCAATAAAAGTTATTTTAAAAAATCATCCTCTCTCTTTCCAATTTACGAGACGATAATCAATAAGGGTAAAAAAATTAAACTCTAATTAAATTACATAACTTCTTATATTTTGCACTAAATAAGAGTTATAGAAGAACCATTATAATAGGAATTGGGGAGTAAATCATATGCAAATTAACATCTTTGACGTTCAGAACTTGACAAAAGGCAACCCTAAATTTTCAAGTTTGTGCAGGTAACTATTACTATTAATTATTTCATTATTTCACTAGTAGAGGACTCTTGGCTATATATTTCCTTAAAACTTTTTTTAACATATAACACTCTTAAATTCTGAGTTATGCGCATATAGGCCCATAAACTTTAAGTTATGTGTAAATAAATTTCTAATTCCTTTGATCTTAAATGTAAGGTATCTTATAAAAGTATTATTTTATCTCAAATATAAGACACTTTATAGTATTGTCTAATGTATTCATTATTTTTTTTATACCTTTGGTCTATAATTAATATTTGAGAGATAAATGATATGAAAAGTATGAAAAATAATATAACTAATAAAAGTAAATAGTGAAAAATATTGAAATTTTTTTACATATTTAATGATCCAACTTCTATTTGATATATGAGATAGTTGAAAATGCTTTATATTTAATAATTTAAGACCGGAGGGAGTATATTATATTACAGTCTATTAGTAAAATAATGAATAAATAAATGGTGAGAAAGTTTTCTGCATACATGGAAAGTTTTGAAGGTAAGAGAGGTTATTTACACATAACTTGATGTTTTAAGGACCATACAAAGATAGACCTTCTCAACTATTAATATTTTATAACATATTTATATATTCTAATTTATATTTTATAACATATATATATATTAATATCGAAATAAGGAAAATGACATTTAAATACTAAGGGGTAAAAATAATTCTAGAAATCTCACAGAATTTGCTATAATTACTAAGAGATACATAGGTATTAAAAAGGAATTTTGCAAATGAAGTTAAATGATAAATTTGCCCCTCCCTTTCCTTCCTTACTCCGGCAACTGTTTTTGATAGAGGTTACTAGTGGCAGTAACTTTTTCTGGCAACTTCTCGACGACTTTTCCAGCAACCGCATGTGTAACTTGTGAATAGTCTAATATTACTTGCAAATATACTGATATTCACTTATAGATATACATCATATATAAATGATATTATATCACTTAACACTCGCAAATGCATAATTTTTATTTGTAAATCCTTATTGGTCGTGACTATTGACACACTTGTTGATTATCAGAGGAGACCTCCTCTAATGGTGGACCATCAAGACATAGTCATTAAATTTAAAAATCACTTGCAAATAGCCTAATATCATTTGTAATATGATATTTACTTGTAAATATATAATATTCATTTTTCTGGCATAGGTTACCATCACCATAAACACTAGCGTTGGAAAAATCAAAGACATTGGAAAAGTCGTCGGAGGGAGGAGGGAGGAGGCAAATTTGTCAATTCACTTTAATTGCAATTTTTTTTCTTAATACCTAGATACCTCTTAGCAATTACAACAAAGCAAATCCTGTAAGATTTTTAGAATTATCTTTGCTCTTTAGCATGTAAATGTCATTTTCTGGATGAAATGTTAATTTGTTATAAATTTAAATTTTGGGTACTTCGACATCCGAAAATTTTGACCTACCCTTTACTTGGTAGGGGAGAAAAGTTTGGGGGTGGGGAATATGGAGAAAAAAGGAAGAGAAAATTATATTTTCTCTTACTTAGTTATGGAGATAAAAGTGGGAGAGAAAATTGAGTGAAAAATAATACATTGACTCTATATGTTTTTCCCCTCAATTTTTTTCTCCCAAAACGGAGAGATTTTTGAAAGAAAATTTTTCAACTAAAATTACCCCATTGATCTTTTTTTATTATAGGAAAAATATCTATGTTGTTTTTAAATTTAAATACTGATATTTTATATATTTTCAATTTTAGTATTATTTTAAAATTTTTAAAATGAATTATAAAAAATAATTTTAAAAATTAAAAAAATTAAGATTGGATAAAATAATTTTAAATTAAGATTAAGATTAAAATTATATTTTAATTTTATTTATTAATATGATATGGAAATTATATAAATAATATGGTAGAATAATAATTTTTATTATATGTAAATATTTTTCTAAAAATAATAAGGGTATTATTATCAATATAAAATTAGTCACTTTTATTTTCTTTTTATTTTTTTGTTCAACTACTATATAGAGAGAAAATTAATCCCCCATTTTTCCTTTCTCTCTATTTTCTCCCCTCTTATTTTCTTTTCTTAGCCAAGCGAGGTAAGTGTATATAAGTCTTTGTCCCACTTTTTCTCTTTGGTAATACTCACTCCGTTTCATTTTATGTGTTGTTTTAGAAAATTTTAAATGTTTCAATTTATTTATCATTTTAGATTATTAATGAGGCATTAATTATCATTTTTACTATTTTATCCTTCATTAAATTAGAAAATGACCCTACCATCAAATTTAATTATTAAATGTTGTAATTGCAAATCCTACCATCTCGTTTAAGCATTTTTTTTTTATCAAATTCTTGTTTAAACATTAACACGTGGGCACTGTACTTTTTTAATAAACTTGTATTATATGGAATTATATGTCTAGTAATTGTCCATACTATATTCTTCTGTATATACTATCCTTGATTTGATATCCTTTTATATATCTTGAAAATCTATTATTGTTAATAAAAGTGATGGAATTGATTGATTTCAATATATGTTTAGAATACTCATGATGAAATAGACATGGTTAAGTTGGATTGAGCAAGCCATATGGACTATAAGTCATGTAACTACTTACAATTTCAAATAATTTGAAATTTTTATATTTGTCAAGAATTTATTGGGTCAATAAAATTTGATTACTTGATTTATTTATTTTTATTAGTAATAAAGATAAATCAATGTTCTAAAATTAAATATGGAGCTATTCTTTTCTATTCCGAATGGTTGTTATAACCTGTATGATAGATAAAATGAGAGTTATAAACTCCAGATAACATAAATATACTTGCAATTATGATTTTAAATATTAGTCATAAATTGGGTGAATTATACCTTTAATTGAAAAGAAAATGACAATTATGGTTTCGAATTTCTTTTAAAAAAATATTATCATTTTATCATAGTACTAACTAAAGAGACATATGATGTTTATATATAGGTGGCCAGAAATTAATTAATTATAATTTCTTTAAAATTATTAAAGAGAAATAATATGACATTCATTAGTCAATTCAATCAAGAATAAATGTGGTGCCATTGATTTAGAATTTAAATAATTATTTATCTATATTGTATTAATTGATAGATGAAAATTTCGTCATAGTAATTAATATAAATATGAAAATGCAAGAGAGAATTAAAATATCATTATTCTGTATATATTTTTATCTATATATATACTTTTTCTATTTCTAAATAAGTGATGTTAAGGACAATTTAAAAATAATTTTAAAATGATTGATATTTTCAAATTAGGAATTCAAGTCAAATAATTTTAAATTATGAAAAAAAAATTATACAATTTGTGCATGAATCATTTTCTAGTTTTGAAAAAGTATTATTACTTATTTTGAGTTTGAAGTAGACATGGGTCTAAAATGTTAATACTTTATTGGGAAGGGAAAATAATGAACATGACTTTAAATGTATTAAAAAAATGTTCAAAAACTTAGGATTTGATTTAGTGACCTATATATACAATAATAAATATTTAATTTTTATTACTTTTATGATATGTTTAAATAAAAATTGTGATATTTTTCATTATCATAGTATTAATATGCATAGGCCATTTTCTAGTTAATTTGAAAACTGGATAGCAAGGATATCAAGCTCCGGATATAAGTTTTGTCCTATTTTTAATCCTTTCTCACATCTCACACGCGAGCCATGCCATGCGTTTTAATAATTCCTTTTCATTATTAATTTAAAATAGTTAAAAATAAAAAAGACTTACACTTCTAATATATTCTTATGCGAAACTACTGTTAATGAAGTGAATAATTGTGCTACAACCCGCTTCATTATCCCACGTAAACAGACCCACTTTTCATATTAAGTAAAAGACTC
Organism: Adenanthera pavonina; assembly: GCA_026686845.1. Lineage (NCBI taxonomy): Eukaryota > Viridiplantae > Streptophyta > Magnoliopsida > Fabales > Fabaceae > Adenanthera > Adenanthera pavonina. The sequence continues at coordinate 43,114,323 of JAIVEN010000001.1, read as the reverse complement.
GCATTAATCTCTCATTCTCAAGCCTTGCAAAGATTAGTTCATCATCATATTTTTGGAAAAATTGAAAAACATCCCTACAACTTCTGCTTACCTGTAAATAAAAACATAATAAGACAACTTTTCATTAAAAAAAAAACATAATTAGACAACTGTAACACGTCCAATAGTGTTTTTGAATGGAAAACAATGGATTGTGGAAGCTATATACCATTACAAAATATCCTTTCTACGTTTGTAATTTAGATCCGTTATTTAAAGAATCGATATAGAAAAATAACCAGTAACATTTTTATAAATAAATTCTTCAATTCAGAATTTAAAATAACCAATCTAAAAATAAATTTCTTCTTAGGCTCCATTTGGTTCGGAGTTTTTTAAAGGGAGGAAAGGAAATTGGAGGGAATTGAATCTCCTCCCCTTGTTTGGCTAAAATATTGAAGGGGATTGGGGAGAATTTAATCCCCTCCAATCCCCTCCCCCCTCTCCATTTTAAATTCCCTCAAATTGGAGTTTTTTGGAGGGGAGAGAGTATTTATTACTCAATCCCCTCCAATTCCTTCTTGAACCAAATAAGATTTCATTAAAATCCCTCCAATCTCCTCCCCTCTAATTCCACCAAACAAGAGAATTTTAAAATTTCTCCAATCCCTTTCCCTCTAATTCCTTTTATTAAAATTCCTCCAATCTCCTCCCCTCCAATCCCTTCAATTGAACCAAACAGACCCTTAGTGTCCTCTTAAACTCGTTTTATTCTTAGCAACGGAGAGAGCTTACAGCTGGCCAAAACCAACCCTAGCAAAGATAGTGGAGCATTTGACGGCGAAGAAGGAAGAAAACTCAAAGGCATTTAGGTGTGACGGCAGACACGCATCGGAGGTGCCTCGGTGATGACATTGGATGGTGGCATCTCTGTGAAGAAGACGCTATTCGGCTGATTAACTTAGGTAATTTCTTGGTTCTTGTAGTGACCCTGTTTCTGCTTAAGCCTCACCATTTTTTTCTCCATAATAGGTTCATTTCTATTTGATTTGTAAGAGTTTTACGTATTTGTCCCTCCGTGTGCCGTCATTGTCTCCACCATCAGAATCCCCAAACTCGCCGTCGTAGCCATTCCGTTTTCTCCACCCTCGATGCCCAACTTTCTCCAGATACGCGTGTGATTTTTATTTTCTTCTTGCTGATCGTTTCTGTGGCCAATCAAAGCTGAAACGATTCCACCGTGATTTCCATTGAGAGAGGAAGCTTCTCTGCCTTGAGATTGGCAATTTTTGTGCTCAAAGTTTTATCATCCTGAAGAACAACATTCAGATTGGGAATCTCATCAATAGGTTTTGTCTCAGGTGCCAATCAATTAGCATCCCCTCTGGTTGGTTTATAATTTGGATTAATACAGTGATAAGTTGTAGAGTTGAAAATATGTATCTATGTTTTCCATCTGGTCATAAATTTAACATGGAGTTTCTCTCTTGCATTTTCAACTCTAGTACCATTATGATTTTAGAATTAAGAGATGGGGTTACCTTGAAGTCTTTTTCTACTGTGAATTTGCCTTCCCTTGAAAGCTTGCATTTGGAAGAAGTTAGATTTCCAGATTTGAAGAGCGTGGCGTTTTTTCTTTCTGGAAGCTTTTTAAATCTGGAATGTGCTTGAAGCCTTGGCACTAAAAGGTTTACATGTAAATGACTGTTCAGCACGTGGCATTCGAGAGTTGACACATTTGGTCTCAGCAAATATTCGACCCTCCCTTTTTGAAAGCTTTTTCCAATGTTAAATTTCTAATCTTTGAGGTATATATGAGAGTAAGTATATCTATGATATTCCCTTTCTTTCTAAAATGTACAGAGTTTCAGGATTGTTTTGGTCTTTCTCATGCAGGTTATTTGTATACCTAAGAATGATACTCCCACATTTCACAATGTCACCTACCTGAGATTTACATGCTGCTTTGCCCGGGACTGGACTTGGATAGTGAACTATCTACAAAACTTCTTGGAACTTGAAACTTTTGTCATTGAAAAGGTTTGTTGATTTTAACTAAATTTTGTGCAAATTAATTTTCTAAGTTAGATTTCTAACTTTTGTGTGGGTGGTCAGCTTGTTCGTGGCTCTTTTGACCTTTTTGGTAAGGACAGGATGATGGAACCAGTAATAGATGATGGTCCTCAATGTGTTTGATCTCACCTCAAGAAATTTCATCTTTATAAGTACGAAGGATATGCACTTGAGTTGGAGTTGGTAAAATTTATTATGATATATATTCATATTTATCCTTTTTCTATATATATATATATATTTATATTATTTTAGACATGTGACGTGAGCATTCTTTTTCTTGATCACGTTATTCTTTTCCTTTATAATAAATCCTAACAGGTTGTGCAACTAAAAAATTGTTCAAGCTTAACCAAAGTCTATTTCACATGGTGATCAAAGAGTGCATTATTAGTCTTTTGTGTAGGTGGTAGTGCTTATATAATGATGGAAATCTGTCCTCTCTGACTGCTACGAATTGATGACTTCTGTTTTCTTTCTGGTTGTATTTTTGCTAAGGATTATGGATTATTTGTGGCATCATGATTTTAGATTGTACTTTCCTGATACACAATAAATCAAGCCCACCATGTTGCTTATAATGGTATCTTTTCCAAGCATTCTATACAAAATCTCTAGTTGTTTTGTGTCACAAATTTTATAGTGTCTTCAATACAATGTCTTATTTTTATTACCTTTCCTGTTTAATTAAGATTATATCATAACTCGTAAGGGGTTTTTTTGTACTGTAATAGGTACAATGCCATGGTTTTTGGAGCCCTACCAACAATAAAAGATGTCAATGGATCTGACCTTAATGCCATAGTTTCATTAAGGTCAGATGAAGTTTTTTTTTTATTTGTTATTATACTAGACATATTCTCAGTCAAGCCTGTAATTTCCATTATGGTCCTGATAATATTTTAATATGTTAGGGATCAAAGTTTAGGTATAAATATACAATTATCATTTGGTTGTTTAGTTGGTTCTTAATCTCATTCATAAGTTTGCTCAAAAATCTATGGCGGAAATCTGAATGATATTGGGTTATCTAATTTATAGGTCATGAGTGCAGTCTTGAAAGACACGAGCAACTTAGACTGGTATTTTATATCTAGTTACCAACCTGAATGATTTCTTTGAGATACATCTTAATGGAATATTGAACTTAAGGAAATAATATTCATTGATCTTTAAAACTATTTGCTTACTGTCTTATACGACAATTTTTTTGTTCTAAAATAAAAAATAATCTACCCAACTTTCAAATTTGAAGATTGAAGTAGTGGTGTCATCTTAATGTTTGTTTTTAAGTCATTATAAGTGCTAAGGACCCGTTTGGTTCATTTTCTGGGTGTCCATAGAGTGAGAATCCAGATTTTATTTCCACACTTGGACTGTTTGGTTGGATATGAAAGTGAGAATATAGGCTCCCATGGGAATGAAGATAGCTAGAAATCGGGGAGTTAGCTTTCTTATATTGGACCCTGACTTTACTTATTTTTATCATTAGGAATGGAGATCAAATAACAGAAATGATCTTAATTATAAAATATCATTTTTAAAAATGTATTCTATTTAATATAAACTTAAAAATGTATAAAAATTTTTAAAGTTATAATTATTGCAAAATATTTCTTATTTAAAATAGAAAATAATAGGAATTGAAATATACATAATTTTCCTTCTAATTTTTAATTTTTATATTACAATTTATGATTAGATATTTTTATTTAGTAAAAACAAAAAATATATAAAAACTTAAAATATGAGGTTATTGTTTGAAAAAAAAGAGCTCACCTGTTTGTCACTAAAAAAGGAAAAAAAAACTGGTTATGTTACGAACACAGTACTAAAGCAATTGATATTGGGTTGAATTTTTATTTAGGGATAATTATGATTTTTTGCTCATTATTCACATTCTATTTCATTTTTTTTTATGTCCAACCAAACAAGTTTAAGTTGTTACCCATGTCTTTCTCATGGTGAACCAAACAAAATTTTGACTTATAAAATTCCATTCTATTCCAATTAATTTCCAATGATTTTGTGAACCAAATAGGCCTAAGTTATGTAAAATTGCTTTAGTGGATGAGCATGTATATATAATTTATTGGGCTTTGTCTTGGATGTTGATGTTGGTATCATTATATTGATTAGAATGTATTAGGAATTGGTGTTAGTATATTGGGAATTAAATTGGAATTGAGTTTGCTGAAATGTATATTTCTGGATGTAATATATGTATTTTTTTCCCTTATCATCAGGTTCAACTAGATTGCAAATATGCAATCACAATTTTTTTTTGTAAAAAAGATGGGACTTTCCAGATTGGTTTTTGCTTATAAATGATCTAGAATATCATAGATAGTATTTTTATAACTTTCTAGATCCTAAAAAGTATTTTCTAGATCAGTCAAATAGCCGATCTAGAAAGTAGAACTTTCTACCTCTACTAATTCTATATCTATCCTAAAACTGATTTAGAAAGTCTATTTTGACTGATCTAAATATTAAGTGTCATAGTTTTTTTATTTAATACTTTTCTTTTTTAATTTTTATTTGTTTGAATCGGGTAGTAATTTTGTAATGTTTGACTATTAATAATATTAGAAAGTTACCGTTAATATTAAAAAAAAAATCAATGTTAATTGTGTCAGTAATGATCTATTAAAAAAATCAATGTTTTTTGTGTCAGTAATGATCTTGAGAATATGTGAGCACAATTCACATGTAAAAGGGAAAAAATATACAATAATTTGAATTAAAAGTCTTGCATTTAAATTAGCACTCATATAATGAAATAGAAAACTAATTGCATATGCAATTTCACTCTTATACATTTCAAAATAGTTTTGAATCAAGTGGGTCATTTTAATTTTCTATTATTTTCATTCAAAAAGTATTACTCTACTTAATATTATATTCAAAATTTTTATTGATGGATATTAGTATATAGAATTGTGAATATGTTATTCACCCTAAGATAATAGAAGTGAAGCAATACTACTTGACGTAACATTAAAACAATCTTTTCTTATGGTCTCAAATAAGCAAAAAGAGTGTTCTAAATATAGGTTTTACCCGTGTCTCTATAGTTATTTAATTAATTATTTAATAATTAATAGAATATAAAAATAATTAATTATTTTCAAATTTCAAATTTGTAACTGATAATTTGGAATAAATTTAATTAATATCAAATCAATTATTAATTTCAATATACGAAAAAGTTATCTATCACCTTATTAATAGTAAAAATTGAAATTTAATATGTATTAAAATTTCAATTGAAACAAAAAATTTTGTAAGGGGCAATAAATTGAATTTACACATTAGGAATCACTTTAGAATTCAAATAGTTAGTCAACCATAATTTGTCATAATTATATGTTGGAATTTATCATGAAATTTTTTGTAAGACTATTGTGGCTAACAAAAACAATGTCAAAATAAAATACACATGAAATTATTATATGGCATTCAACCTCAACAATAATGATACAGTATTTCATTTTAGCAGCATTTAAAAAGATTTAATACAGAGTTAATGCCTTTCACCTCTAATTATATATATATAATATATAGATAAATGATTTGATTATCTTATAAATTTTAATCCAAAATTATTTTATAAAATTGACCTCAATCCTTATTAATTTAAAATAAACAAACATCTTAGTAGTTGAAAATGTTGTAGTTGATAGATTGCAATTTATCATATATTCAAACAATAATTTAAAATTTTTTAATTGAATTTGACAAAAACTCATTTTTGGAATAAATAAGCAAAGAATTGTACCTATAATTATACCTAGTTTTTAAGCTACTACAAATTTAAAATGGTGGAAGTTATAATTATCATTTTTACAAATTTCGTAGTTTTAACTTATGAATAAATTATTATATTAAAATATTTAGTAATTTAATGATTTCTCCTAAGTTTGTACTTTTTGTATAACATTGAAATTTCCATATCAACAAATAAAACTTGGTTGATTAAGGTGTATTTATTATCATCATCCATAACCAATTAAAAAAGATAATAAAAAATATAAATTATTATAGCTTGAATAAATAAATTATTATGGACAAATTTAAATTTAATTATAAATATTAAATAAAGAAAATTAGGAGTATGCCAGAATATGAGCATGTGATAGTTCACAATTTTCATATTCCATGATATATGTCCTCGTATGTAATGGATATCTAGTTTTAAATGTAAAAATTTAATTAAATTTAGTCTTGTAAAATCAGCACAATTATACAAACATCAACTCATTTTTTATGCTAAATTGCAATGGTACTTGAACTTTATACATTCAATAATGATCCAAATTTGTTAGGTATATTTTAATGCCTCTTTTTCAAATAATCAATTGAATTATGTACAAATAGATTTTGATAAAAAATTGGTTCTACAAATTTAGATTAATCTAACTATCATTTTTCCTTCATGTATCAACTAAATATTTCAAATATAACTTATGTTCCTTTAATTTCTTTTTTTTTAATAAAAAATACCAATGTTCTAATAAAAAATAAATAAAAAATATGATACATATGCTTAGATTTTGAATATTAAGGAAAAACCCTTCAATTGAAAGTAGTCAAAGAATTGTTTCTAGTCACAGTTTGTATTAACTATTATGTAAACACATGCTTTTGTGAATCCAAACTTTCAAGAAGATGAATAAATTGCAGAAGAAGTAGTGCAAAGTTAGTTTTTAATCATAAATTATTTTTAACAATTAAAAATGTTATAAATATAGTAAAAGTCGAAGAAATCAATATAAAGTCCTAGCCTTTAGAGGATTAATGAAAAATCTATAGAATGGAGATAGAGATGAGGCGTAAAACAAATTCAAATGTCAAATATACGTCAAGAGCCAAACAAATTAAAAAAGGATGAGGAGGTAATTTGAAAAAATAATTATGGTGAAGAACTAAAATTGATATGATATCTTTAAGTATGTATAGGTAGCTGGAAAAACAATTATGATCATTTCTTCAAAATCCACTCATGGCTTTAATTTCAAATTAATTGTTTGCTTCAATCACAATTAAATGAGGTTTTTTTATGTAAATTATTTTATTTAAATTCAAATCATTAGTCAACCATAATTTTCCTTCATTGCATGTTGGAATTAAGACATGAAAACTTTTCATAATTGCAGAGAAATATAGATATGATAAGCTGGGCTAACATGGCATGACACATCTCATGCATATATGTCTTTCCACATCAACGACATTAAAACTTAGTTAATGCAGTATTAATACCTTTCACCTTTATTTTCATATGTATAGATGAGTCATATAACTACTTACAACTTTAAATAATTTGAGATTTTTATACTTGTTAAAAATTTAGTGGGTCTAAAAAATTTGATTACTTGATTTATTTATTTTCATTAGTAATAAAAATAAATCAATGTTTAAAAATTAAATATGGAGTTATTCTTTTCTTTTCCGAATGGTTGTTATAACTTGTATGGTAAATAAAAAGAGAGTTATAAATTTCGCATAACGTAAATATACTTGCAATTATGATTTTAAATATTAGTAATAAATTGGGTGAGTTATATCTTTAATTGAAAAGAAAATGACAATTATGATTTATAATTTCTTTTAAAAAATGTTATCATAGTACAAACTATAAACTAAAGAATCATACGATGTTTATATATTGGTGATCAGAAATGAATTAATTATAATTCCTTTAAAATTATTAAAGAGAAATAATATGATATTTATTAGTTAATTCAATCAAGAATAAATGTGGTGTCATTGATTTAGAATTTAAATAATTATTTATCCATATTCTATTAATTTATAGATAAAAATTACATTATAGTAATTAATATGAATATGAAAATGTAAATTATTATTCTGTATATATTTTTATCTATATATATATTTTCTCCATTATTAAATAAGTGCCATTACTAAATAAGTGATGTTTCAAATAATTTAAAAATAATTCTAAAAAAATTGACATTTTGAAATTAGGAATTCAAATCAAATAGTTTCAAATTATGAAAAAAAATTACGTTCCTTCTCCTTTAGAACTTGATCGCTGACGATACAAATCTCGGCAGCTCACTGCGGCAACGAGCTCTGGTGTCCATATTCTGACGCAATTTGACCGTTCGAAACTGTCTGAAATCAGTCTCCGAGATGCACCATTAGTATTCCCATTTCCCATCCACAATGGGTCCCACTCACCTTCTTTCTCTCCTCTTGTGTGTATATATATCCGAAATCCTGGCTTCCTCAAAGCCGCAATTTGGGAAGCCTATCAACCACCCACTCCGATTGTTCCTCGCCATTAGAGAGAGAGAGCCGAGATTCTGGGTCCGCCGGAGCAGTCGGATTATCGTCGTCGTATTCACATATGCTCCGAGGGTAACTATTTTATAACATCCATTTTCTTTTCTCTACCTTGTTAGCCACCTGTCTGTCGTTTCATTTCCTAATTTCTATTGATTTATCGCTCTGCTCCCGTCTTTGCATTCCCGAATGAATTTACCCGGCATGGAGGGAGAAGAATCCAATGGAATTAATATATATTTCATTCTCTTATAACTGAATCTGCTACTTCTTCATTGGCTTCTTGCTTTTCTTGTCTGCACCATTATTATGCATTTGACTATTCGTTTATAATTGTCATTGTCCTGTTAAACTGCGTTCTGGGATGTTTCTTAAGATTGGACAATTCTTTCCTGGGCTAACACCTTTTCCTTTTCATTACCATTTCAGCTACATCTCATTTTCGTTTCGCCTCATATATGTTGCTCTATCACTCTGTCCGCGTTTTTGCATACCCAAATGAATTTACCCAGGATGGAGAAGAATCCAATTGGAATGGATGTTGGTTTCATTTTCTTCTAATTTAATCTGCAAATTCTCCATTGACTTTTCACAAGTCATATCTGCCTTTATTATCTCCTTTTCTTTTTCTTTTTCCTTTTTTAAATTTAATTCTTATCACCAACTTGTTATTAAACTGCATTCTGGGATGTTTCTTTGAGTAATTTGGTTTTTCAATTTGCTTCTCTATATCTCCCCTTTTGTTGGATTTCATGCAATTATTTTGGTGTTCATTTAAGTTCCTTCTCTCCAATTTCATGCTCAAAATCCGCTAGTTTTCCTTGAATTGGTTATTATACTCAAACTAGTTTTATGCATTTTCTTGGCAGAAGGTGAGACACTGGTTGCTGGAGTCTATTTGTTCATACCAGTTGTTAGGACCTTTTCCACGTAAAAATGAACTTTTCTCTGGCTTCATCTTCTTCTGAGCTGTGGTGTCCTGCACATGAAGGCATTCAATACACCTGTGCTAGTTTTCTTTTGTCCAGACCTCCAGGAAGAGTTTCTTGTTTCATTAAGAAAAATAACGTGCGAGCAATAGGGAGTGATGCAAGAAGGACGGTCATCTCTGGCCAATTAATACCTAGCCATTTAGAAGAGTCATTTAAAAGAAATAAACGCTCCCAGGTGCCGATAAAGAAGCTAGATTTTTTAAGGACATTGTTGATTGACAACTATGACAGTTACACATACAATATATACCAGGCTTTATCTGTTGTTAATGGTGGTATGCTCTCTCCCTCTCCCTCTCCCTCTCTGTGTATTATGCATTTATGCTTGTCTTTGTGTATAAGATTGAAAGATGTAGAAAACTGTTACCAAATATATTTGTAGATATATTTGGACTTCATCTTTTGTTTTCCTTTTTCTAAATGTTGGATTAGATTTTAAGTAAGAAATCAGAATGAAGACATTTTCTGAATGTAAAAAGTTTCTTCGCTGAATACTTTAAAATATATTACAAGATACTGTACACTGAAGTCTAAAATGACTGACAAAGTGTAATGAGTTGATAATCATCCTAACACCAGTTTTGGTTTTCCATTATCTCAGTGCCTCCCGTGGTGGTTCGAAATGATGATTTGACATGGGAAGAACTCCGCCATTACTTGTACGAGAAAAATGCATTTGATAACATTGTAATATCACCTGGACCTGGTTCTCCAGCTTGCCCAAAAGATATCGGTGAGTTGCTTTTCTGCCAATAGTCTTTGGGACAATTTACAAATCGATGGCAGTAAAAAGAAGTTTTTTTGGTGATAGTAGAGTTGTGGCACAGTAATTCCTCATAATTTTAATATCTCTAATTACAGCTATGCAAGGTGTAATAGAAAAATAAGTTATTGCACATGTAGTTTAATACTTTGTTATATGACTCATGAATGAACTGGCTCTGTGTTTTAATTACATATTTTTCTTAGACCTGCATGCACACCCATTTGTGGTTTAGCAGAATTTCACTCACACTTCCTGTGCAATATTTAGATGCAAGTTTATGTCCTGTGGGTCAAGAAGCAGGATAAAGATTATTCACGTAATTATTACCTGACCACCTCTTTTTTGTACGTAATTATCATCATAGGCTCTAACATCATTTACAATAAATTTTGGTGTTTGATATTGCTTGAACTGACATAATTTATAATTTGATGTTTGGACCTCTATCTGAAGATCTTTGAGGTGTCACTTGAGAAAGGTTTCTCATTAGATTTTACTGACAATTGACTTATTTTTTCACCTAGTTCCTTAGAGCACATGGAATGTAACTGTAAGTCTGTAAAAATTTCACAAGTGGAGTAAGTCAAACACCCTTTAACTACTACTTGGATTGTAAGAGTAACCATGGCTATCCTTATTTTCAAAATTAGCCAGTATAGTTTTCAGAACTTAATATTGTGAATTAAGGACTGCTAAATGCTTTAATATTTGAATATCAAGTGAATATTGATGGCTGATCTTTGTTTCATGAGGTGTAGAGGTTTCTTTACGTTTAAGAGTGTTGAAAATAATTTTGAATATGCAGGTATTTGTCTTCAGCTGTTGCTCAAATGCTGGGACATCCCTGTTCTGGGTGTTTGCCTAGGACACCAGGTTTTTCCTCTTCTCTTTTGCAAGATAGTTTGTCTTTCTCTACCAGTGATTACAACTCTTCTTGCTTTACTACCTCTTTTCCTCATCCTCTGCTAGATATTAACAATAGTCACAATTGCTTAATTTTGCCAATTTTATTCTTTTAAATATCTAAGCTCTTTTTGTTTATTAGCTTGCCCCTCCTTTTTGACGTCTATCTCTATTTCTGTTTCATTTCTTTTTCCTATATAGATGGGTTTTCCCCTAATAGAAACTTGTTTAAAAAGCCTTGATTATCAATTTGGGAAGAAATTAACAGAAAAAAGTTTTGGAGTTTGTTTGGCCTAACAGTGAAGGCCTTCTGATTTGATTTGTGCGAGAAAGTACTGAGTTCTCTCAATAATGCTATGCCATGTACAAGATGGTTTAGATTGATACAGTGATATCATCAATTAAAACATGACATAATCATCCAGTTGTACGTCAAACTGCATGAATTGAATGACACCAGAATTTTCCACATGTTGCCATTCAGATCCAGATGTTTAGACATTGCTTCATCTTTCTTTTTTGGTACTGTTAGAAATGTAACTCTTTTTGGGAGGAAATCCATATTGATGTAAAATTATTCACTAAGGTTTCCTATAATCTTATTTGATGTCACGTCTTGCATGATATTAAGTATAATCCTAAACTTAATCCTGGTTTTATTAATGTTGTAATGCATTTTTATGAAATTATTAGATTTCATAATCTTGCCTCTTTGCCATTACTTTCTTTTCATAATTTAATTGCTTGACACATGATTTAATAGGCTCTAGGTTTTGTGCATGGAGCTCAAGTTGTCCATGCAACAGAACCAATCCACGGACGTCTGAGGTATGGTTAAATCTTTTTGAAAAATTTCTCATTTTTTCTCTATACCGTAATTGTTATAATGAGGTAGATTAGCTTGCCTACAAGTGTCATTTATTCATTTGCTAAAGAGGTCTCATACTCATATCTGCTGCATTCTTTCTTACAACTATTCTTTTCTGCTGCACAGTGAACTTGAGCATAATGGTTGTGAGCTTTTTCATGCAATTCCTTCTGGCAGAAATTTGGGATTTAAGGTCTGTTTACCTCTTTATATTTGAAAGAGTATGAATATGCTACCTTTGAATTTTTGTTGTTTAAATCCTGTAAATGGGATTCAAGATCAACAAGGGACATAAAAGTCTTTTAAACATTAAGAAACTCTAAAATTTAATTAATTTTCTGAATTTATTCATTTATTGGATGTTTTGTTCTGGGGTGAGTTGTTTTGGTCCTTTGTGATTTTTGTTGAGCACTGTATTTGCCCAGAATGTGGATCAATTTTCTCTGCCCAATTTTAGGTTTGGCAGAATAAGGAGGGAAAATTTTTTTCGCATTCAACCAGTGTATTTGGTTGGAGCAAAATACTAGAATTACTACTGGTGCATCTTTTTTGGAATATGATAGTGTTTGTCTATCAAATATGCATTCCCACGTTTCCTTTGTTTTTGGGAGGATTCCCAGTCCTCATGTCCTGTATTCCCCTTCTCTCTTTAAATATTCTTCTCTTATCTGGAAAAACAAAAATTGCACTTGAAGAGGATATGTAAATTGGAATCCATTACCACAGGACATCAGCAAAATGGCTTTGCAAGTATATAAGTAGTTGATAATCACTGAAAAAAATTAAATATGAAGTAATGATACAATACTTCTTTTGAGTAATAGTTTTAGACATGCCAGCTACGACAAAGTAGTTTGTTCTTTTGTCTGTTTATACTTGTTTTCCTTCAATATGTTCTTTTCCTGTGTCAAGTTAATTGAGAGCTATCTGATTCACATCCACCAGTCTTAAAGTTTGTGTTTGTTCATAATTGAAGGTTGTTAGATATCATTCACTGGTTATAGATCCTGAATCACTTCCACCAGAGCTCATTCCCATAGCATGGACCAATTCTGTAAGCACTCTTCCTTTTCTTAGGTCTAAGGAGTCCGACAATACCAATCCTTCTGAAGCCCAAACAAAGGGAAGCATGTTTGCTGATTCTGTTTCTGCTGAAGTAGAAAATAAAAGTTCAAACCTTTCGAGTCATTATGACCGGACAATAAGTGCAAGAATTCTTATGGGCATCAAGCATTCTACAAGACCGCACTATGGTTTGCAGGTAATATGTACAGAAATGATCATTCTATAGTCTCAACTCTCTGATTAATATTTATTTTCTTTTTATCAACTGTGTTCAACTCAACGATTTTGACCTTCAGTTTCATCCAGAGAGTATTGCTACCAGCCATGGAATGCAAATATTCAAGAATTTTAGAGAGATTACATATGATTATTGGCTGAGATATGGACCATCATACAACAGGGGAAAATATGCTCATTCTGCTGGTAACCTAATGAACTTTCTAATCATAAATACTCTGTCTATCCTACGTGCTTGTCAGACTGTTCTGTTTCAAAATTAATTTGGGAGGTTGATGTTTTCCTTTACGGTTGGGGAGGCCACCTTTCTCTTTACGGTAGTTTTTAGACAGTATAATTTTTTTTTCTGGATAAAATGGAAAGTTTTGGTCTGATGAAGGTGGAGATATAGACCTCTTAAATAGAGTTGAGTATTTAATGGGCCATTTAGCCTTACTTTGTTTCATTATATGCTCCATAGTTTGTTCTTAATTTCCCTTGGACTTTGACTTATGCATGTTGATCCCTTGTAATTTACGCAAACAGTAAACTTTCTTTATTCTAGTCAACTGGGTAGAGAAGTTCACAGCAGTGTAAATTCAGAGAATAATGTGGTGAATCAACAATATAAAGTGCCTTCCAGAGATAGCCAGTTAATGCATGATACTGCTGAGATTGATCCTTCTGAAATGTCCAACATGGTCAATCGTAACCATGCAAGTACTGCTTATAAATGCCTGAAGTTGAAATGGAGGAAATTTGATCACTTGGCTGGTCAAGTTGGTGGGGCAAGAAACATATTTTGCAGATTGTTCGGACATAATAGAGCTGAAAACAGCTTTTGGTTAGATAGCTCCTCCACAGAAAAGGTATGCTCATGATTCTGTACCTCCTTTGACTTGTAAAGCTTATTTTCTTGGGTTTTTTAACAGACTCTTGTAGGGAAGGGCACGCTTTTCATTTATGGGAGGTATAGGTGGATCCCTTTGGAAACAATTGTCATTTAGATTGTCAGATCAAAGGTTTGAAATCAATCCTGTTAACTTTTAAATTAAATTTCCTTTGAATCTTTTTCTGCGTTCCTTTCCCATATATCTGTTTTTCCTTTCTTATTTTCGGAATGGTTACTGTGCATCTTCAAGTTCTGTATATACTGTGAAGTGATCAATATCATGCTCCTTTTCCAGCGATGGAAGTTTACAAGGTGGAGGCTTTATGTCAATTGAAGACAGTCAAGGTTCTACCAAGAGCATGTTCTTGGAAAATGGTTTTTTTGATTTTTTGAACAAGGTATCCGCTGAAATTAGAGTCGTTTACACTTCATCCTTGCATGATACAATTGTCATCGTAGGTTATATTTCTTCTGATGTTAGCATCTCAACTCAACTGGTGGTGTGTCATTTCTATGTTCTACTCTTACAATTATCGTCAGGAGATTTCATAAATTGCCATTGTTATATGCCAAGTTGAATTTTGACTCTCATATATACTTGATGATGTTGTAGGAGCTCCAATCATTTCTTTATGATGAAAAGGATTATGAAGGTCTGCCTTTTGACTTTCATGGTGGATATATTGGTTACATAGGGTAGGTGGTAAAATCAACTTTTCCTACTTGTTACTGTCTGCTCCACAGTCAATACTTTTCCCTTTCTTACTTTCACTTTTTTCATTTGATTATTTAAAAAAACCTTCACAACTTTTCATACTTGTTGATTTCTCTTGGTTCTTGATCCCACCCCATCCGTCTTTCAACGTAGATTTACTTTATTGAAACTATCATTAAATGATAATTTGGCCTCTGCATGAGTAAAATCAATATTATGCTAATAATTGATTTCTTCTAATGCAGGTACGACCTTAAACTTGAATGTGGTGACACATCTAACCGTCACAAGTCTAAAACTCCAGATGCATGTTTTTTCTTTGCTGATAATCTCATAGCTGTTGACCACCTGAATGATGATGTTTACGTATTGTGCATACGAGAAGGAAGCCAAACTATGACAACATGGTTGGATGATACAGAAGAGAAGTTGATGAACTTAAAAAACTCTCTGACAGGAGAAATGAAAAGGCAGGAATCGCATACTTCTACATTTTCCCCACTTAAGGCTGGATTTGTTGCTGAAAAATCTAGAAAGCAGTATATCGAGGATGTTAAGAAGTGTTTAAACTACATAAAAGATGGAGAGAGCTACGAGTTGTGCCTTACAACTCAGATGAGAAAAAATATCAAAGAATTAAACTCTCTCCGACTTTATCTATGCTTGAGAGAAAGGAATCCAGCACCTTATGCTGCTTGGCTTAATGTTTCGAATGAAGATCTGTGTATTTGCTGTTCTTCCCCTGAAAGGTTCCTGAAGTTGGATAGGAATGGCA
The DNA here is from genome assembly GCA_026686845.1 of Adenanthera pavonina. Lineage (NCBI taxonomy): Eukaryota > Viridiplantae > Streptophyta > Magnoliopsida > Fabales > Fabaceae > Adenanthera > Adenanthera pavonina. Next base: position 43,098,764 of record JAIVEN010000001.1, on the reverse strand, counting down.
TTCTGGAAGCTAAGCCCATCAAGGGTACCATAGCTCGTGGTGCTACAGAAGAGGATGATGAACGACTCAGATTAAAGTTACAGTTCAGGTGACTGATATTATTTCTTAGCAGCTGTAAAGCTATCCATTTCCATTTCAACCACAATGTGCGTGCTTAGATCAAAGTTTATGGAAATATGTTGAATAACCTTAGGAAATGTGGAAATACTATATGACTCTTGAAAACGTGTTGTGGCCCCTTAAGTTTGCATATAGAATCTGTTTTATGGAATAGTGGTATTATTACCCATATTGAGTTAAGATAACCAAGAATTTTAGGTATTAAAAGTTCTCCAGGAGTTCGGAGATCTGATGTCTGATGCCATCGTACTCATATCTGATCCATATATAATGCCTGCATGCCAGACACTGGTCTGATACAATAATTTTAGAATTTTTACTCTCTTGCACATAAAACATGCCTGCATAATAAAATGTATTGGTGAAATTGAATCTGTTCTGAACTGATAAGCAACTTCTCTCTCTTTCCAGTGAAAAAGATCAGGCTGAGAATCTGATGATTGTAGACCTTTTAAGGAATGACCTTGGTCGTGTGTGTGATCCTGGCTCAGTTCATGTGCCTCATCTCATGGATGTGGAATCATATGCAACTGTTCACACCATGGTGAGTACAATCCGAGGGAAGAAGCTGTCATATGTCAGCGCTGTAGACTGTGTTAAAGCTGCATTTCCTGGTGGCTCGATGACAGGTGCACCCAAGTTGAGATCAATGGAGATTCTGGATTCTCTTGAAAGTTGTTCCCGAGGCATTTATTCTGGTTGTATTGGATTTTTCTCCTATGACCAGACATTTGATCTAAATATAGTTATAAGAACAGTCATTATCCATGAGGGTGAAGCTTCAATCGGAGCTGGAGGGGCTATCGTTGCTCTGTCGAATCCTGAAGATGAGTATGAGGAGATGATCTTGAAAACAAAGGCTCCAGCAAAGGCTGTGATACATTTTGAGTAGAGATTACTAACAACAGGTTTGTTAAGCTTTTAGGCAGAGAATGTATGGAGAAGATTATATCATATTGGTCTAATCTAATCATCTCTTTGGTGATGTGATGTAATTGGATTTCCTATAATGAAGGTTTTGTTGTTATTTTATCAAGGCTAGCATCCACACATGCTTAGTTTGGCGGCAATATATACCAAAATTAGTGAACACTAATGCAGATAAACATTATGGTTATGCTGGGCTCTAGTTTTGTAAGGATTTGTAACTATGAAGTTATCATTTTTAAATGGGTTGTTTTAATGTTAATAATAATATTTCTTGGCCAAATGGATAAAATATATTTATGACACTTCCTCACATAAAGACATCTACAGTTCTCATACTACTAGCTTGCATTTGCTTTATCCGGCACATACTTGATGGTATTAGGCATGTGAAAAAGAAAATTTAAAAAAATAAATAAATAAAGAAAAATATAAAATTCATATGGAATAATTATGTAAAAATTGAGAATAAGTTTTAATTTTAATGGATTGTTCTTCATTGATTTTGTCAAGATAAAACTTACATAATAAATTTCCCATACGAAAATATATTCATGTTCGTTATTTGATGCCAGGCAGCACAGAAGTTGTATTACTTGTCCCAGAATTAATCAGTAAATTTTCATGCCTTTTTCCTTTTGGAAATTTTAATCGATCAATTGTACTGAAATCTCTTATATATTTTTTTATTTTTAAGCTTATTATTATCTTGCTTTTTAATATTCATGAAAGCATAATCTCATCTTAAATGTTAAGTATTATCACCATATATCAATTAATTATTATCACCTTGCTTTCCAATTTTTATGAGGCATCCTAGACTTTTTCTTTTTAGTCAATATGAAGTATCCTATGTTAAATATTAATTATTACTCATACTTCCTAAAATGGTAAGAATCTTTTAAGATAGTTACAACTCAATTTTATGTTTGTGATTACTTTACTTTTTTATTCTCACGAAATTCTACATTTTAACATTAATTACAATTCGATCTTCTTAACATTGTAAAAACCTTTCAGTATTATTGCATTTGATTGTTGATTTGTTACCCCTCAATCCCTCGAATTTTAAAGTCCATCCCTATTCTTTTTCTTCCTTCCTTTTTTTAAAAAATCCTTCTAACATACTCCCTCTGATTCACTTCACAAGATATTTTGTATCAATTATACACATATTAAGAAAATTATTTTTTACCTAAAATCAATGCAAAAAGTATTAATATTTTTCATTTTATTCTTCTTAAATACTCTATTCTATTATTATTGTAGGATTATAAAAGAGGAGTAAGAAAGAATTAAAGATATGAATAAAATATAAAAAAAAAAAATTCAACACTCTAGAGTTTGGATAAAAAACTTATTATATAAGATACCTTAATACCAAATAAGCCCTAAAAATACATGGAAAAGGCGCCCACAATACAGAAGGTACATGAATTTATCATATTGGAATTTAACCAAATTTTCTGCCAACCCAAGTTACCTTCACCAGTCAAAAAGTTATGTCCCGTTTGGTTCTCCATTATGTAAAATTAAGTTAAAATAAATGAAATTTGTAAAAATAAAGTTTAGATAAAGTAAGTTTGTTGGAAGTTATTATGTTTGGATATTCTTTTTATAAAAGTAAATTTGACAAAAAATCTGTTTGAATGATAGGAGTTAAAAATACTTTTAAATGTATAATATAAAGTAAATTTATTTCTCCTTTTCCAAAATCCATATTTTGTTAAAGAAAAAGTAACTTTTTTTTTCATTTTCCAAAACCACAGTTTAACCCACTTTTCATTTTTTAAAGAGTTAATTTGTGGTTGGTTTGTGTTTGACTAAACATATCTTTTAAAAAATTATGGTTAAAAATTATGGTTTTATTTTGTAAACGGGAAACCAAACATGCACTTAGTCTGTTGTAAGTTAGCCGTTTGTCCCTTATCTTCTTCATCTCTTTTAGAAAATGAATACTGGCTGTTTTTTTTATATGTTATTTAAGATTTTAGTATATAAATGTTTGAATTTTTGTTTAAATTTATTAATATATCCTTTAATAAATGGAAAAATAAAAAAATAATTAATGTTATTTTTTACTTATAAAAGACATATAATGATATAATATTAAAAAATAATTTTGAAATTTAAAAATAATAAATAAATAAAAATAAAAATTTTCTTTAAAAGTAAAAATAAAAAAACTGAGGACGTACGATCGATGTCCCCTACCGGTCAAAATGGTGGTGAAGCTCAAACATATATATATATATATATAGTAGCTATTGTATTCCATTTCTCCTGATACACGATGGGTCATTGTCCATGATGAAGACAACTTAGACTACTGGAAATTATTTAGGTTTTATTTGGAGCGTCGAGAAAATAGAAGGAAAAGAATATTTTAAAAAAAAAATAGATAAGAGAGTATTTAAATTTTTTTATTTTTTTCTTCTAATTTTTCTCTTCTATTTTTTTCGTTCATTCAAAGAAGATAAGAGATAGTGCATATGAGAACCTTAAAAAAAATAAAAAAATAAATAAGAAGAGTTTTAATTGTTTCGTACGAAAACCAATGCGTTTTCTTTATCTTTTTTTCTTCCGTTAACATATTTTCTCCCATCACTTTAAATTTGTGAATGTGATTATATTTCAAAACATTTTTTTTAGCCAGGTAGATGCTTCACATAGCTATATTTTTTGGGTTCAAACTCCAAACATCTAATTAAGTTAATATAATCTTCTATTAGTTGAATTAAGCAATTGGTAGTATCTGTTATGAGTCCCACATTGGGGAGCCTCACATAGGAAGTGAGGTTTATAAGGACATGGGGTTCTCCCACCTAATGGACTAGTCTTTTGGGATGGGCTCTCCCCTTGGACTTGTGCTCATAACATTGGTGCTTTCATTGACAGGCCGACGCCACGGAGAGGGCTACCCACGGAGGGTTCTGACCGGTGGAGGGTTCCGACCAACAAGGAGGTTGAGTGAGGTGTCACCGAGTGAAGTGTCGTGGTGTGGAGCCGCCGGGGACGTCGGCTTTCGAACGGAGGTGCATTGTTATGAGTCCCACATTGGGGAGTCTCACATAGGAAGTGAGGTTTATAAGGACATGGGGTTCTCCCACCTAATGAACTAGTCTTTTGGGATGGGCTCTCCCCTTGGACTTGTGCTCATAACAGTATCACCTATAATAAAGCAGGTGAAAAGGATTTTTTTTATTACATGATAGTTCAGATATAAAATATTTATTATATTTTGTATAATCATTATTTAGTAACAATTATATTTTATTATTATTTTTATCTATATACATGTAGGTTATTTCATATTTAAAAAATCAATCTTTTCAATTTTTTCCCATTTCATTATATTTCACATGTCAAATGAATTCTAAATAAACCTAAAGTAAGGAAGTGAGTAAGCATGCCTCCTAACAGTCTTTCTTCTTTTTTTTTTTTGGGCATAATTAATATAATTTAAGTCTTCCTCCTCTAATTCTTTTCCAAGAGCTTCCTCCATAGGCACCAGTGGATCCCGAGCTCAATGAATTTTTTGTTGGGGGGGGGGGGGGGGGACGCTAGCTAAAATTTAGTTAAGGAAATTTTTACAAAGCAAAACCTATATTTTTACAAATATTGATAAGCAGGTATCCTCATTCATATGACAAATTTAGTTAAGAAATGAATCACATGTGACTGATAATTTATTCCACGTGTTAAAGAATTCATTTTCTATATACATTCATATTTCCAAAACATATTTTACGGCAATTTTTTTTATTGAATTATCTAGCTGTCATACCTAACTCTTTAATTTAGATTAAGACAAGCTGGTATGCAAGGGGAAGCGGATTTTGTGTGTGGAGGCCAAATCTACGTACAGAATATGTGGATTTGTGTGAGAGGGGCCTCGTTTTTTTTTAAATTTAAAAAAACACGAGAGGAACACAGTATCGCATTCTGTATGTGGATCACGCTATGCACAAAAACAAGACCATATACATATACATTTCAAAGTTTAATCTTGAGACCATTGTGCTAATACAGCCCCAACTAGGTTAGGTACATTCACCTGCTGGTTTTACTACAATTAATTACCCTCTACGTGAATCAAGGAATTTGTCATAGCTAGTGGAAAGGATTTGAGTTGCTTAAGGATAATGTTTGAGGTTTGAAACTGCGTGAATGCAGAAAGTGACTTTGAAAGAATTTTCCCTATTTGAGGCCTAACACAACTTAATTTAAATTAGTGAAAATCTAAAATAGCAACTAGATACCAGATAAATAGATAAACAAAAAAAGCCTATGCGTACCTATCACTTGTTCGTCAAGATTCGGGACCATCCTATTGAATTTTGACAATACACTTGTGGCAGCTCAGTGGGTGGCAATATATGGGCCTTCCACAATTTCACATACCTTACGTGCCACTTTCTTCATTCTTTCTATATTTGGCTGTTTATATCCTCTCGAACTCCTTCCTCTCTCTTCTTCATTGTGTTGTGGATCTTCTTGCTTCACTGCATTACTATTCCAATGGCGTCTTCTATGATCTCCAGCAAGCCCTTCCTAACCTCCTCCGGCAGATCCCATCATTTCTCTTCTCTGCTTCCACATCTCCGTCGTCTCTCATGGATGTCCCTCCAAATCTCACTTCGTCATCGCATTCCCAAGCGACTCCGTGAGCTCTCTTCCTCTCTTCTGCTCAAACCCTCATCAATATAATATATTGTTCATGCTGCGTTTTTTATTTTCATCAATGTGCATGGCTGTGTCTATATATATATATAACTTCTTTTTTACCTACTGAATCTTCTCTTTTTGGCAAACCACTTGCACTTCGTATTTCTTGTAATTTTTTTAGTAGAATGGATTTATCAATCCAAAAGGGAAAAGAAAAAAAGAATAGAATGGATAGATAGTATATTTTTAGTTTAAATCTTATTAAAATTATATTCTAATTACAATATGTTCTTTTGGTATATTATATATATATATACATTTATGGTGTTTAAAAAATAATTCATATTGTTTATAATTTGTAAATATATAGTATTTTCTATTATAGAGATTATAATAATTTATAAAAAATGTTATTTGAATAATTTTTTCATCAAACTCAAATAGTAAAACGGTAGATGACCTCTTATTTCAGTTCATTTCATTTTACTTTTTTTTAAATAAACTTCCAAACATAATGACATGCAACTAGAAACCGATCGATCTTGGTTCCGGTGAGCTTTTAAAGTCTAACTCAATTTTTTTTTCAATAAAAAAAGGACATGTAGCTAGAAAGAGATAGATTGAGGATGTGAGTATAATTAATTGACTACCAATTCCAATATAATTAGATGCTGAACAACGAATGCAAATGGAGAGTGGAGACAAAATTCTTAGGAGGGCGATTTGTAAAGTGGAGGTGGAGGGCTATACTTAATTTTTGCCAAAACTTTTGTATGTATATATTTTTTTTTAATTCTATATGGCAGAGAGGCCATGACCCTATGAGGAGGACCCAGTTGCCCATGGCTTGTAGAAAGAAGTTTTTTTATGGTAAAAATTGATCAGGTAATAAAAAATTTTAAAAATTGAAGAGAGAATTATTTTTTATTATTAAAATGTGTTCTACCAGCAAGATGCTTGAATATTTGATAGATAAATTGTTTCCTTAAATATATTATTCTAAGTTTGATCCCTTTTCTATATATAGAAAAGACCTTATTAGGAAAAGACTTTATTGGGAGAGATATAACCTACTTCTTTAATCTTTACGTTTTAAAGGGATTATGTTTTTATCACTGGCTGGCTGAGAACACATTTGATGATGAGGGAAAAAAAAAGTGTATCTTCTATGCCCACCCAACACCGGTCTCATTAGTCCAATTGGCAACAAAAAAAAAAAAAGTCGTCGGCCCTTTTTTCCCCTCCAGCTGCATGTGTAATACTTCTAGGAAACCGGGGCTAATCTTAAAAATGATGTTGAATAAGCACTAGGAAAGATCATGTCGATAGTTAAAAAAGACTCATGTAGATAAAAAACCATTGAAGGATTCACATAATATACTACTATTACATGAAATTCAATGGGAAGAGTAACAGCAACACATCGTCCCAATGCAGTGGATATAAAATCTTCCCACAGGCAAGAACTAATTGAAAGGTATATATCAAGTGTATCAACTATCAACCAAAATACGTAACTCAAAAAACATTGTTCTTATATTACCATTATTATTTCATGCTAATTAACATATTTATTTAAATAAAATGATTTGAGAAAATTACAGAGATACAGGCAGCTGGGAATACTTTTGGAAGTCATTTTCGTGTCACAACCTATGGAGAATCTCATGGAGGAGGTGTTGGCTGTTTCATTAATGGATGCCCTCCTCGTCTTCCATCGTCTGAAGCTGACATTCAAGTGGATCTTGACAGAAGGCATACTTCTACAGTTAAGAAAATAACTTGTGATTTCTTCTGATGCAACACATCTTTAAAGAATAACTTTGAAAAGTTTTTGCTTATAGGAGGCCTGGTCAGAGCCGACTTACCACCGCAAGAAACGAGACTGATACGTGTAAAATATTCTCAGGAGTTTCTCAAGGTCAAACTTTGTTTCCTACCCTTATTAACTTGGAAGTTATAAGATAAATGTATCTGAACTGAAGGTAATCTGTGCATTGTAGGAGTTACTACTGGAACTCCAATCCATGTCTTCGTTCCCAATATTGAGCAAAGAGGAGATGTGAGTATAATAAAATGGTAACATTTTCTAATATCTGTGTTGAGAAGTGTTAATACCTGTTTTTCTTACTCATATGCTATTTGTTCGTTCAGGATTACCGCGAGATGTTCTTAGTTTATAGGCCTTGACATGCAGAAGCAACCTATGACATGAAGTACGGTGTTAGATCAGTGGAGTTATTGACTTTTCCAATGTGATGTCATGTTAGAAGAGACACTTCATGTCATTTTTATTCCATGAAGTTTGTGTTACGCTCATACTTCTTATTACTTCTGAACTTCTTATGTTTTAAGGGTGGTGGCAGATCTTCAGCAAAAGAAACCATTGGAAGGGTTGCTTCTGGTGCTGTTGCTAAGAAAATTCTTAAGGAGTTTTCAAGAACCGAGGTGTGTCACTTGCTTCTATGGTTGAGCTAACTGTCGCGTTAAAACATTGCTTAGTTGGTTTGGCCTACATGCATGTGCAAGGTCGATGGCTAAAGGTTTCTTATGACCTAGGATCTTGCTTATACCTCTCAAGTTAGCATGGTTGTTCTTCCTGCGGATCTGATTGATCATGACTCTCTGACCCTTGATCAGGTACAAAAGTTAGTATTCATGTATATATCCTTATTTTAAGCAGAGTCAGATTTTGTGTTGATTTTAGCAAATAGCCTACTAATAGGGATCATGGAACCTATTCTCTCTTTTAAGTAAGCAGTATTTTGAAAAGTTAAGGATTTTAAATGTAATGCTCTTTCCAAGATACTAAGAACTCTTTCAATATTTCGCCACATGTTTCCAGATTGAAAGCAATATCATCCGATGCCCATACCAAGAATATGCAGAGAAGATGCTTGATGTTGTTGATGCTGTCAAGGAGAAAGGAGATTCTGTTGGCAGTGTTGTGACTTGCATTGTAAGGAACTGCACACGTGTAAGTTTCTCTTGACCTTTGACCATCAAGGTCTCAAGGGAAATAGTGGGGCGAGTTAGTGAGTAGGATTTTGTGCACAATTAAAAGATGAGTCATATCATTCTTGACTTCAAAATAGTTTGACTTCTTACAAGCTTAATATCTATACCTAAAGAATGATAAGTAAAATAGTTGACAAATCCTTGAAAGATTTCTTTTCATATAAAGCAGCTTGTTCTGTTACTCCTCCAAGAACAGAAGTCATGTCCCTCTAATATTTGATAGCATGTTTCAGGAATCCCTTTGTCACATGTTTTATGTAAAAGATAGACAATTAAGAAGAAATGAAGCATGTAATTTGATCTTTTTTTGTAGAAGCATATGTTTTCTGCTTAGAATAGAAATGACACTAATGAGTAATTATCAGGGCCTAGGTTCTCCAGTATTTGACAAACTTGGAGCTGAACTAGCTAAAGCTGTTCTGTCAATGCCTGCAACCAATGGCTTCCAATTTGGTAGTGGCTTTGCAGGTTGTGAACCTTGCTGATATACTATATTAATCTCATTGCCTGTCTTTTTAAGTTCACTGATTGATCTAAATGAACTTGCACTGGTTTATTGAAAAGAAAAGTTAGTTTCAGATAGAAACTCTACCAAAATATTAGAAAATAGCAAGAGAAATCCTACCTGATTTCAATAGGAATATGTAGAATTCTAATAAATAGCAGCCAACACAGTAAAAACAAAGATGATAGTAAGTTGAATTTTCTCCTTTTTCTTTATCCTTCTATAGATTAGAGGGTAAGTTGAATTTTTTATAGTCATATAGAAGTATTCTGATGGCTTAATGAGACTATTACAGGTGCTTTTCTGAATGGAAGTGAACACAATGATGAATTTTATACAGACCAACATGGAAAGATGGGGACAAGAACAAACCGCTCTGGTGGGATTCAGGTGGTTGTGCCTTATAATTTCTTATGAAGAGTAGGATGATGATCTTGTAATAATATATGCTTTACTGATATGATATTGACTATCAGGGTGGAATTTCCAATGGAGAGATCATAAACATGAGAATAGCTTTCAAGCCAACTCCTACAATTAGAGTAAGTCCAATCTCTCCTCTTTCAAAAGTTGATGGATAAGTATCTTAACCACTCAAGTAAATAATTTTACACCTTATAGGCATTGAAGAAGCTTATACTATTATATAAAAAGGGCTGAAATTTGAGTCAGCTGCTGGACAAATTGTACATTAAGTTCACACTACATACTTAAAGTGTTGGATCATGAATACAAATCTACTTACTAAAGAGTGTATTAGGATACACATGTTTAAGAGATGATGCACCAATTTCAAAATCACATTATGTGAGAAGTAACAAATTGTTGCTTCTGGATAAATGTTTGTTTGGAGCTGCACTAATGGAAAAACAAACATGCATGACAATAAGATGTTTTCTTGTAGATAACTATTAGTAGCTAAGAAAATAATATAAAATAAATATTTTAACGTTAATAGTTATTAAAATCTTGTCATGAAACTGATTTGCTTTGCTCTAAAGTACATGTCTGTTCTTGCTTGCACTGTCCTAAATATTCGATATGAAGTGTAACACAGAGCTAACACTTGTGCAGATAAAACAACACAGTTACTAGAGATAAGAAAGAGACTGAGCTATTAGTTCGTGGTCGCCACGAGCCTTCTGTTGTCCCAAGGGGTAAATAACAATTTTTTTTACATTATTCTTGTAGCACTAATTAAAAGGCGCAGAGGAAAATAAAAAAAGATACTAAAAGAAATTATAAAGAATGACCTCTTGATAAATAATTTATTTGAGGAGATGGTATTTGACAGAATCCATTGGCATCGTATGATCTATTTAGCCGACCTCATATTAGTGGGATAATACTAATATTGTTGTTGTTGTTGTATTTTTGTAGCGTTAACGATCTACGCTTTTAATTTCTGTTTTTTCTATATTTATCTTTTAACTGGGTGTGGGTTTGTGCATTATATAGGGTGAGACAAGAGTTGCATTATTCATAGCTAATGAATAATATAACTTCATATATTATATATATTGAATATTGATATATTGATTTTTCATTTGGTAATAAGAGTAATTCCTAGACGCTGTTAAGAGACAGACCTAATTGCATAGGAGCATGTATGAATAGTCTATGCGTTCTTTTCGTTGTGATAACTGTTCACCTTAATGGCGTATTAATTCAAATGGAATATTAATTTTTTGGCCATATGATTTTCTAATATGATATATAATTTCACCTTTTGTTTACCTGTACTTTATTAGGATAAAATGAAGTTTTCTTATATATATGTGTGTGTTTGTTTGATGTAGCTGCACCCATTGTAGAAGCCATGGTAGCTTTGGTACTTGTGGACCAATTGATGGCACAATATGCACAGTGTAATCTCTTCCCCATCAATTCAGCGTTGCAAGAACCTTTGATTCCAGAGATAGAGCCAACCAAAGTACCCTTTTGAATCAAGAAAGCTAGCCAAGTTGAATCTCCGTTCTAGTCAATAATAATATTTGAGAGATACTTCATTCAGTATGAGACTTGAAGTTCATCAAATTTCCCTTTATCCCCTTAAAACATAACAACAAGGGATTAATTTCAAGGTCTGATATTATATTAACGTATGTTTGGATTGCTTTTTTCATAATTGATTATGAGAACAAGTAATTTTTTATAATTAATTTTAAAGATAAATAATTATATCAAAAGTGATTTATGTTTGGATGATTTTAACTGAGAAGTGTTTTTAAAAAAATAAAATGTATTTGAATTTCACTCTTGGATGGATAATAAAAAAGAGAAATAAAATAAGTGAATATCAAAAAGTATAAGTAAAAATTTTTCACTAATGAAAATAAGTAAATTTGAAAGATTGAATGATTATTAAGTATTTTTGAGGTATTTAAAAAATCAATAAAATAAGTATTTATAGACTAAAAATAAACACTCAAGAGCGATAAAAGCTATATCCAAATAAGCATTATATATATATATATATATATATATATGGTTGTGTGGTAATGCAGGATATTTTATGGATGTCGATACTATTTCTTCCAAATCCATCAGCCTGATGAATGATAAAATCAAAAGAAGCAGATCTCAAAAAGTCATTCCCTCCATTAGACATGCGATATGACTTGAATGAGTTGAATTTATATAATTGGTGGATACCACCCAAAACAAAAAGGTCGTCCATTACTTTCTCTACACCTCCCCTCTCTACAGCTCCTCTCCGGCGCCACTTTGCAAATTACAACATAAGGTCAAACTAGTTCAGTTATAACCTCAATCTACTTGCACTTGTTTTTTCAGCTCAGAAATTTTCTGTGATGCTACAATAAACTTTGTTTCAACATGTTGATCTGCTCCGACGATTCACATAACCTTGAATTTGTCTGCCAAATGAACCATTGTGAATTGAAGCTCATTATGGTATGGTGAGTGCATGATACAGAACACTTTGACAGAAAAAGAACAACATAGAAAGTAATGAAACACTGTTGGTGATAAATTTGATGAAAAATTATGTGCTTCACACGTGCTAGCGGCACCTCAATTTTAGAAAACTTGACATCTAATTAGAATATTGTAAGTCTTTGAGGTCCCTTCCCACAATTTTTCCAAATATAGGTACCAAAAATAGAGATGAAAAGATAACATTGAAAATTTTAAAACTTACAAAATAAGAGTAGATAGTCAGTCAAAGAAATAACAATGATAATGTCAGAAATTTATAAAATAGCAATATTAGAAAAAGTAAATAAAGTGAAAGTTTAGGCAAAAAATGCTTAAACAAATTTAAAAAGTAAATGCATAAAAGTATTTGTGTTTGTGTGAAGATGATGATACTCAATACTTCTTTTATCATATTTATAAGCAATACCAAATGGTAGTTTTCCTGAGCCCATCTTTGTATCCACTTGCCAAAATTTCAGCTCCTCAAGGACATGTACTCCCTGCTTTCTCTCCTACTTCTTTTACGTGTTGATTTCACCTAGGTATCATGAAGTAACTTCTACATGCATGACTTCCACATGTCACTATTAATAAAAATCCATGAGGTCTTTTATATATATATATATATATTAAGGCCTAATAAGGAAAATAGAAGCAATAAATTTTATTTTTATTAATATATTATGGGCTATGTAATTATATTTAGCCCAATTTTATTTTAGGCCAAACAAAAACACTAAGACATAAAGTTAAAAATATAGCCTTTGCTAAAAAGCCCAGGTTAACTCTTATGTGTTTGTGCCTGAAAATTCAAAATATCAGCTCCACCTTGAAAGCACTACTTAATTAATAAGTTAATTAAATATAACTGTTATCCATTAATAGAGTAAGTCCGAGATCAGTTAATTGAAAGTTACAAACAGTGGATAAAGAAAGTAAGAGAGAGAAGCAAGACAAGGAGAAATTTGTCCCTCTATAATCAACTCAATTACAACTGAAAGTTTTACTTGTACTCAATCACAGGCTTTTAGATTTTGAAATTTAAATTGAATTAGTTGAATATAATAACATCCCTTAACTCTAAAAGTCTATATATATATAAAATATAGTTTTAGAATTTGAAATTCAAATTAAATGAATATATAATCATATCAATAAATTGATAGTTTTTAAAATTCTATTTATGATATTTGGGGGAACCAATCAAGGTCATTCAAATACTATTTAATGTGATTATTAATTAATGTTAATATTGAGTCATTTTCAACCGTTACTTGTATGCCATCACACATAAATTAGATAACTAAGTAAAAAGAAATAATAAAGGTTAATTTTGAATAGTACTCCATCAATTTTAAAATAATTATCACTTTATAATTTTTAAGATCATACTAATGATTCTTAACAAATTTACCCTTTAATAATAAAAAAGAAAAATAAAAACATTAAAGAGTATAATATAATTAATAAGAGTATTATAATAAAATATAATCAAATTTTATTAATTTTTAAACTATTTATTAATTTTTTTAAGTTGCTTATATATTTTCAAAAAATGAATGAAATATTTCAACTGGATCAACCTTTAGTCAGAGATTTTGATATAAAATATATTGCATACTAATGCTCAAAATATGTTAGCCGTCCGCCACACATGAGCACCAAATGCACAGAAGGGAAATAGAACACCAAACCAGATCGGACGGGAGGCTGCAGCGGGTCCTCACCTACCCACCCAAAAAAATAAGGAAGCACCGAAGCACACCACATGGCTTTGACCAAATAATAATAATAATAATAATAATAATAATAATAATAATAATTATTATTATTATTATTATTAGAAATTACATGGATTAAATAGAACAAAATGAAAAATAAAAATAAATATTTTCATATGAAAATATTTTTATATTTATTTAAATAATACAACATTTAAAGAACTCCCAACCCAATATATAAATAACTTTTAAAGATGATAAGCTCATGACATGTTAATTTTTAGCAATTTAAGAAAAATTAGCTTAAATAGAAATCAATATATTGATATAAAATTTCCAAGAAAGAAAAAACTGAATCGAACTGATTAGTTTGACTAGAAATTGGTATCAAGTTTGATCTAGTCATAAATGAAGATCAAACCATTTCAGAACTGGTGCGAATTAGTGTAAAATTAGTTTCAACTTATCTATTTTTTTAAGATAAAATAATATTATTTTTAGTATTTAATAATATTTTTTATGTAAATTTTTTTATATTATAATATTATATAAGTATTATTATGATATATAATTTTTTATAGAATTATGATACGTAATTATTAATAATAATAAATTTACTTAATAAATAATATAAAAATAAAATATTAATTAATTATTTTAAATTTAAAATATAATTATAAATAAATATTAATTTTTTTAAATTTAAATATTAAGTTACAAAATTTACTATTAATATTTTTAATTTTTTATACTATATATAAAATTAAAATATTATTAAATTTATTTTTTATATTAAATTAAATATTAATTTTATAATTATAGATAAATATTTTCATATTTTTATTTATAATATTTAAAATAAATTAATTTATTCAGCTTTGAACCTTGAAATCTCAACAGGTGAATTGGTGGTTTGTTTTTTAATACCTTAAAAAATTCTAATAAATCGTAACAATTCAACATTACCTGAGAAAAATCTGGGAAAAAAAAAATTACCTGAATAAAATAGTAAGCTTGTCACTTGTGTTAGTGTTGGGATGAAAGAATCGCAGACACCAAACCAGAACAGAGATGGAGGGTAGTTAGGTGGGTACTGATTTTTCTATAATTACACCTTTTGCCCTTCAACCACTCAAGTCCCAACAACCTTGTTTTCTCTCTTCTGCTCCTCCTCCTTTAATCTCTTCTTCCTCTTCCTCTCTACCTTGATCCTCTGAAATCTAATGGCTTCCTCTGTCTCTTCCAAGCCATTCTTATCGGGTGCTTACTCTTCTTTCAATTCGGATCTCCGTTATCTTTCCTACGGTTCCGTACAAATCTCTCTTCGTCCTGGCACTCCCAAGCGACTCCGTAAGCTCTCCCTCCCTCTCTTCCGGGTCTTGAATTTCGATTCTTTTTTTTTTTTCCCTTAATCTGTCTTATTAACGTCGCATTTTTTTTAAGCGGAAGTAGTTGAAGTGGTGGTAGTTTGGATTATTTGCCCGTTGCGTTGTTAGTGACATTTTTATTATGCGATTGCTTTATAAACTTTATATGAGAATTAAAAAAAGTGCGTATATTTGTCTATATGAATTTGACTTTCACGTATGATCATTTGGGTTGTAAAATCATTGAAGGATTTACTTAATTAGTACTACAAGGTATGCCATATTCACGGAAAATGAGAGTTTAGGAACTTATGGAATTTCTAAATGCTAAACTTGATGAATTATTTAAAATATTTTGTACTCATGCCAGCAATATGATTAGAGTTTGAAATTCATAGGTTTGAGTGTATGATCTTCCTGAATTTCTGATACCCGTGATTAATTACAGAGATACAGGCAGCTGGGAGTACCTTTGGAACTTATTTTCGTGTGACAACATATGGAGAATCTCATGGAGGAGGTGTTGGTTGTGTGATTGACGGATGCCCTCCTCGTATACCACTATGCGAAGCTGACATGCAATTCGATCTTGATAGAAGGTATTTGCCCATGAAAGCTTTTGATTAGATTAGTACTCTGCTGTTTAGGGAATTTGGAGTTGAGTTATTGGTTGTGATTTAATCTTATTCAACATGTATTTAAATAATAACTTTCCAAAGTTTTTGCTTATAGGAGGCCAGGTCAGAGTCGAATTACTACCCCCCGAAAAGAGACCGATACATGTAAAATATTTTCAGGAGTTTCTGAAGGTCTCAAACTTCATTCCTACTATAATTAAGTTGAAAGTTTTATGATACATATAAATGATTTGAATACAGTGTATGCATTGTAGGAGTTACTACTGGAACGCCAATCCATGTATTTGTTCCCAACACTGATCAGAGAGGACATGTGAGTATCTAATACTAAAGCTAATTTTTTGTTTGTATGGAAAGTATTGAATAAAGAAAGGAAAACGACCATTAACTTCTTTTTTCTTAATAACTGTAATTTAAGGGGAATGTTTAACTTTTGATGTACAATGGTTGAAGTGTTTGAGAGAAGAGATTGTATAACCTGGAAGAACATACTAAAATGAATTTTCCTCTCAAATTCCCAGGCACTCACTTGTCCATAGGTGGCTAAGCAAAATCATTTTAGATTGTTTTAAATTTATGACTGTATCAAATGTCTGTGATTCCTATAAATTATTTTCACTTGTAACAGTAACATCCATATATTCTATGGTTATTACTCATGAGTTCACATGGCGCAATGCTTAATCTATTTTTCCTTGGTTAAAGGTTGTTTAATCATCATATCATTTGATTGTCAGGATTATAGTGAGATGTCAGTGGCTTATAGACCATCTCATGCAGATGCTACCTATGATATGAAGTATGGTGTTAGATCGGTGCAGGTACTGACTTTTGCAATTTGCTGTCCTGGCAAAAGTGACATTTTATGTCAACTTACTGTTGACTGAGATGTTTTTTTCAAACGAAATTTTCATTAATCTCATGTATCTAAACTCCTTGTGTTTAAGGGAGGTGGTAGATCTTCTGCGAGGGAAACCATTGGAAGAGTTGCATCTGGTGCTGTTGCTAAGAAAATCCTGAAGGAGTTCTCTGGAACTGAGGTGTGTTGCTTGCTTATGCGATTGAGTATGAGTTCTAGTGTTAAGCTGGTCTTTTATTATGTCATGCATTGGATAGATATATTTACGCATGTGTTAACTTTTTAAATTTTTTTTTCATGTTCTATGTTGGATACACCTGTAAATTGTTTTATTTTTGTTCTGTAATTCATAAGAAAGTGAATGGAGTCAGGCATTTTACGCAACGAATTTAGGGAAAAAATCTGGGCTGTGGTAATGCCAATAGGAGCATTTGTTGCAATACACTACAAATGATCAAGGACTACCTTATTCATTGTGATTGGTTAGTAAGATACCAGGCCTTGAAAGGTTCAACCCTTAAGCTTGGGAAGACCCACCAAGGCTGCTACTGAGGCATATTTTGGTTTGTTGGCATGACATGCACAGCTGTTATACATACTTGTAATGTGTCATTCATTATGTGCATGCCTTCAGTTGTATTTAATAACAGTAAAGTATGATTTCTTTTCATAAAGGTACGAGCATATGCTAGTGATTAGGAATTGTTGTTTATGGCTATGTTATTAATTATCCTTTTCTTGAAATTGAATATCTTTTATTGTTGGTTACCTAAAAGTGGTGTATTTCTTGCATACTAATATTTTCTCCCTCTTTATTGTTCCTTACTTCCTTTATATATTTCCACTCGTTGAAAGTTTATTTTTCTAAAGATCACATCAAAACTTGGTAGAGCCTTAATTTTGCTACATATCTCTTTTTAATATTTCACCTTTATCAATTTAATTATTAACACTATGCCAGTTTTTGTTCTACTCAATAAACTAATGTTAGATCAGAACAATCTTATTCACTGCTAGATTGGCCTAGATTTATGTGCCTATCTCCTTTTTATTCTTTCTAATTGTCAATTTCTTAAGCAAGATCCTTGGCTAAAGGTTTCTTATGACTCAGGTTCTTGCCTATGTCTCTCAAGTTCACAAGGTGGTACTTCCGGAGGACTTAATTGATCATGACACTCTGACACTTGAACAGGTATCAAAGTTAATATACATGTATATATTCTCACTAGTGACTTCTTGTTGGACCATTTGAAGTAGATTGTGTTTTCAAACATGTTGATGACTCCCCCCTGCCCCTTTTTTTGATAAAACCGAAATAAAAAGGGTATGGATATTTCAATGTTTTGTAATTTGCCAAACCTTGTAATGAAGCCCACCTCCACCTATTTTTTTAATTTGTGAAGGGAGCTAAAGATTATTCTTCTATTAACTATATCTATTATTCATGATGAAAGGTTCATTGGCAACTGTATTTCTGCTTTCCTATATGCGGTCTTTCCTGGAATGCATTTTGCAATTTGTACCTATCTAGCATTAGTATATTACAAAGCAT
The DNA here is from genome assembly GCA_026686845.1 of Adenanthera pavonina. Taxonomy (NCBI): domain Eukaryota; kingdom Viridiplantae; phylum Streptophyta; class Magnoliopsida; order Fabales; family Fabaceae; genus Adenanthera; species Adenanthera pavonina. Next base: position 43,080,449 of record JAIVEN010000001.1, on the reverse strand, counting down.
ATTGGTTGTTATCCCTACAGCATTGACTTTATAGAAATTTCAAACTGCCATCGTGATGTAATTGTGGCTTTCAAACATCTAGTTCCAACACAGGCATTTTTTATGCTGAAAACAACAGATATTTTTTGTATCCAGAAGATAATTGGTTGATTATCCTATTTGTGAAAATATATAGGTATTTTATTAGTTATTTGTTATTTTTTCAGTTATGAAATTGTTTGCTGCTTATTTGAGATGTCCAGATTGAAAGTAATATTGTTCGATGCCCCGACCCTGAATGGGCAGAGAAGATGATAGCTGCTGTTGATGCTGTCCGGGTGAAAGGTGATTCTGTTGGTGGAGTTGTAACATGCATCGTGAGGAAGATTCCACGAGTAAGTCTCTCTTCATCTTTGTCTATCAAGGCCTCAAGGGAAATATCTGAGCAAGTTAGTGAGTAGTATTTCATGTAATGTTAAACTCTTGAAAGTGATAAAATGAACAAATTTCTTGGAGAAAAATCAGGAGTTTTTTGTTGAGTTGATGGTTGTGCTTCTGGACCTAAAGGGAAAATAATTGACAAATTAATTTAAATTGAAATTAAACCCCTTCTGAAATTTATAAATTATAGGCATGCAATTAAGAACCTTTGAAAAGTGTGGAATAAAGTGGGTGTTGGGCCTAGATTGGACCTGGACTTGCTATGCCCTTAGCCATGCCCTTTGAGGTCTTCTGGCCCTAAATATTTGGTATTCTGATAACTTGCATCATTCAAGAATCTCCCTGCCAATTCCATTTGTTTTATTTGAAATGTAATGAAAAGAAATGGACAGTGTGTTTAGACCCGTTAAAAAATTATTTTTTTGTCTTAATGTATATGTTTTCTTGCATGGCTGACACCTTAGAAGGAATCAAGGAACTATCCTTTCAAACATGAGTCTGTTTTGAATATTTGTGTCATATCATTAAAATTATCTTATTGTTTTTCTTCTTAGAGAAGAACTGACATTATTATTTATCAGGGGCTTGGTTCACCTGTATTTGACAAACTTGAAGCAAAATTGGCTAAGGCTGTTATGTCATTGCCTGCTACCAAGGGCTTTGAGTTTGGAAGCGGGTTTGCAGGTTGTGATACTTGCATATACATTACCCTTATTTTCTTTATTCTTTTAAGTTTACAGATTGATATGAATGATTTTAAACTAGTTGATTGAGGAAGAAAGAAGAGTGAGTTTCTTACTGTACTTGTATCATGGTGTGTTCTGATGGCTTAAACCATTACAGGTACTTTTTTGACTGGCAGTGAACACAATGATGAGTTTTATATAGACCAACACGGAAAGATGAGGACAAGAACTAACCGCTCTGGTGGGATTCAGGTATTTGTTCTGTTTTATAATTTTTCTAGAGCTGTTTCTTCATGTGCAATATGATTTTCATTTAATAATATGTGCCTTGCTAATATATTATCTGTATTGACAATTAGGGTGGAATTTCCAATGGGGAGAACATAAACATGAGAATAGCTTTCAAGCCAACATCTACTATTGGAGTAAGCCCAATATTTTTTTTCTTTCTGTACTTGTGTATCGTATCTCACTTGCCTAACTCACATTGGTGGACAAATGCTTACTTGGAAACATGGACATGCACAAGGCAATCAAAAGTTAGATTTTAATTGAAAGCGTTCAGGGTCTTGTAAGAGTGTTGCATGATACCTCTTTCATACCATACATCTAGGGGTTGATGGATCAGCATATTAATTTAAGCATTAAGTAAATAATTTCAAACCTCACAGCTACATACTATGTAGTAGTTTCAAATATTATAAAACTTGCTTGAGTTTTTTTAATCACCTATTGACCAAATTCTGTAGTATGTTCACACTAATGTGGATCATGTAAAACTTTGACAATGTTAGAAAAAATAAAGACTAACAAGTGAAAAGGATTTAAAAATTCAAATATTTTAAGGTCAATAATGATTTATAGCTTGTGAAGGACTGAAGCATTAGCTAATGGGCTAGGCTGTTTGGGTAATATTACATTTGTGGGCCTGGATTTGGATCACCAACATTTATTTTTCAATGCAAGAAAACCAAATGCAGATCCAAATCCGTTTAGGCCCAGGTAACAGTAGAGAACTTAAGCAGACAATGCCATTGTTTTCTTATTGTTTTGTTAAACCATTTGGATTGGATTGAAAGGGCTTTTACTAGTATAAAAAATCCAGGAAAAATAAAACAATGTCTGCAAAGAATAAAAGCGGGCATGAAAAGCACCGTTTCAATGCCTTGAAGCACTTTAATCTGCTTTTACAATGCAGGAAAACTCGATGCAGTAAAACGTCAAGTGTTTTCCATGCTTCAAACGGGAAACATATTAAGGCATGCTTTTGAGTAGCTTAGTTGTGCATTCAATCATTGGTTTGTTGTTCTACGAAGGCACCTGATTTTTTCGATTGATTTCTTTTGGGTTACTTTCCATGCTTTTGACTATCATAGCGGAAATGCCACATTACACCTGTTTTGAGTAGTGCTTTAGTACTGTTCTATCTCCGGACTTATGGTACCATAAAAATGTCATATGTTTAATTAATATCTCTCAATGTTAAATTTTTATTTAAACATCCACTTAAAATATTCAATTTTTCAGTTATAACTTCTATTATAAATTAATTAGATGTGACTTCATACTTTGCACAGAGTTCAAAATAAAGTTTGTGAGAGGAGTAACATTGTTCATGACTTGTGAATAGTGTGACTTCTTGGAGTTTTTATGATATATAGATATATATATATTTATTGATTTATTGATGAAGCAGCAGCAACCTGGTAAGTAATAAAATGGAAGCAAAAGAAGCCCCTACTACCCCTTCTTCTTTGTGCAAGTTCACCCCATGTTTCAGCTGATTGGGTGGTTTCTTCCATATATCATTGCAAAGTGTGACACCTTTTGACACTTGTGCAGAAAAAACAGCATACAGTGACCAGAGACAAGAAAGAAACAGAGCTAATAGCCCGTGGTCGCCATGATCCTTGTGTTGTCCCAAGAGGTAAATAAATGTCTGCCTTGTGTTGCCCTAGTAGTGGTGCTAATCTACCGACACTTCAATTTGTGATTTTTTCTATATTTTCATTCTATAATAATAATAATTTATAAAAGCTGCCAAGACAGGTTTCCTCAAAGTCAAGTTACCACTTGATTGGAAAGGACAAGTTAATTTGTTAAAGTGACAACTTCTCACCTCCACAGACAAAATAAATAGAAAAGATTATTAGTTTACCGTGTGGCTTTATAACATGACACATTTTTCACCTTTTGTTTACCACTACTCTCATTGGAGAAAAGGATTTTTCTGATAAATTGTTTCATGGACTGTTAATGCAGCCGTACCCATGGTTGAAGCCATGGTAGCTTTGGTGCTTGTCGATCAATTGATGGCACAATATGCGCAGTGTAATCTATTTCCTGTCAACCCTGAATTGCAAGAATCATTGTTGCCCACGTTAGAGCCAGCCGAAGTACCTTTTTGAAAGAAGATGAAGGGGAGTGTGTCATTAACTAAATTTCAGTTCTGGTCAGTAGTTTTTTTAGTTGAGAAAGAAGCAATTCTTTCAGTATTGAGACTTTCAAGTTCATGATTTTTACCTTTTCCCTCAAGGCTCTACTTTGCGTAACAGCAACAAATTTATTTTTGGTTGTGCTCTATCATTCATGTTGAAGATGTTGCTTATCCTTTCACATAAAATTTTCCTACTTATTCTTGCACTTCTCCCACTAATTACTCTCTCTCTCTCTCTCTCTCTACACAGACAAAATTCTCTGTATGTGTGTGTGTGTGTGTGTGTGTCAATGAGCTTATAGCTTACAAAATCCAAGTCCTTGTCCTAACGTCCTATGTTCCTCATGCATCAACTAATGGTGTTGTGAGGGTGTCTTTGCATCGAACTAATTGATCATATATTAATATATTATTAGATGGATGAAATGAAATTTACGTTTGATTAATATCTTCAATTCTTTATATATTTATTATAAGATTAGTTTAATAAACTTATATCAGTTCTTTAGAGTCTCCTGATTCAATAGTGGATCAATAAATAATATAAACAATTAAAGCGTAGAGCCCAATGAATGCCTATGTCTATTAATTAATAACAATATAACCAGCCGTTGAGGTAGAGTTAACCAAGTTTTAGACTTGACCAATGGTTAATCAGCTCACTTCGAACCCAACATACTTGAGACAAATCGGTATTTACAAACTCCCAGCAATACTTATAAAAAAAGATGGCACTATTTCACTATTAATAATAATGGCATGACTTATTTCTTAAATCCATCGTTAATTATTATTTGTAAAGAAGGGTCACATTTTTCAGACATGAATGTAAAGAAACATGACTAGCCGATCAAATGATGAGTCAAATCTAATAATATGATTAAGAACCAAAAGTTGGTGGATAATACGTCCTTGGATTAAGGTGATGCTGAGATTAAGCAAAGCCTTTTTCCTTCCGTAAAATCGAATCTATGATCCTTCACTTCAAGAAATTCACCAAAGCCCAAGTAGTAGGTCTTTGTCTTGTTTGTATCACATATTCAAGAGAATGATGAGGCAGTTGAATTTCCCTGCGTAGCTTTTGACGTTTATACATATCATCCAAACTGACTCATTCAGAGTCTCAGCTCAGACGACAACTTTTGTACTTTTGCAATGTCGTATTGTTTAGAAATAATTTCACGTGGCAAATTCGTACCTATCTTCTCTTGATGACAATCACCATCTTCATTACTATCATCAACTTTTTTTAATCCACACAAATCTTAAATCAATGCCGCTCAAAACCCATATTATCGCTCTTTTTTTTTACAAGTGAATTCTAAAAATTTGGCCTAGTTATAATTTTAATCACACATTACATAATTATTTGTATTGGTAATTTATTCTCCAATATTTATGTCGGATCATTTCTAAGTTCAACAAATAGTTCAGTTTTAGAAGGATTTATGTATGTTACAAGCTATTTATATCACATAGACATTTCAAATATAAACACTAAAATTTTTGTGATCACTCATCTAATAAACCTAACCACACTGGTCATTTTTTTCATTAAAGTATACCTTCCCAATCTGAGAGACACATCTCAATATATAAAGCCAATTAGTCACTTGTTAAGCAGATAAGATTTAATTTTAATAATTTGTATATATTAACTCGGCTGACAAAGAATGTCATCATATCTTTTTTATTGATTTAAAATTTATTCTTTTTAAGAATGCTGACAAAATGTAAAAAAGAAAACATACCTCTATGGATTGCTTCGGAGTCACCAGGCATGAGGACGAAAATATCTACAACCTAAAATAATAATAATAATAATAATAATAAGCGTGAATAATGACTCCCATTTGCTTTGTGGGTTTGTCATACATATAATGTTCAGCCTCTATGGTTCAAAAAATTACATATAATTTTCTTAAATTTTATAAAATAGTCTAATTTTTTTGTTTTTAAAATTTGTATAACACATTTTTTAAAAATTATATGGACCTCTTATCAAACAAAACAAATTACAAAGATTTTTTTTTCAATTTTGTTAAAATCATATAAAACCGTCTTTTATTTTTAAAAATACATACATTTCTCTTAAAAATGAAATAGATATCCATGTAATGTTAACAAAACTCAAAATAAAATGTAATTAATTTTTCATTTTTTTAAGTGGTATGTGTTGAATCAAGTGTTTTAATTATTCTAAACAACTAGAGTCTGGAAGGATTATATCAAAGGAGTATAAGAACAGACAAGTGAAAAAATCTAAGAAGAAATATGTGAAGAATTAGAAATTAGGATTTCTCACAATGTATACAAGGGTAAAAGAATTTGATTTTCACTTGCTCAAACTCCCACTGCATTTAAATATGTGTTTTTCACGTTATCATATGTTAAAATATGTTAGATTTGAAAAACACTGACTAACAGAAGAATTTTGAACTGATAAACTTTATATATTTTATTTAAAATTCGAACTTTATTTATTGAAATTCGAAGTTCCAGATATATCACCTTTAACAAACGAATTTTAGGTGTTGAAATTCGAATTTCGAGTTCAACATTATTAGTGGAAAGCATAAAATTCGTCTGAAGTCATATCAACATTCGTCTAATATTAAAATAAAAATAGATCTTAAAAATAGTCCTTTTGATAGAAGAATTTTAAATTTCAAAATTTGAATTTTAAAGGGAAGTCTTGTAAGTTAGCTCAGAGGTGTCTCTAACACACAAATTTTGAAAGAGCAAAATTTAAATTTTGAAAGGTAGAATTCTTGTGCCATGTTAAGCCAAGATCTGATAGACGAATTTTGGGCCTCTAAAATTCAAATTTTGAGAGTATTGCAGAAACATGAGACAACTGTTCACATCAAATAGATGCATTTTAAATATGAAAATTCGTATGTTTTAACATGGGATATATTTAATAAAATTAAAATTCAAATTTCACTATTAAACATATGAATTTTAGAAGTTTAACGTTAAGTCTTTAACTTGTGGTCTCTGTGAAATTTATCTGTTAGCACCCAAAATTCGAATTTCAGTATGTCAGACGCATTAAATACAGTTGGTGAACAAATATTTTTGCAGAATAACCATTGGGTAATGTCTCTAACAGGTAGATCTTATATCTAACGACTAATTAAGATATAAATTTATAAATAGAATTTGATTTGAAGTTGTGGGTAGAAAATCTATGCTATAAATACCAAAATTCTGCTGAAATTTTTAGTCAAAATCTTTTACTCTCTCACACTTCATTTACTGCACTTCAACTATCTCATTTACTCCATATTAGAGAGTTTTTATTCTGTACAAAATTTTTTCTTCATCTGGAAGAATGATATTCTTGTGAGAGGTTATCACAAGAAATTTGGGAAACATTTTGTAAAAGTACAGAGTGTAAATTTGAAGGCTTTTAGAATAGAGCATCAGCTTCTACTGTGGTGTTGCAAGAAATCCACTAAATTCTTGCAAGATAATAAAAAATTTCAAGTGGTGGTTTGAAGATTGGACGTAGATCAAGTGGTTAGACCGAACCAGGATGAATTTCTATGTCCTTTCCTCTCTTACCTTATATTTGCTATATTGCTTTGTACTCTATTTTTTGCAAAATCTCTAGTATCACTATTCTATCACGTTTTTGTAGAAAAATTTTGAAATTTCCAATTTAGTCCCATTTTGGGAAGCCAATAAAACTAACAGTTTGTATAAGTTTAAAAAATAAAAATGTCTATATAATTTTAAAAATAAATTAGAGTTATAGAATTATGATTTAAGAAAAAATATGGACATGATGGAAATTTTTTTTTAGGAGCAAGGGTTTATTAATTAACAGCTAAAGATTAATCCCTTGAAAGTGTAGAGATTACCGAAATAAGTTTTGTCTCTTTTAACAAAATTTTTTTTATACATATAATCCGGAATTGAATGTAGGTCAGTATATTTAAAAGATAGAGTTATCTACTAGTCTAGACTTTATTACTAACGTGATAGAAATATTAGTTATTGTATTCATAGTACATGTATGTACGTATTTTTTCTGGCTGACATTCATGAGAAATTTTTTTTTTTGAAGAGAAGTTATATTGGATGCTGTACATTAGATGGGGGTTGAAGATTAATGTGACATCCAGACGTTGACGAGGGTGAGGAGTGATCGCTAGTGCATGGGGTGGGGCATGGACAAGGAGCGGCTCCTGGTAGGTTTCTAAGTAGGAGGGGCATATGAATAAATCGAATGCATACAAAAATAAGAGAGATTTAGAGACTATATAGGTATGAGACTATATAGTTAAGATAACTTAAAGGAATTGATAGCCACTACCTATATCAATAAGATGCATTTACTTTTTCGATAACCTATCCCTTAAGAACTCTGAAGTTAAGTGTGCTTGACTTAGAGTAATTTTGAAATAAGTGATCTCTTGGGAAGGAGGTGTGTAAGTGAGGACAAAGTATACCGAAAAACTTGTGTTGATTTATGGGGACAGTTATTAATTTCAAATAGCAACCAGATGTTACAATTAAGCCTCATTTAGATGAAGAAAAAATACAGAGAAAAGAAAAATTATAAGAGAAAACAAGGAAAAATTTAGACACTTTATTGTTTAAATAAAATGTCTAGATTTTTTTTTATTTTTCTCCCTAATATTCCCTTCTTCCTATTTACCCCTAATTCCAAACAAAATCTACATCACATTGTTCAAGATTTGTAAATAATACAATTTAATCTTTTTTTTTTGTTCAAATTTCCTCATTCCTAACAGAAGGCTTGCCTGTATGTATTTGATTGGGTAGCCAATCCCTGGGTGGTGAACAACCATATATATGTATGTGTGTTTGTGTATATATATGATTGATGGCTTGTCATATCATTTTCAGCATAAAAATTAAATCAGATTATTGAAAAGGGAGTTTGAGGATCAGAGAAGCCTTATAGAGCAATATTAGTCATTATCATTGAAGTTACTATTAATTATTAATTAATTAATAATAGCAAGTCATGTTTGGGGCCCTATAAATGTCCTAATCCTATAAACAATGGTGATAATTGAGGAAGCAATAACCCAATTGGCTAAGAACATAGCCAATGAATGGGGTTTACATTATTATTAGGAAAAAAAAAAGGAAAAGGAGATTCCAATAATTATAACAGTTTGAAGGGCATAACATATATATATATATATATAATATGGTAGGGAAGTTGGAGATGACAGCCATATATTGCCAAATTAAGACAATTAAGCACAATGGAGGTTGTGACCCCTACCCAACTAAAGGGGACCATTTTATTAATATAACATATATGTAGGCTCTTCTTCTTTCTTAATCTAGGAGGGTCAATTTATATTATAAAGGTATTTGTCGTTTATGACTTTATTTTTTTAAAAAATAATTTTTAAATTTTAATTTTAATTTTATTTTTGTTTATTAAATTTTATATTCTAATGTTTTCTATTAATTTTATGAAAAAATCACACAAATGTTTTTTTTATAATCTAATCTCATCAATTTTCCTAGCAAAAAAGGTGTTATGTAACTTGTCAGTAGCTTTTTTCTTAACAATTATATATTGGTATTATTGATTAATTCGAATTGTAGCATATTCTAAGTGAGAGAAATTTTTTCTAACATGTTTTTTTTTAATTCATGAAGTTTGAACTTAAAATCTACCTTAGGAAGCATTAATTGAATCTCTTTTACTCCATCTAAACTATTGATAGTTTAAAACACGTTGTTGATGGTCTAATTCTAATACTTGTTGACTCAAATCCTATCTATTATAATATTATTTTTCACCATCATCTAAGTGTGCTCCTCATGACTTTCTTTTTAAGAGAATATCAATAATCTCCAACTATAATTAATATCTTCGCTAGAGATTGGATCAATCATAGGTCTCTCTCAAATTTGGTGAAAACCCACTATTATAAAAAAAATATTATTAGCAAAATTTAGGATTAAGAACCAAATTGTGTAGTCAATTGAAAATATATACACATTATTTTAAATTTACGAAATGCAGCATTTATTAGAGATTAGAGTGTCCGAGTTCACTAAGATATCTAGATCAATGTTCACTCTTGAATAATTTAGAAATTATTTTTTTCAAAAAAAAAAGGACCTTGAAGATATGTTGGTTAGCTAGTAGGTGAGTATTGAAAAGATGATAGTGGGCAAAAGATGACAAAAAGGAAGCACCTCCTCTATTATTTTGTCAATAAACAAGGACTTAGCACCATCTTCAAAGACTTTGAGAAAACCCTAATTAATGAACATCCATATACATGCTAACTAATATATAATCAGAAGGGAATCTCTATCCCTCACACTTTCTCACCAAGAAAATATTATTTTTTTCCAAAATTGTTGATATATTAAAATAAGTATGAATGAATGTAATGAAAGGAAGAAAAAGATGGGAAGAAATCCAGAAAATTGGACAGGAAAGGAATTTGTATTCGTCTTTAATTATGAGTGTTTGATTAGTAGAGAGAGACGGTAAAGGATTGATTAATTAAAAGAACGAAAGAAATTGAAAAGTTAAACTTTTTTTTCCTGAGATTAGGAAGGGAAAACAATATTTGAGGGCATGGAGTTTTGTTGAATTATTTTATGTTTTGCTCAAAAGTTCGATAAAGCATTTGGACAGTTCACATCAAAGATCAAACCTTTGTTACATTTTCACTGTGGAATATGCTTCTTTTGTTTATATTTTCTTTCATGTGAAAACTACGGTAGGGTCACTATTGTCCATTCTTTAATTTTGAGGGAAAAAAAGTTAAAATTAATTTCTTTTTTCTCAAGCACTAAAAATATTCTTTAACCAACAGCCAATTTGTTTCTCCCAACAAAACATATTTTATATATACAATCAGGAATTGAACTTAGGACTACATTTAGTAAATTTAACTTTTCTTTGTTGGTCAGTGATTAAGAATACTAGGGAGGTGTTAACTCTATAAACTTAAATATGTATTTTGTTATAACCAATTCATGTTAGTATTAGAGATTTCCCTTTTTTAAACTAATGGTTGGGACGCTGCCATTATATATATATATAAAAAAAAACTCTTTTGTCATAAATAAGTAAATTTGAATTATATTAATATTTAACTAGAGTATGACTTTAAGAAAAAAGTAATATATATATATATATGTATATACACAAAAAAATAAAGTGACGGAATATACTAAAATTAGTTTTATTTGGAAAAGGACATGGACCAAACCCAATGTGAATGTCGTTGCATTTTTCTTTACGTAGAAAAGTCAAAAATAAATTGTAAGTGCTAACAGCACACATTTCCTTTGATTATGGGCTGCCTCCAACACTTTTTTTTTTTTAATATGTATTCATTGTTCAAATTTTATCATACACTCTTTCCACTTTAAAATATAAATCATGTTTTACTTTTTCTAAAATATAATTTATATTTGAGATCAGAGAAAATATTTTATATCATTTTTCAAACACATAATATGATTTAAATCTTTTTCCACACTATACCATTTTATATCATTTTTCAAACACATAACATGATCTAAAGTTTTTACATTGCCGTCCTAATATGATTTTTTTAATTTGCAAAGCTTGAAATGTAAGAGTAAGCCCTTACATAAAAGGAAACAAACAGCTAACATAATCAAATGGTATAGTACTATAATTTGCAATATGTAGCTTAGCTTTTTTTTTTTCTGAAAAAAATTGATGACATGTCTCTATCTACCTAGATTGCCACATTATTTATTTGATATAGATAAATGGTAAAAAATGTTAGGACTATATCATTATTGCGTTACAAAGCACCTTGCCTTTTTTACGTAAGGTTTTCTGGCACTACTATTTTTCTTTAAATGTTTGGGTGGATATTAAAATTGGGTAATTATTTGTCTTATTTTTCGGTCAACAAACAAAATGGAATGGGTGAGCAACAAGTCAAATATGTCGTTGATTGCTCCAAGCAGAAGCTAATGAAACCGTACGGCACGGAGATGGAAATTACAGAATCAAATGGTCCACACACATCATTTGTTTTGGAATTTTAAAGAAATTATCCCTTCACTAATATATACTTCATAATTGGATCCTCAGCCACGTTGTTGTTTTTTCTTTAAAAAATAAATCTAAATTATTTCAATTTAATTTAAATAATTTTGACTTTAATTTCTTACTTTCTTTCCAAATTTAATGAAATTAATCAATCTTTCTGAAAAGGATTTCCAGTTTTTCATTTTGTTAAAATAAAAAATCAAAACACCTAAAATTTCAAAGTGATGTTCCAAAAACCATCTTTTGAGAAATCAACAAAAGTTCCTAATCACATATTTCAATTAAACAATGAAAGGAGCGCAGTTTATGATTGGTTCTATATCTGTGTATGCGTAAAAAAATAAATAAATAACAGAGTACTTCTACACTTAGATCCAAATTCAAATTACTGAAAAATATTGAATATTCGAATGATTTATTTAAAAAAAATACTAAATCCATAAAAACAAAAGTACATATACAAATATTTTAAGCGAGTAATTTTGATGTCCCTTTGGAGACATGATAAAATTGGAAATAAAGTAATTTTGATATTTCAGTCTATCTTTTATCAAATTAATACAACCAACAATAAACAAATACGATATATTTTTTTTTTCCAAATTTCAAGCAATCTACCTTTATTTTTTTGGGGGCCAGACAAGCAATCCACCGTAATAAAAAGTAGAGAAAATCCAAATGTATGAATCCAACTTACAAAAGGGACTTAAAAGAAAGGAGAGCCACCAAGTTGGTTCAAACATCACCTTACTACCATTATACTAAGACCATTATATATAATATTATGTATATTATTAAGTTGTTCACATGGGATGGAACCAAGGGAAAGTCTCCACCAATGTCCCACCAGATGAAGAAAAAGTTGCTCATAAATCTTTTCACCATTCTATAGTTACAAATACTGAAGAAACACAATATAAAGTGCAATGAAGGTCAAAATGAGATTTGACCACAATTCCTACCATTTTATACATACCAAGGAAAAGAAAGCCCACCACCCAGAACACTTAAAAGTTCCTTAGAAGCAAAGATGAAACTTATATAATTTATATAAATATATATATATATTAAAATAACAGATTTACAAAAATATCCATTTAAAAAAAAAAGAACTGGTAGGGAAGAATGCAGTCCATTTTTTGAACCCCTAAAGTCTAATATTGAAATTGAAATGAACTTCCAAGGTGAGGGATGTTTGACCCTAAAAAGGCTACAAATGATGTTGCTTTATTATTAATTTTTTTTCCTCCTCTTCCTCTCTTTTTTTGGCTTTTGGTGATCACTTACTGATAGCACTGTACAAAAGCTGGAGTGGACACCACAATGTTTGTTGTCTGGGGAGCAAAGTATCTCCCAAAGGTTTTCCACCCCTTTTCATACATGTCCTTTTCATTCAACTCCCTAACCTTCTTTGTCTATTTTCACTCCAAAAAGTAAAGCTGCTATAGTACCATCCCTCTTCTCTTTTTTCTCACACTCCTTCATTTTCCTTCCTAATATCTCTGTTTTTACCTGCAAAAAAGTGAACTTTAATGTCAAAAGTTGTCACATTCAATTCAATATCATCCCAGTCCCACCCTATAACAAGCACGTAAACACAACACACACACATAGACATAGTTTTCTAATTTGCAATTCATATGGTGAGATTTGAATGTGAATTCTCAGTGTTCACACAAATATGTTCTTTTTTCTTAATGCATAAAAATGAATATAAAAGATTCAATCTGCTGATGGCATTCATTATCCATCAAGAGTAAGGACACTACAAAGAGACACGAAAGCGTAAATCTCGCAAAACCGCAGGGCGGTTGGAGCACTAAACAAGAACACCAAGGAAGTCAAGGAACAGGTGTGGGAATGTTGGGAATATGGGCTCGTGATCAACTTTCTCTTCTTTTTTTGACCCCTGAGTTCTACTTTTTCCCCTCTCAGCTTCTCCTTATAATCACAGAACAAGATCTTCTTCAATCTACCTAGTCTTTTTCGCTTTCATTTAAATTAATATATTTAAAAGAATCATGTGCTAGGCTTGTCATGCTCGGTTCTACTTTCATTGTTCACTGACTAAATCCTAGCCAGAGCTCCATGTCTGATACCTTTTTCAGAAATCTAAATGTACATTCCTTATTTACCCAAAAATAATGCAATAAAGGAATTTCTCATATGGTACAGCCAAAAAGATTAAGGAAATAGTCTAGCTAAGAGATGTTTAACTAACATAAAATATGGAGATTCACTTGTGTGTGGGAATTTCCCAAGAAAAAGCATGTGGTCTATAAATTTTTTGGGGCAATCTTATAACAGTTTATAAAATAAATTACTGAATGGATCAGGCTTAGTGTTCTTTCAAGGAATCTAAGGATTTCTGGTAAAAAAAAAAAGGAACCTAAGGATTTGCCATTTGTGATTTTATCTGGGAGAGAGAGGGATATAGCCACATCCAGAATGAGCTTAGCTAGCAGTGGGACCATCAACTGGAGATGAATATCAGGATTTCAGTCAAACTACCTTAAGTTACAATTTATCCCTTAAAAGAAAGAGAAAGGTGAAGGAATACACGAAAAATGTGATTATGTAATTTATGCAATACTGTCAATTTTTCTTATTTACCATACATGTTCTTCCATACTATACAAGCTCTGAAAAATAAGCTACATTGTTCAAAACTTGTAAATAGTATAATTTATTATAAATCTTTTTTTATTGATAAAAATATCGACAGTCATTTATTTTTATATTTTATTCCCATTTTACTTTTATTATTAACATTTCTCTGTATGGATAAGAATTCTCTTATTTGAACATTATTTATTTATCTTAAGTTTTCATTTTGGCAGGGGACAGCGCATTGAAAGGCGCACCGATGGAGTATGGATGAGAAAAAATGTTGATTGTACTTGCCAAAATAAATTTTCAGGCATCCCTGGACCAGATATTTTACATGATTGTCCTTGCTATAAATTTCTAGATAATTTTACATATGTACTTTTCTTTGTAATTTGACATTAAAAAAGAAGTTTACTTCTTCTTATTTTGTTCTACCTTGAAGACTGAAGATCAGAGGGTGCTACTTAACAGTCAACACAGGGTCCATATCATTATTATAAGAGAAGCACCTTTCAGAACAAAAGAACGATGTGTTTAGAATTAGGGGGTGCCCTCAATAATTCTAGCAAAATAAAATATGATAAAATATGTTGTACCTACAGTGTAATCCTTTTTTCATAAAATTTTGAAATTAAATTACCAGAATGTCCCTGCCCATACTAAGATTGAGTGTCGGTGGGTCGACAAATCAATTCTTTATCTTTTTAGCTACGTTTTCGACATATAGCAACAATAACAGGAACCCTCCCTCCTGTTGTCTGTAAGGTTTGTTCTATTGAACAAAGACGAAAAGGACAAGACAATGTCCTCAAGTACACAGAAAATAACAAAATTAATACCTGTTCCTGTAAAGTTCTTTTACTAGTCAATAAGTGTATTTAAGCAGAATTATGAATTTTCTACGGACAATCAGAGTGGCTAAGGACATCTATTTTGACGTGTGTTGACCAGTTCAACACCCTCCCATCAAGTTCTATGGCTACATTTGGCGCAGGGAAATGAAGAATTTTTTTTTTCAATTTTTTTATGTCTACTATACTTTTATAACCATTATTTAACAATTTTTATTCTTTTTTATTATTTTTAAAGCAAGAGTGAGTTTTCAATTTTCAAAATTATTTTTTCAAGTCTCATTTTTTATTTCATTACATTATGTACCAATCAGGTATGGGAATAACTTAGCTTGGTAAACTTTGCCTAAAGAAAGGGTATATGAATAGACAAACTTGAAGGGTGTGAAGAGTTCAGTAACTGATAAAATGGCTGAACTACCGCGTAAAAATTGACAACATGATGCATAAATGCAGAATTTAATTATGATAAGGACAATGGGAAACCACAAGGATTTAACTACTCAGACCTTAGCTATAAAAGATTTGATACCATGTCAAAAATTACTTTATGAAAAGAACAATGAAATAAAAAAGAGTAACACCAAATGCCACTTGAGGATAAGTTTTTGTTATGCAATAAAAAAGTTCAACGGAGCCTTTGGTTGCATTTTAAAATTCAAATATCAATTTTGTAATCAAACATTAGTTTAAAGGAATAAAATGTAATTGCCCCTAAAGCATTTCATGCTTTTGCTTTTAAGAATTTGTGTAAGCAATTCCATTGATTTTTAATATACAAATGCATAATCTAAATTAAGATGCTTTTCCTGCTTAATCATATCTAATCAACGGGTCCACTAAACGCTTTCTTTGAAAGAATGCACAAAAATGATTGAGGTAACCCAAAACAAAACAACAGAGACTGCTTACCTGTTCCCTTAGGTCGCTTTTTGAGTAGCTTGCTTGAAAGCAACAGTGGGAGCTATTCTGCAACTCCTCCTCTGATGCTCCTGCACAAGTTCTCCAGCAAACCAGTCCAGCTTCTCAAAGTTACTCTGATCCCCAATCCTCTTCCCCTCAAACAGCACTGATTCTACATTCTTCTGCTTCAACATCTCCTCTGCTATCCCTATCAGCATCTTTACATTGCTAGGACTTGAATCCGTATCCACATTGGGTCCACATCGCCCCATGCTTGACCCGTTTGCCTGTCATTTCAGAATTATTCAGCGCTAACCTTTAATTTATCTGACGTTTACTGCCGAACACTTTTCAAACTCTAGGATTATCTAGTGTATAGTTTATTTAAGATTATTTCAAGTCGTTTGTCAGCAATATAATACTCCAGAGACGCAAAATGAGGGAAAAGAATGAGATACTGTTAGCCATGACCCAGTCTGCACAGAAAAGTAAGGTCAAATACACATTTTAGTGGGATCCCATTTGACATACATATCTATATGATTAGCCTGATGTACCAACAAATTTCTCCTATAGTTCTCTTTCTTTTTGGGCAGAAAATTTCTCGTATAGTTGGCTCAAAACCAATTTGAAAATAGACTTAGTTTACCCTGAAAAGTGTATTGCCATAAATGGCTCAAATATGATGGCCTGAATTGGATAAATGAAGCTAAATGCCCTGTAATAAGCAATGCGACAATTTTGTCCAAGAGTGAGAAAATAACCATTCATGTGGCCGTTCAACTTCACTGGCAGAGACTGCACACTAAGTATTCTATCCCATAAACCGCCTAACAACAAAGTGAATTATGGAAAGCAAGGCCTTTTAGCTATTGATACAGGCACATAAATTCCTAACTCCTAACAAGTACAAATCCAGCTATCTACTCCCATGCCTATCAACTTGCTATATAGAGACAAGGCAAAAGATCCCTCCCTCACCCAAACCCCACTCCTTGCTGGTTTGCAATGGACTCAAAATTGAATACCTTTAACGTTTCTGAGATTAGCTTTAGCTGTATTTTCCTTCAACTGGACAACTACTTCAAACTCACCAATTACTCCATACCCAAACTTCAGCGTAACACTTAATTTCTTGGTCTTGTGGGCGCGCGCGCGCGCGTTTTAATAGACATTCTGAACAAGAACAAATTTGACCCATACTCACCTGCACCACAATTCCATAACAAAACAACCCACCGTTTGATGGGAAACTCAAAAGCTCCTCAACCCTTGAGCCAACCAAAATAGCTTTGATTGGTTCCCAATAGAAACGATCCCCAACATCACCCACACAATCACGTGCAGCCCTTGACCGAAAACAATAAAATAAGGAAAAAAAATACTTAAACCTCTCTGTTTCTCTACAACATTGCAACAGTGATTAAGAAGCTATTTATAATGTAAATCTACACAATGTATAACCCATCCCCAGTAAATGAACCTAACTTTCAATGTATTTTTAAATTGAATCTTTTAGCAACTTCACATCATGAATAAGAAGTTCAAAATACCTAACGATGATTGCTGAAATACTACATATATGATACAAATATCTAACACCATCTGATTTTCAAGTATTGGTTGTTTCATAGATAGCTGTGTGCATGGATTGAACCATGTCGAAGAAGCCAGAGTAATGGACAAGATCAGATTGAACTTGTTAGACCCAAATGAAGAGAAAACGGAACAAAACAAACAAAGTATTTTTTAAAAGAAGCTTCTGGAATGCATACCTGAATGCGAACGTAATTGCAGGTGCGGCTATGACCAAAGGCCATGGCCACAGACTGGTCCACCAAATCGGCCGAGCCGTCCCCAGAAATCCGAGCCATTGGTCGAGCCCACTCCTTAGCCTTCCAACGCTTGACCTGGTCATAGTCATACCGCGCCTCCAATAGCTGACCCGTTCCAAGCGATAGCACCAGCAAATCCTCCACCCCTCGCACGAACGGGAACTCCTGCTTGTTGTGAAGCACGTGCGTTATCGCGGCGCCGGTCGGGTTGCTCATCGCCAATCCGCCGTCGACCGACAGGCATCCGGTCTGGCCGTCCACGGACCCCATCTGAACCGGCTCGAACCGGCCCGGTTCGGCCGACGTTGCACGACAAACCTCCCAGAGCAGGAAGTCAAAGCTATCGGTCTCAAGCGCGTCCGCTCGGGAGAACAATAACGGCGCCGTGCTGGATAGGTCGTAGCAGGGGATGAGGACGGGTTTTAGAGTGTCTTTGAGCGTTAAGCTCTGGCCGTTCACGGTAAATGCTTCCTTCATGGCTTTCTCCAAACCGGCGGTGGCGGAGCTGATGGAACCAGAGGCCGCAGCGCCGGTGAATAATCGACGGAAGAAGCTACGGTTGCTACCGGCGCTGGAACCAGGATGGTAGAACTTTTGGCCGTGATCGGCTAAAAATTGCCATGTGTTTTCGGCTTCGAAAATAGGACGTCGGTGATCCTTTGTGGCGAAAAGCATCGCTGT
Organism: Adenanthera pavonina; assembly: GCA_026686845.1. Taxonomy (NCBI): domain Eukaryota; kingdom Viridiplantae; phylum Streptophyta; class Magnoliopsida; order Fabales; family Fabaceae; genus Adenanthera; species Adenanthera pavonina. Next base: position 43,061,973 of record JAIVEN010000001.1, on the reverse strand, counting down.
GAAAATGCCTCCAACGCCGGCGCCGGCTGCCACGTCAAAGTAATCGGCGATTCTGGCGTCTGGGTTTCCTGATTTCTTCTTCAATGCACTTTCCAAATATGCCAGAGCTTTGCCAGGAAGAATCCCTCGCATGCCGCCACCGTCTATGCTGAGAATGCATATTTTGCCTCTTTGATTCTTGATAGAGGAGACGCCGTCAATGGTGGCGGCGTTAGACTGAATTTCGGATTTGGGTTCGATTGTCGCAGATATTTGTTTCGGAAGCCAGACCTTCTGGTCATCGTAGCCGAAGAGAAACTTGCTTTCAAGGATGGAGAAGATTTCATAGCTAAGCTTATCGGTGTCAATGCTCGGTTCTTGCATTTCCACCGCATTAGAAGCCATTGTCTCCCCCCAAAAAAAATAATCACAATCCTGAGAAAATTTCTACAATAAGAGCTTTCCTGATTAAACCCTTCAAATCAAATGAAATCAACAATTTTCTGGAATAGGATTGCACATGTTGAAGGCCGTTGTGTTTGTTGGGCAGAGCTTTGGTGTGAAATATTGCATGGGGTTGAATTCCAGGTCAGGTGGCAAAGGCAAAGATCACACCTCGGAACTCACGCGGATAAAAAAAATTTTCAGAGGGAAAATAATTTGCCGTTGGGAAGTAGAACTTGTAAAGCTCAAATTTGAAACTGGTACTCAGAATCAGAACATTCCAAAATACATTACCTCATTCGACAACAATGCTCAACCAACCAAAATATACCTTCAAAGTAGTCTCATTTCGCTAGTCGTTAGCTTTCATCATCAATTCCTGTTTAAGAGCTTTGTTCCTCAAATATATAATATATTTTGCCAGAACCCAAACACTCGCTTTCAGCGCCGTTCAACACCTGTCAATCATTCCATTCCCTCACAAGCACAAAAAGAGAAACAGAGAAAGAAAGGCCAGTCCAGTCAAAACGCAGAAGAGCCCTTTTGTTGTTGCTCGCTTTCTCTCTCCCTCTTGATCTCTATGTCGATGTAATATCGTTGGTCCCTGCGCTGTGCTGTGTATGGGGATTCTTTAACAGAGCACGCTAAAGCTATATAGCTGCTGGACCTGGAGCCCTCTTAAAATGTGCAGAGACACATAAATGTTAAAAGAACAAAATAAAAAAGATGGGAGGCAAAAATAGGCAACCAACCAACCCACCAATTACTATTAGCACCAAAAACAACACCAGAAAATGCCAAAATCACCAGAGGTGCAAAAGTTGATTCAATCACCTAGCAGCTCGTCTCCCTCCATCACTTGGTATCTGTTAGCCGTTGCTCCCCAGAAAACATAATATTTTAACTCTTATTTTATTAACGTGTTTTTTTTTACATGATGTTGATTTATATATTTTATATTTAATATTGATATTAATTATGTGAATATGATGTGGGGAAAAATAAATTGAAAATTGTATATGTGATATATTGAGTGCTTTTAATTATGGACTAGGAATGAGTGATACATTTTATATTAATTATGTGAATATGATGTGAAGAAAAATAAATTAAAAAATGCAGGGTGATATATTGAGTTTTTTTTTATTATTATGGGGTAGGATTAACTATTACCAGTAAAGACAATTTTTTTTCATAATACTAAAATTGAAAGATAGATCCCATCCAATTATGCACAAAAAAATGAGATATTGTTATTCTCTCTTTCAATGTTAAGTTTTTTATTTTTTCTAAATATTATAATGTCTATTTATATCTATAGATATGAGACTTATTATAGCTATCATTTAGTTTTATTAACATTAAAATATAAAGAGATTTATTTTATCTTCCCTCACCAGAAAAAAAATAAAAAGAAAATTTAAACTTTGTGTAGTTATACTTATTTATTGTAGGTTTTTTCAAACTAATATTTTAAATTTAATGTATATCTTAGGCACTAAAAGTAGTCAATTTGATGCGTTCAATTATCAAACACGTTAATCAAGTTTTTATTGCATTAATAAAATGTCATATCATTGTTATTACGCATGTTTTGTTTTGGTTTTTTGGTTTTTGGCCAATTAATCTTATAAGATTAGACAGAACCCAGGTCATGTTTTGTTAATAATACTGATAGTGTATATACCTATAGTATAAATTAAAAGTGGAAAAAAATACCAAATAAAATGGAAGTAACAGAAAGAAATTAACATAACGGCAAATTTGAAACAACACAGAGTGATAACATGAGTGCTTTGCGCACTTTTCATGGATTAGAGTTAGGAGCATTTTTCATAATTTTTAATTAAAATATAATTTGTATTTTTCATCGTTGTCCATCAAGATTATATATGGTTCCTTTCTTAGTCCTTTAATGAGAATATATATATATATAGGGTTAGGTATGTATAAGTACCTTTTCCCATAAAAGAAGGACTAAAAATAAAAAAGTAAAGGCAACTCAATCATTAACATCGGATTTACTTACTATGTTTGAGCATATTCTCCCGCAGATAGTGTTAAAAATGTTGGTGCAAATGAATGGAATTCCTAGTTCATTCTCTTTTTAATTTCTCAGGGAGAAAAAACACTTGGTGCACCCCCTATCGCAAAAGAGAAATGCAGAATTAAAGTATTAAATTAAATTAATTAATTAAATGAAGAGGATAGAAATTAAATTAAATATTGAAAAGAAAGAACGGAAGAAAATTCCTCCGACGTGTGTAGCATGTGTGTGGGGGTTTTTGGCGGGGGGGCCCGGCGTGGGGGGGTGGAGAGAAGGATGGGGTCTCCTCATTAACGGGACTGGGCCCACCAAAGAATTGTTTTACAATTTCACTATCACCAATCGGTCACCGACGGTTGTCGGGGGAATTTGATCTGACCGCTCATACTGTTTGGAACTGTCACTCCGTGATCAGCGTTCCAATCCTTTACCAGGAAAACATAAATAAATAAATAAATAAAATATATCAGATACATTTTAAAACATAAAAATAATTATAAATATGAAAATAAAATATAATTTTTTGTTTAATATATTTTATAAACTTATAAAAAAATGTATTGTTTAAAAATAATGCGTTTTATGCATTAGACTGTGACTGTGTATATTCCTTAACAATAAAATTTTTTAATGGTAAAAAAAAGCATAAAATCTTTTTTTGTTTTGTACAACAAAACAATAGCAATCTTATTTTAGCAACTTCAAAATTTTTATTTTACAATCTCATTTGTCAGATGCCGTTGTCGTTACGCGTGGGCCACAAATCGAGTCGGCGAGAGAGGGTGGAGAAGCACTACTTCTGGTTCAGTAAATAGTGGTGGCTCCGTTGTAATGGGTCAAATGACGATTCTGCCCTTGTGAAGATGATGGGGCCACTCGAATATGCGAAATGGAGAAATAATTTTTAATTACTTTCAATCTCAAATATTAAAAATGACCCGTTTTGATGATTTGCTGGATTCCATGATTTCTGCCTGGATATGCTAGAAGTAAGATATTTTTTTAGGAAAATAGAAAGAAAGGAAGGAGAAAGAAAAGATGTTTTCTTCAAAGGTTACTTTCTTTCTTTCTCAGGTATCCCGATTTCCAATTGGTCGCAAATGAAGGTTATTTCAATTCAATTCAAAAATATCTCATAAAAGCATGAATTCAAATTTCATTATCAATATGAATACTTTATTAGTAGGTAATATGTAAATACTTCTATAAATATTTTTTAAATTATAAGGCATGTCCTTATTTTGATGAATGTTTGAACTCAATTTAGCTAAACTCTACTACACCAATAGATTTATACTTGGTCATTCTTTGTGACAAATTTGGTTGATATTCTTTTCATCACCAATGTGGGTTTTCTTGTATTTTTTCTTTTTTAAAAATTCAACAAGATATTCGGATAATTTGATGTTATAAATATATATATAATAAATTAAAATTATATCAACTTCCTACTAAGATCATTGTTATTAAAATCAGATTGGACTGGCCAGTTCGACCGGTCGGATCAGAAATTAGTGCTTGGTTTGGTCCGGTCATAGTACATGACCGGTACTGTTGAGAACAAGTGAGAATTGGCTAAGAACAGGTGAAATCGGTCTTGAACCGGTAAAACCGGTTTGAACTGGTTCTGCATTATTTTTTTTCAAAATTTTTTAAAATATATTTTTTTATTTTTAAGATAAAATAACATCATTTTTAGTACAAAATATGTTTTTTATATATTATAATATTATATAAGCATTATTATGATATATAATTATTAAAATTTATATATTTACTTAATAAATAATAAATAATAGATAATTAATTTATTATTTTGAACTCAAAATATGATTATAGAATAATATTAACTTATTTAAATTAAAATATTTAGTTATGAAACTTATTAATAATTTATTTGTGGTGAATAATAGATTGATAATTCAATATTATTTAGTTTGAGACTTTAATTAAGTTATAAAATTTGTTTAAACTTATATTATTTGTTTTAAATATATTATTTTAATCACTACCGGTCCGACCCCGATTCGACTTCGATCAAACTATTGAATCTTGAACTAGTATCTTGTTTGATTCAATGTTCAGTCCAATTCTGACAACATTAACTAAAATACCAAATATATTTTTAAATCACTTCCATTCTAGTTTTTTTATTCTATTTTCAGTTTTCCACTTTCTATTCATGACCTTAAAAAACTTTTCTAACATACCAAACATCTTATTAGAAATGCTCTATTTTTCTTTACTAAAAATACAATTAAAGGTGTTCATAGGCTTGACTTAGTTTGATTTTTTGTTCAGTTTTGAGTAAAAACCAAACTAAACCAAACCAATCCATTTGACACTATTTTGGACTCTTTTGGTTTTGCTTTTAATTAGTTTAATTTAGTTTCAACTTTGATTCGGTTTGATTTCATTTGAATCATGTTAAATTGATTTTTTTAAAAAATTATCATCTTCTTAAAAAATTAAATTAAATAAGTTTCATATAAATATTTTTATGAATACAAATTATATCTAAATATTTTACTAAAATATAAATATTTTATGTAAAAAAAATTTTGCATATTTATTTTTTTTATAGATTCACATAATTAATTATAATAATACGCTTATTTATATTCTTTTTCCCAAACTAATCAATGTTTTGTAATCTTGTTTATGAGATTTTTTTTTAAAAGACTTATATTAGTGGGTAGTATAAAAAGAAAATATATTAAATAAATATTGTAATTATATTTAAAAAAATAAAAAATGTAGTAGGTTTGATTCAGTTTGTTTCAAATTTCGAAGGCATGAAACCGAACTGAATCAAACCAAGTCAATTCCAGAACAATAAAAATCAAAATAAATCTTATTTCAGTTCAGTTTTAATCAATTTGGTTCAATTTAATTAGTCTTAAACACCCTTAAATACAATCATTCTTTTTATAATCATAGACTTTGTGATTTTTCCTTTTTTTTATTTTTTAGATTTTATTCACTTTAACTTACCTCACTTAATGAGATAATATTAATGTAATTGTTGTTTAAGGATTATTCACATTTTTTTTGTTGAGCTTCATATAACATCTGTTTTTGTTTTTTAACACTTTTCTCATCCTTTAATATAATTTAAATATTAAAAAAATTATAATCTTTGAAAAATAATGTCCAATCAACATCAATATAAAATATAAATAATATATATAGATAGTTATATTGTTTACAAGTTACAAAACAGCCTTCAAATGGTTAGATTGGTAAATTTTCAATTGTATTGAGCCATTATTATATAAGAGTCAGATACATTATTTGTTATTACTGTGAATTGTTTTTCTTTATAACAAAATATTATGAAAACTTTAGACAACTTTTGATTATTTTAGATTTGCATTAAATTATTCATCTCAAAATTTCTAACAGCGCATAAATTTATACTATTTTGTACTACCAAGTTGATGAGTATTTTAATTTAAAGATTTAAGAAATTAAATTAATTTTAATTTTATATAAATTTATTAAATAACTTATTTAGTAGTTTATGCCCTAATGTGTCAAATTCACATAAAAACAACAACAAAAAAACAAAAAAACAAAATAGTTGTTTTCTCCTATGAAATATATAGGATGGTTAACAAAAGTCGTAATATTTAGCTCAACCCATGATACCAATCCTAAAAATTCTTTTTTCTTTTTACGCATAAATTACAACTATTCATTCGATTAATTATATAGCTACGTTTAAGTTGTTTCGCCCAATACTTTGTTTCTTTCTTTTATTATTTTTTTTTGTTTCCTTCGACGCAAGATAAAAGATAATTTATCTTAAAGTTTCTGTGATTCAATCAATTTAAATATTATATAATTTTTTATTAAAGATACAAAATGTATTATTTACAGATTTTTTTCTGACAATTATTCTTTCTATATTTAAAGCATTTACATTAATTGAATAGACAGAATTTGTTGTTAAATAATTGTTATTTTTTATTTGAAAATGAAAAAGATCTTTAGATCATAAATCAATTATTATCATCTGATCCTTATGCACATACGTATAAAATATAAAATTTACAAAAGACACATTATTTATAAATCATAAATAATGTGGCTCATTTTAAATTTCTTATAATACCTAAAAAAATGTCAAATTTATATACTACTCTATCACTTCCAAAACTTTTGTTATTTAAGATTATAGTATGTAGATTAAGAAATCATTAATTAATTTATCCATTAATAAAAGTATTCTCATTTAATTGATCTACTATAACTGAGAAAAAAAGAAGAAAAAAAGATTAATAATAATAAATAAGAATAAAATTTTAAAATAATAAAAATTTTGGAACAATATGAAAAATCTGTAGTGCTAAAAATTTTGGAATGCAGAAAGTAAATATGAAATATAGAGATCCAAAAATTTGGCAAACAGAGGAGGACAAGAAGTTAATTCATAATTGAAGCTGGACCAACTGTTTGGCATGTATGAGTTGTCAAATTTTTGAGCCCCGTGGAAGCCTTACCTACCCAGCCCGTACTGAAATTATCCACACATTATTAACAAATATTTTATTTTAGGAAAAATTCTATATGTATTCACTGTCCTGTTTTGTTATATTTATAACCAGTTTATTAATTTAGGAATCCAAGATTTAATTCTCCGTTTGACTCAATATTAAATTTGACCAAGTTCTTTCTATGCCCTCTTATTCTCACCTCATCATTTTAGGGATTATATCCATTTTTTACTTTTCTACTTTTTATTCCAATTGAATCATTTGTTAGGATAATTTTTATTTGATTATCAATATATTAACCAATGAAATATTATTCTTATTAAAAAATATCAAAACTTATTATTAATACAAGACGGGAATAGTTGGAGGACTCTTTTAACCAAACAAATAAGTTGTCACCAAAGTTGTTTTTGCATTGTATAAAAAGGGGGCTGAAATGATTTTTTTTTTTTTCATTTTTCACCGTTAAAGGGTTGAAATCATTTTATCAACATGTTTGGTATTGAAAAAGAATAGCCTTTTTGCAACAAAAAATATAGCAATTTTTTAATTAGTATAAGATGTATAATCCATTCAAAGAACAAAATATATATATATAAATAAGATTTAACTGATAGGGATTGTATTATCTTAAATAGAGGTCTCAAATTTAAACATGAGAATGTAGTCATATTAAATACTTTAAAGTAAAGTTTTGCTATCCTCTATGACCCTATCCGGTTCAATTTAAATTAGTTTAAATCTTAATAAATTCTTTAATTGAAATGAAATAGATCATGAGCCATTTGATGCTCCGAGCAAATATACATAGACTCCATCTGGCCCTTTTTATAATAAATTTTCAACTATTTTTTTTAGATTAAGGAAGTTAGTTATCTTTTTAAAATTCTAAAAAAAAAACTAAATATTTATTTTTTATTCTGATTTAATATAATAATGTAATTCATATTAAATATTATTTAACCAATTGAGGGTATCTATTTCATTCAAAAAGTTTAATAACAATTTATGAGAAGAAATAAATGATAAAAATAAAATAAAAAAAATTATACAAAATATTACAATATCCCTTATAAAAAGTGGTAGAAAAAATTTGTGGAAGATCTCTTATAAAAAGGACCGAACGAAGTATATATCCAAATGAACAAGATACATGCACTATTATATTATGTTTATGGTTAATTAATACCTGAAGTTGACTTTAAGAATCCATTATGGGAAGATTCAAATCAACTTCCCAAGGAAGTCAAGTCAATAGTGGGAAACAAGCCCCACTAATGAAATTGTTTGCGTAATCATCGACCGCAACAAAAGCAGTGTGGGAAGAGAGAGAATGAATGGATTAATGGAGATAATCACTTGGGGTTAATTGATGAAGAAGGTTAATTCAATAAAGGCGATAGTGGAATTAGTCAAAGTGAATTAGAAAACGGAGGGGCAAGTTGAGTAGGAACAGATGACTGAAAGACGTATGAATGACCAGGGGATGTGGAATTTTGTTGTACAGAGTTTGCAAGGGATTATTAATATGTCCATCAAGATAGATACGCAGTGCTGAGTTAAATCGAAGATTCAAAGATGCTCATGATTCTCCAGATGGAGCAATTCCCTTTTCTCTTGGGTTTGTGTGCTTCTTCTTGTCATTTTTCTTTTCTTTTCATCCATGCCTGCCTGCCTTAAGCAGCACGCCATCAATGTTGATTTGATCTTTTTTTATTTTTTCTTTCCTTTTTAAATATCCAAGATTTTGTTTTGATGTTACAAAAATACTTTGTTTCATTCAAATTATAAAAAAAAAAAAATACTTTGTTTTTCACGATATATATACATCAGTTGGTATGGATAATCTTCGACTTAATTTCTGGATATGTAATTGTATTAAAGTAAGTTTTATAGCTCTTCTAGTTATATCAGCTCAATTTGAATTAATTAAAATTCAATACAGCATACCAGGTGATATGATAATTCCTTTTCTTCCAATACTAATTATGTTGCAAAATGTGAATGGGACTCTTTTAATTTAAAACTACTCGGAGAGATTAAGATAACATCATGGATTAAGTCCTAAGATGTGATATTACGATAATCATAACCTGTGCAGATGGTCATGATGTCTTTTTCATTATTTATTAATTTATTTAAGCAAGAAATAGAAAGAATTTTTTTTTAGAAAAGAAAAAGAAAAAAAGGACGTGGAGAGGCATCAAGACACGTAATAATGGACAGAGTAATGGGAGTTGAAGGTGTCAAGGTACTTTGTATGCAACGAATGGGTGAAGCAGCACCACGAAGTGGGACAAGCGGAAGAAATACTCACACGTGTATATGAACTCCTTTTTTTCTTTTGCCAAAAAACAGTTTTTTATTCTTACATACACAGATATCCCATATATAATAAACTAGGATTTTTGTTAGTTTAGTTTTATTAAATATTTATTGAAAAAACTTTACCACTATTATAGTCTACTTAGCTCGCTTTTGATTAGTTTACTACTGAATATTGGGTGGTTTGGTAAAAAAAAAAAAACACTATATGAACTTGTGTTTGTCAAAATAGATGCTAAAGATTGGCCCCAAAAAAAAAAAACGTTTAAAGATTAGTTGGAGTTGAAAGTTGAAACACATTGTTTAAAACCCGTAGGTAGGAAAAGGTTGGTGTCGCTGGTGGTGTGGCCGAAAAGCTTTATCCAATAATTCTGGATACAAGAAGTCATTATAAGCCCAATATTAATTTGGCTCAAATTTGTATTTGGGATGTTTGACCCACTACTAATGGGCTTCATTTCCCAAGTCCACTTGACTCTTTTAAGATCCATTTGGTCTCCAAATTTATTTTCATTATATAAATAAAATGAAATATGTAATATCAATATAAAATATAAAATTTGTAACAACTGACAGGCTGCAATTTCATAAGCATAAGCATTATTGTTCATTCGTGGACTTTGTGTGATGTAAAAGACCCGCACCTATTTATTATATTTTTGTTGTTATTATTATGTGAGAAGATTAGCATTAGTTCCATCTATAAAATTAACTTGTTTTATTACCCCCGGCAGTTGGGCCAAATAGAAGGAATTTGATATGGTTTATGTGGGATTTCAAGTGTGAGCTTTATAAATGAAAAAAAAAAAATCATACTTAGAAATGCTCTTCAAGGCTGTAAAATTCTTGAATTCAAATTAGTCAATAATATTGAACATTAAATTATTATCATAAAAATTATTTTTATTTTATCTTGTGTACTAAATCGTCAGTTAATAACTTAAATATCAATATTTTTCATTGACACACACAAATTAAAAGAAATTTACCCATAAAAATAAGAGAAACTTATAGAATTTCATTTTACTTAATAAAAAATAGTAGCAGTTTGGGATGCACTAACAAAATATCCGGCTTCGCGTGCTGATGAAATCCTTACTGGGACAACCTTTTTCCTTTGAAAATACCATGGGGTCTTGCAAAATGCAAAGTAACAAATGGTAGGGGACCATTTCCAAGATATTTGGGTTGGGTTCACCTCATATTATAATTATAATATAATAATTATTTGATTCGCTGCCTCTCTTTTCTTAATTCTTATGGATTCACATTATTGCATGCCTTCTTCTTCGTCTTCCTCTCTGCTTCCTAAAATCCATACACATGCAAAAGCAAATTTACCATGGGCGCCGCTACTAAACCCACCGAGGAACACTCCAATTGGCTTCAAAATAAGCAAGTATGACCCTATTTTAATATTTAACCCTCTTATTTTGTCATGAAGGTTTCAGTTTTTCCTTTGCCTGTTTCAATTTCATTTGATGAGTTCCTACAATTATTCCTCCTCCCACCAGTGGCCATTTCACTTGTTTATGCCACCACCACCACCAGAAAGAGCAAAAGTCATTGTTCTTCAGGAGGAGGCCTCTCGGTAGAAAGACGAAGAAATGGGGTTATCAATTGGACAAAAATTCGAGCCAAGTAGATGACAACAAGAAGAAGGGTAGTGTTGCTGGAGCTATTGCTCTTGTTATTGGTACCAGTATCGGTTCTGGGATTCTCGTACTTCCTCAGAAAGCTTCTCCAGCTGTACACCCTTCTGCCTTCTTCATACTGCATCTGAGCTACAAAACAATAATTATTTGTGTTAAAAGCATTTCAGATTTTCAGATATACTCAGATAGTCAGATTCACAAATACACATGCTCACACACCAAATCAACCACAGGCACTTCTTTTTCCAGTAAATCTTGTGTCCTTTTATGGTTAATTTGAGACTATTCATTTTGTTAGACTATGCAAAGATTTTTCACACTACCCTCCTGATATCAGTGATAGTATGTTGTGGTTTTCTGCTTTTCAATGTATAATTGCAGGGATTTGTTCCAAGTTCCATATCAGTGATAGTGTGTTGGGCTTTTCTCCTCATTGAAGCACTTTTACTTGTTGAAATCAACGTGGGTCTACTGAGGAAGAGGAAGAGAAAGAGAGATGAAGAATTGGAGGTCATTTCTATTAGAACAATGGCCCAAGAAACACTTGGAGAATGGGGTGGCACTTTGGCCACTGTCGCTTATGTTTTACTGGGCTATAGTTGCATGGTTACATATTGTTCCAAATCTGGAGATCTCCTTTTTCAATTGATCAATCTCCCGGCACCAGTATCAGGCTGTCTGTTCACTGCTCTCTTCACAATGCTCATATCCATTGGAGGAATTCAAGCCACCGATCTAGTTAACCAATGGCTTACTGCTTCCATGATTGGTAAATTGGACTATGGACTTGAGTAAAGACTTTTGAGTTTAGGATTTTATTAGCCTGTGTTGTAATATCCTAATAAAATTAAGAAACCTTGGATATATTATTGGAATAATTATTATCCATGAATAGACTTTAGTTATTATCATTACCCCTTGATTATTGACATGCTGATTTTTTTTCTTTTCTTTAATTCCTCCTCCTGCATGCTTTTTTAATACTATTAGCTATGTTGAACTCCTGCAACCTATATGCCTATATATAAGAATGTCTAGTGATTAGCTTCATTCCCTTACGCATTATTGAGAGTGCTAGCTAAATTTCTGTGATGAGTAACATTTTCAAAGCTTAACAATGTGTAGAATGAATCTTGTATGCAGGTCTGTTATTGGCTATTGAAGTGCTAGCAGTTGCATTTGGGGGGTGGTCAGGAGTAGGAGGAGGCAGTGACTGGGCAAAAGTTCCAGCAACAATTCCTGTTATTATCTTTTCCCTAGTGTATCATGATGTCACACCTGGTAAACATGTAAACTTTTTGTTTGAAATCTAAAAAGCATAGATATTGACTCAAAATGTGGGTCCAATATAATATGGACAGTCACATGACGAAATGGATTGTGGTTAAGTGTAATTTGAGTTTCGAGGTGTTATTTTGTGTTTAATGAGTGTAAGAGATAATATGATTCTGTTTTTGAAGTGTTTTATGGCTTGAAATTCATATTCGAAAGTCTTTGCAGTTCTTTGTGCTTATTTGGAAGGTGAACTGGATCGCATAAGAGCTTCAGTTTTTTTAGGTAGTCTTGTCCCACTGATTGCATTACTTTTTTGGGATGCAATTGCACTTGGTTTAGCAGCAGAAGTAGAACAAATTGTTGATCCTGTTGAACTGTTATTCAGGTAATTCATCCCCCGCAGAATCATTCTGGAAGATTTCCGTGAATGATACTAGTTAAAAATAATAGTTAAAACCTCATTTAATCCTTGAAATTGACCCCATTTATCAAATGTCTGATTTTGTTCCAACCCTATAAAACATTTGATATTCAAAAGTTGTGTCATCAATTTAATACCTCTGCAAGAATGAAAGCAAAATCATATTTGTGAGTACTAATGTGATACAAAAAAAAAATCTTGGAAGGATAAAAGAGCATAGTGCAAAACTCCCTCATCAATCTGCAATAAGAGGAGTCAGGAAAAAAAAAATCTGCAATAAGAGGAGACAACAAAAGGCACAGATTTTTTTCCCTTCACACCCTTCTGGCTTTTTTTTTTCCCACGTGAAAAAATAAAATTAAAATTCATGAACGTGAATGATTCAGGATGAGATGGAGTGGTGCTTCACTTCTGGTTGGGGCCTTCTCACTTCTAGCAGTTGGCACTTCACTCATTGGGACCCTACTCAGCTTCTCAGAGTTCTTCAAGGAGCAACTTAAGAACCAAATCTGGCATTCTCCTCCAACTCAGAATTTGAAGGTAAATTTTGTACCCTTAATATCTTGATCAGATAACGTCATCTGATTATTACTAAATGAATAAAGCTGTTTAGGGTACTTGGTGGGGAAGGAATAAACTGAACATCATGGCAATGACAATTGTAGTTGCTCCTTCCGTGTTTGTCTCAACAACTTTTCCTGATGCATTCTCTGCTGCTATAGATATCGCTGTAAGTTGGGGAAGATAATATTCCTTTTTTCTTTATAGGGATCCAGTCATCACAGAATGCTTGAAATGGGATTGCTCTGAAACTAATAAGCATGCATGTACACTAATTTAAACATGGGTGACACAGAAAGTGTTGTGGTTAATTTGAAAAGTTAAATCTTATCTGGCACTTTTTGAAACTTACCCAGATTCCAGACATCATAAAGCACCAAAAAAACAATGTACTTTATAATTAAACACTTCAATTTTAGATGAGCTTTTTTTATTGATAAATAACTTCATGTGCATCTTCCAGTTACAGATCACCATGAACAGCTCATGCCACTCATTCAATCAGTTTTTGAGAGCAGAATTATGAACTGAAATAGAATTTTAGTCAAATTTTGTGGCATTACATGCAAAAAGTTTCGATCTTTTTATTTTTTTTTTTTGTGTTCATTGATGCTTTATGGTGAACTAGGGAGGCTACTGCATGACAGTGCTGTATGGAGTTCTTCCACCAGCAATGGCATGGACAATGCAGAAGAGGGAATATGAATTTTCTGGGGAAAAATCATTGTCAGAAGCTTGGCCAGCTTTAATTATGGTTGCTCTGTTTGCTTGTGGCATAGTGGTGGACCAAATCCTACATGACACAAAAGCACTGCACATGTAAATTCCTTCACCTTCTACATTGGACTCTCATTCTCTGAACAATTATGTACTTTTGGAGAGATTTATTTTCTCACATAAATCATTTTTCTTTTTTCTTATCAGAAACAATTACAAATGCACACTCACCCACCCACCTACTCACACACTCAAGATGACAACTTGCCATCAGTGAGACTTTGTTAGATTAAATTCCTTCACCTTCTACATTGGACTCTCATTCTCTGAACACATTGGACTCTCATTCTCTGAACAATAATGTACTTTTGGAGAGATTTATTTTTTCACATAAATCATTTTTCTTTTTTCTTATCAGAAACAATTACTAATAAACTGAATTCTTACTTATTTTTCTTGAGAGGAGGTGGTGGCGGTGGTGATGTAACGTTGGAAGGAGGTGGAGCTGGGGGTGACCCACCAAAAATTTGAGCATTCGAAGAGCTCATTGACTTAGAAGACACTAAAAGTAGTACTACTAATAGATTCAAGGAATCAAATTTCGCAGTTCTTGCCATGATCCTACGAGACTAAATGCCAGACGCAGTAGAGGAATGACAAGTGGAAATGGCCGCTGCTCGAGAACAGAAGATGCCTAATATATAAAGGCCAAATTAATTAAGCTTAGCCAGCTTCAAGCTAAACATAGGACATCACGCCTTGGCCAGACAACTGATGCAGAATATTTTTCGTTGATGTGGTCTTGCTCTACGAAAGACGACGGCCAAACTTTGGAATAATAGGAATGTATGTTTATGGCAAGCGTCAACGTTGTACTTTGACCTAAAATAGGGAGATTCGCATATATAGTTGCATGTAGTATTTATGATTTGGGAAAGTGTGCATGTAATATGCTTGAATGGATCCTTGGTAGGGCCTTTATAAATCACCCTTCACCACGTTATCATCGCCTTTCATTGTTTCTTCGGAGCTCAAATGTGAGATCTTGGCATAGTTGTAAGCTCATCATAGAACATCACGCCTTGACCAGACAGTCCCATTCATAAGCATTTGTCAATGTGGTCTTGCTGCAGTGCGAAAGACGGCAGCCAAACCTCAGAACTCACTGTTTGTGTGTGTTTCAACCGTCAACGTTGTACCTTTGACAGTGAATAATGGAGACTCGTATTGTAATGATTTGGGAATGTGTTTTTTTTTATTATAGTATGCGTGGCCTTTATAAGTCATTCTTCAGTTGATTCATGGTCTTTCATGGTTTCCTCTCAAGCTCGAAATCAGTAATTGAAGAAGCTAAATCATCCTCAAGATCGTCATCAGTTGGGATATTTGCTCAGCAATTAATTGAAGCTCAAGAAAAGGAGAGTGATCGGAATGGGTGACATAATATAAGATTTTCTGGGTTTCATAATGAAACTTTAATTTCCAAGTGGAGTATGCTCTTTTGAATGTGGAGGTTTAGATTGTTTTACGTACACAAAGGTGGATTATGTTCTTTTGTGATGAGTAACATTTTCAATGCTTAACAATGTGTAGAGTGAATCTAGCTTGTATGTAAGCAGGTCCCGTTATTGGCTATTGAAGTGCTAGCCGTTGCATTTAGGGGATGGTCAGGAGTAGGAGGAGGAGGCTATCATGATGTAGCACTTGGTAAATCATTTAACAAATTTGATTCATTTTTTGGTAAATCAGTTTCATGAGATCATCGAAATTGTTTTAATGATCAATTCACCAATTTCTTAATTAGACTGACCTAACTAACATGATCATTTTAACATATAATAATATAACATAACATTAAGTGATTGCTCAAAAAGATTAGATTTGAGGCAAAATAAAAGAATTACTACGCTTACTATCGAGAGTGATAAATCTATCTACCAACGCAAAGATCAAGAAAAAGCAATCATGACATTCTTATTCGAAACATGAACCGCAGATTGAGTTTACCAGATGAAATAATGATCTCATTATTTATATAACTGATTAAATTTTAAATCTGCGACAAATTATCCAATATAGAACAAATAGAAGAATCAGAGAAGCAAACTGATTACCACAGAAACAAATAGTAAATACTACAAAAGCAACAAACTGATTACTACACAAACATTTCAGCAAGATGTGCCATTCCTACACTTGTCCTGATGATGATGTTAACAGCCGACTGCTCGACGATTGAGCTACTGGGTTCAATTTCTGTTCTCATCCCATGACCAATATGAGTTCAAGGTTTCCTTCGTAACTCGCAGAATTTCATTGTAGTGGCTCCGTATATCAGATCCATGATGGTTCTTTCTGATATTTCTTGGCTTGTAGATTAGGGGTATCCTTCTCCGATAGCAAGCATTAATCTCCCTCAAGGTACTCAGAGTAAATAGTACACCATTTCCAACTAAGTTTGCTCCATATACATTAACTAGAAATGAAATTTCCAACTATTTGCATAAGGGATGAGAATCTCTACCTCTCACTCCAATTTGAATTGGTGGTCCCTTCTAATATTTTTCATATGCTCCCTTCTGATATTTTTCTTATGCTTATAGTAAACGATCCCACCCAATCCTATTAGAACCATTCCCACCAAAACTCCTATCACTATTCCTGCCTTTTGTCCCCTACTCAATCCTCTTGAACCTACTCCAGCAAAACCCGCTGGTGGAGGTGGATTTGGAGGTGAATCAGAAGTAGAAGCAGGTAGAGGTGGAGGTGCATCAGAAGTAGGAGGACGTGGAGGTGGAGGTGAATCAGAAGTAGGAGCAGGTGGAGGTGTAGGTGGACTGGAAGGAGGAGGAGGTGATGGTGGAGGTGGACTGGAAGGAGGAGGCGATGGTGGAGATGGATCAGAAGGAGGAGCAGGTGGGGGTGGAGACGAATTGTTGGAATGAGCTGGTGGGGATGGTGATAAAGGAGCTGGCGGTGGAGGTGAACCAGTGGTCGGAGGTGGAGGTGGGGACGACCCACCAAAAATTTGAGCATTCAAAGAGCTCATTAACTTTGAAGACACTAAAAATAGTACTAATAGATTCAAGGAATCAAATTTTGCAGTTCTTGCCATGATGATATGAGTGTATATGTTTATGGCAAACGTCAACGTTAATTAATTGTACTTTAGCATATATAGTTGCATATAGTATTAATCATTTGGGAAAGTGTGCACATATATATAATTATGCTTGAATCGATCCTTGGTATGGCCTTTATAATTTACCCATGATTACCTCATTGTCATCGCCTTTCATTGTTTCTTCCGAAGCTCAAATGTGAGATCTTGTCATATATAGTTGTAAGCTCATAATAGAACATCACGCCTTGACCAGACAATCCATGTAAAACATATGTCCATGTGGTCTCGCTGTGCGAAAGACGGCAACAAACTTCAGAAATTGTGAGTGCATGTGTATTGCAAATGTCAACGTTGTACCTTAGACCATGAGTGATAATGGAGATTTTCTGGGTTTCATGGTGAAACTTGGGGTTTGCCCAGCAATTCAAGCTCTAGAAAAAGAAGTGATCAGAATCGGTGAGACAATAATGTGAGATTTTCTGCGTTTCATGGTGAAACTTTTCCAATGGATTATGCTGATTATGTTCTTTTTTGAATGTGGACGTTTAGATTGTTTTGCAGATGAAAGATTAGAACTTCATTTATATATTTTTAGTTTCACACATCGCGCAACCCCACTAAAAAGGATCAGGAATAATCTTTCTCCAATTGACTGTTTATTTTACAAGTTTTGTGTGTGTGTAGAGAGAGAGAGATTTGGGTAGAATCCTCGAAAACGACTCAAATGAAAATTGAAACCCTTTCGGTGAATATTACATTAGGCATTTAGGCCATATTAGGATTAATGACTCTATTATCATTTTTTTTTTGTTACTTGCTCTATTACGTAATAATTAAGAAATATTGGACAACGCATATGAGCCCCATTTCAAGTATCATGACGAAAACTGTTTAAATGTCATTTACGAATGTTATGCTACACAAAAAAATAGCCCCACGTCTCCAAATTTGCCATTGTTTGTTAAAAGTACGTAGTTCGTTAATATTAATTAGAAAAAATTAAATATTAAATAGTGGAGATATTTTGTTAGGTAAGGACTAGAGATCAAAATAAAATCATTATAAGAAGAACCAACTTGAATATTACCCATTTATGAAGATCTAAATATGCATGATTTTAACGCAAAAGAGAAATAACAAAACTAAAAATCAAGCCCTACCAAAACCAATAACAATTGATTCAAATGATTTGGTGTTGGTTTTTCATAAGAAAGGTTTCAAGTTTGTAAAAAAGAATTGCCATTTCAAGAATTTTACAGTACTCATGTGAAGAATTTTATCGGGAGGGGGTTTTGGTCCAAGAATTTTCCAGAAAATAAATGAAAAATATAAGGGAGAAATAATTAGAAAAACCATGCATGGAACTTACTTAGGATGGGGGATCATTTCCTATCCATCTTACGTTCTTTCTTGTCAATTCGGTGTCATTTACAGGGAGAAGTTCTTCACCCTAAATAAGTTCCTTACATGATCTTTTTAATTAATTTTTCCAAAATACAATTACATGTGCAAATTTCTCTGATGAATGATGGATCATGACATAAATTTCTTAAAAACAATATAAGATAAAATAAAAAATAATGATTTTGAATAAATAAAGTAATCCCATACTTCTGGATTTCTAGATTCCTCCTGGATAAAATCTGGCATTTCCGTCTTCATCATCCCCTAGATTACACCTCGAAGTTGTGCTTTCATGAAGAAGTAGCAACCGTCGTGGGTGTCACAAGGTGAGGGTGTATTGATGTTACCATTGCTGGAGGACGAAGAGAGAGACTTACTGAGAAGAGCAAGCGAAGGAGTGCAGTAGCGTCATCGATGGTGAGGGCTTGTTCGGAATACTTGAGAAAACTATTCATCGACATCTTTTTTTCCCTTCGATGCTTTCTGGACTTTTTTCACACATTTCTATTTAATTAGTGCTTTTTTTCCCCATAGGCATTGTTAATATGGGTTATTTATGCTTATGGTTTTTTTCTCTTTATGCTTCAGTTCTTTGCTTTGGTGGGATTGAATGAACTGAACTAATACTACATTCTTCAATCTTCACATGCTGGCTCGTACGCTTTTTGGGATATGAAAATGAAGATAAAAAAAAAAAATTGTCAGGGGCACTCTGGTACTTTGGAATTCGTTTTCTTTAAGTGGAAAGACCATTTTAGACCTATCTTGTACTATTTCCCACCAATTGTGTATTGTTTTTCTATGAAAAGTCCTTTTTATCTAAATAAGTTCTTTTTATGGTTCTTATAATTAATTCATCATAGAGTTTAATTTCTAAGGTGCATAAATATGAGCCTAGAAATGATGACACAAGGAAAGATAAGACACCTTGGAAAGCTTTTTTTTTTTTTCCAATTAAAAGCTCCAAATGAAAAGCTAATTTTTCCCCATTGAAAGCTCAAATTTGAGTATTGATGGAGGAAGATGGGAGGAAAACTCATCTTTAGCCTTTATACTTCCTCCCTCTCAAAATAACTGCTACATTGAAGTTGCACACGTAAATTAAGAAAATTAATAAATAATTTAAAATTTAAAAAAGTTTGATTATATTTTATTATAATATTATTTTTAATTATATAGTATTTCTTTATGTTTCTCTTTTCTATCGTTATCATTAGAGTAAATTTGTCTAAATATAATTAATATACTCTTGAAAATTATACCGTGACAATTATTTTTTAAAAAAATCTTAAAATGGAGGGGGTACTTCCAAAATGGCGCAAAGTCATGTTCAATATGTAGTATAACGGTATATTTTCAGACTCCCAAAGTCACAAAATTTATCAAGCAGCAAACTCACCCAGCAGGATTCACAATTTTCATTAAAAAAGAAAAAAAAACTTTCAGCCATTTCCAATTACCAATTTACTCAAATAACACAGTATAGTTCCAGCATCAAGTCATCTTTGAGTCAATTTTTTATTATTATGATACATCAACAAACTTACCGGATAAATTGATATTGAAATTGAGATATAATTTCATATTCTTAGCAAGCAACATATAAAAATTGAAAATTTTAAAATCCCAAACAGCTACATGGTTTCATTGATCTGGACTGGAAAGCGCGATTTGATGAGCCAATGCATCCACGTCAACGCCGCCAAGTTTAGGATGTTGAGGACCGCATCGCTACCATTGAGGGACAACGCTGACACGTCATAGGCAGCGGTGGCCTTCTCCAGCTTGGGGAACTCTCCCTAGGCTGCGTGTATTGTATCCTAAGCATTATTTTATTTTATTTTTATGTTGTTTCATTCTATTATATACATAATATATATTCTATTATTTTATTAAACAATATTAACTCTCTTTATTAATTAAAAGAAAATGATATTAAATATTTATATTATATATATACGTCAAATATATTTTTTTTTAAATTTATATTTCAAACACCTATATTGATTTATTTTATATAAAGTTTGAAGCATCTATACATTTTTATTTTGGTATGTTTGATTTGTTATGTAATGAGTTTTTTATTATGTTATAAAATTATTTGAAAATACTAATTTACAATAAATATTAAAATTATATATTATGTGTGTGCTAAAACTAAAGAAAATCTCCCCCCAACACAGCAAAAAAAAAAAAAAAGGAGTCTGGATCCGTCCCTGATCCATACAGTGCTCTTGCTTGTTGTAATATGACAAAAAGAACGTAATATAATTTATTTGTTGTAGATAAGGAAGTGGAGGGACGTCAAAGGATTAATATACATCCAATCTTCTCGTAAGATAGCTTGGTTCCGCTGCATCTGCATGAGATACGACCTTCACATAGTGAAACTACTGGCATCATATCCTTAATGTTCCTTCTTATATGTTTTGGTTGCACACTAGGAGTATCCCTTAGTGTTGGCAAGGACTAAAGTAAAAAATAGAGCCTTTCTATTTATCTGTTTAAGAGACAAAAGACTTTACCATTTACGCTAACTTGAGTTGATGGTTCCATCTGAAAATTTTCTTGCGCTTATAGTACACCATCCCACCCAATCCTATCAGAACCATTCCTGGAAGAACTCCTATCACTATTCCTGCCTTTTGTCCCCCACTCAAACCACTTGAACCTCCTCGAACAACACCAGCTGGCGAAGGTGAAGGTGAATCAGAAGTATGAGTAGGTGGTGGTGGATGTGGACTGGAAGAAGGAGCAAGGAGGGGTGGAGATGAAACGTTGAAAGGAGCAGGTGATGGTGGAGATGAAATGTTGTGATGAGATGGTGGGGGTGTTGATGAAACGTTAGAAGGAGCTAGTGGTGGTGGAGATGAAACATTGAAAGGAGCAAGGGGGGATGGAGATGAAACGTTGATATGAGCTGGTGAGGGTGGAGATGCAACGTTAGAATGAGATGGTGGGGGTGGTGATGAAACGTTGATATGAGGTGGTGGGAATGGTGGAGAAACGTTAAAAGGAGCTGGTGGTGAAGGTGAAACGGAGGCCGGAGGTGGAGGTAGGGGTGACCCACCAAAAAGTTGAGCATTCAAAGAGCTCATTAACCTTGAAGACACAAAAAGTAGTACTAACAGATTCAAGGAATCAAATTTTGCAATTCTTGCCATGATGCTATGACACTAAATGGCAAAGGCAGTAGCTAGAGGAATGAGAAGTGTAAATGGCCGCTGCTCAAGAGCAGAAGATGCCTCATATACAAAGGCCTAAGCTTAGCCAGCTTCAAGTGAAGCATAGGACATCACGCCTTGGTGAGATAACTCATGCAGAATATATTTCATCAATGTGGTCTTGCCCTACCAAAGTCGACGACAGCCAAACTTTGGAATAATATGAATGTATGTTTATGGCAAACGTCAACATTGTACTTTGACTTATAGTTGCACGTATTAATCATTTGGGAATATTATCCTTGGTACGTACGTAGGGCGTTTATAAATCACCCTTCGCCACGTTATCATCGCCTTTCATTGTTTCTTCCGAAGCTCAAATGTCAGATTTTCCCATAGTTGTAAGCTCGTCATAGAGCATCAGGCCTTGACCAGACAAGCCAAGCCATGTAAAACATTTGTCAATGTGGTCTCTTGCTGTGCGAAAGACGGCAACCAAACTTGAGAATTGTGAGTGTGAGTGTGTAGTAGTGCAAAGGTCAACGTTGTACGTAGTACCTTTGACAGTGAAGAATGGAGACTCGTATTTACTTGCATATATAGTTGCATGTATTAATGATTTGGGAATGTGTTTCTCAATTATAGTATGCATGATATGTATGGCCTGGCCTTTATAAGTTATGCTTCACCTGATTCATGGCTTTTCATTGTTTCCTCTGAAGCTCGAAATTCAGGAATATATAGACGAAGGTAGCGTGGGTTTTGAGAAATTTGAAGAGTACTTAAATATGCAACGTCCTAAGCCACTTCCATAGACGGAGGGGATGGATTCAGCAACGTTTCTGTCAGATTATAGTGATGGTGTTTTAGGTTTGACCAAAAGAAACCCAACGGAGAAGATGAAAGTATCTTTCTTCCTGAATGAAATTTTATTGCACACATTCACGCAAAGATTCAAAATAAGAAACATTGGTAGACATAGGAGCCCCATTCCCAGTGTCATGACCAAACTGTTTAAATGTCATTTAAGAATGCTATGCTACAAAAAATTGCCCCACGTCTCCAAATTTGTCATTGTCAGTTAGAAGTGGTTCGTTACTATTAATTAGCAAAAAATAAAAAATAAAAATCAAGTCTTGGACATCTCACAGTAAGGAAATAAAGTTAATATTGTTGTTGTATCATGTCTTGAACATATCCTGATAGGTGGGGACTGGAGATCAAAATGAAATCATTATAAAGAACCAACTTGAAAATTACCCACTTATGAAGATCTAAATACTCTCACATCGTTTTTTATAATGCTATTTTGATATTTTTTATTAAGGTTAATAAAATTATCAAATTACTTAAATTATAATAAAATTTAATAATATTTTATCAAATTATCACTAACTTAAGCACTAAACGACTGTAATTCACTTTTTAATAATAGGTAAAATAGTAAAAAATAATTGATATTTCAATTGTAGTGAAGAATAATAAAGACTAGAGATAAAATCAGAGGTAGGACGTATGATTTTAACACAAAAGAGAATATAACAAAACTAAAACTCAAGCTCTACCAATGACAATTGATTCAAATAATTTTGGTTTTGTCTTGATACGGAAGGTTTTGAGTTCAAATTTTGTATATAAAAAAATTGCCTTTGGAGAAATTTTACAGTGATGTCATTTGACTTGAATTGATTTGGATCACTGCACTCCAGATAAAATGAGATTTATGAATATCAAATGGCATTTAAAAGGGAAAAAAGTAAAGGCCTAAACAATTAAACAAATAGGGTAATAATACTGAACTGAGCAGTGTCGTGTCGTCCCCGATCTCAAATTTTAGAGGTGCCACTTTCATGAGTCGCTCACGCCTCGTATACGGGTCGTTATCGTATTCAAAGTGAAAAAATATCTCCCCTTAACCCCTCGCACACGGACATTGCCTGTGCATATGCTGCTACACAATACACACGTAGTATTAATGGGGATCAGATCATCCCAATTTTCTCAATATCCGAGCCATTTAATAATACATTCAAGATTTATCCATTTTATA
Organism: Adenanthera pavonina; assembly: GCA_026686845.1. NCBI lineage: Eukaryota > Viridiplantae > Streptophyta > Magnoliopsida > Fabales > Fabaceae > Adenanthera > Adenanthera pavonina. The sequence continues at coordinate 43,038,308 of JAIVEN010000001.1, read as the reverse complement.
ATTCTTCTTTATCACAATCATTTATTAGTGAAATGGGAAAAATAAAATCAGTGATATCCTTAAAAAGTAAAAGCACGTAAATCATGTGAAACGTAAATAGGTCATTAGATTATATTCAACTACTCAAATTTTGGCAAGCATAGGATAGGAATACGATGAAATTACCCGGAGAGATCCTAATCCGTATTAATGGGGTTTAAGAAATTGTCTAAAAATGACGTGGCACCATGCTATTGGTTCTTTAGGACTGACCATTTTTCCGAAGGCAAGAAAAGATTAAACTGATTCAAAACAAAAACTTAGTACAAGCTGAGTTAAGCACTTCCAACAACGGCGGCGCGTTCCTTAGCTTTCTCGCCGGAGGCACGGCTGTGAAGCCACTCTACCATATCGCCAAAGACCAACTCTACGTTTTCTTCCGGTTCGCCTATTAACTGATGCCACATCCCCTCATATATCTTCAGCGTCTTATCCTTACTAGCGGCGCGTGCGTACAACTCCTTAACACAAGCCGGGTCACAAACCACGTCCTCGCCGCCGTGCACTATCAGAAACGGCACCTTCACCTCCTCGTACCTTCCCTGCAACTCCCTGCAAATCCTCAGGAGCTCAAGCGCCGTCGCCGCCCGTGGCCTGGCCACTGTCCTCCTCGGGCTGGCCAACGCCAGCTTCCTCTTCCACTCCGCCTTAAAAGACACATCCGGGATCGAGCCGCGCGTGGGAACCACATGCCACGTCGGAACTAGTGCCGCGGCGAGTGACAGAAAGTGCTCGAGCGGCCACGGTGGCTTGAACTTCGCACTGATCCCGCACATAGCGCCATTGAGGATAACACCGTCCCAAGGCCTGGATCCATCAGCGTGCGCGTCAGGGCGTCGGAGAGTGATTAGGAGCGCGATAGCGCCGCCGAGAGACTCGGAGTAGAGAAAGGAAGGAAGAGAAGAGTCGTAGCGCGAACGGAAGGAATCGAAGAAGGAGACGCAGTCGTCGACGACGGGGTTGATGTCCGGGATGTGAGCGACGAGGCCCTCGGAGAAGCCGTGGCCCTGGTGGTCGATGGCGCAAGTGGCGAATCCGGCTTTAGTGAAGTGAACGGCGGTGAGCTGGAGGAACCAGCTGGACTCGCCGGTGAAGCCGTGGACGAGGGCGACGATTCCGATGACGGGGGTGGGAGGTAGTGGGGTCCACCACTGGGTGAAGAGTTTGAGGCCTCGGGGGTTAGTGATGAACTCGGAGGCGTGACTCACCGAGTGACGTGCGTAGAACTCGTCGGGAGTGAGGGAGCCGAAGGGGCTCTTCTCGTTGGCCTCCGCCACAGGGTGCACCATTCCTGCTAAAATGCGCCGCCTCTGCACCGAAACCGTTGGGCTTTCCAATGCTTCCCGGTCTGTCGTTATATACCACTCTATCTCGCTATGGACTTGGATCCCGTGCCCATTTCTCTCAATCGTTTAAAAGCGAGATAAATTTATACTCCGTCGATCAATTGATCAATTGAAAAAAATTGACAATGGACGGATCCAAATCCTCTGGCTGTCTTCTTTCTTCTCCAGTGAATTTCTTTACCTTACATGTCACTCCAAGTTATATCTGTAATTAGTTAATAGATTGTAAATTCAATGTTTGTCTTTTATATCAATCAAGAAATATTAGTTATAAACAAAAATTTATTTTACCTATATAATATTGTCCATGATATTATTATTTTAAGTACATATGTGAGTAATGTTATAAATTATAATTTCCTCACACAAAAAAAAAAAAAGAGAGAATGATAGAATTAAAATCCTTAAAATTTATTTTACCTGAAGTTTAAAAAATTATTTTTAAATATTTATTTCAAAAATTGATAATAGATATGAAACAAATCATGTGTGATTGCTTTACTCTTCACTCCAATTTTTTTTTTTAAATTTCATTCTTCTCTAATGCGTTTCAATTTCATGTGTGTGTTTATTTTTTTAATTTTACTATTTTTATATTGTCTCAAGCAAAAAATAAAAAAACTATTTTTATGATAATGTACATTGTCATGGTATATGGAGTGAAATGATAAGGAGTTGGCAAAAATAAAACAATTGAGGACGTAGAGTAAAGGTACGAGGGTGAGAAAAGAATTAATTTTATTTTTCACTTGATATTTTGAAGTTATCACTATTTTAACTTGAAAATTTATGGAGTTTGATATTAATTTAGATTAAGCAAGGTAGGATCCAAAGAATAACAAGCTTTATCACTAAGTTGTAATACTGTTATATTTCCAAAATTTAAGGGATAATTCCTGTAATTAAACTCTCCATGATAAAGTCACATCTGTATTAATAAGGGACGAGGAGGTGGGTTGGTGAAAGTTAGATGAAATGTTTAAATGAGGGAGAGAAGTTGTTGACTCAGGCAATCGTCACTTCTTGTGAGGCTCCACCATCTTTAAGACGTCTTGTTACTTTTTTTTGTCATAAAATAAAAAGTAAATATGTAATAATATAAAATATGAGGATATCGTTTTTAGGCAAGCCCATTGCCATTACGTTATGTTCAAGTTCAAAATTTTTAACTTTTTCTCAATTTGGTAAAAAATTTAAGATAAACAACTTTTGAAAATATTTGTTAGTTCTTCAAAAGCTTTATAAACTCATATAAGTTTTTATTTTTGGAGTAAAAAAGGGCTAGACCTTAAATTTTTTGAAAACATTTGTTATCAAATGGTTTATTAAATTTGTGAATGTAAAAAGATATTAATAATCAGATATTCATTTTTCAAATAATTTATTTATCATGCATTTATTCAAAATCGATTAAAAAAGTCGTCGTTCATGAAATTTTTTTTTTAAAAAATGTATTGAATGGCGATGAGTTGGATGATAATAGACTAACTGACAAAGAGTTGGGTGCCAATAGGCAATAGCGACTGACACGGAAAATTTTGAGAAGGGATCCTTTTTTTTTTTTTTTTGAGAGAGAGAGAAAGTAATGAACAATTTTATTTACATTTGGGCCGTTGTTTATAGAGAACCTATATGGGCCCTCACTCTATCCAACAAAAATCCCACAATTCAAATTTCAAGCCCGTATTCAATTCATTGGATCAGACTTGAATAAAATTCGTTAATTCTTTATATTTTTATTATCGAAACAAAAGTTTTTTAATTAAAGTATATTAAATATGTAATGTTTTAAACTAAATATGATGAATGTGAAATTTACTTAAAAATCACACACTTATTTCCATCCAATCACCTGAGATCTGAAAGATTGAAAAAACCAAATTGTGTTTTATTTTATTTACTTGTTTCCTTCGGTGGTAATATTAATTAATAACAACTTAAGAAGAAGAAGATGAAGTAGCAACCCTGTGTAGGTTTTCCATTAAATGAAGACATAATCTAAAGAGAAAATTAAAGTTGCAAGTTATAGATATACAATCAAATGATGAATCAGAAATCCAACTAATGAATGCCTCTTCTTCCTTCCAACACAGTCACATCATCTTGCTGATCTTCCTCAAATAATATCAACACAAAGTAATTAATTGAGTAATGTTGTGGGAATTCCAGAATTTAGGAAATACAATATTTAAATCACAAAACAACTGAATATATACATATATATATATATATACATACTTACAGGAAAAGAAGATAAAGTCAACACAAGAATATGTTAATGGTAATGAAAAGGAAAACAACGGCCGGCAAGAGAACCCCAGGATGCAAAGGTGAAATAATAACAAGAAAATAGTTGCACTCCGTCAAAAATGAGTTTTGTTGGTGCTAAATAGTTGGCCGTTATTAAACAAACCATTAATGAAAATGAAGCGGAAATGGTGTTAAGGGCTTTGTTGGCGGTTGTTTATAAAGCTATAGGTGATCAGCATGAAGATGGATGGAGGGTTGTGGTATCGAGAATCAGGTAAGGATTGGAATATCAAGATGGAGGAGGCCATGCGCGAGAGGAGAAAGAAGATCATAGTGAGGAGAAATATCGTCCGCCACGTGGTCGGCGTCGGCGAGAATGTTGGAGATTAAGGAGAGGATGGTAAAGAAGCATGTGGTGATTGGTACCATTTTCCGATGAAGAAAATCTGATGCCATAGAGTTTCAGTTTGTGTGAATTTATATTCTTTTAATTTTAGGGGGCCACGTGGTTATGATGGTATTAAAAGCTATTTCATATTTAAAAAAAAAAGAATAAAAAATTTTAAAAAGATATTTTTCTTCTTTGAATCCAAAGCCAGATGTAGTGATCGTCAATTCACTTCAAAACAAAAACATCTGTTTTCTGGATCATTTAAGTTGAATTTTGGCGGTCCAAATTAAATTTTCTTTTTATCATAATTTGACCACCATTGTTATGAAGAAAATCTGAAAAATGTCAATCGGGCCAATAAGGTCAAAAGAAGGACGAAAAATGAAAATGAGAGCATATTCTGCGGGGAAAAAATTAAAGATCCAAATGCGTTACTGCTTGAAGAATTAGGGGAAGAATGTCTGGATACAAAATATAGATAATATAGACCTTAATATTTTATTTTTATATTTTTAAGTTAGCAATGAGATTGATATTATTTTATATTTTTCACCTAATATATTCAAAATATTAAAATTTATTTTAAAAAAAATGATCGTCTAAATTTTATTGGAATAATTCAAATGAAATGTGTATCGTATTGCATCTAGTCCAATTTCGTAATACAATACAAGTCTGATTTTGCTTGCTTTTTTTATTTTTTTGAATAAATTTTGCTTGCTTGCTTAAAATGCTAACAATTAAATTCAACTTAATGGAATTCCATCACGCGAAGGAACATCGATCTGTGGGATAAATTGGCGGAGAAATAAAAATGTCGTTATTTGTATATATAGCAATTCTTAGGCCACGTCAGGTCAAGCAAAGAGTAAAATTCAATAAGCTTTTCAATGTTAAACCTGAGCTTTTATATCTGAAGGTAATTTAATTTATGGTATTTTTTAAAAACTTGTATAAAATTTCAAACAAAAATAATGACGTGGGTTTCAAATAAGACAAGCGTCATAATCAAGTTTTGGTTTATATTAATATTTGCAGAGTGAAAACTAAATATATATATATATATAATTTTTAATAATCAAAACATCACTTGACGTGGGTTTCATTAATTAATATCCAAACATCACTTGTAGGATGTTTATATATTTCTTTTTAATAAAAATATAATAAGAGTACAAATTTTAAAAATGAAAGTATAATTTTTCTTGTTACTTAATATTATACGGTTTGGATTGGAGTTAAACAAATGCAATTTTGGATAAAAGTGATTTTAAAAATTGATTTCAAGTAAAAGTAACTCTAATTGATAGTGATTTTTATTTAGAAACTTTTTTCTAAAAAGTAATTTTTGAGAGAATTAATCTTGTTTGGATATTATTTATCAAAATTATTTTTTAATTTAAAATATTTGGAATTAAATCACTTTTGGGAAAAAAAATTCAATTAAATACTTAGAATTGCCCAATGCGATTTTGTTGTTGGAGAAATAAGAAAACTTCGCTTCTAGAAATACTTGTTGAAACCGTAAAATCTTAGTACACCATGATTTTTATATGCTTATTCAAACAACCTCTTAAAGCATGATTATATGATGTAATGTTTCAAATTGTTTTTATATGTTATTTTTATTGAACAATCTAATAATAAAAACTTACAAATAAAAAAGATTAAGAATAAGTCACCAAATTAAAACAAAGAACAAAATTATGAAAAAAACAATCATTTTAGAACAGAACAGCTACTCCTATTTGAATTTAACAATACTTAAAAAAAACCCTAATACAAAGAATGAATCATATCATTCCCACAACTACTCAAGGGTACCAAATACGTGGAGGATACCATCCTTCCCTTGTCTTTGAAGGGTAAGAGGTTAGGGTATGGTAGATAGGCGAATAACATTCTTTATTTTTTTTTATTTACGGAAAAGTGGATAAAGAAGAAAGAATTATTAATGCAAATTGCTAATTAAAATATTCGCGCGTATTAAAATAGCGTGGGGAACTGAGTTATAGTACGTATTATTTCTTGTACTCCAAGTGATATGCCCTGCTTATTAACTGATATATGTATTTTTAATTTTAACTTTTTATGGCAGAAAATTTGCTGGGGAACTAGGTGTGAAATAATTTGTTGTATTGAATGGAGAACTTGATAGCAAAAACTTGGAATTATATCCAAAGTTATGTCCTATTTTTTTTTTTTAAAAAAAAAAAGCAATGTGTGTTGCCTGTGCTAATATAATTGCATTTGATTTGTTGATGTAGCAATTTATATTGGTCATGTTTACTCCTTCATAATGATTTCCTTTTCAAAAAAGCTTCATGACTTCCAACAGGAGATCAGCTTCCGAAACTCTTTTTTATATATATATGTAATAGAATAATTTTTTTTTTCCAATATATTTTTTTGTGACTTTTTTTCTTACTAATATAATTGAAAGGGGATCAGAACGATCCATTTGAAAAGAAATTTCGATTGAGAAGGCCATGAATTCAATGAAGCCCATTTTATGAAAAACCGTTGAACAGAAGTGCCACTGGATCCAAAACACCCAAAGATTCATGTAGGCCCAAAAGAAAAAGAAAATATATTTAAACGGTTTAGATTTTTGCTTAATTTTTTAGTAATTATATTTTATTTTAAGGCCCACAAAATATCAGCATCATTCTCACCACTACAGAGCATCCCTTCCCTTCAGTGAAAATAGAACACTAAAACACACTTGGGACTCTAACCAACATCTTCTCACAGCACTAAGACCAACCCCACAATTTAACTGCATCATAACTCCAAAGATTTTTTTTTTTTAACCCAAAAATTTAAATTAACAAAAGAAGAAGTACAGGAGGTGGACATTCTCCACTTAAAGAGATTCCGAAGACATAAACATAGAAAAGAAAAAGTAACTCAGAACTAAGATTCTTTATGGACAATAAACTAACATAGATAAAACAAAAGAAAAAGAAAAAGCTTCTTACCTACAGCAAATGCACGGTGTACAAGATGCCAAATAACCAAAAGAGCACAAGTTGCTCTAATGTTTGAGATCTGTGAAGCTGTGAGGTGTGATGGAGTCAATGAGTGAGTTCATGCAGCTGCTGGCTATCTCTGCACAATGAAGGGCACTGTGAAGGATTCTGCTACATTCTGCAGATTAGGATCAGATAAGGGGTGGAATATCAGGGAGGATGAGGCCATAACCCACTGGAGACAGTGAGAAGCTATGAGGAATATCGTCGAACATGTACTGGGTGTCACAGAAAAAGCTGGAAATGAAGTAGAAGATGATGAACAAGCTTGTGGTGATTGGTGCCATTTTTCTCAATCTCTCATCCCACTTTCCACATCCAAAGAATCACTCTCTCACCCTCTCTCTCTCTCTATATATATAGAGCGTTTCAAAATTCAAAACTTAAATCACTAAAGTAAAAGGCACAAGAAACAAAGATGTTCCTTCCTCGAAAGAAACTTGTCGCCACGGCCTGCAAAAATAATTTCTCATTAGGCCTCTTTTTAAACTCTCCCATACATCACCAGCGAGTGGGCAGTTGGTTCAATTGGTAGAGTACCGTGCTATAGCTTAACAAGAGATACCAAGGTTAAGTCCTAGAATACAATCATATTAAATACTTAAGGATAAAACTTATTTTCTGAAATGGTTCTACTCGCTTAATTTAGATTAGTCTAAACCCTAATAAATTCTCGACTTGAAATGGGATATGTCCAGAATATTATGTACACACACAAAAAAATCGCCTACATCTCATCTCCATAATGAGTACTGACCCATCCATGCACTATAATGCAATAAATCACCTGTGCCTTGATCCAGAAGCAATAATTCACGCTCGTCAACATATTTCAAAACCTAATCATGAATTATTGGTGGGATGCGATGCTAAAGTTAAAAGGAAAAATTTAGAAACATGCAGTAAGGTTTTGGTTTGGCTGCAGCATCCAAGTGGGAAGCTTCCTGAGGAAGACGCAACATGTGGGGAAAGATGGTGATGCTGCAAACACATGTGATTGGCGTATATATGTAATAATGTGTGTGTGTCCAAAGGGAAAAGGATAGGGAAGTAAGTGATTGATTGAGGAGGAGTACAAGTCTCTTCTTCCTTGCTTGCTTAGATGGGAACGAAATGAGATTCCAATAAGAAAAAGCAACTTCACCCTTTGGTATTAATTGCCTAGCAAACGAAAAATATCAATCTTTAATTACATATGTCGTTAGTTTAGTTGTCTGAGTTCTTGGGCTACCCCTGATGGAGACGGATTCAAGTTTAATGTAAGTATTTTGGTGTTGGATCTAAACTTTAGATGGGAATGAATAGTGATTTAAGGTTATTATTAAAAAGATTGTGTAAAATAGCAACAAAAGAAAAATTTGTAAAATGAAATTCCAATGACAGAAGCATCATCTTCAAGTTATTGTTTATAATTAATTAGTTTGTAATTTAATTCCCGGTAAAACAAAATATTATTAATAATCTTCTTCAATCAACCTAGTGTGAATAAAATTAATAACAAATTGATAAAAAAAAGTTATTCCAAATAGTTTTACTTGTAAGGGACTAATTGGAGAATATAATTATATGTTTGAAGAAATTAAAAAGGGAAAATTAATCTTTTCATCCATGTAGTTTGCATCACATTAGAGTTTAAAAATGTTTAAACTCTAACCTAGCCCCTAAGGTGATGAGGTGGCATAATAACCATATTAATAAGTTTTTAAACTCATCCCTATACAATTTAAATGCTGGTGTGGAAAAAAATCAACTAATAAACCAGAATTGAAGATATTATTAATAGGACTTGAGAAGAGCTAAACCCATGAATTTCTTCAATTCCAACTACTACCAAGGAATATGAATCATTTGAATTTGGCATGTTTGAATTTTTGACGAGTTAGCCACAAAAGGGTAAAAGAGCGAGATTTTATTAAATTATATTAAAAAAATAAAGGAAGAGAAAAAGAAAAACAAGCACAACTTCATCAAATGTCAGAGAAGAAAAGTCCATAGATTAGAATTCTTGTCCACTACCAAGTTTCTTCCCTTGATAGCTCAAGTTTTCAGAAGCGGTTATGTGTGTGTGTGTGAGAGAGAGAGAGTGAAAGTGTTTAGCGGGTTTAAAAATGTAAATTTGAAACTGAAATTAAAATTAAAAAGTAAAAATATTAATGAAAATACCTTTGGATGAGGGGCAGACAACAAAAAAATGCAGGTCTTTTGAAGTTGATGAACTTAAACAAAATGTATTAATATTCTGCATTCAATATTTTGGGTTTCATATGAATTTTCTTTTTTTGTTTAATAATAATTGGGATTCAAAAAGGCCCATTTGCTGGGAAGGGATTGAAATTGATAAGCCCATGAGCTCAAACCAGCCCATTTTATAAACTTAAAAAAGCCAAGCCACAGTATAGGGCCAAACTCCTTAATTTGGTAAACCAACAAATCAAATATCAATTAATATATCATCATTATACCAAAATATAATAAAATTTATAAAAAGATATACTATTTCAAAGTCATGAATATTTATTTTTGAGATTCTATATAATGCATGAAAAACCACATCAAGTGGACATTTTCCACTAAAATGATTGTTTTAAAGTAAAATCATTTTTAAGTTTTTCATTAACTACAGGTGGAATGAATAGAAGAGGCTTGATGTCATCTAAACAAAGTCTTAAGTTTAAGTTTTGTAAATTAAGAAAATTACATAAACTTTCTCTCATTTAGAATATAACATGACTCAAATTCATGAGTCTATAATGTCAAATACTAACAACAACAACATTACCTTTATCCCGCTATGTGGGATCAGCTACATAGATCATACGGCGCCAATGTATTCTATCAAACGCCATCATAATGTCAAATACTTAATGGTTCTTTAAAAAATAAAGGTCACTTTCCATACCAAATATTGTAGTGTTCTAAACTTACCAAAAAAAATAAATCACTTTCCCTCATAAGACTGACCTGAAAATAAAAAGGGGAAGGGGGCCTTATAAGGTCAGATCGGCAAGGATTACTTATAGAAAATGAAATTCACATGAGAACTTACTTAACGCTATGCCTATTCCTATATATAGGAATACTTAAATTAAATAATTAAATAAATAGTCCTACCAATTTGACTTGTAAAAACGGCATGCTTTGAAAGTGAAACAGCATCTTACCATTGCCCAGGAAGATGCCAGAGAGAGAGAGACAAAGCGTGACAATTTTTATCAAAGGGATAAGGTGACTTCGGCGAAGGCACTCTTGAAAGTTGAAAAGCTGGTCAAGTCACACCCAAAAGTCCATTACGCCATAATTTTTAATTCATTAAAATATTATCATATAAATATAAACAAGTACAAATTTCACTGAAGTAATGTTTAATTATGGTAATGAGTGCAAAAAAAAAAACTACGACATGTTGCAGAGAATCATTTCTTCTATGTTGTCTTGTGCTTGTGGAATTATTGTATTCTCCATATGGCTTAGTTCCACTACTAAACAATTCAGTTTCAAAGCTATGGCGCATAATAATGCCATAGCTAAAATATTATATTAATGGTGGTGGGAAATTGGTTTGGCACTTCGCGCCACATAATGATGCCATGGGAGATTATATTACTTTTGTTTTAAACTTTTTATGAAAGATAAAATATTATTTTTAAATTAATTAAATAATTAAAATTTATTCAAAATGTTTATAATTCTTTTCTTGTAAGTGAGAAGATTCCTAACAAACAATGTTGATGATTAGACTATTCATCATGCAATTGGTGCTTAAAATCTCTCCTTTAATTAAAGTTTTATGTTCTTACGCTTCTTTACATTTTGCATTTGAATCTCTTTATTAATATGACTGATTAATCAATATCAAGTAATAATGAGATTAGGCCTACCAAAGAAAGTGAAAGATACTATTGAGTAATTCACAAGTGACCTGGGCCTTCAGCACTAACTACAAGAGAAATAGGGCAATTATCCAACTAGGACATATGGGATAAACACATAATTAGAATATTTTATTTTTGTCGACAAATTATATAATGAGTACAGACAAGACCATAGAATAACTGGAAAAAGAAGGCACACTGAAAAGTAAGATTCAAAGGAAAGTGCTTTTAAAAAGACATGAGGGTATAACAAAAGGCTCCCCCTGTCACATGACCATCTCATTTCTTCTTCACCCATCATCTTCTTTCTTTCTTTCCAATTGAACCATCAACATTAACCCAAAAATTTAAACTGAAGGGTTGCTCCTGAATGATCCAAGAGCCTTAGCTGCACCTGCCCTTAAGATGAACTGGTGGTAGAATGCTGCAATGGCTGCCCCAATGAATGGTCCCACCCAGAAGATCCACTGTACAAACACAAGAAAGAAAAGTTCAGACAAACTTCTCATCTTTTTTTACTTCACTGAAATAGCAGTTATTAAGGAAAAAAATTCTGGGAAATCACAATACTCACATGTTTATCCCAGCCTTTCTGTTGGTTGAAGATAACAGCAGCTCCAAGACTCCTGGCGGGGTTGATGCCAGTGCCAGTGACGGGGATGGTGGCCAAGTGAACCATGAACACAGCAAACCCAATGGGAAGTGGAGCCAAAACCTTCAAGCACAGAACAAAGCTTCATAAGTAACCAACATGATAAATTTTAATCAAAGTGTCAGCAGTGTGAAGATCAGTTGATATATTCTCACAGGAAAGTTGATAGGAAACAGTTAAAGAGTAAATGAAAAACAATGAACAAGTGGGATGGGTTCACAAGCCAGAGTGGGGCAAGCATACATGTGAAGCCCATGATTCTCTTCTTTATTATTATTATTATTTAAGAGAATCTGAGAAAGTAATTGACGGCGAATACAGAACACCAAGCTGATATTGACAAAATGAGGTGATACTGGAAGGTTGGAGAAAATGACATAAGGCTATCACGGACAGAATTATGACTACTACTTTACTTTTGGACCTCAAACACTTCAACTTTGCTTTCAAGGTATAAAGAACAAAGGCATGAAAGACGATAAGTAAAGCAGAATCCATTATTCTCATAAACATGAAAAGACATTAGATAGTCTTCTTTATTCATGTGCCAGCCATTATTATAAGATTCAAACACCACCACAAACTCACATAAGCCAATGGACCCATGTTTATCAAGCGCATGGTGTTATCTACTATCATGCTTCTGATAATTTTTGTGTGGGAAAGTGATAGCATTACCACCCAGGTGAATCAAATATGCATACACTAAGAGATTAATAAGACCACACAAAAATGATTAGTCATGATCAAATAAGTTGAACTAGAAAGAAAGGGAAAACAAGCAACAAAGTGATCAAACTACAATACTTCAATAAGGATTCTCAGTTATAACGTAATTCAACTAGTTTATGGCTTTTTAACAGGAGCATACACTATGTTTTCCTTTCTATCTCTGTTTTAATTGGGTTATCAACGTAATTATATCAGCTGATGGCTTTTTCTATCTCTTTCTACTAGGTTCCACCCATCAGCAAGTTCATGTGTGGAAAACTATCTATTTCTAAATCTGCAAGAATTAGAAGCGAATTAATGTTTACCCAAAAGACTAAACGCCAAATTACAACCTTACTATTGAAACGAATATATGACATAGAAATTTCAGAGCTTTCAAGCTATCCCAATTTACAATCAGATCGAAGTTGCAAATTCTCAATAGTCACATACTTTTATGGGCATATATTCATCATAGAATTTATCATATATTCTTCCCTTTATCCGATGTTTCAGCACAACTTTTCAGACAGCCAAATCTTTTTTTTTTTTTCCCTACACCAGACTGTCCATACAATATTCTTCATATCAATTAAAAACCCACAGAAGCACAAACAGAACTCAACAAAGTAATAACATGATAAATTACTCAATAGTAATACTTACAGGCACATGGGAGTCTCTAGCGTTCCTCTTGGGATCAGTGGCAGAGAACACAGTGTACACTAAGACAAAGGTTCCGATGATCTCAGCGCCTAAGCCAGTGCCGGTACTGTAGCCGTCACCCAGCCCGTTGGCCCCACCACCGTACCTGGTGTAGTAAGCCTTTTGGAAGGCCTTTACTAACCCAACTCCACAAATAGCCCCCAAGCACTGAGCCACCATGTACAAGATGGCTCTAATCAGTGACACCTTGCGAGCCAAGAAGAGCCCAAATGTCACTGCTGGGTTAATGTGACCTCCTGTATTGAACCAGAGATTTCACAACTTCAGGCTTTCATTCATGGTAGCTAAGACTACTAGGCTTAATAGGTGTTTGCATATGACTCAGAAAATAAGGTATAAACAAAGGATCTTCTTTTTGGAGCTAAAAAATTTGGGAGGCACAAGAAAAATTAAACAAGAAAGAACTATGAGGATTATCACTAAATATTTCAAGAAAAGCCAAAAATTTTAAAAACTAAGAGTGAAAAATGATGAGATCCCAGTAAGATATATTGGATAAAAACAACCAGAGTCTTCAGAACTGAAAATTCTCTATCTTCTCAATGGGGGTGATTACTAGTTGCTACGACCTATAAAACATGGTATAAACACAGGAACTTCTGTTTGGAGCACAGAAACTTGAAAGTATAGGTGAAGATAAACAAAAAAGCTCCGTTTGAAGAAGATCATTAAAAGTTTAAAGAGAAGCCAAGAACAATAAGTAAACCATGGTAGAGAAAAAGAAGATGAGAAGATAGATTGTAAAGCCACCTGAAATTCCAGCGGTGCAGTAAACAAGAATGAAGATCATGCCACCGAAGGCCCAGGCAATGCCGAGAATGCCAACGCCACCACAAGCATCGCCGCTGGCGTGCGTATCGGTCTGGCTCTTGTAGCCAATCACAGTGAGAACGGTAATGTAAAGGAAAAGCAAGGTGGCTATGAACTCAGCAATCAAAGCCCTGTAAAAGGACCATTTGGTGAGCTCCTCCGCGTCAATGAGCGGTGCTGGAGGTGGGTCGTGGTAGTCCTTGGCGGAGTAAGACCCACGCTCTGCAACCTCAACGTCCTTAGCCATTACACTTCAAAGTTCAAACCCACCACAACGAATCACGAAGAAAGAAAGAAACTTGTGGGAGAAAGGGAGGGAAAGTTAGAGGCTTTAGGACTGAACGTGAAAGGAGGAGTTGCAGAAATGTGAGAGGGTGAAGGGGGTATATATGGACTATGGTGGGACTGAGGGTGGTGTGCAGGAGAAAAAAAAAAGATTTTGAATTTTAGTGGAAAAATGGCAGAGTATCCAATGGGGTTGGTTTCACTTTCACAAATCACCGACCTCCACCTTCTTCACCTGGACTTTACCACCACCACCTCCCTTCCACTCTCTTCTTTTTTTTCTGTCCCTTTTTAATCTTATGTTTTCTCAAGAAAATTACATCTTAAAATCCATGTTTTAAGAAATTTAAATAAAAAGAATCTTAAAATCTATAATGTATATTTCAATAATTTTTTATCAATATTTCATTAATTTTAATTTTAAAGTAAGTTTATAACATGTTAAAAAATTTGGTTGTAATTAACAATACTTAGATTGAATAGTAAATACTCAACATCTCTAAAATAAAATCTTGAATTCAAGTTTTTAAATAAAAAAAATATGTTGGAGGGTTACTTTTAAATTTAATAATACTTAAATATGACTTGATAATATCAAATATTAAATAATTATAAAAGAAAAATATTTGTAATCAAATATATTTTTCCTTAAGCATACTATTCATTATACATGAATGTAATGTTTTGTTGTAGATTTTATTTTGTATATTGACATATGATATATTGATACTAATTTCAATACATAAAAATGATTATAGTTTTTTCTTGTCAAAAAAATAATTATACTTTTCAAGATTTTTGAATTAATTTCTTTAAAATGTGGGTCTTTTGGCATAATTTGCTCCTTTTTTATCATTATTTCACATTTTATGTATAATGTTACCGTTAGAAAATTAGTTGAAATAAAAGGTTCTGGTTAGATAATAGGTTGGACGCCAGTTTTCTTCAAACTTCTACGGCTTTTGAGAATTGTTTTAACTTGTAGGAACCCAAATTTCTAGTAATGCAATTCGAATATTTATTACTTGCTCGTTAAACAAAATTAGAATATTTGGCCGACTTTTATAATTCAACGTCACATCATTCACTCTTTTAAAAAGAATATCTTCGAAGCCTTCATTTCTTTAAAAAAAATAAGAATAAGATGCCGGTGGCCCAAGTTTTTTCATATGATGTAATTTCATATTCTATAATATCCCATATTTTTATTTGATTTTTTTTAAAAAAAATACTTACGATAGTATAAAATATTAAGATATAAGATAATATAATATTAATTCAATATATTTATATTTGACATAATTATTGAAAGAGATAATGAAACGGTGCAATGTAAAATGTAGTAAATGTATAATTTTTAATAATAATAATATATATATATATATAAAACGTCACTATGATATTACATCTTAATGTCAAGTATAATGGCGAACAATAAAAGTGTCCCTTTTGCTTCTTAAAATGTTTAAGGGAAAGGAAGGGCTTGGAGTAAAAGAAATGGGACACCTCAATTAATTTTGATGCCATTTTGCGGTCACTTGGACTTGGACTTTTCAACTAACTTCGACATTTACACGCCTTATCCTCAAATAACAAAAGAGCCATAATTTCCATATATATCCTTTTAATTAATTTATGCATGATTTTAAAACGTTAGAAACATTTAATTTAAGTATTGCAATATACGAAAATCTACCATGACAAGCTCATTCAAACGAATATTTTACTTGTTGTATGATATTGCTAAGTTTGATAATAAGGAGAGACAGCTCGTTCATTGTTTCATTTAGAATCAAATCTTTAAGTACTTTTAATTTAAATTACTTGGGCTTAAATTTGAGAATTATTCATTTAAATATACGTGCTGAGTTAATCGATGAAATGAGTCTTTGACATATTATTTGGTTCAAGAGAAGAGGGGGGGGGGAGAGGAATTTTTTTTGAAATGGAGGGGAATGAAGAGAAATGAAAATATTTTAATATTTCTTTATTTGAATTTATTGGAAGGGATTAATGTTATTTTGTGTGATTTATGAGGGAAGAAAAAGGAAAATAATAATATATGGGTAGTTTATCTTTGTTGTTTTCAAATTACAATTTATCTTTATTTTATTTTAGAAAAATAAACATTTGTCATATTACTTAATAAACAAATCTCATATATATATATATATATATATATATCATTTTTTATAAAAAAATTTTATGCATTATTCATTATAATTTTTAGTAGTGTATTTATTAAAAAATCAATTTTTTATTATTCTTAGATGAAAAGTTGTTTTAGTTGAAGGCAATCTTGAAATAATGGAAATGAGTGAACTAATTTAGTTTTCATAATTTTTTATTATCTACTTTCTCTCTAAATCTTCCCATTTTTAGAGGTGAAAAATAAAAGGAGAGAAAAGGGAATGACTGCCTTCCCTCTAAGTACCTGTTTGGTTGTCTGTTTTGAAAAAAAAACCATGGTTTTCAACTATGATTTTCTAAAAGATGTATTTGGTTAAACATAGGTGAAACGCAAACTAACTTTTTAAAAAATGAAAAGTTGGTAAAACTGTGGTTTTGAAAAAGGAGGAGAAAAGTTACTTTTTTTTTAACAAAACGTGGGTTTTGGAAAAGAAGAAACAAATTTACTCTATATTATACATATAAAAGTACTTTTAACCTCCGTCATCCAAACGGATTTTTTATCAAACTTACTTTTACAAAAAGAATATTCAAACATAACAACTTCCAACAAACTTACTTTATCTAAACTTCATTTTTATAAATTTCATTTATTTTAACTTAATTTTACAAAATGAAGAACCAAACGGGCCATAAATATCTCCAATCAAATAATATGTAAGTTCTTTTAATAATAATATAAAATCAAATCAAATAAAATCACAAAGACACATGGATATTTCCAAAATGTGAACAGGCCATGGAACCCAAACCAAACATGGAATTGGATAAATCTCACTCAGCATAACATGTAGATGATAATCCTTTGCCTTGAGAATGCAAAAAACTATATATATATATATATTTGTTTTTTTTCCTATTTATATATATAGTATGGCTCATGATTGCGTATATCAGTTCTTGCTGCCCTATCAAGACCAGAGTGTGCCATACATACTGCCTTCAGATTAAAAAACATTAAAAACTTTGTAGGCCTACACAAATGTAATTTGTGCGCCCAATTTTTTTTTAATAGAGTAAGGCCAAATTAAGATAAATAGAAGAGTTTGTATGTGCTTTTTTCTGCTCATATTTAGTGGTTCCAAATAATTAATAGGATTGCCAGCAATAACTTTGATAAAATGAGCAAAAGAGGAAGATAAACTTCGGTGAGACTTTCTGGTCCAATAATACAAGTGAATTTCATCATTTTTTTCTGCTTCAATTAAAAATCAGTAGCAGGATCCTTAAAATAAAATTTGCCAGCTTTAAAATAGGACCATGTCATAAATTCCCCATCGTGTTGTTAACTTTGATAAGACAATTGACTCTTGTCTTCATTGAGACGAAGTAATTGTACTGATGTCAGTGAGTCATTTTTCTCATTGGTCTTTTTTTTGTTTTTTGCCAACTCATTTAGTTGGTCTTTGATTAGACTTGATTGCTCAAACTACAATTAGAGATATAATAATAATAATAACTTTTTGGGAATAATAATTAGCATTTGATACAAATCACAAAGGTAATGCGTGGTATAATTATTTAATATTTTAGTAAATAATTATACCATAATAATAATATAGTAATATTTTAAATCAATTTTTTATTGGTCCGTCCCAACTCACAAGAGCACAAGAAGAGAGGGGGGACTTCAGCTTTTTGGTCAAAGTCGTTTATGGGCTTCTTTCCTCTCTCTAATACAAAACGTGTGGCACGCTGTTAATCTAATTTCACTTGCACCCTTTTCTCTGCCAAAAGGTAATGCGCCGTACATACGTGTCTTCCATTTATTGGATAGTACGGATGGCTAAATCTTTCGTGGGTGGTGGACACATTAGGTTCTCGACACGTGGAGCATCCTCAACCACTATACTTTTTTTTGGAATTTTTTTCTGAGAAACACTTTTTTTTCTTATGAAAGTTTGGAGAAAAGTTGTGGTGCGAGAGGGCTTGGCGGTTCCGCCGTGCGGGTCCCACAGCCATGCGGGATCCGCCGCTGCACGGTCACGCTTATCCTATTGGTTCATAACGGTACAAAATGATGATCTGGCCTTTAGTTTTTTGGCTCATTTGTGTGAGAGAGGAAATATTATTATTATTATTATTATATATACCATAACATTAATAATGCTATTTCTTTTTTTCTTACTACTATATTATCAAGGCTCAAAAGATGTAGCCTGCGCGCATTATACAAAACCTAAAAAGGTACTTTATGTGATTTTTGAATATAAGGGAATTTTGATAAAATTATTTTGATTTAAATTATAAAGCACAAGTAGTCTATATCTAATGTATTAAATAATTTATTTTAATTATATCTTTCATAAAATAGCTGATTTCTTTAACTTTTGTTTGTATAAATTAGTTAAGATAGAAGTAGTAATTAAATATCATCAAATGAAGGGCATAAGTTTAAACATTAAATTGTGATATTTGTGGAAAATAATTTTAATTTGTGACAAATTTAAGAAGGTTAACTAGTTTTAACCACTTTTCTTAATATTTATGAGATAATTATTTGTATCTTATATTTAAAATCGAAAGTAGTAATTTACAGTGTTAACAACGTACTCTCTCTATCCCATTTTATTTATTATTTTAGAAAATTTAAAATATCTCAATCTATCTACTATTTTATATTACCAATAAAGTATTAATTTTTGTTTACTTTTTTGTCCTTAATTAAAAATCATAGTAGGTAAAGTACAAGTTATCTTTTAATATTTAATTTAAAGATATATTGGTAAAATATCATCAAATTTTATTATAACATAAGTTATTTAATGATTTTATTAGTACATGTAGAAATTTTAAAATAACCGATAAAATGGGATGAGAAAGTATAAAATAAGTGTGACATTTTATAAATTTTATATTATATATTGATATTATGTGATAAAAAAGTTGGAACATAAAAAAAATATTTTAATAAATAAAATAAAATATTTACGTTGACAAGGTAAAGATTTATTAATTTATTTAATTTGGATTATTTTTATCAATGATAATGCAATACATAACATTTGGAAAATATTTAATAATTTTTTGAAAAATGATTTTATATAGTGTTTGTATGGTGTTAAGTTCTTATGTAATTTTTTTTTATTAAAAATAATTTATTATTTATTGGAAGGTTGAATTATATTGACGAGTAGTGCCGACTAAGCAAGCTTTGTTTTTTTCCAAATTATGGACAAAAAGTCCACTTTTCTTTTCTTCTTTTACGAAAAAAAAAAAGAAAGATAACAACCGCCATCAACAGTATGATCACAAATTCCCCTTGTTTTGGGTGGATGGTATAATGCTCTATTTTCATGATTAGATTTGCAATGATAACAACTGCCATCAACAGTCAAATGCACATGCGTGACTATTATTTTATGTATATATATATATATATATATTCAAGAAAATAAAGAAATCAAGAACTTAGGCTCACGAGCTTTGATTGTCTTGTTTGACAACGTTGTAGCATATATATGGCATATATGATTAAAAAAAGAATATTAAATAAGTTGATATAAAAAAAAAAGAATATTAGTTGTCGTGATTCATATACAATAATTTTAATTGTGATTCATATACAATAATTTTAATTGCGTTTTGTGCTTAATTTATACCAACTTCAATAGATGAATAATATGTATTTTATCACCTGTGAATAATAGTAACTTGTTTTAGATATTGATATGAATATTGATTGGGAACTAATTTATAAGAACATAATCCATTTTAATTAGAAGCTGATGGAATTACTTAAATTTTGTACATCCACAAGAAACATAATAGGTGAAATTTAGTGCGTTACACGATGGAAGTGTTAAAATATAAAATATGTAGGGGCGATATTTAAAATGAAAAATTTCGGATGATAGAAAAGTACAAAATGATAAAATTGTACGAGCCGTTAGATGCACACTGAATAATGGAGCGAGTATACCAAATGGAAGGGTGCTATGTGGGGCTAGGGGCGGTGTTGACTGTTGACAACTGTACAAGCAGCAGTCACATGGTGGAAACTGGACCGTTGTGGAACTTTTTTAACTTTCTAATTAATTAAATTAAATTCATTTCCGAGAAAGTTCATGAATCTGGTCACAGTAACGTCTCTCCATTCATAAAGCCCACGAGTAGTAGTTCCCTGCACCCATGACGCCAGCTACCTAGCTATAGCTAATGTTTTTAATTCTACATTTAGTTTGGTCACGACGAGTAATTTATCAAATACTTCCTCAGCAGACGTGAGATCTATTTTTTTTTTAATTCATAATATTAGATGTAGAAATTTAAATGAATGATTTTATTTTTATTATATTTAATTATGTGAATGGGATGTTTCTCTCTTTTCACTTGTAAAACTCATAACAAATTATTTACTTTAATTATTTAAATATTTTTTTAATAAATAAAGATAAATTTAAATATTTTGATATATTTAATAATATTTTTTAATTTTTTTAATGAACATGAAAATGAATCTCACATCTTATAATATGAATAAGAGGAAATATATTTTTCATTATAATTCCTCTTTTAATTAAAATAATTAAAGAAGGTAAAATATAAGTCCAATTTAAATATTCATTTTTATCTTTGTTCCTTATTAAATAGTTATAGTTGAGAGAGATAAAAAAAATATGATTAAAATGGATTATAATTTAATGATGATAATGTTAAAAGGTCATGGCAAATTATGTAAAAAATTACTTTTAACAATTTTACTTGGTATATATAAAATAATTAGAAGTAATTTATTAAAAAAAATGGAGGAAACATATAGTTAGCAAATGTTTTACTTTATGCATGTTGTTTGTTTTTGTGGCCACATCTAGAAGAAAAGTACTAGTGAACATAACATAATATTGATACAATTCTGTAATTAGTATATGCAAGTACGATGGGAAAGATCTTGAAGTTTCTGGAATTGCGGAGAATTAATAACATGAGACATAATGATAATGTGGTGGACATATATTTTGTTTAATGACTATGTTATAACTGGAAGGATAACAAAATGTGTTATTCAATACACAGTCTAATATTGGAGTGTGACTCTTGGAAGAGAATAATGTACCACCAATAAGGTTTTGGATTCCTCCCTTTTCTGTCCTTATTCTAATCATTATCATTACATACATAATATATATACACACCACATTTTCTCTCTAATATAATATAGGTTACTTTTAATTATTTTATATAAAATGAAAAAAAAAGTTAGAAAGAAATTAAAGTAATTAAATGTATAAAATTTTTATTATTTATAAAATTACCCCTAATTAAATTAATTTAATTATAATTAATAAGAGTATTTATAAGAAAAAATTAAATGCCCCATTTATTTTACATTATAACTTATATTCAGCACTACCATAACATTTTAAAAGATGACTTAGGAGGAGAGACTAATGGAGTATTAAGGTTTTGGACGTATTTTCTCTGATTCTTAGTGTAAATCACTTTTAACTACTTCACTGGAATTAAAAAAAAATAGTTGCATTAATAAAATTGTTGATTTTCATCCTTATCCCTAATTAATACTATATATTTAAAATTTTTAAAGTAATTAATGCTCCATAAAATAATTCTCAAGAATGGTATTTTTGGAATAAAATAATTAATATTTCACAATTTTTTATAAAATGACTTATATTTGAGATCATGAAATTCTTTTAGAAGATAACTTATATAAATTACCGGAGGGGTAGTTTTTTGCTGTTTCATCAAAATTTGTGAATATTATCTCAAAAAAAATTGCTAATATTAATGATTGACTCGTGGATGTTTCATGCTATCTCCAGAGAGGATTATGGAAGATTTAAAACTGTACAAATGGCCCCAACAGCCTACATTTTGTTTTTACACTTTCTATTAGATATGAATGTCGCGCATTATACTTTGTCACTGTCAAACTAGGAATTTAGAGTAAAACATGCTAAAGTTAACTAAAAGACATCACATATGTAAGAAACAAACAAGAAAATTATCAAACTATTGACAATCTTCACACCCACGGGAGCCAAAAAAAAAATTATACCCTTGAACTTTGAACATTATGAAAATAATTTTTTTTTAATCTAACTTGATAAGATACTCCTAAGCTTTTAAATTTGTGTAGACAGCCCCCTGTAGTCAATTACTTCATTATTTTACAGATGGAGCATAATATGTTGTTGATCATATATTTCTTATTTTTTTTAGAAAACCCCTTAATTTGGGGTTATATTGTTAATCATACCGAATTACATCTTTTAACATATTTTTCTTAAGTTACGCATACATATTTGTATATATTTGACGCTCATGATAGAAAAATGTATAATTTAATCCTAATAATGGATTGTAGTATGTTTTTGCCTTATTATGTATTATTTTATTCTTATGAAAAATTATAAATCCTCATATTTATTGCAGACATCATGAGAAAAGTAATAGAGCAACCAAACCCCTTTTCTAGAGTTGGGAGACCAGGAAAAGAGGGAGAGATTGTAACTTGAGAAAGACAAGGAAGCAAAAAAGAGAGTAGGCTTCTGAAAATGCTCACACTGCGGCTTGATGAGCTTAGGCCGCAGCCTCATGACAGATAGTGAGTGGAAACCACGGCCTAAGAAGACGGAGTTGCGGCTTGGCACACTGAGGCCACAGCTCAGCATCACTCAATAACTCATGGAGCCGTGGCTTGGATAGTGTAGCCGCGGCGCAAGACCCTTGTCGGCAAAATGTAGAGCTTCACTTGAGCTGAGTATTTGAAGGGTTTGAGAGAAATATTTGGGTATTCTAAGCGAGGGCACGAAGAGGAACATCCAGAGAGCATTTTGGAAGCTTGGTTCTGCTAGAGTTTGGTCTCTTGGTGAAGATTGAAACTAGGACTTGAAACATTGAAGAGATTTGAGCTTTTCTCTTTGGTTTTCTTTCATTTCCTTATTCCTTTCCTTACTTGTGTTCAATGATTGTACTAAATAGGATATATTTTCTTATAGTTTTGTTGAACATGAATGGTTAGTTGTTCCATTTCTATGATTGTTTTGAACCCTTGTATGGATTGAATACTTATTCTTCCTTTATATTTGTAATTAATGCTATATTTATGTTGATTCAGCTCCATTCTTAATGCTTCTTATTATTTGGCCATCCATAAAATTGTATTGTTCATTTAAATGATGTTTGAGGAAGTTAGCTTAAATAGAAAACTTGAATTAAGTCATGTGAGAACTTGAATCTTGCCTTGTTGAGTGAAAATTTATGTTAGTAGGGTAGAGATATACTCATTAGCTTCATATAGTCACTTTAGAATTTGAATTGAATTAAGGAGTTTAATTACTAGTTAAGAGATTGATTAAGTAATTAAACTAAACAACTATTTAGAGATTCGAGGGAGCACATATAACTAAATCAGTATCCTGACTAACATAATCAAGTATTAAGAGCAAATATAAAAGGAGTTTAATTAGGTATTTATGAAATACAAGGGGGATAAATAATCTTAGGTCTCTTTGAATTTCTCGAGTCCTTGGTCATTTTTTTTGCCATTTTCATATACTTTTCTGTCATTATATTACTCAATTAAATAGTGAACCATTTAGTTACCTTGCTCAAATTAATTGAAAATGCGATGTCCAATGTTTAATTGCTTTTGATCTAAGTCCTTGTGGAAATGATACTTTACTTATCATTGTACTATTATCTCAGCTCATACGCTTGCGATGTAGCTCAGTGGCGAACATATATATAGATAATCTCTCTAAACTTTAAATCATTGGAAATATATCCCTACTATAGTACACTTTATTTGTAAGGTATCTCACAAATTAATGATAGCCCATTTAATTTTTGAGTTTGTAAAAATAAGTTATAATAAAATAAAGTTTGGATGAAAGTAAGTTTGTTATAACATAATTTATGTTTAGATGTTCTTTTTGTAAATGTAAGTTTAACAAAATAAAACATGTTTGGATGATAAGTAAGCACTTTTAGATGTATAATTACTATCAAAGACATAAGTTTTACAATATAATATTATATAACTAATTGAGTTATATATATATATATGCTTTATAATAATAATATAGTTAATATTAATTATTAGAAATAACTATAAGTGAAAAACCCTAATTTTCTAATGTTAATAAACAAAAGTTGTACTCTCTTCATCCCATTTTATAGATCATTTTAGAGAATTTTAAATTTTTTATTTTATCTATCATTTTAGAAAATTAATGAAGAATGACTTATTTTTCCAACTATACCTTTAAGCATTTAATAATATATTGTTTCAGGGAACAAATAGTATGAATAGTAAATGAGTAATAATTAAGGATAATTTAGTA
Organism: Adenanthera pavonina; assembly: GCA_026686845.1. Taxonomy (NCBI): domain Eukaryota; kingdom Viridiplantae; phylum Streptophyta; class Magnoliopsida; order Fabales; family Fabaceae; genus Adenanthera; species Adenanthera pavonina. Next base: position 43,013,695 of record JAIVEN010000001.1, on the reverse strand, counting down.
AAATTACATCATTCAATAAGTTATTTATTATTTTTTTTAATTCTTACACTAAAATCTTAAAAAATAAATAAAATAAGACGGAATGAGTAATATAAAAAAAGCACTCATTAATTATAAATTGTTAACATTAATAACTTTCACATTAATAATAAATCTACCCTCAACCTACCTCTAATTAAAAAAAATAATAAAAAAGCTAACTTCAGTTTTGTAAATCAAAAAAGAAGGGATCGAGTTATTGGGTAAAAGTGAGTTGGAGGTCAAACTTCATTTTCTTAAAAGATTGTTTATCAAGTGTCAAACACACCTTATCATAATCATTGGTTGAATACCACAGTTTAGTTTTAAAAATGATAAATCAAACAGGCACCAAAAAAGGTTATCTGCACAAATGTAAAATTTTAAAGCTCGAAAAAATTATCTGCATAATTTATAGGTCAAAGTTAAGGGTTATGTATACTTTAGTGTTTTTTTTTTGAAATATCTATATGATTAATAATTGAAGAACGATTAATGGTTGGTCAGAACACGTTTATTTATTATATTGTCAGAATTATCTTCAGACATTATCTCTAATCATTTTGTTTAATAAAACAAGATCACTATTAAAAAATCTTTTCTAAACTAACTTTTTTAAAATAATGTGTCATTGTGCAGGGGTACGTTGTTGTTTTTCATATTATATATATAGAGAGAGACACACACACATTATAAGATGCATATTGAATAGACAAGTAGAGGGAAACAAGGCTATGATTGGTGGGTTAGGTAATTGCTGGGAAGGAAGAAAATAAAAAAGGTACTTTATATTTGAAGTAGGAAATGATCAGTGTTATATATGTTATCCTATCTATCCATTCGAGGCCAGCTCATTCCAAAACCCATTACAACACGTGATCGCACTTTGACGTTACACAAACCAAAGCTAACATTTTTAGATGTTTAAATTAATGTTTTGAACGTTATATTCAATATCATAGATATTATATTCGAATTATAGAAAAAAAAATATAACATTTTCAAACGAAAACTAAATTAATCATTGACGCCCCGTCATGAGGCAAAGTTTGAGGGAATAATTGGTTTTGTATTGCGTGCAAGATGTGTTTGGTTGGGAGGGCTGCATGAGGTTCCATTTGGTTGTGCCATGAAAAAGAAATCAGAATCGAAAAAAATGTGTGCAATATCTATTATGCCCATGAAATCGTTATTTAATAGTATTTATTTATTCAATAATAAAAACATAAGCGTCAATTTTTATTCCTAAATTTTTTTATTCTGCATTCTCCATCTAGTCCTTTATGTAAATTACCTTTTAAAAAAATTTTATGACATCAAATATAAATTATTTTGTAACAGTTTTTGTGAAATATAGGTTATTTTATTCTAAAAATGTCCTTCCTATTTATGAAATATTAATTGCTTTAGAGAATATTTCCTCCAGCTCTATTCATAAGAACATTTCCCTAAGGTTTTCATGATTCTTATTATAAGATCCTTTGAAATTGTTTGAAGTATTAACTTATAAGAGAGAGTACGTGTTTTTAAAATTTGTGATATTTATTAGATATAAAGATAAAAACCAAGATAAATTTTTAGTGATATGAGTAAGTTTTTTAGTTTCAATCAGATAGATAATTAAAAGTATCAAGAGCGCAAGAAAGTGAGTACTAAATGGGATGGTCGACATGGTATAATAATAAATAAATAAATATAAGCAAGAACAAGGTAACTTGGATGTGAAGGGCAGAAGGTGAGTTGAGTCAAAACTAGAAGCATGATGAATGTTGCCTGTTTGAATGTTTGATACGAGCAGTGGTGGCTGGGTACTGATGACAGAAGTGTGGGGAAGGCTGGCTAGCCAGCTCAAGAATCTTCAGGTGCCGACACATCTGGAATTAGTGAGCTGAATATATAATAATTAATGACACGAGCATGAATAAATAAATAAATAAATAGTGAATATATCAAATTGCTATAGTGTAGTCTCTATCATGGTTCTGAAACAGTAACACTTGACAGAACTGTGCACGATAAATCATGCGGGACATTGAAATATTATATCATATTTTCTGAAAATTAATAAATGCATGGATTTATTAGATGGTGACGTATAGTGAGAGAGTATATTTGTAATTTTGTATCTTCATTTCCACTCATGCCAACATTTCTCATTGATGATTCGGCGTATTCTTTGGCTGATTTTGTGCCAAGAAATCGATTTCCCTTATATATATATATATATATATATATAAAGTGTTAAGATAGGAAAATATTACGTGTATGTTTGGACAAGTAAAGAAAAGTGATTATGTGATTTATAAGTGATTATGTATTGAAGTCGATAAATAAAAGGAACATTTTAATAAGTACTCATACCTTAAATAAGTATTTACAGAATAAATTAATTTTTTCTGTATATGATAATAACTTATTTTCTCATAATTACTTATTTCATTTTTTTTCTCATTATTTACCTAATAATTACTTATACCCCAATATCTAAACCCTTTTTTTTTCTCAAAATTACTTATGAGGTAAAAATATCCCAACACAAATCACTTTTGACATAATCACTTATTTTTATAATTATTTATCTTCATAATCACTTATACATAATTAGTTAAAAACACACCCTATATATGTTATATATATATATATATTTGAGAAAATAACATTTTATGATGAAAACATTTCAAAATGACATAAAGAGATCATGATTTTAAACTAATCAAAATTTTAAATAGGAAATTATCTAAATATTCTTCTTAAAAAATTTGACACTCGGTTCCGATTATTTATTACTCAGTTTTCATGATTTAACACTAAACTACTTTGATTTTACATTGAACACATTATAATCACTAAAGAATTTAACTGATCAGTCTCAAAGTTTGACATTCAGCTCTTACTATTTACTTCTCAGGTTTCATGATTTGACACTGAACTTCCTCAATTTTACACTGAATTTCCTTAATTGAATTTTTTCATTACTATAATGTGTTAAGTGTAAAGCCAGAGTAATTCAATATCAAATTATAGAACATGAGTAGTAAAAAGTGGGAGTTAAATATCAAACATTTTAACAAGAACATTTAAATTATTTCCTCTTTAAAATTTGGATAAATTTAAAACCATGGTCTCTTTTTATTATTTTGGAATGTTTTAATTTTAAAATGACATTAATTAAATATTTTGGTTATAAAATGTGCCCCCAAAACACACCCACACACACATATATATAAATATATAAAGTGGCGATTTTTTCCCTGAAAATCATTCTCGTGTCCTAAGTAGTAAGGGTATGCACGGGTTTTGCTGTTTAATTCTTGACGGTGAAGGCTGGTGAACCGTGTTTGGGATCAGCCACCATGTCTTAAGTATTCAATTTGGACTTGTTTCATTCCCTCCCTGGAAAAGACATTATTAGTATGCTGGAATACGGAGACCAGGTTTGGTTCTCACCAAGAAAATGAAAAAAAACTAAGACTAGGTTTGATTGATTGGTTGGAGTTTTATAAAAAAAAAGAGAGAGAAATCTTATGTAATATATTTAATACATATTATCCAATCTTTTTTACGTAACAAAAGTAACCTTTTAATGGAAACATATTTTTACATTTTCTTTGCACTTTTCATTTCTTTTAAAAATATTCATTCTTACGAAGCATAACCCAACTAAGAGAATCATCGTATAAGTTTAAAGCAATGCCCATATTAAGCAAAACTTTGAATACCTTTCAAGATATCCTGACAATTTTTTATAGTTTTAGTCAATTGCTGTTAAATTTTATGAGCTTAACGAAGATTATTGTTTAGTTAAAAAAATTCATTATTGATGTGAAAATTTTGTTAATTTGTAAATATTTTTGTAAGTGCTTTTTAAACTATAAGCCCTATTTAGATCCTAATAAATTTTCAAGATTGCCATAAACTTTTTGTTATAAAAAAATTGTCGCTCAATAATTATGAAATATAGAAAAGTTCTATAGAGATGTACTTTTGAATTGGAAATGAATTACAGGACGGTATAGCCTGCCCCATGTATAAAATATTAATGGATAAGCCGTCCAAGATTACATCCCATTATTTAGCCCTTCACTTAACACAAAAAATTAATAAATTTAATTTAATTTAATGGCAAAAATCTTCTACTTTTTTTTGCCAACAAAGTATATCGAGAAAAAGACAGTTCAGGATCCACATCTGAAAATATTCCCTTTCAAAGATCTAATTTAAAAATTCAGTATTTCCATAAACTGAATTCCCAACTCGAGTCAGTTAAATTTTTCACTGGTACTGTTTATTTGTCAATATTTTCTTATAAAGGTCCTAAACTGTCTTTTTCCCAATATATATATATATCACTATCCCACAGAGAATCACAACTGCCATGGTGGGTCATCTAGCTCAGCACTTTGAAACCCTACCAAAATTTTATATGAGTAATTTTCAATACACACACATTGACTTATTTATTTGGTTCATGCGATGGAAGACAAATGGAACAATAAACAAAGTATTAATGCATATACATTCCTTTGCCACTCGTTTATTTTCATAATTAATAAATATTTAATGTTTCTATAATTAGAACTTCGTTCTTATTATTGAATATATTGATCATTTTCCCCCTATTTTGATATTGCTTCTGACTTGAAAGTGATACAGTTTTCTCCAATGATCGAGTATTGACTCAAACAAAACTAAGAACTGTATCTGTTTTTTAAAAAATATATATCAATATATTAATAAAACTTATAAGAAGTTGCACTTTTTCATAAACTCTTAACAGAGCAACTCATTTTGAGCTTCGTTAATTTATCATTTTAAAATTTATTGATTTTAAAAAAGTTGTATTCGCCAACACCCCAAAATCCGCGAGACTTCAACTTTGTAGTATACACATGAATTCAAATATATGCAATATAAAAATAAGCTTTTAATTCTTGTGCGATAGATAAGTTATAAAAGATTATAATTAAACCATTTATATTAAATAAGAAAAATTTATATTTACTGCAAAGAAATCAAATCCATTATATATAATAGCGTAGTGCAAATGAGTCAGAATCATCTGAAGACTATTTTTATAATTCTTAACTTGCAGAGTGAGTAACATCTGTTTATATTAAAGGTCAATATAATTATACTCTTTTGGTTACTTCAATTAAATAATCAAACGGATAAGATAAGAATTTTAGAAAAATGTTGGGCTAGCTATTCTTTTTGTCAATATTTTTTTTATTTATTTTTCTATGATAATGCGGCACTTCAATGAAAAGAATATATAGAATGGTTTAAGATTGGTTCTCAAGCTATCTCTTCGTGGAAACTTTTTGTACGCATATTATACAAACGAACTTTAAGAAATTCCACAATAAAAATGTATTAATTGCACCTTTAACTACACTTTGACCAAACAAGAATAAGTTTTGGGTCAAGAATTTAATCACAACATTAAAATTAGAATAGTTTTAAAAAAAAACCAGAGTTAATAAATTAATTCCCCTCTATGACATATAGATGCAAGTGCAAGTATTCGATATGAAACGATGTAATATGTTATACACCATAAATTTTAAAATTTTAAGATACAGATATAAAATATATATATAATTATAATTTATGCATATATTTAACAAGTTAATATATCAAATGTAAAAAAGTATTAAAAATTTGAGTTTTAAATAAATATTTTAAAAGTAATATGAAGACACCTAAAATAAGACACCAAAAATTGAATGTTCCTTTAAGATTTAAGTAATTTTGAAATTTTGTGAATAAGAAAAATAAGGATACATTTATTATACATATTATAAAGTATAGTATGAGTATTATATATAATATGTATGAGATATGTGTACGTTTTTTCTTTTTAAAGTATCAATGCAATAGAGCTTCTTCTATTTCCATATATAGAGCATATTTTAGAAGTTTTTAATATATTTAAAATATAAGTCATTTTACAATACTTAAAGTGTATTAAATTCCTTTTTCTCATTTTATCTAAAACATTTATGATAGAAAAAAAGGAATTGAATAAGATATAATTTGAATGAGGTTACAGTGTAAGGATAATATTAGAAATTCTGTTAATTTTTTAAATTCTCAATAACTCTAACTAACTTCAACTAATTTTCTTAACTAGTTTAAAATAGTTAAAAGTGACTTGGGAGTAAAGGAAGTAGTAACTACAATATTTGTAACAAATTTTTATCCACGCATAAAATCTTAGACATGTGGGAGAAACAAAATGAAAATACACCATCATGAATAATTTTCATGTATGATGGTTGTTGAGATAGATTTTCTCATCAATTTTCTTGTAAACCTTTAAAGTTTTTATGGAGTTTGATCCTCCACAACTTTTCCTAAGAAAACTGTGCTATTGTGTGTGGCTACTAAGTACATACCTACATATAGTTCATATATTGATACATCATTTTCATCCTCCATGGAGTTTCTCACACATGGACAATGCTTTTATTTTTATTGCGTCTAAAACACACAGGCCTCATCTTTCATACAAAAGTAAATGCTAAATGACAAACCCTCCGTATACCCATAAAAAAAAAAATACTCTCTCCATTTCTTAATATAAGGGATAAGAGATAAAATCACGTAAACTAAAAAAATTAATAAATTTATTAAAAATATAAAGTAATTTTTAAAAATATCTTTATTTAATATTAATAATTCTTTCATCATATAATTAATATAAATAAATTATATTAAAAATATATCATCTTAATTAAAAATATTTTTAAAAAAATTATTAAGTATATCAAATAAATTTTAAATATTTTTATATTTTAAAATATGAAAATTCTATCAATTATTTTTTATATTAAATAAAGGAGGGAGTAAATGCTACCATAAATTCACCTTTGATGACTTCTAGCGTTAAACCTTGACTTTTGCTACGCAAAAATTAATGCTACCATAAAATCAACTCTTTAAATTAATTTCTTTTAGTAATATAAATCTCCCTAAATGTCATAATAGTACGGCAAATGCTACCAATCTAAGAGTATAGAGCAGTAGGGTACTGACTAAAAGGTACTCCTGGCGTTTGTAAAAATCACTTTCTCTAATATATAAATAGTATTTTAAAAATTTACTTGAATTTATTTATATGGTCTCGTATTATTTTTTATTAAAGTATTTTTTTATTTTTTATTTAATAATTTTTTATTTGATAAATTATTTCATTTTTTAATAAATAAGGGTAAGATTAAAAATTTATACTATTATTTTATAAATTTAAAACTATAATTATGTCTTCTTAATATCAATGTAATAAAAAATAACATCTTATAAATAAAATTAAAAAGAGTATTGTTTTAGGTTTTTCTTAAATATGATAGAAATTATTAAATGAGTTAAGTTGTTATAAAATTTAATAATACTTTCCTAAAATACTCATGATTTAAATTTATTTTACGCATACTAAAATAAAATTAAAAATATTAGTAAGAAATAAAATAATAAAAGAGTAATTAATATTTTATCAATATTATTAAGTAATAAATATTATAAAAAATCTTTAAAATCCTTAAAAAAAAGTCTCTACGAACCAGAAGGAGTACATTCCTGACCCTTGTTCCAATCTTGTATATGTAGACCGAGTAGGCCTCATACGTGGAGCACAAATAAAAATATAGCTTTTTATTTTTTCTATTTTATATAACAACAACACATTAACATATATTCCCTCCAATCTATAAGATATTTCTAACCAATCTTATATATTTAAAAGAATTTTATTGTATTTTTAAACTTTTCAAGAGTAAAAAATCTTACTTTAACCCCTATTTATTTATTTTTATTTACAAGACTAATTATTAAGTAAATAAATTATAAAAAAAATAAATAAGTATATGACACCTTATAATATGAATCCAAAAAAAGAAATCTCTCAAAACACTTTATAATATAAATAAGTGAGAGTAATTCCCATAGACAGCCTTAAACGATTTCTTTCCGGTTAGCAGTTTTATTTTCAATTTCACTGGGGTGTTATTCGTATTTTTAATAGAACTTTAACGAATGTGTGTATGCTCTCAGAAACTGATGCATTTCAGAAAGTAAAGTATTGTATTGCTGTGAAAGAAACCAGGCACATGACTTTTGTTCAGCGTTAGGGGATGCTACTATGTATGAACTATTCTTTTATCCAAATAAACAAGCACACTGGTCCTTCCAACATCCTCAGATTACTTGATAAAGGAATTAGCATGCAATAAGTTCATTAATTTCTTAATCAGTCTTTACAATTTAAGAATCAAGAACTTAATTTACTCGATTCTTATTTATATAAACTAAATAATTTTGGGGCTAATGAACAGAATTATACCGAAGCCAGTAAGTTGTCAATCGTATCAACGAGCCATCAACCCCTTGTGATGATGTGCAGTAGCGGTAGTAAACTTGCAGAAAATTACAAAAGGCGTAATAATAAAAAAGCAAGTACATTATTTCTGAGTTTCACTTAGACTCCTTCCGGTTAACAAAAGAGCTAAAAAGGGAGGGGGTAACTTCTACAACTTTTCTAGTTCTACGGATAATCCCAAACTAACAGAGCATGCTACTTACATCAAGGCTTCCTGGACATAATGTACATATTACCCAGACCAAACAAGTTGAGATACATCATGTACAGCTACCTAATCCGGATGAAGAGTGATTAATATCAACCTGACATACAAGTGAAATGGTGAAGATCAATCAGTTATGTGAAATTTACAGGTAGGTTTATGGTTCAGACCTTCAAGAAGAAAAGCCAGCTTCCATTGCTCGTAAGATTGGACCAGTATCGAATCTGAAGTTCCTAAAGCTCTTGCCGGGCCCCACGTCAATAGAGTGAGAATCAGACTCAGGTATTGCTGGTTGGCTGTCCATTGTCATTGAGCTACTTCCACTAGAACTGTTCTTCGCTTTCCACACACAAATTCCTTGACAAAAGCGGCAGCTTGTCAGTAATCACCAACTAATATAAAGAAGCGTAATTGAAAATTCTACGAGGATCAAACAAGAAAATGCATTACAGTACTTGAATTTAAAAAATGTAACTTTACAAAGGGCGTTTTCCTTTTGATTGTAGCTGGTAAATATGCACAGGTCTCTAGTTGACTAAAACCTATATTGGCATATCACACTTCTCAAATCTCATATCTATACCACAGATGAGATGTATGAAACTGCCGCACATAAAAGCTGCACAAACATCATTGATCCAGTTGATGGAAACTAGTAGTCCAGTGATATAACACATGAGTTTCAGTAAGTAGTCAGTAACTAGACTTAGAACTTTGAGACATTAAGAACTTTCATGCCAACTACTTTCGGAAGCTTGCTGTCACCAATAAGATACCAGATGTAAACTACCAAAATTAGCAAGAAAAAAATACTTGCCTTTAAGAGGCAAATCAGGTCTTGGTGGTACTGGAGATGGATGTGATGAGATCCAAGTTTTCAATGATCTGCACATGTAGGCACATAATCTTTTTCGCTTTGACAACAAAAGGGTTGACCACCAAAATCATCAAAATTATATTTACTTGCACTCACCCTAGGAAAGGGGCTACCATGTAAAGCTTGAGGCCAGTGATCCCACGAGAAATAACTTCATCACTAGCTGGCTGAAGTTCATCAAGCCGCTGCCATGCAATTTCCTACATGCAGGTAACAAATAATTCTCTCAGCATTTGATCACCTACAAAGTTTATATCCCTTTCAGGATAAACCACATGAAGATAATTTCATGACTCCTAGACCTAGGAACCAAGAAAAGCAATCATGTGTAAACCCTTTGTGGTCACAGGACATATTCAATGGAAACACAGGGCAAGAACCAAATTATGCCGGCCAAAAATGAATATAGATCCAAGCTTTAAAAGTTAACAAACAGTGTAAATTAACTGATTTAACAAGGTTAGAATGAAATGCTATAGTCCTCACCATTCAACAACAGCTGCTATAATTATCACACAATATTCAGTTAATAAAAATAATAATTACAAAATAAATGCAACATACATGTCTTTATTCAAAGATTACATTAAAGTAAACCAGGCCAGCATTACATATTTATCTTGTTCCTTTCATGACACGACTATTTTGAGACTTAAAACAAAATCTCTCCACCAGACTTCAAAGTAGAACTCGAGGCACAAAAAGGGGGGAACCCATTACCAAGTTACAAAACTAATTTCACTTAAATTTATTTGGGAGTATATGCATGTGCTCCCAAATTAAGAAATATTTCAACCAAATTGAATCGGACTATAGTCGAATAAATATTAAGAATATATCTGAGAATTCTGAAAAACTGAAATTTAGAACTTCTGTGTTATCAATTAATAATAATTCAATTCAATGTTAGACACATTGAAACTTCTAAAATAAATTTATTCACAAAAAGAATCACATACGCTGATCTCTTTTTTGGTAAGTGGGGCAAAAGGTGTATCATCCTTCACGCCAGCAATGATGTAAAGCCGCACTCTTTGTTGCCCAAAAATAGCTTCAATGTATTCATCTTTCTTAAGAAGTTTTGAAACATCAAAACCAGTTTCTTCCATGACCTGCATTCATCACAAACAAGCAGTGTAAAGATAAGGCAAGACTCCAGGTAGGGCACAAATTAACCCATTCATACAACTTGTAGTATATCCATAATTATACTAAGGAGGAGCTCAGTATACTATGATCTTGACGTATCATCCCACATACCATGGAATCTCTGGTACCAGAATCAGATAACAGTGTTCTACATGCTTTTATAAGAACATGACAGGCATGTGGGATAACACCTCCTAAATTTGTTATGAATGGGTAAATATCATTCCTATGCCCACATAAACAGTTGGCCCAATCCATTGAGCATATGGAAAGAGGGCCACACACACACACAGAGACAGCTCCAAAGAAGCTTACTTCTCTAATGGCGCACGCGTGGTCTTCTTCATCTTTGCTCTTTTTGCCACGAGGAAAACTCCAACTTGAACCTTTCCATCCTTTCACTAGCAGGCACTGTCGATTGCAGGCGTAAGTAATATGACTCAACCTACCAATATATGAATCTGACAAAAACTTTACCAGTTCCTATAAATCCACATGTAAAAGAACTTGAACCAAGAGGAGCAGGTGAAAAATTGTAATATGCAGAAACTTCTAGACATGCCAAATGTGCCTTTTCTGAAATAAGTTACATGCTCTAACTGTCAAACACACACACTGACTTTTCTCAAGTAAAAACTTCAAAGGGCAAACCTTATGTAAGAATATCAACACACAATTGGAAGTGTACTACCATCTGAATATCATCCTAGTTTTGCCTACTATAAAATCATTTTCATCTACAATAAAATACTTGAAAATTTTGATTTGGCACTGTCATCAAAATTCAAAACCTCAGTTATATAGAAAGATTTGACAAAATTTGTGCAAAGATGAAAATCTCAAAATGAAAGCCATTTAGTGCTGCATCTGTGTAAGCTGAGGGAAAACTACTGATCAAGTCGTTATTATTTCCAAATGAATTTCCCATTAGTGTCAGTAGACACTATGCTAGCTACTGTTCTTGATCTCTGTTAGTAACTGACATTCAGAATTCAGTGCTCCCATAATGAGTTGACATAGTTATCAATAGCCTGTTATAGTTCTCACCATAACCTTCAGCAATTTGCGGCAAGCACTTGTTCTAGCTACATGCATAGTATAGCAATTTACTGATAGGATCCTTATGCATTCATCTCCTATTATTACTTGTAGGAGAAAGAACCAAGCAAGAACAGAGGATGCGTCTATTGTCCTTCAAAGGCATTAATTTCAGAATAGTTATGTGTGTTATATTCCTTTTTTGTATTGTCAAAAGTTTAGAAGGTAGTTATGTTTGTATGGTGTGTTGGCAATCATTCAAATGATGTGCTGTGTTTAAGTGTTGTGCTGTCAATTATTTAAAAGTCAGTTATGTCATGTTGTTATCTATATGTATCAGACTTGTTTGGTAATGAAGATATGAGAAGTATTATTCAGTTCATTATGGGAGATTTTCCTTTTGGCTTTATTAGATTCTGAAACTCAGATTCCAGTTCTGATGGGCCCAATACTTTCATGGGCCGGGTTTATAAGAGGAATAGAACCAAGGGCCCATCAGATAGCAGAAAGAAGACAAAGGAAGACCCAAAACCTGTTCAGCCGATTCAGTAAGGTCAGTGAGGTGTATTGGCATGGGACCCACCTTGGAGCTTTTCTAGGGCTTTGTGCTGAATGATTGGGATAAGGAATTGTCTAAGTGTTGGCTGCTAGGAGAGTCCTGCCTCTCAAATGTTAGGGAAGTTGTCACCTTCTTCATTAATATATATATATATATTTTTTGCTTTCTTTTATTGTTGAGGGTACTGTAGTTGTGAGGATTAGAGTTTTGTTTATTCATTTCCCTATCATCAGTGGGAAATTTTGTACTAATTCTCCAGTTTATTGGATAATAATATTTGGGTCCCATCAGGCTCTCAATTTAATAAAGATTAATTCCTAAAACCCTATTTCTATCATTCACTCAATTATATTTTTAAATATTGTGACTCTGGGCATGATATCATAGTGTCTAGTGTAATCAGTACAGGAAACAAGCACAAAGTATGCTGTTTCTTTTAAAAAAAGAAAAAAAGGTTCAGCAAAATGGACTCAGTATGTCTAAAATCACCACAACACACTTGCACATAATGAAAAGCATGGACAACAAAGTGAAGAATATATTGCATAGACAAAAGGGAGGAAAAGAGACTTCATCTTCCCCGTGAAGGATTGCCATAAATCACTTTGACACCCTGTAATTTCAGAAAGGCCAACCATATTTCTCATCCCTTATCGTCAACTATAGACAATAACACTGAAAAACTATTCTAGCTGAAGTCTCTAAAAATTTTGAACCAGCCATCATCACATATTACAAGTTTGATAAAACCTAATAGGTACTAGTGATACAAAAAATTGATTTGGAACTCTTAAAAAAGTAAAACTCCTAACACTGTGACCATAGTTACCAATCATGAATACCAGAAAGCGCACACGAACTAAGTAACAAATACTAGTTGCAAGGTAACAAAATCCAAGGCCATAACAGTACCATAAAAAAGGTAAGTCACTGAAAATAAAGAAAAAAAGAGGACACTTGCAAATAAACTTGTCTTGCTAAAGAAAAGCAAATAACCAGTATTGCTGCTAGCATGTATTCCTCAACCAGCTTACCCTTTCATAGGTTTCATCTAGAATTATCGCACCCGTAACTGGAACTCGAACCTTGTAAGACGTGAAGTCCTTGAATATATCATCTATATGAGCCACATAAGGCTTCAAAACATCACAGCTATTAAACACTACTATCTGCTAAGGAAAACAGGGTAGAATAAATAGATATTCGAATAGAAAGAAAGATATAAAACCAAACTGCCTTGATGACTAGCCATTTTTATCTAATGGACACACAACTAAGCCTTTATTCTGTCAATATAACAAATATTGTACAGAAAATTTTCTTTCAATCTCCAGCAGTTGTGTGTTCACTGGATAGCGGGTAGGTATGGCAGTACATAAACCTGATCCTCATCATTGGAAAAATCAATATGTTCATTAGATTCGCATGAAAATTGCCACCCCCAAAAAAATTAGAATCTCATGAAAATGTTGCAGATGCAAATGACAACATTGATCCTTTGCAAATGAATTTCTAGGATTTTGTCAAATAACCAACTTGAACTTTGAACATGTGAAACATTGCCCCTTCCATCTAAAATATAAAATCTATAGCAAGCTACACTATTTGTAAGCCATAAACAGTGCAACTCATTCCTCAAATCCTACACAATACATAGAGAACCTACGTAATTTAAAAAAAAAAAAAACTCAAAAGTGCAGTTGTTAGATTAAGATCTACCCAACTCTGAGTTCAATTAATCCAATTATTTTCTTACCCCTAACTGCAAAGAGAAGCAATTATGTGCAACCTAGTGAAAGTCCAAGCAAGTTAATTGCCAAAATTGAGACCACAAGGATCATAAGTCAAATCGGGTGTGCACAGGTCATACTAAGCTGAACATTGGCCTAGCAGGAGAGAAGAGGAACAAAAGGCCAGTGCCCAGATTTGGTCTGTACCCCCAACTGGCGAATATTTTCTCTTGTTCTGTTGGCTGAAATTATACAAAGACCCCTGAACAAAAGATTTTCATACAAGTCCTCGTAAAACTATAACTAGCCCCTAAAAACAAAAGTTTTCATGTAAGTACCTATAATATTTTCTTTAGAAAAATAAACAAATAAATAAGAGGGCCACACCACTGCAGGGCCAACCTAGAGTCCATCCTGATATGTTTGGGCTGGCTTGACAAGTTGCTGTGTCTCATGCACATGCCCATGCCAAAGGGTCAAAGTTGGAGCAGGCTATTCCATTTTGCATTTTAGCTTATAAAATAAAGGAATAGAGTATTCTTAGCAGATTCCAATATTAACAAGAAATGCTATTATTCTTTTAAAAGGAAGAAAAAAAAAAAGTCATGCCTGATCAAATATCACATACTATTCTTAATTTACTAGTCTATAGCACCAAATCGAAGTAAATATTAGATGGAACAAAAAAAAAATGGAATTTGTAAATTAGAGAGGCAAAAAAAGCTTTCACCAAACAAACAATTTCGAACAAAGATGAGTTTAAATAAAACATTCTCTAAACACCTCATGTTCTTTGAATCTTTGCTTATATTCCTCTATTTTCTAGCAACGACTAGACTAAAGAAAACACTATGCATGGTTATTTCCATGTTTTAAATGAAAAGAGGAACATAATACAGTGCATGAACGAGAAGTTGATAAATTTAAAGCAGAGTTGAGTAAATCATATACAAATAAGAGTGACAGAAAGGACCAGAAGCTCAGAGAAGTAATACAGGATACATAAAGAAGTGAACTCCTTCAGATTGAATGACTTCAGAGATGGATTATTTTCTACAGAATTATCTTCATAAAACCAATGCGCATACTCCACAAGAAATAAGATTCTTTCAAATGATTGAAGGTCTTCCTTGGGCACATTTAATACAAATCGACTGCAACAAATACAACATATAAGAGAGACTTAAAGAATAGTAAAAAACTAACTGATATAGGAAGTAAAAATTACACTCACGAATCAGGGAAAGGAAGACATTGCAATTCAATAAAAATGATACAGAATTATAACCGCTGCATATGCAATTTTAAACTGGATGTCAAATCATCCCAACAAATAAAGTCAAATAATCTATTTTTTAATGGTAGTAACGTTTAAATATAATTGTAAAAAAGACAGCTGAATTTTATAGAAGAACGTTAAGAACAAGAGTAGCCATCTAATTTTGAACAAGAGAGAATTGCTATGCGCGTAAGGCATGTTGACATAGTTGACAACCAAGGGAACCAACAATGATTTGATTGTGGGTGTTCACCCGCGTAGATGGAAGGTGACCACCAGTACAAAAAATAGCACGTCAAGCAACAGAAGGCGGATAGTAAAGCCACTGGAGGTGGACAAGAGTTGAGGGCTTTGGATACTTGCAATAGGCCCTAAATTCAAAAGTTCATGCATCCTTTGTACATGTATCATAAATTAAACTTGCATCCTCAGTATCTAGCACACAAGGCCATCAATCAAGGGCATTCACGACGATCTTTCTGATGAAATTAAGTTAAACAGTAGAATAAGAATAAAATCGACGTCAATAAAAAAAAGGGGAACACCCAGAAAAGCTCCCAATGGTCAATGCCTTTTGCCTAAATCTTCCACGAAAAGAATAGGAACATAGAAAGAAAAAAAAAAGAAAAAGAAAAACGAAATAACAATGACGGACCTGCAGAGATCGTCGAGAAGTTCCTGAGGTGGAAGGCCGTTCTTGGATGGAGCACTCGAAGTGCGGGAAAGATTTGACATTGCTTCCGAGTGTCGAATTCGAACCCTAAAACAAAAATTTCAAAGAAAAAAAAACCGCCAAATGGGTAAGCTTATTCTCTTTTTATCTCTTTCTTTCTTCTCCTGACACAAAAAAAGAGTCAATATGCAGAGCAGCAAATGACGGCATGTCCGAATTGAAATCACTGTCTGTCTAACTTCTCGTCGGCTTCAATATTGAGCCGGGAATGTTCGAAAAGAATGATTCTTAGTCCTGATATTGCTATTCTAGTGAGGGCCTGTTTGGGAGCATAGAATTGGAAATGTGGAAATGTAAAACAATGGGCCTGTTTTCTGGAATTTGCACTTCTGAATGACTATGATAGGGTGGAAATGGAACTCACAGGAAGTGATATAATTAGTAAAATTTTTTAATCCTTTCATATCACAAATTTTATCACTAAATATTTAAAACAGCTACATCCTTAGATTTTGAATTCGAGACACGATGATACATCACAGTTACCAATTGAAGTGCTCAATTAAGTCCATTTTGCTCCTAACAACATCTCAAAATAACATTACTACGTGACATCAAGATGAAAAAAAGTTATAGCTTTTTAATTTTCATTCATACATTTTTTTAAATTCAATTTTTAATAAGAAATACTTAATTATATAAATATTTTGTTAAAAATGTATCATTTTCACATTTTATTTTTCATCAAGCATCATTAATAACTAATACTTACAAGATTTATATTATAGATTTTTAAATATAAAATATACTTAATCATAATTCTAAAGTATAATTCATTTTTTAAATAGAAAATAATTAATTATATAAATATTTTGATAAAAACACACTCTAAAATCTTTTAATATAGTCTAAGGTCGCAATCTCTAAAATCTTTTCATATATCATGAGCTCTCAATTTCTAAAATTTTCAATATGCTCTCAATATTTTAATATCTCAAGAAAAAATCTTTGGGGCTAATGAAACTTATGAGACCAAACAAAATCACCTAATGCGAATAATAAAAAGTTTTTAATATACTCTGAAATTTCAATTCCTAAATCAATATACATTAAATGTGCTTTCTTACCAGTGTAAAGTTGGCAATCATATATATTTTGGATAAGGTGGTTGAATCTTTAAAATTTCATTATAAATATAAAAATTATGGCTACACTGGGGTGAGCATAGATTAGATCAGGCCTAGGTTTATACAAACCTAGAGCTTAACTCAACTTTCACCACACCGGTCCTCTTTCATCTTCTTCCTTCATCATCTTCTACTTCCTTTATCATCTTCATCCTTTATTTCAGAGAGGAAGTAGAGACAAATCCAGAGAAGGAGATGGGGGTAGATCAAGATGGGGGAGAGAATGAATGCACATTTGAAGAAAGAGGTCAGCAGCAAAAAAGAGAAGAAGAGATAGAGAACAAAGAGGTTGGGATTTGGAAGATGAAGAGAAAAATCTGCAGTGCGGGTGAAGGCAAATATGAGAATGTGAGACAAAAAATAAAGGTAAGAGGTGAGAGACTGGGAAAGAAATCAAAGAAAATGAGAAATTCTAGATTAGAATGTTTAAGAATGTGAATTAGCTGTTTTTTTATCCCTCTGACCCTGTTCTTGACCCATTGGGGAGACAAGGTATATGTTTTTTGTACCCATTATCACTCGTTTAGGAATAATCAATTCATGGGGTGGATGGAGTATCAGAAGAGCAACTATAACAAATCTAGGTATTTGGAGTTATGGGAAAAGAACATTCTGAAGAATTCGTGGACAACTAACTTACTTAAACTAATATAGGGAAAAAAAAAGAACAGGCTGCTATGAGTTTTTCTAACCAATGCTCAAATATGCTATTTCATTCTTGCCACAATTCTTGTACCTATTGTAGTGGATAAGGGGTGGAGCAGTAGAATGATAGATACCATCAATAACTTTAAGAAGCACTGCGTTCACTAGGGAATACTGGTTCTGCGTACCACTTTCAACAACTTTAGAAAGCACAACTCCTAAAAGTGAAACCTTAAGTTGATTAGGAAAGGTATATGACCACTTGATCCATTTACAAAGGTTCAGATTTTCAAATATACCTTCTGTTGTTGGACTCGTATGGTGCTTACTTTTTCCCTTTACTACCTGTAGGATGTTTTCATACATTTTCTTCAGTTTATCAAACCTATGGTTTGGTTTTTCAAATTTATGGTTTACTTCTTCTCCATATTGCTTCATTTCAATTATCAGATATTGAGGCACTTACTCAACATATTCTCTGCCTTAGAAATTTTTTGGTATGGTGGAAATTAGACTTTGATATCAAATAATATGAATAGAGGTACGAGTAAAATAGAGAGAAAGAGGGTAGACAAAAAGGAAAAAGAAAAGAAGGACTCAGAAGGGAGATAAAGAAAATATAAAGGATAAATAAAAGAATAGGGGAGGAAATATAAGAACTTTAGGGAGAGGAATATCATTGAAAAAATTTCAACTCAACAATCAAAGTCTGAATATAATTGAATAATGAAACTCTTATTTATAAAGCTTAAATCTTAATTCTATTAAAGTTATAAGATAAAATAACTTTTTTCAATTTATTTTAAATCTAAACAAAAAATAAATCTTAATTTAAATAACTAAATTCTATGAATAAATAAAAAATAAAATCTAAAAGTTAATAAATTCAAAATAAATTAAATTAAATCAAAAAAGTAATCTACATATCCTAACAAGATGTTTATATTTAAAATTTTAATTATTTAAAAATGACAAAATATACTTTTGGTTTCGAGACATGTTTCTATTTCATCCTTTTAATTTTATTAAATTTTATTTTAATCATTTAACTTTAAAAAAATAGTGAAAAATTCCTAATTACTAACACCACTTCACAAATACTAAAATGATCTTCTCAATAATAAACATCATCCGTTGTAGAAAAAAAAAGTCATCATATTAGAATATAGATGAATATTTACCAAAAGAAATTATAGATAACAAATAAAATAACAAGTATAACTTTGAAAAGGAAGAAATGCTTCGATGGAGCAACAGATGAACTTGTTCCCCAGTAATTTTACACCTACTGTTTAGATGCCATGTCATCAATTACATAATGTTTAAATCACTAGCAATTCGACTCAGATTAATAGAGCTCAATGTGATTTCCAAGTATCACATGGTTTGATTAGAAAAAAAAAATTCTATTGAGTGTAACAGGGATGAATGGTTGAAAAATCCCCAACTCAAAGTTAACAAATAGAGTTCTATTTTCTACGCATGTCTGTGTTTTATAAGACTCATGAGACTTGCAAGTAAAACCCGCATTAAAAAGCCGTCTCAAATTTGATTACTTAAACATCCACAAACAAATCCTCTCATTTATTCTTTTTTTCAAATCTAGTTTTCATTAAGAAGAAGCAATCATCGCATCCCTTTAACTTTTTGCCAATTCAGCCTTTTTTTTCCTGCCCATAAAGGTTTTAGAGATCTCTCTTTACCACGTCCCACTAGATTTTTCCTCCTCCCTCTTCCAAGGCACAACATAATTGCCCGCATTCCAAAAAACAAAAGACAGCAGGCAATCTACAGCTCTGTCAAAACAACCCTCATAACATAATCTTTTAGGAAAATATAAGCTGGCAAAAAAGAAAAAAAAATTCAACTGCTTATAGTTGCCTCAGATGAGGAGACAATGATAATCTAGGTTGAAGCAGACCCTGGAAGCAACTCTTGGAATCTCTTATTTACTTCAATAGCAAACTGATTTTGCCAAATATAATGATGCAGGCATTTCTTCTCAGACCAAACCGATGGCATGGTTCAGCCATGCACACAGGTACTATTTGTAAAGACGCTTCAGTAAAATTTCAGCTTGAAGAAAGTTTTCAAGCTTATACGTCTTGAATTGAAGAGAGTTTAAAGGATTAAAGAAGACCAGGAATGTGAATTATACATTTGGCCAATCATCGCACAGTCCGTGTCGTAAATACATGCAAAAAACTACTTACTACTTGGCAGCCAGTGTCCAGAAATTCAAAAGAAAGGATGGTGAAGCGGCAAACCAACTCATAAATGCCATGGCTGTTGCTATCTCAAATCTGCTGCAATGATTTTCAGCACAATCATTCAGATCATTGCCAATAAGGACTGTAATACCAGCAGAAGCACAAGAGGCAGCAAATGTGAGTGTTGAAGTAATCTGCAGTAAAACCAAAAAGGAAAAATTCTTTCAGGTTCACCATAAAAGTATGTATAATTTAATATGCATCATCACCAATCATCAAATGCCTAATTTTCTCTTCAATCCCTCTCCATTTTTGGGAGAATTGTTTTGGTGGAACCTAGGTTACATACTCACTTCATTTTTATTCTGTCATATTCACTTTGTTTCCCCAAAAAGGTAATGTAGATTTTACATCAAATTTCCATTTATCCCAAAATCATTCAACTCAGCTTCACCTTAAGTAAAGCTCTTTCTTTTTAGTTATGAAAAACACTATATATGTTGTAATTCTACATTCATTTCATGGGTTCTAGAGTCTATCTACCAAGAACGCTATAACAATATCAAAAAATAATGGTTTCTAAATTAACTTCCACTCTCCACTCTACACACAACAAAAATGTAAATAGTTTTCAGTTATTTATGCATGCTTGCATTTTGACGAGGTATATTTGTGTGCAAGTAACCTTGAGGAGCTAAAATCAAAGCACACAAGCAGTCTAATATCAAGAACAAGTCTTTATCAAGATAGTCGTAATGGTAATGTCATGCGCCCAAAAAAGAAAAAAAGAATAGTGTATCATTGGTGATGACTGATTAGTTAGGTTGCCAGTCAGACTAATCATATTGGGTGTAGTTATTGACTGACCTACCCAGTAGTACATAAAGGGTTATTGACACATAATAAATAAATGACATGTGACATACATATGGTAGTTTAGTTTGTTATGTACCATTATAATAATTGTACTGTTATCATTATGACTACCAACAACTATAGAAGGAGTTGTAGGGGGTTGGACTCAGTATTATATTGACTCTTGTGAACTTAACTCAGATCTCTCTCTCTCTCTCTCTCTCCCTCTTCCTATCTTTTCTATTCAAAACATATTAGTGGTATCAGAGCCACTTCCCTTAGACCATAACTGGGACAAAAACAAGAAACCAAATAGCTATGCCGGAACTAGAGAATCATTTGGAGCAAAGGATTGCACAATTGGATCAGAGATCATTTCAGAAAATGGTGACTTTGCAAGAATTAATACAAGGCATTTCTGCGCAATTGCAAGGGGTAATGCAAGAACGGGAAGTGTTTGTCAATGACAGACCCAATGATAGACATTGGCGAGATGGAAGAAATAGGCAAGAATAAAGGATTGATGGTCGAAACAGACAGGAATAGGGGGCTTATCAGTTACCCACGCGCTTCACGAAAATGGAATTTCCAAAATTCCAAAGAAGTGACGTTCTTCACTAGCTCTTGAAGTGCAAAACTTACTTCGAGTTGGACGAAACACCAGAAGAACTGAAAGTGACTCTCACAAGTCTTCATTTAGATGAAAACGCATTCCAATGGCATCAAGTGTTTGAAAAGAAATTTTAAGGGGAGTTGATTTCATAGGAACTCTTGCATGTTACAACGATGCATTTGACTGTATCACCTACAAGTTGAGACTTCTAGAGAGCTACCTAATTAATGCGTATTTGGCTGGTCTTAAGCAAGAATTGGCTGGCCCAATTCATTTGTTTAAGCCCATCACTTTAATGGAGGCAAGAAGGATCGCCAGGTTACAAGAATTGAATATTCAAAAGGATTTGAGCAAGGCATCTATCGAGAATACCAATGGGGGTATTGTTGGTAGTGGAATACATGTGGTGGTTGGCCAAGTTAGGTGGAAAAATTTCAAGAATACAGCAATTAGTGGTGGGCCAAATCAACAATTAGTGGTGGGCCCCAGCCACCAATTAGCGGTGGGCCCCAGTTTAAAAATAAGATTAGTGTTGTACAACATAAATCTGGCATGAAACTTAATGTCTTGATGCATGAAGAAATTGAGGAGCGCCGAGCAAAGAATTTGTGTTTCTTTTGCCATGAAAAATTCAAGAAAGATCACAATTGCTCCCAAAGGAAAAAGATGCAATTGCACTTGATAGAGTTTGAGGATATTGAAGAATATAAAGATGAGCAAGACTCAGATTTTGATGTTGTTGAAGATATAGAGAAATCGTGTATTTCCTTGCATGCTATTGAAGGGGAAAACAGTTCTTCTTCTATGCGTGTGCAGAGATAGGTTTCAAAGAAAACAATTCAGATTCTTATTGATTGTGGAAGTTCTCATGACTTTATGGATATCCACACGACAAAGAGGTTTGGATGGAAGGGTGACCAAGGAGGTGAGGTTGAAGCAGCAATTGGTAGGTCTAATGTTACAGTTGCTAGGGGTGGAAAATTGAAGATATGTGGTTGGTGGAAAAATTTTAGATGACAAATGCAAGGTGAAGATTTTTCTGCTGATTTCAAAATTACTGGTCTTAACAACTATGATGTGGTACTAGGGATGAAATGGCTCAAGAGTATTGGTAGTGTGTTTTGGGGTTTCCCATCCCTTACCATGCTTTTCTAGTATAATGGAAAATTATTCAGGTTGCAAGCTAATGCTCCAAACACTTTGAAAGGGGTTGAATCTAAAAGAGTGGTAGAAAATAGAAAGCACCACTGCTGGGCAATTATTTTTATTGCAGCTGCTTAAAAAGTAATGGAGAAGATGTAGAGTGTTTTGCTGTACATACTGAGGAGAATGGAAAGGCTTCCAAACGAATGGTTGACCAGATATAAAGATATCTTTTTTGAACCCAAAGGACTTCCTCCATTGAGAGAAGGTCATAATCATTCCATAATTTTGCAAGAAGGGACTGATCTAGTTAGCATCAGGCCCTATAAATATCCATTAACTAAAGGTGTTATAGAGAAAATAGTGGCAGAATTATTGCAATCTGGGGTGATTCAGGAAAGTTCATCTCCATTTTCTGCTCCTGTTGTGTTGGTGAAGAAAAATGATGGATCATGACAATTATGCATTGATTATCGAGAGTTAAATAAGAAGACTATTAAAAACAAGTATCCCATTCCCCTTGTTGAAGAGTTGTTGGATGAATTATGTCAAGCAAGGCTGATTACTAAGCTGGATTTAAGGGCTAAGTATCACCAAATTAGAATGAAACAATGTGACACCTATAAAACTGCTTTTAGAACACATTCCAGTCACTATGAGTGGTTGGTTATGCCCTTTGGCTTAACCAATGCTCCTGCTACATTTCAAGGAGCAATGAACAATATTTTTAGACCATTCTTAAGGAAGTTTGTCCTTGTTTTCTTTGATGATATACTGGTGTACAGTTCCTCTATAGAGAACACCTAAGTCACTTGGATGTTGTGTTGAAAATTCTAAGGGAAAACTACTACTTTGTGAAGGAAAGTAAGTGTACTTTCACTGCCACAAAGGTGGAGTACCTTGGGCACGTCATTAGTGATGGGGGAGTAGCTACAAATCCTCAAAAGGTTAAGGTTGTTAAAGAATGGTCAATTCCTTCTATTGTGAAACAGTTGAGAGCTTTTCTTGGTCTAGTAGGGTACTACAGATGTTTTATTAAAAGTTATGGTGAGATAACCAAACCTCTGAATGATTTACTCAAAAAGAATAGCTTTGAATGGTCAAGAAATGCAGCTGAAGCATTTGATAAGTTGAAGAATGCACTAGTTACAGCCCCTGTCCTTGCATTGCCTGATTTTAACAAGATGTTTGTGGTAGAAACTGATGCTTGTGGCACTAGTATTGGGGCTGTCTTGATGCAACAGAACCAGCCATTAGCTTTTTTCAGTAAAACTCTGGCTCCTAGGCATCTTCATTTATCAATTTATGAGAAAAAGTTGTTGGCTGTAGTGCAAGCAGTGTAACATTGGAATCAATACTTCAAGAGAAGACGATTTATCATCAAAACTAACTGACAAAGTCACAAATATTTGTTGGATCAAAAACTAAAGACTTCATTTTAGATGTATTGGGTTGCTAAACTAATGGGTTATGAATATGAGATCCATTATAAGAAAGGGAAAGATAATAGTGCAGCTGATGCTTTATCTGGGTTGCAAGGGCCTCAAATTTTCATATGGCTCTCTCTACTACTTCTTTGGAGCTTTTGGCTAAGATAGAGAAGAGCTGGACAGAAGATGTTAATTTGAGAGGAGTAATCTCTCCTTTAGAAAAGAATCCACATAAGATGTTAATTTGAGAGGAGTAATCTCTCCTTTGGAAAAGAATCCAGTTAACTCTGGAAAATATACCTGGGATGACAGGTGCTTGAGAAGGAAGGAGAAGTTAGTTATTGGGGACAACCCTTCCTTGAGACAAGAATTGTTGGAACTGATGCATACTAGCCCTCAAGGAGGTCATTCTAGGATCATTGCTACATACCAGCGGATGAAGACCTTGTTTTGGTGGAAGAAGATGTTCAATGATGTCAAGGACTTCATTAAAAATTGCGATACATGTGCCAGATGTAAATCTGAAACTATAGCAATTCCAGGGTTATTACAGCCTCTTCCAACTCCTAGTAGGATTTGAGAAAGTATTACCATGGATTTTATTGAAGGATTACCTAAATCCTATGATAAGGACACAGTTTGGGTCATTATTGATAGATTGAGTAAATATGCTTGTTTCTTGGCTCTTTCTCACCCATTCACAGCAGCTACACTTGCTCAGTACTTTATGGATCACATTTATAAACTACATGGTGCTCCAGTAGAGATTATAAGTGATAGAGATTCAATTTTCATAAGCAATTTTTGGAAGAAGTCCCTAAGGGTGCTTGGTGTTCAACAAAAATTGTTTTCTACCTATCATCCACAAACGGATGGGCAATCTGAAGTTCTTAATTGATGTTTGAAGACATATTTGAGATGTATGTGTTGGGAAAAGCCAAAAGACTGGAGTAAGTGGTTACCTCAAGCTGAATGGTAGTATAATAAAACCTGTGTGAACTCGGAAAATTCTTATTGAAAACTGGCACTGGAGAAGGCGTACATAAATAAAGAATTGATAGCATAATATTCAGCTATCAAATCCCTAAGATAAAGCAGAAAATAAAACTAGTAAAACCTAATTATTTGTTATCCCAAAAAATCATGGATATATTGAGACAGAGAATAAATAATAACGGCTAGAATATAAAAGTAGATAACCCTAGATACAAGAGTAGGTGGGCTGACTAGAAATCCCTAGATAGACAAGCCTAATTAGGTACGGTAATCTCCAACACTCCCCCTCAAGCTGGTGAATATAACTCTAGCATTCCCAGCGTGCAACTTAACTCATCAAATCTGCTTCTTGATAAAGCCTTTGTAAGAAGATCAGTAATTTGTGATTGAGAATTGATATAGCTCAAACTAATGATGCCTTCTTGAATTTTCTCCTTCATAAAGTACTAGTCAATTTCCACATGCTTTGTCCTATCATGATGAATAGGATTGTGCACAATCTCTATTGCTGATTTATTATCACACCAAGTCTGAACTAGTGACTGCAAATCTATCTTTAACTCTTAGAGTAATCTAATCAACCACACACCTTCACAAATTCCAAGTGCTAAGGCGCTATACTCAGCCTCTGTACTACTTCGAGCAAAAACAAATTGTTTCTTGCTCCACCAAGTCACTAAATTACCCCATAGGAAAGTACAATATCTTGTAGTAGATCTTCTATCTTCTATAGAACCTGTCCAATCTACATCAGTATAGATTTCTAAATTATGTGCGCTATTCCTCTTAAAGAATATTCCTTTTCAAGGATTAAACTTTAGATACCTTAAAATTTTGTACACAGCATCCATGTGTTCTTCTTGTGGTCTACTCATAAACTAACTAACCACACTTACTGGATAGTTTATATCCGTATGAGTATGTGAGAGATATATCAATCTTCCCACAAGTCATTAATATCTTCCTTCGTCAACTAGAACTCCATCCTCTTTGAAGCATGGGAGTAGTTGAGGGCTTTGCACCTAGCATCCCTGTTTCTTTCAACAAACCCAAGGTGTACTCTCTCTGTGAGAAAACAATCCCCTTCTTTGATCTTGCAACTTCCATGCCAAGAAAATACCTTAGTATGCCTAGGTCCTTCACCTCAAACTCCTTGGCTAGTGAGTTCTTTAGATTCTGGATTTTGTCAGTGTCATCCCTTATTAGAATGATATCATCTACATAGACTATCAATTGTTACTTTGCCATTAGCATGTCTAACAAATAGGGTGTAATCTGTTTGACATTGTGAGAAACCATGTTTCATAACAAACTTAATAAATCTCTCAAACCATGCTCGGGGTGATTGTTTTAGGCCGTATAATGACTTGTAAAGTCTACACACAACATTTGATGCACCAAATTCCTTCAACCCTTGAGGAACATCCATATACACTTCCTCTTCTAAATCTCCATTAAGAAATGCATTCTTAACATCTAGTTGATGCAATGACCAATCTAGATTAGATGCAAGAGAAAGAAGTACCTTAATAGTGTTCAACTTGGCAACTGGCGCAAAGGTTTCTTGGTAGTCAATTCCATGGGTCTGAGTAAAGCCTTTTGCCACCAAATGTACCTTATATCTACTGATGCTACCCTCTGGGTTGTACTTGATGGTGAAAACCCATTTACATCCCAGAGTAGATTTCCCATCAGGCAAAATTGTTAGTTGCCAAGTCTGATTTTTCTCAAGTGCTTTGACTTCGTCATCTATTCTATAACGGCTTCTTGATATGATACTGGTAATTTTTCATTAGCTATACTGGACACAAAAACATTAAAATCAGATAACAGATTAGCATAAGAAACAAACTTACTAATGGGATGCTTTGTGCATGATCGTACGCCCTTCCGAATAGCTATCGGCCAACTCAGATTATCAGGAACTGAAGTTAGTTCAGATTCTTGCCTCTGCCTGGGAACATCAAGGGTCATATCATTTGCCACAGATTGTTGCCGCTGCCGTTGATCTACATTCCTCAACCTTCTTGAGTATCACAAGACATTATCCTTAGCTGCAGAATTAGGCACTACTATTTTCTCTGCATTCTCTTCATTGTGTGTAGAAAGATTAGGTTCAGGTGCAGTGGTAGAGGGAATAGAAGATTCAGGTTCGGAGGTACTAAATTCTAAGGCCATTTGTGGGATATTTTCTGGTTCAAGATCTGTGGACAGGTCTAAAACAGAAACAGGTTCAGGTCTGAAATTAGGCAAATCTGGAAGAGAATAAGAAGAATCAGTGGGTATAGTTGGTGATATTTCATTGACATACTGACCTGTGGACAAAAATTCCAATTCCCTATAGTTCTCCCCCCGAATTGAATTTTTGGGGTAATAGGACAGATCCTCAACAAATGTGACATCCATGGAAAAAAAGATTTTCTTTAGGGTAGGAGAGTAGCACCGGTGCCTCTTTTGATTTGGTGAATAGCCAATAAAGATACATTTAAATGATCTAGGGTCAAGTTTGCCTCCCTTGTGATTATGCACATATGCAACACACCCAAAAACCTTATGAGAAATAGATGTAATGAGATGATTATCAAGATAAGTTTCAGAAAATTTTTTACCAAGAGTTTGAAGCTGAAGAATTTTTTAAGGCAATCTGTTGACTAGATAAGCTGCGGTTGAGATTGCTTCACCCCAAAAAATTTTGGCTCACTGGGGTCATAATCAAGGCCCTTGCTATTTCATGTAGCTGCCTATTCTTTCTTTCTGCAACTCCGTTCTGTTGTGGGGTATAAGTACAACTAGTTTGATGAATTATGCCATTCTCATTAGGTACTGAGTAAATTGTGAACCAAGGTACCCTCTCTCATAGTCACTTCGGAGTATCTTAATAGATGTTTGGAATTGAGTTTTTACCATTTGATGGTATTGTGTGAAAATTTGCAGCAGATCAGATTTTTCTTTCATGAAAAATACCCAAGTCAATCTAGTGTAGTCATCAACAAATGTCACAAACCATCAATTTTTAGAAAGAGTTAGAACCTTTTATGGTCCCCATATGTCACTATGAATTGAAGCAAATGGTTGAGAGGGCTTATGTGTTTGTGGAGGATATGAATTTCTGATATGTTTGACAAACTGACACACTTCACAATGAAGAGAAATATCATTTTTATTCATAATAGTTGGAAACAACTTCAACATATAGTTAAAGCTAAGATGATCTAATCTAAGATGCATCAACATTAACTCTTTATTCGAATACTTGCTGAAAAAGCCTGCTTCACTTCAGATCTTCAACTACACTCAAGATGATATAGACCCTCGAGTTCCTTAGCATTGCCAATCATCCTCTCCGAGCCCAGTTCCTAAAAAATACAGCAAGTGGAGAACATGTTAACACTACAATTTTGTGTCTTTGTCACCTTAATAATAGATAATAAATTGCATTTGAGGCCAAGTGCACATAATACATCTACAAGAGTAATTTCCTCAGTCACACGGACAGTCCCAATTCCAAGAACTCTAGTATAAGTTCCATCAGCAACTTTGATATTAATTCCACTACAAGGTCTAATTTCACTAAATAGAGCTAAATTATCTGTCATGTGATCTGTTGCACCAGAATCTACAATCCAAGAATCTAGTTTCAAAGCTCTAACCTAGAGTGGTTGAATGCATGTACCTGAATGGGCCAAATTACCCATTGTTACTGTTCGTTCTAGCATTGGATTACTCAACCCTTGTTTCTCGAGCAGCTCCCTTAAGTTCTCCACGATTGCACTCAAACCACCTTACATAGGTTCACTTGCTTCCTCCTGTGTCACGGAATAGCCTCTGCTGTCAGTTCTTAGCTTTCCTCTGATGTTGTTGGGTGGTTTGCCATGTAATTTCCAGCAAATGTCTCTAATGTGACCACCCTTGTTACAGTGATCACACCATCCTTTTCTTGGTCTTTTCCCTCTAGAATCAATGGTTGTGGTGGCTGCACCTTTTTTTACTAGAGCAAAAATTTCTTAAGTAGGCTGGATAGTGACTCCTTAAGTCAAAAATTTTCTACTTTCTTTGAATTTAACCATATTGAACGCCTCTTGAAGTGTAGGAAGAGGTTTGGTGCCCATAATTCTGCCACGAACATCTTCAAACTTAGGATGCAACCCAAGTAAGAATTCATATGTTCTTTCTCTATCTACAAGTTTTTTGTACAGAATCTTATCACTGGTACACGACCACTCCTGTGTGTCATAAAGTTCGATCTGCTGCCAGATTTCCTGTAGGGTAGAATGTTAGTGCACTACTCTTAGTTCTCCTTGTTTGAGATCCTTGATCATCCCCTTCAGTTGAAATAGTGCTGCTGTATTTTCCATGAATGAATATGAATCTCCAGTAGTATCCCAAATTTCTTTTGCAATATTGGCCAAGAGATATTCCTCATTGATTTCAAGATTCATGAATTTGACAAGCCATGTCATTACCATGTAGTTTTCAGCATATCATGCATCGAATTTGGGATCATCCTCTGCAAGTTGTATTGCCTCTCCTGTCAAGTACTTCTCCTTCCCTTTTCC
Source organism: Adenanthera pavonina (assembly GCA_026686845.1). Classification (NCBI taxonomy): domain Eukaryota; kingdom Viridiplantae; phylum Streptophyta; class Magnoliopsida; order Fabales; family Fabaceae; genus Adenanthera; species Adenanthera pavonina. The sequence goes on along the minus strand of JAIVEN010000001.1, from coordinate 42,984,155 downwards.
TTTGATGAACATGAGAATACTTTGGGACCACCGCAAGTAGTTGTCTCTGTTGAGCTTGTGACCAACGATTGGAGGAGGGAAAACATCATTGGCTCAATGTTGCATCAATGGAACATTGAGCTTTGGATTGGCCATTTCTTTTGGCACCCTCTCTTGCGACTTGGAGCCACTGTCCTCCAAGTTGCCATAGTGGGCACCGTACATGCCAAATCTGATTAAATCCCGAGTCATAGAGCGTGGTGCTTTGATACCATGTGTGAACTCGGAAAATTCTTATTGAAAACTGGTACTGGAGAGGGCATACATAAATAAAGAATTGATAGCATAATATTTGGCTATCAAATCCCTAAGATAAAGCAGAAAATAAAACTAGTAAAACCTAACTATTTGTTATCCCAAAAAATTAGGGATATATTGAGACAAAGAACAAATAATAACGGCTAGAATATAAAAGTAGATAACCCCAGATACAAGAGTAGGTGGGCTGACTAGAAAACCCTAGATAGACAAGCCCAATTAGGTATGGACTATGGTAATCTCCAACAATACCCCTTTTCATACATCAACTAAGGCAATTCCCTATGAATTGTTATATGGTTAGAAGCCACCTATTCATGTACCATATCTGCCTAGGGAGGCCGCTGTGGAGGCAGTTGATAGAACTTTTTCAGCAAGGGAAGAAGTGTTGAGTATTGTCAAGCATCATCTACATGGGGCAATTAATAGAATGAAGCAGAAGGTAGACCTCGAGATCGGATAGGGAGTTTGAAGTGGGGCAATGGGTATTTTTGAAATTGCAACCCTATTGCCAGATTTCAATAGCTTCAAGAAGTTCTCAGAAATTAGCACCTAGGTATTTTGATCCCTATAGAGTAATATAGAAGGTGGGACCGGTGGCTTACAAATTGGAGTTACCTTCTGATTCTCATATTCATCCTACATTCCATGTTTCACTCTTAAAGCTTTGTCCAGATCCTATTGTTAAGCAGAGGCATCCTCCTATTAACTAGCCCATGTTACCTGAAGACAAAGTCCCTGAGAGGATTTAAACAAAAGGGTTGGCAGGAAAAAGGGAAGGATTATTACTGAAGTGTTAGTGTAGTGGAAGAACTTGCCACTTGCCAGATGAGGAGGCTACCGGGGTTCCTTTGTTTCACTTACAGAAGCAGTACCCTACTTTTATTATAGCTGACCCTTGAGGACAAGGGTCTCTTAGGGAGGGGGTATTGATGCATAATAAATAAACAATATGTGACACATGGTAGTTTAGTTTGTTATGTAACATTATAACAATTGTACTGTTATAATTGTGAGTATCAACAACTTTATATGGAGTTGTCAAGGGTTGGGCTCACTATTGTATTGACTCTTGTGCACTTAATTCAGATTTCTCTCTTCTCTCTCTCTCTCTCTCATTTCCTTCTCTTCTCCTATCTTCCACCTTCCTTCTTCCTATCTTTTCTATTCAAAACATATCAGTTATTTGGGAGTATTATCCTTGTCTTAGAAGCAAATAATGAAAAGTGTGTTCTGATAACTTAGGTGTTGTCATGTGCAATTCATTCTGTCCATTCTTTCTCTGTTGTGTATCAACTTGGTATCAAAGAGTTGATCTTAGAGAGGATGGCCAAAAATACGATAACTCATCATTGGTTCAGAGAGTTGGAGCAAGAACTAGATCAAACTCAGACTTAAGTTACAACACTCTGAAACTTGATTGAAAGAATGAATAGTATGTCAGCAAAGATCTTGGCAAAGGTTTTGCAAACAGGATGAGCACCCACAGTGCAGTTGCAGGTTCATCCATGGATATGCTAGCAGGAAGGAATCTTATGGGCAATTCACAACAGGGCTATGGGATTCTCAACAGATTTTACAAGCATTAACTTTCCTAATTAGATAGCAGTGATTTAAAAGAATGGGTGTGTTGCTGAAAGCAATTTATTGATGCAAATGCTACACTAAATGATCAAAGGATCAAGTTTATGAGTATGCATTCCAAAGGGAAAGCACTTCATTGGGCATCAAACACTCGTCAAGACAAGAAAGAACTTGATGTTAGGATGGTTGTAACACATGCTTGCCAGGCCAATTGTCAACAGGAGGAAACAGTGACTGATTATCAATAATTGGCTTCTCAATTAAAGTTGGCAGACGAGCCTGCTATAGTTCCTCCTCAAAAGGACTCATGTAAAAAAATAAATTGAAGCACCAGAGAGGATGTTTAACCCAAAGTGCCTAGCTAATGCCATGTACTTGGCCAGATTACAAAAAGCCACCATTACAGCCATCTACAACAATTATCCTACCTGCTTCAAGAAACAAAGTTCTCCTTTCAATGCCAGCCTTTAGCAACCTAGGGCCCAACATCTTTCATAAATAATTATTCACCAAAATATTGCTGTAAAAACTGATAAAACCTCTGCAATAATGCCTTAAGAACCCTCAACTACCACTAATTTGAATCCAATACCAGAAAAACCAGTAAAACAGTTGACAAGATGGGAGGTGGACAAAAGTAGGAAGAAGAGGTTATGCTATCCTGTTGGACTAACAGCATTAGGTGCAGTTAGTTAATTGTAAGTAACTAATAGAGGTTATGACTAGCTTAGCCTTGAGTGCAAAAAAGGTAAAATGGAAAACCTGTAAATGTCTTAGAAGCAAATAATGAGAAGTCTATCCTGATAACTCAGAGGAGTTATCTTGTGTAATTCATTCAGTGCATTCTTTCTCTGTACTGTCTTCTGTGTATCATAGTGTCCCAGGTTGTCTTCAACCAAACAACTAACAAGCGCAGAAAGGATAGGTGTATTAATATATTTAATCTTTGTTGTCTTCTGAAAGTGACATCTTGCATGGATAACAAATTAACTTCAGATGGGAGCAATGCTCTGGACACCAGAGTACTTCTGACCAGAATAGTGAGAAACAAAAAAGATACAAATTCTACAAGAATTTTAACTGCACAAGTTAACTAAGTTTAATAGCATATTGTCTTACTCCATCACCAATAGAGAATAAGCTGACAATTCTTGAATTCCGGAAGCTACGCTGCACTAAAATGGCATATACATCAGCCATTGCTAGTGTAAGGCTCCACAAGCTTTGCAGGCTGACAGCAGCAACTAGGTAGCTGATCAAATATCACAAAACCTGTTATGCTAAGAAGAAGAAAAAAATGAAAGCTATAAGATAAATACTACTACAAATTCCATGGATCACCTTTTTTAGCCAAAATGAATCACCATTGATAACAGTACAATTATTAGGACAATTTATCCCCTTGCCCTTCCCCAGTTGCCTTTCCCTTCCATTAAATTTTGTTTTGTTCTCATAATTTGGCAATTAAAAGCACTTTTCCTAATCAATGGACGAATGAATAAAGAAAACCTACAACACTTCTTGCATGGTTCACTAAAAATTCTAGGCAAAAGCAAAGTTCATTAAAGCATAATTCATAGAAACAGAACAATGCACAGCCAAGAATTCAGCACTCAATCCTATTAACCTGAACAGAATCAGGGACAGAGAAAATAAAGCTGAATGCTGAAAAAAAATAATAATAAAGCTAATGAAAAGTTATTTGAACAGCCAAAAAAGTTCCTTTCCAACATCCAATTGCTAGCAGATCCTTCAAAGAAAAGGGTCCAAAAAGGCTACAACAAAGAATTAGCCCTAATAAAATTCCTAAATTAAACAAAGGTCTTGCCCCTAACTATCACTCCGGACAAAAATACAAAACAAGACAACTGCCTACCATCACCATGAAACCCAAATAAGACACCCTTCACAAACCTAATTTCTGGTCACAAATTTCTCGAACCTAAAATTGGTAAACTGCATTGAACTCTGTTTTAGAAACTGGTAAACAACATTTAACCTTTATATTTTGGAAGTTTATAATGTGCAATTATAGTTTTAAAAATCTTTACTTTGTCCCTACCATTATTCTTGTAATATATTCAATAGCAAAAACCAAATAGGTTACATATGTCTTTGGGTGGTTATCCCTAACCTATCATCATCCACCACCTTGTGGCAACAAGGGGGTGGTTGATCAAAGGTCCAAAAAGTGCACGGTACATGATGAGCTAATTTAAAATGAATATGCACATTCTAGGGCTTCCCTACACACAAGATTAAAAGATATATCCTAATCTCTGGTAATTAACTTCCCCGCTTCATTAATCATATCTGCAAACTGATTATTTATGTCTCATCCGAATACTGATAACTTCTGCACATTTGCTGAATACTTCCACTTTCTTCCATCCCATCTCTCAGCAGACCTTAAGCCCTTGATAATTCCTAGCAATTCCACCACAGAAGGTGGGAGGTAACCAAGTTTGCAACTGAACCTGAGATCCATTCACCTTTGCTACCTCTTGTCACCCCTCCACAGGTGGCAATACCCTCATAATTAACTAATCCATCACCGTCCAATCTGAATAGTCCTTCATCTGGTGGGTCCACTTAATTTGATTCCACAAACCTCTGGTCTTCAAATTCAGTGGTACTCTCACCAGTTTACATTCGGCCAAAGCTCTATGGACAGTAGGCTGTAGGTTACACTATCTAAATGATCATCAGTGCTAAATAACAACCTGCACTTGGTACCTACCATTAAACTTCTGTTAATATGCTATTAAATTCTAGTACCATGATATAAGTTATCAGTTATCTCGGCACTCAACATACGCATAAAATCGTGCCAATTCACCCAAACCACTCATCACACACCACACAATAGTGAGTTTCACTACATACACTTTTATCTTTAATCCTTTTTGCCGTCATGAATTATACAAATTCAAAGAGACTGACACAACTGGCGGCATAATTAACAAGCTCACCGACCAGTTTAATAACCGAATCGAATAGATAATCTTGAAAAAGGAACTCAATCACCAGGTTTTAAACTTTAAATATCAAATTAAAATTAAAAGTTGAATAAAATCCTGACTATAATTCAACTAAAACGCATATCGCAGAAAGTCAAGCACAGAAGAGCATAAAAGTAAAGACAAAAACCCCATCAGCATACCGGAAAGCAGTGACGGAAGGGAAATCGCTGGTGGTGGACATGACAACCAGGGCAAGGGCAGCGAAAACAAACTGAAGGACCCGCAAGGCAAGACCTCCCAATGTGCCGGGCATACCCTGTACATCTTTCATCCTTGCCCTAGGCAACGCATTATCGGTGAGTGGCGGAGCTTCAATTGGGTGAATTGAAGGGTGAACAGTGGACATGATGAAGTCTAGGGCAAAACACAAACTACCATAGAAAAGGGAAAATAAGGGAAAAATCAGAAACGCAGTCGAGTGCAGGAAGAAGAGAGAAAGGAGGATCGAATCTGAAGAGAATGATTCTTTTTGGCGTTTCCTCAAGAGAGAGAGAGAGGCACGGCTAGTACTGATGCGGTCACTGAAGCTATAGACTAGTAGGCAAACAGTGGCGGAAGGCTTGCGAAGGAGAGCTGCTTCAAAAATGGCAAAAATGAGAAAAAGCTATCCACACGATAGAGTCGCCTTAACTCTTAATTATCCATTAATAAATTTATTAATCAACATTTAACAGGATCAACTATCAACCTACAATAAAATAGAGACTAATTTATACAGAACCCTTTGACTTATGTTTAAAACTTTACATTGAACCTCATGTATGCAGACAACTCCTTTGCCGTTAATTCTTGTCATTTTACTACTAGAACATCACTTAAAGTCTGTGTGCTTATTTACAAATAACTCAAAGTTTGACAAGGTTCTACAAAAAAAAAAATTAACGGGTATACAAAAATAATGGAATAATTGACGGCAAAGGATTATTTGCACAAACTTAGAAATTTAGGGGTTTTTTACCAATTTTTAAAAAATGAATGGTTATTTGCACATGATTCAAAGATGGAGGAGCTCTATATAATTTAGCCTAAAATTTATTTATACAAAAGTCATAAATACTATAATTTATTGATTTTTTAACTAAAAAAATATTGACTTAGTTACTTCACAATTCATACTTGCATGTATTTACATATCTTTTTTTTTCCACACTTGAATTAGTGTATTTAGTTTATTATATGTATATAAATAGAGCTCAAAGCTGAAATCGCAATATACCACCTTAATATGTTTAACAAAATAGAAAAATGTGTTGTGCCAGTGTATATAGACACTGATTTGCCTTTTTTCATCATCACATCAAATCATAATTTGAATTCAATTTATGTTAAGGTGATTAATGCTTATAAATTTTATTTCTCTTAAATGATGAATTAATATCTAATATTGTTTTAAATTATGGTTGAAGTATTTGAATTTTGAATTTGTAATATGGAATACGAATTTTGGTCAATTTCGGGTCAACAAGCAAGGGGGCTTTAGCCTGACGTAAGTCGCCTTTGTGGCTATACTGTATCAAATAGCCTAGGGGGCTACTATACTAGTTTTTGTCAAGTTCTTTTGTCAATGCTAGCCAGACAGCCAACCATCCAGCCACAAAGTTCTTTCGCAAGCAAAGAAAAAGTTCTTTCTCTAAATCAGGCCAGGGAGAACCATTTAAGCGCAGAGATGGCTCGACCGTGATTGAGCATGAAGAAGAATCCATAGGCACCTGGTAATTGCTAGAAGATGATAAAGCAGTCGGTTGCTCTTTATTTTATTAAAAAATATTAAAAAAATATTAAAAAAATATTAAAAAATTAAAAAAAACTCGCGGGCTCAGGCTTGAAAAATCAAACCCATTTTTCAATTCGGACTTTTTGGTCCGACCCAATTGGGGCCGGCCCGAATTGACAACTCTAATTTTATAGAATATATATACAATCATAGCTATAATAGAAGGGATTGATATGCAGCATAAGTGGTTTTATAAGTCATGCCAAAGGTTTTTAACATAAATTTTTCATAATAGAAATGGTTTTTATTGTCTGAGTTGTGAAAAATTTATTAGATTAATCATTCCTAAGTATATAGTTTATGTTTTGCAACTAATGATGTTGTTGGATATGTGAATCATATATGTAAATAAATGGCATAGTTAAATTTATTTATTATAATGATCGGCCTGATTTATTTAATTGCCTCACAAGTACAATATTCATCTTCAAGTAATTGATGAGTTTGGATTAGTTGATTTCATTGCATTTCAGTGTGAGATTTCGTGTTTTATGAATTGCACATCGGCTAAGTTCATGAATTATTTGTACAACATAATTTGGATTTTTTATTAAGAATTAATTTATAAAATTATGTTGATTTGTTGTTATACCAAAAAAAAATACATTTCAACTATATAGTTATTATTCAATTATTAACTCCCAATGTTCGTTATTTTAATTATATTATTTTTCTATTTTTTTATTACTTCGGGATAACAATTATGTAAATGATGTTACACAAATAATTAGAAAGAGACTCATCTTCACAGTCCATACTAGGAAAATCAATATATTCGACAAGATCAGAACCATGCATATGGTGATTCAAATGGTGGAATTCAACAAGCTATTCAAATCTCATCATCATGATATTAATGTTTAGAAGCATTTTTTTTGTTTGGATGTTTAATACTTTTTATAACTTTTAAAAATAAGTCATTTTGTAATGACATATTTCTTTTCCAACATATATGTTGTCATTTTTATTGCTAATTGATTTTGTCAGTTTTTATTTTTATTTCAATAAAAAATTTAATATCAATAATCTATTTTTTTCCAATTAACATAAATTATCTCTTGCGGTAAGAAATTCAATACAATGTTTCAATAAACAGCATATTTCTTATATTATATAGGGCTCAACTGGATTTTTAAGTATGTTAAATAATGATTAAGATTTGGGGTTGTTCAAGATATGATATTCAAATCACAGCTAAATTAACCGATGTTATATTTTATCTATTTATAATGTTATTATAGATTAGTTGTTGCAATATATGTAATTGATGAAGACATATAAATAAGAACCTCTAAGAAGAGGCTTGAACAACTCCATTTTAAAATCCATTTCTTCCATTGGAGAAATTTTACAGAATCCTCAGTGTGCTACCTAATGTGGCTGATGAGACAAGAAAATCCATTGTGATGTGTCTTATTTGGCGTTGATTTGTCTTATATCATCAAACAAACAATATTTGAATAAGATTTATAATGAGGTGATTAATGCATATCAACTTGGTTTCCATTAAGTGATGGCTTGATCCATATTTGTATGTTTTTGACATAATCATTTGATCATGTATAATAGATAGATCAAAATAAAATTTTGGTATTTGAAATCTATTTAGAATTATAATAAATTAATGATAATTTAAGTATTTTACTTTTTATAATCACATATTTGTTAATTGTGTGTTGAAAGGTCATAACGTGTTATTGTTCTACATTTTCCTAAATTATTAAAAAAAATTTAAATCCCTATATTTATCTTGTTATTTTATGAAATTATCAAATTAGATTTAAAAATTTTATATTAATCTTAATGAATCTTATATTTAAGGTTATTCAAATAATTAGGGTGATTATGTAAATTAATTATGGTGAATTACGAGTTGCTAAAATGTATTAAAAGGATTTCATAATATTTGTGATTATCTTATTTTAGTGAATGGAATGATTTGGGTGATTAACTTATTTAATTGTATTGAATCTTGAAATGTTAAAATATGTTAAAAGGATTTAATGTTACTTGGGGTTTAAATTCATATTTGTATTCTTATAAATAAATCATATTTGTATTATTACTCCCACAATCAACGTTTGTATGATTATTTTATTTCAAATAATGGACCAAAAATGTTAAGATATATGGTATGGAAAAAAAATTAAATTAGACAATACATTTAATACAATCTTACCTATGAAGATTTGCTTTAAACTTGACCACCATCTTATCTATCTATTATATATATAAAAGTAGAACCAAAAGGTAGAACCTCAAGCTTCCACGTCAGTATTTTGGAAAAAATTAGTAAAATCTGAGTTATTATTTTTGAAATTTTATATTAGTTATTTACTATTATATCTTAAGAGCAGTTAAGATATCGGAATTTACACTTTTAGATATTATTATAAATCAATTTTAAATTTGTTATTTACTATTATATCTTAAGAGCAGTTAAGATATCGGAATTTACACTTTTAGATATTATTATAAATCAATTTTAAATTTGTTATTTACTATTATATCTTAAGAGTGGTTAAGATATCAGGATTTACACTTTTACATATTATTATAAATCAATAGTTTATATTCATTTTTAAATCAATCTGTGCATTTTAAAAAAAATTAGCAAAATCTAAGTTATTATTTTTTAGATTTTATATTAGTTATTTACTATTATATCTTAAGAGCAATTAAGATATCAGGATTTACACTTTTAGATATTATTATAAATCAATTTTATATTAGTTATTTACTATTATATCTTAAGAGCGGTTAAGATATCGGGATTTACACTTTTAGATATTATTATAAATTAATAGTTTATATTCATTCCTAAATCAATTTGTGAGATTATATTGTTAGTTATTTATTATTATATTTTAAGAATAATTAAGATATGTGATTTAGAAATTGTTATGGTAATCTTTTCTTCTTTTAGTTGATATATATTTATTTATGAACGTATTATATTTATTTTTTGTGTTTTATCCTGTTGTTTATTTTATTTATAATGTATAATGGTTAAACTATTTGCTTTTAAGTTATTTTTGTTTGTTGAGTGATATTTGAGAAATATTGTTATAATATGATTGAAATCAAAATTCATTCTTTTTTTTTTATTATTGTGATGTGGTATTTTTTTTTATAAAATCAACATTCCTATTTGACTTCATATCGCAATTTTCATCGTATTTCAAGTAGTTGTTGCCATAATTTTTTTTTGTTCATTGTTTCTTCATGTTGAGGAATGTTCATGAGGTGTCTTATGATACTATGAGGCTATCAATCTTCCTAAACATGATTGACGAATTAAAGTTAGGGTTATACGGTTATAGAAGATACCCTCACATCATTTACCAAATAATTATAATTCAACTGAATTAGTTTTACAAGATGCTGATGTAAGTTTTTAATGTATAATATATATATTGTCTTATAGTGGTTATATTATAGTCTCTACCTCTTTTATTTTTTATGTTAAATTAGAGTGATCATATTCATGGAATGATAAAAAGTCTTCTTCTTCAAGTTTAAGGATATATTGAAGGAGGGTAAATTATACATTAAAAATTTGGTGTTGGAAATAATACCGGTTCATACTGCACCATTAACTATGAATTCAAATTACATTTCTAATATTTAACTTATGTAAAATTACAGGTTAATAATGGAGATATACATCCATATGGTTTTTTGTTTACTTATTTTAATGAAATTATATCAAGGAATTCAAATGATCGTTTCTTAGTTGGTATGAATAATTTTAATTATATTCAAATTTACGTTTTAGTTTGTGATATGTATAAATTTATTTATCACTAACCAATTTGTTTTAGATGTCATTGACAAGTTAAGTAGGATTAGAGGAATTGAGCAGCAGCACATGAAGGATGGTAAGCAAAAAAAGAAGGTGGAGATAATAATTGAAGATAATGAGTATATGTATTTAAAGTTGTTATTGAAATGTATATTTTTATTTTATTATTAATAATTAACTATATATATATATTCTTTTTATATATTCATTTGTTTTTTTATTGAACGTATCATTTGAATGCTTAATTATATTATAATGATTTAAGTAATAAAATAAAAAATGTTAATTTTAAATAGTTGAGATTTTTCAAGAATATGAAAAGTTTGTTATAAAAATATTCCTAAATTTAATATATAAAAATAGTTTTTTGATTATTTAATATTATATGTGATATTGTAAATTTCTTGGTAGTATATCTATTATATAAAAATTGCTAAGTTTATTTTTATATAATAAATATTTAAATGATAGAATTTGCAAGATATGAAATACATGAATCTTTTAAGTTTTTTTATTAATTTTTTTATTTAGATACGTTCAATTATTAAAATAATAAAATTAATTAGATATGGCTAATTCAAGATGACTTTTGATTTTTATTTTTCATATAATCATTAATTTTTTGTTACTATAGAATTTTAAATAGAAAGAATTATTGAGATATGGTAGAAATTTAGTAGTTATAAATATCACTTAATCAGTCAATAAAAATATTATTCTTTTAACAGATGATATTAGCAGATTTTGTGACAACAAATTAGTAGAAATAGATTAATAATTTGTAATTATTATTATTTTTCACCTTCATATAAACATGCTATTAAGATAAAATGGGAGTTAAGATTGTTAACTACAAATTTTCAAGTTAAGCAACTCAAAATTTTCAATTAATAAATTATATAATTAATATAATATAATGTATTTTTATCAATGATGTGTTCAATTCATTGATTTTGTATATATAATAGATTGAATAATTTATTTACTCAAAAAATTATATATGAAAACTATAATAAATTACTCTAATCTTAATCAACATTAAATCATATAATTCAATAAATTTTTTAATTAGTATAAATTTTTAAATTATTATTAAACTGTTCAATTGTCAAACTAATCAAATTAATAAGAATTTTAGATGAGTTTGACTTAATAATTTAAATGGAATTTTTTATAGCAATTTAAATGGAATTTTAAATCAATAATTATTTGATAAATTTGAATAAAAAACACAACTAATGACCATTAATTTTGTTTGGTAATTAGGTGATTTAATTTTTTCAATTATATTTAAAAGAATATATTAAAATGAAACTATCTTTAACAAATCAATTTGTATTTAATATAATTTTAGATTTCAACTTAATTCAATTTTGTAGATTATGATGTTTATAATGAATGTATTTTCATATCAAATATTATATATATAAGTAAATTGATACAAATCAATCTTAAATTATAAAAATCAATTATGTGAATAATTTTTTTTTGTATAGTGTCCTAAGTATTAAAAGTAAAGATTGATTACTTAATCTGTGACAATTTGAGTCCAAATTTTAAAATTTAAGAATCCATATAATTAAATTATCATTTCAAACTAAATAAAAATTAAGAAAAACAAAATCTATAACTTCAATAAAATCTATAATTTAAAAAAAAGTGATTTGATATAAATTGATGGTTATTCATGATTGTACATTATATTTTTTATTTATTTAGATTTGATTTTATTTATACATCTTAAAAAAAATATAATTATTAAAGAAACTCTTTATAATTTTTTAAACAATTTTTTATGAATAACACAATTTAGCTCCTACAAATATTTTATAAGATTTTTTTCATTTAAATATTACTTATGCAACATATTATATATAAAAAAAATATAACCAAAAGCTAGAAGCCCATGCTACCACATCAGTCTTTCAAAAAAAAAATTCTAAATTTTAAGGCTTATGTGTTAATTTTTTTCCAACCACTTTCAATATTAATTGAGGTTTCCAATTAATTTATTAGGTTTGTATAAATTGATGATCGCCTATTTTAAATTTGATATGGTTATATTATTTATTTGTTATTTATTATTATCTCCAAATAAGAATTAAGATATGCAAATTTACAGTTTGAAAAAATAATTTTAATAAATATCATCTTTATTACACATAATAAAATCAAGCTAGCAAAATAATAATAATAATAATAAAATCAACATATCTTTAATTGAACGGTGAGAAAATAAATTATGACTATATTTTTCTTAATTTTCAAATATTTAACATGATTATATATTAAATTTATAATTTTTAAATTAGTTGTGAATAATTTATTTTTATCCAAAAATACCCTTTATAAAAAACTATTATGATAGTACATGATTGCAATTAAAATTAAATTATTTTTATTAATTGAATCATGAATTTTTGTCTATAAATACATTTGCAAATGTATAATAAAAATATATTTCAATCAAAATAAGAAAATCAAATAATTTTAAACTAAGTAAAATATAAAATATAGAAAATATAAAAAGATAATAGATTTAAAATCATAAATAAAAAATGTATCAAATCTTAAAAGATAATATATTGTTATCTTTGACTTATTCATGTATTTATGCTATTATTTAAATTTAAATTTAAATTATACTATTATCCAGATAATTTATGTACATGTATATATATATATATTAAACCATTTGTTAAATTTAATTAATAGTTATATTTCAATTAAAACAGTTTTTCTTTATTATTTCTAAATGATGTAATTTACGAATTTTAAAGGATTTACATATGTAAAATAATATTTTATCTATCTAAAATATTCTATTTGATATTTGCTGATTTATCATTGAATTAATATTAAAACTGATATGTCATCATTTTGGAAAAAATGAGAAAAAATAGTATATTATCTGTGAGATTTTATATTAATTATTTACTATTATATCTTAAGAGCAGTTAAGATATGTGATTTAAACTATATATTATCTATAAAATTTTATATTAGTTATTTACTATTATATTTTAAAAACAGTTAAAATATGTGATTTAGACTATATTTATTATTATATCATAGAAGCAGTTAAGATAAGGAGTAGTTAAGATAGGGAATTTAGAAATTGTTATGGAAATCTTTTTTTCTTTTAGTTGAGATACGTTTATTTCTGAACATACAATATATTTTATTTATGTTTTATCCTATTGTTTGTTTTATCTATAATATTTGGGAAATATTGTTATGATATGATTGTAATCCAAATTGATTCTTTTTTTTTTATTATTGTGATGTGTTATTTTTTTCTATAAAATCAGTATTCCTATTTAGCATCAATACCACATTTTTCATCGTCTCTCAATTAGTTGTTGCCATAATTTGTTATTTTATTTTTTTCATTGTTTCTTCATGCCGAATAACGTTCATGAGGTGTCTTATGATGCTGTGAGGGCGATCAATCCTCAGAGACATGATTGACGAATTAAAGTTAGAGTTATACGTTTATGGAAGATGCCCTCACATCATTTATTCAATGATTATAATTCAATTGAGTTAGTTTTGCAAGATGCTGATGTAAGTTTTTAATATATAGTGTATATATTGTCCTTGGTTATGTTATTCTCTAACTTTTTTATTTTTTATGTTAAATTAGGGTGGTCGTATTCATGAATTGGTAAAAAAAGTATTCTTCTTTAAGTTTAAGGATATATTGAAGGGGGCAAAGTGTATATTATAAAGACATTTGGTGTTGGAAATAATACAGGTCCATACCGCACTACTAACAATGAATTCAAATTACATTTCTAATATTCAACCTATGTGGAATTACAAGTTGATAAAAGAGATATACATCCATATGGTTTTTTGTTTATTTCTTTTAATAAAATCCTATCAAAGAATTCATATGATCGTTTCTTAGTTGGTATGAATAATTTTTATTATATTCAATTTTACTTTTTATTCTATAATATGTATAAATTCATTTATCACTAATTAATTTGTTATAGATGTCATTGGCAAGTTAAGTGGCATTGGAGTGATTGAGCAGCCGGTGAATGATGGTAAGCAACAAAAGAGGATGGATATAATGATTAAAGATAATGAGTATGTGTGTTTAAAGTTGTTATATTGAACGTATCTTTTTATTATATATATATATAATATATTACTTATATATATATTCTTTTTATATATTCATTTGTTTTGCAAGCTAATTATGTGAACTAACTTGACTTATTTTTTATTAATCTTTATATTTAGGAGTAATCAATTGAGTTGTACTCTATGGGGTTCATTTACTGATGATCAGGTTTATATTGCCCAATTTGTGACCGATTTGGTAAATCAGTTATTTACAGGTATTTATTTTCTATGGATCCTCTTTGTATATGGTTTGATTTATGAATTTTTTAAGTAAGTGTGTTTATTTAGGAAATCATTTGTTTAATTGTTTAATAGGTATAATATTCATCTTCGTGTAAATGATGATTCAGGATCTGCTAATTTCATTCTCTTTGCTCGTGAAATTTCCAAGTTTTTTAAATATATTTCTTCTAATCAAAATAGTTCTATGCAGCAGGTATTTGCAATTTTCCATGAAAGTTTTATTTTAAATCTAACCTTTAAAGTGTAGTATAATTATTTTTTACAATATAAGTCAAACAAATAATGTATGTATGATGAATTTATCTATAGAAATATTTATGTGTTTATCTTATTATGGATATGACACCTTGATAATATTATTAATTTTCAAACAATTTGTATTATATTTATAACAAATAACATTAGTTTGATATCTTTTGAATAACATTTTATCATAGGATAAAAAGTATTCAATTTTCTCTATTGTTATAATGACAGGATAATGATGATGTTAGCTGCTTAATACTACCCTTGACTGGAAAGCAATTTATTTTCAAAGTCCATGTCAAAAGAATCAATATCAATGGAGCAAGTTCTATAAATGTGGTGATTCAAATGGGTGACATCAACGTTGCATACAAAGCTCATGCCAACAATATTAATATCTAGGAAAATGTTTATTGGGTAGTTTTTTTTTTGCCATTAAAAGTTTATGGATGAAATTACACTAATGGAGTATGCCTACAATAATGCTTATTCATGTAATGTTTATTTCTATTTAGATTTTAGAAAAATGACTCTTTAAGTAATTAGTATATTTTTGTTGAACAAATTTGATATTTATATATCAATTATTTCAATGGATTAGCCACGATCATTTACCACATGTTTCACCAATCATTTATTGATTAACATTAAAAATTGTGAAATGAAAAAAAAAGCTTTTTTCATGGTAATTACGAATTAATTTGTTTCAATATTAAATTCTCGATTGTATTATCAATAATACTTAATTGTGATATCTTTCATATTAACATATAACGAATGTTAGCTTGTAAAATCAATATTATCCAAAGATTCACTAAATCAATGTTAGTTTATAAATAAGGTATGGGGATTTAGATGTTTAAATATTATTATAACTCAGTAGTTTATATTTATCCATAAATCAATATGTGAGATTATATTGTTAGTTATTTACTATTATATCTTAATAGCAGTTAAGATATTGGGATTTAGACTTTTAGATATTATTATAAAATAAAAATTTATATTTATCCATAAATCAATTTGTGAGATTATATATTAGTTATTTACTATTATATATTAAGAGCAGTTAAAATATGTGAATTTAAACTTTTAAATATTATTATAATATTATAATTCACTAATATAATAATATTTAACCATACATCAATTTGTGAGATTATATGTTAGTCATCTAGTATTATCTCTTAAGAGCAGTTAAGATTTGAAAGATTTAGATTTTTATATATTATTATAAATTAATAGTTTATATTTATCCATAAATCAATTTGTGAGATTATATATTAGTTATTTACTATTATATCTTAATAGCAGTTAAGATATGGAGATTTAGACTTTTAGATATTATTATAAATCAATAGTTTATATTTATCTTTTGTCAATTTAACTAACTTCTTAACAACAAAAACCACATCATCTTTGTTGCAAGTATTGACAATATATACAATTAAAGCGGATCAAGATATGATGATCTATATAAATTGGGAAGTATATGTGATCATTATATAATAAAAATATTTATCAAGAAGTTTTAGCCGATATATGCGGGATGATGTTAATTTAGCCGTATCTATTTTATTAGGATTCGTATGCTTCTATCGTGCAAACACTGGATTGTTATTTGGTTTTTAGTCTCCATAGCAATCTCTTCGACACCCTCAGTAAGTTCCTCACGTTTTTGTTGTTGCTCCATAGCTTTGAGGTAAGTTTCAAATTTTTATATAACAAACACAATTTTAAAAGTTATATCATGAAATTTTGTGTGTTATTCTGATCTCAATATAAAAGTTGTAATTATTATCATCACACGTAAACTCCAATTATAAAGTGTTATGCTGTTTTCATGCTTTAGAAAAGAATATTGGACTGTAGACTACTCTATAATGGCAACAATTATAATTATTAATAATAACACAAGCCGTTTTTTTTTTTTCAAAATGAGGTATTATTGTTTTCATTATTTTTTTTATATTTTCAGTATGATTAACTATGAATGGATCGAATCAGAATACTTTTAGTTTGTCTATATCAACTGGAACACATACTCATCTAACACAAATGGAGACAACAAATGGTAAATTAAGTTTGAGTGTATTATTTGTATAATATTTATATTCTAATTTTCCTATAGTTGTATTTTTTGGTTTAATCAATTTAATTTAATTTTTTTGTCTAATTTCTCTTAGAAAATTTGAACTACTGATATATAAAATTTTGGTAGATAAAATTCGTTATAGGTCAGAACAGGTTGCTGCACATTGGAATTGAATTGAAATCATGAGGAAAAAGAGTAAGTATTGCAATAAGTATTTTCTATTATTATAAATTATGGTTTTTATATTTAACACGTAGAATATATATAATATACATTGGGTCACTCTTTTTAACAGAGCGTATGAATAAATCAAAGAAAAATTGTGATGTTTCTTCATGCAATGATACATATATTGAACGCTCTCCATTGTCCAACATCACAAATATTAGAAATTCTGTCCAAAAACATGGTATTATTTTCATTATATATATATTGCTATATATACTAACTGAGTATTTATATATATTATTTCTAATATATTAACATAATGAATCTTTTATTTTCTAATTAAAGATGAACCCACATCAAGAAAGAAAACAAAAAGCCAGCATCATAGGAATATCAACATAGGAAATCGTCCTCTTGAAATAGCTAGGCCATCAATTGTTGATCAAGACTCTTTATTATCTCAGACTCAAGGTTACATTATAGTAAAATATATTAATGATTCTACAAAAAATATGCATTATGTATATGAAAAAGTTTATTATTTTATTCAAACATGATAGGTTATTACTTTAATAACCAATAGTAATACATTAATACACTATAGATATATTACTTTTTAGATTGTATTTGTACTTTATTGCTAATTTAAGCATTTAAATTCATTTTGGTAGATTCCATTGAGATGATGGATAATAACAGCTTAAAATCATTATCTATTGTTTACCATAATAATTCTGCCAATTCAACTGTTGGATATTCCATTCAAGCTATTACAGATAAAGCATGTTTGATTCTTAATATTTCACTATATCTTTAATTGTGTGTTTTATTAAGATTATGAAAAAAATATAATTTAATTATGTAATAAATGCTCATTTACATTCTATATTTAATAGATTATTATAACTAATATCTATCAGTATTGCTTTGTTAAAATTGTAATATGTTTACAGTTATACAAGCAAATTTTGAAGACCAATTGTTTACCAATCCAATTATGTCTGAAGATGACATTGATGATGAAAGTAAGATATATTGATTTTGTTTTTCATGGCATTATTTAAGTTATGAAGATTATTTTTATATTAATTCCATTTTTAATGTTGCAAATGTTGATAGATAACTATCCTGCATATATATCATCTGCTGACCCAGGTACAATATCCAATATTTTTTTTGTAGAAGTAGTTATTTTAGTATATGTCTTTATTAAATTGGTATCAAATGCAAATTTAATAAACTATATACATATATATCTTTTTGTAGAATATTATGATCTCGGAGATCAAATTTATATATGTCAGTTTTGCAACACAAAATTTTGGTTTGATGAAAGGACAAGGAAAGATGGTGCAAGAAGAAACCCATTATTCAGTATGTGTTGTCTTAAGGAAAAGATTCAGCTTCCTCCATACATACTTGATAGGCTTTTTAATGGGAATGATGCCATAAGCAAATATTTTCATGATAATATCAGAGCATATAATATGATGTTCGCATTTACTTCTATGGGAGGGAAAATTGACAAAAAAGTCAATAATGGTCGTGGTCCATATGTATATAGAATAAGCGGACAAAATGTCCATCTTATTGGAAGTGTTCTTCCTATGGATGGAATGACTCCAAGATTTGCACAACTTTATATTTGTGACACAATCAATGAAGTATTCAACATAATTCATTCATTTGGGTAATACATAGTACTTTATTTTACATGTCTTATATAGTGCTTTATTTTACATGTCACATAGAGCTTTTTACTTCTTATTTTTTATTCATTTATTGTATTATTTATGTTTTTGTATGTAGGGGGAAAGACAGAGATAGTATACTTCAATTAGATATGGTTCAATTGCTTAAAGATACGTTGGATGAGCATAATGTTCTTGTGCAAACATTTCGTATGACACGAGACATGTTAGGTGTAAATCAAACTGAGCATGTGAAAATTACATTGATTCATAAACGTGGCAAAGATGGCAAGAGATATAATATTCCTACTACTACAAATGAAATTGCAGTATTAATAGTTGGTGATATTGGATATACAGAATCTGATAGAGATATTATTGTTCAATACAAGTCAGGGCTACTAGAGCGAATACATGAAACTCATCCGCTATATTTGCCAATGCAATATCCATTGTTATATGTGTATGGTGAGAATGGTTATCGAGATGACATTTTGCATAATGATAATATGTTGACTACACATGGCAAAAATAACAAACTGACATTGTGAAAATATTTTGCATACAAGATTCAAGATCGTCATGGTGATACATCATTAATCTTGCATTCAGGAAAATTGTTCCAGCAATTTTTGGTTGATGGGTATACAATGATTGAATCCCAAACGTTGTCATTTATAAGGAATAATTAAAAGAAGTTAAGAGCTGAATTATACAAAGGCCTTGCAGATGCTGTGTTGAGAGGTGAGAATACGCCATCGTCTTTAGGAAAAAGAATAATTCTCCCATCATCATTCACTTGTGGTGTTCGTTATACTGTCCAAAATTATCAAGATGCAATGACGATATGCAAGTGGGTAGGATATCCAAATTTATTTATAACATTCACATGTAATCCTAAATGGCCTGAAATAACTAGACTTTTGGAGGATAAGAATTTGCATATTGAGGATCACCCAGATGCTATAGTTAAAATTTTTAAGTTGAAGTTAGATATGATGATAAAAGAAATACAGAAAAATGAGATCTTTGGGAAGGTGAAGGATGGTACTATTCTTATAAATTATTTCTATAGCTATACTTATTTGTTTGTACAATATTCAACTTCATATTACTAATAATATTTTATTATCATTGCAGCTCTATATACAATAGAGTTTCAGAAGTATGGTTTACCACATGCTCATATTCTGGTGTTCTTATGTAATAATGACAAGTTCCCTTCATCAAGTGATATAGACAAAATAATATCAGCTGAAATGCCAGGTAAAGATAGGAATCCTAGACTATTTGAAACCATAAGCACTTTTATGATTTATGGACCTTGTGCCTCAATAAATCCAAATTCACCATGTATGGTTGATAGGGAATGCTCCAAGCATTATCCAAAGACATTTAATAGTAGCATAATAATTGATGAAGATGGATATCCTAGGTATAGAAGGTCAGATTATGGTGCAACCATAGTAAAAAATGGCGTTGAACTAGATAACAGATTTGTTATCCCTTATAATCAATATTTATTGCTAAAGTACAATGCTCACATAAATGTTGAGCGTTGTAATCATGCTCAGTCAATTAAGTATGTATTTAAGTATGTGAACAAAGGGCATGATAGGGTCACGATGGCTTTTTATACAGATTCACAAGACAATAATCATGATAGAATACATGATGAGATAAAATTGTACTATGATTGTAGATATCTATCTCTCTGTGAGACTGTTTAGAGAATATTTTCTTTTGATATCAATTATAGGAAACCGTCTGTGGAAAGGTTATCTTTTCATTTTCCAGATCAACAAGCTATTGTATTTAATGATGATGAGCCACTTGATTCCGCACTAGAAAGAAGCTCAAACAAGAACACCATGTTTTTGGCATGGTTTCAAGCTAATATTAAGTGTAAAGATTTAGCAAAGTAGTTGTGTTACCATGAATTCCCAACTAAATTTGTGTACAAGAAGAAAAATCATGAGTGGACTCTTAGGAAGAAAGGATTTTCAATTGGAAGACTATATTTTACTCCACTTGGCAGCAGTGAATTGTATTATTTGTGAATTTTATTAACTATAGTTAGAGGTTGTACATCGTATGAAAGTATTAGAACAATTGATGAAATTGTTTATCCTACTTTTAGAGATGCATGTTATGCACTTGGATTATTAGATGATGATAAGGAGTACATAGATGGAATTATAGAAGCAAGTCATTTGGCTACTGTAGAGTTTCTTTGAAGGTTATACTGTATTTCTCTATTGTCTAGCTCTATGTCAAGACCAGAGTTTGTATGGGAGAAAGCATGACAATTCCTCTCAAACGACATATTGTATAAACAAAGATCTATAACAGGACATCAAGGTATGTTTCAAATATATACTCAATTATTTCTATATAAATAATCAATTTGATAATTCAATTACATTTATAATGTAAGTCATTTCAAAAGGCATTATATATTAATGTGTTTTTTTTTTGCACAGGCTTGCATCTATTAGATGAAGAAATTCAAAACTTTGCTCTTACAAAAATTGAGAATATTTTACAATCAAATGGTAAGAGCCTTATTGATTTCCATTCTATGCCTGTTCCCAACACAACAAGCATAAATATAAGTATGAACAAGTTGATCTGAGTAGAATTAAATTATGATAGAGCTGCTCTTATTAATCAATTGCCTGCATTGATTAAATCTTTAACTCCTGAACAATTGAGAATTTATGATGATATTGTTTTAGCCGTTGACTTTGGTAAAGAAGGAGTATTCTTTGTTTATGGGTACGGAGGAACTGGTAAAACATATGTATAGAATACTCTTTCAACCTCCTTAAGATCTCAAGGCAAAATTGTTTTGAATGTAGCATCAAGTAATATTGCTTCTTTATTACTACCTAGTGGAAGAACTGCTCATTCTCAATTCTGTATACCTCTTGATGTTTATGAAGATAATATATGCAATATAAAACATGGTAGTCATCTTGTTGAGCTATTAGTTCATACTTACTTAATTATATGGGATAACGCACCTATGGTTAATAAATTTTGCTTTGATGTTCTTGACCGTAGCTTAAGGGATATCTTAAAACTATCAAATCTATTAGCTGTGAATCTCCCTTTTGGAGGTAAGGTAATTGTATTTGGTGGGGATTTTAGACAAATTCTACCTGTGATACCAAGAGGGACTCAGGAGGTTATAGTGTTTTCTACTATTAATTCATTTTACATTTGGGATCACTGTAAACTACTTACTCTGACAAGAAATATAAGACTCATTGTAACAAACTCATCTGATGCTAATAGAGAAATACAAGAGTTTTCTGATTGGATTCTTTCTATAGGTGATGGAACAAGTACTGATACTAATAATGGGAACACTGATATCAAAATTCCTGAAGATTTGTTATTGTATGTGTCAGAAGATCATATCAAATCAATAGTAGAAGCCACTTATCTGAATCTCTATGAAAATTTGAACATATCATCTTACTTCAGAGATAGAGCTATATTAGCCCCTACTTTGTCTGTTGTTAATCATGTTAATGAATATATGTTGTCTTTATTACCAGGGGAAGAGATGGTGTACTATAGTTCTGATAGCATAATTAAGGAAAATTGTAATATGGAATCTGTTGATGATCTCCATTCTACTGAATTTTTGAATTTAATTTTCATGTTAGGTCTTCCTAATCATGAAATTAAGTTAAAGGTTGGTGCACCTATTATTCTAATGAGAAATATTGACAAGTCGTTGAGTCTTTGTAATGGTACCCGTCTCATTGTTACACAAGCTGGCAAACATGTACTTCAAGCTAAAGTCATGTCTGGATCAAATGAAGGGATGAAAGTTTGTATATCCAGAATATCTATGATACCATCAGATTCAAGATTGCCATTTATTATGAAGCAACGATAATTTCCTATAATGTTAGCTTTTGCTATGACAATTAACAAAAGTCAAGGGCAAAGTTTATGCAATGTGGGTTTGTACTTACCAAGACCAGTATTCACATATGGACTTTATGTTGCTTTATCACGTGTGTGATCTAGAAGTGGATTGACGATATTAATTCTAGATCAAGATGACAATTCAAATGACACAACCACAAATGTTGTTTACAAGGAAGTGTTTAATAATCTCACTTGATTATATTGTATTAATCTATACTTTATGGTCACTTAATATTATTTACGAATTAAACAATTTACAATGTTATTGTGCTTTCCATTTATTTGTATAATTTTATCATTTATCATATTTAAAAAATGTAGTTAATCTTATTGATCCCGTGTATCACACGGGTTAATTATATATATAATTTTATCATTAAACATGTCTAAAAATATAGATAGTTTTATTGACCCGTGCGTCGCACGGGATACATACTAGTTTTACTAGATAGTCCAACCATGATAAGATATATGGTATGAATAAAAAATAAAATACATAATATATTTATTACTAGCTTAAAAATGGAGATTGACTTTAAGTTTGACCAACATCATATTTGTCCGATTTGTTTAAAACATACAAACACAATATTATGACTATAATGTTTCATCTGATCTAGTGATCTTTTTGTATTTGTTTGTAAAACTGGGCATTTATTGCTTTAAGTTTGAATTTTATTAATTATAATTTTCTTTTACCAATCACACCTTTGTCAACATTAAGTAATGTATGAAATTTCTAAATTGATAAAAGTTAGTAATAAATATGTGTTTATTTGAAATTTAATTCATCATATCAATTGGTAGAGGTCTTCCTGCCTATAAATTTAGTATTGTTGTCATCGTCCATTGCATCAATTCCTCCCGATTTGCATATCATATTGGAAACGGTATTTTTAAGGGTGTTATTCATGTTGAAAAAAGTTGTTGGATTCCGATTTGATGCTCTCAGGGTTATCAATCCCTTGAGGCATGATTGGCAAATAAAAGTGAGGGTAATTTGTCTATGTTTTATGCTGATATACATTTACCAAATGTTTACAATTCAATGGAAGTAGTTTTATAGGATAATGATATAAGTATCTATTCCATGTAACTATTTGGTTGTCATTTTGTTAGTTATGCTGTTTGCAGGTGTTATTAAAATCATATGAATTTTGTTTGTTAATGTAGGGAGATCAGATACATGGTCAGGTCAAAAAAGCTTTCATAGGAAAGTTTAAGCTGAAATTAGTAAGAAAAACCACGAGTGGAGACCTAGAAAGAAAGGATTCTCAATTGGTAGACTATACTTTACACCACCTAGCAGTAGTGAATTGTACTACTTATAAACTTTGTTAACTATAGTTAAATGTTGTATATCTTTTGAAAAAATTAGAATAGTTGATAACATTCTATATCCAACTTTCATATATGCTTGTTACGCACTTGGTTTGCTAGATGATGATAAGGAATATATAGATAGAATCATAGAAGCAAGTTATTAGGCTACTCCAGAGTTCCTCAGAAGACTAGTTTGTATTTTTCTATTGTCTAACTCAATCTCTAGTTCAAAATTTGTTTGGGAGAAAAATAATAATTTCTTTCTGATGATATACTCTATAAACAAGGAGCAATAACTAGACATCAAGGTATATTTTTTCTTTTTTTGTAAATTATAATATTTATTGTGTTATGTTTACAAACAAATACGGTAACTATAATGCATATATATATATATATGTTATCATTGTAATTAGTTAATTTTACATTTATTATATTTATTTCCTTGTAGTAACATGTATTTTACTAATTACAAGATTACGGTTAACAGATAAAGAAATACAAAATTTTGCTCTAATAGAGATTGAGAATATATTGCAATCAAATGATAAGAGCCTTACTAATTTAAGCTTATACATGTTCTTAACATGAGAAGTATAGATGTTAGCACGAACAAACTTATTCGAGCTGAATTAAGCTATGATAGAGTTACTCTTGCAAGTAAGTTGCTTGCATTGATTACATTGTTAATTGATGAACAATTGAGAGTTTATGATGACATCATTTTAGCTGTTAAATCTGGAAAGAGAGGAGTATTTTTTATTTATGAATATGAGGGTACTGGTAAAACATATATATGGAATACTCTCTTATCTTCATTAAGGTCAAAGAGAAAAATTGTTCTTAATGTAGCTTCAAGTGGCATAACTTCTTTATTACTTCCTAGAGGTAGGACTGTACACTCACAATTTCGCACTCCATTTTCTGTTAATGAGTATACTGTATATCAAGCAAGACAATTATCTTGCTGAATTGTTGGTTCATAATTCATTAATTATATGAGATGGAGCTCCAATGGCAAACAAGTTTTGCTTTGAAGCTGTTGATTGAAGTCTAAAGGTTATCCTAAAGCTCTCCAATTCATCAACTAGTAATTTTTCTTTTGGAGGTAAGGTAGTTGTATTTGGTAGAGATTTCAGGCAAATTCTACCTTTAATACCTAGAGGAACTTGAGAAGATATAGTGTTGGCTACTATTAATTCATCTTATATGTGGAATCATTGTAAACTTAGAAATCTAAAAAGAAATATGATACTAATCCATACCAATTCATCGGATGTTAATACTGAACTGGAGGAGTTTGCAAACTAGATTCTTTCAATAAGTGATAAGCCAATCATTGAGACTAATGATGGCAATGTTGATGTTAAGATTCCTAATGATTTATTACTGAATGATCTAGATGATTCGATAAAGTCAATAGTAGAATCCACATATCCTAGCCTACTTGACAATTTAAATGTCCCATCTTATTTCAGAGATAAAGCTATATTAGTGCCTACTTTATCTGTTGTTCAAAATGTTAATGAATACATGTTGTCTCTACTACCAAGTGAAGAAGTGGTTGTTAATCATACCAAATTACATCATTTCAGCACCTTTTTCTGTTGTTACGCATTCACATATGTATATACTTCATGCTCAGGTTAGGAAAATGTGAATTGTAATCCTAATGATGCTAATGATTCATGATAGTATATTTTTATCTGATGATGCATTATTTTTATCTCCATGAAAGAATTTTAAATCCTCATCTTTATTGTAGGCCTAATAGGAAAGCATGGGATAAGATTGGATTGGAGTGCGCTTCTGGAGAACACAGAAGAAAAGAGGGAATGAGCTCTGGAGAGTCCACGCCGCGGCTGAAAGAATGAGGCCGCGGCCTAAAGCAGACAGTGACAGACAAAGGGTTAAGCCCAAATTCACCAAGCCGCTGCCTCATGACCAGCCGTGAACGAAACAACCCATCCAAATGATATGAGGCCGCGGCCAGGATTATGTAGCCGCGGCTTGAACCCCTCGTCAGCAAAACGCAAAGCTTCACTCGAACGCAGTATTAGAGGAGAGCGAGGACACGAACAAGAGGCAGCTGGGGAGAAAAGAAGCTAGGGCACGAAGGGACGAAGGGAACTCATTCTGGGGAGCTAGGGTATGCTGGAATTTGAATCTTTGAAGGAGCTTGAAGCTGGGATTTGAAGTTCTGAGCCGATTTCAGCATCCTTCCTTGATTTTCTTGCAATTACTTCCTCCTCGTTTGACTCTTGTTCAATAATAATATTGATTGAGATATATGTTTTGATGATGTTGTTGAACATGAGTGGCTAGTGTTTCACTTCTAGGATTATTCTGAACTCTTGTACGTATTGAACACTCATTTCTCTATTATAATTATAATTAATGCAATCTTTATGTTGATTTAACTCTACTCTTAATGCTTCTTATTGTTTGGCCATCAATAAGATTGTTTAGTTTATTTAAGTTATGCTTGAGAAAGTTAACTTATATAGAGAACTTGAGTTAGGTCAGATGAGAACTTAAATCTTGCTTTGTTGAGTGCTAAGTTGTGTTAGTGGGGTAGAGATACACTCACTAACCTCATATAGTTATTTAGGATTTGGATTGAGTATGAAGGTTGAATTAACTAGTAAGAGATTATCTAATTAATTACACTAACAGCTATTTGGAGACTCGAGAGAGCACAATTAGTTAAATTGGTATCCTGACTACATAATCTTGTATTAAAAATAATTGTAAAAAGAGTTTAAGTGGGTGTTCATGAAATACAAGGGGAATGAATAATCCTAGATCTCCCTGAATTCCTTAAGTTCTACGTGTCCGTGTTGTTAATTTTATACGCTTGTCTTGCATAGTTAAAGTTAATTGAATAGTGAACTTCTAAATTACTTTGCTCAAATTAATCGGAAATGCGATGTCTAATGTTTGACCGCTTTTTAATCTAAGTCCCTGTGGAAACGATACTCACTCATCGCTTTACTATACCTCGGCCCGTACGCTTGCGGTATAATCTGGTGATGAACAAGTTTTTGGCGCCGTTGCCGGGGATTTAGCATCAAAAGTTCTTTGGTCAACCTTAGACTTGTGTTAGTAGATTAAGTTTGAGTTGTAAATAGGGAAATAGATACTTTGTGTAGTTTAGACTCATATACTCTTTATTTTTATTAGCTTGATACTTGTTTGTTGTTTTTGGCTTGTAGGTACCTATCTCACGCGCATGCAAGGCTTGGATCCCGACAGATTTGAAGTGGTTCTGGAGGGTGAAAATATCTTTGAAGGAGGCACTCCTAATACTCATACTCCGGACCCTCAAGAAACTCCAACCATGAATGACGGTGAGGCGGATGAAAATGATGTCCGGACTCTTGATGACTTTATCAATAGAGAGAATGAGGGCTATCATTCTAGTATCCGCATGCCGGATATCCAAGCTCGGAATTTTGAAGTCAAGCAAACGATGCTGCAGTTGTTACAAATGAATGGGCAATTTGGTGGAACATACGCGGAGGATCCCAATGCTCATTTGACGACTTTTGTGGAGGTGTGTGACTCATTCAAGCAAAATGGTGTTTCTAAGGATGCTTTGAGATTGAGGCTCTTCCCCTTGTCATTAAGAGATAAAGCAAAGGCATGGCTCAATTCTCTTCCAGAGCAATCTATTGATAATTGGGATGAGTTAGCAAGGAGATTCAGAGCGAGATTCTTTCCTAGGGGCCGTAGAGCCTCTCTTAGGGGTGAACTTCTATCCTTTGAGCAAGAGCCGGGTGAACTCTTCCATGAAGCTTGGGAGCGATTTAAAGATAAAATGAAGTAATGCCCCAATCACGCACAGCAAAAATGGGTGTTACTTGAAGCTTTTTGGAACGGCCTTGATGATGATTCTTTGAATATGCTAGATGCGGCATCTAATGGGACTATTGGAAACATGACAGTGAATGAGCTCTACAAATTGTATGAGAATCTTGCTGCAAACACAATGCAAAAAGCCAATAGAAGGAGAACCATAAAGAAGAAAGATTATTCACAAGCCTCTAGCTCCACAAATGAAATCCTAGATCATTTGAATGCTTTGAATCGGAGGTTTGACAATTTGGAGATGCAAGTAAAGAGAGGAAATGCTATGGGGGTTAATGCCATTCATTCTCCTATGGGTTGTGAGCAATGCGGGGAAGGACATGGCACGGAGCAATGTCCTTATGCTATGGAGAATGTGAACTACTTGAACAACTTTCAAAGAGGACCAAACAATCCGCAAAACAATCCTTTCTCACAAACCTATAATCCGGGGTGGCGGAATCACCCTAACTTCTCTTGGAGTCAAGGACAAAAGATGAATCAACCCTCCTCATCCGGCGTACGACCTAATCACCCTCCCGGTTTCCAACCTCAAGCTAGGCAATTTCCCATCAAGGAGGAAGAATCTAAAATGGAGAAAATGTTGTCTCAAATTCTAGCTAACCAAGAAACTGCAAGAGCAGAAACCAAGGCCACTTTTGCAATACATGAGACGGCAATCAAGAATCTTGAAGTGCAAATGGGTAGTATGGCTTCTCAATTGAATGCTTTGCAAAAAGGTGGGCTACCTAGTGACACAATTCCTAATCCAAGGAGAGAGGGCAAGGAGGAATGTAAGGCGGTTACCTTGAGGAGTGGTAAACAATTGCCTGAGGTCATTGATCCTAAGGTGAACTATGGAGGTGATGAGGGAGTGGTTGTGCAAGAGGAGAATGAGAGCGGGAAAGAAGAAATTGTGAGAAATAGTGGGGAAGAAAATGGCATTGAGGGAGATAAAAGAGGGGTAGAGGGAAAAGATGACAACGATGGTGAAAAATTGAGTGGAGAGAAAAGAAAGCAAGAAGAGATCATCCAAAAAGTGACACCTCCTCTACCTTTCCCCCGAAGGTTTAAGAAGCAAAAAGAAGATAAACAATTCAAGAAATTCTTAGACATCTTCAAGCAGTTGCATATTAATCTTCCTCTAACTGATGCTTTAGAGCAAATGCCCGCATATGTGAAGTTCTTGAAAGACATGTTGTCAAAGAAGAGAAGATTTAATGAGTTCGAAACGGTAGCTTTGACCAAAAGTTGCACCGATATCATCAAGAATTTACCACAGAAGTTGAGTGATCCGGGTAGCTTCGTGGTTCCATGTGAAATGGGTAAAATGACCATCAGAAAGGCCTTATGTGATTTGGGCTCTAGTGTGAATCTCTTGCCTCTTTCTGTCTTCAAGAAAATGCAATTGGGTGAGGCAAGACCAACTACTGTGACATTGCAATTGGCGGATAGAAGCTTGGTTTACCCAAAGGGGATAATTGAGGATGTACTTGTGAGAGTGGGTAAATTCATCTTTCCTGCGGATTTCATCATTCTAGATTGTGAGGTAGATCGGGAAATGCCCCTCATTCTAGGGCGTCCTTTCTTAGCCACTGGTAGAGCCCTTATTGATGTGGAAAAAGGGGAGATTACATGGAGAGTTGGTGAAGAAAAGTTGACATTTAATATGTTCAAGGCCATTAAGGCACC
Source organism: Adenanthera pavonina (assembly GCA_026686845.1). Taxonomy (NCBI): domain Eukaryota; kingdom Viridiplantae; phylum Streptophyta; class Magnoliopsida; order Fabales; family Fabaceae; genus Adenanthera; species Adenanthera pavonina. Next base: position 42,954,280 of record JAIVEN010000001.1, on the reverse strand, counting down.
CAATGAACCAGAGGAATGTTGCTTTACTGACGTCATTGATCAAGTAGTACATGAGGAATTCCACAAGTCAATCGCTCAAGACCCGTTGGAAGCTCTCTTAATTGGGTGTAAAATGGAAGGAGAAGAATTTGAAGAATGTTTGGCTTTGCTAAATGCCTCCTCGACCATCTCTAAAAGGCGCATCGCATTTGAGTCTTTGGACGCTTCTTCTATTGACAAAACTCCATTGAAGCCATCTCTTGTTGAGCCACCCACTCTTGAATTGAAAGCACTCCCAACTCATTTAAAATATGTTTATTTGGGAGGAGACAATACATTGCCGGTCATAATTGCTTCTGATTTGAATGAAGATCAAGAGAGGCAACTTTTAAGTGTTTTAAAGGCATATAAGCGAGCTATTGGGTGGACCATTGCAGATATAAAGGGGATTAGTCCATCAATCTGTATGCACAAAATTTTCTTGGAGGATAACCACAAGACATCCATAGAACATCAACGAAGGTTGAATCCCATCATGAAGGATGTAGTCAAGAAGGAAATTCTGAAGTGGTTAGATGCAGGGATTGTGTATCCTATCTCTGATAGTTCTTGGGTGAGCCCAGTCCAATGTGTCCCAAAAAAGGGAGGCATGACTGTAGTGGCTAACACCCATAATGAACTTATCCCTACTCGCACTGTTACTGGTTGGAGAGTGTGCATGGACTACCGCAAGCTAAATGCCGCCACACGGAAAGATCACTTTCCTCTACCTTTCATTGATCAAATGCTCGATAGATTGGCCGGCAAGGACTTCTTCTGTTTTTTGGATGGCTATTCGGGATATAATCAAATTGCCATTGCTCCAGAGGACCAAGAAAAGACCACCTTCACTTGTCCATATGGCACATTTGCATTTCAGAGGATGCCCTTTGGTCTATGTAACGCACCGGTAACTTTTCAAAGGTGTATGATGTCCATATTCGCTGATATGATTGAAAAGACTATGGAGGTGTTTATGGATGATTTCTCGGTGTTCGGGGAATCTTTTGACGAATGCCTTTACAATCTAGCAGATGTCTTAAAACGATGTGAAGAAACCAATCTTGTACTTAATTGGGAGAAATGTCATTTCATGGTGCGTGAAGGCATTGTACTGGGCCATAAGGTGTCTAAAAATGGCTTAGAAGTTGATAAAGCAAAGATTGAGGTGATTGACCAACTGCCTCCACCCACCAACGTGAAGGGTATCCGAAGCTTCCTTGGTCATGCGGGTTTCTATCGTCGCTTCATCAAAGACTTCTCCAAGATAACTAAGCCTTTATGCCTCTTGTTGGAGAAGGATGTTGAGTTTAAATTTGACGAAAAGTGTCTTGAGGCTTTTGAAGAACTCAAAAGAAGATTAGTAGAAGCACCAGTCATTGTAGCTCCTGATTGGAACCTTCCATTCGATATAATGTGTGATGCTAGTGACTTTGCCGTGGGGGCTGTTTTGGGTCAGAGAAAAGACAAGATTTTTCACCCCATATACTATGCTAGCAAAACTCTTGATGATGCTCAAGAGAATTACACGACCACAGAGAAGGAGATGCTAGCCATAGTGTTTGCTTTTGGCAAATTTAGGCCATATCTTGTTGGTGCTAAGGTAACAGTATTCACTGATCACGCTGCCATTAAGTATCTATTTAGCAAGAAGGAGTCAAAGGGGCGGTTGATAAGATGGGTTTTGTTGCTGCAAGAGTTTGACTTAGAGATTGTTGACAAAAAGGGCTCAGAAAACCAAGTGGCAGACCATCTGTCAAGATTGGACCGCAATGCACAAGTTGATGATGAAGGTGCCATCCATGAAAAATTTCCTGATGAACAACTCTTTGCTATTGAGGATGTAATGGACCCTTGGTATGCTGACATTGTAAACTATTTGGCTTGTGATGTGACACCCCCTGATTTGAAGCCATATCAATTGAAGAAATTCTTGCATGAAGCAAAATACTATATCTGGGATGAGCCTTACCTCTTTAGGCGATGTGCAGATTCGTTGATTAGACGGTGTGTACCAGAAAGTGAGCAACAAGCAATACTTCATGGCTGCCATGATTCTGAATATGGAGGACATTTTGGGGGGGAGAAAACAGCAGCCAAGGTGCTTCAATGTGGTTTCTTCTGGCCAACTCTATTCAAAGACTCGTACGAGTTTGTGCTTAAGTGTGATAGATGTCAAAGAGTGGGAAACATCTCTAGGAGAAATGAAATGCCCCTCACCAACATCCTTGAAGTGGAGTTATTTGATGTTTGGGGGATAGACTTTATGGGACCACTGCCCAAATCCTTCAATAATCAATATATTCTCGTGGCAGTGGATTATGTCTCCAAATGGGTGGAAGCCACTGCTTGTGTGGCTAATGATGCTAAAACGGTGATTAAGTTCTTGAAGAAGCACATCTTCACCAGATTTGGAACTCCACGAGCCATTATCAGTGACGGGGGTACTCATTTCTGTAACAGCCAATTTCGAGCTCTCTTGAGAAAATATGGTGTGAAGCACAAGGTGGCCCTGGCCTACCATCCTCAGTCTAATGGGCAAGCTGAAATTTCAAATAGAGAAATCAAAACCATTCTCGAGAAGACTGTGGGTGTAACTAGACGGGATTGGGCTGCTAAACCTGATGATGCATTGTGGGCATATCGCACAGCCTATAAAACGCCCATTGGGATGTCACCATACCGACTTATCTTTGGCAAGGCTTGTCACTTGCCCATAGAGTTAGAGCATAGTGCTTATTGGGCAATAAAAAAGCTCAATTTTGATCTGAAGGTGGCAGGTGAAAGAAGATTACTGCAGTTGAATGAACTTGAAGAATTACGTCTCAATGCTTACGAGAGCTCAAGGCTATATAAGGAAAGAACAAAGAAGTTGCATGATCAGAGAATTCTGCCCAAAGCCTTTGTGCCAGGCCAAAAGGTGCTCCTTTACAACTCACGACTTAAATTGTTTCCAGGCAAGCTCAAATCCAGGTGGTCAGGACCATTCACCGTGATTCAAACCTTTTCTCATGGAGCTGTGGAACTAGTAGGAAATGATGGTGAGAGGTTCAAGGTTAATGGACAGAGACTTAAGCATTATTGGGGCGGAGACATGGATCGTCAAACCTCTACCCTCCATCTGTCAGAGCATAGCTAGTGTGGTGAACAGTAGGGCTGGCGACTATAAAACTAGCGCTTCTTGGGAGGCAACCCAAACTCTGTAACGTGTATCTTGCATTGTTATATTAGTGATGTGTTTTGTACAGTTGATTTTCTATTTGCTCTTGGATCTTGGTTTTAATGTAGGTAGAGTAAGTGCAGCTCTGGACCCCAAGAAAACAAATTCATGACAAAGATCAAAGCAATACTGAAGTGGAAATGGCATATCAATAGGGAAGTCACTAAACTCAATTCTCAGTTCAAATCCCATGTCTGCATGTACTGGTGATAGCTAAGCTTTGCAGACCAATTTTGAGCAAATTACTAAACGATCTTTAAGCATGAACAATTGAGCATGATTAAAAAGTGCTAAGCTGAATAGAATTTGAAATATGGCCTGTGCTCTTGATTGTCATTGTGTGCCTATCTTAACTGTTGTACACATGGATGAGGTGAGGAATGTTTTTATCAAGTGTGTTTACTGCTGCTTTGCTGAGACTCAGAAAGAACATTACGCCGCGGCCTGATATTATATAGCCGCGGCGAAAAAGAAAGAGAGACCTAATTCTGGTGTCTCCACCCCGCGGCCCAACAACTGTGGCCGCGGCTAAAAAATTCCAGACTCGTGGCATTCGGGGTGTTTCCACGCCGCGGCCAAAGAAACATGGCCGCGGCTTAAAAATTCCAGAAAAGGGAATTTCTGGGTTTCTCTACGCCGCAGCCCAAGAAACATAGCCGCGGCGTACTGCTTCCAGTGGCTCGTGAACCACGACTTTCGCCGCGGCCATTTGTTTTGTAGCCGCGGCGAGATCTGACAGAAAACTACAAAGACAGCCATCCCCGCGTGTTCTGAACCCTAAATTCATTTCACCTCTTTGAGCCGCAGCTTTTTGCCTCACCTCCATCTCCATCCTCCGCCCCCTGTCCCCTCAATCCCTCACCGAAATCCAACCAAAACCATCTCCCTCGAACTTCATCACCCTCCCTCGCATCCCTCGCCTCCAAACCCACACCCCCATACCTCCACAATCCCATTCCCTCGGACCACCGTAGCCCCACCCACACCTTCGGCCAAGCTCGGTGCTCCTTCTCCACCTATTTCCAACGTCTCCTCGGTCCACGTAGGTTGGTGGCCTCTCTCCACTTCCTTGATTCTCTGCTCAATTTTGGGTAACGCTCCCACCCTCAATTGAGCTAAGTTGTAGAATGTTCATAGGCTGGGTTGTACAGTTTGTGTGTCAAATTTTATTTGTCCAATAGGCAGTATTTGGGTCTTATGGATTCCAGCTGGTTTGAAAATTTAGCTTGAGTCTGATTGGAGTCTTTTGGCTGTTGATATTGACTCTGTGTAGAGACCATTTGCATGCAATTTGCCTATGTTTGGGATTGTAGGCCGGGGTTAAATACTTTATTCTTATGTTGACCTGTGGTCCCATGCTTTGTCGCTCTCATGTCTGCCATTTGCCATTACTTTATAACTCTTCCCATGTTTTGCTGCTGGACTGTATCCATTGTTCTGCCTCTTGGTGGTCCCCTGTTGTCGCTTATCGTGAGTGGTTCCTTTTGTTAATTGTCTTCAGCTTACTGTGCTATTTTGTATGTTGGTGGGTCAGGCTATTGCCTTCAACTTGTAGTAGGTCTTTTGTTTGTAGCCTGTTGTGGTCCCACGGTTAAGTTGTGCTTCTGTCTTTTGAGGTCTTTGGGCTGGCTGTCCTTTATCTGTCCAATGATTACTTCTTTGCAGGTATGGCCCGCACGAAACGAGCTACTCGATCACAGGCAGCACCTCCTCCTCCACCCCCACCTCAGCCTGAACAACCAGAAGAAGAGGAAAGAGTAGAGCTTGATAAACCCCGACCTCTCATTTTGGAGAAATACTTCCCCTATAATAGTGACCTACGATTTTGGCAAGGGATAGAGGTGGCACCCATTGAGCAGCCTGCACCACCATCACCACCACGACCTGCTGAGGAGTATACGATGGAGCGCTTATTTCTTTATTTGCAGCAGGTCCATCAGGACGTCCGGCACATCAGTACCTCTCAAGCCAGAATGGATAGAAACATCCGGCGGCTGGCCCAGCATATGCAGGTCCCTCTATCCCCAGAGGACACAGCAGGACCGTCAGGGCATGGGGGGATGCCCGGAGTACAGGACCCCTCAGATGACAGCCAGCACTAGACTTTTCTTTTGTCCTGTTCTGCTTTTACTCTTTGTTTAGAACTCTTATTCCTAGTCTTTTCGTTGTCGTCCATTATTTATGTTGCAGTTTTCATCGCTTTCTGTGAACCTTGGTTTTAGTTGTTGGCTGGAACTCACTCTGTTGCAATTCTTGGATTAGTTCGATTTCTTTAGTTGAGACATTAGTTGCTGCGCTTAGTTATTGCTTTAACTGCTTTTGCATACTCTTTTTGTCCTTTCATGCAGTTTTATCTGTTTGTCTTGTGATACTGTGTGAGAGATGCCCCTCATTTTACCCCGGTGCATTAGTCCTAACATTGAGGACAATGTCCCATTTAAGTTTGGGGGTGAGGGATGCTTTTGTTTGTTGGGCTGAAGTGATGTGGCTTTAAACTTTTACCATTACCCTTCCTCCTTTCAAATTTTTACTTTGAGCTAGATTGTTGAGTTATCTTTTGAATTGAATGCATGAACCCAATGATTGTGGAGTGTTTTAAATTATAGATTGCTTAGGAAGGGTATGTAATGCGTATAGCTACTTGAATTACAATGTCAATTGCTGGTTTTATGGTGATTTTGAAGAAACTTTCTGCGCACAATAATTGAGGAACAATTTGAATGCTTGTATTAAGAGAGAATAGTAGCAAATTGATGTGCATAGATTGTTTGAATGTCATCACTCTAGAACCTATCTTGGAACCTCTTGAGGCTAATCAAGGACTTCATGTATTTATGGGAAATGATTTGGGCATTCTTTAAAATGCGTTTGAGCCTTTCATGCCTACCATGAGGAATATTTAATCACTTGATCCCCATTTGAGCCTTAAATTGAAAAACCATGTGAATTTTCTTGTGAGAACCCTATATGAAACCTTATCCACTTAGCCAGAAAAACCATAAATTACCCTTAATCTTGAGATAATTGATAAGTCATGAGCGGCGAGTAGAGATGGTGAAGGCAGGGGAAATGAGGTAAATTGTATATTTGGGGTACAGGATTAATTGTGCATGGGTATATTAGTTGCACACTCTGAAAAAAAAAAAAACTATAAAAAATGAGCAAAAGTCAAAGAATGTTTGTGGTGCAGATGTTCATTAAGAGATAAGTTTGGGGGGTTTGTTACTTAGTTTCATATAGTATCTCAAAGTTCAAAATAAGAAAGAGAGATGATTTGCAATGCATCATTTATCTCAAGATATTTACTATCCCTCTTTCCTCTTCATTTCAGTAAGCTATTAAGCCTGGCCACGCTACAAGCCCAAAAGTCCCATTGATCTCAAGGGTATATGGTGGTTATCTTATAAGTGGAGAGAGGGGAAAAAGTTAGGCATATGAAGTGTTGATGTTGAAGCATTTTATGCAGATTGGAGTGTTGCTTTCAATCTTGATACTTGTAGGAAAGTGGCTCTTTGATTAATCACACATACACTCTTTGAAATTTCTAGAAAACTAGTTATTGGATTGAAAGGCATGTAGCTATGATCATTTGACTCAGTCCTTTGTTATTTATTTTCAGTGGCACTTGGTGAGGAGATAGTTCATGCTACTATAGTAATTAGATAACTTATGCAATCTAGCTGGTTTTCCTTATTCAGTTTACTCGAGGACGAGTAATTGTTTAAGTTTGGGGGTGTGTTAATCATACTAAATTACATCATTTCAGCACCTTTTTCTGTTGTTACGCATTCACATATGTATATACTTCATGCTCAGGTTAGGAAAATGTGAATTGTAATCCTAATGATGCTAATGATTCATGATAGTATATTTTTATCTGATGATGCATTATTTTTATCTCCATGAAAGAATTTTAAATCCTCATCTTTATTGTAGGCCTAATAGGAAAGCATGGGATAAGATTGGATTGGAGTGCGCTTCTGGAGAACACAGAAGAAAAGAGGGAATGAGCTCTGGAGAGTCCACGCCGCGGCTGAAAGAATGAGGCCGCGGCCTAAAGCAGACAGTGACAGACAAAGGGTTAAGCCCAAATTCACCAAGCCGCGGCCTCATGACCAGCCGTGAACGAAACAACCCATCCAAATGATATGAGGCCGCGGCCAGGATTATGTAACCGCGGCTTGAACCCCTCGTCAGCAAAACGCAAAGCTTCACTCGAACGCAGTATTAGAGGAGAGCGAGGACACGAACAAGAGGCAGCTGGGGAGAAAAGAAGCTAGGGCACGAAGGGACGAAGGGAACTCATTCTGGGGAGCTAGGGTATGCTGGAATTTGAATCTTTGAAGGAGCTTGAAGCTGGGATTTGAAGTTCTGAGCCGATTTCAGCATCCTTCCTTGATTTTCTTGCAATTACTTCCTCCTCGTTTGACTCTTGTTCAATAATAATATTGATTGAGATATATGTTTTGATGATGTTGTTGAACATGAGTGGCTAGTGTTTCACTTCTAGGATTATTCTGAACTCTTGTACGGATTGAACACTCATTTCTCTATTATAATTATAATTAATGCAATCTTTATGTTGATTTAACTCTACTCTTAATGCTTCTTATTGTTTGGCCATCAATAAGATTGTTTAGTTTATTTAAGTTATGCTTGAGAAAGTTAACTTATATAGAGAACTTGAGTTAGGTCAGATGAGAACTTAAATCTTGCTTTGTTGAGTGCTAAGTTGTGTTAGTGGGGTAGAGATACACTCACTAACCTCATATAGTTATTTAGGATTTGGATTGAGTATGAAGGTTGAATTAACTAGTAAGAGATTATCTAATTAATTACACTAACAGCTATTTGGAGACTCGAGAGAGCACAATTAGTTAAATTGGTATCCTGACTACATAATCTTGTATTAAAAATAATTGTAAAAAGAGTTTAAGTGGGTGTTCATGAAATACAAGGGAAATGAATAATCCTAGATCTCCCTGAATTCCTTAAGTTCTACGTGTCCGTGTTGTTAATTTTATACGCTTGTCTTGCATAGTTAAAGTTAATTGAATAGTGAACTTCTAAATTACTTTGCTCAAATTAATCGGAAATGCGATGTCTAATGTTTGACCGCTTTTTAATCTAAGTCCCTGTGGAAACGATACTCACTCATCGCTTTACTATACCTCGGCCCGTACGCTTGCGGTATAATCTGGTGATGAACAGTGGTGTACTATAGTTTTGATAGTATGTTGAAAGAATATGGCAATGTGGATTCTATTCATGATATGCATTGCACTAAATTCTTAAATTCAATATCTATGTCAGGTTTTCTTATTCATAAGATAAAGTTGAAAGTTGGAGCACCAATAATGCTTATGAGGAATATTGATAAGTCGATAAATCATATGAATAGAACACGTCTCATTGTTGTGCAAACTAGGAAGCATGTTATTTGAGCTAAAGTGATGTCTAACACAAAGAAAGAGCTGAACTTATGTATTCCCAAGATATACATGACTCCATCTGATTTCAGTCTACCATTTAGTATGAAAAGACAACAATTCCCTGTAATATTAATTATTGTTATGACCATAAATAAGAGTTAAAAATAAAGCCCATGCAATGTAGGATTGTATTTACCAAGACCTATGTTCACGCATGGCTAACTATATGTTGCATTATCACGTGTATGATTTAGAAGTGGCTTGAAGATTTTAGTTCTAGATCAAGATGGTAAACCAAATGACACCACTTCAAATATTATTTATACTAAATTGTTTAATAATCTTAGTTGATTATTTTTTTCTATTATCATTTCATGCTTGTACAATGATTATCTATGAGTAATTCAATTTGCAATATTAGTTTATTCACCATTTAATTTTACATTTATGAAACATTATTTTATTTTTGAACATGTTTCTAAAAAAGTCTATATTCTTATTAACCATGCATCGCATTGGTGCATATCTAGTTTAAAATAAACTTGTTTGAGTATTTGATTTGTCAGATTGTCAATTTTGTTAAGAAACAAGAAATTATTAAGATGAAGTAATAATTTTAATATTATTAATTTAAAAATTGTGAGAAAATACTCTCAATTTTTTTAGAAAATCATTAATTCTCATGTTTGTTTAATATATAAACATTTGTGTTTTACTAAATAGATAAAAGGATCTTATGTTGTTGAACAATCAAAATTAAAATATTAAAAAATATATTTACAATTTAGTGTAAAAAATAAAATCTTATTGTTTTCCATATATAACGCGTTAATATTATAAATAAGCTAATAAATTGTTGTGACAATAAACAATAATTTAAATTATATAAATTATTTTTATTTAGTTTAGCCTAAACCTGAATGAGAAGCAAGTGCTCCTATAAAATGACAATGTCACGATGTATGAAAACAGTAATAAAATCCTACTTGCATATCTTAGGGTTAGGGGCCATGATGAATACAAAATCTAATCACAAAAAAAATTTTTATAACTATTTTTAATTTAGGGATATAGAAGATTTTTTTCTATCAACAAAATTACTTTTTCTTTTCATTTCATTCCATATGCATCGGAGTCTTAGTTTAGTCTATTTTATAATTGAATAGAATTTCATGTTAAATTTTTTATTATAGAAAATCATGATAGTAATAATTTGAATGAGAAGACTCTTGTAAAATGATTATGTTGAGGTATAGAAAAATAGTAGTATAATCTTGCTAAAATCAAGGATCATCAAGGAGGCATTATCAAGAATTATTAAGGACACTAGTCACGTTTGGTATGTTTGAAGCTTTTTTTATTGAATGGGAATAGAAAATGAAATGAAAATCCCATCCCAATATACATATAAAGGAGGATTAATGTCCACTATTCATTAGTCATGTTCAAGCCTGCTGACCTGTTAGGCTCCATGTAAATGCATTCTCCTACTGCCAAGTGTCTTCTAGCATAATTTGATTTCTACCATATGTCTTTCTTTTCTTTTCTTTTTTCCTTCTATTTCCTTTTTAGGTGGGCCCCATCCTAATTTATTCTTAATATTTTTTCTTTGCAAGTGGGGCCATGTTTCCTTATTATTTTCAAAGCTCTTTTCAACTTCCCCTCTTTTTATTTTGAGTTCAAAATTTGAACTTCCTTCTTTTAATTTATTTTCTCATTATGTCATTCATCTTTTTTCTACTCCTCTTCTCTCTTCTCTTATCATTCTCATCCTCTCTTATTATTCTTCTTCTTTTTCATTCTTGGCTTTCATTTTTGTTCTTTTTACTATGATAGAAATCCAGGAGGTATCCAAAGGATTCATAACTACTTGTGAAAAGAGCTCATTTATCTTGATAGATTGGTTGCATCTCCAGGGTCTAATCGGAGAACAAGTATGGTGTTTTCAAGTTTCAATTCAAATTCAAATGAATTGATTCACCAAAAGATTACGTGCTTTGAAAATTTGGTTTTGGAGAGCCTATGGACAAAAAAGTTATTCAAGAGCTTATAGGAGCAATTTCGAGCTTATATCATTACAATGAAGGCTCACAGTACCAATATATATGTGAAGGAATCTAATGGAGCCTAAATCTTTCATATTCAAGCCCAATTGCAAGCTCTTCTAGCACATGGAATTAATGTGACGTGAATAGTATTTTGGGTTTATTAATTAATTGTTTAATTGTGTTTTATTTTATGTTTAATTGAGCAAAACTTAAATTATTTAAATGAGCTCATTTGTTGAGTCTTTATTAGGTTCTTAATTGTATTTCCAAGGGCCCAAATAGTATTTTAAGAGTCTTAGGTCTATTATGACTATTTGACCCTCAAGTAGATCATAAATTATGTTTTTTAGTAAAAAAAATGTTACTTTTTTTGTGGCTCTGAAAAAGTGACGTTTTACACTTACTTTCCATATTTATTTGGTATCATCTATTGTCTTCTATGATGTTCTTGCTTGATTAGTATGTTGAAATATTCCAGAGTCCAAATAGTGAGATTCTTGCAAATTTACAAGATTTAGCTTTAGAATTTAAGTAATTTCCTATTATTTAAAGTCTCTTAACTTAAGAATAATTAGTTGCCTATTTTATAATATCCTCTAACCATTCTAGAAGGTTCTATGGGTCATTATAAATAGATATATTCAAACTTACGTTTTTAGACAAGTTGAATAAGAATTATTTTCCTTCAATTCTCTTGTATAAGGATTATCTAAATTTGTATTCTTTTGAGAACTCATGACCTATCAACTGAAGTGATCAACCAAGTGGGTGTCATCATTAGAGCTTAGGGACGAATTTTCTTAGTTCTAGCATGTGATCATCTTCTTGTCTTCGTTCATGAGTGTTCATTTCTATTGTATTTTTTTGTTTGCTTGATCATCAACCAAGAGGGTCATATCAGTTGGCATCAAAGCTCAAGTTCGAGTCCGGTTATCTTTTGTTTCCTTCGTGTCTTCTTTCTTCTTTCTTCAAGTCATCTCCTTTTTTCTATCTTCCACTTGTTCGTGTCCTTTCCTTGTACTCCTTCTGTGTTATGTTCTCCTTGTGTCTAAATTTGTTATGTGACTTCTTTTTTTATGTGTGGCGTGTTTCTCATAGTGTTTGGCTTGTTTGTTTCATATTCTTATCATTATCTTCTTCCTCCTTTCATCTCATTTTCCTCCATTATTGTTGTTGCCATTCATCTATTGTTTTACCATTGTTGTGTAAGTGAACTATTAAGCAAAAACAAAGAAAAAACTAAAAAAAAAAAGTAAACAACACATTGGAAAAAAAGTGTTGAAGAAAAAAAAACAAAAAATTAAAAATTAAAAAAAAAAAAGATTCGTTGCTTTCTTTGTGTGAGTTTTCTATTTTACAGCTTGCTTGGAACTTAAGTTGGAGGCTACTTAGACTCTTGGAGAAACTTTTCTATTTGGTGAGATCTTTCCTTCCAAGTTAAGCATAATTTCTTATTTTGTTCTTACTCTTTAATGCCACCTTCCTCTTTATTTCTAGTTTCCTAATTTCTTTTACTTTCCTATTTTGTTTCTACCTTCCTATTCTTATTGTTTCCTAATTTCTTCCATCAATTGGTTGTCTAACTTGTGTGCTCTTGTGTAGGGGAAGATTAAGTCATCTACTTGATCACCAAGTTATCAACTTGGTCTCTAAGTAACATTCCCTTTCTTCTTCATTTTCCTATTTTGTTTTTGTCTCTTCCTCTCTCATTCCTTCAATATCGTCTCCTCCCCGTCACTTTCCTATTCTAAATTATTTTTTATTTTTGTGAATTCCTTTGTTTCCCATTTTGTGCCTTCTTTTGTTTCCTTTTTCTTTCCTTCTTTGTTGCATCTTTATTGTTTCTTAGTGTTCAAGCTTTTTTTTTTCTTCTCATTCTTGTGTAAAACATTGAGCTCTTTAATTTTTGGAAACTCACGATTTCAGTTTTGAACCTAGAACCTGTTTTCTAAGTTTCTAATTTGGTATTTGCTCACTTTCTTAGTTTCATTACTTGTGGTTTGGTCTTGAGAACACTTACGAATTCATAATTGAGTGGAAAAAGGCAAGAGTATTTTCATCTTGATAAAAGTCAAATTAAGTGAAACATGAGTGACTAACAATATTTTTTTTAGAGTGAAAAAAAGTGAGGTGTGTGAATATTGTGACGTCCTTCTTTTTTTACTAACCATGATAGGTGAAAATCTTAGTAATGATTCATCCCCAAAGTTTCATACTTGTTGTCTTGTTGAAGGGAATAACGATAAAGCTTGCACTGTGATCATTGATGTAGACTTTTGTAGAAACTTTGCTAGTACTACATTAGTGGAGAAATTGGGGTTGCCTTGCATTGAACATCCCAAGCCATACAAGAAGATGACATGGATAGACTACGAATATGGAGAGATCGTGGTAGATAAGCAAGTATTAGTGTCATTTTCTATTGGGAATTATTTTGATGAGGTATGGTATAATGTGGTGCCTATGGATACTCACTTGAAATTGGGTAAGCAGTGGCAGCGTCAAAGGAATGCTATTTATAGAAAAAGTAAAAAATTATTTCGCCTTTGAAAAGGAAGGTCAGAAGTTCAAGTTAATCTCGTTGACACTGTAATAGATTTATGAAGATGAACTCATGTTGTCAAAAAGAAGAAATCAAAAGGAGGAAATCGAAGTTAAAAAATCATTCTCAATTGAACCAAAAGAAGAGATGCAGGCTCTCATAGTTCAAAATTAATGTGAATCTTATATGGAGCAAAAAGATCAATTGGAGGAGATAGCTTCTGCAACATCTACATTGAATGTTGAAACAAGAGATTCTACACCTAAAGGTATTTCTAATTCCCAAACATCTTGTGGTGATGATTCTTGTGATAAATCAATTGGGTTGAAATGTGTTAATTCCCATGAATTACATGTGGTTGAACATGATAATTTGTCATCTTTAGATAATGAGCTTAGTTTAAATGTCTTTTTATAGTATTGTACTTGTTTCTAGTAATGCTCATGATGTGGTTAATTTAGAGAGTAGTTCACATGCTTGTAATGAAGTTCCTTATGTTGATATGGTGTTTGGGCAACCTTGGTTATTTGATGGGTATGATAATCATAGTTCCTTCGTTATAGAAAAAGCCCATGAATGTTTGCATTGTATTCAATTTTGTGAGGATCAAGAGAAAATCAAAAGTGAGCTTGAGAGAAAAAATAAAAGTATGAATGGTAAAAATAAGAGAGAAAAAGAAAAAGTGCAGAAAAAAAAGAGAAAAGAAAAAGAGTGAAAAGAAAAATGAGAAAAGAGTGAAAAAGAGAAAGAAAAAGAGAGAAAAGAGAAAGAGAGAATAAATGAGATTGTGAGTATAGAAAATGATGTGATTGAAGTGCCAACAGAGCTTGTGAGATGCTCTTTGGGTGAAAGTGAGGTAAAGATATTTTTCACCAAACTTCTTTCTTCTTCTTATGTTTCTTCATTGCATTTTTCTCTTCCTTCCTTTTATATTCCATATTTATGTTCTTTGAGTCTTTCATCTTTTTGTCATGAGTCCAAAGTCTCTCATGAGTCTTTAGTGAGTCAAAGTGTTATCTCAATGTCTTCTTCATCCATCTTTATTGTTCCATCTTATCTTTATTATGATTTGCTTTATCAAGTCTTCTCTTGCATATCCCCAATTTGTTTTATATTTTTTGTGTCTTATGTGTCTCATGAGTTGAGTGTTCTCCTATTTCTTTGTTGGTCATGTATTCTTCTTCTTCCTTCTAGCACGTCTTACTTGAATATGGTCTCCCATCTCATAGTAGTCCACTTGTTCCTATTTTAAGTAGCGTCCTTCATTCATTAAATGAGTCATATTTTACATGGGTCGTGTCTTCATACTCATTTCCTTCATCCCATCCACTTGGCTTTATCTTGTTTCTGAAAGATGTTTGCAAGTTTGTTTTGCAGATATCTTATGGTGAAAAGGTGTTGACTTGTTTCCTATTACTGAGGCATAAAGAACTAAGGTCTAGTCACTTCATTTTTGATCCAGGAGATGGGTGTTGCTTAGAAATGAAGCTGCAGTCAAGAGTAAACATTGCCCTTCAAGTTCATGCGAGGATTAAAGAGAAACCATATCAATCTAACTTAAAAAGTAAGTCTAATCATTGTGATCCATTTGATGTTTTTAATTATTCCCTCTTCTTTCATGCAGATTATGGAGATTCGAAGACGAATCCTTTCAAGGAGGGAGGGAATGATGGAGATCCAGGAGGCATCCAAAGGATCCACAACTACTCGTGGAAAGAACCTATTTACCTTGATAGATTGATTGTATCTTCAGGGTCTAATTTAAGAATAACTATGTTTTTTTCAAGTCTCAATCCAAATTCAAATGAATTGATCCATCAAAAAATCACGTGCTTTGAAAATTTGGTTTTGTAAAGCTCACGGACAAAAAAGTTATTCAAAAGCTTACAAGAGCAATTTTGAGCTTATATCATTATAGTAAAGGCCCACGGTATCAACATACACATGAAGGAATCTAATGGAGCCTTAATAATTCATATTCAAGCCCAAATATAAGCTCTTCTAGCACATGGAATTAATATGACGTGAATAGTATTTTGGGTTCATTAATTAGTTATTTAATTGTGTTTTATTTTATGTTTAATTGGGCAAAACTTGAATTATTTAAATGAGTTCATTTGTTGAGTCTTTATTGGGTTCTTAATTGTATTTCCAAAGGCTCAAATAGTGTTTTAAGGGTCTTAGGTCTATTATGATTACTTGACTCTCAAGTAGATCATAAATTATGTATATTTTTTTGTAAAAAATGTCATGTTGTTATGGCTCTCAAAAAGTGACATTTTGCACTTAATTTCCATATTTATTTGATGTCATTTAGTGTCTTCTAGGATATTTTTGCTTGATTAGTAAGTTAAAATATTTTAGAGTGTCTTAGTTTCTAAACAAGTAAGATTTTTGCAATTTCACAAGATTTAGTCTTAGAATTTAAGTAATTTCCTATTATTTAGAGTCCCTTAAATTTAGGAATAATTAATTACCTATTTTATGAGATCTTCTAATCATTCTAGAAGGTTCTAAGAGTCATTATAAATAGATGTATTTAGATATGCATTTTTAGATAAGTTGAATAAGAATTATTTTCCTTCAATTCTCTTATGTGAAAAATATCTGAATTACTATTCTTTTAAGAACTCGTGACCTACCAATCGGAGTGATCAACCAAGGGGGCATCATCATTAGAGCTTAGGGATGAATTTCCTTGGTTCTAGCATATGATTGTCTTCTTGTCTTCGTTTGTGAGTATTCATTTCTGTTATATTTTCTGGTTTACTTAGTCATTTACCAGGAGGGTCATATCATACTATTTCTTCATAGTATCCATTTTTGTTTTGCAGATTTTCTCAAGAAGCCCTAAGCTCTTGCAAGCACCCAATTGCCATTGATTTTGTTGAATCCTCTTTAAGAGTAGTGGTCAAGATCTCTGCTGTACCAAAAGCTATGAAAGCGCAGCGAGTGGTACTCCAACACAACCAAAGCATAGAGTTAGGTCTAAGAGAGAACAAGCCATGGATCATCACATCATCCGTGAGAGGGAATATTTTCTGAGTTTTTTTGCTTCATTAAACAATGTCTGAGCTTATGCATCTCATATTTTAAATTTCAATTTAAATTTGAAATTTCAAACTTCTCTAAGTTTATGCATCTCTTTCACTCCTTTTCCCTTCGATTGGAAACTCTGAATCGATCAATCAAATGGGACAGCTCCTTCCTGCTGTGCTATTGTAGCTGCTGGGGATATCAATACTCAAAGCATTTACCCAACGATGATTTTTACATTGGCAGCTTCTCTAGGAATGTTCCTCACATATCAGGGAAATACTTGTGGATAGATAGGTGCATGTATGAGGGGAAGTAGAAGAGAGTAAAAAATGCTGGGAAAGGCACATTCTCTCTGCCTTTTGGTGCAACATATGAGGGTGAATTTGAAGCGTGCCAGATGGAAGGATTTGGTACTTTCGCTGGATCTAACGGCAACTTATATTTTATTTGCTTACCTATAGGGCTATGCATTTGTAATAACCTCGTAAGAATATCTCAATGGGACCCATCTGTGCTTATTTTTTATGTTCCCAATATCATTGGTTTTTCCTTTTTGCTTTGTTTATTGACCCTTCTCTGATTTTTTGTTTGCCCAGGATGCCAAATTTGTGTTAATGATGCACGATATAATGTTAGCTATAAGAATTAACTTGCTTCCATATGATATCTCCTTATTTGATCTAACATTTTTTCTCATTAACTTGGTTTTCATTTTTGGAAGTAAATTTTTATGGTGCCTAGTTCTTTAAGGATTTGGTAGTTTACTTTTACTAATTTTATTGTCCTTTCTTGTGACAGTTTCACATGTGAACTATTGCAAGAATACAAAGGCCATACTTGTAAGGTAAGCCTTCAAATGCCTAAATATTATTTTAGCACTTTCTAATATTCCGTGTAGCATTGTCCAATCAAAGATGGAATTTAGTTGGTACAGTTGAATACATTCTCATAATGTGGACTACAAGTTGAGGATCAGTGTATCTATACATTTATAGATGCAATTTTAGTCCTAAGGCTAATGCATTTAACAACTTTAGGCTTATGCAATTTAAAAAATTATGAGCCCATGCAAAGGGTTTAAGAAGGATGAAGCGGAGGCACTAATATATGCAAGCAAATGGATAGTGTTTCATACTTTCATTATTGCATCTATGATTATTGTGGTTTCTTTAGTTACAAGGCCTAAAAGTTATAACAAAATGTCATATTAAATTTTTGTCCTACTTACCACTCTTATTGCTTTAATCAGCCTATTTTGAATTAACAGGGCAATTGGTGTGGCTTGGAGCCATGTTACCAAACCATTATCTCTCAAAAAATAGTGAGATCCTTCGGATTGCTTTGTGATTGAATTAAGTTATGGTGTTGTTATGCATTTTACCCCTAAAAATACGCTATATCCTCTGGTACCAAGATAAAAACTATTTCACTATGGTATTCCAACTCAATTATAAATTAGGCTGTATATATTGCGGTTAGATATCTGAAACTCCCTAATATGCATGGAAGGTTTTTAAAGAAATTCATTTTGTGCAATGCATATAACAGTATTTCTATCTTTTAGTAATGGTTTATACATTTTCTAACTGACAGGGGTGGACGCATGACTTGACTTGGGGTGTGCGGGGAAATCCTATAATAGGAAGCAATACATGTAACCACAGCAGAGCAAGCATTAGAATTGTTCGGCCAAGTTTTTTAAAAATTAATTTGTATATATATTTTTTGCCACATTATATATTGTTATTTTAAGGTTTTAAACATTTATTATAATTATTTTTAAAAATAGTTTATATTATTTTTAAGTAAAAATTATAAAATATATATAATTTATATTCTCAATACACTTACATATGTCATTGATGGTTTGAATTAAAAAAAAATTAGAATGATGGCCAAAAGCATTCACACACATATATATTATAGTATTATATGGGAGGGGATGTAGCTTTTTTGTCTTTTTTTTTTTTTTTGAGAAAAAGACAGTTTAAAATCTTTATAAGAAAATATTGACAAATGAACAGTACAAGTGAGAAATTCAGTTGACTCGAATGGAGAATTCAGTTTATAGGAGTACTGAATTTTTAAATCGAGTCCTTGAAAGGGAATATTTCCAAATGTGAGTTTTAAACTATCTTTTTCCTTTTTTTTTTTTGTTTGAAGGGGTTGGGGAACATTGAAATGTATTATAAAGGAAGGGTGGGTGTATATTACATGAGAATTTGGAGGGACCAACAATGAACCTCCGTCTGCCACTGCTAACTGATAATGTTATACTAATAACACTTTTTAACATGTGAACAATTGTCTTTGATGCCGTCTTTTTTCTTTTCTGTACAGCCACATACTCTTTCTTGGTGAAATGATAGCTTCAGTATTTTTTCCAAAAAAAAGAAGTCCCCTTGCTTGATCATAACCAAGAGCCCTCTTTTGTCAATTGAATCTTATGTTATGCTCATGACTTGGAAAACAAATTGTTTCTGAAATGTCTTTTGTTTTGTTACTAAGCTATTTTAAGGATAGTTTTGTTGATAATCCTCAACAAAATCATGTTTGTCCCTTAAATGCCCAAGGTTCCATCGATAGTTTGTCAACTAAATCTAGATGCCTTTGAAATGCATTTTACCAATAGATAGTTGGAGAATGGAGTAGTTGTGCTTTACTGTGCGTGTTAGGGATTAAAAAAAAAATTCTGAAGTCCAGTTTGCTAATTTTGGTGTACAATGGATCCTATTTTCAATTTCCTTTGTTTCATACTATCAAATATTTGTCACCTGGATTCAAATACATCATTTGCCTACCAATGCTTTCGGTATTCATTTCTTTCTTTGTAAACCATTACTATCAAATTTGTCACCAAGATTCAGATGAACAAAGTAAACCAATTTTCCCGTTAATACAAACCAGTGAAATTCTTTTTATCGCTAAGTCACCCTGTTGGCATTTCAATTGTAACAATTAATTTGATGGCTGACATAAAGTTTACATGAATCAGTTCTTTTGGTTTTATTTTTTTTTAAATACTCCATTTGGTTCTAATTATAGGATATTTTATCCTAATCTTAAATATATGACCTTTTACAATATGCAAAATAGTATTTATTATACATTTCTAAAAAATATTCAGATTTAATGTATCCCAAAAGAGAGAAAGAAATTAAATAAGGGTAGTTTTGAAAAAATATTGTGATTTTTGAAAAAATCGAAATAGTTAACTAACATTAACTCTCATTTCTAATCCGTGAAATTAAGTTAAAAATATTTTATATTAAATATCAGAGAGGGTATCAAATTAAAATCCAAGAATCACATTAGCAAAATAAACAAATTTCCTTATTTATAATAGGAAAAATTATTTGAATACAAGGTTGCCTTGTTGATATTTAGCAGCACTAAACTTCTATTCATCCCACACTTGGGAGATAAATATGATTAGGATGGAAAATATTAAAGAATTATGGAAATTTCAATTTCATGATATTGAATTATGTGTAACTGACCTCTCCTCTATATCTCATTTTCTTAGGACTTAGGGGAAAATAAAAAATGGAGAAAAATTACAATTGACTAGTGTGTTTCATTAGCACATTTTGGTAAACAAATTAAATTAATATCACTTGATATTAATGCCTTTTTATTTTCCAAATTCAATCATTTTTTATTCTAAATTTTTTATCATTTTTAACTAATTAATTAGCTTTAATTTTGTTTCCCAAATTTATATTATTTTTTAATATCATTTGATATTAATTTTTTTGTCAATATATCATAATAAGGAGTAACTATGTTCATTCTTTTTAATTTAATCAATATCTTGATACCTTTTTTTTTTCAAATTTAATCTTTTTAGTTCTACATAATTTTTTCTCATTTTTCACTTTTCAATATTTTTTGAATTCTAAACTTTTTTTTGTTAAAACTAAACCTGTACCAAGTTGAGCAGTTATAACTGTTAACTAAATAAATCATATCAATTAATAGCTATCATTGATACTTATGAATGCTAATTAAGAAAATGATATTTTTTTTATTTTTTACTTTTTCTTACAATGTGAGGATGGTGGTTTTTTGATTTCAGGGAGAGTGGGGGAGGAAGCAATGAGATTCTTTTTTAATTAAGTAAATTCTATTAATTAACTATGAATTCAATATCTTTTAGAACTTAATAAAACATTTTTGCTGGAGTAAAATCTAGTTGAAATAAGAAAAAGAATAGAAATGTATTTTAAAAATATATTTGGTATGTTAGAAAAATGAAAAGAATTTTCATATAATTTTTTATTTGGTAACATGTATATCAAATATAGAATGAAAGATTTAATATATCAAAAGACCAAAATATCCCTACATAAAATATTTAAAAAGAAAAAAGAAAGCAGATATGCAAAATATCAAAGGTGGAGGATAGTGTAGGTGAAGAGATGACAATGATGTTTAAGTTGAATGTGGAGGAGGACTAGATCCATTGTTGGGATGATGAACAAGAGGTTGAAGTTGAAGCTGAACAGGAATGCTTAAGCTTGTAATTATGGTAATTTAATAAGAGCAAAATAGTCCTAAAATGTGCCTCCTAAACAACAAGTTCCCTTTCTATCAAAAATCAAATAGAGCACTTATTCCATTAAGACTGCATTTGGTAGAAGGGAATAAAGGCGAGAGATTCCCTCAACTTGAGCATTTGGTATAAAGGCACTTACACTCCTAGGAATCAGCAACACCCACATACATGGGAATATCGAATGTTGGAGGGGGAGTGGGAATGGGGCTGAAGCTTGGGAATCAAATTTTTTTGGGCAAAAATGCCTTCATCAAAAGCAGCAAGGAGCTCGAGCTTCTTTTCTATTTTCGAATGCCACCATTTCTTCTCTTGTGTGATGTCACTGGTGAGGACAATGTTTAGACGGCAACCTTCCTCTCTCATAGGTGACTTCCTCTCTCAGATTTTCGCAATGATGACCTTCCTCTCTCATAGATCTTCGTGAAGGCGGTGGTGTGGTGGAAACTTCTCCATTGATGGTCACGTGGTTCCTCATGGTTGTCAAGTCATTGGTTGTGGACTTCTCACCCTCCATGGCTCGACTTGCGTTAACATATTTGGAAATTTCTCACCCTCCATGAAGTCCGTTTGATGGTAGAGGAGGATGATGATGATGTTGATTTTTTTTTATTGGCTTGTCTGTGGTGGTTGTTGGCTGTCACCAAAGGAAGTTAATGGTGGTGGCTGGGCTAGCGAGGGAAGAAGAGAGAAGGGGGATGGGATTTTTTTTTAATCTAAGAGCATTTAAGTTATTTTATATATATATATATATATTTTATTTTTTTTATAATTTTTTTTTGTGATACCAAAAATATATTTAAAACTTATTCCTATTTTTGTTCTCATTTCATGAAAAATTATTTTGCATATCAAACAGGGCTTAGAATACTAGAATTTGCCTTCCCTAAGGAAGGCCCATGTCCTAACCCAATATTTTTTAAAATATCCCCAATGTGTTAACCTAACCCCAATCTAATCACCAGAAGGTGAAACATTGGTTCAAAAGTGATTTGTTCACATTTAAAGTATCTTTTATCAACCCTCAATCTATATCGATACATATATATATATATATATCTGTGTAAAATTAAATTTCTTTCAATGAAGTTAAATATGCTCCTTAATCTATGTAATTTTTTTAAAAAGAGTAGTGGAATAGGTTGCACAGACAAAAGAAAAATATTCTTTATCAACCCAAACAATTGGTCATGTAACAAATGGCTTTTTTTTTTTTTTTATAATACTTTGACAAATCAAATGTTTAGAACTTGTTTTGAGAAGACAAAAGATAAAGGAGTTGGATTGAAAATTTAGTAAAAATTTGATATACATTTTTTTGTCAGAGAGATTTTGATATACAAGTTAGAAGGTATACAAAATAAAAGAAAATAAAAAAAATCAATGAATGGCAAAGAAAAAAGAGTCTAGTGTTTATATTAAAAATTAATATAAAATTAAAGTAAAAAATAATAACAGAAACACATTAGATATTGCATAAATTAAAATTTATATTTTTTGACACACGAGATCAGCCAATAAAAATGAGGTGGGACGTGTTTTTTTTTTTTTTTACAATAAAAAGTTTTTATTTTTTGAATATTCTTTTCCCTTCCCGTGGTTTGACAGGTCAAATATGACCTCCAAATCATATATGGCATAATTTTTTTAGTAATTCTTTTTTAGATCTCAACTGATCATTATTAAAAACAAAAATTAGAAACAGAGCTAAACGCCCAGTCAGCACTCAGCCATTGGAGACTAGTAGAGGTCAAACTAACGGATATTCCTCGTATAAGAAGTTCCGCAATCCGGAAGTCCAGCGATTCCCGGCAAACAAATCCCAACACAGCTACTCTCAGTTCTTCCTAATCCCTTCCATTCAATTTCCTTCCCTCTAATTTACTGGTGAGATATATGCAGAGACTTGTGCTCTGTCTATATTCTTTCAAAATTATATTATCTTTCGTTCTTCGGCTGCACACGCTATCTATATAAGTTGTGTCTTTTTGTCATGTTTAATTTGTTCGTTAACGAATAAACTCTCGGTTTGCGAATAGATATTTTAGTTCATGTTTGTTTTCTTGTCCGTGTTTCAAAATTCTAAACTTGGAATTAACCCAATTGGGTAAAGTCTTTTTTCCGTACGATTGTCTACAAAACTCACTTTTCCTTCGGCATTTTTATTACTCTGTGCATCACATTTTTGAACTCCATTTGGAAATATTTTCCATTGGTCGATGAATTAATATTTTCTGTCATGGTTTTCTTTATAAGCTGCTTGCTCAGTAGAATCTGCACAAAATGCAAAGGAGGCGCAAAACTTCAACAGCCTTTCAACCGTCCAGTAGTAATGAAGCAAGTAACAAGCCTACTGATGGCGAAGATTCCGAAGTCAATGTTCATCTCGGAAACCCAAGAAGGTCTTCTTATATGTGGCTAACATTGTTCGTGATAGTCACATATGGCTGTTCAGCGATCTATAGATACCAATTTGAAAACATGCCTGTGCCTCTCACTGCAGAACAGGCAGGCAAGAGGGGTTTCTCTGAGATTGAAGCAATGAAGCATGTCAAGGCACTGACCGAGTTGGGCCCACATCCTGTTGCTTCTGATGCCCTGGATTCTGCCCTGCAGGTTGGGTCCACAGCCCAGATAATTTTTCCATATATTGATACCTTCTTCCTTAGTTCATCTTACTATTTATTTGAGCTTGGACAATTTGAAAGCTAGTTTTCAACACTGTGAAACTGCAAATACAAGACTACTGGACATATTAAATGTATGTACAGATATTCTTGTTATTAAAATTTTTTAACATCTTGATTAAACTGCAGGGCAGTACATGGAATAAGAAAATGACTCACGGGTCTCATTGACAAGCTATCTTTCTTATATTAGAAAAATATGAGTTAAAAATCTTTTCAAACTTGATGACGATAGATACTTTTTTTTTTTTTCCTCCTTTGGTTATGTCTCAATTTTCTTTCTTTTGTTGCCTTCTTTTATTGTACTGGCTGAGGGCTTCTGTGTAATAGGGGTTGAGAAAGGAATAGTTATTAGATATCATGCTTTCCAGCATCTTTTTCATGACTATGAAGTTATTAATATAAGTTTCTCAATCTTTCGTATCAAGATGGACCTGAGACTTGAATTTTAGCACCAATGCCTAAAATGATAGAGCTAGGACTTGCTTGCGAGTTTGTATTACCCCTCAGCTTTTTTAAGCTATCTCATTATTACTTTACGAAAAAGTAAAGGGACTTATATTATAAGTTGACCCAAATAACATTTGAAAACATAGGCGAGTACCTAGTATGAGACAAAAGTGGAAATTAGTTGCTATGTTATTGTTATTTGGGTTGACCATATAGGACCTGTTTCCAGCATTCAAGAACTAACTTTTATTTTATTTTATTTTATTTTCAACCTATTATTTCTCTCTTGATGCTGGCTCACTCTGAATGCATAAACTTATCCTTGCTATTGTCTCATTTGTCCTTCCTTTTCATTCCTCCTTCTTTTTGCGTATGATAAATTTTATTGCTCCCTTCATTTCACATTGTGAAGCAAGGCTTCAACAACTAACTTCTAAACTAATTTCAGTAATTTATTTGTTCACGCTCTATTAACTGTACATTTCTTTTAAAATTCTTCCACCTTCAGTATGTTTTGGCTGTATGTCAAACTATAAGGAAAACTGCTCACTGGGAGGTGGAAGTTGAAGTGGATTTTTTCCATGCAAAGTCTGGTGCAAATCGTCTGGTCAGTGGTTTATTTATGGGGAAGACACTTGTTTATTCAGATCTGAAACATGTAGTAATGAGGATCTTGCCAAAATATGTATCTGAAGCAGGAGAGCAATCTATTCTAGTTTCTTCTCATATCGATACTGTTTTCTCAACGTATGTTTTCCTTGTCTATATGATCTTATACCTTTCGCTGTTCTATGCATGTCATGATTTCAATTTGAAGTTTTTCAATTGTTGACACATGTTAGGGATAGAGATTATAATAGAACATATTCATGGGCCTTCACCTAATTGCTTTAAGATTTTGAGTTGAAATGACCCTTAACATGATAAATCCATCATTTTGACCCCATATAATGATATAAATACGTGTGTGTGTGTGTGTGTATTTGTATGTATGCCTATCTATGGAAAAACTATTCGTACAACTAAGTAATTTGTAACCTCTTCTTTCCTGGACAAGGGATGAGAGATGGACTCATGCTTAGGGATGCTGTTGAAGTTCTGTCTTTTAAGTAGAAAGATCAAAGATCATAGCCCTCGTTTAAAATACAAAGGCATTCATTCGTGTTTTATGATATGGGTGCTTCCCGGGCATATTAGTATCTAATATATAAATTGTCACTTTTTGCATGACGCTTCCTAAGTTTGTAGATTTAGTAAAATGAATTATTCTAAGGCTCTTGCATGTACATTTAGCAAGATATTGATTTGCTGAGACACTGCATTAAGCTGGCTTTTAGTGTGTTTTTTCTGGTTTGTTACCTAATGTATTTATGACTGGCTTTGTGTTGATAAAAAAATTTGTATCATCCAGAATGTAAACTTCAATTTTTTAAAACTTTTCTATCCAAAATTAAATAAAAAAAAAGCATGGCTTGCATTTTCATGCATGAATTTATAAATATAAATTGTATATTTGATGAATGCTGACGGTTTGGTTGATCTATTAACTGATATATTATCCTATCTGTGCTAATTATAATTGAGGTTTTATATATGTTATGTGAAATCATTTGTAGCCTTTTTTATTTTTTGGCCAGAAAATCATTTGTAGCCTATATGTACTGTTATGTGCCTATTGAATTCTAGATCATAACTGCAGTTTAAGAATGAAAAAGAAATGAGTCCTTATTATATAACAAAGGCAAAATTTCCAATTCTCACTTTGATATGGTGATTTATAGTTGTAGTTTTGTGTTACTTGTTAAAGATAAATGTGTATCCAGCTCTGCCGTGCACAACTTGTGATAGTGTTGAGATAACTGGAGTAAATTGGACCTAGAAATAAATTTAGGAAAAATATTGTTTTTTCAAACTGGAAGTGTATATATTTTTAACTGGAAAAGTTGCTTGCGTTGAGAAATTGGTTTCATCTTTTGTATTCCTGGCCAGGAAGAGATTTGATTTAAATATTTATCGTCTATCCTTCCCTATGACACTTGGTGCTTTCTGTTTCTGAATTTGAAGCATGTGAGAGAAAGCTTTGGATGTTATTTACTTTTTCCACATTTGATGATTTGCAATTTTGAAACACCTAATTACTTTCCACTGAAGATATAGCACGGTTGTAACAGAGAAGGCGCTGGAGATTGCAGTTCCTGCATAGCTGTTATGATGGAACTTGCTCGTGGCATTTCTCAATGGGCTCATGGATTGAAGAAAGCTATAATATTTTTATTTAATACAGGGGAGGAAGAGGGTCTGAATGGTGCTCACAGTTTCATAACCCAGGTTTGGACTTATTAGTGCAACCTTTATTTATTTTTGTATCTGCTTCTCCATCAGTTTGGACTTTGAACAGTCTTCTACTAAAACATGAAAGTGATGGTGGCATTTAAAGAAGATAAACTGTATAGATATATTGAAAATGAATCAGGTCAAAATAATTTTTTAATAAAGTTCATAAAGAAAATGTAGAAGAGATAACCAGAACAATTCTCATTATTTTGAGTAAGATGGAGGCAACCTGTAAATAGAGACCATGACTACAAATCAGCCCCTAGAATCCTATGAGACATGGTAATAAAGATAAATAAAATACAATTAAGAAGATACAAAATCAAGGAAAAAAATAGGAAAATAAGTTGACTTAGTCCCATGAATTCAGGCCACAGACACAGATCTCTGGGGAATAAAGACACAAATCACCAAGGTTAATCGGCCTGACTGTTAGAATAACAAACACTCCTCAAAATAGGGACTAGATGTTAATTATCCAAACATGACTCCAAGTTCTTCATTTTCCTCCTGTTTTGATCCAGGAGTTGTTCTTCTGTTATTTAGACTTTAAAGTATATTAGTGTTTCTTTTTGGTATTCAAGCACATATTTTTAAAAAGTAATTATTATCTTGCCAGTAAAGAGAAATTTATGAATGCAGCATCCTTGGAGTGAAACTGTTCGTTTGGCTATTGATCTGGAGGCCATGGGCATTGGAGGGAAATCTGGTATATTTCAGGTCTGGTTATTACTCATTAGTCACAATTTACTTTAGCTTTCATTTGATACTATCATGCTACATGAGTCATGACTATGTATGGTTGATTCAAACTGATGAAGTATGAACAGAAAGAAAAATATCTTGGTAAATAGATTTGAACTTGAAAGTGTCAAAAGATGGCACTATTCTGAAGTGTATACAAGTTATTCAATTAACTGGACATGGCCATGTCCAGGCGTGAAGAGTTTTTTTTTTCTTTTCTAAGTCAACCATTGTAAGAACTGATGATAAGTATAACATAAATTTTTAAATTAAGATTTATTTTTTGTTTAAACTGCTTACTTATTGCATTATTGAAGTTCTATCCTTAGCATTACTCCTTCAAGCTGAGGAGAATGATGGAAAATGGAATATCCTAAGATAATTAGGATTTAAAGTAAAGTTATTTTATTTAGATAGTCGATTATCTTTTATATTTAATTAGGTTTTATTTTATCTCTTAGGAATTATTAGGATTTATTTTATTTTTAGGATTTAGTCTATTTTCAAATGAAGGTTTATCTTTTGTTTAAATTTAAAATAATAAAGTATTCTTATCTCTTACTCCTACGACTCTAAATAGGATTAGGATTAGAACTTTATAAATAAGAGCTAGGACTACTCAATTTTTCCTTTTGAGTTGAATAAAATTTGAGAATTTTTCAGTGATATTTCCCTCTCCCTCAAGCTCTTCTACTTCTCTCTCCCTTACTCTTCTCCCTTGTCCCACATCAGTTACAGTGAGCTTTCTTTATTCAGTAAAGTTTTAAGTGACTGTAGGAGAGAGGCTAACGGTTTGTAGTTTATCAGGGATTGGAATAGGAATTCTTGGGGGCTTGAAGCTTGGACTGTTGAGCTTCTTAAATTACATGCATGTGCTGTATGAATTGCTCTGGCTTTTGGATGAGTGGAATCAAAGCTGACTGAAATGGATCTTTAAAACTTTGATTTCCGTTCATTTTAAATTGCTTCTGTGCATTTCCTCATGGAAACACATAGGATCTATATTATGCCAATAGGTCTCATATTGTCTCAATTGGTGGTGGCAGTAGCAGTGGTAGTGTTAGTGCCTTACTGCTAGTAGTGGTAGTTGTACTAGTAGTGGTAGTGTAGTGGTGGTGGAAGTGGTGGTAGTAGCAGTAGTCATAGTGGTAGTAGTGGCGGCGGCGGCAGTGGTAGTGGTAGTGGTAGTGATAGTGGTAGTTGTAGTTGTAGAAGTAGTTTAAATAATTGCCATTTCTCATTTCCCAATGCCATTTGAAAATAGACTGTTTTCTCTAAGGTCGCCTTGATATTTGATCTATTATACTTAGTAGGATTTACACAGATGAAATATTACTGCTGTGGAGGCTGTGTAAGGCTTCAACTGTTGATGTGCCTGTGTGTACTTTGTTTCTCCAAAAGCAAATGATCATTGTTGTTTTTGTGCTGTTGGTTTTAATGTAGTGTTAATTTATTTAATAGATCTTGTGAACTGTTCTTTACTGTTTAATCATCAAGTTTGCTGAGCCTTTTGCAAATTCATTCCATAATTTGTCCAAAAAAGAAAGCAGGGAAATTTATTTTGCAGTGAGATGATAGGAATTTTATAAAGTTTATGCTAATTCATTTATTTATGGAAGCGAATTGGATTTCTTGCAACATTCCACTAATGGTTATTAGATGGTCCTACTCTGTTAATGTTCTTTTTCTTCTTTCTTGCATCCATGGTGCCATTATATGATGACTCCATTCAGTAGAGAGAGAATGAGAGAGAGAGAGAGAGACAATACTGCACTTCTCATCTACTTCGTTCCTCATATTAGAAATGAATAGCATTGGATGAAAATATTCAGACCATTATAATCCTCTTAGTGAATTTAAAGGGATCTCTCAGACTTAGGCAGATAGAGTTTCTATGCAATTGTCTCTATAGTTTCCTAGATTCCTCATTCTTTATGAATTTTAATTTGAATTTTTAGTGTCACTGGTCAATCTTTTCTATTTTAGTGGCTTTGTCTGGAACCATCATGTTCCTCATTGGATTTGAATTGTGTCTATAATTGCACTTCTTCAATTTATTTTACTAGTAAAATAAAGTGAGGGACAAGTTGTTTTGGTTGCATTGACAATTTATCTTTTTGTTTTGGTGACCATGAATTATGAAATACTTGTAATCTATCCAAATAGAACAGGTATTTCACAGAAATAAATGTTGCTCATTCTTGATTCATAGACTTTGATAATAGATGTTATTCAATTATTTGAAATCAATATCTTATTCTTTCTGGAATTTGTTTCATTTAAGTCCAATTATAGTTTCAAGTTTATTACTAGTGCCTTTGCATTTAGCAGGCTGGTCCTCATCCATGGGCTATTGAGAAATTTGCTTCAGTAGCAAAATACCCATCTGG
This sequence comes from Adenanthera pavonina, assembly GCA_026686845.1. Lineage (NCBI taxonomy): Eukaryota > Viridiplantae > Streptophyta > Magnoliopsida > Fabales > Fabaceae > Adenanthera > Adenanthera pavonina. The sequence continues at coordinate 42,924,821 of JAIVEN010000001.1, read as the reverse complement.
GCAGACTATAGCACAGGTTTTTATGTTTACTTTCTAATAATATGTACTTTGTTACTTTTGGATCATTGATTGATTTACTTCAAGATTCTTTTAGAAATCATTTTAATTATCTTCGACGTTAATGCTGCAGGATCTTTTTTCTTCAGGAGCCATAAAATCTGCAACAGATTTCCAAGTGTACAAAGAAGTTGCAGGCCTTTCTGGCCTTGATTTTGCATATGTAGATAATACTGCAGTGTATCATACAAAGGTTTCTTTCTATCCGTACTATTTTTTACAAAATTCTTGAACTGATTTCGGTTTTGTATTTTATTGCCAAACATTTTCATGGAAACTCATAATGTGTTGGCTAAAAAAATGACTAAAGCAACTGTTGGATATTAATGTTAATTTTAGTTACTTTTATTTGCTTTATTTTAATTAAGGTTTTTTTGTTTTTTTAGTTATTTTTTTAAAAATGTTCCTATACATTTGGGATTATCTTCAGTATTCTGTTCTAATTAGAATAAAGTTATCTTATTTTTTGAGAGTTGCATCTTTACTTGGAGTGGAAGTCTATTCTCCTTTCTATTTGTAAATGTAATGTTACTTCCATTTAATAAAATAAATTCAGAGAAAAATTAAACCTTGAAGTAAGATTCTGGTATTATACAATCTGGGCGGGCTTCTCATTACCCATAAGTTTGACTATGGACGTGTTTTCTGGATTTTCTTGGCCTCAATGATCTGGAGGGCAAGAACATGTTATAGAAAATACTAACCTCTTATTTAGCTTAGGTGTTTGTTCTAGTGCTAAATTGTAAGCCATAGGTAGGTGGAAGCAGAATAGGAAGCCCTTTCATTTGCAACAAGGCAGAGACAATTTGAATAATTGATGTAGCTTATTTCTTATATTACAATGCAATTTGCAGGAGGTCTACTTTTATATGTGCATGTGTCAGCTCTGTGTTTTTATGGTTGCTGAAGAGCCTGTTTATCAGAAAGAGAAGAAACATTAAGTCAATGAGAATCACCTCATGTATGTTGCTGCTAAGCAATTCAGCTAATCCTCTAACAATATTCAATTGATGGGATGCTTTTGCATGGTTGGGGAGGGTAGACGTGTTGTTTCAAGATGATGTCTTTGTGATTTTGTTTAAACTCCTGAGAAAAGGCATTGAGCCATTAATAATTAATAAGTCAACAATCTTATATAATGTACTTATCTTTCTTGGACCTTGTAAATATTACTTCATGTTTATAAGTAGCTTTTTTATTTTAAAAAAAAAAAAAGAAGCTGCAATTATGCACATGTGACTTTTTCTAGTAAAATATGTATGGATGGATGGGTAAGGTGTGGATGGCACTTTATGTTGTTATTTCTCTTATGTGCTTAATTATGAGAAATTGTGCCTATGCTGAAGTGAGTCATTGACAAAATATTCCAAACATTAATTTGTTTCTAGATTAGAGGAAAGTGAAAAAGAAAAACTTTTTGATGAGTAAAGGTATATAGTTTCCTGCTTTTGAAACTTTCCTTACTAAATTTATTATTAAAGTAGAGTTTGGTTAATTTGTTCTCAAAGCTGGCCTTTTCTAAACCTGACAATTGTATAATTGCTTTCATTTTATTGATTTTGTTTTATTATGTGAAAAAAGTGGGTGGTGTGAGGAGATATCTGGGAGGCAATACAGGCCTTATTCAATTATATTCATATCTTATTGTTAAAATATAATATATTTTTCTTATTGCAGAATGACAAACTAGCACTCTTAAAGAAAGGTTCTCTTCAACATTTGGGGGAAAATATGCTTGCCTTCCTGCTTCATATTGGTGCGTCCCCTCAATTTCCCAAAGGCAATGTAACAGAAGCAGATGAAGAAACAAGTCACAACAATGCCATATATTTTGACATTTTGGTACTTCATTGATGCAAAAGCTTTGTTGATCTTCTTCATCATTCCTATTATATCTCCACTTTTGGCTTTATTATTTATAAATTTTTGCTTCTGAGGTTTCTGTAGCAGCTTGCTGCTCTTGATATCATTATGGCTATTGTCTGACTCTTTCAGGGAACATATATGGTCGTTTACCGTCAAAAGTTTGCCAATATACTTCATAACTCAGTAATAATGCAGTCACTTCTAATTTGGACTACATCATTGCTTATGGGTGGTTTTCCAGCTGCTGCTTCATTGGCCTTGTCATGTTTGAGTGTTCTCCTGATGTGGGTGTTTGCCTTAGGTTTCAGTTTCCTTATAGCCTTTCTTCTACCCTTGATATCTTGGTCTCCAGTGCCATACGTTTCAAGCCCATGGTTGGTGGTTGGATTATTTGCTGCACCGGCTTTTCTTGGAGCATTGACAGGTCAACATTTGGGTTATCTTCTACTTCAAAAATATCTTTTGAGTGTATACTCTGGGAGAAAGCAACTATCCCCAGCTAGTCGAGTTGAAATTGTCAAGTTAGAGGCTGAAAGGTGGCTTTATAAAGCCGGGTCTTTTCAGTGGCTTATTCTTCTCATTTTGGGGAGCTATTATAAAATAGGGTCTTCTTACTTGGCTCTTGTTTGGTTAGTCTCACCAGCATTTGCATGTAACCATCTCTGCCTCATTGTTGTCCTTGTTTGACTTGAACCATAAGTTTTATTCCTTTTCCTAAACTTTGGGTGAAATTTCAGATGGCTTTTTGGAAGCAACTCTAACCCCAGCCAGGTTGCCAAGGCCGCTCAAACTGGCAACCTTGCTTCTAGGGTTAGCTGCTCCAGTTTTAATTTCTGCTGGCACATTTATCCGGCTGGCCGGTACAGTCATAGGCACTATGGTCCGTCTTGATAGGTAAATCTTAATCTTTTTCCTGATCAGTGTACATTATCTGACCTGCTTAAGAGATATGTCCATTGCTTAGAACTGTTGCTGACTCTTTTTATTTTGTTTTTACATTTTCTTCAATGGTCTGCCTATTACAGCAAATTTCTGGTAAAGATAAGAACATCAAAGAAAATTAAGGAAAGAGAGAAAGAAGATCCTCATGGGTCTGAATGGATATTTCAGTCCTTATGCACTATATGATACTTGCCAAAGCCATAATTTTTTAATGAATTTTCCATATGTATTTCATTTGGACTTTGGAGTTATCTTATATTTATCAATTATACTTTTGTGTCAAGGAAAAGCATTGCTTATTGTAGAATAGATTCCTAGTTTCAATTCCTCATCACGTCTTGCTCATCTCCATGAAAAATAATGCAAAAGAAAAAGAAGATAAATGTCTTATTAAGATTGACCAGAAAAATTGGCAAGTTATTTTAGTAATGCAAAAAATGAAATCCCATGAGAACATATTTTGGAAATTTGAAAGATCACAAATTGACAGAACAGGCCTGGGCAGATCTGTTGCCTTTGTTTGCAAGTCTAGGTTAAGATTTTGTTCATTGCTAAAATATCAAGTAGTAGCTTTGATTTTGCATATAACTGCAACGTGATACCGTGACCTCTGTTCACTAGAATTTGGTAATTGTCAAGTCCTTCGAAATTGTGACAATTCACCTTCTTGTTGGGAAGATTACGATGGGAACTAATTGCAAGTTGTGGGACCTGACTCCTATGTTGCAAATATGGGATTCTTAGACAAGGTTATGTGGATCAGCACCGCAGAATCAAACTAATCATATAAGCACGTAAAAATACTAAATATTATATTATGTTTCATGCTATGGGCCTGTTTAATGCAATCCTCCTAGAGTGTACATGATGAGGCATGGGTTTTGGCACTTACAGTGAGGACAAAAAGATCATGAAATTATCAGCTCTCTTACTGCTGCAGCATCCTCAACCCCATTTAATGTTAATGTTGCCTCTAAGATTTGTGCCATCATTTTGCTACTGACAGCACTCCCATTGTTCTGTCTTATTTCTTCTACCACCATCATTGGCATTGCCATCTTGACCCAACTGCTTTCATTGCCAATACTCATTCTCCACCATCATCAACTTACTATTGACACTGCTGTGTTTTTTCCATTTTCATTAATCATTACCACTTACATTTTCACCTTCTTCTAAGCTTCGAATTCTTTCAGAATCTAAATTGTGTTTTTGTTATGATACAGGAATCCTGGTAGTACTCCTGAATGGCTGGGGAATTTTGCAATTGCTGGATTTGTTGCTGCTCTCTTGTCCTTGACCCTAGTGTATCTCCTGGCCTATGTTCATATTTCAGGTTTTATTTACTGCATAAGTTTTGCAATTAACATTTAGATCTTATTTTCCATGATATTGGCATAGCTAATTTATTGGTTGAAGTGAATATTGTAAAAATTTCTCCTTTAACATACTAATTAGATTTTTCTTCCCGCGCATCTACGCGGGAATGCGAGATTGTTTTATTTAATTCTAAAAGATATTAAATTTGAAAAGATCTCATAACTTACTTCTTTCACTCCCAAAAAAAATTGATATCAAATGATATTAATTAAAATTGATATAGATTTGGAAAACAAAATTAAAGCTAATTAATTAGTGAAAATGATAAAAAGAAAAGAATTTAAAATTAAAAAAGATTGAATTTGGCAGAAAAAACATTGATATAGAGTGATATTAATTTAATTTAACTAAAATTAAGAAAATAAAAAATGAATAAATAGTGAAAAAAAGAAAACAGAAAAGAAAGGAAGGGCATGGAGCCCTAGGAGCCGCACTGTTTGGCTAATGCACAATGTGTCTCCATCCTACTTTTAATTATATATTAATTGAGCTTATAGATTTTTTGAAGCGTAAAAGGGGGGGAGGAGTGAGGAAGGGGAAGGAATTGATGGTTACAACATGTGAAATGATTAAATTGAGATGAACTCACCGTGAGATTACTTTGAGTTGGACTCTTGACATGTAGCATGTCTGTTAAAATTATGGAATGTAAAACTTAGTGCCCAAGAAGATATTTATTTGCTTTTAATACCCTTATGTGGCCTTAAAGAATTTTCAAGTGATCCAAACTAATGAATGGATTAAATAGTTTTGTAAAATAACCATGTAGTAAAATCCATTACCTTTTAGGCTCTAGAATGCTTGATCAGAACTGATGAAATGTGGCATCGATTAAATGAAACATGAGTATCTGCATTTGTTGCCAATAGATTACCTGCTTTCTTGAGTCAATTATTTAAATGTGTTAGGATTTCATTGTTTCTTATTATTCAGGGATCCCAAATTACTCAACTTTGAAGTATCATTTATCTGCTATTAAGAAGAGTTGTCGAATAAAGTGCCTTTCCTTGAAAAGGAAGATGCTTTGAAAAAAGAAATCTTTATTTAGTGATACCCATTATTACATATCTTCTATCTATTGTTCAGGTGCGAAAAGGGCAATCATCCTAGGAACTCTGATGCTGTTTAGCGTATCTTTTGCTATTGTGTTATCAGGTGTTGTTCCACCATTTACTGAAGACACTGCCAGAGCTGTGAATGTAAATGCCCATTCTCACCTGTATTCTACTGTTTTTGGCCTCTAAATTTACAATTAGTTATGTTGCTCAATTTTAATTTATGTGGAACTGTCCTGTCCTGCATTATTCACAGTGGCTATGTTCTATCACTCGTTTTCGATGACATATACAATGCTGGGGAGATTTACAGTTCGTTTTATTCTGTGTATGAGCTGCTTGATTTCGTTAATAACTTGCCACATCTTTTTATTTCTACTGTAAATGTGGTAAACTTATTAACATTATTTTATCTCTTTCAACTACTATTAAAATAGGTATTCAAAGGTAAAATTGGAAAAAATTCTTTCTGCATTTACTGAATTTCATGACACTATACACGGGTCGGCATATGAAAATCTGTAGTTTCTCAATACCCATCGTATAGTTATCAGACTATTGTATCACTCCTTTCTTTTTGGCCTATCAGTGAAAAGATGTTGCTGCAATATTTTTAGTAGAACTTGGTGATTACTGTTATATTTCTGACGTTCCAAGGTTTTTCTTATTCCCTAGCTACCTAGTCAATTATTACCATTACCACTAGGCAGAAAACATAAGTAGTTAGATCCCAAATCTGTTTCTGTTTTGAGGGCGTTGAGCAAACCACAATGATGCTAAATGACATTTTATGCCATAGGATCAACCTGATTGTTGGCTGAAGGGGAAAACTGTAGCTTACCTTTTATTTAATATGTACTATTTTTATGTTATGACTACTAAATATTCTCCCCATAAGAACCTGGAGAATGGAAATTGTGGATATATTATGCTTTTCACACTGTACATTTGTTTTGGGATACATTTCAGGTTGTACATGTTGTAGATGCAACAGGAACCTTTGATGAAAGGCAACAAGATATATCATTTGTGTCATTATTTTCTTCTACTCCTGGAAAATTGACGAAGGAGGTAGAACAGATTAAAGAAGGTTTTGTGTGTGGGAGAGAGAAAGAAGTTGATTTTGTGACTTTCTCAGTCAAATATGGTTGTTGGACTTATAATGACACTAGAAGTGGCTGGAGTGAGTCGGAAATTCCAACACTTAATGTGGATAGTGATGTTAAAGGGGATGAAAGAGTTACGCGAGTTTCAATTGATATGAAGGGTTCTGTCCGCTGGGTTCTTGTAATCAATACAGAAGAAATAGAAGATTTCAAGTTTGAAGGTACTGTGATTTTGTTTTACAAGCCTACTCTTTCATTCATGATTTTATGAGAAGTTGAGCCTTTCCACTCATGAATAAAAGAATTTTCAGTTGGAAAAGCTCAGCTCTCAAGAAGTCAAGCTTTTTTCATAAGACTAAGCATGTTTGGGTAGGGAGACCAAACCAAAACGCGGTTTTCACGGAAGCTACTCTCTAGCAACTTCTTCCAAAATGTGGTTTTGGACATGTTTTAACTAGGAAAATAATACTTGTTTGTATCATTTAAGTCCTTTAATCTTCCTTGTTTCTGGTTTGGTTGTCTTTGTTTATTTCTCTGTTTCTTCCACTTTCATACTCAGATACCAAAAACTCAGAAGAATTAATCCCGATGGGCGAAAAGGGCGGCGTGGATGGTTGGCACACTATCCAGTTTTCAGGAGGAAGGAATGCACCAACGTTGTTCGATCTGACTCTGCACTGGAGAAGAACAGGCTTATCTCGGGCATTTAAGGATGTTGTTAATGGGACTAAGGAAGACCAGAGGCCTCTTCTGAAACTAAGGACAGATGTGGACAAAACGACAGCCATAACCAAAAGAATACTCATGAAGCTTCCTCGTTGGTGTTCTTTGTTTGGAAAGTCTACCTCTCCCCATACCTTTGCCTTCTTGAGAGACCTTCCTGTTAACTTTTAGCCACTGGAGATTGAAGAGAGATTAGAGTATTTGACTTACTACAGTCATGGTGGTGACATAAAGGACTCTAATAAAATCTTCAATTCAGTAGTCATAGGAATTGAATTCTTGGATTGTGTAATAAAGCAGTTAAATTTTATTGCACATGATAGTGAGGCGTTTGAAGTTCACATTTAAGCCAAATGGAGTTGATTCAGTAGGTAAAAGTAATCCAACAACTAACTCTACATTCATCGATACCTACTGCATTAGGTTTATTTTGTTTCAGTATCAATATTGTTAGTGCTTAACTTCATCTCACGGCGTCCTAAAAATAAAGTAAAGAGTGTGATTTGTTGTAAATTTTGTATTTTAGATTGATGCATAGATTGATGACATGGATGATTTTTCATCTGTATAATTATCTTAATCATATTTATTTAGAAAATTTAAATTAATTAATTTCAGCCTAACATGTTTCAACTTATATATATATACACACATTGAAAAAATTGGACCCAAAAAAATCATGTAAATCTCATGGAGGAATTTTTTTTAATTATTTAATATTTAAATATTAAGAATATACGATTTGTTTCATAAAATAATACACTTCAATTATTTGGTATTTATTTCAATCTCAATAATACATAATTGTGTTTTACAACTCATTGATCATGTGTCGGTGAGAAATATATAACGAATAAAAAATTTTAGAAGATTATATCGTATAAATAATCAATACTTGAGAAATATCATATATATATATAATTGAATTGTATATCTTTAAAATTTAATAATTAAATAATTTAGGCATATACTTTTCAAAAATAAAAGATACAATTCCTCTTATTTTATATGAATGATCAATTTAAAGATTATATTTTCCCTTGAACAATTAAATAACTTTAAAATATAATAAAACATTTTTCAAATCTTAAACTAACTAATTTCATTTTTAACAAATAGTGGTTGATTAAATACTCTTTAATGAAGGTATCAAATTTGAAGAGAATTGTAGTACCACTTTTTGGTTTAAAGTAATTGTCATTTTAGTTTAAACTTTAGAAGGATGTTTGATCAGTTTATTTAAATTTATTATTATGATTGAAAGGATAAAAGATACTCTTCCCTTCATTTCTTTTGTTGTTGAAGGTTTGTTTGCACAAATTAAGAAATACTTTCTCAGTCTTAAAATGTAAGATATATTTTTAAATATATTTTATTTTAAAATATAAGAGATAAATGACTTTTATTTAATAAATTAATATATTTTTTATAATTTTATCCTTAATTAAAGTAGTTACAAGGTATAATTAAATGAGAATTAAGTAAAAATATTAAATAAGGGTATTTGTGAAAAATACTCCCTCTATTCCAGTTTATAGTGCACTTTTAACTACCACACACATATCAAGACAATGATTAATAACTGAAATTTTTTTTCATTATTTCCCAAATTACCCTTATTTAATAATACTTCCTACATTAATAAATTGCATCCATTCTCTCCTTTATTCTTTTTTTTAAATTCCCATGAGTCATTGATAATTGTGAAAAGTGAAGTTTTTAGATAAATTCTCCTTCATTCATTTATGATTTGACCAAACTATTAAAGATTTTTCATTAAATGTATTGATAACCATATAATATATAAACTTATTTATTAGGGGCAATACTGGAAAGACAATAAAAAAAACATAATGTAATCCGCGTAATGCACTATATTTTGAAACATGAATTTCTCATAACAGTGCACTATATAGCGTAACGGATGGAGTATTATTTATGATATATTTAAAATGTTTGATTGTCTTTTTAATTATGATAATTTGGTTATTTATTTCTTAATGAAGGAGTAATTGATTATGTTAAATTTTATCATAGATTTAACTAAAGCACCTTAATAGGCCTCATTTAATAATTTGCATTAAATTAAATCACCTGTATTGAATTAAATGAGAGGATAAAATAATTAAAAAATTGATAATGTATTGAAAGTATAAAACAACAATAAATTTAAAACAAAACTAAAACTGTTAAAACTAGTAAAAAAGAAATGAAATGGATGGACTAGTTTCCAATCATTTTATTAGTTCGTCAGTCATCAGTTCATCACTACTATCCCTGTAAAATCATAATTAAATGAAAACAAAATATTGATAGGGCCATTCTTGTTTATTAGAGCTAAGAAGAAGAAACAAGACAAGCAACCTGGGTCTAGTTATGCACAAGTGTGGCTACTATTGTAACATCTCGTATCCACTGGCCACAGCCTACGAGCCACAAGGTAGTCCAAGTGGGGGTTCAGCGACTCCAATTCATCACCCTGCTTCAGTCCTTCTCACTCTCATTCTCTCTCTCTCTCTCTCTGGGGTCCTTCTGTCTCATCTTATGACCTCTTTCGCTGAGGAGAATCCAGAGAAGAGAAGAGAATCCTGGGATTCTTGAGTGAGGGAGGTCCACCACAATCAGATATTCCAGAAAATGCGGACTATTCCATTGGGAATCTCAGCATCCCCAACTCCTGCTAACAGCTGCAAATCCTTATCCTTCCTCAATTTCGCTAATTTCAGAAAGCCAGGATCTTTTCCCTCAAGGGTTTCTCTTTCTTCTGCTCATGGATTCTCCTTCCTTTCCCTCTTCCAACCAGGTACTTCTTTGCATAATCTCTTGTTCTCTGCTCATCAATTACATTATGCTCGTCGGTTTTTCGTTTTCGAGTTTTCTTGTTAAGCAGTTCTGTTGATGGTCAGTAGAATCTGTTGTTTTGGCACGTCTATGATAAACCCTGTAGTTTCTTTTATTAGATGAAGTGGGTTGGATATTGACCCCTTGAAATTTGTAGTCAATTCTGGGATGGTGCGTATGTCTGAGAAATTTCAAAAGCTTTTGGTCAACTTGTGATATTATCTTGATTAGTGAGGGCGAAGACTAAAATGACTGAAGAAGATATGAAGTAGACAAATTTTGAATGAGTTGAGGAAACATAATTAGAGAAATGAATTATAAAACATACAATTTAGAAGCCTCAATCATTTATTTCGTGTAATTTTAAATCTTATGCATATTAACATTATTCATAATTATAATGGGCAGCATCATCCGCAAATATAAACAGTTTCCCATACCTCTTGTCGTTTCTTACCCTCTTGTTTTACTCGCCACAGTAGGCTGGGATCTAAGACTGTAAGTTAATGGGTGACCTGTGTATGTGGGATGAGGGAGAGTTTCCTAGTTATTATACATATGGATATTAACTTTTGAGGTGGTTAAATTTCTGGTATTGGGATGTAGGGGTTTGCAGAGCCAGCCAAGTTGTTGATCTGTTCCCAACTGTGTCCCCGGAAATCATTGTTCGGGAGGCCAGGTTAGAAGACTGTTGGGAAGTGGCAGAGACTCACTGCAGCTCCTTCTTCCCTGAATATTCCTTCCCCTTAGATTTCGTATTGAGAATGGACAGACTGGTAGCAATCTTAGCAGGATTCTCTATACCAAGTGGTTGCAAAAGAACCTGTTTGGTTGCTGTTATTGGCAGCTCGCTTAATGAAACTTTCTTCATTGGGAGTGAAGATTTCAAGATTGGTGGTTTCGATGGGAGACTAAGCCTCAACAAGGGATATGTGGCCGGTATATTAACAGTAGACACAGTTGCAGACTTTCTCCCACGAAAAGGGCCGCTGAGACAGAGAAGGTGAGTGCAAGAATTGCCGTTGGATTTTGAGATTATTGCAATTTATCAGTCTTTAGGACTGGCAAGGCTAAAGATTGGCTAATATATTGCTGTCAAGTTTTGATTTGTGACTTCACCATTTTCCTTAAGGACATATGTTGGCAAATAAAATTACTGACTTGACCTACGAAATCCCAATCTGAGGATGGAAATGTGCTAATACATGGTTCATGAATGGACCATAAATAGAATTCATTTTGATCATTCTAACTTTTACTATTATGCAGTTATTATGATCTTGCATCAAATTTGATTGTGTCTTCTTGGTGTATATTTGGTTAAAGCATAATGCTTAAACTTTCTATATAAGTTGTTGCCCTTTCATTTGATCATCTATCTATAGTACTTTAAATGTATTGCAGCCAAATTGATCAGTAGTTTTGAAGAGGAGATTTGAATTTAAATTAGATGTGCACCAAATGTTCTGTTCTGATTCATTGTATTGATCCTACATTCTTTTTCTTCTTATGGATGCTTATAAAATTTCCACGATGCCCCAAAAAGATTCTTCTACAACTACATTTTTCTTTTTTTCTATGCCCCAAAATTTCCTTGATCCTATATTCTTGCTTTACATTTACTTTGTTGAAATTTAATCTAAAAACCGATAGTGAGGCTTGCATTTACATGCTCAGTTCTTCAAAATTAGAGGTTAACTATAAGACAATGTCAAAAGATAACTGTAAGACTCCTGAAGTAACAAGCTCTGTGGACTCTGACAGGTTTCTCAACATATTTTACCAGTGAATCTTTTCTGATAACTGGAGAAAATTTGTTTATGTTTTAGGACTGGAATTGCATACATATCAAACGTGGCAGTCCGGGAAAAATTCAGACGCAAGGGTATAGCTAAAAGACTGGTAGAAAAAGCAGAATCTCAAGCCAGAACCTGGGGGTGTCGCGCGATTGCATTGCACTGCGATTTGAACAATCCTGTGGCCACAAAACTATACCAAGGCCAGGGCTTCAAATGTATCAAGGTGCCAGAAGGAGCAAACTGGCCTCAGCCAAAGACCTCACCAGATATTAAGTTCAACTTCATGATGAAGCTTCTCAGTAACTCATCTGCATCTTAGATACTAGGTTTCACCTATATTTGTGTTGTGAAACAGGTTTTGTTGGAAAGAAGTGTTAGGAAGGTTCTGTCATGTTTTGTGTGTATATATATTAGTTGTGCCTGTAAACCTATGAAGCACTAATATATGTGTCTGATGCATAGACAATATAGGACACTTCAAATTCCACATATTTTGTTATTTTGTGGTATGTCAGTATTCGTGCTTCTTAGGTGTAAACCAAAGGAATTAGAAAAAGAGTGTCTTGTAAAATCTTAGATTGCACTGGTGGTGAACATTTGTATAGTTTTAGTCATTCTTCAGTTTCTTAAGTAGACATGAACATCTGTCTACCTCAGGATGGAAGTTTGGCCTTATTCCATCTTTCAAGAGTTTTATTATCCACCCGCTTTCAAATTTGTTTAGAATATTTTTAATTCGTCTCTGGAAATGACAATTTGATAGAGCGTTATGGTGTCATATAATATATATAGCTCATTTTAATTAGTGAGATAAGATTAATATTATTATTGTAGAGATTGATAATTTAGTTTTGCATGTTTGCTTGTCCTAAACATCAAGATATTCTGCTTGTACAATGCCTAACATTAGTTTAACTTCAAAGAGTTGGCCATTAGTAGAGACAAGCATGTAATGTGTAATAATTTGAAAGCACTTTCAATCCTTCCCACGTGACAACTAAATAAATTGTAATGCTAATAACAGATCTTTTTTTGTCTTTATCTTTTTTGGATCAACTAATAACAGATCTTCAATATGAAGGCCTACTGTATTTTTAGAAGAGAATTAGATACCTTTTTATAAAAATATAATGCATGGACCTTTTTTTTTTCAAGAATGAATAATGTAATATTGCTATAAAAAATATTCATTTATCATATTTTTGTTTTATTGATTTAACCTACGTCATGCCAACACGTGGTTCCAGAATTCAAAATGAAGAGAAGAATTTTTGCTGCATTTGGTGTATGAAAAATGAATGTGAGGAAAGGGAAAATGTGAGAGAAAATATAAAAATTATTGTTCGGTGGATGAGAAAATGATTTTGTTAGAAATAAAGCTTCCCATATTTATAAGAAAGAGTTTTATCACTCCTTTTCATAATTCCATTTTGTACTAAATATGCCCTAAGAACAGTCCAACCCATAAAGTGGCCTGTTTATGGCCTGTAAATTTTCATTAATTATATAATTTTATATTAATCTATTTTCCTTACATGTATAATTTTTTAATATTCATATTGTTTAGTGAAAATTTTGCTAATTTGATCAAAAATAAATAAACAACACACTCATTATTTCTTCTACCCATTTAACTTAAATAATTCTGAGTGGGTTAACTTGTTTAACCTTGTATTTTGCAGACTGAGTTGACCTTTTTGTTTTTTAACATTAAGTTTACATATAAAGCCCCTTCATGTTTATTGAATTATGCTTTCATTTAAAACAAAAAAAGAATTGAATCATAAAACTGGACACAGAGTTATGAGTAAAATATACTCAATTTCAATCGCAAACCCAAAGGCCCAGAGGCCATATCTATGTTTGAAACTGTTGCTTTGACTTTGTTTTTTAGGCACTAGTCTTTGACTTAAATTAACCTAATGACAACACGAACTTCATTTCCATGTTACGTGTGTCTTCTCTCCCAACCCATCTGATCTTTTCATTAAAAAATTCGAAATTTGCTGACCCAAATACCTAACCGGTTGAACCATCACATTCGACAATCCCCATGTGGCAAATCTCGTGTCTCTCTGGGGTTGACTTGAACATGAACTTAAAATAATCCCAAGCTAAATCCCATCATTCATTTTTAATTAATATTACAGTTATGCATGATTTGTGAAATGAATTTAGTGAGATGAGTGTGTCCGTCTGGATCTCAAATGGCCCACACACAAGGAGGTCCAGATGTCACATGAAGCAAAGAAGTCATGCATTATATAACGGTCAAGCACTTAGTTCAACTGGTAGAAGATTGTATTCTATTAGCTAAAGATCTTGAATTTAAGTCATATGAATGCAGTTGCATCAATTACTTAATAATATAACTTGCAACATTTATAATATTATCTAACTCAATCTGGATTAGTCTGTTTCACATAACCTAACTTATCTAAACTTTTAATAAAAAATTTAAAAAAGGAAAATGCATTACAAGTTTACAACTTAGGATTAAACAAGTGAGGAGAGATTAAATCTTTGACCAACACAAACACAAAGGTTGTGGCGATGTTTGGGGCATGGGATTGTTGAACTGAGCTGTATTTCTTGACCTTTGCGTATCTTCGTGCTAATAACATTACACACCAACAAGTTGTTTTTATATTAATTAAAAATGGATGCAGTAATATCTTTGATGTTTGAGTAAGTCAGAATCTGGAAAAAATTTTAGAAAAAAATTAAATGAATTGATTAATAAGTAATGAATTAAACTGAGATCCCAAGGCATTCATTTACTGTCTTCCTGTAACTGCGGCATACTTGGGGATTGGAATGTGGATTACAGAGTTATCCTTTTGGCATTTTTATTAATTAAGTATTAGAAGGAACTTGCTTTGATCCTGACATCACATTTCTATATTTCCAAACATTAACGTCACCATTGCATATAAAATTACAGTCAGAATGTCTAATTCATTTCATTATTAAACTTATCAGCTTAACTGCTTAGACAGCCCATTGTTTAATCGAATTTTTATTGCAAAAATAAATGCTTCTATATCTAATAAGTTGATAAATTATTAGGTACACTAAGTGCAGATATATACATACATAAGGAATAGATCTTGCCTGTGAAAGTACTCCCCATGCATATTTTGCGCATGCAAAAATTTCTCTATATAAATTTTATTAAGCACATAAAAATGTGGAGGCTGTTTAATTTGTATTTATTACTCTCTTCAGTTTATAAAAATTGTCACTTTAAAAGCTTTGTGATTTTTCATAATACTTGTTATTTTAGAATTTCAATAAAGTATTAATTATTTTTTACTATTTTATCCTTTATTATTATGAAATAAAATATTTGAAAGAATATTTAAGTAAAAGATATTTTAGTCAAATTCTATTAAATTTTATAACAATTTAAATCATTTGATAGCTTTCTTAATTTGTGTAAAAAAAAACTTTAAAACGACACTTTTCCCCCAATCCGGAGAGATTAGTTCAAACTTGAGAAAATGATGTTGAACAATTATAGTTTACTTAGATATGATGGTATTGATAAGCTCATTCAATGGGAAGAAATGATCCAAACTTACTCTAAATTCTAGGCATTTAAGTTCCCTATTTATTATTTTCTCTTATTCTTAATATAAGACCCTTTTAACTGAATCATATGGATTAAAAATAAGAGTTAAAACTAATTAATTATTTTGATTTTTCCAAAAATCTCAACATTTTTCCAGAACTATCCTTATTTAACATCTTTTTCTTTTTCTTTGGATACATTAAATAGGGGCATTTTTTAGAAATGTATAATAAATACTACCTCGTATATTGTAAATAATCTTATATTCAGGATCAGAGTAAAATGTTCTATATATAGAGCCAGATGGAGTATTATCTCCATTTTTTAATAATTGATACTTTGAACATTTTGTTTTGTTTTCAAACAATTATCACTTTAAAATTTCAAGCTAGTATGAATTTTTTTTTTAACAATTTTATCTTTCAATAATAATAAAAAAGAGAAAAATATTAAAGAATACTACATAATTAATAATGGTATTGTAGTAAAATATAATCATATTTTATTAATTTTTAGGTTGCTTTTTAATTTTCATAATATATGTACATAACTCCAAAGTGTCAATTATTGGAAAATGGATGTAGTATAAAAACTAAGAAATTCTTAAAATTAAAAATTAGAAATGACTTCCTCATTTATTTCTTAAAAAAATCATTTAAAGATGGAAGTAA
Source organism: Adenanthera pavonina (assembly GCA_026686845.1). Lineage (NCBI taxonomy): Eukaryota > Viridiplantae > Streptophyta > Magnoliopsida > Fabales > Fabaceae > Adenanthera > Adenanthera pavonina. The sequence continues at coordinate 42,908,807 of JAIVEN010000001.1, read as the reverse complement.
ATTTTAGACCTCTGAAAAATATTTATCAAAATGAATACACTATTAACTAAAAAATCAAGAGAAGAAATGTAGCCTAAAAAGTACTTAAATACCCAACATTCTCGAGTATATATTTTGACCCTTGACAGGACAAAAAACTCATAAAAACTTATTAAATTGTTTAAAAATTAAATTTTGTTTTTTGTCTAAAATCTAAATTTTGATAATAGAGATTTATGATATTTAGTGATGTCTACTCAACTTTTTTATTTTTGGTAACATGTCTGCTCAACTTATTTTGTGTGAGAAGATTGAAGATCAGATTTTTTATTTACAGGTATAATATACTAACTTTCATTTCCATGTTTAAAAATAATCACCAACTAATAATCAAGTTAAAATGAAGACATACCAAAATAAACTATCAGAAATATTTCATCAAATACATAAATCATGCTTCTCTCCTCTACAGCCTCTCTTCCGTAAAATATACTGATTAAATCATATTTAGATGGATTTTAAATTTGATGTTCTATAAAATTATTATGGGGCTGTTAAAATTAAAAAAAAAAAATTTAAACTGTTGAAAAAGACAAGGAAAGAGAAAAAAAAAACTCCCAGCTTTCTCCTCTCTTGTTTTATCATAATGATCTGGAATGTCGTTGTCTCTCTTTCAATTCCTTAATAAAACAAAAAATGGCGAATAATGGACTATTTAGTATTTAGGGACAAAGGCTTTGGTCAAGCTATGAGGCATCCTGCTAGACTAGATGCTCTTAAACCAAAGCCACACGCTTCAACTCATCGGTGGTGTCCGAAAGTAGAGTTTTATATATATATATCATGTTTTGTATAAGTCACATTTTAACAATTTTCTGTGATCTTATAGGTAAATCATCTTCTATAAATTTTTGAAATATTAATTATTTTATTTTAAAAATATCCTTATTTAATTATGAGAGAGAAAATTAATTGTTTAAATTTGTAATATTTATTAAAAAATAAAGATGAAAACTACATAATTTTTAAGACAATTTTAATAATGTAACAAATTTTTTTTATTCTAATGAGGTTGTTGGGAGTGAGTTATATTAAGGATTGGAGGGAATAAAAAAAATTCGGAGTCTACAACCAGGTGTTGCCTACTTATAGCCCCTCTCGTGATTATCAACTTCATATTATTATATCATTAACCCTAACCCTAACCCCATCTCTGGATTCCCATTTTTTATAATGAGGTGAATAAGACAATGCATTCCTCTGGACAATTGCTCCTAATATGTGAAACTTTTGTCATGTTTAAAGGAGAAATTTTGTCATGTTTAAAGGAGAAAGCTCCAGAAACACAGCAACATCTTTATTTTTATTTGGGACACCAATTTTTGATTAGTTGACTCTTTCCTTGAGTAATTCCAAAAGGCCGACTTTCTGCACCATATAATCCAACAATTATTCACAGGAGTTTGAGTTTCTTTCTTTTTTTAACGTAGATTCAATTAATATAAGACAAGTAGACAAGATTAATAATACACACACACACACAAGCATTTGATAAATACCATGTAAGAAGCATGTCTCATTGAAGAGTGTTCTTTCACATACTTAATGGTTATGTGCTAGTCAATTAATCTGTTTGTTTTCTTATTTGCTGGGATTTCTCAGCTTTGTAAATGGTAAAGTAGACAGGGAAGGAGGAAGATAGCTTTTTTTTTGGGTTCAGAAGGGGCAATCACAAAATGAAATGGAAATATAGCATTCTTCAATAGAACTACATGAGTTACAAATTGGAAGAAATGGGATTTTCCCATCATCTCCTAAAACAAAGCAAAAAACAAAAACCTCTGTTGATTGCAAATTAACGAAAATATTACCACTACAGTTCATCAAAGTGGTTATTCAGCTGCAGCAATAATGGTGGCTATGAACCAAACGAGAAATATTTTCGTTAACTTGCACCTTCTGGCCCGAGCAGATTTATGTCACTCAAAATCCAGCACTATACAACAAAGGAAAACTTATGCTACGATCTCCAAGAATTGTTTGTTAGCCTCCTTGCTGTCTTTCAAGAACTCACTGGCACAGCAACAACAACAACTGGAACAAATTTGATGAATCATAAAGCCAAACATAAGAGGTTAACGTTTTCAGTTCCAATATCAGAATTGTGCTGATCTTTGTACCAGGGAGACCCTCCTTCAGAGGAATTCTCTGTTGGACTGTTGCGATGCAAAGCAGAACCAGAGCCGTCAGAAACAACATTCGATGCCTTCTGGGAATTCCCTTCAGATGAGCTATTCCCAGTGGTGCTAGCAGAGCTACTGTTTGAACCCTGCTGCTCAGTGTGAATGAGTTGACCAAACAACAAGATGTGGGGTGCTTTGGCCTCAACCGGTTCCTTCAAGCTCGGGCTTCGATTTCCCACGGTCAACAAGCAAGATATATCAGCATTGTTATTTGGGCTGCTTTTGTAGGCACTACGAGGAGGTCTAGGAGGCTGGACTGCATGGTCAAGCCTTGGAATTCTGCCCAGAAGCATATCTGATTGCAGCTTGTTGAAAGGGAAATCACATGGAGAGAGTCCAAATTGAGTATGCCTGGCTCCCTGTATGCCTGCAGGACTATAACTGTCATGAATGTTACACGGGGAGTTGGTTTGAGTGAGGCGGTTTCCAGAGAATGGTGGCATAGGAAGTTGATTGATTAGGGGGAAATCTGTATGCTGTAGAAACCGCGATTTCTTTCTCGGTGGCGAGAATGGAGAGAGATGGAAGGTTGGCATATTTGAGACCAGTTCAACCAACCAAGGGTTTACACACTTAACATTCTGAAGCAAATCCGGTTCATCCCACGTTACCTGAAACATGACAACACAAGAAATTGGTGCTTTTTAGTATTGATTTGCTACCCAAGTAATGTGCAATAATAAATAATTGGTGCTTAATTTGCAATCTAGGTACTTGATAATTGTATAACCATTGATAACTTGATATTATTAATGAGTGTTCTGTTCTTGATCTAGAGCCAAAACTCATAAATTTCTATGTAAAGCAAAAAATATCCTACACATTTTCAAGTATTGCTAAACAGTTGATGCAGATGACAAGAAAAATCAGGTCAGTCCGATAAAAATTCTGTTCCATCTTTTTTCAGCAGCGTTCATTATAGTTATGTGAGCTACACAAGAAGTTAAAAAGATCAAAATTAAAAAAAGTTCAGCATGGAAGAAAAGCAAGAAACAGATCTAGGTTCGTTACAGTTTATAACAAACAATTCAAGATGGAAGCTGACATTGGAATAAATTTAGCCTCTAGGAAATGGGATCTGAATATTCTCATAATAGGCCCAGAATCCATTTGGTTACCAGATTCAAGCTGGTGAATATTGGAAACACGAAATGAAGATTCTAAATGGTGTACCTGTAGAAGACGCCATGGAGAATCAGGCCAACGAATGGGATCTGCAACCTGAACCGAAGATATTGTTCCCATGAACCAGCTTATCCTGGACGAATCCTCAGTCTCAAAAGGCATTTTGAATCTCATCCCAGAACACCACTGTATTTGCATTGCAGCCCTAACCGATGAGGCCTTAACGCAGAACTCAGGCGTGCTTGCTCGCGGGTAGTAGACAACCTCAAAGGGCCTGCCATTAACAGCAGAAGTTACAGCTTCAACCACAGATTCAGCAGCCACTCTCCCCTTCAACTCCTCACGAGATTTTCTCCTCAACAATGAGTTTTCTTCTTCACGCATGAAACCTGAATTCCCACCAAACAGTGGGACTGCCTGGTTCCAGCCAGTTGAATACTCAATTCCACCACCAATCTCCTTTTTAGCCCTCCTTATTCCAACACAAAGATCTCCATTTTCAGCCCTCAAGAACACAATAGAATCCCCAGCAACAAGCCTCTTCTGGTTCACAAAATTGCTCCATCCGGTTGTTAAAAGGTGCCGGCGAGGGGTCCCTCTATAGATATGCCTGAACTTCCAGTTCTGTCCGTGCACGTCCTTCGCAATAATGGTCTGAACTGGAGGCTCTGCGGAATAATCTAACCTAGGAAAGATAGTCTCTGCACAGTAACGAGGCACAGAGAAACCTCCACCATTATTGGCATCAGATTGAGTCAATGTCTTTGCAAAAGAAGCTGGCTTTTCTTGACTCTCCACTCCATGGTTTCCCAGGAAACAATCATCTTCAAAACCCATCTCATTTTCTCTCAGAGGGGTCAGCCTCATTTTCACGAACACCTCATCTGTGTCAGGGTCCGCCATGTATTTCATACCAGAGACCCTGCAAGGAATGAAAGGAGGAATCCGGGCCGACCCAAAATCCACTTTCCCATGGGCGTGCTCTGCGTGGCCCTGAGGAAAGTAGAAGACCTTCCAATTGATGGGTGGCATTTGAACCATGGCACCAGCACAGGCGTGCCATAATTGAGAATCTAAGCACTTTTCAGAGGAAGCCCTCTCATCCATAACAAGAAACATTTTAAAAGCAGACAAAAAATGTAAAATCCTTTCTTCAAATTGATTTTTTTATAGCAATTCGAAGCAGGTACAGAAGGAGAAACTAACAATAACTGAAATCCGAAAATACCCAGAAAATAATTGAAGTAAACAACATATATACTCTAGAGATTTGAATTGATGGCCAAGAATAGAAATTAAAAACCCAGAAAGAGAGAAAAGGGTTATGAAGTGAGTCACAGAAAGGGAAGAAAATTACGAGTCAAAGGGGTGGCTCAAGAAGAAAGGAAGGGTATGATTGAGAAAGGAAGAGGAAGATGGGGAAGGAAGACAAAAGGAGAAGAGTGAGAGGTAACAAGAGTGAGAGTTGCAAGTTTTGAGAGCATAAGGACAGGCAGTGCTCACTGAGTCACGCGTCCAAGGTTCTTTAAAGGTGCCGACCACAATGTGAAGCGGACGGTAATGACAGAGAAGGACAAACGCGAAGTTCGAGCCCATCTTTTTCTTAATAAAAAATAATAAAATAAAAATAAAAACACCGTTCTTTTTTTCCTATTATTCGTTTGTCGGTATATTTTCCTAACTTACTCAATTATGTTTTGTATTTTTATTTTTTAAATCTTTTTGTTACAATCATTTGATATACTCTCCTGTTATTAATAAAAGATTATTTTAAATGAATAATGTGAATTAAGAATTAGAATTAAAATTAATTAACTATCTTGATTTTTAAAAAAATCTTAATATTTTTTTAAAACTACCCTTATTTAATCTTTCTCTTTTTCTTTGAATACATTAAATAGGAATTTTTTTTTAAAATGTATAATAAATACTATCTTATATATTGTAAAGGGTCTTATATTTAGAATTAGAACAAAAGGTCACATATATAGGACCGAAAGGAGTAGTATTTAATTATTTATTACTAGCATCTAACTTAAATTTGAGTATCTCAGAATCCAAACAGTGACAACTTATTTTTAATTATCTTTTCCATTTAAAAAAATTTAAACTTAAAATTTTATTTAAGAAGTATTAGTCTTCATTTTTTATTGGCCAAAAAGTTAATTTTTTACACTAGATATATTCTTAGAAAAGATATTAAGTTATTTGATGTGTTATTATTATAGTGAGCCCTATCTCAAAAGCAAATTTTTCTATTTTGATATTTCCTAATTGAACTAAAAATAATTGTTTTTAAAAAATTAATAAGATTTTTTATATATAAACATAAAACAGTCCGATTTTACAACTCAATATTATTATATTTTTTTCTTAAAAACTAATTCTAATATTAAATATCACTATTTCTAATTCATATTATAAGGTATTTTATATTAATTGTATGTATGATAAGGAAATTATTTTTTTACTTGAAATTAATGTAAAAAGTATTAATATTTTCTATTTTACCCTTATTAAATGTCATATTTTATTATTATTATTATTATTATTATTATTATAGGGTTATAAATGAGGAATAAAAAAGAACTAATGATATGCGTGAAATGATATTTTTTATTATCTTTTCCACTTGAAAAAAATTAAACTTAAAATTTTATTCAAGAAGTATTAGTTTTTTTTTATTGGCCAAAAAGTTAATTTTTTACACTAGATATATTCTTAGAAAAGATATTAGTTATTTAATGTGTTATTATTATAGTGAACCCCATCTCAAAAGCAATTTTTTCTATTTTGATATTTCCTACCTGAACTAAAAATAATTCTTAAAAAAAATTAATAAGAATTTTAGATATATAAACATGGAACAGACCGATTCTATAACTCAATATTATTATATTTTTCCTTAAAAATTAATTCTAATATTAAATATCATTATTTTCAATTCATATTATAAGATATTTTATATCAATTGTATGTATGTTAAAGAAATTATTTTTTATTTAAAATCAATGTAAAAAATACTAATATTTTTTATTTTATCATTATTAAATATCATTTATTATTATTATTATTATTATTATTATTATAGGGTTATAAATGAGGAATAAGAAAAAATTAATGACATGTATAAAATAAAAAAAAATCTAATACTATATTTTTTATCAAAAAATTATCATATAAAATATACTATAATATATAAGGGAAAGAGCAAATGACAAGTTTTTTCTTTTCTTTGCTTTAAAAATGAATAAAGACTTGGGCGAAGTGGAAATAATAAAACATCACATGAATCCCAATAAAGTGAGGGAGTGACAATACCCTTTAGAAATGGAAAGGGGACAAAAGCGAGTGGACGAAATTAAGAAACAGGTTTAATTTTGTGGTTGCAAAATTAAGGAATATCCAGAGCTAACTACCTGTCAAGGAAATAATTACCTATTTTTAACTTTGTCACGTCGTTTATATCTTTTAATATTGAAAATAATTTAAATATAGGGAAATTTTTTTTAAAAAAAAGATAAATATACTGTTATGAAGAGACATCATATATATATATATATATATATTAAGAGGATAAAAAAATTATTAATTTTTGTAATTTATATGATTTCTATTAATTATTATATAATATCAATGTCATAATGCTCTCAAAATATCTCGTAATAATTTTCCTATGAATTAAAAAAAAGCCTTTATTTTTTTTACCAAGTGGGTGTGGCACGGATGGTAGTAATCCGCCCGCTTAAATATTATTTTAGAATTTGAATCTTGAAAATGTGTATAGAGAGTATCGTTTAAGAGATGATAATCTTTTGAATAATGCTTAGATTTTTTGAAAAATTAGTCTCATGATTTCTGATCGTAAAAATATCCTGGTTTCACCAAAAATAATAGAAGATTTTTTTTTTCGGGTTTGGCTCAACAATCAAAAGGAGGCCCCTAAATGTGGAAAATGAGAAAATGAGAGAGTTTAAATGTGAAATTAGTTTTAATCGGCGGTCCAATGTGGGGAAGAAACTACTCCACATGGTGATCCAGACAACATAATTAAAACTATAACTAGAATAAATTATCCAAAAAAGAATAAAAGAAAACTAGAACTAGAATATTCTAACACGTTACAGAGAACAGAACCATCCAAGAATTTCCGTACCCATTTATAAAATATTATATATATAAATATATTTTAGAGATAGTTTAAAAAACTTGATACCTATATTGGATAGAAATAATACTTATAAAGTGTATATAAGAGAGAAAAAATAAAACATGTTAAAATAATTATGGAAGAAAAAAGATTAAATAAATTTAAATATTATTTGATATTGTGTTTGATAACAACATTTCAATTACAATTTTCAGAAACAAACCTTCTTACAATCTCTCTATTTCGTTCATACGTTTCTGAGCACCGGTACAATATATATATTTATATTAGTCTCACTACACTAATATATACTTTATCTTATCATAATATAAGTCATTTTTTAGAAATTTTATATATATTAACAAATGAGATAAAAATTAACTAATTAAATTTATCAAAAAATTACAATCTTTTTCACTGTTACTTCTGTATTAAATTCTAATTATATTTTCTCTCACTTCTTATTTAATCCAAAGGTAAAATAGGGAAAAAAATTAATGCATCATATAATACCTAAATACTCCCTCCATTTTATAATATAAGATACAAATAATCATATCACTAAAAACAAAAACAATCACACATCATAAATATGTCATAAAAGAAATTTTTTTAAAAAAATACTCTCATTTAATTCTTATTGTGAATCAAAATTATAAATAAATTTCTCTCTCACTTAACTCTTCTCCTAAAAGTAACTCTTCTTCAACCATGAGTGAAATTGAAAAAAGTACATTAATTAATCTGGCAAAATTCATTTGTCTCTTATATTATGAAATAAAAAAAAATTGAGAAATGTCTCTTGTATCATGGAACACCGGGGGGGGAGTATGACTTATAATTCTGGATCAAAATAATTTTTTATGCATGTCTTATACTCTCTTTAGTTTTAAATATAGGACATTTTATTTTAATTCTAAATATAGGATCCTTGACATTATACAAAGTAGTATTTCTTATATATTTCTAAAATCTATCCCTATTTAATATACTACAAAGAGAGAGAGAAAAAAATTAAATAAAAATATTTTTGAATAAAATATTATAATTTTTAAAAAAATTAAGATAATTAATTTTAACTCTCATCTTTACTGATGCAGTTAAAAGAATAACTCTATAATAAAACATTAAGCACTAGAGGAGTATTATGGTCACGAGGGAGTAAGGCTTTAATTAAGACAACTGTATCTAAAATTTTAATAAATGGAGTGATTAAAAAACAACCTGGGGCTTGATGAAGGGGTGCTCTGAAATCAAGGGCAATAACCCTAACCTAACCCCCTTCTCAGTCAACGTTGATCGTGTTCGATGCACTAACTATTCGGCCCCAAGCATCCTCCTCTTAATTCACAATAAATATATATATCTATATATTCCATCTCCATCCATCTATTTTTTTAATATAAGAAATAAAAAGTAAAATTACATAAATTAAATAATATAATAAATTTATCTAAAATATAAAATAATTTTTAAAATTACTCTCATTTAATATTAATAAACTTTACATTTTATATCATATAATTAATACAGAGAAATTGCATTAATAGTTTCTTGAAAATATTTTTAAAAAATTATTAAATATACTAAATAAATTTTTTGTGTTATTTACATTTTGAAATATGGAAACTCTCATAATTATCCCTTATATTAAGAAATAGAAAGAATATTTACCAAAAATATATATATTCTTTCCAATTCATATTATAAGGTGTCTAGAGAGTTTTTTTTTTTTTAGTTTATAATATGAGATATTATGTATTGATTTTTCTTTTTACCTTATCTATTTAATGGCTAATTTTATAACTTATGTTAAAATAATGGAAACAAGTGAAATAAATAGGAAATAAAATGGGATTTTTGTTTTTTTTTTTAGTTTAAGAATATAATAAATCTTTTTTAAAATACATAAAAATGTTGGAAACACATTATATTATGGATAGGATAAAATATATATGTATGTATGTAGCATACTTAGTGGCAAACACCATTGCAGTTGGTTGCGCCGCTTGAGAACCCTGTCCCTCTTGTGTTGCCCGTGGGACATTTATGGCTTACAATGTTGATAAGTTATAAAATTTTAATTAATACTTCTAAGGACCGTGAAAAATAAATATAATCATTCGTACCTTATAATACATATTTTTTTAAAAAAATAAACAAGTAATAACATAATCTTCTTGTCACCTCACGCGTGATCCTAAATATTGACAGCAAAGAAAAAAAAACAAAAAGAAAAAGATCGAAGGTCATGATCAGTGTGGGGGTTGCAGGCAAAGACAATAATAAATAAATAAAATAACTCAGAGGGATAAGAAAGCACGAAGTGTAATTGGGGGAGAAGGGTACAAAAGAAGGACGGTAATTAGAGTTTAATTTTTTTTTTTAATTTAAAGGTAATGGTCAAGGATTAAACAACAAACAGTAGGACACCTATAAACATTTGGTGCAAAAGCCAAATCATACGGCTTCTTCCTCACCTCTCTTCTCCCTCTCTCTCTCTCTTTGTAACCATGATTATATTCTTTTCTAAATCCTCATTATATATAATATATTGATTCATCTAATATTTAATATAAAATCTTTTTAATCAGATCATATAGATTAAGTTGGATAGTTAAAATTAGTTAATTATTTTAATTTTTTTAAAAATCATAATCTTAATTAAATTACTTTTATTAAATTTATTTCTCTTTTTCTTTCGAGAACATGGATATTTTTAGTCATATACAATAAATATTACATCATATTCTAAAAATGATGATATATTTACGAATAACTCAAAAATTCATATATTTAGAACAATTCTAAATACTAGTATAAGAATTTTCAATTATGTCACACATACTTAAAAAGAGTTAAATTATTAAATTTGTTAAAAAAAAATTCAATATCTTCCACCGTTTAATCTTTATTAATTACATTATCTTATTCTTCATTCACATCACGTTATTTCTCACCCATTAATTAGACTAGGGCATAAATAAAAAAAAGAAGTAATACATTTGTCAATTTTGCAAAATATCCTATATTTTACACCAAATATAACTTTTAAAACATGTCCTATATTTCAGATCAAAGTGAGTTTTTTTTTTAGCCAAAATATTACTCCATCCGGTGTCATTTATATGGGGGAAAAACTACTTAATGAGTATTAAAAAAATAGTTTTAATTAGGTAAAATTAATTAAATTGTTTCATATTTTAAATTTTTTCTAAAATTACCACTACTTAATTTAATATTCATTTGAATTATTAATGTATTTAATCTCTCTCACATAATTAATGAAGGATAATTTTTGAAAAATAAAAATTTAATGCACTATTAACTCCTTTTTTTTTCTTATGATCAGTAAAAGAAAGAAATTTTCCTTTATAAGTAGGACTGGATGGAGCATTACATTATATATATATATTGAAAAAATAATCGTAGAATAAAAAACTAAGGGGTTGCTTGGTATAGGGGAAATAGGGAGGAAAAGTTTAACTTCCCGAGAAGTAAAGAAACCAGTATTACTTGGTTTAAAATAAATTTGAAAGTTTCCGAGAAGTTGGGCTTAACTCGGGAAATTTTACTTCTCAAGCAAACTCTTGAGAAGTTTTACATCCCGAGTATGTTATAATGATTTTTTAAAAAGACCCTTAATTTGTTAATCCATTTTTTTAATAAAAATGATATTTTTATATTTAACATACAAATATAATATATTTCTTTTAAAATATAATTAAAACTTTATGAAAACTTAAAATAAATCAAGCAAGTTATATGGATACTTCCCAAATAATTAACTTTTAAAAAAGTATATTTTCTAGAGAGCTACTTCCCAACAGGGAATTGCAAACGACCCCTAAATTGATGGAGAAAAAACTTGTGGTAATGATTCAGACACGAACATGATGTCGTCCACCTTCGCATCCATACAATGAAATGTCTTATGGATTGACCCCATTTTCAATGGGGATTTAATTTAATTAATCATTTGGACCCCATAGCCTTATTTATATGTGTAGCCAACACCATATTCAATTCTATTTTCCCCATTTTTCACCCAATATTATATATATATATTTATTACATTAATTGATTCTTAGTTTAATGGGTCCTCATCAATGGCACGTAATGTAATTTACCTTTTCAATCTCTTCTGCAATGACTTGGGCTTTTGATGACCACAAGCATTATTTATAAGGCGTTTTTTTTTACCATCTTTGTTTTCCTCTTTATTTTTTTTAAATAAATTTGCCAGCTCTTATTTTAAATAGTGTTTCTTTTGTTATACATATGTATAAAAAGAAAAACTATAGATTCCATTAGAGATTAAAAGAGTCGAGGGTGTTTTTCTTAGGTGATCAAATTTTTAATAAAAATATAAAATATATTTATAAATTAATTAAATGACTGATAACAATAATATAAAAAAAAAAAAAAAGACTGGGCATGTGAGAGGACTTGGAAAAGGAAAAGGTACCGTGGCGTAAGGTAAGTGAATCTGAGCCGTACGTGATGGTCCCACGAACTGTGGAATAGAGTCAGTGACGTCACTCGTGGAACCCACAACAATGGGTCCCACAGGAATCTCTGTCGTGAGTTCTGTCCCTACTTCTCAATTGTCAAACTGAGTTCATTTTCAGCCCAAAAAATTGAATTCATTTCCCTTTTCTTTTTCTTTTTCTTTTTTCTTTTAAATATGTAGTGTTGTTTTTATTTGAAACATAATAATTTGCTTCAAAAGAATTACTTAAATAATTTTTTATTAGGTGAAAGAAATCATATTTTTAATAAATTCATTATTTATTTATAGAAAAAATTTTGAATTCAATTCATTCATGAAATTTCCTTTACTAAGCAATTTAATATACTTTGTAAGAAATCAATACTTAGAAAATGTCAGTGGTTGAAGTCTTCAGCAAAACTACATTTTATATTTGAAGTTGAATGTCCAATTATTAAATAAAGGTGTAAATAAATCTGGAAATATAATCAAATGATCTATTAAACTTTTTATTAGAACAACAACATTGACACATGCTTACATTAAACTCCTTGCATTAATTTGGAAAAATAACTTTCATACTTTCTTTAATTTAAAAAGGAAAGATTGGAAAAGATTTTATTATGAGCGGTAAAATCTATTTGAGTAATCTCTATGTCTTGAAGGGATTAGTTTTTAACTGTCTATTGGGGATACCCTCGATCCTCACAAAAAAAAAAGGAAGAAAATAAAGTTTAATCCAATTTTTGTACATTTGGATTCCATATGAGCATGAAAACTCATTATAAATTTAAATTGTTTAAATTCAAATTAGGCCATCTAATTATTTTTTAATTTCAATATTTTGTATTTTTATTGAAGCATAATGTAACGTAAAAATAATCTTCTAAGTTCTAACGGATAATTCTCCTTTGGGAATAGAGTTATGAATCAAGAAATTAAGAATAAAAAACTTTATATCCAAATTAAATTTGAGTGACCAATATTTCATTTCAACTATACTATGCTGATCCTGGATTGATCCGGTGTTATTGTTTGTTTACTTCAAAATGAAGAAGATATTTTTTTAAAAAAATAAAAATAAAAAAAGCATAATAAAGTAAGAAAAAGAGAGAAGGGAAGCCTCTGATATTTAATATAAGATCATTTTAACCGAATCACGTGAATTAAGAAGGGGAGTTAAAACTAATTAACTAACTTGATTTATCTGAAAATCCTAATATTTTTTCAAAACTACCCTTATTTAATCTCTCTCTTTTTCTTTTTGAATATATTAAATATGAGCATTTTTTGGAAATGTATAATAAATACCTTCTCGCATATTATAAATGATCTTATATTTAGAATCAAGGTAGAAGATCCTATATATAGGACCGGAAAAAGTATTAATTAATAATTAATGGGAGTGATAAATGCAGAACGTGGGAATACGTCGCCGGAGGCAGCTGCAGTGGCGATCCGTCGGCCGTGCCCTTCGCAGGCGCTTCACTCTCTTATTTATTTGTTACTGTTATTTTAATTTTTCTTCAGTCAACTTATTGTTTAAAATCACATTTCTTATTACAACTTAATCTTCGTTTCCAATCTCCGTTTCTTCCTCTTTCTCCATTTTATATTTTTAACATAAAACAGTACCCTCATTTTTTTAACGGTCACTTCCAATAATTTATTTTATTTTTGTAATGAGTTTATTTATTAATTATACATATAGATAATTATATAAATAATTATATATATATCTCCCCTTATTCGCATCTTAAAATTTAAAAAATTATCATATACTCTATATTATATCATATTATATTATATCCAATACATATATTCATATTCATGTTACATAAGTTTAAATTAAGAATTGGGATTTGTGCGTTTATTTTTAACATTTATATTCATTATTGCAATATTTAGATACAAATATAAAATAGTTACGGTAAGCACAATGAAGTTTTGCAAGCTCATAAACGGTTAATGTGCTATATAAAATAAAATGAAATTGAATAAAAAAATATTTTTGAAAGTAAAAAACAACTTTTACTTCAATAAAGTAATAAAAATTGATTACAATTATTCAATAAAAAACACAATGAACATCACAAAAAAGTGAGGGCATGAAAAACTCATTCTCCTATCCAAACCAAACGGGCCATATCTATTAACTTTTGGGCCGTCAAAATTGTAGGTCTCAGACTCTGCTTGTACCCCATTAATCAATTGGGCTTTGTTTCAAGAAAAACTTTTACAACTTTTTAAGTCTCATCATTTGCTCTTTTCCCTTTTCATTTGAGCAGATAGTATAATCATTTTTCAAAAAGACCTTAGGATTAGGAGACTATAAAACCAAAATACAGCCCAACTATGGCCAAATTGTATCTTTTCTTTTAGTGTCCTTCAAGGGCATTAGAAAATAAGCAATATGATTTATAATAGCGGGAAAGAAGGGGAAGACTGATTATAGTGCAATTAATTCTGAATCAAGAGAGTTGGAACAAGTTGCTCTCACAGTTGTAATGTAAGAACCTACCCTAGTTTGAAAGAAAACCCAAGGGCAGCTTTATAGCAGAAGAAGTAGTAAGAGTGTGTTTTGTTTCTGGTTATAAACAGGATTTTGCAGCTTTTGAGGCAAAAGCTATTCTCGCATTGCTTTGCCCAAGACCAACTCAACCAAACATAGCCTTGGAGGTATGAAGTTGGTGATGAAACTGACCCCATTCCAAGCAGCAACAACTAGATGGCCCTGTTGAGTAAGCTCTCCCAAGGAATCGTGTTGGCAATCACAGCACACATCAATACAAAAAGGGATAGGAGGGAAGGAAGGAGAAAGGTTTTTGTCCTTCTCATGTCTTTATCATAGCAGTTATGATCAAAACCATTACTTAAAACATGGGCTATGTCTTCGTCTTTTTGTCTATTTCCCAGAGATATAGACATCTATGTTGTCTCTGTTTTTCTAAGAATGAAATGAAAAAAATGTATGGTACGCTGTAATATCAATTATTTATGTCGCTGTTCTTACTTACTTATGACAGTGTGGTAGAAAAAAAAAAAGATTTTTAAATGGCAGAAATGATTGAATCAATCCACTGAGATTGGGTTTAATTTAACAGCAAAATCATAGATTTTTATACGTTGTTTGGTTATAAAGGTGAGAGGCAGATCATGACATGTCGCCAAATTTCTCTTGAAATAGCCACTAAGTCATGATCACATCTGTATATATAAGCATTGTTCTGACCTTTCGAGGCATGAAGATGAGTTTTACCAGCAATAATCATTACTCTCTCTCTGCCCTTCTTTCATCTTTTCAAGTTGTCTTTAGTGCAGATGTCAAACCATTTCTTTGTTTCTAAACCAATCTGTTCCTCATCAAAGCAAGGATTTGATTAAAAACAAAAATAAAAGTTTACCTTTTTATTTTCTTCTGGAAACTACAAACAAGACTTTGCTGCTTAGCTATATAATTCATCATCAACTAAACAGTTTAATACGAAAAACCCTCGAGCACTATTTTTGTGCAGTCAATTCAATCAGTAGAAAAAATTCGTCACAAGAAATGTTACAATACTATTTCACAAAAAACAATTCCTGTGATGAGTATTCATTGACTTTCTGAATGGCCAATCAGTACATTGTATACACTTAATTGCTCATTTGATTGCGCAAGAAAAGGAAATCAGCAGAGAATCTGGTTCTGGTAAGTTACAAGTCATCAAGAAGTTCTCCTGTTTCTGATTGACTTCATCATGAAATTATATGATATTCAACAATGAGTTCAGAAAGGATAAGCAGAATAAATGGGACTGATTGGACTGATGAAAATGAGGCATAACGAAATATAAAGCTCCTTACTCAACTCAGAAGTTTCGCTACAAATGAACTGCAAAAAGAATCTCAGAGAGGATTTTTTAGAAGGAAAAAAATGAAAAGAATGCAGGGAAAAATAAAAAGAAAAAGAGAGAAAGAAAGAGACAAGAAGACTCCAACTCCTACTGACCTCAATACCTAAAATTACCAGATCTAAAACTCTACCCTTTTGACTTGCATATCTGATATCTCTACCCCTTTTTATCAGCTCTCATTACAATCCTCCTCTAATCGCTAAAATAAGATCATTATCATCATCATCTTCATCATCTATTGATCCTATTCCCTCCACCCATTCCAGCCCTGTACAAAAAACCAATGAACAAAGAAATGAAATTTCAAGAAGTAAACTGATATGACTCTAGATATAAGACTTGGATCATTCCTTCCTCCTTCACTTCACATGTATTCCAGGGTAAGGCTGCTGTTAGTGTTTGGGATGAGCTCTGTTGAAGCATCAGAATTGGGTGCTTTGCCCCTCATTTCAAGCACCTTCTTATGGGAATTGGAGTGCAATGATGGGCAAAATGTTGGACTCGCAGCTGGTCTGTATTCTGGGAATAGCCTCCCTGATTTGTAGCGCACCCCACAAGCATTGCACAGGGTTTTTGGTCCCATTGGACCTGCCCTCCATTGTGGTGTCTTAGTTATCTCACAATGCATACATTTCCTCACTACTTGTGATGACACATTCTGCTGATTCACATCAGCAGGACCTAATGGGCAAGTCAGTTTGATCTTCTTCTTCTTCTTCTGCTCCCCAGAAGATTGCTTTGGTATCTTGATCACCGGATGAGACTCCGCAAAATTCTCACTATCCGAATTTCGCAGTGTGTTTTCACCCACAGAGGATGCAGGAGAAATGAGCTGCATAGCAGGGCGGGGCTTGAAAGTGGCGGGGCGGGGACGCTTGCTGCGTGCACGTCCGCCACAAGGCATAGGCACAACCATTTCCGGTGGGCTTCGAGGTGGTGCCGCCACCGGCTTCTCCCCAGAGCAGGAGCTGCTGCTCTCGAGGACAGAGACCGGGCTTGAAGTCTGGAATTGGCTGTGAGCTGAGTCGTTATTGGTGATGCAAGATGGCTCCACTTTCTTCATCGTGAGGCTTCCCCCAGTGAACGAGTCCTCCACAAAGTTCGAAAGCCATTCCAACTGGACAATGTCTTCATACTGCAATAACATAATTTCATTCAGGATTGTTCTTATAATTTTGTTCAAATTTTTAAACACAAACTTTCACCAGCTAGTGAAGTTGTTTCAAGCAAAAACACTTAAACTGGAGTGGATATATACGTCATAGTTTTCAAATTGATACCAGAATACATTAACATAGTCCTATGCGAGTGGACACCGGGAACTCACCGGAACTGAGAGCTCGGCGGAGAGGTCGGAGGCGGTATTGCCGGAGAAAACTGAGTCGGAGCCGGGCAATGAGTCGGACTCGCCGGGCCAGATGGTTGGAAAGGAGTTGCAATTGACGGCGGTCGTCGGCAAGGCGGCGGCGTCGACGTCTTCGGGGGGGAAATCGAGGAGGTCGTCAATGTGGTCGAAGAAGCTGCCGCAGTCAATCTCATCCATGAAATTGGGTCCGATCATTTTCGCTGCCTTTCTTCTGTGTTGTTAACGTGAAGAGAAAATTCCTGAGAAGAGGTGTGGGAAAAGAGAAAATCAGAGAAGAAATCAGAGAAGAAAACGGAAAGAAGATGAAGAAGACAGCAGTTTTCCATCTAATTATGGTTTTTGAATCGTTATTACTAGGCGCCCATATCGGTGCGCCACGACAAAAGGCCATGTCCGAATGATGAAGCCAGCGCATCGCACCGCGTGGCGCACATTAGCCTCCGCCATCAAAGTTACATTATTAGCATTTTTTTTTTTAAATCATCCCCTAATAATGAAAATATTTTTTTTCTTAAGAATTCAAAAAAGGTAAACCCGGAATTTGAAATTGAAAATTTTACTAGAGGAATCCCATGCCAGCCGACACATGCCGCACGTTAGCGACAGCTGGTAATGAATTTGGAGTAGTATTGCCCCCATCTTTGTATCATAAAAATCACTCGCGTTGTTAACTTCTATCCTTAAAGTGGAAGGAAAGGAGGAGAAGATTTCATGGAGATTGGGGAAGGAACAAACCTTGTGAGGCTTTCAATTGTGAGCAGAGAACTTTATAAGTTAAGAAAAGCTTCAAGAAAATCGAAATCCTGCATGTGAAAAAGCGGCAAAGAGGGTGAGAATCGAGGCAATTTCCAAACCCAGGAATGAATGTATATAGAATTGAGTTCTCTTCTATCATCTGGAAACAAACAAACAGTGAAATGCAGAGAGAGGTATGTATGAACCTGAAGAAAGTGAGAGAGAAGAGGGGAGTTCTTGTTGTTGCAGAGGAAATGGAGAATGAAGAGAGAGAGGGGGATTTGAAAGGAGGGAGGAGAGTGAGAAAGGATTTAAAAGGGCGGAGAGAGAGAAGGAAGATGGGCACTGGTAGGTGAGGCTCCTTCTTCAATGCTAGCTGTCTTTTACTATGCCTTCACTGTCGTGATGTTGAAGTGTTCTCTCTCTCTCTCTCTCTCTCTCTCCCCTTCTCATTACCCACGGGGGTCCCTCTCCCTTCTTTCACGCATTTCCACCGCTCCACCCTCCCATTTAATCCACCCCTCCCTCCTCCTAATTTAATTACTTTCCTTTCATTCATGTTTTTGGATTCTCCCTATTTTCCTTTCATACCATTCATAATCCCATCTAATTCATCAAATTGATTCCAACATTAATCTAGTACTACTAGTGATTAACATAAATAAAGCACTAACTTATTTCGTGATCTTAGAAATTAAATCTTTAATTCTCAGCTAGAAATACCCTTAAAAGTAACAAAGATAAAAATATTAAAATAAATATATGATCATATAAAAATAAATAATATATAAAATAATTATATATAAAAAAAAATTAAAATAATATTTATTGAAAAGAAAATAAAAAATTATTTAAGATAATTTAGATAGGTACATAAAAAAATACCAATAAAATTAAAAAGAAGAGTGAATTAAATAATTTTTAACTTTTTTTAGTTAAAAATAATTTTTAATCTAATAAAAAGGTGTGAAAAGAGACTAAAATCACTTCATAAATAATTTATTTAAAAATATAATTTTTATAGAGTTAAATAGTATTATATAATTTATATAATCTACCTTACTAATTTAGTAGGATGAAATTAATATTATTGTGTGTGTGATATAAATAAATTAGAGTAGTTCCAAAGTTTGTTTGGGGTTAATTTTGGAGGTTCTTGTTTTAGGGAAAGAAAATTGGTGGGCAGTGAGAAACAGAGAGAAAGGGTGGGGGGGAATGTGAAAAGTCAGAAGAGGTGACGCGACGTTCCTCGTGGCGCGTGAAGCACACGGGAATGGAATGGATTGTTCTGTACTGTAGTAATTGAATTACTATTGTATTGTAGGCGGTAATATGGGATGACTACGCGTCTTCTACCTTTTTCCCCCTTTCTGTTTTTATTACATAAATAAATAAATACTTTCAAACAAAACAGCTCATAGCCTCGTAACAATTCATTCCATTCCATTCCATTCCCAGTCACCTCACTCCGCACATAGGAATTTGGAAGAATCCCATAATTCAAAAATTCAAATTTCTTTCACATTTATTCACTTTCTGTTTCCCAAATATGTATATATTTATGAATAAATCCCAAAATAAAATTGGAATTTTGTTCATCATTTCCCTCTTTCTTCACACGCCAAGTCCTTCTATTTTTATCCATCTTATTATATACACTCACACGTCAGTGTATACCACTCGACACGTATATTCATTGCATGCTATCCATAATATAAATTATTATTTAATTAAATATTTTTTCATTGCGGTTATATTACTAATAATAATATGTTCATATGTGTGTGTCTGTCATAAGTTGTATTGGAAGCATGCACTTTATTCACATATTTTTGTTGGAAAATTCCAAGTTGAGAAATGGACTGTATCCAACTTGCAAATACGTAAAGTAATTATTATTTTTTTTCAAAAAACGAATAAAATCAGAATCAGATATTAGCACAATTTGGGATGCAACCTAATCCAATGTTGTAATTTTTTTCCAAGAATAAAATTAGAAGCAACTTTATAAGTCCGTATGGTTCTCCTTAACTCTTGTAACCTCCAATATTGGCCTTAATGTATAATTATGGAATATTATGTGAATGATGGATGCGTGTTTTCACTTTTTGAAAGTTCTCTATTATTGTATACTTCTTTATTATAGAATTAATGTCAATAAATGTAGAAATTAAATACATAATAACATAACAATATTGTTGATTGAATATTATGGATGGATGGAAGCAAATAAAATGTTGCGTATTATGATTCTTTCACAAAATTAATTATATTAAAAGTTTGACATATGAATGATAAGTAATCATATAATTTCATAATACTTGTATGAATATGTTTGAAATATATGAGTATATAGAAATTAATGGAGTATATAACAGTGTTGATAGTTGAATTTGGTCTCAAGTTTGAAAATAAGGAAGCTGGTCAAGGAGGATGATTATGCATGCAATTTTATCGTCTTGTTTGGTTAAATTCCAATTGAAGCTAAACTCCAAGTTCCAACCCCATATTCGGCAACCCTCAATTGTTTTTTTTTTTAATTATTATATATGATTATATATTGCTAATAATGAAAAAATGCTACACATTTTAAGCACTGAAAAATAAAAACCTCAGCCTGATTAAAAATTATTATTTGTAATTTCTCGAAAATCTCATTTCAAATACTCTTCGATTTGTTATATGTTTCTGTTGATTTTTTTTTTCGTATCATGAGCAATATTAAATGTTTTCTCGAAAATTGTGATAATTAATTTGGATTTTAGTATTGATAAACTTTTTTTTTTAAAAGAGAAATTTAAAAAATAGGATAAAAATAAAAGGGAAAGGTTAGCACAAAAGTGACCGCACAACTGAAGCGTGTTTGGTATTGGGCCTAACAAAAATGATGGTCCTCACTCCCAATATCTTTCTCTTTTCACCCTTTAATTTTTTTTTAAAATAGGAATAAAAAATAAATTTACTTGAGTTGTACTCTTTGAATCAATCCCTTCAAAAACACTCTACCTTTCTCTCTCTAAAACAGCCCATCCATAAAGGCGAGAGAGAGAGAGAGAGAGAGGGTTAGTGTGTGTGGGAGTGCACTATGCCTCTCATTCATGCTTTTATTTCTTTAACTAACTTGGGTTGCACTCTTTGAATCCCTTTCTTCCAAAAGACTTCTTCTTCTTCAACCAAATTATAAAAGAAAATAATAATAATAATTAGTTCAAACACCAACATTTTCAATTTCAATTTGCAAGAGTCCAAGTGTTAGGCTTTACTACTCATTCTAAATGTAACATACAAGCCTCCATTAATCCTCCACTTTGTTGACTAGAAACTGTTATTCCTCATAACATATTTTCAAGATACATTAAAAGAGACCAAAAAAAAAAAGGTGCCACTTAAAAGCTAATATATATGTTCAGGTTTTTTTTATTGTACTTTTTAAAAAAAAAATGAAAAATGCTTGAATTCTAGATATCTACTCGTACTCCACTCTATCCTTACGAATCTTAGAATTGTGCATGTGATTTGGTATATAGTCTTACTCGATAGTTTCAAACCAAATCATATATCAGGTTGAAGCACTTAATTAGAGTAAAATTAAGCTCAACTCGTGAACACCCTTTATCTAAATTAGTGCTTGTAACTCCACTCCAAAATCACGTTTGGGACATAAACACCACAAAAACAACTTCTCCTTTTTCGGTTTAAATCACAATCAAGACGTGATTTTGGAATGGCATTGACACATCCCTAACCTTATGTGCTATTGTTTACTTTTTATTATTTTTATGTTGTTGTTATACTACAATAGCACTTAACTTGCATAGAGTAAATTTAGGGGGAAAAAACACAAAAAGCAGTTGTGGAGAATAGAGTGTGTAGAGTCTAAAATATTGAGGTATTTATAATTTGACTTGATTTTTTAAGCAATTCTTATAATTTAAAATTATAGATATAAAAATATAATTTCCTCTTTCATATTTTATTTGATTTGAACATTAATTAGAAAGAAAACGAGTATGATTGAAGGCATTATTAACGGCAAAGATTCATGAAGGCCTGTCACACTCTTCAAGTGTATTTTTCCCAAAACGTGTTTTGGATTGACGTTTCGACGTTTCATCCTCTCACGTTTCTGGAATTTTTGTTGCTTTCCAATTCACACAAAACATAATACTATTTATTTATTTTCCAAAAAAAAAAAGACGTCAATACTCCAAAGATTGAAGAGTTTCCAAGTTGATGGATGCAAGGCCGCAATAAGGCAGTGCAAAATTACAAAGCCTTATTTTGTTTTTATTAATATTTTTCAACACGCTTTATATATGTGCACAAAATACCAATTGGTATGTGCAACTGTATTCTAGCTTCACATGCCATGTACAGGGTTCAATTTTCAGCAAACCTTCTCATTTTGTTTTTTTATATTAAAAAATTCTTTCCCTTGATTCAAAATAATAAAAATAATAATCACAGCTATCAATTGCAAAAATATTACTCCTCAATTTCAATAGTCACATCTTAGAAAACTTTGAATATTCATAAGTGACTTTGTAAAACTAAACTATAGGCGGCGTTTTTTTTTTCTCCTAAATTTATCCTTCTTCATCATATAACCCCCTCCATATGGTGATGAGAGATTAAGAGATAAATACTAATTAAGATGGGGCTAAAATTAATGAAGGCAACTTTGAAAATTTTTTAGACTTTTTGAAAAATACAAAAACTCCAACTAATTTTAACAATTTTTTCTAGTTTGTGTAAAATAATTAAAAATACTAATATTTTGAGACGATGGAGTATATGATTTATTGAGGAATATTATTTTATGGGTAAGAACAAATAAAAACATATAGCAATGACTTTTTATGCCAAAGTAACAATGAATCAGTTATTGATCCAGCATTAACATTTTTATCTGACCTCAGCAATTAAGGTGACTGTGTAATGTTTGGTACTTCAGTTTTGACAACACAATGAAAAGTCAATTTCTAACATTCAAAGTTTCTCCAAGAGAGACTATTGGAATATTATTATTTATTTATATTTTTGTTTTTTTTTCTACTCAACATATTATAAATATGTAATTTGCTTACTAATAATAAGACAAATATGTAGTATTCACAAATAAATGTTTGGTCTTCAGCTATATCGTAAAATGTATTTTGGCCTGAACTATATCATAAGATGTTTGTTTAATAAAATGTTATATGTTTGATGGCAATATATATATATATATATATATCATAAGATTGTTAATTTGCTATGTTATTAATATTTTAATTGGATAACTTATTAGCAAATATGTGAAGAATTACATATAAATTCAATTTAAATAATTCATGGTGAAAAATGTTTAATCTTTTTTTAATTAAAAAAGTTTAATCTTGAAATCAACAGCTTTTTTCTCTAAAAAAATAATAAGATGTAAACTACTTGTAATTCAAATAGGTTACTTGATATTGGGGAAGTAGGGAAGGAAAGTTTAACTTCTTGAAAAATAGGTTAATTATTTTTGCTTAGTTGTAAAAAATAGATATAATTTTTAGAGAAATTAAGCTTAACTCAAAAAATAGAAATTTTAGAGTAAAATCTATAAAAATTCTACTTTTCGAGTTATTTATAGTAATTTTTTAAATACACCCTTATCATTTTAGATTTTTCTTAAAAAATCATATTTCCATCATTAATCTTAAAATATAATATATTTATTTAAAAAATAAATTAATTTTTTTGAAAATAAAAAAATAAAACAAGCAAATTAGAATGAGACTTTCTGAAAAATTAACTTCCCAAAAACTATAGCAAGCAACTGAAGCACATTGTAATATTAAAAGAATATCATTAAATTATGATATCAATGTACAAGGACTGATAAAAATAATATTTTAAAAGAATTTATTGTATAATTCACAACTGCTCACCAAATTTACTTGAGAATTGATGTCGATTATTTGGAAAAGAAAAACAATAATATTTTATTGGCATTTAAAAATTTCTTCAATAATAGAAAATCGAAGAATTAGTTGACGCCGACGCTCTTGTTTCAATCACTAACCAGTGATTAATAACAAACAAAGCAATGCCCGTGAGGTTTAGATTGTCAAAGACAGGAATTAAGTCAATTCCACATCTAATGCGAAAGTAATGTAATCTAATTAATATTAATATCAATACTATTAATAATCATAATAAAACGACAAGTGGTTGCGTAATAGTTTCCTGTCGTTTTCAACAAGAGTGCAATGAAATTTTCCACTAAATAAATACAATTAGTTTTACTGTAAAATTTTAAACTGGAACAAAATTGGATAAATTTATATAATTATCTGCTATTTATTTTCTCATTTACAAAATTTAAAATTAACATTTAATTTAATTCTTAAAATAAAAAATTTCTATAATATTACTGAATTTCTCATTTCTAGAAGTGTCGGTTGAAGGAAACATATCTGTACGCACGTTGGAAAAATGGCACATGGGGTGTGCCCTAATTTGTGTAACAATGCATGATTTATATATATTTGAGGTGCCACAATATTTTAGAAAATAAAATTGTGAGCATATCAATATTATGGTCACAGATCACTATTGCAAATTAATGACAAGTCTTTGTAGCTTTTGTTAGTGGCAAATCCCCTTGGAAAAGGACGATGCATATGTGTGTTTCAATTCATGGCTACATAAATTATTTGAATTTAATTTAATTTTGTAAATTATCTATATTTTTGTGTCTCTAAATTACACTTAATAATTCAAATTTTAAGCTATCATAATTACTTATATATATGTGATTTACTGGTTTATAACATATGATATTTACAATTGTTGTTTGCCAATAATCCTGGTTGAATTAATAGGAAAGCCTTTTCTCTTAAAATCTTGTTACATATTATGAAAAAATAAATTATTGAACGATTAAGAATATAGAGTACATAACACTGATTTCATCTTAATATTATTAAAACTGTTTTTGTCAGAATGAAAGAAAAAAAATTATACAACATTTTGATTTATTTTTTAAAAACATATGTTTTTTGTAAAAAAAAAAAGAAGTCTATGTATGCATTTTTTATTTTAAGACATATAAAAGTAAAAATGGAGAAAGTTATATGTAATTTACTAATCAAAGTTCACTGGATTCATGTAATTTATTTATAAAAAAAATTATGTGTAAATTTTGATTGTTTTATTATCAAGTACTTAGTTAGAAAATAGATAATAAAATGACACTTTTTGTAATAATCAATTTTTAATTTTAAAAAAAAAAGTAAAAGAGAAATGGCGTGTGCTGAGGTGGCATGAAGCGGCGAGATGAGCGGAGGCGGAGAAGGGTCTGGTGGGGTAGGGCGTGCGTGGGGCAAGTAAGAATAAGAAGAAGATAGTAGCCATGTTCCGGTGGGTCCCACATTCCATGTTCTGAGCGTCGGTCCACACGTTCCTGAACGTGCCCCATTTTAAACCCCCTAACTGTCCTCTGGGCCCCACACCTCCACCCTCCTCACGTGACTTTGATTTCACTTTTCCTCCCCTCCAACCAATCACCTCCTTCCATGTCATCACTAACCCTGGTACCTATAATATTACCAAATAAACAGTATAAGTACTGAATTCAGTTAATTCGAGTTGGAAATTCAGTTTATAGGAATACTGAATTTTTAATCTGGGTCCTTGGAAGGGAATATCTTCATATGGGATCCTTAAATGTCTTTCTCCCATTTTTTATTCTTCGTGTACACCCTGGGCCCACCATGAACTGTGCCCTGCCGTACCTAAGCATTTCCTTCATCACTATTTTTAATTCATATTCATTGTTTCCAACAAATTTGCTTCCGCTGATTAGGATTTATTGAATTAAAATATTGTCAAATATCTCCAATTTTTTCATTCATATGATTCTAACTTGAAATCCTATTTAGGAAAAACTGAGCCATTCCACCAAATCCAAATTCGACTGAAATGAATTACTCTTTGTTATTTTAGAAAAAAATTAATTATTCTTATAATCTAAGTTATTTAATAATTTTTATTTATTTATATAAAAAATTTTAAAATGATACTCGGATTCAAAATATAAGTTCTCTTTTAAAAATTTTTTTATTCAAAATATAAGTTCTATTTAATAATTTCTATGGCATTAAATGTTTTTTCTATTTCATTCTTATTTATAATTAAATATAAAAAAGATAACAAATTTTAAATATAATACATCAAATATGAATATTATTAAAAAATAATATATTTTTTTAATAAATTTAATAAATAAAAGTACCTTCCCTAAATCGGTTCAATTAGTCACATGGGACTTACATTTTAAATTAAATAAAATAGATAAAATGAAATGGAGAGAGTAACATTATTATTATGGATGGAGATTGAGATTTTGAGGTGAAAAAGAGTTGGATAAATAGAAAAGAAGGATAAGAATGTTGGGAAGTGTGCTGTAGTGGATCAGAATAGGAATACATAGAAGGAATATTGGGGAGTGGATATATATTTTCTCCCATCTTATTTATAAAGTATTATTATATAATGCATGAATATTAAGAGGGGTTAGTTATAGTTTTAATGTTATAAAAAATTAATATAAACTTTCAATTTTATTTTTATTAATTAAAAATTAAAATAATTTATAAGACAATAAAATTATTAAAGAAAAAATAAAAAAATTTAGATTAAAAAAATGATACCACACTTAATAAATAGAATCAAGCAAATTTTTTAGATAATATACCTAATAAGTCTCATAAATGAGACTAGAGAGGGAGTATATATTATGAAACAAGCAAGACAGTACAGAGAGAGAGAGAGAGAGAGAGAGAGACGTGGATGGTGTTTTAAAATGGAATGCTTTAAGTTTGACAATGGATATAAGAGAAGGGTGTTGTGCTGTATGTAATGCTTGCTAGGTTGTCATTTTTAATGTTTAATGATTGGTTTATTTTTCAGTTTGTGTGCGCTTCAGAACCTGCTCCGATCCTTCCCCGGTAAAAAAAAAAAAAAAGCACACAAACACACACACACACGCACACACACATTGGCTATTTTATTTTACGGCCCCAATTATAAGTATATCCTTCAGGAGTTTTCCATCTAGTGGACAATGATTAGTTCTTTGTCTACATTCACAGTCATTCAGCATCACAAGGAAAAAACTACCATGTCCAGTTTTCTTATGCAGTACTTACTCTGTATTAGTCACATTTTAATTTCAAGAGCTTTTGACACAATTTGGCTCCGCACTAATTCAAAGTTAATTGTTCAATTATTATCTAATTGGTATTAAATTGATAGTAATTAATTTGTAAGTAAGACTTTTTAACTCCAAATAAGTAAGAACTTTCATGTGTTTAGTTCAATGAAAGGAGAGGAGAGAACAATCTTCTTTTTGATTTATATGGAGGGAAGGAGGATAGAAGGATTTTAAATATTATTTGAGCATTTCCTTTAAATCACAAACAAAAGAGGCAAAGACCATGTTAATGTTTTTTTTTTTAATTAAGCAATATCAAGCCTTTTTTAATAATTATCTGGTATTTAATTATTACTTTAAATTTTGACTAATTTAAATTTAGTTTATATGGGAGTAGCTCTTCTAAGAATTTTTTTATTTTCACATATTCTCAAATTTGAGATATTATGCTTAAATGATCCTAATTTTTTCCACCAAGACTAATAGTTATTGATACATGGCAAGCCTCTTTAACTCAATCTTATCATCGGTAAAAGAAAATTAATTTTAAGTTAAAATAAAGAGCATGACTGTAATTTTAAAAGGATGGTTCCATGTTATATTGCGATTTATTCATTTTTTTTAGAAAATAAAAATAAAGATAAAAGCGACCCATGACAGAAGTAACTATATGAAAGAAAAGGACACTAGCATGTCCTAGACTGAAAGACAACAATAGCCTTTAAAGTAGCTCACCGTACCATTTATCCATCAATTTCACCAAAATAATTTCCAAAAAAAAAATAACTAATTACTTTCATAAAAGTTACATATAACCTCCTTTTTAAATAGATGATTCATTTTACCACTACAATTGTCAAACATCGTTAAGAAAAGCTAGGTCACCTTAAATATATTATTTAGGATTTAATTTTTTATTGTGTATATGAAAAATACTACATAAAAAAATAAGTTTTAAGCTATTATTTGAAGATATTTTTGGTACATATTAAAATAATCAAATAACATACCGAAATAAATTTGAGAAAAATAGAGTAGTATCGATTAATATTATTATTCGAAGTATATATATTCTACTATTTCTTACTCCCTCATGATCATATTATAAGGTATATTATATGATAAGTTTTTGATCTAAAATATAGGATATTAGATATATTTTTTTTCATTTTATCCATATCTTTAATATTTTATCTTTTTTTATTTATAACTCTCTAATAATAATAAAATATAATATTTAATAAAAATAAAATAAAAAATATTAATATTTTTTATATTAATTTAAATTAAAAAAATAATTTTTTTAATATATATATAATTAATATAAAATACTTTATAATATAAACGGAACCTATAAGTTACTACTTAACTTACTACTACTCTATATATTTTTTGGCAGCTTTTAGGGCAGAAGCTGTAAGTCACGTGTGGGCAGGACGCGGTACTTGGATGGGCCCCATCTCCCAGCCAATATGATAAGGAGAGGAGAGGCATACGGTGCTCCGCAACAACAATAAAATTAACAGTTGCCACGTCATTCGAAAGGGCAAAAAGAAATATGACCGGGAATTGATCTGGCGTGTCGGTGCCGACAGAATCGGATTACCGGCTACGGAAGGTTACTGGACCTGAATCCCATGCATTTCTTTATCACACCGTCGGTGCCTCCCCGTTCTCCCCTTTTTTTCATTTTTCTTCTCCCTCACTTTTCC
This sequence comes from Adenanthera pavonina, assembly GCA_026686845.1. NCBI lineage: Eukaryota > Viridiplantae > Streptophyta > Magnoliopsida > Fabales > Fabaceae > Adenanthera > Adenanthera pavonina. The sequence goes on along the minus strand of JAIVEN010000001.1, from coordinate 42,879,925 downwards.
TAACGGTTTCCCGTTTACCCCTCTGAATGAATGGAGAAAACTAAAATGCTCACTTAATCCATGTATTATCTTTACTATTAAGATGTTTAGTTAAACCTTAACATCATTATCAAAATAAATATTAAATTATAAATATATCATATAAAATTACAACAAACAACATCATTTATAAATATGAACATTTTGACTTATTTACCAACCAAAAAAAAGGAAAGAATGAGAGAACATTTTCACTTATTTTAAGTTTCATGCAAGTATGGGCTCCATGGCTTTTTTTTTTTTTTATTACAACTATGGTATATTATAGAAAGCCTTAAAAATTAGCCCAATTTCTCATAACATATAAATAGTGCGACTTATTATAAATTTTATAAATATTTCAATTCTTAATATATGTTACTTTTAGCTCCATCTTTGAAACTAAGAAAAATTAATTATATTAGTAAAATTTTCTAAAATTTGTTTTGACTTATATTTTTACCCCAACAAATATTATAAATTTAAAAAAATATATTTTTTGAAGTAATTAATACTCCATAAAACAATTGACAATAAAGGTATTTTTAAAATAAAGTAAATTAACATTCTACAAACTCTTACAATGTTACTCACAATTTATACAATATGACTCACATTTTATATCATTAATTATTTAGGATTGATGCATTTTTTTAGCTCAAAAGCCTATTATAATCTTGATTACTCATTCTGACTCTTAATATAAAATCATCTTAACTGAATCACGTGGATTAAGGATATTAGTTAAAATTGATTAATTGCCTTAATTTAAAAAAAGAAATCACAATATCTTTCTAAAACTACTCTTATTAAATTTCTTTTTTTTTCTCATAAATTAAATATGGGTATCTTTTTGGTAAAGTGTAATAAATACTACTTTATATTTTAAAAATAATCATATATTTAGAACTAATATAAAAATTCTTATATTTAGAATTAAAATATTTAAGATTTTCTTTATATGACAAGGGGTATCCAATCATTATGTAATGTTGGCCTAAATGTGAGGGGTATACCATTTGCATTTAAATTTTTTTTTTCAGAAAGTGAAAGTCTAGGGGAGTTGAATTTTAAATATTATTAACTCATGTCAGTGTAAATGTTAACAATTCTTGCTTATTAAGCAAATAATTGATGTGATTTTTTTGTTATACTTTATTATTATAATTATTTTACCATTTTGTAGTTATGTCTCAATGCGGCGGTTATGTAAATTTTGCTTATTTATTCGAATACAAAATTAATATAGACTAAGGAAAATGATTGAATCTAAAATATTCGTTGCTATGGAGAAATTCAAGTTGGGTTACTATGCAAATATGCAATGATAGCTCAAACCATGTGATAACCAGAAGAAGCAAATCAGAGAAGGGCAATAATATATATTTAATTAAACACCACAATCAGCAACGGTCAGATTTGTCACAACAACATACACATATATATATATATTTATAGATTAATGCTCCTTCCATTGTTTTTTTTTTTATAGGTGTTCATCTCCCGTTAGGATGTACTCCTATTTCATTGACCATTGGGTTACATAGAAATATAAAATAAGCATAAATAACTTTCGTTGCTGGATCCCAATGAGGAATATATATGGCACGTGATGATGCCATGTGGATCTGTATTTTATTTTATTTTGCTCGCCGTGAGTGAATAATTAAAGTTAATCATGTGCATAATAGTATAATTAATCCTGCTGAATATAAATATATACTATATATTTTCACAATTAAATGTTGGCAAAGGAAAAACCTAAACCTATACTTATATATTGACTCAGTCAAAGAAAACAAGCACCAAGTAGTGAAAAAATTTAATTTTAATAGTTTTTAGGGCAACAAGATGTGAATAACAATATATATATATATATATATATATCATAATCACCGAATTAAACGCCGAGATTGATGAAAATGAAATATAAGGATTGGATTTTTCCATCCTTGCATGTGATTGGTCCGAGTTCCTAACTCAATGAAACTTCCAAACTTTTTAATTTTCCTTCGTTTGTGAATTTTTCTCCTAACATTTAAAATTGAAGGAAAAAAAGGTCATATTTATGATAAATGGAAAACTCTGTATGAACATACACACAAAAATACAAGCGGATTCTCATCTCGGACTTGAAAATTATTAGTTTTTAGTTTAAACTTTTGTTTTATTGAGAGAGAAAGGAAACGAAATCATGCTTGAGGGTAGGCACGTGCCATGTGGGGGTAATACAAATAGTGAAATAGTTGACATGTTAGAGAATGACGTTTTTGCCCTTACACATATCGTAATAATGGGATGCTAACCAAGGTCAGTTTTGGAACCACGATTTATGAGAATTCATTCAATGAGGCTTATAAGTACATTTTGGAAAATAATATTTCGGATAGTGGCAAGCCACATGCATCGGTCCTCTAATTCTAAAGTTGAGGATTCATTCATTCATTCATTTTTTTCCCTTTTAGGAAGAGAATAAAGTTTTTTATATTAAAAAGTTTTTTTTTTAAAAAAAAAAACTTCAGATTGGCAAGTCACCAATCTTATCAAAGGCTAATAATGTTGCATGATTTATTTTATTTTAAAATTTATTTTCAACTTTTATAAGTGTGTTCACTTAGTTGTGAGCAAAAAATGGTTAATTTTAACAATATGAAATAAATCTACAACAATTTTAATTATTTATTATTTCCTGTATAAATACATAAATTGTGATTTTTTTTATAAATCATCACTACGTAGTCATTGAGTTTTAAATATATAATTTTTCACCATAAAAATTATTTCTTTCCCCTGTTCTGTTTTTTTGGCCAAGTGGACTTAGAATTGAGTAAAATCACCTAACACTATATTACATGAGTTTTATTACAAATTATAGTTCATTTACAATTTCTTATATTATTATTATTATTATTATTATCAATTTTTTCAATTTAAGTAAATATAAGTTGTTTAACAAATGACATAACAAATGTAATTTTTTTTAAAAAATGTTAATGATTTTGTAATTCAATACTGCATAATCAAAATTTTAAACTTCTTCTTTTCATATCTGTCATGATTTCATTAGAAAAATCTAATAACAAAAGTATAAGTAAAGTCCCATTTTTTTGCCAATGAAGTAAACATGATTTGAATGTGGATTTTTCCCCCACAAAATTAGAACTTTGATTGATTACTTTGACATGAAGTATTTGTATCAAACTTTGTTTTTTAATTTTTCTTGGGTGGGCCAACCCAAGTTCCAGTCTAACAGGTAACAGCTTTATCTCCAAACGTAAAAGCGCAGCTTATAATGGGATCTGATTGACACATTTCATATGCAGGCAATTTATAAGATTAATAAGTTTATAACATGAATTTATAAAAAAAAGGTTTATACCATGAAGTTTTAAAAAAATTAAATGACTTCTTAATATGTGATTTTGATATTCTATATTTGCAATTATGAAGCAACATTAGTATTCATAATAATAATATTATTATTATTATAAAACCTGAAAGACCATAAATGTACAAAATATGCTGGACCAACAGAAAGGAAACAGCAGCATCAGAATCCTTATGGGTAACATTTCACATGGAAAATGAGAATGGCAGCATTGGGAAAATCACATCAGAGTGGGCTTTCTGGAGGATGTAACCAAATAATGTGCCTATGCAAAATAATGGCGTGATGGTTGCTAGTTTTGTCATAAATATTATTGGCACATTTTTTTTAATATTCTTATATCCTTATATTTAATTCAAGTGAATCACAATACCAAGAAAAGAAAATTCAAGTGAATTTACTTCACAATGTTAAATAAAAATTGAACAAATTTAAACACAATTCCTTCTAATATGATATATCTAAAGAAATGGGTGAACTTATATTTGATGTGGGTCGATAGAAGAGTTATGTTCTAACTAATCACTATCGTTTTTGAGTTTGTGGTAAGCATGCACTTTTTTTAAGGGTTGGATGCAATTTAGTTCTTCCTTTTAAGTTAGAGATCTCTCATTTTGCCTTATTCTAAATTCAATCTCTTGGTTCAAATATTACTTGTTTTTGCCTTTTTAGTTTTTACTGACTTGTTGTATATTGCTCATTCTTTTTTGGGCAGAAGTGAAAGAGGTACAATCCCATGTGCTTCATCACAAAGCCTTTGGATTGAAGAAACTCATGGATTTGCCTTTGGATTTGTTATGTCTCCTCGTTGACTCGTACAACTGGTTGGTTGGAACTATTGTATGATTTACGAGGATGTAGGGTTATGCATAAAATAAAATCTCGAAAATTAGTTCAGCCAAATCCGAATTGATGAGAAAAAGCAAACATGACGAAAAATTAGGACTATGTTAGACTGACTTCTAGGCTAACCTTTTCAGAATAATAAACAGTAGAGTTTCTTGTAGATTTTATTACACACACACACACATATATATATATATTATGATATATGATGAGGAGCCAAAGTCTTGACAAGCAATACATTTTTAAATAACTTTCCAGGCCAACCATTTTTAAATAAATTTAATTTAGAGTAAATTGCTTACTCATAATTAAATGAAGGTGGAATTTAATCCTGTGATTTTTTTTAAATAATAATTTCATTCGCCATGTTTCATTAAATGGGCAAAAATAGTTATAAATCTATTATAATAAAAACAATTCGTTAATGTTTTAATAGATCTTGATGATTTGATTATTGTCGATGTCTTCATATTTTATTTGAATATGTTTGGTTATATGTTCGTTCATGTATCAACATATTTGCATCTTCAAAAATATTGTAAAAATGAGGCGCTGCATTACAAGAATAGGACACATCTTGAGGATATATATATATATATATATAAATATATATATATATTAACAACATAACCAACAATCATTATTTAGATTACTTTTTACATTTCCTGGCAAAAAATATTTTATAACATTTTTAGTGAAATTGTTCTATTAGTTACACACGAGAGTCAAAAGTGCCATTAAAGCTTCAATTTGACTATTAGACAATCTAACTGAAGCATTCATAAACATTTATTATAATTACATTTACAATTATATTTATATAAATTTAATTGTAAAAAAAATATTATGATTTTGATGCAAAGCATATTGGATGCTACTACTATTAAAGAAAGAGTCTGAGAAGGAAAAAAAAAAAGTAAAAAAGAGAGAGAGAGAAACAAAGGAAAACACATGGGTGCTATTAAATCCCGGACACTTTTTGTTTTTTAAGTCAGTTAAATTGGGCTACCTGTATCAAAACTTTTTGACTTTCAATTTTTTTTTCTGAAAAGCTTTCTTCTTATTATGTATTTTTTATATTTCTTTTCTGCAAATAAATTATTAGTGCTATACTCATAGACTGTTAGGCACAATTTCTACCAAAAAGCAATGTTTGGCAATCGGCATAATAACTTATTTAATTAGGAAAAACAGTAAGTGCAATGACATTAAGAAAATTAAAAAAGAATTATATAAGGTATTTTCACATCTCATGCTAATACTAAATGAAGTGATGTAAAACATATGACTTGACTATTGTAAATTGGGTCGTCATAATTTTTTTAATAATTAACTGTGAATTTCTTTTTCTTCCAAAATAAAATAGACGCAGTGCATTATTTCTTAAAAATTATACCTCAGGAAACTTATAAGATTCAAACATTTTCGCCCTCTGATGCGATTAGAATGCCAAGCTTAACTCCACAAGAAAGAAATGAAGAGAAATGGGATAAATTAGAGTCAATGAGCACAAATGATTTGGACGCATAATTATGATAATTGAGTTGACATGTCCACTTTGTGTGTTCCCTCCCTGCACACTGGTCACATGCAGTGTTTACAGAAGCCAATTTTACACTCATTCAAACAAGGCCTAATTTATATATCCCCATGTAGCCAATGAAGAAATTAATTAATACTGCTAAAATTTAAAGATGCCAAATTGCCATTATGCCTGAATCTTCTCAGTTACCGAAAATGTCTCTAACAATAACAATCTTTTTAGTTCATTTATAGGAGGGTTAGGAGATGTAATGAGAAGAATCGTAAAAGGAAGTGATATAAATAAAATACATGTAAATTTGTTTGATATGATACTAAGCATATAGAAAATAAATTTATTTTTTTATATTTTAAAAATTTAAATAAATATGAAAGTACTAAAATGCCATTAAATTAAAAAAAAAAAATAAAAAACTCCTTCCCCTTTCTTCTTCATTCCTCCAGCACCACAACCATTGTTAGAGATAGTTACCACTGTGGTCCTCTCAACAGCAAGCAAGTGAAGAAAGAGTTTAAGATTCGAATACCTAGCAGATCTGAGGAAGGGAAGGGGTTTGAAGATCAATGAGTTCGAAGGTGAGGAAGAAATCGAAGGTCATGTTGCGTTCGAATCTGACTCATAAGAGAAGGAGTGCGTTTGAGTTCGAAGCTACGATAGGGAGTTGTGTTCGAATCCATTCGAAGGTGTGCTTGAATCCATTGAATCTGGTGAATCCGACGAAGATCTGAACAAAGGTGGATCAACTATTCATGGTATAGGTTCATGATGGGGAGGTGGGAAGGTCGATCTGCAATTCGGTGCAATGGGGAAGTCAATCTGGACGAAGGTGGAGGTTTGACGGTGGAAGTCCGATGGTGGAGGTTCAACGATGAGCTGAACTTGTGAAGATGGGGAGGACAACGGGAGGGCGACGAAGGTGAATGATGATGTGGTGTGGGTTGTAATTTTGTTTTCATATAAGGGCATTATGGTCCTTTTGAGGCATTTACAGCCATGTAATGCCTAATTCATAGCTGCTGGAGAGGTTTTTTATTTACATCTAGAGGAGTAATAGGCTTATTGGGTGTAATCTTATAGACATGTAATGTGGCGAACTAAATGTGTCCATGTGATGTAATCTCATTAACATTATGTTATTCCCCATGAATTCGAACTAAATGGGCTGTAAATTGACTCTCCACCCTGGTTTGATTAGGTTAAGCACAATGTTACATTTCTTAACAAGCAGTGAAGGCTAATTGTGATGAGCACTCCAATGTTCATAAATTATCCTATTTTTCTTGATTAGATAAAATATCTATATATAAAATAAAATTTATAGGAAGTTGTATTATTCATTAGTTATAAAATGTGTACCTTATATGGGGCCACCTTTAATCCAAAAAAAGAAAAAAGAAATGATAGGGTATTGAGTTTACAACTTGATTTTCAAGGAAGAAAGACATTGTTAAGATAGCTTCTCAAAATAAGTTGCATGGCGGCCCACTGGTTATTGTGGTCAGATGATATCTAGATTATCTTTCATGTATTTTAACTAAGTCAATGGAATGGCCAACATAGTCCACACATCATATAGACCTGATGGGCCCAATGTCTTGTATCCGGCCAAGGTTTATAGTAGAAAGAGGAAGAGGCAAAACAAAATGTTGATGTGGTAGGGAAAAGCATGGTAGCGAATTCTGACAATATTAGTGGTAGGAAGGGAGAGTGACAATGCACGCATTAGGATAATGTGAGAGGGAGTGCTAGCCTCTCGAATACCAGCCACTGAGTGAGATCATTTTCGTTTCTCTTTGTTGTTCTTTTCATTTTTTGTGCTTTAAGTGTGTATAGCTATGATATTTCTGGGAATCCATCTTTCTCCCACTAAGAAGGACGATCTCCAGAGGCTTTGACTATGTTAATACAAGTTTCACAATCCAGTGGTTTCTATCATTTTTTGTATTAGAGCCTAGTTATGATCTAGGGACATGTGGGTTACAATTGCAAGCTGGTGGTTCCCAAGTAATCACCAAAAGTTCTAGAACTTATTAGAGAATTTCACAACTCACCAATAGGGGGTCATTCAGGTTATCTTATCTCCAAACTTATAAGAGGTTGCAAGATGTGCACTATTAGGAAGGTATAAAGAGGGATGTGCAAAATTTTGTATCTCAACATGAGACATGCCAAAGGAACAAATATGAAGCCCTCTTCCTTGCAGGACTACTTTAGCCCCTGCCTATACCACAACAAATATGGGAGTACATAGCATGGACTTCATCATTGCCTTACCTAAATCAAGAAAGTATGACACAATCATGGTAGTGGTGGATAGATTGTCAAAATTTGGTCATTTTATTTTTTCATTTCACCCATTTACTACCAAAGTCATCGATGAAATCTTTGTCAAAGAGGTGGTAAAGTTACATGGCTTCCCTAAGTCTATAATTTTAGATAGAGACTAGGTGTTTGTTAGTCAATTTTGGCAAGAATTATTCAAACAATTGGATACTACACTTAAGTGTAGTTCGGGATACCAGCCCAAAACCGATGGCTAAATCGAGGTCATGAACCGAAGTTTCGAGTCTTATTTTAGAGGTTTTGCTAGAGAAAATCTTAGACAGTGGAATAGATGGTTGCCATAGGCGGAATTTTGGTTTAATACCACTTATAATATATCCATGGTTATCAATCCCTCCAAAGCCATCTATGGAAGGGATCTACCAATAGTGTTTAAATGGGAAAGGGAGCTGTCAGCAGTGGAGGAAGTTAATTTATAGCTGAGATCAAGAAATGCCATTCTTGGAAGACCTAAAGCATCAATTAGAAAAATCACAATACAAGAAAACTTTAGCTGACAAGTAGAGGAAAGATGTACAGCTTGATGTTGGGGAACTTGTTTATGCACGTGTCAAACCCTATAAACTCTAAGGGACTTGCCAAGAAGATATATGAGAAGGTAGCTCTGTGATATTATGTACCCTATAAGATTTTAGATAAGATTGATGCATTAGCATATAAGTACCAATCTCAAAAAAGCACCAAATGAATATATACAGCCCAAACATGTCCCTAAAGTATTTACTAAAGATTTGGAGCTGAAAGCTGAACTTGAACAGGTTCTACAAACAAGACGAATGACTGATGGCACTGTACAGATCCTCATTTAGTGGAAGAATTTGAACTGGTTTTATAATCAATGAATATATAGAGCCCAAACATATCCCTAAAGTACTTACTAAAGGTTTGGAGTTGAAAGCTGAACCTAAACAAGTTTTACAAGCAAGATGAATGACTGGTGGCACCGTATAGGTCCTCATTCAGTGAAAGAATCTACCGAAAGATGACAGCACCTAGGAAGATTATACTCTAGTTGACAACCAATTTCCTGATTTCAACCCTGAGGACAATGAAGGGTCTAATGTCGTATATCCGGCCCAGGTTCATAGTAGAAAGAGGAAGAGGACAAAACAAAATGCTATGTGGCAGGGAAAAGGGTGGAAACGAATTTTGACAGTATTAATGGTAGGAAACGAATTCTGACGGCATTAGTGGTAGGAAGGGAGAGTGGAAAGGCAGGCATTAGGACAGTATGTGTTCAAAGTGCTAGCCTCTTGAATGCTAGCTACTGAATGAGATCATTTTCATTTCTCTTTGTTGTTCTTTTTTTTTTCTATGCTTTAAATGTGTATAACTGTGATATTTCTGGGAATCCATCTTTCTCCTACAGAGAGGGGTTTTTGACTCTGTTAATACAAGTTTTATAGCATTTCCAGTTAGACTTTTTGCTCAATTCTAATGGTTTCCATCAAGTCTCCACATAAGTAAGAAGTTTGCATATATGAGTATAAATGAGTAAAATATCTGGTCACTTCAATACCACATGTTAATATGGTTTTCCCATTCATTGACGACTAAAAAAAGGGAAAATCACAAAAAAATCCTAAAATATAAAAAATTACACTCAAATCCTATTAATGTAAAATCAGTATAAATCCTGAAAAATGAATATAAAATACTTCATTGTTAAGTATTGTTAAATTACACCAAAATCCTATTAGTGTAAAATTCAAAAAAATAAATATAAAAAACTTTATTGTTGAGTATAAAATCATAATTCAATGTTTTATACTCATCTTTCATGATTTTATATTCATTATTGAAGTTTCTTATACTCATTTTTTAGAATTTTGCACCAATAGGACCTATCTGTAAAAGATTTTGGGACTTTTTATTAATTATGTTTGTATTTTGGGATTCTTATGTGATTTGCCCATTAAAACAAACATGAAAAAGGAATGGTTGACATGGTTTCATCATCGAAATTGCATAAAATGCCATTACAAAAATGTAGTTTTCATGTGCTGTGAAGCTTCCCAGCTTGACACAACCATTGTATATAAAAAATAAAAGCAAAATCCTGAATTCCTGATATTCTCTAACTTAATCTACAACTACCTCGAAAGACATCATAAAATTTAAGGCTATCATATATCATATATTTAGTTTAATTTAGACCAAAAAAAACTGTTTGACCTTACATAAAAGGATCCCCAGCGACTTTGGATCTGCTCAGTCAGAGCTGCATGTTACGCAAGTCACAGGGCTTAGTTAAACCCATGACACAGATTTTTCCCAGAAAAGGAAACGGAGAAATTAACATATCTCTCTGAAAACAGCTACGTGCTCATCATCACTTGCGTATGGAAAGATCAAGGTGTAGGTATGACACAGCAGCCACGAAAAACAAGAAAAATGCAGATGCTAACATTAATGGCTCAGCAAGCATGAATATAGGGTTGAAACTGTAGTGGACCTACAAAAATAATCGAAAACATGGTTAGACAGCACCAATGCAATATAAAACTACATGAAAGAGCTCAACAGAACCGTAAATTTTTTTCGGGTATTTAAGAATGATTATGAAAATTCAATAGATATTTAACCCAAAAAAATAACATAAGTTAACAGTTAGTGTTGGGGGAGGTTAGGACGGTTAGAGGGAATTCTATAGATAGAAGGCATAGGAATATATTGGGAGTATTTAATAAATGGAATACTTGTCCTTACGTTTACCATGCAACAATTAGTCAAAGAAACTTCATCCACAAAAAAAAAAACAATTAGTCAAAGAATTTCCATGATTCATCGTCAAAAAGCAATATCAACAAATGCCATATAATTTTCACATAAAATTATGGAACACAGGGTCATCATTGCCAACTAGAATAAACCAGCAATTAGACTTCCATCTATTTGCACTCATCTGAGATAGTTTAAAAGTCTGATTCCATGAATGTCATTGATCAAAATCAGTCCATCTTATGCAGCTTAGAAATCCAGGCCTTCTGTAACTAACACAATGGATGTCTCATAAAATCAATATTTTCATTAACATCATCATATCACACATTTGAAGGAAAATTTACTTGTTTTTGGACCCTATGTAAATCCAAATTTTAAACCAGTTTTAAACATTAATTTTTTTAATTGGGTCTAGTAATACCTGGAAAGGAATGTTATGCTCAGGCACTACATTTCTCTTTTCTAAAACCACCACAGTCCTGCCGACAACGTCAAGGTATGAATACTTGGTCTGCAAATATTCAATAAAAAAAATACACTTAGCTACAGTGAATCAAATGCTTTATTACAGAAAGTCTAGGTCCGCCACAACAGAACTATATAACCAAAAATATCTGGAGAAACACACACACACAAAATTGACGGTAACACCACCACGCTTTTTGCTTAAGTTTAATCATATTGAAATTTAAGAAATAAAAGGCTTAGGTTCATATCCTATCAACTTTTCCATAATTACAACACAACAAAATATAAAGATATGACTACAAAGAAAAACTAGAGTGTAGCAATAACTCCAAAAATTCAATTGGATATGGAGTTTCATAATAATTTATTATAGGTTTAACGTACTATTTTGCTGACAAACTTCACAGCTTCAACTAAAAAATTTACTCATCAACAAATACACAAGCATGGATAAAAGTCACAGACATATCATACGGAACTCTAAAAGGAGCAAATTCACTAAAACTCACTTTCCTCAACTCAAATATATTGATTAAAAGATGAATACATCTCAAGATGAACCAAAATTTGCAGAATTCCAACATTTCATCAGTTTCACATTAATACTTTTGGGGAATACAATAATGCACATACCTTTTTTACCCTTTAGATATTGAACCACACCCTATACTCATTGCAATAGGGTGGCTAATATATTCTTCATGGTAAGGCAGACATGGGGCAAAAAACATAACTACCACGCTTGATTATATTGTGCTGCGATCCTATCATATAATATTCATATATAACAATAATTTTCATTTCATTCAATATTAATTAAGAAAGAATTTGCAGGGGTATATCACAATTCAAGTCCCACTTGTGTATGTAACGATATATAGGCCCAAGAAAGCCAAAAGTCACTCAAATATCGTAACTAGAACTATTTCGTCAATTGTGGCATTGTAATTAGAGATGCATTACTACTGACATGCATACACATCGTTACTGGGATCTATCACCATGGAATTGTGTTGCTTGGTTGACCAGAAACTCAAATCTCATATCCTGACCAACAGCCACAATCCATATACTTAGACAACTACCTATCATCCACGCATTACAATTCCCTAACCAATGTCCACCTCCTTGATAAGATAAATTTAACTTGAGCTGCAATACCCCTGACCATCAGATCATTGCTACAAGGTTGGCTATAAGGGTAGTAATCATACTCATAATTAAGATACATATGACCCTTTTGCCAGCACCTAAAATGCATGCTTCAATACTAACTTAATGCATGATCTAAATGCATCAACTCAAACACAAGCATGTCTATCCAGTGTGGGTGTATGAGAAGCAGTATAAAATATGAGTTTAGCAAAGGGATAGTGAATTTCTAGGTTATTGGTATGTAATGAATTGGCCCTCAAGAGTCTTGATCCCAGCTACTTCTACAAACAAATACCTTCATATATTAATAACATATTAGCATTAAAATAGAAAAAGGCCTGATTTTTTTTTTTTAAAAAAAGGCCAAATACAGTGCATTCTCCATAAACAGAACAGGTTCTCTTTACAAATCTTCCAAAAATAACAATGACAGAAATGTTTCAATCACATCCCTTAATGGGTGTTTCCTCAAGGGATATAAAATGAAATTGGAAGCCTGATTAACACAGTAATACTTCTCTTTTTCAGTTTTTCTGCTTCTATTTATTTATATCATATTCTTCTTACTTCTGTAGTTGATATTTAATTCTTACTTCTGTAGTTGATATTTAATAGATATTTTATTAAGAAAAGGGAAGTATAGGCCACTTACTGAAAAATTTCCACAACTAATAGGAATTGATCTCTAATTATTAAAAAAAAATTACCTCTAGATGTTGCTCCACAGGAAATGAAACCACAGCTTTGGGATCTTTGGATCCCTCTGGTAGCACAACCTGAAATTCAACAGTCCTAAACTCTATTACTATGTGAATAAGCACCTGAAGCAAAGAGCAGAATTCAGCTTATTAAAACATAGCAACATACAAATCCACACCCACCTTGACAAGCAACTTTTCAACAACTGTATCAGCAAGAGGACAACCAAAAGTGAAGTTGAGGTATCGGCTGCCATCCAGTGACTCGAAAAGGAAGTCCTCCAATGGTACCCCATAACCAATGACAAATGTAGCTTTCCAGCCTCCAAAGAGAGGATACCGAGGTTCAATTAATAGTTCTGACTGCAGTAAATAAGCATGTTGTTAATGATTGCTAGATCAGACACCATAACATATTAAATAATGTAGATGCAACTTTCAAAATTATTGTCCTTATATGTATACTCTTTCCAATAACCAAGCAGAACTTTTCCACTCAAAATACTGATTCATTTTGAAGGAAACATGCCATCAAGAAATATTAAGAGAAAATCACTTCTACAGTTTTGCTTCCCTCAACCCAATAATATATCAATGATAGCCAGAAAAACTTAATCTAAACCAAACAATGATGCTGTAGTCAAAGGCGAAAAGTGCACTCGAGGCGCAAGGCTTATAAAACGCCTAAGGTAAGAGGCACTAGAAAGGCGAGCACCCGAGTGAAGCGAGGCACAACAATATAAAAATAGATATGTAAAGTATAATATAAACTTTCCTATTATTAACTTAGAGATAATTTCTTAAATATAAAAACTTTTCCATCTTGCAATAAAATTTATAATAATTAACTATATTAAATCTTAATTCTTATTTAAAAAATATCTTAATTATTAAGTCGGTGAAAGAAACAAGCAACCTACAAGTACAAGCAAAAGCTATGGCAATGTGGTGGCATAACAAGCGAGCTCCATGATAGCAAAAACAAAGCATAGCACAGCCAGAGCATGCAAATGGTGTGCTTCTATGTTCTTGGTTCTTCTCTGATCTTCTAGGTGCCAAAAGGCACATGCCTTTCACAAGCAAGGCAATGGGTCTGTTACTCTGTTTTTTGCCTCAACTAGCACCTTAAGCGCTGAGGCGCTCGCCTTAGACAACACTTCTTGACATGAACAACATTACTATTTAATGTATAAGAAAAAACCATATCTCAGTCTCCCCAGAGAAGAATACACAAACATTTGGTTACTTGATGAAACAGCTTGACTGGCTTCTTAGTTCTTCTTTCAACCCAATTATTAGGGATAATGGATAACCAAAAGAAAGGAAAAGACTAGAAGAAAATAAGAAATGTTGCTGATGATATTAAGACAAATGATGCTACTCAACTTGAATATGATTACTCTATCTATGCCAATAGGATGTGAGGGAAGAGGCAAGGGTTACCCAAGGGCATATCCTACCTTAAGAAAATCTGTTCGTAAACGTGAAGAGGAAATATTCCCTATCTCATCCCGGTAGTATACTGAGTGAACCCTTGGAGGCAGCCTTGCGAGCAGATGTTTGAATGAAGACACCCCAGTATTACCTGGTTTAGTTTGATATTCAACCCTGTCAACAGAAAACCCGAATCACATTCTATGAAGATTAATACAAAAGGAGAAAGTATGAAATTGCATAGCAAAAAAAAAAAAATCTAAAGATGAAACAAAGACAACAGACACCAGACATTTATGTATCAAACATTTATATAATACATAAGTAACTGACAATCTCTCAGTACTGTGTGGCTACTTAAGAAAAACATGGGACTAAGAGCATCAAGGTTTAGTGAGAATTTCCGGTTCATTAACTTGACATCCTGAACTTCATGTATCTTTAAATCAGTTATGTGCTGAATAAATACACACACAGAAGGGTCATGTCAAAGATCAAGATGACAATTATTTAAAAGAATTGCAAAGAGTGAAATTTAGAAATTGGTACTTTTCCAATTTCATTAATCATGGTTACAGTTACTTACCATGAGAAAACTAAGTTGAAATCTGTTCACAAAGAAGAACGAGTGGAAGGTAGCAATTTACCTTGAGAAAACACCTTTATGTTGGGCCCCTGCATGGACCAGGCTGTATCGCTCTGTAACCTGGAGGTTGCCCCAGTGAGATATTTCAATTTCACGCTCTAGCTCCTCAACAACAGCAAATGGATTGTTATTTTCAAAATGAACAAGTATAGGAGCATATGAATATGGGGGCTGATTGTCATATGGCCCATATTTGATCTCAGTACCAGCACGTTTAGTAGGCTCCACCACTGTAAATGATTCCACCCGAGCACTTGGAGTCCTAATAAAAGTTGTTTGTAGCTTGACATGATAAGGAGACAATAATATTGCACTATCACGGAAATAGACCAACTGTGACTCTGATTGACTTATTTCTGCTGGGAAAGGTTCCAGAGAACGTGTCAATATGTAAAGCACTTCAAGTGTTGCTGTTTCACCTTTACTAAGCGGATTTAACAATATTATAGTGAAATATTTAGTTCCATTTGGTCCAGCAGGTTGCTCAGTAGATTTAACATCAAGAGGGACATAAGTTTTCTTCTTCTTTTTTCCACTAGTTGAAGCTGCTTTAACTATGGCCAGATGTTCAACTTCTGTAGGTGAAAAAGAAAGATTTACTTCTGAAGCAGGAGTTGCCCCTACATTTTCGACCTGAAAGAAAAGCTCTATGAAATACATGTTCTTCATACTGATAGTATAAGGTTTAGTACAGTAAAGGAGAAACATAATCATGTAAAAAAAATTTATTGCACTAACAAATCTTGTTAATTGATGGTCCAAAAAACAGGGCTCGCAAGTTTGGAAATTGTCCCTCAAATAATACTAGGCTACATGAGCAAATTGAATGAAATGAAACATGATTTTATCATCCTGTAACTTAATTAAAGGATATAATTAGATACTATAAAACAGATGAGATGACCTTATGATTTTACTCAATTTAATTCTTTTTTCAAGGTAAAATATGTAAGTCAACTTGCACACATGCAAAGCAACGAATGTGGCAGGCTTATGATTAATTTATTAACAAAGGTGTAGTAGTAATTCATAAAACTTTTTGGTATGGGGGCGGGGGGTTTGTTTGGAAGAGGAGAGGGGGAGGAGGTTTACCTTTAATGTCAAATAAACCTTGATAATGTGAGAAGTCAAGTCAATCTGCAAGGATCATTGAAATATTAGTCATTACATGTATCCAAAAAGAGCATTTGAAGTTTCAAATGGAGCCAATGCTAAAGTAAGGCTGAAGATATAACAAATTTCCTTCAAAAGAAGAAGATCAGCCACTGAGCCACATATAACAACAATGCTACGATAATAATCCCCTACTTATATTAGTTTACCAAACCAAGAACTGTAATCCATTATTCCCAAGAAGGAAAGAGACAATAATTACACACAGAGACAGAGGCAGCACAAGTAGGTTAGGCTGAAAATGATGAATCGTATATTCTTCTAAAGAGAATATTTGCATGCTTGCTTTTAATTGCCCATGAGATGAAAGACAGAATGCTGTGGAACCGAAAGAGAAACAAGAAGAGAAGAGATATCAGAGGCAACTTTTTTTTCTTCCCCTCCATTCTAAAGTATTCCCAGAAAAGGGTGGATGGAATAATACATAACATGGTTGAAAATGGATTTAGTCAGACTAATTATCGGTTTGACAAATTCTACAGCAGCATCCATATATGGCACCACAAATTCACCATATTTATATTTTCCATTAGGCCATCTTAAAACATTGTACCCGTAATTAGCATCCTAAACAACATTTCCATATTTCCCTCAGATCTTGAGCGACGGCCATCTTAAAACATTTTACCCGTAATTAGCACCCTGAACAACATTTCCATATCTCCTCAGATCTTCAGCAACAACACGAGCCTATATACGATTTGAGGCGCCAGATAAATTACGTTACAATCAGAATTCAAGAAAACGCAGGCTTCCATTCAGAATAGCTACATGGTAATTTCCTCATCCAGGCATCCCCATTAAGCATACAAATATTGAATATTTACAGAAATTCGAAAACAAGCCTCAGAAATCTAAATCTATCCGATATGAAGATAGCCAAATAAAATTATAACCAAAAAAAAAAAGAATTGGGGAAGCGTACTCTGCGTTCGGCATTGACGATCTGAAGTTCTTGGGAAGAAGACTGTGAAAGAACTGATAGAAGAAGAGAAATGAAGAGGGCAAGGGGTAATAATCGAACTCGCAGAAGAGCTTCCATTGTTGCTGGTACTTCGATACTCCCCCCGCCGTTGACGAATGAAGAAGACTCGAAGTCTATATTCTATAAAGTGACTCGTCTAAGTCTTGGCTCGTGGGCCTATTGTTCAGCCCAAAGTATTTTGAGTTAGTTTCTAATTTCAGGGGCCCATTTTGGCCCAATTTCACACTTCTTCAGTCATGACCCATAAAGTTGGCCCAAAAAAGTCAGGACCCATAATGATCCAAACAATGACTTGTCCCCCGAAAAACCTTATCCATAGCATATTATCGTGGGAAAAGAAGGCTTTCCTCTTCCTAGCTTATGCATCTGGATTTGACCCATCACGTCTCACTTATAGACTGTTCAATGAAATATGAACAATTTTACTTATTTGTTTTTTGTAAATATTTTTTTTACATTGTTAATAATAAAATTGATATTTTTTGTTAATAATAAAATTTATATTATTTTGTGTTTTGTTTCATTTGATATTTAAAATTATTAAAAATTAATTCAAAAAATAAAAAAATAATATATAGACTCTCCAAATCACATGGATGGAAAATGCAATATGCATTATGGTGGTGCTCATCTTTATACCATATCCAATTTCACCATCTCCCAAGATGGACAAAAAAGAAAAACTAATAGATAATGCTTAGTTGTGAGGTTTGTTGCAGTTTTACAAATGCTCTTAATAAGTGTTTGGTTTTTAATTTATCAAAATAGAATTTTGATATAATTGATTTTACAACATCATTATAGGTTTGTTGTAGTTTTACAAATGCTCTTAATAACTGTTTGGTTTTTAATTTGTCAAAATAGATTTTTGATATACTTGATTTTACAACATGATTATAGTGAAAATTGATTTTAGACTAACGTGATTTGTGTTTAAATACTTTATTTGATAAATGTGGTTATGTTTAGATGATTTTAATCAAAAACACTTTTAGAAATGTAATTATTAAAAAGGACATATGCTTCATATTATAATATTGAATGACAAAATAAGATGTATATGATATATATGATTTGATCTAGATAAATTTATTTTTTTCAAGATATATTTAATAAATAAATATACATGTATACATATGTTTGTCTAAAGTTAAAAAAAAAAGAAAAGTTTCAAAATTAAAATATTATAAATAAACTTGATAATATCATATGACTAATACATCAAAATAATTGTTTTTAATCATCAATATCAATGTTGTCAGAACTAGATCAGATATTGAATCGGATAAGATATTGGTTCAAAATTCAATAATTCAATCGTAATTTAATTGGGGTTGGATCAACAATAATTAAAATAATGTATTTAAAATAAATAATACAATTTTAAACAAATTTTATGGTTTAATAAAGTCTTAAATTAAATAATATTGAATTATCAATCTATTATTCACCACATACAAATTATTAATAAGTTTCATAACTCAATATTTAAATGTAAATAAGTTAATATTAATCCATAATTACATTTTAAGTTTAAAATAATAAATTAATAATATATTATTGTATTATTTATTAAGTAAATATATAATTTTTAATACTTATATATTATAATAATGCTTATATAATATTATAACATATAAAGAAAAATATTTTATACTAAATATGATATTATTTTATCTTAAAAAGTAAAAAAATATTTTGAATTTTTTTTTAAAATAATATGGAATCGGTTTATAGCCAGTTTCATTGGTTCTTATCGATTCTAAATGGTCTCATTCTAAATTGTCCCATTCCTCTACTTTAGTTGAACCGGACTAGGTACCGATTCTCGATTCGAACTAGCCGGTTCAATTATAACAACACTGATCAATATTAATAAGCTAATAATTATTAATATGTATTTAAATAATTATTTTAAATCATCATTAATAATAATATTCATTTAAAAATCCCATTTTTATTTTTAAATAATAATTAATTAATGACAATTATGACAATGCAAAAAGTCTCATCCTCATCCAAAAGCTTCCTATCCCACCCCTACTAGGATATCTCTTTTGCAAGGTACGAAAAATTGGATCGGATTGGTTCGATCAGAAACTGGCACTTAGTCCAGTCTGAGCACTTATGAAAATTGAGTTTTCAAAATTGGTACAAACTGGTCGAATCAGTATAAAACGAGTTTTGAACTTGTCTAGCCCTTTTTTGTTAATTTTTTTATTTTTAAGATAAAATAATATTATTTTTAGTACTAAGTAGCATTATTTTTTGTATAATTTTTTTTTTGTATTATAATATAGTATGAATATTTTTATAATATATAATTATTAATAATGATAAATTTACTTACCAAATAATATGAAAATAGAATATCAATTGACTATTTTGAATTCAAAATATAATTATAGATTAAAATTAACTTGTTTAGATTTTAATATTAGATTGTAAAACTTATTAATAATATTTTTTATTTTCTATATATTATTAAATTTACTTTTCATTCTAAATTAAATATTAATTTCATGATCATGAATAAATATTTTTATATTTTTTATCTATATTGTTTAAAATACATTAATTTATTCACAGTCCAATTAATCAATCTTGAACCAATCTCTCAGCTTCTTCCTCATATCTCTTCTCCTGGTGGGCGCAATGATCTCCCACTTAATGAAGATAGGTTACACTACAAAGTACAAACCATTATGTTCTCAACACTTTATCCAGATTTGTTTTTGTGCTCCTTGATTCTTCTTATTTCAATAGTTGCAACAAGATATCTCAAATCTATTTTATGCCTTCTGTCACACCCAAAAATGTGATGCGGATGGCGTGAAGGTAAGGAAAAAGAGAGAAATCGGCCCGCACGGCTGAGGTTGATTTATGAGGAGTTGCCACCAAAATTTTGAGGGGAAATTTTAGAAAACCGAGATAAAAACAAAAGGACAAGGATGGCCTGCAAATCAGAGTTAGGTTCGGGAGTACGATTGTGAGTGGGGAAGGTGTTAGGCACCCCCACAACACCCGTTCCTAGGAACGGTTACCCTAGGTTGATCATGCAATTTTTATGACTTTTAAAAAATTATTTTGATTGCCCTTTTACCATTCACATGCAAAAATGAATAAATATAAAAATAAAACAAATGTAAAAATGAGAATAAAGAATAAAATGAAAAGTTGAGAAAAACAAAATAAGAGAAAAATATTATTTATTTACAAAAGTGGACTTGAAAAATTGGTAAATATTTATTAAATGTAGAGAAAAAACACCAAATAAATAAGAAAATATTTATTTATTTACAAAGGTGGACTTGACCCAGAATTAGAATCTGGGGCCTACGTACCCTGCGATAGGGATCAAAGTCGACGTAGTTCGGACTAGAAATGCGTGTCACTGGGTGGGTATATATTTTACTATATATATTCTTTAAAAAAAAAGGTTTATAGAAAATAATTTGTCTTTCCACGAGAAAACAATTTTTAGAATTGGTTGGTGTGTTTTAATTTGTAAAAGACATTAATTTCCATTATTTATTCTTTTCATTTCTTTATATATTTTTTGGTTTAATCAATTTTGAAAAAAAATTTGTGTTTTTCCTCAATTTAGAAAATATGATTAAAATTATATGTGATTTGAACATTTTATTTTGGTTAAAAAAAAAAAGACATATTTGAAAACAATTTTATTTTTATAAAATAAAACCAATTGACTCATGTGATGACTTTATCACTCACATTTACCCATTGATACATAAGTGTCCGCGGTAGTGTTACTCGAGACAAAAAGGCACAAAAAAAAATTTAGAAAGAAAACAAATAAATTCTTTTGTAAAAATCCTTTTAATACCAATTTATTTATATAGAAAAAAGGGGATAAAGAAAAAGTGATCATTACGTATATTTTGAAAAATCATTATTAGCATATGTGGTGACTTTATCACTCATAAGTTACTAATCAGTACCTAAATACCCACGGTGTTTCCACTCGGAGCACAAAAGCATAAAAAGGACTTCGGGAATAAAATTGGGATGAATAAATAATTTAATTTCATATTTTACATGGGTCATTTCTTTATTTCCTTATTTTATTAAAGAATAAAAAAATAAATATGACCATGACACAAAAAAGTATCAAAGGGAATTTGAAATATGCCCATTATATATACATTGCAAAATAGCATATATAAACAACTTTACTTTCATAAAACAAGATTTTATTTGTTTATTTATTTATTTTTTTATTCTTACCTTCATAAATTAACTTTAAAACAAAACCCACCATTAATTGTAGTGACTTTATCACTCACAATTTGTGAATTGGTACTCAAATGCTCGCGGTATCACTAGTTGAAGCACGAAAATAGAAAGAGAGGTTTAAAATAGAGGGCTTTTGTTTTATCATTTATTCATTCATTTATTTTTTATTTATTACTTATTATTGACATTATTGTTATTATTATTTATTTTTTTTTTTTAAGGAAAATAAAAGTGGCCATTTGGAAAAAGGAAATAAATAAATAAATAAATAATAATAACAATAATAATAATAGTGATAGTAATATTAAGATGTCGTCAATATAAGTACTATGGTAACTTCTTACTCATAACACTTATACTCTAATTATTCGTTCATGGAGACTTAATCTCTCATGAAAGGCTCTAAGGTGAACCAAAAAAAAAAAAGACAATGAAATAGCGAAATTAACCATCCATTAATACTTAAAGAAAATATACCCAAGGGAAAGATTAATAATTTAATAACCTTAGTTACTAATTAAAAATCCATGGGGTGGGCTCAAAAATAAATATTTATGTAGGCGATTGCTTTAACGGACTACTTTGAAGCCATGAAAACATGTGTTGGAGACGCTGGAGCTAGCTAGCCATGCTCACCCTTACTTTCCTCCTTTCACGTGAGACCCATGAATTTCTCATATAGACTGGGAATCACCGAATGGAATCAGGACATAATACCCCCAACGGGACTTATACTGGTAAACAACAATCACAAAACAAGTACATCATGCAAGTCAAACTTCATTCTTGTGACAACGAGAAGTTAAATGATCACTCCTCTAACATACTTAAAGACTGAAACCGTACGGCACTAAGAAGAGGATGTAACTAGCAACCATACATGCATCAAGATGTGTATCCTAGACCAATTAACATTGCAAATCCAGAACCCATCAAGACAAGGAAATGGGAAATCACAGTAATGTGAACGTTATGATGGAGGTTCAAGGACTCTGCAAATCCAATGTAACACCTTAATCCACCTTTACAAATGCTAAACTCACGACGGAACATTCACCATAGGACTCAAACAAGGCCAAAGTTGCCTAAGTACCTATTCCAACACCAACTCCCTAAATATTAACACTAAAACACTTAAGTTGTTACTCTGCACGACCCCAAAGCCTTTTAAACAGATTAAACTCGTACCCAGATCATGGGTAAATTTTTTCAATCCTTCAATGCAGGGATACAAACATCCTAAAATACTGCAACCAACCTAAGCCAATGTCCCACAACTCCACCCCTACCGTACATAGGGCCTATGAACCTGTAACCATATTAAATTAGCATAGAGATATAACCAGGCGTGCCGGATGACTATGAAGCTATACCAGTAAACCAATCAAACCAACATGTTCATCCCGTCTCAAGTGTCGCAATCACATACAATTCATCAATAACAATGGATCAGAGAAGGGAGGATTATGATTCGATAAACAAGGATGGCTAATAGAGAAACCGAAATGAATTAATCCCAAACAGAAACAGATGAAGAAGGATGAAATTAAGATATAACTAGCCACATTGAATGACCGAATTGTTACTAACCCAAATGACACTAGCACTTGATTTGCGTCTCGGATCCCCCGCCCCTCTTTCAATTCTTGAGCTCGTGTTCCCTTGGCTTTCGGAACTTTGGCCTCTAGGATTTTTCTCCAACCCTCTGCCTTCACGCTGCCCGAGCCCCCTTGTTTTTTTTCCTCTTGGTTCTTTCGTGTTCACCCCAAAAAACCCTCCCTAACTCGGCTCCCTCCTCGGTCTTTATAGAGTCCCCGAGTGGTCCCCTCCTTTGCTTTCACCTTTCCTCCCTCGGTTCCTCAGGCTCTCAGTTCTGTGGCAGCCTTCTTTTTCTTTTCTTTCGGTTTGTGCCTTTGATTTGTCTCTTTCGTGTGGCTCTTTCTCAGCTCTGCCGTGCACGTCTTCCTCCTCTGGTCCCGTTGCTTTTTCAGCTCGATCTCCAGTCCCTTTCTTTTTCTTTTCGTGTGGTTCCCTCTCTCTCTACTTTTCTTCTCTTTCGGTCTGCGCTCCCCGTGGTGTCAGCTTTTTCTTCCTTTCTGTCTTTGCTCCCCGCGGTGTCAGCTCCTCTTTTTCCATTTTCTTCCTCTACAGCTTTTCCTCAGCCGCGGCCTCTGGTTTTCTTGTCTGCTCACGTAGGTCTCCCTCGATTGTCTGCTCCCTCTGTCCTCTGCTCTCTCTGTGTCTCTGCTCCCACGGCTGTCCTCTCCAGTATACTCCCTCGGTTCCTTTTGTTCTAGGGTAACGCCCTTACTCTCCCACGAGCCCTCACTTGGGCTCGTGAAGTATTTGGAGTTGAAGCATTTCAGCCCAAAAAAAATTTCTTTTTTGTTTTTTTTTGTTCTGTTTTGTTTTGTTTTTTCTGTTTTTTTTTTTTTTTTTATTTTTATATTCTTAAGAAGAAGGGGTTATTTTATTTTAATTTTATTTTTTATTTATTTTTATTATACTTTTTTTCCTTTTTTTTATTATTATTTCATTATTATTATTATTATTATTATTACTTTATAAAAGTGTACGGACAAAATGGGGGTGTTCACACCTTCTTTCTACCCATTATCCATTCGAGACCCAAATCCCAATCTCTATCTCCTCATTCTTTCATGCTATACAAATGGTCATTCACTTTCTTCATCTACCTCCCTCTTGCGCTTAGGGTTGCTCGATCTATGAAGTTGTCAAGGGGATTTGCTGAGGGAATGCCTGGGGTTGCTCAATCTATGAAGCCGATATCTGTGAGCAAAAGCAACTGATCGATCTTGTTGGTTTATGATGCGAATGGAGGAAGTCAAGCAGAAGCAATAGCGTGGTAGGTAGATTTCTAACAATTACAATTAATGCTCAAACTTGGTTTGAGCCAATGGAAAAGCTCAATGGCAGCTGCTTCCCCTTCAACTCCGTTTGAAGTGAAAATTGCGGCTCCAACATGCTTAGATTTGGACACCCAAATGTATGAAGAAAAGTGAGAAGCTCCGTTTTGGACATTAACTCAGTTTGGGACGTAAAACCAATCAAGCCCCTAGATTTAATCTCCTCTAACCACTACTTAAATACCACCTGTTGAAATATTTTTGGGTGGCCCACTTTCATCCTAAACATGTCGGCCTTTAGTGGTTTAACATTTGGGATGTGGATAATTGCTTTTACATGGCCAAAATCAATTATGACCCAAAAAGCCAAATAAAAATGTTCAGTTACATAATCAAATAAAGCAGTCTCACATCAAGCTAATGGTCTTCATCGGTTATAAATTTTTATATACTTTGGAGCTATGTTTACGCCATATTTGAATGAAACGAAATAGTTGATCTAAGATAATGTCAAGCCCACATTTGGAGACCGCCACATCATACTTTTCAAACCAAAGAAAGTTTCATTTAATTTCAAATTATACACGTAAGGCAACTAATTTGGAAATTTGTAAATCGGTAAGACGTTGCAAATCGAAGGACACTGTCAAGAAGCATGAGGATTTTAGACACATGTCAATAGACAATTTTCAAATTCGTCCTAGTTTCCTACATTTGGAAATATTACAAAATTTTAACTCACAAAAAACATGAGCTCCTCTATCTAATTCAATAGAACAAAATAGATATGGAGGAATTTGAAAATTGGATAGCCTGAATAGGCAATGAAACTATTGCAGATAACAATGAAGGAGAGACTAATATCAAGTTCTCTCAATTTCTTTTATTGCACATTTATAATAATCAATTGATAGACCTTAATTCTATTGAATTTTTAATTTCAATAACGTTGTGTGATCTTACTTACTTACTTACTAATCATGTATTGCGGATTTAAAGTTGGTGCGCCGATCTTAGTGAGAAATATTAATGAGTTAATTGCTCTTTGTAATGATACCTGTTTTATTGTTACTAATGAGTTAATTTTATACATAAATGTTATTTACTCTTGTGTGAATGAATAAATAAGAAAACCCAATGCAACGCTAGGCTGTATCACTAGCTATATTAACAAAGCCGGGCCCAGAAAAAGAAAAGGATAATCAAAGTCTATGCTTATAATGTTTTTTTTTTAATTTTAATCCAACTAATCAAAATGTCAAGTCAAAACGTCATTTCTCACATCATAATCATAATTCTATTTGTTCACATACAAAAAACGACACAATTTGAAGTGACAGGTTCGATGATGAAATTAACCAAATGTTGAAAAGTACTATAATTGAGTATTTTAACTTTCAAAAGTCGAACAAAATTTTGACAAATTATTCAGTTTGCGTGTTCTCTACTGCACTTACCCTCTTACTGGATTGTGTCCGAGTTGAATCATGCTGTATTCATCCTCTTACTGGTTTGTGTAAGAGTTGAATCACGCTATTTAAACAGCTTTTAAATGCACAAACCAGTAAGACTAGCCATGTGGTCGCATGAGTTTAGAAGGAAAAACTAAGCAGACACATATGTGATTACACTTGTTAGTTTCGCATTTTCATGCCTGAGAGAGAGGCAGCATGCTGCCTCCAAAGTACTCAATAAACAACAGCTTCTGAAAAGAGTTGAAAACTTATATATATTAACTCATGAGTTCATCCCAACCATTTGCACAAACACAAACTTCTATACCCAGGTCACGGGGGAACCAAAAACCATTCCCACCTTATGTACAGAACCCCCCCAAAATGACAAGAAAGTCGAAGACAAGAAAAACCTTAAACCCTGAGAAATTCCAACATTCACCCTTTGCACGGCCAGCTGGTGTGAGAAGTCGATACAGAAGCTCGTTAACATGGTGGGTCAGAGGATCCCATCACCTGAAGCACCCATTTCGGTCTCATTGGTTTGTTGAATAGCTAGCCGGTGCAGTGTATGCAAGAATTTCTCCCAAAACCATCCACCCCATCTTCCCAAAAAAAGAAATAAGGAACATAATGTAGTAAATTCCTATCTACCATCCTTTTCTTCATTTATCCCCTTGAATATTACCTTCCACACTTTCCTCAATTTTATTCATTTATACATATATTAAACAACAAAATCACAGCACAAATAAATCTTGTGTTCATCTCTCCCATTTACCACCCTCTTCCCAAATTTTTTATAAGCAAAAAGGGGGAAAAAGTACTGGAAAAGCTACTATGAAGATGACTTTTTCCACAAAATTCCTACTGTATTGCATTACCTTGGCTTTGTTTGTGACCTGTATGACAACAATGGTTGGAGAAGCCTCTGGCCTGATGGACTACCTAGAAATGAGGCTTGAGATCGAGTAAGCATCTCAGCCATCGATGGGGTCTGATATGCTTGAACGAGACTTGAACTATCGGTGGAATCACCTCTTGCTGTTGCTCTTTGCCAAGAATGGGAACTCAGTCCAGAAAGAATATATGCTCTCCCCGATGCTTCATACACATGCCGACTCACCATCCTTTCTTGCATTTCCTTGAGTTCAGCATCCAATGCAACACAAAGGCGATCTTGAGATCTGGCTGAAATAGACTCTGAGAGCATCTTTCGGCAATTTTCAAGGATTGATGCTGCACCTGTTAAATCTCCCTGTTCAGCTGCACTTCGTGCTTGGGCCATTGCCTCAGCTGCTTGAAGCCTGTTATGCTGTCTGTCCACTTCAAGTGACATAATCACTTGCCCAACTTTCTCAGGCCTCTCCAGTTTTACCACTTCACCTTCTGTTATTGCCAGTTCCTGTGTTAAGGGATCCTTGTAGAAACACTTGACCTTTATCAATGATGTTTCATTGCCAGAAGCAGCTGGGACATTAACTGAAACTAGAAAATCTCTCTCCTCATCAGCATACAAATCTCCAACATCAATAAATCCTTGGCGTCGACCAGCCATCATGCGGCTAGGATAACTTCCTGCCTTAAGTGAGACAAGACTGAGATTTGCATCTATGCACTCAATTCCTACTTGCAGCTCTTGTACCACAACACTCAAAAGTCCTCCAATGCACTGTGCAAATGCATCCTGTATTACAGATTCAGTCTCAATGAAAGAAAAAGTCCCTCCAGAATTCTCTGAAATTGAGTGCATCGATGAGGCATCATGATCTGCACCGAATCCAAAAGCATGCACAGGAATTTGAAATCCTGAATTGCCACGAGCACTAATAGATGTAGGCAGAAGCAAATGATAGTTTGGTTGTGGTTGGTTAGTACCAGAACCACCGACAGTGTAAGTATCTTGCCCATCAGACAACAGTATTATGCTGGCAACTGGATTTTTTTCTCTTCGTTCTTCCATTATCTTGGCACCTTTCCTCAGGCCCTCAGCAATGTTTGTACCCCCATTTGCAACCAAAGAGTTTACAGCTTGCAGTGCCTGCTGCCGCCCAGAGTCAGACATTCTGCGCAGGGGAAAGAGGCGGCGAGCTGTAGAAGAGAAAGCAATAACTGAGAGCCGGTCATTTGAGCCTAAATTCTGTATAACAAATCCCATAGCCCTTTTTAGTAGTGCAAGCTTAGTGCCAGCCATGCTACCACTAATATCAAGCACAGTGACTAGGTCAACAGGAGCACGTGGAGTCTGAGAAACCTGTGTTGAGCTAGCATGATTTCTACTGAGGTTTTGTGTTCTGGTTGCTGCTGCTACAGCAGTGGCCTTGAGATGGACCAAAACATTAAAGTTACTATAAGAGTTGGACTGAGAAGCAACTGACACTTCAGGGAATGTTTTAATCTCTATCGTTTTAACAGCACCTGTATCAGCATCACTCTTACCCAGAGATACATGTTGGTGATCTAAGGATTCATCATCATCAAATAAACCTGGCTCAGGAGCCTGATGAAGTGGAACAACATGTCGCCGATTTAAATCTCGTCGAGGGGGTGGTCGAGGAAGGCTGTGGACAACGGCCATGAAAGCATCATTTGGTGAAACCCTGCCCAGGAGAGGATCTAAGCCGGGATCCAGTAGGGGTATTTCCTTCCACTTTGCTCGGCATACTGGACATATTTTATTTCCATGTTTCACATTTGAAGCAATGCAGTGAAAATGGAAGGAATGTGAACATTCTGCAGTGAATAAAGCATGCCCACATCCTTGTTTCATTTTGGTTAAGCATATTGAGCAGGTTTGCTGAATAGGCAGAAAAAGCAAAAACATGTTAAGATGAGGAGCATAGATCCTTGAATCTCAATATTTTTACATATTCATGAAAGAATAAAATTTGTAAACAGAACCCATATGTAAATAAACTAAAATTCGTGAGACACCAAATATAGTGCACTTCTGCATTAAAAAAAAAGAAAAATAAAAAGAAAGAAAGATATAATGTACAGGAAATGCCAAAAATGCTAGCAATACAAAATATGCAAGAAAAGCTGGCACCCTAACTTATCATCTAAAAAATTCAGCGAAAAATCTACTATTAGTTCAACTTTCACACTTTGTAATTAAGATATCATTTCAAGTTCTGAGACTGATCAAGCAACTTAGATGAAACATGCACTATCACCATTTCAAAGACACAAGTTAAATTTAAAATAGAAACCAGATTCGTCTCCAATTTCTTTTACCATGCCTTAAACCTAAATTGGATTTGACTTTGACTGGAAAACTGTATATTCTAAGGAAATATATTAAACCATATTAGCATTTCATTTACTTTCGTTGTTCTAAGTTTTTGCCGCCCAGAAGGAAAAGAGACTTCAATCATTTAATTTTGCCAATGGTAGGGAAGAGGCATAGGACAAAAACACAGTAGAATATAGAATAATCTGATAACAAGAACAACACAACAATAGATAATAAATCAGCTAAGATAAACTCAGCCAAATGTCTAACACAGCACTTTAGCTAGTCAACTTATAAAAGGGATAATAGGAAATTAACATGAAAAGTTTAGAAGATATTACTTTTATGATGTTATCAAGAAGCTACCAACTAATACTGCTGGCCCAAGCTATCAAGACAAGGAAAGAAAATAGGTAAAGTCCATGCATCAAGAGAAGGGTAGATAATAAGTTACTTTTTATGTCATCACATCCATTTCCCTTTCACAAAGGAAGATCATAAATTATCAATTATGAGATATGACATGAAAACACGAAGTTTTTCATACTCTGTGTATCAGGAAAGTCTTTAATCAGGCAAATATGAACACTCCTGAAAGAGACTAAAGCAGCTTTTGCACTTGCCCAAAGAAATTAAACCCACAAACAGTAAATTCTCAGCAAGTCAGTCCATACTTGGCTCTCACATTCTGCTAATATGATTTGACCAATGAACAAATTGGTTATGGTGTCATGCATGCATTCTTCTTTCTTAGAAAGCAAAATTTGACCATATGAAAAAAGAAAAGAAGTAAATCTTATCCACAAGAACTCGATGTGCTCACAGAAAAAGATATTGAAGTGAGCAGTTATCAATTATATCAGGATGAGGTCCCGCAATTACACAAAAAGCATTATCAAGGAAAAAGAACTTCAAATCACAAACACACACATATACATAATATCAAAAGTTTGAAGACAATTCATGAAAGCTGACAGCTCCATCACCTACCCAAGTCTAAGGAACAAAACAAAGATGAATAAGAAAAAATCTAAGTACCTAATACAAAACTGTAATAATATTTTAGAAAATTAAGAAAAAGAGAACTTCCAGGTTTTTTAAATCAGCTTGGGTAGTTTTCAAATTTCAGTATACAACGTCCTCTTTTTTCTTCTTTTTTTTTTTTTGGTAATTCTTCTTTTTCTTTTTTCTTTTAATAAAAAATAATAAACGTGCAATCCGCTACAGCCTACTAAAGTTAAATTTCTCAAACTGTAATTCGATTAATCACAAAAACAAACATCACATTCCCCAACCTCCATTTTGCAGGTCAATAGGATAAGCACAGCTACAAAAAGAGGGTTTTTCTTTTTCTTTTTTTTAAATAATTATAATTTTACTCATTTTTTTAATAAAATCAGAAAATAAGTTTAGCCTGTAACCAATTGAGCCCAGTAAATTTTCCATTCTTCATGTCCCATTTTCCAATCCTCGCGAAGTCCACTTTCTCAGCGACCAAACGGAGCACAGCTTATCAAAACACAAAAAGCATGGATAGTGACACGGACATAGAACAAGATATCAATAGCATATGCAGTGTCTAAAGTGTTAGTTGAGGTGTCATGTCATATCTGATTTAGCATAAGGCTGCGGAATTTGAAATATCGGTGACCCAAAATTCATTGAAATTTCACCAACGACCACAATAACAGTAAAAAAAATGGACGATGAAGGAGACCAACCTTGGACGATTTGCTCCCGCTCTTGGACAGCTTAAAAGCGTGCGAAGAAGCC
The DNA here is from genome assembly GCA_026686845.1 of Adenanthera pavonina. Taxonomy (NCBI): domain Eukaryota; kingdom Viridiplantae; phylum Streptophyta; class Magnoliopsida; order Fabales; family Fabaceae; genus Adenanthera; species Adenanthera pavonina. Next base: position 42,848,918 of record JAIVEN010000001.1, on the reverse strand, counting down.
GCCGGCGCAGCTGATCTCGATCGCGAGGAAGACATGTCCCAATTTACAGGCGAAAGCAGAGCAGCATCAGATAACCTCTCGGAAACCTCCGTAGCCGGAGGCGAATCCAAGTCGTCTGAAGTTCTGGGAACAAAGACACACAGATTCAAACCCAGAGCCAGCTTCGCCTTCTTCCATTTGCTTCCCATTTCAACTCAAGATCTGAAGAAACCCACAAATGTGTTGCCCAAGAAGGAAGAAGGAAACAAAAATTGCAAAACCCAAAATTCAGGAAAAACGAAGCTCAACCCAGCAAAACCCAGATCTCTAAGAACAAGCGAGGCAGAAGAGAAGGGAAAGGAGATCTATAAAAAGCTTTTAAAAAAAATTGGAGCACGAAAACCGAGGGAAGAGGGATTATTGAATGCGTGAAAGGGGAAGAGGAAAAAGAGGCAAGTGGGGTTGAAAGGTTAGAATGGGATACAGGGGAAGTTGGTGGGAGAGGAATGAGAATGAAGGAGAAGGGATTTGAAGACATTAATTGAGGAGAGTGGGGGTGCCATGAGGTGAGGTAAGCGAAGAAGAGTAAGAAGAGGCGGTGGTGTGCTGAGGATTTTGACCTGCGTTGTTGTTGTTGGGTTGCGTTCGTTGGCTTTACCTTTGGTTGAGTTTTGTAGGTAAAAGAGTGGGAAAAAAGGGGGTCTCTCATAAAAAGCACGTTCTGCTTCAACCCAGCGGAAAGTTGAAACCTTTATTATTATCTATCGCCCTCTGCTTCTTCAATCATTCATTCCTTCCCATTTTACCCCCTCCTCCTCCTCCTTTCACCCTTTCTCAATCTCAATTTTGTCTCAAGGAAAAACTATTTCTTCTCGGTTACTACTTACTACAACTTTTAACTTTTGCCGCAAAATAAAAAATAATTATTGATATTTTATCATGAATTTTTATTAAAATATAATAAATATATATTTAATAATACCATGCTTATAAAAATTATATATTCATAATTTTTAATTTTTAAGACATTAGTAAAATAATATATCAATTATATGCTAAGTGACAAGAGGAAACAAACTTATAACATTTTTTTAAAAAAAATATTGAGTTTATGAAAAAATCTCGTTGGAGAAATTAATGCCATTTAGATCCAATAATATTTAAATTTAATTTAAAAAATAGCTTAATACCTATTTTTCTTTAATTCTAATGATATATATATATATGTGCATATATTTTGGGTCTGAGATAAATTATCTATCTTACTCCCACATAATCATGAAAAATTTTGAGAAAGCGATTTTGGTGAACTCCTGCCAAAATTGCAAATGAAAAGGAAATTACTTTTAGTGACCGGAGAAAGTCAAACCAAACTGGATAAATTACTAAGTCAATTATTGCCCTGTTTTTTTTTCTTTTGACAATCAATTATTACAATGTTTGGGTAAGGATGAAATAAATCTCTCATAAAATAATAATATACCTCCTTATAAAATAAAATAGGTTGGGTTCATAAGTAGAGAAAAGGCCAATTTTTCATATATACTAATATATGGATATTTATTAAAATAGGGGTAATTAGTGGTATTAATGATTAAAGGAATTAAAAAATGAGAAACAAGCTGGTGAGTGGAAACATGTCATAATCCTCCTTGTGGAGAAAAGTGTGGAATATATGTAATAAGAGGAAAGTGAAAATGCCCCTTAGAGCGGAATCTAATACTATATATGTGTGTATATATATATATATATATATATAGTGACTGAGTTCCATGAATGGAGGGTTGCATCATCATGAACTATCATTGGGCATGAGTCAACATTGTGGGATTTTCTTAATCATTCCTTTTTACAAAATTATTTTTAAAAATTTTTTTAATTCTTTTGGGGGCTCACATGCGATGATGATAATTATGTCACACGTGCACATCATCACTTGAGTTCCCATGTCAACCCTGTTGACGTTCATTACTGTTTCTTTCTAGATCTCTTCACATGTCTTGGATTTTTTTTCTTTTATTATTATTATTATTATTATTGGTTTAAACATTTTTTCAAGCAGGCTCCTTAATTATTAATTTAGGATTTTCACTCAATAATTATTCAAATTACTCTTATCTTCTTTCTAGTAAGGCCTTGTCCCACGTCTTAAACCTTCTTAATATATATTTCGACTTTTTGTCTTGAAATTTATTCCATTTAGGGATAACATTTGAATTGATCTATTCATATATTTAATAAATAGTATTAAAATTGAAAAAAAAAATAAAAAGTATTATATTGTATGATAATGACACCGTATTTGACTTTGTACAAATTTTCAATAATTACTGTGGCTCACAATTCTTGTTTTCAAATCCCCATTGTTATCTAGAAGTGAAAACATGCTAGATTTTAATTAAATTGGTCAAGTTAGTATTATAGGCCTAAGCATAAGCTTAATTTTAAACTCAAGTCTAGACCTTTCAAAAATTTGGTTTGACATAAAATCTTATTTAAAAGTCTACTTAAAAAAAGGGTTTCAAATAAACTTAAAAAATACACACTTTTAAGACTTTAAATAAGCCTTAAGTCTATTAAAATTGAAATCTAGGGTAAGTAAATAATTTTATAAATAATTTAATAAAATTAATTTAAATTACATTATAATAATATAATCAAGTTGTCTTAACATATTTACAAAACAGACTTTAAGTAAATTGGTTTTATATATTTACTTAAATAAGCCTAGCTATAAGTTTGAGTATGGCATTTCTGCTGAAGAGGCTTTAGACTCAAATGAAGCCGGCCACACAGGACATTTGACAAGCTCATGATCTATTTTTATCTTACAATCATCCAAAAGACTCAATTTTTAAAATTAGATGATTTGGACAAAATAAAACAGGAGAAATGACACTTGAGGACCAAAGTTTTCAATTAATCCTATTTTAAGATCAAAAAATTTAAAAATACCAGAAAAGAACCATGATCTCAAATTGATCAAAATTCTAAATAAAAAATGATATAAATATCATTGTTAAAATGTTTTATACTCAACATCTACTTTTTACTACTCTTTTTCTGTAATTTAATATTGAACTTTTTTAATTTTACACTAGACACAATAAAGAATTCAACTCTCAGAATTTTACACTCATCTTTTGTGTTTTACTACTCATGTTCCATGATTTGACACTGAATACCCCTGATTTTACACTGGATATGTCTCAGAATTTTATATTCAACCTCCATTTTTTACTACTCAACATCTATTTTTTACTATTTTTTTTCATAAATTTGACACTAAATTTTCTCAATTTTATACTCATATTCTACATGTATTTAGTGTAAAATTGGAAATATTTAGTATCAAATTTATGAAAAAAAATAGTAAAAAACAGATATTGAGTGTAAAACCTTTTTACAAGAGTATTTAGACCATTTTATATTTATATTTTTAATTAATTTTTGGCCATGGTCTTTTTTTAGTATTTTTAAATTTTTTTATTTTAAAATAAAATTAATTAAAAATTTTGGTCCTCAAGTGTTATTCCCCCAATAAAATAAATAGGTTATATATATGTTCGGTAAATGCTCATTGAAATCACGTTTCAAATAATTTTAGATACTTCCTCCGTATCAAAATGTATTAGATATATAACTTTTATATGATAAATTAGTATATTTTTTTAATTTTATCCTTAATTAAAATAGACTTATTATTATAAGGTATAAGTTAAAAAAAATTAAGTGAGAACATTAAATAAGAATACTCCCTCCGGCCCTTTTTATTAGTTACATTCTAAAAGCTTTTTACGGTCTTAAACATAAGTCACCTTCTATGAATTTTTGGAGTATTAATTACCTTACTTTCAAAATGTCCTTATTTAATCATGAGAGAGAATATGAATTGTTTGAATTTGTAGTATTTATTAGAGGGTAAATATGGAAAATACATTAATTTTAAGATAATTTTAATGATGTAATAAATTTTTCTTGATTTTGATGAGTTAGTTAGAAGTGATTTACATTAAGGACCGGAGAGAGTATTTGTGAAATGGAGAGAATATCATATATATATATATATATATACTCCCTCCGGTCCAAAATATAAGGAATTTTCTAGAACCTTTCTTTGGTCCAAAATATAAGGTGTTATATAATATTTAGTAGTATTTTACCTTTTTTACCCCTATTCATTGATGACTAGTTTCGTAATTTGTAATGAAAAAGAGTGAAAATAACTTTAATTATTAGTAATTAATAAGGGTAAAAATGAGATGTTGAGTTTTTTTTTTAGAAATTTAAGAATGTAACCATATTTTCTTAATATGCGTGAAGTAGTTGGAAATTCCTTATATTTTGGATCGGAGGGAGGGAGTATATATTAATCATCCTATTGCATTAGTTGTTAAAAAATGATTTCATTGAACTAATTATGTGAAACCCAAGATACAGTTGGCCAATTCAATGAACAGCTAGCCTCAAAACTGGGTATTGACCGATGAATGGTCAAGTTTCTGGAGCTTGGAAATTTTCAATAAAGCAGGGCCCTAGAATTTTATACAAACTTCTAAAAGCTACTATAATTATATGTGTGTGTGTGTTCGTTTTCCAGAAAAATCTAACTCTGAGAAAAGTTCATAACCACGCGATGATTTGGAGGCTTTCAATATTTATGGTCCAAGAAAATTCCCACCACCAAATCATACCCGTAGCTTTCAATATTGTGTTGTTTCGGACTAATTCAATTAAATGTTTATTATGAATATACTAATCTATAAATTCTGTAGAAAGTTAAATTATCTGATCTAGCCTGTGAATAATCGTGTTTGGGCTACGCCATTTGATTATTTGTGTTTAATTATATGAGTACTTGAATAAATTAAATTATTGTTTGAAGTTAAATAACATAGTATTTACCTATCTCAAATGTTTCCTTCCCTTCATTTATTTATTCTAATCTTATTTTATATTTTAAAATAATTATATGCATATACACATACGTTATGTTTGGTACGTGGAAAAGTGTTTTTTTGAAAACAAAGTGGGAAAAGAGATTTCTAACTAAACATGTTTAGTATACTCCAAGATTGGTCATTAGAAAAGTTACTTTTCTAAAATTATGGAAAAGGAGCTTCTTAAGAAAAAGTTGAAAAAATGGGCCTATTTTTCTGGTATAACAAATTTTTTTACAAAATATCCTTAACAAATAACTTAGATTATAATTTTAATATTTTTGTGGAAAAAGAATAAGTCTTTCTAACTAGACATATTAAACATGATTTGGGTCAAGAAAGGAGGTTTCTAAAAAATGCTCTTTCCCATTCCCATTCTTATTCCTATTTTATACCAAACATAACAATAGTCTATTGATTTGAGTTTTGTTTAATTGCATTTTATAATCATGATATTTCTTTGTCATATGTGAGATTTATTAATAAAACTAAGCCGGTAGGTCCGGTGTATTATCTGAAATTTGAATAATGAGCCATGCTATACATGAATTGTGAATAAGGATGTTCATATGTTGGCACCAAATTGGGATGAAACCCAACCTAGTTGAGTCCTTCAATTTTTTTGGCCTTAGACTCTGTTTGGTAGGAGGGAATGGAAGGATTTTAATGGAGGAAAGGGAAGGGGAGGAGAGATGAGATATGGAGGGAAGGGAAGGAAAATAAAGGGAATGGGAGGAATTTTAATGAAAAGTAATTTGGTTCAGGAGGGAAGTTAATAATAATATGATCATTTTATTTTTGAAATTAAAAAAATTTTCTATCATTTATATGAGTATAAAAAATTTTAAGTTTAAGTATAAAATTAAACTTTAATAGTTTATACTCAATATTAAAATTTTTTATACTTACTTTTTGAGATATAGAATTTAAGTATAATATTTTTTAATATTTAGATATTTAAATAAATATTTTATATTTTTAAATTTTTTTTTCAAATTTTTATATATTTAAAATATTTTTTATTAAAAAAAAAGAGCGGACAGGGACGGCGAGCTGTACCCGCCGTTCCCACCTCCCCCCAATTTTTGGGGGGAAATTGGGGGGAGGGGGGGGGGGAACATTTTGAGGAGAGGAGAGGGGAGGGGAGTTTCGCCCCTCCCCCTCTCTCCAAATATCATTCCTCCCCTCCCCCTGTTTGGTATGAATAAAATTTATGTGGGGGAGGGGAGCAAATTTTCTCCCCTCCCCCTCCCTCCCCCTGTACCAAATAGGGGGTTAGGGGCAAAATCGAATTTGTTGAACTATTGGGGAAGGTGCATGGCTCTAGATTTTAGATTTTGTTAGCTTTGGTTATATTTACAAGTCAATTTAACTAATTCATATAAATTAAAAAATTTTGTTAAAATTAGTTAATGATTTTAAATTTTAAAAAAATTATTGTAATTTACTAAAATTATCCCCACTTAAACTCATTAAATTTTAACCCATTTTAATAAGGATTCTTTTAATCCCTCTCCACTTAACTATTTTGATTGCCCCTCTCTCATAATTACGCAAGGCAAACTTAGAAACAAGTCTTTGATGCTTCATTGATTCTTTAAAATGTCATTTTATTAAGGACTACTCCCTCTACTCCTCAATATAAAGAGCAAATGAGGGGAGTTTTCATGTTTCAAAATATAAGAGACATATGGGTTTGTCTGGTATATTTAATAATTTTTTTTCAAAAATATCTCTAATTAAAATGACATTTTTTCCAAAAAACTAGTACTTCTTTCAATCGTAAATATAAAGACATTTTACTCTGATCCTAAATCTAAGAACCTTTACAATATACGATGTAGTATTTATTATATATTTCTAAAAAATACCCCTATTTAATATATTACAAAAAAAGAGATTAAATAAGGGTAGTTTTAGAAAAATGTTGTGATTTTTGAAGAAATCGAAGTAATTAACTAACGTTAACTCCTATTCTTAATTCGCATGATTTGGTTAAAATGGTCTTATATTAAGGATAATAGGAAGCACTATAATTTATTTATATTAATTGCATGATGTAAAATTTATTAACATTAAATGAGAATATTTTTTAAAACTATCTTATATTCCAGACAAATTTATTATTTTTCTTAATCTATATAATTTTTTCTTTTATCCCTTATATTAAGGGATGGAGAAAATGATAATTACTTCTAGAGTGAGGTTTATATAAAAAACCGGAAGTTGTATATTCATATACTATTTAGATAGATTTTTTTCTTAAAAAAAGGAATTAAGAGAAAGAATCTCGTAGTGAAAGTGGAAAGGATTGGAGAATGTATGATTTTGTTTGGCGAATATTATTATTGCAAGAATGCTGAAAGCAGCAATAGAAATGAGCATCTAATTGAAAATTGAGACAAACAGCTTTTCATGCGGAAGTAGTGGCTTTATTTGATGCAATACTAAAGTTGAATTGCTTTTGGAGATAAGGATCAAATTGTGGTTCCTTCTTTCTCATATATATATATATATATATATATAATTGGTCTAATGTGGAATCATAATTAAGTTTACTTCCACTCTCTTCTGTGTTAGTCTTTAATCCCAATCAAGCATCTCCAAGCTGTCACTACTCACACCTCCCTCCACTACCCCAAAGTGCATCATGATCTCATACATTTTAATTAACATTTGAAGAAAAAAAGAAAGAAAGAAATCTCTTGTTTTAATCAACTCTTCTAAATTTCAATTTTTTTCAACAAGAAATTTACTTTTAAACAGTCTTAGTTCTCTTTCAAGCCATGTTTTATTGGTAATTGGGCTTTTAACTCCATAATAATCTTATGTTAACCTACATTACTGATTAATTTAGTGTTAGAATAATAATCCTTGAGAGGAAGTGTATATATTTCAAGAACTAAAATAATAATTCTCTCTAATTTTTCCTTTTGTAAACTCCATTTAGAAAATAGGGTGATCAAATTATTATAAATGGAACAATTGTATTTAAAATAAGATTTAAAAATGCCTTCAACCTGTTATCTCTTTATTTATTTTTAACTGAAAAATAACATTTAAAGACCCATAAATGATTAAACTTTGAAGGACCTTAAGATATTTTGTTTAAAAAAGACTCCTACATTAAATATATAGTTTGAAAACCTTAAAATTATATACGAAAGTTATCATTAAATTTTAAGAAATTATTAGAATGTCATTGAAAATCATGACTCTCTTAAAACTTGGTCATAATTTTTCAAGACTTTAATCATTAAAAATAATTACAATTTTTTAGACATTAAATTTATTTTTTTATAGACAAAAAGCTTAGGTAAGTTAATTAGGTCATAAAATAAGTATCATAACAAAGAAATACTTATAAATTATTCATTAACGATGTTCTTAGATCAACAGTAGGATTTGAATCTATGCTTCCATGGAGTATAATTAAGTTACATTCTTTCTAATTGAACCAACTCTATTAAAAATATTTATTTTTTATTTATTTATTTTTTCCATTGTGAATATATCAACTTTACCTAGAATCCCCCAAAATTCCACACAACTTTAGTGTGTCATGAGAAAAGATAATATATCTTTTAAAAGTGAGAAAGAAAATGAGAGAATGGGATATGTGAGTAGCAAAGCATGCAAAAAGATATTCCTCTCCCCCACAAGAAACCATGAATAAGAAACAAAGGTAGTGACCACTTTTCAATTCACTTCCTCCTTTTGAGGACACACACACTTCAACTCACCCATACAAATAAATGTGTGTGTGTGTGTGTGAGTGCCATGAAGGCTTCTTCGTAGCAATGAGTGGATCTCCATTACCATTGAACTGAATTGAATTAATATTCTCTCTCTCTCTTTCTCGCGAAGGGAGTATGGGAATAGGATTCCCTTTTGGCCTCACTTTCTAGGCTAGGTCAACCCCAAAAGCCTTACCTTTTTCTAGGGCTTTTAACCCTACCGCCATTCACATTTGATTAATAGCCTTAATTACCACTTGTCTTTCTTCATTATTAGTAAAATACGACTAATTAATTGAGTGAATCACCTGGGTTAAACCGTAACATATCTCGCATTTAGTTTAAGATGATATAGTTTAATTTATTAAGCTTCTATAGTGGTCGAATATATAATAACAAATTTCTTCGTAATCTATGCGGGTGAGAAACGGACACATTGAAATATTAAAATTAAGTTGCATGCTGGATTGCTTCAATACTTGAAAAACAAAAATACTCCTATTGGATTCCAGCGATGGACTCATGCATGTCACATGAAATAAGGGCCAAATCCCCTCCTAAGTTTTTATTATAATCTAAGACTAACCCTTATAAGATATAGTGATAATTAAAATAAGTTTTACTTTTCTCAATAATATATTTTTCATACGCACAGTCAGGTATCAAATTCAATACAACATATTTAAATGACCCGACTATTTATCAACCATAGCAAGACCTTCTCCTTTTTTTTATTCTTGCTTATAATATTTGCGTACAATAGATGTAGATAATATCATTTTTTTTAAAAAAAATTTTAATTCTGCATCCATAAAATCTTTAGTTTTGCCCTCTTTAAAATGTCGCCTCCTATTGACATCTGGTTCTGTTGTTGGATACATATCGAATAGATATAATATAATATAATATGAGATATAGGGTTTGTTTGGATTAACTTTTTTTATAATTGATTATGAAGATAAGTAATTTTTCATAATTTATTATAAGAATAAGTGATTATATAAAAATTTATCTATATTTAGATGTAGATAATATCATTTTCTTTTAAAAAAATTCTAATTCTACATCCATAAAATTTTTAGTTTTGCCTTCTTTAAAATGCCGCATCATATTGACGTCTGGTTCTGTTGTTGGATACGTATTAAATAGATATAGTATAATATGAGATAGTAATAGTACCTCATAATACGTGTAATCTAGCACCCATATCATTGAATTTTTTTTTTCCTTTCTAAATCAATTTAAGAGCTTATATAAAGCTCAATTTTTTGGGCTTCTTGTTATGACTATGCTTATATTATTTTTGAAACTTTTTTTTTTACCCAATGAAGTATTTGTTTAAAACACATTTTTTTTTTATATTTTCACTTTTCACCTGTTTATTTCACTAAAAAACTATTTATTTGTGATAGAATTTGCAATGAAAAATTTTCCATTATAAAAAATCTGTCATACATTAGTCACAAAACTTTTTTCATCACACATTTTCATCTTCAATTGTGTGTATTGTTATAGTATTTGTTGAATATATACAAAATTAAATATTTATAACTATATTTCTTATTTTTATATTCTAAAATTTTAAAATTTATTATAATATAACACCCGATATGTGTACCTATATTTATATATCATAGGCTACATATCTTGAATTTATAGATATAGAAAAGAATTGAATAAAACAATTATTTTGTTATGATAGATATTTCCAGTATATTATTCTAAGTGATGAGAAATTATTATGAGTTGAACTCTATCTTTGTGCTTTCTGATAGAAAATAGTAACAAATTCTTGAAGGAACCAAAAGTGGCCATGTGTGTTACATAAGAATTGACGTGAGTAGCACTATTTATAGCTGAAAAATAGTGTTTTTTTATATATAAATATAAATTTGAGTATTATATATAATGAAGGTGAAAAGAGAGACTTTTTGTAGAACACTTACTTGTACGCTTTTTGTGAATAATTAAAGTGCATAGATATGCCTTTTTTTTCCCTTACGTTTATTCTTGTACTTTTTTTTTTGTAGATTTTAAAAATTGTGAGATTTTACTCAATAATCTAATTACCAAGCAGGCGCGCGCACACACATATAAATCAGCCTAATTAAATAGGTTTAACAATTCAAAATTTTCTATATTTATTAAATAAATACATAATATATACATATAATTAAAAAGTTTGTGTAAAATTAAGGGTTTCAATAAAGTAAAACTAATGCCAGAAACATTTAATCTAACGGTAAAAGCTGTTTAACATTTGTATTTTTAAAGCACATTGTATTAAAGGTTGAGATAATAATAAAATATATAATAATGTAGGTTAGCTCAGCATGTCTATGAAATAGATAAAGATTTTATTATGTTTGATCAATCCATAATGAATTCAGATCTATAATCTACTACGATAAAAAGAAAAATGATTATATACTGAACCATTTGGTGTAATTTTTTAGATTTTGCCTTAACTTTTTTATTAAAAAATAAATAATAATGATGTGAGGGGAGGGGTAGAAGGGAGAACCATGTGGAGGCAATAAAAAGTAGGGGTGGTATAGTAGTAATAATATATATCGGGGGGAATTATGCAAAGAAAGTCAAACCTAATCCAGACATTCTGTGGGGTCCACCCCCTCACATCATTGTCCACATTCTCCCATTTGCATGTCCTTTTCATTCCTCCATTAGTATTCCGCCTTTTTTTTTTCCCTTTCCTTTCCTTTCCTTTTATTTTATTAAGGTTAGTGTGTCTGGTAAAAAAATTAAGGTTAGTGTGTGCTAGCTAGCTCCCTCACCCCACAACGACCTCCCCTTTAAATTCCATTCCCTTTTTCTTATTTTTTTATTTAAAAAATAAATAAAATCTTTCTCACACTTAACTACAAATTTCTCTATACCAAAATCATGGCATAATGAAAAAAAAACTACACAAGATTATATGAAATTCACTTTTTTTAGAAAAAAAATTTAATCTCTTTTTAAATTTTATCATGGTATATGAACTATATATAGGCCCCTTGCTTTATATAGAATATGAGGAATGAGTTGCAATATTAATTTTTCTCCCTACAATTCTCCAGTCTTTTCATATAGAGTAACCACTAACCAACTACGCTCAACCTTTCACTTGGGCCTTTTTTTCCATGATACCACACTTTGGGTCAGTTAAGTTTAGAAATTTGGGCCAAAGCCAAGCCCAAATAATTGCTGTACTGGGTCTTAGCATTGAATTCTTTCCTGATTGAATAGAGTGCATGGCCCATTTGGACATCAAAAGTTTTCATGCAATGAAACAAATTTCACCAATACTAAAATACCAAAAACAAAAAAATCACCAATACTATGTTTTTTATAAACTTTTTTTCTAATCACTCTTGGAGAATTATGCCGAAAATATCCTATTAACTATTATAAATTTATTAATTATTAATATTAATTCCAAAAGGAAATGGCAAATTTTAAAAGCAGAAGTTATTAATGATAGTATGATACGAGCCGCAACATAAAAATCAAGGCAATTTTTTCGTCTTTTAAAAATTCAATTTTTATAAAATATGTACTGAAAAAGAATGCATATTTTTCCATATGGAAAATTCGCGTCTTTCGTTAATTTCTAATGAATAATGATGGCGCAAAGCCGCATACTTCTTGTTTCAATTGCCGAATAATTTTTTATTGCAGAAGATCCCATAGGTAAAAGAAGGAGAAAATTTAAAAAGAAAATAAAATTAAAAAGAGTGGTGCTCGTTTTAATTCTTTTTTCCTAAATTTTTTTTTCTGAATAATTTTTGTTGCAGAAGATCCCATAGGACAAAAACAAGAAAATTTTAAAAAATAAATTAAAAAAAGTTTGGCGCTTGTTTTTTATTCTTTTTTTTTTTCTTAAAAAAAACAGGCGTAACGTAACTTTTTCTTTTCTCCAACTGACAAACCACGATACAAATTATTCATTTGTTTAGTGATTAACTAGTTTTTTTTTTCGCTGAAAACCAGTTTTCATTTTGTTAATGGCATTAAAAACTAGATTGTGAATTTTTAGCATCTAATCTAACAATTCACGCGTTAGAACGTGCAGTTTTGATCAATGATCAGCACCAACCAATGACTGAATTGAGGAAGAAGAAGTAACTCCACCGCGTTCTGCAAGTGTTTGGTTTTACTTTAAAAAAGTGGTTTAGCCACACATTTTCGTTTTTTTTGTGGATGTTTAGATATGTCACCAGATCAGGTTGGAGAAGTGGTTTAGAAACTAAATGGAGTTGAGGAAGAAGTAACTCCAATGTTGCTTTTCTGCTAGCTCCAACAAGGTTTAAAAAGAAGTAAAATAAAAATGGATCAATAAAAATAAGAAAAAATAATAAATTTGGGAAAATAAAACTCCTATAAAATTTCTTTTATCTAATAACCAAAATGCTCTCCTCAAAATTTTAATCTTTATAGACTATAACCTGTGAGAAAATATTATATTAGATAAATTATGTTTTCAATTAAATAAATACCAATTAAATTTTGACCTAAGGAAATTAAATTAATTATGAGATAGAGTTTAGGCTCAATTTAGAGGAAAATTATAAGTTTGTCAAAATCAATTTTTAAATAAATTATTTAAACATAAACACGTTAGTCAAAAATCAATTTTTATCATAACTACGTTGCTAAACCAATTCTATCAAAACTCATTTTTAATTAACTGAAAACCAAACGAACCCTAATTGTAAGTCCATAGTTAAAATTAAAAATTAAAATCAGAATATTTTCTTCTTTTTCCCTGTAAATTAGAATAAAAACTCAAAAATAAGAATATTTTCTTCTTCTTAACTGTCAATTAGAATCTTTTCTTCAAACAAGGCATTCATGGGAAACACCTAAGACTAGAGAATAGCTTCTTTTGCTCCTTACAATGCCCTTCTTCTTCCATAGTTAATATTTGAAGAATGGCCATAGCCTCACAGTCAAGAACAAGAAGTTTGCCATTCTTGAAGCATCTTGTCTTAAACTATGCACTAGATAATGTGAAACTGGAAAATAAACAGGTATGTCCGAGGTTAGTACCTTAATAGGAATTGGAAAATAACTAATTGACTTCTTAAATCAAGTGTTTGAAAACCCAGGGTCTTTTATCACAATTTCTCTAAATGTTACAAAAATGATTGCATTAATAAATCAAATGTGTGCAAACCTGGTACAAGGATCATAAATAAATGACAAGATAATGAAAACTAAGGAACAAGGGTTTTAAGAGCTTGTTTAGTTTAAATCTTTTTAATGGAAAGGGAGTTGTTTGATTCAGAAAATTGAAGGGGAGGGGACTACATTTTTCCCCTCCTTTCTCCTTCCGTCCCTTATTTTCAGATCCCCTCCAAATTGAGTTTTTTAGAAGGCAGAGAGTGTTTTATGATCATTCACTATAAAAAAAATTAAATTTAGTGAGGAATCATTCATGAGGGATCATTCATCCCTCACTAAATGATCTAAATAGTGAGAGAATTAGTGAAAAATTATAAATTCGTAGCCATTATTAAATTTAGCAAGGAATATCCTTTATCTCGCTAAATTAATAAGAAATTTTTTATTTCTTACTAAATTAATATAAATAATGAGAAATTAGTGATGTATTTTTTATTTCTTACTAAATTATTATGAATAGAAAAGAATTTATCCCTCGCTAAATTTTTTAAAATTAATTTTAATATATTAAAATTATTTTATTAAAAATTTAATTTTAATAAATTAAAATTTTTTTATAATTAAGTTATAAAATTATTTTTATCAGATGATTATTGTAAATTAATAAAAATAGTTAAATTAATTTTTATAACTTGTTGACAAAAAATAAAATTAATAATTCATTTAAATTAATTAAATGATATATATATTTCGAAATATATTTAATATATCAAATATATAATATATCAAACATATATGTATTTTTTGAATTTTATAAGATACGTAAAATATATTTATAAAATTTTTTCACCCTAAATTAAACATTAAATTCATCGAATCTCGACATATCTTAGGTTTAATGAATCTAGACACTTTAGATTAAGTTAGTCAATTCTTATGTGCGACCCTGTAGGCCCATATAATGTTAGCACTATTGTACCCATAAGTCACAAGTGGCCTCTAGCATGACATTGTGATTACCCAAATCATATGAGATCAGTGATGTAATACAACCTATCATACAACCTTATCATATCCCTTTTATCTCACGATATGTAAGTCAAGTATGAGGCATGGAAACATCATTCTCATTTCACTTAATCATCATTTTCTCGATCTACGAGTAAATTGGCAGACAAATGGAAATCCTTCAATTTGAGTATGGCCATGTATTTCTTAGTCTTACTCATCGAGGGGTTCAGATATATCTCTCAATTAATTAGAGAGACAAATTTCATCTTGAGTTCTTGACTATCCATCTTTCTTTACATGAATTTCCTTATGCCCGATCATAGTCGTTATGATTACCCGATTAAAAGGTGTCTTTTGACTATGCCAGAGTACAGTATTCCTCATGTAGGAACTTATGGTGATTTCAGGTCTAAGGACTCGGTGACATGATTATACATATGAGATATGCTTATGACCTAATCTATGTAGTTATCTCATGACGGGTTGATCTAATGCTTATTCCCTAACGGGTGCTTATGATTTTGATTTATATCTTTATACATAATTGACACATAATTATCAATCAAAATCATATTAGTTTTAGTTCATTATTGTTCTCACAAAGATGATTAATTAGGGATGTTTAGGATAAAATAGTTTATTCAAGAATATTATAAAGAAAAACATGCAAACAAGATAATAATATAATAAAAGAAAAAATTCATTTTTTCATAATGAACTACAATGTTCATAATACAATGATTGACTTAAAGCATACTCTCCAACAACCTCCCCTCTTCTCATATTTTTAGTTGGTTGCTTTCGGTAATATACAAAGATATAATTGTAAATTTGTTATTAGATCTCTTCCCCTCCTCTCTTGAACTAAACAAGAAATTATTAAAATTCCTTTAATACCCTTCTCTCCAATCGATCAAAACAAGAGAATTTTAAAATCCTTCCAATTCCCTTCCTTTCAATCTCCTCAATTAAAATCTCTCTCCTCATTTCTCCTTGGTTTAACCAAACAAACCTTAAGGGTATGTTTGGTTTGATGAAAAGGAGGGGAGGGGGGATTTTAATGGAGGAGAGTGGATGGAAGGGGAAAGGAGAAGAGAGATTTTAATTTTTCCTTATTTGTACTTGTTGGAAAAGAGAGAAGAGGAAAGATTTGCTTATTTTCTCTCTAAATTTCCCCATTTTTGGAGGGATGGAGTGGAAAGAGAGGGGGAAGGAAAATTCCTTCCCTTCTACTTATTAAATTAAATGAGAAAAAATTTTAATTTTTTCCTTTTTTTTCTACTTATTAAATTAAATAAGAAAAAATTTTAATTTTTCTTTTCTTTCCCTCCAAATTCCTTCAACAAACAAGGTAAGAGTTAGTACTCAGCGTTGTGAGAGCCACAGATGCTGGGTTTGCTGGAGTTATAAATGATGAGATGCTTGCAAGAACCAAAGTTTGTTTTGGTTAACTTGCAAGAACCAAAATAATTGGTAGCTGCAGGAACTTGACTTGGATAGGGCTCAGTCCATGTTATGTCTTACGTCCCTATTTCTTCACAGCCATGAAACCAACATTCCCTTTCGCTCAAAGCTACTTCTTCGCATAGGGCTCGATCCATGTTCCTCTCATCCCTTAATCAGCCCATTTTCCTGGCCCGATTCACATTTAAGCCGAACAACAACAAAACTATTTTTGAATGACTAATGATAATTGAATCCATTTTTCCAACAAAATCAAGAAATTAAATATCATAAAGGTAGAATTATTAACAAGGTGGATTCACTGTTTAATTTTTTTTTTAATTTATAAATTCACTGCTTAAACGTTTTTTAAATTTAGTACATTTTGCACATGGGAGTGATGCTAGTCATTTAGTATTATTAATGTTATGAAAATCGATCTCGCCAATGTTTTGAAGTTCAAGGTTTATTGGTTAGATTAAATATATTAAATTATATTTTGTTTTAGAATTATATACATATATAATATTTGGTGTTAAAATAAACTCAAGCAGCGTCAGGAAAACTAAAATACTAAGTTACTATTATTTCACGGTTTATATTTCCAAGTATTTTTTTTTCTCTATTTGATGCAGGTAAACACTCTGATTTTAAAATTCATACCAGCTCTAATAGACATATAATCATCATTTTTGGAGATGTGTACTATATAAATTCCCTTTGCATTGACGCAGGAGGTATCTTTAAGTTATTTTCTTAATAATTTGACCAACAAAGTGCTGAGCCATCTTGATATTAAAAAAATGAAAATTAATACTAATTGATAAAAATGCTTATGTACAATTTAATTAAACACAAATAACTTTTCCTATTTATGAACCGATATTTTTGTAGCAACAAGATGGAAAAGTTATTTGTGTTCAATTAAAAAGTGTTAAATGTTAAAAAAATAAAAGAAAGAAAGAAAGAAAGAAAGCCTGACAGATTAAAAAACGTTAAAATTTTTTTTCTCTTTTCTATTCAACATACAGAAACTTCCTCACTAGTAATGCTGTGACAAGAAAAAAAGAAAAGAAAACCTGTGAAGCTAGCAAAGACCTTAAGGCAATTACATTATGAGTCCCTGATTCAGGTATTTTCAAATCACCTTCCATCTGATCTCAACATGGATCACTCCATTCCTTGAATTTATTAGATGATATTTATCATTGATGCGCCCATTATGCACTACATCACTTAGATTAATCTCCACATGCCCCAATGATTCCTGCATTTCAATTCAGTATCTTCAATGAACATCATATCACAAGTTTAAAAGAAAAATAAAAAAAGATCAGTGATTGGTTAGGTTAAAGGGAAGGTTCAGAGTATTTGTTTCTTTTTCTATTGTACTCAGAAAACCAAACAAAAAAGTTGAAACAAGAAGAGGGGGGGACTATTTCTAGCTCCAAAAGAATGAGATTGAGAGCTTTAAATATCATAAAAAGCACATTAGAGTCTCCAGACTTGGGTGGAAGATATTCGATTTTTCTTAAATAAAGTTTTAAGTTCACACCTTATATGTGAAAAAAAAAAAACAATGTTAAGAGAACTATCTCCTATTTGGAGCCTGATATTAATTGTTAAAAAAAAAGAACTGATAACGTACAAGAAATAATAATAAATAATACCTTGGATAGAAAACTGAAGAAGGTCCTCTTACTCATTACTTCAATGTGTATCTTCTCATGGAAAGGAGGCTCCTCAAGCATGAATTCAAATTCTTCATTCCATCTTGGGTCACGGGTTTTCTTTATCATCTGCAAAATTTCATTACTGGGTAAATTTCGAAAAGAAAAATTTTGGTAGACAAACTTTAAATAAACAATAAACTAAAATAAACATTATTTAACATGTAAATATGCTAGAAGTAAAATTTACCTTAGTGCATATTATAGCATGCTTACATGAATAATAGTGATCAGTTTGATCCATTAAAACATTCCGTAAACTTCTATTGATTAAAATACAAGATGGCAAAACTTCATAAATCATAAAGATAACTCAGTTTCCTCCATATCCATAAATTCTCTACTATGTTATAACCCACCAATTTCATAGCAAATCCAGACTCATATAACACATTATGGAACCATTTAGTACCATTGATATCTCTCACGTTTAGTAGAAAAGACTATAATATTTATGATTTTCATGTATGATGTGACAATAAAAGGTTATAAGAAAATGGATATAACTTAAAAAGATCACAAATGTGAGATCTTAAAATTTCTGGGTAGTATAAGAAATCTCATTATTATTCTGTCCATTTCTTAAATCCATGCACGCCTACCTTTGTCCTTTTCCTTTCGCCCTTAAAGAAAACCAGTGCGTACGGATTGTTGTGGCTTTTACCCTCGACATCTTCAGCCTCCTGTATCAGAACTGAAAGCAAACCTGCCCCTTGGACCTCATCATCAGCTTCCCTATCAAATTTGATACTGTCTTCTCTGAAAGGAGCAAAAGTAAGATCCACCACAATTTGACCTCTTGGCTTCTTATTTGGAGGCTCCGAGACATTTGTATCCTTGAGTAAATCAAGTGTAAATTCCTTGCTCTCATATGGCTTCAGCAGCTTAAGTGGGATTAACTGCATCCCAAGCCTGTCATGTCCGCCAACCTATTAACAGTTCAATAAAGAGTGCATCATGAGCTATCATTGATAGACATGGATAGTAAATGCATCATGAGAATATGGAGACTCCAATACAATGTATTGCCAAAGCCAACATTCTCAGAAAGAAATAGTTTATATGCAGATATGAAGTAAATGCAGTTGTTTTTTGTTTGGTAGCAGACTAGATGAAAATTAAAGAAATGCAGATTAAATAAAAATGTCAAGCCCAGTGATAAGCTGAAATCACTCCCTAGTTTCCTTCAGATAAGATTCCAATGTCACCATCTTTCTGCAAGGTGATTGCATTCGGTTGGTTATAATTATTTATGTACAAAGAGAAATAATTTGAAATGTGATATTTTCTAAGGAGGTGAAAGATCAGGAAAACCTTATCCCAGTCATAGACTTGCAATTGGAGAACTTGAGACTCAGGGTCTTTCACAACAAGCTTGAACTTCTCATTCCACTCAGGATTCAAGTTCTTCCTCTTGATGGTGGTTTTCTTTGCTGGAAGCTTGTCCCCAGAAAGGCTGAGTTTGACATATGGATCAGAAGTTCCCAACATATCCATCTTCAAAAGCTTTAGCGCCCGAACCACATTCACATGTAATATCCCTACAGGCTTCTTTATTGCCACCCTACAGGAATGTGGAAAAAGAATTAGGACATTTTTTTTTTCTCTTAAAGAAAAGCTATAGTTGTTCAAAGAGTGAACAGAAAGTTCTGAAATTAAACCTTGGCACCTTGGGGTGTATTTTAACCTCAAATACTAGCATACTACTGT
This sequence comes from Adenanthera pavonina, assembly GCA_026686845.1. Classification (NCBI taxonomy): domain Eukaryota; kingdom Viridiplantae; phylum Streptophyta; class Magnoliopsida; order Fabales; family Fabaceae; genus Adenanthera; species Adenanthera pavonina. Next base: position 42,829,241 of record JAIVEN010000001.1, on the reverse strand, counting down.
TACTATATTAAAAAACCTATTTTATAATGTGGCATTTTTCTAGTAAAGATATATCCTAGCAATTCAATGCAGTTCCTCCAACCTTTCACAACTGCATAACATTATCAAATAAAAAGAAAAATGACAGGGTCTTAAACTATGTGACCTTCCTGGGCTTTAGAAAAGGAATATAGGGCTTTTAGACAACAGAAAACCATTATTTAAGCACATAATAAAACTCTATCATTACATATAAACTTACGATGCTTCATCAAGAACAGGAATTTCAAGAGTTTGAGGCCAGAGATAGAGGCTTGCAACTTGTTTTTTGATTGTTTCCTGTAAACAACTGAACCAGTCAGTCTTTCATGTCAAATTATTAAGAACTCTTGTGGGAACTAGAAGTATGGAAGTGCCAAAAACAAAAGAATAACAGTGAGCAACCAAGAGTAACAGACATGAAGAACATGAACATAATATTAGTGGTTGGCCTCTCCTAGTACTATGCGCAGGGGGCTTTAGACATTTTAGTTGAAAAAAAATAATAATAACCTCCATCAGCAAAAATAATTACCAGGGGAGCACCTGAACATATCTATAAAGGCCAGGTATTGACATGATGTCCCCTCCTGACATTTTCATCCCGAAATCTACATGAGGCTGCATATCAAATAAAATAATTATTATAGATATCTGAAATTCTCACTGACCATATACATTAGTTTAAGGCAAGAAGTGAAACTATATTTGACGATAATGTTTCCTTTACCTTCTCCAACAAAGATACGACAATGTTGGCAAAACATGGAAATGTAGGCACTAAAGGCTTTAAAGTTATCCGTGGGGCTGCAAATATTTGTAAGTCTACCACCTGTGGAGAAGCATTATCAGTTCCAGGAAGAACATGATCAATTTTGTAGAAGCCAAACTAAACGTTACCATTTAAGATATGTGTCTGAAGGATGATCTGACCTGAAATTTGATCTGTAGAGACAACAACTTCAAAACTACCACTATATTCTGATTGCCAGCCCATTTGATGATTGGTTCCATAATCAATTCATTTTCATTTGTCTCAAATACTTTAATACCTGCAGAAACACAAAGTGGACAGTCGAAGACTATTAAATATGATGCTGGATTTTCTTACCTCGCAGCCTGTTAAAAGGTAAGTGATGAGCATTAATTAAAAAAGAAATGATTTATAAAATTTCTGCGAACCATCTTTTTCATAAGATAATAATACATGGGAAGAAAAATATACAAACTTCTGGTTTTTCATCAGCAGTTTTGTGTATGCTATACTCTCTAAAGTGCAACTATACCAGTCCCATAAAGGATTCAACTCAGACTAAACATCTGTAGCCCTCCCTAATTTGTAAAATGTGGTGAGTAAATAAATTGAAAGAAGAATTCTTGTGGCAGAAAATTTATGCTAAAATGAGATTACTCAAGAGTTGCCATTGGCATCCCCTAATTATTTACCGAAGCCATTTGTTACTCAGCACCAAAAATGCATCACTTTGATTAGCTAAAGTTTTTGCAGGCCCTCAACACAAGTCCTACCATTGACAATCTACAAAAGCCTCCATGTACATTTATATACATGCCATGTTCATATGACCACCGTCACTCGTATTTACCAAGGTGAAAACCATTCCAGGTGACCATGTTCTGATATGGGTATAGTCTCTCTTAGTGGAATTTGAGAATATATCATGAAGCAATTCTAGGTAGGAACTGAATTGCAGGACAATAGTAGCACTGATAAAACCAAATTTTAAGAGTTGCTAACAAATCTTACACAACAAGGAAAACCTTACCACATAAGGTAGGAGGAAGAGTACCCAGGCTTAACGTCTCAAATTCAATGGCTTTAATCTGATACTTCCCTATATATTCTGCAAATATTGGTTTTGCCATGCTTTCAATCATACGACATATTGCCTATACGTTGAAAAAGAAAAAGCCCGGTGAAGAACAAATTAATTAGAGGATAAACTTTCCCATACAAGTTACAGAAGTACCTTGTCAAGTGAAGGCCACATATATAATAAAAATTTATTTATCCAGTCTACCTGCGTAATCAAGCACAATATCACAAGGTCTGTATGTAAAATTACACAATAAAAAAAGAAAAATAACTGCACAGATTGCAGGGCTACACTAACTCGTTCATAATCAGGGCTCTTCATCCACGCAGGAATTTCGGAAAGAAGTTCTTGCAAAGCATTTGGACCTAAATCGCTAATCGGTACAACGACTGTTTCCTGCAACATAAAGCATTTCATATAATCAGGGATGCAAACAGACGAACCCAACTTCAGTTTCCGTCTCACTGATCACAAGAACTGAATCAGCATTGGGTCGGAATCGGATGTGTTTCGAGCGAACGAGAGAATATACACATAAAAGTTACCTTCACTTCTTTGGGTTTAGTGTAAACGAAGAGGAAAAAGCCAACCAAGAGGCCGAGAGGAATTCCAATGGAGAAACCAATAATGCCCAAGATACTGCTAATTAAACCCATTTAGCAGAAAAGCCCCCGAATGCAGAGAAGTGAAAGTGAGTCTGATCAGAGAGAAAAAGATGAAGGGATCAAGAAGGAAAAAAAAAAAGTTCAACCCAATGCAAATGTGATAAAAGATTTAAGGGGAAGAAGAGAGAGAGGGGCGGTAAAAACTATAAAGAAATAAAAAAAAAAGAGAGGAACGCAACGAATAACAAAAAGGGCACCAATGAAACCGCCTTTTGTTTCACTTCAAAAATTGTACTCTTCAATTCGTTCATGTCTTGAAGGCTACTACTCTGTTTTTTTCAGCCAATATGACTACTACCCTGTTTCGATCCAACAGTATGACAGTATGTGAAATGAAAACGCTACCCTTACATTCGAAGAAGATTCAATAGGACCTGGATTTTCCATCATCATCCTGATAAAATATACTAAAATTTTGTATTTTTTAATTTTATTTTAAGTACAATGATTGAACTCTGTGTAATTTTTTTTTTATATTTTTTTCGTACATTGAAGAGAGATTTAAATATTTCAGGAACAACTTTTGAAATTTTTTTAAAGTATTATATTTTATATGTATTACATGGAGGAAGATACTTAGTTTTGTTAATTTTTATTGAATATGATAAAAATATTTTTTTGAAGAATATAATGACATTAAATTTTTAATTAAATTATATATCAAATATAAAGTCTAATAATAAAAATATAAGTAGTTGAATTTAGGTTTAATATTATTTTAATTAAAAATCTTATATTTAGTAAAAATCTGTACATAATTATATTATTTTTAGAAATTTATATATATATATATATCATATTTATTAAAAATAGAATAAGAAAATATAAAATTAGGATATAAACATTTTATTAACAAGAAATAAAAACTTTAACATGATTTAATTAAACAGCATACAGTAATTTTATAATTAAATGAATACAATATTTATTAAAGATTATATACTTTTGTGTTTTCTCGTGAAAGCGATTTTCAATCTAATCCACTATTTAATTCAACGTCCACCTCATATGCAAGAAAATCCTCGTGTTCAAGACGACAAAAAGATTTCTGGCCAAAAGAAACAGGAAAAAAAAAAGATAAAAACGTGAAAGCATATTAAAGTTGATATTCATTTTTGGATAGTAAATTATTTTTTGGAAAGCTTGAGCAATTAAATTTTGACTTTTTTAAGATGAGTTTTTAACCTAACAGGGAAAAATCAGCTATTAAGAATTGCCACGAGGACCACTCTAATACATGGTTGGGATTTCAATCCCCCCCCCCCCCAATATTAATTACTAGTAGTTTCTTGGGGTATTCTTTTTGTATAATAATAATAATAAATGGTTCTACTTTTATGTTGAAACTACAAGATCCGACAATTTAATATTTTAATGCTATTGAGAAAGACATCTTAGTCTGGACAAATTATAAATATTGTTTTTTATAAAGTGTTTGTTATTAATTGTTCTGAGAAAAATATAATAGACACTAAATAATAAATATCTGAAATTTATTTTTTATAATGACAATTTTAAGTACAGATCGTTCAGTTTTCATTTTTTAAAATAAAAACAATAATATGTGGAAAAATTGTCTGACTTACTATATTACATCATCAACTTTTTCGGGAAAAAAATATTTCATAAATCACAATCTTATAAAAAATCACAGTGAATAACTTTAATAACACAAATCTTTTCTTTTGCTAGAGGCACATTTATTATTTATTTGGTGAACACAATCTTAGGATTTCTTTCGTTTGGCAAACAAATTTTGGAGTTGTGAACACTTGGACAATATAGAGACTTCAACTGTACTGCTTTTTTTTTTTTAACAAAATAATAATAATTAGTAATAATCTATAAACACCACAATCATATTAGAGAATCTTCCCAAGCTTATTCTTTCTAGTTTCTATGGGTTGGCCATGAATTCCATCACCCATATAAATTAACCTCATCTATTATTTTTTAATGTGTTTTCTCATCGATATTCGGATTGATAGAAAGTTAATTCCTTCCGAGTTAAGAATACAATACATAGAATTTTATTTAGAGTGACATCTCTAATAATTGAATTATTTTCCATTTAACTAGTGTTAAATATTTTTCCACGTATTGATTCCTAAAAAATAAATTAATATAAAATCTAAAAATTATAATAAGTTATATTATTTATAATTCGTAGATAATGTGACTCCAGTTAATCATTTTGGTATTTAAGGATGTCTTAGGCCCAAATAATGATTAATGAGGAAAACAAATTAGGAAGGTAAACAGATCCAAGTAGAAAACAAGGGACTTTGGCCGAAATCGCACGGCATATCCTTTGGCAAATATGAACTTCCTCAGTTAATAGCATTTTGTTAATTATATGATGATACCAATGAAAATTGTTGTTGACCAATGACCAATGACCACTGACCACTGAGTGAGAAATAATATATTATAATATATTTATAATATAAGAAGAACAAACCTTAGCGATTAAGATAAGAATAAAATCAAATTGCGTTTATTTTTGAAAGGGAATTATAATAAGAGCTAGCTGGCTTTTGGTTGGATTTGTTTGGCACACTAGAAAGAGTCAAATGGCATGCCGTAACATTTGTGTTTGAAGAAATTTCTCAACTTGTTCCTTTTCCATTCTGACAGTTTTCTAGCTTTACAGGAAAAAACTATAATAGTAGAGCGATTGTTTTATTTGGGGTAAAAAAAAATACTTAAATTTGGATTAATTGGTTTTACCCGATATATTAAATAGTAGTTATTATGTATTTGTATGAAATATAATAAAAAGAAATAAAATTAAAAAGGTAATTTTTTTAATTTGAAAATTTTCTTGGTTTTTCTAATTAAAACACACTTTTGGTACATTAATTTTATGCTAGGTTTCACTTTGATTTTTTAATTTTTTAATTTTCAAAATACAATCAAAAGTTTTCTCATTATTAACATTATTAACTATATTAGGGTATTAACAAAAAGTGTTGACTAAGTATTTTCACATATTGACAGATCATTCTTCAATGCTATTGTCAATTTTAATTACTAAGTCATTAATTAATGTCATCATGTATTATTTAATCTTATGTTTAAAATTCTTTTAAATTAAATAAAAAAACTGAAAAATAAATAATTACAAATAACTACTTCTAAACAAAACATTAATCTCATAATTTTTTTATCATAAAAATGTTTTAGATAAATATGTCAGCAATGAAACATACTTTGTTAGTATTTTCTGTTAATATAATTAATATTATTAGTGATTGAGACAATTTTGATTATATTTTAAAAATTAAAAACTTAAAAAAAATTAAGGGATTAAATGTTATGATTTTTCCTTCTAAATAAAAATAATATACGGAAAGAATAGTTATTATTAAGTAATTTATAATAAATTTTAGTTTCATTTTAATTAATACCTAAAAAAAACCACATATTTTTCAAGGAGAGGAAAAAAACTTTTTCGATCCTTTTCAATATGGGAATTATGAAATTTGTACTGCACGTATTCTTAAACCGTTAAACGTGTATATACCTAATTTACTAACGCCAAGCATGTAGTCAATCCTATTAAAAATAAAAAATAAAAAATTTTATTTTTTGATATCAAAACCTTAAAGAAATAAAATTATGGAATTTTTTGGCCAATAAAAAAAATAAAATTATGGTTAGAATAAACAAAACGATGTCATTTTTTTAATAAAATTATGGTTAGCATAAAACAATGGCATTTTGAATTTCTTCTTAAAAATATGTATTAGGCTATTAGCTGTTTTTGTCAAGACCATTTGGTATTGTAAACTATGTAATACTAATAATATTAAAAAATGGCTGTCTAAATATTGAACTGAGGAGTGAAATTAGAAGGGACAAAATAGAAATAATAGAATAAGAAAACCTATGACGAATCGATAGAATCGATATATATTCAATTAATATTGGATATTTAAAAGGAACATTAACTTAACTTTTTGCTTTAAGTAACTTGCTAGCTGTTAGGACCTATATCTGGCGCTTAGTTAATTCTTAATCCAATAGATAATCAGTAATCAAGGTTGTTGCAGTATGAACGGGTTGAAAAAGAGAGGCATCAATGGTTTGCTCAATTGAAATGACAATTACTAGAAGACTAAAAATTGAAAACTTATTAATGTAAAAAAGATTTAATTATTAACAAGAAGGTACTATATAAATTATAAAAAAAAAAAATAGAAAAGTAAGAATATAAATGCACATGTAATTTGAGCCGTTCTTTAGAAGATAAGGTTAAACAACGTGCAATTTGGACACATGTATATTCATGAACTAATTTATTTAAGGCTTTTTATGCACATGTGCAATGAGGGGAGTGGATCCGGTGCATTTCCCTGAAGAAGTGCACCGTGTACACTTTTTATTTAAATAACTTTTTTTTTTGCCACACGTCTGGCATCTTCAGTTCTCGTCTTTGTATTTTTTTTGGCACACTGACACTTTTTTATACTAATCGATTATATTTTCTATTAATACCAGCACTACTAGAGCAGATTTAATTATTGTTAAATTTAATTAGATAGCTCTTATAATATTTTTTTTATTTATAATGTTTAAATTCTTGATTTTATTTAGAAGAATCAATCACATTGGTACTCCTTTTGGGTTTAAATATAAGAGTATTTAAAAAAAATTGTATTGATCCAAAATATAAGAAAAAATGTATAAATCTATTATAATAAATGAGATATTCCAATAATATTTCTTATTAATTTGGAGAAAGTTATAAATTTTTAAAATTTTTTTATATTTAAGACTTGAGGGAGTACTAAAGTAGTTGAATTAAGTGAAAGGAACTTGATTTTCCGAATGAAAAAATAAGTTTACCAGGAAAAAAATGTGCTAGGCTTTTCATCCATGAGGGAAATCAAGTTTCTTTTATTTAATCCAATAACTTTAGTACTCTCTCCAATCTCAAATATAAAAAAATTTGTAGAGAGTTATAACTCTCTCCAAGTTAATAAAAAATATTATTAGAATATCTCATTTATTATATTAGATGTATACATTTTCCCCCTTATATTTGGAACTAATATAACTTTTTTAAAATTTTTTTATATTTGATACTAAAAAGAGTACCATCGTGATTAAATTAGGTAAAAAGAACTTGATTTCTCTTAAATAAAATTGAAAGTTTAAATATTATAAATAAAAAATCATATTGAGAGAATTACTTATTAAACTTAACATTACTTAAATCTACTCTAGTAATACTGATACTAGATAACTATCTATATAAAAATATAATTTATTTTTAATTTTTTTCAATAATATTTTACTTTAGAATTGATGAGTATTTAAAGTATTTATATTTTTTCATGTCCATAAAAAATATTTACTATAATAAAAAAGTGTCACGCTTAGTTAATTATCTTATTTTTCTAAAATTCATATTTTCTTAAAATTATTTTTATTAATCTCTTTTTCTCTATTTAGAATAAATTAAGTAGAGACTTTTTTCTTGAAAATATATAATATTCATATTTAAAATTAAGATAACAAAGCCTTATCTTTAGGACCAGAAAGATTATTACTTGATAATATATCATGTTATTTAAAATAACATTCAGACGACACGTTAATTATATTACGTTGCAACATCAAATAAGTTATCATAACTTAGAATTCTTTTTTTTTTTTTTAAGATTAGGAGTATTCTTGTTGATAACAAAAACTAATTTCACTTTAGGTATTGCAGACAAGTGATATAGATTCTTTTCTACTAGGTTTGCTATGTATATGATGACGGATAATCAAATTCTCAACTACTTATTTAAAAGAGGAGGGAGTTCCTATCTTTCTGACTCAATTCTCACACTATTTTGAGTTAATACAACAATAAAAATAGTAATATTGAAAAAAAAAAACCCCAGACAAATATATATCCCTTAATTTTCCAGAGTACCCTCGTTGGGGCATTTGCTCTTCAATGCAAGGATCTGCTTATAAGACAAGTACTGGTCTTGATTTTATATCAAATAAAAATTTTGCCTCTATATATTTTTTATGTTCTCATTTAAATAAGATTTAATTCAGCCCTTGAGTTTACCCTTTTATTTTTCAGAAAAGGGTTAATATTGTCTTTGTGTCTAAATCTGATCTGTATATCAATATGAAAATTCAATCCACAAACATTTCTATTTTACTATCTAATTTAGGATGCGTGAACTTTATCAATAATTTTTTTTTATTATTCATGCGATTAGCGTGGCAGGTTTTTTTTTGTTTTTTTAATTCACATATGTAAAAAGAGACTATCGTGATGTAGCTGTTTATTTGACATCGTGGCATTTATGATTATGTCGCCCACACCAAATAACATTTGAAAATGATTATTCATCTTCTAATCTGATTTTTTTTAAAGATTAGAAATATCAATGAAGACTAATTTCTTTTAGGATGCAAAAAAAAAAAATAAATGGTAGGCCCTTTTAACTAAATTTGTTTTATATACAAAACTGAAATTAAAGTCTCATTATATTTAGGGGTTGAGAATGTTTACTATTCATCAATTTGAGTTGGTTCTAATCTTATTACTTTATTATTCTCTATTATAAATTATATTTACTTATCTCATATATATCTAAAAAATTAGTTGAAAGTTTTAATATTTTAAAAAATTATCCTAACTTTCCTAAATTATTCTTATTAAATTATAACCTATCTTAAATATATCTTTTTTATTTTCTCTCCACAATAATTCTTTTGGACATTTTCAAGAAGGGTAAAAATTAAAAAAAAATATTAAATGAGGGATAGATTTCATAAAATAATTTATATTTTAAAATCTTAATTTTTTGAAAATATGTTTTATAATAGGAACTGAATAAGTATTTAATTTAATGATGCATTGAGAAATGTATCTGTTCTATTTTTTTTTTCTGATGTACTTCCTCCAATTCTTAATGTAAATCACTTCTAACTATTCCATCAAAATTAAGAAAAGTTTGTTACATCATTAAAATTGTCTTTAAATTAATGTATTTTTCATCTTTATTCTCCAATAAATACTATAAATTCAAACAATTTATATTTTCTCTCATAATTAAATAAGAATAATTTAAAAATAAAATAATTAATACTTTAAAAACTTATAAAATGTAACTTATATTCAAACACATAAAAATTTTTTAAAATGTAATTAATGAAAGATATCTAGCGACTAGTTTTTTTTTTGGCCTGGTATCTAATGCAGCTTACTAATGGTCCGTTTAGTTGTCAGAGTTTGGGCCAGTATATAGTACACTTGTAAGTGAAATGAAATTGTCACCCTCCCCCCCAAAAAAAAAAGCCGAAAATCAAAACTCAGAATTCACAGACACAATTTCCATCAAATTAGACGATGAAGCCTACAAAAAAGAAAGTTTACCAGAAGAAAATGAAACAAATGCAGGACATATATATATAGAGTAAGTTATATTTTTCATGACTTGTGTTGTTTATAAATTAAATATATTATTAATATTAATATTATATATTTAAAAAAATTATAAGAAGTTGTTTTATTTGTTAGTTATGAATATTATTACAACTCAACTCAATGCATGTAGAAGAGCTTACTTCCAATATATTTTATATATATATTTTTATGTCTAAAAAACTATTATATATATCTTTCTTTACATTTTTTTCTCTACTTTTCTCCTTCCTTACTTTTCTTTCCATCCAAGCTAATATCAATATTTTTTTTCTACGACACTTGATATATCTTTATGCAGTAGCCAGTATGATATTTTATTATATGATTTATTTCTAAATTGCGTTTGTAATGCATGCTAAATTCAAGCAACTTTCACATTAGGCATGTGTTTGACCTATATTTATGGTGAGCGAAGTCCAAATCAATTATAAAGTTCATTTAAAAATCTTACAAGTCTTTGATAATGTTGATGGTATTGTTGGCGGCGTTGATCTCCAGTGTAGTGGCTGCTGGTGGCGTTAATACTTGGTGGTGGTTCTACTGGCTTGTTTCTAGTTTCTGTGTTTTTTTTTTTTGGGTTTTTCTTTGCCATTTTGTTGGTTGTCTTCTATCTAGGAGTTGTGCTGCTAGGCTTTATGGTTGCTATTGGACTTGGGTCTTTTCCGTGGTTTGATTTTTTCGGTTGGGCTTGTGCTTTATTTGAATATTGGGCTTGTGCTCTATTTGAATATTGGGCTTGTGCTTTATTTGAATACGTGCTTATATTGTAATGCTACTTTTCTAATTAAAATAATTTCCTCTGGTTTGGCCAAAACGTTTTTCACAAGCCTAAATAAATATTTGTGATATTTATTAAATTTAAAGATAAAATTTGGAATATTTTAAAACATGTACATATCTCTCCATGTATTTTTATATGGAAAAAATGAAATGATTCTTCCTTAATTTAATTGTACTAACTGTCACTGACGATGTTTGTAACCTACTGTAAATTCAACGCCAAAACCAAACAGATATGGAGTTATAATCTTTTAATAACCGAATGAAGGTTAAAGACTTCCTTCATCTAACCCATCTAGCTAGTAATTAATACTGGCCAAAAAAAAAAAAAGACCCATCTAGTAATTAATAGTAATATAAATAAATATTCACGAACTCATTCTCCTGTCCATCATCATCTATAGTTTCTCTCTAACTAAAATTAGAAATCAGACTAAATTGTTTTGAAGTTATTGGAAATGGAAATCAAAGTGACTTCAAGAGAAACCATCAAACCATCCACACCCACTCCTCAAGAGAACAAAACCTTCAGACTCAGCTCCTTCGACGTCCTCCATCGCAACACCTACTTCCCCCTCATCTTATTTTACCCCAAAATCACAAACCCTAATAATCTCAAGACCTCACTATCTGAAACCCTAACCATCTTCTACCCTCTCGCGGGCAGAAGAAACGACGTCGCTTCCATCACCTGCAACGACGACGGAGTCCTCTACCTTGAAGCCACAGTGAACACTTCAATCTCAGACTTCCTCAACCAACCAAAACTAGAATCCCTAAACCAGCTACTTCCCTGCGAGCCGTACAAGATTCATCCCCAGGGTGAATCGCTGCCTCATTTGCTGGTTCAAGTGAACAGTTTCGAGTGTGGCGGTGTGGCCATTGGGCTGTGTAATCTTCATGCGCTTATAGATGCGTGCTCGTGTGCCGTGTTGTTGAGAACGTGGTCGGCGATTTGTCGTCAGAAAAGAGAGGACATCGCATGGCCTGATTTTGATTCTGCGTTCGCTTTGTTCCCTCCCAGAGATACTTCTGGCATGCGTGCTGGTCTTCTTTCTACTGGCACAAAGGTTGAAGCCAAGTGCACCATAAGAAGGTTTCGCAAGGATCTTATTGTTATTATCTTTTGATTATTTCATTGATATTCAAACGCCATATTAATTAGATTTCAACTAATTAAGATCTACCCAATAGGAGCATAAGGGCCTCGTGGACCTACTTGCATTTTAAAGGTCAATTGTCAAGGAAAATTACATGTTATAATATTATATCTGTAACTTTTAATATTTTAACTCCATTAACCCAAATATTTTGATTGTAGGCTCAAATCCGAAATATATTTGGATTTAAATTTTTTTGACACATGATTCAAAATTTTTGTGAAAATTTTATTAAACCCAATAAAACAAAGTTGAGATAATCTATAGGAGAGTCTAATTCATTCAAATCCTTAAAATAATTTTTCTAAAAATATGTTATTTTATTTTTTTAAAAGTCAAATTAGTAGAAAAGAAAGTTAAGAGACTATCAACTAAGGTCCGTTGGTTTCAACCTTTTTTAATGTAAAAATCACTTTTTTCATATAAAAAAATACTTTTAAAATTTTTTAGGGTGTTTGTTTAAACTTTTAAAAATAATCAGAATCTAAAAAAAACAGTTTTCTATTTATTTTGAGAAATTACTCTAGGTGACTTCTGAAAAAAAAAGATTACGGTAGACAAGAGAGAAAAAAATATAAGAGGTGAGGTGCAATAAAGTAATTTTAAAAATTATAAAAAAATAACAATATTTGATTCCATGGAATATTATAATATAAATCTATATTTTTTACTTATTTACTGAACAATTTAAAAAGTGATTTTCTTTATTCTAATCAAACATAAAACAATTTCTACTTTTTTAAAAATCTTTAAATAATTAATCACTTTTTTAAATAATCTAAAAATTATTTTTTTATAAGCTTAAACAAACGAGTTCTAAATCTCCTCCTCACTGACCTAGGCCGCCACTAAACACAGTTATATATATACTCTCTAAGACTACTAGCTAAGTTAGCATAGCTCCTACTTGCTGAGCTACATTTGCGCTGGTTGGTTGGTCATAACAACCTTATTAATAGTAGGCATATTTCTAATGTTGTGAGCTGATATGATATATCAGTTTTTCTTACAGATTTGTGTTCACCGAGGAAGCCATCAATGAACTAAGAGTGGAAGCAAGAGATGATGGTGGTGGTGTGGATGGAGCTTCAACAAACCCTACTCGTTATCAAGTGCTGTCTTGTTTCATCTCTAAACACATGATCCTTGCATATGGAAACAGAGCCGCAACGTCAGTAGTGTTACACATAGTGGACGTTAGAAGAAGAATGGGTGACCCTTTCTCCAGTAACACCATGGGAAACCTGCTATGGCCAGCGATGATCCCTTACGACACAGTCAACACAGAAACTAACCTCAAGGATTTAGTGAAAACCACGAGACAGAAAATGAGAAACATCAATAGAGACCTATTTCTGAGGATGCAAAGAGACCCTGATTTTCTGCGAAGTGATGAGTGTGGAGAGTTGTTGCTTGAAGGGATAGAGAAGAAGAGGCCAGTGTTGTTTGTGTTTTCAAGTTGGTGTAACTTGGGTTTCGATGAGTTGGACTTTGGATGGGGAAAGCCAATGTGGGTTGGTTTTAGAGGAGGAACACAGGAAACTATCCCAAATACAGTTGTTCTTATTGATACAAACCAGAAAGTAGAGGCCTGGATCACTATGCCAGAAGAATGCATAGCTGTGTTGGAGAAAGATGAGGAATTTCTCAGATTTGCGTTGCTTAATCCCACTGTTTCAGCTTCTTGGTAGGGATTTAGATCTTAACTTGCAATCATGATTGAATATAATATTAGTTGAAGAGAGATAAGCATGAGACGTATGAGTATAAAGAGAAAGCGAACTCCATTATACACTGTCCCACTTTCTTGTATCCCTATTTCCAATGCATGAGAGATTATGTTTCATGATAAAATCTTAATTTTAATGGTTTAAATATTTTATCAATTCAAGTTAATATAAGTGGCTGGGAATTTTGTTCCTTAAACAAATGGTTAGTAGTTTAATTCCAAACCTTTGTGTGTATGCATGGTGCAAACGTAGTTGGGGGATCAACCATTTTTCTTCTGTACGCGGATAGAGATTAGTCCTAGCCCTTGGTGTGATATTCCTCGCCACATAAAAAAATAGTTCAAATATTGTCATTGGCAATTTAATATTCTACGTATATTTTGTATATCTTTGGAATGTGATCATCTTGTTTCAACTAATATAATGATTTTGGAACTTTGAAGGGTGAATTAGAATAACATCATAACTTTTTTTATATATGCACTCGGTATCTTAGACTTATTTTATTTTATTGAATGAATTATTAGGCTTTAAACTAATCAAGATTGAGTCGGGTAAAACCCCTTCAAGCAATAAGTTCTACTAATAAGTATTTAATATCATTGTATTCTTAAAATTCAAATATTATGATTTAGTACACTGAACATTTCAAAACATACATTTTATACTAGAAACGTTAATTGTCTTTGCGTTGCACACAAACATATTGAAAATTTTTTAATAAAATACAAAATATAAAAAAAATATGGCGCATGGGCATTCAAAAAATATCACTTTAATAAATAGTAAATAAAAATGAATAAATAATAAATGAACAGTAACATATAATTTTAGTTTTATTAGTATATTAATCAGCAGATAATAACATCAATTTCTGGGACTAAAATTTATAATTTATTTTACACTATTGGGCCTTTGTGCTCCTCCTTAAGTGGTCTTTAATATGAGCCGTTTAAACTCTAAGCCCATGTCATCAAACATTTAAAAGAATACAAAAAAAAATTATTATTATTACCAAGAGGGTTGAGCCTAGTGGACGGGGTTAGTCCCTCATAATGTGACTGATCAAAGTTCGAATCCCCATGGAGAGGTGCATAGATTTAGTGTCGGACTGTGTCTTGAACAGAATTGATTTCAATAGAAGGATATTTGTGGTTTATCGAAAAAACAAAAATATGTATTATTATTTTAACTCATTATCCATTGAAAAAAAATATGTCCTTATTTGAATATGACAATATTTGAATTTGACTCAATAATACTAGATATTAGATAATCATATAAAAATACATTATTATTTTCTGAATGTGATTTAGTTCACATGTCGTCATTATTTTCATCATCTCCTTTTTCACCATATTCTCTCTTCAAATTAAAATGGTCATAGCGGCTCAGTTACCTGTGATTGAACCCCCCAAAAAAATAGAACGGGACACTAGTATATACCATTAGTATATTATAGAAACAAATAATAAAAGACATGAACTTTTTATTTTTTTAAAAAAATTGTGTAATTTACTTTGAAATTTTATAACTCTCCAGTTTTTTTGACTCAATACATTCTTTCTTGGTCCAAGGCCTGCAATTTGGACCGCGTAAGTCGCAACGTTTTGTTTGGCCCACATATTGCTTCAAAGTTCAAACCACTTGTTATTTTCACTGTAGTATCTTTTGCCAGCAAATGTTCATTAGTCTAATTTTTTATATAATTATCTAGTATTATTGAATTAAATTTGAGCATTATCAAATCTAAATAGATGTATTATTTTCTGGTTTAAAAATTTTCTATTATGTTATCAAAAAACTATTTTTTAATAATAAAAGGTAAAGGTGCAACCGAATAGACTAAATTCAGTTTGATCTATTTGATTCGGTTTTTTGAGTTGTTTGATGCAGTTTGATTCTTTTTTTTTTTTTATAAATTTCAATTATATTAGTTTGGTTTGGTCTTGATTCTTAAAAACTTAAATAGACTGAATCGCATCAAATTTTCTATTTTTTCTATTTTTATTTTTATTGACTTTTTAATTTATTATAATATTATACTTTTGGAGGATTTTAATACACGATCAAGATGTAGTATTCTTAATTTTCTTAGTTTTTTTCTAATGGATTTGGATTTGGATTTCTTAATGTTGTAAATATTATTATGAATGATATTGTTATTGATGTTAATATTATTCTATATTTTCTATATTTTTATATAGGAATATTTTTTAGGGAAAATGACATTCTATGACCAAAATATTTAATTAATGTAATTTTGAGACCAAAACATTCTAAAATGATAGAAAGAGACTATGATCTTAAACTAATTAACATTTTAAATAGAAAATTACCTAAATACCATTGTTTAAAAATTTGATGCTCAGTTTTCACTATTTACTACTCAGATTCTGCGATTTGACATTGAACTTCTCTAGTTTTATATTGGACACATTATGATCATGAAAAAATTCAACTGAGAAAGCTCAGTGTAAAACCAGAGAAGTTCAGTGTCAAATCATAAAACCTAAGTAGTAAATAGTGGAAGTTGAATGTCAAATTTTGGGACTAATTAGTTGAATATTTTGGTGATAATAATATATTTAGTGTAAAATCGGGGAAGTTTAGTATCAAATCGTGAAACCTAGGTCATAAATAGAGAGAGCTGAGTGTTAAACATTGAGACTAATCAGTTGAATTCTTTGGTGATCATAATGTGTCCAATATAAAATCAAGGAAGTTTAGTGTCAAATTGTGAAACCTGAGTAGTACATAGTAGAAGCTGAGTGTTAAACTCTAGGATTGATCAATTGAATTCTTTGGTGATCATAATGTGTTCAGTGTAAAATTGGGTAAGTTAAGTGTCAAATCACAGAATCTAAGTAGTCAATAGAGGAAACTCAGTGTTAAACTTTTGAATAAGGGCATTTAGGTCATTTCTTTTTTAAAATTTTGATCAGTTTAAAACCATAGTCTCTTTTTGTCATTTTGGAATGTTTTGGTCTTAAAATATCATTAATTGAATATTTTGGTCATTAAATGTCATTATCCATATTTTTTGATGTTGTTTAGGTGGAACATTTGAATATATAATTCTAAATTTTTTGAATCTATTTGAGGCCTTTGTATTTTTTTAAATGTTTTGGAAGCTTTTAAAATTTTTTTTGACAATCTGTGCCATTTTGCTTTAATCAAAATTCTAAATTGAATTGCAAAAATCAAGCCTAACTGAAATGTTTTGTTTCAATTCAATTTAGTTTTCTCGTATTTTGGTTCGGTTCAATTACTTTTTGTCATCATTTTGGTTTTTGATATGAAATAAAGTAGAGAATGGAGAGAATGAAGTAGATAATAAAGAGAATTTGAGAAAGAAGAAGATAAGAAGAGTCAAAAGTGAGTGTGCTTTATTCATCCACCAATGAAGTATTTATACAAGATAAGTAAAGCCTAATCCTAGAAAGGATAATAATCTTTTAATTAATTAAATAAAATAAATGAACAGATGACTCATCTCTAGGTAAAGACTATTCTAGACGGATATCCAAAATTTTCATAACACTCTGCCCTTGAATGTCTATTATTAAAGAATGTGTCTTATTAAAAAACTTACAAGGAAAAACCTTGTAGGACATAAACTTAGTGAAGAAAAAGAGTAAACCATTTTTTGCATACGTCATCATCTAGGAAAAACCATGATTATGGAAAAAAAGAGAGTATAGTGCATATATCAATTAAGATCTTTGAGTCGACAAAGTCTAATATTATACATGAGCTTTTCAAATGATGTAGTAAGAAGCGCGCGTCTTAGTAAACAGGTCTGCTACGTCGTTATTTGTTGAATGTCTATGTTACCATTCTTTTGAAGATCATGAGTGCAGAAGAATTATAGTGAAATATGTTTTATTCTGTCTCCTTTAATGTACCCTTCCTTTATTTGGATAATACATGTAGTATTATATTCATATAAGATTGTTGGAATCATTTTTGCTAAAGATAAACCATAAGTCATTTCCATGTGTTGAATCAAAGCTTTCAATCAAACACATTCTTGACTTGTCTCATGCAATACCAAAATTTCGGTATGGTAAGGTGATGTGGCTGATATAGTCTGTTTCATAGATTGCCATGAAATAGTGGTGCCACTAAATGTAAATGTATAGCCAGTTTATGACTAACCATTATGAGGGTTAGACAAATATCTTACATCTGCATAGTCAATCAATTTTGACTTGAGTTCATTCAAATAAAGCAAACCTATATCCATATTACCTTTAAAGTAGTGAAGTATATGCCTAATATCAGTCTAATGTCTTGTGTATGTAAAGAACTATATCTTGTTAATAAATTAATAGCAAATGATATATTTGATCGTGTATGACTAGCAAGATACAACAATACTTTGATTGCATTGAGATATGGTACTTCAAGATCAAGTAATTTTTCATCCTTTTTTCAAGATCTAAAAGGATCTTTGTTCACATCTAACAACCTTACGACCATTGAGGTGCATAATAGATATGACTTGTCCATATAAAACCGTTTTAGCACCTTTGTTATATATGTTTCTTGATGCACCAAAATCCAATTCTTTAGAATCTTTATCTATAAATCGGGACAAAATTTGGTTCTTCCTAAATCTTTTATTTTGAATTCTATCTTTAAACAATTCGTAATTTTTGGGAGCTCTTTAGGGGTTCCAATAATATTTAAATCGTCAACATAAATCACAATTATAACAAACTCATTTCCAAATCTTTTCATGAAGATACATGGATAAATACAGTTATTTTTGTACCCTTGATTTAACAAATATTCATTAGGACAATTATACCACATGTGTCTAGATTGCTTTAATCCATAAAAAGATTTATTCCATTCAATTGAGTAGTCTATTCGTGAACCTGAATTGCATGTTTCAGGCAGGTTAAATTCTTTAGAGAGTTATATATATGTCATTATCATGAAAGCCATACAAATAGGTTGTAACGACATCCATTATATGCAAATCGAGTGCTTCTTGTATTGCCAGATTTATTAGATAACAAAGAGTAGTTGCATCTATCACTGGTGAGTAGGTTTCTTAAAAATTAATACTAGGCATTTGTGAAAACCCTTGTGCAATAAGTCGTATTTTATATCTCACTATTTCACCATCCTCATTTTGTTTTCGCACACTGACCCATTTATATCCAATTGGCTTGATATCTTCAAGCGTACGGACAACAAGTCCAAAAACTTTTCAATTTGCAAGTGTATTTAATTTTGCCTCAATTGTGTCTTTCTATTTTGGCCAATTATCTCTTTGCCTATATTATTTAACAGATTTGGGTTTGTGATCCTCACTATCCTATGTTACATCGTGCTCTAAATTATATGCAAAATTATCATCAATGTTAACTTCATTTCAATTCCATTGTATTTTATTTGTGATATAACTTATTAAGATATTATTATTCTCACAAATTACAGGTACTTGAGCTTCTTATAGAATAAAAACTTTAATTATGTCTAAAGATTCTTTTGGAGTTATCTCTGCATACTCTTTTGGAGTTACCCTATCCTTGATTGGGTTATCTTGATTTTTAACTCATTTTCTTTTTTGAGGATTCTTATCTTTGAAACTGTAGGTTTATCACATTTTATGTATGCTTCAAACTTTGATTGTTTGATAGAAATATCAATTTTTACTGGAGTATTACCATCTAGTATGTAAGACTTAGTCATTTCTTTAGGGTTAGTAAACGCATCTGGCAATTGATTTGCTAAATTTTGCAATTGAATTATTTTTTAAACTTCTTATTTGCATTGTTTTGTAGGAGGATGAAGATGGAATAATGATAATTCATTCCAACTAATTTCTTTCTTCAACTGCTTATTTTCTCCCCAAATGTTGGAAAAATATATTCGTCAAAATAACAATTTGCAAATTATGTTGTAAATAAATATCCTATTAATGGTTTAAGATATCTTATTATTGTTAAAGCTTCATATCCAACATATCTTCCTAAACTTTGAGGTTCCATCTTGAGCAATTGGAACATAAATTGCACATCCAAAAACTCTTAGATGGGAAATATTAGATTCTTGACCAAAAACCATTTGTAAATGGAGTATCTATGATAGCTTGTTAGTATGATGCGAATCAATGTTGTAGCATACAGGATTACATACATTCAGGTGGAAATTGGGATTCTTGATCTCATAAGCAATGATCTTACTATTAGTTTTAAACGTTTGATAAATGATTTTGAAAGTTCATTTTGTGTATAAATATGTGCTGGGATGTTCAACCTCAATCCCAATGGACATACAATAATTATTGAAAGCTTGAGATGTAAATTCACTAGCATTGTCAAGGCTTATTTTTTGCATTGTCAGGGCGTATTGTCAAGGATCACATGTGCCCAAGTGGAAATTGAGAGTTTTAATCTCATAAGTAATGGTTATGCTATTAATTTTGAAAGTTTGATAAATGATTAGTCAAATCCATTTTTTGTATAAACATGAGCTATGGAATGTTCAACCTCAATCTTAATGGACACACAATAATCATTGAAAGCTTGAGATGTAAATTTACTAGTATTGTCAAGACATATTCTCTTAATTGAATAGTTAGGAAAATGTGCTCTTAATCGAATTAACTGGGCAAGCAATCTTGCAAATGCTTGGTTGCAAGTTGACAATAAACAAATATGTAACTATCTAGTTATTGATGTATCGATTAAAATCATAAAATATTTAAATGGTCCACATGGTGGGTAGAGTAGTCCACAAATGTTGCCTTGTATACATTCCAAAAATGTGATTGATTCACTCCCAATTTTTGTTGGTGATGGTTGAATAATCATTATCCTTTGGGAATAAGCAGCACATGAAAAACTTTTAGATTGAAGAATCTGCTAGTTTTTCAAGTCATGTCGATGTGAATTTTCAATTATTTTTCACATAATAATTGGTTCAAGATGACCTAGTCGGTTATGCCAAACTAGAAACAATATAATTTGTAAACTTTTGATTTACAATGGTATGTAATTCAATTGTATGAATATACGTATAGTATAAATCAGAGGAAAATGCATGTAATCTTTTCAGTGCACATTTTTCATTTGAAATAATTCTTATAATATAAATATATTCAACATTTCCTTTATTTATTGCCTTGATAAAATATCCATTTCCACGAATATTTTTAAAACTCAATAAATTTTTATGAGACTTAGAGGAATATAATGCATTGTCAATTTGGAATTTTGTTCCTTTCGGTAACATTATATTGGCTCGTCCAGAGTCTTCAATTATTTTTGTACTACCAAATATAGTACTGACATAGGATTCTTATATCACTAAATTTGAAAAATATTTTGTATACTTTATAATTGTATGGGTTGTAACACAATCAATAAGTCACATATCCTCATAATTATTATTGGTGCCAACTTAAGGAATAGTCATTCTTCAAAAGCATTAAAAAATAATCATAAGAAAAACATTAATAATGTGCTTAAAAAATGAAAAAAATACATAATACATAAATTCCAATAAAAAATAGTAATACATAAAACTTTAATATTTTAGTAAAGAGAATGCATAATACATAAAATTTAACAACACCAACATAGTTTATTTCTGGACTATTTCATTATCAATCAAGTGGTCAATCATTCCATTTGGGTTAACAAAGAAATCAACAATATCCAAGTGGGAGACGTCAATATTCCATAATTAGAATCACTGTCACAAGATGCAAAATTTGTCTCCATTTTTTCTGCTTTTTAAGGGAATATTGGTAAAGGTTAATAAAGTGCTTTGACATACCATAGGCATATGACCAATGACCTATTCCGCCACATCAATAGCATTTATTTTCAACAATTTTGTTATTTTTCCTACCTTTTTACCTTATTATTTTTCTCAACATTTTTTTGCTTTGGGTGGGAAAATGTATTTTGAAAATTACCTTGACCTTATCCACATCCATGACCACGACCATGAGATTGCCCATAAATATGGTGGTCATATGTTGCTAGATTCACTTCAAGGAATGGAGTAGTGCCAGCCATGCATGACTCATGGCTTTTCGTCAAAAGCTCATTATTTTGTTCAACAACCAAGAGACAAGAAATCAACTCAGAATATCTTTTGAATATTTTTTTTTATATTTTTGCTATAGGAGCATATTAGATACATGATATCATGATCACTAACAATGAATCTAGGTGAGCCATGCAATCTAACAACCTCCCTAAAGAATAAATTAGCAATGTGGACATCATCATGAGTTTTTATACAAGCACTAAAATGAGGCATTTTGCTAAATCTATCCACAACAACAAATATGCTATTCTTTCCAGTAGGAGACATAGTTAATTCTAACACAAAATCCATAGAAATGTAGCATTTTATACTTTTTTGCTCTTCTTGGGCTGTAACTTTATTTAATTAATTAGCTCCATGCTCTTTCCAATTTCTTTGCCATACTCTTAAATTTGTCTAAGGACTCATGGTGTATCATGCCTCAACTGTACTCTATTAATGCATGAAAAGTGGAGAATGTTTTATCTAGCATATCTCCATTAATGATTTTTTCTCCACACAATTTAAGTTTAGAACTAATTCGAAATATTGCAGAATTATATTCAATAGTTTTAAAATCATGTAAGCACAAATGAGTCTATCAATAACAAGCTTGTGGAAGAATAATAGTCTTTTTTTTTTTTCTGTGATCATACCTTTCCTTTAGACTATTCCAAAGAATAAGTTGGTTTTTTATTGTAAGGTATTCGTCCTTTAACCTTTCATGGAGGTGATGATGTAGGAAAATCATTACTTTATCTTATTGTGTTTGGATGCTTGTTTTTTTTTTAATAGTTTTGCTAAGACTGTTTGCATCTAAATGGATCTCAGTATCTAATACTCAAGATAAAAAATTTCCTCTAGTGATGTCTAGTGCTGCAAATTCAAGTTTTGTTAGGTTTGACATGTTTCAGCTCAAATCTTTAAGTGAGCTTGTACTGATAGTGCGATATAAAATGAAGTAGAGAATGAAGAGAATGAAGTAAAGAATAGAGAGAATTTGATAGAGAAGAATATATGAAGACCCAAAAGTGAGTGTACTTTATTCATTCAACAAGGGATATTTATACAAGATAAGTAAAGCCCTAATCCTAGAAAGGATAATAATTCTTTAATTAATTAAATAAAATAAATGAAAAGATGACTCAACCATAAGTAAATAATATTATAGATGGACATCCAAAATCTTCATTGAATCTCCTCAACGTATAGCGCTTTCATGGGTCCCAACAAGGGATATTAGAGCTTAGTTCGATAAGGACATGCATCAAGGCAATAGAAAAGGCCTAAAGCATGTATCCACTTGGATAAGAGAAGTGGAGTTATCCTCTTAAGAATGAAAAGAGAGAATGTTTGTGTCGTCAGTGATTGGGATCAATTGTGAGTTAGTGGGTAGAAGAAGTTCCACATCAAGATAAGAATTGGGATGTAAAAGTGATATATAAGTTGAAGGACCAATAAAGTTAGCGCATT
Organism: Adenanthera pavonina; assembly: GCA_026686845.1. Classification (NCBI taxonomy): domain Eukaryota; kingdom Viridiplantae; phylum Streptophyta; class Magnoliopsida; order Fabales; family Fabaceae; genus Adenanthera; species Adenanthera pavonina. The sequence continues at coordinate 42,806,078 of JAIVEN010000001.1, read as the reverse complement.
AAGGTTTTGAATTAATATATGGTGTTGAGTCCCCTTATATCTTTCCTTCCACAAAGCCTAATGAAGTGTTTGACACATTGAATCATCATGCAATTAAAACACATATGAAAGGTGGAACAGTTATCCAATATGCAGCTCAAACTTTGAATAAAGGTAACTTTCATGTGGGCTAGTTGTAACCTTTTTAAGATGCTAGGAAAATATCTCTCTTCATGAATTTTGAACCCAATGTATTAGAAAAGATATGTTCCAAACAATTACTCCTTAAATGATTTCTACCATAAACTTTTGTATCAGTTAATATTTGGTTAATGCCACATTAAATGAATTATATGTATATTGTACAATTTTTAATAATTGATTCAAGTGCTATAATTTATCCTCATAAATTATTAATTTTTTTGTTTCTCACTTTTCAATAATTAAAGTGTTTGAAAAAAAACTTGCATGTGATGCAGTGGAAAAAATTCGTAAAAAAAAGGAGCTTTTAGATATGATAATGTTAAAATAATTCATATCAAAGTTGATTGGAGAAACGAATGAGCCTTGACTTATGTAAAGGACCAAGGATAAAATCATAACTAAGGTAAGGACTTATATTTTATTAAAAAATTTTGTAAAATAATTTATAGCTCAGCCTATTCTATTAAAAATTATCTCATTTTGAAATTTGTAGGCACTGAAAGGGCATTTAGTGTTGTAGTTGTTGTAGAAAGATTCTACCAAATTCAAATTGGAAGACTGAGACACTTATTAACACAGCATGTAGTTAATCAAAAGGATAAGCTTTACAATATGACAAGATCCCAAACTATAGAATAAGTTTTTCATTTTATTGAGAATTTGGGGTTATGTCCACTAGATAACTACCCCTTTACAATGATAGCAATGCAATGAATGACTTAAAAAAGGTAAAATAGCTTTTTATTTTACATTAGTTTTGTCACTCGGTGTCATACCGCTAATTATTTAAATATTTTATATTGTTTTGTCATAAATAAGTCTTTAGACCTGATTTTGAGTATGTGCCGATTTTCAAAGTACAAGCACCTAAAAAAGCTCTTGCCCCTCCATTGGTGGCAATTGATATTAATTCTAGATTTCTTAATGATTTATGCTGAAAGTAAAATTCTCAATCCAATCATTTTTTATGATTTTTATATCTTGATAATGAGAATATTCATAAAATGATTAATATAGAATTGTATCATCATGAAAGAAGATATGATAAAGTCTGTGAAGAAGCATGAACCTCTTAGGCATGATCATGCGGTTTTAATAGGTGAGTATGGAATGAAGGATGAAGTCAAATATTGGTTGTTGAAGAACTCTGATACCAGTTCAACAATACTTAGTACGTGAAGAATAGTACTTCGATGATGATCACTGCTAGCCACATTTATTATTTGTAACAGATGAAATTCCAATAGATTATAATCTATACTAGGTTTAGATTACAATAACTGAAATATCATATCCTAATTTTTAGGATATCACATAATCTATACTAGTATTATTGTTTAATGTCAGCAGCTCAAATCTTTCTTCAAATTAACCAAATAAGGTGATATTAACCCCATGCAAAGGTTGTTCAAAATGTCTGGTTAGGGTAGGTGAACAATGTTTCATGATTCCAAAATGTAGTAGCAGAGAATTTCATGAGTAGCATTGTGGGAGATGCTGTGGCTAACAATCCAAACTCAATAACGTTTCCTTTACTCAATAAGTGTTTATGAGTATAAAATAGCTTTTCAGTTTACATTAGCTTTGTTACTTGGTGCCATACCACCCTTTACTTAAATCTATTATATTGCAATTTTGTGGGAAACGAGTCATTATACATAGCTTCGAGTATGTGTCAATTTATAATGAGTAAACCGATAAAAAAACTATTGCCCATCAACTTGTGGTACCTGGCATCAATTCTAGATTCCTAACTATTACATGTTGAAGGTAAAATTCTGAGTCCGGTCATGTTTTTATGATTTTATATCTTAATAATGAGATTATTCATGAAATGATTAATGTAGCATGTTATCATTATAGAGAAGATATGATAAAATTTGTGAAGAATCATGGATTTCTTAGATGTGATCATGCAGTTTTAATAGCAGAGTGTGAAATGGGGGATTGAATTAAATATTGGTTATTGAGGAATGTCTAGGGCCCTGATTATGGCCAAGAAGGTTATTGCAAGGAGGAAAGAGGAATAACTGATAATACTGGTAATTTTTTTTTGTTAATCTATCATATCTAATTCTTTATCCCACCAACTATGTAGTCTAACAAATTGGGATATGATTTTTTTGGTGTCATACCATCTTTTACTTAAATATGTTATACTGCATTTTTGTGGTGAATGGATCTTTATACATGGCTTCAAGTATAAACTGATTTCCAAAGAGTCCTTAAAAAAGCTTTGATACCAAGTCAACAATACTTGGTATATGAAAAATAGGGCTCGATGATGATTATTGCCACTTCTATAATTCAGAACAGGTGAGACTACAACAGACTATAATCTGTATTAGGTTTAGATCACAATAACTAAAATATCCCATCCAAATTTTTCAAATATCATGTGATCTTTACTAGGATTACTCTGTAATGTCAGTAGTTCAGATCTCTCTACAAATTAACTTAACAGTGCAATCTTAACCCCACACAAAGCTTGCTCAAAATGTTTGGTTGGGATGGGTTAACAATGTTTTGCAATTCCAAAATGTTGCAACAGTGAATTTCGCAAGTAACACTACTCAAGTTGTTGTAACCAACAATCCAAACCCTATACTGATTCTTTTGTTTAGTGAGTATTTACGAGAGTAAAATAGCTTTTCGTTTTACATTACTCGTCACTTGATGGCATACTACTCTTTACTTAAATTCTTTATATTGCAGTTTTATGGGGAATAGGTTTTTATACATGGCTTTTGGAATGTGCCAATTTTTAATGAGCAAGCACTTAAAAAAGCTGTTGCCCATCAAATAGTTGCAAATGGCATTAATTATAGATTCCTTAAAGATTACATGTTGAAGTTAAAATTCTCATTCCGATCATGTTTTCATGATTTTATATTTTGATAATGAAATTATTCATAAAGTGATTAACAGAGAATGACATCATTATGGAAGAAGATATGATAAAATTTGTAAAGTAACATGGACCTGTGATTACACAATTTTAATAATGGGGTATGGAATGGAGGATTGAGTCAAATATTTGCTATTGAGGAAAGCCTGTATGGAAAGAGAAATAAATGAGAAAGCTTGTTTTTTTTTCTTTTTCAGTTACTGCTAATTCATCATATTCAATTCTCTATCCCACCAACTGTGTAGTTTAACGAATTGGCATATGATTTTCTAGGATATGAAAAAACAAAGTGTTATGTAGAGCTTTTTTTTTTAAAACTGAAGAAGCAATAGTTATAAGAGTAGGCTAAGAGCCCAAGATGTTTTGTATGATCAATTCTCCAAGGGAATTTGGAGCACTTTGAACTCTTGATAGCTTGTTAGACCTCTAGTTGATTCCTTAGCAAGTTTGTTGCATACTTATAGTAATACACTATCCATGAATTGCTTAATTTGACTATTTGATTTATGACTCTTGGATTTAACTATGTTATATTATTCAAACTCTCCTTTATATTTATCTTTATGCTTATTGTTTATTATTTGATTGATCACCATATAATCTCATCTTAGAAATCAAGTAATGAACTAAAAGGTGAACATAATTGTAAAACTATGAAGACGAACATAAACAACCTAAGCTAGACATAGATCTAGTTGCTTTGGTCAGCTATCATAACTCAATGGATCTAGTTCATATCAGTAATTGATCCAGATATAATTATGATTAATTAGGTACTACTTATTTGCTTGACTAAATGATATGGTATAGTTGTAATGATTATCATTTAAATTGTGAGAGTCAAACATTAATTAGATTCATAGTTAATCTCCCTAATAGGTGAACCATAATCTTCTAATATTGGCTTCATTGATTGAATCACTATTTTATATGCTTTCTTAGTTTAATTTAATTCATTAGTCACTTGACTCAATTGGTTCTTGGTTGTTTGACTAAAATTAAAGATTGAAGGGCAAATCTATCTCGGAAGCATTTCCTGAAAAACTATAGGCCTTTAAACAAACTTTTGGAGTAATGTTGCTTACTATATTTCAAAATTGGAGCAATTGTCATACCCTACAATGAATCAAAGAATGAACCAATTTTTAAAGGGTTAAAAGGCAAATTTGGGCTATAAGTATTTCCTAATGAGCTATACGCACCCTAAACAAACTTATGGAGTAATATTGCTTACCATTATAGCTTGAACTACTCTAGGTAATTATTACAACAATCAATAATGTACACTTGCAAAATTGCACTAATCACACATGATAAAAAATACAGGAGAATTTAAATCTTTTTAGAACATTAAAAATCAATTTTAACAAAAGATGATCCCATAAATCATCCCTATTATAGCCTCACATATTAAAACCTCAAAAGAAAGCTGCTCGGTCCTACTGCAACACTAAGTTACCAACCCTACAAATTATCATATGATGACCAAGTATATTTTTTCCCACATTCATGATGTTAAGGCTCAGTTTAGGTAGTTGTGGATGAAAATGGAGCTAAAAATCATAGATCAATTCTAAAAAATAATTAAGGGGAAAATAACAATTGGAAACAAAAATATACAAGTGATATTTTCTTTCAAATTTTAGTATGATTGATTTTTTATATATGCATGACACATCAAGGATCAATATATGCATGTTCTTATTCAAAATATCCAATATATTAAGAATGTGTTAAATTAGTTACAAACACATTGTTTGAGAAAGGCCATAGAATATATTTCTAGATAGTATCTTAATAGTCTTAATCAAGGTTCAAGCAAAATGTCTCATTGCTACCAGTAGGGTATGTAATAGGACTCTTACAAGGTTTTGTGTGTGTACAGGTGCCTATATACTTAGGACCACCAGCATATATGTAATGATCTAGTCTCAAATAAATGTGAATACTCAAATATGTATATTGTATTAAGATGGTTACAAAAAATAAGCAACAAAGGAATACATATATCAAGAATTTCTTAACTAATAACGGTAAAGTTGTATAAGGGAAATATTGCAAAAAAAAGAATATAAAAGGAGAGTGTCAAAAAAGGATAGATAAGGATAAGAGAATCATATAGGGAGGAAGATATTCATCATTCGCCACCACACCTTCCGTAGCAGTAGCCATTGCATAAATATCATTCATGCTCCATCCATCACCTTCCACGTGAGTTGTTTGTTACGAATGTTGCAGCATACCCACCTTTGTCCATCATTCTTATTCTTATTTGCCACTTCAGGCCTTGCATTGCTTTCCACGGTGTCATTACTTTCCTCCACCTCAGGTTCACTATGTCATTCATTATATTCCCCCTCCCATAAGCATTGACCTTGTCCTCAATGTCAAAAGTGGGGTATTGTTGTTGCAAGTCGGCTAGTAGTTCCCATGATGGAGGAGTCATGCCACCCTAGTTAACTAACACTTCAGTGACTTGGTGCTTGTTAGATTCATGATGTTGAACATCAAGAGTATTCACAGGCTGTAGTGGAGATCCTTCTAGAGTAGTGAGTAATGGAAGTGGTAAATATGACTAAGTTCCATCACCATGGTATTGTTTCAACAAAGAGACATGAAAAATGAGATAAATACGTGCTTCCTCAGGTAGTGCAAGACAGTATGCGACAGATCTGATCATTGCAGTAAGTGTGAATGGGCCAAAGTAATGAAGGCCAAGTTTCTCGTGTCATTGAAGCCAGAGGGAATGTTGTTTATAGGGTTGTAGCTTAACTAAAACAAGATCACCAACTTCAAAAGTAACATCAGTTCTTTGCTTATCAGCGAAATACTTCATGCAATTCTAAGCTTTCTGAAGGTTACACTTCAATTGATCCAATAAGTGGTCTCATTCTACCAGTAGTTGGTGAATATATGGGGAAGCAGTATCATCCCAATTAGCTTGTAATAGAGTAGGTGATTCTTGTCCACAAACCACCTTGAATGGGGTCATCCCAATTGATGTCTGAAATGATGTATTATACCACAACTCTGCCATGGTAGATATTTCATCTATTTCTGGGGTGAGTCAAAAACAAAGCATTAGAGGTACATTTCTAGGCATTTGTTGAGTGCCTTTGTTTGACCATCAGTATGAGAGTGGTATGCTAAACTAAAGTGAAGCTCACTACCTTGAAGTTTGCAAAAATGGTGCCAAAAAGCACTAGTAAAAACAAGGTCTTTGTCTATTATGAAGCTTTGTGGTATACCATGGAGTTTTACTATGTGCTACACAAAAACCTTTTCTACTTGTTTGCTTGATAAATCTGCTTTAAGAGGAATGAAGTGTCTGTATTTTGAAAGTTGATTAATAACAACCAATGTTACAGAATATCCACATGAGGATGGCAAGGCAATGATGAAGTCCATCGAAATGTCTTTCCACACTTGGTTTGGTATAGGCATCAGACTTAATAGTCCAGATGGATGTAATTGAGAAGTTTTTGCTTGTTGACACACTGAGCAATATTTAATGAATTCCTGAATATCTCTTTTCATTATTGGCCAGAAGAACACAGTTGTCAATCAATGAAAGGTTATGAGTGTTCACGAATGTCCACCCATCACTGAAGCATCAAATCCTTGGATGATGTGTTGGATTAATAACTTGTTTTCCTTAAGCACTGATAACTAAAAACCCTAATAAACAAGCCCACTATGAATGGTGTAATTGGGAAATAGAACAGGGCCTTTTTGGATTTCTTCAATCATCAGTTGAATATTGGCATCAGTACAGAGAGTTTGTTGTACTTCCTCTATAAATGAGTTGCTTATGGTGATAAGAGTAATGTAATGACTTTGTGAAAGTGCATTGGTGGCGAGATTGCTTTTTCCTAGCTTATACTCAATTCAAAAGTGATACCATATAAGCTTCGACAAGCATGACTCTTGATCTGGAGTTTGTACCACTTGATCATAGAGATGGCGTAGGCTTTCATGGTCAGTTCGTATGATGAAAAAATGCATGAAGAGATAATGGCAGAATTTTGCAATTACTTCAATGATAGCCAACAACTTTCTAGTGTACATAGATTTGGATTGCCAGGTCGGAGATCACTTTTTTGAGAACAATACAATTGGGTTTGACTTTGAGCAGTGCCGATGTCTGTCTCAGATGCGTTTGTTTCCATGATAAACGGCTTAGAGAAATCAGGTAAAGCCAAAATGAGTGCCTGACTCATAGCTTCCTTAAGGTAGTTGAATGCCTTATGGGCTTGATCTGACTAAGTGAATCCATCTTTTGTGAGGAGTTGAGTTAATAGGCTAGTACTCTATGAATAATTACAAACGAACTATCTATAATACCTGGTTAGGCCCAGAATAACTCTCAGTTTACTAGCATTTGTTAGGTTGGGCCATTCCAACATAACCTTAACCTTATTGGTGTTCATCTCCACACCATCGCCAGAAACGATGTGCCTCAAGTACTCAATTTTCCATTAACCGGATGAACATGTTGATAGCTTTGTGTATAGTTTGTGCTTGACCAGCTTTTGTAAGCCGCAAGCTAGATGTTGAAGATGTAAAGGCCAGGACGAACTGTAAACAAGAATGTCATCGAAAAATATAAGGACAAATTTCCAAAGGTATGCTCTAAATACAGAATTCATGAGGGCTTGAAAAGTGGCCAGAGCATTGGTAAGTCCGAAGGGCATTACCAACCATTCATAGAGCCCTTGGTGAGTCCTGAATGCTGTCTTTTCTTTGTCCTTTGGTTACATCAAGATCTGATGGTAACCTGCCTGCAGATCTAATTTCATGTAATATTCGGATCCTCCCAATTCATTAATCAGCTCATCTACGGTGGGCATTGAGAAAGAGTCTTTAGCTGTCATGGCATTAAGCACCCTATAATCGACACAAAATCACCACTTTCCATCTTTCTTCTAGACCAGCAATACAGGAGCCGACTATGGACTCGAACTTGACTGAATGATGCCATCTTTCAACATTTTAGCAACCATCTTCTCTATTTTTGATTTATGACTGAATGGGTATCTGTATGGCCTTATGTTTGTAGGCCCTGATTCTAATGTAATTCGATGGTTGTATTCTCTTGTCGATGGAAGTCCTTAGGGTACCTAAAATGCCAGTTGATATTTTTCCAAAACATCCCTCAAGTCTGATGGTAATTCTATTGGTAATTCAATCTGCATTAGATCTTTTTCTTCCTCTATTTCCATGGCATGTAAGGGATACACTTCAATAATCTCATTTGTGTCTTGCAATCGCGTGAGTTGATGATATTGAATGGTTTGTGCTTGTGCAGATTTATGTCCATGCAAAGTAACGAATCAATCATTAGTGACAAACTTAATTTGAGACTTGCTATAATTGGCGATATGTGAGCCTATCGTCTCCAACCAAGAGGCTCCAATCACCACATTAGAACCCGTAACTGGTAAAATAAATGTAGGAAATGTTAATGTGTGGCCACTAATAACTATTCATAGCTCTCGTACTAATCCTAAGCATTGCATTCTTTCCCTACTTCCTACTATCACTTGCACTCTAGGAGTGGGAATGATTGACAACTACAAATACTTGACTACTCTTGGCTGAACAAAATTGTTCAAGCTTCCTCCATCTAGAAATAATTTCACTGGAAGTCCTTTAATTATTCCATTGAATCGAATGGTAGCAGGTCCATTGGATCCTATGAAGGCATGCAATGACAGGCAGTGGCGGACTTAGGGCCCTGAGTCAGTAGGATCAGCCTATTTTTTTCCAGTAAATGATAGTAATTATTATCATATAAAGATAAGCTAAAATAATGTAAAATATTTTTTCATATAAAATCAAATGCATTACATACTTTACAATTGTTCTCTACGTGACTTCATATTTTGAAATCTTTGAATAATCAACTCATTGTCAATGCTACAAAAAATATCCCTTTCAATAAGTCACCAGACAATCATTCATCAATCCATCTCCCATTCGATTTCGTAATCGAGTTTTCACAACATTCATAGCAGAAAATGCTCTTCCTACGATTGCCGTAGCCACAAGAAAAATCATTGCTAACTTCAATAAAATATAAATTAATGGATAAACAATATGTCTTTCTATCTCAACTAACTTCTCTACAAGATCATTAATTCCTTTTAAAGATGCAAATTCAACATTGCTACGCATATCAATGATGTAAGTCTCTAGTTGATTATCAAGCATCACCAAATCAGTTGAAGAAAAGTCATATGGATAAAATTTGGCAAGTTCAATCAATCTTTCCTTATCAAAAGTGGAAAACAAATTGACTAGATTCAAACAAGCCATACAAATGAGCAATTCACTATTTGTCTCATTGAAACGATCATTAAGTTCCTGAAGCTGCATACCACAACAGTGTAAAACAATTCAACACGATAATGATGTTCTATTATGATATCTTAAGCTTTACGTTTGCGGCGTGGTCTTCCTTTAGGCCAAAAAGGTCCTTCCATATTAGGAATATCAATATCATGTATATTGCAAAACAAAGTTACTTCTTTCAATAAAGACTCCCATCCACTCTCCCTCATAACTTGTAGCCGTTGCTTTGAGATGTTAACTAAATTCATGGCATTTATAATGTCTTGATCTTTCCTTTGTAATGCTTGTGATAATTCATTTGAGATGCCTAACACATTTTTCATCAAATGCAATGTGAAAGCAAAGTCAAAAGTTTCTAACAATTGTAAAATATCATTAGCCTTAGCTCTTTGATCTGCATTTGATCCATCTTCCTCTATAATTTCAAGCACATCAATTATCGCAGAATACATCAATATCAAATTAATCAAAGTTACATAATGTGAACCCCAACAAGTATCAACACCTCGTTTAAGACCGGTTTCTTAATTCAAGCCTCGCCCACTAGTAATTTCTCCTCTTTCCAATGCTTCTCTAACTTTAGCTATTTATTTTTCACGAGGCATGTCAAGTCGTTTGCAAGAACCTCCAATAACAATTAATAAAGTGGACACTAAATTGAAAAGAGAAGCAACTTCAATGTGATTCTTAGCAATGGCAACTAATGTAAGTTGTAATTGATGAGCAAAGCAATGCCTATAAAATGCATATGGATTCTCCCTCAAAATCAAACTTTTGAGACCACAAAATTCACATCACATGTTACTAGCACCATCATATCCTTGTCCATGAATTATTGACATACTTAGATCATGTTTGGAAAACAATTCATCAATTGCCATTTTTAATGATAAAGCAGTAGTATCCCTAACATGGATTATACCAAGAAAGCACTCAACAATACTTCCTTTCTTATTAACATATTGCAAAGCAATAGCCATTTGCTCTTTATTTGATACATCATGTGCCTCATCAACAATAATGGAAAAAAGTTCATCTCTAAGATCATTGATAATGACATTGGTAGTCTCTATTGCAGTAGCATTAATAATATCCTTCTGAATTTTAGGAGCACTTAAACGATGATTTTTAGGAGCCCTTTCTAAAACAATATTATTTATTGATTCATTGTGATCAGCAAGGAACTTAAGAAGTTCAAGGAAGTTACGCTGATTAACAAAAGTGATTGATTCATCATGATCACGAAAAGCTAATCCTTGCTTTAAGAGAAAACAAATGCAATCAATTGATGTAGTCAAACGCCTTCGGTATAAGTCACGAATTTGTTCATTTTGCTTAGAAATTGCAACTTCAATATGCTAATTTTAATTCATCAAATTTTGACACTTTTTCCAAGCAATGTTGTGAGCACTATTAGGACCTCCAACATGATATGAGAGTCTGTCTTTTTTATTCCAAGCTATAAATCCTTCTAAAACAAATGCATCATCACCTAATTGCTTCCCAAAATCAAGTCTAAAAAGATAACAACACAAACAAAATGTTGCATCTTTTTCTATACTATACTCTAACCAGTTGCCAAATTCATTAAACTAAGAGGGATTAAATCTTCTCAAACAATTCCCAATCTTTTTTTGGGGAAAATTATGTCGAGTAGGTTAACATGGTCCCTTTTGTAAATATGCCCTTCTAACCTTATCTTGATCATTGAGATGATATGCCGAAATTTTAATTCGTCTTCTTGGGTCTGATGGCAAATCTTCTAAATTAATCTCAACTTGTTGGAATTCAGAAGATTTTGATGAAGATTGTTGCTCATTCAATGATAATCTCCTCTTAAAAAATCTTTCCATTTTCTATTCAAAATTTAAAGAATTTATAGCTATTTAGTCACAAATATCTAAAAATATTTCCAAATAAGCATATAAACAAATAAAAAATATATTAATAATGTCAATAATATAGCAAAAAAAATCTATGAGATCAAGAATACAACATAGTTAAAAAAATACATCAATAATGGATAAAGGAAATCATCATCTCTAAAACTCTAACTCAATGGCCCATTATAAACAAGCAAACAAGCATAAATGGTTCAATGCTCAATTATAAAAAAAATTAAAGAAAAAGCATTAGACATTGTCACACTGGTGTGGATGGATGTGGTTATGAGAGAGACAATAAATTAATTCAAAAGGGGTTTGACATCGAGAATAAATTAGAAGGAAAAGACAAAAGAAACTTGGGAGGAGTGAGACAAAATTACTCTAGATTCTTAAAGTTGAAAAGAATCAATTTGGGTCCACTATCATCCTTTTAGATTCAATTTGATACTCACTGTTATATGAGCTTTTTCTCTACTGCTTTCACTTTTCAGATTATCTCTTCTTCTCGTAGCTGAAGGTTGATTTCAAAGCCAAGAGGAAGTGGGTGCTTGTAGTCACAGATCTCGCGGTCTTGCTTCTCCGTCTCGCGCTCGACTCTGGCTCTTTCAGTTCTAAGTTCAGATTATAAGATTAGGTTAGTATGATTTTTTTTTATTTGGGTTTTAAAACATAAAATAATATTTTTTATAAAAATTATTTGGATATTTTTTATCTCTCTTATTTGGATTTTGATATTTAATGGGCTTAATAAAACTTTTACAAAACATTTTGGGCCATATATTTAAAAGACCAAAAATATGTTTAAAACTCAAGTCAGTGGGGTCAAAATATTAGGATTAATAGTGTCAAAATGATAAAATTTAGAGATACTATAAGTAAATAACCCTATTTGAGGGGGGTCAACTGACCCCTCTCGCTTGTAAGTAGATTTGTCACTGGTGACAGGTGATGCAATGTTGTAGTATTGCTAGCTATCTCTACAGGTTCTATATCCATAATGTCCTCCCCTGTTTCATCTTCATCGCTTTGCAAGATCATATAATGTTTGTTTGGAAAATGATGAGTAGGTGTATACTTCTCCTCGCAAGTGAAACATAATCCTTTTTATCTACATAGTTGCATTTCTGTGGGAACTATCCTCTTGATAGGTGGTCCTAGTTTTATAGGAGGAGTAGGAAATAATGTTGGAAGTGGTTTACTTGCAGAGTTACTCATTGTTGTTATCCTTGAGCTTATTGCTAGTACTATGGAAAGAGGTTTTGGAGTTATTCCTAACACTGCGTTCCCTTTGAGTCTTGGTGCATAAGCTAGGCTATATTTTTCATCATATAGTTGGCCTAATGCAGAAGCTTCTAATAAGTTCCCCGACATCCTTGTTATGACATCTCATCTTATCCCCGGCTTGTGTCTGCTAATAAAACAGTCCATAAAAACATCATTGGACAACCTTATACATGATTAGCTAGAGCCATGAATTATTGGTAGTAATTGACAGCTGTGTCTACTTGTGCAAGTTTGAACAGCTGAGCTCATGGATTTTCGAACCTAGACGGACCAAACTGCTCTTTGATAGCTTATGCAAGCATATTCCAAGTCAGAATTTGATGTGTCTTCTACATCATTTGAAACTAGGGCACGGTTGATCCTTCCACGTGTATTGTTGCAATGGTAATCCTCTATTGATCTAGGGTCTCATAGTAGGCAAAGAATTATTCTACCTTAAATAATCAGTTTAAAGGTTTGGTTCCATCTAACCTAGGGAAATCCAGCTTCACTTGTCTTAGTTGAAAAGGTTGATATGAAGTCTGGTTGTTCATGGAACTTTGGGTCTCATTTATTCTTCCACTAGTTGCTGAAGGAGATTTTCAACATTTCGATTAAGTAAATCAACTGATCGGGTTAGAGTCTCAAGAGCCTTTTCTAGATGCTCTATTCTTGATTTTGCACCTTCCTTAGCTTGTTGTACCTGTTCATGCACCTTTTTGAGGTCAGCTGCTAGCTCCTTGATTCGCATGCCCTCAGCCATTGTTCTCAACGAAAGCACCAAATGTAATGATCTTGTCTCAAATAAATGCGAATACTCAAGTATGTATATTGTATTAAGATGGTTACAGCAAATAAGCAACAAAGGAATACATATATCAAGAATTTCTTAGCTAATAATGGTCAAGTTGCAGAAAGGAAATCAGAAAAGGAATACAAAAGGAGAATGTCAGAAAAGGACAAATAAGGACAAGAGAATCATGCATGGAGGAAGATATTCATCATTCACCACCACACCTTCCGCAGCAGTAGCTGTTACATAAATATCATTCATGCTCCATTCATCACCTTCCACATGAGTCGTTTGTTATGAATGCTGCGGCGTACCCACCTTTGTCCATTATTCTCATTCTTATCTACCATTCTAGCCCTTGCATTGTTTTCCACGGTGTCATTACTTTCCTCCACCACAGCTTCCACTATGTCATTTGTTACAATATAACAAGGATCTCTTTATCATTATCAACTATGAAATAAAGGCTTTCCCTTAATTAATCTTTTCTTAACTAATTAGTTGAATAACATCCATATATAAAAATACATAACTCTCTTTAAGTCTTTTGATTAATAAAACTTGGAAGAAAACTAGTTATTTTTATGATTTCCTCAGCCATCGATTTATTATATCTTTTTTATTTGAAATATAGATAATAACAACAATGATATAGGGACATATTGGAAAAGCAGTGATGTTGCTGTTCTTGAGGATATCAAGGGCCGTGCATCTTTGCTTTCAAATTGCATTTTTCCTCAGAGTCCAAAGAGTTCAAATTTAGCTTTTAAGCATTTTATATTCCAATGTTTTTTAGTATTCTAGTTCAATTTTAATAACACATTTACTTACTAAGCTAGCACAACCCTTAATTAGCTGAACTACGTATCCATTGGTATAGTTAGCCTTTATTTTATTTAGTTTTATTTGCCCTTTGTTTTGGTTTTTTTTTTTTGGAATATTAATTTTCTATCAATTGATATCCTTTCTGGAAAAGGAAAAAAAAAGATATTATGTATTGATGGTTTAAAAACTATATCAACTATTTGAATTTGTTGTTGACATTTGACCCTGACTTTTTTGTCCCTAGCCTGATGGGTTTTAAATTGCTCGCAGCCCATAATTAAAACTTCAACTGTGCTTTAAGATATCGTTAAGGTATATTGGACTATTCTACTGGGACACTGGGCTTTGAAAATGGGCCTCGATTTTATTCATATGCGTTAGCATTGGTATTGGCTTCAAACAAGTATTGTGATATTTTTTCTTCTTACATGTTAACAGAGTTTAAATGATGATCACTATTTTTATCCCGCCTCACTTTAATTATCTGAATTAACCCCACTTATTATTTTAATTAATCAAATGAAAACTTCAGTATATACAATTAGTATATCATGGAAATAAATAATAAAAGACATGAACCCTTTTATATAATTTTTAAGAAATTATGTAATTTACTTTTAAATTTTAGACTAAAATACATATAAGTCCCTCAAACTTTACCTATCCTATAAATAACTCCCTTCAACTTTAAAAATTGATATTAAACTCCCTGAAATTTTCGTTTCAAGTAGAAAACCTCTTTCAATCGGTAACTCCGTTAAGTAACTAACGGAAAATGACTTATCATGCTATATTAAACAACATGACACCTGATATGGATGTATAACCGTCCACGTCACCGTTGACTATACTATATTATTTTCATGGCATATGATAACTAAAATATTTTTTATTTTGAATAAACCCTAAATTCTTCCTATTTTTCCACCATTGATCTCTCAATCCATGTATACCTTGGAATGAAATTATTAGTCACTTGTTTTGGTTAACAATTTTATCACACCATCATTTAAAAATACTACTCATTTAAAATTTTGAAATAGAAATTTGTTTTCAAAGAATCAAAATCAGTATGCTTTAATTCCATGGAATAATATAATGCTCGCCGCTAATTTAATTTTTGGGATGACTATTTAGTTACCAGCACAAAAGTCGTCCCTCAAGTTTAGACTTTCTATTACATCATCTTTTAATCGTGGCCAAGATATAATTGTTCCTAAGTCATAACTCATAGCTACTTAACTTAATTTTGTTGCAAAAATAACCAAAAAAAAGGTTTTATGACCATTGAAACAATTCAAATATCAATATATATGTATATTACATATAGATATATATATAGCAATCTCACCATCTGAAAAGCAGAAAAACGAGGAGAGGCATTATATAAATTATAAAAAAAAAACTCTTTTAGTAATAGATTTTTTCCAAATAACTGAAAAAGTGCGTTTTAAATTGTAAATGAAATTATTTTTCTAATGAAAAAAAATCACCGTCCCTAGATTCCCTTTCATATTAAAGTGCCTCCTAATTAGCTGCGAAGCTATCCAAACTATTATGAGGGTTAAGTAATGTTGATAAGAACAAGCTAAGCTACAGTTAGTTAATATGAAAACGATTCATGCCTAAACAATTTTCGGATATCTTTGCATGCATGGTTTTGTTTCATAGTTTTTGGATTAGTTTTTCTATAATTGATTATAGGGATAAGTGATTTTTCATAATTGATTGTAAAGATAAGTAATTATATCAAAAGTGATTTATGTTTAAATTTTTTAATTGAGAAATGATTTTGAAAAAATAAACATATTTGGATTTTTGATGTTTAAATTATTATTGGATGGATAATAAGAAAATGAAGTGAAATAACTGATTATAGAAGGAGAAACATTTATCATAAGTAAGAAAAAATAACTTTTTCCATAATCACTTATTTGTGGTATAATTGATTATCAAAATGGGTGGTGTATTTAGCAAATTTTGAAAATAAACAATTATTGATCCCCATGATAGTATTTTCACTTTCAGATCATAAAACTAATTAATGGCAAGCCAGGAAAATGAACGGAAACAATATGACAGTGGAAGCATTGATTAGGATCCAATAAAGGAGAAGCTGAGAAAATATTAATTAATCTTTGGATTCCAAATTTCAAAAGCCTTATTATTCTTAACTTCGATGTTTATGGGATGGAGGATACTCTACTTGTTGAAGCATCATATTGATATTTACCATGTATAGTACGTACTTAGACTTGGATTATTCAACCTCTCAATTCAATGTACTAAATAATTCACATCAATTAATTGATGAATATTATAGGACGAAGTCTCTTTGTTCTAATCCACTAATAGTGGAGTGGCCAAAAAAAAAATCCCACTAATAGTGGGGAGCTAAATCGTCCGTTTATGCGGCTTATTATTTGGTGTTGTCCCAGTAGGCCAGTTATATAAATATTCGATTCCCCTTCAATGTTTCTTTTTTTTGGGTCAAACTTTAGAATGGACTATATCAATTGTTATTGAGTTTTTTTTTTGGATGAAAATTGTTATTGAGTTTTGATTATACTATATATAATCGAAGCCAATTTTATTCAAAAGTTGTGCTTGATTTTTACAAAATTTTGATATATATCTCTATTCATGCATGCCAGAGATATAAACCTCAATTTGCGTGGATAACCTCAAATCAAATGTGTGTGATCTCCTTTACCACAATTTCTCTATGTGCAACTATAACAAAGTAAATAGAAAAGTAAGTGGATGAGTACTTTTGAATAATATTGCCAGAATCGGATCGAATATTAAATTGAATAAGATACTGATTCAAGATTTAATAGTTCTATCCTATCAATCAAACCACATGTGGGACTGATCTATCAAAGTAAAAGCTAGAAAAGCTAAGTCCAAAAATGAAAAATGTGAAAGAAATAAGGCTAAGTTTGATATACATAAAAGAAATTTTTTAAAAAGGAGAATAAGATAGAAGTCTTTATAAAATTTGTTTGATATACATCATTCAAAATTTCTATGAATAAAATATAACTTTTTCATAGAACTTTTCTTTCCATTTTCATCTATCTTTCCATTTCTCTCTAAATGACTTCTACCTACCAAATATGACTAAAAATAGTAAAATGATGAATACTTACAACCCTGTCCCAAAAAGCAAGGAAAACAAATGATACATTAATTGTTATCTACATAGATGATTTTTAAGCATCCTCACTTTTTTTTTTATTATTCTCACAAAAAATTTCCACATGCAAATTCGAAATAAAATCGAATTTACAATATTCTCCCAAAAAATTTACCGTGAAATGAAAAACCGTAAAAATACATATTGGTTTTTGACCAACTTCAAAATACATATTAGTCACTTCAGGAACAAGGAGAAAAAAATTGATTAATAATTTCATTTAATAACTTTATTATTATTATTATTTATTATTTATAATAAATTTGAATTGAATATAGAATCTATTTTAATATTTTAATTATTACTAATTATATTAATTTCTATTTTTAATTTGTTTATCTATTTAATATATTTCAATTTTCTATTTAAAGAAATCCATAATTTTATGAAATCTATTATATATATATATAAAGATAGGGTAGATTAGAGAAAATCTGTGATAACACGTCAGCAAGTGCTTATGCAAAGAAAAACTGAATACTATCTGGTCATGTGGCACCTAATATGTATAATTGAGTGTGAATTAATGATTAATAATATGGCAAATGTTGCACTGACAATCGTCATTTTAATTAAAGTAATGGCTGACTTTTGTAAATTATATTGATAACGTATATAATAGATATTATTATTATTATTATTATTGGTTTTGAATAAAAATAGATATCCTTCATGTATTTTAATTATTCGAAAGGTTGTTGTTATCTTTTTTTGTCACATGATTATCATCCCCATTTTTTGCTAACGGTATTTTCCCATCAATTGTCCGTTCCTATGTAATTGTCAATATATTATCGTGAAATCTTAATTGTCAGCAATTTAAGATGGATGGAATTCAGGAAATCTCAATTTAATTTGCATATATTCATATTTTAAATATTAGAGTGTTATTCATATTTATGGCAGTTATAATTCTGATTTTTATATTATGATATCTATTATTTATTATATATATATATATATAAGTAGGTGGAATTTGAGGAATTTTGGGATGCCACATCAGCAGGGATTTTTTAAAAATAAATGTTATGTTGGAGTGTTAAGGGAAAAAAATGAAGAATTGGTTCCAATTAATGATAATATAATTGTGTTTATTACTGAATTACTGCTCTAATTTGGTAAAATGGTTGATAGTATTTGGACAAATTTAAAACTGTCATTTATCTTTTTGATTGTTTATAATTAATATGAATTAAAATTAAATCTATATTACGTTTTTAGTTTTGTTTGTAATCTTTTGCGTTCTTGATTTTATTTTCATTTGTTTCTAATTTTAATTGATTTTATTTTTCTATATTTTTAAATTTTTATTGTTTATAATCTTAATTGATCTGAATTTATTATCTCTCAATAATTATTTACTGATTCTATTACGTAATTAGAGATTTGTATTAATAATAAAATCATAATTTTTATGAATTACTGTTTAATATTAATAATTTCTTTTAATTTTGTAATTATTCTGAAATGAAAATTCTTTAAATTTTGTTTGTTTATAATCTTAATTGATCTGCATTAATTATATGTAAATGATTATTTAATTGATCCCAAACCGTGATTAGTCGGATCTCTATGTGTATGAAAATCATATATCTTATCATTTTTTTTTTGCCAACATCTTATCGTATATTATCATCTTATCATGTATTATCAATTTGATTATTTATAATCTTGATTTAAATGCATTTATTATATCAAAATAATTTTTTCTTATTTCAATTTTTGATTAGTGGGTGTTGTAATTTGTAAAACCATCAATGAAGAAAATAGTATGCTGATATAATTGAAATTAATTGCTAATTCATGTATTTGTCTAATTATTATAACTAATTAGTATTAACGCGTTTTTTTTTAGTGTTGTCTACTCACTAATCATTGTCAATTGAATTATTATCGATTGATGTTTCATAATAAAAATTCATTATATATATATTTTTCCCCCAAAATCAGCACTATAGTTTTATATTTAAGTTGTGGTTATTCCAGTGGAATCACCATTATAGATATTTACGTTGATACTCATAGCCTTGCTTTTGCTGCTAGTATGCATTTGTGATTTGATAAATTAAATTTCTCATTTTTTGTTGTTTGATTTTAGTTGGTTAGCAGTCTTTTGTTATTTCCTTCATATGATATGATTTGTGTATGTAGAATATGGGTTCCGATTACATTTAATATCCTTTGTATATTTCATATGGTTGTGTAGATTATCATATTCGGTTATGATTATGTAGCAAATTCTACCTTCCTTTACTTGGGAATCTAATTTTTATAATTTCTTCAATGTGGGTTTGATCAAACACAAGCAGTATCATCCTTTCTTTCTCAACCATTCATAGGCATAATAGATTAATAAAGAAATCATTTTTCTTTAAATGAATTCGCATTGAGTTTGATGTTTGTTGAATACAATCCGATTTGGTGTCAAATATGACATGATGCAAGGTCTTTTGAAGAAGAGCACAACCCAAGGATAAATACTTTTTTGTGATTGCAATAGTGTTATTAACTTCCAATAGCTACTTAATTGTACTTTTTATTCACTTTGTCAATACAAGAGAGAACATTTGAATATTCGGATAGGAAAATTATTTGTTGTAATCTTGATATGTCCATCTTGGTGGATGACCGAGCAAACAAAATAATACAATGAAAATAATCTCACAAATAAGAACAAGTTGACTGATCACGTGCAGAATCCTAGTTCACATGTCCCTAAGCTTTTAATGATTGATCACGCTTGCTTTGGATGGTAGGTTACGAGTTCTTAAGAGAACACAAATTTAAATAATCATCACGCAAGAGAATTAAAGGAAAATAATTCTTATTTAACTTTAAAAAAAAAAAAGCAATCTAAATATATGTATTTATAATGACCCATGAACCCTCTAGAATGATTAGAGGATCTCGTAAAATAGGTAACTAATATATTCCTAAATTTAAGGGACTCAAATAATAGGAAATTATCTAAATTTTAAGATTAAATTTTGTGATATTGTAATAATCTCATTTATTTGAAAACTGAGATACTCTAGAATATTCCAACTTACTAATCAAGAATATCCTAGAAAATACTAGATGACATCAAATAAATATGGAAATTAAGTGCAAAACGTCACATTATAGAAGCTACAAAGAAAGTAACATTTTTAACTCACAAAACTTGCCTAATTTATTATCTATTTAAGTGTCAAGTAGTCATAATGGACCTAAAACTCTTAAAACACTATTTAAGCCATTAGAAATTCAATTAGGAACCCAACAAAGACTCAATGACTTAAACAGAGAAAGCTTATTTACTAATCAAAGTTCTTAGCAAAAAAAAAAAAAACATAATTGAACAACTAACTAATGAGATCAAAAGTACTATTCACGTCACTCATTTTCCTTGGATTAGAAGAGCTTGTATTTAGGCCAGAAATTAAGGTTCTGTTGGATTTTTTCATGTGCATATTAGGATATTGGGCCTTTGTTATAATAATATAGGCTCCAAATTACTTTTATAAACTTTTGAATAACTCTTTTATCCATGAGCTCTCCAAAATCAAATCTTCAAAGCACGTGGTCATTTGGTATATCCATTCATTTGAACTTAGATCAAGACTTGGTAACATCATGCTTGTTCTTAGATTAGACCTTAGAGTCACCATGAATCCATCAAAGGCTCTTTCTATTAGTAGTTATGGATCATTAGGAAACCACCTAGATTTCCATAAAATCTTATGAACTATTATACCCTAGACCTAAGAAATTTCATATTATACCAAAAAATTAAATAAATTCCATATTATACAATTTCTTTTACATGATTTCGTATTTAGAAATTAAAGAGCAATAAGTCTATTGTCAATTATAGTGAAAACATTTAATTTTATTTGCATCTTATCTCAATTATTAGAGTGTTAATGCTAAAATTTTAATTCGTTTTTTGTGTCTAAAGGTAACTCTTGTAAATTAATCTCATTTTTTCATAGAAATTTAATTTCTAAGATTTAAATTAAGATTGTTGCAACTTTTATAGAAATTTTGTTTTCATTTTTTTTTATTTTCTATTCAAAGTATAGAAAATTTTGAACCCACCTATCCTAAATCATAATTTAACGAAAACAAAGAGTATAATTGATCAATAAAAAAAATATCTAAAAGCATCCCAAAGAAAACTATAAAGTTAAAATTACCTATATGTGAAAAAAGATCAAGGATAATAAAAATATATATATAAACAAAGAATATCTTTCAAAAATTCTAAGAGCATAAAAAATTATAAAATTATCTATCTTTTCATATTTGATATTTCAAAGAATTCTCAAATAAAATAATACCTTAAGTTAATGATAAAATAACAATAATTTTTTTATAAAATTTATGAGAAAATTTGGATTTAATGAGTTCAAAATCTTAAGTTTAAATTTCTTGGACTTGAGTTAAAATATCAAAGATTAAAAGAATTTTTAAATATAATCTTTTAATATATTTTCTACCATTTAAGTTGGGAGTTCAATTTTTAATGTTTGTATATGAAGCAAATCTAATTAGGAGGGATCTATTATTTAACCTTAGTCCTTCGAAAAGATTAGTTCCTATTGTAAGCAAGAATATTCCTAGTTCATGACATAAAAAAAATTTAAAATGCATTTATTTTTAACCAAAGGACGAATGTCAGAACACCATCCAACAATGTGGCTCCAACACTAATGGAAAATATATTACATTTTGTTAATATAAATTATAACTAAAAATATACAAATACTAATTATTTAAAATCAACACGCACACATGAATGACATGATGTATAATGCTTAAAATTAATTATTAAATATATAACATACAAAAACATTCTAATCATTAGTCAATGTATTCTCATTCCCGTGTTCTCCTGCCCACAGAAAATAATGATTTCAATTAGCATTATTGATTCCAAATCACCATCGCTAGTCATACATTAATGTCTTCTTACTAAACTAAAAAGAAAAAGACCTAAATCCCGTCTAAGTTTTTGAATTATGAATAAACTTCAAATAAAAAAATTTATGTGCACGTATCATGCAAAATTTTAATTATTTTCTCCTATGATAATGTAATTATTTCTTGATATTTTAATCTCGTAAAGGAAAATGAAAAATGATTTGTTTTTTGTGAAATTACATGCTGACGTCATAATCACTGCCTTTTCTTTTGAAAAGTAATGGAATGATCCGATTCTCCATTTCTTTTCTCTCTTCGATGGATTTCCTCCATTAATTAATTGAGCACATCCAAGCTTGAATTCATATATTTCAAAAGAATTTTCTTTCAATTCCTGGTGCCCGGTATAGAATATTGCTAAAATTTTCACTAACCTACTTCAAAATATAATACAGTATTAGAAGGAGAAATAAAATTTAAAACTAATGCTAATGTATATAGAATAATTATTCTTTGTCCTCTTGCATAAAAAACTAGAGGGCCCTATATTTTGTATATTTTATATTGTTAACAATAGTATACTGGAAGGGTTAGAGTTATTTAAGTATGATATTTTAAATTTGAGATCATATAAATACAGAAAACATTTTTGGGAGAGTTCCACCTACATGGGTCCAACCGTAGTTCAATCTGGATTAGTCGGAGTGCAAAATGATGATCAAATACTAGAAGTTATTACCAAAAAAATTAATTATCGAATAATAATAATTATTGTATATCTCAATCAATATATGATATAAATTAAAATCTTCTAATATACTTTTTATTAACTATTCATGATGTGATATCAATATAAAATTTTTTTTATTATTATTTAGGGAAATATTATTTATTTTTGGAATAATAATATTTATTTTTTAAATACATAAATAGTCAATATGTTTTCAAATTATGTGTTTCTTTTAAAAAAAGTTTAAATATTCTTGTGCAATTCAGAAGAACCATTTTAATTTTTATATAAATTAAACAACACGAAGATGTATCTTGATAGGGTCAAATAAACATGTTGTATGAATGATACTGGCCATAATTGGTGGTCCAAAAAAAACAGTAATGGCTATAATACTTTATGTGCATGGCTATCAAAATATTTGAACTTTGGAGAGTGTGTATACACCCTTTGGGTCAATTGTGGGTAAAACGGGTCATGGGCTGAGCCCCACACAGCAAAACCAATGCTACTTTGGTTCATAAAAATTAATTTTTTGGGATTTTTAACACAAATTAAGGATGTTATTAAATAATTTAGGATACTATAAATTTTAATGGCATTTTATCAAAATATTCTTAATTTAAATACCCCAAAACAGTTCTTAGTACAGCCACAACATTCCTTTCTTTCAACAAAACCCTTATCACAAAACTAAAAATCTCCCTCGTGATCTTCCTCCCCTTCACCACCAAAGCCTTCCTTGGTTTCCTGAAGAACGCCAGTAACACCACCACTACAATTCACGTCACCGGGAAGGTTGGTACCATCACCACTAAAGCCTTCACCGCAGAGAGCACCTCGAACACAACTTCGAGAAGCACTGATGCGTATTGCTTTGACCATATGAGAAGTTACCACTTAGGTCCCAAATACCAAATCAAACTCGAAGCTGCTACGGGCAATTGTGATTTGTGAGTGATGAAGCAGAGGAGTGACAACTGTAAGTAGAGGTGACTTTGACGGTGACCTGGGCGTGTGGACGGCAACTCCGACAGTGGCATGTGGGTTGGGGTGTTTGGACTGAAGAATGAGAACTTGGGGAAGGAAGGAAACCTAGCTTAGGGTTTGAAATGGGGAAAGAAAGTCGATTAAAATGTCATGTTGATATGTTCATCTGTGCATCGGATTCAAAAACTGAAGAGAAAAATGTGTATTTTTTTTAAAAAAATTAAAAAATTAATTTTATTTTTCCTTTTCTACGTTGGTTATTATTGCAACCAATGTAAAAAACATAATTTCTACGTCAGATTTAAAATTAGCCAACGTAAAAAAAAATAAATTAGTATAAATCTATTTACAAAATTACCACCGGTCATTTTTTATGTCAGTTCCTCATACAACTGACATAAAAAATGGGACATAGAATTACATTTTTGTACTAGTGTTACATATAATAGATTTTTCCTCCCAACAATTCATTGCACTTGAGCACTTTGCAAATTTAAGCACTATTTATTCGAATTCAAAAACAAATACAATTAAGTAATAACAATAACAAAATTTGGATCTTATAAGAGAAATTGAAAACGAAGAAAAAAATTATGAGAGTTGTAGTAGTTTAACCAGTGATTTAGAATTTGAGTCATAAATACACAATTGCCTTAAATATTCATTAGAAGATCTTTCCTACATTTGTTGTCCTATTTGACTTGACCTGAATTAGTCAAAATCTAATGTTCAATCCATAAGAAGAAAAGGAACTTGCAAATATATATATATATATATATGTTTCTCTATTTTTCATACTAAACAAATATTTGTTATGGGATATTTTCAGGGTTGTGGAATTGAAATGAGCTGTAATATTCATTCATAAAGGATTATCATACCTTGCCTTTATATTCATTGGCGGACCAACCCTCAAATTTTTGAAAGCTAGATGCATTTAGTTTTGGTGATTTACATCATGCCCCCACTTATTTTCTCATTTTGCACGCATTGACCAAAACAAAGAAAAGATGAAGAAAGTGAGAGGTAAGCAGGGAAAGCTATTCATTTTGTGTTACTAAATTGCCAAAAAGGTGGAAGAGGAAAGAGAGTATGTGTCGTGGGAGGAAGAAGGAGGGGCAATAGCCATGGCGAAATTAAGAGATAAAGTGAATGAGTGTAATAATTTTTTTTATACTTTTATTTGATTTGCTTGTAGGCATAGATCTCAAACGAGAGTCATGTTATTTTTATTTTTTTATATTACTTAGTTTATATATATATATTTTTGAGTGAAACATTTTTTTATAATTTTAACCGCCCACAAAATTATTTACTTTTTATGCTTTCTTAGTGAAATAATTATTTTTTATAAGTATTTGTTTAAATTATAGTTTCAAATTTATGATGCTCTTTTACTTTTTTTTGTTTTGGCTAAAATATGAATGAGGGTAGCTAGATTGAAAATTTTTCAAGTTTTGAGTTAAAATAAAATAACTTTTTTAAGAGAAATTTGTCAAACAACAATATTAACCTAAACAAGACTATGAGATCGACATTTTGAATGGAGTTTAAAGTATATAAATTTTTGGTTTAGTTCGATAAATTCACTTGGTCAAATATATAAATTTCATGAGTCAAAATTTTCAATAACAATAAATTAAGATAAAATTTAAAAATTTTGCCATTAGACTTAAAAATTGTAGAGTACATGACCTATTTGATTATGTATATGCACATATGTGTGTGTATATAAATTTTTATATAATTTTTAAATTTTTATATTTAATTTAATTTCATTTTATTATATAATAATATGCACTGTCATTTTTTTTATATAATGCAACGTCATTTTTTAAATAAATATTTGTCCTGTTGGGCTGGAATCTTTACACTGGTTTTTTGAGCCAAATATAATATAAAAATAAAATATTTATCAAAATATAGCAAGTTAGAACTTATTTACCAGAATATAATAAATAAATAGCCTGTTTGGATAAGAAATTTAAGCATTTATAGGATCCATAAGTACTTATTTGTTAGAGTTACCAAACAAAAATTATTTTTCAATAAGCACTTATGCCCCAAATAAGTGCTTATGGATGAAACTGAAAATTTCAACTTATGATAATCATTTATCCTCTCATAATCACTTATTTTATTTTTTCTTCTCATTATCCACCCAATAATCACTTAAACCCCAATATCCAAACACATTTCTTTTCTCAAAATCACTTATGAGGTAAAAATATCCAAACACAAATCACTTTTGACATAATCACTTATTCTTATAATCACTTATAAATAATCATTTATTCTCATAATCACTTATACATAATTTAATCCAAACACACCCAAAGTCAATGCACATAGAGTTAACAGATCTCATTATATAGAAGTCAAATGATAGTTTTTCGACTTGTATTTGTTTTCTAACATTTTTTTAACACTAACAGCAAGTTGAATGGCTCTCATTTGACTTTTACTTTTATTTTTTTTTAATATGGAGGCTTTGTTTTTATTTACTTTTGGAAAAAAAACACATATAATGACCCCTTAAGAAAAAAATATTTCTATATAGATTCCAATATTGAAAATCTTTTAAAAGGATTTAGGCCTTTAAAAATCTGAAGATATAAATCAATTGGACCAAAATACCCCTTTTTCCTCCCTCCCTCACAAATGTTGCCAATGTCATTAGAGCTTTTATTAGAGCCGGTAATATAGATCAAACCTGATGGGCCAACCTGTTTAACCTGATAAAATGGGTGGGTTACGTTTTAAAAATTACAGGTCAGGCTGAAAAGCTCTAATGACATTGGCAGCCCGTCGGGTTCCCACTTTTAAAGCACAACCCACTCATTTTATCGGGGTAAACAGGTTGGCCCATTGGATTTGGTCTATATTGCCGGCTCTAATAGAAGCTCTAATGACATTGGCAGCATTGGTGAGGGAGGGAGGAAAAGAGAGTATTTTGATCCAATTAATTTATATCTTTTGATCTTTAAAGACCTAAATTTTTTTAAAAGATTTTCAATATTGGAATCTATATTAGAAATATTTTTTTCTTAAGGGGGTTATTATATGTGATTTTTGTCAAAAATAAATAAAACCAAAGCCTCCATATTAAACAAAAATAAATAAAAGCAAAAGTCGAATGAGAGCCATTCGACTTGCTGTTTGTTTTAAAAAAATAGTTAAAAAACAAAAATAAGTTGAAGACTTGTCATTCAACTTCTGCATAATGAAATCCGTTGACTTTGCGTGCATTAATTTTATTTGTTATATTCTGATAAATAAGTTCTGACTTATCATATTTTGACAAATATTTTATTTTTATATTATATTTGGCTCAAAAAACACTTTATACTGCTCCATAATATGATTAATACCAGGAACTTTCATTGCTTTTCATGCACAGAAAAGTTGCCAATTCCTCTACTCTTTTTCTAAAGTCTTCATGCCCAACATTATCTACATATAGTCCTTTCCTTATATAAGACGCCCCGCAAATTTTGCAGGCGAATAGTTAGTTATTAAATTAATTAATTAATTGATAAAGAAGTGCAATGGCCGGTTGGCCACTGAATTATGTTCAAATTGGAATTTGCCCAGTTGAGCAATTGATTTAATTAATAATTAAAGAGGATATAATATCTATTTTTTTAAGTGTTCAAGTTTGAACTTTGAACCTTCAAATTAATCAATATATACAAAATGCATTTATCTTGTAAATATAATAGCTCAACGGTAAGGCGTGCTCGTTTAAGATAAACAAGAGATGAAATATCTACAGCATACACTTACCATAAAACAAGAAGTGATTTTTGCTTGTATCCTAAATCAATTATTGTATTATAAATATTGTACTTTATTATAAAAAATGTGTTCTTTTATTACATTATTATATTATTTGCATGTTTTTCTTTATAATAATATCGTTGGATAAATCATTTTATCCTTAACGTCTCTAGTCAATCATCTTTGTGGGAACAATGATGAGTTAAGGCTAGTATGCTTTTAATTGATAATTATGAGTTAATTATGTATGAAGATATAAATTAAAATCATAAGCACATATTAGGGAACAGACGCTAGATCGATCCATCATGAGATAGCTGCATGGATTAAGTCATAAGCATATCTCATATATATAACTGTGTCGCTGAACCTTAAGACTTGAGATCACCGTGGCTTCCTACATAGGGAACACTATACTTTGGTATAGTAAAAAATCACTTTTAATCGGGAGATCGTAAAGTCTATGATTGGGTATGATGGAATTTATGTAGAGGAAGATAGATAATTAAGATGAAATTTATCCTTCTAATTAATTGAGAGATATATATGGACCTCTCGATGAGTGAGACTAAGAAATGTATAACCATACTCAAATGGAAAGGATTTCCATTTGTTCTGTCAGTCTGTTCAAAAATCGAGAAAATGATGGTCGAATAAAATGAGGATGATGTTTTCATGCCTCATAGACCTATATATTGTGTAGGGCTGTTCAATGGGGCCCAGGGCCCAGTTGGCCCTGTGTGGCCAGGTCATTTCGGGCCGGGCCAAGTCGAGCCTTGAGCAAGTTATAGGTCTGTACAGGCTCGGCCCGATATAAATGATTTTTCCAATTTCTTTATTTTCCTTTATTTGTTAAAAATATTAAATAATTTTATATAATATTTTTTTCCTTCATTTGACTCATGTAATAAATTAATTTTATAATTATAGTAGATACATTTTATTATTCCAATCTTTAATTTTATTTCAAAATTTAAATACATTTCTTAACTTAATATTATGTAAAAATAAATAATATATAATTGTTAAGTATTTATAATTTTGATAAATGCTACTATTTAAACCAATATTATTTCCTATAAGAATATATTTTAAATGAAACTAATTATATTTTTTATTAAAAAATTAAAGTAAGTTATTTTTTATTTTTTTTACTTTATATTTTTATATCGGGGTAAACCCGAGCTGGGTCAGGCTGCAAGCTAATTTTCTTGGCCCGTGGGTGTTCCGGGTTGGACATCCAACCAAAGTGATGCCCTGCTCGTCCCGACCCGTGAACACCCATAATATTGTGAGACAAAATGGATGTGATAGGGTCATACGATAGGTTGCATCGGATCACTGATCTCATATGATTTGAGTAGTTACAATGTTTTGTTAGAAGACACTTGTGATTTGTGGGTATAATAGTGTCATTGGCCCATAGCCAACATCATATGAACTTACAGGATCGCACACAATAACGGACCAACTCAAGTTAGATTGTCTAGATTCATTGAAACTAAAATGTGTCTAGATTCGATGAATTAACGTTTAATTTAAAGTGGAGGAATTTTATAAATATATTTGATATATCTTATAAAATTCGAAATATATATATGTTTGATATATTATATAAATTTGATATATTAAATATATATTTCAAAATATATATATCATTTATTTAATTTAAATGAATTAATTTTAAATTTAATTCTATGTGATAGTTTTAAATTTAAACTAATGTGAAATTTTGAATTTGATTTATATGATAAATTAAATTTAAATCTGATTCTGGATTTGAATGAGATAGTTAGTTTAGATTTAATTTATTAGATAGATTTAAATTTAAAATAATTTATTTAATTAAGATTTGATTTAATTCAAATAATTGATTTAAATTAATTAAATACTAAACCCTATCTATATATGATAGAGACTGGGGTTATATGATATACAGAATTAAGAAAGTCTCCTACCACACTAGAGAGAGTGAGCGGCCGTACACTTAGAGAGAGGAAGTGTACATAGATGTTCGCATTCTTCGTTCGTGTGGATACCGGTAGGGTAGCTGATATTTCTGAGATCCGATAGTAGAAGAAAAAGTTGAAAAGCTATGCATTAAAAGTAAAAATTCTTCTTTACATCTCAATTTAAGCACCATAGACAGATCCATAATAGAAATTCAGTTTTGTTATCTGCTGTGCATGTATGGAAATTCCCAACATTATTTTTGTAGTATAAATTAGCTAAGTCTTACCTCTTTCGTTGGGTTATTTTTAAATAAGTTAGTTATGAAGTGTGATAAGAGATTTGGGCTTAATTTCTTGTTAGTTATGACCCCGTAAACTTCTTACCTTAAAATTTATTTTTTTTTGGTCTAATGACTTGATCAGTCATTGATTTGATCTCAGTAACAATCTTTGACTCGATATATGAAAAGACTTAGTATTCACAATTATTAATTTATAAAAATCTATTCTGTATTATGGTAAGACAGAGTCATCAGATTATGGATTAATTCATTGACCAATTAAGAGTTTTGAATCAATCAGTGTCCATATTTCGCCTTTTGTCATATCTTCTAAAGTTTTATTAAATATAAGTGACTGAATCTCGCATGCTCTTCACAGAGAGGTAGAAATTTTTAAACCCCATATTGTTAAAAAGTGAGTATATGTGAGTATATATATGTTATATGAGTTTTGGATTGCCGTCTGCATTAGCTAGTTTTATTTAGATAGCCAAAAATAAATTGATTATAAGTGCCACTAATTTTTTTTTGTTGAAAAAAATACATTATTTTGCTGTCACGAAATTATCTGATCCATATATCTTTTTTCAATTTATTTTATTATCATAGACATAAACTGTTATCATACGAACAACTTACGCAAAATTGCTTATGTTGGATAGGACTCGAGATTCCGTCACATTCTACTAATTTTTGTCACACAAAAAAAAAAAGACTACATCATATAATTTTTAGGGAAAATTATATCTATATATAATGTAGGTATTAAAAAAATTTAGAATTTAAAATAAATGATATAAAAACATTTTAAAAATTAAAAGTAAATTTCACTCTTGAAAATAATTATAATTCTTAGAATTTTCTTTTATCTTATGAGGATCAATAATTATCCTATCAAAAAAGTCTTGTTTTTCATGTTATACATAAAACTTTAGATAAGCTATATACTATTAAAAAGCCAAATGACTTCTCATGCAACTGTCATTGATATATAGACATAAACATATATATAGATTTGTGACCTGCGTGTGTACATTGTAACATATATACTATTCATAAACGTTGTTTGTACGTTTGTATGTTAGTGTTTAGTAATCACCATGAATAATGATGGGCCAAGTGTACATTGTAAAATTCCTCGTCCTTACTCATAACACTAAGACATAAAAATCCGTAATTTCACTTAAAAAATAAAGCTTCTTAATGATGAGATGATGATTTTGACCCACGTTTGATCTTAATATTCCTTGTGGTCCTTATTATGGAAGTAATCTCTCTGCTACACTTTTTCGTACTCCCCCTTTGATGCTGAAACAAGTAAGAATTTTATAAAAACTTCAAAAAAAAAAAAAAGAAGAGTGAGGTCCACTTGTTTCAGCCATAATACAAAAAGGTTGTAAAAGGGTATCAGACAAAGATGAGCAGAGGATCCGCACCCCCTTATTATAAGCCACATTTCAAAAAAAATTTATGGTTCTAAATATTAGTTATAGTTAGGGGTACTCTTTCATGCATTAATTAAAAAAGCATGAAAGAAAGAAATGCTTGTTTGAATCAAACAATAGCATGCATCTTAATTAAGAAAGTATTTCACATGGAAGTTTTCTAAAAGGTAATATGAAAAGGTTGGGAAAAAGTTATTGCATGAAAGAACAAGGAAAATTCTCAACAACTAAACCATAACCAACATACTTGACCTCTAAGTCTACTATGAAGTATCTCTTCACTTTCACTTAAATTTTCTTTAGGACTTTTCTTGCTTTTTTTTTTGGGCTGAATTGTGTATTTCAATAATTCTATTCCGTGTTGATCCATAGCACTTTGAAAAAGAACAGCATTTATGAAATATTTGTATAAATACTATCTGCTAAGACATTTAGTTAATTATTAATATGTATCTAAGATGTTATCTTTTTGTGAATTAGGTAAGATATTTTTAATGTTTTTGTGTTTCTTTTTCAAAGACAGACAAGTTAAGCGCTAACAAAGAAATAATTTTGCAACTACACATTTAAGACATCAGTTTGTTACTGAAAGTAATAAGTTTTTTTTGTGCTTTCAATTTTACTTTATTTTTATTTTCTTTTTTTTTCAAATAAAATTATAATCTTTATATGTTTTTTTTCGGTTGGTTTTGCTTTCAATTTAGATTATTGCTCATACTTTTTAAAATTATGAATATAAAATATTTTTGTAAAAGTCCCAAAGAAAAATAGATACTTTTAAAATATTTCAAATCTTTCACGAATTTTATTTTTTATTTTAAGATCTTAAATATTATGTCTTTAGCCTACATATCGTTAAATTTCATCTTCTCTAATAAAAAACTATTGCTACTAGTGGGAAATAGTGAAGCACAAAGTACAAATTCAATATTCTGCTCCAAAAATAGAGTTCCGTAATAAATATATATTAAAATAATTAAATATATTTATATAACATTTTCTTTTAATAAATGAAACTGTTTTCCGTCTTATAAAAAAAATAATAATAAATGAAACACACGAAGTAGGCAAAATGGACAAGGTCTAAATTGGATGCACCACCATCAAGCAGATGAGTTCCACATATAGATGCCAGCGCCAGCTGTGGTAACACTGTTAGAAAGAAAACAAAAAAAAATTATAATAAAATAATAATCTTGTAATTACTAAATAGCATAACTCATTATTTTTTTTAGTAAGATGATCTAGTATCCAATTGTTACTACAAGTTCTAACAAATTTAGATTGAGTCATATTAGATTTAGATGGAAAAACTCTCTCAAAAATATTTTTTTATATTTATATGATCTCAAATATAAAATATCTTAAAATATTGTGTTTAAACATTCATAATGACAAATACCGATAGGTGATATAATTGATGATATTGATACTGAAAAATTAATAAAATAATATGATAATTTTAAAAGATACCACTACCAGATATAGGTGATGTTAGACGCAGTAATCTGGTGAGAGTGGCGAGTGATCAGGCCACCAACCCTGCTGGCTACCCTTCCAACCTTTTCCACAAAATTTCGTCGCTGACGAGTAACTTGAACGTCCACTTGATTGGTCCGATAAAAAAACTTCCAATTACAAAAAAAGCCTCCCGCTCCCCAACTTGGACTCAACCCCTCCACCCACCCCCTCCCTCCACGTGTCCCCATCCTCACCCTCCATTCCCATGACCATCCGACGCTCCCTCTTTCTTCTCAACTAACCCCTCGGCTTACCCACCACTCACTCAATGTCCACCCCCCTCCTTCTCTCAGTCTATATATATTCCTATGCTTTCTTCTTCTTCTTCCTCAAGAAAATAAATCCACCATTTTCCTTCGCCATTTTCTTCCTTTACCACCAATCAAATCCTTATATCCTTCGCTTTTGATTCGTTACAGCTTATCATTTCCCTCGTTGCGATGGAGTTTTCTAAGGTCAATGGCAATCATCACGCCGCCTTGGAGCTTTGTAATGGCGGTGGCGCTATCTGTAATGGTGATCCTCTGAACTGGGGACTGGCGGCGGAGTCTCTGAAGGGGAGCCATTTGGACGAGGTGAAGAGGATGGTGGAGGAGTACCGGAAGCCGGCAGTGCGCCTAGCCGGCAAGTCCCTCACGATATCGCAGGTGGCGGCCGTTGCTAATCACGAAGCCGGCGTGGCGGTGGAGCTGTCAGAGGAGGCTCGTGCCGGCGTAAAGGCCAGCAGCGATTGGGTCATGGAAAGCATGAGCAAAGGCACTGACAGTTATGGAGTCACCACTGGCTTCGGAGCCACCTCACACAGGAGAACCAAAGAGGGTGGGGCCCTGCAGAAGGAGCTAATCAGGTAATTGAAAAATTCATTATTTCATCAGTTTTGCCCGTTTTTTACTGTTTTTGAAAAATTTAATTAATTAAAAATATTTTATTTAATGTGTTGTTTAAGATTTTGGTATAAAAATTAAGAAAAATAATAAATAATTTAATGCATGATGTAATTTTATCAATTTATTCTTAATTTTTTTGTCAGACTAAATTACTCTTAATCATTATTCTCATTTTAATAGTAAGGAATGAATATAGAGTAATATTAAATTACAAAAAAATCATTACATATTATTAATTTCTTAGGAATACAATTAAAAATAAAAAAATTAATTTTCTAAACTAAAAAATAAAATAAAACATTTAAAATAAATAAAAAAAAAAAGATAAAATGGGACAAAAGAGTAATAATCAACTAATTTAAAAAGTCTCTTGGGAGGAGAGTATATTATTACCTGAACAAAAATTGGGGGGAAAATTGGAAAAAGAGGTGTCACTGTACTATCAATTTATAGATGAAGTTTGTGGAAGGGCTTTTGAAATTACCATGTGGTCCTTATCGTCTAATTATGATGAGAGTATAGGGGAAGCGATTTTGATTTAGTTTGTGTATGAAAAGTTAGGTAAGATATTCATTGTCACATTAATTAATATATCTCTTAATTTAAAGAAAAATGTTGGGTTTACTTGAAAGAAAGATCATTAATCAGAGCGATCAGTAATATTTTATATTATAATTAATACCACTCTCTCAAGACATCACATATGTTGTCTCACGGAGACCAGATGATGCCCACCTCGAATATTAAAAAATTCTGATTTATTTTTTCAGGGGGAACTAATTTGAATAAAAATCAATAAAAAATATATGAAATATAAATGGGAAATATGAAAGGAAAAAGATACTTAAGGACCATAAAAAAACTTTCCCACAAAGGACTCCCTAGTCCTACTGGTGTAATAGGAAGCCCATTTAAGCATGGTACGAACGAAGCTTACCTCTTAATGTCCAAGTGAAAATCTTTTATGGGGAATATTTTTTTCATAAGTCCTCATTTATCTTTTGCCTTAGGGTGTGTTTATTATGTATAAGTGATTATGAGGATAAGTGATTATTCATAAGTGATTATGTTAAAAGTGATTTGTGTTTGAATATTTTTACCTCATAAGTGATTTTAAGAAAAGAAATGTGTTTGGATAGTGGAGTTTAAGAGATTATTGGGTAGATAATGAGAAGAAAAAAATGAAATAAGTGATTATGGGTGAATAAGTGATTATCATAAGCTGAAAAAATCAGTTTCTTCCATAAGCACTTATTTGAGGGATAAGTGCTTATTGAAAAGCTGTTTCCATTTGACAACTTCACCACATAAGTACTTATGGATCCCCATAAGTACTTATTTATTGTATCCAAACAGGCTATTTTACAAAATTGAACAAGTTTAAAGGACTTCCATGTGGATAAAGCAAACGAAATGATACCAGCTTTTAATTGATACGTGGGTGGGTCCCAAATCAATACAGTATGTCTTTTTTTTTTTTTGTGGCCGGAATACAGTATGTCTTTAGATATTGCCCAATGGGCAGAACATTAATGACTAGGGAGTAACCGATATTATGGTTATTGGCACCGCATCTTCATGCCGGCTCCAGATTCTGTCCACTTAATCGAAGAGAACAAATTATATATGTATGTATATAATGACTTAAGTGGCCAAAAAAAAAAGTATATAATGACTTACTAGTTTAGTAGAGTTTGTTTATGAGGAATAGTCAATAAATTTTTTTAAATTAAATTAAATAATTGTTTGCTATAGGATTATGAATTGAAAGAAAGAGGAAATGTAATGTTATAAGAAAAGGTCTTCATATTATATTTTAATTGGTTAAATTATTTTATTGATGTTCATAGGTTTATTTTTATTTTGAATTTGATAATTATAATTTGAGAATTTATAATTAAGTCTTATAATTTTTTTAAAAAAAATTCAATTTAGTTTCGTTTATTAAATCTCTTATGATACTATTTGAATACTACTAAAAATTTCTCATCTTGACATTTTGAATCTGTGTTTTAAATTTAATGGCAAACTTGAAAAATTGAATGAAAATTTAGAAGTAATGAAGCAATTTTAACTTATACTTTCATGAGAGAATATAATAACAAATACAAAAATATCTTCACATAAATTTTATCCTCTTTAAGAGAGAACTTTCTGAAAGAGTCAACATGCAGAACAAAATGAGTACTCCAACATTTCTTTTTAATGAAACCAGAATTGAATTCTGGCTAATTCTAGTCAAACTTATCCAACATGTTTTTTCTTAACACTCATCTCTTACAAAATTTCGTTACTGCTGCAGATTCTTGAATGCTGGAATCTTTGGCAATGGCACAGAATCCTGTCAAACTTTGCCTCACACAGCCACAAGAGCAGCCATGCTGGTCAGAATCAACACTCTTCTTCAAGGGTACTCAGGGATCAGATTTGAGATCTTGGAAGCCATAACCAAGTTTCTCAACCATAACATAACCCCATGCCTCCCTCTCAGGGGCACAATCACTGCTTCTGGTGACCTCGTACCTCTGTCTTACGTTGTCGGCCTCTTGATTGGCCGACCCAACTCCAAATCCGTTGGTCCTGATGGCAAATTCCTCTCTGCTCAAGAGGCCTTTGAACTTGCTGGAATCCATGGAGGTTTCTTTGAACTGCAACCAAAGGAGGGTCTGGCTCTCGTTAATGGTACTGCAGTAGGATCTGGTTTGGCTTCCATGGTTATGTTTGAGGCAAACATTCTGGGTGTTCTGTCGGAAGTGTTGTCTGCAATTTTCGCCGAGGTTATGCAGGGGAAGCCTGAGTTCACAGACCACCTGACACATAAACTGAAGCACCACCCTGGCCAGATTGAGGCTGCAGCTATAATGGAACACATTTTAGATGGAAGCTCTTACGTTAAATCAGCACAGAAGCTTCATGAGATTGATCCTCTTCAGAAGCCAAAACAAGACAGGTATGCTCTAAGAACATCTCCTCAATGGCTTGGACCTCAGATTGAAGTGATCAGGCAAGCCACCAAGATGATCGAGAGAGAGATCAACTCTGTGAACGACAACCCATTAATTGACGTTTCAAGGAGCAAGGCACTTCATGGAGGAAACTTCCAGGGCACCCCAATTGGTGTTTCAATGGACAACACTCGGTTGGCCCTTGCCTCCGTTGGAAAACTCATGTTTGCTCAATTCTCTGAGCTTGTGAATGACCTTTACAACAATGGGTTGCCTTCAAATCTCTCTGCAAGCCGAAACCCGAGCTTGGATTACGGCTTTAAAGGAGCTGAAATCGCCATGGCTTCCTACTGCTCAGAGCTTCAGTTCCTTGCCAACCCTGTCACAAACCATGTTCAGAGTGCAGAGCAACACAACCAAGACGTGAACTCTCTGGGACTAATTTCCTCAAGAAAAACAGCTGAAGCAGTGGAGATACTGAAGCTCATGTCGGCCACTTTCTTAGTTGCATTATGCCAAGCCATTGATCTGAGGCATTTGGAAGAGAACCTCAAGAACACTGTGAAGAACACAGTGAACCAAGTGGCCAAGAGGGTCCTAACAACCGGCGTCAATGGCGAATTACACGCTTCAAGATTCTGCGAGAAGGACTTGATCAAAGCGGTGGACCGTGAGCATTTGTTTGCTTACATTGATGATCCTTGCAGTGGAACATACCCATTAATGCAGAAGCTGAGACAGGTCCTGGTTGATCACGCCTTAGAAAATGGTAAAAGGGAGAAGAACTCAAGCACCTCCATTTTCCTCAAGATCTCAGCTTTTGAGGAAGAGCTCAAGACCCTTTTGCCCAAAGAAGTAGAAAGTGCAAGGAATGAGATTGAGAATGGAAACCCTGCAATTCCAAACAGAATCAAGGAATGCAGGTCCTACCCATTGTACAGATTTGTGAGGGAGGAACTGGGTACTGGTCTGCTAACAGGTGAGAAAGTGAGGTCACCCGGTGAAGAATTTGACATGGTCTTCTCTGCAATGTGTGGAGGAAAGTTGATTGATCCTTTGTTGGAGTGCCTGAAGGAGTGGAATGGTGCTCCTCTACCAATATGTTAGGATGGTGTCACCCTTAAATTTTCGTCTTTTTTTTTCTTAAGTGAATTTTATTAATATTATTTTTCCCTTGTGCTGTATGCTTATATAGAGCTGCTGAACAGGTATTTCAAAATGTGATAATAGCATTACTGTATCCCTCATTGTTCATTTGTTCTTTGTTGCCTGAACCTCAATTTTCTTTTCAAACCATTGTAATTTAGACGTGAATAGAAAACCTGTTTTTATTTAAAAAAACTAGGAGTATTCCCAATCCAGACAAGAACTAATCTTTTTTATACTGGAGGTAATGAATAGTGTAAGTTTACTTTATATATAAAAGTTAGTAATTAAATCTCCAATTACTTTTTTAAAAAATGAGAGCCCCAACCACATACACCAACCTAAATTAGTTTTCAAGCAAATCTTAAAAATTAAATAATTGGTTGAGGTTTGAGGATTATGGATATATATTGAAATGGACACATCGTATGAAGCCCAGGAGATGTGACAAGCAATCGGTGGCAAAGTTTTAAAAAAGATACAAATATTATAATATATAATTTATTATTTATTCTCCATATTATGTTTGAATTTATGTAAAAGTCTCTATCCATTGAAGTTTGAAAATGGTATGTAGGGTGAGAGGTTTGACGTGCAGGAAAGGTGTGTGTTGGTGCCAATGATGTCCGCCCTTCCTTCTCTGGGTAGTTGTAGGTGGTAGGTGATTCTCGTGTTCTCCGACTCATAAACGTGTATGCATGAGAAACATATATATGTGCGTGTGTGTGTGTGTATATATATATATATATATATATGAAAGCAACAAGCGGACATTTTAATAGTTTTAGCTCCTCATATATGCAATGCAAGGTTAGTGAAATTTGATTCTTTATTATTTTTTATTGGATTTTATATATAATATTTTATAAAATCATTTTCAATTTAATTCTTCATAAATCTAGTATATCTCAAATTTTCTTTCCTGTCAAGTGACACCGTTGTTCACTTGGTAAGAATTTAACCCAATTCCCACATAGTTGCTTGTTCAAATTCTGGTAGAATCTTCTTAATAATAAATACTTCCTCAAATTTCAAATATAAGAGATGAATATCTAATTCATATAGAAGGATGGTAATTAAAAATAGTTAATCCTTTTAAATATATGTCAAAATGAAAACATCATCACAAAATGCTTTAAATTAATATATATACCACTAAATTTCTACCTCATATGAAAATATTAAGTTACATTTAATAAGGAGTATGATTGAAAATTAAATAAATAAATGTAAGGAACAAACCATATTTGTTCATTAAAATTTTTGGATAAAAAAAGATTCAGATTTATTTGTTGTATTTAAAATCAGAGGTAATAACTTGTAAGTATCTTTGTAATGTTGTTTGAGTGAAGAAGTTTACTTTAGCTACATTGAGCTCCAAGACTAAACTTACCTAAAATCTAATGTCACCAAAAGAAGTCATTGTCAACAGTATAGATATGTAAATCTATTGTATATAAAATTAATAAATGCAATAATACAAAATGCTCTGGATAACTATCGTTTAGTCAAGTAAGTTGATTGCTAATTTTTTTTGCCAAAAAAGTTTATCGTTAATTAATTAATTTTGGATAAACTAACGTACACAAGGATACTATTGACTATAATTTCATTTGTGATAAGTCAAATATACTTGGAGAAGACTGAAAAATATTTTATAAGTGGGAACCAAATTGGAAATTTAATTTTATGAAAAACTAAATTAAAAAAAATTTCTCGAACGTGAGTTGACAGTCAAATAAAAAGTAAAGAAAATAATTACATACCGTAGATGAGTTTGAATATTGAAGAGAGCACTGTTCTGGTCACAGAGAGAGAGAGAGAGAGAGAGGGAGAGAGGGAGAGAGAGCAGTGTTGGGAGGTGATGTTAAAATCGTTGAGGATATGAAAGTTTTGGCCAGATTCATTAATACTACAACACACTTGCTTTGATGACCAAAATTTTCTCTCGTCTTATTTCCCCCTCATTTAAAAGATGGTTAAGCATATATATTATCAATTATTATTATTATTAAACCATGTGTCTCAATTCAAACTCTAATCAAGTTAATATTGTCGAAGTAATTATTTGCTTATAAAATCATAACTTGGCAGTTTTCTTTTCTTTTGTTTTTTCTTTTTTGTGTGTATTAAGAATATCCTCCAACTGACAATTAAAAATTAATACCTTCAACGTGTAGTGGTCACCAAAATATCTATGTTTTTTTTTTTCCAACCACTCATAAAATATGTATGATAGAATTGGCTTAAAAATTGGAAAGAGTTTTTGTGTGGGCTTTCCAACATTGCAATTATATTTTGGGCATCACCAACTCAGATCTTAATGGGCTCCAAAGTATCGGCCCTGCATCTAAACCCAATCCATCAAATATCTTTTGTATCAAAATCCAAAACTCGAATGTCCAAAACAAAAAACGAATTCAAAACTCCCATTCTCTCACACGCACAAAAATATATGCCAGCCACTTGACCTGTCTTGAACAACTCCAGTCTAGCTCATTTCATATGGATGTGTTGTCATGAGTAACATATTTTAATTTTTTATTTTAAGTATTGATATAGGTTATATATATATTTAACAAGTGTTTAATTTAATTTTACAAATATATATATTTATAATGTAATTATATATGTATATTTAAAAAAAGATGATGATAAGATCTTTTTTTTTTTTTTATAAAAATGACAGGATCTTTTGGGTGAACTATGATAAAAAAAAAATAATTTAAAAAAACCAATAAATTAGTTCAATATTTCAATTTGTCTCTTTGTATGTTATATCGGTAACTAGATGTCAGCCCTATGTATTAGATAGAATTCTAAAATATAAGTTGTATTATTTATTACTTCTACTTGTTATATATTTTATATTATATGTATAGTTAAACTAATAACAAATACCTAACAAATTTTATGTAAATTGTATCTAATATTAAATTAATTACCTTCTAATTATCTATATGCCATGGGACTTGGGAGTATATGTCATCAATATTTCTATTATTATTATTATTATTATTATTATTATAGT
Source organism: Adenanthera pavonina (assembly GCA_026686845.1). NCBI lineage: Eukaryota > Viridiplantae > Streptophyta > Magnoliopsida > Fabales > Fabaceae > Adenanthera > Adenanthera pavonina. The sequence goes on along the minus strand of JAIVEN010000001.1, from coordinate 42,765,054 downwards.
AAAATATAATTACATTCCCTCTGTTTTAATTTAATTATAGATAATACCTTTCTATTTTGAAAATATACATATACCTCATCTCTAAAATCAAAATTTATGTTACAAAAACCTCCCTTATATTTTTAAGGTTTTATTTTCATCTACCTAATCATTAATTGACCATTAAAACATATTATTAATCTTTTTATTGGACCAAAATATCCCTCTTAAGCAAACAATATATACGAATCATTGCCAAAAAATATTAATACATATATTTTTATTCTGAGAATTTTTTATCATGCTATAAATTTATTAGTTTTATCATATTATAAAGTTGATTAATTTTATGACTTTAAAATTTTTAACACATATGTTTAAAATTTTTATTTAATATTTTTCCTAAATACATACATTGGTTCAAAAGTCTAAAAAACATGTATATTTTAAATTTTTCACCAAATTATAAAAAAGATATAAGTTTGCATTACAATTTTTAAACACACTTAGTTAAACGTATATTTTGTGAAAAAATTAGTTAAAAATTTGAATCAAGTTTTTTATGTTTTCTTTAAATGAAAATTACTTAAGATAAATAAAATTTAAGAATTTATTATTAAATATTTTTTTAGCGGTAGAAGATTTATGATTGAGGGGTAAATTAGTAAATATAAATTAATTTAGTATAAATTTTAATTAGTAAACATCATTTTAGAGTCTTTTAAAAATGTTCCTAACGGTGTTAACAAAGTGGACTAACGTGTATTTTTTATAATAGATAGGAGGTTTCTAATATTAAAGTAAAATAGAAAGATGGTCATGTATTTTACTCCTATTATCATAAACAATGAACTATTTATAAATTATAAACCCTTAGAAGTATTTCCGGAACTAAGGAAACTAATCCCTCATTGGATAGGGATAAAGATCATAAAGCATTTATAAATTATAAGTGTGAGGAAAAGTCACTTGTCAAATTAGTTTTGGAGGGAAAAGTGTATGAATCTAGCAGCAAACACAAACATTTTGTCTCAATTCGAACTCTGAGAAATGGATGAGGATAGTTAATATTGTCTTCTTGGTCTAGCATGCACGTCAAGAGACAAAATATCTCTTATTTTTCTTTTTGGGCCACCGACAAAATATCTATTATCGATTGGCTTATGAAAATGGACAGAGTTCTGCGTGGGCTTTCCAAAATTGCCTCCAAAGTATGGGCCCTGCATTTAAACCTAATCTATTCACTCTACCTTTTCCATCAAAATTCAAAACTTCCATTCAGACCCCACACACACACACACAGAAATTTATATATACTAGTCACCTGATCAATCTTGAACAGCTCCGGTCGATCTCATTTTATATGGATGTGTTGTCATAAGTACACTATTTTATTTTATTTTATTTTTAAGTGAATGATATGGGGTTTATATACTTCCTCCTATCTTAATTATTATCTTAATTATAAAGATTCTTTTAGAAGCTTTGCATAGTCTTCAATATATAAAACCCTGCATACTTCCCAATGCACATTAATTCTTTTTTTTTTTTTTCCTAAATGCCTTTGATTAAACACTCTCATGAATATGTTAAGAGTTGAATAAGGGTAAATTAAGAAAGTTACTGAATTTTTTTACAAATTTATTAACCTTAACAATTTTAACTAATTTCCTTATTCTTTGTAATTTAGTCTAATAGCTCTCATAATAAGGGCCAAAAGGAGTATAAATCATGTCTGGATTATTAAATGTTTTTTTATATATACCCCTTATTAATTAAACAATCAGAGAGAGAAAGAGATTACATAAAAGATTAAATTTATTTAATTATGGGAAAATTTAAAATATAAATTAAACTAAAGACAAATTTAAGGGGTTTAACAACTTTTTCTTAATATCCATGAGGTAGTTAAAAGTAACTTATATTTCAGATTAGAAATAATATTATGTACATTATAACATGTGTTTTAATTTATTTTGACGAAAATATACATTTATAATGTAATTAAATATGTATATTTAAAAAGATGATAAGAAGATATATCTGGGCCAACAATAATAATAAAATATTTGTTTAAAAAGAAAAATCAACACATTAGTTCAGTCTTTCAATAAAGTCTCTCGGTATAACTTGAAGTGCCTCTATATTTGACAGTTTTGAGAAATGAGCTGTATTTTTCATTACCTATTAATAGTTTAACTTACTATAAATTTTATATTATATATTGATATTGATGTGCATGGTTATACTAGTAACAAATACCTAATGAATTTTAGATAAATTATATATGATATTAAATTCAAAAGAGAATATTTTTTAAAAATTATTTTACATTTTTATATATGCACAATAATTGTAGTTATAAACTTATTTCTTAATGAAACTAATCCTATTTTCCTTTCATCAATTATACTAATGGTCTAATCGATTCTTTTTAAATAATTTGAATCAGACTAGAAAATTGAAAGATGGATATAAAAATTAACATGGGAATTACAATGGAATAAAATGATGCCCATATATCCCATATAACTTTTTGGAGTTACAACCATGATCAAGCTGTCTTCGATCGATAATAATAAAAATTTAAGTACGTAGCATATCTTACGGTACATTTTGTACAAATTTGTACCCCTATACTTTAATTATTGTGAATGAGTTTGCATAATATTCCTCCCCTTTTGGTTCTATATTACCCTCAGTGGTGCGTGTTCCCAAACATGGAACAAACGTAATAACTTTCTGTGTTTTATTAGACATATTCAATGTCTTTGTTCACGTGGTCCTCTTATTGAAATCACACAATAACACAAATATATTAACCCTATTTAATTTGTACTCTAATAAATTCCGTGTCGTTATGTATTTGAGAATCGTTTTTTTCCAGGATATGTATAGTACCCTTGTCTTGTTCCCTCCTGTCCCCCCTTTCATCAGTGCATTGTTGAACTCAGAAGTTAATGATTGCTAATAAGCTTTAAAGTAGTAAGTATTGTTCTTGATTTTGTTATAATGCTCTCTTTTAAAATATTAACACATGAATGAAGAAATCTTTTGAAAAAAGTCATTAATAATATAGGCATAATTGAGGGTATTATAGAATTCTTAGTTATAGATCTTGTGTGGAGTTCAAAAGAAAGTAACACAAAAAAAAAAGGAAAAAATTGTCCACGAATTATGTTTTAGTTTATCAACTTTACAATTCTTAGATTCTGTCATTAAAAAAAAAACTTAGTTGTGTAGGCAATAAACAAAAAATTGAAAAATCATGTTATATATATATTCTTCATGACTTAGTAAAAAGATAGCAAGTGGTTATGTTTCAATTATCATCTTTTGTGTTTAGAATAAATCTAGTTTGAAAGGGTTTACCTTTTACTTTTCATACTCTAAGGGAGATTAATCCATGTCTCTTATCACAACAAAAAAGAAAAGTGAAAAGTTACAATTGAATAATAAAAATAATAACAATATATAATAGATATTACATATATTTTATTTTACACGACAGAAAAAGTCTTTCTTCTGATGCCTAAGATTTTGTCTTCACCATTGGCACAAACCTTTGGAGTTGCCAATAATAGTGTTGGATACATAGAACACAAATCATATAATCCAATAAAGGTACAAGATGTACGGGGAATCACATGTTCCAATCTTAATGATCATGGACTTAACTATGATCAAGAATTGAAAACTAAAGCAAGATTAATTGAAGCTCAAGGAAAGAGCCTCTGATGTTTTACAATGGCAACATTGTGAAGGATGCTTAGGAAAATTCTCTCACTGCAAGGAATGTGTAGTCTATTAGATGCATTAATGCTGAATCCAAATGCATCTTCTGCATCATCCAGCAACGCTTTGAACAAAGGATGGTTCACCACTGAAACCCTAATCACATATCTCTTGCAATTCTCACCCACGTACACGACCACGTGACCTCTCGGCACATCTTTTGGTATGTTTCCCTCTTCTTCAAAGCAGCAAAACCTATCCCATTTCCAGACTCTATCACTTACCTTTCTCAATCTACGAAGTTCTCTAAAACAGCTGCTGAAAAGCTTTCCCTTCATCTTCATCATATCATTAACTGATAGCAGCAGCAGAACCAGAAGAAGAAGAAGACGAGATCACAGTTTTGCGAGGTACTAAGGGAGAAGAATAAAGAGTTTGAGAAGTTATATAGAATCAGTGGCTAAGTACAAAAGGACAAGAACATGATATTTTTTTTAACCATTTAAAAGAAACACAGCCGTGCATGCATGATCTGGTCGCTTGAGTATAACTTGTACATGAATTTTATTAATATATATTAAACCATGTTATCAGTCTCATTAACAAAAGTACAATAGCTGCACATTTGTTATATAACTCAGTATTACACTGATGATCTTCGAAAAAAAGTATTACACTGCTGATTAAGGAATTTTATAACAGTATATATATATGGTACTTAAGTACGCACACAGATGTGTGCGTGTGTGTATATATATTACGTGGCCAAGTTGAACAAATCAAAGTAGTTAGCATGTTGTCTTGTTTATGCTAGGAAAAAGAGGAACACGACAGCAAGAATATATATGATTTGAAAGTACAAGTTGTGATTCGTCTTTGGTTTTCTAACAAACAATAATTTTTGGTGTTTCATATTAATTATCCAGGTAACTTCATATATATAATCTTCTTTCCATCATGACTCAAACTAGCTGCATGCTTAGGGGTCATACTTATATTGATATATTATTATTAAGTAGTTTTCTTTTTATTTAGTATTCGGAGTAGTGAGAGCAAATTTTGTCTGATGCAGATTATATTGACAGAAATGAACTAAAGGAACAAGGTTGCATGCATGAATGAATAGATATGGATAGAAGAAGAGAAAATATGTATTTATGGGAAATTAAATAAATAAAGAGCCAACAGATTTAAGTGTTTCCTAAGTGGTTTGAAAGAAGAGATCTCCATTGTGACACATATTCTTTTGTTTAAGAGCCAACAGAATTGCAGGAACATTGATGGCTTTAATTAATTAATTATCTCAATCATTCATTGTTTTTGTATATATGGATGGGGGTTGGCAAGTCTCTCTCTCAAATTTGTATAATATCTTCTTGTTTTGGAAGGGCATGGCCCAATCTTTTATTAAACACATAATATATGAAATATTTTTGTTTAGATTTGTATGTTTTTTAACATAGAGATTTAGGGCCGGTTTGTTTAAAGTTTTTAAAACGTGATTTTTAAATTATTTAAAAAAATGATTAATTGTTTAGAGATTTTAAAAAAAATAGAAATTATTTTGTGTTTAGTTAGAATAAAAAATTTTTTTTTAAATTATTTAAAAAATAAAGGAAAAAAGAATTTATATTATAATATTTTCATGGGGTTAAATATTGTTATTTTTGTAATTTTTAAAGTTATTTTATTATACCTTTGCCTCTTTTGTATTTTTTTTTTTTTATCTACCACAACTACTTCTTTCCAAAAGCCACTTAAATAGCTCCTCAAATTAATCAGAAAACTATTTTTTTTTCAAATTTTGATTATTTTTAAAAATTTAAACAAATATCCTAAAAAAATTTTGAAAGTATTTTTTATATAAAAAATGATTTTCACATAAAAAAACTAAAACAAACGGGTTCTTAGATTTGATGGGGGATTGCTTTTCTCTCTTGATCATAATATCAAAGAAATTTTAGATTCATATCTATCCGTAATAAAGGTTGTGTATTGTGCTATCTTCTTCTTTTTTTCTAAAAAAAAAGTTATATATATAATACATATCAATATAAATATATATATATAATAAAGATCATATTAAATTGCAATTTTTATTAATTATAAACAGTGTAACTTATCATCCTCTCAAATTCCGTATAGTACACGGGACCACATCTAATTTGTTAAGCATATATAGGAAAAAGGATCATGACATAATTAAACATATGATCTTGCTAATTTTTAATTTCTTAATCATTTCATCAATTACCTGAACTTGTTTAGATGATGGCATGTGCTTTTATTGATAAAGAGAAAATTTGAGGTTTCTTCTTCAACTTTATATCTCATGATTTTTTTTTTAAAATCTCTATTTGAAGATATGTTAAATAAATTAACAATAACATATATATCTTAAAACATTCTTGCTCGTCTCTCACATTCCACAGTTTTTTTTGGTAGTAACACTCCACACTTTCTCTTTCCTGATTGGTGTTTATTTTAAATTTTCTTAATTCTTAGTTTTTAAACTATTGTAAATAGTAAAGAAAAAGAAAATGCTTTTAAAATAATTAAAAAAATGTGACGAGAATTTTTTCTTTTTTATATTCAAAACAGAGAAGATATTTTTGGAAACAAAAATCATCAGATTCCCTCTAACACGTGCATGACGCTTCACCTAAAAAATTAATAATTAAAAAAATTAAAGAGAAAAATAAGGCTTCACCTACTAAACCAAAGTCAATAAATTAAAATATATATATATATATATATGAGAATTCTTTATTATGTCATTAGAAGTCATTAGAAAACTAATTCTGCTAACCTCACTTAAATCAACCGTAAATAATGATATGGAGGCTAAGTTCTCAGGACTTTTTTTAATCAGAAATTTATAATTTTGTTATATTTTTCCCACAATTTTGTTACACTGCCTCTTATCCTTAATATAAGACCCTTTTAACTGAATCACGCGGATTAAGAATTGAAATTAAAACTAATTAACTATCTCGATTTTTCTGAAATTTTCAATATTTTTTTAAAATTATCCTTATTTAATTTCTCTCTTTTTCTCTTTAGATACATTAAATAGGGATATTTTTCTAGAAATATATAATAAATACTACCTCATATATTGTAAATGGTCTTATATTTAGGATCAGGGTAAAAGATCCTATATATAAGACTGGAGGTAGTATGTTTTTTTCTTGACCCTAGTTATTGGAACCGGCCAAAACTAATAATAAATTCTTTCTTTTATTAAAATATTCACTTTTATGTTACCCATACTAGATGATAATAACTTTAATCAAGTTGTGGTTGATAAAGATTTTTATCCTTGTGTATAGAATAAATTTAGTTAGGAGGCGTTAATTCATTACTTTTTTTATCCCAAAAAAATTAGCTGTTGTTAACTAGAGGTATTCATAGTTCATGACCAAAAAAAAAAAGCTTTAGTTATAATATTTGTTTTTGTTTTTGCTACAAACAGAAATATTCCTTCATAAGACAGAAAATAACACCAAAGTTTATACAAAGTCAGCCTATACCCTCGCTAGCGGGCACGTGATCACTACTAAGAACAGAAGCTAAGGAAGATGAAGGGTTTGAAATATTAGGTTTTGTTCTCAGCTAAGATAAGCCCGCTTGACCGATCATAGTTCATACTGAAAGCCTAACGTAATACTATAATTTTTTTTAGAAAAAATAACGTAATATGATTTGTAATTACGTGTCTGCCATCATATGATTTTTCAAGTCTACTATCAGAGTTTATTAATATAAAAATTTTCATTTTGAAGAAATGGAGGCTCCACTTGCATATTAAAATTGATTGAATTCATAAAAAAATCATCTTTATAATTTAAATAAAAGGAAATGCACCTTCTGATATATAATTGATGAAACGTAAGAAATTATTCATTCAATAATTTCGTGGGAGTGGGATCCATCCCATAAATTCCTCTCTATCCAACCTAAAAGTTGTTGACAAAAAAAAAAGACCTAAGACAAATTTAAATATTAAAAACTTATTATTAACAAATTTAAATATACAGCGATACAGGATTTTTTTAGAAAAATATTTTCCTAATATTTTACTGAGTTCCTTGCTTCAGAGTATCTCTTCATTTTTCATTTTATTTATACAATTTTTTCTTTTCCGAAATTACAAATTCTCATTGAAACATTTAATTTAATTTAAATAAATTAATAAAGTGTTTGTGCAAATTTGATGGGATCCGATCAATAACAGAATGGCGGTTGGATGTCTAATCATGTTTGCCACTTGCTCGTTTTTTCCTATTTTGTCTCTTCCCATGTCATCTTCATACATATATAAATATAAATAAACTATGAAAGTAAATTATTATCCGTACTTCATAATGGAATCTTTCAAATATTATAAGAGTATCTTCATTCAAAGATAATAAGTTTAGAATATTTCTATAATCTCAAGAAGATTATTAGACTAGAACTTCGTCAAACATAAATGATAACGTAAAAAAAAATCAATACCAGTTTATTTTATAAATTTTAAAAAAATTAATCTTTTAAATTCATAAGAATAATTCATGGATGCTGCAACAGCAATAAACTATATGAAAGCATGTAAATGTAATAACGGCAATTGATTTAAGTCGTTGGGTGATTAGGTTTTTTTAAAAAAAAAATCATGTAGTAGTAAGGAGAACAAAATTTAAGATTTTATTTTAGGAGCTGTTAAAATATTGGGGAGAAATTCTTTAGGGCATTCAGTCTACCCTACACCAAATCCAGAAAAACTGAACTTCGATGAAAATCATGTTATATTATTGATCCATAATCATGAAGCAATTGGTATTACTTTCAGGGAAAGCAAAAACCTCAAGAACAATCATGACCTATAACAGAGGTCGAAGGAAACAGCAGAAATGGAGGATCCCAGGCATACGAGAAACTAACAGAAGAGAAGGCCTTTAAGGGATTGCCGTTAATGAGCAGACAGCTATCTCCTTGCTTGGCGAAGATCGAAGGATCCACTGATTCAGAGCTCTGAAATCCCTTACACGATAACTTTATTTGGCTCTGCGAACACGAACAATTGTTGATCACAGTCACTTGCCACTCCGGCTGGCCCTGTACTTCTCTCCCACTTCGCACTGTTCCTATGTTTATGTTGTTCAGAGAACAGTCGCAAGAACCTGCATGTTTTTTTTTTTCCCTTCTGTTTGGTTAGTCAGAAAATTTCTGAGAAAGTGAAGGAAGGAATTGAAGAAAGAGTGACTGTTGATGATCGTACCGTGGATGATGATGAAGGAGAAGAAGAAGGTGAGTGGTATGAGAGAATTCCAGAGGATGATGGCTGCCATTTTTCCTTTCGTTTTCTTTCTTGCTTCGGATTGATTGATCACAATGGCTTGATTGTCTCCTTAAATGGATAGTCAATAAGAGTGTTCTGTTTTTTCCTTTATGGCTTTCTCTTTCCTTCTTTTTCTTGGTTTCAAGAAATTTTGGCTAATCACGCACCTTATTTAATGAGATTTATTTCTGATGACTCTAAATAAGGTGTCCCTCGCTAATGAGCGATGGGTTTGGTTGATTTTTTTTTCCTCTTAAATCATTTTTATTAAAAAGAAAATTATTGCGCACAAATATCTTTACTCATGATCCTTTTTTTTATTTTGTATTTTTAAACAAAAAATAAAATCATTTTTTAACCAATGAAAATCAGGCGGAATGAGCCAGCTTAGTATTTTCTTGTTTTCCAATTTTCTTTGTTGGTCTATTTGTGTACTCAGGATGATATGATACATGTTGAGAGTTATTTTTTATTGGGTCAAACAATACTTGAATTTAGCTGGTAATATCGGATATGAAATATCAAATGATTATATAAAAGAGCATGCTCTATCTTTTTTTTTTTTCATCTTTTTATTTTTTATTTTTTGCCAAATCTCTGTTTTTTCTCATTTTCAGAAATTTAAGTTAATCACACACAATATTAAATTAGATCTAAACCTAATGATATAGAATTAGATGTGCATCACATGATAAGGGATGAGTGCGTTTGATTGGTGTTCTCATGTACAAAATATGGAAAACTTGATAGGCACAACTACTTTTTTATACAGTTTTTTCTAATTTTTTTGTTTTAAAATAGCAAAAAGAAGAAAAAGATGAAGACCAATTTCTTTTATTGTTTCCTATTAACATTGTCTCACTCTTTGTAGGTTTAAATTAATGGCTTGGATTGCCTAAAGAAAAAGAAATCTGGATGATATAATCACTTTGCGTAATTGATGTGATTTAAACCTAATGACTCCCAATGAGATATCCTTAAAATAATGAAGGGTTTGATTTTATATCATCTCTAATCTCCACTTCCACTTCTGTTTTTTTTAAATATATTATTCTTTTCAATTACATGATAATTGGGTAAGATGTAGCGTATTTGTGAATGGGGGATGTCGCACAACCATGTAAGCTTTCATTCCTTTGAAGTTCAAGATATACTAATTGGCCAATTGGTAGAATTTTGACTGCCTAATAGCTTAGTGGCATTAGGTAATCCCAGGAGGGAGATCATAGAATCAAGTTCCATTATATAATGTTATATTGGATGTTTGAGTGTGTATATTGTAGTTATTCTTAGTAAAAAAAAAACTAGATTTTTTGACCCATTGCACGGAAAATTGCATGGAAAAACAAGAACATACAAAATATAAAATCCAAAATAAGCTATATAAGCATTTCCTCTATTTCATATTATAATGTAAAAAAATGAGATTTTTTATTTTATATTATAAGACAACATGGTTTTATTTACCAATTTTGCTTATTATTAATATAATATCTAGTATTGTAAACTATGTTGATTAATAATGTTTAATATGGGCAAAATAGTGATTTTAGGATTTTTTTAAGAATTTAATAATGTTATACATTTTTTTAATATGTGTGAAATCATATTTATTATCTTATAATATGAGATGAAATTAGTAACATCATAGTACTACTAAGAAGCCATATTTCTAAATTGACTTCCTATAAAATTTATATTATAACAGTAGATTGGTAAAAGTTCAAAAAAGAGAGAGAGAGAGAGAGAGAATGCTTTATTTTAAAAAAAGAAGATTTTCTTTAATGCAGATGAGGATGGCCTTGACCAAAAAACCAATGCAACTCGCTCCATGTCCTATAGATGTAACCTTGCTGATTATTATAGATTTTCACGTAAACAAAATAAGGATTCAGGTTCAATTTTTGTGGCTTCTCCTATTTAGAATCTAATTCAATTAGAATCACTAGTCAATTGTAATATCAAATATATTTAAAAAATGAAAAAAAAGAAGTGAAATAAAGTTAATATGATAGCTTCTGGATTTGGTAAGAACTCTTAGAAATGTGTGATGTATATGTTTTATTTCTGTAGATAAAATATGGACAATGTAGATCTTACTATTTTATTTTTATATTTTCAAATTAAAAAATTATCTTGTTTGTTGTGACCAAAACTAGAAGTATCCCGGCAAAGAGTAATGACTAATCTTTTTTGGGATGTAGAAGATATGTAGATTGATGTGTCTATTTTATACCTATAAAATATTTATATTTTGTATTTATTTTCATTCCAGAATATTGTGATTTGATGCTTTTTGGTATGATTTTGCATAATTTAAAGTATATTTATATCGTAGAAATATTCATGAAGATTTTGAGGTACATGGAGCCATAAAAAAAAAGGAAAAAAACATTGCATTACGAAGCAACCTGGTCTTTATTAATTCCCTCACCCACGGACGGGTGAGGAGGTGAAGGAGATTAGTGATTACGAGAGGACCCCAGCACTGAGTCCTAGAAGATAGCAACCACCCGACGCTGGGGGCCACGCAACAAGGGAAACGAGGACAAGTTCGAGCTGGCATCGGATGAAGGGAGAGTTAAATGACCCGGCACTGGGTCTGTTCGAAAGGTAGATTTAATTTTTACACAATTTTATGATTTATTGGGCTTTTATGGACTTATGAATTTTTCTTATAAAAGGAAACACGGTAGAATTATAAAAGAGATTCAGAAACGCACTCAAAAGTCAGAGACTATGGTTCAAAACGCATTTGGGAACAATTAGGAACATCTTATAAAGAGAGAGTAAGGAGATTTGAGAAGTATTAACGATATATTCATTTTTCTTTAATATAACTCTGTTTTCTTATTATTTTCACTATAATTTGAGATTTTAGTTTTGATTTGATTTCTAATTCTATGAATAGCTAAATTTCCTAATCAGAGATAGGGATGTAACCTGACTAAGATGGATTGAAGTTGTTTCTCTAATTAAAAATCTTTTGATTTGTTCTTCAAATTATATTTAATTTATTTTTTATTATATTTATCTTTTTTATTCATTCATGTGGATTTTATGTTTAATCATCATAGAATCTAATTAATGGGTAAATTTGATGGATTGAGAGGTAAAGAGTGAATCTAAAGTTAGAGAGATAAACATGAATAACTAATCTAGAGATAGAATTAGGAATTCATGGTGATATAAGTTGTAGTTTTCAAGATTTAACTAGGAACTTTAGTTGCGTAAGAGCGAATTGAATTCTAATTAAATAAGGACTAATGACCAAGAGATAATTATGATACTTTAGAAATAACAGTCACTGTAATTATGCAGAGTCTAACTAAGGAACATAATCTAATTATTCAATAAGATAAATCATGATTCCTTGACGCTTCTAGAACTGAATCAAAATTCAGACTTTGTTTTGTTTGCTATTTTTTTCTTTTTTAATTTGAGTTCTCAATTTGATTGTCACTTTTAGGACTAAAAGTTTGAACTGATAAATTTACTACTTCCCTTAAATTCGACCTTTAGAATACTCTGGAGACTTTTTATTACTACAATTGGTCCTGTATACTTCCAGCATCCCGATCATAGATCTTTCCCAACTAGATTTATTTTATATATGAAAACTGAAAATCAAATCTCCAGGTACTTGTTTAAAATATAAGAGTTTCTACTATTCACACCATCCTTAGTTGATATATATTTTAAATAATGTGATATATAAAGTTGATATTAGTTTGTATTTTTCTTTAAAGAAATCTTGGCAAAAAAAATGAGACTAAATCTGTCATGCGATGGGAGGAAGACTGAAAGAGGAGGGTGTGGTCCACGTTTATGAAAACTGATGCAAGAGAGATTCTCTACAAACAAAAACTACATGAGTGGATGAGTATGGATTAATCCGGACATATTGCTGACACGTGTCCTAAGCCCAAACCTTGCTTCGCTTTAGAGGATTCAACTGTCCAATGTAACACCAACAAGGGATTTCCCCCGAAAACTAATATTTTGAGATGCAAATATTATTGAAGTAGATATTGAAAATTAATAAAAATCTTTTTTTTTCACAAGATGTTTAAGAAATGGATACACTTTATCTATTTCTTATTTAATATTTGGTTTAAGAAAAATGGAGGAAAAACAAAGGATCTCTTATCTAGTTAAGTAAAATTAGTAGAGAGGAAGGAAAATCTTTTAAAATTCCGCCATCACCCTCCACTCCTAACCATCCCTCCAAATTGGAGGATTTGAAGGGAAGTAGTATATTTTTGTTTGATGATGGCTAAAATGACCTTACTTCATTCTGATTTCCAAAATTACCTTCCATAAATATGAGAAGAATATAATTGTCCATTTATCATTATTTTTCATTGGCAAATAAAATTATTATTATTTTTCCTTTTCTCCCTTTTAAATAAGATAAAATAATATTAAAATTTCTCTCCTCCGCTATCATTCCATCCTATCTTGTCCCATCTCATTCATATTAAAATCACCATCTCTTCTTTTCCATTGAACTAAACACGGCACAAATTTCTTAAATTCTTAAATAAGATAGGACACGTGCACTCAAATGGCATTATTATTCTCTTCGGACAAAGAAAATATTAATTTTCTCAAAACTGTTGAATGCAAGAAAGAAGTTTCACAATTTATTAATTATTTTATTTGATATAATTTTATATATTAAAATGAAAAACTTATTATTGATATATACTTCATCATTCCATATTATAAGATGTTTTTAAAAAAGTTACATAGATTAATGAATGTATTTAAAATTAGTTGACAGTATTAATTTTGTAAAAAAAAAATGATCTTTTAAAAAACATCCTTAATTAGTTTCATTGATTTTTCTTTTGAAAAGAGAGTTGACCCCGTTATAAAGTAAATTTATAAAAGTTATTGTCAGTTTCTATTAAATTCTATAAAATATATTATAGGATAAGAGAAAGTTTGTAAAATGTCTTATGATATTATATCGAGTGAGTAATTTTTTGAAAAATACAAAAATATTTAAATTTGAAAGAAACACTCATCCTAATACGTGAATCTTCAAAGAAAATTATGTCTCATCTTGATGAGAAATAAAATTAGTGATCTCAAGTTAAAAATCTCTTGAAATAGTAAAACTGAAATTTCACCATTTTACATGAATGTTTTTTTTTTTGAAAAATATAATTTTATAAATAAACTTCACAATATCCAAATTTTAGAATTTATAACTTTCGGGGAGTCTGTTCAGTCTATTTCACAAGAAGAAAAATCAAAACAAACTTTTGTGATGCTATGTGCCACGACTACACCACCTCAACAAGTGAACGCCAGGATTTCATGAGAATTGCCATCTTAGGACGCATGGCATTTTATTAACCGCTGGATTCAACAATTCCCCAAAAAGGATGCACCACACCCTCATGCCTTATGAGACTCATTTTTTTTTTAAAAAAAAATCAGTACTCCATTCATAGGATGTATATTTTTCATGGATTCTGAATTATTAGAGAAAACTCGATGGCACTTGTGTGATGCACGAGATATTCTTTTTTTCATGCTACAAATTAAAATTAATATATATAAAATCTATCTAACTACTTTTATTCACCTGATACAATATTATAATAAATGGATAATTAGCTTTTAATACATTTGTTAATATATATACTATATACAATCAGACAAATAATAAAATGTCATCGTTATTCAATCTATTTAGAACATATCACATAAAACATTATCATTGTGAATTATTGAAAATGAAAATTTGCCATGCAAGTTTTATCGATTTTCCATCCTATATAGAAATAAGATTTTCAAAACCTTATCTACTTCATTTACCATGAAAAGATGAAATTATTTATATTTGGTTAAAAAAACATTTTTTAAACTGTTTGGCAATCATAGTGGGTGATAGAAAATAAAAAAGAAAGTAGGAAATGCATATTGATATTCTCTCATGCAAATCTTATTATTTTTACAATTTTATAGAGTTGATTTTATTGATAACATATAATCTTAGTCCTTTCACTTTTTTCTCTCTCATCAACCATCACTTTTTAAAATTAATTCTGATTATCTTTAAAAATTTAAATGAACATCTTAAAAAATTTTAAAAATGTTTTTATATAAAAATTATTTTTCATTAAAAAGAAGAAACAAATGGGCTCTAAGTATATTTTCATATACATTTAATAGATATAATTGATAATAAATTTATAAAAAAATATAGATATCAAACAATAATAAGTTTGTAACTTGTAAGTTATAACAATTATTTGATTTGGATATTGCATTTAAAAAGAAACAGTTGAAACATCATTCAAAAATATTTTTTCTGGTGAATACTTATTTAAATATGTAATTTAAAAATATTTTTAATAACTATTAAATTAATTAAAAATTATTTACATATAAAATTATTTAATAATTGATTTCAAATTAATTATATATTTCTACCTAACTTCTCATCAAAAAATTATTAAAGTTGTTTAGTCTCAATTTATTATAATGTTCAGGGTAAAAAGAATTATTGTAATAAAAATTTTCCATTTTAATCTCTCATAACACCGTCACAATATTCACTTTAAATCACTTTTTGTTGCTCAGCTTTCAACTTATTGTAGTTTCTCTCATAGCCTCATCATTCATTACTCTAAGACCAGTTTCTCCAAAGCCTCTCTAATTGGAAAAAAAATGTCTACTACAAATATTTTGTGTCTCAATCTATGCAAATCATTTTTTTTTAATTTTTTGTCATTATATGCAAACCTCTTGTTTTCAAAGACAAACTCATTTATATTTTTCTACCAAGTAATAATACAAAAAATGTTTTATTTTTGTTGTTGAGAATACTACTTGGCAGTTGATTTAATATTAAATATATAGATGATATAGTCATGAAATATTGATTTTTTAATAAAAATATTCAATATTTGCTGATAATTGATATTTTAATATATATTTTTTATAAACTACTTATATGAAAAGAATCATGGAGATTATTATTATGATTTTATCAAAATTGAAATTTTCAAATGTTATATATAACGATAAAATCAAGTCAATTATATGAAATTATCTTATAATAATGATTTTTTAATGAAAGTTGTCTAGTATCTTTTTTTCTTAATTGATGTTCCAATATAATTTTTTTATGTGAAAACTTATATCAAATAAACATAGAGATTATTATCTCACAATGATTGCCTTTAATAAAAGTTTTCATTATTTTTTTCTTAATTAATGATCCAATAGTATTTTTATATGATTATATATATAAAAGCAACGGACATTATGACTATGTTTTATTGAAATTGATTTTTTCAACTTTTGAAAGTAATTTGGCCAAAAAAACTTTTGTCAGTAATAATATTATAAATAAAAAATGTGCTATTCTAATAGTTTTTTAATGTTTTGTGGAGTTATTATATTTTGAATTATTTTTAATATGAATTAAATGTCTTTTGGTGAAGTTATTATGTAAAAAATAACAACTTAAAGTACAAACATGTCACGTGTCAAAATTATAAAAATAGCTACTTTTGGCAACTGATTTAGTGTATATATATATATATATATATTAGATATGTACCCGTGCAATACACGATTGAATAATAATAAACCCAATCATATAAATCATTTTCACATGCCTTCAAAATATCATCCTTATTAGACATTTGGAGGACAATAGAAGAATATGCCTTCCCATATTTGTTCGACATCTTAATCTTGAAAACGAATTTTTTCCCAAGGAATCGGGCAAAACGCTCTAGCACATATTTATCATCTTGGTTGTTCTACAAAAATAAAATATTGAAAGTTCTAAAATTTAGTCAAAGAGCTGTAGGAAAACAAACATGTGACATCTTATTTTACTAGGCTTTTAACCATATATTATATATCTAACGGAAATAAATAAAAGTCTAGAATAATAAAACTTTTAAACTTTTCAAAATTAAATTGCTCAGAAGACAATAACTAATCTGAAATTTACCTTAATTAATAATAATTAAAACAACCATATTGTAATCATCTAATAATTGTTCCAAAACATCTAAAGTAAAGTCAGCGAGTAGAAATCATAACTAAAACATATCTCCATACTTTAATTACATTTATTCTAAAGCAAAATAATATTCTCCGGTCTGCTTCCTCTTAGTTAACCATCCCCTTGTCTTTGCTTTTGCTTGTACTTGTTCCTAACATTGTTAGTCATTGGGTGTGAGATTTGGGAAAATCTCAGTAGTATATATATTCATTCATACAAATCATGCTCATAATTAAGTAGTTATGCAAACAACCAAATAACTCATATTTCATGATGCATAAAAAAAAACTTAACAGAGTTTCCTCTTAATACTAGACATCCATAGCATTTCAAAACATTTATATTGAAATAACTCATCCAATAGTATCACATAATATCCATAATTAATTCACAGAAAATGCATAAAATAAATAATATACTACCTCCACCGAAAAATATTCTGAGTTAAACAGCCTGCCTTCCTTCTTTTTCCTTCTCTTTCACTCACACTCTCTTTCTCTCCCTTGGCTCTCTCTTTCTTTCACTCACAACTGGTGGGGTGCTAAAATGAAGAAATGGGAGGGGTATTTATAGTGTTGATGTCTTGGCCAGCAAGTGACATCAATCCAATGGATAACTTTATTCAGTGTATGCTCATTAATATAATTCATTGTATACCTCATTCAATGTAACTTATTTAAACCACAATTCATTATATACTTCATTCAATGTAACTTATTTAAACCACAATTCATTGTATACTTGATTCAATGTAACTTATTTAAACCATAATTCATTGTATACTTCATTCAATGTAACTTATTTAAACCATAATTCATTGTATATTTTATTCAATGTAACTTATTTAAACCATAATTCATTGTATACTTTATTCAATGTAACTTATTTAAATCATAATTCATGTAACCATATTAATCATAGATTTATGGATGTTACAAAACAAAGATGACATATACATATATATATATATATATCCAAAATAGTGTATGAACTTCTGGCATATTCTCCCTCAGTTGAAGAGTAATGTACTAAATAAACTTAGCAAACTCACAATCAAATATAATGGATGGAGTAGATCTAGTATCATCAACAATAATGAAACAAACTTTATACCTAGTGAAAATGATATAAAATAAATATGAAAACAATAACAATAAGATTATTAGAGTATGAAATAAATAAGTTCAATAAACTCAAAATAAACAAACTGCAATAAGCATCATCAACAAAATGGAATGAACTACAAATAAGATTAGAATTGGTTAAGCCTTTTCTGGAAAGAACCAATGAATAAAACTACTGCACCTAGCAATCTTTATTTTACTTTCTTAAATAAATAATAATGCACAATAATGTTTCATACAAACAATAACCAACAATCACTAGTACTGTGATACAACAGCTTTCATAATACCATTACTAGCCTATTTGGATTGCTAAAAATAAGCACTTATGGGCTCCATAAGTGCTTATGTGGTGGAGTTGCCAAACAGAAACAACTTTTCAATAAGCACTTATGCACTTATGCCTCAAATAAGTGCTTATGGAAGAAACTGATTTTTTCAGCTTATGATAATCACTTATTCTCCCATAATCACGTATTTCATTTTTTCTTCTCACTATCCACCCAATAATCACTTAAACCCCAATATCCAAACACAAATCACTTATAAATAATCACTTATCCTCATAATCACTTATACATAATCTAATCCAAACACACCCTACATTACTCACAAAAAAACCCATCACCATTTGAAAGTACACCTTTTGAGCATGATTTACATGCATTATAATACCAGCCTCATTCTAAATTAATATGCAAAATAGAGGCTATCATTAAACAGATGGTATCCTAAGCACACCAACCTTTAATAAGACAAACGAAAAAATGGAAATACTAATAAAAAAACAAATACATATTGTGTGACAAATAGATATGATGGCAATGAATTATAACATTATAGGTAGGCAATGATGCAAACCCTCAATTTTTTCCTCTCTTACACATTAAGAATATAATCACTTTCTGATGATGATGTCAACTGTGATAATATTGTAACTTGCTCATCCATACTCACATCAATCACCTTAAATTGTAAATTGTAAGATCAAAGAACATTTGAACGAATTAAATTATCATATTGAAATAATTATACTATCATACTATACATATGACTAAATTATCAATAAATGTAGACACTTCAGGAATCGATTAATGAACAAACATTCGAGAACAATATAATGAGTTTGATAATTTTCAAATACCTGTCAAGCCATTAATATATGTAAAAACTAATATTAATACCCACAAAAAAGCAAATTACTAATATATATATATATATATAAGATTTCTCTTAAAAAAATGAATACTTATATATTGTTGAACTCTTTAATCTTAACCCACAACAGGTAGGACATAAGTAGATGACATATACTTTAAGTAAATGATATGTACTTTATTACATTATCATTGAATGAACCTCACATTGTACAACTTAAATGGTTACTCCTAATTATATACAACTAATAGGAAATATAGTGTTAATTCAAATACTTAAATCATATAACATATATTTATAGTAAAACACAATATACTTCATTCTAATAAATACATATAGTCATATAATACAATTAAAGCCATACAATTTTTCAAAACGTGAGAAATCATTAGATAGCAAAACGATGCACACCAACATTGTCATAATTAATCTAACTTTAAATCTATACACTTTTATAAAATGTATGTATGAAATTTTATGACACATACTCATTATCTTCAATCAGTATCTTCACCCTGTTCTGCTGCTTTCCATTCTTCACAGACTGCTTCATCCCTCCAATGCCACTTGCTTTGCCAATCACATCTATAACAAAATAATCATTTAATAATGAAGTATTTTCAGTATAAAAAACAAAGACATTAAATTGAATATTAATATATAAAACAGAATCCTGTACTAATTAAGAAACAATCATCTGCATTTCTTGAAAGAATCTCATTATAAGAAGTAAATAGAAAACCATATGGATGTATATCTCTATTGTCAGATTGTGACTTCATAGATGTTGAATACTTCAAATGTATCTTGAGTGCATGATACGGGGTGTGGTACGAACGGGTGTTATTACCAACTCCAAACGTTTATAATGTAAACTTTGCCCTCTTTCAATATGAACTTGAACTTTTTGAAGAAAAATTTTTTTATCACGCCATGTATACAATCACTCTGATTGAACATAATTTACAAAATATAGATTGAATAAAATCACCACAAAAAAAGAAACAACCAAATTGGGAAATAAACACAATTGAAGCATAAAAAACTTACATCATCATCTTGTAGAACTAACTCCATTGTATTATACTTGTTTGGTGAATGTTGATCGGGTATCATCCATAATTGTACAACCCTAACTTTAATTCACCAAGCATGTCTTAACAGATTGATAGCTTTGACAGTATCATAGGACGAATTGCGAACATTCTTTGACATGAACATATTTGAATAAAACAAAAAACAACAACAATATCTAAATAAGCTTTGTTGATGGCGAAGTGTTATAGGCAAGTAGCAATATTGTATTTATATGCACAAATGCATGATTCAAATATTGAATGTTAACAAATATTGATACCAGGGATATAATATTTTAACAACCTTAACCAAATCCATATAAATCCAACTAATATTATAAATGCATATAAAAAATAAATAATGATGATAAGCAAAATTATATACAAATTAACTGAATTGCAATAAACAAACACTGATACAATTAAATTTTGTATACACTAATATTATAAGCTACCTTTTCAGAAGCAAGATACTAAATATTTTAACTGCATCTATAATATAAACGTATTTCACATCCCACTAATTATACAAATGCAAATAAAAATTATTTATTAATTATAACCACAATTATATATACATTATTTCTCTTTCAAAAATCATCGATTGCATTCAAATTAGATACTGATATTTTAATAAGTTGTTACAACAATATTTATATATAATCCAACAATATGTATATATAATATTTTTATAAGTTGTTACAATAATTCTTTAAGTGAATTGAATGAACAACAATTAGCTGATATATAAAAGTAATAGGAACCCTAAAAACATGCAAAATATATAATTAAACACCCAATTTCTTGGAAATGTTGACGTAGTGCATTGAGGTTCCGTCTTTTGAACATACTTTTATATAGTATATAGAATATAGATGAGAAAAATAAAACTCCATTATATAACAACTTAATCATATTTGATTTATTCTCGCATGACTGATACATAATTTGATTCCAATACACACACACACACACACTTGTTTGTTCTTATCTTTGTCTTTAATTACATTGTTTTCTGAATGCATACAACCTACAATTACAATTACAATTATCCCATTGACCACCCTATTCTATTGGGAAAACATCCAAGATTTACTCTTCATTTTTAACTGAATCGTATAGATTAACAAAAATAGTTAAAATTAGTTAAGTATATTAATTTTTTTCAAAAATCATAATGTCTTTCTAAATTATTTTTATTGAATTTTTTTTTATAAATTGAATAAGAGTATTTTCTTTTTAATACATAATAAATATTGTCTTATATTTTAGAAATGATCATATATTTAACATCAAGATAAAATACCTTATATTTAAGAATAAATGGAGTAAATTTTGAGAATCGGGACATTGAATTGATCTATTCTAATAGGGAAGCCCTTCAAATTAGGAATTTTTTTTGGTATTTTTCTGACCAAATTAGGCATTGGTGCCGTCGGTGCATTACACATTTTATGAAAAAAGTATATATGAGCATCGCGTTATGAAATTCAAAATAAAGTATTTGTGAGAAAATTTGTACGGTTCATAGAGTTCAATTTATTAAAATTTTTATTATATGTTGATGAATTGTACTTTTAACAACTTATAAATAATACATTTTACAATGAAATTTATGATATATATTAGACGAGTAAATGAATGGAGAAAAAAATAGAGAAGAGGCACTGTGTTAAACGAAAAAGCAAAGCATGATGGAGTTCATGAAGAAAAATAACAAAATTTGAATCTCACACATCAAATAAATTACACATTAACTTCTGTCTTTCATAGCTGATCCCACACTGCTACATATGTGCCAACATAACAGAAAGTAAGACACTAAATGGGGATTATATAAGCTTATTTATTACCTTTTATTTCACTTTTTTTTTATCATTATTAATATTTTTGATAAAATCTGAATCTTAAGAGATTTGAAAATTCCAGAAGAAAAAATCGGCTACTCCTCAATATGTAATTTTTTGAGCTATTTTTTATATTATTATTTTTCTAGACTTAAAAATTAAATTTGACTTAAATAACAACAAAAGGAAATTTCATTGTTATTTAATTTTTTCATAAACTTATATTTTTTTTACTTTTATTTAAAAATATCCCGACAAATAAAGTGTTCACAGTAAATATGTAACTTTTTATAAGATTTTAGCGATCACTACAAGTTTAATTAGAATATGTTACCCCTTTGATAGTAATTAACCAATGCATAAGTATTTTTAGACTACAAAAGTAAATATGTAAGAAAGAGGACTCGTTTTCATGTATTCTAGATCTAGGTGCATATTGCATATCGACAGTCGACTCCCTTATGATCATTTCTCTGGTATCTCTATCTCATTCCAAAAGGGATGGCTAAGATTACCATCGATCCCTCCAGATGAGATTAAAGAGCATTTAAAGAATCAGAGAATATCATAATTTTCGTGAAACCTTGTTGCTTACATATCTGATGTCCAGTCCTTATAGCATCTGACTCAACTACATGGTACTCGGGATGAAACCTTGTTGCTTGAAAATTTGATTCTTGAAGGAGTGGTCTTCCGCAAGTTTGAACCAGCTAGCTCGTGTGCTTAACATCCTGGGCACCACAGCCATTTCTTATATTCTTCAGTCCTCACTGCAAATTTTGCATTCCAATTAAGCCAAACCTGCAAGTCACAGTTAAAAAAAGAAGGAAAATATACGGGATTAATCATTGAACTCCACACCTCTCTAGCTACTTTACAATCCCGATCGATTATATGGGTAATTAACACTGTTTCCTCACAGTTTCACTCAAAAAAGGGCACTCAAGGTTTTGAGACAAGCTAAAGCCCCTCTTAGCTCTAAGGTGGTTTGTCGGAGAACTTGCCAAAAAAAGAATTTGACTTTCTCAGCTGCTGGCCATTTCTAAATCTTCCAAAGGGGTTCCTGCACGTTGACCTGTACGTAGGAGGTTTAACTATCATTAACTTGTTTATCACCCAAGACGGAAAGAATTGATTCCATGTCTGTCTGGATGTCCCACCTGCCTGAGGGATGTGCAAAGTGCTTAACAGGAGAACTTGGATCGACTAGATCGATTTTCATTATGGATAACATATATAGGATATAAATGGCTCTTCTAGAGGTGACCAAAGGGTCCCACTAGAATTTGGTGTCTTGGCTGTCATTTAATTTCCTTCCAACACCTCTAAAATAATCATCCCAAGTTTTTGCAATGCCGTTCCAAATATGCGAAGCCACTCTCCTCTTCGTCACATCAGGGATATATATATAGACCCCTCATCACATCTACATTCTGCTCTAAGGCATTTAACCCATAGAGTGTTTGGCCTCATGATAAGGCCCCAGCACAGCTTCATAATGAACGCCTTGTTTTGATTCTTCAAGTCTTTAATTCCAAGGCCTCCCTCCTTTTTTGTTTTTTGTTTTTTTTGTTTTTTTGGCTTTGTCCCATGCCACAAGGTGCATTTTCCTATCTTCATGGTATTGACTCCACAAGAAGCGCCTACTGCACTTTTCAACCTCTTCACAAGCCTGTTAATTTGATTCACTGGCCTAATCTTTCTATGCAAAAAACAAAGAGGTAAGGGCTGAGAGAGTCACATTATCTAAGACCTCGAGATGGCCGAAAGATTTGTGACTAATTTCCATTCCAGAGTACCTTCATTGTCGCAGTTCTGATACAGGTCATGATGAGATTGACGAAATGTATATAATGATACGTATGGCTGGCTACGCAGAATCATACGTCACTAAAGTAATAGAGCTAAGTGGCGGGGCCACATATGCGCTCCTCATTTAGTAGAATACTAGAATTCCAAACTCATTTCCTTTTATATAAATGAATATAATAAAATACCTTATTTTTAACATTTTATAATTATATGATTATATCATAATGAAAAAAATATTATTACTTTAACGCTAATTCTCTCAATATAATATAAAAAAATAACAAATTGCTAATATGCATAGCATATATATATATATATATATATGATGTACAATAGGAATATTATCATTATTATATATGATGTATAACAAATTGCTGAATCAAATGTTTTCTTCCAAACTAAGAAATTATTTGAAAACTAAGAATAAGTTATATTAAAAATAACTCATATTCACAAACCTTTAAATCCAAAAGGAAAGAATGAACTTAGTACTAAAAAAAAAGATGGATTAAACACATATATATGATTGCACATTTAAACATGGTAGAATAATTAAAATAACATCGAATTACAAGGTATTTATATAATTTTAATATATAGTTCATAATTTTTTATATATCTACATAATGCTTATTGTTAGTATTATATAGGCCAAAATATAAAAAAACTTCATGAAGGTCAAGATTTTTAGTGTATTGAAATATTAGGCCAAATATACATTTATGTGAATATAAAAGGGGAAAATAAATAAAATCATAATATATATAAAAAAAAATTTAACATAATCAAAGAATGAAAACAACGTACGAAGAAGTAGAAGAAGAATACGATGGAAGAACGAGAGAGGGAGCGGTTACCTTGACCTTCGTTGAGCTTTTGTTATGAAAGAATCATTTCAACCATTGCATATAATTTATCTAGAGAAGATAAAATATATGAGAAAAATATGAAAATTACCATAGAAAATTGCAAACAATAATGCAATGAAATCTTATATTCAATGATGCCTCCAAAATTATAAAGATCTCACAATGGTGAAAAAGGGTGGCATAATATCAATTTATATAAATATCACCAAATAATAATTAGTGTCATTTAGATAATCAAATCGTGATTTTTTTTATAAATATATATTTTATTTTTATTTCCATATTTATCATGATATCAAATTAAAAAAAATGAAAACATATATAAGAAAATAAATATTATTTAGAATATGTCAATCAGATTATCTTTTCATAATCAATATGGTGATATAGATTTATATAGATTTTAACAAATAATAGCTGCTATGACCAAAATAATTAAATCATGATTTTTTCATGATTTTCATATTTATCATCATACTAACTTAAAAAAAACATATATAAGAAAATAAATATTATTTAAAATATGGGACCAAATTTTTTCATAATCAATATGATGATATGAAGGCTTGAAATCATAACATGTTGTGCTTTTAATTTCTGCTTTATAAAGATAAAATATATGAGAAAAATATAAAAATTACTACAAAAAATTGCAAACAATAATGCGGTAAAATCTTCTATTCAAAGGTACCTCTAAAATTATAAAGATCTCACAACGATGAAAAAGAATCACATAATATCAATTTATATAGATCTTGCCATATAATGATTGATGTTGATTTTCATTTCTATATTTATCATGATATCAAATTTTAAAAAAATGAAAATATATATAAGGAAATGAATATTATTTAAAATATGTGGGTCATTTTTTTTATAATCAGTATGATGATGTAGATTTATATAGATCTGATCAAATAATGACTGATATGACCTAGATAATCAAATCGTGATTTTTTCACGATTTTCATATTTATTATCATATCAATTAAAAAAAAGATAAAAACTTATATAGAGAAATAAATATTATTTAGAATATGAGGGCCAAATTGTTCCATAGTCGACATGATGATATGGATGGCCTGAAATAACGACATGTTATACTTTCCACCGGTGCATATAATAGATTCTATGTAAGGTACTAAATTTCAAATTTCTCTATACTTTAAATAAAAAATGAAAAGAATTTTAGTGAGAAAATTATTGTTAGATGAGCAATAATCTTCATTAAAATCTTATGAAACAAATATTCAATAATAACAAATATAGTGTTTGTAAATAAAATAAAATTATAATTATCAATTATAAATTGTAATTATTTGTAAGGTGTAAAATAATTATTAATTTGTGGCAAAAAAAAACTAATTATTAATTTTTAAATTAATTATTTTTTAAAATTTTGGCAAGTTCTTTAGCAAAATTTTTTTGCCCCCGATCTAGGGTTGTGAATCTGCCATGGATTGAGCTAATCAATATGGTTGATCTTTCTCCAATTTGAAGGATAATTTGGAAACTACCGATATTAGATAACTATTTTCTGAAATTTCAAGTTGTAATATAGCTATTAGAAACTAGGCTGTGTCTTTGTTTATGATTAATGCATGTAATACTTCATCACAAAAAAAAAGGAATAATTTGCCTTTGGTTAAATATGCAATTTGAAAATATGAACTATTTTTCTCGTTGTGTGTGTGTGTGAACTTGGTGTTCCTTTAAAGGAAAAAAGAAAAAATAAAAAGAAACAGTGACTAAATGTTCATTTAAAGATTGTACAATGGCAATATTACAATATTATATAAAAACAATTTTGCGAGGGAGATGAAGATGAACAGAAGGGATTTTTTGGGGGAGAAATGAAAAAATGGCTAATAAATATTTTTTCAATCTGAATAAAATTATTTTTTGACCACCAATCTGAATAAAATTATTAGATATCAAAATTTTATGTTAAATGCCAAGTGTTCTTAATATAGTATATATGATCACAATAAAAAAAGTGAGATGGCACAAATCATTAAATTTAACTATAATTTTAATGATAAGAAATGATACACAATTCATTTGAAGCTAAGGAAAACTTATGTGTATTTTAATAATTATTTTGAAAACTAATAAGAAAAATCTGTGTGGTTTGCAAAATAATTTAACGTTAAAAAAGAAGGTGCTAATCAACGCTAAGATGGTTTACTGTAATTCTTTTTTTTCCCCACTAATTCACTGCAATTCACTAATTTATCCCATTTATCTTATCTATTCTTTTTTTTTTTTTGCCAACTATCGTTTTGATGCAATGCATATTCCGTTGGGGATGGAAAAGAACTAAGAAAAAAAATCCTAGCACGAGGACAGAATTGTGCGTATGTTAGCCCAATCAACTTGGAAAATACTACCTTACGCGTGTGAAAAACGTCACTCAAAACCTAGACTAACCACCCGGCACCCGCCTCTCTCTCTCTCTGCCCCCAACATCCCACGGTGCTTTCGAAGGCCAATCATGCACAGTGGCTTGCTATTACAGGTTCCATTTCTCTTTTCTTTCCTCAATTCGCCCTTGCATTTCCCTCTTAACTCCATTCTTGAGCTTCATGGGGCCCCAATTATTACTATAAAACCTTGCAAATCATCACGGACACTCTCTAATCTAGGGTTTTAAAATCTTTCGGTTTACCTCATGCTCTCTTCTTGCTGTAGTCGACAATGCTAATTGAAAGAGTAGAATAGCTCACTGGTCCGTCAGTCATATTGTTGCTGTGAATATACACATTCTTTTCTTTTTTTACATGCAATGGGTAATGTTGAAATCCCCAATTGGCTCAAAGGGTTGCCATTGGCACCGGAATTTCGCCCAACTGATACCGAATTCGCCGACCCAATTGCATACATTTCAAAGATTGAGAAAGAAGCTAGCGCCTTTGGAATATGTAAGATTATTCCGCCATTACCAAAACCATCAAAAAGATATGTATTCTCTAATTTAAATAGGTCTCTTTTGAAGTGCCCCGAATTGGCTTCAGATAGTAATCCAGTTGAAGTTAGCAATTCTTTGAAAATGGTCTCTGGGGATAGTGGTAATGATGGGGAGGCGCGGGCAGTGTTTACCACAAGGCATCAAGAACTGGGGCAGAGTATTAAAAGAACCAAAGGAACAATTCAAAGCCCACTCTCTGGTGTTCATAAGCAAGTATGGCAGAGTGGAGAAATTTATACACTTGAACAGTTTGAGTCTAAGTCAAAGGCTTTTGCAAGAAGCGTACTGGGTATGGTTAAGGAGGTATCTCCTCTGGTTATAGAGGCTATGTTTTGGAAGGCAGCTTCAGAGAAGCCCATATATTTGGAGTATGCCAATGATATGCCTGGCTCTGCTTTTGGAGAATCAAAGGGTCAATTTCGTTATATTCATAGAAGGCGAAGGAAAAAGGCTTATTATAAGAGGAGTCTAGATAGCACAGATTGCCAACAACCCAAAATGGATAGCATAAGAGATACCCAGACTGGTGAAAGTAAGGATGCATCTGCCCATAATCATGCAGATACATGCTTACAGAAATCAAATTCAACTTCAGCTCTGTCAACATTTTCATCAAATGAAGCCCCACATTCTATTAGACAGAGTAGTTCAGATTCCAGCAATGAGATGGAAGGCACTGCTGGTTGGAAGCTTTCAAACAGTCCTTGGAACTTACAAGTTATTGCCCGCTCACCGGGCTCGCTAACTCGTTTCGTGCCAGATGATATACCTGGTGTTACTTCCCCCATGGTATACATTGGTATGCTGTTCAGTTGGTTTGCTTGGCATGTAGAGGATCATGAACTTCACAGCATGAATTTTCTTCACATTGGCTCATCAAAGACTTGGTATGCTGTTCCTGGAGATTATGCCTTTGCTTTTGAGGAATTCATCCGCTCTGAGGTTTATGGTGGTAATATTGATCACTTAGGTATGTGAGTTCTTTTATTGTGAATCTGTTAAGGAATTTTGGCCCCAAAGGTTGAAGAGACATTTGCTTACTTTGCCTAATCTCTTAGCAAAATGCTTCAGTAAGTTCTTTCATGCTTATGAAAGGAAATTTTATAATAAATTGCAATCTATATATTTGGAATTCTGAGAAAAATAGATCATATTTCTATAGTTTTAGTTTTCACTATGTTTGCCAGCATTTTGGGCTGCCTTGTTATTTTTATGCTTGCTGATTGTATCCTTCCGTACCAACATTGTTGTGTTATATTGAATCTATAAGTAAAATTTAAATTATGATCATCATGGGAGTTAAAGTGAACTTTAGTTATAGTTAGTTATATTAGTTATTATTGTAAGTTTATTACTGCTGCATTATGTATTATCGGTAGCCTTCAAGTTTCGATGATGTATCTGATCAAAACTAAATTTAGTTCATCAAAGGTGATCCTTACTTCTTCTAAAGTAAATATCTCCTTTGTAGAAAATTTCTGACACTAGCATTGCTGTGATGTTGCAAAAGTCAAAATGGTAATGAAACACATGAAATTAATGTGTTTAAGAGAAAAAAATTGATCACACATGCAATTTCCACTAGTATATTATGAGTTATGCATAAAGGAAATTAATTTCATTATAAATTTATGGGACTACAAGTATACAAGTTCTTGAAATTATGAAATGTCACAAAGATATCAGAA
The DNA here is from genome assembly GCA_026686845.1 of Adenanthera pavonina. Lineage (NCBI taxonomy): Eukaryota > Viridiplantae > Streptophyta > Magnoliopsida > Fabales > Fabaceae > Adenanthera > Adenanthera pavonina. The sequence continues at coordinate 42,735,434 of JAIVEN010000001.1, read as the reverse complement.
ATTATTTTGTTTTGTATTAATAATGAGAGGAAAAATGATTATATACTGTAAATTATTTAATCTAATTGACATATTCTGAAATTTCTTTTTCCTCTATTACAACCTTGGGTGTCACATTTTCTGCTCATACAATTTCCTTTCTTTCCAGCTGCTCTGACACTACTGGGGGAGAAGACAACCCTTCTATCACCAGAGGCAGTTGTTGCAGCTGGGATCCCTTGTTGCAGGTGAGTTGGTTGATATCTTTGATATGTATTCTCTTCAACTATTTGACTAATGAGTAATAAATTATTATTCACTCTACTTGGATGGGTTTATTTGTTAAGAGCTTATATACTGCAATAAGTACTTATAAATATAAAAAATTTTGTATGTGTTTGAGTCAGCTCATTGTAAGTGCTATAAGCGTGCACTTGAAACTTGATGAGAAAGCTCTATAAAGCATAGGTGCAAGTGCATCTATGAGTATTTATGTATTTTTGCATCCAAATACATGTATGGACTACATAAGAACTTACTGGAGTGTACGTTTAAACACATTTGTTCGTTTTAGACCTCATTTATGGCAAAAGAGCTTACTTGTCAAGCACTTCATGCAAAATCACTTATTTAATTCTTCTATCTAAACAGGGTGAGTGGTTGTGATCTAATTTTGGCAAAAGTTGTTTCTCCACTTAATTTCCTTGTGGAATTTCTGCTCATACATGTCTTGGTTTTTCCATTAGGTTGACGCAGAACCCTGGAGAATTTGTCGTTACCTTTCCAAGGGCTTATCATGTAGGATTCAGCCATGGTAATTGCTTTGAAGCTTTTGTACATTCAAAGGATTTTGCTGTTATGCATAATCTATACAAGGATTGGTTGTATGGGCCCTTCTATAATGTGCTTTCCAACTCATTGTACATGGAGAAATTTTGTGTTTATTAAGGACCATAGTTTGAAATGTTGATGTTTCATAATAAAGTGTGAAGATGGTATATTTTTGGAACTTCACTATACCTTTTTTTTTCCTTTGGAAAGAAGGAATAGCTAGACTATTCTTTATTTTTTTAATTTATATTAAAATATTTTGGCATGTACACAGTCTGAGAATGCACACTCTTTGCCCTTTGAAACCATGTTTTCTTAATGACAACTTTCAGTATTTGTTACCTCAGATAATGAAATATGAAATTTTCCTTCTTTTTCTCTGCTATCAATATATTACGGTATGCGTAATGAAATGAAATTAAACTTCTCTAATGCATGAACTTACGAAAATGATTTTTTAAGAGCATAATATGCTGAGATGAACCTTGAAAATTGGCACAAGACATTTACTGGGAATGATAGAAGAGTTGGCTTCAACAGTTAACTGTGTTGGGTTGGTAGGAAGGAATAGACAGTTTGGATGGATGATGACCTATGAATAACTTTAAGTTGATATTCTTGAGGAGCTACTCTATGATTTTTTGGTCTCTCTGTCTCTGTCTCTCGTCTTCTTATCAATGGGTTATAAGGTTTTGGTTTTCACCACAATCATCAGTGCTTGTAGGAGGAGCCATTTAGGCCAGTCATGGATGTTTTTAGTCTGTACTTTCATATTGATAGTCCACAGTAACCTTTTATCTTACCTCAGTGTCTAGGCTTCTCCATATTTCCATTTCTATCTAACTTAGATCTATCTCTCCTTGTTCTCATCATGATTATACCATATTGTGCTATTTAGGTTTTAACTGTGGGGAAGCTGCTAACTTTGGAACTCCTCAATGGCTCACAGTAGCCAGGGAAGCTGCAGTGCGTAGAGCTGCAATGAATTATCTTCCCATGCTCTCCCATCAGCAACTGCTTTACTTATTGACTATGTCTTTTGTTTCAAGGTGAGGCTAATCACTCTCATTTGAAATCCCCCAGGCACCTGTTTTTAAAGAAAGTTGCGTTATCTCCTTTCTCACTTATCAGTAAATTATATGGGTGATGATCAGTTTTAATATTTTTCTGCTGCTTGTAATTGTGAACCTAATATTTCAAGCTGTGTTTTGAGCTGGATCCATTCTGTGAGTTCTTTACTGGTACCACATGGTCATTGGCATTTTTTAGTTCAAAATAGATATATTTTGGGGCTCTAATGAATAAAATTGAAAGTTAACCTGTAATGGTTTAGACATTGTAGAGCTGTTTTAAATTGTTGGCCCCAGTTAAAAAAAGAAGATATTTGAGATGGAAAATGTGACAAATCATTAGATCTGCTCTTGAAGTGCAATTCCTTTCATGGCTGCTCTTTGTATATATCCCTGTCTACATTGATTTAATTTAACTGTTGTTCAATAAGATATCAAGGTGTCAACTACTGATTTTTTTTTTGTTAACCATTCCTCCTGGTAATCTCGTGGATACATTTGGTAGAGTGCCAAGAATACTATTACCAGGTGTGCGGAGTTCCCGTCTGAGAGACCGTCAAAAAGAAGAAAGAGAATTGTTAGTAAAAAGATCCTTTATAGAAGATATGCTGCAAGAAAACAATCTGCTATCCATTCTTCTTGGAAAGCAATCAACCTATCATGCTGTTTTATGGAATGCTGATATACTACCAGATTCAAGCAAGGATTCTCAGTTGCCTGACTTAACTTCTACCACTGGAACCTCCATGGCAGACATGTCAAATCTGAGTTCTGCAGATAAGAGCAGCCAAAGCTCTCTGTTTGATGAAATGAGCTTGTATATGGAGAATCTGACTGATTTTTATCTTGGTGATGATAGTCTTCCTTGTCACTTGCAAACCGATTCAGGAGCGTTGGCTTGTGTTGGTTGTGGAATTCTTGGTTTTCCATTTATGACTCTGGTACAGCCATCGGAGAGATCAGCAGTGGAACTTCTGCCAGTCTCAGGTAATGATCATTATACTTTATCCTGTCATTTGGTCTTTTTTCTTTATAGTTTTTTTTTTATATGTAGTTCCTTTTGTATGTTTTTTGTGTCACGTGGCATATTGAACATGACAGTTGGTATGGACTAGGAAGAGATGGAGAAGTTTTAATTTCTTGAGTTATAGCTATAAATTCTCTAAATTCATCCTTTTCCGAGTTTGCAGCGTCAAATAGGATATTAATATCAATTGCGGAAATTAAGAGGGTTGTTGAGCTCTTTCAAACTTATAAAATCCTTTCTTTGCCCTTCCTTTGCAAATCCTTGAGTATTATTTGATTAATAATTACTATGATTGTTATATATAGTTTGGCTCTTATATTCAGTGAACTAAATTACTTTAACCAGAATGTTTGTGTTATATGGGATAAGGCTGCTACTTTTGTTGTTGATCTCAGAATAGAAGTTGAATTTTTCTTTTATCAGCATACTTTCATATAATTGAAGCTATATTTATTCACCTTGTCAAGCAGACAGTCCTTTTATCAGCATACTTTCATATAACTGTATCATTTGTTGTGCAGGGAATGATCTTTCTGTTACTGATCTGCCTTCTGTGAACGAACCGTCAAAACTATCATTAATGAATTGTGACAATGGTTGGAACACCTCTAATAAATTTTTGAGGCCACGAATTTTCTGCCTGGAGCATGCTGTTCAGATTATGGAGATGCTGCAGTGTAAGGGTGGAGCTAGTGTGCTAGTAATTTGTCATTCAGGTTTGTACACCTATTTTCCAACCTGTGGGCATTGTCATTGTGCTTTAGTCATAACTGATCTCTATCTTCCAAGTTGCATGTGGCCCTTTCTTTATATCCCCATCTGAGCCAGGTTGTGGCCAAATGGCTTTTAAACAGAAGAGACCCATTTTTTTGCAACATAGATCTGGCCTAAGCCCAAAGAAAGAAAACAGGAAAAACTAGCAAGAGGGCTAATCATAGGAACAAGGCCCAGCAAGGCTGCCCAAAATCAGTTGGTGCAATTCATGAAAACATGCAGAAACAAGATATAGATGGCAAATATTGCTTTATCAAATTTCCCCTGACTAATTTCTGCATTTTTTCAGACTACCAGAAAATAAAGGCCCATGCCAGGGTAGTTGCAGAGGAGATAGGCTGTGCTTTTGATTATAATGAGGTTCCATTAGATATTGCATCCCCTGAAGATTTGACCTTGATAGATCTTGCGATTGATGGTGAAGAACACAATGAATGTGAAGAAGACTGGACATCTAAATTAGGAGTCAACCTTCGGTATTGTGTCAATGCAAGAAAGAACAATCCACATATAGAAGTTCCTTTCAAATTGGCACTGGGAATGTTGTTCTCTGAGAAATTCCCTGATTCAAATTTCTCATCTTTAAATTGGCAGTCAAAGAGATCTCGCTCCAGAAGGTTGAAGCATTTAGGTGAGGTGAAAGCATGTGATGGTGTTCAGAGAAAGAAGGATGATCAGTTAGAAGGGAAAGGGGATGGTTCCAGTGCTAAAAAGATGCTTCAGTATTCAAGGAGAAAGTTCAGATCAAAACAAGGTTGTTTCTCTGGATCAAACATGGTCCATGAACCCCATAAAGAGTCCATCAATGTGTCAGTTGTCTTGAGTGGAGATTGTGGTAATCAGGTTTCTGAAAACAAGCTCGGCACGGAGAATTCTAGGAGTGATTGTGCACTGTCATCTGTCTCTGCTTCTACTAGATTGTCTCCTTTGCAACCTGAAAACCAAGTTACTGTGATGGCCACTAGTCTGAGTTGGAAAGCTGCTTCTTCACAACCGTCAAATTTTTCTTTGGAACCAATGTTAGTGGATGAAAATGCTGAACCAGAGGTCCAGAATCAAACTAAAAAGGAATTAAAGATAGATGGTAAAAGTAGTTGTACAACACCCGATCATTCTAATATGCCTTGCAAGATGGGTGCCTCAGAAATTGGTAGCAAGGACGATCAGATTTCTCATGAGAAAATAAATTCTAGCTCACTTACTGTTGCTACAGACAAAAACTCTGATATGCTTACAGAGAATCTTACTACAGAAGCGATTAACACCAATCATAATGACAATAGCTTGGATATTTATGAAGTACATCAAGAACTTGAGTCTACCCAAAAAGGTATCAGGGTGGAAGCTACTTCTCCTGTTTCATCGGTAACTCAGCAAATATATGCCTCCATGGAAGAAATTTCTGACAGTGCTAGAAAGAATCATAGCACTGAAAGCATTAGCTATGGTGCATCCTTAAAAGAGACGACTGAGCAGGAAACTTATAGTTTGAATGCAAGCAACAAGGAACTTACTGTAAGTCATGATAAATCAATAAATGAGCAGACTTCAAACATTGAAGCTCATGAAGCTCCATTAGAGCCTCGTGCCCCCGTCGATTCCAACCCTCAATTTAGTTCATATGTGAGAAAAGAACAGGAAATCCAACCAAGTTGTATGAATGATGAGGAAATCTGCTCTGGTACTGTTGCTGAGCCATCAATAAAGGACGACTCTTTGTCAATCCGGGAGTGTTTTACAACTGAGGGAGAGCAATGTGCTAGAGATAACTTGCATGAAAGCAAAGTTCATTTTTTACAAGACAATAGGGAGATGCCAAGCTCTGAAATTACACCAGGCCTCAGGTCAAATGCTAGGAAGAAAAGAAACAGGGAACTGGAACAGATACAAGATAACAATATAAGTTGCCATGGCTTTGTTAGAAGTCCATGTGAAGGGTTGAGGCCGAGGACTAGTAAAGTAGCCTCTGGTAGAAGCCTGACTGAAACCAGCAATTCTATGGAGGAAAATCTGGAAGTTAAAAGGGCTAGGAGGAAACCGCCAGATGTTGTTGTGGTTTCTGGCAAGAAGAAGGACGCCGTTAAGAGGTCTCACAAATGTGACCTTGATGGTTGCCATATGAGTTTCATGACTAAGGCAGAGTTGATGTTGCACAAGCGCAACCGCTGTCCTCATGATGGGTGTGGAAAGAAGTTCAGATCCCACAAATATGCTGTGCTTCACCAGCGTGTCCATGATGATGAGAGGCCCCTCAAGTGCCCATGGAAAGGCTGCTCAATGTCATTCAAGTGGGCATGGGCAAGGACCGAGCATATACGGGTGCATACTGGGGAAAAGCCATACCACTGCAAGGTTGAGGGATGTGGCCTTTCTTTCAGATTTGTATCTGATTTTAGTCGACACAGGCGGAAAACCGGGCACTATGTGAATTGAAGTCACTTGACTGTGATAAAACATTTGTCTTCAGACTGTTTTGTAACATATGCACATATGCAGTTAGTCTCAGAATATCATGTCTGACCTGAAATCTTCTGGTTAGGTGTAAAATTAGGGGATAGAATGGTTGTTATGTAGGTTCCTAGAATCCAATGTATCTTAAAGTGGTGAAAGCTGAGAAGTTCAGAGAATTTTGATCTTCCTGGATTATTAGTAGACAGCAGATTTAGTAGCAGCGGCAGCATCAAGCTCTCCAGAAGAAGATGCGTCATACTGTTGATTGGTCATATTCTTTGCTGGCCTACATTTGTGAATTTGCCTGTACTTTTATGGTTCTTTTGGAGCTCTGGATAGTTCATTGTGCTTGTAGAACTACTTGAGATTGAGTTCATTTGCCCATGAGGGAGACCCACGAGAAAAAAAAAAAAGAAAAAAAAAGGAAGCTCATTACTTACACATTATAACTGTCTATTACTATCCAATTTTTGGTCAAGGCCGGAGTCAAGAAAATGGCGTGCTGGTTTCAAGTGGTGTATGATTGGTTCTTAATACGGTTCCATGTTAACCTCTAAAAAGGTAAAAAGAGAAGACAAAGATTATGTCCCTGTTCTGATGTTCTTACATGTAGGTTGTCTATGTTTGAAGAGCTGGGTGATTGTGTTTGAAAGCCTGGGCAACTTATTTTCTGTATCATTTGATAAATCTTTTTCACTAAACTAATAATGTGGGCTCTAAATTAATAAACTTGGTTAACTTTAGTTCTCATATTAACGAGTTAAAACTTATAGGATGATTTAAAAAAAAAAATAACTAAATGAGATTCGTGTACGAATCCTCTAAAATTGATAATCTATAATTTTTTTTCCTGGAATTTACTTTTTAGGTGTCTCTTTACTTATTTTTTACTTAAAAAATATGAAAACCTTATCTCGTCGCAAAAAGTAAACTTGCGAAAATTTGCAGATGCCAACTTTAAAAAATCCATTTTAATGGGATTCGGTACACAAGATTCAAATAAACAAAGTATACTGATTTTTGATTTTTTAATTCACTATAAATTTTACATATATAAAATATAGGTAATAAGGAAAAACAATAATTTTATGCTTTTAAACCCTAATTTTTTGTTTAAACAATAATGGAATTTCAATTCTTTAATTATGAGTTCAATTTAGCTCCTCTACGGGGGATAAATTAGAGTTTATTACATAATTCTCTCCTTTTTACAAGCCAATAATAATTCTTGACATAGAAATTTAAAATTATAATTTAACATATTTTCTCATAATATGTTAAATGCGTACACCAAATATATATATATATATATATATATATAAACTAGTAGCATCTATGCTATTGATAAGATGTAAACAGTGCAGCTTCCAATCAACTTGAACTCTGTATCAGGGAATTATAATCTAGTTGCCATCTGATAATATGTATGTATGTATGTATTACACGCTGGGGAATAGTGCAACTTCCAATCTTACATAGGACTGTATAAGGGACTGATGCAGGTAGGCAACTATGTTTGATGATGATGATGGTGGTGATATATGTATAAAAATATTGTTTGCCAAGAAAACATATCAGAAAGACAATCAAGATAAAAAAATTAAAAAAAAATCCAGGATGGCTTAGATGAAATGACTTCATGACCAGTTAAAAGACTAAATATTGTTTAAATCTTCATGAAATGTGGTGTCAACAACTACTAAACTTTGGTGGTTCTTTTAACTCTATTAAAAAACCTGCATGATGTGAAAGTATATTTGTACACCTCTATTATGCTGCTTCTCTGTACTAAGAGGAAGAAGAGGGAGGGATACAAATTGTTCACTAAAGCCTATCCAATCAAGAACACACATTTCAACTCTTTCTTTTAACCAAATTCAATAAAATTGAAATAAAGTTTCTAATAACCAAATTCAATAAATCAAAACTATACATTTCAACTTGATATTTTAATTCGATGTAATATGGTAAATACATCAATTTTTTTAATCTTTGAATTTTTTTTCCTAATGTACTCAATAGAATAATTTAAATCTTGTCTAGGAGTGTTGATGGAGATTTGATATGGCACAAAATGTAGGGGAGGACCCCATACCACATGTAACTTATTTTTTTGGTTTCATAAGTATACAATAAAGAGGTCTAGTTTTTGAGTAGACTATGAGGCTTAATGCTCAAAAACTATAACCATTGTTTATACAAACCATCAAGCTACTTATCTCTCTGGAATCTTACCTTGTCAATTCTTACCTCCCAACCTACATATTCTATTACCTTTGGCCTTAAAAAAAATTAAATACTTCCACAAGGTAGAATTTCCCTCTTTCACTACACACTCTCTTGATGGATTTGTTTTCCTATCATATTATCCACACAGTGCCCTTAAGCACAATTTATTTAGGTTCTTCAGCATATCCCATCTCTCTTCCTCCTTTCGCTGGATGCATTTTGGGAGGGGAGAGTCATGGTTTTTATATTAGTTTGGGTAAACTGAGCACATGAAGTTACAATTGTATGGTGGAGATTTGGATTTTAACACATAAGGTTATAATTGTATGGCGGAGATGAGCATTAATAATTTGCATTATAGGAGGGTAAGGCAAAAGGGACAAGTGTCCATCCACATGCTTGTTATGCATTATTTCCAATTAAATATTGGGATTATAAAGAATAATCACTTAGTTTATTTCTTAATTCTTAGTTCAAAATATTAAAAAATTTATTTGCACATATATATATATATGCGGTCGCACGGACTTTTATGACCAATTTTATTTAGGTCAAAATACATAAAACCCCTTAACCTTTTAAGCTAGATGTAAATAACCCTCTTACCTTTTTAAAGTTTAACATTAACCTCCTTGACATTTCACTCTTTGACCTAAAACCCTCTACCGTTAATACCACTGTTAATTTATTGACAGAATCCATCACATCAGACTAATGAAGCATACATGGCATCTTATGCAAAATTAATCCACCACATCTGCCACTTCAGACTAATGAAGAATGAAGTCCCGTGATTAGTTTTCATGAATGTTTTCAAGAATATTATATTGTTGAAGTACTTATAATCAGGTGTTTACTTTTTTTTTTGGATAGCTATACATTTTGAGCATTCATAACCAAAAATATTATCAATGTAAACTTTTAAATATTATTCTTATATTAGGAGACAAATTTTTATGGATATTTTCCTTCATTAGCATATATACAGTGCATTAAACAATATTTTGACGCCTAAATATATATTAATTGTCAAATATATTATATAAATAAAAAATGAAATATATGTATATAAGTGCATAGGTTTATATGTGCATCTGTATGGTTTATATGAAGGAAAAAATGAAAAAAGAAAAATTGAAATATATGTGTATAAAAATGATTATTTTAATTTTAAAAAGACGTCAATTTAGTCTCTAAATATGTGAGGGTCTAAACTTATTTTTCTCCATTTTAAAAAAAATTTTTAGATTGGGTTTTACTTTTAATTAAGATATTCATAAATAAAAATTTGTAATTAATGGAAACATATGTGACATCTGAAAAGTGTGGGACCACGCGTCTATGGTGTGTGTTTTATTAAATAGGGAAAATTACATTTTGGCCGTTTACTTAAATCGGCTGAAAATATTATTTAATTAATTTTATTTCATGTTGGATGCCATGTAGCCTTCATTAATTTGACATGGTAATATCTTTTAGTAAGTTAACGAAGTTACTAACAACAGGGGCTTTTAAGTTTAAAAGTAAATGGTCAAGAAAGTTGATTTTAAACTTTAAAAGGTGAGGATGTCATTTGTAATTAGATTAAAATTTGGGGGTATCCTATATATTTTACCCTTTTATTTATAATCTTATTAACTCTCATGAATTTGTTAACACTTCTCTCATATAATGCGCTTTTAATATCTCTAAATTTTTTTGACTTTGGAATTGTGGGGGGAAAATTTTGGAATATGTTGTAAATCATATAGTTCTTTAATTAGCTTGTCAGTAGAATCATAAATAGTTTGATTTTGGGCTGTGAATTTTAGTTGCTTGTTAAATGGGCTTTAATATTAAGAATCAACAGGCCAGTTAATTAGTTACATTATAAGGATTAGGAAGGCTAAGGGCAGAGGAAGACAAGGAAACGAAAACAGAAATAGACAAAAATTTGCACAACTAGTGAATGTCTTCAAGAGTAGCATCCGCACTGTTGGATCTGGGAAGCATACTGGGATTGTAAAACTTCTTTTCATAGGACACAATTGCCAAGGTGTTCGAGGTTTGAGGCTGCATCCCATTAAGCCAAAGTAGAGGCACAATCTTCGTTCTGATAGGTTTGAACCACCATGCGTTGAAGTTCACAATTTGACTATCAAATTTAAGAATCGCCAAAATTCATCTTTGTCCCTTGTATCTAGACTTGCCTATCCAGAGAGTGAATGTTGGAAGGATCTTTCCCCAACCTTTTATCAACCGCATCAGAGCAAATGGACAACGCCATACTATGTGTATTGGAAAAGCATTTAACATATTGCCAAATCTTCATCGGGCTAATAGTGCAGCCATAATGCAAGGCTTCATTCCTAGCCTTCCATATAAAGACACATTGTTGAGAGCTGGTCACATGATGTTTATTTAGTATGTCAGCAGAAGGAAGTGCCTCCTTCAATAATTTCCAAGCCATAAGAATGAATTTTGGTGGAAGATCAATTCGATGAAGACAGCTCCAATTGATTGCAGATTGCTGTTGGGTTGCAAGATATTCTTCCAGCAAGATTTTATAAGCTGACCTAGAAGTAAGGATCACAGCAGGTTCATGTTTTCAGATCGGTTTATCTGGGTTATCAAGCAGGGAAAAAGGTGTGGCAACAATTTCCTCAGCAATATCGGTTGAATATAATTGATGGATCATGTTGTAATCCCAGGATTTGGAGTTGATTGAAATCAAATCAGAAACCATAACCTGCGAAGAAGCAGGCTGTCCTTGGCTGCCATTGGTGGGCCACCATAATGGATGACTGGCATTAATGCTTTTAGCATTTCCTACTTTCCATTTCAGATCAGGAAACACAAAATCCTTCTCCTCCGATATGCCCTTCCAAAGCCACGAAGAATTGTAAGGCTGAAGCAAGAATTGATAAGAATTAACTGCAATATATTTAGTCTCCAAGGTGCTCCCTATAAGATTATCATCCTTAGAATCCATGACTCTCCATAGCTGCTTGGCAAGAAGAGATCTATTAATGAGAGAAACTGGCCCTAGTCCCAATCCACCCTGATTAATAGGCTTACAAAGTTCATTCCACTTTAGCAAGTGAATCTTGCTTTTGTGGTCCTTCAAACCCCAAAAGAAATTACAGCAAGTGGAATCAATCTTCTTGCAAAGGTAAAGAGGAAGGCAAATACAAGAGAGATAGTAAATGCTAGCCAGGGATAAAATTGATTTTATTAACATAACTCTAGAAGCTTGAGAAAGATCCCTTGATTTCTAATCTGCAAGCTTACTAGAAACTTTGTCAAGAATGTGCTCATAAATGCATCTTTTATTTCTACCCACATCAGTCCATTCCCCCAAATATTTACCCAATCTATATGCTATTTTGCACTGAAAGAGATTAGACATAAAGTTCTTATCCTGTTTAGAGCAGTTAGGACTAAGGATAAGTTCAGACCTGGCATTGTTCACTTGCTGTCCCGACCACTCCCTCAGATGAAGCTTGAAAGTAAAGAATAGTGTCATCAGCATATAGTAAGTGCAAAATAGGCTTGGCTTTACTTGACACACTTAAGCCCTTCCACAAGCCTTGACTCTCAAAATTATGAATAATGGCAGAAAGAACATTTGCAGCCAATATAAGGAGAAAGAGAAATATAGGATCATCTTGTCGAATACCCCTATTAGGCAGAAAAACCTGTGTGGGAGCTCCATTTAACAATACCTGATATGAGACAGTTGTAATACATTGGAGAATCAAATTGATCCGCTTAGTAGGAAAGCCCATACAAGCCAAAATAGCAGCAATAAAGTTCCACGAAAGTTTATCAAAGGCCTTAGCAAATTCCACTTTGAGTGCCCCCCATTTACATGACCCCTTCCTTGCTCTGTGAAGCTGTTCCATAAGATCAGCCGCCAAGATGATATTGCTAGATATGAGTTTGCCTTTAAGGCACTCTAATTGGGAGAAATGACTCTATTAAGGACATTTTTAAGTCTGACACACAGGATTTTAGACATAATTTTATATACAACATTGTACAAACTAATGGGTCTCAGATCCTTAAAGGATTGTACTAATTCTCTTTTTGGAATCAAGATAATAAAAGTTCAACTGAGACTCTTAAATATAAATTCAGCGTCCCAAAATGAGAGAACCATGTTAATGAAGTCATTGCCCACTAATTCCCAATTTTTCTGATAAAAGGATGCATGGAACCCATCCGGACCAAGAGCATTGTCCTTTGCAAGACTAAATACAACCAGCTTCACTTCTTCATGAGATATTAGAGTCATGAGAGAATGCACTTCTTCTTGAGAAAGTTAGGATATTTAAATTAAGATGTTCATTACAAATCTCATAAGACTCCGCGGGATTTGGATCTGAATAAATGTTCAGGAAATAATTAAAGGACAATTCAAGAAGTTCATTTGGATTATCAGTCCAAGAACCATCATCACTTCAAAGAAAATTAATTGAATTGTGCGCCTTCCTTCTCTTTACAATATCATGAAAGAATTTGGTATTTCTTTCTTCCTTCACCATCCAATCAAGTCTAGCTCTCTGAGTCCACATACAATTTTCACATTCATAAAAAAATTCTAGTTGATTTCTCAACAGAGCGGAGGCTTCCTCATTGGGAGAATTCTGAATTTCAGTTTCCAAAGTTTTGATCTTTAGAGATAAATCATCAACAATATATTTGTTCCACAAACAAAGATTCTTTTTTTAGAGATAAATCATCAAAAATATATTTGTTCCACAAACAAAGATTCGTAAGAGTTCGGCTGAGTTTACAATGGACCATGAAACTAGGAGAGCTAGACATCGGATGTTCCCAACATTCCTTGATAATTTTTGAGCATTCGGGAAATTTGTACCAAAAGCTTTCGGATTTTCGTGGTCTCTTACGCATCAGGCACCAGTCAATAGAGCTGAAGAAGAGCGGGGCATGATCCGAGGCTACAATTGGCAAACAACAAGCAGTGGATTTAGGAAAATTTTGCAGCCATTCCTCATTAATGAACACCTGATCTAATCTTGCCTTTGATTGGAATGGACCTTCCGATTATTTGACCATGTGAACCAGGAGCCAGAAGGAAATATTTTACACAGATTAGTCAAATTAATACAATCAGAGAAAGCATTAGCTCCTAGTAGTGCATTAGATGGTCCAGTTTATCTTCAGGTAGAGAAACCTGATTAAAATCACCAATTAAGAGCCACGAAGGGGAGATAGAGCTAGAAGAAGAGACTATCCAATGCCAAAGAACATAGCGATCAGCAACCCGAGGAAAACCATAAACACAAGAGAGATACAACAAAGAAAACATAGCATTAGATATAAGTAAGTGACACCAGTGCGGCGTACAGTCAAGTACAGAAACAGATAAACTACTACACCACGCCACAATTGTTCCACCTCCACATCTACAAGCATCAATGCCACAAAACATCATACAAGGTAGAGATGACAAATACATCTAGCATCATTAACACTAATCTTGGTTTCAGAGAGATAAATACCATGGGGTCTATATCTGGAGGAAAGATATTTGAGTCTCTGAACTGCTGCAGGCTTCCTCAGACCCCAGCAGTTCCAACTTAACACCCTCATGGCTGCCAGGGAAGCTTTGAGTAGGCTGCTTCCCTAGCTGTTTCTTGAGATGAGAGATTAGGATCATCTTCAGAGAAATCTGTGAAGGCCAGAAGGAATTATTCCAGCCGACGCTTCTTTTTCTCCCTGTCTTCGCTTAGTAAATGGGTTAACTAGATAGTGTTAGTCAACCGTTTAAAAAGTGGTTTGGTGTGAAATTAATTTGAGGATGCATGACCTTTACTTTAAAATGATTAAACTTTTTTTTTAATGAGCACCAAGGACCAACAGTTGAAGATTATTCCCTTTTTGAAGAACTTAAATGAAGTTTCTTAGATGTTTGTTTGTATTAGGTTCTCCAATAGAAAGTTAACGTGTAGAGAAAGCTTCCCAAAAGACCCAATCATGAGCTCTTAACATCTACTTATCATATTTTTGTTGAAGTCATTGCACTCCTATCTTGATTCAACTTTAAACTAAACTGCCAACGTCAAAAACCACCCCTAGATAGTATTGGCTTGTGAAGTTCTTTTGTAGAATTTCCTCCTTAAGTTAGAAGGATGTGCTTTTATATTTCCCTTTTCCTTGTGGGTAATACTTCCTTCCCCTATTAATTGATGCAAATGTCTAAATGAATATCAGTTTTAAGGTCAAATTTCTTTAGATGCTAGACTTGCTCAATTAAATCTTTCTAAATGAGGATTTTGTTCCTCATTGTTTAAATAAATTATCGAGGAGGTTCATTATTGGAGACTTCTTTTCCACCAACTCAAGTGACACTCATTTACTTGGTCTGATATGCAAACCCAGCTGTTGATGGCAATGTGTGTTTCACTTTTGCCACATACACAAGGTGTCCAAGAAGCATTTACACTAGAATTTTTTCTTGAAAGTTTTGGCCTATTTTTGTATGCTTCATTTATTTGATAGATAGAGGATCACTTCATTATGATGCTTTTGCTTTTGGGATAGGAAGACCAAGATGTAGATTTATTAATCAAAGCAATAATGTTAGGGAGAGTTTTTTTTTGCCAACACCTTTGTGAGATCATAGTGGACATACTGTATGCTGAAGAATAATCTAATTATTTGCGCAAGGAATCATAGTAACACGTGCTACCAAAAAATTGACGGTTGGTGATGATAAAAGCTACCACTGAAAGTTAAAACTCTCAACAACAACTTTTTGTCACTTCCATGTCGTGACATTGCTAATACTTTTGGTGGCAACAAAAAAGTCATTGCCAAAGACACCTGTAGTGGTACAATTTGTCGCCATAGGCATAAAAAGTCACCTAAAGATCCTACGACGACTTCTTGTCATAGCTTAAAGTGTTAATAAGCAACAGCATTAACTATTGCTGCTGAAAATGAGTTTTAGCAACGACAATTTGTTGCCACTAAAAGTACTTATCTGTGTCTGACAATTGAGTTATCGTTGAATGTGAAGATTCAGTGACAATAACTAGTTATCACCAAAAATTGAAAAGGTGGTGACATTTGCATGTTGCCACTAATTATATAAGCTTTGGCAACAACAAATGCGATCATTGAAAACTATTTTTTTTACAAAAAAAAATATAATTCTTTTGTATAAATTATTATTTTTTTATGTTTTAAAATATACATTTTTGCTCCATTAATTTGTCATTTATATTTGCTTTCTTCCTATGATTCCATAACTTTATTATGATTAATTTAAAGTTCTATTTACAATCAATCCATTAGGAGGGAACACCAACAAAAATTATTTTAAATTTCAATAATTAGCCATCATCATTCTTTGAAGAAATTAAATTAAAAAGTCGAAAGGAGCTTAATATGTAAATTTTAATTTAATTCATAGATAAATATAATTAACATGTTCCAATAGAATGGGTCATGGATGTTAAAAAAAAATACATAAAGAAACTATATGAAAAAAACACTGTCACACCCTCAAATATTCATCTCCATGACAATGATATCCATCCAAAATTCAAAGTATGAGATCCCGTAGTTATATATAATAATTGGACATCAGCTTATAAGGAGGAAATAACAAAAATTCAAACTATTTTTTTTTAATATTGATACATTATATATTAGATATTTTGGTTAACCAATATATAGCAGCTATAATATATATTACTTAGGTACATACTAATTGTTCGAGATTATATTGCTTCTTAGTGCCATTAAGCTAGTATCCTCATTTTGTTAAAAAAAAGGGAGGGATATATTTTAATGATGTTTTTGTCTCTAAGTTATGGAATTAATTGTGATTAAATTGATTTTAATTCTAGGTTTTAGCCATCAAAAAATTTCTCCAAAGGAAATCTTCCTTAGAACCACCTCCTCAATCATCTGATAAATGTACATTTGGTCCCTCTATAAAAAAAATAAAATTTAATTTGGAAAGACTTCCTGATGATCTTGATTTAGAATTTGTTTCTAAAGATGTTTTTAATGCTATATATATATACACACATGCACATGTTGCCCCCATAGTCAATAATTTCTAGGTCCGCCACTGCATATAAATGATGACATCGACCACTTAGAGAAATACTTTAAGCAATCCAGGAAATACAGAGTAATAGAAAGAACTTAACTTAAGAGATTTAGAAGAAGATCAATTATAATCCTAGAGAAACTAGTTTCTAGATTCCTAGCTATAACAACACCCATAAGATTGATCACTCCTCACAATAAGTCAGATGCATTTTTGAGAGAACACGAAGGGAAAAAGAAAAGGGGAGAGAGAAATAAGACAGAGAAAAGGAAGAACTCAATAAATCCTTACTCAAAACACACAATAATATTATCTTACTCTCTCCAAAAAATGGATTATATAGAGGCCTTTATATAGGAAAAATAAAAAAAACATACTTCTAAAGCAACTAGAATGTGGGGTTCAAGTAATCCTATTAGATATAGGAAATCAAACAGATATATCTAATTATAAAAAAACCTAATAATAAAATAAAAATTCAAAAAAATAATAATAAAATTAATATTTTAATCATAACACTATTAGATAATCTCTTTCAATCTAGGAAATCTCCTTAACTTAAGAATCAAGTTTATCTAATTTAAATTTAACAAATGACTTTGATTCAAGGAAATACAAATTAGAAGTCAAAAAAATAAATAAATAAACAAAATTATCTAAACAAAAATAATCTAAAAATTTATTATAAGGGATTATATGAATAGCGCTTAAGGATTTTTAGGACATCTTTTGATCCCCATCAAATAATATAAATTTATATATACATAATCTTTTTTTTAGGGAAAATTCTAGATCAATACCAAAGAAAGAAAAAATGTCCAAAACACACCTCAATTTGCTCTAATTCCAATTAACTACCAACATACCAAATTGAAATTAAAATTTAAAGCAAAAAGACCAAATTAACCTTGCCTTTTTTTCCTCCATTCCTCCTCCTCCCTTCTCCCTTTGGTGACTTTTCCGATAGTGGTTTCCAGCGACGGCGACGACTATTCCAGTGGCGGTGGTGGCTTTTCTAGCGATAGTTATAACACTATCAAAGATTAGTTACAAATGAATGAAAAATTAGTTACAAATAAGTAAAAATCAATTGCAAATGAGTGATGAAACAAGTAGAGAGATTGGAAATTTTCTGTATTGTAAATTGTATAATGGTTTACACCAATATATGCACAAAAAAACAAATCTTCCTAATAATGACTAATAAATACAATAAAGGTTAATAAATACAAAAGATATTATATACATAATTACAGAAGATCCTAGAATGTAACATCCCCCCTCAAACTTAAGATGGCTTAGCAGGAAGCAGCTTGAGTTTGTTTACTAGAAACGTAAAGCAGTCTGGATTAAAAGACTTAGTGAACAAGTTAGCCGACTGGTACTTGGTTCTTATAGGAACAAGTCGGATAGTTCCTCGAACAACATGTTGCTGAGTAAAATGACAATCAATCTTAATATGTTTGGTTCACTCATGGAACACGTCATTATGAACAATCTTAATTGCAGCTTGATTGTCACAATAGATATCTGTGGAGGATGTCTATGATAACCCCATCTCATCAAGTAACCAACGAAGCCAGAGAATCCTAGAGGTCGCGTCAGCTAGTGCACAATATTTTGATTCAACACTAGAACAAGAAGTTAAGGTTTGCTTCTTACTTCTCCAAGAAACAAGAAAAGTACCAAGGAAAATACAGAAGCCAGTGGTAGACCGTCAATTGGCATGGTGACCGGCCCAATCAGCATCAGAATAAGCCCGAAGGGCAAGAGAAGAACTAGCAGAGAAGTGGAGGCCATGATACAAGGTGCCTTTGACATATCGAATAATTTTTAGAACAGCTGCATAGTGGGTAGTCCTGGGTTTATACATAAGTTGGTTGACAATATGGACTGCATAAGTAATGTCTGGATGAGTCACTATAAGAAAGATGAGTCCCCCAATGAATTGATAATAACAAGTGGGATTCTCCAATAAGATGCCATCAGTGGGGGTAAAGTGAACATTAGGGTCAATAGGTATATTTTCAACCTCTTCATCAGAAAGATATGCCTGTGATATCAAATCAGTTGCATATTTAACTTGAGAAAGATAAATACCATCCTGCCCATGATGTACCTCAAGACCAAGAAAGTAGCTTACTCAGCCAAGATCCTTCATTTCAAACTGCCTTCCCATGTAAGTATTGAGTTCCTGAACACCCGTAACATCACTACCTGTGATAATCATGTCATCAACATACAAGAGTAATAGAACAAGACCCTAAGCTGTACTTCGAACAAATAGAGCAAAATCATGAGAGCTACAAGTAAAGCCTAATTGACTCATAGTAGTACTAAACTTAGCAAATCAGGCACGGGATGCCTGCTTAAGACCATACAAAGCTCAATGGAGGCGGCAAACCTTGTCATTTAGATGCTGACACCTAAGAGGAGGCTTCATATAAATTTCTTCCTCTAAATCGCTATTCAGAAAGGCATTTTTAACATCCATCTTATGAAGAGACCAATGCTTGGCGGCAGCAATAGTAAGAAGGCTGCGAACAGAGGTAATTCGAGCAACAGGAGCAAATATCTCTTCATAATCAATACCATACTCCTGTGTAAATCTTTGGGTCACCAAGCGGGCCTTGCATTGCTTTAGAGAACCAGCTGCATTAGCTTGGTTTTATAGATCCATTTGCATCCAACCAAAGTCTTTCTAGGAGGAAGATCAACAAGATCCCAAGTTTGCATTTTCTCTAAGGCCTGTAATTCATCATTCATAGCTTGCTGCCAAAAGGGATCACGGGAGGCTTCTTTAAAGGATTGGGGTTCCTGAAACTGAAGAATGGTGGAAAAACAATGATAATCACTAAGGCAAGAAGGAGGATGTCTTACACAAGTGGGTCTAGGGTTTTCAGATGATTCGAGCTCAGTAACCTATGTTGGTGGTTTAGAGACAGGAGGATCATTTGAAGAGGGCACAAAGTCAGTCGCGGAATCGAGCTCAGTGGTAGAAGTTATACTTGAGTCACTAGGAAAAAGATCAATAAAAGTATCTATAAAAATAGACGGTAAAGGAGGAGAAATGGAGAAAAGATCAGTCAAAGATGAAAACTCAATATACTCCCAAAAAACAACATGATTAGAAATACAGAAGTGATGAGAGAGAGGGTCCCAACAATGATAACCCTGATGCTCAGAGTTATAACCAAGGAAGCAACAGATAAGAGCATAAGCTTGCAATTTAGAAGTCTCATGAGAAGAGAGAAGAACAAAACAGACACAAGCAAAAACTTTAAGAAGACTGTAATCAGGAGGGATACCATGAAGACGTTCAAAAGGAGAAATGTTACCCAGAATAGAAGTAGGGACTCTATTGATGCAGTATATAGTAGTCAAAGCTGCTTCTCCCCAGAAACGTTCAGAACAGGAAGATTAAATAAGCAGGGCTCTGATAGAATTAAGAATGTGATGGCATTTTTGTTCAACCTAACCATTTTACTGAGAGGTATAGAGACATGAGTACTGAGAAATGGTGCCTTGAGTATCAAGAAAACTGATTAATTTAGAATCACGGTATTTCAAGGCATTATCACGATGAAAAACTTTGATAACTTTTGAGAATTGTGTATGAATCATAGTGGCAAATTTAATATAGATAGCAGGAAGCTTAGATCAATTTTTTATCATATAAAGCAAGTAAAATGCAAGAAATCATCAACAAAAATCACAAAATATCGTGATCCTCTCATAGAGGGAGTAGGCACTGGGCCCTAAACATCAGAATGAACTAAATCAAAAGGTGAACTTGCAATAGAGTCATTTTTATTAAATGATAAAATAGGTTGTTTAGCAGTTTGACAAGAGATACAATCCAAAGACTGAATATTAACATGACCCAAAAGATCACTAGAAAGTAAAGGACGCAAAGCAGTTAAGAAAGGATGAGCAAGATGACAATGCAATAATTTGAGAGATGAGGATGTAAAAACAGCACATAATCTAGGAGAAGTGACTTCAGGAAGATGCATTGAGTTGAACTCAAACATACGCCCAGTCCCAATAATCTGTCATGTCTGAGAATCAAACACAATACAACCACATTTGTTAAATAATACGTCATAACCCATATCAACAAGTTGTCCGACAAAAATAAGGTTAAACCTAATGGCAGGGAAAAAATAAGTGTCATTAAAGGATGGAGAGGGCAAAGAAACAGTACCAACATGACTAACTTGCATTTAAGAGTTATCAGCAGTATGTATAGAGTGAGCAATGGTATTTGGTGACAGAAAAGAGAAATGATTCTTTTGACAAGTCATATGGTTGCAACAAGCAGAATCAAAGAACCAAGAAGATGTACCTGAGGGAGTAGCTAAAGCTGCAAGTGGGCTAGCGTACCAAAGAGAAATTTGTGAAGGAAGGCCTCAATGTCAGCAGTAGAGGATCTTGGAATAGTAGCAACATCAGGTGCAGCAGTAGGTGTCTCATTGGTGCCAGATAAAGCAGACTTAGAGAAGGAAGAACTAGATCTAGTTGATTTCTCTTGGTCAGATCTAGGAGGACGAGTAGGATATTGATCAATAAGATACCAGGTCTTTTTGTAGTATCGGCAGAACAAAGTTAGACAGTGTGCATCAATATAACCCTTCTTTTGGCAAGTTCTGCACTCAATAAATGAGACACTGATTGAAGGTGTGAGTGGATTGAGGACAAGGACGACAAGCCTTAGAACTTTTTTCTAGAAGCAGTAAAGGCCATCTCAGGGGTCCGCTAAAGCAAACTCAAAAGGGTTTCCTCATATTGGAAACGAGGAAGAGCATCCTCAAGAGTGGGCAGAGGGCTTTGATGCAGTAAAGAAGCCTGAACAGGCTCAAAGTTATCAGCGAGAGTCATCAAGAACTGAATAAGATGAAGTTGATCTTTGTACTTAAAGAAGATTTAAACATCTTCCTCATACTTAAATGCGGGCTCAGAGTAGGCCAGCTGATTCCAGATGGATTCAATCTTGGCAAGAAACTCAAACAAAGGCTAACCCTTCTCTCATTTAAGATCACTAAGGTTCTTTTGCAATTGAAATTGATTGGAAGTCAGAAGAAGTGTAGCGACTAGCAAGATGGTCTCATACCTTTTTAGCGGTGTCAAAATGCCCAAATTGTTGGTGGATACTGGGAGTAGAAGTATTCCAAAACCATGTAATAATCTGATTATTTTTACTATCTCACTAGAGCTTTTGACCCTAAAACAAAACTACGCATACTTTCCCTAAAAAAAGCAAGATGGTCTCATACCTCTGTTTCTGTAATAATCACACAATATATTTCAAATCAAATTTAGTAGCTTTGCAAGTAGGAAAAATAATGTCACCTGAAACATATCACTAGAGCTTTTGACCCTAAAAAAAAACTATGCATACTTTCCAACCATAAACAATAGTTGGAGCCCTTGAGAATAATCGAGATAGGCTGAGCAACATTTGGCTTTTATATAAGAGATAGAGAATTTTGGAAATTCTGAAAAAATTGTAAAAGTTGGAAAATTCAAGAAGGCACTGGAACAACCAATAGACCTTAGGAATAGAAAGTATATAGAGAGATGAGCATGGCGATCAAAACGGTGGCTAGAATGGTGGCCACACACGCCGTCATGTGCCGGCAGAAGGTGGCTTGCCAGAAAAATTGGCACGACGCGTGGGAGTGAGTGCGGCTGTAGAAGGCCATAGGACTTGGTAGTCCGGCCGAATGAAGGAAGGCGAGCATGGTGGTGTGGTGCTTGTCAGCAACAGAGGATGGCAGAAGCACAGATTTGAATCCCGTGAATAATGATGTTAAGAACCATGAACAATGATGCTAAAAAAAATTTCTAGAACGGGATTCTGGAAAAAAAGTAGGGCTCTGGTACCATGAAACATGTAGAGAGATTGGAAATTTTCTGTATTTCAAATTGTACAATAGTTTGCACCAATATATACACAAAATAACGAATCTTCCTAATTATGACTAATAAATACAATAAAGGCTAATAAATATAAAAGATATTATATATATAATTATAGAAGATTCTAGAATGTAACAAGTGAAAATCAATTGCAAATATTAGTTGCAAATGATTGGTTAGAGTTGCAAATGAGCAAAAGTCAGTTGAAAATAAACATTAATTGCAAATGATTGATAGGAATTATCAATGAACAAAAATCAGTTGCAAATCAGCGAAAGTCAATTGCATATAAGCATTAGTTACAAATGATCGATATGAGTTGCAAACATGTGAAATTTAGTTACAAATAAGCGAATATTAATTGGAAATAAGCATAATTTACAAATGACCGGCAGAAGCTGCAAATTAGCAATATTCAGTTGAAGCGAAAGTCAGTTACAAATATAAGAAATCATGCAAGATGATTGTTACATGAAGAAATTCATGAAGGAAGAAAGATTGCTAGAGTAGAATAGAAAAATCAAAGAATAAAGCTAACAATTTCACCATTCCATATAACAACTATATATATCAGAAAAAATCATAGGTTTGGTGGAATTTTACATATCAGAAAGCAATTTTACATATCAAGAAAAAAAAAATCAAATGTATCTAGAATGTTTCCATATATAGAGGGAAAGAACAAGAGTTGGGTGGAGGCTGATGGAGATGATAGAAGAAAAGAAGAGGGAGGCAGAGGCACCAACAGGATTCAAATCTAGAGGCTTGGTGGAAGCAAATCCAGATCCGTTGAGTGTGTACATAGGTCTTCTGCTCATTTTTGAGCTATGGCAAAGCAAAAGAGTAAGAAAGATCAATTAGCTCCTCCTCCATAGAAGATTTTTCAACCATAAAAACTTTAGTGAGGAAGCTCATTGGGGGGAAGTAGAGGAAGATGAAGGCGATGATGTGGAGTAGGGAAGACAAAGGTGATGATGCGCAGTAGGGAAGACGAAATCCATGGAGGGATAGGGGGAGATAATAGTGGGGTTGGAAGAGGAGACGATAGGCAACTTGGAGGAGAGAAGATGGGAGAGAGGAACAAAGGTAAGGAAGGTGGATGAGAAGATGAGAGTTTTAGGTTTTTAGTTTTAATTGACATATGAACATACTCAACATTTAGCATCAAAACTTATTTCCAATTTGGTATCATATGTGGTTAATTGGAAATGATTTAGCAAATTGTCGTATGTTTTTTGAAATATTTTAATTTTTTAGTATTTACTTAAAATTTTCCATTTTTTATTTCTTTGTTAATATACTCATCACGCGCCCACCGACGCTCACACCATATTTTTTTTGTTCTCATTTTCTCTGTTGAAAGGAAATTCATTGACCGATATCTCCCTTTCGGATCTCGAATTTGGGCTCCGGTTAAAGCAGTGTGAGAGTCTTATTTGAGAAGGATAGAAGTGAAAAATGATGAAGGTGATAAGAATCCAGCAGGAAGGAGACTTGTTTTTTTTTTTTTTTTGTTAACGGCAAGAAGGAGAAATTTATTTGTAAATACTAAACTACAGGGTTTTGATGCAATTTGTATTGAAACTTTGAAAGCTAATTAACATTTCCAATTTTATATTAAAAATCAAATAACATTCTCATGTTAAAAGTTTAATATCAACTTATCCTAAATTTTTATCATATTAAAAACAAAATTAGCGCTATAAAAAAATTAGGGCAAATTAGTTACCTAGCATTAATTATTTCCTCTTTAAGAAAAATCCCTTCCAAAAATGTACATCAATCAGGGCAATTACTGCCTAAATAGATCTCCTTGTACTTGAGCAAATCTATTGCCTCAACTTCTATCGTCATCATCCTTGCGACGCCACTCATTCTCTAAGTCCTTCAAAACGTCCAAGACACCAAGAACACCCAAAAGGACTAACCCACCTGAAAACTTACCACCGCCACCTCCTCCGTTACCACCATTCCCATCATCCCTGAACGGTGGCAGTCCGGGCCCGTTGTCTTCAAGTTGAGGTGCCTTTGCTTTACCTGAAATTTCACCACCATTATCTACTACATTGGAAAATGTGACAACAGATGTTCTATAAGATAATGTTTGCATGAAGACATTGGACTAACAAATATTCAGAACTTGAAATAATATAAAATAGGTAATTAAGGGCAGAGGACAAACAGACATCTAGGAAAAAGGTTCATCAAAGAGATGTGATCTATAAAGTACCAATGATTAAATAGGTCCTCTGCTTTGTGCCTACAAATGTATCAGACATGATGCTGTTTTTCCCGATTCACATGATTTCATATTTTTTGAAGCCTTGCTGTGTTTCATATCCATGCTTTTATGTGGCTTTTGCGGGAAAGGATATGAGAAAATCATGATCTATTTACTTTACAACGAAATAAAAATTTGAGGATCTGACCAATTTTTCTCCTTTGGCAACTATTGTGAATTGAATAAGGACCCGTTTGGTACAAAATGTGAATGCGAAAACTCTCTCACTTAAACATGAAAACAAAGTCACTTTACCATCTGCCAAACACAATTTTTATATTTTTCCCACACATTTTCCCTTAAGTTCATTTTCTACATACCAAATGCAACATGAGAAACTCCCATTCTACATGAAACTATATCCTTTTTTACTGGTTTACTTATAAGCCCCAAGGGCGTGCTGCGCATGATAAGAGACAAATTAATTTCATATTCTCTCTTTAATAAAACTCAAATATAAACAAGGCATGTTTCCCATAAACATCACAATGGCTTAATAAAAGCAACAATGTTGTATAGAATGAACTTCAAATGACAGTTAAAAGTATTGTTTTATCATTTTACTGACAATGTAATTTCCTTAAGTTATCCAAAGTTGTATTAAAATGCTCATTTAATTGGGCACATTTTTCACCACTCAACAATATATAGAATTCTCTTTGTTCTTTAAAAAGAATTAGCCGCTTGCAACTGTCAAACATATAACAAACAGACCCATGTGGAAGAAAGAAGAACATATCAACAGGGTCACAATTGCTAGTTTGCGAATAAAAGAGGCTAAAATATTGAAAAGTAATGCAGGAAGAACTTAGAAGTGTAAGGACATGTCACTGGCACCTTGACCCATAATGTGAGAGCATTCTATCCTCATTACCACCTTTTCTTTAGAGGAAAAACATAAAAAGTGCAGGCAGGAAGTAATTGCAAATTCTAAGGCTTAAAATTTATTCCAATATAAATGTCCAATTCATCTCAAGCCCCAAAAAACTAGATACCAGTGGTGAGCTGATAACAAAATGAGGTTATTACCAGGAGTAATAGTAACCGTCTGAGATTCACGTGTTACAGTTTGGGTTAGCACTGCTGCACATGTAGCATTCTACAAGAAGCCAAAAAAAAAAAAAAAGGATATCAGAGTACTGAGAACTAAATAATTGTCAGAAATAACTCAATGGCAATAGCACTATTATTGATTCTTAATAGATTGCCCGAAATATCTTTAGCATCCCAATAAATTATCAAGATTTGATGATCAATGAACACGGAAAATCAAGTAGGAAAACAACACAACTGATGCTTGAATCTTAAAATTGACAGAATTTAATATATAAATTAATAATATGCAGGACAACGCTTGATACAAAACCCATTGTCACCATCTCTCCATGAAACAATAATTGAGCCATGCTGTAATGATATCATAACTTTCAATAAGTGCTGATTTTGCATTTCATTATAAGAAAATACTTCAACTTTCCAATCAATATAGGAAAAATTAAATAAAATAAAATCACAACATAGAGAAAATAAATAATCAACACATAAAAATACAAAATGCAGCTTACAGAAGCAGCAGCACAACTGACATGACGTGACTCAGATTGAGATTTTTCGATTTGAAGTTTTCCTCTTCTTATATGACATGGTAAGGCTTGCATACCAACTAGGTTAGGTCCAGTATGCTCAGTTTCTTTTTGGTACTGACCTCTTCTTTTAACTGCATAGAGAAATATAATAAACACATTTACTTAATTCTTGAGAAGCTTTAGTCTGTACCATGATATGAAAAATGAGGGAAGTGAGGATGTTTTGATGCATTTGTTGTCAACAAATATCCTTTTGAGTTAAAACATTATATAATAGAGCTAGCTTAAATATATAAAATCCATGTACCTGGTCGTAATAGAGGAGAAGCAGCAATGTTACATGTTGAAGTCTGCATTTTGATAATGAAAAGCAGACTTACAGTAGCTGTTTGAGTAATGAGACAAAGAATAAACTATCAGTTTCAAACAAAATTAAAAATGGTCTTTGTTACACAAATGCATGTAGAAAATTGACAAGAGTTATCAGCTACAAATCTTCAGTTCAGATTATTATTGTAAATTTAAGGGAAGTGGGTGGCAGCTTATCAAGTTTGATGGATTTTTCCCGCCTTGATACTTTTTCTAAGAATGTGATGCAATGAACTAAAAGAATAATTTGGGAATTCCAGGGCATAGTCTCCTAGTTGAACAATAATAAATTAGGACCAAGCAAAGAATTACGTAGACAGAAAGCCAAGCCCAAACTAAGGGAATCTTAAGGGAGGAAAAAGCATTTTGACACCCAAACAATCTAGAGGCTTCAGATGAATAGATTACAATGGACATGTATCCAGATCCTCTCTCGCAAATTCTCTCCCCATCCTCTCTCCCGCAAAATCCTAAAATTTAGAATCAAGCGGAAATATCAAATGTTTTCTGGGAAGGAATCTTAAATTAATTCAGAAGGATTTGCTTATCTTATAACAATGCAAAAGACAATCCGGAAACCACTGATTTTGCTGAGAAAATAATGGAAACAGCAAGATGAGAAAAGAATGCAAATAAACAGAAACGTTAAACATTTGACTGAGCGATCAGAATATTTCAATTTTTCTAATTCTCAATCGACCCAGAACAACAAAATTCAAAATTTCTATTTCTTCGTCCTGCTTTTCTCAGAGGTCAAACCTCATTTCATCACATTCAAATCAAAACATGAAGGAAGGAGGGACATAATACGTAAAGGAAACAAGAATTACATAAAAGGAAAACACCGTGATTTATCATCAAACAAGAAGAAAGAAGCACAAGACAAAACAACACTTAAAAACCCACCAAATCAAATATATTTTCGATTCCTGTTTTTATCTTTACAGTCTATCAAGAAAAAAGACAGTAATGCAGCGCAACAAAAGGAAAGAACCTGCAAATAATGATTACCGTCCAAGTCTGACGAAGAATCTGATAAATGCACCACGAGAAATTCGTTTTTAAGAGAACTTTCTCGAGATAACTGGCTTCCATAACATTGGGACGGAGAAGGTCGGTTTATCCGGGTTCCTTTTGGAATGAGCTTTCTAATTGGGTCCCAAAAATTGGATCCCAAAAATTGGATCTTCCATCTTTGAGGCCCAAAATTTTCCATACAGAAACAAAGGCTTCTTATTGCCAAAACAAAAGGCTTCTAATTTTTTCTGGACCAGAGTCTTCACACTGGCGTTGTATGATTTTCATGGTTGCTTTTTGTTGGTATATGCCGTATGAGCTGTGTGTTTCAAGGTTGCGTTAACCCTCCTCTGCTTACCAAAAAACAAAGTAAAAAAAAAAGTACAAATTTTTTAATATTTTAATAAAAAGAAGGGGTCAATCAGGTTGTCTCGTGGTCTGTTCGACCCATGTGGGCCTTGGGCTTGCTATTCGAATCCGCTTTTTTAAAGCATAATCTACCACTTTTATTGGGCTCAATGGACTGACTCATTAGACTTGACTCGTATTGTCTGTTCTAACTTTAGGTAAATTGTTTTAACCTTGAAAAATTCTTAGAAACTCCTCTTTCCGTACAGTTTTCTGAACTCTCCCTCTTTCTCTATCCATGCTTCCTTCCCTTTCTAAGAATCAGATGCAGCCAACGGTGGTGGAAAAACCAATTTGTCCATGCGTTTCCTTCATCTCATATCACCAATACCACTCAAGTGGACCGAAGACTTTCTCATGTCGCATTTGATTCCAATACATGAAGAAATCACGCATATCAATCACATGGAAAAAAAAAAAAAGCATAATTTGATCTAGAGTGCTAAGTTCGGATGATGAATTTCGGTGGGAAATCGCCCATCTTTGTTTCATATATATATATATATATATACTTTTTCCTATAATTACTTTTTCTAATAAGCATGGGAGATAAGCCAAATTAATAGTTGAAAACTAATTTCTTCAAGTATTTTTTTTGTTATTAAATATATATGATTTTTGTGTAAAATTTTTATTTAATATTTTTTAATCCAACTATATATGATTTTATATTTAATTTTCGTGTAAATGAAAGTTGGTTGGTTATGATATTTATTTAAGATTGTTTTTACCCATATACATATATATTTTCGTGTGATCATGTCTATTTTTTCTTAAAGATTTGAGAAATATATATATATATATATATGATTTTATAGGAATATGTTTAAATAATGGACTAAACTTATATACTTTTTTTTATATATTTTTTATGTTATTCTTTAATTAAAATTTAACAAGTAGATCTCTTAAATTTTTTTAAGTTTAAGAAGTTAATACTTTTAATATATAATTAATGATTAAATCTATAATGTATTAAAAAATAATCCACATTTTAACTTTTAATTAAAAAATAACATGAAAAGCACATTAGAAAAAACGTATAAGTATTTTCCTTAAATGATATACTTTAGGAAAGTAGAATATGATCTACAGATTGCATCCAATTGATTTTTTTAGACATGGTTTATACAAAATCATAAAAATTAATTATGATCGGATGACATTTTACAATACTATACTATTTGGGGGAAAATGCTAGATAATCCCATTTAAAATTAAAAGACAATCAAATAATAAATGATTTAGAAATTTATTGATTTGTTGCAATTTAGTAATTGAAAATAATTAAATTATTAATTTGAGAAATCTTTTACTTTATTTAAAACTAGAATTTGGAACTGATACATGACCAACTCTAAATATATTTAATCAAATCATATAACAATGAATATAATAGAATGAGTATATATAAATATACCCATTCTATTATAAAATTCAGTTTTGATAAAAAAATCTTGGATCTCTTTCTCCAAGAATGTGAACCACAATCGTGCCTGGGAGTTGAGCCAATTTTTTGGGGTCCTTGTCTACCAATGATTCGGGAAAATATCTCAAAATGCCGCATCTCCATAAACGGGTCACTAAATTGACATATAAATTTATTCTTGATAAGATGGATACCAGGCTTTCAAACTAGAAAGCAAATACCCTTTCTATGGCTGCCCGCCAAACTCTGGCTACTTCGGTGCTTGCTGCGATGCCTTCTTATGCCATGCAGACCACACCACTTCCTAGCTTTTACCTACACTATCTGTGTAGGAAGAAGGTGGAAGTGGCTTGGGGGTGTGCCAAGCCAAGATGCAGAACAATGCATTCATGATGAAGCTCGGTTGGGGTATGATTAAACGAAGGGATGCTTTGTGGGTACAATTCTTGAGGGAGAAGTAGAAGTGCAGGAATGTTATTATCCCTTGCATTGAGGCTGGACATAAAGGGTCACGAACACGTGGACGGGTATTAAAGCAAACTGGGATAACCTC
Source organism: Adenanthera pavonina (assembly GCA_026686845.1). Lineage (NCBI taxonomy): Eukaryota > Viridiplantae > Streptophyta > Magnoliopsida > Fabales > Fabaceae > Adenanthera > Adenanthera pavonina. Next base: position 42,705,437 of record JAIVEN010000001.1, on the reverse strand, counting down.
CTTCACGGATTATCGTGGAAGATAGGGAAAGGGCAGAATGTTAAATTCTGGCAGGATAACTAGGTTTCCAACTTGACTAAGCTAGAGGATCTTGTATCTAGTGAGTTGCCCACCAATGTCGTCCTGTGGTCTGTGGCATATTGTATCAATGAGTCTGGATTCTGGGATGTGAACAAGCTATAAAGGTACTTGCTACGAATATAGTAGATGAGATAATGAGGATTAAGGTTGGTTGTAGGCTTCATTGGGCTGACAGCCCACTGTGGAAATGGACGCCTCAAAAAGAGTTTACGATTAAGTCAGCCTATGATAGTTTGCGAGTTGCATCCCATATGGTGGATCAACATTTGTGGAGAGGTCTATGGAAGTTGAAAATCCCATAGAGGTGTAGTGTCTTTCTTTGGCTAAGTGCATGTGACCGGTTGTTGACCAATTTGGAGAGGCAGAAACGAGGTCTTCATGCTACAGGGATATGCAACGTGTGTAGTAATGGCCTAGAAAATACTATCCATGTTCTTCGAGACTGTGCTCTGGTTGCAAGTTTATGGAAGGAGATCATTCCAAGTGAGCTTATCAGACATTTCTTCTCAATTATGGACACCTAGACTTGGATACGATGGAATTTGGAAACACAGAGCGAGTTGGAAGGTTGGGACTTGAGGCTATGGTTTGGTGTGGCATGCAAATTCATCTGCCTTGCCAGAAATGAGAAAGTGTTTCAGGCCTCTACATCTATGGCAGGTGGGTTTAAAGCACGGGTATGTGCATGCCTTGCATGGGCTAATCCCAATCTCATGAAACAAAGCTCTAATGCAATACATGAAGAGGTATTGCGCGGTCCTCTTGCTAGGGTGCTTAAAGTAAATGTTGATGACGCTTGTAGTATGGCTTCTTATATTGCGGCGTGTAGGGGTGTTGTCCGTAACTGAAGAGGTGAGTTTGTTGCTAGGTTTATGCATCGACTGGGTCCTGGATTAAGCACCTCTACAGAAATGTGGGGTGTTTTGTTGGGATTGAAGTCAGCCTGGGATCGTGGATTCCGAGATTTGATTACAGTGAGTGATTGCATGGATGGGATATGGGAGGTGAAGTTTGGATTGATGAAGCACATCTAGATTTTGAAGTTTTCAAGCAAATTAATGGCTTATTGGCTCGATATTGGCATGTTGAGCTCCAGTGGTGTGACAGGATTGCGAATAAAGTGGCAGACAAGCTTGCTAAAGAGGCACTTGGAGTATGTTCTGATCTTTTGTTATTTACTTCCCCTCTCTTGTATGTTGCTGAAGACATTAATAGAGACACGCAAATTTAGTTTAGTTTTGTTTTCTTTATTATTAAAAAAAAGAATGAGTATGAATAGGATATGTTACATTTTCTAATTATATGATTATCATAATGAAAAAAATTATTACCACTCTCGTGCTAATTCCTTCAACATCATATAAGAGCATAACAAATTGCTAATATGTATAACATATATTATGTACAATTGAAACATTATTATACTAATTAAATTATTGAAAATTTCTCTTTACAAAGTTGTGTCAAATTTAAAAATAAATAAATAAATAAATAAATAAAAATGATAATTAATATATATATATATTGATTCAAATTGGTAATACAATAATTACTTTTAATGCAAGTAACTAATATAAATTTTTTTAACTCAAATCAATCAATTTTAAATTTTAACAATCTATCATCATTTAACTCAAATACAATGATTAGTCAATCACTGTGATTTGAAAAAAATATGCATTAAAATTCAACAAATATATTTAATATAATATTTTAATCATTTTTCTTACTAACCAATATGCTAATATTTTTAATGAAAAATATATATGTTAGTCATGTATATTAGTATATCAATATTATATATACATATATCAATATATCAAAAAATAATAATATAATATAGAGTTAGCGCATTATTTACAAATTATAAATAATGCAGTTTATTCATTATATTCCATATAATGCATAGGAAAACACGTATATTTTAACTAATATATTCAACAATGTTGCTTCTCTTGCATTTTTTTGTTACAACATTTTGATAATTTGGATGTTTCTATTGGAGAAGTAGTTCTCTTGGAAAACTATATTCAACCATCAATCAGTATGTGCCATTATGAAGTTACCTTTTGTATTTTAATTAATTTTTTTCCATTACTTAAATTTTTATATAATAAATTTTACTTTAAAAAATTAATTAATATATTGAATATTAATTAATTCATTTATTATATAAATGATTTAGAAAAATCATGTAATATATGATTATATGCGATGGATCTTAAATAATTTGAAGAGATACCTAATATTTGAATTATTTTATCAGTTCTTTCTATTAATGATTAAATTCAGGCCTAATTTATTACATTTGTGAAATTACTAATGATATTGAATTTATATATATTCCTCAATGAAGTATAAATAATAATGAATTAAATTAATTAAATTCTAATCAATAAAAAACTTATAAAATTCAGTTTTGATATGAAATCTTTGACAAATATTTTTTATATATAAATATTATTTAAACAGTTGAATCATATTGAATTTATTGATATAAATTTTATACTTAGATTGATATGATTTATAACACCACCAATCAAATTTGATTGATATAAATTTTCAAAATTTGAAGAATTTCTTTGATATTATATGATTGATATCTAATCAATAAAAAAACTTATAAAATTCAGTTTTGATATGAAATCTTTGACAAACACTTTTTATATATAAATATTATTTGAACAGTTGAATCATATTGAATTTATTGATATAAATTTTATAATTAGATTGATATGATTTATAACACCACCAATCAAATTTGATTGATATAAATTTTCAAAATTTGAAGAATTTCTTTGATATTATATGATTGCTAATTACGGTCCCAAATCGTAAGAAAACTCAAAATTTCAATGTTGACTATTGAATTGCACGACAATACTATTTAAAATTCATTTTACAATTCTGTAGTAATGACATCAATGAATCTTGATTGTTGGGAATTTAATTGGATGTAAACTATTTTACTATTTTTCAAAAGTTTTATATAAAAAATTTTAAAGATTGATTTTGAAATGTCAAAAAATTGATCAAATTGCAAGTAGCAATAAAAATTCCATAATTAACATTCTTGAAATTATAACAATTCCAATTACTCAATTTCAAAAATTAAATTAAAAGTTAAGTTCCAAAATTATGGTTCATGTTAACTTTTAATAATAAATTTAATTGATATCATATCAACCATATCAATTTTTTTTGGCCAAAAAAAATCATATCAATTTAATTATAAGAGGATAGCCATCTTATAGCTAAAACCAAAAAAAAATAGCATCATAAATATAAAAAATGTGATTTTTTCAATTTGAAAAGTTAAAAAATATAAGAAAATAAATATTATTTAGAATATGTGAGGATAGATTTTTTCATAATCAACCTAATAATATGAAAGGGGAAGGTGAGTGTGTCTTAAATATCAAATTATATATAGGTATATATAAAATATAATATGAAAGGGGAAGGTGAGTGTGTCTTAAATATCAAATTATATATAGGTATATATAAAATAAAATAGAGATATCGTTTGGTTAAAAGAGAGAGACATATATAGTTCACTATGGCCTGTTTAATTTATGATTTTAGAACTTTTTTTTATTTTTAAAAATAAAAAAATAAAAAAAAACCTGTTTGATAATCCTATTTTTTATAAAATATTCTGGGAAAAAAATAGAAAGTTCAAAATATTTTTAAGATATTTTACAATTTTTGTTCTGAAAAACATAAGAAAAGGTAGAAAATACCCACTTTATTAATGACAAAAATATAAATTTTGAATAACATATTTAACACTTGTTAGTTATAATTTTGATATTCAAATATATTTTTTCATTTGCTTATTCCCAAAATTTGTTTTAAAAAATAATTCTATAAAACTATTTTAAGAATATAGAAACAAGAAACACAGTCAAATAAGCTCTATACCTCTTTTTTTTTTTTTATGAATGATAAATACAAAATAAAGCTTGTGATGTTCTTGTTGATTAAGTTAAATCAAAATCGGATTTTAATTATTGTGTTTTTATTTTTTTGAATGGATATATAAATTATTTTAGATTATCAATACATCTTAATCAATTAAAATGGTATTTAATAAGATTTGAAATAACTAACTTGATTTGGAAAATTCTTGATTTCATTAGTCTGACATGTGTCATAATTCTTGGATTTGCTTTGTTTTTTTGGGCATTATAATTTTTACATGAACTATTTTTTTGGCTGTGATTTGAAATTTGTATTAACTATATCTTAAATTGCTCCAAAATTAAGATGCTTTAATATCAATTCTATTTATTCTAAATATCACTTCATTTTCAACACCGTGCAGTCAAATTGGAACAATTTCAAATTGAAATTTTGGACAACGTGATCACTGTGTGTTTTTTTTTTAATTAATCACATTGATTTTCAAATGGACGGATTTAATTTTACTGATACATTCACCCAATTTGTATTCCATAACCGAGTGGAAGAAACATTGGTATAAATTCATGTCCAACATCGTCCATATTTGATACTAACATGATGTAAAAATCTGACGGTGGGCAATTCGACCATATAATAATCCTGAACTAATATATATATATATATCATCCTTTTAATACATTAATGAGGAAGACAGATAGAAATAGATACCTCTAAAATAAATTTTGAATATGCAGCTGGAACATGAATATACAACCGATAAAAATCTTGAAACTGAACACTTTCAACTCATGAAATTGAACTCATTGACACCCATCGGAGTATTACTTATATATTGTTCACACTTTTGTTCAGTCACAGCACTAGATCATCATTGCGTTGTAGGATCAATAATTTAAATTAATCAAGGCCTATAACCATGAAGCTGCAAAACACAAAAATCATATTTCAAATGGATATATAAGATATACAAATATTCAGTACAAAGACAAACCATTCATCACATGAACATCCATGTAGAATTGGTAATGGAATTCGTACATTACGATGAAAGTGATGGGAATGCTAGAAAGATGAAGAAACCAGTGCCTGGTTCAACGTAATGAACAACTAAATTGTAATGGTTATAGCCATGAAGGATGAAATGAGAGGATGAAAATGGAGATGGATTTATAAGACAAATTAACCCAATCTATTAATCAACCAATAATTGTGGGATTTGATTTATAATATGATAATATTAAAAATAAATACAAGTATAAGGAAATAAATATTATTTGAAATATGATATATATATAAGGAAATAAATATATAATAAATATGTGGGGCCAATTTTTTGATATTCAATTTGATAATGTGAATATCTGAAATTGTGACACGTTGTGCTTTTAATTTTACTTTATAATATATAATAGATTTAAAAAAATTATTATGTTAGTTAATTCAGATTTATAATTGTGAATTATAAATAATTAAATGTGATTTCAATTCAAAAGTGACCTAATATCTAATAAAATTAATTATCATTAGGTTTATTAAGGGATTCAAAAATCAGTTATCCTTGATTTTCACAAAAAAATTATTAATTATCAGTAATTATCTACAAATAAAATTTATAAATTATTTAGGAGGGCTAATTAAAAAAAAAAGCTAGTTATGATTAAATAACATTTTAAGCTTAAAAAATATTACATAATATCTAAAACAATAAATAATAGCATTAATTAATTATGATTATATTAATTTTGAATTAAAAAATTCCATAAACAGTATCCTTCATATTGATATGGATATAAATATATCAAAATATATTTTTCCGAAATATCGATATATAGATATATTTCAAGTCAAGAAAATATATATATACGTTATCAAAATATATATAATCGATGATATAAATTAAAAATTTTTAAAGCTATAGGATACGGTTCATGTACTTTTGACGCGATAAATCTTCTCACTTTGAATGTGGATCTGATTCTTCTTTAAATTACACCTTTTACCCGTCAGCTTCTCCACGATTTTCCACTTCTACTCCTGTTTCTTCCAATGGCGTTGTCTATCTCCGCTGAACCGAAGCTATCCTTTAAGCCATTGTTACCCTCTTCCAGAACTAACAATTTTGCACTACCCTCTTTCAGAGCCAACCCGCCCTCTTTTTTTCATTGTTTCAATCCGGATCTCCATCATCTTTTCCCCGTCTCCGTTCAAATCCCAGTTCGTCCTCGCATTTCTAAGCGACTCCGTGAGTGTTTACCACCTTTCCCTCTCGTCTACGGCTTAAATTTTGAATTTTTTTTAATCTGTCTTTTTGTCCACTTGTTTTTCTTGTGTTTCAAAAATTTTAAAACTTTTTTTTTTATTTATTCACATTTTTAATATGTGATTGCCTAATAAACTTTATATAAGGTTCGTGTATACATGTTCTATATTTTTGTACGTTGACATATTGTCATAGTTATTGTCATGATTTCTCTCACAGTGATGAACAATCACAAATATAAAACTTCCAATTTTATATTTTTGATGGATTGTTTCAAATATTTTGTACTACTGCCAACAATGTATGAATTTCAAATTCATGGGTTTGGGATGATCATCTTTCTGAATTTCTAGTGCTTCTTTTTAATAGAGATACAGGCAGTTGGGAATACCTTCGCAAGGGTTGCATCTGGTGATGCTCCTAAGAACACCTTCGGAAGCGTTGCATCTGCTCTTAAGAAAATCTCGAGGATCTTTGGAGCTGAGGTGCTGTTCCTTTCTTTTGTCAATTTCTTTAGCAATATCCTGGCTCATGGTTTTTATACCTCAGGTTCTTGCCTATGTCTCTAAAGTTCACAAGGTTGTTCTTCCTGAGGATCTAATTGATCATGAAACTCTAACAATTGATCAGGTAGTTAATATTCATGTATAGATCCTCATAAGTTACTTCTTATTGAGCTTTTTAAAGTAGATTGCGTTTCAAATATCATCGATGTAATTGTTGCTTATAAACATTTGATTTGGTTTGAGCATGTACAGTTTTTCACAGATATTTTATTTATGCTGATTATCAGTGATGAAAATATATTTATATTTTATTAGCTATTTTTATTGTTTTATCTCTGAAATTGTTTGCGACTTACTAGAGATCTTTGGGATCTTTTCAGATTGAAAGTAATATTATGCGATGCCCAAGCCTTGAATATGCAGAGAAGATGATAGCTGCCATTGATGCTGTCAAGGCCAAAGGTGATTCTGTTGGTGGTGTTGTAACTTGCATTGTGAGGAACTTCCCAAGAGTAAGCCTCTTTTCACCTTTGTCTATCAAGGCCTCAAGGGAGATGACAGAGCAAGTTAGCGAGTTGGATTTCACTCACTGTGGAACTTTTTTTTTTGACTCACTCACTGTTGAACCCTTAAAAGTGATAAAATGAGCAATTTTCTTGTAGAAAATTGAGGAATTTTTTCACTGAGTTGATGGTTTTGCCTCTAGGCCTCTGTTTTTTAAATATAAATCTAATTAAAGCATGAGAGGGAAAATACTTCACAAATCAATTTAAATCCTATAGTCTTGCATAAAAGTTTCTGAAATTATAAATTACAGGCATGCATTTAAGAACCTTTTCAAAGTCAGATCCTACACTGGACCTGAAGTAGCAATGCCATTAGCCATTTATGAGAACATAAGACCTTTCTGTGTATGCATAGCATTCTTTTTACCCCTCATAGTAAAGAAGTCACGGCCCTCAAAAGATCGGCTGCTCTTTGAGGACTTCTAGCCCTATTATTTGGTATTTTGATAACCTACATGATTCAGGAATCTCTTTGCCACAGTAATAAAAAGAAAAAGGACAGTGTCTCTTGATCCTTTTTATACAAAAAAGTCTTTCTTCCCAATGTGTATGTGCTTTGGCTTGGTATCCTTGATGCACCATTATCCTTTTAAACTTATTGTTTTGAATATCTGTGTAATATTATTAAAATTTTCTGCTGTTTTCCCACTTTGAGTAGAACTAAGAATATTATTTATTAGGGGCTTGGTTTGCCATTATACAACAGACTTGAAGCTGAACTGGCTAAATCTGTCATGTCGTTACCTGCAGCCACAGGCTTCCAGTTTGGTAGCGGGTTTGCAGGTGGTGCTACTTGAATGTTACTCTTATTTGCTTTTTACTTTTAAGTTTACATATTGATCAGATTGAATAGGCACTAGTTTATTAAGGGGGAAAAACAAGCAACTTTTTTTCTTGTATCGTAGGTGTTTTCTAATGGCTTATTGGAACCGTTACAGGTACTTCTCTGACTAGTAGTGAACACTATGATTATAAATTGTATATAGATAAAAATCTTGGAAAGATAAGGGCAAGAACAAACCACTCTGGTGGAATTGAGGTATTTGTTCTATTTTATGATTTCTTATGAGGTGTTTCTTCATACGCAATATGTTGTTCGTCTAATTATATTCCTTGCTAATATATTATTCCTATTGGCAATCAGGGTGGAATTTCCAATGGGAAGATCATAAACATGGCAATAGCTTTTAAGCCGACATTGAAACTTGGAGTAAGCTCAATCTCTCTTCTTCATGTAATTGTTCTTCAGCAAGCAGTTTTGATTGGATTGAATAGGCTTTTCTGGTACAACAAGACCTCTAGTAAAATGAAGTGTTTTTCACGTTTCAAACTGTAGAACTGAAGGCATGCTTTTGTCTTACATAGTGGTGCATTCACCATAGGCACTCTATTTTTTTTCTTTAATTTATATCTTTCAAATTACCAAAGTGGTAAATACACCTTGAAAGCATTTTTTAGTATCATATAGGAAATGCCCCAGTTTGAGTTTGTATTTTGTTCATACATTCAGTAACCATGTCGCAACTGATTTTCATCTATACATCTATATATATGCTTACATGTATTGTCCACACAACACCATCTCCTCTATACCAATGAGACTGGAGATTTTTGAGTGGTGTAGCCACCTAAATAAGTGGGAGAAAGTGTGACACAGATTGAGAATTGTGCAGAGAAAAAGGAATACGGAGACTAGAGATAATGAAGAAACAGATCTTCATGATACTTGTGCTGTCCCAAGAGGTAAATAACAGTCTGGCTTATGTCACCATAGCAATGGTGTTAATTTATGGACACTTCAATTTGTGACTCTTTTTTAATAAATTTTCTTTAATAAAATATTTCATAAAAGTTGCCACCAAGACAGAAGTTTTCTAATAGGTTGTTAAATGGGTGTTGTCAGTTGTACCTATGGTTGAAGCTATGGTAGCTTTGGTTCTTTACAAGCAATTGGTGGCAAATTTGACTCCACTGGCTGTTCCTGAGATGGAGCCAGCCAAAGCTCTCTCTGGAAAGAAAATGGAAGGGAACAGATCAATATTAAATCAGTTCTGATCAATAGTACTTATTTTGTTGGGGGAAACAAGTATCTAGTTGACATTAAAATTGTTCTTAGTATGAGCTATCAAGCCCGGAATTTTATTTTCTTTACTTTTTTTAAAGATACTGGGTGAAATAAGGATTTGGGGACATATGCAAGTGATGCAATTTATTTATTTTTTCCGTCCTTGGATTCGAGCTTTGGCTTCATAATCAATAGCTATAATTTGCCCTGTATGGCTGGGCTAATAAAAAAATGATGCCATGTCTCAATCTACCTAAATTGCCACATCTTATTTTATATATATATTTTTGTGGGAATTATTTTATATATATATCTATATATAGATATATATATATGTGAAAGCATATCCAACCGTTACTGCTGCTAACACTACTATTCGACCCGAATTATACAAGTTTTTTTTTTGTTGTTGTGGCCAACGAGTTGAACTTGATTCATTCTGCTGTTTGTTGTTGAACTAATGATAATAAGGACATGGCATGGACTGGGCCCCTCTCAATTAATGTGATGAAGTGTGCAGTTTGGCTTTGCGCTTACTTTTCCGTGCAGTCTCCAGTGTATTTTTCTTTTTTTGGGAAAATAAACTATTCGTCCCTATAATTTCACAAATTGATCCCTATACTATACTTCACTCAGATTACTCTGTTACTCTCTAATGTTATGTGTGAGAGGTTTTTTTTTAAGGGGGAGTGGGATAGCTATATGGACTGAGCTATTGTTTAAGAGATTTTTTTAAGAAGGAATGAAATGATAATGGATAGTTTCATAAGTTATTCTTAGTCATTCTAAACTTAATTTTTCTTATCCCTCAAATTAGAGAGTTAATGATGGAATTGTCAAAAGTAATTACTTAAATTACAAAACATCCATTAATCCTAACAAAAATAATATTCATTTTTATAATTTTTTTTATTCTTTCCATACCGCCAAATCTATCTCGCTATATTATATTTTTTTGTGTGTTTCATCATCACATCAATCAGATCACTCCAATCATATCATACCTCGCACGTTCAATTGAATAACTGCTTCGAGGTATACTTTCTTCCACAAGTCCTGTGATTTATTATAATTTTCTTACTTTTTGTACTTTATCATAGTTGATTTAGTTATTTTTATTTTTTGATAAAAATTTTACTTTCTTCTTAATATTATTATTAGAAGAACCAAGTTGTTTTACTACAACAACAACAACAATAATAATAATAACAATAATAATATTGGAAGATGTTTTTATTAAAAAGTAAAAACAATATGAATTTTTTATGTGAAAAAAAGAACTTATTTTCTTATTTAAATTTATTAATAAGGGTAATATTGGGAAGAAAAGTTATAATCTATTCCATTCCATCCCTTTTATAATAACTTCTAAGTAATAGTTAAATGAAACCATTTCTTCCCCTCATAAAACTCCCAAATAATGAAATATTTTATTCCATTTCATTCTATTTCGTTCCATTTCATTGTGTTTCATTAACGACAATTTTATTCCATTATGTCATAAGTTTGATAAAGAGATAAGTCCCTAAACAATGTTTAAACAAAAAAAAAAAAGCAGATGTGGCTAATGGAGACTGGCAAATGAGTTGGCAACATCCAAGATTAATTAAACTTAGTGGTCTTTGACTAGTGGATTTTGACTTTGGGTGGAACCGATACCTTGTCTTCCCTTCGTTTCTTCTCTTTCCCATAATCAATCACTACGCGCAACCCCTTGAAGGAAGAGAAAGCCTCCACCTATTAACAAGAAGAGAAATAAATGAGCCCATTTGATTTTCACAGAAACGACCCCATTTTCAATTTTTGTGAAGTATTGAAAACCTGTGAAGTTTTCTGAAATCATCCAAATTATTGCTTTCATCTTTACAGCTTATGGAGATTGGCTTTACTGTTCCTTTGATCAGTAATCACCCATCTTGATAAGGGAACCACCATGCTTTGCTGTTGGGTTCCTAAATCCCCAAAATCACACAAACCCTGGGCAAACGCATTGTGGCAATTCTGACCTCGTTTGAAAAGAAGAGGACCAAAATTATTGGGTTAGATAACCACACTCAATAAGATCATACATAACGGGATTATTATTATTATTGCAATCTCTTTTAACTACAACAAAATTATTGCATTTTTGGCCCAGAAATTCAATCTCAAATTTCAAACGCCCACCTCATTCTCAAGGATATGTTCACCTTTTCCTTATAGCTAACGGTGGCAACGCAAACATTGTGTTTGTCAAAGATGGTGTTATATCTCTTGGGCTCCAAGGTCCCTTCTTCGCTTCTCTTTTGTGTCCATTATTTTTTCACTTTTCATTTATTTTTTATTCGTTTATATATTAGGAGGGAAATTATATAAACTATTTCAACGTTTTGCTCTTAGAAGAAGAAATTCAAAACTAGTTATAGTTTACTATTTGGGGTTATATTAGTATGGCAGATACAACACTTTGTTCTACTAGGCTTGCTATTTGAGAGGCACCAATTGATGAATAGAGCAGGTGAAAGTTGTTCCAACTCAATGACGACAATGAAGATGGGGATTGAACATATACTTGGGGAAAAATTAGTTTAATAACAGATTCTTGGAAGTTAAATAAGAAAATAAAGAGATCGCTGGTGGTGAGAGTGATAGAGAGGAGAGAGATTTCGGGAGGAAGAAGGGATGGATTATTCACTGAGGTTCATGATAAAGGTGTCAAAGACGACGAATGTAATGTTGGAGGAAGACACGCTATCTCCAACCCCTTATGCGGACCTCTGTCCGTTAGTTGTCTTGAGTCCGGGAAGTGCTTTGTTTGCCCAACTAGCTATGCCACTTGTTTGTCTAATAGCCACCTCAGCAACTTTGATAGAGTTAACGCCATGTGGAAGTCCCTAGCACAATATATGTAAATATAGGGATTATCATTTGAAACAGCAAAAAACTTCGAGAAGTGCTTTGAAAAAAATTAAAATTTAGGGACTAATTTCAAAATTCATTAAAACTGAGAGTCTAAAAGCTTAATTTTCCTCTTTTAAACTCGAAAAAACTACAACATACATGCAAGAAATTATTAGATGCACCTGATGTGCCATCTAATCCATGCTCTATCTACTATAAAAAAGCACCACATTACCGAAATCCTATATGTCATTCACTATATTATTTTAATAATTTTACAGATTCCTTCAAAATAGAATTTTATTTCGAGATCTCTCCCTCGTGTGACTTTCTCATCCATCTCCCTCATCCTTCCTTACCTTTACCGGATGCCACCAATGTCATGCTAGGGCATGTCACTTTTTGGAGACGATGAACCAGTGATGGTCGAGTCAATCGCACGCAACTTTCCTATCTCTCTCCTTCATTCTTACTTCCCTTTCAGAACCAGACGTTGCCAATGTCAGTCACATAGCTGTTTGGAGATGGCAACCTAGTTGCAGCTGAAGGAAGTTAAGAGACGCTTATATTTCACCGTTGATCTCCAACAAGAAAGAGGCTCAGGTGAATGGCTGATGGAAAGAGAAAGAGGCTCAAGCTCTAATGATTAAGCGTGAAAGATGCTCATAATCTGCTGTTGCTCTCCATTGATAAAGGAAAGAGAAGTTGCGGGAAGCGATTAGCTGACTGCGGAGAAAGCCCCAGCCAGTGCCTCGCACACGTTCTGCTAATTTATTTTCGAATTACCAAGGTTAGTTGATTTCTGCTCTTTCCAAATTAATAGTGTAAAAATAATGTGTGCTATCTTGAATGTTAGATGAATAGATGCTGAGTACTCAAAGCCTTTTTTAAATGGACACCTCAAAAACTAGTTTCCAATTGGCTCTCTAAACTCTATAATTCTTTGACTGTCAAACCTGAAAGTTCTTCTCCCATTGTTTTCTTGTTAATTCATACAATAAATACGTTTGAATTTGTTGCTTTGATGATTGAGAAATTGTTGAGGTTAGTCAAGGGATGCAACTACTCTGTTAATATGACATTATGCCCTTAGCTTTATATATGCCACAATAGTAATAGCAATTTACTTTTTGTTGCCCTTCTAAAAATTTTTCAAGTGGTGAGGATGATGTTTCATTGACCTTCATCTTCACGTGCCAGATAATGTATTTCATATGTATCTTTGTATTCTTGCTAATAGTGAATACAATGTTCACATTTTTCTTATGAATAATGGGACTTTTTTTGGACAAACAAACTAGAGAGATTCATTTTATTGAATCACACTAGTTACATTTGTCCAAAGAAAATGTTCATCACACCTGCTATTAGTATGGCTGAGAATTGTTGTAATATGGTATATATTCTGATTGATAATAATGTGGTCATATGGTTGAATGTCCTAATGTTATGCTTAAGTGTAAATTCTTACCAAATTTTGGTTAAAAAATTTGTAGGTTCTATGGATTTGTGGTCATTTTGATCGGTTAGATGGACCTGTGTCAAGCACACCATAGAGATGCTACTTGAAGGGAAGAAGAAAATTACAAAGTGCCAAAAAAGAATCAAGATGTGTTGTGGCTGATAGAGAATGAATAATCCTAAAATAAATAGAATTATTTATCTTTATCATTAGAATTTTAAACAAAGCTATTTTATTATTTTATTAGGATATTTAGATTTAATTTAGTTTATTTTAAATTTATTAGAATTAGAATTTTATCTTTTATTTATTTCTGTGATTTAATTATTTGAATTAGGATTTATTTTTTGTTTAAATTTAAGATATTTTGAAAGAGATATTTTATCTTATAAGTCTAATAGAACTAGGACTTCAGCTCTATAGATAAAAGCTTCATTACTCATTTGTATTATAATTTGAGTTATAGTTTCAGTAAATTCTCTCTCTCCTTCAAAGTTCTTCCTTTTCTCCCTTTTGAGTGCTTTTCTCTCTCCCCCTTCTTGTTTTTCTCTATCTATCCTACCTTCTCCCATATTCATATCATTTGGTATCAGAGCCAGAATCGCTACACACTCCATGCACATGGATCATAAGATGAAAGTTGTCAACCATAAGATTGACACAATGAAAGCAAATATTTGAGGAGATTTCAACCACAAGATTGACATAGTAGAAGCAAATCTTCGAGGAGATTTCAACCACAAGATTGACACGATGGAAGCAGATTTCAAGCATAGGTTTGAAAGGTTAGAGAAATTGTTTGAAGAAATAATAAACAAATTAATGAAGCAACATTTGTAGGAAGTTTCTAAGTAGCACAAAGATGGAGAATTGCAATATTCTCTAGGGTTTGATCCTAAAAATGAAGTTTCTACAGAGAAAGGTGAATGTTTGAAGAAGAAACAAGTACAAAAACAATCTCCGCAATCTCCATTAGTGAAAGTTGTGCCTTCCAAAGTTATTGATATTTAACTTCAACATGCTCTTACTCCATCTCTTCCATCTGCCATACCATGGAGAGCAAAAACTGTTAAAGAAGAGCATGTTTTCTTTCTACATAGTGATATTTACCACCAGTATCTCTTCTATTGGAAGTGATTTCCATAGTTAAAGAATATTTGGATCTTTGAAGAGAAGTTTCTTTTCTCAAATCCCATATTCCGCTATCTTATTTGTTGGAAAGATTTTCCAAATCTAGATGCTACATGGAATTTTAACTCGTTGGAAAAGAGTTCTTTCAAGCAGGGGAGAATGATAGAAAACGAATAATCCCAAAATAGACAGGATTATTTATCTTTATTAATAGAATTTTAAATAAAGCTATTTTATTAAGATATTTTGATTTAATTTAGTTTATTTTAAATTTTTTAGAATTAGAATTTTATCTTTTATTTATTTATGGGATTTAATTATTTGAATTAGGCTTTATCTTTTGTTTAAATTTAAGATATTTTGAAAAGAGATATTTTATCTTATAGCTCTAGTAGAACTAGGATTTGAGCTATATAAATAAAAGTCTTATTACTCATTTGCATAAAGACTTTTATTATTATAGTTTCAGTGAATTCTCTCACTCCTTCATCAGTCTTCCTTTTCTCCCTTTTTAGTTTTTTTCTTTCCCCCCTTCTTGTTTCTTTCTATCTCTCTACCCTTTTCCCCGTTCATATTAGTGGCCTTATCTTTGATGCTGACATTATTAAAGTTTTGGTTGTGTAGATCTGTGATTCAAATGGAATGACATAATCAGTGTTTTGGTAGATGTATTAGGGACATTATGTAATGGTTCTGTGACTGTAGTTGATTCTAAATTAGAAGTGTTATAGCAGATGAAGTAGCGACCTTTTTCCTTAGGTCTAATTGTCTAAATTGACCTATTGTAATAAGTTTTTGTAATATGCCAATTTCTTAATGGAATTTGCTTTTGGTAAGCTCTGATTTGGATATGTGATGCATTGACACACTGAAAAGGTGTTCTAACCTGAATCTTGGTGCATTTTTAATAAACATGTTATTAGGTAGCATAAGTAAATTTGATATGCTGCAAGTTATATTGCTTAGGAATTGATAAATTATTGCTGGTTAAAAATGAAATTATTATTATCAGGTTTACTACTGAAAGTGCTAAAGGCTCTTGCAATCAAGAATTATTCACTTTGATAGCAAGCTTGTTATTTTTTCCCCACAGGATGGTAATAAGACTTGTCTAAAGGTAGTGTCAGCAAAGTCCCTGAGTGGATTCATTTACCTGGACTACAATTGAGATACTGGGGGCAAAGCACTTTGGGGAAAGTAGCTAGTCTAGTTGAAATTCTGATAATGACTGATAAACAAACTATGAATAGAGAAAGAATTAGCTTTGCTCGAATTCTGGTTGAAGTGGAAGTGAATGGGGTATATCCATAAATTGTTTATTTTGAGAATGAATGTGTAGAAATTATTGAGTAGCCTATACATTTTGAATGGAAACCATTCTTATGCACTATCTGTCATGGATTTGGTCATAGCAGTGATATATGTAGGAAAAAAAGAAGAAAAGAAAGTGTGGATGCCAAAATAGAAAGATAAGCAGGAAAATGATGGTATACAACCACAAATTGCTTCAGATGATCATCAACCTAAGTCCCCTAACCCTGTAAGCTGTACAGATCAACAGTGGCATATGGTGAGGAGGAGCAAGGGGAGAAGAGGAACAATGTTGCTTGAAGTAAATGATGAAAGAAGGGAAGTTGGCAATGTTGGAAATCTCATAGTTGAAAATTCGAACATAAATAGTAATGAACCTGGCCCCTTTAACCAGGTAACTTCCTATGGCTAGTTTTTCCATGTGGAATATTAAAGGGCTTAATAACCCTAGCCAACAAAGGGAAGTTAAATCCTTTTGTCAAAAAGAAAATATGTCTTTTTTGTATAGCTGAAACTAAAGTCAACAACACTAATTTTGAGAAGGTTCTTGCAACTTTTAGTCCTACGTGGAACTGCATAACTAACTTGGAGCATTGCACTACGTGTAGATTATGGTTATTGTAGAAAAAGGACTTCTTGGACTTAAAGGTGCTTGAGAAAGTTGACTAATTCATACATTTCTTGGTTTATGATTTTGTCACAGCAACTTCTTTCCATTTAATAGCTATTTATGCTCATAATCAGGCTATTAACTGTGTGCCTTTGTGGAATAAACTAAGTGACTGTGCTAGCAAGATTAGAGGGCCATAGGTGGTACTTGGGGACTTCAATTGTGTGCTTAAAATTGAGGAAAGAATAGGGGGAAATCCTGTTTAGCAGTTTGAGGTGGGAGATTTTGTTGAATGCCTTAAAATATGTGGTTTAAGGGATATGAGATGGAAAGGGTGCAAGTTCACATGGAACAATAGACAAGGTGATGGCCAATGTATTTATAGCAAGTTAGATAGAGTTGTTATTAATGAGGAATAACTTAATACTTTACCAGGATATGAAGCAATTTTCCTTCCTGAAGGAGTTTCTGATCATAGCCATATGATTCTCAAGAATAAGGAAGTGGCTAGCCACATGAAGAAGGTGTTTAAATATTTTAATATGTGGGCTTTGCGTCCCTTGTTTAAGGGGATTGTTAATGATGCTTGGAGAACAAATGTGAATGGAACAAACATATATCAAGTGTCATCAAAATTAAAAGAGGTGAAAAAGGGACTAAATAAACTGAATAGAGCGCAATTTTATAATGTTATGAATACAATTAGAAAGGCAAAGGAAAGATTACGAGAAGTGATGTGTCCATTTTATACATATAAAATGCCTACATTTAAACTCCAAATTGCATCAAATATGTTTATATTGGTATATTTTAGCACTATTTTACATATTTTTGTGTTTCATGGTGTTATAGGTACATTTGAAAGTATTCAGAGCAAAAACATTACAAATTGTTCATGCTAAAAAGTTTCAACATCCTTTGGTATTTTGACTATAACTCTCACATATAAACTTTGATTGAGGTGATTTAAGATGTGTTGGAAATATAAGACATAGAGCTACAACTTTCATGTTTTGAGATTTTCTAAATTATAATTTTATCATGGTAAAAATCGAGCTCGAAGTGTCAATACAAACTGATAACTTTCTGAAGTTGAACGAAGTAGCTGTCTGTACCATGGATCCACCTGACGTTAGGTCAAACTCAGATGGCATTGAGTAAATGCATTTTTAATGTTTTTCTAGCTTTTAGATGCACCCAGCACTATATTTGATGGTTCTATGGTCACTCGGCATCGGGTCAAACATCAGAAGTCGGTAAAAACACATTTTTGACGTGTCTTTCTGATATTTTGGGCTTTTATGAACTTCTGGACTTTCTCTATATAAGGAGGCATGACAAAAACATTAAAGAGATTTAGAAAACGCACTCAGAGGATAGAGAACACGGTTTAAAACGCATCTGGAGCAACCAGGAGCATCTTATAGAGAGAAAGTAAGGAAATCTAGGGAGTATTAAAGATAGATATATTCTCCTCTACTATAACTCTTTCTTCTTGTTATTTTCACTATAATTTGGGATTTTAGTTCTGATTTGATTACTATTTACATATATAGCTAAATTTTCCAGTCAGGAGTAGGGATGTAGCCTGACTGGAATGGATTGAATTTGTTTTCTTTAGTCATGACTCTGTGGATTTGTTCTTCAAGTTATATTTAGATATTTCTTTATTATATTTATTTCTTTTATTTGCTCATGTGTATTTTATGCTTAATCATCATAAAGTCTAATTAATGGGTAAACTTGATGGACTGAGGGGTCAAGAGTGAACTTAGATCTAGAGAGATAAACATGAATAACTTATCTAGAGATAGAATTAGGAATTCATGGTGATATATGTTGTAGTTTTCAAGGTTCAATTAGGAACTTTAATTGTGTGAGAGCAAATTGAATCATAATTAAATAAGGACTAATTGACTGAGAGGTAATTAGGACACTTTAGGAACAATGGTCACTATAATTGTGTAGAGTTTAATGAAAGAATAAAATTTGGTTATCCTATAAGGTGAAACCCGATCCTCTGATGCTTCTTATGATTGAATTAAACTCGTATTAATTGTGTTTGCTTGCTTCTTTCTTATTCATCTTTTCAATTTAATTGTTATTTGCTCTTGGGACTAAAATTTTGGATTGATGAATTTACTATCTCCCTTGGATTTGACCTTTGGAATATTCTGGAGACTTTTTATTACTGCGGTTGACCCTATGTACTTGCAGGATCTAAATCAAGTTTTTGGCGCCATTGTTGGGGAGGTTAACGGACTTATTAAGTCCATTAAATTTTAGTCTTTTGTTAAAAAAAATAAAAAAATTATTTCTTTTCTAATCCCTTGTTGCATGTTGTTGAGATATTAAAGTCTTGATAGTACTTTTGAATTGATTGCTATTAATCCTGAAATTGAATATGCTTGTAGGGAGAATTGAGCTAGAAGAAGGTGTGTAATGGCTGATGCAATAGTGCCTGCTAGGGTTCAAGCTAATTTACTTTGAAGGGATGCAAATAAGCTTACAAATTTTGGTAGCCCATCATGTATCAGGCTGAGTCAGAATAACAGAAATTATGAGTTTAAAAAAATTCATTTGAACTCTCTTCCCCAATTCCATGGGTTGGAAAGTGAGGATGCACTCGAATTCCTCAAGGATTTTTATAATATTGTGGATCAACTTCCTCTTAACAGTATAACTGCAGAGGAACTCAAAATGAGGTGCTTCAATTTATGCATGAAGGATAAGGCAAAGCAGTGGCTTTTCAACTTTCCTGAAAGTTCTTTAACTACATGGAGGGAAATCTATGATGCTTTTATTGCAAAATTCTATTCTCCACAAGGGACTCTGGAGTTGCGAGATAAAATTTACAACTTTGTTGGGTTAGATGGTGAATCTTATTATGAGAGTTGGGATCGCTACAAGCTACTTTTGAATCAATGTCCACATCATGGGTTTAGTGATATGATGATTACTCAGATTTTTTATAATGCCCTATCCTGAGCTACTCAATCTTTGGTGGATATAACTATTGGAGAAGGTACAATTACTGCAGCAAATATGATGAACATATATGAGAGAGTGGCAATTCAAACTAGATAGAAGGGTGTGAGAGGTCGAAAGTTTCAAGTGCATGAAGTCAATGATCGCCCTGATGTGACTGCTTAACTTGAGAAAATAAATCAATGCATTGACCTCTTTTTCGAACAACAGAGCAGTAATTTTAATCTCCCTAAAGAATCATGCTTTGCATGCGGTGATTTGGGTTATATTGCAGATACATGTATGCACATGATTGAAGGGAATGCAAAAGTTAATTATATGGGATCAAATATTGAACGTCCATAATTTTTGCAGAGGAAGAATGATCCCTTTTCAAACATATATAATCTTGGGTGGCGAAATCATCCAAATTTTTCTTGGAAAGATCCACCAAGATTTCAGCAACAGAAGATTCAGGCACTCTCTCAATTACCTACACCATTTGCAGGAAAGACTCTTTAACTCAAGGAGATGTTCTCTTAATTTATGGTGGGCCAAGCAGCAGTTAATAAGATTCTGGATCAATTTATGGTTAGTCAAGCAACTGTTAATAAGAATTTTGATCAATTTATGACTAGCTAGATCACTACAAATAATGCTACTCAAGCTACGATCCGACACATAGAAATCTAGGTGAATCATCTTGCTAATCTAGTTGCGGATAGAAGTCTAGGCAAGTTCTCTAGTAACATGGAAGTAAATCCCAAGGAGAGTATGATGGTTATAAGTGTAGGAGAGAAGGTAAAAGAGAGTGATAGAGGAGATAAAGAAAAAAATGAATTAAAGCACAAGAGTGGAATAAGGGAGCATGACGAAGAAGAAGGGAGCTCTAAGTCAAAGGTTGAAGGAGATAGTCAAGCCCCTGAAGCAAAACCTTATCAACCTCCTATACCATTTCCACAAAGGTTGAAAGAGGCAAAGCGTGATGAAAACTTCCAAAAATTCCTTGAGATATGCAAGTCAACATTTTATTCATTGAAATTTTAGCCAAAATGCCTGATTATATTAGACATATCAAGACTCTCCTCTCTAATAAAAAGAAGCTCTTAGAGTGTGCTACAATAACGTTAACAGATGAGTGCACTTCCATATTGCAAAGAAAGCTACCTCTGAAGTGAAAAGATTCGGGAAGTTTCTCTGTTCCCTACATTATTGGTTCTACTGTAATTGATAATTATTTATGTGATTTAGATGCATGTATTAACTTGCTGCCTTACTTACTTTGCAAGAAACTAGGAATCACATATTTGAAGCCCACAAATGTCACACTCAAATTGGCAGACATATCTCTTCAGTACCTAATGGTAGTGGTTGGGGATGTTTTGGTAAAAGTTGGTAAACTCTATATTCCTGCTGATTTTATGGTTTTAGAGTTAGAAGATAAAATAAATATCTCTCTAATCCTAAGAAGACCGTTCCTATCTATTATGGGTGTCTTAATTGATGTGCCAAAGGGAAAATTGGCATTTAGAGTAGGGAATAAGATATAGGAATCTAATTTCACTAATACTTTAGATATCCCTTATCTTGAAAAGAATTGTTGCAGCATAGATGTGATGCAGGTTCCTCAAAAGAAAGAATTGAAATTTTCTTCTAGATCTTTAAATAATAATAAACGTCTTTTTTAGAAGGCTATTAGAGAGGAAGTTAAGATTAAGAAGAAAGTGGCACCACCTAGTATCGGCAAGAAAAGAGGCAATTGTGTGATCCAAATGGACTACCTGGTACCAACTTTAATCATAAAGAATCTCTTTAAGGGGAGGATGAAATTACAGTGGAGGAAAAAGCCGATTGCTGAATCTGAAGGGCTTAGACCAAAGCCTGTGAAGGATGCCATCTCGTGATCTCCTAATCCGTCTAGCTATCAACGTTAAATTTAGCGCTTATTGGGAGGCAACCTAACATTATTTTTCTATTTTTCTTCTCTATTTTTCTTTTCAATTTTTGTTTTCTTGATCTTGTTACTCCAAATTCTCTCCCTCAAGACTTTTGCAGGATTGAATTGATTATGGTGAAAACAAGCTTGGAACAAATACAAAGGATTTCAAAGAGCATTTTAAGTATCGCCTACAAATCAGGGGAGTCTTAGTCCTTTATTTTTTATTTTATTCCTACAAAATTGAGGACAATATTGGATCTAAGTGTAGAGTGGATTTTATTAGTTTCTCTTAGTTGATCTGTCCTTAGAATTGTACTGATGTGTTGAAATTAAAAACTTTTTCACGAATTTATGTGCTTAATTGCTTTTATGTAGATTTATTTTGCTTATTTTTTTGAGTTAGTGATTTTGTCTATCACCATAAATACTCAATTGTTGTGCTTAATGAGGTAAGATAGTTACTTTACAAGTCATAAATATGAGTCTTGAGACTATAAATTTGAGCACTATAACTTAGCATGTGGTAGGTGTGGACAAGTGATTGAGTTTGTAGAAAACTAGATTATATATTTATTTTTGAACTCAGGTATTTACAATCATTGGGTATGAATTTATTATTTAGTTAGAGAGATAATTTGAGGTTTAAATGAGAAAAAAACTAGATGAAAAAAGTAATATATATATATATCCATTCTACTAGCTTGAGCTGTGCTTAGTAACCGGGGCTTCACCAAAAAGTGTTATCCTTCACGTAAAACGGTACGGTATAAGTTATAAGTGTGCCAAAGGCATCTTGGTGTAATGAGTTATGTTAACTTGAGTAACCGGGGGTACACATCACAAATGTGAGACCTTCATGTCAAAAGAGCGCATAACGGCCCAAGAAAAGCAAATAAATCCCCAGATAAAATTGAAGCACAAAGTGCGGAGAAATTAAATAAATAAATCCTTGTTGATTTCCATTGTACATGAGTTGAGGTTTATACACAACTGATTGAGGTATTTTAAGTTCTTAAATAAGTGTTGTAATTTTTCTTTCTCTTACTTAATTGGCTATTTACATTTGTCACATACTAAGTATACACACACTAAAGTCTCATGGATTAATGGGAATGATAAGTAAGTTGCTATTGAGCCTAATGTTTGATTTGTTGAGTACTCCTTTTGCTTATATCGGTGAAGAACTATCACTAGTAAAGAGGAGTGAGTTTCATAAATCTAGAAAATAACTTTGTGAGAGTAACACAATTTTAGTTCTTGCTTGAGGATAAGCAAAGATTAAAGTGTGGGGGGATTTAATGTGTCTATTTTATACATATAAAATACCCACATTTAAGCTTCAAATTGAATCTAAATATGTTTACATTGATATATTTTAGAATAATTTTACATATTTTTGTGTTTCATGGCATTATACGTTCATTTGGAAGCATTTGAAGCAAAAACGTTACAAATCATTTATGTTGAAAAGTTTCAACACCCTTTGATATTTTGACTATAACTCTCAAATATGAACTATGATTGAAGTGATTTAAAATTATTTGGAAATATAAGACATAGAGCTATAACTTTCATGTTCTAAGTTTTTTCAAATTCTAACTTTATCATTGTAAAAATCGAGCTCAAAGTGTCAACAAGAGCTGATGACTTTCTGAAATTGAATGAAGCAACAGTCTATACCATGGATCCACTCGGCACCAGGTCAAACTCAGCCGGTGCTAGGTCAACACATTTGTAATGTATTTCTGGCTTTCAAAAGCACCCAGCGCCATATTTGATGATTCTATGGTTACTCGGTGCCAAGTCAAACATCAGAAGTTTGTAAAAACACATTTTTGATGTGTTTTTATGATATTTTGGGCTTTTAGACTTTTTCTATATAAGGAAGCATGACAGAGACATTAAGGCGATTCAGAAAACGCACCCAGAGGATAGAGAACACAATTTAAAACGTATCCGGAGCAACTAGGAGCATTTTATAGAGAGAGCAAGGAAATCTAGGGAGTATTAGAGATATATTCATTCTCTTTACTATAACTCTTTCTTCTTATTATTTTCATTATGATTTGGGATTTTAGTTTTGATTTGATTTCCATTTACATGTGTGGTTAAATTTCTGAGGTAGGGATGTAGCTTAACTGAGATGAATTGAATTTGTTTTCTTTAGTCATGACTCTGTGGATTTGTTCTTCAAGTTATATTTAGTTGTTTCTTTATTATATTTATCTCTTTTGTTCGCTCATGTGGATTTTATGCTTGATCATCATAAAGTCTAATTAATGGGTAAACTTGTTGGACTGAGAGGTGAAGAGTGAACATAGATCTAGAGAGATAAACATAAATAACTAATCTAGAGATAGAATTAGGAATTCATGGTAATATATATTGTAGTTTTCAAGGTTCAATAAGGAATTCTAGTTGCGCGAGAGCAAATTGAATCCTAATTAAATAAGGACTAATTGACCAAGAGGTAATTAGGACACTTTAGGAACAACGATCACTATAATTGTGTAAAGTCTAGTTAAAAAAGAAAATCTGGTTATCCCATAAGGTGGAACCCGATCCTTTGATACTTCTTGTGATTGAATTAAACTCGTATTAATTGTGTTTGCTTGCTTCTTTCTTATTCATCTTTTCAATTTAATTGTTATTTGCTCTTGGGACTAAAATTTTGGATTGGTGAATTTACTACCTCCCTTGGATTTGACCTCTGGAATACTTTGGAGATATTTTATTATTGCGGTCGACCCTGTATACTTATAGGATCCCGATTAGAAGTTCAAGAAAATTTTCATGGGGATCCTACAAATCCTTTAATTCAAAAGAAAGAGAGGGAGGCTAATGAAGAATTCTAAATGAAAGATCAGGTAGCTGAAAGTTTTTTGGCTCAAAAGACTAAAGCAACATGGATTCAAATGGGTGATCAAAATTCAGCCTACTTTTATCAAGTCATGTAAACTCGAAATTATAAGAATAGAGTCTGAAGCATCACTACTGAATAAGGAGTGGTATTGACTGATTATGATAAGGCCATAGATCATGTGATTAATTATCATCAAAACAATATTGGGGAGCAAGTGCCAGAATAGAAGACCTATATATATGGATATAATCAAACCTAGAAAAGTTCTTAATGTTGACCAAAAAATTATGTCAATACAACCTTTCTCAGAGGATGAGATCCGAGAGGCTATGTTTAGCATCCACCCTTCAAAAAGCCCCAGCCCATATGGTTATAGAAGTGGTTTTTTCAGAGATGCATGGGAAATAGTTAGGAAAGATATACCTGATGCTATGCATGAATATTTGTTGAATGGTAGAATGCTTACTCAAATGAATGTCACTATTCTAAGTCTGATTCCTAAAGTTGACAATCCAACAATGGCCAATGAATTCATACCTATAGCCTGTTATAACAAAATTTACAAATGCATTTCTAAATTGTTATGCACTAGATTGATGAAAGTTCTTCCTGATATTGTTAGTGAAAATCAAGGTGTATTTGTGAAAGGGAGATTGATAGTTCATAACATCATGATTAGTCAGGAATTGTTGAGATTATACAAAAGGAAAAATGTATCTCCAAGATGCCCAATGAAAGTAGATCTAAAAAAAGCTTATGATATGGTTGAATGGAATTACATTCAGGAAATATTGGAAGGACTTGGATTTCCTCCTAAATTTGTTAAATGGATAATCAATTACATTACTACAACAAGCTTTTTAGTGGCAATAAATGGAGAAGTCCATGGCTATTTTCATGGAGCTAGAGCTTTGAGACAATGAGATCCTATATCTCCTCTATTGTTTATCCTATTCATGGAATACCTTACTAGAATTCTTAGTGTTAAGGCTAAACACCCTGATTTCAAATACCATCCCCTATGCAAAAAATTTGGTCTTGTCAATTTATGTTTCGTAGATGATCTAATGATGTTTTGCAAAGCATCCCCAAGTTTGTGGAAGTTGTGATAAAGTGTTTTAGAAAATTCTGAGTCTATATGCCTTCATGCTAATTATAACAAATTGAGCATCTTCATAAATGGTGTCATTGGAAATACTAAGGAGCAAATCATAAACTTGATAGGTTTTGCAGTGGGCAATTTCCTTGTTATATATTTGGGCATGCTACTCTCTCTCACAAAATGGATTGTCAGATTCTTATAGATAAAATTATGTCAAGAATCCGTTGTTAGTCTTCAAGACATTTATCTTATGTGGGTAGGTGTCAATTGATTAAATCTATATTTTTCTCCATGCAAGTATACTAGGCAAATATATTTATTCTCCCTAAGAGCATTACAAAGAAAGTTGAATCAATTTGTAGAGCCTTTCTCTGGGGACAAAGAGAAAATGGCAAAATTTTGGCACATGTCAGTTGGGAAAGAGCATGCCTTCCCAAAAGCAAGGGGGCGTGATCTATGGAATGAAGCTGCTATTGCTAAACAAATCTAGGATGTTGCTTCAAAAGCAAATAATCTTTGGGTAAAATGAATTGATGGTATCTGTTTAAAGGGAGGAGATTTTTGGATATATATTGCCCCCACTAACACTAGCTGGCATTGGAGAAAATTGAACAACGTGAAGTTGAAATTTGCACAAGGATATAGTGATGAGGAGTAGGTTGCTACATACAGGATTATATTTCATCAGTAGTGAATACAAGTGGCTTTAACATGAACATGAGAATTTTATGTATGACAAGATTGTTTGGTCTAAATATACAGTGCCCAAACATGCCTTTATTATGTGGTTGACTGTCCAAAAAAGTTTGTTCACTAAAATTAGAATTTGTGACCTTAATATCCCGATTATTTATCTGAATTGTATATTGTGTGGTAATGATGTTGAATTTGTTGAAAACCTTTTTTTTTTCTAATGCCTATGGGTAAGAGAAATTCTTGTAGAAGTCTGTAAGTGGATAGGGATTGATTATGTCTCAATATAGTTTAGTAGATGGAGGGGTTGACTTATTATGAGGTTCAAAAAGAGAAATTGTTTTAGACAAGTGTTATATGCAAGGTTTGCGGCTGTTATTTATCATGCTTGGAAGGAAAGGAATACCAGGCTATGCAATAATGAAACCTCCACAATTCAAAGAGTGATCAGAGATATAAAATTGGAGGAAAAAACTAGATGTAGTTATTATGCAGGGACCAACTAACGAATTATTGAAAGAGAATTCCTGAGAAAAATTGGTATTGTTATTGAATAGGATAGTTGAGAGGCATTCTTTTGCAGCTATGAAGATTAATTTGGGGAACTCTTCCTAGAAGGTGGCTTCAAATTTATCTTCCCATGTTGTATATATGGCTTTGTATAGCCTTTTCTCTTGGTAGTAATGAAAGATTTACCTTTTTACCAAAAAAAGTTTTATTGCTTAGTTATATACAATAATCACACCACATATTGCTATGTACTACCCACTTCAGCCTAATTGAAAATAATCATTGCTCAATTATACTAAATCATAGACATAATAATCTAATATGCTGCAAGTTGATTAAAAACAAAATATTTACAAATTTGTTTTTCAAAATTTAATAGGGAGAGTTGCAAATATTAGGTTCAACGTTCAATATCTTAAACAAATGACATTTGCAAAAGTTTACATCAAAGAGAACTTACCAAACCAAATAAGCAAACAAAATTTACAGTGATGAATAAGATAATAGCCTCTCATGCCAAAGAATAATAACTAAACTACATAGTGGAATCTAAGCAATTACCAAAATATCTTGGTACCAAAAGACCAAATAGTAAATGTCTCAAAACAAAATAGAATGACCAACTTTTTCGGTCAACTAAAATTTCATTAAGGAAGGATCAACACAGTCATCCTAAGTCATCATTAAGAATGCCTAACTTAAGACATATTACTCCTAGCTAAGCAATCATCCATCTTCAGAGTGTCTAACAACTTTGAAACTTCAATTTTGTGAAAATGTATTTGGAGGTCTCCAAGTAGCTAAATGTGTTTCCTAAAAAATAAATTAAAATAAA
The DNA here is from genome assembly GCA_026686845.1 of Adenanthera pavonina. NCBI lineage: Eukaryota > Viridiplantae > Streptophyta > Magnoliopsida > Fabales > Fabaceae > Adenanthera > Adenanthera pavonina. Next base: position 42,677,729 of record JAIVEN010000001.1, on the reverse strand, counting down.
TTATAAAAATTTATATATTTGAAAAATCTTAAAAAGATGAAGGTAATTTAATTAAAATTATCATTTGAATTATACCTGATTTAAATTGTTGCTCATGTCCATAATGTGAAATGTGCTTTTCATGTTTCAAGTGCCATAATAAAGATGTGAGATCATGGTATGACTCACATGGATGAGTTCAATAGAATTATCCTATAATGTAACACATAATTAGATTCAATAAATATGTACATATATAAACAAATTTCTATTTTCATATTTATTAATTTTGTAGACATATCGACTTACTGGTGTATAATTATAATCAAATCTTTGGAAAACAAGAACAACATGGTTCGGTGTAGTTGAAGCAACATGATCAACACCTTTTTGTTTTTCTATGAAAAAATTTGATGTCAAAAACACAACTAAGATATACAAAACAAATATAACCAAAAAAAAATTATAATAAGCATTTTATAAAACTCATATCTTACTTGCTTTCTTTTGCTTTTCAAAGTGGCCTTTTCTTCTACCACTATAACTCCCTTTTGACTTTGCTTTAAGGGGATCAAGAATTTGGCCTCCTTCTTAAGATGCATCCTGGTTGTTGGCATGAATTTCTGTCTTTTTTTCCACATTGTTGCTATATTCAAAGTCATTTTATGCACACATTTTTGAACTTGTTAGGATCCATTTTTTATAACATTCCACATAAAATCTTGAGTTTCCTTATGATGTTGTGTTGCCAACACAATGTTATAGAAAGATTGCATAATGGAATTGCGGTAAACAATCTTTGGATCTTCATTTTTTGCACTTTTTCCACCATGCTGATAATCAATAAATTTTGTATTCTTGGACCATTGTTTTAAGAAGTATTTGGTATTTTTGTCACACATTTAATATTATAAACTCTTAATGCGTGTGAACAAAGAATACTTGTAGAGTTAAATTTCTTGCAAATACAAATAACATCCTCATTAGAGGAATCAAATTGCACAACCACTTCTTTGAATCTTTTCCTTCCAACCACAACTCATAATAAAAATATTTCCTTCTCAATTTATTTCATTAAACAAAATTGCCATCCCCTCCAAATATTCCTTCTCAAACAATTTGAAAATTTTATGAGTATAAATTTTTAATGCATGATATAATGTGTTATTACCATTGATAGTGCAAGAAGGAGTATTTTGACTATTGCGAAAATCTTCCTCATCCTTAGAACTTCTCAATCTTTCTACCATCTTCTTAAATGCTAAGAAAAACTATGTAAGGGTAGTTGTTTTTGATAGAAATATCACCCAAAACACTATTAGTGCTCTCATTCCTTTGTGAAGCTTTAATATTTGCAGAAAACATATCTTTACCAAATGCAGTTGACCATTTATGTTAAATTTTGTACATTTTACTTAGCCAACTATGCTCATGGAGGTTAAATTTCTCAATCATTTCATCCCAAGTGTTTTGAAATTCCTCTTTTGAATCACATCCTTTCATGTACTTTTGAAACGGTGATTGAAACTCACGATTAGAGTTAAGGGATCCTAAGACAGATGGAGCATTCTTAAATATATGCCATAAGCACAAGCGATGTTAAATATTAGGAAATACTTTTTTAACAACTTTAGCCATGGTAGTACCTTGATCAGTAACAATAACTTTTGGTTGTCGATTTTGTATAGATTGTAGAAATTGTGCAAACAACCATTCAAATGACTCAGTTGATTCATTTATTAAAAAAGCACAACCAAACATTACATTTTGCCAATGATGGTTTATCCCAACAAATGATCGACAAATTAAATTATACTTATTAGTATGATAAGTCATGTCAAAACAAATACCACTCCAAAAGAATCATAATAAAGTAGTGATCTATGATCTCTCCAAAAAACATTCGTCAAATGTAATTCTTGATCTAATTGAGCACTATAGTAAAACATAGGATCTTCAACTTGTTGACTTTCTAAATGATTGACTAAACTTTTAGTATTCCCAGCTTCTATCAATTTTAACTTTTGCTATTAGCATAATTATAACAGTCCCTCTTTGAAAATCCAACCTTATCAAAACCATGAGTTTCTTCACCCAAATATTAACTCCACATATCTTTTTTTCTAATTCCAGCATTCACCATAGAACTAATAAAATCACCTTTAACATTAGGAATATTTCTAGTAGAATGTATTAGGTGTCTATGTTCTGGTTTTACTAACTCATGGTTATGCTCATTTATCAACTTAGTGATCCTCCACAAACCATCTGATTGAACAGTAAAATGAGCCATTGCTTAACACTTTGTCCTTCCATTTAATTTAATAAATGAACTATTGCTACCTTCTTCTAAATATTTAGAGCCCTCCTTCGAACACACATATTCTTTTGTATGAATCTAGTTGGTCCCAACAAAATAAATTTGTTTTGATTTTTTACAGAAAAACCCAATTGAAATGCATACTCTCTGTAAATAAATCATAGGCCTTCTCTTCATTCGTAACAACTTGACCAAAATAAATGTTTTTAACTCTAGAGTCATTTCTATCTTCAAAGTTTCTCTATCTCTGTCTTTTAATCTGTGCCATTCTTTGATTCCATTCTTTATAATATTAAAACTAACAAAAGTCATATATAAAATTAATTAAAATAATGTATAAAGAAAGTAATTTATACCTATAATAATACTTAAGGAAAATTATAAAGACAAAATATGCCAATATGTTAAATTTTTAGATAAATATATTCCCAAAACCTATGAAGTTTTTGCCCCACTCTCTAAATATATGCCGAGTACATAGGAAGGTTGGACTAAAGACATGGATGCCTTGTAGATGAGAATTGACATGTTGTACTAATTTTTCAATAAAAGAAAAGTGTTTTATTTCTCACATACAAGAGGCAATATAAAGAAATTAATTCAATCTTTACCAAAATTTTATCCTTGCTAAAAGACAAGTTAGACATACAATTCTTGTGCAACTTTTTGTCCTTTTCCAATATGCTCTATCCAAGTATTGCGTGTCTCCCTTCCTCTTTTTTTTTTAATGCCTTGCCCTACAATTTGGCCCCCACAATCAACTCGTCTTTTCTCAATGCCTTGGTTAGCGATTCACTGTGCGTAGAGTGTGACAAGTTATACATGAGAGAAGAAGATTAAAAAATCTTGAAAGAAAAGGGATTAAGAAATTTGTAAAGGAAGGGGCGAAAATAAGCGGGGGAGATGAAAATAAAATTTAGTGGGCGAGAAGAGAGGCAATTGAAAGAGATGCAGGTTAATTTTTTTTATAAAAAATTATTAAAATATTGACAACTAGGATTATTTTTTATTGACACTTAGAATTAAAATAATCTGATGTGGTGCTTTTCTAGTGGATAGAGCATGGATGACATGGCACACCAGGTGCATCTAACAATTTCTCGCTTCCGAGAGCTGTGTTTTATTAGCTTCCACTAAATTCTTAGGTACTCCTGCAATAACACATTATTTGTGTTCTGCCCAATAAAATCATGCCAGTTCATATCAATTTAATCTGGCATGTCACCCTTTATTCCCATCTTGATTTTATTATTTTAAATGATTTCAATTAATTATAACTTTTTTTAACAAAAAGGAAAAAGAAAGTTCCTTTTCCCCTTCTCTCTCTCTCTCTCTCTCTCTCTCGTCCTTCCCAGTTCCCACGCCATAGTCAATTTATCAGATTCTCTCTTTCTCTCTCCTTCCTTGATTGATAAAAAATAAATCATTTAAGAGTTTGTTTTCTCTTCAGAAATCAAATTAGGGCAAGATTCAATTTCACAATATATATTAAATATATAACTTTGAAGACCCAAACTAAATAGAAAACAAAGATGCAAACAAAAATTTGAAGAAGGAAATTGGAGATGTAAATGGAACTTGAGACTTGATTAAATAGGTGATACGAACGAAAATTGAGAAGCATAGAAGTTTGAAGACGGAACTAGAGCACCGAAGATCGAAGGTGTTCCACTAGTGATGGCTAGTACGAGATGGTCATGGAGGTTGGAGAAAGGGTTCACACTGATTTCACTGAGAGAGAAGGACGAGGATGAAAATGGGTAGAAGGGGTAGTCGCCGATTCGTAGATTTTAGTCATGGAGGTTGGAGAAGGGAATAAAATTGTCAACAAGAGGATGAGGAAGAGACAGAATATGAAAATTCACTGTGTAGGAACTTGGGAGAGAGTACAAGAGAGAGAGAAGAGAAATAGACTTTTTTTTAATAAATTATTATTAACAAGAAAAAAATAATTTAAAATGATAAAACCAAGATGGAAAGAGTGGATGACATATATGATTAAGTAGTTATGAATTGCCATGATTTATTAGGTAGAGCACAAATGATGTGGTACCCTGGGAGTACCTAAGAATTTCTCCTTCTTGAGCATGTGATGGTCTCGTGCCATAGCATTCACTATCTATGTTGTTCTTCATCAAATTTTGGTTCGCATTTGTATTATTGCCAGCTTGGCTGATCATAACATCCCCTCCCCCATAGAGTTTGACCTTGTCCTTCTGGTCAAAAGCAGGGTAATATTGCCGAATGTCATCTTGAGATTCCCATGAGGGCGTATCTTCATCACCCCCATGAATTAACGCGTGAGTGGGCTTAGTAGGGTTCGATGGCTAGTAGCAGACATCTAAGAGCTCTTTTGGTTGAAGAATGAGTCTTTCTGGTATGGCGAGCAGGGGTAATGGAAAATACAGTTGAGAACCTACACCATGGTTATTTCTTGAGTAACAAAAGGTGGAAGATAGGATGGATTCGTGATTCTAATGGTAAAGCCAATTTATAAGCAACAGAGCCAATCCTCTAAACCACAAGAAAAAAGACCGAAGTAACGAAGACCCAACTTCTAATGATTTTGTAATCACATTGAGTATTGCTGATATGGTTGCAATTTAACCAAAATAAGGTCCCCTACTTGAAATGCTAGTTCTGTGCGATTGCGATCCATATACACCTTCATCCTGTGCTGAGCTTTTTGTAGCATGTATAAGGATGTGTAAATATAGTAGAAGATGAAAAATTTGATGGTAAAAGAAGCAAATTGGCAATTTTATATGAGAGGGGATTAAGAAAAATGGATTTGCCAAATGGTTCCTATAAGAAAAATTATTTCTAGTTTGGTCCCAAAAAATATTACAAAAAAGGATCTTAAAGAAAAGTTATTTGCATTTGGTCCCTCCTAGGGGTAATTTTGTAATTTTGAAAAATTTATATCAAAATGGAACTTTTTTACATGTTGAACCCAATGGTAAAGTATATTGAGTCCAAATGAATTAATTTAGAAAGAATTAGATTGCAAAATGCAGTAGAAATTATACTACAAAAGAAAAAGGTACTGTGGGCCCCACAAAAGTAGAAAAAGTAAAAAGAAAAGTATGTGGACTCCACATTAATATTGTTTGAGACATGATATTAAATTAAATATAGATTCCAAACTAAAGTAATCCTATATATTTTAAGGAACAAATAATATTAAAATACTGCATAAAGTATCTTTAACAAGCCAAGTAAAAAGTAACTAGTATAGGATATATTTAGATCAAGAAAAATATACATTATTATGGACACATAAACCCCTGAGGTGGCACCATTTTTAAAGCACATGGGATAATGTAATATTTTTAGAGCATATTGGATAATGTAATATTTTGTTATTTTGTATCATTGTTGATAGAAAATTCAAGAAGAACACTTGGTAAAAATTGTAGAAAAGTGTAAGAAAAATATCTCTTGTTCCCTCCTCTCTTACTGACTTTAACAAGCATAAAAGATGGAGTATGAGCTGCTGAAAACAGAAAAGAACAGAGAGGGAGACGTGAGAGAAAGAGGAAGAACAAGAAAGAAGAAAACTTGAAGATTTCAAGGGCAAAATCAAGGTAAGTTTCTTTATATCTTCAAGCTAGTTTTTAAGCAGTTTGGTATGTTTTCTTTGAGTTTTCTTCTCCTCCTCTTTGAGTTTAGATTTCAGTCAAGCATGAAAAGAGGAAAAGAGAGTGCTTTCACGTATAGAAAGCAAAAGAAAGTGCAAGAAAGCATGATTTTAGCAAAGTTTAAGCAAGTTGATCAAATATTCCTTTTCTCTTCTCTTGTGTTTGAATTTTACCTAGACCTAGGGTGAGGGAGGAGTAAGTTTTTCATGAAAATAATGTCAAAAATGGATTTCTCATAGTAGATTTAGCCTAAGACAAGTGTTGGAATCAGGAAAAAATTTAAGATAAAGTAAATGGAATTTTTAGGGTTTTAAGGGTCTTTATGAAGTAATTCCTAGAACCAATGGAAAAAGTGAGTATTTGGTGATATTTTAGGATTTGGAAAAAACTAAGAAAGCTCCTCAAAGGGGTGGAAGCAAGAGGTATTACAAGGGAAAGCACCCAAGGTAGCAAAGTTACAATTTTGCATTATATTATCTTACTATGCTTTTAAGTATTTTATGATGTGCGATATTGTTTACTTGATGATTGATGACTATTTTGGCTACTTAAATGTGAGGGTTACTTTCTAGAAAGTCAAAGAGCACCTTAAATGGTTGAATATAGAATTAGTTGTGAATTTTTAAATTTAAGGGTAAAAACCAAACAGTATTGGAAATTGTAATTTTTATTGTAAGTATTGCTTAATTTGAAAGATAATATAAAATTGTATAGGGCTCCAAAAATCTAGTGGTTTGTATTAATGTTTTGAGTTTGATATGCTACTAGTTTGGATGTAATTAAAGCTATACAATGAAAGTTATGTAAGTTTTTCTAAAATTGTTCTAGTAGAATATTATTTTGACCCTTGATGATTCATAATAATGCTAAGACTTGTAAGAATTGAATAAAGGTACAAAATAAATATGTGTAGAATGTAGACATATAGGGCTTTCAAATAATTAAAGAAAATATGAAATGACCCTAAGAATTGTGAGATATGAATTTTTAAATTTATGGCTCAAGATCAGGATACAAATTGGAAACTAAAAATGGAGAGTAAAATTTGACGAATAAACTGTACTAACTAACACGTCTAATTTCTAGTTTCATATTTTTTCCACGAAATATAGGATATGCACAATTTTTAGAGACTTGAATTATAGTAAAATGTTTTTTGCATTTGGTTATGAATTTTCAAAATTTATTGCACAATTGAAAAAATAATGCACAAAATAATTTTTATAGTTTTGAGATCTTCATTGGTTCAAGCTCTCATAAGTCATTACACTGCATCCCAATAAGGCAGTATTCATGGAAAAATTGTCTAAAGGTGAGGTGTTACAGTGGATCCCTATCATATACTACTTTGAAAGGGGTTGTGTTAATTGCAGTTTGGTATGAGGTATCATACCACAGTTCAGCCCAGGGCAAATAATGAAGCCATTTTTCAAGAGCATCAAAGACAAAACACCTTAATGCAACATCTTGATATGTGACAATAGAGCATGGCACTTCATGTAACTTAACAACATTGAGTAAAAACACTTCAGCCACATGTTGACATGTGAAATCGCTTCTCAATTGCATAAAGTAACCATATTTGGAAAGCTAGTCTGTAACTATGAGAATAATAGAGTACCCACGTATCACAGGCAAAGCAGTAATAAAATCCATGGTGATGTCTTCTCACACCTAGTTAGGAATTGGTAAGGGCCTCAGCAGCCTAGCTAGGTGTAATTAGGAGACCTTAGCCTTATGGCATACTTTACAAGTTGAATAAACTCTCGAATATCCCTTCGCATCACCGGGCAGTAAAATAGAGCAGCCACCCAGTGAAAAGTTTGACACACCCCAAATCGTGCCCATATAACCCATGAATGTAATCCTTGGAGAATGGAATGGATGAGATCTCATGCCTCAACGGAAATAACTAATTGGTGTCTCCAATATGCTAAGCTATTGTGAATGTTATAATGAGATCCAAACATGGAATCATGTTGAATTCGCTCTATTATTTCTTGCAGTGCTAGAAGTTGCTTAAGATTATTACGGCCTACAAAAATAACCATGTAACAAGTATAGGACAGGGCATCAGTTGCAACATTATGCTTCCCAAGCTTGTATTATATTATATATTGATATCCCATGAGTTTAAGTAGGCATGCTTGTTATTTAGTTGGAATGCCCAAGGAGGTGAATTGAGATTTTAAAATTTTATGCATAAAGGGAAAAACCAATGCAACAGTACAAGCACACAAAGAGAGTAAGGTTGTTGAAATTTAAAGATCTAAGGTAGAGAGAAGCAAACACAAGAATTTATCCTAGTTCAGCTCTTTCACATGGCCTACATCTATTTCTCAAGCTACAACTTGAGATTTGTCCACTATCTTTGCAAAATTCTAGTGGATTCTTGTAAAAACCGCAGTACAATCTTCATCTCAACTGCATCATTTAGTGCATGTCAGAGCTTGTTATAACAAGCAAGGTAGGTTGTTCAAACAAGCTAGTTAGCTATTAGACATATCTCTTAGCTTTGAATCAGGTTGTCATGACAAGGTAGGCACCTTGTCAAAAAATTGAGCACTATTTTGAATTCCAAAAGCTAAGCTCAAGCATGGTTTCATAACATCCTATTACAGTTGTCAGGAAAAAACTGTCAATCTGAGGATACCTATTAGAATAAGGTACTTAGGATGTTACTTCTTATTATGACAAGTATTAATCCATCAAAACTAGATTTTTAAAAAGCAACCTTATTCTAACAAGCTTGGGATCTTGTCATGACAAGCTCACTGTAGTTAGGTAAAGTGCCTTTCTGGGCAACCATGATTTTATGACAACCTAGGGGGTTGTCAGAACATTGAGCATCACTAGAAAAGCTTACTTTCCTATTCCAATGACTTGTCGTGCCAAGGTGGGTACAATGTCATGACAAGCTAAAAACCAGAGAAGAATAATATTCTATAAACCCACGATTTAATGACAATCAAGGGGACTTGTTTGAACAAGCTCATTATCAAAGGCAAGAACAAGTTCAAAACAAGTGCTTGTCAGGACATCCTCCTTAGCTTATTCTAATAAGGTGGTTTGGTATGAAAACAAGTTCGAAAAACATTGAGTTTGCTACCAAAACTTTAAATATATGCCAATTTAAGATTAGAAGTAATAAAGTTACGTATTTAAAGCTCAACCAACCTATACATAAGTAAAGATAGAGAAACAAAGAATAATTAAGAATCGCATATATTGTTTTGGAAAGATTTTGATCTCCATTCTTCACTTGGTCAACCTCCTTCTATTGTCTTGACTTCTCTTGATACAATCTTTTCAACTTTGGATGTTTTGGAAATCATCAAAATCTTTATTATATTTAACATTCTCCCCCTTTTTATGATGACAAAACACTTAAGCAAGGGATTTGTACTAGGGATTGCTTGTACAAGCTGCCTCTTAAAATATACATTAAAATAAATATAAAAGATTGAAGCACAAGAGGGCAAGAGAAATTGGTAGAACTAAATTATCATTCCATTCAAAATAAAGTTCATACAATTAGCACAGCAAACAAGATACATGTTATCAACCAAATGTAACATAACAAGTATGCACAAAACAAGTCTAATATAAAGCCAAGTCCTTAAATCCTAAGACCACAAATCTTAATCCTATTCCTACTTTTAGTCATTAGCAGCAAAATAGGTTTACTTTTTATCAGGAAAGACATCCTTAGGCTCTTCAACAATGTTAGCAAGTAAGGCCTCAAATTGAGCACGACCCTACTGAACTTTGGAATGAATGGAGTTAGAACTTGACTTGATAGCCATTGGTTTAGGAGGTTTAGGAGCACTTTGGCTGTCATTTTAATCCTCATACTAGTTTATTTGGGAACAAGTGTAGTGATAGATTCTAGTGCTAGCACATATTGTTCCTTTAAGTATTCTTCTTCAATGATGGTAGATAAAGTATCCACGATTTGTTTATCCTTTGTAGTAGTAGTAACTTCTGATTTCTCTTCAGCTTCTTTCCTTTCAGCTTCAAGGACAGCCACCATGTCATCCATCATATAGGCTCTTAGTCCTTCAGTAGTCGGAGTCTCTAGAATGCCAGTTTTCCATGTGAGGGGCTCAATAGAGAAACTTCCAACTACTGTAGAAGGAATCATAGTAGTAGTGACAATTGGAGTGTTAGTAGCAATGACTTCCTTAGTATCAGCTCCTTGCTTACTAGCACAAAGTATCTCAAGTGCCTTAGTATCATTGAGAGAAAGAGAGGAGAGGTAAGGACCAGGACTCTCAGAAAAAAAAAGGTTTTTTCTCTCCCTTTTGATTTTCTGCTTTTCTATGCCCAGGGATATCAGTATGCCCAAAAAGATTATTAGGCTCAGGGGATAAGTTATGGCTAAGCTTGGACATCTTGGTTTTGAAATTGGGAGCAATGATGTTAGTGAGCTCATCAAAGGCTTCAGCTTGACGCCTAATCCTATGATTTGCTTCAGCTAATAGATATCTGAAGCTGTCCCATATTTCGTTAACTTGGTTTGGCAAGGCTGCAAATTTGGACTCAATAAGGTTTTAAGTCTAGCTAAATCATCAGATGGGATGGTTGAGAACTTTGGTTTGGGTGAAATAGGAGAAGAAGGTAGGGTGTAAGATTGAGTATGTGTGTGTGTGTGTTCAAAAGTCTCAGAAATGACCTCTTTACCCTTATTAGCAATTGAAGCTTCACCTTCTTCACTTTTGATCTCTTCTTTTCACTTTTGATCTCTTCTTTTTCTTCTTCCTCATCTCTGCTTGTTCTACGAACTCATTTTTCATCCTCATACACAATCTTCATTTTCTGAAGTGTTTGCTCATTGAAAGGTTCAAGATGCTCTCCAGCTTTCTTCTCTAAGTGCTTGATTTTATTAATCTTCAGAACATCTATGATGATAGTAATATAAGGTAAGCTTCCATCGATCTTGTATTATCGAGCTCTCATTACCCTTTGCAGGATAAGATTGGCAATGTTCATAGGCTTTTCTTGTACCATTAGAGCCATTATGATCAATTCAACTCTTGTTAGATAAGCAAATCCACCAGACTTGTTGAAGATGATTCTTAACACTTTGTAATGCAACATTCATTACTTAACACACATGTTAGTAGAGGATAGCTTTCCCTTCTTAGGCAAATTCTTTCTCCTTCTAATTAATCTTCTTATAATGGTACTCTACTTATAGTTCATGTATTCTCCACCTTCTTCATCAATGACTGCGTTTTCCTTAGGAAATTCAGTAGCATTGATATCTATCTTGCAAGCATTTTCTCTTGGCAGTTCTAGGAATCCAGCCAAATAAGCTTCAGTGAACCAAAATAACCTCTTCCTGATCTTCACCTTATACCTTTCTCATGCAGCATCATACTTTAATGTATTGTACCAAGTCTTAACCATATCTTCATCATACTCCTCATGCAACTCCAATAGATGCTTGTATACCTCTACTAACTAAGCTACCTCAAATTTGGAATGATACAAGAAATTCTGAAAATTCAAGTAGTAAGCAGGAGTCACCTTTCTTTTACTGAATTCATCATCAAATAACTCTTTGATATTGGTGTTATTCTAGAGGTTCAATAGCTAATGATAGTTCAGAAGAGTCATTGGAGAATTTGTGTGATTGCTATGTTGAACCACCATGACTTAGTGATTTATGTGTTCTTTGTCTCTTAGCAGGCAGTTCTTTGCTAGTCTCTCCTTGTTTCAAAGCTTATGGAGGTGATTTTTTTTAATACTAAAACTTTACATTTCGTTTCAGCCTTCCTTCAATTCTTTGAGCGTCTTTCACCATTTTAATCCTCAATCTCTCACACCAAATGCGTTTGAATTGTTTAATCTTGGATGACAACTAGTTTGGAATTATTTTCAAGTAAATTAATGGTTGGGAATTTGAATTTGGTGAGACAATGTTTGAGAGAGGACACAAATTTTGTGCGGATAAGGGTTTAGGCTTTCAAGAAATGACCTACTATTTTCCTCTAAGGCACATATATAGCAGCCACCTTTGAATAACCTAGGGGGTTTATTCTAACAACGTGTTTTCAAAAGGTAGAGAACTAGAAGCAAGCACTAAGTACATTAAGGGGCTTGTCATGACAAGCACTATAGTTTGTCATGAAATCATGCCTCAACTTTCCACAGATAAGCAAACATAACAGCCCTTGTCATGACAAGTAGTATGGCTTGTCATGAAATCAAGTAACATAGCAAGTACACATAATGCAAGACAAATGTTTTGTCCTGACAAGGTAGAGGTCTTGTCCTAAAATCAAACTTGTCCAAAGAGTGTAATACTTCTGGAAGAGAGACTTGGTAGGACAAGGTCCAAAGCTTGTTAGAACATTGTGCCAACTTGTGACTAAAACAAATAGAAATCTTCAACAATGTTTTACCAAGAGCTATAGGTTATTATGACAAGCATAACGGATTATCATAATTTTACAGAACTTGAAGCTTGTCAAAACAACTCTATTTCTTCATTCAGCTAAGCCTCATTTAGCTTTAGATACTCCATAATTTTCAAGTTTTTATTAGTTTAAGCATAAGTAGTACCTACAAAATAAATTCTAAAGATTCTCTTATGCTTAAGTCAATAACTAATTCACATAAATCAAAGATAAATATAAAAATTTAAAGAGAAATTTTAGAGAACAGGTATAATGTTCTTTCAACTTAATTTGGTTTACCATTCCCAACTCTATTCTAATATAGCAAAATCTATCCTCTGCTAAGGGTTTTGTAAAGACATCAGCAAGTTGATGTTCAATTGAGACATACTCAAGAGAAACATCCTTCTTTTACACATGATCTCTAATGAAATGATGTCTTATTTCAATATACTTTGTCCTAGAATGCATCACTGGATTCTATATTATGTTGATGTCACTTGAGTTATCACACTTGATAGGAATTTCATCAAACATTACTCCAAGATCTTCTTGTTATTTCTTCATCCAAACAAGTTATGCATAACAACTACTTGTAGTAATATATTCAGCTTCAACAATGGATAGAGCTACACTATTATGCTTCTTGTTGAATCAAGAAACAAGAGATCCACCAAAGAACTGACATATGCTACTTATACTTTTTTTGTTAATCTTTGAGCCAGCAAAGTTAACACCAGTGAATCCAATCATTTAAGAAGTTTTACTAAGGTATTTAAAAATCCTCTTTATAGCTACAACATGAGACTCCTTAGGACATAATTGAAACCTAACACACATGCAAACATTGAACATAATGTCAAGTCTACTAGTTGTTAGATATAGAAGAGATTTAATCATTCCATGATATTTGGTAATGTCAAAAGACTTTCTATTCTCATCCGTATCTAGCTTAGTTGAGTTGCTCATAGGAGTGCCAATTGACTTGGTATTTTCCAGTCTAAACTTCTTTAGAAGCTCCTTCAGATACTTGGTTTGACTCAGAAATATGCCATCATTTCTTTGTTTAATTTACAATCCAAGGAAAAAGTTTAGCTCACCCATCATAGACATCTCGAATTCTCCCTGTATCAACTTAGCAAACTCCTCGCACAAACTTTCATTAGTAGCACTGAAGATTATATCATCAACATAAATTTCAAATTTAAGTAAATCATTACTCTTAGTTTTTGTGAAGAGTATAGTATCCACTTTGCCTCTAGAAAATCTTTTTTATATTAGGAAGTTGTTTAATCTTTCATATCATACTCTAGGTATTTGTTTAGTCCGTAGAGAGCTTTCTTAAGCTTATAAACATAGTTTGGCTTTCTTGAGTTCTCAAAACCTAGAGGCTGATCAACATGTACCTCTTCCATGGTCTAACCATTAAGAAAAGAACTTTTTACATCCATTTGATAAAGCTTGAAGTCTTTTATGTAGGTAAAGGCTGGGAGCATTTTAATTGCACCAATCTTATAACTGTAGCAAACATTTCCTTATAGTCAATACCTTCTTCTTTTGGCATCAAGCCTTACTTTGTTTAGCACAATAATTCCAAATTCTTCAAATTTGTTTCTAAATACCTATTTAGTGCCAATGATTAGTTTGTCAGTTGGCCTACGTACCAAATCATAAACTTTGTTCCTCTCAAATTGATTGAGCTCCTCTTGCATGGCCATAACCTAGTATTCTTCTTTTAGTACATTTTCTATGTTATTAGGTTCAATTTGAGATATGAATGCATATTGATTAATCTAAACCCTTAGTTGATTTTTTGTTATTACTTGAACATGAACTTCACCAATCACTTGGTCAACAAAATAAACCCTTGATATCTCCAAGTTTCAGGTAGTTCCTGACCAAGCACTTCATTATTATCTTGCTCCTGAACATCTTCCTCTATTTGCATAGAATTTGATGTCTTTGGAGAGTCACTTTTACTCAATTTTAGATTATTCAAGTTGTTGATTATTTCATCTTTATCATCATCATCTTTAGGGGGTTCAGCTAGAGTTTTAATTTCTACAAACACTACATGCACATACTCTTTTATTATTTGAGTTTTCTTATTATACACTCTATATGCTTTACTTCTATTAGAGTAGCCAAGAAATATACCTTCATAAAACTTGAAATCAAATTTTTCCCAAGTTTTCCTTTCTACTGTTATGGATGTAGCACTTGCAACTAAAGCTATGAAGATATGACAGATTAACTTCTTTCCTTTGTACAGCTAATAGGGTGTTTTGTTGAGCAGAGGTCGAACATAGGCTCTATTCATAAATAGCATATTGTATTTACTATATCAGCCCAAAAGTACTTTGGAAGTTTCTTTTCATTCAGTATAACTCTTGTCATCTCCTCTAAAGTTATGTTGTTCCTCTCAACCACACCATTTTGCTTAGAAGTTCTTGATGCTGAGAAGTTGTGATATATATCATTCTCTTTACAAAACTCTAGGAAATTTGTGTTTTGCAATTCACCTACATGATCTGACTTGATGGCTACAATAGAAACACCTTTGTCATTTTGCACTTTCTTAGCCAATATAACAAATATAGTAAACACCTTATCTTTAGATGAAAGAAATATAGTCCATGTAAACCTTGAATAATTATCAACTTACAAGCACATACAGATTTCTACCAAAACTATTAACACGAGACAGACCAATCAAATCCATGTAGAGAAATTGCAGTGGTCTTGAAGTAGAAATCATATTCTTTGGTTTAAATGATAACTTAATTTGCTTCCCTTGAAGACAAGCATTACATTCTTTATCTTTCTCAAAAGAAATATCAGTCAATCCAATTACTAGTTTGTTTTTAACCAGCATGTTAAGTTGATTCATATTAACATGAGCAAGTCTCTTATGTCAGAGATAAGACTTATTATTTTTACTAATCAAACATATAGAATCTAGAGGATGAAGTTCATTAAGATTAATAGTATAACAATTACTATCCCATTGTACTTTGAGGATGGCTTTCTTATCACTTTTTCTTATTACAAGGAATACTTTAGAGTTGAACAGCACCCAATTCCCTTTATCACAAGTTTGGCTCACACTTAGTAGATTGGGTTTCAACCTAATCATGAATAGCACTTCTTCAACAAAAGTTTCAGGATTATTTCCCACAATGATAGTACCAACAATTTTGCATTTCTGATCTCCTCCAAATGTGACTGATCATCCTTTCTTGTCTCTAAGCATAATAAATTTCTCTTTGTCACCAGTCATATGTGTCGAACAAGTATTATCTATATATCATTTGTTGCTCTTCTTTGCTTTGAGGCATATCTGCAAGATAAAAGATCAAGCCTTGTTCTTAGATTCCAATACTTTTTTGGGTTTTTTTCTATTAGTACCAACTCTCTTTGGTACTGAAGTATATTTAGAAACTCACTTCATCTCATTGTGAATTCCCTTCTTGTATAAACAAGAATTATAATTGTGACTCTTCTTGTTACAAAAGTTGCAAGTTGAGAAGACGTTACTAGAAAGCATAGAAGAAATAAAGTAATTCACGTAATATTTTTCCCTAATTTTAGGGTTTTTAGTTTTTAAGACAGATTTGTCATTGGTTGGGTCAAGGCCTATGTCGGCTTTGTTATGAACACATTTTTGTTCACCCAATATGGTGCTCAAAATCTCTTTACCTTTTGTGAACTTAGCAAGTGTTCTATAGAGTTTAGTTTTTCATGTTCAAAACTTTTGACTTTGTCTTGAGCTTCCTTTTTCAAAATCTTTTCCCTCTTGAGTTCTTCTTCCAAAGACAAATTTTCTTTTAGCTTTGAAAAGTTCTTTAGCTATTTTAATGCACTCATCATGCAGTTCATGAAATGCAAGTTGCAACTCACTATAGCTGGGTTCAGAGTTAGTTACCTCATTCTTTTCACTCTCAGATTGTTGTTCACTTTGCTCTTCTTCAGCTTAAGTCATGAGGCAAATGTTGATAGTTTCTTCTTCTTCATCTCCATCTTCCTTATTAGAATAGTCTCCCTAGATTGAAGAAATGTATGCCTTTTTCTTCTTTCCTTTATCCTTTTCTGCTTCTTTTCTTGCTTCTTTAGGTATTGAGGATGCTCCTATTTAATGTGTTCAACCTTCTTACATTCAAAGTACACAAAGGGCTCCTTGGATTCCTTCTTATTAGAGAGACTAACATCTTTTCTCTTAAACTTCTTGTGGTTGAATTTCTTCTTGTTGTAGAACTTGCCAAATTTCTTGACAAGCATTGCCATGGTCTCATTATCAACTTCTTCATCATCATCTGAATCATTAGAAGCCTTTTCAATAGCCTTGAGTGAGGGACCTTTTTTCTTTTTGTCTTGATTAGCTTCCTTCAAGGCTTGGATCTTTAGTTCATGTTCAGCAAGGGTGCCAAACAATGCATAATCTGAGCTCATGGATCTACCTCTAACATCCTCAATGGTAGTGATTTTCAGTTTCCATTCAACAGTAAGAGCTCTAAGAAGTTTTTTGATTTGCTCCATTTGTGAGTATTCCTTGTTGAGAGCCTTCAGCTTGTTGATGATATGGGTAAATCTCATCTGCGTATTCTTGATGCTTTCTCCATCATTCATCTTGAAACTCTCATATTCAGTAGTGAGAGTGTTAACTCTATTTTCCCTGACACCTTTAGTGCATTTATGGGCTATTTTAAGAGCTTCCCATATTTCTTTGGCAGTTGAGCAATTACAGACTCTAAAATACTCATTTCCACTAAGGGCACACATGACTACTTGTTTCACTTTTTTGTTCAGCATAACTCTCTTCATTTCAGATTCAATCCACTCTTTTCATGGTTTCTCAATCTTTACTAATTCCACCATCTCCTTTGGCTTATAATCACCAATGGTGATGACATCCCAAGCATCCCTAGTTTAGCCCTTTCATTTGACTTACATCCAGTCCCCAAGCTATAATTTGAGATTTATCCACTATCCTGATAAGATTCAAGTGGGTTCTTGCAAAAATCGCAGTATAATCTTTAGCTCAAACTAGAGCAAACCAAACTTATTTCTCCCACCTGACAGTGTGTTTACAAATACCCCTTAGTGTTTTCCACACTAAGACACTTCTACTCAATGAAGAAATAGTAATTAGACTAAGCAATATCTAAGAGTTTGGTGGAGCTTTAAATGAGAGAGAAATTATTTCTGTAGAGTTTAGTTGTATTCCCACTTAATGATGTTGCCCACCATCTTCAATGTGGTTCTATTTATAGATTTCAATGAAATCTATCCATTAGAGATGAGTATTAGTTGTTACTAAGCTTGCTTCAACATTCACCTGCAACATTTAATGTGTGTTAGAGCTTGTCCTAACAAGATAGACAAGTTGATCGAATAAGCTAGTTAGCCATTAGACACATCTTTCAGTGTTGAACCAGGTTGTCATAACAAGGTAGATACCTTGTTAGAACATCAAGCACTATTTTGAATTCTAGAATCTAAGCTTAAGAATGATTTCATGATAACCTACCACAGTTGTTAGGACAAGCTATCAATCCGTGGAAACCCAGAGGCTTAAGTTCAAGGATATAGAATGTAATATCCCCATTTTTCTTATATGTATATTATGATCATATGATATTATGAATGATATTAAATTATTATGGATTAATTTATGATGATTAGAGAAGCCTAGATATTTCATTAAATAAGTTTAAGGCCCAAAATATTGTAAAAATATCAAAAAGGGGCTTAAAAGGGCAAACCGATCATTTTGCCAAAAGGTAAGGGCAAAATGGTCATTTTACAATAATAAATAGAAAATAATATTATAATGCTCCAATGCAGACTAAAAGTATAAGTGATACTGTACATGTGGGCTAGGAGAGAAAAAAAGTACAAGTCTGGTAAAAGCGAGTCCCATGTGAATAGTAAATGCCAATCAAGTAAAATGAATAGTAAAAAAAGTGAACAAGACTGGTAGTCACCACATGGAAAAGTTTAGAGAAAAGCAGTTGGGACATACAAATAAAGTAAACAGATAAAGTTATAAGATACAATTGAAAACTTAGAGAAAAGTACATAAACAAGATTCATATGGATCTGATAAAGTAATAAAAGAACATATCCACTTTTTGACTTTTTGGCCACAAGATACCTCGGATTTTACTCCCTATTATGACAAGAATTAATCCATCAAAACTGGGCTTTTGAAATGCAATCTTGTTCTGACAAGCTTGGGACCTTGTCATGACAAGCTCACTGTAGTTAGACAAAGTTCCTTTCTGGGCAACCATGATTTTATGACAACCTAGGGGGTTGTCAAAACATCGAGCTTTACCAAAGAAGCTTGCTTTCCTATTCCACTGACTTGTCATGTCAAGGTGGGTACAATCTCATGACAAGCTAAAAACCAGAGAAGAACAGCATTGTATAAACACATGATTTCATGACAATCAAGTAGGCTTGTTCGAACAAGCTCATTACCAGAGGCAAGAACAAGTTCAAAACAAGTGGTTGTCAGGACATCTTCTTTAGCTTGGTCGGATAAGGTAGTTTTGATATGAAAACAATTTTCAAAAACATTGAACTTGCTACCAAAACTTTAAACATATGCCAATTTAAGATTGTAGGTAATAAAATTAAGTTTGAAGCTCAACCGACCCTATACCTAAGTAAAGACAAAAAACCAAAGAATAATTAAGAATCTCATATCTTGATCTCCATTCTTCACTTGGTGAACCTCCTTCTATCATCTTGACTTTACTTGATACAATCATTTTAGCTCTAAATGTTTTGGAAATCATCAAAATCTTCATTATATCTAACAAGGCTTCTTGTTCTAGCATTCGGATGACTTGTTCATTCAGATGCTTAAGACTTTTGTGATCTGTATAGATAATGAAGAAATGTCCAAACTGCTAGCTAAGCTGGCTTCCCAAGAGGGGGTGAATTGGGAATATTAAAATTTTTCTACAAAGGCAAACAACAGTAGTGATACAAATGAGATAACAGAAAATAGAGTATTAGCAATAAAAGGAAAGAGGAAGAAGACTCAGCAATTTATCCTGATTCGATCTAATCCTCTTGACCTATATCCAGTCCCCAAGCCACTACTCGGAATTTTTTCACTATCTCTTGCAAGATTTCAATGGGTTCTTGCAAAAATCGCAGTACACAAACAGCCCAAGCGTTTGAGCTATAACCTACTATCTCACTCTTCTCACTTAAGAGTAAGTGTATCTCCCTTAGTGTATTCTCACACTAAGAACAATCTACAAGTGTGTAGATGTGTACAAATTGTAATCTCTCTCAAAAGAGTGGATATGAAAGTTAGAGTGCAATAAATGAACTAAACAGAGGGTAAGTGAGTTTTGAATGAATCAACAAATGAAATAGTAAATTTTCAGCGTGTAAATCGTTATTCTCATTACCCAATATCTTAAATGAAGTTCTATTTATAGTCTTGGGGTAAAACTATCTGTTGGAACCAAAGATTAACCATTACTCACAATAAAGTAGCCGTTCACCTACCGCATTAAATGCATCTGATAGAGGTTATGCGGATAACCTCCTCATGTTATACGGATAACGGGTGACTATTTTCCTCTATTTTCAACATAGAGCTCTTTGTTATTCGGATAACCTACCTAGGTTATGCGAATAATGAATTTCCCAGAACGACTAAACTTTAGCTCAAAATTATTTTCATGAAAACCACTTAGTTATTAAGATAACATCAAGTTTTTCTCAAAACTGAGCCTTTGTCAAAATTGGGTTATTGGGACAACCTCATTGGATTATGTGAACAAGCTATTTGCCTGAGAATGGTTTAAGAATTCTGAAATACATGTTATTCGGATAACCTCCCTTGGTTATGCGAATAACGTGTTTACCCGAGGAGCCTAAGTGCTCTATAACATTCGTTATGCGAATAACCTCCCTATGTTATGCGAATATCGAACTGTACAGTACCACTTTTCTACACTGTTTATTGTGTTATATGCATAAGGTGCCTATTTTTTCATGATAACCACTTGGACAAACTTGAGAACTTGATTCTCAACCTGTGTTATGAGGATAACCTCAATCCCTTTTTATAAAATCGAAGAATAAAGACTGAAAAACCTTTGAGATTGAGTCTTTATCCCCATAACCTTCAATGGTTATGTATATAAGGTAAACCATTATCTTGAAAACAAAGTAAGCACTTTTGAAAATAGTCTTTGAAATTGATCTTATCCCCATAAGGCAAAGCGTTATCACTGAAAACCAAATTGATCAATTTAAGATTGGAGCTTTACCCTCATTAGGTAGTTATTTCTTGAAAACCAATATTGAATTTGTGAGTTAACAGTTAGTCATTCCATTAGTCATCTTATAGTGTTGGATTAATTCAGATTCAAAGCTTACTACCTTCTTTTACAAATGAATTCTCTGGGATTGTAAACCAGTTCTTCAGAAAGTTTCAGCTTTGTTCTTCACTTCACTTGTATTCCTTTGATATTGAATCTACCAAGCTCACTTTTGGAATCATCAAAACATCTGAATTAACATAAACAAATAGTGTTGAAAGTTGGCCACTACAGCAACGATGGCAAGGAGTTCCCTCGCATAGATAGATTTGGCTTATATCATTGGTGATAGCTTCTTAGAGAGCAATTGGGTGACCCAACTGACTTAATACCTCCCCAATTCCTAGCCCTGAGGCATTAAGCTCTAACATAAAAGGCTAAGAAAAATCAGGTAAAAAGAGTACAGGGGCTTGGGTTATAGCCGACTTCAAATTCTCAAAAGCTAGTTGGGTTGTCTCATTCCAGTTGTTCCCATCTTTTTAACAAGAGATTAGTTAACGGCTGGCTAAGTAGGCATAGTGATGTATGAACCACCTGTAATATCTAGTTAGGCCTAAAAATGCCTTCAGTTGCATGATGTTCATAGGAGTGCTCCACTGCTAAACGACTTGCACCTTAGTGTTATCTATCTTGACCCCCTTTTTGGACACAATGTAACCCAAATATTCAATTCTTTACTGGCCAAAAGAGTATTTGGATAGTTTTGCATATAGTTGATGTTGGACCAATTTATCCAAGACATAGGTTAGGGGTATAGATGTGAAGCCCACATAGTACTATAATTTAAAATGACATAAAAAGATTAATACAAATTTACATAAATATGATTGAAGAACAAAATTCATTAATGACTAAAATGTTGTTGGTGCTTTGGTTAGCCTGAAAGACATCACCAACCACTCGTAATACAATCTTTTTGTGGTTGTCAGAATGCATGAGAATTTGATGGTAGCCAACTCAGAGATCTAACTTGGTGTAAAATTTAGACCCTCCCAACTCATCCAACAGTTAATCCATAGTGGGCATAAAAAATAAATCCTTGATAGTCACCAAGTTCAAAGCTCTATAATCAACACAGAAATGCCATGTGCAATCTTTCTTTCAAACCAATAGCATAGGAGCTAAATATGGACTTGTACTAGGTTGAATGATGCTATCTTGCAGCATCTCATTTACTAATTTTCAATTTCCATTTTCTGACTAAAGAGGTATTAGTAGGACTTCACCCTTATTGGCCCTGTTCCAGATTCAAATAGAATTCAATGGCTACGATCCCTTTTTGGAGGAAGGCCCTAAGGAACTTTAAATGTCGATTGATATTAAATAAGGACATCTTTAATTTCTAGATAAAGGTCTTATGGAAATTCTTCAGTCATCAAAGTTGTCTCATCTGTTTTCTAAAAGTGCAACCAATACAGCTTTGCAATGGCTTCTATAGATTGTAACCATGTTAGCTAATGATACTAGACTTGATTAGCATGTGTTGATTTATACCCTTAGAGGGTGACAAATTGCCTGCCTACATAGAATTTTATCATGGATCAACTATAATCTGTGATATACGACTTTAATGTTTCCAACGAAGAAGCACCGATAACAATATCGGAGTCAATCACCATAAAATCTATGCTGAAAATCTAAGTATGACCACATATTACAACGTTAAGCTCCTTGACCAGTCCCTCACACTGCATTTTGACTCCACTTCCGATTATCACCGTCATTAAATGAGTTAGGATGGCTAGTAAATAGAGGTGTCAAACCACCTTAGGTTGTATAAAGTTGTCTAAACTTCCCCTGTTTAAGAAAACCTACACGGGATGTCCAGTAATGTATCCATCAAAATGTATTGTAGCTAGACCATTTAACCCTTGGAAAGCATGTAAGGATAAGTGATGTAGAGTAGAAGGCTCCCCAAAACTTTTCACAACTTTTATTTGTGGATTCTCCCCTTTCATCAATTCTCCCTCTTCCTCGTCGCACTAAAGAATCATACAGTGCCTGTTCGGACAACAATGTGTGGGAATAATTTTCCTTCACATGTGAAGCAAAGTCCCTTTTCTTGATGAAGTGCATCTCAGACAGTGTCATCTTCTTAACAGGTAAGCTGGGTTTAGTTGATGGCATCAGTAAAAGTTGTGGTAAACTCCTAGTTTTGATATTTATGGAACTCAATGGATTTCTCGCTATTGATTGATTACTTGTTGCCATCTTGATGATCAGAGTTGTAGTGATGGTCATCCTTGCCTTGGTGGCAACTAACAAAGCATGTTTCTTATTGTACAATCGGGCCAGTGATGAGACTTCCAATAGAGTTATTGGAGAGTTAACAATAACATCACAGTGGATCTCTAGTTTGAGGTCACTAATGAACCAATCCATAATAGATTCATCAGACATCCCTTCCACACAATTAGCTAGCACCATGAACTGCTGGAAGGAACTAGTGGCAAAGTCAATCTGAGTTAACTTAAAGTGTGTGCCCTTGGACTCTCGAAACGAGATGGGCCAAATTGTGTGTGCATTGCTGTATTTATACATTGTTTGTTTGAACTTAGCTACATTGTAAAAAAAAACTGCCTCATTCCAAGAATCAAATCATCCCATTTCCCACCATTCATCCCATAGACGCATTATGTACTAACTTTAAAGGCAACACTGGCAATGATTGCAGCCGCATCTCCACAAGTTATATCAAAAGAATATGCCAACAAGCTCTTCAATCGGTAACACCAATAAAAAACATAAATCTTTACACCACATGCATATGGAAATCATTAATTTATATTGCATTGTAATTGAGCTTACAATAGTTGATTCATTCAACATATCCACCATTTCATTCATTTACTTATGATTGTCTTCCAATATGTACACATGACCAAAGGCATCATTATACTCTATTAGCTAGATACTCCTTGGTCATCCTCCAGGTCTAAATATTCACTTTAAATTTCAATGTGTACTTTAATATTGGCTCCATTTGCCTCAATACAATATTTAATATGCTCTAACAATTCTTGACAGATTGTGCCCTTGAATATAACTTTACCCTTTGCTTTCCCCTTTCTCATACTTGGTCTTCCCTTGTGCATTCTCCACCAATTGTCCACCAAAGTAAAAAGAATAAAATACACTTTTGGACAAGCAACTTGTCATGGGGCATTTAAACCTAACCATGAAAATTACAATAAACGTATTACCAACTATGCTTCCAAATATGAGACTAAGCCTTAATAGTCATCATTACATGAAACAAAACAACTCTAGAACTTGAAACCACCCATAATAAAAAAATGCATAACATTGAAGACAAATACAAGTTCATATATACATCACCCACAATGCATAACTTTGAGGACACAAAAATAGAGTAAACCACAAAAGCATCAAAGATTCATATTCAACCCCCTTTCATCATTATTTAAAGCTCCACGTATCAAGCTAACCACAAAAGCATCAAAGATTCAAATTGCATGCAATATTCTAGGAATCAAGCAACCACCTCATTATTTGAAGCTCAACACATCAAGTATCAGCCTTTCTTAAAGAACAACGAGGAAGAAACATGTGGGTATGAGACAATAAACCTAGAAATCTTGCAAAATCCATGGGCCAAGAGTTGAAACCCAGACATCATTTAACATTTTCACAGTGCCATTTTTGTGGAAAAAGCTAGAAATCATTTATGAACTAAACTAACCATACCCACAATGAAAATGATAACCTAGAAGAGGGGTAGAGACAATTTTCGAGGAGAATGTTGCAAGAAATAGCTACTTAATGGAGATGAGATGGTAGAAATGGGGGAGAATCAGTTTCCTATTTCTTTGCTTGCAATCAAGGGCAAAAGAGGAATTTTTTGCTGAAAAAAATTTCAAATAAGTATCTGGGTATCTCGTAGTGATAAGACAAATTCTAGGCATATTTTTTGAAAAATAACTTGTTACCAAGATATTTAAGTGTCATTTTTCCCATAAAAATATGATTGAAAGATTTCCTAAATAGTTAGAAATATTGATTGCTGAAAACTAATGGGTTTAGTATTGAAATTGAAATCACTATTGAAAACTAAACTAAAAGGTTGGATAAGAAATATTTAAACTACTGAGTGCAACATTGGATTAGAAACTTTTGTCCAGTGAAAGATACTCTTTTTCTCCAAGTCACTGGCCTTTAAAGGAACTCTAAAACTTCGAAATCCTTAGATGGAATTTTTCTTCTGACACGGTCCTTAGCAATCATTTTCCCTCATCCTTCCTTGTCTCGACCGTCTCTTTTCTCTTTCTTTTTTTTTTTTTTGGAACGTTCGTCTCTAGGGCAAAGGATCCCCTTCTCACAGTTCAATTGTCAAGAGCGTTCTCCATCCTCACGAAAACTTTTATACTTCTTTTATCAGGAAACAATAATTCAATTACAATACATAATCACAAACACTTAAAGCAACAAATACATCACAGATCTCAAGAGAAAAACAAATTCTAGTTAAAGAAAAATAAAATATAGAAACATTTACAGAAAAATGGCGAGGTTATTTGTGACATAACAATGATGTATGTCCTAACATTTCTCATTTATTAAATCCATTCTTTTTCAAACACGTTCAAGATAAGAAAAATAAAATAAATTGAAGTGTCTCAAAGGAAAGGCTAATCTATATTGGCTTTTTGTCTTAATTTTTATCACTCAACATATTTAAGTAAGTAAATAATAAAAATAAAATCCGGAGCTTGATGTGCTCATACTAAAAGAACTATTTATTAAATACTATTTTTCCCCCATAGACTAAATACTATTGACTTTAATACAATCGGCTCCCCTCCATCTTTTAAAAGAATACTTGACGTGGCTCTATCTCAGAAAAGGTTCGCTGAGCAACATCTTCCAACAACTGATTCAAAAGAACAAAAGCTACCATGGCTTCTACCATAGGTAGAGCTGCATTGACAAAACAAGACATTAGAAAGATTTTGTCTGTGCGTAGAGAAATTACCGCTACAAGGGTGATGCAAGGCAGACTTTTATTTACCTCTTGGGACAATACAAGGATCACAGACACCACGAGCTAATGGCCCTGCTTCTTTATCACCAGTCACTGTAATCCATTTTGTCTGCAAAAGTCTCAATCCGTGTCACACTTCCTCCACAGATTTAGGTCAATGCAATGATATATGAAAGAAACCAACCAATATGCTAAAAGATAGTAGTAGGGGCTTATTTTACTTCCATTTTATTACCTTCAGGCTGTTGCTGCTTTACTTATTTATCAATTCAACAAATGATCATTTATAATATACCATAAATAGTGCTATAGAACATTAACTAACTTCATTGTCCATGTGGTTCAGTGATAATCCTGGATTTGCAATGGGAAAGGCTTAAGCTGGTATGACGATCAAACTTAGGACAATAGATGAAAGCATATGTGTAGGTGTAAATCAATTGCAACATAATGCAAAAGAAAAAAAAAACACAAACTCTTCCAATGCGGCATTTCCTCTATGCTACTAAAAAACCATGGTTTCAAACTATCACAAAGGTGTATTTACCACTCAAAACAAGTAATTTAAAAGATATCAATTAAAAGAAATTGAGTGCCTATGTGAAGGACCCATACTTGAATACACCAATATGGTAGTCAAAATCCTGTCTTAAGACTCTTAATGTTTAATACATGGGAAACACTTACTGCCTAGAGATTTTGTTGTACAAGTAAAAGCCATTCAATCCAATCAAAATTGTTTACTAAAATATTTTAAAAAAACAAAACACAAAATGACATTGTCTGCTTCAAGTAAAATCTATCTTGACAATCTTGTGCATGTCTATGTTTGCAAGAATTCATTTGTAAGCCAGCGTAAGGTGTGTGTGATAAGATACAAACACGAGTATAGAAAGAAGAGAGATGTGCTTACTCCATGCGTAAATGCTGGCTTAAAAGTTATTGCCATGTCTATGATCTTCCCATTGGAAATTCCACCCTAATTGTCAATACAATTAACATATTAGCAAAAGATATATTATTACACAAAAAACATATTGCACATGAAGAAACACCTCATGAGAAATTATAAATTACAAAATAGAACAAATACCTGAATCCCACCACAATGGTTTGTTCTTGCCCTTATCTTTCCATGTTTTTTATCTACATTCAAGTTATAATCATTGCATTCACTACCAGTCAAAGTACCTGTAATGGTTCCAATAAGCTATCAGAAAACACCTATGATAAAAGAAAGAAACTTGATTTTCTTTCCCCCCTCAATCAACTAGTGCCTATTGCCTATTCATTTGGATCAATCTGTAAACTTAAAAGGACAAAGGAAATAAGAGTAGCATATAAGCAAGTTGCACAACCTGCAAACCCTCTACCAAACTGGAAGCCAGTGGTTGCAGGCAATGACATAACAGCCTTAGCCAGTTCAGCTTCAAGTTTGTTGTAGAATGGCAAACCAAGCCCCTGATAAATAATATACTTAGTTCTGCTCTAAGTGGACAGACAACAGAAAATTTAATGATATGACACAAATATTCAAAACAAATACTCCAGTTTAAAAGGATAATATCGTATCAGGAATACCAAGCTAAAGCACATATACGTTCAGACAAAAGGTTCTTTTTTTCTAAAAGAAGGGTCATAAGAAAGTACTTTTCTTTTTATTACCTTTTACATAAGCCAAGTGGCAGAGAGATTCCTGAATCATGTAAGTTATCAAAATACCAAATAATAGAACCCAGAGACTTCAAAGGGCAGCCTAATTTTAGAGGGCCATGACTTCTTCGTTATGAGGGGTAAAAAGTTGCTATGCATGCACAGAAAGGTCTCAGGTTCTCATAAATGGATAATGGCATAGTGATGGACCTAGCACCTTCATTGGCCAGACTTATTCAAGAAGAAGACCCAAGGATAACTCAACTATGAAGGGAAATATTAAAAAGGCCAAAAAAGCACTGAAGAGGAACATGGTCCAAGTGAGCCCAATAAAGATGCTGAGGTGGCAAGGGCTGAGTAGAATTTTTCTAGGGCTGTTTGCAACAAGAGGAAGTACGGAGGTTTCTTCTTTAGGAATGGAGAAGACCTGACCTCTTGAAAGTCAAGGGAGTTTACTGTTTACTGTTGCTATTTTCCTTAGTTTATTTCCTCCTTTAGCTTATTTGACGGGTCAGACTGGTGTATTAGCTTTAGAGGTGGTAACTTTGTTTCACCTACGTCTTCTAACAACATTAGAGGAGCTGTAACCATTTCCTAATCACTCAGTAGTAATATTAAGCCAGTCCACCGTTCCATAAAATAGCTAGCCCAGGTCCAATTTAGGCCTGAATTCTACTTTTTTCCAGACTTTCAAAAAGGTTTATAGTCACATGTCTGTAATTTATAATTTCAGAATCAACTCTTACTGAGAGTTTAATTTCAATTTAAACTGTTTCAACAAGTATTTTCCTTCTCATGCTTTAATTATATTTCTATTGAAACAATGGAGGCCTAGAGATAGAACCAACAACTCCGCGAAAAAATTCATCAGTTTTCTCCAAGAAACAATGCATGAAATCACAATGCAGCACTGAGGTGTCATTCCCTTGAGCATTTGATAGAGAAAGGTGAAGAGAGGCTTACAAGTTGGCAGTTCCTCACAATGCAAGTTACAACACCACCAACAGAATCACCTTTGGCCCTGGCAGTATCAAGGGCAGCTATCATCATCTCTGCATATTCAGGGTCTGGGCATCGCACAATATTACTTTCAATCTGGAAACGTCTCAAATAAGTCGCAAACAATTTCAGAGTAAAGACAACAAAAATAACAGCAATTGCTTCATAATGATAATTAAAATACAATCTACTTTAAAAAGCCCAAAGTCACTTTATGAGGATATATACGTTTCATACCTGATCAAGTGTCAGAGTGTCATGATCAACTAGGTCGACAGGAAGGACAACCTTGTCAACTTTAGAGACGTAGCCAAGAACCTAAGGTTTAAGAAACATTGAGCCAAGGATCTTCCGGAATTAAGAATTAAGAAGAAGAAAAAGCACATAAGCAGGCCAAAGCACCTCAGTCCCATAAATCTCATCAAGCATTTTCTTAGCAGCTTCAAGGGATGCAAGCCTTCCAATGTTTTTCCCAGCTGCTTGTATCCCTATAATTAATCAGGGGTATAAGAAATTCAGAAAGATGATCCTCTCAAGCCTATGAATTATAAATTCTTATCATATTGCTGCACCAGAACAACATATTTCAAACAGTTCATAAGTTTAGCATTTAGCAATTTTAGAAATTCTACATCATTTTCCGTGAATTAGAAAGAAATTATGACAATAACAAGGCAGCACTAATAAAACCCTTCAATGGCTTTGCGGCTTAAATAATCTTAATGTGAATGTCCAAAACATATAAACATATATACGCTCCAGGAAAAATAAACCCTGAATTGATAAATTGATAAAAAAAAATTCAACTAAGGACAGATTCGGAAAAAAAATCAAAATTGAAGAGTAGAAGAGAAGGGAAAGAGGACAACACTCACGCAGTGGCTTGGAAATGAGAGGACGAACTGGGATTTGGACGGAAACGGGCAAAAGATGACGCAGATCCGAACTGAAAGAATGGAAAAAAGAGGGAGGGTTAGTTCTGAAAGAGGGTAGTGCAGGAGTGTTAGTTCTGGAAGAGGGTAGCAATGGCTTAAAGGATAGCATCCGTTCAGAGGAGATAGACGACGCCATTAAAGAGGAGGAAGAAATAGGAATGGAAGACGAAGGAGGAGGAAAAAGTGGAGAAGAGGGAGATCGCGAAGAGAGGTAGAACGGGTACAAGGTGTACTTTAAAGAAGGTATGTTTTTTCCAGAGAATCAGCTTGATAAGATTGCAGTTTGCAGATATGTTGAGATTGACAAGATTGCAGATGATTTATAGCAGATTGCGTCAAAAGTACGAAAACCGTGGCCCATACAATCGTTGATAACTTAGGGAAAATTACATTTAAGTAATAAATTATTTTTAAAATAAATTACACTTAAGGACCAAGTTATTTTAAAATGGTGCTTAATTTAAAAGAAAAATTACACTTAAGTACCAAGTTATTTTTAAAATGATATTTAAATATAGTTCAATTCCAAAATGATATCATGATAAATAATTAAAAATAATTTTTTTAATGCTCAAAAGACTAAAATATCTGTATAAATAAAATGTGATTAATTACAAATTAACGAATATCAAATTAAAATCTATTAAAATTAATTATAAATTAACAAAAATTATATATAAATAAATAAACTATAAATAAGTTATGATCCATTATAAATAAGTCATGATTAATTATAAATGAAACAAGTGTCTTGTTAATCTATAAAAATCACTTGTAAACCAACGGACGTCGCTTGTAAATGACTATAAGGGTATTTTAGTTTTTTCAACAAAAATAAATATTTCCAATTACATATAATGGTACCATTTTGGAATTAGACTAACTTTAGATGCTGATTTGAAAATAACTTGCTACTTTAATACTTATATGGAAATTTCCCTACAATTATAAAGAAAGAAAACAAAAACAAAAACCTTTTTAAGTTTTCGACTCTATGTGTAATATATATAATATAACCGATAATCTATTTCTATTATATTATAAAATATGTAATGAAAGGCATAAAAAGGGAAATTAATCCATTATTCCACAGTTTACTTCATTTTCAAATTGGTCGTCATACTTCTATTTAAAAGTTTTTAAACCCGTACCTATAGTTTGAAACGTTAATCACGTTTATTCCCATAGTTTCATATGTTTGAAACGTGCTCCCTGCGCTGCACTCCTAACCTGGCTTGACGGAAACAACAGAAATGCTGACATGGAGGATTGGTGTATTATGCTAATGAGGAATATCAAATATAATGGACGCCACGTCAACTATAGTTGCTGAAGTAGGTAGAGCCAAAAATTTAAAATATAAAAGAAAAGAAAAGGGTTGAGCTTGAGCAGATTGATTAGCATTTAAAAATTATATTGAAAATATTATTAAATGAATATTTATTTTATCTTATAAAACACAGGTCAAAATTGCATTATATATATTAGAATCTAAATGGATACACCAATAAATTATCTTTATGTCTAATATATGACTTTAAGTGATCATGTATTTCAGACCTCCAAGTTATCAAATTGACTATAAACAAATTTGGCACTACATATTTAAATAATACTTATTTTCTTATATATGTATTTATTTTTATTTTTTAAAATTTGATATGATGATGTGAAAAAATTGCATTATATATATAAGAATCTTTGTGGATACACCAATCAATTATCTTTATGTCTAATATATGATTTTCAGAGATCATGCATGATTTCTTGCCATTTAAATTGAATTTTGAAAATATGATGATCGTTTGTATTTATTATACAAAACTAACTACAATTTTAAATTGATTTTTGTTTAAAGTGCGTGATTTAGCATTTTTTTCTTCTTAAAAGTCGACTCCAAACTCATGGAAGGTATGAGCACATCTCTTTGTTTTTCTCTACTTCCATTCTATTTTTCTGTGGCTACATAGAATTGTTTTTTTATTGACCAAAAACGAGGTTTAAGATAGTGAATATTCTTAGCCTAAAAATTATAGAGAGGTAAGCTAATTTCTTTTTAAATTATCTGATTTTGTTTAAAGTCGAAGATATCATTTTCTTTCTCAAACAACATTAACATATAGAAGCATAATTCCCATGAAATTATTAGGTTGAGTAATTGTGGTGAATGTCATCTATAAAAGATGTTTAAAGCTCCTTGTATTGAATATAAAGGATGAATCTTCTTGTTATTGTACAATGGTAAAGTATTCTGATTTTATTTTTTTAAAAAATCTGCTAATTTTCTTTCATTTTTTATGCTTATCGATAATGCGTTATGCCTATATTGATTCATTGGTTTTGTACTTAATAACAGCATCAAACTTTTGGAAATTGCTATCAATTGAAGATTTGAAAAATATGGTGAAAAGTTTAAAATTCTATGATTAATACAACAACCTACCCATTAGGACGGAGGAATGAAACTATTATTCTTGGGGAGGTTGGCTTTTTTTTTTAGCCCTATTTTGCTTCTCTTTTGAACATCTTATTAGTTGCATCCTTTCATATCTATATTCATATTTCTTATATTTTTTCACATCTATATGAATTTAATATTTATATTTCTTGTATATTTTTATATCTATATGATTTGATTTCATAAGCAAAGTATTTGCACGGGTTTCGAATTCTAATTTTTTTTAAGGAGGGATATTTTGGTTAAAAATGGTTAAGTTTGGTGAAATATAATTTAGACAATAGAGAAAATATCTATATGATAGATCCATGTAGCCGACCTCACATAGTAGGATAAGGCTAATGTTGTTGTTTTATAAAGATTTTCAAAATAAAGGATATATCCATGTAATTTAGGCAAGATATACGGATAGTCACAATATTTATACTCTTATTTTTTAAAATTTTTCAATAATTTTAACTTGAGTAAAGTTCAATTTTGAAGCCAAATAACAACAACAACAACAACAATAATAATAATAATGAAGAAATATAAGAAGTAAGGAAGAAATACATACTGGTCAAATATATTTTTTTACTAAAGAAAAGTAAATGACATACAGCAG
The DNA here is from genome assembly GCA_026686845.1 of Adenanthera pavonina. Taxonomy (NCBI): domain Eukaryota; kingdom Viridiplantae; phylum Streptophyta; class Magnoliopsida; order Fabales; family Fabaceae; genus Adenanthera; species Adenanthera pavonina. The sequence goes on along the minus strand of JAIVEN010000001.1, from coordinate 42,645,383 downwards.
TACCTCACACGGAAGAAATAAAATCACGACTCGAACTATATTCAGTGATTCACTGTAGAAATACTGTACTTTCTAGAGAAAATACACCGAGAGAGAATTGACACACACACCTGTTATGACTGAGGCCAATATTTTAAAATACTATGCACAAGTGAGTTTGTGAGAGGTGGTTATAATCCACTATCTCTAGCGGTTATTTTATTCACTCAACCGCCTCCTCCTTTGATGAATAAAAAACACCTATTAACTATAAAATAGTAAATGAGCCTCTTATTTGGATACCCAAATCATCAAGGGTGAACCTAAATTTCTAACATCTCCCACTCATACTTGATAGTTTTTGTTATGTGTGTCTTTTCTTCTCAATTTCATATTAAGTGTTCTACTATGACCACATGGGTATGACATCTGTGTTAGATTAGTTGGCTTCTCAAGAGGGGGGTGAATTGGGAAGATTGAAAATTTTCTGCAAAATATCAAGAAGGTGAAGAAAGCAATATATGATGGTAAAATAGAGTATAAACAAATAATTGTAAAGGAGGCAGTAAAGGAAAGAAGACTCAGTAAGTTATCCTGGTTCGATCTCTCCACTTGACCTACGTCCAGTTCTCAAGTCACCATTTGAGATTTTCACTATTCTGCAAGAATTTCGTGGGCTTCTTGCAAATGCCACAGTACAAAGTTTGTGCTCTGTTTTCTAGAGTTCACTCATTCACTCTCTGCACTTTCACAAAGTGCTTCCCAATCCCTTATGATATCCCCTCACAAGAAAGTCTATCTTCCATATGAAGATTAGATTGTTTACAAAGATTAAACTCTCTTAATCGGAGTGAATATGAAAGTTAAAGTACAAATATTGAAGTGTGAGAGTATGAAACTTTCAGTAAATGATTTGGCAGAGTTTCAGTATATACAATGTTAAAAACGTTACCCACAACTTCAAATGATGTAATATATAAATTTAGGTCTCAAATAACTGTTAGAGATAAAATCTATCTGTTAGAGAAGTTATCCAATGGTTACTCTGAAAAACTATCCGTTAACCAACCGCATTTAATACTTCTGACATACTGAAATTCGAATTTCGGTTGGTCAACAGACGAATTTCACATAAACCGAAGGTTAACAGCTTCAACGTTGAAAGCCTGAAGTTCGTCTATCATGAAGTGAAATTCGAATTTTGATATTTGAAAAATGTTTCTGTGTTGTGACATACGAATTTTCAAATGGAAAATTTTTCTGTTAAGTGTGAACAGTACTTTCAATTTGCTACAGTATCTTCGAAATTTGAATTTTGGAACCCTAAAATTCGTCTGTCCGTAGCTGGTTTACAAGGCTCAGTAGTTCATATAGTTCAAAATTCGAATGTTCAAAGGGCAAAGTTCGTATGTCAGAGAGACATCTTTTCAAACTAACTTCAAAATTCGAATTTATAAATACTGTCATTCGTATGTCAACATATTACTGCAACAGACTCAAAAGCTTAGTTTCTGAAATTCCAATTTTCATGTTCAAAGTTCGTATGTCAGTGAGTAATTTTGACATTCAATCCAAACTTAGTTTCAGATGAACTTTGACATAATTTCAGACAAATTTCTTTAGTTTTCTTAAGTTTCATTTTGTCTGAAATTCGAATTTTCAAAACCCAAAGTTCATCTATTGCTTAAAGCTTCTTTCAGACACTTATCAAAATTCGAATTTCATGAAGTCAAAATTCATCTGTCAGAGAGGCATCTCTTCAGACTTGTTCAGTTTTAGTACGAAATTCAAAATTTCCAAAGGCCAAAATTCATCTTTCACTATGACAGATTGGTATTAACCTCTTAAACTTCATCTGTTGGTGGGTGTTTTTCAAATATTCCATGATTTAACACAGAATCAAGATTTTAAAACTTCTTTCTACTAAATCAAAGTCTTTTACTCAAATTAAAACAAAACTAAACATCCTACAACAAACTTGCACAAATTTCTCCAGGATTTCTTCACTTGAAACCTTTTGGGCACATTTGATATCTTTATTCCAAACTCTTGAAGGTTGATTTGGAATCATCAAAACTTCTTGATTCAACAATCTGTAATTAGGTATTCTTATACTAGAAATCTTTCTCTAAGACTAGCACAGAATAACCTTATGTGTTTCATATTTATCTTGTTCATGTATTATGTCCTAAATGTCCTAGATTTACCCATATACACTTTTACTCGTGGCAAATATAATCCCTCATAAGTTTTCACACAAACTTAGATTGTCTTCCTCTTGTATACTTAGTGTCTACGTTTAAGATGTTAACGAAATAACTTCTTAACGGACATGTCTTAGACACCAGTATAGGTGTATATATTTCCAGGTAATCTTCCTTTAGTCCATATTTCATTTGAATATGAAACAAATGCTTTCCTAGTATAATACCTTTTGATCGAATTTATCGTGACCATTGGATATATGCTAAAGTAGCTAATATTGAATCATTTTTCCATGAAAATGTCAAAGTCATAAGGGTATTAATGAATGGATTTATTCCTCTTTGGGACTCACACAGCAATGAAGCAGGGATCCATTCACTTGCTTCCTAATTACGGTTTTAAAACACATGCAGTATGAATTGCATGCTATGGTGTTGCTCTTATCACATAAGAGCGTATGTCAATTTTGGTTTGTTGTTAACACTGTACAGATTTAAGTTCAGACACACAATATCTAACCTAAATTCTGCCAACATTTCTACTTATCATGACATCTTTGTTAGAGAATCTGTTATCTGGTTACATGTATTATGGATTGTGGGTATCCATAATTCGATCCAAAAATTTATATTTATTGGATCTCATCCTGACCTACTATCTTCCTTTTGTCAGGGCAACATATTTTGTATTATTTCACTATCATATCCACCCTCTTACTGATTTACTGGTGAATAGAAAATGTCTTATCTTTGCCCACTCTCCATGAGTGTTAAAAATGATTGCTCATGTGAGAAAGTCAACATTATCAACATGTACGACATATTAGACATTGTATATTTTCATAAATATATGCACACAAATGACTCAGTTATGGAAAGTGCATTTCATTTCATTCACATAATTAATCATTACAGAGATTTGTGTTGCAGACTAGTTAGAGGTGAACTTTCATGTGAGTATTTTATTATTGCATCTGTAGTGGGATGGCATTCTATATGCAAATGCTTACTTGTAATGATTAGATAGTTTCACATGTTATGTAGCAACAGGGGTGGTTTTCTTTTTTTAAACATACTTCGGTTAATAATCTATTGCTTTTGGTTGTAGGAAGGAAAGCTTCAGGTGCTCCAGTGTGAATGGCAATAGACTAGGTTACTATCATGTATAGAGCATAGTTGGACTCAATTAATAAGCAAGCTTCTATGGTGTTCATGAGAAGCACGTTGAGAGCCCCAAGGTTCTATATTTAGGTCGCCTCACTTGCCTTTCATTTGTATTCTTTAATGGCTAAACAAATTTTCTTAAATTTATTATGTTTCAGAAAAACCCATGGGCATGTGTACTATTATATTTTTTTCATTCCCGCCAGCACACTAGGTTTGTAAGTCTGAGAGTATAATGAGTAACTGCATGCTTATATATTGAATAAGATGCTTGAGTAACTTTGTAATATTCCCACTTTGTTGTTATATTCCCACTTAGCCATCATCTTCATCCCTCCAATTGTAAACTAAAGATAAAAGTTAAATAACATTTTTGTGATCCGAAGTTTATAAATGTGCTTCATTTCTATGTCCATTGTGTGTCTTAATTTTTGGAAAGTTAAGCTTCATGACAAGGCACTGAGCTTTTGTATAGCTTGGAGGCTGGCAAGGGCATGGTCTGGCATTAGGTCATCTACTCATTTGGTCATATTGCTTCAAGCTTCTTTCTTAGAGTTCTGCCACAATATCGTAGGATACTTTAGCTTCCTCTTTGTTTTTGGCCTCCCTGTTGGTCTTAAACATAGAATACTTTATCTTACCATATTGTTATTGAAATTCTCTAAGAAATTGAGGAGACCTTAGATTATCAACTTGTAGGTATAGTGTCAAGATGGGAAATGCTTTTTCCATAAGGAGTACCAATCTAGGCAACCAATTTGAGGAAAATAGTGGGAATGATACGGTAGCTGATGGTGCCCATGGTTCTGGTGATGCTAGGAACAAAGCACAGTTATATACGGAGTCTTCAATATTATATCATTTTAGAGACGTGCAAAGAAGACAAGTTGAGTTTGTAAAAAAGGGTTCTTTTGTTGGAAAAAGTGCTTTATGCTGAGTACCATAACGAATACTCTGTAAGTTTTTTTATGTTTCACAGCATATAAATATTTTTATGGTTTGATGTTTTATTTGTCGAATGTATAGGTGAAAGTTTAAAACAGAAGCTGATTACTTCAAAAGCTAACAGTCTATTCTTGGGTTCTATTTTTACTTTTTAATGTAGTTGAGACTTGCTTTTTTCTTGTGGGTAGGGGGGACGTTGGCAGTAGGGGTAAAAGAAATTTGAAAAGACATGGATGGGGGACAAAAGTACCAGCTCAACATAGCTCAATCCGCTGTCAGTAGTTGTTTTCTTCCTTCTTTCTCTTGCTTCATCATTTCCTTCTCTAGAATCTGCTGCTGCAGTAATAGCAACACTGGATTCATGGGAGCATCTTTATTAAAGTCCACAATGACTTCATTTTTAAACCCTAGGAGCCTGTGGTTACTACCCCTTCTGGTATTATTCAAGCACTCTTTGAATTTTCATTTATGGGTGTGCACTATTTGTGCTTGGTGTGATAATTAGTGTAGTATGTTTATTTCATTATTCGCATTGCAAGCTTGTCTTTAATTTTGCTTGTCATTTTGGAGTTGGAAACTTGCTGGGTATTATTATCTCCCCTTCAGGTATTATCAATTTACACATTGTATAAAAAAAATCAATTTGCACTCTGTTACTTGACGTAGTATATGAAAATGTAGAGTTTAGAGTGTATAACATGTGCAGCTACCTAGAAATCATTACTTAGTTGCAGGATATTAAGAGTGAAGAATGTATGACAAGTTTTCAGTTTGTCATTCTTGTAAGAAAAAAAAAAGAAAAGAAAAAAGAAAACGAGTATATGATATGCATTACTTCTCTTTCTATCCAGGCATTTGTATAACACTTTTCTGTATTTCCTTCTTCAACAAAGCCTTCCTTGAAAATTACATGTCATTCCGCTTATATATACATAGAAGATTTAGGATACTGCAATTCTAATCAGGGTCTACATAACATTTTCTTAGGAGATAGGTAGGATTGGAGTTTCAATTTCTTTCATGGGGAGCTTCATCTCTCTTTTATTCCTCCAAATACTTCCAGATCAAATAGCAACATTACAGGAATTCATACTGTGCCACCCAACAAGTTACCATCTTTTCCTCTATTTTATAACTCATTTTTGCGTTCTTTGATTTTTTTTCCCCTTAATTTTGACTTCGTTTCTCTTGCTTTTCTTGAAGCATTTTGGAATGCCTACTTAACTGGATTGCTACTTGCTTTGGTTGAAATAAAGAACTAAAGGTCAAGCAGCAACCCTTTCAAAGAACATCCTATTATCATGATGCTTTTTCTTATAACTAAATTTGTCTATGTCAGTGAAGTCAATGATCACTCACCCAATTTAGAGTTTTTTTTTTTTTATAGAACCCAATTTAGAGTTTTTATGTGCCATATTTCTGAAACTATTGCCTTTGAGCTACTTGTAGTTGTTCTCATCTCTCTGATCATGTGGTTCATCATCAATGTGTCTTCACTTGTACAGGCAGTGGCAATCTTCTTCTGCTATAAGTATTTCTTACAACTACTCAATTCTGCAGAAACACAAAGGTCAGAAATTCACAATGAAGAGGGGCTAGCTATTTACTAAGATGGTAGACGTGCAAGTGGAAACTTAAATGCCTACCTCTGATTGATGAATATGTGTTTTTTCCCCCTGAAAGCACAATAGTAAGTTATTATTTCTTGCTAATGACAGTTGTTATAGTGTTACAGTCGCTACTTATTAGGGAATGATGATTGACTTTATTAGTAGAAATGGGAGTGTAGTACATGAACACGTATAAGGTGGATTTGCATATTAAAGAAATTAGGTATAAAGATCGATAGTTCCCCTGTCTTGATAAAATTTAATATTTGGTTCTGCTTCAGCACTCAGTGATGAAAAGCTAATTACAAACATTAGATGACAGTTGTTGTAGCTCAAGGATTATAAATTGCTCCTTTTAAAATTTGACTTCCCTCTTGTGCCAGGAGGCTATCACGACTGCAATTTTATTTGAAAAAAATATTAAAATTGGAAAAAGATCTATTTGTTGTTGTTAGTCTCCACCCCCTAGGGCATGTGGGGGGATTGTATATTCTATATTTAAAGTCAATTCCTTATGCATGAACACAGATTAGTCTTCTACATTATATGCTGGCTAATGCCATGGTGCACATATTTAGATTTTGCAGAAAGCAGAGACTCAAGTTGATGCTATAAAACCAGGTCATTATTGTTTTCTCTCTTAAAAACTGCTAAAATGTCTCAACAATAATCATGGATTATATCTAGACCAACAAATTTTATTTTTGGTTTTTTCTATCAGTATCCTGGGCAGACATGATTGCTGTGGCTGGAGTTAAAGCAGTTGCTGTCTGTGGAGGACGAAAGATCCAAATTTCACTTGCCAAGCTAGATTCATTGTAAGATACCAAGTATATAGTTAGTATAAATGATGTTTAACTACTAATTTTTTTTTATTAGGATACAACAAATGATCAACTATATGTCAACTTGATAAAATGAAATTAGATGCTTTATAAATTGATGTGCAGGCCTCTTTTATGCATCATGTTCCGGTTGTTAATGAATAATCGTCCCTTTTTTAAATTAAAAAATGATCATCCTTCTTTATAGGAAAAGAAAATGGTTTGTTGGAATTTAATTACTTATGAAGAACCAGATACTATGCCTTCTGCCAACATCATTTCCTTGTATGAATAGTCTTGGTTTTTATAAATTTTTATGTTTTTATAATTTAAATTCATGATAGGATTTTCTATTATTTGGTATTCATAGTTCTGTAGATAATATAGTGGGAAGGAACTATGATGTATTATCATGGACTCTTTTATCATAGTCTCTATAAAGTGAATAAAAATGCGGCAGTTCTGTAGATTCAGCAGGATCTTTCGCAATATAATGAATCGAGTGGGATTTACAGTTAACCCCAAATAAAATTTTCCTCCTGTAACGATCTGCGATTTTCTATAATTGGGAGATAAAAGAAAGATGTGTATGACCATCAAAGTTTTGATTTACGTTTAAAATTAAAATTGTGCCCTTTTATCATCATCTCTATTAACTGCATTGAACTACATGTAGGCTTTAACAATTTAGTATAATAAGGAAAAAAAAAGAGAGAGACCATAGCTAATATTTTAATTTTGATTTACGGCTCAGTTTATTTTAAGAATTCTGGACTTTTCTCAAATTGCATTAAAATTAAATGCAAGAAAAATTATAATCATACTTTATATCTCAAAATTTCATCACAAATATAAAAAGTAAATTAAACACAAAATATAAATAATTTCATCATAAATTAATAACAATGGAAAAAATAATAATCATAGATTATATTTAGAATTTCCAATGATATAATCAAAATATCTTAAAAACTTATTGCAAATTAATCTTCTGATCATTTAATTTTAAATATGAAATGCATAATTTATGATTTTGGTAGTTTTAATTGCCTGCTCAAAAAATTACTGCCAACAAACGTGAATATCTCACCATTCTATTTTTTCTATGTTATTTCCTTTTCTTGTTCTTTTCTACATTTTCACCTTATACACACAAATAATAACAACACAATAATAATAAATTTAAGAGATCAGCATCAGGCCAGCGCATCACATGAGCATTATTATAACTCAATAGTCACTTAAGTCTTCAAAATCATTTATTTCCATAAGTGAGAATTTTTTACTTTTTATTTTCATTAATCACTTATCATGCATATTTTATTTTCTCAAAATCATTTTTAAATTAAAAAATATTTAAATATAAATTACTTTTAACTAAAATAATTATATTTAAAATTAATTATTCTTAGAATCAATTTTGTAAAATTTAATTCAAATACACGTATAGTATCATAGAGTTACCACGCATGATTTATTAGGCTACTCTAAAGCTCTTACCTATAGTTTTGTTACCTATATAGCTTTATTAATTTTGGGAGTCAAAATCAACCATGCATTAAAGAAAGATATTTCTGCCTGTTTATCGGTGGGCGCAACACAACTAGTAAATAATTAGTAAATAAGTGGAGAGTTACTATTCTGTCAATCTAAAGCACCCCAAAATTAACACCCACTTACATATTCAAAAAATCAGTTTTCAGATTATAACCGATTATAAACATGTAGCTTTCAGATTCTTTATACTTTGAAGCCCCCTTTGGTACATAAAAGTAATTTTTTATGGAATGCAATTGAGAATGAGAATAAGAATGGGTTTTAAATATATGTTTAGTATATTAAGAAAAAATAATAGAAATAACAAAAAAAAGAGATAAAATTACAAAATAACTCAAATGCCCAATTTTTTTTTAAGAAAAAAAGGTCCTCCTTCCTTTCTTCTTACGTATGGACAATAGCCACCACCATCATCTTCCTCCTACCACAGCCACAGTAGACAAGCCAATTAAAAAAAAAACAAATCAATATCATCGACATCATCATCATCCTCTACCAATGCATTTTTTTTAAATCAAAGTCAAACACTTTCCGATAGAGCCAGCAATATAGGCTAGACCCCACAATTCAACCCAATTAGCTAGATAAAATGGACGGGTTGAGTTTTAAAATTAAGAGTCCAGAGGGAAAACATGCTTTCCCTTTTTTTATTTTTCTTTTTTTTGTTTAAAATATTGAAAAATATACTATTTTATTAATTAGTGATGTATAAATTATAAAATTTAAATATTATGTTAATTTTTTGTGAATAATAGTAATAATTAATTGAATTAATTTAAAAATTATGTAAAAAAATTTTTTTTAAAAAATGAAAAATATTTTTTTAAAAAAAATACGAGCCTGTGAGCCCATGCCATATGGGCTCAGGCTTTACTAGCCGAGTCCATTTGGCAATTTAGACTTTTTGGTCTGACCCGTTTTGGGCTTGACCTGAGGTGGACCAGCCCGAATTGGCAGCTCTACTTTCCAACACTGAAATTGGTGAAAATTTTTTAAAAATTCTGTTAGTCCTTTCTACAAGATCTTATAATTCCCTTTTGTTTTTGAATAATGGGCTTTCAATTAGTAATTGTTCAACATCGGACAAAAAAGAATGCACACTGTGACAAGAAAAAATATGACCGACAGCCCCATTCAATTCGGAGCTGTCCACGATAAAAGAAAATCACAAGCCCGCGCATCGCACGGGCCTTACCTCTAGTTTCCTTTTAATTCATCACATAAAATCAAGGTATTAAAAATCGGACCGATCATTGAACCGGATGAGGCAACGGTTCAAGATTCAATAATCAGACCGGGGTCGGATCGGTTGTGAATAAATTAATATATTTTTAATAATATAGTCAATTGATATTCTATTTTCATATTATTTGTTAGGTAAATTTATCATTATTAATCATTATGTATCATAATAATACTTATAACATATTATAATATAGAAAGAAAAAAAATTACACTAAAAATAATACTATTTAATACTAAAAATAATGTTATTTTATTTTTAAAAAATATTTTTAAAAAATTTAAAAAAAAAATTTTAAAAAAAAAAAGAAAATCGGACTGGTTCAACCCGGTTTTGTACCAGTTTTTGACCGGTTTGACCGGTTCTTCACCGGCTCCCACCGGTTCCAATTTCTCCCGGTTTTCAGCTATTTCCGGACCGGACCAGGGGCCGGTTCCCGGTCGGACCAGTCGGACCGGTCCGGTTTTTAATACAATGCATAAAATAACCAACATATATTAAAAACTACTAAAATTTAGAAAGAATTAGTAGCGCAGGTTGACATTTTGAATTCACACGAAGGACGGATATACAGCTATTCTGTAAAGATATTTCTCCTCCTTGCATTCCATAAATTTGTTTAACTTCTACGCATGTCATCATAAATGATCCCCTCTATTCCTCTAAAGTTTTGACACTTGAATTTCTAACAATGACAATTATGGCAGTGCACAAGTCTTGGATGACTTTGCTTGAGACTACTTGCACCAACAAAGCATTACAAAAAATTTGGACAGGTTATTAGACTAATTGAGGTTCCTATTTAAAGTTAAATGATCTAATTAGGGTCTAGACCGGTCATAATTAAAATAATATCTTTCAAAATATATATATAACTTAACAAATAAAAAAATTAACCATCCAAAATAAAAAGAAGAAGATTTAATTCCAAAGAAAGTAATATCTCTTTAAAAGAATAGCACCAAGAAAAGATAATATTTAAGAACATACAACTATAAAGTAATTGAGTTTTTTTTTTTCAGATTCATAATCATAAAAAGTTATAAATAGCTCATTCAATAGTTTTCATTCAAATCCGTAATGTTAATTGGGACCCATATTAAAATTAAATTGAAAGGACTAAGTTTGAAATAAAAATATAAATAAATAAAAGGTGTTACAAAAGTTAAAAAGATGTTCTCATAAAAAGAAAATTTCAAGAAATAAACAAAAAAATTAACAAAAAAAAAACTTATAGGGGGAAGGGCATGAACTTTTGTTAGCAAATAATTGCAAAAATTAAAACGATTAAGTTTGAGATAAAAATATAGATAAATAATATATATCAAAAAGATTAAAAATGATACTATCACATAAAGAAAAATAATTCAAAAAATAAAAAAAATGAGTGAAATTTGAAAAAAAAAATAGAGTTGAGAAATAACATAAATCTTTGTTATCAAATACTTTTAAAAGTTATATTAAAACTAAATTTAAAATATTAAATTTAAAATTAAAATATAGATAAATAATAGGTATTACAAAAATTAATAAGAATATGCTTTCACATAAATAAAAAATTTCAAAAGATAAATAAAAATAACAAGCAAAGATGATGGAAGAAAATGAAAAAGAAAGGCCACAAATAATGTGCTCATGCTGATATACTGTCATGCATACGTCTCCTGTCAGTAACATAATAAAAGTCCCACATCGATAATGTATAAGAAAAAGGCAGTACGATGGGTTATTATGGAACGAACAGATGGGTAGGAGTAGTTGCATGTGTAGTCGGCCAACACAAACATTGGGCATTAGACCCGCTTTGAAACAGTAAAAAGTTTTGTTTAAATTTTATGTCCATAGGCTTTTTTTATTATTTACTTTCATGATTAAAAGAGGTTTGGTTTCTAGTTAATTAAAAATAAGTTTTGGTAGAATTAATTTTATAATATAATTATAGTAAAAATTAGTTTTGAACTCATATATTTATATTTGGATAATTTATTTAAAAAATTAGTTTTAACAAAAATTATAATTTTTCTCTAAATTAAACTTAAACTCTATCTCATGATTAATTTAATTTCTTTAGACTAAAATTTAATTTACATTTATTTAATTGGTAATAAATATATCTAATATAACATTTTCTTATAAGTCATGATCTATGGAAATTAAAATTTTGAAAAAACATTTTAGTCAATAGATAGGAGAAATTTTATGGAAATTTTATTTTCTTAATTTTTAAATTTTTTCTCATTGTTATTAGTTTATTTTTATCTAATTTTGAAATAAATATAGATAAAAATAAAAAAGCAAAATGGAAAAGCATCTATTAAACTATTTCTTCCGAAACGTGGTTTTGCAACAGAAATCATTTTCAAACGAAAAAGTAAAAATTTGTCAAACACACCCAAAACTTCATCAACCTTGATTTTGATTACAGACCAAGATTTTACTAGTGATACCAAACATACCCTAAATGTCTCATTGGCATCACTTTTGTAATCAAATTTTGAGGTAAAAATAAAGTTTGATGTATTTTATATATATTTGGCTGATTTTTACTTAAGTGTTGGAAAATTAGTTTTGAGCCAAAACGTAGTCTCCACATAAGCATATGGCTGCATGCATCTTCATTGTAATTCTTCATTTTCATTTACATTTATTTTAAAATCAAATAAAAATTGATCAATAAAAATGAGAAAAAATAAAAAAATTGAAAAAATAAAATTTTCGTAAAATTTCTTCTATCTAATGACTAAAATTTCCTTTCAAAATTTATTCTCCATAGACTACAACCTGTAAGAAAATGCTAAATAAGATATATTATGTTCTCAATTAAATAAATACAGATTAACTTTAGTTCAAGTAAATTAAATTAATCATGGTATAGAGTTTAAGCTCAATTTAAAGAAAAATTATGAGTTTTGTCAAAACCAATTTTCAAATAAATCATCTAAACATAAATATGTTAGTTCAAAACTAATTTTTATCATAACTATATCACAAAATCAATTTTACAAAAATTTATTTTTAACTAACTGAAAATCAAACGGTACTAACATGTTTTTGACCAGTTTTTTTGTCATTGCCTGGTCCATAAATAGATTTTAAGTGTGTCCTCGAATGTCCAGTTTTTGCTTCAACTGTTTGGTCGGATCTAGTTTTCTTAACAATTTCAGTTTTTGCTTTAATAGCTGGTTCGGTTCAGATTTCTTAATAATGGAAAATACTATATCTTTTTACATATCTTTTTCTTAACAATGGGCAATGGGAAATGCTATAGCTTTTTTACATATCTTTTCCAATAGATAAATCATAAAAATGAAGAAAACTGAAGAACAGTAAAGGAGACCACTACTCGAAAATGAATAAATTAGTCCAATTACCAGTTTGTTAACCGGAAGAAAATGCCCTCGGGCAATGTTCGACATCCTTTTTCCCCCTTACTTTCTCTCCTAAACTTCATGAGTGCCAAAGATTAGCTTCATACCCTCCTTTTTATAGGTCAAAATAAAAAACCCTAAACAATAACCAATTCTGTCCTTTAAAATAACCCAAACAAATATGTGAAACAAAATAAGTTGAGCAAAATATAAGATAAAATAATGTTGCTAAAATAATTGTGCTATTTAAAAGATCAAAAATTTGGTCTCCTCAACCAATATATGTTTGCTTCATTCTTTCTAGAATTATTTCTTTCCATCAAGAAATTTGATTGACGCACCTGGAGTGAATGGGCTTTCCAGCCCAAAAACAATGGAAAGTGGAAACCTTAGACATTCCAATAATGTTTTACACAATGTCTAAATTCCCCTTCTATTTTCAATTAGTTAATGAAATATTATTTGATTAGTAATATAAAAAATACTTTTGCAAATTTAAAACAGAATATTTTAATATATTTTATTAAATATATCTAAATATTTTTATTAATTAACAAAAATTTAAACAAACATTTTAAAATAATTTTGATGAAGAGTAATATGGTCATTCATAATCTTTCATTTCTAGTCTTGCAATATTTTTACAAGCTAATAAAATTAAAATATTCTATACAATTTTATATTAAACAGATATACAAAACACTTTTAATAATAAAAAAAAATTTATAATGAATATTTTAATATATATTATACAAAGGATACTATAGCCATTTGGTCATTTTTCCCTTTCATTCTTATATTGTTTAATTCAATCTAGAACAAAAATGGATGGAATGTCATTCCTTTCCATGACATATCAAACATAATTATTTCATTCTAGCATAATTCATTCACATTCTCACTCTCACTTTCATTCCCATGGAAAGTATTCCGTGAACCTATTAAAGCAGAAAAGAAATATGTAGAATTAGATTATTGACTTACATATCTTTCTCATATCACTAGTTCTAGGATTCTGCTACATGCTACCTCCAATCAACCAAAACGGCAATAGCCAATTCATTTATCTTTAGCTTAACTCTAAGGCCCCGTTTGGTACATATAATGATTTTTGAGGAAATAAGAATGGAAATGGGAATGGGAATAGGAGTGGAAATGAGAATAGGGATGAATTTTAAATGTATGTTTGGTTTGATAGGAAAAATAATGGGAATAACAAAAAAAGTAGACACAAAAAATTAGAAAAAGACTCAAATGTCCTAGATTTAAAAAAAAAAATCCTCCCCTCCCGCTTCCTTCTTCCCCCACCATTCTCGGCAGCACCAGCGCTATTCTGATGGCATCACCATCCCCATTCTCAGTCCTCCTAGTCTCAACTTGATGCTAGCATCTATCTATGCTTCTCCGTCATTCAATCTACTGAATCAATTTGAGCTCAACGACCAAAAGCACCATCATCTTCACTAGATATGTGAATAATGGAGAAGCAGTTCGATGAAGTCGAAGATTTTTGTGAACAAAGAAGTAGTTTGATAGATCTATGCCTGAGAGAGTTGGGTCCAACAGAGAATCATATATGAACGGAGAAGAAGCAGTAGTGGTGACAGAGGTGAGGAAGGAGGTGCGACGAAGGTTGCCACCATGGAACTCCTATTCCACCTCAAGGAAGTCACCCCAGTGAAGCCAGCCTTCCATCACCGTCCCAGTAGATCTACGAAGAGGGACGAAGGTCGCCGTCTATTGCTCATAGTCGGAGTGAGAGTCGTTGCCGGAGCCAAAGGTTATCTACAAAAATGGAGGAAGGTCACTGTCTATGGGCTAGAGTACGGACTTTCCTAGGAAATTTGAAAAAGATGGAGGGCATTTTTGTCTCAAAATATTGATTCCCAGCAATCAAATCTGATTCCCAAGGTCCCGCTAAAGTTTGGCCATTCCCTTATTTGTGGGAGTCATCCATTCCCATCAATCCTCACTCCTTTGTACCAAACTCCAAGAATAGCACATTCCTTCACTCATTCCCATTTCCTCACCCTCATTCCCTCACCTTCATTCCTTCATACCAAACATTGCCCAAGTGTTTTATAGTAGATTCCATTGTGATAGGTCAAAATAGCTTGAAACTACAGCTTCTAGTCTTATTACATGTTTATTGGTGCATTTAGCATCAAGTACAGACATGAGATGAAATTTACTGAAAATTAATTTCCTGACAAGTATGAGAAGTAATAAATATTAGAATTGACAAAAGCTCTCAAGATTGATCTGGAAGGACAGAAACACATAAGAAGTAATTTACTAAAAATTAATTCCCTAAAAGTGGTTATCTGAAAAACTAACAAGAACACAAAACACGTCTTCTTCAACTCTTTCCTAGAATCTAATTCAAAGACCATGTGATTAATTGTATAATGATGGAGATTCCAACCTTTGACAGTATATTTGTAACCTTGAGATAGAACTGGCAAAACGGGTCGAGTTGGGCTCAAAATAGGCTGGGCTAAAATGCCCAATTGCCAAAACGGGCTCGGTTTTATAAGCCCAAGCTTGTATGGAGTAATCCGCAAACCCGTATTTTCTTTAATGTTTTTTAATTTTTTTTAATTTTTTCATATAATTATTTAAATTAATATAAACTAATCATCACCATCATGCATCAAAAATCAATATAATATTTAAATTTTATAATTTATATATTACTAATTAATAAAATTATATGTGTTGTAATAATTTAAACAAAAAAAAGGCCAAACAGGTTGGCCTATGACGGGCTCGGGCTAGCCCATCCAGGCCACAAGCTTGGGTCCAAAAGCTCGTTTTCTATTCTAACTCATATTTTTAAAGCCTAACTCGTCCATTTTATTGGGCTAAACGAGCTGGCCTATATTGTCGGCTCTACCTTGAGGAGGTTACTAATTGAGGTGCTTCTTGGAGAATCAAAAATGGCTTACTAGTTAAATTTATCCCGGATTGTTAATTAGAGAATATTTGCACAATTAGTATAGATGCTGATCTTATAAGTAGTCTGAAGGAGACTACTAGACGTATATGCTAATTATTGCCTCCTTCTCCTGCATTGGATGATGATACTTGGACAAGGAACTTAACGGCAAATGGAGTTTTTCAGTGAAAAGTGCCTACAGGCTAATTTCAGGCATCAAGACTCTTAACTCTGATTTCAACTGAAACCTCATTCAGTGTTCATGTGGCTAGCCATTCAAGGACAATTGGTGACTAATAGTAGAGTATGTAAATGGGGAAGTTCATCTCCGTATTGCCATTGGCATCACCGAGAGGCTGAAGACTATTTACATGTGCTGAGGGATCACTGCTTTGAGAAGGAAGTTTGGTGTAAGATAGTTAAACCTGCTTGGAGAGCTAGATTTTTCAACTGTGACATAGTGAGCTAGTTCAAGTTGAATCTATGAGGTAATGCTGGTATAGAGGTGGCTCAACCCTGGTTGAAACTTAGGGCTTGGGGATTTGGCGCTTTTGGAAATGGAGGAACAAAGCTCTTTTTTGACAATTCATTTTCAAGACCACAATTCCCTCACTTGTTAATTCTAGGCAGTACAGACCGTCCTCTTTATTAAAGCACCATATGGAAGAGCTAGAAGATCTGTACTGAACAAGGACTCTAGTATTTATAGATAGTCTCATCCACCTAAGGGCAGGATAACTATCAACACTGATGGTGCAACAAACAGGGATGGTAGCTCTAGTGGGTGTGGAGGGATAGCCAGAAATGAACAAGGCAATTGGATCCAAGGATTTTCTTACTTCTTAGGTCCAGTTTCTCCTGTGGAGGTTGAGAAATAGGGTGTCTTTAATGGTATGAAGATGGCCTAGGATTTGGGCTTCAGGAAGATATTTATACAGTTCGATGCCAAGCTGCTAATAGAAAGATTACTTAGCGCAAACCATGAGAGGAATGCTTCATCAATTTTCTGTTCTATCAAGGAGTACATCCAGAGAGATTGGCAAGTGCAACTACAATTTGTTCAAAGAGAAGTTAATCATGTTGCTGATGCATTAGCTCATGAGGGTCTTCAGCTAGATAAATGTATCCTTATTGAGGCACCTAGTTCTATAGCTGCTTCAGTGAATTTAGATGGTACAGGTTCTAGGACCACACTAATGTATTAATGCTATCTACTTAGGGCTTTGGCCCATGTTTTTCACACAAAAAAAAAAAGCAATAATCAAAGCAAGTTATTTCATAAATCTAGGAGACCGAAATTATTGAAAGTGGTATTCTAAGGATTACAAGGCAAGTTAGAATCTCCTCTTAATGCTTCATAGAGAACCCTCTTGATTGTTTCTGAATATTACAAATTAATCATAATTGAATAGATCTCTAGCTCATCACTTATCTTTTCACAGGCTAAGATGTACGAAAATCTAGCATCATATTTAGTAGTTTTCGACTGTCCACTTTGTGATTCTGCAGGTATTAAAGTCTTTGAGACAAATGAAAATGAATTGATTATGGAGCCAATGAGATTATAGTGGCAGTTTTGAAGTTGTTGTCTCTTCGGATTATAGTTCAGGTCAGATCATCCTCCAGACACAAATCGTAAATGGTAACGTTTAGTTTAGCTTCTACAAAAATTGATGCCATTCTTCCTGGAACTGATAATGCTTCCCCACAGGTGGTAGACTTACAAATATTTGCAGCACCATGGATAACTTTAAAGCCTTCAGTGCCAACATTTCCATGTTTTGCCAACATTATCGTATCTTTATTGGAGAAGGTAAAGGAAACATTATCATCAAAAGTTGTTTCACATCTTGCCTTAAACTAATGCATATGGTCAGTGAGAATTTCAGTTATCTATTACAATTATTTAATTTGATATGCAGCCACATGTAGATTTCAGGATGAAAATATCAGGAGGGGACATCTTGTCAATACCTGGCCTTTATAGATATGTTCAGGTGCTCTCCTGGTAATTACTTTTGCTGATGGAGGTTACTTTTTCCACTAAATTGTCTAAAGCCCCTCGCACATAGTACTACAACGGGTGAACCACCAATATTATGCTCATGTTCTTCATGTTTTGTTACTCTCGGTTGCTCTCTGTGATTCTTTTGTTCTAGGCACTTTCCATAATTCTAGTTCCCACAAGAGTTCTTAATAATTAGACATGGAAGACCGACTGCTTTAGTTGTTTGCAGGAAACAATCAAAAAACAAGTTGCAAGCCTCTATCTCTGGCCTTAAACTCTTGAAATTCCTATTCTTGATGAAGCATCGTAGGTTTATATGTAATGATAGCTTTAATATGTGCTTCAATAATAGCTTTCTGTAGTCTAAAAGCCCTATATATCTTCATTCTGCACCTTAGGAAAACATAGGAAAACACATGAATTACGAGCCCTACTCCTTTTCTAAGGCCTAAGAAAGTGACGTAGTTGAGTTTAAGACCGTGTCATTTTTCTTTTTATTTGGTGATGTTATGCAGTTGTCAAAGGTTGGAGGAACTGTGTTGAATTGCTAGCATATATCTTTATTAGAAAAATGTTGCATTACAAAAAACAGTTTTCAATATAGTAACAGTAGTGTACTAGTTTTTTAGGTTAAAATACACCCCAAATTGCCAAGTTTTAATTTCAGAACTTAATGTTCACTCTTTGAACAACTATGGCTTTTCTTTAAAGAAAATGTCCTAATGCTTCTTCCACATTCCTGTAGGGTGGCAATAAAGGAGCCTGTAGGGATACTACATGTGAATGTGGTTAGGGCGCTAGAGCTTTTGGAGATGGATGTGTTGGGAACTTCTGATCCATATGTTGAACTCAGCCTTTCTGGGCACAAGCTTCCGGCGAAGAAAACCACCATCAAGAGGAAGAACTTGAATCCCGAGTGGAATGAGAAGTTCAAGCTTGTTGTGACCCTGAATCTCATGTTCTCCAACTGCAAGTCTATGACTGGGATAAGGTTTTCCTGATCTTTCATCTCCTTAGAAAATATCACAGTTCAAATTATTTCTCTGTTTACGTAAGTAATTATAACCAACTGAATGCAATCACCTTCCAGAAAGATGGTGACCCTGGAATCTTATCCAGGGGAAACTCGGGAGTGATTTCAGATTATCACCGGACTGAACATTCTTATTCAATCTGGTTATCTTTCATTTTCATTCAGCCTGCTACCAAACAAAAAACAACTGCATTTACTTCATATCTGCTTATAAACTATTTCTTTCATAGAATGTTGGCTCTGGCAAAACATTGTATTGGAGTCTCCATATTCTCATGATGCATTACCTATCCATGTTCCTCACTGATAGCTCATGATGCACCCTTCATTGAATTATTGATAGGTTGATGACAGGCTTGGGATGCAGTTAATCCCACTTAAGCTGTTGAAGCCTTATGAGAGGAAGGAATTTACACTTGATTTACTCAAGGACACAACTGTCTCAGAGCCTCCAAATAAGAAGCCAAGAAGTAAGAAGCCAAGAGGTCAAATTGTGGTGGATCTTACTTTTGCTGATTTCAGAGAAGACAGTATCAAATTTGGTGGGCATCTGGAAGGTGGGATTGATAGAGAAGCTGATGAAGAGGTCCAAGGAGCAGGTTTGCTTTCAGTTCTGATACAGGCGGCTGAAAATGTTGAGGGTAAGAGCCACAGCAATCCATATGCTCTGGTTTTCTTTAGAGGGGAAAAGAAAAGGACCACGGTAAACATGCATGGATTTAAGACATGAACAAAATCAAAAGATTTCTTGTACTACCCACAAATTTTAAGATCTCACATTTGTGATCTTTTCAGTTATATCAATTTCTTTATAACCTTTTATTGTCACATCATACATGAAAATCTTAAATATTGTAGTATCTTCTACTAAACGTGAGAGATATCATTGTACTAAATGGTTCCATAATGTGTTACGAGTCTGGATTTGCTATGAAATTGGTGGGTTATAACATAGTATAGAATTTATGGATATGGAGGAAAATGAGTTATCTTTATGGTACATAATGTTTTGCAATCTTGTATTTTAATCAATAGAAGTTTACGAAATGCTTTAATAGACCAAACTGATCACTATTATTCATGTAAGCATGCTATAATATGCATTAGTGTAAATTTTACTTCTAGCATATTGACGTGTTAAATAATGATTATTTAGTTTATTATTTATTTAAAGCTTTTCTACCAGAATTTTTCTTTTTGAAAGTTACCCATCAACGAAATTTTACAGATGATAAAGAAAACCCGTGACCCAAGGTGGAATGAAGAATTTGAATTCATGCTTGAGGAGCCTCCTTTCCATGAGAAGATACACATTGGAGTAATGAGTAAGAGGACCTTCTTCAGAGTTTTCTGTCCAAGGTATTATTTATTATTAGTTTTTTGTACGCTATTAGTCTTTTATTTTTCTAACAATTATCTAGTATTCTGCCAACTATTTCGAATTCAAGCAGTGTCAGGCTCCAAATAGGAGATGGTTATCTCAACATTGTTTTTTTTCCATATAGAAGGCATGAACTTGAAACTTGATTTAAGAAGAATTGAATCCCTTTGTCCGGAGTCTTTAATGTACTTTCTATGCTGCCCCCTAAAGCTCTCTCCTCTGGTGGACCCCCCTTCTCTCTCTCTCTCTCTCGTTTCAATTTTTTGTCTTGGTTTTTCAGAGTGCAGCAGAGAAAGAAGCAAATACTCTGAATTCCTTCCATTCAACCAAACCATCATTGATCTTTTTATTTTTCTTTTAAACTTGTGATATGAATATGATGTTCATTGAAGGTGCTGTGTTGAAATGCAGGAATCATTGGGGCATGTGGAGATGAGTCTAAATGATGTAGTGCACAATGAGCGCATCAATGATAAATATCAAATCAAGGAATGGAGTGATCCATGTTGAGACCAGATGGAAGGTGTCTCTTGACTTGTTTGCACTATTGCCAATGAAATAGGAGTCCTGAGGCCGGTGAGTTGGGATTTTCATTTTCTATCATCCAGTCCTTTCCTCATGCTGATTTGTTGGTGCCACCAGTTATGATTGTTTAGGTTTGAATGTGCCGAGGCTTCAATAATGGGTTAAGATTTATTCAGATTTGCTATAGGCCAAGATTTGTTTATGCAAATATTTTGTGTTGGTGGCAAGATTTGTGAAATTTGTTGAGATTTCTAATGGGTTAAGATCTGTTTATACAAGGCTTCCGTATTGGGTTCAAGATTTATTGAAATTTGTTTAGATTTGCTATGGGCCAGATGCTTCTTTGATTATTATTATTATTTTTTTTTAAATTTCAGATTCGGATTTTACAATAGAGGGAAGAAGTAAAGAAATTGTCTCCACGTTGTCATGGTCTTGCTCATAATATTTTTTCAATTTCGTTTTTGTTTTTTGATTAGATATAAAAAATAAAATTATTTACTCTCATTTCCCTGTCATATTACAGTTTTGAATTCGTAGTCTTTGGCAGTTGGAGTTATAAATTGTGTGGTTAGTTAAAGGAAAAGTTTCAGGATAGATAAATAAAATTGTAAATAAAAAGATGAGAGTATTGTTTTGGTTTGCTATTTACCTTCCACAAGTATAATATTATCTGTACCTATTACTTTCTTCTCATCAATTGTATTATTGTATTGGCTTGCTGTTTAGTGCCTTCCGTGTCGTTCCAATTTATGCTCTCTTACTGAAGACCCCGGGGGCACCTTGTATATTCTAAAGATTGACAGTATGACCATATAACAGTTTCAGGATTTTTTTTTTTCTCCGTTGGAAAGTGATCATGTGCTTCGTAGGTTGCATCAGGTATGTATGACTGTGCTTGATCTTTGGGGAAAAAAAAATATCCTTTTGTATAACTTTATAGGTTTCACATATTTGTGATGATAATTTTTTGTTTGTGCCCTTGCTATGAAAAAACAGAGTGGTTGCAAATGGGTCAAGTTTATGCTATGTTGCATTTCAAAGACACATGCTTTGTAAAATTAATTCAAGTACAAAAAGTTATGAGCCATAAGTATGCGTCCATAATTAAGTAGATTCATACTAAACATGACCATCTTAAATGCCTATCCTGTACTTGGTATCCTGAATTATAGTATCTCGTACTCTTTCTATTATTTTTATATAAATTCTCCCCCTATTTTGCTATTGAAGATTGTAATATGCAGATACTGGTATGTCTTCTGCAATGGCTGAAATAGATATTGAAGCCTCAAAGTAGACACTTTTGTGCCCAACAACAGTGTTTCTACTCACAACAGGTTAGTCTTGCTTCTCTAATAAAAGCAGTTCCCTAATTAGTTACCCTTCCATTTCAGGTTATTATTATGGTGCATCTGTTTGCAATTTTCTCCTTTCTCAACACAGGTGGGAGAAGTATGTCTCAGCTTGATTGGACATCAAGAATCGTTTGATGTAGAAAGGGAACTTGATTTGAAAGGTAACTAACATATTTACTATCCCTTTATTGCCATTCTACCTAGAGAAGTCTTAGTATATCTGAGCTTTGGAAATCAATTTTTTAATTAGTTTTTGTGGATGCAACTCAATCATGTAGGATGTATTTTTAAGGTGCTGGTAAACATATTGGACTAAAGAGTTTAATAGTTTTAAAGTAGAGGATTAAATTTACAGGCAATGTTACTCTCTTCAATGTTATTATTATGTTCAGGATATCATTCTCTTAGATGGTTCATTTAGTCTTCATGTTTGTGCTTTGAATTATTTTTTGTGGATTGTAGTGTGGCACTTGAATTGGTTTTAGAAGTAAGGTTAACGTTTTGTACACACCCACTGTTTAAAAGAAAGGGATTGAAAATTATTGTGGGTGCAAAAATAAAATTATCTTTTGTGATGCATCTGTTTATTTGATGATTTTCTAAAAGGTGAGTTATCTCCAAATGACAGGGAAAAATAGTGGAGAATGATATATATTATTTATATATATAGATCTCTCTCTCTCTCTCTTTATTATGACCCCGTGAGTTACAGTGCACTTGGAAAGGTTTCGTTCCTGATGAAATTTGGACAAACTCATTGGAAGGATCTGAATGAAGTGACAATGATTTACTGCATGTTTTGATTATATATGTAAAGAAGGTGAGTTATTTGTCTCCCCTACCATAATCATACAGTAGGAGAGTTGTGCGTGCACTTATGAAATTGCTTTCAGATTCTCCACCGCACGACCAATAACATCAAAATCTGTTTTAAAAGCACTATAAAAATAGGCATTTCAGAAAAGAAAAAATAACCCCCTACTATTAAATGTATGATGAGCTCAATGCTTTTTTTTTTTTTAAAAACCATTTTCTCCCTGGGCAAAAATGAATAATTTCTCCTTGATTCCAGTTTCGTAATCATATTATTATGAGTGGTAGATGTTATTTCAACATTTCATTTTGTTCTTCACTCATGCCTTTTCTTCTAACCCAAATTTCTATATTTCGTTTTATCGGTTTCATTTCCGCTCTGTTTTTTATGAAATAAATTGGAAATTTTAGGTATTGAACAACCCGCTTTTTAGTTTGTGTGCTGATTTTGATTATGCTGAGAAGTCACTTGAGCTGGCATGGTGTATCATTACATTCAATTCTATTCAAATGTTATAATCATTCACATTTACTGATTGGTAGCACTTTAATTTTTTCACACCAAATCATCTTGCACTTTTATTTAGTCAGTGAAGGTTTCTATAGAAACTAGGCACAAACACAGTAATATGCAGAGAACAGATAAGAAACAGAAGAACAGAGGCCTAAACAAGAAGATAACACTCTTCCCCACAATGGGTCCAGCCCATCTAAAACACATATGAAAGGAAGATAATTTATGGACTTAAACAGCATTTGATTTTTATGTTCTAATATTGCCTTGTAACTTTGTATTTATATTATTTTAGAGCGTCCAGCAAATCAACCACCTCTAGATTGGCCAACAAGGAGACAAATTGCTTTGGGATCAGCCAGGGGTCTTTCTTATTTGCTTGATCATTGTGGATCCAAGATTATGCATCATGATGTAAAAGCAGCAAACATATTGTTGGGTTTTGGTTAGGATTACTGATTGGGATCTGGAAGAAATGGAGCAGTTGATGCGACAGATTGCACCGATGGGTATGGATTCTCACTGACCGCCATTTCTTCATTCTCTTTGGTTTCCTTCTTTGATTTTGTCTTTTTATTTTTTGTTTTTTCCTTTTTACTTTTTTTTATTTTCTGTTTATTTTTGTTCACATTATTCTTAAAGACTTTTCCTCTTAACAATAGAGAGCTGAACCCTCTACTTCATGAAATAATACCAATAATTAAAATACTTAATTAACAATTAATTTAAGAGAAGCCTTAACAACGAAAACTGAAACAATTTTGACTTCCCTCAACTTAAATTTATTAAAAAGAAAAACAACCATGAGCAAGCCCATTCAATTCACATCGGTCCAAGATCAAATTGAAAAAAAAATACACGGGCCTGTGCAAGAAAAAAGAACACTACCAGGCCCGTTCAATTTCTAGCTATCCACGACGAGATAAGAAGAAAACACAGGCCCATGCTGCACTTCAGTTCTAGTAAAAAATTCTAGTATACCTTGGAAATTTTCTAATCTCTAAAGGATAAATGTAATGATTCTAAAAAAAAAAAAATAGTTTAGATGGGAAATTTTCTACTCGAATATGGAAATTCAAGTCTTCATAAAATAATTCTAGTTTAATTTGAAAATTTTCTATTCTACCTTAGATATTTTTTAATCTCACTTGAAAATTCTAGTCTTCCAAAAAAAACTTCTAGTCTATCTTGAAAATTTTCTATTATAGTATGGAAATATTTTAATCTCACTTGGAAATTCAAGTCTTCGTAACAAAATTCTAGTTTAGCTTGAAATTTTTCTATTCTATTCCACCTTAGATATTTTCTATTCTCACTTGGAAATTCTAGTCTTCCAAAAAAACTTCTAATCTATCTTGGAAATTTTCTATTCGATCTTTGACATTTTCTATTCTTACTTGGAAATTCTAATCTCCTTAAAAAATTCTAGTCTAGCTTGAAAATTTTCTATTCTACCTTGGATATTTTCTAATATCACTTGAAAATTTCAGTCTTCTGAAAAATATTCTATTCTAACTTGGAAATATTATAATCGGACTTGAAATTTTTTAATTTCATTTGGAAATTACATTCATGGGTGAAATTTGGAGATATTCTCACCTGGAGGATAAATGTAACGGTTCTCAAAAGAATCTTGTCTAGATTGGAAAATTTCAGTTATAAATTAGAGATATTCTAATCCCACTTGAAACTTCAAGTTTTTGTAAAAAAGTTTTAGTCTGCCTTGGAAATTTTTTATTTTACCTTAGATATTTTCTAATATCACTTGAAAATTCCAATCTTCTTAAAGATATTCTATTTTAACTTGGAAATATTATAATCAGATTTGAAATTTTTTAATTTTTCTCACCTGAAGGATAAATGTAACGATTGTCAAAAGAATCCTGTCTAGATTGGAAAATTTCAATTATAACTTATAAATATTCTAATCCCACTTGAAAATTCAAGTCTTCGTAAAAAAGTTTTAGTCTAGCTTGGAAATTTTCTATTTTTTACCTTGGATATTTTTTAATTTCACTTAGAAATTCTATTCTTATGAAAAACTTCTAGTCTAGCTTGGAACTAATACCTTGAATATTTTCCATTCTCACTTGGAAATTCTAGTCTCCTTAAAAACATTCTAGTCTAACTTAGAAATTTTCTATTCTACCTTAGATATTTTCTAATCATACTTGGAAATTCTTGTCTCCTTAAAAAAATTTTATTTCAACTTGAAAATATTCTAATCTCGATTGGAAATTTTCTAATCTCATTTGGAAATTACATTCATGGATGAAGCATGGGAATACTTTGCTCATGGAGGATAAATGTGAGGATTCTCAAAAAATTCTAATCTTGCTTGGAAATTTTCTATTCTACCTTGAATTTTTTTTAATCTCACTTAGAAATTCTAGTCTTCTAAAAAACCTTCTAGTCTAACTCGGAAATTTTCGATTCTACCTTAGATATTTTCTAATCTCACTGGGAATTCAAGTCAACTTAAAAATATTCTATTCTAACTTGGAAATGTTCTAATTTCATTTGAAAATTTTCTAATTTTATTTGAAAAATTACATTCATGGGTGAAACTTGAGAATACTCTGCTCACCTACAGGATAAATTTAATGATCCTCAAAAAATTTTAATCTAGATTGGAAATTTTATATTCTAACTTAGAAATATTCTAATTTCACTTGGAAATTCAAGTCTCCATAAAAAAATTTTAGTCTACCTTGGAACTTTTCTATTCTACCTTAGATATTTTCTAATCTCAGTTGAAAATTCTAATCTTCTGAAAAACCTTAGTCTGACTTGGAAATTTTCTATTCTACCTTGGATATTTTCTATTTTCACTTGGAAATTCTAGTCTCCTTAAAAAAATTCTAATCGAGCTTGAAAATTTTCTATTATACCTTGGATATTTTCTAATCTCACTTGAAAATTCTAATCCCCGTTAAAAAATTATATTCTAACCTGCAAATTTTCTATTCTAGTCTGGCTTGAAAAGTTTCACCCATGAATGTAATTTCCAAGTGAGATTAGAAAATATTCAACGTAGAGTAGAAAATTTCCAAGTTAGACTAGAATTTTTTTTAACGAAGACTTGAATTTCCAAGTGACATTAAAAAATATCCAAGGTAGAATAGAAAATTTCTAAGTTAGACTAAAATTTCCAAGCTATTCTTACTTGGAAATTTTTATCAAAGTGAATAAAATCTAATCTATGTTGGAAAAATTATGCACTTTATCAAAAAATTTTATTCTACTTGGAAATTCTAATCTAAAAGAAAAAATTTCTATTCTTGTATGGAAATATTTTACTCTCACTTGGAAATTCAAATCATGGGGAAAAAATCTAGTCTGTTTTGCAAAATTTCTATTCTCTCTTGGAATTATTCTACTCTTTGTTGAAAATTCAAATCTGGGGAAAATAATATAGTATGGAATGTAAACTTTTACATTATGTGTAGTCAATTGTCATCAAGATTAGGTTAAAAAACATTAGTAGTCAACCAATTTTATCCCATTAGCAAGTTCTGTTACAGAAAATACACCTTGATCCTATCTGAAGCTCATTAAAAGCGAGGACACTTGAATTACTCATTTGTTGTCAAAATTGGCTTGACCCTGGTATAGCTGTTAGCATTGATCCCCGTGACTATGAAGGCATAGATAGGAGGATGTGGACGGAATAGTTGCTAAAGGTTTGCTTTGTTCATTTGTAAAATCTTCTCTTCGTCGCCATAATTAGAATTGTCTCTAATTCTCATTTTTTTTTATCTTTATAAATCCTCAAGTTGCTGCTCTTCCAAGTGGTCTAATTTGAGTTTCTAATGTTGATCTTGTTATCTTTCTAGTCATATGTTTTAAGTTAATGCTATATTGTCATTAATGGAGTTGTGACGAAACTGATGGACTGTGTTTTCTCTTTCTAGTAATGTTTAATGGAGTTGTGATGAAACTGATGATGATGATGATGGATTATGTTATGTTGTAGACCTTATGTTACGTTAGATTATGTTCCTTTTAGTAATGTTTTAGTTATGTGTCTGAATCAGTTGATGTCTCTATTGATGTATTGTCTTTGACTGAGTTGTGATGAAAGAGGTGCCATTATTATCACTGGTTTAGTTGGTCCTTTGTTTTGCTAAGTTCTTGTAAAATTGCAGCAAAAAGGTGTTTGCAGCAGTAGAATGGTATAATCGTTGCTTGATCCTCAAAAATCTCAATGGAGATGGGATTTGGTAGGATTCTATTGCATCCTATGTGGTTGTTTTGCTTTTATTCATATTGATTTGGTAGTTCCATTTACTTAATTGTCTTGTTGTTCTGTTTTGACTAGTGACATTTCAGATTTCCTGAAGCTTAATCTCGCGGATGGGGACTTCCATGACTAAGGGCCAAAAGCTTTTTTTTTTTTTTCCTAACAAGGGCTAAAAGTTGTTTTAATTATATACATATGTAATCTGCGGGAGGAATTCATGAATTCTCAAATTCTTGGTTTGTTACGTATCAACTTTGTTTACACAATGCTTTCAGCAGTTTAAATGGATAGAGTGGGAATTGAAATAGCTACTCTTGATTTTAATTGCTTTGGACATCATTGTGAACTTTAAGCGAATGCAAACTTTAGGCTATCATGTTAACTTATATGTGATGATTTAGAGTAAGAACTTACCTTGCCATGTTATGAGAAACATGATTAATGCTGGCGTGCATGCCTTAGTTGGTTTTTTGTTTTTTGGTACAATGCATGCCTTAGTTGTTAATTCTTACTTAATGAAGTAGTTTTCGTTGAGAATTTGTAATGACTCTGCCTCTTGAATCTGAATCTAATTTAGTTATGATTTATGCGTTGGTATAACTAATCTTGAGTTGAATTGTTTGATGAATGTTGAATTTAATTCTGTACAGATTTTTTTTTCCAGTCATTTAGTTATTTACAGATTTATTTATTTATAAATTTTTGACGAATGTTGACTAAGTTTAGGATAAAACAAGGGGCAACCGGGCTACCTTGGCCCAGCCCAACTTAACCTGGTGGCCCATTGGTCTGGACTACACTAGTCCAGGCTGTAGGCCGAGGTTGAAAACCTAGCCCATCCCCTATAAAAGAGGAGGTTGTAAGTTGCATAGAACCTGTGCCCGACTTGACCTATGCACATCCCTAATCTTAGCCCTATTATAATCACACCCATGCACAATGGTGTCTTATTAGTGCAGTCTAACAATGTGTTATATGGACGTTGAAAATCAAACATAAAGACCTCCTCAATTGTACAATCCCATCATTTCACGGTCTTTGCCTAAGTAGCACATAAGCATGGATGAATCCACTGCCATTGAAGAGGCAACTCCATTGGGACCAACATTTGTGCTCATCACAACCATGAGCACCATGTGCTCATCGTTGTGATGAAATCTGCACCGTCGAGTTTCATTTGGACAGTCGAGATTTAAAATGTTTTATTTTAATTTTTTAAATGATAACATCATTTTTTTTAAAATTATTGTTATAAAATTATCTTTATTTTACATTCTGTATATAATAAAATAAAAATATATTAAAAATACAATAATAAAATAAAATAAAATTTTGATCGTTCAATTTTAATCTGGATAATCCAGATTTAAGATGAACATATGATGCATCGTTATGATGAACACTGAATGAGTTCTCAGGAAAGCAAGCACAGAGAAAAACACTGGACAATTTAAAAGTTTGGGCTTGAGGCATATGGAGGTTGAAACTGATTCACTCACCATCGTTAGTATCCTAGAGAGTAGTCTGACTAGGTCTCCCTTTTTCTCTACTGATGATATGGCTCTTCAATGGTTTAGGAGGAATTGGTCTTGAAAGTAGGCTTCGCTCAACAAGATTTGAATGTTTCAACTGACACACTTGCAAAATTTGGGAGGATGTATAAGCTTCCTGCTACATTTTACGATGGTATCCCGGCTTGTGTTGGAACCTGTTCTGAACAATGCTACTGGGGCTTGGGCCCTGAATATGTAATGTTTGTTTGTTTGAGGTTTTGTCCTCTCGTCTTGAATTGGGGAAAAAAAAAAAGAGCAAAGAGGAAAACGCCCAAAAAAGTAACCAAAAAGAAAAAAAAGTACATGCTTTATCATCAAATGAGAGTGGGCCCCAAGGATAAGTAAGCACGAAGAGGGGGAAAAAAACAAAAAAAAGTTTAAAAAGGAGCACTTACAATGTGCCATGAGTAGAGGGAGGTCATAAGATCGCGTCCTACTCATTGTGTGATACCAAGTGTGCTAGTATATGAGGAAGCCAATGTGGAAGTTGATAAATAGGATAGAAATTCACGGTTATGGTTCAGAGGAGAATAGGTTGGATGAAAACAAATTTTCCCTCTGATTGGCTCTGTTTTGGACGTTCTGACATTCTCTCTGAGATATTTTTTCCACTCTCTGACATTTCTTTCGTTCGCCATTTCCTTTTTGTTATCTCTTACCTGTATGGAAGGACAATATTTTCTCATTGGAAAGAATTTCTGAATCAGTATGAGTTAGATTTCCTTTTAATTCACTACACAAAATAACCAATACATATTAAAAACTACTAAAATTTAGAAAGAACTAGGAGCGCAGGTTGACATTTTGAATTCACACGAAGGACAGATATACAGCTATTCTGCAAAGATATTTCTCCTCATTGCATTCCATAAATTTGTTTAACTTCTACGCATGTCATCATAAGTGATCCCCTCTATTCCTCTAACATTTCAGCACTTGAATTTCTAACAGTGACAATTATGACAGTGCAAAGTCTTGGATGACTTTTGCTTGAGACCACTTGCACCAACAAAGTATTAAAAAAAAAGGGATAGGTTATTAGACCAATTGAGATATCGGTTTAAAGTTAAATGGTCCAATTAGGATCTTACTGGGGTCGGATTGGTCATAATTAAATTAATATGTTTTTTAAAAAATATAACTTAACAAATAAAAAAAATAACCATCCAAAATAAAAAGAGGAAGGTTTAATTCCAAAAAAAGTAATATTTCTTTTTAAAAAAATGGCAACAAGGAAAGATAATATTTAAGAAGATTCAACGACAAAGTAACTGTGTTTTTTATTTTCAAATTCATAATCATAAAAAGTTACAAATAGCTCATTCCATAGTTCTCATTCAAATCCATAATGTTATTTGGGACCCATATTAAAATTAAATTGAAAGGATTACATTTGAAATAAAAATATAAATAAATCAAAGGAGTTACAAAAAATAAAAAGATGTTCTCACAAAAAGAAAAAACTTCAAGAAATAAATTAAAAAAATGAACACTTTTTTTTTTTAAAACTTATAGGAGGAAGAGTATGAACTTTTGTTATCAAATACTTATAAAAATTAAAATGATTAAATTTGAGATAAAAATATAGATAAATAATAGGTATAAAAAGGATTAAAACGATATTATCATATCAAGAAAAAATAATTTAAGAAATAAAAAAAATGAGTGAAAATTGAAAAAAAAACACTAGAGTTGAGAAATGACATAAATATTTATTATCAAATATTTTTAATAATCATATCAAAATTAAATTAAAAATATTAAACTCAAAATTAAAATATAAATAAATAATAAGTTACACAAAAGTTAAGAATATGTTCGCCATATAGAAAAATTTCAAAAGATAAATAAAAATAACAAGTAAAGAAAATGAAAAAGAAAAGCCAAAAATAATGTTCTCATACTGATATACTATCATGCACACGTCTCCTGTCAGTAACATGATACAAGTCCCACATCGATAATGTATAAGAAAAAAGGCGGTACGCTGGGTCATTATGGGAGGGACAGATGGGTAGGAGTAGTTGCATGTGTAGTCGGCCAACTCAACGTTGCCCTTCGGGCCTGCTTTAAAACAGTAAAAAGTTTTTTTTAAATTCTAAGTCCAGAGGTTTTTTGGTTATTATTATTTAAACTAGAACCCGTCTGATTTTTACTGGTTAGCCTGTTTTTTTACTAGCTTTTTTTTGTCTTCCCCTGATTCATAAATGGATTTTAAGTGTGTTTTGGACAGTTTCTAGCATAATTTTTTAAAAAATATTTTTTATGTTATTTTTAATTTTTTCATATAATTATTTAAATTAATATAAACTAATCATCATTATCATTCACCAAAAATCAACATAATATTTAAATTTTGATAATTTATATATCACCAATTAATAATTTAATCAACATAATATTTAAATTTTGATAATTTATATATCACCAATTAATAAAATTATATGTGTTTTCTAATAATTAATAAAAGGGGCCAAATAGGCCGGCTTGCTCGTGACCCGCAACCCGTTCGGGCTAACCCATCTTGGCCATTGGCTTGACAGGCTTAGGTCCAAAACCTCATTTTTTATTTGAGCTCCCATTTTTTAATCCCAACTCATTGGACTTGACTCATTTTCGACTTTACTTTGAAGAGGTTACTAATTGAGGTGCTTCTTGGAGAATCAGAAATGGATTACCGATTAAATTTATCCAGGATTGTTAATTAGAGAATATTTACACGATTAGTATAGATGCTGATCTTATAAGTAGTCTGAAGGAGACTACTAGCCGCATATGCTAATTATTGCCTCCTCCTGCATTGGATGATGATACTTGGACAAGGAACTTAACGACAAATGGAGTTTTTCAGTGAAAAGTGCCTACAGGCTAATTTCAGGCATCAAGACTCTTAACTCTGATTTCAACTGAAACCTCATTCAGTGTTCATGTGGCTAGCCATTCAAGGACAATTGGTGACTAATAGTAGAGTATGTAAATGGGGAAGTTCATCTCCGTACTGCCATTGGCATCATGGAGAGGCTAAAGACTGGTTTACATGTGCTGAGGGATCACTACTTTGAGAAGGAAGTTTGGTGTAAGATAGTTAAACCTGCTTGGAGAGCTAGATTTTTCAACCGTAACATAATGGATTGGTTCAAGTTGAATTTATGAGGTAATGTTGGAATAGAGGAGGCTCAACCTTGGGCTGAAACTTGGGGCTTGTTTTTTTTGTCCTTTTGGAAATGGAGGAACAAAGCTCTTTTTTGACAATTCATTTTCAAGACCACAATTCCCTCACTTGTTAATTCTAGGCAGTACAGACCATCCTCTTTATTAAAGCACCATATGGAAGAGCTGGAAGATTTGTACTGAACAAGGACTCTAGTATCTATAGATAGTCTTATCCACCTGAGGGTAGGATAACTATCAATACTGATGGTGCAACAAACAGGGATGGTAGCTCTGGTGGGTGTGGAGGGATAGCCAAAAATGAACAAGGCAATTGGATCCAAGGATTTTCTTACTTCTTGGGTTCAATTTTTGCTGTGGAGGTTGAGAAATGGGGTATCTTTAATGGTATGAAGATGGCCTGGGATTTGGGCTTCAGGAAGATATTTATACAGTTCGATGCTAAGCTACTGATAGAAAGATTACTTAGTAGGAACCATGAGAGGAGTGCTTTATCAGTTTTCTGTTCCATCAAGGAGTACCTCCAGAGAGATTGGCAAGTGCAACTACAATTTATTCAAAGAGAAGTTAATCATGTTGCTAATGCATTAGCTCATGAGAGTCTTCAGCTAGATAAATGTGTCCTTGTTGAGACACCTAGTTCTATAGCTGCTTTAGTGAATTTAGATGGTACAGGTTCTAGGACCCGATTAATGTATTAATGCTATCTACTTAGGGCTTTGGCTCATGTTTTTCACACAAACAAAAAACAATAATCAAAGCAAGTTATTTCATAAATCTAGGGGACCAAAATTATTAAAAGTGGTATTCTAAGGATTACAAGGCAAGTTATAATCTCCTCTTAATGCTTTATAGAGAACCCTCTTGATTGTATTCTAAATATTGCAAATTAATCATAATTGAATATATCTCTAACTAAATTTAGCTTTCTGCCTCAAAGGTTACTCCAAATGAGCATTATAAGACATATTGGCATTACCTAACAAGCACTTAAATTAAATGTTATAACATTGCCAGACAACTTCTCTGGCTGTAGAACAATGAAGAAATAAATGAGCAGGTTGCCCTGTTATTGCTTTAATAACATTGACTAAGACAATCCGATCTTTAAGCCATATTATACCAATAGTTAAGATATGATTAAAATCTGCTATTCTCTAAGAGAAAATGAGTATATATATGAACATAACTTATTTGCTACTTAAATGTAAAATATGATCAGCAACAAGATTATATATATAGTTTAGAAAAAATAGTTGATATAACAAAAAAAATCAAACAGTAAGACATGGTATAATGTTTAAAGTAAACCTTTAAACTTAGAATTGTAGGGGAATACAACAACAACAATACGTTATCCCACTTGGTGAGGTCGACTACATGGATCAAACAGTGCCATTAGACTCTATCAAAAACCATCTCTTTAGATAAATCATTCACCTAGAGATTCCATCTTGTAACCTCCCTTAAGATCCCTCTTGGTCTCCCTCTACGCCTTTTTATATGACTAAAAGTCATCTGATCAACGCTCCTCACTGGCTACTCTAGTGCTCTTTTTTGTGTATATCCAAATCACTTTAAACGATTTTCAATCATTTTCTCCTCATTAGGTACTACTCCAACATTTTTTCATATACAATTATTTCGAATCTTGTCCATTCCTATGTAACCACACATCCATTTTAACATTCTCATCTCCGTTACTGCGATCTTATGTTCTTCTTGTCCCTTTTAAACTTAACATTTACTACCATAGAATCTCGCTGATTTTATAGTAGTTTGAAAAAATTTTTTTTTAAGCTTGGTAGATACTTTGGGTCACAATTAACTTTAGAAGCCTTTTTTTTTTCATTTTAACCACCAGTTTATATCCTATGCATAATATCTCCATCAATTTCACTGTCACTTTGTAAAATTGATCTCAAATATCTAATCTTTGAAACTTTTGGTATGATTTGCTCTCTTGTTTATAGCAAAATTGCTAACCTGCCTATCTATGTATTAGTTGCCTAAAATAGACTTCATTTTTACAAAATAAGTGTTCTCTTGCTAGTTTTCCTTGCCCTGCTAATGGATGATTTTGATCTCTATCGTGAACTCTCAACATCTTTATGTCTATCATGCATTTGCACTCTTTTAGAAATTTCTGGCAAATTCCTTTTCCTGGTCTAAAGTCAAATCTGTCAAGTTGAACATTCACTCCAAGAATTCCTTATAGGCTTCTCACATCTAAGTTCACTTTCCTGACTACTCTAGACCTACAATTGCCGAAGGTTTTATGACTTGTCCTCTGAGACTGCTCTTCATCATCATTAATGTTGGTGCATTAGTTTCTTCAATTTTAGCATTGGAGGACTCAAATATCTCCCCTTTGTGCTCCTCTCCGCTATTTTCAACAACCTCAGCTTTTCCTTCAACTTTTTTGGTGATTCTTGTTGTGCGCATCTACCTTGTACTTTAGCTGTATCGCTATCTTCCACATTGGTATTTATGAGGTAAATGTACTGACTTTTCAAAGTCATTAATGGATGATACTCAATCAGTAAATCCCTCTTGTAACCTTCTCTCAAAACCATCGTGTAGGTTCCAATTTTATGAGACAAATAGAATATACCAGGGTGTTGAAGCAATGCTTTCTTAAATATCAATATGACTCTGAGACCCAGGTACTCTCCAAGAAGTAGTAAATTTTTTTCTCTCTATCTTCTTGGGAACTAAAATATGAAGAATTTCATGCAAAATAGCAACAACCTACTTATCAGGTTTGTCAATCTTAAGCAAAAAGATTAGTTGTATTTTCATATGGGGATATATAAGGCAACTTCTACCAATCATCCAACCACTTCTCATACTTTTTATCCATCTTAGAGCCTATAAAGAATTGCAAAGTGAACGCTACTGACTTTCCCTCTACATTACTTATTTCCCCATTCAAAACCTTCTTCTCCATAAACAAAGTCGCTAGTTCATTGCTCCAACAAACCAACTCCATAGCTTGCTTATCCTTTGAACCAAATGCTTAATGTTTTCCACCAACAATTCAAAAATAATCCAAAAACTAAGGGATTATACTTTGTACAGTCCTACAGAAGACCCATATCCCAGTGCTCAATGATTGTTAATGGAATTTTATGGATTCTTGGTATCATCAAGAGCTTTAAAAGCCTATCCGTAACCAGTTACTTATAACTATCACCTTGATACATCAACTGTTCTTCATCATCGAGGTTGAGAACTTCGGGGGTGATTCGTATATAAGGGTGAATTCCAGTTCCACCAAGAAGAAATTTCTCAAAAGACGAAGGACATTTTTGGATAAAATTGATTGGGCAATTAGGAATTTTGAGATGCTTCCTGTTCTCAGCTATAGTAGAGACGGGAAGAAACTTTGAAGGCTTGCACTTGATGATGCTCTTGAGATTGATCAATGGCTCGAGATTCCTTTCCTTCTTGACGGTATGGTCCAGACCCCAATGTCAGACCAATTTTATGGTGCCATCTACAAAGTTTCGCAGCTGATTTAAGCGGTGATGCTCTCTGGATAGCAACTGTTCTTTCAAAATGGACTTGTTCTGTGGCAAGAGGAAGATAAACCTCAGTGCTTTTTTCTCTTTTTTTGGTGAAACATATTGCGTTTCTTTGTTGACTTCCATTTTCAGCTTACATGGTAATAAACAGAAGTTACTGAAGGGAGGGTTTTTTCGTTTGTGTTCACCGGCCAGCCAAGTTACACTCTAGCCCAATGCTTGGCTTAATTAACATACTGGGTTGAACTCGATCGAGCTGGGTTTGGCTCGGTATTTAACTCAGGCCGAAGTGCCGGGACAAGACCGCTAGGCCACTTGCACAACCGATCGAATATACATAAGTGCATTCACCAAAAAAAAAAAAAGAATATGCATATGTGCATCCTTATTTTCGATTTTGGTTTTGGTTTATTTAAGGTTTAATTGACACTCCATCATTCAACTTTTTCCCCATTTCATTTCCATTTGCATTTCATGTTGTAATTATTTTCCATGCTTACTACACATCTAATATCCAATGTTATTAAAACTAGACCAAGATCAATCACATGTTCACGATTCATTCGTCTAATCATAATTGAATGGGCCATAATTAATACATTTGTTATTTTATACTAATTATTTTATAAGAACTAGTAAAACAAAAATAAAAATACAAAAAAGTTCATAATCAACATGAAACAATAAAATCAAAGAGAAATCTAAAAGATAAGTAGAATAAATACATAATTTAAAACCAACAAGGTCCTAGTAAGGAGATTAGTATGTCTCAAAATATACACAAAAATAGGGATTGAAGCGAGAAGGAACACCAGTAGATACCAAAAACTAGTTGGGATGCTAATATACATGTCACACACTGCACTTGATATTAGTTTTCCAGTTAGTGTGGTAAGTTAATTCATGCATGATCCTCAAGAAGATGATATAGAGGTTGTGTACAGAATTATGAAATGTCTAAAGATAACTCATGGTAAAGGCCTACTATTTGTAAGAGGAAGAACAAGAAATGTAGAAGTGTACATTGATGCAAACTGGGTAAGATCAATGGTTGATGGAAGATCTACTACAAGATACTGCACCTTTGTTTTCAGCAATTTAGTAACATGGAGAAGCAAGAAGTCACCAATGGTAGCTAGGAGTTCAGCTAAAGTGGAGTATAGAGCTTTAGCTCTTAGAGTTTGTGAGGGGATGTGGATTCTAAGACTAACCAAGGAGTTGAGACTTGAATTGACAGAACCAATCAAAGTATAGTGTGACAACATGCCTAGAATTAGGACTGCAAAGAACCCAATACATCACAACCATACGAAGCATGTTGAGATAGATCGTCATTTTATCAAGAAGATAGACTCGAGGATAATTGATCTCTCCTATGTATAATCTAACTCACAAGTTAAAGATGTTATGATAAAGGCCTCAACAAAGGTGAAGTTTGAGGATTTGAGTGGCAAGTTGGAAATGATTAATATCTATTTACCAGTATAAGGGAAAGGGTTGGAAGTGGGCCTAATTTTACTCTAAGCCCATTTACTATGCCTCTAATTTATTTGTCCAGATTCTCCTTTATTCCCTGTATCTTTAGTTTTTATCTTTTTATAATGTAATCTCGGTATTTATTCTGTTTTCTTGATTTCACACCTGACATATAAGGAGTTACCATAGGTCTCGTTTGGTAGGTAGGAATCTTGAGCATGGAAATAGAAATAGAAAAGGATACTTGGTTTGAGCATGTTTGGTAGTCCAGAATTGTGATTAGCAAGGAATCTAATTCAACCAAAAATGCTTGAATCCGATTCCATCATTATCATGATGGAATTGGCTCATTTCCCTAGAATCTGTACGGAAAGGCACCTCTGCCCTCATATCCCAATTGCTCTCATCCCTCATCTCCTTGTCATCTCTTCACCTCTTCAATGGTATCCTCCGACTTTGATGCCACAATCATTGGTTTTGATATCATCCACTCCTCTTGCAAATCGCAAGAGCAAAGGCAACAACAATCTAAGATTAATGACGCCCAGAGAATAGATCGTCGATCTCTCTTCTCCCTCAATGACCACCATTGATTTCCTCAATTTCTATTCTTTTTGCTCATCTTTGTTCAAATCTATGTGATAAATCTGTACCTGGGGTCTTTTTTTTCCCCCTTACTTTTTGGTTGGGTGTGCTTGGGTTCTTCGTTTGTGCAATTGGTTGCAGTTTCTTGGACAGGGATGGTAGCGTACGTGATGGTCAACAGTGGCGTATGTGGTGGTTGATGATGGCATGGTGGATGATTTCTAGGTTGTGAAATCATGTGACAAAAGGGTCCTATTTTTTCTTCTTTAACACAAGGGCATTTGGATCTTTTTTTATTTTAAATATACATATAGGATAAAAATATATAGGAATTCCATAGACATTATACATGTATTTTCAAAATCCAATTCTATTCTTTTTTCTATTTCAATTCTCATTTCCTTTCCTATTTCAATTCTTTAACAACATTTTCAACCTACCAAACCTAGCATATATGTATAGGCTTCTATTCAGTGAAAAAGACATACATGAATTGCCTATTTTCTACTACAAACAATATATTAGTTCTTTTGATGATAGTAACCATTATCAAAGTATGTTGGCTTCAACTAAGCATCGTGTACTTGGTGTTATCATCAATCGACATTTAGCAAATTACCATGATTAACAAGATCAACCAAACAAAAAATGAACATACAGAATTTGATACTTTGAACAATCATAAAGAAATTTTGAAAGAAGAATCCACAAAGGACTCATGGAGAGAGGGTATAATGTCTATATGCATATACAACATTCGAAAAGTCGGACCGGGCTGGTTGGTTTGACCAGTTATCAGTGTCAGGTCCGATTCGATTATAGATCTCGACCGCCTCTTTTCAGAACTAGTGAAAAATCGGTCAAACTGGTCTTGAACCGGTGCTGAACTGATTAAACCGATTTTTTTTAATTTAAATTTTTAATTTTTTTAAAAAATAAAATAACATTATTTTTAGTACTAAATAGTATTATTTTGTGTATAAATTTTTTTCTTTCTATATTATAATATTGTATAAGTATTATTATGATACATAATTATTAATAATAATAAATTTAATTAACAAATAATATGAAAAAATATTAATTCACTATTTTGAATTCAAAATATGTTTACAAATAAATATGAACTTATTTAGATTTTAATATTATGTTGTGAAACTTATAATAATATTTTTTATTTTCCATATAATGTATAAAATTAAAAAATTATTAAATTTATTACCACTGATTTAATTTCGGTTAAACCACGGTTGAACAATTAAATCTTAAACCAGTGTCTTGACTGATTCAATGCCCGGTTCAATTTTTTGAACCTTGCGCACATATCAACTCCCAAAGACTAAAAAAAAAATCAATTCAAGAGTAAAACAAACTTTCTTATGCCAGTTCCAATCAACTAGCATAGCTTTTATTCAAAATTCAACCACAATATCAAAAAAAAAAAAAGCGACGTGAGAGGAGAAAACTAGATAATCAAACGAATTCAATAATTTTTGGGAGCAAACCAAAGGAAAATTATAGGTAGCTCCAATAAAGTCATATCTAATAACCCATTATAAGAGTTCAGACATAAAGCATGAAGTGGAACAAAATTGGATGAAATGTTACCTTCAATATTCTTCTCTCCATTTTGCTACAGCTTAACCCTCTCTCCTTTTATTGCTCTTAATCCCTCTTGATTCTCTCTCAACTCTCCAACTCCTCCTCAACTCTCTCTTTGCCTTTTCTCCAGCCTCCCTATTTTTTCCCTCCTCTCAAATGTCTCTCAATGCTCTAATGTTTTTTCTTCCCCCTTTAATTTCTTTCTTTGATCATCCTTCAATCAAGAGAATTCATCACAATTAATGCTCACAATCTTTCATGATTCATTTACATTTTACTATTTATCATTATTTTGCATGCACATTAAAACTTAATTATTTTGATATGATCTGAATCTTAAAAGATATAAAAATCTCATAAAAGAAAAATTCATAACTTCTCATAATATGATTATTTTTTGAGACATTTTTTATTATTATTATTTTTTAATTGGACTCAAGTGAAGAATTATTTCAAAAGTTAAAAATAAAGAATTTTTTTATTTTATTATTTTATTTAAAAATGTGTGAATAAAATAAGATGTCAATATTGGGTCTACAAAGCTGCAACATGTCATTAGCATCAATTCGTTAAAGTTGAGCATTGGCGGTCTATAAAAACCCATTACTGCCCAAAAGCTAAAGTTGTTA
The DNA here is from genome assembly GCA_026686845.1 of Adenanthera pavonina. Lineage (NCBI taxonomy): Eukaryota > Viridiplantae > Streptophyta > Magnoliopsida > Fabales > Fabaceae > Adenanthera > Adenanthera pavonina. Next base: position 42,605,133 of record JAIVEN010000001.1, on the reverse strand, counting down.
AGTATATTCATGATTGGTATTATGAATATCTTTAACATTAACGCTCATGTAAAAAGAAAAAACAAAATCCCTTGGGCGAGGCTTGGAGCATGGACATGAGCATGGAATAATTTAGTACAGCTCTGTTGAAGCCACTGTGATAAGAGTGTACTGCTTCATCAACGACCCCCTCGATAACATCACTTTGCTCCTTCAAATAACGGACCTCACCTTCACGATCTCTTGATGTTAAAATGTGGACAACATGAGGTAGAGAATCAAAATGAGCACCCGCCGAAAGCTCATCAACTTTAGAAAGCTTTTCCCTCAAATACTGCACTCAGAGGAAGCACGGAGGTTCCTTATTCATAATAGAATACACAGTGTAAAGTGCATAAGTAAATGGAATGTTACACGGTAGAAAAACCATTAGGCTTTGTTTGGTCCAAGAGTATTGGAGAGAAAGAGATTGGAGGTATTTTAATGGAAGGAATGGGAGGGCTTTAAAATTCACTTGTTGGGTGGAATTGGAGAGGAGGAATTGAAGGGATTTTAATAAAATTTTGTTTAATTCAGAAGGGGAGGAGAGAGAATTTAATAACTAATTTACCATTATACCCTTATATCTTATATAGTTTATTTTTTTTCATCTTTTATAATGTAATAAGGAACTTCCAAATTAAAAGAAAACTTTAAATTTTTTTTAAACAAAATATACATCTTAACTCCTTCGTAAGTCTTCCTATGCCTTGTGTGATTTACAACAAAAATCCTCTTGATATTGCGATATTGCAACAGAGAAAAACTAATTTGGAACAGCATTTTAAATAAAATGAAATTTGAGATGTGACATAGCCATTATAATCTAATGTACTAAATAGCAGGTTCTCTTGACTTAAAGAGGATATTTCAAAGTCCACGTTCGAGCAATCTGCTTCATCACAAGATGATTCATCCACACAACCATTCTCAGAAACTGGTGATTCTGGCTGCAGTGATTCAGCCATCACTGTCCGTAGGACAGTTGGCGATGAACAAACAGAGTTAGCATAATTAGACATCTTCTTGTCATCTTCTCTCATCCTCAGTGCATAAGCTTCATAGTTGAATCCCACCGAACTTTTCCCACCAAAACGAGATACCAGTTTGTCCATGTCAAACAGTTCTTCCATTATCTTGTGACTCTTCACGTTCTCAGGGTAGACAAACCTCACTGTTCTATGAGTTTTGGGCTCAAGAAAAGGTTTCACCATCTATTCCAAATATAAGGCAAAAACTTGTGAAACATAAAAACATAGATAACTCATAATACAGAGTTGCAGAAAGAAAGACCAAGCATAAAATTAATTAAAAAAAAAGATAAATTCAACTTCTCAAGTTCTGCTTTGTGGCAAAGCTCCTTTATTAGCTATTTTTATTTTGTCTACAATCTTGTCTGTTCGAAGTAAAAACTTAAATGTATATGAATTCACTGTGCACACTATCCAGTTTAGTCTCAATCTTCAGTTCCTGTTTCTGAGAGCAGTGTAATCCACAATGTACAAGGCAATGATGCTCATTTATATAATGGAAGTAAATGGAAATTTTAGGCAGCAAAACTTCATCGGTCAACTACGAGCAACTAGCCCAGCAATTATATATAACTTTAAGGTATAGACAAAATACATCAGCAGCTCACACGTGCATTTGCCAATCAAACAAAATCTTCTAAACAATGATAAATGATAGGGAGATGTATGGACTTATGAAAGCATACCGTCCAAAAGGACTCAAATAATTTAGGTGGATTGTATAGAATTGCCATGCCCAATCTCTCAGGGTAATGATTCTGCAGGAGTTGAGCGGTCTCCTTAGTAACCTTTAATGATATGCATGATTTGCTCCACCCTTGAAAATCGACAAGCCAAATCATCTGTTCCTGATTGGAATTTAGATTTAATATGGCATTCTCCACACAGTATAACAAGTACTTGATCTGCTCAATTGCTGAGTTTGTGCTCTGACATGGGAAAACAGGGTCTCAATTAGAGAAATGAAACTTTAATTATATTAACAATGAATTAATTTGCTCACAAAGACACAAACTAAGGATAAATGCAAACTTTTGGATAGAAACACTGAAACACAATATATACATAGCTATTAAAAGTCAAATTCATCCCTTCATGTTTCTAAAAAGAAGCCAAATATTGTCAAATGTGCTACCTTGGCCTGCTGCTCTTCAGGAGAAAATGCTTTTTCTGTTGCTCCTCCTTTCAGTTTCATGGATGCCATCTTTTCAGACCCCTACCAACCTAACACAGCCTAAATCCACTAGACCAACAAAAAGCCTTACACCCAGATGCTTATGACGTGTACATGAATCCTTTAATTGATCAACATAGGATTTACACTTGCATCTGTATATTTCAACATGTAGAACCAGATATTTCAAAGTCCAATGCCATGAGTGTCACACCCGGAGATGCGACGCGGATGGCGCGGAGAACGAAAATAAAAAAGAAAAATGGGAGAAATCGGCCCACCTGACGGAAGGCCGGTTTCGGAGGGAGTCGCAACCAAAATTTTAAGGGAAATTTTGGAAAACTGAAACAAAAAAACAAAAAGGGATAAGGATGGTATGCGAATCAGAGTTGGGTTCGGGAGTACGATTGTGAGTGGGGAAGGTGTTAGGTACCCCCACAACACCTGTTCCTGGGAACAGTTACCTTAGGTTGATCATGCAATTTTTATAGCTTTTAGAAATTATTTTAATTGCCTTTTTACCATTCACATGCAAAAATAAATATAAAAATAATAAAATAAAGAAGAAAATGAAAATAAGAAAAGTTGGGAAAAATAAAACAAGAGGAAAATATTATTTATTTACAAAAGTGGACTTGAAGAAATAAATTAGTATATATTTATTAAATTAAGAGAAAAAAACACCAAATAAACCAGACAATACTTATTTATTTACAAAGGTGGACTTGACTCAGAATGAGAGTCTGGGGCCTACGTACCCTGCGATAGGGATCAAAATCGACGTAGTTTGAACTAGAAAAGCGTGTCACTGGATTGGTATTTTTTATTATATATTCTTTGAAAAGAGAGGTTTATAGAAAATAATTTTGTCCTTCCACAAAGAAAACAATCTTTAGAATTGATTGGTATGTTTTAATTTGTAAAAGACAGATTAATTCCCATCATTTACTCTTTTCATTTTTTTATTGTATATTTTTTTGTATAATCAATTTCTAAAAGAGGAAATATATTTTTCCTCAATTTAAAAAATATGATTAAAATTATTTGTGATTTTGAACATTTTATTTGATTTGAAAAGGAAATATTTGGAAACAAATTTATTTTTACATGATAAAATCAATTGACTTATGTGGCGAATTTATCACTCACAATATACCAATTGATACCTAAATGTCCACGGTGGTGTCACTCGAGACAAAAAGGCGTAAAAAAATCGAAAGAAGACAATTTGTTAATTTCAATTTTTTTGTACAAATTATTTTTTCTTTTATTATAAAAATCATTTTAACACCTATTTATTTATTAAAAAAATGAAATTAAAAAAATGTGATCATTACATGTTGAAAAATAATAATCAGCATATGTGGTGACTTTATCACTCACAAGTTACTGATTTACGTTTACATGCTTACGGTGTTACCACTCGGAGCAGAAAATACCAGAAGAAAAATTTTAAATGAAAATCAAACAGCATATATAGCGACTTAATCACTCATAATTTGACAATTTACATTTATTTGCTCACGGTGATGCCACTCGTGGTGGAAGGCAAAAAAGACTTAAAAGATAAAATTAAAAAAAAAGAAATCATTTTATATATAAAAATAAATATGATTATGCTTATTTTATAAAAAGAAAAGTGATAAAAGCAATTTAAGAATATGACTTTATATATATATATATTCATATATTATTTATTTTTATTTCTTTTATTTTATTTTATTTATCCTTTTTTTTTTAGAAAAAGAGTTAATTAGGATCTGTGGTGACTTTATCACTTACAGCTCGCTAATTAACACCTAAATGCCCACGGTGTTACCACTCGGAACATAAAGGCCAAAACAAAAATTTGAAATAAAGAGCTCTCATTGAATTATTTATTTTTACTTTTAATAAATAAATAAAAAAATTGGTACTCATAAATAAAAATGAAACAAAATAAAATAAAATAAAATTTAGCCAATGTTTATACCATGGCAACTCCTCACTCATGGTACAATTGACTGACGCTCTATATGCACACGGAGAATTGGTCCCTCGTGGCAAACACTAAAGTAGAGAAAAAACCAACGACCAAATAAACATCAAACTACAAATAAAATAAAATAAACTACAATTTGTCAATGCGTGTGTGTGCATGTACAAGTTCAAGCAATAGTTTTATTCCACTACAACAAAAACCATACGAAGATAAGAAGGAAAACCAAACTCTTTTGCTTTCTTCCCATTTCTTGCTTTGATATTCCTCTCCTGCCTTGATAAAGAAAATTGACTCTTTTCAAGCTTGATCTCGCCTTCCCATAGTGCTCAAAAGGAATGAGAATGGGAATGAATTAGTATTCACTTCTAAATCAATCCAAAACATCAAGAACGATATTCTTTATGGAAGACAAAAACTATTATTGCTCAAGAAATCCAAATCATTGTTCCACCATAAAGATGATGTTATGGATCATGTTTTCAAGTCAAAGACAGAGTTAGCAAGTTTATCACAACAAAAATACAGGGAATTTGAGCAGAAACATGGATGAATACACTCCTTTCATATGAGAATAAACATGGGCCAAAAGGAAATACTTCAAAACTTAAACCAAGGACTATATACACAAATAGATGACCAGTAGCCCTTTTCATAGGAGACATGGTCAAATGGGACATTTCAAAGACTTAAAATCATACTATACCTCATAGTAATAAATCCAAGATTTATGACAGAAAACCATGTAATATGACCGCTTCTCATTATCCATAAAGGTATCCAAACATGCAGCAAGCCAAATCAGAGCCTTCTTGGTGAGACAAGATATGTTTATATAATCCTTCTAAATTCATAATGCTAAACAAATATCCAGCAGCCAACACTCAGTTTTGAGAAAAACAGATTATATACATATGACCTCCCATCTATAACCAAAATACTGTGTACATGTGTGGCAACCAAACCAGTGCTTCGCACAGAAACACAATGTCATGTGATCACTCGAGAAGCATGAAACCAACAGACAAGTGCCATAGTATAATCCAATCATCAAATGTAAGGGATATAATCACTCTTTCTAAAGCATGATGCGGAACCAATGAGCTCATGACAGTAAAGACAAGTTCAGAACATCAACGCAGGGTGTAATGGGCGTGACTTGGAGCTAGAAACAAAAACATAATGAAGCACCTAAAACAAACCTCCACTACAAACAACCTAAACTAATGACCCATATGCCTTTCTTTCTATTCAGGACTTTGAACCTATCCATACTACTTCATCAAACATTCAGATATAAACATGCACGTTTAGTAAGCCGGTTCTAGTATAGGGCTTTTCCAGTAAACAAATCAAACTAGCAGTTCTAACGCATCTCAAACACAACAATAAGAAACAGGGCATCCATAATGGCATATATCAGAAGAACGCTTAACACAAATTAGCTTTCTGAAGGCAGATCACTAATCAACGACAGTATGAGTAAAATCTAACTGGCAACCAAACTGATCAAAATGAAACAGAGAACCAGCAAGAGAATAATAGCCAAACCAAATCTGCCTAAGGATTCGTATGGAAAGGAATCTCAGAATCAAGAAATTACCTCCGGGGTTTCAAGATGCCTCTTTTCTTCAAACTCGACTCCTGGCTTCATTCTACTCCTTCAACCTCCCATGCAGCTGCCTCTCCCCTAGCTCACTCTGTTTCAGCTTTCTCACGGCCCTCCTCCTCTCAGCTCGCGGTCAACTCTCTCCCTCTTTCTCTCTGCCTTTTTTCTCTCCTCGCGGCCTCCTCTCTTCCTCCGCACCGTGGCTCCCTCTCATCTTCTTTCGTCTCTCAGCTCTCTCGGCCTCACGCTCGCGGCTCTCTCCTCTGTTTTCCTTTTTTTTTTTCCAGCCAGCTTAGCTCCCTCTCGTCTCCGCGGCCATTCCCCTCTGTGCCTTCCTTATCCGAGTCTCCTGCTCTCGATCTCCTTCCCCCCCGCTCTTTCCATTTCGTAGCCGCGACTCCTCCCTCGGTCTCACACTCGCGGCCGCCTTCCCCTGCCCTCTCTCGGCTCTCACGCTCACGGCCACTCTCCCAGCTCTGCCCTAGCTCCCTCTGTCCCGCGGTTCAGCCTCCACCGAGGCTCCCTCGGTTTCTCTTCGACGTTCTTCGTGCCTTTCTCTCTGCTCTCCTCTGGTTTTTTCTGCAGCTCTCTCCTCGTGACTCCCTCGGTTTCTTTCCCTTCTCGGCCAGTGGCTCTCTCTCTCTTTTCTTTTCCTCGGACAGCTCCCCCCGCAGCTCTTTCTCCCTCTCCCTCCTTTTTTCTCCTCTCCCCACCAGATCGGTCTCCCCTCCCCTGCCCTAAAGGGCTCCCCTGGTCCTTTCAGGGCAACCAGGTCATGAGCCCAATTATGGGCTCGTGACCTATTTGGCTGAAATCATTTCAGCCCAATATAGTCCTTTTTTTTTGGGTTTTATTTATTTATTATTTTTTTGGTTTTCAGGTCGAATTTGGGTCCAAAAGTTCTTCTTCTTCTTTCTAATTTTTAGTTATTTTTCTTTATTATAATTTTTGTTATTATTTTTTCATTTTTTTTTTATTATTATTATATATATATATTTTAAATTACCCGGATAAAATACGGTGTTCACAATGAGAAATTTACACTCTATAAAACAGCAAAGGGGGACAGGTTCGCATGATGTCTGAAAGAGTGTGATAGCAAAACAAACAAATAAATAAATAAAATTGCTTGTCATTATGGAAGCCCGTATGGTCAGTGTCTCCATTTTGCAGAGATGAGGCTTATTAATTCATGCCTGAACAAAAGTATATGAGATTTGCAGGTTCTATTTTCAGAGCAAGTAAAGATGAGAGAAGCAATGCAAGAAAAGGAGGCAACACCAAGTGGAAATAACTCTGAACAGGACGTAAACCAATCATTTATACAGATGTGGAGATTCAAACGCTCAAATCAGAACTTGAGAATGTAAAGTCAATAACAAAAGAGCAAGGCTCATATCAGACTGTAATAAAAACCTCTAGGAAAAGAGCAAGAGTGATAAATTAAGCTAACACGAGGGAGGCTCAGACCACAAATACAAACCCAAAGGCAATGAGAAGCTCTGGTTGGCAAGAGTGTCAACGCACAAGGGAGAACATGGACTACCTTAACCATCCATTCCCGTTTCAGAAGTTCAAAAATTCGATGCGTGTTCTTCCTTAGAATCAACTTCATCCAAAACTGTTGAGTTAAGCTTCAAAGCAAGTGCCTTGATTCTAATAAAGAATGAAATGAAATTCTACATTCTATAACAACTACCTCCTTCACAACCATCAATGCAATAACCATTTAGACAGGGTGAAGGTGCCACGAACAGGAAGAATCAAATAAAAAAAATAGCAAAAATGGCAAAAACCATGCGAGCTACGAACAGGGCGAACCGAATAAAAAAAAAAAAGGATCGCAGTTGCTGTCTGAGCCACGATCAGGAAGAAGCAAATTAAAAACAACACATAGATCGGCTCAGGCAAGGAAATGGGAGGGGGAACACATCTGAAGATCCAAGACAAAAAGGGCATGAACGGAGATGGAAATGAAGTAAGGAAAAAAAATACATCACCTGGGACGGGAAAATGCTAACCACGACCGGGGGAAAGTTAGGCGACAGTAGCGACGGTAGCCAAAGAGTAGGCGACGGCCTAGGGAGGGAGAAGACGGTGACAGCAACTCGTGCGAACGGAGGAGAGAAAACCAGAGCAGTTCGTGCGAGATCAGAGAGCTCCGGAGGGATTTCTTATTTTTAAAGAGAGTAATAATGTAATATTAAAAAAAATGAAGGGTAAAATAATCAGAATATTTTACACCATATTCTCTCCTTCTCAAAAAGACATAAAACCCCAACTTGGAGAAAAACGAGACTGGCTACCGAAGGGGAAGGAAACACAAAAGATCCTCTCGCTTTCCCTTCAAAAATTTTGTCTATATAAAAGAGGGGATTGAATCCCTCCAATCCCATCTCTCTTTTTAAAATTTTCTTAATAAATCCCAATCAAACTGAGCCTTAATGAAAAGCTTCAGATCACACAATTAAGGCTTCAAATTTCAGTATGGAAAACAACATATTGATTTAGATTGCACTAAAGGAATGCAACTGTAAGCAATATATGTATGGACACATACACACCATATGTTAAACCATATCAACACAACAATTCCACAATCAAATGGAAAAATATTCAGAAATGAATACTAACATGATTGGTTAATCTAACATCAAAAGAAGTAGCACCCTGTGGTCTACAAGCCTACAAAATTCATTAGAATAAACCATGCTGAGAAACCCAGCCGAAACAAAATTGACCTTGAAAAACCCTCATATTTTCAAATAAATTTATCAAGGAGAAATCTGTCACTATTAGAGAATGAGCAAAAAATGAAACATAGGTTAATAAGAGTAGAGACTAGATGAATTAAATATCCAAGTTCTCCTATCTAGAATTGGAGAAAGATAAGTGGGGCCTAAGAGAAGCTAAATCAATAAGGTCCTCAGCAATCCTCTTACAAGAGTTCCTAAGAAAGTGGAAGTTGCAAGTTATATTTAAATCTTGAATATAAAGAAGGTGACCCTACCCAACTCCTCTCAAAATCTAATAAGAAGGCCAATTCCCAATCTCAAAGAAATCAGTGGTTTAAACTCTAAATGCATCATCATCCTAAGAAATGAATTTCCAAGCCCACATGAGAAGTAGAGAGCACCAAATAGGCATCCCACACATTTGTTGTAAACCATACTAATTACAAAATAACCTTCTACTATAAAGAACTATCCTTCTTATGAGCTGCTTTAGGAGGATAATTTAGCTTCCCCTGCTTTTACCTCTCCTTTTCCAATGAAGTCATCATTTTACAAAAACTGTTCATTGTCTATCACAAGTTGCAACCAGAGGTTGATAAGAAAGATGTTGATGAATTCCGACAAAGTTATTCCTCTGTAACTTTTATTTTTAATATGTTGCAATCATTTTCGTCCTAAAAGCATTAGAATTTTCTGCATAACAAGGTACATCAACAGAAAATATTTCAAGTAGAGCAACCAATAATTCGAGAAATAGCAGGAGTTGAACTATTATGACACCAAATGATCTCCAGAATGTAAGTTGGCTAGGCAAAGAAAACATAATTTCTGGTCACAAACAACCAAGTAAGATTTGAAAAGCAACTGATAAATATTGAATTTAAATTTAAATAATAGCACATACTTTAAAAATGATAACTCTAGAAGTAAAAGGCCACCAAGAAGAATTTTTAGTCACTAACAATAACAATAGCTTGTTAAACAACTGCCTAGGGGGCCTGCAACGCATAAACACCTAATGTAAACAAACGATTACATCAAACCCAAGTTGTAATGAAATTTAAAAGAAAAGAAAAAGGAAACCCTTTTGATGAGACAAGATGATACACTATAACAAAGTCACAATAGAACAAATAAAACAAAAATTCATCTTCCACCTCTCTAATGCAAGAACCTTATCTTGGAAGGTAAGTTATTTTGTTTACACCAGGGAACAGACAAAGAAAGTAAAATTTCACTCAATAATCAATGATCACCGCAACGGCTACAAACCCAAAATATCTAAATAATGAACCACTATCAAAGAATCCCTCCAGCAAGAATGCCATCAATTGTCATAAATACTGATATCAAAAGGAACAAAGAAAGCCTAATGTCTTTCTCTAGAGGAACCGCAATTCATCAAAAAGTCCCATCTTGAGCCTTTGATGTTTCCAGACACCATAATAATATAAGGTTAACTTATGCTTCTAGCTGCATTGAAAAATACAAGAATATTCAACTTCTTTTAATACCAGAGTGAAAAATTAATTAAAATTCCTAAGTAAGGAATTAATTAAAAATCCTAAATGCATCAAAGAGAAGGAAAGAAACTGCCAAGTTTCACCATAAACGAATTGGATTATATGTATGTTTATGCACAATCATAGGAAATTAACACATGATTTCAATATATGCAATGTGCTCCAAGCAGCTTAAACTTTAAATTATGTAACGTCACTTATGGCAAATAAACTCAAAGAAAAGTTTATTTAACAAAATAGCCTAGCAAATTATCTATCAAATGCCTCCAATAAATAACTAAACTAATACTTGCGAGAACAAAATTTTTTAGGTCTTGCAACACATATATTCATCAAGCATAGAAACTATTATAAATTTTCCCCCATTACAATTGGCTTTTGGTTAAAGGTAAAAATTTTCCATCTTAAAATATTTAATATGAGATGTATATACCTTTTATTCCACCACAATACATATCGATGGAAACTCAAAGAAAAGTTGGGAATAAATGTTGATTAAGATACTTCTTCTTCTTCTTTGTTTCTAAATGAAGTAAAATGATGTTTTTAAAGAAAACAAATGGATATAGGAGACTTATACTGTATGTTTGTTTTTCCAGAATAAGGGGGAGATAATAAGTCATTGGAATAGAAAAATATATGGAATACATTATCATGAGTTTATTTAGATCCTCATATAAAGAAGTATGAATCATAAGTTTATAAATAAATGCATTCATAAAATATTGCAAAATAATTGTCAGATGTGATTACTAATCTAAGTAAGAATTGTCAAATCTTATATTCCAACTGAGAAAGTTTCAATTAATATTTCAATAGTACTAATGAAAATGAGTTACACCTAAACTGTGAGAGCCATAGGTTCCAAAGATAAACATCTAAGGACAAAAAAAGAGTAAATAATTAAGATCATATTGAGGAAGCGGATACTCTAGAAGATAGAGTTGTCAGCAACATTTAAATGGAAGACTTGCTTACAAAGTCTTAAATACATCAAATGGAACAATCAAATGAGGATCTTGAATACCAATTTGTCTTGCAGACAAAAAGATGATTAGCCGAAAGAAAAGAAAAAGATGCAATATAAGTTGGATTGAATTTACTTTCAAAATTTGAAGATTTTGAACTTATAGTCAAAGCACTCGAATTGAAATGCTAGTATCATATAAATGGATACTCATGTGAAAACGAATTGAGAAATATAAAGCATGACTTATAGTATAAAATGTTTTCGCAAATGTCTAACATTGATTATATATAGACATATTATCTTATGGTGGATATAAATGTTTTTTTAATATTTTATTAGTTTGATAATAGACAAAATTTTATATGCACCTATAATCTGTTTATACGGATTACTATATAGTAAAATGTATATGAGAATGCCAGAAGGAGTAAAAATGCTAAAAGCATTTAAATTTTCCTAGAAAAAACATTCTTTTACAAAAATCCATTTGTGGATTAAAAGTTGTTTAATTTATCCATATATTTTATAGATAGATTTAAATTAAAGTTTGTTATATGTGTTGATTAAAATCCTTGAAGAGTTAGCAAAAGCAATTGATGATTTTAAGGAAGAATTCGAGATGGAAGATTTTGAAATATCAAAGTTTTTAACTTGGCCTGTAAATCAAGGATTCTAATAAAATCTTAAATAGGTTTGAAACACATCTACTTAGTACCTTAATGGTTTTGTCCTCAAGAAAATAATGAACTCATTAGTCCAAAAGTACTATATATTTATGCTATGAAAGTGCTCATATATCTTGCTAATGCTGTATTTGTTATATATTTGCTAGAAAGATTAAATTCTTATTGAACAAATAAATATTGCAATGAAATTATACGTGTATTGTGATGGCACTGGGGGACAAATATAATGAATCATAATATTTAACTAAACTTGGATCACAATTTTTTTTTTATGAAACTTAGATCACAATTGATTGAATATACTAATGCAAAATATTTGCCTAATTTCAAAGAGATTATTTATGTGCAAAAATATAGCTATATTGGGGTGATTTATAACTATTTGCTATTTTTAGAATGTATAAAGTAAATAGAAAGTATATTAATGCTTGGCATATCCTGAAGATATATATAACAAAAGATATTTCACAATATTATAAGAAGGCAATGCATGATAAGTAACTCAGCTAAAAGGAAGATTTGCTCACAAAGTTTTAAACAATGATTACATGGAAGAAGTTGGTGTACAATATTGAAATACAACGCTATAAGAACACAAAGTGACATGGTCAGGGGAGTAAAGATCTATATGATGTACTTTGTTTTCCTTAATGAGGTTTTGTTTAATTGGTTGTCCTGATAAGGTTTTTAATGAGATAATTACAACAAATATCTAAATATTATGTACTCTTTTTTCTTCATTAGGTTTTTATCCTATTAGATTTTTTCTAGTAAGATTTTAATAAGGCATAATATTTATTATGGATATCTTAGGGGGAGTGTTATAAAATATTAAAAGTCATGTGAATGTCCATAACCTCTAAAAGTCTCTTAGAATTCTACATTATTTCCATAAAGTTGATATCCTCCAAAATAAAAGGTTTTCAAGGGTTTATTCTAAGTTTAATATCAATAACTTTCATGGTTTTTCTTGTGTAATTGTGTAAAATAATTCTCCTATTTATGTTATTATAACTGTTGGGTTGGTAAGGTTTATAGACGAAATATACTACATATTTTGTATCCTTAGAAATGAATAAAAATCACTCTCCCAATTTCTACCATTCACATTTCTCCCATGTTATTTCTTCTCTTAATATTTCACTTTTACTCCCACTAAAGTTATATTTTTCTTAGTTTTATAACATTAAATAATATAATTTTTATGCGCCATTAAATATATTTTGATATTTTCAATATGTATATTTTAGCAATGGCCTGAGAGCTTGGCACGGTTGCGAGGAAATGAGAATGAGAACTTGACGCCCATTATTTAGTTCTTTTTTATTTAAAATTTTTCAATAAATTAATAAAAAAAATATTAATATATTTTTATATGCTGGGGTGTGCATGGCCCAATGAACCCAATGAGCCCACCCCGGCCTGTGTCCTATTAGGTTGGAAAAATGGGCCGGTTCCTGGTTATGGGTATAGTCTTTGGTCTTATACAACCGCGGCCTGATGGGATTTTTTTTTTACTATTTTAATTAATGTTTTACAGTAACTTAAACCCAAACTCACCCTAGCCGCTGTAACCTCAAAGTCAGTCTCATCTTCTCAGCATCTCAGTCCCACCATACTCCTCTTCCTCTTGCTTGCCATCTCTGTCCTCCTTCGTCTTCTTCCGCCGAAATCAGCCACTCAGTCATGTCATTACCGCGTCTCTCAGTCTCACCATCTTCCTCTTCCTCGCTTGCCATCTCCTTCCTCCTCCGAAATCAACCACGCAGTCATGCCATCGCCAATCGCCAAAGATCAAGGCAACTCCATCGCTGCTGCTACTTCTATTTCTTGCCCCTTCATTTCTGCAAAAGCAAGACAGCACTTTATTCACTTGTTTCTTTGTTTTTCATCGGTATTTTTGCTCCAATGTCGGACGATTGCCGAAGGAAGGAAGGAATTGAAACCCGCCAGAAAACCGACCTAACCCGTTGTTGCCGGGCCTCGGTTTCGGTTTCAGCCAAACCCGGGCCCGATGTACACCTGTATAAACTTCCATCGATTCTCTTTGCAGCCCTGGCACAGAACTCAATCCAAACACTCTTGAAAGAAAATTGTTGCTGTGTTATTGCCTTCCTCCATCACAATACAAGAGCCCTATTTATACTAAGTTAGAGGGCTATGACATTAACTTGCGAAATTAAAGACAAATGGAGGTTACGGGAGTTTAGGAGCTCTTTATTCTTGGGGTTACAAAGGTTAATTGAAAAGGGTTATGGAGAGTTATGGTTTATTATGGGGTGTTATGGAGATTCTTCCGTTTCATCCTCCCTGGGTTAACTGGGACTTGCCCTCAAGTCAAACTCGACTTCGTCATCAAGGTAGGGTGACAGATCAGCAACATTGAAAGTAGCCGAAACGCCATATGCACCAGGCAATTCCACTTTGTAAGCATTGTTGTTGATCTTTTATACAATCTTGAATGGACCGTCAGCTCTAGGCGATAGCTTGGCATTGGATTGTTTAGGAAAACGTTCTTTTCTGAGATGTATCCAAACCAAGTCTCCCATATTAAAGATCTGTTGTTTCCGATGTTTGTCTCGCTGTGTCTTGAGTTTGAAATTCTACTTCTGAATTCTTTCACGAACTTGTTCATGCAACTTCTTGATTTCTTTAGCCCTTTGATCTGCATCAGAACTATACTGCTGCTTATCAAGTGAAGGGGTCAAGTCTAGTGGACTAAGGGGACGAGTACCGTAAACAACTTCAAACGGACACTTCCCAGTTGCTTGATTAACAGAATTATTATAGGCAAATTCAACTTGAGCAAGAACGAGGTCCCATTGCTTCAAATTCGTTCCCACGAAACTTCGCAGAAGATTTCCCAGAACTCTATTAATTGCTTCAGTTTGACCGTCCGTCTGTGGATGGCCAGCACTGCTAAATTGGAACTTAGTTCCCATCTTCTTCTATAACGTCCTCCAAAAGTGGCTCAGGAACTTAACATCACAATCAGAAGTAATAGTTTTTGGAATTCCATGGAGACGAACAATCTCTTTAAAGTATAAATCTGCAACTTGCACCGCATCATTAGTCTTTTGACATGGAATAAAATGGGCCATCTTCGAAAATTGATCCACAATAACCATGATGGAATCTTTTTGCCTCTGTGTTCGGGGTAAACCAAGAACAAAATCCATGCTCACATCTTCCCATGGCGCTTCTGGAACCGGCAGTGGCATGTATAATCCTGTATTTTGCCCTTTCGTCTTAGCCAAATGACATATTCGGCATCGCTGTATATGCCGATTAACATCTCGTTCAAGTCTTGGCCAATAGAAATTCTCTTTAACCAGATCAACTGTCTTGTCTGTGCCAAAATGACCAGCTAATCCTCCATCGTGAGCTTCCCAAATTAACGCCTCCCTTAAAGAACCTTGAGGAATGCATAGGGTTTTACCTCAGAATAAAAATCCATCATGTCGGTAATAATGGTGAAATGATTGATCAGCTGTAGCTTCCCACACTCCACGGAAATCAGGATCATCTTGGTACAGCTCCTTGACAAGATCAAAACCAATAACTTTGGCCTGTATTGTTGTTAGCAACACATGTCGTCGGCTAAGGGCATCAGCTACCGAGTTTAAAATCCTAGCCTTGTGCTTAATAAGAAAAGGATAAGACTGCAAGATTTCACTCCAACAGGCATGTTTTCGGCTGATCTTTTGTTGAGAATTCAAATACTTTAGAGCTTCATGATCCGAAAAGAGTATGAACTCTTTGCTCAAGAGATAGTGACTCCAATATTGCAGAGCTCGAACAATGGCATAGAGTTCTTTCTCATAAGTAGAATACCTGAGCTTGGCATCATTGAATTTCTCACTGAAAAAGGCAATGGGATGGCCTTCCTGGCTCAAGATAGCCCAAATCCCAGTGTTGGAGGCATCACAGCTAACCTCGAACACCTAATCAAAATTTGAAAGAGCTAGAACTGGAGCTTCAGTCAATCGCTTCTTTAACTCCTCAAAACTCCTTTGAGCTTACTCTGTCCACTGAAATTTGTCTCCCTTAGTGCAATCTGTGATGGGTGCAGCAATAGAGCTAAAATTTCGGATGAACCTCCTGTAGAAAGAAGCTAATCCGTGGAAGCTTCGGACTTCCTGAAGAGATCTTGGAACTGGCCAACTATTAATGGCTTCAACTTTACTTGGATCAACTCGAACACCTTCTGCAGTGATGATGTACCCCAAGAAAACAACTTCATTGGTGAGAAAGGTACACTTCTTTAGATTGGCAAAAAGCTTTTGATCTCGCAGCGCTTGCAAAACTTGCCGTAAGTGATCAAAGTGTTCTTCCTGACTCTTGCTGTAAATAAGAATGTCGTCAAAGTAAACAACAACAAATTGGCCAGTGAAGGGTCGCAATACCTGATTCATCAGGCGCATGAATGTGCTAGGGGCATTGGTTAGTCCAAAAAGGCATCACATTCCATTCATACAACCCATCTCTTGTCTTGAAGGTGGTCTTCCATTCATCTCCTGGTCGAATCCGAATTTGGTGATACCCACTACGAAGGTAAATCTTGGAAAAAATAGTGGCACCATGCAGCTGGTCGAACATGTCATCAAGCCGGGGTATCGGAAATCGATACTTGATAGTAATTTTGTTAACAGCTCGGCAATCGATGCACATTCTCCAACTTCCATCTTTCTTGGGTACTAGCAGAACAGGTACAGCACAAGGGCTAACACTTTCCTGAACCAGCCCTTTCTTCAATAGCTCTTCAACTTGTCGTTGTACTTCGGCATATTCCTGAGGACTCATCCTATAAGCAGGCTTGTTAGGAATGACTGCTCCTGGAACAAAATCAATGGCATGCTGTATGTCTCGCATGGGTGGCAACCCGGGTGGTATCTCATCAGCTATCACATCTGGAAACTTGGATAATAAGGGCATAACTGCTGGTGAGATGGTGGACTCACTGTTTGCCTCGAGTACTAGTATGAAACTCATTGTCTGGATTTCAGATTTTGTCACCTTGAACTTTTCTTTCGTCATCAAAGTCACCAATGGCTTAGCTTCTGTTGAAGCTTTACTAAATTCACTAGGCGGTAGAGGCGCTAGCTTGATCTTGACACCGTCTTTAGTGAATGAGTAGGTGTTTGTGCGTCCGTCATGCAAAGCATATCGGTCATATTGCCATGGCCTTCCCAAAAGAAGGTGGCATGCATCCATGGGAACAACATCACACAAAACATCGTCACAATATCTGTTCCCAATAGAGAAAGTAACAAGGCATTGCTTAGAAACTTTTACCTCGCTTCCAGTATTAAGCCAGTGAAGCTTGTAAGGATGCGGGTGGTCATGCGTTGGTAGCTTCAACTTCTGTACCATGTAGTCAGACACTACATTTTCACAGCTCCCACTGTCAATAATGACATTACAAACTTTGCCCTGGGCAGTGCAACGGGTGTGAAAAATGTTACGTCGTAGCCAGGGTTCTTCCTTAACTACAGCTGCATGTAGACTTCGTCTGATAACCAAAGCCTCTCCCTGATCTGCAGGCGTAATCTCCTCGTCATATACTGGTTCGGCCTCATAATATGTAGTCTCCTCTTCATCTTCGTCAGGTGCTTCATAAGCTTGCCCTTCCCTAATGGTGATAACCCTTCGAGTAGGACAGTCTGAGGCAATGTGACCAAAACCTTGGCATTTAAAGCATCGGGGTGCTTTAGATCCAGATTCCTTGACAGTATTTGCTGGAGACTTGCGTGTAGTGCTAGGCTGCGGCTTGCTTGATGAAGCGGGCTGCTGAAATTCTGCCTTTCGACCATCAAAATAACCCCTAGAGGAAGAAGGTTGATAAGAAGACCTCTTGGGCATTTGCTTTTCCACACGGATGGCTAGGCGAATCACATCATCCAAAGTCCAATATTGCTGTAGCTGGACTGGACGACTAATGTCAGTGTTTAACCCTGCAAGATAACGAGTTATCGTTTGCTCCTCCTTCTCCTGTATGTCACACTTCATCATAAGTTTTTCAAACTCTCTAGTGAATTCTTCTACAGACAAGGACCTCTGTCAAAGATTCTGCAATTGGATAAAATTATCCTGATGGTAATGCTCCGGTAGGAACTTTCTGGTGAGCTGTCGTCTCATTTTCTCCCAAGTCTCAATCTTGCGCTTTCCCTCTCGTGCTCGCTTCCTTTTGAGATTCTCCCACCATATGGAAGCATGCTTCTTGAGTTTAAGAGCGACTATCTTGACTTTCTGTCTGTCTGGAATCTCCTTGTATTCAAACACTCACTCAACTGTTTGAAGCCAATCTACAAACTCGTCTGGCTGGAGTCTTCCCTCAAATTCAGGAATGTCTACTTTGATGTCACTAGAGTGGAATGGTTGTTGTTGAGGTCGGCGGTGGTTGTCAGTGGATGACGAACTGCTGCTACCCCGAATCACCCTCTGGATTTTCTCTACGAGTTTCTAGCAAAGCTCGCTGCAATTCTACGGTAGCTTCCAATTCTTGTATTCGTCGTCTCATCCCGTCCATCGCAACGTCTTGTACATTCCTGCGTCTTGGAGGCATTTTTTTTTTCGGCCTTTTCTGTAAGGTCAGAACTTAGGCAAACAAACAATTATAAAGGAATAGGGGTGAAAAGGTAATTTTATGAAGTATAGGGGTGGAAAAAGAATTTTAGGGAAGTTTGAGGTGGAACTGTAATTCTGGAAAATATGGGGGTCAAATTGCAATTTCGAAAAGTTCAGGGGCAAAACTGAAATTTAAGGAAGTAAAGGGGTAAAAATGTAATTATGGAAAGATTATGGGCAAAAATGTAAATATGAAAAAGTTTAGGGGTCAAACTGTAAATATGAGAAGTTTGGCTGACTGGGCAGGATGACGTGGCATAATTGACACGTGGCAGACACGGGGTGGCTGAGCTGTCGCTGACTGGACAGGTCAGGATGACGTGGCAGATGATGTCATCGTCTTCAACCTCCAGCAGGCGCGTGGGTTGCGCGTGAGGAGTGTGACCGGCGCGTGGGCTGCGCGTGGACTTCAGGTGACGGCGCGTGAAGGCGCGTGGAGGGTCAGATGGCGGCGAAACTCTCCAATCTGAGGTTTTTCGGCCTTCCGAGCTTGATGGTAAGATCCGTTTGCCTGAAAAGTGGCTGGAACTTGATTCCGACGGCGGCGGTGGCGGCGGTTGCTCACTTTCAGGCGACTCGTAGACAGCTCTCTCACTCCTCGAAGCTTCTGGACACTCTCTCACCTGTCTCTGATACCAAAATGGCACAGAACTCAATCCAAACACTCTTGAAAGAAAACTGTTGCTGTGTTATTGCCTTCCTCCATCACAATACAAGAGCCCTATTTATACTAAGTTAGAGGGCTATGGCATTAACTTGCGAAATTAAAGACAAATGGAGGTTACGGGAGTTTAGGAGCTCTTTATTCTTGGGGTTACAAAGGTTAATTGAAAAGGGTTATAGAGAGTTATGGTTTATTATGGGGTGTTATGGAGATTCTTCTGTTTCATCCGTTTCAAGCCCACTTTCCACTAATTACAAGTTCTGTCTTCTTTCCCATACTCCTACCCTCTCCGAATTCATTTTTCGTTCCAGTGTCTTCCTTCCACCAAGACTCTTACCTTCTCCGAATTCATTTTTCGTTCCAATGTCTTCCTTCCAATGGCAAGTTTTTCGCTGCAAATGGGTACCACGTCTTCACCAGAAAATGAGCACCTCCTCGCCATTTCTTCCTATATAATTTCATTTTCTTTTAATATTTTAGATATTATATTGTTAATGAGCACCTCCTCACCATTTCTTTCCATATAATTTTGTTTTCTTTTAACATTTTAGATACAAATTGCTTGCCAGTCCGATGTGGTTTCGTTTTTCTCGCCATTTCTTCCTATATAATTTCATTTTCTTTTAACATTTTCGATGTAATGTTATATTGTTAATGAGCATCTCCTCGCCATTTCTTCCGATATAATTTCATTTTCTTTCAACATTTTAGATACAAATTCCTCACCATTTCTTCCGATGTAATTTCTTTTTTCTCGCCATTTCTCCCTATATAATTTCATTTTCTTTTAACATTTTTGATGTAATGTTATATTGTTAATGAGCATCTCCTCGCCATTTCTTCCGATATAATTTCATTTTCTTTCAACATTTTAGATACAAATTCCTCACCATTTCTTCCGATGTAATTTCTTTTTTCTCGCCATTTCTCCCTATATAATTTCATTTTCTTTAACATTTTAGATGTAAATGTAATGTTATGTTATATTGTTGATGAGCACCTTATCACGGGGTCATTACTCTCTCCCCGAAAAGCACCCTCAAAGGGGTGTGCAGCGCACTCGCTTATATACCTAGGACGATGTAGGACATAACAACTCCTACGGCCAATTCGTGACGCCCACGTCACGGGTGGCCCACCAAAGGGCCCACCGACTAGGCAAACCCGGGGTAGGCTCTGATACCATTTGTCACGGGGCCATTACTCTCTCCCCAAAAGTACGCTCAAAGGGGTGTGCAGCGCACCCGCTTATATGCCCAGAACATCCCCCAGATCCATCCGATGTGGGACGTAACAACCTCCTCATCATTTCTTCCGATATAATTTCATTTTCTTTTAACATTTTAGATACAAATTTCATTTTTCTCGTCATTTCTTCTGATATAATTTCATTTTCATTTAACATATGAGCACTCCCGATGTAATTTCATTTTTTCTCGCCATTTCTTCCTATATAATTTCTTGCCATTTCTTCCTATATAATTTCATTTTCTTTTAACATTTTAGATACAAATGTTATATATATTGTTAATGAGCACTTCCTCATGTAATTTCATTTATCTCGCCAATATAATTTCATTTTCTTTTAACATTTTAGATGCAATTGTTATATATGTTGTTAATGAGTACCTTCTCATGAATTTCATTTTTCTCACCATTTGTTCCAATATAATTTCTTTCATTTTTCTCGCCATTTCTTCCTATATAATTTCATTTTCTTTTAACATTTTAGATGCAAATGTTATATATATTGTTAATTGTTAATGAGCTCCTTCTCATGTAATTTCATTTTTCTCACCATTTCTTCCAATATAATTTCATTTTCGTTTAACATATGAGCACTTCCGATGTAATTTCATTTTTCTTGTCATTTCTTCCTATATAATTTCTTGCCATTTCTTCCTATATAATTTCATTTTCTTTTAACATTTTAGATACAAATGTTATATATATTGTTAATGAGCACTTCCTCATGTAATTTCATTTATCTCACCGATATAATTTCATTTTCTTTTAACATTTTAGATACAAATGTCCCGGCCACCTGGCTTCATTTTCTTTTAACATTTTAGATACAACTGTTAAGTTGTTATTATTCCAGGCCACCTGGCAACACCGATGTGTCTGTACGGCGTATTTCAGTTCATCTGAATACAGCGAACTCCTCTTCAGTTCACCTGAATACAGCCAACTCCTCTTCTTTTCTTCGAAGGTAAGATTTACGAAAATTTGTTATATGAACATTATTTTTCTAACTCATTTTGACTGATGGACAGGGTTTATAATGATACCGGCAATGAGTACGGACAACTTTGGGTGAGTACCAAATAATTTATGCGGTTGATGCGATTTGATTTATTCTTTAGGAGTTTGTGTCCCGAACCTCCCGTTTTCAGTTTTATTTACTGTTTTTATTTGTATTAGTGTTCTTTTGTTATTAGTTTTGTTTGTGTGTCTTTTGTTGGTAAAACGAAGAGTCAAGAGACTGAAAAGGAAAAAACAAACAAATCCAACGTAACAGACACTCAGTTAAACACAGTTTTGTTTGTGTGTCTAGTTGTTCGGTATTCTCCGTAGCTTATTGTTTCTGGTTGTAAACTGTGTGTGTCTAGTTGTTCGGTATTCTCTGTAGCTTATTGTTTCTGGTTGTAAACTGTATTAAATTTTCTTTTAGGTGCACTCCCGAAATGATAAGACTCCACTCATACGGATTGTTCAAGATTTGAGCTACGATTGCACGATTTTTCAGGTCAATTTTGGAGATAATCCAGAAGAGACCAATGAAATGGTAGACTCCATATCTATAGTTGATAGTTGAATTTACATATTGAATTATGAATTTCATTCTGTTTTAACTTTTGAATTATAACAGATAGAAATTTTTGAAGATGAGGAGAACCTGAGAGTTTTCTCAAAAGTTCTATTGAAGGATGGAATGGTTCATAAAGTCGAGTTTCTTCTCAGGTTTGTAAATGTTACAATTCTGATATATATATATATATATATACTTTTTTTTTTATGAAGAGCCAAAGTAAATGTTACAATTCTGATATATATATATATTTTATGAATGCAATTCTGATATTCTAACTACATGAATTTCGTTAGGGTCTTTTTTTAGTAATTCTAGAATTCCGTATATTAGATTGATTTTGTTTTTTGGTAAAAGTAGAAGGCTTTGGAGTCTAGTTTCTTATTACTTCACTTCTTACAGGCAAATGGACCATCGTATCTTCGATGTGGCATTTCTGGAGCGCCTCAGGCTTAAGATGATGGATGTACTAGTTGAGCACCATCCAGAGTTAATGAGAAGATTTGCCTTTCTGCAGCCTACCTGGGAAGTCCCGGAACCCCAAGTAATATTCGTTTAATTTTTAAATATGTTATAAATACATTGTGAATGCCTGATATGTTTGTTTATTTTATTTGCATCTTTCTTCTATCATTGGAAGGAAAAAAAAAATAAATTTACGTTTTGACCTTCTTTTTGTCAAGATTAAATCCATCATAATATTTTATGTAGAGCGGCGACTTTTCACACGTATTACATATTGGGGACGATGGTCCCTTTCGAAGGTAAAGTGTTTTAGGTGCATTTTTATAATTAACATGTTTTCTGGTTATATTATTTGTCTTACACCTTTGTATTTTAACAGTGTGCTGCACATAGAAGCTGAAGACAGAAAGGACTTCATGATCATGCTATTGGATCAACTGGATGATCTGGATCTTGATATGGATTGCACCTT
Organism: Adenanthera pavonina; assembly: GCA_026686845.1. Lineage (NCBI taxonomy): Eukaryota > Viridiplantae > Streptophyta > Magnoliopsida > Fabales > Fabaceae > Adenanthera > Adenanthera pavonina. The sequence continues at coordinate 42,582,369 of JAIVEN010000001.1, read as the reverse complement.
TTCTGAGTATATGACTAATGTAAGTTAACGTGAGATATTTTTTTTCATTAAAAAATAACATTTTTCATTAAAATAAAAAATGCAATACTTGCAATGCAGGGGATGGCCGCAAGAATTAAGGTTTTTGTGAGCAGAGATGGGTTGGCTCTGGAGCCTTGGATCGAAGAGGTAAATTTTGCTTGTATTTTTTTTAGTTTTGCTTCATTTACTTTTTTTTGTTTACTTTGATGTGATCTTGCTCCTAATTAAAAAATTCTTACTTTTGCAGGCTCTAGTATACGATCTGGAACCTTTTCTGTTTTAGGAGTCTTTGAAGTTAGGCATGGGGTGGAACTGTGGAAGGTGGATGATGTATCAAGTTCCCATTTCCCATTTTATGTTTCCTTCTAGCTTGCTGATGTTGATATACGCTTGGTTGCTACACTTGATTTTCATTTTTCTTAGGGAATAAATTGCCCTGGGTAATAAGCTAGCTTTGCCCAACCCAGCACTTACTTTTCATTCAGATATACAGATTATGTGTTGATATGCAGATTGTGTTCTGATTGATGGATATTGGTTATCCAAATTGGTTTAAAGTTGCCTCGAAAATTAGATAAATCCTCTACTGTGCTAACTAATTATTTGCCAAAGGATATGCCGTAGGATTTCCCTGTTTTCTACTTTGCTTTCATATTTTTGTTTTTTTTTTCATCAGAAATCTTTTTGTTATCTTCAACTCAAGGATTTTCTTGCATATGACGTGAAGTTTGAAATAGATATATTTGTTTTTTGCTGCCAAAAATAAACAGTGGATTAGTTTGAAAATGGCTTTCAGGAGAAAACACACATGTATATACTCTTTAATAAAAATTGTATTAATTTAGTTATAATTTTACTATATGCGTTTTAATCAAATCCTGTTAAAGTTATAATTTCTTGATAATAAAAGGTTTATACTATAATTTTATGTTTTCTCATTATCTTTATGAATAAAATTTATATATATAAATTTCTAATAATAATATAATTATGCACAATTTTTTAATGAATATAAGATTTTTATTTAAAATAATATTAAGCCTAAATTCAAGTACTATTGCTAGATTTTTATTTAAAATATAATTAATATATTATATAATTTAATCAAATATTATATGTCATCGTATTCTTACAAAAATATATTTTTATCATATTCCATAAATTCCACAAAAATTTATAAAACTAAGTATTTTCTTCCATGTGATACATAGAAAATATAATGTTTTAAAATTTTTAAAAAGTTGTTCCTTAAATATTCAAATCTCTCTGCAATAAATAAAAACGGAAAAATTACACAGAGTTCGATAAATTTATTTAAAAAATATAAAATATAAAATTTCACAATTCATGACTTTTTGAATAATACGACATCTTTTAAATCTTATATTTTATTAGGATGATGATGGTTTGTTCAAAAAAAAATTAGGATGATGATGGAAAGTCCAGATCATATTGAATCTTCTTCGAATGTAAGGGTAGCGTTGTCATTTCACATGCTGGCCCATGCCTCATGAGTTTAGACTTGAACGAATTGAAAGAATACAAATTTTTGAAGTGAAACAAGGCGGTTTCATTGGTGTTTCCTAACCTTTTTTTTTAAATAAATATATATATATATTTTAAGTCTTTCATGTTCATCACATTTTTATCGGGTTGAAAAAAATTGTGTTCCTTCTCAATCCCTTCGTCTTCTTCTCTCTGGTCAAACTCACTTTCATTTCTTTGCATTTGGGAGGTTTTCTACTTACCCAGTAAAGCATCCTAGCTAGCGATGCACGAATTGTTTCAGTAATCATTACCAACAATTTTAATATATATGATTGTATCAACATAAAAAATGGATGAAAAAATATTTAAATTGTTGGAAGTTTCTCCATGTACAATATCAGGAATTATGTTTGTTGATCTCTCATTCAAGAATTAATATTTTCAAACATTTTTTGCTATGAATTTTAAATTATTGACAATTTCTCGGTGTACAATATTGGAAGTAATGTTTGTTGGTCTCCTATCCGCATCAAGGATTAATATTTCCAAACTGCTGTCAACTAGGGCAAGACACAATTGACCATGTGTTGACTATAAATATAAATTAAATTAATTAATTTTTTTGTTTGACCAACACGTCCAGATGTCTGCCCAGATTAACATTGACATTTGATAACTAAATTATTTATTTGAAATAATAAAACACACTAAATGATTGATACATAGAAACATTATAAGCATTTTATATATGTTAATAAAAAAATTCACCTAACTGTGATGGACGGTTAAATAAATTGAATTGAAAACTTAGTATCGTAATTAAATATACAATGAATCATATTTTTCTGTTTTTTAATATTGATAGCTAATTATATAAATATGACATATAATATAGATATTATAAATAAATAAATAAACGGGTAAATAAATATGTTAGCTAATAAGGGGTGTTCAACTGTCTTGGGTTTTATGACAGGATCCTTTAAGCATATTGTCCTGGATTCAATCTCTGACCGTGTGTATGAAAAATATTTTATTAAAAAAGACAAAACATACTTTAGTGATCTCTATGCTTTGAAGGAATTAATTTTTGATTACCGGCTGGAAGATACCGTTAGTGCTCACAAAAAAGGTGTTCAACTGAACTAGTCTCCAAGCTAACCAATTAAAATTAATTAATAGTTATAATTTGTTTTTAAAAAGGTAAAATTATCGAATTAATTAGCATTTATAATTTGATTTGATCTCATCACAGTATCAAAATTGGACTAGATTCCATGCCAACCCATTAAGCCAGGAGAGACTAGGCTATTAGGTGGGCTAAATAACAAATAGCTAACATATTTTTTAATAGAAAATCATGTATTTTATTGATAACTAATTATATAAATGTTATAACTAATATAGATAATATTAAATAAACGGGTGAATGAATATGCTAGCTAATTGTTTAATTAAGGTGCTTAACCAATATAGTAGCTTGGTAGGTCCGGTCCAACATGACTTTAGGGTGGCTGAAGACCAATCTAAGTTTGACATTGGGTCGGACCAAATCAAATTAGAAATATTAATTAATTAGATAATCATATTTTTCTAAATTATATAAACAAATAAAATGCTGTTATTTATGGATTTTTTTGAATTGAGGTGATAATTATCATCACAATTTTGTGTATATTAATTGAATTGGTATGATATTTATAATTAATATTTATTATTATCATATATATATATATATAACTAAATAAGTTTTCATCTATTATATATATAAAAGTAGGGTTTAAAGCTGAAATCCTGTTGTGCCGTCTCAACATCAACAACCAAAAGGGAAATTCTGGTGTAGACTCTTGATATGACAGCTGATGTGTGTCACTATTCTCCATTCAATTAGGTGATTATTCCATATCAATGTGATTTACCTTAAATGTATGAATTTAATAATGTTTTTACCATTTTTTTGTGATGAATATTATGACTGGTTATAATCTCATGATCCTCTGTGATTTATTTTGGTTTTGTTGATCTTAAAATTTAAAAATGAAAAGGTGGTCAAAAGAAGTTTATATATGAAATTGCTACATGTTCAACTATAATTTGTTTGTTATTGTCAATATATATTTTTTAAACTTGTCTTATTTTATTAATTTTTTTTTAAAAAAAATTGGCTCACCGTATTATTAATTTTTTTAAAGTCCTTTATATTTCCAAAATGATGTAAAAAAATAGTTCACTAGACCATAAAATCATTATGAAATCTGACATGTTTACCATTTTTAACTCGAATACGCGTATGCTTATATAACATTGTTTTATATGGTATACTTTTAGTAATGGTAGAAAGTCATATTGCTACTAACTATTTCATATATAAGTATTTATTTGATTTTTAGTGTTATATGTAATTTTTCAAAATTTTTTTGCCATATTACTATGATTAGTCGAACATTTTATAGAGTTAATGTGATTTTATAAAATGGTTTCTTTACTAGAATTTTCCTTCAATTCAGTAATTGGTCATTAGTATTGTCTTTATATTGTATTTCAAATTCAAATATGTTTTAATATTGGCCGCCGTTAACGCTGTTTAATTTATCGTTTTGTCTATTTGAAAAAGGTGTCAATCAATTTGTGTTAAATGGCTATTTAAATCTATTGATTAATTGATTGATCTACTCATGCTTATAAATTCACCATCGTTTTGCTGATTGCCGTATCACTTTCATTTGTTATCGATTGTATATTGTGACCAGGATTCGTTATGTTCTTCCTCATGGCGAAGAAGGCTGTTGAACTCCGATATTGCGGTACTTCTCTTCCATGCTTTATAGACATTTCTTGACTAACGCAATATTAAGGCAACGCAGAACTCTAAATGGATGACTGGGATCCAAGGTTGATTATCTCCGTGCATATCTCCATGTTATGGTATTATTCTTCCATGCTTTATCAATGTTAATTTCTTGATTGTGCCTATTTCTTTAATTCTATATCTACTCCAACATTTAATCATGATTTATTATCCTTATCTATATTCCCAACAGACTCAGTAAAATTTTGTATTTCCAACATTCATCATGAGGTCTAAATCGTGGGAGAAGATTATGTGTTGGAAATTTCAAATACCACCTATCACTTTGTGTATGAATATCCAAATCGTGGTAGATGATCAGGTCCGTTAAAGTTTTTAACTTTTTAAATTTATCATCGCATGGTGTAATTTCAAGAGGCATAATGCTCGGTGAAAATTTTTAATAAATTTGATTTAATTTTGTATATCCACTGCTATGTATAGCAGAAGACTATGTGTTTAACGGTACTGTGTCAAACACTTTTATTTTATATATGCTACTTTTATGGGCAGTGATGTGTCATCGATCGATATGGTTAATGGAATAAATGCATTGAAATTCAGAGTAATACATGATGCATTATGTTCTCCCATCAATTATGCTTTGTCAAAATTATATTCAAGAATTATAATTTGATGGGTTAATTTAAAATTAAACTTAAATTGTTGAATGCGAAAGTATAAAATCTAAATTTGATTAATTTTGAAAATTTATCATTTATATTCTTTAGTTATATGCTTATTTGATTTCCAATCAAATCGAGCGTTGATTTAGGATATATCTTGAATCATATTATTTGAAATTCATTCATGTGATCATTTGTCTATGACAAACAAATGGGTATTACGGGCAAATAGTTAAAATTTTAGTAATTAATTCTCATTAATAAGAATTTAGGCCAAATTTTAAATAAAAAAGAATTAAAATTAATTCTTAAACCATGTAGGGTCAACTAGCATAATGCAGTGGCCAAAAATTAAAAACTTCGAAGAATTAGACTCTAGAAGTTTTGAAATGGAATTATATTCTAATATTCTATTTGTATTAATTGCCTTATTATTATTTTTTTGCAAAAAAAATTTATAACAATTTATTTAAATTTCATACTCTATTAGTATACCAATTGATTGTCATCCGATATACGTTTTAAATATAAAAATACTACTAAATTTGAAATAGAAGTCTAATTCTTATATTCCATTTTCATTATAATTTTTTAATTGAATTATGAAATGGCAATAAGAGGCTAGAAGATTATTAAATTTAGATATTTTAGCCTCAACATACTGAGATAATTGAATTTTCTTTTCTAATTCCTATCTTTTTTCTTTAATGTCACCATACTTTTATTCTTTTTGGATTCAATTTTGTGTGCTTCACTTGGCTTATATTTGGTATTAAGAAAGATACAAAATCCAATTATATGATTGAAAAATCAAAGCTTTTGATCAAGTTCTTCTAAATTTCCGTTGGGTTTAAATTTTGAGTTCCTTGTATATATAATTAAATCGAATAGTTATTCTTTTGCATTGAGGTCATTTAGAGAATATATTTAGGGAATGTTATGGTTTCTGTTGATACAGCTTTTTTTGTTTTTGTACTAATATCTCTTTAATTTTTCTCACATTCTCAAGAAAAATTCTTAGCTAAAATAATGAACTTCATCTGGTATATATTAACAAGATGAAATAAATCAATTGTGATACAATATGTACTTGACATTTTGTCATTTGCTTCATACCTCTTAGCTTTTGGTTTCTTCGTGGGTTTTCAATATCTGTTTCAATGTCCATTAGAATTAAAAAAAACTTAAGTATTTAAACTTTTATAATAAGGGCCCCTTGTTATAGGGGGAGTAAATGAGGGAAGTTAAACTTGTCAGAAAATGAATTATTTAGTCTTGCTGAGTTTCCAAAACCTTTCAAGTTCTAGAAAAGTTAAGCCTCATGGTAGAAAGTTCTACTTCCCAAACCTTTTTAATTTTTTATAATTATTTTTTAAATAAATTTCTAACTTCTTAATCATTTTTCAAATTAGAAATGTTGTTTATTTTTGCCTTTAACAATATAATATAATATATTTATTTAGAAAATTAATTTGAACTTCCTAGGAAGTAAAACATGAAACAAGTAAATTATATGTAATATTTCTGGGAAGTTTACTTTCAAAGAACTTACTTGCCGATAAATATAAGCCTTTAACATACTTTATTCAAGTCGAAGTGTATTTTTCATATATTATTTATTTTATAACTAACTTTTTCTATTAATTTTGTTAACTTTTTTTTTAAATTTAAAATTTTCATGTTTTGATATGATTTTCTAAAAGCACATTAAGTATAAGTTTTATATTAAAAGATATTAGCTATATTAATTCAAATTTCATTTGATGTTAATTGCTTTATTTTAATTTTTTAACAAAAAAATTATAGCATCTTATTTGAATTTCATACTCTATTAATGTGGCAAGTGATTATCATTTTATATACATTTTGAAGATAAAAAATATTCAATTTCATATATTCTACTTTTCCATTGTTTAATTTTTATTTATTTTCTTGGGCTTTTCTCTTATTTGTGTCTGTAAGTAGGTGTAAAAGTTGAGATCTCAATAATTTTGAAAGAATAGAGAGCCACATCAATATTAAGATGCGGTAGACATACAAATTATTTCTTGGACAAGACTTTTTCTCATTTTCTAGGTCTTATTGTGGGCTTTTCTTCCAATATTAACGTTTTTCTTTCATTCTCGAGCAGATCACGGAAAAAGCAAATAAAGAATCCCAAGTATTTTGAATAAAGCACATGAGCAGTAGAAAGATCTTTACATGGGCATGTGAAGAATAAATATAATATTTCGAGTGTTTTAAATTCAATAATCTTAGCCACGATCTTTTATATGAGGCTGTTCACATGTTTCGTCATTTAGTCGTCAGTGTTTTTAACACTTGTGAAGTAATTAGCATGGAGGCATGAACATGAATGTATTTAAATTGTGCAATTTAATAAAAAATTAGCTGAAACTAATTACTCTATCTCTGTGGTTACATCACTGTAAGAGCAAAATATTCTTTTTTTTAACTTTTTGTTCACATGAAAAATCGGGAATTATCATGTAAAATTCATTGCTTCACCTTCACATCAGTGATTATTTTTATCTAATTATTTTGGTTCCATTTGTTAAGCATAATTCAATAATATAATTTTTTTTTATTTTAGCCAACAAATTTTCTTTTGAATAAAAACAATGCATACAATACAATTCGAAATAAACTGTCTACATTTAATATTAAGTAAAAACAATTTGAATGTAGAATCCGCTACTTGATATTGATCATTAACTTTTGAGTTAATCAGATAATTTATTACAATATTAAATTACTCTCTAAAAAAATTTAGCAAAACACTATCACTAAAATAAATCTCCTTTTATCTATAATTTATATTGTGATTTTATAAATTTATTTTAATATTATGTGAGTATTGCGAAAAAAGTCAGTTATTTTAAGCTCTCACGAAATGCCACTTTAGGATTTTTCAAAAAAAAAAAAAATCATTTCCATAGAGTTGAAATTATTAAGGGGGCCGCGGGGGGACACCCTTACACAGTCCTTTGAATTTGTCTCTATTTCCATGTTTTGAATCTTTTGATTGGTTATTAGTTATAAAATTATTGTTTTAAATTCGGATCTAGATGTAAAATCTATATTACTATCTAAGTGCATTTTTTGAGTTGATTGATATTATATAATTAATTTCATAATTTGATTCAACCAAACATTCAATTTCTCATACCACAACTAATTTGAAAATCAAGTTATAAATTCAAAATAAGCAAATTGTAAATTTTAAAAAAGAAGTCACAAATTATGAGAACAATTTATAGTAATGAAAGTATGGAAATAGGAACAATTCATAATAAAAATATAAAAGTAGAATTAAAAATTTAGAGTAATCAAGTTGTAAATTCTAAAAGGAATCTACAAACTATTAATAGTAAAATTTGGAAACCAAATTATAAATTCATAGCAAATAAGCTGCAAATTTTGAAAAATAGAAAGGTTGCAAACCATTAATTTGTTGCTGTTAAACCAAGTGTTGATTAACAGCAGCAAATCAATGGTTTGCTCTGCAGGAGCACAAATAAGCTGCAAATTTTGGAAAATCAAGAAGCTACACATTGAACAATAACCACAATAGGAGCATTTTCATTAGTTGACACATGCTTAATAATGTCCTCTGCGAATGATCCCCACAAAGTGCCAATAAGCATCACATTGCTGCCAACATAACTTGTTAGTGAATCACATTGGATGCATCAAAAAACAAATTGCACATATCAGTGGGCACGTTCTCCTGATCCTCCAACTGAATCTCTAGTCGTTTTTGCACCTTGCCATCCTGGTTTAATTTCTCCATCTCACCAAATGCGGATAGCTTGCCGATAACGTCTGCGCACAACAAAATCAAATATGGAAATACACAAAGTACAATTAACCCCACAACCATTTGATAAGGAAAAATAAAAAAATATATTACCGATTAAATAATCCTCATTTGCTTTCTTGGAAAGAAAGTATGGGAATGGGGCAAACACAAATCCGTATAGAATGGTAGAATGTTCATCTGCAGTTGTGCCGACACAAATCCATAGCAAGGTCGAGTCTGCTGATTGTTATTACATACAACCCTACCATATTTATAGACAATCAAAAGGTGAGGCGGATAATTGATTTGCCATTGTTATATACATCAAAACACGTACATACATGATTTTGAATCGGATTAAGTATCAAATATTAAAATTGACATTTCCGTTTCATAATATCATTTGCATTATGATTGAAATATAATTAACATTATTCAATAGCACCGAGTATGGGATAACCTTAACGGAAATAATATATTGAATTAACAGATTCAGCACCCTATTTAAGCACGTCATCTAAAATTGAATTTTTCCCAATTGTGAAAAAGTTAAAAAAATAAATGAATAAATAAAAAACAGTTTTTAACTCACAAAGTGCGAATATCCCGCATTATTAATTATAAATGGGCACAAAACTATCATATCCCAATATTTGGTATAAATATTTTGAAGTTCACAATAAAATTAGTTTTTCATATATAAACTGAATCCATCAACCGATCAACGCCGGAAATTGGAGATGCGTAATAATGCACCAACATAACATTATAAGCAACATTTGGAGCTGCCACACATGGCATGAGAATATGGATTTCCAATTTTCCATAGCAAAACAACTCGCTGATATGTGGCGCTATAGTCTTCCCCCGGATCCACCACCTTTCATATGGATAACAGATGGGTTTAATCAGCAGTATCTCGGACATTCTTGGTTTCTTCATTGGAATTCCTCTTGGTTGGGTTTTTCCTCCTAGTTTACTCTAAACCCAAGGAAGTGAAGGTAACTTTCATGTGTATATATCCGATTCCGACCCAATGCTGATGCAGTTCTTGTGATCAGTGAGACGGAAACTGAAATTGGGTGTTCGTTTGTTTGCAAGAACTTCTTTCCGAAATTCCTGTGTGCATGAAGAGCCCTGATTATGAACGAGTTAGTATAGCCCTGCAATTTATGTAGATTTTTTTTATTATTATTGTGTAATTTTACATACAGACCTTATGATATTGTGCTTGATTACGCAGGTAGTCTGGATGAACAAACTTTTATTATATATTTGGCCTTCACTTGACAAGGCACTTCTGTTATTCGTATGGGAAAATTTATCCTCTAATTGATTTGTTCTTCACTGGGCTTTCTCTTTTTCAACGTATAGGCAATATGTCGTATGATTGAAGGCACGGCAAAACCAATATTTAAAAAATATATAGGGAAGTATCAGATTAAAGCCATTGAATTTGAGACGTTAAGCCTGGGTACTCTTCTCCTACATTATGCGGTAAGTGTTTCCTTGTTGTGTAAGATTTGCAAGCAAGTCTTAAAATTTGGTTTATGTGTGCTACCATTTGTCTTGCTATTCAGTTCCAACCTAGAAATGCTCCATGATATATTCTCCACTTCCACCAGTGGAGATTGCACCCATATCAGAACATGGTCACCTGGAATGGTTTTCACCTTGGTACATCCGAGTGAAGATGGTCATATCACATGGCATGTATATAAACGTAGATAGGGATTTTGTAGATGGTCATATCACATGGCATGCATATAAATATAGCTAATCAAAGTGATGCATTTTTGGTGCTGAAAAACAAGAGATGGCTTTAGTAAATAATTAGGGGATGCCAATGGTAACTCACGAGTAATCTCATTGAAGCATAAATTTTCTGCCACGAGAATTCTTCTTTGAATTTATTTACTCATCACATTTTGCACAAATTGGAGGACTACGAATGTTTAGTCTGAGTTGAATCCTTAACTGGTATAGCTGCACTTTGGAGAGCACAGCACACACGAAAGTGCTGATGAAAAATCCAGCAGTTTGTATATTTTTCTTCCCATGTATTATTTTCTAATGAAAAAGATGGTTGGCAGAAATTTTACAAATCATTTTTTTTTTATTGCTCATCACTTCTCTTTTCACAGGCTAAGATGTACGAAAATCTAGCATCATATTTAGTAGTTTTTGACTGTCCACTTTGTGAGTCTGCAGGTATTAAAGTGTTCGGATCACAGTTCAGGTCAGATCATCGTCCAGACACAAATCGTAAATGGTAACGTTTAGTTTAGCTTCTACAAAAATTGATGCCATTCTTCCCGGAACTGATAATGCTTCCCCACAGGTGGTAGACTTACAAATATTTGCAGCACCATGGATAACTTTAAAGCCTTCAGTGCCAACATTTCCATGTTTTGCCAACATTATCGTATCTTTATTGGAGAAGGTAAAGGAAACATTATCATCAAACGTTGTTTCACATCTTGCCTTAAACTAATGCATATGGTCAGTGAGAATTTCAGTTATCTATTATAATTATTTAATTTGATATGCAGCCACATGTAGATTTCAGGATGAAAATATCAGGAGGGGACATCTTGTCAATACCTGGCCTTTATAGATATGTTCAGGTGCTCTCCTGGTAATTACTTTTGCTGATGGAGGTTACTTTTTCCACTAAATTGTCTAAAGCCCCTCGCACATAGTACTACAACGGGTGAACCACCAATATTATGCTCATGTTCTTCATGTTTTGTTACTCTCGGTTGCTCTCTGTGATTCTTTTGTTCTAGGCACTTTCCATAATTCTAGTTCCCACGAGAGTTCTTAATAATTAGACATGGAAGACCGACTGCTTTAGTTGTTTGCAGGAAACAATCAAAAAACAAGTTGCAAGCCTCTATCTCTGGCCTTAAACTCTTGAAATTCCTATTCTTGATGAAGCATCGTAGGTTTATATGTAATGATAGCTTTAATATGTGCTTCAATAATAGCTTTCTGCAGTCTAAAAGCCCTATATATCTTCATTCTGCACCTTAGGAAAACATAGGGAAACACATGAATTACGAGCCCTGCTCCTTTTCTAATGCCTAAGAAAGTGACGTAGTTGAGTTTAAGACCGTGTCATTTTTCTTTTTATTTGGTGATGTTATGCAGTTGTCAAAGGTTGGAGGAACTGTGTTGAATTGCTAGCATATATCTTTATTAGAAAAATGTTGCATTACAAAAAACAGTTTTCAATATAGTAACAGTAGTGTACTAGTTTTTTAGGTTAAAATACACCCCAAATTGCCAAGTTTTAATTTCAGAACTTAATGTTCACTCTTTGAACAACTATGGCTTTTCTTTAAAGAAAATGTCCTAATGCTTCTTCCACATTCCTGTAGGGTGGCAATAAAGGAGCCTGTAGGGATACTACATGTGAATGTGGTTAGGGCGCTAGAGCTTTTGGAGATGGATGTGTTGGGAACTTCTGATCCATATGTTGAACTCGGCCTTTCTGGGGACAAGCTTCCGGCGAAGAAAACCACCATCAAGAGGAAGAACTTGAATCCCGAGTGGAATGAGAAGTTCAAGCTTGTTGTGACCCTGAATCTCATGTTCTCCAACTGCAAGTCTATGACTGGGATAAGGTTTTCCTGATCTTTCATCTCCTTAGAAAGTATCACAGTTCAAATTATTTCTCTGTTTACATAAGTAATTATAACCAACTGAATGCAATCACCTTCCAGAAAGATGGTGACCCTGGAATCTTATCCAGGGGAAACTCGGGAGTGATTTCAGATTATCACCGGACTGAACATTCTTATTCAATCTGGTTATCTTTCATTTTCATTCAGCCTGCTACAAAACAAAAAACAACTGCATTTACTTCATATCTGCTTATAAACTATTTCTTTCATAGAATGTTGGCTCTGGCAAAACATTGTATTGGAGTCTCCATATTCTCATGATGCATTACCTATCCATGTTCCTCACTGATAGCTCATGATGCACCCTTCATTGAATTATTGATAGGTTGATGACAGGCTTGGGATGCAGTTAATCCCACTTAAGCTGTTAAAGCCTTATGAGAGGAAGGAATTTACACTTGATTTACTCAAGGACACAACTGTCTCAGAGCCTCCAAATAAGAAGCCAAGAGGTCAAATTGTGGTGGATCTTACTTTTGCTCCTTTCAGAGAAGACAGTATCAAATTTGGTGGGCATCTGGAAGGTGGGATTGATAGAGAAGCTGATGAAGAGGTCCAAGGGGCAGGTTTGCTTTCAGTTCTGATACAGGAGGCTGAACATGTTGAGGGTAAGAGCCACAGCAATCCATATGCTCTGGTTTTCTTTAGAGGGGAAAAGAAAAGGACGACGGTAAACATGCATGGATTTAAGACATGAACAAAATCAAAAGATTTCTTGTACTACCCACAAATTTTAAGATCTCACATTTGTGATCTTTTCAGTTATATCAATTTCTTTATAACCTTTTATTGTCACATCATACGTGAAAATCTTAAATATTGTAGTATCTTCTACTAAACGTGAGAGATATCATTGTACTAAATGGTTCCATAATGTGTTACGAGTCTCGATTTGCTATGAAATTGGTGGGTTATAACATAGTATAGAATTTATGGATATGGAGGAAAATGAGTTATCTTTATGGTACATAATGTTTTGCAATCTTGTATTTTAATCAATAGAAGTTTACAAAATGCTTTAATAGACCAAACTGATCACTATTATTCATGTAAGTATGCTATAATATGTGTGAACACCCCATTTTGTCCGGATAAAAACATAAATAAAACAAAAAATTGAAAAATGAAAGAAAAATAAAATTCCCTTTTATGTAAGAAAATTAGTAATTATCATCTAATTTCAAGAAAATGCAAATCTTCCAAAATTAAAAAAAAAAAAAAACAAAACAAAAAAATCAAATCACTATCCAGATCCAATTTCCTTTTTAAGATTTCCAAAAATCCTATCTTTTAAAAAATAAAAAATAAAAAAAACAAAACAAAACAAAAGAAAAATCCCATCCCTTTATTCTTATTTTATCCAATCTCTCCCATTTAAGATTTGAAAAAAACAAAAAAACTTCTGATTATAACAAAGATGATAAAAAAAAAGTATTAATTAATAAAAAAAAAGGGGACTAATTGATGGGGCTTAAAACACTGGGCTGAAATGCTGAGGGCCCAGCATTTCAGCTCATATTCCACCCTGAGCCCTAATTAGGGTTCAGATGCGTGTGAGACCGAGAAGGAGGAGGGAGACCCACGCGAGGACTGAGAAAGAAAAGAACGAAAAGATAAAAGCAGAGAGGGAGATGCGTGAACTGGAAAAAGAAGTAGGAGAGGCAGACTGAACAAGAAAGGAAGGGGGCGTGGAGACAGAAAAAAGCGGCAGAGGAGGCGTGCATTAAACGAAAATGGGGAGAAAAACGAAGGGAAGCCGAGCACTGAGGAAAGGGGGAAAATAAAATGAAGGAGGCCGAGGACTCGCGAGAGGGGGTTTGAGGCGAAACAGGGGACCCGAAATAGAGGGGAGCAGAGGCAGCTACGAAAAGCTGAGGACGCGGAAAAAACAGAAGGAGCCGTGCAAGGAAGGTGAAGCAGAGGGGGCCGAGCACGATGGAAGGAAAAGAGAGGGAGCTGCGAGGCAGTAGTGAGGACGAAGAGGGAAGCCGCGGATGAAGAAAGTAGAGGGGAACCGAGCAAAAAACACAATCCAAGAGAAGAGCGCGTGAACCGAGGGAGGAGGGAGACTGGACCGAGGGAAGTTGGAGGCACCCGAAAAAGAGAGGAGGTGAAGCTGAGCACGAGAGAGGAGACCAGGCCGAATCACAGTAGGAGGAATCACGAGAACGAAGTCTGAAGGCCAAATTCATGTGGCGAGGAACACCGAGAATGCAGAAGCAGTCGGAAAACTGGTTGACTGAGGCTTTGGATTGAGCCCGAGAGAGTTGAACCGAAAGCAAAGCAAAGGAAGGTTCAGACGAGAAGCCGAGAGAGCCGCGAGGAAGAAAGACAAACCAGAGGGACCGGCCGTGAGGTGCAAAAAGAGATCGAGGAGGCTCGGGCAGGAAAGGCACAGAGGGGAGTTGCGAGACAGTGGTGAGGAACGGAGAGGAATCACCCAAGACGCTGGCGGAGCTGGAAAGCAGGTAACGGGGTTGTTTGATTAGGTCAAATTTCCTTTCCCAAATCATAAATCTCACCACGTTCTGTAGTTAACGATGCCCCTCAGATTATGTTGGCTTCATGAAAAACTCTTGTTTAGCCTGTTTATTGCTGAAACTCTATTGTTGGCTATTAGAAAATTAATGAGATGTGGCCAACAAGTTCGCATATGGTGTGGGAATGGTACTGCAGTCTGGAGAATGCTTGGGCTCTATGCCAATGATCGCTAGAGTTGTGTTTTTAGTCATGAATTCTTCTAGTTTTGACGCTAATGGTCACCGGATGGAATTTTAATATTAACCTTGGCCTGGACAATTGATTAGTTCCTAGGAAACACTTTTTATACAGCTACATGGCCAATGTAAATCCAGTTCCATGTGATTCATGACAGGAAAGCTTGTAGGCTTAATTGTTGTGATATTGTTCTGGATATTTCATTCTCTTAAATGCGGAATGCAAGATTTTTCTAGCATGGATAGATTTTATAAGGAACTTTGATTGTCTGGACACTAACTTTGCATTGTCGAAGTAGAGTTATTTGTCTTTGGCCTCTGTTCATGTTTTCTCGTCCTCCTTTAGAAAATCCTGAGAGCTCCAATGGTAACCGGTTTGGGCTGCTCATTGAACTTCTTGAATAAAAGTAATAATAATAATTATGATCTATTTATAAACAAGAGGCCCTGAATTTAGTCCAAAAAGTTTACCTTACTTAGGTGTATGTCAGCTAGAAGATGTATGTCCAAATGTATTAAATGTTTTGATATTATTTAGCCCCTGTGGGAGACACCAGGGCTTCTTTTCAGCATGTGATTTTTGTTCTTTTCAAGGTATTATTTGGGTTTTTGTTCCGAGTTTTCTGATAAATCCCCCTCCCCTTTTATTCCCTTGCGAGCCCATGGGAGCGTGAGATCAAGCTTGAAAAGAGTGAGTCGTCATCATCACTGACAAGGGAGGAACACCAAGGCAAGCATGGGAGCATCAAGCCAAGCATGGAAAATGGAAGCTATCAACTCGAGACAAAAGGGAAGACATGAGAGTTTGCATCTAATCATCTTATGTTTGTGTCTAAGTTGTTTGAGTTTACACAGTAACACATCATCACAGAATCATACTTGTTTGTAAATATTTGGCATAATGTGTATTTTTATTTAAAAAATTGGTCACGGAGGTTTCTAGAACTTTCGCAAGCCCCTAAAATAATCGCACCGTGTAAACCTAAGGGGCTACCTGAGTGTATTATAAAAATATGTTTATAATTAGTCCCAATGACCTTTCCTTTCAAAATACCTTTTTCTCATAAAAAGTAAATAAGACAATAAAATAATAAAATAAATAAATAATTGATTGGCTCATATAACTACACCACGTGAGTTTTAAGAACTCACGTAAGTATTTAAGTTTACTAAGTTATCGCGTGAGATTGCGAATTCACGTAGATATATTAGTTAAATGACTCTTGCTAAGAAAATAATTATATTTCAAAAAAATAAATTATGATATCTTAACTGGTTTTTTCCCCAATTTTATCTAAAAATATATAATAAAATTTTCTTTTGAAAAAATATAGTAGTATTTTCTAAATTTTTGCTTTAAATGTACAATAAAACCTTTATACCACGAGGTTTATAACTTCTGCAGATAATTAAGAGATTGATTTATTGGGCACGACTGCGAGTTTGCAATAGATAGATTTGTTTTTCTCTTTAAAAGAAGAATTTTCAAAAATACAAAAAATGAGGATTTTTCAAAAATCAAAAAATCAAATAAAAGCACTTTCAAGAATTAAAGAAAAATAAAAGAAAAATGTTTTCAAACAAAATAAAATAAGAGTAAGTGAACGGAATTAAATTATTTTTTGCAAATTAAAACACACTAATTCAATCTCAGAAAATTGTTTTGTTTGCGAAAAGTTAAATTATTTTCAAATAACTTTCTCTTATCACAAAAATTTTATGATTAAAAAAATATTAACCACTGACACGCATTTCTAGTCCCAAACTACGTGGACTTTGATCCCCATCGCAGGGTACGTAGGCCTCAGATTCTGATCCTGGGTCAAGTCCACCTTTATAAATAAATAAATATTTTCTGATTTATTTGGTATTTTTTCCCTTAATTTAATTAATGTTTCCCAATCTATTCTCTCAATTCATTTTCCTTATTTTGCTTAAATATCCTCAATTTTTATTCAATTTATTTTCTCTATTTTATTTTCCAAGTTTTCCAAATTTTCCTAATCTCTTTCTTTTTCTACCCTTTTTTTTTGCATGTAAATAATAAAAAGAAAAACCAAAATATATTTAAAGCCATATTAAATTACACAGTCAATGTAAGGTAACCGTTCTTAGGAACGGGTGTTGTGGGGTGCCTAACACCTTCTCTACACACAATCGACTCCCAAATCTAACTCCACTTACGTAGACCATCCTTTTCCTCTTTAATTCGGTTTTCCAAGATTTTTCCTTAAAATTTTGATGGCGACTCCTCACAAGTCGGTTTTCACTTGAAAATCCGATTTGTTCTCATTTTTCCTTTCGTCGCATTTTTCCGGGTGCGACAATATGGATTAGTGTAAATTTTACTTCTAGCATATTGACGTGTTAAATAATGATTATTTAGTTTATTATTTATTTAAAGCTTTTCTACCAGAATTTTTCTTTTTGAAAGTTACCCATCAACGAAATTTTACAGATGATAAAGAAAACCCGTGACCCAAGGTGGAATGAAGAATTTGAATTCATGCTTGAGGAGCCTCCTTTCCATGAGAAGATACACATTGGAGTAATGAGTAAGAGGACCTTCTTCAGAGTTTTCTGTCCAAGGTATTATTTATTATTAGTTTTTTGTACGCTATTAGTCTTTTATTTTTCTAACAATTATCTAGTATTCTGCCAACTATTTCGAATTCAAGCAGTGTCAGGCTCCAAATAGGAGATGGTTATCTCAACATTGTTTTTTTTCCATATAGAAGGCATGAACTTGAAACTTGATTTAAGAAGAATTGAATCCCTTTGTCCGGAGTCTTTAATGTACTTTCTATGCTGCCCCCTAAAGCTCTCTCCTCTGGTGGACCCCCCTTCTCTCTCTCTCTCTCTCGTTTCAATTTTTTGTCTTGGTTTTTCAGAGTGCAGCAGAGAAAGAAGCAAATACTCTGAATTCCTTCCATTCAACCAAACCATCATTGATCTTTTTATTTTTCTTTTAAACTTGTGATATGAATATGATGTTCATTGAAGGTGCTGTGTTGAAATGCAGGAATCATTGGGGCATGTGGAGATGAGTCTAAATGATGTAGTGCACAATGAGCGCATCAATGATAAATATCAAATCAAGGAATGGAGTGATCCATGTTGAGACCAGATGGAAGGTGTCTCTTGACTTGTTTGCACTATTGCCAATGAAATAGGAGTCCTGAGGCCGGTGAGTTGGGATTTTCATTTTCTATCATCCAGTCCTTTCCTCATGCTGATTTGTTGGTGCCACCAGTTATGATTGTTTAGGTTTGAATGTGCCGAGGCTTCAATAATGGGTTAAGATTTATTCAGATTTGCTATAGGCCAAGATTTGTTTATGCAAATATTTTGTGTTGGTGGCAAGATTTGTGAAATTTGTTGAGATTTCTAATGGGTTAAGATCTGTTTATACAAGGCTTCCGTATTGGGTTCAAGATTTATTGAAATTTGTTTAGATTTGCTATGGGCCAGATGCTTCTTTGATTATTATTATTATTTTTTTTTAAATTTCAGATTCGGATTTTACAATAGAGGGAAGAAGTAAAGAAATTGTCTCCACGTTGTCATGGTCTTGCTCATAATATTTTTTCAATTTCGTTTTTGTTTTTTGATTAGATATAAAAAATAAAATTATTTACTCTCATTTCCCTGTCATATTACAGTTTTGAATTCGTAGTCTTTGGCAGTTGGAGTTATAAATTGTGTGGTTAGTTAAAGGAAAAGTTTCAGGATAGATAAATAAAATTGTAAATAAAAAGATGAGAGTATTGTTTTGGTTTGCTATTTACCTTCCACAAGTATAATATTATCTGTACCTATTACTTTCTTCTCATCAATTGTATTATTGTATTGGCTTGCTGTTTAGTGCCTTCCGTGTCGTTCCAATTTATGCTCTCTTACTGAAGACCCCGGGGGCACCTTGTATATTCTAAAGATTGACAGTATGACCATATAACAGTTTCAGGATTTTTTTTTTTCTCCGTTGGAAAGTGATCATGTGCTTCGTAGGTTGCATCAGGTATGTATGACTGTGCTTGATCTTTGGGGAAAAAAAAATATCCTTTTGTATAACTTTATAGGTTTCACATATTTGTGATGATAATTTTTTGTTTGTGCCCTTGCTATGAAAAAACAGAGTGGTTGCAAATGGGTCAAGTTTATGCTATGTTGCATTTCAAAGACACATGCTTTGTAAAATTAATTCAAGTACAAAAAGTTATGAGCCATAAGTATGCGTCCATAATTAAGTAGATTCATACTAAACATGACCATCTTAAATGCCTATCCTGTACTTGGTATCCTGAATTATAGTATCTCGTACTCTTTCTATTATTTTTATATAAATTCTCCCCCTATTTTGCTATTGAAGATTGTAATATGCAGATACTGGTATGTCTTCTGCAATGGCTGAAATAGATATTGAAGCCTCAAAGTAGACACTTTTGTGCCCAACAACAGTGTTTCTACTCACAACAGGTTAGTCTTGCTTCTCTAATAAAAGCAGTTCCCTAATTAGTTACCCTTCCATTTCAGGTTATTATTATGGTGCATCTGTTTGCAATTTTCTCCTTTCTCAACACAGGTGGGAGAAGTATGTCTCAGCTTGATTGGACATCAAGAATCGTTTGATGTAGAAAGGGAACTTGATTTGAAAGGTAACTAACATATTTACTATCCCTTTATTGCCATTCTACCTAGAGAAGTCTTAGTATATCTGAGCTTTGGAAATCAATTTTTTAATTAGTTTTTGTGGATGCAACTCAATCATGTAGGATGTATTTTTAAGGTGCTGGTAAACATATTGGACTAAAGAGTTTAATAGTTTTAAAGTAGAGGATTAAATTTACAGGCAATGTTACTCTCTTCAATGTTATTATTTTGTTCAGGATATCATTCTCTTAGATGGTTCATTTAGTCTTCATGTTTGTGCTTTGAATTATTTTTTGTGGATTGTAGTGTGGCACTTGAATTGGTTTTAGAAGTAAGGTTAACGTTTTGTACACACCCACTGTTTAAAAGAAAGGGATTGAAAATTATTGTGGGTGCAAAAATAAAATTATCTTTTGTGATGCATCTGTTTATTTGATGATTTTCTAAAAGGTGAGTTATCTCCAAATGACAGGGAAAAATAGTGGAGAATGATATATATTATTTATATATATAGATCTCTCTCTCTCTCTCTTTATTATGACCCCGTGAGTTACAGTGCACTTGGAAAGGTTTCGTTCCTGATGAAATTTGGACAAACTCATTGGAAGGATCTGAATGAAGTGACAATGATTTACTGCATGTTTTGATTATATATGTAAAGAAGGTGAGTTATTTGTCTCCCCTACCATAATCATACAGTAGGAGAGTTGTGCGTGCACTTATGAAATTGCTTTCAGATTCTCCACCGCACGACCAATAACATCAAAATCTGTTTTAAAAGCACTATAAAAATAGGCATTTCAGAAAAGAAAAAATAACCCCCTACTATTAAATGTATGATGAGCTCAATGCTTTTTTTTTTTTTAAAAACCATTTTCTCCCTGGGCAAAAATGAATAATTTCTCCTTGATTCCAGTTTCGTAATCATATTATTATGAGTGGTAGATGTTATTTCAACATTTCATTTTGTTCTTCACTCATGCCTTTTCTTCTAACCCAAATTTCTATATTTCGTTTTATCGGTTTCATTTCCGCTCTGTTTTTTATGAAATAAATTGGAAATTTTAGGTATTGAACAACCCGCTTTTTAGTTTGTGTGCTGATTTTGATTATGCTGAGAAGTCACTTGAGCTGGCATGGTGTATCATTACATTCAATTCTATTCAAATGTTATAATCATTCACATTTACTGATTGGTAGCACTTTAATTTTTTCACACCAAATCATCTTGCACTTTTATTTAGTCAGTGAAGGTTTCTATAGAAACTAGGCACAAACACAGTAATATGCAGAGAACAGATAAGAAACAGAAGAACAGAGGCCTAAACAAGAAGATAACACTCTTCCCCACAATGGGTCCAGCCCATCTAAAACACATATGAAAGGAAGATAATTTATGGACTTAAACAGCATTTGATTTTTATGTTCTAATATTGCCTTGTAACTTTGTATTTATATTATTTTAGAGCGTCCAGCAAATCAACCACCTCTAGATTGGCCAACAAGGAGACAAATTGCTTTGGGATCAGCCAGGGGTCTTTCTTCTTTGCTTGATCATTGTGGATCCAAGATTATGCATCATGATGTAAAAGCAGCAAACATATTGTTGGGTTTTGGTTAGGATTACTGATTGGGATCTGGAAGAAATGGAGCAGTTGATGCGACAGATTGCACCGATGGGTATGGATTCTCACTGACCGCCATTTCTTCATTCTCTTTGGTTTCCTTCTTTGATTTTGTCTTTTTATTTTTTGTTTTTTCCTTTTTACTTTTTTTTATTTTCTGTTTATTTTTGTTCACATTATTCTTAAAGACTTTTCCTCTTAACAATAGAGAGCTGAACCCTCTACTTCATGAAATAATACCAATAATTATAATACTTAATTAACAATTAATTTAAGAGAAGCCTTAACAACGAAAACTGAAACAATTTTGACTTCCCTCAACTTAAATTTATTAAAAAGAAAAACAACCATGAACAAGCCCATTCAATTCACATCGGTCCAAGATCAAATTGAAAAAAAAATACACGGGCCTGTGCAAGAAAAAAGAACACTACCAGGCCCATTCAATTTCTAGCTATCCACGACGAGATAAGAAGAAAACACAGGCCCATGCTGCACCTCAGTTCTAGTAAAAAATTCTAGTATACCTTGGAAATTTTCTAATCTCTAAAGGATAAATGTAATGATTCTAAAAAAAAAAAAATAGTTTAGATGGGAAATTTTCTACTCTAATATGGAAATTCAAGTCTTCATAAAATAATTCTAGTTTAATTTGAAAATTTTCTATTCTACCTTAGATATTTTTTAATCTCACTTGAAAATTCTAGTCTTCCAAAGAAAACTTCTAGTCTATCTTGAAAATTTTCTATTATAGTATGGAAATATTTTAATCTCACTTGGAAATTCAAGTCTTCGTAACAAAATTCTAGTTTAGCTTGAAATTTTTCTATTCTATTCCACCTTAGATATTTTCTATTATCACTTGGAAATTCTAGTCTTCCAAAAAAACTTCTAATCTATCTTGGAAATTTTCTATTCGATCTTTGACATTTTCTATTCTTACTTGGAAATTCTAATCTCCTTAAAAAATTCTAGTCTAGCTTGAAAATTTTCTATTCTACCTTGGATATTTTCTAATATCACTTGAAAATTTCAGTCTTCTGAAAAATATTCTATTCTAACTTGGAAATATTATAGTCGGACTTGAAATTTTTTAATTTCATTTGGAAATTACATTCATGGGTGAAATTTGGAGATATTCTCACCTGGAGGATAAATGTAACGGTTCTCAAAAGAATCTTGTCTAGATTGGAAAATTTCAGTTATAAATTAGAGATATTCTAATCCCACTTGAAACTTCAAGTTTTTGTAAAAAAGTTTTAGTCTGCCTTGGAAATTTTTTATTTTACCTTAGATATTTTCTAATATCACTTGAAAATTCCAATCTTCTTAAAGATATTCTATTTTAACTTGGAAATATTATAATCAGACTTGAAATTTTTTAATTTTTCTCACCTGAAGGATAAATGTAACGATTGTCAAAAGAATCCTGTCTAGATTGGAAAATTTCAATTATAACTTATAAATATTCTAATCCCACTTGAAAATTCAAGTCTTCGTAAAAAAGTTTTAGTCTAGCTTGGAAATTTTCTATTTTTTACCTTGGATATTTTCTAATTTCACTTAGAAATTCTATTCTTATGAAAAACTTCTAGTCTAGCTTGGAACTAATACCTTGAATATTTTCCATTCTCACTTGGAAATTCTAGTCTCCTTAAAAACATTCTAGTCTAACTTAGAAATTTTCTATTCTACCTTAGATATTTTCTAATCATACTTGGAAATTCTTGTCTCCTTAAAAAAATTTTATTTCAACTTGAAAATATTCTAATCTCGATTGGAAATTTTCTAATCTCATTTGGAAATTACATTCATGGATGAAGCATGGGAATACTTTGCTCATGGAGGATAAATGTGAGGATTCTCAAAAAATTCTAATCTTGCTTGGAAATTTTCTATTCTACCTTGAATTTTTTTTAATCTCACTTAGAAATTCTAGTCTTCTAAAAAACCTTCTAGTCTAACTCGGAAATTTTCGATTCTACCTTAGATATTTTCTAATCTCACTGGGAATTCAAGTCAACTTAAAAATATTCTATTCTAACTTGGAAATGTTCTAATTTCATTTGAAAATTTTCTAATTTTATTTGAAAAATTACATTCATGGGTGAAACTTGAGAATACTCTGCTCACCTACAGGATAAATTTAATGATCCTCAAAAAATTTTAATCTAGATTGGAAATTTTATATTCTAACTTAGAAATATTCTAATTTCACTTGGAAATTCAAGTCTCCATAAAAAAATTTTAGTCTACCTTGGAACTTTTCTATTCTACCTTAGATATTTTCTAATCTCAGTTGGAAATTCTAATCTTCTGAAAAACCTTAGTCTGACTTGGAAATTTTCTATTCTACCTTGGATATTTTCTATTTTCGCTTGGAAATTCTAGTCTCCTTAAAAAAATTCTAATCGAGCTTGAAAATTTTCTATTATACCTTGGATATTTTCTAATCTCACTTGGAAATTCTAATCCCCGTTAAAAAATTATATTCTAACCTGCAAATTTTCTATTCTAGTCTGGCTTGAAAAGTTTCACCCATGAATGTAATTTCCAAGTGAGATTAGAAAATATTCAACGTAGAGTAGAAAATTTCCAAGTTAGACTAGAATTTTTTTTAACGAAGACTTGAATTTCCAAGTGACATTAAAAAATATCCAAGGTAGAATAGAAAATTTCTAAGTTAGACTAAAATTTCCAAGCTATTCTTACTTGGAAATTTTTATCAAAGTGAATAAAATCTAATCTATGTTGGAAAAATTATGCACTTTATCAAAAATTTTTATTCTACTTGGAAATTCTAATCTAAAAGAAAAAATTTCTATTCTTGTATGGAAATATTTTACTCTCACTTGGAAATTCAAATCATGGGGAAAAAATCTAGTCTGTTTTGCAAAATTTCTATTCTCTCTTGGAATTATTCTACTCTTTGTTGAAAATTCAAATCTGGGGAAAATAATATAGTATGGAATGTAAACTTTTACATTATGTGTAGTCAATTGTCATCAAGATTAGGTTAAAAAACATTAGTAGTCAACCAATTTTTTCCCATTAGCAAGTTCTGTTACAGAAAATACACCTTGATCCTATCTGAAGCTCATTAAAAGCGAGGACACTTGAATTACTCATTTGTTGTCAAAATTGGCTTGACCCTGGTATAGCTGTTAGCATTGATCCCCGTGACTATGAAGGCATAGATAGGAGGATGTGGACGGAATAGTTGCTAAAGGTTTGCTTTGTTCATTTGTAAAATCTTCTCTTCGTCGCCATAATTAGAATTGTCTCTAATTCTCATTTTTTTTTATCTTTATAAATCCTCAAATTGCTGCTCTTCCAAGTGGTCTAATTTGAGTTTCTAATGTTGATCTTGTTATCTTTCTAGTCATATGTTTTAAGTTAATGCTATATTGTCATTAATGGAGTTGTGACGAAACTGATGGACTGTGTTTTCTCTTTCTAGTAATGTTTAATGGAGTTGTGATGTTTTGTATTTCATTGAGTTGTGATGAAACTGATGATGATGATGATGGATTATGTTATGTTGTAGACCTTATGTTACGTTAGATTATGTTCCTTTTAGTAATGTTTTAGTTATGTGTCTGAATCAGTTGATGTCTCTATTGATGTATTGTCTTTGACTGAGTTGTGATGAAAGAGGTGCCATTATTATCACTGGTTTAGTTGGTCCTTTGTTTTGCTAAGTTCTTGTAAAATTGCAGCAAAAAGGTGTTTGCAGCAGTAGAATGGTATAATCGTTGCTTGATCCTCAAAAATCTCAATGGAGATGGGATTTGGTAGGATTCTATTGCATCCTATGTGGTTGTTTTGCTTTTATTCATATTGATTTGGTAGTTCCATTTACTTAATTGTCTTGTTGTTCTGTTTTGACTAGTGACATTTCAGATTTCCTGAAGCTTAATCTCGCGGATGGGGACTTCTATGACTAAGGGCCAAAAGCTTTTTTTTTTTTTTCCTAACAAGGGCTAAAAGTTGTTTTAATTATATACATATGTAATCTGCGGGAGGAATTCATGAATTCTCAAATTCTTGGTTTGTTACGTATCAACTTTGTTTACACAATGCTTTCAGCAGTTTAAATGGATAGAGTGGGAATTGAAATAGCTACTCTTGATTTTAATTGCTTTGGACATCATTGTGAACTTTAAGCGAATGCAAACTTTAGGCTATCATGTTAACTTATATGTGATGATTTAGAGCAAGAACTTACCTTGCCATGTTATGAGAAACATGATAAATGCTGGCATGCATGCCTTAGTTGGTTTTTTGTTTTTTGGTACAATGCATGCCTTAGTTGTTAATTCTTACTTAATGAAGTAGTTTTCGTTGAGAATTTGTAATGACTCTGCCTCTTGAATCTGAATCTAATTTAGTTATGATTTATGCGTTGGTATAACTAATCTTGAGTTGAATTGTTTGATGAATGTTGAATTTAATTCTGTACAGATTTTTTTTTTCAGTCATTTAGTTATTTACAGATTTATTTATTTATAAATTTTTGACGAATGTTGACTAAGTTTAGGATAAAATAAGGGGCAACCGGGCTACCTTGGCCCAGCCCAACGTAACCTGGTGGCCCATTGGTCTGGACTACACTAGTCCAGGCTGTAGGCCGAGGTTGAAAACCTAGCCCATCCCCTATAAAAGAGGAGGTTGTAAGTTGCATAGAACCTGTGCCCGACTTGACCTATGCACATCCCTAATCTTAGCCCTATTATAATCACACCCATGCACAATGGTGTCTTATTAGTGCAGTCTAACAATGTGTTATATGGACGTTGAAAATCAAACATAAAGACCTCCTCAATTGTACAATCCCATCATTTCACGGTCTTTGCCTAAGTAGCACATAAGCATGGATGAATCCACTGCCATTGAAGAGGCAACTCCATTGGGACCAACATTTGTGCTCATCACAACCATGAGCACCATGTGCTCATCGTTGTGATGAAATCTGCACCGTCGAGTTTCATTTGGACAGTCGAGATTTAAAATGTTTTATTTTAATTTTTTAAATGATAACATCATTTTTTTTAAATTATTGTTATAAAATTATCTTTATTTTACATTCTGTATATAATAAAATAAAAATATATTAAAAATACAATAATAAAATAAAATAAAATTTTGATCGTTCAATTTTAATCTGGATAATCCAGATTTAAGATGAACATATGATGCATCGTTATGATGAACACTGAATGAGTTCTCAGGAAAGCAAGCACAGAGAAAAACACTGGACAATTTAAAAGTTTGGGCTTGAGGCATATGGAGGTTGAAACTGATTCACTCACCATCGTTAGTATCCTAGAGAGTAGTCTGACTAGGTCTCCCTTTTTCTCTACTGATGATATGGCTCTTCAATGGTTTAGGAGGAATTGGTCTTGAAAGTAGGCTTCGCTCAACAAGATTTGAATGTTTCAACTGACACACTTGCAAAATTTGGGAGGATGTATAAGCTTCCTGCTACATTTTACGATGGTATCCCGGCTTGTGTTGGAACCTGTTCTGAACAATGCTACTGGGGCTTGGGCCCTGAATATGTAATGTTTGTTTGTTTGAGGTTTTGTCCTCTCGTCTTGAATTGGGGAAAAAAAAAAAGAGCAAAGAGGAAAACGCCCAAAAAAGTAACCAAAAAGAAAAAAAAGTACATGCTTTATCATCAAATGAGAGTGGGCCCCAAGGATAAGTAAGCACGAAGAGGGGGAAAAAAACAAAAAAAAGTTTAAAAAGGAGCACTTACAATGTGCCATGAGTAGAGGGAGGTCATAAGATCGCGTCCTACTCATTGTGTGATACCAAGTGTGCTAGTATATGAGGAAGCCAATGTGGAAGTTGATAAATAGGATAGAAATTCACGGTTATGGTTCAGAGGAGAATAGGTTGGATGAAAACAAATTTTCCCTCTGATTGGCTCTGTTTTGGACGTTCTGACATTCTCTCTGAGATATTTTTTCCACTCTCTGACATTTCTTTCGTT
Organism: Adenanthera pavonina; assembly: GCA_026686845.1. Lineage (NCBI taxonomy): Eukaryota > Viridiplantae > Streptophyta > Magnoliopsida > Fabales > Fabaceae > Adenanthera > Adenanthera pavonina. The sequence goes on along the minus strand of JAIVEN010000001.1, from coordinate 42,554,905 downwards.
CGCCATTTCCTTTTTGTTATCTCTTACCTGTATGGAAGGACAATATTTTCTCATTGGAAAGAATTTCTGAATCAGTATGAGTTAGATTTCCTTTTAATTCACTACACAAAATAACCAATACATATTAAAAACTACTAAAATTTAGAAAGAACTAGGAGCGCAGGTTGACATTTTGAATTCACACGAAGGACAGATATACAGCTATTCTGCAAAGATATTTCTCCTCATTGCATTCCATAAATTTGTTTAACTTCTACGCATGTCATCATAAGTGATCCCCTCTATTCCTCTAACATTTCAGCACTTGAATTTCTAACAGTGACAATTATGACAGTGCAAAGTCTTGGATGACTTTTGCTTGAGACCACTTGCACCAACAAAGTATTAAAAAAAAAGGGATAGGTTATTAGACCAATTGAGATATCGGTTTAAAGTTAAATGGTCCAATTAGGATCTTACTGGGGTCGGATTGGTCATAATTAAATTAATATGTTTTTTAAAAAATATAACTTAACAAATAAAAAAAATAACCATCCAAAATAAAAAGAGGAAGGTTTAATTCCAAAAAAAGTAATATTTCTTTTTAAAAAAATGGCAACAAGGAAAGATAATATTTAAGAAGATTCAACGACAAAGTAACTGTGTTTTTTATTTTCAAATTCATAATCATAAAAAGTTACAAATAGCTCATTCCATAGTTCTCATTCAAATCCATAATGTTATTTGGGACCCATATTAAAATTAAATTGAAAGGATTACGTTTGAAATAAAAATATAAATAAATCAAAGGAGTTACAAAAAATAAAAAGATGTTCTCACAAAAAGAAAAAACTTCAAGAAATAAATTAAAAAAATGAACACTTTTTTTTTTTTAAACTTATAGGAGGAAGAGTATGAACTTTTGTTATCAAATACTTATAAAAATTAAAATTAAATTAAAATGATTAAATTTGAGATAAAAATATAGATAAATAATAGGTATAAAAAGGATTAAAACGATATTATCATATCAAGAAAAAATGATTTAAGAAATAAAAAAAAATGAGTGAAAATTGAAAAAAAAACACTAGAGTTGAGAAATGACATAAATATTTATTATCAAATATTTTTAATAGTCATATCAAAATTAAATTAAAAGTATTAAACTTAAAATTAAAATATAAATAAATAATAAGTTACACAAAAGTTAAGAATATGTTCGCCATATAGAAAAATTTCAAAAGATAAATAAAAATAACAAGTAAAGAAAATGAAAAAGAAAAGCCAAAAATAATGTTCTCATACTGATATACTATCATGCACACGTCTCCTGTCAGTAACATGATACAAGTCCCACATCGATAATGTATAAGAAAAAAGGCGGCACGCTGGGTCATTATGGGAGGGACAGATGGGTAGGAGTAGTTGCATGTGTAGTCGGCCAACTCAACGTTGCCCTTCGGGCCTGCTTTAAAACAGTAAAAAGTTTTTTTTAAATTCTAAGTCCAGAGGATTTTTGGTTATTATTATTTAAACTAGAACCCGTCTGATTTTTACTGGTTAGCCTGTTTTTTTACTAGCTTTTTTTTGTCTTCCCCTGATTCATAAATGGATTTTAAGTGTGTTTTGGACAGTTTCTAGCATATTTTTTTAAAAAATATTTTTTATGTTATTTTTAATTTTTTCATATAATTATTTAAATTAATATAAACTAATCATCATTATCATTCACTAAAAATCAACATAATATTTAAATTTTGATAATTTATATATCACCAATTAATAATTTAATCAACATAATATTTAAATTTTGATAATTTATATATCACCAATTAATAAAATTATATGTGTTTTCTAATAATTAATAAAAGGGGCCAAATAGGCCGGCTTGCTCGTGACCCGCAACCCGTTCGGGCTAACCCATCTGGGCCATTGGCTTGACAGGCTTAGGTCCAAAACCTCATTTTTTATTTGAGCTCCTATTTTTTAATCCCAACTCATTGGACTTGACTCATTTTCGACTTTACTTTGAAGAGGTTACTAATTGAGGTGCTTCTTGGAGAATCAGAAATGGATTACCGATTAAATTTATCCAGGATTGTTAATTAGAGAATATTTACACGATTAGTATAGATGCTGATCTTATAAGTAGTCTGAAGGAGACTACTAGCCGCATATGCTAATTATTGCCTCCTTCTCCTGCATTGGATGATGATACTTGGACAAGGAACTTAACGACAAATGGAGTTTTTCAGTGAAAAGTGCCTACAGGCTAATTTCAGGCATCAAGACTCTTAACTCTGATTTCAACTGAAACCTCATTCAGTGTTCATGTGGCTAGCCATTCAAGGACAATTGGTGACTAATAGTAGAGTATGTAAATGGGGAAGTTCATCTCCGTACTGCCACTGGCATCATGGAGAGGCTAAAGACTGGTTTACATGTGCTGAGGGATCACTACTTTGAGAAGGAAGTTTGGTGTAAGATAGTTAAACCTGCTTGGAGAGCTAGATTTCTCAACCGTAACATAATGGATTGGTTCAAGTTGAATTTATGAGGTAATGTTGGAATAGAGGAGGCTCAACCTTGGGCTGAAACTTGGGGCTTGGTTATTTTGTCCTTTTGGAAATGGAGGAACAAAGCTCTTTTTTGACAATTCATTTTCAAGACCACAATTCCCTCACTTGTTAATTCTAGGCAGTACAGACCATCCTCTTTATTAAAGCACCATATGGAAGAGCTGGAAGATTTGTACTGAACAAGGACTCTAGTATCTATAGATAGTCTTATCCACCTGAGGGTAGGATAACTATCAATACTGATGGTGCAACAAACAGGGATGGTAGCTCTGGTGGGTGTGGAGGGATAGCCAAAAATGAACAAGGCAATTGGATCCAAGGATTTTCTTACTTCTTGGGTTCAATTTTTGCTGTGGAGGTTGAGAAATGGGGTATCTTTAATGGTATGAAGATGGCCGGGGATTTGGGCTTCAGGAAGATATTTATACAGTTCGATGCTAAGCTACTGATAGAAAGATTACTTAGTAGGAACCATGAGAGGAGTGCTTTATCAGTTTTCTGTTCCATCAAGGAGTACCTCCAGAGAGATTGGCAAGTGCAACTACAATTTATTCAAAGAGAAGTTAATCATGTTGCTAATGCATTAGCTCATGAGAGTCTTCAGCTAGATAAATGTGTCCTTGTTGAGGCACCTAGTTCTATAGCTGCTTTAGTGAATTTAGATGGCACAGGTTCTAGGACCCGATTAATGTATTAATGCTATCTACTTAGGGCTTTGGCTCATGTTTTTCACACAAACAAAAAACAATAATCAAAGCAAGTTATTTCATAAATCTAGGGGACCAAAATTATTAAAAGTGGTATTCTAAGGATTACAAGGCAAGTTATAATCTCCTCTTAATGCTTTATAGAGAACCCTCTTGATTGTATTCTAAATATTGCAAATTAATCATAATTGAATATATCTCTAACTAAATTTAGCTTTCTGCCTCAAAGGTTACTCCAAATGAGCATTATAAGAAATATTGGCATTACCTAACAAGCACTTAAATTAAATGTTATAACATTGCCAGTCAACTTCTCTGGCTGTAGAACAATGAAGAAATAAATGAGCAGGTTGCCCTGTTATTGCTTTAATAACATTGACTAAGACAATCCGATCTTTAAGCCATATTATATCAATAGTTAAGATATGATTAAAATCTGCTATTCTCTAAGAGAAAATGAGTATATATATGAACATAACTTATTTGCTACTTAAATGTAAAATATGATCAGCAACAAGATTATATATATAGTTTAGAAAAAATAGTTGATATAACAAAAAAAATCAAACAGTAAGACATGGTATAATGTTTAAAGTAAACCTTTAAACTTAGAATTGTAGGGGAATACAACAACAACAATACGTTATCCCACTTGGTGAGGTCGACTACATGGATCAAACAGTGCCATTAGACTCTATCAAAAACCATCTCTTTAGATAAATCATTCACCTAGAGATTCCATCTTGTAACCTCCCTTAAGATCCCTCTTGGTCTCCCTCTACGCCTTTTTATATGACTAAAAGTCATCTGATCAACGCTCCTCACTGGCTACTCTAGTGCTCTTTTTTGTGTATATCCAAATCACTTTAAACGATTTTCAATTGTTTTCTCCTCATTAGGTACTACTCCAACATTTTTTCATATACAATTATTTCGAATCTTGTCCATTCTTATGTAACCATACATCCATTTTAACATTCTCATCTCCGTTACTGCGATCTTATGTTCTTCTTGTCCCTTTAAAACTTAACATTTACTACCATAGAATCTCGCTGATTTTATAGTAGTTTGAAAATTTTTTTTTTTAAGCTTGGTAGATACTTTGGGTCACAATTAACTTTAGAAGCCTTTTTTTTTTTCATTTTAACCACCAGTTTATATCCTATGCATAATATCTCCATCAATTTCACTGTCACTTTGTAAAATTGATCTCAAATATCTAATCTTTGAAACTTTTGGTATGATTTGCTCTCTTGTTTATAGCAAAATTGCTAACCTGCCTATCTATGTATTAGTTGCCTAAAATAGACTTCATTTTTACAAAATAAGTGTTTTCTTGCTAGTTTTCCTTGCCCTGCTAATGGGTGATTTTGATCTCTATCGTGAACTCTCAACATCTTTATGTCTATCATGCATTTGCACTCTTTTAGAAATTTCTGGCAAATTCCTTTTCCTGGTCTAAAGTCAAATCTGTCAAGTTGAACATTCACTCCAAGAATTCCTTATAGGCTTCTCACATCTAAGTTCACTTTCCTAACTACTCTAGACCTACAATTGGCGAAGGTTTTATGACTTGTCCTCTGAGACTGCTCTTCATCATCATTAATGTTGGTGCATTAGTTTCTTCAATTTTAGCATTGGAGGACTCAAATATCTCCCCTTTGTGCTCCTCTCTGCTATTTTCAACAACCTTAGCTTTTCCTTCAACTTTTTTGGTGATTCTTGTTGTGCGCATCTACCTTGTACTTTAGCTGTATCGCTATCTTCCACATTGGTATTTATGAGGTAAATGTACTGACTTTTCAAAGTCATTAATGGATGATACTCAATTAGTAAATCCCTCTTGTAACCTTCTCTCAAAACCATCGTGTAGGTTCCAATTTTATGAGACAAATAGAATATACCAGGGTGTTGAAGCAATGCTTTCTTAAATATCAATATGACTCTGAGACCCAGGTACTCTCCAAGAAGTAGTAAATTTTTTTCTCTCTATCTTCTTGGGAACTAAAATATGAAGAATTTCATGCAAAATAGCAACAACCTACTTATCAGGTTTGTCAATCTTAAGCAAAAAGATTAGTTGTATTTTCATATGGGGATATATAAGGCAACTTCTACCAATCATCCAACCACTTCTCATACTTTTTATCCATCTTAGAGCCTATAAAGAATTGCAAAGTGAACGCTACTGACTTTCCCTCTACATTACTTATTTCCCCATTCAAAACCTTCTTCTCCATAAACAAAGTCGCTAGTTCATTGCTCCAACAAACCAACTCCATAGCTTGCTTATCCTTTGAACCAAATGCTTAATGTTTTCCACCAACAATTCAAAAATAATCCAAAAACTAAGGGATTATACTTTGTACAGTCCTACAGAAGACCCATATCCCAGTGCTCAATGATTGTTAATGGAATTTTATGGATTCTTGGTATCATCAAGAGCTTTAAAAGCCTATCCGTAACCAGTTACTTATAACTATCACCTTGATACATCAACTGTTCTTCATCATTGAGGTTGAGAACTTCGGGGGTGATTCGTATATAAGGGTGAATTCCAGTTCCACCAAGAAGAAATTTCTCAAAAGACGAAGGACATTTTTGGATAAAATTGATTGGGCAATTAGGAATTTTGAGATGCTTCCTGTTCTCAGCTATAGTAGAGACGGGAAGAAACTTTGAAGGCTTGCACTTGATGATGCTCTCGAGATTGATCAATGGCTCGAGATTCCTTTCCTTCTTGACGGTATGGTCCAGACCCCAATGTCAGACCAATTTTATGGTGCCATCTACAAAGTTTCGCAGCTGATTTAAGCGGTGATGCTCTCTGGATAGCAACTGTTCTTTCAAAATGGACTTGTTCTGTGGCAAGAGGAAGATAAACCTCAGTGCTTTTTTCTCTTTTTTTGGTGAAACATATTGCGTTTCTTTGTTGACTTCCATTTTCAGCTTACATGGTAATAAACAAAAGTTACTGAAGGGAGGGTTTTTTCGTTTGTGTTCATCGGCCAGCCAAGTTACACTCTAGCCCAATGCTTGGCTTAATTAACATACTGGGTTGAACTCGATCGAGCTGGGTTTGGCTCGGTATTTAACTCAGGCCGAAGTGTGTAATATCCCTATTTTTATGGGATGTTATAAAATGAATAAAAGATGAGAAACAAGGAGAGATGAAAATGTTATATGCAATCGGGCTTTAGAAGGAATTAATTTTTCATTTAATTTTCAGAAGAAGTTATGTTTGGTCCTTAATTGGAAGTAATTTTCCATAAGGTTCTTAGCAGAAATTATTTCCAGAACTTACCCCAAAAAATATGCAATATACCACTTGAATGAAAGTCCGCTCCAAGCTGAGTATAATGGTATAAGTATTGCATGCCCGGGAGGTCTAGGTTGAGAGATAGACCAATTTGAAAGTTCATGTGAATAGTGAAAAGGAAATAATAAAAAAATTGGTCTTTGGGTGAAATTACAAGAAAGTGCATGAAAGAATGAATAATTATATTTTTGACCCGGTTCAGGGGTAAAACGGTCATTTCCCATATTTGAAGAAAAATATGAATATTGAATTTTAAATCCCAAGAAATAAATTTTGATATCATAAAATACATGAGGAATTGGGAAAAACAGAGAGACACCATTAAGCGTGAAGAAGGGCAAAGATGTCATTTTTTCCGGTTGGATGGAAAAATGAGAAATTATATTTTTGCCCCCAAAGAATTATGAAAAGGACATTCATGTCCTTAAAGTCATAAAATTACGGTGAAGGAGTATGAGAAATGTCTTGGGGAAAATTACACCTAATGACCCGAAAGTTCTAAAAATTATAAATTAGCCCCGGGTCAAGGGCATTTTCGTAAATATGAAAAATTATGGTCAAAATGAAGCTCTCAATGAGTTAGACCCAATGAAATATATTATGGAATTTATTAAGGTCAAAATAACATTTATTGGGTAATTAGGATTTAATATTAATATTTTACCCGATAAAAGTCAGTTTAGATTGCAGGAAAATACAGTATTGATCTAAGGACAATGATTGAACTTTAATAAAATATATTTTGGGTCTAGATAATGATGTTGGACCAAAAATAATTGTTAGATAATCCTGTACCAGTTTAATGACAATTTTGGCAAAAATACTTAATCGGTACGGGTAAATTTAATCGGTAAAGAGTATTTTGGTCCATTAAAGTTTATTATGAAATTTTTGGCCAAAAAAGGAGGTGATCCACGTATTAATGAGCAGATGGGATACAAATGGAATTTGTTTAATTATTTTAATGAAGGAAAAGTGACTCAAGTAACTAACTAAGGTTAATTAAGGTAAAGCATGATTAAGTAAGTGATTAAGTGAGATAATCCTACATCATCCTCTCATTCCACGCGTGACCAGCTACTTCCTTATGAACAAATGGGATTATTTAATTGGTTTTGGGACTACTTCATCAAGAAGCTTTAAAAAAAAAAAAAAGAAGAAAGAAAGAGAATGAGCTTTTAAATGGCAAGAGATGATTGGTTGATCTATTTCTTTTTACTCCCTCCTCATTTTGGCCGACTCAACACTTGAGAAAGGAACGGAATGTGCTCTGGAACACAGCAAGAAGGAGGAGCTTACGTGAGGAAAGAAAAAGGAGAAAAAGAGGGAGAAAAATCCAAGAAAAAATTTGTAAGTAATCCTCTTGTAATTCTCAAGTGTTCTAACATAGGTTTTAAGTTGTATGGGTTGGTTTTCTTGAAATTTTCTCCCCTCCTCTCACTATATGATTTCAGTCATGGAGGTTCTTGAAAGAGAAAGTGGAGCTTTAATGAAATAAACCTAGGGAAGAGCTTAGACAAGTTCTAAGAAGCAAGAAATCATAAGTTATTGTAGTTAGTTTGGAGGAAATATTTTTCTCTAATTTTCTTATCATTTTCAGTCAATTAGGGTTTGTGGATAGAGATGGAATTTGAAACTTTTGACCCCAAAAATGGATTCCTTGGGTCTAAAATAGGTAGATACAAGTATGTTGTACAAGAAAAAAGCTTAAGATTAAGAAAGTGAAATTTTTAGCATTTTGAAGCTTAATTCAGAATGAACAGTAACCGAGCTAGAGATGGAATTTGGCAATTCTGAGGCCATATTTGGATTCCTCATGAAAAATTACATGGAATAGAGGTATAATTCATCATTTTTGAGTTAGGAATGAATTTTTGGTGAATTTTTGAAGAATTAGGGTTCATGAACATTTTTTTTAAGCAAGTCATGGAACCATTAGCTTGAGTAGTTGTCTGATGATGCATTAGGACTTGAAGAAGTCCAAGGAAGCTAGTAGGAGCATTGGTATCAAGTGGAGGAGTAAGAGAAAGCATGAGGTAGCAATTTACCTATTCTTGCCTTATATTGTCATGTGATTTTCAATGAGTTTGATGACTTGCCTATTATTTGCTATGATCAATTGTGATGCTTTGAGAATGTTGGCTGAGTTAATTGAGGGCTTTGAGACCCCGGGATGTCCAAAATATAAAATGAAACTCTGTCGAAATTTTTGTAAAATATTATGGCATAAATGTTTAAAAGCATTTACTTGATGTTTTATGATGATTATATGCTTAATGTGATAATATGATTGCATGAATGGTGATTGCTACTGAGATTCTTTGAATCTCACTCCCCCTTCAATGACTAACCATGCTAGGGAGAACCAATGCAAAAGAGTTAAGGAAGGAGCAAAAGGCATGAAGAAGGAAATGATGTTGCAAGCTATTGTGTTATAGGGTGAATGGTTATTTGTGCCTTGCTTTGTATGAAATTATAAAATAGTGAATAATATGTTAATGTTATAGAAAATGTATGAAAATTTCCAGTTCTGTATGTTGGGATATAAAGTTATATTCTACCAAGTTACATGCCAAAATGAGTTCATTTGCAAGGGTTTTGGCAAGGAAATTGCAATGTGGACTGAAACAGGGCATTTTCCCAACATGTCTGTTTCATTCAGCCTTATTCTGTACTTAATGTGAGATTAGGTTTATGGTATTTTTATAAAAGATATAGGGCATCTCAACCTTTAATATGACACCTAATTCACCTCATTTGGAGTTATGTACAATTAATGGTGAATTTTCTAAGTTAGGGTTCAGAACAGAGAAAGATTGGGAAAACTAGAAACTGAAAGTTAGGTACTGGAAAATTAAAAAGATGATATAAATCGTGCAGAGCTCCAAAAATTCAGTGGTTTATATTTATGAAAATTTCTATGTCTTAAGTTTCATATGCCACTGATTTGGAGGTAATTGGAGCTATATGATAGGAGATATGGAGGTTTTCCCAAAACTGTTCCAGCAAAAGTGAAATTCTGACCCTTTATGATTTAAATTAACACCATGTCCTGTTCAGGTTGAATAAATGTACAAGAAAAATATTTCTAGGAAGTAGACTCACAGGGCTTTACAATTACATAAAGAATGTATGATTTGGCTCAGGATATTATGAGATATGAATTTTTCAATATAAGGCCAAAATCCTGGGGAAGAGAAAATGACTAAATATACAGTAAATATTTAAGGAATAAACTATATAAATTGGTCAAGTAAATGCTCAGTTTCATATTTTTTCCATGTAAATAAGGTTTTTATCTATTGTTGAAGACTTGAATCACTATGAAATAATTTTTCTAGAATTAGTTATAAATTTTCAAAATTCAGTTGGTAAAGTGGAAACTACCATATGAATAGTAACTGAAAATTTTTGAAATTCTGATTTTCATTCCTATGTGATTCAAGTTAAGAATCAAGTATAATTAGACTTAAAAGGAGTCTAATTCATGGGAAATAAGTCTAAAAGTAAGGTGTTACAAAGTGCCGGGACAAGACCGCTAGGCCACTTGCACAACCGATCGAATATACATAAGTGCATTCACCAAAAAAAAAAAGAATATGCATATGTGCATCCTTATTTTCGATTTTGGTTTTGGTTTATTTAGGGTTTAATTGACACTCCATCATTCAACTTTTTCCCCATTTCATTTCCATTTGCATTTCATGTTGTAATTATTTTCCATGCTTACTACACATCTAATATCCAATGTTATTAAAACTAGACCAAGATCAATCACATGTTCACGATTCATTCGTCTAATCATAATTGAATAGGCCATAATTAATACATTTTTTATTTTATACTAATTATTTTATAAGAACTAGTAAAACAAAAATAAAAATACAAAAAAGTTCATAATCAACATGAAACAATAAAATCAAAGAGAAATCTAAAAGATAAGTAGAATAAATACATAATTTAAAACCAACAAGGTCCTAGTAAGGAGATTAGTATGTCTCAAAATATACACAAAAATAGGGATTGAAGCGAGAAGGAACACCAGTAGATACCAAAAACTAGTTGGGATGCTAATATACATGTCACACACTGCACTTGATATTAGTTTTCCAGTTAGTGTGGTAAGTTAATTCATGCATGATCCTCAAGAAGATGATATAGAGGTTGTGTACAGAATTATGAAATGTCTAAAGATAACTCATGGTAAAGGCCTACTATTTGTAAGAGGAAGAACAAGAAATGTAGAAGTGTACATTGATGCAAACTGGGTAAGATCAATGGTTGATGGAAGATCTACTACAAGATACTGCACCTTTGTTTTCGGCAATTTGGTAACATGGAGAAGCAAGAAGTCACCAATGGTAGCTAGGAGTTCAGCTAAAGTGGAGTATAGAGCTTTAGCTCTTAGAGTTTGTGAGGGGATGTGGATTCTAAGACTAACCAAGGAGTTGAGACTTGAATTGACAGAACCAATCAAAGTATAGTGTGACAACATGCCTAGAATTAGGACTGCAAAGAACCCAATACATCACAACCATACGAAGCATGTTGAGATAGATCGTCATTTTATCAAGAAGATAGACTCGAGGATAATTGATCTCTCCTATGTATAATCTAACTCACAAGTTAAAGATGTTATGATAAAGGCCTCAACAAAGGTGAAGTTTGAGGATTTGAGTGGCAAGTTGGAAATGATTAATATCTATTTACCAGTATAAGGGAAAGGGTTGGAAGTGGGCCTAATTTTACTCTAAGCCCATTTACTATGCCTCTAATTTATTTGTCCAGATTCTCCTTTATTCCCTGTATCTTTAGTTTTTATCTTTTTATAATGTAATCTCGGTATTTATTCTGTTTTCTTGATTTCACACCTGACATATAAGGAGTTACCATAGGTCTCGTTTGGTAGGTAGGAATCTTGAGCATGGAAATAGAAATAGAAAAGGATACTTGGTTTGAGCATGTTTGGTAGTCCAGAATTGTGATTAGCAAGGAATCTAATTCAACCAAAAATGCTTGAATCCGATTCCATCATTATCATGATGGAATTGGCTCATTTCCCTAGAATCTGTACGGAAAGGCACCTCTGCCCTCATATCCCAATTGCTCTCATCCCTCATCTCCTTGTCATCTCTTCACCTCTTCAATGGTATCCACCGACTTTGATGCCACAATCATTGGTTTTGATATCATCCACTCCTCTTGCAAATCGCAAGAGCAAAGGCAACAACAATCTAAGATTAATGACGCCCAGAGAATAGATCGTCGATTTCTCTTCTCCCTCAATGACCACCATTGATTTCCTCAATTTCTATTCTTTTTGCTCATCTTTGTTCAAATCTATGTGATAAATCTGTACCTGGGGTCTTTTTTTTCCCCCTCACTTTTTGGTTGGGTGTGCTTGGGTTCTTCGTTTGTGCAATTGGTTGCAGTTTCTTGGACAGGGATGGTAGCGTACGTGATGGTCAACAGTGGCGTATGTGGTGGTTGATGATGGCATGGTGGATGATTTCTAGGTTGTGAAATCATGTGACAAAAGGGTCCTATTTTTTCTTCTTTAACACAAGGGCATTTGGATCTTTTTTTATTTTAAATATACATATAGGATAAAAATATATAGGAATTCCATAGACATTATACATGTATTTTCAAAATCCAATTCTATTCTTTTTTCTATTTCAATTCTCATTTCCTTTCCTATTTCAATTCTTTAACAACATTTTCAACCTACCAAACCTAGCATATATGTATAGGCTTCTATTCAGTGAAAAAGACATACATGAATTGCCTATTTTCTACTACAAACAATATATTAGTTCTTTTGATGATAGTAACCATTATCAAAGTATGTTGGCTTCAACTAAGCATCGTGTACTTGGTGTTATCATCAATCGACATTTAGCAAATTACCATGATTAACAAGATCAACCAAACAAAAAATGAACATACAGAATTTGATACTTTGAACAATCATAAAGAAATTTTGAAAGAAGAATCCACAAAGGACTCATGGAGAGAGGGTATAATGTCTATATGCATATACAACATTCGAAAAGTCGGACCGGGCTGGTTGGTTTGACCAGTTATCAGTGTCAGGTCCGATTCGATTATAGATCTCGACCGCCTCTTTTCAGAACTAGTGAAAAATCGGTCAAACTGGTCTTGAACCGGTGCTGAACTGATTAAACCGATTTTTTTTAATTTAAATTTTTAATTTTTTTAAAAAATAAAATAACATTATTTTTAGTACTAAATAGTATTATTTTGTGTATAAATTTTTTTCTTTCTATATTATAATATTGTATAAGTATTATTATGATACATAATTATTAATAATAATAAATTTAATTAACAAATAATATGAAAAAATATTAATTCACTATTTTGAATTCAAAATATGTTTACAAATAAATATGAACTTATTTAGATTTTAATATTATGTTGTGCAACTTATAATAATATTTTTTATTTTCCATATAATGTATAAAATTAAAAAATTATTAAATTTATTACCACTGATTTAATTTCGGTTAAATCACGGTTGAACAATTAAATCTTAAACCAGTGTCTTGACTGATTCAATGCCCGGTTCAATTTTTTGAACCTTGCGCACATATCAACTCCCAAAGACTAAAAAAAAAAATCAATTCAAGAGTAAAACAAACTTTCTTATGCCAGTTCCAATCAACTAGCATAGCTTTTATTCAAAATTCAACCACAATATCACAAAAAAAAAAAAAGCGACGTGAGAGGAGAAAACTAGATAATCAAACGAATTCAATAATTTTTGGGAGCAAACCAAAGGAAAATTATAGGTAGCTCCAATAAAGTCATATCTAATAACCCATTATAAGAGTTCAGACATAAAGCATGAAGTGGAACAAAATTGGATGAAATGTTACCTTCAATATTCTTCTCTCCATTTTGCTACCGCTTAACCCTCTCTCCTTTTATTGCTCTTAATCCCTCTTGATTCTCTCTCAACTCTCCAACTCCTCCTCAACTCTCTCTTTGCCTTTTCTCCAGCCTCCCTATTTTTTCCCTCCTCTCAAATGTCTCTCAATGCTCTAATGTTTTTTCTTCCCCCTTTAATTTCTTTCTTTGATCATCCTTCAATCAAGAGAATTCATCACAATTAATGCTCACAATCTTTCATGATTCATTTACATTTTACTATTTATCATTATTTTGCATGCACATTAAAACTTAATTATTTTGATATGATCTGAATCTTAAAAGATATAAAAATCTCATAAAAGAAAAATTCATAACTTCTCATAATATGATTATTTTTTGAGACATTTTTTATTATTATTATTTTTTAATTGGACTCAAGTGAAGAATTATTTCAAAAGTTAAAAATAAAGAATTTTTTTTATTTTATTATTTTATTTAAAAATGTGTGAATAAAATAAGATGTCAATATTGGGTCTACAAAGCTGCAACATGTCATTAGCATCAATTCGTTAAAGTTGAGCATTGGCGGTCTATAAAAACCCATTACTGCCCAAAAGCTAAAGTTGTTAAGTATATTCATGATTGGTATTATGAATATCTTTAACATTAACGCTCATGTAAAAAGAAAAAACAAAATCCCTTGGGCGAGGCTTGGAGCATGGACATGAGCATGGAATAATTTAGTACAGCTCTGTTGAAGCCACTGTGATAAGAGTGTACTGCTTCATCAACGACCCCCTCGATAACATCACTTTGCTCCTTCAAATAACGGACCTCACCTTCACGATCTCTTGATGTTAAAATGTGGACAACATGAGGTAGAGAATCAAAATGAGCACCCGCCGAAAGCTCATCAACTTTAGAAAGCTTTTCCCTCAAATACTGCACTCAGAGGAAGCACGGAGGTTCCTTATTCATAATAGAATACACAGTGTAAAGTGCATAAGTAAATGGAATGTTACACGGTAGAAAAACCATTAGGCTTTGTTTGGTCCAAGAGTATTGGAGGGAAAGAGATTGGAGGTATTTTAATGGAGAGAATGGGAGGACTTTAAAATTCACTTGTTGGGTGGAATTGGAGAGGAGGAATTGAAGGGATTTTAATAAAATTTTGTTTAATTCAGAAGGGGAGGAGAGAGAATTTAATAACTAATTTACCATTATACCCTTATATCTTATATAGTTTATTTTTTTTCATCTTTTATAATGTAATAAGGAACTTCCAAATTAAAAGAAAACTTTAAATTTTTTTAAACAAAATATACATCTTAACTCCTTCGTAAGTCTTCCTATGCCTTGTGTGATTTACAACAAAAATCCTCTTGATATTGCGATATTGCAACAGAGAAAAACTAATTTGGAACAGAATTTTAAATAAAATGAAATTTGAGATGTGACATAGCCATTATAATCTAATGTACTAAATAGCAGGTTCTCTTGACTTAAAGAGGATATTTCAAAGTCCACGTTCGAGCATTCTGCTTCATCACAAGATGATTCATCCACACAACCATTCTCAGAAACTGGTGATTCTGGCTGCAGTGATTCAGCCATCACTATCCGTAGGACAGTTGGCGATGAACAAACAGAGTTAGCATAATTAGACATCTTCTTGTCATCTTCTCTCATCCTCAGTGCATAAGCTTCATAGTTGAATCCCACCGAACTTTTCCCACCAAAACGAGATACCAGTTTGTCCATGTCAAACAGTTCTTCCATTATCTTGTGACTCTTCACGTTCTCAGGGTAGACAAACCTCACTGTTCTATGAGTTTTGGGCTCAAGAAAAGGTTTCACCATCTATTCCAAATATAAGGCAAAAACTTGTGAAACATAAAAACATAGATAACTCATAATACAGAGTTGCAGAAAGAAAGACCAAGCATAAAATTAATTAAAAAAAAAAGATAAATTCAACTTCTCAAGTTCTGCTTTGTGGCAAAGCTCCTTTATTAGCTATTTTTATTTTGTCTACAATCTTGTCTGTTCGAAGTAAAAACTTAAATGTATATGAATTCACTGTGCACACTATCCAGTTTAGTCTCAATCTTCAGTTCCTGTTTCTGAGAGCAGTGTAATCCACAATGTACAAGGCAATGATGCTCATTTATATAATGGAAGTAAATGGAAATTTTAGGCAGCAAAAATTCATCGGTCAACTACGAGCAACTAGCCCAGCAATTATATATAACTTTAAGGTATAGACAAAATACATCAGCAGCTCACACGTGCATTTGCCAATCAAACAAAATCTTCTAAACAATGATAAATGATAGGGAGATGTATGGACTTATGAAAGCATACCGTCCAAAAGGACTCAAATAATTTAGGTGGATTGTATAGAATTGCCATGCCCAATCTCTCAGGGTAATGATTCTGCAGGAGTTGAGCGGTCTCCTTAGTAACCTTTAATGATATGCATGATTTGCTCCACCCTTGAAAATCGACAAGCCAAATCATCTGTTCCTGATTGGAATTTAGATTTAATATGGCATTCTCCACACAGTATAACAAGTACTTGATCTGCTCAATTGCTGAGTTTGTGCTCTGACATGGGAAAACAGGGTCTCAATTAGAGAAATGAAACTTTAATTATATTAACAATGAATTAATTTGCTCACAAAGACACAAACTAAGGATAAATGCAAACTTTTGGATAGAAACACTGAAACACAATATATACATAGCTATTAAAAGTCAAATTCATCCCTTCATGTTTCTAAAAAGAAGCCAAATATTGTCAAATGTGCTACCTTGGCCTGCTGCTCTTCAGGAGAAAATGCTTTTTCTGTTGCTCCTCCTTTCAGTTTCATGGATGCCATCTTTTCAGACCCCTACCAACCTAACACAGCCTAAATCCACCAGACCAACAAAAAGCCTTACACCTAGATGCTTATGACGTGTACATGAATCCTTTAATTGATCAACATAGGATTTACACTTGCATCTGTATATTTCAACATATAGAACCAGATATTTCAAAGTCCAATGTCATGAGTGTCACACCCGGAGATGCGACGCGGATGGCGCGGAGAACGAAAATAAAAAAGAAAAATGGGAGAAATCGGCCCACCTGACGGAAGGCCGGTTTCGGAGGGAGTCGCAACCAAAATTTTAAGGGAAATTTTGGAAAACTGAAACAAAAAAACAAAAAGGGATAAGGATGGTCTGCGAATCAGAGTTGGGTTCGGGAGTACGATTGTGAGTGGGGAAGGTGTTAGGCACCCCCACAACACCTGTTCCTGGGAACGGTTACCTTAGGTTGATCATGCAATTTTTATGGCTTTTAGAAATTATTTTAATTGCCCTTTTACCATTCACATGCAAAAATAAATATAAAAATAATAAAATAAAGAAGAAAATGAAAATAAGAAAAGTTGGGAAAAATAAAACAAGAGGAAAATATTATTTATTTACAAAAGTGGACTTGAAGAAATAAATTAGTAAATATTTATTAAATTAAGAGAAAAAAAACACCAAATAAGCCAGAAAATACTTATTTATTTACAAAGGTGGACTTGACTCAGAATGAGAGTCTGGGGCCTACGTACCCTGCGATAGGGATCAAAGTCGACGTAGTTTGAACTAGAAAAACGTGTCACTGGATTGGTATTTTTTATTATATATTCTTTGAAAAGAGAGGTTTATAGAAAATAATTTTGTCCTTCCACAAAGAAAACAATCTTTAGAATTGATTGGTATGTTTTAATTTGTAAAAGACAGATTAATTCCCATCATTTACTCTTTTCATTTTTTTATTGTATATTTTTTTGTATAATCAATTTCTAAAAGAGGAAATATATTTTTCCTCAATTTAAAAAATAGGATTAAAATTATTTGTGATTTTGAACATTTTATTTGATTTGAAAAGGAAATATTTGGAAATAAATTTATTTTTACATGATAAAATCAATTGACTTATGTGGCGAATTTATCACTCACAATATACCAATTGATACCTAAATGTCCACGGTGGTGTCACTCGAGACAAAAAGGCGTAAAAAAATCGAAAGAAGACAATTTGTTAATTTCAATTTTTTTGTACAAATTATTTTTTCTTTTATGATAAAAATCATTTTAACACCTATTTATTTATTAAAAAAAATGAAATTAAAAAAATGTGATCATTACATGTTGAAAAATAATAATCAGCATATGTGGTGACTTTATCACTCACAAGTTACTGATTTACGTTTACATGCTTACGGTGTTACCACTCGGAGCAGAAAATACCAGAAGAAAAATTTTAAATGAAAATCAAACAGCATATATGGCGACTTAATCACTCATAATTTGACAATTTACATTTATTTGCTCACGGTGATGCCACTCGTGGCGGAAGGCAAAAAAGACTTAAAAGATAAAATTGAAAAAAAAAAAGAAATCATTTTATATATAAAAATAAATATGATTATACTTATTTTATAAAAAGAAAAGTGATAAAAGCAATTTAAGAATATGACTTTATATATATATATATTCATATATTATTTATTTTTATTTCTTTTATTTTATTTTATTTATCCTTTTTTTTTTAGAAAAAGAGTTAATTAGGATCTGTGGTGACTTTATCACTTACAGCTCGCTAATTAACACCTAAATACCCACGATGTTACCACTCGGAACATAAAGGCCAAAACAAAAATTTGAAATAAAGAGCTCTCATTGAATTATTTATTTTTACTTTTAATAAATAAATAAAAACATTGGTACTCATAAATAAAAATGAAACAAAATAAAATAAAATAAAATTTAGCCAATGTTTATACCATGGCAACTCCTCACTCATGGTACAATTGACTGACGCTCTATATGCACATGGAGAATTGGTCCCTCGTGGCAAACACTAAAGTAGAGAAAAAACCAACGACCAAATAAACATCAAACTACAAATAAAATAAAATAAACTACAATTTGTCAATGCGTGTGTGTGCATGTGCAAGTTCAAGCAATAGTTTTATTCCACTACAACAAAAACCATACGAAGATAAGAAGGAAAACCAAACTCTTTTGCTTTCTTCCCATTTCTTGCTTTGATATTCCTCTCCTGCCTTGATAAAGAAAATTGACTCTTTTCAAGCTTGATCTCGCCTTCCCATAGTGCTCAAAAGGAATGAGAATGGGAATGAATTAGTATTCACTTCTAAATCAATCCAAAACATCAAGAACGATATTCTTTATGGAAGACAAAAACTATTATTGCTCAAGAAATCCAAATCATTGTTCCACCATAAAGATGATGTTATGGATCATGTTTTCAAGTCAAAGACAGAGTTAGCAAGTTTATCACAACAAAAATACAGGGAATTTGAGCAGAAACATGGATGAATACACTCCTTTCACATGAGAATAAACATGGGCCAAAAGGAAATACTTCAAAACTTAAACCAAGGACTATATACACAACTAGATGACCAGTAGCCCTTTTCATAGGAGACATGGTCAAATGGGACATTTCAAAGACTTAAAATCATACTATACCTCATAGTAATAAATCCAAGATTTATGACAGAAAACCATGTAATATGACCGCTTCTCATTATCCATAAAGGTATCCAAACATGCAGCAAGCCAAATCAGAGCCTTCTTGGTGAGACAAGATATGTTTATATAATCCTTCTAAATTCATAATGCTAAACAAATATCCAGCAGCCAACACTCAGTTTTGAGAAAAACAGATTATATACATATGACCTCCCATCTATAACCAAAATACTGTGTACATGTGTGGCAACCAAACCAGTGCTTCGCACAGAAACACAATGTCATGTGATCACTCGAGAAGCATGAAACCAACAGACAAGTGCCATAGTATAATCCAATCATCAAATGTAAGGGATATAATCACTCTTTCTAAAGCATGATGCGGAACCAATGAGCTCATGACAGTAAAGACAAGTTCAGAACATCAACGCAGGGTGTAATGGGCGTGACTTGGAGCTAGAAACAAAAACATAATGAAGCACCTAAAACAAACCTCCACTACAAACAACCTAAACTAATGACCCATATGCCTTTCTTTCTATTCAGGACTTTGAACCTATCCATACTACTTCATCAAACATTCAGATATAAACATGCACGTTTAGTAAGCCGGTTCTAGTATAGGGCTTTTCCAGTAAACAAATCAAACTAGCAGTTCTAACGCATCTCAAACACAACAATAAGAAACAGGGCATCCATAATGGCATATATCAGAAGAACGTTTAACACAAATTAGCTTTCTGAAGGCAGATCACTAATCAACGACAGTATGAGTAAAATCTAACCGGCAACCAAACTGATCAAAATGAAACAGAGAACCAGCAAGAGAATAATAGCCAAACCAAATCTGCCTAAGGATTCGTATGGAAAGGAATCTCAGAATCAAGAAATTACCTTCGGGGTTTCAAGATGCCTCTTTTCTTCAAACTCGACTCCTGGCTTCATTCTACTCCTTCAACCTCCCATGCAGCTGCCTCTCCCCTAGCTCACTCTGTTTCAGCTTTCTCACGGCCCTCCTCCTCTCAGCTCGCGGTCAACTCCCTCCCTCTTTCTCTCTGCCTTTTTTCTCTCCTCGTGGCCTCCTCTCTTCCTCCGCACCGTGGCTCCCTCTCATCTTCTTTCGTCTCTCAGCTCTCTCGGCCTCACTCTCGCGGCTCTCTCCTCTGTTTTCCTTTTTTTTTTCCAGCCAGCTTAGCTCCCTCTCATCTTCGCGGCCATTCCCCTCTGTACCTTCCTTATCCGAGTCTCTTGCTCTCGGTCTCCTTCCCCCCCGCTCTTTCCATTTCGTAGCCGCGACTCCTCCCTCGGTCTCACACTCGCCGCCGCCTTCCCCTGCCCTCTCTCGGCTCTCACGCTCACGGCCACTCTCCCAGCTCTGCCCTAGCTCCCTCTGTCCCGCGGTTCAGCCTCCACCGAGGCTCCCTCGGTTTCTCTTCGACGTTCTTCGTGCCTTTCTCTCTGCTCTCCTCTGGTTTTTTCTGCAGCTCTCTCCTCGTGACTCCCTGGGTTTCTTTCCCTTCTCGGCCAGTGGCTCTCTCTCTCTTTTCTTTTCCTCGGACAGCTCCTCCCGCAGCTCTTTCTCCCTCTCCCTCCTTTTTTCTCCTCTCCCCGCCAGATCGGTCTCCCCTCCCCTGCCCTAAAGGGCTCCCCTGGTCCTTTCAGGGCAACCAGGTCATGAGCCCAATTATGGGCTCGTGACCTATTTGGCTGAAATCATTTCAGCCCAATATGGTCCTTTTTTCTTTTGGGTTTTATTTATTTATTATTTTTTTGGTTTTCAGGTCGAATTTGGGTCCAAAAGTTCTTCTTCTTCTTTCTAATTTTTAGTTATTTTTCTTTATTATAATTTTTATTATTATTTTTTTATTTTTTTTTATTATTATTATATATATATATATTTTAAATTACCCGAACAAAATACGGTGTTCACAATGAGAAATTTACACTCTATAAAACAGCAAAGGGGGACAGGTTCGCATGATGTCTGAAAGAGTGTGATAGCAAAACAAACAAATAAATAAATAAAATTGCTTGTCATTATGGAAGCCCGTATGGTCAGTGTCTCCATTTTGCAGAGATGAGGCTTATTAATTCATGCCTGAACAAAAGTATATGAGATTTGCAGGTTCTATTTTCATAGCAAGTAAAGATGAGAGAAGCAATGCAAGAAAAGGAGGCAACACCAAGTGGAAATAACTCTGAACAGGACGTAAACCAATCATTTATACAGATGTGGAGATTCAAACGCTCAAATCAGAACTTGAGAATGTAAAGTCAATAACAAAAGAGCAAGGCTCATATCAGACTGTAATAAAAACCTCTAGGAAAAGAGCAAGAGTGATAAATTAAGCTAACACGAGGGAGGCTCAGACCACAAATACAAACCCAAAGGCAATGAGAAGCTCTGGTTGGCAAGAGTGTCAACGCACAAGGGAGAACATGGACTACCTTAACCATCCATTCCCGTTTCAGAAGTTCAAAAATTCGATGCGTGTTCTTCCTTAGAATCAACTTCATCCAAAACTGTTGAGTTAAGCTTCAAAGCAAGTGCCTTGATTCTAATAAAGAACGAAATGAAATTCTACATTCTATAACAACTACCTCCTTCACAACCATCAATGCAATAACCATTTAGACAAGGTGAAGGTGCCACGAACAGGAAGAATCAAATAAAAAAAATAGCAAAAATGGCAAAAACCATGCGAGCTACGAACAGGGCGAACCGAATAAAAAAAAAAAGGATCGCAGTTGCTGTCTGAGCCACGATCAGGAAGAAGCAAATTAAAAACAACACATAGATCGGCTCAGGCAAGGAAATGGGAGGGGGAACACATCTGAAGATCCAAGACAAAAAGGGCATGAACGGAGATGGAAATGAAGTAAGGAAAAAAAAATACATCACCTGGGACGGGAAAATGCTAACCACGACCGGGGGAAAGTTAGGCGACGGTAGCGACGGCAGCCAAAGAGTAGGCGACGGCCTAGGGAGGGAGAAGATGGTGACAGCAACCCGTGCGAACGGAGGAGAGAAAACCAGAGCAGTTCGTGCGAGATCAGAGAGCTCCGGAGGGATTTCTTATTTTTAAAGAGAGTAATAATGTAATATTAAAAAAAATGAAGGGTAAAATAATCAGAATATTTTACACCATATTCTCTCCTTCTCAAAAAGACATAAAACCCCAACTTGGAGAAAAATGAGACTGGCTACCGAAGGGGAAGGAAACACAAAAGATCCTCTCGCTTTCCCTTCAAAAATTTTGTCTATATAAAAGAGGGGATTGAATCCCTCCAATCCCATCTCTCTTTTTAAAATTTTCTTAATAAATCCCAATCAAACTAAGCCTTAATGAAAAGCTTCAGATCACACAATTAAGGCTTCGAATTTCAGTATGGAAAACAACATATTGATTTAGATTGCACTAAAGGAATGCAACTGTAAGCAATATATGTATAGACACATACACACCATATGTTAAACCATATCAACACAACAATTCCACAATCAAATGGAAAAATATTCAGAAATGAATACTAACATGATTGGTTAATCTAACATCAAAAGAAGTAGCACCCTGTGGTCTACAAGCCTACAAAATTCATTAGAATAAACCATGCTGAGAAACCCAGCCGAAACAAAATTGACCTTGAAAAACCCTCATATTTTCAAATGAATTTATCAAGGAGAAATCTGTCACTATTAGAGAATGAGCAAAAAATGAAACATAGGTTAATAAGAGTAGAGACTATATGAATTAAATATCCAAGTTCTCCTATCTAGAATTGGAGAAAGATAAGTGGGGCCTAAGAGAAGCTAAATCAATAAGGTCCTCAGCAATCCTCTTACAAGAGTTCCTAAGAAAGTGGAAGTTGCAAGTTATATTTAAATCTTGAATATAAAGAAGGTGACCCTACCCAACTCCTCTCAAAATCTAATAAGAAGGCCAATTCCCAATCTCAAAGAAATCAGTGGTCTAAACTCTAAATGCATCATCATCCTAAGAAATGAATTTCCAAGCCCACATGAGAAGTAGAGAGCACCAAATAGGCATCCCACACATTTGTTGTAAACCATACTAATTACAAAATAACCTTCTACTATAAAGAACTATCCTTCTTATGAGCTGCTTTAGGAGGATAATTTAGCTTCCCCTGCTTTTACCTCTCCTTTTCCAATGAAGTCATCATTTTACAAAAACTATTCATTGTCTATCACAAGTTGCAACCAGAGGTTGATAAGAAAGATGTTGATGAATTCCGACAAAGTTATTCCTCTGTAACTTTTATTTTTAATATGGTGCAATCATTTTCGTCCTAAAAGTATTAGAATTTTCTGCATAACAAGGTACATCAACAGAAAATATTTCAAGTAGAGCAACCAATAATTCGAGAAATAGCAGGAGTTGAACTATTATGACACCAAATGATCTCCAGAATGTAAGTTGGCTAGGCAAAGAAAACATAATTTCTGGTCACAAGCAACCAAGTAAGATTTGAAAAGCAACTGATAAATATTGAATTTAAATTTAAATAATAGCACATACTTTAAAAATGATAACTCTAGAAGTAAAAGGCCACCAAGAAGAATTTTTAGTCACTAACAATAACAATAGCTTGTTAAACAACTGCCTAGGGGGCCTGCAATGCATAAACACCTAATGTAAACAAACGATTACATCAAACCCAAGTTGTAATGAAATTTAAAAGAAAAGAAAAAGAAAACCCTTTTGATGAGACAAGATGATACACTATAACAAAGTCACAATAGAACAAATAAAACAAAAATTCATCTTCCACCTCTCTAATGCAAGAACCTTATCTTGGAAGGTAAGTTATTTTGTTTACACCAGGGAACAGACAAAGAAAGTAAAATTTCACTCAATAATCAATGATCACCGCAACGGCTGCAAACCCAAAATATCTAAATAATGAACCACTATCAAAGAATCCCTCCAGCAAGAATGCCATCAATTGTCATAAATATTGATATCAAAAGGAACAAAGAAAGCCTAATGTCTTTCTCTAGAGGAACCGCAATTCATCAAAAAGTCCCATCTTGAGCCTTTGATGTTTCCAGACACCATAATAATATAAGGTTAACTTATGCTTCTAGCTGCATTGAAAAATACAAGAATATTCAACTTCTTTTAATACCAGAGTGAAAAATTAATTAAAATTCCTAAGTAAGGAATTAATTAAAAATCCTAAATGCATCAAAGAGAAGGAAAGAAACTGCCAAGTTTCACCATAAATGAATTGGATTATATGTATGTTTATGCACAATCATAGGAAATTAACACATGATTTAAATATATGCAATGTGCTCCAAGCAGCTTAAACTTTAAATTATGTAACGTCACTTATGGCAAATAAACTCAAAGAAAAGTTTATTTAACAAAATAGCCTAGCAAATTATCTATCAAATGCCTCCAATAAATAACTAAACTAATACTTGCGAGAACAAAATTTTTTAGGTCTTGCAACACATATATTCATCAAGCATAGAAACTATTATAAATTTTCCCCCATTACAATTGGCTTTTGGTTAAAGGTAAAAATTTTCCATCTTAAAATATTTAATATGAGATGTATATACCTTTTATTCCACCACAATACATATCGATGGAAACTCAAAGAAAAGTTGGGAATAAATGTTGATTAAGATACTTCTTCTTCTTCTTTGTTTCTAAATGAAGTAAAATGATGTTTTTAAAGAAAACAAATGGATATAGGAGACTTATACTGTATGTTTGTTTTTCCAGAATAAGGGGGAGATAATAAGTCATTGGAATAGAAAAATATATGGAATACATTATCATGAGTTTATTTAGATCCTCATATAAAGAAGTATGAATCATAAGTTTATAAATAAATGCATTCATAAAATATTGCAAAATAATTGTCAGATGTGATTACTAATCTAAGTAAGAATTGTCAAATCTTATATTCCAACTGAGAAAGTTTCAATTAATATTTCAATAGTATTAATGAAAATGAGTTACACCTAAACTGTGAGAGCCATAGGTTCCAAAGATAAACATCTAAGGACAAAAAAAGAGTAAATAATTAAGATCATATTGAGGAAGCGGATACTCTAGAAGATAGAGTTGTCAGCAACAGTTAAATGGAAGACTTGCTTACAAAGTCTTAAATACATCAAATAGAACAATCAAATGAGGATCTTGAATACCAATTTGTCTTGCAGACAAAAAGATGATTAGCCAAAAGAAAAGAAAAAGATGCAATATAAGTTGGATTGAATTTACTTTCAAAATTTGAAGATTTTGAACTTATAGTCAAAGCACTCGAATTGAAATGCTAGTATCATATAAATGGATACTCATGTGAAAACGAATTGAGAAATATAAAGCATGACTTATAGTATAAAATGTTTTCGCAAATGTCTAACATTGATTATATATAGACATATTATCTTATCGTGGATATAAATGTTTTTTTAATATTTTATTAGTTTGATAATAGACAAAATTTTATATGCACCTATAATCTGTTTATACGGATTACTATATAGTAAAATGTATATGAGAATGCCAGAAGGAGTAAAAATGCTAAAAGCATTTAAATTTTCCTAGAAAAAACATTCTTTTACAAAAATCCATTTGTGGATTAAAAGTTGTTTAATTTATCCATATATTTTATAGATAGATTTAAATTAAAGTTTGTTATATGTGTTGATTAAAATCCTTGAAGAGTTAGCAAAAGCAATTGATGATTTTAAGGAAGAATTCGAGATGGAAGATTTTGAAATATCAAAGTTTTTAACTTGGCCTGTAAATCAAGGATTCTAATAAAATCTTAAATAGGTTTGAAACACATCTACTTAGTACCTTAATGGTTTTGTCCTCAAGAAAATAATGAACTCATTAGTCCAAAAGTACTATATATTTATGCTATGAAAGTGCTCATATATCTTGCTAATGCTATATTTGTTATATATTTGCTAGAAAGATTAAATTCTTATTGAACAAATAAATATTGCAATGAAATTATACGTGTATTGTGATGGCACTGGGGGACAAATATAATGAATCATAATATTTAACTAAACTTGGATCACAATTTTTTTTTTTATGAAACTTAGATCACAATTGATTGAATATACTAATGCAAAATATTTGCCTAATTTCAAAGAGATTATTTATGTGCAAAAATATAGCTATATTGGGGTGATTTATAACTATTTGCTATTTTTAGAATGTATAAAGTAAATAGAAAGTATATTAATGCTTGGCATATCCTGAAGATATATATAACAAAAGATATTTCACAATATTATAAGAAGGCAATGCATGATAAGTAACTCAGCTAAAAGGAAGATTTGCTCACAAAGTTTTAAACAATGATTACATGGAAGAAGTTGGTGTACAATATTGAAATACAACGCTATAAGAACACAAAGTGACATGGTCAGGGGAGTAAAGATCTATATGATGTACTTTGTTTTCCTTAATGAGGTTTTGTTTAATTGGTTGTCCTGATAAGGTTTTTAATGAGATAATTACAACAAATATATAAATATTATGTACTCTTTTTTCTTCATTAGGTTTTTATCCTATTAGATTTTTTCTAGTAAGATTTTAATAAGGCATAATATTTATTATGGATATCTTAGGGGGAGTGTTATAAAATATTAAAAGTCATGTGAATGTCCATAACCTCTAAAAGTCTCTTAGAATTCTACATTATTTCCATAAAGTTGATATCCTCCAAAATAAAAGGTTTTCAAGGGTTTATTCTAAGTTTAATATCAATAACTTTCATGGTTTTTCTTGTGTAATTGTGTAAAATAATTCTCCTATTTATGTTATTATAATTGTTGGGTTGGTAAGGTTTATAGACGAAATATACTACATATTTTGTATCCTTAGAAATGAATAAAAATCACTCTCCCAATTTCTACCATTCACATTTCTCCCATGTTATTTCTTCTCTTAATATTTCACTTTTACTCCCACTAAAGTTATATTTTTCTTAGTTTTATAACATTAAATAATATAATTTTTATGCGCCATTAAATATATTTTGATATTTTAAATATGTATATTTTAGCAATGGCCTGAGAGCTTGGCGCGGTTGCGAGGAAATGAGAATGAGAACTTGACGCCCATTATTTAGTTCTTTTTTATTTAAAATTTTTCAATAAATTAATAAAAAAAATATTAATATATTTTTATATGCTGGGGTGTGCATGGCCCAATGAACCCAATGAGCCCACCCCGGCCTGTGTCCTATTAGGTTGGAAAAATGGGCCGGTTCCTGGTTATGGGTATAGTCTTTGGTCTTATACAACCGCGGCCTGATGGGATTTTTTTTTTACTATTTTAATTAATGTTTTACAGTAACTTAAACCCAAACTCACCCTAGCCGCTGTAACCTCAAAGTCAGTCTCATCTTCTCAGCATCTCAGTCCCACTATACTCCTCTTCCTCTTGCTTGCCATCTCCGTCCTCCTTCGTCTTCTTCCGTCGAAATCAGCCACTCAGTCATGTCATCACCACGTCTCTCAGTCTCACCATCTTCCTCTTCCTCGCTTGCCATCTCCTTCCTCCTCCGAAATCAACCACGCAGTCATGCCATAGCCAATCGCCAAAGATCAAGGCAACTCCATCGCTGCTGCTACTTCTATTTCTTGCCCCTTCGTTTCTGCAAAAGCAAGACAGCACTTTATTCACTTGTTTCTTTGTTTTTCATCGGTATTTTTGCTCCAATGTCGGACGATTGCCGAAGGAAGGAAGGAATTGAAACCCGCCAGAAAACCGACCTAACCCGTTGTTGCCGGGCCTCGGTTTCGGTTTCAGCCAAACCCGGGCCCGATGTACACCCGTATAAACTTCCATCGATTCTCTTTGCAGCCCTGGCACAGAACTCAATCCAAACACTCTTGAAAGAAAACTGTTGCTGTGTTATTGCCTTCCTCCATCACAATACAAGAGCCCTATTTATACTAAGTTAGAGGGCTATGGCATTAACTTGCGAAATTAAAGACAAATGGAGGTTACGGGAGTTTAGGAGCTCTTTATTCTTGGGGTTACAAAGGTTAATTGAAAAGGGTTATGGAGAGTTATGGTTTATTATGGGGTGTTATGGAGATTCTTCCGTTTCATCCTCCCTGGGTTAACTGGGACTTGCCCTCAAGTCAAACTCGACTTCATCATCAAGGTAGGGTGACAGATCAGCAACATTGAAAGTAGCCGAAACGCCATATGCACCAGGCAATTCCACTTTGTAAGCATTGTTGTTGATCTTTTATACAATCTTGAATGGACCGTCAGCTCTAGGCGATAACTTGGCATTGGATTGTTTAGGAAAACGTTCTTTTCTGAGATGTATCCAAACCAAGTCTCCCACATTAAAGATCTGTTGTTTCCGATGTTTGTCTCGCTGTGTCTTGAGTTTGAAATTCTACTTCTGAATTCTTTCACGAACTTGTTCATGCAACTTCTTGATTTCTTTAGCCCTTTGATCTGCATCAGAACTATGCTGCTGCTTATCAAGTGAAGGGGTCAAGTCTAGTAGACTAAGGGGACGAGTACCGTAAACAACTTCAAACGGACACTTCCCAGTTGCTTGATTAACAGAATTATTATAGGCAAATTCAACTTGAGCAAGAATGAGGTCCCATTGCTTCAAATTCGTTCCCACGAAACTTCACAAAAGATTTCCCAGAACTCTATTAATTGCTTCAGTTTGACCGTCCGTCTGTGGATGGCCAGTACTGCTAAATTGGAGCTTAGTTCCCATCTTCTTCCATAACGTCCTCCAAAAGTGGCTCAGGAACTTAACATCACGATCAGAAGTAATAGTTTTTGGAATTCCATGGAGACGAATAATCTCTTTAAAGTATAAATCTGCAACTTGCACCGCATCATTAGTCTTTTGACATGGAATAAAATGGGCCATCTTCGAAAATTGATCCACAACAACCATGATGGAATCTTTTTGCCTCTGTGTTCGGGGTAAACCGAGAACAAAATCCATGCTCACATCTTCCCATGGCACTTCTGGAACCGGCAGTGGCATGTATAATCCCGTATTTTGCCCTTTCGTCTTAGCCAAATGACATATTCGGCATCGCTGTATATGCCGGTTAACATCTCATTCAAGTCTTGGCCAATAGAAATTCTCTTTAACCAGATCAACTGTCTTGTCTTTGCCAAAATGACCAGCTAATCCTCCATCGTGAGCTTCCCAAATTATCGCCTCCCTTAAAGAACCTTGAGGAATGCATAGGGTTTTACCTCGGAATAAAAATCCATCATGTCGGTAATAATGGTGAAATGATTGATCAGCTGTAGCTTCCCACACTCCACGGAAATCAGGATCATCTTGGTACAGCTCCTTGACAAGATCAAAACCAATAACTTTGGCCTGTATTGTTGTTAGCAACACATGTCGTCGGCTAAGGGCATCAGCTACCGAGTTTAAAATCCCAGCCTTGTGCTTAATAAGAAAAGGATAAGACTGCAAGATTTCACTCCAACGGGCATGTTTTCGGCTGATCTTTTGTTGAGAATTCAAATACTTTAGAGCTTCATGATCCGAAAAGAGTATGAACTCTTTGCTCAAGAGATAGTGACTCCAATATTGCAGAGCTCGAACAACGGCATAGAGTTCTTTCTCATAAGTAGAATACCTGAGCTTGGCATCATTGAATTTCTCACTGAAAAAGGCAATAGGATGGCCTTCCTGGCTCAAGACAGCCCCAATCCCAGTGTTGGAGGCATCACAGCTAACCTCGAACACCTGATCAAAATTTGGAAGAGCTAGAACTGGAGCTTCAGTCAATCGCTTCTTTAACTCCTCAAAACTCCTTTGAGCTTGCTCTGTCCACTGAAATTTGTCTCCCTTAGTGCAATCTGTGATGGGTGTAGCAATAGAGCTAAAATTTCGGATGAACCTCCTGTAGAAAGAAGCTAATCCGTGGAAGCTTCGGACTTCCTGAAGAGATCTTGGAACTGGCCAACTATTAATGGCTTCAACTTTACTTGGATCAACTCGAACACCTTCTGCAGTGATGATGTACCCCAAGAAAACAACTTCATTGGTGAGAAAGGTACACTTCTTTAGATTGGCAAAAAGCTTTTGACCTCGCAGCGCTTGCAAAACTTGCCGTAAGTGATCAAAGTGTTCTTCCTGACTCTTGCTGTAAATAAGAATGTCGTCAAAGTAAACAACAACAAATTGGCCAGTGAAGGGTCGCAATACCTGATTCATCAGGCGCATGAATGTGCTAGGGGCATTGGTTAGTCCAAAAAGGCATCACATTCCATTCATACAACCCATCTCTTGTCTTGAAGGCGGTCTTCCATTCATCTCCTGGTCGAATCCGAATTTGGTGATACCCACTACGAAGGTCAATCTTGGAAAAAATAGTGGCACCATGCAGCTGGTCGAACATGTCATCAAGCCGGGGTATCGGAAATCGATACTTGATAGTAATTTTGTTAACAGCTCGGCAATCGATGTACATTCTCCAACTTCCATCTTTCTTGGGTACTAGCAGAACAGGTACAGCACAAGGGCTAACACTTTCCCGAACCAGCCCTTTCTTCAATAGCTCTTCAACTTGTCGTTGTACTTCGGCATATTCCTGAGGACTCATCCTATAAGCAGGCTTGTTAGGAATGACTGCTCCTGGAACAAAATCAATGGCATGCTGTATGTCTCGCATGGGTGGCAACCCGGGTGGTATCTCATCAGCTATCACATCTGGAAACTTGGATAATAAGGGCATAACTGCTGGTGAGATGGTGGACTCACTGTTTGCCTCGAGTACTAGTATGAAACTCATTGTCTGGATTTCAGATTTTGTCACCTTGAACTTTTCTTTCGTCATCAAAGTCACCAATGGCTTAGCTTCTGTTGAAGCTTTACTAAATTCACTAGCCGGTAGAGGCGCTAGCTTGATCTTGACACCGTCTTTAGTGAATGAGTAGGTGTTTGTGCGTCCGTCATGCAAAGCATATCGGTCATATTGCCATGGCCTTCCCAAAAGAAGGTGGCATGCATTCATGGGAACAACATCACACAAAACATTGTCACAATATCTGTTCCCAATAGAGAAAGTAACAAGGCATTGCTTAGAAACTTTTACCTCGCTTCCAGTATTAAGCCAGTGAAGCTTGTAAGGATGCGGGTGGTCATGCGTTGGTAGCTTCAACTTCTGTACCATGTAGTCAGACACTACATTTTCACAGCTCCCACTGTCAATAATGACATTACAAACTTTGCCCTGGGCAGTGCAACGGGTGTGAAAAATGTTACGTCGTAGCCAGGGTTCTTCCTTAACTACAGCTGCATGTAGACTTTGTCTGATAACCAAAGCCTCTCCCTGATCTGCAGGTGTAATCTCCTCGTCATATACTGGTTCGGCCTCATAATATGTAGTCTCCTCTTCATCTTCGTCAGGTGCTTCATAAGCTTGCCCTTCCCTAATGGTGATAACCCTCATAATTTTCACGTGTCAGACCCTTACCAACAGTCGTTCAGACCTTCATTTAGCCCACAATACCCACCATATAACTTACAACCCCAATATCCACGACCATTTGCACCCGGGGCACGCATGCAGCATGCTGCCTATCAACCTAGAGCCCCTTTCGCTCAACCTATCCGACATCCTCAATCAGTCCCACCACCTCATCCTATTCAGCAAGCGAATGTCTTACACCCAAGTATGGATTACAAGGCCGTTCGCCCCCAGAGAGATAACTGCCCGTTACCCGACTTCAATGTATCCAGATTGGAGCTTTTCAAAGAGTTAGTGGAAAAGAAGCTTATGGGTCCTCGTCCTGTAAAACCTTGGCAACCACCTTCCCTGCTTGGTATAATCCAAACGAGACCTGTG
This sequence comes from Adenanthera pavonina, assembly GCA_026686845.1. Lineage (NCBI taxonomy): Eukaryota > Viridiplantae > Streptophyta > Magnoliopsida > Fabales > Fabaceae > Adenanthera > Adenanthera pavonina. Next base: position 42,523,015 of record JAIVEN010000001.1, on the reverse strand, counting down.
AATATCATATGGGAGCGGTGGGACATTCAATCGATCGATGCGATGCTTTCCGTAAGAACGTGTTGGATCTTTTGGATAATAGTTATATCAGTGTACGGCGGGACAGTAATCCGAATATTGTCTCGAATCCCCTACCGGAGCATGACAAAGGGAAACAGGTCGGGACTATTGAAGAGGACATCATGCTGATCAAAGACCTAAATGCGCTCCAAGTTACTATGAAGGAAATATTTGATCACCTTGAGGAAGCGGGACATGTCCTTTATGACGGGGGAAAGCCGGGTATAATCGATAACTGCGGTCCCTGCTCTTGTGAGTATCACCGGGGAAACGTAGATCATGACATTGAGGGTTGTGAGGTGTTCAAGGAAGTGGTGCGAAAGATGATGGCGCTGGGGATTATCAGAATTGAAAGGGGAACATCAAGAGATAAATCCGTATGCATGACAGAGAAACTAAGCGGGTTGCCAATCATTGACAAGTCGAAGGGGTCATTCCTTGTGATCAACGCGCAAGCTCCGACTGTAGGAAGTAGTGAGCAATTGCCCTTCTTGGAAATAGCAGAATCTCGTCCTTCGTTCATTAACGAACCGACACTTAAGCCGAATTCAACGGGATCTCTCCTGGTCATAAACTCAACCGCTCAGGCAGCAACACGCGAGAAGGAGCCGGTGGCGGTTATTCACGTACCAGCACCATTTCCATATGCTAGTAATCATGCGGTACCCTGGAAATATGGCCTAAGGACTGAGCTTCTCGCAATCCGGGGAGAAACCAGTTAAGAACTAGTGGTGGAAGTCAATAATCAGGAACTAATAAACGGGATTACTAGGAGTGGTCGCGTCTATTCGAAAGAAAATGGTCAGGAAGGAGAGAGTTCAGGAGCTAAGGTGGTGACGGACATGAGCATTGATGCCGATGAGATCCTAAAGATCATGAAGCACAGTGAGTATGACATAGTAGAGCAGCTCACAAAGACGCCAGCTCGGATCTCCATTATGTCCCTCATCATGAGCTCAGAGGTCCATCTCAAGGCACTCCAAAGGGTGTTAGACAGTGCATATGTACGTCCGGACATAACTCCTGAGAGAGTAGTTCATATGGTTAATGTCGTGAAGAATGCTACTCAAATCACCTTCTATGAGGATGAAATTGTTCAAACTCCGGTGGGGCGACTTAAAGCTCTTCATATTACATTAAAGTGCCACAGGTATGTGATCGCAAAGGTTCTGATTGATAATGGGTCTGCTCTCAATGTCCTACCACTAGCCACTTTGGAAGAAATTCCAGTGGACAGGTCCACCATTAAGCATAGTGATCTAATTGCCCGAGCTTTCGATGGAGCGAGAAGGGAGGTATTCGGGGAGGTCTATCTTCCACTTGAGATTGGGCCAAGCACCTTTTCAGTACAATTCCACGTAATGGACATTGATGCGGCGTACACCATGCTCTTAGGAAGGCCATGGATTCATGACGCGGGAGCTATACCGTCTACCTTACACCAGAGGGTTAAATTCGTCAGGGATGGCCTACTTGTTACCGTTAAAGGAGAAGAGGAAATCATGATTAGCAAGCCAAGTGCCGTACCTTACGTCAAAAATGTAGAACGGACAGGGGGTAATTTTTATCACAGTTTTGAGGTTGTGGAGGGTGACAAGCCAAGAAGAGATGTGCAACAAGTAGTCAACAAGATAATGAAGCATGGTGGGTATAAGGAAGGACAGGGGCTCGGAGCTAAACTACAAGGGGTAAAGGAGCCAATCAAACTGCTCGGGAATCAGGGACGTCAAGGGATAGGATACGATCCCCATTTAGAGACTCTCTTGGCTGAGCAAGTGAAGTTAGCCCGAGGGAAATTACAAGCAAGATCAAAAGTTCCTCATATTAAAGAGACATTCTCACAAGCCTCTGAGATAGTCAATATGAATGACTCCATTGCTACAACGGAAGAAGGAGGGGAGTGTTATGGACAAGGACATTGGATTCAGTATGATACCCTTGGAAAAGCCCTAGAAAACTGGGAGTCTGAGAAGATCCCTGATGTCATGTCGTTAGAGTAATATTCTAGAGTTTATGTTATGTCTTCTTTTGAAAATCTTGTATTTATGGCTTTTGGAACTTTTTATATTTGAGGATTAAATGCAAAGCAGCTTTCCATGTTCTTTATTCCATTATTACTCTCTTTATTCTACTCTTTTTCTCATCTCACTTTATTCTTCTTCTTATCCTTTTGTGTTGGCCCCTCCTCAAATTAATTCTCTATACTATTTCCTGCTTCATCATTTACTTCTATTGTGTTTGTTGCCTTCTAGGGAATTAGAATCCTCGGAACTCCAGTCTGACACAGAGACTCTTGAGCCCCAATGGGATGACACTCGCATTGTTATGGATATGCTTGACGACAAAATTGAAGAAAATGCCGCGCTAGTTGAATTACCCCTCACGTTCGCAAAGCTTATCGAACCCTCCGAAATTGGTTTCATCCCACATGAGGAAATCATAGAAGTGATCAACATGGGAACTGAGGAAGATAAAAAAGAGTTGAAGATAGTCGATAATCCTGAGAAGAAGGAGATGATAGATTTATTTCTAGAATATCTGGATGTATTTGCTTGGTCGTACCAAGATATGCCAGGGCTTGATCCCAACATCGCTTCTCACAAGCTTCCTCTGTTTCCTGACTTTAAGCCAAAGAAACAAAAGCTAAGGAGAATGAGTCCTGAGACATCTCTTCAGATCAAGGAAAAAGTGAAGAAACAATGGGATGCTGGTTTCTTAGATGTTGCTAAATACCCACAATGGGTTGCGAACATAGTACCGGTACCAAAGAAGGATGGCCGCATTAGGATGTGCGTAGACTATCGGGATTTGAATAAAGCCAGTCCTAAGGATCATTTTCCTCTACCTCATATTGATGTGCTAGTTGACAATACGGCGAGGGGTTATAGGTACTCATTCATGGATAGGTATTCAGGATACAATCAGATCCCCATGAACTTGGAGGATAAAGAGAAAACCACTTTTACTACTTTATGGGGAACATTTTGCTACAAAGTGATGCCGTTCGGTTTAAAAAATGCAGGTGCAACTTACCAACGAGCTATGGTAGCACTATTCCATGATATGATGCATAAAGAACTGGAGGTTTATGTCGACGATATGGTAGCAAAGTCAGCGCAAGAAGAAAGTCACGTAGCAGTTCTTCAAAAATTGTTTGAGAGACTGCGAAAATACAAGCTTCGATTGAATCCCAACAAGTGCGTGTTTGGGGCTACGTCTGGTAAGCTACTAGGCTTCATCGTTAGCAGTAGAGGAATAGAAGTGGATCCAGGTAAAGTAAAGGCAATTCGTGATATGCCTTCACCCCAAACAGAGAAAGATGTACGAAGCTTCTTGGGCCATTTGAATTACATAGCCCGATTTATTGCAAACCTGACTGCCACCTGCGAGCCAATATTCAAATTGTTGAGAAAAGGAAATCCTGGGAAGTGGGATGAAGATTGCCAACGAGCATTCGAGAAGATAAAGGAATATTTGCTGAACCCTCCTGTCTTAGCACCCCCTACACCAGGTCAACCATTAATCCTCTATCTAACCATCTTGATATCTTCCATGGGGGCAATGTTAGGACAACAAGATAGATCTGGAAAAAAGGAGCATGCCATTTATTATCTGAGTAAGAAATTCAATGATTGTGAGTCTCGATACCCAATCATCGAAAAGACATGTTGTGGGCTAGTATGGGTCACGCGACGATTAAGACAATACATGTTATATCATGTTACCTGGTTGATCTCGCGATTGGATCCGATTAAATATATTTTTGAAAGCCCTTACGTGTCAGGTAGGGTGTCAAAGTGGCAAGTGATACTATCCGAATATGATGTGAAGTACGTGACTCGCAAGTCAATTAAAGGAAGTATCATCGCTGACCATTTAGCTGGAAACCCATTAAATGAGAGTCCGCCACTAGACTTTCAATTCCCAGATGAAGATGTCTTGACTGTTGAGGATAAGTTGGAAGATGCCCCATGGACAATGTACTTTGATGGTGCCGCCAATACGCAGGGATGTGGGGTAGGTGCAGTGATAGTCTCTCCAGAAGGGAAACAATTTCCTGTCGCCATTAAGCTTAATTTTGAATGCACAAATAATGTAGCAGAGTATGAAGCTTGTGTCAGTGGTTTGCAAGCCGCCCTAGCTCTGGGTGTTAAAGAACTTGAGGTCTTTGGAGATTCAGCACTCATAATATATCAAGTGACGGAGGCATGGCAAACGAAGGACCCAAAGTTGATCCCCTATCAGAGTTATTTAACTGAATTGATCAAGGAGTTTGATGAAATTAAGTTTACCCATATGACTCGTGATAAAAATCAGTTTGCAGATGCCTTAGCAACACTCGCTGTCATGGTTAAACTAGATTGTGGGATTCACGTTCAGCCGATCCGCGTTGAAGCAAGGAATACTCCTGCCCATTGCTTGAGTATAGAAGAGGAATCCGATGGGCAACCTTGGTTTCACAACATTAAGTCCTACATCAAAGATAGGGAATATCCAGATGGGGCAACAGATAATGACAAGAAGACTCTCCGATGCCTCGCAATGAACTTCTTCCTTAGTGGAGAGGTTTTGTATAAGCGGGCTCATGATGGGACACTACTCAGGTGCATAAATTCGCCTGAAACCAAGAGAGTGATGGCTGAAGTTCATGATGGAATATGTGGAACTCATGCTAACGGTCATACTATGACTAGGCAAATACAACGATGTGGATATTTTTGGTTGACCCTGGAAAAAGATTGCATCGAATATGTGAAGAAATGTCACAAATGTCAAATCTACGCTGATCGAATCAATGCTCCACCACACCCCCTACACAACCTTGTGGCCTCGTGGCCTTTCTCCATGTGGGGGATTGATGTGATTGGTCCTATTAATCCTAAAGCCACAAATGGTCATCGCTTCATACTTGTAGCTATTGACTATTTCTCCAAGTGGGTCGAAGCCGTCTCTCTTGTCAGTGTTACCCAAAAGGCTTTTGTTCGTTTCTTGCGATCATGCATCATTTGTCGATATGGCTTACCAGAAAAGATCATTACAGGTAATGCTCCTAATCTGAACGGTGCTGAAGTAGGGAGGCTTTGTGAGCAATTCAAGATCTAGTATCATAACTCTGCTCCCTATCGACCGCAGATGAATGGGGCAGTGGAGACTGCTAACAAGAATGTTAAAAAGATCATTGCCAAGATGACCATCACATACAAGGATTGGCATGAAATGCTCCCATATGCTCTCCATGGGTATCGTACCACAACTCGTACATCGACAGGAGCTACACCATATTCTCTAGTGTACGGGATGGAGGCAGTGACACCAATTGAGGTGGAAATCCCATCACTACGAGTCATGGTCGAATCAGCTATTGGGGAGGATGATTGGATCAAAACCTGATATGAGCAGTTGAATATGATTGAAGAAAAGAGATTGGTCGCCATGTGTCATGGGCAGCTGTATCAACGGAGAATGGCCAGAGCGTTTAACAAAAGACTTCGCCCTAGGGAGTTTAAGCCAGGGGATTTAGTCTTAAAGAAAATTCTTCCAAATCAAGAGGACAATCGAGGAAAGTGGGCCCCATCATATGAGGGTCCTTATGTGATAAAGCAAGCTTTTTCGGGAGGTGCACTTATTTTGATGGACATCGAGGGGCAAGAATTGACGAAGCCTGTCAATGTGGACGCTGTCAAGAGATATTATGCCTAAAAAAAAAAAAAAAGGGGCTCGCTAGGTTGAAAACCTGAAAAGGCAACCTAGGCAAAAATTAGAGCATGAAAAGAAAAAGAAGCTCGCTAGGTTGAAAACCTGGAAAGGCAGCCTAGGCAAAATTAGAGCATTAAAAAAAAAAAAAGAAGCTCATGCAAAGGAAAGAGCAAATCATCTTCTGAGCAAATAGAAGGAGATTCCAAGCTGCTAATGGATAGGGGTAAATGACAAGCGCGGCATAATCTTTAGTCAGACGTACTGTTGGGCGTGTCCAAAAGCAATGCAAGCTATCCGACTTGATGCTTAAGAGACCAATGTGAAGGCATTTCCTCTCATTTTTACTAGATCAGTATCTATAGTTTCTGGTTGTTTCAAAATCTAATATCCAAGTGGTTTGTTTACCTAATAAACTAACTTTCTATTCTTATTCCTGGATTGTCTCTTCCCCTTTACAAGCTACTATATGTTTTCCTCTTTGATTATTGATTGCCCTCTGGTAAGTTGCTGTATTTATTCCTCAAATAAATTTTAGCCAAAAAAAAAATAATAATAAATAAATGAATAAATATATATATATATATGTATAGATGTTACTTAATGGCATGCATCATAAGAGTAATCGTGACTACCCGCTAATGGTGCCAAGTACAAGGAGTAAAACGGAAGCTCATCAAATATGATTGAGAAAAAGTTCTTTTAGGATGACACAGCAATACCTAAAGATAGAAACAGACAAGATGGTTTTTCAGCATCACATATGATCATGACAAGTTTAAGAGTTGTGGGGTTAACTGGATTCCTTCATCAGGGGCAATGGAACTCTACATCAAGACAAGGAAATTGAAAGATAAAGCCCAATTTCATTACACTTCTAACATTGTGGTTACAATAAATTTTGTCAAAATTGGGGCAATAATGGGCATTCTTCATGCATCTTCCGTTTCGTATAAATTGGGGCAAATATTCATAATAATAAATAATAATAAGAATTTTGCATTCCACAAATATTTTTGCATGCACATCTTCAAGGAAGACTAAAAAGGAAATCTCCATTTTGCATACATGACAAAAGGGGATCATTATACCTCAGGGAAAGAAAAAGAAAAAGAGAAAGAAGACAAAAGAGATGGCATTGTACTGGCATCTGGTAAGTGCCGGATAAACAGAGAAGAGAGTCACAGGTTTAGCTAAGTATTGCTTGGGCACTCCATCATGACAGATGTTGCCTCGGCACCCTTTAAATTTCTGTCAAAGCCCTGACTTGGCGGCAGGCACCCTTTAAATTTCTGTCAAAGCCCTGACTTGGTGGCAGGTACCCTTTAAATTTCTGTCATTTAAATTTCTGTCAAAGCCCTGACTTGGCGGCAGGCACCCTTTAAATTTCTGTTAAAGCCCTGACTTGGCTGCAGGCACCCTTTAAATTTCTGTCATTTAAATTTCTGTTAAAGCCCTGACTTGGCGGCAGGCACCCTTTAAATTTCTGTCATTTAAATTCTGTCAAAGCCCTGACTTGGCGGCAGGCACCCTTTACATTTCTGTCATTTAAATGCTGTCAAAGCCCTGACTTGGCGGCAGGCACCCTTTACATTTCTGTCATTTAAAATTCTGTCAAAGCCCTGACTTGGCGGCAGGCACCCTTTAAATTTCTGTCATTTAAATTCTGTCAAAGCCCTGACTTGGCTGCAGGCACCCTTTAAATTTCTGTCATTTAAATTCTGTCAAAGCCCTGACTTGACGGCAGGCACCCTTTAAATTTCTCTCATTTAATCTCTGTCTCTATTGTCTTTATGGTTCATGCATCTTGCCCCTCAAACAAAATACATGTTTCCTTCTTCATTTGTTTTTAAGTACGAATATCATTTCATGATCTCCTTCCTTAGAAAACAAATGAAGAGGGGCAGCTCATCAACATGTTATTTTGTTTGGATCTTGTTATCATATCTTGTTTTTGTGAGCATTTGTTTGAGTCACTTCATCTGCATACCGCATCAGTCCCAGCCTAGTTAACATAGTTATTCATTTGTGTCACATCATTGCATGTTGCATTAGTTTGACTCTAGCTCGAGTTATTTGTTCGTTTGTGCATCTATTAGAGTCTAGTTCAATTTGTTTAGTCAAATCCCAGTTCACATTTACCACGTATGTCTTGCATCAAAACATTCATTCACCATTAAGTCATTCATGCCTAAAATAGAGTTTTATGTGCTCTAAATTCATGTCATATAGCATCTTTGTGTTAGGGGCAAGTGAGTCTTTATGTGTCTTGCACGGACAAAATTCGTGTTCTAATCTTTACTCGTTCCTTATGCGAGAACTCCAAAATTACATTTTCTTCATTCTCACATAAGAAACTAGTAAAGAGGGGCAACTGTGAACACCGTATTTTGTCCGGGTAATTTTAAAAATATATATAAATATAATAATAAAGATAAAAAAAATAATAATAAAAAAAATAATAAAAAATAATAAAAATAAATAAATAAAATAATAAGAAATGACTAAAAAGAAAAATAATAATAAAAAATGACAAAAAAAAGAAAAAAATAATAATAAATAGATAAATATATAAAATAATAATAATAAAAAATGAAAAATATATATATATAATAACAAATAAATAAATAAAATGAAAAAAAAATTAATTAAATTAAAATTAAGAAATTCTTTCTTTTAAGAAGATAAAAAAAAACAAAAACAACAAATAAACAAAACAAAAAACAAACAAAATAAATAAAATAAATAAAATTAAAAAAAAAAAACGCATTGGGCTGAAATCATTTCAGCCCAATGCGTCACTGGACCCAAGGACGTTGCCCTAAGGTCCACAAAGAAGGAGCCCTTAGGGCTCAGCTCAGTGGAGGAAAAAAAAAGGGGGGAATGTCCGAGGAAAAAGGGAAATGGGAGCTAGGGCAAGAGAAAGAGAGGAGACTGTGAGCGTGAGCGAGGGAGGGGGATGGCCGCGGAGGTGTAGGGGACGAACCAGAAGGAGCCGAGAAGTGAGGGCGTGAGTGAGATCTGAGAGAAGAAGAGAGGACGCGAGGGAGAAAACAAACTATGGGGAGCTCAGATCAGAGGGAGCCGCGAGCTCAGGCAGAAACCACCGAGGGACACGGCTGAGAGGCAGAGGCCGAGGGAGATGGAGACAAAGGGAAAAGAAAAGAGAAGAGAGGCAGCCGCGTGCGAGGTTGAGGAAGTATAAACAGAGGGAGCCGCGGGTGAGAGAGGCCGAGAGGCGAGAGCTCTGAAACAGAGAGCCGCGACGAGGGAGCCACCGTGGAGGCCGTGGGAGGGAGATCTGGAGGTGAGAGAGGGAGTCACGAGGAGGGCTTGACTGAAGGAGGACCATGAAACAGAAGCAGAGAATCACGAGGAGGAAAGGAGAGGAAGTTGGCCGCGAAAGGGGGCCTGAGAGGAAAGACAGAGAGACCGAGGGAGCCGCTCGGTGGAGGTGAATCTGAGGGAGCCTCTAGGGCTCGGTGGAGTCAAGTGCAGAGTGAAGAGGGAGCGGCCGAAGGCAAACCTGAGGGGCTAGGGCTTGAATCCGTGAAGCAGAGGATGGACCACAAGCCACGCGAATGAGGGATGCCTCCACTACTCAGTACCAGGTACGGGGAGATGGGGGGAGCCCTCGGATTGACACGAAGGGCAGACACGGACAACAAAATCCCTCCACTACTCCGTACCCGGTACTGTCAGAGTAATGGAGGTGAAGGAAAATGGCGAGCCGTAGCCAAGAAGAGCGTGGATCTGGGACCAAAAGGAAAAGGGGCAGTAGCCACGCACTCCATCGGTGGGTGGTGGGTCTAATTGCTGAGGCCCTATAAAAGGGAGGCAGCCTGAAAGCCGAGGGGGGAGAAAAACATTTTTTGGGGGGGGTGGAAGACTGAGAGAGAGCATTCAAAAGTTGGAGGCACAAAGAGAGACCGAGGTACAGAAATACTGAGAGACAGAGAGAGGAAAAGGAGGAGAGACCGAGGATGCCGTGAGGAGAAGTCCCAAGGAGCAGAGGAAGAGCAAAGCCGAGGAGGAAGGAAGGAGACTTGACAGAGAGTGGAGGTACAAGGTATAAGGATCTTCAATTGGTAATACATGTTCCGAAGCTAAATCTCTAGGCAATGGGTAGACAGATTCTTGTGTTAATATAAGAACTTTGAATTCTGGTTTGAATCATGATTAATGTGGTCGCTGGATTAGGTGCTCTGACTTTCTCATTGATCAGAGTTTTGTATCAAGCAGTGCTGCGTTGATGTGCTTACTGCCTTCTTAACTGTTGTGTGTTTTGGGGAACCCGAAAGCCATTGATTTCTATGCTTTATATGTTATGAACTTTACTGAATTTCCTTCCTATCAGAAAAGAGTCTGCAGTCCATATTTTTAATTGCGTGATTAGTTTGTTTTAAGCGCATTTGTCACGGAATAGGTTAAACTGTGATGAGCATTATTTGTTCAGTGTGTGACAATGCCATTCGCTTGTGTCCTCTTGAACCCATTGGAAGTTATTGAGTATTCTGTGAAGCTATAGAGTTGTCTCCCAATCGGAGGATGTTATGTTTTGCACCTTGAGGTTTGAGTTTAGTTGAGTTTGGTGCCCAGAGACCACTGAAACGCTAGAATTTTGAATTGATTCAACTGTGATTTGAATGTGATTAGTATTAGGAATTAAGTCCCGAGTTCTTGTTTCCATATGTATGGCTATTTTGTGACTTTTGGCCGTCAGGGAGATTCCGTTGAATGCCAAACATTATCTTTAAACTTTGTCCCTAGGCTACAGGTGGATCAGGCCATGCGTAGCTGTTAATGATTTGGGCCTCTCCTGTCTTTCACTTCAAATTTAGGAATAGTCGGAGGGAGTATATTGTTGGCCTCCTTAAAGGCCCCTTTTAGGAGATTAAGTTTGGGAAGCTGCATGACATGTGTTTATTTGGTTCTAGGTTTCTGAGTGGTCATAAGATTTTGTGTTTCTGTGTCCAAGAAAATATTAGATGGTTACATATCCTCATCTTAAGGTCACATCTACATTATTTGAGTGATCTCGAACCTAAACACTTTAAAATATTTGTGTGAGGAATGACCATGATATGTGTAAGTATAGTTCAGTGACTTATGAGTGACCAAATCACCATATACGCTGTTTAATTTGGGAGTTGATTTTGAAAAAATGAAAACATAAGGAGGAGTTTCCCTTTAATCTTTTGTTAAAACAAAAAAAAACATAAGATAAAATAAAAGACAAAATATATATATATATAATACTATTCCAAGTGAAAGAAAAAGAAAAAAAGAAAAGAAAAAGGAAGGAAATAATAATAAATAAGGGGATTTTTAATAGTTTTGTTGTCTATTTTTCATAATTTTAAAATAGGAAATATAAATAAATATTATACATATATATATATATATATATGCATTGAATGTGACAATTTTCTCCTTATCCCTTTTGAGTATTTTATAGAATAATAATAAAATGGGGTGTTTTAAATGCATTTTCTTTTAAATAAGTACACAAATAAAAAATATAAATAATAAATAATAGTAAATACATAATAAAATTTAGATGATATATATTAAAGTCTAAGTCTTAAATTCATTTTATCATTTTTCTTTTTATAAAATAACCTTAATCATATTTATTTCTATATATAAAAATGATTTCATTTTCCCAATTTCATCTTTTAAACTTCTTGCCTTTTGCCACGAGTGGCATCACCGTGAGCATACAAGTGAAAATCGGTAACTTGTGAGTGATAAAGTCACCACATATGCTGGTTACTATTTAAAAAAAAAAATAAATATAATAATAATAAATAAATATATATATATATAATACTGACCTTTTAAATTTTCCTCATTGACTTTTTTTTTATATATAAATGTGTTAAGAGAATTTCATCCATTTCTGTTTTTGTAAATAATAATAATAATAATAATAATAATAATAATAATAATTCGGGCCAATGTTATCTATTTTCCTCCAGTTTCATTTCTCTTATTCATGTCATTTTATTTTTATTGCCATTTCATAAAAAAAGGGAAAATATTGAAGCAAAAAGTATTGATTCCCTTTGAGTCTTTATTCTCCCATTTATTTACCTCGAGTGGTAACACCGCGGGTATTTAAGCGTAAATCAATAACTTGTGAGTGATGAAGTCACCACATATGCTGATTATTATTTTTCAAAACATACGGGATTATCACATTTTTTAATTTCTCTTTTTCAATGAATAAATAAATAGGTGTTAAAATGATTTTCATAAAATAAAAATCATATGTATAAAAAAAAAAATTTTTTATTTCAAACTTTCATGCCTTTTTGTCTCGAGTGACACCACCGTGGACATTTAGGTATCAATCGGTGTATTGTGAGTGATAAATTCACCACATAAGCTAATTGATTTTATCATGTAAAAATAAAATTGTTTCCAAATATTTCCTTTTCAAATCAAATAAAATGTTCAAAATCACAAATAGTTTTAATCCTATTTTTTTTTTAAATTGAGGAAAAATATATTCTCTTTTAGAAACTGATTAAACCAAAAAATTATATTAATAAATGCAAAGAGTAAATAATGAAAATTAATCTGTCTTTTACAAATTAAAACACACTGACAAATTCTAAAAATTGTTTTCTTTGTGGAAAGACAAATTATTTTCTATAAATCTTTTTTTTAACATATAAAAAAAATATCCACCCAGTGACACGTTTTTTACGTCCGAACTACGTCGACTTTGATCCCTATCGCAGGGTACGTAGGCCCCAGACTCTCATTCTGGGTCAAGTCCACTTTTGTAAATAAATAATATTTTCCTTAATTTATTTTTTTTTCTAACTTTTCATATTTTCATTTTATTCTTTATTTTCATCTTACATTTTCCTTATTTTTATATTTATTTACTTTTGCATGTGAATGGTAAAAGGGCAATCAAACTAAATTTGTAAAAAGCCATAAAAATTGCATGATCAACCTAAGGTAACCGTTCTTTGGAACGGGTGTTGTGGGGGTGCCTAACACCTTCCCCACTCACAATCGTACTCCCGAACCCAACTCTGATTCGCAGACCAGTCCTTGTCCCTTTTTGTTTTTTATTCCGGTTTTCCAAAATTTCCCTTAAAATTTTGGTGGCGACTCCCTCTCGAAACCGGCCTTCCGTCGTGCGGGCCGGTTTCCCATTTCTCTTTTTATTTTCATTTTTCCGCGCCATCCGCGTCGCATTTCCGGGTGTGACAGGCAATGTGACCAAAACCTTGGCATTTAAAGCATCGGGGTGCTTTAGATCTAGATTCCTTGACAGTATTTGCTGGAGACTTGCGCGTAGTGCTAGGCTGCGGCTTGCTTGATGAAGCGAGCTGCTGAAATTCTGCCTTTCGACCATCAAAATAACCCCTAGAGGAAGAAGGTTGATAAGAAGACCTCTTGGGCGTTTGCTTTTCCACACGGATGGCTAGGCGAATCACATCATCCAAAGTCCAATATTGTTGTAGCTGGACTGGACGACTGATGTCAGCGTTTAACCCTGCAAGATAACGAGCTATCGTTTGCTCCTCCTTCTCCTGTATGTCACACTTCATCATAAGTTTTTCAAACTCTCTAGTGAATTCTTCTACAGACAAGGACCTCTGTCGAAGATTCTGCAATTGGATAAAATTATCCTGATGGTAATGCTCCGGTAGGAACTTTCTGGTGAGCTGTCGTCTCATTTTCTCCCAAGTCTCAATCTTGCGCTTTCCCTCTCGTGCTCGCTTCCTTTTGAGATTCTCCCACCATATAGAAGCATGCTTCTTGAGTTTAAGAGCGACTATCTTGACTTTCTGTCTGTCTGGAATCTCCTTGTATTCAAACACTCGCTCAACTGTTTGAAGCCAATCTACAAACTCGTCTGGCTGGAGTCTTCCCTCAAATTCAGGAATGTCTACTTTGATGTCACTAGAGTGGAATGGTTGTTGTTGAGGTCGGCGGTGGTTGTCAGTGGATGACGAACTGCTGCTACCCGAATCACCCTCTGGGTTTTCTCTACGAGTTTCTAGCAAAGCTCGTTGCAATTCTACGGTAGCTTCCAATTCTTGTATTCGTCATCTCATCCCATCCATCGCAACGTCTTGTACATTCCTGCGTCTTGGAGGCATTTTTTTTTTCGGCCTTTTCTGTAAGGTCAGAACTTAGGCAAACAAACAATTATAAAGGAATAGGGGTGAAAAGGTAATTTTATGAAGTATAGGGGTGGAAAAAGAATTTTAGGGAAGTTTGAGGTGGGACTGTAATTCTGGAAAATATGGGGTCAAATTGCAATTTCGAAAAGTTCAGGGGCAAAACTGAAATTTAAGGAAGTAAAGGGGTAAAAATGTAATTATGGAAAGATTAGGGGCAAAAAAGTAAATATGAAAAAGTTTAGGGGTCAAACTGTAAATATGAGAAGTTTGGCTGACTGGGCAGGATGACGTGGCATAATTGACACGTGGCAGACACGGGGTGGCTGAGCTGTCGCTGACTGGACAGGTCAGGATGACGTGGCAGATGACGTCATCGTCTTCAACCTCCAGCAGGCGCGTGGGTTGCGCGTGAGGAGTGTGACCGGCGCGTGGGCTGCGAGTGGACTTCAGGTGACGGCGCGTGAAGGAGCGTGGAGGGTCAGATGGCGGCGAAACTCTCCAGTCTGAGGTTTTTCGGCCTTCCGAGCTTGATGGTGAGATTCGTTTGCCTGAAAAGTGGCTGGAACTTGATTCCGACGGCGGCGGTGGCGGCGGTTGCTCACTTTCAGGCGACTCGTCGACGGCTCTCTCACTCCTCGAAGCTTCTGGACACTCTCTCACCTGTCTCTGATACCAAAATGGCACAGAACTCAATCCAAACACTCTTGAAAGAAAACTGTTGCTGTGTTATTGCCTTCCTCCATCACAATACAAGAGCCCTATTTATACTAAGTTAGAGGGCTATGGCATTAACTTGCGAAATTAAAGACAAATGGATGTTACGGGAGTTTAGGAGCTCTTTATTCTTGGGGTTACAAAGGTTAATTGAAAAGGGTTATGGAGAGTTATGGTTTATTATGGGGTGTTATGGAGATTCTTCCGTTTCATCCGTTTCAAGCCCACTTTCCACTAATTACAAGTTCTGTCTTCTTTCCCATACTCCTACCTTCTCCGAATTCATTTTTCGTTCCAGTGTCTTCCTTCCACCAAGACTCTTACCTTCTCCGAATTCATTTTTCGTTCCAGTGTCTTCCTTCCAATGGCAAGTTTTTCGCTGCAAATGGGTACCACGTCTTCACCAGAAAATGAGCACCTCCTCGCCATTTCTTCCTATATAATTTCATTTTCTTTTAATATTTTAGATATTATATTGTTAATGAGCACCTCCTCACCATTTCTTTCCATATAATTTTGTTTTCTATTAACATTTTAGATACAAATTGCTTGCCAGTCCGATGTAGTTTCGTTTTTCTCGCCATTTCTTCCTATATAATTTCATTTTCTTTTAACATTTTCGATGTAATGTTATATTGTTAATGAGCATCTCCTCGCCATTTCTTCCGATATAATTTCATTTTCTTTCAACATTTTAGATACAAATTCCTCACCATTTCTTCCGATGTAATTTCTTTTTTCTCGCCATTTCTTCTATATAATTTCATTTTCTTTTAACATTTTTGATGTAATGTTATATTGTTAATGAGCATCTCCTCGCCATTTCTTCCGATATAATTTCATTTTCTTTCAACATTTTAGATACAAATTCCTCACCATTTCTTCCGATGTAATTTCTTTTTTTTCGCCATTTCTCCCTATATAATTTCATTTTCTTTAACATTTTAGATGTAAATGTAATGTTATGTTATATTGTTGATGAGCACCTTATCACGGGGTCATTACTCTCTCCCCCAAAAGCACCCTCAAAGGGGTGTGCAGCGCACTCGCTTATATGCCTAGGACAATGTAGGACATAACAACTCCTACGGCCAATTCGTGACGCCCACGTCACGGGTGGCCCACCAAAGGGCCCACCGATTAGGCAAACCCGGGGTAGGCTCTGATACCATTTGTCACGGGGCCATTACTCTCTCCCCAAAAGTACGCTCAAAGGGGTGTGCAGCGCACCCGCTTATATGCCCAGAACATCCCCCAGATCCATCCGATGTGGGACGTAACAACCTCCTCATCATTTCTTCCGATATAATTTCATTTTCTTTTAACATTTTAGATACAAATTTCATTTTTCTCATCATTTCTTCCGATATAATTTCATTTTCATTTAACATATGAGCACTCCCGATGTAATTTCATTTTTCTCGCCATTTCTTCCTATATAATTTCTTGCCATTTCTTCCTATATAATTTCATTTTCTTTTAACATTTTAGATACAAATGTTATATATATTGTTAATGAGCACTTCCTCATGTAATTTCATTTATCTCGCTGATATAATTTCATTTTCTTTTAACATTTTAGATGCAATTGTTATATATGTTGTTAATGAGTACCTTCTCATGAATTTCATTTTTCTCACCATTTGTTCCAATATAATTTCTTTCATTTTTCTCGCCATTTCTTCCTATATAATTTCATTTTCTTTTAACATTTTAGATGCAAATGTTATATATATTGTTAATTGTTAATGAGCTCCTTCTCATGTAATTTCATTTTTCTCACCATTTCTTCCAATATAATTTCATTTTCGTTTAACATATGAGCACTTCCGATGTAATTTCATTTTTCTTGCCATTTCTTCCTATATAATTTCATTTTCTTTTAACATTTTAGATACAAATGTTATATATATTGTTAATGAGCACTTCCTCATGTAATTTCATTTATCTCGCTGATATAATTTCATTTTCTTTTAACATTTTAGATACAAATGTCCCGGCCACCTGGCTTCATTTTCTTTTAACATTTTAGATACAACTGTTAAATTGTTATTATTCCAGGCCACCTGGCAACACCGATGTGTCTGTACGGCGTATTTCAGTTCATCTGAATACAGCGAACTCCTCTTCAGTTCACCTGAATACAGCCAACTCCTCTTCTTTTCTTCGAAGGTAAGATTCACGAAAATTTGTTATATGAACATTATTTTTCTAACTCATTTTGACTGATGGACAGGGTTTATAATGATACCGGCAATGAGTACGGACAACTTTGGGTGAGTACCAAATAATTTATGCGGTTGATGCGATTTGATTTATTCTTTAGGAGTTTGTGTCCCGAACCTCCCGTTTTCAGTTTTATTCACTGTTTTTATTTGTATTAGTGTTCTTTTGTTATTAGTTTTGTTTGTGTGTCTTTTGTTGGTAAAACGAAGAGTCAAGAGACTGAAAAGAAAAAAACAAACAAATCCAACGTAACAGACACTCAGTTAAACACAGTTTTGTTTGTGTGTCTAGTTGTTCGGTATTCTCCGTAGCTTATTGTTTCTGGTTGTAAACTGTATTAAATTTTCTTTTAGGTGCACTCCCGAAATGATAAGACTCCACTCATACGGTTTGTTCAAGACTTGAGCTACGATTGCACGATTTTTCAGGTCAATTTTGGAGATAATCCAGAAGAGACCAATGAAATGGTAGACTCCATATCTATAGTTGATAGTTGAATTTACATATTGAATTATCAATTTCATTCTGTTTTAACTTTTGAATTATAACAGATAGAAATTTTTGAAGATGAGGACAACCTGAGAGTTTTCTCAAAAGTTCTATTGAAGGATGGAATGGTTCATAAAGTCGAGTTTCTTCTCAGGTTTGTAAATGTTACAATTCTGATATATATATATATATAGTTTTTTTTTATGAAGAGCCAAAGTAAATGTTACAATTCTGATATATGTATATATATTTTATGAATGCAATTCTGATATTCTAACTACATGAATTTCGTTAGGGTCTTTTTTTAGTAATTCTAGAATTCCGTATATTAGATTGATTTTGTTTTTTGGCAAAACTAGAAGGCTTTGGAGTCTAGTATCTTATTACATCACTTCGTACAGGCAAATGAACCATCGTATCTTCGATGTGGCATTTCTGGAGCACCTCAGCCTTAAGATGATGGATGTACTAGTTGAATACCATCCAGAGTTAATGAGAAGATTTGCCTTTCTGCAGCCTATCCGGGAAGTCCCGGAACCCCAAGTAATATTCGTTTAATTTTTAAATATGCTATAAATACATTGTGAATGCCTGATATGTTTGTTTCTTTTATTTGCATCTTTCTTCTATCATAGGAAGGAAAAAAAAAATTACATTTTGACCTTTTTTTTTTTTGTCAAGATTAAATCCTTAATAATAATTTATGTAGAGCGGCGACTTTTCACACATATTACATATTGGGGACGGTGGTCCCTTTTGAAGGTAAAGTTTTTAAGGTGCATTTTTATAGTTAACAAGTTTTCTGTTTATATTATTTATCTTACACCTTTGTATTTTAACAGTGTGCTGCACATGGAAGCTGAAGATCATGCTATTGGATCAACTGGATTATCTGGGTCTTGATATCGATTGTACCTTTTCTGAATATATGACTAATGAAAGTTCACATGAGATACTTTTTTTCATTAAAAAATAACATTTTTCATTAAAATAAAAAATGCAATACTTGCAATGCAGGGGATGGCCGCAAGGATTAAGGTTTTTGTGAGCAAAGATGGGTTGGCTCTGGAGCCTTGGATCGAAGAGGTAAATTTTGCTTTTATTTTTTTTTAGTTTTGCTTCATTTACTTTTTTTTTTTGGTTAACTTTGATGTGATTTTGCTCGTAATTAAAAAAAAATTCCTACTTTTGCAGGCTCTAGTATACGATCTGGAACCTTTTCTCTTTTAGGAGTCTTTGAAGTTAGGCATGGGGTGGAAGGTGGATGATATATCAAGTTCCCATTTCCCATTTTAAGTTTCCTTCTTGCTTGCTGATCAACATATACGCTTGGTTGCTAATATTCTATTGAGATATACACGCACTTGATTTTCATTTTTCTTAGGGAATAAATTGCCCTGGGTAATAAGCTAGCTTTACCCAACTCAGCACTTACTTTTCATTCAGATATACAGATTACTTTTCATTCAGATATACAGATTATGTGTTGATATGCAGATTGTGTTCTGATTGATGGATATTGGTTATCCAAATTGGTTTAAAGTTGTCTAAAAAATTAGATAAATCCTCCACTGTGCTAACTAATTATTTGCCAAAGGACATGCCGTAGGATTTCAACCAAAGTCCCTGTTTTCTACTTTGCTTTCATATTTTTGTTTTTCTTTTTCATCAGAAATCTTTTTGTTATCTTCAACTCATGGATTTTCTTACATATGACGTGAAGTTTGAAATAGATATATATTTTTTTTGCTGCCAAAAATAAATAGTGGATTAGATTCGAAAAATTTTGTACTCAATTTTCGTCATTATGCCAGTCAACGACTGATGGCTACAAACATTTTGGACAAACATTTTTACCACTCAAGATAACAATGGCGGCTTAAATTACAAAGTGAGAATAGAGATTTTGGTCAAAGACTAGAAATTTTTTAATGATAACTAGAAACTTTCCAACCCATACTAGAGTTCTTTCCATATTAATAGGTTTTCCAAACGGGAATAGAATTTTTTTTTAATCCATGATTAAAACTTTCGGGATAGATGCTAGAACTTTTTTATTTATAGGTGAGAATATAATATTTTTAATCCAAAACTATAATTTTATGGATGATTAAAATTTTTTTATGTTGGATTAGAATTTTTTGATACAAGATTAGAATTTTTTCCCTTGGAGTAGAATTTACAAGTGATCATAGAATTTTTGGAGCTGACATTAGAGTTTTTTTTATGAAGAGTAGAATTTTTTTATTCATCTAGGATTAGAATTTTTTCATCCGAGTTCAGAAATTTTTGGATGAGGATTAGAAATTTTTTATCTACCATTAGATTTTTTTTTATATACAAGAGTAGAATTTTTTTTATGCAAGACCAAATTTTTTGTATGCATGAGTAGAATTTTTTTATTTACAAGTGATAATAGAAATTTTTTTACTCCAAGATTAGAACTTTTTTGAGTGAACTTAGAATTTTTGGATTAACATATGAGAATAGAAATTTTTCATCCATGATTAGAAGTTTTTGGACGGGGATTAGAAATTTTTATCTACATTTAAAATTTTTTTATACAAGAGTTGAATTTTTTTTATGCCAGACCAGAATTTTTGCATACAAGAGTAAGTTTTTTTTATTTATACATGAGAATAGAATATTTTGAATCTAATATTAGAAAATATTTTTTGTAGTGTGAACACCCCATTTTGTCCGGGCATTTTACGAAAATGACAAAAAATAATAATAATGAAATAAGATAAAATAAAATAAAATAAGATAAAAGAAAATTAAATTAAAAGAAAAACAAAAATAATGATAATACTAAAAGAAATAAGGAAATAAAAAAAATATAATAATAAAAAAAAATGATGAAAAAACGAAACAAAAAATAAAATAACAAAAAAAAAGAAAGAAGAAAGGAGGAAGAAGGAGGATGCTTCGGGCCCAACCATACTGGACTTGAGGTGTTAAGGCCCAACATTTCAAGCCACAATCACTGATCCAAAAAAAAAACAAAAAATTCAGAAGGAAGTACTCCGGGGCTCAGAGGTACTGGGCTTGAGATGCTCGAGCCCAGCACCTCAGCCCACTACACACTCCATCATTAGCCCTAAGTAGGGCTCAGCTACAGGGGAAGGCGTCCCAGACACACGAGCACAGAGAAAGCTGCAGAGGTATGGCCGCGAGGAAGAAAGCTGGATATGCGGCCAGGGAAGGGCAGAGTCACCGAGGAAGGAGCAGAGGCAGAGCCGAGCAGTCTGAGCAGGGCCAGGAGCAGCCGAAAGCGATCTGAAAAAAGAGAACAGAGGCAGAGTGAAAAGGGAAGGTGGACGCAGAAGGGGATGGCCGTGAACTGAAAGAAAAGACAGGACCGGGGAGGACACGGAAAGCTGCTGCGAAGGTGGACCGAGGAGACGTGCACGCCACAGGAAAGACCGAAGGCCACACGCACGGGGCTCCTCTCCTCTCGGCCGTGGAAGCTCTATAAAAGGGGGGACTGGAGCTTGGAAAAGGAGGGGGGATTGCTCGTGAAAAACAGAGGAAAGGCCGAGAAAACTGGGGAGGAAGGCAGAGTGAAAGAAAAAGACCGAGGAGATGAGAAAAAATAGGGGAAGCCATGTGTGGTGAGGGGGCCGCGGAGACCGAGAAAGCATCGAAACTGGACGGCACGTGAGAGCACTGGAAAGCCACCGAAGACCGAAGGCCGAGAGAAAGCAATAATCCACGGTGAGCAGTTGAAAAACAGAGGCAATTTCAGGGGAACTAAAATCACTCTCCCCATCGGTCATCGCGGTCCAGGCAGTGTCGCAGAAGGAGGTTTCATCTTCTCTATTCTCACTAGCTCGTAGCTCAAGTTTTTTTTTCTGTTCGTTTTTCATGGCAACTGTTACTTCAGTGTGTTTTCTTTTTGGGTGAAAGCTGGAATTCGTCGATTTTATTCTTCCCCACTGCAACTCGATGCTATTCGGTTTTCTGAGTTGTGGGGATCCTAGATTTAGAGGTTCATGCTTTTGGTTGATTTTGTTTGCTTTGAAAACCGTGGGACACTTGAGTTTGCTTACTGGAGTTTTTCTTTCTTTGCTGTCAGCATTGTTTGATTTTCCATTAATTGCCAATTGGTTAGGTGCTACGGCTCCACATTCGACTGGTTTAGGAAGATGCGGTTGGATTATAGGTTGTGGAAATTCCATGACTGCTTCAAATTATTAACATGTTTTCTATGTTTGTTGCATATTAACTGATAGAACATTGTGAGGGAGGGGGCAAATCGCGTCGCTTCATAGGCTGGGCCTTAGGAGTGTTAGGGATAATCAGTTTTGTCCATTTTTCCCTATGGGCCTAACGAAAATATTAGAGGCCCGCTATGTGTTTTTCTTGGTTTTTGTTTGTCTGGGTTTCGTTTTGTGTTGCTATAAGTTTTTTTGTTTGTTTGGGCCCATGATTTTTTGTTTTGGCCCTATGGTTTCTTTTTGGGGCCTATTAGTTTTTCTTTCTTTTTTTGGGGCCGTGTTTTTTGTTTTGGGCCCTATGGTTTTTTGGGGCCTATGAGTTTTCTTTTGTTCTTTGGGCCTATGAGTTTTTCTTTCTTTTTAGGACCATGATTTTTTGTTTCGGGCCTATGATTTTTTGGTGGGGCCTATGAGTTTTCTTTGGGCCTGAGTTTTTTCCTTCGTTCTGGTTTTTTTTTACCCATTGATTCGCTTCCGGGTATTATATCGACGCAATATACTCACCCGGGCACCAAAGGTTATTATCATTATAATAATAATAATAATAATAATTATTATTATTATATTTTTTTTTATAAGAATTTATTTTGTTATGCTAAAAGACGATAATAGCTGGAATAATGGTATTTGCATAAAAGCGTTTAATAACTGTGCCACATGAGTTTTTTGGGAATCATGCAAGCATTAGAATTAACCAAGTTATCGCGCGTGACTGCGAGTCCACGTAGATAAAGGTTTCACTTGTTTGTTGAAATAAACAATTTCCGATTTATAAAATTTTCAATGCCCTTTAAAAATGAAAAAGGAGCCAAATTATCTAAGATTTTCACACCTTTATATCTTACGATTACTTAGAACCATTATATCCCAAAGGTCCTGGAATTTTCACAGGTATTTTGATTTACCACTTATCATGTGAAACTGTAAGTTCATGCAGATACTAGTGGGTTAAATAACCTATTTTGAGATAAACTCTACTTTTCGACAAGGATATATATTTTGAGAATGATAATAAAAATAATTTATGAGATGAGCAAAGTCGTTTCTCTGATTTACTCATTTCAGATGAAGTAGGTAACGATATTATCTAGAACGAATGAATAATGTTCTGTCGTACAAGTTTTATATATTTCAAAATACTTCAAACCGAAGATTAAGCCATTTTACAAAAAAAAATAGAAATAGTTAATTTAATAACCACACCACGTGAGATTCTGGGACCCACGTAGGTACATCAGTAAGCAACTCTCTCTCTTTCAAAATATATTAGAAAATAAGACTATGTGACAAGTTTTTTTTTTTTTTTGGCATCTTAGGATGTAATAAAACCTTTGTACCGCGAGATTTAGAACTTCTGCAGGTAATTAAGGAATTGATTCATCGGGTTTGACTGCGAGTCTACAATAGGTGAATTGGTTTTCTTTTTTTAAAGGGAAGATTCTCAAAAATGTATTGTTTCAAAAAGTCAAATAAAAGCATTTTAAAAAAAAAATAAATAAAAGGAATGTTTTCAAGATAAAATAAGAGTAAGTAAGCGGGATTAAATTGTCTTTTTGCAAATTAAAACACACCAACTCAATCTCAGAAAATTGTTTTGTTTGCAAAAAGTTAAATCATTTTCCATTAACTTTCTATTGTTACAGTAATATCAACCAATGGACACGCATTTTTAGTCCCGAACTACGTGGACTTTGATCCCCCATCGCAGGGTACGTAGGCCCCAGGCTCTGATCCTGGGTCAAGTCCGCCTTTGTAAAAAATAAATATTTTCTTATTTATTTGATGTTTTTCCCTTAATTTAATAAATATTTCCTAATTTATTTTCTCAAACCCTTTTTCTCATTTTGCTTGAATATCCTTAATTTTAATTTAATTTATATTCTTTATTTTGTTTTCCAAATTTTCTTAATTTTCTTTTTCTCCATCCATTTTCTCGCATGTGATTTATAAAAGGAAAGCCAAAATATATTTTTTTAGCCATATTAATTTACACAATCAATGTAAGGTAACCGTTCCTAGGAACGGGTGTTGTGGGGTGCCTAACACCTTCCCCACACACAATCGACTCCCGAATCCAACTCTGGTTACGCAGACCATCCTTTCCTTTTTAATTCGGTTTCCCAAGATTTTCCTCAAAATTTTGGTGGCGACTCCTCACAAGTCGGTTTTCACCAGAAAACCAGATTTGTTCTCTTTTTTCCTTCCGTCGCATTTTTCCGGGTGCGACATGTAGAGTAGAATTTTTTAATTTACAGGTGATAATAAATTTTTTTCAATCCAACATTAGAACTTTCTTGAGTGAGCTTAGAATTTTTTTTATTAACAGATGATAAAAGAATTTTTTCATCCATGATTAGAAGTTTTTGGATGAGGATTAGAAATTATTATCTGCAATTAGAATTTTTTTTATACAAGAGTCGAATTCTTTTATGCAAGACCAGAATTTTAGCATACAACAGTAGAATTTTTTTATTTATAGGTGACCATAGAATATTTTGAATCCAAGATTAGAAATTTTTTGATGTAGCGTAGAATTTTTTGATTTACAAGTGGTGATAGAATTTTTTTCAATCCAACATTAGAACTTTTTTAGTGAGCTTAGAATTTTTTGATTAACATATGAGAATAGAATTTTTTCATCTACGATTAGAAGTTTTTGGGCAAGGATTAGACATTTTTATCTATGACTAGAATTTTTTTATCCAAGAGTTGAATTTTTTTATGCAAGACCAGAATTTTTGCATGCAAGGGTAGAATTTTTTTGATTTACAGGTGAGAGTAGAATATTTTGAATCCAAGATAAGAAATTTTTTTATGTAGAGTAGAATTTTTTTGATTTGCAGGTGAGAATAGAATTTTTTAACTCCAAGATTAGAACTTTTTTTAATTGAGTTTAGACTTTTTTATTTTCAGGTTAGAATAGAAACTTTTTCATCCAAGATTGAAAGTTTTTGGACAAAGATTAGATTTCTTTTATATGATTAGAAATTTGTTGTTGTTGTTGTTGTGAATATTCTATTTTTATTAGTTAGTTCATGTTACATCTAGCACTATTGTTGGACTTATATTTGTTATACTGCAAGAGTTTTTCAATGGTCTCTAAAAGTTGATTTAGTTTTACCCTTCACTCATAGTGAGAGAAGCAGTGGGAGAAACAAAGTTCTCTAGGGATGGATGTTGGCGTGGCTATTTTTAATGAAAAAAACATCAAATGATGGACCGAAAGTAATCTAGATGCTAAGTTATTTCATTATAAGTACTGTGTTAGAAGTTATTGTCTTCATTTAATCTTGTAAGTTGTTCACTACGTTCTCATAATTATTGCCAATTGGATTGGGTGGGTGGGGAATACTGCTAAGGAATGCTAATGAATGTTTGGATTAGGGTCCGTTTGTTTAAGTTTATTAAAAAAATAATTTTTGAATTATTTAAAAAAGTGATTAACTATTTAGGGATTTTTGAAAATGCAGAAGTTGTTTTGTATTTGGGTAGAATAAAGAAAACTACTTTTTAAATTATTTAGTAAATAAAGAAAAAAATATAAATTTATATTATAATATTCTTATGAGGTCAAATATTGCTATTTTTATAATTTTTAAAATTATTTTATTGCACCCCACCTCTTATATCTTTTTCTCTCTCATCTACCGCAACTGCTTTTTTTCAAAAGCCACATAGAGTAACTTTTCAAAATAAGTAGAAAATTACTTTTTTTTCATATTCTGATTATTTTTAAAAGTTTAAACAAACACCCTAAAAAATTTTAAAAGTATTTTTTTATGTCAAAAAATGATTTTTACATAAAAAAGCTGAAATAAATGGGCTCTTATTTGTCAGATTACCTAAAAATGATATGACACTTATTCTTTTTAACCCTTAAATTAAGTTGTTTTTTCATGTTTTGTTTCTGGCTTGCATACTTTTGTGTTTAGGCTATGGGATCTTTGCCACATGTCACATGAATGAATAGATATATAAGCTGGAGATGTTGTGAATTTATCATTGCGATTAAAACTAAATAAAGTTAAAGATTAAAATAAAACCTATCTTAAAATTAAAGGTATAATTTTGCAGATTTGCCTGTTTTAAAAAAAAAAATTATGTCATATTTCTTTATCATTTTCTGACATTAGAACCGTCATCTTAATGTTATAAACATATAACTAACTATATAACATATTACAAATTTGAAATTTGATTTAAAAATATTTTTATGATGATTTGATCTAAATCTAATGTTAGTAGTATTTATATTCAAATACTTGATATACATCCCCACTCTCTCTCTCTCTTCTCTCTCTCTCATATTTACCAACTCTTTTTACATCATGTATCCATGATCACCATCCTCTTTAATCATTTACTTGATATTAAGGGGACAATTATGTAGTGTAAATATTAAGTCTGTAATAGCCTATCAAAAAAATATTAAGTCTGTAATAATTTTCAATAAATAATATATGAAGTGATTTTTAATAGTTATTTTTTTGCCAATAGGGAAATATTATTATGATTTTTTAATAGTTAGTGAATACTTAAATAATTTAAATATATATTATTACATCAAATTAGATATATCTCATGAAATATAAAATAGTGAATATTCTGATTTTTTAGCATGTTGATGTGTGTGAGCTATACAGGTTTACACTTCATCTTTGCTGAAAGGCCGAGAAAGGTATATATAGGTATGTGCTGAAAATAAATTGAACTAATCTAAATATATTGTAATTAAAGATTTTAACTTACTGGACACATATATAAATGTTTTTAAATATTCAAATTTTTGAACGTTTGTTAATGTCTCCTCTAAAGTCGCATTTTTAATTAAAATTAAAAAAAACATGAATATACAAATATTGTACTATAAATTTATAATTAAATAAGTGAACAAATTTTAGCATTGAACCACTGAATTGGAAGATGAAAGAGAGAAAGAAAGTACAAAAAATTGGAAATGCATAGCATGAGAAAGACGAGATAGAAAGATGAGGTTGAAAGAAAGAGGAACCTAACAATGTGAGGAGAGAAGCAGAGAGAGCAAGAAAATGAGAGAAATTGCTTCAAGGCATTGAACAAGAGAGAGAGAGGATAAAAAAGCCAATTTACTACTTTTATTTTTTTTAATATGTCATTCAAGATTTTAGCGTATAGATTAAGAAATACAATTAATATATTAAAATTTATTTTAAAATTTTTAATATACTGTTCAACAAATAAAAAGATAAGAAAGAGTAATTAATGTTATTTTTAACTTTTAAAAGGATAAATAAAAGTATAAATGAAAAAAATAGTAATTAATGTTATATTAGAATTTGAAAGTTATGGATAAATAAAAATAAAATCTTCTTAAAAAATGACAGATAAAAAAAAATGGATTGAGTGGGATATTAGGTTGTGAGGAGAGAAATTACTTAAGGCCTGGGAATTTAGAATTATGGGTGGGTGGAAAAAAAAGGTGAGAAGTGATTGAGAGAATGAGATTTGGGAATAATAATTTCATATTTTTATTTATTAAATTTTTATTATAAATTTAGTGAAACCTTTTTTCAATAGTTATTCGATATTTATATTTTTAGTGAATTATTTATTTAATTTTGTATTTTTATTGGAATCATTTGTTTCTTATTTTTTATGTTATGTATTTGTTATATTTTTTAAGTAAAATTACAATGATAATTTTCACTTGCAATTTTATTTTTTTTTGTGAAGTAATTTATTTTATGTGCATTTATTTAAATTATGATGGTGAGTTTTTTATGTTTTAGTTCTTTAAATTAATTAAGTGTACTGTTTATTTATCTTAAAATATGATTTAAGATAATTGAAGTATATATTTATTGAAATTCAAATAGAAAGCAGAAATTTTTGAAAAAAGAAGTTGTTTTAATAACAAAATTAATTGTTTAACAATCTCAATAAATAAAATTTCATAGAAGACAATAATATAAAATATATAATTTAATACGTATAAATATAATTTTAATATATATTTACTGTTATAGTAATTATTTTTTTATTATTTTTTAAAAATATGTTGCGCCCACTACATTGAAATCCGGGAGAAAGATACTTAAGGACCCCCATATGAAGATATTCTCTTCCAAGGACCCAGAATAAAATTTCAGTACTTCTTTAAACTAAATTCCCAACTCGAATCAACTGAAATCAACACTTGTACTGTTCATTTGACAATATTTTTAAATATCCTGGGCCCGCCACTGTGACAACCATATGTTCAATTAATGTACGGAATTTCCCTCACTTGTGGTTATTGTGCATTTGTCAATATATTATCATTTTTTTTACCAACGTCAATATATTATCATGAAATCTTAATTGTCCAGATTTTAAGTGCAGATGATATTTAGGAAATCTTAATTCAAATGACAGATATTCATATTTAAAATATTAAAGTATAATTCACAAAAGGGAAGTTATAATTTTGAATTTTATGTGATGATATATTTCCATTAATTATTAGTTATGGTATTATGAATCATCCCCAATAATGTGACACGTCATAATTTAATCGAGGGAACCAACTTAATATTTGTTGATTAACAAGTTAGCCATCTGTGTATCTATAAGTTGCCTACATATATATATATATATATATACACACACACACTATTTCTCCATATACCAGCCATGGTAACCCATTTTGACCCCACTCATCTCTTATTTGAAGATTGACATGAATGGTGTAATAAGGCCAGTATTGTAAAACTTTGGATGATTTGATGCTCTGTTGGTATGGAAATTTTCTTTCATTGGTATCACTATAATTTTTTTGATGATTTGATGCAATTTCCATTGGTGTCACATACTTTTTTCAGATAATTTCCATTCCCTATGTTTTATAATTGTCTATTCTCTCAATAACTAATGCTTTTATTGCATAATCCTATAGCTTGTTGAGCCAAGTGACCACAAAAACCTAAAACTATTTTAACATGGTTGTGCAAGAAGAGAGTAAGCTAACTAAAATCTCATGACATTTTTTTTCTTTTAGTTCATTTGTATGGAGGCAATCTATTAAATATATAAAAGTGAGACTGAGATTGGGGAAATTCTTATGTGCCAATTTGGTGGGATTGGGTGGCAACTTGATTTCCTATTGTGATATAAATCATGATTTATGCAGGTGGTCTATGTTGGAGCAAGGCTTTGTTTGTGCTAATGAATATGCATGACTCTATTTTTTAAGATGGCGCTATTGGTTGCATCAGAGTAGTTCATGAAGGTAATGGTAATATGGTGATAGGTTTTTGTTTAAATTTTGTACGAGGCAATATCCTTTTCATGAGTGACTGGAACTATCCCTAAGGAAGTGACGTTAGTACATTCAGAAGCTGACTTAGTTCGTGAAATTAAGCCGATAATTAGAAGAGATTGGCAAGTTCGTGTTGCAATATGTGATAGTGAATTCAACCGGGTGGCAAACTCTTTGATGTGTGAAATAGGCTCTTTTCCCTATCAGTTTATTTGAGCATTGTTTGAGTGTGTTGCTCCCTGTTTTGAAAAAAAAAAAACTCTTAATGGTTTGCTAAAATAGCAAGAACTGAAACTCAAATTGTCTAAGAATTTTCTTATGAAGCCATTGTTTAAAAATTTTCTTTTTAATTGTCTATGAACTTGATTGTTGAATGAGACTTCCATATAAATATTGTCAAATTCAATACTACATAACCAAGAAAAAATTATATATTACATTGGTTGTGGAATTTGAATTTGAAATAAAATAAAAAGAAGATTACCTTGCAGATATTTGATTTTTAATATTTAATTGCCAAATCCAATATTTGTTTGCATTCCAAATTCAAAACAAAACAAAAATTATTTTTAGTTTTCTACTTGGAGACGTGTACCACTAAAGTGATATATATTCGAAATGGCGCAAAATGCTTGATTCGTAGGTTACAAACAGGATTGAAATTATCTGGCAAAAAAAAAAAAAGGAATTCAATTCAAAACAAATAATTTTTCCATGATGTCAGCTTTATATAATTTATAGCATTAGTTAAAGTTTATAAATCATTTTAATCACATATACTAACTCATTATCTAAACTTATATAGATTTAGACTTATAGTTGAAATGGATGTGTGTATAATTGCTAAAACCATAATTGATGAGGTTCAATTACCTTACTAAATTAATTCATTTTTATTTTTTGAATTTTGAATTAAATTTGCATTAAATTCAAATTTTATCAAATATGGATTGCTTAATTTGAAATGTTTAAAATTAATTGGTTAAAATAATTAAAGTGATAATGATTGATTACTAATTGAATTTTAATTATCATTTCAAAATTTAAATATATCAAAATTTTCTATTAATTAAAGGTTGATCAGTGATAAGATTAAAAAAAGACTACCTCATTAATGTGGTGAGATTTTTGGAATTCAAAATTTTGAATATTTTTAAATTATTAATTCACAAATAATTCATTAAAAGTTGACTTAAATCATAATTTTATATTTATAAAAATGCAAATTCTAGAATATAAAGATTTGTCGAGCCAAAAAAGAATATATATATATATATATAAAGATTTGGTGTGAATTGGTTATAATTTATTATCTTTTACAATTTGATCGATCCTAATTTTTTAATTAATCACTCAAATTTATCCTTGGAAATGGAAAGTTTTGAAAGCCATTTAAAAATATAACTCAAAAAATATTCAAAAATATTAACATAAATGTTATTATTTGTAATTTAATTTATTGTTAGAAATGAATTTTAATTAAATTGATATGATTACCTATTATAAATTAAATTTGTAATTATCTAAAAAATTTAAATGTGTTGCATTATTGATTCAAATTTAGTGGCTTTTTTATATTTTAAATTAAATTTTTACTATCTTTAGAATTTAAATTTCATTAGATGCTTGTATTTTAGAATTTGGAATAACTTTTCATATAAAAAAAAAATTTGGAATAACTTTGTATAATTAATTTGAAAACTACTAAATCAATAAATTTCAAAAGTGACTATAATTGGTGCTTGCATAATGCTGTCACAGTGAAGATGCACAATTTTACTCTAAGAAAAAAATTTTCGAAAAAGGAAAAAAATTAGAAATCATCTTTAATAAAATTAGTTTTTTTTTTATGGTGTATTGTATCAGGTATTTTAGAATATCCAACATCAACTTTCCTGAACTCGTTAAACCTTTCGCGAGGACGTTCTTTGGAGATAACGACGACGGCGAGAGTGATGATCCTGACGTCTACGATGCAGACGGCAGAGGCTTTGCTAGTGACGTGCGCGGTGTTCATGCTCAAGTTGGTCGAGTCTGTTCTCAAGTTGGTCGGGTTGGATCTCATGTGGGTCGGGTTGTGCTTCCTTTTAAACGCCCATTCTTCTAGCTTCTTCTATTTTGCTTGTGCTTCCTTCCTTTTCCCCAGTTCTTCTCTTGCGCGTTAGTGGGTTCGTTGCAGTTCTATATACGCCTTTCATATTGTTCTTTTTAAAACACTATGCTTCTCAATTCTCTATTTCTGCTTTTTCCTCTATCGATCCACGATATTTGTGTCCATTTTCGCTTTTTCAAATATACTTCGGTGTGATACTTGTTCTTTGGTCTTTCGGGTGGTTGTCTTTGGTCTTCTCTGTGTTTGCCATGTAGATATCATTTCAGTGTTGCTTGGAGCATATTGGAGTGTTTGCATGCATTAATTAGTGCAGGAAGCTGAATTGGTTGTTCAAAATTGTAGATTGTTATTATAAGGTGAGTTTTGTTTTACATAGATTTTCATGGAATTTGATTGATTGTTCCATGGTATATTTGTCGGGAGGAGAATTGATTGTTGAAAATTGTATATTTGGGAACTGATCGGATATAAAATTTGGAGCATGCATGCGGGGAGACAAGGGGGATCGATTTTGTCCTCAGAGCCAGTGCTTCTCGATATTCTTTTCTTTTCGAGGTCGATTTCTGTTATGTAATAACGGAATATATTTGTCCCTTAGATTTGAGTGTTGATTGGAGTAGGCTGGGAAGGTTGCATATAGTGATTAAACATAAAGCAGACCTGATTCGGTCCTCTACCAAATACTGCTTCTCTTTGTTTTTCTCTAATTTCGATTTCTTTGTTTCACAATTTTTCTCACCGTGTTCGGCTATTTGTGATGGTTACAAGGCGAAGTTCATTGTTGCTGTGTTTCTGTTGGTATCTGTGGAGATGGTGCTTATCAAAGTTGCTCGACTAGTATGGTTTTCCTCAATTTTTCTCTTCAATCTTACATTGCTGAATGTCACTTTTTCCTCGTCATCTGCAATCTTCCTTTTCTTTTCTCAGCGTTTTGCTTTTTCCTTTTCAGTGCTAGGTTTTGCGACGTTCTTTGGAGATAAGGACGACGGCGAGAGTGATGATCCTAACGTCTACGA
The DNA here is from genome assembly GCA_026686845.1 of Adenanthera pavonina. NCBI lineage: Eukaryota > Viridiplantae > Streptophyta > Magnoliopsida > Fabales > Fabaceae > Adenanthera > Adenanthera pavonina. The sequence goes on along the minus strand of JAIVEN010000001.1, from coordinate 42,491,054 downwards.
TGCAGACAGCAAAGGCTTTGCTAGTGACGTGCACGATGTTCGTGCTCAAGTTGGTCGAATCTATTCTACTTCCATGCTTCTTCTTTTTCCTTTTTGTTGTTCTTTATTTTTCCCATTTTTTTCTGTTTTTCTTTCCACCTTGGTACTATAGCTTCTTACACACTGGTCGAGGTTGAACTTGAAGAGATCAGAATGGTTTCTGGAATTTGTGGAGAACATTTTTGTTGGAGGGTATTCCATTCTATTCTATTTTCTCCTAATTTATCTTCACTTTATTCAATTCTATTCGTACTCAACAATCTTCTTTACTTGTATAGCAAATACCATGGATTATATGATGCTCAAAACCTATTTGACAAAATGCCCCAACACTATATCATTCCAAATATTCCTTTTATTCGTGGGTTTTCCTAGATGGTTATGGTATTTTATGTTGCAGATCCCTGAGTTATTTTTTATTGTCACTTCATTGGTTTTTTATCTCTGGGTATAGATTTTTTTTCCTCTGTCTCATTTCTGCTTTTTTTTTTTTTTTCCTGAGCTACTGATTTTTTTGTTTCGTCATATACAAGTTTAGTGTTAGGAGCAATATGCATCAAACTTCTAGACTAAAGAATCTTAAAGCAACTGGGAAATTTTTGTCTCTATATGCTTATTATGTTATTAGCTGCCTTATGGACAATTGATGTTTCCACTATTTAAGCTATCATGACTTCCAAATAATAGAGCAAAACTTGGTAATCCAACTCACCCATTTTGCTTTTTGTTGTGTATTTGCGGTGATCTAAATAGCCTTTGCAGTAAACATGCTCTTCAATGTACCTGTTTGGATTGGTATTCTTTTGACAGTGCTCAGAACACTGATCCTTTTAAGCAATATGAGGTAGCTTTTAATTCCATATGTCCTTTATATCCTTTTTATTACATTTATGCTGTTATCTAACTTTAGTAAGTGTAGGAACTTCACACATGAACTAAAAATTATCTCTTGAATAAACAACACTTGCGTTTTTAGAATCATAAAGAATAATGAGCATTGAGATCCATAAGGAAAAAATATCTGCTCATTTCTTTGTGGTTTTAATTATCAGAAAGTGGTGATTTATTATTGGCTTCTGTGGATTTTACTGATGTAAAGCTTGTAGACCTAAGAATATATTGCTAGAACATAATTGTATTTGCTGGTGCTTAGAATTTTCATTTGGGATTCGATTTTACTATACTTATAATTGTATCAATACTTCTCTCACAGTTTGGAATTAAAACCATGTTTTCTCTCCATGTCCCATGGTACGCAAGTCAATTTCTACATTATCCACTCAGTTGCATGCTCATATTTGTATTATATTTATTTATTGTTAGTTAACCTATTGGAATTTGACAATAGGAGACAAAGATATTTTGGAACTTGGACTATGGTTACTTAAAGAGAGGTGAAGTTGGCACATTTTTAGTAAGACCAAGTTAAGTGGCATATTATTTTTTAGAACTATAATATTTTTAGTGTTACAAACAACAGATAAAGCATTAAGTCTACTTTGACAAAATTATATAGAAAACTTGTGTTTTTCTATTGCTAAACTCTCTCTCACACCATATGTAAAGTATTAAAGTTCAAGTGCTGCAAAGTCACCTTGCTTAGTCTTCTGCAATGTCGCGCTATTATGATTTGGTAGCAGAGGAAGATCTGTTCAAAGCTCCTGAACCTACAATTGAAGAACCATTCAAAGTCTTGGAACCCATGATAGCATCTATTACAATGATATATGAAGCCTCAAGCCTGCTTTTCTTGAATTCCCAGGAATTGATTTCAGTGCAGAATATCTCATGCGGAAGGCATTTAGTGATGGAGACATAAAGGTTAGATTTATCTGATTCATATATGATTATCTTCTATTTAGAAGATATAGGAAATACATTGCCCTGTAACTTTGATAGGCACTCTGTCTTGAGACTAAAGCTTGATGTTTTAATTACATGAACATATAGTAAAGAATGATATCTATATTATCAAGGAATAATATCCATTTCTTCCTCTTGCTTAATGTAGATAGACTTTGTATGTTCTGATTTCAATAAGGAAGGAAATCTTCATCTGATCTACTGGAAATTTTTATGGTTTAAGTAGTAGGACAAAAGGGGAATGTCTAGAACTTACAAATATGGCCATCATCAAGATCCAAGTGATATGAAATTACTGGATGCTTCCAAAATGCAGAAAATTCATTTAAGAGAATGGATGATGATTCCCACTCTCATTTAGGTGGATAAACCCACCGAAATCTTGTGATGTACTAGAATTATAGCATGGGACATTAATTCACTTGGACATTTTTAAGTCTTGGTGTGGACTAAGAAATCTATATATTCCTATCATTTCCTCAAATTGGGATTGGATTATTGATACTCTATGTTTGACAGGGTCTCGGTAGTAGTAATATGCACGTCATCCAATCTCCCTCAGAGAGGCCCTTTCCTATCAGTAACTGTACTAATAAGGAACGCTAAGAAAAGCTCTCTAGATACAAGAGTAAGAAGACAAGGAGGAACTTTGGCCAGAAAATCAAGGTGAGATAAATAAGTGCATTTACATAGGTTCAGCATCCTTTTACAATTAAGTACATCATTTGGGCAGTCAATATGTATTAAACTCGATTCCACATATCGGGAGATTATGAAGTTAATTGTTGACCAAAAGAAAAAGATTATGAAGTTAATTAACAATTGGAAGATTGTTTTCAGTATGCTTGCAGGAAAGCTCTTGCTAATAGCCAACCAAGAATCCGTGGAAGATTTGTGAAGACTGAAGAATGTGATGCCAGGAGGCAATGATCATCATGTGTTCTATTTGCAGAATTTCATTGTCATGCCATGCACAGCTTACCTCTCCATCCCATTGCATCAATGACGTTTTTGCTGAACCTCCCGTGTTTCTGATCCCTCTTCTTCTCCCACTTGCCATTCAGGTAGTGGTGGGTCCATTTGTGGCGGGTGAAGACGGTGCCATGTCAAGGAGATGGGATCAAAGGTGAAAATCTAAACTAAAGTTGATGGAATTTTGTGGTTGGGCTTGAAGACGACAGGAAGGCTAGAGAGAGGAAATGAGGGGAGGAAGATGAGTATGATAATTGTATAATTTTTTGAAAATCAATTTTAGATTAAATCATTAAAAAATAATTTACTGTAGATTTAGGCATTTCTGTAGAATGCAAACTACACGATTTCAATTTAGCACTTTTCTTAACATGTTCAAGACTTCAAGTCTTCTCTTTTGTATCCCTGTGAAAGTATTACTATTGACATACATAACTAATGAAGTATAGGAAGAGAAAATATAACATGCATCGCTAATTTATGTTGCTAATAAAGTAACAAAATATAGAAGAAGGCATATAGTTTTATGTTACTTCCATCATAGTATAACAACAGGAGTATGTTAATAGTAATACTTTCACAGGGACAGAAAACTATATGCCTTTCTTCTCCAATCTTCTTTATTTGCAGGTGAAATCTGAAACTTTCTGAAGAAACCTGGGGCAAGCGGAAAGATGTAAGTTGTTTTCATTTACTTATCACCTCAAGCACACAAAGGACTAATTTTGTAGCTTTGAGCTTCAATAGCCTATATATTTTCCCAGGTGGAGCTTTGAGTAGTCCTAGAAAAGATATATTATTGAGTAAATTGGTTGAAAAAAATGTGAAAAGATAGAGAAGTTAATGAAACTATACATGATTTGCGTTACATCCTTTTGTTACCCAGCATTACTTCACCCTAACTGTTATATATATATATATATTGGTGTAAAGGATTTAAAGGAAACCAATCATAATGTTTTGCTGATACATGGTGCTTTTTTATCTTGTATGTCAATGGTGTTTGTGATGACTGTAGATACTAATTGTTTAACTATCATATATACATATATATATATTATCAATTAAGTGGGTTCAATAAAAGTGTTGCTGGGATAATATTGTTTCAATATGATAGTTTGGAAAAACTGTGATTTGTAAAATTATTAACTGTGTTTGAGCCTATTAGCAACCACTCCAATTAAAAAACTTATGTTGTTATCCATCTATTAGTAATTTTATCATAATCTCTAATATACCTTCTCATATGAAGGCCCTTTGGGCTTCAAATATGAGCAATAGTCTCATTATGCCTAATTTTCTGAAATTTCAAATTTAGTTATGAAGAATGAGGAGTCTTGACCAATTGATTGGTCAATCATTGTGCTTTTTGTTTTTCATTTGTTTAAAATAATGCTCTTGATACTCATCCCTCTTGAAGTTTTTTTTGCAATTTTTTTATGTCTCCTGTAATATTTTATTCTGCTTTGTGGTATCCATAGAATATTTCTACATGCGTTTTGAACTGTCAGATGAAAGCAATTCCTAAGAATGCATGAAATGGGCTTAAAGCTTTTGGGAAGGATAGTTAATCTGGTGGCAGGCCTATTCATTGGCAACCCAAACAATTTCATGTAAACTAAAATTCAAATACATGTAATAACTAAGTAGCTGAAACAATATAAAACACTACTGTGAGATACGATTTCTCTACCCCATTGTACATCATAAATCATAATCATAAATTAATATATATAAGCTGTTATATTTTCTCTTCCTATGTTTCATTGGCTATGTATGTTAATAGTAATACTTTCACATGGATAGAAAAGAGAAGACTTGAAGTCTTGAACATGTTGAGAAAAGTACTAAATTCAAAGTTGTGGAGTTTACAATTGCATTCTACTTTTGCAAATTTTTTTTTATGATAAGATGTTCTCTTTACTACTAGTACCTTTTAGACTTGAATAATATATAGAAACAAATGATATTCACTTGGTTCCTTGCTGATTAAGGATGGTTGCATATATAAGTTTTTATTGCTTAGGTTTAGGTTATTTGGGTATTATTTCATGTCCACAACGTGAAGTCTTACAATTTACATGCTCGGTTTAGTGAGAGTCTCCGGTCAATATTATTATTTTTTTTTGTCAGTCTGGTCAATATTATCAACTTTCAAATTTGTCATATTATTTTGTGTTTATGAATTTGATAGGACAATAGGACCACACGATATGCATAAGGATTGAATTTCCATTGTGGTCTTTGGAAGATTAATTAGTTAGCATGATTTGAATCTTATTTAAGTGGGCTTCCTGTCTGTTTTACCAAATTTGAAAAATAATTTATACTATTCATCATTTGTGAATATATAATATAACTCACTATAATTTTATATTAATGAAAAAAAAAATTCTCAAGGACTTGCTTAGAAAGATATTTAGACTTGAGGCCCATGAGTTTGTAAAACAACAAAAAGAGCAAGATACCTGACTGATAGAGTAAAATAAAAGACTACATGGATAAAAATGCCCTTGCTTGGTCAGAAACATGGCTTGGTTCGGAAAAATAGAAGATGATCAATTGGAAAAGTTGAGAGAGGAGTTGGAAATTTAGGAAGGTCAGATGGAAATTATTTAAAAATGAAAATGAAAATGATGATTATTTTTAATTAAAATGAATATAAATTTTTAAAATTTATTAATAACTTTAGTTTTTAATTATAAATTTATATCATTTTAAATATTTTTTAATAACTCTATAAATAATAATTCATATATACATAATTTTATTTTATAAGGCTTCTCGAAACTTTATTTTTCATATCATAGTTCTTTCCAAGTGTGGTTCCATGTCACACGGACTACAATATTGAGAATACGAAGAATTTTAAAATTTTAGGGCATCACTATGGGGATGGATATGCATACATATATAATCATTCACATATAATCAATAAATTAACTCATTAAAAGAAATAAAGAAACATCATTTGATAAAAAAATACAGAAAAAAATAAGTTTTGGATCCCTATAATTTTACTCAATTTTGAATTAGTCCCTGTTGTTTAATTTTTTTTTCAATGCACCCCTTGAAGTTTTGACTCTTACAACCGTTTGTCTCTAATTTTTCGAATATTGTTGCAAGGATTCCTACATGTCATTGACTCTATTAAAATTGTAGACGTGTCTAACGAAGTATCATGTGGCTGCTAACCTAGGCGACAAGTTGGCAGCACTCTAGAATTCACTTAATCAGTAACATTCACAGGTAACTCACATTCCAAGATTCTTGCAACGTTCACACAAAATCCTAGCCACTGCTTTGTTTTGCCGTTTGAATGGAATAAAGAGTAGCCATGACATGACACCAATGACCTTATAGCCTAATGGCATACAAGTTCCCCTGTAAGTGGGAGGTCATAGGTTTGATCCCGTTTGTAATTAAAAAAGAGCAGCCATGATGAGTGTCCCTTTTTTCCCTTTACATGGTCTTCCGTTAGACATCTCAGCAACTTTTTAAAAGAGTTAATGCCATGTGATAGTTCTTGCAACAATCTCTAAAAATTTAGGGACTAACGTATAAAATAGTTAAAATTTTAGGGAGTGCTTTGAAAAAAAAAAAACAAACAACAAGGACTAATTTCAAAGTTGGGTAAAACTACATAAACTAAAAGCTTATTTTTTCCATTAAAAAAATCTTACCAATAAAAATGAAATTTAAAACAAAATAATAAAATTGATATTCTAATCCTAGCAATAATCTCCTTAATTTAAATTTAGAAAATCTCTCAAAAGTATATCTAATAAATTTTATTTATTATAATTTAAGTTTAACTAATAACTTTGATCCTAAATAAATACAAATTAGAAACCAATGAAATAAATAAATAAACAAAGTTATCTAAGTAAAAATAATATAAAAATTTATTATAAGGGATTATGTAGATAATGCTTAAAAATTTTTGAGATATCTCCTTAATCTCCATCAAGTATACATCAACTGCAAAAGTTAAAAGATAATCTCACATATTGATGGGATGAGTTGCATTTCAAGATAAAAATATTTTGAAATTAAACAAGGTATAAATGAAAATCTTTGTATACATGTTATAAAAATAAAGCAATATGAAAGTATAAGAAAGTAAGAGGAGACACGAGAATTCGGATGAGAAAGGTGAAAGTAATTTATCTTTCCCTTTAAGTGGTACAAACACAAATATACGCCCCTAACGGCTAAACTAAAGATTACATAGATATAAATAATAACATAATGAGTCAATATCACACATTTGTAAGTTAAAGTTTTAACTATGAAAAATCCTTAGAAATTAAATAAAAATTTATAGACATGAAAAAAATAAATATGTGATCAAATTAATATAATAGTAAAGACAGATTGAATTACTATTTTAATATTTTTAAAGTGGGATTCTACTTTTCGAAGCATTTGGGTTAATGTTAAGAAAATTATACGGGTTATTAGATCAGAGTCAAATTGGTCATAGTTAAATTAATATATTTTAAATAGTATATATTTAAAAGATAAAAAATTAACTTTCCAAAGTTAAAAAAATGAAGATTTCATTCCAAATAAAGTAATATTTCTTTTAAAAAAGAGGCAACATGAAAAAAAATTATGCTTAAGGACTCGCTTGGTATGGGGAAGTAAGAGAGGAAATTAAACTTTTTAAAAAGTGGACTAATTAATATTGTTTGATTCGAAAAAAAATTTAGAAGTTCTCAATAAATTTGCCTTAACTTGGAAAGTTTTACTTTCCAAGTATTTTATAATGTTTTCCCAAAAAGACCATTATCATTAACTTTTTAATTAATTTATTAAATAGGATATTTATGTCTTTAATATTAATATATCATATATTTATTTAAAAAAATTATTTAAACTTTTCGGGAAGTTAGACTCAACTCGGGAAGTTCTACTTCCCGAGCACTTTGTAAGTTTTCCCAAAAAGATGATTAAATCTTTAATTAATTTATTAAATAGAAAGAATATTTATATCTTTAATATTAAAATATCATATATTCATTTAAAAAAAATTATTTACACTCCCCGGAAAATAGAAAATAAAACAAGTAGATTAAGTACACTTTCACGGAAGCTACTTTTTGAGAATTATACCAAGTGATCTCTTAGAAATTAAGTTTTCATTCAAATCCATAATTATATAAAGTTACAAAATAAATAAGAAATCTAAAGAATTAAAATATAAAAATATAAAAGATAATGTAAAAAAATGAAAAATAAAAATTATATAATCTAGAAAATGATAATAAAATAATATTAAAAATTAAAAATATAGGTAAGAGGACTAGATATCTTATATAATATCTATCATCTAGTAATCAAGTAATAATAAATTAATAATCATAATATTACACATTTTGAGAGGAGAGCAAAGTAATTGTGTATTCATCAATAAAGACCCGGCATAGATCACAGATGGTAAATGAATGAATCCTTTGAGCATATTATTCTGTATTCGATTCTTGACTGTGTGTATGGAAAAAAAGTTTTATTAGAAAAGGCAGAACCTTCTTCAATGATTTTTACGTTTAGGAGGAATTAGTTTTGTACTGTCGCTTGGACAATATGCTTGTAAAAAAAACTTGTATTAGGAGATGTGGGGTCTTATAAAAACCGGATTGGATTGATTGGTTTAATTAATTAAATTGAGAACCGGCCACTTGTCCGGTCTAAAATATGGAAGAAATTGGTAACAATGAGAACCGATCAAGAGCCGTCTAAAATCTAGCATAAATATTAAAAAAAAACTGGCAGTCCAAACTATTCTATTTGTTCAATGCTAAGACAATGTTAAAATGAAAAAAAGTAGAAAAAAGAGAAAAAAGGGGAAGAATGAAGATGAAGATGAAATAGAAGACTCAAGAATAAGAGGAACCATGAACCATGAATGTAGAAGAGCAAATTGAAGACTAGGGAAAGAAGGAAGATGAAAGAAAGAAGAAAAATCAAAGACTAAAAAACCAAGAAAATCGAAGAAAAATCACTAAAAATACTCACCCTTACCATATATATTGATGTGTGATTCTTCTATCTATTTATATATTACTCCTTCCATTCTATTTTATTTATCATTTTAGAAAATTTTAAATGTTTCAAATTATCTGTTATTTTAAATTATCAATGAAGCATTAATTATTTTTTTTATTATTTTGCTCTTAATTGAAAATAGTGTCATTTTACATTATTATTTTTAAATTTTCTATAAATCATTTATCAATTATTCATATTCAAAATTTCTTTATAAAATTTGAGTTCAGATTTTGTTACCAAACGTATAATTATATTATTAAGATAATAACTTAATCTTTTGTAATAATAATAATGATAATAATAATAATAATAATAATAATAATAATAATAATAATAATGATAATGATAATAATAATAATAATTATTATTATTATTATTAAATTTTCTGTAAATCATTGGTTAATTATTCATATTCAAATTTTCTTCACAATATTCGAATTCAGATTTTTTGTTACCAAATGTATGATTATATTATTAAGATAATCCCTTAAGTTTTGGATTAATTTTTTTAAATTTAAACATATTTTTTAATTTCCATTAAGATTTATATTTTGAAAACTTTATTAGATATAAAATTCAATTCATCCATTTAATTTTTGTTTATTTTTCATTGCATAACAGAATTCAAAATCTATTAAATATAAATGTTGTTGACTAATAGTAAAATTATCCCTTTAATTAGGTGATATCTTAATAAATTTATATCATATAATTTATAAATTATATTATATGTTTTGCCTTCGGCATGTTGCTTTGAACGTGAGAACACTTATTGGTATATATGTCATTTTTTTCATTAAATTAATCATGATTCATTTTGTATCTTATAATATTTACAGTTCTTATGTGCATGATGCTGTTCTTCCTTTTGTCCCTGTGCTTGGATGTTCATGTGATCATATTTTAATATTTTAGGGTCTGGAGTTACTTCCTAGCCCAGTTATCTATAATTTTGTTGATCTTCAGATAGTGGCTTTACTGACAGTTGTATTTTAAATATTAGATCTAATTCATCCATTGGTTTCTTGTATATATGATAATTTTTTTTTTGCTATGTTCAAAATTTTTCTTTATCTTAGTTTCTGAATTCTTCCCTAGTTTGTAACTATTGTTTTTGTTTATTTTTTTAGTGCTAATAAATAGTCACCTTTTTGGGTATTAATCTCATTGGAGGTAATCAGTTTTTTTTTTCTCAATTGATATACTTGGGTATTAAGCTTTTAAATATTTCATTGTTTTAAAAATTTTTAACTATTCCCTCTTCGTTTGTTTATTTTCCTTTGTGGGTTCTTGTTGTTGTCTTTAAATTTAATCGGCAACAACAATTTTCTTTCCTTGTTAATCTATTTTAATCTCATTGGAGATAATTATTTTGATTTTTCTCAATTATTTCGTTTTTAATCAATTGATGTACTATTACTGTTTATTTTCTAGAATTCATAATAATTTTTAAATTGTGTAATTTCTCACCTGCAAATCCTATTGTATGTGTGTGTGTTTATATAAACCTCTTATATGATTATTTCTGTAAATCCTACAATGTATATTATGTTCTTAAATGATGCCCGTGTTTTGCTTTTGCATGTACATCCTCCTCAACACAAGAAGTGGAACATGAAGAATCACATAATTGATCGAAAAAATGGTGAGCAAAGTCTCCAGCCAATTATTTATAATCAAAGCTTTTTTCAAATCTAGGTTGCCAATGCTATTTTGAGAAGGATGTTACTTTTTTCCAATTCTAGGTTGCCTGTGCTACAACAACATTTGTGATGATGTTTTCATCGTCTTTATCTATGGTTGAATTCCACCTCAAGAGGTTTCGAATTCCATATGGTAAGCTTTTCTATTTTCTTAACCCAAGTAAAAAATCATTGTCATCTAATCGTATTAAATTGCTCTACAGCTTTATACCTTACTACAGTATCTGTTTGTAAAAAATCATTAGTTCTTTCTTTCTTTTTTTTTTTAATTTTGAAATTGTTTGTGAATTATTTGAGATGTTTGTAGATTGAAAGTAATATTGTCCAATGCCCAGATCCTAAATATGCAGAGAAGATGATAGTTGCTATTGATGCTATCATGGTGAAAGGTGATTCTGCTAGAGGTGTTGTAACTTACACTGCAAGGAATTGCCCACGTGTAAGTTTCTCTTCACCTTTGACTATCAAGGTCTCAAGGAAAATAGAAGAGCAAGTTAGCAAGTAGGATTTTGTGCACCATAGGAGAAAGCTGAGGAATTGTTTTGCTCACTTGATGGTTCTGCCTTGATGTATACATTATTTAAATAGAAATCTAATTAAAGGATGACTGGGAAAATTTGACAAATCAATTCATAGTGAAATTAAACTCCTATAGTCTTGTGTAGTAGTTGATTCTGAAATTATAAATTACATGCATGTGACTAAGAACTTTTTGGAAGCTCGAAATAAGTGGTACTCAGACCTGATTTGAACCTAGGCTGGCTATGCCATTAGCTAATAATGAGAACCTAAGACTTTTCTATCTATGTGTGGCCCTCTAAATTTAGGCTGCTTTTTGAGGCCTTTTGGCCCTATTATTTGGTACTTTAATCACTTCCATGATTCAAGAATCTTTTTGCCACTTGTTTTATATTAAAAGGTGATAAGAAAAAAAGGAATTTTTCCTAAAAAAGAACCTTATGTCTAAATGAATATGTATGAATATGTCCTCTAGCCTGGCATACTTGATGCACCATTATCCTTTCAAGCTTGTGTAATTGTTTTGAATATTTGTGTCATATCATTAAAATTTCCTGTTGTTTTTTCACATAGTGTAGAACTAACTTTTTATTTATCAGGGGCTTAGTTTGCCATTATATGACAAACTTGAAGTTGAATTGGCTAAAGCTATTATGTCATTGCCAGCAACCACATGTTTCGAATTTGGTAGCGGGTTTGCAAGTTGAACATTATGGCTATTCCTATATATTACTCATATTTCCTTTATCCTTTCGAGTTTATAGATTGATAGGAACGAATTGACATTGGTTTAGTGAGGGGGAAAATGGAGTAGGTTTCTTGCTTTACTTTCATCATTGGTTTTTTTCTGATGGCTTAATGGAACCATTATAGGTACTTCTTTGACTGGTAAGGAACACGACAATGACTTGTATTTGTATGAAGATGAAAGAGATGGAAAGATCAGGACAAGAACAAACCACTTTGGTGGGATTCGGGTATTTGTTCTATTTTACAATTTCTCATGAGGTGTTTCTTATGTACAATATATTGTTAAGTGAATCAATATATCCTTTGCTAATGTATTATCTCTATTGACAATTAGCGTGGAATTTCCAGTGGGAAGATTGTAAACATGGCAATTGCTTTTAAGCCAACTATTTCCGTTGGAGTAACCTCAATCTCTTCTTTCTGTGCTTGTGTTTGTATGTTAACTTACACATTCACAAGGTTGTCAAAAGCTTGATTTTACTTGAAATAGACAGAGCCATTTTGTTTCATTTTGCAAAGGCATTTTGGTAGATAATTGTGCTTCGATTGAATGGGCTTTTACTGGCACAACAAAAACTCTTGGTAATATAATGGAGGTGTTTTTTATGTTTTGAATGGTAGAAGTCTTAAGTGGGGCTTGTGAGTTGTGACTACCATAGTGGTACATTCAAGATGTGTCCAATTTTTTTTTACTGATATCATTCAAATTACTTGTTCCCTTTGGTAAATACACCTTCGTGAAAGTGTTAAACCATGTTTTTAACTATCATAGAGGAAATGCCACATTGGAAGAGTTTGTATTTTTTTTTCCTGCATTTGATTTAGGTCTATATATTTGCTTACATCTATTGTCCACACAATACACTTCCCTTTATCCCAGTGGGAGTAAGTGGAGATTTATTTTGAGTAGTGAGTTTTTAGTGTTCTATACTACACCATTCGTACCACATAAATGATTATGTTTGAATTGATATCTCAATGTAATATTTATTTAAAGTCTTCAAAATTCAAATTTTCAATTTTATCTTATAAATAAATGAAGGAGAAACAACAAAAAAGGTAATAAAATAAAAGTAAAAGAAGCCTTTTCACTTCATCCTTGTGTATGTTCGCTTTATCTTGTAACTTGTAGCTGATTGGTTAGCTTTTTTTTTTATTTTAATACAATTATTTGATATTTGATACTATTATATTATATTTAAATATTGTCAGATCTAATTGACTTTTTACTATATAAGATTGCATTGTCCTAAATACGGGGAGGAAGTGTGACACGGTTTAAGACTTGCGCAAAGGAAATAGAATACATGGACTAGAGTTACAAGGGAAACAGGGCTGCTAGCCCGTGGTCTCTATGATCCTTGTATTCTCCCAAAAGGTAAATAACAGTTTGCCTACTTTTTCTGCTTCATTTACTTTCTATGATAAAAGTAATATAGAAAAGCTGCCAAGAGTATGTTTTTTAATGAAATTGTCAATGCTGTTGTGCCCATGGTAGAAGGCTTGGTAGCTTTGGTTCTTTTGAATCAATTGTTGACAGATTTTGCTCAAAGAATGCTACCCGACTTAGACCCGCCTGAAGTACCCTTTTGAGAGAAGATGGAAGACAGCCTATTGGATTAAATAAGTTTGGGTCAATAGTATTTAGTGTATTGGCAAAAAAGGTAGTTTCTTTTAGGTAGTATTTAGTTGATAATGAAATAGTTCTTTAGTTTTCTTTTTATTAACCAGAAAAATAGTTCTTTTAGTATGGTAATATCAAGTTTGAAATTTTATAGTTATTTACTTATTTAAATATATGAAATGACAAAATTGAAGACAAATAAACCATATAAATGAAGAAATAGGCAACAGGGGTTGGAAAGGGAGGGTTATTAATGTTCATCTGTTTGAAGCAGAAGTAAGGGCCGTTTGATTCCGGAATGATAGGAAATGAAATCGAATGAAATAGTTAGAAATAGAATAATGATAACTATAAGTTTGTTTGGTATGATATTAAGGAGATAAAATTTTTTCAAAAATAAAATTGATTAGTAAATTGAAACAAATCAAGAGATCCAAATTCCTCTGCAAGTCCCAATGAACCCAATGAGATATATATTTGCTGATATTGATTTAATCCACAAAACACTTAGATTTAGATTTAGTTGAATCTATCATATATATATAAAAACAATGGAAAAAGTAGCTCTTTAAGAGTTCAGAAAAATCCAAATCTAAAAGCAGTTTTCTCATACTTTTGGTAAATTCGACCCTAACTAATTGATTAAAATAAAATATTCATACACATCAAAACCAGCATTGCACCCATATAATGCATGGATATTCTAGTAAAATACGAGAAAATTTGAGAAGGGATAGAAGAAAATTTAGCATCACTATAAACCAACTACTTATTTGGTAGAAGTGCATTAATTGCAGAAGCATCACATCTATATAGCAAGGAATGGAAATTAATTGGATAATGATTTAACTAAATTTAAATTGGCCTATAAAAACAAGGGAGAATAACACTTGAAGACCAAAACAATCAATTAATACCATTTTTAGATTTAAACATTCTAAAATGCCCAAATCAGACCGAGGTCCTAAAATGATCAGAAAAACTAATCTGAAATAACTTTACTACCCACGGTGCATAGTTCTTCCACTCAATTTTTTCAGCTCATAACAATGCGGATGGTGAAATTTCTATCCTCTATTGCATTCCTCCTTCCCTCCACAATCGGTGTTTCCCTCCATCGTATTCCTTCTTCCCTTCTCCATCAGTGCTGCCCTGTATTATGTCAGTGTTGTAGAGGTAAGCATAAATCTTTCACACTAGTTGCATGCTTCTTCTTAGAGATTTTGCAATACAAGGAAAAGTTCAAGAAATACAATGAGTGTGTTTGAAGTAACAAACCCTAGTGTTAATGTGAATATGAACCTTTTGAGTGAGAAACTAACAAAGAACATAGACTATACATCATGGGTGTTAATGTTAAACCCTTATTTTTGTTTGACTATTTGTTTTGTGTAGTAAATATTAGACGTTGATTTATTTTTTTCATTTTAATCACTGTAATATAATTTGCTGATCCGTCGGTGTTAATTAAGGGATGATTGAGTTGTAAATAAGTGAATATCAGTAGCAAATATTGAAAAGTGTGTGAGCATTAAAAAATTCTAAAACTTAAAATTGTATTAGTAAAAATGGGACAATAGTTGATAATTCATTATGGTTATTAATAAATCACAATTTGATAAAGTAACATATTATAACATATCTCTAGTACTTCTTAATGAATATCAATGGCAAATATTAGAGAAGATGATATAGTAAATAAGTTAATATTAGTAGTAAATTTTACCAAATTTAGTGGTAAATATGGAACCAAAGTTAGGAAATTATTATTGTTATTAATAAATAATGACTTGATAGAGTAACATACTATAGTATTTCCAATTTTGTAATTTGATTATCAAATTTCTAATGCTCATGCCCAATTTCAGCAATTTCAGGTAGACTTGATTTGTTGGCTAGTGAATCATCCTAAGAACAAGGTTCATGATAAAGTCTATATTTGTATATCAAGAAATGAGGGACGGAAGCAGTCTAGGAGAAATTGATTCTGTAATGTGTCAACTTATAATTTTGCTCATCAATCCTTCCTACTCAGCTTACAGGAGAAGATTTACAGTGGCACTTTGAATCCTGTTGAGACACACGACATACCGAAATTGAATGCATTGAGAACAACTAATTTGATGAACCAAACATTTTTGAGACCACCTATGACAAATAGGCCTCTTGGTAGACCACAGAAAAAGCTAGTTGAGTCTCAATTTCAGCACAAGAAGCCCTTTCATTGTTCTCAATGTCAACAAGTTGGCCATACCAATAAGACATGCACAAATCCAAATCCAAGCTGATATAGTTCCACATGGGTACTACATCAATATGGATTTGATGGATATCTTTTGTTAGTATACTTGACTTTATAACTTAGGTGTAGGGGAAATTTTTTGTATATGCACCTCCTAGCTGATATAGTGTTCTTTTTGTGTATATGAACACTCATGCTATAGATGAGCTAAGGACATACCATTGTATGGTACATGGGTATGAGTATCTTTTTGTACATGCAGCTAATATAGTATTCTTTTGTGTATATGAACACTTCTAATATAGATGGTTTATTGAAGGGCATTGTAGGGTACATGACATAACTGTATATGGGTAGAAGGTCTTTTTCTATATATATCACATCATATATGTAATGATACAACGCTCTGTGGGTGTGATATGAATGAAAATTAAGTGTATGTACAAGTTATATTTGCCTGTGCTTTATTGAACCTTCTGTAAAACAGGAGTTGTTGAGTGCAAAATATTCGTAGACCAGTAGTAAATTCAGGAATCCGAGTGTTAAATACTGGATCTGATGAACTGACATTTAGTGAACACAAGTTCTTCGGCGTAAAATATTCGAATATGAGTAGTAAATTTAGGGTGCATAGGGTCAATAATTGGAATTGATCAACTGTAAATTTAATGAACATAATTTCAACAATAAGAAATTGGGGTAGCTCTGTGTGAAATCTTTGAATATTAGTAATAAATTTAGAGTGTCAAGTGTCAAACACTAGATCTGATTACATATATTTTATAAACATATTTTTATCAGTGTAAAATTGAGGAAGTTCAATGTAAAATTTTGGAATAAAAGTAGTAAATTCAGGGATTCAAGTTTCAAATACTGTATCTGATGAACTGAAAAATTGTGATTATAATTGGTTAGTGTAAAAATTGGGGCAGTTTAGTGTAAAACATTTGAACAATAATAGTAAATTCATGGATCATTGTGTGAAGTACTGGATGTGAAATTATAGATGTTCAGTGTCAAATCTTGGAATATTAGTAGTAAATACAGGGTTCCAAGTGTCAAATACTGGATCTGATCACATGAAAATTTGATGAACATAATTCTATTAGTATGAAATTGTAGATATTCAGTGTCAAATCTTCGATTATGAGTAGTAAATTCAGGATTCCAAGTGTTAAATAATGGATTCGATCACATGAAAATTTAATGAACATAATTCAATCAGTGTGGAATTGCAGATATTCAGTGTCAAATCTTCAATCATGAATGATAAATTTAAGGTTCCGAGTGTCAAATACTGGATCTGATCACATGAAATTTTGATAACATAATTCAATCAGTGTGAAATTGCAGATGTTCAGTGTCAAATCTTTGATCATGAGTAGTAAATTTAAGATTCCAAGTGTCAAATACTGGATCTGATCACATGAAAATTTGATGGACATAATTTTATCAGCGTGAAATTGCAAATGTTCAGGGTCAAACCTTGGAATATTAGTAGTAAATACGGGGTTCCAAGTATCAAATATTGGATTTGATAAATTTAATGCATAATTTCTTCAGTGTAAAACGGGTGATGGTAAGTGTAAAACATTTGAACATGAGTAGTAATTTCATGATGCTGATTGTTAAACATTTGATATGATCACATGAAAAGTTTAATGCACACAAATTCAAGACTGCGAAATTCGAGGAGGTCAACGCAAAATTTTGGAAGAAGAATAGTAAATTTTGGTTGCGGAGTTACAAATTCTAAATTTTTTAATGTAGAACTTCTTATTGTTATGAGATTGTTTTACAATGAAAATAAGTTAATATTGCATTATTAATCTATTCTACGAATTCACTCATACATTTACTTCTATGCCAATAACTAATTGATGTAGTATAAAATATGATCTCTGTTCTTCAATTATCAAAGAAGAAAATGAAGAGCAGATGATAATTGAAGAGTAGAGATCATATCTTATACTACATCAATGAAATCAGGTTTCAATGGCTAGTATTTGACACTCGACACCCTAAATTTACAATAGATCAATTCTAGTTATTGACCAAATGCACCCTGAATTTACTACTCATATTCGAATATTTTACGTTGAAGAACTTGTGTTCACTAAATGTCAGTTTATCAGATCCAGTATTTGACACTCGGATTCCTAAATTTACTACTGGTCTACGAATATTTTGCATTCAACAGCCCCTGTTTTACAGAAGGTTCAATAAAGCACAGACAAATATAACTTGTACATACACTTAATTTTCATTCATATCACACCCACAGAGCATTGTATCATTATATATATGATGTGATATATATAGAAAAGGACCTTCTACCCATATACAGTTATGTCATGTATCCTACAATGCTCTTCAATAAACCATCTATATTAGAAGTGTTCATATACACAAAAGAACATTATATCAGCTGCATGTACAAAAAGATACTTATACCCATGCGCCATACAATAGTACGTCCTGAGCTCATCTATATCAAGAGTGTTCAAATACACAAAAAGAACACCATATCAGCTAGGAGGTGTATATACAAAAAATTGCCCCCTACACGTAAGTTATAAAGTCAAGTATACTAACATAAGATATCCACCAAATCCATATTGATGTAGTACCCATGTGGAACTATATCAGCTTGGATTTGGATTTGTGCATGTCTTATTGGTATGACCAACTTGTTGACATTGAGAACAATAATAGGGCTTCTTGTGCTGAAATTGAGACTCAACTTGCTTTTTCTGTGGTCTACCAAGAGGCTTGTTTGTCATAGGTGGTCCAAAAAGGTTTGGTTCATCAAATCAGTTATTCTCAAGGCATTCAGTTTCGGCATGTCGTGTGTCTCAACAGGATTCAAAGTGCCACTGTAAATCTTCTCCTGTGAGCTGAGTAGGAAGAATTCATGAACAAAATTATAAGTTGACACATTACAGAATCAATTTCTCCTAGACTGCTTCCGTCCCTCATTTCTTGATATACAAATATAGACTTTATCATGAACCTTATTTTTAGGATGATTCACTAGCCAACAAATCAAGTCTAACTGAAATTGCTGAAATTGGACATGAGCATTAGAAACTTGATAATCAAATTATAAAATTGGAAATGTTATAGTATGTTACTCTATCAAGTCATTATTTATTAATAACAATAATAATTTCCTAACTTTGGTTTCATATTTACTACTAAATTTGGTAAAATTTACTACTGATATTAACTTATTTACTACTTCATCTTCTCTAATGTTTGTCATTGATATTCACTAAGAAGTACTAGAGATATGTTATAATATGTTACTTTATCAAACTGTGATTTATTAATAACCATAATGAATTATCAACTATTGTCCCATTTTTACTAATACAATTTCAAGTTTTAGAATTTTTTAATGCTCACACACTTTTTAATATTTTGCTACTGATATTCACTTATTTACTACTCAATCATCCTTTAATTAACACTAACGGACCAGCAAATTATATAACAGTGATTAACATGAAAAAAAATAAATCAACGTCTAATATTTACTACACAAAACAAATAGTCAAGCAAAGATAAGGGTTTAACATTAACACCCATGATACATAGTCTATGTTCTTTGTTAGTTTCTCACTCAAAAGGTTCATATTCACATTAATACTAGGGTTTGTTACTTCAAACACACTCATTGCATTTCTTGAACTTTTCCTTGTGTTGCAGAATCTCTAAGAAGAAGCATGCAACTAGTGTG
Organism: Adenanthera pavonina; assembly: GCA_026686845.1. Lineage (NCBI taxonomy): Eukaryota > Viridiplantae > Streptophyta > Magnoliopsida > Fabales > Fabaceae > Adenanthera > Adenanthera pavonina. Next base: position 42,471,546 of record JAIVEN010000001.1, on the reverse strand, counting down.
AAAGATTTATGCTTACCTCTACAACACTAACGTAATATAGAGCAGCACCGATGGAGAAGGAAAGAAGGAATACGATGGAGGGAAACACCGATTGTAGAGGGAAGAATGAATGCAATAAAGGAGAGAAATTTCATCATCTATATTATTACGAGCTGAAAAAATTGAGTGGAAGAATTATTCACCGTGGGTAGTAAAGTCATTTCAGATAATTTTTCTGATCATTTTAGGACCTCGGTCTAATTTGGACATTTTAGAATGTTTAGATCTGAAAATGGTATTAATTGATTATTTTGGTCTTCAAGTGTCATTCTCCCTAAAAACAATCTAACTAACCGAAATGTTGAGATATGTTATCTTTGAGATTTTATAGACTGCATGAATACAAATAATTTATATATTTAAGATATTAGATATAATATAACTCTAATTATATTGGATTTAATATCTGCAAAGTATATTGACCGAGTAAAAAAGCGAAATTCGACTGAGAAATTTTAAAGATTTTAGTTGATTTTTAAAATTATTTTTGTAAAAAATTTAAGATTTTAGACGGGAAATCTCGATTTGGAAAACCAATAATAAATTAATTTAAATTTGACATTGACATTATAAATTATATTATTAAATAATTTTTGCATTTATGACGAAAGGAACCTGCATCCAATATAATATTTTTAAAATACAATAGTTAAATTAAAAAGCTATTTAGATTTTCATAAAAATAAATTAATTAAATTAAATATTTAACAAAATACGGTGATTTTCTAATAAAAATTCTCATAAGATAATGTGGCGATTTTCTATGTGAATCCTAATTTGGTGGAAAATTTAATTTAAAATTGACATTATAAATTATACTATTTGTAATTATAACTAATTATAATATTAAATAATTTATAAACTGTTTAATTATTTGAAATAATGAAAAATTATAAAACCAAATCAAGATGACTTATTTAAAATACGCCATTATTATGAGAAATCTTGATTTGGTGGAATATATTCACAAAACACTCTATTCCGCCACATGTTAGTTTGGAGCGTCTATATCTATGATAAAGTTGTGTTTAATTTTCAAATCTGTTGAGCCTATAAGAAAACTGTTTTTTTTTTGTCATTACTTTTATATATATAATAGATTTGATGATAAAATTATTTAATTTATATTAAAAATAATTTTATAATAGAACAATCTTTCTCTTAATTACATCATCACAATGATCCGTTTCTATAAGATAATTCAAATAATTAAAAAAATTAGTCATAGTTTTATAAACATATAATCAAAAATTAAAATTTGAATTCTCAGAAAATTAAAAATTTTTTTTAATTTTTTAAGATATGATAAAAACTTTATTGTGTTAATAAACATAAAATTTAATAACTAACTCAAGTTGGTGGGAGCAATAAGTAGTACTGTAGTAGCAACAACAACAACAATATTAGTCTTATTCCATTAAGTGGGATCGGCTACATGAATTATATGACACCAATTGACTCTATCAAATATCCTCTCTTCAGAAAAATTATTTATCAAGAGGTCACATCTTATAACTTCTCTTAGTCCTTCTTGATCTTTCTCTTCACCTTTTAATAGGACTCCAAGCCATTTGATCAAATCTCCTTATTGGCTCCTCTTGTCCTCTTCTTTATACATGCATAAATTACCTTAAACTATTTTCCATCATTTTCTCCTTGATAGGTGCTACTCCAATTTTTTCTCGTATACAATTATTTTGTATTTTATCCATTCTTGTATGATCACACATTCATCTTAATATTCTCATATCTGATACTCCAATCTTATGTTTTTGTTGCTCTTTTAAAGCCCAATATTCATCACCATATAATATCATTGATCTTGTAGCAGTGTGATAAAATTTCTCTTTAAGCTTAGTAGATATCTTACTATCACAAATAACTCCTGAAATTTTTCTCCACTTTAACCACCTAACTTTTATCCTATGCATAATATCTCCATTAATTTCACAATCATTCTATAAAATCGATCCCAAATACTTGAACTTTGATATTTCTGGAATGGTTTGCTCTCCAATTTTTACCTCCAAATCATTTCTAATTGCTCTCTTATTAAATTTACAATGCATATATTCCATTTTATTTCTACACAAGCAGAAATCTTTTAATTCTAAAGTATGTCTCTATAACTCAAATTTAGAGTTGATCTCTTCTCTTAAATCCTCAATTAAGACTATATCATCCGTGAAACTCATACACTTAAGAATTTTCTTCTGTATATATTCTATTAAAACATTTAAAATCAAATCAAATAAGTATGAACTCAAGGAAGATATTTGATATAAACCTATCTTTATAGAAAAATTTTTTATCTTACCTTCAGTCTCACACTTGTTATATCCCAAAAAAAATTTAAATTTGTAGCTTAATTTTTGCTTGTTAACTTTATGGGTGGGTGATTATTTGCAATAGACAAGTTAAAAAGTGATCTCATAATAAGACCAGGATTCATATGTGTCTTAAACTTCCGCGTTCAAGTTCGGGATTGGATATCTTATTGGGATAGCAAAAGGGCGCGTGGTGGCTGATTGGATGGAGATAAGAAAAGTTTTACTGTTTACTCCTTCCTAACTATATTATAAATTATTTTAAAGAATTTTTTTTAATTTATAATATAAGATATCACTTAATAGTTTATTATTTTTATCCTTTATTTATTATATTATTTTTATAATTTATATTATATTTAATAAAAAAGATGAAATTAACGGGAGATAAAATTAGAAATTTTAGTTATTTTTAAAAAGTTTAAAGATGTAATAAAAAAATTTATATATATATAAAAGTAGCCCCAACACTTTATAATATGAATCGAATGGAGTATCTGACAACATGATATGATATAAGTATGGCTTTGTTGTCCAAATTTGCTGGTTGTAAAGGATTTCCTGTATCTCTAATTATAAAAAAATTCTAAGACTCTTTTTTTGTCCTAAAATATAAGAGATATGTAAAAAATTTATTAAATAATTATTGTTGTTTTTGTTTTATACTTTTCACCAATAATTAATTAAGTTGTAATTATTTCTAGTCTCCATTTAAAACTTTTAATATAAATATTTTTTAAAAATAAAATTCAAATTGTAACATAATTAATAAATTTAACCGAAAAAATTATGTTTTCATTGATATTGATAAAATATTTATTTATTTCTTATATTTAAGAACTTAGGGAGTACATGTGTAAACTTTTGTTAATTAGTTTTGTTATATTTTGGATATTGTATTGTATTCTCATAAAAAATATACGTAACATAATCTTTCAAAAATGTATAGCATAATATAAACAAATAAAACAATGTACCTGAAAAAATAAAAAAAAGAACTAATGAAACTAAATAGTCTTAATCAATTCCACCCTTCCTTCCGTTGATATCGGCCCTTAATCGTGTATCCCCCAATCACAGCTTCCTCCCTCTCTCTTTCTGTCTCACATACGGCTGCTTGATTTCTTTGACTTTCCACCATTTTCAATCCCTATGTCTCGACTTCATATCTCTCAAGGTGCCATTTGTTTCCTACAATCCAATTAAGTCTCTCGTGCAATTTGGAAAATTCCAACGTTTAATTTTTTTTGTCTTAATATTTTTTGGTGATTTTTTTTGTCTTAATTTTAACCTTTGCGAAGGAATGTTTCATTATGACCAGAATTGGGTAATTTATCTGTTTTTATTCTTATCTTTTTCTCTTTTCGGTAGGAATGAGAGTCTTCATCTTATCTCCCTCACATCGTGTCTCTTATTCATTCAATGAAAAAAATGAAGGGAAAAAGAGGCTTCATTACTATAAAGATTGATCTTGAAAAGACTTATAATTGGTTAAGTTGGATGTTTTTGAGAAATATTTGTGAGGAGCTGAATTGGCCAAGGGATTTCATTGATCTTGTCATGCATTATATTACTTATACTTCTTTCAATATTTTGTGGGATTGGGAAAAAAACTAAGGATTTCCTTCAGACATTAGACAAGAGGACCCCATCTCCTCTTATCTTTTTGTTTTAGGTATGAAAAAACTTGCTAATTTTATCATTGATTTTGTTAAACAAGGAAAATGGAAAGGGATGAGAGCTGGTGAAAGAGGTCCCATAATAACTCACATTTGCTTTGCTAATGATTTAGTTTTGTTTGCGGAAGTTAATACTGAACTTGATTATATATTGAAGTGTACGGATAAATTTTGTGATATGGCTGGTCATTGGGTTAGTAATAGTAAAACTTGTGTTTATTTCTCCCCTAATTAATATCAATAAGGAAATTAGAAAAAATATTTTGTAGGACCAGTGGATTTAAAGAAGTTAATGAGTTGGGGAGATATCTTGGTGCCTTGATTACTGAGAAAAAGAAAGCCTCTGAGAAATTTAGGCATGTTGCTCAAAAAGTTAAATAGACGTTGAATGGTTGAAAAGCTAGGACTTTATCCTTAACTGGTAGAATAACTTTAGTTAAATATCTGTCACTAGTAACATGGTTATGCATCAAATTCAACGTAAAAAATTGTTAAAGTAAATTATGTAAGAAAATCATTGATGACATTGACAAAGAGAAAAGAGGTTTTATATGGAAAGAGGAAAATGGCGATGGGAAATGGCATGCAATTAGTTGGGAAAAGATGTGTAAAAGTAGGCAAAAAGCAGGGGCTGGAATTAAATCTTTAGATACCATGAGTGAAGCCTTTATTTATAAATTGTCTTGGGGATTTGCTACCAGTGAAGTCCAACTTTGGGTGCAAGTCCTTAAGGTAAATATGGGGAAGGTTCCTACCAAAAACAAATACGGGAAGGTAACAAAAGAAGAGAGAAAATGGTTCCTAAGAATGTTGTTTTCTCACCTTTGGAAAGAAATTAATAACAAAGAGACGGCCAAAATTTAGGGATAATCTGTTTAGATATATTAGAAATGGAAAGGACACTTTTGCTTGGACTGATGCTTGGGTCAAAGGTGAAGGAAAATTGAATCACATTATATTAGGGAAGACTTAAGGGTTGCTGATTTAGTGAATGATAATGGGGAGTGGTTGTTTGAAGAGGTCCAAGGGCTGCTGCTTGATAGTAATTGTATCATGAAAATCAAAGCTATGTTCCCTCCTTGTTTAAATGAAGAGCAAGATGTCTTCAAATGGATACCGAACGACGGCAATTTTTCTGTTGCTAGCACTTATAGGATATGCCTTGAGAGATTGTCAAGATGCCGTCACAATGTGGAATATGTTTATCCAACCCTCAAACGGAGCTGATTTTTATATTGACCCATTCTTTGAGTGGTTTGAGTCTAATTTGCAGGTGAAATTAAGATCAGTATCATCATGGTGTGAGTCGGGATATTCTCTTTTTGCAACCATTTGTTGGTTCATTTGGAGGTGAAGAAACCAAGCTGTTTTTGAAGATCAAGAAAACGTAAGAATTGATCATAAGCAAATCATCCTGCAATTTATTCAGAGTATGAAATGAAAAGAAGAACACATGATCATTGAGACCCCAAGAATTAATAGACAAATCCCAGTTAAATGGAGAAAACCTCCTAATGGATGGAAAAAGATGAATGTAGATGGTGCTACTATAAGTAAACTAGAAAATGCAAGCGGTGGAGGCATAATACGAGACGATAAAGGCTGCTGGATTGGAGGATTTACACACGGAGTAAATCCTGATCCTTTGGATGCTAAAGCGTAGGCTATTAACAGTAGACTTGAGACATGCTCCGGGTCTGAGAAAAATCATAATTGAATCTGATACTTTAACTTCAATTCAAGCTTTGAACAATTCATCAAAAGATTATAAGGGAGATGAGAGGCTTCACCTTCGAGCTAAGAAGTGGATTATGAGGGACTAGGAAGTCAAGCTAGAGTACATTTATAGAGAAGCCAATAAGTGTGCTCATCATATCACTACATCTGGTTTGAGCACAGAGATTGGCTTTCGATTCTTGGATACACTCATGATGACAGATATGGCAGGTTCAGGAATACCACGGACTGTAGCTGTTTATTGTGATTATAGCTGATATAGTGTATTTGTTTTGTTTGTTGTTGTTTTTTTTTTTTTTTTTTAGGTTCTTTCCTTTATTGGGGTGTTGACCCCCCTATGTTTACCAAAAAAAAAAAAACTCTCTTCACTTTCTTTCTTTCTTTCTCCATTTTACTCTCTCAACCTCTCAAATCCCTCTCCTACCCTGTGTGTTTTTCAGTGTCTCAAATTTATTTTGCCCACTAACTCTCAATGTCTCGTCTTGATCTATATCAGCAATGGGGTTCCAATGGGCTCAAAACTAAACTAGTGGGCATAGTCTGAAGCCTTTATACATTGACACGCACTTTTCAAGAGATTTAGGGGCGCATCCAAACGTAGGTCCATCACATTTTTAAAGTGACGTGTGTATTTAATTTTAGAATATGGTATAAGTACTTCAACAAAAAAAAAAGAATATGGTATACGTAATATATATATATTCTATTTATTTCGTTATATAAGACACATTTTGAAGAAATTTATATTTCACAATATAAGATATTTTATGAATTACATAATGTATTTAATTCTCTTTTATCCAAAATATTCATAAAAATGATAGAATTTAATTAATATTGAGAAGTTTAATTTACAGGTCAACTATATTAAATGAGAATAATTTAGAAAATAGTGAAAATTTTTTCAATTATTAATTATCATTCTTGATTTATATCTAATGGTTAAAAGTGTCTTATAAAACATAGAAAATATATATATTTATATAATTATTTATATGTATAATAAACTAATTAACTTATTAAAAGAAAAAAGAGTATTAAAAAATATCAATAAATCAACTCAAAAACATCATTTGACAAGAAAACCTAGAAGCATCAAATTCTATTAGCATTCATGAGAAACTCTTTCTATCTCACTTGAAAAGACAATAAAAATAGTCATATTTTTCTATCAAAGTTTGAAGTGATACCAAAGGGTACAATGATGTGGGTTGATGCGTATCCATGAATGGAGAACGTGTATCACGTCACATATCCAATGTGGTGTACTATAGGATATCTATATACATAGACATATATATATACAATCATTTATGTAATTATTTATATATTAGCAACAAATTAACTTTTTAAAAGAAAAATCAATATTAAATATTTTAAAAGTTATAGTATAAATGCTAAAACAAATAAGATGTATGAATGAAATGTCTAGAATAATTTGCAAATAAAATTTTTGTTCGTTCTTCTCAATGTAAAAACATCATTTGACAACAAAAATGCTTAAGCATAACATTCCTATAAGTATTAAAAAGATCCTTTTTTCAGTCTCACATTAGAAATCATTTAAAATAGTCCTATTTTACTATTAAAATTTGCAGTAATATAAAAGGATACAAAGTCATGTGGGTGGGTGCGTATACACAAATACAAATATTATATATTATCATGTATCTAATATGAATATGTATATTTTGATGCTAGCTTCTTGATATAATTTTTTGTTAATGATTTTCAAAGCTCAAATGATTGTTTGGTATGAGACCTCAATGGTTGATGGTCAAAAGATGACAGTGTGAATGAGATTAGAAGGAGCGCATTTTACCTCATTAGTAATAATTTTGAAGTTAATTACCCGTTTAATTTGGTACACTTTGCAAAGGTTGTTTTTATTTCTTAGAAGAATCTAGATTATTAAACTAATGGAGGTTGGGTCTAGCGGAAGGAATTAGTTTCTCACAACATAACAAACCAAGGTTCGAATTCCCGTTGGGAGAGGTGTCCACATTTAGTATCTGACCGTACCTTAAACAGAATTGCCTTCAATAAGAAGATACCTTTAATTTATAAAAAAAAAAGAATCTAGATTATTAACTCCAACCTCAATAATAATTGTGAAGTTAATCATCCCTTTAATTTGGTGCACCCAATGATACCTCCAATGGAAATTTGTGATCTCAAAGGAAATTTGGATCCACTTAATTTGATGTCAAAGAATGCTTATAAAGATACTTATATATTATTTACTAATGAATTCTTTATATCGAAGGTGAGATTCAAATCCATAGTGGAATATGAGTCACATTTTTACCAATTGGACTAACCTCTATTGGCTTCTTTTGTTTTAATGCATTTATTACGTGACTTTTGCTATATATAACATGTAGATAGATTTAGATACTTTAAAAAGAAAAAAAAATTAGATACACTTGAAATAGCTCAAATGAGAGGACATAAGTAGCATTTTTTTTACAATGAATATTCTAAGGCCTAGAGGATTGATATTAAGATACCTTATCCAATTCTTAATATAAGTTACATTTAGTTAATTTATCAAAACTAAGAAAAATTCATTAGAACATAAAAATTATTTTAAAATTGATGTGCTTTCCATATTTACCCTTGATAAATATCATAAATTCAATCAATCAACTTTCTCTCTCATAAATAAGAGTATTTTAAAAATAAAATAATTAATAAAAAATTTGACCACAAAGAAGTTCTATGATTAATAAAAAAAATATCATGGAGCTAAAGAAAGTGGCAAGATTCTGGAAAATGACAGGTGTTACATCCTTGACATCTCAATCTGAAGGTTGTTCTTGGACTTGGAGGTTTAATTTTCCAAGGAAATTTGGTCGTTGTAGGAGCCACTTGAAAGCCCGGAGAGGAGCACTTTACTGGATTCTCCACCAAAGCCTCATATGTTCTCCTCATTCTTATTCTTTGGTTGTATTTTCAAATTATTCCACCTTTTATTTTATCTTTGCTAAGGGATGCTCTTTGCCTTGGTTCCTTAATTAATTCCTCAATTTTTTTATGTGAAGAAGCTCCTAAGCAGCTTCCTTCATTTTTATTTTTGTACTGTACATTAAATCTTTCTAATAATATTATTATGATAATGTTTTATAAAAAAATAGCATTTTTGTCTCATAAAAGTAGCATTTTTTCGGTCAATTGTATTCATTAATGTGAAAAGATTTATATTTTTTTATTATACGATCATATATATATATATAGGATTTTTAACGTTGATTTTAAATATAAGACCTTTTATAATATATGAAGTAGTATTTGTTATACATTTTTAAAAAAATATTCATATTTAATGTATTTAAAGAAAAAAAAAATTAAATAAGAATAATTTAAAAAAAATGTTAAATTTTTTAAAAAAATTGAGAAAATTAATTAATTTTAATTTTTATTCTTAATCCATCTGATTTGATTAAAATGACCTTGTATTAAGGATTGGAAAAAGTGTATTTTTAGACACTAATTTTATAAGCAGGGAAATTTGGCGTGATCAAATAAAATTAATGATATCAGTCCAAAAAAAATTAATGATATAAAATAATATTTTAAATATTCACATGCTTTAATTTTGTAGCCAAAAAACCTATTTCTATCCTTGACTCCTGGTTCAAGAAATATTAATCTGTGACCCCTGACCCTATTATAATTAGACCCATGCGCAACGGTGTCGTATAACCGCATTCTAATCTAATGATCTGGTTATATGTACAGAAAATCAAAGATAACTCCGGTTCCATCATTTCATGGTCTTCGCCTCAGCAACACGTAAGCATCGACGAATCCACCGCCATTGAAGAAGAGAACGCAACTCCACCATCAAGCCGCAGCCTTCTCCTTCTTCCCCTTCTTCTGTTCCATTCCATTTTCGGAGACCAGACCAAACCAGTTTCTTTTCTTTTTCTCTGATGATCCGCCTCTCCCCCACACGCACTTTAACCAGAAGTTCTCCCTGACTCGCTCTCGATGTCATGTGCAAGTCCAAAAGCAGCACACAAGTGATGGAACCCAGACCCCGTCGATCACGCACCTTTCAATCTTCTTCTTCTTCGCCTCGCACCACCGCCGATAATCTCCGTCCCAATTCTTCTTCCTGCACCCTCACCACCACCGAATCCACTACCCAATACCTCAAGGACTGGTCTAAAGGTTCCTCCATCTCAAGCGGAGCCTCCCTCTCTAGCCTCAAGGACTCTTTGCCTGAGAACCCTCATATCTATGAGTTCTCTGAGATTTCCTCCGCCACGCGAAATTTCCGCTCCGATAAGTTCTCCTCCTCCTCCTCATCTTCGTCTTGGCGATGCTCCATTCGCGACAAGGATGTTCTGGTTTTCCAGCGCAAGTTTCGCCGCCCCATGGACTTGCTGGAGCTCCGAGATCGGCTTGCTGTGATTTGCCGGAGCCACCATAGTAGCTTGATTAAACTTCTCGGAGCATCGGTTTCGGGTAACTACCTTTATCTTGTGTATGAATATGTTCGCAGTGTGAATCTCGCTGAGTGTCTCAGAAATCGTTTGAATCCCAGCTTTACTGATCTGTCGACGTGGCTTCCCCGGATGCAAATCGCGACTGATCTTGCCCACGGGCTTGATTACATCCACCATTTCTCGGGCCTGAACTCAAATTTCGTTCACAACCATATCAAGAGCTCGAGCATCGTCATCACGGAGGAGAATCTGAATGCGAGGATTTGCCATTTCGGTACCTCGGAATTGTGCGGCGAAATCGTTGCCGCGGAATCGCCGTCCGGTTCCGATTCTGCGAAATTTAAGGAGCTGAAGAGATCCGGTAGCCGAACGGTGAGATTGGAAGGGACGAGAGGGTACATGGCGCCGGAGTATCAGGCGACGGGGGTCGCGACGCAGAAATCGGATGTCTATGCATTTGGAGTCGTGGTCTTGGAGCTCCTCAGTGGGCAAGAGGCGTTGAAGTATGAATTCGACAACGACGGCGGGTATAGAAGGGTGAGTGTGGTGGAGACGGCGAGGGTAGCCGTGGCGGAACAAGGTGGTGCGAGGAAGTGGGTGGACAGGAGGCTGAAAGATTCGTTTCCGGTGGAAGTGGCGGCGGAGATGATTCGGATCGGGTTGGAATGCGTGGAGGAGGATCCGAGCGAGAGACCGGATATGGGTCGGGTTGCGATTTCGTTGTCGAAGTCGTATTTGGATTCTAAAAAGTGGGCGGAGAGCATGGGAACGCCAATTGACCTATCCATCTCATTAGCGCCTCGGTGATGTCTCTAATTTTCTCTTTTTGGAGATGAGATTTTTCGTTCAAATATTTTCCTAATTTTTGTAGTTTTGTTTTGTGAGAAAATTTTTTAATTGTTGTAAAAATCACAATATGTTTTTCTTGAAACTGACAGAAAAAAAGAGTGACGTATATTGCTTTATAAATAATACGAAAGAAAATGATCATTTTTAGAGAGAAACGGTAAGGTAGTGGAAATTAGTGTCTGTCTTGAGAACTTCTGTTTCAAACTTCCAATTATTGCTATTCTGAAGTTCGGGTGCTGAGAAAGGCTTGCACAAATGAAAATTATAATGGCATGTTGCAGTTGTGGTTAGCAATTATATATTGAAAAAACTTTGTGCTTAGTTTTATTTCAATCAAATGAGGATCTTTTATGTATTTTTTATTTTATGATCAACTTTTGTTATCAATATCGTTAACTTATTTTTAATTTTAAAATTTACAAATTATAACTTGATTTGATAAAAATTTCTTAAGTATATAAATTTAAATACCTTAAATATTCTTATTTTCAAGTACGAACTCTTATTGTTGGTAAAAAAAAATACAAATACTATATTTAATAGATATTTAAAAAAATAAATAAATATATTCATATTAAATACCTATTAACTATGATACACTACTGTATTTTAAGATACACATAACATATTTTCATATTATTATTATTATTATTATTATCTCTTACAAAGTTTCGAAACAATTTAGGAGTAGATAATATAATTTTATAGTTTTCTATTATAAATATCTTTATATTACCTTTAAAATATATTTTAAAAATTAAATTATTTTATATTTTTAATTTTTTTACGTTAATTAGCATGATGAGAGACATACATAGATATTTAAAATCCTTTTTCTTTTCTCTTATGAAGAGTGGCGGACACAGCTTGTCTGGGAGGGGGGATAGCCGCCCTCAAGATTTCTTTTTCTAACAATATTTACTTGAATCTATAGACAAAAGACAAAAACGTAAAACAAATTGCCCCTCCCAATGTCGAACACAAAACTTGAAGAGCGAATAAGGCAGGGAAACCACTTACTCTAAGCCATTGTCATACGTTACGGTGGCAAAATTAATATATAATAATGTAGCTTGTAAGAGTTTGGCCCCCCCAACTCAATTTATCTGGTTCCGCCCCTGCTTATGAAGGCTATAAGAAAATGATAATGCATAAGGTGTGGTCTGTTTTTCACTTCTTATTCTCCCTTTCTCGACTTCCTTTGCTTCATCACTTTCTTCTAGGGGTTTAAATGAGAGGAAGGATTGGGGGCAGTATAAAAAGCAAATATATTGCATGGATATTGATTTGATGGTTAAATATGTTGTTGTACATTTTATATCCATAACTGAATCATAATCAAATCACGTACCTTTTTCAAAAAAAAAAAATCAACATCATTAACATCTTTTATTTAACAAAAAATGTTATATCACTATATTGGCATTTACAGATCTTGACGCTACATCCTCTTAATATCATCATGAACATCTGTCATTTGGAAAAAAATATTATACCCTAGAAATCAGATGTATAAATCATTTTTAATGAAAAAATTGATTTAAAATAGATGAAAAATTAACGAAATAGTATCTCATTAAATGGGGTGACCAAAAATCCGTATGAATGAATAGAGACATCATCATAATGTATTTTCACAATATTCTGTGTTTTAATTCACAATATTAGTTGAATATTGAAAATTCATCTTTGTACTGGTGGATAGAAGTATGATTGGATCCTCTATTTTCGCCAACAGAAACTTTAAAATTTAGGACACCGTTCTCGTAAAGCATTTTCAGGAACCTTGACACATATTTAAATCAAAAGACGATTAAATGGAATAAAATGAACAAAAGGGTAGGAGTATAAAGTGAATAGCATATATACTAATACAAAGTTATCATAATTAAAAATACAATCATACATCAGTTTCTTGCAACACCATTCCAAAGGAGTCAAATATCTAAACAAGAAGATGACATAAGCGCACAAATCTTTCTTCAATCCTCCATTGATCACCATGAAGAATAACGACACAAGTTTGGCCCAAACTCAGTATGAGCTTAATTAGTATGCGTTGGGAGAAACCTCCTACTGGTTGGATAAAAATTAATACTGATGGGGCTAGCTGTGCAACATCTTAATAGAGGTGCATGAGCAGGTTCAGTATTATATGTGGTGATGAGGGTGAATGGATTGCGCGCTGGAACTGCTCGAAATATATATATACATATATATATAGGTTATGAGTGCAGTGTTATTCAAGCTGAATTATGGGGTGTTTTTGATGGTCTTAACGTTGCTTGGAGTCGTACGTGGATCTCATGTAGTACATCTACTCTTTAATATAATATCATTTTAACCGAATCACATGAATTAAGAATTGAAATTAAAATTAATTAATAATTTTGATTTTTCTGAAAATTTTAACATTTTTCCAAAACTACTCTTTTTTAATCTCTTTCTCTTTCTCTTTGAATATATTAAATATGAGCATTTTTTCTGAAAATATATAATAAATATCACCTCGTATATTGTAAATAATCTTATACTCCCTCCGTTCCTTAATATAAGGGACAATTGGGGAAGTTTCTATGTTTCAAAATATAATGAACAATAAAGGTTTGTCTGGTATATTTAATAACTTTTTCAAAAATACCTCTAATTAATTAATATTTTTTTATTTATATTAATTATATGATGTAAAAGTTACTAGTATTGATTTGGGGTATTTTTGGAAAATATTTTCTATTTTAGATAAATTTATTATTTTTCTTGGTCTCTATAATTTTATCTTTTATTTTTTATATTAAAAAATTAAAAAAATATTTAGAATTATAATAAAAAATTCTATATATAAAACAAGTGGGAGTATATGAAATGGTTAAACTAGAAATTGGTATGAAAAGGTTAAACTAGAAATTGATAGCGAGAATTAATGTACGTGGTCCGGCTCTTAACTGGTGAAGTTGCAAAAATGAATAAAAAATTTGGTTTATTGAGACATCGATCAGAGAGCTTTTGCAACGAAAACTGGACTGTTGATATCTGCCATGTTTTTTGAGAAACCATGAGAGCAGCAAATATATTTTCTCTGATTTTATATATAAAATTCTTTACTAAATATAAGTTCTTTTATAATATATGAGATAATATTTATTATATATTTTTTAAAAATATTTTTATTTAATATATTTAAAGAGAAAAAAAAGATTAAATAAAAATAATTTTAAAAAAATGATAAAATTTTTAGAGAAATTGAGATAATTAATTAGTTTTAATTTTAATTTTTAATCAATATGATTTAATTAAAAATATCTTATATTAAGAATTAAAGAGAGTAATATCTAAGCATGCGTTGTTCAGTCTTTAACTTGGACTCCACATCATCAATAAGTGTCATTTTATTGACCGTGTTGGTAGGAGTTTTATTAATTGGAGTTGTTAACTGTGATGCTTTGATGTAATCTCACTTCGTTTCCTCTTGTTATAAAAAAAAAATTACTCCATCTGTCTCATTTTATTTTTTATTTTATATATTTTTAAATATATTATTTTATTTGTTATTTTAAAAAATCAATAAATAATTAATAAATTTTTTTAATTATACCCTTGAGTAATTAATAGTATAAAACTTATAATAGCTGTAATTTAATACTCTATAGAAGAGTAATATTTAAGAATAATTTAATAAAATTATATAATTTATTGACTTTCTTAAATGTGTCAAAGCCTTTAATAGAGGGAGTAATGCAATGGCAAACACATCATTTAATGGACAGTAAAAACAAATTGTATTGTGCATATCAGTTTGGCAAATCAAGGAAATCATGTATAAAAGATATACATTGAGTTAATATAATATAAAATGTTAAATATATAATTTTTGTTAAAAAGAGTTTAGATAATATACCGTTGGTTGATTCAAAATATTTATTAATTTATTTTTATCAGTATCTTGCAACGTCTGTATATATGTAATGTCTTTACAAAATATGTATAGAATAAATTATTTGATTCAACGTATGCATGTATATAGTTCAATATAATTTGAATTAAGTAATATCTATAAAATCATTTCGGATTGCTTTCTTCCTTTTAAATAATACGGTATACAGTAATCTCAAATATAAATAATATGTATTAGTAAATTACATTGATCAGTATCTTGCAACCAATTAGTATTTTTTTTTTTTACAAAAACCAAGAATGATTCAAAAACAAAAAAAACTTTACATATAAAATATTTTATAACTGGAATTTGAAACCCGGGTGATGAGGGAGGGGGAGTTCCAGATATATTTAATTTAATTATATAAATTATATAAATGTGAATATAATAAACTAAGTATTTAAATTATTTGAAAACAAACATAAAAGTTGAATTAACAATTCAATAAAAATAAAGGGAAAATTATTAAAGCCTTACTTGGGACCATATCAAGTTCAATAGTGATGTGAAAAAATTTAACTTAAATACTTGTAATTTACTTATTACCAACAATACTCTATTTAATATATAATATAACAAAGCATAAGTAATTATAAGAAGCACTAACCTTTCACCTTGATTAATAATTAAGAAGGTGATTATCTTTTTGGCCCTGAAAAAATATACCAAATTAATGATAATAAATAATAGAAAAATTAAATGAACTATAATAGAATGCCTTCCGAAAAGAAAAAGGTCTGTAGCTATGATTGTAATCTATTAACAAAAGGATTGCAAGGATTTCATCTAGAAAAAGGTTATTTAGAAATTTGATTCGATATTGTTTATTTTTATACCATCAAGAAGTTTCTTTTACTTAAGATAGAAATTATTTTAATATTAATATCTTGAAGTCGAATAAAAAAGAATTAAAATCTACCAATAAAGTCATGATACAGTTAGTAAATAATTTGGTACTAAAAAAAAAAGAATCAAAATTTAATAATGAACAAATATGATTCAAATCAATTAGATTTTTTTCAGAATCAATGTGAATATTCTAAGTTAAAACAAATCTGTAAAAGTTGATTTCTATTTGATAAATTACTAAACTGGGTATGTATTTTGAATTAATTTTAATTTGTTTGACTGGAATTAATTTTAAATTGGAAGATTGAGGTTTCACTCAAAAGTAATAACTAATTAGACAATTATTTAATTTGAAACTATTTTATTGCATTTGTCAACCATTTAGTTTACTGTCATAATCGTCCGAAATAGTCAAATATACATTCAAACAAATTCGCCTTTCCCACCAACATTATAATTATGTTGATAAAATAATTTAGTTCATAATTAAAAAATTATTTAGTTCATAATTACCCATGAAATCAAACTACTCTTCATCGGGTAGATGCTTAACTAGAGATCATACAATCGATATAATTAATTCAACTGAATGGCTTTTCAAGTACATAACATTCAATCAGCAAATGGATTGATTCAAGAGCAGATGAACGCTATGAAATTTCTGTCATGTCTCAATATAATTTTATTTATATTTATGTGATATAAAAAATTCCGGTTAGCCAAAAACCAAATATAAAAAAAAAAATCAATGAACGATCCAAGAATACATTAAAATCAAAAGTAAAATCAATCCAATTCTGCTCTTGCAAACAACACATCTTATGAAACAGAAAAAACACAGGATTCCGTCAAATCTCCACATCACAAAGCAAAAGTAGCAAAACAACATATTCGATTGTACCAATTTGTCAAGCGCAGTGCCATTCTCGGTATGATAAATCGTCACCGTGGACGACCGATTGGCCATGACGTACTCGGCTTTATTAGAGAAGCTCACTGTGTCTGTATAATTCCCTGACAGATTGTTTGATTCAATTATCATAAGGTTATGGAATGTAACAAGAAATTATGTAAATGAAATATAGGGGAGCTTATTTGATATGATATCGAGAGAGGTGTGAAATAAATTTATTTTTTATATTTTTCATAATGGGTATTATGGTATTTTTATTTCATTTACGGCATGAAATCTGAATTATATAAGTTTTTGGATGTGAAGTCATTTACATGTTAGCATGTAATTAGCTTCACGCATGTAATTCAGATTATATGTGTTTTGACAAATTAAACACAACAACTTCTATAATATAACTATATATTTATATCTCTTCACATGTCATGTAAATGAACCAAACGGAATGTAAGTTTCTACTTTGGCAAAAGATGCTTGGGAGTTGGCAAAGGGTTTTTCAATGGAACCCGAAAGACAATATATGTCCTTCCTTTTTCTTGCTAGTTCTGAAAGATCTCCAGCCATAGCAAGAGAAGGAAATGCTGCTTGGAATTGACGTTGGGCCCTTAATGAGGTCGATATCTAGGAAACCATAGCCTGATTGAATCGACCGAGTTCATCAGTTTCGGGGTATAAGGTGCCATTAATTATCTTTATGCTTAATGATTTAAAATTAATATAGGATGATCTAAAATTTATTTTTTTAATTGATTATGATATATTTCCATTCTGGCCTCCATATTAGTATATTCACAACTATTTATAGGATTGGTTTTAGGTATATTGCTCTGAAGGTGCTCTAAAGTCTCATTGCTTTGAATGCATCATTGCTGATCTTGGTATTATGTTTTTACATTCAATTATTTATAGTTGATTTGATTTTTCCATTATTTGTTATCATCAATTTTTTTTCAAGCTAGTAAGATAATAATCATCTTCATTATTAATCTAGGTGGAGGTGGAGGTGATTCATTTGATTTTTTTTTTTCAAGTGATATACTTTTTATCTAGGTACCGAAGGATTGTGCCACTGGAACAAGATGGCGAGGGTGCGAGCTGCAGCATGACAATTATTTTGTCGTGATGTTTGTGAGCTAATCAAGCTATTTTATTTAGTCGTGACAATGTTGAGCAATGTTGGAAATTAACTATCGATCTATGATTTCACGCCAGTGATATAAATAGTTGTAAATGCATTAATATGGAGGCTGGAATGGAAATATATCATAATCAATTAAAAAAAATAACTTGTAGTCGTAGATCATCCTAACTCCTAGTGTCATAGTCAGTTTCAAGTCCGGGTAAAGGAGGAGGGTTGTGTTAGACTTTCGACAGCCAACGTAAAAATCTGTCGAATCTTTATGACATGGATCAGAGACGTATATGTGCTAAGGCTAGGTCGCAACTCAGAAGTAACGCGCTATATGGCTTGAATGAAGTGTCAAATGAGCTAGAGCCACTACATCTGTGCCCGGGTGTAGTGTTAAATGAGCAAGAGTTCCCATATCATATTGGACGGATGTGGGTAAAGAAGTTAGCCTAAAAAAGTAAGATTAGATTTGGTTCTTGGAATATTGGTACGTTAACAGGTAAATCTATGAAGGTGGCAGATGTTATGATTCGAAGGAGAATTAGCATCTTATGTCTTTAAGAAACTAAATAGGTAGGAAAAAAAGTTAAGGAGTTAGATACTACTGGTTATAAATTTTGGTACATAGGGAATGTTAGAGCAAGAAATGGAGTTAGTATTATTATGAACAAAGAGTGGAAAAAGAACGTGATAGAAGTCAGAAGGATTGGAGATAGGATCTTATCCTTAAAATTGACAATTGGATATGATACTCTCAATATTATTAGTGCTTAAGCACCTCAAGTAGGATCGGATGCATATATTAAGGAAAAGTTTTGGAAAGATTTGGAGGGTTTGGTTCAAGATATCCAACAAGAGGAAAAGATCCTCATTAGGGTGACCTTAATGGTCATGTGGAAAAAGAGATAAGGCAATATATGGGAGCTCACGACCATTATGACTTTGGAGAAGTAAATGAGGAGGGACATTCCATTCTTGATTTTTTAATGGCTTACAATCTCACAATTGTAAACATCTGTTTCAAGAAGCGGGAGGAGCATTTAATTACATATAAGAGTGGAGTTCAAAGGTCGCAAATTGACTTCTTTTTGGTAAGGAACTTAGATAGAACAACTTGTAAAGACTGCAAAGTAATCCTTGGTAAAAGTTTAACTTCACAACATAGGGTCTTGGTCTTTGATGTGCTAGTTAAAAATCGTAAACTAAAAAGTCAAAAAGCTTTAAATCCTAAGATTAAGTGGTGACAACTAAAATGTGAGAAACAAGTAACATTTACAAGGAAAGTTATAGAGGAAGGTAATTGGGACTTAAAAGGAAGTGCTAACATCTTATGGGAAGAAATGGCTAAAAGGATCAGGGATACCGCTAAAGCAGTATTGGGTGAATCCAAAGGTTTTGGACCTAAGGATAAAGAATCTTGGTAGTAGAATGAGAGTGTGCAAGAGAAGGTCAAATATAAGAAAGAGTGTTTCAAAGTATTACATCTATGCAATAATGATGAAAATTGGAAATATTATTGGTTGGCTAAAAAGGAGACTAAGAAAGCAGTGAGCGAGGCTAGATCTAAAGTTTTTGAGGAATTCTATCAAGATTTAGGAACGAAGAATGGTGAACGTAATATTTACAAAATTACCAAGAGAAGGGAAAGAAAATCAAGAGATTTAGACCAAGTAAGATGTATTAAGGATGAGGAAGGAAAAATTTTAGTTGCAGATGATGATATCAAAGAAAGATGGGAGAGTTACTTTTATAAGTTTTTCAATAATGGATTGAATATGGCTATTGATATTGAAGGATTAACAACCCATGAAAATGATCTCAATTTGAATTTCTACCGTAGAATTCGGGTTGAAGAGGTAAAAGAAACTCTTAAGAGAATAGGTAATGGTAAAACCATTGGTCCCAATGGTATTCCTATCGAAGTTTGTAAATGTTTAGGAGATAAGGGGATTTAGTGGCTCACTAAGTTATTTAACGAGATTTTAAGGTCAAAGAAAATACCAGAGGGATGGAGAAGAGCACTTTAGTGCCCATATACAAGAACAAAGGGGATATTCAGAATTGTGTTAATTATCGGAGGATAAAACTCATAAGTCACACCATGAAACTTTGGGAAATTATGATTAAGCATAGACTCTAAAAAGAGTCTCGTATTTCAGAAAACCAATTTGAATTTATACCAGAACAGTTTACAACAGAGGTTATTTATTTATTAAGGGGTTTGATTGAAAGATATCAGAGTAAAGAGAGAGAGTTGCATATAGTTTTTATTGATTTGGAAAAAGTCTATGATAGAGTACTAAGAGATGTATTGTGGAAAGTAATGGAGAAGAAAAATGTCCGTGTGTCTTATATTCGAGCCATAAAGGATATGTATGATGGGGCAACAAAAAGTGTGAGAACCCCTAAAAGTGTAACAAAGGACTTCCCTATAACAATATGCTTACATTAAGGATTTTCTTTGAGTCCATACCTGTTTGATCTAGTTTTGGATGTTCTTACAGAACATATACAGGAAGAAATTCCAAAGTGTATACTCTTCGCGGATGACATAGTTGTAATTGAGGACTCAAGAGAATAAGTCAACTCTAAACTTGAATTATGGAGACACACTTTAGAATCAAAAGGTACCGACTAATCTTAAAGGAAAATTTTACAGAACAGTTATAAGTCCAGCGATACTATATGGTAGTGAATGTTGGGCTTTGAAAGGATAATAAGAGCATAAGATGGGAGTAGCAGAGATGAGAATGTTGAGATGAATATGTGGCCATACAAAATTAGATTAAATATGAAATGACTGTATACGAGGGAAAGTTGGGGTAGCACCTATCAAGGAGAAAATGACGGAAAATCGTTTAAGGTGGTTTAGGTATATACAAAGAAGAGATCAAGAGGAGCCAATAAAGAAAGTTGATCAAATGGCCTGGAACCAGATCAAAAGGCGTAGAGGAAGACCAAAAAAGACACTAAAGGAAGTTATAAGGAATGATCTTTTGAAAAATGATTTATCTGAGATGATGACGCTTAATAGAACCATTTAGCATCATATGATCCATGTAGCCGACCCCATATAATGGGATAAGGCTAATGTTGTTGTTGTAGTCATAGATCATCCTATATCAATTTTAGATCATTAGGGATAAAGATAATTGAATTGCATATCAACAAAGATAATTATATATATATATATATAATATGGTTTTTTCATAAAAACAAATACATATAGAAATAAATATTATTTAGGATATGTGAGGATCAGATTCTTTCATAATTAACTTGATAATGTAAAGATCTGAAATCTCGACACATCATGCTTTCAACCTCTGTTTTATAATATATAATAATAAAAACAAATACATATAGAAATAAATATTTTTTAGAATATGTGGGGACTAGATTTTTCATAATCAACTTGATGATGTGGAGGCCTGAAATTACAACACGTCATGTTTTCGACATCCACTTTATAATATATAATAGATAGATTATATACACGATATTATATATATAATATCTACATAATAAAAGGCCTTTTTTGCCAATATAATAAATTAATTGATTAAACCTCTGTATATAATTTAAAATAAATTGAAATAAATACCGTCATAGGCAACAAATTATTTTGATTTTTTTTTAATTTTTATGTGAATCATTCTTAGATGTTCCGCCAAAATACTACACTTGTCCCATTTTATTTATTATTTTAGGTAATTTTAAATATCATAATTTATCAGTTGTTTTATATTTTCAATGACATATTAATTATATTTTTTTAAAGGCCAACGAAACCCATTGTGTCGACAAAATATGCATAGAACAAATGATTTATTTAAACATACGTATATAATTTAATATAAATTAAACTACTTACAGTATTGTATCTATAAAATTAATTTGAATTGATTCTTTTGAATAAATCTAAATAATGCTTAAAGGTGAGCGAAAAATTATTCAGCAAATGGACTAAACTTTCTGGCCAAAAAAGGGACTAAACTTTGCATCATAATTAATGGAGCTTTAAAGATGGATAATTTACAAGGAAATTGCTGCAGAGGATTTGGACCGTCCAGCAAAATTTTGGAGGGTCCAGATTTTTTATATAATTTTTTTAAAATTTTAATTTTTTTAATTTTAAAATAAGCAAAACACAAACTAAAAATAATCTCTTTGTAAGACTTTTTAAAAAATAATGTTTAACAATAAAAATAAAAAAATATAAGATAAAATTTGGATAGTCCATCAATATTTGCTCTCAAAAGAGCTACACCTCAGAGACCCCAGATCCATAATTATCTAACTCAGTTGAATATCATTGAGCATATCATATGAGACTTGTATTCAAATCCCAAAACAATTTGCCTATTTATACACGGTAGAGACTTCGAGGAATTAATTGCTAATAATGATAAATAACACAAATATGCCTATCATAATTACAGTGATCCTATACTAATTACAAAAGTACACACAATATGTCCTCTAACAATCATTTTGACAGGTCTACAAACTTCAAAAGTAAACACTTTGAAAAGAAGCATAAATTCTCCAAACAAAAAGAGCACTCTCCTCGTAAAAAAAATGGAGGTTGGGAAAACACCTCCCCCCACCCCCAATGTACATAAATAAGATACACAAATTGATAGAACATGTGAAGATGGGAAGGTAGATCAGAGATCAGCTAGCAGAATTATGGGAAGTGATAGGAAATGAGATCAATTTAATGCTGAAATCATGTCAAGTGAAAACATCCATGTGTTCATTTACTAACAGAACAAATACAGTTATATACAAGCCGATAAGATTAGAAACGAACATCATCATCCTATGACAAACCCTCCTCCCAAGAAAGAGTAAACGCTACTTGACATTCAAATACAAGAAATACCTCATCGTAATTGTTGTATGGAAGTGTAAAGCCAAAGTTCAAATCAAGGTAGCATTAGAAAATTTTCCATATCTTATTAGTACCTAAAACAAAGAATCCAGTAAAGCCTGAGACACGAAGCTTGGGTCTTTGGGGCTACGGAGTCACGGAGCTCGCACAAGAAGAAGCGATTGCTGTGGAGGAAGAAGAAGGGGACCGAGCTTGTGGAGGGAAGGGAAGAGAGTCACGAGTCACAAGATGAACTCACGAAGCTGCAATCGTGGAGGGAAGGGAAGACGGAGACGGAATCACAGAGCTGGGTTCACGGAGGAAGGCAGAGATGGCGACGGATCTCCGGTGGTGAGGCCGAGCAGCTGCGAGTGTGTGAGTGCGTTGATTTTGGGAACGCCGAACTCAGTAGTGCGAACTGAAGTACTGAAAATTAGGGATTTTGGGAATTTTGTTTTTTTATTTATTACATTTTTTATCTTATAAAATAGTATTATTTAATTAATTTATAAATATAAAAACACATATATAGAACACGATAGTTCTCTAGGAACCGATCCAAGTTTCGGCTCAAAGCCGATTTTCGGCACAATTGCTTGCTCAATCTGATTCAACTACATAAACAATTTAAATTATTAGAACGAATCGGTGAAGTCTCCAAGTGATGGTCCGACTGTCCGCTTAGGTTCAACTTTAAAAATGTTGGGTGAAATCCATGCGGTGGATGTGATGTTTTTTTAATACAATAAATTAAAATAAATCTATCTATTATATATATAAAATCAAATGTGAAAGGCATTAATATTATATTAACTCTTATTTAATGTCTGTCAATGTAATCAGGTAACATATATCTTTTTATTTTTATGTTTGCCACATCCTCATGCCATTTCATTTGACTCTTTTTTTCTTTTCTTTGAGTTAGTTACTATATAATACCACTTTATGACCATAAATGTCATAATTTTAATAAATCAATTTGAATTTTGAAATTTATTGTTGATTTGATAAATATATTATGCTATTATTACATTTTAAAATTTGAAATTCTCCACATATAGCTTAATTTTAAGATGACGTTCCAGTTTACAAATTAATTTGAATTAATTGTAGTTTAATTTTTCTTTATGAGGATTTGCATTATATACCAGCTTTTTGAATTTGGTTTAAGAAATCAATAGTTTGTGAGGCAAATAACAGGAACGAATTGTTTCAGATTTTATTGTTGATATTTATTGGAATTTTTATGCTTAACTCATACTTAGTGGAATTCGAATATATAAACAGATGATTGTGCCAAAATGTTATCCATGATTTCCCAAATTAATTTCTTAAATATATATTTGTATATGCAGGTATCATTCATTCTGGTGGCTTTAATGCAATTATTATTATTATGCCGTTGCCCATCTACAAATTTCTACTTACATGTTCGCACTCACCCGATTCCAATCTAATTTAATTATGCAATCGTATCACTTTATTGTCTACTTTAAATATGGACATATATTTCATTTATGATTAAGTTTGCCATCAATATATCATGAAAAAAAAAAATAAAGAAGCAACTGTTCTAATGATCATAATGCCATCTAATATGATCATGTATATCCCTCCTCAAAATAATTTGGGCATATATTTTTTTGTAATATAATGAGACAAAATAGTTTAAGCTACCTTTTAGTGAAATGAGTTACCATTTAATATTATATGATATGTGGTCATTCTACAACATATCTTTATCAATTCAACTAATTATAATTATGAATTCCAATAAACAAAAATGCAAAATTGATTGGGGTGGCTACAATGCTAATTTTTTATTTTAAAGTATCCAATTTATTAATTAATATAATTAATAATATTAATTCTCATTAATTTCTATATTCGTTTACTTATGCAATCATATTCATAATACCTTATTGTCCATTGATGGTCAACTATTGCATTTATCTTTTTGTTATTTATCATAAATTAAGTAATGCTAATAAGATATAATTATTGTCATAATTTTGTACCGTTATTTTAGTTTTTTTTTTTGTGAATTTGCATTTGAATGTATACATTTGAGATTATTGTATAGCCGCAATTTGAATTTGGTTTAAGCAATTATCATTTAGTGAGGCAAATAATAGAAATTTTTTTTTCAGATTTTATTGATGGTATTTATTGCAATTTTTACCCTTAAATAGGAAAATTTTTAATTAAAAACATAACGTTGATTTTGCCAAAATATTTGCCATCATTTTTTCCAAAAATTATTTCTTAAATATATATTTATATATTCAAATATTTCATTGATTTTGATGAATATAATGTCATTATTATCACGATGCCGTTGCCCCACCCATAAATTTTTGCGGTTTTTTTAGAAATATATAACAAAAAAATAAATAAATTACCAAAACATAATACGTCAAAAAGTATTTACCATCAAAGTCAAATAACCACAATACGCTTTACACGATTACACTAAAATCGAATAAGAGCTAATCATTTTCTGTGTTATTATATATATTTTTTTAAATTTTTTATTGACATTGGTGGCAGGCGACACTGGCCACCTAAATCCCCTCACCCCTGAACATGTCCCACCACCCCTCCCCCCTAAACACGTCACCCTCTCCTACCATCTTATTTATATTAATAAATGTATATACGTATACTATATTATAAATATATATCATAATTATATTTTTATACAAAATAATATAATATATATTTTAATTAAAATATATCCCATTCACATAAAAAATATATTTTATACATTCATTAAAATAATTAGTTTTTTGAGTACAAAATAACAAAAAAAATAAAAAGATAACCGAAATATGACATCTTAGATAATATTTACCAAAATATAACACACAAAGTCGACCCGTGGCAACGTGACTTAAGTTCATGCAAAGAAGTCGAACAGTTAGTTATGTGATTTCATATCTAACAATTTTTTTTTTAAAAAAAGTTAAGTTACATGGCCATCCATGGACTTACCTCTGTGCAATCTCCAAGAAGACAAAGTCGCATGGCCATCCATGTTACTTTACCTTTTTTTTTTTTAAATAATTCATTTTTTAGTTGTTGGATTATTTAAATAGGTTTTCTGATCCTATTTAAATGACCAATGTTTCCTACTATACTCAGATTAACTTTCTACCATATCCAAGTGAGCTTCGACTATTCCCAAATATGATTCTTTGTAGGAAATATTTTGTATAGAGATCTGAAATTATCTTTTTTACATTAAATAATTATTAAGAAGATATAAATTTAATTAAAAGTGCAACAAATATTAATTAATAATTAACTATATTTGTACAAATGTTGTCCTAAATTTTCTCATTCGTAAACTTATATTATATATATACATACTTTATGTTTTAAACATTCAAATATCATGTTAAAATTGCATGAAGAGGCAAAAAAATCCTTGTATGATATGTTGATTTTTACTATTGAAATTAAAAAAAAGTGAAAAAGTTAAATAATTACGTATTGTACATGTTAACTTTTTTTTTTAAACTAAGCTAAAGAAATTGAATAAGCAACTATTCGACTTCTTACCTATTCGACTTCTTTAGTTTTTTAAAAAAAATTATTGCCATAATTTTCTTCAAAATAAATTAGAAAAGAAAAACACATTGTGTATGGCAGATTTTCAACAGTGCTGGTGTGATACTACAATAGTGCGTGATACTACAATAGTGCAGGTGTGATACTACAGTAGTTCCACATTCCATCGCTCTTCTATTTAAAGGGTTGTCTGCTTCATTTTTCGTTGCTCTTCTTCATTGCAACTCTTCATTTCTACATGGGGCTCCATCCATGCTTCCATCTTCATTCAGCAATCTTTGTTAACTTCATATGTATTTTGTGGTTTATTACCACAGTTTTATTTTACATTAAAACTTTTCATCTCAGTACTTATTCTCCTCTTAATTATCAAGTTTTGTACTAATATATTTAATTGAATTATACATTTGAATAATTATATTACTTAATTTATGCAGTATTATTCTATTTTTCTTCAA
Organism: Adenanthera pavonina; assembly: GCA_026686845.1. Classification (NCBI taxonomy): domain Eukaryota; kingdom Viridiplantae; phylum Streptophyta; class Magnoliopsida; order Fabales; family Fabaceae; genus Adenanthera; species Adenanthera pavonina. The sequence continues at coordinate 42,444,729 of JAIVEN010000001.1, read as the reverse complement.
CGTGAGTCCTCTAGTTTCATTTAGTTTCCATAAGAGGTGAAATATTAATTTTAGTAAGTATATTTATTTCTTTATTAATGCAAATTATGACGTGATTTTTTCTATTAGCGTTAATTCTTTTGTTAATATAATATACTTTGTTTAATATAATTTAATTAATTATAATTTATAATTTTAAAACTTCTTCTTATCATTCAATTTATATTTTTAAAGTTGAAAAAAAAAGAGTGAAGAAGTAGCATGATGAGCTATACCACTTCTTCACTCTTTCAAAAGTGACTCAAATAATTTTAAAACAACTTCTTATCATTCAATTAATGTGGAGTCACTTTTTTGGGATGCAACATGCCTGCGTCAGAGGCATGCTGCATCAATCTAATCTGACTAGGAATTATTCCTGATCATATTTTTTGTAAATAAAATTAAGAAAAAATAAAAAAATTTAAGACATAATTTTTTAGGCATAATTAATTTTTTAGATTTAGAAAGAATTATTTAATTTTTAATATATTTTTTTGTGTATATTTGAGTTTTGAGATAAGGAAAAATATTTGATTTTTGTATTAAATTTAATTTTGGTAGGTGAGATTGAAAATTTTTGTTTTAAAAAAATTAATTTGGTATAAAAAAGTGTATTTATTTTTTTATTATTGCAGTGTGTAATATATATTTTTTTATGTAGTTTAATTTTTTGGTTGATATAGTATTCTTTGTTTATTAGAATTTAATTAATTGTAATGAAGTGTTTTTTTGTTTCTTTAATTATTTCGTTAGCTTCACTATTTTTAAGTTTAAGATTAAAAAAAAATTTACTTTATGAGAAGTGACTCCACTTTTATGGAGTCACTACTGAGATGGAGAGGCATGCTCCAGCTACCTAATCTGATCAAGAATAGATTCATGACCAGACTAGATAGATAAATATAGTCCAGAAAAAGTTAAAAAAAATTATAGACACATGACAACAAAGGCATAATTGAATTTTGAGATTTATAGAAAACAATATTTAGTTTTTAATACCTGTTTTTTTGGCGTATAATTTGATTTTGAGATCAGGGAAGAAAAAAATTTGATTTTTGTATTAAACTTGACTTTGGAACATGAGATTGAAAATTTTTGAATGATTTTTGTTTTGAAAAAAAATTAATTTGGTAAAAAAAAGTGTATATGTTTTTTTAATTGTAGTGTGTAATATAAATTTTGTTGTATAATTTAATTTGTTGGTTGATATAGTATTCTTTTTTATTATAATTTAGTCAATCATAATGAAGTGTTTTTAATTTTTTTTATTACTTCTTCACCTTTAGTTTTTTAAGTTTAAGATTTCAAAAAAAAAACTTTTACTTTCTGAAAAGTGATTGATGGAGCATGCCTCCCACACATAAACATGCTCCATTTATCTAATATGGTCAGGAATGGATTCATAACCAAACTAAATAGATAAATATAGCCCAGAAAAAATTTTAAAAAAAATTTGGTATACACATGACAACAAAAGCATAATTGAATTTTTAGATTTATAGAAAAAATATTTAATTTTTTATAATGATAGACTTTTTTTTGTAGATGTCTTTCTTGTTACTTTTTTCATGCAGTAATAATATGAATGAACATAAATGCAGAATGGAAAAAACATGATATATTTGTCACTATAGAGTTTGGCCAATTTCCTTTTTAATGTTGTTGTTTTCATGAAAATAAAAATAGGAAGTGAAATGGACAATACATCAGTGTTTCTGTGCGTATATACAAATGACCATTAATTACCCTCCAGAAATGTCAACTGATTTTCATACGAGAGTTGCTCAAGACCAGCGTAACATATTAATTGCAATAAGGGAGCAACGTTTCAACATGGAACCTGATTCTGCTCCACCTGCACAAGAGATACCATATCCATAAATTCTTCAACGTAGAAGATCAAGTAAATGAAGTGATGGCTATTTATCAACTAGACCTCCATTTACTTCTCAAGAAGAATATGAAGAGGAACGGGATCACGTCACTACATCAGCCACATCCAGTACCTTTGTAGGGGGCACTTCTTCTTCTTTCATGCCGCCATCCTCATTACCCCTGTTTAGTTCTCCCATTCCTGGTCAGTCTGGATCATTTATGTCTTTATTGGATGACCCAACTTTGTTTGGTGCTGAGTACAACATGTATTCCTTTAAACATGGTGAGTCATCAAACCAAGCATTTGAGACTCCTTGCCAATCAATTTCTCTGGCTGACTCTACTTGGTTTGATTTAAATACTACACAAATATTATCAAGAGTTGAGTCACCTGAATCGCAGCATACAGAAGAAGACATATGACCAAAATGACCACAACGTAATAGAAGAAGAGCAAGATGTAACACCAGTAGCCATTATGTATAAGGGACCAAATTTTGATATTTAATAATTAATTATTACTAATTAATTATCTTTCTCATTTTATATTTAACCCTTTTTATCAATTAATTATTAAATTCATATTTTCCTTATCATTCAATTTGCTACTTCATTATAGTGTTATTTTATTTCTAATCATTATTATGTACTTATTATTAGTTAATTATTAATTAGTATTTGTTTAAATTTTAATTAAATTTACGTCTTTTTAATGATTATTCAACAAAAATAAGAAACCAACATTTTTATTTAATATTTGTTAAAATTTATCAACTAATCATTATTTTTAATAATATATCAATTATTTGTTCATTTATGTTAATTTTTTTTAACTTTTTTAGTATAAGTAACTTTTCTTAATATTTATTTACTAGTCAACAACACTTTATAAATAGAATTAGAGACTTGTGTGCATCGAGTCAAAATACACTATCACTAGTCGACTTTGTTTTTTGTATTTTAGTAAATATTGTTTAATATGTCATATTTTGGTAATGTTTTTATTATATTATGCTCAAAAATACCTATTGTCTAACATGTCATATTTCATTTTTTTTTATTTCAATCATAAAAATTAACGTACTATACACGAATTTTTGACATCTTCATGCAATTATAATATGATATTTGAATGTTTAAAAAATAAAGTATGTGTATATATAATATGAGTTTAGGGATGAGAAAATTTGGAACAACACTTATACAAATATAGTTAATTATTGATTAATATTTATTGCACTTTTAATTAAATTTATATCTTCTTAATAATTATTTAATGTAAAAAAGATAATTTCAGATCCCTATATAAAATATTTCCTACAAAGAATCATATTTGGGAATGGTCGAAGCTCACTTGGATAGGGTAGGAAATTCATCTGAGTATAGTAGGAAACATTGGTCATTTAAATAGGATCAAAGAACCCATTTAAATAATTCAACAACTAAAAAATAAATTATTTTAAAAAAATAAAGGTAAAGTCGCATGACCATGGATGACCATGTGACTCTGCCTTTTGGAGATTGCGCAAGGGTAAGTTTATGGATGACCATGCAACTTACCCTTTTAGAAAAAAAATTTGTTAGATATGAAATTGCATAACTAAGTATTCGACTTCTTTGTACAAAATCAAGTCGCGTTACCACTGGTCGATTTTGTGTATTATATTTTAGTAAATATTATCTGACATGTCATATTTCAGTAAATTTTTTATTTTTTTTGTTATTTTATACTCAAAAAACTTTTTATTTTAATGAATGTATAAAATATATTTTTTATGTAAGTGAGATATATTTTAATTAAAATATATATTATATTATTTTGTATAAAAATATAATTATGATATATATTTATAATATAATATAATATAAATATATATATATTTATTAATATAAATAAGATGGGGGGAGGGGGGTGACGTGTTCAGGGGGAGGGGTGGGGGGATAGGTTCAGGGGTGAGGAGATTAAGGTGACAGGCTATGTCAATAAAAAATTTAAAAATATATATATAATAACACAGAAGATGATTAGCTCTTATTTGACTTTAGTATAATCGTGTAAAACGTATTGTGGTTATTCAACTTTGATTGTTATATTGTGGTAAATACTTTCTGACATGTTATGTTTTGATAATTTATTTATTTTTTTGTTATATATTGCTTAAAAAACCAATTTCTGCCTTGGTGTTGACAATCCCACGCTTCCACTTTAATTTCATCATTCTCTTGCTAGGTACTTCTGCCAACTTGTTTTCCTATATACTTGATATATGTTATATCCTTCATCATCTTGAGATATTGACATGTGTATTTATATTTACCTTTGTTCTATTTGATAACTATTCCCTTATTATGTTATTCAACATGTCTTTTTTGTTTGCCTAAATGGCTAGACAATTTGATTCAATTAGATCTATCAATGCTCTTTGAGATGAATGGAAGATTAAGGTTAGGGTATTATGATTGTGGGCTACGCCATGTTACTATTCACCAAATGAAATTAACTCTATAAAGTTAGTACCTCAAGACGATGCGGTAAATTAGTCAATCTATATATGACATGTATATCCTTGCTCACGATAAAATGACTCCTAGGTAGCTATTCTGCTATTTTTTTTATCAATTGTTATTTATAATTTAATAAGTAATTTTAATGAGATATATTACTTTAATCATTTTTTAAATATTAGTTTAATTTTCTTTTTTGGGGATTTGTATTATATACCAGCATTTTTAATTTGGTTTAAGAAATCAATAATTTGCAAAGCATGTATTTGAACGAATTGTTTTAGATTTTATTGTTGATATTTATTTTAATTTTTACGCTTAACTCATACTGATTGGAATTCGAATATATATACCGATGATTTTGCCAAAATGTTATCCATGATTTCCCAAATTATTTCTTAAATATACATTTGTATATGTAGATATCATTCTTTTTGGTGGCTTTAATGTAATTATTATCATTATGCCGTTGCCCATCTACAAATTTCTTCCTCAATGTTCACACTGACACGATTCCATTTTGATTTAATTATACAATTGTACCACTTTATTGTCTACTTCAAAGATGGTCATATATCTCTTATATTTTTATTTATCTCTAGGTTGAACTAATTGGATCATTTGTATATCGATGGATAAATCATTTGTATATCAAAATCAATTTCCAATATATAATAAAACTGTCACTGCGTGTTTCACTATTCATACTAAACAAATTTCATTCTAATTGCTTTATTCAGTTTAAAGTTGGATGAATGTGAAACTTTACAGTAGCCTACCCTCATTTCTTACTCTAAAGATGGGAAACAGGGTGACATCTTTCAAGTTCAGCATAAGAAAAAATTGGATGAGTTGATTTACCTTCTAGCGGTATGTTTTAATCCCACCGAATCACACTTATTTCAGGTATCATATATATACAGAAACTAATATATGTTCTATTGATTGTCAATATGGGTTTAGGAACAGTTTGCTTGACTGTTGCCACCATTATAAGGGTTGATTCAACTGCAGTATGTTTCTATAATTCATGTAGGAAATGTCTTAAAAAAGTCATTCTTGATGGTGATGGATTCTATTGTGAGAAATACAATGCGATTGTGAAGTCTATTATGCCCAGGGTGGTTTTCCATTGGAAAATTATATGACATATAATTTTCCATTTCAAAATCAATTGACTAAATTCATTCAATATTTATGATGAGAATAAATTAATCTTAATTTATCTCGTCTGATAGGTTTAGGGTGGAATTCCATGTCATTGGTGATATGGGCAATGCTACTTTCATGGTGTTTGATCGAGATATTTCCAAGTTCATGCAATGTTTTGTTATTGAGCTAAGGGATCAAGCTTTCTAGGTATAAGTATCACTTATGTGTTTTTGTTATAAATCTCCATGTAAATTGATTTATCTACCGACTTTAATGACTATATACATATAATAATTATCTATATATATATATCTATAACCATGTAAAACTATTTACCATATATATTTATTTCAATAAATATGATTATGGTAATCATTTTCATAATCTACCAGTGTCCTTTGGCACTCACTTTATGTATAAATATATATTTGCCAATTTATTGAATGCTTAATGCTGACATTTGATAAATTTTTTGTTATTCTATATTACATTTATAATTAACACATCTTTTGCTACCTTTCTTTTTAGATTTATGGTGATATACATCAAGTTCCAAACTGTTTTGACTCTTTCCTTGGGAAAAAAGTGTATTTTTAAACTTCGTGTTTATGAAAGCGATTAATCCCATTAACTATAGCCCCGACAATGATTTAACTTCGAATGCTGATACTGAGAAAGTAATGACTTTAGCCGTTTTGCTTTTTATTTTACATTTGTTAATTACAAGTGTATCAGATTTGACAACTAATTGTATATAGGGTTTGGAGTTTTCAATGGTTCGGTCAGAGGTTGGCAACTCAAATGTGATAACTCCCACCAATATAAGTCCAACCAGGGCTTTTGTGGATGCTGATGAGTTTGATGACAATCTTGATAATATGTCTACAAACTTGGGAAAACACATCAAGGTTGAAAAGGATTAGGTTTTGCAATGTTGGTCTATGCCTCCCCAAGCCTGTATTCACACATGGTCAGCTACATGTTGCTATATCCCAAGTTCGAAGTAGACGTGGGTTTAAAATTTAAATGCTTGATTCAGAAGGGAAAGCAACAGACATAACTTCAAATGTAGTATATAGAGAAGTGTTCAACAATTTGATATTTTGATTTAGTGAACTATATATGCTATAATGAATATTTAACTTTTATTACTTATATTATATGTTTGAATGAAAATTGTGATAATTTTCATTATCATAGTATCAATCCGTGTATCGCATGGGTCAATATCTAGTTATATATATATATATATAATTCGAGGTGATAGGCATTAATTCAGCATTAAATCTGTTTTAATGCTAGTGAGGTGAAATGCCACATGTGCAAGTGCTATGTACTAACATTCTAACATTGATTGCTGACATGGAATAATAATAAATTAATGCATAATAATACCGCATAACTTTTATTAACCCAATTTGAATTTTGACTTTTCAAATCCACCACATATAAAAACAGAGGTGACAAGCATTAATGCTACACTAACTCTGTTTTAATGCCTACTTATATGGAAGGCCACATGTGCATGTGATATGTCATGAAAGATTGATCTAGCATGCCACCTTTGCGAAATTATTTAATTCCACATATCAAATTATGGCTTACCATTGTTTTAAATTCAAAATCAATTGTCCCACGTTTAATGGTGATAATTGTAATCAATGAATTTAAAATTGAAGCAATTAAATCATTTTGAATTTCAAAATAATGATAATAATAATCACATTCAATATGGTCACCTATATTTAAGGACTCATTGTGATTTTGGACGTTGTTCATAGAAAGCATTTTCCTAATTTTTTTAGTTTTTAGAATTATTTTCTAATTCATGTGTGTCCTTATGCAGATTTGTCCCATGATATTATTCAAGGCCTCATCTCCATCACCATCTATAGGTTGGTCACTGATTCATTGAAGGTTTTCTTATCTAGCTATATTTCAATTTTTTTTCGAACCATATATATAAATATATGCATTATCTACTAACTTTTATACTTTGTTGAATCGTAGTTTTGGGTTTTTTTGGAAAGCCATTATGGTTGCTACAGTGGATTGGGAAAAGAGTATTCCATGAAATATCACCGTAGCTGGCCATGACGGAACCAAGTAAGTGGTTTTCGCGCAAGATCTTGCTGAAGCTACAGTTTGCATAACCTCTTAAGATGTTGAAATATGTATACTAACTTCTCTCTTTTGTTTCATTTTTCCCCCTTATTTGCTGACTTTTAACTTTATTATTGTTATATATTTTTGAAACTTCCTCTTCCACTTAATCTCACTCTTTGATATATGCATTAAACTAATTGCTAAATTCTTTTTGCCAACATTAACTGATTGCTAAATTCAAAATTAAAAAGTGTGATCAATTTAATTACTTAATTAAATTCAAAATTATTTCTAACAATTCCTCTTCCAAATTGGAGAGAAATGTCTTTCCATCCCAAAAGAAAAGAAACTATCACTGGAAAATAACCTATCCAAGATTAAAAAGAAACTTTCAAATAGAGAAAATAGAGACAAAACTAATTAATAAATGTGATAAATTTAATTTATTGAATATCAAATGAAATGTGAAGTCATGCGTCTGTGTTTTTATTTAAAGCTATAAAGTCTTTTAGCCCAACAAAAACAGCTATAAAGTCTTGGGTATGTTACAAATGAGCAGGTAGATAAAAAATTATCTACTTTTATTCTCTTGCTTATGTTTCAACTATAATTCTTTTAGGTTTTCAAAAAATATTATTAAAATTCAACTTACAATTCATCTTAGAACTACATAGCTTTTTATTTAAAAAAACAGAAGTATATAGTTAAGTTTTTTATTTTTGCAAATTGCAATTTATTAATGTTTCTTATTCTTAAAATATCTATTAAATTCCGAATTAAACTTGCAATATCTTAAATAGAAATTTTGAAGTTGATTAGTTGTCATTTACTTTAAACCTTTAATTTTCAAGGTGAATAATCAACTTTTTCTTCAAATGATTTAAAATTAATTGGCTCCAATTTATCATAGTTATAATATTAATTAAAAAATTAATGATCAAAATTTAATGAAATATTTAATTTTTCAATTAAATATGCAATTTCCATCCTTGAAGTTTATTAGATGCAATTTATTACAACATGAAAATATAATTAAAAACTTATATATTAATAATCTAAAATTTATGTTCAAATCAAATCTATAATTTGATTCTAACAAATATTTGTTAAATTTTAGTTCAAGGTATACTTTTCTTTTCAAATTATTTCCGGAAAATTACTATATATAGATTGATATTCATTCATTACATATTTCCTATTTACATATGATTTTATTGAAAATGATTTTTTCAACTTTTGAAAGTAATTTGGCAAGAAAAAAAACTTTTGTTTGTAACAATATTATAAATGGAAGAAAGATTGTTATTCGCATATAATTTATATATACGCATATGTAAAATATATAGATATATAAAAATTAAAAAGAAGATTTATAAATAGTAATTTTTAACTTCATATTTTTTATTCTAATAGTTTTTTTAATGTTTTGTGGAGTTATTATATTTTGAATTATTTTTAATATGAATTAAATGCATTGTAATGAAATTGTTATGTAAATAATCATTTAAAACAAGAGAGTGCTATATGTCAAAACTCTAGAGATAACTATTTTTGACAGCTAATTTAGTATATATATAAAGATATATTGATTTCCTCAAATAAATTTAGACTATAGAAAAGGAAAACTAAAAGAGAATTAAATAGAAATTGATTGCAAAAATTAGCACAAACTTCTCCAAATATTATTAAATTTAATATAACTTTTCAAATTATAGAATCCAATATTAAAAATAATAAAATATTATTTTTTTTAATTTTATTACTGCTTTTTACAATTCATCTATTGTTCAATTATTGAATTAAATTTTAAACATTTTTTTGGACCAACCAATAAAATCTTTAAACTGACACATAATTATTGTATAATTTTTATACATTGATATACCATTTTAATTAATTAATATTTGTATTTATTGTATTTTAATTAAAAAATCAATATTTGATTTTTATACTAATACAAATTTACTAAATAAATGCATATCCTTTTTTATCCATGACTTTTTTTAATTAATTATCAAATAGGATTTTTGTTTTAAGTTTCAAATTTGAATTTTTTTTATAGTTATAATTAATTGGTGATTCATTGTTTGTTAATATTAAAAGCCTCATCATAAAGAGCATTAATTATTAATTCATAATTTAAAAAAATCAATTTAAATATGATAGAGTAATTGACACCTCCTCTGTCATGTAGACACACCACACGAGAATTTCCATACTTAAAGCAGTACTGAGTTGGCATAATAGGAATTAAGTTTTGAAACATGTTTATATATATATATATCATAGATTTCAAAATTAAGAGAAATTCAAAAATCAATTTAATATATATATATACATGAAACATATTAATTACAATTCTTCTGCTAATTTATACAATCTTTTTGACAAAAAAAAGGAAGCCATGAACACTGAATGTCATTGGGAAGCAGATGGAGGGGTTGAATCCCCGGCCAAAATAGATAGAGTTGCCTTTGCTAGGTAGACTCTTGTTAATAGCGTCTTAATAAAGATGAATAAGAGAAAATAGAACAAAGAATATATATTAACTGAAAGTAAAACGAAAATATGATATCAATTAAATATTTCAGTTAAAAAAAAAAATCACATACGATTTACTAACCTAAAAACAGCTGTGAAAATATGATACCAATTAAATATTCCGGTTTAAAAAAAAATCACATGCCATTTGCTAACCTAAAAATAGCTTTGAAAGGTGTTTCTCACGGGGTGGGTGATCGGGATCCTGCAAGTATACAGGGTCGATCGCAGTAATAAAAAGTCTCCAGAGTATTCCAGAGGTCGAACCCAAGGGAGGTAGTAAATTTATAGTCCAAACTTTTAATCCCAAAAATTAATTGATAATGAAATTGATAATTCAAATTAAAAAGAAAAGAAATAGAAAATAAAATGGAGTCTGAGTTTGATTCAGTTCTAGAAGCGTCAAGGGATCAGGATTCACCTTATGAGATAAATAAATTTTATTTCTTAGTTAGACTCTATATAATTATAGTGACTGTTGTTTCTAAAGCGTCCTAATTACCTCTCGGTCAATTAGTCATAATTTAATTAGGATTCAATTCGCTCTCGCGCAACTAAATTTTCTAATTAAACCTTGAAAACTACAACATATATCACCATGAATTCCTAATTCTATCTCTAGATTAGTTATTCATGTTCATCTCTCTATATCTAGGTTTACTCTTCACCTCTCAGTCCATCAAGTTTACCCATTAATTAGATTCTATGGTGATCAAGCATAAAATCCACATGAACGAATAAAAGAGATAAATATAATAACAAGATAAATTAAATATAACTTGAAGAACAAATCAAAGAGTCTTAACTAGAGAAACAAATACAATCCATCCCAATCAAGCTACATCCCTACCCATGACTGGGAAATTTAGCTACTCATATAAACAAAAGTCAAATCAAAACTAAAGCTAAAATCCCAAATCATAATAAGAATAACAAAAAGGAAGAGTTTATAAAGAAAAATATAATCTTGCTTATATACTCCCCAAATCTCCTTACTTTCTCTCTATATGATACTCCTAGTTGCTCCCAGATGCGTTTAGAATGGTGTTTTCTGGCTTCTCAGTGCGTTTCTGAATGTCCCGTTGTGTTTCTATCGTGTATCTTTATATAGAAAAATTTTAGAAGCCCATAAAAGCCCAAAATATCATGAAAACACGTTTCACGGACCCCCCATTGCATGACCCGGCGCCGGGTAACTATAAAATTAATTGATACGGCGCCGGGTGCTTCTAACATGCTGAAAAACGTGAAAATCCGAGTTGACCCGGCGCCGTACGGACTTGACCCGGCGCCGGGTGGTCACTGTTGTACGGACAGCAGCTTCATGATGTTATCAGCTCGTGTTAACACTTTAAGTTAGATTTTCTCCATGATAACTTTGAAATTTGGGAAAACTCAAAACATGAAAGTTGTAGCTCTGTGTCTTAGCTTTCCAACGCATTATAAATCACCTCAATCGGAGTTCATATGTGAGCGTTATGATCAAAATACCGAAAGATGTCATAACTTTTCAGCATGAACGATTTGTGATGTTTTTGCTCCGAATGCTTCCAAATGAGCCTATAAAGTCATGAAACACAAAAATATGTAAATTCATGCTAAAATATACCAATATAAACATATTTAAATATAATTTAGAGCTTAAATGTGGGTATTTTATATGTATAAAATGGACACATCAGTGGGGTTTCTCCTGTCGCTTTTCTTCCTGCTATTCTCCTGCCTTCTTTTTTTTTTTTTGGTTTTATTTTACCAAAGCTTACAGATAAAAAAATGAATTTTCTGAAGTCATATAGTTACGTAATTGTACAATTTTTAAAATTAAAATATCACAAAATAGAAACTAGATTTATGTAGTTATACAGTTATGCAATAGTAAAAAAACAAAAAAAAAACTGCATGATTATATAATTGCATGACTCCAAGAAATTTATTTTTTATCTGTAAGTTACAGTTTAAAAAAAAGCCAGAAAAAAGGAAAAATAAAAAAGGATAAATCTACTAATCATCTAGGTTTCATATTCCAAATAAACAGTTCTCCAAATATGAATATAATAATATATGCTAATCACAATTCACAATTCAAAATATGCATATAACTGTTTTTATTGTGACATTTCTTAAATATTTTATTATTACTATTTCATGATAAATCCTCGCATATTAAAATATATAAATTTATAAATTCTATTATGAAGTTAATGAAATATAACCAATATCACAAGAGAAATGGATAAGGGAGAATGATTCTTATTTACTTCAAAGTTACCATCACTTCAAATATGCCTTCTCTTCGTATGCATTCAAATTTCAACACAACCCAAAAGTTACAATTATATAAATAAGAAAATTAATATATTTACATAATTATACATTGTATTTAAAGGTTATATTTATCAATTGTGGAAAGATTTCTAATAAGCTATTGATTTTGGAGGTTATGAAATTTTGAGGGTAAAATCTCAAAGGACAATTTTTGGGAGGTTATAGATATTCACATAATATTGTAAAATTTTGTAACATATTTTCAATCATGTTCCATCTATCTCTTAGCCAAGCTGGATTCGTTCACACTCATATATTAATTTGTTCACAATATATCATTTTATTGTTGTTTTAAAAGCATTGTATTAGGTTTTGTTTTATTAATAAAAGACTTTACTAAAATTTCTTTTTCATATTATAGTTCTTTAATTATAAGTGTACTTCCACATCACACTAATATAGAAAGATGTATCAAATACAATATAATATAATAATGAGGATATGATAGATTTTAAAAGTTTAAGATATGAGTTTGATTCAGATCTTCTCCCACCTATACTTTCTCAATCCTCTCTCTAGCAAAATTTTCACCTATAAATGCATCTAACGCTTGATCTAACGCTTGATGAAAGCCAATAGCCAAACCAACAATGCAAACCAAAAAAAAAATGTTAGATGGACTTAAAAGGGAAGGCGTCCGTATTTTTTTATAAATGAAAAAAAGAAAATAAAAAATTTCATTCATTTTTTTGCCAAAAAATAAAATATATTCTATTAATCATTTCTTAAATTATTCATATAATTCCTTTTCTCACTCTCATGTTTTTTCAACCATTTTTGTTATAAAATAAAATTATATATGTATTTTTTATAAATGAATAACATACTAACCAAAAAATTATTTTTTACTAATAAGATTTTGACGCAGTTGATAAATAGTTGAGTTCTTTATATGGTATAAAAATAAAGCAATATGGTAGTATAAGAAAGCAAGAGAATACAATACGATTTGGGAAGAAAGATCAAAGCAATTTCTCATTCACCTTAGGGGCGCAAACATAAAGTAAATACCCTTTATTTATAGACATCTAACTATTAAAGATTAATCTAAAGATTACAAAGATATAATGTCACATAATTATACTTTTATTTGTTAAAGAGCGTTAACTATGAAAAATATCTAGCATTAAATAAAAATTTATACACATAAAAAATTAAATATGTGATCAAATTAATATTAGAAAATTACTCATTGAATTACTCTTTACACTTCAAAAGAATTAGTCTTTGACTGTTAGTTGAGATATTTTTAATGTTAAAAAATGAGATAGATTAAATTACTATTTTAATATTAAAAAAATTTAATACAAATTGTGATTCAACTTCATGATTTGTATTATGTTTAAAAAAAATTAATGCAAATCGTGAATCAACTTCACGATTTGCATTAAATTAAAAAAATGTAAATCGTAATTGAGGTTTACTATTTATGTTATTTTGTTTTAAAAAAATAAATATTGCAACTCGTGATCTGATGTTATGATTTAATTTGTAGTATCTTAGTAAAATTTTTCACATTTGTTGTATTTGGGTAATATCGTTTTTTAATTGTTGTGTTTTGCTTAAAATGCCCAATTATACAAAGATATTATCCAAATATAAAAAATATAAATTTTTTTACTAAGATACTACAAATCAAATAGAAACATGATATCACAATTTGTAATGTTTAATTTTTTATCAAAATAAAGTTGCATTGTGTCAATTAACATTATATGAGGTTGCGTTATGTCAATGTTTGGCAGTTTTATTAAAAAAAATTAAATTTGCTGCACCAGTCAAACATAGTAAGTTGGACTGCTTTACTTTAAAAGAAAAAAATTTGTTTCAATGCTGCGTCAGTCACTTTCAACTAATTGACATGTCACTTTTTTTTTTGTCTAACTTAGTGATGTTGAATACCGATAGGATCCAATTTGTTTTAAAATTCCCAAATTTATAATATTTAGGTAAATATTTTTAGAAATGTTGCATATTAATGTTTATTTTTTTGCATGTATTGTATTTTAATCAAAAAACGACTTAAACATGAATGACAAAATTTTAATTGGTCAATATAAAATTTAGAAAATATTGTAAATCATACCAATATATATAGACCAAAAGAAATTAAAGTAATTTTTGTTAAATAAATAAAAGAGTACTATCATAATAATGATATATTGTAATTTGGTAGTAGCATGTAATTTTATATAGAAGTAAATGATAGAAATATAACAAATTTCACATGAAAATGTTATGCCATTCACAATTGAATTGAATCACTTTGACCTAATCTCACTCACTTCAGGTCTATAAACTTCAACTGCTCATATATTGCAATTCAGAACTCTGTTTTGGGTAATTCAAATGCCAAAAAATTCAAAATATATATAATCATGCCCACGAAGATTAAGCAAGCTCTGATACCATATGTAAAATATAGTTACGCATATCTAAATAGAATACATAAATGAAAAACTTCCAACCATATTTATATAATTGATTTCACTCTATTGACTTTAACTCTGATTATTGAATTACACTAATTAATGAAAAACATGTATTTAGTAAGCAGGAAGATAGTCAATTTATATATAATTTACTTTAATTTAAAAATTAAATTAATTTTTATTAATTAAATAAAAGAGGTACCATCATAATAATGACATATTATAACTTGGTAGTAGTATGCATTACTTTAAGTTATTAGTTCATAGGAAGTGCCTTCATAATAAAGTACACTAATTTCATATAAAAACAAATGATCCAAATATACCAAACTTCATAGCAAAATGACATGTTAATTACTAAACTAAATGAGCTTAACCTAACTCTACTCAGCTTAAACCCACAAACTTCATCTGTTCATATCTTTTGATCCAAAGTTCTGTTTTGGATAATCCAAATACCAAAAAACTCAAAATATATATAATCATGCAAGCAAAGATTAAATTAGCTCTGATACCATATGTAAAATATAGTTACACATATATAAATGAAAGATATAGATGAAAAATCTCCATCTATACTTATATAATTGGTTTCTCTTTTTTGATTTTAACTCATATTATTAAGTCATACTCATTGATGAAAAACATGTATTTAGTTGGTAGAGACAGAATCAATTTATATATAATTTACTTTAATTTAGAAGTGAAAGTAAATTTTGTTAAATAAATAAAATGTGCATCATTAAAATAATGACATATTGTAACTTGGTGGTAGCATATGTTACATTAAGTCATTAGATTACAGATTTGAGCGCATTCATCTTATATTACAGTAATTTTGTATAAAAGTGAACAAAGAAAACATATCAAATTTTACATCAAATTAACATATTGTTTACTACCAAATTAAATTAACTTGACTTAATCCCATCCAACTTAAATCCATAAACTTCAACTACCCATATCTTGCAATCCAGAGCTCTGTTTTAGGTAATTCAAATACCAAAATATTCAAAATATATACAATTATGCCCATAAAAATTATGTAAGCTCTGATACCACATGTAAAATAAGTTACACATATCCAAATAAAAACCATAAATGAAAAACTTCCAATTATACTTATATAATTGATTTCACTCTATTAACTCTAACTCTGATTATTGAATTACACTAATTGATGGAAATCATGTATTTAGTAGAAAGGAAGATAATCAATTTATATATAATTTACTTTAATTTAAAAATAAAATTAATTTTTGTTAACTAAATAAAAAGGGCGCAATCATAATAATGACATATTATAACTTGGTAGTAGTTTGCATTACTTTAAGTTATTAAATCACGTGAAGTGTTTTAATCATAAAGTGCAGTAATTTTATATAAAAGCAAATGATCCAAACATACCGAATTTCACAACAAAATGACATGTTAATTACTGAATTGAATGAATTTAACGTAATTCTACTCAGCTTAAACCCACAAACTTCATCTGTTCATATCTTTCAATCCAAAGCTCTATTTGGATAATTCAAATACCAAAAAACTCAAAATATATATAATTATGCAAATAGAGGTTAAATAAGCTCTGATACCATATGTAAAATATAGTTACATATATCTAAATGAAAGATATAGATGAAAAATCTACATCCACACTTATATAATTGGTTTCTTATCCTTCACTCTAAATCTCACTATTAAGTCACACTGATTGATGAAAAACATGTATTTAGTTGGTAGAAACAGAACCAATTTATATATAATTTACTTTAATTTAGAAGTGAAAGTAAATTTTGTTAAATAAATAAAAGGTGCACCATTAAAATAATGACATATTGTAACTTGGTAGTAGCATGCGTTGCTTTAAGCTATTAGATCACATGTTTAAGCGCATTCATCATATACTACAATAATTTTATATAATAGCGAATAAAGTAAACATATCAAATTTTACATCAAAATAACATATCATTCATTACCAAATCGAATCAGCTTAGCCTAATCCCACCCAACTCAAATCCACAAACTTCAACTGCTTATATCTTGCAATCCTGAGCTCTGTTTTGGCTAATTGATTTGACTAATTTTATAAGGAATCTTCTAACGACAATAGTTGTCACAGGTTTTCTTCTTTTATAAATTACGCCTTTTACATCTTAGCCTTATCGATTTCTTATCCCTTCGACTCCGTTTTCTTCTTCTCTCACTTGATCCCACGCTAATTAAATGGTGTTTTCTATCTCATCTATGCCATTGTTGCGCCATTCCATTATTGACACTCTTTGTGCTATACCGCCTTTAAGGACTAATATTCTCTTTTCCTTCTACTCTTTTAGAAAGGATCTCCGTGATGATTTTCTAGTCTATGTCCAAATCCTAGTTTGCCCTCACATTTTGGCTAATCCTACCTAACTCAGACCCACAAACTTTAACTGCTCATATCTTGCAATCCATAGCTCTGTTTTGGCTAACTAATTTGACTAATTTTATGAGCAATCTTCTAATTATAATAGTTGTCATAGGTTTTCTTCTTTTATAAATTACGCATTTTACGTCACAGCCATATCGATTTCTTATCCCTTCGACTCCATTTTCTTCTTCTTCTTCTTCTCTCACTTGATACCACACTAATTTAATGGTGTTTTCTATCTCATCTATGCCATTGCTGTGCCCTTTCATAACTGACACTCTTTGTGCTATACTGCCTTTAAGGACTAATATTCTCTTTTTCCTTCTACTCTTTCAGAAAGGATCTCCATGATGATTTTCCAGTCTGCATCCAAATCCCAGTTCACCTTCGCATTTTGGCTAATCCAACCCATCTCAAACCCACAAATTTCATCTACCCATATCTTGCAATCCAGAGCTCCATTTTGGCTAATTGATTTGACTAATTTTATGAGCAATCTTCTGACGACAGTAGTCGTCATATATTTTCTTCTTTTATAAATTACGCCTTTTACGTCTCAGCTTTGTCAATCTCTTGTCCCTTTAACTCCGTTTTCTTTTTCCTCTTCTTCTCTCACTTGATCGCATACTAATTTAATGGCATTTTCTATCTCATCTATGTCATTGTTGCTCCCTTCCATAACTGACACTCTCTGTGCTATACCGCCTTTAAGGACTAATATTCTCTCTTTCTTCTACTCTTTCAAAAAGGATCTCCATGATGATTTTTTAGTCTGCATCCAAATCCTAGTTTGCCCTCACATTTTCAAGCGACTCTGTGAGATCTTTCTTCCTTCACCTTTCATCTTCATCTTTAATTTTTATTATTGTTTACTGATGAATCTATCTTCTTGTCCCAGTTTTTTGGAACTTTGATTTTCTTTATTGTTCAAGAATTCTAAAACTAATTTGAGAGTAGTAGTTGAATTTTTTATTGGGTTTGGGTTTCTTTGTCCTGTTGATTTGTTATTAATGACATTTTTTATTATGTGATTGCTATATAAACTCTATATAAGAACTCAATGAAGTGCGTATATATTCTTATATGTCTTGGACGTTCACATATGATCATTTATGGAACATGAGAAAGTTTTAGAACATGAGAAAATTCTTGGAGGGTTTTTATAAAATCTGGTTATTGTCATGATTTCACATTCATGGAACATGAGAAAGTTTTAGAACTTTAAGAATTGCTAAATGTTAAATTTCATGAATGGTTTGAAACATTATTTGTGTATTCGTCTAGCAATATGATAAGAATTTAACATTCATAGGTTTGAGAGCATCATTATTTTGAATTTCTGATACCAATGATTAATTGCAAAGATACAGGCAATTGGGCATACCTTTGGAGGGGTTGCATATAGTGATTCTGCTAAGAAAATCCTTGAGGAGGTTTATGGAACCGAGGTGATGTTTCTTGCTTATGTGCTTCTCTCCTTTTTCTTCTTTCTATTGCTCAATTCCTTGAGCAAGATTCTTGACTGAAGGAGGTTTCTTATGACTTAGGTTCTTGCTTATGTCTCTAAAATTAATAAGGTTGCCCTTTTCCTGAAGATCCAATTGATCATAATACTCTGACACATAATTAGGTATATATCATCATGATATAATTGCTGCTTTCAAATTGAGCATGGGCAGTTTTTATCCTGACATAACTAGACATTTTATTTATAAAAAAGATTGGCTCATAATCAAAGTAATGAAAATATATAGATATTTTATTAGTTCTTTCTTTCTTTCTTTTTTTAATAATTTTGAAATTGTTTGTGAATTATTTAAGATGTTTGTAGATTGAAAGTAATATTGTCTAACGCCTAGATCCTAAATATGCAGAGAAAATGATAGATGTTATTGATGTTTTCATGGTGAAAGGTGATTTTGTTGGGGATGTTGTAACTTGCATTGTAAGGAACTGCCTACGTGTAAGTTTCTCTTCACCTTTGACTATCAAGGTCTCAAGGAAAATAGAAGAGCAAGTTAGCAAGTAGGATTTTGTGCACCATGGGAGAAAGCTGAGGAATTGTTTTGCTCACTTGATGGTTCTGCCTCGATGTATACATTATTTAAATAGAAATCTAATTAAAGGATGACAAGGAAAATTTGACAAATCAATTTATAGTGAAATTGAACTCATATAGTCTTGTGTAGTAGTTGATTTTGAAATTATAAATTACATGCATGTGACTAAGAACTTTTTGGAAGTCTGGGATAAGTGGTACTTAGGCTTGATTTGAACCTGGGATGCCTATGCCATCAGCCAATAATAAGAACCAAAGACCTTTCTATCTATGCATGGTCCTCTAAATTTAGGCTGCTTTTTTAGGCCTTTTGGCCCCTATTATTTGGTACTTTGATCACTTGCATAATTCAAGAATCTTTTTGCCACTTGTTTTATATTAAAAGGTGATAAAAGGAAAAGGAATTTTGCCCAAAAAAGAACCTTATGTCTAAATGTATATGTCCTCTAGTCTGGTATACTTAATGCACCATTATCCTTTCAAGCTTGTGTAATTATTTTGAATATTTGTGTCATATCATTAAAATTTCCTGTCATCTTTCCACATAGTGCAAAACTAACATTATTATTTATTAGGGGCTTGGTTTGCCATTATATGACAAACTTGAAGTTGAATTGGCTAAAGCTATTATGTCATTGCCAGTAACCACAGGCTTCGAGTTTGGTAGCGGGTTTGCAGGTTGAGCATTATGGCTATTCCTATATATTACTCATATTTCCTTTGTCCTACCAAGTTTACAGATTCATGGGAATGAATTGACACTAGTTTAGTGAGGGGGAAAAGGGAGTAGGTTTCTTGCTTTACTTTCATCATTGGTTTTTTCTGATAGTTTAATGGAACCATTACAGGTACTTCTTTGACTAGTAAGGAACACAACGATGACTTGTATTTGTATGTAGATGAAAGAGATGGAAAGAACAGGACAAGAACAAACCACTCTGGTGGGATTGGGGTATTTATTCTATTTTACAATTTCTTATGAGGTGTTTCTTATGTGCAATATGTTGTTAAGTAAATCAATATATCCTTTGCTAATATATTATCTCTATTGACAATTAGCGTGGAATTTCCAATGGGAAGATTGTAAACATGGCAATTGCTTTTAAGCCAACTATTACCGTTGGAGTAAGCTCAATCTCTTCCTTCTGTGCTTGTGTTTGTATGTTATCTTGCACATTCACTAGGTTGTCAAAAGCTTGATTTTACTTGAAATAGACAGAGCCATTTTGTTTCATTTTGCAAAGGTATTTTGGTAGACAATTTTGCTTGGATTGAATGGGCTTTTTCTAGCAAAACAAAAACTCTTGGTAATATAATGGAGGTGTTTTTTACTTCTTGAACGGTAGAAGTTTTAAGCGGGGCTTGTGAGTTGTGACTACCATAGTGGTACATTCAAGAATGTGTCCAATTTTTTTTACTGATATCATTCAAATTACTTGTTCCCTTTGGTAAATACACCTTTGCGAAAGTGTTAAACCATGTTTTTAACTATCATAGAGGAAATGCAACATTGGAAGAGTTTGCATTTTTTTTTCCTGCATTTGATTTAGGTCTATATATTTGCTTACATCTATTGTCCACACAATACGCTTTCCTTTATCCCAGTGGGAGTAAGTGGAGATTTGTTTTGAGTAGTGAGTTTTTAGTGTTCTATACTACACTATTCGTATCGCATAAATGATTATGTTTGAATTGATATCTCAATGTAATGTTTATTTGAAGTCTTCAAAATTCAAAATTTCAATTTTATCTTATAAATAAATGAAGAAAAAACAACATAAAAGGTAATAAAATAAAAGTAAAAGAAGCATTTTCACTTCATCCTTGTGTATGTTCACTCTATCTTGTAACTTGTAGCTTGTAGCTGATCGGTTAGTTTTTTTTTTATTTTAATACAATTATTTGATATTCGATACTATCATATTATATTCAAATATTGTTAGACCTAATTGACTTTTTACTATATAAGATTGCATTGTCCTAAATACGGGGAGGAAGTGTGACACGGTTTAAGATTTGTGTAGAGAAAATGGAATACATGGACTAGAGTTACAAGGGAAACAGGGCTAGCAGCCCTTGGTCTCTATGATCTTTGTATTCTCCTAAGAGGTAAATACACCTTCGTGAAAGTGTTAAACCATGTTTTTAACAATCATAGTGGAAATGCCTCATTGGAAGAGTTTGTATATTTTTTTTACCTTCATCCATTCATTTGTGTGGCATTTGATTTACATTTATATATTTGCTTACATCTATTGTCCTCACAATACACTTCCCTTTATCCCTGGGAGTAAGTGGAGATTTGTTTTGAGTAATGTGTTTTTAGTGTTCTATGCTACACTATTCATAGCATGTAAATGGTTATGTTTGAATTGATATCTCAATGTAAAATATTTATTTAAAGTCTTCAAAATTCAAATTTTCAATTGTATCTTATATATAAATGAAGCAGAAACAACCTAAAAGGTAATAAAATGAAAGTAAAAGAAGCCCTTCCACTTCATTCTTGTGTGTGTTTGCCCTATTTTGTAACTTGTAGCAGATCGGTTAATTTTTTTTTAATACAACTATTTGATATTTGATACTACCATATCATACTCAAATATTGTTATATCTAATTGGCTTTTTACCACATAAGATTGCATTTTCCTAAATATGTGGAAGGAAGTGTGACATGGTTTAAGATTTGTGTAGAGAAAATGGAATACATAGACTAGAGTTACAAGGGAAACAGGTTTAGCAGCCCCTGGTCTCTATGATCCTTATATTCTCCCAAGAAATAATAACAGTCTGCTTACTTTTTTTCCCTCTACATTTACTTTCTATAATAAAAGTAATTTAGAAAAGCTACCAAGATGATTGATATTTCTGATATATTGTTTAATGAAATTGTCAACACAGTTGTGCCCATGGTAGAAGGCTTGACAGCTTTCGTTCTTTTGAATCAATTGTTGATAGATTTTGCTTGAAGAACCCTACCCAACTTAGACCCGCTGGAAGTACCCTTTTGAGAGAAGATTGAAGACAGCCTATTAGATTAAATCAGTTTGGGTCAATAGTATTTAGTGCATTGGCCAAAAAAGGTAGTTTTTTTAGGTAGTATTTGGTTGATAATGAAATAGTTCTTTTAGTTTTTTTTAATTATTAACCAGAAAAATAGTTCTTTTAGTATGGTACTATCAAGTTTGGAATTTTATAGTTATTTACTTATTTAAATATATTAAATGACAAAATTGAAGACAAATAAACAATATAAATAAAGAAATAGGCGACAGGCGTTGAAAAGGGAGGGTTATTAATGTTAGTTTGTTTGAAGTAGATCTAATCGCTGTTTGCTTCCAAGGATGGAATGGGATGAAATGAAATAGTTGGAAATAGAATTATGATCTCTATAAATTTATCTGGTATGATATTAGGGAGATAGAAAAAATTTTTAAAAGATAAAATTGGTTAAATAAAAATAAATATAAATGAACTAAAAGGACATGTTTGATTTGATTTCTAAAAAAATTGGGAATGAGATTCCGGATCCTACTCCAAATGTTAGACTATTTGATTGCACAATAAAGTAGGAATCTAGACTCTATATAGAATACTCCCTTCGGTCCACATTATAAGGCACTTTGTATTAATTACACGCATATTAAGAAAATCACTTTTTCAACTTAAATCAATACAAAAAATACTCACATTTCCTATTTTACCCTTATTAAATACCTCATTTTATTATTATTGGAGAGTTATAAATGAAGAGAGATAGAGCATTAAAGACATGGGTAAAATGAGAAAAAATATCTGATGCCCTATATTGTGGACCAAAAACTTGTTATATAATATGTCTTATAATATGGACCTGAGGGAGTAAGAATTACCACATTAGCATCTATCTTTCTTCATTCCCACTTTTAAGAATTCTTTTTTGAACTAAATTACTCTCTTCCACCAACCTTGTCTTTTTCAACTTCCTGTCTCTTCTTTAACCCTGTCTTCCTCTCCACCACCAACCTCCCCTTCTCTTCCACCAACATCATACCAACCTCCCCTTCTCCTCCACTAACACCATGGTCAAAATCAATTTTGATGATATCTAGTTTCATTTTCAATTTTAATGGCTGATTTATTCTATTTCATTTCAGATTATTCCTGGAACTAAGTGTGTGTTTGGTTCTCCTTTTGCAAAATGTAACCATGGTTTTCAATCATGGTTTTGTAAAAGATGTGTTTGGCCAAACACATGTGAAACATAAACTGACTTTTTGAAAAATGAAAAGTGGGTTAAACTGTGGTTTTGGAAAATGAGGGGAAAATTTACTTTTCCGTTAACAAAACGTGGGTTTTGGAAAAGGAGAAATAAATTTACTCTATATTATACATCTAAAAGTACTTTTAACCCCTATTATCCAAACAGATTTTTTGTCAAAACTTACTTTTACAAAAAGAATATTCAAACATAATAACTTCCAATAAACTTACTTTATCTAAACTTCATTTTTACAAACTTCATTTATCTTTATTTAATTTTACAAAACGGAGAACCAAACGGGCCCTAAATGGTTCTAATGTACATAATTCTCAATTGTGGAGAGTGGCATGTAATCCACCCTTTGTTTATTTTTATTAGTCTTCTTTTAAAGAAAAATTATTTTTATCTGTAAATATTTTTAAAAGCTCAAAATAACATTATTTATTATTTTCTTAATTATATCCTTATTATTACTAATTATTTTAAACACTTATCATGAAATTAGATGATAATGAATTAAAACATATTAAAAAAAATTAAAAGAAATTATCACATCTTCATTAAATTGCTCAATATGTGTTTTGAAACCTTAAAAAAATTTTGTCTAAAGAAATTGAGGGAGCATTGAACGAGCGTAAATAAAAAATTTTAATTAGTTTAAGGTTCATGCACACCATTCTGTTTAAGAATAATGCCTCGTTAATTAATGGCTGCAAAGCATTAATAACCGATTTTACAGTTATTGCAATAGATCCTCAGAATGAGCTTTCATAAGCCGGATGATTTTGGGTATTTCAGCTCATCTGAAGTATTCTGCACACGATAAAAATGTAAAACGTAAGTGGGTTTCTTCTAATGACAAAACTATCTGTTCGAACTTGAGTAAAATAAAATGAGAATGATATTTATTTCTGGATGTGTGAAAATCAGCACTTAACTTTAAACCTTTTACTTTTGGCAATAAATAAATAAATAAACTGTTACTCATTTGAACTTTTAAAAGAGGGTAGTCTGCTAAAGAGGAGTCAGATTCAGATTTGTGAGTCTAGTTCGGGCTTCAGCTTGATACTTGATAGAGAATCATTCTAAATTATGAACAAGTAATGAAGAGAAACTAAACACAAATGGCGAATATTACCCCCATGCATTACATAGGATCAAATACACAAGGTTATAAAAACATGGCCTCCAAAAAAATAGTAAAAAAAAAGAAACGGTGATTTGTATTCAATTTTTGTATGTATATTTATATTAATTGATTGATACGAGAATTGCATTTAGTTGTCAGCTGAAGCCCCTTTACAATTACTAAACTTCTTGTCTGACTCAGGCTTCAGGCTGTCTTGGTTAAAATCATAATGCTACAATCAAATTCTTTTCTCACATCTACTTGCCAAATAATGGATACATTTAAAAAAAAAACGAATTTAATGGATACATATATACTATACAAAAGAAGAAAAGAGAAAAGCTGACACAAATACTGGTAGATGGTTAGCTGACAAGCATACAAACACTAGAGACCAATAATTATCATATAGACCCCCGAAACTAGCTGATTGTGAATAAAGGGGTCATGCCTACATAATAATTATAACCCTGTCCTCATGAGAATCCTAATGTAACTCCTTAAATTTTTGTATATTTTCAAACTTGTGGAAGGCCAAATTATGGCAGCTTGATCCTTGAAGCTTGGTCTCACTTCTTTTGGAAGGCAACCATGCAGAAAAATGCCAGGTCTCGACTAATTACGCCTAAAAAAATGAGGATTAAAACACACAAATTCCAATCATGAAGATTATAGCCACTTTCCTTGAGTAACCCACAACGAGTTATAAGCCATACTCCATGATACCTGAAGTATGTCAAAATAATTAGTATTATATGTAAATTATTTAGAAAGACAAGATTGGCTTAGATGCAATCTTTTTAAAAAGGTTTATTATTTGACTCTTTGATAAAGTCTATAGAAAAAAGGGCATTTATCATTACTTAACACTACATTATTGTCTTAAAGGAAACTCCTAATGAGAGCAGTTTAGATCTCAAACAAAACAAGGAACCAAAATTAGCAATTCCGATAGAAAGATATTTTATTGTTCAGCAGCCAAACATGTCAGTCAAGTCTTTCTTGAAACATTTTACAAGAGGTGCAATTCCATTAATTATCTCTGAAAATTAAAAAAAAAAAAAAGTACCTTTCAGCATTTGCAGTTATAAATGTCTGCAAAGCCCACTTAGAATAGCATAAATTAGCTATAGCCTTTAGAAATTCACTAGCTTTTTGTTGTGTTGCGATGAGCGTCAAAACAACTGGAAGAAGTACTGACCACTGCAAGAAGGAGTTACATGTTAGAAGGGGAAATGAAAATAAAATGATAAGTGAAATTTTAATTGGGGCATTGATAATCTTTGTCAATAATTTCTTGTGTAGACCTGGTTTTTTAAATTTGATAGACAAAAGCAATCTTTGATAGATGTTTTAATTATATTATTATATTCTTCAATGGGGCTTATTTCTGATATATTTACTATAGACTGATTTTTTGTGGACCAGATGTATTTAAGAATTCTTCAACTATAGACTGATTTTGATACTCACAAGCTGGGCAGCACCAGGTTCAAAGAACATAGCCAATGCATAAGTTATGCCAGTCACACAGTAAACAAGACAGAGAAGTACAATGTAATTATCTGCAAAAGTAGATGTTGGATTTGTGAGAAAATAGAACATGGAAAGGTACACCAGCGGCTTGATCACTGTGTTAAAATGATCAATTGTGTCTTTGGAGAGAAAATAAGCCAAGCTGCTCACGCCGGACTCACTCTCCCTCCAGTAGTGTATTTTGTCCAGAGAAAAAGATCTCAAGGCTGCTATTTTGCATAGAAGAGATGAAATTAACAACAATATCAAATAAGAATAAACCACCCATGATAGTAAAACTGACTAGATTTAACAATAATAATATATTGATTCGCGGACTCCAACCTACTTTAATTCATTGATGATTATAAGCAAGTATTCTAGTCTTTTAAAATGTTCAGTAGTTCGATTCTCATGGGAAAAAATAGATTGATCATAAATCTGTAAATGTCTCAATCTGATGGTCTATTATTTTTCATAGTAAATTTATGGCATGGATAACATATTAATATCCAGCATAAATTTAACTAACACATACTAAAGGAAAATAGTGTAAGGTCTAGATCTTTGAAGACTAAGAATAAAAAACTTGATAAACTTACAGACAGCAATCACTGTGTATGTTTACCCAGCTGCACCAAACGTTTGCTCACTCGTTTTTGTAAGCAATCCTTAGCAAGCTCCAGCAAGTAATAAAATCAAGTAATCTATGGCTTGAATCCTAGCCTCTCTTGGTCTCTGCTTACCGACCCTGAAATAATATTGTATCTGGCAGATGTAGTTGACTAGCAACTAACAAAAGAAAATACAGTTTGCCCAGAAATTATGTTAAAAAAACAGGCACCAAAATGAAGAGGCGTATTTATTGATCTTAAGCGAGCATGAAGACCTAAATGTGAATCCTCTTTAATCATGCATTCATTCATTAAAAATAGACATAATGGTTGGTTCCATCTGTCAGGTGGAGCCCAACACTATGTTTATCTCTCTAATTACATGACTAGGAAGAGTCTTACTCGTACTTGATAAAATTTCTTCACTAGAGGATTCAACAACGCCCTTTAAACTCCTCCTGCTCATATTTAGACCATACTAGATCAAGTGATTTAGCTAGATTCAGTTAGATAATAACTAACTACTGAAAGCAACTGCTAACTATAACAACAGACAACTAATTACTTCTTATTATTCTGAACAACACGGAAGATAAATTACTTTTTGTCTCTATAACATCTCGTCATCGATTCATTCATAAATGCAGTAGAGAAGAGACACTATGATGAAATTTGGAGAGTGAGACAATCTTTAACAGTCTCCCTAAACTCTCACATGACTTCATATTACAATTTCCACTTGGTTTCAGAAATAAAGCAAATAGGGGGCACGAAGAAAAGGAAAAGGCTATCGTATACTCAGAAGAAAAGGCTTTATTAATATTTTTCATTCCAGTCCTTCATAGTTCAAACTTCCCTTGAACTACAAAGAATCTTGCAACATCATGAGAAAAGTCATAACAAGAAATGTACCCAACATTAACACTCCTTTGACTCTTCTCATGGTAAATTTTCCTAAGAAAAAAGGAAAAGAAAAACAAATATTTCAACCAGAAAATTGTAAATCTTCTGCTAAAAATTAACACATTAAAGAAGATTTCAACAAATAAGCTGAAAAATGCAACTTCCAAGTCAATTAACAAATAAAATTGAGTTCATTGGATGATTTACCTTATAGGGAAGTACTTAAATTGCTTAAACACACCAGGAGTATTCCGGTTAGATAAACCCTTGGACTTCAAATAATTGAGTCTAATCTTCTCGCCTTGCAGTTCCACATTGTGCTTAACATCTTGCCATAACTCTCCAGCAAAGGTTTGCTGATGGCCAGAACCATTAGGATCCATTTCATTTGCGGTGTTTGTAATTTGGGAAGATATATCAAATTTAGATATGCTCTGCTGCATATCTGAAGGTACTGGGTAGTTATTATAAAGCATCCATCTAATTGGAAGTTCTTTATAGCTCAAGCCTGAACTTCCTCTAGGTACTGCTATACCCCCCAAAATGTCAATGAAGTAGTCTGGAGGATTGATCCGTTCTGGGACATTGATCCCAAGGCCCACAAAGTATTCTTCAACTTTCTTGATTGATCCATGATAGACAGTAAGGCCACCTTTTGCCAGAAGAACTAAGTCATCAAACATCTTGAACAAGGCATAGCTGAAGCATAAAGTTAAATCATCAATTAATCAAAAGAAAAGAAGTTTCCTTACCAAACAGCAGCAACAACAATAACGACAGTAGTAAAGGGAAACTAGCCCCATTGATGTTATATCCAAATTAAAGCATCGACAATAAAATCAAAGCTCATAATGAATCTCATGTAATGCTCATTCAGAAATCCAACAACGAGTTTCTAAGCAATTATGCGAACTTGATTATGGTGCACATTGGTTTAAGGCATCAAATAACACGTAGAACCAAATGTCATGGCACAAGAGGACCAAGAAAACCAAAACTAAGAAAAAAAATGAAGATTTCTAATCTTGTAATAAAATATTATATATGATCGAATTTTCAAATGGATACAACTTAGGTAAAGTTCCATCAAAATGTAACAGGGGAATAGTTTTTACGACTCTTAATTGAATAAATGACTCCCTTAAAGAAGTTTCTCCACATATTATAATTCTGTTGAAGAAAGAATGTAAGAGAAAACATCTAAGAACTATGCCCAAGTAATTTCCTTTTCATACATGGTCTCAAGAATTATTCTTACAGATCACGGTGGTATATGACCACACTGTTTTAAACATTAGCAAACCAACTGATATTTAATATATGATTACTGGCAAAGAAAGGCAATCCATTTTACTAATGATGCAATCTTGGAATTAAAAGTTACCTGGGTTGGTGCACTACCATGCAAATGTTTACCCCCTCAAGAGCTTCACGTCTAAGTGCTCTAAGAAGGAGCTGCGACGAAGCACTATCCAAACCAGATGTGGGTTCATCCAAGATCAAAAGTGAAGGTTCCATGACCATCTCCAACCCAACATTTACACGTTTCCTCTGGCCTCCAGAGATTCCTCGCTTTTCCACAGTCCCAACAAAGGAATTTCGCACTGACTGAAGTCCCAGGAATTCAATAACTCTTTCAACAACCAGAACTTTATCCGGTTTTGACAAGTCAGCTGATAGCCTACAATAGTAATGAGATTTTGTTAAAAGGATATACAAAAATACGCAATCAAACAGAAACAATAATTAATTTATGCAGAAATAATAGCACAAAAGTTCAGGACAAGCAAGGCATCGACATAGAAAGCCAATTTTTTTTTGGTAACACAGAAAGCTAATTATTGAAGCCAACAATTTGATCCAGGATTAATCAAGAAAAAAAAAAATAAAACTGCAATTGAAAGTAAGGCCAGGCCAAATGTAACTGCGTAAGTTTTCATGATAATAATGAACAGAATGTAAAAAGTAATGTTGTTAGATTGTCTAACAATATGCCATACCTACACTGTGCACTGAACCAGAGGTTCTCTTCCACTGTTAGGTTTCCGTGAACTATATCATCTTGTGGCACAAAGCCAATAATTTTCTTGTAGGAGTGTATAGTTTCATTCTTTCCATTTATAAAAATTGAACCAGTTGCTGTGCATCCAAGTGCTTTTCCAGCAAGAGCTGAAAGAAATGTTGTCTTGCCTGCACCTGAAGGACCCATGACAGCAGTAATGCGTCCAGGTTTAATTTTACCTGTTACACATCTCAATATATGCTTTCTTTGTGCTTTCAAAGTGAGAGTGAGATCTTTGAAGGAAATCTCAATTAATGGTCTTTTTCTACGTTCACTGTTGATAACCATTCTAATTACTCCTGAGAAGGTAAGATTCTTGTTTTCTTGTTGCTGCGCCTTCTCCTTTTCAAGTTGAGGATATGCATACTTAAAAATCTGGGTATGAGTATGCAGTTGTTTCCCCTTGGACATTTTCCGGGTGACACTTCTTTCTTTACTTTCTACATTGAAGCTGCCATCAATGTCCGGGTCATTTTCTATCTCATGGATCGTCTGCATCTGTTTAATGGGTTCTTTTCCTGTTTCATTTGGCGCTGCAGAGGAAGGAACAGCCATGCTTGAAGTATTAGAATTTGCCGGCAAAAACTGAACGTCTGTTTCTGAAGTTTCCTGATCCAAAATTTGAAGTTTTCCTGAACGTGATGCTTCCTTCTTATTACGAATAAATGTACGTGATAGTTGACCTTGAAGCCCACTTGCAGGCTTCTTAGCAGCATCTTTTGCAGATTTCCATCGTTGCGTGCATTTGCAGTCTTCCTTGCACTTCTAGCTGCTGCTTCTCTGGATTCAGCCACTCGCCTTTCCCTAATTGTGAGAATTTGATCAGAAAAGTTGTAAATAATGAGTAACAGAGTACTCAAAGCAGCCTGCACAAGCAGTTAGAGAGTGTCAACTTTTACCAACATGGCGTATGTATGTGTCTAACTATATATCTGTACGTAACATGTCATGTGCATGGTATTAAGCTCATCTTTGAAATAGACCAGCTCACAACTTAGGACGTAAAAAGAGTGAAAAACAGGAAGCACAAAGAATTGGAAACTCTTCCAAGCATGTATTTAATATCGCAGCTTAGACATAAAATTTGGCAGTTCTCCTTTAAATGGTCAATTGCCAATTAAAAGAAATGGTTAAGGGCCTATACGAAAGTTCAGTTATCCTGATTCAGAAGTAACAACTTACAATGAGCATAATGCCATATGCTTGCATATTTTGGGTTGCTGTGTTTGAGTGACATGAACTCAACTTGAAGCATCCTACAAGAAAATCAGCGAATGGCCTTATCACATTGCATATATAAGGTAGGGAAATTTTACTAGCCAATATGAGACTTCATTTTGAATTCGGCCAATAATTCACAATTCCTATGGAATCATACTTTTCTCAGATGTGGAACCCATCCTGCAATAATGCCTGTAATATCGAGAGCATGACAAAATAAAAAAAAAATCAGAATCATGGACATAGGCAGAATAAAAAAGTCTATTAATTTATTAATCATGATATGCATGTAATAGTTATGGGCTATGGCATGTATAATATTATTAAAAATCAACATAAAGGGCCAGTTCCCCCATATCTACCAAGACTCTGATTGCTTCTTCAAGAATCCTGTTATAGCTGGTTATAAACAAGAAGCAGGTTCTGAGACAAAATAATACCCACTCCTGCAAGGGGCTTTTTGGGTGGTTGTTGGACAGTATGATCCAGCTGAACAAAATATCTCAGTACTACTACTAAAATCGGCCCAAATATTTGCTCCTCCACATGTATGGTTCGGCTGATTTGGAGGCAATTGGTAAAGATATCTGCAGTAATAAATAGATTAATATCAAACAGGGTGCATAACCAATAACTCTGGAGGAAAACAAAACTTGAGAACAGAACTCACGGTTCACATACACCAGTTGTTTCATTAAATCTTGCAAGAGGGCAATAGGAACCTAGTGGGCAAGCTTCCCCAATAATATTTCATATGCCACAAAGAAAAAGTTGAAAGCATTAGAGAAAGCTTCTAGCATGAATATCTCTATTATTCTTGCATATAATGTCATTGTGCTTATAAATTCAGGCTTGTTGGTAGGACTGCGTCACATTTATTGATAATAGAGTTGATGGATGTTGTTTATCTTGTGAATTAATCGACGTGCGACTGACAATTTCTATTGACCAATGTAAAGTAATACAAAAGTTCAAAAACAAATGAATCTCCCAGCACATTTCTATAAACCTCTAAACTCTAGTCAGAAATTCTTTTCGGGGTTTCTACAGTTAAAATTATTACACAGCTGGAGGATGCAGAAAAGTCCGATTAGATGCTGGTATATTGTCATGGAGAAGCTGTTTCCAGTCATCAGTATCGAGGATAGATTTCTAAAAATTCTCATATACTTGCGTATCATGCAAGTGAGGCCATGAGGACAAAAGAAGCCCTCACATCATGCTTGACAATTTGTAGTTCTTGCAGGTATCTCCTTTGAATTTTGAAGGTCAACCTGCTGTCGTGGGCCAACTCTACAGGCCCATCCTGGCTCAACCAGAGACCCATGAGGTTAAATTGCAGTTCTTGTTAGGCTTTAGGTAACTGGCACTTGTGGAGCTCTCAAAGAGACTATTAAAGTAAAACCTCATCTCTGCTACTGTACACAAGCGTTTAGTGATATCTCCTGTCAAACCATCAGATCAAAATAGAGATGGATTTCCCAGTAGAGAACAGAAATTCAAACCATAATCCTTCATTTGGATAAGGAAAAAATAAGAGGGAGAGAAAAATTAGAAAAAAAAAAAAAGAAAACCTAAACATCCTCTTAGCTAAATTCCTTTTTAATTTTTCTCTTGGTATTTCCCTCCTCATATTTTTTGTCTCATTCTAAACAAAGGCTAAATGTTACTCAATTATCTCTTTCCAAATTTAGCGAGATACAATTATTACTTATCCTATTTCTTACTTTTATTGAACAGAATGGAAGATAAAGTGGACAATAGTAGTGTGAATTGAAGAATACCAATTACTAGCTGGAACGAAAGATGATCACAATATCATATAGTATTCTTGAAGTAAATTATTTTTTTTTACCAATATCTGTACTTTGCATCAAGATAAATTGTAAAATTTATCTCTCACGTCACAACTGATCCTAATATATCCCATAATTTCCATCGTAGCATGCAGAGATATTCTGAAACTTACCTCTAGTTTTTTGAATGCAAGAAGTCAAGAAGTCCAAATCAGATGAAAAATTAAATGCTTGATTCCAGTCAGCTTCCCTAAAATAAGAAAATTGGGCTTCACGCTCAAAGCCATATATAAAGAATTATAAGATGAAATTGTCTTCATAAAAAAGATATTTTTTTTTTTCAATTAGTATATGCTCATAACGGAATTACAAGGCTGGTCTTACAGAGATTTTCTTTTTCTTGGTGATAAGATGGTCTCACAGAGAATTTAATCCTTTAATATATTACATAAGGAAATTAAGTTTCTTTCTTATCATTTTCTTCTTTTCCCTTTTTTTTGTTTTTACTATTTTACTTTAAATTGAAAAGAAGTCATTGATTCAAAAAAAGAAAAAGAGAAAAAAAAAAGAACAGAAGCCATTTCTTATATTATAAGTAATTTTATATTTATTTAGAATAATATTTTTTTATGAGAAGAATAATATTTTTTTATTATGCTAAACTATTTAGAGTAAATATTGATCATTGAATATTTATGTACTTTGCGCACACAAGAATTTTTCCAGACCCACTTGTGTGGACCTATACATTAAAGAATCCAAATTAATAGTTAATAAGTTATTTCTGAAACACTTCACGCATTTTTTATACATATCAACAAGAATTTGATGTGTCATTTTTTTGAAGCATCATTTATAAATCACGCTAAGAAAACGGGTCAGTCTCGGTAATAAAATGTAAATCCTGAATCTTCTGGGACGAACTCGCGAGCGCTGTATAGAAAATGTGACAAACATACTAATAAGTAATAAAAAAGATTTCATTGCATAATTAAAAGATTATTTGGGATTCATCTTACAGAATGGTAGTGAAATTGATAGAAGTATTAGATGATGGTTAAAGTGAAGAAAAAGTTTAAGAGTTATTTGAGACAGTAAGATACCTATTAAATTTAAAGAGAAATTTTATCAAATTGCTATAAGGCTAGTAATGTTATATGATAGTGAATGTTGAGTTTTAAAAAGACAATAAGAGCATAAGATGAGTGAACTAAAAATGAAAATATTGAAATGGATGTATGATGTTACAAAAATAGATAAGATAAGAAATAATGTATATGAGAAAAAATTGGAATAGCACCTATCGAAGAGAAAATTATAAAAAATTATTTAAGATAGTTTGGGTATGTATAAAAAAAGAGAATGAGATGAGCTAATAAAGAGAATTGATTAATGGTTTGTAACGTTATTAAAAGTTATTGAGAAAGGTTAAGAAAGAAACTAAAAAAAATTATAAAGCATGACTTCTTAATACATAAATTTTTTTTGAAGAGATTGTGTTTTACAGTGCCGTTTCATATGATTTATGGAATTCATCCCACTTTTTAGAATACAACTAATGTTATTGATATTGTTTACGAGAAAAGTGCATTTAAAATTTTTCTTGATGATAAGCGAAATAGCCGTGCACGCATGACATAACCGCGGCGACTAAATTAACAAATAGGTGGTGAGCAAGCAAAAAGCACTTACGGATCTTTGACGCAGAAACTGGAGCGGCTGCCGATTTCCTCACTGAGAAGGGCGGTGAGATTGGAGATTCGAGAGTACACAAGCTGCGTAACGAGGGGAAGAACAGCTGGATTGCGGATCTGATCGTAGTCATCGACGTCCTGGCACTTTATTACACCGTACAAGCTCAGCAACCCCACAATGCCCAGCCACATGAAAGTCGCCAACAATTTCTTCGAGTTCGATTTTGACACGGACATGACGGAGAATGGAACAAGCGAACGAACGAGCGAGAGAGATCGACGGAGCTAATGATCGAGAAGCTTCCGTAGATCGAGAGATTTTGTGAGGGGAATGAGATATGGAGGATCAACATTTGAAGAGGTGTGAAGAATAAGAAGTGGTGGGACCCGTCAAGGAGACGAGGCCATCACGTTCGAACGAGTAACCACTAATCATGCCATGCACCTTCACTACTTCAGACAGTGCCTCCTTCCTCGCGTGCTTCTGAGTCTCCGCCTTTGCATGCACTAAAATATCTTCGATTTCTTTCTTTTTTTGACTTCTTTTATCTTAACAAAATTAATATGCAAGATTTTTCTTCTCCTACTAGAAATATAGGGTTGGACAAAATTACCTAACAAAGATAACAATAAGTGGCGGACCTAAGACCTCAAATTGGTGGGGGTGGTTGAGGTATATTTTTTCTAAAAAAAATAACAATTATAATTATGTGAAGCTAAACATATAAACATTAAAATTATATAATATATAGTATAATATTATGTATATATATATATATATTCACACATGTGCACACTCACATATACATCTTAATGGGAAAAAAAGGAATTTGTATGAAATGAATGAAATTTTGGGATCCAAAAATATGTTTGGTACCTAAAAAATGAAATGTGGATATAAATTTTGTTTGATATATGTGTTTGAATGATAAAAATAATGTTTTAAAATATTAAAGAATAAATATGTCATTGAAAAAAAATTACATCACATAAAAAACTTCCCTCATTCTTTTCTTTTTTCTTTTTCTCAGTTTTTTCATGGTTCTAAAACAAATGTCAGATACAAGACCCCATAGTCTCATCTCTCTTTCGTCTCAGTTTTCAATCACTCTCACACCATTTTTCTTCTCTTTATTGTCCTTACTATTTTTTCTTCTCTTTCTCTATTTTCTCTGTCACACTACTCTTCTTCAAAAATTGTAATATGAAATGAATCCACTATTGAAACTAAAATGGAAAATTCAGTACTGAAACACAAAGCTTTCAAAATAATCTCCTATAGTTTTACTAGAGAAACCCAATGTAGAAGAAAAACCCTTATACGTGTGCTTTTTCACTTTCTTTCTCTCTCTCATTCTTGGTATCCTCTCTATCTACTTCATCATTTTCTTTTATCAGTGGGTGCAAAGAAGGAAGAGAAATGGGGCATTAATTGTATCTACCATATATTTACATGCTATTTCAGAAAATGAGAGGGGGCATCTGTCCCCACTCAGTTATATGTAGGTCTGCCCCTAGTAACAATACAAAAGGTCTTTAACTTCTAATTTATATACATATAATACACATAATTACCGAAGCCACTTCGATGTGTTGCGCGTCTATCTCTCTCTTTTTAAATTAAAAAAAAAAAAAGAATGAGTCACACCATGTTCTTATGTATATCTCACTAATGTGAGGCTTAAAATTCCTCATGTATCAGTGAGACCCTAAACATGTTGGGGACCCCTAAACATGTTGGGTCCACTCTAACTTTGGTACATGCAAGAGATTATCTATCATTACTGATAAACTAGGTGTGTCCTAGTCCAATGTATGAGGTTTGAGAAACAATTGGCAATGCAAGCAGGTGTAAATTTATTTTATGGTAATAATATTGATTATATTGACATAGATATTGATATTTGATTATCTAATTAAAATTAAAATATAATAAAAATGTAATTTTTTAATAATATCATCTTATTGAGATAAGAAATTATAATTTAAGAAATAATTATATATTTATTACATTTTAATTAAAAACCAAATAAAAAATACAAAATTTTCGTCATATCGTTTTAGTTTAAATTGTGTTTTTTTTTTCAGCTAGTTTAAATTGCGTTTGAGTACAATAACAGGAAAAACTCGTCTAGGTGCCATATAAATCTAGTTTTCATTTTGAATGGCAGCAATTGCAACACCCAATGCTAAAAAGTAAAATTACCACGATTTAGTCAATGATTACTATTTCCAATATTTTAATGTTATCAGAATCGCATGGGATGTTAAACTGTATGAAGTATTGGTTCAAAATACAATTATTAAACTAGAGTCTAACAGGAATTGAGCAAATAGTGATTAAAGTAATAATTTTAAATAATATATAAAAAATAAAAGAAACTTAGGTACCCATCTTTAAGACTTTCTTAATTTTTTTCATAACTAAAGTTCCTAATTGACAATGAAATGAAATAGAACTATATATACTAAAAATCAAATTTAGTTAGCTTAACTAACTTTAAATATCTTAATTGCGTGAAGTATACAATGGTGCCCTATGTTTAAGACCAACAAAGCATATTTAGGGTGTGTTTGAATTAGATTATGTATAAGTGATTATGAGGACAAGTGATTATTCATAAGTGATTATGTTAAAAGTGATTTGTGTTTGGATATTTTTACCTCATAAGTGATTTTGAGAAAAGAAATGTGTTTGGATATTGGGATTTAAGTGATTATTGGGTGGATAATGAGAAGAAAAAATAAAATAAGTGATTATGGGAAGATAAGTGATTATCATAAGCTGAAAAAATCAGTTTCTTCTATAAGCATTTATTTGAGGTATAAGTGCTTATTGAAAAGTTGTTTGCGTTTGGCAACTCCACCACATAAGCACTTATGGATCCCCATAAGTGCTTATTTCTTGTATCCAAACAGGCTATTATATATATATCACATAAAAATAAGCAACTTTAATAATAACAATAAGATCAAATATAAATAAAGAAAAATTAAAAACATATTTAATAATAGATATTTTAAAACCTTGTAATAATTTCGATTTTTCCATATAAAAATTTATAAGGTTTAAGAAAAGGCTAAATAAATTTTAAATTGACTATCATGGGTAATTAGTAATAAATATTTTATTCATTAAAAATTAGCATTATTAATAAAATAAATAATGGCTCAAATGCATTTATTATGTTGAGGTCAAAATATTGTGTTTAATATTTGAATTTGTATTTGTATGAAATAATCAAATATATTTATATTGATTTGTGTTGATCATGGTGAGTACTTTTTTTTTAATATGGGAGTACTTTTTAAAATTGGAGCAGGCATTTTCTTTTGGTTAACTTTTGTTTTCTTGTCCGTAAAGTATTAAAAATTGGATCAATCATTTAACTAGTTAAGACACTGATTTTAGATTTATTTGTTTGACCGTGATACAACTGTTTGTTTAACCAATCAAAATAAATTTCTTCATTCAATCCCAAATATATGACACCTTACGGAAAGTTTTCATAATTCAAAATATAAATAACTTTTTTTATTAGTCTGTATGAGATAGATAATAATACCTTATATTTGAAGTTGGAGGGAATAATATTTTTTTAATTTCACATGTTAAATATTATATAAGAAGTGATATTTTATAAGATTAAATGTATATGATTTATAAGATGAAATTAAGTAAATTTTATATAGGAAAATTTGTAGAGATTATTAGTGTTTGGTAACAACTTAAAAAAATTACAATGGAGTTTATGTATAAAACTAATAGTTGAAAGCAAGATGAGGGAGGTTTGATGAATTTAAGTTCATATTGCTAAAGATCGACGTATCCAATCAAAAACCGAAATGAAAGAATATTGATGAATTTTATTTTCAAAAGATTATAATATGCTGTGAGTGAAGGCATGTATTTCAATGTAGGCAAAAAAAAAAAAAACATGTCTAAAAGAATGCATGTGACAAGGTTAGAGGACGTACGTGTGATGGAAGACGATGCAGGGAGTCCCACATCGCGGGAAGTGAGGCGTACGGCTCTATAAAAGGCAAGGGTGGATTGCTCTTTGGATATACATAATGGGCTGCGTGATCCAGTGGGCTAAAAAAATGAAGTCATTTCAAAGCCCATTGTTCAATTTTATTGGAACGATCCCTATCTGGTTTTGAAATCTGGTCTGATTTTTTTTACATTGCTTGTGACTTTTGGTTCTTGAGATGTGTGACTCACCTCTTTCCAATTCAATTCTCATAACACTTTGCCTCTGACTATCCATTTGAAAATTAAAATGAACTTTGAGTAATGATTTTTTCAACTGTTACTGTACTATAGTAGCAATGACAACCGCTGCAACGCTAAAATATTAACTGTCGCAAATTTGTTTATTAGCATTCTCTCAATTTGGTATTGAAATATCACTTTTTTAAAATTTAATTATCTATTTTGACAATTTTGCTCAACAATTTTAGATACTCATTTTTATATTAAAATTTAATCAGTAGTAAATATCATTCATTGTAGGAAGTCTAAAATGAGCTATATCATTCAAAGATAAAGAATAGTGCAATTCCCTACAAATTTTATTATATATATTGATGCATTAAAATTAAAAAAATTCTAAAAATTATCAAATCCAAGTTAATGGAGAATAAGAGAAGTGCAATAAACTTTCACAAAAATGATTAATCATTTTAAGGGGCTTAAAGCATATAATTTACAATTATGTGAACATAGCATTTGCGCCCTCAATTTTCTATGAATAATATAGATATTGAAAGCTAAAAAAAAGAATTACGTGTAGGAAAAAGAATTTCCTTCACATACACAACTAGATACAAATGAATGATACAAAAGAATTATACCTAAATCATTCAACTTCACTTCCTTCGAAGGGTTACCATAGAGATGAATGCAATTGCACGGCTAACTACTCCAAAAAGGATAAGGATCGATATGCACAAACTCCAATCAGAAAGATTGTAGTCGTTTCTCTCAAGGGCACCACAACGAGTTATAAGCCACACTTTATCATACCTGCCATGTAATTACAATAAAGATCAGTTTACAAACGGTTTACAAATTGTTGCTTCTGGACAGACCTCCCTTTGGGTTTGCAAGAAAAAAAAATGCGCTTAAACATCAGCTTTTTGCTCCATTAAAACATCGGCTTTATGTTTGGATGGGGATGATAGATGGGAAGGGAAAGTTTCATTAAAACATTTTCGGTTTGGCAAAAACATTATCTAAAATAAAATTTCACTTCCTTACTCTTTCCCTCCATTTTCGTTAATTCAAACAGAACCAACGAGAATACAACTCAAACCCACATTGGTGAACATGTAATCCCTACTTATTAACTAAGTTAATTCCTTTATTAATTACATCTATGAGCATATGGCAGGTTAACTTGCAGGTTGACTATGGTGCAGCTTGTGCATTACTTGAAACGTACTTTATGCATTGCATACCTTTCAGCATTAGCAATTACAAATGCCTGCAGAGCCCATTTCGTGTAGCACAAGTCAGCTATGCGCTTCATAAATTCACTTTCTCTCGGTTGTGTGGCAACCAGAGTCAAAACAACTGGAAGCAGT
This sequence comes from Adenanthera pavonina, assembly GCA_026686845.1. Classification (NCBI taxonomy): domain Eukaryota; kingdom Viridiplantae; phylum Streptophyta; class Magnoliopsida; order Fabales; family Fabaceae; genus Adenanthera; species Adenanthera pavonina. The sequence goes on along the minus strand of JAIVEN010000001.1, from coordinate 42,404,534 downwards.
ACCGACCACTGCAAATAAGAGATATGTCAGATAGAAATATATAGAAACGAGAGAATCATCGAAACAAAAATAATGAAATTTGAGGACTGATTATTAATTTTTTTGCCTCCTCTATTTTGTTAGAGATATTTATATCAGAGCCTCTATGACAAATGGTTTTGTCTTTGCAGCTCTCCCCCCCCCCCCCCTGCCTTTTTCCTCTCATTTAAAATTAAGTTTCAAGCCCAAAAAATTTTCAAGTAATATGTTAAGAACCATTTCAACCTAAAAGTGGCTTCATTACAATCTCTAACGTGTCCTCTCAGACAAAAGTCCTTTGTACTATTTTTTTTTTATCGTAGACAAGACACAAACTTGCTATACCTTTTGCTAAACATAATTTTGATTAAGAAAGTAGGGTGGAAAGGATTGAATGCTTGACTTGGTCTTAAGAGACTCTAATACCATGTCAAGAACTATTTTAACCAGAAGCTGAGTCTCAAGGATGGGTTTATTTTAATCTCTAACAAAACATGTAAAATATTATAAGAAAACTATTCATGAACTTTCATTACTTGAAGTAGTCCCTTGACAAAAACTTACCAATTGGGCAGCGCCAGGTTCAAAGACAATGGCCAAAGCATATCCTATGCCAGTCACACAATACACAAGGCCGAGTAGCACAACGTAATTATCAACAAATGTAGATCTTGGGTTGGTGAAGAAAAAGAACATAGACAGGTACACCACAGGCTTGATTACTGTATTAAAATGATCAATTGTGTCCTTAGAAAGAAAATAAGCCAGGCTGCTCATGCCTGAAGCACTTTCCCTCCAGTATTGTAATTTATCCAGAGAAAATGATCTCAAAGCTGCCATTTTGCATAGAAGAGCTGAAACCAACAATCATAACACTGTGAGGAACAAAAGTTTATAGTATGGGATCAGCTGGAGTTTAAAGCTATTATAAAAGTTATTGTTGGGCCTGTTTCTATCAACTTGAACTCAAACCCTTACGTCGTTTGGCTGTTTAACATAATATCAGAGGGTCACATTCCCAAGTGGTATGAAGTTAGATCCTTGCTGCCATGCTATGGATTTTAGGGATGGCAATTCGTAGTGTATTATGGTTCCCAAACCAATGCCGTGCAAAATGTTAAACCTATCATAGGACTCAGACATAGGAGGCTAACAAATTCAAGATCCAGCCCCATGGCTATTTATACATGATACAAACTGCCAAAGACTATTTTCAACAATAATATCCTTAAATATATCATTTAAAACATCATAAATTGCCTTCAACCACATCCTAAACACAACTACCAGCCCATAAGAATTAGAACTTGTACGTCTTCAATGAAATGCTAGTCAAATACAGATACACACGTGCATGCAGCGTGCATAAATATATACATATACTATAAGTATGAGGTGAGCTGAATTCTAGATATGAAGACTGGAGCTATAAATAATATAGGGAAGGTTTGGCAGCAATGGCATGGAAAGCTAAACTTTTTGAGTATTATTCAACCACGGCAATACTAAATTATCAACTTGTGACAGATTTCACACAGGGTTCATTTTTCCTTTCTCACCTTTTACTTTTTCCCCCTTTTTGATAGACAAATTGATGGGCTGGACAAGAGATGGGAGCGAGTTTATTATAGGAAGAGAACTAGGAAGAGAGATATGAGGAGAAGCCCAACCCAAGCCCAAAATACTCAAGAGAAAGAGTTAGAAGCGGGAGGGCAGAAAGGTCAACACAGAGGAGATACAATTCTGTTTGACAGTGTCAGGAATGAAGGACATAAAATGGAGGGGCGTAATGGTGGTAGGGGAGTGAAGATTGTTTCAGGAAGGGAGAGCACCCAGGTCTCGAATTCTAGGTAGAGGGGGGGAATGGTTCTTCTATTCTTCCATTGTTTCTTTATTTAGTGTGAGCTTTTCTTCATTTCCATTTGACCTTTGAGAGTGATATTATCCGTGAGAGGGCTCGTTTTCTAGTGATTATTGTTGTATTGCTTTGGCTGTTGTGCTAATTTGCTTAAAGAGAATTCCAGTTTGCTTGGACAGTGGTATTAGAGCGAGCCGGTCTGGGCATGGTCAACACTTGCATGGAGAACAGAGTCGAAGGGATAGAGCGATCAATGGAGGAGGTTCAGAGGAAACAGGACCGATCGTCGGAAGAGATTGGTACTATGAGAAAAACGATAGAGCAGATCTTACAGGAGTTGGCAGAGTTCAAAACTGTCTTTCAGACAACTTAGGTGGGGAGAAATAGGAGAGATGAGGCAAAAGAGTCATGAGGAGGTGGAAGTGAGCCTCGTGAAGAAGAGCAAAATAAGCATAGGGAAGAGCATAGAGAGCCATAAGTTGTTAGGAGCACACCTGAGGAGAATCCGGTAGCACAAAATGATGCCACCAAATTCCAAAGGTTGGAACTTCCCTTGTTCGCTGGAGAGGACCCTCTATGGTGGCTATTCAAAGTAGAAAGGTATTTCACTGTTAATGGGATCACCGAGGAAAAAAAATCGATACTGTAGCCATGAGTTTAGAAGGGAAAGCACTGACATGGTTTCAGTGGTTGGAGACCCAATCACCTGTGAAGACTTGGAAGGACTTCAAGCGAGAAGTCGTTGACCGGTTCCATTGCCTCCAACAAGGCAATGAATATGAGCAATTGATGGGATTGAAACAGGACACCACTGTGGCTGAATTTCGTGAGAAGTTCGAATTGCTCACTTCACCGTTGGCAGACATTCGTGAAGAGGTTCTCATGGGAGCTTTTAAAATTGGCCTTGCCGAAGAGATAAGGGCGGAAGTACGTCTGATGCAACCCCAATCCCTTGAGCAACTCATGGACTACGCTTTACAGGTGGAAAGGAAGAATTCGGTCCTCAAGAAGATCCGGGAAGAGAGAAAGTCCAAGGTCACTAAGCCAGTAGGGCCGGGTCGCTGGTCCGAGGCCAAACCCGTTAACGCCTAAATTTAATTGGAGTGATCCAAATCGCCTAGAAATGACCCGAAGCAAAATAGGAACCTTCGACATGAAATCGGCGTCCGCAAGAGGAACAGGGGAAACGAATAGTAGCAACGTCACACCCAGGAAGCGGCTCTCGGAGGTTGAAATTAACAGCAAGCTTGAGTTAGGGTTATGTTTCGAGGAGAAATTTAGCCCAAATCACAAGTGTAAAAATAAGCAATTCCAGATGATCTTGCTAGATGAAGACGAACTGGCAGAAGTGAATGAGCTTGAGGATGAAGAAAAGGGAAGGGAGACTGAAGTGAAGGAATGACCTCTATGAAATTGTCTCTAGCAACCCTCGTGGGAATCATTGGGCAAAAGATGTTGAAATTGAGAGGCTATGCTTTCAGGGAGAAGGTGGTGGTACTCATAGATTGTGGTGCAACCAATAATTTTGTAGCCTATTCCCTCGTTCAAAAGCTTCATATTCCTACTCGAAGGGTGAAGAAGTACTCGGTCACAGTAGGTGATGGAAGGAAGATATTCTCTGACTTGCAGTGCCTTATGATCATTGTGAATCCTCAAGGGTGGGAAATTGCTTAGACTTTCTATCCCTTCAACTTAGGAAATGTTGATTTGGTTCTAGGAGTTGAATGGCTTAAGTCCCTGGGAGAAACTCATGTCAATTGGAAACAGATGTATATGAAGGTGAAGGTAGAAGGACGATGGGTCTGTTTACGTGGTGATCTGGCTCTCACTCAGGCACACGTCTTGTTGAAGGCCATCAAGAAGTCCATCGTAGCAGAGAAAATTGGGTACCTGATAGAATTATCAGCAATGGAAGCATCAGCAGAAACATTAGAAGCAAGGGGGGAGGGGGAAATCAAAAGTCTACTTAAGGGTTTCCCTAAAGTATGTGAACCGATAAAAGGGCCACCACCCAAGAGGAATCAAGATCACGCCATCTCAATTAAGGAAGGGGCACAACCTGTGAATATCCGGCCGTATAGATACAGCCATACACAGAAAGCTGAGATAGAGAAGCTGATTAAGGAGATGCTAATGGCTGGGATAATACAGCCAAGTACCAGCCCCTATTCGAGTCCGTGTTGTTGGTAAAAAAGAAAGATGAGAGCTAGAGGTTCTGCGTGGATTATAGAGCTCTCAATAAAATTACCATACCTGATAAATACTCAATCCCCGCCATTGATGAACCACTGGATGAACTTGAAGGTGCAGCAGTATTTTCGAAGTTGGATCTTGATACCACCAGATACGAATCAAAGAGGGTGATGAGCCAAAAACCGCTTTTCGCACCCATTATGGCCATTATGAATTCAAGGTGATGCCCTTCGGCTTAAAAAATGCTCCCTCCACTTTTCAGTCCCTTATGAACGACATATTCAGAGCTTATCTCAAGAAATTTATAATTGTATTTTTTGATAATATATTGGTGTATAGCAAGGATAAGGAAACATACATGGCTCACTTGAGGATAACCTTGGAAGTGTTGAGGCAAAACCAGCTAGTAATCAACCCCAAGAAATGCATTTTTGGCCAATCAAAAATTGAGAACCTCGGGCATATAATATCAGCTGGGGGAGTGTAGGCTGACCCTTTGAAAATTACAGCTATGGTGGACTGGCCAGGGCCTTGAAATTTGAAGGCTCTAAGGGGCTTCCTCGCGTTGATGGGATACTACCGAAAATTTGTTAAAGGATATGGGAAGATTGCTGCTCCACTAACTCAACTGCTTAAAAAAGAGGCTTTCAAGTGGAATGATAAAGCACAACAAGCCTTCGAGGAACTTAAGGAAGCCATGACTTCTATACTAGTACTAGCTACACCCAACTTTAATGAGCCTTTTGATCTCAAAACCGATGCTTCGGGGAGGGGAATTGGGGCAGTGTTGATGTAGAAACGACAACCCATTGCCTATTTCAGTCAACAATTATCTGAAAAAAATCAACAGTCTATGAAAGGGAATTGATGGCGATAGTTTTGGTGGTTAGAAAATGGCGTCACTACCTTGATAGTAAGCCCTTCATCATTCAAACTGACCAGAAGGCTCTAAAATATTTACTAAAGCAAAGGATCATTGATCCCAATCAAAAGAAATGGGTCTCCAAGTTGATGGGGTACAAATTCGAAGTTCATAATAAGCCAGGTAAGGATAATAGAAAGGTAGACGCTCTATCAAGAAGAGGTACAAAATTGGAATTACAAGCCATTACTATGTGGCAATTCGATGGGACTCAAGAATTGGAAGCTGAGATTGAGAGATGAAAGGCTCAAATCCATTAAACAACGGGTGATCAAAAGAGAGGATGTTCCAAAGGGGTTCACAATGCAGAAAGGGGTGCTGTACTTCGAAGGGAGATTGGTAATGCCAAGGAACTCAACTAGAACTCAGAGTTTAATCAGAGTTCCATGACTCGCCAATGGGAGGCCATTTGGGGCAATTGCGGACTTACAAGAAGTTGGCAGCTATAGTGTATTGGGAAGGGATGAGGAAAGATATACAAGAATACATAGCAACATGTGAAGTGTGTCAGCGCAACAAATATGAAGCGATCAACCCAGCTAGATTGCTTCAAGCCCTCCTTATCCCCAAGGCTGTGTGGGAGAACATCAGCAAGGATTTTGTGGGAGGCCTACCTAAGAGTAACAGGTATGACACTATCCTAGTTGTTGTTGATAGACTCACAAAATATGGCCATTTCATACCTCTTTCGCATCCATATCATGCCAAAGAAGCAGTTGAGATATTCGTGAAGGAAGTGATCAAATTACATGGATTTCCAAGCTCTATTGTGTCTGACCGTGACAGAGTCTTTATTAGCCAATTTTGGAAGGAATTATTTCATATGGCTAGCACAACTCTGAAATTTAGTACAGCTTATCACCTCGAGATCCGCCTATCCTCTTAAAGTGGAAGGACAAAGTGTCAAAAGTGCAAGGGGTGGATGAATAGATTGAAGAAAGAAACCTAATTTTACAGGAGTTACAGGAGCATCTAGAACAAGCCCAAGCTCGTATGAAGCACCAAGCCAACAAACATAGGCGAGATGTTGAATTCATGCTGGGAGATTCAGTATATTTGAAACTAAAACCATACTGATTCAAATCCCTTGCTAGGAACCCAATGAGAAGCTTGCTCCCCGCTATTATGGGCCCTATAAAATTATTGAAAAGCTGAGTAAGGTAGCATACAGGATAGAATTGCCCCCTATAGCCAGAATACATAATACGTTTCACATTTCACAGCTGAAAAGAGCTCTAAAGGGTCCTACACAGGTGCAGCCCCTACCCCAGGGGCTCACCGAAGAGATGGAACTCCAAGTATACCCTGAAGCTCTCAAGCAAGTTAGAACAAATCCATGAGGACAAGTACAAATCCTGGTGAAGTGGAAAGAGTTACCTGATTTTGAGAGCACATGGGAGGACCCGGCAATCATTCACACTCAATTCCCTAACTTCCACCTTGAGGACAAGGTGTTACTTGTAGAGGGACGAAATGATGGGTTGGACAAGAAATGGGGGCGAGTTTATTGTAGGAAGAGAATTAGGAAGAGAGATATGAGGAGGAGAAGCCCAGCCCAAGCCCAAAATACTCAAGAGAAAGAGTTAGAAGCGGGAGGGCAGAATGGTTAGCACAGAGGAGATACGATTCTGTTTGATAGTGTCAGGAATGAAGGACATAAAATGGAGGGGCGTAATGGTGGTAGGGGAGCGAAGATTGTTTCAGGAAGGGAGAGCACCTAGGTCTCGAATCCTAAGTGGAGGGAGGGAATGATTCTTTTATTCTTCCCCTGTTTCTTTGTTTAGTATGAGCTTTTCTTCATTTCCATTTGACCTTTGAGAATGATTTTATCTGTGAGAGAGCTTGTTTTCCAGTAATTACTGTTGTATTGCTTTGGCTGTTACACTAATTTGCTTAAAGAGAATTCCAGTTTGCTTGGAGCCCTAACACAAATTTATTGTCAATGTAGATGTAGAGTTTCCTAAGAACCATCCTTGAGGCTCAGACAGAGAGTTGAATTCAAATTTCATCACACAGGGTCTAGGATTTTAAGAACCAATCGTAACTAATTAATTTCCACACACAAAGTCAACTCAACCATACAGCAAATGTTATAAAAAGAAAAATAGTAGATAAGATATCCATTATACTTACAAGCAGCAATCACAGTATATGTGTATCCTGCTGCACCAAGTGACTGATCCCTCATTTTGATAATTGATCCTAGGCAGGCTCCAGCAAGTAATAAAATCAGATAGTCTATGGCTTGCACTTTGGCATCCCTAAGCCGCTGCTTAGCAACTCTGGAATAGGAAGTGCAGGGAGATAATATTATTCACAACGAACAGAAAAGTTTGCAGAAAGGATATAGTATTTATTTGTCTATATCATGGGTTACAAACACTGACACCACAATGAAGGACTTCTGATACATGTCTGACATGAATATAAACGTGTCTCAATAAAAAAATATATATATATATATATTTTTTTTTTTTCAGCTCAAACACAACTTGGATAATTTGAATAATATACTTCAACATCTTTTGATTAAGTAAACTCTCTTACAAATAACATGTATGGTGCTTAGAATCTAGAATGATATCAGTTGTGTTTTCTATGCAAGTAGTTGAATGAAAATTGTCAAATATAAGACTTAAGTAATGTTTAGATGCAAGATAAAAAATTGATTTCGTTACCTTGAAAGGAAGAACTTATATTGTGAGAGTAGACCAGGAGTTCTCCGATTTGATAAATCCTTGGACTTTAAAAAATTTAGTCTTAACTTCTCTTGATGCATCTCTATGTTACCCTTCACATCTTTCCATAACTCTCCAGTGAAGGATTGTTCCTCATTAACAGCAACATCATTATTGGTTTCATTAACTGGATTTAACAGCCTGGGGGACATGTTATTCTTTTGCATATCAGGAGGTACTGAGTAACCATTGCAAAGCATCCATCTAACCGTGAGCTCATCATATTTCACTCCTGAGCTTCCACTAGGTTTTATCACTCCCTCCAAAATGTCAATAAAGTAGTCTGGAGGATTAATACGCTCAGGGATTAAGATCCCAAGGCCTGCAAAGTATTCTTCAACTTTATTGACAGGTCCATGGTAGACAGTAAGACCACCTTTTGCCAGGAGTACCAGATCATCAAACATCTTGAACAATGCATGGCTGAAGCAGAAAGATTAATTGTTAAATAATAGGGGGAAAAGCCCTACTAGCATTGCATTCAAATTCTACCATTCAATCAAGTATGAATTTTCATAATGAGATTGGCAACATAGTTACACCAATGTAATGCACAAGGGTTAACAATAGTTGAAAATCCCATTGACTAATGAAGAAAAGGGAGCAAGGGTTTAAATACTAAATAACTCTGCTGGTCCAGATGACTTATGCTAACTCTCCCTAGCCACTTGACTTTGGTGGCATCAAACATGATTGGATTTCACTCCATCTTTTGCTGACTGAAATAATGCACATTCGGAGTGTCAAGATGACAAATGGTTGGCTCTATCAGCAAAATTTAACAACCCACTAATAGAAGTTTGAGGATAGGGATCAAATTAAAATTACCAAAACTATAAGGACTTACTTACAAACATTTAAACTAATGAACCAAATTCATAATTGAGTGAAACTTTGAGGAACAATAGAGTAATTTAACCAAATTGATTTAATTTTATTTAATGCAGACAACAGATCTGCTACATGAAATTTAGGTAATACAAGAAACAAGCATAATGCATTAGCAATTATGTATAATGTAAAGAAAGAGTTCCCTTCTGGCCAGTCAGAATTTTCAATACATTGAGATATCAGAGTTTTGATATGATGAGACATATGGGCACTTTTTACATTATGCAGAATTGTGAACATGTAAGTTACCTAGGTTGGTGAACTACCATGCAGACATTCACCCCTTCAAGAGCTTCACGTCGAAGTGCTCTAAGAAGTAACTGAGACGATGCACTATCCAAGCCTGATGTGGGTTCATCCAGGATTAATAGTGAGGGTTCCATAACCATTTCCAATCCAACATTCACTCGCTTCCTTTGGCCTCCAGATATCCCTCGCTTTTCTACTGTTCCAACCAGGGAATTTCGCACAGAGTGAAGTCCCAAGAATTCAATAACTCTTTCAACAACCACTACTTTATCCTCTTTTGGAAATTTAGCAGAGAGCCTTTTTCATTATTGAGAGGGGAAAGGAAAAAAAGAGAAACATTTTAGCAGAGAAATGAACTGACAAATCATGCACTAATTGAAACTCCAAAAAAGAAAAGCAGAGCAAATATAAATCTTGATATTGATAATTAAATCAATGACCTAAAGCTAACTTTGTTTAGATCGGTCGGTGTTTATTAAAAGTATGCACATAAAAGTTGTGGTATTTATCATTAATTTCCTGCAGTTTTTTTCAGTTTTGTCAATGGTGGCTGCCATGGGGGAATGGCACGTCAGTTTTGGGGGCTTCCCACTATAAAACCCCCTAAGGCATGGAGGGAGCTATGGCTGTGGCCAACATCATCTATGGTGTTTTAGGGGCTTGCTGCCACACACCATCAACAACACTGTTTGCCATTGGATGAACCATCTTATCAGCTCCACAGTCATTCCTAAATTTATTACAATATTCTTAGTCAAGGCTTCAGAAGTTATGTATATATTTTAAAGACCTGAGATGGAGTATTCAGCAAGAATAGCCTCTCTTCACGTGGGGTATAACACTAGAAACCTTCTACACCTAATGTCCTCAAGGATCTGGGATTAATTATGAAGGCCTCCTGGCTCTGCACCAGTAAATTTCCTGATTCTACCATTACAAAGGACATTGGACACAGCAATCAGCTCTCTAAAATTAAGAGTGTGTATGTATATATATATATATGAATGCAACTTAGAGGTTTTAAATGCATAACCATTTGCCCTTACCTGCAATTTGCACTGAACCAGAGATTCTCTTCCACTGTCAGGTTTCCATGAACAATATCATCTTGTGGCACAAAACCAATAATTTTCTTATATGAGTGGATTGATTCATTCTTTCCATTTATAAGTATTAAACCACTCTTCTTGCATCCAAGTGCTTTTCCTGCAATTGCTGAAAGAAATGTTGTTTTACCAGCCCCTGAAGGGCCCATGACAGCAGTAATACGACCTGGTTTTATGTTCCCAGTAACACATCGCAGTATATACTTGTTTTGTGATTTTAAAGTAAGACTCAAATCTTTGAAAGAAATCTCAATCAGAGGTCTTTTTCTTCGTTCAGGGTTGGAAGCCAAACTAATTACTCCTGAGAAGGTAAGATTCTTGTATTCTTGTTGCTGAGCCTTCTCTTTCTCAAGCTGAGAATATGCATGCCTAAATATCTTACTACGGGCATGAAGTTTTTTTCCTTTCGAATTATTCCCAGTAACAATCCTATGTCCATATTCCATATCAAAACCACCATCAACAATAGGTTCACTTTCAATTTCATGGCCAGTTTCTATCTGATTTCTGAAATCCAAAGTTGCTCTTGAAGTGTTAGAAGGTAAAGGCGATAACAAATCATCATCTGTCTCAGGTATCTCTTGATTTAAAATCTGAAATTCTTCTGAGTGAGCTTCATTCTTTCGGCAAGAAAATGAGAAAGACAAATGAGATTGAAGCCTGCTAGCATGCTTCATAATAGCATCTTTAGCATCTTTCCACCTTCTACGTGCTTGTGCTGAGCTCTTTACACTTCTAGCAGCTGCATCTCTTGATTTGGCTCTCCGTCTTTCCCTAATTGAAAGGACTTGATCAGAGCAGCTGTAAATAATGAGTAGCAAAGTACTCAAACCAACCTGCATAAGCAGTTGAACAATGTCAACTTTCACTGGTATGCACTCAGTTCCTCGAGGGTCTGAGTAAAGTTTTTCTTATTGGACATCTGGTTTGGAAGTGATCAACTTACTATGAACATGATTCCATAAAGATGAAGGTTCTGACTTTCGGTGCCTGATTTACATGATACCAAATTGTAGCAGCCTGCAAGATAATCAGTAAACAACATATGCATGTGCAAGTATGAAAGAATTAAAAGCAGCACAACATACAAATGAAACACAACTTACAAATGAAATAATTCACAGTTGTCATTTAAACTTACGTTTCTCAGATGTAGACCCCATCCTACAGTAATATCTGAGATATGACCAAAAGAAAATAAAAGACATCAGAAGAAAGAAAATGGAGGAGAAGTTTTCATGAACAATTATCAAAGCAGACTGGAGAAAATAATGCATCAAATCTTCAGGACCATTTAGGCAATACAAATAGGGGCAGACACTTCTCTGCCCCCATTCCCATGTCAAAGGACTCTGCTTTGGTGGGGTGGGATAGCAGAATTTTTTTTTTTTGACCAACGGGGGCAGAATAATGATTCCCTTCATATCTATGCTGGTCCAAATTTCTTCCACAACATATCAATGAGACCATTACTGGAAATGTCAATCAACTATGATGATAAATAGTAACCAAATGTCCAGGAAAAGGGTAATACCCATTGCTGCAAGATAACTTTTTGGTGGGTGAAGGGCAATAGGAGCCTGCTGGACAAAATATTTCTTCGCTGTTATCAGCATCAGCCCAAATATTTGCTCCTCCACATGTATGGTTTGGCTGGTTTGTTGGTAGTCGGTACTGATATCTGGATCAATATATTATACATTACTTTTCTGCACCATAAATAATTGATTATTGTCAAATAACAGAAACAGAGCAAGAATCAGAACTCACGGTTCGCATAAACCACTTGTTTGATTCAGTGTTGCTAGAGGGCAATAGGAACCCAATGGACAAGCTTCAAGATTAATACATCCAGTGCCCAAAAAAGGAAGCGTTAGAGACAGCTTTTAACATGGGAAAACAAAACTTATCAAGAAAATGTTACTAGGCTTCGTATTTAATGATTTGTACAGACTCTTCAGAGCAGGAAATAGTGAATGATCCGATTTCCAAATGTCAAGACTTTATATGACATAAGCCAAAGAATATTTTGGACTTTTCTAATTAGCAGCTGACACAGCAAGGCAACAGTTAAGGTTAATGAAAACGAAAATAATGACTACCACAGAAGACACTTCCTGTCATCTTTGAAAATGAAAGTATTGCAAAGATCTGAGACACTTACGTATCATGCAGGTAAGACCCTGTGGACAGAAGAAGCCCTCACAACATGCCTGGCAGTTTGTAGTTCTTGCTGGGATATCCTGTGAAGTTCTAAGGTCAACCTGCTGATCTGAGTCAGTACCACATGCCCATCCAGGCTCACAACCAGAAACCCATGAAGTTAAATTGCAGTTCCTGTTAGGCCTCAAGTAACTGGTACTTCCAATTTTTTCAGTTAAACTTATAAAATAAGACTTCACTTCTGCTACTGTACAGAAACGTCGTGTAATATCACCTATTAAATTATTAGAGACATCAGACACCAGAAGGCACATCACCACAACATACAAGAAATAAACTAGTAGAGAAATAGAGAGCCCCGTAAATTGAAAAGCACGATGTTATTTAGATTTTTGGCACCTCATGGTTTTGCAGAAGGATGTGGAGGTTACAAGAACAATGAGGGGGCAATATAATCACGCATATAACTTGCCTGGGATGAAGTATGGTGGTGGATTAACAATAATTATAGCCCATTAATGAGCAGTGTGAAACCATGACAATAACAGCATCATTTAGATAGTAACGGCTTATTATCTTTGGTTTTCCAAACAAAAAGGAAACATAACATTTTAAACTTACCCCTAACAACAAGATCCTAAAACCTTAAATTCTTCTGTTTCTTAATGACAAATTATGGCATTCGTGAAATTAACTCCACCACTAGACCCACTACTTATCAATCAACTGGAAAAAACTGCGTAACTTTTATCTTAACGGTAAAAACCTCACATTTGGTTGCAAATGGCCGGAAACAGAAATTTAAAAAATAAATAAATAAACAGAAAAGCTGGAAGACATGTTATTCATTGTGCATTATATTCTTTAAAACTAACGTACGCAAGAATTGATATTTACTTTCTTAGTAAAACTGCTCATACCTTGTTTCTGAATGCAAGAAGTCAAGAAGCTCAAATCAGAAGAAAAGTTAAATGCCTTGTTCCATTCAGCTTCCCTAAAATAGCAAAAGTAGGATTCAGAATTAAAAGTCTATAGTACATGACTCTTGGGTTTTGGTGGCATCTAATGTGAAGTATATACAGCCATTAAGTGCTTATCTGTCACTAAATCATGAGCAACATGCCACTTGAAGTAGTCATAACGCCACATGTTAAGGGTGACAATTTGATACTTAATGGCCACTTCTTGTTATGCCCCAAGACCCATTACATGAGGTTTGTCTTGAAAACAAGATACTCTTAAGAAGATCGAAACAAGATGTTCAAACCTAAGGAAGCAAACTAAAATAATGTTTATACTTTGAGAACGAAAATGTCAGTTCGTTCTATTGTTTATCTTTTTAAAATTATTACAAGTGCAGGGTTTAACTCACGGGTCTTTGACGCAGAAGCTAGACTGGCGTTTGATTTCCTGGCTGAGATCTCTGGTAAGATTGGAGAGCTGGTCATTCACAAGCTGTGTCACAAACGGAAGAGCAGCAGAAGAACCACCGAATTGATTGAAGCCACTGTCAACTTGGCACCGAACCAAACTCAAGAACCCCAAAACCACAATTGCAAACCATTGCCATAGCATTCTGTTGCAGAACCTAGAAGAAGAGGAAGAAGCTTTAAGACTCGTTTTGAACATTTCAAAGCAGAAGCAAATAGGGTTCTCGGGATCAGTTCATGAGAGAGCAGAAGCAGTAATGTTTGGGAATCCGGAATGGGGTCTCTGAAAGATTGAAACTTTGAATGTAAGATTGGAGATTCCGAGGTTGGAGTTTGCAGACAAGTTGAAGCGAGGAAGACCAGAGGATTAAGAAGGATTTGGGGACGATTTGAAGAGTTGATGGCAGAGTAGGACCCACAAGAGAAAGACGCAGCCAGGACCGTTTTCATAAAACGACAGCCAGAAAAGATCTTCAGCTCAGCTTGAATGGCAAATGTCATCCATTAAACTCTGAATCTGACAAGACGATATAAAAATTCAAGTTTACGCATACAAAGTTGGCGGCCTCGTGGACGCGGACAAGGCCTTTGTGCGCGAAAACGCGGGAATTGAGTGTCTTTTGACCTCTTCGACTCTGTTATTATACCAAGAAAGGTCAAATATTTTTACCAAAATTGAAAACTTAACAGCATATAGTAGTAAATTGTAGTAGCAAGTGTCAAGTATAAAAAATCTTTGGTCCAAGAAAAAAAGTAAATATAAAAATCCAACCTAAGACTTAATATTTTCAAATTTCTAAAAAAGTAAAATATAACATAAAAATAACCTCTTAATTTCGATTACACAGACATCAAAACTATGATGCATATATGCATAATATCCATCTATTAATATATTTTATTTGAAAATATATAATATCCTTAATTTTGTTGATCTAATATATATATATAAAAGAAAGTCGTTGTTTCTGTTAGAATACAAAATATATATATGTACCATTTATTATATTCTTATTATTATTATTATTTAATAAGAATGATTTATCATTAGTTCATTTAAAAATACAATTAATATTCCTCTTTTACGAAACTTCTTTTTATATTTTATTTTATTGTACGTATCTAAAGACTAAGTCGTGCAATTATATAAATATATATATATATATATTCTTTTTCTTTTTCTTTTTTTTCCTTTGAACCTTGTCAATTGTCATGATAGAAATTTCCTGGCGCCCGCCGTGACATATCACGATTTCCGTGTACGCAAGTGTCTTTTTATTTTTTATTTTTTTGGCCAAAGTACGTAAGTGTCAAATACAAATATAAAGTTATGTAATTTTACTTACGGTTATTTGTTTCTACCTATAAAGTAGTATATAATTACGCGGATCTTCTTTAAAATCATAAATAATAATGCATAATAGATAATAACTTCAATATTTATGTTTAACCATCATATTATATTAATTTTTTAAATTGACAATAGGAATACATAATTATAGTTAACATAACTAATCTTATTATGTTACACATCAATTTTAAAAGTTAATCATTAAAATAAATTACTTATCTAAATTAAAAAAATAAAATTAAGTATTAAATTAAATAAACAATAACATACATAAGGTATGTAATAAAACTTATTCAAATAAGTTATTGAATATTTCTCTATACATAACATTAAAAATTATATCTTTTGCTTGATCTCTTCATCAAGAATTAATATCTTCAAACATTTTCTACTACATACATGAAATAAGGTAATATACAACTAACCATGCATAAATATAAGCTTAAGCAACTTACATGAAATTTTTAAAAAGTTTTAATTTTTAAAATAAATTATTTAATTAAATCCAAATTGCTCCCTCCATCCCATATTATAAAACAGCATAAAAAGTTTTTCTTGTCACATAATATAAAGCAATATATAGTAATTTATCATTTTTACCCCTCATTTATTGTATTATTAATATTGTAACTTATACTATATTTAATTAAATGAGTAGAATTAATAAAGATAAAATTGAAAATTTTGATTTTTTTATAAGTTAAAAAATGTAATAAAAATTTCCTAATATACATAAAATCCCTTCCATTATCTTATAATATGAGACGGAGCAAATAACCCTTACAATTGCATATATTGAATTTTCAGCTTATATGTTACCACCTAACAATGATCAAATATTCAAATTATTTAGTATACATTGTATAATATTTAGGAACTGAATATAAAATAGACAACAATATATAGGATACATGTAATAAACCTAATTACATAATTTGTGGAATATTTCTATATATATAATATTAGAGGTTTATCTTTTGTGTGATCATCCTCATTAATAATCAAAATTGCTATAACAATCGAAATTGCTAGGACCTAATGTCCAGATTCCAGTATGTCATGAGTGTATTCTTTATTATTAATTATCAACTCAAGCACATGGCATGCTCTAAAAAAATAACTATATACGTTATTAGCCATTCTAATATCCTTATAGGAAGTATAATATTTTCAAAGCAGAATTTGTTTACCATAACATTTTGATAGTTTTAAATCTATATCTTACGTGTAGTGGATTAAATTATTTAACTTGTTCGGCCTGTAGTTTATAATTGGTTTACTTGGTCAATTAGTTGACATATGATCTGTGATGGATCAAATTATTTAATTAATTCAACTCGTAATTTATAAAAGGTACATATGTTCAATTAACATGTTAACTCGTTCAATCCATAATTTATATTCAACCTATGACCGATAGCAGATTAAATTATTTAATTCCTTCAATACATAATTTATAATAAATTCATCAGTTCAATCCATGACTCATGGTGGATTAAATTATTTAACTCATTTAACCCATGCCCAATGAAAACCTAATGTAATTTCCCGAGACTGATGTGGATCCCACGAGAAATTTGTCTCGAGAATCCAAAAAATATAGAAGACAATAACACGGAAGCTTGATTCAAACGAGTTGATTGAACTAAGATCTAATGAAAACCTATCTTAAAGAAATCTAGTTTTAAGAGACGTCACAAGAGTAGATCACTCTCTTAATAAGTCGGTGTATTCTAAGAAAAACACAAAAAACTAGTAATACCTCATTAATTAGGAAAATTAATTATGAATTACTTAATTAATCTAATCTAAAATGTTACAATGGATGACCAAATAGAGAAATAAAATACTAATTCCTACTAGCACTCATAACTTAATTAGATAAATATAAACTTTATCTAATAAACTTTATATAATTGAGTTCAAAATAAATTAATTTATTTCTAATTTTATGATTGATTCCTTAGAAAATACAAATAGGAAATTACAAATTATTTATCTTAATCCTAATAAATTCAAAAAGAGATAAAATAAAAATAATTCAAACTAAATTTGAAAAACTTAAAATAAAATCTAAAATTATCCTAAAATTAATTCTAGGTGGGTTGGACCACTTCTTCTAACTAAACCTCTCCT
Organism: Adenanthera pavonina; assembly: GCA_026686845.1. NCBI lineage: Eukaryota > Viridiplantae > Streptophyta > Magnoliopsida > Fabales > Fabaceae > Adenanthera > Adenanthera pavonina. The sequence goes on along the minus strand of JAIVEN010000001.1, from coordinate 42,387,479 downwards.
AGATCATGAGTTTCGATCAGAATTATAATCATTTTATGTTAAACTTTTAAACTTGGGCTACTCTAAAGCTAAGTCTTCCATTTGAGATGGATCACTATTCCTTTCTTGAAAAAGAGTCATCTTCAACTCTTCAAGATGCTTTTGCAATCTAGGAGAATCATCGAGATCAAAAGTTTTCTTTTTCAACCATCTTGATCATAGATGATAAGTATACAAAATTGAAATATGAAAATCATTGAAATTTTGTAAAAAGAAAATAACAAAACTAGACAAAAAAGAGTTAAATTTGTTAGTAAAAACTCTCTTAGCCACTCTTTCTCTCAAAGAACTCATAATTCTTTTAGACTTTTCACTCTTAACTTCATTATTGCTCTCTCTCTTTTTTCTCTTTTCTCATTTTATCTTTCTCTTTTACACTCTTCTCTCAATTTTCTTTTAATTTATTTGCTTTTCTCTTTTTATATTTTTCCTGCACTTTCTTTTTACCACTCTTATTTTTCTCACTTTGATTTCTCCACTCAAGCTCATCTTTTATTTTCACTCGAGCCAATGATTCATAGGCTTTGTCCAATGCAAGGGAACAATTATTAGCATGCCCATCAAATATCCACAGATATCCAACTACCATATCCACATGCTCAACTTCATTACAATCATTATTTTCCAATTGTGTCACCTCATTACTCTTAACTTGCATATTAGAAGTACAATTAGAAATAACAAAGCTATCTATCACATTATTAGCAACTTCTAGAACACTTTTCTCCTCTAAAGATGAAATCATCTTGTTTAATCCCATTAGCATTGTCAACAACATTTTCTATTTTGGGATCCTCAAGTGTATCACGTTCCAAATTACAAGGAGCATCATCAACACAAGGAATTTGGGTGGTAGAAATACCTTTTGATGTAGCTGATTCTCTTGTTTCAACATTCATTATAGATGCTGTAGAAGTCATATCCTCTATTTGATCTTTTTACTTATATATGAGGCTCACATGAATCTAGAGTCAAGCTCTGCACCATGGGAGATTTCATCGCAGCAACATATTTAGTTTTTTATCATAGAATTGTTGGGAAGATATGCATAGTGGAAGTAGTATGATGCATACTTTTGCTTCATAATAAATTTCATGTTATTCTGTGTACAATGGCTTCCTTGACTAACACACTTCTTTTCCAATCATTCCCAAGAAACTTTACTTCTACATTTCAAATGAAGGGTGGCTAGTTGTACTTTCTCATACTCGGAGTAATTGTCATGTTCTAGTGCTTGTTCAACTTTTTTTTTCCACTCAAAGTAGATATCTTTGGGATCATTTCTTTTTCCATGGAAAGTTAGAATCTTTTAGCTTGAGCCCTCCTAAGTCATTATCACACCTGGAAAAATTCTTACTTTTTGAAGTAGACTCATCCACATCTGATTATGATTTCCAATTCTGGTTCAAGCTTTCTTTGTTCTTGTTTTTCTTTGGTAGTGGAATCAATCCTATCTAGCCTTTTATTTATATTGTCTAGTTCATCTTTCAAAGATTTTCACAATAATTTCATATCTATTGGGCCTTATTCATTTTCACTTCCACTTCCTTCATTACTTCTAGGCATTTTGAAAATATTTTAAAGAAATAAAGTAAAGGGCTCTACACATTCTTCTTACATGTTTCACTCAAAAAATATTAATTTACTCATGTATCACACTTATTTTGGCTTTTTCAATGGTACATTTCTCTTATCTTTTACCACTCACACTAATATCTTATAATGTTCTTAATAGAATTACTATTGCTAACTAAGAGCTGGTGGAAAAACAAAATGCTAAAATTTAAGAATTAACTCTCAAAACAATAATAAGCAAGCTTTATATTCTTGGCCTTTTTCTTTTCTTTTCTCTCTTTTTTTGGCCTCTTTTTTTATTTTTATTTGGCTTTTTTTTTCTATAAATCAGCCAAGATCAACACAATTTTCAGCTATAAAAAAAAATTTTAAGCAAAATTCCTGCAAAGGAATTTTTTTAGCAAGTAGCAAATTCTAGCACTCGATATTTTTCTAGAAAGCAAGAGCTTTCAGTAAGAAATTTTCCTAGCAATATGTTCTAGCCAATTATCAATGTCCAGCAAATAATTTCAGCAAAAAAAAAAAGAATTTTCTAGTGCACAATCAAATAGATATGGAGGGCGTGATTTGATGATGGTGTGATAATGGATGCATAATGAAGACGTGATAGAGATGAATGGTTTGGTGAGATAAATTTAAAATCTGGACACGAAATTAATAACAATGAATTGAAGGAGGCGATGATAAGAAGATACGAATATATGGAAGGGAAAGAGGTAAAAGGGAATATAACTACCAATTGAAAGAGAGACTCGAATTTGAATTTGTAAAAGGAGGAGGATGTTGACTGAAATTGATAATGTGAACTAGGTGTCTGAATCCAATATTTGCTTTGATACCAACTAATGTGGATCCTATAAAGAACTTGTTTTGAGAACTCAGAAAATGCAAAAGATAGTAACACGGAAGTTTGACTCAAATGGGTTGATTAAATTAGAATCCAATGAAAATCAACCTCAGAGAATTCTAACTAGGAAACATCACAAGAGTAAATCACTCACTTAATAAGTTAGTGTATTCTAAGAAAAACATAAAGAACGAGTAATACTTCACCAATTAGGAAAATTAATTCTGAATTACTTGATTAATCTAATTTAAAACGTTACAATAGATGATCTTAAATATAAAAATAAAATACTAATTCATTTTAGCACTCCTAAATTAATTAGATAAGGATAAGTTTTATCTAATTGAATTCAAAATAAATTAATTTATTTCTAATCCTATGATTGGTCCCTTGGAAAATACAAATAGGGAATCACAAATTATTTATCTTAATCCTAATAAATTACAAAAGAAATAAAATAAAAATAATTCAAACTAAATATGAAAAATTTTAAAGAAAATATAATATTATCTTAAAATTAATTCTAGGTTGCTTGAGTCAATTCTTCTTGTGAACACCCCATTTTGTCCGGGTATTTTACAAAAAAAAATAATAATAACAAAACAAAAAATAACAAAAAATAAAATAAAATAAAAATAATTAAAAAAAAGAAACAAAATAATAATAATAATGAAAAGAAGAAGAAGAAAGGAAATAGAAAAGAAAAAACACAAAACAAAAAAAAATAATTGATAAAAATAAAACTAAAAAAAAAGAAAAGAAAAGAGGGAGATTGTGGGCTCGTGGCTTGGGCCAAGGCCCTCAGAGAAAAAGAAAAGAAGTAGGCACCAGAAAAAAGAATGGGAGCAACAGAAGAGAAAAGAAAAAGGCTACAGGACCCGAAGACCAGAAAGAAAAAGAAAAGCAGAGGGGGCAGTCGGAAAAAAGGAAAACAGGTGGAGACGTGCACGGTTGGGAGAGCTGAGCACGCGTGAACCGAAAGAAAAGAAAAGAGAGGCAACCAGAAAAAGCAGAGAAGGACTCAGATAGAAATAGGCCGAAGATCAGTGAAGCCAAAGGGGGGGTGAGCCCGAAAAACAGAGGGAGTCCGAGGGAGCTGAACCGAAAACATGGGAAGCCCGAGGACAAAAGTGAACGGAGGGAGCCGCGGGATGGAGAAGAAGCCAGAGGGACTCCGAGCCGGAGGAGGAGTCGTGATCCACGGGAGGATTTTTGACCGAAATCCCGAGAGGGCGGAGGTTCCGTAAGTCAAGGGAACGCGAGCTCAAGAACCAGAACCGAGGGAGTCTGAACCAGAGCCGAGAGAGGAAGCCGCGGAGGTTGAGTAAGGTCCGAAAAGGAGGGCCGAGACGGCCCAGACTGGTGGAGGAGGATTTTTCGAGGGGGGAGGAAGAGGCCGCAGTTTGCAGTTAAGAAAAGCACAGAGGAGATTTGGGGGGAACTGAAACCGCCCCCTCCATCGGCCATCGCAGTCTGGGCAGAGCTCCGTCCTCGTCATTTCTCCCTGTCGTTGTCGGTCTTGCTCGCGGCTTAGAGGAGTGATTGCTGACTTCGTTTCATGGCCCCCTCCCCTTCATCGTGAGGCAGCATCTTCTCCGTTTCTCACTGGCGTGGGGCACAGGTGGTTTTTCCTTTTTGCTGCAACTATTACTTCAGTCTGTTTCTTTTGGATAAATGCTGGAACTTGCTGATTATATTCACTCCCACGGCAACTCGATGCAGCTCATAGTTTGTTTGTCAAAGTGAGCAAACAAAGTAATGTCTGAAAGGATTTTCTGTGTGGGTCTTTAGGGTACTGACTAATCATATGCTTACTATAATAGTAGCAGCACTGCCACTTGAAAATTTCTTGAAATTAAATTTGTTTAACAACATACGGTGATAAGGATCGTGCGAGAGTTAATTTCTTTTACTTGCTACAAAGGTTCATATTTTGTCCCTAACTGTTACACTGCATGTACTGAATGATGAGTAGACTAGGGGAAAATGAGGGGGGAGTAATTAAAGTTGTGAAAATAAAATGCTTAATATTTCTTGATTTGATTGGAGAAGTAGGTTTGGTGTCAAGTCTCCTTCCATTTGCAAACCCTGTCCATTCATATCTTTTTGTGTTTGCACGGTGACACACACCACCACAGAATCATACATGTTTGTAAATGTTTGGCATAATATATTCTTTTGTTGGCTTTTAAAGATTGGTCACGAAGGCTTGTGAGCTCTCGCAGACTGTTAAAATAATCACACCGTGTGGGGCTACGCGAGTGTATTATAAAAATATGTTTATAATTAATCCCAATGACCTTTCCTTTCAAAATACCTTTTCTCATAAAAAGTAAATAAGACAATAAAATAATAAAACAAATAAATAATTGATTGGCTCATATAACTACACCACGTGAGTTTTAAGAACTCACGCAAATATTTAAGTTTACTGAGTTATCGCGTGAGATTGCGAATCCACGTAGATATATTAGTTAAATGACTCTTGCTAAGAAAATAATTATATTTCAAAAAAAATAAATTATGATATCTTAACTGGTTTTTTCCCAATTTTATCTAAAAATATATAATAAAATTTTCTTTTGAAAAAAAATATAGTAATATTTTCTAAATTTCGCTTTAAATGTATAATAAAACCTTTATACCGCGGGGTTTAGAACTTCCGCAGGTAATTAAGAGACTGATCTATCAGGCACGGTTGCGAGTCTGCAATAGATAGATTGGTTTTTCTCTTTAAAAGAAGAATTTTCAAAAATACAAAAAATGAGGATTTTTCAAAAATAAAAAAAATCAAATAAAAGCACTTTCAAGAATTAAAGAAAAATAAAAGAAAAATGTGTTCAAACAAAATAAAATAAGAGTAAGTAAACGGAATTAAATTACTTTTTGCAAATTAAAACACACCAACTCAATCTCAGAAAATTGTTTTGTTTGCGAAGAGTTAAATTATTTTCAAATAACTTTCTCTTATCACAAAAATTTTATGATTAAAAAATATTAACCCAATGACACGCATTTTTAGTCCCGAACTACGTGGACTTTGATCCCCATCGCAGGGTACGTAGGCCCCAAGCTCTGATCCTGGGTCAAGTCCGCCTTTGTAAATAAATAAATATTTTCTGATTTACTCGGTGTTTTTTTCCTTAATTTAATAAAGGTTTTTCAATCTATTTTCTTAATTCATTTTTCTCATTTTTGCTTAAATATCCCCAATCCTAATTTAATTTGTTTTCTTTATCTTATTTTTCAATTTATTTTCTGAAATCTCTTTTTCCTCATTTTCTTCTCTAAACCCTTTTAATTCCTAAGTTAAATTATTTTTCTTATTCTTCTTATTCTATTTTCCAAATTTTGCAAATTTTCTTAAAATTTTCTCTACCCTTATTCTCGCATGTAATTTATAAAAGGAAAAACCAAAATATATTTTTAAGCCATATTAATTTACACAATCAATGTAAGGTAACCGTTCCTAGGAACGGGTGTTGTGGGGTGCCTAACACCTTCCCCACACACAATCGACTCACGAATCCAACTCTGGTTACGCAGACCATCCTTTCCTCTTTAATTCGGTTTTCCAAGGTTTTTCCTCAAAATTTTGGTTGCGACTCCTCACAAGTCGGTTTTCACTCGAAAACCAGATTTGTTCTCTTTTTTCCTTTTGTCGCATTTTTCCGGGTGCGACACTTCTAACGAGACCTTACCAAGATCACGAGTTTGGATCAGAATTATAATCATTTTTTATGTTGGACTTTTAAACTTGAACTTCTCCAAGGCTAAGTCTTTCATTTGAAATGAATTATATAATGTATTGAAAGAGCCTTCCATATTCACATCACATTGATTAATTATGGAAACAATTATTAATTTAAGCAATTAGTCTTTTTTTTTCCCCACCAATTAAGTCTAGAACAAATTTGACCTTCATTAAATAAAAGCCAAGACTCAATTGGATAGAAGTCCCATTCTAAAAATGCCAAGGGGCAAGCCAGCTTGTAGAACTCTGCCTTTCTCAATTTTCAGTGACCATCAATGACGACTTTGGAGTTCTCCTCAAGCACGGGTATTTTCATTTAGTTATAGTGAGTATCTTTTTTTGTTTTTTTTAATACAATTATAATGAGTGTTTTTGAAGATTTGATATTTGAATTATGCTGTCAACAATGGAATCTTAGGCTTTTGCATTCTAATCACATTGCAAAGTGCAAGCCGTCCAAAGATTGGATCTCTACCTTTTTCTATTTTTCCTAATATAATTATCTAATACTAGATACTATCAGGATAGACTTGCACGTTGTCGGATGTAATTAGAGATAGCTTCATCAACTTGAATTTTTGTCAGCAAAATTCAAACCGTCGAATATATTTTGGGGAAATTGAGTTCTTTCTATTTGATCCAATCACCATGGGTTTGTTAACTCTTTACTTGAAAACATTTTTTCACATACCACAATGGACATGAACCAGAGCCTTAACCCAGCCCAGCAACCCTCAAAGTCCAGACTGGACCCTCAAACCCGACTCAACCAATGGATTCAAATCCAATCCCCAGACTAGCTAGACTCGAGCTCAGCCCAAGCATAGGCCCACTATAAAACATACTATGAAAAAAAAAACTAGAAGGACGAACTTCTTTTATGCGGATTAATCATCCAATTCCAAACACAGACTTTCTTGATGTTGGATTAACTTCCTTGCTTTTCAAATTATATAAAATTTTAAATACTATGAAGATTGATCAATCGGTGCTTATTTTAAGTTTAATTTGTGACAAGGAATGAATATTAATTTATTTGAACTTGCAAGTTATAAAATTTATTAATATTAGTTTTTTTTAATTTTATATAATAATTATATATTTATATAATCAAAATTCTATTAATTTAATGACAACCCATTTTGCCACAGCCAGTTTAATAAATCTGAACTAGTGCATCCATTATTTTATTTATTTATTTATTTATTTATTTATTTATTTTTATTTTGTTAAAGTACCTTCACTAGTTTAGTGACCAGTTCATTTTAAAAAAATTGCTTTAGGTAAATCCAAGTCAATTTTGGGCCACGAGACCCACGGATTGATGAGAAGGCCCTCGGGAGCAACCGGAATCATGTACTTGTGTGTATGGGTGTGTTCCCCAAGTCCTAAGCTAACTATCCACAAGGTTAAAGCTTTGGTTTGAACTCAATTCCTTCAACAATAAGGCCATCTTTGGTATAGCTATTAGCCTCCCATATCCTAAACTCTGTAGAGCGGTCACATCCGTGTTGGTTGAAGAAGTCACCCATCTTAATCTCCATACATGCTGCCCTTTTTCTTTTCTTTTCCTGATTCAAATGTGTTGTTGATGATGAGGGGCCTAGGATCACTCTTCTGTGACATCCATTAGCTCCCATGCTCTATTTATATTTTCAAACATTTATTAGCTCCCATGCTCTATTTCTGTTTTCTAACACTTATGACTATGCTTTCATTTCCGTATTTCTTATTGTGGCAATAAATCATGTTTCTCTTTTCATCACAACTTTTATTCTTTCTTGTTCACAACCTATGAATTTCTTTTTTCCATATTTCCGTGCGTGTATTTGAGGAAATTGTGATAAAAGACCCCAAAAACTCATGCATTTGTTTCTAAAGTTAGGTTCTCCATATAAATCCTCTTGCATCCCCACAACTCATCCATGCAAAAATATAAAAACAAATTCTAGAAATATGCTTTCTAATAGCTACTCAAACACAAGAAAAGAAACATGTTCCTAACAACCAATACAAGTTGGCTCAAGTGGTTAAAGGATTTGGACAAAAGCCATTACCTCCCTTTGGGTGATGAATTCGAATCCCCGCTCAATTCTGGCATTTGTGGCAGTGGAGAGTTCCCTCATTATTCAAAAGCAATATTAATGACTTTTCTAGGTATCTAGTGGTTAGCTCATTCCCAAAGCTCAACATGTCTGGCCCCTTAGAGGCATTCAAAGTTACATGGTGGATCCTTGATTGCTAATAAAACTTAGTTCCCTATCAATAGTAATGAGAATGTCTTCCTTAACTACCATCTTATTCAAAAAAATAAAAGAAATGTTCCTAACAAAAGAAGAAGATTTGAATTATATTCCTTTAACAAGTTTAATTTACCACAGTTCTTATTCAAATAAAATAATAACTTAATAAATGAAACAATTAACATAAATTTATATCTCCTACTCATTTCAAAGATAGATGAATGGAGAATATATTCATTGGTCATTTGAACCATTTAAAATTTGAACTAATCATTCAAATTAGATTTAATTTTCCTAAATCTCATCTTTTTCATGAGCACAAAATTCAACCTTAATTAACATCACATATTGACATATTAGCTAAAATTCATCCTTACCAATTCACCATTATTCAAAAGAATAGGATGATCACAAAGATGAAAGAAAATTTGCTTCTTGGTCAAGGAATTAATCAAGGATTGTGATGAGGATTGAGCTATCATGTCTTTGTAATCTCATGGTAGAAACCTTTCCCACACAACATCTGAAACTTCGGCTACTTTGAAAATATATCACACATATTAAATATATTAAATAAATTAGTTATAATTAGTTGAAGGTTTTTTTTTTAAAGTTATCATATATTTTCAATATTATCCTTAATTTAATTCATTAAATCTTAACACTTATTTTAATTATTATATGTCTCGATTCCCTCTTTCCATTTAATAAAATACATTTAATAAATAGAGGTAAATTTGAATTAAAAAATATTTAATGCTACTTATATTTTAAAAAGTGACTTATAATAAAAATCACATAATATTCCAAAAAATGATGTATATTAAGAATTGAGTGGAGTGTCACTTTTTATCTTTTATTTGTTACTTTATTGTTTTCAAACTTTAAAAATGAGGCCTATTCGCCTTCCATATCTACATGGATCATCGTAAAGTCAAATGTGTGATTGTAACGTTCACTTATCGCAGCCTGCTTTTTCGTTTTTGGGGAAATCACAGGCAAGGATTAAGGAACAAAGATATATGCGTCCATGTTCCTAAAACCTTAAAAACTACTCTAAAATCTCAAGGTACTTGTATGCAAAATGCCAAAAGTGCTTTTGCGCTTCCTACAACTTCTTCAATGACTTTTTCTTTCAACGAGGTCATTGACGACTGTGAGTTTTCCAATGAGGTTTCCAACTAGCTCTTTAGCGCAAATATTCCAATTGTATCCCTAGCATCACTCGTACATTCCCAACGGTAGTATCACTCTTATGCAATGCAAGTACTATTTAAGTTATCATAACAAATATATATATATATATATATATGTAATTTTAACATAAAAATTTTTGGTACTACTGATTAATTCTAAATTTGCCTAACTTTGCTAAACTGTTAAAACAAAATTACATCACCAGCCATATCCTTGCACAAACAATATATTAGAAAAAAACTTAAAACACCAATATCTACAAACAATATTATCAATAACATTAAAGTTTCTCAAACTAAATTATTGAAAATTTATCTGTAAATAACATTTCCAATTGTGTGAAATATTTTTTCATCAGAATCAAGGATTATAATTTTTAAACCTTACTCACTGTACATATAAGACACAACAGAGAGTTGACATGAGTAAAAACTGGTCTGAGTAAATATAATCCAACATTACATGGGTTTTGACCTTATCTCTTGTTGATTGTCATAACAAATGATAACATTATAGCAATGCATCAATGTGATATATGATCATTTTTATAATTGCTATCAAATAAGTTAAATTCCAAGTAAATGTTAAGAAAGACATACTCTAATAATTCAATATGTTGGATATAATTATATCAACAAATGAAGTAATAGAAAAGATAATTAAACTAAATTATTGAAAATTTCTCAATACAAAATATTAAGAACAGTTTTTATTGGCCTTCTATAAGATATTTAGAGCACTTCTATGGCATAAACAAGATACAAAAATGTACTATCGATAATTACATGTTTAGATAGGTATAACTTAACACTACATAGGCTTTGACCTACGTTCTTATTTATTGTTGTTGCAAATGATATCATAACAAGAAATCCTCTTCCATACATATTGAAAGGTAACTTTAAATGAAGTGGTGGTATAGAATATGGCATAAAAACCTTAATCCAGCATTAGTTCCTGACATCACCAAGCGAATATAGGTTTAGTAATGCACACATGTATAAAATTATTTGTTTTCCTCTCATATATATATATAATATGAAGTCATTAATTGGTTATAATAAGTAGAATATTTTAATTTATTTGACACGTTTAGTTTACAATAACAACATCAGATATTATATAATATACTTTATGGAGATTCAAATCAATTTTCCTATTTTTTGGTTAAAAAAATCAATTTTCCTATTGGAGATTAATCTTTTTTTTCCTAATATCATTAAAATTAAGCAAGTTTTCCTTAGTACAATATACATGATTTAGATATTGGTCAACTTAAATTTAACTCCAAAGTATAAATGTTTGTTAACTTTTTTTTTTAACTTTCTTTTTGGTATTGATTTATTTTATATGTTTTTTTAAGATATCCTATATAATAAATTAACTTTATGATTATTATAAAGAATTTTTAATATTTTAATCCTTTAATACTATTTAAAATTTTGAATTATTTTTTAACTTAATAATATGTAAAAATGTATAATTATCAAGCATTCATAATTTTTTTGAAAATGTTACTTTTAATTTTTTTAGTATTTTTATTAATTTCATTAGGATCGGGTTAAAACCCAACTCAGTTCTCAAGTCATCCAACCTTGACTTGGATTTCATAGCGTTTGACATCAAGCCTATGGTCAAACCCGATACAACCTCTGCACACCCTTGATATGTTTATTCATTTATTACACATTTCCTATAATTAGATAAATTATTATAGAGATGAAATTTAATTCAAATATTATCCATTGATTAGCAATTATGACAATTTGACAATTCAAATAGTATCCCTTGAACTTTTCAAATTAATTGGAACGTATTTCAATTATTTTAAAAAATCAAATTAAAATTAAAAATCATTTATCACACTTGAACCTAAGTCTTGATTTTCAAATTAATTAGATATTGGTTATAACTTAATTACATATTCCAAATACGTAAATGATGATTAGTAATCATTTATAACATACTTTATTTAGTTAGGAAAATTATTATGAATTTAAAATTTGCATAGAATATTATTTATTAACTGGCAATCACAGTATAATAACAATTTGACTCACCCAAATTTTAAATTAACTGGTATTTTGAAATAATCTGACCTAAATCATGATTTTTTTAATTGAAATTATTGAAGAGTTTGTTAGAAATTCAAAATAATTTTAAAAAACGTTTTAAATTTTCATTCTTAAAATTATTTAGACACATTTGTATTAATTCAAAATTAAGATTTTATCGAAATCATCTATTATTTCCTAATTATTTACTAATGAGAGGTACAAATGTGAATATCCATATTTTCTATGATAACCGAATATCCATATTTAGTTTAGAAGAAATAAACAAACACACATGTTTAAAGCAATAAACAATAGTTAAAATAAATCCTAAAAAAAAAAAGATGATAGATGATTGCGGCTAATTCTACACATGTTGCAGACAAAAACAAAATATGGCATTCAACTAAAAAAAAAAAAAGTTGTCATAGACGATATCAAGATAATTAAAAAATTGTTATGAGATTTGATTCAACTTACTCCTCCCTTGTATAATCATATTAGATTTTTGCTATTAGATCATCCGAAGTAAAAAGATCATGAAAACAAAAAATAAGAAAAGGCATTAGCATTTAGAGAAGAGACAATTATCAAATCAATAGAATAAAAACTAATTCATTCCCAATGGATTTGGTCTTCGTGAAAAGGATTATGGTTGCTTAATCATGCTATTTTGTGTTTGAAATTATGCGAATGTAGAAAATGTCTTTGGAAGAGCTCATCTCAAATGAGGCCTAACCATGACTTGATTTTATTTAAAATATAAATGTTTATTTATTTACGATTTTTTTACTTTTAGTCTTCTTGTTGTGAGTGCAGCTGGATTGTCCAAGAGGTGATAAATTAGGCTTTTGAAATTTTTTACAAAACAAAAGAAACAAATGCAATAGTGCAAGCATACAAAAAATATAGCAATAAGCCAAAATTTAAAAGAGCAGAGAAACAAACATAAGAGTTTATCCTGATTAAGCTTTTTTACTTAATCTATGTCAAATTCTTAAGTCATCACTTAACATTTTTTCACTATTTTGTAAGATTAAACTGAGTTCTTATAACACCATAGTACAAAGCACAAGTTTTCTTACTAGAACTTGAGAAATTCTCTACACTCAATTGTAATGGGTGTTTACAACAATCTTTCAGTGTTTCTCCATATTAAGCATTCTACCCACAATATGTAAAAAAGATTTCTCAATATAATTTCTCTAAAAAAAGTGGATATAAAACAATGAAAAACTTTCTCACTCTAAAAAGTGGTTTTTTTTTTTGCCACTGAAAATTCATTCATTAAGAGAAAAGACGTAACAAACACAATAATCAAAAGAAGGACCGAACGAAAGGACAAAGCAAATAAAAAAAAACAAAGCACCAGAAAAGAAAAACGACAAAGAGCCCATAGAAAGACACATCTTTGCAAGAGTACTATTATCCAATTCCAGTTCGGTCCCAAACGTCCACAGATTCTGATGAAGCAGCCTTGTCCCTAGCCAGTAATAGGAGAAGAAAGGGAGGAGCATCAGCGAAAACCCCAGATGGGTGCTCCCTTTTTGCAGCAGAGATCACTAGACAATTAGCAGTCTCATTACAGATCCTTGGCACCAAGGAGAAAGAGATGTGAGGCAAAGAATTTGCTAGCATCAGTGAATCCTGTAAAATTGGTAAGCTCATCCACTCAACTCCAGAATCGTATTTATCAATAAGCTGATGATAGAGTTGTGCACAGTCCATTTCAATGGTAATTTCCTGATCTGAAGGGAGACTATTGCAAAGCTCGAGGGCTTTCCTCACGGCAAGGCTTTCAGCACCGTAAGCTGAAGAGGCAGATACAGGTTCACTAAAGCAAAATTCCACCTCAGCCTCATGATTTCTACATACAATCGCAACAGCAGCTTCCTTCAATCTTGGATTAAAAGATCCGTCTATGTTGATTTTCAACCTATTCAAGGGAGGAGGACTCCAAACACATTCCTTTACAACTTGGCAACCATGTAAGTTTTCTTCTTTAAAGAAACCATGAGCTTGCCAAAATTCACTTGTATATGCCTTTGACCGAGCAAGAACATCACTTGGGTTCACATTGACTTTGTTAAGAACAAAATCATTTCTAGACTTCCATATGATCCAAAACATATATGCTATGTAAGTTCTATTATAATCATCCACTGCATTATTTTCTACTAACATATTAGAGCACCACCTATCAAAACTGGTCATATTGCTGTTCTGTATTTGTAACCCCAAAGGACATCCAAACCAACATTTAGAAACCCATAGGCATAGAAAAAATAAGTGTTCAACAGTTTCCATCTCCTTCAGACATATAGGACATAGAGGATTATCTGCACACCTTCGTTTATAAAGGTTCTCTTTTGTAGCCATTCCATTCACCAATAATCTCCATAGAAAGTATTTGACCTTTGGAGCCACTTTAAGATTCCATATGACCTTCCACAGATCAGGCTGTATTGAATGAGATGAACTAGGTTTTGAAAGCTCACGAGACACCTGCTTCTGCTTTAAGAACTTATAACCAGATTTTACTACATAGTTACCATTATTACACTCTGGCCATATGATTCTATCATCCACTATCCTTGTAGGTAGAGGGATTCTAAGAATACAATCCCTTTCATGCTCTGAAATCTTTCCAATTAGAGATGTTAAATCCCATCCCCCATTTTTGATCAACTCATCAACTGTTCTGATCAAATCAATTCCGCTAATATTGTCAGAGTTTAGCTTAAAAAGCTCCAGGCTAGGAATCCACTTATCTCCCCATATCTTCACACTTCTACCATTGCCAATAGACCAGCAAATCTGATCCTTAAGAACTTCCCGTCCTTCCAAAATGCTGGACCATGCCCAAGAAGGTTTAGCTCCCTTTTTTGCTTCAAGAAAACTAGAATTAGGAAAGTAGATACCCTTAATAATCCTGACCCATAGCTCATCAGGCTCTCTGAAGATCCTCCAAGCATTTTTGGCTAAAAGAGCATCATTAAAAAGATCAAATTCCCTAAAACCAAGACCACCATCATGTTTTGATTTAGTAAGAGTCTTCCAATTTTTCCAGTGAATACTGCCTCCTCCCTCCGAATTATCCCACCAGAAGTTAGATATAAGGCTATCTAACTCCTTACAAGTACGTTTAGGAAATTTGAAACAGCTCATAGGAAAAACTGGGATAGCATTGATAACTGATTTAATCATTACCTCTCTACCTGCAGAAGAGAGAAGATTTTTCTTCCAGCCTTGAATCTTTTTACCTACTCTATCTCGAACATAGGCAAGTGCTTGAGCTTTAGATCTCCCCCAAAGAATAGGAAGACCCAGATATTTTCCAGGATCAGAAGTATCCTCAATGTTAAGGATAGGCTCAAGCATATCTTTCACCTCCACAGGAGTATTAGCTGAGAAAAAGACACATGATTTGTCAAAATTAATTTTCTGTCTAGAAGCAGAACAGTACTTCTGTAGAATTTGTTTTAAATTACTGCAGTCCCTTTCACTTGCCCTTATAAAGAAAAGAGCATCATCAACAAAAAAGCAGTGAGAAACAATGGGACATCTTCTAGCTAAACGAATACCTCTAATCTGGCTAGTCTCAACATTCTTCAAGATCATACGAGACAAAACATCTGCCACCAAAATAAAGAGATAAGGTGATAAAGGATCTCCTTGTCTAAGGCCTCTTCCTGGAGTAACTTCAGCCACTTTTCTACCAGAAAGCAATAAATTAAATCTAACTGAGGTCACACATTGTTTTATCCAACCAACAAACTTTTTAGAAAAGCCCATTTTTATAAGAACATCAATAAGGAAATCCCATCTAACCCTGTCATATGCTTTACTCAAATCCATTTTCAGAGCCATTTCATACTTACCACCTCTGCGTTTATGTTTCAAATAATGAAAGGCTTCATGGGCTATGATTATATTATCTTGAATGAGTCTACCTGGAACAAAAGCTCTTTGATTAGGAGTCACACAAGTAGCCATCAAAGATCTCATCCTATTCGCTAGGAGCTTAGCAACTATTTTGTAGATATAGTTACATAAGCTTATAGGTCTGAACTGGGCAACTTCCTCAGGTTTATCAACCTTTGGAATAAGGACAAGATTTGTCCAATTCAGCATCTCGAGATTTTCCTTACCCTCCATAAAAGCAAGCACCATTTTATAGATATCATCACCAATATCCTCCTAGGATTTATGATAGAAAGACCAGAAAAGCCATCTGGTCCAGGTGCTTTCATGGCTCCAAGTTGAAATGTATCTCGCTTAACCTCCTCTTTAGAAGGATTGCAACAGAGGAAATAATTCTTATCTTCATCATTAATAGTTTCAACATAGTCTAGAACTTCTGCATAAGAATCCTTAGCTGGGGTCTGAAAGAGATCATTATAATAGTTAGTTATGACTGCTGCAATATCTTCTTCTTTATCTATCCACAAACCATCTCCTAATTTCAAGCGCAGAATTTTATTTATGTTACGTCTTTGAACAGTTAAAGCATGAAAATAGTGAGTATTTCTATCTCCAGCTTTGAGCCATTCATTTCTGGACCGCTTCTTCCAGTACATTTCTTCTCTAGCCCATATCTCCTCCATCTCCTTCACAATATGCTCAATTCTATGAATTGTAAATTCATTAAAGTCCTTCTCATAACAGGCTGCTAATTCCTTTCTCAACTTGTCAATTTGAAACCCACTATGAGGAAAGGTATCCTTACTCCATTTAGCCAAAGCTTCTCTGCATTTATTGAGCCTTTCAAGTAAATCTTGAACCCTCGAATTAAAGTCAGGATCTGTATAGGTCCAATTATCCTTCACTACTCTCCTAAAATCAGGATGAGTAACCCAAAAAGCTTCAAATTTGAAACTTCTCGGGGTTTTGATGTCTGAATAGCAACAGTGAATGTTTAAAAGATGGTGATCAGACCCAACAGGCTCAATATGAAACACCAAAGCCTTAGGAAAGACTTCTCTGAAAATAGCATTCCCCATTGCCCTATCAATCCTTTCTTTAATATTTGCTCGACCTAATTTGTTATTGCTCCAAGTGAAACCTGAACCTTTGAAATCCAGATCAATTAAATCACAATCAGAAACAAACATCTGAAACTGAATGATTTTCCTTATAGCACGCGGTCTGCCTCCTTGCTTCTCATTTTGAGATAGTAAATCATTAAAGTCCCCAACACAGAGCCATGATCCCTCTACACTTCTTTTCAGATTTCTGATTTTTTGCCAAATACACCTTCTATCTTTTTCTCTAGGAGGGCCATAAATGAAAGTAATAAAGTTTGGTACATCAAAGATAGATGATATTGCCCTTACATGAATAACATTCTTTGTGCAAAGCAAGATTTCCAACTCAATATCATCATTCCACCATAAAGCTAAGCCACCAGCCAATCCACAAGGATCAACATAATTCTCCTTAGTCATACCACATATCTTTTTTATTTTCAGGATTTTTTTTGCCGTCTGTTTTGTTTCCATTAAAAAAATAATTGAGGGTTTTTGCTTCCTACACACCTCTCTTAAATTTTTTACTGCCAAGGGAACCCCCAAACCTTGGCAGTTCCAAGAAATCAGATTCATGGTGACTTGGGGGCTGTTTGAGGCCAGCCACCCATGCCTTCAGATGAAAAGTATTTAGTTTCTTCAGATTCTGCAGCATTAAACTTGAACCAAGATTCTGGGAAATCAATCTCTCCACTGCCATTAATATTGCCTCCAGAACTGGTATCCCTACTTCCCCGCAGTTGCTGCTTTATACTTCTTACACTTCTAGGAAGTCTTTTCCTTTCACTCATACCTAGCTCAAAATGAATAGTTCCCAGATCATGACCGAAAAGTTTCTTTCTCTTTACTTTCTGGAGCGTTTCTAGTTCTTCTGCACTCCTCTTTAGGTTAACCATACCCAATCTTTTAGATACTGCTGAAATAGGTGAGGTAATAGTCATTGGAACAACAGCACCCGGGCCCACATCTTCCTTATACAGTAAATTAATATCCTTATTTGGGTTACTAATATGAGTTTGTGTATCCTCTGCAGCATTATGTGGCTCTTCCTCACCATTTGGCCCAATATCCTTAATAACGACCCCAGTATTACATCCATTTGGGGTGGCCCAACTCAACTGCACATCTAATTGATTTAACACTTTGGCCTTAAACCTATGAGCCCAAAATTCACCAATCTCCTTTGAGCAAAGAATATCCTTCCCTTTAAATGATGAAGAGAATCTCTGATTTGACTTAGACGACTCTCCTTTAACAGCCTTTGAGTTCTCTTTTCGAAATTGATTCTTCCTATAAATGGCCCCTTGATCATTGCCGTCATCATTATTGCTATTAGAACCTTGATTTTTGCTACCTTTAATGCCAATTAATTTTTCCGTTCGGGTTCCACGCTCCTCCTGGTCACGCGCCACCTGTTGGAATCCATTACCAGCTTCTCCCCAATTAGGGTTGATTTTAATCACTGCCCCATCTCATACCTTGCTGCCGTAGTGCCTGTAAACCCGCCATACATCATTTCATCTGCAACAGCGGGGGACTTCTTCCGTGGGACTTTACATAATCTATGATCATGGCCAATAATCCCACAGCAATGACAAAAAGAATGAAGACGTTCATATTGAATTTTTACCCAGATGTTGGGCTTGCCTTGTCTTGGTACCCATAGTCCTGCTAATAATGGTTTCCTCAAATCCAATAGAATTCTGGCTCTGAGAAAATTGCGGATCAGTTTTCCATTGATCACAGGATTCTCCACCATCATGACTTCTCCAACTTTACTTCCCAACCTCTGAGCATTTTCAGCTGATAAAGTCCCGATAGGAAGGCCATGGAACTGGACCCAATAAGGGGCAAAATTAAAATCTACTTCCTCAAGAGGCATGTCTTTCGGATATTCCTGCAAATTAAATAATTGTTTCTGAATTGACCATGGTCTTCCCCTCAGAACTCTTTCCCTAACCTCATTTTCATCAAAATTACAGATAAAAAACCCATTCCCTGCATCCAGAATATCAACACCCCCATCTTCAATACCCCACCCTTTTTTAATCATATTCATCACAGAAATTCTGTTTTGCCCCTTATCCAATGTCAATTTCCCTACCAGCGTTCCTCCCAAGCCTACCGCATCTCCACCATGGCAATCCCCACCCCACCTTAGATCAATGGATATAGTATCCTCTCCAAAACCTTCCATCCCTTCCTCCCCTTCTATCTCCATTCCCCAAATCCTCCTACCCCCGTTCACCATGAAGAAAAAAAAAGAGATAACACTAACCTAAAAAGTGGTTAGGTAAAGCTTTGAATGTGAATAGTAATGATTTAGCAGCAATTCAATTCAATAATACTTAATACTCTTATCAACTAACTTAAATGAAGTCCTATATATAGATTTTCAACAAATCTAACTGATAGAAATGAGAAATAGCTGTTATGAGTAAGTAGCAACATTAACCTATTGCATTTAATTAGTTGTCAGAGGTTAATCAACAAACCATGCATGTTAGTATCACAAACCTCAACTAGCCATTATACATATTTCACAAAATTGGACCAGGTTAGTCAACAAGTCTAGGAGGTTAGTCGATTATCAAGTAAGCCATAGCAAAAAAGAGAGAACTGTTCAAAAGGGGTTTTCATAAAAACATCCAAGGTTTGTTAACAAAATCCAAGACTTAAGTTACTCAAAAAGTTTTCTTTGAAGGTTAAAAGACAAACCTTCCTAGGATGCTAGACTTTAATCCACTAAGTTTCGAAGACTCAACACTTGATTTTCTGGAAAATAGGGTTAGTTGACAATCATAGAGGGTTAGTCAACAAAGCTAAACTTAGGGGTATTCAACATGCTCGCATGCCCAGTCCGAGTTAGACCAAAAATAAGGAGAACAAAACATGGGCTAAGTAGGAACCGAGCCGGGCCACGGGTAAGGGTATGACTGTCCCTATCCCAGCCCGTGTATATGTGTTGTATGTTAAACTTCTTTTTTTGTTTATTTGCATCAACCCTTAAATGATGCCATTTTTACTCTGGAGTGATAGTAGTAGTCAGTCTCTTGAGTCATTCTTCCTTCCTTGTCTTGTCTCATTCTCAACTCAATCTTGCTCTCAACATTCCTCTCCTCTGGCTAGACAAAATCAAACCCTAATCCTTAAGTTCCCAATCTCAGTATCTCACAATCACGAGCTTTATCTCTCATTGTCCCAAGGTCGTCATCACCTCTCTCCTCCCCATCCCTATCCTCCTCTTCTCCTCCAAGTTCATTGGCGTCCCATCCCCACCAAACTAAAGTCTTCGATTCTCCGTCATCCTCTCCTCTCTATTTAACTGTCATCACCACTGCCTCGTGATACTGTGAAGCTCATCAGTCCTCTTTTCTCCTTTGCCATTGTTGCCACTGCCTAATGATACTATGAAGCTCGTTGATCCTCTCTACTCCTTCGACGTCGTCATTGGTGTTGGCCCTCTCTTCTCCTTGGCCACTATTATCAAACCTTTCCTAAAGTTTTAGTTCGCTAACTTACTTTTTGACAGAAAAACCTTTTAAAAACCTTTGAACATTTACTCTAAGCCATAGAAAACTCGATATAAGAACAATGGTAAGATGAATTAAGAAAGATCAAAACAATTACTACTACTTTATCTTATCAAACAACAAACTTACATTCAAATCAAATTTAAACAGTTATGGTAAGGATTTCTTCACTTGGTTAACTTTTTTACTCCCTTGATGCAGTCTTCATAGTTCTAGGTATTTTGTAATATCAAAACCTTCATTTATCTAACACTTGTTATCAATCATTAATTTTTTGTTATAAAATATATTGTATGATCCAAAGATTGAAGCCTCAAAAAGTTTGGATTTACGTTTGGATGGAATATTGAAAAAAAAAAATCAAATCCATTCGATTTTCATTTTCAGAATAAAAAAATATTGAATTAATTAAAAAAAAATTCTATCACATGCCCTTTCAATCATAACAATCATTCTTGGTCCCAAAAAAAAATCTTAGCATTTATCTTTTTTTCATGTAAAACAATCATAAAATTTGAATGAAAATTTGTAGATATATCAAAGTCAAAAAAAGCACAATTTTCCTATTGGGGATGAACCTTTTTCTTTTTCTAATATTATCAAAATTGAGCCAAATTCTACTTAATACCATACACATAATTTAATAATATGCATTAATTCCAGGATATAAATGTTGGTCAACCTTTTTATCTTTTTTTTTCACCTACTTTCTTTTTATATGGTTTTTTTTAACATATCCTATAAAAATAAATTGACTTTATGATTATTATGAAGAGCTTTTAAAATTTTTAATGTTTTTAGTGCTATTTAAAATTTTAAATTGTTTTAACTTAATATTATATAAAAATAATGTATAATTATTTAGTATTCATAATTTTTAAAATATTATTTTTAATCCTAACATTATTTTCCAATAACATATATTTGGACGAAGTAATTATGTTTTTATTAGTGAATGGACTTACATATTTTTTATTTTTTATTTTTTATTTCTTCTATTAATTTTCTAATACCCAATCTAAATCTGTTTCAGTCCTCAAGCTGCTAACCCTGCTTGGGTTTCATAGGGTCAAGCACCAAGCTAAGAGTCAAATATGACCCGACCCACATTGTGTGCATCCTTAATGCATAGTTAGTGATAATGCGTTTAACCTCTCATGATATATATATATATATATATATCTAAAAAAGGAATTAGTTTAAACCAAGTTTTAAATTTTGCTTGTAAAACTTAAATTTATTATCAATGACAAATAAAACCATAATCTCCACTTTTATGACTCCATATGAAATTAAGTTCTTGTTGTCTGAAAAATTAAGTTATTAACTTACTATTAAGACTTCAAAACATCATTGCACATATAACACAATTATTAAATCAAATTTTTAGAATAATTTTATAAACGAATTTATCATTAGAAAAACACAATTTAAGTGTTACAAATACCAAAGCATCATTCACTTAAAAATATCATTGCCCATATATACTTTTTTTGTAGAGATGGAAATAGTCTAGTTTTTTAACAGGCGATTACGGCTTGGCTTGTTTAACAAAGGGATTGACTCATACCTATAGATAAGCTTATTTATTTTCATCGAACTTACCAAACTTGGCTTGTTTATATAATATAATATAAATTAATTTTATTAACTTATTAACTAATATAACATAATATTAATTTTTTTTTTTTTTGGGAATCTAGACATTTACATCTTTGCAGTGGTTACCTCTCCAACCCCCACTGACTGCCTACATGGTCTCACCTCATCTAAAGAATCCTAACTGGGGACCTCACCTCTTCTCAGTCCTCACCATTTGTGGCCTCAAACCTAAACATTATTCACTTAAAATCATCATTATATATGATTTAAAATGATTAAAACTATGATTTTAGGTAATCATAACTATTGAAGAATAACCACAAAATTTGAGGGTCATATTCAATGTTCATCTTAACTAACGCTCCATTATGTTAAATACATTAAGGTATTTTTTAGAAAATACAAACTAAAAAAAAGTAATTAGTCATGTAATATCCACATAAATTAATGAGGTGACTTTTTAATTTTTTTTGGTCAACAATTAATGGGGTAATTTATGAAATATAGGATTTTGAATTCAAAATTTTTTATTAATATTGTATGTACTATTTCTTAATTTATGTTTGATACCTCTTAGAATTAAATGATATTTAAAACATAAAAACCAAAATCAATTTACCATAGAATGATGTTTGTGGTGAATGCAAATTAGTAAGAATTATTTGTGTATTAATAATAGAATAATTTTAAAATAAATCAATAACTTTTGAATATCTGGCCAGAAAGTCACATATAAATTCAAATAACCTTATTAATTATGATGAGGAATCAAAATTTCAACTTTGAATATTAGTTAAATAAAATTCTATTAAAGCTTTTAATTAAGAAATTTTTAAAATTAAATCATTCAAATTTAAATTTAAGTCAACCTAATTAGTTAGTATAGGAAATCAAATTCTAATTAAAGCTTTTAATGCATATTTTGAAAAATGTATAACGAAAAAATTGTAGCCTCTTCCTACAGTTTGATATAATCTATATGGCGATTGTTGAACCAAAAAATATTCATGATTTGTATTCATGTTTAATTTGCTTATTTCATTTTTTTCAGTTTGCAAGAAGGTCAAATTAATTTTCAAAAATAAATATATTATGTTTTTATGTTAACGACATAAATGTTCTTTTTATTAAAAAAGTTAAGAAAAATATAAAAAACCACTTATACTTCCAAGATTTTATTCGAGTTAATCTTAATTTTCCAGAAACTAAATCATTCAACAATTATTTCAAAAGCATTCAACATTTAATTAAAATCAATATTTTGAATTTGATTACATTATTTGAAATATTCAAACAAAATTTAAAAATTATTAGCAAATCAATTATTCCACTATCATAATCTAATGGGTTAAAAAATCATTCACTACAAACAATGTCCTCGCACAGTTGGTAGATGTCTGAACCTCTTAAACATGTTACTTGGGTTCTATTCTTAGCTATCTGTATGGAAAATATTTTGTTGACCTAGGTTCTATTATTGACCATGTATATGAAAAAAAAATTTTATTAGAAGAGATAAAGTTTACTTTAGTGTTCTCTACGTTTTAAAGGAATTATTTTTCTATAGTTAGTTATATGATACTCTTGGTGTTTACAAAAGAACTTATTCTCCTAGGATATTATTATTTCCTTGAAATCTTTTTTCACCTTAATTTTATTATTATGTAATTGAAAATTTTGAACATTAGTTGTCTTATTTGACTTAAACACCCGATCATTAATTTATTAATTCAGGCTGAATAGAAAATTTGTTGATTGAAAAACTTCAATTTTTTTGGTGCTTGAAAATTTTAATTTAATTATGATAATTTATCGCAATTTCTTAATTAGCATGGAAAATGATTTAATTATATAATATTTTATTGCAATTATTAAAGGCAAAGCTAATTCAATTTTGAATTTATTACAAATCATTTATTACACAGAAATTTTTAATTTATTATTCAATAAATAATCAATTCCAAAAAAATTAATGAAAAAATACTAATTGAAAATCAAGATTAGGATTAACTTCTAATAAATAGGTACTTTTTAAACTTATATACAAATATTAAATTTATATTCTAGTTCTGTGTTAACCTTATTGTCTTGTACTCTTGTCTCAATGGAATGAGTTGAAATTTTATCATTATTCATGATCATTAGGTTGCTTCCATTTACGTTGTGTCCGTGATAGGATCTACATTTTTACAAAAGGAATTTTGAAATCAAATGAGTTGCAATATTTTGAATGTAATAAAAACAAAGGTTTATCTCCACAACTAAAGATAACTATACATACAACAATTATACACTTGAGCCTAAAACAATAGCACCTTTTTAACATTTGTTAGAGTACAAATCTGGAAATGGAAGAGCTTTAATTTAGAAATTGATTATAATGAAATAAAGGAGTCCCATATGAGAGTCCTCAAGTTTTGATATTGGTGATGATGATGTAAAATTAATTGGCCTTGTTGGATGATCCATCACTATCAAGCTGAGTACTTCAAGCCCCGAACAGTGTCGAACCACATCAAAATAATCAAACTTAGCCTTTCCCATTTTTCCAAGATCTGTAAGCCAATATTCACATTTTTAAGCAATTTTTGCAACATGAAAAAAAGCATTAAATAACATACAAATATATACCTTACAATGTTTGTCAAAATGATCCTTCTTGAACCGTCGTTTCACCGCCTTGGAGTAGCTTCTTGAAATTAAGGAAGGAAAAATCTAACATTTTCTTTGTCTCGCTTTCAGATAAGGAGAAGAAATATTTAGCAAAATATCGGAACATTTAGAGAGGCTGGAGAAGAATATGGAGAGAGAGAGAGAGAGAGAGAGAGAGACCATCGACTATACATAATTATGAGAAAAAAAATCATTAAAATCTAATATATCATATAAATTCACGCAATGGAAAACTAAAAAAAAAAACCACTCAATATATATTGCAAGGGTTTTGATAAAGATCATGTCTTTGCCTTGAGTCAACATCCCCTCTTCTGACAGTTGCCTCCGCTTGGTGATTGTCGTAATATCCACTGAGTTATAAATGACTGATGAACAGAATCTCGATGATGCCAGTGAGATGAAATGAAAGCCAACATGAAAAACAAAGGTGAAGTTCATATACATGACACATCGTTTAGAATTACTATTCATGAAAGGAAATTTGATGCTAACTTGCTGCTCCATGGAGATGAGACACAAAAACTAAAATCTTCATCCATAGATCGCCTTGTCAACAAATGATATACGTCTTGATGTCAACTTGGAGGGCTTAATTAACATATTATATAATCAAACTCATATATTGGACTTTGCTTCGAGAACTTTATTATTAAGAAGATTATTCTGGAAAGTAAAAGTATTTTTTGGGGCTTATTTTATCTCATTAAAAGCCTAATATACTAGCACACACATGAAGGAGTCTAATAAAATCTTAATCATGCTTATTTGGGTTCAAGTACATGCTGAACTGGGCTACGCAAATAAAGTGACATTCTCAAAGAGTTTGAAGAAGAAAGCAATATTTTTTAAGCCCAAATGAAGAGAAAAACTCAAGTCTCAAATTCCACTTAGATTAATTTAAAATTATCTTTTTGTTTTGATTTTATTCAATTCTAAATTAGGATAAGAATTTGTTGGTTTTCAATTTATATTCTCATGAGGCCAAATCTTAAATTTAAATTAAACAAATCTTATCTTTAAAGAATGTATAGAAATATTAGAATTAGAATATTATTTTTATTATTTTCTTTAGTATTTTCATTTTTAGTTTTAGACCTTTAGATAATTAGTTATCTTTTAGGATTTACTAAATTTATTAGGATGATTTGAGTTCCAAATATTTCTAGATACTTTAGGATATCTATTTGCCTATTTATAGGCTCCTTTTGTACACACATTAAAAAAGAAGAAGATCAATATTATTCAGAGTTTATACCATTAGTGAGTTTCACTAGTTCTTTATGTTCTTTCTAGAATACAAATTTCGACTTATAAAGAGAATTGATTTCTCTCTTATGGCGTCCTCTCTAGAGTTCTTAGAATTCTCATATTCTATTGGGTTTCAGAGTTTTAATATATTTTTTCTTCTAAGTTCGTACTTTCACTTTGCAGACAATTCAATTTTTTGGGTTTCTTGGACATTGATATGTCTACATCATGTCTAGTCCCCAATTTTTATGGGATCGGTATTGGCCATTTTTTAATGTCCTAAGCTTCTTTATATAGAGAACCTTCGGCCATAAAATATCCCCAATTTTAGAAAATCAATTCAAATTAAAGGTAGATTGAAGGGAAAATTCCACTTAAATACCAATAAAAGAAGATATTTAAAAAAAATGCCTCAATTTATCTAATTCCAAAAAAGTACCTTATTTTTCAAGTGAAAATAGTATATTTACAAGTGAAATCGGTTTATTTGCAAATAATTTGCAAATTTTTCTATTCACTTACAAATATACTATTATCACTTATAAATATATTATTATCACTTCCAAAATGAGATTTTTTTTTAAATTAGGTGAATTAGAGCACTTTTTTTTGGAAATATCTTTTTTCCTTAGTATTTAAGTGGATATTTCCCTAGATTGAATACAAAATCATCAAATTCAATGAAATTGGAAAAAAAGACAAATCTTAAATGAATAAAATGTAAATTTCATTATTCTAATTGTCCATAAATAGTAAAAATTCAAAATTCAAATTAAAAATCATAAATAGTGCATTAATATTTGATTTGCATATATTCAATGAGAGTCACATTAGCTGACAACATGGGGCCTAATTTTTTCCATCTTATCACCAGGTTGATGTGGCAGCTAAAAGTTCTGACACGTCGCCCCAGTATATTCTGTTTTAGTAGATATAATAGAAGATTTGCGTCCACTTTTTTAATATGAGTAATTAATTATTTGGTATTTGGTATTATTGGATCTCAAGCATTATCAGATCCAAATGAGAATAACTATCCCAACATAACATTTTCTATCCATAAAACTCAAAACTTGAAATTTTACATTAAGTCCCCTACCACTTAATTTATTGGTTGAATCCATCTTTTTATTTAAATAAAATTAAAAAAAATTATTATAATCATATTCATTCAAAATTTTCAATGATTACATGCTCATTAGTTACTGCAGGCAAATATTCGAGTTTACATATTCAAAATAGAAATTGGGCTCTCGTAGATGCCACAGTGTTGCCGTGGCAGCTCTATTTTTTTCATTTTTCTTAAATAATTGTTTATATGCTTTATAGAGTCATACGGATATGTATTTGCGCATTTTTTATTCTCTTAATGTGTTTTTTCTCTACTATTATATCACTATATGTTTGCAATAATGTTGCAGAGTTGCAATCTACTTTCTAGCATTAAGAAGATAAAAACATAACTGCATGACTTTAATAAAAATATATTTTTATTTATAATATTTAATTTAAAAAATAAAAAAAAATAAATCTTTAATGAGATAAAGTCCAAAGCTGAATAAAAAAACATAATATTATATATTTAAAAATATTCTTGCACCCATATTCTAAAATTTTAAAAATTAATATATTTTTTGTATTGTACTGAATCATATCTAATATACGTAGGTGCTCACTAGATGCATGTACAATGATTAAATGCATGTAAAAGGAACATTAACTGTGGAGTGAATTGAAGACGGCAAAGGAAGGAAGAAAGCTTTCCTCTACACGACGGATGAAGAATCATGGCAGATGACAAAAACTCTCTCAAACACTGACAGAGGTCGATGAATCACCACATCAATTCATTTTGGCCAAACGTATTCATTCATTTATTTATAGACCATAAACATAATATTGTAATCAGTTTTAATTTTAATTTAAATCATAAATAAATCAAACGAATATCATGGAAAATATTTTATGGAGAGATACAACGAATTGAATTATATAATAACAACATCAACAACATAGTATTTAATATTTAAATAATCCTACACATATCTCAGAAAATATTTTAAAAATGTGAAATTAACACTCAAAAGATAGTTGGCACGTAAAAAACTTCAGTCAGCACACTAAGATGGCTTCATATCATTCCAACACATTGCGTTTTCTGCCATTGCTTTTACATATATTAATTAAAAGATAATAGATTTGTCATTTATGTCACCAATAACTAATATAAAAATATATACCAATACATGATAAAACAATGATGTGCCGATGCATCACAATTAAATGCCTTAATCATACATTTTATTAGCATAATTAGATTTATATATATTTACAGATTTAAAGAATTTCAATGAGAATGATATAAACTAATTATTATTAGTTTAAAATAAATTATATTAAGGAAATTAATAGGAATGGTGGATGAAAAAGTAAACATTTCAATAAATTGTAGGAAAAATAAATTTAAATCCATAATCAAATATTTAAATAATTTTGTCAATTAATTAAAAAATCATGTATTAGAGTTTAGTTCTAACATATAATTTAATTTAATAAATTATACTTTCTTTAGTCTAAAATATAAGTCTTATTTAACTAATTATATATAAATTAAGGAAGATAATTAAATTAATTGTTTTCTAATATTATCCTTGATAAAGATAATTTTCAATACAATTTTCTTTCTCATAAGTTAATTAAAGATAAGGATAAACTAGGGAAAAAGTAGTTAATACTTTTGATTTTAACTAAATAGAATTTATATTTTGGATCAGAGAAAAATTTTAAAAAATAACTTATATTTTGAACCAGAAGAAGTAATTTAATTCAAATCCACATCAAATCTTTATCGAATGAGTAGATATTATATCAATTAATTTTAAAACCTTTAGTGAAAAAACGGGTTTAAAAATAGTTGTTGTAATATCTACTAATATTTTTATTTTTTTTTAGATTGATTGAATTAATTGGGATTGTGGGCTAAAAAAGTTAAGAATTTAGGCTTCGAATTTAAAATTTTTTATTTTTTTTAAAATGCTGACGTGACCACATGAGTTTTCAACTTTTGGTTTTACTTTTATATATATATATATATATATATATAGTACATTAGAGGAATTATATGTGAGCCCCATGCGTTGTGTGGAGTTTGAAGAATGAGTCATAATATTCATGAATTTTATATTGATATATTAATAGTGATTGGTTTTAATATTATTAGATACTTTCTCCGATTTATAATTTAAGTTATATTTTAAAAATTTTACACATACTAAAGAGAGTAGTTAAAAATTGATTAGCTCATTAAATTTATCACAAAAATTCCAGTCCTTTCCACTATTACTCTTATTAAATGCATTAAATTTTAATTATTTTTCTTTCATTTTTCAATTAAAGCTAAGAACAAAATAGAAAAAATCATTAATGTATCATATAATATCTAAACATGACTTATATTTTGAATTAAAATAATTTTTCAAAACATTACTTATATTATATATCATAGAAAGTATTATACAAATAAGATAAGGTGGTCCAGTCCAATGTACATGCACAAGAATATCTAGGGCAATTCATAAAAATTTCATATGTGAACACATGAGATAATTCATTTGCACATGTTCGTAGATACGTTTTTAAATTAAGCATTTTGAGTTCTTGGAAAAAAAAAATTAAGCATTTTGAGTTTGACCAGCGCATATCATTTGCTTGCTTTTAAAGATATGATGTTCCCTTGTCCAAACGTTATCATTTTTCTCTTGTATTCTTTTTAATCAATAAAAAATTATATTCCAAAAAATGAGATAATTCAATTAATAAAATAAAATTGATTGAGTGTTACTAATCGTTCATGCATGTTGTGCATGAATTTGAATCCTTTCATGTTAACAATTTATTTTTGTACTCTTTTTATAATCACAAATTGATTGTATATAATAAAAGGGAAAATCGGGTAATAATGAAAAATTGGCGAAAATTAGAAAAAAAAAGTTTATATGCCTTCCCACCCTTTTTATCACTCAAATTTTGATCACATCAATTTCTGATTTTATGATTCTAAAATATTTAATTTTAGTAGATCCATTATCCAATTTGGCAAAAGGGAATGCCTCGCTACTATTTTTCCATGGCACAGATCGGCCCAAATGAATTCCTCAAGCATGGTTGATCTTCCAAATTAAAATCGATGGGACTAGACTTTAATTTATATATTTTTCTTTTTACTTTCTTACTTTTAATTTTTTTTTTACCTTAATAGAGGTAGAATTAGACGGCAATTACGTGTTCAATTTTGAGATGCTTAAGAACTATTAATAGCTTTGAATTAGTCAAGATCATCTTGTAAGGTTGAAGTATTAATATTTGATATGGAGCCACCTTACAGAAGTTCATTGTACTAATTAGGTAAATAAAAATAAAATAATATGAAGCCACTTAATAGTAGAAGGCTAACTAAGTTTTTTTTTTGCTGCAGTCAATATTCTTATTTCCGTTCTTTAAGATTCATTAATTCTAATATTGTTTATAAACTCATCATATTTCATCAGCATCTTGCTTTGTATTTATAATAAATTAGGGTCCGTTTGGTTTATAGTTAGTTAAAAATGAGTTTTGATAAAATTGGTTTTAAAATGTAGTTATGATAAAAATTGATTTTGAACTAACGTGTTTATGTTTAGATGATTTATTTAAAAATTGGTTTTGATAAAACTCATAATTTTTCTCTAAATTGAGCTTAAACTCTATTTCACAATTAATTTAATTTCTTTAGACTAAAATTATATCAGTATTTATTTAATTGAGAATATAATCTATCTTATATAAAATTTTCTTACTAGTCATGGTCTATAAAAATTAAAATTTTGAGGGGATATTTTGGTTATTAGATAGAAGAAATTTTATGAAAATTTTATTTTTCAAAATTCACTATTTTTTTTCATTTTTATTGATCCATTTTTATCTTACTTCTTTTCAAATCTTGTTAAAAACAATGAAAAAGCAACATATAACCTACTTCTACCTTAACTCTGTTTTGCAATTAAACCACGGCTCCAACGTGGTTGGCTTAATCACCCAAACATCCCCTTAGTCGTTAGAATCCATACAATTTGAGACAATAAAACTAAATAAAATGAAGTACAAGAGTAAACTTATACCAAGTCCATCAACATTATATTTTAGACAAAAGGACTCAATTGCATTATTTCTAAATTTTTTAAAGGCAAAATTAACCCAACTAAAATTCAAAAGAGCCAACGAATCTTAACCCAAGTGGTGCCTCTTCTACCCAAATAAATAAATACATAGTTTAGCAAAAAAAAATAATAAATAAATAAATAAAGGACTAAATGTGTTAAGCCTAATTGTACTGTCTATCTCTTAATGTAAACCAATATCGACAATACAATATGCAAGCATTGCTTCACTTGGAAATATTTGAACCTGGGTCGATGTAAAACTAGCATCGGACCACACAAAAGGAAAAACCCACTATAAAATACTCATCAATGGTATGAGTCATAAAATCAGAGATAATTATTGACAAGAAACAACCCCAAGATTGCAGTATATTTACACACATGAGCTGAAACTCCAAAGCCTGTTCTGACCTCTTGTACTGCAATTAACCATTTACACTTGTTTTGCTTTACAGTATGGACCTCATCATATATATATATATATATATATACTCCCAAAAAGACTAGATAATGATTCACAAATTGTCATGACTCTAATGATCTTCAACTTACAGAGAGGACTCTCCCTTTTTGCAGAAGAATAGCTTATTTCAGCAGGGCAGCTGAGTGTATTTATCTACAAAGCTTTAAAAATCTCCACGGATAAGGTTTGCAGTATGAACTTGCTAATCAACATCCATGTTAGCTGTACAAAAGGATGTTCTTTATTAGGTGACATGTACTCCTCAACTAGGATGCCAGAAGTCAACTAGGCCAACAAACTGATGCGCCGTTCTGCAATCGAGTGGCTTATGAGTAATCAAAATGCTTTGTAAACAATCACAGACAAGAAATACAAACTTTTATGAGGAAGAAATCTCCACATGGCCTACCTCCAGTGGTTATAAGCTTCTCGACTCGAGAAACAATATGTTTACCGTAAGTGTATCGCTTCAGGGCATTTAGATGAACCTTGATCCGAGAAAGAATCAAGGCAAGACTTTGATCATCACAAGTCTCGAGAACCTTCTGCACAACATAATTTCCAAAAGGATCCTTCATCATAGCCTGCAATTTGCATGTAACATTATCAATACATTCAGTAAGCAACTGTAGTTTGATAGTAGAACTTCTATCAGGAATGGAATTCCTAAACAGATTCCTCTCTTAGAGAAAGCAATGTAGATTAACCTAGGAAAAATAATAGTCATCAATCCAATGTAGCAGTAAATTTTCTAAAAGGATAGGGCACATTTTTGAGATAGAAATCAAGTGCTTAAAAGGCTATTTAAAAGGGTATGATTAAAACAAATCAGGCTGTAACACAAAAAGAAGCATAATAAATTAATATTGGTAACTATAAAGAAAAAGAGAGAAAAATATGAATAAAATTACATTTGCATCCTTAACCTATCATTGAGATGATACTTTGCCAAGGATAATTATGTCAAAAACAATAATTTGATATGCCACTCAAATCCTATATTTATTTTACTGATTAAAATTTCTGTTCTCTGAAACACCCTTAAATTGTAGGCAAGCCAAGAAATAAAATATTTATAAAAAACGACAAAATTTATCTTATTATATGCTTTTTGATCCAAGGCAATAATGGCAATAAATTTACATTCAGATGTCATCTTAAACCCAAAATTCTAATTCTTATTCATTCAATTCTTTATAGAAAAGTTGTAGCCACAATTGCAATTCAATCACAACAAATTGCAGTTTGATCTAATATGCCAGTAATTAGTTTCATATTTCAAAATGAGTGTATTTCCCAATCCAAACATGTAACATGGTGCCGCCTTCACTTTTATCAACTATATGATTCAACGTATACATAGCATTTTTATCCAGTGCACATAACTAAGGGCAATAGAAAGGCAAAATGGTTGAAAGAATGATCTACTGATGAATTGTACTCGTTCCAAGACACTGAAATGTTAACATAAACAGGATACATTTGCATAGCACAAGTGCACTAACTTGTTACCACTGTATGTATAATATTATTAATCATACAACATTTATCCATCTTTTTGCGCAGAAAGCCAGAAATAAAAAACCAAGTCAATATGCATGGTAACATATTATCAACATGAGCAAATTCAGTACTCAATAGCAAAATATTACAACAGACCTCAGGGTTAGCAAGAAACAGGTGATCTTAGAACAGTAGAGTCTACTCTCGAATGCTTTTTGAAAATGATAATCTCCAAATTGGTATAACTAAAGTATGGGTAGACAGTTTCCAAAATATACGGGCTTATTTGAATGCATTCTTTCTTCTACTGTTTTCAAAACAGTTTTATAGAATTGTTATTCAGAACGAGTTTTGAGAACAAAAAAAATACAAAAATCTATTTAAATAATTATTACCAAAATTATAATTAGTAAGTGTTAAATGAGTTATTCAAAATTTATAATTTTGCTATTAATGAGGTGGGTATTTCTTCTCTTTTCTTGTGTTTTCCAGAACTTAAAATGTAAAACATCTTAAAGATGTTTTGAGTTTTTTGTTAATTTATTTTTCTATTTTCCAGAACATTTTATAAAAAATACTTTATCAAACAAGTTTCTTTGTTTTCAAAAATAAAAGAAATTATTCTAAAAACATGAATCAAACGGACCCTAAGTAATTAAACAAAGTGGGACTAAGGCCAGATTCATGAAGTGCACATTCAGAATAAGTAGGAGAAACAACAATAACATAAATTATGGATTAATTTCATATGTTGATTCTAAAACTAAATTTAGAGTTCCGCAAAAAATTGAGCATTAAATCAATCTCCAGCATTGGAAAAACAAAAATCATGAGCAATGAAGCAAGAAAAAGGACAAACCTGTAAAGGCTCATTCTCATCTGTGGTGCCAAGCATTTCATTCACCAAAAGTTGACGCTCCTCAGGACTGCCAAAAGTCAGGCACTTCTCAACAACATTAGAAGCAAATTTCTGCTGGCTCATCTTCACAATTTGCCCAGCAAGCTTGGTGATAATAGCAGATCGTTCATGTGGTTTACCATGTTGCAGGACATGCTACCAAAGAAAGGTGGGGTGTAGGAGTAACAAGAGAATAAGTGAACAATAAGCATAATATAAATATGTTATTAGACAGCACTCAGTCAAGCAGATCATACCATGTTTCTTAACATTCAAAAGGTAAAACTTATGCTTTCTTTTTACCTTTTTGTAAGATTACTGTTTTGATTATCTATGTGGTCAAGACAGATGAAGGTGATGTTGAATTGTTAAATTTAAAGAATAAATTATCTGGTATGTTTGAAATTAAAGATCTTGGCCTGTTGAAATACTTTCCAGGAATTGAATTTGCTAGATCCCAAGAAGGCATTTTCATTAACCAACAAAAGTATGTGCTTGATCTATTAAAAAAAATCAAGGTTGCTAGGTAGTAAAGCAAATGAAACCCCTATGAAGGCCCATACAAAGCTCCAGCCAACCAAGACAGAAGACAAAGTGGACAGAGAGATCAAAGGATAGTTGGGAGGCTTGTCTACATATGTCATACCCAACCAGGCCTTGCTTTTTCAGTTAGTGTGGTGCGTCAGTTT
This sequence comes from Adenanthera pavonina, assembly GCA_026686845.1. NCBI lineage: Eukaryota > Viridiplantae > Streptophyta > Magnoliopsida > Fabales > Fabaceae > Adenanthera > Adenanthera pavonina. Next base: position 42,352,933 of record JAIVEN010000001.1, on the reverse strand, counting down.
ATGCACCCACCAGGGAAACGACTACATTATAAAAAGCAGAGTATGCTACAAGTAGAAGTCACTAATGCATACTACACTGAAAGCATCACTAATACAAGATCTACTTCTTGCTATTGCATTGTGTTGGCAGAAACCTAGATACATTGAGTAAGAAAGGAAAATGTGATATCTAGAAGTAGTGTGAAGGAAAAATTCAAATCAATGGCCCATGGAGTTTACGAAGCTTTGGGACTGAATGCAGACATAAAGAATTAAGGATTCACAGTCCTACACCTATGAAAATCTACAGTGACAATAAAGCAGCTATTTCCATTGCCCATAATCTAGTCATCCATGACATAAGCGTTTTAAAGTAGATAAGCACTTCATTAAAGAAAAAATAGAAAGAGGTCAGGTTTGCAGACATCATGACAAAAGTACTAAGCAAGAATAATTAGGATGGTCTGGTAAACAAGCTGTCCATGGAAGACATTTTTCAGCCAGCTTGCAGGGGCAGGGGAGCGTTAAAACCACCTGGGTTATTATGAATTATTCAAAATATCTCAACTACTTATCACTTCATACCTAAAGTTTAGGAGGATAAGCATTAGATATATTTCAATAATATTCTTTCATCTACTTCTCAAGTTTGTTTGTTCCTACATGTTTGTTATGCTTCCATTACTTCACTGTACGACATTTTGCCTTGCCTCTTCTATAACAGTAAGTGTCCTGTACCTATGTAAACACACTTAACAGACTGGAAAGTACTCTGCAGTTCAAAAAAACAAAAAAATCTGTTCAAACACTTAGATAAAGTTGGCATTCTTCTCAAATGGACTTACAGATATTGATTCTTGATCAGCTAAAATTTTTCATTTTTGACCTTGAAAACCCACCCCCATCAATTTTCCATTTTTAATGGAGATATCTTCCTTCTTATTTGATCTTTTCTTTTTTTGTTATATTAGGAGGGTTTGAACTTTTCACCTCTACCCAAACCCCAACCCACCCTTATCATCTAAGCTTGCCTTAGGTGGCCGCATTTTATCTTTATACTATTCTCTTGTTTTCTTCCAAAAATTTATTAAGTCTGCATTATAAATTTGGGCATTCACAAGGAGAACAAATCCTGACTTCGGAAGAACCCAAATCATGTTTACATAATTTCCATATTTATCATGGGTAAAAATTATTAAACAACTTAATTGAAATCATTAAAAGTGATCATATTCCAGTTATATGCATGAAACAAATTCAAACACTAAATCATCAATACCTGAATAACATAATTTCCATATTGATCCTGTGCTAAATTGCAGACACATTGCATGATTTCATCCATGATAATTTGTTGTGTATATGGATCATTACAATGTTCCAGAACCCTCTGTTAAGAATTATGAAAAATGTCAAATAATCAGAAAGTAAAAAATTTTTGTAACCAGACCCACATAGAAATTCCCCGCAGCAATGTCTAACCTGAATAACTCGGCACCCATATGGATGGGTAGAAAGTGCCACAACTTGCCCATAGAAAGATGAGATAATAAACTGAATTCGATCTTGAGGAACAAACTCTATACTCTTTTGAATAACATGGTTACCATTTTGATCACGTACACATTTCATTACTGCACCATCAAGCTCTGAAACCATTTGAGTTTGCTGATCAATGTTAACCACCTCCAATGCCTGTGGATAATTTTTTATAATCTTTAGTTATAAGAAAAGAAAGCACTTATGTTCTCAGCAAAACCAAGAGAAAATAATACAGAGACATGAGATTGGGTACACTCAGTCTCCTAAAATTTTAACAATTCAGACTAACACCATATAGCTTTACTAGCCGTAAGTGCAAGCAACATCCGGAAGAAAAACAAGAAAGAATTATAGCTAGATGATTATATCTGATCACAAATGGAAAATTGTGCTGTTATATGTTCATATTGTAACACAATAAGTGCAGCCGGTTTTGGTAATAGGAGAGGCACGCAAGCCAAGTTCATAAGTAGCTGAAATTACAAATATAAGTTCACATTTTCTCTCCCATGCAGACAGCCTTGATTCGATGAGTATTTATCATAATGCACAGTGAAAACTATAAAACTTGATCAACTCTATTTTTTAACCCTACCGACTAAGTACCTTGAGGATATACTTATATAACTGCAATGCCACATTTATTGGACACATAAAGATACGAAGCAAGCAAGGCTAGATATTTCAGGACAGCAGAAAGGAGAAAGTATAATATGAATGCATCTCAACTGATACATTATTTACTCATCTAATAAAGAGGTGACCGTGCATCAAAGGAATGAACACTGAGCAGAAATTAATGATGTTCGCTAAAGAGGTCATCTATTTTATAAACAAATCACTTAAGTCTCTCAAGTCAAGACAGAACATGATGCGTGGACATCAAAGAAATGAAACTTTCATGTCAGGCACTATACACGTCAATAGGGATTAATATCAAAATAAAAGGCATAGAAATTACCTTCTGAATTACTCTGCAGCCATACATTTGCAGACTGAGAGGTAAAACATGACCAGTTAGTTGACTGGCTAACTCAGTTCTTTGGCTTTCTGTACCATGCTCAAAAAACTGCAAAGCCAAGCATCACATTCTAAGTTTAACTTCTTAAAGAACAAGCATAATATGGCCTTACTCAGTATTTAGCAAAAGAAACTAATTATACTTTCTGTATAACATAATTCCCAAAGACATCAGTCATCAAGGTACGAGCATGAGGAATCATCTCAGGAAATATCTTCATCTTTTCTTCTGCTGATGCTGTTTCTAATTTCTGCTGAATAAAGCGACTCCCATACTGATCAGTACTGCATTAAGGTATAGATTATCATTTCATATTCCCAGAGCCATATCATTAGCAGAGAAGCTAGGGAAGTGCAAGGTCTGTACCTGAATTGAACCATGTGACCAGCAATATCTGAAAGTTCAAAAGATCTAGCCTTGTTCTTGAACTCATCTAGCAAGGATGATACAAATCTACCCTCCATGCTATTGCCAATATCACTATGACATGACCCAATAGTACCTCCTATTGAACTCTTCACCATGGAATCCAATTGTGATACACTTCCATTCTCAAACAGTGGATTTCCAGATCCGAGAGAAGTAAGTAGGGAATTTGAAATCTGCTTTCCTGAGTATGGTAAGCCAAGACCACATGGTTGACTCCCATAGAACCCATAATTAAGACACCCAGATTTGGCAAGAAGCGAGAGTTCATACTGTTGCTTCTGTTGAGAAAGAAATGTCTCAAGATATGCTTTCTGAAATCCCTCAAAGTCTCCATGTGAAATACCATAGAAATTTCTTACTTGTGAAAGATCACCTGGACCATGCATCAAGTAATCAGAACCTTGCTGCACCCGTTCGAAGAAGCTTGGGTCCACAGTTGAGGAATGAAGATCAGGACCAACTTGATTTTCTAGGGCATCTAAACTTTTCCCATCACCTCGATCTCGCAAAGCTGGAATAAAAAACCCAACCTGTTAATGATGACTAAAAAGACTAAACTTCACTATTCTTTAATAGCTTACATTATTTCAGACACACACAATTGAGTACATAGAAAAGAAGAAAGAACCAGACCTGTGTCAATATGATTCCTGTACACAGCATTTAAATTTGAGTTTACAGGGTATGCACCATGAACATGCCCAGTCATATCCATACTTGGCAAACTTGTACGAGTGTGATGGACATTTCCAATAGAATGCACTTTCGAGTGAAGACTAGCAGAAGAAGCACTTCTTCTCATTATATTGGCTTGCTCATTTGAAGTCATTGAATTAAGGTTCATTAAAATCTCATTGTGTCTGGGCAGTTCAACAAAGTTGTTCCCATTACTAATTGTTCTAAACAAAAGATCTGGCCGATTACCAATTTCCTTTTGTAACCCGGATTGAAGAAGATTATCTTGCTCTGCATGTCTAGTATTAGACAAATTCATCCCAGATAAAGAAGACATCATTTCAGCAAGTTCAGTCATACTGGAAGAGCGACCTTTCTGGGCACTCAAGCCTACAACATTATTCTGAACAAACCCAACTTTACTAGCACCAGGAGTAAGTGCGGACCCAAGAGGTCTACCAATGACCTGAGGTTCAGGGGTTGTACCCCTTGACAGAGATGAACCCACAGAAGATGCATAACCACGGGAAACCATAACACCATTAGTCTGAAGTCCATCCGGACCAGGAGTAGCAACTGCAGAATGCAAGCACTCCAAGGATTTAACTCCATTGCATAAACCTGTTGGATGATGATCAGCCAAGCCAGTTGAATCCATAGTATCAGCAAATGCATTGTAACTTGCTGGACGTGACATATTACCTGACATGGAAGCAGGCTGATCAAGGCCTTGCTGCAAAAAATGCTAACTTCAGTTACAAGCATAATAGAATGCCGAGGCCAGAGCAGGATAAGAAACTATTTCAACGTGCTCCATTAGCTAATTTGTTTGAACCATACAAGTGCCAAACTTCTTTCATATTTGAGGATGATTATGGTTAATGTGGGAGAATGAAGCATAACATTGAAACTGAGACTGCAATAGATGGTGCATATTTATTGATACTAATTTACACCTACAAATTGCATATTTATTGACACTAATCACACCGAAAAATCATTAGAATGGCCAGTGACAAATATGACAAGCTTGCAATCAGCAAGGAAATGTTAAGACCATAGATGTACAAAAGAAAGCAAACAAAAGGACAAAACCACTGTGCAAAAAAAACTATGGCAGCTCTATCGTGGAAAACTGTAAAGCTAGTAAGGCCAAACCGAGATCTTCAAATTTTTATTTAACAATTTTCAATGAACTGTACGTTACATATTTTAAGATTGCATATAAATGATCACAAAATCAACTTTTACCATCTGCCATGGGTCATAACTCATAAGAACATTGCAAAGAAGCTGATTCCACACAGTTAATTGTGACAAAAAGTGTCACATTCAGAACTAGAAATAATACACATGCAATTGGGACAAAATAATTACCTGAAGAATGTCAGCAAAACTCTTCCTCCTCACACCAAGACTCCCACCTGACATTCTGACCAAACCATTTGTACTACGGTCAATCCAATGTGCAGAATTCTGCCCAGATAGATTTCGGCCACTGGTTTTCCTCAGTTCCATCAGATCATTCTCTGCTTGTACTGAAAGTCCAGGCTGCATAGAAAATAATGATGAACTATTCCCATTTGTGGCCAACTTCTTTCTCCAGTCTCCCAGTCCCTCAAGTGAAGACCCACCGACCTGAAACCTTTGAGCAACACGCCAATCTTCTTTCGACACCAATGGTGGGGGCAGCCTTGGATTGCTATTTTCATGTGAGTAATAATATGAAAGATATGAAGGATGTGAACGAAGCTCATCTTCAGTCAGAAGCCCGCTATTATTATTGCTCCTACTATTGATTAATCCAATGTCCGATTTCCTCGGAAGACCACCAACAGCACTTAGAGATCCCTCCACTGTTGGAGGTGCACTTCCACTCCGAAAAATATTGAGATCCCTTTCTTGATAGATTAACTGTGGATTGCGCTGCTCTTGAAGTATCCTTTCAAGTTCACTCTGCAAAGTTTCTTGAATATTCCTACTTGGCAAAGGTTGCAAACCCTCTGTTTTCATATTTACATTACTCCCACCAGCCATCTCCAAACTACACAGAAATAGCAGCAAAAACACTTAAGTAAAGAAAAAGAAATATTAACTATAAGAACAAGTATAATTAAGCACACGCCATGATCATCAGTACCATTTCAACGAAATTATAGGAACGCATATAAAATAGAAGAGAGTAAAGATGACAGTTTCCTCTTTTCTAGAGCCCGGAAAATTGAAATAAATTCCACCTAGAACAGACAAAACAATTAACATATCTCCGCACAAGGCACAGACTCAGAATTTATAACCCAATTTCTAGCATTCTCTTTCTTCCTTTCTCTAGCTACTCTGTCACTCGGGGTTAGGACAGGGCATAATCAATCGACAAACTTTAATTACGAGAAAAAAGCAGAATATCATGCCGTAGATTCCACACCTCAAAAAGCGAATCTTCACATCAATAGAAACAAAACCCACAACCTGATCCTTATGAAACCAAATAGAGAAAGCCACTATAAGAGAAGACAGAAATACCCACTTCCAGAAATTCGCGTTTATCATCAAGTACACCAGTTTCACATATATTTCAAGGAAAACCACGGTAAAAATTAAAAAAAGGCAAATATTAATGAAGTCACATTTACCTTAAATATACGGAGAGGAAGCTGAAAACAACCCAGCTGCGTTTCTTTCCCTCTCCTGTCTCTCTCTCTTTCTAAGGGGGGAGAATCGAGAGAGAATGGAGACTACGCTTCGTGGTGGAAGAATTTCAGAGCAGAAATAGGAATGTGACAGATGAGAAGGGATGAGATCCCGTGGGCCTGAGATTCTTGTTCATCCTCGCTTTTGCAGGTTGGAGGAGGAGGAAGAAGGAGGAGCGTCGGATCCAAAAAGGACGGTGATGTTGTAAGCGGGTACGTGCATGGGCTTTTCACAGCAAAGTTGGAGGATTAATTGGGCTTCGGGATTTCAGCCTCAGAGAAAGGTCGTGATTGGATGATTAGGTATGACCTTGTCTAGATCACGACGTTAAAATAGGAAACCAGTAAAAAGGGCAAAATCAAAATCAGAATACTATAACTGTAATGTAAATATGTAATACTCTAACATTACATATATATGTCCGTAATAAAATGACTCCCATGCGATGTCTTTTTATCTTCCTTTTTCATATCCTTTTGATTTAATAATATTATCACACGGGTCGAGGTCGATCCAATTCAGTTTAGAGCTAGCTTTGCAAGCCACTACTTAAGGTTATAAATTTTGAAATTAAATCCCAAAATTGTTGATTTGGTACAATTAAGACTTTCTATATTAATCGAGTTGATGGGGATGTAGAAGGTTCGGGAAAATTGCACCGGCATAATTCTGTAGCCTCTTCTTTCTCTCCCTGCTTGCCTAACTGAAAATGCCGGATATCCCGATGCCTTCTTCACAATAGACCCGGATTTGCGAAGCGTAGGAGTTTGTTTGATGCAGTTTTTAAAAATAGTTTTTTTTTTATTTTAAAAAATAGAAAAATAAAAAAATTGTTTGGTAAATCTATTTTTTAAAAATTGTTCTGTAAAATAGAAAATAAAAAAATAAAAAATTCAGAACATTTTTAAGGTGTTTTATAATTTTTATTCTTGAAAATAAAAGAAAAGATGAAAAACATCCACCTCATTAATGATAAAATTATAAATTTTAAATAACTCATTTATCACTCACTAGTTATGATTTTGAGAACAACTATTCAAACATATTTTTTTATTTTCTTGTTTTCAAAACTTATTCTCGAAAACAGTTTTATAAAATTATTTTGAAAATAAGAAAATAAAAAATACTATTAAACAGACTCTAAATTTTTCCATTTGTGAAGAATTTACGGCTCCTAAAATGTTAATCTAACAAAAATTGATCAAGTTTGAATTTGAATTCAAATTTTAAGAAGATGTGAATCCAAATTATGATATTTGAGGACTTTATTAGTAAATAATTTATAAGTATTTTTATAAATATTTTTTTTAACCATAACTCATGAAGTCTGCCCTAAGTATCGTAAAACCTATGACCTAATAACTTCCTGAAACTTTTCAGTGTATACAAATAAAAACTAATTTTAAAGTGTTATTCCGAATTTCAAATGATATATACACATTATATTTTGAAAATAATTTAATCAAAAGAATTTTTTCGGAACATTGTGTGAAATTACTTGTCCAAAATCATTATGGTTTAAATAAATTGCTTGCTTATTCAGTGATTTCTTAAAACATTCAGTGAAATTTATTTGGCCAACAAACATTGTATTGTATGAAAACTTTTGTTGGTTACTCATTTTATGAAATTTAGTTATCTTTTAAAAGTAAAAATACTAAAATGTTAAATTCTTATGAGTGTGGGAAAATTCCAGATAAATACTAATAAAAGAAAATGTTTCCAAAAACATACCCCAATTGCCATAATCCCAATTAACAACTATGGTATCAAATTGAAAATAAAGTCACCAATATCTTACTGCTAATCATGGTGCCTTGCTCATCTTCATCACCGTTGGGTTTTGGATTCTTGACATCACGTTGTCACCAACAACATGCTCTAGGGGTCGTGTTGTGCTTTACTTCCCAACCTTGCTGCCGAAAACCAACATGAGATGTGAATAGCAAATGTGTTCTTCTCATTCTTTATGGTTGTCACAAACCTAGATCTAAAATCGTCCTTCCCTTTCTCTCCTAACCCAAATCTGCCCTTCATCATCACCTCCCTCAACCCAGTCATAAAGCCCCCTTTCATCTCTTTCAGATTTGAAATCATCCTTCCCTTTCTCACTTTGTTTTTGTTTGATTGTGGGTTCTAATTTGTTACTGAAATAATCTAAATATGAAATATTGTGATTTCTAGGTTGATTTTAGTTTGGTTTTAGTTAATTTGTTGTTGAAATCTAGTTGAAATTGATTATCAGTTGTAATTACTCAAGGATCACTTGTGAATGACATGGAGAAGGATGAAGATGATGAATGGGGAGGAACGCTTTTCTTTCCACTCCAACAATCTCTCTTCCTTTCTCGGGTTTCTTCATATAACAATCATCTTATGTGATTTTTTATATTTGCAATTAACTTTCACTTATTTGCAACTCATTTTCATTTATTTGCAACTAACTTTAACTTATTTATAACTTCTACTGATCATTTGTAATTGATACTTATTGTAATTGACTTTCCCTTATTTGCAACTAACTTTTACTAAGTTGTAACGCGTACCGATCATTTGTAATTAATTCTTATTTGCAATCGACTTTTACTTATTTGTAATTGACTTTGACTCATTCACAACTTTTATCGATTATTTACAATTGATGTTTATTTGTAACTGACTTTCACTCATTTGCAATTCTAACCAATCATTTACAACTGATTACTGCTTATTTGCAGCTAATCTTCAATAGTATTACAACAATCACCGAAAAAGTCATCATTGCCACTAGAATAGTCACCTCTGTCCGAAAAGTCACCATAGGAAGGGAGGGAGGGAAGACAAGAATAGTTTGATCTTTTCACTTTAAATATTAATTCCAATATGGCATGTTGATAGTTAATTGGAATTAAGGTGAATTATGGTATGTTTTCAGAAATATTTTAATTTTTTTATATTTATGTGAAATTTTCCCTATGAGTCATGACTTTCAAGATGTAACATTGAAATGTTCAAAAAAAGATGTAACATTGAAACCCTAACATTTAATATTTATTATACGTTTATTATCATTACTCAATAATAAATATTTCTTTCCAGTACTTCTCTTTATTCAAAGACAAAAATACAACTCTCATTTAAAAAATCACTTCATTCTATTTTGAAATTTCACTCCATTATATTTTACATACCAATTAGACATTGATTCTAAGTTGCCACATCACACTTGATGCATATGGATGGATGACATAAATCAATATAAAGAATAAATTATAAAATCTGTTTTTTTTAAAATAAAAAATAAACTGTTCCTACAGTATAGCAGCATGCTACCCACCTAGCTGCAACATATTACATATCAGGAATATCCTAATTCCCAAAACAAAGATAAGAAAAAGAAGAACCTCCATAAACAAAGCTATTGACCAGTGAGAGAAAAAAATAAAAAAAGCAGCAAAATCACCATTTCCTTTTGATAGGTAACAAAAAATCAACCGCAGACTAAAGACAAACTCCAAAAATGCCACTTTGAAATGATAATCCTCCGTACAATCTTGCTTCGCCTTTATTTCTCTTCGATTGTGTTTTTCGATCTCTGTCCAGCCAGATCATGGCTAATGCAAATTCCTCCCATCTGGACCCTACAAGAGAATGTGAGCATTCTCTGGCTCCACTTGAGGCTTTAGAATGAGTACGATCTCTTTAATTTCCAGATCCCTTAAATAATGGCTCAGAACATAGGAACTCCACTTATCTAGAAGAAAAGCAAGCTAGTAAAGATGATCAATTTACTAAGAGATGCTCAAAGAAGGGAAAAACCACAGTGGAAGGCTTTATAGGAAAAATTTCTCCACAACCTAGAGAGGAGGAGTAGATGATAGAGGATTAGGAAGACTTTGACCCATCGAATGGTTAGATTTCTGGAAATAAAATAGAGCTGGGATGAAAACTTTTGTATAGAGAAGTTGTCAAACCATTAAGGAGTTCTTCAGCACGATAACACCATTCATTTTCAGATTCAGATTGGTCGGAAGATGAGGAGGATGATGATGATTTTCTGCTAGGTCCAATCAAGATATCAGAAGGCATTTCTGTTAAGATGACTGATTTGAGTCCTAATTTTATTCTTTCATATTTAGAAAAAAAGAGACTTAGGAAGTCATGGAAAAGATCTCTAATAATTAAACTCTTAAGAAGAACAATGGGTTTAAATTATATGCAGAGAAAGTTTCAATAGATCTGGGAGACTATTGGGAAGGTTAAAGTTACTGATATTGGGGAAGATTTTTTCCTAGCTAGATTCCAACATAAAGAAGACTATATAGAAGCACTTACAGGGGGTCCTTGGATGATTCTGGATGGATACCTTTTGGTGCAAAGGTGGAGGGAAGATTTTGATCTTGAATTAGAGCCCATCAAAAGTGTTATAGCTTAGGTTCGTCTTCTTAAGTTACCCATGGCTTTCTATGATAAGAAATTTTTATTCAATGTGGAAATTCAGATTAGGAGAGTTCTTAAGGTTGATATGCCTACTTTGTAGAGAACAAAAGGGTGTTTTGCAAGGATGTGTTTAGAAATAGATCTAACAAAGCCTTTACTTCCTTCTTATCTCATTGAAGGGGAAGAAAGGAAAATTGAATATGAAGGAATTCATCTGATTTGTTCTGAATGCAGATGTTTTGGGCATGATTCTTTGACATGTCCAAATAAAAGCTTTAATAAGAATTCTGTTCCAATGAATGAAAATCAAATTATGACAAGAGATAAGGTGCTGGCAAAGGGACAAGAGGGTGTCAATTTAGAAAGCTCACCGTATGATCCATGGATGACTATTCAGAGACTTAGAAGAAATAGAAGAAATGGTTCTAAAGCTAGCAATCCTGACGAGGCTGGAAAGACATTCCATGGAAGAGAGAATGCAGGTTCTATTGGTTCTAGATTTGTTGCTCTTGAGCAAAGGGATGATCAAATTCAGGAAAAAGTGGACTTAGATAATTCAAATCCTATACAGGTCTTCAAACATACTACAGTTACTAACAGGGATCAAGAAAGTGAGGCCACGAAGAAAAAGAGTACACTAGCTAAAAAGAAATCCAAAGGGAATGAGATAAGGAGCAAGGAAGCAAAATTTAGAGCAAAGTCTACAAAGGCAAAGAACCAGAGTTTAAATAGAACGAGTGTTCTCTAGACCAGTATCAAGTGATTCACCTAGGAAGCAAGTTGTGAGCCAGGTTTCTAAAACAATGGAGATGGTATCTTCTAAGCAAGTTCTTGGGCCGATTGATAGGTGCAGTTTGGGCCTAAATGAACAAATGGACAATTTGGTTGAAATGGTATGTGAAACTCCTGATCTTTACAAGGGTGCTGAGGGCTTCATGAGTGGAGAAGATGAACTAGATTGAAATGGGCCTAACTATAAACCTATACCAAAAATTCCTCCAAACTCAATCCAAATGTGAGGAATGATTTTATTTTAGATCAAGATACAGAAATGGCACTAATAAGGGTTTTAGGCTTGTCTACCTATGAAGTAAAAAACTCCTATAATGGACAAGATATGCATATGGAGAATGATAATTCTCTTAATGCAAATAAGGAGTTAATTTCATAGTTGCTCTAAGTCTCCTTTTCCTTCTTATCAGTTATGATAATTGTCTGGAATTACAGAAAAGCAGTTGGACAGGATTTCAATTGCTATCTTAAAGATCTTGTCAAAAGATATAAGCTTATTTTGGTGGTACTTCTTGAAACTCATACTAGTGGCCCTAAAGTTGATAGGGCTATTAAAAATCTTGGTTTCAAATACTAAGAGAGAGTTGAAGCCTCTGGTTTAGCAGGGGGTATCTGGATATTGTGGAAAGATGATAGAGTCAAATTTACTAAAATAGAACAACATGAACAATTCCTTCATGGTTGGGTTACTATTGGTAATCAACATCCTTGGCTATTTACAGCTATTTATGCTAATCTTAGGGAAGCTAGTAGGAGAATCTTAAAGGAGAAACTTAGAGATATTGCTTCTAATGTTAACCATCCCTGGCTTCTTGCGGGGGACTTCAACGAAATCAAAAAGGCTAGTAAACAAAGAGGGGGTGTTATTCCTTCAAATCGTAAAAGCAGAAGATTCAATGACTAGATTAACAACTATGCTCTTATCGATATGGGAGTAGAGGGACTGATGGAGACTATGAAGGAAGTAAAGCCCAACTTCAAGCTTGGAGAAGTAATGTTCTAAAAGATCCTTTGAAATACATTGGTGGATCAATTATAAAAGCAAGGACCAAAGCTATGCAGGAAACATTGAATGGACTTATCCAAGACTTGCAAGATAAAGAAATTTTCTACCTTGATGAGATAGATGTGTCTTCTAAGCCCAATAATCCCTCAACAATGGTGTCTTCATATGGAGTAAGAAGCATGGTAATTTGTTTACAAGTTCAAACCCAAGAGAACCAAGTTTCTAATGACTTCACAATTAAATAACTCACTTGAAGATCCATAACGCTACTCTTAACTCAAAATCTTTAATGTTTAATTCTTAATGAATTGAAAGTTATTTTACCTTAGTTATTTATTTGCGTCTTTGTTAGGTTTCTAGTTATATTTCAAAGGGCCCAAATTAGTATTTTAAGTGTCTTAGATCCTTATGACTACTTTGTTCTCAAATAGATTATAAATTATGTATGTTTTTTAGTAAAAAACGTTACTTTCTTTGTGGCTCTAAAAAAGTGACATTTTTCAAGTAATTTCCATATTCATTTAGTGTCATCTAGTGTCTTTTAGGATGATCTTGCTTGGTTAATAAGTTGAAATATTCTAGAGTGTCTTAGTTTCCAAACAAGTGAGATTCTTGCAATCTCATAAGATTTAGTCTTATAATTTAAGTAATTTTCTATTATTTGGAGTCCCTTAACTTTAGGAATAATTAATTGCCCTTTTTATAAGATTATCTAATCATTTTAGAGGATTGGTTCATTATAAATAGATGTATTAGGCTTACATTTTTTACAAGTTGAATAAGAATTATTTTCATTTAATTCTCTTTTATGAGAATTATCTGAATTTGTGTTCTCTTGAGAACTCATGACCTACCAACCAAAGTGATCAACCGAGTAGGCATCATCGTTAGAGCTTAGGGGCGAATTTTCTTGGTTCTAACATGTAATCATCTTCTTGTCTTTGTTCGTGAGTGTTCATTTTTGCTATATTTTCTGGTTTGCTTAGTCATCCACCAACAGGGCTATATCAGTTAGTATCAGAGTTCAGGTTTGAATCAGAGGTATTGTGTTCTTCATGTCTCATTTCCCTTCTTTCACGTCTTCTTTTTGTGTTCTTATATTCATCCTTTTTCTTGTGTCTTCTTAGGTTTATATTTGTTTTCCTTCTTCTTCTTTGTGGTTCTTGGTTGTAAGTGTTTGTATTGCATATTTTCATCCTCATCATCTTCCCCTTCCCTCCACCCATGACTTTCTTAGTGTTGTTGCTACTTGTGTTTTGTGTTGCTTGAGTTGTACTATTTAGTGCAAAAAAAAAATTCATCCAAAAAAAATTGAGGAAAAAAAAAGAGTAGATAGCACATTGAAAAAAAAAGTGCTGAAAAAAGAAATGAAAATAAAAAAAAATTCATATTTGCTACTTTCTTTGTATGGTTTTCTATTTTGCAGCATTACTTAAGAATCAAGTTTAAGGATACTACTAGTCATTGGAGGTTACTCTATTGGTGAGATCTTTCCCACTTGCAATTCAAGTCACTTAATTTCCTAAGTGCTATTTCTTAAATGCCACTCTCATTTCCTCTTCCATAACTTTCCTATTAATTGTATTATTTCCTATTTTGTTCTTCCCATCCATTGTTATTCTGATTGTGTGTTTCTTTTTGTAGGGAAATCAAGTCATTTACTTGAGTGCCAAGTCATCTACTTAGACTCCTAAAGTAATGCCCTCCATCCCTTTCTTTCTTAATCCATCTTATTTCTTATTCTTGTGTTCCAAGTCTTCATTTTGTCATCCTTGTCTCTTTTGAATTTAACTTTGTTTGTTGTCCATATTTGAATTAAAATCTATTTCTTGATTTGTCTCTTAATTGATCACATTATACACACATCTGATTTGGAAACTTATTTTCTAAGTTTTTTTTAATTAGTGATTGCTTGCTCTTATTTTCTAAACTTAGTTAAGTTTGGTTGCTTGAGTTTGATTGAGAACATTTGCAATTCAGAATTTGAGTGAAAAAATGGCAAGAGTGATTACATTTTGATAAAAGCCAAATTGTGTTATACACGAGTGATTCTTAACATTTATTTGAGAGAAACACGTGAGGTATGTGCTTCGTGAGGTCCTTTCTTGTTTTTAAATTTCAGGATGTCTAGAGGTAGTGAAGGTAATGGTAGTGGAAAGGAATTTCCACCAGATCGTAACCCCATGATGGATGCTATGGCACAGTAAATAGACTTGATCTTTTGGAAATTGGAAGACATGGGTTTGGCTATGAAAGGAAAGAGAAGTCAACCATGAGTTGTGGAGGTAGAAGATACTCTTTCTAATGCTGAAGATTCTAATGCCAAAACTAGACCAAATACAAAGAAAGATAATGACTTGGGGGGTATTAAATTGAAAATCCCTTTTTTCTAAGGAGTATATAACTCGGATGCATACTTGGAATGAGAGACAAAAGTGGAGCATGTATTTGCTTGTTATAACTACTTGGAGGAAAAGAAAGTAAAGCTAGTCGCTATGGAGTTTACCCATTATGCAAGCATATGGTGGGATGAACTTCAATCTTCTCAATGGAGGTATGATGAATGGCCACTAAGTACTTGGGCTGACATGAAAAGTGTCATGCAAAGAAAGTATGTCCCTAGTCACTATTATTGTGACTTGCACACTAAGTTGCAACGATTGGATCAAGGAAACCGATGTGTAGATGAATACTTCAAAGATATGGAGGTGGCCTTGATTAAGGCCAACATTAAGGAAGACCCTGAACAGACCATGGCTAGATTTGTGAGTAGATTAAAGATTAAGATCAAAGACTTGGAGGATTATATTAGTGTGAAGGATGTTGTCCATAGATCTATCCAAGTGAAAATGCAACTAAATTCCAAGAAGTCCAGCTCATCATCCATGTGAAAGGATTCAAAAAAGTGAAGCAACTCAAGGCTTAGGGAATATTCAATGGGTTACACACCTAGCACAAGGTCAAAAGAAGATTTCAAGCCTAAGGATGCCAAGGATAGAGGTAAATCTGAATCTAAGAAATTTAATTCTTTTACTTCTAATCTTTCTTCTAATTCCTCTTCTAGAGCTTGAGATGTGACTTATTTCAAGTGCCAAGGCAAAGGACATATCCAATCTCAATGTTCCAATGCTAGAAAGGTCTTGTGGAATGATAACACTTATGATTTGAAGAGTGCATCTGAAACTAAATGTGAGGCTGTGGAAAATGATGATGAGGCTGAAAGGATTGATGAATATAAAGTTGAGTGTGTTAGTCCTACTATAAGGGGAATTATGGTGACCAGAAGAGTCTTCAACATTCAGCTAAAATTGGAGGAAAAGTCATATCAAAGGGAACAATTGTTTTATACCAAGTGCATCATTAATGAGAAAGTATGTAGTTCAGTAATTGATTGAGGTAGTTGTACCAATGTAATAAGTATTTTGCTCGTTGATAAATTGAGTCCACCAACTACTAAGCACCCTACTCCTTATAGGCTAAAATGGTTTAATGAAAGTGATGAGTCCCGAGTTACTAAGCAAGTCTTGATTTCCTTTTCAATTGGAAACTACCATGATCAAGTACTTTGTGATGTTGCTGAAATGAATGCGGGGCAAATTTTATTGGGACGTTCATGGCAGTATGATCGAAGAGTGATGCATGATGGATATAAGAATCATTATTTTGTATAGTGTCAAGGAAAGAAATTCAAGCTCAAGCCTTTGAAGCTTATTCAAGCATATGAGGATCAACTAAAAATTCAAAGAGAGTGTAGAAAGAAAGAAAAAGAAGAGAAAGAACAAAAGGAAAAGAAAAAGAAAAAGAGTAGAGTGAAAAAGAAAGAAAAGAACGAGAAAAATGAGAGAAAAGAAAAGAAAGTGATTGAGAGTAGAAAAATGAAAGAAAGTTTTCTTATTAAAAGAGGAGAGTTAGAAAGAGCCTTTAAGGCCTAATAAAAAATTTATGTACTTCTCTTGAAAGATTATTGTTTAACTAACTCACTTGACTCTAGTTTGCCTTTTAGTGTTATGTCTTTGTTGCAGGAGTTTGGAGAGTTGTTTCCAGAAGAAATCCCTAATGGTTTACCACCAATTAAGGGAATTAAACACCGGATTGATTTCATTCTAGGAGTTGCCCTTCCTAATAGGCCAGCTTATAGGATGAATTCGGAGGAAGTAAAGGAGATATAACATCAAATAGAGAAACTCATGAAGAAAGGCTTTGTGTATGAGAGCCTTATCCCATGTTCGGTGCTTGTGATTCTTGTCCCTAAAAAAGATGGCAAATGGAGAATATGCATGGATTGCCGAGCCATCAATAAGATCAAGGTAAAATATTGTTACCTAATTCCTAGACTTGATGACATGTTAGATGAATTGAATAGAGCTTGTTTGTTTTCTAAAATTGATTTGAGGAGTGCATACCATCAGATTAGGATGAAAGAGGAAGATGAGTGGAAAACCACTTTCAAAACAAAATTTAGTTTGTATGAATGGCTTGTGATACCTTTTGGATTGACAAATGCCCCTAACACTTTTATGAACTTAATGAACCATGTTTTTCATGCTTTTATAGGGAAGTTTGTAGTTGTGTACTTTGATGATATTCTAGTTTATAGCATGAGTCTTGATGAGCATGTTGAGCATTTAAGGATTGTCTTTGTGACTTTGAAAGAACATAGGCTTTATGCAAATTTAGAACAATGTACATTTTTGTATGGATTTTGTGGTGTTTTTGGGTTTTGTTGTAGGTGCCAATGGGATTAGTATGGATGAAGAAAAGATCCAAGCTATCAAGGAATGACGTACACCCAAGAATGCTAACGAGGTGAGATCTTTTCATGGACTTGCTAGTTTCTATAGGAGGTTTGTGAATGATTTTTCTACCTGAGTTGCACCCTTGAATGAATTGGTGAAAAAGAATGTTGTGTTTAAATGGGTGATTCACAAGAGTATGCATTTAATGTGTTGAAGAATAAATTGACTCATGCTCCTATCTTAGTATTACCTAACTTTAGTACAGTGTTTGAAATTGAATGCGATGCTAGTGGAATAGGAATAGATGTTGTTCTTATGCAGGAAAACCGGCAAATTGTTTACTTTAGTGAGAAATTAAGTGGAGCCAAATTGAATTATTCCATCTATGATAAAAAGCTATATGCATTGAAGAGAGCTTTTGAAACATGGCAGCACTATCTCCTTCCAAAGGAGTTCATCATCCATAGTGACCATGAGAGCTTGAAGTGGCTTAAATCTCAATATAAGCTCAACAAAAAACATGCAAGGTGGCTGGAATTTATTGAGAAATTTCCATATATGATCAAACATAAGAAAGGTAAAGAGAATGTGGTTGCTGATGCACTTTCTAGAAGGTATACTCTCTTGACTTCTTTACATGCTAGATTGCTAGGATTTGAGATGTTGAAATCTTTGTATGAAACTGATGATGATTTTGGAAAGATTTGGACTTTGTGTGCTTTACATGGATATAAAGATTTCTATCATCTTGATGGTTTCCTTTTCAAAGGAAATAGATTGTGTGTACCTAGATATTCTATTAAGGAGTTGCTTGTGAAGGAAACACATGGTGGTGATTTGATGGGTCATTTTGGTCTTGATAAAAGTCTTGACATGTTAAATGAACACTTTTATTAGCCTAATATGAGAAAGGATGTGATAGCTTGTTGCGATAGATGTGTCACATGTAGACATACCAAGTCTAAGGTGCAACCACATGGTTTATATTCTCCCTTACCCGCCCTTGAACATCCGTAGACTAATATTTCTATGGATTTTGTGCTTGACTTACCTAGGTTTTCTAGTGGAAATGATAGCATTTTTGTTGTGGTTGACAAGTTTTCTAAGATGGTACATTTCATTGCATGTAGTAAGACTCATAATGCCATGCATATTGCTAACTTGTTTTTTAAAGAAATTGTGAGATTGCATGGCTTGCCTAAAACAATTGTGAGTGACTGTGATGTAAAATTCTTGTCTCATTTTTTGTGTACTTTTTAAAGTAAATTATGTACTAAAGTGTTGTTTTCTATCACTGCACATTCACAAACTAATGGCCAAATTGAGGTAGTTAATATGACACTTACAACTCTATTAATGGCTATAATTCAAAAGAATTTGAAGAATTGGGAGAGTTGCTTACCTTATATTGAGTTTGCTTACAATAGAGCCGTACACTCTACTACTTCTTCTTATTCCCCTTTTGAAATTGTGTATGGTTTTAATCTATTGTCTCCCATTGATATATTGCCATTACCTTGTTATGAGAAAGTTAATCTAGATGGCAAAAAGAAAGTTGAGATGGTGTAGGAATTATATGCTAAGGTTCGTGCAAACATTGAAAGAAGGAATGCCCAATATGCTAAGGAAGCCAATAAAGGACGGAGATATGTGATCTTTGAACTCGGTGATAGGGTTTGGGTGCATATGCGTAAAGAAAGGTTTCTTAATCAAAGGAAATCCAAGTTAGCACCATGTGGAGATGGTCCCTTCCAAGTCCTCAAGAGGATTAATGATAATGCATATAACATTGATCTCCCTAGTGAGCATAATGTAAGTGCTACATTTAATGTTAGTGACTTAAGTCCATATGATGCAAGTGAAGATTTGAGGGCAAATCATTTCCAGGAGGGGGGAATGATGGAGACTTTGAAGGAAGCAAAGCCCAACTTCAAGCTTGGAGAAGTAATGTTCCAAAAGACCATTTGAAACACATTAGTGGACCAATTATAAAAGCAAGGACCAAAGCTATGCAGGAAGTATTGAATGGGCTTATTCAAGACTTGCAAGATAAAGAAATTTTCTACCTTGATGAGATAGAGGCATTTTCTAAGCCCAATAATCCCTCAACAATGGTGTCTTCATATGGAGTAAGAAGCATGGTAATTTGTTTACAAGTTCAAACCCAAGAGAACCAAGTTTCTAATGACTTCACAATTAAATAACTCACTTGAAGATCCATAACGCTACTCTCAAGTCCAAATCTTTAATGTTTAATTCTTAATGAATTGAAAGTTATTTTGTCATAATTATTTATTTGAGTCTTTATTGGGTTTCTAATTGTATTTCAAAGGGCCCAAATTAGTATTTTAAGTGTCTTAGGTCCATTATGACTACTTTGTTCTCAAATAGATTATAAGTTATGTATGTTTTTTAGTAAAAAACGTCACTTTCTTTGTGGCTCTAAAAAAGTGAAGTTTTTCAAGTAATTTCCATATTCATTTAGTGTCATCTAGTGTCTTCTAGGATGATCTTGCTTGGTTAATAAGTTGGAACATTCTAGAGTGTCTTAGTTTCCAAATAAGTGAGATTCTTACAATCTCATAAGATTTAGTCTTATAATTTAAGTAATTTTCTATTATTTGGAGTTACTTAACTTTAAGAATAATTAATTGCCCTTTTTATAAGATTATCTAATCATTCTAGAGGATTCTATGGTTCATTATAAATAGATGTATTTAGACTTACGTTTTTTACAAGTTGAATAAGAATTATTTTCATTTAATTCTCTTTTGTGAGGATTATTTGAATTTGTGTTCTCCTAAGAACTTGTGACCTACCAACCAGAGTGATCAACTGAGTGGGTGTCATCGTTAGAGCTTAGGGATGAATTTCCTTGGTTCTAACACATGATCATCTTCTTGTCTTTATTCATAAGTGTTCGTTTCCACTGCATTTTCTGATTTGCTTGGTCATCCATTAAGAGGGCCATATCAGGGACCTTTCTTTAATTGGAGACTTCCTAACTACCAGAGAATATACAAAAGGTTAGATAGGGCTCTATGCAACATTGCATGGAGGAATCAGTTTGAAGATGATGTTGTTCATGTTAGTACTAGGTTACAATCTAACCATTATCCCCTTCTTATTAGACTAGCAGTGGATAAAGTGAATAAAAGTGCTCTTCCTTTCAGATTTGAGGCTGCTTGGTTACAACATAAAAATTTCAAGCCCTTCTTGCAATCTCATTGGAGACATGGCCTTAATGCCCTTAGTATGCTATCTGATTTTACTCCTGCTATTTTGGACTGGAATAAAACATTGTTTGGTCATATAAAAGAAAGGAAAGGTTGTATACTTAGTAGAATTGCTAAGATTCAAAAACAAATGCAATGACAAGAGAATAATTTTCTCATTAAACCTGAAGGGGAACTTCAAAAAGAACTTGAACAAGTCCTTAACCACGAAGAGACTTTATGGCTTCAAAAGTTGAGGGCTGAATGGTTAAACCTCGATGATAGTAATACAAATTACTATCACACTAAGATAAATATAAGAAGGAGAAACTACATTTTTTTTATAAAAAATGAGAAAGGAAATTTGATTGATCAGAAAGAGGAAGTGATGGCTCATGTGTCTAATCATTTTAGACTCCTTTTCTTTGAAGACATTGCTTTCAGAGAATGGTATACTACTGACTATTCTTGGCCAAGGATGGATCAGTAGGACTTGAATGGATTGATAAGTAGAGTGACAGATCGTGAAATCAAATAGGCTATGTTTAGTATTGGTAGCTTGAAAGCACCAAGAGAAGATGGATATCCAGCTGTCTTCTTTAAAAAAAATTGGGAGATTGTTGGTAATTCTCTTTACAACTTTGTTAAAGAAGCTTGGATCAATCATGAGAGGATTAGGGAAGTGAATAAAACTCTTATAGCTTTCATTCCCAAAATTGAGCAACCTAAGATGGTGAACCAACCTATTCTCTTTGTAATGTTATTTACAAGTGTATCTCTACGATCATTGTTCAACGTCTGAAGAATATTCTTTCAAGAATCATATCTCCATTGTAAGGAAGTTATGTTCCTAGGAGGAATATTCAGATCATAATCGCTCAGGAAGTTGTTCACTCAATGAGAAGAATAAGAGGTAATAGAGGATACATGGCTATCAAAATTGATCTTGCTAAGGCTTATGACAGAATCAATTGGCATTTCATCATCACAACCTTAAGGGAATTTGGATGCCCGATTGAATTTGCTAATTCGGTTAGTCATTGTATGTCAACTACCACTACAAATGTGTTATAGAACGGGGAGAAAACTAGAGAATTCAACCCATCTCGTGATATTTGATAGGGAGACCCCTTATTCCCCTATTTTTTGTTATTGGTATGGAAAAATTTACTCATATTATATCTAATAGTTGTAATAAAAAGCAATGGAAACCTATCAGAGCTGGTAGGAATGACCCTTATATTTTTCATCTTATATTTGTTGATGACCTTGTTCTTTTTGCAGAGGCAAATATGGAGCAAATGGAAGTAATTCTATATTGCTTAAGCATTTTTTGTGATTGCTCAGATCATTTAATTAATAGAAATAAATCTCATATCTTTTTCTCTTCTAATGTATCCAAGCAAACTAGACTAGAAATAAGCAGAAGAAGTGGTTTTCTGCAAGTTGTTGAATTTGGAAGATATCTAGGTTCAATGATAACGCACAACAAATGCGGAAATGACAACTACAGATACCTTGTGGGAAAAAATTAAAGGAAGACTTAGTGGATGGAAAGCCAAATGTCTCTCACTTATAGAAAGGATGACCTTGGTGAGTTCAGTTACTAATACCATGTCCTTGTATTAATTTCAGCATGATAAAATTCCTAAGAAAATTATAGAATAAATGGAACTTGCTCAAAGAAGTTTTATTTGGGGGGAAGAAAGTGGTAAGCAAAAATGGCATGCAATTAATTGGAAAACTATGTGTACTAATCATAATTTGGGTGGAGGATGTTTAAAATCTCAGTGTTATGAATGAGGCTTGTTTATACAAATTGTTGTGGAAACTTGCCAATAATGCTGAAGAATTATGGGTGAAAGTTATCAAGGGCAAATATGGGAATAGAAATGATGCTGAAAGTTGTTTGGTGACAAAACCTTCTAATTCCAAATTATGGAAGGAACTTGGTAGATTATGGGGTAATTTTTCTAGCATGCTGGCTCATGATATTCGAGATGGGCAAACCATGAGAGTTTTTCATGACAAGTGGATCACAAGAGGATAAAGTTTAAACACCATTATCAATGATATTCCTGAAGAAGTGAATGCCCTATTTGTGGCTGATCTTGTTACTGGAGAAGGTGAATAGGATCTATCTAGCATAATTAATTGGATATCACAAGAATTAGTCCTCCGGATTTTGGCCATAATTACTCCAAGTAATGAAGAAGGGCAAGACAAGGTTGCTTGGTCACCTAGTAAAAGTGGGGAGTTCTCTATTGCCACAGCTTATAAAAGTATTATGGGTGAACTTGAGAGAAGTCCTGACCAAACATGGAAGCTGACTTGGAAACTTAATGTGCCCCAAAGAATCCGTACTTTTTTATGGATAGTTGCAAACAATAGGCTTCATACTCAAAGCCAAAGAAGCAAATAGGTTGGTACCAATGAGAGTTGTAATAAATGTGGGGAAGGGAAAGAAATTGATTTACATGCCCTTCATGACTATCCTCAAAATAGCAGAATCTGGAATACCCTTGTGAGAGCTGCTAACAGAGTTCGTTTCTTTTCTCAAGATTTGAAAGATTGGTTAATTTATAATTCAAGTAGTCATACTAATGGCTGGGATATAATGTTTAGTATGGCTTGTTGGCACATATGAAGGTGAAGAAACAGGTCCTTATTTGAGACTGATTTTAAAATGCCAAATAGACCTATTGCTATGATGAGGAGGTATATTGAAGACTTGAAGAGAAATGACACTAGATATGTGATCTGTAATACTGAAACTTTATGGTTAAATTGCAAATGTCACCAAAAGTTTGGTGGAAACTTAATGTTGATGGGGCTTCAAACAAGGATGGAGGGAAGGGGGACATGGGGGAGCTGTGGTCCCCCCAACTTTTCAATTTTTGTTTAGTATAATATATATTTTTATATCAAATTTTTATATTATATAAAATTTATGTATGTATGGTTCCCCCAAAATTTATATTTAATTCTAAAAATAAGTAAAAAATAAAAAAGTCAACACTTTATATTTTTTTAAAATATCTAGTATTTTAGATATATCTCAGTTACCAAATTTATTCTCTTTTATCTTACTAAATACTAATTTCCCCCTCTCATTTAATTTTTTCTATTTTGTTCAATATTTCCTAAATTCTAATTGTCCTTTACTTTTCTCTCTCTCACTTTACCTCATCTTTTCACTCTCTTATTGTTCGTGCCGTCTTGATGTCTTCTATCTTCACTTTTGTTAGCTTGTGGTCCTCCTCTCCTCTCCACAGAACTATTTACTTTTTTTTTTTTATAGTCACCGAAGTGTTGATTGAAGGTTGGTGGTGGAAAAAATCAATTAATCAAAGAAATATGAGATTCCCTGATTTTTATTTGTCCCACGTCTTGATCTGACTATGCTTGTATAATTGTATTAGCTTCATGACTTACATTTGGAATTATATTGCTTTGTTTCTTCTTCTTTTTTGAACTTTTCAGATAATATATTTTATTCCTTTTTATCATTTAACCCACTTTTCATCTCATATTCATATGCCTTAACTTTGTATTTTTTATTGTTGTAAACTTTTAATTTTTTGGGGTAATATATATATTTTCTCATTTATTAGTTATAATGTGTTTCACAAAATTAATTGTTATAGCATACATGTTTTAATATACATTCTATATATTTTTTATAGGTTGAAAGATATTCAAGAAAAAAACTATTGACTCATTTTTCAAGAGAAAAGAGAGAAATGATGACGAAATACAATCTATGTCTAGTGTACAAAATGCAGCATTAAATTTGCAGACTGATATTGAAAATGTTGAACAACCTACAATGTCAACCATGGAACAACTTAGTCAATCACCTTCTAAATCTAGGAGGACTGAACAAGAAATAGTTAATATTGACACTTTGATTCGTGATCCTGGAAAGTGCCTATAAATTTGTGATTATTCTATTAATCAATAAGATGAAATTTGTAGAGTATATATGAAGTTTGGGCTATACCAATTTATAATGGATATGTTTCTACTACCTAGTTGAAAAGATCACCTCGTCAATTTCAAACTCATTGGTATAATACTTTTCCTTGGTTAGAGTATTCACCAGAAGAACACGCTGCCTTTTGTTTTCCATGTTATTTGTTTTCTAAAAAACCAAATCCATTCACTTTAAAAGGATTTAGAAACTGGAGAAAAGTGAATAATAGAAAAGAATGTTCATTTTTATCTTATATGAGAAAAAGTCCAAATTCTCCTCACAATATTGTTATTAGATGCTTTGATACTTTGAAGAATCAATCATTCATATTGACAAAGTGTTGGTTAAACAAACTTCACAACAAATTTTGCGTAATCGTTTATGTCTTAAAACCTCTGTGGATGCTATTAGATAATTAACATTTTAGGCTTGTGCTTTTAGAGGACGTGATGAAAGTTTGAGATCAAAAAATTGAGGTAATTTTCTTGAAATGATAAAGCTTTTGGCTTCTTATAATAAGGAAGTAGCTGAAGTTATCTTAGATAATGCCCCTCAAAATGCAAGATACACTTCACCTACTATTCAAAAAGAAATTTTGCATATCTTTACTAGAAAGGTACAAGGTGAAATCCGAGAAAATATTAGTAATGCAAAATTTTGTTTGATTGTTGATGAAGCTTGGGATGAATCTAGAAGAGAACAAATGACTCTTATTATTAGATTTGTTGATAGGAATGGATTTGTCAAGGAACATTTTCTTGACATAGTTCATGTTAAAGATACTACTGCAGCCAGAGATTTGCTCAGTATTGTCTCATCATAATCTTATCATTCAAAAATGTTCATGGCCAAGGATATGGTGGAGCTAGTAATATGCGTAGAGAGAAAAATGATTTACAGGCTTTAATTCTTCAAGAATATCCTTATGTATATTATGTACATTGTTTAGCTCATCAACTACAATTGGCTCTTGTTGTTGCAGCTAAAGAAGCAGTTGATGTTCATTTTTCCTTTCAAAACTTAAATGTGATTGTTAATATTGTGTGTTCTTCTTCTAAGCACAATGATGAGTTATAAATTACTTATGCATCTAAAATTGCCAATTTGATTACAAATGATGATATTGAGACTGGAAGAGGAGCCAACCAAATTGGCACATTACAAAGACCTAGAGACACTAGATGGAGTTCTCATTTCAATTCAATATGCAACATTTTACACAAAGTATAGTGCAACTGCTTCAATTCTTGAAGATTTAGCTATTAAGGGATCTACTTGCTCTTATTGAGGTGATACTACATATGCCCTTAAAGCATTGATGTCATTTGATTTTGTTTTTATTCTACATGTGATGAAAGAAATTATGGGAATTACTGACAAACTCTATCAAGCTCTACAACAAAAATATCAAGATATTTTGAATGGTATGTTCTTAGTTTTTACCACAAAATCATTGATTCAAAAGTTAAGAGATTGTGGTTGGAATGTTCTTTTAGAAAAAAGGTTACTTCTTTTTATAGAAGCCAAGTTATTGAAATTCCTAATATGAATGATTTTTACTCTGACATAATTCGATCTCGCCAACATAAAGATTCTGTGTCAGTTGAGCATCATTATCTTGTTGATATATTTACTGCTGTTATAGATTATCAGTTAAAGGAATTAAATAGCAGATTTAGTGAGCAAGCAACTGAGCTTCTTATATTAAGCACAACTTTAGATCCAAAGAATGCATTAAAGTCATTCAATGTTAAGAACATTTTCAATCTTGTTGAGAAATTTTACTCCTCAGACTTTTTTGATCAAGAAAAGATTTAATTGAAATATGATTTGAAACATTATGAGTTTGATGTGCTTAAAAATCCAAATTTTCATAACTTGTCTACCATTGATGAATTATGCCAAAAATTTGTAGAGATTGGAAAGTGTAGTTTTTATCTTTTGATAGATAGAATACTATGACTTTTGTTAACTCTTTTAGTATCAACAGCAACTACTAAGCAGGGTTTTTTAGCTATGAAAATTGTTAAGACTAGGCTTCACAATAGGAAGGAAAATGATTTTCTCACTGATTATATGGTTGTTTATATTAAAAAAGAGATTACTGAAAAGTGTACCACAAATATGATAACTGAAATTTTTTATGCTATGAAATATCAGCGTACACAACTTAAAAAATAAAGGTATATATTTGTTTTGATTATATATTTGAAAATTTGATTATAGATATATTGAAATATTTATATTATACTCGTTATATATATTATAATTTATTTCATATTTTAGATGTTAAATTTTTCTTTAATTAACATTTATCCTTTTCATTCTCGGCCTCCTCCATAATTAAATTTTAGCTCTGTCCCTAGCTTCTGATGACAATGCTAGATGTAGGGGACTTATTCGTAAAAACAAAGGTGAATGGATTATAGGTTTTTGTCATTTTATTGGTAAATCCAATGCCCTTGCTGCTAAACTTTGGGATTATTTAAAGGGATTACAACTCTGATGGAGCAAAGGTATAAAGCAAGTCATTTTGGAGAGTGATTCCAAATTACTTGTAGATACCCTGAATAATGAAGGGAGGAGATTAAGAGGCTATAACAGGAGGATTAACCAGATGATCCAAAAGATGAAAAATAAAGACTGGCAGGTGGAGGTGATGCACACTTATCGTGAGGGGAATAGAAGTGCTGATTGGCTTGCAAATTATAGTCTTACTTTCACTGCATGAACGCATATTCTAGAGAATCCTCCAGAGGAGTTAAAGACCATTCTCAATGAAGATTTTGTGATGAAAAATAAAGACTGGCAGGTGGAAGTGATGCACACTTATCGTGAGGGGAATAGAAGTGCTGATTGGCTTGCAAATTATAGTCTTACTTTCACTGCATGAACGCATATTCTAGAGAATCCTCCAGAGGAGTTAAAGACCATTCTCAATGAAGATTTTGTGGGTGTTGCTACACCACACATTGTGTCTATTCCTCATGTTTTTAGTTAATCTGTTTATTTTTTTCTTTTTTGGGTCTTTGGCCCTAGTTTGTGCCAAAAAAAAAAAATCAACTGCTGCAGTTTTAGTATGTACAAGTGTTTAAGAAGATAACTAATAATAAACTTGCTTGCTGAAGTACTAACTCATACAGAGCACTCATTCTCAATCATCTCCCGAACTTCATTTATTACCAGATGCGCTTTATGGCCACCGATGACTTCAGCTCGTTTCTCACCATCCTTCCATAGCTGAAACAAAAAATTTTTAGTCCCTGACCAGAGAAGAAGTGAAGAACATAACTAGTTATAAAATAACTACAATGGCCCTTACTTGTATGGTTGGCATTTTCTGCAAGGATTGAGAGGCCGCAAGGTACAAATACATGCAAGAAATACAGCTATTTTAGTTGAAGCAAAATGCAGCAAGAATGATAAGAAAGTAGAGCAAAATGCATGTATCTTACATACAGACTCATTCAGAAGTGTCATATAGTACAAAATTCAATTGTCATATAGCCAAGAGATTATATTTGCCAAGTTCATTGTGTTATCATGATAAAATTATAAAGAACTAAACATTTTTTTTTTTTGCAATTGCATGAAGTCTGAAATACATTTCCCCGTGCAATTGCATACAGTCATGGCAACTGATTTTGCCATCAGACGCCAGACAATGTTCACACATTATTGTTAAAAATAATGTTTTCGCTCACACAAGTAAGCTTTCGCTCACACCTTATTGTCAAAAAATAAGTATAATGTAGCTCAACAAAAAAAGAGTATACTGTATATATTCAAAATTAGCATTAGTAAGACAATCAAACTTACTATCACCCTCAAAGCTCAACTTACAATGAGCTGACACCAGGCTCAGGCCCTCAGTTCGTACTCTTTCTTTCCTAGTCTCACATCATTGTTTTTGTTTCTATAAATCTATAGGCAAATGTAAAAGAAGAGGAAGAAGTGGCTAACACGAATGGTGAGCAAGTCTAAGTGAAGATATATACCGGAGAAGAAAACAGAATGTACAGGCATTCAGGAAGTGCATGACATAGAGATGTCTATGCAACCCAGCATGCACGAGCTACTGATAAACACTAACAAAGATGTAACAGTATTTGTGTCAGAAAACTTGACATGTCAGGGATAAATATTTCACCATACTTCGCAAACAACATGCCTTAAGATGGTTAATGATAAAGTGCATCAGATATCACGTTTAAAGGAAGCTACAAGGGACTTACAGTCACACCAGCACGTGCAACAAGTTTATGGGAAACTGTATTAACATCAACACAGTAGAACGGCAATCTACATCAAACCAGAATGAGCATATAAATAATTCGGGGTTGAAAATCCAGGTGAGATACTTGATTACTTAATTAATGTGTTTGAAAGTTAGAAGAAAAAGTGGAGTCTAACATTGGGTAATACTCTGCAGCCAACTTTTCCAATTGTGGTTTTAAATATATGCATTTTCTGCACCAACTTGCCATCCTGCAAACCACGTAAACTTGTGTCAAATCCCAGTTTGCAAACTTAGTCTTTCAGAAAAATGAAAGAAATATAGGCTTCTGATCAAGTGTAATGAACAACAGTCATTCTAAGTGCTCATGAAAAGTATGCAACTTAAATCAATTTAACAAAGTAGGAACATAACACTCGTAAGTTACCAAATTATAGAAACCAGATAGTTCTGATCATATCTGGAGACTTCATCAAACAGAATGATTTTATCACTTCCTAGAAGGTCAATAAATCTATTATACATTGCATAGTAGATGATAAGAATGCTATTGCACAATAATTTCTTTAAAATTACTATCTAATAAAAGTTCCCTAGTTTTGGATGCTGTGAACACCTACAAAACCTTAAACCCCATTGAGGTTTCTTAAAAACAGCCAAAAATAAGAAAATAACAAAGCTGTTATAAAATGGGAAGTGACAAATTCACCTGAACCAGACAAAATGGAGTCGTGCTAAGTCCAGCGAAGAATATCCTTCTGTTTGGAAAAAAACAATTTATTGCACACTAATTTCTTAAAAAAATTCTATTTAATTAAAGTTACCAAGTTTTGGATGATGAGAACACCTACGAAACCTTAAGGGTCTGTTTAGTTCAATTGAGGGAATTGGAGGGGAGGAGATTGGAGGGATTTTAATGAAAGGAATTGGAGGGGAAGGGATTAGAGGGATTTTAAAATTCTCTTGGTTGGTGGAATTAGAGGGGAGGAGATTGGAGGAATTTTAATGAAATCTTGTTTGGTTCAAGAAGGAATTGGAGGGGATGGGAGAGGATTGAGTAATAAATACTCTCCCCCCTCCAAAAAACCCCAATTTAGGGGAATTTAAAATGGGGAGGGGGGAGGGGATTAAATTCCCCCCAATCCCCTCCAATATTTTAGCCAAACAAGGGGAGATTTCCTCCCCTTTGGAGCCTAAATCTCATCGAGGTTCCTTGAAAACCGCCAAATATATCAGATTAACAACACCATTGTAGAATGGGAAATGACAAATTCACCTGAACCAGACAAATTGGAGTCGTGCTAAATCCAAAGGATATCTTTCTGTAAGATCACAAACCATAGGCCACACGTTAGGTGAGGCCAGAATGAAGGGTACCCATGTTTTACATATATTGTCGTTTTCCTTCTTCTAAATATCTAGGAAAAAAATCGAGTTTCAATCGCCCTTAATCTGATACGCCCACAAATTCTTCTCGAAACTTGATACAGGAAACAAAAGAAGAAGAAGAATAAGGGACAAAAGGCACCGAGAAGAAGATAATTAAAAAAGAGAACCACAAAAGCAAGCAAACCAATGAAGCTTTACTGTTTTACTGTTTAATCCATCATTACAGGCACAAGCAATCTTTATGCGCTATTCACCCGTGCAGGTTGACTTTTGAAGTTTTAATTGAAATGAAGAACCAGGGAAAAAATTTTTCCATAACTATTCATTCTAAAGAAAATAAAAAAATAAACCATAACCAACAGGAGCCTACCAAACGATTACCACCGCGTCTTCGGGCTGCCGAGCCTCGGCAATAACCTCATCGAACAGGGTTTCGCTGGAAATGGGAAGAAGCTCAATGGAAACCGGTGAGTCATCGAGCTCTTGTAAAGATCCTTCTTGCCGAAGAATGGGACATTTCGCCGCCTCAAATCTGCGGATCTTACGAGGAGTGTAACGGGACGAAAAAGGCGATCTGCAGCCAAAGGACAAAGAATAGAAGAATCTTAGGGAGATTTTACTGGAAGAATCAGAAGGGGCTGTGATGGCTCTTAAAGATGCAGATGATGGGTAGATTCGCACAGCTTCGAACATTTCGTTGATAGGCCCAAGTCCTAGAGAGAGATCGTGCGTGCTTTACGAGGTTGGTATGACTATGAGCGAGGGAGAAGGGACACGTTGTGTTTGGCCGCGAAGGATTCAAGTGAAGGGGTTAAACCGTTGAGAAAGACTGCAGTGGCGGGGATTTTGGAAAAACAACTTGTAAAATTAACTTATAAAATTAAGATAAGAAAGCTGTAAATCTTATAACTGAAATTATAAGTAATTGAAATAATTTATGATATATATTTAAAAAATGAATTGAAAAATGTAGAATAACTAAGTTATAAATTTTTAAAAATATATATAAATTATTACGGTAAAAATTTAGAAACTGAATTATAAATTTAAATTTCGATGATATAAATTATAAATTTTTAAATGAGAATTTTACAAAATCATCCGTCACAAATAATGGTTGATTGATATTGACCGGTCACTAATAATTAGAAAAGCTAAGAACATTTTAGCAATTTGACATTAAAATTATCAGCATTTTAAGGTCATTAGTCTCTTTTTATAATTTAATAAAAATAGGTCTTTAAATTTAACAAATGGCTTATCTTTTTGTCTCAAATCGTAATTCCCCCAACAAATAATGGCAAGATGATTTTTTTTAAGCTATTAACTTTTTTCTTGCTTAGTTATCTCAATCAATTTGGGGAATGGATCCGTGTGCTTCCTTGAGGAAGTGCATGGTGTGCATTTCTTTTTTCATTAATTTTTCTATGTGATCCAATCCTCCATTTTTTATATGTTCTAGATTTTGACATGTCAAATATTTAAAAAAAAAACGGCTAATCTTCATAGCGTCTTCTTCTTCACTTATGCAACATCTCGATTGGTGTTTTTCCCACTCCATTTCCACTGTTTCCCTAATCAAGGAAGCTTTCTTTTTATATAATTGTTGTTCTTAATATTCCACCTCTTTCTTATTATAAGTTACATTGTAAAAAAATTTCATATTCTTAAATATAAGTTATTTTACAAAGTAATTGAAACATTTAATACTTTTTTTCATAAATATTGTTTGTTTCTTTGCAGTCAATTAAAATGTGTTAGAAATAATTATTATATTTAATTAAGAGTATTTTAGGAACATAGATGTAACTTTTGACAAATTTAATTAATAAATCTACTTTTAACTAATTTCCTTAATTCATATGAAGTGGTTGAAAATAACTTATAATAAGAAACAAAAAAAAGTGTTAATTTAATCCAACAGTTCTTGCAATTAAACATCTATACCATGCGATTTTTAAATAATAAAGCTTAATATGGTGAAAGGGAAACACGACGTCTAGCAATGATGGTTCTTTACACCAATTCATAAAGAAAGGCAAAATTTTTTACCCCCAATGTTTCATGTAATAAATCCCCTTTAAATATTTGGTAAAAAAAAAATCCCCTTTAGATAAATGTTGCATCTCTTATCATTACAGCTGTATACACTAACCCTTTTTCCACAGTTACGTGGAGACAATCAAACATTGACTTCAATGCTGTATGTGGAAGTTTTTAATCCTTATCTAAATTACATTTTCCTCAAACATTTAAAAAAAAAAATCCCTCCTCATCAAAAGACTAAGGGCCTGTTTGGTTCTCCGTTTTGTAAAAGTAAGTTAAGATAAATGAAGTTTGTAAAAATGAAGTTTAGATAAAGTAAGTTTATTGGAAGTTATTATGTTTGGATATTCTTTTTGTAAAAGTAAGTTTTGACAAAAAATCTGTTTGGATGATAGGGGTTAAAAGTACTTTTAGATGTATAATATAGAGTAAATTTGTTTCTCCTTTTTCAAAACCCACGTTTTGTTAACGGAAAAGTAACTTTTCTCCTCCTTTTCTAAAACCACAGTTTAACCCACTTTTCATTTTTCAAAAAGTCAGTTTACATTTCATCTGTGTTTGGCCAAACACATCTTTTAAAAAATCATGGCTACGTTTGTAAAACGTGGAACCAAACAGGCACTAATAAAAATGAGAACTAGACCAAATAATTACCTTCTCCTACTAAGGCTCAAACCTGATTCTTGACCCACACAACAAAGGAAAAACAAGAGACAAATCAAGAACATGACAAGGTTAAGAATAGAGAATGGGAGAGAGAGAACTGACACTGACACCATTAACAGTGGTGACAGCACAGCGAGACAGAGAGAGCATGAAGACATGAACAGAGAATTTAACATAGGGACCGAAGTGAGGGAGACTATCAGGACGAAGTTTAAACAAAAGGATGAAATAATCTTATAAAATACAGACAGCTGAGATCTCTTAATATCAACAAATTAGATTAATTTTTTCTTTTGTTAAATGACGTGTCAAAATCCAAAGCATAGAGAAGATGGAGGGCTAGATTTTGGGGGAAGTGCATAGCATGCACTTCAGGAGAGAAGTGCACGAAATCCATTCCCGTAAGTTGGAATTTATTTTATCATTTAGATGACATACCGCTAGCCAAGCATAGGCTTGTGCTTAACTGGTAGAGGAGGATTAAATAGGTAAAATTACACCAAGGACTTGAGCAGTGAATATTTATTGTGAATCACAATAAAATTTGTAATTAGGTTGAAGGATTAAAAATTAAAATTTAAATAATTTAAAAGCCCTGTTATGCCATTATGTTTTCAAGATTTAATTAAAAAAGAATGGTTTCTTCCATCAACGACACACAAACATTAAGGGATTATAAGAGCAAATTGCAACTCTCACTCTCTCTAGCTTGTGGCTTTGAAATGCATAGACCCATCAAATATTTATAATTTGTTCCATTAAAGCATCAACTACAAATAACTAATTAAAGACATATCACTTTTTTACATCAACCCGCCACCTTGAATGAATTTATTAAGATGCTATAGGAAGGAAATATATCTCCTAAGGAGACAAATTCCTCAATGATAATAAAGATGTCGCTAGTTTATGATAGATGAAATAAAATCATGATACTATCATTCCAAATATTTGATAATTCAGATTGAATAATCCATATAATGCGTTGTAACTTCTGAAGAACAAAATTTCTAATCATGATACATGTTACATTTCTTAATCAATTAGTTTGTTCCAATGTTATAAAAACTAAACTGGACTAAATTGGCTGGTTCAATCAATTACAATTGAACTAGAAATCAACCATTTATTCAATTGAACAAATGGAAAAACGGAAGGTAAACTAAATCAATAATGAATGATATGTCTATTTTATACCTATAAAATATCTATATTTAGTACATATTTGCATCTCAATATATCATAATCTTAGACTTTTTGACATGATTTAACATAACTTGGAGTGTATTTGTATTGTAAGAATATTTACGAGGAGTTTTGAGCTACATAGAACCAAAAAGTTGAAGGAAAATGTAAAATATGAAGTTTGTTCGATCCCTCCATATTTTCTCACCCGTGGCCAGGTGAGAAGGTAATGTGTAACACTTTATTATTAGGCCCATTTTGCCATGCATTAGACCAATATAAAGTCATTTCATTATGGTTTTGAAGCTTGAATCAAAATATAATAAAAACAAAATTTTTTGTGAGTACTGTTCATTTGACCATTTTCATTTTACTCGATAAAATTTGAAAATTCATAACTAATTTTATAAAAATCATATCAAAGTGATTTGAGTCTCTAAAAATAGATAAAAAGATTTTCTATATAGGAAAAATAATAAACAGAGAAATTACTGGGTCAATTCATACAGTTAATTTTTTTGAGATGTATTGTAGATTTAGTCATTTTTTGGAAATCCTCATTCTAATCATAAGTTTGAAAAATCATAATAATTCATATATAACTCCAAATTGAGTGATCTTTATGTTTATGAAAAGACATTTTTGTCTAGTTTTTAAACATATAAAACCTTATATGTTTGATTACATAATACTCAAATAGTATATGAATTTCTCAATAGAGGTCAGGGTGACCTTTTCCATTCACATACTTTGCAAAATAAGATTCATACATCGTATATATTGTCATAACTTGGTCTCATACTTTGAAATACATTATGTAATATCCCTATTTTTATGGGATGTTATAAAATAAATAAAAAATGAGAAACGAGACGAGATGAAAATGTTATATATAATTGGGCTTTAGAAGGAATTAATTTCTCATGTAATTTTCTGAAGAAGTTATGTTCGGTCCTTAGTTGGAATTAATTTTCTATAAGATCCTTAGCAGAAATTAATTCCAAAACTTACCTCGAAAAATATACAATATACCACTTGAATGAAAACTCGCTCCAAGCTGAGTGTAATGGTATAAGTATTGTATGCCTGGGAGGTCTAGGTTGAGAGATAGACCAATTTGAAAGTTAATGTGAATAGTGAAAAGAAAATAATAAAAAAAATTGGTCTTTGGGTAAAATTACAAGAAAGTGCCAGAAAGAATAGATAATTATATTTTTGATTCGGTTCAGGGGTAAAACGGTCATTTCCCACATTAAAAGTAAAATATGAATAATGAATTGAAGGTCCAAAAATGGAAAAGTTGACATTGTAAAATGTAAAAAGAGTTGGAAAAAATGGAGAGATACCGTTAAGCGTAAAGATGAGCAAAGAGATCATTTTTCCTAGTTAAATGGAAAAATGAGAAAATTATATTTGGGCTTCAAAAATCAAGAATCTTTACAATTTAGCCCCTTAAGAATATTTTCAAAGGGGAAGAAGAAAGAAGTTTGGGAAAAATTATGAAAAATGACCTAAAAGTTTCAAAAATTATAAATTTGTCCCGGGTCAGGGCATTTTTGTCAATATGAAAAATTATAGTCAAAATGAAACTCTCAATGAATTAGACCCAATGAAATATAGTATGAAATTTATTAAGGTCAAAATAATATTTATTGGGTAATTAGGGTTTAATATTAATATTTTACCCGCTAAAGGTCAGTTTAGACTGCAGAAAAAGGCAGTATCGAGTTAAAGACAATGATTGGACCTTAATAAACTATATTTTGGGTCTAGATAATGATTTTGGACCAAAATTAATTATTGGATAATCCTGTACCAATTTAATGACAATTTTGATAAAAATATTCAATCAGTACAGATAAATTTAATCGGTAAAGGGTATTTTGGTCTATTAAACTTTATGAAGCAAATTTTTGGCCAAAAATGAGACACAAGGTGTGTTGCAGCTCATTGGGACACAAAGAAAATTTTATTAAAGCTTTATTAAAATAAAGTAACTTAAGTTAAAACATTAAAGTAACTAAAGTTACTTTTTATGACTTAAACCTCTTAATCATCTTAGTTAGCCACAAAACCCATCATCTTCAGCCTTCATCACGTCTGGAACTGCAGCAAGAAGAGGAGAGAAGGACGAAAAGAAATTGAAGCCAAGAAGCAAGAGAAATAAAAAAAGTTTGGCCCTCAAACTTCTAAGGTAGTTTTCTATGGTCACCACCTTTTACATACTTGAGTATTGTAGTGTTTTATGGAGTATTTTCTCCTCTCTCACCTCTGAAAGTTTCAGCCTAGAGAGAGAGTAGAGAGAGAAAATGAAGCCATGAAGAAAGTGATTCATGAAAAGTGATGTATAGACTTCAAGGATTAAGAATATGGCATTTGATTTCAAATTGATCGGATAGTTTTTTTTACATTTTTCTAAAAATTTCTGCCTATTTAGGGTTTGAAAAGGAAAGGGAATTTCATGATTTTGAACCCAAAAACTGATTCCCCATGATCCAAAATCTTAAGAACAAGTGTGTTGTACAAAGAAAGATCAAAGGAACACTAAGTGAAAAAGTTAGAGTTTAGTGTGCATGGCATTGTATAATTCTGAAAATCAGTGGCTAAATGGATTAAATGATGATATGTATAGGTTCAAGGAAGTTTAAGCAAGCCAAAGAATAGGTGCACAAAATTTGGAAAGGAAGGGAATACATAAAGGTAGCATATTTCCATTCTATGCATTATATTATCTTATGAATGTTTGTGAACTCTATGACTTGTTTGATGCCATGATTAATATTTTGTGATGTCCATTGATTGTTGGCTGAGTTGTTTAAAGGGGCTTGAAGCTCCGGAATGCCCAATTTATAAAGTGAAACTCTGCCGAAATTTTCATAAAATTGTTATGGCATTATATGAATTGATGAGTTTACTTGATGATCTATGTGAAATGTGATGATATATGTGTATGACTGGATAATGCTACTGAGATTCTTTGAATCTCACCCTCCTTCAATGACTAACCATGCTAGGGAGAACCAATGCAAAAAAATTAAGGAAGGAGCAAAAGACATGAAGAAGGAAATGATGTTGCAAGCCATTGTGTTATAGTGTGAATGGTTATTTGTGCCTTGCTTTGTATGAAATTATAAAATAGTGAATAATATGTTAATGTTGTAGAAAATATATGAAAATTTCCAGTTCTGTATGTTGGGATATGAATTTATATTCTACCAAGTTACATGCCAAAATGAGTTCATTTACAAGGGTTTTGGCAAGCAAATTGCAATGTACACTGAAACAGGGCATTTTCCCAACATGTCTGTTTCATTCGCCCTTGCTCTATACTTAATGTGAGGTTAAGTTTATGATATTTTTATAACAGATAGAGGGCATCTCCAGCTTTAATATGATACCTAACTCACCCCATTTGGAGTTTTGTACATTAAATGGTGAGTTTTCAAAATTAGGGTTCAGAATAGGACAATATTGGGAAAACGGGAAACTGAAAGTTAAGTACTGGAAATTTCAAAGATAACATAAAATTGTGCAGAGCCCTAAAAATTCAGTGGTTTATATTTATGGAAATTTCTATGTTTAAAGTTTCATATGCCCCTGATTTGGAGGTAATTGGAGTTATATGATAGGAGATATGGAGGTTTTCTCAAAACTATTCCAGCAAAAGTGGAATTCTAACTCTTTATGATTTAAGTAAATACCATGCCCTGTGCAAGTTGAATAAATGTTCAAGGAAAATATTTCTAGAAAAGACTCATGTGGTTTTCCAATGACATAAGGAATGCATAAATTGGCTTAGGGTAGAGTGAGATATGAATTTTTAAATATAAGGTCAAAATCCTGGAGAAGAGAAAATGACCAAATGTATAGTAAATATTTGAGAAATAAACTGTATAAATTAGTCAAGAGAATGCTATGTTTCATATTTTTTCCATATATAAAATATTTTTATCTATTGTTAGAGACTTGAATCACTATGAAATGATTTTTCTAGAATTAGTTATGAATTTTCAAAGTTCAGTCGGTAAAGTGAAAACTACCATATGAACAGTAACCAAAAATTTTGAAAATTCTTTTTTTTTATTCTTATGTGATTCAAGCTTAGAATCAAGTATAATTAGATTTAAAAGGAGTCCAATATATGGGAAATAAGTCTAAAAGTAAGATGTTACACATTACATAAGACTCAAGGGAACATGGTTACATGAAGGTACAGAAGTAACATGTTCCATATGATTTTATGTAAAATTTTATAAAGTAGAACCATCCTAAGGATTGGTATCTCATACACCAACTCCTCTTTCCTTGCCTTTGTTTTCTTGGGCATCCTTACCATAACTTGGACCTAAGACAAGTTGACATTTAGAAGGAATGAGATTAATGGAATCTCAGTAGTTACCACAAATCAAGCAAGCATATAATCACATTATGCAAGTATAATCTTCAAATCATTATTCAATCATTTAGAATCAAACATTTTGTAGAAAATTGGATAGAGTTTTCCCTTGTATTTTGAACAATATCAACAAATCTTCATAAATCAACATTATAAACAATTGGCATAACATCAAAGTTACTGCAAACTATACGACAATATAATATAATATTAGGTTAGTTAACTATCTTGTAGCTTTCTCTGACTCTCCAAACTCTGTAGGCCCTTCTTTTGATCTCCTAATAATTCGTTGAATCCTATTGCATCACAAAACAAGGTCATAAGCTTCTGATTTCATGACCTCCAACATAAAGTGTATACTTGAACCTTAAAAATTCACTTTGCTTTCCTTTAAATTTCTCTTGTACAACACACTTGTTCTTATATAATTTGAATCCAAGAAATTCATTTTTGAGGTAAAAATCGTAAAATTCCTACCTTACATGAAACCCTAACTAGGCGAAAAAATAAGAAAGAAATTGTAGAAAAATATATACTTCCAACAACTTGCAATAACTTATGATTTCATACTTCTTGGAATTTTCTAAGCTTTTCCTAGTGTTTTAGGGTTGAGAGCTCCATTTTCTCTCTCTACTCTCTCATGGCCAAAAATTTCATGGAAGAAAAAGGAGAGAAAATCTTCATGAAAACTTTTCAAAACACTAAAGAATACAAGCTAATGGTCATAGAACATTACCTTGGTATTCTTGCCTTCAACTTTTTCTTCTTTCTCTTCTCTTTGTAAAGTTTTCTCTCTTCCTCTCACTTTGCTGCTGCAACTACATGTCTAAAATAAGGAGAGGGAGTGGTCTTAATAGCTTAACTCAAGCACTTGAGGAGAGATATGAAATGGATGAATAGTAAAATTGAATTAATTAACCAACTTGGTTAATTTACTTTCACTTTAATAAAAATTTTCCATTAATTCCTCCATTGTTCCCTTCAGCATTTGTCATGCCATTTTGAAGAATTTTTGGGCCAAATTGCTTCATAATTTTTAATGGACTAAAATAATCTTTTTGAATTAATTTTACCCCTACCGATTAATTACTTTTCTCGTAATTATCATTAAATTGGTATAGAATTATGCAAAAATTTCTTTTAGACTAAAATCATTTTCTTGTCTCAAAAATATTTGGGTAGGGTTCATTCACTATTCTTAACACTATACTATTTTTTCTGCAGTATAAAATCACATTTATTCGGTTAAATTTTAATTTTAAAATTTTAGCATCCAATATAAAATCATATTGATCTAACTAGATTCTCAATAGTATTCCATTAGACTTAGCTCATCAAGAGCTTGATTATAATTTTTCACATTTACAAAAATGGCATTAACTAGGTAAAATTATAATTTTTAATTCTTTTTGGTCTTTCCTTGTAGTTTTACCTAGGGATGAAAATGAATAGAATTCTTTATTCTAAGAATCAATTTACAAAAAATTCTTTTTTCTTGAGACCAAAATACAATTTTTTCATTTTTCTTTTACTCCGAAAAAAGTCTTTTTGCCATTTTCCATCTACGATACTATATGTCGGATTTCTTTATATCTCTTTGCATTTTGTGTCAAACTACATATTCTAAATTTTGGAATTAATTCATACCAGAAACTTTCTAGCTTAATTCCAGTTAAGGACTAGACACCTAATATTACCATTATATCCCTTTTATTGTTTATATTAATCTATTTTTCCTTTAAGTATCTTATAATATCTAGAAAAATTAGGCTATTATAGAATGTAAGCTACGATGGACCCAACAATGGGTCAACAAAGAAGGGCACTCAGCTAGTGCCGGGTGGTCTCATTCCCTAGAAGGATGATGCCTTCAATCCAGCGACATATGGAAAAAATAATAGTGAGTCAATGTTGACTCGTCACACAGGCCTAACTTATCTTTTATGCGGTTTTGTGAATTTTGCAGGATTTTATAGGCTTTTATGGGTTTCTGGACCTCCTCTATATAAAAGGATGCAAGAGAAGCATTATAATACATTCATTCACTCACCTAGAGGTTAGAAAGCACTATTCAAAGCCTTCTGGAGCGGCTAGGAGCGATCTACAAGCAAGAAAGTAAGGGATTATGGGAGTATTGGGGCAAGATTTATTTTATTGCATATATAAACTCTTTCTTTTTGTTATTATCATTATGATTTAATATTTTAGTTGTGATTTGATGTAAATTCCTATGTGTGGCTAAACATCTCAATCAATGGTAGAGATGTAGCCTAATTGAAATTGACTAGATTTATTTTCTTTGACTATGATTCTTTGGATTTGCTCTTCAAGTTATATTTAATTTGTTTCTTCCATTATATTTATCTTTTTTATTCGTTCATGTGAATTTTATATTTGATCACCATAGCGTATAATTAATGGGTAAATTTAATAAACTAAAAAGTGAAGAATGCGCCTAAATTTAGAGAGATAAACATGAATAATTAATTTAGAGATAGAATTAGGAATTCGTGGTGACATACATTGTGGCGTTCAAAACTTGATTAAGAATTTTAGTTGTGCGAGAGCGAATTGAATCTTAATTGAGTAAAGATTAATTAACCAAAAGGTAATTAGTGCATTTTAGGAGCAATTGTTACTATAGTTGTATAAAGTCTAATTAAAGAGTGAAATTTAGTCATCCCATAAGGTGAAACCCAATTCCTTGATGCTTTGTGTAATTGAATTACTCTTAATTCTTATTTGCTTTGATATTCTTCATGTTCTTATTTTCCTTTCTTTTCAAATATTTTTCCCTCTTGATTGAAAATAATTAATGGAGTAAGCCACGACCTCCCTTGTATACGACTCTTGAAATGCTTTGGGATGTTTTTTATACTGTAATTGGCTCTGTATACTTACAAGAGATCAATCAGTGACCTGGTCAAAACCAGTAAAATTAGTGATTTGACCGGTTCAGATGGTCTAGGAATATTTTTTAGAAAGAAAAAAAAATGTGGATGAAAGAAACCTTAGATCTGGGGTTGATAGAGACAAAGATCTAAGAAGATGAAGGAAAAAGCATGGATAAAGTGTTAGAATCTCTATGTTTTGATGATAACAAAACTAAAGAAGATATGTCTTATAGGACAAATTAGCAAAATGGATCACTGAAAATCAAATGAATATCAAATTAATCAAAGAAAGCATAAGCTTTATTTAAAATGAGGGGAAAATAAGGGGGGAATACTATGAGAAAAAATAAGGAGAAATTTAAATAATGGGGTGTTTAGATTCCCTCTTGCTTTCTCTCAAAATTTCTTTTCTTTCTTGTTTTCCCCTCATCTAAAAAGAGGATAAGTTTTTATCTACAGGCTTTATGTTAGTAGTTTTGAGTTATGAGCTAAGAATCACTAAAATTGGTTTGCAAAATAGTTTTCAAGCTCAAAATTTGAATATTCTAGAAGATTTTAAGTCCATACTACAAATTGAGTCTTAATCCTTTTCTTGGTTTAAGTTTTTGAAGCTTAAGGAAAGATAACCTATTACATTTCTCATTATAACCTGTTTTACTAGAAGTTTCCTATCGTTTCTGTCCAAATTGCTGATGTAACCTATTGCATTCACAATTGTAATCAATTACTTCCATTCTCCTGGGTGACAAGTCTCTATTTCAGATTCTAATATGTTACTTTTGCTTCTCCAATCGGTTAGGTTAGCCTTGGTCCTATGACATATCTTATATGCTTCGAAAACCTATTTTATTTGAATTTATAATCGATTATCTTGGGTCTTACAGCTGTTAGATCAGTTTCATATTCTAACATGTTATATTTAGCATTATAATTGGTTACTTCGTTATTCCATTTGAAAAACTCGTTGCTCAACGTCCTAACCTATTACTTTCACAATTGTAATTGGTTATCTTGCTTCTCAAATCATTTTTATCATTCGATAACCAATTACTTTTTTAAATATAATCAGCTATGTCTCCTTTTGTTCCAAATTCCTTCTTAACTGAATTTTCTTGGCTCAATAAGCTGGAAATAGACTTATACTCTTCTTTTATGCTAAGATGTAATATGTTAGCTTACATGAACATAATCTACTCTCTTTATTTCGTTATATAAGGCATTTTCTGAATAAACATGTTTCTCATTATAAAGCATTTTGTGGATTACATAGTATATTTAATTTTCTTTTACTCAAAATATTCTAGAAAAAGAATGTAATTTAATTAATGTTGAAGAGTTTAATTCATGAGTTAACTATATTAAATTATAGTAATTTAATAAGGGGTGAAAAATTTTTTAATTATTAATTATTACTCTTGATCTATGTGAGATAGTTAAAAGTGTTTTATAAATAGAATAGAAGGAGCATTATAGTGAAATATGTTACAAATAAAAGCTATAAAACTAAGGATAATCAATTACTTTTATAAGTATAATTATTTATCTAGATAGGTGAGCATTTAATGCATACTCAACGGCTATAAAACTCAGTATAACCGATTACTTTAATAAGGTGGAAAGTTGAGGATTTGAGGTGGAGAAACGAAAATGATGAAACTTGAAGACAATAGCAAAAAGAAGAGGCCAAATGACGCTTCCTGCGGCCCCCCGGGGGGGGAAGAGGATCGCTCTTCGGTGCTAATCACCTCTATACCGTCCAGATTTATAGTGCTTTATTTTAATTTTTTATATAATAGTAATATTTTTTAAAATGACAGTTATAAAATTATATCTATTTTAAATTCTACATCTGATAAAATAAAAATATAATTAAATTTATACCATTAAAATTTGATATGGACGTTCTAGAAGTGATGAGCACCAAAGAGCGATTTAGAAAATAGAACGTTGAAGTGAGAGGTAATGAGAATAAAGTCCCATACTTCAAAACTAGGTGTGATAATTAGACTTTTAGAAATCAATTCAAATGTTATCAAATGTCTAGAGAAAAAAATATTTTGGAACTCACATGTGAAAATATTTCCTAATTAAGATCAATTTTAAAAATTTTCAACCCAAACAAACTAAATTCTCAACTTGAATCAATTTGATTCCAAATTAATACTATTTATTTGTAAATATTTTTGTATAGAGGTCCCAAATTGCCTTTCTCCCAAATGTCATCCTAATGTCTAGTTGTCAATTTTCATCTTTTCCAATATATTTTTTAATTTTCCTTCTTTTTCCCATTTGCCACTTTTCTTTTCTTATCCTTTAAATCAATTTATTAAAAACCAAACCAGTCATTCAACCATTCATGGCTCAATGATTAAATCGGTAGTAATAAAATTAATAATTTTTTTAATTTTGTATATTATATATTATTAAAAAAATCATTAATAAGTTTCATAACATAATATTAAAATATAAATAAGTTAATATTTATCTATAATTATACTTTGAATATAAAATAGTCAATTAATATTCTATTTTCATATTATTTATCAAGTAAATTTATTATTATTAATAATTATGTATTATAATAATACTTATATAATATTATAATGTTAAAAGAAACAATTTTATAAAAAAAATTCTATTTAGTTCAAAAAATAATGTTATTTTATTTTAAAAATTGAAAAAAAAAATTTCTGACCAGTTCACAACCAGTTTTCACCTGTTCAAGTCTAATTTAACTAGTTTTGTAACCTACTAATCTTGTTCTTCTTTCAAACTGGACCTAGTACTGATTTCCAGTCCAACCAATCAAACCAGCTGATTCGATTTTTGATACATTGCTTTAAATAATATTTTTAT
Source organism: Adenanthera pavonina (assembly GCA_026686845.1). NCBI lineage: Eukaryota > Viridiplantae > Streptophyta > Magnoliopsida > Fabales > Fabaceae > Adenanthera > Adenanthera pavonina. The sequence continues at coordinate 42,308,783 of JAIVEN010000001.1, read as the reverse complement.
ATGTTATTTTTTTAATTTTATTGTAAGTAATCAATCTCTACTCTTTTTATTTTTAATTTTTAAATTTTTTCTCTATGTGAGAATATTTTTTAGTATGCCAATTATTTATTTACATTTTTATTTCAAATTTAATCCTTTCAATCTAACTTTAATATAGATCCCAAATAACATTATGGATTTGGATGAAAATTACAGGGTGATCTATTTATAACTTCATATGATTATGAATTTCTTAATCACTTTGTAGTTGCATTTTCTTAGACATTATCTTTCCATAGTACCTTTTTAAAAGGAGATATTACTTTTTTTTTGAATTGCCTTTTTAAAAAGAGATACTACTTTTTTAAAATTAAATCTTTCTTTTTTTGCCTTCAGATGATTTTTTAATCTTTTAAGTATATATTATTTAATATATACTAGTTTAATTATAACTGATCCGATCTCAATTAGACAATTGAACTTTGAACTAGTATCTCAGTTGGTCCAGTCATAGATCCAATTTTCTTATCTTTGATTTTTTTCATTTGGATTTTCCATTATTTGCCATTGAACATTAATCTCTTGAAACGCGAGATCAGAAAATGAATTTTTTGTGCCACGTATCGTAAAAATGGTTTTTATAAGAACAAAAAGTTGTACACCAATTTCTATATGCAACTCCTTGTTTCTCTTTTCCAATTCTTCTTCCTAGCATACGAAATGAGGAAGAATTTCTTTTGCCAGAAAAATATAATGCATTAATAAATAAAAAATATTACAATAAACTAAGAAGGAATGATATTAGAATCCTTCCAATAAAGTCCAGTACAAGATGTAGAACTAATAACAGAGAAGTGGTATAGGGGACCTAGATATCATTACATAGCACACATTTCTCTGTCACTATTTGGCAAGCTATGTTGCTGCCTTGTTCAAAGATATAACATAATCCACAAAGCAAAGTGTCTCTCCAAAAGTTGGGCATGCTGAAGAATGTCTCTTGGTTTAATATTAGCTTAGATAAACCCAGCCTATGGGTTAATTCCCGCTTGCCTCCATTCTAGTGAGTTAAGGATAATTCTCATCAAAAGCATAGAACAAGCTAGGAAGGATTGCCTCATTGATCGATACATCATTATGCAAGGCTTCAATATTCATTGAACATGTGGCCATGGACGTTGCACCACCACCATTCATCGGGTAACAGGTAGTAACTGTCACCGTCCCTAGTGTTGCCAATGGCTTTGACCACCGCTCTCATCGATGATGACAGTTCAACCACCATCATCTTTCTCGTCTGTCCAACAACCACTGTAATTCCTACACTTGCTTGCACCACCGTATCCCTCCACTGAGCTACTATGAGAAATCTGTAAGAGATCAAATTGCATAATAGATCCCGCCATCATAGAAGCAACTCTAGTGGCTGAATTACAGTTCCAACTTCTCAAGTCACCACCAGTTGCGGATCTTGCTATTACACAGCTTCTAGCATCAGAATTCTGTAAAAGTTCTATTTCCTGAATAACCAGGGAAGGAATCAAAATCCTAAGTACTAGAACCATACCCGGTATTATCCAAGGACTATTATCCCTAAGAGTCCTCACATATAGGCTCAAAATCTTCAAATGAGGAAATATGTACTTGATCTAGGCCAATACTGTTGTCCAAACCAACTGTATAATTATCTTCATCATCCTCCTGCTCAACCTCCATCACTGCACACCGTCAACACCACAAAACCACCACACCCACAATATTCAACTCCCACAAATTAACGGAGAGGTTTCAGCTCCCACTGAAGGAGAGGTTTCGACTCAATGAGGAAGAATCTAAACTCTACAATTTGATATGAGACAACTGACCCAAAAATAAACGCAATTTGAAATGAGATTTTGATTTAGGGTTAGGTTTTTTTTTTTAAGTGAGGGTATAATAGTTAATTTTATAATATTGTGGTCTTCAAGTTTAATTACAATTTTTATGGTCTTTTATAATAAACATTAGCTTTTATAGGTTCTTAAATGTAATTTTTCCAATTACATTAAGTACACTTACTTAGAAAATTTACGGTGCAGGCCCCTCAAAATAAAATATATATTTTGAATAATATAAATTTGAAATCATTTTAGAAGATTAAAAAATACGTAGGGTTTGTTTGATTATCAAAATTAGGCCCCATTTGGCACATTGGAATGATTTTGAATATAATAAAAATAGGAATAAAAATTAGGAACACAAATAGAAATGAAAATGGGAAAATATGCTTGGGATGCAAGTAGGAAAATTTTAATGAAATATTGATATAAATTTTGTTTGGTCTAGGTCTTTTGCAATTAGTTTAAATTAGCGTGAGTAATAAAGGCACCATGATTTGTTATGTAACTTAAATATAGTTTAGTGCAGACTTCCTATGTAGCTCACAATATAGGATTGTGATAGTTGATTAGTGCAGAAGTAGAAGTGATACAGATTTTAATAACAGGAAGGAAAAAGTAACAAGGTTGCATCTTCATTTGGCATATATATGTATATGAATAATGGCCCAAAATTAAAGTCTCCATTCAACAGAAAAATGGAAGAATTGTTATAAAACTAACTAAGGAAATATGAACAATATTACAGGAGCAAGAGAGAATAGTAAAAAATAGAGATATGGAAAATGAGACAAGAGAGAATTCAAGAGGAGAAAGGAGGAGTATTCCATATTCATTTAGGTGTGGTTTCTAATATCATCCAATCCTTACCAAAATAAAAGTAATGTGTGCTTCTAGCCATCCAATCATAAAATCCAAAGTAATATGGCTGCAGGCCATATATTCATGCATATTTATATTTAATATATCAATTGATATGAAATTGATAATAATAAAACTTGAACTTTTGAATGATAAAGTATGGAAATATAAGAAAAATAGAAAGTAAGAACACGAGAAATTATTATAACTTAATGAGAATCTTCAAGTGATCCATGGAAATATAAGCAACCATTTTCCATGTCAGCAATTTCTTCACACCGTTAAGGCCACATCGGATGAGTTGGGGACGGCTTTCTAGCTTTTCTGAAGTTTGGGGATAAACTTTACTGACAGTGAAAACTATGAGGACTTCTTTGTATCGTTTTAAAATATAATTAAGGACCTTACTAAAAAAAACTTGAAACTTAAGGGGTGAATTAATTTTCCCAAAAATTTAGGTGTGGAAAGAAGTAGTAATTTGATGTATTACTAATATACTGAATTTCAATGGAAAAATATATTAATATGACAAGGGTTAGGATTAAAGTCATCAAACAAGCATTGCAAGAATTCATTATGGAGTCACATGAGAAAGAGCCTCCCTACATGGAAGAATTAATGGCATCTCAAAGAGCCAATGCAAAACCAAACATGGCGCCTTCAAGCTTCAAGGCAAGCTCCAATATGGCATCCTCAATTAACCCACTGTGAACACTCCATTTTGTCCGGGTATTTTTAAAAAAAATAATAATAATAACAATAATAATAAAAATAAATAATATGATAATACTAATAATAGTAAATAAAAATTAATTAAAGTAAATAAATAACAAAAAAATTTAACCAAAGTCCTAAGAAGAAAAATTTATAATTAATAAAATAATAAAAATAATAATAATAAAAAAAATATATATATATATATAAATTTTAAATTATTTTGGGCCGAGATTAGGGCCAAACTTTGGCCCAGAATCCGAAATAAAAAATTTTTGGGCCGAAACCTAACTCAAAAAAAAAAAAGAAAAAAAGGGGCTGAAACCTAACTTATATAAAAAGAAAAAAAAATGGGGAAGGGGGATGAAATGTTGAGCTTTTAGCGTTTCACCCCTAATTTTCCTGAGCCCCCAATTAGGGCTCAAGACCGAAGGGCAGAGGGACTCTGCCGCAGAGAAAAGAAAGAGGGGGTCCGAGGAAAAGAGAAGAGAGAAGGGCCGCGTGAGACAGAGGGAGGATGAACCACGAGAGGACCGGAGGAGAACTGCGGGCGTGAGACGAATAGACGGAGGCCGAGAGGAGAAAGAACAGAGAAGGGCTGAGAAGACGAGACACGAGAGGCTGAGAAAGTGGGAAAAAAGGAGGAGGAGGAGCTGCACGAGTGAGACCGCGAGGATAGAGACGAAGGAAGGGGACTGGAATTGAGGGCTAAGAGGACGAACAGAGGGAGTCTGAACCGTAGCTGAGAAAAAGAAAAAAAGGGGAGAGCACGGGAGGGAGTCTAAACCAGGAAAGTGGTGGTGCCGCGAGGAAAGAAGAAAAGGAGAGGAGAGAGGGAGGAACAGAGCTGAGAACAAATGTGGAGGCCGAACCCGAGCGAGGGAGTTAGAAAGCGACAAAATATTTCCTTCACAACTCCGTACCAAGGATAGTAAGTTAGTGGTGAGGGCGAGAGTAATGGAAGGGCAATCCGGATGAGCACGAATTAGGCGAGGGAGGACATTCGGGGCAACGCACAAAATCAGAAAAGAAAAGAGGCAGCAGTCACGCGCTCACCAAGAGGCATTCCTCCACTCGCGGAGGTCTATAAAAGGGGCCGGAGGGACATTATGGAAGGGGGGAAGCTGGAGAAGTTGGAAGAAGCGGAGAAGAGAAATCCCAGAGGCAGAGGAAGAATAGAGTCGAGGAGGGAAGAAGGAGGCTTTGCAGAAAAGCGGAGGTGCAAGGTATAAGGGTCTTCAACTGGTAATTCCTATTCCAAAACTAGGTCTCTAGGCAACGGGTGAAGAGATTCTTGAGTCAGTGTAGGAACTTGGAATTCTGGTTTGAATGTTGATTGGTGTAGTCACTTGATCAGGTGCTCTGTTTTCCTCATTGATATGCATTCTGTATCAAACGGTGCTGTGTTGTTATGATTTTTTATTTTTGTCTTCTAAACCTATTATATGGATTCTGGTGAATCCGGAAGCAATTGATTGTTTATGATTTATATGTTTTGTGGCTTCGCCGAATTACTTGCCTAACAGAAAATGGTCTGTAGTCCAAATTTTTTTTTTATATACTTGTCTGGTTTGTTTAAGCCCGCTAGGCATGGAACAGATTAAGCTGTAATGAGCATCATTTGTTCAGTGTGTGACAACACCATCTTGCTTGTGTCCCCTTGAACCCATTGGAAATTACTGTGTATCCTGTGAAGCATTTGAATTGTTTCCTAACTGAAGGAGGATGTTATGTTATGCACCTCCAAGTTTAGTTATCCAGGGACTGCTGAAATGCTGACATTTCGAATTGATTCAGTTATGAATTGAATATGGCTTGTGTTAGGGATTAGATTGTTTGCATATTTGTTTTCCTCTGATTCTATTTCATGACTTTCGGCCATAAAAGGGGTTCAGTTGAATACCAAACATTTATTTTATTCTCATTCTGTAGTTAACAGACTATGCATAACTAGTATTGTTTTGTGTCGCTCCTACTTTGCGTTTCATGTTTAGGACTAGCAAGAGGGAATAAAGTGTAGATTTCCTTAAAGACCACTTTTGGGTTTCACAGTTTGTTAAGAAGTTAGATATGATGAAATGTATGGCACATGTTTATTCGATTCTGGGCTTATTAAGTGGTTATATGACTGTGTTTCCATGCCTGAGAAGGACACTAGAGTTTACATCTCCTTATATTATAATGGTGTTTAAATCATTTAGGTTATCTTGAACCTGAACCTTATAAAGTATTTGCGAAATCATACTATGAGTGAGAAATTACCATGGTATTTAAAGTGAGCATGTAGGCACAAATCAGCAAATTATGAGTGACAAAATCACTATATATACTGTTCGGCTTGAAAATTGATGAAAATGTAGGTAGGAGTTTCACTTTAATTTTTGGTTAAAAAAAAACATATATATATAATACTATTCCAAGTGTAAAGAAAGAAAAAATGAATGAATAATTAAATAAAAAAAGGATTATTAATTGTGTTGTTTTCTATTTTTCATAATTTTAAATAAGGAAATGTAAATAAATAATGAGAAATCAAATACAAATATTTTATATAAATAAAATATATATATGTGGCAATTTTATTCTTATCCCTTTTGAGTATTTTTTTTTTATAAATATAGAATAATAATAAAAGGAGGTTTTCTAAGCACATTTTCTTTTAAATAAGTACTAAAATAAGAAAATAATAAAAGTAAACACATAAGAAAAAATTTAGATGATATATATAAAAGTCATATTCTTAAATTCCTTTTATCAATTTTCTTTTTATAAAATAACCTTCATCATATTTATTTTTATATAAAAATGATTTCATTTTCCCAATTTCATCTTTTAAGCCTTTTGCCTTTTGCCACGAGTGGCATCACCGTAAGCATATAAGCGTAAATCAGCAGATTACGAGTGATCAAGTCACCGTATACGCTGTTTGATTTTCATTTTCCTTCTGGTATTTTCTACTCCGAGTGGTAACGCCGGGGACTTTAAGTATTAATTAGCAATTTGTGAGTGACAAAATCGCCACATATGTTGATTATTTCTCTTTAGAAATATACGTAATGATGGTGTGTTAAATTCTTCTTGATGTTTTATTTTTTATTTTATTTTAATTTTTTTTATTTTTATTTATTTATTTTTTTTGTTGTAAGAGAGTTTTATCAATTTTCCTTTTTTTTATAAAATAATTCTTGCCAAATTATTTATTTTCCTTCCATGTTTTATTTATTCATTTTTATTACCATTTCATAATAAAAGGATAATAATAAAATGGTTGAAACCAAAGTTATTTGTTCCCTTCCAAGTTCTTATCTGTTCCGCTTATCTACTCCGAGTGGTAACACCGTGGGTATTTAAGTGTTAATCAGTAACTTGTGAGTGATAAAATCACCACATATGCTGATCATTGTTTTTCAAAACATACATAATGATCACATTTTTTATCTTTTTTTTTATAAATAAGTATGTGCTAAAATAATTTTTTTAAAAAAATAAACAAAAATTATTTGTACAAAAAAAATTTATTTGTTTTCTTCTGAACTTTTTGTGCTTTTTTGTCTCGAGTGACACCACCGTGGACATTTAGCTATCAATCGGTGTATTGTGAGTGATAAAGTTGCCACATAAGCCAATTGATTTTATTATGTAAAAATAAATTTGTTTCCAAATATTTTCTTTTCAAATCAAAATAAAATATTCAAAATTGCATATAATTTTAATCATATTTTCTAAATTGAGGAAAAACATGTTTTCTCTTTTAGAAATTGATTAAACAAAAAAATATATATAATAAAAAATGAAAAGAGCAAATAATGGAAATTAATCTGTTTTTTACAAATTAAAACATACCAACCAATTCTGAAAATTGTTTTCTTTGTGGAAAGACAAAATTATTTTCTATAAACCTCTCTTTTCAAAGAAAATATATAATAAAAAATATCAACCCAGTGACACGCTTTTTTTCACTCCGAACTACGTCGACTTTGATCCCTATCACAGGGTACGTAGGTCTCAGACTCTAATTCTGGGTCAAGTCCACTTTCGTAAATAAATAATATTTTTCTCTTAATTTATTTTTCCCAACTTTTTATATTTTCATTTCATTCTTTATTCTCATTTTTACATTTTTCTTATTTTTATATATTTTTTTAATTTATTTTTGCATGTGAATGGTAAAAGGGTAATCAAAATAATTTGTAAAAAGCCATAAAAATTGCATGATCAACCTAAGGTAACTGTTCTTAGGAATAGGTGTTGTGGGGGTACCTAACACCTTTCCCACTCACAATCGTACTCCTGAACCCAACTCTGATTCGCAAACCATCATTATCCTTTTTTTTGTTTTTGTTCCTGTCCTTTTTGTATTTGTTTCGGTTTTCCAAAATTTCCCTTAAAATTTTGGTGGCGACTCCCTCCGAGACCGGCCTTCCGCCGCGTGGGCCGATTTCACCATTTTTCTTTTTTTCCCGCGTCATCCGCGTCGCATCTCTGGGTGTGACACCCACAAAGCATTAAGATTGTGTTGCAAGCCCAAGTGGCATTGCAATTGAAGAGCTCCCTTAGTACATAATGGTGGTTCCATAGCCCATGTGTTTATAAGTTTTTGTGTATTTTTAGGCTTGATTAGCTTTCTATGATTTAATTTGTGTTGTTAATGTTTTGGGCTAGAATTTAAACAATTAAATAAAGCCTATTTATTTATTTGAGTCTTTTATTTATTGGGTTCCATATTGTATTTCTATGGGTCCAAATTAGCGTTGTGTTTTAGATTCTATGACTATTTAGCCTTTAAGTAGATCATAATTTAGAGAATTATTAATCATGATAAGGAGAGAGGCACTACCTTTCTTTTTACTTCTTGTGAGTGATGTCCTCTCCTTCCTTTTGGTGAGTTTCTATAGTGATTTCTAAAGTATTCTACCTTGGCAAGTTAAAGTATTTTAAAGCATCCTAATCTTTGAGATTAAGTATTTCTCTATTTTATTAGATTGTCTCAATCATGCTAGGATGTTTTATGGTGCTTACATATAGGTCACTCATTGAGTGATAATAATAGTGTTTATTCAATAAGTTTACCTATTATAAGAAGTGATCAACTTGTGGGCATATATAGTTAGAATTTTAGAAAACAGGTTCTCATAAGGATTCTAACTAATCATCCTTTTGTAATTCTTGAATTTAGTTCTTCCGCTACTCTAAACTTTTTAAGTTTTATATGACAGGTTTTTAGAGCATCCATATCATATATTTATATTTACTCACACATACATACATGTGTATATATATATATATGTATTATAGATATATACTATAAGGCAAAGCCATATAAATATACTCAACCATATATATTTATATGGTTGAAAACATAAAATATTCATAAATATTCAAATATTTTTTTGAATATTTTTTAAAAATATTCATAATAATTATAGAAAATATAAATAATAAGAGAAATTGGAGTTGGACTCATCACTCATAAGCCTATGTTGTATATGTTATGAGCTAATAAGATTAATAAGAAGACTTAATTTTCATGGGTAATGTGTATTATAAATATAAAATATATTAAATTAATATAGCATGTATGACTCAATTTGGTTCAGATTTTAAGGCTCTAAAACTGAACCAAACCAAATTGAATTCTGATATTGTAAAAACCGCAATAGACCTTATTTCATATCGATTTTCATCAATTTTTTCCAGTTTGGTTTAGTTTAATCAGTTTGAATTAGCTTTGAATACCATTACTTGCTTGGGTATAATAAGAGTAAGGAGAAGTTTAATATATATTTCAACATTGGCTTTGAATTACATGTCCCTGAAACAATGTCGTGTTCCAAGTTGGAGTGTGCATGCCTAATAACTCGTTTGACTAACCCAAACTAAAGTGTATTTGCCTGACCCTAATGTTTTGTTTGGATGAGAAAAGAAGATGGGAGGAAAGAAAATTGAGGGGAGAAAAAATGGAGGGGGAGAAAAATGGAGATAAAATATTTTCTTCCTCTATATTTGGATTAGGGGAGAAAATAGAAAAAAGAGAAAAAATTTTTAATTCATAAGGATTACAATATCCCTATTACTAATATAACTAATATATATTATATGAATAAAAATAACTCATATAAATAATATTTCTACACAATTTTTTTTACTCAATAACTCGCAGTTGCAACCAGTGACCGGTGACAATGGCTGGTGATTGGAGGTGGTGGCAGCTGGTGACCAAAGGCAACAATGGTGGTGGCCGATAGCCTATGACTAAAGGCGATGACAGCCAGTGACTGGACTAGTGGCCGATCACAGGTAATCGGTGGTGATGGTTGGTGACTGAAGGTGGCAGCAGCTTTTGACTACAAGTGGCGGCTGGTAACTAGTGACTAGCGGTAGGTGACTGGCAATTGGCGGTGACTAGCAACCAGCAGCAACAATCAACAACCAATGGTGGTGGCTGGTGACCGACAACTAGCGCCAACAGCTAATGACCAATGGCGGTGGTGGTCACCAGCGACCGATGGAGCCAGTGGCGATGGCCGGCGAACGGTGGAGGGTGGTAGCTAACAGGCACCGATAGTAAAAGGTTATTACTTATAATGGTAGGTAACATCAATATATACAAAGTATTTTGTAGAGGTAATTTTGGAAAATAAGTTTTTTCTCCAAAATTTCTCCATATTTGGAGAGAAAATTTGGAGGAAAAAATATATGAACCCTATATGTTTTTTCCCCCCACTTATCCTTACTCCCTATTTTCCCCTATTATCCAAATAGGGGAAAATATGTTTTCTCACCTATTCCCCTTTCCTAACTTTTCTCTTCTCGTTATCTTCTCCTCTATCCAAACAAGGGGTAATAAAGATACATTTCAAGCAGAATGACTCGATGCTTGCAGCACTGGAAAGATGAGCCAGGTTGCATCATCAAACTATGTAGCTTAACTTGGCTTGAGGTATTCATTTTCCCAAGGGAGAAAAATATTTTAGGGCCTATATAAAAAAATATTTATAAATAAATAGTACAAATTAAAAATTCAGTTTACCATACTACTAAAATTTTAAATCGAGTATTTGTAAGAGAATATATTCCATTGTGGATATCAAAATGTCTTTTTTCCTTTTCCCAAATACCTTGTCTTCCTTAACCCCTCATAGAGCTCCCTTTGCTATAGACCTCGTCCCTCTAGACGTTCAGTGTTTAGTTCACAAATCAACGAACTTGCTCGAGGAACACGATAATGATGGAAGGCAATTGTATGTGCCAGGTGGGTGGAGCGGGACAATTGTTTGACCTAAAATTCAAATTTGGTCAAACAGTATTAAATTATTGAGAGTCCACATTAAAGGACCCAATATTCCTATTTTGACTCAAGTAATTTTTAAATTATTTTCTAATTAGTAGGCCTTAAATATATATATATATATTAGGCCTGACGGTTTTTTTTGAGCTAATCCTCTCAAGGTGTGGCTTTTCCTGATTAAATAATTAAAAGCCCACTAACCATAAGAATGTGGAGTAAGGAAGGCACATTAGAAGGAAGTGAACATGGGAACTGCAACTACGTGGTCATGTTCAAGATTGGAGAATTGAAATCATGGCAAATGGACGCGCTCACTGGGGCTGAGGAATTGTCATTTTAGCCATCTATAAATAGCGTACAAGCAGCTAAAAAGACAGACACAAATACTCTGAACACTCGACTCTACTCAGCATTTATTTTTTCTATTTTGTTTATGCATCCTTTCTTTTCAACTTTTATCATGTTCGTGTTCACTTTTTTTAGCATCATCATTTTTCAATTCCAAACATGATCATTGTTATTCCTTTGAGATTTTAGCAACCTTTTGCATTTGAATTCTCAGCAAGCTTTAAGTTTCAAATCTCATCTTATTTCTAATACTTACATATGGGGAAATTATAGCAAAAAATAATTTTCATAAAATTGAGGTGTTAACTTGTAGCATGCCTAAAGCATCAAATTTATTCGTTACAAGTTCATATTGTTTTACAAAAAATTTTGTTCAATATAAAATTTTGTTTTTATTTCTATTTTTCTACATGTTCCTTCTTTCTCACCATCCATAAAAAAAGTGAATATTTACTTCTAGTTATCATTATCATTTGTCGTATATAGGAAGATTAATATATACGAAGTACATCAACAACAATATTAATCATATCCCACTATAGATCATATGACGTCAATACACTTCATCAAATATCATCTTTTCAGATAAATCATTTATTAAGAGGACATGTCTTATAATTTCTCTTAGTGTCCTTCTTAATCTTTTTCTACGCTTTTTAATAGGGCTCCAAACTATTTGATCAACTTTCCTTACTGACTTTTCTTATCCTCTTCTTTGTACATATCCAAACCACTTTAAACGATTTTCCATTATTTTCTCCTTAATAGATGCTACTCCGATTTTCGCTCATATACAGTCATTTCATACATCCATCTCAACATTCTCATATTTACTACTCACATCTTATACTTTTGTTGCCCTTTCAGAGTCCAACATTCACTACCATATAGTTTCGCTAAACTTATAACAGTTTGATAAAATTTCCCTTTAGGTTTAGTAAATACCTTACGGTCATAAATAACTCCTGAAATTTTTCTCCACTTTAACCACTCAGTTTATATCCTATGCATAACTTCTCCATCAATTACACTATTATTCTATAAAATAAACCCCAAATACTTGAACTTAAACACTTCTGGAATAATTTACCCTCCAATTTTTACCTCTAAATCATTTAATTGGTTATATGCATTGTGACAACTGAAAAATTATTAAAGTTATTTCATGTATATTAGAATCACTACCATTTGATTCCAAAGTATGTCTCCATAACTCAAGTTTAGAGTTAATCTTTTCTCTTGAGTTCTCAATTAAGATTATATCATGAAAAGTATATACAATATGGTAGTGACTCTAATATACATGAAGTAACTCTAATAATTTTTCAGTTATCACAATGCATATAACCAATAAGATGTAACAGACTAACAACAAAAATTAATATGTAAAATGAGATAAAAACGCTAAAAGAACAATTAAAAAAATCTCTCAACAATAAACTCATTCGGTCCTAAAACTTGACAGAGTAGAAAGAACCTCCAGTAACAGTAGTGGCGGAGGACAGCCTCAGACTAAGGAAACTTTAAACAAAATTGAGGGAAAATGGATAGAACAACAAATGAAGAAGTTCAATAATAATAAATAATAATCAAATAATAAGGATTGTGCAGGGTTCAAGCCCCAAAAAACTTCACTGACTCAGGCTTTCAATAATCTTGGTAAGTGCTGAGTATGTTCCATAGCAGGATGATGCAACACCTACTGTGATTACTGTAATGCAAAGTGATGCCTGCACACCAAACAAATGTGTAGTTACGTTATGTGGGAGTTCTACAAAGATACGAGTGTTTGATGGGGTATGGTTTGTCTCCAGTTTTTTTATTCTAGCCTGTAAAGTAGGTCTACCTTATATTCGCCTAAAGAAACCAGGATTTTGGGACCTGGAGATAAGTTGGACCCATAATTGACATGCATAAGACATCATTAAAGGCACTTGTCGAAAACAAATAATGTCAATTATACTTGATGATAGAATTAGAAATTAAAAATAAAAAAAGTGAGTCCCACTTTTGTGGAATCCATATGTACAAAGATGAGGCTCACTCCTCTCTTTCCAACTTTATCTCTTTGAAGTGTTTTAGAAGATTCAGGTCCATTAGTTTGGGTACACTTCCTCCAAATGAAAGGAAAAACAAAAGATATGATGAGACAAGAAACTCCATCTAGACGAGCAACTAAAGTTCTTCCCTAATTCTATTTTGATGTATATGAAAAATCTAAGTTAAATATTTTTTTTAGCAATGATAATCAAGTGTTTTAAGTTCATTTCTATAGACTACATCACTGATCAATGTTTATAAAGCTGTTTCTTATTTTAATAGGCTTCAAGAGTGTGATCATTGTACCTGAAGACGTGAGACTCTGCCACGCAGGATTCTCAGGAAACAAGCACAAGGAAAAATCAAGGTCTGCCAACAAGGCTAAGCTCAGTTACTTGAATGCTATGGTCAACTTTTCAGAGAAACGAAGAGCAAAAAAGTTTATGGGAAACTTACAACAAGCATTGTGAGTAAAGATCCGATCAACGACATCACCAGACCTGCAACAAAAGGTAACAAATATGCTAGTGGTATAACACAAAGCAAAAATGTAACAGATGAATGAGCAAAGAGATAAAACTGAATGGACAATAATTCCCTTGAAATAAAGCAGAGCACGTCCAAGAGAAGAGGATGAAGAAAGACTCACCAAAGAAGGGAACTGAAAGACCAACAAGAAGCGTAGAAGCTACCAGTCCTGTTCTGATGAAGATGGCATATAGATAAAACTTAGCATTGTTTGATGGAATCAGCTCCTCCAGACTCATTGCTACTGGAGATATAGTCAAAGCATATGTGGTGCTAATTAAGAAGAAACACATTTATTCTTCACACAATAGGTACAGATGGGAGAAAAATTACCAGAGATAGAATCCCTTTTACTAAGGCATTATGTTAATGAAAACTGAATGCTTGGATTTCTTAGATGTATTTCAAGTGCAACTTAATCTTTTTTTATTTGAGTGCAACTTTCTGAGATTTCACTAAAAGGAAGTTTCAGAATTATAAACACTTCCTCCATGAAAAACATGAAACAAATGCACTGCTGAAACAGAAGGCACTGCCAGCCAAGTTGCTTAATCTATAATTTATGTAGAATGCACATGTGTCTAAAGGATATTTGGTAAATGGATTGACCACCTGCAAAAGAAGAAATAACAGACACTAACATTACCAACTTATACAGTTGAGTCTAATATGGTTTTAAGATATCACATTTCTTTTTTTTTTCTTTTTCAGGTAAAAAAAAAGAAAAAGATTTCACATTGCTGAGTCAATCCTGGAAGATTTACATTTCCTTAAATAAAATAAGGAGGTAGTTAAAGCAAATCCAAACAAGTCAAGTCTGATATAGCATTGAACTATTGAAGAACTCATCACGGATTCTAGAATGAGCATACCGTTGTCCACACAGCAACCTTGGTGGCCACTAAATTTGGAGGCAAGTTTAGAGTGAACTGAGAAAGTGTAGCCTCTCCAAACATTGTGTAACCCATAACAGCCACTCCAGCATACAATACGGTACAAATACCAAAGCTGCAAAAATAAAAATATCACATATAGAAGCAGATAGATCCCTATATTTTAAGTACCTCACACTATTATGTTCCAGAAGAAATTCCCTAAACAAAAAATTATAAAGCTATATCACACATATTATTCATCTTCATAGAAAACTAGAAGCGAAGAACTTTTGTTATCCCTTCAGGATGGAGTTTCCAGTTTATATTATTTGCATTTTTGTTTTGCTTTCCCTATAATTGGGTTAAGTTGTGTTTTTAAAAAAAGAAAAAAAAGAGAGAGATTACACAGACTTCTCTTAATCTATGTCGATATATCTAATAAATTCATAGGAAACCATACTATTCACAAGATATTAACATTACATTTTGCTATATGAAGCTCTGTGCATGCACAAGCACCACCATCTAATTTCATTAAAATCATATAAACACCTCTATTTTCAAAACCAATACAAAACTTTAAATTTTATTAAAATTAAATAGACCTTCGATCTATTTCTGAGATCACAAAAGCCTCCCTTAAAACAAAAAGCAAACTACATAACTTCCCTTACATTTTCGTTGAAATTACACAGACATCTCTTTGATATTTACAAGCATACATGAATCTCCCTTGATAATATAAAGGAAGTATGTGAAATTTCAGAAAAACTCAAGGCAGGTTTGTATATGAAAATAGAAAGGGGTTTGAGTAATTTTAATAAAACTCCGGGATGATCCATATAATTTACTTTTTTGTTTTTTAGGAAAGGTCTTTGCAGATTTTGAAAATAAAAATAAAAATATGGACTGTATAATTTCAAGAAAATTTAGAGAGGTCCTTATAATTAACTAAAAAATAATTGTTTAATTTTAACAGACTTATGTTGGACATTTGTTGCGACACTATTAGTGTCTGACAGCCGAAAATAAATGAATATGTGGTTTAAGAGGACACTATTAAGGAAAGTGATTGTGAAGCTGTAGATTCATGGTGGCTAAAATAAAAGTACCATTGGTTTACCATGCCAATAGCACTGCAGGGAATTGGTTTGGATTTGCCATTGATGTATAGATGTTTGGGAACACTGCATGTCCTGAGTAGCAGTAACCATAGACCCCCAAAGCAACAGGAAGAGTTGCAAGATTCAATGGTGTCCCTTTGTGCTCAAAGCCAACTCCATCTACCAGCCCAATCCACAACAAGCTGAGAGACACCAAAATTGATGCAATAACTCCTCCAGCTAGACCATGAATAAAAAGCAATAAGAATAGTCAATCCAAATAACACTAGTGTAGTATTTGACTTCTAAGGGACAAAAACAAAGTTAAATTCACACACACTAATTAGAAGCTGCAAATGCAGTTCATACATACTAATCATATTTCACTTTTAAGAACTTCTTTTGATGTGAAAGCATGTTTAAAAATTGAAAGAATTGATCAATATAGAATTTTAAAAGCAGCAGAGGCAATGGGGGCGATAGATGAAGCCATAATTCTTTTGTTGATGTTTTCAGAGAACTTAAAGTTGTCCACAGTATTGTTGAGATGCACGAAAAGTTATGGCTGAAATATGGACTAGGATAATGAGGATGTTAAATAGACTACTTGAGGTGTTAACAAGTCCGTAATTTTCTGGAAACAAAATCCAGCATCCCTATTTTCCATGAGACTAAGAATCTAGTTGTCAGATTTCTGAGTTGGTGTTCATTGGAGATACTAAGAAGGAGCTGGTGAGGGCCTTGTTGGTGGGTCCACAGGCCATGGAGTGTTCACAAGAGGTATGACTCTTTAAATCTGTTGATCTTGCTTCAAATTTTTTAAAATGGTCTCCAGACTAGGCTGATTAATAAGGTTCGTAAGCCTCTACCTCTTTCTTTTAGGAACCTAGAGAAAAGATTCTGAAATTTTGAATGCATAGAAGGTTGCTTAATCCTCCTTAGGAAGTCATGTGACATGTCCTATGAGCCCAAGTATGTCCAGCTAGAATTTATAATTAATCTTGTTCAGGATTTCCATCTGGGTAGCAAAAAGGTTTGGTAAAATCACAAGACACTTTCTATGGTCTGGGGTGAGTAGATGTTTGGTATGACTGAAGGAAATGAGAAGGCAAAGCAATCACGAAAAATAAGGCCACTTTTTTCTGTGTACTATTGTCCATTGTATCATTACTCAATATTATTTGTCTTTTTTTAGTATCTTTTTTTAAGTAAAGGAACAAAGTCATTTTTCATCTATTTTTTATTCCCATTCCCTCTTTTTTATCTAACTACTGTGTCTAAACGTGCTATACAAGTCCCAATTTGGGAGTTTTGTGGCACTCAATGAGATTTTGACAGCAAAAGCTTTAGATTTTTATTTGGCAATGTTTCTTTTAGGATTCTCCGTCAGTTCTTCTGAGGAGCACCCAACTGAATGCTTCTCAAAGCTGTAGCAAACCAATGGAGCTCTCAAGATTTCAGTGAACAAAAGAGGAGGAAAGGGTATCATGAACATTTGAGATAAAGTTACAAGAGAAAAAAATTCATCTTTTTTTCTGATAATGGATAATTAATTGGTAATATATTTACTACCTGAGATGTAACTGAGAATACTTAAGTCACGGAGCCAAACAGTCGGAAGAACAGCCAAGGTAGTGATCAGTGCAAACAGAACATGTGAATTCAATTCAATTCCGCCCAAGCTTAAGTGTGCATTTGGAAATAATGAAGACAAGTTATCGCTCTCCAGAATTATATACTCTATGCAACAAGCCTGCGTGAAGGAACTTTAATATCTCAAGTGATTGCAACTAATATCAAAGACCTCAAAGTAAGGGATGGTAAGTTCTATGGAACACCAGTACAAAAATTGCAGCATCACAAAAGGGTATCACAAATATACTCATATCCTTTTAAAGTTCAGTAATTAAGACTGAAACAGACAACTTTGTCACGATCACTATCTATTATTGGGTATGACCATCTAGCTCAAAATGACTAACAGAGAGCCAAAATATGGACGCAGGTCATAGGAGGAGCATACCAAAATTGATAGCCATTCAGTCCTTTCTGACATTATTTACATATGTCAAATTTAACATGGGTGAGACTCCAAAAGAATACACGCTGAGAGTGAAAGGAACTGTACTTACATATAGCTCCACGTACAATATTATCTGCATCCACCATAGCAAAAAGGAAAAAGCATAAACAACGGATTAAAGACTAATTTTTTTAAATCTATAAAAGAGATTCACTCCCTCCCACCCCATTTTATTGTATAACAAAAAAATATATCTCAAATAACGACAGCTAAGAACCTTAAAAAACAGAATTTCTTTCCAAGGACCATAGAAACAAGTATCATTGATCCTTCCTAAAGTTGCAACTTAATTTTCCAGATGTTACAAAAGTGATATAAGGACATAATATATCTAAAAGTTTGTTAACAATTGAAGAGTCAGTTAGAAGTAGTTTAGGATGGAACTGTCTCTGTTGCATCCCCTGTAGTCTATATAAGGCGGAAGCTAAAGTTGAGCGTGAGACTGAAGATATGGAATCACAATAGCAATCTCACTCTCACTCTCTCCTCTGTTGGTATCAAGGCCCATCGTTCAGCAGGGAAAAATATAGAGATGGTAGCTCTAGTGAATAATGAATCGGGTCTTGATTTTAGAGAACACGAGTGCTAATTTTCGAAAGTAACTAGATATTGGGCTCCACACATTACACGGAGTCTATGTAATGAGCCACACTATTCTTGGCTTGTCAATAGTTCAGTTTGCTATAGATTTTATATTTTATATTAATCTTGATTTTGATTTTTAATATTCTTAACTGTCAATAATTTCTAGATCCTTTATGTCATATTTCTGTTCTTTTATAACAGGGTTACTGATTACTCCATAGGTGTCCACTACCCAGAATACCAAACTACAATCAGATAAAATTAGAGATCACCAGACAGACTTACTGAGATGGCAATACGTCCTGTAGTACCGAAAGCAGCCTGGCCAATGTCAGGGTAGGTCTCTAACCCTGGTTCACTATCCAAGCAAGCACGCAAAAGGATGCCAGTATAAAAGGAAAGAACTGCAAAAATTAATAAAATAGAAAGCCCAAGCCAGCCACCTTCTTTGGCAGCATAAGGAGTAGAAAGGATTCCTACACCACACAGAACATTTATGCCTGGAAAAGTCAAAATAAGAATGAGACAAACATCCTTGGCTAGTTTTAAAGCCCATGGCATGTGTTTTTAAAATGCGTATTAATATTTGCATAGACAGCTCTATATGTGTCAGCCTTCAAGTACATACAATCATATACTCATGTCCAACCTAGATATGTCATGTTTCACGGTGACCAATTAATGGTGACCACAAAACAAAAAATCTATAAATAAACAAAATGTTAGGCAATACGGACATATAATTTAGTAACATGTAATCAACTAGTTCGAATGGTTCTGGCAAAGAAGATATGAAAGTAATAATAAATAAATCCTTTTTTTAACTTTAAATTAGTTGCAACCGGTGTGTCCCCTAATTATATATTCATAAATCTGAAGATATAGGAGAAATACAATACTCAAAATTACTGAAGAGAAATTTTGTATGTGCACATTATTCTTATCTAGCATAGTTTACACTGTTGATGATCATACGTACATAATATATATGTGTATATATATATATCTTTGATGATTATACACAGGTGGCCCCAGTCCCTTTACATATTGACCAGCCTGTTAGGTTCCAGCTCAATGATATGGATAAACGTCACTTCTTCACAACTGAGACTAATAATGTTATACATGCATCAAGACTCTAACGAGAAAAAAATAAAAAAACACACATTTTTCTTTAGTTCTTATTATAGTCAGAAATAATGTCCTCAAGTCAATAATTGAGGTAGAAAGTTGCAGAGAAATTGAGAGGTATAAGTTGGACCGCTGCAACATAAAATCTGGTTTGCCAGATTGGTGATGAATAATACCATCCAAGTATAAAAATCTGTAGAAGTTTTAGTTAACGATATTATATGACATATCAAAGAAGTAACAAATTTCCACAATATATTTTGTTTCTTTATATATCTAATATATCACCATTATTAATTTTCTTCTTATTTCGTAATCCTGATTCTTTCTCTTTTATTTATTCAATTGAAAGTCGGGTTTCTTTAGATACTTACCATTAAGCACAGTTTGTCCATAAGAGCATTGGCGAGGCATTGGGGCTTCATGAGAAACCTTGGCTGCATCCCTCTTAAGCATGGACCTCCTAGAAGGAAGAGGAGGAAACAAAGCATGAGAGCTTCGTCTCTGTGGCTCATCTGCTGTTGGTTGTAACAGAGGTTTTGCAGACGTAGGTAGTGATTCAGGAGTGTGCCTTCTTGTTAGAGACGAAGAAAGAAAGGAGCTACTCAATCTTGACAATGAGGGAGTGCCCAGAAATCCAATATTTGGCGATGGTACACTACTGTATAAATCAATTGACTGCCTGAAACATTGATTACAATAGAATAAGTGTTCAGGTTGATGCACTAAAAAATGATAACAGAAAAGAAAATCTACCAGGATTCACAGTTCACTTTAGTCAAATCTAATATTCTTTATACCTGTCAAAATTTTACCATCCTCATCTTTCAACATGTAAGACATGTATAACTTGTTTACAAGCAAAATTGTTCACAGAAAATTTATATTCCCATTAAGTGAGGTCCACTACAAATTTAAAGGAGTTATCATGGAAAGGAAATTTGAATGACTGACATAGAGTCAGTAAATCAGCAATAGTAACTGAGAATATTGCCTGGAAACTTCGTATTTGATCCCAAAGAATATGAAAGTTACTTTCCCGGTAGGAGAGATAATCAAAGAACATTTGATCTTGCCCAAAGATGATTTAGCCAAGGCCATTTAGATATAAGTACGAAGTATGGACACACAGAACACGACACATATAAGGACATTGCGAAATTATAAAATTTTATGTGAGGATCGAAATTTTTCTACATCCAGCAAAGAAGCAAAAACGTTATCCTGCGATTGAAAAAATGGGGGCAAACGATTAAATTGATCATTTTCACATGAAACAGGATTTTCTTTATTTTCGACGTTTTCAGGGGAAAAAAGGGGAATAAAACAATACAAGAATTCACCCAATTAACAGCCCAGAGATTTACAAATCTAATGAAGGAAACAGAGGATAGAAAGTGTTGACCTGTAACTCTGCGGCCATGAGACGTTATACGAACTGGGTTTGTTCTGCTGCTGGTTTTCATTTGAATAATTTGAAGAATCTGAATCGTTCCCATCATCTTCTCCTTTGTTCAGCTCCTTTTCCTCGTCTTCTTCGTCACTTTCGATGTAGAAACTGTTATCTGAGACAGAGTTCTTCATCATCTTCCTCCCAAATGCTCTCAGAAAAGCCCCCTGATTCTATGTATGCTTCGAGGATACTCTAATCCCCAACAATTCACCTTCATAAAATTACGATTCAAATTAAATGTCACATAAATACAGAACGGAAAAATATCTCGAAGAAGCGGAAAATTTCGCCAGTGAAATTTGAAGAAAATCAAGAAAAAAATCTTTAACCATTATCTCAGTGAATTTTGCACTTTCAAATCTGAGCTTAACGATTTAAAATGGCACTGCAAAATTGTTACCAAAAAAGAAGCGAAATTTCAAATTTCCGCTTTGAACAAAGAAAGAAACTCACGAGAGTGTGACTCAAAGGAGTGAAAATTTGAAATCATGAGCAAGTACGTAAAGTAAACATAAAGTTGACAAAATCTTAAGGAGAGAAAATCCGAGGAAAAAAATGGAAGAAAATCCAAAGAACTAATGAGTAGCACCTTTTCGTTGCCTACTTTGAATTGAATTTTCTCTAGGGATCAGAAAGAAAGGAAAAAGTAGCACACAGACAAACTAAACAAGGTCTTGTTTATTTGCTCTCCCTACATATAATATATATATACCAATCACTTTGTGGTATATATGGCACAGAGTGACGGTTCTGCCTCTTATAAAGGTTTTTGGGGTCTGAACGTGAACGATCACGATGATAAGAGGCAGGTTATGCAAATCTGTTAAGTGATTGACGATGACGATGAGAAGGTGTGACTAGATCGTTGCCGTGCAATATTTTTTTCACTAGTTAGCGCGTCCAAGCTCAAGCTCATGCTGGCTCGATGGGTCCCTCTCTCTGTGCCACAAGTAATAATGACGTGCATGGTGCGAGGGAGATGGGTGATGAGGATTCAATAGGGAAGAGAATGGATTTGTTTAAAAAAAACAAAAAAACACAGAAGAGGAGATTGTAAGGATAAAACTAATAGTTTGATCCCCAATCAAAGCTAATATCGTTGGATTTATCCTCGAAAGGATAAATCTAAATCCAAATTCATAATATTAAAATTTTGATTTAAGATATTTGAGATTAATTATTTTGGATAATTAATAAAATCTCATATTTAATTGAGATTGTAAGGATAAATCTAAATCCAAATTGATAATATTAAATTTTAATTTAAGATATTTGAGATTATTTATTTTGAAAAATTGATAAAATTTTATATTTAATTAAGATTGTAATTTTAAATAGGGGATGAAATACTATTATATGTTTAAATATTGATCATTTTTGGAGTCTTACTCTCTGGTACTCAATTTGAGAGTTCTATAAATCTATAAATATGAGGCATTCTCTACAATTAAGAAGAAAAACAAATAGTACGTTTAGTTCTATTAAGGTGGCGTAAGAAAATGTAAATGGGATTACAGTGCGAAATAGGTGTGGTTAGTTAGACAAATTGCGTTTATACTCATGAAACTGATTACACCATTGGCTATAAATTGTTTCACTCCCCAAAAACCATGTGTTAAGGATTAGATGCATGTAATTGAAAAAAAAAAAAAAAGACCAAATTGTTCTTCACAAACATAAAGTTAACATTCATCTATACCCTTCCATTCTCCCTCTTCTTGTTGTTCATCACCGTTACCCCCCACTAGCAACTACCACCGCCGTCAACCATCAGCAGTTGTCACCACTGCCGCCAGATGCCCCACCATCGCCAACTTCTGCCACCACCAAACCCTATCATTTTCGGGGGCATTGTAGATTTCCCAGACCTCAATAACAAACGACATAAATTCACATGTAAACTTCAGTATATTAATACATCAAATCATGTCTTGGACACGTATACAGATAGACACATGGAGCCTGACACTTGTGAGTTTTCATATTCAGATGTTTTACCACTCTATATTCCATAAATATTTTCTTTTGGTTTTTCTCCTTTCATCTTGCACTGAGTTATCTATATTCAATTTCACTAGAAAATAGAAATTATGCAAGTTGTGAGAAAATTATTACTACCTCCGGTCTTATATATAGGATCTTTTGTCCTAATTAAGGTAGTATTTATTATACATTTCCAGAAAAATGTTCATATTTAATATATCCAAAGGAAAAGAGAGAGATTAAATAAGGGTAGTTTTAAAAAAATGTTAGAATTTTCGGAGAAATTGAGATAGTTAATTAGTTTTAATTTTAATTCTTAATTCACGTAATTCGATTAAAAATGTCTTATATTAAAAATTAGAGTCAATAATGTTTTGAAAATCCAAATGGTCATTAAATTGGTTATATTCAAAATTTATTAGTTTGATGACAGTCGAATGGAAAGTAATAAAAATTAACATATTTTTAATATTATATATTAAAATATTATATAAAAAGTTAAAGAAATTATTACTAAAACTTAATATCCAAATTAAAAAATATTTTTATAATCATATATTAAATTTAATAATTCATCATTATTACAATATTTATTAAGTAAAATATAATCATTAATATGTAGAAGAATAATACTTATATAATACTACCTCCGGTTCTCTATATAGGATCTTTTATTCTGATCTTAAATATAAGACTCTTTATAATATACGAGGTAATATTTATTATACATTTTCAGAAAAATGCCCCTATTTATTGTATTCAAAGAGAAAGAGAGAGAAATTAAATAAGGATAATTTTAAAAAAATATTGGGATTTTTGAAGAAATCGAGGTTGTTAATTAATTTTAATTCCAATTCTTAATCCGTTTGATTCCATTAAAAGGGTCTTATATCAAGTATGTATTAGAATATAAAAAAATATTTGTTCCAGAAATAATATTATTTTGTATTAACGGCTAACAAAATTTAAAAATAAAAATCAAAGTTAGTCGAAACAATAACCCAATTGGTCTTCCATTGTCCTCCATCGTTGTAGATCTGACTATCCTCGGTTGTAAAGGATCTGTCTGTCATCCACCTTCCTCCACCGTTACAGCGGGCTATCATAGAAGGAGGACCCCATGGAAAGGGAGATTTTTTTTTTCTATAATTGTTAATTTTATAATTTTTAAAGGGATATTATAGTCTTTTTATTAGCATTTCATCCCTTTCCATATTTTAAAAGTATTTGTCAAACAAAATTTATACAAATTTTTTATTTATATTTTCTTTTATACCAAAAACATAGTTTAAAACTTATTTTCATATTTATTTTTTTAATACAAGATAGCTGCTATTGATAATAATTAGAGTACTTAGCTCGTCAATTATTAAGATCAACCTATATATCATATATCAATGCTTGCTCTCAATTCTCACAATTGAAATTCTGGCCAAATAAAAAAAATCTTCCAATTGAATCTTTACTAGAAAATCGCGGTTTACTTGTAAATTGCAATCTTTACTGATAATATTTTGAAATAAAAAATTAAATATAGTTCAATCAAACTTTTATGAAAATATAGTTCACAAAAAAATTAAATATAATTTTGTCTTTGATTTAGTAAGTTGGATACACAAGTGTGTGAATCAAATATGATATAATATTACATGAAGAATATGAAAATTTTTAAAATGTTAGGATATGCTTAATAGAAATATATAGACACATACATAATTATTTATGTAATTATTTATATATAATAAATAAATTAACTCATTAAAAGAAAAATTAAATATTTAAAAGTAAAAACAAACTACATACATGAATATTAAAACTTTTATAACAACTTATGAATTGGCAAAAAAGAATGCATAAACATCACATCATATATACAACTATTATTTTTTCTCTGATAAAAATTTAAAATGATCTTATTTTATTTTCAAAATCTAAAGTAATAAATATGGATATAAAGTGTGTTGCTAATAGAAATATATATATATAATACATATTATATCATATTTTGTATCAATAATAGATAAGTTTATTATTATTTTTTTAAAACATCGATGTTTTATTTGATGTGATGCGGAGGAAGTATCGCGCATATGGTTCGGAATTTCTTGAGAATGGATGGTGTCCAAGTTCAATGAATGTTTATAACACTAACAGATTCAAATGATATCAAATTATCTAATTATTAATTATTATTATTATTAATATAAATAGTAATAAAATATGTGTGTGTGTGTGTGTGTAAGAGAATCCCGTTATTCTATCTGTTGTTGTCTGTGCATATATGTGTATACTATATACACACACACAAATATACTCCGACATTTGATTTATGTGTGTTCCAGAGGAAGTGGGGAATCGAAGGCGTTTTTTCATTAAATGATTTGTGATCTGGAAATCATTTATACCAGCCTGGCACATCCGCGTGGCCATGCTTTGTCCACATTATTTTCTTTGATTTTCTTCCATCAATTATTGACCTTATTTTCTTAACTAACCTAATCAGTTATTTCACGATTTTTTAATATGTTTTTTAATTCGATTCGGTCTCATCTGTTTTATTTTTTACGGTATAATTTTTTAACTTGTGAAATGTTTTTATTTTACTTTTTTAATTGTTTCTATTTTGCATGATATTAATTTGTATAATTTTTGTAGTAGCCACATGACATTTTTATGGTCTTTTATAATTTTAAAGAAATTGAACTGAATAGTAAATAGTATATCATGAGAATTCATAATGAGATATTTCTTAGGAGTATTTCTCACTGATTATAAGGATTAACCTCCTTTAAAATATTAGATAAAAATAAATAATAGAACTTTTCAACAAAATTTATTTCATATAAAAGTTGGAAATTAGATTCTTAACCATTTATTTAAGACTTTATTTAGAATGTTTGGAATAGGAAAAAAATAGAAGAGAAAAATACTGAAGGAAAAATTAGTAAAAACCTAGATAAGAGTGTTTAGACTTCCTAATATCATGTTTGATTCCTGAAAGTAATTTTAAAGAAATGGAGTGAAAGATGGAAGTGTGATTTAAAAGTGAATATAATGTGATAAGAGAAATGGTATATAATTTTAATTTAATATTTATATTAATAATATAAAAATACTGAAAAACCCTTTCATTCCCACCACCAAAACTACCGAAAACAACCTCGGAAAGACCATCGGAAGCCACCTTCCACCACCAAAAAAGCACTAGAACTGAACCTCTGGCCAGAAAACCACACCATCGAGAACACCACAACTCTGGCCAAAAGAGCAACACCATTATCATTGATCAAAGCCTCCATCACCCAAAACACAGAGCCGCACCATGGACAATTTTACAGATATGTTTCTGTTACAAACAAAAACAGTGTTTTGTTTGCACTTTTTAAAGCAGGAATCGCAAGTCAGACATCCAAATTGGCACCGCCGAATTGTGTCATCGAAAAATCGCAAGCAATAAAATTGGCAAAGATACACCGCTGATGAGCTTCTGAGGATAAACCATCGTGCAAAGATGAGAGCCCGTGGCGGCTTCTATTGACAGGTTGCTGTCGATTTCTGGAGTAGGTGGCCGTCGTTCTCTTCGCTAGTGAACACCATCGCTGAGAGGGGTCGAGCTCGTCATCCTCACCAAATCTGCATTCCAACCATTGTGCGAAGATGAGAAATAAGGTTGCCGATTTCATAGTAGGTGGTTGGTGTTCTCACTGCAAGTGGTCGCCAGAGGGGAGGCATGCTGCTCGTCGTTGGTGGTTCGCAGAAGGGAAGGCTGTCGAGTTGGGGAAAGAAGAACGATGAATAGGGTTCCAATTCTGGTGGGGCAAATTTGTCAATACATAAAATTATTGAGGCTAGAACGGGCAAAAAAATTACATGACTCTTGCCACTTGCTTGGTCTATGCAAGTCAATTTATTATGAGATCCAGCAATTATGTGATGGGGCAATTATGTGGGGGAGTTATTAAATGGAAATAATTTTTTAATATGTATTTATATTTTAAATAAGTGTTTATGAAAAAAATTAATTTTTTTTTATAATAATTATTTATTTTTTTATAATTAATTATTTTATCTTTTTTTTTATTATCCACCAAATAATCACTTAAATTCTCAATATTTAAGTATATTTTTTTTCTCAAAATCAATTATGAAAAAAAAAATATAAACATAAATCACTTTTGACATAAATATTTATTTTTATAATATATTAGAAATAAGTATTTATCCTCATAATCATTTATACATAATATAATTCAAACACACCCTTTAACTATTTTGATAGAATTAGGTTTCCTATGAAGCCGACTTTCAACATACCAAACAATCAAAATTAAAAGTTCCATGTTCAAGTCAAAAAATAAAAGTTCAATTTCTGTTTCCAATTCCATCCTTCCAGTTCTAGCAAACCAAATATAGTATAGATTATCTTATTTTCCTATTTTCCTCTAATCTAAATAAAGGGTAAGAAACAAAGGCCTCAACCGCGCACGACAACATAATTATAATGAGATATTTTGTACTTAAAAAAATGAATAAAAAATAACAATTATATAATGTAGTAGGTAAATTTTTTATCCTACAAAAATTATAATTATAATTTATAAATTTTTAATTTCTAATCACTTCTCTTTTTCAAGTAATAAGTGTTGCAATAGTTATTGATTCAATTCAATAGGGGACTAAATTAGTATATAATGAATCAATTTGAATGACAAAACTGTTATAATCAAATTAAGAACTAAATTAGTTTTTAGAATAAGTTAAAGAAACTAAAAACACAATTAAATTTAAAATTATTCATTTTATAAAATATTTTTTCATAATATAAAAATAATGAAAATGATATGTGGAAAATAGATTTAAAAAAAAAAAAAGAACTCTGACAAGCATCTCATGAACAAAACCCATTTGATATGATTAAGATCAATACAGTAAAATTGGTTAGTATATATGTAGGATCAAGGATTTATACATTTATAAAAGTATGTACGTGCTTCAGAGGAAGTGGTGAACCGAAAACGTATTCAATTAAATGATTATGATCTGAATATGATTTTAATGAGCTGGCGAATCCATCTCTAATTCATTTAAAGTCCACAGGTTGTGAGTTGTGAATATTTAGAATGTGCATGCACCGTCGCGTATGACTTGTCGTGGAAGAGATATGTATGGCAAACAATTTTTTTTTAAAAAAAATAGTTAACCAATTATTGCTGCTGATATTTTTGAAATTTAACTCTACATTCATATATTCAAAATGGTGTGACAAATAAAAATATAAAACCCTGTGTATAGAACTTATGTCTCATTTTTTATATGCAATATATTTCTTTATCAATTATCATTCTTCACATACACGGCTAGTAAAAAAAATCTTCAAATACACCATATTTATTTTGGTAAAAAAAACCATATTTAGATTATAAAAAATACATCATATTTATTTACTTTTCTAAATATAAAAAAAATCTGGATCTTATATTTTACAACTAACAAGAAATTATACACATATGTAGGATCATTGTAAAACTAACATGATAAAAAGATAATCAATTGGACTGTTTAGCTAGTCTTCTTGTTAAGGGATGTGCGCTCTTTCTTGTAATTTTTTTTCTTCTATCTTTTTTTTTTATTATATTATTGTCTTAGATATCGTTGCAAAGGATAAAATTGGTTGAGCTTCACCTATATGTTGTTTAATTCTGGTTATTGTTCCCCTCATGAAATGTTCTGATTTCATATTTATTTTTTATTTTCATAACAGGTCTTTTTATTTGGTTGACTTTTATGGAAATAGATATGTTAAGGGGGCAAAAAGAAGAAAGATTGATACTAATTGGTAACTGGCAAATATATATAAATAGATAATGACATCATATAATCATCAATATGTTAGCACAGAGAAGCAATAAGGGTGTCGGTTACATAACGGTGAAGAGCATTTATGGTGGTTTCAATGGTAGCAACCCTGGATGGTTACCATACCCAATGGTGAGGAGCATTTATGGTGGCTTCAATGGTGGCAACCTTGGATGGTTACGATTTTGCTTAAAAGAAAATAAAATAAAGCCCCAACAAACTTGAATGGTAGCAACCTTAGATGGTTGCGATTTTGCCTGAAAAAAACATAAAGCCTGAATAAAAGGTGTCTAATACCGCATTTAACTTACGCGCGGGGCCTAATTATCAAATTTGAACTGATTTCACCTATTGTTATGTGCGTCAGTGCTCTCTTCTCTTTCGCCCATTTATGTTAACATATCTTAATATTTATTCTCTCTAGTCTTTTTTATAAGAGATTTTCTAAAAGTTTTTTCTGGTCCTTTAAATAAAAAATCTTATAATATTTAATAAATTTTTTTTCTATTTTGTCCTCATCATTTATTTTTTCTCGTAAATTGTTATTAGACTTTTTAGATAAAAAAATGTACTCTCAATTAGTCAAATGGTATTTAATATGAATTGTATTAATATATTAAATATGGGGAAAAAATAATATTTTTTTTTTTTTTAGGATTTTAAGAAGATAACTAACTTACTTAATCTAAGTAAAGTAGTTGGAAGTTTCTTATAAAAAGGACCAAATGAGTATAGTTTTATACTCCCTCTGCTCCTATATATAGGATCTTTTACCCTGATCCTAAATATAAAACCCTTTACAATACACGAGGTAATATTTATTATACATTTCCAGAAAAATACTCATATTTAATGTATTCAAAGATAAAGGGAGAGAAACTAAATATGGATAGTTTTGAAAAAATGTTGAGATTTTTGGAGCAATCAAGATAGTTAATTAGTTTTAATTCCAATTCTTAATCCGCGTGATTCGGTTAAAATGGTCTTATATTAAGGATCAGAGAGAGTCCATTAAGACTTCCTTTTATTTGAGCAATGTAGAACTTCCCTTCTTCTCACACATACTCCAACATTCCAACACAATATATAATACCAAATATATAAAAAAATCACATTATTTAACAGTTATTAATAATATGATTCAACTCAAATTATATGCGAGCATGGGCCCATGTTTTATTACAAATATTCATTCCATATGATAAAATTTATAGAAAATTCATAAAAAAAATCTATAAAAAATTACATTACTCATAACTTATAAATTATGTACAAACATGACAATATGACTCATTTTAAATTCTGTACAAACATGAAGCCCATAATCTATTATTAATTCTGGCAAAAAAAATCTATCATTAATTATTTACTTATTGTTTATAAAATCTATTCATAAATCTTTAATGATGTAGCGACATTTCATTAATTTTTATACAACTTTATTTTTAGACCTTTAACAGAGGTGGGCCCCCTGCACTTAAGTCACAACTAATGATTAGTATGGCTTCTTTTATATATATATATATATATATATTTCTCCAAGTATTTCTTTTTTTTTTGTCAACATATTTCAATCTGTTTAAATATTAGAAAGATAAATAAATTTTAAAATAAAGACATTCCTTTACAATTTTCTTATATATAATGTTGATTTTTTTAATAGTTAATCAGAGTTACAAGAGGTTAGAGGCTCAAAATATTTACAAGAAGAGCTAATCAAAATCATAAGACTCCTAAGTTAAAAAAAGAGAGGAATCCCTTAGCTCCAGCCGTATGTATGAACATTGCTTGAACATTTACAGCCATTTGATTCAAATTTATGGGCGTAATGTAATGTAAATAGAATTACATTATATCAGTAGCTGCATTTGGTTTGTCAAATTACATGATTATAGGATTACGCCCATAAACCTAAATACGCATCTGAATGTAAATAACAAACCTGTCCAGAAGTTATATATTTGAGATTATATGGCTGTAAATAGGAGTAAAAAGATAATATTACCCTTATGGAGATGGGTTAAGGGTATTTTAATACTTTACTATTTATTTATATTTATTTAAATATAAAAAATAATTTATTTTTCATATACTCCTGTGTCATACCAAATAAACTCGTATGTATTTTATTTATATCTCATTCCATTATATTCTTTCTCATTACATTATTTGACTCCTCTATAAATGAACCAAACAAACTGGCAGTAGAATGCTTTTAGGGCTGCAGTGAATGCCAGTGAAAATATGAGCATACCCAACTTTCCTAAGTCAAAATGATGATTTTTTTTTAGATGCGAGCAATTCTCTTGCTGAACAAAAAGAAAAAAGAACTAAAAAATATATTAAAGAAAAAAGGTTAACTCTTTGGCTTCCAATAGAAGTGGGAAATAATTAAATAAAAATTTAGAGCGGAATTTAATATACTTTAATGATTATAAATCCAGACTCCAATTGAATTTGAAGTTTCAGCACCTAGTACGAACAAGTAGCCAACTCATCAACTGAAAAAGTTGACTAACTTTCAAAAAATGTTCTCCTATTATTCTTAGGATAAGTATATTTTAATTAAATCACATGAATTAAGAATAGAAATTATAACTAATTTATTATTTTAATTTTTTTAAAAATTTTAATATTTTTTTAAAATTATCTTTATTTAATCTTTCTTTTTTTTTAGATACATTAAATAAAAATATTTTTGGAAATATATAATATATATTATATTATATATTATAATGAATCTTATATTCAGGATAAGAATAAAATGTCCTATATATAGAATTAGAGAGAGTATAATAAATACGGACTGCATCTGCCAGTTTCCCAATCCTTAATCACTTTTAGATCTCCAATCAATTTTAAAACAACACGTTTTCGGCTCTCCACTTTCTTTCATGTGATCACTAATCAGGATATCCTCCATAGAGATTCATCTCCCTTATGCCAGGAAAGATAAATGATAGATCCGCTGAATTTGTTTAATATATAAATGCTTGAAAATCAAACTACCAACCGCTTGAATAAGAGGTAGAGTCTTACCACTTATCCCAACCTAAATTAGTTAGCTCTCCACTTTTTATGATTGTGTAATATTAAATTAAATCATTTTACCAATGTAAAGTATTCATTCATTTTTAAATGAAAATGATATGTGGAAAAATTATATATATATACATAATATACCTCAGATAAAATTATGCGTTTTGGGCTCTCCTGTTTTGTTCACTTTTTTTCGCTTATTTTTTCTTATTAGGTGCAATTTCAAAATAAAATCTTAGATATATATATTTTTTTTTCTTGGAGGGGTAAAATCATTTAGTATCTAACCACTACTTTAAACTTCAACTAATTCGAATTGAGTTACATCGGACCTAGGAGGGAAGCTTTCCCAAAGGCTCTTTTGCATTCACACCATCTTGAACTTGTGACATTATATTTAAGCATTCTAACTCTTTCCACTAGGACAAATGCCTTTGGTTAAAATCTTAAATATATTGAATTGGCAATAAAAATGCTCTTACTAATATTTAAGAAAGATTTTTTATTTTGGACTAATGTTTTGTTTGAATGAGGAGAAAAAATAGAAGGAGAGAAAATAAAAGAAAGAGAAAACTGAAGAGAAAATATTTTCTAACATGTTGGGTTAAGGGGGTGTGGAGTGAATGGGAGGGGAGGAAATGGAAGAAAAAATTGAGATTTTTTCGTTGTTTGGTTCAATAAAATTGAGAGAATAGGCTTCTATCCTCCCCTTAAAATATGGAGAATTTAAAGGAAAAATGGGTAAAAAAATTATGATAACTAAATTAGTCTAACAGTTTTTAATTATTCCAAGTTTGCCCTAGACAAAAACAATTCTCCATCTAGCCCTAATAAAAAATTTATTTATTTAAAAAATGCATTAACCTAATTATTTTTTAAAAAAGGCATTATTAAAAAATTTATAATGAATAATATATAAAATTTTTGGAGAAAAAATAATATATATTAGATTTGTTTATTAAGTAAACTTAAAATGCTTATTTTTCTAAAATAAAGATAAACAGTAATTTGTAAAAAAAATAGAACAAATTTTTTTTTTAAATGGCTAATTCTTCATATATTATTATTTTCCCTCCCTTCTTTTTCTAAATCAAATAAGATAATATTAAAATCCATTTTATCCAACAAACCCAAATAAGAAAATATTAAAATCCCTTTCCTCCTCTCCTTTCCATTAAATCAAATAGTGTATATGTAACACCCCTCATGACGCTTGTCATTGGCATTGTGTGCAGGACTAAAGGAAACGGGACGGAAGAAAGTTCAAGTAGAGAAGAAATGAACTCCACGCCGCGGCGTGAAGCAAAGCCGAGCAAAGCCGCCGCGGCGAGAGCCAATTCTAGTGGCATTTTTCGGTTAAAACTGGTGGCGCCGCGGCGAGGAGCACAGCCGCCGCGGCGAGAGACTTCCAGTAGTGATATTAAGTTAATTCGGTGGAGGCCGCGGCGAACTTATCTGGAGCCGCGGCAAGAGTCGAAAAACTGGTTTAAATCAGAATCGTTTCGGATGAAAAGAAAAGAGAGAAATAGAGGGAGCGGCGGAGAAGTAGCGAGAAGCTCTGCTAGGGCACGCAAAATCCGACCTAGGAAGATGTTTTCTGGACCATGGAAGTGTGTTTCTCAGTTGGTACGTGGATATACTCTCTTCCTCTTCGTTTTTCTCTTTGGTTTGACGTTGATTTTCGGGGATTCGTGTGGGAGTCCATGTTTGGTTGATTTCCACCGATTAAAATGATTGATTTTGTGTTGTAAGAGTGTTTTGTGGTGTTAGGAACCTTTGGGTATGAGCTTTGATTGGATTATGATGGGTTTGAGTTAAACCCTAGGTTGGAAATTGGGAAAAGAAGTGGAAATCCGAAATGGTATGTGTTAGGGTGTGTTTGAATGGTTGTTTAAGGTTTATTTGTATGTGTGTATGTTGTTAGAACTCCGGGTTAAGCTTGGATGGTTAGATTGTGAATTGTAATGCTATGGGAGTTATGTTAATAAAAGGGTATTTACTGTTGTAATGGTAGATTGGCTTATTGGAGGCTTACAGTTCGGGATTGGGGTGCTCTAGAGGCTTGTCTAAGCCCTGTGTGTGCAGTATTGACAATTTGAGATAACCGGGTGTTTGTTTATGTGTTATTGTTGGTATTATATGATAGTATGTATAGTTGTGTATACATGCATGTCTCTTTCGTACCACAGTATTGATGTGTTGTGTGTTGTTTTTATATATATATTGTGGTACGTGTACAGTAGACGTTGTCTATGATTATGATGATGAAATATGTGAGGATGATATTGATTGTGTATGTGTGTACGGTTTTCTACATATCGTGGTATGCACGGCTTGATGATTGTATATGTTATGATGTGCAGCATCCCCATACTATTGCATGTTAGCATGTCCATATGATATATGATATGATAGTATACGTATATATGTATGTAGAGGCATGTTGGCATGACATTGATATCATCACCACATGATTGCATAATGAGAAATGGATGACGAGGTGATGATGATGAGATATGATGTGATAAAGATCCCTATCGCTAAATCCTCTCCATGGGAGAGCCAGGCGGTAGAGGACATGATATGATATGATATCGCTGTCACTAAATCCTCTCCTAGGGAGAGCCAGGTGACTGTGGATTTGGGGATGCACCTTCTCTAAATCACCATCAATTCGTGATGGTCCAGGGGAAGGAGAGCCACGGTCCGAACTCTAGTGTAACCATTGGCCCGGTTGCATTAGGGTAAGGTGAGCTTGGTGATGTCCTGGAATCGGTCTTCACCAACTGTTGGAAGGGAATCATCTATTGAATGTCTTATGATGACGATAGCTCGTGGTTCTAGCCGTGTATGAGGAAGAACATGTATACCATTCATTAGCATTGCATTGCACGACTGTATGGATCAGTATATATATATGTGTGTGTGTGTGGTTGTTGTTCCCGATTACTGAGACATTGTCTCACACCCCTCCCCTCCATGACTAACCTTTCAGGTGAAGACTCTGGTGCTAGTTCGGAGAAGATCAAGAAGTTAGCAGTCATTCCGTCTTCGGGAATCCCTTGTATATTTGATAGTTATAATTTAGTTTATGTAATTCTGTGCCAAGTAGGCTGTTCTAATGGTTGCCTGGATGAGAGTCCTGGGAGTATTATTTGTATATTATGGGTTGATAGTGATGTTGATGGATATTATGCTAAATGTGTATGGTGATGTATGTGTTGTAATGAGGTGTGAGGTTGATAGTGGACCCCGATATGGGTCTTTAATGTATGAGCAGGTATTTATATGATAAAAAGGGGTTGACTGCAAGTCCAGAGGTGGTTTTGGGCCATGTATGCGAATTATGGGCTTATAGCCACTATATGGTTTTGGGGTTCAAGGGGGTCAATTCTCGAAGGAAAGGTTTCTTCGGGGTATAACCTCCTTGGACATGTTGGTTTAGCCAAATATGACCTGTGAGAAGGGTCTCTTGGTGTCCATTTGCCTCCGGTGGCAATTGGAGGTGATAGGTTATGAGTTTTGGTTTTTGAAAGCTCAGGTCGGATTTGAAGGTGTTTGAGTGTAGGATGTTACAGTATAAGTCTCTTTAGTCCTATAAAAATAATATTCTGAAAAAAAAGGCCAAAACAGCCCATGCTTTTTACAACCTTTTGCATATTGACCATATGATTTTTTGGCCATAATTGATAATAATATGAATTAAGTTAGTGTAAATGTGTAAAGTTTCATAACAAAAACTTATGAAATACTGGTTGACACCATGTGGTGTGCCTTCAAGATTATATGAAAAATAACTAAATATTGACAAAAAAA
Source organism: Adenanthera pavonina (assembly GCA_026686845.1). Classification (NCBI taxonomy): domain Eukaryota; kingdom Viridiplantae; phylum Streptophyta; class Magnoliopsida; order Fabales; family Fabaceae; genus Adenanthera; species Adenanthera pavonina. Next base: position 42,273,224 of record JAIVEN010000001.1, on the reverse strand, counting down.
TTGACTAAAAATAACCTATCATAAAAAAAATACAAAAATGTCCAATTACACAACACACACATCATTTGATGGACGGTCCCTTAATTAGTTATGGTGATTGTAAGAAAATTGCACTAATGGCAATTAGGTTGAGTTACAAATGACTCAACATATCTTAAATAAGGTATGGAGTTCTAGCCTTATGAATAGAAAAATTATATTGAAAAAGCTATCTTTATTATGGTACGATAATACTCAAATTTAACTCGAAGTATCAAATATTAAATATATAAAATAAAATTATCAATTCAAACTCTAGAGTCAAATATAGATTATATTTATCATGGAATGAATTTAAAGAAGGGAATAGAACAAAGCTAATTTTTAGCCACGTAAGGGAAACTCAGCTAATAAAAGTAGAGTGGAATGGATATAATACTAACTCTATTCCTTACTTTGACATTCTCTACATACCAAAGTTTAAAACTAGTAGTGGTTATCTTTTTCGCATTTTCTCCCATCCATTTATTTTCTTGAAAACACAAGATATTAATTCTCCTTCGAATTATAGCGTCCACTACCTCTATAAATTTACTTGTTAAAGTATCAATATTATGAGAACTGAACCAAATCTTACTCTCGTCGGCTAACTTCTTTAACCACATCCGTCCAGAATAATGTGAGAACCCTTACTCATTTAACACTACATTGAGCACCGATGTAGCGGCTCTAACTCATCCAACACTGCATTCGACCCATATAGCGTGTTACTTCTGTATAATGACCTAACCTTAGCACAAAAATGTCTCTGATCCATATCATAGAGATTTGATAAAATTTTACGTTAACTATCGGTGAACTAATACAACCCTCCTCCTTTATCTGGGTTTGGAACTAGCTATAATGCAACATAGATGAAGTTAATATTCCTTAATGAATATTTTGAATAATTTTAAACTTAGTTTTCATTATTATTTTAAAATGGTTTAAACTCTAACCATACCTTATCAGATTTGGTTGTGGGTTTAAACTCAAGTTTAAATTAAATATTAAATTCAATTTTAGAATATCTTAAAGTAAGAATAAAAGGTAGTTCCCTTCCGACAAAATTATTAGCACTTTCTAATCCTCAACAAGTGCTAAAAGATAAGATGGCCATTGACAAGAAAAACGAGAATTTATTTGTAGAGAATTAATTGGAGAGAGTAAAGTGAAATATTGTTATATCTTATCCCAAGGCTTAATGATATGCTTGATGAACTACATGGTTCTAAAATCTTTATCAAGATTGATCTCAAGAGTGGGTTAATTAATTAGATATAGATGATCAATTGTCAATTAGGCAATCATAGTTTGTAACTAAGAAAAGAAGAACCTATATATAAAAATAAACAATATAATGGTTGAGAAGAAAAACCTAGAAAGAACATTAATTATTGTAAAACGACCTTATCCTATGACGTGAAACGATGACCACAACACATGAATGAGCGATTCAGATTAAGAATAACCAAAGCAGCCTAATGTATTGATAATAATTAATATTATTTGGATATGTCTCTATTTTATAATATGACCAAAATCCTGTCATGTGATCGTGGTGTGCGATTGTGTTGGATCCAAGAAAACCCAACCAAAAAAGAAATTAAGATGCGTAGCCAAAGGACAATGGACATGTGGTGGTTTCTCTTCACAAAAGCATTCATATCTGTCATCTCCCTACATCCACTATTTGTTTATATATATTTTTTGCCATAAAATGTGTTGTTATACACACATGACAAGATTGGTTCTCAAGTCAATCCAAATGACATTATGTGTAACGGTGTACTGGTTTTTTTTTTCAAAAAAATAAAAATACCAGTTCGTTTTCAAACATAAGACTTAAATTCAAAATATTATTCATTGGAAACAAATCACAAGCCACTTGAATCAAGTACCGTTGGTTACATGTAAAGAGATATTTAAAAAATAAAAAAAAATTCAAAAAAACCGCAGAGTTTATTACTAGTAAATAATATATCTTTTTATACATTTTATATTTTATATTGATAATTTTTCTTTTTATCTATTTGCCTTTGATTAATTTTCATGGATTTATTATGTCTATTCATACAATTAAGATTTCATATTTAAAAAGTAAAATGCACAGAAATTCTAAACTTTTTTTTATTATTTGGTATATGGTATTATTGGATCAAATTCAAGCATTGCTTGAATTTAAATGGGAATAGCTCTCTCAATTTTTTTTGCACCAACAAAATTCTGAACTTCTATACTCCACCATATACAAAAAGAATTATATATATATATGTTTTAACTCTATTAAAATAACTTTATTATTGATATCACATCAATTAATTCTCCTTTAACTTCTAACCATATGGTATTATTAGATCAAATTCAAGCATTGCTTGAATTTAAATGGGAATAACTCTCAATATTTTTTTTGCACCTACAAAATTCTGAACTTCTATACTCCACCATATACAAAAAGAATTATATATATATGTTAATTCAATTAAAATAACTTTATTATTGATATTACATTGATTAATTCTCCTTTAAGTTCTAACCATGATGCTTAGAGCAATATATTCTATAAGTTATTTATAAATTTTAGCTAACACTAAATATTCAAGTTATCAAGGGCGGTTGAGTTGACGGCTGAGAATCATGTTAACACCCCTTAAGCAATAAGTCTTAAATTTGAGCCTTCTAACTTAAAAAAAAAAATTATATTTAGAGAACTACCTCTATTTAAATTTGACAATGTTCAAATTGATTAGTAATGATTGGGGTTTGATTCCCAATCTTTATGTGTAGAGCAAAATAAATCTAATGGGGAATTTAGGAATTTACCCTTTGACCCCTTAATACTTTGAAGGAGAGTAATTTCAATTATTGGTGGCCCTTTAATACCCTGATGGAGATTAATTTTCTTCTAGTCTTTGCACGTGCTAGACAGTCACAGCCTTTGAACTTTAAATTTGAATTTTAATGGATTGTCACATGAGCTAATCACTTTCAAGAATATTAAAAATTATGGATTCGGAATGGATTTGCCAGTTCATTGAAATCATATTCAGATCAGAATCATTTAATTGAATACGTTTTCGGTTCACCACTTCCTCTGAAACACGTACATACTTTTATAAATGAATAGATCCTTGATGCTACATATATACTTAACTAATTTTACTGTATTGATCTTTAATTATATCAAATGTGTTATGTAATTCTATTTCTATATGCTTATAATTCTTTTTATTAATGTAATGTTAACATCTTGTTCATGAGATGCTTGTCAGAGTTCTTTTTTTTTCTTTTTTTTTTCTAAATCTATTTTCCACATATCATTTTCATTATCTTTATATTATGAAAAATTATTTAAAAAATGAATATTTTAAATTTAATTGTGTTTTTAGTTTCTTTAACTTGTTCTAAAAAATAATTTAGTTCTTAATTTGATTATACCAGTTGTCATTCAAATTTATTCATTATATACTAATTTAGTCCCCTGTTGAATTGAATCAATAAATATTGCAACACTTATTACTTGAAAAAGAGAAGTGATTAGAAATTAAATTTTTCGATAAATTATACTTATGATTTTTGTAGGATAAAAAATTTACCTACTGCATTATCTAGTTGTTATTTCTTATTAATTTTTTATAATTATAAAAAGCATATTGATGAAATTAAAATTGAAATTATAAATTAATCTAACTAATAAGGCAGAGGAACAACTTTGCTCTAATTGAAATAAGAGGGATCAAGTCATTTTATTAAATAAATCAGAGACAAAAAAATTACAACTGAATTTATTTTATATTTTAAAATTATTTTAATACAAAATATCTCATTATAACTAACTCATGATGTCGTGAGTGATAGAAGTTTTAATTTTTTGAGCAAATTGTTAGAAGTTTGTTGCCAACTTTTGTATGAAACAAAATTAGTTGAGAAGCTCTACCATTTGTTCTCATTTAGTATTTCAAAAGAGATTAGTCTTTACAATCTAAAAAATATCTTACTATGAATTTGTATGGAATACTATTTACTTAGAGCCGTCAAAATAGGTTAAATGAGTTAAACGAGCTAACTCACCATGAGTTACGAGTTAAATGAGCTGACTCATTTAACCCACTTTAGTTTGACGAGTAAAAATTAAAACCTAGCTCGCTAGATGAGTTAAACGAGACAACCCATTCAACCCACCAGAAAAAATAAATATATTCACACAATTCAATTTCAACATTTAAATTTTTTATATTTACCCAAAAAAAAACAAAGAAATTCAAACATTTTGGATCATTTTATTATTTTAAAATTTAACAATATTTCAACTTCAACATTTAACTTTCTAATGTCTAGAACAAAAAAAAAAAGAAAAAAACATTCAAAATATCTCATCATTCTAATGTCCTAAACTTTAACAATATCTATCTTTTGTCTTGTAAATGCAATATCATCATCAACATCAATATCTCCATATAAAATTAGTTTTTAAATATTATGATATATTAATTTGGATTTTAAGAGATAATTTTCAATTTAAACTTTTTTTATATTTAATATTATAATGAGTTAAACGGGTCAACCCACCTAACTCGTGGGTTAGCTTATTTAACTCATGAGTTAAATAAACCGGATTCGTTTGATCATATTAAAGAATTTTTACAAAGGAAGTTTCAACTCAACTTACTAAATTAGTATATTAAACGGGTCATCTTATCGGACTCAACTCATTTTGACAGCTCTATATTTACTACTCAGTACAATTTCTTTAAAATTATAAAAGACTATAAAAATGCCATGTGGCTACTACAAAAATTATTCAAATTAATATCATGCAAAATAGAATCAGTTAAAAAATAAAAACATTTGATAAGTTTGAAAAATTATACCGTAAAAAATAAAACAGATAAGACGGAATCGAATAAAGAAAAACATATTAAAGAATAATGAAATAACTGATTAGGTTAATTAAGAAAATAAGGTCAATAATTTATGAAAGAAAATAAAAGAAAATAATGTAGACAAAGCATGGACGCACAGATGTGGCAGGTTCATATAAATGATTTCTAGAATATAATAATATATTATTACTAATAATAATAATAATAATACTAATAATAACAATAATAATTATATAATTTGGTATCATTTGATTCTGTTGGTTATAAACATTCATTGAACTTAGACACTATACATTGTCAAGAAATTCCGAACCATATGCGTAACTGATTCTTCCTCCGCATCACATCAACACCCCCACGTCCCCAACCTATAAAGCATTGATATTTTGAAAAAGAAAAAAAAACTTATCTATACATAATACAAAATATGATACAATATGCATCCCAATGCACATTCTAATACGCATTCTGTGCGTATATATATATTTCTATTAGCATTGGTATATATATTTTTTTATATATAATGGGAATTTGAACATTTAACTTCTATCCAGAACTAACTCCATTCTTACCACCTGAGTTAGTCTCAAATGACATAATATTGATATACTTTACATTCATACATATCATTTAAAATTTTGAAAATATAATTGATGTGATGTTTATGCATTCTTTTTGGTCAATTCATAAGTTGTTATAAAAATTTTATTCAGTAATTTTTTTTCACTTTTATACTACAAATTTTAAAATATTTAATTTTTTAGTAAATTGATTTATTTATTTTATGTATAAATAATTACATTAATAATTATCTATGTATATATATATTTCCATTAAGTATATTCTAACATTTTAGAAATTATCATATTCTTCTTGTCATATTATATTATATTTAACCCACATACTTATGTATCCAACTTAATAAATCAAAGAAAAAATTGTCTTTAATTTTTTTTGAACTATATTTTCATAAAAGTTTGATTGAACTATATTTAATTTTTTATTTCAAAATATTATCAGTAAAGATTACAATTTCCAAGTTAACCACGATTTTCTAGTAAAGATTCAATTGGGTGATTTCTTTTTTTGGCCAGAAATTCAATTGTGAGAATTGAGAGCAAGCATTGATATATGATATATAGATTGATCTTAATAATTGACGAGCTAAGTACTCTAATTATTATCAATATCAGCTATCTTATATAAAAAAAATTAAATATGAAAATAAGTTTTAAAAATATGTTTTTGGTATAAAAGAAAATGTAAATAAAAAAATTTGTATAAATTTTGTTTGACAAATAGTTTTAAAATATGGAAAGGGATGAAATACTAATAAAAAGACTATAATACCCCTTTAAAAATTATAAAAATTAACAATTACAGAAAAAAAAAATCTCCCTCTCCATGGGGTCCTCCTCCTTCTTTGATAGCCCGCTGCAATGGTGGAGGAAGGTGGATGACGGACAGATGCTTGACAATGGAGGATAGTCAGATGTACGATGGAGGACAATGGAACACCAATTACGTTATTGTTTTGACTAAGTTAGACTTTTATTTTTAAATTTTGTTAGCTGTTAATATAAATTAATATTATTTTTTAGATAAATATATTTTTTTTATATTCTGATATTATATAAGTATTATTCCTATACATATTATTTGAAGAAAGGTGAAAAATAAAGGTCTTGTACATATTAATGATTATATTATTTTTGGATGATGTCCGATGTATATTGACTTTTGAGTTTATTATTCTTCTACATATTAATGATTATATTTTACTTAATAAATACTGTAATAATGATGAATTATTATTTCTCTTTTTTGAATTTAATATGTGATTATAAAAAATTATATTTCAAAATTTGAATATTAAGTTTTACTAATAATTTCTTTAACTTTTTATATAATGTTTTAATATATAATATTAAAAGAATATTAATTTTATTACTTTCAATTGGATTGTTATCAAACTAATAATAAATTTTGAGTTTAACCAATTTAATGATCGGTTGGATTTTCAAAACATTAATAATTTTTTACCAAACTTGCATAATTTCTAGTGAAGATGAAGAGAAAAGCCAAAAGAACATATATACGGAATATAGAGTGGTCAAACATCTGAATATGAAAACTCACAAGTGTCAGGCCTCATGTGTCTGTCTGTGTAACTCTGTATACGTGGCCAAGACATGATTTGATGCATTACTGTGTACTACTGTTGGAAATTTTGTCTTTAATTAGGAGCAATAAATAATATTTTAAATGACTTTGAATTCGAATTATCTCTTCTCTATTATTGAATTGAAATACTTTATTAAAAACATTTACGTATTTATATTTTACTCCAATAAAATTAGGCCGAATGTATTTTTTTCTTAATTATTTATTATATAACTAACTTTTATTTTTTAGTATCAAATATATTTTCTAATCAATAATTGAAAATTAAACTTTTTAAAACATAAAAATTATGGAAGTAAATTTTATATTTTTCAATAAAATTTTTTCTATACATATATATATATATGATTAGGAATTGAATATAAAATAGCATGATAATATTGCTAAGCTTTTTCTAATTTTAAAATTCATATATGTTGATTTAGTTTGTCAAAAATATGTTAAATATATAAGTTTAACTGCACAATTTTTTTTCTTAATAAAGAAAGATGTGTAAAAAGCGAGATCTACGTGAATTTCAGAATTGAGACTTATTTATTTTCTTTTTTAAATTTTTATAAGTAAAGTCGTTTTATTTAAATAAAAATATGGCTCATTGTAATTATTATTAATTTTAATTATCTAATCAATTTAAAAATCAAATTTTTAAAAAATAAATATAAAAATCATTTTAAATAAATGTAAATAGTTTAAATTAATTAAATAATCATATCAATTCAATATTCATCCAATATAAAATATAGAATTCACAGAGAGTCACATTAATAATGAATCATAAACAATATAACCTTTTGGTTTCATACAATTTTTTTTCTTTAACTTTTTTATATGTTTTTTTGGGCTTGTGCAAATTTAGTTTTATTCTTTCAAAATTTCACCTCATATTTAAATATAACTTTAATATTATAAAAAATAAGTACAATTTTTGAAAAACAAAAAATTGAGAAGCGATTTCTTTTATGTATCATACAAGAGGAAATATTTAATTTAATTTTGTTTTTTGGGTTGATCTCAAATACCAATAGGGTTGATAAGTACTCTCTCTCTGCGTCACACACATCACCATTATCTTATTCATTTTGTAGGCCTACTCTTACTTCCATGGCAGGCACACCTCCCCCCATTATTATTATCATATGAATAAGGCCAAACATAACACTGTCAATCTGTTCGTTGTGGGGTCCTAACTTCCTCATTTTTTCTTTCTCAAGTTTTTAATTAGTCAACTTAATCAAGATTGTGCTTTTCGGATTTTTATGTATATATGGCCTCACACACGTAAGTTGAAAATGAAAGTGATTTAGATTTCATTGGCAATGTGTTGTAAACTTAATTTTATATTTGATAAGTAAGGTTCATTGAACATATTAACTAGAGTTTAATTTTTAACCATGGGTATAAAGAAAACCTTGCTAGAAAGATAAAACCCCATTTTAAGGATATCAACGTCTCAGAAAAAAAAATTAGTATTCGGTTTTGATTAGAGATATCTTGGTATGCAAAATTAAAAAAAAAGATTGTAATCTTTCACAGTATAATATACTAAATATTCAACAATTGAAATGCCTCATATATATATATATATATATTGAAGCTTCTATGTCTATCCATAACATTAATAACAATTGGTTTGGTGAACATAGAAGCATATTGCCTCGATATTCCATATTATGATTTGAGTGCTGAACTCGAAGATCAATACTTTAGCAAATGTTTTGTACAATGAAGAATATTTAAGAGAAATTAAAAGCTAAATATTTAGCATTAGAATTCTCTAAATTAGAGCTAGCAATTCAGGTTTTCGGATCAAGCCGAAAATCCCAAATTGCCATATGGATTTTATTTTCCAAACCCGAGCCCGTGGGATTGGGCCTACAGGCCGACCCACGATTTTTTTAACAAATGTTATATATATATTAATTTTTTTTTTCATATAACTATTTAAATTGATACAATTAATCATTATCATTAATTACAAAAAATCAACATAATATTTAAAATTTATCATTAATACATAACTAATTAATAAAATAATGCGTATTTGTAATATTTTAAATAAAAAAAGAAAAACGGGTTAAATGGATCGACCCATAGCCAGCCATGGGTGGAGCCTAAACTAGTTAGGCTCAAAAAGCCTGTTTTCTATTTAGGCTTATATTTTTAAAACCTAACCCAATCCATCTATTTTATCGAGCTAAATAAGATTGCCCATCAACTTTGGTCCATATTGCCGGCTCTATTATAAATACTTAGTGTCAGAATATTTAGCATGCAAAATAGAATAAGTATATAAATAAAATTTAGAGGTAAATATAATACAAATTGGTAATTGAAAGAATAAAAGATAATAAAATATTACGAATTAACAGAGTATTTAAATCCTATTTTTATTATTTTAGATCTTTCGATGAATTGTACTTGCCATTAGTTTTGCCTTTTTTTTTAATCATTAAGGGTATCTCATAACTGACAGTTGAAAATTAATTCTTTTAAGATATAGATATCACAAAAGTGGATTTTGCCTTTTTTAATAAGATATTTTCCATATACATGACTAGGGATCGAACCCATGATAACATGCTTAAATAAAACTAAAAGAATTATCAAACTAAGATTTATTAATAAGGATAATAAATCTTCCATTAATAAGGATAATAATTGAAATATATTAAATATTGTATGGGCTTCAGGCCCAATTTTCACAGTAGTTCAGTTTTGCTTTATTATCAAACTAAAAGAAGGTCTTATAACTGATTTCATACGATGTATGGGCTTCAGGCCCAGTTGTTAGTTTGAAGACAACATGTAACCCAAATATGGGCCTACTTTGAAGTCTTAGCTCAACAAAAGATGGTATATGGGTCTGCCATTAGTTTTGTTTTGTTATCAATGGATCCTTGACACCGTTTTGTACCAAAAACAAAATAGTCTTATTTAGCAGTCATTTCATACGATGTATGGACTCTTGGCCCAAAAAAAAGTCCTGTTCACACATTTAAAAAAATTATGATATAAGACACGATATTATTAAATAAGGATAATAATCGAAACATATTAAATATTGCATATTTTATTTTATTTTATTTATTGAAAACGGATTTAGTTTTAATTTTTGAAAGATACCAAAAGTTTTGTTTGGATACATGTTAAGAACTATAGAAAGGCAATAAAAATACAATGAAATTATTTTTTTAATTAATATAATATCTATTATATTTTTATTATTTTTAGTAGGCATATGAACACGAGGTTCATTTTTATTTCATTCATATTTTATTATTTTTTTGATAACTTAATCAAAAGAAACCTACTATTATTAACTTTGTACTTGTTCAGTTATCCTATAACAAGGGAAAGAATTTTGACAAATAATAACAATAATAATAGTGGAAAAAAAGAATGAGATATTAGCAACCAGATATTTCCCTTAAATATTCATTTTGTAAAATGAATTATTTGAGGGAATTTATCTTGGTTTAGATTCGTTAATACTTATGCTAGATTTGGTATAGTACATATGAAATGGGTTTTATAAAAAAAAGAATAAGAGAAAAATCTGTATGAAACATGTTTGGTAAACACTATTTAAATTTTCTATAAAACAAAAATAATCTTTTCATAAAACTCATATCTTCTTTTCTATTGCCCTTGAAATATTTCATTCATACCAAATAAAATCTTAAATTTGATCCGGCAATATCAAATATAAGATAATTATATAAAAAATAATTCTAAGAAATATTGCTTGCTTCTCCAATTTAGGAACATTAATCACTTTGAACTACAAACAAAGAAATACCAATTAATGTTGATATAACTGGTATAGCAATATACTACCTCTGGTATAAAGGAAGTTACTTTTAATTAACTCACAGAAACAGAAATCAAAATATTTTCTCTCTCCCACATTTAATTTACTTTTCATATTTATTTCTAATTAAGTAATGTTTCTTTTCGATCATGAATTTAATCTTTTGTATAATATCTCCCTCATTGTCTAATTAATGAGGGATATTTATAAGAAAATTATTTAATAATGTACATATAACTTTTATTTTAAACCATGAAAACTCTTTTCTAAATGACTTATATTTGTGACTTTTTTGAGCTTCACATATAACTACTTATAAAGTTTGAGTCTTAAACACAAAATCCTTGAAACTCCCCCTTTACCCTTTTCAATCAATAAAATTTATCTTAAACCCAACATCATGACCAAGTTTCTCTATTATATAGTCATATTTTACTTATAACTCTAACAACCCTTTAATCAAAGCCTTAAACCTTGTATCAACAAAAGTTATCATCCAATTACAATTTCAAAATGAAAACTTATGAGAAAAATATATTCCCTTCATAAGTTCTACCTTCCTGTGTATCTAATCCCAAATTCCATCAAAGACTTCAATATAGGGTATGTTTCATTCTTTGTTGGAAACGTGACTACGGAGGAGCGCTTCTCCTTTAACATGGAAACAAACATGCTCATATTTGACAATAAGTTAGTTTAAAACTAAACCAAACCAATTAAATCAAGTCAAACTTATTATAACCTATCAAAATTGAACTACATTTAAGTTTGTTTCGGCTTTTGTTGCTAAAAAATAGACTCGGTTTGGTTTAAATTTGATTTGATTCCTATCAAAATCAAACTTGAACAAGATTGATTGTCTTTTTTTTTTAAATAAATACAAAACAACTATATTAATTTAATTTTATTTATTTGACCCAACTCTTATTAGCCTAGTTCATGATCAGCACATCTTAACAATTCCAATTCCCCTTCCTTAAATTGTCAAACGCGAAAATTATATATTATTTTTTAAAAAATATTTAAACTTGATGCAAATCAATCCAAATCAACAAAAAATCAAACCAAATTGATTTCTTACAAAAACTAAAAAATTCCTAATTTTTAGAAGCTGACCATGATTTGGTTTGATTTGGTTTAATGTGACTTAAACTTAAACCAAACTAAACCCTAGAACATCCTTACATGATAATATTAAAAAAAATCATTTTTCTATAGATGTGATAATATTTCCGTTAGGAGTAAAGACTAATTTTTTTTAGAATAGAAAAATAAAAAATAGGCTTCTCTTAATTAGATTTTACTTCATGAATAAAAGATGAAATCAAACTTCAAACGAGATGCTTGTGGTACTACTTATGTTTATCATTTTTATTGTTACAATAAAAAAGTATACAATTTTATCAAAATAGTAACTATCCTTGCTTGCTTTTTCTCTTCGAGAGTATAAATCATTTTTTCTTTCCTCTTTCTAATAATTCAATGTTCGTCTCCATTTAACTTGTCACTTGTCAGACTTGGTCTTCCTTCCTGGTTCAACAATATTACTGGTCGATGGTGATGATACGTGTGTGTATTGGACCTCGTGAAACTTTAAATGGTTTAAATGGTTCAGAAAGACAATAATTATAAGTAGTGTACGTACCTTTTCGCTAAAAGAATTTCTAGAGGACCACATTACCAGAGAGATGAATATTCTTGATTAATACTGAAAAAAAACCAATCAACCGAAAGTTAATCTACATTATAGGTCAAATTAAGTAAAACAAAGATAATAAGAGTAATGGCCTATTTAGTTTACATTTTTATAAATTAAATTATAATTTTTAATTATAATTTTTTTATTTAAATAAATTTATGATAAATTTTTTTATTTTTATCTAAATTTTATTTTTGTAAATTGTGATTATTCTAATAATTTTTTTTAAAAAAAAATCCAAATGGACACTAAGCTTTCATCACCAATAATAAATTTTCCTATCTCGCACTAAGGAATTATCTTTTCTACCAAGTAAATATTATATACCAACTAATTAAAGTTTAAAAGGAAAGAAAAAAATTCATACACAACAATCTATATCTGACCAAATTTATTTTGTTTCTCAAGATATATATATATATCCCATGTATTTATTCAACTGACCCGCAATGTCGAGACCATAACTCTTAATATAACTAAAATATGATAATATTTCTAATTCAACCCCTCATTAAAAAAATATCACTTTAGTATCTATATTCCTAAACCTTGAAAATTTAATTACAAACTAGGCCACTTGATTTAGGCTTAATCTTACAATAACATTATATATTTTGATATTTACACATGTGATCCAACAGGTTGAATTTTGTTCTAACATAAAATGCTCAAAAAAAGCCATACACACAAGAATAACTGGATAGGCCTCTTTAACACGTGTGTAGTACAAAAACTGGTGGTGAATAATGTTGTTTGTGGTCTCAAACTGATCGAGTTGTACAAGATATAATGCTACAATTCTTACAAACATATACGTCAGTTTTGATGATATCGTGTGTAGTTTTCTGAAAGGTTCCGATCAATGGGGGACATGTTGGCCCTAACCTTATGCACCACGATCATGCTTTTTCATGGTGGGCATGCCAATTATGAACCTTTTCACTTTTCAGTACACTGTTATTTTGATGTAGGTTTAGCTTGTATGGTTAATTAACTATCTCATAAAACAGTATATTTTACTGTGAAAAGTTTATATGGGCTGGGTTTCCAAAACTTGATAGGACTGGAATAGATTTTCGATTTAAAAAAATGTTTTTAAATGTATTTAGAATCTGTTTGATTTATCATTGAGTTGAATAAACTTACATTTTTGTAAATATACTTTGAGCTAATATTATATTTAGCTGATTTTAAAAAATTATTATGTAAATTTTATTTTTAACTTTAAATATACTTTTAGCTAATGAATTGAAAAAGTTATTTTTTATTTTATAAATATATTTCTATATTACAATCATTTTGTCAAATTTATTTTTATAATAAAAAAATTCAAATATAAATTATGTTACAACAAATTTACTTTCATCAAAACTTTATTTTGACAAACTAAGTTTGTAAAATAAAAACCAAACGGGTTACACATAATTTAGTTTCTATGTATTGGATATTATAAAGAACATGGTGTAGCATTCAAATTATTATTATGATCACGCTTAATTTATTCTTCATCTACTGTGAACTCTTTTTGGTCAAAGGTATTGGATATTCTGTAGGTTAAATTTATAGATAAGCTTACGAATCGAGATTCATTACACATAATTTAGTTTCTATATATCCTATGAAGAACTTGTACAGTTTCGTTCTTTAACTGTCATTCATTTATAAAATAAAGTAGTACGACCCTTCATGTTATGATCATGCTTTTCACCATGGACACCAGATGGCCATAATTACAGTATTGCTCCTCAAGGGCCGTTTCATTGCAAAAGGTAATCTTTGTATCATTTACCTGCGTTTAGTAAGGGAAAATGACGTATAGGGGATCTGGGAAGAAAGTTAAGCACACAGAAGAACCCAAGATTTTAAAACACACTCATAAGAACCCAAGTCGTTGTGTGGTATTAAAAATTTTTCACTTTCCAAAATGCCCCTCATTTACTTCCTTATACTTCTCCTCCTCCCTCTCATTTCTGGGGCGGCCAACCACCAACAGTGGTAGCCTTTCAACAGTCAACACATTTTTCATTTACAATTGATTTACAGCATCTTGAGAATTTACAACTTCCTTTTAGGCACTACCAAGGTTTTTTTAAATCTTATTTACAACTTGATTTAGAGAATTTATAATTATATATCAGAAACTTACAACTATTTCTTAAGAATTCACAAGAGATTTTTTTTTAAAAAATATCTTATTTGCAGTTCAATTTAAGGAATTTACAATTACATCTTAAGCATTTAAAAATAGTTTATAGGCATTTTACAAGTCATTCTTAGGCACTTATAACTCCTTTTAAATACCTAAAAATGACTTGTAAAATGCTTATAGCTAGTTGTAAATTCCTAACATATGGTTGTAAATTCCTTAAATTGAGTTGTAAATATTTTTTTCTTAAAATCACTTGTAGCGAGATGTAAATAAGATTTTTTTTAAATCACTTGTAAAAATTTAAGATGTAGTTGCAAATTCCTTAACATCGAGTTAAAAATAAGATTTTTTTTTACAAATCATTTGTAAACTCTTAAGATTTAGTTGTAAATTAATTGTAAATGCAAAAACTATTGACTAGACGTTGATTGTTGACCGCTAACCTCACTTATTGGTGGCTGACATCCAGCAATGGTTGATTAGTAGCCTGTGGTCATTGATGGCAGTTGATTGGCCATTGCCAGTGGCAAAGGAAGAATGGGAAGGTGTTAGATCCTTCTGTATATATCTAAAATTCATAGGTCCTTCTATGTTGTTAACTTGCTTCTTAGGTCCTAGTGTGTCATTTTCCCATTTGGTAATCTAAGGGCTCCTTTGGTTGTTGGAAAGTATGTGAATGCAATGGAACATGTAACAACCCCAAATGAATTGTTTCAAACATGTATACGATTTATGGAAGGGTATCATTAGAATTATATAGGACCAAAGGAGCTAGGACTAAAAGAAGGAAGGAAAATGGAGGAACTAAAATTCCTTAAATAGAAAGGGTGGTGTTGTGGCGTTAGCAAAGCTAGCCACGGCACTAGGTCACAAAATTTTACTATTCCACGGCTCCATCTCGTTGGAACAGTAAAAATTCAAGGTTTTCTATGGTGGCTCTACTAGGGCTTCGTGTTTTGGGTTGGAGGACAAGATTTTGGTGCCTTGGGAGGCTTGATTCTTCAAGGTAAAGTGATTCCTTTATCTTACTCTTCTCCTTTCTCATGACTCTTTTTAAAAATCCATAGGTGAAGCCTTGATTTCAAATTTGCTGAAGTTTCTATTGATTATTTTTTGTTTAAATGCTTTAAAATAGTGTTGTATGGTGTTTTCAGGCTTTGGGTTGGAGATTTTTGAAGTATAATGGCTTAAAGATGCTAAGCCCTAGCCTCTATCATGTGAGGTTTGTGATGCACAAATTTTCTAAGTTGTGTTAGGCTATGAGAAGCTAATTTGGGGTCAATGAAGAGTAAGAATGCTATTAGTTTAGCGATTCTGTTGTGTATAAGCATGGAACCCTGAGTTATGATTTATCGGAAGGTATGTCACCACTTGATGTGTGTGTAAATTGGTTATGTAGGGTGTGTTTTCTTTGTGGAAGTATCTACACTCTAAGAAGCTGTGGGAAGCGGCAAATTCATTGGTAGTGGCTCTCTTGTTGTATGAAGAAATTGGGCCTTATAGGTGCTGAGCTGCTTTGAAGATTGGAATGTTTGTTTTGGGTTTGGATGGTTGTTTTAGTCTTGTTTCATAATGAGGTCATTATGTATTAACTTGAATTGCATTCTTTTTGTGTGTATGTAGTTGGTTTTCTAGTAGCCTACCATGGTATTGTGTAAGTTCAGACAACTTGAGGTAACCGAAGAGTAACTTTTCTTTACTATATACATTTTGAGCTTTTCATATCATGATATGCATATTTTTTACACCGCTAGTAAGTTTTCTTTTGCTCTTTACTCTTTCGAAACCAATGGCAAGAAATGAGAATTTGCCAGATGAAATGCGTGTATGGAAAATCTTGAAAGTTAACATGATATATAAATGATTTATAGTGCATCCCATGTTTATATCTTATATGATATAGTAGTGCTAGCATGATAGTATATATGATGGAATGGCATGTTAGCATGATATCTTGGCATTGTCATTGGTTAATGAACATGTTGAGCATGATTTGGCTTAGGTGACGATGTCAGTGAATACCACATGGCATGCTGATCTACTAAATGATATAGGAGACCTTGTGTTCAGGTGATGAGGTTTGTGATATCCTCATCACTAAATAGTCATCTTTTGGTTAAGAGACTCAAGTGGTTGTAGATTAGGGTGCACCTTCTTTAAATAACCATCAATTTGGGTGGTCTAGGGGAAGGGGAGTCATGATCCAACTATTAGTATAATGGCCTTTGACTGAGTCATGACTAGTGAGATATGAGCTTAGTGGTTACCTTGGAATCGACCTTCACCAGGTGTTAGAATGGGCTATTTGTTGAGACTACTTTGTGATGGTAACTAACTCATTATTCTAGCCATGATTATTGAGGTTTCCATTACATATCATATGCATTGCATCGTGCATAGTAAATCACATGCATATAAACTTGTATTCAAACTCTTTTTCTTATCAAAGTTACCTACTACTAGAAAAAATTAGCCAGGGACAATCTATCGCTAAATGCCATTTTTCCCTCGCTAAATTAAAAATAGTGAGGGATTTTATCTCTCGCTAATTTGGTAGCTATAAACCGTGTTGCTAAATTTAACGAGGGATGAGTTGATTCCCTCGCTAAAATTAACGAGGGAATTAGCGAGAGATTTAATCCCTCTTTAAATTTAGCAAGGAACTCATTCCTCGCTAGTTTCTCGCTAAATTATAAAAAATTCAACACTGCCACATCATTGCCATGTCACCACCAACACCGCGATACGTCACATCATTGCCATGTCACCGGCCACCCATGCCACATCACTGCTACACTATCGCCACATCACCCCGCCACCCATGCCACATCACCATGATTGCGACACGTCACTGCCATGTCACATAATGATTTCAAATATGCATTTACTTAGATTTGAACCCATGACCTCCTACTGTTAATGTCTTTATATTCAGACTTTTGCTAGTTGAACTGGAATGTATTTGCAGTCTTTATATGAAATATGAAATATATATTATTTATCTACACACTAATACACATATATATTTATAAATTAATATATTGTTAAAAAATAAAAATATATTATAATTTCAATTATTAATATCATAAAATACTTTATATTTTGAATTTTGTAATAAATGAATTTTCATTTTCATTTTTTGCTAACAAGTTATAAAAATTAATCTAACTATTTTTATTAATTTAAAATAATCAACTAATAAAAATAATTTTATAACTTAATTATTAAAAAATTTTTAATTCATTAAAATTAAATTTTTAATAAAATAATTTTAATATATTAAAATTAATTTTAAAAAATTTAGCGAGGGACAAATCTCTCGCTAAATTTCTCACTATTCATAATAATTTAGCGATGAATAAAAAATTTCTTGCTAATTCCTCGCTAATTTAGCGAGGGAAAGGATATTTCTCGCTAATTCCCTCGCTAAATTTAACAACAACTACGAACTTACAATTCGTCACTAATTCCCTCGCTATTTAGATCATTTAGTGAGGGATAAGTGATCCCTCACTAAATTCCCTCGCTAAAACTAATTTTTCTAGTAGTGACCCCTTGGTTACTGGGACTTTTATCTTGCTCCCCTTGTGGTTGGTATTTTTAGGAAAGGACTCTAGCTCTAGTGAGGAGAAAGATAAGGAGAGGTAGTCTGCTTGATAATATGTGGGATATTTGAGTACTGTTGTTTC
Source organism: Adenanthera pavonina (assembly GCA_026686845.1). Taxonomy (NCBI): domain Eukaryota; kingdom Viridiplantae; phylum Streptophyta; class Magnoliopsida; order Fabales; family Fabaceae; genus Adenanthera; species Adenanthera pavonina. The sequence goes on along the minus strand of JAIVEN010000001.1, from coordinate 42,254,791 downwards.
TGTATGATTTATTTGAGAATACATGTTATGTTTGTAGTAATATGTCAATTGTAGGATATCTTTTTAATACCATATGTATTATTGCAGTAGGAATTTCTTGGGTTTGTTGTTAAATATTGTATCCTCTTGCATGTTGACGCCTCTTCAAACACCACGGTTAGTTTGACCTTGTATTATGGGTGAACATGTCCAAAGTGGTAAATGTTATGACTGATTACTAATATGATTAGTTTTGATAATATCAAATAGTGGAGCAAAAAGTTTGCATGATGTGTGTTTTTAGTGTTCATTATATCATTTGTATCATGTATACTATGTGATACGAATTGAACTAACTACTTTGCTTGAAGAGAACTATATTCAATATAGGTTGTCCAAGAAAAAGAAGAGTAAGAATTGAAGTAAAGAAATGTGTTATCAACATCATGCTTACATGCTTAACTCAAAGATAAAGACAAAGAAAGGTTGCTCCAAGAACTGAAAGAATGTGATAGTATCAAAGGAGCAACATGATTTGAAGAAAACAAATGAATCCAAGAGAAGATGGAAGCTAAAATGTTGTAATTTATTCATTGCTCTTACAATGTATTGTGGTTTAGTTTTGAACTTACCTAATCTTCTTATCACTACTCTTATATGAGCTTTAGATTAAGTTTTGGTAGCTAGCACAGTGTTTTTCAAAGTTTTCTTTATGTCAAAGTTAGCTTAGTGGACTAAGCATAGGTGATTTGTCGACTAAACTCCTTGTTTAGAGAAGTTCTTCCTTCTTGCAAATAGCTTTGTGGACAAAGGGTAATAGGTTAGAAGGAAAAGCTATTATACAAAAAATGTTATCTCTCTATCAAGGCATAATTGTCAACTAACATATAAGGTTTGTCTACTATCATGGTGAACCCAAGGGCAATATATTTTCTGGGTTGATAGCTTTGTTGACTAAGGATTGATGTTTGTCTACTAACCTTGTTCTCTAGAAAACCAAGTATAGTAGACTTGAAGCTTTATGGACTAAAGTGATAGTTTTGTCTATTAACCTTGGAGGTTTTCATGAATTTGTGGTTGAGCACATCTTATGAAATCAATATCACCATTCAATTGTTGACAAAGGAGATAGGTTTGTTGACAAAACGTTATGAGATGTGTCTAACAGCTAGCCGGGATGGTGCACCAACATGCCTGATTTGTGGACAAACCTTTAACATGCATTTAATGCTATATGTTAATGTTATATCTCACTTAGTAATGGCTAGTTCTCATATCTAATGGCAAGATTTAATATATAGGACTATTTTTAAGGTGGTGAGTAATAACATTAAGTATTTTATAGCCAAAATGCTGTTATATTGATTCAAAACCCTTCTTACCATATTTAGATGACTCTTTGAGCTATAATATATCTATCTACTCTTTGTAAGTGAGAGTTATCATCTATAATATTCTTTTCTCTGTAAGAGAGATTCTTTAGGTGAGGTATCCTAAAGAGATTACTCAAGCTTGGGTTATTTTAAGGGGATTTTATTCACACTAGAGAAAGTATGGGAGAGTACAAACTTGATGAAGGAATTTGAGATGTATTAAGACTTCATAAGTGTTTAGATCAAACTTGTGAGATATAATAGAGAATCTCAAGTGGGTTTTTGGGGGACTAGATGTAGGCTAATTGGTTGGGTCAAACTAGTATAAATATTGGTGTTTTGATCCTCTTCTCTACCTCAAGATTCATATCTGCTTCATCTTGCTCTGTTCATCCTTGTCTTGTTGTATCTTAATGTATCATTGGGTTATTCTCCATGAAGGAAAAATTTTTATGACACCCAATTCACCTCTTCTTAGGTTATCCAACTACTCAACAACAAATTGTTATGTTTGTTTGGTGTCATGGTGGTGGCAAGCCTCTTGATGCCTATTGTAGATCGATGTTGGTTTTGATTACGAAGTTAGGGGTAATCGCCCATTTGTAACATTGTCATGGTTGGGGCACCGGGGGATGATTGCTCAAGTGCATTTTGATGTAAGAGAGTAGTTTATAGGGTTGGTTTTTGATTTTTTGTGAGAAATGGGTATGTCACTCATTGGTGGGATTTGGGATTCAATGGGGTCAAATCTTAAATGAGTGATTTCCTTAAGGTGTAACCTCCTTGGATAGTGTCCTTATGCCATTTGTGACCTGTTGGGACATGTTTGGTGGCCAAATTGGTTATAGTTTAGTTTTGGGAGGTATTAGTGTCAATCCTTAGCCTAAAAGTGACCATTTCTATCACATGAGTCTAAAATCTCCACACATAAGAGTTTTGAGGTGCAGTCTATACTCGTAGTTAGAGGGGATTATATGTGACTTGTAGACTTTAGAATTGCATGAATCGAAGGTCTATGTTGAAAGTTGTGTGCATATGAAGTTCGCTCAAATAATCAGATTTTTGCTGTCATAAACAGCAAGAGCTGACATCGTAATGCCATAATTAAATTTTGCCCCTCGTTGTTGTTTTACTTCTAGTTCGGATCACCTTGCTTACTAGTCACAGCTAGCCCTATTTTCTAAGCTTAGCCTCCTTGTTTCTTATCCCCATGTATCAAGTTTGATTCTAGATGGTTATATCTTAACCTTAACTACTTAGGATGTTACAAAATGGAATGATAGGGTAGAATGGACTGGAAGAATAATCACAATGAGTTTGTTTGGTATAATATCAGGAATGTTAGACAGAAATTTATTTTTTGTTTGATTAAATAAAAAATATTAAAAAGACCAAAATGCCCCAAGACAGACAAAAATTCTCCAACCCAGATCTCAACCTTCTCTTTGACTTCTTCATTTATGTTATTTAAGCAATTTCATATTTCATCAACAACAAACAATTTCAGTGATCAATTGATTTCATACACAGATTTCAAACACATATTTCAGTGGTTTCACATAGTTTTATTAATCAATTTTAAGGATAGCATTTGTGCCTAACTAGAGAGTGTTAATGACACACTGAGTAGTGAAAGAGAAACTAGAGTAGTTGAGAAGAAGAAAAGAAGATACATATCTCAACGGATGATTTGGGCTTGTGCTTAATCAACATCTTTAGGGAATGTCTTGGGGGAAGAATTACGATGGTGATAGGGAACTAGAGGAAGAGGGAGAACATCAAAGTTAGGTCGATGTAAGGGGTAATGGCGTGGACAATTAGATTTGACTCAAGGAAGGATTATTGTTCTTATCTCCATCTTCTTTGACTTTGTCCTCAACAAAAAGGGATGGTGGTGTGGACAAGGGAAGGTATGGCAATGTGGACAAAGGTTTAACAATAGGAAATAAGGTTATGTCATGCTCCATTAAAGTTGTTGTCGCCAATGACCTCTACTTTGTATGAGGGTGGTAGAGTTAAAGGGTGATGGGAGTGAAGGAAGAATACGTTGTTGGTGGAGTAAAAGGAGGATAGGATGGTTAGGTGCCAAATTCTGATATATGGGAATCCTGAAGAATGAGGTCCAAGGTGAGTGCCTGATTCCTTGAAAATAAGGGATGGAGGTCTCTTCATATGAGCATTCTAAGTGAAAATAGGCAACAAAAAACATGTATCGGGAATGGAGATCCCATTCATGCTCTTTCCAAGGCCCATCAAACTAAGTGTGGGGCTATTAAAATTGCAGTCCAACTTGCTCTTCACGTTTTTCAACACCCATAGGCCTTTAAAGCATCCCCTTGGCCTTGACTAAGAAAAACTAATGCTCCATTTGCCTCCTCTAAGTGACTACTAGTGTCTTGGATATTCAACACATGAAAATGAACTTCAATTACGTTCTACAACCTCTTGAACTTTTGTACTAGGAAAAAAATTTCTTGAACTTTTCCCTTGTCATTTGGCCTTCCAAAGCCAAATTCTTGTCTACCCGCATTAGGTTGTGAAAATTGACGGAACTGCCTTTCAAATTTATAGCAGTTACTCTAGTAGTCAATTGATTATTTCATTATGTGATGCCTATTATTTGATTACTAGTTGGGTTAGGCTATGTTGACCTATTGGTTTTTCATTATGATGTTTTAAATATGTCTGTGTTATGTGATATGAAGCTATGTTGTTCAATATATATTTTCTTAAATCAGGTCAGTTGACCTAACTCAGTCTTGTTCTGTCCATCAAGTCAAGCGCTGCAAAATGTAGTCATGTGTCTTCATTGAACCAGGTATTAGGTTGGGGTCAAACTCAGCTTACAAATAGTTGTAGTGAAGATGCAATTACTGTGTACATTAATTTAAACGCTTTGTGGACACATTTATTCACACTCACAAATATATATTTAGTTATTTATTTATTAGTAACTTTTTTTTTGTGTGAGTAATACAAAACAATTATAGTTTCTCTCACTTGCTCACCCACACATATTGCTATTTTTTTTTTGGCCAACAACACACATATTGCTGTTGACTTTTGTTCTTTGTGATTAATAAAGCTTATAAATAGTGTAATTTGTCTAGGCATTTCAAAATAAAAATAAACAAACAAAAATAAATATTTTATTTATTTTTAAGTGCTTTAGTCATGTTATTTCTTTCTTCCTTTTTCATTTCAATTTAGTCAAATTTAAGTTAAAAAATAAATAATAAAAGATATACAAATATTTGTCACTTTTTCTTTCATCATGTTGAGAAAATTCGAAAAAAATTATATTCTTGATAGGGATAATCTTCCATATTTAGAAGTAGGATATTAATGGAGATAATATTTATTGTGTAACATCCCAAAAAAAGTTTAAAATTTATATATTTGAATAATTATGAAATTTATAAAATGTTAAATTATCCATAGTTAGTGATATGGATAAATTTTATCTTTATGCTAATAGAATTCCTAGTTTTATATTAATTAGTTATATTAATATATTTTAATATATTACTATCTATATAAAGGAAATTAACCCTAGCCTCCTCTAACTCTAACATTCATTAACCCTAGCCTCCCCTAACTCTAACATTCATTTGTTGTCTAGAAGAGAGAAGAGAAGGACTTACAGTAGCTTTACTAGAAGGAAGAGAAGGAGAAAATATGAAGAAAAATAGTAAGTCCTTTATACTACAAGTTCTCTTGGGAGTGAGAAATGTGATTGGGAAAAAGAGAAGCAAAGAAATGAAAGTGGTGAGCCTCCTATTCATTACCATATAGATTTTCATTGATAAGAATCTCAAGAGATAATTTTCTAGAGTAATCTAGATGAGCTTTGAGTTAAAATAGTAATAGAAAAATATATATTACCGAAGATTACATATAAGCAAAGTAAATTAGTATAAATAAGGATGATTTTTAGTTGATTATTTATCATGATATTGATAGGAAATGTTTGCTATTGCCAAATGAATAGTGAGGAACCACTAGCATTGGGTAACTACCAATACGGTAGCAATACTACCGTTCTTGTATGTTTATTTTTATTTGAGTTTTTGATTTACTTGCATGTGATGTTGTGTTTGACGATTATGAGAAGATTGTATACAAAGTTCGAGCCTTTATGGCTAAAGTTTCTCCTTGGCAAAATAGTTACCCTTATAGTAAAGAGATGCCTTATGGCAAGAGAGCCTTTGTGGCTAAGAGATGCCTTTATGACATAAGCAAGTTGAGCAAGAGACTAAACGCTTAGTTTTTCCTAAGCCAAGATTAGTTATTTAGTTATATATATGCTTTCTCTTATATAATTTACATGATGTTATATGTTTGTGTCTCATTACTTGAATATTGATATCATACTTAACTTGTGGACTGCTACTACTGAGGTTTTTCCTAAAAATCTCACCTTAAGCTACTAACCCATGCCAGGTGAAGCTAGTGGAAAGGAAAAGAGCAAGCAAATTGCCAATAAGCTTTAAGAGGAATTGATCTATTTTAGTTATAGTATATTTTAACATTTAGATACATTTGAATTAAGAGATTAAAAGTGTCTCATAGTTGTTTTAGACGATAATGTTAGTTTAGTTTAATTTTTCTTGGGATTATGTTGACAATTTTATTGATTAGTTATTATGAGCAGTTTTAGTTCCTTAGCAAATTGAATGATCAAACGAATTCCCAATTTATTCATTTTTATTTCTTTGTTTAAACTCCGCCTATGTAGTGCCATAGCCAGTCTCAATTCTAGATAAAGGAGTAGGGTTGTATTAAACCCTTGACAACCATTGTAAAATTTTGTTGAATCTCTATGACATGGATCAATGAGCTTTTTGTGCTAAAACTAGGTCGTTACCCAGAAGTAACGTGTTTTATGGCTCGAATGCAGTGCTCAATGAATTAGAGCCACTACATTAGCACCCGAGTGTAATGTTAAATAAACAAGGGTTCTCACATCATTTTGAACGAATGTGGGTAAAGAAGTTAGCTAAAGAGAGCAAGATTCGGTTCAGTTTTTGGAATATTGGTACTTTAACAAGTAAGTCTATGGAGTTAGTGAATACTATGATTCGAAGGAGAATTAACATCTTGTATCTTCAAGAAACTAAATGGGAGGGAGAAAAGGATAAAGAGCTAGACATTACTACTTTTAAACTTTGATATGTAGGGAAGGTCAGAGCAAGAAATGGAGTTGGTATTATTGTGGACAAAATTTGGAAAAAAAATATGGTGGAATTTAGAAGGATTGGAGATAAGATCTTATCCTTAAAATTAATTATTAGATACAATACTTTTAATATTATTAGTACTTACGCACCTTAAGTAAGGTCAAAACTATATATTAAGGATAAATTTTGAGAAGATTTAGAGGGCTTGGTTCGAGACATCCCACAAAAGGAAAAGATTTTCATTGGTGTAGACTTTAATGGTCATGTGGGGAAAGAGACAAGGCAATATGTGGGAGCTCACGACAATTTTGGTTTTGGAGAATTAAACGAGGAGGGGCATTCCATTCTTAATTTCTCAATAGCTTATAACTTCATGATTATAAACACTTGTTTTAAGAAACAGAAGGAGCATTTAGTTACATGAAGAAGTCCAATGAAGCCTTAATAGCTCATATTGAAGCCCAAATACAAGCTCTTCTAGCCCACAGAATTAATGTGATGTGAATAATATTTTTGGTTTATTAACTAGTTGACTAATTATGTTTTATTTTATGTTTAATTGGGCTAAACTTGAATTATTTAAGTAAGCCCATTTGTTGAGTCTTTATTGGGTTCCTAATTATATTTCCAAGGGTCCAAATGAGTATTTTAAGTTTCTTATGTCCATTATGACTACTTGACTCTCAAGTAGAACATAAATTAGATATGTTTTTTAGTAAAAAAAGTCACTTTCTTTGTGGCTCTCAAAAAGTGACGTTTTTAAAGTAATTTTCATATTTATTTAGTGTTATCTAGTGTTTTCTATGATATTTTTACTTGATTGGCAAGTTGGAATATTCTAGAGTGATTTAGTTTCCAAATAAGTGAGATTCTTACAATCTCTTTAGATTTAATCTCACAATTTAAGTAATTTTCTATTATTTGGAGTCCTTTAGCTTTAGGAATAATTAATTACCTATTTAATAAGATTCTCTAATCATTCTAGAGGATTCTAGAGGTCATTCTAAATATATGTATTTAGACCTGCGTTTTTTTGAACAAGTTGAATAAAAATTATTTTCCTTCAATTCTCTTGTGTGAGAATTATCTAAATTTATATTCTCTTGAGAACTCATGACCTACCAACCGGAGTGATCGACCGAGTAGGCGTCATCGTTAGAGCTTAGAAACGAGTTTCCTTGGTTCTAGCACGAGATCATCAACTTGTTCTTGTTCATGAGATTTTTTCCGCTATATTTTCTGGTTTGCTTGGTCATCTACCAAGAGAGCCATATCATGATCCTTGGTGAGAGCTTAACTTCACAACATAGAGTCTTGGTTTTTGATGTGTCGGTTAAGAGCCGTAAACTGAAAAAGTCAAAAAGCCATAAATTTTAATGATCAAGTGGTGGCAACTAAAAAGTGAGCAACAATTGACCTTTACGAAAAAAAGTATTAGAGGAAGGTAATTGAGATTCGTAAGGAAGTGCCAACATCTTGTGACATAAGATGACTAAAAGGATCAGAGATACCACTAAAGTAGTTTTGGGTGAATCCAAAGGTTTTGGACATACCGATGAAGAGCTTTGGTGGTCGAATGAGAATATGTAAGAGAAGGTTAAACAACAAAAAAGAGTGTTTCAAAACCTTATACTTGTGCAATAATGAGAGAAGGGAGTTTTATGGCCAACTAAACTTTTTAACGAGATTTCAAGTTCAAAGAAAATGTCAGAGGAATAGAGAAAAAGTACTTTGATTCCTATATATAAGAACAAGGGGGATATTCAGAATTATGTTAAATATTGGGGGATAAAACTCATGAATCATACTATGAAACTTTAGGAAAGAGTGATTGAGCATAGACTAAGAAAATAGCTTTACATTTTAAAAAAACCAATTTGAATTCATGTTAGGACGGTCTGTAATAGAGGCTATTTATTTATTAAGGTATTTGATTGAAAAATATTGGAATAAAGAGAGAGACTTGCATATAGTTTTCATTGATTTGGAAAAAGCCTATGATAGAGTATCAAGAGATGTGTTATGAAAAGCAATGGAGAAGAAATGTGTTCATGTAGCTTATATTCGAATCATAAAGGATATGCATGAGGTGACAATAACAAGTGTTAGAACTCCTACAGGTGAGACAAGAGACTTTCCTATAAGGATAAATTTACATAAAGGATCTTCCTTGAGTTCATACTTGTTTGATTTGCTTTTGGATGTTCGAACAAAACATATATAGGAGGAAATTACTAAGTGTATGTTTTTCACGGATAATATGGTTTTAATTGAGGACTCAAGACTAAACTTGAGTTATGGAGATACACTTTAGAATCAAAATGTTTTCATTTGAGTATGTAATGCCCCTTATGATACTTTTCTTGGCATGGTGTTTAGGACTGGAGGAAGCAAGACAGAGATAGGTTCAAGAGGAACTAGAAAAGGCTCCGCGCCGCGGTGAGGAGTAGAGCCGCCGCGGCAAGGAGCCTTCCAGTGGCATTGTTCCGGATAATTTGGTGGAGCCGCGGCGAGGAGTGCTGGAGCCATGGCGAGAGTGAGATATTTTCTTAAATCCAGATCAGATAGACGCGAAAGAAAGAAAGAAAATGAGGGGAGCGATGGAGGAACCGCGAGGAGCAGTGCTAGGGTTCGAGATTCCCGGCATCTATGAGCGATTTTCGGACCTCAAGAGCTTGGATTCAAGTTGGTAAGTGTTCTAAACTCCTCCCTCTCCATTTTCTTCGGTTAAGATTTTGGGGTTTTCGGTTGTAAGGTTGGATTTCCGAGTTGAGACGAAATCCACCGATTGAAATAGATGATTTGAGGTTAATGGAACTTGTTTTGATGTTCTTGTTGCTTGGATGTGAGTTTTGAAGGGATTATGTGTGTTTAGAGTTTAACCCTAGGTTGTTTTTGGTTAGGGCTCTTGGGAATCCGAAATGTATGAGGTTGTGTGGTGGTTGAGTGATCCCTAAGAGCTTATTGATGCATGGAAAGGGTGTTGGAACCTTGGGTTAGGTTAATATGGTTGAATTGTGATGTTTGGTTATCTGGTACTTTGTGCTAATGGCAGAATTGTGATATGGTAAAGGTTATTGGCTAATCGAGAGGGGTTCACACATATTAGACAGTTCAAGGAAGCTTGTGGAACTCGTGTGTGTGTGTGGTAACGACAATTGAGGTAACCGGGTGTTTGTTTACATTGTATTGGTTATGTTATATGATAGTATGTATATTTGTATATATATGCATGTCTCTTTCATACCACGATATCGATGTGTTTGTGTGTATTGTTTTTATATATATATCATGGTATGTATACAGTTATATGATGGTTATGACTATGATGATACAATATGATGCATACATGACATTATAATGATGATACATGAGCATCACCGCATGACATTGTGAGACTGTGATGTATGGTGGATGGAGTGGTGATGATGTGATAGTGGTATGATGTATGATTATATATATGTTAGGGAGGATAAGGATGGATTATATATGTGTTAGGGAGGATAAGGATGGGGTCCCTGTGAGGGCGATATGCATTTCATACATTTCATATTGCATTCATAAATTGTGTGAGATATATGTATATATATGTATATATATGTGTGTGTGTGGTTGTTCCCGATTACTGAGACATTGTCTCACCCCCTCTCCCATAAACTAACCTTTCAGGTGATGGTTCTAGCGCTAGTCCGGAGAAGACTCGGGAGTAGCTGTGTACGTGAGAATAGTCTATGTAGTGTGTGTGTGTATTTTGGATAATGTATTTTGTGCCAAATAGGATAGGATGGTTTGTAATGGATAATGATATGGTCGAGACTGGTTTGGATGTATGTATGTGTTGTCTGTATGGTTTAGTATTTTGGATGTTGAGAAGTTGTGTGACAATATTGGTGAGTCCAGAGTGATGTTGGGTCTTGTTGGTTTGTCTAAGGGCCTGTAGCCTATTTGGTCAAGTTGGGATCCAATGGGTCAAATCTCAGAGGAGTGGTTCCTTTGAGGTAAAACCTTTTTAGACAAGTTGGTTTGGGGGTTTTGGACCTGTATGATTGGTCTGGGAGTGTCCATTCGCCTTTGGTGGCAATTGGAGGTTGTTAGTGGTGAGTTTTGGTCAATAAGCGGCCAAAACGGTATTAAGGGTCTAGAATCTCCATACGGAGTCGGATTGAGGTAAAAGTGGTGTCCTTGGATAGATGGGGACTAGATTGACTTGTTGGAGTTGGAATCAAGTCAATCGGAGGTCGGAGCATAAAGTTATGCGCGTCAGAAGTTAGCCCCAAAATGTTGAATTTGCTGATATGGAATATCAGCAGGGGGCACCGCGGCGCGGGAAGGCAGGCCGTGGCACTGAGGAGATAGAAGTGATGGAGAAGCAGGGGAGGCCAGAGCCACGGCGATACTGTAGCGGCTGCGGCCCCAGACCAGTTTTTGGTGTTTTGTGAGTCGTTTCCGCTGTGTTGAAGCATTGGAGAGTTGTTTTGTGATGTCAAGATTGTGTTTTGTTGAGTTTTGAAGTTTTTGGTTAAGTTTTGGAGGTGTCAGGAGGTAAGATGTTACAGAGTAAAAGTAAACTAGAATATATGCATTGCAAATTTAACAAGATGCCAATTAAAAATGATTCAGAGGTAATAATTGGAGAGCAAATCATTCCGGAAGTGTCAAAGTTCAAGTATTAGGGTCGATTTTACAGAGTGATGATAAAATTGATAGGGATGTTATGCATATGATACAAGCTGGGTGGTTAAAGTGGAAAAAAGCTTCACGAGTCATTTGTGACTGTAAGGTACCTAGCTACTCAACTTAAAGGAAAATTTTATCGAACTGTTATAAGGCGAACGATGCTATATGGTAATAAATGTTGGGTTTTAAATGGGCAATAAGGGCATAAGATGATAGTAGTAGATATGAGAATGTTGAGATGGATATATAGTCATACAAGAATAGATAAGATACGAAATAATTATATATGAGGGAAAATTGGAGTACCACCTATCGAGGAGAACATGATGGAAAATTGTTTAAGGTAGTTTTGGTATGTACAAATAAAATGACAAAATGAGCTAGTAAGAAGAGTTGATCAAATGGTTTAGAGCCCTATTAAAATACATAGAGGAAAACAAAAAAAGACACTAAGAGAAGTTATAAGATGTGATCTCTTAATAAATGTTATTCATGTTATTTGGGAAAGAGAAGCATGAGATATAAGATTTCAAAGTCAGACTATAATTCTGGAAAACCTGGAAATTTTCAGTTGCTGTATTAGTACGATTTTCATTCATTTTGAGGACATAAAGTATTTTATACCTCTCTAACTATATTTTTCTGATATAGAGGATATCTGTAGCTTTAAAATGAGCCATAGTTTGCCTTGATCGAATTTTCTACATTTAGCTATGATTTTTCAAAGTTAGTTGCATAATGAAGCAAAGTGTAAAACATAAATGAAAAGAAAAGTTTAAGTATTTCTACACTAAATGACTGGATTAAGTTCCTACTTGTTTTAAGAGTAAAACTATAAGAAAAAAAGTTTAAAGTTTTTTGAAAGTCAAATCGTTTTTTCTTAAAAAAAATAATAAGAAAGGAAGATGTAAATCATAGCAAGAATCCCAACATTAATGGTGCCATATTGAGCGTGATATCTAGTCATGACCTAGATATTAAAAGTGGAGAAAGTGAAAGGAAGAAAAGAGGGGGAGGAGGGAGGGATGAGATTGAGAAAGACTGAAAGACCAAGAGAGAAGTGATGGTCATTAGATGGCGTTTGTATTAGGTGAAAATAGATTGGATTTTGTTGAGTTGATAAAAAAAAAAAAGTTCTTTGGTTGATCTCTACATTTTCTTTTCTTTGCCGGTGCTTGTCTATACGTTGGGCAAGAGCCTTTATTTTAATCTTCTAATGTTATGATGGTTCGGATTCCTTGTCTTTTGCAATTAAAGTTTGGTGATGTTTCTTTTATCAATAAAAAAAAAAAGAAGTTTGGTGATGTTTCTGTGCTTGCAACGGGAAAGCTTGGTGATTTTATAACATGATTTGTAATGATTTTGCTTCTGCAATTAAAGTTTGGTGATGTTTCTTTTATCAACAAAAAAAAAAGTTTGGTGATGTTTCTTTTATCAATAAAAAAAAAAAGTTTGGTGATGTTTCTGTGCTTGCAACGGGAAAGCTTGGTGATTTTAGAACATGATTTATAATGATTTTGCTTCGATAAATGTTATGGTTGCAATTTGAATGTATAGTAGACCTCATAATAACTGAATTTGGTTCCTCTTCAGCCATTATTGTACAACCATTTCTTCAACTAAATCTCAATCATTCATATTGCAATCTAATGGCTGATCAGTATTGCATAAACAAATAAAGATGTGAGTAGTTAGATGAATCAGATAGCCTCAAGCTTAAAAATTTCCTATTTTATAGCTATGAACCTCCTTGCGAGAATTAGGAAGGTTGATGATGAATCTCATAAAATAACATTACCACATTTTGCAGCCATTAGATTGCAATATGAATTGCTGATATTTGGTTGGAGAGATGACTTTACAATATTGCTTGGAGAGAATCCAAATCTTGATAACTGTTTCCAATTAGTAGCACCTTGTTGTTTTCTATTAAATGTGAATAATTCTCGTGTTTTTTTTTGTCATGAGTGATACTAAATCACTATAGGTAATAAAGGTTTATTAGTGAGTCATACTTCTTTTAATTCAAAATATAAGTTTATTTTAACTAATTACACAGATACAATTTTACTCATTAAATTTATCAAAAAAATATATATTATTTTTTAACATTACCTCTATTTAATATATTGCATTCAAAATCTATACAATTTTCATGTCATTTACTATCTCTCTCACATTTAATTGTTGGCAAGAGCAAAATAGGAAAAAATATTTCATACTCTAAAAATTATAAAATAAGACTTGCATTTTGAACTAAAGAAAACTTTTGAAATAGAATTTATGCTTTAAACTGGAAGGAGTAAGTGATAATTAACACCTTAGGGTTTGACATGAGTGATACTAAAATGTCCAAATCACCCTAGGTATGAATACTGCTTAAAATTTCTCTAGATTAATTTGACTCTTTTTCCCTAAAATAAAATCCTTCCTTCAAGCTATATCTTTTAAAATAAAGTTTCAAAAATAAAAGATATGTTTTAATGAAATATTTTTAAAAAAATAAAAATTATAAAAAATATGTCTTTCTATAAAAAAATAATGAGAGTAAGGAAATAAAATTAATGTACCTTTTCAAAATTAAACTACAAAAAATATTTTTAAATTGTTTAATTTGCAAAAGAATAGAAAAAATTTAATAAAAACATCAATTAAGTGATTGGCACACATTTTAATCTTGAATTACATAAATTTTGATCCTTTGCACATGTACTTAGGCTTTAGGCTCTCATTCTTATACTAGGTCAAGTTTTGCTTTGTAAATAAATCATTTTCCCTATTATTTCACATTCTTGATTTCTTTTCTTTCAATTTTGCATGTGACTAATAAGGTTAATCCAGATAATTTAGGGCTACATAAACTTTTTACAATCGATTTAAAGTAGCCATTTCTAAAAAACCTAACACTTATCCCATAGCACAAAAGGCTCTCAAACTTATCTTTTTAATTTTATAGATTGCCATTTTCACTGTCAAAAGGTTTCTTAAAATTTCCCTTCTAAAATTTTTGGTGATGCCTATTATAAAATTAATTTTTTTAAAAAATTGATTATTCTTTTTCTTTTTTTTTTTAGCGAAGTTCGTTGTGAGAAAGCTATTAATAATATTATAGGCTAAACTAACTCAAATAACATAATTTGTCTCAAGCTTCCACACACACTATTATGATTAAGTGTGCATGTTTTGCTTGATGGCTTACCACCACCCTAAATGTAACGACCCTAATTATGATATTCTAGTCATGTTATCAAGCTAACGGGAAAGATAATGCAGGAATTGCAAAGGACCAGTAGGGCTGGGATCGGAGGAAGGATCAAAAAATGAGCAATTGGGATGAAGGAGGCAAAACCTTCTCATGCCACGACGACCTTTAATGGCGTTACGGAGGGAGTTACTGGGTTAGACTTAAGTCAAGATAGAATAAGCTCTACTAGGATTTGGTGTTTTGTAGTGATGGAACACAATTTCTGGCTTGGGAAGGCTAAATCTCTCAAGGTATGGTGATTTCCAACTCCTACTTCTCTTCCTCCAAGTTTTGTGGTGGTAGCTTGGGGTTCTTATTTGTAAAGGTTTCTACTGATTAAATTGTGTTTAAATATTTCAAAGATATGTTGTTGGGTGTTTTCAAGCTCTTGGTGTTGGATTTTCAGTGATTAAGTGGTGTTTCTCCAAACCTTTGCCTCCAACTCAATATTCTACTGGATATCCGAATTTCTTTGATTGTTTTGGGCATTTTGGTGTATGGGTTTGATTAAGGGTGCATTGTTTCTACAGGTTTTGTGTTAGGCTATCAAATTGTGTTCAATGGAGGCTAATGATTCATGTTAATATTGGGTGTTTGGTAGTGTGTAAGTTGAAAGTTTGCTCATTTGAGGTCTCCTAACTCTATTAAGCCTTTGGGTAATATTGGAATTGTTGGTAAGTGGCTATCCTATTATATGAGATGTTGGGTCCTATTGGTATTGAATGAATTGGGTGTTTGAGATGATTTCTATTGAGGTTGTTGTGTGGTTTGGATTATATGATGGTTTGATTCAATGTGGTGATTTGGTCTTGCATCCTTTTGTATGTTGTAGTTGCTCTTCGATGGTCTACTGAGGTAACTAGGGTGTAATTCTTTTGTTTTATAATTAATCATATATGTTTAGCTCTTTTCATATTCATGATATGCACCTAGTATGGATTATATTTTGCTTTTTTCATATCATGATATATATGATTACATAGTTAGTAAGTTTTCTAGCCGTACTCTAGACTATAGATGAAAATGAAAATGAATAATGTACCCATGTACATATATTTATATATGTTATGCACATGAAGACTACTGTGGTACATATGAATGATATGCATCCTCATGAAATATCTTGTATGATGACATTAGCATGCTAGCATGATGATTAATGGCACGAGTTAATATGTTGGCATACATTAGGCATTGTCACTAGATATGTACTAATAAGGCATGACATTATTGGGTGTTGATGCTCTGAATACCACGTGGTATGGTATGACAACCCACTAAATAGTACACAAGGCCTTGTGTTCAGACGATGCAGCTTGTGTTATCCTAGTTATTAAATAGTCATTCTTTGGCCAGGAAACTTAGGTGGCTGTGGAATGGGGGTGCACCTTTTCTAAATAACCACTAATTCCAGGTAGTTCATGGGAAGGAAAACCATGGTCCAACCTTAGTATAGTACTCCTTGGTTGAGTCAAGACTATTGGGAGGAAAGTTTGGTAACCCTAGAATCGACTATCAAGGTCATTGGAAGAGGGCTATTTGTTGAGGTTACCTTGTTATAGTAACTAACCCATGGTTCTAACCATGTATTGATGGAAATTATGTCTGCATATCATGTACATTGCATTCATTATGAGTATTCACATATGAACATGACTTTTGAATCATATCTTGTTTTTAGCGTAATATCTCTAGTTGTTGAGACGTATATATGTCTTACCCTATGACTAACAATTCTAGGTGAAGGATCCAATACTAGCAAGGAAAAGGTTGAAGAGGCTTAGCTCTCATGGAGTTTGAGAGTGTACATGTGGCTTTTAGGGTTATGACCCCCTTCTTGTTGTCTTTTAGTATTTTTCTTTAGTAAAGTGCCAAATGTAATTACCATGTGATGCTATATGTAACATAACTATATGCCTGTGTTCTTGTGAGTTGGCATGATGTATAACTCATTCAGATTCCCTTATACTGCTTGGATTAACAGATTGTTTCAGCTTTGGGTTTGCGATAGTGCTTGTAGCTTGTTGTGTAGTAAAAGTATTTTACATACGCCAATTGGTGTCCAAATCTTATTGCCTTGGTGTTTTAGGTTGGGGACTTGTTGTACCACTTCCCTATTGATATGTTTGGGTTGGTTTGTATGCTTGGTACGGTTCATGGATCACTATTGTATGAAATAGGTATATAACCCATTAGTGTAAATGGGGTCAAATGGGGTCAAAACCTAAAGAAGTGACTTCTTTGGGGTGGCACCTTCTTGGACAAGGTTATTAGGTTAATTGTGACTTGTAGAAATGGTTTTGAAAGTTAAGGATTGGTGAGAGTGAGTTTTGGAAGTAGTTGGTAATTTAAGTTGGTCCAAAAACAATCACTTTCGTTTCAGATGCCTAAAATCTCCATGCAGAGATGTTTTGAGTTGTCGTTTGCACACATGTTTAAAATAGGAGTAAAGCGACTTATAAGTTTTGAAATCGGGTTAAGCGGATATTGGAGTGAGGAGTTATGTGTGTTGGAAGTTTGTCATGTATATCAGCAATTTGCTAATACTGTTGCTATCATTGGTGCTGCAGCACTAGAATCTAAGCCATGACACAATGTTGCCTTGTCTGTTTTCTCCCTTTATCTAGAATTGCTCCTCGCATCGACGCCTTGGCTCACGCCTTGACGAGATCCCTATTTTTCCTTTTTATTTTCTAGTCCTTTTAGGATGTCATATGGGGTATCTAGGGGTTCCTATTGGCTAGAATCCTAGGGTGTAACACTAATTAAACACACCCTCACTCTTACTCACTTATGAGAGTAATAAAAGTATTAAAAACATAATAAGGTAATAACCAATTCAAATAGAAAAAGGAAAAAGTTGTAGTACGAAGATTGACCTGTGAATAATGGAGTGAAAATGAGATAGCACCAAGCAAAATTGTACAAGTTGAGCAGAGTGACAACCTAAAAGGAGTGGTGAAGCTGGGACATATATCCAAACAAGAGACGGCATAATTATGTAACAGAATATCTAGCTAGCTTGGGACCATAAAAGATGTCCATTTGATTGAGTATTGAGGGGACCATTACGAAATTACAACATTCATTCATTTTCCCCTTAATTTTGGCATAAAAGGTTGTGAAAGTGAATCATAAAGTTTTGCGAAAAGAGCCTTCCATTAAGGTAAAAGATGCATCGCCATCAATGACCCCCCCAATACCTATCAATATATTGTAACAGTCTCATCAATGAAAGCCAGACTAGTAGTTGCGCCTTCATTGTTCCATATATATGTGCGTGTGAGAGAGGGAGAGATGATATATAACTTGACCTAAGATACTTTATTTTATATAAAATTTATTGAATTTCACGTTTGAGTTCTTAAAAGATTCACACAAGTCAGGCGAATCAGATAGGCGATCCTATATATAGAGCTTATAAATTCGATAGATTGTAAACTTTTACTTTCTATGCAAATGACATTTTTAAATATGAAGTTTTGTAGGATGTTTGTTAATATTTTGTTCATAGTAAACGAGGGATGGAACCAGAAAAATTATGGAGTTTTTTCCATTTTTTTTGTGATCAGTTTAAGTATTTTTGGAGTTTATTAGGCTAAGATAATCTTAATTTTCTTGATATATTCTGATCATAAGGAAATATTTGCTTTCTTAATATTATGAAAGAAAAGGAAATTACTAAATGAGTGTATATATTTATATTTCTGATTTATCTCTCATTTAGGATTCTTTGGACTTTTGCGCTTGTTTTTCCCCAGAATTGTTGAATGGTTTTCAAAAAGTTTGATCTCTACTTTTTTAGGTTATTTTTCATCTCTTTCAAAGGTGGGAGAGAGAAATGGTATACGTTTGTTTGGTCGTTCAATTCCAGTTTTGTCCTTTCCAAATCCAAAGATAGACGATTTTACGAATCATTTCATAAAGTAGCTATTATCTTGGGCTAAGTGGTTAAATGTCTAAAAGATATTAAAAAAATATCTACATTTCGTACACTAAAATTCAAGCTACATATTGAAACATAAAATAATGTCATCATATTTTTTATTTGAGAGTCACTTATCATGTATTTAGTTGGCCAAAATTATTTATCATATCACATAGTTCTAGTAACTACAAGCATATGTTGGTAAAAAAAAAAACGGTAACTACAAGCATATAAAAAATTATAATTTTTGAACTGATCAAATAAATCATATAATAAATTAATTCATCAAAAAAAGGCATAAACTAAAGTAGTTGCCTTTTTTTTTAAGTTAATCCAGACTCATATATAATATCTTTTTATAAAAAGATTTTTATAGATTATGAATAATATCTTTTTATCACTCCATTGTTAATCTATTTATAACAGATTGATAGGATGATTTTTTTATGAAAATTTTGTTTATAAGAGATCAGATTAAAATATATCTCTATATATAAAAGACTGAATTGAAAAAATAATTTTATAAAGGATCAAAATAAACAATACTGGGAACAAATTAATTGAAAAAATTAGTTCATTATATAACTAAATTAAAAAATATTTCTATCTGTGAAAACTGAAGTATAAAAATTAAATTTTAGTCTCATTATTATGTTAGTCACCTGCCATTTAGTTCGTGAAAATTAATCGCCGCCACACACATTTCTAGTGTTTTAAGAAAAATCCGAAAAGGCCATGTATATTTATATGAAATCTAAGATGAAGTTGTAATGTACTTATTATAAACAAAATGACTCTCTATACTTTATATATTTTCTATTGATATTGATGATTTGCGCCCATACATATTATGGTAAGTAAGAAAAGTCAGAATGCTTCTGATATATTATTGAAATCATTTCAGTGTGTGTGTGTGTGTGTGTGTGTGGTTGAGCTTCACATTTTTGGAGTTCTACTTGTTAATTAAGTTGATTAATTTCATAATCATTTATAACGTGCCCCAAGTTAATTAATTTTCTTCCAATATTCAATAATTTTGCAATGAACTCTCAGATGTGACTATTGAAATTGACTTCTGAACCTCAATATTAAGAAAACAAATTTTCTTTGTGACCACGCTGCTATATATATAGTTAATGATGGAAAGGGCTAGAAATTAAACCATTGACCTTTGGCCAAAAAAAAATCATTGAAGTTTGAATCATTTACATTGCAAACTTTGAAGTTTTCTTTTCTTTTCTTTTCTTTTTTCTTTTAGGTTGAACGATTGTTTCAACTTATGCAAGATTTAAATATTAAATCAATGAGAAAGCATCTAGTGTTTGTGTTCAAACATGTATATACAAGTGTGTACTTAATTGTGCCATCAAATTGAGTAAATTAAGTCAAACTAAGTGTCCTTTCTAAACCCTAGAATTTTGTTAGCCCTAAGTGGGAAAGCACATTATTTTAGTGTTAGAGAGGGATCTAACCTAGTTTTTAACTAATATTTTGCTGAATCCTCCCACCACGAGCTTGAATAAAATATAATGGCGCATACTTTAACCACTTACCAAACTTAATTATAATCGTGTGTTTATACCCAACTTAATAAAATTTGGTCTTCAACACTTTAGTTAACCACTAGTTAACTTATTTTCAGAAAATAGAAAATAATTAATGTAAACCCACAAAATAAAATTCTGTAAAATTTTCCTACACTTTGGACCTTGGATCACTACACGTTGCAAACTTGAGAATTTCACATTTATTGATAAGAAATAACCAAAACTTAATAACCATATTGTCTTTGCAATACATGGGTAAAAGATTATATTTTAAGATTTTATATTTCATTATTTGGTTATAGCATTTACATATAAATCATACTGCTTAAACAAAATATTTAAGATGAAGGCAGAAACAAGTAAGAATAATATGTATATAAGAGACAAAAATAAGTTGAGTCATATATAATATATTAATTTTGATTTCTACAACAAATATAAACAAAGTGTCAATGGAAATTAAGATAGCACCATACAATTTTCTCTTCTTACTCAAATAAGAATGTAATATTTATGAGATGATGAGAGTCACATAAAATTGCATGGTGCTAGGTGCAAAGAGGAGTCTTTTGGTCCCAAAAAAAAACAAGGATCAAGAGTTGTATTTATTGCCTTTGTGATTCAACCAGTTAAGGAGCCTAGGCAATTTCCTTTCCTCTTGTACATTCATAAATTCAATTAATTCAGGTCATTAAGTGGAAGACCTTTTTTATGCATAATTAACTCGATGACTAAAAATTAATCTCTTTAAGATGTAGAAATTACTGAAATAAATTTTACCTCTATTAAAGAGGTATTTTTTTATACACAACTAAAAATCAAATTTAGGATAGCAAGCTTAAGGGATCCAACTATTTACCAATTGGGTTGGCACCTTGTTGTTTACATCCTCATATTTAATATAGATACACTACTTTGACCATAATTTTCATTATTATTGATTATAATTATGTAGTTTTGAATTTTGTACTATTTTGGTAGATTTTATCTAGTAACTTTTATTATTATGGCAACTGCAACAAAAAAAAACCTAGTAAGTTTCATTACATGGTTATATACACCTTTAACATAGATTGTATCTTTTTTTCCTTTGCTTTTCTTTTTCAATAAAAGACAACGGTATATATGAAGATAGATAAAGAAGGACTAGATAATTCATCTGACTCCATTAATCCCCTACAATTTGAAGAGGATCAATAAACACCATAAATTGAATATGAAGATTATGAGACGTCCTAACTAGCTGGTTAGTATATTTATTAGCCTCCTGGTAGACATGGTTCAAGGTGGTGTTCTAATCTCTCCCAAGAAACATAGGCTAAGTTTGGTATGCAATATGCTTGAAATGAATTTAAAAAAAGAAAGAATGAGAGAAAAATTCTTATGGGATATATTTGGTACATATTATTATTTAAACTTTTTATAAATAAAATAATCTTTCATGGAATCTTCTTCTCCATTTATTTCTCCGTTTCTATTTCTTTTAAAAAAAAGACTCATTTCTACCAATCATAACATAAAATTCCTCTGATTTTCTCAATCAAAATACCTATTAGTTGCCCACTTGCTCTGTCATGAAATTCTTAATGATGAGATCAATTGTTTCAGTAGAATCCGTAGCAAACAATCACCTCCCTAAAACCCTCATTCCAATATCATATCATTCCATATATATATATATATATATATATCTATATATATAGTCATGAAAGTCAATAAATCCAACAGTTTAAACACTACACACACAAGTGCACCTTATGGTAATATTCTTTTTTGTTGAAGCACCTTATGGTAATTCTAATTGCGTACATATGTTGCATTTTTATCGCAAAATAACAAAGATTCTCCAATTCTCCAAAGTTGATTCGCTTCGATCACATATTTGTACTGATCAACAGTGGTTGTTTTATCAGATTACGAACTTTTTGTGGACCTTCAAAGGAGAGAGTGATATTTATTCTTTTTTACTTTTAGTCAGACACAGATGCCCTTATTTTCTTACAAAAAACAAAAATAAATTGATGAGCATTTCAATAATTTTATGATGAAAACAACTCAGGTTTTTTTTCATTGAAAACAAAAATTTATCCGTTAACAAATCTTTCTCTAATGAACTTTCCCACTCACTCACATATCCTCCCCCCCCCCCCCCCCAGGCAACACATATCATATTTTTTTTCCTCAAATCAATTAATAAATTTTCTCTGTTTCTCTCTAAAACTCCTCATTCCATAGAATTCTATACTACAATAATAACATTAGTCTTATTCTATTAAGAGAGGCTAGTTACATAGATTACACAATATTATTGAACTCTATCAAAAATTATCTCTTCATAATAAATCATTTATAAAGAGATTTCATCTTATAACCTTGTTAGAGTATTTTTCTTGGTCATCCTTTATGCATTTTTCTGGGGCTAAAAGCTATCTCCTTCCGAGCTCCTCCTACC
Organism: Adenanthera pavonina; assembly: GCA_026686845.1. NCBI lineage: Eukaryota > Viridiplantae > Streptophyta > Magnoliopsida > Fabales > Fabaceae > Adenanthera > Adenanthera pavonina. The sequence continues at coordinate 42,232,411 of JAIVEN010000001.1, read as the reverse complement.
ACAGAATAATTCTCCAAAATTCATCTCTTCATCATCGTCGGTAATCTATATAGAAATTTTATATTTAAAAATTGGAAAAAAAGATTACTTCTTGCAGTTTCGAATTTCACCATTAATTCACTCGCGCTCACAGCTTTAGTTAATAAAGATAGAACAGATTAAAGATGTTTAAGATTAACAAATTTTGTTGTAGAATTGGTAAGGTATATTTCAACGGTGGATATTCGTCTGTTCAGACTTTCAATATGACAGAAGCGCTTCGTCATTAGTTGCCCCCACATTACATGTCTTGAGTCTTTTTTTCTCGGGATATTTTCACTTAAACGAGTATTAAACTTCTGAATGCTTATAAAAAGAATACATATGTATAAGTGTAAGTATGTATATATATGTACATGTGTTTATGCATGTATATGTATGTCGTTTTCATTATTTCCATAGATTATTTTTGCTTCTTTGATTTGACAAGGAGATTTGTTATATATGAATATAGAATATTAATAATTAAACAGAAAACGAGACAATTTTTATTTTTTTCAGGAAGAGTCTTCAAATTTATCCAGTTAATTCACGCACACAATAATATATTTGGATAGGTAAGAGGGCATCCAATAATTAAGAGAATTTTTTACCTGTCCGTCTGCAAATTAAACGAATGCTTAAATTTAATTCCTGAGTTGTAGACAGACAACTGAGATGAATTCTTATCGATTGTTACTGAATCCGAATCCCAAGCATAATGCATATATATGAGAGTATTTCAAAAAGAAACTAAGCTTAATTCTCATATTGCTGAAAATAAGAGACCCTTCAGACATATATTAAGGCTTGTAAAAGAGCCAAAGAAGGAGAAGGGTTCGCACTTACAAAACTGGGCCAAGCTGAACTGAGTGCAATGTAAATCTGGCGATTTTCTCTGCTTGCACGTGAAATAGTCGTCATCATTCTTGTTATACTCGAGCGAATGACAGCTTCAGTCTCAATGTATAATCATTTAGCACGGAGAAACTGCATATCTAGTACCCAAAATAATTATGCTCTTTTGTGTGTGTGTGTGTGTGTGTGTGTGTGTCTATATATATATATATATTTGGTGAGAAACAGCCAAAGATGAGAGTAATATAATAGTTGTTGTGTTGCATTTGGTTTGGTATACATGTGGTTGGACATATGCTGGCACTACCATATATGTCTCATGCATACATGTGACCTATTAGCTGTTGCTTCACTACACTTCTCTCTTTTCGCATATTAATTATAAACAAACTTAAGCTCCTTTATTTTTCCCTTAATTAATTTTGGGATTACTTAGCACAAAAACTCAATCAATATTCCACAAGATATATGCAGTGTGTGTAATGCTATAAAGGTAAAGAATGGAAACTCTGTAAAAGATATGGTCATTAACCAACCAGCTGACCAGCAGTGCAGTACTATTAATTGTTGGGGCCGTACCAAATTTATCATCCATCGGGTCAAGGGTCAATCAATTGTGTTACAACATATAGGTTGGTTCTACCCAGAATATACAAATGTGAATTGATGAAGATGATTAAGTTGATATCGTTTTTGTTCAGTCAATTGATATAACTGATTCCTGGAGATAGATTTTCAGAGAGAAAATGAGGATCTGGCTAATAAGAACAAACTTACATATAGCTAAGATTAATTCAAACCTTGTATGTATATCATCTTGCACAAAGAATAATTAAACCTGTAAAGACACACACACTTCATGCAGTGACAGAAATAAGGCACAATATAATAAAGAGATTCAATTTCTCTTGTTACATTCAAATTTGGAAACCCTAAATTAAGAACGTACGATCGAGGCTAAGGAACACTTTCCCCTTGACTTAGATTTCTCTTAGTGATACAATCTAACAGTAAAATGTTAATATTCATATTGATCGATGCAGAGGAGTGTAGCTTTAAAATTGTGAAGGGGAAAAAAGAATCTTATCCCGAACAAATTAATTCAAGGAATATTAAACCTCTACGATGAAAGAAGAAGAAGATCTGAGACTGAGATCAATAGTATTATATAGAAGAAAAGGCAATAATACTAAATCTTACCCCCAAACAAAGTGAAGCAGAAAGGCGCTGAGACAGGTGTGTATATATGAGCGAGAAGGAATAATATTAATCATTTATTGCTGATGCAGCATCATCAAGATTCTCAAAACACCTGTGGGAACCAAAGATATTCTGTGTTGTGTGTGAATCTTGGTGATGCTGCACCTGCAAACAATGACTCGATCGGATCGATCATCATCGTCCATGGAAGCTTCCAGAAATTTCCTCACATATAAATCTGCTAATCGCCATACAGGCACCGATCTTTCTGATTTTGGGTTGAAATAGCGTAACCCCCAAAGGAGAAGGTCGATAATATTGCTGATATAGGTGAAAAAGGATCACTTGAGGGAACCCTAAAGAATATACGGTTTCAACGGAATATAACATGTGAGAGAGAGAGAGAGCGAGAGAGAGTTTAAAATGGTTTAAAGGGGAAAAATAATTAAAGAAGAAAAAGAAGAAAACACCGACGATAGAAATCAACGAAAACTTCAACCACCTCAATTTTTCGGTGGATTCATATGGATTGTGTTTTTGTGTACGATAAATGTTAGGTGGGAAGCTGGGCTTCACCTAGAAGGACACAAACACACAGGCACACATAAGCACAGACAAGAACTCTGGGAGATGTGAAGATTTTGTGTGAACTATATATAAAGAGCCCCATATATCTCTTAATTAATTATATGGGTGAGAGGGTTTGATAGGAAGAAAAAGAAAAGAAAGAAAGATTAATGGAAAAGTAAAGGTAGAAGAAGAAAGAGCTTCAGAGATAGAAGAACAGATATTCTACTTTAGAGAGAGAGAGAGAGAGAGAGGGCAGGAAGTGTAGGCTAGTTCTGGTTTGTTTGAAGTTTGGTTATATATATATATATATACACATGATGCTCTATGTGCTCCGATCCTTATGCACACAAATTTTAATTCGAAATTTATTTAAAAAAATATATAAAATCTGTACAATATTTCTTAGGTAAAAAAATGTGTTACAAAAAATAAAACACGTATAAAATTTATTTTTCATTTATACTCATACTCTCCTACTTTTTTCCATCTCTAATACTTTTTCTTTTTGGTGATATCTATCTCTAGTACTTTTTAAGTAAATGGATGGCCAAGAAAATACTTGAAGAAAATGATTGTCCAAAAGAATTTTGAGTAGATAAATATTACTTTTAAGTTTATTTTTTAAAAAGGACAAGATGTGCATTATATTCAGTTGGCTCAAAAAAAAATCAGAATTGCATTTATTGGATCCGGAGGGGCATTGGGGCCATGCCATATCTTGTAACTCTTCATATGTGGATGAAAAAAATTACCATAAAAGACTTATCCCAATTAGATTTAGTAATGCTCAAATCTGATCCCATAACAAAGATATTAGATATATAAAAAATTTCATTGACAAGTAGACATTAATTAAAAAAATTTACTTGATTTAAAGTTCATTTTAATTGAAATACTAATAATTTAAACTAAAAAAAATTGAACTATTAAATTTACTCACCTACTAACAATATGATCTGAGCATAAATTCAGGAGAATGACTTTATTGATTTATTATTTTTTTAATTAGGAAAATATTTCTTCATGCTGGCTAGATCTTGGCAAATATCTATGACCACGTGAAAAAAGTACGAACACAATTTTATAAGCAAAAATAAACCAACAGAAATCAAAAGGAAGCAAACCTACCCAAATAATTAACATCAACCCCATCTGATCTTTTTGGCATTTTTATATGCTTTGGAATAATTATAATACAAAATTGTGTGACCATGTACGGAAAATAATATTATTAATTAGTATGATATTCACTGTAATTCTAGGACAAACAAAGGAATCTGAATGACCATATGCAAGTGACAAATTAGTCATATTCTCTCAATAGTGAAGTTGAGAAATTTTCAGATAACGTTTAATTGGATCAAATAAAGTTGGGTGGCTTCTTTCTAAATGTTTAATTATCCCTAGTTGTGGCACTTGTTATATGGCAATACGATGATTAAGTACTTTACTAATTATCTATTTGGACACTTTTTTCCTCTGACATGAAGATGACCAATGACCATAGGTTGGGAACCAGAGAGTGTCAGATGTTAAGAAGATGTATTGGCTCTTCTTTTTCTTCAGATTTTGTGATGAAATATAACCTTCATATCATTTATTTATTCAAAATTTTAAGGCATTTGATATATAGTTCTTTTTCATTTATACAAGTATTCCTTAGTCCAGTTTTTTCTTTTTAAATGTGATTAGAATATATCTCACTGATGTGGACTAATTTATCTTAAAGTATAAGGATAGAGGACATACACTTCCTAATTCGATTCGTTCTATATATAATTATATATATATACATGTAAAAGTTGGGGATTTTAAGAAATAAAAATATTTACTCCTCAAGACTAATTAATAGAAACGTTGAATCCCTAAATTGGTTTTGTCTAGTCTTGTTCAACACCAAACTTCTTTCTACACTTCACGCTTCCCAACACAAATTAATAGAAACGTTCAAGTTAGGTATAAGATTGATTCTAATGATAAATTCAAAACAATCATTTTCTTTATGAAAAATCGTAAAAATTTATATGAAAATTTTGGCTTTTATTCAAATAAAATATTATCTCCGGTCCTCTATATATAGGATCTTTTATCCTGATCCTAAATATAAGACCATTTACAATATACGAGATAGTATTTATTTTACATTTCTAGACAAATATCCATATTTAATGTATCCAAAGAAAAAGAGAGAGATATTAAATAAGGGTAATTTTAGAAAAATATTAACACTTTCAGAGAAATTGAGATAGTTAATTTATTTTTATTTTAATTTTTAATCCACGTGATTCGATTAAAATTATCTTATATTAAGAATCAAATGGAGTAAATGTTTTAGAGGCCGATACACACCCTGAACAGTAGCACTGAAAACATCGCCTTAATAATAACATATTTTGATTCATGCCTTTGTTCATACAATATCACTGAAGAAGCCGTCATTATTTATGTTATTGTATCTACTATTAAAATTAGATCTATCTATTTAGAACTAGATGGTGCTACCATTCCATCAATCAAAATTTCAAAAATTTTTAAAAACTATTTTTATATATAATTATATGATATCTCGTATTATCAAGTGAAATTTAAATATTATTTTTATGAACTATTTTAATTATATATCTAATTTTTTTAATAATATTAAAATATTGATATAAAATGCCACAATTAACATTCATGTCTATGTGTATTATTAAATAAACTCCATATATATATATATAATATTGCAATACTGCATTCGATTATTAATTTAAGTCATATTTAACTACCTTATCAAAGCAAAAAAAAATTAGTTATATTAATAAAATTTTCTAAAAATTACTATTTTAATTTTTATTTTTATCTCTAATAAATATCATAAATTTAAAAGACATATATACTCTTGAAAGTAATGAATACTTTATAAAGCAATTGATAAAAAAATATTTTTAAAATAAAACAATTAATACTTCTCAAAATTTTATAAAATAATTTATATTTTTTATCATAAAACTCTTTAAAAAAGTAACTTACATAGAAAATGAGAAGGAGTTACATACCCCCACATACATCACAACTCTTTAAGGCTTTTTATTTTTAATGGACAATAGAGTTGATTAAGATATCTAGATATACAGAAGCATATATATATTCTTATTGTATGAATAAATTTAATACCTATGTATTATTTTCTTTTAGAAAAGAAAGCAAGTAAATAAATTCCAGAGGACAATAATAAACTTCATCCAAATTTATTTGGGGCAAAAAAATATATGTATGTATATATAACTTTCCTAATTGGAAAGAGAATCTTCAAAAATTTTGCTTGATTTTGCTGAAGTAGTAACTTAATTTGCTTCCTCCAAAGAAAACATTTTCTATTATTAAGCGATTTATAAATATATACATATATAAAAAAAATCATTATTTTCTTTGGCCAATCAGTGCCTGCATTGATACTATTTCAAGAAATGATATGTATTTTGTCATTATTGTAGGATCTTCAATGTTCTGGTCAAAAACAAAACTATCATCGCTATTTTCACATCACCTTTATCAGCATATCAATCACCATTACCATAGGTTATTACTATTACTGATCACAACAAGATTAATTTCCCCATATTCTTGTGACTCATTTTTGTCCTTTATCAAGATTAACTATGTGTACAAATGTTATCTTTATCCAATTATAATCTCTATATTATCATTATATTTTGTCCTTTTTGGAAAAATCAAAGTAAACAACGATTATGTGCGAATATTACTCCCAAAAAAAGCTGTCATTTTGAGAAATTTTTCATCGCAAAAATTTTGCGACAACCTTATTTTCAATGGATCTATTTGTCACAACAACCATTGCAAAATCATTTTTCATTCTAAATTTTATTGATTTCATCACAAATTTTGTATACTGTTGCAGTATATCTATAAATTCATGAATGCATGAATGCAAAGAATCTTGAATCTCTCAAATAATCAACAAAAATTCAAATTAATTGCGCCCATCAATTGAGAAGTGATATGCTTAGACAAGATTCCACACTAAATACCTTTTCCTATAATGAAAACAAATTAAACTACAGTTAATCTCTATGTACACTGCTTTTTTTGTCCAAATTCAACTAATCTTTCTAGAGCAAAAAGTCATGAATCGTTACTAATGCAAGATCTTGTCATCTTACTGTGCATGTGAGAAAAGAAAAAAAAAAAGCACATTTGCGTTGAAAGTACAATGAAATATTTAAATATTTTAATTTTAATTTAGATTATTTGTATTTATTTTTTTATGACCATTTATATTTATTTTTTTACTTTTTTTATTTTAAAATTATATTTTTGAATTGAAATAAGAGGTAAAATAATTTTTAATTGTGAATTTAAATAATAATAATAAAACAAATAAAATAAGTTAAATCTAGGGTGGGTCTCCTGGGTTGTACTAATGTGCGATTATTACTCCAAAAAAAAGGTGTCATTTTGAGAAATTTTTCATCGCAAAAATTTTGCGACATCCTTATTTGCAATCGATCTATCTGTCACGAAATTCATTGAAAAATCATTTTTCATTCTATATTTTATTGATTTCGTCACAAATTTTGTATATTGTTGCAGTATATCTATAAATTCATGAATGCATGAATGCAAAGAATCTTGAATCTCTCAAATAATTAATAAAAATTCAAATTAATTGCGCCCATCAATCGAGAAGTGATATGCTTAGACAAAATTCCACACTACACACCTTTTCCTATAATGAAAACATATTAAACTACAGTTTATCTCTATGTACACTGTTTTTTTGTCCAAATTCAATTAATCTTTCTAGAGCAAAAAGTCATGAATCGTTACTAATGCAAGATCTTGTCATCTTACTTGCATATGAGAAAAGAAAAAAAAAAGCGCATTTGCGTTGATTATTTATTTTTATGACCATTTATATTTTTTTTACTTTTGTTATTTTAAAATTATATTTTTGAATTGAAATAAGAGGTAAAATAATTTTTAATTGTGAATTTAAAAAATAATAATAAAACAAATAAAATAAGTTCAATCTATGGTGGTTCTCCTAGGTTGTACTAAATATGAGATAAGTTATATTGTACATATAGCTAATGAATAATACGGCTTCTTATAAATTTATATGTATTGATGATACGAATAATTCAAATGCAATCTACGTAAGAGCAGAGTTCATCATTTGCATTGATGTGGGCTTTTTCTTATGAACATTTCTGTGGTATGTTATAATATTATTATCATTCTACAAAGGTTGATATTTTATATTTAATTTTTAATTAAAAATCACATAAATATTGTAAAAAATGGTTTATTCTCAAATGTTTAGTTCGCTAATATATGATGAATATAATATATATGTGTGTGTTCACAGTGTTTTGAGGTTGTTAATGTTGGAATTGAATAAACAGTTTTAAATTCAAAGTGTTGACTAAATCTCAATAATAGTTTCAAGAGACTATTAAATTGTTTGATGCATATGTGAAAAGCGTTTCTACGAACAAAATTATTTTACTCAGGTCAAAAAACAAAATTAATTTTTATTTTAACATGAACACAATTGTTGTTAAAAATTAGATTGAAAATATATCAGGTGATGGAACTGCAGAATAAGTAATTAAACAAACGTTAACATTTTCATTATCCTCATTGACATACTCTATTACTAATAACTTATCTATGTATTATTTGTTTTGTTATCCAACTGCCCTATTTCATCTGTTATACTAATTTCTCCGGGGATTCGAAGCTTCTTATATAATTAATGATTGCGTTTTGAAAGAAAGATAATATATTAATTTTTGGAATTGATTCTCTTAATTATACTTTTAAAAAATATATTGATTAAATAATTAAATAAAATATATTTGCTAAAAAATAAAATTAAACTAAAATATAAAACAAAGATATATTTATACTTTAAAAATAGTAAAAATATATGCGGTTTTAATAAAATTTAAAAGAAAATCTTAATAATTGCTTTGAATAAAGCTTCATGATGAAGCCAGCAACCTAGTACTACTTTATCTTTGCCCAATGGGGCTGTTATAATGACATCTTACCTCATAGGATATAGAAAAAGGGCAGAGAGCCAAAATAAATACTCCCTTGCTTCTTTTTTTAACAATTACTTTTAGGATTTTTTAAATAGATCAAGAAAGTTATTGACAAGTGTTGATATTTGTATAAGTGGCAAGTGTTATTTAAACATAATGTCTTGAATTCAAGATCATGTCAATACAGAATATGTCTTTGAGAGAGTTATTCCTGAATGGGTTCGACCGTAGTTTGATCGGAATTAGTCGGAACTCAAAGTAATGACCAAATATCATAAGATTATTATGAAAAAAAATAGATCAAGAAAGTTATTAAATAATTTATATTTTGGACCGGATGAAGTAAAATGTTGTAAATTTTAATAATATTTTATTAAAATATTATTAATTTAAATGCTCTCTTAAATAATACATTTGATATTAATGAAAGATAAAATAGTAAAATAAACAATTAGTGTTTCATTGGAATTCATATTGTGAAAAATCCCAAAAATCTCTAGAGTGATAATTTGTATGAAGTGAAGGGAGTATATGTTATTTTTAAATTACAAGGCATCATTAATTACTATTTTACAAATTATATCTATGATTTTAAAAGTCAAATATAATATTAATTACTCTTTTTTATTCCCTCCATTTCATAAAAATTGTTACTTTAGATTTTTGAGATTTTTCTCAACATTTGTCACTTTAAAATTCCAATGAAGTATTAATTGTTTATTTTATCATTTTACTCTTTATTAATATTAAATATATCATTTACAAGAGCATTCAAATTAAAGATATTTTGATAAAATATTATTAAAATTTACAATATTTTATATCATTTAATGCTTCCTTAATATGAATGAAAAAAACCTAAAACAATAATTTTTATGAATCTAAGACATATTTAGAGATTCAAAATGAATTTTAACATATTAATTACATTTTTAATCTTCATGGAAAACCTTAAATAATAAATGAAAAATGGAGGAAATATGTCAAACTATTGCATGTAATTAAGTTATTATGATTAATAATTAATGGCATTTATTTATGTGAATTTGATTCAAGAAGATATTTTTTCTTGATGTGAGATGAGTTGTACTTCCTCCAACCCAAAATATAAGTCTCATTTAACTAATTGCACAAGAATAAAAAAAAATAGTTTTACTCATTAAATCTACCAATAAAATATATTATTTTTAATAGTACCCTTATTTAATGCATTGTATTTAAAGTCTGTTATCTCTTATACATTTAATTACATATAAGGGTAAAATAGAAAAAAATATTTAATATTATAAAAATTACCAAATAGAACTTATATTTTGAACTGGACATAATACTATGTACAATATTATTTACATTTTTTGTTTTTTATATAAGTATTTTAATATTTTAACAAACAAATTAAGAAATATAATTAATATTTCAGAGTTTTTTTTTTCAATTTTCTAATATGTTGTTAATTTATTCCTACCTAATGTTATGATAAATGTAAAACAATGATTGAAGATAATTGTATAACTGGCTAAACAACTGGATAAAGCTGCAAATTGTGGAAACATAATAGCTTATTGGCTTTTTATAAGTTCAGAATAAAATTTATTGAAAAATTACAAGAAAAAGTTAAATTTTGAATCACTAGCAAATACTTTCTAAATTTTTAGATTTTAGCAATTGAGATCTTACGTTTATTTTTTTTATAACTAATACTAAATATACGATATAGTATTTATTATACATTTTCAAAAAAATACCCTTATTTAATGTATTCAAAGAGAAAGAAAGAGAGATTAAATAAGGGTAGTTTTGAAAAAATGTTGAAATTTTTGAAAAAATCGAGATAGTTAATTAGTTTTAATTCTAATTCTTAATCCGCGTGATTCGGTTAAAAGTGTCTTATATTAAGGATTAGATGGAGTAATTAATATAAATATATTTATCTATATCTATAAATTACTCTACTTCATAAAATTTATCATTTTGGGACTTATCATACATATCAGGAAAATCATTAAAGAATAAAATTTAATGGTATTTACTAAAATATCTTTAACTTAAATACTACTCTCTTAAACATTAATCAAAGATAAAATAGTTAAAAAATAATTAATACTTCATTAAAATTTTAAAATGATAAATATTTTGAAAAATCACAAATACTCTAAAATGACAATTTTTTATAAATGGAGGAGAGTATTTAAACCTACAGGGAATGCATTGCATTATTTATAAACAATAAACAATGTGGCCTGTTATATGACGTCATAGTTCAGTGTCCAGTTCTTTTTTTCATTGAGTTCATTGTCCGGTTACTTTAAAATTCTTCATCCTTGTACCAAAAAAAGAATCTTCATACAATATTGCCTTTGATTCATAAGAATTGTCCACTTTGGAAATTTTGTAAGTTTTCAAAATGTTTGTTATGTTAAAATTTTTATAAAGTATTAATTACATTTTTTTTACTATTTTATCCTTCATCCATATAAAATAAAATATTTAATAAAACATTTAAGTCAAAAATATTTTAGCAAAATACTGTTGAATTTTATAACAACTTAGAGTATTTTATGGCTTTCTTAGTCAATAAGAAAAACCCTAAAATGATACTTTTTTACTGGTCATAGGTTAGCCTAATATGGTTAATTAATGATTTATGGGCCACCTAATCCTACATTAATCATGTGATTGTTGATGAGTTAGTGAATCCCAAGACAGTTTTGAAAGCATAGAAGATGGATCTGAGGTTGTTTTCACATGCACCGAGTCATACACCCAAACAAATAATCCGACGTAGATTCTACTCACACACACACATTAAAATAATCCAACGATGAAATAGTTTCACACAAAACAACCAATCCAAAGAAGATTCGGTTAGAACTATTGGTTTCACATGTCATGCTTAACGATGACTTCAATTTATTAATCAAGTACGTACATTATTAATTCTTTATACATTGTTTAATTATTCCACTCCATATTAATATAGTTTGTTCTATTTAAAAATCATCATCAATATTCAATATAAAAGGTAAATACTGACACCATTCACAAATATTAAAAAGTGTATCTTATTTTGGATTCTAGGTCACCTGACATGAAAATAAGATGGGAAAGGGGATGAAAATGGAAAATGTATTTTCTGTAAACATGAGTTCGCAAAAGGGCATTTTAGTCATTTTAGAAGTCATTCCTGGAATCCACCACCATTCCTTGATCACTTGGTTAATGGAATTGTGATTCCTATAATCTAAGGAATGATCATTCCTAATATAATCAAATTTGTTATTAAAGAATGAACCAAACAAACAAGATCAATGAACATTCATCTCACTTCATTCCACACTCAATACATATTCTATACAACCAAACATGGCATTAGTTCAATTTAAGAATCATCATCAATATAAAAGGTAGGTAGTCTCACTTTAACAAATCTTGAACAATGAGGCTTATTTTGAATTCTAGGTCGTTTGGTACAAAATTAGAATGGAGAAATGAATGAGAATAAGAAAAATATCTCCTATAAGCATAGAAAGTTCTCTTTCTAATAAAATTACTTTGTTATATACCAAACACAAGTTTTATGTTTTTCTTCAAATTTTCCTTTTTCCTTAAATTTATTTAGTTTTTTTTTTCTTTTTTTGGGACCAAATTCTTGGTGGTTTGTTAAAAGTAGGAAAAGAAAAACTTTACTAGTTTAAAAACAATTTCAAGATAATCGTGTCTATAATATTTAAAAAAGAAGACTTAGACACAGCCATTATCTGTGAATCCCTCATGGCTGCAACATTAATTAGTTTCAATAAAAAAATTGTTAGCCACTTAAATTACAGGCAGTGGGGTCTAATGATGAAGCATGTGAATAATTTAATAAAGATGTTTCAGGTATACCATGGTTTTGGTCTAAAACAGTGGACGGTTTTGCATTTTTTAATTGACCTAATTAGAATTTAATTCAAGTCCTCGTCCAGTACTGTGACTTATTACTTGTGATTTTATTATATTATTACTTTACTTTATTGCAATAATTTTTGCCATGCTCTTACTTAATAATAATGTGATTTAATTATGAATTCTTTTATTACTAGAATTATTAGTATTGATAATTAAAAGTATGAATTATTTTTAGTGACTAGAGAATAAAATAAAAAATAAAGATAAGATTAAAACTCATATATCAATGTCATTTTCTCGTAAAAGAAATTCAAATATTTAATACATTTTTCATCACCAATATAATAAAAAGACGTTATCAATTATTTCCACACTGGCACATTATTGAGTCACTACTAGCAAAATAGAAAAAGTTATCAAACAATACTTATATTAATACATTATAAAATATATTCCCTTCCAAACCATAAATGCACAGGTTTGAATGCAGGCAGGTAAAAAAAAATTACAAATTATAATTTTTTTTTGCTAACTAATAATAAGATATATTATTTATAAGTTATAAATCATACAAATATTTTCTTTACGCAGCGAAGTAAGGGTCTACTTAGTATATGATAAAATTTATATTAAATTATAATATTAACAAATCGTGAATAGTCTCCTATAATAAAATGCACAGTAAACTAGACCTAACTGAATTAACACATTTCACTTTTTTTTTTTTATGTGTGTACCATAGGGTCAAAGACCAAATCCATATGTACCAATTTTTTCCTTTCATGGGCTTTGAATAAGTTTCAAAAACAGCTCTTGGGCTGATATTAGACCAGCGTGTGTTTTGCTTTATATTGGGCGGTATGACCTGCGGAAAGAAATGGGGTAACGTTCTGTTCAACGGCCCAATAAACAAATGAAGGGCCGTAATCTATGGAAAACCTCTCAGACGTACGCCCAAAAAAGAAAAACTCCTCTAAGTTTATTAATTTAATATTCTAAATTTATTTTCACTTTTGGGATAAAGAGTGGTGTAGCAGCCAATAAAGATTGATCCAGAAAAACAGAAAGAGAGAAAGCACATGTCCTAGGGACATGGGTTCAGATATTACTACCAATGTGAAAATTTTATTAATGGGTAATTTATATACTTATTTTGATATAAAAGATAAGTCTTTTTTAATCATTTGACATATATTAAAAATTAATTATAACTCACTGAAAGCATTAAAATTTTTAAAAATTACCATATTTTTTCAATATTACCCTTAATTTAATTCATTAGATCTTAACACCTATCTTATTTACTATTCTCTCCATTTGATAAAATATATTTAATAAATAAGAATAAATTTGAAAATAAAAATTTAATACTACTTACATTTTGAAAAGTGACTTATAATAAAGACCTCCCAAAATCTTACAAAATAAGACCTCTTTAAGCAACCTGAGGGAGTACATCTATGTAAACATTTTTTAAGTTGTTAAGTCTACCCTAATCTTGATAAACCTCAAGGCCTACTTATCTAAAGATTTTTTAGATATACCATTGCCATGGTTTTGGTTTAAAACAGTGGATAGTCAGGCATGGCAATTTATAATTGGCTTGATTGCAATTTAATTTAACTCTTTATCCAATGTGGATTATTACATATGATTTTATTTTTTTTATGAGGCAAAAGGGTATATATCCCGAGCCAACAGCTAGAGATTATTTCCTTTGAGATATAAAGATTATTGAAATAAATTTTATCTCGCTTAATAATATTTTTTCCATACTTAGAGTCAAAAATTGAACCCTAGACAACAGGTTTAAGGAGACCTCATCTAACAACTATACGGATCTTGTTTGTTATTACTTGTGATTTTATAATATTATGACTCTAGTATCTTGCAATAATTTTTCCCATGCTCTTACTTCATACATGTAAATGTAAAATTAATTATTAATTACTAGAATTATTATTATTGAAAATTGATAGTATAAATTTTTTTAGTGACCAGAGAAAAAAGTTAAAAAAAATTCAGCTAATGTTGGACCTTTCATTGCTTATTATTTGGACTTATATTGGGCCGTTTGATCCATCAAAAGAAAATTAGGTTTTATCAATAATGAAGCATTGTTGTTGAAACAACGGCCGAATAATAAACAAATGAAGGGGATAAAATTAAAAACTGGTGGCGCATAAAGTAGTTGGGGGGTGATAAGATCCTACGATGAAGTCTCCGAATCTGTGAAAATTGCATTACCATGAGAGAGTACGTGTCAGAAAGATAAGCATGACGCGACATCGTATTTTTATGAATGAATAGAGGACCGACCTCAACAAACAATTCTAACTTACAGGTAAGCTACTACAACCACACGTGGTCCAATCACCTTCTTCCATGTGTTCATCTCTTCTAATCTTTTTGTGTGTGTGTAAAGTAGAGAATAATTTGTAAGATCTATTCACACTTTTTCTATAAATCTATTTATTTATTTTTATAAAGTTCATCTCTTGCCCCTCTTAAGCTAAACTCGAAGTTTGGTATGTGATTTTTTAAGTAGCAAGAAGCGTAATTATGAGATAACTATTAGTATACATAAAACCAATTATTACTAATTCCTACAATACTATAGATACATAGTACCATACAAATTTCAAGTTTTTCAGATTTTTGTAAAATAATTTCGTAAATGAAATGTGAAATCTCTACGTAATCATGCACCACCCATAAGCTTCATATATATTATTAGTATATTTTCAATATATGTGTATATAACTATTACATCGGTCTCCTTCCATTATTACTACTGTTATTATTGACAGTGAAATTTCAGTAAGGTAATTAAGACAAGCATTTAAGAGATAATAAAAAATTAATTATGTGATTAAATATATATATATTTGTAAAATGACAAACTGAGATCATGTGATCCAACTACAATACGAATTTGACTTTGATAGTCAAATGTAATTAATTTGAGCTAAGAATATAGTTATGGAAGGCACGAGCAGCGCCTCACTTGTATCTTCAAAAGGTGAATCCCAAAGGCTTATCTTTTGGCAGCAACGCATCTACTACGCACTCCTCCTCCTCCTCCTCATGAGCCTATTTAACGCCTCCCTCTACTTCTTCCTCTGTAAGCTGCCACCATTATTAACTAGGAGCAATATTTCAAGTTTCAAAATGCCTTCCCTTTTCCTCATGATGAAGCTCTTCCTCCTCCTTCTCCTCCTTCTGATCAATCCTCTTCCTCCTTCGGCCACCATTGGAACCGGCGTCGGAGTTTTCGCGAGCGCAACCAGACCCATATCGAAACCGAATGTTGCCAATTACCAGTACACGAACCTGAAGTTGAAGCCCAGGAAAGGCCATGAAAGTGCAAGAGAAAAAGGTGTGGAAGCTTGTTTACCGAAAGGGTTTCGACCTAAGTCTGCTCCTAGCAGATATATTAATAATCAACCTCTCGAATCAACCACTTGTTTCGCAGGAAAGGTTGTGAAGAATGCTCCTTGAAAATCATTGTACGTTTCTTAGCAAATCCTAGTTTGCATTCTATACGTAATACACACACATGCGCACACACACACACGCATGCATAATATTAATGTATAATGTATAATAATATAATATATATATATATATATCCTGGGTTTGGCCCATGTAATGTTTATATTGTATGCCCAGCTTTTTATACTGTTATTTAAGGATTATGGAAGAGAAAAACGAAGAGTACGAGCAGCAATTTTTATTATTAAAGTGTGAACTACGCGCTTTGGATGCTGTGTGGTTTATTAAAATTTTATTGGAAAAACAATAATTTGGTGAAAAAAATTGGGTTAGAGATCCACAGAAGTGGGTAGCCTTAACCGTAGGTGTGATAACAGGAAAGCCCGAAGGCTGTTCCCGTCCCTGTCAGGGGAGATGCCAACCATCTCTCCTTTCTAAGAACACAAACACAAACGTATTCTCCGAATATATAAAGACTTTATAATTGTTTCATCCCGTCGATGTGGGACTTAGGTGGGCTTTTACTTCATCCAAATTGGCCCAAAATCATTGGGCTAGCAATAATGAGAGGCCTGTAATGTCTCGGAACGGTAATAAACCCGTTTAGGAGGTAAGACCCTTTCCTGCAAAACGTGGACTGAAAGAGAAATAGATGGGCCCAACAGAGCCATCCTACAAAGTACTAAGCCAGCTTTGCCTGTGAAGCAACGGCAATATACCACGTTTCAGGCGATACACATATAATTCTGACTTATATTAAAAGAATAAAATTTTAAAAAAAATCATTATCGTGTTATTCTTTTGTTAATAAAATAATATATTAATTAATATTCATAAATTATTTATATTAATTTAAAAATTAAAAATATTGTCAGCCTTTGAATTAAAAAAATTATTTCCACATGATTTAAAATTTTTAGAAAAAATTATATATTTTTTGGGCCATAGAAAAATTATATAATTTGACTTCATCTTAAACAATACAATACTTTTTGGTTAGATCATGATGTTCTTCTTTAGTCACAATCAAGTACTAGTAATAATAGTAGTAAAAATTAAATCAATCGAAAACAAATAATAGTAGTAAAAAAATTAAACTAAATTAGGAATTTGTCCATAATATTAAATAAAATATTAACTAAATGACAGAATTCATTTCGGCCCAAATTCAAATTCACCAACTTCATCAAGAAAGAAATAATACTGCATAGCTTTACAAGCCCCCAAAACTCCAATTGATTATTTCTTGCTTTTAAAAGTCTATTCTATTATGTATAGATTTGTAATCTAACTTTATTATATTAGCTCCTTAGATACATATTGATATATATATATATATATGATCTTAGTAACAATAGTAAGTTAAGTTTTACTATATTCTCATATCAGATTTTTACCTCTTTCAAAAATATTGGTTGATATTTCATATATAACACTTTAGGACAAACTAACGTATTGATCCTTATAGTTTAAAATTTTCAAATTCATCTTTATACTTTGCTCAAGCTACACATTTAGTCCCTAAAATATCATAGAGTTTGTATAATGATCCCTGCATATTTATCAAGGGAAAAAGAAAAAAAATATCCCTACATTGCAGATTCTGTTCAAGACGTCATTGGTGGTGACTCTGTTTTGCGCATGTGTTCAATATAACCATTCGGTGGTTGTGAGTGGAGATCAACTAGAGGCATCCTGGTTTCAACA
Source organism: Adenanthera pavonina (assembly GCA_026686845.1). Classification (NCBI taxonomy): domain Eukaryota; kingdom Viridiplantae; phylum Streptophyta; class Magnoliopsida; order Fabales; family Fabaceae; genus Adenanthera; species Adenanthera pavonina. The sequence continues at coordinate 42,214,622 of JAIVEN010000001.1, read as the reverse complement.
AAACAAAGAACATATTTAAAACTTAATTTACAAATGAAAAAAATTAGGACAATTATTGAACCTCAGATTAATTAGCATATTAAATAGATATTAATTAACATAAATATGATTAATGTAAATTTGAAAATATTTTAAAATAAAATTAATTTATAATATTTTTTACTATAAAAATAATATTATTATAAAACTATTTTTTAAAAATAATAATAAATTAAATTAATTCTTTATTTCATATTAGCACTTGATTATCCTATAATCAAGCTTTTAATCATATGGGATGTTACAATAATTTACATTTTAAGGATCTTATTGACTTATGAAATGGTTTTGCTTTTGTTGTTGATTGTGGTTAGTATCAATTAGTTACTTATACATACCTACGTTGTGGTGTGTATTCTTCCAATTATAAGTTTCAAGTGAGTTCCACACTCACAAGATGTGTGATTCTTTCGGATGGGCATTGTGCTTTCTGATAATGGTGCATCTAATGATTTTATAAGATAATAATCATTGTCTCTTTTTACTTGTTATTTTAAGTACTTTGTGATTTGGAATTAACCCATGTTAATATTTAACAAAATGACTAAACTTCTTAAATTATGTTTTCCTTCTTTATCAATTTTATACTTATTTAATATATTTATATTAAATATATACTTTTAAATATAATTTTTAATAGTTGCTTTTCCAGGACTATTTCGTGCAATAACACTACAAAACTGCTACTTATTCCATATCTAAAATTTATTTATTTATTTTTGTTTTAATGAACACGCTCTGGTCGCACGCCGTACAAAAAATGAAAGATTCTAAGAGTCTAGAGTTCATTATTCATGTCGACAAACAAGAAGCAATCATAACCCTACAGGCATACAAATATTAGCTTATTCAATCGCATGGTCATAAATGACTGGCAGTCCCTTAATTTATTTATTACACAGAGCCCTTAATTTTGTCGCTGTATCCACTCTTGCCATCGTTGAACCTGTTCCAGATCATGACTCCGCCGTACTTAGGAGACCCCTTGATCTGAGGAAGAACCTGAGACGTCAGAATGTCCTCCGGAATAAACCCACCGTTCGTGGTTGCTTCCGGCGATGCCGGAACCCCCAAGAACACCTGGCCTGCTTGCACGGTGGTCCATTGCTTCCATGCACTCACAAGAACGTCAGTGTTTCCATTTGCATAATGGCATTCAGGGTTGTTATAGAACTGAACCCAAACATAATCAAACAAGCCAGTGTTGATGGCAGACTCCAAGTAAGTATCTGGGAAACGGCATTGGGGTGCCGCCGAGAGAATCACCTGCTGGTCTAATGCCTTAAGAGCTTTGGCTAGCTCGTCCCAATGCTGCACTGTACCGCTCTCGATGTCCAGGTCAATGCCGTCCAAAACGGCGTCGCCTAGCGGCCGTGTGCTGGACTGTCCTCGGAGGAAGTTGTTCCAGAGGTAGTTAGCAAGCTGGTTGGCCTCATCGGCAGAGTTGAGGTAGTAGCTTCCGGCGCCTCCACCAAGGGAGAGAAGCACTTTGATGCCTCTGTTTTGGCAATTCTTGATGTCAGCGCTTATGTCGGTCATTGGGTGGCCGGCGAGGTTCAGCTGCGGCGGTTGGCCATTGCCGAAGGTAGACAAGAAAGCTATGTTAACGAATTGGTAGTTTCCGGTGTTGCAGGCGTCAGCGAGGGTGCCTTCACGGCCGTCTTGGCCCCAGTAGGTGGCGATTCCGGCAGCTTCAGACCTGTCCAAGAAGGAAGAAACGAGCAAGAGAGGAAGCAACAAAAAAGAAACTTGTTTAACAGAAGCCATGTTTATCTGTATGAAATGAAGTGAATGCTTTGCTTTGGTGGTTTGATGGAGGGGGAGGAGGGTATTACTATTTATAGTGTTCGTGGTGATGCTATGGTGGACTTGATGACTAAATAAGTCGTTGCTCAAGTCAATATCAAAAAGAGACAGAAGCATATAATAATTTCATTGCATATTCTCGAATCTCAATAACGATTTTAAAGGTGAGCCTCTCTGTGATGAATGTGCGTTATTTTTTTTTAACATTTCAATGATGATGTTAAAAATATTGGTCTATTATGAATTTTGATTAATTAAGTAAATATATAAAAATTTCTTTATCATTTACCAACTTATATTAATATCAGTATTGAGTAGTATTAGGGGCTTCCATCCTTTAAGCAAGCACTAATACTGTGAGACAAATTAGTCCCTTTAATCACTTGACTATTTTGAAAATATTATTTTTTTAATTACTCATTTTGTTAAATCTTTAATTGTGAGGTTTACAAAGACAAAGTTATTATTAAACAATACTCCCTCCGTTATGAAATAGCCACTTTGGAAATAGAATTATGTATCAAGATTAAGAAAAATAATAAATATTTTAAAAATTAACAAAGTTTGATTATATTTTATTGTAATATTCTTATTAATTATAAAATACTCTTTAATATTTTTCTCTTCTTTCATTATTATTGAAGGATAAATTTGTTCAAATATAATTTGTGCACTCTTAAAAATGATAAGTGACAATTATTTTGAAATGGAGGGAGAAGTAACTTCAAAAAAGTATTAATGGTAATTTATTTTATATCCTTTATCTTAATTAATTTTCAAAAACAATAGTAAGTTAGAGCCAAGTATGCATGGGTGTAGGCAGTTATACTAAAAATCATATACAAAAGTCATCCACTTTTCTTGGCTATCCAAAGTAGGTGGTTTAGAACTGCCAAAAAAAGCTGAAAATACCACATAAAAACTCATTTCTGTAGTAGTAATGGGTGTGGCGATAATTAAGGATGAACAAAAATTGGGTATGACCAATTTGATAATCAATATCTGGTGCTTGATCTTTGTAAAGTTAAATTGAATTGGGTTAGCCCGGTACTTGAGACCGGGTTGATACAGTCCTTAAAAAATTTAAAAAATAAAGTAATCAATTAATGGCAAACAAAAAAAATATAGGTGAAGAATTGAAGATGATACAGTATTTTCATCATTAGATAATCGCATTTTTTGGATGGAGTTGCTAATGTATGGGATAAGATTTAAGGAGCCTCTGCTGCAACGTGTAAGGGCCCGTTTGGTTCTTCGTTTTGTAAAAGTAAGTTAAGATAAATGAAGTTTGTAAAAATGAAGTTTAGATAAAGTAAGTTTATTGGAAGTTATTATGTTTGGATATTCTTTTTGTAAAAGTAAGTTTTGACAAAAAATCTGTTTGGATGATAGGGGTTAAAAGTACTTTTAGATGTATGATATAGAGTAAATTTGTTTCTCCTTTTCCAAAACCCACATTTTGTTAACGGAAAAGTAACTTTTCTCCTCCTTTTCCAAAACCACAGTTTAACCCACTTTTCATTTTTCAAAAAGTCAGTTTGTGTTTCACATGTGTTTGGCCAAACACATCTTTTATAAAACCATGGTTGAAAACCATGGTTACGTTTTGTAAAAGATGAACCAAACAGACACTAAATGTTCAAAATCATGTTGTGAGGGGGTGGTTGATGATGAAAAAATAATGTAAATTGTTGATACTTTTTGTATATATATAATTTTTGTTACGAATACATCGTTTTTTCATAAGGAAAAAAAAAAAGGCTAACCACCAATGTCGACTTGCCATAAAGCTGCGCGTAATATGTGGGGAATAGTACGGATGGATTCTTCTACTGGGATTTAATTCAGACCACAAAGTCATCGTCCACACTTTCTGGTGATTCTCTTTCTCTTGTGTTCATCTAGAATTTTTTAGTTTCTCAGCAGCCACGTTCTCAAGTCAAGTCTAGAATTTTTTTAGTTTCTTAGCAGCCACGTTCTCAAGTCAAGTCAAGTCTAGAAATTTTCTTAAGCTTGTTTTAATTTGTTCTGAGTTTTGATGAATCATCATTGATATCAACATCAATAAAACTGTACTATTTATAATAAAAAGGGGAAATGTCAAAAAAGGACCTGTGGAGCAATACTAAAAGACTAACATGGATCATAAAATTTCAAAATAACTGAAAATGACCAAGGGTTCTTTAAGCAATACTAAAAGAATGGTCCCAACAAAAAAAAAGCAATACTAAAAGATAAAATTGCCCTTACTTAGTGCTGATTTCTCAAATTTTACAACTCAATAAAGAAATTTTTACAACTCATCTTTCATTTTTAATTACAATTAATTGTGCAAGAGAAATTATATGTGAGTTCTAGAAATTTAATATTGAGCTTCCAAATTTTATCATTTTGTAAATTTTCTGAACAGGTAAGTTTGCCTTTTAAAACTTTCAAACTACTTCTCTATCATTTTAGAACTTTATTATCTATATTTGTCATTATGTTACTCATAGGTCCTTTTTTGTGATTTCTCCTTGAAAAAAAATAATACCCTCCTTTGTTAGATGAATTATAATAATTAGTATTACTTTTGGTTTTTGAAAGTGATCCATTCATAGTACAAACCTAGAGTGCAAGAAACCTAACTCTAGTTCTATAACGACTAGACTAGATAAGATAATAACTTTATATTGTATTGGCCAATAAAAGTTGACCCAAGTGGTTAAAACTTAAGACTTAAGAGACCCGGATAGGACATACACTAGGTTGTGGATTTGAATTCCTTTTGACCACTAAAGTTTTGGAGGTAATCCTCAATAAAAAAAAAATCCCCTGTTCATATAACTGATTTTCGATTCTCTATTTTCAACAAAAAAAATATATTTTTTGAGTATATTCATCATTTCATGCATCACTAATTATTCATGCTTGATTTATTAGATTAGTTTTCATTTATCAGAAATTTTTAAGCGTTTCTATAATGTTATAGTATTGGTAATATCCTCAATAAAAATTTTATAGATTAGTTTACCAAAAAAAAAATTATAGTTCAAACAAAATAAAATTCGTACATGAATTAATAAATTAAAATTAAATTGCATAATTAAATCATAAATAAAATATAAATAGCACTTTAAAATTAGTACCTTGTGTTGGTTACGAACAACCTCATGTGATTTGGAAATTCTAGCTCACGATGCATAGTTGTAGAAGACTTTCATTTCGTAACAGAAGAAGCAAATACCTTTCAAATTGAACACTGGCAAAAAAAAAATACTCTCTTTTAGTCTGAAATATAAATTTTTTTTTAAAATATTTTTTTAGATCAAAATATAAATTCTCTTTTTAGGTAAAGTCAAAAGTATTAATAATTTCTTAATTTATTCTTATAATTAATTAGTTTATGAGAAAGAAAGTTATTTTAAAAATTATATTTATTAATGATAATATTAAAAAATAATATAAGAAAGTTATTTTAAAAATTATATTTATTAATGATAATACTAAAAAATAATATAAGTTTTTTGATAAATTTAAAAAGTTTAACTCTCTTTCTTATATGCACTTTGAGAACTTATATTTTGAATCAAATAGAGTATGTGTGTGTATATATATAAACAATGAACTATTCTTATTGGAATAATCATTACAACCACATTTATAAGATATCAAAACGGTGAAAGAGATAATTACTCATCATTATAAATGTCATTGATGTGTTGCTCATCATATAAGCCATGGTGAAAAATTAACCACATGCATTAGAAAACCCATGTAAAGGTTTGTTTTTTAAATCCTATTAATCACATGAGTATGTGGTTAATATCCGTTATAAATAGCATTGATTGGTCAATATCCGAAATATGGGAAAAAAAACATACCCCCTTTGCCCCAGTTTATAAAACTTTTTAAAAAAATTACACATTAAGGAAAGTTAATTAAAAGTTTTGATTTTGCCAAAAATAATTACTATTTTTCCAAAGACAATTTTCATAAAGTTTATTAATCTTTATTTTAAAGCGATATACTCCCTTCGGTCATATTTATAAGGGAAAAATTTTTTCTCTTTAATAGTCCTATTTATAAGGAGAAAATGAGAGTTAATATTGTATTAATTTCTTTTTATAAAAATTATCTTCTTTTATTAATACTATTGAAAGTCACGAGAAGGAATTGGGAGATAGAGAGATTAATTAAATAGAGGTAATTTTAGAAGAAATTAAAAATATAAGAGAAATTAATTATCTTTAATTAACTTTAATCCCCTTTTTAATACTCGTAAAATAGTTTTCTTTTATTATAAATGAAATTGAAGAGAGTAAGAGTCAGTTGTAAAGTGAATTTATGAAATAAATTGTTAAAAAAAATCATAAATGCTTCACTAAACATAATAAATGGTCTTATATTATGGAATAGAGAAAATTTTGTAAAGGGTCATATAAATTGAAACGACAACCTAAGAAAGGTTGGATTAGTGGCACGGGTGCAAGACTTGGGGTTCGAATCTTGAAGACACCCTTCTAGGGAGTGATTTGCCTGAATATCTGTTTTACCTCAAATTTGGATTAGTCATGGGTTCTGGTAACCCATGGACACCAGATGCTTCAGCGAAAAAAAAATGAAACAAGGAATAGTTTATGATTTGAAAATTTAAATAGAAATATAAACTTTTCTGTTGGCAGTAAATATTGCCAATTTTATTAAAACATTAATTAAAAAGCATTTAATATATATATATAAATAAATATATGTATGAGACCAACGGTGGGAATTTAAATTTGCAATGGATTTTAATGACAAATAATTGCCAATCATTTCAAGATCTTCAAATTGCTAACGTGGTCGAACTTAAAATTGCAATTAATGAGCACATTTATAACCAAGTTGACAACAGTCCACCATGAGTAATGACTAATGATACAATGGTATTACTCCTTTTACTTCAATAGCATGAAAGATAAAAGAAAAGTAGTTTTGATTACTTAAAGTTAATTAAATTATTTTATGTTTTAATTTTTTTAAAATTATTTATATTTAATTTAATACTTTCTCTAGTTCTTAATATAAGATTTTTTTAATCGAATTACGTGGATTAAGAATTAGAATTAAAATTAATTAACTACCTTAATTTCTTTAAAAATCTCAATATTTTTTTAAAATTATTCTTATTTAATCTCTTTCTCTTTCTCTTTGGATACATTAAATATGGACATTTTTTGGAATTGTATAATAAATACTACCTCGTATATTGTAAAGGGTCTTATATTTAGGATCATGACAAAAGATTCTATATATAGGACCGAAGATAGTATTAATTTGAATCACTAATATATTTAATATTTTTATATAATTAATTAAGGGTAATTTTTGAAAAAAAATTTAATACATCATTAATTCTTTTTTTTCCTTTATATTTAAAGCCATCAAAAAAAAAATTTTTTGTTACAAGAAGTATTTCTTAATATAAGAAATAAAAAACTAAAATAAAAATCAATAAAAATACTTAGAATTATTAAAATTTTCAAAAATACAAAATAGTTTCTAAAAAATATTTATTTAATATTAATAAATTTTATCATATGAGATACAATTAATAAGAAAAATTTTTAAACAGGAATATTTTAAAAAAATTATTAAATGTACCAAAAAAATCAACTCTTATATTTTTTACCAGAAAAATATAAGTAAAAAAAAAAAAGAGTTAGTGGTATAGAATATTTAATAATTTTTTAAAAGAATATTTTGAAATTTTAAAATATGGAGTTCGTATTTAGCAACATAGGTCCTAATCTTAGCCTCTTTGTACTAGTCATCAGAATGACACGGCCTCACAAAATTTGATGTGTGTAACTTCGCTTGTATAGGTATTGAGTGTGATGTAGATAAGGCCCTTACTCTATAAAAAGAGCAAGTTTGTAACTTGGAGGGGGAGAGAGTAGAATTATCCGATGATCCTCTTTTGTGAAATAAAATGCTCAGTTTTTAAATTTCTCTCTTCTTCTATTTGAATAACCCTTTTATTTTTTGGAGAATCTAAAGAAGTGAGATTTCTTTTTTGAAGGACATGAACACTCAGCTTTATCCTTGTATTTGATTTTTAGATCAGGGCGCTTGCAGACTTTATAAATATGAGCTTTATTCTTCAAAACACTTTTAACAAACTTTTGTTGCTCACATAATCGATCTAATGAAGCTAAAGTCATTTAGTAAATTTCTCCAAAAGATATTTGAGACATCTATCTATGAGGAGAATTAATTGACTTTTGTAATTCTAGCTGTAGCTCTTCCGGCAAAGAGGCAACAAAAACATGTCTGAGGTTGACATCATTTACTCCACCGAGCATATAATATATTTCAGACATTCTTTTAAAATGTCTTTGTAAATCAGCTTGCTCTAATGAACAACACTTCATTTCAAAGTATTCTTGCCTGGCTCTTTTATCAATAATGCCAAAATCTCCAATGAATTCCTGATGGAGAATTCCCAAAAACGTTAGGATATCACATTGGGCCATTTGGAGTTTTTGATATTCACTTAAACTGGTAAACCACTCTCTGAGATTTCTAGTTATTCATGAAAGAAAACTGATCAAAATATCATGACGGTTTGCATCAGGTTCATTCATTTGAACATCTATCCATGCTTCAAACTCATAATTTTTCTCTTCATCAATGATGAGGGAGATCATCAAATGTAAAATAAGGACCATTTGTTAGTCTATGAGAATGAGCTTGACTCCATGCACAGAGTTAGCAGGATCTTCAATGATGGGAATGGAAGATTCCTGTTGATCAGTTGCTGTAGGTTCAGGAGGATGAGGAGTAACCATAAACATGGGTGGTTCTTCATGGGATGAAAAGGTAGATTCTGACAATTCTGATTCAGAATTGTATTCTTCATCAGATATGCCATAATTAGTAGAAGGTTCAGACATATGATGAATAGTGGCTATGGATTTATCTTTCGAGAAAGATGAAGGTGGTTGCTGTTTTTTGGGTGATGATGGAGGGATTTTAATCTACAAAGGTTTCAGAGAAGGTATTGGTTATGACACATACGACGTTGAAGGAAGGGTGGCTTGAACTTGTTGGGTAAAGAATGGTGGAATTGGTGTTGGTTGAGCTTTTTGACTTGACTGTTTTCTGGCTTTTCGGAGTTGTTGGAAATTAGGTAATTCATCTGGAAAGGTTCTTTGGAAGACTAAGGATATGAAAGTAAGGAGGATACCATGGATGGTGAGTATAGGGGTGTTTGGTAAAAAGGGTCTTGGGGGTAAATTGGTGAGGGTTTGTGAATATCTACCTCAATCCTCTTCAATTCTTCTTTTACCTGTTTCAACTCCTGTTTCTTCTTGAAAAACTGAGGGCCAGTATATCTGGAATCAATATATTCTCTAAGCTCTTTATCCAGTTACTGAGCTTTAGCAGAATAATTGATATAAAAATTTTTCACTTGTTCATCAAGAGAGTCCAGACGGCTTGAAAAACCATCTGTTTTTATTATGGAGTTGTTCCAACCTGGTATTGATTATGTGGAGGACTTTATTTTGGCTCACTGAGTTTTCAGTATGCCAATTCAAAACTTCTTCAGACTGAGAGATATGTTTGGGACCTTAAGGAGTCATTTGTTCGGGTTGGACAAAAGGTCGGGAAGAGTATCTAGAGGTTTCATTAATCCGTCTTTCTAATGGAGGAAAATCTTGTTCATAAGTTGGTCGGATTGTAGCTATGCAAGGAAAAAAATTGTATTGGCTTTTCTGGAATGTGTTTGATTATATTATATTTTTTTTTCATTCTCAAATATAAATTTCATTTAATTAATTATGCATAAGAATCAATAAAAATACTTTTATTCATTAAATTTATAAAAAAATATATTATATTTTAATGGTATTTCTATTTAATACATTACATTTAAAATTTATTATCTCTCTTATATTTAATTATAAATAAGAGTAAAATAAGAAAAAAAAAACATTAATATTCTAGAAATTACCAAATAAAACTTATATTTTGGATAAAAATTTTTTTGAAAGATAACTTATATTTTAGACCGGAGGGAGTATAAGGGGTCATGGTCTCTCCCAACTCTTCTCCCACCAGCCTCTTTGTTTTTTTTTTAAATTTTTTTTGTTTTTAATTTTTAAATTTAGAAACAAAAAAAATTTACAATTATACCACGATAAAATTGTAGTGTTTTTATTTTTTTTCTTTAATTTAAATATTATGCAGTAAAAACAGCATCTTTACCATCATATAATTATATAATATGAGTAAAAAAGATATAAAATAGGACAAAATTACATAAATATATAACTGCATAATCCTCAAAAGACATATTATATCATCCAAAACTTTTAAAATTAAAAAAAAAGTAACTTTCCTGCAGGAGACACCGCCATCCATTATATATAGAGTGAACTCATGCCTTTCCAAATTTCCTAGACATGCAAGCAAAATTCGAATTTGTTGTGTTATTTTTTTTAGTAGTTTTGCCTTGGAGCTTGGAGTCTGAGTTCATCGGGCAAGAGCCGGGATATCTATTTTTTTTTTTGGCCACGTGATATTTCATTTTTCATTTAACCGACAACACTCATTCATACGTGAAGTTTCTCTAGAGTTTCAATTCCTTCGAAGTGCAGGTTCAACGGTCGATGGGCGTGCTTTAGAGCTTTTATTCGTCCTTAATTTTTTTTTTAATACATGCACATCCTTTCCGTATTATTAATATTACAATGATCTCTCCATAATTTTCAAATTATATACTTTAATCTAATTTTTAACTTTATTAAAATTATTTCATTAGAGATTTTAGAATACAATTTTTATCAATTAAAATTTATATTAAAATGACTTAAAATTATGAATATACTCTTATAATCTAAAATATCTAACTTCTATCACAATCAAATCCAAATAAATTTGAAATATTTATATAAAATTCATGATAATATTTTGTACTGATTTGAGTGTAAAAATATAACATATTTATTGAACAAATAATTAATTATATAAATGTTTGAATAAATGCATTTAAAAACATTAAATTATACATGAATAAAATTTGTAAATAAAAATATATCAAATTAATCAATATAGAACATAAAAAAAAATAAAGAAGCTCCATTGTTTACAAACCATGAATAGTATGGCTAATCTTACACTTTGTGTAAATGCACAAAAATCATTTTAATTGAAAGTTAAAATATTAATTTTTTTAAAAAAATATTGCTAAATAAATATTTATGTTAAAGAGGGGAGGGTTATTTTAGTAAAAAAAAATTAATTATGACGAGTTAACGATTTATTAATGATTGGATGGATGAAAATTAAGTCTAAAAAATAGAGGGAACATCTGTATAATAAACTTTTGATTTCATAAGATTAGTATAAGCTTTTTAAATAAAATAGAGGTTATTGTAATTAAGGCAAAACATAAGGAAGTTAAAAATTTTTTTAATAACATGCCTATATAAATAAATAAATAAAAAGTACTAATATATTACCAAGAATCTATAGCAAATAAGGACAACAAAATAAAGGAAGCAAAATGATACTAAAAATTGTCACACCCGTTTTTTTATTTTTCAAAAAACAAAAAATTAAAATAAATAGAGTAGCCAGCAAAATTTTAAAAGAGGAATTTTGGAAAGTATTTAAAAAAAATGATCTATAAAATAAAAAGTAGTTAGAAGTCGATAATGTTATGAGGAAGGTGTTAGGCAGCCAATAATTCATAAAAAAAACAATTATCTTAAGTTGAGTATAAAAAATTAATGTGACTTTAAAATTATTTTAATTATCTTTATAAAAAAATGTATAAAGAAAAGAAGAAAAATAAATGAGTGAATGAATTCATTTGCATAGGCGGATTTGACTTACAATAAAAGTTTAAGACCTACGTATTCTACAATAGGGATTAAAATTCATGTAATTTGGGTGTAAAAATTCATGTTAATGGGTTTGTGTTTTTTTTAAATAAAAATTATGTATATTTTTAATAAAATAATTTTGAATGATTTCTTTTATCATTTTCAAAAATCGAATTATACATATTATATATATATATATATGAAAAAACTATTTAGCTATTTATTTATTATTTATTGATAAAACCATGAAAATTCCTAAAATTCCACACGATAACCAACTGGCTTATTTATCTATAGAAACTCTAAAAACCTTATACAAGATAACTTGAAAATATATTATGGAAATATATTTTAAAAATTTTTTTATTCAAAATAGATGCAAAACTTTATCAAATTTGATGAAATCTTTATTATTTTTATTTCAAAAAATATTTTTAGAAAGAAAACGCATAATTTGATTAATATATTAATGAAAATATATCACAACACATAGTAAATTTATTAATCTAAATATTCATGAAGGTTCTAAAAGTTCATGTGATATGACTTTAAAGATAAACATTTGGCTCCATAAATTTAAGGAAAATTTTAATTTCTAAAATAAAAACAGTAAGATCCCTAAAATATTTTATATTAAAAAAAATACACATATAATTTAATTGATATACCCAAGAGCCCATGGCTAAACACAATAAATCAATATCTATAGAGGTTTCAAAAATCTCACATAATTATAAAAACTATGAATGAGGATGATATCAGATAGAATTGCAGTATTGTACGAACTTGTATGCATAACCAAATATTGTAATTTTTATCTCAATCCCATGATGCAAAAAGGGAAAATGCTTATTCTTATTTCTTTTTCAATATTTTCTGATATGCATACTGCACTCACAGCTTGTTCTTAGCACAAAATCACGGAGCAAGAGAACTTTGCAAAACAAGAGCAGCATTCCAATAACTTATACTCAAGTAACAATACCAATTAAGTTTGACATAAGGTTAAAATAAAATTACAAAAGGAGTATTTACACCAGTAGCATTGGTCTTCATGGTAAGCATTGGAAGGCTTATCTTTGAGGTCATGCCTTCAAATGCTGGTAGAAGAAAAAAGAGAACAAAAAAAAAAGGTTTTACAACAGCAGAAATATCCACAAGTCACATCCTCCCCACAAATTCTCCCCATCATCCCACTTTCAGATTTTATAATCAAGTGAAGCAAAATAAATAAAAGGGACTCACTTCCGTGCAGTTCACTGAAACCAAGTAGGAGAGATCTACAGTCATCATAATAGGACTAATCGAATAATATATATATATATATTATTGATCCAATTTTAGTTCCTTAAATTGATACAAATAAAGTCAGCATAGCCCAAATTGAGAGCGTCACAGGAAGGGTTGCACTATTACAATAAAGGGAGCCCCTCTTCTTGTCTCCTAGAATTCTCATAGCTCCATTTTCTTTGAAATGTAGGATAAGCCCATCTACTATCATCGATGTCATTGGACAAACTAGCTATATCTACCACCAAAATCAGTGTTGTATATGGGGATCTTGTTAGACCATCAACAACATTTGAACATCTCGAAAGAATATCACCAGCACGATCTTGATCATCTGTGTCAAAAAAGCCAATCAAAGCCAAAAGTTCTAACCAATCTAGCAATCACAATGACTAATAGCATAGAACCCAAAAGAAGCAAATTACTGGGCAAGTATCTACTAAGAAATGTATGAAAGCTTAGAACTGTTGAAGGTATATGCCAGACTTCTTCAAGAATTCCATCTAAATATGATCATGGCTGAATTGGAAACTTAATTGGGGAAGTCTCCACCACCCGAGATGCATGTGTAACATCTCTCACTCAAAACCTCTTCAACTGTCTTTCATGCTTTCCTAACACCACAGCTTTACGCGTCTGCCCAGCATCTTAAATTAATTTGGGTTTCATGACTCAGAAGAAATGGAAGAGTCCAATTGAAATGACAAGCCCAAACCTTCATCCAACAGTACCTTTGACTATTCGAACTTGAAGCACCCAACCCATTAGTAATATTATGCAGATTTTTGTTGGGCTGTACATGAGTTACTCGGCCCAAACAACGCCTGGGCTAGATTAATGCCACAAGTTTTCATAGGATTAGGAAAGGCTAACTAACATCAGATAGTTAGATTGAGTAACAAATGACTCAACACCCCTTAAATAAAGTATCAAATTTGAGTCTTGTAAATGAAAAAATTCACGTTAAGAAAGTTAGCCCTATTTGGGCCACACAATGATTAAATATAATTCAATCAAATAATTATATTAAAAAGGAATTAGGAAAGGCTAAAAGCCATGAGATGAGTCCAGAATACCAGATGTATACGTGAAAAAAAGTCATTGATGAACTAAAACTCCACAACAGGGAAGAACTCTAATCTTATAATAATTCTTAGATTCTCTGTGGATCTTTTGCATATTTATGTATGTGCCTTGATTTCTTTATAGTTTTTAGGTTAATATGCAAATCTATCCTTGAAATTTTCTCAATGTCACATTTGGTACCCTAAAGTATTTTTTGTCACAATATTACCCTAAACATTTTAAAATCGCATCAATGTTGCCACTACCCTAATAGAGACATTAAATGGCCATGCCATGTCAAAATAATTTGTCCGAGTAAGCAATTGATGTGGTGTCTTAGTTGGCAATTAAATAAAAAGATAAAAAAGCCCCTACTTTAAAAAATTCCACTACCCTCCTTTCTTCATTTTTCCCCATCTAACTTCCTCCTACCATGGCCATCAGCAGCCATTCCATGCCACCATCACGGCCACTACTAGTCCATCCTCTTTCCTCTATCCTCCTTCCTCCCTTCTTCCTCCCCTTTCAACACATCTAGTGTAAATAAAAAAACAATATAGCTTTAGCAAAATAGGAGAAATAAAGCAACAAATTAGAAATAAAAAAAAATCAGTGAATACAAAAACCACCAACGGTAACAATTACCATCAAAACTATGAACCAGCATTGTCAAAGGTTCAAAAAATTTCTAGAAATTGAACAATCCTTTGAATACAAAAATTGGCAATCCTTTCAAAGAAATCAAAGCCAGAAACAACAAATCACACCCCAGAAATCAAACCTAAAAACAGAAATAATAGAACTCAAACCGAAAATTTTTGAAAATATAAACCTAGTGTCAAAAATTTCAATCCACAAATTTTTTGACCCAAGAAATTTTTTAACTTGTTTGTTTGTGTTGGTCCATTGATTTCTCTCCTTCTCACAGCATCATCATCCAGCTCCACTAGTTGAACCCCTCACTATAATACATTTTTGTAGCCATTACTATTAGCCGCAATAGACAAGGAGCTTGGAGGAGTTGGAGCTCAGAGTAGGAAAGACGATGTGAGGGTAGAGCTTGGAATTGATCTAAGACAGATC
This sequence comes from Adenanthera pavonina, assembly GCA_026686845.1. Taxonomy (NCBI): domain Eukaryota; kingdom Viridiplantae; phylum Streptophyta; class Magnoliopsida; order Fabales; family Fabaceae; genus Adenanthera; species Adenanthera pavonina. The sequence goes on along the minus strand of JAIVEN010000001.1, from coordinate 42,199,485 downwards.
TGGAGGAGTTTTTTCGTCATCTCGTTGTGGGATGTTGCAATCATGCTCCATGGTCTGCCTATGGTTTGCAAACAGAAAAATTAGATGAAATCAACTGTGAGCTTTGCTAGCTATGGTTGTGAGAGCTTTGCCATTGTTCTGCTACTTCATTCAAACACTACTCGCTGTAGAATTAAGATGAACCGCTATGACTGCTTAGATTTGAGTGATTTATAATTTATTGTGCACAATTTATAACTCAATTGATTATCATTTACAATTAAACTTGCAAAAATTCACAACTCAATTATACTTATTGAAATCATGCCCAAGACGTTGCCAGAATCTCTAGAAAGACCTTGTCATTAGAGACCTCTTTTAAGAAAGAAGGAAGGGATATTTTGGGCATGTCATAATTCTTTTGAGATAAGGGCCTAGAGACTTCTATTTATAAAAGTTGGGTCTTTTACACTTTGTTTGATTCGTTTACATAGGGTCTAAGGGGATTAAATGAGTTTACATTATAGAGGTATACGCGTTTGGTTTGTCAATTATCATGTGATCAGGATTACGTGCATGAAACTATTTATGGCCTTTTATGTAAATAGTTTTATATTTAAAAACACATGTAATCCATATTACAAGGATGTAAATGCGATAAAAAGACATTATTACCCTTGTCACAATTTAAAATTATAACACATCTCCTTCTCCACCCTTTTCCATGTTCTCTCTCATCCACCTTTGTTCCTTTCATTTCCGTCACACCTCTGGTGACCTCCACCTTTGGCATCCTCTACCATCCATCCTCCAACTGAAACCATCACCTTCCCTGTCAACAATCCCACTATCACAAAGATTTCAAGTTACCCATCCTCTATTGTTGTAACTTCATCCCTCCTATGATGCATCATCCCACTATCCAAGTGGTCCATAAATCTTCTTCCTCAACAATCCTATCTTGTCGTCTGTCCTCCTTCTCAATTTTTGTCACCCCACCATCATGGATCTAATGCGTCCTCCATCTCCAAGCTTTGTCCTCCATCTCCATTTAGTCCCGACTTCTTCTTCATCAATGGATCTGATGCATTTTTCTCCATGCATCGTTCCTAGATCTTGGATGATCAGCCATGGTTGTTCCTAGATCTCCATCAATATATCTAAGTTTTTTTTTATTTAACTGGTGGGGGGGGAGGGGAGCGTTGGCCAATGAAGGAGGAACACAGTGATGGAGGAACATGGTGGTGATGTCTTTGCTACGGAAGGAAAATGGTGGAAAGGGAAGGGGATTGGTTTTGTGGATAGGGGTAAAAGGGACATTTCACATGTAATTTTATTTTTCTTTTATAAAAACTAAATGTCATTTCCTCATTCTTTTATATTATACCAAACAAACTCACATATATTTTATTTACATCCTTTCCTATTACATTCCTTCTCATTACATCCTCTGATTCCCATGTAATTGAACCAAACGAGATGTTAGCATATCTAATATGTTTGGATCCTTAAATACAAGGTATTAAAAATTAGATTGAACATTAAACCAATTAAGATAATGATTTAAGATTTAATGATTCAATTGTGGTTGAACCAAAATTAAATTGGTAGTAACAAAATTAATAATTTGTTAATTTATATGTTATATATATTATTAAGAACTATTGTTAATAAGTTTCATAACCTTATATTAAAACGTAAATAAGTTGATATCCATCCATAATTATATTTTGAACTTAAAATAGTCAACTAATAATCTATTTTTATATTGTTTGTTAAATAAACTTATCATTAGTAATAATTATGTATGATAATAATACTTATATAATATTATAATATGAAAAAATTATACAAAAAATAGTTTTATTTAATATTAAAATTAATGCTATTTTATTTTAAAAACTAAAATAATTTTTAAAAAATAAAAAAAAATATTATGATCGATTCTCTACTGGTTCATTATTAGATTAGCTGGCTTCCCAAGAGGGGGGTGAACTGGGAAGATTAAAAATTTTCTGCACAATATCAAGAAGGTGAAGAAAGCAATATATGATAATAAAACAGAGTATAAACAAATAACTGTAAAGGTGATAGTAAAGAGAAGAAGACTCAGAAAATTTATCCTGGTTCGGTCTCTCCACTTGACCTACGTCTAGTCCCCAAGTCACCACTTGAGATTTTTCCACTATTCTGCAAGAATTCAGTGGGTTTCTTGCAAATGCCTCAGTACAAAGATGTTGCTCTGTTTCTAGAGCTCACTCTATCTCTCTATGCACTCTTACAAAGTGCTCCCCAATCCCTTGTGATGTCCCCTCACAAGAAAATCTATCTTCTAGATGAAGATAAGATTGATTACAAAGATTAAACTCTCTTAAATAGAGTGAATATGAAAGTTGAAGTATAGAATATTGAAATGAGAGAGTAAGAAATTTTAAATAAAAGATTTGGCAGAGTTTCAGTATATTCTATGTTAAATTCGTTACCCACAACTTCAAATGATGTTATATTTATAGATTTATGTCTCAAATATCCGTTAGAGACCAAATCTATCCGTTGGAGAAGTTATCCAACGGTTACTCTGAAAAACTATCTGTTAACCAACCGCATTTAATGCTTCTGACATACTGAAATTCGAATTTCGATTGGTCAATAGACGAATTTCGCAGAAACCAAAGGTTAACAGCTTCAACGTTGAAAGCCCGAAGTTCGTCTGTCATGAAGTGAAATTCGAATTTTGATATTTGGAAAATGTTTCTGTGTTGTGACAAACAAATTTTCAAGTGGAAAGTTTTTCTGTTAAGTGTGAATAGTACTTTTAATTTGCTACAGTGACTTCGAAATTCGAATTTTGGAACCTCAAAATTCGTCTGTCCGTAGCTGGTCTGTAAGGCATTGTAGTTCATGTGATTCAAAGTTCAAATTTTCAAATATCAAAGTTCGTTTGTCAGAGAGACCTTTTTTCAGACTAACTTAAAAATTTGAATTTATAAATACTGTCATTCGTATGTCAACATATCAATTTAATAGACTCACAAGTTTAGTTTCTTAAATTCGAATTTTCAAGTCCAAAGTTCGTCTGTCAGTGAGCAATTTTGAAATCCAATCTAAACTTAGTTTCAGATGAACTTTGACATAATTTCAGACGAATTTCTTTAGTTTTCATAAGTTACATTTTGTCTGAAATTCGAATTTTCAAAACCCAAAGTTTTTCTATTGCTTAAAGCTTATTTCAGACACTTATCAAAATTCGAATTTTGCCAAGTCAAAATTCGTCTGTCAAAGAGACACCTCTTCAGACTTGTTCAGTTTCAGTATGAAATTCGAATTTCCAATGCCAAAGTTCGAACTTTCACTATGACAGATTGGTATTAGCTTTTCAAACTTCGTCTATTGGTGGATGTTTTTCAAATATTCCATGATTTAACATAGAATCAATGTTTTAAAACATCTTTTCACCAAATCAAAGTCTTGTACTCAAATAAAACACTAGTAAACATCCTATATTAAACTTTGCACAGATTCTTCAGAATTTCTTCACTTGAATTCTTTTGGACACTTTTGATATCTTTATTCCAAGCTCTTGAGTGTTGATTTGGAATTATCAAAACTCTGGGTTCAACATTCATTACCAGTTTGCACTAGTTCACCGCCGGTTTGACCAATTCTCACTAGTTTTGGAACCCTTCGGTTCTTTTATTCATCTGAACAAGACCTGGTACTAGCTCATAATTTAACCAGTCGAGCCGGCTAGCTTTGTCCAATTTCTCATACACTGTTTAAATGTCATCATCAATTATATCAATGTAAATGAGATGACACTATAGATTAGCTAAATAATGCAGGCTAAGCTTTGGGGCTGCATGCGATAGATTTTTCACCCCTTTTTTTGCACATTTTTCCTGCCATTGTTCGAGCTGCATGTAGGCTGCCTTCTGGTTGCCTTCCCCCATATTCTGATTGCGTCCGAATTCCCTCCATTATAAATCTTGATTGTCCCTTTAATTTGCTAATTAGACCCTTCCAAAAGAACTCCAATGAGTGCACAAGCTTTGGCACTCCTAATTGATTTGTCATTCCCTAGAGTAGTCAGATATGCTCAGCACAAATTCTCCCCCAAAAAAAAGGTAATTCTTCATTCTCATACGGACAAATTTTTCGTATTCGACTCACAAAAATTTTTTTCTATCTAAATCATACTATTTCTGAGATAACTTTTGGGAAATAGACAAGTATTAATCAGAATATATATGTTACAAATATATATTAGAAATATAAGATATAATTATTAATATATCAATATATATAATAAAATCTATAAAAAGACATACTATTTATTAACCATAAATAGTGTAATTTATAGATTTTGTGAAATGCAAATGACTCACTTGTCCATCGCATCCAAAAATAGAATAACTCTCTCTTTCTTCATTGGGGTGAGTGAGTTATTAAATGTGGGATCCAATTTATTTTTTCATATTTTTAAGAATTTGTAGCGTGTACATGTTTAAATCAAATTTTGATGACTAAAAATTATAAATTATAAATATTAAAATAGTGCAAAAAGTTAAATAAATTGAAAGTATTTAAATTTTATTTTTTCAGAGTTTAAATTTGATATAAACAATACAAATTAATATATAAATAGAGAATAAATAAATTAGTTTTCCACTTTTCGGTGCATTGTATACTTTTATTTTTATCAAATCATGCTATTCACAGATCAGAACCTTACATACCATATCGGCATATCCTTTTTGGCCAATCAAACCTTATTTTGAAACTGACATTTGGTTTTAAAATGTTGTTTGAACCATTTACAATTGTCATTTTCTAAACTCCATTTTAGCTAAAATTCAACGGACTCCACACTTTAGGATAGCTTCGTATATTTATTGGGAATTAAATTTTCGAGCAGAAAATTTATATGTTACTTGCTTGTTTCATTTTTATTTTTTTGAAAATTTCAAACTATTCTTTAAAATGAATAAATAAATTACATTTTAATATTAAAAATATAAATATAATTTCTATTAACGAGACAAATTAAAAAGTTAAGAATATTTTTTAAAAAATATGATAATTTACTTAGAAAGTAGAACTTTCTTAATACTTGATTAGAATGTAAAACTTTTTAAATTAAGCTAAATGTCTAAAAAAAATTACATTTTTTTCTTACAAATTAAGCCAAATGTCCCAAAAAAATTACTTTTTTTTTTTTTAAATCAGGTAATGCTAATTAATTTATTTTTCAAAAACTTTAATTTTTCATTCTTCCTTCTTCCATATATTAGGCACCCCTTTGCTTTTTGAATTGGAGAACATGGGTTGGAGCATTTAATGCTCAACAATGCCCCTACTTTTTTTCTCTTCATTTATGATTCTCCTCCCTCCATCTTCCTATTCCTAGATGCTGCCTTCCCTTCAAAGTTGGTCCTCTTTAACTTCTCTTTAGAGTTGCTTGACGTGGCCTTTTACTGACCCTCATCTTGGGACCATCAGCATCCTTCGTGTGTGTGTGTCCCTTGACGAGTGGCCGGCAGCCACTCTCGACCTCTCCTGTCTCCTCTCTTTCTCTCGACGTCAAGTTGTTTTGAGTGTATTTCTTTAAACCAGTCATGTAATTTATTTAAATATATTTATTTAAATTATGAATATTGATACTCAATTTATAATTAATTTAGTGTATATTTTATTTTGTAACTTTTGTTTAGTGAAATTTTAAAATGAGTTTTTCATTGATAATTAAAATTATTTTTGTCATAAAAACACATGTAACTTAATTCGTTGTATAATATTATATTATAAAATTTATATTATTTTTAGTAATTATACATTTAAAGACACTTTTAAGTTTTATTATTCAAATAAGTTTTCACTTGTTAAACTTATTTTTATAAAGAATGCATCCCAACAAAGATTATTTTTTCTAGTCTAAAATATAAGATATTTTTTATAATTTTTCTTTGGTTTATAATAGAATGTGTTATGTAATTTTTAGTAGTAATTTACCTTTTTTATCCCTATTTGTTAATGACTAATCTTATAATTTGTAATAAAAAAGTGAAAACAACTTTAATTATTAATAATTAATAAGGGTAAACACTTAAGATATTGGGTTTTCTTTTTTAAGTTTAAAAATACAACCAACTTTTTCTGAATATGCGTGAAGTAGTTAGACACATCTTATATTTTGGATCAAAGGAAGTATCTTATAAAAAACAGTTGTTTTTATCCAAACTTCTCTTTGTAAACTTAAATTTATATCTTGGAAAAAAAACTTAAATTTATATCATGTTATCTCTGGAACAATGTGTGAATATTTTTATTCATCATCATCATTAATTTGTGTGAGTTTGAAAACTCAAGTCATAGATGATAGATACAGTGGTCGACGCACCTACCTTATAGGGTGTGGTTCTGCCCCTAGACGGATGAGTTATAACATAAGATTTGAATCACATATGCACGTTGAAGCAACCCTTATGCCTTGTTTGGTTTGCAGGAAATGAGATTTGAGAAAGGGAAATGGAAATGAAATTGGATTTCATGTGATGACATATTGATGCCCCGTTTGGTTCCCATAAGTGTTTTTGTAGAAAGTAGAAGTGAAAATAGAAGTGGAAGAAAAAATGGAAGTGGAAGTGGGTTCTAAAAATGTGTTTAGTATGTCAATAGAAGTATGATATTAATTTTATTATATATATGCATTTATATTATGAAATGACCAAAATACCTATCAAATTAAAATAAAAAAAAAAAAGAACCTATCCTTCATGTCTTGTAACTACCATGGATGAGCAGAACCACCACCACCATGAACCAAAGTCTTCCACCTCCAAACCATGTACCACCATCTTCCACCGCCAGAAACCACCATGGAGGAACCTAGAAATAACCATTTTCAAACTTAAAAAACTACCATTTTCAAACATCATACCACCATCGTTGGTAAAAACAAAAATCAGACCACTACTTAGAAAAGAGCCACCATTGGAGACACAAATTCAAGAATTGAAAACAGAAATTAAAAAAAATGAAGGTGAGAAGAAGATAGAAGGTGAGGAAATCAAAGGTCTCAAAAGTAGATCCAAACTTCGAAGCCCAAAGATTGAACACGGAGGTAGAGATTGTAGAAGTAAATCCAAGTTTCAAAGGTCACCGACAAACCTCTATTATCTCTATTGTTGGTGACAATGACAAAGATAGACATCAAGGTAGGGGGTTGTTGTCGAAGGTTGATGATGCTGACGATGAAAATGGTTGTTGAATGCTTGGATGACGCCGATGATGAAGGGACAGACATTTCCATCTGATGCATGGATGACGCCGATAGTTGCTGATGGTGAAGGTATGAAGGCCACCATCACAGGAGAGGGTATAGGTCTGAGGGGAAGATGAGGGTAAAATGGTCATCAAAAATGGGTTCCATGGAAATGACGAGACTTCCATAGGGGGTAGGATAGAAGCCAGTTTTGGGCATTTTGAGTGAAATGGGTTCCTCCACACCAAACGTTCCAAATTTAGGCTTTCCTTTCCATTTCCACTTCCCTACCTAACACTTCTTGCCAACCAAACATAGTGTGACGGAAGTTCCATCAAATTGCTTTGAATTGGTTTCTCTGCCTATATGCATAGAAATGGGAACATTTCCAGGGCAGCAAAATTTTTTACTAATTTTACCCTCAATCATTTGCTCCTCCCCTCTCTCTTCAATTTGTAACATCCATAAATTTTCATATATGATTTTTAATATGGTTTATATTTAGAATATGATGAGTGAAGATATACACTGAATAAAGATATATAATGAATTATAGTTTCAATAAGTTACATTAAATTTTGATGAGTATACACTGAATAGAGGTATACAATGAATATTGATTTCAATAAGTTACATTGAATTTCAATGAGTATACAGTGAATTGAGGTATACAATAAATATTGGTTTCAATAAGTTACATCGAATTTTGATGAGCATACACTGAATGGAGGTATACAATGAATATTGGTTTTAATAAGTTACATTGAATTCTGATGAGTATACACTGAATGAAGGTATATAATGAATAGTGGTTTCAATAAGTTACATTGAGTTTTGATGAGTATACATTGAATGAAGGTATACAATGAATTACATTGAATTATGATGAGTATACACTGAATGAGGGTATACAATGAATTGATGTCACTTGCTCGTCAAGATATCAATACTATAAATACCCCTCTCATTTCTTCATTTCAGCACATCACTAGTTGAGAGTAAGAGTTGGGAGTAAGTGAGAGAAAAAGAAAGCCAAGGGAGAGAAAGAGAGTGTGAGTGAAAGAGAAGGAAAAGAAAGGAATGTTAGCTTCAAGTAAGGTACTTAAAAAATTCAAGAAGGAAGGCAAGCTGCTTAGCTCATGATACTTTTCGATCGAGGTAGTATATTATTTATTTCACGCATTTTCTGTGAATTAATTATGGATATTATGTGATATTATTGGAAGAATTGTTTCAATATAAATGTTTTGAAATGCTATGGATGTCTAGTATTAAGAGGAGACTCTACTGAAATTTTTATAGATGCATGAAATCATGTGATATCTGGGCGCTGACGAGGGTGGGGAGTGATCATCGATACAAGAAAAGTAGGGGTCAGATAAAGTGATAAGGCACGGACAAGGAGCAGCTCCTGGCAGGCTTCTTGGTTTGTGGGGACAGTCGCCAATCCCAAATAGCGGCTGGACGTTACAGTTGGTATCAGAGCCCAGCCTTTCTCAGTGCGGTATGGTTCAGGGACGAACCAAGTGGAAGCTGGTGGGCATGTAACATCCAGGCCCTAACGAGGGTGGGGAGTGATCGCTGGTGCAAGAAAAGTAGGGGTCAGATAAAGTGATAAGGCACGGACAAGGAGCAGCTCCTAGCAGGCTTCTAAGCGGGAGGGGCACATGAATGAATCGAATATATACCAGAACGAGAGGGATCCAGAGACTGTATAGGTATGGGACTATACGGTTAAGGATAGCTTAAAGGAATTGATAGGTACTACCTATACTAATAAGGTGCACCTACCTTTTCGGTAGCTTATACCTTAAGAACTCCTCAGTTAAGTATGCTTGACTTAGAGTAATTCTAGAATGGGTGACCTCCTGGGAATGAGGTGTGTGAGTGAGAACAAAGCACACCGAAAGAGCTTGTGTTGGTTTGTGGGGACAGTCGTCAATCTCAAATAGCGGCTGGATGTTACACGATTTCTCTTCTGTTGATGCCACGACAAGTTCGATGGCATGATGCTCCTCCACGGCAGTGATGACGTCCTCCTCTAGCAACGGCGTGATGCACCACCGGCAATGGTGTGCTTCTCAACCCAAATTGTTCTTGGTTTAAGAATTGCTGGTCTTCGATTTGTCTTTAAAATCTTCCTCTGACAACGGCAGACTACTCGGCAATGTGTGATGCTTGAGGATGGCATGGTGCTCCTCTAATCACGTTTTTCTCGATCTCTCTTCTCAACCCAAATTGTTCGTGGCTCATACATTCTTGGTCTTCGATTTGTCTTCTTCATCTTCCTCCAGCAACGGCGTGGTATGGTGATGGTACTATAATGCTTGAGTGACCCAAATCGTTTATGGCTGTTGTTGAATAAAGAGTTTTGATGATTCCAAACTAACATCCAAAAGCTTGGATTGAAGATATCAAAGGAGATCAAAGTGCTTCAAGTGAAGAATTTCTGAGTATTAGCTGCTAGATCTTCAGTAGGATCTTTTGTTATGTTCAAATGAGGGTAAAAGTTTTTGATTTTAAGAAAAGATGTTTTTAAACCTTGATTGTGTGTTAAATCTTGACTTATTTGAAAAATACCCACAAACAGACGAAGTTTGAAAATTTAAAATGAACTGTCATATTGGAAATTCGAACTTTGCCTTTGGAAATTCGAATTTCGAGTCAAAACTGAATAAGTCTAAAGAGTTGTCTCTCTGTCAGACGAATTTTGATTATCCAAAATTCAAATTTCTATCAAAGACTGAAAGAAGCTTTTCACTGACAGACGAACTTCACATCCTCAAAATTCGAATTTCAGATAAAATGCAGTTTGTGAAAACCAAAGAAATTCGTCTGACATAATGTTGAAGCTCATCTGAAATCAAGATGAAATTGAGTTTGAAAAATGATCTCTGACAGACGAACTTTGACTTTCCAACCTTCGAATTTTCATATAAGTCTGAAAGGAGCTTCTTTGAAACAAACGAACTTTGAGTCTTCAAAATTCAAATTTCAGACAAATCACAACTTATGAAAATGGAAGAAATTCGTCTGAAACAATGTTAAAGTTCATCTGAGATCAAGAATAATTTAAGTTTCAAAACTGCTTTCTGTCAGACGAACTTTCAACATTAAAATTCGAATTTCAGAAGCTAAGTTTGTGAGTCTGTTGGAATGAAATATTGACATACGAATGACAAAGCTTTGTAACTTCGAATGTTGAAGTTAGTCTGAAAAGAATCTCTCTGACAGATAAACTTCACTACTTCAAAGTTCGAATTTCGAAGAAAATGAACTACTGTGCCTCTTTGAACGTTCTACAGACAGACGAATTTTGGGCTTCCAAAATTTGAATTTCGAAGGCACTGTAGAAAATTGAAAACACTGTTCACACTTAACCAAAAAACTTTCCTCTTGAAAATTCGTATGTCACATTGTGAAAATGTTTTGTAAGTTTCAAAATTCGAATTTCACTTCATGAACAGATGAACTTCGTGCTGTAACGTTGAAAGCTTTAACCTTCGGTTCCTTCGAAATTCGTCTATTGGTCAACCAAAATTCGAATTTCAGTATGTCAGAAACATTAAATGCGGTTGGTAAACGGATAGTTTTTCAGAGTAACCGTTGGATAACTTTCCCAACGGATAGATTTTGTCTCTAACGGACATTTGAGACCTAAATCTATAAATATAACATCATTTGAAGTTGTGGGTAACAAATAAAACTTGTATATACTGAATCTCTGCCAAATCAATTTCTTGAAAAAGCTTTTACCCTCTTAACTTCAATATCTATACTTCAACTTTCATATCTACTCTATTCAAGAGAGTTATATCTTTGTAAACAATCTACTCTTCATCTGGAAGATAAATTTACTTGTGAGGGGAAATCACAAGGGGATTGGGGAGCACATTGTAGAAGTGCTTAGAGAGATTGAGAAAGCTCCAGAAACAGAGCATACTCATTGTACTGTGGCATTAGCAAGAAGCCCGTTAAATTCTTGTTGTATAGTGGAAAAATCCCAAAAGTTACCTTGAGGACTGGACGTAGGTTAAGTGGATAGACCGAACCAGGATAAATTACTGAGTCTTCTACTTCCTATCTTTACTTTTCATCTTGCTCTGTTTTATACGTTGCTTCCATTACACTGTGTTATCTTCACCCATTTCACTTTGTGCAGAAAAATTTCAATCTTCCCAATTCACCCCCATCTTGTGAAGTCAGCCTTACTAACAAGTAGTATCAGAGCCCGGATTCCCATTCAAAGGATCTCACAGTTCGGGAATTAAGATGGCTGGCTTTGGAGAAAGCATACTTCCTGAAGGGAACAACACTAATAGACCACCAGGTTTCAGTGGAGAACATTATGGGTACTGGAAGATGAGGATGCAGATTTACTTCCAATCAATTGATCTTGATATATGGTCAGTCATTGAGAAAGGAGATTTCATCCCAATGACTCTAACTGAAGATGGAAGACACAAAGAGAAGTTAGAAGCAGAGTGGAATGAGGAAGACAGTAGGAGAGTCCTGCTAAATTTCAAAGCAAAGCATTGTTTAGTCAGTGCCCTGAATCAGGACGAATTCTACAGAGTCTCACAATGCTCCACTGCAAAAGGGATGTGGGACACTCTACAGATTGCACATGAAGGAACAACTGGGGTCAGGGAAAACAGACTGAACACATGCATTAGAGAGTATGAAAGCTTCAGAATGGCTGAAGGAGAAACTGTAAAGGAGCTCCAAAAGAGATTCACTCTCATTGTGAATCAATTGAAGAGCCTGGGAAAGGAATACACTCAGTCTGAAAAAGTAAGAAAGATACTCAGAGCTCTCCCTCTGGAATGGCAGCCCAAGGTGACAGCAATAGAGGAAGCCAGAGGAGAATCAATGGCCTCTGTCACAGCTCTCTTTAGCAGCCTTGAGGAGTATGAAGGAAAAATCAAAGCTCTCAAGGAAGCTGGGCTGGACAGAAAGAAGAAAGGCCTTGCCCTCAAAGCTGCTGATAAAAAGGAAGAAGAATCTGACGAAGGAGATGAGCTGGATGAAGAAACTCTGGCTATGATGGTTAGAAAATTCGGAAGATTCTACAACAAGAAGAAGAACAAGAAATTCTTCAAGAAGGGAGCAGCTGGTGAAAGCAAGAGAGAGGAAAAAGAGCCTGTGACTTGCTATGAATGCAAGAAGCAGGGACACATCAAATGAGATTGTCCTCAATTCCTCAAAAAGCAAGAAAAGGATAAGAAAGCTGCTGACAAAGGGAAGAAGAAGAAAGCCTACATCTCATCAATATGGGGCAACAGCTCAGATGAGGAGGAAGAGGATGAGGATGAGATTGCCAACATCTGCCTGATGGCACTTGCTTCTGAAGAAGCCGAACCCTCATGCAGCAGTGATCAGGAGGAAGAGGTATATGAATCTGAACCTTCCTATTCTGAGCTACTTGATGCATTTCATGAGCTTCATGATGAGTTTATTAAAGTTGTTAAAGAACTAAAACTAGCAAAGAGAAAGATTAATAAACTGGAATCTCAAAGCAACATTTCTGAAATCACCTATCTACCTACTGCTAAATCTGTTTGCTGTACTTCATGCATTGAACTCAAGCAAACTAATGATTACTTAGTAAAAAGCATGTCTAGGCTCACTAGAGGAAAAGATATGTTGTTTGCTTTGATGGGGAGCCAAAGAATATCACAAGGAAAAGCTGGTCTTGGCTATGATCCATGTGCTGTCAAGGAAAAGATTAGGAAGAAAAACCAGAATGCATACATGAGACATTTTATGCATGCCGAGAGCAACAGAAAGAAAGATCACATGTCATCTTGCATTGAAACATATAATCAATCAAAGCATTCAAGACAAAAGTATTATCTGCATTGTTTTCTTCCTACCACTCAATCTAGCAGTCCCTTCACTACCTGTCATTTCTGTAACAAAAAGGGACATATTTCCAGTTCTTGTGCATTGAAAAAAAATGGACTTGGCAGGAAACTTGAATGGGCTCCCAAAGTTGCATCTGCATCTAGAAAAAAATCTATTGACCAAAAAGGACCCAAGCAAATTTGGGTACCTAAAAGGAAAACATAAACATTGTTTTGCAAGTCTGTCTCAAAGCTAAGAAAAGCAACAAATGGTATATGGACAGTGCCTGCTCAAGTCACATGACTGGTGATAAGGAGAAGTTCATCACCCTTAGAGACAAGAAAGGAGGAAAGGTGACCTTTGGAGGTGATCAATATGGCAAAATTGTTGGCATTGGCATTGTGGGCAAAAATCCGGAAATATCCATTGAAAAGGTGCTATTTGTGATTGGCCTCAACCACAATTTGCTGAGCGTGAGTCAGACCTGTGATAAAGGAAATTGGGTGCTGTTTGACTCAAAATTTTGCCTGATCATCAGAAAAAGTGATTACAAAGTAATCCTCAAAGCTCAAAGGGATGATAATTGTTATACTATTAATCTTGATGAACTTCCTCCCTTGGATTCTGTATGTCTAATTAGCCAGGATAATGATAGTTGGTTATGGCATAGGAGATTAGCTCATGTTAACATGAATCAATTGTCTAAACTGATCAAGAATGAGCTAGTAACTGGCCTACCAAAAATATCTTTTGAAAAGGACAAAGAATATGATGCATGCATAAGAGGGAAACAAAATAAATCATCTTTTAAATCTAAAAATGTAGTTACCACAACTAGACCACTTGAATTGCTGTATATGGACTTAATTGGACCATCTAGGGTGAAAAGTCTTGGTGGTAACCTGTATGTGCTTGTAATTGTAGATGACTATTCTAGATTCACTTGGACATTATTTCTTTCCTCTAAAAGTGATACATTTGATGCATTTGTAACCTTAGCTAAGAAAGTGCAAAATGAGAAAGGTATTTCTATTGTGTCAATCAGGTCAGATCATGGAGGAGAGTTCGAAAATGCATACTTCCTGGAATACTGCAGTGAGTATGAGATTGATCACAACTTCTCAGCTCCAAGGACCCCTCAACAGAATGGGGTAGTAGAAAGGAAGAACAGAACTATTGGAGAAATGGCCAGAGCTATGCTGAATGAAAAGGAACTCTCTCAAGTATTTTGGACTGATGCAGTAAATACAGCAAGCTACATCATAAATAGAGCTTACATCAGACCAATCCTTGGGAAGACTCCATACGAGCTTTACAAGGGAAGAAAGCCAAATCTGTCCCATTTCCATGTGTTCGGATGCAAATGCTTCATTCACAACAATGGGAAAGAAAATCTGGGTAAATTTGATGCCAAATCCGATGAAGGTATATTTCTGGGCTATTCTAGTAGGAGTAAGGCATATAGAGTTTATATTAAAAGATCAAATGTGGTAGAAGAATCTGTGCATGTGGTTTTCATTGAAAATGAAACTGTTTCAAAACATGTTACCAATGAGGATGATCTTGCTTTTAACTTTGAAAAACTGGGCATTTCTGATAAAAGTAAAACTGAACCTCCAAAGATATCTGAATCTGTTAACACAGAGGAAGATATCCAGGAGCAAGAGTTTGATGAAGAAATTAATGAAGAAACATCTCAAGAACTCCCTAGAGCTTGGAGATATCAAAGGAATCATCATGTTGATAAAGTAATAGGAAATGTTCAAGAGAGAGTCAAAACCAGAAAACAGTTAAGGGATCAAATGCTCAACTGCACTTTTATTTCTCAAATTGAACCTAAATGTGCTGAAGAAGCCTTAACTGATGATTACTGGATTTTAACTATGCAAGATGAACTAAATTAGTTTGAAAGAAATCATGTTTGGGATTTAGTGCCTAGGCCCAAAAATCATCCTGTCATTGGTACCAAATGAGTTTTTAGAAATAAACTTGATGAATCTGGAACAATAATAAGAAACAAGGCTAGATTGGTTGCTAAAGGGTATAATCAGGAAGAAGGTATTGATTTTGAAGAAACCTTTGCACCAGTAGCTAGATTAGAAGCTATAAGAATACTGCTAGCATATGCATGCATGAAAAATATTTTACTATATCAATGGATGTAAAGAGTGCCTTTCTAAATGGATATATCATGGAAGAAGTTTATGTAGATCAACCTCCAGGTTTTGAGGATTCTACAAAACTAAACCATATTTATAAACTGAAGAAAGCTCTTTATGGTTTAAAACAAGCCCCTAGAGCATGGTATGAGAGACTGCGCAATTTTCTAATTGAAAAGGGGTTCAATAAAGGCAAAGTTGACACAACTTTATTCACTAAGAAAGAAAATAAAGATTTACTAATTGTTCAAATCTATGTTGATGATATTATTTTCGGTGCTACTAATGAAAATCTTTGCAAGAAATTTTCTGAGTTAATGCAGGGAGAATTCGAGATGTCCATGATGGGTGAACTTAACTTCTTCCTTGGACTGCAAATCAGACAGCTTGATGATGGTATCTTTCTCAGTCAATCCAAGTATCTAAAGGAGCTGCTAAAGAAGTTTGGAATGGAGAATGCCAAGCCAATGGGAACACCTATGGCTACTGCAACCAAACTAGACATGGATGAGAATGGGAAGATATTTGACATTACTCAGTACAAGAGAATGATTGGATCCCTGCTGTACTTAACTGCCAGCAGACCTGACATTATGTTCAGTGTCTGTATGTGTGCCAGGTTCCAATCATGTCCCAAGGAAACCCATGCAATAGCTGTGAAGAGAATTTTCAGATATCTTATTGGAACATCACAGATGGGTCTCTGGTATCCAAAGGGCAATGGAGAAGATCTCAAAGGATACACTGATAGTGATTTTGCAGGATCCAAAACTGACAGAAAAAGCACAAGTGGAACTTGTCAGTTTCTTGGAGGATCCCTGGTTTCATGGTTCAGCAAAAAGCAAAACAGTGTGGTCCTATCCACTGCAGAAGCTGAATATGTTGCAGCTGGAAGCTGTTGTGCCCAAGTCATCTGGATGAAGCAGCAACTTGAAGATCTTGAGGTTAAAATGAAAGAGATACCAATCATGTGTGACAACCAAAGTGTCATAAACATCACCAAGAATCCCGTCATGCATTTAAGGACGAAACATATTGAAGTTAGGCACCACTTCATAAGGGTTCATGTTTTGAAAGGAGAAGTTAAGCTAGAGTACATCCCAACAGAGAATCAAGTTGCTGATATACTCACAAAGCCTCTATCAGAAGACAGGTATTGCAAAATAAGGAGAGAATTGGATATGGTAAATCCCAGTGAACTGTAAGTTATTCTTGTGCAATCTTGTTTTCAAAGGTTTCAACTTTAAGATTAATTCTAATTTTAGCATCGGAGTATGTTTAATTTAAGCTGCAGGTGCTCACCACAAGATGCAATGGCAATAAACTTGAAGATTGGAGCACATCAGAATGGAACAACCAGAAAGTGAAGTAAATGATGAAATTTCTGAGTTCTGGATCCATTCTGTAAGTTTTTATAAAATGAAATTCAAATTTTAATGTGTGTTAGACGTATTTTGCCTCATAAACTGTGTTTTTGAACTAGTCAACATGGTCAACATTCGAATTTTAGTTGACCAACAGACGAACTTCGGCCTATTAGCCTTGGAATAGTTCTCGGTGATGCCTCGAAATTTGTCTGTTGGATCTTTGAAGTTCGAATTTTCAAAAACAAAAATTTCAAAGTTATGTTTGTCCATCACTGTTGTACGAATTATCACTTCTTAAAATACGAATGTTGGACAACCTTTACAAAAGTTGAAAAATGCGAATTTTCAGTTCAAAATTCGTCTGTTGAATCATGTTCTTCATGTTGAATGCTTGAAAGATGAAGTTCTGCTTGCTTAATTCGTCTATTGGTTGATGTCTTGTCTGTTTCCTACTGTTTTCTCTTCAACATTCGAACTTTATTGGTACAAAAATCGTCTGTTGTGCTTGTATAGCTTAATCCAAGCCACTGTCAGACGAACTTTCAGAAGAAAATTCGTCTGTCAGTAAGTTTTGCTGAACGGTATAACTTGTAACTGCCCGAAGTTCGAATTTTGACCTCTCAAAATTCGTCTGTCAGACGGTTACTTACGTTAAATTCGACGGTTTTCTCTTGAACAGACGCAACCCTATTCTTAACTCCTCTAAGTCTGTTTCAATTCTCTCATCAAGTCCCTTCAATTCTGACCAAAAACTGTCATTTCCCACCGATTAAACTTCCTTTCGCATCCTTTAAACCCATTCTAAGCCACATTCTGCAACATTCGTCCGAAAAAATGGCAAGAGTTAAAAATCCTGATGCTGGGAAGGCTGAAGCCCGACCAAAGAGGAATGTTAAATCACAATATGCCTCGAAGGAAGGAGAAAAATCAAAGAGAAAAGCTGAATCCAGTAAGGCAACTCCCACCAAACGCCAAAAGACTGCATCCAAAGCAGATTCTCAGAAAGCTGGACCCTCCTCAACGAAAAGTGCAGACCCTTCGGTTCCAGTTTCTTCAGAAGCTGCTGCTGTTGCTTCCACTTCATCCTTCAGTACTCAATCTGGAGAGTACGAACTTACCACACTGCCATTATGGAGCACTCCACAGATTCAAGAAGAATTCTCCACCAAATTTGCCAACAAGAAGGTAATCAAGCCACATTGTGTAAATTTGGAAGATTTTTTAATCTCAAATAATTTTGATGCTGGTATATGGATGATGAGATACAAGAATCTATTGGAAGTATTAGAAAGATATGATGATGAGGTGGTGAAGTCATGGTATGCTTCTTTAAAATACAACAGTAAGAAGAAGAAGTGGGCAGTCAATCTAAGGTCTAGGACCATTTGGCTTACTGATGAGACATTCAATGAGGTACTGGAGATACCTGGGCAAGATGGACTCAAGATTAATATCAATGCCTCTGGGTACATGGATGAGGCAAATATGGCTGATGAAGAAGGTGGTCCCTCTCTGAACTATAAAGAGAGTACTATTCTGAGCACATTGTTCAGAAGGAGGGAAAATTGGCCATCCATAAACCTGTTGAAGCCCACAGACCTCGATGTTCAAGTGAGAATCCTGCACTACGTAGTGTTCAGGATTATATTCAACAAAGGAGGCAGCTTCAATATGATAACAAGGGCAGAGGCACATGTCATGGCTGCAATCATGCGTGGAAAGCTGATCAACATGGGACACATCATACTCCAACACATGATCAAGGCTAGAGATCAGAGGAAGGACTCAACACTTCCCTATGCTGCTATCATCTCCAGAATTCTGCAGTATGCCAGAATTCAGCATATTGAGAAAGGGAAGGGCAAGCCCACTGAAATATTCAAGGAGGAAGAACTGCAAAGGATGGGCATTGAAAGAGATGAAGGAAGATGGGTTGGAAAGGGAGCAGGAAGAACGAAAGATCTCTTCTTTGTTGAAAGTGCCTCCCTACAGCAAGAGGGTACTTCTGAGGCTCCTGCCAGACCTACCACTCAGCCCTCTGTGCCTATCCCATCTCCCTCAAAGCCCACTCACATTCCTTCCACTCCCTCCTCACGGGCCAAGCCAACCAAGATCCCTGAGTTGTATGACAGCCTGTCTACACTTATCCTCAGCTTCAGAGATGAGCAAAATGCCAAATTTGCTCATCTGCAAGATCAGATCCAACAGTTGGCTGTAAACATGAAGGTGGTGGCTGATGCTTATGAAGAGATCAGAAATGCAATTCCTGCCACTTCGGCTCCACCTCAACCAGGGTCATCTGTGCCTGTCCACTCTCCAACTCCTGAGCCTCCAACCCCCTTCGAGATTGCCTCCTCTGACCATGATGATGATATAGATGGTGCTGATACAATGAGGACACCAAGTCCTGGTCCACCCTTGGACTATGGATTGGAAGAAGAAGGACTTCAAGGAGCAAGCCTTCATGAGCTTATGCAAGAAGATGCTCAGGATTCAATTCTATCTATTCAAGAATCTGAGCAAGTTGAAAGACTGGTTGCAGCTATCTCAACCTCTTCTATGCATGAGGGAGCAAGCAATGAAGAGATAAGCATTGTGCCTGTTGTTGATTATGAGGTCATTGCTCACAATGCTCTCCTGCAAGAACAAAGAAGAAGGCTTGAGGAAATGTTTCGTCCTGATGAACCAACCACTTCCTCTCTTGCTTCTTATGGGCTTTCAGAGGAACAGAGAGCTCAGTTAACTCTTTCCAGGCAGGCAATGCAAGAACTTCTAGAAATCTCTGATGAGGAACCAAGCACTGAGTCTCCTGTGGAACCAGAAATCCCTTTTGCTCATGTCCTACTTCAAGCTATTCCTGTTTCTCAGACCCCTCCTCCTGCTGATTTTGTTGGCCTTCCTGATGATGCCAAAAAGGGGGAGAAGACTGGACAAACTGGAAAGTCTGCTGCTGCTGAGCAATCTGGGAAAGGGAAAACGTATAGCAAGAAGACCAAGCCCAAGAAGAAATGATTGAAGATTTACTTAGAAATTAGGCTTGTGTCCTCTTGTAGTGTTTTGTGTTTCTGTTACTGTTTTGAATGTTTGAATATTGGAACTTTGATTAATTTGGCTCTTGTATAGCAACTCTTGATTAAATGAATGGATTTCTTTGTTGCAATGTTTTGTGCATATCACTCTTTGAATATCTTCACTTGATCTGCTGTATATGATATCTTTTGAAACATAATGCATATGTTGAGGGGGAGCTTGTAAAAGCAAACCCAAGTACTAATCCAGTTTGTAAGTTGTTTTGTCATTATCAAAAAGGGGGAGAATGTTGAATCAAGAGTTTTGATGATTCCAAACTAACATCCAAAAGCTTGGATTGAAGATATCAAAGGAGATCAAAGTGCTTCAAGTGAAGAATTTCTGAGTATTAGCTGTTAGATCTTCAGTAGGATCTTTTGTTATGTTCAAATGAGGGTAAAAGTTTTTGATTTTAAGAAAAGATGTTTTTAAACCTTGATTGTGTGTTAAATCTTGACTTATTTGAAAAATACCCACAAACAGACGAAGTTTGAAAGTTTAAAATGAACTGTCATATTGGAAATTCGAACTTTGCCTTTGGAAATTCGAATTTCGAGTCAAAACTGAATAAGTCTGAAGAGTTGTCTCTCTGTCAGACAAATTTTGATTATCCAAAATTCGAATTTCCATCAAAGACTGAAAGAAGCTTTTCACTGACAGACGAACTTCACATCCTCAAAATTTGAATTTCAGATAAAATGCAGTTTGTGAAAACCAAAGAAATTCGTCTGACATAATGTTGAAGCTCATCTGAAATCAAGATGAAATTGAGTTTGAAAAATGATCTCTGACAGACGAACTTTGACTTTCCAACCTTCGAATTTTCATATAAGTCTGAAAGGAGCTTCTTTGAAACAATCGAATTTTGAGTCTTCAAAATTCGAATTTCAGACAAATCACAACTTATGAAAATGGAAGAAATTCATCTGAAACAATGTTAAAGTTCATCTGAGATCAAGAATAATTTAAGTTTCAAAACTGCTTTCTGTCAGACGAACTTTCAACATTAAAATTTGAATTTCAGAAGCTAAGTTTGTGAGTCTGTTGGAATGAAATATTGACATACGAATGACAGAGCTTTGTAACTTCGAATGTTGAAGTTAGTCTGAAAAGAATCTCTCTGACAGACAAACTTCACTACTTCAAAGTTCAAATTTCGAAGAAAGTGAACTACTGTACCTCTTTGAACGTTCTACAGACAGACGAATTTTGGGCTTCCAAAATTCGAATTTCGAAGGCACTGTAGAAAATTGAAAACACTGTTCGCACTTAACCGAAAAACTTTCCTCTTGAAAATTCGTATGTCACATTGTGAAAATGTTTTGTAAGTTTCAAAATTCGAATTTCACTTCATAAACAGACGAACTTCGTGCTGTAACATTGAAAGCTTTAACCTTCGGTTCCTTCAAAATTCGTCTGTTGGCCAACCAAAATTCGAATTTCAGTATGTCAGAAACATTAAATGCGGTTGGTAAACGGATAGTTTTTCAGAGTAACCGTTGGATAACTTTCCCAACGGATAGATTTTGTCTCTAACGGACATTTGAGACCTAAATCTATAAATATAACATCATTTGAAGTTGTGGGTAACAAATAAAACTTGTATATACTGAATCTCTGCCAAATCAATTTCTCGAAAAAGTTTTTACCCTCTTAACTTCAATATCTGTATTTCAACCTTCATATCTACTCTATTCAAGAGAGTTATATCTTTGTAAACAATCTACTCTTCATCTGGAAGATATATTTACTTGTGAGGGGAAATCACAAGGGGATTGGGGAGCACATTGTAGAAGTGCTTAGAGAGATTGAGAAAGCTCCAGAAACAGAGCATACTCATTGTACTGTGGCATTAGCAAGAAGCCCGTTGAATTCTTGCTGTACAGTGGAAAAATCTCAAAAGTTGCCTTGAGGACTGGACGTAGGTCAAGTGGATAGACCGAACCAGGATAAATTACTGAGTCTTCTACTTCCTATATTTACTTTTCAGCTTGCTCTGTTTTATACGTTGCTTCCATTACACTGTGCTATCTTCACCCATTTCACTTTGTGCAGAAAAATTTCAATCTTCCCAATTCACCCCCCCTATTGGGAAGTCAGCCTTACTAACAGCTGTAACGTATGAAGTTCTTTTTAATTTTTTTGCAAAATGAATTGTGTGAGATTGGTTAGACAAAATCTAGTTCAATGATTTTTCTGAGTTTTGCTAATCATTCCAGGAGTGGTGGTCTCCAATAATGGTTGAGTTGTTGCAATGGTGCTCTCCGATGCTAACGATGAAGAAGAGTCGAGATACAGAAGAATTGTTTTTTTTAGGTTTATTAAAAAAACAAAAAAGGTAATTTGGTATTTTCATATTTTGAATACAAATATTAAGTGATAAATATACTACACTTCTATTATTATACCAAACATACTTTTAAACCTTACTTCCATTTTCACTTCTTTTTCTACTTTCACTTTCTTTTCCATTCAAGATCAATTCTATGAACCAAAGGGAGCCTTAATTTTGGGAGTTAACCGTTAAAAGAAAAAAAAAAATGCTTACATTGAATCTATTGCTTCGTTGGTCAAAGAGAAAAAAAATATATTGCTTAAAAAAAAACATTACAATAAAAAGACCTGGGTGGGGGTTTGGCCGTTTTTGTGTTCTGTGTTTTAGTTTTTTTTGGGGGGCCCAATCTTGTGGCTTCACTAATAAAAATTTAAAAAAAAAAAGTAGAGAGAGAATTGGAGATAGGCGCAATCTAATTTTGCCTAACTGAAACAGTAATATTCCCATCAAATATCTCACCATAAAAAAAAAAAAAGGTAGAGCGAGAGAATTAGAAATAGGCGCAATCAAATTTTGCCTAACTGAAACAGTAATATTCCCATCAAATATCTCACCAAGTGGCTTTATTAATTGCCCCACAATATAAAGTGGATTTATTAAAGAAGAAAAATTAAAAAAGAAATTTAACCTGAACTTTTTCATTTGGTATTATAACATTTTAATTTTTAAGAACAATTCTTACGGTGTAGTACAAGACTACAAGCCATGCGTAATGGTTGATCAATCCTAGGAGTTGAACTCCTAAATTTTATTTTATACTTATATACCCATATAAATATGATCAAACATGTTATAATCATGATATTTAAATTAGTATTATCAAGATAAACATACAAATATATATATATATATATATATATAAAGATAAGCTAATAATTGAAGATAACAGTTATTCATATAAGTTGGACTATTAAATAAAAAGCTCTGGACAAAAACTCCAATCCAAAATCAAGGGCATGTCAGATAGAGTTTTTGAAAATAGTTTTTTTTTTTATTTTTGAAAATAGAAAAGTAAAAAACCTTATTTGATAAACCTGTTTTTTATCAATTGTTTCGGAAAATAGAAAAATAAAAAAACAGAAAACTCAAAATATTTTTAAGGTGTTTTGTAGTTTTTGTTCTAGAAAACACAAGAAAATGTGAAAAACAACAACCTTGGTAAAATTATAAATTTTGAATGACTCATCTATCACTCACTAGTTATGATTTTAAGAATAATTATTCAAACAGATTTTTTTTATTTTTTTATTTTTAAAACTTATTCTCAAAAATAATTTTATAAAATTATTTTAAAAATAATAAAATAAAAAATACTGTGAAATAGGACACAAACCTCTGCCTTTATGAAAAGACCACAATGTCACAAGGATTTAATTTGTGCCTTTAGATTTTTCCCATCCATCACACAAGCATCCATTCTAGTTATTTATTTACGCGCTTTTGTATATAACATGAAATTAAAAATAAAAGTTATATATAAATAATGGTTGGATTGAATAATAAGAAATTTAACACCTTTTAAATAAAATTTTAATATTGAAACTTTTGGATTAAAAACTTCATGTTGGGAGAGCTACTCTTATTCATGTCTGACAATATTTAAATATATACTAGATAATTATATGTACATAAAAATAAGTCATGTTATTTATAATTATAAATAGTTTGATTTATTTTGATAAAAATATGATTTTTTATAAATTTTATATTACATATTAGTACTCCTTCCAGTCTTTTCAAAACACGAAATAATATTTATTATGCATTACAAAAAAAATACCTCTATTTAATTAATGAGAGAGATAAAAAAATTTAATAAGGATAATTTTGGAATGACAATATAATTTTTTAAAACATTAAAGTAGTTAACTAATTTTAATTCTCATACTTAATCCATATAATTCAGTTAAAAAAGTCTTATAACTTATTTTAATTCTCATACTTAATTCGTGTAATTCAGTTAAAAAAATCTTCTATTAAAAATTAGAATGAGTATATTTTTGCATTCAAAATTTTTATATTAGCATTGATATATTAATAATTTTATTGTTACATTATCAGGGTATTGAATCATAAATATGTACTCATATATTAAGAACATTAAGAATCGGAGAGAGTATAATTTTGTATTCAAAATTTTTGTATTGACATTAATATATTCATCATTTTATTGTTAGGTTTTGAATCATAAATATATACTCACATCACATCTACTCTTGTAGTCCCAATGACTGAAATTAGTGATATTGATATATTATTGATGATTTTCCGTGAAAAAAAAGTAGTATCATATTTTCTGCCAAAGAATATAGAATCCGCATATCATGCTTACAAAATCCACACAAAGCATGCATTTAAATTTAATCTTTTTTCCAGATTAATATCTAAATATATATAATGAAATTAGATATGAATTCCTGTATATTTTATACATTTATTTATATCCAGCCATAATATTCAAAAATCATAAACAACCTCTGCACCCTATATTTCTTTTTGGCCAACATTCTTACATTCATACAAGAGAACATAGCTAATTAAATTTATCATGTACATCTCTAGAACGACGTGAATATTTTTATTCATCATCATCAATTTGTAAGAGTTTGATAACTCAATTCATTAGATGATTGATATGACGTTAGATTCGAATCGTATATATATCCGCGTTTAAGCAACCTTTAATTTTTGGGAGTTGACAGTTAAGGGGGGGAAAATGCTTGCCACCCGTGTATCCTAGGAGCTTGGAGTTGAACTCCTAAATTTTATTTTACTTATATATATATATATCCATATAAATATGATCAAACATGTTATAATCAAGATATTTAAATTAGTATTATTGAGATAAACATACAAATAAAGAATATATATATATATATATTGAAAGATAAGCTAATAATTCAACATAAACATTCAATTAATTAGTATTATTCATATACGTTGGATAATCAAGTAACAAACTGTTGAGCAAAACTACAATCCCAAAACAAAGCTCTGCCGATCTGAAAAGACCATTATGCGCATGGATCTAATTTGTGTCTTGATTAGATTTTCCTATCTATCGCACAAGCATCTATTCTTGTTATTTATTCACGCGTTTTGTGCATAATTAAAAAGATAAATCATATATCAGTGACGATTGAATAAAATAATAAGAGATTTAATATCTTTTTAAAGAAGATTTTAAGTTGGAGACTTATTGATAAAAAATTCCTAATTAAAAGATTGCTCTTATTTGAATTTAACAATATTTACCAGACACCAAATAACTTATTAAAAAAAGATAAGCCATATTATTTATAATTATAAATAGTGTAATTTATTTTGATAAAAAATAATGTGATTTATTATAAAGTTTATATTACATATTAATATATTATTGTATTTTTATTCAAAACTTTTGCATTGATATTGATATATTAATAATTTAATTTTTTATTTCATCCCAATCATAAATCTCTAATCATATTTCATTGTGAATTTTAAATAAATACTAAGGAAATAAGATATTTCATAAAAGGAACTCTTATTCATTCTAATTCTAAAAAATTATCAAAAATAAGATATTTCACAAAAGTAACTCTTATTCATTCTAATTCTAAAAAATTATCAAAGTTTGTATTTAGAATTAAAATTAAAAGGTAAAAGATGAATATGTCATCATTAGGTAAATAACTCATTTACAGATAATAATAATATATTTGTAAGAAATAATAATATATTTGTAAGTGACATAACCCCATTTACAAGTTATAATAGTATTATTTTTTAAATAAATTTATTTCACTTACAAATTGATCACTCATACAAGAAGGATATTTTTATCTTTTATCATTCAATTTTAATTCAAAATATAAAATACTAAAGAAATACAAATAATATATTGAATTTAAATAAATACCCGTATTTATAATAGTATTATTGAATTTAAATACAAATAATTTTAACAACACATATACCCGTATAAATATGATCAAACAAGTTATAATCATATTTCATTGGGAATTTTAAATAAATACTAAAGAAATAAGATATTTCATAAAACTAACTCTTATTCATTCTAATTCTAAAAAATTATCAAAGTTTGTATTTAGAATTAAAATTAAAAGGTAAAACATGAACATGTCATTGTTAGGTAAATAACTCATTTACAGATAATAATAATATATTTGTAAGAAATAATAGTATATTTGTAAGTGACATAATCCCATTTACAAGTCATAATAGTATCATTTTTTAAATAAATTTATTTTACTTACAAATATATTATTATCACTTACAAATTGATCACTTATACAAGAAGAATATTTTTATCTTTTATCATTCAATTTTAATTCAAAATATAAGTATCGGGGAAAAATTGGATTACTTTTTAAAAATATTATTTTTAATTTATCTAGAATTTTCCGTTCTCTTTTATTTGTGATCTTCTATGGAAAAAGAAAAATAAAATCATACTGTGTCAGGGAAGAGAATAGAGAATCCGCGTATATGTGATGCTTATAAAACCCACACAAAGCATCTCTCTTCGCCACCATCACCAAGCTCGTTGGAATCTCTCCCTATATCTCTCTCCACCATCCATATCTTCCCTCACCCTCCTTCAACCTCCACTCTTTCAAGCTCAAATAGCCTTTCCAATCCAACAATTATACGAGCAATTCCATCCATCAACTCCATCACAACCACTCCCAGAAGAAGAAGTAGAAACCGGAGAATCATTCACAAAGCAAATTATTACACGACGACGATGAAGCAAGAACAGAGTACCGCCAGATTCTGCAACCACAATTCCCCTCTCAGATCCTTCGGCCGGAGATGCTCCTTGGTGGTGAAGGAGCAGAGAGCCCGGTTCTATATCCTCCGCCGATGCGTCACCATGCTCGTTTGCTGGCAAGATTCCGCTGATCACTGAAATGAATATATACATATATATATAATATGCAGAAGAATTAACATGGGGAAGGAGAATAACTCTGCTTTAAAATTTATATATATATATATGTATGTTTAGTAGAGTAAGGATTCGAAGGAAGGAAGGTCACTAACTGCCCTGTCTTTTAAATACAGGCGCAGTGAAAGGTGATTGGAGGCTCTGTTTAGATCTGTTTTGTATTTCAATTGATAGATTTGGGAATTTTGATGAGCTTGAAAGTCATGAGGTTGATTGTTGTTGTTGCCTCTGAACTTTGATCCTGTGATTAGCCCTATATGTATATTTACAGTGATAAATCCACCTATTTATAAGAAAGTTAAAGAGTTCTTTCTTCTTCTTCTTCTTCTGCTTTCCTCTGTTCCTGCCCTTTCTTTTGATCAAAGGGGTAGTGAAGATGATTATTATTATTTTGTTTTTCTCTTCAATTTAACCAAATGTGTTTGGAGGCTACAGTAGTTAATATGAGCGGTAGATTTGTCCATTTCATGTTGTTTTTGCCTCTAAAATAAAATATCTTGTAGTTTTGTAAGGGCCGATGGATGAAGCACAACCCTCTTCATTGGAATCTTCTTGTTAGAACATAGAAATTAGTAATATGTGATAATTCAATTGTAAATTATGAATCAAGGATGCTTAGAAAAAGTAGAACCACCTATATATAATATTACGTGTGTATCATACTTATGCATATCAGTATATATATATATATTTATTTGTGTCAATTTATGCCCATATATATCACTTTGAATTTTTTATAAATTATTTGAAATTATTATAAATATTTTATGATTTATTTTAACATTTATATTATATTTTTTTAATATTTAATACTCATTTTTATCTTAATAGATAAATTTATTAATTATACATATAAATAATATTATATATATATAAATATTTCTCACATTCGTATTCTAAAATTTTAAAAAAGTGTCATATTTTTTATATGATATTGTATCATATTCAATACATATACTTATATCAATGCTGTATAGAGTGTAAGTTTCTCAACTTCACTCTTTGTTTTTTTGGCATAATATTAATAGAGCATCCTCATCAAATTTGGAAAACGATGTTTGGTTCTGCTTCTCCAAAATTTTCTTAAGGGAACCTGGGATTCTATTATTGTTCTGAATAATATTCGTAGATATTTATTGTTAAATTTCATTAGCTAAAAACGAGAATTTTAATTCAATAATACATTATTAAATTATTTTAAACATTCGCATGCCATATATTATAATATTTTGGTAAAAGATTTTTTTGTTAAAACATATACTCCCCTTGTCCATATTGTAAGATGACTTGATAGATTTTTCTTAGTTTATAATATAAGGTAACATACAATAATTGTCATTTTCCCTTGTGTATTATATTATTAATATTGTAACTTGTGTTATATTTAATAAAAAAAGTGAAATTAATAGGAATAAAATTGAAAATATTAACTTTATTTTTTGAAATTTTAAGAAAATAGTAAAAGTTGTTTAATATGCATTAAATAGTCCCAACACCTTATAAAGATCAAAGGGAGTATATATTTACCTCTATATATATATATATATATGTTTGACAACACAATACTTAGTGATCAACTAATCATCACTTTCACCAAGACTGTCCCAGCAAGGTTGGTAAAAAGCCATGTCTCTTAAATATATTATCTTAGATTTATTTTCTAGGCATGTGTATAAAAAATATTTTATTAAAAGAAATAATACCATTCAGTAAATTCTATACTTTGAAGGGATTAATTTTTAACTATTATTTAGAAAATACACTTAGTACTTTAAAAAAAGAAAAACTAATCATCACTCTCCTTGTATATATTATTTAATTTCTTATACAATCTAGCCATAAAATTATTTTGGGATCACCCAATGCTAAACAATAACTTTTCAATCACAATTTTTTTATGACACAATTTATACGTCGTTGCTATCTTTGTCATGTCAAATTTCTTTTTGGGTATAGTGAAAATAAGTTTTTTTTTTCTGGCGGAAATAGGAAATAATATTTGCCATAAAGTATATATTTGAGTAACTTTAAAAAAAATTATCTCAATTTCAAGTTATGTCTAGTGTCTAGTGTTATTTTTCGAAGATAATTTTTGGGCCAAAGCTTAGCAGATTTTATTGTAATATAGAAATAATGTAGAAGACAAGAGTTCACAAAACTGAAGACGACGTTTCTTAGATTTGCCTTAAAAACAAAAAGGGCTTTTCTTAGCTTTTCATACAAAACTTTATGATACCGGAAGTGATGGATTGTAATCTAAATCAAACTACCCGGTAAAAGAAAAAAAAAATCTAAATCAAATTTTGATTTGCCAAAAGAGAGAAGCAAGAAAGTATTTTTTTATTTATAATTTTTTTACCAAAATTTTTTTATTTGTAATCTAAATCAAACTTTAATTTTTCAATGTTCTTCTCAATTCATATGAAATTTTCACATGTTACAGTAATTTTTTTATATTTTTAGCGAAAAATCATTGGAGATTACAACTAAACGTATTTTTTGGGTGATCCTAATTTTTCTTAAAAAAAAAACAAGGATGAGGGGCCTTGGATGCTAACGCAAACGGACAGCGAAAATTGCTTTCTTGAGTTTCATTGTCTGTTATTTTTTTTGTCCGATATACTTTCGTGAGTTTATTTCAGGTCAGCCCCGTGCTGCCTTTTAACCCCTTGGCCCAAAAAAAAGAACGTCCGCTGAGATTAGGTCCACAACTTTAATATATTCATACATATTGTGGACATGCCCATAAAGAATTTTTTGCTCTTTTTTAACAAATAATTCAATTGAAAATTTGAAATATAACATTGGTCCTATATTTTTATAGTTCAAGATGTATTGGACTATTTATAATTTATTAATAGAATGATATTTTATGTTTTTTATATTTTATATTGATATTAATAGTTTTTATTCATCCATTAATAACAAGACCAACGAATTTGTTTAATTTAGTAGGTCTAGATAACTTTAGAATTAATACTATTAATAATCAAATTATAGTAAACATTAGCCACTCAAAGCCCTAGATCTAAAATCGTATGGTAATTGTAATAACTAATTATTAAAATCCTCTAAAATGTTTTGGAATTTGGAGAGATAAAATTAGAGTGTGATCTTGTCCCCGTCTTTTGTTCCTCTCTTGTCATATCATTATGAGGTACTTCCTCTAATGTAAGTCTCTTTTATTTACTTTTCTATAATCAAGAAAAATTTACTAAATTTTTAAAAGTGTTTTAAAAAGATATGATTTTTATCTTTATTTTTAATAAATATCATAAATTTAAATAATTTATATTTTTTTATAATTAAATAAAAATATTTTGAAAAGAAAATAATTAATATTATAAAAGTTTATGAATGTGACTTATATTTATATTTAGGGTTATCAAAAATTTTTAAAACATAACTAATTAAAAGAACCTACGAGTAGTGCAAATTACTCTCTCTCCTATAATGGTACTGCGGTAGCTATGATATATTAAGTTAATAAGTTATAGAGGTAATTATCGTTTAGGATCAAAATCACAATTCTATTACAACATGAGACATGTTGTTCATTTAATTATAAAAGAGATCAACTTTTTAAAATAAATAAAATATGAAATTATCAAAATACCCTCAAGTTTTATTTCTTTCCCACTATCTCCGGTCAATGGTTGTTAGTGACATGTTAATGGCTGCCAATGATCAGTTAACGTTTGTCATGACAAATGATTTATAATTTTCTTTTTAAATTTCGTAACTTGTTTGTTTTGAATTCGCAATTTAGTTTTCAAATTTCTACTTTATAATTTCATTTCCAAAATTTACAACTTATTTTCCAAATTTTCACTATAAATCATTTAAGTGCTTTTGAAACATTTTTTTTTCAGATTATGCAATTTACTTACTCTAAATTTATAACTTGTTTTCCAAGATTTTTTTATAAATAGTTTTATTACTTTACAACTTTTATTTTAAAATTTACAAGTTGTTTATTTTAGATTTATAACTCATTTTTCAAATTTTTACTATGAATTCTTTTAGTGTTGTTGCAACTTGTTTTAGATATTTGGTAATTTATTTATTCTGAATTTGTAGCTCATTTTCTAAATTTTTATTATGAATTATTTTAATACTTTACAACTTCTTTTCTAGAATTTGCATATTGTTTTTTAAATTTTTACAATGAATTTTTTTTGTGCCTTTCAACTTCTGTTTCAAAATTTTTTAATTTAGAATAATTCATGATAAAGATTTAGAAAACAAATTGTAAGTTCTAAACAAGAAGTTGTAAAATACTAAAATAATTTATAATAAAATTTTAGCAAATAAATTGTAAATTGAAAGCAAGTAAGTTGTAAAATATATAAAAGAAGTTGAAAAAATATTGAAAAAATTCATAGTAAAAATTTGAAAAATAAGTTATAAATTCATAGTAGACAAGTTGTAAAACATGTAAAACAAGTTGCAAAAATATTAAAAGAATTTATAGTAAAAATTTAAAAAATGAGTTACATATTCAAAGTAAGTAATTTGCAAATTCTAAAAAAGTTGTAAAACACTAAAACAATTCATAATAAAAATTTGGAAAATAAGTTGCAAATTTAGAGTAATCAAGTTGTAAAATATGAAAAAAAAACAAGTTATTAAAGCACTGTATCAATTCATAGTGAAAATTTTGAAAAATAAATTGTAAATTTAGAGTAAAGAAATTACAAATTCTAGACAAAAAATTGTAAAATAAAAATTTAAAAATTAAGTTGCGAATTTAGAACAAGTAAATTACAAAATCTAGAAAAAGAAATTGTAAGCCATTTGTCCTGGTGGCAAATATTGACCGGTCGCCGACAGTCATTGAGTGGTTGTCAGCAACCATTGATCGATGTTGAACAGTGATGGTAGAGGAGAAATAAAATTTGAGGGTATTTTGATAATTTCATATTTTTGGGGTAATTTTATAGTTTGTTATTTTTAATTTTAAAAAGTTGGCCCCTTTTTTATAATTAAATGAACAGTAGATATCATTTTGTAATAAACTTGTAATTTTGGTCATGAATAATAATTCTTCTTAAGTTATACTCTCTTCGATCTCATTTATAAGAGGAAAAAAATATTTTATGAGTATTAAAAAAATAATTTTAGTTAGTTAAAGTTAAACAAGTTATCTCATATTTTAAATTTTTTTCAAAATTATTTTTACTTAATTTAATACTAATTTGAATCACTAATATATTTAATCTCTTTCACATAAATAGTTATGGGTAATTTTTGAAAAAGAAAAATTTAATGTACTATTAATTCCTTTTTTTCTCTTATATTTAAAACCACCAAAATGAAAAAACTTTCTCTTATAAATAGGACTGGAGGAAATAATGTTTATAACTCATAATTTATTTATCAAACATCTGACAATGTACAACAAAATTAATGTCTAATTTATATTAATATTGATATTAATCAACATACATTTGACTCAAGGTGCTTAAATATATAAGAATATAATTATTATAAATCAGCACCTTAATTTAGACACTATGTAGCTAGCAAAAGAAAAAATATTTTAAACATTAAGTATATTAAAAATTAAAAATTAAAAAGTACCTCTATAAATCTTAAAGTCTGCTTGACCCTAATGAGTGATCAGCCTTTAGGACTTACTTCATCAAAAAATTTTTCATAAAAAAAAAAAGAAATTAGAAATTTGTGAGCCGCAATGAACTAAGATGCATTGAACTAGTGGTAATCTATTTAGCATGAATGGTAGGTAACAAAGAGATAGATGAAACCTGGAGTCAATATGGATGGATAGTCTTACATGTTATATAAAATTTACCGTAAATCTCATTGTATTAATTAATTATGAATAACGAAACTCAATTTTACAAAATGCTAGCACTCACTTTTGTTTTTTCTTTTTCTATAAAAAGCTGAGATAAGTTGGATATGAAAACTTAATATGTCACCGTTTTAAGTGCTACTTATAAATCATGGATCAATAAAATTCTTTTAACAAACAGAGACTGAACTTACATCTAAAAGGGTATGACTTATTCTGGGAGATTTATTTATTATATTTTATTATAATAAAATAATTTATCACGACAAAAAAGATGAAAAGGTGTGTACCTCAAGTCAATAATATATAAAATAGGGAAAGTAACACTTAAAACCCAAAAATAAATATAAAATATGCCTACATCTCATTTAATTATTATAAGCTGTCAAGGTTCTAAGTTGAAATTTTTTGGGCATGAAATATACAATGATCAATCATAAATATTTAAGGATGAATTGTAAATCTACGAGGAATATTCAGAAATGGATTTACATTTTGCAAACCCATGAGAATAATTTGGAAATGGATTTAAAAATAGGCTATCTAATTATATTTTATTTACTCTAAATTGATTAATAATGGTTTTTCATAAATTTTTAGTGATCGTTTTGTATATTTGTAATTAATATTCATATATTAATTATTTCCAACTTCACATGTAAAAAGAAAATTTCATGACAAAAAATATTTCCAATTAGCTGCTACATATTTTAAGTCAAGTAGGCAGGCTTCACAAACGTTTTTTAAAATATATTGTTTGTGGGTACTTAAGTGTCATTTCCCATGAAATATGATTGCGGACAGCGCTATGGATGTCTTTAAGATGTTTCCATAAACATTGCAACTGTCAGACTGTGCTGCTCGCGTAGAGCAAGATAGTCCAAAATTGAAGTCAGTGTATCAGCCATTAACATCCTAATTCCACCCGGAAAATCAATCCATTTCTCTACATTCATAATAGCTTGTTGGGCATTGAGAACCTTTCCTCCTTCAATTTTTACTATACCCGTATCTTTTTAACACACTCCGAAAGTCTCGGCTCGCTATGGGTTGCTCTTCATCCCTTCCGGGTAAATTTTTGGTTCATGTTTATCTCCATACATCTAATCTATTGGGTCATCTTACCCATCCTTTTTCCATCCTGGTGGTGGGCAAAATTCTCCGGTGATTTGTGAATTTTGATTATTGAGCTGAACATGAATTGTACTTTTGTTTGATTGTAGATTCGATTTCTAATGTTGATGTTTTAATTTCATAGGGTTTGGTCCTTTGTGCTTTGTTTGTTCATCTAAAGCTGTTGTCGATTTGTGTCTTTGATTGAGCTTTGGGTATATTGATTCTTTGTTTCCAGAGAGGAATTCCAATCAATTGGGTCGAGCCAATTCGGAGAATGGGGGAGGGCATGACGCAAAGAATCTACGAGTAAAGGTACTAAATAGGCAAAGTTCTTGGCTTTCTTTATTTTCATCAGCATGGACATCTGACCTTTTCCAAAGCGGATTTATCTGACCTTTTTCAAAGAAAAAGGCACTTTCATCACTGCTGTTCGTTTAAATCCTTTGAAGTAAATTGAAATATTTTGTATGCTTACTTTGCTAATTCTAACGTGCCTTATAAGGCTTTAAGAATGTATTGCTGATGCTGATAAAAATGTGGCCTTTGAAAAATAAAATGACGGAAGTATGATAACAGATGAAAATCCATTTTCCCTTATAATATTGTAACTTAATTTCGTCCTGAAATTATAAATGCAAGTAAGTACTTGGTTATGTACAAGTGCTGGGCTGCTAAAACATCATATTCATAGATCAGCAGTTTCTACCCTATAGGAAACCACTGCCCCATTTTGAAACTTTGAATATGAGAGGTCATAGGTTTGAGACCACTAAGAATAAGTGCTTAATAATCATTGAGCAAGAGAGGTGCAAGGGTTTCATGATTTATACTTGATATAGTACTCAGAAATCTCTGCATATGGTATGGTGTTTAACTATACATCAATTCCTTGGTGAGTGTAAGCAGCTTCTTCATAATTACCAATATAAATTGTGTAATAGGACCAATATAACAATGTGTAACCTTCCTAGGACCCAACAACTAACCTTTACTGTTACTGAATACAGCTTGTTCTGTTAGGTGATTCTGGTGTTGGTAAAAGCTGTATTGTTCTTCGATTTGTTCGTGGTCAGTTTGATCCAACATCCAAGGTAAGGGATATTTTACTCTTCTTACTGCACTTTTTTTGTCATTTTGAATGATATGAAGTAATTTTTGGTGTTTGCTTTATATAGTTACTTTGGTTCATGTGATGGAGGATATATGCACATTTTCTCTTGTTTATTCAGGTAACTGTTGGAGCTTCATTTTTGTCACAAACAATAGCTTTGCAAGACTCTACCACAGTCAAGTTTGAAATATGGGATACTGCGGGTCAAGAGAGGTTTTTCTCATAAATTATCCCCTCCTTTCTTATTTCAATGACAAGGAGAGTTAAAGTTGATCAAGGACTATCTTGTTCAGGTATGCCTCATTGGCACCATTGTATTATAGAGGTGCCGCGGTTGCCATCGTTGTCTATGACATAACAAGTCCAGAATCTTTCAACAAAGCACAGTACTGGGTTAAGGTAGATTTGTAGTTATTACATGGGGTTCTATATCACCTTTTATTCTTTTGGGAACTGTGATTTATTTGGCATGACTAAAATTTACTAGGTTGTAGTCTGGACACTGGAAGTGTTCAATGATATAGAGTACAATTATTTGTTGATCCACTTGCTTGGTTTCTAATCATGATAAATGGAATAAATTGAGTCACTGGATGGACGCAAGTGCTCAATTGTACCTGACTACTTGGAAACATATTAAGGAGTTTAATTGCCGTGAGCCAAATAAGAGAAGAATCTGACTGTTCTGTCTCCAACAATGTTTTGGGTGATGATTTTGTGCTGAGAAGAGGGATAGAATGTGTAGGCCCTAACTGCTTGCTCATGGTGTTATAAAACAATTAATTCGGAGGGGTATGACTTATGAAAGAGAACCATACATAGATTAGTGAACCAATCATGTGTGTTTTTGGAGGTGTGGACTGTGGAACACTAATGGAGGCTGAAACAATTTTTTATGTTAGTCCTAAAAGGCAACATCTAAGTAAATCTACATGACTTTTGCTTCTGATGCTTGGTGATACTAGTGATCTCCTTTGTCCAATGGCACATTCTGTTGTTCGCCACATAGTGAGTTGTTGCTGTTTAAATAGTATTTGTTCTTCTCCCTTATTTATTTGGTTACACTATGTTCCATATTGACTGTATTACAAGCTAAACAGGTCTGACTCTATAAAGAAATGCAACACAAACTTCCCTATATCAAGGCTTTCTAAAGTATTCTCTATTTCTTTTATTCTTTACAATTATCATCAATAGTCAGCATCTAGGATTGAAATTTTGTCCTGAGTGAAATGCTGCCCCATTGATGAATGACAAGTCTTGCTGATGGTTAGCAAACAGGAAGGCATGGCTCATCATAATATAATGGAAAGTCAATTGATCATGCTCCCTTGTTATAGCCATAGAAAATGTGAAAGAACAATAGGTAATATCAACTTATTGCAGGTTCATATGAGCATAAAAGATGGCAGTCAATCGTAATATAATAAGCTGATGATAATTTGATGCAGAGGGCGAATAAATATATAAACGATTACTAACTAGATCTGTTTTACAGTTCACATTATGCTTGTTATTTAGCAAAGTGAAACAGTGCCAATTTTTTTCTTTACCTGCACTTATGTGTTCTATAATCATTTACTGCCCTCCTTACAGATTAGTGAAGGTGTTGCCAAAGGAATTAAAAAAGGATATCTGATAATTTGATTTAAGGAACTTACAATGGTCATTTGTATTCATTGCGCTGTGGTTGCTCACCTGTTGTTACACAATGTGCCTGTCTGACCTTGCTATGATTTTTTTTTCTTTCTCAAGAGGATCACTTATGCAAAAAGCTGTCTTGCATTTTGCACTGTTCAAAATGAATAATAAAACAATTTAGCTGCTTGCCATTACTAATTTCTTCTGTCTGTGCAAGATTCAAATTCTTGTTTCTCATCCACATCAAAGAATTATTAAAAAAAAAAAAGCTTCTGCTGCTTCATAAAAACTGATTTTACTTACTGGCCAAATGCAATCACTATTTTCTATATAGTTTTTATATTCACTAAATAAGTGCTTAACTGTGCCAGTGCAACAGCATGGCCAAACAGTCTAAAGTTCCTACTTTTTCTGTGAAATATTATTACTTTGTTATTTAAAACTGCTGGTATATTAATTATTCGTAGGAGTTACAAAAGCATGGAACCTCTGACATAGTTTTGGCCTTAGTTGGTAATAAAGCTGATCTTCATGAGCAGCGGGAAGTTCCTGTTCAGGTGGTGCAGTGCTCTCTTAATATTTTGACTTTTTGAATAAGAAAAGTAACATTTGTCATCTCATATATTATACTTATATATTTTTGTAAAGGATGGCGTTGAATATGCGGACAAGAATGGAATGTTCTTTATAGAGACCTCTGCAAAGACAGCAGATAATATAAATGAGCTGTTTGAGGTATTGTTGACGTTTATCTGCTTCCAATTATTGTTCTATTTTAAAATGAATTATGAAGTGTGATGGCAAGGGTGCAAATTGGCATGTTGTAAACAATAGTGTTCCAGAACTGGTTATTATGATCATTAGCAATGGCTATGTCTGTACCCTTTCATAATATGGCCATTATTATGTACTATATTAATGGTTTTAAAGTGATATTTTGTGTATAAGTTCTCAAACATGGCAATTAGGTCCTAGCAAGGCAGCATGAGATTTGGTGTGTTAAATTTTAATGATATTCTCTTCACCCAGGGTACATGATGTTTTAAGGCAGAACAAACTTGTGAGGCAACATTGAATACTGTTGGATTTTGACATGCTAATGTTTTGGATTTTACATAAACCATCATAAAAGTGATGTGGTCTTTGGTGTCGTTCTAGGACATTTTTGCAATGCTACTAGTGAACTTTGCCATGATGTTCATGCAGCCTAAAGACAATTAGTGAACTCAAATAAACTTGTTGGAGGTGCTAAATGATTTTGGCATACAAATCTCATTGAACAATAGGTCCAAGATGGATTTCAATGGTGGCTAAGGGAATATTTTGATTTTGGAATATTCAAGGATCTAGGGAGCTAATGACTAACCTTGGAGCTGGGGAAGATTGAAGGAAAAATATTTATTCATCCTGGCATAGGGTTGGTGCCTGAGTTTTTTCTCCAAATAGGAAACCATTTTTACCTGGTTGGGAATTAAAATATCCCAAGAATACATGCTGGTTGCGTACTGCAAATTTTAAGTCCAGATAGGGCGCTTTCCCCTAACCTGTGTAGTACTGAATACTGATTCTGAAACAACTAAACACGTGTTCTTACATTGTAGTATGGCTACCTTGCATTGGAATAAGTTTTCGGAATCTTTGGTCAGACTATGGACTAGAAGGCTGGATTATTTCTAATGCTATTCAAAACTTCAGCATGTAGAAAACTTGAACTAGCATGCTGGATAGCACCAATCTGCTCGTCTTCATCTTACACCTAAAGGAGACCAAACCATTCAGCAATTACTGCCATTGCTGTTTATACAGCTAAATGTCAAAGATGAATAAGAAGTACAGTATGCCCCTGAAGAGGCTCTTTTATTTGATAATATAACCATTTTATAATTTGGAAATTATGATAACTGTGTTTAAGTGTTTGCTGTTACCAATCTATCATCTATAGATTTGTTAAGAGGGACCCCTGGATTGGTAATTGCAACCTCTATTCAAACTAATATGACATCAGTCACAGATTGGTTTATAGCGTTATGGGTTCCATTCATAAGTGATGATTTTACAACTTCACCTAATTTCGCTGTGTAGAGGGAAGAAAGGAAATAAATATCAAGGAAACCTTTAATCTCAGTCGAATCCCATAGCAGATTCTGATTAGGATCTTTTGCTGGCTTTTGATTTCCCTTTCCATTTGCTAGCCCCTGTTTATGCCCTTGTGTGCTGTAAATGCATCATAAAATATCACATAAATGAACAAGCAACCTTAGTTTGTCAGCAGATTGCTCAGGTCAAATTTGACATCATGCCACATTTCAAATCTATGTTGGATTTTATTTGACTGATATCCAAATATATTTATTTTTCTATTAGAACATAAAATCATAATTGGGGCACTTTGCTAATTTCTTGGTTTACATCAGAATATTTGTTGTGAGGCTGTCATTGATCATATGGTCAAGGATTATTTGATATATCTTGATAAATTTCCTCATCCTGAAGAACATTATTAAGGGTTTATCTGGACTAAGGAGGATGGGGGGAGGAGAGGGAAAGAGAAATTTTAATTTTAGACAGTTTCTTGATTTAGATTTAAATTTAACGTTTTTTTTTCATTATATGTTTGAACTGAGGACACTGGATGAGAGTTTATAAAAAACTTTAATATTTTCAGAACCAAAGAAAATGTTCAAAATTAAAATATTTTCTTCCATTTCCACTTCCATAATCCAAACACTATCTAAAGCCTGATAAATTTGGGAATTCCTGCTGGATTTTGACAATTAACATGTTGCTCCCTTCTCGCAGGAAATTGCCAAAAGGCTGCCTCGACCATCCACAACTTGAAGTACCCGGAAATGTATTAAAAGATATGCTTTGGCTTTGGGACCTTCAAAGTACAATAATGAGTTGTGTGTAAATTCTGATTCTTCTCTTTCCTGGGTTCATACTCATTGTGTTGAGTTCAGAAGGGATACAATCATGAACAAATCATTCATTAGATTGTTGTAGACTAAGCCTCGTGAGACCCTCATGCATCTTTTCTGATTCTGCACTTTTCTGGTTTCATCTCTGTTGTCGTCTTTACTTTTTTCATGATTTCTTTTCCTTTTTTGTTTTTCTTTTCTCGCTGAGGTTGTAAAAGTGGGGTACAATGTAGCAGTTACGTGAGAAAATAATAAAAGCTTTTTGTCATGCGTGGCATTACCCTCTTTTTTTCCTTTTTTTGGTTTCCAGAGTTAATATTTGATATACTGATAATGTATAAAAAAAAAGAGATGAATTCAGGAGGTAAGAGTTTATAAAGGAAATTTAAGTCCAATGGAAAGTTTGAAGAGCTCGATGGAAATTTAAGATAGTCTGTACTTGGTTTCAGAAAATGCGGTTTGCAAAGGAAAGCCCAAGTTCAACTTTTCTGAGGTGCTTTGATTGTGGCGATAAAAAGACAAAAAAGGTGTTGTTTGTTTGTTTTCCCCTTTTAAGTGCCAATCTAAACACGTACGTTACTTGGTGAAAGATGCTTTTTGACTATCCAAATACGCTTTTTTATACCACCAAAAGTTTGATTCAACTAGTAAATAATTATATTAATTTAATTAAAGACTTCACGTTTAAGCTTTAAAAATTCAACAATCTAATATAGAAGTGCTTATAAATTGTGGCAAGTAACTTACTAACATTATATATTATTTACTCTTGATTCTTAATATACGATCTTTTTAATTGAATTACGTGAATTAAGAATAAGAGTTGAAATTAGTTAATTATTTTGATTTTTTTAAAAATTATAATATTTTTTTAAAACTATTCTTATTTAATTTATTCTTTCTCTTTTTGGGATATATTAAATAGAATTTTTTTTTTAGAAATACATAATAAATACAATTTTATATACTGTAAATAATTTTATATTTAGAAACAAAATAAAAGATCCTATATTTAAGATTGGAGAGAATATAAAACAAAATTTTGAATTTCAAGAATGAAACTCTATACGACATAATATAAAAGTCTTTTAAAAAGATTTTTTTATCGTTTAATATAAGAGACTTCTAAAAAGTTTAATAAAATATTGATGTGTAATTTAAAAATATACCCTTAATAATTTTAATTTTTTCTTGCCAATCATTAATATGGGATAGAGGTTAATAACTTTTATTAAGTATATTTTAAGAACATTATAATATTTTTTTATAAATTCAATCCTTTTAACTAATTTTAACTATTTATTTTAATTCATGTAATTTTAGTTAATAAACTGTTATAAAAAAAGGATAGGAGGAGGGAGTAATAATCAAAAGAAAATGCTATTCCAAATATTTAATACCATATTGTGCATGAGCCACCCCAACCCCCCGAACCAACCAATAAAAAAAAAAAACAACATCCCAATCTGAATTTGTATTTGATGTTTATCGCTATCTAAATCATCCAAAATTGAATTTGAATAGTCAATAATTGAAATCCTAAAAAAGTACCTAGTTCTTTATAGGGAAAAAATATATAGTAATTTGACCAAAATATCTCATTTTTCCTTTTTTTTTTCTCCTTATCTCATCGGTGCTAGTGATATCACCGATAATATCACTGGAGCTTTAATAACTAGTGATGTTGCTAGAGCTCCCGTGACTAACATCGGTGTCAAAATAGTGAAATATCTTCACCAGGAAAAATAGTTATTTTCACTAGAGAAAATAGTTATTGCCACTTGTGAAATTAATTTTTGCTATTTAAAAAATTAGTTATTTTTATTTGAAAAATTAGTTATTTTCACTTAAAAATTAAGTTTTATTATAATATGAGATTTTCCCAAACCAAGTTGGGATAACTAATTTTCTAAGTAAAATAAATTAATTATTCAAATAGAATGAACTAATTTTTCAAATGGGGATAACTAAATTTATAAGTGGAAATTAACTTCTCAAGTGGTGATAACTAATTTTACAAGTAGAGATAATTAATTTTTTAAGTAGAAATAACTAATTTTTTAAATTGGGATGTTTAATATTCCAAGTGAAGATGATTAATTTACTAAGTAATGTTAACTGATTTTTCCTAATGGAGATAATTATTTTTCCAAGTAAAAATATTTCACTGTTTGGCATTGATAGAGATAACTAATTTCCTAAGTAGAGATAAATAAATTTTAAATGGAAATATTTAATTTCTTAAATGATGATAACTAATTTTTCAAATAAAAATAACTAATTTCTCAAGTGGAGATAATTAATTTTTCAAGTGACAATAACTAATTTTTCAAATGAAATAAAAATAACTAATTTTTTAAATAAAAATAACTAATTTTTTAAGTTGCGCCAGAGTTGAAAATAACTAATTTTTTTAAGTAGAATTAATTAATTTTTTAAATGATGATAATTAATATTTTTTAAGTGAGAATAATTAATTTTTTAAGTGATAACTAATCAAGTGGTAATCACTAGTAACCAAAGCTCCTTCAGCCTCGCCGGTGGCCGAATCTTTGGTGACATCGCCAGCAACCTTGCCAGTGACCCAACCTCCAGTGACATCACCGATGCCGCCCAACGCCAATGAGGTTGGGAGGAAAGAAGGAAGTAGAAGGGGTTATTTTGTTCAAACTACTATTTTTTTTTTCCCTATAAGATCCTAGACGCTGTTAAAAGATTTCAATTATTATATTTTTGTTGGGAGGTCCGAAATGGACCTTTCCCCAATATATGTATTGATTGATGACACCCAGCTGTACATGTCAACGCAGCCTTGGGTCGTCTCACAATTGTTGGCTCGCAGCTTCGTAACGATGATCTAGTTCGCTTCTGCTTCTTCCTTGGCTCTCCCTGTACTTCCATTTCCACTTCCACTTTCTTCCATGGCTCTAGAACTTGTCGGTGGACCCTTCATGGGCGCCATTTTCAACGTGTTGTTTGAAAGGATAGCTTCTTCAGAAATAGTTGATTCCTTCAAAAAGAATAGCTCAGCAAAGTTGCTCCAAAGGTTGAAGATAACCTTGCTGTCTGTTAATGCCGTGCTCAGTGATGCGGAAGAGAAGCAAATGAGAAATTCATCCGTGAAGGAGTGGCTTGATGAGCTTAAGGATGTCGCGTTTGATGCTGATGATCTCCTGGACGAGATATACACTGATGCAAAATCCAGTGCGAACGAGGTAAAAACCCTTGAGTCCACTCCTCTTAAGTTTTTTGATAGAATAGAAGTAGAACGAAAATTAGAAGACATTCTTGAAAGATTAGAATTCATCTTAAAACAGAAAGACGCCCTTGATTTGAAAGTGGGTAGAGAGGTCAAAACGGCACATAAGACACCAACTTCGTCTGTGATAGAGGCATGTGATGTGTACGGAAGGGACAATGATAAAGACAATTTAGTTAACTTGCTGTTGTCACGTTATGCTGATGATGACAATGTTGGTGTCATTCCCATCGTGGGGATGGGGGGAGTGGGGAAGACCACTTTAGCTCAAGTTATTTACAATGATGACAGAGTACAGAAGGAGTTTGACCTCAAAGCCTGGATTTATGTGTCTGAAGAATTTGACATCTGCAAGATTACCAAATACCTTTGGGAGGCTGTCACTTCTTGTGGTTGTGATACTGAAGATTTGAATTCGCTCCAGCACAACCTAAAATGTTCATTAATGAAGAAAAAGTTTTTGTTTGTGTTTGACGACGTTTGGAATGAGAATTATGATAACTGGGACAAGTTGAGGAGTCCATTTAAACATGCAGGGGCTCAAGGAAGTAAGATTGTTGTAACTACACGGAGTAGTTATG
This sequence comes from Adenanthera pavonina, assembly GCA_026686845.1. Classification (NCBI taxonomy): domain Eukaryota; kingdom Viridiplantae; phylum Streptophyta; class Magnoliopsida; order Fabales; family Fabaceae; genus Adenanthera; species Adenanthera pavonina. The sequence continues at coordinate 42,156,067 of JAIVEN010000001.1, read as the reverse complement.
TTGCATCCATCATGCAAACTGTTCCAGCTTACAATCTCAGTGAGTTGTCAAATGAAGATTCTTGGCATCTTTTTGCAAATCATGCATTTGGTTATAGAGATTCAAATATCAATCAAAGTGTGGAGAAAGTTGGTAAAGAAATAGTTAGAAAGTGCAAAGGATTGCCTTTGGCAGTGAAGACACTTGCAGGGCTTCTGAGATCTAAAAGTGATAAGCAGGAATGGTTAAAAGTATTAAGTAGTGAGATATGGGATTTACAAGATCATGAGAGTAACATTCTTCCCGCTTTGAGATTGAGTTATCATTATCTCCCTGCACATTTGAAAAGATGTTTTGCTTACTGTTCAATCTTCCCAAAAGATTATGAATTTGAGAAGGAGACATTAATTTTGCTGTGGATGGCGGAAGGTTTACTGCAGCAATCAAAACGACATAAAAGGATTGAAGAAGCTGGATATGAATACTTTTGTGAATTAGCATCTAGATCATTTTTCCAGCAATCAAGACGTGGCAAGGGATGTTTTGTAATGCATCATCTTGTAAATGATTTAGCTCAATTTGCATCAGGAACCTTTTCTGTCAGAATGGAAGATAACAATTCTATTGAAATTGGAGAAAGAACTCGTCATTTGTCACATATCATTGCAGATAGTTCCTCCTATCTAAACTTGATGGAAGTTTGCAAAGCAAATCGTCTTCGCACCTTTCTGCGAGTACGATTGTTATCTTCATCCATTGACTTGCTCAACAACATGCCAAATGATTTGTTGATAAAGTTAAAGCGCTTGAGGGTGTTAACCTTGGTAGGCGTGTATTTGTACGATTTGCCTGATTCGATTGGTGAACTAAAACATCTTCGCTATCTAGAAGTGTCTGACCCCAGGATTATCAGGTTACCAAAATCCATCTGCAGTTTGTACAACTTACAAACGCTGAAGTTAATTGGATGCAGTAGTCTCATGGAACTGCCTGAAAGATTACATGATCTAGTTAACTTGCGTTACTTGGATATAACAGGAACTTGTTTGAAATGGATGCCATTGCAGATGAGCAAGTTAAGAAACCTCCAAAAATTGAGCGACTTCTTTTTAGGAAAACAGTATGGATCTTTGATTGGTGAATTGGGAGAACTAAATGACTTGCATGGATCATTGTTCATTCATGGCTTAGAAAATATTGTTGACTGCGCGGATTATGAAAAGGCAGAGTTGAAGGAAAAGAGTTGTCTTGACAAGTTATCCTTGGATTGGTGTGGGAGTGGTGATACCAATAATTCACAGCGTGAGAAAAATATGCTGGCCAGCTTCCAACCGCATACAAATTTGAAGGAGCTTGTTATCCATGGTTATCCAGGCACAGAATTTCCCAAATGGGTGGGGGACTATTCCTTCTTCAACTTGGTGTCTTTGCAGCTCAAGGGCTGTAGATATTGCTGTGAGTTACCTCCACTTGGACAGCTCCCATCATTGAAAGAGCTTCGGATAAGTAGATTTGATGGATGTGTGAGTGTAGGCTGTGAGTTTTTTGGCAATGAAACTCATTATTCTGCTGTAACTGAGAGCTTCCCTGCACTTGAAATTCTGAGATTTGAGTATATGTCAGCATGGGAGAAATGGAATCCTGATGCTGCCAATGGCTGCAAGGCTTTCAGTCATCTTCGTGAACTTCACATAGAGAGCTGTCCCAAGCTGACGGGGGATTTACCTGGTAACCTTCCATCACTGAAGCTACTCAAAATCACAGACTGCAAGCAGCTCCTTTGTTCGCTTCCTTCAGCTCCTGATATGCGTGTATTGAACATTCAGAACTGTGAGAATTTAGAATTCCCAGTACATGTTCCACAGTGCTACCAGCTACTTACATCCTTATACTTACATGATAGCTGTGTTTCACTGAAGTTCTTGCCATTAGATCTCTTCCCCAACCTCATGTCTTTAGATGTCTCGGGTTGTGAGAATCTGGAAACACTTACAGTTTCAGAATCAGATGTACCTCCTCCAAGTCTCTCATCACTCAGATCCTTGAGCATAAGGCATTGTCCGAATTTTGTATCTTTTCCCCGGGGAGGATTCACAGCTTTGAAGCTCACTTTGCTGACAATCAACTTCTGCAAGAAGTTTAAGTCTCTACCCGAACAAATGCACCATCTTATGCCGAGTTTGAAGGAAGTCCAGCTTCGAGGTTGTCCACAAATTGAGAAATCCACACCGCTCAGGATTCGGATTTGTGGTAAACTGAGAGAGGGGAAACAAAATCTTTCTGATCCTTTTTCTGCTCGGTCTGAGAGACTTGCCTCTGTTTGTAGCCCCTCATCAAGGTAGACTACTCCTAAGCGTTCACTTGGCATGTAATGTTCTGATGTGTAGTCTGTTACCACCTGCTGCTACGTAAATCATATTTGTCATTTAACGGTCTGTAAGTTGCTAGTTTTTTCTGTGATATCATGACATTGTTTTTCTTTTCAAGAAGCTGTTATAGTGGACAGACTATAGGAGTTACACAAGCATGGAACTTTATTAAAGCTTTATGATATGAGCTTTTATCTTTTTCACTTGAAAGATTTATCGTAAAATGCTTTGGGCGTTATGTGACTTTTCATTGAAGCTTAACACCAAAATTTGACCATTCACAATTTCACATCATATTATTATTATTATTATTATTATTATTATTATTATTATTGATGGTGGAAGATTCATAACCTATATGGCCTTATTTAAATTGATTGTAAAAGGAGTCTAGAGTTGTCCTTTCATAGCGTCCGTCACAGTACAACAATCTCAAAACTTCACTGGTAAAATATTAGTAAAAAGAGTGATATGATTGATTGGCGGGCTATTGGTAAAATAAAAATCCTTAAAATGTAAAAGCACTAGTGTTATTTTTTATACTTTATCACTAGCTATCTTGACGTATTCTAGATTTATTGTCCATTTTAGACTAATTCAAATTCCGTTGTATAGAATTTTACAGCAGCTCACGGGTACCGTAGCGATGGGAGAATTTCTTTGAAGTCTTAATTTTTTATGAATACTGGTCAAATCTCTTACCACTTAACCAGGTATTGGTGTAAATACACTAGTATTAACAGACATGATTTTTATGTAGAATCCAAATCATATTTTGATGAACTTGACATAATACGATGAAGAGTCTCCAAATTTTGGGCACATTTTTTAAAATGTGTAGGCATTTAAATTTGATTTTGATACTTTAAATCTTAACATCATCATTATTTCTATGATTTTTTTATGATAAAAATTATAATACAATATAAATATAGTTTTTAATGCTTTTAAAAATAACTAGCATAATTTTTTCTTGCTATGCATATAATTCATGATAAGATACTTATAAGGCAACAATATTTAAAAAGGTGGACATGCTGACATCAGATATATAATATGATACTGTATGTGTTTTGTACTAATAAATACGTATTCAACTATATTATTTTATACATGGTTATATTATTTCAAATTTTTGTAGTAAAATAGGACCTTCATGTTTTTTTAAGATAAAATAGAAAAGAGGACCGTTGAATATCTGTAACAATGTGAAGCTTCTAATTTTTTTTTTAATTATGGTCAAATTTTTTTGTGTCAAAAAGAAAAAAATAAATTTTATTTGTAAATTATTAAAGACATTTTATTCATGTAATTTCTTTTAGCATTTATACTATAATTTTCTAAAGATTTGACAGTTATTTTTTTATTGAATTGATTTATTAATCATACACATAAATAATTATATATATATACAAGTATATGTTTCTGAACCAGGATCCTAAAGTTTTAGGGCCCGTTTGGTTCTTCGTTTTGTAAAAGTAAGTTAAGATAAATGAAGTTTGTAAAAATGAAGTTTAGATAAAGTAAGTTTGTAAAAATGAAGTATGTTTGAATATTCTTTTTGAAAAAGTATGTTTGGTAAATTGATACATGTTTGGATGGTAAAAAGTTAAAAGCACTTTTATATGTATAATTACCAAAAAGGACATAAGTTTTAGTTAATTCAATACTCCATCTGGTTCTTAATATAAGATCCTTTTAACTGAATCACGCAGATGAAAAATTAGAATTAAAACTAATTCACTACCTCGATTTCTCCGACAATCCCAACATTTTTCCACAACTACCCTTATTTAATCTCTCTCTTTCTTTCTCTTTGGATACATTAAATAGAGATTTTTTTTGGAAATGTATAATAAAGATTTGTATATTATAAAAGGTCTTATATATAGGATCAGGGTAAAAAGTCTTATATATCGAACCGGAGGCAGTATTATACAACCAATTGAATGATGTATGGTTTATAATAATAATAATATAGTTAATTTCAATTACCAGAAATAAATATAAGTGACAAAATCTAATTTCCCAAATAACTAAAGCGTGTAATATAATAAATAAACTACATTAATTACAAATTATTAACACTAATATTTATAATTTACTAAGCCATATTTAGATGTATAATTACAAAAATGAACATAAGTTATATAATGCAATATTATATAACTAATTGAATGATGTATGGTTTATAATAATAATAATTTAGTTAATTTTAATTACCAAATATAAATATAAGTGACAAAATCTAATTTCCCAAATAATTAGCGTCTAATATAATAAATACACTACCTTAATTACAAATTGTTAACACTAATATTCATAATTTAGTAAAACATAGTTAAACCGTCGGCGTGACTAGTTTTGTTGTAAGTACTGTACTATTTGACCTCTGAGTGAGTCACGAATGTTATCCATCGTAGTTGAAGAGGCTATGGCTGAAAGTGTGCTTGGACCCTCAGCATCATAATTGTGATCATCATTATCAACAATTATGTTGCTATCTTCATAAAGCAAGAAATCAGAATCAGTAATAGATTTCTTTCTAATGAAGTTATGTATAGTCATTGTTGCACAGACAATTTGGACATGTGTGTCAAAATGGTAGTTTGGCATTTTGCCTAAAATTGCGAATCGATTCTTCCAAACCCCGAAGGTCATTTCGATTGTGCACCTTAAACTTGAATGATGATAATTGAAGACTTCATTAGGGTTTATAAAACGAGATGAACGTCGAAAATCTGGAAGGTGATAACGTTCATGTCTATATGGACCAAGATATCCAGTTAGCGTTGGATAGCCAGAATCTACCAAATAATATTTACCTAATAAACAATGAAAATATTGTCATATATTTGTGATGTCAATGAAGAAGAAGAAATAAAACTAAAATATACAGGAATATAAAAAACCAACCTGGAGGTGGATGTGGGAAATTTAGGCTCGGAGTTGTTAGAGCATGACTGAATATACGAGCATCATGTGCAGTGCCCTCCCATCTGGCCAAGACAAAAATAAAATACATGTCCCAATCACATACTGTTATCACATTTTGTGTTGCAATTCCTTTTCTTCCAATAAATTTCATTTGGTCATGGGAAGGCACCACACATGAAATATAAGTACCATCAATAGCTCCTATAACATTAATGAAAAATGGGTAACGATTTTGAATTTTTTTATGAACCTCACGAAACCTGGGATCTCGTGGCTTTATGTATTCTAATGGCAAGTGAATGCACGCTATCAACACTTTAAGAAAATTCCTACTCATTGTTTCCCCCGAATGTTAAAACCTTTTTTGAATGACCCTATTTCCAACTCCATGTCCAATAGTATATAAGAACATGACAACCATTTCTTCAATGCTCATACATGCGGTCTCTCTCAATCCATAATTACCTAATTCAAAGCAAAAGTGATGAAATACTTCATTTTCCATCCTAAACATCTCATAACATCGAGCTGGATGACCATGCAAAACGTCTTGGACCCACGAATGCCCTATTTGTTCATTAGTTCTACACGGCTTTTTACACAAATACATTACCGTATACTGGCCAATTAATGCAGCGACTTGTTCATCCTCCGTTAAATCATCATGTAAAATAGCTTGTCGGCGTGCATCGTCCATGCTACAAACCTGGAAATTTAAATATAATCATCATATTAATGATATCCTTCCATAGAAAAGAGTCATATGTAAGTATAATAGTCACTAAATAGCGGTCATAACACAAAGTTCATTATATAAACTTTGTGGTAGCTACATAACTACAACAAGCAGTACATGATCGTATAATACAATAGTCACAACACAAAAGTTATCCATGCAAACCTCCAAGCTACATAACTACAACAACCAGTACATATTAGTCATCTACAATAGTGACACCACAAAAGCAACCATAGAAACATCCAAGCTACACAACTACAACGAGCACTATATGATAGTCATCCACTACAGTGACTACATAATAGCCTATGTCTCATAAACTTTATATCTTAGCCAACAAAGTAATGCTTCCTCATCATCTTTCATTGCAACATAGGTTTCTCTGGCTTTATCAGATGATGACATCAACTCAACACATTGAGGAAGCCAATTTTTATCATTTCTAATAGCTGGGATTCTTTTAATTTCAGCAACTACTTTTGCAATTGATGTGCCGGGTGGTGCAAGAATATTTGTACGCTTCTCGGAGGCACTTGCAATCCTACTAATTGCAGAAGCTATCTCTTGTATGGGTGCACCTTTCTTCTTCTGCTGACCATGATTACATCCATCCCTCTTCCTCTTGCCTAAGCTTCGATCAGTGCTGCGAGAACTAGTTAAATTGATGTTTTGCATGTCTAAACTAAGTCGCCCACTTTCTCCCACACCCCCTCCACCAAGGATTTCATCACTATCACCTGATCCTTCCTCAAGATCAATACCATCCACGGTTCGACGGTAAACATCATCCTCTTCTTCCATGGCAGTTGGTATAATACCTGAATTAGGTGACCATGCATGTATGCCAGATGCCGCAGAATCCTTGAACAATGTTGTCAACTCCTTGGAAAAAGGGAGCCAATTATACCTGTATCTCTTATATAGTGGATTTTCCCGCATGCATGTAAACAATGAAGTTAAATTAATATCGATCAGAAAAAAATAAATATATATAGAAAATGTCATTACACTATTATTTCATACCAATTCTTTCTTCACCCACCAATCATCTAGAGCAATAAAAGTATTGTACTTTGGACTCTATCCTAAACCTGTTTCATTAGCAAATAACTTGTATCATGCAGACCATTCTTTTTTAAGATTATCCCATTTGTTTCTAAATTGCATCTTGGTCAAATTTCTTCCTGTTTTGTCATTAAAAGTGGCCATAACTACTTTCTAACCATTCTTTGACAAGTTACCTCCAATGCGTTCGTTCTTACCAAATTGTTCTAAGCATAATTTGATGAATAGCTTAGTTGAATTGTGATCCCATGTAATCTTTCTCTTTTCTCCATTGCTTATCGTTATAAATATCACCTTAATTCAAAATAATGCATTCACTAAGTCCACATGTGGGGTTAATCTCTCTAACAATAACCAGAATTTTTTCTAGACCTATAAAATCCCAATGCAAAACTTACTTCCATATAAATAAATTCAAAGGCCTATAGGGAGGTTGAAGCATATAATAAGATGGGTAATCAATATATTGGAAAACTGAAATGAACAAAGAAAAAACTAGAAGATATGTCATCAAGTCACACTCAGTTTTGCTAAACAAAAATAATCAAAATATAATTATGCATAGCGATACAATAATTTCCTAACTAAAGAAATATAATATTATAATTCATAAATAATCATGTTAGGTAATGAAAGGTTATTACAATAAATTAAAATCACTTAAGCCCTACCAGTAGAGGTTATAAAAGTTACCAACATTAATTTAAAATGACAATCTAATAAGATGGGAACAAAAACTGAATACGCTGGAAAAAAATTCCATAGAAATTAGCCCTTACATATAAATTAGCCCTCCATTAGTAGTAATTGAATCAAAAGCTAAAAGAGTGCTCAAAATATATAAATTTAAAGCATATAACTTGTCACAAGACACAACAATGAGGTAGTCATTGTAGTTCTGTTAATGCAATAGGAAGGGCGTAGCTTTAAATTTTGTGATGAATGCCACGAAATCAAGCTAAATTGGTAGAAAGGCAGAAATTATGAAGTTAATTTGTTACTGAAAAATCATGAAATTTCAATATTTAAGTAAGGGAAGGCAAAAGAGAGACACGTACAATAGCTATAACAATCAAATATATATGTAGAACAAAGAGGAAATGAACACATCTTGTATTTTTTTTTTCACTCTTCCAATTTACCAGTTGTGGCAGAAATTGCATCACCTCCGATGCAACAAAAACATAGTACAAGGATTGCTTTCTTTTCTTTTGGATGTTATCAAAATGCCATCCGTTCAGGACTACGCAACAGAGACTCACAGTGGGTTCGCCGGCGGCAGAATGTGTTCGTCGGTTCGTTGGTTTCAGCTTTCACCCTGCAACGTTAGGAACTCAACAAGCTCCAGTCACGCGACGTCCTTTAAGCTCAGATCTAAAATTACAGAGGAGCAGATCACCGATGACGGCGGCCTCACAGATTAAGCTAAACAATGACAGATCTAAATAGATAACAATGAGGGTGCACTGGAATTATCATCAGAGGCATTGATGGTGGATGTTTCGAAACCTTCCTGTGACGTCCACGAAGAACAGGGGACACTAACTGAGAAAGAGGGGAAGCAAACACTCAATGTCGGCAGTCAGAAGGAGCAGAAGATGCCGATGGAGGAACCGAGCATGCCCAAGGTCAGACTGAGGGAGGCATCACTGTGAGCCGGTGTATGCTACCATGTCTACAACTGTGTACAGAGTCGAGAGAAAAAACAAAAGAAATGGACCATGTTTCACACTGGGTAAAGAAGGAAAGGGAGGGATATAACGGCTAATTCAGTATAATTATTGCTCTATTTCAGATTATTTTATTTTAATTAAAAAATATAACACATTTAATGATGGTTTTGTAAACTGAAAAGGAAGTCCTCGGTGTGTTTAACAAAAGCTCGTTTATAGCTTGTTTCATTTTTGAAAAATTATGTTTACTGAAAGCCAAACATGTCGGACTCAAAAATGATGTTTTGTAACTTACATTCAGTTAAGTAAATGGTGAACCAAACACCCACTTACAAGTTGTCCTGGATATCATATTGTGCCATATATAGTACATGTATCTATATTGGTGATACATAACCATTCACTATCTATAAGTTAAATGACTTTTATTAACAAGAAAAAACTGGATATAATTTTTTATTAAAGTCATACTATTTATAATTTGTAAATAGTATGACTTTCTATATATTTTATTTTTTTTATTGAATATTGATAAAGTGGGCTTTGTACATAAATATGCAATATAAAATGAGTCACTCGGTTAACATCTTATAAATAGTATAATTCCTTATATTTTTTATAGTGGGAAAAAAAACTTAAACACTTAAATTTAGAAATTTAAAGGTACTTTATTTCAATCAAATGAGAATACAAAATTTTTTTCGTATAATTTATTCTGTAATTAACAATTATTATTAACACTATTAACTTATTATAAAAAATATTGTTAAATTATTTTTAAATTTAAAGTTTACTTATTTTAATTTAATTCTATATAGCATCGATATTGGTACGTGTATTGGATACAATACAATATAATAAAAAGATATGATAATTTTTAAAATTTTAGGATATGAGTTTTTGCATAAGAACGATCTCTAGCAAAGATAGTATATGGGCTAAGTAAAGAAAGTTCATAATTATTGATATGAACATCTTTTGGGGCATGGGTATTCTTTACTAGATTATTTATTTTATTTCCTAAGTTCTTTTTATAGAGGAAGGGAGATTTTCTAATGAGAAGACTGATGATAATCTAACAAGTTCTAAGGTTGAAGAAGTTGTTGGAAAGTAATTTTTCATGTTGAGAGATTTTCTCTTCTTACTCTTCTTCAACAATCATACCAAATTCATGTCAAAAATTATGGCTATAAGACCAACTAGTCATTTTCTTTCAGTAATAATAAGTCCACGTTACCGGCTCAACATATTATATGTAATTTTTTAAAAAATGAATTATTTAAGTAGAGAAAAACAAGTAAATGCGAATTTTCAATTCTGATACTGCACAAAACAAATAAGAAATAAGTCCCATTGATCATTCAAAATTAATGGTGCAAATTTTTTATAAATTTTATATTATATGTTAATATCTTAATGATATTGGAGAATTGTTATAAGAAAAAATGATATTGGATAATTAGAACAAAAATTGTGCAACCTTCTACGGAAAAAATGCAACCTTGCGTTTAAACTTCATGCCACAGAAAGAGTGAGCAAAATGCTATTGTTTTTGTGCTGTATCATCCTCTTCCTCCGTTTTGAGTTTGGTTGGACTTATGAGAGTTTCAGATAATTTTGGCTTCATTTCTTCAAATTTACCATAGTCACCCCTGGCATTATACGATCCCAATATAATGCGATTCTTCGACCCTTATCTTTTCGTACCCAACGACATTGTAGAATATCGCATCGCACTTTCTCCGTCTCCGTTTCTGTGACCCCGAAATTGAAATTTGAACTGAGCTATTTGGTGTTTTAGACCGTATTACTAGGTGAGTTGAATCAAGTTCTACATAAAAAAAACTAGCATATTTTGTACTCCTCCTTTCAACGGCTTTCTTTTGGGATGAGGGGGAGGGGGTGTCTCTGGTGGAGCTTTCAGTGTACAAATGAACTTCGGGTAAATAACTATCACTCCTATCCTATGTCATCTAACTGTTGATACTTGCGTTGGCCACGCTAAAATATTTCGTCATAGCGTACATTACTTGGTTTTGGTTAGATTTAGGAAGTTAACTCTGTCAGTGCTAATCGGCTGTAATTGCTGTTTGGATCATCTGCTTTTGAATATTTGTCTAAAGCTGAAAACAGGTCAGACCGTGGTTTGGAGCCTGATCTAACTTATTTGAAAAATAGCCAGGTTTTATTTAAAGCCTGTTTATCTAAATAGACTTGACTTATTTACTTTAGGTTTGAAACCTGTTTACATGTATTTATATAATATAAATAATATAATATATAATATAATTTTTATATAAATTTTATTAACCCTATCGAGAAAATTCTTCAATTTGCCATGGAATTAGAAGCCTTCAGTCGACTAAATGAACCCGAGCCGCCCCAGTCCGTGCCCCCACCCCACCCATCGCCTCTCCTTGTCTGAGTTGAGCCCATAGCTGCGAGCGACTCCATAGCCTCCATCCATCGCCTCCCTCTTCCCGTCTTCAGTATCTACTAGTGGTATGTGTTCTCTTCTCAACCCTAGTAGGCTAGAGTGCATCGCGGCCTCATCTTATCATCTGAACGAACCTAAAGAGTGAATACCAAAGAACTTTAGCTGCTCTGCTCTCATCCCTGCCTTCATCCATCGCCTTTGCCTCCGCCTTGGTCTCCCAACTGCGACTCTGCTCTACCCTGTCAACGTCTCTCGTAGCTGCGAGTTACCTCGGCACCGTAGTCGTCACTCTGTGCTCTTACTCTCTTCGACTAAGTGAAGATCTTCTTCTCTCCATTTCACAGGTATGTTGGGTAGATTTTCAACCCTCTTTTCCTGGTTCCTACTTCCTACCTTTGAGATGATATAGGCTTAGTGTACTCTGTAATGATGAGATCGATGCTACAGATCTGTAATTTTCTCTCTGCATATGGAAAAGGGCTGATTAAATTTAAATATATTTTGTAATTTGGTTGTTTTCTACTGTGAAGACTGAGTCTTATTCGGAGTTGTATTTTAATTAATTTCAGTCTTTGAGCTTAATTATTAATCGTTTTAACTTTAGTGACCTCCCTCGACACAACAAATTGAATGGGCTGATGCTGAGTTACCTTGAGAAACAAATGAGATTCTCCGTCTCTCTCGTTTTAGCTTAATGGTGAATATGTGATTGTTGCTTATTGTATTCTTTCATTTCTATACTATTCTGCAGAAAGATGTTCATTTGAATGACTAAACAAGTATCAAATATACAAATTGCTGGAAAGTCAAATGGGTTAGGACTTTAGGGGGAAATAAATATTGGATTTCTGTTTATATAGTGAAGTATGAGTAAGTGGTTGTGTGTAGGCTCATTTAGGGATGTTTTATGGACAAGAGGTTGCAAATATATGAAGCTTTGGAACATCAAGGATACTCACTGACCTTACTGGCCTATTTATGAGGGGGTTGGCTTAAAAAGGTCCTCCCCCATGGCTAGATGATGAAAAAGATGGACATTACATGTTTGCACTTGGTAACAATTTAACTTCTCGATTGAAGTTTATTTAACCACCATTGAAGGGCTTTTCTCCTCCTCCTCTAATTATTGGACTTGCTTATATTGTTTGCTGAATATTCCAAATGCTAAAAACAGAACGTGACATGCTTCAGTAATCCAATGTAGGACCAATGCATTTACCATCTGTTAGCAGCTTTTCAACATCTACCTCTTACTTAAGATTTTCTTATAATTTTATCTAAAAGTAATTGTTATTCATACTATAATTCTTGTGTATTATTTCCTTTTGTGAACTTAGAACTTGTTTTTCATATATTTACATAGTGTATGTTCAAAATTTTTATACTTGCAAGCTTCAAGTAGGCTAGAGGCCTATTTAAAGCCTACAAGGCCTTGACCTTCAAGCTTATTTGAAGGCCTACTTAAACTAGTAGGTATTTAAAAAGGCTTTTGGCCAGACTAGACCTTTTAAAGGCTCAGGTCTCAGGTCTGAGCCTAAAAAAAGGTCTATTATAGGCCAACAGGTCAGGCTCAGGCCTAAGACCTATAATACAAGTTTGGCCTGTTTAGTCAAGGCCTGGCTTGGCCTGGCTTGTTTCTACCCTTACATTTGACTTGGCATCGCATTTTATTAATGTGAACGGAAGTAAAAAATAAACATTTTTGTACTGCAAGCTTGGACTTTTGCTTTGGATTGGATCAAGATAAAAGCAGATGATACTTCCTTGGACTAGTATCAATATAATTTACTATACAATAATGTATTCTGGTTCCATTGGGTTCCTATATATTTATTGAATGCTGTATATGAAGAATTATCTTTTAACAATACTATTTCTTTAGCAATTATTGTTTGCCTTCTAATAGGGACTTTCTCCAGACAAATTTGGAATGAGTGGAATGATGGTCCCAGCAACCAGCAATTCCTGCACGATTAGTTTACCCAGCATTTTACACAAGGCTTTTGCTATACCATTTGAAAGAAGAGCATGTGGAAAAGGAATTTTAGGAAAATTTTGCACATGTGCCTCACCTTTGATCTCTTTAACTGCCTCTCCCATGATTCAGCCCCCCTCATCTCTAGCATTAGCCTCCCATCTTTCACAATCTGATGCCCCACAACGTTCAGAAGAATGGTTTGCCCTTCGTAAGGACAAGCTGACTACAAGCACCTTCAGTACTGCCTTAGGATTTTGGAGTGGTAAGCGTCGTCTTGAGCTGTGGAATGAGAAAGTATTTGCATCAGAGGCACAAATTGCGGAATCTTCTCAAAGATGTGCCATGGAGTGGGGTGTGTTGAACGAAGCAGCAGCTATAGATCAATACAAGCAAATCACAGGTCGTGAGGTGAGCTCAATGGGTTTTGCTGTACATCCAAAAGAGCGATTTGATTGGCTTGGTGCCTCACCTGATGGTCTTCTTGGTTGCCTCCCGGAAGGTGGGATACTTGAAGTCAAGTGTCCATATAACAAGGGCAAGCCTGAAACTGGCTTACCATGGTCTGCCATGCCTTTCTATTACATGCCTCAGGTGCAGGGCCAAATGGAAATAATGGACCGTGACTGGGTTGATTTATATTGCTGGACCCCAAATGGAAGCACAATATTTCGTGTGTGCAGGGAGCGGGAGTATTGGGGCTTGATACATGGGATTTTACGAGAATTTTGGTGGGAAAATGTGATTCCTGCTAGGGAAGCAGCGCTGTTAGGGAGGGAAGAAGAGGCAAAATTATATAAGCCTCAATCTAAACACAAACTGACAGGAGTTGCAATTGCGAAAAGCATAAAGTTAGCTAGTGCAGCAAAGCTGCTGTGTAGAGAAATTGCAGGTCATGTTGAATTTCATAGGTGACTGGCGGTCACAAGTAAGAAAGTTAAGCAACTGGCTTCGCCGTTGTAGTCCTTATTTTTGTATTTGTAATCCATTGTTTTCATGTATTCTTTAATTGCTTTTTAGTGTTAATGCCTTCACTTCTATGCTAGATATATATGACCCAAACAGAGATTCTGAGTGGTCAGCATTACTGGTATATTTAATATTTTAGCTTATTATCGTGCGTGTACATTTATTTTATTCTAGCAGCCCCACCCAATTTCTCTCAAGCAAAGTTTATGGTCCCCTGTGCCTTCTGGTTTAGGTTTGTTGTGAAGTTACGTAGACATTGTTTGCGGATTATTTGTGATCCATTTCAACAAATAGCTGAAAAAATTGAAGCATTTCATGGATAATTTGGTACCATAGTTTTTGCAGCTGCTGCTTTTGACAATTCTAATATTATCCGGATCAAACTAGTGCTTGTGGTTTCCATGATTATGAGTCTTTTAGTCGAGTTCAACTTTGACCCTTTAGCCTAACTCATCCAGTTATTATCTATTTATGTCACTTAAGATGCAGGAAATAATTTACATTCCAACTGAATTGACTTTTACCAAGTACTACCCTTGTCAAAGCTCTCCATCTATCTGCTTGTCAAAAAAAAAAAAAGGTCTCCATCCATCTCAGGAGTTTAGAAGCAGCAATGTATTCAACGAGGAAGAGGATAGAATCTGTGAGTGCTCCATTTTTCTTTTGGGTAAGGGACTGAGTATACTCTTTTTGGAGTCAAAATTTTTTATGTAAAGAGTCTTTCGTTAATTTCAAAGCAGGGACGATTGAATTCAGGATTGTAAACTCTTCTTTCTCAGTTGATAAAAAAAAGTCTTCTTTCTTATGTATTAGGGAATTTTGTTTGTGTAATTGTTCAGTGAATTTAAGGATGGATGGCATTATGAATTCTTATTTGATCAATATCCTGCCATTGCGAAGAAATCTTTCAGTAATAATTCTAACCTTAAAAGTCAGTTCAGAGGCTACATTTGTAATGGATTAACAGTTTACTTGCCCCTTCGAGAGTGCATCTGCAGCTGAGTTTCCGTGGACAGATCATAATAAAAGTTGTGTGGATGTCTTTTTTGGGAAAAAAGAATTAACAAACACATGTAAATTGTGTTAGTTTACGTTTTTTTATTTTAGATACTTATTTTCAATATTTTTAAAATAAATAATATGTAATGCAAAATTTATAAAAAGGCATACTCAGAACTTTATGTAAATAAACATAAACAGGTGTCTAATTGTATGACTTAAGAAAAAGATAATTAGAACATATGAAAGTAAAACTCATGCATCTAATATATTAACTTAAAAAGAAAATTTTGTGAAGAGTTAATTAAAAATTCAAAATTTTAATACATTTTCATATGTCATTTGATAATTGATATAAATAATTAGAACAAAACAATTTTTTTTTGCCAGAAGAACCAAACAAATTAGATATTTAATATTTCACCATATATATAAAAGATATACATTCTAAAAATTCTATGTTTAATATATATATGAATGTATAGTATTTTCTTCCATATAAGATGTAATTATATTAATAAAAAGCATTACAAGAACCACATGCAAAAAAAAAGATGACAAAAACCTAAGACCAACATAACAAAGCAAAATACCGAAGCCCAACAACAACAAATACCCTAAACAGAAAAATAGAAGACAAACAGATACCAACCACAACAAAAATGACAAAGAAAATGAAGAATACGACACAAATATACACTACCAAGAATCAGTACCGTTAGCTACCACCACCACTACATCGAAGAACAACTGCACTACAGGCACCATTAACAAGGGGTGGGGCTTTGGTGAACTACTCTTTCAATCCTAATCCCTTCGCTGGCAAGATAGCAAATTAAAATTATTAAAATACTATAATTCACAAACTATTTACCTAATTCCTACAAATTTTGCAAATCGTAATCCACCAAACCGACTCTCACCATTCTTGTTTTGATAAATTTCTGCAAATTGTGATCCAGCAAACCGGTTTTCACAATCTTTTCTGACGCCAAACCTTATATGTGCTACACCAATTTCTGTATCTTCAATTTCTTTTTATTAACTTAGAGTGGCAGCCTACCCTACCACCCTATTATTCCCTCCTTCAATAAACCCTCCCCCCACACACTTCTCCCATCCAATCAATTTTCTGTTTATTCACCCCTCTCATTGTGTAATTTATATATATAAATAATTATTATATATTACAATATCCTCTTTTTTATCATATTTATAAAATATTATCTAGAAAATTTATTTGGTTCTATTTATTATATATAGTGTCAAATTTTCATATGAATTTTTTACTTTACCCTATATTTTTATTATCTCGTAAATTATTTCCTACTTTGACATACTTTCTTTTTCCATATACTCCTTTTGATCCAAAATATAAATTCTATTTGACTAATTACACAGGAATAAAAAAATTATTTTTATTTATTAAATCTAAAAAAATAAAAAAGGTAGTTACAAGTGTAAGTTTTTTATTTTTACCATCACAGGTATCGCAGTGTGGTAAAGACTTATAATTTTATACTCTCTTCGGTCCTATATATAGGGTATTTTATCCAGATCCTGAATATAAAATCATTTATAATATACGAGGTAGTATTTATTATATATTTCCAAAAAATACCCGTATTTAATGTATTCAAAGAGAAAGATAGAGACATTAAATAAGGGTAGTTTTGGAAAAATGTTGGGATTTTCAGAGAAATTGAAGTAGTTAATTAGTTTTAATTCCAATTCTTAATCCGTATAATTCGGTTAAAAGTGTCTTATATTGAGGATTAGAGGGAGTAGCATTTTAGTGTTGTTGATTATTGTATAGAGTATTAAGAAGAGTTGATTACACTCTCAAATTTACAAAAAAATAATGTAAATTTTTAATTTTATCCCTATTTTTCATTCAAGTAATAATAATTACTTCATTCAATTTAAAATATAAGTAATCTTTCAAAAGTTTTTTTAGTCCAAAATATAAGTCTTATTTAATAATTTGTAAGATATTAAATATTTTTTCTATCTTATCCTTATCTATAATTAAATATAAGAAAAATAGTAAATTTTAAATGTAATATATTAAATAGGGATGTTATTGGGAAATAATATATATATATTAGATTTAATAAGTAAAAATATCTTTCTTAATTTATGTACAATTAGTCAAATAGAATTCATATTTCAGATCAGAGAAAGTATATGGAAAAAGAAAATATGTTAAAATAGGGAATAATTTATGAGATAATAAAAATACAGGGTAAAGTAATAAATTCATATGAAAATTTGACGTTATATATAATAAATAGAGCCAAATAAATTTTCTAGATAATATCTTATAAATATGATAAGAGAGAGTATATTATAATATATAATAATTATTTATATATATAAATGACACAATGAGAGGGGTGAATGCACAAAAAATTGGTTGGATGGAAGAAGTGTGTGCGGGGAGGGTTTTTCAAAGGAGGGAACGATAGGATGGCAGCGTAGGCTGCCACTCTAAGTTAATAAAAACAAAATTGAAAACACAGAAATTAGTGCAGCACAAATAGGGTTTGACGTCAGAAAAGATTGTGAAAGTCGGTTTGGTGACTCACGAATTGTAGAAATTTGTCAGAACAAAAATGGTGAGAGTCGGTTTGGGGGATTATGATTTGCAAAATTGTAGCATTTAGATAAATAATTTGTGAATTGTAATATTTTGGTAATTTTATTTTTTTTTATTGTATTTAGCTCAAAAAACAAAATTTCTTATTTTACCCTATATTTTTATTATCTTGTAAATTATTCCTTACTTTAACATACTTTCTTTTTTTACATACTCTCTCTAATCCGAAATATAAATTCTATTTGACTAATTGTACATAAATTAAGAAAAATATTTTTACTTATTAAATCTAAAAATATATATATTATTTCTCAATAATATCTCTATTTAATACATTACATTTAAAATTTATTATCTTTCTTACATTTAATTATAAATAAGGATAAGATAGAAAAAATATTTAATATCTTACAAATTATTAAATAAGACTTATATTTTGGATTAAAAAAATTTTTGAAAGATGACTTATATTTTAAATTGAATGAAGTAATTATTATTACTTGA
This sequence comes from Adenanthera pavonina, assembly GCA_026686845.1. Taxonomy (NCBI): domain Eukaryota; kingdom Viridiplantae; phylum Streptophyta; class Magnoliopsida; order Fabales; family Fabaceae; genus Adenanthera; species Adenanthera pavonina. The sequence goes on along the minus strand of JAIVEN010000001.1, from coordinate 42,137,822 downwards.
ATGAAAAATAGGGATAAAATTAAAAATTTACATTAATTTTTTGTAAATTTGAGAGTGTAATCAACTCTTCTTAATACCCTATACAATAATCAACAACACTAAAATGCTACTTCCTCTGATCCTTAATATAAGACACTTTTAACCGAATCACACGGATTAAGAATTGGAATTAAAACTAATTAACTACCTTGATTTCTTTGAAAATTTCAACATTTTTCCAAAATTACCCTTATTTAATCTTTCTATCTTTTTCTTTAAATAAATTAAATGGAGACATTTTTTGAAAATGTACAATAAATATTATCTCATATATTGTAAATGATCTTATATTTAGGACTTGGGTAAAAGACTCTATATATAGGACCGGAGGAAGTATAAAATTATAAGTATTTACCACACTGCGATACGATGGGAGTGTAAAGCGTATGCAACAACTCCGATTTCTCTCTCTTAAGTTTGGCACCTGTGATGATAAAAATAAAAAACTCTTGCACTTGTAACTACCTTTTTTTTTTTAGATTTAATAAATAAAAATAATTTTTTTATTTCTGTGTAATTAATCAAATAAAATATATATTTCGGATCTGAGGAAGTATGTGGAAAAATAAAGTATGTTAAAATAGAAAATAATTTATGAGATAATAAAAATATAGGGTAAAGTAATAAATTCATATAAAAATTTGACACTATATATAATAAATAGAACCAAATAAATTTTTTAGATAACATCTTATAAATATGATAAAAGAGAGTATATTGTAATATACAATAATCATTTATATATATAAATTATACAAGGAGAGGGGTGAACGTATAGAAAATTGGTTGGATGGGAGAAGTGTGTGAGGGGGAGGGTTTATTGAAGGAGGGAATTATAGGGTGGCAGTGTAGGCTGTCACTCTGAGTTAATAAAAAAAAAATTGAAGACACATAAATTGGTGCAGCACGTATAAGGTTTAGCGTTAAAAAAGATTCTGAAAGTGGATTTGATAGTTCACGGTTTACAGAAATTTATCAGAACAAGAATGGTGAGAGTCAGCTTGGTGGATCACGATTTGTAAAATTTGTAGGATTTAGATAAATAGTTTGTGAATTGTAGTATTTTGGTAATTTTAATTTTTTTTATTGTATTTAGCTCAAAAAAACCAAAAGAAACCCACAAGAAATAGGATGGGTTTAATTAAATGTGCTGGATGACAGCCACATGGAGGAGGAAATCGACAAAACAATCTAATGAAGGTAGCAAAACGCGGTTGACCAGCAAGCACTTTCCCAACAACCCTTGATCTGGAGATCTACAAAGAACACTACTCAAAGCCCGAAAATCATTAGAAGTAATCTGACACCAAGTGCCGAGTCCCAACTCTATATTCGCCTTCGCAAACCACGAAACCATCACCACCATCTCTTACACACCCAAGACAAAGTAGAGTAAAGGAAGTAAAGCCAAGAACATATACCAAAACGCACACACAATACGAGCTCGGACACTCCCTCCACCGGCAAAAATCAGGGAGGGAGACGCCAAGATGAGATGTCAGGCTCCCATGGTGAAGAGAACTTGAGAGAGAGAACTTATAAGTAAATGTTACTTTTAATTAATAAATATAATAAAAATATTTATAATGTATTAATCAATAAGATAAATATTTAAATAAAATAATAAAACAAAGATAACTTATTTACGTTTGATGCTTGGGGGAATTACTGCTAAAGACCAATATAACCAATTTATAATACTTGTAGCAATATTGATACATTGTAAACTTAAATTTGGTTAAAGTACTATAGCTGGTATGATTAGTAAAGTATAGAAAAACAGATACGCGTACATTTGACTATTTATACATTCTCAGATACTAAGAAGTTGAGAATAGTTCATAGAATTTGATGTTTAGCAGTACGTGAACATATTGTTTTCATTCTACATGTTCATGAAGGATTGTTATGAAATGTACCCACCCAATTCATGGGAAGTATTTATCAAAAAATTAATTATATAAAAAGTTCTTGTCATTTTTTTTCAGGTATATCAACATGGTTACATATTATTTTTCAAACTACTACTACTACTACTTATAGAAATAAGTGATTTCCAGTACTTTTAAGTAAAATTGAAACATAACAGACTATACAAATAAATAGGAAAAATATTATAGAAAGTAAATATCAGCATAATTTAAATATGATAATCAAAATTTTGAAGTTAATATATTTATAATGTAGTAGAATAAGCTTTTTGATATGTTTGAAAGAAAATCTTCATAAATATAGTCTGAGTTGAAAAGGAATAACAAAACAGAGGAGCCATTATTTACATAATATCACAAGGTAAAAAATGCTTCATAACATCAGGAAGAAAAAGGATGTTGTCCTTAGGAAAATTGCACCTTCCTTTTCTATGTCAAAGATAATATATCTTCTTAACCATTTCAAGCCATTTCACTTAACCAAAACTTGATTATGCTAACAAATTTATCATGCAAACCCAAAGTGTCTACCTGAAATCATGGATAAAGAGGCCTTGATCTCAATCCTACTTCATGCAAAATTAGCCAGCGTAAAGTTCCTCTAATTTTTTAAATTTGTTTGGTGAGTATTTCTAGATTCTTATGTGCCGAATGGAAACCTCTAAGTATTTCTAATGCTGAATCAAGTAAGATTATTTTATTTGACAGGCAACGATTTTTCTAGATTTGAATTTTCAAGGATGTGAATTATTTGGGCTGCGCATGTGAATTGTCTTATAGAATTCTGCACCACAACTTGTAGGGCAAATCATAGTTTTCTAAATCTGAAGTGATGGACATTAAGGAGCCGATTAAAAGATACTTAAACATTATCCATATAATATCTTATAATGCATTTTTTGATATTTTTTATTTAGATAATTTTATTTATTTTTCTTGAGGTTAAATTTATTAGTTAAATTTAAATTAGAATAAATAAAATTTATTAGGTAAGATTGATTCTTAAATAAAGGAGATTTTCTAGATTTAAGGAAATTATCTAATAGTGTTAGGATTAAAATATTGATTTTATTATTTTTCTTTGAATTTTCATTTTTATTTTTAGGATTTTTTATAATTAGATATAAAAAAATTTTCTAAATCTAATAGGATTACTTGAGCTCTAGTATTCCTAATTATTCTAGAATTATGTTTTTTCCTTTATGTAATACATATTCTTCAGGGATAAGTTGAATAATATTAAGTATTTTGAATTCTCTCTTTAAACTCTTCTATTTTCTCCCTCTCCCTTAGTTCTCTCCCTGAGCTATTATATTTTCTCTCTCTTTCTTCTTTCTTTTCCCGTCTATCCTATCTCTCTCTCCATTTTTACTCCTACTACTTTCTCTGTTCTTTATCTCTTTAGTCTTTACCTCCCCCCGTCCCCTGCACATATCATGAAGGAGTAAGTAAAATTGGAGGGTCTTGTGATATGTCAGTCTATTCCTTTACTCCCATTGAATTACAAATTTTAGCATGTGTTTCACAATTTTTTTATAACATTTATTTTATCTCAATTGATGTATGTTGATTCGAGCACCATAGGGAATTTTTTAATTGATCGAGAAGAACAAGGCTTACCCTAGTCTCCCATCTTGATAATTCCATTCCATAGGAGGATTTCTAAGTGGGATGTCTCTATTCCCAAACCATCGTTTGAACCTCAACGTTCTCATACCAAATACTTAGAAACCATTTGGAATTTCTTGAAAGAAAGAAATCTAACTAAAAAATTTGCTTTGGTGAGAAATTGGTTGGATGTGAGATGTTGGGTTGCGTTTAAGGTATCCACAAGATTCAACTGATATTTAATTATAATATACATATATATATATATCAATCTTTGAAAGAAAAATGAAAAACTTGATATCATAGATAGGTCAAATACAGTTAGAAAAATATGGCATTGAATATTTGCATTCATCATTCGTTAAAAAGCATCAAGAACAATAAGTAAATAATGATCTAAACTACATAAGTGCTTAAACTAAGTAATCCTACAATGTAATAATTCAGATTTAGGATCAAGATTCTTCAATGTGGATGTTGCCAACTGATACAAGACTTTCCAAATAATTGGAAAAATCACCATAACAATGTCTATGGATAGGAAACCTTTTAAATTCATGAGTTGTATGTCATAATCTAGTAAATCTAACTGCCAATGATCAGAATCCCACGATGGGAGTAGAAGTCTAGAAGATAAGGGTTTAGATGGCTGGAGTGGAGGAGATAGTCTTCAATGAAAGATGGGGTTTTGAAGAGATTTTTCCAATATTTGCAAACACATTAAAATTTGGTTAGGGATTTTACTTGGTGCTCGAGAACAAGGTATACCTAAGAGGAAAACTGTTCACCACCAAGTTATACCGCAAGCATACGGGCCGAGGTAATAGTAAAGTGATGAGTGAGTATCGTTTCCATAGGGACTTAAGTTAAAAGTGATTAAACGTTAGACATTACATTTTCAATTAATTTGAGTAAAGTAATTAAAAAGTTCACTATTGGACTAACTTCTACTATAAAAAAACAAGTGTATAAAATCAGCAACAAGGTCAACTAGGACTTCAAGAATTCAAAGAGACATATAATTATTCATCCCCCTTGTATTTCATAAATACCTAATTGAACTCCTATTACAACTGCTCTTAATGCAAGATTATGTTAGTTAGGATGTCGGTTCAGCTATATGTGCTCTCTCGAATCTCCACATAGTTGTTTAATTTAATTAATTACACAACCTTTTAACTAGTTAATTAAACTCTCAACTTCAGTTCAAATCCTAAGTAACTATATGAGGTTAGTGAGTATATCTCTACACCACTAACACAACTCTTCACTCAACAAAGCAAGATTCAAGTTCTCACATGACCCAACTCAAGTTCTCTATATAAGCTAGCTCTCTCAAGCATAACTTAAATATACCTGACAATCCTATTAATGGCCAAACAATAAGAAGCTTTAAGAATAGAGCTAGATCAATATAAAAATGACATTAATCACAAATATAAAGGATAAATGAGTATTTAATCCATACAAGGGTTCAGAATAATTCTAGAAATGGAGCACTAGTCACTCATATTCAACAAAATCATAACAAAATATATCTCAATCTGCATCGTTGTTGAACACAAGTAAGAAAAGGGAGAGGGAAATGTAGGAAAACCAAAGAGGGAAGCTAAAATCTCTTCAATACTTCAACCCTAACTTTAATCTCCTTCAAGAAACCAAACCCTAGCACACCCAAGCTCTCAAGGTCAAATTCTGGGCGTCATTCGCATGCCGTAACTCTGTGTGTCGAATATTTTCCCCAAAACTCTTCAAATACTTCGTTCAACTGAAGCTTTGGGTTTTGCGAACAAGGGGTTTACTCCACGGCTTCATGATCCAAACTGCGGCTTCGTGTCATCACCATATTGTTTAGCTCACTGGTTGTCATGGAGCCGCGGCCTTATGTTACAAAGCCACGGCGTGGGCACCGTAGTTGGGTCCTCACTATCTCCATGAGGCCGTAGCGTGGAATTCTCCAGAAGCTTTCTCCCTTCTTTTCCTGGTCTCCCAACTCTACTAAGGGGGCTTGGTTGCTTAACTGCTTTCCCCATGAGATCTGCAACATAAATAAGGATTTAAAAATCTTTCATGGGACTTAAATAACGCATAATAGGGAAAAAATATACTACTATGCATTATTAGGATTAACTTATACATTTTCCTATTTTGAGTGTAAAATATGTACAAATATGAATGTTTAACTCAAGGAAAATGTATTGAAAAGATGTAATTTGGTATGATTAATAAAAACCTTTGTAACCAAAGGGGGAGTCTGGAGGTAATTTTCCATGAAAAGTGCTTAGATGGATTAATGATTAATGACTAGGATCTGATCTGGCTTGTGTGGATTTGTGGGTCTCCTCTCTTACAATTTATGTCACCTCTTAGCTTATTAGTTTGCCAACATATCTATGCCAAAAGACCTGCCAAAATATGTTATATAAAATTATCAAAGTGTGACATATGAAATCATGTAACATAAATGATATAAAACTTTGGTCTAAAATTATAAAATCAATTCAAGCATGATGTGGCCATGAATAATCATGAAATTAATCACTAAAATTCAAGGGAAAACACTCCCAAAATGTAGAAAAGAAAGTAAGAAAAATCTCTAAGAAAATAGCTAGAAAATAAACCTCCAAAGAAAGTTGACTAAAATGCTCTTCTTTAACTAACTAAACTCTGACTGGCTTTAGAATGAAAACCTTAATTCTTATGGTCAAACTTGGCAACTCAAATTAACCCTAATTAAATGCTCTAGATGATGATTAGGTGATCAATCTACTAATCATTAAGGATAATTAAATGGAATGAAAATTCAAAAAAATCTCACACGAGCTCACATCGAAAACCCTAATTTAATCACCCAGAAAAACTAAATCAAGAATTTATCTAGCTAATCAATGTGGAAAATGCACCAATAGAAAAAATTAACAATCAAATCCAAGAAATATAATAAAATATCACAAAATATGCTTAAAACCAAGGATTTAACATTTTTTTTTCATAAAGTACAAAAAATTGGCTAAAACACAACTCTGCGATAAAACACACAAAATATTCAAATAAATGTGATAAAAATGTTAGATTAAGGGAATAAAAACATAGTAAAATGTGGTCACATTAATTTCCCCATACCTAGCTTTTGCACTCTAGGTAAAATCAATAAATCCTTGGAAAAACCTATGAAAACAAAAGAAAAACCAAAGAAAACAAAGGAAAACATGGATTGGTAGAAAAGACTCACAAATGCTAGTCAATGTTATCACATTCATCTATGCAAATTAAGTTAACTTGAATCATATAATTCAAGTACTGTGGCAAGAAAACTAATCGAAGTTTCCCAAGCTAATGGTCCTCACACAAGACAGGTGTTTGTATATATATGTGAATCACTTTCACTCAAGTGTCTAGGGTAAGGTATTTGCTCTCAAACTCTTTCTATTTGGCACCTCTCCATAGGCTTGGCAACCTTCTAATTTCTTCACGACTAAAGGATTAAGTGCACACAATAATCGAGAGGACTTTATAAGAAAGGAAAGGATCATATATGAAAATAAATGGATAACAAAGCAAAATGCATGGTAATTAAGTAACTCTAGTCATTAAGAACATAGAATGGAAATAAAATGGAATGACACATGATACTGAGGGCTTATTTCATTACCATGATATGAATGAAGTAATACAATTTTTCTTTTTTCTTTTCTCATTCTCTTTCCTTTTTTTTTTTACATTTTTGTTTCAAGTTGGGTGCTTCATGCTCCATACCAACTTTTATTCACCTCTTTCTTTTCTTTTTCTCAACTTTTTTCAATTTTTTTTATATATCAAGAAAGCAATAACAAGACAATGGAGATAAACAAACCGATGCCCATGAACGATGAATAAGGAACATGCAATCATTCATTCAATAAATGATATATGTCCATTAACAACTAGAGAGCTCAATTACCATGAAAGGGTAGGATAAGGAAATGAAATGAAATGACAAGTGGTTACGGGGTGAAAAAGAGCAACAAAGACTCAAAGGGGCTAAACAAAGGATAATCATGATGCAAAAGTTAGTTATTTAGCCATGGCTAGAATTGATGAGAAGAATGCCTCTATCATATCAATGTAATGCACAAAACATAAATGTAGTTTCAAGAAAGAAGCGGAGCCAATTTCTGGATCGAAATTCAAATAGAAAAGGTACATTCAAGGAATAAACAATAGGCTCATATCCTTACCAAGGGTAAATGTAACCTTTCACTTAAAAAACCAAGACTAATACACTTGCCACTTAACTTTGAAAGCATGAAACAAATTAAAATGTTTTAGCAAGTCAAGATATTTAAACAAAAAGACTAGCAAAAGTATATCACTCTACCATCCAAAAACTAGCAAAAAAAAAATTTATGAAATTTTAGAAAAATTTTCTTGAATTTTCAAAACTAAAGACCAAAAACAAAAACAAATCTCTTTCTCTTTTTTTAAAAACAAAGAAAAGAAACTAAAATAGGAAATCAAAAACAAGGTGACCAAGTATGAATCTCTCCCCACACCAAAACAATGCATTGTCCTCAATGCAAAATTGTTATCAATCAACCTAAACGATCCACTAGGCAAGAAATCATCAATGAATGCATTAATACAAATATCAATAAGATATATAGCCAATCCAATCTAGTAATCCAATAATGAGATAGGATTAATGCAAAGTAAAGGGTAGATAAAGGAAAAAGACAACCTGACATCCAAGCCATTAGCATGAAACAAATCACACTTATCTGATTGTAGGTCATAAGATAAGATCAAATGAATACTCCTCCTCTATGTAGCAAACAACTGAAGTAAACCTCTCAATAGAAACATGGGAGGTACTTGCAACAAGTCAAAAACTACAACAGTATCTCTTCATAAAATAATATGATCAACAAACTCATAGGATAAGAAAGCATTCAACAAGAGTTCCTAAACAAATCAACACAAGGAATCTCTAAGAACCTAGAGCATCCAATAAAATCCACATGTTTCTCCTCAAATGCAATAGGCAAAAAATCATTCAATATCCTGAAATCACTATCAGAATGAGGCAATACAAACTAAAACTTCCTCAAGAATAGGAATTCCCCCACACATATCTATTGTACTACTCTCAAAAGAATCAAGACTAATAGTATCAACAATAGAATCATCAATAAAAGTAGGCAAGCATGGTGCAGGAATCATAGTGCTAACATCATCATGCATAACAATTTCTTCAAAACAATGTGAAATACTAGTTATGTCATCAACATGCATGTTACAACCATCTGGATCAAATGTGTAGCCAACATCACTATCATTACTATGTCTAAAAAATGTTTCAATCTCTAAACAATTAGTATCATCACAATGTTCATGGAAAGAACTAAAATTAACAATTTTTGGAAACTCAACACAATTCTTTCCATATCTCACTATCACCTAGCACATTTTTTTCATGTGAACCAATATCATCAACAATATGATCAACAACACCTTTAAGCACCTCAATATGATCCATAAGATTAATGCACTCAAAAGAATCAAGGTATATAAAGAACTCAACAAGAACATCACCATCATGAACAATGTCATAATCAACAACATGAAGGTTGCCTCTGCAATCCCTATAGTCAGAGAACTTAGCACTCTCACCAAAAATAATGGATCTAACATCATGAATAGCACATGCAATTCTAGAGCTAGAAGCATCAACATCATAATCAATAGCAATGCTAGTACAATCAATACATGCATTAGTACATGTATCCTCAGTCAATGCATCAATCATACAAGAATGCATGATGAAGGGATCATCAACAACACATGGTCACATAGGAGATAAAAGTGTAGTGAATGTATATCTCAACTTATCTACATGAATGTCCAGAATTATCTTAGTTACCCAAGTAAGGTCAAAGATAGGTGTATATAAAGGAAAGAAAAGACGTTTTACCTTTACTTGCACATTCTTCAATATGACATCAATATCATCCATTTTCCTTTATGCGCTTGAAAGTTGAAGCTCTCCTACCTTGACTGTCCTTATAGTTGCTTCTTGCTAAAGATCATCTTTTTGCAACACTTAACTAGCACCTTGATCAATTTAACCCCCCTTAGTGAAGGCATGAGTGCTCAAATTGTCTGGCATAACCCAAAGATCTCCCACTTTATCTATACCTCACTTGTTGCAACCTCTCTAAGAAAAGTTATAATCTTCCTTGGCTCCCCTTTTACCTTAGGCTCCACCGGTGCGATGTGTATTTTTGCTAATGCCTACTTACCCATGACAAATGTACACTATCTTCTATACTTCTATCTTTTTCATGCTTAAGAGACTTAGCACTCTCAATAACATCAATAGAATCAACATGTTAAATACAATCCACATGAGAATGCGTGCTATCTTCTTTACTCTTATCACAAACATCATTTCCCATCCCATGATTCATACTATGACATGTTAGATTTCCCTCACACTTTTCTACAAACCCAAATGATTCATTTTATCATATTGCTCTCACAAAAATCATGCAATGAAGAACTATCATCTATATACTCAGAAATAGTGGAATCACTAGTGCAAGTAGTCAAGTTGGGTATATCATCATGCAAAGAAGCATCAACATCAATAAAGTAGGACTATAGGATCACAACTCTATAAATAAGCCTAGGATAACTTCAAAATGCAAGTTGGAAACTTTGCTATTTATTGATAAAAAATTCGATTTATTGATTAAAAAAGAACTTTTTCAATAACATTAATTGTCGACTCCCCCTTTAGTTACGAAGGCTTTCCTTAGTGTCTCGCACAAAATAAGAAAAATATAAGTATCATAAACTTACATTAGCATCTTGCACAACTAACTCAATTGTGTTATATTCATTTGATGAATGATGATCAGGCATCGTCCATAACCGTACTATCATAATCAATCGTGTCTCAAAGAATTAATAGTCCTTATAGATAATCAACAAGAAGCATCAATATCTAAATGAACTTTGTTGATGGTGATGTGATATAGCAATATACCATTGATGTATTTATAGTTACAAATGCATGATTCAAATATTAAATAAAAACTAATTTGGATTTCCATGGTATAATATCATAACAAAAATTTCCCAATGTAGATATCATATATTTACAAAATTCTCACAATCTAGATATCATATATGTTAATATCATTTAGAAGATAAACTTGTGACATAGGCAAATAATTTAAAGAACATAAATAAAAATTATATATTAAGGGTAGGCTTCATTATATATACATATAAATCAAATGCAAAAATCGTGGATACTGATCAAATTCGATCACACTAATTTTTTATACTTTTTCAACAACTGTACTAATTACAGCTACCATTAAACAAAAAAAAAACGATTTACCGGACCTATAAATACGGTGGTCGAACCATAAAATCATTAATACCGTTCAATTAATATAAACCTTTTTTCTACACCATTACAAACTCGATAAAACTAATTAGTATAGATCCAAAATTAAATAAGTAATTCCTTAAAAATGATGACGTGAAGCAATGCAGATCCATCTAAAAGGTGATTATATATATAAAAGTAGGTCCAAAAGTTAAAATCTATTTGCGCCATCTCATCATTTATAAGAAATTAGCGATTTAATTCTGTGTATCATGAATTTTTTTATAGTTTTTGTAACAACTTGGAATAAAAGCTTATATCAATTGAATGCGAATTAAGATTTTATGGTTCGGCCACCATATATTTCTCGTCTGTAAATCAGAAATATTTGTCATTTTTAAATTTTTATTTTATGTATAATATATTATCTCTCTCCAATATATTACATTTAAGCAATTGAGGAATGTTGACAAGGAATGTTGACACTAAAGGGATCCAAATCCACATTTCATCTTTATTCTTCTACGGAATTGTTCCTCTTTTTCATTCATATTCAAGTAGGTCGCCAATGTCAATATTCCTTATAACCCCATTTCCTTATAGTCCTGTGGTTTTTTTCCATATATATAGCTAAGATTCAAAATTTGAATAACGTGCTTATAAAACAGTTATCTGCTAACTGTGTTAGAAGTTAATGGTTGTCATTGATAACTCTTGGTTCTATATTTGTCTTTGATTTTGTACTCTACCAAAGTCAAAGTTCAGTGACGTTAGTTAAAGATTAATCTAATAGATAATCATTCTTTTATATTAAATTAGCATTTACACCTTGGGCCAAGTACGGGTCACACAACATTTTAGTAAATCAATCTTCTAAAAAAATTTTGGTTGATAACTTTTGGTTCTTCATTTGTCTTTTGGTTCCTTTTTTTCCTGAAACAATATGGCCAAGGTAATTGACATGGGTTGGCCCGAAGAAATATTTATTCATGTTGGCCGACAATGGATGCTTCTCAAAGTCCGAGGAGTGAGCCTTACATGCTTCAAATTATCCTTCGAGGATTCGCTATACACCATGATGTCAAGAATGCACCAAAATAAATTTCTCAAAAGACCCTTTAAAACGATATTCACAAGGCCCTGAACCAAAATGATGTGAGTTGCACTGGCGACGAGCGAGAAAAGGGAGGGGTGTAAGAAGCGAGAAAAATATTTATCAACTGTAAACAGAGAACAAGTCCTGCTCCTATTTATAACTATAATATTAGCAACTATAAAACAGATTAGGTAGTTATTCATAACTCTCTTCAACATCCCATTCTTTTTCCCAGATATCACATAAAATGCTTCTAAATCTAAAAGAATCCGCACCCCTGGGATCCAATGTTCAATCATTTGCAACAAAAACTGAAAAAAGAGGAAAGAAAAAAAAATCCCTCATGCAATTCATTCTGGATTATTCCTTCAAAAGGATTGAGTTCCTATTCTTCAGTTCTCACAATAATTTACAGACAAAAATCAACACAGGAAGATATTAATATTATAGCACCAATGAAGCTTTCAGCACTGCCACGCATTGGCATACTCCTTGATGGACTTTCTAAGCCAAGAAAGGACAGTATAAATGATAGAAAACTATATTCACCCTTCAACCTAACTTCTCCACGAATGTTTCAACCACTGTATGACCATTGATTATTTTTGTTGTTGCAATAATCAAATCATATGCCATTCCTTCCTGCAAGGCATTCCATATTGAGAAATTAGAAGATAAAAACCCAAGAGGAGAAAGAAGCCTTGAACCTGATCAGTCACAGGGATAAGTGGGGAGGAACGAAGATAGAAAAAGACATGCATGGGGTTGTTCAGTTGTAGGAAGTGTTGAAACAGAAATATGAAATTTACAACTGTTTCTGATATATCAGAGTTTAAGTGTTCCCAATTATTTTGTATATTCGTAAGTTTAATATATTGTGGAGACTGGAGGGGTGTACGAGTGTCAACTGTCAGAAACTTCATAGTGAGTATAGAAGTTTCTAAATAGGAGTCTCTAGTAGGGTCTTCTCCAACCGAATGACTCATTTGCAGGACGTAAGAACCATAATTGTACCTGCGTATGAAGAGTGATTCCACTATATTCATGCACTTACGTCCATGCATGCAACAAAATAAGCCTTAAAATTACTCATTGTATTCACTTTTTGCCTATCGATTTAAATAATATTTGAGCATTGTTTCAGTGATTTCCTATCTCCCTCAAACTCTTCTACTTTTCTCTCCTATTCTCTTGATCTCTCAACACTACCCATCCCTTGTCCTGCATCAACCCCACACCCCCCCCCCCCCAAAAAAAAAAAAAACCTTGCCCCAAAGGCCAGAGGGAGGGGGGGGGGGGGGGGAGAACTCTAGCAACACACCAAAAAAAAAAAACTGCAGAACTGAACAGTGGGAACCTTTCAGATTGATTCCCATCAGATTCTCTGCATAGGTCATGATTAAGCACAGGGTCCAGAAAATTATGTTTCTCCTTGTACAACTGCATATTACTTCTTAATAATTTATGCACACACTTCACCCACCTAGTCTCCACAGCCTCGTCTGAGTATTAGTAATATCCACATTACAAAGATGCAGCTAGTACTGCACATATTGGAAAACAATAAAAGCTAGGCTAAAAAGCAGATAAATATCTTCACTCCAAATATTTTGGGTAAAACCAGATTTTAATTACAGGGAAATTGTTAATTATATATCATTTGCAATCTGGGATTCAGATATAGAAATACACCCAATTACACATACCTGGGCACTGAGAAACCGAAGTGCAGAAATCTCAGCAAAGGTAACCCCTCCAACAAAGACAACAAGCACCAGGGAACGCCTTCCATTGGTTACTCTGACAATGTGGAGAGGTTCATAACAGAGGTGATAAATAAATATATTATATTGGTTTCTTCAAGAATGACAAAATTCAGCAAATATATGAACACCAAGAGAAAATGGAAACACGGTACTAATCAATTCAATCACTCCACATACATCTCCCTCATCCCATATCTACAGGTTACTAGTAGGGATTCCAGTCATCAAACAGAATTCTTAATACTGTTATTTCTTAACAATTTCTACTAACATCTAAACAATCCCAACTCACTGAACTCACACAACACCTGTGTTGATGTAAATCCACCAGTTTTAGATGTTCTGTTATTCCAGAAGCTAAAACCAGAATGTCTACAAACCAATTGAACACATTGAAGCCTTTTCTGCTTCAAGGAATTCTTGCTAGGAACTTAGCCTCATTTAAGGTGCTAAGTAGAATCCACGAGTGACAAACTGTGAATGAAAAACAATTAAGCATAGCAGAAATCGAGTGAAATTATTCACTGCTAGAATGTTAAACTGCAATTATTTGACATAGATCTTGACTTCAGATGTAAAAAAGAAGTTTCCAGGAATTTTATAACATTTTCTGACAATTACAGAAGTAGCTCTTCCACTTAGGGTAAGAGAGGGGATGCAAAATCCTAGAAAACTAGCACCAACGGTTACATATGTTGGAAGCTGATTGGCAATTAATGAGGGAGATGTGCATTAAATAAATAAGGTGCTTAAATCTGATTTATACAGATTTAGAATCAATTATTTGATATTTGATTTGATACAGAATATGTCTCATTTATTAGCGAATATTCTCAACAGATAATACTGTCTCATTTATTACGTTTGATTTCTATTTTTCCTTTCTTGCTTTACTAGATGTTAGGAGTGATTAGATTTCCTTTTCTTGGTTTTTGTACCGTTACTTGCTGACTCTATATAAGAGTCTTCCAGCTGCTTATTCAGAACATTCAGATGCATAAAAACCAGTTTTATCCATGAATCATTTCAACATACTTAGCTACATTGGTTGAAGCCCCAGACAGAGTGTCAAATGATGGGCTATTTGAGAATCCACCCTGCATGAATAGGTAAAACATGCAAAACTTTAGAGTTTACTAGGAAGAGAGGAAAGGAAAATAGAATTGGTGCAACTTAACTATTCAACATGAGAACTTGGATATGAGGTAAAATTGTAGGAAAAGATATCCAGTACAAGTAGACACTTGACAGTAATATCATGGATGCAAGATTTTCAGTAGGAAAACTAATTATGCACTGACCCTCTTGGTTTCCAAATGAGGTCCAGGCAGCAGCTTCAGAATTTCTTCAACAGGACGCCTAAAATATCAATGATCAAATTTAATAGTGCAAGGGGATATGTTAATGAACTACTAAGTTTGCATTCATTAAGCAAACATAGACTTTTCTAGAAATTCAAAGCAACCACTGAACCAACCAATACATCATTTGAAGCAAAAACATTGCATTGCATGCACAATGTAAAAACTTTTGTATAAACCAAAGCTAAAGAAGTGTCATACGGCAGGATTAGCTATTTATGATCTAAGAAACAGCTGCTAAATTTTGAGTTACCTACAGATACAGACCGTTAGCAGTTAGCAACTTTAAGTACAAATTTGAGTTCACCCACTACAAGGAGCAATACATGCCAATTTCTTTTGGTGGTATCAGCATTAGAACACAGAACAGCGAGGTTAACCTTCAAAGGCTCTACCATTAAGACCAAAGTTGCTGGTTGGCAATTTCTATTATTACTAATAATGTCACTTTGGAAACTTGTTTATTAAATTTCCTTATTTCAACATACTTATGCATACCGTAGACAATAAATAGCAATCAATATCACAATAAGGGAGGTAATTGCTGGTGTATATGCAATTAAGTGCCAGGGCCTGGGGTCTTATTACAATTAGCACAGCACAGGTGTATAACAATTTGAATTGCACTTGATGGTCCACAATGATTCATTTTTACCTATGCTTTCTACAGTAAAGAACCCATACTAAGCCTGATGATTAGGATGGTAAGCTGATAGTGCCTATTATTTGAACTTGTCTTAATAAAGTATAAATAGCACTCATGTTTGAAGGTAAACAATGATTTCATAAAGTAATTTGTCCAACTAAAAAATAATTAGAAAGACATTTAGCATTAGGGATTCAAATTTACCATCCAGATCGAATGGCATGCTGGATCAGACGAATACTAAGTGGTGCATATCCAGAGAAGACATAAGCAATATCATTGGGGCTGTCATATTAGGAAATCATTTGCAGTGTTAGTAAGGAAAAAGAAATACAAGAAAAAAGTAAATAATAGCAGAGAGCTAAAATAGTGTGCAGATAATAATGGGGTTTTAAAAAAAAAAAACTCTATTAGAGTTATTGTAAGAATAAAACTTCCCATAAAACATGCAATATATAAGCTACAAGTTTTCTTTCAATTGAACACAAGCCTAGAAAATTTAAGTCCCAAAAGTGCAAGTGACATCTTAATTGCAACTATGATGCAAATTAATTCTGAAATACAATCAATTCCTCTACTGATAGACCAAAAGGACATTAATAAATGAAAATGGCGGAGCTGCAAAGGTCATCTAATAATGATTGATAATGGTTAAATGCAAGAACAAAGGTACGTGACACATGTACATCAATCTAACAACAATCAAGACAATGCTGTAACAGCAACTAACTTGAAAAGAGAAATGGGACAGATAAAAGTAAGAGGAAATAGCTGTGGCACATGATGACAAAAATTCAGAAAGAATTCGACCGTAACAGAAGAATATTAGGGAATCATATTCAACAATTTCATCTAACAGGCCTCTGAATAGGGTAGCCAATCGATGGTCAAACTGAGTCAGAAAACAACAAATATAATTTTGCTGGTCTCTATGGAAAGCTTTGACAAATTGTGCAGCATGACCTCCAGCATATCATTCTCCCAGAATTTTATTCTCATAGCAAATACATGCATATACCTGTAAAGGTTCAACATATACAGTTCTACTGCATATCCCTTATCATGTTGACAAAAAACCCAGATCATGGTCACAACTCATTAACTTTGAAAAAAATAAAAAATTTAGTCAAATAAAAATTACTTTGCAGTGTCAATGTCATCAACTACAAGCTGCAGAGCACGCTTTACAGTAAGCCAATTGCTTTTTGACTCCTGAAAGGATCATATGCATAATGAGAGATGAACACGTAAACATCTAAATATCTTTTAGTTCGCAAGTAACTCAGTATTATACCTGCTTTTTTAGCAGTCCGGATTTTTCTAAATTATTTAGTGTTGCCATGTGCTCAAACCCATAGCTGTGAAGTAGTTCTCTCCTAAATAGAAATTACAAAAATATACAGACATCTTTAAGTCCTTCAGAAAAGACAGACTGCTGTAAAAAGAAACATGGGGGGTAATCTTAGAGGGTTCCAAGATCTACTACGTCACAAAATAGAAACAAAAGAAGGGAGAAAGCCCTTATTAAGCATGAAACTCTTGCCTCAGGTAGTCAAAATGCCTCTTCGGCAACCCTGAATTAGTAATAGAAAATAATATAAGAAGGCGAAGGACAGTTGTAAGTGGTTCCTGCTTCTGGATCATCTCCTCAATGTACTCAAAGCATCTGCATGCATGAATTGAACACCCTAAGCTTCATATTTTTTTTTTTTTATTTTCAAGTCATGTGTGTGCAACGTCCTATGAATCATATCACATCAAAAGCTGCAAGACACCAATCCAGATGGAAAAACAGAAATGAAAGTAGTTTAACAATACAAAAAATTCATGCATATAGATTTATTTTCATGTAATTTAAAATCCATCTAACATTCCATAGGACACAAAATAAACAACATAAAACTACAAAATCATACGATCAATGATTATAACTAAAGCTTGAAAGTTTATAATAACATAAGAAATGACTATGATAGGAACCTTTGAGAGAACCACACCTCAAAAGCTAGCCAAGAGGTTGGAGAGCCCAAGGCCCATCTAGATCAAACATCAAAATCCCATACTTTGAATGTAGGACTAAAGTACCATACCTTGTAATAGGCTAACCCATCACTTACATTGTACAATTACAATAGGGATGTAGTGGAAGGCTTTGATACCAAGTGATAGAAACCTCTAAGGTAGACACACCAAAAAGCTATCTCAGAAGATTGGAGAGCCTAGAGTTGGTATCGGTTACACATCGAATCCTCTACATCCAATCATGGACTCAAGTCTCATACCTTGCAATTGGATCCAGACTGTATATGAGAACCGATACTTCCGGCCACCCATTAGTCTTTATTTATTGATAACTCTCAAGTTAAGATTCAATATATTGTATTATTTGATTATAAGTAAAACAAGAAAATTGAAATAAGACATCCTAAAGGCAATGACTAAATCATGTCTCTTTGATGGTAGATTAGTTAAGAAAAAGGAAAGACTTAAAGCTGGGGAGGAGATTGTGATAGACGATTCCTACCTATCATCTCAAAAGTTCTATTCATACAAGTATCTATAGCCTACAAAGTTTCCAACAACTTATTATACAACAACAACAACAATGTTAGCCTTATTCCACTAAATGAGGTAACAACTTATTATACAATGAAAGAAACTGTAAAAATGTTGCATTCATCTGAAAGGTCATCAAAATTTCATGTTGGGCTAGAAAATGGAAAATCATGTATTTATCAAACATAATACAAATGTCTTTAAGCAGAACAAGATCAAAATCAACATGTTCCAAACAAATTTTAAATTAGAAAGCACAAAAAGTGAGTTCCATATCAAGTTGCTCTCCATATGGATTGGAACAAGTGTAAAACTACTCACATGTCATAACTTTGAGACTCAATAATCGTATGTTCCATGTCAAGTTGCCCAAGGAATGATGGCTTTGATGTGAATTTTGACAAATGCTGTGCAAGATTTATGTGTCTCTGGAGAAATAATTTAGAGCATATTATGATTTAAAACTCAAGAGGATAACCCTGTTGATGAAATGTCAGATTACCAAAGAAAAAAATTGTTCTTACAGTCATTTCTGGCAATGAGTTCAGCTTTTTCACAAAATCCTTCAATTCAGAGACTGTCTGCGTCTGGATAGGATGGAAAGTAATATATAAGAAACCATTTACGAATCCATTTAAATTTTCCCAAACTAACAACAACTTGTGTTATTGCCACAGATAATGTAAATGCACCATGCATGCAACAATCTTGGATTCTTCAGGTTTTCATTTATCAGGCATGCAATGGGAAACTCTTTATTAGCTAATGGAAAAAAAGTACAGAAGTTATATGACAATTTGACCCCCTGAAGGTGGAAAAAGATAAAACAGGATTTCAGGAAAATCACTGGAAATGTGCTCGTGAAAATACTGATTCAGTAAAAAATATATACATGCAAAGTGCAAACAGAGAAATCAGTATCCAAGCATAAGCCTATCTACTTACAGTAGTTGTCATCTCTGCGTAGTCCTGCTTCATGGATGTTGCTTTTTGACGCAAAATCTGCAATCATACTGCAGACAGCTAAAATAGAACTCCAATAGATCCAAAGATCATATTTGTAATCCCAAGAGAGAGAGTGTGTGTGTGAGAGAGAGAGAGAGAAATATTATTAAGAGATTGAAAAAAAAAGATTTATTGACTCAAAAGGTGGTAAAAATGAAGTAACCTGGACAACAACTTCAAAGTTGAGATCCCGTACCTCCTTAAAAAGCTTGTCACTAACATTAAAACCAAGCAAATGAATGTACAGCTAATAAATAAGAAAAAGGAAAACAAACTACAGAAAAATGATAAAAGAAAGAAAGAAAGAAAGAAATGGCATTTAAACAGTGTCATTTTAGATAATGCTGACAGGGACATAAGGAACCACAGATATTCCATTTCACAACACTCTTAAGGAAAATTTTGAAGATTTGCCAGAGATTCCCTCCATGACTAACATCCTAAATTTTGGTTGAAGTGTTCCTTGACAGTAACAACAAGCAAAGTACCAGTCCTACAGGAGTTCCCAACTAACTTCACAGGATTGTTCATAGAAAAAAATTTCCTAGTACCATTTATTTCCTAAAATTCATAAAACAGAAACAACAAATACCTTTGATCAAATTAGAAAGCAAAAGGAAAAACAGTCTCAAAGTTATGAAAATATTTTAACGATGTTTATAATAGAATGCAAAAAATAGCAGTAGTATATTTCCCTTAGCTCAAGTTACCTTTTGAGCAAAATATATATATATATTTTGTGTGTGTGTGTGTGTATGCTGGTGCAACAAGATCAATTAATCACACAGGACAAGTTACAAAATAAAATTATGATATGGATATAAGTAGATTTCTAAAATGAGCGAATATAAGAATAGTAGCAAAGCAACTCCTCTTTTAAGTTATGGACTTGAGGAGAGTGTATGAGAATACATGATATAAACTATAAAATTAATTTAAAAAAAAAATTAATGTAAATGAAAATGTAAACCTTATTTGCATCACTACCAAAATAGAGCAAGTGAAGCAGATAACTTGCCTTGAATTAAGGGGAACTTTCATCTTTTTTCCTTCTTGTTGACCCATAATAGATGAATCAAGCTCCACAGAACCATTGTTTATGTGAAGAAACTACAATGATACAAAATTCCATGAAGCCTACACATAAATTCTATCTTTTCTGATTTTTGCACCAATAGATATTTGAGTCCATCACAAATCCAGTCTCAAATTTTAAATAGAATGGGCATGAAGCCTATGTATAAATCCAGAATCCCTTGTCCAAATTGTAAAGAGATATGTCAGAGGCATGTTTTGATTTCCAAGATCATAAACACATGTCGGTAAAAAGGTTCTCTTTCTCATAAAATTTCTTTTCATATATAAAAAAAGCAGACCCAACTTAATTAAAGAAAATTCTAAAGGGATAGGCCTGATCAGATGGCAAAACAATGAAATCTTTTGTGCAATAATTGTTCATCCAGAAAGATGCAGTCCGCTTTTGCATTAACTTGCCTCATCAAGAAGGCCCTCATATGTTAACTGAGAACATAAAGGAGTAATCATGTCCACCTGCATCAAAAAGTAATCAATTTCAAAACCACCGTTTATGCAAACATCCATTGCATCTGGCATAGCAGGAACTCTGAAGGAGACATAGACTGCATTATACAAAATAAACACAAAGCCAAAAATATAGAGACAATAATTTATTCACTTTTTTAATTTTTAATTTTCAATACAAAAGCTTCAATTGATTACTCATTTTATGAACAACAATTTTACTACAAAGTACACATTAGATAGAAAGAGCCCTTGAACTAAAAATAAGTGAACTGAATTCCAGTTGAAACAGTACGTTTAATTAAAAAAGGACAAAAATGCATGAGAAACTAGCCTCAAGTAAACATAAGCTTAAACATCAAATCATCTCAGCATTTATTTGCTTTAAATTGTAGAGCCTTCAGTAGGCTGAACTGTAGGTTTCATATTTACATGAATTTTATTCCCTTTTTGACCTTTTTCAATAATTCTTTACTTAAGGTACAAAGAAAGAGAGTGAAAGCCTTTACACAAGAAAACATATTATCAATTTTTATCACCACTATATAATCATAACCATTAGAAAGCTCTTTATCATCCTGGCTACACTCATTTGCAAACATATATTTACATTAAAATTTTATATAAATGAAATTTCTTTGGAGAAATCCCTATTGTTGCTTAAAAAAATTCTTTTGGTTTGATGCAAAATGAAAAATGATTAGGAAAAATATTATTAATTATCAGTAAATTAGGAATTAAAGATAAATATGGGAAATAGGATTTTAATTAAGATTATATCAGAAATTAAAATTTTGAATTAAGTTGTTCTATTGATTAACTATTGAATTTTCAGACTAGTTATCATTCACTTTTTCTCTCAATTTCACTTTTTTTCTCAGCCAACTTCCTTGTTCCCCCTTTTCATTATTATCATACATCATTTTGGTACCAAAGTCCAGTTACCATTATATTCCATTCACATTTCAGTTGCTGCAACTCTCCAGAATTTTGTCAGAAACTGTACTAGATTTGGACTTTTAGCCTTTTTTAACCCTGTTTTAACCCAAATCAACAAAAGTTGCAAATAATCATGACTTGGGAGTATTTTGGAGGTATTTCTACTAAGTTTAGCTTTTAAGATTCTATGATAATGCTCAAAATACCCAAATTAGCCTGAAAAACCTTGAGAAAGGGTTAAATTTTACAGAGAAAATTTTGACCAATGTTTTGAAGAAATCCTGAGAGGCATTAATCTACTTAGTAGTCAAATCACAGGCAAATACTCATAAGAGTTAAGAGTAGAAGAAGATCTCTTCATCTTGATACAATAAAGGAAGCTAACTTTAGAGACCCAATGTTATCATTGCAGAACCCCTTGATTGTTTATCAGACATTGATTATGATAGTAAAATCGACATTGCTTATGATGGTAAAATCATGGGTTTTATAGAACAGTTGAGAGTAAATTTGGGAGTGAAAACTCAAGTTGCAGAATGCCATGTCCAAATTCAACTAACTAAAACTAATATACCCCGTTGAGTTTGTTATCTGTAATTTATTGGACAACCCAAAGTTGTTTTGGCTATCATATTTTAAAGCAGCATCATTGTCCTTCCTAACACTCTAAGATGGATCAGTCCACAGCTTCCACACTTAAAAAAAAAAAAAAAAGAAAATTAAGGTCAAGTTTTCTCCAACATGGGGAGAATGATGGAGAATGGAAAGAGATTAGGAAAAGTAGTTTAATTATTTGTAAATTAAGAATTAAAGATAAATATAGGTAACAGAATTTAAATTAGGATTAGATTAAAAATAATAATTTAAATTACTTTGTTTTCTTAAAATTATGTTATATTTTTAAGTTATTAAGAGTTATTGGGTTCCATATATAACCCTTACCAGTTGAGTTGTAGAGCTGTTGAATTTTCAGACCAGTCATCATTCAGTTTTCCTCCCAACTTCTCTGTTTTTCTTTCACAAATTCCTCCCACCCCCTTTCAATGTTTTTCGACATCATTTTGGTGTCAAAGTCAGGTCAAACTCTGCCATTCTCCATCCAATCTTATGCTCAGGGTTCTTTATTCCAATAGATATCAGAATTTCAATGCGCGATTATGTTATAGGAGAAGCTACAAAGTAGACTACTATACACATGCATAATTTGACTCACCTAATGTCTTACAAATATCAGAGATGATATGGTGAAAATGGACTAACCTCCCTATCTAAAAGTATGAGAGTATTTATCTCTGGCACAAGCATCTGTACAAATAAGCAAATGACTAGAGTTATAGGAAGTATTTTAATTAGAAAAGATCTCATAACTTTGCTTTGTCTATTATCTGCTATGCTATGTAGCTTAAAGAGCAGAGTAATGCAAAATTACATCAGGCAAGCTAACTGGTTCCTCAGCTTGCATGCGGTTTAGAATGTCTGCAATATGCACAGATGCTTTCCCTTTCGCCCTCACATTTGGTATCAATCCAAAAGAAAACTACAAGATATATTGAATGCATCACAGAAAAGAAAATCTTTATGTCAGAGCATACATAGACCAAATAATCAAGAGATTTCATGTTTGTGAAGATATTCATAAAGTTTCACTTATGTAAACTAAAACCTCAAGTTTGTGAATAGCTTTTGCAATATGCCAAACTGATCTTGTATCACCATCTACCAGGCATTCCTACCACAGATGGCAAAATAGGGTAAGAAGTTAGTCAATAGAAACAATAAGTACAAGTCAATCCCTGACCAAGAAAATAAACTGTAATAAACACGAGTCTTGATAAATACATTTAAATGTAGTAACATGCCATACTTTGTAAGCAAGATCTAGTTCAAATGAGAGCAAATCATCATCCATTGGCACCATATACAAGGGATATTCCCCTATTGACATCATGTGATGTATTTTCTCTTCTTCAAGAGCCTGCATGACAAAAAGGATGATTTATTTTGTATGCACAAATAACTTGCATCAATTAAAAGGACTCAGATTAAAGAATGGATAAATTTCCCCCAAAAAGAACTTACTTTCTCACAAACAACAGTGCGGCGAGGGACAAAATAAACATGATACTCTCTTTGCAGTCCTTTTGATACATCATTGTTAACATTTGAACATATAAATTTCATCAAATAAGGCTGAGAACGCACAAGGTAAACTATTTTGCTGCAGTCAGTTTGAATTGGATCAGCTGAAAGATGTCGCAATTCAGCTCCAAGCTCCTGTTGTTAAGTTACATGGTGACCTCTCAATATCATCTTCTCATCAGCATTAAATTCAAATATAAAAATGATAACTATAAAAGGATATATTCCTGGATTAAGTTTACTAAAATCAACATAACCTTAGTTTTTTAAAACAAAAAAATGAAGGCGAGAGTAGTTTTAGGATAAGTGCCTTCAGAATTGAAGTCTGTACGATTAGGGAGAGAGAGCCCCCCAGCTTCGGATCTATGACCAAGCACTTTTTCCCTCGAATCTGCGAGCACTCGAAGTTAACATGGCAAACATTTGTAAAGTCAACATTTTGTAGCGTTACTAAATGCGAGCATGAAAATCAAAAAGAATACTTAAACAGGAAGTTACAGTTAAGAACGGAACTTAGATTTCCTAGTTTCATTTTCTTCAGCAATGGTAAATAAGCTGAAATTAAGAAAAACATTCAATAGGACAGATTTCCATTTCTGGGAAATGAATAAATGGTGGTAATTAAAAATAAAAAAGAAAAGCTTACATTCTTGAGGATACTGATGAGCTCCTTTTGAGATTGTTCCCTGAATTAAACAGAGAGACGAAGACATCGTTAAATTTGAAAATTACTCGTAACAACAATTAGGAGCATGGTTTTTTACCTAACGGATGTGAGATTGACAGGGGCATTGTCAAGGTTGGGAATTTGAGCCATTGAGAACGATATTTCTCAGCAAACCAGAGAATTTCGTCGGAACTACGTTCTCAGCAAAGCGGAAATTCGAAGAATTAGGGATGATTCAGGCTTGACGAGTCCATAAGCATGATATTGTCTTCATGATCCTTGGAATGAACCCACCCCTATGGCGTTGAGTATTGGGAAAGGAAGTTTGCAGGGAGATCAGTTTAGAAAACACAGTAGAAGCTTCTGAAAATTAAATAAAATGGAGAAAATAGTATGTTCGCAGGTGACACCGGCTGTGGAATCACACTCACATGTTCACCGGCACAAACTATTAAAATAAAATAGGGAAAATGACCGTGTATGAATAAAATATTAAAATTTCATTTAGGTTATGATTGATTTTAGTGGTAAAGAGATTAAAGAAATTCGAATAGAACGATTCAAGAGAGGGGTTCAAAATCTCCTTATTTGATGAGATTGGAGGAGTGCCATGATAAATTTTAATAAAATTTTATTTGGTTAAATAGGAAAAGGAAATGAATTTAATAACAAATTTAGTATTATATCCTTATATTTTTTATCATTTTCATCTTTTCTTATATAAATTAAGGTTACACCTTATTCTAAAAGTCCTAATTTATGTTTTCAACTTAAATATATTTATATGGTTAGAAAAAGTTATTATAATTAATACAATATAAATTAATTTTAATATTTAAATTACGTGTGAATAATCCATAGAGCTAGAAAACTATAACACCAAAAATTTTTGTTCAATTCCATTTGTAGTGGACAAGAGTTCCTCTAGCAATGGCTAAAAACTATAACACTGACCAGCATGATGGCATTTTTCTAGTTTTGACATAAATCTCTTGCTCTTTGATATCTTTTCTGGCATAACATACAATTTTGAAAACAATAGTTTCATATCAATACAAACTACCACCACAAATCGATGTTACTGTGTGAGCAATGAATAGGAAGAAGCAAATTAAAAAAGAAAAATAGATTGGCTGGGAAGGGAAGACTTGGCACGAATGGAGTGAGAAAGGAAATGAGAGTAAGAAAAAAAGGGAGACAGAAATGGGGTAAGAAAAGAAAATAAATCAAGAATGGAGATGCAACTCACTTGGGAAGGAGATATGGGAATGAGAACGATTGGAAATTCAGGTGGCGACAACGATGCCAGCCAACAAGTAGATGACGAAGCAAAGAAGGTGAACGCAATTGGAGCAAAAATGGAAGAGAGGGTTCCAAGTAGCGAAAATGAATGAGAGCTCTAGAGGAGTTTTTTTTTTTTTTCTACTTGGCATTCTTGTAATATTAAAACAAAAGAAGGGCAAATTAGACAAAATATTTCACATTATACTCTCTCCACTTAAAAAAATCCAATTTGAAGGAAATAAATTTAGAGGAACCGAGGAGAGGGGAAGGTTTAAATCCCCTCACTTCCCCTCCAAAGTTTTGTACCAAAGAAAAGGAGGGGATTTCCTTTTAAAAAACTCCAAATAGACCCTTTGGTTCAACCGAAAAGAAGAGAGGAAAGAGATTTTAATAAAAGGGATCGTAGGATTTTTTAAATTTTCTTATTTATGAAAATTGAAGAGGAAGATATCAGAGGAATTTTAACGATACTTTGTTTAGTTCAAGAGGGGAGCTAATAGCAAATTTACAATTATATCCTTATTTTCTATCTTCCTTGTCCTTGTCCCTTGTAACATTGATGACCACAAGACAAATATGAAGAAAAAAGGGAGAAAGGGGAAGCATAGCAACAACAACAGTGAAGAGCTTGGATATGCAATAGTGAAGAGCTGGGATGACAATGGCAAAGAGCTAGGATGAAATGGTGCTGGTTGGGATGAGACAAAAGGGAAGCAAGGAAATGAGGAGGGAAGATAGTGAGGAAGACGAGCTTGGATTTACGTGAGTCTCACTGGCGAAGAGCTCAGATCTGCGAAGGTGAAGAGCTCGAATGGTGATGATGAAGAGCTGGGATGCGACAATGTAAACTAGGAATAGAGACAGCATGAGCGACGATAGAACATAAATGGGAAAATGGATCAGTAATATTGAGAAAGGTCAGGGGTGAAATGGTCATAATATTTTGGATAACACTCTCTCTCCTTCAAAAATTCCTAATTTGGGGGAGAGATAAAAACTAGTATATGAGGGAGAGGGAAGGGGAAAAATTGGGTCCCCTCACCTTTAAATTTTTGTACCAAACAATAGGAGGGGATCAAATCCTCTCCCCTTAAAAAAACCTAAACCAAACAAACCCTACGTTGTCATTAGTTGGGGGAATTGTAGGGAAGGAAGGGTTAGGGAAGGATTTCATTAAAATTTTAGGGAAATTATATGGAAGTGAAGGGGCGGGGAAGAATTTTATTAAAATTTCCTTATTTGGCAAAATAAAAATTGGAGGAGGCAAGGAAAAATTTTGTATTGTTCTTAGATATTTTTATATTCCCACTCCCTCTTTTTATCAATTTGTGGATAAAAATAGCACTTCTCTCCTTCAACTAATGTATTTTCATATTAGCTTTTACAAAATTACCTTATTAAAAGAAAATTTTAAATTCAATATCAACTGAAATAAGTAAAATAATATGTAAATATAGTTGCAAAAAAAATATATATATATATATATATAATTATACATTCATGCAAAAGAGAAGGAAAAAATAGAGAAGAAGAAAATTTAGGGAAAATTAACTTAAGTTTAAAAATATAATTATCTATTTATAATTATTTTCCTGTCATGCTCCTCATAAATCAAATAAAATAATATTAAAATCTCTCATTTTTTCTCCAAATGAAGTAAAATTAAAATTCTTTTTTTTTCCTTGCCTCCAATAAAATCTCCCCCTCACTATCCCTCCATTCAACCAAACACTAGGGACATGTTTCGTATATTGGAAAGGAGTTTCAAAAAAATAAAAGGGAGAAAGAAATCTCCAACTAATATGTTTGGTATGCAACAATTTACTTTTTTAAGGAACCACTATTTCTCTCATTTCACGGAAGTTAACTTCCTTCATTGGACCTATGGAAACCATCTTTCCTTCTTAAAACTCAAAATTTATGACTATTTAGTGTGTGTTTGGTTTCCCTTTTGCAAAACGTAACCATGGTTTTCAACCATGGTTTTGTAAAAGATGTGTTTGGCCAAACACATGTGAAATACAAACTGACTTTTTGAAAAAGGAAAAGTGGGTTAAACTATGGTTTTGGAAAAGGAGGGGAAAAGTTACTTTTCCGTTTACAAAACGTGGGTTTTGGAAAAGGAGAAATAAATTTACTCTATATTATATATCTAAAAGTACTTTTAACCCCTATCATCCAAACAGATTTTTTGTCAAAACTTACTTTTACAAAAAGAATATCC
This sequence comes from Adenanthera pavonina, assembly GCA_026686845.1. Lineage (NCBI taxonomy): Eukaryota > Viridiplantae > Streptophyta > Magnoliopsida > Fabales > Fabaceae > Adenanthera > Adenanthera pavonina. Next base: position 42,109,641 of record JAIVEN010000001.1, on the reverse strand, counting down.
AAACATAATAACTTTCAATAAACTTACTTTATCTAAACTTCATTTTTACAAACTTCATTTATCTTAACTTAATTTTACAAAACGGAGAACCAAACGGGCCCTTATTATTTGACAATTTTTACTTCTCCATATAGGTTATAATATATGTTTTAATATATGTTTAGCCCAACATTATTTTTATAGCCATCAGTTTTTTTTTTTGTAATTTGGGGTATAATATAAGTATAAAATTTCTTAACTAAATAATTATTGCTATGTTTTATACAACAATAACATTGGTCTTATCCCACTAATATGAAATCGGCTACATGGATGAAATGATGTCATTGGACTCTATCAAATACTATCTCCTCAAACAAATCATTTATCAAGAGGTCATCCCTTATAATTTTCCTTAGTATTCTTTTTTGTCTTCCTCTACATCTTTTGATAGGGCTCCAAGTTATTTGATCAACTCTCTTTACTGGCTCCTCTTACCCTCTTCTTTGTATATGTCCAAATCACCTTAAACGATTTTCCACCATTTTCTCCTCGATAGATGCTACTTCAACTTGCCTTTGTATACAAACATTTCGTATCTTATCCAATTTTGTATGATCACAAATCCATCTCAACATTCTTATGTCTGTCACTCCCATCTTGTACTTTTATTGTCTTTTCACAACCCAACATTCACTTCCATTATTGCTATATTTTATATTTGACAAAAAATCAATATGATGATTAGATTTGTGAAATAAAATATTGAAAAATAAAAAATATTATATTTAAAATCACTAATGAGAATGTTATAAAAATGAACATAAAATTTGGCCCAAAAAAATGCATTATTAACTAATTTATGACACCATCTTTATCCAAGTGAAAAAATTATGCATAATCTTTTACTGAAATATGTGAAAATATGGTTTTTGTGAAACACAGCGTGAGGAATAGAAATTAGAAAATAAAAAATGAAGGAAAGTTAGTGATTGTTGCTAGTTCTTCTGATTCTGAATGATTTGCATATATGTAGGACTAAATTTATGATCAATTATGTTTTGTTGGATGACTGCAGAAGATTAAAATAGCACACAAGACGGGTATTTATAGTGGGAAATGCGACTGAGTAAGAATTTATTGATGATAAATACAAATAATTACGAATTATTTATGTATTAATTATAGGATAAAATTAAATGAGTCAATTTTGAATTCAATTCAAATTTGTGTAACATATTCATAACAATTATAATATCACAAGACATTAAAATTATTAATTATAAGGAATAAATTTCAAATTAAAAACTTTAATGCAGACTGAACTGAGTTAAAAAATTGGAGTGATGACATGTCATGAATTGATAACAAGTTATGGTGATTAATTCTAATAAGCATAAAATTTCGATATATAAGCTAAGATGTGTACCAATGACTTATGATAGATATATAGAGATAGATATTTAAAAAAGTTAAACAACTAACAATAAAAAAAATAAAAAAGGTATTTAAAAATGTTGAATGATGATATATATTGAGTAACTTTAAAGCTGCTAAAACTAAGGGGAATATGCATTTTTTAAAGATTTTCAAAAAATAACGTACAACATTAACGTTGATTTAATGTTCATAATTAAATGATTTAATTATAATATATACTTCCTATTATCCTTAATATAAGACATTTTCAACCGAATCATACGGATTAAGAATTGGAATTAAAATTAATTAACTACCTCAATTTCTCCGAAAATCTAAATATTTTTCTAAAACTATCATTATTTAATCTCTTTTTCTTTGAATACATTAAATAGGGGTATTTTTTGTAAATATATAATAAATACTACCTTGTATATTGTAAAGGGTCTTATATTTAGGATCAGGATAAAAATCTTATATATAGGACCGGAGACAGTAATATATAATTATTTAATGCTGAAATTATTAGAAGATAACGTCAAAACATTTTTAAAAGATCTAATGATAACCAACTCAAAGGAATTTCATTTAATGTCCTTAATTATATTTAAAACAATTATTCATCAATTCATGGAACAATCTAAGAGGAAATAAATTATAAATGTTGATCAAAATACAGTATTATTATATCTATAATTTTTCAAATTATATGAGCCAATCATTAATACAAAAAAAAAAAAGAATACAATTTTGTTGGTAATAAAATGGATACAATTTTTCAGGAAGCAAATTTACTGTTAATGCTGGCCAGCTTAAAATAATTTCTTTTAACCACCATAGTTTCATTTAATTATTCCCACTAAATTTGGACCAATAAAAGTCGAAATAAATTATAAATCTCCAACAAAATACAATTATTCCAGTAACCCGTTATGACTGACTCGTAATTAATGAAAATGGTCCACAAATCAGCCGTCATATGTCATTTCACCATCTTATTTCCTTTTTGGAAAAATGACATTTAAAGATTAAAAGTTATATTTAATACCAATTATAGATTCAAATATTTTAAAATTGCAGAAACAGATTAGGGTTCGAAACTGAACATAATTTATCAATTCAAATGACCTAAACACCCTCAGTCAAGTGTCTGTCAACGCTAAGACCCAACTCCCGTATTCTCGTCACTGACTCAGTAATATTCGGCCCTGAGCTTCTTGAGACAGAGGAAGGAAATCTCTGAGTGAAATGAGTACCACAATAGTCAGAAAATGCCACCGTGTCAATCCAATTGAGAGATTCTCTGAATACAAGTTGTCCTTTCTATCTTACTTTTGTTTCTTCAATATACAGGTCGGACAATGTCGTTGGAGTGGAGCCTTCAGAAATTCATATCAACGTTAGCTGCATCTGCCCCGACTGCATCCCAGAATCGGAAGATAAGATGTCTTCATGACTCATGTCTAGATTCCAGGTTAAGGACCAATAACTTTCAAATTTATGATGCCTAAGGCAGTTTCATGAGCACGTATTGGAGAATGAGCTATCTCATTTGAACAATATTTCCAACTTCATGGTGGTTATTGTGTTAATTGGAACATGCAAGTTGTACATTTTGTCCTCTGTCTAGTGTAAAGTCCATGTCTCTAAATTGTTTTCAGAGATCTGGCTTCTGCTTGCTATTTTATTGAACTATGCTTTTCTTGTAATAATAATATTATACAACTTGATATTTCATATAATTGCATCCCCTGTTTTGTGGATGTGGGAGGATGAAATTATGTCAAACAAGCGTAGGAATGAATGAGTTGTTAGATAATAATTGAAGAGCAGAGATCATATATTATACTACATCAATTATTTATTGGCATAGCAGAAAATGTATGAGTGAATTCTGAATTCTTAGAAAAAAAATTTATACGGTTGATTAGAAAAATCTCATTTGACACTTAATAGCCCCCCTTTTACACTGAAAAAATTGTGCAGTAAATTAATCAAATCCGAAATTTCACACTAGAAATTGCGTGCATCAAATTGTAATCAGATCCAAAATTTTACACTTGGAACCTAGCATTTTTCTTGTGGCCAGACTGAGTTTTTATCACTCGGAACCATGAATTTACTACTAACATCCAGTGTTTTGAAACTGACCTTCCCCAATTTCACACTGATGGAATTGTGGTCACAATTTTTCCTGTGTTCAGGCTCAGGTTTTGACACTTGGAACTATGAATTTACTACTCACATCCAGAGATTTGACACTAAATTCCCCCAATTTTACACTGATAAAAATGTGGTCACTAAACATTTCCTGTGTTTAGGCCCAGGTTTTGACACTCAAAATCATGAATTTACTACTCATATCCAAAGATTTGACATTCACCTCGCCCAATTTCATACTATTTTAAAAATGACTACGGATATACTATTGATCAGTGTTTCTTGACAAAGATACCGAGTTAAAATGATACAGCTCAGTCCACGATATTATGCAATTATGAGGAGGAAGCTGGATCCAAACACAACTAAATTTAGCTAGCAATTCAATTATATCCAAAGCTAGTTGCCATCTTTAAACTGGGGTTCATTGCTCCACAATTCAAAATTAATCAAGAGGTAATAACAAATTTGTTTGATATCAATTACACAAAAATTACGAGATTAGAAAAATATACGCCAATGTGATTTATAAAATATAAATATATACGAGATAAAAGAAAATAAAACAACGTTTTGCTAAACTTATTTCAGTTGAAATTGACGTTTTCCTAAGATTTATTTTATACAAATAAAGTTTATATAACTTTTAAGTGAATAAATATATAAATTATACTACAGTATAAATAAAATTAAAATCATAAATATAAAATATATAACAAACAAAATAAAAAGTATAAAAAAGGCACTGTTCATATATGTGTGTAGCTCATATTAGTTTTCATACAAATATTCAGGACCTCCTTAAGTAAAATATAAAAGCCATAAAAAGTCACACTCTTCGGAGGTTATGAACAGTAGTGCATTTTCTTGAGTTTCATGTGCTATTTTTTATTCGTTTAACTTTCTCCACATGTTTTAGGGGCTATGTGCAACTTCATTTTATTTATTCCTTCAAATATTTTAATAAAATTTAAATGTTAAAAGGATAAATACAACCTTTGAAAAAACTTTCAATGTTTAGTTTCTCATGCATGCATCGTATGGGATAAAAATACGTAATTGATTTCACCAAAACAAAAAAACGTAGTTGATAATTTTTCTTATGTACTTGTTATCTAATATAAATCTTGATTGGCCCAAAAAAAAATACAAATCTTAGCTTTATTGGCTGGATCACCACTCTAAGATCTTCATTGTTTTTATGGTTTTATAGACTTTGGGCTGGTCTGGGCCTCATGAGAAGCTCCCCACGTACCAACCCAAATGGAACTAAACAGTAAATTAATATTCTTTCTATTTATCTTGAATATTATTCATAAGAAATTAACATTGCAACTCAACTTCTAAGAATAGTACAAGCTCACAGCCTTGTTTTAAAAACTTTATGAAGTCAACTTGTGCTAAACAATGAAAAAAATAATAATTACTTTCTGTAATACTAGTTATAAGACTGACGGGCCCTTTATTCTATTTCTTTCTCAGCCATTAATATTAGTAAATATCTTTTCAAGATAATTTTCTGAATAATATTTAAGGTTTAGAGATTAGCTTTTATAATTTAGAGTTTTAAGATTTAATATTTACATAAGATCTATTTGACTGTGTTTTCTATTTTATTGTTCTCAAAACAGTTTTGTAAAACTATTTTTGAGAATAAGTTTTGGAAACAAAAAAAAATAAAAAAATTTATTTAAATAATTGTTACCAAAATCATAACTAGTAAATGTTAAATGAGTTATTCAAAATTTATAATTTACTATTAATGAGGTGAGTATTTTTCACATTTTCCTGTGTTTTCCAAAACAAAACCTACAAAACACCTTTAAAATGTTTTGAGTTTTCTATTCTTTTATTTTTTTATTTTTCAGAACATTTTATTAAAAATAGGTTTACCAAACAAGTTTTTTTATTTTTCTATTTTTGAAAATAAAAAAAAAACCACTTTGAAAACAGCTGTCAAACATACCTATAATATTTGGTTGGGATTTTGGAGCCCTTCCCTCCATTCATTTGGTTCAAAAGAAAAAGATGGGAGAGAGGGGAGGCAAAATGTTAATAAATCTTCCCTCTCCCCCCCCCCCTCCCCTCCTCTTTGTCTCTCCAAAATGTTAATGTTGGAATGACATAATTGATAAATATTTGGGTCACTTAAATATACTATTTTAGACTTGATTTCTAATTGTATGTATGAAAAATGTTTTATTGAGAGGGATAAAATCTATTTCGATAATTTCCACATCTTAAAAAAATTAGTCTTTAACTGTCGACCGATGGATATTCTTTGCATTCACCAAAAGAAAAATGTTAATATAAGAGGATAGGTGTAGCCTTATTCCACTAGGACTAAAATAACTCTATAGAGTTCAATCTCATTTCATCACCAATATCACTTCTTTTCCCGGCCACAATAATTATCATAAGCAATTTTTAGAACTTGAATAGAATCATTTGGGTAATGGAAATCCTCATCAAAAATAGCTTTATTTCTCCATATAACCCAAATAGCAACAGCCCATAAATCAGCCCACTTAACAGATTTATCCTCCTCAGTGTGGGTACAGTATTTGGAAAAGAGGAGCCTAGACCCCATTTACCCTTCAAAGATTCATCAACTTGCCATGAGCCACCATCCACATGAAAATTCTAACTGTTTCTTGTCCTTTCCAGCTCCATATTAATTTCCAAATTCTGTTTGTGAACATAATCATTTTCTAGCATCAACTTGTAAGCACTTTTGACTAGAAAATAATCATTTACTTTGCCTTTCCAAACCCTCTTATCAGGGCCAAAAGCGTTGGAGGGATTACATTGAAAGACCAGAAATGAGTTTCTGGAGGAAGCACAATGGAAATTCGCACCATGTCCCACTTGCCTTCCATGTTCACCCAATCAATAACTCTACTATTCAAATCTAAAGTAGTAGCAGTTTGATCACAAACATCAATCAGTCTCCCTTCATCTTGAAGCAAAGAAACGTTTTGACCATTCCTAATCCTCCAAGTTGTATCTTCTTGTAAGAAATCCTTCTGCTCACATATAAATTTCCATAGCATTGAATCCCCAGCTTCAGCTTCCTCGCTGTCGCAAGTACTTACATCTCGAAATGTCCACCCACAAACCTTCCACATTATTCAAGATCTGCCAAGTCATTTTGGATCCTTAAACAAGATTCATTTGGTGCATTCTTCTGAACCCCAGGCCTCCTCGATCTAATGATGAATCTGTTTTAGGCTATATATGTATGGATTGGAATTGCACAATGAATTTAGAGACAAAGCAACGTATAGTTCTATTTTGTTCAAGAATGCCAATTGAAAATAAAGTAGTCATCAAATGCTTGGTTTTGCACTCTCCACACTACTATCTATCATGACTAAATTAATTGTCTTATAGATTTAGATTCTACGTATTTAACTTTAAAAAAGTATTCGATCTATTTTTAAAGGAAAATATAAATAAAAGTGACTGAACAGAGGCATTTTATTTTGTTATTATTTCTCATAAGCATAATGTATAATCAGAAAAATAAAAGATCTCAATCTTTATTTTACAAGCCTGCTAAAAAAAATATATAATAAACAAGTGCAATTGAGGACATAAGTTTATTATAGTTGGACACTTGCTGCCTGTGAGGACACGTGCAATTGAGTTACGTTGAATAGATATAAAATATCCTCTTTTTTTTTTTTTAACTAAACTACTAAAACTATGGAGATAAGACAAAAAATGATTTCACAGATGTGAAGATAAATAATTTTTGCATCAAGTTTAATCTAACAAGTTTTTACTCGGACAATAAAGGGAAACGAGGCAAGAAACCCAAATGAGAATATGAAGTACTTATGAGACAGCAGTGCATACTGATAATAGTTGTGCAAAATTTTGTTTTGGATCTAGGACTTCTTGTCAGGAAAAATATTGAAAATTCTTGCTTCATCATGTTAAGAACTAAGAAGCCTTCACCAAAGCTAATACAAGGAAAAATAAAAATTATGTAAGAAACATGCATAAAAAAAAATTACGGAACAAGAACTTCTCTTTGTTTTTTTTTTTTGTCCTGATTTTTGTTTCTCTAAGTTGAGCAAGTTAGGTTAGCATAAATTATAATCCTCAACCTGCCATCAAAAGTTGGCAGGATGCAAGCCATACCCCATAAAAATGTAACTTCAAATTCAATTGCTAACATGAATACCTTATTAGTGGGTAATTTATAAGTATCTTTAAGTGCTCTTTTAGCTATAAAGCTTATTTGACTCTGATAAGTCTCTAAGACCCAACTCACCCAAAATATTTTCAATTAACAAAAAAAAGAGACTATAACCCCCCACCCTAACTTGCCCAATTTTACTAGTAGTCCAACCAAAACAAAACCAACCGGGTTATACATAACCACTGGAGAACCAAGGCTATATGCTAGATTGTAAAAACTGATTGCTGATTGCTTGACAGTAAAAGAAACCCTGTGGATGCCTATTATTTGAAAAACACACTCATAGATACACCATACATCACTTTTTACACATTATTCCATACATTGCAAAAATTAATTTGCACCATCTGATACAACCAACGAAGCAGCCAAAACAAATTTTGGATGGCACATATTTACTTTATAAATGGCACACAAATGAAGAGAGAAGAAACTTCAGGAGAGATACCAAACAGCAACTTCCTCCTCATGAGAAAAAAAAAATCTACTGCATCACATGATTATCACGCTAGAGTTGCCCTCTTGCCTTTTGCATCTCTTGACTGCAGCAGTTATATGATAGCCACATCAGAAATGCCATAGCAAAATGTGAAACCTCCAAACAGAAACATTGTAATTAAAATACAGGACACGTGAACACAAAAAGGGAGGAAGTGGGAGAAACCTGAGAAGTAACAGATTTCTTTGAATCCAGGAAATGGCTGTAAATACTGTAGAGTCTTGTTTTCTCGTCATCTGAAACCGATGGTCTAGCCCCAGAGGCAGTAACCTTTAGAAGGGCATCTGTAATAACTGGTCTTTTCTCGGGTCCAGAGGCATTTGCATCGTCCAGAACTTCATGAACTGCTGCAAGTTGCGCATCTGAAAGGAGTGCTTGGAGATCAGCCCCACTAAATCCCTCAGTCATATGAGCTACTGCAGCCAAATCTACGTCACTGGCCATAGGCAACTGCATTAATTATAACCAAATTATCGTCAGTTTGAAAACATGGAGTTTGAAAGACACTCTGGGAATTAGTGCATCCACGCTGGATATTTATTACAGTATTTCATGTAAATGTGATATAATAGTGATGGAGCAAGATTCAGTTTATGTCCTCATTGTGAAACTTTCCAAGTCAATTAATGAAGGGACGCTTACCAAGTTGACATCTTGCACAGATTTTGGGTTGAATTCAATGACACTTGGGTAAAGAGTTTATATAGCCATCTAAATTTTCGGGCAATCATGAATAGTGATTTGTCAAGATTTATTTTTCAACATTTTGTCCTAAGGCAGAAAAAAAATTATTTTCGTCCTGAAAGTGGTTTTTTAATGCAAGATATAAGCAACGTGCAATTGTATAAGAATATCAATCTCTTCATACTTAGGTATCTTGATAATTAGGTACCTTGTTTTGTACCATCTTATTCTAGGCTCCAAAGCAGGTTCCCCTCTAAAATAGTCTTTCCAACTACTCCCCCAACAAAAAAATAATGATTAGCACATGAAGACATCCAAAGCTAGTACATGGAGAAGTCAACAATAAAGCAAATGATTTCCTAAGAGGTGGCAACTTTCTGAGAAACAGAAATAATCATGGTCTTCTCAAGACCGAATCAAGAATCTTGTCATCTAGCCTTGCATTTCCACCAAGTGAAGACTTCCAATAAAGAGACTTGACACATAATGAAGAATCCCAAGAGAAAAACACATAAGAAATCATTAACAACCTTGTCATCTGAAGGCACAAGAGGATGCTCTTTGAAAAAGCCATAATAACAATTCTGTACTCAATAGAAATAATGTACATGACAGGAATGCTATTATATAAGGCTTCCTTTCATACACGCAAAAGCAACTTACGCCACTCCCATTTCTCTCACCCTCTCATTCTACACTTCTCTCACACCATTGTCACTCACCTCACTTACTACCTCCCTCATCTTCCAACCTTCACTGATTGTAAGCTGTATATCATAAAGTTATAAAAATAGAATATGACTTTTGCGATAATGAGAAATAAAATATGATCAATAAAGTAGTAAAGAGAACTGAAGGAATTGGCTGTAAAATATTTTTATTGATAAAACTGAAAATCACAAAATATAACTTTATGAAGTACAACTTACAATGAGTGAAGGTTGGAAGATAAGGGAGGTGAGTGAGAATGGGTGTGAGAGAGGAATCTAGAATGAGAGGGTGAGAGAAATGGAAGTGGCGTAAGTAGCCTCAATCATTCAGCCTTACTTTCTCCACTGCCCCTCTTGATTTTCTGATTTCTTTTTCCAGTGGGGACACTAAAGAAATTTGTTGCACCATCAGTCACAGCCTAAGTTCCCTCTTTATCTCCCCTCTCCTTAGCTCTCTGATTATACAAGTCTTCGTGGCAGTAGAGAGCTGATGAAGCTGAGTAAATCCGTCAGATGTACATGTACTTCAGTTGTCAGTCTCTAAATAACAGTTCAGGGGACTGACTGATTATGTCAGCATATCATTAATTTTATTCTCTTCCAGATATTTAAATGGAGAAAAATAATACAGCATTGTCAGATATCTATGTGTTGCCTACCCCATTGTCGATATCCTTATAAGTTACAGCCATTGATACACGACGGTGCATATTAGTTGAAGAACATTTACCCCAATACATAGAAGAAACAATATGGTATTAAACAGTAGGAAGAAACAATAAGATATATATAAGCAGCGGGCAAACAAGAAATTAAACAAGTGCCATAATTAGATAGTTTAACATACCTTTCTGGAAAGTACTGTCAGAATTTCAAACCTCTCCTGCCAAGATGGAAAGTCACAGAACAAAAGTCGATCTAACCTGCCTGGTCTCAAAAGTGCTGCATCAAGCAAATCCGGTCTACTGCTTTACATGAAAAACGAGTCAGAATTTCATAGGCATGAGAAAAGAAAATTTTCATTCATATTTGTAAGAGTCTAAATGGGAACATTGATTTATTTAGCCAAACACCCAGTGTGTCTACTAATAATTATTAATTAGGTTAAGTACAAAGTGCAGAACATATTGTAAAAACTCAGTTCACTAATGATCAACACATTATTTCAACCTGGATGTCAATGGCCCAAAAAAAAAAGACCTAGATGTCATAAACTCACTATTATAACACAACCACTCAAGCCGATGATTATTCAAATTCCAACTTCAGCTCATTACCTGAAAAAACTAACTGAAATAAAATTATGTTCAAGCTTGGAATCCAAAACCTAGACCAAACATTGTGACTCAAATGGTCACCTAATTGTGAATGCAATTGCAATCCAAGAACCTCAGTAACAAATACTTTCCTAAATGATGTCCTCCATAGACAAACAGATCAAGAAATCTTTGATTTGCTTCCCATACAAGAAAGGACAAGATCTGTAACGATTGTATACGAGGAAAAATTAGTGTAGCACCTATCGAGAATATTGAGAAAAAAATAGTAGAAAATCAATTAAGGTGGCTTGGACATACACAAAGAAGGTTGATAGAAGAGCCTACAAGGAGAGTTGTTCAAATGGCCATTAAAGAATAAAGACAACAGCGTTCTCTATGAACTGTCAAGATATCCATTTAAAAGGGGTTAATGGACACTCTTCCATGTCACCGCATGAGGAAACATTTCTTTACCCAAGGCCAATAACCCACTTTCTTTGTTTGTCCTCAACCAACTTCTACTCCACTTCAACTTGCAACACTTTTTTTCTTTTGATTCAGGAACACTCAGTCCTCACATCCTTCATCACAGTGATTTGTCCCAACTGTTTCATCTCCTTCAATAAGTACTTTATGCTACTCAACTTCTCTATGATGATCATTTCACTTCTGTTGCTGTATCCCGCATGATGCAGCATACAGTTTGCCTTCTCAAAAGCTACCTATCAATAAGGAGCAAGAACTGTTGAATTGGATTTTACTTGAAACAGGTTGAATCTAGAATAACCTTCATCTTGACGGCAATAGTAGTGAAATCTATCAAAATGGAACTCCAAAAAGAATTAGGAGTTTACCACAATCCAGGAGTCAAAGCTTATTATTGTCTAGAAGTCTTGCAATTATCTTTAGGAGTGTAACTTGTAGTTAATCTCTATTTCCAAATAATAATAATTATATCCCGATCTATATACAGTAGAAAGAATTGACAATTAGGAGAGAATAGGGATAGTTCTGTTATGAAGAGGGAGTAACTTCTCGTGTAGTCATGTTATTATTGTGTTGTGTGTTGTCAATTGTTTGAATCAGTTTAGGCTATGTGATGTGCTGTCAAAATCTTATGTGGGTGTTCTGTTAAGTTAGTTATTATCAGTTATTATGTCTTTGTAATATATGTGTATCTGACTTATGGGAAGATATGTGAAGTATTATTGAGACACATATCGGCGATTCTCCACTTTGGCTTTTGTTGGACTATGAACTTCAGATTCTGGTTCATGATCTAATGGAGTTTCCTTTCTTCTATTCTCACTAATTTCTGCCTTTCTATCATTAGTTCCCGAGAGATTCCCCAGCCTTTATCAATAATTAAAAAAGAGGGGATTGTTACAATGTTTGCATGTGTAAGCCTTCTCATTCGTCATATTTCTGTTTTACCCAAAATTCAAACAAAAAGACATGCTGACAAAACTAACCTGGTTGCAGCAAACACAAATACACCTGTTAAAATCTCAACACCGTCTAACTCAGTCAGAAACTGTGAAAAGTGAAAATATAAAGATCAGATTATAATCACTATAATATAAAATAAGAAGTGATAAACTAATCACTAACTTGATTCACAACACGATCAGTGACTCCGGTATTGTCATGTCCTCTCTTGGGGGCAATAGAATCAAATTCATCAAAAAAGAGTAGACATGGTGCTGCCGCAGCTGCTTTAGAGAATATATCCCTAACCTGAAAGCAACATTCAAGACAGCACATTGTACTTGACCAGCATTTAATCATTCAGCCTACATCAAAGTTCAGTTAAATATTTCAGGACTCATTAAATGTGCTCTGATTGCTTAACTACATAGTTTGCTATAATAATTGTAAAATAAATGAGAAGTGTTAGTTAGGTTAGTTAGAGGTTGTCAGTGACCATTGGCTCTGTATATAAAGGGCCTTTGGTAGTTTTGTAAGGTAGGCCACTATATGGTACAGATTTTCTTTCAATTCTTCTGTTCTCTCTAATCTCTATCTAACCCCCCCCCTCCTTCTTTCTTCTCTCTCGTCTACTACCTATCTATCCATTTCACTCTTCTATCTTTCTCTCTTATTCTCTTCTTCTATTCCCTTTTTTAATTACACTACCATACACCAGAGATAACGTAAACCTTCTACTTAAACAAACATTAACTTCAATATGACAGAATCTAAAAACTGCTGTGGATAAAAACAGAAGAATTGGCCAAAGTCTCCAGACGGATATTTAAAACAAGTTTATTCATGTTTAAAAAGAAAAAAGAAAAAAAAATGTCTGTTCATATATTAAGAATTTTGGCTCATTGAATCTTCAATAAACTAAAGAAAAACTAAAAGACGTGTATTATTAGAATGTGATACTTTTATATAAGCAAAGTATATGGATTATTTAATAAACATGCATATAAGTTCAGAGATAGCTCACACCAATAATAGCAAGAACTAGAAGAAAGTCATCTAGCCCCTTACAGCTTGTTCAGAGGCACCAATGTATTTGTTTAACAGTTCTGGCCCTTTCACAGATATGAAACGCAGTGAACAAGCAGCAGCAGCAGCACCAACTATGTGAGTCTTGCCACAACCAGGAGGCCCATATAAAAGGACATTTGATCGTAACCTCAAAGGAGCTTGTGCAAAAGTTTTTGGAAACTTTGAAGGCAACTCTATCATCTGGCAATAAATTAACAACATAAGAAACAATAACATAATGAAAAGAAAATACACAAGATAGGGTAAACGTGAAACACAAGCAATGCCAATTAAGTTGTTCAACTATTGCTAATTTATTCATGCTTCAACTTATTGCATGTGTCTCAATAAGAAAAAGAAATCACACTAGTATTCACCAAAAAAACCACTTAACCTTCAAATACATGTTCATGTTTAGAGATACTAAGAATTTAGGGGTTGTGTAAGTTGAAAAGAGTTATTCTTAATACTTAAAGAGGTATTAAATATTTTAAGAAAGCATGTACGTTAAGAAAATAGTTATTTATTGCACATCTAGAGAAAGTGGAACCAATGTGTCTGTTTAGTCATAGTAAATAGAGTTTCTGACAAAAATGTAATACACTTTGTCTTAGAGTCATCCGATGATGCGTATTTTCTTTGGTGCCCTTCCTTTTTCTTTTTTTATCAAATTCCTGCTCTCCCTTAATTTTCCAACACAGTATCAGAGCATAGCAGTTACCCACCTTGAACCTGAACCCTAGCTTCCACAGAAAACTAATGAAATACCCAGAAAGTGACTTCAGCTCTGTTTAACAGTAAGTTGATAATATATTTTGAGGTTAGCCATTCTTTGGCAGGACAACGGGATTCAAATGTGAGAACGAAATATATTGTTCTGCTGCTGTTGATGTTGAGTTCAACTGTGCTGATACTGTGTTAAGTACATCATAAATTCCAAGATTCAAACCGTAAAGACTAACATGAACTCCAAAAACTGCAGATGACAAATTGTAAAAGGTATATCACCTCCTTAATAGTTTTTTGAATGTCAACAAGACCTCCCACATCATCCCATCCAGAACGTCCACCATCAGAAGCAGATTTTGTAATGTCTCGCATTGCAACTGGAAGAAAATCATGCATTGCCTGAGAGAAATCTTCCATAAGTAGAGCGGGACGCTCAAGCTCATTAGGAGCAGCATTTGATGGTAGAAAGCGGGAAACAGCAGCATGGACAGCTCTATCAACCAATATTTCCTGGAAAGGGTAAAATTGTTTAAAATTAAAATCCTACATACAACTCAGACATGGTTTATAGCATTTCTAGCATTATTAATAATATTCAGCTTCTGCAAGTTAATAGTCAAACATCAAAGAAATTAAGTGGATACTGCTGAGATGAAATTATAGGCATCGACAAAATGATTAAGTTGGGTAGAAATAGGACCATCTTAAAATCTCTTTCAAATTATAATCAAATAATTCCACATCCCTTACCACTAATAGACCATTTACTAGCGAACTTTCAGCAAGAAAATTTCACAAATCCTTATGAATTCTGATTCCCAATATAAAATGAGCCACATGAAGACCCTAGAACCACTATAACATCCAGCAGAAAGAAGCTTTATACTAAGTACACCAAATTTGTTATTTCATTGCCGTGCCTATCCCATACTGAAAAAAATGTCACTTTCTAAGTTTAGCACAAAAACTAAAATTTTATTATTGCAACATGAGATGCCCTTTTCTTTTCTTGGGAAAACATTAAAAATGGATAGAAATTCCAAATTGAAATTAGAAATGAATCAGGGGCCACAAAAGCAAAGCTGGAGAAGCATAGAAATTGCCAATTGAAATTGATAGTGCTAGAAGTTACATCGTTTTTACAGACACAATGATACCAAGACAGTTTCTATTGGAATTGAATTCAGCTAAATCCACTAAAGAAGCCTAAAAAAAATGGTGAAACCTTAAACAATGTGAGGTGAGAAACCTCTAATCAAATTCCAATCCCATCAACTCTTTTCCTTTTCTTCTCTCCATTGCAGTTTCTCTACACATTACAAGCCACAAATGTAATCAACTACACGCACTTGGGTGCACATGACAAAAGGAAACACAGGGTGACAGATAAGAAGAAAGCAGACATTCACTAGCTTTTACACTGGGAATGCATTAATAGTTCTAAAATTAGTGGAATACCAGATCATATCCATCATAACCATCACATTTGACAGCTACATCAAGCAGGGTGTCATCAGCACATTGCAAGTGACGCCGTTTTATTTCATGCTTCAACATAGCCCCACGCTCCGAAGCTGCAGGAGTTGGCAGCTGTATGTGAAAGTCAAACCTCCCTGACAATAATAGAACCAAGAAATTAGCACCCAAAACACGAAACAATGCAAATGATGACAGAAACTCCTAAAGCCATGGTTCACATTGAGTTTCACCATACTATGTTATCATTATCAATTTATAACAAAAAGTAGCAAACCTGAAGAGCTCAAAGATTGTGGGATCTTCTCAAGAGCTTGTACAGAAGCAATAAAGGCTATTGGTCCAAATCCACATGATTTTCGCCTCCTCTCCTGTTTGATAGGACAGTAAGACAATAATTTTCTCACAGAATTATAGAAAACCTTCATTAATAGGTATGAGCATCAAAGTGAATACCTTATACACTTTAACCATCAAGACCTAGTCTTGCACGTTACTTTGTTCTTCAATTATCATTACCATCTATCCAAGAGACTTCCCCATTTATTTCAATTCAAAGTGTGAAAACTCTATAGCTAACTTTGAATGTTCAAATGATTAGACAACGACAACAATGATGACAACAACAAGAAGGCTTATCCTACTAAGTAAGGTTAACTATATGGATCACACGACCCCATCGAGTTCTATCAAAAACCAACTTTCAAATATATCATTCACCAAGAAATCCCACCGTCTTTCTTGAGTCCCTTCACATCTTTTCATAGAGCTAAAGACCATTTGATCAACTTTTCTTATTGGCTTCTTTAGCAATCTTCTTTAAACATGTCCAAACCATCTTAAACAATTTTCTACATTTTCTCCCCAATAGGTGTTAAGACAACTTTTTCTTGTACACAATCATTTCAGATTTTATTTGAATGATTAGACATGTAAAAATAATTGAAGGTAGAAAAGTAGGGTATTATTATTATAATTATTTAGTTGGAAGACATCTTCTCCAAAAATAAATTTTGAAAGAAAGGAAAAGTGTGAGCAGACCATGCACACTCTTAATGTATATTCTTGAAGGTAACAACAAAAGAAAGAAATATTGCACAGCAAAACATAAAGAAAGCAAAATGAGCCAACTACTCCATGCCAGAAAAAAGAAATCCCTATGGGAGAAAGCCACTAGATGAGTACCATAACAATGTCAGGGCTCAAGACAATGTGTTCCATGTGAGACTACAACACAAACTTGGGTTTGACACTTCACTAAGGGTGTTGGTCAAGATGTATTAAGAATTTAGGAAAGTTTAGTAGGCTAAGGAAATAGTTACTTGCAATGCACCCAAAATAAAGGGTTCAAATGTCTTTGTGTGGCAAGTACTAGTATCATGGGGAAAATCGGAAAAAAAAAAGGGAGAAAAACAAGGGGCACTACTGAAAGACCCAACTGAGGTGTTTATAATGCCATCCCCAACATCTATTTATACTAATCGTATAACTAAACAAAGACATGTATCCACTTTTCCTTCAAAGCACTCTAAGTGACTATTTTCCTTAACTCAAAAAACCTCCCAAACAATTACTGTCTCATAACATCGTAATTTTTTTCATAAACTACAAGACTCTCCTGAATTCTATGCCTCTTAACAGTGCCTCTCAAACCAAAGCATACAAAGCTTACAGCTTCTTACTAAGAACATCCAATTAAAAAAATAACAACTAACTTGAATAAAAGAATTTAACCACTGACTTAAGAGCAAAAGCAAATAGTGTTATCTTTAACAAGGTTGTTGTAGGTATAAAACTACTAGGAATCTATGACTTGTTTCCAATGGACAGCCTCCTTCATTGGCATTCACCTGGCTGCTCTCCCAAACCATATCATCTAACAAAATGACACAAGTCCCAAAAGTATTTGACCAACTATCCATGAGTAGTCCCCTGAACCTTCTTCCAATTGTCCCCAATACTTGGGTTGCCCACCAGAGTACCGAACAACATACAACTCTAGTGTTTAACAGCGTGTTCGGATTAAGGAAAATGGAGGGAATGGGAAGGGAAATAAAATTTTAATTTTGAAATTTTTTCAATTTCGATTTAAATAAAAATTTTCTTTTCTCTCCTTCTCATTCATTCTCCTTAATCTAAACAAATCTACGAGAAAAAAATTTTTTAGATTTAAATATAACTTGAAAAAAAAAATTGTAAAAACTGAAATTTCACTATCCCTTCCTTCCCCTCAGTTCTTCTGAGTCCAAATATACCCCAAGTATTCAATAGTTGGTACCCTGTTCTTTGAATCTCCACTCCTCACAACTCCTAAGGTCATACCACGTGTTTTTTTAGCAATTCCATCCACAGCAAAGCCAAAAAACCAACAAAGTGCCATAATCACCACAGTAAAGCTCAACATCAATAACTCCATAACAGAAAACAATATCTTCACAAGATTTTTCATCCATGTCTTGGACCCCAAAACAGCCACCGATGAACTCTACACCAGCCCAGATTATGAATACCAGCAATCACCCATTCTGAGACTAAATTCACCTCATATACACCATTCTGATGCTGGATCATAATAATACAGCATCCTTTTCCGCAGCAAACTAAAGTTCAGCCTACTGACCTTCGAAAAATTTAATATCCCTTTAGTTGTGGACCGACTCAAGATCAACCCTAGCCCTCGCAAAATGCATTTATATTTTTTTTATCTTTAGCACCCCCCCCCCCCCAAAATATTGATTGCTCCTTCTCCCATCTCTCTTCCCCACCTCTTTCTCTGTTTGGATCTCTCTTTTTATTCCACATCATACAAAAATATTGAAGATGAAACAAAGCTCTAAATAACCCTCCTCTTTCTCTTAATAAATTATTCTTATGCTTAAAAGGGTAAGATATTAAACTAGATTTTCAATGTAGTTAGATTAGAATATTCTGACATGTAACTATGTTTCCTGGTTGCATCAACATGGT
Source organism: Adenanthera pavonina (assembly GCA_026686845.1). Lineage (NCBI taxonomy): Eukaryota > Viridiplantae > Streptophyta > Magnoliopsida > Fabales > Fabaceae > Adenanthera > Adenanthera pavonina. Next base: position 42,091,053 of record JAIVEN010000001.1, on the reverse strand, counting down.
AGGCAAATGCCAACATTTAAGCAAGAATTTTCTTTAAAAAGAAAAAAAAAACTCAATAACCAGACTTTTTCTGTGACCTTGAAGTTCTTTAACTCGTAATATGACCATTTCATAGAGAATGCAACTTGGCTTTCTAAAATTTTCCTAATCACATTTCACTTTCCTAATATAAATATTGAACTTCTATTATCACTTATAGCTATGCCAATCCTGGTTTGAAATATACCCTTTCCCTTTCTTTTTTCTTTTACCACTTACAACAATCACCCAAATGAGTAATTCCCAAAATAAGATGACAATAAATCCATCAAAACAATGGCAATGAAAATCATGCATCTATGAGATTAGAGCACTGGGTATAACATTTTCAGAAATCAATTGTAATTAAGAAGTTTTCTCACCCCATATTCATCAATGATGTCAACCAGAAAACCTGTGAGTCCAGCAGCAGACATTGAGGGTTGAGGCCCTTCTGAGTCAGGGGTGGATATTATGCTATCAAGATCATCAAAGATGACAATAGAAGGTGCATGATCTAAAGCTTCCATAACGTTGTTAGTGACTTCTTTGCGTATTATTGGGACATTCTCCAAAGCAAGTTTTGAACAAGAAACAAAAACTCTGCAAAGCAATATATGCTGAATTCAGCTTCAAATTCCAAACAACAATAATTTGGTCACAGACGAATGGTGAAAAAAAGGAACACATGATAAATTGGAATTAACTTAATACATGTGAGCTAAGATGTCTTCATGTTTTTCAAAGTACTTCGCAACAGTCCTTGCTAGTAAAGTTTTGCCAGAGCCCTGGAAAAATATGATTTTAAAATTGTCAAATGTAATGACTATCCATCTATATCAGATAAGCAGCCAGAATAAATGTAAGAAAGCAACACTAATCATAATACGAAGAGAACACACAGATCTAGGATCAAATTTTAAGTATTTAAGTGCACAACCACATTTGCCTTAACATCTCACATCTACAGTAAAAAATGTAATTAGAGTCACAAATAAGAATAAAACTACCAAAATTATTCTGACACCCCCCCCAAAAAAAAAAAAATCCTCTCCAACTTTAAAGTCCATTGCTTCAACTAAAACATTGCTTCTGAAGACAGACAACTGGTTCTATGATATCCCATTCTCAGCCCTCTCCAAATGAACTTGAAAGGTGAACAAATTAAGGGTGAGGAAGCTGTAAATGTGCAGTATTACTGCAGGTTTGGTTTAGTTTAATGATTTTATTTGCATCCCATTCAACCCATGATACTAGAAACCTAGCCACAAAGAGAAAAAGCCAGAAAATCCATAAAGTCACAAGATTGGTAAGCATAGAAAATTTAGACTTTACCTCTGGGATCATGTTGCTAGGGTTATTTTAGAATGTAATGAGTAAGATCTTAAGATTTAGTCAAGATTTTGACAACCTTGCTCTAATGCACTTGCAAATAAAAAACCGTCAGTAAGAAAGCCTGAATGAGCTCTAATTGCAAATAAAAATATGCAATAAGAGCTCATTCAGGATTTCTAATATAAGCAATCAGGGGTACCAGTTACGTTGCTACACTAGGCAAGAAATTGTTTTTCTGCTTAAAGAAGCCGTCCAGTCTTTGTCCCCATTATAAAGACAATATGCTCTTCTCTAGATTTGCAAACTGAGTAAGAGAAATATTTGATAAACTTAATCTGTGTTCCTAAATTGCAAAGATACGCGGCACTTGTTTGATAAATCATTTTATAAATGCAAAAGACATTACGAACGAGGTGCAATATGTTGCAAAGAGTAAACAAGTCTTCGGAGATTCTTGACATTTATCCACATAGTAATGAGGACTTATCGCCCATAAATACCTTAGACTAAAAACTTAATAAATAGTAGACAACGAAATTGTACTTACTGATGGTCCAAATATAAGAACATGTCCAGGGAGTGGTAAGTTGTATGAATCAAACCACAAACCAGAAGCAGAAGATAACAACACCGTCATCCCTATAATCAGTAAGAAACAGCAAGTGATATCATTATTTGGTGATGTCATGAAATATAGAAGTTAGAGAAAATAAAAATTAATGGTGCAGCATCAAGAAGGTGAACAGTTAAGATGCACTATTAAAAACTTCTGAATTCAAGAAATGTAGAGTGAAACTTTGAGAGACCCATATGCAAAGCTCCAAGCATCTCGCATGCCTCACAAATTTCTTCTTTCTTTCATAATAAGTAAAAGTTATTGAAAAAGAAACAGCCAGAAGGGGATATACATTGTACTAATATGCATAAACTGCCACATAGAGGTAAAATAATTATAAAGAACAAGTCATCAAATCTAAAGCTTCCCGGAAGGAACAAGGACAAAAAGGCTAGGCTGTACAGCCAAGTAGAAAAACAGAACTTAGAAGAGTGCTTTAGCTTCTAATGGTAGAAATTCAGAGTTTAATTTTCCTCTGGATGGCATTTTAAAACAAATAATTTGGTACAAAAGTCAAGCATGGAGTCTGAAAATCATGCAATTATGTAGATGACTAGTGAACTTATGTGGACTCCACAAACTAGTGAGAAATTGAAGAGCTTTACCCTACAATGTTATAGCATGACAATCTGATTATTATTCTTAAATCATCAACTCAATGTTATGAGTGAGAAAATAAAATTAAAGTGAATCTTTATTTCACTCATAAGAACCTTATAAATCTATATGTTCACTAGATTCGAATTTGATTGCAACTACCAATATACTTGTTTACAAAGGTTTAAGGGCAAGTCATTGTTAGTTGAACTGAGAAGAAAATCCTGATACGAGTCTTAGAAAACAAATGAGATAGTTCTACCCTATTCAATCAAGGAAGGATGAGAAGCAACCAATTAATTGTATACAAAGGAGCATCACAAATAACAGCTGCAACTTGCTCCAGGTACAACTTGTACCAAATCAACAAGTGACAAACTAGAATGAATGGCAAATTGATGAGGTCAATATTTTACTTTGTATAGGGGAAAAAAAACCTCGTATTAGAAAGGACAATGCCTTGTGGATAAGAAACCCTCAAAGAAAAATATATTTTTGTCCCAGAATATATGTCCATGGACCTACAGAGTTAAGGTTGTGTTTCATGATTAAAACAAACACCATATCCACAATGCTGTTTGCACAATTGGCTACACTTATATCATCTGCATTATTTCCTCTTTGGCCTGCCCATCCGTAAATAACTATGACGGAGCCAACACATCCAAGCAATCATATAAGGTTTTACACAATAAAACTGATGAGAACAATGAATCAATCAAAGAGCAAATAGAAACTTCTTACACAAAATACCTACTATTTTTTTATGGAAAGAAAATACCTACTATTGATAACATCAGAAGCAGTTGCCTCCATCCAGTCAAGGCAAGTTACTTCTGAAGTAATGTGTTCTTCAAAGATTCTATCTTGCAGAGATTGGAAAGACACAGGATCAGCAACCTTCAGCCTCTTAAACAGCTGTTGATCCGCCTGATTACTGTTGATTTTGTTTCTTTCACCAAGTGCAATTTCGTATGCATTAATTTTTCCATGATGCGAAGATTCTCCACCAATAGTCAATAAAAATAATATTTCAGCCATGTTGTTTCTGTTTTCCGATGAATTAGAAGCTAAATGAACCTTTCCATTAGTCCCAAGCTTTATATAACTTACTTCAAAATGAAGCAAAGTTTTACTACCCAATATCAGCGCATTAACCTCCATACCAGTAAAGGAAGCAATTGCATCAAGTTGTGCATTGTACCATAGTCTTAGAAGATGCTGTAATCCCTTTTGATTCTCAGATTGATTTGCAACCTCTTCATCTGCTTCGGAATGGGATTCATCCAAAAGAACATTAATAACTTCATTATGGATTGACCAATCCACAGGATCCACAAAGACACCAGATGCAGTCCTTCTGAGCTTGTTCTTATTTACATGGTTCTTATGGCTATCAAGAGCTTCTAGACCATTTTTCTCATCATCGTTATCCTGCCCTAACATTCTGAAGTGACAAGGAGAAAGAGAGAATGAGGGAATATCTTTTTCCAAATTAACATCACATGCCCACAAATAGACCCCTGCAAGCATAGAAACAATGTATATGAAGATCACTAATCCAAACTGAAAGGTCAAATAAATTTTTCAACCCAAATAAAAATTAAAAGAAAAAAAACAGTATAGCAATGCTGTTCACATTTAAAGATGAAGGCAACATAGAAGCTATAGCAGCATAGTAACATTTTAAACTTTACTTCAAGAAGAACCTACAACATAGCTTAAAATAACACACAGATTATAGACATATACCACTAGAACATGTTAGATAGAGGAAAGAACAAATGTAAGAGGATTAGATATCCTCCAAACAAAAGGAAATTACAGAACAAGAAAGCAAAAAGTAATTGGGAAATGGAGGTTAAACATGCAACAGTGTAGCCCAATCCCTTAAAAAGCCATACACCACAAAGAGGCTGCAAACTTGTGTTAATTCTATCAAATAATACTGTCCAAATAAAACACTTGACTTTTGGAGAAGCTTTTGCAAAAGGAAAAACTGGAAGCATTTAAATGTGATTGCTTCTCCACAACAAACTATTGAAAGAAGAATGCAAGAAGTTACCATTTCACATAAGAAAAGAAAGAACTCCTGAATAACAAGTATGAGCTTTTCTGATGGTTTAAAGAAAAAAGTGAAGTAAGAACATTAGCTGAAAAGGTTGTCAATGACTCCAATCCATTCAGAATATCCAACAGAAAAACAACCCCTGAAAATACCTCAGGACAAATAGCACAACAACGGAAAATAATCCTACCTCATTGAAGTGACAAGGCTAAGAATCTGGTATATGAAACTAGTAATGCATTGTAACCAAATACACCATCCCCTACAAGAACACGCCTCCCAAAAAAACATTTATCAATTGATCCCCCAACAAAACTTTACACTTCTAATCTGTCAAAGCCATGAAAATTCATGAACCAAAAAAAAAGTTTGATCAAGACTTTAGTAGTATTAGATGCCTAAGTCCCACATTAAATAATATGGGATGCTCTATAGAGTATTCAAATGAATTGATTTTGTCACCTCAATAGCTAGCTTTTGGAAGATAATTTCCCATTCCATGTGGGTCCCCATCATTTAGTATCAAAACTACTGGTCAACGATTACAAAAAAAGGTACCTACGGAGAGTTCCAACTGGTGGAAAGTTCGGAGTAGCAACAAAGTCAAGTGAAATGTTACAGAGTGCAATCACTAAGATGTCAGCTCTCTAAAAAAGGCCAATTGATAAAGACTTAGGTAGTATGAGATGCCTAAGTTCCACATTAAATAATATTGAATGCACTATAAGATATTTAAGTGGGTTAGTTTTCCATCTTAATAGCTAGCTTTCAGGAAAAAGTTCCCCATCCCACTTAGATACCCATCAAAGTATAAGTATAACAGAGCCCACAACTCGTCAAAATAGCAAAATGCTTGTTCAATTATTGTGATGCATGATGCAACCTCAAAATGTAAAAATGGAATGTTCCAGGCTCCAAACTACCAAGATCTATTATACAGTGTCAAACACAATGAATTCAACAACAAATATTCAGTGGCAACATCATGCAATACAATTCATGAATGTGAACAAATACTTCGATTTCAAAGGCCTTTAGATTGGTAGATGAATGTAAGACAATTTGACATACATGAATGCACACCAGCTCTTAAATACTGACGAAGAGACTTAGCAAGCATCACATGTCCCTTAGCCACTGACTCTGAGACCAAAAGATAAACAATTGTTTGTCGGCATTCCTTCTCTTCAGTTAAATTTCCAGTGTCAACTTCCCTAGTCTTCATTCTTGAAGTACTATTAGCTTTCCTGTTGGCTGCTCTTGGAACTATGCAGACCAATTGAAGCTTATTTAATGAGAACTGTTTGGTTGTCTCTGGGTGAACAAAAGCAACAGAAGTAAGCCCCATATGAAGATCAACTCCTTTGACACAAGTACTAGCATGACACAACCTGTCTGGATCCTGCATACGGAGTAGCATCTTTGTAGTATGTTCTCTATTATAGGAGTTTGGATGCAAATCTCCATGTGAATCCAAAACTCTTTTACGTCTCTTTGGGGCAACTGCAACTTCAGTTCCTCGCATGAGTTGCACTGGAAAGTCGTATAATGTAAAAATACACATGAATTAGTATTTGATAAAATATGAAACATAGTTGTTTGTGCTTGCAGTGCAAGAATTCATCAAAGAATAGAATAACAAATAAGTGTAACACCCTCCAAACACACAACATCCTTCCACATACTACAACTTTGAGTTTAAAAATCACATTTTCATAATACTATTGAAATCAACATATTCAAGAAACTCTTTCATCTGAAAACCCAACTTAAAAAATAATGTCACCATGTTTTCAACCAATTTAATAGTGTACAATTGTAGAGCATCTCAGCATATTTTGTCCATAAACTTATAAGATTGCTTGTATTTTTATGACAAAGTTGCTTAAATATTGTATATTAAAACCAGGAGTTCCATCAATTAAAAATAAAACCAACGACAAATCCACATTCTTAGAAATATATATATAGACACACATGTATATGTAAGAATGGGCTTGTGTTACTAAAGGCCTATTAGGGTTTTCCTTCATTAAGCTATCTTTATTTATCATTATTTTTATGCCTTTTATCTTTACAGATTCTGTTTTATTCTACGATTAGATTTTATTCTGTTTTTAGGTGAAATGATTCTGATTTAGCAAATCAGATCAAATTTACAGATTTGGTGTATCTAGGGCTAGCTACACTAATCGTTATTCATGTACCTCTGTTCACAAGGAAGAAACTAGCTTTCACCGCCTAATTTTGACATGGATTCAGAGCAACAGCCATGAATTTCAGGGAGGCGGTCCAAGCTAGAGCCTTCACCACCAGCAGTGGTGAACCTCAAGTCCACCGGATGGAGATAGCTCACAAAAACCAGCTGAAAATTCTTCTTCTCAAAATAAGGGCGTCAATGGCGATGTCTCTCAATCTCTTGGAGGCACTTCCAAAACAGCCCCTCAGATGATGATTCCCCATAAACTCAACGGAAATAATTACCTCCAATGGTCAATGTGCTGATGTTCGTGAGAGGTCATGGGAAGGTGAAATATCTCACAAGAGAGGCAAAGCCACTTGCACCTAGTGAAGCAAGGTACAATACTTGGGAAGCGGAAAACAACATTGTAATGACCTGGTTATTACACTCTATGAACCTGGAAATCAATGAGAATTACCCACTTGCCTCGGCTACTAAGGAAATCTAGGGTTCAACCAAAAGATCTTACTCCATCAAATCCAATAAAGCAGCCTTGTATCGACTTAAACAAACCTTAGGGTTCTGAGACAGGGGGAGCAGACTGTGACACAGCACTGGAACTCACTAAACCAATTATGGCAGCAAATAGATTTATATGAATTACGTTCGTGGACATGTCATCAAGATGAAGTCTATTATAAAGAGGTTGTGGAGGAAGAGAGGACATATGTATTCCTCTTAGGACTCCATGATCACTTTGAATAGGTCTGAGCCAGAATTATGAACACAAATCCTCAACCATCTCTTGAAGATACATTTAACATGGTGAAGTATGAAGAGAGTGGAAAAGAGCTTATACAGATTTCTTCTATTCCTTCTACTATTCCTAATATTCCTATAGCAGAGGCATCAGCCATGATTGCAAAAGGGAACCAAAGCAATGACCAAAAAGGGAGAAGAGCATCCAAGTGATGTGACCATTGCAACAAAAGTGGCCACACCAAGGAAACGCGTTAGAAATTGCATGGAAAACCTCCAAACAAGCAGAAACCTAAGGGAGAGAACAGAGGCATGATGGTTGATGGAAGTAATGCTACCTTGAACATGGAAGAATTATCTTTTTTGAAGAAAATAGTTGACAAGCATATTCACGGTTCCTCTAATGACAGTAAGAATGAAAAATCTATTCCCTCTGTGACCTTAGCAGAAGCAGATACCTCCTTTACTGCAATTTACCATAGTGTTATAGAAAATAAAAATGTTTGGGTAGTGGATTTTGGGGCAACCCATCATATCACTAGCTTTAAAGAATTGTTTAGTGAGTTTACACCCTACTCACAACATACTACTGTAAAAGTTGCTAATGGTGCCAATGCTAAAGTGCTTGGGATTAGGACTATTATGATTACTGAAAGAGTCATTTTGATAGATGTTTTGTATGTGCCTGAGATTGAATGCAATCTTTTATCAGTAAAAAGAACCGTGATGCAATTGAGGTGTCTAATTCTCTTTGTCATATTTGTTGTGATTTTCAGGACTTGGCATTGGGAAAGAAGATTGGCAATGCTAAGGAATGGGACGGGCTATATTACCTAGAAGGAGTATCAAGCAAAAAGACTAGTTTTGTTTCTTTATTTCTACATTATCAAATAAAGATGCCATGTTATGGCATTTTAGGTTAGGCCATTCTAGTTTCAATTACATGAAGTATTTGTTTCCAAAAATTTCCAATAAAGATATTTCAAATTTTCATTGTAATATCTGTCATTTAGCTAAGCAAACTTGAACCAGTTTTGTACCTCATCCTTTTCAGCCTACTTACCCCTTTGCTATTGTCCATAGTGATGTTTGGGGACCTTCAAAAATTCTAACTAATGATAAAACCAAGTGGTTTGTAACATTCATTGATTATCACACTCGTTTGATTTGGATCTTTTTAATGAGGGAAAAGTCTAAAATTTTCCAGATTTTTAGAAATTTCCATGCCTTTATAAAAAATCAGTTTCAGACTTCCATAAACATTCTTACGAGTGACAATGGAAGAGAGTAACTCAACTCTAATTTCAAAACTTACCTTGATGAGCATGGATCCATCACCAAACCTCATGTGTTAATACCCCCAACAAAATTGGATTGCAGAAAAGAAACATAGACATCTTGAGGTAGCAAGAGCCTTGATGATCACTCACAATGTCCCTAGTGTTTTTTAGGGAGATGCAGGTCTTACATCTGCTTCTCTTATCAATTGTATGTCATTTAAAGTTTTGAATTTTGTGTCTCCAATTCAGAAATTCAATGACGTTTACCCTAATTCTCCACTTGTATCATCTATTCCTAAAAGGGTGTTTGGGTGTACTGGCTTTGTCCACATTAATAAAGGGAATAAATTGGAACCTAGGTCTATTAAGTGCATCTTTCTTGGTTATTCCTCTACACAAAAAAGGTATAAATGTTATAGTCCTGAATCTCAAAAAGTCTATGTTACTACAGATATCAAATTTCTCGAACAAATTCCTTATTATCCCAAATTACCCATTTAAGGGGAGGAACCTAGGGAAGAATGGTTTATTTGTGAAAGAGAGTTTGATCATCAGTATACCACAACTACTGAACAGCAGAATATTGGTCCTCAATCATCACCAAACCTATCCATTTTTCCCAGTACTGAGGTGATAGAAATAGATTATTCTGAAACTGAACCTGAGCATGACACAGCCAATAATCCCACTATTTTGTCTCCCAATAGATTTGCACCCTTATCTGAATCTGAACCAGATCCCATGAATGATTTAAATGTTGTTGAAACTAGGGTGGAACCATCTAACTTGCAAGAAATACAAACTTACTCTAGAAGAAACAATTCTAGACAACAAGAGAATACTCAAGAAGAGCCTACTTCCATTCCTATGCAAAACCAAGATTCAGTCTCAGAGTCAAGTTCTGTCCCAGAACCAAGTTGTGATGATTTACATTGGCCTATTACACTCAGGAAAGAGAAGAGATTGTGCACACAGCACCCTATCAACAGGCATGTCTCCTATGAGAGATTGTCATCTAATATGAGATCATTTGTTGCTAGTATAGAAAGCAGGAAGATTCCAGATAACTATTGTGAAGCAATTATTGATCCCAAATGGAAAAAGGCAATTGCTGAGGAATTAAGTGCCTTAGAAAAAAACAGAACTTGGGAAATAGCTGAATTACCAGAGGGTAAGAAAATTGTAAGGTGCAAGTGGGTATTTACAATAAAATGTGTATTAGTAGATACAAGGCAAGGTTAGTGGCCAAGGGTTTTACACAAGCCCATGACATCGATTATCAAGAAACCTTTGCACTAATGGCCAAGTTTAATACCACAAAAGTTTTATTGTCATTAACTGCAAACCTAGATTGGCCATTATGGCAGCTAGATGTTAAGAATGCTTTTCAAAACGGGGACCTTGCAGAAGAAGTTTATATGGAAATTCCCCCTTGTGTAGAACATACTGATAATAAGAGAAAGGTATGCAGGCTTCACAAGTCTCTCTATGGGTTAAAACAGTCTCAAGTGCTTAGTTTGCAAGATTTGCTCAGGTTCTTATAAAACTTGGCTATGAACAATGTCAAGCTAACCATACATTATTTGTTAGACACCTCAATGGCAAAATTACTGTCTTAATTGTACATGTTGATGATATTATACTAACAGGTGATGATGGTGAAGAAATTATAAGGCTAAAAATGAATCTGGCCAAGGAGTTTGGGGTCAAGGACCTCGGTAATCTCATATTTTCTGGGAATGGAAGTCACAAGGTCAAGCAAGGGCATCAATATCTCACAAAGGAAGTATACACTTGATCTGCTTGAAGAAACTAAGATGCTAGGTGCCAAACCTGCAAATACGCCTATGGAAACAAATCTGAAACTGGTGATAAAACCTGACAGTACTCCAATTGATAAAGGACAATTTCAGAGGCTAGCTAGGAAATTAATCTATTTGTCTCATACTAAACCCGACATATGTTTTTCTGTAGGTGTGATAAGCCAGTTTATATGAGTAACCCACAGGAAGAACATCTCAGTGCAGTGTATAGGATTCTGAAGTACCTCAAGATGACTCCAGGCAAAGGTTTATTCTTTATTAAAGGAATAAATAAAGATGTGGAAGTATATACAGACGTAGATTGGGTAGGTTCTATAGTTGATAGAAGATCCACAAGTGGTTATTGCACCTATGTGTGGGGCAACATGTAGTGGCTAGAAGCTCTGCAGAAGCTAAGTACAAAGCACTAGCACATGGGATCTGTGAAGGAATGTGGATTGAAAGACTCTTGAAGGAACTGAAAATCAACTTGACAACACCCATCAAGGTGTGGTGTGACAATATGGCTGCTATAGGAATTGGAAAAAACCCTATTCTCCATGATCGAACAAAGCATGTGGAGATAGGTAGGCACTTCATAAAAGAGAAAATCGACTTAGGCATAATTAATTTGTTGCATGTTACTTCAAGAAAGCAAATTGCAGATATCATGACAAAGACCATTACCAAAGCCAAGTTTGAGGAACTAAGAAGCAAGGTGGGAATGATCAATATCTATTTATCTATTTGCCAGCTTGAGGAGGAGTGCAAAAATGGGCTTGCGTTACTAAAGGCCCATTAGGGTTTTCCTTGATTAAGCTATCTTTATTTATCATTATTTTTATGCCTTTTATCTTTACAAACTCTGTTTTATTCTGAGATTAGATTTTACTCTGTTTTTAGGCGATATGATTCTGATTTAGCAAATCAGACCAGATTTACAGATTTGGTGTATCTAGGGTTAGCTACACTAATCGCTATTTATGTACCTCTGTTCACAAGGAATAAACTAGCTTTTTACCACCTAATTTTGATAGTATATATGAATAAAGGAACAAAATAAAATTAAATAAACTAAGCCCATCAGCAAACAAATATCAAGCAGTCAAATTAACAAAACAAGAAACTTTGTTAATCGACCGATCAAGAGATTGATTCAAATATTAATTGGCTTCTTAAAAAATTTTTTGAATCAATTTACTAAAACGTTTGATTTTATTTCAACCCAATAAAATATTCATTCTTTAATAGATTGTAAATCAGCATTTCACATTTTCACTATCACTAGATGGCATGAAATTGGAACAAAATCAGTTTTTTATATATTGAAGTGACCAAAAAAAAATCATTGAGAGTCAATTGATACTTGGGGCATCCTTGATTAAGTAATGGGGTTTTACTCAATTGTTCCCTAGATTTTAGTGCAACCTGCACAAAACTGTGTGCTATATAGCATTTTGTAGACCTTAGACCTACAAGTGCATTAAAAGCTAACTGCTAATAATAACTATGTAACTGATAATACATCTCTAAGGTATTTGCAATCACAATTCAAGCGGGAGTAGATAACAAGTTAAAAAAGAAAGCAAACAATAAGGTATCATTAGTTAGCTTTGAGCTTTGTCTGTGTATCAAGCAATATATCAAAAAGGTCTAGAAAGCATTGAACATCATCTTACCCACCGCTTTCTTGGGAATAACAGAAGCAACAAAGAATGTAATCATTGTGTGACCATGCAACCACAAAGGAAATCTCATCCCTTCACGGACAATCCTAACCTGCACAAAGTAATGGAGAGCTTTCAATAAGTTCCTATGAATCATACACAGACGCCGGGATAAAGCAAATTCTTAAAAGTATAGGTTAAGAATAACAACCCTGCATGCTACAATGGTTTAAAATGACACACCTGGTTTAAAATTGCTGCCTCAGCTTGCTCTGAGTTCAGTTCTAAAATTTCCCAATCATCTTCTGTATGGGGCTCTATTGTAACTAGAGAAGCATGTGGCACATTAGAAGCAGCTTTTACTTGAACTCTAGCATGATCTGGCAAGGAAATGCATTCTGCAAATTGTTGGGAAACCTAAATTTTTTTTACATTAGTATTAGTAATTAAAGAAATTTGTATGAAAAGATAACGCTGACAACAATTGAGCAGAACAAAAATGGTAAAGAAACCACAGGAAAATTAATGGTGATGTAAATACAATATCCGGACAAGATAGCAGAAACATTTTCCACCCGTAGATCACATACTCATTCTGCCTTTCACACACAGCTATGGTTATGCAAAATAGAGAAAAGGATCAAATTATAGTCTTCCACATATTCTCAGGTTTTGGACAGTAGAGGGACAATATTTCCAGGACACCATCAAACAAAACTTCAATGTATGCCATCCTGGAGAAGACAACAGTAAAAAAAAAATCCAGGTTTTGGAAAGAAGAGGGACAATATCTCCAAGACACCATCAAACATAAACTTCAGTGTATGCCACCCTAGAGAAGACAACAGTAAAAAAATCCAGCTTGGTATTCTCCATTGAAGTTAAATTTTGTGTAAACCCTAGCCTTTCAAACAAAAGGAATTCAAGCATAAAAATACTATACTTCTTTCAAGATCCATTTTTCCTTTTTTTTTGGGGGTTGGGGGGAAGTAGAGGGAGAATTTAATTTGAACTCCTTAATCCCAGAGTATGAAGTTACAGATGTTTGGATCAACTCACAAATTTTTACGAAATTCAAAATGCCTAAGATTTCAGTTGGAGCAAAAGGATCCAAAAAAAAAAAGCAAGAAGAAGAAGAAGACGAAAGAAAAGAAAAAGGACCCAAGATTTAACTTAACATTCAAGCACATAAACATAATAGATCATAAACCCAATCAAAGATACAAAGTTTAACAAATTACTAAAATACTTATACTAATTTGTAATTAAAACAGAGGGGCAAGAGAACAACCAATATAAATGCCAACATTACAACACAGTTATGCGCTAACCTTATATTAATAGAAGTTTTCTGTAGCATTTCATTGATCAGACTGAGCTCAGCTCAGAAATTCACTAGTTTATGGTCAACCAGTGGCAGGTACAACTCAGGATACAAATGAGGAAGAGTGGAGGAGGCTTGAGCATGGAAAGCATGGAAGAAAGCCATTTTAATTAAGCTAGCAAGAACCGTAACTGAGCTGGATGAAAGACTGACTACAACTTGAGGATGTCTTGTGGTTAGAAGCACATTAGGAGCTCGTATTCCAAAATTAAAAACTTTTAATTTCTTATCAGAATTATCTCTACATAGAATGTTGAAGGAGTTTTGACTCATTGATTGCTGAATTGAGAAGTTAATAACTCTCAGCCCGGGTTATTCACTTTGCTTGAGGCCACCAGAGACGGAGCTTCCATAACAACTGGCCAGAAATATTCATTGTTCTTTTACTGTGTTTCATGTGGCTAAAATGCCCACCACCTTAAATTTTAGGTAAAACCTTCCTTTCCCAAGAAATTGTCATCTCCAGTGAAACTCAATTTCATGACTAAAACAATGACAGGACAAAAAGGAGGTAATTTTTAGTGAAAGTAAATGAATAGTGAACATACCTCTATGGCATGAGATGCAGAAGTGGCTCCGGACCACGCAACGACCCAGAGATCGTCAGAGCGAGAGCGAAGCTCGAGAGCAAGAATATGAGGGAGTGGCGCCGAGAGTGTGGAATGCAGAAGTTGAGTGAGAGGAAGAGGAAGGGATACGAAGCAGTTGTCTATACTACCTACCAACTTCACCTCTAACTCCATTGAAACAGCGGGAAGAGAATCCAGAAGCAGAGCGCAACCGAAAGGAAGAGAGAACGAAGCGCTATTAACCGGAAGATGGGCGAGCCGTCCAAACTCAACTATGGAATGAAGCGGACTTGGCAGAGTTGCCCTTCCACATCGCCTTTGGTAAAAAGGCATTTTAGAACCCATGATGAAAAATATTGACAAAAGACGACCTGCAAATTTTGTAAATCCAAAAAGAAGCTGGGTTTTTAATTGGGAAAATAACAAGAATGGGTGGACAGAATTAGCTCTCGAAAATAATAAGAATGGGTGGATAAAATTATGATTTTAATTTTTTTAAGTAGGATAAACTAAATTTTTAAGTGAACTAACTTTTTAAGTAAATTAAACTAAATTTCTAAGCTTACTAAATTAATTTTTTAAATGGATTGAACTAAATTTTCAAGTAAAATGAACTAATATTTTAAGTAAATTAAATTAATTTTCTAGGTGGATTGAACTAAATTTCAAGTGAATTGAATTTGTTAAGTTTGTTGGCTTCCCAAGAGGGGGTGAATTGAGAAGCTCAATTTTTCTATAAAAACGTGATAGAATAGTGATAATAGAAGTTTTACAGAAAACATGTACAGAGCACTATAGCAAATGCAAGGTAAAAGAGAAAAGGACACAGAAATTTATTCCGGTTTGGTCTGACTACTTAACCTACGTTCAATTCTCAAGTCACCACTTGAGATTTTCCACTATCTTACAATAATTCAGTGGGCTCCTTGCAATGTCACAATACAAGCTAATGCTTTGTTCTAAGAGCCTTCAAATTTACACTATACACTATTATAACGTATTTTCCAAATCCCTTTGTCATAATCCCTCACAAGAATATCCTTCTTTTAGATAAAGAAAAGATTTTATACAGAATGAAAACTCTCTAATATAGAGTAAATGAGACAGTTGAAATGCAGTAAATGAAATGTAAGAGAGTAAAAGGTTTTAACTAGAAATTTCAGCAGAATTTTGGTATTGACAGCATAGATTTCTTACCCACAACTTCAAATGAAGTTCTGTTTATAGATTTGATGGAATACGAGCTAAGCTTAATCAAGAGGAGGAGTTTGGACGAAATATTCAAGAGCTTGGAAGACTTGGAATTCATGAACAAGTGGTTGGACAAGGAACTCAAGTACGGAACAAGAAAGATCATTTGCAAGGAATGGGTGGGCCTATGACAAGAGCGAGGACTAAGGCAATGAAACAAGCTCTCAATGGATTGATTCAAGAAATAATTGAACAAGAGCCCATTCACTTAGCTCAATTTTCAGCCCAAAAGGCTTCAAGAGGCATGTTCTTCATGGATAGTATGCTAGAAACTGATCCAAGCCCAACAAATAAGGCCCAGATAGAAGAACTCACTTAAAGGAGCATGTGTCAAACTTGTGACCATTTAAGTAGTGTTCCTTTATTAAATAAATTAGCAATTTTTATTTTTTTATTACTTAATTCAGAAATAAAGTTTTGGACCATTAGTTTCCCATTTTGAATTTATTTGTGAGGATCTCTTCAGATTTAATTTTGTTTCCTATTTTTGGGCACCACTTATTCAGTATGTATCTAGTCTTATTTTTGTGTAAGGTGGTGCCACTTTAAGAGATTTAGGATCTAAACTATTTTTAGTAAATTAGGCCTAGGGTTTTTGCTTTCTTTTTCTTTAAAAATATCACTTTTGTACTTGCAAACGGGAGATGAATGAATAGTGCATTTTTGACAAAAACTTTGTGAGTTTTCTTGTTCTCTTGGTGAGCTTGAGAGACTCTTTGGCATATCAAAGAGAGTGGTTTTCTCTTTGTGGTATCTATAGCTAAGGTTTCAAGAAACAAGTTTTCTTGGGGTCTTGCTTCTTGACCAATAACTTCTGTTCTTCCTATTCGTGCATTCTTCTGTTTATCTTTTCTGTTTGTTTAACGTGTTCTTGATATTTTATTTGCTTCTCTTTGATCCTAACACGATCCTTACATTTCCCAATTCGATTGAAGGTTCGTGAGACAAGTTCTACACGGGTTTTCTATCAAGATTTATGTCTTAACTAGTTGTTAGACACAAGATCTAGCCGTTAGAGACGTTACCTAATAGTTATTCTGCAAAACTATCCGTTCACCAACTACATTTAATGCATCTGACACATTGAAATTTGAATTTTGATTGCCAACAGACAAATTTTGCAAAGACCAAAAGCTGAAGTCTTTAACATTGAACTTCCAAAATTCGTTTGTTCAAGAGTGAAATTCGAATTTGGATTTTGTCAAATATATTTTATGTTAAAGCATACGAATTTTCATATCCAAAGTATATCCGTTGGATGTGAACAGTTGTCTCATGTTTTTGCAGTGCTCTCGAGATTCAAATTTTGGATGTCCAAAATTCATTTATTAAAGTTTAACTCAACATAGCACAAAAGTTCTATCTTTCGAAATTCGAATTTTACACTTTCAAATTTCATCTGTCAGACACCTCTGAGCAGACTTACAAGTCTTCACTCTAAAATTTGAATTTTGAAATTCAAATTCGTCTGTCATAGGGACTATCTTTAAAATTTTTTTGTACTTTAATATCATACGAATGTTGACATGACTTCAGACGGATTTTGCACTTTCGACTAACTATGCTTGACTCAAAATTCGAATTTCAATACCTAAAATTTGTTTGCTATAGGTGATATATTTGGAACTTCGAATTTCAGTTAGCAAAATTCGAATTTTAAACAAAATATATAAGGTTTATCAATTCAAAATTCGTCTATTAGTCAGTGTTTTTCAAATCTAACATATGTTAACATAGGATAATGTAAAAAACACATATTTAAACGCAGTGAGAGTTTGAGCAAGTAAAAATCAAAGCCTTTTACCCCTGTGTACATTGTGAGAAGTCCTAGTGACTAATTCTTCACATATGTCTTCTTAGATTTCTTTACTTGTCTGTTCATATACTCCTTTAATATCATCATTCCAAACTCTAGTTGTTTAGAATCATCAAAACATTTGATTCAACATTCTCCCTTTTTTTTATGATGACAAAACAACTTGCAAACTAGATCAATACTTAGGTTTGCTTTTAAGAGTTCCCTCTCAATATATGCATTAAATTTTAAAGATAAATACAGCACATAAATAAGAGTAGAAGGAAAATATGAAATTATATTGCATTGATTCAATCAAGGATTTAATATAGAGATTCAGTAAGTACATGACACTACAAGATTTATATTTCAAAGCAAGAAATGCTACAAAAGATGCATGGATACAGCAACAAAGACAAGATGCCCTAAGATTTAAGATCTAAGCCC
This sequence comes from Adenanthera pavonina, assembly GCA_026686845.1. NCBI lineage: Eukaryota > Viridiplantae > Streptophyta > Magnoliopsida > Fabales > Fabaceae > Adenanthera > Adenanthera pavonina. The sequence goes on along the minus strand of JAIVEN010000001.1, from coordinate 42,073,283 downwards.
AATGGTCATGGCAATCACTTCTTCTTGGGTTTGAGCTTGATCTTCATTTTGGCTTTGCCTGATTGCCCAGCTTCAGATTTCCCAGGCTTCCCAGTTTGCTCAACTTCCCAAGCTTCCCAGTTTTCTGAGCATTCTTCTCCCCCTTTTTTGGCATCATTAGGTGCTGGTATATGCATAACAGGAGGAGGAATCTATGACACTAGAATAATGTGAAGAGGAACGGGGATGAATGGTACTGAGGAGGGAATCTGAGGAAGAGGTGGTGATTCTTCATCTCCATCATCTTCCTCATTAGATACTTCGAGGAGTTCCTAGATTTCCCCTTTCGTGTTGGCAAATCTAGCTCTTTGTTCCTTTGTTAGACCATATTTGTGAGTTGAAGGCTAAGGAATAGGAGGAGGAAACATTTCTTCATGCCTTTGCTTCTGAGCTTGCACAATGGCATCATGTGCAATGGCAGTAACATCTACATAAGGACCTAGGCTTCTTTCCTCATTGAGTGCAGCCTAAACGATTGGTGTAGAGGTGATGGTTGTTACTAATTTCTCTATTTGCTCAGATTCTTTAGATAACAGAATTGATTCTTGAGCAATAGTTTCTATCATAGGATCGTGAGAGCCTTCTACTTGAGGTTCCTCTCCCAAGGGTGGACCAGGGCTTGTCTCATTACTGGAGGCCTATGAGGTGGCTACAGTACTAGCAGCCTCAGCAACAACATTTTCAGCAGCAATCTCAGGAGATTCTAGCTTGAAGGGGCTTGAAGGTTCAGGAGTGGCAAATTTTGTAGGATCAGAGGGTCCAGGCTGATGTTGAGGAGCTAAAGTGGAAGTCATAATACTTCTGATGTCCTCATAGGTATTAGCAACCACTTTCATGTTTTTGGCCAATTGGGTGATTTGGTTTTATAGGTGACAAAATTTAGCATTCTGCTCTTCTCTGATACTTAGCATGAGAGAGGATAGGTTGTCATATAGCTCACTGGTTGTTGTTGGCTTGGCCCATGTGGAAGGAGTGGAGAGTTAAGGTGGTTGAGTGGGCTGTGGTAGAGGAAAAACAGGCTGGGAAGGTGTTGGTGGAGGCTGTATGGGTGGAGCAGCCTCAAAAGTCCCTTCTGGCTGTTGTGATTGGCCTTCCTCAAAGAACAGGTCTTCTGATTTCCCTGTTTTCTTTCTAATCCATCTTCCTTCTTGTCTTTTAATACTCATTCGTTGTAGCTCTTCCTCCTTGAATACCTTAGTAGGCTTGCCTGATCCTTTTTCCAAGTGCTGAATTTTGGCATACTGAAGCATCTTGGTGATTATAGATGCATAAGGCAAGCTAGAATCTTTCCTTTGATCCCTGGCCTTGAGCATTTGCTGAAGAATAGTGTATCACATATTTAATAGCTTTCCATATATGAGGACAGTCATTACATGAGTCTTAGCCCTTGAAATCAAATTGAAGCTTTCCCCTTCATTAAAAATGATCCTAGACACTATGTAGTGTAGGACCCTAGCTTGAATGCTTAAGTCAGAAGGCTTGACCATTCTCAAGAGAGGCCTGTTTTCTCACCTTCTAAATAGAGTGTCCAGGACAGTGCTCTCTTTGTAATTCAGAAACTGCCCTCCTTCCGCTTCTACCTCCTCATCCTCATCCATATATTTGGAGGTGGTGATGTCAATTTTGAAGCCATTTTGTCCAGGGAGCTCCAGTACTTCATTGATTCTCTCATCGAAGAGCCACAAAGTTTTGGACCTTAGTTCTACTTGCCATTTCCTCTCTTTGCTATTATATGACAAGGCAACATACCACACCTTGATCACCTTATCATTGTATCCAACAAGTTCTTATATCTTAGTAGCCAAAACTCGGCATCAAAATTGTTGGAAGCAAGAAAACCTTCTAGATCGATACAATATGGAATGATTACCTTCTCACTAGCAGACTGTGTTATACTTCTCCAGGATATGGGCAGTGCTACACAGAGGCTTTGTGGTTAACTGGAGTTCCTCAGACTCAGTACTGGACGAGGTAAAGGCAATAGCAGCAGGGACATGTTTCTTTGAATCAGCCTTGGGAGTTGTTTTCTGCCTTTTGGAAGGTGTTCCCTTGCTGGATTCACCTTTCCTTTTCATTGTTTCTCCTTCCTTATAGGTATATTGTGACTTGACAGCCCTTTTTGGTCTTGAAACCTCTCCACCTACATTGGGATTTTCAACCCTTGCCATTTCCGAGATAGGTTGTTGATGAAGATATTAGGAAAGGGTTTATAAAGTACGAGTGAGAGTTTAATCAGTGAAAAATGAAGATTCACGGACTAAATTAATGAGAAATTAAGAGGTGAAGTTAACAGATTTGAGAGAGAGACGAATAGACCCCTTAGAATCCACTTAGAAATTTAGTTCAATACACTTGAAAATTTAATTAAATCCAGTAGGAAAATTACTTCAATCTATTTGAAACAGTAGTTTATTCCACTCAAATTTATTTCAGTTCAATTGAAAAATTAGTTTAATCTACTTGAAAAATTAATTTATTCCACTTGAAAATTTAGTTCAATCTACTTAAAAACTTAATTCAGTTCATTTACAAAATTAGTTCAATCTATTTAGAAATTTAGTTTATTCTAGTTGAAAAAAATTATAAGGGTAATTTTGTCTATTAATTTTTATTATTTTCCCCACTAAGAACCTAAGTCCAAAAGATTTAACAAATTAAAGATAAGTCCTAAAATATCTTTTTTCATCACCTTTTAGGGCCCATTTGGTTCTTCGTTTTGTAAAATTAAGTTAAGATAAATGAAGTTTGTAAAAATGAAATTTAGATAAAGTAAGTTTGTTAGAAGTTATTATGTTTGGATATTCTTTTTGTAAAATTAAGTTTAACAAAAAATCTGTTTGGATGATAAGGGTTAAAAGTACTTTTAGATGTATAATATAGAGTAAATTTGTTTCTACTTTTTCAAAACCCACGTTTTGTTAAAGGAAAAGTAATTTTTCCCCTCCTTTTCCAAAACCACAGTTTAACCCACTTTTCATTTTTTAAAAAGTCAGTTTGCAAAATGTAGGTGTTTGGCCAAACACATCTTTTAAAAAACCATGGTTGAAAACCATGGTTACGTTTACAAAACGTGGAACCAAACATGTCATTAGTTGTGTGAAAAATATGCACATGCTTAATCTAAAATTATTTGAATTAAATTGCATTATATGTGTTAATTAAGCATATTTTTCACTAATGATTTGTCATCATAAAAAAGGGGGAGATTGTAAGGTTTAGTATAACATAAGTTTTGATGATGACAAATATAGAGTAATAAGAAATAAATGTATTATATGTATATGACATATATAATGTTTCTTAAAGAAATAAAATACATATTAGCATGTATTTAATTATGGTTATAATACATATATCATGTTATGTGTAAATATATCCACTATACTTTTACAATGAATAATATAAGTTGGATATATAAACTGGACTAACTACTTGATTTGTAAGTGTAATATATTAAATGTCGGTTGGTCCAAGTAAGAAGTGTGAGCATTGAAATATAGAAATGGAAATCAATATCATACCTCACTCAACAAAGAAGAAAAGAAAGGATGCATCCAAAAATGGAAAATCAGAAGGGAGCATGCCAAGAAGAAAATGACCAAGTGGAAGTGGAACTCAACATTTGAAGACATAGTCACTAAGTATATTTTATTTTCACTTAGGTCTTGAGGTGAGATTAATATTTAAAAATTACTTAATTTTGTTACCATATGTTTTAAATGAGTTAGATTAAGTAAATATGATGTTAGCATATGTTGATTTGAAAAACTCTGATTGATAGACGAATTTTGAGAAGTTAAACTTCATATACTTTGTGAAAATACAAACTTTGTTGACTGAAATTTGAAGTTCCAGAGATATCACCTCTTACAGACCAATTTCATGTGTTGAAATTCGAATTTCGAGTCAAGCATAGTTAGTAAAATGTGCAAAATTCGTCTAAAGTCATAATAAAGTTCGTCTAATAATTAAGCACTAAAAGGGTTCAAAAACATTCCCTCTAATGGATGAATTTTGGATTTCAAAATTTGAACTTTAGAATAAAACTCAATGATTTACAATTATATTTGATTAACTTAAGAAGTTTTGGGTATCAAAATAACATATCCTTACTTTTAAACATAGTGAAATATGATTTTCAAGAATCTAGAGTTTGACATTTGATTAGTGTTTTTAATACATCTCTCAAAATACATATGACTTTAATATAAAACTCATTTCATATAAAACTAGACTTAATAAGCTTTTCAAAGAAGGTTACTTCACTCAAAATAAAGATCATATGAAAAAGCTATGGTCATTTAAAGTTAAGTAGTGATATATGAATTTTTCAGTTTTGACCTCTTATCATTATTTCGATCATATCTCACATATGAAAAAGCTTTGTTTTTGAAGTGAAACTTCTTTTATTTGAAAGTAGACATTGAGAGCTTTCCAACCATAGGTCATTTGCTTAATTTGGAGTTAAATTGAGAGTTATAACTTCTGTAAAACTATCTATAGTGCAAAGTTCGAAGTTACGAACGTTCCGCCTCCGATAGACTAATTTAGGACCTTCGAAATTCGAAATTCGAAGAGAACTTTTGTGTTATATTGAGCGTGCCACTGATAGATGAATTTTGACTTCCAAAATTCGAATTTCAGGTCTAATAGATAAATTTTGGCTTTCAAAATTCGAATTTCGAAACACTAAACTGTGAAAATACTTCTAGAAAAGTCAACAGACAAATTTTCATATCTAAAATTTGAACTTCAAGTATAACAGATGAATTTTGGCTTTGAAAATTCGAATTTCGAATCTTCAGAATGTGGAAATACTTTTGGAACAGCCAAGAAACGAATTTCCATATCCAAAATTCGAATTTCAAAAGAAAGAACTTATGCCATATTGAGTTGCTTACTGACAGACGAATTTTGGGCACCAAAATTTGAACTTCGAAGGCACTGTAGCAATATGGAACAACTGTTTACACTTACCAGAAGCACTTTAAACTTGAAAATTCATATGTTCCAATATAGAAACATTTGTCAAGACAAAAATTCAAATTTCATATTTGAACAGATGAACTTCGAAGTTCAACACTAAAGACTTTAACTTATGGTCTCTTCGAAATTCGTTTGTTGACATCTAAAATTCGAATTTCAGAATGTCAGAAACATTAAATGTGATTGGTAAACGGCTAGTTTTGCAGAGTAACTCTTGGGTAACGTCTCTAACTACTAGATCTTGTATCTAACGTCTAGTTACACCACAAAACTATAAATAGAACATTATTTGAACTTATTAGTAACAATCTTAAGAGAGTTTATGTGAAAATGCTGCAACAATTTGTAAAATCTTTCTATCTCAGCATTAGTTGAAAAACCCACCTCAATAGAGTGAACTTTCAATGTATTATTTACTCTTCAAGAGAGTTTTCATCTTGTGAACATTTCTTTCTACATATTCTGGGTAAAATCTTAGTGTGGTGAAACACTAAAAGATTTACATATCTTGTAAAGGTGTGGGAAGAATGGTTTCACAAGTGCCCATTGAAACTTGTGGGAATGTACTGAGGTTTCACAGGTGTCCGGATCAAACCTGTGGGATATAGTGGAAAATCTCAAGTGGTGGCTTGAGGACTGGATATATGCCAAGTGGTTGGGCTAAACCAGTATAAATTGTTGTGTATTGTTCTTCATTTTCTCTATTCAGTTGCTACACACAACTTTCTCTATTTATCTTTGTTTTGCTGCACTCTTAGTGAAATTAGGTTGTGATCCAAAAAAAGTAAAAATCTTACATCACCTAATTCACCCCCTTCTTGGGTGACCAACCAACCTAACACTTTTTTTCCTACACCATAGCCCATAACTTTTCCTATCAAGATGATGTGAGTGTTATGTATTCCCAAATCACACTTTAGGGATAAAAAATAATAATTTAATTATAAATTGGAGCTAACTTTTAAATTAAGTATAATAATAGACTAATTTTTCAATTAATAACAATAAAAACCAAATATGTTAAAATTTAAAAAATAATCTTCACCCTTCCTTCCTTCCTTGTTGCCAAAGCCAACTGACAGCCAACAATTATCAGCAACTAATAAATGATCGTCACTAATGAATTAAACTATTATTTGCAACTTTTTATTTAGAGTTTACAACTTTATTATTCTGAATTTGTAATTGTAAGTTGATTTCTAATTTTTTTTTACTATGAAAGACTCCACTATTTAAGTTTGAGTTTTAAATGGTATTAGTAGCTTACAACTTCATATCTAAATTTTGTAATTTTATTACTCTAAATTTGTAACTTAATTTCCAAATTTTTACTATGAAACACTACATTTTTAACTTTTAAAAGTCTTAAATGGTACTAATAGTTTGCAACTACTTATCCAAATAATAGAAATCAAGGAGCCTATCAAGGGATTCAAGTAGCGTAGTAAGGGATTCAAGTATTGAGAGCTCATGACATCATATATGGCATGAATGCTCAGAGGAAAGGGAGTTCCAATATGCCAAGAAATCCAATACATGAAGAGGAAGCTATCTACTCGGATGACATGGCAACCTACATGGAGTTCCTAAGACTTGTCACTTGCAGCCTATTTGGTTCAGTTAAATGGAGGGTTAAATAATGTAATGTGAAAGGTATGAAAGGATGTAATAAAATGATGATTACATATGAATTTGTTTGGTATAATATAAAAGAGTGAGGGAATGATGTTTTTTTTATGAAAGAAAAATATAAATAAATATGAAATATCCCTTTTACCCTTAGACCAAAAATAAACCCTCCCCATCCATTCTCCTTCCATTTCCCTGATAGTAGACAGCTCGCATCATAGACAACATCAACAATATAATCCAAAACAAATAATTCAGATCTAGGAAAGGGTTTTGTGTTTTGGTTCCCAATTTGTGATGATCTAGTTTGGTTCATGAGTTCTGACTATTCAAATCTAGGTAAGGTTTGCAATTTGGTTCATGATGATGAGTTCGCAATGAGGGAGCTAGATCTAAGATGATAAGGATGTAACGATTTCATCGGTGACGATCGATGATGATGAGGATGCGATGATTTGGACAATGACAATCCATGATGACGATGACACTACAGTGATCTACGAGGAGGATGGTGTTGAGATGACAACGATGCGATGATTTGGCTGGTGAGATGGAAGCTTGGTGGACATGGAGATGAGAGAGAGAAGGCCAACAGTGAGGAAGAAAGAGGAAATATCTTTCTCATTTTGCATTTTCTTGGCTAAAGTTATAAATGCATCAAAAGTCTCATCTTTAGAGGAAAGAAACAAAGTCTAAGTAAATCTGGAATAATCATCTATAACTATAAAATATGTATAAATTTTCACCAATGCTTTTTACTCTAGATGGACTTGATGTTTTTTAATTCTATTTTGAAGGAGGGGGAGATTTTTTACTTTGAGCTTGTATAATTAGTATATGTATTGATGCTACTAAAATGATTATATCTAACGGCAAGTAGACCTAATATTATGTTCAGTGTCTGTATGTGTGCAAGGTTCCAATCATGTTCCAAAGAGTCCCATGCAATAGTTGTGAAGAGAATTTTCAAATATTTAATTGGAATATCACATATGGGACTACGGTATCCAAAGAGCAATGGGGAAGAGTTCATGACTAGATAGAACTTCAAGTCAAAGTACTCAATTCCCTTTGTCACATGTCTGACTCACACTTAGCAAGTTGTGGTTGAGACTAATCACAAACAGCACATCTTCTATGAATGTTTCAGGATTTTTGCCTACAATGTCGATGCCAGCTATTTGACTCAATAATATTAATTTGTAAATGGTAATATTATTGTAATGATCAAACATGACAATAAATTTCTACCAAATATTAAAATAATCTTTGGATTGAACTATTATTTGCATGAAAACTTGATAATTGTCACAAAACTTCAAGTTTTAATAGGTCCAAAGGACTTGAAGGGAGAAGAGTGGGGAATGTATAATAAGGTGAGATGAGTGGCAAGGCAATGATAAGGGCTAGGTATAATAAGATTTAGACTCATCTCACCTTATTATACATTCCCCACCCTTCTCCCTCCAAGTCCTTTCATTTAATATATCGTCAAATTTTGAAAAATATATATTTAACTGAATTATTTGATCCATATTTTCAATCCAAATTATGGATCAAATAATATCAGTAACTTATTTAATCCATAATTTCATTCAATTGATTTTTCAAAAATATTAATTCATAAATGGTAATATTGTTGCAATGATCAAACATGACAATAAATTTCTACCAAATATTAAAATAATCTTTGGATTGAATTATTATTTACATGAAAACTTGATAATTGTCACAAAATTTCAAGTTTTAATAGGTCCAAAGGAAGATTGATATCTGGTCCAGTTATACATGCACCTACAATGATTGGTATTGTGGTATTATAATTAACTTTCCTAATTTCTTTCTTAATTTTACTTAAATTGATCCTGCTAGTTAAACATTTGGTTGTGAGTATGATTGTGCTTTGTTCCTCTCATTTTGCTATTGATATTTGCCAATTCAAGTTTTATTCGGATTTAGAATGGGACCAATTTAAAGGATTGAAAAGAAAATATTCAAATTATTTGGGGCTGCATAGATCTGGACTTTACACTAAGGACTGAGCAGTTAACTTGTCTTACTGCTATAAGTTTCTCCAACGAATGAAGGTACTTTGAGAAGTAGGGATCGCTTAAACTGCAAGGCTCTAATCATCATAAAGCACAACATTTTGGAAACCTTTAGATGTGCGATATTCGAAAGGAAATGCTTTGCAAAAGGCTATAAAGTAGAAATAAGTATGCATTTGCAATGTTTGATTTCCATTAAGTATAAAGGCAAAGGATATAAGGGAGTACATCATTGAGATGTCTTAGATAGTTGCAAAACTTAAGGAACCTAAAACTTTCAGTTATCTGAAGGCCTCATGGTTCATTAGGTCTTTAATCTCTCTTTTTGTGCAATGCAATTAGTCTAAGGTCATTTATTTGATGCAAAAGAAAGAGAAATTACAGCATGACAAGACTAAAAGTGTTAATGTGGCAAGCACCTCTACGGGTAAAGGTAGATAAAGGAACTGCACAGTTATTTGATGATATGGAGTTTGGGGAATAAGGTTATTAGCAACATTATCTTTTAGGAATAATTGGTTTCAAATGTTAAGCCAATTCCTATTGTTGCTTCTAGTGTTATAAAATCCAGACTGAACATGCCAGTGAACCGAGAATTGGTGCCAAGTTCGATTTGGAGTATGGGACAAATCGGACATGTACAAAACCGGCCAAGAATAGTTAAGACCAGTTAAAAACCGATGAAAGCCAGTAAAATTGGTTAAGTCATTAGAACTTTTTACTGAGAAAAGGACAAAAAGTTTTGACATAGATGAAAAAGAGAGAAAGGATGAGGAGAAGAAAGAAGTGCTGCTCAAATGGTATGTGGTAATACCAAAATCTAAAAGAAAGATGATAAAGAAAGAAAATGAAACAATATCAAATAGCATTCAGGGCTTTGAGGAGATGCTGATAGAACCCGCTTGAGGAATTTGATAAGATTATTGTTCGAGAAATTGAAAGCTTGTAGATGACTTGCAATGGAGGAGCTTGGTTCAAAGAAAAAAATTACTTTAATATCATTGTCCTCTGTCCAAAGAGAAGAGGAAGAAGATGCAATTTTAAAAAAGTTTGTACATTTTCCAAGGTTACAGCTTTAAAGCATTTCTTTTTCCTAATCGTTTTCTCCATATTGTATATTCCCTAGGCATTTGAAAATAAATGTGCACTTCACCTGCTGATCAATTTCCATCATCTGTCAATCACAATTTTCAATTTATATATTTGTTTTGTTAATTTTTCTAAATTAACTACACATTCATCAATTTAAAAAAAACTCCACCTTTATGCCAAAAAGAAAAGCTAAAGAGGTTATAAGAAAAACAAAAGAAAAAGAGCCTATGAGTTAAATTGAAAAGTCCTAGAAATTTCATCTTTCAAGATTAATAAATTTTTTTATAAGAAATATCATAAACTCATTTTTATTACTATTTTATTATGACTTTTTCAAACACCTCATTCATGCATTTTTAAATAATAATATATTCTTTTTTAAAATAATAATACCATAATTTTTTGTGTTGACGAAATTGTATTTGAATAATTTACTTAAACAATAGGTTTTAATGTGTTGTAAAAAAATTATTTCTAATTTATTCTATTTTATACTTATTGTTTTTAATATACATATATAGATATATCTTTACTTCATTTTTCATACTCACGCTAGAAACTTCAATTATTAAAAAATTAAGGAAGCAATAATGTTGGGTAGCCGAAGTCTCTTTTATTTTTCACATATATTATTTAAAATACATTGTTTTACTCATTACCAGGCGGATCTCGATTAAATTGCATCTAAACTATTAAAGTTTAAACCAGTGACTTGTTTGATTCAATGTTAGGTCCGATTATGATAATATTGGTTGCTTCTGACAATATATAGGTTACTAGACTTATTATTGTAGAAGAAGTAAATCTGGAACCTTAATAAGATAATGTTGAATAAACCCTCATTCAAGATGAGGTAATTGTTTCTAAGGAGCAAAACTTAACAACCTCAACAATCAATTTATTGAATTAGTCCACTAAACAAAAGGGAAATGTAAAAGATTCCCTATGCATAAGCTGTTATAAATCTAATGCATGCAGTGATTTGTATGCATCCAGATATTACATATATTATTAGTATACTTGGCAAATATTAAAGTAATTGTGGAATGAATCTTTGGAGAGCAACCTCATGATTTATGTGCTATTGGAAAGAATTAAGGATCGCATACTCACATATTGTAGTTCAAATCAATTGGAGATCAAAAGATATTCTGATTCTGACTATGTTGGATGTCAATATGGTAGAAAATTTACTTTGAGCTATATTTTACTATTGGATGGTGGAGCCATTTCTGGACAAGTGTGATACTTATAGTCTCTTCTACCATGAAAGTATAATTTGTAGCATATTATAAGGCATCTATCTATGCAATATGGCTATGGAACTTTGTTACTAGGCTACACATTCTGGAAAATATAGAATGAACACTAAAGTTATATTGTGACAATAAGTTAACAGTCCCATAATCCAATAACAATGGGAAATTCTTAGTTGTAAGGGAAAGAGGATAAAGTGGATAGCTATCCACTGAACACATTGGGATAGGCTCCATGATTGTGGATCCACATATGGATTTGATAGTGAAATATTACTACTTATGGTCTTTCATAAGGATACTTCAGTATAGTAGGAGTTTGTATTAGTGTTCAATGTAAGATTTATTAGGGCATACTTAGTATGCTGGAATTCTCTTAAAGGGAAGGGAAAATGAATGGGAAACCCAAAAATCCTGGGTTTACATGTAAATGACCTTTCTTAGGAAAGGTAGATTCTAGCGTTTAAGAGGAATCGCTCAAGCTCCATTTTAGGATATTAATGGCGTCTTCACTTGCACTAGCATATCTCAGATCATATTTGGCACCATCTTCATTTTCTCTCCCTCTTCTCCTTTATCTTTTTGTGCTGTTGCTAGTTTTTGTGCTGTTGCTAGTGAATTCTCTTTATTGGGTTGTGGTTGTTGTTGTTTTTTTTTTTAAATTTCGGTTGTAAATTTAGATAGAATAATTGTAAAATAATGTGTATCAATTCTAAATATATGAGATTATTTTTTTAATTGAAAATATACACATATCAATTACAAATCTTAGTAAAACAATTGCAAATTTACATGTATTAATTATAAATGTGTGTGAGGTTCTTTTTTTCAGTTGAGAATATATGTATATCGGTTGTAAATTATCAATTATCTGTTGCAAATAGGTAATGATCGACCATTAGAGCGATTGGATCAGTAATTCAGTGTTTGATCTGATCTAGTTGACCATTAGAAAAACCCCTTTGATGGTTAACCATCATATCAATTATAAATTTACCAATGTTCATTATAAATCCGTGAGTGGTAATTATGAATGAATATATTCATTTTAAGAAAAAATGATATAAAAATTTAAAAAATTGGCAAAAAGGGTGAAAATGTCTTTTCATATGAAAAAATATTTACAATTATCTCATTATAAATACAAAAATTTAAGGTATGTTTTTGTAAATTTTTGTTCCATATAATATTTTTCCGTAATTTTCCCAAATTTTAATTCTAGTTTATTTAAAAGCACTACATAAACAATATTTGTCGAATTAAATCAATAATTTATAATTTATTTTTTATGCTCTCAAATGAAAATATTAATAGTTCTTTATTGAGTTCGTGCAAAAGTAATTATATTTTTATTATGAATGAATAATTGAATCTCGTTGGAGAAGTTTTTTTTTTCTAATTTATTTATTTTTAACATAAGACTTTTGGATCCGATACACGCGTTTAACATCTTCGACGATCATTCTTGTTTTCCCGTGTTTAATTACCGGTCAATTCAGATTTGCAAGCCTTGATTGAGCTCTCATTTCATTTTTCTTGCGCGCTTGCACACGCACCCGGAACGACGCCCATCTCTGAGGCCGTCGTTAACAGTACCTTCACCACCACTCTGAAATCTTCGCTACCCTCCGTTGCATCTCGCTGCTATCGCCAACTTCACTTGCCCCCCTCTGAATTCCGATTCTGCTGCGAGTGCCACTCTCAAATCCTCAGTCTCCCTTCCTTGGTCGCCATTTCCACACTGCTTTCATAGTGGGCAACAGCGGTGGCATTGGGTTGTTGAGCTCCAGCTCCCTCCAGCTTCCTTGCGCGAGTAAGATTACATTTGCTGTATAAATGTATTTGATTAAGGCAATACGGGTATTATTTGATTTGACGTGGAAAATAAAAGGGGCGGCTTTGGATGAATCCAGATATGCAACGCAATTCTCGTGATCTTTGAAGTACAATGTATATAGGATTTTTTAGTTGTTTACGGTTATGAATTGTCAAATGCCTATCGAATTTTCGGGAATTGTGAGAGAGTGCGCGTGGGAAACAGTTTTGAAGCATATTAAGCTGGGAAGAGGAACAACTATAGGGATGAACTGAACTACCATAGAGCTCAAGTAGGTATACATATGTAGAGAAAACAGAGATTTATCTCTGCTTTTGGTAATAGAGCAGATTTTTGGCCCTTTTGGTAACATTGCCTAATTATACATTGCTTTGGAATCTTCAATTTACCCAGTAGATTTCATCGAAAGTTAAATATGGTTATGGATAAATTATTGCGCATGCAGCTGCTGAAGCTAATGTTTATAGAAAACTGAAGTTTCTAAAAATAAATCAATTGGATGCAAAATGATTATGAAAAATCAATTGATGAAATTCTTGTACATGCGTATTTCATATTTGAAGAATCAACTGCATATCTCGTAATAGGTATTCTTATTTGTTCAATAATCTAATTGTTGGAGAGTGCGATTTGTAGCCATAAAGCCCATTTAGGCTCAATATTTTCTTTTTATCTTTTATTCTGTTTCTTTAACCGTCTTTCATTAAACCTAGAATATAAGTTGATTAGATTTTATTTTCTGTTTTAATTAGGTCCTGATTTAGTGGGATTTATTTTGATTCTTTAGGGCTAGGTTTTCTTCTATATATTCCTATGTATTGCCATTAGTTAAATAATAAGAAAACACATAGTTTTCAGCATGGTATCAGAGCATTAATCCTGATCCATGGATTACAAAGGACACCTCATGGGTACTGCCAGAGCCTTCACCACCGATGTAAATGAAAATCCTAATACATCGTTGAATGGAGACGGCTCAAAAACGCAGACCAACGCATCCCAGATGTTGAACCCAATTGCTGGTGCGACGGGATCTGTTGGAAGTGTTACAAATGAAATTCTACATCAGATGGTCATTGGTCACAAGTGTTACAAATGAAATTCTACATCAGATGGTCATTGGTCACAAGCTGAATGGCAAAAATTACCTTTAGTGGTCACAAAGCATATTGATGTATATACGTGGCCGAGGCAAGGAGAATTATATAACTCGTGAAGCCAAACAACCAGGCCTTGATGATTCTAATTTTGACACATGGTTCTTTGAAAACAACATGGTCATGAGTTGGCTTTGCAATTCGATGACTCGAGATATCAGTGAAGGCTACCTCTTGGCAAAGACTGCTAAACAAATTTGGTATATTGCAAGAAGGAGATATTCAACTATGGACAACACTGCTGCCTTGTATCAGTTGAAGAGATTGCTACGGAATCTTAAACAAGGGGAGTTCGATGTTACACAGTATTATAGTTCACTCCAGAAACTGTGACAACAATTGGACTTGTTTGACATCCATATCTGGAAGTGCACTGAAGATGCTGTCTACTACAGTCAGATTGTTGAAAAAGAAAGAACCTATGAGTTTTTATTAGGGTTATCCGATATCTATGAAGAAATAAGGGGACGTATCATGGGTATGAAGCCATTACCATAACTAGATGAAACCTTCAATTTGATAAAGTGTGAAGAAAGTAGGAAAATGCTCATTCAAGGGATTGTAGTTTAATTTGAAAGCTCTGCTATGGCTGTTCGTGGCTTTATTACAGCAGATCAAAAAGGGAAAAAGGGATCAAAGGGCTGGTGTGATCATTGCAATCGAGGTGGTCACACCAAGGACAACTGTTGGAAGCTGCACAGGAAGCCACCTAATATGAAGCTAAAGCCAAGGCCAGAAAATAGAGGATATGTAACAGCAAGTGAGGAGAAGAGAGAACCAAGCGAAGGAAAATTAAGCAACGATGAGCTGTTGTTCCTTAGGAAAATTTTAGAGAAGCATGAGGGTGCATCCATTGACAAGGTTCCTTCAGTTAATTTAGCCCAAATAGTTAATGGTATTATTGCTTTAAATGCAAAATGCTTAACTGAAAGGACATGGATAATTGATTCAGGCGCAAGCGACCATATGACTGGTAACAAGGATTTATTTGAATCCCTAGAGCCTTGTGAAGAAAACTTGACTGTAAAGGTTGCTGATGGAATTTATACTAAGGTATATGGTATTGGCACCATAAGAGTAACCAAAGATTTGGTTTTGACAAATGTATTGTAGGTTCTTGAGTTGAAATGCAATTTATTATCTGTGAGTAAAATCACCAAATATGGAAATTGTCGTGTGATTATTGAAGCATTTATTTATATTTTTCAGGATTTGGACTCGGGGAGGAAGATTGGTAGTGCTAGGGAATGAGATGGACTCTACTACTTAGAAGGATATGAAGGGCTTGAATGGAGAAGGTTTTTTGAAGTAGGAAGATTGTCTTTTTCTATTGAATTTCAGAATAAAGATTTGTTGATGTGGCACTATAGGTTAGGCCACCCTAGTTTTAATTATATGAAGAATGTATTTCCCTATTTGATCAATAAAAATTCTTTCCATTTCCCATGTGAAATCTGTCAATTTGCTAAACACACCAAAAATACATACTCTTCACAACCCTACCAACCGACTCAGCCTTTCTCCCTTGTCCATAGTGATGTGTGGGGACTATCTAGGAAAACAACTCTATCTAACACTAGATGGTTTGTAACTTTCATCGATGATCATACAAGATTAATGTGGGTATTCTTAAAGAAAGCAAAGTCAGAAGTATATCAAATCTTTGAGAATTTCAATAACTTTGTTCAAAACCAGTTTCAAACCACCATCAAGGTGCTAAGAAGTGATAATGCAAAGGAGTATTTAAGTGCTTCATTTCAGGAATATTTAAAGAGACATGGGATTCACCATCAGACATCTTGTGTCAATACCCCACAACAAAATGGGGTGGCTGAAAGGAAGAATAGGCACTTACGGGAGGTTGCTCGGGTGATTATGATGACTAATAATGTTCCTGGATATCTTTGGGGAGATGCTATACTAACCTCATCCTACCTTATCAACAGAATGCCTTCAAAACCCTTAAAATATCTATCTCCTGTCCAAAAATTTCTTGAAACTTATCCTAATTCACCTCTTGTTTCAACCCTTCCTCAAAAAGTATTTGGTTGTGTAGCTTTTGTGCACAAGGAGAGTGGTGGAAAGTTTGATTCCAGAGCAGAAAAGTGCATTTTTGTTGGATATTTAATGTTTTTCTCCTAAAACTCTAAACATTTATGCGACTATGAATGTGACTTTCTTTGAGGACCAATCCTATTATCCTCCATCAGCCATTCAGGGGGAGAATGATACAACAGAATGGCTAATTTCAAACACTTCAGAACTTGGGAATTCGATTTAAAAAATTCCAATACCAGTACCTGGCACTATCCCCTCTATCTTGGAACCTGACACACAGCAAACACAGCCTTCCAGACCTGAAACACAGCATTTTAGGCCTGAGACACAATTGCAAACAATACCAGAAAATTCTCTTGACCAATATGATGATACAGTTGGCATAAGGGTGGCTCAGCTGAATCCGAGAGAGGTTCAGGTTTTTACCAGAAGAGGACAAGATCCAGTGTTGCAGCAGGATGACAAGCTTCAAGAGCCCAAAGGTAGAGCATCTAATCCCACTCTTGAGCAAAGTCACGCTTCTAAACTTGGTCTAGATTCTAATGATCTCAGCTGGCCTATTGTCTTGAGAAAAGGGGTAAGAACTTGTATTAAGCATCCTATTAGTAATTAAGTCTCCTATAGCAACTTATCTCCTAGTTTGCAGTCCTTTGTGGCTACTTGTGATCAAGAAAAGGTACCAGAAAGCTTTCAAGAGGCTGTGAAAGATTCAAGGTGGAAAGATGCAATTGATGAAGAATTGAAAGCTTTGAAGAATAATGGAACATGGGAGATAACAACTCTACTTGAAGGTAAGTCAAAGGTTGGATGTAAATGGGTTTTTACAATTAAATACAATCTCGATGGAAGTGTTAGTAGATATAAAGCTAGATTGGTTGCTAAGGGCTTTACTCAAACCTATGGCATAGACTATCAGGAAATATTTGCACCTGTTGCTAAATTTAACTCTATAAAAGTTCTTCTTTCATTAGCAGCAAATCTTGATTGGCCATTACACCAATTGGATGTAAAAAATGCCTTTTTGAATGGAGACTTAGAAAAGGAAGTTGATATGGAGGTACCTCCTGGAATACCTTGTAACAGCGGTACACAGAACATATGCAGGATGCTCAAGTCACTTTATGGACTAAAATAGTCACCCAGAGCCTGGTTTGATAGATTCACTAAAGCTGTAAAAAAGATGGGATATTCTGAGGGACAATTTGATCATACTATGTTTGTAAAACATACTGGGGGTAAAATGACAATTTTAATTATCTATGTGGATGACATAATTCTTACAGGTGATGCTGTTGATGAAATTCAGAAATTGAAGGATATGTTGGCAACTGAATTTGAAGTAAAGGACTTAGGATGATTGAGATACTTTCTAGGAATGGAGGTTGCAAGAACGAGTAGAGGAATAAGTGTGTCTCAGAGAAAGTATACACTGGATTTACTTAAGGAGACTGGGATGTTAGGAGCTAAGCCAGCTGAAACACCTTTGGAGACTAGTAGAAAACTTGAAACAAAAACGGATGGAACACCTGTTGACACTGGCAGATATTAGAGACTGGTAAGCAAACTGATTTATTTGTCTCACATCAGACCAGATATTAGCTTCTCTGTTAGTGTGGTGAGCCAGTTCATGAATAGGCCACAAGAGGAACATATGGAGGTTGTGTATCGTATTCTCAGGTATCTTAAGTTAACGCCAGGGAAAAGGCTCTTCTTTGGAAAAGGAACTAACCAAGGGTTAGAAATTTATACTGATGTAGATTGGGCAGGGTCAGTTGAAGATAGAAGATCAACTACTGGATATTGTACTTTTGTTTGGGGAAATCTTGTGACATGGAGAAGCAAGAAGCAACAGGTCGTAGCAAGAAGTTTAACTAAAGCTGAGTTTAGAGCCTTAGCACATGGAATCTGTGAAGGGTTATGGATTCAAAGGTTACTGCAAGAATTGAAAATACAAACTACAAAGCCTATGAAGGTGTGGTGTGACAATCTTGCAGTTGTGGGAATTGCCAAAAATCCCATACATCATGATTGTACTAAACATGTCGAAATTGATAGACATTTTTTCAAAGAAAAGATTGAGGGAGGACTTATTGATCTTGGCTATACTCGATCAAGCATGCAGGTTGTAGATTTATTTACTTAGGCCCTAAACAAAACAAAGTTTGAAGAGCTCTCTTGCAAGCTGCGAATGATAAATATCTATTTATCAACTTGAGGGGGAGTGTTGGAGAGTGCGATTTGTAGCCCTAAAGCCCATGTAGGCCCATTATTTTCTTTTTGTCTTTTGTTCTGTTTCTTTAGTCGTCTTTCATTAAACCTAGAATATAAGTTGATCAGATTTTATTTTCTGTTTTAATTAGGTCCTGATTTAGTGGGATTTGTTTTGATTCTTTAGGGCTAGGTTTTCTTCTATATATTCCTATGTATTGGTGTCAGTTAAATGATAAGAAAACACATAGTTTTCAGCACTAATCAAGTGCTAATCTTTCAATGCTTTTTTACCTATTTAAATTGAAAATGATTTATTGTTCTTTCTTCTTTAATCTCTTGATCTTGTTTATGTCAGGTTATTGAAGTACAATTAAAAGACACTTGGCAGCAATTGGAGCTGGACTTGGAGGTATTCTTTTGAATCTTTACTCTATTTTTTCTTTTTCAGGGCAAATTACTCTTTGGTTGGCGGCCCAGAACTTTTTAAACAACGAAACAAGATAAAATTGAATAATTGTAATTGGCTTCTTCTACTTTGTTGATGCCTATTCCAAACTTTTGAATTGGGGGCCAGGGGAAGGGTGTGTGGGGGCTAAAAGAACTTCTCAGTAAGTTGTTTTAGGAACCAAATTAGCTGTTAAATACTTGAATTCTTCTGATTTATAACAGAAACAAGGATAATGTTGGAAACATTTCACTTTGAATTATTTATCATATTATTTGCCCTGTAGGTGACGTTGCATGATTTAAAGTTTAAGCTATGCATTGCCTAGAGCCCATTGCATATGTTGAAATCATGTGTTAATTTCCTGTCATTGTCAATAGACATACTTCTAATTCAATTTGTTGCTGGTGAAACTCAGCTGTTCCTTTCCTTCTTTCTGGTGCATTTGGGATTTTTAATTGAATTCTTTACTTTGGTATTAAGAGAAGTTGAATATTCTTTTATTTTTCAATGCAGTTAAAGTTGCAGATTTGCTAGCATGAGTTAACTATTTTTATGGTGTCTAGAGACATCAAAGGCTCAAGATGGGACTTTTTGATGAATTGCCGGTTCCTCCCGAGAAAGAAGTAAGGTTTTCTTTGTTTCTTTTGATGTTAGTATTTATGGATATTGATGGCATTCTTGCTGGAGGGATTCTTTTATGCACTTTACACTGTATATTCTATTATGAACAACGAACCTCTGCGCTTCCTTTGGTTGCAGTATTTGAGGGAAGAGCTTTCTAAAGTTGATGAACTTTGGGCGGCTGCTCGTTTTGATTCTTTACCTCATGTTGTCCACATTTTAACATCAAAAGATCGTGAAGGTGAGGTCCAATATTTGAAGGAGCAAAGTGATGTTATTGAGGAGGTCGTTGATGAAGTAGTACACTCTTATCACAGTGGCTTCAACAAAGCTATCCAAAACTATTCCCAGGTTTTTGAAAATTGTCACTTTTCCATAAAAAACAATGTGGCTATTTCATTTTTAATTGCGCTGGATGTCTCTGTATACTATGTCTGTACAAATATCTGTATTCTTGAAAGGTCAGGTGATTCTTTTTATTTTTATTTTCTTCATTTTTTATACCTTTTTAATTTTGACCCCTGGTAGTTGCCAATCTTTACGCAATATAAAGTTGTCCCTGTGGAATCTCTATTTGATAATTTATTTAGTCCTTTCTTAATTAATATAATTAGAGATATGTAATTGGCTTTTGTCAAGAATCAATTCAACCAAAAGTTTTAGACGGCTAGGAGAAGGCCTAGGAATGGTTTTGACTTTTAATGAATATCTCTAACCCACTTTCATATGAAAATCCTTTAAGCTTAAGGTGTGTACAAAGCACAAGTGCATTTCACCTTATACTGAAATTTAATAAGAAGAATGGGGAAGGCAAATATTGAGCTGTTGATTGCTTGATCATGAAGGCTCTTAAACGTTGTTAGAATTATTTTGATGCAAAATCTAAAGGTGTTAAGGGAAGGACCAGGAATTGTTTTGATATATATTAATAACCACTTCATTTTAACCATTTTAACGTGTTTGTTTATTTTAACCCATTCTGTATGTTTCTCACAGCTCTTCTATATTTGCAACCTAGTAATACCTTAATGCTTGCCTTTTCCTGCATTGTTTCTTATCATTTAATGTAATCTTTTGATAATTCTTATTCTGTAAAATCTTCATTACCATCTTAAACTTTATGTCATGTGATTTGAAGGGCCAGGTTGAAAGAAGAGAAACATAGAAATGAACTTGGCAGCTTGTTTTTTGTATTTTGTGAATTTGGAATTGATAAGTAGTGTTTTATTTTTTTGGCCACAAATTGATAAGGAGTGGTTAGATGTGCATGGAATAAAGAACATTGATTATTATTTTTTTGGGATAGAAGAAAGTTTATTGATGAGAAGAGAGAACAATACAAAAACGAAGACGAGATCCTCCTCAGACAAAAGGAAAAAAAAGGAATAACTCGAGCTTTCCAATCCCTTTATAAATCCACAAGGGATAGTTCCCTGAAATAGCCATTCACTGAAGTTCCCTAGGAAGCCATAAATGTAATCCTTACCTAAAGAAGATGACGAGAAGGAAGAATTGTCTGATTCATAATCTTGCATTCTGTTCTCTCCAAATGCTCCTTTAAATCAGCTGGATAGATCCAACTCTCTTTAAAGATGCCAAACTACCTGTACGAAACTGCCAAGCCCTTTACAATGTAGAAAAAGATGTTTGAAGATCTAAAATACATCTCACAAACTTTGGTGAAATAGCTGCATTGAGCTAGTATTATGTTTGCGGCTTCTATTTGGTGTTTGCCTCATGTCTTTTTTTAAGGGAGCTTTTTTAGTAGTTATAAAAGAAGAGTAAAATACACTGTTCTTCCTTCAATGTTACTGAAATTATAGAAACCTCCCCTATATTTTGAAAACATACAATTTAGTTCAATTTTTCAAACTCGTTAAGAATATTCGTTAAAGATTCTATAACACATTTTTTATCATTTAAAATTTATATTAAAATAACTTAAAATTATTAATTTACCCTTATGATATAAAATTTTTAATTTCTATTCCAATCAAACTAAATAAATTTAAAATATTTATATAAAAAATTCATGATAACATTGCCTATTGATTTGACATAAAAATATAAAATATTTATTAAAATATTTTAAATAATTAATTATAGTAATATTTAAATCAGTGCATTTAAAAACACTAAATTAAAATTTAAAATTAATAAAATTTATAATAAAATAAAAATATGTCAAATCAATTAATATAAAATTTGCATTCTATTCTTGATTTCTCAATAGCTCATAACCTCACGATTATGAACACTTGTTTTAAGAAACGGGAGGAGCATTTAGTCACATATAAGAGTAGAGTCCAAATGTTACAAATTAACTTCTTTTTTGTAAGGAATTTAGATAGAAGAGCTTGTAAAGACTGCAAAGTGATCCCAGATGAGAGCTTAACTTCACAACATAGGGTTTTGGTCCTTGGTGTGTTGGTTAAGAGCCGTAAATTGAAAAGTCGAAAAGCCTTAAATTCTAGGATCAAGTGGTGACAACTAAAAGGTGAGCAACAATTGACCTTTAGGAGAAAAGTATTGGAAGAAGATAATTGGGACTCGCAAGGAAGTGCTAACATCTTGTGAGATGAGATGCCTAAAAGGATCAGGGATACTGCTAAAGCAGTCTTGGATGAATCCAAAGGTTTTGGACCGAGAGATAAATAGTCTTGGTGGTGGAATGAGAGTGTGTAAGAGAAGGTTAAACATAAAAAAGAGTGTTTCAAAGCCTTATACTTGTGCAATAAGGAGGAAAATCGGAAGAGTTATTGCTTAGTTAGAAAGGAGACTAAGAAAGCAGTGAGCGAGACTCGATTTAAAACTTTTGAAGAATTTTACTAAGATTTAGGAACGAAGAATGGTGAATATAAGATTTACAAAATTGCCAAGAATAGGAAAAGAAAATCAAGAGATTTGGATCAAGTAAGAAAGGATAAGGAAGGAAAAGTTTTGGTTATTAATAATGATATCAAAGAAATATGGGAGAACTACTTTAATAAGCTCTTCAATGATGGATTGGGTATGACTAGTGATACTGAAGGTTTAACAACTTACGAAGATGAACTGAATTTGAGTTTCTATCGTAGGATCCGGGTTGGAAAGGTAAAAGAAGCTCTTAAGAGAATGGATAATGATAAAGCTATTGGTCCTGATGGTATTCCTATTAAAGTTTAGAAGTGCTTAGGAGAGTAGGAGACTTTGTGGTTAACTAAGCTTTTTAATGAGATTTTAAGGTCAAAGAAAATGTCAAAGGAATGGAGAAAGAGCACTTTGGTGCCCATATACAAGAACAAGTGAGATATTCAGAATTGTGCTAATTATCGGGGGATAAAACTCATGAGTCATATCATGAAATTTTGGGAAAGAGTGATTGAGCACTGAGTAAGAAAAGAGTCTTATATTTCATAAAACCAATTTGGATTCATGTCAGGATGGTCTACAACAGATGCGATTTATTTATTAAGGGATTTGATTGAAAGATATAGGAGTAAAGAGAGAGACTTGCATATGGTTTTCATTGATTTGGAAAAAGTTTATGATAGAGTATCAAGAGATGTATTGTGGAAAGTAATGGAGAAAAAAATAAATTCGTGTGGCTTATATTCGAGCCATAAAGGATATGTATGAGGAGGCAATAAGAAGTGTGAGAACTTCTAGAGATGAGACAAATGACTTTCCTATAAAGATAGGTTTACATTAAGGATCTTTCTTGAGTTTATACCTGTTTGATTTGGTTTTTGATGTTCTAACAGAATATATACAGGGGGAAATTCCTAAGTGTATGCTTTTCATGGATGATATAGTCTTAATTGAGGACTCAAAAAGAAAATGTTAACTTTAAACTTGAGTTATGGAGACATACTTTGGAATCAAAATATTTTCGCTTGAGTAGAAGTAAAGCAAAATATATGCATTGTAAATTTAACTAAAGGCCAATTAGAAATGATTTAGAGGTAAAAATTAGAAAGTAAACAATTCCAGAAGTGTTAAAGTTCAAGTATTTGGGGTCGATTTTATAGAATGATGGTGAAATTGATGGAGATGTTATGCATAAGATACAAGTTGAGTGGTTAAAGTGGAGAAAAGTTTCAGGAGTTATTTGTGATTGTAAGGTACCTATTAAACTTAAAAGAGAAATTTTATCGAATTGCTATAAGGCCAGCGATGCTATATGGTAGTGGATGTTGGGCTCTGAAAGTGACAGAGATGACAATGTTGAGATGGATGTGTAGTCATATAAGAATAGATAAAATACGAAATGACTGTATCCGAGGGAAAATTGAAGTAGCACCTATCGAGGAGAAAATGGTGGAAAATCGTTTAAGGTAGTTTAAGCATGTACAAAAAAGAGGACAAGAGGAGCTAGTAAGGAGAGTTGATAAAATGGCTTGAAACCTTATTAAAAGGTGTAGAGAGAGATCAAAAAGGACACTAAGAGAAGTTATAAGACGTGATCTCTTGATAAATGATTTATCTGAAGAGATGGTGTATAATAGAGCCCATTGACATCGTATGATCCATGTAATCGACTCCACTTAGTGGGATAAGGCAAATGTTGTTGTTGTTGTTGTAATTAATATAAAATATGAAAAAAATGTAATAAGCTGCACTTTTATTGTGGCTCATCTTAGGCTCCGTACAAATACAAAGAACTTATTCTAGTTGAAAGTTAAACAAATGTGTTGAAAATATTCCTAAATAAATTTTTATGCTCAGGAGGGATATTTTGGTCCAAAATGAAGTTGAATTTGGTGAGTTAATGATTCATGAATGCTTGAATGGAATCTTGAAAATTGAGGGGAGATCGATGTAATGTAACTTTTAATTTCATGGGAGATCCGTGTAGGTTTTCAAAATAGAGAGGAGGCCTTCATAATTAGGTCAAAATACAAGGGAGGTCAGAGTGTTTTACTCTAAAAATTGATTGTACAGTTTTACTGGATTTTTAGCTTTGTATATTTTTTTCTCATGTTATCATTTCTTTTTCTTCCTTTTGGTGTTCAAAATTTTTTCCATCATTAAGATTTCTTACAGTTTTGGTGTTTTAAAAAAAAAAATCTTTGAAAGTGACAAATTTAAGATTGGCCCCTCCTTGTGATTTTCCTTTTTATGAATACTTTTGTTTTTCTCCGCAGATCTTGAGGCTGTTCAGTGAATCCACTGAAAGTATTACTGTCTTAAAGTCAGATTTAGCAGAGGCAAAGAAGCGCCTTAGTGCACGCAATAAGCAATTACATCAGTTATGGTATCGATCAGTGACACTGCGACACATAATCTCCTTGTTAGATCAAATTGAAGGCATTGCTAAGGTCTGTCTTCTGGTGTCCTGTTTTAAGGCAATTATAGACTTTTCTTCTGTTGAAAAGTAATGACAATTCTAGATTCAGTTGCACAAAGTTTAGTCAGTTGCTGAATTAATGCAATCTTAGTTCTATTGTCTTTAAGATATTCCAACATGTGCTGAATTTTTATGCTTGAGTTGGAGTTGCTTAATGCTATTAAGCTGTGTGTGCTGTAACAAACTGATAAATGGTTTGCATCATTGCATTTGTTGTTTGATAATTGATGCACTTCGGGGTTGATTGGTATACTTCCTGTGAAGAAGTAACTTCAAAGGAAGTATAACTCTTAACTTTCTAGGAAGTTCATTTATAATGTGCTTGTTTTACTTTTTATTTTCTGAAAAGTTTAAATGATTTTTTTAAGTAGATATAGTATATTTTAATATTTTATACATGAGTATCCTTTTTCTTAAGGAAATGGGTTAATGAGTTAAGAGTTTTTTTGGGGAAAAAATTGTAAGATACTTGGGAAATATGATTTTTCTGGGTTTTAGTCGAGAAGTGGTATTTCCCTTGTTAAGTCCAACTTTCTGGAACTTCAAAGTTCTTTTTGAACCAAGCAACAACAATTAATCTACTTCCCAGAGAGCTCATATTCCCCTATGCCAATTGACCACTTTATTTATCTTGTTTGTGTCTTACTTCCCTCATAACAGAGAATTACATAGATCTCTTCTGAATTTTGCTGAAATAATATGAACTTCTCCTCTATGTTCAAAATATATACTTTCCTAAAAATAAAACTTTACTTTTAGTCTTTTTTTTTTTCTGGACTAAAGGGCCCTTCTTTAATCAAGGTGCATATATTTCTTAACTAAAATATCCGCTTCGATAATTTCTTATGAAAGGGCATTTTGGTAAAATAAATTGAAATTGGAGTGAAGTGATTTTGCAATTAGAGACACCTTTGTAATGCAGGAAAACTCGAGGGATGTTATTGTTAAAAATAATAACGATGATAATAATGAAAGAACGAATTATTTTGATTTTGCCATGTATACAGAGCATCTTTTTTTTTTTTTTTTTTTCAAACTGTTAAGGTACCTGTTGATTCTCTCTTGCATGAGTTATAAGAGACAAAAATAGTTGTGAACTTGATGGGCCCATAACTAATGGGCCAAACTTGTAACTAACTCATGGGATGTGAGTGTTAGAGAGAGAGGCATTAATATGATAAGTGATGGGCTCAGGAGAGGGGTAAGCAATCAGTAAGCTAGTATATTGGAGACTTACCCCTCTCCTGATCCCATCACCTACCTTATTGTCCTGTCCTGATGCCTTCCTCCCTCTCCTCCCCCCCCCCCCCCCAAAAAAAAAAGAAAAACCACACATACACACCTACCTCACATCCCATGAGTTGGTTACAAGTTTCAGAACTCTGAGAGGCTATTTGATGTGGAAGTCCATTTGCTTAAAACTATGATAAATTGCAGGTTAACAACTATTTAGAAGTTGGAACTGAAATTTAACATTATAAACTTGAACAATAAATTTAAGAATGAGGGGGTTGAGGAACCAATGATCCTCGAATACTGTGTCAAAGAACTACTTGACCTAGAAGGTGAAGAATTTAAGGTTGTGAATTTAATATGAAAAAAAATTGCATGCTTTTATAATGTGTTAATGGCTTCAATTTTTTTCTTAACCTAGTCTTCTTTTAATCATACTGCGTGCTTCTGGTCAATTGTATGTTTGAAGTCATCTGCCTTTCATATAGGGTTTTTATTCTGAAGATATAATTTTTTGGTGAAAATTGGTGCAGGTTCCAGCTCGTATAGAGAAGCTCATTGCAGAGAAGCAGTTTTATGCTGCAGTTCAATTGCACGTGCAGTCAATGTTGATGCTTGAACGAGAAGGTCTCCAAACTGTAGGATTTCAACTTCTCATTATCCAGTTTGATTTCTTTCTATGATTATTATTTCTTCCTTTGTGTCAAACTTATATTGTATTTGATGGACAGCTTATGTCTAGATCATTTTAGTTTGAAACGCATGAAGCCCAAAAAAAAAAAAAATGAAAGTTGTGTTTGTGGCCAACATGTGTTGCACGCTCATATTAAATACAAGCAGTACTTCAAAGTGAACCTAGACACTTCAAGCTATTTCATGTGGCGGTTCTTTTATCTAACTCATTTCCTAAGTTCATGTTAGCATCCATGCTGTTCAGCTCGAAACATTTTTTAATTGATCTTCTGATGAAACAAAGTTGTAGCTTTATCAAAATTTCAGTTTCAAATTTTTCTTTTTTTCCTTTTTACAAGGATTCCTTATCTGCCCCGTGCAGGTGCTCTTTTCTCTTATTTTAATACATTCTTCTTTTATCAAATAGAAAAAGCGATGTATACAAGAATAAAGTTTTCTGTTGCATCAATGAGTTTTTGTCTCCTCCTTTGTTCTTCTTTTATTTCAATTTCCCAAATATTTTTTTTCATAATCAAAACATGAAAGGTTTGTATTGTTGTTGCTCAAATGTTGAGTTATCTAGTTTTTTTTTTTTTTAATTTTATTCCTCCTGTTTATAGATGTTTGTTTTAATAATCAGCCCTATTGCCTATTCAAGTTTTTGAAATGTGTGGGAGACATTTTGGTGTGCTTTGCATGTGGGACAGTTATTTTCATCATGTGTCTCAGGTTGGTGCACTTCAAGATGTCCGTTCAGAGTTAACAAAGTTAAGGGGAGTCCTCTTTTATAAGGTTTTGGAGGATTTGCATGCCCATTTATACAACAAGGGAGAATATAGGTATTTCTTTTTCACTGTGGTCTCTAACTTAACTTTGAGCATGCTGTGAGGCATTTGAATATTGAGCATGGGGCTGTTTACAATGTGCTTTGGAAATGCATTTTAGTTCCTGCTTACATTTGCTATTTACTTGATCATTATGGCATACTATTCTCAAGCTGACGTTGAAGCTTATATTCTCCTTTTCTTCATTTTCTTCTGTTTATTTGTGTGGAAAACATGCTTCTCATTGACATTGCTCCTGATTGACTTTTTTTTTTTTTGGGGTGGGGGGTGTTTCAAACTCTTTGAATGGACAAAGGATGGCAAGGTTATATGGCAATGTGCTGTTTTTGATGTACTTTGGTGTCTTTGTTTTGAGCATGAGTTGTCACTTTCTCAGAGGGTGTGCGTTTTGAGCAGTCACTTTGGTGTTTTGAGATGTCTTAAGTGATGGACTTACTGTTGTGGCCTCTTCCTTGTGTCTTGCTTGTGCTTTCTCAAAGGGTGTGCCCATGTCAGTTATGCTGAGGGATTTGGAATATTATTACATGTTTGAGACAATGTCTCTCTGCTTACTTTACTTTATGTTTTTCTTTTGGAGCATATCTTAGCCTCCATTTATGCATCTCTTTCTCTTTTTTATATACTTTGTCTATTAATGGATGGTGTCTTCTGGAAATGTATCATTTTTTTTTATTGCTCAGTTTGAATCTATATTTCTTTGATTGCTCAGTTTAAATCTGTATTTCTTTGAGTTGTGATTCATTTATTTTATATGGCTTTGAACTGTTATTCTATAGCTCTGCTGGCTCCACCATGCTAGAGAATGATGATGAAGTGCCAACCACCACAGCTGTTGCACTTACAGCACATAATTCGCAACCTCTGTCACGAAGAACAAGGTTGCTCAAAGGTGACAATGATGGATCTTATAAGCCACGATCTGTGGATGGAGGGTAATACTGATAAATTCCATTGGTCACTGTTTCTGTTATTTTGATTGCTTTGATCTGCATGTATCACGTACCTGATTTCCCACTTAAGCTTCATTCTGTTCCTTTTATTGTCCAATGCATTGCTGATGGTTACATAATTTAGTTTTGGGATCTATGTCTCTTTGAAACATCTTGAAGATGGGAAAGCTTGTCAGTAAGAGTCCTCTTTTGAGGTTTTGTCGGATTTGTTGGGGCATTTATGAATCTTGTGCAATCCTGGAATGGACTGTATCTGAGAAGGGAAGCTAAGTTATGGGACTGTCCTTTGTCCTTTGTGTGGTTTGATGGGTTAGAGCTTAATAATTCTCTTCGAGGTCCCTATTAAGGTGAAGTCGCTTGTTTGTATTGTGATAAAGATATTAATAAAAATAATAACAGGTCTTCATTTAAGACTAAACTTTTGGGTTGAAATGGTCTTTGACATTGTATTAGAGTCTTCCAGATCAAGTGGTGAGGAGTTTGATCCTTGTCGCCCTCATTCTTCACACATTAAATGAAATTTCAGCACAAGATATGTTGGGCTTGTGTCATGTCCATACTTCAAGCCCAAAGGGCTTTTTATGTGAGAGGTAATGTTAAAGATATTCATAAAACCAATCATGAATATACTTAACGACTTTAGCTTTTGGGCAGTAATGGTTTTTTAATGGCTGCCAATGCTCAACTTTAACTAATTGACGCTAATGACATGTTGCAGTTTTGCAGATCCAATATATATATATATGTTTTTCACCCAATTTTTGTTTAATTTGTATGTGTAACTTGGAATTAGCTACTTAATTTTTACATTGTTGGATGGTGGATGGCTGCTTATTTGTAGAGTTAGGTGGTGGAATTTCTCCATCTCATGACTCACTTTAAGGGTTTGGTGGGAAGGTGGGTAAATTCTTGTGGCAATGTCCAATTTCTGTGGTGTTATATAGAATATTTGCTTGGAGAGGAATGCCCTGATTTCAGGGGATTTTCTTTGTGCCTTCCATTGAGGATAGGATTATGATTTTGGTATCCCTTTGGTGTTCCATTCCTAAACTTGCAAGAGAGTGGCTCTTTCGGATTTTCAGAGGGAATTGGAAGGCCTTGTTATGTTTTTTATTTGCATAGTTTTTTGTTTTGGAGGATGATCTTGATCTCTCCCCTTTGCACTTCCTTTTCTTGCTAATTCACATTTTTGCCATAAAATGAATTTGTCTCTCTATGAATCAGATGTATCCTTTGCTGAGTATTAAGAGTAAATTTTTAAAATCTTATGTTGTTGGTTGCAAATCATCCTTGCTTTTCCATCGCTATGCCTGTTTTTGGATTTTAATTGCTTCATGTTAGTATTTTCTCCAGCTATTAGATGCATTTTTTTGGTTCTGTTTGCAATGTTTTGAGAAATTGTACTCAATTTTTTTAGTTTCTCATTAAAGGATTGTGAAAAGTTTTAGCAGTTAATTAATAGTTTTTGGTTGTAGTGTAACTTTCTGTACCTATTGTGTTGTTGTCCACATTCAGTCATGCCCTTTTCATCTCTATTCAATATGCACATTTACCTGTTTGCTTGGGGTTTTTGGTCACATAATAATTTACTTTTGTACATATATTACATATCATTGAGTGTTTGTTTCAGATCTTTTGATGGCCATGAAGAGGAAGGTGCTGTGGAAATAAACGAGGAAGCTACCTTAGATGGGCATATGTCAACAATGAAGGTCAATGGTGTTGATGTAACAAAGGACACTAAGACTGCCCTTTCGCAAATGCCAATATGGCTTTCAAATGCAACACCTGATGAGTTTCTTGTACTAGCCACTTCAACATTTTCACAGTGCTTCTTGAACTTAGCTTTGGCATCTAGTCTATTAACTGAAGTTCTGGATTTAATACTTGTGCATAGGAATTAATCAGAAAGAGCGACGCTCCACTTCATGTGAAGTATCTTCAAACAATGGTCGAGTGCCTTTGCAAGCTTGGCAAAGTAGCAGCTGCTGGTGCTATAATAAGGTGTGTTTTCTTCCTGATATTGTATTCTTTTTTGCTTGAAACTATTTGACAATTTAATTTTTCTCTGCATGCATTTTTTAAAAGTGACTTGTAGTGGATATGTGGATGCCAACACAGTCTTAATTTGTAGGAGGGATGGGATATGTTTATTATGATCTTCCATATACTCCCTGAAATAGCTGCATATTTGAAATTCTAATCTGTGGCTTTTTGTGAACATCTGTTGTGTTTTTGCTTTTTGTTTAACATATCTGGCATCTGGTGCTCACTCGCACTGTATGGTATGTTAGTCTACGAAATATCATGGCTGGAAATTAGATGTTGGTTGTTGTTCTAATAGTTCACAGTTGCCTTGAAAGAAAGCGTAGTGTAATGCTGAATGATTTTTGTGGATCATAATAAAAGTTGGTGTTCCCTCTCTTCATCCCAGAATTTGGGAGGGAACAAAAATTGGTGTTTTGAGGGGAAGGATGGAAACAGTTACAAACAAAGGGAGTGTTCCCTTCCTATTGTTTCCTTTCCATTCTATTGATTCCCTTCCATCCAAATACATTATGAATGTCACTGGTGTATATGCTACCTGAACCCCATTATTGTGATTGGAGGAGGGGGAACTTGGCTGTGCAGATCTCACCCTGTTTGATTATTATGCTTTTTTGTCGTATTTGCAAGAAGATGTTGTATAAACTTTGCTAGTTTTGTTGTGTACCAGCCAAAGATTGCGGCCAACAGTTCATGATATTATTACATCCAAGATAAAAGCTCATACAGAACATCTGAGTTTGTCAAGGTCTAGCATTGGCCAGGGTTCACGAGCTGGTACTGGGGGGCTACACTTTATAAAGGGTCAACTTGAAATCTATCAGTTGCCAAAGCAGAAGCATCAGAATGGAGTATCTATTGCTGGGACGCTATTGGCTGTAAGCCCTGTATCGCCTGTTATGTCTCCTGGTGGAAAAGCACAGGTTGCTGCAAAGGAGCTTCTTGATTCAATTTTGGATGCCATTGTTCGAGTATTTGGTGAGACACATTATTATTATTATTATTTATTTATTTTTTCTTTTTTTCGTTTCCTCCTTTCTCAATCAATTGTCAATCCTGTAATTTCTATCTTGCATGACTCCAGAGAATCACGTTGTTGTCGGGGAGATTTTGGAATTGAAAGCTAGCCAGCATGCTGACATGAACACACCAAAATCAATGCCAGCAGATGTAAATTGGAACCCTGATTCTGAAGCATCTCAAGCCACTGGAGGTTATAGTGTAGGCTTCTCCCTGTCAGTGTTACAGGTAGTCTATCTGTAAGCTATTTAGATGCAAGATATTAATAGATTTTGAATGAGTGTTGGTAATATTACATATTTATGCTCTTGAATCTTGCCTGCAGCGAAGCCATGTTTCCCTTCATCATAAGTGATGAAGTGTCTCCTAACTAGCCTGTAATGCAGACAACTGTGCAAACTTTGATATTTTTGTCACACGTGGTTATACCAATATGGAATAACAAATGAGCTATTCCATGTTATAGGTAGTAACATTCTGTCATAAACATATTGAGGTTGATGAACTTCCTTTAAAATATCTAGTGTCTTGAAATGGAAGAGGGTGAATTGACGAAGGGAAAGAAATGGGAGAATTTAGTTCATATTTTTTAAAAAGATCTTAATAGAATGGTTTGGTCATTGGCTTGGGTTATGAGAAACCCTATGATAGGGTGAATCTGACGTCATGGATAAATTTATTTTTGAAAAGTTTTGGCCTTAGGTGAATGAGGTGGACTTGTAGTTGCTCTCCGTTGATAAATGAAGAATTTATTAATAGAGTTGAGGATAAAAAATCCAACTGTTTAATAAAAATGGAAAATAGAAATAAAAAATTTTAGCACATAAGAACTCTTAAGCTGTACATATTGGACAGAGAAAGTCCTATATGAGTTTCAACCTACATGAAAGCTCGGAAAGGGGAAGACTTGCTGTCAAAAACTCCTGGCTGAACTGAAGGCTCTTGCATTTTTCAATAATTAATTCCACCACATGCTGGAAAAAGAGGACAGATGCATTACATCTTATCGTCCTTCCTACATCCAAATCTGCAAAAGCAGATTTAGGAGAAAATCTGAAGAGTGGGAACTTAACTACGTATCCCAGGCAACTTTACCCTCTAACTACCTTCTACCTCAGACTGCAGAAAGAAATAATTGTCAATTTCCACTCTACTGTAAAACAAACATCTGGAGACATGGTCTTATGCAAGTTATGCAGCTTCAAAAGGTGACTAGTATTAACCCTATTAAGTAAAGAGGTTATATATCCTATGTGATTTATTCTTTTGTTGAATGGAGTGCTTGGGAATTTCTTACTTGTGATTTGTTTTTAATGTTATTGGAATCAAAGCAAGGGGATCTCTTATCTCTTTCTCGTTTAGATTTGTTGATGTTGATGTTTTTCTGAAGTTGGTGGGATAGGTGTTGAATGAGCTTTCTGTGGGTTTGAGCATTTTGCTATCCTGCAGTGTACTCACGATACCATACTTTAACTTTTTGATGATATGGATCTTTTGTAATGTTTCCCATTATTGTGAAGTTTTCTGACATTATTTCTTACTGAAGAAATGAAGGTAATTTTCATTCATGTCAGAAGGGTAATTCACTTTTGTGTACACACACATAAATAGTTACAAGAGACCAGATGATGTAGGATAGGGTGGGGGAAGGGTGGAAGGTAAATGAGAAGAGGAAAAAATTAAGGAGAGAATCTGCTCATAAAGTCTTAAATAATATTCAATCAATAAGGAAATAATTGAGTACAATGAGAGGTTTTAGGGTTTATTTATAGAGTTTTAAATCTTAATCTAACTAGAATCCTAAAAAGATAAAATAATTTAAATTTAAATAAAAGATAAATATTTAACTAAATTATATCCTAAAATATAAAATAAAGAGAAATCTAAACAAAATAACCAAATTCTAAAAGATAAAATAAATTCAAAATAAATTGAATCTAAATAATCTAATAATTATTTAAAATCCTAATTATTTTATGATAATCTAAGTATCTCTTCTGCATAATTCTCTCCCTTTGAAAAAATTCTCCTCTAGAGAGTTACTACTCCATGTAGCATCTAAAGCTGGGAAATCTTTCCAGCAAGAAAGATAGCAAAAGATGAGATCTAGCGAATGACCGTTTCTTCAATCACTCAAGTATTATTCAACTTAGGAAATCCTTTCCACCAAACAAGATAATGATGAATGAAATCTAAACAAGGAGACTTCATATCAAAACTCCATGTGGCAGCTAAATTTGGAAAAACTTTTCAATGGACAAGATAACAATGGGGAGAACTCTTATACTGAAGAAAACTTCGATCTTCTGTAGTTGCAATAATCCATGTATCCGTTGTAACAGAAAAACAAGGTAAAGTAGTAGCATGATGAACATTATCAATAACCTTGGGAAGCACAACTTTCAGTGGTGGATGTTGTTTTTGTACTTGTCCCTTTTTTAGGCTTTTGTCCTTTTCAACAATCATAACATCAAGGTGTTCTTTGGATTATGAGGAATTGTCTACAGATAGTGTTGCTTTAATCTGCTTTGTAGTTTTAACCTTTTGGCATGCTTGTTTTTCTTCTATTTGACACTTGTGATTGTCCTCTAATGCCTTAGGTGTTATCTCTATACCCTTATTTAGCAAGCTGAGAGCATACAAGATGTTTTTGGACAATCTTTTTAATTCATCAAGCTTAGGGTTCGTTTTATCTAAGCGACAATCTATGTGATTAATATGACAATCCATGCGATTAAGGTGATGATCCATGCAGTTAAATGAATGCTCAAGGCACTCAACAGAAGCCATATAATGATATTAATTCAAATATACCTCTAAGGGAGAAATCATGCCTGTACTTGATGGACTATAATAGAAGAAAACGCATGAAAACACCTTCGTAACAATGAAAAACAATCTGGTGAGTAGTGTGCAAGGAGCATGGGGAACTTGCTCTGATACCAAATTAATGTAGGACATTGGGGGGGGGGAAGGTAGAAGGTAGGTGAGAAGAAAAGAAAATTAAGGAGAGAAAATCCACTCACAAAGTTTCAAATAATATTCAATTTCAATCACTAAGGAAAGAGTTGAGTACAATGAGAGGTTCTAGAACTTATTTATAGAGATTTAAATCCTAGTCTAACCAGGGTCCTAAAATAATAAAATAATTTAAATCTAAACAAAAGATAAATATTAAATTAAATTATATCCTAAAATATAAGATAAAGATAAATCTAAACAAAATAACCAAATTCTAAAAATAAAATAAATTTAAAATAAATTAAATCTAAATAACCTAATAATTATTTAAAATCCTAATTATTTTATAATAATCTAATTATCTTTTCTGTATCGCTAGGTCCCCATGACTTGGGGAATTAATTACCTAAATTAGATAGTTCCTTATATACTAATTTCTTGGGATTCATTAAATGAAAGAACTGATTCTGATAGAATCCCCAGAAAAACATTAGCAAACCACATAAAGCAACTAGAAGATCTTACCTCATTCAGTGTGAAATTGGTAGAATTCTATTACTCGGCCATAACACAGGAAAATACACACACATACACTAGTAGCGAGCATTAAAACACAAATAAGCACACTATAGTGATGGGTATTTAGGCAGAATGGAGTGCCTAAGTCATACATTGAGTTGTGTGGGATTTTTTATAGGGTATTTAAGTGAGTTAGTTCTCCAGTCCCACTTCAATAATTAGTTTTTAGAAGAGGGTTTTTAATGTAAAATGAGAGAGGGAGAGATAGAAGAACTTGAGGCAGAGAGAGAATTTTTTGATATAAAATATTATTCAATTCATCAAGGAGGTCTAACAATAGAAAAAAACTCTAGAGCTATTTATACGTTGTAACAACTTGAAGAAAAAGAAATGTAAACTTGGAGAGAAAGTAAAGCTAACCTAAACTTCAAGTAAAAGAAATCATAAAATAGAAAATAAATAAAAATAATATAAATCCTAATAATTCCTAAGACATATGGTAAAACCTAATTAAATATAAAAGACAACCTGAATATCCTAATAAAATAACTTCATTTAAAATTCTAATTTTCTCAAATAATTCATATCCTATTTCACATCATTTCTCCCCTTTTTGGAGGAACTCTCCTCTAGAGAGTTAAGATAATGATATGACTCTAAGAATGTAAGTGGTAAGCAGGGAACTCCACGTAGTATTTAAATTTGGAAACCTTTCCAATATGCAAGATAGCAAAGGAACTTCTCTTTGGAGATCAAAATATTATTCGATTTTGGAAATCTCTTCCAATGAACAAAGTAATGAAAAATGGGATCCAGACAAAGAGACTTCCTAGCAAAAATCTGACATGGCAATTGAATTTGGAAAACCCTTAAAATGAACATGGTACTTGTAGAGGTGACTCTCGAGTAAGTGAACATGATACTTTTCTTCTTTTTTTTTTTTTGCGTGTATCTGATATTCTGGATTTACTCCACTTCAATTGGAGGATTTATCGGGGTCTAGACTAATTTGAATTGAGTCAGGTAGGATTCTTTAGAAAGATAAGCTCTGCCACCTAGTATTTAATGCGACTGCATTCCTTGGACTCGAACTCAAAACCTTTGGCTAAGTTGGTACAATCTCTTATCAGTTGAATTAACTGCTTGGTGGTTGATGTGATGAAACCTAATGAAATATAAAAGATAACCTAGATATCCTAATAAAATAACGTTATTTAAAGTCCTAATTTTCTCGAATAATCCATATTCGGTTTCCCATTAGTTTCCTATCCTACTTGAGTACCTATCAATTGGTATCTAAGTTGGTGGTTGATGGTTCCATAGAGAGCTATCCATAGAGGGTTTCGACTGATGAGGAAGTTGAATGAAGTACCATCGTGTGAAGTGTTATAGTGTGTAGTAGCAGGGTTGTCAACTTTTCAAGAGGGCCAATTGATGGGGACTTTAGTATGAGATGCCTAAATCTCACATTAAGTAATATGGGATACTATATGGGATATATAAGTAGGTTGTTTCTACCACCTCAATAGTTAGCTTTTTGGGGAGGGTTTCCCATCTAACTTGATAGCTCCTAGCTTTTAAGAGGCTATAGTCTCTCCCAACTTCCCAAAGGTAATTCCTTGCTTCCTTTATGGTAGACCACTGCTTTGTATTTCCTTCCAACCAACTCCTTTTCTCTTTTTCAGCTCATCCTCCCTTAAAGGGCTGTAGCAGAGTTGGTTACCAGCATGCAATTACCTATTCGTTCTCCTAACTTCCTCCTCTCATAGTTCTTGTGTAATATACCTTTATCTCATTATCTGGTGCCTATTGATATGTCCATCTTCTCTCTTGTTTTCCCATTATAGATTTTAGTGGTTATTAGTGAAGTGAGTAAACCCCTCAAATTCCAAAGAATCAACGCTGATTCCTAAGGATGAGGAAATCTTGACCATCCATAAAATTGATTTCTGCTAATAAAGAGAATTGACCAATAATTAACACTTCCAATGGGAATATTGTTAAATTGGGAGATTCCTATTGGTCTTTGTTTCACTTTGAGCTTCTATTATAAGCTATCCTTGCTCTTTTTTTCTCTTGGGATCACATGTTTTAGAATGTTTCTTATTGTCTTGATGAGGGAGTTTCTTTGGTTGGAGCAGGGTGTTAGGTGGCAAACTCTACATTTGAGATTCATTTATGGGTAAAATCGAATGGAGGCAGTTCTCGTGGCTCACTATATGACTAAGGGCAGCTAAGAAAATTATATACGTAAGAAGGAGAAAGGAATAGTAGGAGTAAGAGGAAGGTGGACGTAATTACTGTGAGCCTTTATGATATGGTATTGGATTTGGATGGTTGAAAAGGAAAACTTGCTTGCTTATGTGTCCACAAAAGAAGTGGAATATCTCAATTAAAATATTTGTGAACACTAGGTTCTGGGTTTTTGATGTGGTATATCCATATGTGATTTTGGTTTTCTTTGGTTGTTGTTTCCAAAAGATTTATTTTTAATGCAACCTGTTGAGTATTTTTTTTTACCTCGCACTTCGAATTTTTTGATTTCTCTATGTCCCATTTGATTAATGTAAACTGATGAAACCGTTTTTGAATGTGAAGTTCAAAATGTTTTGTCCTATGTTTTTAAGTGCCATTTAGTCATTTGTGGTAGAAACCCCAAATTTCTCTTTTTGTTTTAGCTCATAGCAAAAGGGGGCATACTGAATATTAATTGTTTAGCTATTAAGTATGGAACTAAAATAGAAGAGGACTTGATCTTAGGAGTCTAAGTATCCTAAAAATATATGCTTGAATGTAATTGTTGGATGGATACCATTTCTTATTGTATATTTCAACTTATATTTCTGTTCTAATTTTCTGTAGAGTGAATGCCAACAACTAATTTGTGAGATTTTGCGAGCTACTCCTGAAGCTGCATCAGCGGATGCTGTTGTGCAAACTGCTAGGCTTGCAAGCAAAGTCCCTTCCAAAGAGAAGAGGCAAGTGTCTTCAATTCATTTTGCTCTTTTTAACCTAAGATTTAATATTATTCTCTGACATTCTGAAGATGCAGGAAACGGTGGTAACACCGCTTTATTATTTCATTGAGATAAAGAAAATATAAATAGGGCTAGGTTTAGTTACATATCTCAACCAATTCGTAGAAATCAGGAAATAACTCTCAAAGAATATCAAATCTATCCTAATTAACTTCTAATACCTTATCAGTAGAAGATTCTAAAAGATAATGACAGATAGATAAGATAAAAGACTGGAATTTGGGCCTAAGCCCTAATGGGCTTTGTCAACACTCCCCCTCAAGCTGGGGAGTAAATATTCTTCATCCCCAACTTCTTGTTCTGCACTTCAAATTATGATCTGGACAATGCGTTGGTCATAATGTCTGCCACCTGTGAACCAGATGCAATGTATGAGAGATTAACAATCTGAGTCTATTTTTCCTTTCATGAAGTTCCTGTCAATTTCAACATGTTTTGTCCTATCATGATGAAAAGGATTTTGCACAATCTTGATAGTTACCATGTTGTCACACCAAGTCTTCATAGGCATAGCTATATCAGGTCTAAGTTCCTTCAATAGCCTTATTATCCACATTCCTTCACAAATTTTGGGCTAAGGCATGGTATTCTACTTCTGCTGAACTCCTAGCTACAACAGATTGTTTCTTGCTCCTTCGAGTCACAAGATTACCCC
The DNA here is from genome assembly GCA_026686845.1 of Adenanthera pavonina. Taxonomy (NCBI): domain Eukaryota; kingdom Viridiplantae; phylum Streptophyta; class Magnoliopsida; order Fabales; family Fabaceae; genus Adenanthera; species Adenanthera pavonina. The sequence continues at coordinate 42,034,633 of JAIVEN010000001.1, read as the reverse complement.
AGACATAGCTACAATAGTTTGATGTAGATCTCCTATCAATTTTTGAGCCTGCCCAATCTGCATCAGTATAAATCTCAACACCTTTGATGCTTCCTTTTTTAAACAATAAGCTCTCACCTGGAGTTGACTTCAAGTGCTTCAAAATCCTATACACAGCACCCAAATGTTCTTCTGGAGGACAGTTCATGAATTGACTAACTACATTGACTGGAAAACTAATATCTGATCATGTATGTGACAAGTAAATCAATTTACCAACTAGTTTGCAATTCCCTCCTTAATGTCTAGTTCGCAATTCACATCCATAGGTGTATTGGCTAGCTTGGCACCAATCATCCTAGTTTCTTCTAGCAAGTCTAAGGTATACTTCCTTTGTGAGACGCTAATGCTTTGCCTTGACATAACTACTTCCATTCTTAGGAAATACCTCAATTTTCCTAGGTCTTTAACTTCAAATTCAGTTGCTATGTTCCTTTTCAATTTCATTATTTCTTCATGATCATTTCCAGTAACCATAATATCATCAACATAGACAATTAAAACGTTTATCTTGGTATCACAATGCCTAACAAAGAGAGTGTGATCTATTTGACATTGTGAATATCCAAGTTTCCTAACTGCATTAGTAAATCTCTCAAATCAGGCCCTTTGTGATTGCTTCAAGCCATATAAAGATTTATATAGCCTACATACTTTAGTGGGATTTTTTGAACTCTGAAGACCTGGTGGCACTTCCATATATATTTCTTCCTCCAAGTCTCTATTCAAGAAGGCTTTCTTTACATCCACTTGGTGTAGTGGTCAATCTAGATTCACAGCAAGTGATAGTAACACTTTTATAGTGTTCAATTTAGCTACTGGTGCAAAAGTCTCTTGGTAGTCTATACTTTGAGTTTGAGTGAACCCTTTTGCAACAAGTCTCACCTTATACCTGTTCACACTACCATCAGGATTATATTTAACAGTAAAACCCCACTTACACCCAACTGTTTTCTTTCCTCTTGGCAAGTTAATTAGCTTCCAAGTCTTATTCTTTTTAAGAGCACTTAGCTCTTCATTTATAGCTTCTTTCCACTTTGGATCTTTAACTGCTCCTTGAAATGTATCCGGTGATTTTTCTTGAGATACATTTACAACAAAGGACTTCATATCATATGAAAGTCTAGCATAGGAAACATACTTACCAATTGGATGCTATGTATAAGCTCTCTTCCCTTTTAGTAATTAGTAACTCTTCAAGACTTGTCTCCGGTTCAGATTCTTGGCCTTGTTTCAAAATGGAATTGGCTATATTTTTATTGCACTGTTGGCACCTCCTTTGTTCCTTCTTGTATAGACTTTGATCAGCTCATGACCTTCTCCTTTCTCAACTATATGCTTCAAATCTATTACAGGTAGTGTCTCAGGGCTTTGTTTAGGACTGGTGGGACTACTTTCTGAGTTGTGGTCCTTTTCAGTGGTACCGGGATTGTCAAGAACAGGAATAGGTTTTGTTTGGGACTCAGAGGGGGGTGCATTTGTAGCAACCTACTCCCAAATATTTTCAAATATTACCCAAAACCTTGAAAACTGGCCAAGCAGGACATAACAGGATGAATAGGGCTAGGCGTGGCCTGCTACAGCGTCGTTGCAGCCTCTGAGAAACAGAATGGGTTGGCATCGCAACCAAGCTTCTAGCACCACAGTGCCACCTACTGATGGAATATCAGCAATTTCAGGTCAACTTCCGACGTGCATAACTTTGTACTCCGACCTTCGATTGATTTGATTCCAACTCCTATAGGTTGCTTTCATCCTAGTCTAACTATAGACACTGATTTCACTCGAATCCATCTCCATATGGAGATTTTGGACGTCCGTAACTGATATGGTCACTTTTTGATCAAAACTCACTACTCACACCTCAAATTATCTACCATTGGCCAATTGGCGACCATGGACCATTCATGCAGGTCCCATTTGGCAAAAATGACTTATCCAAGAAGGTTTCACCCCGGAGAAACCACTTCTCCTAGTTTTGCCCCATTAAATCACAACTCCACATAATGGGCTATATGCCACAAACCACACATATAAGGCCCAAAAGCCGTATTGAGCTCATAATGCGACTAACCAGGCATAGCATATTCAAACAGACATACATCAGTCCACATTGACCATTACTGAGGTCAGGATCATCATATTGCATACATATGAACCACATATAGCATAAAACCAAACACTATTATCATCATTACATCAATATCATCACACGATGAATAACCATATACATCACTATACTCCCGGGTATAACCAGAATAGGTGAAACAAGAAACATTACTCTACTTGACACAATACATTACATAAATCGAATGGTAAAACTACCAGTTACACTTGTAATTCCCTAAAGCGGAGAGGCCTACAATTCCTTGGTCTTCTTCGGACTAGTACAAGAATCTTCGCCTGAAATGTTAGCCATGGAGGGTGTGAGACAAAGTCTCAGTAACCGATAAAAACACATAACATACAAAAGATAACAAGTCTATGCATATATATATATATACATATAGTGCAATGTTATGCAGGATGTCATGATATGCATATCTCTCTCAAACACGGCTAGACTCATAGGCTAATGTCATCACAAGACACTTTTGATCGGTGATTCCCTTTTAATAGTCGGTGAAGACTGATTTTGGGACATCACCAAACTTACCTCACACTAATGCAACCCGACCAAAGGTCACACTAATACTTGGACCGTGGCTCTTCTTCCCCTGGACCACTTGAATTGGTGGTGATTTAGAGAAGGTGCAATCCTCTACCACTTGGCTCTCCTGGCTATAGGAGATGATTCAGTGGCAAGGATGTTTCATCATATCATCATATTATATCATCATCATATCTTATCTCATCATCTTCACCCATTCCACCATATCTCACTATACTCAATACGTGATGATGTTCCATGCCATGTCATCATGTCTATATTACTATGTATTCATTATCAATGTCATGCTAGCATGTGCCATATGGGAATGCTCAAGAATTGTACATATATATATATCATCATCACATGCAAGAACCAAGGATCAAAGTACACATATCTTAACTAACCGTATACATACCACGATGTGAAAAAGGCCACACATACACACAAACAACATCGTGGTATGAAAAGAAACATGCATATATGTATAAACATACAACCAATACTTAAAAACATATATATATATACACCTTATTACCTCAAATTGCTAACACCACACACACAAGTTTAGGAAGTTGTCTCAACATCAATCACAAGCCAAATGCCTTTGTTTAACCCAAAAACCACTACAATATCATAATACCTTCAATTAACACATTGCATAACTTAAACAAAATCTATAATTCAACCATTTAAGCTTTACTTAGGGTTCCAACAACATAAACACATATCAATGAGCTCCAAATGACCATCCCAATCATAATCATTCACATAAAATTTGAACTCCATATTATCCTCAACCATAATCAACCTAGGGTTTAGCACAAACTCTTAAACTCACACCCAAGCCTTAACAACACTAAATAATACTTCATTGATCCCTTTACATCCATTTTAATCGGTAGAATTTGGCCAAACCCAAGTCCACATGCATATATTCGAAATCATCTCAAAATTGGGGAGAAAAGAAAGGAGGGAGACCAAGAATCACTTATCAACCAATGATCAGGCTCCTAAGGTCCAAAATTGGCTTCCCTAGGTTGGATCCCCGAAGCCCTAGCAGAGAAAATTGCTCCCTTCCTCAATTTCTCTGTATTTCGTCTAACAGGATTTTGTCTGATTTAAACAAGTTTTCGATATGGCGCTACGGCGGACTTGAAGCTCACCATGGCATGATACTTTATTGCCCGAAAAATATTGAAGTTCCTTGTCTCGTTTGCCGCGGTGGCCCTGCATCTTGCAGCAACATAAAGTGCTTTTGTCTCCTTTTTATTCTTCCTCCGGTACTGCATATGTCAACACGTACACTTCCCATTAGCTCGAGACTAAGTTCAGGATAGTGTGATAAGGGTTGTTATAGTATTTGCTGGCACAGGTTCTATGTGGTGAGAAAACTCATAAGAAGTAGGATTAGGTGCTGTTTGGGGTCCAATAGAAGGTTCAAGACTTATCTCTGGACTATATGACTCACAAATTGGCCAATCATTATCCATTATCTCCCCCGGAGTGGTTAATTTGGGATAGCATGACTGAGTTTCAAAAAATTTTGCATCCATAGAGATATACCACTTCTTACTTTCAGAAGAAAAATAATTATAGCCCTTTTAAGTGGAAGAATACCCAAGAAATATGCATTTAACAGCTCTCAAGTCAAGTTTTCCCATGTTATTCATACACAAATGCAACACATCCAAAAACTCTAAGGTATAGATAGAACAATAGGAGAGTTTGAATAAATTTCTTGAAATTTCTGTATAGGGAATTGGAATTATAGGGTTTTGGAAGGCATTCTATTGATGAGGTAGGGTGAAGTTAAGATTGCATTGCCCTAAAAATGTTTAGGAACATTGTGAGTAAGCATGAGAGCTTCAGCAACTTCTAAGAGATGTCTATTTTTCTGTTTAACTACCCCATTTTGCTGAGGAGTCTCTACACAAGAAGTTTGGTGGTGTATGCCATGACTCTCAAGATACTCTTTAAGATTATTGTTAACATATTCTCTACCATTGTCACTCCTCAAAACTTTTATAGTGGTATGAGATTGAGTTTGGACAAACATATGAAATTTCTGAAATATTTGTGGAATCTCAGACTTTTCCCTCATGAGAAAAACCCAAGTCAACAGAGTATAATTATCAATGAAAGTTAAGAACCTTTTATCCTTAGATGAAGTTAGAACCTTTAGATGAAGTTAGAACCTTAGATGGACCCTACACATCACTATGTATAAGAGCAAATGGTTGAGTGGGCTTATAGGGCTATGGGTAATATGAATTCTGTGAGTTTGGCAAGTGGAAAGATTTCACATTGAAAATCAAAATTTCTTTTATTGCTGAAAATTTAAGGAAACATAAATTTCATATAGTTGAGACTAGGGTGGCCTAACCTATAATGCCACAAGGTTACATCATTATTAGAAGTAGCTAGAGCAGCAACAGAATCTATTTTATTCTTGCGAGACTCTTCTGTCTTCGATCCTTCTAGATAATATAGAACTCTGCATTCCTTAGCATTACCATTCTTCTTCCTCTAGGCCAAATCCTAAAAAGTAAACAATTCATGACACTTGTAGCATTGGCCATCATCATGACACTTCCAATGAAGCACCTCATAGAGATGAATTCGCTACCAGATCCTATTCAATGCGCTGTAGTATTTAGTAATGGTCTTTTCACCTTGTTTAAGACCTTCACGTGACTGCTCCAATTGGTACACAGCAGCTATGTTTTCTTATACAGCATAGAGCCTCCTTGTTGATTCCCAAATCTCACGGGCAGATGTGGCCAACAAGTAGTTTTCACTGATTTCAAGTGTCATGGAATTCACAAATCAAGTCATAATAGTATTGTTTTCACTGACCCACTTCTCATAATTGAGTTCTTCTAGTGCTGGAGGCTTGATTTCAATTAGATAACATTCCCTCCCCTTGCCACAAACAAACATAAGAACGTTTTTTGACCATTGAAGCCAATTGTTCCCATTGAGTTTGTGGGAAATCAGCTTTTGTTGAAGAGTTTCTGGTACAAACTCCACACCCAAGGATGATACAAAAGTTGTGCTCGGATCCCCTTCTTGTTGAACAATGGAACACGTTTGAGTGCTATCTTCACCCGATGAAGACTTGCTGTTGCCCTCACCGGTGGTGAATGAAATCAGCTTTTGTTGAAGAGTTTCTGGTACAAACTCCACACCCAAGGATGATACAAAAGTTGTGCTCGGATCCCCTTCTTGTTGAACAATGGAACACGTTTGAGTGCTATCTTCACCCGATGAAGACTTGCTGTTGCCCTCACCGGTGGTGAATGAAATCAGCTTTTGTTGAAGAGTTTCTGGTACAAACTCCACACCCAAGGATGATACAAAAGTTGTGCTCGGATCCCCTTCTTGTTGAAAAATGGAACACGTTTAAGTGCTATCTTCACCCGATGAAGACTTGCTGTTGCCCTCACCGGTGGTGAATGCCCTTGGCGTCCCTGAAAGTCATTGTGAAGCTTGCTCTGATACCATGAAGATGTGGGAAACAGTGGTGACACCACCTTATTATTTCATTGAGATGAAGAAAATATAAATAGGGCTAGGTTTAGTCACATATCTTGACTAATCCCTAGAAATCAGGAAATAAATCTCAAAGAATATCAAATCTATCCTAATTAACTTCTAATACCATATCAGTAGAGGATTATGAAAGATAATAACATATGGACAAGATAAAAGAGTAGAATTTGGGCCTAAGCCCTAATGAGCTTCGTCAACACATTCAAACTAAGGGTTTTTTTTTTCTTTTTTTGAAGTACTATATAGGGTTCTTTTGCCACCTAAGAACTAAAACACAGAATCTAGCAATTCATGAAAGACTCTACTGAGGCAGAGTCTTTTCTTATTAATCCTTTGATCAAGAGAAAATGTAATACAAGGATGCTCTAGTTTAGAAATGATTATGATAATGTGTAAATCCTTAAAACTAAGGAATCATGATCAATATGGCTTATTTACATTTTATACACATAGTGACATTCAAATTTCCATGATTTACACACTCCCCCCTCAAGCTGGGGTATAAATACTTGTCATCGCATTCTTTGCTTATTATCCTTTGGAATGCTGAGCTTGGCCATCCTTTAGTTAATAGATTGCTCTCCTGTAGGAATATGTAGTATGTAAATCAGCCCATTTTCCAGTCTTTCCTTTATAAAATGTCTATCAACTTCAACATGTATAGTTTTGTCATGTTGAACTGGGTTACGATCTCTATATTGATTGCTAATTGATTTTCACTATATAGTTTCTCTGGGGCCTCCCATGTAATTTTCAAACCTTCTGGAATAATCTTAAGTCACAACCTCTTACAAATGGCTAGTGCCATTGTCTGAAACTCTGCTTTTGCACTAGATCTTATCACAATTGGTTCTTTCTTACTTCTCCATGTAGTTCAAGATAACCATTGTTGTAGAGAACTATTTTCCAGCTCCATCAATAATCTGTAATAAGTTAGGAACATAAAGTTGTTCATTACAATTTACAATTTGGAAAAGATGTAAGTCAAATTTATTAATTAATGTTGATCATGCTTGCTTATCTTATTATTTTCAATTGATTACAGGGATGGATCAGATGATGGTCTTACCTTTGCATTCCGCTTCACTGATGCTACTGTATCTGTTCCTAATCATGGTATGCTGAAGTTAATTATGTGAGGAAAATAAATTTTGTTACTTATTAACTTATTATTATGAAAGAATTGTAGTTGACTTTGGTTAAATTTAGTTTCTTCTCATCTTCTATTGGATAGAATCAATTATTTGGCTTCTCAATGGGTTGAGCTCATGGTTTTCTAAGAGTGTTTCTCTAATGGATTTACAAATGGATTGGAGAACTCTTTTGAGGGTTTTTTTGGGTGTTAGTTATTGGAGAATTTCTTATCCTTCATCTTTATAATTATTTTTTTTACTTTGAATAAACTCTTTTAATACAAAAATAAAATGAAGCTGACATAATTTGGAAAGAATTGCATGAAGTTTATGAAGGGATTGGATAGCTCTGCTGTACTAACAACCTTCATCCTTGTTTCATTGCTATGATTATAAGTCAAGGTCTTTCTTTTGATTTTTTTTTTGGGTGAATTACTTTTGAGCATAGTTGTTGTATTGCAATTTCGTTTGTGTATTTTCCTTATTATTTATTTTTGGTTGCTTCTATAGCTGCTAGTTTATTTTCTTGTTTTGTCAATGCCTATGGCTGGTTGCTTAACGTCCAGGGGCTGACCTTATTCGTCAAGGATGGAGTAGAAAGGGTCCAAATGTATTGCCAGAAGGTTATGGATCTGCAGCAGTTTTGCCTGAGCAAGGCATATATCTAGCAGCTTCTATATACCGACCTGTGCTTCAGGTATTGTATATTGGATTGTTACATTTTTTCCTGTTAAGAAGTATAAGCGCAGTAGCTGAAAGGAACGCTACAGTTTTTATTCATTGATGCTATTCGGTTTTTATAGAACTAGGTTTAGCCACATAGAGTCTTAGCTAAATCCTAGTAGTTAGATACAAAATAAAATTCAAATAAAATAAAATCTTCCTAATCCTAAAAGGATATTATTCTAATATAAAAAGATAAATATCTAAACAGATATCTAATAAAGATAAGAAGATAAATGTAAGTAGATAAATGGGCTTTAAGCCCAAAGGAAGATTAGGGCTTTTCACCGACACTCCCCCCCCCCCCCCCCCACAAAAAAGATGGGGAGTAAATATTCAGCATTCCCAGCTTACCTTTAACTTCAAACTGCATTCTAGATAAAGCTTTTGTCATTATATCAGCAACTTGCGAACTAGATGAAACATAGGAAACCTCCATCAACGTCGAATCGATCTTCTCCTTGATAAAGTTTCTGTCAATCTCAACATGTTTCGTTTTATCATGATACATGAGATTGTGAACAATTTTGATTGTAGCCATATTGTCAGACCAGACCTTTACAGGAGTAGATGCTTTAAGCTTCAATTCTTCTAGCACCCTCAAGAGCCATATTCCTTCACAAATGCCATGAGCTAAAGCCCTGTATTCTACTTTAACTGAGCTTCTAGATGCTACAGATTGTTTCTTACTCCTCCATGTTACAAGATTTCCCCAGACATAGGTACAATAGCATGAGGTAGATCTCCTATCAATTGGAGAACTTGCCCAATCTGCATCAGTGTATAGTTCTATGCCTCTGTTCTCACTTTTTGCAAATAATAAACCCTCACCTGGAGTTGATTTCAAATATCTCACGACTCTAAACACAACACTCATACGTTCTTCTTGTGGACAGTTCATAAACTGACTAACCACACTAACTGGAAAACTTATATACAGACAAGTGTGGGACAAATAGATAAGTTTTCCAAGCAACCTTTGATATCTCCCTTTATCAATGGGAACACCTCCCTCCTTCACTTCCAATTCGCAATTTGGATCCATGGGTGTATCGGCAGGCTTAGCACCTACCATCCCGGTTTCTTTGAGTAGATCTAGAGTATATTTTCGTTGAGAGATACTAATGCCTTGTTTTGAACCTGCCACCTCCATGCCAAGAAAGTACCTTAGTTTCCCAAGGTCCTTAACTTAGAATTCACTAGCCAAGTTCCTCCTAAACTTTATTACTTACTCGTCATCATTGCCAGAAACGATAATATCATCTACATAAACTATGAGTATAGTTATCTTGGAACCACAATTTTTATCAAAGAAAGTATGATCTGTTTGACATTGTATATATCCATGCTTTTCAATCACAGTAGTAAATCTCTGAAACCAGCCCCTAGGAGATTGTTTTAAGCTAAGCCATACAAAGACTTATAAAGTCTACATACCTTATCTGTATTTTGTGAACTCTTGAGGCTAGGAGGTATCTCCATATAAACTTCTTCCTCTAAATCACCGTTCAAGAATGCGTTTTTAACATCCAATTGATGTAAGGCCAATCCAGATTTGCAGCAAGTGATAGTAAGATCTTGATGGTATTAAATTTACCCACCGTAGCAAAGGTCTCCTGTAATCAATGCCATGGGTCTGAGTAAATCCCTTGGCAACCAAACGTGCCTTTGCGCCTATTTATACTACCAAAACCCATTTGCACCCAATTGTTCTTTTGCCACTTGGTAACTTAGTTAACTCCTAAGTGTTATTCTTCTCAAGAGCAGTTAATTCTTCTATTATAGCATCTCTCCATCTAGGATCATTCATGGCTTCTTGAAAAGTATCAGGTACTTGTTCTTGGGAAATACTAGCAACAAAGGACTTCAAACAAGGAGACAAATTAGCATAAGAAATATGCTTGCTTGGATGCTAAGTGCAAGCTCTCTTTTCTTTCCACAGAGCTATTGGCAAGTTTGAATCTTTAGGATCTGTACTTGGTTCAGAATTTTGGCCATGCCTTGTAATGGGGTGATCTAAATCTTGATTGCACTGCTGTTCCTTGCCTTTGTTTCTTCTTGTATACACTCTGATTTCTTCACGGTCATTCCTCTGCTCAGCTGTATCATCATGGTTAGTGATATTTTCAGGTTTAGTGGGTTATGTTTTAGGGTCAGATTCGAGTTCAAGTTCAGGTAGGCTTTTTCCTGTTTCTGTGGCATGGAGGTTCTGGTCTGTAATGGGAGGTACTGCAAGTTTGGTGGTCTGAATATAATCATGGGAGTAGGGCTGTTGTGATGTATGAGGTGTAATAGAGATTCCAGAGTCTGTGTCAGTAAAAAATGGTTCACAATCACTGTTACAAATCTCCCCCCTAAGTGGTTGATTTGGAGAAAAATGGTTGAGATTCAAAGAATTTTGCATCCATGGTAATATACCTCTTTTGAGTGTCAGGAGAGTAACATGTATAACCCTTTTGAGTAGAGAAGTACCCAAGAAAGACACATTTGATAGCTCTAGGATCTAATTTTCCCCCTTTCGAAGTATGAACAAAGACAACACATCCAAAGATCTTTTGAGGAATAACTAATACAGGAGGAGAACCAGGATAGAATTCCTGGAGTTTTTGGATAGGAGTCTGAAATTGCAAGGTTTTGGAAGGCATTCTGTTTATAAGATAGGTTGAGGTTAAAACCGCATCCCCGCAAAAAAGTTTTGGAACATTGTGAGTAAGCATGGGAATCCTAGCAACTTCAAGGTGTCTATTCTTACGCTCAAAACACCATTTTGCTGTGGTGTTTCACACGTGGTATGATGGTGTATTTCATGACTGTCTAGGTAGTTTTTGAGATTAGCATTGACATATTCTCTACCATTATCACTCCTTAAAACTTTTATAGAGGTATGAAACTGGTTTTTGATAAACATGTGGAAATTTTTGAAAATTTGTGGAACCTCAAATTTTTCACGCATAAGAAACACCCAGGTGAGACGACTATGGTCATCAATAAACATTAAGAACCACCTAGCTTTAGATGAAGTTTGGACCTTGGAAGGACCCCATACATCACTATGAATAAGTGTGAAGGGTTGTGTAGGCTTATATGGAGAGGGTAAATAACTGTTTTTGGTAAGTTTAGCAAGCTGACAAACATCACATTGAAAGGAAAAATCACTTTTATTGCTAAAAAAATGAGGAAACATAAATTTCATATAGCTAAGGCTAGGACGACCTAATCTATAGTGCCACGAGGCTACATCATTATTGGAAATAGTTATAGTTGCTGCATATTCTTCTTTATTTTGGATGTTTTCCACCTTTGACCCTTCCAAATAATAAGGACCTCCCCATTCTTTAGCACTGCCAATCTTCCTTCCCAAGTCCAAATCCTGAAAATACAATATTCATCAAAAAAGTTAATGCTGCAACTCAATTGCCTTACAGTTCTTTTAACAGAAAGAAGATGGCATTCAATCTCAGGGACATATAGCACATCTTTAATAATTACATTGCTAGAAATTCTAACAGTCCCAATCCATTGGCAACTTTAACATAGGAATGCTTATAATAAATCTGTAATTCAACAAACAATTCTTTGAACCCAGAAATATGATCGGTGCCACCCAAATCTACCACTCAAATTTTTTTTGTTTGTATCATGGTATTGAGGGCAATTGTAAGACAAATACCTACATGGGCAAGAGTAACAATAGGAGTATTTTTCTCACTCTGTAATGGTTGTCCATCGTGTTTGTCTAAAACTTTCTTTAAGAAAGCTAATTCTTCCTTGTTTAGATAAGCCCCCTCACCTTCGGTTCCTGCTACCATTGCTTTGCTTTCTGGTTTGATTTTCTGGCGATTATTGGGTGGCTTGCCATGAATTTTCTAGCATTTATCTCAAGTATAATCACTTTTGTTGCAGTGATCACAGAATTTTGATGATTTCTTGCCCTTAGATTCCGCATTCTGACTCCCTTTTACTACCATGGTAACTTTCAGTAATTTGGATTGGTGCTTTAGACAAGCCTCCAATATTTTGTATCAAATCCCTTTTGACTCACTTCGCACTTGACCATATTAAATGCCTCTTCTAGAGATGGCAATGGTGGGGTGTTCATAATAATTCTTCTGACTTCATCAAAGCGATCACTCAACCCCACCAAGAACTTATATGTCCTTTCCCGATCGATGTACTGCCTGAAATATTGTGCATCTTCATGACACTTCCATGGGTGAACTTCATATAGGTCTATTTGCTGCCAGATTTTGTTCAGCGAACTGAAATACAGCATGGCTGATTTTCCGCCTTGCTTCAAATCTTGAAGGGACTGCTTTAATTGATATACAACTGCTATGTTCTCCTTGACAGCATATAATTTCCTTGCAGATTCCCAAATTTGACAGGCAGAAGTAGAAAGCAAATAATTTTCACTGACCTCTAAAGTCATAGAATTGACCAACCATGTCATAACTGTATTATTGTCGCTAACCCACTTTTCATAGGTAGGATCTCCTTGTGCTGGGGGGTTAGTCTCAATCAAAACCTTCTCTTTTCCTCTTCCACGGACAAACATCAAGACATTCCAGGACCATTGAAGCCAATTGTTCCCATTGAGCTTGTGTGAAATAAGGGTTTGTGGGAGAGAATCCAGTGCAATCTCCATCACTGAAGATACCATAGGTGTTGTCGCACCATGATTCCCTTGCTGTGTCCAACCATGCTTCTTTGTTGCCCATGAAGAATTGCATCCCTAAAAGACATCCCTAACGTTCTCACTCTGATACCATATAAGCGCAGTAATTGAAAGGAACGCTACAATTTTTATTCACTTATGCTATTCGGTTTTTATAGAGCTAGGTTTAGCCACAGAGTCTTAGCTAAATCCTAGTAGTTAGATACAAAATAAAATTCAAATTAAATAAAATCTTCCTGATCCTAAAAGGATATTATTCTGATATAAAAAGATAAATATCTAAACAAATATCTAATAAAGATATGAAGATAAATGTAAGTCGATAAATGGGCTTTAAGCCCAAGGGAAGATTAGGGCTTTTCACCCGCAAGAAGTATCAATGATTTAGATATAGTTCTCTCTTATCCTCTGCTTAATTTAATGTTTAGTGTCAGGAGATCAGGTTACCATTGCCTAGGGGATACATTATTTGTCTTGTCTTTTATCTTATTTTTCATTGTTTATTATATAATAGTTTAAATTTGGAAAATGGGGTGCGAAAGTGAAAAATCCTTCCTTGTCACCAAGTCCCCTTTTAAACTAAACCATGAAAATCAATGCCTCTTGGAAAGCATAGATTAAATTCCTTCTACTTTTTCATTTCCTTATTGACCTGACTCATTATGCAGTTTGCAGATAAAATTGCTTCGATGCTGCCTTCAAAATATTCCCAGCTTGGGTGAGCTACAAACCATTGTGATAATTTTTTGTTTTAAAAGCTGACTTTATCATTTATTCTGTGTAAGTGAAAATAAAAAAAGTTGCCTTCTGTGCATGCTGATAGTTAAGGAGGTTGAGGCCTTAAAGGAATTGTCCACCGGTTTCACAAACACACACTCACAAATCATTTCTGCTTTAATTATTGAGAAAAGCTCCCAGAGAAATTGATATTTTATTCATATTAGGGTTCAACAATATAAAGAGGAGAGGATGCCACAATAGAGAGGCAACTCAATCCTGAAATAAATGCAGCAAATTTTCTGGGAGTAAATGGCAGAAAATATTAAGAAATAATAATCAGATCTTGTCCCTAATGAAAGAGAATAAAATCTGTAAAAGTAAAATATGGTCATTAAGACTAAGCTTTACGGCCGAGATTCTCCAACAATTATCAATTCAGTAAACTATTGAAAACCCAAATGACTTTTTTCACTGTATTATCTGTTAATGAATTTCGCATATTTTTTCAGTTGTTTTACTTATCATGCTTGGTATGTATCTTTTGTTCTTGCTGGTATAGTTCAATCAATTATGCAGCTTGTTGTGCTGAAACTTTATTGCTTTCCAATTTACTGGAAATAATTTGTGTTCTCAACTTCCTGAGCAGAAGAAGGAATGATGGGTTGTTAGCTTTTGTGGAGAACTTTGTAAAGGACCACTTTTTACCTACTATGTTCGTGGACTACAGAAAATGCGTACAGCAAGCCATATCAAGCAAGTTTTACTAACTATTGAGATCCTTTCTGTTGATATTATTTTAGCTTGGCAACTAGTGTTCTCATTTTTCCATCTCATATCTTGAAATATCTCAGTCATACCATGTTATTTTTGCATTCAAAGACCAAGGAAGTTAGCTTTAGCCCTTATGTGTTAACTGTTGGTTTTCTAAAAGGGGAAGGCTTTTTTTCAATTGAAAGTCTTGATGATAACTATCTTACTGTGAGTGTGAGTTTTTATGAGTAAATTATATCTAGCACGGGCCTTCAGATCGGCACAGACGTGCAAAGTTTTCATACTATTCTTATGTTTACATATCCACAAGTTGCTGGAGTGCAGTTTAGACGGCTGTTGCTCATGGTTGCTGTGTTCTTGATATTTGATATTACAAATCAATCATAATAAATATGAAGCTATAGAAGTTGCAAATAACTCTACATGATGGCATAGGCTATTAGGGTTATCATTGATATATTTTTCTAATTCTTTCTGCATGTGAGTTTTAAAAGCACTTTTCATTTTAGTTCTGGTTGAGGGAATAATAGATGTCCTTGGATAGTTTTTTTTTTTTTTTTGACTCTATCATAGATTTGTCGAAATATTTGATATTTGCGTATAATCTTTTAGGTCCAGCTGCATTTCGTCCAAGAGCACATTTGATTACTACATACACTCCATCAATTGGGAAAGGCCGACCTGTTTTACAAGGACTATTGGCTATAGATTTCCTGACAAAGGAGGCAAGTTTTAACTTTATTTTGAATAAGGCACATCATATTTTCATTTTATATTCCCTTATTATATTCTGGAAGGTATGAAGATTGAGTTCATGAGATTTTTGCTTCTTTTTATTGGGTCTGCCTGTAATTAAATTACATCTTTAGGTGGAGCATCTGGAACTGTGGATGTTTTTTCCTTCTAGATTATGACATTCTAATTTTATGTAGGTGCTTGGTTGGGCACAAGCAATGCCCAAATTTGCTAGTGACCTTGTGAAGTATGTGCAAACTTTCTTGGAGCGAACTTATGAGAGATGTCGAACTTCATACATGGAGGTATCTTTCCTTTCTTTTTCTGAATAAAAAATATTCAGTAGAAATTGTAGAGAGAGTAGAGTGAGATAATTGAATTACTTGCTTTCATTCGCATGAATATGCCTGCTTATGTACGTAAGGAGCCTCTGGCATTAATTATATAATAATTCTATCATTATGGCTTATTCCTATAATCAAGCTAATACTAATTACAAAATATCTATATTAAAGTCAGAATAATCTCTCCCACTCTTCTTCAAGTGAGCATAGATATTAATCATGTGCAACTTGTCACAAATATAATCAACTTGAGGTCCATTCAATGCTTTAGTGAAAATGTCCCCTACTTGATTTCCAGTCTTGACATATCCCATAGAGATGACTTTCTCTTGAATCTTTTCTCTAACAAAATGGCAGTCAATTTAAATATGCTGGGTTTGTTCATGTAACTTGGGTTGGAGGCAATCTTGTTTGTCACATCATAGCTTTGCAAGTAATAAAATTTTAAGACCAATCTCGCTTAGCGACTGATATATCCACACAACCTCATAAACAAAGTGTGCCATAGCTCTATATTCTGATTCTGCACTTGATTGAGACACTACATTCTGTTTCTTACTTCTCCATGATATCAAGTTTCCTCCCACAGAAACATAGTATCTTGTGGTAGACCTTCTATTAATCTTGGATCCTGCCCAGTCTGTTATTTTGGTAATGTACTATTAAGCCAGCTATTTCTTACTTGCATTGCTAATAAAGCTAACTTCTAGCTTGTAATCTATTTCTGTCATTGGATGATAAAAACATTGATGTCTCGTATTCTGAATTCTTTTATTCGTACAAATTTTCCTTACAGCTTTGACAATGATTTTTCAGGCAGTCCTTGAGAAGCAGAGTTATATGCTTATTGGGAGGCATGATGTTGAGAAACTGATGAGGATTGACTCCTCAAGTGCATATTTGCCAAATCCGCTTGATCAGTTTGACATGGAAAATAATTTGTCTGATGCTGAAACTATTGAGGTTGAATCAGAGCTAAGTGATTTACTACTGAATTTGCGTCCTATTAAGCAGGTTTGTATAAATCTTTTCTACTCATTGGTTTTGTGTGTTTTGGCTGAAAAGTCACAGTTCGGTGTTCCCTGACTCTATGTATGCCATGAAATTAGGGTACAAAGGCAAGTCAATTAAATGCCTAACTCAAACCCAACTGAAAAGGAAACAAATGAAGTCAAAAAACATTGTAAAACAACCAACTAAATTAAAGCAACAACTAATAAAAAAAACAGAATAAAAACACGTGACTGGCTAGTCAAATATGCATGACAACCAACGCTCCCTCCAAGCTGGGGTGTAGAGATTATGCATTTCCAGCTTGCTAGTCAGATTCCCAACTTTAACTCCTGGCACATCTTTGTTCAATGGGGTCTCCTACTTGAAATTAGCAGGTTTGTGAAGAAGTTCAAAAATCTCATTTTCTAGCTTTTCTTTGATGAAGTTCTTGTTAAGCTCCAGTTTACATGCTTCGTTCTGCCATGATATTCTAAGTTCTTTATGTTGATTTTGACCATGTGATCACATAATACTTTCATAGGTGCTTCAATAGGAATACTTGCTTCACTAGGAAGATGCTTTCCTGGTGTATCTTTAATTACCTTAAGATTTTGACATCAGCAAAGATGTGCTCCTCTATTGGTCTATTCATATACTAGCTAACCTGACTAATTCAGAAATTGACATCTAGCCTAATATGAGACAAGTAGATTAGTTTCCTTACAGGTTTTTTGGAATCTCTTAGTGTCCACAAGTGACATCTAGCCTAATATGACAAAGATGTGCAGAATCTTCTTTGAACCACATCTTATACATAGTTTCAATTGGAGTCTCTGCCAGCTTACAAGCCAGCATGCCAGTCTCTTCCAAAAGATCCAGGGTATATTTTATGTGTGATCACAATTCCCTTTTTAAATTGGTCACTTCCATACATTAGAAATACTTCAGATCACGTAGCTATTTGATTCCAAACTGATTTGCAGGAGTTCATTCTAGCCACCTGATTTTTTCTAAATCACCATTCATTATTATATCATCCACATGGACAGTCAAAACAGCAATTTCACCTTCAGGGGATAAGTTGGTGAACAGGTCATGGAGAAGTTTAATTTTATTGCTTTGCAAAACTGATACAGAAAGGCTGGGAGCAATGACACTTGTATAGAGACCTAGAGAAACTGCTCCAACACACTGAAAAGGAAAATAAAAATACACAAGGCAAGAACGTAACTCCTAACGTCTATAAAAGGAAGAAGGAAAGAAATAAAGGTTTAAATGAGTATTGGACGTGGGAAAGTGTTCTGTAATAAATGAGATTTTATTTGCACCAAATAGAAGATTCTAAATCTGAAAATTATCAGATTTAAAGAATCTTGATTATTTGAAACAAATTCCTCAATTATTATAAAATATTGGGTCAACTTCCAACACTAGATGAATAGAGTGTGATCAGACTGTCTTTGGTTTAATATCCTTTGTGAACTTGTCAAGCCTTGGATAAAACCAAACTTTGTCTGCTACTCAGCTCTCATAGGCTGGAGCATTCCCTGATGGACGGGCTGCATCACCAGTTAGATAACCTTCTATTCCTCTCACCTGAATGAACAACATAACACTAGATGACCACTGCAAATAATTGTCTCCATTGAGCTTATGGCCTTTAATGAAAACAGGGGTGGAATATTAGAAAGTTTGGGTGGCAGAGGATGTGGTGGTGGATGAGGAGTAGGAGAGAAATGACTGGTAATTGAGGGGGCATGGTTTTACTGTGTCTTGGTGGTGAGGCTCTCTTTCAGCCGAACTGGATAGAAGAGAAGTGTGTTACAGAAACGCCCCCTGTTACCATGTGTATTTTGGCTGAGTAGTCAGAGTTCTGTGTTCTCTGACTCTATTAAGGGTACAAAGGCAAATGTGCCTAATGCAGTTCTTTTCTGCTTTTGGTTTATCCCATTGCATGGAAGTGCATGGAAATATAGATGTTAGCATTATTTGTCGGCTTTATTTTCTTTCCCACATGTTTGTTCCATCTGTTATTTGGCTGTTATGGAGAAACTTTTATCACTGAAAAACAAAAGAGACTTTGTTGACAGTTTCTTTACTTCAGGAAAATCTAATCCATGATGATAACAAACTTATTTTGTTGGCATCCCTTAGCGACTCATTGGAGTATGTTGCAGACTCTATTGAAAGGTGAGTTTTCAGTGCGCTGTTCAATCCTGACAACAATGTTCTATCCTGTTCATGCCATGTTTAATGCAAGCATATATGGGCTAGTAGGAAACTCATGATAACTGTGTGCTTATCTTATGCTTTCCCTTCAGGAACTGAGGAGTTGAATTTCAAGTTTGAACTTGAACAAAATAAATATCATACAGGAGCCTGAAATTATTTTGAAAACAGTCTGCTGTTTTTTTTTTTTTTTAATCTCTAGCCCATTGGAGTTAGTTTGTGGGGTTGACTATTTTCTGTAGGGGGAAGTCTGTTGTGCAACTTCTGATAATTGGTCAAGGGCTTTTTGGTGTTTGATTACTCGTATTTGTTTCAGTGGAAAAAAGTTGTAACAGACATAAACATAGATTGGGGGCTTTGGTTGAATTTCTTTTTTCTTTTTTTTTGGCCTCAGACTATCTGTTTCTTTGTCTCAGTGGAATTTTATCAATGCTACAATGTAAGGCTTTGACTTGCTTTTGTTAGTATGTCTTATTCTTCTTAAAGGACTGTGATATCATTTGTCATGGGAGCTTTGTAAAGTTCAGATACTTCATGAAAAAGATCTGTAAAAATTGACGCTGTCTTATACAGTAGAAGAGAGAAATATAACATCACATACTCACGGACATTCCTCTTTTAAGCCTTGTGGGTTGTATTTTTATTGGTACATTGAGTTCTTGTGGGATTTGCAGGCTTGGACAGGCTACACAAAGAGCACCAAATCAAGTTGTAGTGAACGGGAAAAGCAATCCTACTTACACAGACAACACAAAGAATTTGACATCATTTGCTCAAGAGTATAGGAAATTGGCAATTGATTGTCTTAAGGTTTTACGTGTAGAGATGCAGATGGAAACAATATTTCATTTGCAGGTTGGTCTCTTTCAATTTAATTGTCTCTAATTGTCTCCAATTGAACTGAGCTTCACAAATTTGAACAGGGAATGACAAATAGAGAATATTTGGAAGACCAAGATGCTGAAGAACCTGATGACTTCGTCATTTCACTCACTGCACAGGTGTGCCTTTATATTATCTGCTTGTACTTGGAATATTAATGGGTTATTGCTCCCCGTATGTGCAAGACGCTTAAGGAGATTATTATATAAGCCTCAACTATCAATGTAGTGCCAAGAGTCTATATTAGAAGTTGTTGATGGTTTGCAGATGTTTGTGTCATCTACACATTTAATTTCCTATTTTGTGATTTCTGTATTTTGTACTCCCCAAAATTGAAATTGAATTAAATGCTTGCATGTCAATTTATTTCGCATCCTCTGTTTAGCTCTCTAATCTCCCAATTATAATTAGTGTCTAGGGAGAGCTTTTGATGCAACAGGCGGAAATGGAGAAGTCTGCCTGTTAACTGAGTCTATCTGCAGCCAATATATTAAGTCTTGATGTTAATATTCAATTAAGATGAGTCATAAATACATGCTGTTGCATACTAGCTTAAACCTTCATTGGCTTGTTTGTTGAACCGTTCATCTATTAGAAGTTAACTGGAAATCTTTTTCTTTCACAATTGCAAACCTAGTAAATGTAACCAAGTATAACTAGCTTGAATTGAGCTAATAATAGTTAATCCCTTGATGGAAACAATTTTTTATTCCATAACTAAAATCTCATCATCCATGGTAAACAATTAAAGTTGACTAAATTAGCACTTATTGAAGCTTCCTGAACCTAATTTTATTGCATTTAAATGTCTAAAAAATTCTAAGCAATTTTGATTTGGCACATACTGAAATTGACCTTTAACCCCAGTACCAAAACAAAACCAAGCCACTGAAATGATTTGATATTTATGATTACTTTTCTGGATGCTTACTGTATGCATCAAAAGCACTGAAGTGTAAATTATTGGACATAAACATTGAGAGCAGTGAACTGATTAGTGTTAGAAAGTTTAGCTGGTCCAACTATGTTTCATGGTTACACAACTCAAATCAATTTATCTTACTGAACAGTGTAAATTATTGGACATAAACATTAAGAGCAGTGAACTGATTAGTGTTAGAAAGTTTAGCTGGTCCAAATATGTTTCATGGTTACACAACTCAATTTATCTTACTTTTATGGTGTCCTCAGATAACGCAAAGAGATGAGAAAATGGCTCCTTTTGTTTCGAATGCAAAGCGGAATTACATATTTGGTGGAATTTCTAGTATTGCAGCAAATGCATTCCTCAAGGTAAAGATGAGTACATTTTTCTACGACAGTTTTTTTTATTTTTAGTATGTCACAGTTTTGCATTTCTATGTTTGGAGCTGTATTTTCTGTTAAATCATTTGTATTGTTTCCTTTTTATTCCCTGCTAATGAGAGGATGCACTTATTAGGCTTTGGCGGATATGAAGTCTATTAACCTTTTTGGGGTTCAGCAAATATGTCGGGACTCTATTGCTCTAGAACAGGTGACTTATGCGCACATTAGTCTCTCTTAATTATTTTCTCTTCTCTTTTTTTTTTTGGTGGTAGAGTTCTGAATTTCTTGCAGATGGTCTCTCTTTTTCCATAAGTTTGATTCTGTTTTGGATCGAAGATTGGCTCTGTTTGGGTTATTAGAGCTGGTGGCTAGGATGACTGATAACATTTCTCGATCCTGATTTGGATTGTGTGTAAAGGACCAAATTCCAAAACAAAATCTGTTGCTTTTTGATGACTGTGTTTGTGCGTGTCTGAGCCTCCTGAAAAAAAGAAAAAGAAAACAAGCGGACAAGTTTAGGAGCTAGAGCTTACAACAATGGAGTGATAAAAAAAAAAGCAAAGAAAGAAAGAAATGAAATGAAATGCTGATCTAGTGATACTGACATCTATTGCCCATAATAGAAGTAATTCACTCTGAAATTAGCTATTTGTTCAGCTCTGAAAATCTCTTTATAGTTAAGTTCATTTAACTAAATTTTGGACAAGAAAGCAATAGCTGTGTCAATGGATGATAATGCAAGCTTGGGGTATATTACTATAAAACATTGATTGGCCCCTAATAGTCAAGGTATATTTTAGAGGATCCAGGCACGGAGGTTGCATAAAGAGGAAGTCTGTGAGGTGGGAGTTATGTAACTGACTTATTTTGGGCAAATGTGGACCAGGGAATGTTGGAGTTCATGGACTGGGAACATATGTAACTCTGTTACGGTGTTTCTGCCTCAGTTTCGCTGTATTGCGTGTCCACGAGTAGACTATCTCAAGTTGAAGAAAATGGAGGAGAACAGTAATCTGAATGCTCTATTTTATTCAAATTGAATAGAGAAACATTTATTGGGACCATGGCAACATGTTTGTCATTAGAGTCCTGTGATAATAGCAGCTAAAAAGGAAGGGAATGAATTGAAATAAGTAGCAGAAATTAGGATACATTCATATGAAATAAAGTGTTGACTCCATCGCATGAAATTCCATGCCATTATTACTAGCATGAGAATTTGCTTGGTTTCTATCAAGCTCCAAGCAAGAACTTCCTTGCAGTGGTTTGGGGAGTTGAGTCGTCAGTCCTGAATGGGGTGTAATAAAAAAGAATGAGTAGCATTCCCCAAAAGTGGGAATATGGTTTGAGGTGTCTAGAACTGTAGCATATATTCAACATACATTCAAACTTTGTTATACCCTTTCTTCTTTAGAGATCTGGAATTTTCTATTATTGATAGAAACTTATCTTAAGGTTCTTTGGGATTGAGGTTGTACTCTATATGTTGGGATGCCATGAATTTTGTCCCCTTGCTAATTTCTGATGCGAGAATATTGTCTGTTCTCAAGCAGCTTAGTCGTTTCTCTATGTAATTTGTTCTTCATTCCCGCGAGTGATGATAGCCAGGATGAGGGCAAATTAAATTTATTCGAAGAATAGATCAATTAAGTTGTTAAAAGTCAATTACCACTAGAGAGGAAGCTAATTGTTGGGATTTTTCTTAATCTGATGTTGCCATGGATGTTGATAGCCTTTTCATATGCAATATGCCATTTGTGATTACAGGCACTGTCAGCTATACCATCAATTAATAGTGAAGTTGTACAACAGAGATTGGATCAAGTCCGCACCTACTATGAACTTTTAAACATGCCATATGAGGCAAGTCAACTGAACTATTGGCTTCATGTTGTAGCAATTCTTGTCATGCCAATCTTATGTCATTATTATTACTGTTCCTGTTGCAGGCCTTGCTTGCCTTCGTTACAGAACATAAACACTTGTTTACTGCCATTGAGTAAGTTGATACTAACTGTAGTTCTTCTACTTGCCTATCTTTTTCTCTCTTTTTTGTTTTTTAATTTTTTTTAATGGAGCTGGCTTCCTTCAATTATAATGACACTGTTTCTACAGGTATAGTAACCTTCTAAAGGTCCAGGTCCCAGGGAGGGAGATTCCACCTGATGCACAATATCGAGTATCTGAAATTTTATCGCTGTAGCATATGCATTCATTTGTTAATATTCCAGAGTTTGTTTTGGACATGATGGCGTGATGGCATCAAGTGAAATAAACTTCTGATCCCATTTCTCAACAAGTCTGATGCCAAGTGGATGTAGATGTCATTTTTTTCCCAATGAAGCCACAAGTCAACATGGCCACCTAATGTTTAAGAGTTGATTGTGATTTTGCTTCCGATAGTAGTTGTTCCATTGTTTTCCATCATATGTTTGTAATGTAATGTAATTCAATGTGAAATGTCAATTCTTGATGCCTCTGCTTTTATTTTGGCATGTTCAAGCTAATTGTGTTTCCTTCCCATGACTACGTGACATATGTTTAATGAGAAGGGTGTCGATATTTTGTTAAAATGACACACGTATGTGTTGCTATGATGTCATGGTATGGCATTTCTCAGTAAACTTGGTTCATTGTTTAGCTATTTAGTTTGAGCAAAAGTTTTGAGAACATCTTCGTCAACAATATTCCAAGAATGGATTGGGTTTACCTTAGCTTTTTAACATGTTTAATAAATGGACTGGTTCTTCTTAGTGCTTTTTATAATTAGTTCATGACTGGTTATCAGACGATTCACTTGACAATGCGATCGTGTAATGGTGGTGAAGGTGGGCGAGAATGGATTAATATTTGCGTAACTCTATTATATGGTTATTTCACTTACTAAAATGTAGTTTTTTTTTTTTAAAAAAAAACAAGATATAGTTTAACTACCAGTAATCCCTGCACGTACATGCCCCCTTTCTGAAACAGTGAAATCTATTACGATCACGCACCACAATATCTCGATTCTCAATGGCCGATAATAGTTTAAAAGCAGCATGGCAGTCCTCACACATACGAAGGTTCTTCAATATCCTAATTGGCATTCCAGGCGGCAATTTCATCACCCCATATACAAGAGCCAATTTTTCACTATGGCGAAAGAGGAACTTCTCCTTCTCTCTCTCTTCCACATCAAGAAGAACAACTGAAGTATTAGGTATATATCCCTTTAGCTTCATCTTAACAAGTAACTTTTCCCACATTCCAAATATCTCCTCAGCTTGAGGATGACTCTCGTCTCCGGCTACAAACTCATGAGCAACTCCATTGACGGTGATTGAACTCCATCCTGGTGTTTTCTTCACGCCTTGATGTTTCATCAGCTTCCTGATTTTTGCCACTTTCTCCCACTGTCCAGCTTCTGCATAAACATTTGACAAAACAATATAATACCCATCATTAAGAGGATCCAATTCGGAAATGTGTCTGATTGCCTCCTCAGCCAATTGAATGTTCTTATGAACCCTGCATCCACCAAGAAGAGCACCCCAAATGACCCCATTGGGTGCCATAGGCATGTTTAAAATGAACTCATGAGCCTCCTTTAGCTGACCTGCACGACTAAATAAATCAACCATACAACCGCAATGCTCAATTTTAGGTTCTATCCCATAATCTCTAGTCATCATGGTAAAAAACTCACGACCTTTATCTACCAATCCCATGTGACTACAAGCATGAAGTAGTGCAATGAACGTTACATCATTGGGTTTCATTCCTGATCTAATCATTTTACCATATAGTTCCAAAGCCTTCTCTCCTTGTCCGTGCATTGCAAACCCTGCGATCATAGTTGACCATGACACAATAGTTCTTTCTCGCATGGCACGAAAAACTCTAAGACTGCCATCCAAGCACCCACATTTCACGTACATATCAATCAAAGTGTTGGAAACATGGACATTTTCATGAAATCCACTTCGATTTGAGTACTCATGGACCCTTCTGCCTAGATCCAATACACCCAAATCAGCACAAGCTGAAAGAACAGCCACTACTGTCACTTCATTTGGTCTCTGACCTTCACTCTCCATCTCCAAGAATAAGCGAATGGCTTCCTTTGATTTCCCACATTGGACCAACCCAGAAATCATTGATGTCCATGATCTTACATTTCTCTGAGACATCCTAGAAAATAAATCATAAGCCATATTGGCATTCCCCGTCTTGATCCATTGGCTTATCATTATATTATAGGTAACAACATCTCGATGGGGCATTTTGTCGAACAGAAGCTGAGCATCACTCATTGCACCGCACAAGGTGTAAAGAAGAACAATCATGTTCTGCAGAATCACATTACTCTGAAGACCAAGTTTCTCCACATAACCATGAACGATTCTGCCATTGAGAACGTCCAATAAATTCGCACACGCCTTTAGAACAAAAGAACACGAGAAATCGTCTGGCAGAATATCGACCTGACGAAGGCGATAGAAAAGGAAGATGGCATCTTGGGGCGAATCTCCTTCAGCTAAGATCTTGAGACACGAATTCCACATGACAATTTCTGGCTTTCCAAGGGTCTCGAAAATGCGCTGGGCATAAGCAAAACTGGGATTGAGAGCGCAGACGAGGCCAACGCGAGTGAGAGGGAGAGAAGAGAGAGGAGTGTGGGTTTTAATGAGAAGGGCGTGAACTTGTTTGAGCTCAAATGGCGAATTGAAGTCTCTGAGAAGATTGGTTTTGAGAATTTCTGAAAGAGGCGGGTGAAACTCTGTGTAGTGAGGAGGAATTTTGGGAGGAAATGCGGAGTAAATCTGAAGCATCTTTTGTTTGCCAATCGTTGATACAAGGATCGGGTTAGGAATTTAAGCTCAGCTCGAACTGGATGTATCGTAGAAGACTTAAAACAACAGAGAAAAATAGAAGGGCTCGTCAATTGAATAGGAGCCAACAATCTCCTTTTATCAGAAAAAAAATTCTACCCAAGAAATTAAGAACTCAAACCAGTTCCCCGAAGCATGATTACGAAAAAAAATAAAAGCAAAACAGAGATGGTGGCTGGAGAGGAGGTCGGCAACGGTGGACGGGCGAGAGAGATGCGAGAGGCTATGTTTGAACCAAGAACCATACCAAAATGAGAATGGGACGCGTAGATGAAGTGGGTGCGTTATGATTTCTGAAAATGTTGGGGCAATTTATTAGTCAGATTGAATAAAATGATATATTTTGCTTCAAAATTACTCCAATTACTAGCCTAAGTATACACGAGAAAGGGATGATGTTGCTGGTGTATGATGCCCAAAACAGCTTTCTGTCTGTCCCTCAATCTCAATTATGCGCACAGATCTCTCTCCCTCAATGTCGCATAGCTCCAAGATTCACATTGGACTCTCGCATAAACCTAAACTGCATGAATGGAACTTCATCGATCCAGTTGGAAGATTAAAGTCCAATGTGTTACCTATTTGCTATTCTCTCATTTGCCACACATTCCGCCATCAGCCACCTCAGCAAGTTTATGCCACATGGTACTCCTTGATGCAATATATGGAAAAAAGGGGACCAACGTGTTACACGGTAAAAACATCATGGAGTTCGTTAAAAAAAAAAAAATTCAAGTCCAAGGACTAATTTCAAAATCGCCTAAAACTATAGGGGTCAAAACCTTTTTTTCCATTATACGTTTTCCAAATCCCCTGTCATCCATCATTATTAACCATGAATTTAATTGTGCGTCATTAATTGCATGGTAGTATTTTGAGTTGGAGATATTTTTGGTAAGAAAAATTTAATTTGAGACACAAGAGGTTTGTGTATTTTTGAGCAAATTTTAGGTTTATTGTAATATTATTTTTTTGATTGCTAGCAAATTTTGAATTTTCTGTCATATTTTCAATCTCGATAGGACATTGAAAACAACATAATAATATCTTTGAAACTAAACAAATTTATCTGTAACATAATATGTCATAAATAATAAAATTAATTTGCTTCATGAGTAATATGACATAACAAAACTCATCCAAATATTTTATCAATTCTATACTTTTAAATGTGCTACCAATATTATCATTACTCTTTTTCATATGAAAGAAATATTATTCATATAGCTATGAGATATTTGTTACCATTATTTTTTTTTTGTCCAACTCTAGATTAACATATATACAATAGATCTTTAGGAATCAAATCAATTTACTATCATTACGAGAAAATTGGAAATTTGTGACAGATTTTAAAACGGACACATTTTCATCCCAAAATCAAAATCCATCACAAAATTTTTGTGTTAGATTTTGTGGCGAAAATTTCATAAATCTATCACAAATCCTTTATAAAATCCATCTAAAAAAAATTTGTAATGAGCTAAAATGTAGTGCATACAATTCGTTACAAAATCTATCATAAAGTCAAAATCCACTACAAATTTTGCTAATTTCACTGCAAATTTCTGTCACAAATTTCTACTTTTCTTGAAATTTATATGTAGTTCATTAAAATTAGCACATATTAACCAGTAGTATTGGTCCTCATGATAAGCCTTTCAAGGCTTTACTTTGAGGTCACACCTTCAAATGTTGGTAGAAGAAGGAAAAGAATAAAAAAAAAATAGCACATATTATGTTTATATATATATATATATATCTCATTACTTAATATTTTTATTATTTATTAACAAAATGCTTCAATATTACTACTTCTAGACCACATTCAAAGCATAAGACATTGGGTGGTTAAACTTTTCTTCACATTTTTCTTGATATCTATCCATTTGGGGAAAAATCATCACTTCCAATGCATATGTTTTGTAATAATTCCAAAATCCATCCAATAATTGCTAAGAAGATTTAGGAGAAATTAGGATGTTGGTTTTGAATGGTTGAGGCGTTATTTTCTGCTCAACTCGCAAGCATGATAACCATGGTCAATCTCACTAATCTGCAATAATCTCTAATATTGAAAAACATGAAAATTATTATACAAACATAAATATTCTGGTTTTTTTTGTTAATTTCATTAGCGCTAAGAGAAGAGCTGAGCTTGTGTGCCTTGTTCAGGCAAAGTTGGGCTCAATGCAATGAAAATTGGTCAATGAGAAACTATATATTTCTTAATTCGTAATTTTTAATTATTTGAATTTTCATAACCTTGTATCATTTCTCATTTTCAAAGATTGAGATATTTGGAGGACAAAATTTCTAAAGATGGCAAGGTCTTCTCTCCACTCTGGACATGCATGGCGTTGCTAGTGCTCTCTCTCTCTCTCTCTCTAATTTCAAAACTTGAAAAGAACTCCATGATGGATCCTACGGTATTCCTTTCCTTGTAATTTTGCAAATCACTGTTCACATGCATTATCATTTTCATTTGATCAATATCCTGTAGTTGGAATTTTCTCACAATAGATTTTAGACATTACAATATTTTCATTTGATCAATATCCTGTAGTTGGAATTAAAAAAAAAAAAGGTGAACCAAGTAAGCTCACTGTTCTTTAGTATCGCAGGGTAAAGAGGTCTCCCTCATTAAAGTAGCTCATGAAATTGAAAAGCTATTTCACTCCCCCATATTATATGAGCATTGTAACATAAAGAATTATCCGATGTGGTAATTGGCAATTCAGTTCCATAAACGAACGGAAAAGAGAAAATGGATTATGGCTCGCTCCACTCTTTTGACCAATTTACTGCTATACATCAACATCAAACAGGATTTTATGAATTGACGTTTCACTTGAACCATAGTGTTTCATAGGTTGGCGTTCTCTTTGCAAACTACACAGGGAGGTTGGAAATTTAGTCAAACAAGCCTTCCAGGTTAAATATGATTTTTTTTTTTTTTGGATATACCACAAATATGAATGTTGTGAATGAAACAAAACGATTTTGGATAAGGCTAGTGTGATTTTGAGTGTGAAGAATTAAGCACATAAAGAATGGGTGATACTATAAAGAACATAAAAGAACAGAAATACTCTCCCCTTTCTTTTATATAAAATTATTTTAATTAATTTATATGAATTAAAGATGAAAATTAAAGTTAATTAATTATATCAATTTTTTTAAAAATTATAATATTTTTTTAAAATTACATTTATTTAATCACTTTCTCTCTCCTTTTGAGATACATTAAAATAAAATTTTTTTATAAATATTATTTCATATACTATAAATAATATTATATTTAAAATAAAAATAAAATATCTAATATTTAGTCAGGAAGAAAATACTATATTTCAATCATAAGAGCATTATATGAAGAAACTTTTTAAAAAGTTTGGTCATTTTGATGACAGCCTATTGGTACGATCATTATGATCCTGACACACAATTAAAAATGAAAAAAAAAGGGCGACCCTATTAATTGCTCAATCTGAATATGTACCTATTGTTACTTAATAGGAGTTTGTTGCATTTTATGAGTAACTATTTTTTCTCTTTGGCAGGAATGGAATATATGAAATGTGAACAAGGAGATTGTTAGTATTCACATGAGAAAAACTCCTTGAAAATGAGTTTTTGGTCACGCGTGCTAGTTTTTATGGAAAAAGGTGATACAGTAAATTATATGCCGGTAATAATCAAGAGGAGTGGGATATCACCTTTTCAGAGTGCCCAAAAACCCTTTAAAGATATGAAGTTGGAGTCCTTGAAGACTGCTATGGAAGCCAATGTCAGAGAGATATATTCCAAATGGAGGCCACCTGAGA
This sequence comes from Adenanthera pavonina, assembly GCA_026686845.1. Lineage (NCBI taxonomy): Eukaryota > Viridiplantae > Streptophyta > Magnoliopsida > Fabales > Fabaceae > Adenanthera > Adenanthera pavonina. The sequence goes on along the minus strand of JAIVEN010000001.1, from coordinate 42,005,175 downwards.
GATCATGGGTCCGAATGGATACTGATGGTTTCATGGATAGCCAAGGTGAAGCAACGATAGGACGTGTGGTTAGAGACTACAATGGGAATTGAATGATGGATTTCAATGGAAAGTTTGGAGCTATGCCTAGCACTGTCGCAGAACTTTGGGCAATTCTTAAGGGTATCAAACTCTGTTGGGATAATGGCTTCAAAAAAATTCTAATTTGCAGTGATTCTATAGAGGCAGTTAATCTTATTAATAAGGGTGTCTCTAATAATCATTCTTGGAGGGGTATTATTACCAATATAAAGGAGCTTATCATAAGAGATTAGACTATCAAGATTGATCATGTGTTTAGAGAAGCTAACGAATGTGCCATTTGTCTTGTACATGCTTGTGTGTGGTACCAACAGCGAGTTTGTGCTATTCTGACATCCGTCGGTTGATTGTAGGTAGTTTTTAGATTTCGATAGAGGGGAGGAGAATTGTTCTTCTTATCATATTGCCCTCTCTACTTACGGATAGTCCCTATTTTCTTTTCTTCAAAAAAAAAGTTTGTTGCGTTTGATGAACTTTACCAAACCTAATATAGCATATGTTAGTTGACTAAAATGTTATAGCATGGTTATCTTTGTCAACATATTCATGCATCAAAACAATATAGTGAGTAAAATATCATTCCCATGAGAACTTGATTTCCAAACATAATTAAATATTAATTATCATACTTTCACTTAATTTGAGTGGCATAAATAACTAAATATTGAAAGAAAAAATAAACTAACACAACTAAGATTAAATATTAGTAGTGAATCTGAAACAAGGGAAATAACTTAGAATTATTGTTGCTAAAATTACTTCAAATTAAAGCATGCGAATTACCCACTTTAAATTAATTGCTTATAATGATTTATAGTGCTAGTCTTTGATTCAATTTTATCTTAAAGTATCTCTTAATGTGAAAGAGACTTTTTAATTGATTCACTCACAATATTTGCAAGATTAATTAATTAGCGTAATTAATAATTGTAACACCATAAATTTATGAACAGAAAATAACATCATTACAATTAAATTGTTATGAAACTAAGGAAAATATAAACAACTTAATAGGAGTAAGAAAGGAATGTCAAGAGGAGAAATAACAAGAGAAATGTAGAGGGGAGAAATAGGAAAAAGTGCATCATATTCATTTCAATGCTACAAATATGTGGAACATGCTCTTTATTTATAAGGCTTCAGCCAATTCAAGAGTTATAATTACATAAAGAAAAGAATTAATTTACATTATCATATTCATTTCAATGCTATAAGTATTTGGAATATGCTCTTTATTTATAAGGCTCCAACCAATTCAAGAGTTATAATTACATAAAAAAAAGAATTAATTTACATTATTCTAACATGGAATAACCTTTGAAGGTCTTATGTATCAATCATAAAGAAATTCATATAATAAGCCATTGATTTATGGGTTATAAAGTTTTAAGTGTAGAATTTCAAATGACAACTTTTGGGAAAAGTTATCGACATCCACATATTATAAAATTTCAAAACAACATATAAGCAACTGGACCTTTTTTTTAGCCAATAGAGCTGGACTTACTAATAGGAATGTTCTTTAATTTGCTTTGAATACTGCATGAAATTAAATTAATTGAATCTCACTCGTCTTTTTCCTCTTTCTTTTTTTTTTTGTGCCAACAAACCAGGGATGGAGCTAGGATAAATAGGATGGAGGTAACCTTTTGGAAAAAAAAATATTTTATGTACATTGTAAGGGGACAATAAAAATATATTGTTTTAATATATTTTTATATATAATCTTATATTGATCTAAAATATAAACTCTAAGAAATTATATTTTTCCATGTATGTTTGACACACTTAACTAATCTTAAAAATTTTATCTGTAAATTAAATAATAAAAAATAAATCTATATTCATATAATTGATCAATTTTTATAATAACTGATATCTTTTATTTCAAAAAATTTAATATAAAATTAACAAGTATATATATAGAAATTGAACATCACTCTTTAATATAAAAATATTTTGATAAACTAATGAAATATATATAGTATTTCTATTTAATATATATATTATGGGGAGTGTTGGAGTATTGTTGTTTTCTTCTTTTTTTTTTTTAATGAAGAATAAATAAGAAGTTGAACCTAATTAAATTTTGGGGAGGCCAAACATATATGATCTCTAGATAATATACAAAAATTTGGTAAATATATATAATATAAAGTAAAAATAAAAAACTTGGGGACCATGGCTCCCCATGGCCCCCTCGATCCCTGCGACAAACCTTACTCTTCTATTGATGTGGAGTGATTATCTCCACACTAATAATATAGCATAAGACATCTGTCTAATATAAGAATTAGTTAAAAATTATTATCCTTATTTAATGAGTATTTATATACTAGTATATATTATCCATCTCCCAATTTTTTTCAAAAGTTGCCGACCAAAAGGAAAACTTTTTCAAAAGTGCCCGCTGTTTTTTTGGTAAGCTGCGTCTTTGTTACGCTGTTATGTTAAAAACCAGTCTTCCTCTTTTTTTTTTTTGAAAGAAAACAGAAAAACCATTCTTTCTTCAAGGCAAACCTGAAGCTTCTTAAATTCAGATCGATCACGGTTAGTGGTGTTTAATTATATCTCATTAATTTAGTGGAAGCACTGATAAATTTTTTCCATCTGATATATATACGGAGCTTTTTTTTGCCTAGCATGTCTGCTAAAAGTATGGTAAATTTGTTGATTTTGATAAAAACCTGGTAATTATCTTGTCGTAGTACCAGTAGCGATGGTGACCAACTCTCATGAAATAGCCTCAAACGACAACACTTTTTGGGGTTAATTATATGCCTCAGGAAAAAAGGGGACAATGCCTTCTATATATTATGACTTCGTTCTCTGTTTTAGGAAAGTGGCATTGTTTGTTCATCAAAATTGTCAAGCAAGTCTGTGATCATCCAATGGCTACGTATATTCTCTCTTCTAGTTATTCAGCTAGCTACTTGATCAAATTTTGTAAAATCATATTAAAAACTACCCAACTTCCTGAAATGTTACAAACTAGTCCTTTTTTTTCTTGGTCAACGACCAACTAGTCCTTCATTATATTTCGCCCAAGTTGTTGGGGGAATGCATGATACACACACACACACACACACACATATGTACATGAACATCGGGTCAAATATATAAGGTGCTTACTTAGTTACCGTATCATCGATCATCAATGGTGTTTCTCTATCACAAAATCCAAAGGTTATTCTTATACCATTATTACACACGACCATTTTAAGGTCATTGACTATAAAAGTAGCAAATGCTTGTTGCTTAAACAATTGCAAATAAAGCAGAATAAAAAATCATCCAAAGATCTTAATTAACATTATAATTAGTTATAGGGACTTATTTTTTTGGTAAGTACTGAGGGTATCCCAACTAATAATTCTTTTGATATGAGACATAGAGATATTCACAGTTAAGAATCAAATTCTAGACAGCATGTTTAAGGGATACAACCATCTGCCAACTGTACTAAAATCTTGTTGATTAGTCATAGACACTTTATTTACTAGAATTACTAGCGAGGCAAGAAATTAGTGATGGACATTTCATTGACGGAGCAAAGTGTGGAGTTGCTGGTATGGTGACCTGAACCGGATTCAATTGCTCCAACAATTTGTGGTCTCATTCGACCATGCATGAAGAATGCTGGTTCTTTAGGATATGGCAATTCAATTGAATCATTATTAAGATATGAAACAACTGTACTCATTGGAGGCCTCGCTTCGGGATTTTCTTGAACACACAGTAAACCAATATGAATGCATTTAATCACTTCACTGTGTGAACCAACTTCTGTCACACTTGAATCCACTACCTCCAACAAGTTTGCATCCCTCCATTGCTTCCAAACCTACGACAATTAATTACGTTAAATTAAATGTGAAAAGCATTGCACTTCTTAAATTAGTTTTTACGTTGGTCAAGATTCTTTTGAAGACAGAAATATGGTTTGAGCAATATTATTGAAATGAAGAAATAATCAATACTCACATAATCTAGGAGGCCATTAACATATTGCGAATCATAACTAGTGGCATTCTTCCTTCCACTAATTATTTCTAAGACTACGACTCCGAAACTAAAAATATCAGACTTTTCAGAAAATTGTCCATGCATTACATATTCAGGAGACATATAACCACGGCATAAAAAGTATTAATCAATCCTCTTTTTTTTTACTCATCAATAAAAAAATAATAAATGAAAAAGGTGAAAAAATTATGACTTACAATGTTCCAACAACTCTATTTGTACTTCCTTGGATTTCACCAATACCAACCATTTTAGCCATACCAAAATCCGATATTTTTGGATTCATGTCGCTATCTAGCAAAATATTACTAGGTTTAAGATCACGATGTATTATTTTAAGATGAGAATATTTGTGAAGATAAAGAATTCCTTGAGCAATTCCTTCTATAATGTTATAACGTGTTGGCCAATTTAATACATTTCTCTTTTGAATACCTGTGTACAAATACACAAAATGAGTTATACAAAAGGGAAGTAAGTGTAAGCAATAATGGTGATATGAGATAACTAGACATTGCAAATTAATTACAGGACATCAAAGTAATAAAATGCATGAGAAATTATAGATCACAACTAAAACTTTGATAAATGGTTTGATAGAGACTTACCAAATAAAAAGTAATCCAAACTCTTATTGGATACGTATTCATAAATGAGTATTTTCTCTTGCTCTTCTAGACAAAATCCCAATAGAGTTACTAAATTTCTATGTTGAAGTTTAGCTATTAATAAGATTTCATTTTTGAATTCCATTGCACCTTGCCCAGAACTTTGTGAGAGTCTTTTTATAGCTATTTCTCGTCCATCAAAAAGAATTCCCTGAAAACGTAATTCGTTAGATCATAAACAAAGTGTTATGATAGTAACCATAATATGTATTAATGTCTGTTCTCAATATTTGTCACCTTGTAAACTTCTCCAAATCCACCCTTTCCAATTCTGTTCTTGTGGGAAAACTTATTTGTAGCAACTTCAATTGTGGCAAGACTGAATTGCAAGGACTCCAAAGCGGTGCTTTCAATTCCAACTAAATCAGTTTGCCAAGTTTAAGGTAAGTAAGATCCTTTTCCTTCCATTTCTAATTTTAGAACCTACAGAGTTTCCCTAATTTAAGCATTACTTACAGTTTTCTCTGAGAACCTCTTTGTAACTCTTCCTCTTTCTTTTCCGCAAGAAGCAGCACACCAAACAAAAGAGAATCCCCAAAGCAACAATGGGAACGACAACCACAATAATCTTTTTCAATTGGCTATTTTCGTGATTTCCTGCGCAAGCACGGTCATGTACTATAAACGCATATCTCTAACACATGTAATGCCACGAAAAGTAACGATGAGATTTTTGGATATAGGGATCGATTGGTTAAAAATCAAGTTGTGCGAACTGCGTGTGTTGAAGAATAATTTTGAGATCTTTCCAGACTAGGAATTGATTGTTTTGTGCAATCAATTAATGAAGGAGAAAATATATAATTGTGAGTATATATAAATATATATATATATATATACCTGAAGGAGGAGGTGGGGCTGCTGGTTGTGGGGGTGTCGCCGTTGTTCTGTATGAATGAAGACCATAATTTACATTACATTTTGGAAACATAACCGAAGCGTTTCTTACCCCTTCACAGCAGGTTGGGAGAAACACAATGGCGTTTTGTAGACACTGATCACACTGAGAAGTAGATAGGTCGGGATAGCACTGCACGCTGGTGTACAACGTTTCTGAAGATGTCAGGTCCAGTTTTTGCGGAGGAGCGAACTTATTTCCCCCTGGGGAAATAGCTATTGCGATCGAAGATTTCAACATATTCATCAACACCTGATCCACTAGACTCTGTTCGGCGCTATCTATGCTTCTGCTATCCGGCAAGCTCACATAAGGGACGCTGCTATCCAAGGATTCATTGGAGTAACGAAGCAGACACACATCGTACCAGATTATGGACCCTGTTCGGTTTGGACATAGGCGTCTTATCTCCTTGGCTGCGGTGGCCACGCACTCTTGGCATTGGGCGGAGGGGACCGGGACGGGGACGTTGCGGCAGTAGAAAAGTCCGTTGACGGTGTCTGGGGTTCCATCAGCCACGATGGCATGGTGGAAAACGCCATAGAGGGAGGCGCTAGAGTTAAGATTAGAGAGAAGCACGTCTAAATTGGCTTCGAATCTGCTGTTGGATTGGAAAAGGATTCCGTTTGTACAGTTATGATGGATTAAAACGGGAGCAGCTTCGCTTGAAAAGCACAGAAATCCCAAGAGAGAAACAAGTATGATATGGTTAGCAGAGGATTTGATGATGGACATCTTTGTGGACAGTTTTTCTCGACGTCCACCATTGCAGTCTAGAAATTCTAGCTAATAGATAATGGGAAACTACTTGTGGTTGTATTTTTCTTTTCTCTAGTCAACTCCCTGCTTGAGCTTGAGACAGGTCAAGCAAGCAAATTTTTTTGACCTTTCTTAAGCGGGGTAGATATGATAACTTTTTTCTAGATGATTATTATACGAGTATTCACAGAAATATTGAAGCACCAGAGAGAGAAGTTGAAATTTTTGTCCGTGATTCCACAGGAGACGAAGGACGTGCTAGTCAACAATTTGAAGGAAGAATATAGTAAATTAGTGTAATATATTAGTCCAAATAAGTGATGGAAGCGATGGCGATGGAATTGAAAATTAACGTTAAGGATTGTGTTCTATAAGAGCAATTCGTAGTCAATTTTAATACACAGTTTCTACTTTTATAATACATAAAGACCTTCCCTAAAAAATATCTGATATTTTTATTTACAATATAACTAGACTCTTTTACGATTATAAAGAAAATAATCGAGCATAGATTACTTGAGTTTGAAAGGTCCCATTAATCAAATTGTATCCGTTGGTCGTGAATCAAATTTTATCAGTTGGGACACAAAGGAGATATCATAAATCGAATTTTTAAATTTGATCCGTTGGGACACATGTGTATATATATATATATGACTATCACTATTGTTCTTTGCTCAGACAAGCCAGGGTCTCTTCAATGGTTTCTCTCATTCTTCTCTGTCTCGTTCTTCCCTCTAATTCTGCGTCTAATTCCTTTCCGCTCCATCATCTTTCCTTCCTCGAATTCTTTTCATAATCTCCATCCTTTTCATAGAACTACTAAATTTTCCGTAGGTTCAAATTTACATTTTGTTTTTCGGTGTTGAATAGAAACCAGAGGAACATAAAATGTAGGAGACCTAAAAAAAAAACAAACCGCTGAGTCTTAGAGGAAGCCAAACAACCCGAAAAGCAAACTGAAGAGAAAAGTCATGAGAAAAAATCTGATTCATATGTATTTTTGGGTACGGTGTTGAAGAAGTGATCACAGATTGCAATAGTCGCGAGGTGGCCATTGAAGGAGAGAAAGCAAATCGAGTAAAGGTTCCAAGGAGAGTGCAGAGGAAAGGAAGAGACAGAGACATATTCAACTTATTTCTCCGATTCTTAAACCACCTATGGAAGGAGGAGAAAAAAATAGAGGAGAGAGACGCATATAGAGAATGAAGGGTGCGTTACGTGTTTTCTCCGATTCTAATCTGATATTCATGCCATTCTAGTTTTCTTTACCGTTTAATTCACATTTTTGTCCTTCAAATTCAATTAGTATAACGACTCTGACTTTTTCTATTTTCCTACTGTGTTGGATCATAGTCCAAGTTGTTAATTCTTAATCGGCTCATGTTCTAGAAATGGTTTCTGATAACTGAATGTACTGATGCCACCCTCACTGAATTTAGTTTTAGGATTCTTAGAAAAATGAGTTACTTGCTAGCATGATGATGTGCAGTGCTTTTGACCTTTGGATTGTTTGACATATTTTACTGATAACTGTTAGCTTATAATAATAATAATTTATTTTTCTTCTCGTTTTTTCTTCAGCAAGGAGTGGGATTGAATTTTATCACTGTCTGATTCTATTTTTCCCTTTCTCATTTCACAATTGGCAAACTATCATGTAGATTCTATGTACAAATTGAATTTTGGGTCTTGTAGTGTAGATTCTTGTGTAGCATGGACAGTATATGATATATATTCCAGTGTCCCTAAGTCTTTTCATGTTTTGTAAAGTCAAGGCTGCTTAAACTTAGAATCTAATCACTGTATAGAACTTCGTTTTAGCATAGATGTTGTATTCAAACACTACGTATTTTGTTATGATGAGTTGTTCATATACTATCCTGTTGTATATCCATTGATAGGATTCTTGCTTCTTAGGTTGTCCATGAATTGTTATTATTCAAGCACTTTTTGGTATTTCATCTTTTTCAAATATAGACCTATTGAACTTGTTCAAATCATGGCTATATATGATGGTCATTTAGATCGAGTAGAGGTTCGTGAGAGTTTGGAAGAGCTAAAGACCTAGCTATTTGGCAGAGTATGTTACCATTTTCCATCTTTGCTCCTTATACCTAAACATATATAATTAAATTATACTTAAACTCTGTCTTTCATGAGTAATTTGTTTGTTTCCACGGGCACTAGTTACCAAAAACAAGGTAATTGGTTTTCCTATTCAGTGATGGTGTTGCTCTATGTGATGTTTTATTTTCTCTCTCTCTCTGATTTCTGCGAATGTAATTTTAAAAGATGGTAATTCAGTTCAAGGGGAGAAAATTTTGAAAATGGTGGCTATATGAAAATGGGTTATTGTTTAACATAAAATTCAGTCACTCTCATTCATCAAATAAATTGACTAAGCAGAAGCTATGCAGAGCAGTCATGATCATTGAGGGAGATGGCTGGCTAGTATATGCATGCCCAAAACTTTTATTGAAACTCCCATTTTTGTGATGCTACTCAAATAAATATAACAACTTTGAGTTTTCTATTGTTTAATGTCGTTTTTTTGTAGAAACGGCCGTGGCTGATTTGCAGCATCGGCTCCATCCTACTTTAGACTAATGCACAGTATCAGCTCTATCCTACTTTATGCTCCATGCCCTTTCTTTTTCTTTTTATGCCCTTTCTTCTTTTATTTAGGTAGACTCATTTTTTTAATTTATCATTTTTTTTGTAAGTGGGATCCATCTTTTTTCTTTTTTAGGTGGGTCTCACTTTTTTAAAAAATATAATATTTTTAAATTTTAAAATCTATATTAATTTTAATTAATATCATTTGATATCATTTTTTTAAGATAGGGAGAGTTAGTAATAAATTTTTTTTTAAAATTTAATACATTTTAAAATTAAATAAAATATCCCTTATATGCTCATGTGTATCCACGTGGGGGAGGAAAATTTAGTTTGATATAAAAGAAAATCCCCTTAATACCAACTATGTGCTGGATCATAGTCCTAGCTGTTAATTCTTAATCGCCCTTGTGATAGAAATGGTTTCTGATTACTCAGTGGACTGATGACACTGACACACACTATGAATTATGAGTTGGTAGATTTTCTCCTTTCTTCATTGAGTTGTCGTTTCACCGTTACGTTATGGCCCATATTTCGTTTCTCGTCCAACTATTCTTTCATTCTCTTTTTCTTTTTTTGGTTGAGTGAGTAATTAGATATGCGTCGTTATATATTACATAGTCTCTAACACTCATTATAATTTTATATTTTTTGTTAGATTTTTCCCATATTAAGATAGTCTTTTCCTTTTGAACAAATGGTATATCATAATTCAATATATTTATATCTATGAGAAAACCTTATCATTGTATTGTTAACTACACTAATAGCGAGTTTTGGGGTTAAAAAAAAAAACTAATAGCGAGTTTGGTTGATAAAGCAGGACAAGCTTAACATTTTGATAAAGCTCAATCATTTAATAAATGAATAAGTTCAGTTCAAATGTTTTAGTAGCCAAATTTGAATAATTCTTAAATAGCTAAGTGCGTATATATTATAACTGAAGTGACACTACAACTATGTTTAAAGGTATTGTTGCGTATTTTCTCGTAACAAGTATTATTTATCCTGTCTCAATAGCAACCTCTTAACAAACAACTTTCACACGCACGGCCACCACTTTTAAATTTGGTAAATATTATCAATGAAGTTATTAGTGCATTGCATGGAAATTTCGTACAAAATTAACAAAAAGAATTAGTTCAAACTTCAAAATATACCAAGTAAACTTCACACGGACGGCTGTAATTTGGCCATAAAATGAAGGGCTAGGATTAAACCTACCAAAATGGCATTATATCAAATGAACGGTCCAAATTGAATGACCTGGGGACAGCAGGAGAGATAATCGTGTCCCTGTTTGAACCTCATGATGAGAAGATCCTCCCTTTTATTTACATAGGGAAATTTGGTAAAACTATAATGCTCTATTTGATGAGAGTGATTTTGGAGGAGAGAGAGGAGGAAGGAGAAAATTTTTCATCCTATTTTTTTTTTATAATTAAACAAGAGAAAATGAGTATTTTTACTTATTTTTCTTTCTATTTAAGGACGGAAGGAAAAGTGATATCTTCCCTCATCTGATTTGAGAAAAAAATAAAATGAAAAATATTTCCTCTCCTCAAATCTCCTCCAAAATCTCTTAAACTAAACGGAATCTGAAACTTATGTCTCATCAAACATGAGACTACTCGACCAGAATTTGTATTGAGGTGGGTTTAATTCCCTTCTTACATCCGGCCTTCATGATAAAAGTCCATAATTAAATATGAGCTACGTAATATGCTCTGTAACTCATGTTGTTTTGGTTATGTTGAGCAGAATAGCCGGGAGAAGACCAAAACCATGTCAAGAGATGGGGTCACTAATAAACAAGGTTCAAAAAATTAGATTGGTCATTGACCCAGTTAAGACTCTGATTTAAAGTTCAATAGTTCAATCGTTATTCAATCGGAATTAAATCGGTGATAATAAATTTAATAATTTTTAAATTTTATACATTATATAGAAAATAAAAAAATATTATTAATAAGTTTCACAATCTAATATTAAAATCTAAATAAGTTAATATTTATTTGTAAACATATTATGAATTTAAAATAATCAATTAATATTTTTTCATATTTTTGTTATGTAAATTTATCATTATTAATAATTATGTATCATAATAATGCTTATATAATATTATAATATAAAAATATATATATAATAATATTATTTAGTACAAAAAATAATGTTATTTTATTTTTTTAAAAAAATTTAAATTTAAAAAAATTTTAAAAATTAAAAAATAAATCGATTTAACAAATTCAGCATTAGTTCGAGACCAGCTTCACCGATTTTCAATTGGTTCTCACCGGTTTTGGAAAGAGGCAGTTGAGATCTATGACCAAACCAGACCTAGTGCACGGAACTAGTTGAACCGATCAAACCGGCTGGTCTAGTCCGATTTGATTTTTTTAACATTACCAGGTAGCATAATGATGAGAATTTACCCCAAAAAAATAACAAAGAAAATGAAAATTGGCCCACGGAGAATGCTACATTACTTAAGAACTGCATTAGTATACAAGAATGTACGACAAGTATAAAAGATAGAGCCAGCAATATGGATAAGCCTGATGGGTCAACCCATTTAACTTGATAAAATAAGTGAGTTGGACTTTAAAAATAAGAACCCGAATAGAAAATGAGTTTTTTAAACCAACCCATTTAGGCCCAGCCCGTGATGGTTTCGCCCGAGCAAGCCATGGGCCCGGCTCGTTTAATCAGTTTTTCTTTTTTTTTTTTAAATATTAAAAATATATATTATTTTATTAATTAGTGATGTATTAATGATAAAATTTAAAATTATATTAATTTTTTATAAATAATGATGATTAATTGTATTAATTTAAATAACTATATGAAAAAAAATTAAAAACAAATTATTTGAAAAATAAAAAAAGCCCGTGGATTAACTCGTAGGCAATTCCAGATTTTTGACCCAACCTGTTTTTGGTGGGTTAGCCTAAATTACCAATTCTAATAAAAGACGTATGGACTCTGTCATGAATAGGGTCACACCATCCAAATACATAATTAATCACAATAGACAATTGCATGGCATCAAAATTTTGACTACTTTATACAAGAAGTGATGGTTTCATATCCCTCTAATCAATCATTATTCTTGAATTGCACTATATCACTGCAGCTACCAACATCGAGTATTAAATTAAAGTCCTAGGTTAAATTATTTATATATATTGGTACTAAAACTATATTTGATACGCATGTAAAAGGTTTCATGAAAAGAAGGATGAGAGAGAAATTTCTATAAAATTTATTTAGTATACATTATTCAAACTTTTTATGAATATAAAATAGTCTTTTCATAAAACTCCTCTCTCCCTTTCCTTCTCTCTGTCAATTTCCCTTGAAATAGCCGATTCCTAGCACATATAGCATAAGTTAATCTAATGTAGTAAATTAACGAAGAACAGGCCATCCCCTTTCTAAGTAAGTTGTCTAAAATCTTCTCCAAATTCTTCTAGATAGATAGCCTTACCGTGGGAGCATCTCATCAGCATGATATCAAACGCTTGAGAAAAGCAGTGTGTTCAGTCCTATTCCCCAAACAGTATCAAGAAAGCCACCAGGATTCACAGCTCAACAACTCACGCAATCAGCCAACTCTTATAATAGCTTCGGAGCTGCCTTTGGTTGAATGAACCTATTGACGTATACTTTTAGTTATAGCAATTAAGGAGCAACCTTTCTCACTCTTTCACCCCAATGCCTTCAGATCTGTGGGTTTTAGTTCGATGTGCTTCCCTATCCTGAAAACACAAGCGATGAAAAATAATTCGGATTGCATTTGCTTACTGCTGCAAATACTATAAAATGGTGTGCTCAGGAACTAAAATTTAAAATGTGATTGTTACCCAAGATCTGATGGAAGTTTAAAACCACCAATTCGTACTCTCTTTAACGAATGAATCTGAAACATGAAACATAAATTGGAGGAAAAAGTCAGGAGAATTGGTCATTGCTACCAAGAATAAAAATAAGAGTTGATTATATAAAGACTTACGAATTTTGCTAAATCCTTTCCTAAAACCAAAAGTTATCCTACACTTAAAATCCAAATTTAAGAACCATTGACCTAAATACAATTTTTACCTATAAAAAATTAAATGAATGAGCCACTTGAGGCTAGTTCAGATGGTAAGAATAGGGTGAGGTCAAATGTTCAAACCCTGATTATGTATCAGAAAAAAAAATATTAAATGAAGGGTATTTTGGTAAAAAAAAATTGAACCAGGTGTTGGGTACATTTTGTTTCAAGGAAGATCTATGTAATTTCATCAAAATTCATAGAATGTCTGTTTAAGTTACTCTTAAAATAAATAGATTAAACATGTGATGTCTTTTAAGTATTGTTGACTTTGGAAGACCACATGATGCTACTATAATTAATCATGTATCATGTATATCCATTTGACTGGTATTTGAGGTTTGCAAGACTTCACTATTTCGATCTTTAATTTTGTCTTTTCTTTTAACCCCCTTCATGTTATACTAGGTAACGATATATTATACTTTTCTGCCTCTTGTTTATGACTCTGCTTCATTTGTCCGTAAATAAGTAGTAGATCATCAACTATGTCATAATCCCAACATAAGCAGTATATAAGATCATAAATTTGCCAATCGCCATGATGCTTACAACCCATGCTTTTGAGAAGTCAAATGGATTTCATATATTATTAAAGCTAACCTCAAGCCCAGCACTCTTCACAAGTTCACGAACTTCATGTTTCCTCCCATCATGAACCTACAAGAATCCAAACAAGCAAGAAGACACCTAGGTTCAGCTTTCTTCATCTTCATACAAGTAACATGCTCTAACGCGCAAACAGAGTAAACTATATAAACCAACAGATTCCAGTGAAGCCATCTTCAATAATGTGGATGTCAGTCTCCAGTTTTATTGGTTAAGTCTAAGCACAAAACCTATGTAATATGATTGACCAAAACAAATTCTTCAGCATTGCTTAAGAGGCCTTATATTGAGTGTTCAACATAAAAATGAGAAAGCAATCTAAGAACAAAAGAAACAAGGATTTGCCATTAATGAGTAAAAGGCCATTCATTTTGGAGTTACTTCTTGCAAATGTTTCAATAAGACATGCTGAAATAGAAAATTATTCAATATTCACAACTTATAAAGAGTTTCCAACTGAAGACCCTAGTCCAAGAAAAGTCATAATTATGCATAGGAAACAGAAAGCAAATCATGAGTGTTACCGTTTCAGCAATGACAAGAAAATGAGTTGAGGACTATTAATATTTAAGTTTCAGATACAGTCCTCAAATAAATGTTAAAATGTTCAGCATTAAAAATGATCTAGCAAACAGAAATAAGAATACATACAACAATACGAAGACGAGCCCTAGGTGCATCTGGTTGATTTGGAAGTAACTCCACAACATCAGGTATGCAATGAAGGCCATCGATGGTTGTTCCCTCACTTATGGCCATTAGGTGCCGCTTATGAACATTGCCATCAATTGTGGCAATGTATCTGGCATAACAAAATGTCACAATATTAGAGAGATAGGAATGAAGAGCTTTCTTCCTCCGTGAAATTATAATACAACAAAAATAATACAAGAACCGAACCCTATGAGCAGACACTCACTCCTTTGATAAATTAGCTGATGGGTGTGAAAGTCTCTGAGCAAAATTGCCTGCAAATGATGTATATGCACTTAGATGGGAACTGTTGAAGGTTAGATTTGATTTATGACCAGAACTCAAATGAACTCAGGGACTCTAGGTTGCTTTCACAGCAATTTACATACCATCATTAGTCACAATAATTAACCCAGTAGTAGCAACATCAAGTCGTCCCACAGTAAATAGCCGTGGTTTTGGTACTCCAGGATTTCTTTTACCCTGGAAATGATTTTTTTTGTTATTTTAAATATCAGAGATGCTTAAACAACAAAAGGAGAGAAACCACGGCCCCCTGGGAGGAGGAAGAAAATAAAAGTAGGTCATCTCAACAGGTCTAATCCCTCAGCATATTTGATGATAAATTAGAATTCAAAAGTATAAGGAGTTTAATCATAATGAACAATGCAGGCTTCTACAAATACCAATAAAGCTCATAATTAGCACATACCCAATTCTTCAAATAATCATCAAATAGACTTATTACAGATTTAGACTCCTTCTCCCCAGATGAGCAAATGTAACTGTCAAAGCACAATTGTGTCACATTGTAGGTGGGCATAACATGGACGAAAAATGTAAATTCAGTTAAACAAGGATCTTCATGCATCATACCCTTTTGGCTTGTTCAAGGCAAAATACACCTTAGGGGGCTGCTTCTTAGGAAGGCGATTCCCATTCACATAGATAACATCCTTTGCAGGGTCAACTCTAGTCTGCATTCCACAACAAATGCTATAAAACCACAAAAAAAAAAGAAAAAAAAGAATATGATGTGAAACATAATACTAAGGGCAAATACTAAGATTAATTTTCTTTTTTTTTTTTTTAATGAAACTAGGATTAGCTTTCTCCGTAAGGCTATTAAGAAAACAGCAAATAAAATATATTGACGAATCATTTATTCTCTCCTGCCCCAATTTGAAGGAATCCATGGTAGGTGACGTAGAGGAAACAAACCTGAGGAGTATTACACACAGAACCATTAACAGTAACTCTGCCTTCAAATATAAGCTCCTCACTACTCCTTCGAGATGCAACTGAAAGCAAAAACATAATCTGACATGTGTAAGTCATGTGCGTGGGTGCGTGCGTTTAACAGCATAAAGTTAAAGGCTACGAAGCACCGTACTGATATCCCGACTATAAGTAGAATTTAAAAACTGTCTATACGAGCTTTGAAGTCCAAAACCTTTTCCGGAAAGTCAAGGCCCCTTCTAAAATAAAGGTTCATGTTTGGACAACGGTACTTAAAGAATTATCCTAAATGATCTGCTTTATACTCAAAAACCCACTAAGGCTTTATCGCATGATGTTTGTGTTATGTGTTTCAGAAGATCAAAATCGAATAATCACCCTTTTTGCAATGTGAAGTGGATCGGCAGATTTGGAATAGGTTGTTTTGTTTCCACTTCTTCTAACTATCAAGTTTACAGGTTTTAGGAGGCAGAAGAACCATAAAGTTCTTTGGCAAAGTGCAGATTTTGCCGGGCTGTGATGTGTCCTTGGTTACAACAGAAAGATAGAGACTTTAATCAGAGGTTTTTTTTACCACTACAAAGGGCAATGGTCAAATTATCAAATTTGAATTGATCTTCACAAGGACTTCCATGTATAACAAACAATGACAACAAAATTACCTCCGGCGGCGGCAAGAACCTTACTTAGCCGCATTCCCGAGTCTCCGAAATTCTCGTTGTAGAATCTTCGGGCTGCCTTAGAATGCTTCGGCTCTGCAGTACTCTTTTCAGCTTTCTGCTTCTTCTTCTTATAACCAATTTCAGAATTGGCCACGGCCCGAAGAAGACTCGCAGGAGGGTGTGCCTGGAGCTTGAGGTTGCCATCCTCGCCGCGAACAATCCAGGGGATGAAAAGCTGCCCACCGCCACCGGGTTCGTCATCGTCGTCAGGAATCGGGTCGAGCGCCGCGGGCTTGGGTTCAAGCTTGGGCTTGGGTTTAGAGGGTGCGAAGGAGATGTTGAATTCCAAGGAGGAGGACGAGGAAGAAGAAGAGAAGGAGCAAGTGATACGATGAAGCGTGCGAAATGATGAAGTGTGAGTGAGGAATGGTTTGGCGAAGTAGTGAAAAGAGAGGGATGATAGTGCAGCCATTGATGTTGCCGTTACTGAAGAAGCCATTATTGGTTGAGGATGATGGAAGACAGAGAGTAGCTAACGGTGAGAAGAGCGAATGGGCTGGGCTTACGTGTGATTATATTCGAACAACCATGTCGCCCATGAATTGTATCAGTGAGCCCGTGGACCGTCCCACGACCCGGCCCGAAGCTTCCCCCCAACCCGCTGGAGAACCGAAGAAGAAGCCAGCAGCACAACGCATATGGGGTTCGTCCAACACAACACAGGCAATACTGGGGTTAGGGTGGCACTTTTGTAGTGACATGCCTGGCCCAACCTAAGATATACTATTTTTTAAAAAAAATCATGGAGTTACTTGAACAATTAGTTATGTAATATTAATGATATCCAATGCCTTATGTTTGAAGTTTTTTATTTTTTTTAAATAAAATCAATTACTTGTAAGCTACATTAGTCAAGTTGCATATGTGGAAAAAGGGATCTCCACCATGGCCATCTGACAAGTACAGTTTTATATGCAGAAAATGATGCTAATAACTAGTTTAGAGCAAGTGGATTTATAAATTCACCATGTATCAAAGTTGAGGTGGAGCACGTGTGCATTTGTATATATGCGTGTGATCGTGTATTATCAGAGAAAAACCCTCATCAACATCAACAGACAAATGGACTGAATTCATATTTCATTGCATTCGGAATAGTGATACACCAATATATAGCCATTGCATATGCTACGTGCGAAACATCATGAGAAATCAAGCCTAGTTCAAGAATAGTCTCAAAGGAAGGAAGAAAAACCAATAAATTACACAATGTTATTTGTATCATTTTGACAATTCAAATCTGACATAGCATCGACTTTTAACGTGGATGTAGAAGATGGATTTACTGATGCTTTAATAGATACCATCTTGAGTTTGGATATTTTGGTGGACATGTTTTGATACATGGTTTGGGCATGTACAAAGAAAATGGTGAAAAATCATTTAAGGTGGTTTGGACATGTACAAAGAAGAGAGCAAGAGAAGTCAGTGAAAAGAGTTGATCAAATGGTCTGGAGCCTGATCAAAAGGCGTAGAGGAAGATCAAAAAGGACATTAAGGGAAGTTATAATGAATGACCTTTTGAGAAATGATCTATCTGAGGAGATGGTGTTTAATAGAGCTCATTGGTGTTGTTTGATCCATGTAGCCGACCCCACATAATGGGATAAGACTATTGTTGTTGTTGTTGTTTTGATACATGGTTTGGGATTAAATGGTTATGCATGATACTACTTTGATTTGACACTATATTTTGATTAATGCCGTAATAAGTAAACTTTAGAGCAAGATTTTACATTGAATGGAAAGACTTGAACTTTGTGGCAATTCTCTGTTATTATTGCATATTTATAACTTGAAATGGAGAATCAAGGTTTTACTGTAGCCCTGATGACTCCTCATATTTAGATTTAATTGTGATACTTTTGAGTGTGTTTAGGGAATCATTGATGCATTTTAGATATTAATTTTGTACTTATTTGCAAGAAATTGGATTAATTGATTGAATTGGAATTTAATGGAAACATTAAGAAAAAATTAGCCAAAAATAGTTTGATCTAGTTAGATGAGTTTTTCATCGGTGTTTGTAATTATCTGTTGGCAAAAGGAAGCATTTGAGGTAGAAGAGAGTGGAATCTGGAAGTGTGGGAATTAAATAAACATTTGCATTAAGATTGTAATGCCCCTATTTCCCAAATTATAAAGAACATTGCCGAATAGTGCAAGACTAGAGGAAAGGGCCAGTTTGAGTAAAGGGAAAATAAGGAAACAAGAAGTTGTGGCGCCACAGTATGAAACATCAAATTTGGGCTACTGGGCCGAGTTAGAATTGACTCATGTCATGGTAAACACAAGTTGCACTGCGGCGCCAATTGTGAATTTTGTTAAAAATGAAAGTCAAACCAGTCGATGGCAGAAGAGAATAATAGTGGAAGAATGAGGGAACTTCGCTAGGGCTCCATACTTTCGGCCTTAAAGTTCAATTTCTAGCAGTTTGGAGGTTCAAATTTTATGGGTAAGTAATCTACTTCCTCTTTCTCTCTTTTTGCTTCGATTTAATTAGTGGATTTTCATGGTAGAAGCTATGGTTTTGACTTAAGTTGTATTTACAATGATTAAAATAAGTTTAAATGCTTCCTTGATGTGTTATTGGGCGTGTATAAGCTCCGGGTTAAGGATTTTAAGTGTTTAAGTGATAAATTTATCAAACCCTAACCCTCAACCATTGATATAATTGGGAATCTGAATATGTGGGAGCATGACTATGGTTTTATGGATTGTTTTGTGTATTTTAATGTATGGGTTTGCCTTGGAATGATTTGATACAGCTAGTTTATGCTTGAAGCTGATAATCTTAAATGCTAAGGATTGAGAACTGTGCTGGTTATAGGAGTTTGGTGTGGTGCAAGTTACACAATTGCTCAATTAGGATCTCTTGACTCTAGATAGTGTTTGGAAAGTTTGGAAGTGATTGGTAAGTAATTATGTTAATGATTGAAGTATGAGCTCCTTGGTGTATTGATTGAACTATTATCAATTTGATTGTATATTTTGGTTTGGGACAATATGGTGACATGATTCTTGCATCATTGATGTGTTGTAGTGGTTATTGTTTTCCATGGCTTACCATGGTGTCGAGTGGGTTTAAAAGGTTGAGGCAATCATGGTGTTTTTTCTTATGTTCTCAATTGATTTTTATGTATATGGCTAATCCTTTCATATCATGATATGCATGCTTTATGAATTATATTATGCTCTTTCATATCATAATATGCATCTAACACATATTATGGTTTTCTCTTTTCATATCATGATATGTGCAGTAACACGGTTAGTAAATCCTCCACCCTTACTTTATATTGTGTTGAAATAGATAATGATGACAGTAAACATGATTTATGTATATAATGATGAATATTGACATGAAATGATGATCATGCACCCAATGACTTATCATATATGATCTTATGGCATGCTAGCATTGTAAAGGGTAACATGTGTTGATATGTTAGGATGCATTAGGTATTGTCACATGATATTCATTGTTGGGACATATGGTTTGCGTAACCATGCTCTGTATACCATACGAGCCCTTATGTTTAGGTGGTTCGACTTATGTTATTTCAATCAATAAATAATCATCCTATGGTTGGGAAATTCAGGTGGCTGTGAATTGGAATGCATCTTCTCTAAATAGCCACCAATTTGGGTGTTTCAAAGGAAGGAGAGCCATGATCTAACATTTGGTGTAATGGTCTTTGGCTGAGTTATGACTATTAGAAGAAGAGCTGGGTGGTGATCCCAGAATTGGCCATCACGGGTCGTTGGAAGGCGGTCACTGGTTAAGGTTACCTTGTCATGGTAACTAACTTATAGTTCTAGCCATGAATTAATAAGATCTGTGTCTGCGTATCATGCATACTACATTCATATTGAGTTTGCATCTGAAAACTATTGTGGAACCATGCTTTTATGTTTGTATATAAACCCTTGGTTACTGGGATATATATCTTACCCCGTGGCCAACAATACTCAGGTGAAGGATCCAACACTAGTAAGGAAAGGACCAATGAGGGCTTGGGAAATGAGAATTGAGACTACTTGTGGATGTTGGGGTTTACCCCCCTTCTTGTTGTTATTTTGGTTATGTTGTTAGTAAAATGCTGCTCGTATTGTTACATAATGCTATATGTATCTAACTTACTCTGTTATTTGGGGCTGGACTAATGTGTAGTCCCACTTATACTCTCTATGCTGGGTGTATAACCATTTGTGTGTTGATGGGCCTATGGTTATGCTAATGGTATGATGAATGTCAATTATGTCCTATATGTGCTATGTGATGTTTCAATTTCTAATGGTTGGTTATGTTGGACTTGAGATTGGTGACTCTAAGTCCCTTTGGGTATGTATGTCTGGGTTGTGAGCCCGGTGTTATCTTTGGGTCCTTGGTGCGTGTAATGGGCATATAGCCCACTAGCTTGATTTAGGGTTTAAAGGGGTCAAAACTCGAATGAATGATTTCTTCGGATTGAAACCTTTTTGAACAAGTTCCTTGTGCCTTGTGTGACCTGTTGGAATGGTCTTTGATTGGCAGTTGCTCATTGGTAGCAATTTGAGGCGTTTGGTTCTTGGTTTTAGTCCATAAGTGGCCAATTTAGTTTCGAGTGTTTAAAATCTCCATACATAGGTGTTTTGAGGCATGGTTGGTGTCTATGGTTAGAACAGTAGTAGTGTGACCTATAGGCTTTGAAATCAGATCAATTGGAGATCGAAACGCAAAGTTATACGTAACGGAAGTTACTTAGATACATTAATAATTTGCTTATGTTGTTTCTGTCATTGGCGCCATAGTGCTATAACCGTGGTTGCGGTGCCATATGCCACTGTCTCATTTTCATTCTATCCAAAATACTTCTATGTCATGGTGCCACAAGGTGTGGCTTGTAATATCCTAACTTTTATGGGATGCTATAGAATGAATAAAATATGAGAAACGAAGTGAGACGAAAATGCTATATATAACCGGGCTTTAGAAAGAATTAATTTCTCATTTAATTTTCAGAAGAAGTTATGTTTGATCCTTAATTGGAATTAATTTTCCATAAGGTTCTTAGCAGAAATTAATTCCAGAACTTACCTTGAAAAATATGTAATATACCGCTTAAATGAAAGCCCGCTCCAAGCTAAACGCAATGGTATAAGTATTGTGTACCCGAGAGGTCCAGGTTAAGAGATATACCAATTTGAAAGTTAATGTAAATAGTAAAAAAGGAAATAATAAAAAATTGGTCTTTGGTTGAAATTACAAGAAAATGCTTGAAAGAATGGATAATTATGTTTTTGACCCGATTTAACCGCAAAATAATTATTTTCCAAATTAGAAGCAAAATAGAAATAATGTATTTGACGCCCAAAAATGGAAAAGTTGACATTGTAAAATGCAAAAGGAATTAGGAAAAATGGAGAGATACCATTAAGTGTGAAGAAAAGTATAGAGGTCATTTTTCCTAGTTAAATGAAAAAATAAGAAAATTATATTTGGGCCCCCAGAATCAAGAATCATTACAATTTAGCTCCTTAAGAATGCCTTCAACATGGAAGGAGAAGGAGAAAGAAGTTTGGGGAAAATTACAAAAAAGGACCCGAAAGTTTCAAGAATTATAAATTAGTCTCGAGTCAAGGGCATTTTTATAAATATAAAAAATTATAGTTCAAATGAAGCTCTCAATGAAGTAGACCCAATGAAATATAGTATGAAATTTATTAAGGTCAAAATAACATTTATTGGGTGATTAGGATTTAATATCAATATTTTACCCGATAAAAGTTAGTTTAGACTACAAGAAAAGGAACTATTGATCTAAGGACAATGATTGGACCTTAATAAAGTATATTTTGGGTCTAGATAATGATTTTGGACTAAAAGCAATTGTTGGATAATCCTGTACTAATTTAATAACAATTTTAGCAAAAATAGTCAATCGGTACGGGTAAATTTAATAGGTAAAAGGTATTTTGATCCATAAAAATTATTCAAGCAATTTTGGGCCAAGAATGAGACACATGGCATGCTACAGCTCATTGGGACACAAAGGGAATTTTTATAAAAGCTTTATTTGCCAAAAAGTAATCAAAGTCAAAGATTTAATTAATTAAAGTTGCTTTATGATTGTTAGCACTTAATCACTTTAGTTAAAGGGTTCTGCACGTCTTCTTCAGCTTAAAAACACGCACAACCAGAGAAGAAAAGGAGAAAGAAGGCATGAAGGAGAGAGAGCAAAAGGGAGAAGGAAAAAATCACAAGTTTGATCTCAAACTCTCAAAGTAAGTTCCTTTGGTGATTATCTTGCATATACTTAAGTATGATAGTGTTTCATGGAGTATTTCTCTCTATTTTTGCTCTAAAAATTTCTTACTAGAGAGAGAGTAGAGAGAGAAAATGAAGCCATGGAGAAAGTGATCTACGAAAAGTGTTATATAGGCTTCAAGATACAAATATATACCATTAAATTGCAAATTAATCGGGTAGATATTTTTCTACGAATTTCTAAAATTTTCTGCCTATTTAGGGTTTGAAAAGGAAAGGGAATTTCATGATTTTGACTCCAAAAATGGATTCCTTGAGTCCAAAATAGATAGATATAAGTATGTTGTACAAGAAAAACTCAAAGGAAAGTAAAGTGAAAATTTTAGTCCAAGTATGCACACTTTGTAAATGAGGTTGTGCAATTGGTGGCTAATGGCCTCATTTTGTGATACTATAGGACTCAAAGAAGTGTTAGAAGTTCAAAGGAAAGATGTGTAAAGTTTGGAAAGGATTGAAAAGCTAAAAAGTAGTTTACTAACATAATCTTGCATTATATGGTTATATAGTTGTAATGGTTTTAATGTTATACCAAATATTTGCAATGATGTTATGTGATGATTTGTTGATATTGGCTGAGTCATTTGAGGGGTTTTGTGACCCCGAGATGTCCAAAATGTAAGGGTAAACTCTGTCCAATTTTCTATAAAATGTTTAAGCATAAATGATTCTAAATGTTTGAATGATGACTTGATGAAGTGTGCTTGCATTATATGATTATATATTTGCTTGATTAATGGTAACTACTGAGATTCTTTGAATCTCACTCTTCCAAATGCTAACCATAATAGGGCCAAGCAATGCAAGGAACCCAAGAAGAGCTAAAGGAAAAAGAGGAAGAGAATGATGAATGATATTATTATGCAAGTCTTAATGTTATGTTTTGGGAATTTGTATAAGTTTGTATGAAAGAGATAAATCCTATATGATGCCTTGAATATATTCTTTTAAGTCCTCTATGATATTATGAGTGAAATTGGAGCAATAAATGTCAATGTAAATGTGTTGTGAAGCTTATTGTGTAAGCTATGACATAAGTTTGTTTGAGATGACTAGTATTGATTTAAGCAGGAGAACTCTATGTGAAACAGAGCATCCTATATAAGTGTTATATATGCTCTTAAACTATACAGAACAAGAGTTTCATAGAGCTAAAGAACACTTAAATTGGATAAATGTATGAATTATAGTGATTTTTCAAATTTAGGGTTCAGAACAGAGAAAGATTGGGAAAACTGGAAATTGAAAGTTAGGTACTGGAAAATTAAAAAGATGATATAAATCGTGTAGAGCTCCAAAAATTCAATGGTTTGTATTTATGGAAAGGTCTATGTTTTTTTCATATGCCACTGATTTGGAGGTAATTGGAGCTATATGATAGGAGATATGGAGGTTTTTCCAAAACTGTTCCAACAAAAATGGAATTCTGACCCTTTATAATTTAAATTAATGTTATGCCCTATACCAGTTGAATAGATGTATAAGAAAAATATTTATAGAAATTAGACTCACAGGACTTTCATATGACATAAAGAATGTATAATTTGGCCCAGGATATAATGAGATATAAATTTTTAAATATAAAACCAAAATCCTGGGGAGGAGAAAATAACCAAATGTACAGTAAATTTTTGAGAAATAAAATGTATAAATTGGTCAGGAGAATAAGCTATTTCATATTTTTCCCATGTAAAGAATGTTTTTATCTATTTTTATAGACTTGAATCACTATTAAATGATTTTTCTAGAATTATTTATAAATTTTCAAAGTTTAGTCGGCAAAGTGAAAACTACCATATGAACAGTAACAAAAAAAATTTGAAAATTCTGATTTTCATTTTCATGTGATTCAAGCTTAGCAAGTATAATCAGACTTAAAAGGAGTCTAATTCATGGAAAATGAGTCTAAAAGTAAGGTGTTACATGGCTACAGTGTCAATCTTATATCTTGCTTTCTCTCCCCTGTTTTTGTGTCTTCTAGGTATATTTGGGGGTATTTGAGTATAAAATGTTACAAAAAGCATGGCATGAAGACTCAAGTTGCAAGGATGAAATTTGTGGTAATTCTCTATTATTATTGCATATTTATAACTTGAAATCGAGAATCAAGGTTTTATTGTAGCCCTGATGACTCCCCATATCAGTGCATTTTAAATATTAATTTTCTACTTATTTGCAAGAAATTGGATTAATTGATTGAATTAGAATTTAATGGAAATATTAAGAAAAAATTAGCCAAAAATAGTTTGATCTAGTTAGATGAGCTTTTTATTGGTGTTTGTGATTATCTACAAGTAAGAGGAAGCATTTGACGTAGAAGATGGTGGAATCTGAAAGTGTAGGAATTAAGTAAACATTTGCATTAAGACCATGGCATGAAGATTCAAGTTGCAAGGTTGATTGGAACACCAAATGAAGTAATATGTTTTCTGTGCTACAGCATAGGAGCTTGAATGCTGTAATATCAATATCTCTAAGAAAAAAAGTCACTTCTGTATTGTAGCATTAGATTTGAGAGCTGCAGCACTAACTTTTTTTTTTAGGAGAATATTTTTTGTGCTGTAGTAATGAAAATTGAACATTGCAACATTGATAAGCTGTATTAAAACCCACAGCTTTGTAAGTGACAAGATTTGAGGATTTTTTTGGCTAAAAATGGAGGAAATAGAGGGTCTTCATCATTCTACAGCAGCTAGATAGATTTGGGCATTCAAAGAGAGTGGAGAAAGCATTGAGGAGGCTTGGAGAAGGTGTGGGTATGTCAAAAAATTGAAGATCCGTCCAAGATTCCACTGATTAATATCTTCTTTTATTTATACTCTTCGGTTTGATATGCTTAAGTATTATTTTCAGCTTGTATATAGCCATGTGTGGATAATTTTCTTCTTGACTTAGAGTAATTATGATCCTATTTGTGTATTAGTTTATATTTTCACTGATTATTTATGCTTATTTGTAGCTTTGGTTCTTGATTATGAATTTATTGTTACCCTCTTAATACTTGGCCACCATTAAGTTGGGATTTAAGGATTACGGTTTATCTTGGAATAGTAAATCTTAATTGGACCATTAAATTAAGTAATACAGAATTAGATTTTTATTCTAATTTGCAATTAGGATAGGAATATATCTAAGAGTCATGTATAATCAAGTTAAGAGCTACACTAATTGTTAATCATCTTAATTAATTATATAAGGAATTGCATGATTTAATTAAAATAGGGTTGTAAGTGATTCGGAAGACATTTATAACTACATTTATCTCTTGATTATCAAAGTGAAAATTAAATATAAATAAATAGGTAAAAACTCAGACTAAGAAGTAAATAGGGGATTAAAAGCTTTAAATTCTCTTTGAAATTGTCCAGTTTCGTTTTGTGCTCAAATTTAATTTCCTTTTATCTAATCTTTTCTTCTTCTTTTTTTTGACAATTTAGTGAGTTTCGCTTACTTAGAAGAGATTGAATTGTCTAATGCCCATTCTTACTAGTTAAACTCTCCATGGGAATGACACTTGATTTGTTATTATATTACTTGAACAACACGTGCACTTACAGTTCGTAAAATTGTGCCTTATCAAGCCCCTACTGATGGAATATCTCATAATCCTATATATACTAATGCTATTCCAACTGAATATTTCGGAATCCTATTTCTAGTCATCCTACTCTAACTCCACTTGGACTTACTCCTCCTTCACCTCCCTCCCCAACTCAAACAATAAATGTCTCCTAGGAAGTGAAAATAAAAAGTACAAGGGTAAAAAAATGAGAAAAAAACCCAAAAATGTGTGAAAAAAATTACAAAAAAAAAATACAAGTTTGGGACCATGTTTTGAAACTACCAATAGATATTGGTGGACCAATGTGTTATGTTGGGCCCCCTCCCAAATTTTTTTTTTAAACTATGTGGGAGAATTTACTAATTTCATATATTTCTGTTTAGGGAAGAGCAGTTGTTGGCCCCTCTACTCTCACCACTCTAGGGAAAATGAAAAATATAGCAATCAGCAAGTAAAGGTTGAGGTGGCTGCACATCACAAGTTGAGGGAGATTATCAAATTCTTACATCATCTGCACACTATTATTTGATATATAAATATTAATAGAAATTTTTTATATTTTTTCTTATTCAATACATATATAAATATATAAGATCTCCCCCCCCCCCCTACCCCCAAAAAAAAAAGGAAGAAACAGACGGAGAGATTAGAGCCTTTGTATTAACTTGGTTTATAAGGTAATGGAAAAGAAAAAAAACCAACTTTATAATGATAGGTGTTCACTTTGCAAAAAGAACAGAAAATTTGCTATTTATTATTTATATATTTTTGGTGTAAAATACATTGCTATTTCTTCATTAAAAGATGTGTAGATGCAACCACTAAATACTTGATTCGACTGGTAAAAAATTGTATTGCCTTAACTAAAAGTATCAAGTTTGAGTCATGAAAATGCAATCGTATTAAATGTTTAATAATAAAACTTATCGCTTAAAAAAATCTTACCTAACTTAATCTGAACTTAATTTAAATTAGATCTAGATTAATCTTGTAAACCTATCTTGGCAGGACAGCATAGCTGGAGAGACCCCACATTCTTTAAAAGATAAACGTGTATGAAATATGCATTATAATATGATTTGCATTTTGTAGTTGTGAATGTACTCCCATTTATATCATTCTGCACTTATCAATATTACTTCAAATTTTGTTAATAAAATATGATTTTACATCTTTGAGGGAAGACACAAAAATGGTCTGATGGATACTGTAAAAATATGATTTTTTGCTTTTTTTTCATCGAAAGATATTTCTATATTAGAAAGAAAAGATAAAAAAATTATTTATAAACTATTATAAATATTTTATTCGTGTGTGAGGGGGACTTTTAATATGTATTATAATTTTTAAAATATTTAATATTTATATTTCTCATGTCTTCGTAGGTTGAATTCTACTACGAATTGTGGGTGGCACGTGATTACAGCTGTCATGGGCATTATTATTCATTTCTAAGAAAAATATATGTAAAGTAGGCTCATTTTGGTATTTTTTTGGAAAAGTATACTTTCTAAAAATTATCCTTACCAAAAAAATTATAAATAATTTACTTGTTTTACTTTTTATTTTTTAAAAGGATTAAATAAAATTTTTAAATGAATATATTATGGTATATTATTAAAGACAAAAATATTATTTTTAATTTAAAATAATTAAGAAGTTAGGAAAATATTTAGAAAATAATTATAAAAATTAAAAAAAAACTCAAAAAATAAAGTTTTCTTAGGTCTTAGTCCGGAAGTAAAACTTTCTGAGCTGAGACTCAACTTTCAGGAAAGTTGAAAAATTTTTAACACCAAATAAAACTGAATAATATTATTCATTTTCATTTTCTTCTTGTTCCTGACTTTGTCATGGTCTCTCTGAAGGGGTTTTTTCGGGCAATTAAGTTTGCCAGCCAGGAAAAGACTCCTGACAATTCTACTAAATCCTAATTATAAGCTTCCTTGTTAGAGTTATGAATTATAAATGCCAGAGAGTTATAAATTATATTATAAATATACATTAATATATGTTCAATGCCTGAACCTTCTTAAAATTCTAGTTCTACAGTTTGCTTCTGCGTACTCTTGGTCGACGTATTGCAAAGACAGTATCGTGAGCCTCTTCATCCTGTATCATAAATTACAAGAAATAACTTCTGGAAGAGGAGTACAGCAGCACGCATTTAATTAACTAATTAGTGATTGCTATATAGACTAGTTTACAAGCAGTACCAAGACAAGGTTGCAGCTTGATGTTAGAATAGTGGAATAAAGTAAAGATTCAGATTTCTCTTTATTATTGTATTTAGTATTTTATTTGTTTTATCAATGGTAAATTTCCCCGTAAAAAATATTGGTATTGTGTTTTTCTTTTATATGGTTTCGGGAATGCGCCAAGTTCACGATGAATTTTTGCTTAGTGGTCAGTGAGTTAGCTAGCTGGTGTGCAATTTCAGATAACCTTTTTTTATAGCTCAAATTGTAGTTATGTTTGTTTCTAGGTGTGACATAGGAACATATATAGAGCAATAAATAGAAAAGAAATGTAATATATATAAATGCCTAATGTCTCTAAGGTAATACAACCAGTTGAGGAGAAATCTTTATTATTAAGAATACCAAGATGAGTCTGACGCTAAAACCATATCGTAAGAGGAAAAATTTGAAAGTTATACCAATTAAGATTATTATGAAGAACAAACAAACAATGAGAGCTAATTAACTTAGCAGCCATTGTTCGTCGCAACTCCCACTGATCATTGGAGAAACATTATTATGATCCTCTTACTTAGTGAGGACCAGTGATTAAAAAAATCTCCACAATTAGTTGATAGAGACTTTTATGGAGGTGTAGAACTTATATTGTCTATGGGTATTCACAGGCCAGGTATATTTTTCACCCAATGTTTGGCCCGAAATACTCCTAAGTTTGAAAAAAAGTCAACAGTTTGACTCGGCTCAAGATGATCTGATACTTGATTAGGTGATGATTGAGTTAATACTAAGTCAGGTTTGGACCTAGTACAAAAAAAAATCAAATAAATAGTAAATTTATTTAATTTATTAAAACATAATTATTTTTGTTCAAATATATTTTTATAAAAAATAATATTGGGATCAAAAGTAATATTTATTAAAATTATAAATATTCAACAATTATATATTATTTTTATATAATATTAGGTTAAGAAATAAATTTAAAATTTGAAATAAAATTAAAATATTGGAGTAATAAAAATTTTTTATCATAACTGTAAAATTAAATTATTACATGTGATATATTAAAAAAATTTATAAAATCATTCAATATTCATTTAAAAATATAAAAAAATATATAACACATACACCTAGGCCATTGGCTCTTTTACCTAGGCCATTTGGCCCGAAATACTCCTGAGTTTGAAAAAAAAGTCAATAGTTTGACTCGGTTCAAGATGATCTGTAGGTGATGATTGAGTCAATACTAAGTCAGGTTTGGACCTAGTACAAAAAAAAATCAAATAAATAGTAAATTTATTTTATTTATTAAAACATAATTATTTTTGTTCAAAATATATTTTTATAAAAAATAATATTGGGATCAAAAGTAATATTTATTAAAATTATAAATATTCAACAATTATATATTATTTTTATATAATATTAGGTTAAGAAATAAATTTAAAATTTGAAATAAAATTAAAATATTGGAGTAATAAAATTTTTTTATCATAACTGTAAAATTAAATTATTACATGTGATATATTAAAAAAATTTATAAAATCATTCAATATTCATTTAAAAATATAAAAAAATATATAACACATACACCTAGGCCATTGGCTCTTTTACCTAGGCCATTTGGCCCGAAATACTCCTGAGTTTGAAAAAAAAGTCAATAGTTTGACTCGGCTCAAGATGATCTGTAGGTGATGATTGAGTCAATACTAAGTCAGGTTTGGACCTAGTACAAAAAAAAATCAAATAAATAGTAAATTTATTTTATTTATTAAAACATAATTATTTTTGTTCAAAATATATTTTTATAAAAAATAATATTGAGATCAAAAGTAATATTTATTAAAATTATAAATATTCAATAATTATATATTATTTTTATATAATATTAGGTTAAGAAATAAAATTAAAATTTGAAATAAAATTAAAATATTGGAATAATAAAAAGTTTTTATCATAACTATAAAATTAAATTATTGCATGTGATATATTAAAAAAAATCTTATAAAAGCATTCAATATTCATTTAAAAATATAAAAATATATATAACACATATACCTAGGCCATTGGCTTTTTTACCTCTTTCTTCCATTTTAACCTGACTCAAAGTGATCGAGTATGACCTAAACACCACTATTACCTTTAAATTAAAAAATTCAAATATTTGCTTCTGGCATGATAGTGTCTTACTTATGGAAATAATTAAATTTTCAAA
Source organism: Adenanthera pavonina (assembly GCA_026686845.1). Lineage (NCBI taxonomy): Eukaryota > Viridiplantae > Streptophyta > Magnoliopsida > Fabales > Fabaceae > Adenanthera > Adenanthera pavonina. Next base: position 41,974,474 of record JAIVEN010000001.1, on the reverse strand, counting down.
CAAAGATGTTAAGGGAGGGGAAGGAAGCTTTAAGGGCATTGTAGTAATTTTACTATTTTTATTTAAAAATGTTTAATTTTTAATGCAATTAATTATACAATTAGTCTCAATTTATAATTATATTCCTATCTTTATCCCAATTTATAATTCCCCCAATTTTTTTCTTAACTACTTTCAAAAGAAACAAATATCAAGTGTTACCGTGGTTACTTAATGATAAAAGGCCTTTTGTTTTCCTCATGAAAATCATGTTTTACTCAACTTCTGTAATGTGTGAGAAATATTATATCATAGGTAAACAAACATTTAACATTGTTTTCTTATATATTATATATATATAATTAGTGAAAAAAAACAGCTTCCTTAGTCAGGAAGATTAAAAAATTGAACGTAGATTTTTCATAGGTTTAGAAACTTCAAACAAATATATGACAGAATGAGATACTTTATTTATAATATTTAATATATATGTTTCAAAATAATTTATATCATACTAACTAAATGATTTAAATAATTTGTATCATACTAACTAATTGATTTAAATATACCATTATTAAACTAACAAAATAATAAAAATTTATGAATGCATCTTTGAATTCAAAATTTGATTTAAGAATTTGAATATACTATTAATAAAATCCCACAACTATTGGTTGATTGGTTGATTGCCAAATTCTTATGTGTAGATTCATTTGTTGGAAATATATGTGATAAATATTGAGTAGACGAAGTGCCAAAGAGCGAATGATAGAGAGCGGATGAATGAACGGGATTGCCACTATTGGTTATATGGAAAAATATTTATAAATTGAACCTTTTAATAACCGCTCCCCCTTATCTCATTTTTGAATTTTAAAATTCAAAATGATAAATATTAAATAAAATTTTAATTATTCAATTGATTAATTAATTCTAAAAATATTAATGGATGGCTCAATTCTGACAATTCCAATAATAAAGAATTTTATCATACTATTTCATATTTGCAAAGCTTACTTCTGATTACTTAACATTTCCCATAAATTGTTATCTTCTTTTCTATCTATTGCTTTTGCTTCTACAAAGTTCTTCTTTGTAACAAAACTTCAGATATTAACTATTTCTTTTGATTATTTTAAGTTGTTTATATTTTTGTTCTTTGGAGTTTTTTTAATTAACAGATTAAGAATAAATGGCTTACAAGATTTGGTGTCGGCCTTTATTCTATAGTTGTTAAATTATATATTTTATTTTCCATATCCAAACCTAAAAATGATATTATCTTATCATGCTTAGAATGAGTTGGTTGGGTTAAAGAGTGGTTGGGAATGCCAAAGAAAATCTATAGGGGAAGGGCATTGATGAAATTAAGATTATTGTTAAGACCAAATGTGGTATTTGGAATTGTGATATCATTAAATTGAATTGTTGTAATCCTTCTAGCTTATTATATATAGTGAAACATTACTTAAAAAATTAAATTTGTTTAAAATTATTAATCTAAAAGTGTGAAGTGCTATTTTTTATTTACCATAAAATACGAAGTGTTATTGATTCATGCAAATCTCGATTTTATTTTCCTAATTATGTTTTTAATTAAAATTAATACAAAATCTCATGAAACTTTTTTGTTAGTAAAAATATCAATTATTTAATTGAGAAATATTGAGATAATTTCACATATTTAAAAAAATTAAAAATCTCAAAATATAAATTGTAAGGAAAATATTCAAATTTCCTTTTTTCTCCTTTCAATATAGTAATTTTTTTTTTTACATCTTCATTTATTTTGTCTTTTTTTTCCTCTACTAAACTAATTGATTTTTCTGACTTATAAAAACAAGGAAGACTAATTTTGAACTAAAATTTAATTTAAATTTACATGATCCATGAATGTATTTTTAATTACCAATTGGATATTTAATTATTTATTATTTACCAGAAATTATTTAGTTATAATATATCTAGAAACAAATCAAGTTTAAAACTTTCCATTATTGATTTATATAATTCACATTATCATCAATCCAATTTAATTTATTTCAGAATTTAATTTTCTCAATTACTTAAAAGTAATTATTTTAATATGACCTCAAGCTTAATTTTTTAAATAAATTTACAATCACTTGATTAGCAAGTTTTCAAATGGGTGGTTTGTAATTTATTAATATTTCTACATTTAATTTTTTAAAAATGAAAGCATACACTAATATTTGACTTCATCCTTAATTTTAGGATATTTATTTCAAAATTTTGCTAAAAAATGTTTGTTACTATTTAACCTAATCCCAAACATTAAATTTCAAATGTAGCAAAAAAAAAACTTTAAATTTCAAATAATTAGTACATAATGTAACAAATCAACTTCAAATAATTTTCTTCAAGAAATTGCATCAAAATTTAATTTAAAGATTTTTTATTAAAAGATAACTTAAAGCATAATTTTTTAGTTAATTAGGAACTTTATTATAGAATTAATCATTGAATTTAGAAAACAATTAAAATTTGGCTCAAATGCTTAATTTTTAAATTAATTGGATACAAAATTTTAATTTAAATGATTAATTTTGAGAGTTGACTTAAATCTTAATTTAATTAGTTTACCACGTATTCAAGCTTATAATTTAAAATTTATTAAACATTTGACTTAAATCATAATTTAAAAAAATTAATTGTTTAGGTAATTAGTAAAGTTATTCCAAGACACTTATTCCAAATTCAACATTTAATACAAAATTAACTTTCAAATTAATTATACAATATATAATTGATATCATGCTAAAATCACAAATATTTTTTTATGAAAATTTGAAATTTTATAAGTTGTAATCAAATCAAATGACTTAAGTTCTACCTTTAAATTTGTAGAAATTGAAATTGATTGTTATTTTTTTTTATAACCATGGAAATTGATTGTTATGATTATCATAAAATGATATCAGTCATATTAATATATATGATAATTTAATTAAAATAATCTAATTAAGAAAATAATTAAAGTCAAATTCTACCTCGAATCTTTCTATGAATACAAAATTATGGACTTATATATTTTGAATTAAAAAATAATTTAATTATTGTGACAATTAATTCAAGAATCATAAAAAAATATTGAATTAAAAATTTCTTTTTAATTAAATTGGTGAGCTAAAATAATTTGTAAGGTCATTTCAATCAACATTTTGCATAATTAATGTAGATTAACTCTCATTCTCGATTAGTTATTTTAAGTGGATACTAATATGACTTAATCAGTAAAAATATGACAAGCTTTATTTTGCATTTATCATACATTAAAAAATAAAAAACAAAAAATTAACCAATTTATTAAGGTTATCTTTTAGATTAAGCAAATCGTGGTTTTCAAATCTTCCTTTTTTTCATTTGAGGAAAGTAAACATTTTTCATAAAATTATGAAGTTAGATTGTTTTATTGAATTGATATCAATTATAACTAATCTGATCAAGTAGTTCCATATTTCACACTATTAGTATAATGAGTTTAATTTACTTATTGCTATAAGTTTAGATATCACAATGTCAAAGCACATTGAGTTTATACACTATATTAATCCTTTCCATGATAAATGAAATTGAAATATCATGGTCAAATTTTGTAAGAATGTGGATAATGCTAAATTTCAATCTCCTTGATGAAATTCATTCTTGCTTTATAATAATCCATATTATTTTATAATAATCTTTGGTCTTAGCTAATAATAATTTCATACATATAAAATGATCATATAAATGCCATCATCACGATTTGTTTATTCTTTTAATGATGTTCATTTTACTGAATTTCTTAACTCCATATCTATATTCGATTTTCTAAATTACTCAATAGGGGGTTAAAGTTAGTGCATGTTGAAAAGAAGTAATGGTACATAATTCATTAGAATAAACAAGACCGGTAAACATGTGTAAGAGGCAAGAATGATGATGTCTTAGCCTAATAAGGGGTTGAATCTACATATTTGAATAACTATTAGCCCTCTTTGTCAAAAAAAAAAATAGTATTAGCCCTTCTGTCCCCCATTTAATATACAAATGAGACAATTCTCAATTATTTTGTCATTTGTTATGACTATAAATAGAAGTCATGATTAAAGTTTATATGACTATGGTTTATACTTTCTTAAACCAATTTTAACACAAACAACTTAGGGTCCGTTTGATTTTCAGTTAATTAAAAATGAGTTTTAGTAAAATTGATTTTGCAACGTAGTTATAATAAAAATTAGTTTTATACTAACGTGTTTATGTTTGGATGATATATTTGAAAATTGATTTTGACAAAACTCATAATTTTTCTCTAAATTGAGCTTAAACTCTATCTTATAATTGATATAATTTTCTTAAACTAAAATTTAATATGTATTTATTTAATTGGAAAAAAATATATCTGATATAACATTTTTTTACAAGTCATGATTTATGAAAATTAAAATTTTAAAGAGACATTTTGATCAATAGATAGAAAAAATTATATGAAAATTTTATTTTTTTAATTTTTTATTATTTTTATTAGTCTATTTTTATTTGATTTTAAAATAAATATAAATAAAAATAAAGAAGTAAAATGGAAAAGCATGAAACCATATGCTTTTTCAGAAACGGGGTTGGCCACCACAAATGGATTTTCAACGGAAAAGTGAAATTTAGCCAAATATACTTCAAATTTTATCAAACTTGATTTTGAGCCCATATAGCGAATCCAAACCGGGCCTTCATGTTAACGAGTCATGTGTAAGAAGTATAAAGGATTGAATATCGATTTTACATCACGATGGTAGCACATAAAACAAGACATTAAAAGTTGTTTATAGAAAGATCTCCAGTAATATGGATTGATATATTTACTTTTGTTTATATACATCTTATATATAGTCTTGTTGCATAATATTTTTCATATAAAATTATAGTTTTTTATTTTGCCACGAATACAATTATATTTATTAAAAGCTATATAAAAATTCGAAATTAGATTAATTAATGACCCTACATATTATTTAGTTGATAATAGTTTTACTGTGGCGCATGTAAGAGACCATTTCGTGCATCGCACGTCGCACCCTTACTGTACTAGTTGTCGGGATGATCGGAAAAGGAGGTTCTTCGATGTAGCTGCGTCTTTGCAAGTGCACTGCGAAGAGCTTCATCTATAGCCACCGCATCCTACGATCACATCTCCCGCAATGTGTCAGTGATATTATATTCACCAAATCAAAGCTTCGATTTCTTTCCGGTTCGACATAGGCCTCAACTTCAGCGTCTAGCCCTGGCTTATCTTTATGGAGGCCGAAGAAGGAGATGGGTAAAGAAGGCCTGATCGTGGCCAAGGAGCTTAAAAGGCTACTTTCCCATCCGGTCCGGCTCGACCGCTTCATCCGCTCTCTCGCTTGCTTAAGTCCGATCTCCTAGCCGTACTTGCCGAGTTCCAGAGGCAGGATCAGGTCTTTTTTTGCGTGAAGGTTCCTACCTTCTCTATATGCTCTCTCCTTTTGTGATTTATACATGAGTGTTGGTTTGACATATTCATCGGTGGAATTTCGTTCAGCTGAGCTTCCAGCTCTTTATGACTGATGATTGGAGTTTTTATACTCACTGGAGGATTATGACTGATGATTGAAGTTTTTATACTCAACCAAGGATATCAAAATATAGGACATTTTATGAAATCTGTATCATATTTCCGTTTTTACCATACCCAAAAAAGTTATAATGAAAAGGGATTAACTGAGATATACTTAGGACGAGTTATAATTTAATAATGGTAATTATGACAAGTAAGAATATTTTTTAAAATATCAAAACTTTCTACTAATTTTTTAGGTATGTTTGAGGTAGGTAAATATGATTTGTAATAGAATACAATGTGTGTAATACCATGACGTCCTAAATTCCGCCATTTGTGGAAATGTAGTTAAAAAATATTAATTCAAGATCTATGGGAAAATAGTATTTGGATGTTATCAAGGATACCCTTGAAACAACACGGATTTTTGTTTTTTCAAATCTTCTATGTCTAAAACTCTTAAGTATCTTATAAATTAAGATTGCTGATTACTTGGGAAATTAGCATACTATGTACTGAACACTATCTTTATTGATATTCTATTAGCTTTTGTGTGAATCATTTCTCATTGTGGCAGACTTTAATTCCATTTTTTTGTTTTGTTTCTTTTAGTTTAGCAGTAAAAAATATGAGAAGGTGGCCGAAATAGATTTGGAGTCACTTTATTATTCAGTCGAGAAGCCAAAGATCCAATCAACCTTGCCTCCTTACTATCTGTCTTAATGTAGCTTCAATGTTTATATCATGAAGTAGGTGAATCTAGAATTTCTTATTTTGAAAACGAAATTGATTTGTATTTATAATATATATTTGATATAAAAGGAACCATGAAGGAGAAGTTGCACTATTGAACTGGGTATTAGTGATCAAAGAATACTAGTGTAGTGGGGTAATTTATCTCAACCTCCTTTGCTCTGACCTTGTTAAGTAGTGATTTCTTTAGTCCCTTGGCCTCTGTATGATTTTCTTACCTTGAATGTACTAGATTGTGGTTTTTCTACCAGTACTTCAACTCCTCGTGCATTTAGGACTGGCAAAGACTTGCTAACACTCTAGGGAAAGTTGATAACTAATCTTGATCAATAGGTTATGGCCCCGTGAATTATTTAATTCGATATCATTAAGGTATTAATTATCTCAAGGCTGGTTTTGGTTGTTGCTCTTGTTTATTGAATTGAATTGTGCAATTTTATCAACTGTAGACCTTCTCTAAATGTGATGTGACGTCTGTTCAGCTCATAGGACTTCTTGCCTTCAAGAGCATACTACATCCTTCTATTACAGTACAAGAGAATTCTCTATGATTAAAAACTTGAAGCTACCTATCCACCTTATTGGTCAACCAGATAGGAGAAATCTCATTTTGCTAATCTATTTTCCAATCATTTTTTTATCAAATCCCCTTGGTTATTAAAGGGGAAAAAAGAACTTAAAAACCTTATCCTCTTGCATTTGCATGAATCTTTAATTGATATTTCTTGGCTCTTTTAACTTGTCATATTACAAACCTTTAGAACCTAAACTGCTATCTTGGAACCCCATTGGTTGCCCTTGGTACTGTCTGGCATTAGAGAGAACAAAATTTTAGCGTAGTTGTTTTGTACTGTTTAATGCCTTTTTGTAGACCAAGTTGTTATTTGGATGTTTCAACAATTGCCCAAGAACAGTTGTTTTGGTCAAATTAATTATGCAAGTATGCAGCTGAGTTGACTTCCAGTTTTTAGGCCATCTGAGAGAAAGAATCTTCTTTAATTTCCCAAATTTGTTGAACTAAAAGTGCCAATACTTGTTTTTACTCCCAAATTAATTTGGTGCTTTTTTTCTTATTCATTATGCTTGATAAAAAAGTTGTTTTATGTACGCAATATGCTTGTATACTTATGAATGACAAAAATTTGTCCTAGTTGTATGATGTAGTACGCAAAGAAATATGGTACCGGCCAGATGTGTACTTTTACAAAGACATGCTTATGATGCTTGCTAGAAACAAAAAGGTGGAGGAAAAAAGGAGGGTTTGGGAAGATTTGAAAAGGGAGGAGGCTCTCTTTGATCAGCACACATTTGGGGACATCATTAGAACTTTTCTGGATAGTGGCTTGCCCTCAGAGGCGATGGACATATATGAAGAAATGAGGCAGTCTCCTGATCCTCCTCTTTCATTACCTTTTCGAGTGATATTGAAGGGACTTATTCCCTACCCAGAATTAAGAGAGATGGTAAAAGATGAATTCTTAGAGCTTTCCCCTGGCATGATCATCTACGATCCTTCCGAGGACTCGTTTGAAGATCAAGAGCACCACCAGAGTGAAGATGATTAGAGCTTTGTTCACTAGCTTCTTGAACTCCTATGCCATGATCTGCATTCTCTTGATTTTGGTAGCATTGCTCCTAAACTGAAGCATTCTAGTGCTAATTGAGACTTAGGAGTTGTTTTTTGTAATTGCCTGCGGTTGACTAAAACTGCAATGTAAAAAGGAATCGGTAACAAGGAGGATGGATTGGGTGAAACTATTGTACTTCAGGTGTTGAAGTATAATAGTCTGTCCCAAGAAATGGAGAGAAAGAGAAGAAGAGAAAGCTTTGGAATGAACATGGAGAAAGAAGATAATGAAGAAGGAAAGAGGAAGAGAGATCGAGCTGGAGGATGAACCCAAATAAAGCTCAGCCGAGTAAGTGAAGTTGAAAGTGACAGATTCAGAGAAGTCTAAAAGAGGAAGCGAGAGATGATCAAGAGAAAATAAGAGAATTGAAGCAAGAAGGTAGCATGAACCCCAAGATCAGAGAATAGAGGAGGCATATTCAAGGGGGGAAAGAGCAAGGAAGAAGAATTCGAAGGTTGAGCAACGTGAGTCGTGTGAACAGGTTAGGCATAGTCGTTATTCTTATATTCTTCCTCGGGCATTTTTAAGCAATTAAGCATCAGTGTTTGGGTGTTCTGGTTACACACTCAGTAGAATGAGAGTCTTAGTCTTTTTCTCGAATTCTCGGTAAAGCATGAGTGATATTACCTGGGTATTTTGCTGTTGGTATTGAGGTTGGAAATTTCTCTATATTTTGCTGTTGGAATTTCATGAAAAATTAGATGCCATTTTCAACCATGGTTCATAATTGTTCTTTTGTCATGGATATAAAATCAGCTGTTACTCCCTTTGTCTTAAGTTGTGAAGTTATGGATGGTATCATGACTTGTTTGCTGGAGTGGGCAAAGGTCGTAGGAATTGTGTGCTGTGTGATGGAGTTGTTGTTATAGCATGTGCTTTGCTTGGGGTTCCTACTTTCTATGATCCTCTGAATGTATGAACTATAAAACCTGATGATGAGTAAGCTTTCTCTAAAATTAAAGATGACCTTTTGGCCTTTTTTTCTGCACGGGATTGTCATCTTTGCTGTTACAGACTTTGGTTTTATAGGAGAAATTTACTTTTGCTTTTGTTAATGCATAAGAACTGGTTTAGGCTTAAAGGCTGGTATTTGGCTTTGTTTCTTGGCATGAGAAAGTCATTGTTACTGTTAGAAGTATATAGGTACTAGGTGAAGTACAAAGTCATGCACATTTGACTAGTTTGTACAAAAGCAAAAGTAAATGAGACTAAAAATAAATTTTTTTAAAAAATTACACATATCACCTTAAATTTTGGACCATTTATAAGTTTGTCTTAATTTTCAAAACCAAAAATTATCTTGTGAACTATCTCCCTTCTTTAAGATTTATTCTTTCGCCAATACTCATTCTCTAACGCGGTTGGTTGGTGTGGCCAAAAGAAGCCCCGTGGTTAATTAATTTGTTATTTCAAATTCTTTTATATATTTGGCAAATGCCATAAAATGAACACTACAGCAATTTTTAATTTTCTTTTCATTTAAAGAAAGCTTTAATTCTGGTTAAAGAAAAAAATTATTCACGATGACAGTGAAATACTAAGATGTGAGACCAGCTGTTATTTATTTATTTTTCTTTTAAAAGGAGTATACGATTTTTTTTTTTACAACCCATCTCAAGCACCAAATATAGGGCCTGTTTGATAATATTTTTTGTTTTCTTGTTCTCAAAATAGTTTTGTAAAACTGTTTTTGAGAATAAGTTTTGAAAACAAGAAAATAAAAAAATTTGTTTGAATAGTTGTTCTCAAAATCATAATTAATGAGTAATAAATGAGTTATTCAAAATTTATAACTTTATCATTAATGACATATATATTTTTCACCTTTTCCTGTGTTTTTCAAAACAAAAATTACAAAATATCTTAAAATTATTCTAAATTTTCTATTTTTTTATTTTTCAGAATAATTTATACCAAACAAATTTACTAAACAAGTTTTTTTATTTTTCAATTTTTAGCTTAAAAACATAGGCTGGAAAAGCAAAACAAAAGAATATAATAAAGAAGACGGAAGATACTGATAGCCAATGATTCAATAATGTTCTCTGAAGCAGGCAAATGAAAAACTATATATGTAGTTGTAAACTATAATTGGTGAATTCACGACAAAAAATCCCAGCTCATTCGAGTCAATGACTTCAGAAATTTTATTAAATCGCAAACTATAACAAATATTCTTGTTTGTCCCTTTTGGACCCAAGAAGTGTTCCACTCGGCATATAGAGTAGGGAAATTTGTATATCTGATTCAGGGATAGTTAACAAAAGCACTTAGTAATTGTGTTTTCCATCATAAAACTGAGCATTTTTCGAGGATTTAAATGTCTCAAGGAATTCTTTAGCCTTTTTCAGCTCTTCCTTCCGCCTTGACTTGTCCCATTTGTGTTCAGCAGCCAATATTTCAATAACACGAGGTAATGCTCGTCCTGCAGCATCAGTGTCAAGAAAAGCAAGACGAGACCTTCTCGCAATGAAGTCAACAGCAGATTCACAGTATTCATGACGCGCACAGTAGGCCACTTCTGCCTCCAGGAATGGGTAACCATGGGCAAGTCTCTTACCGAGGTTTTCATTCTACCATTAAAACAAAAGAGGAACAAAAAAATTAGCCACAAGATAAAACCATAAAATTAATCAAAACTTACAGAACATGCATGAATACACAGTAATAAAGGTGATTTTCTTCCCCATACCACGGATCTTTTTTATCATAGAAGATGACATAAATAAAACCCACCATGGCTCTTGAACTTCAATTTAACAAAACTAGACCAATTACCTCACAACATCTCACATGATGTCGTCATAGGTTTATTTCATGCTAATACACAAATTGCAGTTACAAATACTTCGGGTTATCCTAAAATGTAGCAAAGCTCCAAGCCAGCACAATAACAATAAATTATGTATAATTCCAAGAGTTCTCTAACAATACAAGACCTAGAAGCTCAATGCAGAACATGAAACAGTAGTAATTTTTTAATTCTATGGTAGAAATGAAATAATTAAAAAAAAAAAAGATAAAATTCTGAAGCACAATTACAAAATGAACGGAATCAAAAACTATTTTTTTCAAGAAAATGGCCATGGCACATGCGTTCTTTTGTACAAGATAAGATCAGTTTCACACTAGAGTTTTTTACTTAGACCACGATCTCATCCCTATGCTCAATTTATGAAGTTTTGAATCAAGACATGTAAACTCAACCAAAGTTGAAAAAATCATCAAATGACTCAAACGAAACTTAGGCCACAAGGTTAAAATACGAAAACTAAATAAAAGGAAAAATATAAATCAGAAAGCAATATGTTTTTATCAGAATGTAAGCATTTCAATGGTGACAGCTACAGTTTCTAAATATGGTGACGTCAAATAATCAATGGTGCTGACATGCAGTTGGTTATGCTTGGTGCTCAAGATTATACAAATCTACGTGATACAATCAACGTAACTAACAAAAACTACAAAAATTTCTCATCCAAATACCACTAAACACTTCATGATATATGCAGCAACAAAAACCAACCTGAGCTATGGCAGCCACACGTTCAGCCAATATTCCATATGCATGAGACAAGTGCTTTGCTGCAGTAGTGTCCATTGCCCCAGGAACAATTTTACCAGTATATGTTCTTTTCATGCGTGTATATTGTTGTGCAATAACTGTAAAATGTGCAGGATCCCACCCTTCACCACCAACAAGACAGAGATTGTTTGTCACACATCCATTAGCAGCATTCAGCTTTCCAGACTTTATAGCTGCGTCAACTGCATCTTCTGCCATGCTGAAACATACTGAAGTAAGTATACTATTTGGGTGCAACAATAAAGTTTGGTGCAGGAACAAGAGGATGAGAAGGAAAGAAAATAACAAGGGAAGCAGGAATATTATTTCCAAAATAGAATTACCAAGTGATCAATGTTAAGAAAATGCCATGCTATAGAAAGTAAACACATCAAAACAAACTTTCAACAAAGAACTTTCAGCTTTGCCCATTCAATAATTACCTGCGATAGGTAGTCCACTTGCCACCAGTTATAGTAACCAAACCAGGATAATCCTCAATGACAACATGATCCCTGGATATACTCTCAGTATTTTTTGCTGATGGATCCATTGCCAATGGGCGAATTCCACTCCAAGCAGAAAGAACATCTGTGCGTCTTACCTAAATTTTCCCAGCAATTTTCAGTCTCCACAAGCAGACTGTGTAAAAAGTAAAAAATAAAATAAAATAAAAGGAAGAAAAATGACACCTAGATTAAGTGATTCTTCACAAACATTATCTTTCTGAAACTCAATCTTAATTTAAACTTCATAACACTATTGAACCAACCAAAAAAAAAAAAAGATTGGGAGCTTCTGTTATATGAATGGACCAATGGATATCTGACACACATTTTCCTTTTTCCCCCAATGATGAAGCAAAATATCAACCAAAAAAGTATGTGGAACAATGAATCTGAATCTAACAATAGGTGAAAAAATGGAACAAAAAGAAATTTTATTTAAAAAAAAAGAAGTATAGAGTATTGGCAGGGATACCATACTTTAATATTAAGGTAATCGGAGATGGCATCCAATATGAATTGTATTTCATCTTCATGAGGTTCTGGAAGTAAAGTAATGGTGGTGTTGGAATCTGTAGTTCCAGCCACTGTTCGTCCCAGCCATGGCAGCATGAAAACAACACGGCCATCCTTAGTTTTAGGAACAATTAAGCCCATTCCTTCAGGAGAATAATAATCAGGGAGTACAATATGTACACCACTGCTGGGACAGATCATAGCTCGTGCATCCTTGTCAGCCAATTTTCTTACAGAGTCACAAAATGGCCCAGCTGCATTCACAATTACTTTTGCATATGTATCGAACTCTTTGCCTACACAATTTAACATGCATGTGAATAAGCAAAAGTAACCAAGCTTTAAAAAAGAATTATTTTGAGATTACAACTCACAAAGTTCAGACGGAGCATACTAACATACACACTTGAAAATGAAAAAATTGTATTCATTTTTCTCAAGAACCCTCCCAAGGCCATAAGCCTCCAACACACACATATCTGAGAACTTGTTCTTCCATTTGCAAGAAACAGTACATTAATTGCTCTAGTATCGGTGCGTAATTGCTTAGTAAAGGAACTGATGCAAAAAAAATAAAAGCAAAACAAATTCAAGTAGTCAAGAGGCTCATGGTTCTGTCCCACCAACTAATATAATTCATTTCTACTGGGGTGAGGATGTGCATGTGGAAGGAGTATAGAAGTGAACATGTAATTAAATAGTTGTGTGCTTATGTCATCCAGTGACCAGGTGCCTTTAAAACAAGTGACATATATTGTCCTAAAATCCACCCATGTCAACTTAAGTTATTTGGGATAGACAAAATGTTGACTCCCTAGTAACTATTTGAAGTAAAAAGGAGGTTACCAGATAGATTGTCTCGGATTCGTGCACCAATTATTCGCTCACCAACATCATCCTTTAGAAAGGAAACAACCTCTGCATGATTCAGCACTGCTGCACCAGCTAATGCAGCAGTACAAGCTAATCCCACATTAAGTCGTGCATCATTCATCTGCCCATCATAATAAACTACAGTGCCCCTCAACCTTCTACCTTTACCCTCCCTTGCCAAAGTAGGGAAGAGTTCAGCAGACTCTTTTGCAGAATAATATCTTGATAAGTGCAAGAGTCGTGCTCCTGCAACCAAATCGTACATTTTCAATCCTATCCAGTAGTACACTGCCTCAAACCAGTCAAAACAGGGTGTCATGCAAGGCAAGGCATTGCATAGGTGTGGTGCATTGTCAATAACCTGTCTACGTTCCTCAAGTGCATGGAATACTAACTTCAATTGCCCATAGTCAACATTAAAGACAGCTTTCTCCAAGTAACGGACACCTAAAAGTTTACAGAAAAACTGAAAGATTAGATCAACAATTAACAAGTATTTGAAATGAGAAGGGGGGAAAATCCCTTTAAAGATAACATGAATAAAATGCCACCACATAAAGGAAATTCTCAGGCATTTGGTATTTACATTGCAAAGATGTAAATAAGCCTATACAAGTGTTGTACTGATTCCCATAGGTTGAAATTAATTTTTAAACAAGTTTCTCAAGCTTCAAAATCACAAGAACCACTGAGCTTCTCAGACTTCGGTGCTTTTACATTTTAAAATCCCAAAAGCACTCCTCAGTTGTAGCTTTTTAGGTTGATAACCACATTTCATAAGTTATTCTTTACTCAAGATTATACCACGATTTTCTTCTAGAAAATGCGACCAATGTTCATCGTGCAAACAAAATGCATGACTAAAAGGACATCCACAATGGTAACTGTAGACGACAAGGAAGACGGCATTGACCATCATTATATGAATATAAAAATGAAGTTATATATATGTTGAAAATCATTATAAATATTGGCATATGGGATCGGTACATGGCAAAACACCGTCCACAATGAGCATTCACACGGAGAAAATTCGCAACAACTTGATTAAGAATAACATAGATGCTTGAATTTTGCGAGACTTTCCATGAACCAAAGTTTGAAAAACGAATATAGGTGTTGAATTTATTCCTATAATTGAGCATCCATTCCCGAAAATCACTGACCAAAATTTAATCACTAACAATTCAGCAATATACACAAAAACACGTACGAACATCTGTACCTCCATGAATAAGCTTCGTGGAGCGGGAGGAAGTTCCAGAAGAAAAATCCTCTCTTTCAACGAGACCAACCCGGAGTCCTCGGGTCACAGCGTCGAGTGCCACGCCGCAACCCGTCGCACCACCACCAATAACAAGTATGTCAAGAGGATTAGCCGAGCTTGCACCGATCAAAGACGATTGCTGGACATCTCTGGACGGAACGACGGCGTAGGGGTCGTGGATCTTCTGGCGAAGTGTGGCAAGGTGAGAAGGGCTACCTCCATGATCACTGGCAGAGGTCAGAGGATGAAGAACGATTGAACCAAGAACGGCAGCTCCGACAGCCGTGCCCAGTCGGCTGAGGCGACCAGTTGATGTCATGAGAAAGATAGGGAGAAGTGGGCCTTCCGGTGTACTTTTCCGACGGTGTTAATAACTTGATAATGTCTATGATGGTCAAGACTCACGGGTGGTCCAGTGGATGTCAAAATCAATTCATTAATATGTGTGTGTATATATATATATATATGATATTACATAAAAGCTTGAATCGGCGATGACGGTGTTTATCTTCGCTGACATATTTTGTCAATCAAATTCAAATCTAACTTGATAACGAGGAATATTGAGGGCATGTTTTGTTGCAAAACAGTTTTTTTTTTCAATAAAAAAATAAAAAAACTTGTTCAGTAAAATTGATTTTATAAATATTTTAAAAAATAAAAAAATAGAAAACTCAAAATATTTTTAAGATATTTTATAATTTTTATTTTAAAAAACATAAAAAATATTAAAAATATTAAAAACTAATTATTTTGTCAGAGGAATATTGAGGGCGTGTTTTGTTGCAAAACAGTTTTTTTTAAATAAAAAAATAAAAAAAATTGTTTAATAAAACTGATTTTATAAATATTTTAAAAAGTAAAAGAATAAAAAACTCAAAATATTTTTAAAATATTTTATAATTTTTATTTTAAAAAATATTAAAAATATCCACCTCATTAATTATAAAGTTATAAATTTTAAATAACACATCTAATATTTACTAATTATGATTTTGAGAACAATTATTCAAACAGATTAGTTTATTTTTTTTATTTTCAAAACTTGTTCTCATATCAGTTTTACAAAACTAATTTAAAAATAATAAAACAGAAAAAACTATCAATCCTAAATAATTCTTAATGACATTAATCATGAAAATATGTTAATATATATTGCTACGTATAAGTTACCCGACGCGACAGTTCGGATCAAAATCCAATCCAGGTCACATTGTAAAAATACACTTCCTCGTCCATTTGGTGCGAGGATCGATCTAATAAACCCAGCATTTGGAAAAATACATTTAAGACTAAAACTGGATCCCTTTGGAGAAATCCAAAAGAGTAAGAGACATAAAGAACCCATTCAACAATTTTTTTTTGGACTGTCAAGATATTCTACAATTAGAGAAATAAACAAATAAAAGCATTTGACATGAAGAATTTTTTTTAGCCAAAAGGAATGAGAAGAAGCATGTATTTGCGAGTGGAAAAACCCGAGTGGAATTAAAAGCTCTCAGTGAGAGGTTGAGGCTCTCAAGCCCCACATGAGTGAGGAGTGAGTATGTGTATTGACAATCATTATAAAAATTATATATATATATATATTGGCATATGGATTCAGATTTGGGCACCGCACAGTTCAAGGAATATTAGCAGATGCATGGTTGGAATGCTCTTCTATGCCATTATCTAAATAATTTTTTTATGGAACGAACCAGATACATACTAAGACTATATTTGATACAATAAAAAGTGGTTTCATTAGATGGAATAGGAGAGAGAAATTCTCATATTTGTATATTTGTATGTTTGGTAGACTACTTCCTTTATTGAAGGCCTAGAAACTAACTTTCTGTAAGGTTAAAAATAATGTTTTCAAATATAATTTTACTTATCAAATGTAACAGCAATTTTGCCCCTTTCGTAAAAGCAAAAATCTCAATCTGAAGATCGCATTCTAGTATTGATTTATGTTACTATTAGTTTTTTATTTTTATATGATTTTTATTAAATTTCATATGATTTTAAATTTATATTTTTCATAAAAATATAAATTATTTTACAATAAAATTTATATGAATTTTTAAATTTTCATATTTTTTAAAATTCAAAATAAGAATATAAATTAATTCTTTTTAAAAGTTTTAATGGTTTAAAAAATTTATATCCTCCTACAAGTGCATAAAATGAAGATTAGTTTTAGATTAACATGTGTAAAGAAAATTTTTAAATTTTTTTGAAAAAATATAATAATGAAAAAATCAAGAAAAAAGGAAACACATACTATTTGATTTTGAAGTTATAAAAAAAGTATCATTTTTTACCGGAATTACTGTTGCATAGTATACTCTTTAGTTAATAGGCTATTAGGAGAAAAATATAACAGGGGAAATTATTGACGTTTTGTACCAAAAAAAAAAGGAAATTTATTTTATTTATAAAAATAAAATAAAAGTCTCGAATAATAAAATATAAAGATAATATTAATAAGGAAAGGAGACACGAAAGGGTTTTCATTTTATTAAAAAATTGCTAATGATTTTAAGGACACAATTTGGGTATTTATGTCATTTAGTTATTTTGGTTCATTTCTTTCTATTATTAATTATATCATACTAAACTTCCAAGACAACAAAAATTCTTGATTTCTTCCACCCTATCAAATATATTTTTGTCTCAAAAATAGCTTTTTTATGGAGGCTTCTCTTCATTTCCTTTTTCCTTTCCATTTCCTTTAAAAATGGTTTGATCTTACCCAACATGATCTAAGGGTTATATATATATATATATATATGTATGTATGTATGTATATGGTACACAAACTGTGATGTAGAATTTCCTAGGTGCATGTCTTCTAAGAGGCCATTTCCCATTACAATCGTAGTTCTGCTTTCTTTCTATTCTCTCTCTCACACACACACACACTGACGCACATTGTAGAATTTCCTAGATCTCTTGCAAGGATATTACATAGTTTCTGTCATTAATGATGTAAACATTAGCATAATATTGATGCTTAGAGACGACCTAGGGTTTGAGGAGCAAAGTTTCACCTTCTTTTTTTTTCCCCTTTTTTGAAATGAGACAATATTGTTAGGATGGGACAATATGGATAATGAACAAGTGAATGTGGATAGTGAGAAACAGAAATAGGGACAACTATTCAATAATGAACATTAATTCATAGGCTGAGAACTTAGTTAATGATCCTTAACTTTGACAGGCTTGTTGAACTAACTTAAACATGTCTAAGATATAGAAACCCTAACTTGATACCAAAGTAATCCCACTTAATTATTTTTGTATAATTTTATTACCCTTCATTAATAATAATAGTCAAAAGTCAAATCAAATAATTTCATGAATATTAATTACTTAAAAGGATATTTTACTCAAATAACATCAAATTTTACTATGTAATCTAAGGTATGTAATAGCTTTTTTAAACTCTGTATATAACCCTAGACAATAAATATTTTGAAACGGAGTTAGTCGTTGACACTATGTGAGGAATATTTTAGTGGCACGGAAGTTGAATGGAATAGCTGAGGCAGTTAGAATGGGTTCAATAAACCCAATTGCGAAATTCTCTCTGAATATTTTCCCTCTAACTTATGTTGTAAGAAGAGTTAGGGGTAAGATTTTTTTTTATTAAGAATTGTAAAATGTTTCGAATCATAATAAGAGATTCAAATACTAGTAAAAAAAATAGCTCAATATATACATCTTTATAATATGTATAAAATATTTTAAGATAATAAATCTAAACTGAAAGTTAAGAATCAATTCAAGTTAACGTGAGTGACAGATGTTCTCATTTATTAAATAAGTGATTTGGGAGTTCGATTCTTAACTTTTATGTATAGAGTAAATATAGTTTAAAAGAATCTACTTTTTGCCCTGCATATTGATTTTGGGACTTAGTGTTTTTTTTTTTACCACCTTGATTTTGTGACTTAATAATAAGTATGTTTAATAGAGGAGAAACTTAGAGTGGTCATGGTACTATATGGCCCTCATACATACTGTATGGCTACTGCTTTGTTGGTGTTTCCTGTTATGCTATCTTTCCCTTTTGTATATTTGGGCTTTATGTATGGTTCTTTAAGCATCAAAGGTTCTTGGAAATTAGGGATATGTCCATTGTTTTTGCATGCGAATTTATAATTTTGTAATGGAATTAATCTTATTAAATCAAATACTCAGCGTTACTGCAATAGAGATGACGATAGTTGGCTTTTCCTTAAGTTCTAAGCGCTACGGAAATTAGTTTCATATTTGATTGAATTAAAGGTTTCAATTGATATGATAAAGGCAGGTGAAGTTTAGTATGGTTATGATCTACCATGAAGATGGAAAACAAATCACAAAAATCAAGAAAACAAATCATAAAAAAGCAATTGCATGCTGCCCGAGTAAGTGATCACAATCTATAAAATCTTTGGAATGTGATTTTGGATCGATATACAACACAAAACCCTCTATATGTGATTTATGAAATAAAGGGGATTTCATTTTATTTAATATTATAGAGAACTTATTTCCAGCTTTAACATAATATAAACTTGACCCTCGAGGCATGCACGAACTTTCATATTTCAAAATTTAATATTTTGGGGTGTTTATAATAAGAGAACATTTTACTTATCAAATTAAGAATTATTAATTAATGTTTGACTCTGTATGAAAAAGAAAGATGTAAGTGCGTAAAAATACAACTTAATCATGGCCTTTTTTATTATTTTTTATTGAAGCAAGATGGGTTTTTTAGTCACATTTTGATATTAATTCCGTTTTTCATTTTTATTTTAAGAATTTTGCATACGAAATACATCTTAATTCATCACTTCTGAATGTTCACTTAGGAAGCCATGCTTAAACATGATTGTTCGACCAAGAAAAACTAGCTACATTTTATTGCTTTTAGATATGCTAACCATACACAAAGAAAGAAGGAAATAAAGCATATACGGTATGAATCAGGACCCGAAGAGGAAGAAAATTCAGATAGGGATGGAGGAGGTCGTCTCCCAACCTTGAAGAGGTTTGAGTTGCCCAAGGAGCCCAGGAGAGACAGAACTAAATCTTGTATCACACAGTTGCTAGATCATCCTTAAGATCAACTGGAGAAGAACATAGCCATGAACAAACAGGAAATTACCAGTTGCTCCTACAAGTAGATGATCAGAAGGCTTCACATTATGTGTCCCTCCAACCATGAAAATGGGACCGCCTATGGTAATGGTGGTGGCAATTCCTTCTACAATCCCAACTAGTTTGGAGATTTCATTGATTCCTGCTCCTTTTGCGCCATTCACTATGATGTAACTGGTTCTATTCGATGTTTCATGCTGAAACAGAGACAAGTGAATGGATTTGTTGTGGTTGATAGTGGTTTAGAGTGGGCCGTGTATGCGTATTATGATTAAAAGCGTGAAGAGAGCTCCTCCATCGCCGTGAATAGAACACAAAGGAAGGCAATATTAGATTATGTATGCCCACACACATCATAATTGATCCATCTTGCACGACAGAGAATTGGGACGCGTAGTACTAGGGGGATCTGCTGGAGTTCTGAATCCGCATAAAATAATTTCGTGCAAACAATTAGAATGGCATGTAATTTCCAATCGATTGCACTACTCTACTAAACATTGGCAATGGTATTGGTAATACCAGGGCAACATAAATAGTTAAAATTGTGCCAAATATGCGCTAAGACTGTCGTCAAAAAACAATAAAATAAACGCAAAGACCACAAATCGATGAAAGAGACACAATCTTACCAACACTTTTACACCGTGATTTTTGGCTACAAACGTTATATTAATATTGCTTCTTTTTCTTTTCCAAATAAGCGTAGCGTCTCTGAAAGCAAAGTACTACCCAGACCAAGTGCCGCAGACCGATCTCTGGCCAAAGAGCGGCTGGGGCATACAATAGACAGGTACTAGTCTGCCAAAGAAGAAAATTGCTGAGTCGCGTCTCCCCAGAAGTTCGGACCAAAATGTCTGGATCAGGTGCTATCGCCATGTCCATGTGCTTCTCAATGTCAACTAGTTTTATACTAGGAAGCTCAGGAAGCTCACCCTGCTTATGCCTTCTCTCTTCACTACTATCAATCACCCTATTACAAGATGTAATTTCAGTTTCTCCGCAATTATTGAGGCATTCTTCAACAGTATGTACAAACAGTCCATCTGTATCTCCAGCATCTTCAACTCCTTTGAGTACACCACTACTACAACTAAAAGCTTTGGTTGCATTTAAATTGTCTTTGCAAGAATGTTGATCAATCACGCAAACACCATTTCTGTTCGCACCCTCATCAATTCTTGCTATCACACCATTTGAACCCCTGGCTTCTTTTGATGCAGGAACTTCATTCCATTTAACTTCATTCCATTTATCCTTGCAAGATTCTTGAACAGCACGTACAATCTCATCACGTGAAGTATAGGCTACACAAAGTAAAAGCACCCTCTGGTTATTGTGAGCTGTTACTCTCATTGCCTTCTCTACCGCAGCCCTGACTGGTTCGGTTAGTAGTTGCAAGTTGCCAATGAAATGTAATCGAATACCATATTCATTGATAATACTTTCTTCTTGAAGCAACTCCTCAATCTTTTCTAGCATCAAGTCCATCAGGGACTGAACCTCTTTCGGCTGCCTTTTGAAGTTATCAATGCTGAATGCATATACAGTTACATACTTCACACCCAATTCATAGCAATACCTCAGCACATCTAGGAGAGCCGAAAATCCAGCCTTATGGCCATCACCTTCAGCCATGTTTCTCTTTTTTGCATACCTTCGATTCCCGTCCATGATGAAAGCAATATGATTTGGCACAGGACCCACAGATAAAACACCAAACATGCATCTTCTCCAAAAACTACATAAACTGCCAAACAGTTGGCTTGCAATACCACCAGTCCTTCTCTCCATTTCAATGGTTGATATTAAACTTTAAGAGTCCAACATAAGCTATTCAAGATACATTCATTATCTGCTAGCATTAGGAATAGCAAAAGCACCTTAAGTTAATGATCCAGTAACCTGTACATTAGAAACTGCTTAAGTATTAATTTGCATTCTAAAAGAAAATAAAAAGTAGGAGTAATAAGTGATGCAAAAAGTCATTGTATATGTCTATATGAATAGTTGTTAGGTCTACTTTGCAAGAAGCTGCAAAGTTAAGACATGGATAACACCCATGACAAGGCTCATTAACCAAATAAATAGGGGGCCTCAATGTTACACGTATTCAGCAGATCAATGAAATATTTCCCATAATCCCATCAATAAATGATGGCTTACGCCAAAATTGTAAGTATCATTGTGGAACTTAAGGCTTTAAGGATCAAAAAGATGAACCATAAAAGTTGGTTCTCCACCAGTTTTCACTAGGGAAGGTAGGGCAAAATCTTCAAGTGGTTTCCCTTTTCCCAAGATGAAGGTGTAAGTTAGTATAAGGGTGGAAAAAGGCTAGTTCAAGCTTTGACTAAACAGGTCATGCCTATATTATAGGCTTAAAGTTTGAACCTGACTTGTTAGCCTATATAAGGCTTCTTTTAGGCCCAAGCCTAAGCTTTTAAGAAACTTGACCTGAAGCCTATTTAGAGGCCTACTAAATTAGTAGGCCTTCAAATAGGCTTAAAAGGCCTAGGCCTGGCCTCTAACCTATTTGCAGCCTACTATCCATGACTAGAGAATTTTTTCACTACCAAATAGGTTTAGAGGATTTCTTGCCACACAATTTATCCAATAGAATATTCACAATAAAATATTGCTCCATTACTAAAATATTGGAAGACTAATACAAAAGAACTCAGCCAACTAAAATCATCCTGTTTATAATTAACAGTATCAAAAATAAATTTTGCAAGATGTGGATAGTTCAGGCAAACTAGTTGGAACATGCTCTTAGTTTGCTTTTTAGTGGTAGATTCAATTGTGTTGTTGTTATGTTACCTTCCATTAGATAGACTTGACCTGCACATATAGCATGAATACATTATTAATAATCTGAATAATTAAACACAGTGAAGCGATAAAAGTCACATAACAGAACTATATATAAATATATATAGTTCTCTCCTATATATATGTTATGTTACATATAAAGTAACAAGAAACATTAATTCTATGATCAAAGAAGACATAGCAGGGGCTCAAATCTAAATAACTCACCAATAATTTCAATTAATTGTCACCCACTAATACATGACAATTCAAGCCAAAAGAGCAGAGACTTTCAATTCCATCGAACAAAGACAAAGCGAAAGAAGCTAATTAAATAAAAGACAAACATTAGAAGATATGAAGGATTGACGTTCTTTGGTTGTCAAGAAAGGGGGGGAAAACTGGTACAGCAAATAAAATGTCAAAATTACAAATTAGAATCATCAACCTCAGTCAATAAGATATTTGGTCTTTATCTTCTAGAATATAAAAGATGTATGATTTGAAGAATTCAAATTTGACAAAAGGGATATAAAAGTTGTTATCTTCTAGATATTTAATCTTCATCTTCTATTTTATTTGAACCAAAAGGATAAAAAAGAAAAAGAAAAAGGAAAAACCATGTAGATTAGGAGGATAGTGGTGTACTAGTGAAACCTATCCATCTTTTATAATATATATTGATACAACAGAACTATACCTTTATATATATATATATATAATTGAGAACATATTTACTATAATTAGAACTATGATGTAACAGAACTATATATATAACAGAACATAGAATTGAGTTAATATAACAAAACATTGACAATATACCAAATAGCTGTTGGAGAATGGTTGTATTATTAAAATTTAGTGCTTCAGACTAAGTGTTTTACTTCTGAATGTTCGTTTGTGTATCTTCAAAGCATTTTCAGTCCATTAACTCAAATGGTGAAACACTAGCAAGGATGGAGAATACGACTCATTCAATCAACAAACTTCAATTCATCCCAGAAGATTATTCCTACAGCCCATTAACTCCAATCAAATAGCATCTCACCCAAATCATTAATTCATTATAGTAAAATTATAACTCATATCCTCCACGCAAATCATCTATCTTATGCACCTTTAAAATCACCTCAATAAGTGAGATGGAGGAGCCCATAAGAAACATAAATAGACGCAACAAGCAAGTAATGTAAGCACATCATCAAATAGAGAGCTCACCTTTCGTTGCTCTTGCTCTTTCCTTTCACAAATCTCTCCCTGCTGCTGTTATTTCAGATCTGTGATTAGAATTTGAGAGCAATCGACAAGCACAGTCACCCCTGCTGCTGGAAGATTGAAAAAATTAAATTCAAAAATGGGATTCCAAGGCATTCCTTCGCACAAACAAACAGAGAGAGAAAGAGAGAGACACGGAAAGATTGATACTTGAGGGAAAGAGGAAGAATGAAGCTCTTGAAATGATGGTGGTGGTGAGGCGATGGAGGCAGCTTCCTGAGATGAGGAGAGGGAGGCGATGGAGAATGGAGGATGGAGGCAGCTAGGGTTCTTCGTTCTTGAGATGAGAAGAGGGAGGCGATCTGGGAAGTGGGAAGGAGCTAAATGAATCTGACGATTGCCAATTGTGCAATGGTAAGGCGATGGAGGCAGCTTCTTTAGATGACGAGAGGGAGGCGATGGAGAAGGGAGGTGATTTCCGATTGCGCAATGGTGGCTGTTGAGGCGATGGAGGATGGAGGCAACTAGGGTTCTTCATTCTTGAGAACAGGGAGGCGATCTGGGGAGTGAAAAAGACCAAAATTGAAGTCAAAAAGACAATTGAGGAATTGAGGACTTTGGAATAAAAAATATTCTGTCATTTGGAATTTTTTAAATGGGTTTTAATTGAAAAATAATTTTTTTCTTAATAGGATGGCAAGTAAAGAAACGATGCAAACTTAGAAAAAGGCCGGCAGGCCACGGGAAAAAGTTTCCATAGAGCCTAATATCATTCTCAGGGAGTTCTTGGCAGCTAGTGGGAGCAGCTAGTGGGAGGATTCCACGACGGCATCATGTCCGCATCCATATTGTGGGCGTCTCTAGCAAGTTGATCAGCACATAAGAATAGCTTCCTTAGGGGAGTAAGACAATTCAATATCCCAGTTGAGTGAAGCCTCCCCCTCCCCTCCTCTCCAAATCGCTGTTTGGTAGGGGGATTTAGATGGGAGGGGAGTTGGTCCCCTTCACCTATTTGGAGTTACAAAGTCCTGAGGAGTACTTCCCTTCCAATTCTCCCTTCCGAAATCGGGGGTTTTGCAGGGGGAGAGATTTTTTTTTTCTTTTCACTATATTATCCCAAGAGATGATGAAGGGAGCAAGTGGAAAAAAAGAGAAGACGTGCTTTCGAAAACTCAGGACCTTCTTCGCAAGTCATATATCTGGCAAGTGAGAGTGAAGACGAAAAGAAACCGGGGAAGAAGATGAGGACAAGATAAGAAAAAAAAGGAGAAGCAAGCTTTTGTCAATGATACGAGGTAGACGATTTACAATAGACAAATAATTTTAAAAAATAGAGTGGAAGAATCGCCGAGCACCGCGCTACTGATGAAGAGTTTGTCGAAAATAGAAGGATAGGGCAAGGGCGCGTATGGATGAATGAAAATGGTGCAAAGGAGTAACATGTGAAGTAAAGCAAATGAAGTCAGATATAAATAGATAAATAATAATAAGAAAAAATATGAAAGTTGAGAAAATAAAATTTTCATAAATTTTTTTTATTATAATGATGAAAATGCCTCCTCAAAATTTCAACTTCTATTGATCATAATTTATAAAAAATATTATATCAGATAGATTATATTATCAATTGAATAAAATATAACATAAACCAGATTAAATTTTGATTTACGGACATTAAATTTATTGCAAAATAAATATTAGCTCAATTTAAAGAAAAATTATGAGGTAGAATAATAAAAATAAGAAAAATAAAACACTAAAAAATAAATTTATGTTCCAATTTTAATAAAATAAATAATTTTTTGTTACTAAAAAATTTTAATATATGAAATTAGGTTTTGATATTCTTAAAATAATAAATAATAAAAGAAAATAATTTTTAAAACAAAAAATAGAAAATAATTTTAATTATTGAAAGGGTAGGGTGGTTAAATTATATTAATTTCCTCCCCTCCCCTATTAAACCGAATAATAAATTATTAAAATCTGTCCTCTCTCCTTCTTCCCATCCCTTTCCTCTTCTCCCCTCCCCACCCCTTCATTTCCCTTGTACCAAACAAAATTTAAAAGTGAAAGATTTAGAGAGATAATAAATAAATCTCTCATATTTCCTTTTTTTAACAGAAAACTAAAATTTCTCTCCTCTCTCCGTCCCTTCTCTTTTCCTCCCACCTTTAAAATTCCACATCTTCTCTCCCATCTCCTCTTTAGATTGAATCAAACATAATCTAAATGCAGCGGCAACACTAGAAGATAAAAAGTAATGTCTGAATAAAACAAAAAGTTGTTAAACCTAATGGGAAGGGTGCATGTGGTGGGAAAAAAAAAAACTAAGCCACGTAACCCAATGACTTATGCCATTAGGTGCACCTAGTGTACTACATCATCTATACTCTTCCCAATAGAAATGCACCAAGTCAAATAATTTTAATCAATATGTCAATTATTTAATTTACATTATTTTATTTTAACAAAAATGGTCCCAAATGACTCTCACTTGCCTCTTCTCCTATTTCCACTTTCCAGCCACTTCTATCACATTGTCTTCCGAGAATAACTAGAATAGTTATGAAGTATTGGGTGAATGGGAGCAACAGTTCATTTTCTAAAGCAACAACTCACTTTCCTTCTCTTTACACTAGGTTTCTAGAAATTTAATATATATATATATATATTGAAACAAATCAACCAATAGAACACAGATTCATCAATCAAAAGAGAACATATGAAAACAAAAAATATTCCTTGTAAAATGATGAAGAATGCCACGATAGTAGAAGAGTAGGACTTCAAATGGAGGACAATTACGATGATGCTTCCTTATTCGGTGTTGCTTTTAACCTCCACACCACCCTCACTGGCATCTGAGAAGAAAACAAGGAGAGATGGTGGATGTGACAGGCTTCGATGGTGCTTCCTTGTCTGATGCCGTTTTTAATGTCTCCACCACCGTCACCGATGTTTGAAAATAAAATGGGGAGAGATAGAAGATGCCACAGGCTTTGATGGCGGTTCTTGAAGAAAGTTCATCAATGAAAGAAGGATAGAAGGGAGGGAGAGAAAGAGAGAGATAGAGATAATGGAAGGAAGAGAAATGGGGGACCCCATAAGATTTGTTTTACAGAGATGAATTAAGGAAGGATAAAGGTCATCAATGAAAGGCCACCACCGCCGGCTGATTAGGTTTTGCAGAGATCACAAAGATTGAAGAGACCAGACGCTAGGGTATTTTCGTTTAAAAAATATTAAAATAATGCATATTAAATGATTAACAAAGAGTACTAAATTATTTGAGTTGGTGT
This sequence comes from Adenanthera pavonina, assembly GCA_026686845.1. NCBI lineage: Eukaryota > Viridiplantae > Streptophyta > Magnoliopsida > Fabales > Fabaceae > Adenanthera > Adenanthera pavonina. The sequence goes on along the minus strand of JAIVEN010000001.1, from coordinate 41,947,342 downwards.
GTTATTATTGGATGGAGTGTAGATGACATGGCACTCTAGGTGCATCTAATACATTTTTATTGGATGGATTAAATTATTTGAGTTGGTGTGTTATTATTTGAGTAGGTTTTTCATACTTTCATACTGTCAAAAGGACATATCAACACAATATATTACTCAAGATATATTGTTTTCCATTGTTATGGTGCTTTGCAATATACTAATGGTGAGAGCTCACTTTAAATCTATTTATAGGGTTCAAATGCTTTCTAAGATAATACTTGATGCTCTCATGTCTCTTATCCAATATGCAGAAATCAGTAACCTGTTTATGGTGCTTCTCATTTCATTGTTTATTGATGTAGGAAAGAAACTTTAGACATGGACCTTGTATTTGAAGTAGTAATAACAGTAATAATGACTAAACCAAAACAGAACCATAAATTTTCAGAATGCAAAGTATTTGGCATATGCGTAGTACTTTGAGAAGTTAATCCATTTTAATTTTTAAGAAAATAAATTGTGTCTTGTTTCTAGTTAAGTTATTATGAAGACAATGTTTGTGACAATATTCATCTTCGTAAATTGAACTGTAATTTGTGCTAGTAACTTACACCTTCACCTTGGGAGAAGGAAAACCACCGGAAGATTCTGCTTTACCTTCCCTAAAGAAAATTGGTGGAGAGGCACCTTTTATGGTTCATCTTCTTGATCCTTAAAATAAACCGAACTGAATCAATTATTGAACCAAACTAAACCAATTACATTTTGAACTGACAAGGTTCAAGGAAAAGCCAAATCCATTAGTTTGGTTTGATTCAGTTTTTACTTAGAACCAAACCAAATCACACTTGTAAATACCCTTAATATCAACCATTGAAATGGACAGAAGGACTAGAGGTATTGCAAGCCAATTGTTTGGCAGTTTATGTAGTTTTTGGATAAGATGGATGTTTGGTGTTTTATCATTGGGTCTTGTACCAAATCATATTTCTTTCATCATGGAAGGTGTAATGACATGCTCCCAAATACCCCAAATTAACTCCTAAAATTCTCAAAAACACAAAAAAACTCTGAACAATACTAAAACAAGTGTTAAATCTTATTTTTAAAAACATTTTCCCATGAAAACTGTTTATTTGATACATGAAAATATTTTTAGAAAAACTCAAACTAATTAAAACTTTAAAATTGAATAAAACTGTTATCGCTGGTTTATAGCTCATTGTGCAATGATTTTTCAAAAATTATAACTAAATATAGAAAAATCACTTTCTAGTGGTTTAAGTCTCTAAAAATCATAAACATATTGAATTTTCAAAGAAAAATAAGGAACCTGGAAATGAACACAAAGATTTACACAGTTTTTTGCATAAATATTACTGTTCATTTTCGCGTCCCTGTTTCTATCCAAAAACTAAACATTAATTTTGAAAATTCATTTCTCTTAGTATATAGAGTCATTTGGTGCATACTTCATATCTTTGGAAAGCTTTATGTATCTACTTTCTAACTATATTTTTCCATACATTTATTCTAACTTTACTGGCCAGAGCATCAACGTAGATCATCAGAGGTCAGAAATAACATCTACGAAGCAGTTTTAGCAAAACTTGAATAACTACTATTATATAAATTCAAATATAGCCAAATCAGTGTCATTTTGTTTTTGAGACACAAACTAATCCATGCATATAGGCCACTGAATTTTTAGAGACATGTACAAATTTACACAATAACCAAAATCAAACAATACATAAACAGAGTATGACAGTTTTAATACATCAATCTCCTTCATCAATCCTCCTTACTATATTCTTTCCCTTAGCATTATTTGACCCTATAATTAGAAAACATGGGGTAAGATGGGAGATATCTTAGTAGCGACTTAGTTCAAACATATCACATCATCACATTAGCTTCAACGTTGCAAAACATTATACAATTATCATGCTTTTATAACATACTTTTAAAAAATAATTAAAATACTATGTTGCAGTAAAATTTTTAGCAACATAACGATTTATAAATGGGTATCCCAGACTTAGTCCTTGACATAAAAATAGCTAGACTAGTCATAAAACATAGTCAAATATCATAGCAATATAGTTTAAAACATAAAGTGCAATGTATGAATGTAAAAGCTTAGAGTAAGAGTTACTACCTCAGAGCTTTAATCACTTAATCTGGGATTCTCTTTTTCTTGAATCACTCCTTTAGTTTAATTAGAGCCTATTAGTATCATTAAATCTTACTTAATAATTTAATATCATCATATAAATTTAACTCAACCATGAACCACAAGTGCTTCCTTCAAAATCATGTCTAGATCCAAAAAGAGGAGTAAGAGAGAGGAAAAAAATGGTTTAAACTCTAACTAATCTTTAACTAAATAAATAAAAAAAAATCTAAAAAAAATTTGGAGTAGGAGCTTACTTTAGAAAAACCTCTACTTCCCTTCTCTTTCTTCCTCCTTCCCTTCCTTCTTCTTTTTCTTGTTCTTTCTTCTTTCTTCTTTCTTCTTTCTTCGTTTTCTCCCTCACTTTCTCCCTCACGCACACTCCTTCTCTCTATTTTTTCACTCTCCCTCTCGATTTTGGTAAGGGAAATGGGTGGGAAGAGGGCTACTTATAGAAATGACTGGGAATTATGGACCACTAGATCAAGATTTAATTTAATGGCTCACAATTATTGTCACATTTTTTATATTAATTTTCCATTATACCCCTAGATATTTTTTGGCTTGTGAGAGGAGTGGTAAAGGTAAAAATGTCCAATTTTTCCCTCCTAAATTTTAGTCATATCAAAGAAAGGAGAAACTGTACATTTTACTTTTATAGATAAATTTGTCTCTGGTTTGAGTTTTTTTTTATTTGAGTTTTCTATTATACTTTGTATTTTTTCTATTTATTTTATCTATGATACCCATTGTCTTTTTCTCTTTACTTTTTCATGTAGAATCCATCTGTTTTGCTTACTTTTTAATATTCATCTCCCCCGCTTTTACTATTTACATGGGACCCACATTTTACAAGACTTGTACTTTTTTCCTCTTCGAATCCACATAACTAGTATTACTTGTATTTTTAACCTACATCGAAGTATTATTATTTTCTCTCTCTTCCATTGTAAAATAACCATTTTGCCCTTACCTTTGGCAAAATGACCGTTTTGCCTTTTTAAGCCCCATTTTGATATTTCTATAATATTTTGGGCCTTAAACCTATTTAATTAAATGGTCAGGCTTTTTCAATCATCATAAATTAATCTAGAATAATTCAACATCATTCATAATATCATTTGATTATACATGAAAAATGGGGATGTTATAATAAGGTTGCGCTGCGGCGAGTTACAGGGCAGTCACAACCTAGGAGAGACAGTAGTACTTGGCACTGTGGCCAAGCTTCTAACACCGCGATGCCCATGTCAGATCATATATCAACAAATTGCTGATTTTTTGGGCAAACTTCCGACACATACAACTTTGTGCTTCAATCTCCGACTGATTTGACTCCAACTTCTATAGATCACTCTTGCTCTAATCTATCCAAAGATATTGGTTTCATCTTAATCCATCTTCATATGGAGATTTTGGACACCATAATAGATTTGATCACTTTTTGGCCAAAACTCATAACCAACTACCTCAAATTGCCACCAAAAGTAATTTGGTACTTAAGAACTATTCACACAGGTTCTATTTGACTTAACCAACTTGTCTAAGGAGATTTTATCCCAAAAAAATTATTTCTCTGAGATTTGGCTCCCTTGAACCTCAATTTCACATAATGGGTTACATGCCTGAAACACACATATGAGACCTAAAACCCCTTTTTTGGGTTCCCTCATATGACCATTCTGGCTCACAACACCTGCTCCAACAATAATGACTCATCTGGGGTCTAAATCATCATCACTCACATACAATCATACATGAATATTATGCATACCATAACATCATCAATATAATCACATATCATTCATCATCTTCAACATTATACAACCATCATCATCACAGTATCATTATCCTCATATTGATTAGAGACATACTATCTTACTTGGCATGATTCATAACATAGACTATAATACAACTACCGTTGACTTGGATATTCCTGATGTCAAAGAGGTTACAAATCCTTATCTTCTTCAGACTAGTACTAGAATTTTCACCTGAAATGTTAGTCATAAGGGGGCATGAGACAAAGTTACAGTAACCAAGAACATATCACATGTAGTAGGTATTGATAATTCACACATATATGCGCATGGTGCAATGCAATGCAAAATGACATAGTATGCATGTTCTCCCTTATATACAGCTAGAATCATGGGCTAATAACAATATAATACATACCCGATAGGTGATTCTCTTCCAACAGTCAATGAAGACCGATTCTGAGACATTACTAAGCTCATTTCACATTAATGCAACCCTACCAAAGGTTATACTAATACTTGGATTGTGACTCTTCTTCCCCTAGATCACCCAAATTGGTGGTGATTTAGGAAAGGTACATCCTCAAATCCATTGCCACCTGGCTCTCCTATCCATTGCCACCTGGCTCTCCTGACTATAGGAGAGAATTTAATGGCAAGAATATTTCATCATATCACATTATATCATATCAATCATCATCATATCACATCTCATCATCACCTCAGTATCCACTCCACAATATGCACAATGGTGATGATATCAATGTCATACTAACATGTCTCTAAATAGATATATCATCATCATGGTCATGCTAGCATGCAATGGCATAGGGATGCTACAAAATCACACATACACATCATATATAATATCATACCTTAAATAGTCATGTACGTATTACGATATGTAGAAAAATCATACACATACATAAACGACATCATGGTATGAATAGGAACATACATACACACGCACATATCAATATATAACACATATATCACAGCACCTGACTACCTTAAATTGTCGACACCACACATATGGGTTCTCACAAGCCATTGGATTGCCAACCAAGACTTGAACTCCTCTGATCAACCAAACAACCACTACAATGTCATAATATTCCCAATTAACACAATACTAATAATAACTAAAATCCACAATTTAGTCATTCAAGTTTAACTTATAGTTCTAACAACATAATTACACACTAATAAGCTCTAATTAACCATCCACATCCTAATCATTCTCATACATCTTAGATTTCACACTCCACTCACAATTTCCAATGTAGGGTTCCACTCAACTCATCACAATCCCACCAAAACTCATGCTCAAACCTTCCTAACATTATATAACACTTCTACAATACCAAAACAAGCATTTTAATTGGTAGAAAATACAACTCAACCAAAACTCCACATACTTCTATGGATTTCAACTGAATTTCATGAAGAAAAGAGAGGAGGAGAGGTTAGGAATCACTTACCAATAACAATTAAAGCTCTTAAAGGTCAAAAGTCACCCCCAAGAGTCGGAGAATCGGAACCTTAGCAGAGCCTTATCTTCCTCTTCAATTTTTCTTTCTTTTCCATCAACTGAATCTTGTTCGATTTAAACAAGTTTTCGGTCTGGCACCATGGTAGGAGGTAAGTTCGCCTCAGCATTGAGCTCTTCTGTCCAAAAAATTTTCCAAGTTTTAACTCATTCTTCGTGGCGCCACTATTCAGGACAGGGCATAAGGTGGTTCTGTCTCCTCTTTACTCTTCCTCCGTCCTAATTCCTCCAGTCCTACTTGTATCATCAAATATACTTCTCGTTAACCCAAAACTAAGTCCAAAATAGTATACTAAAAGTTGTTATAGAAGGGAATCAAAGGTATGCAAAGAAGAGAAATATGGCTGAAGGTGATGGCCATGCAACTAGATTTTTAACTCTCCTAGATATGCTAAGGTATTGCGATGAATAGGGAGTTAAGTATGCAATTGTATATGCATTTAGCATTGATAACCCTCTCCCACAAACTATATTTGTTTCTCAAAAATTCTGCCAAGTCACTGAATTAGGAGGGAGAACATCATATATCTAATAGTACCTACACATTATTGCTTTTGTTACTTTACATATATTTAAATTATACAAACACATATTATAAATATGAATATCATATAGAATTTGATGCTGAACATAATGATCTTCTACCTCCCTCTTTGTTGACACGTAATGACATTCCCTAATAACAGTCCCTATCCTCATCAGATAACTTCTTCCACTCCTCCACAGCTGCAACATTGCACTTTCCATTCATCTTGTACCCCGACTGCCCTCTATGATCAATGCAATATTCTTTCCTAAATATATTCAAACCCGTCACATTTAGCCCTTTCTCTCTCCCTCCTTCACCCTTCATTGCAATCCTACCACAATTTCAAGTGAATGAGCTTTTCACCAATACCAAAATGTTGAAAACTTTACTCAATCATAAACTCCTTAAGCCTATCCTTCCTGTTCCGTCAAAAAACCGAGAAACTATTCCACCTTACGTATCTCGTGTTTCGTTTACACTTATCTTTTTCCTTTTATTCACCATCTCCCGACCGTTAAGATTAAACCGTCTTCTCCCTGTAATCCCTAATTTATCGGGATATTTCATAAATTGCCATTATGGAGTATCACGCTCTTTTAGCGTGATCCCTGATTTTTTGCCCTGCAGTTATGATTCCGTAACTGTTATGGCCCCATAATTACTACTCATAGCCGAGTGTTTTTGGGGCAATACAGTTTTCATGAAGAAACCCGTAGTCGGCAATATGGCCAAGATGTTGTTTAGTCGGACGACCTTCTGGCCATATGATTACTCGGCCTTATCGTTCAATAACCGATGTATTACCTGGTTCATTACGCTTAATCTCGGCCTCCGAATTATAGCCTGGTGTATATGAGCCCGGAAAGTGAGGCTTCAAAAGGACGTATATCCACCTCGGACTTGTAACCTCGGCACGCTCATTTCGACACGCACACTTCCTTAATTTAAAACACAAAATGAATTGGCTTACCAATATCATGAAGAAAGTTTTCATTTAATTTTCGAGCTATAAGGGAAATGAGAAAAAATAAATTATGGGGAAAAAATTAGCATTGCATTCACCTAATTGCCTTTCATTTCCGAGCCTATCTTCATCAACAAACAAATTGTAGAAAAGTTTAGGAAGGTGTCATCAAGCAGATAGATTTAAGAGACAGAAAGCAAAAAGTTTACTAATGGGAAGAACAATCAACGCAGCACACAATGGGAATAATCATCAACACCCCATGTTTGTCACCACCTCCTCACTATTGGCATCACCTCCTTCGTTTTCAACCTCCAGATCAACTTCAACTTCAAAGCAAGCTATCCTCATTTTGCCCCAGATGTTGAGCCTCCAAAATCTTCCACGTTCCTCACCACCTCCTCATTATCATCGCAATTCTCAACTTCATTGGCAGCATCACCTTCTCCACTTTGGAGCTCCAAATCAAGATTGACACGAACTGTGTTCATCTTCCCCCGAACACATATCTCCCTCTCTTAAGTTGATTTTCTTCTTTAAATGTGCAGTGGCATTTTTGTAACTTCATCCTAGTTTCTAAAGATCAAATTCCCTTGGTCCTTTGGCCTCAGCGCTCATTTCCCAAATAAATTTATTTTCTAGTTTCATTTCCCAATTTCCCCCCCTTTTTTCGGGTCATGACAGAAAAAGCCGTATTGCATTGATTTATGCTGGCTCAGCGTGTGAGGTTAATTAAAATTTAAAATTAACAAAATTAAATTTAAATTCGACAGAAATTTAGAAGAGAAAAATGAAAATTTTGCTCGCAAACCATCCCATCGGACTCAACTGACAAAGCCTTGATCAATTCAGTGAGGACCCGACGATGATGGCCCGGCGAGGGCGACTTGCGGGCATGCTTATCCGGACGAGTTTCGCAACCTATATAATCGTTGTCGTTTAAATTCTATTATGCGCCGTATCTTCGTCAAAGTCACAGTGAAGCCTGCACTCACATGGATCCTCCGATCCAAATTCCAGACCAACTCTCTTCATTCCCTTCTCCGCATTTTGTTCCCTGCCCTCCCCAGCAAAACCATAATGTCTTCTCCGACTCTAACGCTAATTCGGTCCCAAATTTGGTCGAAAACCCTAACCCTAGCTTAAACCATTATCTTTCTTTCTCGGTCCCCAAGAAGAGAAGGCGTGGTAGGCCCCAACGGAGCCCGGCGTCCTTTCGTGTTCCTGTAGTTCTCAATGGAGCTCTGAACGGTAATAGCAATAATCTCTCCCCTTACGGTTCATCTTCTTCTACATCAGCTTCAGTTAATCCGGTGAGACCTGTACCCGATATATCTGATGAGATCATTGTGATTAACAAAGAACCCAAAGCTGAGGCTTTAATTGCTCTCAGTGCTGGTTTCCCTGCCGATTCACTCACTGAGGAGGAAATTGAAGCTGGTGTTCTCCCCGTTATCGGAGGAATCGAACAGGTTAATTACACTCTCATCAGAAACCACATTATTGCTAAATGGCGTGAGAACGCAACGACTTGGATTGGTAAGGAAATGTTTATTGATTATATACCTCAACATTACCACACCCTTTTGGACTCAGCGTATAATTATTTAGTCTCCCGTGGATATATCAACTTCGGAGTTGCTTCCGCCATTAAAGAGAAAACTCCAGCTGAACCTAGTAAACCGAGCGTTATTATTATTGGTGCTGGTCTTGCAGGGTTGGATGCTGCACGGCAGCTAATGCGCTTTGGGTTTAAAGTGACAGTTTTGGAAGGTAGGAAGCGTGCAGGTGGGCGGGTTTATACAAAGAAAATGGAGGTAGGGAATAGGGTCTCTGCTGCTGCAGAACTAGGTGGTAGTGTTTTGACTGGTATTCTTGGTAATCCTCTTGGGATTGTGGCACGGCAATTAGGTTATACACTTCACAAGGTTAGAGATAAGTGTCCTCTTTATAGCATGGATGGAAAGCCAGTTGACCCTGACATGGATATGAAGGTAGAAACTGCTTTTAATCGATTACTAGATAAGGCAAGCAGGCTTAGACAGTTAATGGGTGATGTCTCTGTTGATGTGTCCCTTGGTGCTGCATTGGAAACGTTCAGACAGGTTTATGGGGATGCAGTGAATGATGAGGAGATGAACTTGTTCAATTGGCATCTTGCAAATTTGGAATATGCTAATGCTGGTTTGCTATCAAATCTTTCACTAGCATTTTGGGACCAAGATGATCCATATGATATGGGTGGGGATCATTGCTTCTTGCCTGGAGGAAATGGGAGGCTGGTTCAAGCTTTAGCTGAGAATGTACCTATTTTATATGAAAAAACTGTACTTACTGTTAGATACAGTAGTGATGGAGTGCAAGTTATTACAGGAAATCAGGTCTTTGAGGGTGATATGGCATTGTGCACAGTTCCTCTAGGAGTATTAAAGAAGGGTTCTATCAAATTTATTCCCGAGTTGCCTCAGAGAAAGCTTGATGGAATAAAAAGATTGGGTTTTGGTCTACTGAATAAAGTAGCCATGCTCTTTCCTCATGTATTTTGGGAGACAGATCTTGATACATTTGGCCACCTTTATGATGACCCAAGTCGTCGTGGAGAGTTCTTTCTGTTTTACAGCTATGCAACAGTTGCTGGTGGCCCCCTGTTGATTGCCTTGGTAGCAGGGGAAGCTGCACATAAGTTTGAGAGCATGCCTCCTACAGATGCCGTTACACGAGTGCTTCAAATTCTGAAGGGTAATCTCTATATGTACATTGCCTGAATGTTCAATTTTGATTACAAGATGTTGCTAATTTAACAGCAAATATATCAACTAGTTTGCATGTGTCATGGACTAAAATTTTATTCATAAGTTACATTGGGTAAGGTGTATTAATTTTCTTGAATGTCATTTTTAGTAGTGAGGGTATCATTCTTCATGAACTTACTGGGAAATTACAATCAGTTTCAGATTGTGGACCATTTTAATGACCTTTCAACATTAGATGCAGTGCTTTCATGTAAGTGGCACTGCTGAATTTTTTCAGTTTATATGACACGGCTAAAACTCAAAACTGGATCTAAAACACTGTTTAGAATTTTAGTAACTGACCTCATACTTAGATTATTGTGATGTGAACTCATTTTGGTTTATGATCAGCACCACTGCTTAGGCCACACTTGGCTGCTGTAGCGCCTAACACTACTTCCATGGCAGTGTTACTTGTCATGATATCATCATGTCTAAAGTTATTCATATTTAATGATGTTGCAACAAAAATTTTTCAATGTTACTAATGGAGAATAGATATGGATAATTAGATTATCATTAGAATTTTCAATAGTTATTAGGACATTTATTTTGAATTTATTTTATGTTTTAGGATTTAATTATTTTGTTTAGATTTATCTTTATCTTTTGTTTTAGAATATAGTTTAATTTAATTTAATATTTATTTTTTACGTTTAAACTATTTTAGGATCCAAGTTAGACTAGGATTTGAAACTCTATAAATAAATCCTAGAACCTCTCATTGTATTCATCTCTCTTTTCCTATTGATTGAATATTATTGAGACTTTTTCAATGGATTTTTCTCTCCTCCTTAATTTTCTATTTTTCTCATCTACCTTCTACCCTACCCCTACCTTATCCTGCATCAATTTGCTATTAGAGCTGGTTCCCCACACCCCTTGCACACTATCCACACCAGAAACCCACTTGAAAGCTTGCTGGAACCCTAATCACTTCACTGTCCATACCAGAAACCATATTTCCAGACATCTATTCGCCAAAACACCACCATTGTCGTGTTTGCCTCCATAAATCCGGCCCATCCACCAAGTTTCATTGCTGGAGGCCGCCGTTATGTGCTGGTAGGAGGTCTACGTGTGGGTCTCATACGCCCCACATGCTATCCGTACAACCTCTTCAAATTTGATTTTTCTGTAATTTATGAGTTATTTCACAAAGTTCTTTTTCTCCCAGCCTATCCTAGCTACAAGAATCATCATCCAGAAGCATATTTGAGGGTAAAACTCCATTCTTAAGTTTTTAAAGTTACATTACAAGTTGAATTTTCTTATGAGCTCGCAAATTTTAGGTCCCTAATGACCAAAAGCTCCTAAGTTACTCAAAATCAACAAGAGGAAGCCGAGAGTTGTAGCACAAAATATGTAGATCAAGCAATTGAAATAGTAAATCAAAGGCTTGACTCCATGAACCATAGGTTAGATGCCATGGATCGTAAACTCGAAGAAACAAATCTTAGGCTTGAAGAGACAAGCCATGGAATTGAAGAATTGAAGAGTATGTAAGGAAACATCTTGCAGGCTATAAAAGGAAAAGATAAACAATATACAGCAGAAACTACTATTGAAGGCCTGAAAGTTCGCAGAGAAATCAACTTATGACGTGGATATACTCCTTCCCCTAGTGATACAAGAGCTCCACCTATTGGGAATTGTTAGCTTGCGAAAGGCAACGGAAACAGGAACCTTAGGGAGGGATCCTCCTCACAGAACTTTTGACTCCCAACAAGTCTATATAAAAGATCAATGGGTTGATCATGAGCCAAGAGACTATTATAATCGAAGATATGAATCTCCTCCTAGAAATCATAGGGAAGGTCATAGATAGACTCAGTTAGATGACATTTCTAAGAAGTTCAAAGTTGAAGCCCCTGAGTTCGATGGCCAATTAGATTCAAGTACCTTTTTGAATTGGTTGGCTAGCATGAAGGATTATTTTGAATGGTGTGAAATGAACAATATGCATCGTGTTCATTTCATTAAGATGAAGCTTTTCAAGTCTGTCAAAAAGTATTGGCAGAATGTGCAACAGAACCTAGAGCGTCTAGGACGGCCCTGGATTAATACTTGGGCAAAAATGGAAATGAAGCTGAAAGAGAAGTATGTGTCTACTCATTACAAGAGTCAGCTTTACAATCAATGGCTGAACTTGAGGCAGACCACCATGGTATTTGATTACATGGCTCATTTGACAATCTCATGATTCGGTGTAAGGTCAAGGAAGACCTTGGATGACAATTCAAAAGCTTGTCAATCATCTTCGAGCTGATATACAATAAGAGCTTAAACTGAATGCTCCTGAATCTCTTGAAGAAGCACATCATAAGGCTTTGGAGGTAGAGTTTTTGTTAAAAGGCTTGTCTACAAAGCATGCAAATTTCTAGGGCACAGATACTCGCCAGACTCATACTTTCACACAATCCAATCACTTTGCTGGAGTGCTTCCTCTTAAGACCAGTTCTTTGTTTCAATCTGGTTAGGCATTTGGTCCCAATGGAGATATTTCTAAGAATATGGAGTCAACAAGATCCAATTTCTGCCTCAATGGTTATGTAATTGAGTGTTTTTTTATGTCATTCTAAATGTTACGTCGCATCAAGGTGTCCACAATGTGCTTTACTTCTTGAATTCCTAGCTGAGAAGAAGGATGAAGTGGTAGATGCTGACATGGTGATTGACCCCAATGAATGTCCCTCTGACATGGACGACGAGATCATTGTGGATGATTATGAGACAGGACATATTGGTGAAATGAGGTGCATGTTATCTGTCCCCTCACCCAATGACTCTTGGAAGAGAACAAACATCTTTCAAACTTATGTGAATTGTGAAAATAAGTTATGCAAGTTAGTTATTGATGGAGGAAACACCAGAAATGTAATCTCCGGCTAAGGAGTTTCCAGGCTTGGTTTTAAGCCAGAGCCATATCCAAAGCCTTTTGAAGTAGCATGGGTTGATGACAAGACTTCATTAACGATTATGCATTGATGTCGCGTTCCCTTCAACTAGGAGAGTATCATGAAAAAGTTCTATGCGATGTCTTTCCTATGGATATTGCTCACATTTTGTTGGGAAGACCATGGCTCTATGATAATGATTTTACAAGCCATGGTTAGGAGAACATTTATTCATTCAAGTATAAGGGAAAGACTTGTTGCATCCTGCCAGGCCTCAGATTGAGAGTAAAGGCTCAAATAACCAAAAGGGGTTGAGACCCAAGAATCAAAGTCTTTACATGTTGACCAAGAACCTGATTGTGAGAGGCGGCAAAGAGATGAAGCATCAGTTTAACTCTCCAAAAGAGAGTTCTTTCAAGCGGGGGAAAATGATGGAGAATAGATATGGATAATTAGATTATCATTAGAATTTTAAATAGTTATTGGGATATTTATGTTGAATTTATTTTAACTTTTAGGGTTTAATTATTTTATTTAGATTTATCTTTATCTTATGTTTTAGGATATAGTTTAGTTTAAAATTTATCTTTTAGATTTAAACTATTTTAGGATCCTATCTAGATTAGGATTTGGGGCTCTATAAATAAATCCTAAAACCTCTCATTGTACTTATCTTTCTTTTCCTATTGATTGAATATTATTGAGACTTTTTCAGTGGATTTTTCTCTCCTCCTTAATTTTCTACTTTTCTCTTCTACCTTTTATTCTACCCCTACCCTATCTTACATCAGTTACATTTTTAACACTGATAATTCTGAATTAGCACTTAGAAAGTGGGAATTGCTTTTATTGCTCAAATTTGTTCCAATCTAACAATTTCTTAATTCCTGGATGTTTTAAGTATTTTGTCTAGTAAATATTTTATGAAGCTAATAGCTTTAGATGTGTGCAGGTATCTATGAACCAAAAGGAATCAATGTCCCTGAACCTATTCAAACTGTCTGTACTAGATGGGGTAGTGATCCATTCTGCTTTGGTTCTTATTCTAATGTTGCAGTTGGAGCTTCAGGAGATGACTATGATATTTTAGCAGAAAGTGTGGGAGATGGAAGACTATTCTTTGCTGGGGAGGCAACCACTAGGCGGTATCCTGCTACTATGCATGGGGCTTTTCTTAGTGGTCTAAGAGAAGCTGCGAATATGGCCCACTATGCTAATGTTCGATCCCTTAGGATAAAGGTTGATAGGACTCCTTCAAACGCCCATTCTTGTGCTTCCCTTCTTACAGATTTATTTAGAGAACCTGATATAGAATTTGGGAGCTTTGCAGTCATTTTTTCCCAGAAAAATGCAGATCCCAAATCTCCAGCAATTTTGAGGGTGATATTAAGTGAGCCTAGAAAAAAGACTCATGAAATTCCAAAACAAGATCAGCAACACTCAAACAAATTACTTTTCCAGCAGCTTCAGTCACATTTTAATCAGCGGCAACAGCTTCATGTTTACAGTCTGCTATCAAGACAACAAGTTCTTCAGCTAAGGGAGGTAAGAGGTGGTGATGAGATGAGAATGAATTACCTTTGTGAAAAGCTGGGAGTGAAGCTGGTGGGAAGAAAAGGGCTGGGACCTACTGCTGATTCTGTCATTGCTTCAATTAAAGCTGAGAGGGGCAATCGCAAGCCCATTTCAACCACCATTGCTCTTAAACCAGGTAAGCTATACAGTAACTACTTGTTTTTCTTTACTCTCTTTTCATTCTTTTTCCTCTGACTATGCCTAACTGTTAGAGGACTTGAAATAATATTTTTCATGGTTTGCAAAAGGGATGTCAAAGCTGAAAGCAGGTATTATGAAGCGAAAAATGATCAGGTATGAGCTGAAATGAAAATCTTTGAATTAGTACTTTAGAACATCTAAAAAATTTTGCTTCTTTATGAAATTATAACTTTTTACTCTGTTATCTCTGTTTACACAGAAAGGCAAAAGTGGTGAGCAAAAGCAATGGGTCTATACCTTCTTCTAGCACAAATTTAGGGAGTGACCAAGTATCAGAAGAGGTTGGCATAATGGATCAAGTTCCTCCTGATGTGCATGGTGCAGGTATTCTTTTATTCTGAATAAGGAACAACCCCCCTAAATTCTGTCTTCTTTTATAACTGTTACCCTTTGCAAATACGCATTTTCTCAATGATTATTTCTACGTTGTCAGTTTTTCTGTTGAGTATGTTATTTCTGCTTCTCTTACATAGATTTTTCTCACTTTTGCATCTGGGTGCATGCATATATTTTTAATAGCATGTATTAATATTTGTTATTGGACTCAGTTTTTCCTCCAGTTATGCAGTTTGCCAGGATGAAATATAGTACTAATTTTCAAATTCTTTCTAGGGAAAAATCCTAATGAGGCGTCAAAGCAATGAATGGATGGCCTTTTCTTTCATGGATAAGAGGTGAGAGTTATCTAATCACCCTGAATTCTGGGAGATTTAAGTGGATTACATATTTATTTTACTATCTTCTGTGAAAGGAGTTAATACTATGCCATTCAATAGGAAACGCAAATGTACATTGAACTCGTGCCTTTTTAGTAAAAAAATTATCATATCAAATAGCATATAAAATAATCTTTGGTCAGCTGTTGACTGGATGCTGTTCAACGTCTTAACCTGAGCCTGTTGCATATAGCTTATGATGGAAGTGGACTTAGGCCAAATGTAAACCAGTTTCTTAAAAGAATGTGGCCTCCTTAAATAGCTGAACTATGTAAGCTGTGGTTAGTTGGAAATTGGATGTCAGTTTATTTTCCCTTCTTCCTAATTATGGGGTTTCTTGTTTTAATTGTAGTATTTGGATATTTTGATTTAGTCATGGTAGCATATTATGATACTTTCTTACCAACTTATGCCATCCATCACTTGTGGTCTAAAAGAATCATGAGTGCACAACAATACCCCTTATGTATATCCTAACAAACTTACATTTTAGTGTTGATGGTGTTCTTTGTTTCCAAAATATAAGTGATGGATAAGCTTGAGGATGTATTCTTAATTTTTTATCAAATTACTGTATCATTCTGTAAGAATTTTGCAGAACCGCTGCATAAAAATTTCCAATCTGAAGATCAATTTTATTGGAATTTTTACTATATTGTTTCCTTGATGTGATGGTATTTATTTCCACTTAAATAAGACTTAAACTCCAAAAGTCATATTGGCTTGAAATTACTTCTTTCTGTTGTAAAAATTTTAATATAATTGCATCTGACTTCGGTTTCACAATATTGTGAACGAGGGTGACAACTCAACTACTTGCTGGTTTTGGTTTCCCACTTTAATTGACAGTCAAGTAGCATAATTTATGGTCTCTAAATCTTTCAATTGCATTTTGTTATTTCTTGAGTTTTGATCTAAGTTTTCTATTATCTCAATGAGGTTCAATGTCTAATAATTTTTTTGCCAATTATAGGGGGAAGTAAAACTGGAAGTTAGCCATAGTAGCTATGTCAAATCCTTCTAAGCCTATCAACGCTATAAGAGCAGATGTTTAAAAAAATGTTAAATCACTCTCGAGCATTTTTTTTTCATATAAAAATTTTTATTTAGGAAGGAGAAATTTATAAGAAAGGAAGAGGACAAGATATCCTCTTACATAAAATAGGAAAATCATAGGACATAACAACCGCAAACCACACAACATGCAATACGCCATCCAGTCTCTCCACGGATCCAAAGTATGAAGTAGGAATCCCCTAGACTTCTAACTATATCAAAGTTGTCTTCTGTCTTGATCATACGGTTCAGTTCTAATTGCTGAATGATGCTTTTCAGGTCTTTCGAGTACCAAAATATGTCATTATTTCATTACTTCCTCGATCGGAAATATTCAATGTATTTAACATTTTAACTTTTCATTAATGTGTGTTAAGCTTTAATTTCTTTGGGTTGTATTAATGAATATATCATTTCCTGCATTTAGGACCAAGATCCTGATGGCAATGTTGGAGGATGTGGGTCCAAATCCTTTTCTCATGAAAATGGCAGTGGTTGTTTTCCTAATTCCATATTTCATCCTTGATCTAGCTGTCACTGTGTTGAATCGCATCTTTGGCTCAATTATTCTTGGTGCTTTTGATGAATTAATTATAGGTGGATTTGTCTTTTGCCCAATACCTTGGTGCTGGTAGTCTCTGATGCTGTTAACTGATGGACCCTATCTGACGAACTCTGGACGGAAAACGTTGTCTTGGTCTACACAGCCACCTTCCTGAGATGTCAATAGTTGGGTTTTGCTGACTACCCAAGAGCTTATCATGTGAATAAAGCACCAGTGATAGGTTTCTTGATGCTCATTTCCCTTGCAAATTAGGAGAGCTCGTCTTGATCCTTGCACAAGTGCAACCTTTAAGACGGCAGAGGGAGAAGATATAGTTGGAATAAGATTCTGGAATGTGCCTGCTGCACTCAAGGAGATATTCTTTTCAAGTTGAGGATGATTGGTGAGTTATTAATCTCCAAGTTGTGGCATCGCTGTTCTTGGATGATGCAGCTGTCACATATGTGCCAACTAGAGTTTTTTTTTTTTTTTTTACCAGACCGACTAGAGTTCCTACTTATGATTTGCCTTTTGTTACAAACAAGTATTTCACATTGTATGAGATGTAACCGAGCTTCGTGACTGTATCCAGTGAAATTCTTGAAATCGAATGTATATTTAATGTCACTAATCAAGTTGCATTTTTTTTCATGTTAATTGCTTCAAAATCAATTGTTTGGAAAACTGTTCCATGAACTGTTGGCGTCAGAGTAATTTATTCTGGTTCTCATTTTGTTAATGAAAGGGGGAAAAACTATTTAATTGGCTGGAAATCAACATCCAAGTTTCAGTTACACAATTGTTGCTTCCTGTGTGATTATCCTTATAAGGTCTCAAGAACAGTATCTACAAGTCAAAGTTTTGTATTTTGGCGTATCCGAGCTAAAGCCTTTCTCCATCGTCTGCCTGGCCATTATCGTCATGGTTGCTCGTCCCTTCCAGCCACTTCTCTAGCTGAGCTTCTTTAATAGCTTTGAAGTCATTGTACTTTTCAGACACTGAAAGCAGCTTATCACTAATATCAATCTGTTCTTGTTCAGTTTTCATCTCCAACCTGGCTTGGTAGGGCCACCATTATAGTGGCTAACATCTCACTGCCTATAAAACTCTTTCACCTATGCCAGCATCTCTCCCTAGAAAAATCTCCCAACATCTCTCCGTGTTTAAAATTGCGCGCAGAGTCTCGTTAACAAGAAGAGCATGATAAAGTGTTTCAACGATGATTTGATTTTGTTTCTTGTAGCTTTGCCAGTGTTGTTGACGTTCCTACCATTAATGTTGCCATCATTACTTCGGCTATTGTTGGTGATGCTCTTCTTCCTGTCAGAATCATGGCAGTGCACATGCTTTTTGGCCTTTCGAGGTGAATCAAATGCTGTCGTTTGCTAAATGAAGAAGAAAGTAAAGTCAAATAAAAGGCATTAAGGGTGTCAATAAAAGAAATAAAAGACATTAAGGAATTTGGAAGTTGGCGCAAATGGTAAGAGAGATGATTATGCAACCTCCAGGTTATTATGGGTTTGAAATCCCTTCTTTGTCACTAAAATCTTACTTGGTGGCAATTGATCGTGGAAAGTTCTCCTATCCCTACTAGGCATGGGTATCTATTAGTGGTCTAACGGTTAGCCTTTTCCTAAAGTCTTAGATTCAAAAAAACCATAAATAACAGCCGCACGTACAAAATGAACTCTCCAACTATTGGAATTTCAAACTCTACAAAAGTTGGGAGTATCGTCCCTCCCTCCCAATTTTTCCCTTCCAACTTTTTCACAAAAATAAAAGATATTAAGGAATTTTGAAATTGTAAGTTTAGTTGTGTGAATTTTTAGTTTTTTGTATCAATTTATTAGTGTTAATTTCGTGTATTTAAAAATGTGTGACTCATATGAGAATATGTGTCATTTATTATTTAAAATACATTTTGTAATAGTTTGAGAGATTATGAAAATTAATATAAATATGTTAAGAGGCTTGTGTTGTGATGTGTTAAGATAGCAGAGTTGAAAAACGTGGAATTGTATGGAGGTGAAATTTTGAAATACATGAATGGGGACAATTAAACTTGTGGTCCCAATATATTCACTAATTTCGAAATTGGTCTCTATGCTTTATTTTCTCTTATATTGCTCCCTGAAGTTTGTACCATTCTAGGAGATAATCCCTGATTTTACCTATTTTGAATCAAGGACTGCCACATGACATAAACGCTGTTAAATATTATAATGTGACTACCAGTGGAAGTTGTGGTTGCTTATTAGCTGCCATGCAGGGGATCCAAAGAAGCCATTCAATGTAAGGCATCGTGATTTTAAAAGGTAAAGGGATATTTGTGAGGTTTCATTCCCAGAATCACAAACCCAGATCAGAAACCCCCTGTTTTTGTCTTCTTTCATGGCAGTGCTTTCTACATTAGAAACCCCATTCATGGACTGCTTTAAAATGGATCACTTCACATTCATGGATTGCATCAAAAACCTTCATGCTTTGAAACTCAAATCTTTGAAACCATTTGTATTTGGAGTAGGTCAAGTTTCTTCGCTAGGCTAGAATTCTTTTCCTTAGAGCTTCCCTCCGAGCCCAAAAAGAAAACAGTGGTAAGTTTGCTCCATATATAATAAATGAGTTTGAGAAAATTTTAATGGAAATAAGTAGAAAAGACATCTAAAGAATAATTGCACGACTTGTAAGCTTCCTTTTATTGGTATAGAACTTCCTTCCTCAACTAAATAAATAGAGACATTCAGCTTTTACAATGTTTTATATTAACAATGAACAAATGCACTTCAAAAACACCGATACACATATCTTTCTCAAATAAGTCAATACAGTGTGACATGTTTGGTTCAACAATTTTAGTGAGTGAATTATACATTGGGAGAGAAAAGATGAATCAATACAATAATTGAATTATGGCAAATAACTAAATAAAAATGACGTTCCACCAGTCTCAATTCTTCTCATAATATATCCAAATCTAGTGCTTAAATACCCTATAGATAAATTAAATACCAAAATATAAAAGTTTTAAAATATAGGGATTGACTGTCAGTTATACAGTTGCATACATTTTGATGCGAATTAAAAGAATTTGAACTAGGAGGACCAAATTAAAAATTTAAGTAAACTATTTAAATCAAAAGATTCCTTTTTCCATGTAAATGTCTATGCTATAATAATGTGATAGCATTGCTAGATGGAGGAATATAAAAAAGGAGGAACTTGTGAAGGAACAAAAAAAAAAGTGCTAAGACATTATTGGCCATTAAAAAACGATTTTTTTAATAAAAGGGCCAGTAATGCAATTTGAGAAGTAAGAAATCGCATGCTTAATTTGTATAAGCCTCATGTCTTATTCGTTAGCTTTTAGAAATGAAGTGCACCCTTTAGGAGCTTTATAAAAAATTTGGAAATTTTCACATGATAAGTACTAAGCAAGTTTAACTATGTTATTTGTACGTTATAGAGTTTCTCTATAATTATGCCTGAGAGTGATGTCCCATTTATAGCATAAAAGGTTTCTTATGTTGTTAATTATGTTTTTGATGGGGTGGTGGATAGTATAATCCCTAAGAATCAATCAAATATGAAAAATCTTTATTGTATTTAAATATTTCTTTTGTAGATTCCAGGTCTACTATACTTAAACTCTTCCACAATAGCACAAGTATTCTTTACCAAAATGGAGTTTCTTTTTCTCTTTCTCAAAAGATGTTTATACAAAATTGTGAAATCAGGAAAAAAAAATAAATGAAAGATACCATTTTGTTTAGCTAATGGATATTAATATTAGAGCATTTCTTCTGCATAAATTTTCTTCTTTGTATTTGATTGAAAATTATGAGTATTCATTATTATGTAATGAATGTAGGGACCAATTTAAATGGCACAAACTTTAGTGAGTAATCTAAAAGAATTTAATGTATAGGAATCAATTCAAAATCAACAAAAAATATAGGAACCAAAAGTTTAATTTTCCCTTTTATGATATATTTTAAAATTTCACTTTTATAGAATTTCACACTTTCAACTCTATTCTTTTTACAAAACATAAACATCTAAACATGTTCATACTAATTTACATAATCTCTCAACCTACTTATTTAATATATTTTACTAAAAATCATAAATGACACATATTCCTAAATGAGTCACAAATTTGTAAAGACACAAAATCAATACTAATAAATTCATACATAATATTAAAAACTCACACAATTAAACCTACAACTCTAAAATTCCTTAATATCTTTTATTTGAATTTATTTATCCTTTTGGTTTAGCAAATAATGGCATTTGATTCACCTCGTAAGGCACAAAAGCACAAGCACTGCCATAATTCTGATGGGGCAGAAGAGCAGCACCAATGGTAGCGAAGCCAATGGTGGCAACATCAATGGCAAGAGCACCATCAAAACTGCCAAAGCTGCTAGAAACAAAACAGAACCATAGCTGAAACACCTTACCATGCTCTTCTTGTTGATGAGTCGTTGCCTGCAATTTTGAAATGAAAAGGAAGAGAGATGTTGGAGAGAGTTTTGAAGGGAAAGAGATGTTGGGGAGAGTATCCTACTCATGATTTGCCTTTTGTTACAAGTATTTCATATTGTATGAGATGTAACCGAGCTTTGTTATTGTAGCCCGTAAAATTCTTGAAATCGAATGTATATTTAATGTCATTAATCAAGTTGCATTTTTTCTTTCATGTTAATTGCTGCAAAATCACTTGTTTGGAAAACTGTTCCATTGACTGTTGGCGTCATAGTAATTTGTTCTGGTTCTCATTTGGTTAATGAAAGGGGAAAAAACTATCTAATTGGCTGGAAATCAACATCGATGTTTTAGTTACACGATTGTTGCTTCCTGTGTGATTATCCGTACAGGGTCTCAAGAACAGTATATACAAGTCGAAGTTTTGTATTTCAGCGTATCCGAGCTAAAGCCTTTCTCCATCTACCTGGCCATTATCATCATGGTTGCTCGTCCCTTCTAGCCACTTCTCTAGCTGAGCTTCTTTAATAGCTTTGAAGTCACTGTACTTTTCAGATACTGAAAGCAGCTTATCACTAATAATATCAGTCTGTTCATGTTCAGGTTCATCTCCAACCTGGCTTGACATAGCAACCTCATCAGTTTCCATACCTTGTACAGCTGAAGCTGTGCTTGCAGATGTTGCTGATAAATTGGAACTCATTGGTCCCCTAACATCAAGTTGTGGCCACATAAAATTTCTGGACTTCTGTCTTGCTGACATAAAAACACTTGAAAAATAGTTACCACTATTCTCACTGCCCTCCTGGGCATCAGGTGTAGGGGTAGGCCAGGAAATCATTCTTTCTGTCCGGCTATTTGATGAACTCCCCTGATGAATTAAGCCTCTTTTAGGTTGTTTAGTTGTCATAATTACCAGAGTTTTTCTAATGTCTCTGATCATCTCATCAGCTATGGGGAATCCGCACTCTTTCATTGATCTCACCATTGTGATAGAGTCCTCCATATCTTGTGCGTGCAAACTTGTTTCGCGAGACTTCTCAGCAACATTTTTCTTATGCTTCATCACATTAGGCACTGCTTTTTGAGTATGCTGTTGGACGTAGAACAGCCCAACAGAGGGTTCATTAGCCAAGTATTTGATCATCTCAGCCAAGCTTTCACTTATCTCCACAAAACCATCAACAGTGGAGAATCCATGCATCTTCCCAAAGGCCAAAATTGTTGCTCATCACTGACATTGACAGGAAAAACAATTAATGAAACAAAGCCATTGGATCATTTAAGCTAGGGAGAAATAATCAAGAGTATTATATGACAAACAATAAAGAGCAAGTCCAAAAAATCGTTTCCTGATGCAGTAGGTCCTTTTTTACACAACCACAGGAGGAATATTGACCCAAATCCAAAAGATCAGTATTTAAACTTGTATGAGATCTTTATTAATGTTAAGTTTTTAATTTCGTCATACCACAAAAGCTTCAGCCTTAAGTTGCCCTATGGTGTATATCCGGACAATCTAGTTCCTCGTGTTTGAAAGCTTATCGATTAAAAATTGAAGTACCGAAAAAAAAAATTAACATTCTCATGTTATTTAATATATATAGAATGGTACACATAAATTTCAAAGTCCTCATATTTTTTACATAACTAAAAGGTTTCAAGTTAATGTGTCAAATATCTCCTTATTCTCACCCTACCTGCTAGTTGCTACTTCTCATGTAAAAGTAAAGAAGGTTTACAAGGCGGGCCAGCAATTTTCTGAAGAGCTTTGTGAAATTGAATTTATTTTATCATGAACCTATTGGTTAGATTCTTATCATATTAATTCGAAAAAATCTAAATTAAAATCTCAAGAACCATTGAAGGAGCATTAGACTCCTCAAAATCGAGTTCTAGAAACAACTTGTTATATTATTATCCCATTGTTCTTCCTCGATTGGTAATCCAGATTATCCCTCAGCTGAATTCCCGTTAGCGAGGGAGATGAATTGAGACCCAAGACTCATTTTGATAAGTGAATGTTGTACCTTCACAGGTCAAATCTATTGATAAAACATATAATTTTCATATACGTATGTCTGAATATTTCATAAACAAGGTTATGGCAAATTACAGCACATAAATCTAACAATTGGATCTTCGAAAATCAGCGTCCTCGAAACAACCCGAAATGAGTAATAGGAGGAACTAACCCGGCAAGCAAGAAATGATCGGAGGATCATCATGACTCTGAGACTTTCATCGCTTTGCTTCTTTCTCCTCTCTCTCTCTCCCCCTCTCGGTGATCTCTGCCTCCAAAGACAGACACCTGCTTCGTCTCGTCTCCTACCTCTCCTCCGTTAATCGGCCGTCGATAAGGTTTCGACCAGAAGAAAGCACCAATTGAAATGGGCCTACACTGTTATACGGGAACCATGGGCTTTACTTTTTGCTATTGGGAACGAATAAGATTTACCGATTGGCTCAAAACTTGTTCATGGAATTTTTTTGGGCCTTGACCTTTTTTTTTTTTGCTGTAAACTGTCTCCCGTCCAACACTGTTTAAACAAACGTCAAGACTTTAGCGTTGTTCACGTTTATTTAAATAATTTATGACACTTGTTCATGGATTTTTTTTTTGCCATAACTTTTTGGTTTATGATGGATATTGATTTATTTTTTATTAATTTCATAAAATCAAACTTGGGAAATTAGTAATAATTAAACAATCAATCATACCAACCAAAAAATGTATATGTCATTTAAAGTTATGTGTAAAATTTTAAAAAATTATTAAATTGTAAAATTTAATGTTGTTAGAATAAAATACCTTTATAATTAATTAAACACAAAATTAAGGTTTTACTTATTATTATTATTGTTATTAATGAAGAGTAAAATTATAAAAAATAATTAATATTTATTGAAATTTTAAAATGGCAACTTTTTTTAAATATAACCCAAACTTCAAATCAAAGTAACATATTTTTTGGAAAGAAAAACTAGTACAACTTCTTATGAATTGAACCAAATATTTGGTGATTGAATTTTTTTACTTTAACTATAACTTATAATCAACTAACTTAGGGAAACATTTTTTCGTCATTATAATAAACAAACTTGGTCATTATAATATAGTCTTAAGTTATCATATAAGATTTTTTATGGTTAAAGATAATTGGTTGTTGAAAGAATATTCTTTGTTATATTAGTAAAACCATAGTGATTTCGCACTGAACAGGTATATAATGAAATAAGCTAAATTTTGTTATTATTAATTTATTATGTATCATAGTTGGAACCATATCCGTATTCTCTGCAAGGGGAACATATTCAGGTCAAAAATAAAATAAAATAAAATAATCAGGCCAAAAAAAAATCAAAGGGGAACATAATTAAAGTTTCTTGAAATAAAGATTACGAGTTGTTGAGTTGTTAAAGGAATCAAAATATTGCCATTTAACTAAGGTTAATAAATATATTTATGATATTTTAAAACATAACATTATTATTATCTTTTCAACAACCCAAGGACTTATAATCTTCATTTTAGAAAAATTAGAATTACAGCTCTACCATATGATTCATGGGATAGTGATGTAATCACAATCAAAAAGGTTAAAATAAATGTGAAATCTTTGGAATCGTGTGATACAGAGTGGCGGGCCTAAGGCTTAAGGTCAGTGAAGACTACATAATCTGAAGGAAATTTAATTTTAATAATTTATCAATTTTATTTTTTACTAAGTTTTTTAAAGATAAAATAATATTTATTATAAAAATTATTTAAAAGTTTAAGTTAATTGGGCTCCCTCTAGTATATCATCTTAACACTGTATTTATTAAATTTAATAAAATCTTCATAAAAATTTTGAACTATATATCTAAAAAACTTTAAATCAAAATGTATTTGAAACTTGAGTTTAAAGATAAAAAAAATAAAACTTAAATCTAGCGAGATCAAAATATTAAAATTAATAGTGTCAAAATATTAAAACTTAAAATTATAATATGCAATTTTTCTAAGTTGAGGGAGTCAACTAACCCCATAATATACATCTAGGTCCACCACTAATGTGATACACAAATTGTTTTTTATAATTGCTGACAATTAAATTTATTAAAATTTAACATAATTCTTAATTAAACTAAACATTTTTTTATTAACTATATTCATTTACTTTCCTTTTCATTTTTTTAAAAAACAAATACTAAGGTAGTTCATTAGTTTTTTATTAGTTGTATTGACATGATAGAGTTAATGTGATAACATCTTTTAGAAAACAAATACTAAGGTAATCCATTAGTTTTTTTATTAATTGTATTGAGATGACAGAGTTAATGTGATAACATCTATATATATACTAAATTAGCTAAAGTAACTATCTCTATAGTTTTGACACGTATTACTCTCTTATTTTAGATTATTATTTATATAGCAATTTCATCATAATACATTTGATTTATATAACAAAATTCAAAACATAATAGCTCTACAAAACATTAAAAAACTATTAAAATAAAAAGGTTTTATTTATAATATTGTTACTGTCAAAATTTTTTTTCTCAAATTATTTTCAAAAGTTGAAAAATCAATTTTGAAAAAATCATAACCACAATCTTCATTACTTTATAAAAATATTACTATTGGAACATCAATAGCATTATGTTCAAAAGTTAAATTATTCAATTTTGATAAAATCATAGCCATAATCTCCATAATTCTTTTCATATAAGTTGTTTATAAAAAAAATATTAGAATATCAATTATAAACAAACACTGATTATATAATCTACATATATATAATACTAAATCAACTTCTACAAGCAATTAATAATATATATATAACATAAGATAAATACATCTAGCTATATATTATATATATATTAGTTTAAGTTTTAAATTATAGTGTGAAAAAAGAACATTCAGTGTATCACAGGGGTCATCCTATTTTACATAATATCTTATTCTTCTCCAACAACTTGTCTTGCATTCAAACATAGTTCAGTTGTCAATGATATTAACAAAATCATCCAAATGAGAATACTGAATATTAATATTCAAAATTACTTTTTTATGAGAATATTCAAAATGACTTTTAAAACTGCAAAAAAAATTTAGTGTTCAAGTATTAAATAATCATTTTTTGCCACGTATATGCAATTTGACTTGCAGAAAAAAAAATAATCATGTTTTTTTAAATATAATAACTCTAATTTAAATGAATTTATTCCTCGAAAGCTATTATCTTTACAATCATTAATTTTTTATTTAAATTAAATGGAAATTCTATTTTTCTATTAAATTTTTGGATTTATCTTGATAACACAAATTTTGGATCCCTATTTGTCATCACTTACCAGGTTAGTGCTCCCATTTTTACACTAATTAATTTTAGCATGCATTTTTTTCTTCATTAAGTATTGCTTGCAACTAAGGTTTAAAAAATTAGATCAAATATTGAACCAGTCAAAGTATTAATTCAAATTTTAATGGTTCAAATAATGATAAAAAATTAATAATTTTGAAATTTTATATATTATATAAAAAATTAAAAATATTATTAATAAGTTTCACAATCTAATATTAAAATGTAAACAAATTAATATTTATCTATAATTATATTTTGAATACAAAATAGTCAATTGATATTCTATTTTCATATTATTTGTTAAGTAAACTTATCATTATTAATAATTATGTATTATGATAATACTTATAAAATGTTATAATATAAAAAGAAAGAAATTTATAGTAAAAATAATGTTATTTTATCTTGAAACTTAAAAAAATAAAAAAAATAGTTTAACCAATTTTATACCGATTCTGAAAATAAATGGTTGACATCTATGATCGGATCAAACATAATACTAGTTGCCAATTCGACCAATCAAATTGATTGATCTAGTCCGATTTTTCGAACTCTACTTGCAACAACTCCAATGGGATAAGGGGGAAAAGATGGAATCACGATATTGTATGGATTTTGTGGCACATACATGGCTATAGACTTAGAAGGAATGGGAAATGGATTGAGTCCGCATCTTTAATGTGCACTTGTCATCCAAATCATCTAAATAAGATTTGGACGGTTCTGATTTTTTAATAAATTTATAATGATATTTTTATTTTAAATAATGTAGAATACAAAATAATATCGATATGTAACAACTAAATTATAAAAAATAATAGTTTACTTTATAAAATAATAAAATTTGGGCTGTTCAAACTTTATCTCTACAATTAGGATATGTATCCTATCCCGGAAATCTATAAGGAATGCTTTGCATAGAGATGGGGTTGGGGTTGACCACTAAGGCCCGCTTGGTTTTTAATTTTATAAAATTAAGTTAAAATGAATGAAATTTGTAAAAATGAAATTTAGATAAAATAAATTTATTATAAATTGTTATATTTAAATATTCTTTTCGTAAAAATAAATTTTAAAAAAAATTTATTTAGATGATAAGACTTAAAAGCACTTTTAAATATATAATATAAAATAAATTTATTTCTCTTTTTCCAAAATCCATATTTTGTTAAAGGAAAAATAATTTTTCCTTTTATTTTCTAAAATCAAAATTTAATTCACTTTTTATTTTTTAAAAAGATAATTTATGTTTGATTAAACATATTTTCTTAGAAAACTACCATATTCAACCATTTATTTTTTCATTCTATTTATAATTTTATACCCAACGACTTCCTGTGTGAAGTATTACATTGTGTCCAGTAGAAAAGGGACAGAAATGTCTTATGCAAAGAAGCCACCTATACACAAGTATTATGCAAGAATATACTCATATTACAGTGTCCAGTGGAAAAGGGACACATGTCCCATCACAATTATTATGCAAGAATATACACAGCAAAATAAAAATACATAGGGATAGAATTACACCTCATCGTATTACAAATAAATTAAAGGAAGACATTACCAAAAATCAGGAAGCTTTAACGCAACGGTGAGTATGTCACCTCAAGTTTGTCCTCATCATGTTAAAGCCTTTGTGAAACAATCTGCTATTTATTTATCTAAAGGTGCATAATTCACCGTAAGCTCATGATTGATGACTTTATCCAGTACCCGATTGGTTTTCATTAGTAAAAAATGAGTGTTAATATAATTGATTTTGTAACATAGTTATGATAAAATTAATTTTAAACTATCATATTTATATTTAGATGGTTTATTTAAAAATTAATTTTAATAAAACTCATCATTTTTTTTTAAATTAAGTTTAAACTCTATTTCATAATTAATTTAATTTATTTAAACTAAAATTTAATTTGTATTTATTTAATTGAGAATATAATATATCTGATGTAACATTTTCTTACAAGTTATAGTTCATATAGATTAAAATTTTGAAGAAGTATTTTGATTGTTAGATAGGAGAAATTTTACAAAAAATTTATTTTTCCAATTTTTTTTATTTTTTCTCATTTTTATTAGTCCATTTTTACCTAATTTTATTTTAATTGATACATAATTAATACTCAACTACAATCTGCAATGGAAAAGCTCTCTCCAATTTACTTTGGCCAATAATGAGTTTCCAACTATATCTACTTTTCAAACATAAAAGTGATAGAATAACCATGTTATTTTCATTGCAAAATTGGTTTTGGGCTGAACCTCCATTCCAAAACCAGATCCAAAGATGCCACTAGAATGAAATGCATATCCATTTTGTATTTTGATATGTTTTATCCGAGCATGATAAATCAGGTTTGATACCAAAGCTCTAACACTTAGATTGTCACTCCACAAAACTCGAAGATCAAATATAACAAATCTACATCTCCTTAAGAAAAATGATTGAATCCAAACAACTTCACATGCTACATTAACGGGGGATCCTTATTTAGATTATGTGCCTTGCTACAATTGTTTTTTTTTTTAATTATGACCATGAGATAAGATTGTTACTAAGAATACACAATTTAAACCCCTTCAAAACATCTAAAATGTATTTAGTCTGATTTATGCAAATTTCCAAGTTTAGGAAATAATGTAAATGCCCTATATCCTTTAATGCAAACAGGATATATAATTTCTTCATGAAACTATGTAGCATCCCAGTATTATTTCCATGGATTAGCATGTACTTTACATACACAACCATGATAATAACATGCAGTTCGATCTTAAGCACAGAGAGATGTGTCACTTTTGGAATTTTTAAATCCCCAAGTCTATTTGGGTTTTAAAAGCCTAAGACCAAACTGAAGCAGATAGATTGAATTTAATTTGGTTTAGTTCAATTTAATATTTAATTTTGGTTTAGTTTTATATACCTCTAGTTAACGATGTAAAGGTAGCCCATGTTGCCCTGTCACATTACCATGATGATGTGAAAACATATTATTTTGACATATCATGCTAGCGACGTTTAGAATTTAGATCATCTCAATTTGTTTCAATTTTAACTTATAGCCATTGGATTAATCTAATTATTGTATACTTTCCTTACTAAATGAGGAAAATGTAATACTATTTTTTTACCATTTTTTTGGATTACAATAAACTAAATTTTGGGATATAATATTCATTTATTTTTCATTTTATTTGGATTAAATACCTATAAAAATGATCAATTTGAACCATTATGTCCATCTAATGGCTATACGTTAAATTGAGATAAATTGAGGAGATTAAAATTGAGAGAATCCAAATCTAAATCTGTGCCGTTTGGTTTCTTTTCATAGATATTAAAGATAGGTAAATATATTTGAATAAAATTATTATTTATGAAAATTCAAAATAATAGTATCATATTTTTATTTTTATTTTTATAAAATACAGAAATATTCGCATATTTTAATTTTATTAAACAATTAATAATTAGAATTTATGCAACTGCACTCTAATAAATGTCCATATAAAATATTAGGATGATTAATTAAATATTAATGATTAATTTTAATTAATTGACTAATAATAATAATAATTTGGAATCATGTGGAGAGAGTTGAAATGGAGAGAGATAACAAGAGAGAATATCAGGTTTAAATTTGATTTTGAAAGCTAGAAAGAGAAACAACAACAAATTTGTCAATAAAAAAAATAAGAGATATGCCAAGAAAAAATATCAAAAATAAAAAAATCCACTCATGCAAAAAAAATAGGCCTATATTATCTATGAAGCCGAAACATTTATAATTTCTGTTCAATTTATCATACTGAAAATTCAGCCCGTGTTGTACTGTTTATTGTTATGTTAATTAAAACGATTAAAATACGAATAAGATGATAATATTCAAAACTTTTAACATGAATATTTTTTAACAATCATAGGTGAGTGTAAGGGATGGTCATTAATTAAGAAGGCAATAATTTTTTAACATGCTAAATTAAAAAAAATTATTTTTCAATGATTTTTAACAATTTTAATTTTAATACAAGTACCACGTCTCTCTTCCCGCTCCCCAGTCCCCCCAATTAAACCCAATCTGGGACGCTTTCATTCCTTCGGAACGTAATTTTTATTAAACCGGCCCAACCAGAGTACCACCAAAAATCATGACCCTTTCTCTTCCAACGCACCTAAATCTCCGAGTTACAATAACGCGCTGACTAAACGTTCTACCATGTCGCATGCTCCCCGCTTAGAGAGCGCCATCTGTCCTATGCCTCTGGGCGTCATCTCACGCGCTAATTTCTTGCGATGGGTTTAATGCTGCGGCAAGAACGTGAATTTGAAAATACCACCTCAGTTTCAAAAAAAAAAAAATACCACCTCTATCCTAAATGGGAAAAAAATTGGAAAGAAAATAGTAAAAAAATAAAAAGCCTCCCTCGCGCTCTCTCTCCTCTCCATACACTCCTCTGTTGTGTTTTTGAAGCGAAGGTAAAAGGCGTTGAGAGGTTCTTTACTTCCTCGTTTTGTTTATTGTTCTTCTCTCGCCGGCTCTCGGCTGAGACAACCAAGAAAAAGGAAAATACACTCTCTGTTTCTACGTTCTCTGTCGATTTCTCTATCTAGAATCCTGTCCACATTCGTAGAGATCGTTAAGGTTCGCGTGAATAGATTCGTGGATTGTGTGAGTGAAAAATGTCGGAGGAAGAGAAATTGTTGAAGGAGGCGAAGAAATTGCCGTGGGAGGATCGGCTGTTTCACAAGAACTGGAAGGTGCGGAACGAGGCCAGCATTGATTTGGCGGCACTCTGCGACTCCATTTCAGATCCCAAGGACCCTCGCATCCGAGAATTTGGTGAGTTTTTGTTAGGGTTTCCATCTTTGATTCAAATGGGAGGCTGGTTTTCGATCTCTTCAGGGATCTAGGCGATTTTATGAGTGTAATGAGTAGGTGATGTGGTGCATTTTGGTATGGATCTTACCTTATCTTATTTTTTTGAATTTGGCAGGTCCTTTTTTGAAGAAAACTGTGGCGGACTCTAATGCGCCGGTGCAGGAAAAGGCGCTCGACGCAGTGATTGCTTATTTGCGAGCAGCTGATGCCGATGCTGGAAGGTTTCCATGCGATGTTTTTTTTTATGCTTCTCGGTTTTCTTTCTCTTGCATGCCATGCTGTCCGCAATTTTTGCTTATTAGCCGTTGTTCTTTGGGGAACGTAAATTTGAAATTTGTATAGGTACGCTAAGGAAGTCTGTGACGCCATTGTGGCAAAATGTTTGACGGGAAGGCCAAAGACAGTGGAGAAAGCTCAGGCAATTTTTATGCTCTGGGTAGAATTGGAAGCAGTGGATGCTTTTCTGGTAGTTTCTGTTCGAATGTGCTGTTGTCATTGAATAGCTTTCTCCATCTTCGATTTCTCTTACATTCTGTTTCAGTCACGGGGCTTATAATATTCAGTTTAGTCACGTTTAGTTAACAATATGTCTGTTCTGTATGTAATTGTTGACAAGCTTGTTCTGGAAGACATGCGAAATCATTGTTCCATATTTTGTAACGGGTAGGAAGGAGTACATAACTGTTGTATACAACCTCTTAACTAAGGCTAAAAAATTAGACTAAGAAAAAACTGGAACATCAATATTTTAAAGCTCTCCTGTTTTATTGCTTGACTGTTTGGGTGACTCCCATACATAATACATGGGCTAGGCACTAAAGTGAGGAAAATAGCGTATCTGTCTGAATGGTTTAAGGGGAACTGTGTAATTCACATCCCCCAAGAACCTACATGAATTCGCATAAACTCACGAGTTTGACAACTTTACATTTAGTTAGTCTAAAATAGAGGTTCATTTTTTGTCTACTTTCAAAGTTCTATTGCGGCAAGCTTTTATTTGGAATTTATTTTTTTCTCCCATTTTTCTAAGTCCTTTGGTTTAGGTGTATTTTTGGTTCTTGATTAGGTTATTTTTGGAGAATCAATATTGCTATACATTTGCTAGCCATATTTTACTGTTTTTGGTATATTTTAGGATGCTATGGAGAAAGCAATTAAGAACAAAGTTGCTAAGGCTGTGGTACCTGCAATAGATGTCATGTTTCAGGCATTAAGGTTTGGAACTTCTTTGGCCATATTTTCTTTCTTTCAATGAGTATCTTATAAAGCTGATCTGTTCATATTCTAATAGTGAATTTGGAGCAAAAGTTGTGCCCCCTAAAAGGATTCTGAAGATGCTTCCTGAACTCTTTGATCATCAAGATCAAAATGTCCGTGCATCTTCTAAAGGATTGACACTTGAGCTTTGTCGTTGGATTGGTAAAGATCCTGTCAAGTCAATTTTGTTTGAGAAAATGAGAGACACAATGGTATGCTAATCTTTTGTTTGCATTAAATTTATTTTTTGCTTATTATGTTGCTTCATTTGTCCTCCTTTGTGTGGAAATGATGAAGTACAATTTTTCCTTTCTGAAGAAAAAAGAGCTGGAAGCTGAGCTTGTGAATGTTTCTGGAACAGCTAAGCCATCTCGCAAAATAAGGTAGATGCCTATGAATCTTCACACACTGGGTTTTCTATGCAATTGTAGCTTCATTCCTTTGCTCAGGGGTTGTTCTAGCATCCAGGTATTACTGTGTTATTCTTAGTGGGCCATGCCTGGAATTTGTGATGACAGAAAAAAAGGACAAAAGAAATAAAAATATGCTTGTGATGCAACGCACATGCTGACATGCATCCATATTCTTTTATCTTCTTGGCTTTTGAATTTATTTTGATCTTGCGTCTTTTTCTCTAGTGTATTTATGTTACATCCATAAATTTATCTCCTTCAATGATTGTCTCAAGGAATCTTTGTCAGATGTCTGTTTCTTAATCAATTATATTGTCTTGTGGTTTTCTTTTGTCTGTTCAGTCCCTTAAACCATGGTTTCATAATGCTCAGGAGCTGACCTAGTGCAATTATTAGTGTCTTTTTTTTGGTGCCTATTTGTAAAACATGTTATTTTTTGAAGTAGGCCAATGGGCACAATCCAAGTATACAAGCTGTATAGAAAGTGTTACCTTACCTAGACCAAAGTCTTGCCTCTATCTAAAAGACAGCATCTGAAATATTCTGTGAAGACATATATGGATTAAAGGGTAAACAAGGTAGCACCAATGACACAATTAATGTAGTCAAAAATTCAAGATCTTCAAAAGTTTCTGCTTGCAGTTGGAAATATGCTTATCCATCTGAAGCCGAATAGTCTGTATATTTAAGCTGTTATGACCTACTTTCATATTTCTTCTGAAAACCAGAAATTTGTCCACTACCACATAGAGCTTTCCTACAGAAAGTGGCATCATCTGTTGCGGACCATGGAGACAAAACCTAATGGCACATTAGTGTAATTTTTAAATGCTGCTAGATGATGACTGTAGGCTGTCTCATTTCTAGTATTCGGTGATGATATCTGGGAGCTGAAGATTTTTTGAATTAGACAACCAGAGTGTATTGTGGAAATTATTTCTTTTGAGTAACTTTGGCAAATGCAACTGATGTGGCATCTATTCAGCATTATGCATTGATGTCGATAAGCTTCTGTGTTAGAGGGATGGTATCATGTATTTAAAAAAGTTTCCCCTATTTTTTAGATCTGAGCAAGATAAGGAACCTGAACCAGAAGCAGTTTCTGAGGCTGCGGGGCCGGGCCCTTCTGAAGAATCTGGGGCTGATGGTATGGAATTGGATTTGGACACTTGAAGATGCTTTTTCTCAAATTTGTTTTGCCTGTTTTCTGAGTTACTGATCATATGCATATGCTTGTTCTCTAATTGTTTTATTTTCAGTTCCTCAAGAAATAGATGAATATGAGCTTGTTGATCCTGTTGATATATTGACTCCTTTGGAAAAGTCTGGATTTTGGGAAGGAGTGGTTAGTTTTCTCCACCATCTCACTGATCATATGCTTATACCTGTTCTCTAACAAAATCCTACTTTTTTGTTGAGCATTTTTAGTATGTCTTAATTGTCTTTGTTTCCTATGTTGTCTTGTAAAATTTTTTCAGAAAGCTGCCAAATGGTCTGAACGGAAGGAGGCTGTTGGTGAGCTAATCAAGCTTGCGTCAACTAAAAGAATATCTCCTGGTGATTTTTCTGAAGTTAGTCGGACTTTGAAGAAGGTATTTTTTATGTTTTGTAATTTAAGATAGTGACTCGTCATATACTTCTGATTCTTGAATGATATTGATGTAGTACTCGGTAGAAAATATTTCTGGTTGCATTTGCATTGCTGGTCACTTTTATGAGTAATAATTTGAAGATATAAGAGTACTCTGTAAATCACTTTGGTTGGTCATTAATTGCTGTTCATTCATCACCCTATACATGTGAATTCAGGTAAGCTAGGAGAGAGGATATGATATATCTTGTGGCAAGTACATGAGTAGAAGAATTATCTAGAGTATGTGTTTTTGATGCATCAAGGGAATCAAAGGAGGGCAATTCATACATGTTCATGTTACTCTATAACTTTAGTCAAAAAATATCTCCTTTGTTGGAAAACCATATATTATACTGTGCTGGTATTGTTAATTACGTAGTTAATAACTGTAAACTTTTGGATTCAAATATTATTTACTTATTTCTTATTCACAACTAATTCCTCAATATATAGACTTAACTATGAGACTATTATTTTGAGAGGTACAAGGCATGTTTTTGAGCCTGGGAAAGTCAAACAAGGATTCTTTTTGGACATTTTTGACTTAGAGATTGATTTTAGACTGGAATTAAGAATCAAGGAATGAATGGTTTCCATGTGTTAGGTACTGGGGCTGATAGTACACAGAGTAGAAGTGAGGACCTTGTGCTTTTTCATATTGTAAAGGTTAACATAATAACCACATTACCCCATGATTTAATAAATTTTATTGAATTTAAGTAAGGCCCTTCTGTGCTATGCAAACATGTGAGGGTTATCCTTGTATGACCTAAAGTTTAGGTGGGTTACTCAAAATCTAGGAGGGTTTTCTGGACAAAAATAAAGTTTAATTCATTGGATGGTAATGGATTAATTGACATTAGCCAGGTGTCTGCATAATTTTGAAAGTTTAAGAGGGTTTATTATCAAGCTTTAAATGTAAATGCTAGGGGGCTTATTTAGAAGTGACCTAATATTCAGAGGAGTTTACTGCAATTCAGCCTTTATTTTTAAATCCGAATTTGTTCAAATGATTAGGTTATCTGGTTGTTTATTAAAACTTACTGCATATAATTGCTCGTGGCTGATTTTTTCCTTCTTTGGCCTTTGATTATGATTTCAAATATGTGTTATTTGCATAACTGTGGATTTTCTTATTTTCTATCGACTTTTGTGCTTTTAGTTGGTTATTTATGCAATTTGTAGTTGTGTTGCCTACTAAAGCTAAACTATTGGTTTTTGCTTGCAGCTCATTACGGATGTAAATATTGCAGTTGCTATTGAAGCAATCCAGGCTATTGGCAATCTTGCTCGGGGGTTAAGAACCCACTTTTCTGCAAGTTCTCGTTTTCTATTGCCTGTTCTACTTGTAAGTTCTGTTCTGTAGTAGCTGCTTATTAACCATATATATCTCAATTGGTTCTCCATGGTCTAATTCTGGAATCAATTGTGTAGTACTATCGACTACTAAATGTCTTTTCTCTATGTGGTCAGGTCACTTTTTTTGGTCTGTGCCACTTTTAGGTAGAGGAAGGTGCTTATGAAAACATTTATGATCTTAACCTCGTTCCATTTTTTGAAGAAGGCATGAAGTTTGTGCCATTGGTTTTATTGGTTGAAAATAATTTTTATTGAACATGAGTTAAAAAACTATTAACTTTTTCAGTACCCGGAACCTTTTAATATCTTTATGAAAGCAATTTGCTTGATAAAAATTTCTTGCAGTAGTAATTTGGTTTTACCACTTCATTTCTTCAGGGATTATTATTAATTGCCTGAGGATAATTCTATCCTATTGATTCAAACAATGAAATGCTTCTACTTCTTGCATGGGCTGATTACCTAGTGCCTTCAGTCATTTCTGAATTTGTCATGAATTTGCAAATATCCAGGTAGAATCAATTATGATACCCTGCATTTTGTTTGGCACATGCGGCTGTTCCCTTTGGGCACCCTAAGAATGCCAGTCTGCATACTTGTTGGGTGCAGCAGTTTTGACCTTGAATAATGCTTCTTCCATGTTGGTTGCTTTAGAATCACTGACCATACAATGATTGCCTTTTATCGTTTTTGCGGTTCCCTACTTTGTTTTACCTTGTGTACTTTTTAGAATGCCATTGTCCATCTAGTAATTTGGTTTGTTGCTCAAATGAACTTGCCTTTGTTCTTTATTAATCATTTGTGCATCTACCTTGTTTCTTCCTTGCATAAAATGAGGGTTTTCTAAGGATTGAAATAATGCTTGCCTAATATATCTATTTGTTGTGTAGGAAAAATTAAAAGAGAAAAAACCTGCCTTGACTGAGGCATTGACTCAGACTCTACAAGCATTGCACAAAGCTGGATGCATAAGCCTGGGAGATATTGTTGAAGGCAGGTTTTCCATCCATTATTTGTTATTGAGCTTCATATCAGGCTTGGATTTAAAAGGCTATGTCTTGAGGGATTTGATTTTTGGGTTAATTGAATATCAGAATGCAGAATTTTTGTTTATTTTCTTCCATCCCTTTATTTTAATTTGTGGTACGCATCCTGATTCATTGTTTATGCTTGTTTGGTGTTTTTTCTGCTGAAATCTAGTTTCCGAACAAAATCTTGTTTTATTTTTAAGTGCTATCAGTAGAATAAAGAAATCATATCAGTTTCACATCTGACCTTTTCTTAAACGAACATATGATTCTGATGAACCACTGGAACTCTTGTATAGTTTATGTAAGCAAAAGCTGTGAAACACCTCTGTATCTGCCTTGGCCCATTAGTTATGGGCCTATCAGATTCTTTTATTGTATGTTTGCTTGCTTAGTTTTGCTATATTTCTGGTTAAGACCAAGTGATGCTCAACTGGAAGGCTTGCTTACTTGTTGCGCACACAAACCTTCTGTGCCATTGCCAGCCTACAAGGGATACTCCTATTAGAGGATAAGGATGATAACTTCTAATTTCTAAAGATCTCAGTAAGCAATCACTCTAAGACTATTAAACAGTACTAATCTCCTTTGTGAGGGCTGTCTTGGTCTTGATGAGTTCTCGAGACTCAATTTACCTAAACCTTTTGGCTTTGCTCCCGGAAAAAAAGCTAAGCTCCTATTCCTTTAGTGCTCTCACTTAATTTGTAATATTTATCTGTGAAATTTGAGTAATTGATAGGTTTCTCAACATTCATCGTCAAACTAAACTGCTGAAGATTATATGAGTTTCAGCTTGTTACAAATAAAACACAATGGAACAGGAAAAACAAAGAACAATAATCGGATCAAGTAAAAGAACTCAATCATTGAGTCAAGATTCATGAACTTTGGAAACTAGTACTCTTCTTGATGAGGGTCAAACAAGTTCCAGAATCTTATTACCCAATCATGTGACATCTTGACTTTGTGAACAGAGAGCAGTTAGGTGTCAAGATGACCTGGAATGAAGAACTAGTCTTAGAATGGTTGGAATGCACAAATGGTCATTGGGCATATCATGCTTCCTGAGGGTCTTGCTGTGAAAGTGGCTAGAAATGTTGCCAGAGATGCATAGCCACGGGTGATGTCACTAGAGTTGTGCCCTACATTAGAAAGGTGATACTTGCAAGGTGAATACAAAGGATTACTCTTCAAGAGGATGGTATTCCATAAGATGTTGATGAAGGGATGACTACGAAGCTCTGAACTATAATAAACTCAGTCCAATATCACTACCACTTACTTTGTCTGAATCATCCTTAAATTTGTTAGGTTTCTTGATGCCTACCCAACATGATTTGGTTGCCATTTGATAATTACCCGCCGTATAACTGCCATTGGTTTATACTCTCTCCAGTCTTAAATATAAGATCTTTCTCTTGGGCCTAAATATAGCACTTTTTAAAGTATGATGTAGTATTTATTATGCATTAACTAAAATGCCCATATTTAATTCATTTCAAATTGCTTCAGAAAATAGAGCCCACCATTCTCTTATACCACCCACCATTATGATGATTGACTTGCAATAAATGTAGTTTTGGAAAGATATTTTGATTTTTTAAAAAATTAACATTGTTAACTCTTCATCTTAATCCACATGATTCGGTCAACTTTGATCTCATCATACCATTCATATGAGAATTAAGATACAGATGGCTACTGATTAATTTTTCAAGTTTTTCAGGTTTTCTTTAGAAGTGGGTTGATTTATTGTTTCTTTGTATTATGTTAATTTGTTGCATGGCTGTTTTTGGTTGGATATATGCAGATATCAAGAATGCCTCAAAAAACAAAGTTCCTCTTGTGCGATCTTTAACCTTGACCTGGGTGACATTTTGTATTGAAACAAGTAACAAGGGTGTTGTCCTGAAGGTGCACAAGGATTATGTACCTATCTGTATGGAGGTCAGTGTGCTTTTCCTTTTTGTTTTATATTGTCATTTTCTTTCAAAGTTGAGAAATTTGAAACTTGATTGATATTTTGAACAAGAAATATGACTCTGATTTTCTTTTGATTTACCAGCTTTAGATTGTTTAATTTCAACTCTTTTTTCTCTAGAGAGCCTTTTAGATATTTTTTCATGTCTATTTTTTTGGTCTACATTTTTTTTTTTAATTAGTAGTATTTCTATCTTGTAGTGCCTAAATGATGGAACCCCAGAAGTGAGGGATGCTGCCTTTTCAGCATTGGCTGCAATAGCTAAGGTAATGCTTGCAGCAATTGAAAGCTCAGCGGATTTGCTTTTGTTATCTGATTTTGAGCATCACTTTGTTCATTCTTTTGCAGTCAGTTGGCATGAGACCTCTCGAGAGGTCTATTGAGAAACTTGATGATGTCAGAAGAAAGAAACTTTCTGAAATGATTGCAGGTTCTGAAGTTGCACCGCCTAGTGGTTCCACAGCAGGTTTGTAAATTTGAGATCATGTTGGAAGTAAATTACCTCCCAATTTTGTGTTTCTAGCTTTTGCTGACACTTTGTGATGATTTTCCAGCTTCTTTGCCAAATATTCGTGGGAGTGTGTCTTCTTTAGAGGTGGGCTTATTTGTTTTTACTTAGTTTATACCATGGTTTAGTTTAAGAATTCTTAGTTCAGCTTGATTCTTTTGTGGCACTGTAGTACATGAAGTTGATTGGTGATCTTGTTTGCTTATTCTGTTGGTTCGTTTATGTGATTGAGTGGATATAGATGTCTTGCAATATATTTGATGATGGTGGTGATATTAAAAATATATTTCTCCATCATCCTGGCTACTCTCTGTTCATTACTCTTTTACTGGTTATTATCCCTCAAAACTTGTAACTCTGAAGAAATTATAATGTAAAGCTTTGCCTTACATATCATTGGTGGAATTCTAGTATTGTACAAAAGGCATTTAGAAAACATATACACATATTGAGCGAAGTAGTGGAAGTAGAAAGTTTGGATTTGTTTTTTTTTTTGAGATGTTGACATGTTTTTCGTTTTGATATGTCAGACCTCTCAAAGTGCTTTTGTTAGAAAGTCAGCAGCAAGCATGCTTAGTGGAAAGAGGCCTGCTCAGGCAGCAGTATGTATACATGTCCTGGCTTGTATGTTTATGGTCATTGTTTATGTCTGGGTTGATACAGAAAGCTTTGCCAATTTTCAGCCTGTAACCAAGAAAGGAGGCCCCGTGAAGTCTGGGACAAATAAGATTGGAGATGGAGGTGCACAGGCAAAGCCTTCAAAATCAATTGAAGTGCCTGAAGATGTTGAGGTAAATTAATATCTTTCTTCTGGGATCTGATTTCAGTTTGCTTTGTTAGTTATGTTTTTGGTGATTGATGATAGTATATTTGCTGTCTTACTGAATTTATACAGCCGTCTGAAATGAGTCTTGAAGAAATCGAAAGCCGAATAGGTTCTCTCATACAGTCAGATACCATTACACTTTTAAAAAGTACTGTGTGGAAAGAACGTTTGGAAGGTTGGTAATTATCTATAACTTTATACACTTAATTTGATGAATTCTGGTCTTGTTTTGTAGAACTTGGTAGATTTTCTATGGCCTTCTATTATATTTGGGCTTGATAATTTGTTTA
Organism: Adenanthera pavonina; assembly: GCA_026686845.1. NCBI lineage: Eukaryota > Viridiplantae > Streptophyta > Magnoliopsida > Fabales > Fabaceae > Adenanthera > Adenanthera pavonina. The sequence goes on along the minus strand of JAIVEN010000001.1, from coordinate 41,906,578 downwards.
GAAGCCTATCCCTAAAATCATGGATGTGTTAAATCCTATATGATAAGATAACAAATAACAAAACTAAACTTAAAGATAACAAAATATGAGAGATTAATAAATAAGACTAATGGGCCTGGTGACTTTAGGACTTTTAGGGCTTTATTAGCTTGACTTCCAACACTTATCATCTTATCATTGTAGAGGACTTCAAATAACAAATCTTGCTACTCTTTTGCTCTTGTGAAATTTCATCTACTTGCATAATGTGTGGGGATAGTGTCTCCTCTGATCTTGTGAATAGTTGACTACGTTGTTTGCATGTGTGATTTTTTCACGTTATATGGTAGATGAATGTTGAGTTTTGAAAGGACAACAAGAACATGAGATGATGGTAGCAAAGATGAGAATGTTAAGATGGATGCGTGGTCATAGAAAAAGGACAAGATATATGTCGGTGAAGCCCATTATTTATCAGGCCCATTTATGTTTTATTTTATAATGTTATTTCTTGTATCATCTCTTTATCATATCCCATAAAATATTCTGTTTTTACTAGTTTCAGATTTTATATTTTCAGATTTGGTGATTATGAGCTGATTTCTAGGGATTAGCTTAGATTGTGTGGCTAAACCTAGTTCTTTATGTACCCTCTTTTCCTGTGAATAATACAAGGTGTTTTCTCTCTTCTTCTCTTCCTGCAATTCTCAATATGTAATGATTGTATAAGAGGAAGAGTTGGAGTAGCATTTGTCGAGGAGAAAATGGTAGAAAATCAATTAAGATGATTTGGACATGTATAAAGAAGATCATCAGAAGAGCTAGTGAGTAGAGTTGACAAGATAGTCTTTAGTTCTATAAAAAGGCACAGAGGGGGACCAAGAAGGATACTGAGAAAGGTTATAAGGTGTGATCTCTTGGTAAATAATTTATGTGAAAAGATAGTTTTTTGTAGAGTCCAATGGCATTGTATGATCTATGTAGCTGAATTCACTTAGTGAGATATGACTAATGTTGTTGTTCGCGGAGAGTTTTATTTTACTGTTTCTTCTATTATTCTTTTTACAGGGTTCTACAATTAACAGAAAATAATTATTGGTCCAGTTATTGGCTGGAAGTGGGTGAACTTGTAATTGTAGATGGTTTTTCTGTTGATCATTTTGTTGATGGCCTGATGTATGTTCTTTTAGGATTGTAATAGGTATAATTCTTGACCAATGTGTTATTATACCACTGAAGGAGTTGATCTTTGTTGAAAACCTTGCACTATTTAGAACTATATTTAGTTGTAATGTTGAATAAATTTTTTTACGTTACTGTGTTATTTTCAATGCCTAGCAGTAATTGCATTTTCCATTTTTGCATAGTACCTGATTTTGTGTTTATTTGTTTTTGGGATAAAGTCTCCATATTTCTCTATATATTGAAATTGGGGTCTATTACCTTTTAACCTGAAGGAGATTAATATCACATTTATCACAGTTCTCAAAAAGCCCAACAGCTATTATTTTCAAAGCCCTCTCTGTTCTTAAATGTTTTCTCTATTAAAGTCTTATCTCCTAGTTTGTTGGATATTTTTGCCAACATAGATTGGATGCTGAATTGTTTTTCTCTAATATTGTTGTTAGCTGCTCAATTTGTTTGTTTAGTTGATTGAAATTGTTCATTTTAAAAAGCTAGGGAATACTGCTATTTGTATATATTTTATACTTGTTATTGCCTTGACGTTCTTTTGGTTATTTATATATTTTATTCTGGTAGTACTTTCTATTGGAATTGGGGCCATGCACTCCTTGAGCCCATCTTCTTCCCATAAGCTCCACTTCATCCTCTCACAGTGGAATTTAATCTTGTGGACTAGTAATATTGGAGACATGAAGTGTTTTGCACATGTACTGTTGGATACATTGCTTGCAGTCCAAGTCCTATCGTACTGCCTTTGCTATTTTGTCTTTTATAAATTGTTGATAAGTGTAATTACAAAATTCAAAATTTTGCAGGCATTTCTTCGTTGAAACAGCAAGTAGAAGGCTTACAGGACCTTGACCAGTTGGTGGAAATTTTGATTCGTTTACTTTGCTGTTTGCCTGGGTGGGGCGAGAAAAATGTTCAGGTTCAGAACTAGTTTGTTTTGTCATTTGGCTGATATTTCTATTAATTAATAGCTGGAAAACATTATAAGAGCCAATCAGTGATTTCAATCTCCTCAAGCAGGTTCAGCAGCAGGTTATTGAAGTTATCACGTATATAGCATCGAAAGCAACTAAATTTCCAAAGAAGTGCGTAGTACTTTGCCTTTTGGGTAGGTATTGTGGTTTTATTGTAGTAAGATTTGCTTTAGCTTTTCTATGGCCCATAACTATCACCCTATTTTCAAAGTAAAGTGTGTGTGTGTGTATAGATATTTATGTTTATGAATAACTAGCAAATTTACCTCTTACTTAATCTTCTCTCCCCCCCCCCCCCCCTTTTCAATTTATAGGACTTAGTGAACGCGTAGCAGATATTAAGACACGTGCTCAAGCTATGAAGTGCCTTACTACATTCTCTGAGGCGGTTGGTCCAGGATTTATTTTTGAAAGAGTAAGCATTGTTACATTTTATTCCTATATATTCTCATTATTGGCCAGAATTGTGTTCTTAGTTTGTCTATATCTGATGATTATTTGAGGAGTGAGAGATGGTTATGTCCTCATCTCTTTAAAATATGTTAAAAATATAGTCTGGAGGCCTTTTGGGGGCGCACCTTCAAGTTGGTGATTTAATCAAGTCATCATGTCTCATGAGTTTCAATATTCCTGATCCATGATCTTTTGATAATCATTTATGGATATACTACTGCAAAGTACTTGAAGACTTATGAAAATGCAAATTTGTTTTTAGTACATCTTAGTAGAAAATAAATATGCCTAACCCACATTATAGAGTAATCACATGTTCTTTTCTATTGGCTGCCTTTAAAGATTTCTTTTAATAATGTAGAATAAAAGGTGACTGTCAAAGTATATCTTTCTATTCTATTTGAATTCATGTTTGGTAATTTTTAAAATTAGTAATAATCATGTTTACTTGTTGAAACGTTGCATTATAGAATACATGTTTATATGAGTGAAGTTAAGCTAGAAATAAGTGTAAGATATTGGAGCTTATGGGTGTTAATATTTTGTGGTTGCACATAAATACAGCCTTAGTAGATTGTCTCAAGCAGTTTATTACTTTCAGAATGTAATTTTATTTGGAATCAGACTCTCTTATTTAAGTTAGGACTCCTTGTTTAGGTTGGACAATTTTGAATAGAACGCTCTATCCTTATTCTTGTTTGCCTGTGCATATGTTGAATCTTTTTTTATATTTTTAAAATTTATTATTTCTTTTGTAGCTCTACAAGATTATGAAGGAGCACAAGAACCCTAAGGTTCTTAGTGAGGGAATTTTATGGATGGTTTCTGCTGTTGAGGATTTTGGTGTCTCACATATAAAACTTAAGGTGTATTATCTGAATTTACATCTGTTTTTAGTGCAAATATTGTTGTTGTACTAGTGCTACCCTGGTGCTAAGGTTTGATTTAACTGTAATTTTGCAGGATCTAATTGATTTTCTTAAAGAAATCGGATTGCAGTCAAGTGCAGCTGCTACTAGAAATGCTTCAATTAAGCTTTTGGGTGTTCTGCATAGATTTGTTGGTCCAGGTGACTTTTCATTTTATGTTCAAAGGTCATTCTCCGGTGATCTGATTCATAAAAGTTCTAAAGTTTTTCCACTTGCAGACATTAAAGGGTTTCTTTCTGATGTTAAGCCTGCACTGCTTAGTACCCTAGATGCTGAGTATGAGAAGAACCCATTTGACGTAACCATTTTTTGTTCTTATGTGAGTTTTAAGTATCATGTGTGCTATTCTTGGATCTCTCAAAGTTCCCATTTGTTTGCTTCAGGGTGCTTCGGCAGCTCCCAAGAGATCTGTTAGGGCATTAGAATCATCATCATCTGTGATTGTTGGTGGGCTAGATAGCTTGCCTCGTGAAGATATCAGTGGAAAGATCACTCCCACTCTTCTAAAGAGCTTTGAAAGTCCTGATTGGAAGGTTTGGTTTGTAATAGATAGTGAACAAATTTTTTTTTCTTTTCTTTTGTGTTCTCTGAACTTTGAATCTTAAAATATGGAGGGAGATTGCCGTATTTTGTGTTATGACATATGGATCTGTCTATTTTTCTATATTATAGGTTCGGATGGAGTCTGTTGAAGCCGTGAACAAGATACTGGAGGAGGCTAATAAGCGCATTCAAGCAACTGGAACTGGTATCTTAGTAGTAAATTTTTCTTTTGGGGTTTACAAAAGTCGGCAATGTTTTTCCTTGCTTATGTACCTCTTCTGCTTATTTTCATTATTTGGCTATTGGTGTTTTCTTTTGTGCTGTTATTTAGTAATCATACTAGTTGTTTTGTTCTTATCATAAATTTTGTTAGTCTTGGTAAAGTCTTACGGCTCCTAATTGTTTTTTTACCAGCTGAGTTGTTTGGGGCTCTGAGAGGACGACTCTATGATAGCAACAAAAACATAGTCATGTCAACCTTGACTACAATTGGTAATGTAGCATCTGCAATGGGACAAGCTGTAGAGAAGTCAAGCAAGGTTGGTGAATTCTGTCATTCTCTCTCTCTCTCTCTCTCTCTGTATATATATATACATATATATTTTTTTAAAATATCTCATTGCTGTGTTTAAAGTCAGGCTTTTATGAAATGTTTTGTTGCAGGGTATTCTGTCAGATGTTTTGAAATGTCTTGGCGACAACAAGAAGCACATGAGAGAATGTGCTTTGAATACTCTAGATTCTTGGCTAGCTGCTGCACATCTTGACAAAATGGTGTGCCTTGATCCTTTGTTCATATTCATTTGTTATTGTGTGTTTGTCTTGAATATGATGCTCTTGTAGGTTCCCTACATTACGACTGCTTTGACGGACACTAAACTTGGTGCGGAAGGGCGTAAAGATCTTTTTGATTGGTTATCAAGGCAACTTTCTGGGCTAAGCAGTATTTCTGAAGCTGCACAGCTTCTGAAGCCAGCTTCTGCTGCTATGACAGTAATTTCTTTTTTCTATTTAGATACTAGTTGGTTACTTTATCTGTATCCTTTTATAATTAAGTTCTCATACTAGTGCAAAATACGATTTTGGAAGTAACATGTATGATGGATTATTAGGATAAATCTTCTGATGTTCGCAAGGCAGCAGAGACTTGCATTAATGAGATATTAAGAGTTAGTGGAAATGAAATGGTATGTCTGCTGGAAAAATGCTGATTTGTTCTTCTAACTTTCACATATGGGCAAGCACCTGAATACGTTTTAAATTTTATGTTATTTAGATTGAAAAGACTGTGAAAGAAATTCATGGACCAGCTCTGAATCTGGTTCTTGAGAAGCGGAAGCCATATGGGTCTTCTCAAGGTAAGCTATGTGCCATCATTACCTATTTGGTATTTATCAGTCTTTTATCATGCTAACTTTTTTAAATCTAATTTTTCTTTCCGTTCAATATTCTTTTGTCCTTAGAATCGTTTGAATCAATTAAAGCAGTTTCAGTTGGAGCAACCTCAAAAGGTGTCTCAAAGGGTGGGAGATCTGCTGGCAACGGTGTTTCACAACAGGGGAATAGAGCTGTATCTTCGGTATGTCTAATTTTGCTCAGGTTGTTTACTTTAAGATGAATAGATATTTTGACTCTCTTTCATCATCTCAAAAGAGGGCCATGGCAACAAAGGGCACAAGGTTGGAATCAATTTCTGTCCAAGATCTAGCTGTTCAGTCGCAGGCTTTGTTGAATGTTAAGGATTCAAATAAGGTATTATGGCTGAAATTTGATGTACCAAAAGTTGCTTAATATTTTAAAGGATTTATGAATCTTCTTCCATTTGGTTTGGCTTCCATTCAGGAAGAAAGAGAAAGAATGGTAGTTCGGAGGTTTAAGTTCGAGGAGCCACGACTGGAGCAGATTCAGGAACTTGAGGTGGGTCTATTCTTTGAGCAATGAACGTACATGAATTATGAGTTCTGTATGATTATTGAATTATAATTATGATAAATGTCTTTATATTATGCTTGAATGTAGATTGATATGATGAAGTACTTTAGAGAGGATTTACATAGGAGGCTGTTAAGTGCAGATTTTAAGAAGCAAGTTGATGGTCTTGAAATGCTACAGAAGGTGCTGTTTTTCTCACATCCTTAATTACTTGTTTGCTTGAAGTTTTGGAATGTTGTCAATAATCAAGTATTGTTGCATCATAAATTTTTATTGGACATTACAGGCACTTCCATCCATTGCAAAGGAAGTCATAGAAGTTTTGGATATACTTCTCAGGTGGTTTGTGTTGCAGTTTTGCAAATCAAATACAACATGTCTATTGAAGGTGCGTTTGTTTTCCCTTTATTTTTTTGGATAAGTTTTCCCTTTAATTTTCAACAGTATTTTCTTTCTATATTTTTCCTTAATGCTATTGGTCTTATTGTGTGCTAATTAAAATGCACAGGTGCTAGACTTTCTTCCCAGGCTACTTGACACCTTGAAGGATGAGGGATATTTATTTACTGAGTCTGAAGTTGCAGTGTTTTTTCCATGTCTTGTAGAGAAGGTTAATATTTATCATTTGGGATAATTTTGGCACCAATATATATATGTGTTTGTGTATAATTGTATTCTTTAAATTTCTGGTGTTATAAGCTCAATCTATTGTTGGGTTGACCTTGAGTGTAATAATCTGTAGATGATACTGATTTCAGTATAAAATGCACTATAAATTGAATTAGTTGATGGTTAGAGGTTAAGAGTTCTTCGCTATTTTCTTTTTTCTAACATTGCAGTTAGGGCATAACATTGAAAAAGTGCGAGAAAAAATGCGGGAGCTCACCAAACAAATTGTTTCCCATTATTCTGCATCTAAATGTTTCCCATACATATTGGAGGGTCTGCGCTCTAAGAACACTCGAACCCGGATAGAATGTGCAGATCTTGTTGGTTTTATCATTGATAATCATGGTGCTGAGGTAAAGTTAGTGATATTTTCTACTGATGTTCCCTTTTCTGTAGTTCTTTTCAATAATCACTAATGACATTATGTGGACAGATTACTGGACAGTTAAAGTCATTGCAAATTGTTGCAAGTTTGACAGCAGAACGGGATGGTGAAACTAGAAAAGCTGCATTAAATACACTAGCTACCTGTTATAAGATTCTTGGTATGATATACTCTGCATCTGCAGAACTTGTTTTTCAATTCTGATGAGCAGGCTTAAATACCCATGGCCATACCTGGAGGTTCTTTTAATCTATTATTTTGTTGAGTATGGCTTTATTTTTGTCGTTTATTTTTTCTTATAAATTGGAAGATAGGTTGATATATATTTATATGCATCAAGTGATCTATTTCGTTACGGGATTACAGTGTAGGTTTTGATTTCTTCCTATATCATATCTTTGCTCTGCTGTGTAATCCTTTCTCCGATCACACTGTTCAGGTGAGGACATATGGAGATATGTTGGGAAGCTAACAGATGCTCAAAAAAGCATGTTAGATGATAGATTCAAGTGGAAGGTCTGTACATGATTTGCTTACTATCTTTGTGTGTGTATGTGTTCATTAGTAAAAATAAAATGGTTGATTGTGTAATTTTCCAGGTCCGAGAGATGGAAAAGAAGAAGGAAGGAAAGCCAGGTGAAGCAAGAGCCATTTTAAGACGCTCTGTCAGAGAAAATGGGTGTGTATCTTATTTCTACACCAACCAAAATATGTGTTTAAACAAATTTATTACGAGAAGAAAAAGAAGTACATTATGGAGCATAAAGTTCTTCCTAGAATGAAAAGCAAGGGAAAGAAGTGAGAGTGACAAAGTTCTCTCCTTTTTAAATACAATAGCCTCTAAAAATGGCATGGGCTGATGCTCCAACAAGAAGCCAAAAATAGAGATTGGGCACTGCATGTGGCCAGAGATGGCTAAACAAATCTTGCCGTGGTCTGCAAGGGTGGTTTTCATTTTTCTTTTTGGGGATGAGTCGATGTTGAGCAACTTAGGAAATATGTTTTGTATTAATATCCAAGTTATGGAGTGAATTGGAGGAAACGTAGGTCGATAATTTCTATTTGATAGGAACTAGGAAGGAAACCAATATATAGTAAGTTAAATGAGGAAAACATCAGGATATTCATCTAAATATTGTTTGGTTGGAGAGATTTGGAGGGGAGGGGAGGAAAAATTGAGATTTTCCTTCAATTGGTTCAATAAATTTGAGAGGGGAGGCAAAATTTTTTATACATTCTCCCTCCCCTCTGCAAGTAGGGGAATTTGGAGGAAAAGTGGCCAATAAAAAAATTATGATGACTAAATTAGCCTCACTCTTTTCTATTATTCCAAGATTGCCCTTGACTAAAATATAAACCTAACTTCTCCATCTAGGTATAATAAAAAATATAAAGTTAATGATGAGATTAAAAAAATATATAGAGATTAAACATAAAATTAATATAATCATGTTTTTAAAATGCATTATTTATGATGAATAATATATAAGATTTTTGGAGCAAAGGTGATATATATGAGATTTGTTTATTAAGTGGAGTGGAAAATCTTTATTTTTCTAGAATAAATTAAAGATTAATTGCAATTTAAAAAAAGACAGAAAAAATAACTTAAAATGGATAAGGATATAAGTGTCCATGTATTATTATTTTCTCTCCCTTCTTCTCTTAAACCAAACAGGTAATATTAAAATCCTTCTCCTTCCCTCCCCTCCATTGTATCATACAGCACGATAGTGAATGTTCTGATTAAATGTATTTGGATAATGAAATAATATATTCTTAGACAAATATTTGGTAAATGATTGTTGGGAAAATTCCATTTAAATACTAAGAAAAGAAGATATTTCCAAAAAAGTGTCCCAATTCACATAATTAAAAAAAAAACCTCATTTGCAAATAAAAATAGTATATTTGCAAGTGAACAAAAAAATTTGTAGAAATTTGCAAATGAGCCAATTTCACTATTTTCACTTGTAGAGGGGCTTTTTTTTGGAATTACATAAATTGGGGCACTTTTTTAGAAATATCTTCTTTCCTTGGTATTTAAGTGGAATTTTCCCATGATTGTTCCAAAAACTTGTTTTTGGGAGGGAGATCGAAGAATCTAAATGTCAATGTAATATGTATTTATGTTTTACTTTTACTTTTGTTTTCCTTTTAATTTTTATATTCAGTACATGGAAATTATTTGGTACGTTCAATTATCAGGTCTGATATTGCTGAGCAAAGTGGAGAAGTTTCTAGATCTGTTGCAGGCCCTATAGTGAGGTATGATAAAAGGTTATCAGAAAATTTTTTCTCCAGTCTAAAAATTGTGCCTTGCATTTGCCATATTGTGTAACTCTTATTATTCCCGATCATACTGATTTTTTTATGTCTTCTAGGAAAAATCATGCTCATTCTGATCTTCATGTGGACAGACAATCAATCCCCCATCATATAGATTGGAATGAAGCATTGGATATTATTTCTTATGGTTCTCCTGAGCAGGTAGACTACTGGGTTCTTTGTGTTGATACATGCATTCTTTATAATGACAAACTTTCTCACACCAAATGTTAGACGTTGATGTGCTTGTCAAATGGATATGGATTTTTTGTTTACCTTTTGAGCTTTCTGTCTTACAATCCCTCACTCTTTTAAAAGTTGGATGCTTCTTTCTGAGCTTTCACAATTGCATGGTGCAGTCTGTTGAAGGAATGAAAGTTGTTTGTCATGAGTTGACTCAAGCCACTAATGATCTGGATGGTAGTATTATGGATGAACTAGTGAAGGATGCTGATAGACTGGTTTCATGCCTGGCAAATAAGGCAAGTTAACAAATGATTTTCCCTTTAAAAAAAAAAAAAGTGAGATTTGCTATGCTTTATTTTCTGTTTTAGAGAGTAAAATCTGTAAAGCTGTCAATTGTTTACTCTTCTGCAAACAGGTTGCAAGAACTTTTGACTTCAGTTTGACTGGAGCATCATCACGGTCTTGTAAATATGTACTCAACACTCTCATGCAGGTAAATTTATACCAAGTTTCTGTATTTTTGTTGCCGGTATATTTTATGTGATCTCTTCTTGGTATTTATTTGTATGTGCGGATGCTATGGACATTTACAGACATTTCAAAATAAAAGACTAGCACATGCTGTAAAGGAGAATACTCTTGATAGTCTCATTACCGAGCTTCTTCTTTGGCTTTTGGATGAAAGGGTTCCTCATATGGATGATGGAAGCCAGTTGTTGAAAGCACTGAATGTGTTAATGCTTAAGATTCTGGTTAGGAACCTAAGCCTTTATTTGTTTTCATCTCTTGATTAATTCATTTATTTTTTTGTTTTATGTTGTAACAATTCATGTAGTAGCGATTATTGTAGTATCAGTTATAACTAGTGATTGTTTGTACAGGATAATGCAGATAGAACTTCATCCTTTGTAGTGCTTATCAATCTCTTGCGTCCCTTAGATCCTTCAAGGTGGCCTTCACCTGCATCAATTGAGTCATTAGCTACCAGAAACCAGAAGTTTTCTGATCTGGTTGTGAAATGCCTTATTAAACTGACGAAGGTAAGGGGTGTTGGGAGCAGTGAAAGCTATAGATGTCACAAGTTCAAAGATCAGAGGATTTCTTAGTTTTTCTTATTTGCAATAATGAAACTGATTCTAATAGTTCATGACCTTACCGGATCATAATGATTTCAAGGTTAGAATGAGTGAACTCTTTGGTTATTGTTTTTAAGTCCAGTCCGGCAGTTCCTTCATGACCTTGCTGTTTGGTTGCTGTTTTCCTTTTGTTTACACCTTATGCTTCTCATGTGTTTTGCTTCATCATTTAGTTGCTTATTTTATTTTTTTGCTATTTTCCTAACATGTTAGTGGCTATTGGCTAATGGCTATTATGTCCGTTGTACCCTAATTTAGATGATAAATGAAATAGGTTAAATAGTGTTACTCCAACTTATTCTTTCCAAAATCAGCGACTAGGATGTAGGAACTGCATATACGTTTTTCTTTTGTATGTGTTGATAGTTAATGATTAATTTGTTATCTGCGTATAGTGGCCAGTTAATTTAACTTGAGATTTGAGTGCTGGACTGGTTGGACATTTAAATTTTAACCGGCCTTAATTTTTTTGGCCCTATTTTGATTGGTCCTATTTAAATGTTCTTAATAATTGAACGGATGAACAAGCATTTTGCAGTTTGTTGCAGCAAATTGTGGTATACTTGGATTGTTGTCCTGGCTAGATTATATCTTCAGATCTTTATTTTTTTTATTTTTTATTTTTCCTTTTTGATGATGATTGAAGTATAATGTAACATTAAATGTTTATTTACCTGTACTGCAGGTTCTCCAAAGCACCATCTATGATGTAGACCTTGATCGCATACTTCAAAGCATCCATTTATATCTGCAAGACTTGGGGATGGAGGAAATTAGGAGAAGGTAACTAGGCTATTCCTTCCTATCCATCCTGTAAAAAAATTACAAAGTTTGGTCAAGATTTTTGCATATTGACTTGATTTTCGTTTGACAAATTTAATATGAAACTTGTGTAGAGCTGGTGCTGATGACAAACCGTTGAGAATGGTCAAAACTGTTCTGCATGAGCTTGTCAAGCTCCGCGGAGCTGCAATAAAGGGTCATCTATCAATGGTTCCCATCGATATGAAGCCTCAACCCATAATCCTTGCCTACATTGATCTAAATCTTGAGGTATTCATTAAGACAGACTACTACATTATTTTACCCGTGATAGGATTCTCAATACTTGTTATTTTACTCTGCAGACTCTGGCTGCTGCAAGAATGTTGACTGCAACTGGACCTGGAGGGCAAACTCATTGGGGTGATTCAGCAGCAAATAATTCGGCATCTGGCACACAATCAGCTGATGCCCAGTTGAAGGTATTATTATGTTCTATTTCTCAATATTGACATTTAGCAAAAATGTGTGACAATAGTCTTTTTCTTTCCTGGTTTTACTTTTTGTTTTGCTTACAGCAACACTTACACCTATTTATGTATTCTTCAGCAAGAGCTGGCTGCAATTTTTAAGAAGATTGGAGACAAGCAAACATGTACAATTGGTCTCTATGAACTATATCGCATAACTCAGTTGTACCCAAAGGTAAGTGTTTGGTATGGGTTCATGGTTCACATGAATTTCTATGGTCACTATTGTCTGCATCAGGTCAAAGGCTAGCCCCTTTTTTTCCTTATCTGAATGAAATTTTTCTTGAAATATTTTTAGGTTGATATATTTGCTCAGCTTCAAAATGCAAGTGAGGCATTTCGTACATACATCAGAGATGGTCTAGCTCAGGTTTTGCGTTAACACTTATCTGTATAACTAAACATGCTTAATCCATCTCCGTTATTACTATAGATGGACAATTATGAGTAAGAAAATGTCCTTGCCACTCTGTTGCAAATAAGTTTTTAATGTTTTGGCAGATGGAAAAGAATGCTGCAGCTGGAAGAACTCCTTCAAGTTTACCTATGCCTACCCCTCCACCTGCTTCCTTGAATGCTTCCTCCCCTGATTTTGCACCCCTATCGCCTGTAAATGCAAATCCATTAAATGATGCTAAACTAAATATAAAACCTGAGCCAGCATATTTCCATTTGCCGCCATCATCATATAATGAAGAGAATAGGGCTGTAACTTCTAGAGCATTAAATTCTGACTACACATCAGGTGACTTGAGAAATGAAAGATTTATGACTGGAGGTATGTCTGTATTGCTGGTTGTGTTTGCTTTTAAGTTTTTAAGTTCAAAAGAAAATGTTGACTAAGGAAGGCAAATTTGGAACTACAGTAACCAGTGGAACATTGGATGCAATCAGAGAGAGGATGAAGAGCATGCAATTAGCTGCCGCTGCTGGGAGTGCAGATTCTGCTGCGAAGCCATTGACAAGTGTTAATGACAACTTGAACCATGGACTTGTTCCCAATCAGACTACTCATGCATCGGAACGAGTTGGCGCTGAGAATACTTTGCAAGGAGTCCTTCCTATGGATGAGAAAGCATTGTCAGGTCTTCAAGCTCGTATGGAGAGACTCAAAAGTGGATCCATCGAACCTCTGTGAGGTTATCAAGGAGCAGCGACATATATATTCACAAATATCATTCAGCGATTGAGAGGTTCTTCTGGTCACCGCAGTCACAACTTTCATTCTTGGTGGTATAGACGAATTTGTATAATAAAATCAACAAAGCTATTCTGGCATTCAAATTATGGCTTCTTTGACATTGCAGAGCCTCAGAATATTTGCTGCTGCAAAGTCTCGTTACGATTGTTTCACCACGAGCTTCTACCATAGGGCATTTGTATATTGTAGTGAAGAGCTGTATTCTTGTAAAAGAAAATGTGTAGATGCGTTAATTTAATGCAATTATGCACATTTGTTATTGTTTTGTGAGCTTTGCTTGGTTGTGTATTGAGCCATTGTGGCGTAGAAATTTTGACTCTCAGGATTCATTGCAATCATACAAATTACCATAGGGAAATTATTATTGGCCAAAAGAAATTAGGTGGAAATTGTTCTCTAGTATATTAAATGTGGTCTTCAATGATTTCAAATCTCTGGTATATTAAATGTGGTCCTCAATGATTTCAAAGTTATGGAAACATTTCGTGAATGATGCTGCGGATGGTATATTTGATTGATCATTTGTCTCATCGTGGGAAAATACTAGAGTGTTTTAATCATAGTGGTGGATTAAGTATATAATAATCTCTCGTGGTTTTTTTTGTGGCATTCTTCGTCTTTTTCATAGTTGCTTCTGTCGCAATTCATTGCTACCAAGTGTAGTTAAGGCTTGGAGTTGGCAAACAAATAGGCACCCTTAACATTAGTTTATTTCTACAGGCCTCAAAGTTAACACCGGTTCATTTCTTAGCTCAATTATTACCTTTTTCCTTTCACCAAATTTCTAAGCTATGCTTTTTAGCACAACAAATTAGACCTTTTTTACCTTACCAAAGATTCATACATTATCTATAAATCTGGCAAACACCGAGCAAATGACAGATTTACATTCTCAGTAAAGGAACAATATCTAAATCACGTGGCAGTTGAAGTCGCTGCGTCGTACCTAGTACATCTGACGTTCACAACTTTGGTTGAAATCATTACATTTAAATGCACAAGTGCATTCTTCCCATGGTGCTGTTGAAACAAGGTTTGCATCCGTGAAATCAGGCTTTTTTGGCAGTTGGATTCCGCAATCCTCTTATGGGAATAAGTGGTAACCTGGAATCTCTTCACATCGTTTCACCAGTCTTCATGGGGAACATACTGCACTCATAAGATCAACGAGAAAGATAAAAGCGAATTTAAATGCAAGAAATAAACACGTACCAACATCTCATGGTCACCCATTATTTCTTCTATTAACTCCTGAATTGGTTTATTGGCACTGTTAGGAACAAGAGCTGCAAATACTGCAGGTTTAAGTCCTGCATAAGGGAAATAAACTCAGATTCTTATAACGAATATACGTGAGCTTTAAACAAGAGCTATTTATTTTTTCGACAAGCTATCCATCAAAAGTCTAAAGATTTTATGGCAACAGGGGCTAGAAACATCATCAAAATAACTCTTTAGCATTTTAGAATGAAAAATGGATTCTTCCAAATAAGAAATTGCTTGGCTTTCATTTTTATCTCAATTTGGAACAAGAGTCAGCTGAGCTTAATATGTGTTAAACACTGAATGTTGGTGAGAGGAACCCCAAACTCTGCATCTTGTAATGGATTAATATTTCTAGATGACAATTTTGAAAGATCTTTCAATGGTTCAAATAACTAGTGACAAATGGAATTTTTCACTAGTATCATATTTGACGATGAGATGAAAATTGCATTACCAGTTTCAGGGAAAGCATCTATGAACATCATCATCTCCTCCCCACTTAAACCAGATAAGAAGCATATTCGAGGCAGTGATTTATCAATCTGCAGGGCACAAAATGCTCAAAACATGCATTGATTCTAACAAGGAGATTCTACCAGTGACATATTGATATACATTTTGCTTCAGTCTATAAAAGTCTATCTTCTTCCAGCTTTAATCAGATACTGATTGGAGCGAGGTTTAGGATTCTTATGCTCATAACATTAAAGAGCTTGTGTTCACTTATGATCTAGGTGGAACTGTGGAAGTTCTCCACACTTGTTATTCAAAAGCCTATAATACTTGAAAAAAACATGTGCGTTATATTTGTTGATCATACATTCGTATAAATGCTCCACAAAAATAACAATTTAAAGCTTATTCTTCCAGCAGCCCCACAAAAATAGTTCTTCTGTTGATTATTGTTCCTTTGCCAGTGCCACATATTCATGAGCAGATGAGAAGAGCATATTGACATGAACATGACAAATCCATTAGCTACTTTCAGGGGCGGAGCTAGGATTAAATTACGAAGGAGACCGAGATTCAAAAGCATATATGGGAATTGAATAAAAGTTTAACACATAAAATATGAAACAAATTATTATATATAAATATTTTAACATATCCATAGTCAATTTAACTATATGATCAAAACAAATATGTACCTTTCACTAAAAGGAAAAAAAAATGTGTACCTTCATTTTTTAAATTGTGTACATCGACATTTTATGACATAAAAAATCATCAATTATCATATTTATGCTAAGCTTTTTAGCAATCTTCTTTTCAATATAAACAATTATATAATTAGTGAGAAAACCATCTTCTATCTTCCATCTTATTGCGAGGCGTTGTCTTAATAATATTTTTATAGTTGAAAAAGCCCGCTATCAGAAAAGTCAACACAAGTCATAGTACATAGTAATCTATCAATCAAAGGATAGAAATTAGACTTTATAATCTCTACAAACTTTTATAGTGATTCACCAATAATAGGCACACGTTTTGATAATTTAGATCTTTAGGCACATCAAGCTTATAATGTTGTAATTTATATTCCAATTGAATCTTTTCTTGGTAAAAAAATATGAAGAGTAAAATTTTTCAACAAGACTGCAAATATCCCTGGCATTAAATGACTTGAATGCATTTTTAGGATCTAAAATTGTATTCAATATAAGAAGCTCAGTTGTTTACTCATTACTATTATTTCATTCTTTTAACTGCCAATATATAATAGTAGTAAATATCTCAATAAGATAATAATGCTTAACTATATCAAAATCTTTGTGTCGGTGAGATTGAATTAAAATACCGAATGTATATATAAGAGAAAGAGTGTGTTGAATTTTTAAATGTTTAATATACTTTTAGGGTAAAATATAAATTTTGAGGGACCAAAAATGCATAATGCATATGTAATATAAAATTTAGTAAAAGAACATACATAATCCAAAGTAAAAAGCGGTCCCCCCCTAAATCTGCCCTTGGCTACTTTAACAAGAATACCTCAACTTCTTCCACATTGGATTGTGTTGTATGCATTGCTTCCCAAAGAGAGCGTGTGATCATGCCCTTAGTACAGAAGATAACCTACAATGTGATGCGCTACATTACATTCACAAATAAGTCACATGAGGAAAAGATTCATGAACACTTCTTTAATTTTTTATGCAACCTCAATAATTGGTTACACCGTATGATTCTCATTATCAAATATATGATGACGTATTCTACAAAAGAGGAGCTTATCTGACAGAAACTGAAGCACTCCCGTTATGCTGAAAATTCTGGGCAACCTAAAAGTTACCTTCTGCACAAAAAGATCTTTGATATTTGAAAACCCCTATTTTCATACTTATTAACGCATAAAAGAATTTACAGAAAAAAATGCATAAAAGATCATGTAATCCTATTTTAACAGAAAGACTAAAAGCACAATACTATGCTGTGGAAAGAGCTGACTGAACTCTTCTATCAACATAACGGTTAAGCAGAGTTTTAATGCTTTATCTAAGTTCTTGGTTAATGCCCATCCATGTTGTAGATTCTCCTTGGAAACCGAATAATTTTTATTAAAATAAATGATCTTCTTGGTGTAAGAAAAGGAAGGAAACTAAAACCCATTTCTCTCTATACCATCACCAGGAAATTTACTGCATTGATATTTCTTGCTATACCAAAAGGGTTGAACATGAAAGACATCACATAAAAAATTACCTTAAGGAATTCACCATCTATCTCGTTCAACAGCCGTTGAATCTGCACAGGGCCAGGATGCCATAATATTTTATTGAACAGCAAATTAATGTAGGGAAATTAACATTCTAAGTTTGGTTTATCAGCTTTGTTTTTGACATTATCCTACCATTATAAGCTGGTCTTGCTGTAATTGAACTAACTAACTGGTCCTTCAGAAGTAATTCAGGTAAAATTAATTTGATCAGTAATTTGGGTCATCATAGTGAAAGCCCAAAGAATGGCCAAAGAAACTAATATTCTAAAGTGCACATAATAGAAAGCTTATACAAAGAGAGGATATCAACCAGAAAAAAACAGTAGAAGTAATTCTAAAAAGCCTTGATCAAATTCTGCTAGATGAATCATGATGATACTACCTTAGAAGCTTCCTCTACTTCAAAGCCCAGTAACAATAAGGCCTGCAAAAACATGAAACATTTTTATTTTAGCTTCATATGAAGTCAGAACAAAATAAGGTCAACCCAGCGTTAACAACATAGACCACCCTGATTTCCAGGTGAAGTTAGATCCAAGGTGAAATTAATGGAAAATTTACATACAGTCATTCACATGCTAAACTTTTGAGTAGAAATTGACATTTTGGAATCAAAATCACATCTGATGCATACATAGTTATAATGAGGATACACACACACACACACACACATATATATGATGGAGAATATGTACTCATGGAAGAGATACAGAAGTAGAATAAGTGACAGATAAAATATTACACGATGGAGTCAAAACTAACCATGACTTACAGGTGGACCATAAGTGGGGTCATCAGCGTTCAAAGGAACAAACTTTGAGTCTCCAATTAACTCATTAGGAACACCTGCAAGATCAAAATATATTATATGAATAAAATATGGATTCCAACTTCGAAGGATGTCAGAAAATAATAACGTAGTTTAGAGTCTTGACCCTCTGGAATATAAGAGTGAAAAGTGGAGCCCGCCAAAATATACAAATATATCCAAGATTTCTTCCTGTGTATTGAGAACAAGTTGCACACTAAAGTGTATTTTAACTGGTTGTAATTATAAATGCTACAAATTCTTAAAAAAATGGAAATATGACATCCTCAAATTCCCTCTCATTATACTTTTCGTTTAATTGGAAGAATGATTTAAGAGGAAGAAAATGGTGATATTGTACTAACTTTTAAGCTACTTTCTCGGATCACCCAATTCTGTATTGTGTCTGGAATTGAAGTGAAAACACTGAACCACAAAAGCAACTGCAGAAGCTCAAACCCCAGAATTTACCAACAAAAATGTAATTTCCCACCAACAAAAGTCACAAATTGGACATCGCTGAGAGCAGCAAAACTCAATTAAACAAAGACGCAAGTCCTAAATGTCTAATTCAAGATGAATCCGACGCTGAAATTCAAAATGCAGAGAAAGTTAGTTTCACCTTCAGGGGATGCTCTCTGGGTATTCTTGAGCTTAGATTTCGAAACCCAGTTGAAGGAAGAAGAAGATGAAGTCGAGACACGTGAGTGTACAAAGGGAGAAGCAGAATGTGAAGAAAGGATCAGCGCAAGAGAGGACAGCCGATAATTCGGAGAGAACCCAACAACGGATAACATGATTCTTCTGCCCTGCACTTCACACAACACCGAGGCGTTACAAAATATTTATAATGAACAAAAGAGAGAGTGTGCATAAAGTAATAATTTTTTTTACCAAAGCATAAGGTAAGACTCCCTCTCTCTCCGATCCTCTATATATATATATATATATATAAAAGATATGAGATCTTTTATTTTCATTTTAAATATAAATTTTTTTATAATATATGATGTAGTATTTATTATACGTTTTCAAAAAAATATTCCTATTTAATATATTCTAAAAGAAAAAAAGAGATTAAATAAGGATAAATTTAAAAAAATATTGAAATTTTCAGAAAAATCAAGATAGTTAATTAGTTTAATTTTAATTCTTAATTCATATAATTTAGTTAAGATGGTATTATATTAAAGTATTAATTTAGCCAAAAAAAAAGTAATATTAACACGTACATTTTTGGGTCAACAATATTAATAAATATACTTCTTTTTTACCAATATATTTTTAAGAAATATACTTCACGAACGTAATATGCATCCAATACGTTTCAATTTTTTAGTTCAAAATTTATAAAAATATTTTACTATATTTTAAAATTTATGCACTAGCTTTATAATAAAATATTATTTAAAAAATATTTTCTGTAAAATTATCTAAACAGATTGATAGAAAAGATGTTATTTGTTTTAAATTATTCATAGGGGCCATCGCTATTCGCTATTTCCACTTTCAAATTTTTGGAGGATTTATTTAATAGTCACACAAAAGCAGTATAAATAATTAATACACGAAAATGCATGGCTAACTTATCTAGGCGTTAATAATAGAATGAATTGATATAATTTTTTAGGAGATCAATCTCATTTTTATTTGTTTTTAAGGATAATATTTCTTAATTTAATCATTTTGCATTTATCTCAAATCAAAATGATTCTTTCATTAACCATATTCTCTGTTTGCTTTACAAATTAGAATGTATTTACTTTATGCAGCGTTATTTTCATAATCATTTTTTATAATAATTTCTTATTTTTATTAATTTTTATTCAAAAAAATACAACTGACATTTTTAATGGCAAAATCATCTACTTAATTTTCTTTTTCGTTTTCATGTCCTTTATTTTCTTAGTTTTTTCTGCACAACGCAAAATCTCCCAAAGAAATCATAAATCGTCATTTTGCCAAATTTTCCCATGTTCACAGGAATTTTTTCAACCTGTAAGTTCCCACGATTTAGAATCATGCTTTTCTAAATCAATACCAATATAAAATATAAAATTAACAAAGTCATACTATTCATCCAACTTATTTCTCAGAATCCATATCATACAAGAAGACCCACCTAGTTTGAAACTAATATCCATATCAAATGGTTCCACTATTTTCTTAGTCAGCAAAGTGTACCTTAGGATTATGAGAAATCTCAGTCCAAGTGTAAAAAAAAAAACAAAGAAAAAGATCCAAAATTACATAAAACAAGCATCATGTATACATGTATTATTATTGCACATGCTGGTAAGTTCAACACTAGCTTTTTTGTTTCGTTACTTCTGTACCCTTTTGCTAAGACTATTAAGCAACAAAAGACATCACATCTCCGCAACCAATTTTCCCAGATAAGCATCGGATTCGGACAGGGTTCCCTGAGTCCACTTCTTCAGCATCTCTAATGAAGCCTTAGGCTGATCCATTGGAACCATGTGACCCGCATCATGAACCTGCAATTTGTTACACAAAATATGCAACTAAATCAGTATTTTACTATCACCATTCAACGATGAGCAAACTATAAAGCAATCAAGTAGTCGTGTTTGTTAATGAATTCTACATGATATGGACAGTTTCCACAGCACAAGCAATACTTTATAAGTGAGCACGTTGAGATCTTGCGCATGTACCATTTGCTCGTTCAGGACGATATTGATTATATTATCACACCTCAAGCATGTGTGTGTAAGGAGAAATATAAGAAAAGGTAGAGATAGACCTTGAGGAAACTTAAAGGTCCATGACTCTTCAACAATCCAGCTTCCGAGCCATCAACAATAAAGGGAACTTCAGGTGAGGCTACAAACTCTCTCTGTCCAGACCATTGCATAGCATGAACCCATCTCGAGTTACCTATGCATTGAAATCATACCACCAGGCCATGTCCATCAATTCATGTTGTTAAGACGTGAAATATTGAATTTCACCCAAAAAAAAATTATTGAACTTCTCAGTAGATTGAAAATATGAATTAAGCCCCCATTGGTTACGTACCAAGCCAATTACAGATAAGATCATATTCTCCAGCATAAACAAGCAAACTGATTCCATCCTCAAGAAGCTCAGGAATGCCAACTTCAAGATTTCTCATCCAATCCATCATCATAGCCTGATAAACTGAAGGGCTACAAGACACAAATTCAATATCCCCAACTCCTAGAGCATCCCGAACAGATTTTAGATTCAGAAACTTCTCCATATTCGAAAAATCATAGCAAAGACTCCCCTCACATTTCTTTCTGATGTCATAATACTGCAGAATAAATATATAAATGCTGGTTAAAATTTTGAATCTCCCAATGTTCCTTCAACACATTGGAATCTCTATAGAAATGTCAGTGCACAGGTAGCTTCTAACTAGAAGAATGAAAGGCCGCCTTACCATTTCATACTGAATTTCTCATCCCAAAAATCCTTAACTTGGGAAAGGGTCAAAGGAGGAGTTACCAGACAGACATGATTCAAAATAAGCATACCTTTTTGTACATAAGTTTTTTTGCAGCCTGAAAAACAGCTTCCTTAATTCATATAAAATTTTGAAATTCTTATTGCCAAAAGAGAAAAGCATGATACATGAACCCAAAAAAAAAAAAAATCCCAAATTCTAATAAAGGACAACTAAACCTTTTAGGTTGAGTGATTCTTTGACATGTTATTTGAGCTTTTTGCGTAAGTTGGTTAAATCTCAATCTCCTTGCACGTTCATTCTTACAAAAATTTCAGCATGACACAGTAGGGGGCCTGTATTTTGATCATGCACCATGCTGAATGTGCTTTCATGCAAGGGGTTGTCATCATTATTAATTCATTAAACATTACTGATGGGTCAACCACACAAAAGGAAGTAACTTTTACCCACATTTGCATCACCAGCATGTAACATGATGTCACTGAATATGATATTGCAGACAAAATATGAAGCCAAACAAGAGACTGTGCCATCAGTGCCTGTAAATATTAAAAAATAAATGTATTAACAAGCAGACTCCAAAAACACAAGCATGACAGAGGAGTCAACATTCACCAAGATGAGAGAATGGAATAATGTCACACGTAAATTACCACAAAGCTTGATTCCCAATTCACAGGAAGGAACCAGCACTTTGTTGAGGCGGTCATGGGTAGCTTTGTCAATTATGCCCATGTCCAGAGCAAAATCTGGATACGCTTTATACTGGATTGCCGGATCAGTTAGCCCATTACCAATGGCAAATCCCTGTTCAACCAATTCAAATAAGATGAACAAGTCATTTTACCCTTCAATTTAATTTGAAGGGTTATGTATCAAACCTTGAGATTTATATGAATTCCTTCTTTAGCTTTGTTTCCCTTATGGACTCGAGCTGCAATAGCAGGAATATAGTGCCCAGCATATGATTCACCCGTAATGTAAAATTCATTCTCTTGATATTGGGGATGCTCAGCAAAGAAGGCCTGTGATTTTACAAAGACATGCTAAGTCAAGATAATATTGGTATGACTTAGCCTAGTATATTAAAGAAAGTATTTATATCAATCTTAGTAGAAACCACTAAGAAAGAACTATTAACTCAACATTCTCCTCAGAAATAATAAATGCTTGATGATAAAGAAACATTGCACTGAAGTTCTATAACTAATATTTACAGCAAATATAAGAACCTGCAAAAAGTCATAAAGGTCATTGCTAATAGCCTCTTCATTGTGCCGAATGTCACGCTTATCAGTACTATAACTAAAGCCAGTTCCAATTGGTTGGTCAACATACAAAAGGTTAGAAACCTGCAGTATCACCAAGAAACCAGTTAACTTAAGTACATAAATCAAGCAGAGAAAGAGCACTACAGAATGAATTTGCTACTTGATAAGGTTATACCAGTTAAAATATCCATTGGATCTTCTTACATTCAAAGACAATTCACATCAAGACAACCATCTTCAGAGATCAAAGTGACTGAAAAATTATTATTTTTTAATTATTTTACAGATTAATTCCAGTATAAAATGTAAGAAGACTAGAGTAGCCCCTTACATTTGCATTAAGCCCAAAATAAGTTGCATTGTTAACTGTTTGTAAACAGTGTAGCTCCCTACATTTTTTATATTTTATATTGATTAAGTTTTTATTTAAAAAAAAAGAAAATAAAAATTTTATAAAAGAAAAAATGCAAGCAAATGAAATTTTCTTCTCCTCATAAGACGCTCAAAGCCCAAATCACACCTTTTAGTCGAAGCTCCCACAAACGGCAAGCACTTACACTCAATTACAATGTGAAAAGTACATTCATTCTTAAAGACAACACGCTAAACCTATGCATAAAAAATAAATTCAATCAATTGTTAAATTATTTTCAACCACAATAAATTATACAGAATGTAAAGGATACCTTGTCCCAACCATACTCATTCCAAAAAAGAGACATGTTGTCAGCAATTTTGAAAGGGCCATTTTCATAAAACATCGCCAATTCACTACTACACCCAGGTCCCCCAGTCAACCAAAGCACAAAAGGATCCTGCTTGCTGTTGCGAGATTCGAAGAAGAAGTAGAACATCCTGCCAGGTATGACCAGCAGTGAAAAATAAATAAGAACGATATACGAAGTATTAAAAAAATTAAACAGTTTTCTGTTTTGCTACTAGAATATCCCTCTTATCTAAACTAAAAGCTTATTTTGAAAAATGATGTCAAATTTGCTCATTTAAGCACGGCATGTATACTGTAATCATCTGATAAACAAGTCAAGATTACCGCCAAAAAAATAACACAGCAATTCTTTGATTCTGAGAACCATACCTAGCAGCATTAGAATGCTCAATCGTGTAATAGCCAGCATGATGACCCAAATCCTCAACAGAAACTCCAGACTCAGAACCCACTAAATTGGGGAATCTGAGCGGCCTCTCAACGATCTTCTTGGGTTCGACCGAAGAATTCCCACCGCGCACGATGTTAACATCCGCATCAGGGGCCAAATTGAGCTGCCTGATGAGCTTCTTGGCCTGAATCGATGGAAAATCTGATCGCATCTGGCGAAAATGATCGAGAATCTTCGCAGACGACGATGGAGAAGAGACGAAGAGGAACACGAGAAGAATAGAGAGGAAGATCGACGAAGAGAGCCCCATTTCGTTCTGATTTGTGCTGGAGGGTTTCGTCTCAAAGAAAGGAGAAGAGAATATATAGAGAGCGAGTGAGGTGGTTGCGTTGAGTTCACAAGGGGAGCGACGGAGACGTCAGGGCGTTGGCCAGTGTAGTTGATAATCTTCTTTAGTTCTGAGTGCACATCGGCATTGCAAGTCTTTTTTTAGTTCCTGTAATTTCATTTAATTTTTTTATAATTGAGATATTTTAATTAAATTCTTACAATTTTTTGCCATACAATTTATAAAATATTTTATTTAATCTCTATGATGAAAATTGTATCAATATTTTGTTAAAAATGATAAATGTAACTGATTATATATTACTTTTAATACCTTTTTGGTTGATATATTTCTTTAATACTTTAATTTATGTTAATAAAAAATTATAATAATATACAATAAAACATGATTAACTCACATATATAACAAAATATTAATAAAATATATAGCTATGACTTATGAGGATTAAATTAAAAATCATTTAAATCATAAAGGCTTAATATAAATTTTAAATTATAAAAAAATTAAATTACAATTACAAATAAACCAAAATAATAAATATTACTGACATAATTATTTTATAAATATTTTATTTAATCTCTATGATGAAAATTGTATCAATATTTTGTTAAAAATGATAAATGTAACTGATTATATATTACTTTTAATACCTTTTTGGTTGATATATTACTTTAATACTTTAATTTATGTTAATAAAAAATTATAATAATATACAATAAAACATGATTAACTCGCATATATAACAAAATATTAATAAAATATATAGCTATGACTTATGAGGATTAAATTAAAAATCATTTAAATCATAAAGGCTTAATATAAATTTTAAATTATAAAAAAATTAAATTACAATTACAAATAAACCAAAATAATAAATATTACTGACATAATTATTTTATAAATATTTTTGTCTTATTATTTCAATCTTACATTAAATATTTCTTGGACCAAATCCTAAAGGGAGAAAGACATTTAAGAACCTCAATACAAAAATAATACCAAATGAACAATACAAGTGCTGAATTCAATTAATTCGAGTTGGGAATTCAGTTTATAGGAATACTGAATTTTTAATCTGGATCCTTAGAAGGAAATATCTTCATATGGGGGTCCTTAAATGTCTTTCTCGCAATCCTATATTAGAATTAGATTTAGAAATATAACTTCCGAGTTCCCACCAAATAAGGCATATTTACTGTTTTTTTGCTTTCTTTTTTTTGGTATTTAGAAATATTTTTGTTTTATGCAGTTTTTGTTTCAAAACAAGTGGCATTTACTTCTTTACATAAATAGAATTTAATTTTTAACCAAGAGTTTTACTTTTGAAAATTACCCCATTTAAATTGTTTCGGAATAAATATATTTTGAGTTAAACAAAAATTTAAGAATTAAATGAAGTAAATTAAAGACTATATAATATAAGATTAGTCAAAGTTAAGAGTTTGGATGGATCTGAACATGACTCGATTCATAACCTACCCAAGTCTTAGACACCAACAAGCCTACAATCAGTACAAATTAAGGGGATTTAAAAATATACTCATGGTGCTCTTCAAAATTTATTCAAAAAGAGCCATTATAATAATTGAGTGGAGTAAAAACAATAGTTATTTAGTAAAATGTAAGGAAAAATTATAGTGTAGGACTCATATACGTCAATATTTATTGTGAAGGATCATAAAAACTACAATTATATGAAAAAAAAAAAGAAAAACTCTAATGTAAAAGTTACAAAATTTTTCAACGCCATTGCCAGGCTCACATAATGATGTTTGTTGCTTGGCAAATATAATCCTCTTTCTAAATTTAAGTTGCAATGATTTGAATTGCCTGTTCTTTGAGGGTGATTATTCAATTGTGATGTTTTGCCAGAATTTCCCTCTTTTAGGTCATTGTGTTTGAGTCTCTGAGTTTTGTGACTTGGCACAAATCTATTATATTGTTAAGTATCAGAGTTATAAATTTTTTTGTCATTTCACAGCTATAACTTAGTTAACTTAACTCTAGTTTAATTATGTAGTTAGAAGTTTAGTAAGAATTGAATTGAGTTAGTTAGAGTTATGTTGTTTACATGTGCTAGTTTTGTTCATAATGAAAGCAAGTCCTTCTTCCATTCATTTAACTTCTATTCTGTTTGTTTCTCTTTCATCTTAGCTTTGTATCATGGTATCAAAGCATGCTATGCTTCTAACCAATCTTTCTTTCTTCTTTGTTGTAGATCTTGCCCAATGAATATCGCCTATTGCTTCCTCCTATGGCTTTAACAATGTGCCATCGATGTTGACCACCTTAGAATTTGTGGAACCATCAAACTCTTATTACATATATCTAGAGATGGTAATTCAAGTCGCACCTAATATGAGCCAAGCCCATAAAGTCTGTTTTTAGGACCGGCCTTTTTTAGGCTCAACCCGTATACAATGGGCTTGCGAGTCGGCCCATAGTATCCTTTTTTTTAAAATAAAATTCCTAAAATGTCAAAATCTAAGTGCCTAATGTAATCTTAATAAAATAAGATAGACTATTTTTTTCCATACATAATTCTTTAAATTGATACAATTAAAACCATAATAAGCTAAATACTAATCATCACCATCTCATCATTAGTTATTACCACCAAAACCAAGATAAAGTTTTAAATTCTACAATTTATTTAAGTCTTTACTACTTTATGAGCTTTGAAAGAAATAAAATTTTTATATAATAACTTATGAATTTTTTTTAAAAAATTATAGTACTAAGTTCAACTAACTAAAATGATCAACATAACTGACTCCATCATATTTTTATTCTTAACTCAATTTTACTAATTGTTATAAAATTATTCTATAAGTTCATACAAAGTTTTTGAGACAAAATATATTTTTTTAAAAAGCATATGACTTTAGGAGGAGAGATTTTTTTCCGATTTTTTCTTTGGAAAAGGAAAAACGGGTCAGCTTATGGCCCGAACAAGTTATCTCATTTTTTCTTTGGACTTTGTGGGACAGACCCAAAAAGTCCATTTTCAATATGGGCTCAAAATTTTTAAGCCCAACCTATTAATTTTTTGGGTTAAACTGGTTAACTTTCAAGTTTGACCTATATTACCACCTTTACATATACTGTAACTAAAACCCAACTCTTATCTTGGTCTTGTCACTGATAGATGGTTCAAATTATCAATCTTGGTTAAAGGCGATGAGGAAGACGTTACTATAAAAAAATGTTAAAATTTGTGGATGGGCTAATTATGCCACTGGCTTCAAAGACTAATCTCTTTTATACTGCATGGGAAAGATGTGATACATTGGTCCAAGCAGGGATATAGCATGGAGCATTCCCTAGATAGGCAGTGTTCATGATGTGTGGATCGAACTTCAAGATCATTATTCACAATGCAACATGTTTTAAATAATTGATTTGCAAGAAGAAATATACACTCTTAAGCAAGGTAAATCCTTTGAAAATGAGTACTTTTCTAAGCTTAAGGTTCGTTGGGATGAATATAATAACTTGCCTCAAATCAAGAAATATCTATGTAGCCTTGCTTGTTCTTGTGAGGCTAGCAAGAGTGTAAGAATTCGTCATGATCATGATCATATCATTAGATTCTTAAGACACTTGAACAATTAGTAAAACATCGAGAAGACATAAATTATGTAAATAGATCCAGTGCCATCTATCAAATGAGTCTTCAATTTAGTGGTTCAATACGAACATGAAATACAAATTGGCATAAAGCCTAAAATTTTTCTCAATAAAGGTCCAATCAAACCTCCTCTTTCTTCATGGAGGAATGGTCAAGGACAATATAGTGGTGCTTTGAATAAGTTTTGTACTTTTGTAGCAAGCTAGGCCATATTATTTGAGACAAGCTACAAAAAGCATGGAGATAATCTAGATTAGTTCACAATCTAATTGCATAAGAACCAACTGGGGATGATCAATCTTCTTCCTCCATGACTGTTGTTAATCCTCCATACCAGTTCATAATTGAGCAGTAATAGAATATCCTTTTTTCTATTATACAATGACACTATTATTGCAAAAAATCCTACAAAAGTGGCCAATGTTAACCTTGTGAGCAAAGGTAATTATAACTTAGTGCCTTTTGCTAATAAAAGAAATTTTTGTATTATGAACTCAAGAGCTATTAAATGTATTTGCTACTCACTTGCTTGTTTCTCTTCTTACAAACCTATTTCACCCATTTGCTTTAAACTACCAAATAAGGAATATTCTATTGTTAATTATTTTGATATAGTTATATTTTCTTCATCATTAGTCTTTACCAATGTTTTGTATATTCCTCAATTCACCTTCAATATAATTTCCTTTTCAAAGCTAACCATTTCACTCAATTGTTATGTCATCCTAACCTCCTTCACTTGCTACATTCAGGGTCTTTATCCATAAAGGATGATTGTACAACTGAGATCATTAAAGGATTCTATGTTTCACATGCAGATAATTCATCAAAACCTAAAGTTAGAGCTAATGCTACACTTCCAGTTATAGTTTCAAATTCCAACACTCCTTCTGATCTATGGCACATATATTGGGGCATTTATCCCATTCAACTCTTCAAGTTTTATATAAGCAATTTGATGGGCCTCCTACAACATATCCGGCCCAAGTTTATTGTAGGAAGAGAAAAAATACTGAGCTGGCAAGGGGTGGCCTTGTAACTAATTTTGGTTCTAACAATATTAGTAAAGGGATGGAGAGTGTGGGGGGCAGAGGAGAAGACCTTGGGAAAGGAGAGCACTAGCCCCTCGAATGCTAGTTGTAGGTGTGTGTGTACCTTCAACTTTCTATCTGTGTGTCTCGTCTTTTCTTGTGATTTTTGCTTGTGATTATTCTGGTTTGCCTACTATTTTCCCATTGAGAATGGAAGCTAGCTAGAGATTTTGACTTTTGTACATATATTTCATAGCAAAATTCATAGCAAAACAATATTAAAATTCATAGTTCCATTAGTTTTTGGTATCAGAGCGGTTCTGATTGGGTATGGTCGCTATGAGAATGGAGAGACAAATAGAGAGCTTGGAGAAACGGATAGAGATGATGGGAGTGAAGGTGGAGCGGCGGATGGATTCGATGGGTATTGAGGTAGCCTTAATAAAAGGTTATTTCGCTGAGATCAAGAAGCGTTTGGAGGGATTACAGGGAGCCCGACCCAATAGGCAAGGTGAGAGGGAGAATGTGGAGGATGGTGCGACTTCTTTTGGGCACTCGGATAGAGAAGCATATATGACCCCAGCCCACCTGGTGTGAGAGGAAGCAAGGAGAGAGGAGGGGATGCCAATGGAGGGGAGAGAGCTGAATGTGGGGCATAAACTAGAGATACCCATGTTTTCCGATGAGGACCTAATGGGGTGGACGTTCAGAGTAGAGCTATATTTTTTGGTCAACAAAATACACAATGAAGAGGAAAAGCTTGAGCCGGCGGCATTGAGTTTGGAGAGCAAAGCCCTCAAGTAGTTCCAATGAAGAGAGGCTAGGGCCCCAATCACTTTTTGGGCCAAGTTCAGGAAAGAGTTAGTGGGCCATTTTCATTGTTCTCAATTGGGGGATAGTTATGAAATGCTAATGTCATTAAAACAAAAGGGAGACGTGGCTGAATTTATTGAACAATTCGAGATGATCTTTGCATCGCTGATTAAAATCCCATATGAGGTGTTGATGGGTGCTTTTAAGAATGGGCTTAAGGAAGAGATAAGGGTTGAGGTAAGAATATTGCAGCCCAAAAACTTAACTCAACTAATGGAGATATCCTTACAAGTGGAAGGGAAGAATTGAGTCTTAGAGAGGGTATAAGAAAGGAAGTATAGCTGAAGTATGAGGGCCAATTTTAACCCCAAGTAGGGTGATTTTCGAATTGGGCTTCTACAAACTCCCATTGAGAGACAGTTCTCCAGAGCTAAAATCCCGATAACGGAACGAAAAAGCATCAAACACCAGAAGAGTTCTGATACAAAGAGTACTCTAGTCATGTCTTATGGAAATTCTAGCAAAGGGAGCACTACTTCTAAGTGTCTATCAGAGGCTGAATTGAATAGGCGGAGGAAATTGGGGCTGTGTTTCAAGTGTGAAGAGAAATTTAGGCCCAACCACAAGTGTAAAAATAGGCAGCTTAACCTTCTAGTTTTAGTTGAAGCAGGAGAGTTGACGGACAAGGAAGAAATAGAGAGGGAAGCATGCAAGCAAGATGTGGAAGAGGAAGAGAGTATAGAATTATCCATGTACTCTATTGTTGGTGTTAGGGGACCAAAAACCTTGAAGATCTGTGGACAAATGCTGGGTGTGAAGGTTGTGGTGATCATTGACTGTGGATCTACACACAACTTTGTGGCTGAACAGTGGCTTCAGAAATTAAAGTCAGCGTTAATAAAAACAAAACCATACAGAATCACTGTGGGTGATGGGTATGTTGTACATAATGATATAATATGTAGAGATGTGGAGTTGAGTTTGCAAGGGGTGACCATCGTACAAGACTTCTACCTGTTTCCTCTTGGGGAAAATGACATGATTTTGGGAATGAAGTGGTTAGAGTCACTTGGAGATACTCTAGTAAATTGGAAGAAAGGGATAATGGAGGTAAATATAGATGGAGTATGGTGTCAACTAATAAGTGACCCAAAATTAACAAAGACTTAGGTAACTTATAATGCCATTTTACACAAATAGAAAATGGGTGATCAAAGATATTTAGTGGAGTATATGGGGATTACAGTGGAGACCTGCCCAAGTAACAAGTCTGCAAATTCATGGAACATTGGAGAAAGTGTGAATAAGTTAATTCAGACTTATAAAGAAATATGTACACCACCCAGTGAATTGCCCCCAAGATGTTCTAGAGACCATACCATTCTCTTGAAGCCAGGTGAACAACCACCAAACGTCAGTCCTTACCGGTATGCACATTCCCAAAAGACTGAGATTGAGAAATTAGTTAGAGAAATGTTGCAAGTGGGAATAATTCGACCAAGTGTCAGTCCTTTCTCGAGCTCAGTGTTATTAGTCAAAAAGAAGGATGGGCATTGGAGGTTTTATGTTGATTAAAGAGCAGTGAATAAAGCCACGGTGCCTGAAAAATTTCCAATACCCACTATCAATGAATTATTAGATGAATTGGGCGGAGCTAAAATTTTTTCAGAACTGGATCTCAAATCTGGTTATCATCAAATTAGAATTAAAGAAGGAGATGAGGAAAAGACAGCTTTTTAGACTCACAAAGGATACTATGAATTCCTTGTCATGCCATTTGGCTTGACAAATGCACCATCCACTTTCCAAGGGCTGATGAATGACATATTCAAGGACTACTTAAGGAAGTGCGTACTGGTATTTTTTGAGGACATACTGGTATATAGTAGTAATGAGGCATCCCATCTTGGGCACTTGAAGTTGGTTTTTGAGAAGCTACGAGAAAACAAACTAGTTATCAATATGGCCAAGTGCCTATTAGGTCAAGACAAGTTAGAGTACCTTGGTTACATGATTTCTGTATTTGCAGTTCAAGTTAATCCCATTAAGATAGAAATTATGGTAAAGTGGCCCATTCCCAAGGACTTGAAAGATTTAAGAGGGTTTTTGGGTTTGACAGGATATTATAGATGTTTTGTTAAGAATTATGGGAGGATAGCAGCACCCCTCATAGCTTTGCTAAAGAAAGACACTTTTCAATGGGGAGAAGAAGCTCAACAAGCCTTTGAAAAACTTAAGAAGGCGATGACTAAGGTACCTGTACTGGCAATGCCAATTTTTTCTAATCCAGTTATCATTGAGGCTGATGCTTCAGCATTTGCTATTGGGGTGGTATTGATGCAAAACAACCAGCCTATTGCATACCACAGTCAACTCTTGTCCTCCAAACACCTAGCGAGTTTAGTTTATGCAAGAAAGCTCATTGCTATAGTGTTGGCAGTAAAGAAGTGGCGCCACTACCTGCTTAGTCACAAATTTATTGTCAGGACAGATCAGAAAGCCCTCAAATTTTTTTTGGAACAATGCATAATCGATCTCGATCATCAAAGTTGGGTGGCTAAGCTGATAGGGTATCATTTTGAGGTACACTACAAACCTGGAAAAACAACAAAGCAGCTAATGCTCTGTCTAGGAGAGATGAACATCTTAAATTCTCAGCTTTTTCACTATGGCAATTTGAAAGGGTGGAAGCCATCGATCGAGAAGTTAAGCAAGATTCAAAACTTGTAGAATTAGTGTAGAAACTGATAGCAGCGGAGCTAACACCCGCTGGTTACAGCTTAAGGAGGGGGTGTTCAACATATAATGATAGGTTATTGGTTCCCCAGAATTCCAATAAGGTACTTGAGTTGATCAAAGAATTCCATGATTCCCTAATGGGAGGGCATTTTGGTTACCTAAGCTTGTAAACACCTGTAAGAAGTGCTCTATTGGGAAGGAATGAAACAAGACATGCAGAATTATGTAGTGAAATGCGAAGTATGTCAACGCAACAAGTATGAGGCACTTTCCCTAGTCGGCTTGCTACAGCCACTACCTATTCCTCAGCAAATTTGGGAAGATGTGAGTATGGATTTCGTCATTGGATTACCAAAATCCCATAGATATGACACTATAATGGTATTGGTGGATAGGTTAACAAAGTATGGACATTTTGCTGCACTGTCACATCCATTCATAGCAAAAGAAGTTGCTGAACTTTTTATCAAAGAGGTGGATCGATTATACGGATTTCTAAAGTCCATAGTTTTGGACAGAGGCAGAATTTTTATCAGTCAATTTTGGTGTGAGTTATTCAAACAGTTGGGTACTACTCTCAAGTATAGCCTCGAGTATCACCCCTAAACGGATGGGCAAACAGAGGTAGTTAATCGAAGCTTAGAAGCATATTTATGAGGATTAGCTGGGGACAATCCAAAACAATGGTATAGATGGCTACCTTAGGCAGAGTTTTGATTTAACACTGCCTACAATTGCTCCATTGGCATTACTCCATTTAAAGCAATGTATGGGAGGGATCCGCCAACTATATTCAAGTAGGAGGGTGAATTATTTGCAGTAGAAGTGAACCAACAGTTAAAAGAAAGGAATGTTATTTTGGATGACTTGAAGCAACATTTAGAAAAATCACAACAGCACATGAAGGATATGGCTGACAAAAAGAGGAGAGATGTGTAATATGAAGTGGGTGAATTTGTCTATGTGAGAGTTCAATTTATAAGCTGAAGGGTCTGGCCAAGAAGATGCATGAGAAATTGGCTCCTAGATATTATGGCCCTTACAAGATCCTAGACAGAATTGGAGCAGCGGCTTACAAGTTAGAATTGCCACCCACTACAAGGATTCACCCCGTATTTCATGTGTCTCAGCTTAAAAGGGCACATAACAATCAAGCTGAACCCAGAGCAATACTCGAACTTCTCACCGATGATCTTGAGATGAAAGCTGAACCAAAATAGGTTCTACACATTTGTAGGATGACAGATGGAAGTTTACAGGTCCTGATACAGTGGAAAGGCTTACTTATAGATGACAGCACATAGGAGGACTACATAGTTATTGACAATTAATTCCCTGATTTTCACCTTGGGGACAAGGTGCATCTTATGGGATAGGGTATTGATGGGCCTCCTACGATATATCCAGCCTAAGTTTATAGTAAGAAGAGAAAAAGAGAAAAAATGCTGAGCTGGCAAGGGGTGGGCTTGTAACTAATTTTGGTTTTAACAATATTAGTAAAGGGGCGAAGAGTGTGGGGGGTAGAGGAGAAGACCCTGGGAAAGCAGAGCACTAGCCTCTCGAATGCTAGTAGTGGGTGTGTGTGTGCCTTCAACTTTCTATCTGTGTGTCTCATCTTTTCTTGTGATTTTTGCTTGTGATTATTCTAGTTTGCCTACTGTTTTCCCACTAAGAATGGAAGCTAGCTAGAGATTTTGACCTTCGTACATATATTTCACAGTAAAATTCATAGCAAAATAGTATTGAAATTTAGAGTTCCATCACAATTTTTTTTTATGCAGTGTACTTCAAATTCTTTACCTTATATAATACTTGTCATTTTGCAAAGCATAAACGATCTCCCTATCCTATAAGCATCAATATTAGTAATAAAATCTTTGATTTGCTGCATTTGGATATCTGGGGTCCTTTTGCTCATCCCTTTATTCATGGTCACAAATATTTCCTTACCATTGTTGATGATTTTTATAGATTTACATGGGTCTTTCTTATGCAAAAAAATCACAAACTAGAACTCATTTACAAACTTATATAACTCATTTTTAGAACCAATTTGACACTAAAGTTAAAACAATTAGGACTGACAATGGCCTAGAATTTTCCATGACATTTTATTTTGCTTCCAAAGGCATAGAATATCAAACTACTTATATTGAGACACCCCAACAAAGTGGTATAGTTGAATGGAAGCACCAACATATTCTTAATATTGCTCAAGCCCTTATGTTTCAGTCACATTTGCTTATATCATATTGGTCTTATGCAGTCATACATGCTCCTTATATTGTTATTCGTCTTCCGTCTTCTGTCATTCAAAATTATTCTCCTTTTCAATTATTGTATAATAAACCACCTTCTTTTGCTTATTTTCAAGTATTTGGTTCATTATACTTTGCTGCCACCATTGCTAAAAATAAGGTCCAAATTTGATCTTAGAGCACGTAGATTTGTTTTTCTTTATTACAAATCAGGTACTAAAGTTTTTCTATTACTTGATCTTCATAATAATACCATCTTTCTGTCTCATGATATTACTTTCTATGAGTTCATCTTTTTATTTACTTCTAAATTACTTCATCTAATTCCTTTAATTTTAAAATTCCCACGTCTCAAGAATTGCCTCCCATAGATTTACTGCCTCACCCTATAGTTTCTAATACTGATATACATTTTGAAAATCAATTTCATATGGACACCATTTCTACTCATTTGTCTAGTTAATCTAATAGCTTCATATCATCAAAATGAAAATTCTTTGCCTAATCAATATGAAAATCTTATTATTAGAAAATCTTTTAGAATTCACAAACCTCCCTCTTATCTGCATGATTATTATTGTGCACTTTAGGCTGTTAATTTAGATGTTTTGATGATTCTAAAATAAATAAGTTTGGAGATCCAATATCAAAGGAACACAAGAGAAATGAAGAACAAAGTTGGAGTTTTCTGAAGATTGGAGAGCTGTTTCACATGCTTTAAGAAATTATTTATAAAAGAAGGTAGTTGAACTTTGAATTTCAATTAACCTAATATTAAATGAGATAACTAATTGAATGATTAATGATTAGCTCATGATTTCAAAATAATTTTCATGAAAAGAGCTATCTTATGAGGATAAAGCTTTAATTTCAAAATGATTCTAAATGTTCAATTGGTTTTCATGAATATGTTTTAGTTTATGGGGATAATGTCTCAATTTTAAAGATGTTTCTAAGTGTTTACCCTATTTTCAAGAAAATATTTTACTTTATATGTATAACCATTGGAAGTTATGGGGATGAAAACTCAATCTCAAAACTCCCAAGTGGTGGTTTGGGGACTAGACATAGGTCAAGTGAAACAGACTGAAGTAGGATAAATTACTGAGTCATCTTTCCTTTACTCTTTATTTCTTATACTCCGTTTTCAGTAATCTTTTAGTATTACTAGTGTATTTTATCTATGCTGAAAAATTTCAATCTTTTCAATTCACCCCCCTCTTAGGAAGTCAGTTGAACTAACATAGGCCTTGTCTTAATCATCCACCAAAGGTATTTCACATCTATTTCTTCTATTATTTCCTATTCAAAATAGACTCATTCCTATAGAAACTATGTTCTTGCTACTCCTATTATTCAAGAACCTAAAACCTCTAAACAAGTAGCTAAGTTTACACAGAATTGCTAAGGGCTAGTTTTTACATCAATTGGATGTAAACAATGCCTTCCTACATGGTGACTTACTTGAGAAAGTTTACATGTAGGGCGGAGCTAGAAAAAAATTTTTGTGGGGCCAAATTTTAAAGAGAACATTGTATATATTAATATCCTCAATTTTTGAATTTGTCATAATTAATTTTTAAGTTAATTTGAAATTTAAAATAAATTTTCTTTAAAAATATAAATTTTATTTTTAATTTAAAATTTTGAAAATTTATTATCAATATTTTAAAAATAATTTTATAATATGAGAGAAAGGTGATGGGAATTAAATAAAAAATTGTATATAATGATATAAAAATTTTAAAAAGTTATACAAAATCTAAAGTAAACTTATTGTATTATAAATAAATATATTAACTAAAGCCTATGAATACAAATCTTGCAAAACATGGCATTATCATTAGGGGTGTTCAACTAACCTAGTAGTCTGGTAAGCTCAGTCCTACCCGGCATACCGGGTTGGTTCGCAGATTGGGACGGGTTGGACACTAGGTTGATGTCAAATCCGGTCTCGCTCGGTCTCGATACAAATATACTTTTATATATATGTTAAAAAAATTTATAAATATTAATTTTATATGATATTTTTTTTATACATCATATTATAATAAATTGGCTATATCATTATTATAAATATTTTAAAAAATTTAATCTTTTAATTTCATTTAAAACTTTTAATTAATTTCTTAATATTGTGTAAAAATAATACATGATTATTAAGTATTTATAATTTTAATAAATTTTAATTTTGATTATAATATTATTTTTTAAGGAAATATATTTTGAATCAATATAATTATATTTTTATTAATAAATAAAACTAATTTATTTTTATTTTTAAATACTTTTAAGACCGGGTCAACCCCGATCTCATATGTCTGATTGGCCCGGTTCCGCTCTATCTCACAAAGACCGAGTATTAAGTTGACTATCAACCCGGTCTTACTCGGTCTTTGTGCACCCTTAGTTATCATCAAATATTGTTTCACCATGATATTTTACCGAACCAAGACCACCACTACTCATCAAAATCAACTGACACCGAGGTTGAGGGACTTGACGGAGAAGAGGAAGACTAAACTTGCTGGTAACCTCTCTTTCCATTAATAGGTTTAAAAAATGATGGGGACACTATTGGAAAAATCAAATTTAGTCAAGGATTTACTAAATGATCTAAATAGTAAGGGAATTAGTGAGAAATTGTAAATTCATACTTAATATTAAATTTAGCAAAGAAATTAGTAACGAATATCCTATATCTTGCTAAATTAGATATAATTAGTAAGAAATTAGCGAGAAAATTTTTATTTATCGCTAAATTAATACAAATAATGAGAAATTAGTGAGTTATTTTTTATTCTTTACTAAATTATTATAAATAAAGAGGAATCTAGCGAGATTTATTTCCCTCGCTAAATTTTTTTAAATTAATTTTAATGCATTAATATTATTTTATTAAAAATTAAATTTTAATTAATTAAAATTTTTTTAAATAATCAAGTTATAAAATTATTTTTATCAAATGATTATTTTAAATTAATAAAAATAGTTAAATTAATTTTTATAACTTGTTGGCAAAAAAAATGAAATTGAAAATTCATTTATTACAAAATTCAAAATATATAAATATTAACTAATTTACTAAAAGACTTAAATTAATTTGTGTAAATTTGTACAAAAAAATTCATATAAATATATATAAAGTATTTTATAATATTAATAATTGAAA
The DNA here is from genome assembly GCA_026686845.1 of Adenanthera pavonina. Classification (NCBI taxonomy): domain Eukaryota; kingdom Viridiplantae; phylum Streptophyta; class Magnoliopsida; order Fabales; family Fabaceae; genus Adenanthera; species Adenanthera pavonina. The sequence goes on along the minus strand of JAIVEN010000001.1, from coordinate 41,868,745 downwards.
ATAAAATATATCTATATTTTTTAATAATATATTGATTTATAAATATTATATATATATATATATTAATATATATGTGTGTATTAGTGTGCAGATAAACAATATATATTTAATACTCATATAAAGATTATAAATATATTTCAGCTTAATTGGAAAAAGGATCAATGCTAAGGCACTGTGAAAAAGAGGTTATGAATTCGAACCTGGGTGAGGATACATTTGAAATGATTATATGAGGTGTTGCGGCCCCGGTTGTGATGTGGCAATGACGGATGACAGTGATGTGGCACGGACTCGATGGTGATGTGGAGATAATATTCAACAAAACGAAAAATGACATTTAGCGAGGGATTTATGTCTCCCTAAATGGTTGTTTTCTAACAATGGGAAGCCATAGAGGTGTATATGAAAGGGGGATGAATGCGGGGGATGGAAAGGGGGGGGACCATCCCTTCGCCACTGATTACATCCGCCACTATTTACATGGAACTTCCTCAAGACTTTCCTACCACAAATTCTGACCTAGTGTGTAAGCTATAGGAATCTTTCTATGTTCATATAAATCCTAGCCTTGTGTGCAAGCTGTAGAAAGCTTTCTATGTTGCTAAGTAGGTTAGCCATCAATGGTTTGCTAAGCTCTCTACAACATTGCTTTCCTATGATTATCAGTAGTCACAATCTGATGATGGTTCGTTTGTTAATGCTAATTGTTCTTCCATCACAGCTTTACTTATTTATGTACGTAGATGATATTATATTAGTTGGAGATGACTTAGCAGAAATTCAATCCACTAAACAACTGTTAGATCAAGCCTTTCGAATAAAAGACTTTGGAGAACTGAAATTCTTTCTTGATCTTGTGGTTGCAAGGTCTAGCAAAGGTATCTCTCTATCACTGAAGAAATTTGCCATAAAACTTCCGTTCCATCAATTTTGCACACATACCAAACAAAAAATATATCAAGATTCCATTCAAATTTTTTGACATGTCAAATATACATTTAAAGCCTAATTCTATTCCTATTTCCATTCATATTCCCATTTTATTAAAAATTATTCTAACATATCAAATATGATGTGATTGGAGTACTCTGACTGATGTGATAACAAAATACCTAAAATGACACAATATGGTGTGATAGATTTGGTAGCATGGAATGAGTTAAAAAAATTGTGAGAATGAATATGTTTTTTTTATAGGGTTAAAGAATGTTTTTTTAATTTAAATAATTATTTCTAATCATTCCATCCTTGACTCTTCAATTTGGGGACAAGAAAAATTATATTTAGGATGGTTAAGGATGGCTTATGAGGCCCTTCATTGCCATTCCCCCTCTTAAAATCATCTCTCAATTAATGGGCCAACTCATATGACCATTCTATTTCATTCCATTCTCCCTTAATAAAAACTTCCAAACATAGCACTAGTTTTCAAGTTCTCTCATTCCCACTCTCTCACTTCTCTTTTTCAATTTTTTCTTATATCATTTCATTGTATTTATTTATTCAAAATAACCTAAACTTGCTATGTCCTTGATAATAATATCAAATCTTCTATTATATATTATAATATTATAAAGCAGAGATCGAAAATATGACATGTCATGATTTCAAACTTCCACATTATCATATTGACTATAAAAAAAATCTGACCCCACATATTTTAAATAATATTTATTTTTCAATCATATATGTTTTCATTTTTTTAAAATTCAATATGATGATAAATATGGAAATGAAAATCAAATATATATTTGTAAAAAAATCAAGATTTGATTCTCTAAATTACAATTTGATTGCCCAAAATAATATTCATTTCTTAATTATATATCTTCTCTTTTGTAAATTTAATATGATAATAATATGAAAATGAAAATCAAATATATATTTGTAAAAAATTACGATTTGATTGTCTAGATCTACATTAACTATTATTTGGTTTTTTGTAAATTTAATATGATGATAAAATGAAATCTATATTTGTAAAAAAAATCAAGATTTGATTCTCTAAATTACAATTTGATTGCTTAAAATGATATTCATTTCTTAATTATATATGTTCTATTTTGTAAATTTAATATGATGATAAATATGAAAATAAAAATTAAATATATATATATATATATGTGAAAAAATCACGATTTGATTGTTTAGCTCTACATTAACTATTATTCAGTGAGATATTATAAATCTATGTTATGCAACTTTTTTCGCACCATTATAAGATTGTTTTTAGTTTTGGAGGGACTTTCAAAAGTAAGATTTCATTGTATTGCTTTCTTACGACAAGTTTCATACTTTTCTCATATATTTTATCTTCTCCAAATAAAATATGAAGGTAATCATTTCTTCCCTCATTATACCGTTATCTTCTTCTACTCATTCATATATTGTTTTTATTTTTGGTTATGTTTGATTTTTGTTTTTTATATTATGATTTTAATTTTTCCCTATTTATGTTAACAGAAAAATAAATTTGACTAGATCTTTCAAAATACTAAAAACCTTGATCTTCATAAAGTTTTTTTTAATTATATCTTGGTGTATATAATACTGAAAATAAGGATTATATGGATGTATAAAAAATATGAACTATATATTAGAATCATATAAATACCTTGAAATTTGATGTTATTTTAGTTATTTTACTATATTTAAATGTGCAGTTATGGTGCAAAGTAATTTTATGTTTTTATTTCAATTACAATTTGTTTCCTTTTATATTTTTAAGATATACATGTGTTTAATATTTTTTTTCTTTTTTTTTCCAAGATCATCCTCTCATTTTAGATTTCAAGGCCTATAAAAGTGAGTTATTTTTGCTATAACTTATCCTTAGTTTCAAGTAATTTGTTAGTTTGACCCAAAATACTTAATTTTGTCCCTTACTATTGGTTATTGATAAAATATTTTGTTTATTATTTTCTTTTTTCGTATGCAAGATTTTATAATTTAAAGCTATTGCAATGCAATCACTACACTAAAGTATTGATATTTAATTTACAGATACAATTCAAATTTTAATTTTGGTTTGAATTCAAAATTAATTGAACTTTATTTAGATAAAAGCAATAATTATCATTTTTATTTATTTGTTTAATTTTAAATTTAACTTTGCCTATGTAATGTCATAGCCGGTCTCAAGCAAGGGTAAATGAGGAGGGTTGTGTTAGGCCATCAACAGGCAACGTAAAAATCTGTCGAATCTTTATGACATGGATCAGAGACGTATATGTGCTAAAGTTGGGTCGTTGCTTAGAAGTAACGCGCCATATGGCTCGAATGCAGTGTCAAATAAGCTAGAGTTGTTACATCGGCGCCTGAGTATATTGTTAAATAAGCAAGGGTTCCCACATCATTCTAGACTGATGTGGGTAAAGAAGTTAGCCCAGGAAAGCAATATCATATTTGGTTCTTAGAATATTGGAACATTAATAGGTAAATCTATGAAGGTGGTGGATGCTATGATTCGGAGGAGAATTAATATCTTATGCCTTCAAGAAACTAAATGAGTGGGAGAAAAGGTTAAGGAGTTAGATACTACTAATTTTAAACTTTGGTATGTAGGGAAAGTTAGAGTAAGGAATTGAGTTAGTATTATTATGGATAAAGATTGAAAAAAGAATGTGGTAAGAGTCAGAAGGATTGGAGATATGATTTTATCTTTAAAATTGACTATTGGATACGATACTCTCAATGTTATTAGTGCTTATGTACCTTAAATAGGGTTGGAAGCACATATTAAGGAAACGTTTTGGGAAGATTTGGAAGCCTTGATCCGAGATATCCCACAAGAGGAAAAGATCCTCGTTGGGGGGACCTTAATGGTCATGTGGGAAAAGAGACAGAGCAATATATAAGAGCTCATGGTGGTTATGGTTTTGTAGAAGACAATGAAGAAGGACATTCCATTCTTGATTTTTCAATGGCTTACAACCTAATTCTTGAATTTAAAGGTTTTGGACCTAAAGATAAAGAATCTTGGTGGTGGAATAAAAGTGTGCAGAAGAAGGTCAAACATAAGAAAGAGTGTTTTAAAGCCTTGCATTTGTGCAATAATAATGAAATTGGAAATGTTATCGGTTGGCTAAAAAGAAAATTAAGAAAGTAGTGAGTAAAGCTAAATTTAAAGCTTTTGAGAAATTCTAGCAAGATTTAGAAATGAAGAATGGTGAACGTCATATTAACAAAATTTCCAGGAAAAGGTAAAGACAATCAAGAGATTTGGACCAAGTAAGATGCATTAAAGATGAGGAAGGAAAAATTTTGTTTACTGATGATGATATCAAAGAAAGATGGGAGAGTTACTTTTATAAGTTTTTCAATAGTGGATTGGATATGACTATTGATACCAAATGATTAACAACTCATGAAGATGATCTCAATTTGAATTTCTATCGTAGGATTCGAGTTGAAGAGGTAAAAGAAGCTCTTAAGAGAATAGATAATGGTAAAGCTATTGGTCCTGATGGTATTCCTATTGAAGTTTAGAGGTGCTTAGAAGAGAAGGGGTTTTGTGGCTCTCTAAGTTATTTAATGAAATTTTAAGGTTTAAGAAAATGCCAGAAGAATGGAGAAAGAGCACTCTAGTTCTTACTTACAAGAATAAGGGGGGATAAAACTTATGAGTCATACCATAAAACTTTGGGAAAGAGTGATTGAGTATAGACTCAAAAAAGAGTCTCGTATTTCGAAAAACCAATTTGGATTTATGCTAGGACGGTCTACAACAGAGGCTATTTATTTATGAAGAGATTTGATTGAAAGATACCAAAGTAAAGAGAGAGACCTGCATATGATTTTCATTGATTTGTAAAAAACCTATGATAGAATACCAAGAGATGTATTGTGGAAAGCAATGGAGAAGAAATGTGTCCGTGTGGCTTATATTCAAACCATAAAGGATATGTATGAGGGGGTAACAACAAGTGTGAAAACCCCTGGAGGTATGACAAAGGACTTTCCTATAACGCTAGGTTTACATCAAGGATCTTCTTTGAGTCCATACCTGTTTGATCTGGTTTTGGATGTTCTAACAGATCATATACAGGAAGAAATTCCAAAGTATATGCTCTTCGCGGATGATATAGTTTTAATTGAGGACTCAAGAGAAGAGGTCAATTCTAAACTTGAGTTATGGAGACACACTTTAGAATTAAAAGGTTTCCACTTGAGTAGAAGTAAGACGGAATATATGTATTACTAATTTAATAAGAGGTCAATTAGAAATGATTTAGAGGTAAAAATTGGAGAGCAAGTCATTCTAAAAGTGTTAAAGTTTGGATATTTGGGGTCGATTTTACAGAGTAATGGTGAAATTGGTTGGGATGTTATGCATATAATACAAGTTTGGTGGTTAAAATGGAGGAAAGCATCAAGAGTTATTTTGTGACCACAAGGTACCTACTAAGCTTAAAGGCAAATTTTACCGAATAACTATAAGGCTAACAATGCTATATGATAGCGAATGTTGGGTTTTGAAATGACAACATGAGCATAAGATGAGAGTAGTAGAGATGAGAATGTTGAGATCAATGTGTGGTCATACAAAATTGGATAAGATACGAAATGATTGTATATGAAGGAAAGTTGGAGTAGCACCTATCGAGGAGAAAATGGTAGAAAATCGTTTAAGGTGGTTTGGGCATGTACAAAGAAAAGGGCAAGAAGAGCGAGTGAGGAGAGTTGATCAAATGGTTTGGATCCCTATTAAAAGGTGTAGAAGAAGACCAAAAAGGACACTAAGGGAAGTTATAAGGAATGATCTTTCGGGAAATGATTTATCTAAGGAGATGGTGTTTGATAGCGCACATTAGCGTCATATGATCCATGTAACCGACCCCACATAGTGGGATAAGGCAAATATTGTTGTTGTTTAATTTTAAATTTGACACAACTTTGTAAATAGAAATTTTCAATAACTTAGTATAATAATATCTTTACTGTACATTATATATAGTATACACACATTTAACAATTTACTATCCTTTTATATCATGTTGGAGGAATTAATTTTAGAATGATAGTAGTTTTTTTATTATAATAATCATATAAGTATAAAATGCTAAAAACATATTATTTTTATATTCATTCTATTATATTCATTTATATGAGTACATTAAATATACTTGAAGCACCATGCAATGAGCTTCGAAATCTATCTAGTTATAGCAAAAAAAAAAAACTAAATAGTAAAAGTAGATTCCATGCTACTGCCTTTTTCTCCATTTTTGCGTGTATTCCACGCTATTGCCTTTTAATATTTTCATTTTCCTTATATTTTAGGTTATCATTAGTCCAGTGCACTTGCTTCCAATAATTACTTTAAGTGGTTTTTTATTATCTTGGTTTTTATTATTAATTTATACTCCCACTATTCTATATTATAAAATATTTAAAAAAATCACATAAATTAAAAAATATTATTAAAGTTAGTTGAAAGTCTTAATTTATAAAAAAATTATGATTTTTTCAAAAATATCCTTTATTAATTTCATTGACTGTTTTTTTAAAAGAGAGTTGGGTTAGTTGTAGGGTAAATTTATAAAAATTATTATTAAAAAAAACTTATAAATACTGCATTAAATCCTTTAAAAGGTCTTATATTATAGAATAAGAAAAAATTTATAAAATATTTTATAATATGGGATAAAAAAAATATTTAGCAAGAAATTATGCCTCATCTTGTATCAAACGTAACCATAAAATTGCTTTGCATTAGGAATTCATTGGACCTATGCATTAATTGTTTAAGATTTATGTTCCTCCATGGCATGAGAAAGAGCTATTTTTTTGGGTCAAATTTGCTAATTCTCACTTGGCGCTCAAAACACATATGAATCATTGATTTGAGTAGTCCAGATTTAAAGTTTTTATTTTTTATTTTATAAATGATAAAATCGTATTTTTTAAAAGTGATAATTATAAAATTATTTTTATTTTAGATTTTATATGCAATAGCATAAAAAATTAAAACTTTTAATTAAATATAGGCTGCCCAAATCTAATTTGGATAACTCTCTCACGTGGGACGAGCAACACATGAGGATTCTCAAATTTGGAAAGGATGACTCAATGTAAAATATAACTTTAGTCAGTTCAGAATTCACCATTGCCTTACTACGTTCAACTCATGGGTTATGGATGAGTGATGACAATTGCATGTATGAACCGTTCCAATTAAAATGAGATAACTTAGATTTAATTTAATTTTTTATATTTTTAATTTATTTTTATTTTATTAGATGTAGAATTGAAAAATTATAATTTTATAACTATTACAATTTAAAAATATGACCCAATCATTTAAGAAAATAAAAAAAATTAAATATGTACCAAATGTTATCTCAGTAATCGGTGCTCATCCAAGATGTGGGTGGCTAATGGCATCACTGAAATGTCCTTGCTATTGTGTTTAGTGATGGGCTATTGATGGAATTTAGGTTTAAATGATACTTTATTCAATCTTAAATATAAATAAATTTTGGAAGAGATGTTTGGTTTAAAATATAAGAAAAAATGTATAATTCTATACCAATAAAATGTGGTATTTCAAATATACCCTCATTAACGTAAAAGAAAAAATAATTAATTTGGAGTAATCTTAGAAAAAAAGATCTATTTTACTACAAATTAAATGAGTGTAATTAACTTTATTTATAAAGTACTTTTTTTTTTACATTTGAGATATCATTTTCTGGCCACCTCAACTATATATATTTCATTTAAAACACCAGTTTTTAACTTATACCTTTCATAATTTTATATAGTTATTATTTTAAAATTTTGCATGATCATATTTATTTCTCATGTTACAATGCACAACAATTATGCTTGATAATATGATTATTTAAAATTGTCTTTTTGGACTAAAATCAATATATAATAAAAAAGAGGGTGTAGCCGTACTGTACATTAGCTGCACAATGCAGCTCCACTCTTTGAGCTAGTTTGGTTCATTTACAGCAGTCCGCATGTAAAGATAATGGACTTCATATCACCTAAGTTGAGGTGTTTGGTTCGATATTTTACATGTGATTCTGATTATCTAAATAAACTTGATTACTTTTATAGAGATGATTTAGATTACATAACATTTTATATGTAAATGTCTTTATAGGAGTGTAATGAGATGCAAAAAGACACTTTTGCCCTTGTAAAATCAAAAAATGACAACCAACCAAAATCACTCCTTGTCTCCCCAGTTCCATTCTCGTCATCTCCCTACCACCACCTTCCTCATTCTTCCATTCTTTCATCAGCAAATGTTCATCTTCTTCCCACATCGGCAACCACCCATAACAACAACCACCCACATCGGTAACATGCAAATCTCGGCATCCATCTCAGTGTCATCCTTCCTTCTCACCTCGAAAACCACGGCCCCATCTTCTTCTTCTAGAACTTCGGTTGCCATCTCTATCACCAAACCTCCATCACACCTCTACCTTCTTCCTCTAGATCTCGCTAGAATTCAACCCATCATTCTTATCAGCTTCACAATTGCAGATCTTGCAACCTTATTTCTACTAACGATGCTTGGTCCAAATCTCAAATCTAGTGATTGACTACCCCCATTCCATGGATTTGTAGCTTCCTCACACGATCTCGTAAGAGAAATCATGGGTTGACATCTTTAAGGAGGAAGAATAGTTAATGGTGTTCTTCAGAGTTGGGTTTTTTTTTTTAATTGAATGCATTTGAATGTTGAATTTGGGTAGGCATCGATGAGGTGGAAAAAGGAAGAAGATGTAGGGGAGTTTTTTTTGTTGAGGGCATTTGTGTATTTTTACATTATCTATATTCAATCAAATATAAAAAATAAATATCATTCCATCATACTCTTATATCATGCCAACCAAAGGCACATATGATTATCATCCTATTACATTACATTATATTACATCTTATCACATCACATTACCTAAATCCTCTGTAATTGAACCAAACAGATCCTTTGGGCTATGTGCCCTTCTCTCTCTCTCTTTCCTCTCTCTCTCTTTCTTGTTTCCTTGTTTTCTGTTTTCATTTCTATCTAGGTAAGTTTTATTTTTTTCCTATTCATTTATTATTCTTTTAGGTAGGGTCCATTTTTTCCCATTTTTTACATGAGTCCTATGTTCTTTTAATTTTTTTTTGTCAAATTCAATATTTTTTTTAATTGTAAATTCTTTTTTATCATTTTGTACTAATTAATTAGCTTTAATTTTAATTAATATAATTTGATATCAATTTTTTTAAAATATGAGAATTAGTAATAAGATTCTTTTTGAATTCAATATATCTTAGAATTAAATAAAATGTCTCCATATCCCTCCACATCCATGCATGGGGAGTAAAATCTAATTATATTAAAATTATAACTAAATTTATATTATATTATTTTATTATTTTCCCCTTCAATTTACGTATTCAGCTATAATTTTTAGAAAATAAGCTCCTAAAACATTCGTACAACGCACGTGAAAGTTTTTACATTCATGAGATCTCAAAAATCTTTGAAATGAGAGATTAATGGATTTTTATTTTATATAGTGATTCCAACCATTAACGTTTGATATCATTGAAATACTACTTCTCTATCCCATTTTATATATTATTTTATAAAATTTTAAATATTTTATTTTATATGTCATTTTAAAAAATTAATAAAAAATTAATGTTCTTCCAAATTGTACCCTTAAGCAATTAATACTATGTGGTGACTTTTTGTTGTAATTTAATATTTGATATCCATTCCCTGCCATTAAAATGGGAGTAATAATTATGGGTAATTTAATAAAATTATATCATTACAAAATTATTTATTTTCTTTCTTACCTGTGACAAAACCTTAAACTACATGTACATAAAATATAATGAAGGGAGTGAGCACATTGCAAGTGTATCGTTGTTAAATGTGGTGATTCCTTTGATTATAATTGCAATTTGCAGGCTGATAAATTCCAATTGTAGCCTCTTTGGGTGCATTGAAAATACTCTAAAGAAAGGAGGATACTATTACAAATTTCAAAGTTGCTTCTCTATCGACTTTTTTGTGACTTATGTTGTGTGAACTCCCTCTAATTTTCGATTAAATTATGTAATTAAATATAAGAGTTCAAGTCAGTTAACTATCTTGATTTTTTAAAAAATTATAACTTTTTTTTAAAACTACTCTTATTTAATATTTTTTTTCTTTCTGTGGGATGTATTAAATAGAGATATTTTTTGAAAATATATATTAAATATTTTTTCATATATTATCAAAGATCATATATTTAGGATTTAGGTAAAATACCCTATATTTAAGGGTTCCCAGCCTATATTTAAGCATTCCCAGGCAATTGTTTATATGGATAGAATTTAACGACCAAAGTCTGTCTGTACCTATTAAAATCGTATTACACTATTTTTCTTCCCTTTGCTACCTTTTGTTGATGTTTTGCTTTCTTGTATAAATATTTTTTCTATCAAATATTATTTATTGTTTAATCAGTTAAATTTTTTATCTATTCCTTTTCTAAGAAAATTTAAATATATCTATTCTATTGTATGATATCTAGTTTGCATCAGTTTTTTGTATCATCACAGACACTGTGACACTGTACATACGTATATATCCTCTCATGCTTAACTCTCTCTCTCTCTCTCTCTCTATATATATATATATATATTTCACCTCTTGCATTAATTTTCACAGTTCGTCAATTTGTTTCTTAAAATATATATATGTGTGTGCGCCACTCCTTCAACCTATAATTAATACTAAAACCAATATTCCTAGATGCTTGCATTCACTTGGTAAAATCTATAATCTAGAAATCTTTAATGAATTTAGATTATTTTAGAACGTGACAGAAAACTTACATATAGCTCGTAGCAATACAGCAGACCAGTCATTTAATTAGATATCACACATCGATCATAGCTAGCTATATATACATATATATAAAGAAACTGTGTACGTATAAACCTGATTATGAGCAAAGACCTATATACATTGAGAATGAATTATTGAAGGGAGCTAATTAATAGGAAGCATGCATAGGAGTACTAGTGGAGTGGGAAGGAGTTTGGGTTAGATGAGGCACCATTGCAGCAGAAACCATAGTGTTCATTCCACACATGGCATGGCCTCGACAGAGCCTGTAATAGCCATTCTCACCCCATTTCTTGCCCCATGAATTTTTGATTATCCAATAGGGTTTGTTTTTCAGTCTCAGGATAGAGAACCCTTTCGCACCATATCCAACCAGCAACACCCCATGGTTCAGCCTTCTCTTGCTGCATATCAGAGGACATGACACTCCCCCTATGTATGTTTGCATGAACACACCATTTATTCCCACTGCAAATATCGTCAATTCACTCATATAAATCGGAATATATACATACCGGACATGTCCATATATATATATAGAGAGAGAGAGAACACTGTGTCAGTGTTAAACACAAACTTCAATAAGTAACTGTATGTTTGTATGAACACCATTTATTCCAAGTGTACTACATTATAAATTTACAGCGACATAAATAGAATATGCGTCAGTGGCGTGATAAGCTGATTCTTAAAGTTTACTATTTGAGAAATTTTTCTTATATCGTAATATAAGGTAATATAAGATAATTATAGATAACATATAGTGATTTATCATTTTTACTTTTCATTTATATAGCTAATAAAAAAAGTAAAATTTACAGGTGTAAAATTAAAATTTTTTATTTTTTTAAAAAATTTAAGAATACAATAAATATTTTTTAATATATATGAAACTATTTCTATTGCCCTATAATATGAGACTTGGGAGTATATTTTTTTCCACCTTCTTATCTTTAGGCTAGAGTTCTAGCAGAGTTTCAACTCATCTAACTTTTTTCTAAAAAAGAAAACAATTCAGGTCGATACAGCAGTACTGATCCAGGTAACAAAATATACTAGTTCATCTAGTTTGAGTTGACATTTTAGACTTTAAAAAGTAAATGTAGTACGTTTGCATGAACACAGAATTTATTTCCAACTGTATAAATTTACTGATATATATATATATATCCGAATACAGGTCCATATAACGCTAGCGATGCAAAAAAATATACTTTCAGTGCTTCCAATTTGAGTTAAACTTAAATATGGAATCTCTATACTATAAGTGAGGTGATGCATCAAGTAGAAAAGGATTAGACGACTTACTGGCGAGAGGGCCATGGCGGACTAAGTATGCGGCAATTTGGGACTCGTCAATGGGGATGTTGGTGAAGTTGGAGACTCTAACTGCTACTTTCTTTGGATCAAACTTGCATTCGCCTCGTTTTCCAGTGTAGGGATAAGAACTCTCTTCTTCCAACCCACCTGCCTCCATCAAATAGCTATACGCATTTGTCATCAGACCTCCACTGCACCCATCGTCACACTCTGTCTTCTCTATCAGATCACACTGTCATCATCAAGAAATGATTAAAAGAAAAACAAAAGAGCCTGAAATATGGCTGCTCAATATGTAACATTGCTCCCATGGATATCTATACACACACACACACCTTGTTGTCGCAGTCTACAAGCTGTTGTTCACTAAGATTCAGAAGCTTTTCGGTTGCAATAAAATTGGCTCCTTCTAAGGCTCCTGTAGTGCTGAAAGCCCAGCATGATCCACATAAACCCTGTATCAAAAATGACACACACACACACATATATATATAAACAAAAAGAACTTGCCCCTCTTTAATTAGTTTCTCATCTAATACGTTAAATACAAACGACATAGACATATACACCGTATTCAAATAAATTACACCGTTTGGTATTAAAAGATGAAAGTTAAGGTTTCCAAGACTATCCTTATTAAAGGGCATAATAAAAAGCATTTTTGGTAATAATAATATAGAAGAGTGTTCAATATATTTAAAATCAAAACAAAACATCATATACTTAAAGACTGGAGGGAGAGTATGCTAATGTATTACCCATGAATTTTGACAGGTTATGTGTAAAAATGATGGATGGTACATCTCTTCTTGTTCAAGAAATATATAAAAAAAAAATCCAACAAAGATTAGTCCAGTTCATGAGAATAAGAGTTTGAATCTCACTACAGAAATATAGATTTGTAATTATAGTAATTTGTAATTATGGTGTAACTGCTCTTTAATTAAGTCTAAAAGGCCTGCTATTATCTTGATAAGTCTCCAAAATCTAACTCATCTAAATTTTTGTGTATAAAAAAATATGTCAAAAAGAAAATTATGTGTATAATTTTTTACTATAACAATTTGACTACACCTAATTTTAAAAAAAATAAATATATAAACCGATATATATTTGGTTTGAAAAATTTATTTTCTTATTATACATGCATGACTATTTAGTCAAACTTTAGCTTCATTACCTGCATCTTGACTTCAGTAACAGCTCCTTTTTCTCTCCAATCAAAATTCTCCGGCAGCCCTGCAACATCCAAGGGCGGTGCTTCACCTCCTGTTCTGCCATTGGCGAGTCCATTGATCCCGAACCCACCGCCTTTGACGCCGGTGTAAAACTGCTCAAACTCCTCAGGCGACAGATCGGAGAATGGCGTGATGCCGTGAACGGCGGTGGGGTCCAGAGCCTGGTGCTCCACGGCTCTGATCAGGTTGTCGGAGAAGATCTGGAGGCGGTGGAGGTACTCCTCTCTGGTGGAGTACTTCTTCTCGTAAGTTTCTATGAAAATCCGGAACTTATTCTCGGCGGCGAGAACGTCATTGTCTCTGATCCAGAGCCTTCCTTCACCTCCGTCGAGCACCGTGTACAGCGTGAGAACGAGGAGGAAGATGGAAGCACGTGCGGTGCGCGTGAGATCCAGGCCTGGATTAACCATCCTCATGTTCGTGCAATGGTGAGTTCCTCGGCTCGGGTTCATGGGTTTAAATGGGGGCTTTCGTGGATATTGAAATGACGTTTTTAACCTTGAAAGGAGATACTGTGGTAATGAGAGGGTAGGAGGGTATTAATGTAAATGGAGGAAAGTTTGGAAAGGTGGCAGAAGCATGTAATAGAGGTGGGTGATGCTTGACATGCAAAGCAACACGTGGACAGTGGAGAAAATCCCCTTTTCTTTTCCCGCAAAACGTTTTAATTATTTTACGCAAATTAAAAAAATTTAGGATTCTTAAAAATTTTAAAAAATTACCATAACTAAATTTTCTCTTTCATGCCTTGCATGGACACACTAGGAGATTCTATTACCAAAAACATATATATTTAATTTATAATTAAGTAATACGAAAGAATTATCAAAAGCAAATTAAAATTTAATATATATATATGGTCATATGATATGCCTTTTTTAGAAGTACTAATTAAATATGAGAAAATTGTTAAGAATTGACACTGGACAATATTAATTCACTTTGACCATCACAATTTTTAAAAATAAAAAAGATTTTCCTTTTTTGTACAAAATTAACAAAATTAAAGAATGATTAGAAATGAAATAAAGTAGGGAAAACATGATACAAACAACATAAAATTGATCATTTAAAATAAAAAACAACATAATACAATTGATCATTTAAAAACTAAGTTAGAGAGAGATGTTACAATAAGAAATAATAAGAATTGCAGGAAAATAACAAACAACATAATAAAAATGTAAAAAAAAGTCAAAACATTTGAAATTTTAAAAATATGAAATCTAAAAAATTAAATAAGAAATAAATCTAATATGTAGAAGTAAAATTTATAAAATAGAATAGTGTTTTCTAAAAATATTAATATACAGGGATGTAAAATTAAAAAAAGGCATGAAAAGAGAAGGTAAGTCTGGTTAAAAAAAGGGGAAGGTATGTCAGAGATTTTTTTTTTTGCCAGAAAAAGAAAATATGGCATTAATAAAAAAACAAAGATATAGAAAGAAGGCCTAAAAAAGCACTAAACCTCCTCGACCTAGATCCGATCCCAACCGAAGACAGCAGTCAACTAGTCGTGTAATGACCCAAGAAATTCATAGAAACAAATTCTTTATTAGTATGGTATAAATAAATAAATTTAAATTCAACAATAATTATTAGATAGACTATAAAGAAGTGGCTAGGTTGCCCTTTTTATCTTGAAATATAAGTAGTTGAGAATCCATTAAATATGGAGTCTAGGATTAGTAGAAGCATTATTTAATTGTTTCCATTAAAGAGTTTGAAATTTGGAATTAAAAAAAAAAAGAACTAAAGTAGAAAAGAAGAAGAAGAAGAAACTTAGTCATCCCTATTATTTTTCAAATTACTTGAATACCCGTCCTTTCCTGCTTGTTACTAATGGGCTTTTAGTTATTCTCTACTACACTCCTTCCCTTCTTGATAATCGACGCTCATCTTCTCTGAAGGAGGCAGAAAAGAAATTTCTAGATGTGCCCTAGCGAACTAAACTCCAAGCTTGTTCAAATTGGTTCTTGGAGTGGTGTAGTCCAATTCATTGCCGATTTTCTTTCTTTATTTCTGTACCTTCTTCCTTGCTGCTGTATCTTCGTCAAATCCTCCTCCTTCTCCACTATTGGTGTGTTTTGTCAAAGTAATTTGGGTTAGAGTAAGCTAGCATCTCTTCCCTTGTCTTTCTTCCCTTTTCTTAACTTCACCCAAATTAAAATTTGCAGCTTTCCTTGTTCTTGTGGGATGGGTATTTAGTGCTAAACCTTCTTCGTTATTTTTATGTGCAAACAGGGGAGTGAGTTACTATTGAGGTTGGCCAAAACCTGAAGCATCTGTCACTCTTTCTCACTTGGTAATTTTAATCTTTGATCCTTGTCTAGTGAGTCCATGTTTAGTCAATGTATACAGCTTCTCTTTTTCTTTAAGCTTGAACGAATGAGAATTTGGGGATAGTATTTGATTTAGGAAATAGACGCCTTAGAAACTTTGTTGAGTTGAATGATGTTGGAATTGCTCAGTAATGATATATATGTGTATATTTTATGCTTGTGTGTGGTTTTAGAGAAGGGGATTAGAAAATAATAATAAATAATTGTGTTTTCCATGGAAATTGCATTAGGGTCGTCATTTTAATGTTTGATGAATTGCTTCGAAAAGGATGATATTATGATTGTGTATAGTAGCTAATCTTGATGGTTGAAATCTTGATTAGTATCTAATATATGGTAGCATACAAGAATTAGAAAGTACTCTTTAAGATAGTTGAAAATATTAGGCACTTGTTAAATTCCTAACAAAATTTTTAAAGTTGCTGGATATAAGTACATAGTGTTTATAGATGATTTAACTATAATATTTTCTTTTTCAAACATTAGGATGTGCTAGAGAGAGGAATTTTATTTAGGAAAGGTCATTTGAGACTCAATCATGGCACTACTAATTACTAGGTAAGTATATGCTATTTTTTTTTTTTGTAATTTCATAATTAATGTGACTAATATTTTGCCAACTTGTTTACATATTGATGTATCACTTTTATTTTTTTTTTTTTATTTTAAAAGTTTTGATACTTCAAAGAACCATTATCAAGTGTTCTAAACAAATTGAGATTTTATTTATCCATCTATCTTACTTTTCACTCAATTGATATAAAGGTACATGTATGGAATCATTGAAAGAAATTTTAAGTAACGAATTGTTGGCTTTTACAAATTTCCTTTGTTGGATTTCTTGATTCCATACATGCTTGAAAATGTTTTTAAGGGACTTCATATGGAACACTGGATGCTGACAGCAATTCTATTAGCCCTTGGCGCGTCTTGGTTTTCTTCGTGATCACGATAGATTTACGTGAGTCTTTATACTCACGATAGATTTTAAGTGAACTTGGTCCTCATGATGGATTTACGTGGTTTATAAGCCATGATATACTGGTGACTTACCCACGTGGGCTATGTGCCCACGATAGAAATCCTGTTCTGTTAAAAGTCCCAATAAAGGGATAATTGAATTGAAGGAAGAAAAATATTTCAATAAAAAATTATTATTATTTAAATTTATAATTTTATTGCATATATGCATTTGACAATAATTTAGACGTTGCGAATTATTCATGCTTGATAATGTCTTCTTACCTATTTGTTAGTGTCATAGCAGCAATGAATGTTTATATATATATATATGATAATGGCATTATACATTTATTCTTTTCTGGTATGGGCCTCTAAACTTAAAGTAGTGAAATTTTATATGACTACATTATGAAAGTAATAGTTATGATTAGTTTGTTTTTAAATGTTGTATTGATTGAAGAATATAATTAAATATTACTTTTTAATTAAATTAATTGGTTTTTTTTTATGTAGTAGATCTGATCTCGTACTTCCTCCAGAATCATAGAAGGGACTTAGCTATTACTTGGAGACCATGTAGGTTTGCATGGAAGAATTATTTTGTTATATGTAGATTAGTTGTCTGTTATAAATTTGTATGTAGCTCCACCTGACTCATAGTAGGATTCTCCATCTTTGTTTGTTGAATTTTGTACCTAGCTTTAGAGCATGGTTCTCTTTGTGAGGTATATCCTTTTGTATTGCTATTGTAGAAATGTCAGGAGGTTCAACATTCTGGGAGAACTTTGTCGGAATTTCTACAATGCTCATTATGTATATATATATGTAAACAAAATATATGAAGTTAATTAAGTTAATAGTTATATAATTTCATGTTATGATTGATGATGATGCTAAGCATGTTAGAATTTACTTTAAGGAAAAAGCTTATGGAGTGAGGTGTAGTGTACTCCGTGTTGGTTACACCTTTTGTAAGGTGTGACAAGTCGCCTAAGGGATGTCCCCATCGGAGACTAAGCCAGGACTACCACAAGTCACCAAAAAAGCAAACCTCCACAGAAAGAAGAAAAGCGACAAAATCGACAACAACAAAAAAATCAAAGACAAGCCCTAAGAAGAAACATACCACCCAACACGCCAAAGACAAAACAAGGCCACGGACGCCAGCTTCCCAAAAACCAACAACAACAAACAGCACTGAAGATGGTGGTGCAAAGACCCTCCTTAATGTAGCCATCCCCTTCATCAATGAATCCGCCCTAGAGAAAGTAGATTTCAGTGGGATTCCACGCATTAACCATGTGGGAGAAACAACCTTAACAGAAGCTTTTAACGCAAGAAGACAATTGAGTCTTGAGAAACACCCCTTCTCCAAACCCTAGATTCGATCCTTCCGATGAGGAGACAAGCACTCAAGAAGCTAATTCATATACCTCAGCATCTCTTTACTTTGGATATCGGTAGAGGGAGGAGCTCTTCTACAACCTACAAACCCAAAGACACAAAAACACAATATCTGAATCACAGCACAATAGAGCAAAACACGCACACTCCACGAGCACTCTCTCTCTCATTGGAGCTGGGGAGAGAGCCACCAAGTTTACATGGGCACAGGCACAAACCATAGCAGCAGGATTTAGACTCTTAGGATGAGAGGATTTGGCCTCTCATGGCAGGAGGGTTTTGTGTTTTAAGTAATTTTACCGGTTTGGGAAGTTAAAATGATGGAGAGAAAAATTTAGATAGTGGGTGAAATTTTAAAAAATAAAAATGTATTGATCAAAAAATATGAGGAGAGAGAGGGAGTTATGGGGAAGGTGGGAGACTTAAATAAAAAAATAGATGAAAAAGGAGTTAAAAATAAAAGTAGGAGACTTGGGGAGAGAGATGTTGATATAACATTATAGAGAAAGGAAATAGGAGAGAGGGAGGGGGGTTAAGAAGAAAAATAAGAGAATAAGAAAGTAGAAAAGAGAAGATAAGAGGGAAAATAGGAGAATTTAATTTTCAATTTTTTAATCTCATTGTGACTGTTTCTAAAATACTTTCTAAAATATTGTTCATACGAGGGTTATGAACAGTGTTTTCCTTAAAAAATTTGATGTAATAATAGGGATATGAATTCTTTAATATATTATTTTATTAATTTGTAACCCTATTATAATTAATACAATCTATATTATAAGATAATAAGAGAGTTTTTTTTTATCCATAATATGGTAACATGAGTATTTTTTCTCTCTCCATAATATAATTCTTTAATATATTACCTCATTTTAGCCTTTTATTTATTATCTTACTAGTATTGTAACTTATACTATATTTAATAAAATGAATTAAATTAATAGGGACAAAACTGAAAATTTTAACTTTTTTTTCTCAGAAGCTTAAGAATATAATGAAAGTTTCTTAATTCTTTTGTAATATGGAATGAAGAGAGTATATCTTTTTTAATCCATTTCTTCATCATAAATGTTTTAGATAAAATTTAAAAAAATTCTTTGAAAGTGCTATATTTTGAATTATAAGATAATTTTAAAATATAATTCTTTCAGTTTACAATAAAAGATGTTTCTAAAAATTTAGATAGTGGGTGAAATTTTAAAAAATAAAAATTTATTAATCGAAAAATGTGAGGAGAGAAAGAGAGGAAGTTATGGGAAAGGTGGGAGATTTAAATAAAAAATAAATAAATAATGGAGTTAAAAATAAAAATAGGAAACGTGGGGAGAGAGAGAAGTTGAGATAAAATTATAGAGAAAGGAAATAGAAGAGAGCGAGGGAGTAACATATTCAAATTCAAATTTTAATTGAAAAAATTTTAATAAGATATTATCTAAATGATTACATTTGCATTAATTATAAAGATTATTATATTTTTTTTAATTTAACTTAAAAATTATTTATGATTATTTAACTAAACAGAATCTATCACAACATCAAATTTTATAGCAACCTCTGTATGACAGTGTGTATAATTGATGAGGTTTACATTTATGATGAATACCTCTTGGATTGGATGTAATGGTTGCAGTACAAGAAGTTATATATAGATGTAAATATATCAAATGTCAATTATTTTTTTTTAACATCTCAAAAAATAAATATTGACAAATAATTATTATGATATTAATGCTTGACTGATATCATATAATTTTTAATTAATTTAATAAGTAAAAATTAGTAATCATATTAAGTATTATTTTAAATGTAAATTAAAGCAATAAATATAGATTTAAAATTATAGATGGGCATTCAAAAAATGCTAACGTTGATATTTTTATTACAAATATCGCCCTATATTGAGAATCCCACAGTGGCTTCACAAAATTGAAAGAAGAAGTATATCTTTATTTGTTTAGAAAAATGCTAATATGACGTTCTCTCCATTCAAAATTACTAAGAAGAGTGTTTTTTTGGGAGCTATATATATATATATATAAATATTTATATTCATTTTATTTACCTACATATAATTAACTATTGATAAATTAACAATGATTTGTGTCTTTATTTTATTATTTATCATGGGTTTGTATCAATTTATTCAAGCTTTTGAATCTGATTATGTCTCTTTTCAAATTTAATTATACTATGCTAAATGATTAAAAGTTGAATATAAATAATTATATTTCTAAAAAAATTTACTAATTTATTTAAAAGAAAATAAAAATTAAGATGAGTTACACGGGATCAATCCACCTTTTGATGGTTATATTGATAAAATTTCAATCCACCAAAGTGTTGATTTTCCCCAACCCACTTTTTTTCCTTGCCCATGGTGACTCAACCTATAAGTGAGTTGGCCCACATATCCACTTCTATATAATAGAATGTTGTGAAGACATTTTTCGTAGCCCTGTCATCATATTAGTTGACCAATGAAAACACAATTGTGTTGATTTATATTGATGCTTGGAACATTAACTCTCTGTTTAGATGAGGAGAAAATAGGGAGAGAGGAAAATTTGGGGAGAAAATAAAAAAGAATCTAAACATTCTCTTATCTAGGTTTCTTCTTATTTTTCCTCCTAGTATTCCTCTCTCTATTTTCTCTCATTCCAAACAAAACCTAAGTATAATCAACAATTACCAAGGGTTGTCCCATGATAGTAGTTTGTCTATAAGTGATGTATCAAGATAGTACTCTTCATGCTTTTATCCAAATCATTTCAAGTCTCACAAAAATAATATAAATAATAGTGACTCCTCACTTACCAATCATGGCTTCTCCTTGCTCTTAGGTCTTCATTTGTGGCCCGATTAATATAGCTTTCCAGATCTTGTTTACTCTTCTCATGTTTATAAATGTTTGTATTCAAGAGGTTTTTAATATGGTCTAACTTGAGTCTTGGACCTTGTTTTTTATTAAAAAATTATGATAAAAGATATAATAACAATCAATTAATTATTATACCCTTTCATTTTTCATCTTCCTCCTATTTTCTAGTTCAATTTCTCTAATGCAAAATTCTCTCACGGTCTATCATCATCTTCTTCTTATTCTAATTCTTTTCTTTTCCCTTTTTTTAATTGTAATTCTTCTTCTTTTTATCTATAAAACCCATTAATAATATAAAGTCCACGTTGTTGGATGGCTTGCTATATAGGCAAGCAAGGTTCGCAAGTTGCAGTCATAGTCAAGCAAAATATTGAGCCCAAACTGATCGTCTCCCAATGGCATACTCAAATTCATAATTGTAAAATGGAATGTAGTGCTCATTTAGTTTTTAGATAGTTAAAAATGAGTTTTATAGAATTAGTTTTGTAACGTAATTATGATAAAAATTGGTTTTGTGCTAATGTATTTATATTTGGATGATTTATTTGAAAATTGGTTTTGACAAAATTCATAATTTTCTTCTAAATTGAGCTTAAACTCTATCTCATAATTAATTTAATTTCCTTAGACTAAAATTTAATTTGTAATTATTTAATTGGGAATAAAGTATATCTGATATAACATTTTCTTACAGGTCATGATCTATGAAAATTAAAATTTTGAAGGGATATTTTGGTCAATAGATGAGAGAAATTTTATGGAAATTTTATTTCTCAATTTTTTTATTTTTTCTCATTTTTATTGATATATTTTTATTTGACTTTTAAATAAATATAGATAAAAATGAAGAAGTAAATAAGAAAAGCATGTATGGAACTGCTTCTTCCGAAATCTTGTTTTGCAATAGAAATCATTTTCAAACAGAAAAGCAAAAGTATGTCAAACACACCCAAAACTATATCAAATTTGGTTTTGATCCCAAATCTTAGTTTGAGTAGTGATGTCAAGCACACCCATAATAGTTGGAGCTAATGGCATAGTCAAATATAAAACTGGTAAAATCCAAACCTAAATGGTGGATGGTGTGGGAGAAACTTTTGAACAACAGAAAAATACCTAAATTTAATTAGATACAAAGAAAGGATTTAATTAAATATTAAAAAAAAGGATAATTTAGTGCTTTTAAATTTAAATTTTGATGTTGGGTCCTTCAAAATAATTTTAATTTTAAATATTGATTGCATAATATAAAATAAATAAAATGTATTTAGTTTTTATTTAAAAATTGATTACTTAGTTTGAAAATAATTTTCTTTTTAACGTTGATGATGGATAAATTGATTGTTCAAATTGAAACAAAAATTAAATTGAGAGTTTCATTCAAAAGAAATTAAATTTAAGGGATCCAAATTGGACTACTAATAAATGGCATAATTTTTTTTTTCCGAATACTTTACTTGTGAACATTTACGTTTCTATTAATGCTTTAGTAAAAAATACATCAAACAGGTACCCAAAAATAAAAAGAAAGACAAGAAACATATTTAAAATTAATATTTCTCACAGTCAGCCTCTCAACATAAGACGGGTGTATAAAATGAAAAGTGAAATCAAATTTAAAAAGATAAAAATAAAAAAAATCAGAATTAAATCCTTATTTTCATATGGGTTGAGCTTTAACAACTTTACCCAAATTAGTCTCAACTCATAGAGCATTCTTATGACTAGTGAATTAAAAATCGGACCGGACCGGTTGGTTTGACCGATCTAACCAGGAATTAGTTTCTGATCCGGTCCGGTAATAAATGCTGACCGGTGGTTTCCAGAATCGGTGCGATCCGGTCGAATCGATCAAAAACCGGTACAAAATTGGGTTAAACCAGTCCTGCCTCTTTTTTTTTTAAATATTTTTTTAAAAATAAAATAACATTATTTTTAGTACTAAGTATCATTTTTTGTATAAATTTTTTTTTCTATATTAAAATATGTTATGAGTATTATAATGATAGATAATTATTAATAATGATAAATTTACTTAACAAATAATATGAAAATAGAATATTAATTGACTATTTTAAATTTAAAATATAATTATAGATAAATATTAATTTGTTTATATCTTTAATTTTTTATATATTATTAAAATTACTTTTTATCCTAGAATAAATGTTAATTTTATGATTATGGATAAATATCTTTTATATTTTTTATCTACATTATTCAAAATATATTAATTTATTCATAACCGGTCCAACCTCGGTTCAACACTGGTCTGATCACTGAACCTTGAATCGTTATTTCATCTAGTTCAATGGTCAGTCTAATTTTTAATACCTTACTTATGACCCTACCAAATCAAGTCCATATACATGGATGGTATATATATTTCCTTCAGTAGCATTTGTCAAAATTGCTCTGCGACAATACTCTTCTGTTTTAATATAGTTAGCATTAATTTCTCAAAAAAAATATATATAGTCAACATTAATCAACCTATCGCCGTACCAAATCAACATTTTTAGACCAAAAATATCAGAAGGTATTAGTTATAAGGATTGCTATGGGAAGTATATTAAGTTCATGTATTTAAGAACACATACATGGACAACTAATAATATACAGCTTGTACAATGAGATCACAATATATACACATATAAATACAATTCAATAAATGAATTAGAAGGAGATAAAGATGGGTTACTGACAACAACAAATTTAAAAAAAGATGATTTATCAATTAGATTGATCTATCGTAACGATAGTGGAAGTAATGAAAGAAAACATACATAAACCTGAATTTAAAATATATGTACTAATTGAGCATAGACTTAATAGCAATTGCAAAATTCTCTATTGATTGAAGGGAAACTTACCCATTCTTTATCATTGGAAGCTATCCATGTTTGAATCCAAAATTGTACTTTGCTCATCTGTGTGCTCCTCCATTGAAAGTTGACTTTGATAATCTTTTCCATTGTTGGCCTGATCCTGATTCTAGATTTTGCATAATTAATCAATTAAAAAAATCAAGTTCAAATATAATCAAGTAGAGATAATAGGCAACATGGTGGAAAAGAAAGCAACCAAAGGCATTATTCTGCTTTCATCATGTTTGTATGATCTATTTAACAAAAAGCAATCTGTAATGAAATGGAGGATTATGAGTAATGCTGTAGAGTAAAAGTGGGGAATTGAGTGAGTGCCTCCCATTGATTTGGTTGCGGGAGTAGGAAACTGTGGGTAGGCTTTATAGATTGATAGAATTAATTTGTAGTTGGTAATACCATCCCATTATTGAGATCCTAGAATTTTAGCCATTATCTTTTGAAGCCAAACCCTTAGAGCTGGCTTGGTAGCTTCATTTTGCGTAAGACATATAGACTGGATGCATCATAAAGCCATAACATTTTGAATGATCTTTAATTTGACAATTATATATCAATCAGATAGTTGATGCATAGCTTATTGATTGAGTAATAATTTATTCAAATATCCCACTATGATACATTAAGATAGGAATTCAAATTCCAAAACATTCCATGCATTCAATATTTATCAATGCATTGAAAAAATATAATTATACAATATATATTAATCAATTTTGAGTTTTAACTATTTGTTTACAATCAATAATATATGTGTTATGCATTAAACTAAAATTAATGACATTATAAAACTACTATCATTGTGAAAATTTGTCATTAATTAATATCAGCAAAAATTGTGATGGATTGATATTTAATTATTAATATATATTAGTTTAAAATGTTAATACGAAATTGTAAGAGGTGAAAGCATGTGAGTCTTGGCTGATGATTTTCTATATATATATATTGATGTTCCAATAAATAATATTTTCCTTAAGTTAAATTAAGATATAAAAAATATATGTTTAATATATATGGGTATATATAATTTTTTCTTATATATGATCTTATTGAGATTGAATTTTTCTACTTTTAAAGGTATACACATATATAAAGATGATTTGTTAAAAATAAGTTTTAAGTTCAAACTTTTAAAATGTAATGAGGTTGCCACATATAAATAAATAGGTTTTAATGACTTAAATATGATTGCTCCTTTTGTGGTTGTTTCTATGTATATATATAGATTTTATTCGTACTAATTTTGATGTCGGTGCAAAATTTTGAACCATAGATTGAGAATAATATTTTATTGGTATTATTTTAGAACCTGAAACTTTAAATGTAATAACTTTGTTATTAAACTATCATAAAATTAAATATATATATATATTAGTTAAATTTAACAATAAAAATAATAAATTAAAATCTTGTGATATTTTATTTTTTTTACAATTTTTTTGTGCACCAAAATATCTCCAATCAAGCCAATAATGTGAAAATTACCAAAATAGGTTTACTTTTAACAAAAAAAATTAATATTGCATGTTTCTACTAACTTCCTGTCATTTTCTTTAATTTCTATTCTATTTCCCACAAATTTTTTGAAATATTAATTTTAAGTTTTAACTAATTTGTTGTATAAAAAAAGCAACTAATAATTTGTAATCTATAATGTTTTGATTTATGTATTAGCATTTGGCTAAAAAAAATGTTTTAATTTGTGTAAGTTTCCCAATATTTTGGACAAAAAAAAAGGCGGTTTGGACAACCTTTTCCTGCCCTCTTAGCAAAAACCTGCAAGTTGGGCCCGTTCGTTATAAAAGCTGCAAGTTTCATAAATCGATCGGCGTTTACTGTTTCGTTCAAAAACCCTAGATTTTTTCCCAGTTATGTTTTGCAGAGACTCACTTTAATCCCAATAGCAGAGGCTCGTTGACAAGTGTAAGCATCATAGTCATCATATTTTTATGCGATTCTTTTCCGGGGAATCTCTTTCCCCGTAAATTTACGAGCTTCCAGGTGTTTATCATTCCTTAGGCTTCGTATTAGCTGGTTGAGTTTTCAGTTTGGGTGCTTCTGATTTTCAGGATTTTTCGTTTGTGGTTTGGTTATCCAAGATTTAGAGTGAGCGCAAGCGGTGATGGCTGGGAAGGAAGAGAACCGTATATTTGTTGGAGGCCTGTCTTGGGACGTAACGGAGCGTCAGCTCGAGCATTTCTTTGGTCGTTGCGGCAAAGTTATTGAATGCCAGGTTGGTTCCATTTTGGTTGAATTTTGTTTTCCCGTCCTTTGTTTGGTTGCCCAGGAACATGGGCAATAGCTATTTCAATTGGGTATCTTCTTTCGTTGTTGCTATTGAGGCTGTGCTAATTAGAAAAGGGTGAAATTGGAGCAAGTACTCTAATGGGACAATGTTAGATTTGCAGTTCCCTATCATTATGTTTCAATTCAGCATTGAAAGAGAGAACGAATATGCGTGAGCGCCTGCTAATTCTGTCGTACGGGAATGTAACGACTTAAAAATTACAGATGTAAAGGAAATTAATCAATTTGAAGTCTAAAACAAAGATTGTTGGTAAAATTGCATGTTGCAGTGTTTTACATTCTCTTAGCTCATATTCCTTTAGTTGCAGCTGTGAGTTGTTGAAACATTCCATTTTTTGGCCACCTTTTTTCTTTGGCCACCATTTTGAAAAATTGCATTTGATGTGATTTTCATTTATAATAGCATGTAAACATGAAGGAGAATATATTTCTCTTTGCCTGTGACTTATGCTGAGAGGTTATTCTATGAGCTTGGGTTTTCTGCTTGAAAGGCTACTTGTATGAGTGTGTTTCTCTCGTTGAAGATCATTTACTATATATATATATATATATTTTAGAAGATCTTTCATGAAGTTTCTGGTTTTAAAGTTATAATTTTTTCTTAATGTTGATTTGATGTAACAACAGCCCTTTTTTTGGATAGATAATAGCCTTAAAAATCTGTTTTTTCTTGTGAAATTTTGCAAGGGCTCAGGACTACTTGTAAATATCTCGTTGTAACATTACGCTAGTCATGACTTCTTCTATTCGGTAAACTTGTGGACATCTCACTGATCCAGACATTAGTGCTGTCTTTCGTCTACTTATAACTACCTTTTTTTTTTAATTCGCTATCTTTGGTTGAACTTGTTTGATCAATTTATCTCCTATACTGAATATTGTCTTCATGTAATTAATCTTTCTTTTCTTTGGTTTTTTTGGGAAACTATGATACAGCTAGCACTCACTTGTGTACAAGCAGCAATCACATTAATTGTTATTATGGTGAAGTTCAAGCTGAATATTAATGTGGTTTTGGATATGTGAAATTTGGTGCGTGGAAGAGAGCTAAGAAAATCAGTCTGATCTGTCTGGTGTTTGTCAAAGAAACTTCTAAGTGATATTTGCCATGCTTGACATTCTTAAGTGAATTCATTATAATTGGAAGGGCTATTGGGCAGTTAGATTATGCTGATTAGTGGACAAGTTTAATATTTTACCATGCTTCGATTTTGTGGCTGATGAAGTGGAAGTGTGATATGACATTTGTTCGATTGAGCAATATGTAATTCTGCATAAGGAATCGTTTTTTCCCTTTCTGATTGAAAGAAATCAATTCCTTGTCCATACATTGGCCTCCTTCCTATTGGTCAGTGTATTATGTGGTAGTGATGATTACTAGCAGGATATATGAGACACTTCTTGTGTTGTGCATTTCTCCTTTTGACTCTAGATCTATCGTTTGATAAAATTTTAATTATGATTGTAGAGTCAGAACAAAATTTAAAGTTTTAATTGATGCTGCTACCTTTGTCATCCGTATATTTTCTCCTTTGATATGTATGTTACAAGCATTGCTTCCATTATGCTTGATTACTTATTCTAGAGGCAGGGGGCAGCAGACATGCCAACTTACACACTGACAATAGTTTTGGTGAGATGGCATTTCTAGTGATCTCTGGATTTTAAGGTGGCATTCCTATCTTGTGTTTGATTGAAACGTGGATTCCCTGCTGACTAATGTGACCAGAGATAATGTCTGGGACCTGTGTTTGTTTTCTAAGAACTGAATGGTTGACCAGAAACTTGATTAGTAAAATGTTATTTTTCATAGGACTTTTCAGAAGGTGCTATGATTGTTTTGTTTGGTGCCATGTAGATCAGTTGAGGTGGTTTTTTATGTTAGTTCAAAGAAGTCTTATATGTTTGAATTCAGTAAAGGAACCTGATCTTGCCTCAACTCAGCATGTTTATAATGCTTTCTCAGTGGAACCTTTATTCATTCAACCAGAAATTTTCACTAGTCTGGAAGAGCTATGTTACAGAAACTCTAATTTGAGGTCCTGTGGGTACTATCTTTGTCCATCAAGAGGTTCCTAATTATCACTGGTCCTTTAGACACTTATAGTGCTGCAGGTTATTTGCCTCTGATTTAGGCCTTGTTCTCAACATTTGAATATAGTAAAGTGGTCAGAGGTTCTTTTGCTTTTGACTGGTTCTGCTTTTGTCAGTTTCTTTTTTATTCAAGGTACCCATCTACTGCATAAGACTGATTTTTCTGTCACATTGCTGGTGTGCCAACTAAGTCAGTAAAGAGGCATAACCGCATAAATGTTAGGCATATAATGCTCCAGAATGAAAAACTATCAACGTTGTACGTTTGTCTCAATTTTACTCGGGATTATTGCTGCATAAGATTGATTTCCATTGGGCGTTTCTGGTTCAGTTAAGACATAAGTGAAGAAGGAAGCAGAATCACATACTAAGAAAGGGCATGATCTACAGAGCTAATGTAGTCAATACTGCACCTTTGTCTTGCTGCCAATCCTGGGTTTTGGAAACTTAATTGCCGCCAGAAAGATTTTGTTTTGAGATATCCCATGTGATATTTGTCATAAAATTGGATTTGGGACAGAATGAACTGGTGACTGCAAGAATGGAAGAAACATTTGGATTTGTGATGATATATTGTCCTTTTTTCATGCTTTTGAGTGGGAAGATAATAATGCCCATTATAACACAGCTTCTGATTGTGTAAGTCAGATTGTTGTTTTGTATTGAGAGACTGCTTATATGTCCATCAATTAATGAAGTTCTGAACTGCCATGGAATATGATGAAATTATAGCCCTGATTGAGGAAGTAATTGTTGTAAGAGGTATTTTGGTGTCAGACAAACATGGGCTTTGGATGAATTGAATTGCTTAGCTATGTGAATAATCTTCCTGTGCCTTGTCATCATTACTCAAACATGTAAGTTGTCTGATTATGATTTCTTCTTGTTAAATGATTCCAGCGCTTGTCACATTTCCTGCTCCATCATTGTCTTTTTAAGTAAAATACTGAAATTAATTCTCCAAGAGACAACATTCTGCAATTAGGGTTTGCCCATCTATGTATACACATCTCATTCTTTTTCGAATGGGGCTTCAAATATTATACATCCTTGTTTTGGCTGTCATTGATATTGTGTAGGAGGTTATGTAGCAATCGGCAACTGTTTATTTCTCAACTTCTAGTCTAAGTGCTAATGTGCTATAACTCTATATATATCAGAGTAGCTCCAGATACTTGCTGTGTTTCTTATCTAATTTTACCTGCCTAGTTAATTGTGCTCTAATCTAATGTATTTTCAATACTGGTTTTTTGTAATGGTCATGCACCTGCATTGGGGTATTTTGTTATCATAAATGCCATTGAATTTATTATTATTAGTTGTGCACACTACTATTGCTTGGCATGAAGTTCTCTAGTGGTTCAACTTGTAGATCATGTTGGAAAGGGACACAGGTCGTCCACGTGGATTTGGGTTTATCACATTTGCAGATCGTAGGGGAATGGAGGATGCAATCAAGGAAATGCATGGACGGGAGCTTGGTGACCGCATTATCTCTGTCAACAAGGCTCAGCCCAGAATGGGGGCAGATGATCTAGACCATGGTTACTCATCAGGTGGTAGGGGAAACTATGGGCTGGGAGACAGGGTAGGACCAGATGACTGCTTCAAATGTGGGCGTCCTGGCCACTGGGCTCGAGATTGTCCTTTGGCTGGAGGTGGTCGTGGTGGTTCATTTTCTTCACGTCCTAGGTTTGGAGGTGCTGGTGGCCATGGGGATCGCTTTGGTGAACGTGATCGATATATTGATGATCGTTATGATGGAGGACGTTTTGGAGATAGGGAACGCATTGACAGCCGAGATAAATATGGCAGCCGTGATCACTTTGCTAATGACAGGTATACAAGTTCTATGCTTTAATTGCTGCTTCGGTACTTTTTCCTTAGGCTTTCTAACCTCTTTTTGAGTAATTGACATTTAACAAATTCTACTTCGTGAGCACCTTCCTTTTGATATTTTCGAATTTTGAAATGCCATGATTGAATAAACATATAGTTAGGTTCCTGATTGTCTGTGTCTGTTGGAAGTATGGGTGCATATGCGGTTAATAAAATATAGTAGGAACCTCCCAAAATTGCCCATCACATAACATTTGAGTTTATCTATGCATTTCTATTGTTAAAGCTTTACCAAAACTGTGTAGGTACCGTGCTAGTGGAGATCGTTTTGCAAATGATTCATTTGGTGGTTCTGACCGTTACCCTCAAAGTGGATATGGCAAGGATAGAGCCTATGACAGGTATGGCAGTGCAAGAAGTAATGATAGGTACGGAAGTGGAATGCCAGCACGAGACCAAGGAAGGAGTTATAGGGGCCGACATGGTCCCTATGACCGTCCACCCAGGGGCGGTCGTCCATCTTCATTCGATCGGTATTGATTGCTTCTTACTGGTGTATCAATCAGATGCTGAAACCTAGATGCTACACTAGGGACGTAGTATTTTTCCGGGTTTGGTGTAGATGATTCCGTGAACATCTAGTTCCGTACATTTCAGTATTTGCTAGTGTTATTATTCTACTCTATTCAGAGCTTTTATATCCTAGTGGATGCATTTCTCCGTTGTGTTTGAAGGTGAGGAAGGTGCCGTGTTCAAGGCGGCTAATTGCATAAATACGAGAATTGCATTTAAAAAAAAAAAAAGAATGCTAGTAAGGTTTGTGGAAGGACAAATTTATGCATTTCTTTTCTTCAAATTTGTAGAATTAGGCACGTTTTCTCTGGGTTGCACAAATTCTGAAAAATGAGTTATTTTTGTTTAGTGAATAGTAAAACATGTTATAAATTTTACATTATATATTAATATGGTGTTAATTTATTGATATATTGCATGGTGCGTGATTTATGCTCTAGAGTCACCGTGCTGGGGATACCTTGCCTTGTCCTTACCGTTGTCTTTGGGGGGACCCGAACTCATCTCTATCCCTAATATTTGTAAATGCAAACAAGACAGTCAACACACATAAGCACGACATCAAAAGAGAGAATAATAAAAGCACTTGGGTTAATTGGTCTCGTTCTATGACCTTATAAATATTTGTTATATATATCTCTTCGTATAAAAAATATATACAAATTTTTTTATACTAAGAGATATATATAATAGGTTGTTGCCAAAACTGAAGAAGTGGGAGGGGGGAGGCGAAGAGGAAGTGGGAGGTGTAATTAGGGTTAGGGTTGTTTTAATTGAGGTAAGGGTAATTTGGTTTTTTCCTACCCAAATTGTATTTCCAATTTAGTACTTTGGTAGTCTTTTGAAATTAGGGGTAACGAGGATACTATTTTGGAAATTTCTTCGTATCTTAGTATTTGTCATTTTTCCTACTAAATATTTATACATGTATCGGTTATATATATATATATCAATGTTAGTTACATTTTTTTTAGTAAAATAATGTAACCTTATATTTTTTTCTAAATTATAGAGACTTTTCTTTTATTTTGTAAATCTATACAAATCTCCCTTGAATTGAAAGTTATGTTACACATATCTCCTCTTTATTTTTAATATTATATTTCCATTCATTTAACAGTTAATAAATCATTAACTTGTCAAATTTAACATTTTTCTTTAACAAAATATCCCTATTTAACATAAATATTTATTTAGGAATGTTTCTAACACATTTTTTTTAACTTTTTAATTTTCAACCAAAATGAGTTCTATATTAATTATTTAAATTTATTTAATAAATATTTTAGATTTTAATGTCAAATCAATAAAAAATATTATCATATTTTTATATAAATATTTTAAATTTATTTAATTTTTTTGGAAAGAAATTAGTGATTTTAGTAATTTAAGTTATTTTAGTATAAATTTTAATCGATAAAAAAGATATGGTAGAATCTTTAGCAGAATATTTTCAATAGTGTTAAAAACTGGACTTAAGTTAATGCTTTTGAAAATAAAGGGGAGGTCATTGCAATTTCAACACTAGTGAAGAGAAGTCAATTTATTTCACTTTTTTTTTTTTATATATATTCAATGTTAGCTACAATTTTATTTGAGAGACAAATTTTAAATGGACATATTAAATGTTAATCTTAATAGTAAACATATACACATTTGATGTTCAAGAAATTTTTTTATTATGTTAAAGGATAATGTATTCTACTAACAATGTCTACCATATTTGGCAAATAATTGAGTTCATTAATTATGTTGTCTAGAGTCTAATTAATAGCTATATATATGAAAAAAGTCTTGTTAGAAAAAATAAAATTTATTTCCATAATATTTACACCTTGAATGAATTACTCTTCAATAATCTCTACACCTCAAATGAATTACTCTTTAACCTTTGGTTGGGGACACCCATGGTGCACACCAAAAGGATAACGAATTGTATATATTCTTAAATGTTTTTAATTATTATATATAAAATGGTAAAAATATAACAATGCATGGTTCTAGGTATTTATTTGATTATTCTTAATTAACTAATTAATTATTAATTACTCCTTTCAGTTTTTTTATAAGGATCTTTTATCCAATTTTACACATATTAAAAAATTTAATTAAAAGTAGTCAACTTCATTAAATTTGTCCAAAATTTCAATTGTTTTCTAAAATTACTTTCGTCCAATTGTTTTCTAAAGCCCAAGTCCTATCAAAATTGTTTGAATTAAATGAAGCTGCATCCAATGAGCATTGTATTAAAGACCAACAAATGAAATCAGTATCTACATTAATAGTGATGTTGATTATTAGACAAAGAGCATTTTTGGGTAAAATAAAATAAATTATTCAAATAATTTCAAAAGAATCTTATATTAAATACCATCAAAACATTTTAAAAATACCCATATAAAAAGAACTAGAGGGAATATGTATTGCTAGCTTGTAAGTTGATATGAAATTTTTTTTTCTTTTTGAATTCTTTTCTCATTATATACCATTTGCCATGTAATTGATATCAATGTTTTGAGAACCGGACCGGACTGGTTGGACCATTACTCGAAGAGAAGAATGGCTCAATTTTCAGGTTTAGACCGTTTCAGGAATTGGACCGGATTGGATCGTTTTGAACAAGCTTTTGAGCCGGGAACTGGAGCAGTTTTTAGAGAACCGGACGGTTTTTTAAATTATGTAAAATTTAACTTAAATTTAATTTTTTTACCAAAATTATTAATTATAAAAATTATTAGAGAGTAAAACACTATTTCCCTTTTCATTTTAAAATTACTAATTATAAAAATGAAAAATTTCATTGTATTATACTTCCTTCATCTCAAATTATAAGAGAATTTTGAGACTCTTCATTTATCCCAAAATATAAGAGATATGGATAAAATTTGTGCAGTGATTAATATTATTTTCCTTTTATACCTTGAGTAATTAAGGTTGTATTGATAATTACTAATAATTAATTAGTCTTACTCCACGCTTTTAATGTGGGCAATTCTGAAAAAAAAATTGAAATTGTAGCATAATTAATAAGTTTAACTACCAAAATTATTTTTTCCTTAATACAGATAAAGTAATTATTTGTTTCTTATAATTGGAGACGGAGAGAGTATATTCATTTTATAATATTATGGTCATATAGTATTATCATGTTAAAAGTTTTAACATTACTTTCAATGACTTAATATATATTATTACTATGTGAGTTTATTAACTTATTGTGAACTTGAACTATTTAAATTTATTTTCTTAATAATTTGATATTTTATTTATATATATTATTATATATTATTATTTTTACTTAATTATTACATCACCGGTTTGACCACCGGTTTAATTGGTTGAACCATAAAAATAGTGACTCGGTAATATTTCTGTTTCGACATCCGGTCCAATTTTTAAAACATTGATTGATATGTATAGACTTCTCTTTTCATTATTAAATAAATATTTTTCCATATATTTTATGAGTCTAAGAAATGAGTCACATTTTTAACTTATTCTAATTAAATTTGAAGAAACGAATTTTTTATGTGCTATCATTTATCCAATAACTAACTCTTGTTATTAACACTTTTTAACTTATTGCTATATTTAGAATCTAAGTGCTTGTTTAGATTAAAGTTGAAAAAATGATTTTAGATAGAAGTGATTTTAAAAATTAATTTTGATTAAAAGTAATTTTAATTGATCGTGATTTCTATTTGGAAACATTTTTTCTAAAAAATGATTTTGAGATAATTGATTTTGTTTAGATATTGTTATCAAAATCACTTTTGAATGTAAAATATTTGGAATTAAATTATTTTTGGGAAAAACCTTTTTAATTAAAATAATTAAAAATTGGCAAACATGATTGTCTCATCAAATAAGCAAGGACATTTCGATTCTATAAAAATATGGTATAACCATAAAATCCTGGTATACCATGATTTTCTAACACTTACCCAAAAAGTATATTAATACTACAAACGTAATTATAGCGGCACAAAAGCACTTTTTAGGGCTTCCACCGCTTATCCAAACAGATGAAAGCATTTTATAAAGTATATATATAAACATAAATGGATAAAAGCACTTGATATATACTTAAATATCTTAAAGCCCTAACCCTATGGAAGAGACGAATGAGATTTCAACTTTTTTCTGTAAATAGAAATGCTTAGAGTTGTTCATCATGTTTGATGGTCTAGTCTCAGTCATTCAATTCGAGCTTATGCTAAATTGAAAGGGGAAAGAAAAGAAAAAGGAGTGTACTAGGTTGGGCTCCACACTGGGTTAAGCTATTGACAAGTCTGGCCTAATATATATTATTTTTATTATATTTAATTTTTTATGAATATTGGTTGATTTTATAGAATTATTTTCATGATATGACTCATCTAATAAATTAATTATGATTATCATGAAGGTTAAAATTTAAATTGATTTCTCATATTAATATTATATATGTTAAATCAGAAGTTTTAATAATTTCAAACAATTAGAGTTTGGAAAAGAGAATATTAAAGAAGTATCAAATAACAAAGTGAAGAAATTCAAATGATAATATGTAAACATTTGGTTGTTAGGATTTATCACTATGTACACTGGGTAAAAAGCTTTGATTCTCACTCATTTTTGTTGTCACAGCATTTAAACAAGTGATTTCATAGTTATTCTATGTTAGTATTGTAAGGTTTAGTATAACATAAGTTTTGATGATGATAAATATAGAATAATAAAGAACAAATGCATCATATGTATATAATGTTCCTTAAAAAAGTAAAATCTAAATTAGTATATATTTAATTATGGTTATAATGTATATATCATGCTATGTACAAATATATCCACTATACTTTTACAATAAATAACATAAGTTGGATATATAAACTGGACTAACTACTTGATTTGTAAGTATAATATATTAAATGTAGGTTGGTCCAAGTAAGTAAAGTGAGCATTGAAATACAGAAATAGAAATCAATATCATGTCTCACTCAAGAAAGAAGAAAAGAATGGATGCTTAAAAAATGGAAGATCAAAAGGGAGTATGCCAAAAAGGAAATGATCAAGTGGAAGTAGAATTCAACATTTAAAGACCTAGTCACTAGGTATATTTTGTTTTTACTTAGGTCTTGAGGTGGAATTAATCTTTGAAAATTACTTAATCTTGTTACTATATATTTTAAATGAGTTAGATTAAGTAAATATGATGTTAGCATATGTTAGATTTGAAAAACTCTGACTGATAGATAAATTTTGAGAAGTTAAACTTCATATGCTTTGTGAAAATACGAATTTGCTGACTGAAATTTGAAGTTATAGAGATATCACCTCTGACGGACGAATTTCAAGTGTTGAAATTCGAATTTCAAGTCAAGCATAGTTAGTAAAATGTGTAAAATTCATCTGAAGTTATGACAAAGTTCGTCTGATAATTAAGCACTAAAAGAGTTCAAAAACATTCCCTCTGATAGAAGGATTTTGGATTTTGAAATTCAAACTTTAGAA
This sequence comes from Adenanthera pavonina, assembly GCA_026686845.1. NCBI lineage: Eukaryota > Viridiplantae > Streptophyta > Magnoliopsida > Fabales > Fabaceae > Adenanthera > Adenanthera pavonina. Next base: position 41,832,548 of record JAIVEN010000001.1, on the reverse strand, counting down.
TAAAACTCAATGATTTACAATTGTATTTAATTAACTTAAAAAGTTTTGAGTATCAAAGTAGCATATCCTTACTTTTAAACATAGTGAAACTGGTTTTTAAGAATATAGAGTTTGACCTTTGATTAGTTTTTTTAATACATATCTCAAAATACATATGACTTTGATGTAAACCTTATTTCATATGAAACTAGACTTAATAAGCTTTTCAAATAAGGTTATTGCACTGAAAATAAAAGTCATATGAAAAAGTTATGGTCATTTAAAGTTGAGTAGTGAGATATGAATTTTCGGTTTTAACCTCCTATTATTATTTTGATCATATCTCACAGAATACGTTTGTTTTTAAAGTGAAATTATTGAATTTAAAAGTATACATTGAGAGCTTTCCAACCATAGGTCATTTGCTTAATTTGGAGTTAAATGAGAGAGTTATAGCTTCTACAAAATTGTTTATAATGCAAAGTTCGAAGTTATGGAGATTCTGCCATTGATAGACGAATTTCGAGCCTCCGAAATTCAAATTTCGAAGAGAACCTTTGTGTCATGTTGAGTTTGCCACTAATAGATGAATTTTGACTTCTGAAATTCGAACTTCAAGTCTAATAGATGAATTTTGGCTTTCAAAATTTGAATTTCAAAACTCCAGAATTTGAAAATACTTCTGGAATAGCCAGCAGACGTATTTCCATATCTAAAATTTGAACTTCAAGTCTAACAGACAAATTTTGAATCCCCAGAATGTGAAAATATTTTTAGAATAGCAAACAAACGAATTTCCACATCCAAAATTTAAATTTTGAATGAAGAAATTGTGCCATATTGAGTTGCTCACTGACAGACAAATTTTGGGTATCAAAATTCGAACTTTGAAGGCACTGTAGTAATATGGAACAACTGTTCACACTTACTAGAAAAACCTTAAACTTGAAAATTCGTATGTTTCAACATAGAAATATTTGTCAAAGATAAAAAATTCGAATTTTGCTTTAGAACAGACAAATTTCGAAGTTCAACGTTAAAGTCTTTTACTTATGATCTCTGCGAAATTCATCTGTTGACACTCAAAATTCGAATTTCAGAGTGCCAATGCATTAAATGTGGTTGGTGAACAACTAGTTTTACAGAGTAATCTTTGGGTAACATCTCTAACAGCTAGATCTTGTGTCTAACATCTAGTTACACCATAAATTTATAAATAGAACATCATTTGAACTTATGAGTAACAATGTTAAGAGAGTTTTATGCGAAAATGTTGCAACAATTTGTAAAATCTTTCTATCTCAGCATTGGTTGAAAAACCCACCTCAATAGAGTGAACTTTCAATGTATTATCTACTCTTCAAGAGAGTTTTCATTCTTAAATATTTCTTTCTACATATTATGGGTAGAATCTTAGTGTGGGGAAATACTAAGGGATTTACATATCTTGTGAGGGTGTGGGGAGAGTGGCTTTACAAGTGCCAAGTAACTTTTAGGTCTAAGAATCTGTGGTTATTAGATGAAAATATCAATAAAGTTTTAGAAATTCTTGGACAAGAAGGATTCAAGATTGATATCTCCACCTCCAAATACATGGATAAGGACCATGATGCAGATGAGGAAGGTGGGGAATATCTGAATTATAAGAAAAGCACAATTTTGGATGCTCTCTTCAGAAAGCGTGTGAATAGGTCTCCTCTGAAAATTGTGAAGCCCTCTGACCTTAGTGTATAAGTGAGAGTTTTACACTATATAATGTCAAGGATTATCTTTAACAAGGGAGGAAGCTTCAATTTGATCACCAGGGTTGAGACTCATGTAATAATAGCCTTAATTCACAAAAAAGAGCTCAACCTGGGTAATATAATCTTTTAGAGGATGATCAAGGCAAGAGATTAAAGAAAAGATTCAACCTTGCCCTATGCCTCCATCATCACCAAGCTCCTTAAAATTTCCAAAATACAGCATCTGGAGAAAAGTAAAGGGAGTTCAAAGAAGAAGAGCTGATGAATGGGGATAGAAAGAAAGAAGGTAGATGGATTGGGAAAGGGGCTGGTAAATCTAAGGATTTATTTTATGATGGGGAAAAGTCACAACAGTAAGAGGCTACATCTGAGGTTGCCGCAACTATCCAACCTAAACCATAGCCAACCCAACCTTAACTTATCTAGTAACCTAAAACTTTCATTCCAACCACTATGGCCACTCTTAACACCATACTCGAACTTTTTGATTGCCTATCAGAGATGATGAATAGTATGAGTGAGGAACAGAATGCTAAGTTTACACATCTGCAAACATAAATAACTGAACTAGGAAGAATGTCAAGATAATTGCTGATGTGTATAAAGATATCTGCAATTCTATTCCAACCATATCAGCACATCCTTAGACAAGTACCTTTGAACCCATCAAATCTGTCTCTCCTCAAGTCCCAAGCCCTTTTGAGATAGACTTTCCTGATGCTGCTGCTACTGCTATTGCTATTGTTGCTGCTACTGCTACCCCTCAGGCCTCTATCAATGAAACCAGTCCTGGTTCATCTCTGGACTATGCCATGGAGGAAAAAGTCACTCAGGTAGAAAGCTCTCATGAGCCAATGATGGAGGATATTGCTCAAGAATTAATTCTGTTATCACAAAAGATTGAGCAAATGGAGAAGTTTGTTGCAGATCCCACCACTGCACCAATTATTCAAGTTGCTCTAAATGAGGAAAGAGGCACCGTGCCTTATATGGACTTTGCTGTTGTTGTACATAATGCTATAGTGCAAGCACAAAAGCAAAGGTTAGATGAAATATTTCCTCCACCTACTCCTCAACCTCTATCCTTTAGATATGGCCTCTCAGTGGAAAAACGAACTAGGCTAGCCAACATTTGAAGGGAGGTTCAAGAATTGACTTTAGATGCTGATGATCTTCCTCAAATACCTCCTTCTATACCATTTATACCAGTTCCTCTTCAAGTCATTCCTATGTCGTAAATATCTCCTCTTTATGTACAAGCTTCTGCATCTGATGATGCCAAAAAGGAGGAGAAGAAGGTTGGGCAAACTGGAGAATCAATAGTTGGACATACTAAATCTAGACAATCTGAAGCTGCTGGGCAAGCTACAAAACCTTAGGACTTAGATCTTAGGATTTTGTATTTGTAATTTCGTCTCTGTTGAATCTTGAATCTGTATACTTGTTTTGAATTTGGTTGAATTTGATTGAATATCTGTACTGAACTTATGAATCAATGCAACTTGTTCTCATACTTCCTTTTCTATTTTTCTATAGTTTCAGCTCTGATACATGTGCTATATTTATATTCAAATTTTAATGTATATGCTGAGGGAGAACTCTTAGAAGCAAACCCAAATACTAATCTAGTTTGCAAATTGTTTTGTCATCATAAAAAATGGGGAGAATGTTGAATCAGAAGTTTTGATGATTTCAAATAACTAGAGTTTGGAAAGGAGAATATCAAAGGAGTATCAAATGACAAAGTGAAGAAATCCAATGAAGAATGTGTAAAGATTTACTTGTTAGGATTTCTTACTGTGTACACTGGATAAAAAGCTTTAATTTTCACTTATTTTTGTTGCCACAACATTTAAATAAGCGATTTCACAATTATCCTTTGCTAGCATATGTTAAATTTGAAAAATACTGATTAACAGATGAATTTAGCTTTGACTCATGTGTATTTTGCGTAAAATTCAAACTTTGTTTGGTGAAATTTGAATATGCAGAGGTTTATCTCTAACAGACAAATTTTAGTTATGAAATTCGAATTTCAGGTTAATCATTGTTAGTGAATATGTGCAAAATTCATATGAAACTTAGTTAAAATTCGAATGTTGGTGAAATTTAAAGAGAATTCAGTGTCACCACCCTCTCTAACAGACGAACTTTGAACTTTAAAATTTGAATTTTGAATAAAGAACTTGTGAATCTCGTTAGAACATATTTATGACAAACAAATTTTGTAATTCAACATTTGAATTTCACAAAGAACTTTTATGTCATATTGAATAAGTTTCTGATTGACGAATTTCAGCTTTTAAAATTCAAATTTTGAGTAAACTGTGAAAACATGAGACAACTGTTCAAACTCAATAGATGCACTTCTAATATGAAAATTCGTATATTTTAACATGAGATATTTTTAACAAACTCAAAATTCGAATGTCATACTTGAACAGACAAATGTTGAATTTTAATGTTGAAATCCTTAACCTTTTGTTCTTGCAAAATTCATTTGTTGTACCCAAAATTTGAATTTTTGCATGTCAGACGTATTAAATGCGGTTGGTGAATGACTATTTTTACAGAGTATCCGTTAGTTAAAATTTCTAACGGTTAGATCCTGTGTCTAACGATTAGTTAAGTCATAAATCTATAAATAAGATTTCCTTTGAAACTATGAAAAATGAATTTGAGCTTATCTTTGCAATTACTTTGTTACATTTCTGTGTTAAAGTCTTTTATCCACAATCAATATTTACTACACTTTAACTTTCATATCCACTCTATTTTAAAGAATATTTATTCTGTATAAAAAATCTTTTTTTCATTTAAAAGAAGGATTCTTTGTGAGGGGAGTTATAAAGGGAATTGAGAAATACTTGTAAGAGTATTGAGTGTAGAGTTTAAGTGTTCTATGAACAGAGCACAAGTCTATATTGAGGTATTGCAAGGAGCCCATTGAATTTTTACAGATAGTGAAAACCTCAAGTGGTGACTTAGGGACTGGACTAGATCAAGTAGATCAAACTGAACTAGAAAAAATTTCTAAGTCCTTTCTTCCCTTATCTTGCATTTACATTCATTTTCACTGTATTCTATTTTTCTGTAAACTTTTACTTTCATTATGAACTTATATTCTTATAGAAAAATTTTGAACTTCTCAATCCATCTTCCTCTTAGAAAGTCAGCTATTCTAACAATATAAAATTAACATATAATTGTTATATATTCATAATTTTAAATAATGTTAGTTTTTACCTCAACACTATTTTTCAAGCATAAGAAGGTAATTATATTTTATTTGTTAATAAATAAAGTTATTTTTATTTTTTTAGTTGATTTCTTTTTGTATAGTGTGGAACCCAGTCTTTAGGAATAACCCGACCCAGCCTAGTAGCAGAGTGTTAGGTTATCGTGGGCTTGTCCAGGCTACAAATAAATTTCTTTTAGTTTGATGGCAGATTGATTGGACACTGGACATGGTGATGCGCAAACCCAGTAACTCGTGAACACCCCTACTTTTGTGCCTATTTAGATCAGTGTTGGAAGCTCTTAAAAAACAATGTTTTTGCGCAGTTATAACTATGTTTACAATATTAAGAGGCTTTTTGTATAGGTGTTAAAAAATCATTTTGTACTGATATTTTACTAAAGTGTTTTTGCATAAATGAAATTTCTTGCTTCTTCATTAAGAATCAGGTTGCGATGGATTTTTCTGAATTTGTTGATTACCTCTTAAAAGTGATTTTTGATAAACAATATTATATCTTTTTTTAGTAATTATACTTCTAAAGATGATTTTAATAAAAAATATTCAAAATCAATCAATTATTTTAAAATTACATTTTAGAAAAAAAATTTCTAAACAAAAACCATGATCAACTAAATTCACTTCTAGTCGAAATCAATTTTCAAAATTACTTCCATCTAAAATCACGCCTCTAAAAAGTAAACCTAAAAACTTCTTTGAATTTTATTTCCATTTTATATAATTTAAATAGATAATTTCAAAACAATAAATTAAGATTCTTGTTTGGCCTATGAATCATCAATATATTAAAATAAAATTATAAAATAGAATCTACTGTCATTATAGGTTTACTATTCTTCTCCTATATGGACCACTTTGATTTTTTTTTCTTTTTTAAAATATTATGTGTATCCATATTTAAATCTGTTGTATTGTGCGCATAATATTCTGTATTATATATATAATAGAATTATTGTATACAAGAATGGCGTCCATTATTATTTTTCAATTTGTATGTCATCTATCTTGGGGAAAAAAAAGTTTAACTTCCACGTAAGGGACAATGCTATAGTTAAGGTAAGTAATTAATAGTAGATACTTAACCATCAGCAAACCAGATCAATCTATCCTTTGGTTGGTTGGGTGTGTGGTCGCATGGTATTTGAAATTCTTTTAAAATTATTTGAATTTCAAAGAGTAAAAATAATTATTTAAAAGACAAAATTAATCAATAATCCCATCAGTGACAATGTTCATTCATTTTTTTTTACCTGAACAATGTTCATCCATTTTATTTTTATATAATATATTAATTTTAAATTTAATTTTAATTATCATATAACTATAAATTATTAATAAATTCTCATTTATCATTATCATCAAGTGGTTAAGAAATGTTTTCTCAAACTAATTAATCATTTACTTAATCAATTAATCACCCGAGGGTATATATGTAATTAAAATCACTTAGATCAATTAAAATTTTACCTACTGATGAAACACATATGTTACTAAGAATTTCAATTTAATGATATTTGAGAGATAAATATTTGAATAATTTTTAAAATCAAGAAAATAAATTATAAAAAAATAAAATTAATTGATCAAATTAAAATGAGATGAATTTAAGAGGGTAACAATAACCGTAAAGTCAACAAGTTAAGAAAAAAAATTAAATTAAATTCAAATAAAATAAAGGATATAGCCGTCCGATTATGGTCAAAAGTCAAAACTTCTAATTTTAGCTAATTTGTAGCCACTTATCAAGGAGTGCTACAGATTGATGCTTTTCGGCTCCGTAAAGTAATAGACATTGTCAGTGTCAGTATTAAATTTAAACAATAGTTATTATTTAGGGAAGATGTTGATTCTTGCTTGCATTAACCATTCTAGAATACATTATTATACTCAATTATTGGAAAATACCCCTAACTATTCTCTTATACAAAAAATAAAATAACATATTTCACGTATTAATTCAAGAGTCGATTAAGCTTTAAAATAAAGGTACAGTTATATCAATCATTGATTATATTTTATAGTTTAAAATATATAAAAGCTAGTCATCTTCAACAATCATATACGTGCGCATGAATCAGGGGCGGACACAGCTTCAAGATTGTAGGGGGGCAATTTTTAAAAATAATATATATTTTATATTATTAATTTAATTTTTAATATTTATCATAATTAATTTTTTAGAATAACTGTAGAATTTAAAAAAAATTATGAAAAGATAAATTATGTATAATTATATAATATTTTTAGAAAATTAAATATATATACATATATATACACATAAAGTGAAACCATATATCTAATATATTAATTTTATGAAAAAAAATTATAAAAAATATATTAAAAGTTTATATTTGTAATACATTTACATATTACTTGTATATTGATGATTTTAACAAAAAATTAGGATAAATCATCAAACTTCATAAAAATAAGTTAATATATAGATATTTTAAAAATTATATGTTTAACGTACTAAAGAACTCTTAATTAATATTGTATGTAAATTAAATAACAAATTAAATATATATTTATGCAAATATATTTTTATGATAACTAAATCTAAACATTTTTATAAAAAAAAAAGATTAACTGATAAAAAAATATTGAGTATCATTTTTTTTATCAAAAGTTAATATTAGTCAATAACAAATATATTTTAATAAAATAATTAAATATATATTTTATTTCATTTTAAATATATACTATTTATTAATTATATGTGTGCAATTTATATTATATTATATATGCGTGTGTGTGTGTGTGTGTGAGAGAGAGTGAATGAATATATAACGTGTGCGTGTGAATACATACGTGGGGGAGGGGGCAGGAGGGGTCAAATGTGTCATGCTGTGCGTGTATATATTATATTATTTTGCATGTGTGTGTAATGTATAATATATTTATATAAACATATACATATATAAGGGATGGGACCAGTGGCTGAGGGGGGCCACAGCCCCTCCCAGCTTCTATGTGTGTCCGCCCCTGGCATGAATCATTGATTTCACTAATATATATATATATATATATATATTTGTGTGTGTGGATGGTAACATTTCTAATAGAAGAAGAAATTTCTTATGATCAATATATCAATATATATATATCCAATATATATACTATGATTTAATTTTAGTAAGCTACACTTTTTATTAGTCATAAATAATATGACTTACCTCAAAGACCCAGTTCGGTGATACTAAAATGCAAAAAGTCAATAGCAACACTATCATGGATTGAAATTTACAATGTCCAAAACTTTATCCAAAAGATAAAAAAGAGCATCTAGAAGCACACTAATTATGATCGTAGTTGACAGTAATACTGGGTTGATTTAACAAACGTTAAAGGAAAAAATATCAGAGTTGAGTTATAAATATTTAATTGATGAATAATTAATAATAAGACAACGAAAAAATTCGCGAGGTTACCATGTTTTGGTCACAGCTTATATGGCAGTGTGAGTATTTGAGATAATTACGAAACCAAAAATTATTTATTTTTAAAAAATATGAAGAATATTAATCCAATTTTGTACGTGTATCTATTTGTATGTTGGCATACGAAAATTTGATTGGGTTTGATTTTAGGTAAAAATTAAATTAAACTAAACCAATCAATTTGACAAATTTTAAAATCTATTCGGTTTTCTTTTAAATCAATTTGAGTTTGGTTTAGTTGAGTTTGAATCATATTAAAATGAATTTGTTTTCTAAAAAAAAATAGTATTATTTTTCAAAAAATTAAGTTAAATTAGTACCATATAGATACTTTATAAATACAAATGATATCTAAATAATTTATTAAAATATTAATATTTTATGTAAAAAAATTTTGAATATTTTTTTCACTTGATTATTTATAACAACACATTAATTTATATTCCTTCTCCTTATCTAATAAATATCTTATAATCTTATTTATAAGCTTATGATTTAACAGACATATATTAATGAGTATAATATACTCCCTATAATTCAAAATATAAGTCCTTTCTCAAAAAAATTTTTTGTCCAAAATATAAGTCCCATTTGATAATTTATAGGATATTAAATGTTCTTTTTCGTATTTTGTCTTTATCTACAATTAAATATGAAAGACATAGCAAATTTTAAATACAATGCATTAAATAGGGTTACTATTGAAAAATAATGTATTTTTTTATAGATTTAATGAGTAAAAATACCTTTTTTGATTCCCATATTTTGGATTAGATGAAGTATATATAAAATATATTAAATAAAGAAAACAAAATCTACTAGATAAATATATTATAATTATATAAAAAAAGTATTAATAGGTTTAGTTCAGATTTGAAATGTTTAAAACTGAACCAAACTAAAGCAATTCAGTTTCAAAAGTAAAAAGCTGAAATAGACCTCATTTAATTTTGATTTGAATCGGTTCATGTTAGTTTAATTAGTTTAGATCAATTTTAAATATCCTTACGAAAGCACAATAAAAATTTGCAAAGGTATATTTGGTTTCACTTTGTAGAAAGAGACAAAAAGTCGTGACTTTGAAATGTAGGTTTTAGTTATTCCATAATCCCATAACACCTCCAGTCTCAAATATAAATATTTTTTAATTACTTTATAGATATTAAATATTATATCTTTCTAATAACAAATTTAATAATCTAATATTTCTTTTGTTGTCTAATTAATGAAGCACTTTTATTGAAAAAAATTATTTAATAATAACTTATATTTTGGATACTGAAAACTCTTCCCTAAGTGACTTATATTTGATATTAGAGGGAGTCATTTATTTTATTGCCAACTAAATCCCTGATTCCATATATTGAATCCATTGCATATGAAGGGTTACATAATTATAGTTGGCCAAGTAAGTGTCAAAACCCTCACTGGGGAGGCCGAGAATTGCTTTTCACAACAAAATAATCTGGGGATCATAACCGGTTAAAATTACTAAAATGTGATATTTCAAATTTATCCCCTCATTAAATAAAAAAAGTCACCTTGATATTCACTCATTAATTTTATGGCAATGATCATTAAAACTTTAGTTCTATATTAGATCACTTTATTTATATTTAATTTAATCATATAATTAAGAAATGCTTAATTTAACTTGTAGGAGTTTATGCTAATTAAAGTATAGACTGGTCAAAGTCCAATATGACTTCTAAGTGGTTGGACTATAAAAATTATATAGTGATCATATTTTATTCAATATGCTTATATATGTAGCCCCAAATTAAATCTTATCAACGCTCTGATCTAATGATATTTTGTATTAAAATAAATAAATAAGTAAATTTCATAAAAAAAAAAATAAAGAAATTTTATTCCAATGTGAAATATTTAAGAATCAATAGGATAACAAGTATTCGCCTTAAAATTTTTTGCACTACCACACGGGACCCACTTAGTTATACAAAAATGGCAAAAGTCAACATCAACGCTAGCATGGATTGAAATTTACAATGTCTAAAATTCTATCCGACAGATTAAAAAAGTGCATCTAGAAGCAGACTAATTATGATCATAGTTGACTGTGATACTGGGTTCATTAGCCAAGGTTAAAGGAAACTACCATAGTTGAGTTATATATATATATAATTGATGATAAATAATTAATAATAAGACAACCAGGAATTTTGTTAAACTATCATGTTTTGGTCATATATGGCGGTGTGAGACTGAGATAATTACGAAACTAAAGATTATTTATTTTCCAAAAACATAAAGAATGGTAATGCTATTAGTATGTTGTGTGTGTGTGTATGTATGTGTTACAAAAGCACAAAAAGAATTTGCTTGTTCTTGGTGTTTGGTCACGGGGATTTCATTCAGATTCACTTTGTAGATAGAAAGAGAGACCGAAAGTCATAACTTTGAAATGTAGGAATTAGTTATTTTCTTTTTTGCCCAACAATGATTTGGTTATTTCAAAATCTATCAAATTCATATTCTAATAATTTATTGTCAACCAAATCCCTAATTTTAGGTATAGAATCCCATATTAATTTTAGAGAATTTGATAAAAAAAAAAAGCAGTACTTGCTTCGGTTACGGAACTAGTGACCTAATGTCTTGGATTGTTAATGTCAAAACTTTCACGACAAACAATCAGTGGATCACAATCCTTTAAAATTACTCCGTGTGTGTTTGGTTCATCATTTTGAAAATCAAACTAGGGTTTTTAAACTTTAATTTTCATCAAAATGTGTTTGACAATTAATAAATTGGATTTTAAAAAAAAAAAACAGATTAAATTATAATTTTTAAAAAGGAGGGATATTTACTTTTATGTTAACAAAACAACGATTTTGGAAAAGAAGGAAACACCTGCTTATATTTATTTTTAATAATTAAAATTAACTATTCCCTATGATTCTAAATATAAGGTATATTTTAGAAGTATTATTTAGTTTCAAATATAAGACACTTTAATAGTGTTGTCAATGCATTAATTATTTTTTTTTCCTTTCATGTCCTTGATTCATAATTAATAGATAGAAGATAAAAGATATCATAAATATGAGAGATAATGTAATTAATAAAAAAATAGTAGAAAATATTAAAATTTATTGACAAATTTAATGATTAAACTCTTTTTTTTAATATGTGTGAGGTAGTTGAAAGTATATTATATTTATAATCGAATGGAGTATATTATTATTATAAAGTATATATAATTCAATTAGTTATATAATATTATATGATAAAACTTATATTCTTTTTAGTAATTATATATCTAAAAATATTTTTAATTATTATAATCTAAACAAGTTTCAATTTGTCAAACTTACTTTTATAGAAATAATATACAAATATAACAAATTATAACAAATTTATTTTTATTCAAATTTTATTTTTTAAATTTTATTTATCCTAACTTACTTTTACAAACTAAAAAATAAATGGACCCTAAAATGTTGTACTTCTTCCTTTTTTTTAATCATGGACTATGACTATCCCTCTCTGGCAGCAATTACTAGTTTTTCTTGGGCACTGAGAGTAGAAGATATGCCCTCACAATTAAGCTTGCGCCATATATGGGAGTTGGAATTTCAACTCCTAACAATTTGTTTAAGGAAAAAGAGTTTCTATATCACTCACGCTTGATCTAAAATGTTATATTTTTTATTTCAACTATTCATTAAATGAGAAATGCGACTTTAAATATTTTGAATCTCCATAAAAAAAATAATTTTCAATTGGATCGGGCTTAATTCTAATGGTATCACATTCTAATTTAGCTACACGTTGAATTTATTCCAACATGAAATATTTAAGAATCAATAACATAAAATGTATTCTGCTTTAGTGATTGATCAATGATCATATCCACAAGTGTCGATGAACAGTTCCAAATAACAGATATTAAGATATATATATATAATCAAGTGCTTGAATCAATTTCCTTTGTTTATTATATATATATATAGTGTTCAGAGAGAGATGAGCTGGTGATGACAAAGTGAACCCAATAATGTTATCCCGCAAAAAAAAAAAAAGAACTCAATAATGTTAATTTCAACCTTGCAAGTCTTAATTTGGACGAAGTTATCGGAAAGTGATTTTTGGTTATTTAATTACTTAATAATAAAGTGTTAAATTTGTTCCCCCTTGTGGCCGCTACAGTGACTTTGTAGAAAAAGACAACAATCAACATACATCAGTGTTGGAAAAAATATAGTGTTGACATTGACAAGTTTTGAAGATTGCAAGCCTACTTTGTTTTATTTGCATTAGATAAATCAATACATTTATCAGCATTTTAGAAATTTATACTATTTATAAATTGCAAATAATATGATTCATTTTAAATTTCATGTTTATGCATGAATTTGAATATAATATAAATTTATAAAACTATTATTAACAAGATTCAATTTTAAAATTGGAGATACATTTAAAAACTAAAACATTAATTTGTATTTAAGTTATTTTTTTTGTTTCAATATTTATAATATATAAACATATAAATTGATTTTAAAGAGACTTTATTCAAAGAAAAAAATTATTTTTTAAAAAAATTCAAGGCAAGATACGGCAAAAAAAAAACAGAAAATATAAAGTATTAGACGCACAAGAATATTATGTGTATAAAATCTCAGTTAATATGTAATAATTAATTACGAGCAAATACTTAATTAATATAAGCATGATTAATATTAGTTTAATTTTAAAATATGTAAATTTATCAATAGTTTTTTTTTTCATTTTGAAGGTCTGAATCCCTTTCATTATAAACCTACATCCAGTAACGGATGAAGAAATAATTGTTTTGGAAGGCGAATTTTTTTCTTTAGCCAGTGATTTTTATTTCTTTGGCCCGGTGATTTTTTTCTTCTTTGGCCAAGCATGGGGGAAAAACTTCAAAATACCTTTTTCTAAACTTTAATTTCAAAACTTTTCTTCAGTATATTAAACGAAATTATTATTATTCTTTTTTCTTGGGAGGAGGGGGGACCTCGCTCCTTTTAAATTTGTCACTTTTTATATTCCACTACCTCATTCTTACTATAATAATAAAATTCAAGTGGCTTTTCTAGTAATTGGCAAAAAAAAAAGTGGCCTTTCTAGTATAGTTTATTTCTTACAAATACATGATTTTATAAATGCAATTAATTTTTTATAGACATAATTCTAACATATATTTAGGCATATTTAGTTATTATAATGATTAATGATCTCAAGACGAATTTTACAAAAGCAGAGGACCAGCGGCAAAACTCCAGGGTTAAGTAGTGAAGATTGCTATCTGAAAAATGGAAAAAAAAAAAAAGCGAAGCAATAGAGACAAAAATCAGTATACAAATGGTTTGGGGTGCATACATTTCAATGCCATATATTCTTCCTTTTTTCCCTTTTCTACATATATATATATATATATTAATTATTGACTCCATTTTTTTTTATATTTTATCACCCAGTATATTAAGATATTCTGAATTTATTACTCGCTATAAACTAATCTGGATGCTACTGTGTAGAACTTTACAATGACTAATGAGTATCGATGGGAAAATCTCTTTGAGGTCTCAATTTTTTTAATGTTGCTGCATTCCTCAAGAATTGAAACCTCGACCCCGAAAAATGCTGATCAAGCCCCTTTTCACTTGACCAAGACTCCATTTTTAGTGCATACTCCCTCCGGTCCTTTTCATAAGTCATATTCTAAAAGCTTTTTATGATCTTATATATAAATCACATTTTATAGGTTTTTAAAGTATTAATTATTTTATTTAAAAAATACCCTTATTTATGATGAGAGAAAAATAAATTATTTAAATTTATAATATTTATTAGAGGATAAAAATAAAAATTATATTATTTTAAAAATAATTTTAATAATATAATAAATTTTTTTTGATATTGATAATATAGTTGAAAATAACTCATATCACAGGGAAATGTTTGGAACGTCGGCAGCATCCAACCCATGTTAAAAACTTTATTTGGATATGTATAGCTTTTTTTAAGTCTCATTTTGTAAACTTGGGTTTGTCTCTGAATTAAAATTTAACTAACGGATTAAAAAAAATGTTTTTGGGTTCACAAACTTAAGTTTAGCACATTAAATACTCATAATTAATTTATTAAAATTACTTTTATAAAATAAAAATAAAAATATAAGTATCGTTATAATTTATTTTATTTTATTTAAATTTCGTTTTAGGTTGTTGAACTTAAATTTACAAATACGTGGATTCAATAGTCATGGTCGGAGGTGTGAACCCGAAGAATAATATTGTAAAAGTCAAAAGATCTTATCATGATTTTCAAAGTATGAGGTCATTATTGTCAGCGGCAGGGTGGGCCAGCTGTCGCCGGAAAATATCATTGTGGAATTTTCCTTGGAATATTTTTAGTCAACCTTTTCCGAAAGACCTGCCCAATTTGAAGATTCAAAATCTCCATTCTTTAATTATTGTATGTTGAAGTTAGTATTCTGGACAAAAAAAAAAACAAATAAAAAAAAGATGTTAGTCTGGAAATTTTACAAAATATATAAATGATCTAATATTATCCTAATTAAATTATTATCCCATCATAATTATATTACTCTTAATTATAAATGTTCTGAATAAAATTGAAAAATAAAATTTAATACTCTTTAAATATATTATAAATTGACTTGCATTTTAGATAAATCAAAAACTTTCTAAAATATGTTTGTAGATTTATACAGAGTTCAAAACCTCATATTATTTATTACTTATAAATAATATATCTTTTATTTTTTTAATTAATTTGTCTACAAATCATGTCATGATCTTTTCAAGTTATTCAAATGAAAAATATATATTTATTTAAAAATTTTTAATTATATATTATAACTTATCACAAAGAACTAGCTAATTAATGTTTTTTTTTGGGTTGCTTTATAGCTGGTAAAAATTATGGCTTGTTTCAAATTTCATATTATATATTGATTCTTCTAGTTTCCTTGGAAAAAATAATTATAAGTAATTATATCTTTGTTAAATTTGTTAAATAATTTTGAATGATATAAGTTTTTTTTTTCTTCTCTTCTATATTTAAACTTGATTAATTATCTTTTTTTTTGCCAAAAAATTAATTAATTATCAAAATTGAAAATACAAAGAAGGTTTTATTTAATTTAGAGACCAAGTGAGCGAATCAATATATCAACGTTGATATCAATATATGAATATATATTTATAACCCTAAGTAACTATCCACACCTCTTACATGTAGACTTTCCCGTATGTGTTTCTGTGTGTATTATTACTAATTACTAAATCTTAATAATACACATAATTAGAATTAGTACCATGTTTATAAATATAGTAATGGAAAATATAAACTAAAAGTTGGATTATATAATATAACAAAAAAAATTGAATTATATGGTAAGGTAGAAATCTGACTCATTTAATTCATCTAGCTCGCTTTAAAATAGTTAACTGAGTTTGATTGAGCCACATCTGAGTTTGACTGTGTTAGGATGGAGGACAAGTTCAAAAGCGAGTTGGCTCATTATGCATGAAAACGCAATCTCGATCGACTTTATGAGTTAACTCACGAATTTGTTTTGATTTAGTTTTTTAAATGATTTATTCAATTAACTCATTACCTTTTAAGTTGCACCACGTTTAATTATCCATTTGATCCCAATGCCTCCATGAGGTCAAAGTTGAACAAATTAATGTTGTTAGGGTTTTCATCGGCCTTTGAATGGTCCATTAACTTGTATAGTGTTATCCATGGTTGGTTTGAGGAAAGTGAGCCAATAATGGAGAGGGAAATGAGACATGTTTCGTGAGCTATGTAGGTTTGGTTGGAAGAAATGTTTTACTTTGTTGTCCAATGTCAAATCAATCTCCTTCTTATTTATAAGGCAGGGTAAACTTGCTAGCTTTGTTATGGATCCAAATTATTTCCGTACTTTCTTTCAATATCTTTCTTTTCATACTTCTCCCTCTAGTTCTTAATATAAGATCATTTTAACCGAATCACATGAATTAAAAAGGAGAGTTAAAACTAATTAACTACTTCAATTTCTCTAAAAATTTCAATATTTTTCCAAAACTATCCTTATTTAATCTTTCTCTTTTTCTCTTTGGATACATTAAATAAGGGTATTTTTTAGAAATATATAATAAATACCACCTCATATATTGTAAATAATTTTATATTTAGGATCAAGGTAAAATGTCCTATATATATAGTACCGAAGAGAGTAATATACTTGTTTTAATGTCACAATCAATGATATTTCATTATTCAAATCAAATGGATGGATTAGATTAAGCATGGAAAGAGATATACATTGAGAGAAAGTATGAAACATATCCTTCTCCTTTTGGTCCTTGGGCGAAAACATTACAGGGGCGTTTGGAAAGAAGTATTACAAAATAGTAGAACAGACAAAACATCATAAAAATCAAATCCTTTTAATATAACCAAAAAAAAAATCAGGGGATTGAATTACTTAAATGCTAAAAATCAAATTACTTAAATGTCATGTGTGTGTATATATATATATATTAATATTGAAATGTACGCAAACTAAACATCACCCAAGAAAATTCCATGCACGTGATCCTTCCAGTTGAAATTTAATGGAATTCAATATATGGAATATTTATCATGAATTAAGATGATGGTCATTGAATAAGACTTTATTTAATCTACTAAACTAGTAACGATGATTAGACATCGATAGTGCCATTATGGTTCATTACAAATTAATGGGATGATGCAATACAATTAATATATAATTGTTTTCTTTTTATATTTTGTTAATATTACGTTGGGTTTTGATTCAAGGTCTTGTGTTATTTTGTATTTGAGACGTTTCAAACACCTAATTGTGACATTATGTGCGGATCAAGGATTACATTAGTGAAAAGCAAAGCATTAAGGAATTTTTAATTAACTGATGATTGAAAAAGAATAGCTTTTTTATTTAGAAGGATATTGAATAAATTCATGAACGTACTAATTAAATTATCCGTTCTTAAACATTTTACACGTAATATAATTGCACCATCACTAATAATTAAATATACGGCTGGATTGATCCATCGAAGAATCAGTTGGTTAAAATCTTAATGGCTAAAGTTTACTTTTAATTCCTTAATTTTAAGATATGTTTCATTTTAGTTCTTTAATTTTATTTAATTTTATTATAATCAATTTAACTTCTAAAATATAGTCCAACACATTCTAATTATTAGCACCATTAAATAACTTAACTTTAAATGATAACTTAGCATATTTAAAAAATAAATAATTAATGATATTTTATAATCAAAATAATTTTAAATTCTTATAATAAATGATTATCACCTTTAAAATAAAATCTAAAATACATCATCAAAACAAATATAAAATTTTAAAATAAAACCTAACTTTAAAATAAATAATTATTTTAAAGTCTTAAAATTAAAAACTATAACTTAAAAAATAATGAAGAAAAAAGCAAAAAGCGTATTACCAAGCTTTTTTTTTTAATCTTTCACATTAACAATTAGGAAAAATAATTAGAACAAAAGACACAAGTTAACTTATATATTTATTTATTTTAAAGTTATAGTTATTAGTTTTAAGACTTTAAAATAATTATTTATTTTAAAGTTAGGCTTTATTTTAAGATTTTATAATTATCTCGGTGATATAATTTTGATTTTAATTTTAAGGTTATAATTATTTATTATATTATTGTAAAATTATTTTAATTATAATTATAAGATTTTTGGCTAATGATTATAATTATAAAATTAATAAATACAACAACAATAACATTAGTTTTATCTCATTAAGTGAGGTCGACTATATGGATCATATAATGCCAATAAACTCTATTAAACACCATCTCTTCTCATAAATCATTTATTAAGATGTTACGCCTTATAACTTCTCTTAGTGTCATTCTTGGTTTTCATCTACGTCTTTTAATAGGGCTTTAAGTTATTTGATCAACTCTCCTTACTGGCTTCTATTGTCCACTTCTTTATACATGTGCAAACACTTTAAACAATTTTTCACAATTTTCTTCTCGATAGGTGCTACTCCGATTTTTCCTTGTATACAACAATTTTATATTTTATCCATTTTTGTATGACTATATATCCATCTTAATATTCTTATCTCTGTTATTCCCATCTTATGGTTTTGTTGCCCTTTCAGAGTACAATATTTACTACCATATAGCATTGCTAGACTTATAATCGTTCGATAAAATTTTCCTTTAAACTTAGTAGGTACCTTACGGTCACAAATAACTCATGAAACTTTTCTTCACTTTAACTATCCAACTTGTATCATATGCATAACTTTCCTATCAATTTCACCATCATTCTGTAAAATCAACCACAAATACTTGAACTTTGACACTTTTGAAATGATTTGCTCTCCAATTTTTATTTCTAAATCATTTTTAACTGGCCTATAAAATTAATAAATATAAAATAATATTAATTAGTTCTCTTTTAAATATACCAAGTCATCATTTATAGTTAAATCTTTTATCGGTATTAATATTAGGAATCTTTTGACTATATTTTAAAAATTAAAGAATTATAATGAAACTAAATAAAATTAAAGAATTAAAGTGAAATATACTTCAAAGTTAAAGGACTAAAAGTAGATTTTAGCCAAACCTTAATTTTAGAAATAATATTCATCACGTCTTTGAAATATTGAATTAAATAGAAACTGTATTAAATAACATTTGGTTTTTTGGACAATAATAGTGTAAAATGACATTTCTACATATTGATAAAATTTCGATATTTATGAACATCTCCTATATTTAAAAGTTCAATTAGAAAATTTAGCGCCTGAAGAATGAAAATGTACACAAAGTGAATATGCTTTTTAACCCAAAAAAAATAAAAAGAATATACCACACGTATACATCCAAAGTGGGTGCCTAGAATGTGAAAGCAAAATGCGACAGTAATATAACTTAATATGAATATTTAGGTATGAAGTATTACATATAAGTTCAGTAATGGGCTTTGTGTATTTTGTTAGTCCTTGTAATATTCTTTTGTAAAGGCGCGCATCTATAAATTTTTTACTTTGGTATTAATATCAATATTTAATATTAAATATTAAATACAAAATTTATAGTAATTTATTCACGATTTGTGAATGGTAATTATTTTTCAAACCTATATAATGCACTTTTTCTAATTGAGACGCAACACGCACATGATATATCACTCTTGATTAATTTAATCTAGAAAATATATAGGATGGATTAAATCTGTGCAAAATTTTGTCCACTTTAAATATAATTATACATTTGAAACTTGGAAGCAACAAAGCGAGAAAATTCAAAGATCAAATTCTCATATAGTTTATTAATAATAATTTAGTATGTGTCAAAATCTTAGCTAGTGTCTAGAAACGGAAGGTCACTTTCTAGTTTTCTATGGATTTACATAATCACTTGATTCACTTCAGTTGTACCTCGTAGTTAATTGGTTGCTTCAAACATTTTATTATGTGGGCAACATTGAAAATTAATCATGTAATATTTTTACCATGAGAAGTTTCAATTTTTGTCCCCCCCTTCCACATAAAAAAAATAAAATCATGTCACAATATTTAACACTTTTTCCATGTTAACCTTAACAATATTCACATATATGTCACTTTCATAGTTCATTATGATTGGTGGAATAGAGATAATGGATTATCAGAATCATGTTAAAATGATATGTTATTCTTAAGAATTATTCTAATTAACTACACAGCTATCTCCTAGGATTATATTGACCCTTCTCAAAAGATCATAACTACATAAATAAAAACAGAGTAAGCCATAGAAAGAAACAGAGGCTTCTTGCTATAAGGAAAAACAATTGGGTTGATGGTCATAGTTTGGAAGAGAGATCACCTTTTCTCTATATAGCTGCCTCATAATATGGATAATTATGACAGTCATGATGTAATGAATTGAAAGTTTTGAAATTTTAATTCCATTAATCTTATGCTCTCCTGTCTATAAGATGTTTTCAATATTTCATGTATTTTAAAGACATTTTACTACATCCTTAAATTTATCAAAAAAAAAAAAAGCAAAAGATTCCACTTTTACCCCATATATATTCCACTATTTTTTATTACTTTAACATAAGTTACAACACTAGTTATTTAATGAATAAGAAGACTAAAAGATAAATCAATACATGATATCTGATATTATACATAAAAAAAATTCTCAAAACACCTTATAACATGAATTAGAGAGAGTAATAATTTGGTGGTTTTAAAAATTATTTTTATTAAAATATAATCAAACTAAAATAACTCATTTTAAAAATATACTAATTTATATGCACATATATGTAACAAGTATTAATTTGCTCGCATACTTTTTTATTAAAAAAAACTTTAAAAGCATATTTAATTATGGAAAACGCGTCATAACAAAAGGAAATGGGACTTTTCAGTTAGTCTCCAATGAAAATAAAGGTCCGTTTGGTTTTTCATTTTGTAAAATTAAGTTAAGATAAATGAAGTTTGTAAAAATGAAGTTTAGATAAAGTAAATTTGTTGGAAGTTGTTATGTTTGGATATTCTTTTTATAAAAGTAAATTTGACAAAAAATCTGTTTGGATGATAGGGATTAAAAGTACTTTTAGATATATAATATAGAGTAAATTTGTTTCTCCTTTTTCAAAACCCACGTTTTATTAAAGAAAAAGTAATTTTTCCCCTCCTTTTCTAAAACCACAGTTTAACCCATTTTTCATTTTTCAAAAAGTCAGTTTGTGTTTCATGTTTGACCAAACACATCTTTTAAAAAACCATAGTTAAAAATCATAATTATGTTTACAAAACAATGAACCAAACATGCACTAAATGAGTCATCGCCAAAAGTAGCTACCTGCACCTCTATCATAATGATTCCGTAGCATACATTTATTGCTACTGAATAAATTATATCGTCAACATATATCATATATATATATATATATTGTCTATTTCATATTATAAAATATTTTATATTAATTATATATATTTAAAAAATTAATTATTTAACTGAAATTAATATAAAAAATATTTATATTTACTATTTTACCCTTATTAAATGTTTCATTCTATTATTATTATTATAGGGTTATAAATAAAGGGAGATAAAATATTAAAAATAGGGATAAAATAAAAAGAAAAATATCCAATACCCTATATTTTGGACCAAAAACTTATCATATAAAATGTCTTATAATATAGACCGGAAGAAATAACATTTATCCTTTCATCTTTATTACTCAGTAAAAAATACTTTTAAGTGTCCGTTTGATTTATCTTTTTGTAAAAGTATTTTTAGAATAACCACAGTTTACAAAAATAAAATTTGGATAAAAGTAGAGAAATTTATTAAAAACCTATTTAGATAAAAAAGGAGAAAATGATTGTTAGAAACCATAGTTTGGTTTGCAACGGACCCTAAAATATCACATTTTTAATTGTCACCGAAAGTCCTCTACAAATATAAAACCTTCTTTCTCCTTTAAGTTATATCACTGAAACTTTCTTAACACATAATCAATAAATTTTGAAATTACTCACCTTATTTATTGTGACGACAAACATAATAACCAAAATCTTTCTGCTCGAATAAATCGATATCTCATATGATATTGATCTCAACATATATAAATGAGATTGTGTAAAACTAATCCTAAGGGTTGGATTTTCAATCCCTGCATTAATTTTTCACCCTTGTTTTTTAGTCTTTGAAGTGTTAACTCGATGAACATGAACTTACCATCAATATATGCTTAGTTCTTTTGATAAGACAAATTTTTTGTGATGATAAATTTGTAATTGTGTTTAAATAATCATTGCTTAATTTAAGCTAGTTTACAGAAACCCAAGCCCAATTTCTTTTTTAACAAAGTATGCAAAGTTTGATCTTACACTCTTTCCTGGGTGAGCACCAAGACATCTCCTAAATGACAATTAAAGATCCATTCTTTTAAAAAATAGAAATCACCCAAATGAGTTTTATTTCTTTCAATAATACATATTTTATATACATGATTATGGATCAAACTTATGATAACATGCTTAAAGGATTTTATACTATTTTTATACTTGTTTAATGTCATAAACCAAACGCAAATAATTTGTTTATTTATTTGAGCTAGTTGAGAGCATAGAAATCAGTATCAATGTCTTAAACATCCACTTGATCATCAAACTGAAATAATGAGTAATATAAAATTGGGGAGTAGTGTGTGTGTATATATATTTTACTATTCACTTGATGAATGTACGTATAGTAAAATAATGTTTATAAAAAAATATGTACAGTAAAATAATATTTAATATATATTAAAATAAATTAAAATATTCAGGTTAACTAATCCAATGCCGTTGGGGAAAAAATACTACTTCAATGCCAACCTACTTTATTTTTGAGTTTAACTAGTTTTTCAAAGTAAATTTTGAGAATGAGTTAAAACTTCAACTAATATTTAAGGCACTGTCTTTGCATTATTTATAGTAGTTATTATTAGCTACCATGTACGTGCCTATTAGATATGAATTAACAAGATCAATGCTTAATATTTAATTTGGCTTTAATTATTCAATACTCCCTCCACTCATGTTTATAAAGGTATTTTAATTAAATTGTAGGAATTAAGGTAAGTAATTAAAATTAGTAAAAGTATCAATTTTATAAAAAGTTACCATAATATATCTAAAATTCCCTTAATAAAAATATTAATTTTTACTTCCTCTGGTCCAAAATACTATAAGATTTCTTCTAGAATATTTTCTTTGTCCATAATATAATTAAGGTATCATGAATGACCACTCTTGTAATTTTTAGCTTGAAGTTATGGAAATGAGTGGAGCAAACTTTAATTAATAAGTTTACAAATGAGATGTTGGGCTTTTTTCAAAAAAGTTTAACAATATAACAAACTTTCTTTTAAGATATTTGAGGTAATTATAAATATCTTATATTTTAGATGAGAATGAGTATTCCGTGTTAATGCTTGGAGAGAGAGAAAGTTGAGACTGTAAGGCATTTAAGAAAATTATAAATTAATGCTTTATTAAATTTTATAAAAACTCTTATATTAAGGATCGTAAAGATATTTTATAAGCATCTTATATTAAGAACTGGGAGAAATATTATTTTGACAAGTTATAAATGATCTTATGAGCAATTTGATTTTGTAATTGACAATTTGAATTAGTTTAAACTCGAAAAGAAAAATTCGAACAGCTTTACAAAGTATAATTGTGCATTTATAATTTATGATTGTGATTTAAATTAATGAAAACATTTTACGATTATGATTTAAATTGATAAAACGTTATGTTATTCTATATATATATATATATATGATAAATTACTGTCATTCTTGCCACTTTGGTTCAATGTTTACCCAACTTGCACTACAATATTTTTGCCCTACGACAACAATTAATTTCGTAACAAATATAAAAGTTTTGTCTAAAATATGACTAGGCAACCATTTTCTTAGTGTAATATTAATTTTAACTTTAAAGAATGAATATTGAGTTAACGCTTGAAAACTTTTGCTTAAAGTAAAATAGGCAACAATTTTTTACCTATTATCTTCTATTATTAAAATAGATAACATACAATATTCTTTACCTAAAAGTTTTTTATTTAAGCAATGTGAGTAAACTATTGACTAGTATCAATGTGAACGATTTACCCAATAGGCAACAAGTACTATTTGTTGTTTATTTAAACAATACTAGATAATAGGTACAAAACCGTTGCCTATATTACTTTAAGGAACAATTTTTAATTATTACTCAATATTTGTTATTTAAAGTTAAGGTTAATAGTTACACAAAAAAAAAAACAGTTGTTTATTTATATCTTACGTAACACTTTTATACCTATTACAAAATTAACTCTTATAATAGGTTACAATTATTGTGGCAAAATGGTAGATGGATTTATTTTCTTTAATGATGTATCAAGTTTGATCTCATTGTATTATTTTAGGAAGAAATATTTTCCTCAAATATTCAATTATATAATATATATTTATTAAATATTACCATAAACTAACATGTAGGACACTTGGGAGGTATGATTATTGAACATTTAAGCATAAAGGAGGTCATGAGTTTGAAACATGATATGACCAGGATATAATGTGATAATGGATTATTTTGTGTACTGATCATAAACTAATGCTTAAAAACTGTTATCTATAGTTATTGACAATAGTTTTTTACTCTATGACTTAATTATTGCCGTATGCAAAAAAATGTTGTGGTGTTGCAATTACAATGGCATAGGCTCTAGCGCTGGTGTCTATTCGTTTCCTCCATAAATCTCAACCCTCCATATTATATGATAAGTAAGTTATAAATTATAAAAGACCTTAAGCTATAAATTATAAATGAGCTTGTAGAGGTAACAATGATTTTGTAAATGACAATTTGAATTAGTTTAAATTCCTTTTTTTTTTATAGCAGAACTAGTTTATATTCTAATACCTATAAACAATTACAAAGTAACGACCCAAACCATATATAATTCTTGTGATTTAAATTAATAAAAATCTTTTATGATTGTGATTTAAATTGATAAAGCGTTTTATTACTCTATAAAAGCTTACCAAATTAGGTATAAAAGTAGCGTTGCTTTCTGCACATGTTTCCAGACACCAGTTCATCTTCCACAACATATTTGCCATAACAATTACATATAATGCTTCCTATCTACCTATCTTCAATCATCTATTTAGCTTAGTCTAGAGAGCATTAATAATAAATATTTATTACGATATAGTAATTCCTACACTTGTTCATTCTCCTTTAATATGCACAAATTGAGATTCATAAATATCTTTTTTTATATATTTATTGATCAATATACGTACAGATAAAAACAAGAATTGGTGTGTAGAATTGTAATAACATTTATACCACGTTTGGTTCAATGGAAGCCAAGACAGGGAAGTGGAAATGGACAAGCAACTTATAATCTAGTATGTTTGGTGTGTATCGTTAGGGAAGTGGAAATGGAAATGGACAAGGAACTTATAATCTAGTATGTTTGGTGTGTATCGTTAGGGAAGTGGAAATGGACAAAGAACTTATAATCTAGTATGTTTGGTGTGTATTATCAGGCTTCCTGATGGCAGCCACTTCCCTGAAAAACCATGGAAGTGGCTTCCTTCTGATATCCCATGGAAGTATGAATTTAGGACCAATTTACCCCTTCACATTGAGCCGTTTCTTACGACAAGGAGGATAGTGAGGATGGCAATGGCAGGGATGGTGGATGGAGATGACGGCAAGGGGTGACAGAGACATTAGCAATGCCAACAACAACGTGACCTAAGCAACAGTGATGTGGTTCAATCTTCTCCTTCGTCTTTGATCTAGTCACCATAGTCTGATGGTGACATGAGCATTGCCAAAGAAGACAACGATGAGCTCGACGATGACTAATGGTGATGTGAGTGACGTGGGCTATAGTGTGACCTGAAGCCTTTAGATCTAGTCTGCAATTCCCCTTACGCCTTCAGATTTGGTCTTCAATTTTCCTTACGGGTCTGTTTGGTTCAACCGAAGGGAAGGGAGATGAGGGATTTTAATGGAGGGGATTGAAGAGATTTTAAAATTCCTTTGTTTGGTGGAATTCGAGAGGAGGGGATTGGAGAGATTTTAATGAAATCTTGTTTGGTTCAGGAAGGGATTGGAGGGGATTGAGTAATAAAATTCAATCCCCTCCAAAAAACCCCAAATTGGAGGGGAATGAAAAAGGGGTGGGGGAGGGGATTGAGGGGAATTAAATCCCCTCCAAAAAAACAAATCTAAACGAGGGGAGGGGATTAAATAATCCCCTCTCCTCCCTTCCCCTTCCTCTGAAAAAATCCCAACCAAATAGGGCCTACGTCTCTGATGGTTCAACAAATTTGGTGGTGCTCTGGCAATGGCATAACATGAATTATTCAGATATGGTTCAATCTTCTAATAACGTCATTGATTTTCATGGGTTCATTCTTGATTGTGGTTATCGACCAATTAATTTCTACTTTGACAAAAATGGGGATGTTGGTTGTTTCTGGTGGTGGGCCTAAGAAAATGGTGGATGTTGGTTGTTTTTGGTGGTGGTGCTGTCAATGTTTCTAGGGGAGGGGGGGTTTTCCAGATGAGGGTATTTTCATCTTTCATATTTTAAATACAAATATTAAATAAAATTATACTACACTTTCATGGTCATACCAAATTTACTTTTAGATGTTATTTTCACTTCCATTTCCATTTCCTTTAAAATCACTTACGGGGCATTAAGAAAATAAATGTAAAAATAGAATTATAGTAGCTAGATGATAAATAGATGTAATTATCCCTTATACTCAAATGCAATTATTGCACATGGTTGGAAACATAATCTGTATTTCATGTTGCCAGTGATAAAAATAAATGCTCAACGCAGAGTATGTATTTAAGAATTATATTGATATATACTCCCACCTGTCCATGATATACTTCCTTCATCGTATTTTATCAGTCATTTAAGATTTTGGCATAATGATTAAAAAATAATAAATAACTTAATAAATAATATTATTTTACTAAATTGTTCTTAATTATTACTCATTTATTATTCATATTATTAATTTTCTAAAAGCACATATACTATTAATTACTAGGGGCACAATTGGAAAAAAGTAATTAATTATTTATTATTTTTTAAAATGATAGATAAAATAAGACATTTAAAATTGTTTAAAATGACATATAAAATGGGGTCAAGGGAGTAAGGTGTTTGCAATAATTTCACGTATTTTAAGAAAATTTTGTTACATCTTTCAATTTCTAAAAAAAAAATTAAAAATCATATTTTTACCTTTATTAATTAGAAGAAATAAATAAGTACAAGACTTCTTTTCATTATCCCAACACAAATTATAAGACTAATCATTAAATGAATGAAGGGTAAAAAAGATAAAGTATATAATATCTTATATTATAGATAAAAAAAAAATTATTCTATAATGCACTATAGACTAGAGAGGTTACTTACGTTATTGTCTTCCAAGTTGACAAAAATGAAAGGCCATGTTATTTATCCTTCAAAGGTTTGTTGATAAAAAACTCATAAGTATCTTTATAAACAAGCTCTGGTGAATCTCGAGATCTAATTGGTCATCCAAGCTTTTTGTAACAAAGAAAAATTAAAGTAGAATTAATTTGTTGTGTGGTCCATTAAAATGAAAGATATAGAAATGATGTGATGAGTCATATCTGTCACTTTATCTCCTTTCACAATTAAGCTGGGAATATGGGACCATCAAAGGTATCGTGCCGGGCCTAGCTATGATTTTCCTTTAATAAGTTTCGAAATAATTTATTAAACGTTAAACACCCACACACATAAAGTACAGAACAAGTTATACGGCAAAAAATTAAGTATCATCTTCACCTTTTTGGATAGCTCGTGGCTTAACTACGACCACTTCTAAAATGAAAAAAAAAAATCACGAGAACTTTCAACCCTAATTTTGTAAAAAATATCGCTTCTAAAGTGCATAACCCACCCTACCAACAAGTGCATTAAAATAAGAAAACTCTACTTGACTCGCAATCGAATTAATTCAATGCTTATTATTGAAAAATATTAAGTCATTCAAATTACGTACCTTATCACTTATATTAATTTAGATTTTTCTCTTTTTTTAAGCTTTGCATACCCACACGCACACAAATTAGTTCTAATACCTCAATGATATGCTATATTCATCTCTTTTTATTTAAGAGCCGAATTTAAATTTTTTAATATACTTTTCAATAAATGAATAGATAAAAAAGTAATTAATATTATATTTAATTTAAAAAAAATAGATATGGGTGTAAATTGGAAAAAAATTAATGGTTATTGAAATTTGAAAATGACAAATAAATAGAGATACAAATATTTTTAAAAAGTATTATCTTTGTTTCTAATTATAAGAAAAGTCTGGGACTCTTCTTTTGGCTCAAAATATAAGAGACACGAGATAAATTTCTTGAGTAATTAATATGGTTTTCCTTTTATGCCCTTCATTGATTACTAGTAACTAATTAAGTTGTAGGCATTTATAACCTCCACATAGATTTTTAATATGGACATTTTTGAAAATAAGATTAAAATTGTAGTATAATTAATGAATTTAACTAACAAAATTATTTTCTCATTGATATTAATAAAGTAGTTATTTGTTCATTATGTAAGTAACAATTAAAAAGAAAAAAGAAATGGAGGAAGAATATATACATACATACATATATATATATATATATATTCCCCACATGTTAGCAATTAATTCCAAAGGTTTGACCTTAGCTAGTAGCCTTGCACCACACAGCTCACTGCCAAATAAATTAATTTTTTATTTCTTTTATCTAGAAAAATTTTTATTCCTTTTATTGTACTTTTGAGACCGAGTTCTTAAATTATACTTTATTTAATTTAAAATATATATAAATTTTTTTAGACCAAAATATAAGTCATTTTTAAGTAAAAATAAAAATACTAATAATTTTTTTAACTTATTTTTTTCATTAATTAGCTCATAAGAGAAAAAATTATTTTAAAAATTATATTTATTAATGATAATATTAGAAAATAATATAAATTTTTAACAAATTTAAGTAACTTAACTCTTTTTTTTTGTTTGTACTTTATTAAATAGAATTTATGTTTTAAATCGGAAATTAGTTATTTGTTCATTATGTAAGTAGCAATTAAAAAGAAATGGAGGAAGAATACATACATACATACATATATATATATATATATATATTCCCCACATGTTAGCAATTAATTCCAAAGGTTTCACCTTAGATAGTAGCCTTGCGACCCACAGCTCACTGCCAAATAAATTAATTTTTTATTCCTTTTATCTAGAAAAATTTTTATTCCTTTTATTATAATTTTGAGACCGAGTTCTTAAATTATACTTTATCTAATTTAAAATATAAATTTTTTTTAGAATATTTTTTTAGACCAAAAAATAAGTCATCTTTAAGTAAAATTAAAAGTATTAATGATTTTTTTTTTAATTTATTTTTTTTTATTAATTCACTCATAAGAGAGAAAATTATTTTAAAAATTATATTTATTAAGGATAATATTAGAAAATAATATAAATTTTTTATAAATTTAAGTAACTTAACTTCTTTTTTTGATTTGTATATACTTTATTAAATAGAAGTTATGTTTTAAATAGGAGAAAATATATATTTATTTTCCCTGAAATTTAATAATTTAATAAAATTAGTATGTATGTATTATTGGCACACGTGGCCAAGTGGTCATGCCCAAACACTTCAAGTCAACTATATACGAAAAGTCAGTCTTTAGCTCTCTATTTATTCGTTCCAACTTCGTCATTGGGGATAACGAAAACATTAATGCTCAAAGCTTAATGTTTGAGTATTTTCAATTGGTTTAAAGGTGTGAGAGAACGTCGTCTTGTTTTAGGGTGAACGATCGTCTATTCTCACTTTATAAACCATATCACAAGTATACATATATATATATATATATCCATAAACATGGTGGTTGCCGGAGGGAGTCCCGCCGGTGGAGTTCTCAGGTGGTTGGACATGAAGGGCCTCGCTGTCCAGGTG
This sequence comes from Adenanthera pavonina, assembly GCA_026686845.1. Classification (NCBI taxonomy): domain Eukaryota; kingdom Viridiplantae; phylum Streptophyta; class Magnoliopsida; order Fabales; family Fabaceae; genus Adenanthera; species Adenanthera pavonina. The sequence continues at coordinate 41,802,471 of JAIVEN010000001.1, read as the reverse complement.
ATCGCAAGCCGGTGGTTTGTGGTGTTTGCGTCGTTTCTGGTCATGGCGGCGGCTGGAGCCACCTATATGTTCGGCCTTTACTCGCCGGTCATAAAAACTGCTATGGGGTATGACCAGACTACCCTTAACCTTCTGAGCTTCTTCAAGGACGTGGGTGCCAACGTCGGAGTCATGTCCGGGCTAATCAATGAGCTGACGCCGCCGTGGGTGGTGCTCATCATCGGCGCCGTCCTCAACTTCTTCGGCTACTTCATGATATGGCTTGCGGTGACCCAGAGAATTCCGAAACCCCGAGTTTGGCACATGTTCCTCTATATCTGTATAGGTACGTACGGGCGGATTCACCTAGGACTATAATTATTTTCTGTCTCGAACAAATCATCATCATCAATATATATAAAAAGAAAATTAATTTATATAGTATTATTTATTGGGCGTCATTATTTTTGGCAGTTTACTATTTACTATAAAGAATTAAAATTAAAATTAATTAATTATTTTAATTTTTTTAAAAATTTTAATATTTTTTAAAAATTATTTTTATTTAATTTCTCTTTTTATCTTTGAATATATTAAATAAAAATATTTTTTAAAAATATATAATAAATATTATTTCATATATTATGAAGGATTGAATCAAAATACCACACCTTCTATATAAAACCAGAGCATTTTTTGTCGTGGAACGAAAAATTCTATTCACACATGTCACCCCAAGAATCTTAACTGACGATCAGCCTAAAATAGCAAGTGACTATTGGGTTCCTTTGGTATATAAAAATAAAAGTAAATAAAAATATAACTTTGAGAAATGATTTTCATACTTTTTTTATAAAAAAATTCAAAGTTACACTTTTAGCCTTTTAATTTTATCTTGAATTTCATTTCAATTTTTTAATTTAATTTAATTTTTTTTAATTTTTTAATTTTTAAAATACAGTCAAGAGCTTCCTTTTCTCTAACACCATTAAAATTGTTAACGAAAAATATTGACAAAATATTTTTTAGTCTTTTACACATTTATCCAACTGAGGATAAAATTTCCAACTCATAAATATATATATGTCTATATATTTAAAAAAAAAAAAATCTCTCTATCAGTCCCTTCCTCTTCATGCCCACATTTCAACATCTTCCATTCTTCCTCTTTAGTGACGGCGTGACTACTCCCAGCTACTATTTTCGGTAATGGGTAAAAATATTTCAACTCTGTTAAAGTTCATGGTTTTATCTAAAGATATGATGAATGCATGTTTTTATAGCTGCGGAGATTTGATGAACAGTAAGCTTAAAATAGATGGCGCAGTCTCCCGAATTTTAATTATACTATGACTAAGGGATAAAGGATAACGCATCCTCTTTCTCGCAAATCTAACACTTACAGGTTTTCTAACAAGCTCCAGAGACAGAGAGAGAGAGAGGGGGGGGGGGGGGGAAGACGTTTGGGAGAAAGGAGAAGGGATTAAAGGAGAAACTATTTTTCAATATATATATATATATATTTATGAGGTGAGTTAGAATTTTTACCATAAAAAATAGCAAATTAGTTGGATAAATTTGTAAAGATTAAAAATGCTTTGCCAATGTTTTCCGTTAACTATGTTAATGGTGTTAAAGAAACGGAAGCTTTTTATTATATTTTAAAAATTAAAGAATTAAAAAGTAATAAAATAAAGTTAAGCAATTAAAATAAAACCTGTAATATAATTAAAGGAGTAAATATGTGCCGAAACCTTTTTTTTTCCGGTCAACTGGGTTGTTTGAATTTTCATGGAACACTCCAGCAGCAATAATAGAGATATGAACAAGAACAGAACCTTTGACTTCTAATGCTAATTATTTCAACAAAGAGTTAATAATTTTATACAGAAAATATATTTTCTCTTTAATTATTATTTTCTTTCCGTTCATAAAAATTTTCTGATGAATTTGGCTTTGCATTGCAGGTGCGAACTCTCAGACCTTCGCAAACACCGGGTCTCTGGTGACATGTGTGAAAAACTTCCCAGAAAGCCGAGGTGTCGTTCTCGGGATTTTGAAAGGCTATGTCGGTCTAAGCGGGGCCATCATAACTCAACTATACTATGCCTTTTACTACAATGACACAAAAGCTTTGATCCTCCTTATAGGGTGGCTTCCGGCCGCCATATCCTTCGCCTTCCTCCGTACGATACGCTACATGACCCCCGTCCGCCAACCCAACGAGCTCAAGGTCTTCTACAACTTCCTCTACATCTCCCTTGGCCTCGCCGGCTTCCTCATGCTCATGATCATCGTCCAGAAACAGACCCACTTCAATCAGACCGAGTACGGCTTCAGCGCCGCCGTTGTCCTCTTCCTCCTCTTCCTCCCCATCGCCATTGTCTGCATTGAGGAGTTCAAAATGTTGCAGGCCAAACGCCTCGCCCTCGTTGATCCCGTGAAGAACATAGTCGTCACCACCCCACCTGAGACCACTGAGACTGTTCCTAAAACTTTAAACACTTGCCAAGATATGACTAAAGCAAGACGAGAAGGTCAGGAAGAGATCAGGTGGTGGCAGAATATTTTTAGCCCACCGGAGAGAGGTGAGGATTATTCCATTCTTCAAGCACTTTTCAGTATCGACATGATTATACTGTTTCTGTCTTGCATTTGTGGGATTGGAGGGACGTTGACTGCTATTGACAATTTGGGTCAGATTGGGGCATCATTGAAGTACCCAAACAACAGTATCAGCACATTTGTGTCCCTTGTGAGTATATGGAACTATCTTGGACGAGTCTTCTCAGGTTTCGTGTCTGAATATTATTTAGCCAAGTACAGGTTTCCTCGTCCTATTATGCTCACTCTGACTCTCCTATTGTCATGCGTGGGACACCTTTTGATAGCCTTAGACGTTAAGAATGGCCTCTATGTGGCTTCTGTGATTATTGGGTTTAGTTTTGGAGCACAATGGCCTTTGCTTTTTGGTATAATATCGGAGCTATTTGGTCTAAAGTACTATTCAACTCTGTACAATTTCGGTGGGGTGGCTAGCCCAGTAGGTTTGTACATTCTTAATGTGAGAATCACTGGTCATTTGTATGACAAAGAAGCTGAGAAACAATTGGCTGCTTTAGGGTTACAAAGAAAGCCAGGGCAAGAGTTGACTTGTGTTGGGCCAGATTGCTTCAGAATGTCATTTATAATTATCACAGCTGCAACTTTCTTTGGTGCCCTCATATCAATCATTTTAGTGGTCAGAACAAGGAAGTTTTATAAAGGTGACATCTATAAGAGGTTTCGGGAGGTAGCAGAGTCTGCATCCGCCACAGGGACCAAAAGCACGGTGGTGCTGACGGCAGAGAATGGTGCCGGAAGCAGTCACAGGGCTGAAGAGGACAACGGTGAGAAGAAATTGGAGACGAAGGGTTAAGTGTACGACAAAAGGGAGAGAGATAGTTTAGATGGGAACGAAGAAATTAATTGTATTTTAAACAAATTTGTGGGGAATATTTTTCTTTGGTTCATATACTTTTCTTTTTAAGTTTCATTTTTTTAATCCTTGTACTCTGGCTTTATTTTCTATTCAGAATGGAATACAATATAGACGTTTGCATTTCTTATGGAAGTTTTCTTCAATTTGTTTTTAACATAAGAGATGGTCGGCTGATGCTTGACACACCGACAGCTTTGACTGAATGCGTATCAGATTTCTCTTTTCTAATATTCGTTCCTTATATATAATTAAAAAAATTTCTATATTTTAAAATATACTCCCTCCGGTCCCATTTATAAGATGCTGTTTTGAAAATTTGTTTGGTCCTATTTATAAGGTGTTGGTTTATTTTTTTATTTGAATTTCCTTCTTTACCCTTCATTTAATAACTTTTTTTGTCTTGTAAATTGTTCCAGTCTTTAATTAGTAGGGGTAAGATTGGAAGTTTATACTATTTTTTTATAAATTTAAGAGCATAATTATGTCTTCTTAATACCCGTGCAATGAAAAATAACATCTTATAAATGGGACCGGAGGGAGTAAGGGATAATGGAGGTTTATCTTGTGTATTTAATAATTTTTTTTAAAAATATTCCTAATTAATATAATATTTTTTCATTTGTATTAATTACATGATATAAAAGTTATTAATATTAAAAGAGGGCATTTTTAAAAATTATTTTATATGTCAGACAAATTTTTTACTTTTCTTAGTCGGTATGATTTTATCTTTTATTCCTTATATTAAAAAATGGAAGGAATATATTTTTTTGTCGTATGTATCTAAAAAAGAAAGTATATCATAATTTGGAGTATCATATAGAGGATTAAAGTTGTTTTTGCCGAATGGCGTATTATAAATTAATCCATTTTTATAAATTATATATTACTACACTGATGAGTCCCAAATATAATGTATAAATAATTAATTTATATAGATTAAAGAATATAATTAAAAGAAGTTGAAATTATTAAATTTGTCAGAAATTCAAAATAATTTTAAAAATGCCCTTATTTAATATTTAGTACTTTTATTTTGTAATTAATGAAAATTAATTGTATTTACTTATTTAATGAAAAGAAAAATTGAAAAAAAAATAAATGTATCAAACAATCACATTTGTATCTTATATTTTGGACAAAAGAAGATATCTCAAATGTATTTTATATTTAGGATCAAAGAGAGTATTTGATATTTTATTAACAAATTTAAATTGAAATTAGGATGAATGTGAATCACTAGTGGGAAAAAGGTGTTTTAAGACTGAATTTTAGAACGGTCAATAAAAAGACCATTCTAGAAAATGTGACCGGTGGCATTCTGGTAAATAAAAGCGGTAGAAATGAGTTTTCTAAAACGGTGGTATTATGCACCGTTCTAGATTTTACTTTTGGAGAACGGTAGCTTGTTCCACCGTCCTGGAAATGTTTTTAAATTTTAAAAACTAAAAAAATTTTCTCCACAAGCAGACGACTTTGGCTGTGTCACCCTAACATGCGCAAACTCCAAATTTCGCTCTCCATCGCGCCAAGCCAATTTTCGGTGTCTTTCCCGTCGGCGTTCTCTCCTCTTGCACCGTCGGTGCTCTCTTCACTAGCAAGTGGTTTAGCTTTGCTCCACTGGTGAGTCCTTCATCTCTTCTCTGTCAGTGCTCTCTGCCCTTACCAGTTTCGGGGTCATCTCCAACGGAAGTAAAGTTTGCAATGGTGCTCTCTCCCTAGTAAGTTTTTTTGTTGATTTGCCTTTGCGCCACTTTCTTTCTGCTCAGCGTTAGGTTTTCTCCCACTAATGGAATTTGATTTGGGTCTGCCTGATGAAATTCGTATTAGGATTCTTTTCGAAGCTTGTTTCTTCACAAAACCCATTGAGAAGCTTAACTAATATAGCTTCCAGATTATTTGGAACGAGTGAAAGTAAAAACGCAAAAATGAAAATTGCATTTATTCATTGTTGGGATTGATTGCCACAGGACATAACTCATGCAAAGAAGTTCCTTTCTCGACCTAAAAGAAATACGGGCCTAACAATCGCCAGATCACACCATACATACAATATAAAACTACTGCTTCTGTTCACAAAAAAAAAATGCTTGTTCCTGTTGTATAAAAAAAAATACTGTTCCAGTGTTCCGATTTGTCTCGTTCTGTTCTGCTTATAATTTTTTTTTGAGTCTTTTAGTTATCTTCCTGGCCTAACGTCAGATCTCCTTGTGTTGTTTTCTTGGTCATATCTCAACCCAATTTGTGCAATTTAAAACTTTCTTGTTTCGTAGGCTTTTTAGCCCATCGATCAATACCTTCATTTATTTCTTGAGGAATGTAGAAGAGTCCTTCGAAACATTGTGAATACCAATAGTATAAAATGATTCTAGGATGGATGTTTGAAGTTAAAATTTATCTGGATTTTTACAACTATAATGGTTATGAGCTTGCAAGTGAGCGCTGGACACTTGTTAAACTATAATAGTTATTTGCATTTCATTACCAAGCTGGTGGCCTAACATCGTTTTTTAGCTGGCTAAATCAAACTGGTGCTAGGTGGTTTATATTTGGGACTAGTATATATTTGTTTTTACAAATGCAGTATGCTCTTGTGGAATAATTTAGCTTCAAAAATATAATGTCTGAATATGTGCCAGAAGCTCACTATATATTGCAATCATTAACATGCCCGTCACAAGAAAACCCTTTAGCCTTGAAGTTGGATAAAACACAAGCTTATTGGTTCAACAAACCCTCATGCTGACAATTTTAATACAAGTTCTATCACTTTGTATAAAATCACCACCATCTTGCTTCGTACTAAACATTTTTTTATCTGAGGGATTAGAAAGTGCCATATATCAGTCATACTTTGGTAAATGGCCTAAAACAGTGGAAACTGCACTGTATAAGGAAGGCAAAGAAAAAGTAGCAGGTTTAGTACCCTGACACAGTGTAGTTGCATTTAGGAAGCATGAGTCAAATTGTGTTCTAAATTTTTTTTTCTTTCTTTGCCATAGCAATTTTTAAGTATCAGGGTTATGATGTGAAAGAGCTGCTTGAAGAGTATAATGAATCACTTATAAATTGCAGGGGCACACTAAAAGTTGCTTCTTTCTCAAAACTTTGATAGTGTTTTTATGGCCATTTCTTTCCCTGTGTTAATGCAAAATTGCAATTATAGGTTTGGCAGGTGGATGATGATAAATTATCACTTCTTTCAGATACAGAATAGACAAAACTTTTTAGTAGCAATTGCTATATAGCACAGTACGTTTACATTTCCTGGAAATAGGAGGGATGAGACTCTATTTCCCACAGGAATGCTATGGTTGATTCTGTCAAAACTAATCTAGTTATGGTTAGTGCTTTTATTCTTGAGTCTTCCGAAATATGTTGTTGTTTAGTTGAATAAATTTGTGAAACAATCATAACCAATATTTTTGGGAAATGTCTAAATAACAAGTATCTTCTCTACAGTCCCATATTGTTGCTGCATTTTTCATATTAAGCAACCCCAGATTGATGATTCCTTACTTTCCCAATTTCGTGATTTACCTATTCTAACATTCTCTAAATTAAATTGTGTGTTTAGGCTCAAATTCATGAGGGTAAGGAGCCATTTTAGTTTTTTGAAAATTTCCAGAGACTAATCATATTTAAGGTAGGTACGCACTATAATTTTGTCTTACTATAGCAAAACAACATATATCATTATTTTAGTTTGTAATATCAAACTAACATGTTCTAGGTCTCATTAAAATTTTCTGTGGCAGAGGGGAATCAGTTCAGGATATGATGGATGAAACTTACAGTGAAAATAAGGTAGCTCTATTTCGAGTCCAAGGTACAAGTCCAGATAATATTCGGGCCATTCAAGTTGATAAAGTATGTTCCAGTGACTCTTCTGAGTAAATATTCCATAATGGAATCCTACTATATTTTGTCATACTTTGTCACTGATTACCAGAAAAATGGATTGCAAGGTTTGAAGCAATGCTCTTCCAAAGAGTATGATATTCAATTATGTTGTAGTACTTATTTGCTAATTGCTTGTTCTAATCAAAGCTGGATTGAGTGCTAAAAATCAACCAAACATGTAGAATGGCAAATTAAAGAGTAGGAACATTGTACTACATTAATAACCTTCCATCTATTGGCTGGAATCATGATAACTTAATTTGAATATTCTCTCTCGAATAATATCTGTGATTTTTTTACTTGCCAGTCTTAATTAACAGTTGTTAAAGATTGTAATAATAATATTGGGTATAGGCTTTAAGATAATAAGTCTTTAAGCTAAAGTACTATGAGCTCATGCGTTGTCCATACCTCAAGCATAGTAAGCCTTAAAATGAGGGTCCATATGTAGTTCTATTAACAATGGCAGATAGTACGCAAGTAAAGCCACGTGATGATGTTTTTTAGTTTAACAAGCCTGAGATATTGTTATGGATAATGCAATTTGTGATATTTCAGGTATAATAATGTGCAAACTTCACATCTTACGTATATTTGGTTAATCTACATATCTATTTTTGGTTCTTATTTTCTTTACTGCTCATGCAGAATGTCCTTTAAAATGGCAACATATATTTGGTTCTTAGTATGATTTTTATTCTTCAAGAGAGTGTGTGTAGCTATACCTATATATTTATTCTGTGAGTGTGTTTTTCATTGCTAGGATTAATCTACTTTATAAATCCTCTAATCAGAATTTTTTTTTTATTTTCTGTACATATGGTGGGGACTCAAAGAACGATCATGCTTCAAGAGAAACCAATACATGATCATCATTCGGTTAGCATCATGGTCTCTCTAGACATTATTACTTACACTGCAATATGATTATTTGCTGTCATTGGGACATTGAAAGAGTTACATTTACTATAATCTTGGACTTAATTATAATCACTTTGCACCATACATAGACATGATCTAACAACATAGATTTTATTTGTTTATCTGATCCATGTTAATATATTTAAATAAAGATAATAGGCAATCAGATATTCATCATGATTCAATGTTAAATGCAATTCCCATTCCAAAAGTTAATTTTCTCTAATATGCTATCGATATGAGGTATATTAAAAAAATAAACCTATAGTAGCATTAATTTTCCGTTGTTACAACCTTTTTATGTTGATGTGGCAGGAATCCATCTTATATGCAATCTTTGCACAAACTATTGTTGATGAACAAAAGTACCTTTTGCTTTTGTTACAGGTCGTTTGGTACCACTATAGGAAAGTGAATCACTTTTTATTGCATAAAATATGAAATATGCTAATATATATGTTCTTACATTCTATGGTCAAGTTCTGCACCATGTTTAATTGTCCCTTAGCTTCAAAATAAATATCATTTATATCATATATTGATTGTTCTTTACCTATGACATCTTCTGTAGGGGGTTTATACTCAGGGCAAGGTGCACATATGATTAAAAATTCTTCAAATATCCATGGTAAAGAGATACTATATGTTAGTATGATTACTTTTTGTTTGACACAATCTTTTTTATTTAAGTAGGCAAAACTATGATTTTTAGAGTCTAAGTATAATTGGTTTAGAGAAAAACAACATAATTACGTTTTGGATTTGAAGTTAGAATGTGTGTGTGTATATATATTTATTGAGTCTTAATTGGTTTTCAACTTTAAATTGGCCATGTATATATTCTAATATTTTAGATGAATGTGGTTTCAAGGAGAATGGAAGTGAAATTGAAAAAAAAGAAAATATTCTAGAACAGTTAAAATGTCCACCGTTCTAGAAATAGGAGATTCTAGAACAGTGACAAATCACAACAGTCCTAGAAATGGTAAACACAACCTGTCTTAAAAAGTGGTCCAGTCATACTTGTGACCTTTTCTAGGACGGTTGCTTTGTCAACCGTCACAAAAAGGAACTTTCTAGAACGGTCCATTACCCGTTTTAAAATGTATGACTTTCTATGACCCCACTTTTATAACTACATAACAACCGTTCTAAAAAATTCATTTCAACCGATCTAGAAAGCCTTTTTTCTACTAGTGAATTATTAAAAAATCCCATTGTAACCTCTCTAGTATTAAATGTAATAAACGAATAACTAATTCATACAAATCAAAGGATAGTAGTAAACAATAGTTAATCCTTCTAAATATATCTCAAATTGAACAAGATTTTCCAAAACACTCCTAGGCCTCGTTTGGTATGCAGAATGATTTTTGATGGAATGGGAATGTGAATAGGATTATATGGGAATGGGATTAGGAATGAGAATAAATTTTAAATGTATGTTTGATATATGTCAAGAAAATATGATGAGACTAACAAAAAAAATAGAGACAAAAAAATTACAAAATGATTGAAATGTCCTTAAATTAAAAAAAAAAAAACACCTTCTTGATTTCTTCTTCCTCTCGACAACCACCACTACCATCATCCTCCACCCACCACAGCTACCACCATAGCCGCAAGAACCACCATCCTCCTTCCACAGCCACCACCATCCTCCTCTCTCCTTTCATCAAAGCATACAATAGAATGTGTGAGGGTTGGGGATGCCTTGTTATCGCCGTGAGCAAGCAAATCATCGTCGCCATGGGTAGAGAGAGCATACAACTATCACTGTTGCTGACATCATCACCGTCGAGCACGCATACAATAGTGGATCTGTCAAATTATCGTTTTGATTCCAAATCCATTAAAGCAACAAAAAAAAATTATCTTTTCAAATTCCAGATCTATGTGGGATGGCGATGACGAGGCAAGGAAGTTGAACCCATGGCGAGGCAAAGAGGTTGAACCCAAGAACTCCATTGTGATCTAGTCACGATAGCATGGAGGTTGAGCTCACGGATCTAGTTGAAGATGATGTTCGACGAGGAAGACAATGTCCGGTGAGGAAGATGATGACGGTGGAACTCCTCGGCAATAATCACTGGCGAGGAAGATTGAAGATGTTGATGGCAAAGCTCCTTGATGGTGGCGACTAGTGACAGTCACGTTGATAGACAAAGTAGAGGGTTGAAGATGAAGGAGAAGACAATGGAATTACAACAAATGAAGAAGGGTATTTTTGTCAGAAAATTATTATTGCCATTCCTGGTTTTGCAATGCCACCTATTCCCATGTTTATAGGAATCAGTCATTCCCTTGTAGTGTTATTGCTGCATACCAACTGACAAGATGTTGGCTTTAGATTCCTATTCCTTAGTCTTGATTCCTAGGTACCAAACATGGCCCTAAAGTAATGTATACTCTCTCTAATCTACATTATAAGGCATTTTGTATCAATTATGTCAAGTTTGCTGGCTTCCCAAGAGCGGGTGAATTAAGAAGTTTGAAAATTTCCGCAAAAGAAAAAATAACAGTGAAAGCAAAAGTGACCGAAAAACAAAGTATAAAATATAACAAAATAAAAAGCAAGGTAAGGGAAGAGAAGACACAAATATTTATCCTAGTTCGGTCTCTTTCTCTTGACTTATGTCCAGTCCTTAAGCTACTACTTGAGATTTTTCACTATCTTGCAAGAATTCGGTGGGCTCCTTGCAATGCCATAGTACAACTCTATACTTTGTTCTAAGAGCTTACAATTTCACTCTTTACACTCTAACTAAGTGCTTCCCAAATCTCTTATAAAATTCCCTCACAAGAATATCTTTCTTCTAGATGAAGATAAGATGGTTTACAACAAAATAAACTCTCTAATTTAGAGTATAAATGATAGTTGAAGTGTAGTTTTTGGAGTGTGGAAGAGTAGAAGGCTTTGATTGAAGATTTTGGCAGAGTTTCAGTATATACAGCATAAATTTTCTTACTCATACCTTCAAATAAAATTCTATTTATAGATTTATCTTAACTATACGTTAGAGAATAAATCTAGCTGTTAGAGACGTTGCCCAATGGTTACTCTGTAAAACTATCCATTAATGCGTCTGACATCCAAAGTTCGAATTTTGGGGTGTCAACAGATGAATTTCGCAGAGACCATGAGTTAAAGACTTTAACATTGAACTTTGAAGTTCGTCTGTTCAAATGTGAAATTCAAATTTTCATACTAACAAGTGTTTCCATGTTGGAACATACGAATTTTTAACCTTGAAGTTCTTCTGATGAGTGTGAATAGTTGTTCCATATTGTTATAGTGCCTTTGAAGTTTGAATTTTGGGGTCCAAAATTCGTCTGTTAGTGAGCATCTCAATATGGTTTAAAAGTTCTTCTCTTTGAAATTCGAATTTTGAGTTTTAAAAGTTCGTATGTCAGAGAAACCTCCTATCAAACATATATGCTATCATTCCAAAATTTGAATTTTTAGAAACCAAAGTTCATCTATCAGTGAGACTACTTATTAGACTTATTTCAAAGTACGAATTTTCAAAACTCAAGTTCGTCTGTTAGAGGGACTGACTTAGAACTCTTTTTACACTCTAAGTTCAGATGAACTTTGTTATAGATTCAGACGAATTTATATTTTTCACAACTTATGCTTAACTCGAAATTTGAATTTTCACAGGCTGAAATTCGTCTGTCAGAGGTAGCAACTTTGTAGGTTTGAATTTCAGCTATCAAAGTTCTAATTTTCAAGGCAACATATGAATTTTAAAGCTTCAAAATTCGTCTGCCAGTGAGTATTTTCTAAATATATCATAAGTTAACATAGGATTTGTTGAAAAACAAATTTTAAAAAACATTTGGTGAAAAATCAAAGCCTTTTATGCTTATAATTTCAGTGAGAAATCCTACAACCTAATCTTGTGCTCATTTCTTTCTAGATTAACTTAAGATTTCTTGTACTTATTTGATATCTTCATTCAAAGCTCCAGATGTTTGAAATTATTAAAAACACTTGATTCAACAAATTACACACATATTAAGGAAATTACTTTTTCACCTGAAATCAATGCAAAAATTACTAATATTTTCTATTTTACCCTTATTAAATACTCTATTTTATTATCATTATAGGGTTATAAATAAAGGGTAGGGAAGAATTAAAGATGAGTAAAATAGGAAGAAAAATATCCAATATCATATATTTTGGACTATAAACTTTTCATATAAAAGGCTCTATAATGTGGATCGAGGGGAGTACACTACTAAATTTTTCTCTCTTAAGAAAATGTTAATTCACATTTAACAAGTGGTACAATTGGAAAAAAAATAAATTTATAAGACAAACCTTATATGTTCTTTATATTTTGGACCAAGAAAGAGACTCGTATTTGTCCCTTACATTTTTACATTTGAGATTAGAGGTAGTAATTTTTTCTATTGCCCTTATTTTTTGCTAATATTAATGTTTGATTTGATTTATGATGGCTAAATATGTTAACTAATTACATAGAGCTTGTACTCTCCACAGAGCTCAAAACAAAATATTCCAAAAAGAAAACCGCAAAGAAAATTATAATATTCTTAACTTATAAATAATGTAATTTCTTAGAACTTTTAATATCTACTATTATGGGATCCCAATTCTCTGCTACTAGAGCTACACAGAGAGAAGACCTGTACAACATAGATTCTACTTCCTAATAGTGTGTGTATATACTAAAACATTGAATTGATTATTAAGGAGGCTTTGAAAACAAAGACATTATGCGTGGAATCAATACTTATCCTCACATTTTTTAGAACTATTTAGTTGTGGATTGAGATGATTCCAAGAGTACTCTTCCTAAGTACATCAACTATATTAATGTACTCCATTCGTCCCATTTTACCTATTACTCTACTATTTTTCACATAAATCAATAAAATTATTAGATAACATAGAATATAGTAAAATTTAATTATGTTTTATAAAAATATTATTAATTTAAATGTTAAAAAAAGATGTATACTTCACTTATTGTTGGCATTGTTTTGTTAGTGGGGTAGGTCCAATAGGTATTATGGAGGTCTAACATAGTCCAAGAGGACTAGAACTTAGCAGATAAAGCTAAGACATAGAAATTTCGGCACTAAGTACGGACATGACTGAGAACAAGGGCATGTTGAAGGAAACTCTGAGACATGCAAAATGGCTGCCTCTTCATGCACATATAATGGAGTTGTATAAGGAGGACATGCACATCATCACAAAACAAACCTAGAACATCACATTATGATCATAAGCTCTCATAGCTTATATCCTATCACTTTGGTGAGAACCACCATCCACGGTGTTATTTTTCATTGTCTTTTAGTTTTTAGGAGTAATTTAATCGGATCTCCGAGATTCAAAGTGTGCCCAAGCTCATACAACGCCAGGGGATAGTTCACTCTTTAGTTCTACATTCGAGGTCCTACACTGTAGCTATTTTTTTTTTTAATTTTGTATTTTCATTCAAAACTTAGGAAATTTGTGGTAAAAGATCCTAATTGCCCATTATGGTTGGTTCATAAATCAGGTTACACTTATCATTCTTGAGGTTTACGGCCTTTGGCATGCTTAATCACACTATTTGTTTGCCTAAGATTTTTGGAGAACTAGCAACCTTTGGCACACTTGGTGAGACTTATGTCAAAGAGATATGCCACCTAAACGAGGTCAAGAAGATTGACGCTAGGGATCTCTAGATTCTGGGAGCCTCGATGTGTAACACCTTGTAGCCCAAATATCCACTACTAAAACACTCAAACCACTAAAATAGGATAGAACAGGGTTGGATCCATGGCCTGTTACCTATTATAGTACCACCACGACCAAACCCCTGGTGTTGTGGCGCCATCAATTGATACCATATCAGTAAATTGCTGACTTTTTGGGTGAACTTCTGATGTGCACAACTTCATGCTCTGACCTCTGATTGACTTGATTCCAACTCCTATTGGTCACCCTTATCCCAATCTAACTATAGATTCTAACGTCACTTCAAAATATCTTTGTATAGAGATTTTAGATACATAACACTGTTTTGATCGTATTTTGACTAAAACCAACTACTCAACACCTCCAATTGCCACCAATAACCAATTGGCAACCCGAGACCATTTGCATCAGTCATATATGATACAACTAACTTGTCCTAGGCTGTTACACCTTAGAGAAACCATTCCTTGGATTTTTGACCCTCCTTAAAACCCAAAATCACCCAGTGGGCTATATGCACAAATTACACATATACAAGTCCCAAAATCATATTAGGCTCACAACCAGACATACGGGGTCTTACTTAAGCACTCACACATGCATCTGAACATATCAACCCATACCGGGGTCCAGTATCAACATGCGTATCATTACAGGCATAAACTTGGCATTCATCCATATCCATAACATTCATCATCATTCTACCAATTATACAATTACCACACACATTACAATACTTCCAAGATACAAGCCACAGGTAATACACACATCACTAAACTTCATGACACAAACAATGCATTACATAAACTAATAATATAGGCTACCAGCTAACTCGGATATTCCTAATGACGGAGAAAGCTACGAATCACTAGTTTTCTCCAAACTAGTACTAGAGTTTTTACTTGAAATTTTAGTTATGGAGGGGTGTGAGACAGAGTCTTAGTAACTGCGAAAACACATAGCAAAAAACAATTAACTATCAATCATTTATATACATGTATACATCTAATGCAATGCAATGCAGAATTCAATGTCATGAATAAATGTTCCCTGCACCATACACAATTAGAACCACGAGCTAGTTACCATTATAAAGCATACTCTATAGGTGATTCTCTTCAAACAACTGGTAAAGATTGATTTCAGGACATTATCAAGCTTTCTGTATACTAGTATGACCCGACCAGAGTCTCTACTAATGATTGGATTGTGGTTCTCCATCCTCTAGACCACTCAAAGTGGTGGTGATTTAGGGAAGGTGCATCCCTAATCCACTGCTACCTACGTCTTCCTAGCCGTAGGAAGAGGATTTAGTGGTAGGGATATACAATCATATCCACCTCACCACTTGGCCACTAGTGGTTTGGTATATCATGCCGTATCATCATATCGCATTTCATCATCACCCAATCAATCATTTTCCCATATGCATAATGTGGTGGTGATGCTCAATGCTATGTTAACATGTCCATGCCATACACAATCATCATCATACTCATAATCGTTATCATCATCGTGCTAGCATACTATCATGTGGGGATGCTCACCGATCATGTACATATATACATTAACTTAATCATATACTCGCAACAAATAATAGAGATAGGTCTTACCATACTTTAGCTAGCCGTGTACATACCATAATATGAAAGGAACAAACATATACACAAATAATATTATGGTATGAAAAGGAACAAACATATATAACAATTAACATATATACAATATACATCCCGGTTATCTCGAATTGTTGACACAATGCACATAGGGGGATTTTGGCATGCCTTTGGAGCACTAACCATGAGTCAAACACTTCTAAGCGATTGATTACACACTACTATGCCATAATATTTTCAATTAAAATAATACATATATAATCCAAAATCCATAATTCAATCGTTCAAGTTTAACCTATGAATCCAAATGCATAAACACACACTTATGAGCGTTAAACAATCATCCAAAATATAAACAACCTTCACAAATTCGAATTTCATGACCAGCCCTAAGTTTCAAGGGTAGGGTTTGAAGTAAAACCTTCAAAATCACTCCAAAATCTGAATCCAAGCCTTAGAAACACCAATTAACACCTTAATAACACCAAAATAATCATTTTCTCATATAAACCAAACCCTTACATATTCCCATGGATTTCATGATAGAACAACTAGAAAAGAGAGGAGGAAGGAGGGAAATCCACTTGCCAACCAAGATTTAAGCTTCCAAGGTCCATAAATCATCCCTCAAGGCCAAAAATTTGTTGCCCTAACAGTGCTCGACTCATTCTCCTTTGATTTCTCTTGTTTTCATCGATTGTTTGAGCTTTGATTTAAACATATCCGATGTTTGGCACCATTAAGGATGATATGTTCACCATGGCATGAGACTTTTCTGCCCAAAAAAAAAATCAAAGTCATGTTAGTCCAATTTTGGTTGCTCCTTCAGCCTTGTTTCCTCCGGTATTATACAATACAAAAGGGTATACTTCCCATTAGTTTAAGACTAAGTCCAGGACAACATGTTGAAGGTTGTTACACAATGAGTTAAGGAGACATGGGCATCTTAGTACTCAAGAGCTTGCCAAGACTTTTGGGGGGATCTCCCCAACTTAGTCCCAAATAGAGCCAAGTCCAAATTAGTTAGCCCAATAAATTGATGTGCCTATTGTAGGCATACTCAACTTAAAACTTGATGGCAAAAGAAATATAGCAAATGGTGCAATCAATGTCGTATCCACAAAGAAGCAACTTGTTTAAATCCTACTTAGGAGACTAATTAAATAACTAAGCAATGCAAATGCAATCTAATTAAGACTAAAATGCAAACTAAAATGTTGATGAATAAATGACAAAACTTACAACTAAATGAATGGAATACAATGCAATGTGTCATACTTTACTTTCTTTCATTATTTCCCATGTATAATAGCATACA
The DNA here is from genome assembly GCA_026686845.1 of Adenanthera pavonina. Classification (NCBI taxonomy): domain Eukaryota; kingdom Viridiplantae; phylum Streptophyta; class Magnoliopsida; order Fabales; family Fabaceae; genus Adenanthera; species Adenanthera pavonina. The sequence goes on along the minus strand of JAIVEN010000001.1, from coordinate 41,785,528 downwards.
TGATGTTACATGAGCTAATTTAGAAGTTTGAATCAATAGAAGATTGAATGAGAAAAATTCAATTTTTCAAAATACTATTCCTTTGATAATTTGATTTTTCTGGCTAAATTTTGAAAAAACATAACTAAATCTAAGAAAATTGTATGAGGATGATTCAAGTCTCTAAAAATAGCTAAAAATATTTACTACATGGAAAAAATATACAACTAGAACTTAATTGAGCTAATTCATTCATAAAATTCGTTGAATTATACTATTCATTTGGTCAAAACTACTTTTCCAGATTTTCTGAGCCATCTTCAAAAATTCATAACAATTTGTATACTTGTCCAAATCAAGTGATCTTTGGCTCTTTAGAAATATCTCTATGTCTAATTTCCAAGAATATATAACACTCATATAGAAAACTGAATTTAGAATGAACGGTAACCATATAATTAATCAGTGCGCATAATGGACAAATTTACATACCAACTTCCAAAAACTAAATACATAACCTACTTACATGATTCAAACTCTTCCAAATATATTCTTAACGTCACAATAACTCTGAAGGAACATTATAGCAGCAAAACATAGCTTCATGAAAATACATATGATTTCATATATAATTACGAGAAAACAAGCAACCAAGGTGGCTATAAATCTAATCATCATCAATCTTCTCCTTGCCTCTTGTCTTCTTGGTGGTCTTGCAATCATTTGAACCTATCAGGTTAGTGCTTGGGGGTGAGATTTGGGAAAATCTCAGTAGCTAGTTTATCTCTTGCAAATATATTGTTCAAGTTTCACAAACATTTCACATATAAACACAAATCATTAAAATACCATATTATCAAGTAAACATTTCGGTAGAGTTTTCCCTTAGAAAATAGACATCCTAGGGAATAAAACCCCTTATTTTACAGCCAAAATTAGTCACAAAACAACACAAATATAATATGGCAACAAGTTATAATCATGGAAACAACAAAGAATAACATATTGAAATAAAATAAACCCAGCTACCTTTTATGTTTTTCTTTACTTTGGCACTTGGAACCAAAACTTCCACTAGCTTTCTTGAACTCCCACAAGTCCTAAAATATCATTCAATATCAACTTAATCAACTAGAAATAAGGGTTGCCTTACAAAGTCTCACTAAAACCCTAAAAATCCAAATTCTTTATCTCTTGGTTTTCCTTGAATCCAATACATTTTCTTAGCTAACTTGGATCCAAGGAATCCATTTTTAACATCAAAACAATGAAAATGCAACTCTTTCCCATCATACTAATCTCACCAAAATTTGACTTATAGGAAGAGAAATTGGTTTTTCTCAAAACTTGCTTAAATCACACTATACTTAATTTCTCTTGCAAAATCTCATTCATAATCATGATTTTATGGCTTTAAAATAAGTCCCCATACTCAAACAAGCTTAGACCAAAATTGTACAGAGATGGAAAAGAAAATATTTCATGGAAATTTAAGCCAAACAACCAAGAAAAGATGCTAGAACACTTGTAAGTCATAAGAGAAACACTTACAAATTTTCTTGGATTTTCTTCCAATTTTTTTCTATTTTTTCTTCCTTCCTCACATGGCTGCCCTTCCTTTCTTCAATTTACAGACTTCTTTTCCTTTCTTCCTTGCTATATGGTCGGCCAAGACATGAGAAAGGAAGAAGTATATATAAATTTACCAACCAATAAAAATTTACCACTTAATGTTCTTGATATCTCTATGGAAAATGACATAATTAATTGAATAATATAATTTCATCATGTGTAGCTTGTTGGCCACGAAATAGGGAGTATTTTGGTCTAAAAATTTCAGATATTTACTTACCCAGATATATCCTGAATCGGTTTGGACAAATAAAGTTACTTTAGCAGTATATTTTACTATTATTGGGATACTAATTATAATTATATTGGGATATAAAATTACCATAATATACTTATCCCAATTGGTCCAAATATAAGACCCACACATTTTTCTTGAATAAATACTGCTTCTTCTTGCAGTCCAGACTGACCTTTATTAGGTAAGATATTAATATTAAATCCTAATTACCCAATAAATATTATTTTGATCTTAATAAATTTCATACTACATTTCATTGGTCTTAACTCAATGAGAGCTTCATTTTGACTATAATTTTTAAAACTTTTGAGTTATTAGGTGTAATTTTTTCCAAAATTCATAAAATTTGTTTCCTGCTACGCCTACACCTCCGCCTATGCCACGGCCTCCTAGTTCTTTAAAGTATAGAATGCAAAATAGTGTCACAAATGATCATGAATGCGTGGATTGCATAATAAAACCATGTATGGCCAAAATTTACAGCCCATTAATCAACATCAATTTTAACTTTCCAATACTTCAACAAAGAATCAAGCCACTCAATTAACACCTACAATGCTAAATTAAGCAAGATAATTCAAAATTAAAGCAAGGAACAACAAGATGCAATTTTGGCTAAAACTTGAACATATTCTTGCATTAACAAAGTAAGCAACCCAAAAAAATCCAATACATAATTCCAAATGGTCACAATACAATTAATCAAATTCTAAAAACAATAAATCATTCCAATATCAATTTCAAGTCAAAATATTCAAGAATCTTATCATAAATTAACTTTGAAATTGAAATAGGAAACTATGAAAAGGAAGAGAATAGTTAGCCAAATCTAAAGCTTGAGTTCCATTACCCATTTGAATCTTCTCCAAGCTTAATAGGTTATCATCAAGCCTCCGCTCCAAGTAAAATTTGGCCATGGCAAGGAACAAGTGGGAAATGATGAAAATAACATGATGATGGTGAAGAGAGTTGGAGGAAAGCCTGGCTTGAAGCTTTTCTTGGAGAAAAAAGGAGGAAATTTAGGCCAAGAGAGGACTTGAGAGAGAAAGAGGGAAGAATAGAAAGAGAGATAGTGAAATAGAGGTGAGGAAGAGTGAAATTAATGAAAGGAAAGTGGGGGGGGGGTAGTGAAATAATAAAGGAAATATGTGGTAGAATGGAAGATTTTTGCCAAAAATCAATGGAAAGTGTGTGAAAGAAGATAGAGCAAAAGAGAGAGTATAGAAGGGAGGGAGTGCTATTGGTTTTCAAAAAAAAAATGGGAGAGGAGACTCAAAATGAAAAGCATCTTAGGACTTTTAGGGTTGAGAAGGGTGATGTGGCAAGTGGGTGGTGACATGGCATGATGTGGACCAATAAAAATGTTAGAAAGTGGTGAGGTAGGTTAATGAAGGTGAGTTGGATTAATGAACGTGAGGTAGAAGCACATGTGGTTAGGGTTTGATGAGGTGGATTGTAGGAGAATGGGGTTAGGTTTATGTGGACTAATAGGAGAAGAGAGAGATGATGACATGGATAAGTAGGTGCCATATCATCACCACATGAAAAGTCAAAATTTCCCTCCTTTTTGCAATGACCAAAATGCTTTCCAATAGTCTCCCAACCTAAAAAAATGAATTCCAAATCGATTACGAAGCAAAAAATAATTAATAATATAATTATACTATATTAATCTTAATTAAAGGGAATAATAAATCAATTAAGCTCTAATTAAGACTAATGAAGGCATGAAAATTAAGTACAAATGGAGGGAATAGTTGGGCTAACTTAGTAAAAAATAAATGAACTAAAAACTCTAAAAAAATATTTTTCTACGCAATTAACAATTTTGCCCATGTGTGGATCAACTCTAATTCTAATTCTAAATACATTAATAATCAATTTGACACAAGTTTAAAATATTAATTACATTATATTGAATACCTAATAATCATATGAGGTGATATAATCCAAAATCATTAGTGAAAAAACCAAGTAGGTCTATGCCCTTGGAAAGAAAAATGTTGACATGGTGAAAAATTAGGTTCAACATGAATTAATATAGGGTAGTGGGAATTGTTAAATGGATAAAGGAATGGATGCTCCTTGAAAAAAATAAAATTGGACTTATCCTAAAATACCTAATTAAGCATATGGTAAGATTTGATTAGACACAAATTTACAGTAAAATGCATGTATCAAACAAAATAGGAAAAATTCAGCCCTAAAAATTTTAGGAGCATCTAATAAACACAAAATGAACATATTTGCAAGGAATTAGCTCTAAAATCCATCAGATCCAAAATTATGCTATCTAAAAATATAGAATTAGTCAAAACTAACAATTAAAATCTCTAAGTATAGGAGATAAAAATAATGAAAATATAGGAGTTAACAATTATTGAATGGCTTATCCTGGGCACACTCAATTTAAAACTTGATTGTAAAAGAAAATGTAGCTAGTGGTGCAACCAAAGTTGTATTCATAAAGGAGTAACTACAATAAATCCCACATAGTGTTAAATAAAAGAAGATTTTGATGAATTACAAAACATCTAGTGCTATGATATTCTTATCAAGAGAGTACATGTTGAAGAAAAGAGGTTAACCAAGTGAAGGATGAAGCTAAAATTGAAGATTATTTGATATTATTGTAATTTTATCTTTTACTTAGGTTATGTGGTAGTTATAGCTTTAAAATTACTTAATTTGTCTTACCATTACTCTTAAATGAGCTTTCAATTACGTTTTAGTAACTTGCTCAAGGTTTTTCAAAGTCCTTTTTATGCCAAGGTTACGTTAGTAGACTAAGTAAGGGTGGATTGCCGACTTACCTCTTTATCCATTTAAGTTCTTGCTTCTGGCAATGAGCTTAGTGTACTAAGAGTGATAGGTTAGAAGACTATCATAGGTTTTTCTTTAGATAATCCTATCTGTGTAACAACTTAGTGGAATTTGCTACCCATCTTAGAAGGAAAAGCTACTATGCAGACATGAAGTGTGTCTCTGTGAAGGCACGATAGTTGACTATCATAGGTAGGATTATCTTCTATTGTGGATAACATGAGCAACTTCACTTTCTAGAATAGCTAGCTTTGTCGACTAAGCCCTGATACTTGGTAAACGAAGCATCTCTTTTGAAAAACCTAGTATGGTTACTTTTGAGCTTTGTGAATAAAGGAGTAATAGCCTAGATAACTTTATCTTATATCCTTAGATATAAGCAGGTAGGTTTTCATGAAATCGTACTTGAGTTAAGTCACTAAATCATCTTTGAAGCTCAATAGTCAACTAAGGGGTATACCTTTGTCAACAATTATGGTCCAACGTTATGAGATGCATCTAACGGTTAGTTGGGATAGTGCACTAACCTACCTACTTTGTTGACTAAGGTCTAAAAATGCATTTAATGCTGCATGTGAATGTTATATCTCACTTAGTAATGACTAGTTCTCATCTTTAACGGTTAGATTAAGCTAAAATCTATAAATAAAACCATATTTAAGTTGGTTGGTAAGAACATTAAGTGATATTGAGACAAAACTCTACTGAATCATTAAGATTCTTGCATCTTGTTCATTAAAGCCCTACCAACTTCTTTTTAGAGTGAGAAAGTATACTTCAAAGTTTCATATTCACTCTCTGTTTTTTTTTTTGTAAATTGTATTTTTACATATGCGTAGAAATCTTAGTGTGGGTTTACTCTAAGGGAATCATTGTAATCATACTTTATAAAGGTGTCAAAGAGAGTCTTCCAGCTTAAGTAAAGAGTTTGGTGTTGTATGGAAGTTTAGCAAGAACCCAGATCAATCATGTTGAGATTAGTGGATAAGTTATATACAAAGACAATGCTAAGAACTAAGCAAAACTAACTTGAAAATAGTAGAAGATCTCATCATGACTGAAGTCATAATCATCACATTCAACAGAGAACCATCCAAGGCCATAGAGCTACTCCTAGTGGAGCTCACCATTGGCTCCAAATAGTCAATTATTGCATTTCTTGGAGCATAAGTTATACATGAAGATGACGCTGATAATTAAGAGTGGAACTCCAGGAGATGTCACAAGCTCTCATAGCTTCCATCCTATCGCTTGGGAGAGAACCACTGTTTGTAGTGTTATTTTCATTGTATTCTAGTTTTTAGGAGTAATTTGATTGGATCTTTGAGATCTGAAGTATGCCCAGGCTTGCATGACACCAGGAGATAGTTCACTCTTTAGGTCTACATTTGAGTTCCTTCACTGTAGTTATATTTTTCTTTCATTTTGTATTTTCTTTCAACACTTAGGGAAATTGTGGTAAAGAACCCCAAGTACGCATTATGTTTGGTTTAGAAGTTAGGTTGCAATTGTTATTCTTGATATTTACTGCCTCTGGCATGCCTAATATCAATGTTTGTTAGCTTTAGATTTTTTGCAAGCCAACACCTACCATTGATTTTAATGAAAGGTGAAATAATTAAAAAATAATCTATGTTTCATTGGTAATATAAAATTACATATAAAATAGGACAAAGGGAATATATATATGTAATGAAGAGAATGTAAACCAATCTTTAAATTTAGTCATAATGATCATTTTTTCCCTTTGTATCTTGATTGTTTTCATTTATTCCTCAACTATGATGTCAACTCTTGTTAGAAAGGGGGAGTCACAAATGAGGATTGAAAGATTGAATTAATTATAATAAAGTCCTAAAACATTCAAAGACAACACTTAAGTCTCAAAGGTGTGAAAGATTGAAGAGTAAAATTACATAGATACCCTTTATGCAATTAAAAGGCCTTAAGCCCCTAAAGCGCCATATGTATTAATAATGTGCTCCTTTTATCCAAGTTTTTAGTCACAATGATGTAACAACCCTCACCTTCGAACATAATAGTAGGCTAATGATAAGAATCCCAATGGGATTATTTAGGTATGGAGGAACTAAGACCGAATGAAAAATCTTGAAGTGAGTAAACTTGGAAAAGGAGTCAGAGCCCACTCACATTATGGTGAGGCCTAGTGGCACCGTGACAAGATTTGCCAATTAGGACTTGGGCTGAGTCAGTGAGGGCTCACGCCACGGCGAGCTTACTTTGTACCTTAACACCAGTTGTAGAATTTGGTTAACTAAGAATACAAACTAATTGGCAGAGGAGGGAGAAAATGGAGGAGATTGAAGGAGCTTCGCTAGGATTTCAAATTTCTGACTTGCGGGGCTTGATTTCTAACCTAGAAGCTTAAATGTTGTGTGGTAAGTGGATTCCCACTCTTTGTTCTCTTCTTTATGCATGCTTTGATGGGTAAATTTGTGGGTATGAGTGAAATTTTGTTTTATATAGTTTTCCACCAATTAAAATGGTCAAGAATGTGTTATTATGGTATGATTAGTGTTCTCAAGTAATGGATAGTGGATTTTTGTGTGCTAGGAGGTTGTTTTTACAAACCCTAGGCTCTAATCTCAAGGTTCTTATGGTGTTTGAAACTTTGGGCTTAGTTGCAGCTTTAAATAGATGGTTTGAGGTATTTTATGTATGTGTGTGGTGTTGGAACTATGGTTTGGTTGAGTATGTATTTGGGTTACCAAATTATATTACTCAGGGTTTGAAAATCCATGTTGATATTGGATGTATAGTAGTGTGTAGGTTGGAAGCTTGCTCGTTTGAGATTTCCCGACTCCATGGAGCTTTTGGGAAGTGTTGAGATTATTGTTAAGTAGTTATCTTGATATATGAATTGTGGGCTCCTTCATATATTGAATAAATTGGTTGAGTTGGAATGGATTAATTTGTTTGTATTAGTTTGGAACAATGTGGTAATGTGATCTTGCAGTCTTTTGACATGTTGTAGTGGTTTTCATCAGCCTACTAGGATGTCGAGTGGGTTTGGACGGTTGAGGTAATTAGGGTGTATTTCTCATGTTCTTTAATTGGCTACATATGCTTAATTCTTTCATATCATGATATGCATATGCTATAATATATGTTTCATTTTTTCATTTCATAATATCATTTTACATGGATTATGATTGTCTTTTTCATATCGTGATATGTATAACTATACAGCTAGTAAGTTACGTATCCCTACTCTAAATTTATGATGATAATGGTAATTGGCTATAGTGATCATGAAATGTATACGTACGATGGATATTGACATGTTGATGAATACTATGCACCCCATGATTTATCATGTATGTTCATATGGTATGCTATCATGATAGAGTATGGCATTTGACATGTTAGCATGCATAAGGCATTGTCATAGGTTATGTATTGTTGAGATATATGATTATTAGGTGATAATGCTCTAAATACCATGTGGTAAGCCATTCTGCTAAATAACATACGAGGCCTTGTGTTCAAGTGGTGCGGCTAGTGTTATCCTAGTCACTAAATCGTAATCATATGATTAGGAGACTCAAATGGTTGTGTATTGGGGTTTACCTTCTCTGAATAGCCACTAATTTGGGTGGTTCAGGCAAAGGAGAGCCATAGTCTAACCTTTAGTTTAGTGTACTTTGGTTGGTTTATAACTATTAGGAGAAAAGCTTGGTGGTGACCCTGGAATTGGTCGTCATGGGTAGTTGAAAGGGTTATCTTGTCATGGTAATTAGCTCATAGTTCTAACCGTGAATTAATAGGGATTGTGTTTGCATATCATGTACATTGTATTCATCATGGACATTGCATTCAAATATTGTTATGGAACCATGTTTTGTATATGTTGTAAACCTTAGTTACTGAGACGTATGTGTCTCCTTATAGTTAACAATTTTAGGTGAAGGATCCAGTAGTAGCAAGGAAAAGGCTAAAGAGGCTTAGCTCTCATGGATATTTGGGAGTATACTCGTCGTGTTGAGGGTAGAAACCCTATGTTATGCTGGTGTTTAGTAATGTGCCATGTATACTAAACATGTGATTTATTGTGTAACTTAGACATGTTCTTGTAGTCCTTGCTTAACTTACATGATTTGTATCTCTATTACATTCTCCGGTATACTATGGGAATGGTGGATGTGTTAATGATATGCTCTTAGGAGCTGATTTGCATGTGGTATGATAATCTTGGTTGGTAATGAGCTTTTGTACACAAACCTATATCCATGATGTTTTAGGGTCGAGGACTTATTGTCCTACATGTTTTTTGGTGTGCTTAGTTGGGCTTTAATCTTGGTTGGGTCTGTAGGCCACTTATATGGAAATTAGGCATGTGAGTCCAAAGCGTGATGTGTGGTTCAAGAGGGTTAAAACCTAGAGAAGTGATATTTTTGGAGAGAAACTTCCTTAGACAAAGTTCTTAGGTCCTATGTGACTTGTTTGATGCGTTTTGATTGCTAAAGGGTTGGTGATTTGAGATTTAGAGTTGTTGGTGCTTTGTTTTAATCCAAAAGCAATTATTTTGGTTTCGAATGTCCAAAATCTCCATACGAAAATATTTTGAGTCACGATTGGTTTCTCTAGTTAGGTTAGGAGTAGATGGCTAGTAGGCTTTGGAATTAGGTGAATTAGATGTCAGAGTGAGGAGTTATGCATGTTGGAAGTTGGGTCAGAAAATAAGCAAAAAGTTGATAAGTTATTGGCATATGGAACTGTGATGCCATGCTTTAGTGTCTCACCTTTGCCCTCACATAGTTTTTCCTTCTTGTTGCGATATGACATGGCCATGTTGCGGTGCTGTTATGATGTTTTGTCTTCTTTTGATATGTCTCCATATGTTTGTGTCCATTTTTGGGTTGTAGAGTGATAGGATATTACAATGAACATCCATGGAAGTTGATGAAAGTAAAGAGGGAAGTTCTCTTGTTGCAACTCATCAATGTTATTTGCCCTTCAACCCTCTCTTTCTCTCCCTCTAGACCAATGGCTATTTTTATCTCTCTCTCACACACACACAATGTTGAAAAAACATCTCCCTTTGTCTCTCAATAATGTTGAAAATATCTCTAACTCTTTCTCTCAGCAACATTGCAAGAAAATGATAATGTAATGCATATTAGATATCGGGTAATATTAGGAAGTTAGTGCTTTATTGGTATATTAGAATGTATATTAGTTAGGTCTCCGCTACGTTATATGAGAATGTTGCAGGCATATCGGTAGGTATTAATGTTTTATAGTGGTATGATGTGATACATTAGAAAGTTAGTGTTAAATAGTGGGAGAGTTATTAGTATATAATAGAATATCAGTTGAGAATTCTCAAAGGATTTTGAGTGTTAAATATGGAAACTATAGTAGTAAATAATGAAACTATAGTTGCAAATTTGTAATTGATAGTAACATTTTAGAAGTATTTGATTATTAAAATTCTAACATATTTCAATATGTTTCATGTAGGTGGGAGGGATGGCAAGTAGTTCAACAAAGGAAAATTCAAATAAAGGACAAATTAAAGAAGGAATGTCACTAGAAGGACTTGCGGGAATGATATCATCATACATAAATTATGATGCTAATGGAAGGAGTTAAAGTAATCATTAAAGTTTATTGGCACATTTATAGACCTTGTACATATAGAGGGGCAGAATAACTTATCAAGTTCAATGACAAATTTGCTCATGTATACCTAATTGGAAAGGGACATCAAAGTGTGATCAAACAGGGAAATGAATGAGCAAGTGTATTTGCAAGTTGAACTATCTACATGTTAAGTCCCTAGAATTGTCACTTTATACTTTAGTTTCAATGTTCTATGTGAAATCTTGGAATATTAATATAAAAACCTTCAAAATTAAGTGTAAAATTGGGTAAGTTGAGTATAAAACTAATGAAATTTATACATGAATCTTATGCTTCAGTTTAAGTGTTAACTATGAAATATGGGCATATTAGTGAAAACCTTCATATTTTAGTGTAAAATCAAAGAAGATGAGTATAAAACCATTGAAATTGATATATAATCTTATATTTCAATTTCAGTGTGGAATCTCAGAGTACAAGTATAAAATCTTTGATAGTTTGGTGTAAAATAAGGGAAGGTGAGCATAAAACCACTGTAATTGGTATATGAAGTTTTTGCTTCAATTTCAATGTTTAGTGTGAAATCCAAAAAATGGGCATAAAACTGTTGAAATTGTTAGATAAGCTGGCTTCCCAAGAGAGGGGTGAATTGGGAAGATTAAAAATTTTCTACAAAATATCAACAAGCTGAAGAAAGCAATGTATGATGGTAAAGCAGAGTATAAATAAATAAGCTATAAAGATAGGAGTAAAGAGAGGAAGACTCAGAAATTTATCCTGGTTCGGTCTCTCCACTTGACCTACGTTCAGTCCCCAAGTCACCACTTGAGATTTTCCACTATTTTGCAAGAATTCCGTGGGCTTCTTACAAATGCCTCAGTACAAAATGATGCTCTATTTCTACAGCTCACTCTTTCCCTTAATGCACTCTTACTAAGTGCTTCCCTAATCCCTTGTGATATCCCCTCACAAGAAAATCTTTCTTCCAGATGAAGATAAGATTGTTTACAAAGAATAAACTCTCTTAGATAGAGTGAATATGACAGTTGAGGTACAAATATTGAAGTGAGAGAGTAAGAGACTTTGAGTTGATGATTTGGCAGAGTTTCAGTATATCCAATATTAAAAATCATTTTTCCCAACTTCAAATGATGTTATATTTATAGATTTAGGTCACAAATATCCGATAGAGACAAAATCTATCCGTTGGAGAAGTTATCCAACGGTTACTCTGAAAAACTATCCGTTAACCAATCGTATTTAATGCTTCTGACATTCTGAAATTCGAATTTCAGTTGGTCAACAGATGAATTTCGCAGAAACCGAAGGTTAACATCTTCAACGTTGAATGCCCGAAGTTCGTCTGTTATGAAGTGAAATTCAAATTTTGATATTTCGAAAATGTTTCTATGTTGTGACTTACAAATTTTCAAGTAGAAAGTTTTTTTGTTAAGTGTGAACAGTATTTTCAATTTGCTACAATGCCTTCAAAATTTGAATTTTGGATCTCCAAAATTCGTCTATCCGTAGCTAGTTTATAAGGCACAGTAGTTCATATTATTCAAAATTCGAATTTTCAAAGGCCAAAGTTCATCTGTCAGAGAGACCTCTTTTCAGACTAACTTCAAAGTTTGAATTTATAAACACTGTCATTCGTATGTCAACATATCATTGCAACAGACTCACAAGCTTAGTTTCTGAAATTTGAATTTTCATGTTCAAAGTTCGTCTGTCAGTGAGCAATTTTGAAATCCAATCCAAACTTGGTTTCAGATGAACTTTGACATAATTTCAGACAAATTTCTTTAGTTTTCATAAGTTACATTTTGTTTGAATTTCGAATATTCAGAGCGCAAAGTTCGTCTGTTACTGAAAGCTTCTTTCAGACACTTATCAAAATTTGAATTTTCTCAAGTCAAAATTCATCTGTCAGAGAAGCTTCTCTTCAGACTTATTGAGTTTCAATACGAAATTCTAATTTCCAAAGCCAAAGTTCGAATTTTATTTTGACAAATTAGTATTAACCTTTCAAACTTCGTCTGTTGGTGGGTGTTTTTCAAATATTCTATGATTTAACATAGAATCAAGGTTTTAAAACATCTTTTCACCAAGTCAAAGTATTTTACTCAAATAAAACACTACTAATCATCCTATATCTATCTTTGCATAGATTTATCCAGAATTTGTTCACTTGAAATCTTTTGGGCATCTTTGATATCTTTATTCCAAACTCTTGAAGGTTGGTTTGGAATCATCAAAACTCTTGATTTAACATTGTCCCCTTTTTTGATGATGACAAAATAACTTATAAACTGGATTAGTACTTGGGTTTGCTTTGACAAGCTCCCCCTCAACATATACATTATTTTTTTTTAAAAGATATCATATATAGTAGATCATGTGAAGAGATTCAAAGAATAATAAGAATAGATCATTGCAACCAAGGAATTCATTCATTTTATCAGATGTTGTTTTTCAGGAACCAATTTATGCAAAGTACTTCGAAATACACAAATGAAACACAAAACATAAACAACATAACAAACATCTGGAACTCAATACAGCACTACAAGAGGACTTAAGGCTAAATTCTAATCACTAATCACTTCTTCTTTGGCTTGGTCTTCTTGCTGTAAGTCTTTCTAGATGGCTCAATAGCAGACTTGCCAGTTTGCTTATTCTTCTCCCCCTTTTTGGCATCATCAGGAAAGTGAACAAAATCAGCCGGAGGAGGGATTTGAGAAACTGGAATAACCTTGAGGGGCACAGGAGCAAAAGGCAGATGTGGACTAATTGATGGAGGAGGCTCAGAAGGCTCAGGGCTTGGATTCTCATCATCAGAGACCTCAAGCAGTTCTTGCATCTCTTGTCTGGAAAGAGCCAATTGAGCCCTCAGTTCTTCTAAAAGACCATATGCAGTGAGAGATGAAGGAGCAGGGTCATTAGAACGAAACATTTCTTCGAGCCTTCTTCTCTGAGCTTGCAAGAGAGCATTGCGAGCAATAGCTTCCAAATAAACAATAGGCACAATGCTCCTTTCTTCATTTCTGGCAACCTTCATCATTGATGAAGTAGAAATGATTGCCACTAGTCTGTCTACTTACTTAGATTCTTGCTGGGACAAGATTGACTCTTGAGCATCTGCAATAATGGGATCATGAGCGCTTGAATCCCGAGGTCCTTCTTCTTCCAAACCATAGTCCAAGGGAGGACCAGGACTTGGTGTGCTCAGTGTACCAGCAAGCTCAGTACCATCTATATCATCATCATGCTCAAAAGAGGTTAGCTCAAAGGGGCTAGAGGCTCAGGAGTTGAAGATAGAACAGGCACAGAGAACCCTGGCTGAGGTGGAGCTGATGTGGTAGGAATTGCACTCTGAATATCTTCATAGGCGTTAGCAACCACTTTCATGTTCTTGGCCAACTGGTGAATCTGATCTTGTAGATGAGCAAATTTGGAATTTTGCTCATCCCTGATGCTAAGTATGAGTGTAGACAGGCTGTCATACAACTCATTGATGTTGGTTGGCCTAGCACAAGAGGAGGGAGTAGATGGAATATAAGTAGGCTTGCATGGAGATGGGACAGGCAGAGAAGGTTGAGGTGTAGGTCTAGCAGGAGCCTTAGAGGTACCTTCTTACTGTTAGGAGGCACCTTCAATAAAGAAGAGATCTTCAGATTTTCCTGCTCCCTTCCCAATCCATCTTCCTTCATTTCTTTAAATCCCCAATCTTTGAAGTTCCTTTTCCTTGAAAATCTTAGTGGGTTTCCCTTTCCTCTTCTCAAGGTGCTAGATTCTAGCATATTATAGAATTTTGGAAATAATTGCTGTATAGGGGAGTGTGGAGTCCTTACTCTGATCCCTTGCCTTGATCATGCGTTGGAGTATGATATGTCCCATGTTGATGAGCTTTCCATGCATGATTGCTGCCATCACATGCGCCTCTGCCCTTGTGATAAGGTTGAAGCTGTCTCTTTTGTTGAATATGATCCTAGACACTATGTAGCGTAGGATCCTTACTTGAGCACTGAGGTCTGTGGGCTTTAGCAAGTTTATGGTTGGCCTAATTTCCTTTCTTCTAAATAAAGTGTTCAGGATTGTGCTTTCCTTGTAGTTCAGAAAGGGGCCATCTTCTTCATTAGCAGTCTCTGCCTCATCCATGTATCCAGAGGCAGTGATGTCAATCTTGAGGCCATCTTGCCCTGGGATTTCCAACACTTCATTAAAAGTCTCATCTGTGAGCCAGATGGTCCTTGATCTTAGATTTACCTCCCACTTTTTCTTCTTGCTGTTGTACTTCAGGGAGGCATACCATGTCTTTACCACTTCATCATCATACCCCTCCAATATCTCTAACAGATTCTTATATCTTAGCATCCATATTCCAGCATTAAAACTGTTAGAGACCAAGAAATCTTCCAAGTTCACACTGTGAGGCTTGATTACCTTTTTATTGGCAAACTTGGTCGAGTATTCTTCTTGAATCTGAGGAGTGCTCCATAATGGAAGTGTAGTGAGTTGATATTCTCCAGAATGAGTACCGGAGGAGGAAGCAGAAGCAACAGCATCAGCAGTAAGAGCAGTGACCGAAGGCTCTGCTTTCTTCGAAGAAGAGGGTCCTACTTTCTTTGATTCAGCCTTTGGTGTGGTTTTCTGGCATTTGGAGGGAGTTGCCTTGCTTGATTTGGCTTTTCTCTTCGGTTTTTCACCCTCCTTTAAGGCATATTGGGATTTGACCATCCTCTTTGATCGTGCCTCTCCTTTTCCAGCTTCAGGATTCTTTACTCTTGCCATTTTCATGGATGAATATTTCAGAATGAAGTAGAGATTGAGTTTATACGGTGCGAAAAATCAGTTTAAACAGTGGGAAATGAAGATTTATGGTCAGAATTGAAGAGCATTGATGAGAGAATTTGAACAGACTCAGAGAGGAAAAGAGTAGGGTTGTGTATGTTCAGTTGAAAACCGTCGGTTTTAACTTAAGTAACTGCCTGACAGACAAATTTTGAGGGGTCAAAATTCGAACTTCGAGCAGTTAAAAGTTAAACTGTTCAGCAAAGCTTACTGACAGATGAATTTTCTTCCAAAAGTTCATCTGACAGTGGCTTGGTTCGAGCAACACAAGATAAACAGACGAACTTTGTTTCAACAAAGTTCGAATTTTGAAGAGTAAACAACAAGTAGCAATCAAATCAACAATCAACAGATGAATTATGCATATAAACATTCATCTTTCAGAGATTCAACATTATGAGCAAGATTCAACAGACGAATTTTGAATCTGAAATTCGAATTTCTTTACTTTGTAAAGATTCTCCAACATTCGTATGTTTAGAAATAATCATTTGTATAATCATCATGTTGGACAAACATAACTTTGAAATTTTTACTTTTGAAAATTTGAACTTTTAAGGTCTAACAGACGAATTTTGAGGGACCACCGGGAATTGTTTCAATGTTTAACAAGCAGAAGTTTGTCTGTTGGGTATCTAAATTCGAAAGTTGACTAAGCTGACTTGTTCAGAAACAAAGTTTATCAAGGAAATTCATCTAACACACAACTAAGATACGAATTTCAACTTTAAAAACTTATAGAATGGATCCAGAAACTCAGAATTTTTGCCATTTTCTTCACTTTTTGATTGTTCCATTCTGGTGTGCTCCATTTTTCAGATTTATTGCCATTGAATCTCATGAGGAGCACCTGCAACTTAAATTAAATTCACTCCGATGCTAAAGTTAGAATTAATTTAGTGTTGGAAAATCTAAAAATGGAATTGTACACAGTATTTACTTACAGTTCATTGGGATTTACCATACCCAATTCTCTTCTAATTTTGCAATGTCTATCTTCTGATAAAGGCTTTGTCAAGATATCTGCAACTTGATCCTATGTTGGGATGTATTCTAGTCTAATTTCTCCTTTCAAAACATGATCCCTTATGAAATGGTGCCTAACTTCGATATGTTTTGTCCTTGAATGCATGACAGGATTCTTTGTGATGTTTATGGCATTTTGGTTGTCACACATGATTGGTATTTCCTTTATCTCAACCTCAAGATCTTCAAGCTGCTGTTTCATCCAGATGATTTGGGTACAACAGCTTCCAGCTGTAACATACTTAGCCTTTGCTGTGGATAAGGCCACACTGTTTTGCTTCTTGCTAAACCATGAAACCAAAGATCTCCCAAGAAACTGACATATTCCACTTGTACTTTTTCTGTCAGTTTTGGATCCTGCAAAGTCAGCATCAGTGTACCCTTTAAGATCTTCTCCATTCCCCTTTGGATACCAAAGACCCATCTGTGATGTTCCAATGAGATATCTGAAGATACGTTTCACAGCAGTTGCATAGGTTTCCTTGGGACATGGCTGGAACCTTGCACACATATAGACACTAAACATGATGTCAGGTCTACTGATAGTTAGGTACAGTAGGGATCCAATCATTCTTCTGTACTGGGTTATGTCAAACATTTTCCCTTTTTCATCCATATCCAGTTTGGTTGTTGTAGCCATAGGTGTTCCCATTGGCCTAGCATTCTCCATCCCAAACTTCTTTAGCAATTCCTTCAGATACTTGGATTGGTTGAGAAAGATACTATCATCACACTGCCTGATTTGTAATCTAAGGAAGAAGTTGAGTTCACCCATCATGGACATTTCGAATTCTCCCTGCATTAGCTTAGAAAAATTCTTGCAAAGAGATTCATTAGTAGCACCAAATATAATATCATCAACATAGATTTGAACAATAAGTAAGTCTTTATTTTCTTTCTTGGTAAATAAAGTTGTATCCACTTTTCCTCTGTTGAACCCATTTTCAATCAGAAAATTGCTTAATCTTTCATACCATGCTCAAGGGGCTTATTTTAAACCGTAAACAACTTTCTTCAGTTTATACACATGGTTCGATTTTGCAGTGTCCTTAAAACCTGGAGGTTGCTCTACATAAATCTCTTCCATGATATATCCATTTAAAAAAGCACTCTTCACATCTATTTGATACAACAAAATATTTTTCATGCATGCATATGCTAATATAATTCTAATTGCTTCTAATCTAGCTATTGGAGCAAAGATTTCCTCAAAATCAATACCTTCTTCTTGATTATATCCTTTAGCAACCAGTCTTGCTTTATTTCTGATTATTGATCCTGATTCATCAAGTTTATTTCTAAAAACCCATTTGGTGCCAATGACAGGATAATTTTTCGGTCTAGGCACTAAATCCCAGACTTGATTTCTTTCAAACTGATTTAATTCATCTTGCATAGCCAAAATCCAGTATTCATCAGTTAAGGCTTTCTCAGTGCATTTAGGTTCAATTTGTGAGATGAAAGCACAGTTAATCATTTGATCCCTTAACTGTTTTCTGGTTTTAACTCTCTCTTGAACATTCCCTATCACTTGATCAACAGGATGATTCCTTTAATATCTCCAAGCTCTAAGGAGTTCTTGAGATATTTCTTTAATATTTTCATCTTCAAAATCTCTCTCCTGAATATCTTCTTCTATGTTAATAGATTCATATATTTTTGGAGGTTCAATTTTACCTTTATCAGAAATATCTAACTTTTTAAAGTTTGAAACAAGATCATTCTCATCAGTGACATATTTGGAAGCAGTTTCATTTTCAATAAATACTATATGCACAGATTCTTGTACAAAATTTTTCTTTTTATTAAAAACTTTATATGCTTTACTTCTACTAAAATAGCCCAGAAATATACCTTCATCAGATTTGGCATCAAACTTACCCAGATTTTCCTTCCTATTGTTGTGAATGAAGCATTTGTAGCCAAACACATGGAGATATGAGAGTTTTGATTTTCTTCCTTTGTACAACTCATAAGGAGTCTTCCCAAGGATTGGTCTGATGTAGGCTCTATTTATGATGTAGTTTGCTGTATTCACTGCATCAGCCCAAAATATTTGAGAGAGTTCCTTTTCATTCAGCATAGCTCTAGCCATCTCTCAAATTATTCTGTTCTTCCTTTCTACTACTCCATTTTGTTGAGGAGTTCTTGGAGCTGAGAAGTTGTGATCAATTCCATGCTCATTACAATACTCTAGAAAGTACGAGTTCTCAAACTCTCCTCCATGATCTGACCTGATAGACACAATGGAAATACCCTTCTCATTTTGTACTTTCTTGGCTAAGGTTACAAATGCATCAATGGTATTACTTTTAGAGGAAAGAAACAATGTCCATATAAATCTAGAGTAATCATCCACAATTACAAGTACATACAGATTTCCACTAATGCTTTTAACCCTAGATGGACCAATTAAATCCATATGCAGTAGTTCTAGTGGTCTGGTTGTGGTGACTACGGTTTTGGGTTTAAAGGAAGATTTAGTTTGTTTTCCTTTTAGGCATGCATCACATTCTTTGTCTTTTTCAAAAACAATTTTTGGCAGGCCAGTGACTAACTCATTTTTAACCAGTTTTGAAAGCTGATTCATATTAACATGAGCTAATCTTCTATACCACAATCAACCATCATTATCCTGACTGATCAAGCAAACAGAATCTAAGGGAGGAAGTTCATCAAGATCAATAGTATAGCAGATGCCATCCCTTTGAGCTTTGGGGATTACTTTGTGATCACTTTTTCTAATGACCAGGCAGAATTTTGAGTCAAACAGTGCCCAGTTTCCTTTGTCATATGTTTAGCTCACACTTAGCAGATTGTGGTTGAGGCCAATCACAAACAACACCTCTTCAATGGATGTTTCAGGATTTTTGCCCACAATGCCAATGCCAACTATTCTGCCATATTGATCACCTCCAAAGGTCACCTTTCCTCCTTTCTTGTCTCTAAGGGTGATGAACTTCTCCTTATCATCGGTCATGTGACTTGAGCAGGCACTGTCCATATAACATTTATTGTTCTTTCTAGCTTTGAGATAGACCTGCACAACAAAGTTCATATTTTCTTTTTAGGTACCCAAATTTGCTTGGGTCCTTTTCTGTCAGTAGTCTTTTTTCTAGATAAAGATGTACCTTTGGGAACCTATTTAACCTTCTTGTCAAGTCCATTTTTCTTTATAGCACATGAACTGGAAATATGCCCCTTTTTGTTACAGAAGTGACATGTGGTAAAGGGACTGCTGGATTGAGATATGGGAAGAAAGTAATACAGATAATATTTTTATTTTGCATGCCTAGGTTGATCATGAGATTCAATATGCTGAGAATTATGTTCTTTCTTTTTTATTGCTACTAGCATGCACAAAATGTCTCATATATGCATTCTGATTCCTTTTCTTAATCTTTTCTTTGACTACACAAGGATCATAGCTAAGTCCAGTCTTTCCCTGTGATATTCTTTGCCTTCCCATTAAAGTAAACAACATATCTTTACCTCTAGTAAGCCTAGACATGCTTTTTAATAGATATTCATTGGTTTGCTTTAGTTCAATGCATGATTACAGCAAGCAGATTCAGCAATAGGCAGAGAAGCAATTTCATAGATGTTGCATTAAGATTCTTGTTTGTTAATCTTTTTCTAAGCTTGCTTCAATTCTTTAGCAACCTTAACAAACTCATCATGTAGCTCATGAAATGCATCCAGTAATTCAGAATAGGAAGGTTCAGATTCATATAGATCATCTTCTTGATCACTGTTGAATGGAATTTCAGCTTCTTTAGAGGCAAGAGCCATGAGACAAATGTTGGCAATTTCATCTTCATCATCTTCTTTTTCATTTGAGCTGTTGCCCCATATTGATGAGATGTAAGCTCTTTTCTTCTTGCCTTTTTCTGTAGTTTTCTTTTCTTTTTCTTGCTTCTTGAGGAATTGTGGACAATCCCATTTGATGTCCCTACTTTTTACACTCATAGCAAGTGATAGGCTCTTTTGCTTCCCTCTTGCTATCTCCAGTTGCTCCTTTCTTGAAGATTTTCTTGTTTCTCTTTTTGCTGTAAAATCTTCCAAATATTCTGACCATTATAGCCAGAGTTTCTTCATCGAGTTCATCTTCATTGTCAGATTCTTCTTCTTTTTCCTCAGCAGCTTTTAGAGCAAGACCTTTCTTCTTTCTGTCTTGTCCAACCTCCTTGAGAGCCTTCATTTTTCCTTTATACTCCTCAAGGCTGCCAAAGAGAGCTGTGACAAAGGCCATTGATTCTTCTCTGGCTTTCTCTATTGCTGTTACTTTGGGTTGCCATTTCAGAGGGAGAGCTCTGAGGATCTTTCTTACTTTTTCAGTTTGAGTGTATTACTTTCCCAGACTCTTCAGTTGATTCACAATGAGGGTGAATCTCTTCTGTAGCTCTTTTACACTTTCTCCTTCAGCCATTCTGAAGCTTTCGTATTCACCTATGCATGTATTCAGTTTGTTTTCCCTGACTCTAGTTGTTCCTTCATGAGCTATTTGCAAGGTATCCCATATTTCTTTGGCACTGGAACATTGAGAGACTCTGTAGAATTCGTCTTAATTCAAAGCACTGACTAAACAATGTTTTACCTTGAAGTTCAGCAAGACTCTTCTTCTATCTTCCTCATTCCATTCAACTTCTGGCTTCTCTCTGTATTTTCCATCATCTTTCAAAGCCATTGGGACAAAATCTCCCTTCTAGATGACTGACCAGATGTCCAGATCAATTGACTGGAAATATATTTGCATCATCATCTTGCAGTACCCATAGTGTTCTCCACTGAAGCCAGGTGGTCTAGTTGTATTATTGCCCTCTGGTAGTATGCTTTCTCCAAAGTCAGCCATTTTAATTCCCGGACTGTGAAATCCTTTGATTGGGAATCCGGGCTCTGATACCACTTGTTAGATAAGCTGGCTTCCCAAGAGGGGGGTGAATTAGGAAGATTAAAAATTTTCTACAAAATATCAATAAGCTAAAGAAAGCAATGTATGATGGTAAAGCAGAGTATAAATAAATAAGCTATAAAGATAGGAGTAAAGAGAGGAAGACTCAAAAATTTATCCTAGTTCGGTTTCTCCACTTTACCTACGTCCAGTCCCCAAGTCACCACTTGAGATTTTCCACTATTTTGCAAGAATTCCGTGGGCTTCTTACAAATGCCTCAGTACAAAATGATGCTCTATTTCTACAACTCACTTTTTCCCTTAATGCACTCTTACTAAGTGCTTCCCTAATCCCTTGTGATATCCCCTCACAAGAAAATCTTTCTTCCAGATAAAGATAAGATTGTTTACAAAGAATAAACTCTCTTAGATAGAGTGAATATGACAGTTGAGGTACAAATATTGAAGTGAGAGAGTAAGAGACTTTGAGTTGATGATTTGGCAGAGTTTCAGTATATCCAATGTTAAAAATCATTTTTCCCAACTTCAAATGATGTTATATTTATAGATTTAGGTCTCAAATATCCGATAGAGACAAAATCTATCCATTGGAGAAGTTATCCAACGGTTACTCTGAAAAACTATCCGTTAACCAATTGTATTTAATGCTTCTGACATTCTGAAATTCGAATTTCAGTTGGTCAACAGATGAATTTCGCAGAAAATGAAGGTTAACATCTTCAACGTTGAATGCCCGAAGTTCGTCTGTTATGAAGTGAAATTCAAATTTTGATATTTCGAAAATGTTTCTGTGTTGTGACTTACGAATTTTCAAGTAGAAAGTTTTTTTGTTAAGTGTGAACAGTATTTTCAATTTGCTACAATGCCTTCAAAATTTGAATTTTGGATCTCCAAAATTCATCTGTCCGTAGTTAGTTTATAAGGCACAGTAGTTCATATTATTCAAAATTCGAATTTTCAAAGGCCAAAGTTCATCTATCAGAGAGACCTCTTTTCAGACTAACTTAAAAGTTTGAATTTATAAACACTGTCATTCGTACGTCAACATATCATTGCAACAGACTCACAAGCTTAGTTTCTGAAATTTGAATTTTCATGTTCAAAGTTCGTCTGTCAGTGAGCAATTTTGAAATCCAATCCAAACTTGGTTTCAGATGAACTTTGACATAATTTCAGACAAATTTCTTTAGTTTTCATAAGTTACATTTTGTTTGAATTTCGAATATTCAGAGCGCAAAGTTCGTCTGTTAGTGAAAGCTTCTTTCAGACACTTATCAAAATTCGAATTTTCTCAAGTCAAAATTCGTTTGTCAGAGAAGTTTCTCTTCAGACTTATTCAGTTTCAATACGAAATTCTAATTTCCAAAGCCAAAGTTCGAATTTTATTTTGACAGATTAGTATTAACCTTTCAAGTTTCGTCGGTTGGTGGGTGTTTTTCAAATATTCTATGATTTAACATAGAATCAAGGTTTTAAAACATCTTTTCACCAAGTCAAAGTCTTTTGCTCAAATAAAATACTACTAATCATCCTACATCTATCTTTGCATAGATTTATCCAGAATTTCTTCACTTGAAATCTTTTAGGCACCTTTGATATCTTTATTCCAAGCTCTTGAAGGTTGGTTTGGAATAATCAAAACTCTTGATTCAACAGAAATATCAGCATAAAATTAGGTAACTTGAGTATAAAACCACCATAACTAAGTGTTCACTATCAAACTTGAGAATATCAGCATAAAAAAAACTTCATTGTTTAGTGTAAAATCAGGGAACAGGAGTGTAAAACCATTGGAACTGATTCTCAAAATGTCTAGTTTTCTTATAATTCTAGATCAGATCTAGCACCAGTACCTCGATTTCATTGATTGAACTGGCTAGTTTAATCTATTTTTTTACACCTTGATATTATTTATATCTTGTAAATAGTATGACTTATTTTTCTTTCTATTTTTATATAAAATTTTGTATTAATTTGTCATCAAATCATATCATGATCATTTCAACTTATTCAAATACAAAATATACATTTATTTTAAAATTATTAATAAAAGTAGGGAAGGCTGTTAAGAAAAATAAGTTTTAACAAGGAATTAGAAATTTTATGTTGCATTATGAATTTCAAATAATGTAATTTGTTTTAAATTTTATATTATAATATGATTTCTCTAGTTTCTTTGGGAAAAATAGTTAGAAATAATGTAAAATTTAAAAGGACTTAACCTTTTCCTTTCCTAATGTGTTTGATTCTTTGTTGCAAGAATTTGATGATGTGTTTCCAGAAGAAATTCCTTATGGTTTACACTTTTTAGAAGAATGGAGCATCAAATTGATTTCATTTCAGGAGCAACAATTTCCAATTGTCCCATTTATGGAACTAATCTAGGAGAGACAAAAGAGCTTCAAAGGCAAGTTGAAGAGCTTATGGAAAAAGGATATGTGAGGGAAAGTTTAAGTCCATACATTGTACCAATTCTTCTTGTGCCAAAGAAAGATAGATCTTGGAGGATATACATTTATTGCAGGGCCATGACCAACATCACGATAACGTATTACTATCCTATTCTTAGATTAAATGACATGTTGGAAGAAATGCAGGGGTCTAGTATATTTTCTAAAATTGATTTGAAATCTAAATGCCATCAAATTAGGATGAGGAAAAGGGATGAGTGGAAAACTACATCCAAGACAAAGTATGGATTGTATGAATAGATAGTCATGCCTTTTGGACTCACCACTACACCTATCACCTTTATGAGATTGAT
The DNA here is from genome assembly GCA_026686845.1 of Adenanthera pavonina. Taxonomy (NCBI): domain Eukaryota; kingdom Viridiplantae; phylum Streptophyta; class Magnoliopsida; order Fabales; family Fabaceae; genus Adenanthera; species Adenanthera pavonina. The sequence continues at coordinate 41,761,693 of JAIVEN010000001.1, read as the reverse complement.
AAATCATGTTTTGCATGTATTCATTGGGAAAATTTGTTGTTGTGTATTTTGATGATATTTTAATTTATAGTAAGAACCTTGATGAGCATTTGAATCATTTGCGTTATGTGCTTGATGTTTTGAGGAAAGAAAAGTTGTATGCCAAGTTGAAAACATGTAGTTTTTGCATGGACAAAATCATTTTTCTTGGATTTGTTATAACTGCGCGGGGCATTAAAGTTGATGAAGAAATGGTAAGTGTAACATCCCTAAAATATTAAATAACTAAAAATGTATAGAGAATTTGTAAAAATGGATAGACACCGTTTTGCGTAAAATAGGGTAAAGAGGTTATTTTTCCTGATTGGATGAAAAAATGAGAAATTACATTTTTGCCCTTAAGAAATATGGAAATGATGATTGTCCTTAAAAAAAAAAAGTTGAGGCGGTGGATGCGGAGGATTGAAGAAAAGTTTATAAATTTTGGGGCAAATTACACCTAATAATCTGAAAGTTTTAAAAATTATAAATTTATCCCAGGTCAAGGGCATTTTTGTAAATATGAAAAATTATAGTCAAAATAAAGCTCTCAATGAGCTAAGACCATTGGAATATAGTATGGAATTTATTGAGATCAAAATAATATTTATTGGGTAATTATGATTTAATATTAATGTCTTACCCGATAAATGTCAGTGTGGACTGTAGGGAGAAGCAGTATTCATTCAAGAAAAATGTGTGGGTCTTATATTTGGACCAATTGGGATAATTATATTATGATAATTTTATGATCATAATTAGTATCCCAATAATAGTAAAATATACTGCTAAAGTAACTTCAATTGTCCATACCGGTCCAGGATATATCTGGATAAGTAAATGACTAAAATTTTTGGACCAAAATACCCTCCATTTCGTGCTCCACAAGCTGCACATATCAAAATAGTCATATTTTATTATTTTCATGAAAAAGCTAGAAAAATCAAGTCATTAGTTGGCAAGTTTTCATTGGTTAATGATTTTTATATATACTCCCTCCTTTCTCATGGTTTGGCCGATGAATTAGCAAAGAAAAGAAGGGGAAAAGCTGCAGCAAAGTGATGAAGAAAGGAAGCTACGTAGGAGGAAAGAAAAAGAGAAGAAAAAATGCAAGGAAAATTGGTAAGCAAACCTCTTGTGATCTTTAAGTGTTCTAGCATAGTTCCTAAGCTATATGAGTTAGTTCCCTTGGAATATTCTCTACTTCATCCACTGTTCTAATCTGTCCAAGCATGATTAATGGAAAGAAAAGTTGTTTTAAAGTCATAAAATCATGATTTGATATGAGATTTTGCAAGAGGAAGCAAGTATAGTATGATTTAAGTAAGTTTTTTGAAAAACCAATTTCTTCCTCTTAAGAACAGATTTTGGTCAGACTAATAAGGTGGGAAGGAGATGGATTTTCATGTATTTGATGGTAAAAATGGATTCCCCATGGTCTAAAACCTTAAGAGCAAGTATGGGGTTAAATAAAAAACTTAAGGTGAAGAAAATGAAAGTCTAGGGTTTTGTGAGTCTTTAAGAAGTAACTCATGAAACCAATGAATAAAGTGAGTATTTAATGGTGTATTAGGAATTGATAAAGCCCAAGTAAGTTCTTAAAGGAGGGGGAACCAAGTGGTGAAGCATTAGATTCAAGAGGAAGAGTCAAAGGAATGCTTCAAAGTAGCTAAGTTTCATATTCTTGCTTTATGTTCTTTCATTGTCTTTCTATGATTAAATTGTGTTGCCATATTGAAATTGTGATTTTCTTGATTGGTCTTGGCTATTAAATGAGGGGTTTTATTCCCTGGGATGTCTATTTCCTAAGCCGTTATGCTGCCGAATTTTTTTATGACTAATATGGCAATTTATTGTTTAAAGGTGATTGTGTGATTATATGTGATCAAATGTGAGTTATTTGACATGATTGACATAATTGTATGGAATGTAACTTGCTACTGAGATTGCCCCAATCTCATCCCCTCAAGTATCCCAAATGACTAGGCACAATCTATGGCAAAGGAGTCCAAAGAAAAGGCAAGGAGAATGAAGAAGAGAATGATGCTTGATGGTGTTTTCAAGCTATGAGTGTATATTTTGTAATTATGTATAAAACCATGTATATGCTTTTAGATTTGTGCCATTGTGCTATTATGTCCTTATGTGCATTTTGAAATGTTTTGCATGGATTTGAAACATGGAATGATCATATGAGCTTGTTATGAAATCTACTTTGCCATGTTATATTGTTAGAAGTTCATTTTGTAGTAATGAAAGTAAAGTCAACACTGTTTGACTGAGACAGGGCAAGTAAGTCAAGTGTTATATATGCTCTAAAATTAGAGAGAACAAGCTTTCCAATGAGCTAAAGAACACTTAATTTGGATGTATGTACGATTTATAGTGAAATTTTAAAGTTTAGGATCAAAACTAGACAGTGATGTGAAGGCTCCGAATTTTACTGAATATATTACTTCTCTTTGAAAAATGATATAAAATCGTACAGAGCTCTAAAAATTCAGTGGTTTACATTTATGAAAATATCTATCTTTTGAGATTAATATGCCACTAGTTTGAGTTCAATTGGAGCTGTACAATGAGAGATATACAAGTTTTCCCAAGACTATTCCAGTAAAAGTGATGTTCTGATCCCTAGTCATTCAAATTGATGTTGTGCCCTGTATAGACCAAATAAATGTATAAGAAAAATATAAAGGTAAGTAGACATATATATCTTTCCAATGGCATATAGAATACATGATTTGGCTCAGTATAGAGTTATATGTGAATTTTTAAAGTTACGGTCAAAATCCTGGAAAAGAGAGAAATGACCAATTGTACAGTGTAATTTTGAGTAATAAACTGTACTAATTGGTCAGGTTAAAGAAATTTTTCATATTTTTATATTGTATATCATGTTTCTAGCTTCATTTAGAGACTTGAACCACATTGATACGATTTTTCTGGATTAAGTTATGATTTTTCAAAATTCATCCAGAAAACTTGAGAACCAAATGAATAGTACCACATTGTTTTTTTTAATTAAATATTTTGGTTCTACTAATGGTTCAAGCTCTTAATATGGGCAATTTGGACATTGTACATACTATGATATATGGAAAATATAGATAAAGCTAAGGTGTTATAGTAAGAGCTATCAAAGAGTGGCCAACACCTAAATCTATCATAGAGGTCAGAAGTTTTCATGGTTTGGTTAGCTTTTATAGGTATTTTGTGAAGGATTTTTGCACACTTGTTGCACCACTCACTAAAGTGATAAAGAAATCTGTTAGATTTAAATAGGGAAAAGCACAAGATGATGCTTTCAATATTCTTAAAGAAAAGTTGTGTGTTGCTTCGGTATGAGCATTGCCTAACATTTCTAGAATTTTTGAGATTGAGTGTGATGCTTCAGGAATTAGTATAGGAGCTATTTTGATGCAAGAAGGTAGATCAATTGGTTATTTTAGTGAAAAGTTGAATAGGGCCACCTTGAACTATCCAACATATGACAATGAGTTCTATGCCTTGAAGAAAGTATTAGAGACTTGGCAACACTATCTGGCCAAAACAATTTTTCTTTCATACTGATCATCAATCTTTAAAGCATATTATGGGTCAAGCAAAGTTCAACAAGAGACATGCAAGGTGGATGGAATTCATTGAACCATTTCCTTATGTTATCAAATACAAACAAGGTAAAGAAAATGTGGCTGCAAATGCCTATTCCAGAAGATATACTCTTCTTACTACTTTGAACACAAATTTGATTGGTTTTGAGTATATCAAGGAATTGTATGCAAATGATGTTGATTATGCTGGTGTGTTTCTTGCTTGTGAGAAAAAAGTCATTTGATAAGTTTTATAGAGTTGATGGCTACTTGTTTATTGAAAGCAAGCTTTGTGTTCCTCAATGTTCTTTGTGTGAATTCTTTTTAGGGAAGCTCACGAGGATTAATGGGACATTTTGGTGTGAAAAGACATTAGATGTTTCGTTTGAACATTTCTTTTTGCCTAGAATGAAACATGATGAAACATGATGTGGAAAGAATTTTTCATAAATGCATTACATGTAGAAAGGCTAAATCTAGAGTCATGCCACATTGTTTATATACACCTTTACTAGTTCCTAGTAAGCCTTGAGTAGATATTTCTATGGATTTTGTTTTGGCTTTGCCTAGGTCAAAGAGAGGAATGGATTCAATCTTTGTGGTTGTTGATCAATTTTCTAAAATGGCTCATTTCGTTGCATGTCATAAATTTGATGATGCCATTCATGTTGCTGATATGTTCTTTAGAGAAGTTATGAGACTTCATGGTGTTCCTAAAAGCATTGTTTCTAATAAAGATACAAAATTTCTTGGTCATTTTTGTAGGTTTTCATGGGGAAACCTTGGCACTAAAATGTTGTTTTTCATTGATTATCATCCACAAACAAAAGGTCAAACTAAAGTTGTGAATAGAGTTTTAAATCAATTGCTTAGAATTGTGATTGTTGTACCCAAAAATGTAACACAGACCATGTGTAGAGAAAAGGAAAAGAAGAGAGACAAATCAAGGTTGTTGAAGAAAATCGATTTATCAGGAGTTGCCACCAAAATTTTGAGGGAAATCTTGGAAAATCAATTTAAGAAGGAAAAGGATGATTTATGTTAATAGAGTTGGGTTCAAGAGTCGATTGTGCATATAGAAAGTGTTAGGCACCCCACAATTCCTGTTCCTAAGAACAGTTACCTTAAGTTGATTGTGCAAATTAATATGGCTTTAAAAGTATTTTGGTTATCCTTTTATTATTCATATGCTAAAATACAAAGGTAGAAAAGAAAGAAATTAAGGAAATCAAGGAAATTTGGAAAACAAAATAAAGAAAAGAAATTAAGAAAATTAAGAAAATAAGTAGATAAAATTGGAAAATATTTATTTATTTACAGAGGTAGATTTAACCCAAAATCAAAGTCTGGGACTTACGTATCATGTGATATGGATCAAAATTCATGTAATTCGAGATATAAATGCGTGTCATTGGGTTGATTTTTTTTAATTTTTGTAATAAGAGAAAGTTAATTAAAAATAATTTACCATTTTACAAACAAAACAAATTTTTGGAATTTGAGTTTTCAATTTGTAAATAGATAATTTAATTTTACTTACTTACTCTTATTTTCTTTAATTTCTAAAAATACTTTTGTCCCTTTTGGCTTTTGAAAATATATTTATTTTTTTGTATTTTTGGGAAATTATTTTTATTCTTATGACTATCTTTATTTATTTATTTTATAAAAGTAAAATCAATCTACCTACTGTAAACTTATCATCATACCCAATAGACCGATTCCTTAAATATCTATGGAAACTCATAAAACTTCCATGGTGTGAAGATTTTATTTTGTATTTAAAAGCAATAATTTGGGGAATATTATTATATTTGTCATTTTTTAAGAGAAGTATTATTATTTTCTTAAAATAAAATAAGACCACCATATAAATAATTGTTATAACTTTCAATAAATTCACGTGTAGTAGGTCCAATACATCTATATTCCGCTTTACACCCTCCTTTCACAACTTCATCGCTCTTTCCTTTTTGGCATCCATTCCCTTTCTTGGTAATTATCGCTCTTTTTCTTAGTAGCTATTACTCCCTCTCCTCTCTAATTTCAGCATAATTACTCCCTTGTCCTAGCTCTTTTTCTTCTTTCTTTAGTGCAATTTCCTCGGGCCTCTTCATCCAATTTCGTGCGCCCAAATGCTCTCGCTCTTGCCACTATACTCCCGTACCAAGTACAAAGTAGTGGAGGCTTTGCTTTGTCAATTTCTGGCTCTCTAAATCATCTTTCTCTCACATGTTCACACCTTGCTTTTCTTCGTTCCCACTGTGCTCTCTTTAGCTCTTTGCTCGTGTATGGAGCCATAGTGACTCATCCTCTATCTTACTTTCTACCTCGTTATTAGTTAGGGTTGGGGTTCAAACATTGAGCTTTTAGCATTTCATCCCTCCATCTCTTATTTTTATTATTTTACATATTTTTAATTTTTTTGTTATTTTTATTTATTTTTATTTTGTATTTTATTTTTTTCTCTTTTCTGAAAAACAAGTTACAGATCTTTATTTGAAAGCCAAGTAGTTTAAGTTAAAAATCTAAAGAATTTTTTTTTTAATTTCTTTGAAAAATCTAAAAGGAAGAAAATGGATTTAAAGAGTGATTTTTTTGGATTTTAGAAGATTTACATATATCTTGAAATTGAATGATAATGACTAATTTAGTTAAATAAAAGGGAATTTTTATTTCTTTTGTTTTTCTATTTATTATTATTATTTTTTAAAACATCCAGACAAAATGCGGTGTTCACAATTACCCCTCTTTACTAATTTTTTATGTGAGAATCAGGAAAAGATAGTTTTTCGAGTTCTTGCATAAGGAATGAGTAAAGATTAGAACATACATTTTGTCCATGCAAACAACACGTAAAGACTCACTTAGCCCTAACACCACTAGATGCAATATGACATGAATTAAGAGTACACAAGACTTTGCCTAAACTAAGACTAAATTGAAAGGATTATGGTGAATGAATGTTTTTCATGCAAGACACACACTACAAAGGTGACCTAATACATGACTAAATAAATTGAACTAGACTCTAACAAGTGTACAAATGAATAGCTAACTCCAACTAGAGCCTAATTGATGCAATTTGCAATGATGTGATACAAATAAATGGCTAAGTTGACTAAACTAGGATTGATGCAGTATACGATGATGTGACCAAAACAAATATAATAGCATGTTCGAAAGAAAATACTATGTTGATGTATTGTCCCTTTTCATTTGTTTTCTAAGTGAGAAGATCACGAAATGATATTCACACTTTAGAAATAAATAAAGAAGAAAACATGTATTTTGTTTAGGGGGTAAGATGCATGGATAACAAAACTAAGAACCTAGATCTTAGTGGGACTGCATAAATCAGGGCCATTCTGGAGTGATGTGCCTATATCATAGGGCTTTGGTGAGTGCCAGCATAACTGAGATTTAGGTGCTAGTCAGAATTGGACTTTGGCGGCAGTGATATACCTATATCATATGGCTTTGGTGAGTGACAGCATAACTAAGCTTTAGGGGTTTACGTAACAAGGCTTTAGGTGCTTGGCCTTGTGCAAGACTTTGGAAGGGTGCCTGGGCTTGTGCAAGATTTTGAAATGGTGTCTGGGCTTGTGCAAGACTTTGAATGCTCACCATGATGCAATGCTTAAAAGGATACCCATCGTGATATAGGATTTATTTTGCCTCTCACGATGGAGGACTTTCAATGATATGAGAGCATGCAATGTATGCACATATGATGCATGAGTATGTAGTATTTCTTTCAGACTTTGGGGTTGATTTTGTGATTGCCCTAGCCTTTGCAGAAGTTCATTTGATACAATGGATTATACATGATGCATAAACAATGCAATTTTTTTCTTTTTCTCTTTTTTTGTTTTGGGATTTCCTATTTGCCTTACGCAAAGTTGAAGCATATTATGATGTGATCAATGCAGTAAAAGATGCATGTAGAATGCAAAATTTCTTTTTGGTTTTTCCTTTGTTTTGCCTATGAAACGTGAGATTTCTCATATTTTCTCCAACATGAATTGGAATTTATTTATATAATGCATGCATGAGAAATGTGAAAATTTTTTCAGATCCCAATCTTAGAGTGAATTTTTTCATGCTACAATTTATGCAAAGAAGATGCATGTAGAATGCAATTTTTTTTGTTTTTTCTTTTTTCCATAATTTGAAGGGAAATTTATTATGATGTGATGCATGCAATGGAAAATGTATGTAGAATGCAAAATTTTTTTTTCATTTTGCCCTAATTGGAATAAAAATTTATTTAGATGCAGTATGTGAAGAAAATGCATGTGGAATGTAAAATTTTTCTTGTATGCTCAAACTTGAGTAGGGATTTATTTTTTATGCAAGGTATGCGAAATGTGAAATTTTTCATGTTTGTCCCAATTGGAGTGGGAATTTATTTAGATGCAATGGATGCAAACAAGATACATGTGAAATGCCAAGTTTTTTTTTTGGTTATTTTTTGTTTGTCCTTATCTAAGTAGGAATCCATCATGATATTATACATGTAAGGGAAGGTACAAGATTTTCTATTTGCCCCAATCTAAGTGGGAGCTTATTATAATGCAATATTTGCAAAGAAGATGCATGCAATATATAAAGTGGTTGATGAATGGGTCGTACAAGCTTCTGATCTAAAAGCTCGATCCTTTATTTACCCCAACTTGAGTAGGAGCATATTATAATATAATGTGTACAATCAATGATGTGCAAGTTGCTCAAATTTAAGTGAGAGCTTAATCAATGCAATGCATGAGATAAATAATGGATGAGTGTAAGTCACATGTGTGTTTGTCCCAATTTGAGTGGGAGTTTATCATGATGTAATGCATGGGATAACTAATGCATGAGTGTAAGCTTAATTTTATGTTTGCCCAGGCCTAAGTGAGGATTTGTCCTAATGCCATGGAAGATGAATGAGTGATGTGAGACCTTTTTTTTTTCTTTTTTTATATTTTTGTTTTTTTATTTATTTTTATCTACTTTTGTAGCATGATTCTCTATATATTCTAATTTAAGCAAAGGCTAATGTTGATACCATGGATGCAAAATTTTGTTTTAATAGGAAGATATATACACAAATGAGGTGCTTAATGTACTTGCAGAGGAAACTTTGTTTTATTGTGTATGCAATATTTGATGAAAAATACTTGAGGTTTACAAAATGTGGGACTTGGCCTAGCAACTAGAAAAGTCTTTACTTGCCCCAATAAGAAATTTCACTTAAACCAATGACTTTATAGGCCTTTCATTGCATAAATGAATTCTAAGGGAGATTACATACTCTTTGATAATCTAGAACTCTCTTTAGCCTATATTTTGAGATTTTTTTAGAGAAATTGATCGGCCCTAATATAACTATTGCTTTTGCCTATCTTGAGCTATAATGCTTAAAAAGCCAATAAGTAAAACCTGCATTTACTTTATTTAACATTGTCAATGCAATCAGACATCATGGATAAAAAGCTAGGTCTGGAGAAAGAGAAAAGATCATCGAGGTGAGTGGAATGTTAGGAATGCAAAATCATAGGACCATTTAGGTGCAAGAAAAGGCCTACCAATGAATAGGGAATAAACAATGCTCAAATTTTCTTTAGGAGAATGAAGTAGGAAGGGATGAAGTGATAAAATTGGATAATGCCTAAAACTCTTGGGCCATTCTCTAACATAGTGGAAATAAAATGGTATGAAATGGAGATGGGAATAAATGAAAGTCCCCTTATTAACTTGGCATTTTCCCTTTGAAAATAATGTCATTGATATGAGTAAAAGACTTTATTTTGAGTTATGAATTTTGCCCAAGTGTGAGTCATCTTGGTCTTGAAACCTCTTCTATAAAACCGTTGCCCTAATTATTGTCAAACAAATCAAATCTCAATGAGGACTTTTAGGGTTTGTAATGTGGCTTGGGTAAATGGGTTTATGAAATGAAAAGGATATTAGGCTAAAAATAACGTGCCCTATGTTAGTTCTTCCATCTACCTTTGTTTACCTTTTAAACATGTTTTAATGCTGAAATTCACCTAACAATAGAGGATTTTTGGTGTTGTATTATGGTCACAAAAGGCAAGGATATGAATTGAGATGGAAGGCACAATTATGGGTTAAGAAGGAATGGATATAAAGTCTGAGGATTCAAGTGAATTTACAATGAGAGTTTTGCTTTAGTAACCATGCAAATTTGGAAAGCCTTGTTGCCTTTTTTTTTTTCAAAGAATTTGGATCTCTTTTGGTAGAATTTTCTTTTTTATTCCCCTTAGCTTGAGAGCCTCCTTTATATGGAATTATCTTTTTCTCAATTTTCCATGTAAGCTTTTCTTTAAGAACTCTCTTATGTTGGCCTTCTTTTCATTAACTTTTCTTCTGATTGCTTCTTTTGCTCCTTTTCATATCAAGGACACTCTACAATAGTGATTCTTATTCCTTCTCAAGTTTAAACTATGTTGGGGATGGAAAGAATTTCCATAAGGTAAGAATGGGCTAGGGATTAGATCATGTGGAGGTAGGTTAAATAAAAGTTTGATCATTTCTTGGTATTTGAATTTCAGCATAAAAGCACGTTAAAATTTCTTGTCCTGGGTATTAATTGATTTTAGGAGAATGAAATGAACACTAATACTCCTGGCTCAATCGGTGACTAGGGTAACTCCTTCAAAACGGGAAGAGAATGAATGCCCCATATCCTTGACTTGACTCATTTATGGGACATGCAAATCTATCCCTCTTTTATCTTTTTTTATTTCTCTCTTACTTCTTTTTTTTTTCTCTTTGTTGTTTCTTTTCTTTTTATTTTGGCAAGTTGAATGACATAAGTTGCCTCAAGCTTTACCTATTACTCATATCAATCGAAGTATTTTCATTAGGAATAATGCATGACTTTTTTGGTTTTCTGAAATATTTGTAGAAACATGTGAGAGATGTTCAAATGATGGACATAATGAATGAACAAGTAAGGATAAGAAGGAAATGCATGACCCTAACATTGACAAAGTTAAAGAAAACAAATTTCGATAATAGATCTTGACTTAGAAGTATTGTCAGATGAAGATACAACATGATAGAAATCTCATTTTATCCTCAATGGTAAATGATTTCCATGAGTGAATGTGTCACTTTGGCCCTAGTTATTTATTCCCCTGCTTTCTTTCTTATCCTGTCCAAGGATACGAAGTACTAAAACCAAGTGTTATGACCCTCTTCTAAACTATATTAGTTTCTTTTTAAGGGAAAGACAAGGGCATATGAATCATGTTTGATAATTGCTGAGCTGCGAGGGGAACGAGCTTGATAATGGGTAAGTAATAGTCATATGAAAGATATGGTAACATGAAAAGCATAGAGGCATAAGTAAAATCCAATCATTTTGGTAACCCATTTTCATTTCAATCATTCACTCGACTTAACTTCTTTTATCAAATATCCATGAACAACCTTTTGATCCCGCTGTTGGCTTGATTAGACTTACATTACAAAGGACCAATAATCTGACATTTTTATAAATTTTATATTTATGTAATGCTTGAATGCATCATGAATATGCATGTATGCAATTTTATTACCCACTTATTGTAAGAGCCTTTAGATCTAGTATAGCAAACTTGTAGGCTTACATGGTAGGCTGGGATAGGGTAAATGCATTTATTTAGGAAATGTTAGGTTTACTGGCTTTTCAAGAGGGGGGTGAATTGAGAAGTTTAAAATTTTGCTGCAAAAATGTGATGGAACAATGATAGTAGAGGTTTGCAAAAAATAGAGTATAGAAGATATAAAGCAATTGCAAGGCAAAGAAGGAGAGGACACAAAATTTATCCTAGTTCGGTCTGATCTACTTGACCTACGTCCAGTCCTCAAGCCATCACTTGAGATTTTTCACTATATTGCAAGAATTCAGTGGGCTCTTTGTAATGCTGCAGTACAAGCTTATGCTCTGTTCTAAGAGCTCTCAAATCTACACTCTGCATCCTACAAAGTGTTTCTCAAATCCCTTGCGAAAACCTCTCACAAGAAAATCCTTCTTCTAGATGAGAGAAAAGATTTTATATAAAATGAAAAACTCTCTAATTTAGAGTAAATGAGACAGTTGTAGTGCAATAAATGAAGTGTGAAAGAGTAAAAGGCTTTGACTAGAAATTTTAGCATAAATTCATTACCCGCAACTTCAAATGAAGTTTTATTTATAGATTTATGGTTAAACTAGTTGTTAGACACAAGATCTAGCGGTTAAAGACGTTACTTGACAGTTATTATGCAAAACTAGTCATTCACCAACCGCATTTAATGTGTGTAACGCATAAAAATTCGAATTTTGAGTATCAACAGATGAATTTTGCAGAGACCAAAAGTTAAAGACTTTATCATTGAACTTCCAAAATTCATCTGTTCAAGAGTGAAATTTGAATTTTGATTTTGTCAAATATATCCTATGTTAAAACATTTGAATTTTCATATCTAAAGTGCATATGTTAGTATAAATAGTTGTCTCATGTTTTTGCAAGACACTTGAAATTCAAATTTTGGATGCTAAAATTTGTCTGTTAATAGCAAGCCCAATATGGGACAAAAGTTCTACTCTTTGAAATTCGAATTTTGCATTTCAACATTCATCTATTAGAGACATACTCTAACCAGATTCACAAGTTACTATTTCAAAATTTGAATCTTTAAATAAAAAATTTGTCTGTCAGAGGAATTGACTTTGAGCTCTTTTTGCACTTTAGTATCATTTGAATTTTGAGAAGACTTCAAATGAATTTTGCACATATTTTAGCACTCGAAATCCGTTTGTTAGAGATGATAACTCTGAAACTTTGAATTTCTGCAAGCAAAGTTTGAATTTTGCACAAAACATTTTCAGAATTAACATCAAAGTTCGTTTGTTAGCAGTGTTTTTAAAATCTAACATATGTTAATATAGGATAACTGTGACAACACTTGTTTAAATGTAGTGGGAACATAATTAAGTAAAAATCAAAGTCTTTTACCTTTTGTACATTGTGAGAAACCCTAACAACTAAATCTTACACTTCTTTGATATTTCCTTCCAAACTCTAATTGTTTGGAGTCATCTAAACATTTGATTCAACAGGAAACACCATGTTAACTTGCCTCTTGTAATAAGTAGGTCAATTTATTTATTTACAACATGATATATGCAATGAATTCATGATCTGTTAGCGTCGAAGACTCATTAACAAGTGTTAGGCTTCTAATGCGATCCCCGTCATTGTAATGTATCAATTTATTAATGATACTTGGCACCCACTTTGGCATGGGCGACAACTTGTCATTGTTTCCTAAGAGAGGTTGTGATAATGATAATGTCATGATGTATGATATGAGAATAATATGCTCTCCCATGTCTTATTTTAGGGAGAATCCTAGGTTGAGGTATCTTACCTTAAAAAAGCACTAACTAATTAGGTTAGCAACTAAATTTGGTCTAGTAATGTGTAAGGTTTTAGGGTTGTTCTATATTCCTATGAAGGTCCTCCAATTGTCCTCACCATATGGTGAAGATCCTATTTAGGACATTTTATTCTCCAAAGACTCGAAGCTCCTTGGGGACCAAACTTGCTGAATAAGTAGCAACTTGAGTGAAGTCTTCACAGTAACCTTCATGAGTTCAAAAACGCATGTAGAAACCATTACAACCTTTTGCTAGCCTAGGATACTCATAGGCCCAGGTATAGGACCCAAAATATATGTAAGAAGAGATGTGTCTGTGCACAGTATGTGGGGAGAGCATTCATACCTATGAACCTGTTCCTAAGCATTACCCAATCCATCACCCATCAAACAAATCAAAATTGTAGAAAAAGATGTAAAGTAGATAGAATCATCTACCTTAAGGTTCAAATCTGCATGTTATCTACCCTAATACATGTTATTTAAACAACAAATAAGTAGAGAAGCATGTAAAGAAGCATGTGAATAAATAAAACATAAATCATGTTGTCTACCTTAACCATGTGAGGCAAATAACATTTGAGGAGGAAAACCAAAATAAGTATAAAGCTATATTATTAAGCACAGTCAATATATATAGGCTTGACTCTCACAAATCCCCAGTGGAGTCGCCAAACTATAGTACCTAAAAATGTGACGTAGAGTGCATGGAGAAAAGAAAAAGAAGGGAGACAAATCAAGGTTCCTGAAGAAAACTGATTTATTGTTGTTTATTATTATATATATATATATATTTTATTATAGGACAAGGAAATTCTTTAGTAAATTGACCATTGGTTCCTTTAAGCACCTTTTTATTGATTTAATTTTAGATAAAAGTTGAACACAAAACAAAAACTACACAAAGTATTATACTAATTTGCATATAGCAATTATACCTATCCAACAGAACACATGAATACAGATCCAAGCATTAGATAAAAGCCACACATGTTTAGATATCACAAAGGAGAGAAGCTATAGGGGCTATAAAAAAAAACATAGAGAAAATTCAAACCAATGTTCAGGACCAAATGTCTGAGCCAGTCAATATCCCAATCTTCATTAAATCAACCCCATCCTAAAACACTTATCGGACATCAGACAAACTTCTCCCACAAGCAGAGGGCATGACATCATTTTTGAATAGAAAGAAAACCATAAAACTCATAAAGATTTGCCATCAATACAAAACAATTACCAAAGTATTTATCACAAGATTCAACAAGACCAACAATACTTGAGAATCAATAGCAAATTCTCATTATTATTTACTATATATTTCAATGCCATATCAAGAACTATCAACACTTCAAACATTCACATAATATTTACAAGGGTCAAAACCTCTTAAACAAACCAAATCTATAACAGAAGACCCCAGGCCAATTTTTCCTTTGTCCAAATTAAACCTTAATACTAGGATACAAAATCCTAGATTATAATAGACAACGAAAATGCCATCATTTACATACACAAAGACTCTGAATTCATCACCTTTAATAGATTATGCACTTAAGGAAATATGACCAAGCATTTTTAACATATAGTCATTATTATGAAACGTTTTTCAGTAGACAAATTAGACCAGCATATTCAAATGAAGATTGAGTATCCCAAGCATGGTAACCAAAATAGAGTACTAATCAATAAGATTCTGAGAAATAGACAGACCTAATCAAAATTTTCCAGAAACAAAGTACCAATCCATAATAGACCAAAAATCCATATCTAAGATTTAGTAGGTAGCTTAAACTAATTAGTTATTACAGTTCATAAAATCATTCCAAAGGCAAACAAAGAAAAATCATGAAAAGAGAACAAATGTGTTAGTTATGCTGACTTCTTAAGAGGGGGGTGAATTGGGAAGATTAGAAATTTTGTGCACAAAGTGAAAATGATGAAGAAAGCAAGGTATAATGAAAAACAGAGTATAAAGCAATAAGCTAAAAGAGAAGAGATAG
This sequence comes from Adenanthera pavonina, assembly GCA_026686845.1. NCBI lineage: Eukaryota > Viridiplantae > Streptophyta > Magnoliopsida > Fabales > Fabaceae > Adenanthera > Adenanthera pavonina. Next base: position 41,746,662 of record JAIVEN010000001.1, on the reverse strand, counting down.
GGAGAAGAAAAACTCATATATTTATCCTGGTTCGGTCTCTCCACTTGACCTACGTCCAGTCCCCAAGTCAACACTTGAGATTTTCCACTATACTGCAAGAATTCAAGGGCTTCTTGCAAATGCCACAGTACAACGTGTATGCTCTGTTTTCTAGAGCTCACTCAATCACTCTTAGCACTTTCACTATGTGCTTTACAATCCCTTGTGATATCTCCTAACAAGTAAATCTATCTTCCAGATGAAGATTAGATTGTTTACAAAGTGAAACTCTCTTGAATAGAGTGAATATGAAAGTTGAAGTGCAAGTATTGAAGTAAGAGGGTAAAAGTCTTTGAGTAGAAGATTTGGCATAATTTCAGTATATACAAAGTTTGATTCGTTACCCACAACTTCAAATGATGTTATATTTATAGATTTAGGTCTCAAATGTCTGTTAGAGACAAAATCTATCCATTGGAGAAGTTATCCAATAGTTACTTTCAAAAACTATCTGTTAACCAACTGCATTTAATGCTTCTGACATACTGAAATTCGAATTTTGGTATGTTAATAGACGAATTTCAAAGGAACCGAAGGTTAAAGCTTCCAACGTTGAAATACTGAAGTTCGTCTGTTCATGAAGTGAAATTCGAATTTTGAAACTTAGAAAATGTTTCCATGTTGTGACATGCGAATTTCCAAGTGAAAAGTTTTTCTGTTAAGTGTGAACAGTATTTTCAATTTGCTACAGTGCCCTCGAAATTCAAATTTTGGAAACCCAAAATTCATCTGTCCGTAGCAAGCTCAAAAGGCACAGTAGTTCATTTCCTTCGAAATTCGAATTTTCAAAGAGTGAAGTTCGTTTGTCAGAGAGACATCTTTTCAGACTTACTTCAACATTCAAATTTGTAAACACTGTCATTCGTATGTCATCATGTCATTTTAATAGACTCACAACTTTAGCTTCTAAAATTCGAATTTCCATATTCAAAGTTCGTCTGTCAGTGAGCAATTTTGAAACTCAATATGATCTTGATTTCAGATGAATTTTAACATTGTTTCAGATGAATTTCTTCAGTTTTCATAAATTTCATTTTGTCTGAAATTCGAATGTTCAAAACCTGAAGTTCGTCTATTACTCAACAGCTTCTTTCAGATGCTTATGAAAATTCAAATTTTGAACAATCAAAATTCGTCTGTCAAAGAGGCATCTCTTCAGACTTACTCAGTTTTAGCTCGAAATTCGAATTTTCAAAGCCAAAGTTCGAATTTCCTATATGACAGTTCAATGTAAACTTTTCAAACTTCGTCTGTTGGTGGGTATTTTTCAAATATTTTATAATTTAACATAAAATCAAGGTTTTAAAACATTTTTCCACCAAATCAAAGTCTTTTACCCATAACAAAAGATCCTACAACAATCATAGCAATAATTACTTAGATTTTCTTCACTTTAGACACTTTGAGCTCCTTTGATATCTTCAATCCAAGCTCTTTAATGTTGGTTTGGAATCATCAAAACTTCTTGATTCAACAAAATGCAGTAAACTCCATGGCAAAAATTGCGACAAAATACTGACCCAAACAACTCAGTAAGCTTCAAATTTCTTTCTTAATTGTCTACTTCTTTACCTCTTTGCGCTAACTCCCTCTTTGTTTCCTTCATTCTACTTTGCACCTTCCTTTCACAGCTCCATCTCTTTTTCCTATCTGGTGTCTATTCCCTTTATTGGTTATTCTTTTTCTCAATGGGTGTCACTCCTTCTCTTCTCTAATTTCGGCATAATTCCTCCCTCCTCCTAGGTTTTTTTTGCTATTTCTTTAGTGTGATTTCCTTAGCCTCATTGATGTGTCCATTTTATACATATAAAATACCCACATTTAAGCTCTAAATTATATTTAAATATGTTTATATTGGTATATTTTAGCATGAATTTACATATTTTTGTGTTTCATGACTTTATAGGCTCATTTGGAAGCATTCGGAGTAAAAACGTTACAAATTGTTCATGCTGAAAAGTTATGACATCCTTCGGTATTTTGATTATAACGCTCACATATGAACTCCGATTGAGGTGATTTATAATGCGTTGGTAAGCTAAGACATAGAGCTACAACTTTCATGTTTTGAGTTTTCCCAAATTCTAACGTTATCATGGAGAAAATCTAACTCAAAGTGTTAACACGAGCTGATAACATCATGAAGCTGCTGTCCGTACAACAGTGACCACCCGGCGCCGGGTCAAGTCCGTACGGCGCCAGGTCAACTCGGATTTTCATGTTTTTCAGCATGTTAGAAGCACCCGGCACCGTATCAATTAATTTTATAGTTACCCGGCGCCGGGTCATGCAATGGGGGGTCCGTGAAACGTGTTTTCATGATATTTTGGGCTTTTATGGGCTTCTAAAATTTTTCTATATAAAGATAAACGGTAGAAACACAAGGGGACATTCAGAAACGCACTCAGAAGCCAGAGAACACCATTCTAAACACATCTGGGAGCAACTAGAAGCATGATATAGAGAGAAAACAAGGAGATTTGGGGAGTATATAAGCAAGATTATATTTTTCTTTATAAACTCTTCCTTTTTGTTATTCTTACTATGATTTGAGATTTTAGCTTTAGTTTTGATTTGACTTTTGTTTATATGAGTAGCTAAATTTCCCAGTCAGGGGTAGGGATGTAGCCTGATTGAGATGGATTGTATTTATTTTTCTAGTTAAGACTCTTTGATTTGTTCCTCAAGTTATATTTAATTTATCTTTTTATTATATTTATCTCTTTTATTCGTTCATGTGGATTTTATGCTTGATCACCATAGAATCTAATTAATGGGTAAACTTGATGGACTAAGAGGTGAAAAGTGAACCTAGATATAGAGAGATAAACATGAATAACTAATCTAGAGATAGAATTAGGAATTCATGGTGATATATGTTGTAGTTTTCAAGGTTTAATTAGAAAATTTAGTTGCGCGAGAGCGAATTGAATCCTAATTAAATTAGGACTAATTGACCGAGAGGTAATTAGGACGATTTAAAAATAACAGTCACTATAATTATATAGAGTCTAACTAAGAAATAAAATTTATTTATCTCATAAGGTGAATCCTGATCCCTTGACGCTTCTAGAACTGAATCAAACTCAGACTCCATTTTGTTTTCTATTTCTTTTCTTTTTAATTTGAATTATAAATTTCATTATCAATTAATTTTTGGGATTAAAAGTTTGGACTATAAATTTACTACCTCCCTTGGGTTCGACCTCTGGAATACTCTGGAGACTTTTTATTACTGCGATCGACCCTGTATACTTGCAGGATCCCGATCACTCATCATTCAATTTTGTGCACCCAAATGCTCCCTTTCTCGCCATTATACTCCCATACCAAGCACAAAGTAGTAGAGGGTTTGTTTTGTCAATTTCTTGTCCTCTGAATTGTCTCTCCCTCATGCGTTTGCACCTTGCTTTTCTTTGTTCCCATCTTGCTCTGTCTCGCTTCCTGCTCACATATGGAGCCATCGTGGCTTATCCTCTATCTCACTTTCTGCTTCATCATTTTTTTGGGTTAGGGTTGAAACACTGAGCTTTTAGCATTTCATCCCTCCCCCTCTCTGTTTTTTTATTATTTTATATTTTTGTTGTTGTTTTTGTTCATTTTTATTTTGTATTTTGATTTTTTTCTCTTTTATTAAAAAAAAAAGTTACAAATCTTTATTTGAAAGTCAAGTAGTTTTCTAAATTAAAAATCTAAAATTAATTATAAATAGTAAATATTCATTAAAAATATCTTAAAAGTAAACTTTACTTAATATAATCTATATAATCAAATTATCAATAAATACAAATAATGAAATTAAATTACAACAACAATACATATAATTCAATAAGATTTCTTCAAATTTATCTTGTCCCCATCTTTATAACAACTCTTCAGATATCTTTCCCCATCTTCAAATTTTTCTTTCTAGCATGATTTTGTTGAAGAGACAGATGAACAAAGCATCATAAATGAAGAAGAAGAAGAAGAAGAAGATCACGCAAAGAGAAATGCTAGAGGAAGGAGAATTTATAGGAATTGAACATCAATAGCAATTACAACAACGGTTATTAACCGCTGCAAATTACAAATTTTATGGTGGTTACAATAGCGATTAAAATAACCGCTGCTAACTTTAACTATTGTGTTGTTTATACTTTAACCATCACTATAACTGCTGCTATTTTTTAATATAATATATATAAATTTGTAAATTCATATTATTTTAATTTAATTATGAGTTTGAATTGTTTAAACATAATTATTTTACAATGAAAAATTTTTTAAGTTGACTAAGTGATGAAAAATTATAAACTTTTTTATTCAATAAAAAATTCCAAATTAGAATCAATCAACTAGAAAATAAAATAAGTTTTAAAAATTCTAAGTTAAAATTTGTAATTTAAAATCCATTAACTAATTTAAAGAACTAAATAAGGTAAAATGTACATAAAAATACACAATCCACAAATATCCATAAAATATCTAAAATTCTACTTCTAGTGCTCAGATTGATCTGGGTACGCTTGCTCCCTAGAATCTGGGTGGTCCTAATGCTTTTGGGGCTGTGAAGCAGAATGAGCTGGATAAAGAACAGGTACGTGACCACTGAAAGATGGTTGGATAAGTGGTATGACAATATAAAGGATCTAAATAGTACAGGGTGTCACCAGGGAAGGGATGCCCGTCTATCTATTAGGCAACCATAGCAGCAGCCTGCGACGCAACAATGGAGGTAGCCTACTACACTATCTAAGGCACCTGTGCTTGCAACTCCTGATACTAGTTTTGCACTATACCAAGCATCTGATACATCTCGTTATATGATGGCATGCTAGGAGTTGGTGCAGATACAGAGGATTGTAAAGCAAAGGATGACTGCCCACTTGCATGCCTGGAGCTACCTAGAATCTGGGTCAATGTGATGGTCTTACCTAGCCCTCGACCCTCCCTAGGTGCTCTGGCACTCTAAAAGCTACCTATAGGAGTTGTACACCATCTTTAACTACCCCAAAAATTGATCCTTGTGACTCCATGATCTCTGCTGTCGTGCATGAATATTTTGTTCAAATCAAAATGATTTATTGAATCAAGATTATTAAAGTATTATAAATTTAGTAAAATTTATAAATTAAAGCACTTACAATAATGTTCTATGCGTCCCCACTGACTGCGCTACCATCCTTGTGCAAAAGGGAATGAATCTAGAGATCTCCCAGTGGAACTTGGCCCTGTTGTTGTGTCTCATGCAGATATTTTAAGTATAAATGTAAGAAAAAGTTAATTTTACTATGAACATAAAATTTTATAAATTTTAATTTATATCATTTCATGCCAAGTTCTTGCAAAGGTTTTTGAGATGGTGGTGTGAATAATAGTCTGCCTCGCTCTATTCTCTCTATTATGAGCCACCATTACCTTTACATATTGTGAACACCGTATTTTGTCGGGGTAATTTTAAAATATATATATATATAATAATAATAAAAAAATAATATTAAAAAAAATATAATAAATAAATAATAGAAAATACCAACAAAAAAAGAAAATAAATAAATAAATAAATAATAAAAAAGAAATAAAACCAAAAATTAAAAAGAAAGAGAGAGAGAGAGAGAAAGAAAAAGACTTTGGGTCAAAATTCAGCCAAAAATCCAAAAAATATATATAAAAAGAGAGCTTTGGACCAAATTAGGCCCGAAATCCAAAATTTAAAAAATAAAAATAAAAATATATATATATATATATTTAAAACCAGTTCCTTTAGTTAAAAAAAAGAGTTTTGGGCTAAGATTCGGCCCAAAATCTGAAATATAAAAAAAAAAGGTTTTGGGGCCAAGGTTCAGCCCAGAATCTGATGAAAAATAAAGGGGAATTTGAGGCTGAAACCTAAAAAAAAAAATACGGGGAGGGGATGAAACGCTGAGCTTTCAGCGTTTCACCCCCAAATTCCTGAGCCCTCAATTAGGGCTCAGGACCAAAAGTTCAGGGGAGCTCGACCGCAAAGAAGGAAAAGAGAGGACCGTGAGCTCGGTAGAGGCTGAACCACGGAGGGAGCCTGAACCACCGAGGGAGATGCTCGGTGGAGGGGAATCTGAGGGAGCCTTTAGGGCTCGGTGAGAACCGTGGTGGAGCTCCGAGGAAAAGGCAAAAGGGAGACTGACGAGAATTGGAGGCCAAGTTTTCGTGTGGCAGAGGAAGCCTCTGAGCAGAGGCTCAGGTTCGTGAGAGCGTGGAGTTAAGGACATGATGCAGAGGGGCAACCACAATAACCCTATACGGGTGTCAGAGGAGAGAGCACAGGCTACGGTCCGGACCGCGAGACGAGAGGCACAAAGGAGAGAGGACTGCAGAGGGAAAAGGAGAAAGCATGAGGTCGCAAGAGGGAGACAGCCTGAAGGTGCAGAAATGACAAATCACCCCCCTCCACTACTCCGTACTTGGTACAGCAAAGTAGTGGGAAGGAGACAGCGTTCGGAGAGCATGATTTGGCGAGATACAGGACAGAAGCAGAGGGAACCTGAAATGGGACTAAAAAAGAAGCAGTCAAGCGTTCGGTCTCGGGTGGAAGACCACTCGCGGGAACTCTATAAGAGCCGAGAAGGAGCCCAGTGGTAGGGGATTTTTTTGGGAGGGGCATTGAAAAATCCTAAGAGCCACCGTGAGAGGAAGCTGAGAGAAGGAGGTCAAAAGAGATCCTAAAAGACCGAGGCAGTGTGAAGAAAATTCCAAGAAGCAGAGGATTTTCTGCAGACCGAGAAGAAGCCCTAAAAACTGAGATGGAGGGAGGCCACGGGTGAAAGTGGAGGTAAGGGAAGCCGGAGTTTCAGAGGCCGAGAGCAAGAGTTTAAGGAGATCATCATTGGTAATTCTTGTTGTGAAATTCCAGCATCGAATTGAAGCTTTTTTGTACATTTTCTTTGCTGCCTCGTCTTTTCATTGCCTTTTCTGCTGATTAAATTTTCTATGTTCATTCGAGTGGGTCATGATAGAGTTTAGTATTGAGAAGTTCTTCTCTAGGATCTAATTAGATGTTTCTCAGACTGTTTCTTTGAGTTGCTGATTTTGTTCTGACCTGTGACACTAGACCGAAGCATTACTGGATGTCACAGGGGTTCCATTATGTGTTTTGTCTTATTATTTGTTACCTGAAATATTTCATCAATAACCTGTTGTGGATGCTTTGAGATAAATGTGAAGTTCCCTTTTTACTCCTCTTCGTCTAGTCTAAATTTTCTCATGAAGCCAGTGCCATTTTTGGTGCCTTGTGATTTATCCTTCTAGTGCTAATAAAATGATTCACTTGAGATGTGTTGAGCTGCCCATTGTGTCAGGCTAGGGAGGGGAGGGATGTTGGTGCCGAAAGGACATTACCATTCTTGTTAAGCGGTCTGGTTTTCAGGTTTGCTCCTTTGATAACTCTGGAACTAGATTGAGACTGAGTGAATACTATTAGAGTATTTTGGCCAACATATTTAGGCCTGTCCTAATGATCCTCTCTCACACACAAACATACGTCCCCTAGCTCATCTTGATGTTCTTATTCTGTTTGTTATTTTTATCTAAGTTATCTTGTAGGGAATTTCTATCTTGGTTGGGGAATTACAGTTATGTGTTGTAGATACTATAGTTGAATTTGTGCACATTTTGAGGGATTTTAATGGGGAATTAGTTTCCAACTGTTCGTTGTTGCTTTCTCATATCCTTCGCTTTTGGTTGGCTTTTGGGGTTTGAAATACTTTGAACCATTCCTATCCCTTCCCATGTGTAATTTGTTGTGACATTATGGCAATGTTAATCTGAGTTTGGGGGTAAGTGATGCTAGTGGTTGGGTATAATCTTCCTCAATCATCGCTTGTCCTTTCCTTTTTGAAATTCTAATTGGGTAAGGTTATTAAATTATCCTTTGAATTGAATGTATAAATATTGTCATAGAGTTTTGTTTAGACCATGAGTTTAAAATCACGGGTCACAATGGCAACCTCCAGAAATTATTTTAAGAGTCTACCTCGAGAGACTAAATCTCCGTGGGTATGTAGGATATTGGTTAAGTGCAGCATGAGCAAGAAGTTGCCATGGTGTTTATATTGGCTAACTTTTAAACATTTCAAGTTCAAAATGGTTTCTTTATTATAAAAAAAAGGATTCTTAATAGTTTTGTTTTTATAAGGAAAAATAAACAATTTTTTAATAAAGACATGAATTTTTTTTTAGTAAATAAACAAATAAATGATATATATACATATTGAATGTGGCAATTTTATCCTTATTCCCTTTGAGTATTTTTTTATATAAATATAGAATAATAATAAAAGGAGGTTTTCTAAGCACATTTTCTTTTAAATAAGTACAAAAATAAGAAAATAATAAAAGTAAATACGTAAGGAAAAATTTAGATGATATATATAAAAGTCACATTCTTAAATTCCCTTTTATCACTTTTCTTTTTATAAATAACCATAATCATATTTATTTTAAAATGATTTCTTTTGCCCAATTTTATCTTTCAAGCCTTTTGCCTTTTGCCATGAGTGGCATCACCGTAAGCATATATGCGTAAATCAGCAAATTATGAGTGATCAAGTCACCATAAATGCTGTTTGATTTTTATTTAAAATATTCTTACTGGTATTTTCTACTCCAAGTGGTAACACCATGAGCATGTAAGCATAAATCAGTAACTTATGAGTGATAAAATTACCACATATACTAATTATTACTTTTCAAAATATACGTAATGATCACTTTTTTTTTAATTTTTTTTAATAAATAAATAGGTGTTAAAAGGATTTTTATAATAAAAAAATTATTTGTACAAAAATTTATTTGTTTTCTTTCGAACTTTTTGTGCATTTTTTTCTCGAGTAACACTACCGTGGACACTTAGGTATCAATGGGTAAATGTGAGTGATAAAGTCACCACATGAGCCAATTGATTTAATTTTATGAAAATAAAATTGTTTTCAAATATTTCATTTTTTAAATCAAATAAATGTTCAAAATCACACATAATTTTAATCATATTTTCTAAATTGAGAAAAAACATATATTCTCTTTTAGGAATTGATTAAACAAAAATAATAATAAATGAAAAGAGTAAGTAATGGAAATTAATATGTCTTTTACAAATTAAAACACACCAACCAATTCTAAAAATTATTTTCTTTGTTGAAAGACAAATTATTTTCTATAAACCTCTCTTTTCAAAGAATATATAAAATAAAAAAAAATTCCAACCTAGTGATACAATTTTTAGCCCGAACTACGTTGACTTTGATCCCTATCACAGGGTACGTAGGCCCCAGACTCTAATTCTGGGTCAAGTCCACTTTTGTAAATAAATAATATTTTTCTCTTATTTTGTTTTTCCTAACTTCTCATATTTTCATTTTATTCTTTATTTTCATTTTTACATTTTTCTTATTTTTATATTTATTTTTACATGTGAATAGTTAAAGGGCAGTCAAAATAAATTTTTAAAAGCCATAAAAATTGCATGATCAACCTAAGGTAACTGTTCTTAAGAACAGGTGTTGTGGGGATGCCTAACACCTTCTCCACTCACAATCGTACTCCCGAACCCAACTCTGATTCGCAAACCATCCTTATCTCTTTTTTTTGTTTTTATTTCGGTTTTCCAAAATTTCCCTCAAAATTTTGGTTGCGACTCCCTCTGAAATCGGCCCTAGATGTGGGGGCTGATTTCTCTCTTTTTATTTCATTTTTTTTCTTTCCTGCACCATCCGCGTCGCATTTTCGGGTGTGACACATATTATTAACATAAATTAAAAAAATGCAAGTTGCATGGCTTGCTAACATATAATTTTTAAAATAATATAATTAATGTCAACATAATTAAAGCACACCTAACATGCCTCGCTCATCCTTAGAGTCACAAATCTCGCTCAATCAGCAGCATTTCTGATACTCTCTGGCCTCACTGCAATGACCTCCCCCACAGTCAAGTTACCACTCTTATTTGCCTTGTGGCACAACCTGTTTCACGTATTCGTCTAGGACAAGCCCATCTTTTATAAATAATAGAGCTTGTGTTGTTCAGTCACATTGAACTTGGGCTGCATATTAAAAAAATTAAAGTTAATAATATTAATATAACATGAATTGAAATAAAAATATAACAAAAATGGAAAGATTTTAATTAACTTCAATACATGGACAACATTTGAGAAACGTGAAGCCTTGTACTCCATAGGCACCTTCTTCTAATCACTATGATATATGTGGAATATATCATAATTTCAGCCCAAGGCGGCAAAAAACTAGTTCAACAACCTACCTCCTTCATTGACCGCTTGCATGTTTTTTTTCTCACTCCATGCCATAACAACTCATTGGCCTACTGGGAGGTTCTAGCCATCTCGCTCCATCATCCTCCTGATTGTCCACTGGCCAGATGTATATGAAAAAATAGAATTTTTAAAAGAATTTTAAACATTTAAAATATTAAGAAAGATAATTAAATATAAAATACAAAACTTATGCTCAATATCAATGTTCCATCCCCTCCTCTACTATATTGAAGCATGGCCAATGTTACCTCACTCATGGGCAACTTCCTCATTGAGGAAGTCTGCGCATCTTAGAGAGACATGTCAAGGAAAATTTCATCCATCAATCCCTCATCATCATGCTTTCAGGCAGTGGGCTGTTGGGAAATGCTAAGCTACTAGGAGGTGTTGGGTTGCTAGCTATAACTCATCTTCAGGGTATCTAAAATGCAACAAAATAAATTATATTATTAAATTTCAAAGAAAATAATGAAAAGATAACAAAAAATTTTCAAAAAATCACGAAATAAATTGTATTATTACATTTCAAAGCAAATAATGAAAACAAAACAAAAAAATTCCAAAAATCACAAAATAAATTGTATTATTAAATTTCAAAGAAAATAATGAAAAGATATAAAATGTTAAAAAATATAAAATAAATTATATTATTAAATTTCAAAGAAAATAATGAAAACATAACAAAAAAATTTCAAAAAATCACAAAATAAATTATATTATTAATTTCAAAGCAAATAATGAAAAGATAACAAAAAAGTTTAAAAAATCACAAAATAAATTATATCATTAAATTTCAAAGCAAATAACGATAACATAACAAAAAATTTTCAAAAAATCACAAATAAGGAAATATAACCTCGCTAAGGTTAGAGTTTCATCTTTTTCAAAAAATATTGATTCTAAATTATTTGAATCGATTGGTTTACACTAGTAGGTTTTGTCAATTTCATCCACCATGTCATGCAATTCATGAGGCTTGACATGCACAACCATGTTCTAATCCTTATTTCTCTCATCTTTTACATAGTAAACTTATTATGCCTTATATGCGAGTATATATGGCTTATTGTCTTCATGTTCACCAGTGTGAATCGAGTTGGCAAAATGGGCTAAGTCCAATGGGCTATCCCAAAAAGCTTGAAAAAAAATCAATGGGCCAAGCCTTAATTTTTGGAATGTATGGACATTTAGGGCTTTTTTGGCCCAAGCCTATAGGCCCGAGCAAAAACGTGTCAGCCTATATGGGCCTCTGGCCAGCCCGATAAGCCCTTTAATTAAAGAAAACAAAGAAAAAATGCTTCTAAAAATTGCAGTTGGCACCTGGGCCTAGCTCCCTTCTTTGTTCAAATTCACCAAATAGAAGAGAAAAGAAAGCAGATTTAGAATCCTTAAATTCCTAAATTACTTTAGTCTTCACTCTTCAGTTGTCCTCTCCTTTACTTGGCTGCTACTCCTCTCCTCTTGACTTCTTGATCTCGACCGAAGAGTAGCACTGCAGCAGCATGAGCTCATGAGTCATGACCATTGCACTAACCTTGTCTCACTGCGTCTCCTTTTTAGTCATCCTCATCTTGTGCCGTCGTCAATTGTGACTCATGCGTGTATGTGTGTCATGTGTGCCTCTGCTCTTAGTCAAATTTGCTGATCTCCCACTAACAGTGACCTATGGTTCATCACTTCCTTCGATTCTTCACTACTTCCTCCTCCTTCACTCCTCCTTCAGTTTGCTCCTCTCCTCTACTCTACTCTGCTCTGAGGTGCTTTATTAATTTCGTCCTATTAACTTAGATATTCAGACAGATATTTGAAGCCTTTCCTTTAACTATGTTCAACGGATTTTTACCTAAGAGCATGTTGATTTTTACCATTAATAAATATGGAAAAAAACTTATTTTTAAACTAGTTCAAGCTTATGGTCAAATCTTTTGAAGAACATTACGTCCTTTTTTTTAAAAATATGTTCATTATATGCTTTACTAAGTTATATATATTAACATATATATTTGAAATATAAAAGGAATATCTAATTCATTGGTGTTATTTGTTTTTTTTTTAAGAAAAAGGTTGAGCACAGAGTTATAATATAGGATAAAGTTTATGTATGGACAGCCAGATATGTTATGAAAGAGTGAGTACCATATATGAAGTATAGGATGTGATAAATAAACAAGTGTGAGGTTACATAGGTGTGTTTGGAATGTGTAATTGAATTGGCTTGCTTGGGAGGCTCAAAATTCTTGTGTTGATTATACTTTTTTTGATAGCCCTATGTTATGCTGCATTAATTTTGTGAGATAGAATGAACTGATTTTCAGTGTCTTTTATATCTTTTATGGTTTTCCTCTTGCCTGAGTGCCTATACTCTGCTTTGAGACAGATTTTTTCTATCCATCAATTCTTCTATACACTATACATACACATTGATAGTCAAAACTTATATAGCTTTTTAGTCTATAAGTGTGTTTACTTTATAACAACTATTTGAGACATCCTTGGCTTGTACGATAATCATGTCTTCCATTTAAATTTTTTGTTATTACTTGCTTGCAGTATGATGTCTTCTCCTAAGAAAAACAATATTGATAATAATGCTAATGTGGATGAGGACATAAAAATTGTGAATAAAGAATTGGTTCCTTCCTCCTCTATTTCTAATGATGCTAATCAATAACAAGGTCCTGAGCAAGAGGAAAAAAGAAATAGAAAAGCTAAAACTCAATCATCCGACGTGTGGTAGGCTTTTACTAAAATTGATGTTGATGGGAAAGAAAAGACAAAATGTAAAGGTTGTGAAAAATTGTTTGCTAGTAGTTTTATACATGGCACCTCACATCTACATCGTCATATACAATCATATAGAAAACTCCTACAATATCATGATGTTGGATTATGAAGCTAATCTTAGATCCAGATAAATTGATAATAAGTGTATAGGGGATCTTTTGGCTTTATGAATTATTGAACATGATCTACCTATTAATTTGTTGAGTATAAATGGAGAAATTACTCAAGACATGCAATCCTGATATTCAACTCATAACTAGAAATACAGCTAAGGCAAATGTTTTTAAATTCTATCTAAATCAAAATGAAAAGTTGAAAGAAACTTTGCAAAAGAGTATTAGTAGAATTTGCTTGACATCTGATTGTTGGACTGCTGTAACTTTTAAAGGCTATATATGCTTGAAAGCATATTTAGTAAATGAAAATTGGAAATTGAATAGTAAAATACTTTCATTTTGTAAGATGGTGCCTCCACATTCTGGGTATGAGTTTACTAGAAAAATGTATGATTGCTTGGTTGAACAGGAGATTGATAAAAAAATACTTTCTATCACTTTAGATAATACTTCTGCAAATGATAACATGCAAGATATCTTGAAAGAGCTATTGTCAAATCAAAATAACTTGGTTTGTAATGGAAAGTTTTTCCATGTGAGGTTGTGTGCTCTGAACTTAATAATTTATGAGGGTAACAGGTGTTGCTTTGCATAAGATTAGGAAGAGCAAAAAAATATATGAAAGCATCAGAGGCAAGAATGATATGTTTCAAACAATGTGTTAAGGAGTTTGATGGCATTGACACCTCAGTAGGCTTGTGGTTAGATGTGTCCACTAGATGGAATTCTACATACACTATACTTGATAGTGCGATTAAATATTGTTGTACTTTTTCTACCTTTTATAAGTGATAAAGATTACAAGTTTGGCCTATCAAATGATGAGTGGGTAAGAGCAGAGAAAATATGCATATTCTTGCCACCATTTGAAGTGATTACAAGGATAATTTCTAGGACTTCTTATCCTAATTTAAACATGTATTTTAAGCAAGTTGCAAGAATTGAGTATTTGCTGAAAGAATATACAACTAAAGATGATGAGGCAATTAGAAACATGGCTTAGAGCATAAAAGAAAAGTTTGAAAAATATTGAAAATATTACAATGTCATTCTTGCACTTGGGATAGTTTTTTATCCTTAAGTAAAGCTTGAGCGGATGCAATATTCTTACTCATTGGTTGATCATACAGCTATCCAAGCTAAGGTTGAAAATATCAAGAGGAAGTTATATTTTATTTATAATCACTACAAAGATATGAATCCATCATCTAGTAATGTTATTGTTAGACGTGGATCAAGTTCAAGTCTTACAACAACATCATATCAACTTGAAACCACCACCTCCTCCTCCCTTAGTTCAATGAATATTATGGATTTTTTTTATAAGCAAGTTTGAAATTATTTGACATTTTAATTTGATACATCTCCTATGTTAATTTTACTTTAATGGCTACTTTAATAAAGCTTAATATTATATGATGTATGATTATATTAATTTCAAATGCATGGCTACTACTTCCTTAGACAAGTTTGAATTAGATTACTATTTGGAAGCAGCAACACTTGCTTCTCACAAATTTCGATAGTTTGATGTACTGAGCTATTGGAAGAGTAATCAAGATCGATTTCCTACTCTTACAAGGATGGCAAATGATATCCTTAGCATCCAATCACTACAGTAGCTAGTGAACCAACTTTCAACACTGGCTCATGTGTTCTTACAAAGTATCGAAGTTGCCTCCTTCCAAATAATGTTCAAACTTTAATTTGTACCCGTGACTGGTTACATGGTTTTCAATTCACTCTTAATGGCAATATTATAGTATTTTGTCTTTTATGTTAACTAATGATTTTTATTATAAGCAAACCTAATAATAATAACAATAATAATAATTAATATTAATAATTTTTCTATTCTTTCATTTGTTTTTTCTATTCGTTGCAAGTAATGGAGGTGATGCAGAAGAAATCATAGGAACTGATTTGAAGTCACATCATGCTTCAAATACAATCATTGATGATTGATGATGATTGATTGATGAATGATGATTATAGTTGGTGAGTGAATGGTTTTTGAACTTTTGTCTTTTGATTGTGAATCTAGTGATGACTAATGATGAGGTGATTATAGTCATTTAGTATTTTGTTATTTTGGACAATGATGAAGTGATGAATCTAGTGATGAATAATGATTATAGTTGGTGAATGATTTTCAAACTTTTGTGCCTTTTAGTTGTGAATTTAGTATTAAGTTCATATTACTTTTACATTAGAAATTTGAATTTTGAGATTTTGGAGATCAAAAACTAAAATAAAGAAGAAAAAAAAAAGCTATAGCTAGCAAGTCTCAACATACGGGCTCGAGCCTCAAAAAGTAGGCTTGTTTAGATGACATGGCTTTTCTATTAGACCTGTTTTAGGCCCGGCCCATGGCGGGCCAGCCAGATTTGCTAGTACCAAGTGTGAATCAATCGAGAGAAATTAATTAATGTGATGCCAATGTCATCATTAACAATGCCACGTGCAATTGTTGTATTTGCCAATATGCATTTGAATAGAACCATTGTGAATCGACCACTATAATTTAGTTCAATTATATCCACAAGCTTCCTGTAATATGGCACACCTCCAAATTGCATATCACCATCACTGCTAGTGTCAAATGCCCCACAATTTTGAGTTTGCAACCCTCCATCATGTCCTACGGTGCATAATTTGAACTGTTAACATTATATGCAATGAACCTCCTTGCACAATCGATTGGCCCTATAGAAAGCAATTTGAGTTCAATTGAATGAGAAGTAGTATGGTTATACCCTATTCATCTAGAAAATCACTACATAAACTCTCTATGGACTCTATTATCCACTTTTGCATATAATCTACAACTTCGTAATTGACGCTTCACAACACTTCTGAATTCCCTACATGAATGATACAAATTAAATTAAAAAAATATATATACACACATATACATAAACAGATTTTGCCAACTGATAGTACTCACCGTAAGAATGAATCAATTTGCCTACAATTTGTTAGCACATGTCGATGAGCTTGCAACTTCTCTTTTGTTGTCAATGTGAAATACTCAAAGCTTTCGATTACTTTGCCAACTGGAGGGATTAAAGAGATTGACATAGAAGACCCCTCATCTTGGTAGTCATCAACACATTGAGGATGATTTAACATGGTCTCAACACCCTCAAAATATCTAAAACAAAATGTCAGGACCTCGTCATTTAAATATGCTTCAACAACCAAACCTTCTGGCCATGCCTTATTTTGTACATATGACTTTTAATTTTCCCAAAAATTTGTCAATCAATGAGAATCAATCTCAATAATAAATTAGGCAATAATAAGAATAATTAATTGATTATCTTTCTATAGGGTACATCCATCAATATTGCACTGGACTTGTTGCCCTTGCTTCTCCAACAAGATGCATAGTCAAATGAAGCATGACTGTGAAGAACGATGAATGAAATATTATTTCCAAATGACAAAGAGTGAGAATGATATTGTTTTGTAGTTGGTCAAGCTTGTTGAAGATTAATACTTTACTGCATAACTTCCTAAAGAATGAATATAGATCAACTACCACGACGGATAGTTCTTTGGGTGAAGTATTTCTCACAACCAAAAGTAATAGCTTTTGCATCAGAACATGTGACTCATGACTCTTAAGTCTTCAAATCTTTCATGTGCTTAAGTCATTGCATTTGGCAATATTACTAGAATATCTATCCAAAACAGTGATCTTCTTCAATGCTCTAAGAAATATTTCCTAATTATCTTTAGTTTTGGTTAGAGTGAATATCGCCAGTTGATACTTTCCATTCTCATCCATCCATAGCTCTTGATGAATGCCCATTGTTTGTAAATCTTTTTGAGTGGATGAGTGATCCTTAGATTTTCCAGCTTCATTTAGCAATGTGAAAAGCAGATTGTTACAAACATTCTTCTCAATATGTATAACATCAAGATTATGACATAATATGTTAGAAATCCAATAAGGAAGATTAAAGAATATACTTTTTTCCACCATTCCATCAGGTCACCATTAGTTTCTATTAGAGGTCTCCTTCCCATCCCTTCACCCTCATTATCTTTTCCAAAGGCAAAAAAAAAATTTTCTAACTATCTCAATATTTTTGAACCAGATAGAATAGTAGAAGGATTGCTTCTCTTTTGTTTTCGATCAAAGAAAATTCTCTACAATCTGAATTTGTGTGCAACATTTAAGAAATGATGATACCTTATAAAACACCATTTGTGGTTGTGGGAAAGAAGAAAGAGTTTTGAGTTAAAGTTGCATGATGGGCAAGCTAAGCCAGTGTGAATGTTCCACCTAGACAACTTTCCAAGACCTGGAAAATCACTGATAGCCCACATAAGTGCTGCATTCAAATTAAGTGTTTTCTTTTCATGAGAATCATAAGTCTCGATCCCAACATTCCACAAGTCTAGCAATTCATGAATTAATGGTTGCAAATAAACATCAATATCATTGCCTAGTGCTCTTTACCATCGACAAGATGAATGAACTCTATTTCATGCATAACCATGATGAAAGATTGTAAGGTACTAACACAACTGGCCAAATACTATAATTTGTACTTACCAAATGGATTGAAACCGTTAATTGCCAAAGCTATACGCATATTTCTTGGATCTGCAGCGAAATCTAGAAACTGATGATCAAAAGATTCCTATGCTTCAAAGTCTCGTAGATACTTCAGTAGACCATCAGTATTCTTTTCACTATCATGCCACCTCATGAGCTCGGCAATCTTCAACGACAAAAAAATCTCTACAAATGTGCCTTCAAAGAAAAATACCATAGGATTTTAATAGCTTTCTTCTTTAGCTTCTTCTTGCCCTTTTTCACCTACTGCCATCTAGATGCATTGCATTTCTTACAAACTTCTCTGTCTGCATCATCTCTCCAATACAACATATAGTCATTTCGGCAAGCATCAATTTTCTTATAATTTAGCCCCAACTTGGTTAATGTCTTCTTTGCCTTGTAATATGAAGTTGGAATTTCTACATGACTAAATGCATCTCCCAATAATTCTAGTACGATTGACATTACCTTATTGGTCATCCCACATAAACACTTGATGTGATAAAGTCTCACCAAGAATGATAACATCGTCTATTTATTGCATCCTTGGTACAACAGTTTCTCTATATCATGCATTAATTCATAGAAATCTCAAGCATCCTAATTCATTTGAGCCATACATGATTGATCTGGACGATCTATTGCTTTGGAAAAGATATTGTCATCATGAACTCCCAAAGCATCACGAACAACTTCATTTATCAACTCCTCCCTATTAATTTCCATAGCTACTTGTGATTGTGCTGCGAAAATATTAGCATGGTCGAGCATCTCACGAGTTTCCCCATGTATGGACCAAATCGTATAACTGAGTGGAAATGATTTCACGATTAGATGATCTATCACTACTGCTCTCTTGTGATACTCTTTGAAATTACTTTTGGGCAAGGACAGAGAATATTCCCTTCCTGACCTTCACAAGCCATAGTAAAATCCAAAAACGATTCTAAACCCTCTAAATATTCTCTACTTGTTCGCGGCATACCTATCTAAGACTTATCAATTTTTTATACCATACAAATTTAATTAGATTTCAATACAAATCAATTATCTCTAAATTAATTATAACAATACTAATTATGACATATCACAAAACTTTTAGAGATAATTAATTTGCATTTATTATCTCTAAATTAATTTTACAAATTTGAAATTTAACTACATTTAACTATCACTAATTCTAATTAACAATATCAATCATAAAAATTAATCTAAATTTAAAAATTACTAATTATAAAAATATAACTGCATTACCATTTTAACTTCCACAAATTAATGCTACATAAATGTACTTAATGTACATTAAAATAAATTATAAACACTCATTAATACAAATTAATTACTCCCTCTGGTCCTAAATATATGGCATTTTGTCCTTATCCTAAATATAAGACCATTTATAGTATATGAAATAGTATTTATTATATATTTCCAAAAAACACCTCTATTTAATGTATCCAAAGAGAAAGAGAAAGATTAAATAAGGATAATTTTACAAAAATGTTGGGATTTTTGGAGAAATTGAAGTAGTTAATTAACTTTCACTCTTATTTTTAATCAACGTGATTTAGTTAAAAGAGTCTTATATTAAAGATCAAAGGAAGTAATATTAAATAATTTGTCTTAATTAACACAAATTAATTTGTACTTAACATATACAATGTTAGTTTTGTTTTAATTAATACAAATTAATGTGTATTCATTAAAACAAAAATTTTAGAGATATTAATTTGGAGAAAATTAATACAAATTAATTATCTCTAAATTAATTATAAAAATTTGAAATGTAATTACATTTAACTATCACTAATTATAACAATATTAATTATGAAAACTTATTGATAGTCCGTAATTACTAATTATAAAAATTTATCTACATTTGACATTTAACTTCCCAAAATTAATGCTACCTAAACATGTTTAATATACATTAAAATAAATTATAAATACTAATCTTAGTAGTCACAAAGCAATCTTGTGGCCTAGTTTATCCTCGAAATACTACAAAAAATAAAAAATATACTGTTCAACGCATATATATATTTAAATAAATTAAAATCATTATTATACATTAAAATAAATTGTTAAATTCAAATACATAAATCTAATGTTATAATATTAAATAATAGATTTTAATTATTACCTTGACCAATATTTGCTGCAAGAATGCTTCAAATCTACTAGTCGTTCATATAATTTGCATTTGATAAATCGATAGAGAGTGCGTAACAAAATTTCAAAAATACAATATTTTTCTAAAAAAATAAAATAAATAGTTATATGTAAATATATGAATCTACTTTTCTAAAGTTAAATATTCAAATTAAAATATTATCTTAACCAATTAATATAGAAATCTTTCTGTCAGCTGGCGTGCGATTAATGGTCGAACCTTAGCAGCAGTTATAAATCCAATTGTTGTTAAACACATGGCCACAATTGCCACAGTTAAAAATTGATGCTTTAATTGCTACTAAGTTCAACATTCATAGTGGTTACTCCATAACTGCCACCATTAGTGCTACTAGTGGTCAAGATCAAATTTCCTACTGCAATAATTGCGGCAATTACTACTTTAACCGCTACTAAATATGACTTTAAACATTTTGCACAACCTTTAGTAGTGGTTGATGTAACACCTCCTTTATAGGCTCATTTCCCATGTATTTAACCATTCTAAAGTTTATTTATATCATAGTATGATCTTGAATCACAATAAATGTCATAACAAAATTTTTCCAACTTTGGCACTATTCATTTAATCTAATTTATTTATTCTAATTAAACTTTAGAAATTCATAACTAAATCAATAAAAATCGTATGTATGTGATTCAAGTCTCTATGCATAGCTTAAAACATTATTTACACGGAAAAAATATCAATCAAAGCAATCACTTGGCCAATTTGTACAGTAAATTTCGTGATTCATATGGTCAATTTCAGAAATTCCAGGTTTCTGGGCTAATTTTGAAAATTCACTATAAATCATACACTCATCAAAATTGAGTGATATTTAGACCACATGAAAGCTATTTCTGTCTAGTTTTTAAGCATATATAACATTCATATTTTATACATCAAAAAGCCCATACTGTAGCACATTCATTTGGTAGTGGTCAGAATGACCATTTGTATCCTTATACTTACAATACAAAAATTGTAAGATATTTACACGACCATAATTCATCTTCATATCATGCCACACCTTTGCTAGAACTTAAAGGAATATTAAAATCTTGAAGAAACTCATTTATCCTCACATTTACCAATTTATGCAACAGATCAAAGCTCATGGCCGATGCTATAAATATCACGTTAATAGCCAAAGTCTTTCTCCTTTCCTTTCTCTTCCTTGGTGGACTTGTCATTGTTGCTACCTATTCATGGTTAATATTTGGGAGGGTGAGATTCAAAAATATCAGTAGTTAACACCCAACATGCCATCACATCATCACATTAAACATAAAAATATCAAGATAACACATTTTGCATACCTTAACACATTTTGAATGCATTATCACATTTGCGTCATATGAATTCTTAAAATTTTTGGTAGATTTTTGTTTTGACAAATGGACATCCCGAGGTCTCAATGCCCCTCCAACAACTCAACCAATATACATAAATCATCTCAAAACATCATTGCAATCATATGACAAGGTATAAAACACATTGAAACAAACATGATAACATAATGCTAGTATGGGAAATTAACTACCTTATGATGCTCCCTTGCTTTCCAAACTTGGTCCACCACTTTTTTAACTTTCCACAACCTTCTTGAACCTATCCACATCATCATTGAACCAATTTAACCATTGGTTTTTCGGAATTACACAATACTTTACACACTAAAATCCAAATTTTCCACATAGCTTTTCTTTAGTCTTTCTTTGTACAACATACTTATTCTTAAGGTTTTGGACCATGGAGAATCCATTTTTGAGGTCAAAATCATGAAATTCCAACTCTAAATACCTCCCCTGTTCTGGCCGAAATTATCTCATAGTGATTAAAAAAAATTTCCTTCAAATCACTTCAAACCTTCCATGGATTCATGCTTCTAGTGTCTAGTCTATGCTTTCCCTTAAGTTTCATGGTCTAAAACTCATTCCTATGCTAAAACCCAATTTGGCCGAAACCCTAAGGTGTAAAGGAAGAAAACTAAACCATAAATCATGCTTTGAAAACCATGGATAGTAAGCTTAGGGTAGTAACATAAAAGCTTACCGATTTGTGCTTCAATTTTGCTTTGACTCCTCTTCCTTTTCTTCCTCTTTTTCTCCTTCCTTTTCTTGCGTTTTCTTCCTCTGTTTTAGCTACTGGTTCACGCATGAAAATGATGAAGAAAGAAGGTAATTAAATGACTTAATCATGTGGTTACTAATATGGCTAATCACGGTTAATTAGCAAAAGTAACCATGATTACTTTTTGGTCTCCTTCTTCAAGAAGTTTGCCTTCAAAAATCATTAAATAATTTGGACAATTGGCTGCAGAAAATCACGCATGAGAGAGAGAAAAATGTGTCTAAAAATTGTCCAATTTTTCTGATCCAGATATACATCAATTCGGATACTTTTTAATCATACCGATAAAATTGTCTTTACAGTAATTTAACATTTTTGGGATACAGGACTATTCTAATTTTATTTTTATATTTCCATAATTATCCTGTCCCAAATGATATCTATGTATGACCTATATCCAGACCCGGTTTCTTTTTAACCATCGGTAGGCCCACAGTTTACTTTATCGGTTTACTATTACTTTTGGACACTCGGCACTGTTTATTTCTTTATTTTTGAACATTAACCCTTAGTGCCATATACCATTGAACTTCTCTCGTCGAGAGCTTCGTTTTGACAGTAATTTTGCATATTTACAAAATTACCTTTAACCTGGGATTAAATTATAATTCTGAAACTTTCGAGTTATTAGGTGTAATTTTTCTCAACTTTTTATTTCAATACTTTTGGGAGGTGGATGTCCTTTTTATCATTTTTTTGGGGGTAAAAATATAATTTTTGTCCTTTTTATAATTCTTTTGGGGGTAAAAATATAATTTTCTTATTTTTTCATTCAATAGGGAAAAATGACCTCTTTACCCTTTTTCACGTAAAATGGTGACTGTCCATTTTTGTATATTTTAGCTTTCTTAGGATGTTATAGTTGATACTAACCAACACTATATAGTAGTGGTTATGTCCATTATAATAATGATTATAAGTTGACTATTACTATGCAGTAACGGTTGACCATGACTTACTACTAAAACCGCTTTTGGTAGCGGTTATAAATAACACTGCTGCTGAGGATATGCCACGTGAATGTGTTTATGTGTTTGTTTTTTTTTTTTTGCAGTAATATATACTTGTGTCTCTTACTAACACTAGCTACATTGGAGTTATTTTGATAAGACAATTTTTTTATGTTAACTTTGTCATTGTGCTTCACTAATAATTGCTTAATTTAAGCTAGTTTACACAAACCCAAGCCCAATTTCTTTTCCAACAAAGTGTACCAAGTTTGATCTTATATTATTTTTAAACTTGTTTAATGTCATAAACCAAACGAGTGCAAATAATTTGTTTATTATTTGAGCTCATTTAGAGCATTGAAATCAGTATCAATGTCTTAAACATCAACTCGATCATCAAATTGAAATAATGAGTAATATAAAATTGGGGAGTAGTATGTGTATTTTACTATTAACTTCATATAGTAAAATAATGTTTATAAAAAAAAATACAGTAAAATAATATTTAATATATATTTAAGAATAATAAAATAAATTAAAATACTCAGGATACGATAGTGAATCAATGTGCGATGAGTTCAGCAAGTTACTTCAAACATCATAGATTCCAATCAGATAATGCTAAATATATGGTTTAGACAAAAGGATTAAAAAAACTGAATTTTAACTAATTCAATGTGGTTGTTGGACGGGAAAAAAAACTAATTCAAAGCCGAACTACTTGATTTTTATTTTAAGTTTAACTAGTTTTTCAAAGTAAATTTTGAGTTAAATGAGTCAAGACTTCAACAATTTAAGGCACTGTCGTTGCATGATTTAGTTATTTTCATTAGAATAGTTCGATAAACTAAACGTGATGTAAAGATATCTAAATTGGACATTAAATTGTGGTAAAATTTTAAAGCCCTTATAAAGTAAAGCACACATCGCAAAACAAATTGTGATTTTAGACTACACCAATTTTGGGATTTCTTGGCCTTTATTTTTGCCCTTTATTGACGTTTCCAAAATACCATATATTCTAGTATTAATAAAAATAGGATGTTTTAGTTGGCATTTATACAAATGCCAACTAAAGTTACTTATAGTTAGCGTTTCATATTTTTGGAAAACACCAACTAAAATATCCTATACAAATGTCAGCCTAAAGTATACTTTAGATGACATTTATTCTTAAAAATGTCAACTAAAGTATACACTTTAATTGGCGTTTCTCAAAGAAATGTCATTTTTAATCTATTTTGTAAGAAAAAAATAGGCTTTAGTTGGTGTTTCCATGAAACTAAATGCCAACTAAAGCCAACATTTTTTTGAAAGGTCAGATCATTTTAAAAACCATTTTGGTAATACTCAGAGCACCACCACCCTTTGCATGCCCATCCATTTTGGTTATAATTACAGCTCCAACAACAACTTTGCTTAAATGCTTGGGCCTGATCAAATGCAGCCTAACCAATACTACTATCCATAACAAATATAACAAGATATGGTTTCTAAACAAAGTTTAGGAATTAGATTTTCTTGGCACTAGAAATGATACAAACATAGCATATCAAAAGCAAGAAAGAACAAAAAATACCGTTGCTTCTGAAACTTTGACGCATTTCTTCAAATAGAGCAGCTTCTTGTTTGTGCCTCCCACTGGTGTCAACAATTATAAGATCACAGTTTTCTTTCTTGAATCTTTCCTCACCTTCAACTACTATTTTAACTAGATCTGACTCTGTATAGCTATAGATGGAATGGGAATATAACCCAATCATGAACTTTAGCATTATAATAAAGGGCAATGCAATGTGACTGATCTAAATGTTACCAACAATAATACTATTAAACACATGTCATTTTCATTTGCAAGGACAAAAGGCATGATTTTAATGGACGACAGAATATAGGTCCATTAATATTACAAATAATAGCTTTTTGGAAAAGGTTTTCTACATCTTCTAGTGTTTGTTGCAGAAAACGCAATTTTCTAAGTTTTCTAATGTCTGGCACAAAAGATTTCCTGTGTTTAGTGTAACAATAAAAGAAGATAACCTCCTTGTCAAAAGTTGCAATGCTTTAAAACAAAGGAAAATAACTTCACTTTTGTTCTTGAAAAGAATACATGCAGCACATTGATAATTAAACACTCCAATATTGCATTTCTCATCAATTACACAGTAGTGAAAGATTCAAAAGTGTACATCAAAATTGAATTGAAAACCATAGGATGTGTAATAGATACAAACAAGTACCTTTCAAAGAAAGGGATCTTAGCTTTAGTAGCATTTTGCTTCAACTGATCAAAAGCACCAGCTCTGAACGTATCAGCACATACAAGAGAAGGCCTCTAGCTCTTTTTTCTGATGATAATATGCATATTTTGTACAAGTTGTGGTTTTTCCAGATCCTACATTCAAGTCTAATACAACTCAGTATCCTTCAAATACCTGTGAAGCTTTATACAAACATGTTAAGTGGAATAGGAAATAGTACTTAAGAAAAATAAGACACTGCTTCAATTAAAATACAAATCTTATTATATACATTAAAGGATCGTTGGCATTAGCATCCCAAATTTTTAAGTTTCATTCACTTCAGTTCAAGTGATGGCCCATATATATTTGAATCTGTTTGTGAAAAACTAAAGGTCATATAGAAATAAACCTAACTAGACTTGACACCCTGCATGATGTGCGGGAAGCATTTTGAATTGTTAGCTTGTAATGAAAATAGTTTGTAATTTTACCAAACTACAAATAGGCATTTAATAACTATATCTTAAACCTTGGACATATGGAGATATATATAGATGAAGCCTAGCAATGAACACCATCAATAACCATCAAATAAAAGTAAAAAATCTAAAGCTTGTGGAGAACATAATAAATTGCAGCAATTCCTAAGTTTTAAATATGATACCTTTTTATATTTAAATATAGAGTTTATAACCCTGTGACAATTATTTATTGAAAAAATATCTGTAAAAATAGAGTTCCCATTATAGTTTTTCCCCACGCAATGTAAGAGAAATGAGAGAAATTAATCCATACACATAAAGCCCCTAATTAGCAAATTAGACATATTTGCCTTAATGAACAAAAAAATTAGAAGACTTTTACATTCCATTGCTTTGAGCTTAGCCCGATGAAAACCATTGCAGTAAACGATGGACATATATAATTAGATTAAATCTAACCTGAAACATAAAAGATAAATAACAAATTAGTAATGGACATATATATATATATTGGTTCTTTTTAATCCTGCATGTAAGTGTAGTCAAAAAGGAATAATGAAAAACTCATAATTCCTTTATACCATAGCCCTCGGTAACTTGACCTACCTCGTTAAAGTGCTGAAGCAAGATTTAGAGAGGTTTTGCTAACAAAAATTCTATCATGTTAAAGGGAGCATAAAGGGAAATATCAATTGATTCCCATACTGTTCTTTGCTTTTTTTTAGGAGTACAGGAAAGGGGAAGGGAGAATTTATGAAAAAAAGGTAACATAACATACATAGTAATACAGCATATGAACCAAAACAGTAATTGATATTTCCCTTACATTGCGTGTAAAGAAATGTAAAATGTCTTTGATGCAGCAACGTGTCCCAAAATAGTTGGTAGCACAAGTGTATAGTAGGGTGAGGCATCTAGAGCAAAAGTAAGTCCAACCAAATATGCTTGCACACCTAAATTGGATAATTCCTTCATACATAAATTGGCTAACATGTAAATGCATACTAGAGCAACTAATTCATATATAATAGTTATGAGTTCAAAGTTGATAGACACATAAAAATGAAGAAAAGATACCTCAAGAAGCTTCAAAACCTTAATTACTGCCAACCAAAGGTGGCCAAAGATAGTCCTTAGTCTATCTTTCCGTAAGCCTTTCCAGCAAATGATGCTACTGTACCCAAAAGAGCTAATGTGATAGCAAGACCTGAAGAAGATCCCACAGAATCAGCAATAACCTGTTAGGAAGAAGATGGTTAAGTTAGCAAGAGGGAAGATAAAAAAAGTCTTCAATGCTTGCGAACATGGTTAAGCCAAAAATTTTGAAAGAGCATCAATCACATTATTATAGGCTTATATATATATATGCTCAATCAACAGCAAATATTTTCTCTGTACTTTCCCATCCCTTGTATGTTTTTGCAGTATTAAGGTTGGTTACCATAACAGATCCCACCAATGCTGCATTACCACTAGAATGTCTTGGAACTTATCATATATAGGAATGAGTATGTAGCCAATCATTACATATAATCCCCAACAAGAAATGCATTAAACTTCACCAAGCCAACCTTTGATATAATCCCTTGCTTGTTTTTTGCTGGTTGCCTGTTCTCTAATAGTTCCTTGGTATACCACTACCTACAGAACATGTGGAAAACCACGTTTAACTTCTCAAAAAGTTTAGATTACAACAAAAGAAAATATCTTAAAAGTGAGGATATAGGATATAGACAGTCTCATAATAGGTTAAGCAATAGTATATGAAATGATGAGCTAAAAAGATATTATGGAAATAAAAAAAATAACAATTTTAAAAAAATTAAAGACAGCTAGCGCTAGTTGCACAAAACTTCCAAATGAAATCTGTGTGCTGACATGTAATGAATAGAACTTGTATCATAAAAGTTCAATTATGGCACACTTCCGAGAAAAGTAATCAAGGTTATATTTGTTCTTATGTTTTTTGCAGGTTCATAAGCTTTAATTTCTGTAATAGTTTGCCAAATGACTATTCTATTTGGTTTATAAAGAGCAAAAAATCCCAGAGCTTGGGACATTCTTCTAATCAAGTAAACCATTCGTATGACATAAGTGCACTAAGATAAATTTCAATCTCAGTGACCAAAGCCATACCTTTCTGCTATATGAATATGCAAAGCAGAAAACTTCATTTTCTTATCATTAATGCAACTGAAACAATCAAATAAAGGAAAAAGATATATGCGTACAATGTCTGCAGTAATTAACATTGTCACTGGAGCATCTTCCACTGATGGACCTTCCCTAGTTAGAAGCCTTTATACAATAGCTTCTGCCTAAGAATATAAAGGTTATAGATTGAATACTTCAATCTTGGAACAATCACACTATATATGAAGGAGACTTGGGAATTCCTTCGTACCTACTCTGAACTTCTCGTTATGCTTTTCTTTTCTGTATTTGTAATATTTAGGTGTGTTCTGGATGCAACTAACAAATCTCTTGCTGTAGTAGCTGACACTGACAATGTTTCTAAAAACAATAATTTGAGAGAACATTAAAAACAAATTTGCAAACAATGCATTCAGAAAGCATTTATCTAAACAAAACTACTGATTTGTCCTTACTCTAAACAAATCAGAGTCCATTCTTATCAATAATTTCCTACATAATTCAGCACCATTCTCATTTGTGTTAATAATTAAATTTCTCGTAGAAACCATTCCTCCAGCACCCCCAATCTCATCTCCCGTCTCAACTAATTCTCTTGATTAATTAATTGAGGGAATACAGTACATAAGTGGATCAAAAGAGAGAAAATAAATCTCATATACACTATCTCTCACTCTCTTCCCACTTAGAGGCACTTCGCCATTAACTTCATTGAATTGAAAGGATCCCAATTCCTCCAGTTACACATCTATAAGAACATCTACGTTTAGACCAACTTAAAAATAACGAAGTGTTATCTTTTGATATAATCATTTTAGTTAATTTAATTTGGAAATAGATTAATAAACTTTCACTTCATATAGAAAAAGTGTTTTTTACAGTGAATGGAATAGATATGAATATTCAATTGATTAAATAATTAATAAGCATTAAACAATTAAACAAATATATTGAGAAAAATAAAAAAATGGCAACAAAATCAAAGAACCTAAATTGAAGATGAGGTTGATCTTCGAGAAATTCCATAAATGCTGAATGAAATCTTGGCCATGAGATACCAACAGTTCAAAGGGAAAAGGAGGATTATGAAACTATAATTGCAATCTTCCACCTATAACATTTCTGAATCAAAGGGAAAAGGAGGGCAAACTAATAAAACATATTTCCTCTAGGTGAAAAGCACTAGGTGAAAAATCAACAGTCAGAAGTTACCAATCATATTTCCTCTAACTAACATATGCTCTAACAAGCAAAATGATTGACAAGGAAAAAAATGCGAACTAAATAATAAAAGGGCAACCAATGCCAGAGATTTCAGGATAATCAAACCTCAGAGCCACCGAGGCGTTGAACAAAATTTCTCCTATATAGCTCGTCGACCTCTGATCGCCAGACATTGACTATCGCGTCGTCAATGCTTGTTCTTGGCCTCTTGTTCATCCTCTGCACCAGAATACGATTTGGGTAAGAAGTATGGTGGAGGAGCTTGGTCTTATTAGAGAGAAGGAAAATGGGAGAGAGAAAGAGAGAGAGTTGTTGCAGACCTAAGGCAAGAGGCAGACAGTGTTTTTGAACGAGAGAAAAGGGGAAGGAAGAAGGAGGAGCACAGTGGAGGAGGTCTTGGTGGAGAGCAAGGAAAACGAGAGATCGAGAGAGGAAGAGAAGGAGAGAGGGAGAGTTGTCTTCGAAAATATGGTCAAGAGAGATGGAGAACAAGGCTGAGGGAAGGGATGACATGATTCAAAGCTTTTGATTTGGCAAAGAATAAAACCCTAAAAAAAATTTAGATGGCGTTTAGATTAAACGCTAATTAAAGTTATATTAATTGGCAGTTGCATATTAAACGGGCGAACTAATATTATTTTTTTTTAATTTTAAATACTCCTACTTAGCGTTTAAAGGGAAACGTCAACTAAAATAATAAACTTTAGTTTACATTTTTATCAGAATCACCAACGAACTAAAGTATTTTTTTTTTTAAAAAAAATTTTGAAATATTATTAGTTGGTGTTTATAAAGAAATACCAATTAAAATATCCCAAGTCTTATTTTAGTTAAGAAAAAATGTTAACTATTGAGTGTCAACAAATCTCAAAATTGAAGTAACGTGGCATTGGGTTTCTTGTTGTTGTTTTCTCGTAATAAATCTGGATTGTCCATATTAATATGGAAGGTGCAAATTTTATATTACGTTTTTATTTATTTTTATTATTAAACATTATTTTTTAAAATTCTTACAATTGAGAGATTATTTTCATTTTATATTTTGCTTCTTTTAAAATTTAAAATATTAAAATTTTAAAAAAATTTAATAATAAATTTGGACCATCTAAATTTATTCTAGATGACCTAGATTCGCTATTGAAATAGTAGCACCTAAGTAGAGGACCCACATTTGGCTTTAGTGAGAAAGTAGAAGTGGTTAATTAGATATTAAATTATTAATATTTATAAAAATTAGCAGGCGTGAGTGACCATTAGATATGAACAAAACAATGCTTAATATTTAATTTAGTTTTTAATTGTTCAATATTATTTTGATAAGTTAAAAATGAGGTTATAAATTAAATTGCATTGATTTTTTAACTAACAATTTGAATTAGTTTAAATTAAAAAAAATTAAAATTAAAAACGTTTGTTATTTAAATTGTCCATTTTTAATTTATGATTGTGATTTAAATTAATAAAAACGTTTTATGATTATGATCTAAATTGATAAAACGTTTTGTTATTCTCTCTCCCTATATATAATAAGTTATTGGCATGCCTCCCTATGTGATTCAATATATTCACCCAACTTGTAATTACAATGGCATAGGTTCCAGTGCTAGAATATATCTATTCTTTTCCTCCATAAAACTCAACCCTCTCTCTAGATATTCTATCCTTCCATAATATAAGAGATAATTGAAAAAAAAAATTATATTTCAAAATATAACGGACACAGAGTTTATCTTGTATATTTAATAATTTTCTTTCAAAAGTACCCTTAATTAATATGATATTTTTCTAATATAATTTATTTGTGTTAATTATATTATGTAAAAATTATTACCATTAAATTATAGTATTTTTTGAAATTATTTTATATTATAAATAAATTTATTACTTTCCTTAATTTGTATGATTTTGTCTTTTGTCCCTTATATTAAGTAATACAAGAAGTCTATAATAAGTTATAAATGAACTTATAAAATTAAAGTAACAATTATTTTGTAAATGACAATTTGAATTAGTTTAAATTCTAACTACTATAAATAGTTACAACGTAGTTGCCCATTTATAATTTATGATTGTTATTTAAATTAATAAAATTTTCTTATGATTATGATTTAAATTAATAAAGCGTTCATAGCCCAGAAAGAATGATAAAGCCCTTTATTACTCCATAAAAGCTTACCAAATTAGGTATATATTCACAAAGCTCTACTATTTTCTCCTCCAGGAAATAATCTTTCTTTGAAAATTCGTACTACTATAAGTGAGACTTCAGGAGTTGCTATACGGACGCCTCTAGATTCTTAGGATAACGCTTACAGGTGTGATTTGCGATATACTTAATTAAGGACAGGGATAAATATTTTCCAATATTGTCATTAATTACCGGACCGGATTAAGAACAAACATAGTTGGGATAAATATTATTCAATATTGTCATTAATTCGACTGAAAATAATTAAAATAATATATTTAAGGCACATAATATAAGTTTAAACAAATTTTAGGACTTAATAAAAATCACAAAATAAATAATATTGAATTATTAATCTATTATTCACCATAAATAAATTATTAATAAGTTTCATAACTTAATATTTAAATCCAAATAAGTTAATATTTATTTATAATCATATTTTGAGTTCAAAATAATAAATTAATAATCCATTATTATATTACTTATTAAGCAAATATATAATTTTTAATAATTATATATCATAATAATGCTTATATAATATTATAATATTTAAAAAAAAATATTTTGTACTAAAAATGATGTCATTTTATTTAAAAACTAAAAAAATTATTTTAAAAAAATTTTTAAAAAAATAATATGGAATAGGTTCAAACCGATTCTACCGATTCATGGCCGGTTCCACTGATTCTAAATTATCTTGTTCCTCTTCCTTAACCAGACTGGACCAGGCACCGACTTCCAATTTGACCTATCGAATCGACTAATTCGGTCCGGTTCTAACAACACTGATATTATCTTAAAGACAATGTCATCTACACTCATTTCTGGACGCATGTTCATCTTCTATAGCATATTTGCAATAACAATTATAGCAACTTCTACAAAATATCTAATTATCTTCAATTAATCATCTTTGTAGTTTAGTCTGGAGAGCATCAATAATTAATATTTATTACGATATAAAAATTCTTACATATTGTGAATTCTCCTTTAACATGCACAAATTGAGATTCATAAATATCTTTTTTTGTATGTTTATTGATCAAATTATACGTACAGATCATAAAAAAATAATTGGTGTAGAATTGTAACATTTCAGAAAATAAATGTAAGAGTAGAATTAGTAGATGATAAAAATAATTAGTTTGCATTTATATCTTATATATGAAAATGGGGCAGTATGATCTTGACATATACATACGTTATTGTCATCCAAAATGAAAGGCTATGTGAATATGAACCAACAAACATATCTCTTGATTTCCTATAGATCGACCTCGCTTGCTCACTTATATGTG
Source organism: Adenanthera pavonina (assembly GCA_026686845.1). Taxonomy (NCBI): domain Eukaryota; kingdom Viridiplantae; phylum Streptophyta; class Magnoliopsida; order Fabales; family Fabaceae; genus Adenanthera; species Adenanthera pavonina. Next base: position 41,714,007 of record JAIVEN010000001.1, on the reverse strand, counting down.
GTACACCCTCCCCCCACAACAACGACATCGAAGAGAGAATTTGGATTTCTCAGTATTAATCTATTGTGGGTGGCAAAGGCTGGTCCAATTCATAAGGATTTGACTTATATCCCAAAACAATTTTTTTCTTTTTTCTTCAGGTGTGTATATTATTTTTTTTTTGTATATTAATCAATGATATCCTAACTGATTAAAGACTAATCCTTTCAAAACTTAAAGATTACAGGACAGGCTTTATTGCTCCTAATAAGATCTTTTCTATACACACGACTAAAAATATATCCTTCAAAGGTTTATTGGTAGATAATACATAAGTATCCCCTATGAGCATTTGTTGAGTCTTGAGTGGTTTATGTAACATCCTACTCCAAACACACCTCTAAACTTGACTAATCACTTCAAAAATTAACCAAACTGGACCAAAACACCCGAATTTTAACTCCCAAAATATCCAAGTAGCAGAAAAACACTAAAAGGCATAAGAACTAGGCTAGGGCCGCGGCTTGCTACAAGGGCGCCACAGCCATAATCAGGCAGAATGGGACCACGCTGCGACAGCTACAGTAATGCTATGACATGATTCAAACAGAAGTGTGTGGCACCATAGCCTAATTTTTGGCATTGTGGCGCTCTACGCTGATACTATATTAACAATTTCAAAGTTTTCAAGGTGAATTTTCGATGCGCATAATTTTATGCTCCGATCTTTGTTGACTTGATTTTTAACCCTACAAGTCAATCTTGTCACAATCTAGTTATAGACACCAATTTCACATTAATCTATCTCTGTATGGAGATTTTGGATACTCTGTTGAATCCAGAGTTTTGATGATTCCAAACCAACCCTCAAGAGCTTGGAATAAAGATATCAAAGGTGCCCAAAAGAATTCAAGTGAAGAAATTCTGAAGAATCCGTAAAAGAATAGATATAGGTTGTTTGGTAGTGTTTTATTTGAGTAAAAGACTTTGATTTGATGAAAAGATGTTTTAAAACCTTGATTCTATGTTAAATTACGAAATATTTGAAAAACACCCACCAACAGACGAAGTTTGAAAGGTTAATATCAATCTGTCATAGAAAAAGTTTGAACTTTGGCCTTAGAAATTCGAATTTCGTATTGAAACTAAACAAGTCTGAAAAGATGCCTCTCTGACAGACGAATTTTGACTTGGAAAAATTTGAATTTTGATAAGTGTCTGAAAGAAGCTTTAAGCAACAGACGAACTTTGGGTTTTGAAAATTTGAATTTCAGACAAAATAAAACTTATGAAAACTAAAGAAATTTATCTGAAATTATGTCAAAGTTCATCTGAAACTAAGTATAGATTAGATTTCAAAATTGCTCACTGACAGATGAACTTTGAACATGAAAATTTGAATTTCAGAAACTAAGCTTGTGAGTCTGTTAAAGTGATATGTTGACATACGAATGACAGTATTTATAAATTCAAATTTTGAAGTTAGTTTGAAAAGAGGTCTCTCTGACAGACGAACTTTGACATTTGGAAATTTGAACTTTGAATCACATGAACTACAATGCCTTACAGACCAGCTACGGACAGACGAATTTTGAGGTTTCAAAATTCGAATTTCGAAGGCACTGTAGTAAATTGAAAATATTGTTCACACTTAACAGAAAAACTTTCCACTTAAAAATTCGTATGTCACAACACAGAAACATTTTTCAAATATCAAAATTCGAATTTCACTTCTTGATAGACAAACTTCGAGCTTTCAATGTTGAAGCTGTTAACCTTCGGTGTCTGTGAAATTCGTCTGTTGACCAACCAAAATTCAAATTTCAGTATGTCAAAAGCATTAAATGCGGTTGGTTAACGAATAGTTTTTCAGAGTAACCGTTGGATAACTTCTCCAACGAATAGATTTTGTCTCTAACGGATATTTGAGACCTAAATCTATAAATATAACATCATTTGAAGTTGTGGGTAACGATTTTAACATTGAATATACTGAAACTCTGCCAAATCATTTACTTAAAGTTTCTTACTCTCTCACTTCAATATTCAGCACTTCAACTTTCATATTCACTCTATTTAAGAGAGTTTAATCTTTGTAATTAATCTTATCTTCATCTAGAAGATAGATTTTCTTGTGAGGGGATATCACAAGGGATTGGGGAGTACTTTGTAAGAGTGCACAGAGAGATAGAGTGAGCTCTAGAAACAGAGCAACATCTTTGTACTGAGGCATTTGTACTGAATTCTTGCATAATAGTGGAAAAATCTCAAGTTGTGACTTGGGGACTGGACGTAAGTCAAGTGGAGAGACCGAACTAGGATAAATTTTCTGAGTCTTCTTCTCTTTACTATCACCTTTATAGTGATTTGTTTATACTCTGTTTTATCATCATATATTGCTTTCTTCACCTTCTTGATATTGTGCAGAAAATTTTTAATCTTCCCAATTCACCCCCCTCTTGGGAAGCCAGCTAATCTAACAAGTGGTATCAGAGCCCGGATTCCCAATCAAATGATCTCACAGTCCAAGAATTAAAATGGCTGGCTTTGGAAAAAGTATATTACCAGAAGGCAACAACACAAATAGACCACCTGGCTTCAGTGGAGAACACTATGGGTACTGGAAGATGAGGATGCAAATCAATCTCCAGTCAATTGATCTGGACATCTGGTCAGTCATCCTGAAGGGAGATTTTGTCCCAATAACTTTGGAAGATGATGGAAAATACAGAGAGAAGCCAGAAGCTGAATGGAATGAGGAAGATAAAAGAAGAGTCTTACGGAATTTCAAGGCAAAACACTGTCTGGTCAGTGCTTTGAATCAAGACGAATTCTACAGAGTCTCTCAATACTCCATTGCCAAGAAAATGTGGGACACTCTGCAAATTGCTCATGAAGGAACAACTGGAGTCAGAGAAAACAAACTAAATACATGCATAGGAGAATATGAAAGCTTCAGAATGGCTGAAGGAGAGAATGTAAAAGAACTACAGAAAAGATTCACCCTCATTGTGAATTAACTAAAGAGCCTGGGAAATGTGTACACTCAAACAGAGAAAGTCAGAAAGATCCTCAGAGCTCTTCCTCTAGAATGGCAACTCAAAGTAACAACAATAGAGGAAGCCAGAGGGGAATCAATGGCCTCTGTCACAGCTCTCTTTGGCAGCCTCGAGGAGTATGAAGGAAAAATGAAAGCTCTCAAGGAAGCTGGACAAGACAGAAAGGAGAAAGACCTTGCTCTCAAAGTTGCTGAAGAAAAGGAAGAAGAATCTGATGATGGAGAGGAACTTGATGAAGAAAATCTGGCTATGATGGTCAAAAAATTTGGAAGATCCTACAGCAAAAAGGGAAACAAGAAAATCTTCAAGAAAGGAGCAGCTAGAGATAGTAAGAGGGAAACAAAGGAACCTATCACTTGCTATGAATGCAAAAAGCAGGGACATATCAAATGGGATTGTCCATAATTTCTCAAGAAGCAAGAAAAAGAAAAGAAAGTTGCAGACAAAGGCAAAAAGAAAAGAGCTTACATCTCATCAATATGGAGTAACAGTTCAGATAAAGATGAAGTTGCCAACATCTGTCTCATGGCACTTGCCTCTGAAGAAACTGAAATCCCATGCAGCAATGATCAAGAAGATGAGGTATATGAATCTGAACCTTCCTATTCAGAATTACTGGATGCATTTCATGAGTTGCATGATGAGTTTGTTAAGATTGCTAAAGAATTGAAGCAAGTTAAGAAAAAGATTAACAAACTAGAATCTTAATGCAATATTTCTGAAATTGCTCCTCTACCTATTACTGAATCTGTTTGCTGTAAATCATGCATTGAACTAAAGCAAACCAATGAATATCTAGTGAAAAGCATGTCTAGGCTCACTAGAGGTAAATATATGTTGTTTGCTTTAATGGGAATTCAAAGAATATCACAAGGAAAAGCTGGACTTGGCTATGATCCTTGTGCTGTAAAAGAAAAGATTAGGAAGAAAAATCAGAATGTGTACATGAGACATTTTGTGCATGCTGATGGAAATAGAGAGAAAGATCATATGTCACACCACATTGAATCATATAATCAACCAAGGCATGCTAAACAAAAATATTATCTACATTGTTTTCTTTCTGCTTCTCAATCCAGCAGTCCCTTTACCACCTGTCACTTCTGTAACAAAAAGGGGCATATTTCTAGCTCATATACTTTAAAGAAAAATGGATGTGACAGGAAGGTTAAATGGGTTCCCAAAGGTACATCTGTATCTAGGGAAGAGACCACTGACAGAAGAGGACTCAAGCAAATTTGGGTACCTAAAAAGAAAACATGAACTTTGTTTTGCAGGTCTGTCTCAAAGCTAGAAAGAACAATAAATGGTACATGGACAGTGCCTGCTCAAGTCACATGACCGGTGATAAGGAAAATTTCATCACCCTTGGAGACAAGAAAGGAGGAAAGGTCACCACCTTTGGAGGTGATCAGTATGGCAGAATAGTTGGCATCGACATTGTGGGTAAGAATCCTGAAACATCCATTGAAGAGGTGCTGTTTGTGATAGGCCTCAACCACAATCTGCTGAGTGTGAGTCAAACATGTGACAAAGGAAACTGGGTACTGTTTGACTCAAAATTCTGCCTAGTCATAAAAAAAAGTGATCACAAAGTAATCCTCAAAGCTCAAAGGGATGGTAACTGCTATACTATTAATCTTGATGAACTTCCTCCCTTAGATTCTGTCTGCTTGATTAGTCAGGATAATGATAGTTGGCTATGGCATAGAAGACTAGCTCAATGTACATGAATTAGCTTTCAAAACTAGTTAAAAACGAGTTAGTCACTGACCTGCCAAAAATTGCTTTTGAAAAAGACAAAGAATTTGATGCATGCCTAAGAGGAAAACAAACTAAATCTTCTTTTAAACCCAAAATCGTAGTCACCACAACTAGACCACTAGAACTACTACATATGGACTTAATTGGTCCATCTAGGGTAAAAAGTATTGGTGGAAATCTGTATGTGCTTGTAATTGTGGATGATTACTCAAGGTTTACATGGACATTATTTCTTTCCTCTAAAAGTGATACCTTTGATGCATTTGTAACCTTAGCCAAGAAAGTGCAAAATGAGAAAGGTATTTCCATTGTGTCTATCAGGTCAGATCATGAAGGAGAATTTGAGAACTCATACTTTCTGGAGTATTGCAATGAGCATGGAATTGATCACAACTTCTCAGCCCCAAGAACTCCACAACAAAATGGAGTAGTAGAAAGGAAGAACAGAATTATTGGAGAGATGGTTAGAGCTATGCTGAATGAAAAGGAACTTTCTCAAGTATTTTGGGCTGATGTAGTGAATATGGCAAGCTACATCATAAATAGAGCATACATCAGACTAATTCTTGGGAAAGCTCCTTATGAGCTATACAAGGGAAGAAAGCCAAATCTGTCACATCTCCATGTGTTCGGCTGCAAATGCTTTATTCACAACAATGGAAAGGAGAATCTGGGTAAGTTTGATGTCAAATCCGATGAAGGTATATTTCTGAGCTATTCTAGTAGAAGTAAGGCATATAGAGTCTTCAATAAAAAATCTAAATTGGTTGAAGAATCTGTGCATGTAGTATTTATCGAAAATGAAACTGCTTCTAAACATGTTACTGATGAGGATGATCTTGTTTCAAACTTTAAAAAGTTAGATATCTCTGATGAAGGTATAATTGAACCTCCAAAAATATCTGAATCTATTAATATAGAGGAAGATATTCAGGAGAGAGATTTTGAAGAAGAAAATAATGAAGAAATGTCTCAAGAACTCCCTAGAGCTTGGAGATATCAAAGGAATCATCCTGTTGATCAAGTAATAGGGAACGTTCAAGAGAGAGTTAGAACCAGAAAACAGTTAAGGGATCAAATGATTAATTGTGCTTTCATCTCACAAATTGAACCTAAATGTACTGAGGAAGCCTTAACTGATGAGTACTGGATTTTGGCCATGCAGGATGAATTAAATCAGTTTGAAAGAAATCGAGTCTGGGATTTAGTGTCTAGACCCAAAAATTATCCTGTCATTGGTACCAAATGGGTTTTTAGAAATAAACTTGATGAATTAGGATCAATCATCAGAAATAAAGCTAGACTGGTTGCTAAAAGATATAATCAAGTAGAAGACATTGATTTTGAGGAAACCTTTATTCCAGTAGCTAGATTAGAAGCAATTAGAATTCTATTAGCATATGCATGCATGAAAAATATTTTGTTGTATCAAATGGATGTAAAGAGTGCTTTTCTAAATGGATATATCATGGAAGAAGTTTATGTAGACCAACCTCCTGGTTTTAAGGACTCTACAAAACTAAACCATGTGTACAAATTGAAGAAAGCCCTTTTACGATTTGAAGCAAGCCCCTAGAGTATGGTATGAAAGATTGAGTAATTTTCTAACTGATAAGAGGTTTAATAGAGGAAAAGCAGATACAACTTTATTCACTAAGAAAGAGAATAAAGATTTACTTATTGTTCAAATATATATTGATGATATTATATTTGGTGTTACTAATGAATCTCTTTGCAAGAATTTTTCTAAGTTAATGCAGGGAGAATTCAAAATGTCCATGATGGGTGAACTCAATTTCTTCCTTGCATTGCAAATCAGGCAGTGTGATGATGGTATCTTCCTCAACCAATCCAAGTATCTAAAGGAACTGCTAAAGAAGTTTGGAATGGAAAATGCCAAGCCAATGGGAACACCTATGGCTACTACAACCAAACTGGATATGGATGAAAAAGGGAAAATATTTGACATCACTCAGTATAGAAGAATGATTGGATCCCTACTGTACTTAACTGCCAGCAGACCTGACATTATGTTTAGTGTCTGTATGTGTGCAAGATTCCAATCATGTCCCAAGGAAACCCATGCAACTGCTGTGAAACGTATCTTTAGATATCTTATTGGAACGTCACAGATGGGACTTTGGTATCCAAAGGGCAATGGAGAAGATCTCAAAGGATACACTGATGCTGACTTTGCAGGATCCAAAACTGACAGAAAAAGCACAAGTGGAATATGTCAGTTTCTTGGAGGATCCCTGGTTTCATGGTTTAGCAAGAAACAAAACAGTGTGGCCTTATCCATAGCAGAGGCTGAGTATGTTGCAGCTGGAAGCTGTTGTGCCCAAATAATCTGGATGAAACAGCAGCTTGAAGATCTTGAGGTTGAGATGAAAGAAATACCAATTATGTGTGACAACCAAAGTACCATTAATATCACAAAGAATCCTGTCATGCATTCAAGGACAAAACATATTGAAGTTAGGCACCACTTCATAAGCGATCATGTTTTGAAAGGAGAAATCAGACTAGAGTATATCCCAACAGAGGACCAAGTTGCAGATATCTTGCCAAAGCCTCTATCAGAAGATAGACATTGCAAAATCAGTAGAGAATTGGGCATGATAAATCCCAATGAACTGTAAGTAAATCCTTGTGCAATTCTGTTTTTAGATTTTCTAACATTGAATTGATTCTAACTTTAGCATCGAAGTGAGTTTAATTTAAGTTGCAAGAGCTCCTCATGAGATTCAATGTGAATAAATCTGAAAAATGGAGCACATGAGAATGGAACAATCAAAAAGTGAAGAAAATGGCAGAAATTCTGAGTTTCCGGATCCATTCTATAAGTTTTTAAAGTTGAAATTCGTATATTAATTGTGTGTTAGACGAATTTTCATGAAAAACTAAGTTTCTGAGGAAGTCAACATGGTCAACATTCGAATTTGGATGCCCAACAGATGAACTTCAGCCTGTTATAAGTTGGAACAGTTCTCGGTGATGCCTCGAAATTCGTCTATTGGATCTTGAAAGTTCAAATTTTCAAAAACAAAAATTTCAAAGTTATGTTTGTCCAACATGATGATTATACTGATGTTTATCTCTTAACATACGAATGTTGGAAAACTTTCACAAAGTAAAGAAATTCGAATTTTAGATTCAAAATTCGTCTGTTGAAACTTGCTCTTAATGTTAAATCCTTGAAAGATGAAGTTTAATATGCATAATTCGTCAGTTAGTTGCTGATTTAATTGCTGCTTGATATTTGCTCTTCAAAATTTGAACTTTGTTGAAACAAACTTCGTCTGTTTATCTTGTGTTGCTTGAACCAAGCCATTGTCAGACGAACTTTCTGAAGAAAATTCGTCTATCAGTAAGCTTTGCTGAACGGTTTAACTTTTGACTACCTTAAGTTTGAATTTTGACCCCTCAAAATTCGTCTGTCAGGCGGTTACTTACGTTAAAACCGACAGTTTTCAATTGAGCAGACGCAACCCTACTCTTTTCCTCTTTGAGTTTGTTCAAATCCTCTCATCAATGCTCTTAAATTCTGACCGAAAATCTTCATCTCTCACCGTTTAAACTGATTTTTGCACCCTATAAACCCAATCCCTGCTTCATTCTGAAACATTCATCCACGGAAATGGCAAGAGTAAAGAATCCTGAAGCTAGAAAAGGAGAGTCTCATCCAAAGAAATAGGTCAAATCACAATATGCTTTAAAAGAAGGAGAAAAACCGAAAAGAAAGGCCGAATCAAGTAAGGGAACTCCTTCCAAACGTCAGAAAACTACACCAAAGGGTGAATTAAAGAAAGCTGGACCCTCTTCCTCGAAGAAAGCAGAACCTTCGGTCCATGTTTCTGCTGCTGCTGAGACTGTTGCTTCCACCTCCTGCTCAAGTACTGAATCTGGAGAATATCAACTCACTACACTGCCATTATGGAGCACTCCACAGATTCAAGAGGAATACTCTACTAAGTTTGCCAATAAAAAGGTAATCAAGCCTCATTGTGTGAACTTGGAAGATTTCTTAGTCTCAAACAGTTTTGATGTTGGAATATGGATGTTGAGATATAAGAATCTATTAGAGATATTGGAAAGGTATGATGATGAAGTTGTAAAGACATGGTATGCCTCCTTGAAGTACAACAGCAAGAAGAAGAAATGGGAGGTCAATCTGAGATCAAGGACCATCTGGCTCACAGATGAGATTCTCAATAAAGTGCTGGATATCCCAGGGCAAGATGGCTTCAAGATTGACATCACTGCTTCTGGATACATGGATGAGGCAGATACTGCTGATGAAGAGGGTGACCCTTTTCTGAACTACAAGGAGAGCACAATCCTGAACACTTTGTTCAGAAGAAAGGAGAATAGGGCAACCATAAACTTGTTGAAGCCCACAGACCTCAGTGCTTAAGTGAGGATCCTACACTACATAGTGTCTAGGATCATATTCAACAAAGGAGGCTTCAATCTGATAACAAGGGCAGAGGCACATGTCATGGCAGCAATCATGTGTGGAAAGCTTATTAACATGGGACATATCATACTCCAACGCATGATCAAGGCAAGGGATCAGAGGAAAGACTCCACACTCCCCTATGCAACTATCATTTCCAAAATTCTGTAATATGCTAGAAGTCAGCATCTTGAGAAAGGGAAAGGGAAACCCACTGAGATCTTCAAGGAGGAGGAACTTCAAAGGATGGGGATTGAAAGAAATGAAGGAAGATGGGTTGGGAAAGGCACAGGAAAATCTGAAGATCTTTTCTTTGTTGAAGGTTCCTCCCAACAACAAGAAGGTACTTCTAAGGCCCCTGCCAGACCTACACCACAGCCTTCTATGCCTGTGCCATCTCCATCCAAGCCTACTCATATTCCATCTACTCCCTCCTCTCGTGTCAGGTCAACCAAGATCACTGAGTTGTATGATAGCCTATCTACACTCATTCTTAACATCAGAGATGAGCAAAATACCAAATTTGCTCATCTGCAAGATCAAATTCATCAGTTGGCAAAGAACATGAAAGTGGTTGCTGATGCCTATGAAGATATTCGAAGTGCAATTCCTGCCACATCAGCTCCACCTCAGCCAGGGTTCTCTGTGCCTGTTCAGTCTCCAAACCCTGAGCCTCCAAGTCCCTTCGAGTTAGCCTCTTCTGAGCATGATGATGATGTAGATGATGCTGAGCTTGCTGGTACAATGAGGACACCAAGTCCTGGTCCACCCTTAGACTATAGTTTGGAAGAAGAAGGACCTCAGGAAACAGGCCCTCATGAGCCCATTCAAGAAGATGCTCAGGATTCAATTCTTTCCACTCAAAAATCTGAGTAAGTTGAAAGACTAGTGGTAGCCATTTCTACTTCATCAATGTTGGAGGTTGCCAGCAATGAAGAGAGAAGCATTGTGCCTGTTGTTGATTTTGAAGCTATTGTTCGCAATGCTCTCTTGCAAGCTTAGAGAAGAAGACTTGAGGAATTGTTTCGTTCTAATGACCCTGCTCCTTCATCTCTCTCTGCATATAGTTTCTCAAAAGAACAAAGGGCACAATTGGCTCTTTCCAGGCAGGAGATGCAAGAACTGCTTGAGGTCTCTGATGATGAGGATCCAAGTACTGAGCCTTTTGAGCATCCTCCCTCAGTTGAACCGGATCTCCCCTTTGATCCTGTGCCCCTCCAAGCTATTCCAGTTTCTTAGATCCCTCCTCCGGCTGATTTTGTTCACCTTCCTGATGATGCCAAAAAGGGGGAGAAGGGTAAGCAAACTAGCAAGACTGCTGCTAAGCCATCTGGAAAGACTTACAGCAAGAAGACCAAGCCAAAGAAGAAGTGATTAGAATTTAGGCTTGCGTCCTCTTGTAGTGCTGCATTTTGTTTCAGATGTTTGTTTTGATTGTTTGTGCTTTGTATTTGATTTGGTTATTTAGAAGAACTTTGCTTGACTTTGTCTTTGTTAAGCAACATTTGATTAAATGAAAGAATTTCTTGGTTGCAATGATTTGTTCTTTGAATCTCTTCACATGATTTACTATATATGATATCTTTTGAAATATAATGCATATGTTGAGGGGGAGCTTGTTGAAGCAAACACAAGTACTAATCCAGTTTGTAAGTTGTTTTGTCATCATCAAAAAGGGGGAGAATGTTGAATCTAGAGTTTTGATGATTCCAAACCAACCCTCAAGAGTTTGGAATAAAGATATCAAAGGTGTCCAAAAGAATTCAAGTGAAGGAATTCTGAAGAATCCGTAAAAGAATAGATGTAGGTTGTTTGATAGTGTTTTATTTGAGTAAAAGACTTTGATTTGAAGAAAAGATATTTTAAAACCTTGATTCTATGTAGATGAAAAATATTTTAGACAGATATAAGTCATTCCAATTAATTGAATGATTAGATTTTATTTCTTAAAATGATGATAATTAATTTGTCCTTCACAAGAAAATCTAAATTTTAGGTTCAAAATAATTTGTTTTGTGACTCATCTATCGTTACATGGAGAAAATCCTAATTCGATTCTAAAATTCGACCGTACCTTCTCTCTTTAAAGATGTATATTGTATTGCATTAAATCATAAGGCTAAGGACTCATCACTCAGTACATATAAATAAACGTTACAAAATAAAAGAGAAAAAAAATAAAACAAAGGACGAGAGCCCCTGTCACACAATTTAACGTGAGTTGGTGAGGTTAATTTGTTTTTAACTTTATAATAATTAAGCAAAGGCATCATGATATGTTGTCCGTCAAAATTGATGGATCAAGCGGAATATGAAACTAGGAATTGGAGCTCACCAAAATACAATATTAAAAGAATGAAACTAGGAGTTGGATATGGATCACTATACTACAATTAATCATATTGGTGATAGTCTCAATAGGAAGCTATAGGCAATCAAGCTTTCAAATAATCATTGGAACCTGATACTACTGAAGTTGTTGACCCCAACATTAAGAATCTGGTTGGTTCAACAAAGAGAATTGAAAGGAATTTTTAATGAAGAGAATTGAAGTAGTTTTAAAATTTTTTTGTTTGGTGAGATTGAAGGGGAGAAAATTAAAGGGATTTTAATAAAATTTTATTTGGTTCAGAAGAAGATTAGAGAGGATTGGGGTATTATTACCCAATACTCTCCAAAGAACCCCAATTTGGGGTGTTTTAAAATGGGGATGGGGGAGGGGATTAACCTGTTATTTTATGAACCAAACCTCCAATCCCTTCTTATTTTATGAACCAAACAAGATCCCCTCCCCTCACTTTAAATCTCCTCCAAAAAATCCCAAACAAACACACCATAAAGAAATTAAAGTAGTGAGGATAGTGATCTTGGGGGAGGAAATTAGAGGCATCATCAAACCAAAAATAAAAAATAAAAAAAGAATTAAGCCTCTCTTAAGAATATTCTTGATGATTGATATTCACAAGTAGTTGAAATTCTCTATCGGGGAGAATAGAACAAGTTTTTGCTATTATTATTATTTAACTAGAACTAACTCCCGCGTGATGCGCGGGTGGTTCTTTATTAAACTTATTATTTTCTAATTCTTCATATTACTTTGTTAATTTATTATTAATAATAAAAGAATGATGTATTTTATTAATTTTTACATATTATAATGCTTAAGTTTGCTGGTAAATATTGCGAGTCTATCTCATGAATTTAATGTTAACAAAAGCTGAATATATGAAACTTAGAAAATTGATATCGTACTTGTAATTTGTTGTCAATTCTATTTGCCTTTGTATTTAAGATTTGGGAGGTCAGGAAAATCTAAACATTTAGAAGGTTGGAAAAAATGACACATAAATATTAAAAGGGTGCAATATATAAGTTAAGTGAAGCTAGGTGTTTCAAATGATAACGATGCAGGCCAGCTATGTAAAAGGTCAATAAATCATAAATTAGCAAGTGAAATAAAACATGTAAAACTGAAGAAAATGGTAGATATAAAAAGTTTAATATCTATATTAATATTTGAGCCTGAAATGAAAAGATTTTTTATACTTATTGCCTACCTATCTATCATCTCTCTAACATATGGGAAATCTGAATTCAGCCAAACCTTTGTTGCAACCATGAATTTAACACTTCTAATTGTCCTAAACAAATTTTTTTCAATGTAATTAAAAAATTTACTCACCAGGTCAATAATAAACCATTGCTTTCTGATCAAAAAATAAAATGTACAAATATTTACTTTCTTACCATTATTGTCCTTCAGAAGTGCAAGTTGGATTATCACAACAAAAGGAGGCTCCAAGTCTTCTTGCTTAGCATAAAATGTGTTTGCAGCACAATCACCAAAGAAAACAGTATTGACAGTATTATCCCTAGTCATACATGAAAAGGAAACAAACAAGTAAAACCATAGAGATTTTCTTAATTATTACTACAAGTTAACCTCAAAACTTGGTTTAACTGATGATCAGCAAGCGTTAGACAGAGTCTGTTGTGATGCCCATCATTCCTCTAAAACTTCTCCAGCCGCCCGAAGGATTTCAGAAATCTAATAACATCTGCAACAAAAAATCCCATCATTAATATGTGTGATAATATTTTTTTAATTCTATTATAACAAGTTATCCGATCCTGTCCATGTGTAGCGGCAAAACTTTCACTTTAACTTAATTTAGCATATCTGAAAAGTAGGGTAGTGTAGGAGACCAGAATCGCCATTAATATGTGTGATAATATTTTTTGAATACTATAGTATCAGTTAAAAGATATATTGCCCATTCCAATTGATTTATTGTGACCAATCAAATCAATATTATCGATATGCTTAATTATCAACGAAATGTAATACAATAAAACGATGGTATATATGCGGGGAATCAATTATAAAGAAGTTAACCTAAGATTTTTGGTTAATTTAATTTGTAATTATTAGACGGAAAAGTTTTGAAAATGATTTGTTATAATTTTTTATTCTTTCAAACTTTAATCTCATTGCATTATATATTACCAGCATATACATATATATATATATATATATATATCAATTAAGAATAGATCCACAATATTTTTTTTTAGTGAGCACTCAGTATATATTCTCAACTTACCATATTTCAACTAAAGAATTTATCAAGGTCTAGATTAGTCTAAATTGAACTAGGCAGAACCACAAATAGCAGTAAACTCTACCATCAAGTATTTAATGCGACAACACTCTCAAAGTGCAAATTCAAAAATTTTGGTTAAACCGGTTTAATTCCTACCAGTTGAAACAAGCATTTAGCGATATAATATTTGTTTTTTAAATTGTGACTCTTGCCCCTTAGGCCAAAAAAAAAGAGTGACTTATGCCCTAGTTTTTGAGATGCTTATTGAATTTAATAAATAGTCAAAATTACATTAATTGGAGATCAATTATTAAAATTTGATTTAAATTATAACTAGATTGTGAGACTTGATACTCTTTACAAAGTCTATATGTTCAAACCAATTTTGGTGTGTTACGTAATGAAACTTTTATGGCGTAAAATTTGAGTTTATGAATTAATCTTCAAATTCACTTAATAATATCCCTAATAATGTTTATAGAATTTTAGAGAGAGGTATAAACATTGATTTGTAAATACGTAAATTATTCGAACATGTAGTTCAATTGACAATTTCCATATTCGATTTATAAATAATGCTATGTACTGTACATAATAGGCATTGCCATACTAATATTGTTAACAATGTTTTTTCCACAGTCATTTCTGATTAACTCGTGCTATCTTGCTGTATGAGCCAATCAATTTCCTTAAGAAGGACTTTTTAAGCTCTAATTTAAAATTGCCGGAGAGAAACAACTCAAATTTAGGGACAATCTATCAATATTAATTGACAAACTGGAAAATAGAGTTTTATCAGATAAACCAACATTAGTGTACAATGAAGATTAAATTGCTTTAGGTTCTATGAATTTTTTCAAAAAGAAAGAAAAAAAAAGGCACAATCAGGCCAAAAGAAAAAGCCACAGGAAAATCACAAACCAAAATCTTCGTCGCAACTTCGAAGCCTTCTTTCACAGTCTCCCCGGCTCCTTCCTTTGCTTTCTTTAGTCCCCTCGTAGTAACCAAAAGAGATCAGCTGACAAGAACCAACCCAGATCTAGTACGAAGTGAAGACAATCCAACTCTACTTCTTCCACTTCTCTTCATTCACTGCTCAAATATCACCTCTCTTAGCAGAGCCCTCACAATGGAGCACTTGAAGAACGTGGAGCCTACATGTGTTACGGTGGTGATTTGAGGAGCACTTGAAGGGGAAGTACAATCACTTGGCAACCAGAATGTTCTTACGCTTCTCACCATCTCCGTCTGCATCTTGAAGTGCAACAACTGGTGGAGGAGAAGAGAGAGAAGTGAGGGAGCAAGAAGCAGCCGATAATAGTTGGTGAGAAAAGAGAAAGGGGTGATGGAGGAAGAAGAGGTTGAAAATCTGAACAAAGACGGATGAGTGCGTACACGTACGGAAAGAAAATTAAAGTAAAGATAAGCAACAAAAAGATAATATAATCTGATCCATTGATAATTTCCTAATCGAAGGTCCAGAATATCAATTCGTGCCTTTGATGTTTTTTAAAATAAATATCCTATAATTTTAGTCTGGACTTTAGTTGGCGTTTGTGAAACAAACACCAACTTTATAATATTTTATTGGTGTTTTTTAAACAAACGTCAACTAAAGTCCATACTTTAGTTGGCGTTTATTTAATAAAAGCCAACTAATATTTTAGTTTAGATTTTTATTAGCGTTTTTAAAAATAAACGTTAACTATTGAGTGCCTATAAAACATAGTATGTGCCATTTTCATTTTATGTATTATATAATAACCGCTATTTTGAGTAATATTAGTTATAACCAACATGGCTTTGCTTGGGTTCTAAATACAATGAATAACCCACTTGCCTCAAGCCCTGTGAAGCACATGATGTAGTTTTAATTTGATGAGATTATAAGTAGATAAAGTTTAGATACTAAGTAGATAAAGTTTAGATATTGGTGTCAAGAATTAATTATAATATAAAATTAATACTTCATCCTATCCTTAATATAACACAATTTTAACGGAATTAAGCGAATTAAAAATAAGAATAAAAGTTAGTTAACTACACCTATTTCTCCGAAAATTATAATATTTTTCCCAAATTACCTTTATTTAATCTCTTTATCTCTTTCTTTTAATACATTAAATAATGGCATTTTCTAGAAATATATAGAAAATACCAGTGTTGTCAGAACCAGACCGGACTGATCCGTTCAATTGGTTGAATAGGGAATCAGTGCCTGGTCTAATCCGATGAAGAAAGAGGACCAAGACAACTTAGAACTAGTTAAAAACTGGTGAAACCAACCATATACTGGTTCTGAACCGATTTGAACTGATTTCATATTATTTTTTAAATTTTTTTTTAGTTTTTAAGATAAAATTACAATATTTTTAGTACAAAATATTTTTTCTTTATATATTATAATATTATATAAGTATTATTATAATATATAATTATTAAAAATTATATATTTACTTAACAAATAATACAATAATGGATTTTTAATTTATTTTTTTAACTCAAAATGTGATTATGGATGAATATTAATTTATTTAAATTTAAATATTGTGTTATAAAACTTATTAATAATTTGTTTGTGGTGAACAATAGATTGATAATTCAATATTATTTAGTTTCAGACTTTAATTAAGTCATAAAAGTTGTTTAAACTCATGTGATTTATTTTAAATATATTATTTTAATTATTATTGGTTTGACCCCGGTTAGATAATGGTTGAACCATTGAACTTTGAATTAGTGTCTTATCCGATTCGATGTCTGGTCCGGTTTGAACAACATTGATAAATACTGCTTTGTATACTATAAAGGATCCTATATTTGGGATTATGATTAAAGACGCTATATTTAAGACTGAAAGAAGTATGAAAAACCTTATGCAATCAAATGTTTGAATCACATTTGCACATTTTAATTAATAATTAATTTCGCCCTTTTTCTTGGCCGAATTAATTTCTTCCATTGGCAGTCATTAGAGAGATTCATGACACACATTCTTTTTACCTAGTATCCTGAACCTATATCACTTTAATTAGAGAATTTATCGGGATCTTTATTAATTCATATCAAATCGAGTATGATCTTTTCAGGCTGTAAGTTCTACCATTAAGTATTTAATGTACACGATTGCATTTTCAGGCTTCAAACTTAGTTAAATTAATACAATTTCTTACTAGTTAAATCAAACACTCTGTGGTGATCTTGAAACACTTTTTTTTTGGCATACTATAATCAAAATCTACTAAAACATATGCATTAACATTAAGCACATTTGAACATTGAGCAGACTCCGTATATATTAATTATTCATTGCATTAGAGGTTTATAGGGGAAACATCGAGGGAAAATTCCATGTAACTATCATAGTAGGAAGATATTTTCAAGGAAAGCTCTTGGAATTTGCTAAAATCTTAATAAAGAGACTTTTGCTCCTATGTTGTTCAGTTTAGAAAATGTGTGGATCAGTTGAAAATTGTTGTAAATCAATTGTAAATATTTGTGAGTCACTTGGAAATGAATTATTATAAGGAGAATGATGTCTCTAATCTATAGAAATTTTTAACTAATTCACACATGGGCAGAAAAGCATCATTTTTTTTCCAAATTGGTACTTTGAAACCTATTAGAAATTTAACAAATTCTAAAAAAGGTTTTAGAAACATCTTCCTAACCTATGTGAAATTTTCCAAGAGATCAACCCTTGCTAAGAGAATCCAGTTATCAAATTTGTCTTTCTTTTCTCTAACATATTTCCATTTAACTTTCTTGGGTCCCTAATAGAAACAAAGATTTGGGATTTGGAGCTTATGAAGAACTCCCTTTGTTTCAGTTTATAGCACACTTTAATTACCACACACGGATCAATGATGATAATTAATTACTGAAAATTTTTTCATTCTTTCTTAAAGTACCCTAATTTAATATAGTTGACTTATGAATTGAATTCTCTAACGTAATTAAATTTCATTTTTTTTTCAGAGGTATTTTGGGTAAAAGAAAATTAAATATATTATATAATCCCTAAAATGCCTTATATTGTGAAATATAAATTTCTCCAAAAACTATTTTATATAGCAAAATGGAAGGAGTATTATTTTTTTTTGTAAGAGTTGGCATCACATTCGACGAATAAATGAAAATAATCAAGATACAAACGCAAAATATAATATATATATATATATATATTATGACTATAATTAAAGGATTAGATTATGTTCTATACGTTATATTCCTTCGGTCCTTTTCATAAAAGATGCCATCCCCGTAGCCAAGAAAATATTGGGGCATTTTTAAATTAATTTTTATAAATATTGTTTCATTTAATCTCTCATATATAAAGTATTTTCTAACTTAATCACTTACATAACCTAAATTTTCAATATTTAGATGTAAAAATTTTATTAGAGGTGAAATTCATTTTATAATGTTGAAATGAAAAACCAAAAGGAAAGTAAAAGCTCGCACAATCTTATCATGGCAATGCATCACCTTTTTTTTATAAGTAACATCACATTTTTTTTGAGGAAAAATTTAAATGAGTTGGGCCATAATAATATATCATTTTCATATCTAGGATCTTCTTAGTAGGGTAGGTACACATCTTCCAAAGCCACATACTCTAAGAGTCCGTTTGGTAGGAGGGAATGAGGGATAGGCAATGGGAATGGGTGAGGGAATGGGGTGTTTTGTTGGTTTGGTATGTAGTGATTGTTATATAATACAATGTATAAATCTAACCTATAGAAAATTTTAACTGATTCAAACAGGGCAGAAAGCATAATTTTATTCCAAATTGGTACTTTGAAACCTATTAGAAATTTAACAAATTCTAAAAAACGTTTTAGAAACATCTTCCTAACCTATGTGAAATTTTCCAAGAGATCAACCCTTGCTAAGAGAATCCAGCGATCAAATTTGTCTTTCTTTTCTTTAACATATTTCCATTTAACTTTCTTGAGTCCCTAATAGAAACAAAGATCTGGGATTTTGAGCTAAACAAGTACAACCTATATTTTAGTTTATAACACAATTTAACTACCATACACGAATTAAAGATTAATTACTAAAAAATTTTTCATCATTTGTTAAATTATTTTCATTTGATATAGTTGACATATGAATTAAGCTCTTTAACATTAATTAAATTCTATTCTTTTTTATGAGCATTTTGGGTAAAAAGTAATGCATTATATTGTGAAACATAAATTTCTTAAAAAACTGTCTTATATAGCGAAATGGAGGGAATATATTTGTTTTTATAAGAGTTGGTGTCACATTTGATAAATAAATGAAAATAATCAAGATACAAACGCCAAAAAAAAATTATTATGACTATAATTAAAGGATTCGTTTATGTTCTCTTTGTTATACTCAAATGTCCTTTTTATAAAATCGTTTAACTAAATCACACTAATTAAGACATGTAGTTAAAATTAGTTAGAAATTTGGATTTTGTAAAAAATTACTATGGCATTCTTAAAATACCCTTAATATATAAAAACCATTAATATCTATTTCACACTAATATTTGAAAAGAAAGAAAATCAAAACTATCAAGGAGATTTTTTGAAATCACACATTAATGCTCCACTAAATTTTATAAAAACATTTATATTAAGGATTATGAAATTTTTTTGAAAGTCCTTATATTATGGGTTTTGGGGAGAATATATATTCTTTTCATCCTATTTTATCTATCATTTTAGAAAATTTTTAAGACCTAATTTATCTATGGTTTTATATTACCAATAAAATATTAATTTTTTATTGTTTGTTCCTTTATTAAAATCAATGTTAGTTGGAGTTTTAGTCATCCTTTAGCATTTGAGTCAAGAATTTTTTAATAAAATATAATTAAATGTTACTATATTTTAAGTTATTTAATGATTTTGTTGGACCATATAAAAAATCTCACTACAAAAAATTTGACTTTTGGTGAAGACAAAAGTCGTCTCTGAAAGATGAAATGTCACCGTCAAAAGTTTTCAGTTGCGACATTTTTGTTGCCACCATATCGCTGTCACAAACCTCGTTGCCGAAAGTTTGGCGACGATAAAGACCCCGCCAAAAGTAGACATTTAGTGGCGAAAAGAGTTGTCGCTAAAAATATAAATTGTCGCTGCCAAAGATTTATCATTTTGAGACAACATTTAGTTGCCTTTGAAAATTTGTCATATGGCGATGACATCTACTCATTGCTGAAAGCGTCATTTAGTGATGACATTTAGTTGCCACCAAAAGTCGTTTGTCCATACCATCACCACGTCACCCACTGGACCACTGCCACATCACCATTGCCATCGAACCATTGCCGTCGAATGACCATGGTCGGACCACCACCACATCACCACCCACATCACCACCGCCACATTATATATTTGTTTCAAATGTACCTTCAACTAGGTTCGAACTCATGATCTCTTGCTCGCAATGCTTTTGTGTTTACTTTCTTTCCAGTTGAGTTGAAATATATCTGCAGTCTTTGTATGAGATATTAAATATATATTGTTTATCTACACACTAATACACATACACACACATATATATATATTTATAAATCAATATTATTATTAAAAAATATACATATATATATATCATATATTATATTATTTAATAAATTATATTATATATATATGCTTAGTATATATATAATATAATATAATAGAAATTTGGTAAAAAATCATTAAAATAAATATTGCAATTTTGATTATCATATGATTTAAAAGAAAATGTAATAAATTCAATATGTTATGATTGAGACAATAAAAAAAAGATTAAAAAGAGTGAGAGATGAGAAAAAGAGAATTAGCCAATATATATTTCTTAAATATTGTTATTACTTATTTTTCAGGAAAATATATTAAAAACCCATAATTCTTCTTTTTCCATGTGACATTACTTCATTAGACTTTTACATTATATGAAAATATCCACACTACCGACACCCATGTGAGTTTGGGTTGAGAGTCTCAATCATAACATAATAGATTATTCTCTTAGACTAACTATTTATAATTACCTTAGTACATTATTACTTCATCAAAATTATTATTGGTAATAAATAATATTAATATTAATTTATATATTAAATATATTATAAATTAAATTAACCTAATAAGAATTCCTCCAAATACAGGGTTAATCATATTAGATAATTAGATATTAGTTTTTCTTCCTGATTTTCTTTTATTGGAGTTATCAATCCCTTTATGAATTAAAAAAAATTATCCTAATAAGAATAATATATTTTGTTTTAAATAAGATAAGGAAAAATAAAGATAAATGTGGTTTGAATTCAATAATCAACCTTTTAAATCTTTAATCTTAGGTAGAGATAAAATACTTTCAAAATGTTTAGAATATTTTACATGAAAAAATAGTAGAATACTTTATCTTTGAATAAAAATACTAGATAATATTTACAATACAAAATATATATTAAATATCTAATTACTTATGATAAAAGTGTATAAATAAAACACAATTATTATTTTAATATGTTATTTATTTATTTTTAAAATGAAAAGAGTAAAAATTAAAAAGATTAACTTTGGCGGCGATATTAAAAAGTCATAACCGAAAGTCTTACTTTCAGCTGTGACATCAGGAAAGTTGCCGCTAAAAGTAAGACTTTCGGTGGCGACTGAAAAAAATAATCGCTGAAGGTATGACTTTTGGCAATGACAAGAAAAAATCGTCGTTCAAAGTCTATCTTTTGGCAACGACAATAAAAGTCATCACTGAAGGCTATTTTTAGTAACTACTTTTTTTTGCCACCGCCGACAAATGGATTTTTAGCAATGACTTTTTTAGTCGCCGCCAAAAAGTATACTTTAAGAGATGATTTTTTTTAGTCGCTGCTGAAAGACAAACTTTCAATAGTGACTTTTTCAATTGCCACTGAAAGTATACTTTCAGCGATAACTTTTTTCAGTCGCAACCGAAAAACTGACTTTCAGCGATGACTTTTTTTTGTCGCCACAAAAAATGTACTTTCAGTGGCGACTTTTTTTTGTTACCATTGAAAGCCATCACTGAAAGTTTATTTTTTTGTAGTGTCTATAAGCAACAAATAAATTGGGAGGAGAGGAACATATTAATATAGTTGATTTACTACGTAGGAAGAGAATCTGAATCATCTTAATCCACGGTTAATAACTTGTTTGTTTATCATCTTGTCTAGTACAAGTACGCTTAACATATTTTTATTTTTAAACATATTTTTAAGCAATAAATTGAAAAAATTACTTTTCAATTTACAAATATACTTTTGTCTTATAGTTTTTTTTTGTCAAAATTACTTTTACAATAAAAAACATTCTAATATAAATCATATTACAATAAATTTATTTTTATCAAAACCTCTTTTTTTTTAACTTTATTTTATTCTACCTTCAGTTTGTAATATGAAACCAAACGGACTTAAATACTCCACAAAACGATGATATATGTATTGATACCACATATAAAATGTCTTCGTTTTCAAAGCCGGCTCCCGGCTGTTGGTCAACAAAAAAAAAAGTTGCCTCTTTTTTCATCGATGTCACACTATCAATTCAACATTTCACATATATATATATATATATATGATAAATAAAAACAATTTTTTAAAGTGACAGTTAAAAAAAATACTCCATCTATTCCAGTTTATAATGCACTTTTAACTATCACACAAGTACCAAGACAATGATTAGTAATCCAAATTTTTTTCCATTATTTCCTAAATTACCCTTATTTAATAATACTTCATACATTAATAAATTACATCCATTCTCTCCTTCATTCTTTTTTCCGAATTCCCATGAGTCATTGATTATTGTGAAAATTGAAGTTTTTGGAAAAATTCTCTTTCATTTATTTATGATTTGACTAAACTATTAAGGATTTTTCCATTAAATGCATTGGTAACCGTATAATATATAAACTTATTTATTATGGGTAATATTGAAAAAATAATAAAAAAAACACAATGTAATCCGTGTAATGCACTATATTTTGAAACATAAATTTCTTAGAATAGTGCACTATATATCGTAACGAAGGGAGTACGTGATAAATAAATATATTAAAAAGGAGAAGTATAAACCCAAGAAAAATGTCTCACACAAATTGTTTAAAATACATAATTTCTTCGCTCCTGCCTATTTTGTCCCTTTCCCCTTTGTCCTACTCCTAACCTTTCATCTCCAACTCCTTATCATCATTGGCCGCCCCTTCCGCCCTGTGACTGCTTCCGACACTTTTCTCTGCTAGTGGCACCACCGCGCTTTCGGTCTCCGTGGTGGCCATAGACTCCGCTGCCTCCCGGAACCTCTTATAGATGTCACCCTTATAAAACTTCCTGGTTCTGACCACTAAAATAATTGATATAAGGGCGCCAAAGAAAGTTGTAGCTGTGATAATTATAAATGACATTCTGAAGCAATCTGGCCCAACACAATTCAACTCTTGCCCTGGCTTTCTTTGTAACCCTAAGGCAGCCAATTGCTTCTCAGCTTCTTTATCATACATATGACCAGTGGTTCTCACATTAAGAATGTACAACCCTATTGGGCTAGCCACCGCACCGAAATTGTATAGAGTTGAATAGTACTTTAGCCCGAATAGCTCAGATATTATACCAAAAAGCAAAGGCCATTGTGCTCCAAAACTAAACCCAATAATCACAGAAGCCACATAGAGACCATTCTTCACGTCGAAGGCTATCAAAAGATGTCCCACGCATGAGACCAGGAGAATCAGAGTGAGCATAAGAGGACGAGGGAACTTGTACTTGGCTAAATAATATTCAGACATGAAACCTGAGAAGACACGTCCGAGGTAGTTCCAAATACTCACAAGGGACACAAATGTGCTGATACTGTTCTTTGGGTACTTTAAAGATGCCCCAATCTGACCCAAATTGTCAATGGCGGTCAACGTCCCTCCAATCCCAAAAATGCAAGCCAGAAACAGTATATTCATGTCGATACTGAAAAGTGCTTGAAGAATGGTATAATCCTCACCTCTTCGTGACCTTCTTGTCTTGTTTTAGTTGTTATATCTTGGCAAGTACTCGAACTTTTAGGAAAACTCTCAGTGGTCTCAGGTGGAGCGGTGACGACTATGTTCTTCACCGGCTCGCCGAGGGCGACGCGTTTGGCCTGCCAGATTTTGAACTCCTCGATGCAGACGATGGCGACAGGGAGGAAGAGGAGGAAGAGGACGATGGCGGCGCTGAAGCCGTACTCGGTCTGATTGAAGTGGATTAGTTTCTGGACGATGATCATGAGCATGAGGAAGCCGGCGAGGCCGAGGGAGATGTAGAGGAAGTTGTAGAAGACCTTGAGCTCGTTGGGTTGGCGAACAGGGGTCATGTATCGGATGGTGCGGAGGAAGGCGAAGGATATGGCGGCCGGAAGCCACCCTATGAGAAGGATTAAAGCTTTGGTGTCGTCGTAGTAGAAGGCGTAGTATAGTTGAGTTATGATGGCACCGCTTAGACCGACGTAGCCTTTCAGAATCCCGAGAACGACACCTCGGCTTTCTGGGAAGTTCTTCACGCATGGCACTAGGGAACCTGTGTTCGCAAAGGTCTGAGAATTCGCGCCTGCAATGCAAAGCCAGATTCCTCAGAAAATTTTTATGAATGGAAAGAAAATAGTGATTGAGAGATATATTATGTACAATTATTAAGTCTTTGACACAATTATCATTTGGAGTCAAAGGTTCTTATTCTTGTTCATCTTTCTATTATTGCTGCTGGGGTGGCCCATGATGATTTCAAACAACCCCAGTTGACCAGAAAAAAAATATTTTGGTAAATTGAATAGAGAACTCATTAAGATTAGACTTAGAATTCAAAAAGCTCTTCTTATAAATTACCTGCTCACATGCAGCAGGACTCAGAACTCATTTTATGTGTGAGATTGGTCTTATACTAATTGGATCATTTTTCTTTTCAAACATATGTTAAATATATGATTGTATGATTAAAAAGTCCAATTTAAACATTGGTATACGTTAGAATAAGGTTAATCTAAAAAAAATGAGATTATAATATTTTTTATAAAAAATTGTGAGCTAGAAATTAATTCCCCTTGTGCAGAAAATTTGAATTTGAAAAAAAAAAAAGGCCTTCGGTCCAGTAAAAAGAATTGTAATCTGCCAAAAATAAAAAAACATGACACATATTTAGATAAATACTAAATAAATTAATTTTGTTTTTGTATAATATATTGATGATTTGTTCAAGACACGACTAGATGCAACTAATTTTTGCGGAAATAGATGTTTTGCTGCTGCAGAAGGATCTGTCCAGATTTTTTCTAAAAATTTTTTAATTTTAAAAGAAGCAAAATACAAAATAAAAATAATTCTCAAAACAGCAGTACCACTGACGCAGAGAAACCGGATCCAATTTTAGCCTTAGGGGAATCCGACGGTACGTACCTATACAGATATAGAGGAACATTTGCCAGACTTGGGGTTTCGGAATTCTTTGGGTCACCCCAAGCCATAACATGAAGTAGCCGAAGAAGTTGAGGACGGCGCCGATGATGAGCACCACCCATGGTGGCGTCAGCTCATTGATTAGCCCAGACATGATGCCGACGGTGGCACCCACGTCCTTGAAGAAGCTCAGAAGGTTGAGGGTCGTCTGGTCATAGCCCATAGCATATTTTATGTCCGGCGAGTAAAGGCCGAACATGTAGGTGGCTCCAGACGCCGCCATGACCAGAAACGACGCGAACATGACGAACCACCGGCTCGCGATCACCTGGACAGTGAGGCCCTTCATGTCCGACCACCTGAGAAATCCGCCGGTGGGACTCCCTCCGGCAACTGACATGTTTATATGTATGTGTGTGTGTGTTTGCTTTTGGTATGGTTTATAAAGTGAAAAGAGACTATCGTTCACCCTAATCAAACAACACGATGTTCTCTCACACCTTTAAACCAATTGAAAAAACTCAAAGATAAAGCTTTGAGCATTAATGTTTACATATATCCCCAATGACGAAGAAGTTGGAACGAATATATAGAGAGAGCTAAATAGACTACACTGTGATTTCGTATACAGTTGACTTGAAGTATTTGGGGATGATAACTTGCTCGCATGTGCCAGTCACACATACACACTTCTTTTATTATTATTAAATTAAATTTCAGCATGGAGAAAATGAATATATATATATATATATAGGTTAATATAATTTAAGAACTCCTACTTGGAGCTAGAGATGAGTTAAGGTCTCAAAATTATAGTATATTTCTGGATGAAAGGAACGAAAAAAGGTAATTTATTTGTCAATGAGCTGAGAGAGTGCATGGCTAATTTCTTAGGTGAAACCTTTGGAATCAATTGCTAGTATGTGGGGGAATATATATATGATTGAGGTAGAAGAACTAATTTGTGTGTATGCAAAGCTTAAATTATGAAAGAGAAAACGCTAAATGAAAAGTGATCTGGTACGTATAATATGAAGGACTTATTCTTTTTTCAATAATAAGCATTGAATTAATTCGATTGCCGGTTGAGTTTTCTTATTTTAAAGTACACTTGTAGGTGGGGTAGGTTATACACTTTAGAAGCAATATTTTTGACAAAATTAGGGATGAAAGTTCTCTTGATTTTTTTTTTTCATTTTAAAAGTGCTTGTATAGTAACGTGTTCTATATATATGTGTGTGTATATTGCTGAAAATAAATTTTGATTGCTCTCGGCGTGCCAAGAAGTGTGAAGTGTGAGCATCTCAATTTTAGAAAACTTGACGTTTAAATAGACAATTATGAATTCTTGGGGTCTTTTGCCACAATTTCCCTGATACAAATACCGAAAATTAAGATGAAATTGAGAATATAAGACTGATAATAGAAGAACTGAAAGAGTCTACAAATTGTTCAAAGGAATTACAATAAACATAGTTGGAATTGAAAACTGAGCGTCTTGATATATGTGGAAGGACAATATGTAAACAGGAAACAAACTAAGAGCTAAAAGGAAAAGACAGAAAACTGAAGCAGAGTCGAAGTTGAGAGTATTTGTGTTTGTGTGACGCTTTTGTTCACTTGGTTGATTCCCACTATTTATAGATGTCTAAGATAGCAGTTCTTCAACCTTCATAAGCGCCTGAATCTGTGCATCCATCATCCATGTTTAGCTCTCGAAAATGACCATGCACGTCTTGCTTTTGCTTCTACCTCTTTTAAATGCAGTTTCATGTATGCGGCAAATTTCATGGTGCCACTCATCTAAATTACACAACTATTTTGCTATCATCAATTAAAAGTGAAAATAATGAGCTCTAATTAATTTAAGACATAAAAATTCTTAAATGGGACTCAGAATTCTCAAGACTTGGCCCACTACAAATTTAGGTTAAACATATATATATATATATAACATTTAATAAATATTCTCATATTGTCTAATATTATTTCGAAACTTATTAAAGGAGATCCATAGCTAGGACGGGCACAATACCTTTGATGGTCCCATTCCCATCATCCGCTTAATTGTTAAAGGAGATAGAGAAAAGGATAGAATATGACTCACATCATTTCTACATATATCTTTTTCTTTAATGGACCATACAACAAATTAATTTTATTTGCTGACAGTATGTTGCTGTAGTGGCACCCATGCTACTCCTAAACCCTTCCCTTGATATGTGAAAGGTTACATGTTCAAACCTGCGGATTGCGTGTGCGTGTGCGTGTACATGTGTGTGTATGAATTTGTATATTTGTCAATATTGTCAGAATCGGACCGGGCATTAAATCGGATAAGGCACTAGTTCAAGGTTCAATGGTTTGATTGAGGTCGGACTGGGATCGGAACGGTAGTAATTAAAATAATATATTTAAAACAAATAATATAAGTTTAAACAAATTTTATGACTTAATTAAAGTCTCAAACTAAATAATATTGAATTATTAATCTATTATTCACCACAAACAAATTATTAATAAGCTTCATAATTTAATATTTAGGTACAAATAAGTTAATATTGATCCATAATCACATTTTAAGTTCAAAATAATAAATTAATAATCCATTATTATGTTACTTATTAAGTAAATATACAATTTTAGATAATTATATATCAAAATAATGCTTATATAATATTATAATATATAAAAAAATATTATGTGCTAAAAATGATGTTATTTTATCTTAAAAACTAAAAAAATAAAAAAAAATAGTATGGGACTGGTTTAGAATTGGTTCAATATCGGTTCTACCGGTTCATGGCCGATTTCATTGGTTCTTAACCGGTTTTGAATCCCCCCAGCCTTCGACCTTAACTTGGACTAGACCAGGCATCAAGTCCCAATTTGACCGGTCGAACTGGCCGGTCTGGTCCAATTCTGACATCACTGATATTAGTAGTCACCAATCGAAAAGAAGAAAAAACAAATTAATTTAATTTGCTTATCAAAAAAAGTTTGGATGATGAGTTTGGATCTCGAGGTTCACCAAGAATAGATCATATCTTAAGATAAACTGTAACAACCCTCATTAAATTATCCTGAACTTAGTCTCTAGCTAACAAGGTACAGTTGATGATATGTGCAGGACAGAGAAAAAGCAAGTTGGAGGCAGAGGCACTCCACACTGCAACTGGATAGGGGCACCGTGGCAAACAATCTTAGATTTTGAAAAATTTTTCAAATAGAAAGGCTCCACACTATGGTGAACTTATTTGCTACCATGGCACCATACTTCAAAGTTGTTTAAATCAGAAGCATTTCAATTGACAAAGGCAGAGGAAAACGGAAGAAAACCAAGGGAGCTGTGTTAGGGTTTGGGAAATCCAGACTTTGGGAGTGATTTTTGGACTCTAGAAGTTTCAATATTGGTTGGTAACTAGTTCTTGATCCTCTCACTCCATTTCCCTTCGATTTTGAGTTGGATTTTTTAGATATATGATTGGGTTTTCGGTTTTGGCCGAAATCCACTAATTAAAAATAGATGTAATGAGATTAATGAAGTGTGATTTAGTGTTAATAATGCTTGGATATGAGTTTTAGAGGGAGTATATATGGTATAAGCCTAACCCTAGGTTATTTTCGATCGAGGAAATTGGGAATCCGAAATGTGTGTGGTTGGTTAGAGTTTGAATGATCTTTAGGAGCTCAATGATGCATAAAAATGTGGTTGGAACCTTGAGTTAAGCATAATTGGTTGAATTATGGATCTTAGTCAAGTTGTATATATATTAATTAGAGGTATTATGGTATTGTAGTGATTGTTTGGTTGACCGGAGGAGTATAAGTTGTGTTAGACAATCCGAGAAGCTCATGGAATCTGTGAGTGATATTGACAACTTGAGGTAACCAGATGTTTGTATTGTGTGTAATATATGTAAGTATATATATATGTATATATGTACATGTTTCTGTTCATACCACAATATTGTTATGTGTATGTATGGTTTTTCTACATATCGTGCTATGCACAAGGCTAGATGATATAGTAGATGATGATGATTTTGATTATGACTATATATATGATGATAATGTGACATTACATGAGTTCATAGCATGGCATTGAGAAACATGATGATGGTGATGATTACATAATGATATGGCATGAATACCACCACATGATATTGTGAGAAAAACTGGATTGGATGGTGATGATGATATATGATATCATATGATATGATATGATGAGATATGATATCGGTGAAATAAGGAAGAGATCTTTGTCGTTAAATCTTTTCCTATGGCTAGAAGAGAAAGGTGGCAGTAGACTGCATTTTCCCTAAAATCACTACAAATTCGTTGTGGTCAAGGGGAAGAAGTGCCACAATCCAAGCATTAAAGTTACCTTTGGCTGGGTGCACTAGTGTAAGGTGAGCTTGGTGATGTCCTGGAATTAGTCTTCACTGATTGTTGGAAGGGAGTCACCTATATGAAATGTCCTGTGATAACGCTAGCTCGTGGTTCCAGCTGATGATATGGCATGAATACCACCACATTATATATATGTTGCTTGTGGTTGTCTCCGGTTACTGAGACTTTGTCTCACACCCCTTTCCCATGAACTAACATTTCAAGTGAATGTTCTAGCACTAGTCCGGAAAAGACAAAGGAATAGGTGTCTCGGGCGTAGGAATATTCAAGTCACGATAGTATTTTGTATTGTCTATGTATGTTGTGCCAAGTAGGATAGTATAATCATAATTGATACGAGGATCATGATGATTGTAATGATAATGGTGATATGATAAGCATATGTATGATAATGGTGATTGATATGATATGATGTGGTGTGATGTGTATATGTCTTAGCATGTTAGGAGTCGAATTGGTCATATGTGAGAGTTCGAAGGAGATTTTGGGCCTGGTAGGTGAGTTTTGGGCATATAGCCCATTATGTGAATTTAGAGTTCATGGAGTCAAATCTCAGAGGAGTAATTTCTTTTGAGGTTAAATCTCTTTGGACAAATTGGTTAAGTCAATTAGGACATGTGTGAATAGTCCATAATGGTCAAATTGGCTTTCATGGCAATTGGAGGTGGAAGGTTGCAAGTTTTGGTCAAAAAGTGGCCAAAAAGGTGTCGGGTGTCCAAAATCTCCATACGGAGATAGAATAAGGTGAAATTGGTGTCTATAGATAGATTGTGATAAGACTGACTTGTAGGGGTTAGAATTAGGTTAATCGGAGGTCGAAGCATAAAATTATGCACGTCGAAAGTTCGACTTGAAAACTTTGAAATTGCTAATATAGTATCAGCATGAGGTGTTGTGGCACTAGAAGCTAAGCTGCGGTGCCGCACCTTTTTGTTTGAATCACATTACAGCATTACTGTAGCTACCACAGCATGGTCCCATTTTGCCTAATTGTGGCTGTGGTGCCCTTGTAGTAGGCCGCAGCCCCAACCCAGTTCTGATGCCTTTAGTGTTTTTCTACTGCTTAGATGATTTGGGAGTTAAAGTTAGGGTGTTTTAGTCTAGTTTGGTTAACTTTTGAAGTAATTGGTCAAGTTTGGAGTAAGGTGTTATATTTTGGTATCAGAGTAATGGTTCTAGCTATTATTTCTAGTTGTGGTAATACTTGGCACAACTTATAAATTGCATAGACTTGTATATTCCTATTGCAATACTAATCCAGAGCTATATAATTAAACATGTCGTTATTTGTGTGTAGGAGAAATGTCTCACAGCAGAAGACCAAGTAACAGTGATTTGATCAGGCAAATGCATAAAATGTTGGTAGACCTTAGTGATCGAGTGAATACTCAGGGGAAAGCATTGAATAAGATGCTGGAGCAATTAAATCAGCAAGAGTATGGAGATGTGAATGAAGAGGCTAGCATGTATGTTGATTTTAATGCAGAAGAGGGTAATAATGATAAGAATGAGAATGAGGTGGAACCTGAGAGAGCCCCAAGAATTGAAAGAAGGAATATCTCCTCCTAACTGAAGGAATTTCGGAAGTTCAGTCCCTCAGCTTTCGAAGGCACAATGGACCTTGCATTGGCTGAGGAATAGGTCGAACAATTGGAGACTATATTTGGTGTGATGGATTACACTTCTGAACAAAAGGTGCAACTGGAAGTGTTTAAATTTGAGAAGAAGGCTAAGCGTTGGTGGATGAGTGTCGTATTAAGTGTTGAAGCAATGGATGCTCCGATGACTTGGGAACAATTTAAGGAAAAATTCTTTGCATAATACTTCCCTTCGGCCTTGATGATGCAAAAGGAGGCTGAGTTTCTAGCTTTTTAATAGGGAAATTTGTCAACAGATGATTATATTGATCAATTCCTAGATTTGGTGAAGTATTCCACTCGCTTGAACAATTACCCCGATGACAGGTGGAAGGCTCAACGGTTGTTTGAGGGAACTCATCCAGAAATTAAGGAGTGACTATCAGTGGGTTGAATTTGTGTCCTTTGAGGACCTATGTGTGAAGATGCGTGTTTTATCTCGGTGAATGCGAGAATCGGAGGAAGAGAAGAGGAATTCAATAATTCGAGCCTTTTCTCATCTAGGACTTACTGGAGGTGATAGTAAAGGAAGTGGATTTGATGCTAGCAGTGGCAGTGGTGGTTCTAGTAGAGGAAGAGGTTGTCATAATAGAGGCCAATCTGGTAGGAGACAATTTTATAAAAGAGGCTTTAACTAAGAGAGCTCTAGTCAAAGTGAATATGCAAGAAGAGACTTAGCCACATCTTAATACAATTCAGGTAATGCCTCAAATTTGTGCACAAATTGTGGAATGAACCATGGCAACTGCCCGTACTTGATTTGTTATAACTGTGGCAAGCTGAGACACATGTCACGGAATTGTTGTGAGCCAAGGCATGATAATGCAATGAGAAGGCCAACGATACCCAGACGAGTCTTTACAATAACTTGATAGGAGGTAGATGCAGTACCTAACTTGATTAGAGGTAAACTTAAACTTAATGGTTTCTCTATTCATGCATTATTCGATTATGGTGCATCACATTCCTTCATATCTTTTGATTATGCTCAGAGATTGGGTATTGTGGCAGTTGAGTTACCTTTTGAATTGTCGGTTTCCACACTCACGTGAGTTTCACCAAGAACTGCTTAAGCTTGTCTGAACTGTGTGGTTCGTTTTGAACACCGAAGCACTACACTAGACCTAATCTGTCTGTCATTGTAAAAGATTGATGTTATCATTGGGATGGATTGGTTGGAGGCAAATAATGTTATTCTCGACTGTGCTTGGAAGACTATGTCATTACCTATAAATATCTTAGTGTTGAAGAGGATGAAAATGTTTGTCTGTCCTTTGCTCAAGCCAACAAGTACTTGCAGAAAGGGTGTCAAGGATTCTTGCTTTTCTTCTCTGTTAACATGGATGTTGAAGGAGGTATAGAAAGATATCTGGTTGTATGTGAATATCCTGATGTGTTTCCAGAGAAGATTACCGGCTTGCCACCACCATGAGAGCTGGAGTTTTCTATCGATTTAGTGCCCGGGACAAGTCCTATTTCTAAGGCTTTATATCGAATGAAACCATTTGAATTAAAAAGAACTCAAAAAGCATTTTGAAGATTTGTTGGAAAAAGGGCTTTATCAGACCGAGTGTTTTACTTTGGGGAGCTCCAATATTGTTTGTCAAGAAGAAAGATAATAGCCTCAGATTGTGCATTGATTACAAGCCACTGAACCAAGTGTCAATTAAGAATAAATATCATTTGCCATAGATTAAAGACTTGATTGATCAATTGGCTGGTCCTCAGTTTTCTCTAAAATCGATTTGAGGTTGGGATAACATCAACTATGAGTGCATGCTGAAGATGTGTCTAAAATAGCTTTTCGAACACGATATGAGAATTATGAGTTCCTTGTAATACCATTTGGATTGACCAATGCCTTGATAGTCTTCATGGATTATATGAACAGGGTATTTTGGCCATATCTGGATAAATTTGTGGTAGTATTTATTGATGACATTCTGATATACTCCAAGAGTGAGGAAGAGCATGCACTCCATCTTCAAATTGTACTACAAGTATTGAGGGATCACCAACTGTATGCCAAGTTTAGTAAATATGAATTTTACCTACGGGAGGTGAAATTCTTAGGCCACATGATCTCTGAGGAAGGTGTAGCGGTAGACCCAAGTAAAATAGAAGTAATGTTGAATTAGGATAGACCGCAGTCAATGACTAAAATTCGCAACTTTTTGGGTTTGGTTGGCTACTACCGTAGGTTCATCAAGGGATTCTCTCATATTGTTATGTTAATGACTAGACTCACCTACAAGGATTGATCTTTCATTTCAGATGACAGGTGTGCGAGAGCATTCCAAGAACTGAAGGTTCATCTAACATCTACCTCAGTGCTGATTATCCCTAACCCTCTTGAGCTGTTCTTAGTTTACATGGATACATCTAAGAAGGGTTTAGGGTGTGTGTTTATGCAACATGGAAGAGTTGTGGCGTATGCTTCAAGACAGCTAAAAACTCACGAAGAAAACTATCTTACTCATGACCTTAAGCTAGTGACTGTAGTGTTTGTCTTAAAGTTATAGAGGCATCATCTATATGGTACTCAGTTCGAGGTATTCAGTGATCACAAAAGTTTGAAGTATCTTTTTGATCAAAAAGAGTTGAACATGAGACAAAGACGAAGGGTTGAATTCTTGAAAGATTATGAATCTACTTTGAAGTATTATCTTAGGAAAGCCAATGTAGTGGCAGATGCGCTGAGTAGAAAGTTGATCCACATAGCCATAATGATGATGAGAGAATAATAGTTGTTGGAAAGCTTGAGAGATATGAAGTTATCCATCAATGTACACCCAGATGTTTTAAAAGTGGGGACTATCAATGTGTCAAGCGATTTGTTGAGAACCATTTGCTTTGTATAACTGAAGGATAACTATCTTTTAGGCATTCTAGAACAAGTTGAAATGGCGGAAACTCAGGACTTCAATATATTGGAGGATGGTATCATCCGGCACCAAGGTTGGATTTGTATGTCAAATGTTGCGGGATTGTGAAAAATTATTCTGGAGGAAGCTCGCAAGAGCCGGTATACTATTCACCTAAGTACCACTAGGATGTACCAAGATTTGAAATAAGGGTACTAGTGGCTATGTATAAAAAAGGACATCACAGAGTATGCGGCGAGATGTCTAATTTGTCATAAGGTGAAAATTGAGCACCAATTTCCAGCAAGTTCTTACAACCTTTGGAAATTCCTAAATGGAAATGGGAAAGCATCTCCATGAATTTTGTTATGGGAATACCTAGGACCTCTTCAGGGCACAATGCAATATGGGTGATTGTGGATAGATTAACAAAGTCAACCCATTTTCTTCCAATTTGGGAGACCATTACTATGGAAAAGTTGGCCAGTTGTATATAAATGAAATCATGAGATTACATGGAGTCCCAATGAATATTGTGTCAGACAGAGATCTAAGGTTTACATCTAGGTTCTGGAAACCACTTCAAAAGGCCATGGGGACAAAGTTAAATTTTAGTACAGCTTATTATCCCCAATCTAATGGATAGACTGAAAGGACGATTCAAACTATGGAAGACATGTTGTGAGCTTGTGTTTTGAAAAATAAAGGCAATTAGGATCAATATTTGCGATTGGTCAAATTTGCCTGTAATATTAGTTACCACTTGAGTTTGCAAATGGCTCCCTATGAAGCTTTGCATGGTAGGAAGTGTAGATCACCACTATATTGGGTTGAACTTGGTGAACGAAGTCTATTGGGCCTGGAAATTGTGGATCAAACCTCTCAGC
This sequence comes from Adenanthera pavonina, assembly GCA_026686845.1. Taxonomy (NCBI): domain Eukaryota; kingdom Viridiplantae; phylum Streptophyta; class Magnoliopsida; order Fabales; family Fabaceae; genus Adenanthera; species Adenanthera pavonina. Next base: position 41,678,911 of record JAIVEN010000001.1, on the reverse strand, counting down.
AAATAGAGAATATTCGTCAAAAGCTTTTGACCTCTTAGAGTCAGCAAAAAAGTTATACAGATAGAAGGTAGAGACCATTTGAGTTTGATGCCAAAGATCATATATTTTTGAAGACCACTCCTACCACAGGTGTTAAGAGATCAATTTGAGCGAAGAAACTCACTCCGCCATATATGGGTCCATATCAAATTCTGGAGTGAGTTGGGCTAGTAGCGTATCGAGTGCATTACTGCCTAATCTCACAGGGTTGCACGATGTTTTCCATGTGTCTCAACTTAAGAAGTACCATATGGATCCATCTCATATAATCGATGATAAGGAAGTTCAATTAAGAGAGGATCTGACTTTTAAAGTCGTGCTGCTGCAAATTCTCAATGTAAAGGTGAAGTAGTTGAGGAATACGACTATTAAACTAGTGAAAGTGCTATGGAGCGGTTTGACATCCAATGACGTCATGTAGGAGACAGAAGAATCCATGCGAAAGAGGTATCCTGAGATTTTTGCTTGAAGTAAAAATTTGAAATTTCGAGGATGAAATTTTTTATAAGGAAGGGAAAATATAACAACCCTTATTACATTATCCCGAATTTAGTCTTTAACTAGTAGGGTATAAGTGATGATATGTGCAGGACGGAGAAAAAGCAAGTTGGAGGTAGAAGTACTCTACGCCATGGCCTGAATAGGGGCGTCATGGTGAACGATCTCGGATTTTGAAAATTTTTTCAAACAGAAAGCTCCACGCTATGGAAAACTTACTTGCCGAGGTGGTGCCAAGCTTCAAATTTATTTAAATTAGAAGCATTTTAGTCAATAGAGGCAGAGGAAAACAGAAGAAAACCAAGGGAGCTATGCTAGGGTTTAGGAAATTCGGACTTTGGGAGTGATTTTCAGACTCTATAAGCTTCGATATTAGTTGGCAAGTGGTTATTGATCCTCCCACTCCATTTTCCTTCAATTTTGAGTTGGATTTTTCAGATATATGGTTGGGTTCTTGGTTTTGGCTGAAATCCGTATATTAAAAATAGATGTAATGGAATTAATGAAGTGTGATTTAGTGTTAATAAAGCTTGGGTATAAGTTTTAGAGGGAGTATGTATGGTTTAAGCCTAACCCTAGGATATTTTCGGTTGAGGATATTGGGAATAAGAAATATGTGTGGTTGGTTAGAGTTTGAATGGCCTTTAGGAGCTCAATGATGCATGAAAATGTAGTTAGTACCTTGGGTTAAACATAATTGGTTGAATTATGGATCTTGGTCAAGTTGTATATATATTAATTGGAGGTATTATGGTATTGGAGTGATTGTCTGGTTGACCAAAGGAGTACAAGTCATGTTGGATAATCCGAGAAGCTCGTGGAATCTGTGTGTGATACTGACAACTTGAGGTAACTATGTTTTTGTATTGTGTGTAATATATGTTAGTATATATGTGTATCTGTTCATACCACGATATTGTTATGTGTGTATGGTTTTTCTACATATCGTGGTATGTTCAGGGATAGATGATATAGTAGATGATGATTATTATGTATATGATGATGATGTGACATTACATGAGTTCATAGCATAGCATTGAGAAACATGATGATGATGATGATGATGATTACATGATGATATGGCATGAACATCATCATATGACATTGTGAGGAAAAGTGGATCAGGTGGTGATGATAATATGATATGATATGATGAGATATGATATTAGTGAAATAAAGAAGGGATCTCTTTCGCTATATCTTCTCCTATGGCTAGGAGAGAAAGATGGCAGTGGACTGTACCTTTCCTAAAATCACCACTAATTCGCGATGGTCAAGGGGAAGGAGAGCCATAATCTAAGTATTAGTGTTACCTTTAGTCGGCACACTAGTGTGAGGTGAGCTTGGTGATGTCTCGAAATCAAAATTTGTTGATTGTTGGAAGAGAGTCATCTATATAAAATGTCATGTAATAATGCCAGCTTGTGGTTATGGCTATGTGCAATGAAAACATGCATTCCATTTCATTGTGCATTCATGGCACCATGTGCATTACTGTATGAGATATATATGTTGCTTTTGGTTGTCCCCAGTTATTGAAACTGTCTCAATCCCCTTTCTCATGAACTAACATTTCAGGTGAAGGTTCTGATAGTAGTCCAGAGAAGACAAGTCTCGGGCGTGGGAATATTCAAGTCACGGTAGTATGTTGTATAATTTATGTATGTTATGCCAAGTTGGATAATACAATTGTAATTGATATGAGGATCATGGTGATTATAATGATAATGGTGATATGATATGCGTATGTATGTTGATGGTGATTGATATGAGATGATGTGGTGTGATGTCTGTATGTCTTGGCTTGTTAGGAGTCGAATTAGTTGTATGTGAGAGCCCAAAGAGGTTTTGGGCCTAGTAGGTGAGTTTTGGGCATATCGCTTATTATGTAAATTTGAGGTTCATATGGGTCAAATTTTAGAGGAGTGGTTCGTTTGGAGTAAAATCTCTTTGAACAAGTTGGTTGAGTCAATTAGGACCTGTGTAAATGGTCCATAATGATCAAATTGCCTTTGGTGGCGATTGGGGGTGGAAGGTTGCAAATTTTTGGCCAAAATGATGTTGAGTATGTTAGATTAACTGGCTTCCTAAGAGGGGGTGAATTGGGAAGATTAAATATTTTCTGCACAATATCAAGAAGGTGAAGAAAGTAATATATGATGATAAAACAGAGTATAAACAAATAACTGTAAAGGTGACAGTAAAGAGAAGAAGACTCAGAAAATTTATCCTGGTTCGGTCTCTCCACTTGACCTACATCCAGTCCTCAAGTCACCACTTGAGATTTTTCCACTATTCTGAAAGAATTCAGTGGACTTCTTGCAAATGCCTCAGTACAAAGATGTTGCTTTGTTTCTAGAGCTCACTCTATCTCTCTGTGCACTCTTACAAAGTGCTCCCTAATCCCTTGTGATGTCCCATCACAAGAAAATCTATCTTCCAGATGAAGATAAGATTGATTACAAAGATTAAACTCTCTTAAATAGAGTGAATATGAAAGTTGAAGTGCAGAATATTGAAGTGAGAGAGAGTAAGAAACTTTAAGTAAATGATTTGGCAGAGTTTCAGTATATTCAATGTTAAAATCGTTACCCACAATTTCAAATGATGTTATATTTATAGATTTAGGTCTCAAATATCCATTAGAGACAAAATCTATCCGTTGGAGAAGTTATCCAACGATTACTCTGAAAAACTATCCGTTAACCAACCGCATTTAATGCTTCTGACATACTGAAATTCGAATTTCGGTTAGTCAACAGACGAATTTCACAGACACTGAAGGTTAACAGCTTCAACGTTGAAAGCCTGAAGTTCGTCTGTCAAGAAGTGAAATTTGAATTTTGATATTTGGAAAATGTTTCTGTGTTGTGACATACGAATTTTCAAGTGGAAAGTTTTTCTGTTAAGTGTGAAAAGTATTTTCAATTTGCTACAGTGCCTTCGAAATTTGAATTTTGGAACCTCAAAATTTATCTATCCGTAGCTGGTCTGTAAGGCATTGTAGTTCATGTGATTCAAAGTTCGAATTTCCAAATGTCAAAGTTCGTCTGTCAGAAAGACCTCTTTTCAGACTAACTTCAAAATTCGAATTTATAAATACTGTCATTCGTATGTCAACATATCACTTTAACAGACTCACAAGCTTAGTTTCTAAAATTCGAATTTTCATGTTCAAAGTTCGTCTGTAAGTGAGCAATTTTGAAATCTAATCTATACTTAGTTTCAGATAAACTTTGACATAATTTCAAACGAATTTTTTTAGTTTTCATAAGTTTCATTTTGTCTGAAATTTGAATTTTCAAAACCCAAAGTTCGTCTGTTGCTTAAAGCTTCTTTCAGACACTTATCAAAATTCGAATTTTCCCAAGTCAAAATTCGTCTGTCAGAGAGGCATCTCTTCAGACTTGTTCAGTTTCAATACGAAATTTGAATTTCTAAGGTCAAAGTTCGAACTTTCACTATGACAGATTGATATTAACCTTTCAAACTTCGTCTGTTGGTGGGTATTTTTCAAATATTTCATGATTTTAAAAAAACAATTGAAATTATTTAGATTTAGACAAATTAAAAAAGTTAGATGATTAAATGAGTCATGTCTACATTAAAGAATTCCAATACTAAACTTAGATGACGAGTACCGTTGGGATCCCAGGTCCAGAGTAAGTCACATGTAATAGAAAAGGACTTTTGGTGGAATCCACCTTGTCACCTCTTTTCTTGAATACATGGAATACTCTTCCCTTACATTTAATTTGTTATTTTAAAAAAAAATTAAATATTTTTATTTATTTATTATTTAAAAAATTAATATCTTTTTTCCAACTCTACCTTTAAGTAATTAATAGTATATAGTTTTTTGTTATAATTTAATACTTTATAAATAAGTAATAATTAAGATTAATTTGGTAAAATTATATTATTTATTATGTTATTTATTGTCTTTCTTAATTTTTATACCGAAACTTTAAACAATAAATAAAAAGGGGAGGTAGGAAGTATTATATACTGTGGATCTCGTGTTTTGAATAGAATTTTTATGAGAAAAGTTGTACTGCTCATAAATTATGCCATTTCCTAAAGTTATATTCCCTTCAATTTAAAATATATATATTATTTTTGTTTATCTCACATATATTAAAATAGTTAAAAGATAGTTAGATCATTTAATTTATCAAAAAATTTCAATACTTTTCACCATTATTTTTATTAATTACATTAAATTCTAGCATCATATTAATTATCCTTAACATACTCCTCTTAACCATTGGGAGCATAAATGAAAGATAGTGAGCTTGTTTGGCAGTATTTTCTGTTTTATTATTCTCAAAACAATTTTGTAAAACTGTTTTGGAGAATAAGTTTTAAAAATAAGAAAATAAAAAAAATCTGTTTGAATAATTGTTCTCAAAATCATAAATAGTGAGTGATCAATGAACTATTCAAAATTTATAACTTTACCATTAATGAGGTGGGTGTTTTTCACCTTTTCTTGTATTTTTCAGAACAAAAACTATAAAACATCTTAAAAATATTCTAAGTTTTCTGTTATTTTATTTTTTATTTTCTAGAATAATTTATAAAAAAAATTTACTAAACAAGCTTTTTATTTTTCTGTTTTTAAAAAGAGAAAAACTGTTTTCAAAATATATGTCAAATAGGCCCAATAACTAATGCAACATATATCTTTCAAAATATATAACTTTTTAGACCAAAACATCATTTAAAAATATGACTTATATTTTGCAGGTGAAGAAATATATATATATTGATTAATTGATTTGTAGGGTTTTCAACTTGTCAAATCTGAGTTTGTCAAATAGCTAAACTGGCTCCGTGAATTTGCATCTATTATTGAACTTGTCAATAAGTATGAACTATCACTCCGATTAGATTCGATAATTCCGAATTGATGCATATATACTTTATTTGAATCGTTTTTATTCACATGCTGTTTGTTTGGTGGGAAAATTACTTTAGCTCAAGGTCCAAGAATCCAAGTCTGTCACTATAATAATATGGTAAGCATGCAGGTCCAATAGTAACATACTCCCGATAATCTTTTAATTAAGATTATGTGAATTAAAGTAGGTTGATAAAATAAGTTGGAAGCATTGAATTTATCAAAAATTACTATAATATTTCTAAAATATCCTTAATAAAAGCCATTAATCTCTATCCCACATTAATATTTTGAGAGAAAAAATTAAAATTAATAAGAGTATTAATTTTTTGAAATCACACATTCATACTTCATTAGATTTTGAAAAGTCTATTAAATTAAGGACAAAAAAAAATTTTGTAAAAGACTTCAAGAATCGGAAGGAGTATTTCTTTTGATATATACATCTATATTGATGACTCAGAATGGACAAAAACTTCCTGTTTGGTTACGTGGAAAATGAGAGGAAAGAGTGCAAAATCAGGGAGCAAACAAAGAAACTAAAGTTAATCAAAATTTAAGCATGAGATTAATTGGAATTTAAGATGGACGAATGGTTAGATTCCTCTAATTAATGATGGCCTTTATATATGTGTGAAAATAGCTATATATTGAGATTTGTAAATGGTCAAAATCAATTCAATTGGAATTTCATGCCCCATTACATCAGTACTATACATTTCCACTAAAATTACAGGATGGAGATGAAATTGAAGTCAATAAGACTAAGAAGTGAACATAACATAGTCAGTCAAACCCAATAAACACGATCTACTTAGACTTCTAAAACAATAATCTTTTTCAAAGGTCACTCCTTACAAGTCATTGTACACATATGCGCAGGCACTTAAACTATTCTTTATCATTATTATATTTCATATTATCTACATTTCAAAATATATGTTCTTAAGGTTAAGTGTTTTAAAGAGCTATTAAATAGGTTAGATCATATCAAAATTTGTGCTACCCTTAATTAAAAAAGAAAGAGAGTATTTAAAATGGTTTAACGTATAATAAATATAATTGTTATCAATTGAGGGAAAAATAATTCCAAAATAATTTATACTCATTAAAATTTTAAAGCTATAATTATATTAAAAATTCAAAATTTTAAAGGTCATAGATATTTTGAAACAGAAATAATAAGTCTTTCTTTTTCAAGTGAAATAACCACTATATCTTTTTTTTTAAATGCGGTAAAACACAATCCAGAGAGATCACATGAGTCACAGCCTAGGGAAAAATGTAATAATCATGTGCATCATTTTACGGAGGACTTTGTCTAATGATACAGGACCGAAGGGATTAGCACCTGAGGAAAGATCAAAATGGAGCAAGTTTGAGAGAGGAGACAAAGAACATTGGTGCCGCGGCGAGCACCACGGCAAGCGCCGCGGCCATAGAGAGAGAATGCTTGGTACCGTGGCTGGAAGCAGTGACGCCGCAGCCGACGAGAGACAAAGAGCATTGGCATCAAGGTAAACTTAAGTGGCGCCGAGGCAAGCGATGCTGAATCAATTTAAATCAAAAGTCGAACCAGTCGTCAGAAGACAAGAAAAACTAAGGGAGGACTAAGGGCCTGTTTGATAGTGTTTTCTGTTTTCTTGTTCTCAAAACAGTTTTGTAAAACTGTTTTTGAGAATAAGTTTTGAAAACAAGAAAACAAAAAAATCTGTTTGAATAGTTGTTCTCAAAATCATAACTAGTGAGTGATAGATGAGTTATTCAAAATTTATAACTTTACCATTAGTGAGGTGGATGTTTTTCACCTTTTCTCGTGTTTTCCAGAACAAAAACTACAAAACATCTTAAAGTTGTTTTGCGTTTTCTGTTTTATTGTTTTTATGTTTTCTAGAACAGTTAATAAAAAACAGGTTTACCAAACAAGTTTTCAGTTTCCAAAAACAGAAAAACTATTTCGGAAACACGAATCAAACATGCCCTAATTTCTCTGCTAGTGTTTGGCATTTTCGGCCTTAGGGGTTTGATTTCTGGTCTTTTGGAGCTTAAATCTTGTTGGTAAGTCATCTCTTAATCTCCCTTTGCATTTTTTTTCAAGTTTCACCAAAGATTTTTCATGGATTTGGTTGTTCTGATTTGGGTAAGCTTTGACAGACTAAATTTTGTACAAATGTGATCTAGAGGTGTTGTTGGACGTTTTTATGGATTGAGTTTTGATTTTATAATGTTTAAGTAGTATATCTCCCAAACCCTAACCCTCAAATGTTGACACATGTGGGAATTCGAACTTAGGGATGTATGAAGATGATCCTAAGAGTTGTTTAGAATGTTTTGATGCTTGGATTTGCTTAATGAAGCACTATTTTCCATTTAGGAAGTGTTTGAATTGATAAATGTGTATGTTAAGGTTGACGAATTGTGATGGTAATGGAATTGATGTTATATAGGTTGTCTTATAATGTGACTGTGGTCTCTTGGCTCTAGATTGTAATTGTAAAGCAATGGATTTGTTGTGGTTGCTCCATTTGGTCTACCGAGGTGTCGAGTGGGTTTGATTGTTGAGGTAACCGGGGTTTCCTATGTGTGTGTGATATATGTTTAGTTATTTTTCATATCATGATATGCTCACTTTATGTATATATATATGTTTTATCTTTTCATATCATGATATGTACGACTACACGGCTAGTAAGTTATCTATCCCTACCTTATTATATGATGAAAACGGTAATATGACATTAATGACTATGACATGTGTAATTGTGATGACTGTTGATATGGAATAGTGATTATGCACCCCATGATATATTTTATATCTTCATATGACATGCTAGTACATTAGAAGTGATATATGTTGACATATTAGTATGCATTAGGCATTGTCACATTGTGTGCATTATTGGGACATATGGTTTGAATGATCATGCTCTATATACCACGTGGTATGCCAACCTGCTAAATAGCACACGAGGCCTTGTATTTAGGTGGTGAGGCTTGTATATGTATATTCCAGTCACTAAATAGTCATCCTATGGCCAATAGACTTAGGTGGCTGTGAATTAGGGTGCACCTTATCTAAATAGTTACCAAGTTGAGTAATTCAGAAGAAGGAGAGCCATGGTCCAACTTTTGGTATAATGACCTTTGGCCGGGTTATAACTATTGGGAGGAGAGCTAGGTGGTGACCTTGGAATCAACCGTCACAGGTCGTTGGAAGGGGGTCACTGGTTGAGGTTACCTTGTCATGGTAACTAACTAAGGGTTATAGCTGTGTATTGATGGGATTGGTGTCTGCATGTCATGCATATTGCATTGGTGATGATTTATTATTGTTATTAATACAAAAGCATGAATATATGTATGTATGTGTTTACCCCTGGTTACTAAGATGTATGTCTCACCCCGTTGCTAACATTTCCAAGTGAAGGATCTAACTCTAGTAAGGACAAGGAGGGCTTGGGCAAGGAGGACTGAGAATGCACTTGTGGGTGCTGGGGACTATGTTTCTCCATGTTGTTAATTTTCCGTTATTCCAGTAAAGTGCCACTAGTTTATATAAGGATTTATGGATTGATGTACCTTGGGGCCTAAGTATTGTGTATTCCTTGTTGTACCCTTATTGGGTCCATTGGATGGCCTAATTGGTATTGATGGGCCTAAACCTTATTCTTGTTGAATTAAATGTTGGCAGGATCTTATGCATGTTACGTGATGTGCCCTTTTGAATGTTAATTTGTATTAGACCTATGGTTGATGTCCCTAGGCCACTTTGAATCAGTATGTCTAGTTGTAAGCCTAATGTGGATCTTGGACCCTTGGTTTTGTGAAATGGACACATAGTCCATTAGTTTGAGTTGGGATCTAAGGCGGTCAAAACCTGGGGGAGTGGTCTCTTCAGGTTAGAACTTTCTTGGATATGTTTCTCATGTCCCTTTTGACTTGTAGAAATGGTCTCAACATGCCAATTGCCCATGGATGGTTATTGGAGGTGTTTGGTTTTTGTTTTTGGGGAAAAGTGACCTATTTGTTATCGGATAATCAAATTTTCTATATGGAGGTGTTTTGACATATGGTTAGTGTCTATAGTTAGAGGAGAAGTAGAGTGACCTGTAGGAGTCAAAATTAGGTCAATTGAAGGTCAAAGCATGAAGTTGTGCATGTTGAAAGTCTGATCGAAAAATCAGTAAAGTTCTGAGTTTCTGTCAACTAATAGCGCCGCGGCGCCAAGCGTCTCGAGTCACTCCCTAGACTCGCCTAGAAACATCTCGAGCCGTGGTGCTACAGTGCTGGCCGTGGCACCACCCCTCCATTCTGTCTTTTCTTCCCTATTTTGTTGCCACAATTGGCCTAGTAAGGTTTTGTGAGTTTAGGGCATGACAAAAAAGACACCACAACATCCTCAAACAATAGCCATCTTCTGTCATTAAGAGGGTCAAAAAGAATGATAGCACCTCAATGCATGTTGTTGTTGTATATAGATAGATAGATAGATAGATATATATATATATAACACTAGCCTATCAGCTACTCTATTACCTTCTCGGCATATGTGAATAAGCTTGGTATACTAGGGATGTTGCAAAAACTTGTGAATGTGGATAACCAAATTAGAGAACGGATGGTAATTAAAACAACCTTAAGTGATCAGCTTCCAAGCCATATATTTCAGAATCTATTTCAAACTAGATCGAAACCAAAATTCCATGCAATTTCCATTCTTGTTAAGATGCCTCCAATTAAATAGATCCAGTTGGATGTGTGCGGTAAGAAATGTTATATTAAGTTGAAATTTAAACAACAAATATTAGAGATTAAGATGTTATTTAAAATTTTAAATGATTTAATTATTTAGATTCAGTTTTCCTAGATTTAAAGATGTTATTTTTGTCTCATGCATATTTGAATTTTTTTTTAGTAATTTTCTTAGCTCTACCACCTAAATCAAATTTTGTCTCATGCATATCCACTTTGAATCTCTGGATCAGAGTGACCCTGCTACCTAAAATCTCGATGTCGATTTCGTTTTCATCTAGAAAGAAGTATAAAAGAGTGCCTATATAGAGGTAGTTGATTATAAGTTTTTAGTTTTCCTCTTCACAACAACTATCTCTGAAAACATATAAAATTTGTTATTCCAAAGGAAGAAGAAAAAGAAATATATATATATATATATCTTAAACTTGTTTTCCTTTTCTATTTTCACCAAAATCACAAATTCAGGAATTTGTTTTCAAAAGCATTTTCATAACTAAGCAGATCCTTAACTCCTTAAAAAATAAAATTATAACAACTTAAGTATGCCTTAACTAAAGGATACCTGATTTGTAAAGAATAGTCAAAGCTCTATATGTCTATGATAATCATTTTTCATTACTTTATATGTCTATCATTATCGTTTTTCCTCACCTTAGACAACTTCAAGATTTTTCACATTAGAGGGTCCTGTCAATTAACAGTGTCACTATGCGTCATCAAAAGATCAAACTTCATAAAAGACTCTGCCTGTGTCTCTATGTTCTCGTCTATCTTGCTCGTACAAAAGATATAAACTTTAATTAAAACAAAAACACAGGAAAAAATTCCGAAGGCAATATTTCGCTAAACCAAATTGTCCATACATATTGTATACTTACGGTTCTACCCCTTGTCCCAGGTCAGATTTTCTACCCTACACACACTATCCGGAAAGCTTCATTATTTATATTGTATACTTTTACAATAATACCCTCCATGTATTAACTATTTGCACTGGGGGGTCCAGCTAATTCTTTGTGAGCCACTCCCATTTCTGTCTCATTCTGTTCTTCTTCTTCTTCTCTGAACTTCTTGTAAATGTCACTTCTGTAAAAGCTTCTAGTCCTGGCCACCAAAATAAGGGATACAAGTGCCCCAAACAAGGTCACTCCTGTAATAATAAAGAAGGCCAATCTATAACACTCACTTCCATTACAGTTCAGTTCTTCTCCTTCCTTCCTCTTCAGCCCCAATGCCGCCATTTGCCTCATCGCTTCCTTATCATACAGATGCCCTGCCACCCTCACGCTCATCAAATACGACCCTATCGGGCTGGCCACCGACCCTACGTTATAAAGAGTCGAGTAATACTTGAGCCCAAAGAGCTCAGAAATAATGGAGAACAGTATAGGCCAGTTGGCTCCGAAGCAGAACCCTATGATTATTGAGGCGACGTAGAGGCCGTTTGGGACGTTAAAGGCTACCAGGAGATAGCCCACACATGAAAGGAGGAGAATGGATGTGAGCATGAAGGGTCTTGGGACTTTGAGCTTTGTTACTATGAACTCTGAGATCACCCCTTGTGCTATCTTCCCCAGATAGATCCAGATCGCCATTAGAGACACGAATGTTGTTATGCTGTTTTTAGAGTACCCTAGAGCCGTCCCTACTTGGCTTAGATTGTTCACCACCGTTAAAGTCCCCCCAAGCCCACATATTGTAGCAGAAAACAGAATCGCCATGTCCACACTCAAAATTGCTTGCAGTATCGTGTAGTCTTCCCCTCTTTCTGGTTTTCTGCATATGTTTCTCCACCATGAACAAGAGACAGCTTCTTGGTGTTCCTCAGGCTTGAGCTTGGGCTCGAACTCAGGCTTGGGCTTCTCTGTGGTTATAGCTATTTTCTGTGGTTCTTGTTGTTTGGCTTTCCAAACCTTAAGTTCCTCCATTATCACAACCACAATAGGCAGGATGAGCAACAGAAGCATGACTGAAGATGAAAGATAAAACTCGTTCTGGGTAAATTTTAAACATTTTTCCAGAATGATGATAACGAGAAGGAAGCCTGCCAGAAGAAGCGACAAGTAGACGAACTTATAGAAATTTCTAGAATCATTCTGCTGCTGAACCCCCTTGTGGTGCCTTATGAAGGGAAGAAACGCAAAGGAAGTGGCCGTAGGGAGCCAAGCCATGAGCAAAAGAAGAGACTTGGAGTCATTCCCATAGAAGGCGTAGTATAATTGAGTTATAATCGCCGCACTCAGGCCCAAGTAGCCGCTCAACATTCCGATGACGATGCCGCGGGAGCCGGGGAAGTTCTTGACGGAGGTGACGATGACGCCAGTGTTGGTGGAGCAGTGGGAGTTAGCGCCGATGAAGACAAAGAAGGCCATGAGGGGTACGCTGGGGGTGTGGGCGAGCTTGCGGTTGACGGCGAGCCAGATCATGAAGTAGCCGAAGAAGTTGAGGAGGGCGCCGACGGAGACGACGACGAAAGGCGGGGTGACCTCATTGAGGAGGCCGGAGAGGATGCCGATGTGGGAGCCGAGGTCTTTGAAGAAGGAGAGGAGGTTGAGAGTGGACTGGTCGTAGCCGAGGACGGACTTGATGTCGCGGGAGTAGAGGGCGAACATGTAGCTGGCGCCAGAGACGGACATGATGAGGAAGGAGGAGAAGATCATGAACCACCGGCCGGTAAGGAGCTGAACGGCGAAGGCCGTTGTCGTTTGGAGCCATGTGGTATGTGGTCCCGAGGAGAAGACCACCATGTTTGTGTGGTGAACAGAGAGTTCGGGGTGAGATTGATGAAAGATCTGATTGTGTTATTTTTTGGAGTGAAGAAGACGGGAAATGTAAGAGATATGTAACGTAATATTGCCTTCAAAAAGTGGGTTGTGTTGTGTGAGATATAAAGCTTGGGTTGGCGATATGGAATTATATAGAGACATTTCGAGGAGGTTGGGGCGTCCACACCACAGCTTTGAACTTTTTTGCTTTTTTCCCTCTTACTTTTTAATTAAAATTTCATTGAAGTGGTATTAATTAAATCGTTATATTTATTTTAGATTATATTCTTTTAAATTAAAAGGTATCAAAATAAAATAATAATTGTTAAATTGTTTAAATTAAATTTAATTAATCCGTGTAAAATTTACACACATAATACTGCATATATATAATCCAAATTCATACCTTAAATTTCCCTGCTAATAATTATAATTATAAGAGCATACTTAGTTATCTTTAAATTAATTTTTTTTTACTAGTTTCTTCATTTCAAGATATATATATGTGTGTGTGTATATTCCAGCCGCTAAACCTTAATCCGACAAGCTGTTAGAAATGAAAGGAAAAAAATAAAATAAAAATAAGGAAGTTTAGTGACTTTAATTACTCTAACTTTGGATCCTTTGTAGTGTTTCTATACAAAAAATGGAAGTGTTAAAAGTGTTGTATTAGCATTACACAGTTGACACGTTGCTAAGCTCTATCTCATCCATATATAAGTGGTAAACATCCGTGATTTAAGTGTATATCAGCCTAGATAACTAAGAAAGACATTCCACTACTCAAGCCCCGTCTAGTTCTCCATTTTATAAAATTAAGTTAAGATAAATGAAGTTTGTAAAAATAAAGTTTAGATAAAGTAAATTTGTTGTAAGTTATTATATTTAGATATTCTTTTTATAAAAGTAAGTTTGACAAAAAAATCTGTTTGAATGATAAAGGTTAAAAGTACTTTTAGATATATAATATAGAGTAAATTTACTTCTCTTTTTCCAAAACCTACGTTTTGTTAAAAGAAAAGTAAATTTTTCTCTCATTTTCCAAAACCACAGTTTAATTCACTTTTTATTTTTCAAAAAGTCAATTTGTGTTTGACTTGTGTTTGGTCAAATACATCTTTTAAAAAATCATGGTTTCTTTCTGCAAAAGGGGATCGAAACAGGCACTCAATCATGATATATGATTTTTCCTTTTAGTAAAAAGAAAACACTAATTTCATTTAGGTAAAAGTGAACTTTTGGTCCTTTAATTTTAAAACCTATTTGATTATGATCCTTTGAATTTATTAAGTTTTATTATGATTCTTCAACTTTAAAAATGGAGCCAAAAGTTACTAAATTTTAACAGTGTTAAATGTTTAACGGAAAATGATAAATTGACATTTTTAAAACTAACTTATTAGTATTAGTATGTAGTCATTAATATTATAATTATGATTGAAATATTTTTTGAAATAAATATTGTAATCTTAAAAATAAAAATCTAACCAATTATAATTATGATTGAAATATTTTTTTTAAAATAAATATTGTAAATGTAAATATAAAACCATAATCACCATGCATTGCTTTCATGGTTATGGGTAAAAGGATGAATATTTGTTTGATTGGTTAAAGAATTTTTCATAAGTGGTTCTAATTTAATTTATGAACTATCATTGAATGAGAGAAATACTAAATGGTTTCTTTTTATAAAAAAAATATTTTTAAAAATTTAAAATAAATAATTGAAACTTTAAAAATAAAACTCATAGAAAAAGATTTATATTTAAGATTGTTATTATTTATTTTAAGACTTTAAAATATTTTAAGTATAATTATAAGTTAAAGGATTATAAGCCAAATCATAATTTTTTGTTAAATATTTAACAGTGTTAAAAATTTGGAAAATTTAATTTGTAGTTTAAAAGTTAAAGAATTATAATAAATTTTTTTAAAATTAAAGGATTAAAATGAAATATAACCCAAAATGAAAGGACTAATGGGGCATTTTTAAGAATTAGGAACTTAAATTTTGTGGTTTGGCATGTAATTAGCATTTTTTTTAGGGACCACATAATTTGCTTATTTGTTTTTAATCATTTAAGCAATCAAGTGATTTAAATTTGAATTATATAAAATTAACTGGCCAAAAAGAATTATATAAAATTAAATAATATAGTATTTATCTATCTAAAATATATTTATTTTTGTATAATATACAAGATTCATTCAATCGTTTTAATTAAAATTTAAGAATATTTTTCTATTTTCAAATATAAGTCCTGTTTCAATTTTTTTTAAAATATAAGTTTCAATAATTTCTAAGATATTAAATATTTTTTATTTTTTTATTTGTAATTAAATCTGAGAAAATAGTAAATAATATAAAAATTATCTAAACTTTAAATATAATGTATTAAATAAGAATAATATTAAGAAATAATATATTTTTTGATAAATTTAATTAATAAAATTACCGTATTTTATTTTTATATAATTAATTAAATTAAACTTATATTTTAAAGCACGAGGGAAGAGTAGTAGATAAAAAATCATCATTTTGCTTGACTTTATTTTGTTTTTTCATTCCGAAGAATGCAGTCAAAGTGACAATTAATCAAGAAAAGTATATACAATATGTATGGACATATGGTGACCACGGTGGGACCACATTTTTGTTTTAGGTACAAATGATGGGACCACTCTTAAATGTTCCCTAACAAATCTGAGCATTAGGTAGAAAAGACCAAAAAAGACAAATCTGAGCATATTGAAACACACGCAAGTACTAGATTATTTGAAGAGAATATTTCATTTTGATAAAAAATTATAAATTTAAAAATTATCGACCTTTTTAAGTTGTGAAGTATAAATTGCATTATTTTCCAAAATGATGAGATTGTCCTGGATTTTAAGTGAAATTAAATATAGCAAATGCATCTAAAGAACAATATTAAAACAAATAATTAATTTTAAAAAAAATAAATATAACTTAAAAATAATATTTATTATACATTTTTTATAAGTAAATATTTATAATACTGTTATTTAAAGTACACGATTTTTTTTATGTCTATAAAAGTAGGTTTTCAAATTTTTTTTGTAAAAAAAAATAGGTATCCAATTACCACTTTAACCTCTAATTAATTCGAATCGAATCTCGTTAGACTTAGATTTTGAGAAACTCTCTTACCCTCCATTTGTAACATTCATAAATTTCCATATATGATTTTTAATACGGTTCATGTTTAGAATATGAGGAATAAAGATATACACTAAATAAAGATATACAATGAATTATGATTTCAATAAGTTACATTGAATTCTGATGAGTATACACTGAATGGAGGTATATAATAAATATTAATTTCAATAAGTTACATTGAATTCTAATGAGTATACACTGAATGAAGATATACAATGAATAGTAGTTTCAATAAGTTACATTGAATTCTAATGGGCATACACTAAATGAAGATATATAATGAATAGTGGTTTCAATGAGTTACATTGAATTCTGATGAATATACACTGAATGAAGGTATACAATAAATAGTGGTTTCAATGAGTTACATTGAATTCTTATGAGTATATATTGAATGAAGATATACAATAAATAGTGGTTTCAATGAGTTACATTAAATTCTGATTAGTATACACTGAATGAATGTGTACAATAAATTTTGGTTTCAATAAGTTACATTGAATAATGATGAGCATACATTGAATAAAGGTGTAACACCTCATACTTACACTCATTTCCTATGTATTAAACTATATTTAAGTCCATTATTACTTAATTAGAGACTTGATTACATAAAACAACTTAAAACAATTTATTTCATTTCGGGTATCATTCCCTTGGTTAACTTCTTTTTACCTGGTAAACTTTGAAAATTTATAACTAAATCAAGAAAAATCATATTGATATGGTTCAAGTCTCTAAATATAGCTTAAAAGATTCTATACATGTGAAAAATGTTGAACAGGGAAGTTACTTGGCCAACTTATACAGTAAGTTCGTTTTTATATGCACTGTAGCAATGGTCATTTTTGAAAATTTCTGATTCTGACCATAACTTTGAAAATTCACCATAAATCATACACAACTCCAAATTAAGTGATCTTTGCGTCTATGGAAAGCTACACATGTCTAGTTTTTATACATGTAAAACACTCAGACATTGAACATATCAAGGTAGGTACATTACTTTGAATTCCCAACCGTGTTCAGAAAGGTCTCTTACATTCTTTCAAACTTTCCAAAATACACACTAATATATACATAAATAGCCATAACTTGCCTTTATCTTACATGCTACTCCATAAGAACTTAGAGGAACATATTAACATGGAAGCATAGCATGATCATATCCCATAAGGTTTTACATAACCTCTCATATAGTAGTATCAATCTAAGTATCATTATCTTGAATATTACTTTGCTTCTCCTTGCCTTTCCTTTCTTGGGTAATCTTACCATAACTTGAACCTAAAATTGGTTAGACATTTGGAGAGGGGTGAGATTCAAAGAATCTCAGTAGCAACTACCATTATGCACACATATCATCATATATATTGCAAGTATTCATCTAAAAGCACATTAAGCATGCAATCAAATCATTTTAGCATAACTATTTTATAAAAATTTGGGCGGCACTTCCCCTTGTATTTGGACATATCCAGGGTCACATTACCCTTCAAAAAATCCACACAACAATGCCAAATTATCACAAGACAACATTTCAAGCATTAAGCATATCATTCAAGCCAAGCAACATCAATGACAATACATAAGCATAGATAGGGGAGTTAACTACCTTTGAGCTTTCCACTGATCTCCAAACTTTGCAAACTCTTTCCTTGATCTTATAACACTCCTTTGGATCCTATAGCATCATAAAATAATGCCATTAACCACTAATTATCCAATTTCATTCACAAAGTGCTCACTTGAACTAAAATTTGCACTTTGTTATCCATCATGCATTCCTTGTACAACATACTTGTTCTAACCTATTTTGGACCCAAGGAATTTATTTTTGAGGTCAAAACTTGAAATTCCCTTCCTATAATGAACCCTAATTGGGCAAAAAATTATCATAAATTATAGAAAAATAACTAACCGATTAATTTATAATCCAATGACATATTCTTGCATTTTATGACCTATATAACCCTTTTCATGGCTTAGTTTTTCCATACCTTCATTTTCTCTCTCTACTCTCTCTCTAGGTAGAAACTTTCAGCAAGAAAATAGAGGGAAAATAACCATTAAAATCCCTCAAAATTGCTAGGAAATACAAGAAAAGGGTTATAAGATAATACCTTAAAGTTTTATAACAAATCTTGTGATTTTCTCTTCTCCCTTTTGCTCTCTCTCTCTCTCACGCCTTCCTAGCTTCCTTCTCCACTGAACCAGCATCTTTTTTTCATGAGGAAGATGAAATGGTGTGTTTTATAATGATAATTATGTCATATAATAACTTAATTAACTTTTATATCTATTTTTATTTACTTTTCTTTTAAAAAGATTTTCCAATAATTTCCTTCATGTCCCTTTCAGAAATCATACGTTTTTCATACCCTTTCTGGCCAAAAATTGCCTAAATAATATTTATGGATCAAAATACCCTTTACCGATTAAATTTAACCGTACCGATTGGGTATTTTTGCCAAAATTGTCATTAAATTAGTACAGGATTATCCAACCATTACTTTTAGTACAAAATCATTATCTAGACCCAAAATATATTTTAGCAAGGTCCAATTATTGTCCTTGGATCAATACTGTCTTTTCCTGTAGTCTAAATTAATTTTTATCAGGTAAAATATTAATATTAAATCCTAATTACCCAATAAATATGATTTTGACCTTAATAAATTCCATACCATATTTCTGTGGGTCTAACTCATTGAGAGCTTCATTTGACTATAATTTTTCATATTTACAAAAATAACCTTGACCTGAGTCTAATTTATAATTTTTAAAACTTTCGGGTTATCAGGTGTAATTTACTCAAAAATTCATAAACTTTTCTTCCACCCCTCCCTACGTCCACCGACTTAAATTTTTTATTATTATATATTTTTTTCTTTTTTCTTTCTTCTTTTTATTTCTTTCAAGGGTAAAATCATAATTTTTTCATTTTTCTTTTTAATTGAGATAATTAATCTTTTTATCCTATTTCATGTTAAATGATGTACACCCATTTTTATAAATTCTTTATACATTTTAAAATATTGAGTTTTGAATATCTATAAAAATTTCAGGATATTACATTTCTATCCCTCTTAAAATAAATTTCATTCTCGAAATTTAAAACATACCTTAAGTAAGTATTTCTGGATACTTCTGTCTCATGTCTGACTCCATTTTCCAAGTTGCTTCTTCTGGGGTTAAGCCCTTCCAGACCACCTTCACTAGAGGAATGTCTTTGTTCCTCAGTTGCTTGACTCGATAATCTATAATCTTTTCAGGTATAATATTAAAGCAAAGATTATCTTGTAAGTCAATGCATTCATATTTTATAATGTGTGAAGGATTGTGCTGATATTTCTTTAGCTGAGAGATATGAAAAACATCGTGTATTTGGCTCAAATTTGGTGGTAAGGCTAATTTATAAGCTACAGGTCCAGCTTTTGAGAGAATTTCGAAAGGTCTTATATACTTAGGACTAAGCTTTTTGGTCTTAAGCGACCGACCAACTCCAGTCGTAGGAAATACTTTGAGGAAAACATGATCTCCTATTTTGAATTCTAATGGCTTCCTTCTTTTATATGCATAACTCTTTTGTCTGCTTTGAGCCGTTAGTAATTTCTTTCTTATCATTTCAATTTGTTTGGAGGTTTGGTCAACCATTTCTGGACCAATCAGTTGTCTCTCACCTAACTCCGTTCAACATAATGGGGACCTGCACTTTCTGCCATACAACACTTCATATGGAGCCATCTGAATACTGGAATGATAACTATTATTATATGCAAATTCTGCTAGTGGTAAGTATACATCCTAGTTTCCCTTCATTTCAAGCACACAAGCCCTTAGCATATCTTCTAATGTTTGAATTGTCCTTTCAGTTTGTCCATCAGTTTGTGGATGATATGTTGTACTGAATCTTAATTGAGTACCTAGGGCCTGTTGCAATGACTTCCAAAAATTTGACGTAAACCTTGGATCACGATCTGAAATAATACTACTGGGTACTCCATGAAGTCTCACTACCTCTTTAACATATAACTGTGTCAATTTATCCAGTATATATGTTGATTTCATGGTTAGAAAATGGGCTGACTTGGTGAGCCTATCTACTATAACCCATATAGCATCATATCCTGATGATGTTCTTGGTAATCCCATAATAAAGTCCATTGATATACTATCCCACTTCCATTCAGGGATATCTAAAGGCTGTAACATTCCTGCAAGCTTCTGATGTTCTATTTTAACTCTTTGGCATACTAAGCACTTAGACACATACTGGGTAATATCACTTTTCATCCCAGGCCACCAAAACAATTTTCTTAAATCATGATACATTTTTGTAATACCTGGGTGAATAGTGTATTTACTTTGATGTGCTTCTGCCAGTATCTTTTCCTTTAACTCTGCTACTAGAGGAACATATACTCTCTTCTGAAACCTGATCAGACCATCATTTGTCTCATTGAATTCCTGCATTTCTCCCTGACTCATCTTTTCTTTAACTACTTGTACAAACTCATCATTCTGCTGGGCTTTCATTAAATCTTGTAAAAATTCATTACCAATTTTAGTCTCATGTAATTGGAGAAACAAGGACATATCTCTAAAATCTTCCAGCATTTTCATTTCATGGATCATCATATAGGCTACATGAACAGTTTTTCTACTAAGTGCATCAACCATTACATTAGCTTTCCCTGGATGGTACTTTATAGAATGATCATAATCTTTTAATAGTTCCATCCAGTGCCTCTATCTTGCATTCAATTCTTTTTGATCTTCTAAATATTTGAGGCTTTTGTGGTCACAGAACACTTCTACAGTCCCACCGTAGAGAAAATGCCTCCATATCTTTAGAGCATGAACAATAGCCGCAAGTTCTAAATCATGTGTAGGATAGTTTTCTTCATGCGGTTTTAACTGTCGAGAAGCATATGCTACTACTCTACCATTCTGCATTAAAACACAACCCAATCCGTGCTTACTTGCATCTATGTAAAGCACAAAAGGTTCCTTAGGATTAGGTATAGTTAATATAGGTAGGGTAGTTAACTTGCGCTTCAGTTCATTAAAACTATTGTCGCAATTCATATCCCACACAAAAGGTGTATTCTTTCTAGTAAGTTTTGTAAGCGGCAATGCAATTCGAGAAAAGTCCTGTATAAATCATCTGTAATAACCTACTAAACCAAGGAAACTTCTTATCTCAGTGACGGTCTTAGGTTGCTCCCACTTTAGGACTGCATCAACTTTATTTAGGTCTACTGCGATCCCATCCTTGGAAACAACATGCCCTAAGAACCGCACTTCTGTGAGCCAAAACTCACACTTGCTCAGTTTAGCATACAATTTCTTTTCCTTTAAAATAGACAAGACAATTTCCAAATGCATCTCATGATCCTCTAAAGATTTGGAGTACACTAAAATATCATTAATGAAAACTACCACAAACTGATCTAAGTAGGGCCGAAAAATCCTGTTCATGTAGTCCATGAATATTGCTGGGGCATTCGTTAGACCAAATGGCATCACTAAAAATTCATAATGCCCATAACGAGTTTGAAAAGCAGTTTTGGGAACATCATCTGCCTTAACCCGTAATTGATGATATCCAGATCTTAAATCGATTTTTGAAAACACAGTGGCTCCTGCCAATTGATCTAGTAAATCATCAATTCTAGGTAAAGGATATTTGTTTTTAATAGTAACTTTGTTTAGTTCCCTATAGTCAATACATAATCGGAGGCTCCCATCTTTCTTTTTTACAAATAACATCGGAGCACCCCAAGGAGAAACACTCAGCCTGATGAAACCTTTTTCCAATAGCTCCTCTATCTGTTTCTTTAATTCTACTAATTCAGGTGGTGCCATTCTGTATGGTGCCTTTGATATTGGACTTATTCCTGGCACAAGGTCTATAGAAAACTCTACCTCTCTTTCAGGTGGTAAGTCATTAAAATCCTTAGGAAACACTTCAGGAAAATATCTTACTACTGGGATTTCTTCAATCCCTTCATCAACCTCAACATTTATTGAAAAGAAAACCAAATAGGCTTGACATCCTTTCCCCAAACATCTCTCAGCTTGAGCGGTCGATATGAAATTGAGCTTAACCTCAGTATTTAGGACACTTTCTAGAGTAGGTAAGATCAAGGCTTTGTTCTTACAATCAAGGAGAATGTTATTTGTGGAAAGCCAGTTCATGCCTATTATAACATCGATATCTGGGAATGGCATGCATATGAGATCTAGTGTGGTACAACAATGTTCATATTGGACAA
Source organism: Adenanthera pavonina (assembly GCA_026686845.1). Taxonomy (NCBI): domain Eukaryota; kingdom Viridiplantae; phylum Streptophyta; class Magnoliopsida; order Fabales; family Fabaceae; genus Adenanthera; species Adenanthera pavonina. Next base: position 41,656,483 of record JAIVEN010000001.1, on the reverse strand, counting down.
TGCAATTTAGGCAAACATGGGATGTAATAGCATGGTTACCCGTGGGTGTGGACACATGAAGATCATAAGGTAGCTCAGTAACATGTAGACCCAATCCTTTGGCACACTTATAAGAAATGAATGAATGACTAGCACCTGAATCAAACAAGGCATATACAAGATAATCATTAACTTTATTCATACCTTCTATAAGATCAGGTGACTATCGAGCCTCATGCTGCGTAAGAGCAAAGACCCTTCCTTGTGCCTGGGGTCTAGTACGAGCCAAATCTACTTTGCAATCTCTAGCATAGTGTCCAGCCTTGCCACATTGATAACATACATTCTGTCCGGCTAGGCATGGTCTACCGCCATGAGCTTTACCACACTGATCACATACTGGAGCTTCCCTAGCTTCTCTTTGTATTATTTGTCCTCCTCCTCTTCTACCACCTCTTTTACCTCTTCTATTGAAATTGTTCCAAGGCTTCTTTCTCTTTTTACTTGGTTCACCTTCTTCAATTGTAGTCTTTCTTGTACTAGCTGGAGCAGTGGACATAAAACCCCTATGATTCATATTTCCTTCAGCGATCCTGCTGACCTCAACCAATGTATTAAACTCTCGAATTCTCATAGGAGCTACTTTTTCTCTTATGGCTGATTTCAAGCCTCTTTCCAGCTTTTCGGTCTTCCACCGTTCATCATCATGTTGCTGCAAATATGTGGAATATCTAGACAATTTAATGAAAGTAGCCACATATTCATCAACTGATTGATCCTCAGCTTGTTTGAGCGTAATGAATTCGTCTTCTTTTTCATCTCTGATTGACCTTGGGAAATACTTATCGTAGAAATATTCAAGAAATATCTCCCATGTCAATGGTATATTTCAAGCCTGTAGAATCAGTTCAGTGGTACGCCACCATCTGTCCACTTCTTTCTCCAGCATATACGTGGATAATAATGCTTTCATCTCAGTAGCACAACCCATCAGCTTAAATATTTTCTCCAAGCTCAGTATCTAGTCCTCCGCAGCTTGTACATCAAATCTTCCTTCAAATGATGGAGGACAATGCTTTCTAAATTGTGCTATTATATTTTGTTGGTGAGCAAAATCAGCCGCTGCACCTACTATTGGATTAACTGGCATTGCTTGGGGCTCAGGTTGTGGCTGTGGCCTTGGAGGCGGTTCTTGTACTCTTGCCTCCTGTGGCTGTCTCTGATTTGCTATGGTTCTTTGCAAATCCTCAATTAATCGTTGTTATTGATCCAAACGATCCATTATAACCTGTAAGGGATCAACTTGTTGTACACTCTCTTGTTGAGGAGTGATTTCTCGACTTTATCTTCTAGTGTAAGCCATTCTTATCTATAAAATAATTGAAATTATGAACATGTAGCAATATTACTGAGAGAACATATTTATATAAACATAGCATTTTATTCACATATCAAAACTTTGTACATGCTGTATTCAGAGTCATTCATACATCAGTCATATTCTTTTCACTATGCTATCTGTTCCGTCATATACATCACGCTATCTATGACTGCCTATACATATATACATGTCCATAGTTAAATACTCTATATCAAGCCAAAGAAGAACTAGGACTATCATGGACATGAGCTGACATTGAATCCTCTTGCGGGTCCTCTTCCGGATCCTCCTCAGACTCATCTTCTGAATCCTCAGCCAATACTTGTTCTTGCACTGGTTGTTGAACCTGATCCATGGAATGCGGTTGTGATCCTGTCGGGTCTGTCTCAGTCCTCTTCGTGTCAGCTAGCTCTAGTCTTAACCTTTCATGATGAATCAACTCTCTGACACAAGCATGTAGATTTTTAGGACAATACCGTCTAAGCTCCTCTTTTACTGTCAACCAGTAATTCTCATCCTCTGGTAATATAGTAAGTACTGTGTCTATCCATGCAGTATCAAGGAACTGTCGATCCTGTGTCTCCATATGATCATATGAATCTCTTACTGAATCCAAGAAAGTCAGAATAGGAGATTCCCAGAAAACTTGATGACTCTCAAGATATATCCTAGTAACTATGTCTACTACCTTGAATAACTCACTACTTGAGTTGGTAGGTCTATGGGAGGAGTCTGGCATATCATAACATTTTGAGACTGGCCTTTTCCCTTTGCCCTTATCTTTCTTATTCTTACTTTCCTCTTTCTCTTTCTTTTTCTTCTTCAAATCGGCCTCAACACAATACATTCTGATGCAATGTGTTAGGCATTAGGACTCTCTACCTTCTAGCTTAGCCTTAATCTCTGCCTAAAAATCATCATCAGGTATCTCTCTAAGTATATTATCAATTCATAGTTGTTCAGGATACCTGTTCCCCTGTCTTTCTAAATCATATTGGACTTGGGACAATCTAGTCATAAAGGATAGAACTCTATTAGGACCCTCTGAGTAAACCCCGTATGCCCTGGAGAACTTCCTCACGATCCTGTAGACTATCGTCTCTATATCCGGTGGTCTATTGTTAGGGGTGTTATCTGGATCCTCCAAAAAAGCTAACTCCCAGTCTACATCCTCATAAACCTCTACTCCCATCACGTGAGGAGGCTCCTCCATAGGTACCTCATAATCTTCATTATGTATGGGGTCTACAACTATTGGCTGTTCTAAAGATATTTCGTTAGAGCTAGTACTTTCTTCTCCAAAAGGTCCTGATGGTCCAGGAAATGGCTCAGACTGATAGTCAATCCCTGAGTTGTTTATGGATTCAGACATCTGACAAACCACAATAACAACTAGTTAATAGACTAACTTAAAAGGAAATAATAAATAAATATCACATTTATTTATTATAAGTTCCTTTACAACTATACTAATCTAGGGCTAGAACCTTATGCTCTGATACCAAAAATGTAACACCTCATACTTACACTCATTTCCCATGTATTAAACTATATTTAAGTCCATTATTACTTAATTAGAGACTTCATTACTTAAAACAATTTATTTCATTTCGGGTATCATTCCCTTGGTTAACTTCTTTTTACCCGGTAAATTTTGAAAATTTATAATTAAATCAAGAAAAATCATATTGATATGGTTCAAGTCTCTAAATATATCTTAAAAGATTCTATACATGGGAAAAATGTTGAACAGGGAAGTTACTTGGCCAACTTATACAGTAAGTTCGTTTTATATGCACTGTAGCAATGGTCATTTTTGAAAATTTCTGATTCTGACCATAATTTTGAAAATTCACCATAAATCATACACAATACCAAATTAAGTGATCTTTGCGTCTATAGAAAGCTACACATGTCTAGTTTTTATACATGTAAAACACTCAGACATTGAACATATCAAGGTAGGTACATTACTTTGAATTCCCAACCGTGTTCAGAAAGGTCTCTTACATTCTTTCAAACTTTCCAAAATACACACTAATATATACATAAATAGCCATAACTTGCCTTTATCTTACATGCTACTCCATAAGAACTTAGAGGAACATATTAACATGGAAGCAAAGCATGATCATATCCCATAAGGTTTTACATAACCTCTCATATAGTAGTATCAATCTAAGTATCATTATCTTGAATATTACTTTGCTTCTCCTTACCTTTCCTTTCTTAGGTAATCTTGCCATAACTTGAACCTAAAATTGGTTAGACATTTGGAGAGGGGTGAGATTCAAAGAATCTCAGTAGCAACTACCATCATGCACACATATCTTCATATATATTGCAAGTATTCATCTAAAAGCACATTAAGCATGCAATCAAATCATTTTAACATAACCATTTTATAAAAATTTGGGCAGCAATTCCCCTTGTATTTGGACATATCCAGGGTCACATTACCCTTCAAAAAATCCACACAACAATGCCAAATTATCACAAGACAACATTTCAAGCATTAAGCATATCATTCAAGCCAAGCAACATCAATGACAATACATAAGCATAGATAGGGGAGTTAACTACCTTTGAGCTTTCCACTGATCTCCAAACTTTGCAAACTCTTTCCTTGATCTTATAACACTCCTTTAGATCCTATAGCATCATAAAATAATGTCATTAACCACTAATTATCCAATTTCATTCACAAAGTGCTCACTTGAACTAAAATTTGCACTTTGTTATCCATCATGCATTCCTTGTACAACATACTTGTTCTAACCTATTTTGGACCCAAGGAATTTATTTTTGAGGTCAAAACTTGAAATTCCCTTCCTATAATGAACCCTAATTGGGCAGAAAATTATCATAAATTATAGAAAAATAACTAACCGATTAATTTATAATCCAATGACATTCTTGCATTTTATGACCTATATAACCCTTTTCATGGCTTAGTTTTTCCATACCTTCATTTTCTCTCTCTACTCTCTCTCTAGGTAGAAACTTTCAGCAAGAAAATAGAGGGAAAATAACCATTAAAATCCCTCAAAATTGCTAGGAAATACAAGAAAAGGGTTATAAGATAATACCTTAAAGTTTTATAACAAATCTTGTGATTTTCTCTTCTCCCTTTTGCTCTCTCTCTCTCTCACATCTTCCTAGCTTCCTTCTCCACTGAACCAGCGTCTTTTTTTCATGAGAAAGATGAAATGGTGTGTTTTATAATGATAATTATGTCATATAATAACTTAATTAACTTTTATATATATTTTCATTTACTTTTCTTTTAAAAAGCTTTTCCAATAATTTCCTTCATGTCCCATTCAGAAATCATACATTTTTCATCCCCTTTCTGGCCAAAAATTGCCTCAATAATATTTATGGACTAAAATACCCTTTACCGATTAAATTTACCCGTACCGATTGGGTATTTTTGCCAAAATTGTCATTAAATTGCTACAGGATTATCCAACCATTACTTTTAGTCCAAAATCATTATCTAGACCTAAAATATATTTTAGTAAGATCCAATCATTGTCCTTAGATCAATACTGCCTTTTTCTGTAGTCTAAACTGATTTTTATCAGGTAAAATATTAATATTAAATCCTAATCACCAAATAAATATGATTTTGACCTTAATAAATTACATACCATATTTCTATGGGTCTAACTCATTGAGAGCTTCATTTGACTATAATTTTTCATATTTACAAAAATAACCTTGACCCGAGTCTAATTTATAATTTTTAAAATTTTCAGGTCATCAGGTGTAATTTATCCCAAAATTCATAAACTTTTCTTCCACCCTCCCTGCGTCCACCGACTTAAATTTTTTATTATTATATGTTTTTTTCTTTTTCCTTTCTTCTTTTTTTTTTCTTACAGGGGTAAAATTATCATTTTTTTCCTTTCAACTAAGATAATTAATCTCTTTGTCCTATTTCATGCCAAATGATGTACACCTATTTTTGCAAATTCTTTATAGATTTCAAAATATTAAGCTTTGAATATCTATAAAAATTTCAGGATGATATAAAAGGTACACAATGAATTGATGTCACTTGCTGGCCAAGACATCAATACTATAAATACCCCTCCTATTTCTTCATTTCAGCACATCATCAGTTGAGAGTGAGAGTTGGGAGTAAGTGAGAGAAAGAGGGAGTCGAGGGAGAGAAAGAGAGTGCGACTGAAAGAGAAGGAAAAGGAATGAAGGCTAGTTTCAAGTAAGATACTTAAAAAAATTCAAGAGGAAGACAAGCTACTTAGCTCAGGATACTTTTCGGTGGAGGTAGTATATTATTTATTTCATGCATTTTCTGTGAATTAATTATGGATGTTATGTGATATTATTGGATGAGTTGTTTCAGTATAAATGTTTTGAAATGCTATAGATGTCTAGTCTTAAGATGAAACTATGTTGAGATTTGTATAGATGCATGAAATATGAGTTATTTGATTGTTTGCATAACTACCTGATTATGAGCATGATTTGTATGAATGAATATATATACTACTGAGATTTCCCCAAATCTCACACCAAATGACTAACAATGTTAGGGCCAAGCACAAGCAAAGGCAAAGGCAAGAAGGTTGTTAAGTAAGAGAAAGCAGGCTGGAAAATATTATTTTATATTAGAATAAATGTATTGAATTATGCTGATATGTTCTGGAACAATAGTCAGATAATTACAGTATGATTGGCTTGATTTTTAAAGTAAACTTTTAGTTAAGTTATTGTCTTTTGAGCCACCTAATTTTGAAAAGTTTAAAAGTTTAATTGTTCTAGGTTATTAATTATTTCCATTAAATATATAAAATATGATTAAAATCCTAGTAAGTTAAGGTGTTATATTTTTTGTATCAGAGCAAAGATCTGGGTAAATCTTTGCAATGAGAGGGAAAAGTAATCCTTAGTTAGAGTTTTTCCCTTAAATATAAGATATATTTCCTTTGAGAAATTTGGCCTAAGACTGTTTCAGTGGCTTATGAGATTAGTTTTAAGGATAGCTTATGATAGTTATTGGATTTGTTGATGATATTTTGCAAAGTGTATTTTCCTTAGGTCTTGAATCTTTTCAGAGTTAGATCGTAGTTAGATCCTGTTAGTAAAGAGATGACGTAGGTTCACAGAGGATCTTAGTAGGGCTTAGAGATTGCAGCAGATCTCATGGTCGCAGTAGACCAATTGTGAGGTTATAGTGGACCTCTGAAGAGTATGGGATGATGAGAAAGATTGATAAGCCCAACGGTTATAATAGTTCTCTGAAAGAGGATGGCCTAGGATAATTTTAGAAAAATATGAAACCTCATTAATCAGTCGTTAGTATGAATGTTTACCTAAAACTTTTCTCTAATGTCAAGCCATTGGCTAGACTATAGCTTAGAGACATGATGGTAGGTTGCTAATGAGTATAAAAGCAGGTATCCTACCTAGAAAATGAGATCAATGGTAAGATATTTTCAATAATGAATGTAAGAGGCTAGTAAGAAATAAATGATAGTTATGAAAAGAGTCAATATGAGAAACTAATGTATAAAAGAAGATAATTTAGAAAAAAAAAAAAGATGAGTATTACCCAAGTGCAGGAATTTGGCATGAGCCTAATCAAGATCATATAAGAAAAGACATAAAATCTAACAAGATTTTCAGTAATAACAGCCATATAGTAGTCACTAAATGAAAGTATTGTTTGAATCCAGAAAGCGACTCATAGTACTAGTCCCTTCAAGTATAGTCCTGCTAAGAGTAAGAAATCACACCTCTAGGGAAGAGATAGGTCAGCTCATGAGTTATAATAAGCAAGTTTGGGCTAACTGTACTATTTGGATTAAGTAGGTATCTTTTTCCAACTAAACCAAGGACTCCAAATCCAAAGGATTGTTAAAGCTATGCACAATAAATATCATGATGGATTTGGGAAGATATATTCAATTCTAGATTTCCTTGGTACAGTACTAGAAGTCAAAGAGATGCTTAGAAGGGCATTATGATTTTAAACTCCCTGCAAGTGAATGGATTGAGCTAGTACTTGATGACATATCGAGTCAAGAGTTCTGGAGCCATATCAAGAAGTTTCCCTCAAGGTTGGGTGTTTCACACTCTAAAAGATTGTGTCATTGCCTAAACGCTCCAAGTAGAATGCTATCATGAAAAAATGTTGAGATAGTAGAAGTCTCTGATGAGGATCTAGAGGAAGATCCAATAGAGATAACAAAATGGCAATGCTAAGTCTAACAATAGTACTTGAGCTTTATAAGCCACTATCATGACAATAAACATGAATGAAGTATAGTAGTGTATATACTGCAAGATGTTGACTTAAGAATAGTAAAATAAAAAGACCAAGGGTCAAGATATGATAATAAGTTCTTACCAGTAATGGCATAATGAAGTAGTAATTAATGTAATTACGGAGTCAAGTTGTTATTAATCACAATTATTAATTGCAAAATAAGAGTCATTAAGATACAAAGAGGTGCTCAGCAAAGGTTGACAATACAAGCAGATACCTTTAAAATGACTCCGGTGACAGTAAATGAATGTACTCTTAGTTTAGATCCCTTGCAAGTGATCCTTTATCATCTAGATTAACAGTAGAGGATTATTGAGTAACTACAAGAGATAGTTAATCCAAGACAATAAGGGAAAAGCTAGAACCCTTAAGGTTTCTGCCTATACTACAACAACCTCAAGTAAATTAGTAGGTTCTACAGGATAAGCTGGAAGGCAATCAGATGAGTTCACTAACCATCAACATGTGATTGCACATTTTAGAAAGTATTAGCTTCCATCCATTAATGCTAAGTTGGATGTGCAAGTTGCCAAAAAGTAGATTGTGAGCCCTGAAAAGATTTCCAAGATAATGGGCTACACATCGAAAATGGAAGCCTAATGCTAAAAGAGGCTGACCAATGGTGGCAGAACACAGAATAAGTTGATCAGATAAAGGGCACTCTATTGGCTGGGGAAGTATTATAAAAATAATTTTATGAAAAGTATTTTCCCTAGTTTGTAAGAGAAAGTGAAATTATAAGGATCCGCTAAGATGTGAATGAGTCAGTCATTGAATATGTAGCAAGGTACAATCAATTGGCTTGATACCCAATCTTCCTTCAATAGTATGTTGATAAGTGAAGGAGGATAAAGAAGCTGGAAAAGGGCTTGAAGCTAGCCATAAGATAAGAGTTATCTCGATACAGCTTTAGACTTTTAGTTCAGTAATTGAAGTGAACCGAATTACTAAAAAATAGTCTGAGTCACAAGTATGTACTCCAGTACCTCCGATCAATATGATAAGAAGCCATGGAATAGCATGGGATTCGAGAAGCAAGGCAATAAGCACAGAGGAGACAATTGAGTAAGCCAGGTCTTTTTTTTAAGAATGCGAAAAGGCTCATTGCAAAAGGCTACGCTTAGCAATGAAAAATATGTGCTTCAAGTATAAAGAGTTGGGATATTATGCATGTGACAGTACTATAGAGGTAGCCAACTCTAAACCATACATATAGGATAAGGTCTTTGTGCTTATCTCAGTATAAGGCCTGTAAGTCACTTGACCTTAGTAAAGGTATGATTTAGGTGCAAGCCAAATCCTGTAGCTATACTAAGAAGTTAGGTTTGGAACCTAATGTTGTATAAGTTATATGAGTATGTCTTGATGAGAAACAAGGCTATAATCTCCATTTTCTATCTAAAGAAGCACTGTAGCAATACAGCAAAAAAAAAAAGATGTATGCCTCTTCCTAGTAGTAATGTGAGCATTGGCATGAATTAGGTTTTTACAGATAATCTCCTTCCAGATTGTAAGAACAAGATGATCATGTTGCCTACCCCTTGAAAATGTTCCATGTGTTGAGATTAAGTTAAATGTTATTTTGGATAGCTCAAGCTGAGAAATGCTTGAAAGAGGATGTAAAGAATAGACATGAAAGTTTGATAAGGATTCAATGCCTCTATAATGAAAAGTTAGTAATGGATTTGTGATGTTTAAGACATGAGGTATAAATCTAAGGTATAAAGTATTAGCCTAAGGTGAAAATAGTAGCAAGCACTTAGAGAACCATGAGACCTTGAGATAGTGGATTGCTAAGCTTAGTTTGAAATTTAGCAAAAAGAAAGTTCTTGGCCAAAAGATCTCGTAATGAATGAAATCTTCCATTAGTTGCCAAGGAGATGAAAAAGGGAGGTAGCTCTTGGGAAGAAGCTCAATTGAGCAAAGAGATGAAATCCTCCATATGATAAAAGCAGCCGAGGCAAGGCAGATGGGAGGTAGCTCTTGGAGAGAAGCCCAATTGAGGAAGAGATGAAATCCTCCATCAGATGAGTTACTAAGGCAAAGTAATGGAAAGTGGCTCTTGGGGTGATGCCCAATTGAGTAAGAATGAGTAATGGTGAAAGGTCGAGACTAGATCCTAACTAGGCTAGCAAGAGACTTTCGAAAGGTAGAAAAGTTTTCCTTAAATTGCTTGACTACTGATTGACCTTAGCTGAATAGCTAAGAAAAGTTATGTATGAAAACAGACATAGTAGAAATGTTGAAGAGCAAAGAGTAAATAACCAGTGCCTTAATATTATTTAGACCCCGACTCACAAAGAACCAAACGATCTTAAAGGATATGACAGGATGGGTAGAGTACAAGGTTCAGGGGTATGTCTATACATAAAGGCATAGTGGTAAGATGAATCTTTAAACTAGTAAAGACTAAAGTAAAAAGAAGTAATATGAGTATTGGGATTGAATGTCCTAGAGTTAAAAGCAATAAGTTACCTATATATCACATAGATGAGTTATGGCTTAAAGGAAGCCCAAATGCCACATTCTCTAAGTCCAAGAATGGCAAGAGTGCAACAGAACCCATCAACACTTTACAGTTAAGCGTTCACTGGTGAGAGAAATTTTATGATGAGTGACCTACTAGGAAGTATGAAAAGATGCAAAAGGTAAGAAAGATGTGCTGATAGTTAAAAATTGGGCATTATGAATGAAGATAATACCAATTAGTCATACTAAGACACCTGTTAGGCTACATGAATAAAAGTATGAGCAATTTATTGTGATTCTCTGGGATGATGTGTTAAAAGTACTCTAAATATAGAGGAGCATGGAAGACAACTGAGAATTTTTGAAATGTAATTAAAGAAAAAGCTTACTAAACTTAGTAGATGGAAGCTGGGCTCCAAGAAGTACGGTTAGTAGGTTACAGAATCTCCCATATGAATCGCAGTAGATCCTAGTAAAGCAAGTAAAGTTATGAAATGAGAGAGACCGAACACTATAATAGAGACGAAAGGTCTATGAATTTAGTAAGAAGTTCTGAAAAATTTCTCTCAAGTTGTCTTACCGCTTAGTTAGAAGAGAAAGCTTTTGTGGGAAATAGATTATGAAATGAGTTTTTACGAGCTAAAGAAGTTAAACCTCCTTCCCTGAGATAATTAATCATGATCCAATAATGACCTCAAGGGTCTATAATGATGAAAGTAAGTGTTGGATCAGGGTACGAGTAATGTAACAGGGTTGAGTGGTAGGTAATAGCCAAAGTTTTATATGATAATTTTTATGAAAAGCCTGTTTCCACTTATAGCAGCGGTAAGTAATACTCTCAAGAAATAGAGTAACTAAAAGTTGTTATAGCTAGTATAAGTTATCTATGGTATTACCATATAAATGTTTGAAATCACAATATCCTCCAGTAATTATGAGAGAAGAGAAAAGTTGAACTTGAGGCACAGAAAGTAGAATAAAAAGAAAGATGCGATAACTTTGTAAGTGTCATCTAAACGCTGATGAGATGAGCTTATACCTTAGTAAAAAGATTATTCATGTAGATAGCCTAAAGTTATGAAAGAAGAGAAATGAATGATGTCTGGTGCCAATAAAGAGAGTATAGTATGAACAAGATAAGATAAAGTTATGGAAGTAAGAATGAGGATGTTATGAATAGAAATTTCCTATACCCCTAAAGTAAAGATAGTTTATAATGTCCTCATAATTCCCAGTTCAAAAAGTATGAACCAAACCTTTCAAATGCCATAAATAAGTAAGATACTAGAGTAAAATATTGACTAATAAGTCAAATAAGTAAGAAGTAAAAGTATTTCTCTGGTAAAAAAAATGGTATGGAAAATTGGGAAATAAAAGATATTAAGGTATGTTTTAAATTTCGAGGACGAAATTTTGTTTAAGGGGGATAGAATGTAACATCCATAAATTTCCATATATGATTTTTAATATGGTTCATGTTTAGAATATGAGGAATGAAGATATATAATGAATTATGATTTCAATAAGTTACATTGAATTCTGATGAGCATACACTGAATGGAGGTATATAATAAATATTGATTTCAATAAGTTACATTGAATTCTAATGAGCATACACTGAATAAAGATATATAATGAATAGTGATTTCAATAAGTTATATTAAATTCTAATGAACATACACTGAATGAATATATATAATGAATAGTGGTTTCAATGAGTTACGTTGAATTCTGATGAGTATACACTGAATGAAGATATACAATAAATAGTGGTTTCAATGAGTTACATTGAATTCTTATGAGTATACATTGAATGAAGATATACAATGAATAGTGGTTTCAATGAGTTACATTGAATTCTGATTAGTATACACTGAATGAATGTATACAATAAATTTTGGTTTCAATAAGTTACATTGAATTATGATGAGCATATATTGAATAAAGGTACACAATAAATTGATGTCACTTGCTGGCCAAGACATCAACACTATTAATACCCCTCATATTTCTTCATTTCAGCACATCACCAGTTGAGAGTGAGAGTTGGGAGTAAGTGAGAGAAAGAGGGAGCCGAGGGAGAGAAAGAGAGTGTGACTGAAAGAGAAGGAAAATGAATGAAGGCTAGTTTCAAGTAAGATACTTAAAAAAATTCAAGAAGGAAGACAAGCTACTTAGCTCAGGATACTTTTCGGTGGAGGTAGTATATTATTTATTTCATGCATTTTCTATGAATTAATTATGGATGTTATGTGATATTATTGGATGAGTTTTTTCAATATAAATGTTTTGAAATGTTATGGCTGTCTAGTATTAAGATGAAACTCTGTTGAGATTTTTATAGATGCATGAAATATGAGTTATTTGGTTATTTGCATAACTACCTGATTATGAGCATGATTTGTATGAATGGATATATATACTACTGAGATTTCCCCAAATCTCACACCAAATGACTAACAATGTTAGGGTCAAGCACAAGCAAAAGCAAAGGCAAAGGCAAGGAGGTGGTTAAGTAAGAGAAAGCAGGTTGGAAGATATTATTTTATATTAGAATAAATATATTGAATTATGCTGATATGTTCTGGAACAATAGTCAGATAATTACAGTATGATTGGCTTGATTTTTAAAGTAAACTTTTAGTTAAGTTATTGTCTTTTGAGCAACCTAATTTTGAAAAGTTTAAAAGTTTAATTGTTCTAGGTTTTTAATTATTTCCGTTAAATATATAAAATATGATTAAAATCCTAGTAAGTTAAAGTGTTACACCATTTGGATCAGAGGAAAACAGGAGGAAGAGAAAAATTTGGAGGAGAAAACAAGAAAGAATTTAGACATCTTCTTATCTAGATTCTTTCTTATTTTTTTTTATAGTATTCCCCTTCCTCTATTTTCTCCATATTCCAAACAAAATTTTAAAAACATTTTTTGTATTCATACGATTTCAAACCCAAGATATCATACTTAAGTAATTTTGGTCCCTTTCACCATAACCAACACCCTTATTTTCAATTCTATTTTAAATACTCAACAAAATAAAACAGAATGCTTAAGAAAGAAAGGTCGAAAAATTATGACAAATTTTTTTAAAAAAATTCCACTAAAAAAGACAAAGAAGAACCACCAAACCGTCGCATCCAAAAACCACGGTTTTGACCAAAGCGCATGGAAGGGTGAGTGGGAGTTCCCAGCATTGACAAGCTGCGTGTGTGTGTGTTTTTCTTTTTCTTCTGTTCTTTTCTTTTCTTCGCTTTAGCATTAATAGGATTTAGCTTTCCTTTTCTTTTCATTCACTTCCTTTTCACTTTTTGTTTGGACCATTAAATTAAATTTGGATGAGTATGATTCAATGCTTTATAAAATTATTATTAAAATATTAAAATAAATGAATAAATCCAAACTGTAAAAAATTTTATTTAAACAGTTCAGAACTGCACCGGAGAAATTGTGGAAAAAAAATATTTTGTACAATATTAAATCAAAATCATCCAAATTAAATCCAATGGTCCAAATAAGAAATGAAGGGGAAGTTAATGAAAAGGAAAGTTGAGTAAAGTCAAATCCACATTAACAAAGTGTGTTAGGCCTTTCTAGAGAAAAAAGATTGTTTATTTTCTTTAAAAAAAATTATAGGAGTATTACCCCCGCACAAAAATATTTGATGAAAATATAAAATAAATATGAAATATAAAAGTATAAAAAGTTGCATTGCTCATAAATTTTAAACAATTTTAAAAAAAGTTCTAAACAATGTGAGTTCCATATAAATTCATAGAGCCCACTCTAATTCTTTATATATGGGAAAAATTTCAAGTAAATATTTTGAAAAACTTAATGTGAATTAGTTGAAAATTTATATGCATGAGTTGTTTATAATTACCATTTTAGAAATATATTTTCTCCATTGTATATCTATCTTGAAATTTTTCCTATATATAAATTATATGAAATGGTATTGTTGACAAGTGGTTGTGAATACTCCCTCCTTAAGTTGCATGCCATTTTTTTTATAATAATACGTAAATATAGAATAACTTTCTTATCTATAAATGGAGTTTATACTTTGTTGAAATTAGAATTGTAAATTTTAGATGTGATTGTGGGAAATTTGTAAATATTGTTATCGTGCTTGTCATTCTGGGACCCAATTCACCAAAAATTTTATTTATTAAAAAAAGAATTATAAATTTTACTATTCAAGATATTTAATGGTCTTGTTTCTTTAACTCATTGCTTTGTTTTCTTTTTAATTTTATTCACCTCCCAGGTGCAATCTCTAATATATCATATTTATTTTTCAATCTAATAAAATAACTTAAATAATAAAATTGGAGAAAAATCACCATATTTTATCCGATACATAACTAGTTTACTATTAATGATTAGATTATCCTTACTCGAAATATGATGGTTCACATAGATTAATTATTGATTAATAAGTAGGTCAGAATTTGAAAGATAGTAGATATATTATCATGCATTAATTAAGCAATTTTATATTTAATTAACAATGCAAATTAATATTTATATATTTAAAAATAATAAATAAAAACAAAAAAGTACTTAATCTCTTTAAAAAGTGAACATAAATTAAACTGAATTAAATCAAAGTATCAAATTAATTATGACTCATATAAAAATTAGTTTGTAAAACAAATTCATTTAATTTTATTTCATTTAATTTATCTTTTATGATGTTGATAAATATTTTTATAGTTTAGATTGTAAATTTAGGGGAAATTAAACATTTGGTCCTTCAACTTTCACTCAGTTTGTAATTCAATCCATGAACTATAATTTTTATAAATAAATCCTTGAAGTTTGCCTCCATTAGAACGTCGAACCCCAGACTATTTAATTGTTAGAATGGTCGTCCTAGGGCATGACAGTTGGTCTAATGTCATTTAAAATACGTTAAATTGGCTGACAAATTTATGATCTGGATGTCATACAGTGACAGACACACATTGCTATTAGGGGCCCTAGCCCCCTCACGTTTTTTTTTTGGACTTATAAATGATAAACCAAATATAAACATATATTAATAATAACTTGACCCCTCCCAAAAATTGAACTCAGAACCAAAGAAAAAATTTAACAGCGTTGAAATAACTCATGTTAAAGCTTCATTTCATTCTGCTTTATCATTGTAGATTTATATATATATTATATAAAAGTCATTACAAGGATCCCATTTGAAACGGAACCACAATAATACATTAAAAATTATATGATGTATCTATTAATTAATTATATGATACATTATTAGTATTGGTTATTTACATACAAGTATCACATAAAATTTTTATACTAATATTTATTATTGATATAAATAATTTTTAAGTACAAATAAAGTTATAATTATTAATAAAATTTTAAAAATAAAAATCATACATAAAATAATAAAAATATATTATTTTTTTAAATTGGCCTCCTAGCTCATTCATTCTACGTCCGCCCCTGATGCCATATGTACAAATAAGTTGTTGACAAAGTAAAAAAATTCTTTATTAGTTTAAATTATATATATATATATATATGCTTGTATTATTGACGACTGTTGCTATGAAAATTAATTATTAAAGGACTTCTACCTCTTTGTAATATTGATGCTTAAACATGGTCAAAGAAGAAAAGCAACATAAATTGTGAAAAGGCAAGTATATTCCCTATATTCTAAAAGTTGCGAGCATTTCCGTTGCAGGGAGTAAAAGCCTGTGGTGTTCATTTGTCAAAGCTTGCTCTCTATTGGTAGAATATGTATTTTTTGTCCAAGTTATTTAACACTATATTTTAAAAGATTGAATCTTAATATTATTTATACTGAAATTAATTTATATATATTAATTATTAATTGAATCTAGAATCCGCACCCAAAGAAAGGTTTCAGCGCCACCATGGAGAAGGTTGAAACTTGAAATAAAGATGTTATTTTAAAATCAATTCAATTATTTAAATAATATTAGAATTAGAATTTAATATTGGTTTGTTACAGGTCAAAAATATCTATCATATATAAGTTAAATGTTTGGATCCAATATCATGTTCATATTTATATGAAAAAACTTTTCCCTCATCTCTTTTAAATTTTCCCTTTCTCTGCAGATTCTTGAGAACATCTTTCCAAACATGAATTCAACTCATCCTCATCGGCTTGGCTTCTCCTCTACCCTAACTTTTATGATTCTCCCTCGACAGCTTGCGGTGATTAATCGAACACCACCCACATCATTTTCTTCTTCTCCCTAATCCCTTGTATCTTCTCCTGTATGGCATCCTAATAAATAATATTTTTGCTTTGTCAACAAGTTGCTTTGCACAAATGGTATCTAGATCATAAAACTGTTAGCCAAATCAGCCTTCCTTAAATGACATTAGGCCAGCTGTCATGCCCAAGGATGAAAATTCTAGCAGTTAAATAGTATCGGGATCAACGTTTTAACGGAGGCAAAGTTTACGGAATTATTTAAAAAAAAACTATAGTTGAGGGATTGAATTATAAAATGAGTAAAAGTTAAGGGTCAAATGTTTAATGTTTACTAAATTTAAATGTAAGTGGGAGCAATGATTGCTCCGATGAATAGGATTACATAGAATACAGATCTTATTTTACTACATGAATTATTATTATTATTAAAATATTAGACTTTTAATAATATTTTTTAAGAGTTTAATTTACTTTTAAAATTTTTAAACTCTAAACTTCTAGCAGAAGTTCATCTCACCCTAATTTTTTTGGAATAAGTCGAAGTTGAGAAGAATTTTTATTTATTAAGAAAGTATTTAGTGCTTAAAAAAGATCATTTTTAATCAATAAATTAAAAATTGGTTCCTTGTCCGGTTCGTTAATAGATGCAGACTGGTGGTTTCCAAAATCAGTACGAACTGGTAAAAATCAGTTGAACCAATAAAAAACTAGTACAAAACCGATTTGAACAGGTACTGGCTTTTTTTTATAATTTTTTTATTTTTTAAATATTTTTTAAAAATAAAAAATATTATTTTTAATATTAAACAGTATTATTTTTTATATAAATTTTTCTTTCTATATTAAAATATGTTATAAATATCATTATGATACATAATTATTAATAATAATAAATTTACTTAATAAATAATATAAAAATAAAATATTAATTGATTATTTTGAATTTAAAATATAATTATAGATAAATATTAACTTGTTTATATTTTAATATTAGGTTATAAAACTTATTAATAATATCTTTAATTTTCTATATATTATTAAATTTATTTTTTATCCTAGAATAAATATTAATTTTATGATTGTAGATAAATATATTTTTTATTTTTTATCTATATTATTTAAAATATATTAATTTATTCATAACTGGTCCGATCTCGGTCCAACCACTAAATCTTAAACCATTGCCTCATTAAGCTCAATGGCTAATTCAATTTTTAATACCTTAGTTTTTATTATGAAAATTCAATATCTATTATATTTTATTATTTAATGATATTTATATTTTTATTCTTTTTTATTAGACGATAAAAATATTTTTTTTGTGAGAAACGTGACGTGACATGTGCGTCATCAGCTTACCGGTGACTCTTAGATCACACAAACAAGATGAATTCGATCTCATGATAAATTAAATGATGTTGATAAATATTAAAAATATTTTTAAAATACCAATTGATCGTTAAAAAAATCATGTTATGTACAGTGTGTTTTTAAAACAAATATACAGTGTGTTTTTATATTAATTTTTTCTTTTATTATTTTGTTTCTCATTTTCTGATAGGGAAAAATTTTTTCTTTGATATTTTGCTATGAAAGAAAATTCTTTCACTTGTATAAGTGAAATTACCTAATTAAGATAATATAGAAAAAAATCATTTCTTGATTGACTCTTTTATTTTCAAATCCGAGAAATCCAGTCAAAGTAACAATTAATGAAGGAAAATAGACTTCCATAATTGGAGACCATGGTAGGAACTACGAACACTTTTAAATGTCCCGTTTGAAATCTGAGCATAGTTGAAACTCTTGTATTAGTAATTGCATCTCTAGAATATTTTAAGTGAATATTTCCTCGTTGAACAAAATTTGAAAATTTAAACTTATCAATTGTTTAAATTGCACTATTTTCCAAATTGATCAGGTTGTCTTGTATAATAAGTAAAATTAAATGTTGAGCCTTATGAGTAGGAAAAAAAACATCGTTAAAAAATTTTTACACCTATGTGTTTTAACTCAAATTGTTTTGAATAACTTGGGGTTCAACATGATTTTTCCTTTACAATCAATTGGTACATTAAAGAAATATAACTATATAATATACTTGTTGGGAGAGTTTTATAGCTCTTGTGATTCTACCCAACTTGACTAGAATTAGCCATAACCTAACATAATTATCAGATATTCGATGCTTCAATCCAATATATACATATAACTATAAAAACAAAAACAATAGGTAGAACTACGTGGAGTAGATGAGAAGGTTAGGAGGTCACCATTGATTTATTAGTTGGATTCTCTTGTATTCGCACAAAAACAAAATGTACATTATGCATTTGTAAAGAAATTAAAAAAGAACACAAAAACGTGAGAATGTGATGTTGGCTTTCCAAACCTTAAGTTCCTCCATTATCACAATCTATTGTCATCAAAACCAGATCAGATTGATTGGTTTGATCGGTCAAACTGGAAACTGGTGCCAGGTCTGATTCGGTCATACTACACAACCGGCACTGATCAGAACTAGTCAAAAACCGATGAAACCAGTCTTGAACCGGTAGAACCGATCCTGAATCGGTTTGAATTAGTTCTATGTTATTTTATCTTCAAATTTTTTTAAAATTTTTTTAAGATAAAATAACATTATTTTTAGTACAAAATATATTTTCTTTATATATTATAATATTATATAAGCATTATTATGATATATAAATTTTAAAAATTATAAATTTTCTTTATAAATAATAAATAATAGATTATTAATTTATTATTTTGAACTCAAAATATAATTATAGATGAATATTAACTTATTTAAATTAAAATATTGAGTTATGAAACTTATTAATATTTTGTTTTTGGTGAATAATAGATTGATAATTCAATATTATTTAGTTTGAGACTTTAATTAAGTTATAAAATTTGTTTAAACTTATATTATTTATTTTAAATATATTATTTTAATCACTACCGGTCCGACCTTGGTTTGACCTACGTTTAACTATTGAACCTTGAACCAGTAACTTATCCAGTTCAATGTCTAATTCAGTTCTGACAACATTGTCACAACCACAATATGCCAGATGGGCAAGCGAAGCATGATTGAATATTTTAAACATTTTTCTAGAACGATGATAATGAGAAGGAAGCCTGCCAAAAGAAGCGACAAGTAGACGAACTTATAGAAATTTCTAAAATCATTTTGTAGCTGAACCCCCTTGTGGTGCCTTATGACGGGAAGAAATGCAAAGGAAGTGGCCGTAGGGAGCCAAGCCATGAGCAAAAGAAGAGACTTGGAGTCATTCCCATAGAAGGCGTAGGATAATTGAGTTATAATCGCTGCACTTAGGACCAAGTAGCCGATCAACATTTTGGTGACAATGTCGCGGGAGTCAAGGAAGTTTTTGATGGAGGTGATGATGACACTGGTGTTGGTGGAGCAGTGGAAGTTAGCGCCAATGAAGACAAAGAAGGCCATAAGGGGGACGCTGGGCGGTTGGGGGAGCTTATGGTTGATGGTGAGCCAGATCATGAAGTAGCTAAAGAAGTTGAGGAGGGCTCTAATGGAGACGACGATGAAGGGTGAGGTGACCTTATTGAGGAGGCTAGAGAGGATGTCAATGTTGGAGCTGAGGTCCTTGAAGAAGGAGAGGAGGTTGAGAGTGGATTGGTCGTAGTCGAGGACGGACTTGATGTCACGAGAGTAGAGGGAAAATATGTAAGTTGCGCTGGAGATTGGCATGAGGAGGAAGGAGGAAAAGATCATGAACCACTGGCCAGTGAGGAGATGAATGGTGAAGGCCGTTGCCGGTTGGAGCCATGAGGTATGTGGTCCTGAGGAGACTACCATGTTTGTGTCAGTCCGTTACATGGTATTTAAAACCAAACTGGACTGGCCGGTTCAATCAGTTGGACAGGAATCGGTGCTTGGTCCGGTCCAATAAAGAGGATGAACCGGAGTAGATGTAAACCGGTGTAGAATCGGATAAACCGGTTTTAAACTAGACAAAATCGGCAAAATCGGTGGTCAATAAGGTTAACCTGATAAAAAAAAAAAGATTGAAAAAGAAAATAGAAGATGAAAGTGGTGAGAAGCAAACATGGCACCAGAAAAAGAAAATGATGAGATGAAGAAAGTAGAAGATGAAAAAGCTAAAAATAAAAATTGAAGAATTGCAGATGAAAGAGAAGAAATGAGAAGAAGAAGCAAGAAAAAAGAAGATTGAAGAAGATCTCTGAGAAGCAAACATGGTGCTGGAAAAAAGAAAAGGATGAGATGAAGAAAGTAGAAGATGGAAAAGGCAAAAAAATAAAAATTGAAGAATCACGGATGAAAGAGAAGAAATGAGCAGAAGAAGCAAGAAAAATAAGAAGGAGATGACAATGAACAAGAAAAGGAAAGAAGGGAAAGCTATGGACGAAGAAATGAGAAGAGAAGGGAAAAAAGTTGATAGATGAAAAAAGAAAAAGAAGACAAAAAAAAGGAAGAAAAAGATGGGACTTGCCTTTTGCAAGTTGAACTTTGCAATTGCCAGCTAGCTTGTTGTGTCACGATCAGAGAAGAGTAGAGTGAAGGGCATAGGCTAAAAGCAAGTTGCTACCCTTGTACTACCTTGGACTTTGGACTCCTCCCTTGACTTGTCAATGTCTTATGTTATCATTTTATTTTTTATTTTTTAAGAGAAACCGTCTCACACTTTTCTATATTTAATTTTGTTGTTAAATAAGCCACTTAAAACACACATGCATAATTGTGGGAAGCCATAATCTTTATTATTAAATTTATTTTTTATTTTAAATTAAATATTAATTTTATGAATATGAATAAATATTTTTTATTTATATTATTTAAAATATATTAATTTATTCATAACCTGTTTAACCATAATCCAATCATTGAATTTTGAACCATTATCTCATCTAATTTAATGACCAATCCAATTTTCCCTTTATCGTGGTGAACAAAGTTTAGGAAGAGATCGATCAAAGAGCCACACACACACACACACCAATGTATGTGGTGTTGTGCATGTGACCTGTCAAGCTTCTTGTTCTATATGCAAATATATAGAGACCCCAAAAGTGGATAAAAAGTCCATGTAGGTACGGTACACGTATAAATTATTCTCATATTTTACATTTGATTTAACTAGTTGAATTTTATTACTTTTTTTAATTTTTAATTTAAATTTCTTTTCAAAAAATTAGTTAGAGACTAGATCATTGAACACATGAGAAGAGTGAAAAGGGGTTTGAGCAGAGATCAAGTTTAAACTCTCACATGATGTATAAAAAAAAAAGAAATTAAACCATTGTAGGTCGGTTTTATTATATTCTTTTAAATTAAAAAAATAAAATATCATAATAATTTTAAATTGAGCATAATAAATTCGCAGAAAAAGTACAAACGTTGCCTATAAATATATAATCCAAATTCATACCTTAAATTTCCTTGATAGTAATATTATCAGCAAAAACTTAGTTATCCTTAAATTATCTTTTTAACTATATTTTTCTATTTATTTCAAGATATATATTGGAGTTAGATCTTTAACTGGTCCAAGTTTGGATCCTTTGTAATGGTTCCATAATATTCTGGAAGAGAAGATGATGCAAAAAAAAGGTAATGAATATTAGGAATTGAAGGGATAATAACAAAAGTAAGATATGAGACATCAAATATGAGAATATAAGATTTATATGTGGTCATACCCAAAAAAAAAAGATCTTATACAAGAAAAAGTTTGGCATGTAGCACCTAAAGAGAAAAAAATGGTAAAAATTTTGATTAAAGTAGGGTGGACATATACAACAACTATTGCTAACTGTATTAATAAAAAAATTGATCAAATAGTTGTTAACCTTTTAAAAATATAAAGAAAAATCAAGAAAGGAACTTAAGGAATTTATAAACGAAAATGAAACCAAGCTCAAGTTGTTGGGAGCCATTTTTTTTTTTTTAAATCTATATATAAAAAATTTTATAATTTAACTTTTTATTTTTAATATTAATTTTCAATATCGAACAATATTAGTAACACATTATTGTGGTTCCTCATTTCTCCTCAAAGATACAAAAATTATGAGATAAAGCTTGAGAGCACACAAATTATAATGACTTTTCCTTTTTCAAACACACAACACCTGAGCACAGAAAAACTTGTATTAACAAAGCATGAAGTTGAACTCAATGAAAATGGAAGGGAGAACTATATTGCCAAATCCAACAAATAAACTAAGCTAAGAAATAACCTACAAATACAAATAGGAAACTAATGAATCTAACTTAAATAACAAATATGGGCCTTCTGAAACTCATTTAGGGTTTCCAAAATTGGCCTCTAACTTGCTCTTTACGTTTTCTAGTAATCTTGGGCCTTTTGAACATCCATTTGGGCTAAAATTACTGAGATGAAGACTCCATTTGACTCCTTCAAATGCGTAGTAGTGTATTGGGCCATCAATACAGTAAAATGAGCTTCAATTACCTTTTGCAACCTCAAGTTTTCCCATTGTTAATAGACCTTCCAATACTAAGTCCGTCTCCACTTGGGCCGGATTACGTGCATTGACATAATCACCCTCCTGGTTCTTATTAACATGGTCGAAGTCATTCGGAGTGACAAAATTGCCCTCTTGGTTCATACCAATTTAACTGTTGGTTAGGAGATATTTTTGATACTAAATAATAATAATAATAATAATAATAATAATAATAATAATATAGAACAATATATGTCAAAAGACCATTTTGTTTTTATCAGTTTTCAGTTTTCTAATTCAAATTTAGAGGCTACTTCTAATGGTGTTTGACAATTGAACAATCTGTTGCCAGTTGTTAGATTAGAAGTGCTATATTCCCCATCCTTACTCCACAGATTGCGTTGGGAATATACTGTTTTCTTTTTTTTTTTAATTCATTTCTTGTGTTTGGATTTTTTTTTAAAGAATGAGATTTCTAGATTAAATATAAATTTCGTAATTGTAAATTTTCAGAAGATGAGTTATAAATTCCTAGAAGATAAGCTGCATTTCTAGAATTTATTACTCTCAAACACTTGAAACACGAAAATTCATAAATCAAAATTTTACTGCTTGAACTTTTATTATTTACCACTTCAGCTTTCATAATTTACTATTCAAAATGCAAAATGCATAATTCGGAATTTACTACTCTCAGGTTCCCATTATTTACCATTGGAGTTTCCACTATATTTTACCTAAAACAAAAAAAAAATCCTATTTATCACTCGAGCTTCTAGTATTTACCCCTTAAAAACGCAAAAATCTATTATTTAGAATCTACTACTCAAGTTTCCATTATTTGCCACTAGCGTTTCTACTATTTACCACTTAAAATGCAAAAATCTATGACTTAAAATATACTACTCGAGCATCCATCATTTATCACTCAATATTTCACAATTTACCACTTAAATGCCAAAATCCCAAACTTAGAAATTTACTATTTGTGTTTTCATTATTTGCCACTTTAGCTTCCACTATTTACCTGTTAAAAAGAAAAAAAATTCATAACTTAAAATGCACAAAAAATTCATAACTTTGAAGTTACTATCTGAATTTCCATGATCTATTATTGGAGATTCACTATTTACAACTCACCTTTCATTTTTTACAAGTAAATATGCAAGAGATATTTATACTTTTTATTAGTGTTCAGGATTTACCAGGCAATATATAGGAAATATTGCATAGGTGCCAGTTGACGAAAGAAAAAAAGTACCACTTTATTCATTCATCAAAATATGTTCAGTACAATTTGATGGAGTTGCGCTTTTATTCCTATTCTATATACTTCATTCATTACAAGGTCTCGCGTTGTGCGCTTTATGGATATGGTGGATTCCTCTTAAACTTTTTTTTTTCTTTTATCCATCCAAGAAAACATATTTTCATTTGTTGTTTAAATTTTTAATTTATGTCTCTTTTAGACTGTGTTTAGTATGATGGATGGAAAGGGAAGGGAGGAGAAGGAATGGAAGGAAAGATGAGTTATGGAGGGAAGGAAAGGAAAATGAGGAGAAGAGGATTGAGGAGAGGGGAGGAAAGAAATTTTAATGATTTGTTGTTTAGTTTAGGAAAGGGGAGGGAAGTTAATAATAATTTGATCATTATACCTTTAAAATTAAAGAAGTTTTCTATTTTACCCTTAAAATTAACAAGTTTTCTATCATTTTTGTTTTAATAATTATTTTCTTTTTATAAGAATATCAAAACCTTATTTTTTAATTAAAATTTTTTTTACACTCTATTTCTAAATTATCATTTTAATTTCAATATTTAATAACATTATCAATTTTGGGATTTTTTTTTCAATATACATAAAAAGACAATTTTGAAATTTAAAATCTTTACTTTTTTCCTTCTTAGCCATATAATTGAAGAAAGGAACTATTGAAATTTTAGTTAACAGATCATGTCTCAACTTTTTTCCGAGCCTTTAAAGTTGTTCAAACACAAAAGCCACTTCCAGAACTAATATTAACTATTATATAAGATGAACCACCATTCAAAAAGAAGTAAAAACCTACAAGTCTTATTTTAAATTGAATATCCAAATATGCATAGTAGAGAACAAACAAACATGTGAAATGTAAAACATCACTGCTATAACAATGAACTTCAGTAATATTTTCATTATAAAGTTATATGATGGAAGCTAATTAAAGAAACCATCTTAACTGCACAATGTTTTCACCTCACATAAAAAAGGCAAAAATTCAACTCACCCCTACTCTTCCCTTTTATAGCCCTGGGCTAAGTAACTATTAAAACACCCAATTTTTTCTTACATATCAGTGTACTTTTTCACTAACAAACTAATATCATTTTGGGCAACCACGAACAAACAAATCCTGAAACAAGTAAAGCCAACAGTTCTGATCCTACAATAAACACAAATATTCATGTAGCCACAAATGTTATGTTCACACACATTTAGAAAGAGATACCTCAGTAGTAAGTAGACAATATGAGAATTACAAAGTTTCACGTAATGTCTTGTTCCAAAATAACACTACTACAATACACAAAAAATTGGTTCCATACAGTACCTTGGTTCCAAAATAGTTCTAATATATAATGAGGATTTGAAGAACCAAATACCATATCCATAATTACTGCCTTACGTAGTGGAGGTCTCTATTCAACAACTGTCTTAAAGTTATCAACATCACTCATTAGGAAATTATATATCATTGGCAGCTTGTCACTATCACATCCACATTCAGTTATCAAAGTACAAATTTCTTCCCTAGACATATGTGGTCTCTTGTAGTTGAAGCTCTCTTTTGTATCAGATTCATTCTCTTATTGCTTCATTTCCATCTTTTAATGCTATAGTACCTTGTCTAACTGCTTCATTTCCTTCTCTAATTGTTGTTGCAACTTCAAATAGTACCCCCTAAATTCCACTATAATTAATGTTTTTATCTACCACTTTTCTTTTCTTTTTATTGTTCCTACCAATTGCTCTACTTGATTGCTCATTAACTGAAAAATTAGAATGATCATTATCAACATCAATATAAGGATCGAAACTCTCTAATGTCACCTCATTTTGTGACACAAGATGGTCAATATCCTTGATAGTGACATTATTGAAGTCTTGGTCAGTGAACGAATGATGCCGTCTCCTCATCTTAGCTGCAGTTTGTAACATCCTAGAATTTTTATGGATATTCAAAGCTCAATATTTTAAAATTTATAAAGAATTTGTAAAAATGAATTTACACAGTTTGATATGAAATAGGGTAAAGAAGTCAATTATTTCAGTTGAAAAGAAAAAGAAAAAATGACCATTTTACTCTTAGAAAAAAAAAGAAAAGGAAAAGAAAAAGGAAAAAGGAAAAAGGAAAGAAAAACCAAAAAAGAAAAAGTAAAATGAAGGCGGTGGACGATTGCGGGGAGATTATGCAAAGTTGATGAATTTTGGGGAAAATTATTTCTAAGGACCCGAAAGTTTTAAAAATTATAACTTAGTTCAGGTCAAGGGTATTTTTATAAATATGAAAAATTATAGTCAAAATGAAGCTCTTAATGAGTTAGATCCAATGAAACATATTATGGAATTTATTAAGATTAAAATCATATTTATTGAGTGATTAGGATTTCATATTAATATTTTACCTGATGAATGTCAGTTTAGACTGCAGGAAAATGCAGTATTAATCCAAGGACAATGATTGAACTTTGTTAAAATATATTTTAGGTCTAGATAATGATTTTGGACTAAAAGTAATGGTTGGATAATCCTGCACTAATTTAATGACAATTTTGGCAAAAATACTTAATCCGTACGGGTAAATCTAATCGGTAAAGGGTATTTTGGTTCATAAAAATTATTGAAGTAATTTTTGATTAAAAAGTAAGGTGATTCACATCTGAATCAGTTTATGGACACATATGAAATTTTTCAAAAAGCTTTTTAAAAGAAAAGTAAATAAAAGTAGGTATAAAAGTTAATTAAATGATTATATAACATAATTAACATTTTAAAACACAACATTTCATCTTCCTCACGTAACAAACACGCTGGTTCACTGGAGAAAGAGACTAGGAAGGCGTGAGAGAGAGAGCAAAAGGGAGAAGGAAAAAACTACAAGTTTAGTCCCAAAACTTCAAGGTATTATTTTGTAACTATTTCCTTGTGCTCTCTAGCAATTTTAAGCCATTTTAGTGGCTATTTTTCCTCTATTTCCTTGCTGAAATTTCTGACCTAGAGAGAGATTAGAGAGAGAAATTTGTGCCATGAAGAAACCAATCCATAAAAAGTGAAGTATATGTCACAAGATGCAAGATTATTGTATTGGTTTCAAAGATTGATGAGTTATTGTTTTTCTACAATTTTCTCTATTTTTATGCCTACTTAGGGTTTAATATAGAAAAGGAATTTCAAGTTTTTGACCTCAAAAATGGATTCCTTGGGTCCAAAATAGGTTAGAACAAGTATGTTATACAAGGAATGCATGATGGATAACAAAGTGCAAATTTTAGTTCAAGTGAGCACTTTGTGAATGAAATTGGATAATTAGTGGTTAATGGCATTATTTTATGATGCTATAGGATCCAAAGAAATGTCAGAAGATCAAGGAAAGGGTTTGTAAAGTTTGGAGATTGTTGGAAAGCTCAAAGGTAGCTAACTCACCTATCTATGCTTATGTATTATCATTGATGTTGCTTGGTTTGAATGATGTGTTTAATGTTTGGAATGTTATCTTGTGATGATTTGGCATTGTTGGTTGGATTGTTTGAAGGGTAATGTGACCCTGGATATGTCCAAATACAAGGGGAAGTGCTGCCCAAAATTTTATAAAATGGTTATGCCAAAATGATTTGATTGCATGCTTGATGTGCTTTTAGATTAATACTTGCAATATATATGATGATATGTGTGCATGATGGTAGTTACTACTGAGATTCTTTGAATCTCACCCCTTTCCAAATGTCTAACAAATTTTAGGTTCAAGTTATGGTAAGATTACCCAAGAAAGGAAAGGCAAGGAGAAGCAAGTTAATGTTCAAGATAATGATGCTTAAGTTGATACCATGATATGAGAGGTTATGTAAAATCTCATGGGATATAATCATGTTATGTTTCCATGTTAATATGTTCCTCTAGGTTCTTATGAAGTATCATGTAAGATAAAGGCAAGTTATGGCTATTTATGTATATATTAGTGTGTATTTTGGAAAGCTAGAAGAATGCAAGAGACCTTTCTGAACACTGTTGGGAATTTGAAGTACTGTACATACCTCTGTATGTTCAATGTATAAGTGTTTTATATGTATGAAAACTAGACATGTGTATCTTTTCATAGACACAGAGATCACTCAATTTGGAGTTGTGTATGATTTATGGTGATTTTTCAATGTTATGGTCAGAATCAGAAATTTTCAACAATGACCATTGCTACAGTGCATATAATACGAATTTACTGTATAAGTTAGCCAAGTAATTTCCCTGTTCAACATTTTTCCCATGTATAGAATCTTTTAAGCTATATTTAGAGACTTGAACCATGTCAATATGATTTTTCTTGATTTAGTTATGAATTTTCAAGATTCACTGGGTAAAAAGAAGTTAACCAAGGGAATGATTCCCGATATGAAATAAATTAGTTTAAGTTGTTTTTTGTAATCAAGTCTCTAATCAAGTATTAATGGACTTAAATACAGTTTAATAAATGGAAAATGAGTCTAAGTATGGGGTGTTACACAGTTTCAGCTTTGTCTCTCGTTGCTTGATCATTCCCATACAAATCATCATTGTGTCATAATTTGGGATGGGGGTATTTCTCCAATTTACAGCTCTAGGTTTAGATTAAGAAAAAAACAATCTGCACAAAATATCTAAAGTTAGACAATATGAGAATTTAAGCAAGTTGCAAATAAGAACATATTCATTACATAAAAAACATGGAGTGACCCAACCTCTATCAAAGCATCCCAAAATTGGGGATCCACATCCCACATTTTAGTTGATGGGTTTCAACCAAATTCACTCAAACCATTCTTGAAAATGTCATAAGCTTCTGAAAAATTTTTCTTCAAGGTTTTCCACCTATTCTTTACCTTATCCTTCTCAATTTTTTTGCCAAATTGCTCAATTCTTTCACTATGTTATCATAAGCTTGAGTAGTGAATTGACCATTAACTTTCTTACTTGTGTTATACTCATTCATGAAAGCATCTACAAGAGCATTATCCATAATTATTGTTCAGTTCATCAACTCTTTACCTATGTCCTTCTTTGGTGCCGTTCTATAGGATGTGTTGATTACCCAATTTTATCAAGCAAAGATACATCAAAATATACATTAAACTAAGTTACACATGAAATCAAACTAAAAGTAACTGATTCAATCAAATTATACTACAAGGTTCAATCTCAAAGTAACTAATTAAATCAAGGTAAATTGAAATCAAACAACAAAGTTCAAAGTAAAGGAAGTCAGTCTAAGTACAAATGAGTACATTAAATGCCGAAGTTCAAACTCAAGGAAATATATCAAAGTACTTTTAAGTACATCAAACTAAAATGTTCAAACTCAAGTAAATAAATCAAAGTAAAAAATGACAACATCAATGAATAGTACATCAAATTTCAATGGACTGATTATTTTTGCTATATTATCTCTAATAAGCTCTCCCCGAGCAATCTTAGCATTGTCAATGCTTGGAGCACGATTATTATAATTTGTTTCAGTTTGAGTTGCAAGTTCAGCATCTTCTTCAGCTATGCGATCTTTATCGGGGTCTATACTCATCAAGTAATTATGAAGAATGCAACATGCAACAATTATCAATATTTGAGCTTCGATTCCATAAGTTGGCTCAGCTAAATTGGACAAAATTTCAAATCTTTTTTTCAATACACCAAAGGCTCGTTCAATTGCATTATGCAATGATGCATGCCAAAGATTGAATAATTCTCCATGATTTTCAGGTGGATTTCTAGCTAAATATTCTTTCAAATGATACTGTACTCCTCTATAAGGTGTAATAAGCCCACTTGTTAATATGAAGCTAGTATCCACAAGATAATATTTCCTTATAGAATCAATGAAAGTAATTACTACTATTGTTCCAAAATACCATTTTTTATTTGAATAATCTTTTAATAATGTCTAAAAGAGTTACCTAGGGGAATTTTAAGCCTATCTTCTCGTGTTAATGCATTTTTCAAAATTCTTGTGTCAAATGCAGACCCTTCCCACCTAGGAAGTACATAAGTGAACCTTAAATCAAATATACATGTTGCTAGCACATTTTGTGTGGGTAGTCCTTCCTACCACGATAGCGGGGAGCATCCGTGGGAGATACTTTCGCACGTATGTGTGTTCCGTCTATGGCACCAACACAATCCTTAAAAAATGGGTAGAATCAACTACCACAATGGATTTTAGGAGGGATTGTCAAACTATTATGTTGTACAGCAAATTTTTCTTCTGATTCAAGGATAGCTCTCAAAATCGTATGGAGATGACGACTAGTTGTCTCTCCAAAACACTGAAACAAAAGGCTTACTTCAAATTTTTTTTACTTTATGTGTTAATATCTAAAGAGTTTTAACAATTTGTTCTTCCACATTAGAATATTTAGTTGGTTTTAAGCCACATCTCTTTCTAACATACCACTTAATGTTAGGAAAGCTTGAGGACCCATCCTAATAATATCTCAACCAGTTTTACTTCAAGTAATTCAATTCATTACTTGGGTACATTCCCTTTCTCTCTTGGAACTCATAGTATAACTTATTTGTCTTTGTCGAGACATCTCATTCAAGTGGTAGTACACAAGAACACATATCAGTTGAGCTATAACTATTTGACAAATATCCAAGTATCGGCGAATGATTAAAGTGTATTGCCTATGAAGTGAAAATAGTGCCCTCATTCTTTGGTCCACCATATCCAATGCCTAATCATAAAGACCCATCATATTTAGAAAAACAAGTTGTCGATAATGAAACTAAAGGCAAAAATTTGTTAATGAGAGTTGTTAATATCTAATTCAAGTATTAATCAATAGCAATTTAGCCAAAAGAAAAAGTTATATCTAAGTTATATTTTTGTTAGTAAAAAAGCAGTATCTTGAAACTCAAAAAGGCATGTATGTGGAGTATTTACAAGAAACACAAAACAAGAAAGAAAATAAAGCAAAGAAAATCTCTAAACCTTTGAGTTGAACTGATTATAGTGAATTACTAATTGGCTTCCTGATTAAGCAAACCAAATAAAAATGAGATTTAACTTCCTAAGTAGACCTTCAAATGGTTTGAAATGAAAATTTTTGGGAGAACTAAAGTATTTATTAAGAGTAGCCTACCTCATTTAATGATTCCATTTTGTACTTGATCCCATTCACCTTGTGTGCAAATGCAATTTAAAATGGATTATCAAGTAACAAAACATGGTTCAAATTAGAATAAGAGTGCTTTATTATAAATCTATGGAAATGAAAACCAATTTATATCAAATAAATAAGTTAATCATCATTGACCATCAGTTATATACTAAATTTTTGTGCCAAAATTTCTATATGACAGGGGGCATGATGGTTATCATGACTATGGGCAAGATGATAAGAACAAGAATAAAGAAAGAACTATCATATTTTTCAGCAAATATGAGATCCACATTTGCATTTGCCTAACTATTAAAAAGCTTGACAGCTCCACACATAGAAACAAACAAATCTAGTATTAGGAAACTTGATTGCTATCTTGGATATTTGATTTTTAATTGCTATTAAACATCAAAGCAAATTATAAACTATGTCAATTTCCATAAATTGGCTAATTACTGTGCTGCATCTCATTACTTGCTTTCACACTTGATGTTGAATTAGTTGTTGACACTCAGCAATTCCCCACCCACATAAATCTTCCTTATTGATTCAATCATGTCTCAATATTTGACCCAAAATATACGCTTCAACAAAAAGATGATTATTAGTCCATTAACATGTTAAAGTAAAAGTACAAGCCCACCCCTAGGATAAAGAAAAATAAAAAATAAAAAATACCCTCCTATCTTTGCCATGTACTACTCTTTTTATTCTTACGTTTTTATTATACTTAAACTCTCCACCTTGTGGACTAACAAGATGATTATTCAATTTGGCTCTGTCAACTGTCTAGTCCCATACATAGAACGTCACCCCTATCTTTAAGGTTTTATAATACCTTCCCCAAATTTCAAAAATTAAAAAAAAAAGTAACAAATTTGAAGCAAGGGGGAAAAAGATTGAAACTGAGTCCTAAAAATGCATCGCAGAAAGTCCAATGCATCCAAAATTTGAATCTCAACCTAAGATTTTGGACATTCCCATCTTTGATGTCAAGCGTCATTTTCTTTAAATTCACTCTTCCAACAAATTAAGTTCTGCCACAAGTGCCAACTTTAAAAATAATTAAAAAAATTGTTATTAGGTTGTAATATATGGTTCAAATTATTTTATATAGCACTACATTCTCCTCTTAGTCGTTGTCACCACCCTTTCATCTCAAAAATTGCTTTTGCTTTACACTTTTAGCTTGTCTCATCTCCCATATATAATAATAACAATACTATTCCAGACTTCTTTTCTTAGGTAGTAATGTATGTAACAATATATTGATTTTGCTTTACACTAAATATAAGTTGTTCAATGGTAGCGACAAAGCACCGCAGCTATAGAACAACAGTGGCATAGCACCACAACTGACATATATTAATATTAACTACAGTCAAGTGATGAGATAACTTTTATTGATTTTGCTTTACACTAAATAGCTTGATTTATTTATTTCTCAGAATTCATTCCTAAGTATAAGTATAATTTATCCCACATGGCCTTATTCTCAACCCCCAAATGTCTCACTTGAATCATTAAACAACAGATTGCTACCATTTGAACCCCTTCCCCCAAGCAAAGAAACTGCATTTCTTATAATACATAGCAAATCGGTCAAATCTAGCAAATATGACATGATAAAACATATGAAATCGATTTTCAAATCTTGAAAACAAAAATAATGAGAAGGGAGAAACCTATGAGATGGCAGTGATGGAGATTGATCGATTGCCGATGACAAAAGTTCTTGGTTAGGCAATGATGAAGGATTGCTTGGTTGGAGATGACAATGCTCAATAACGACTCCCTGGGGGCTAGAGTTCAAAGAGACGATTTTGATCTAAAAAGAGTAAGAAGATGCAAAGAAACAAAAAGCAAAAAGTGAGGACAATATGGTAAAATTAACAAAAAAAATACTACTCCCCTCTAAAATTCCCCAGTTTCAGAGGGAAAGATTAGAAGGGAAGAGAAGGGGAGTAGCTTCCCTCTCCTCTAAAAAATGGGTATCTAAATAGAGGGAGGGAAGTTGCTTCCTTCCCTTCCATGAAAACCCGGAATCCAAACAAAGGGAGGGGAGCAACTCACCTCCCCTTATCCCTCAAACCCCCTACCAAACAGGGGCTTAGGAATTCATAATAAGCAATGTTTTAAGGGATTTGATGGAGCAAAGGGTTTTCATGAGAGGAATAAAAGAGATGAACTAATGGGATTTATGCTGCAAGAGAAGCAAATTAGTTTTCCTCTTTATCAACTCTACACGTTTGCTATGTAGATGTCGTCTTGTTCGAGTTCCGTCAACCATGTGAGCTTCAAACTGACGTCGTTATGCCAATTGTCATCATAGGGACAAGTTTAATAACATTTTGAAACTTGGAAAAATTAATCTTTGAATCCCTTTGGTTTACCTTAATTTTCAATTTAGTCCTTATACTTTTTTTTTTTTCAAAACCATTCGTATACTTTGATAAAGTCGAGAAATAGTCCTTGCCGTTATAACTCTATTAACTTCCATCTCTCATTGCCAATAAAAGCTGAGGTGGGTAGTCATAGGGTAACCACAAATCCATACATCTAACACAACACCTCACGAGATTCCCATGTCTTTGTTTTTCTTACATCTCATAAAAAACTTTCCAAATGACAAAGCAAAGCAAAGAGCCAAACATATATTTTTGCCTTACAGTTCTTGACCTTAGCTTAGTCGCTACAATTCATCAGTGAGTTGGCCTCCATTATGGTGCCTTTGTTTTCAATTAACAAAAATAGAGTTTTTGGAAGCGTTTATGAGTGATTCTCAAGCTGCAAATTTAGGTTTTGGTTGTGTCTTCAGCACCATTACACATAAAAACTATTTTTTCTATTTTCTCAGTAAGGGCAGAGCCAGCAGTGACTTCTTGGGGATGGCAAAAGGTCCCTTCATCCTTGCTTCTCAAATTAGCATTCATTCAATTTGTTGGCTAGTCATTTATTTTTACCATAAGATGAATTATAAGTAGTTTCTTTTACCTTGAAGGTGCACGTGGCATATGCATTAGGACTATTGTCTACAAGCTTAGTCACTACCATCTAGTTTGTTGTTCAGTGACTTAAATTTTTAAAATAGTGCTCATTGATTCTCATAGTATTAGTAACATAAAAATTCCAACTTAGTAACTAAAGATAATGAAAATTCCTAAAGAACACTCCCATTATTGTTTTTTAGGATCCTCCAAAATGTTTAGTAACTTATCCTTATTTTGTATGTTCCAAAGTGCCTTTCGATGTTGCTCTCATGCTTCTTTAACACATTTTGATGTCCAACCTCATCAAACTTAGTTATTTTGATATCCAATCTCATAGGGCCACAAAATCCATTAGTGGCAATTTTAAAAAGATAATGCTTTTAATTTCTTTAGCGTCATAAGCATTATTTGTGGGTTTTTTGGGGCATTTTTAAATGAAAGTGATAACAAAGGAAAAGGTACAGGGTTAACACTTTCCGTTTTATTTTTATTAGTACTTTTTTTTGGCACTTTGTTTTGATTATCAAAGAACAATATTGGAGATAAGATATGAGGGGCCCACAATTGCATGCAATCACGTAAATCTGATTTGTTGTATACTGATAAGATAATATATCATTTTAACTGAATGTATCTCACAGATAGGATATAGATGAGATTATGATCCAATAGTCGAGATTTTCGGTCACCCATGTATTTTATATATACTGTCTTTGATTATGAATGAGATGTATGTGATATTTTTCCACTCAAAATTCTTTATGGTACTAAAGCCAAAAAGCCTGATACATATAATCCTACCCTAAGATCAGCAATCATGATGATGAACACTAACAAGAAACAAGACCAACCTTTAGAAATGAAAAAGACAGACCAGAATGCTTCAACGTTGGACGTGACTTCTCCATACTACTTGCATCCCTCGGACAATCCTAGACAGGAGTACGTCGGGGAACTATTGAATGAAGGGAATTATGGGGAATGAGTCAATGCCATGGGAAATGTGTTATACGCAAAGAACAAGATTGGCTTCGTGAATGGAGCAATCCAAAAGCCTTCAGCAAACTAAACGAGCCTTGATCATTGGCTAAGGTGTGATGCCATGGTCAAGGGGTGGTCAAAAGGTTCGATGGGAAAGGAGATTCGAACCAGTGTAAGATATGTGAAAATAGCAAGGGCGATCTAGGTTGATCTTGAAGAACATTTTGGCAAAGGTAATGTTCCATGAGCATATGAGTTACAACGTTCAATAACGATGCTATGTCAAGACAAGATGATGGTGCCCACTTACTACATGAAATTAAAGAGTTTTTAGGAAGAGTTGCACATGATATCACCATGGCCAAGATGTGTACGTGGAAATTGCACTTGCAACATTGAAAAATAGGTTGCAGAATTGTGTGAAAGAATCCAGCTTTACTACTTTTTGATGGGACTCAGTGAGGCGTTTAACATGATGAAAACATAGATACTAAGTTCGTAGCCTATGCCGAGGGTGGGAAGTGCATACTACTTGGTTACAGAGGACTAGCAACAACATAATATATCATCAATGACCAAGCCAATGACCGAAGTAGTGGCTTTTAATACACATGCTATGAGGGAAGGGAAGGAAGGTAGAAGAGATAAGCAAAGATGTGCTTACTACTAGAAGCTTGGGCATATAGAAGAACGTTGATACAAGATAATTGGTTATCCTCTAGATTGGAGGAAAGGACCACGTGATAGGAAGGATAAAAGTGTAGCTGGAAATAAGAAAAGGAGTGCGCTAAGAGCAACATAGGTTTCCTGTGGCAAGAGTCCAATACCAGGTTTGATGATAGAACAATATGATCATTTGTTGCAATACTTGAATAAAAAAAAGGAAATGATTGACCTTAGAAAATCATCCAGCAGTAAACATGGCAAGTAATTTTAATTTTGAACGGCCTTGGGTTGTGGACTTAGGAGCCTCAGAACATATTGTATGTGATCGTAGCCTGTTGAAAGATGAAATAGAAGCTGAAAACCAAATGCCGATAAAGATTCCATATGGTCAAAGCATTACGGTTAAAAGTGTTGGGAAGGTATATCTTCCAAATGGCTTGGTGCTTAGCAATGTATTATATATTCTTGAGTTTAAGTGTAATTTGATTTCTGTAAGCAAGCTAACTAGAGAACATGATTGCATTGTGACATTTGACATTGCAATATGTGTAATATATGACTCACAGAAGAGGAAACTGATTGGAGTGGGTCAGCAATATGATGGGTTATACATTTATGAACCCACAAGGATTGGAGGTGTGGCAATGATGACTAAAGGAGCTGTGAAGCCATAAATTCTACACTCAAGACTAGGTCATGCACCAAAAGAAAAGCTCAAGCAATTGAATTTATTTTCCAAAAATGTTGTTTTTGTTGAATTAGAAGTTTGTGATTCTTGTATCAGGGCCAAGCAGACTAGGCTTAGTTTTCCTATTAGTTCAATAAAAGCAAATGCATATTTTGAGTTCATTCATTGTGATATTTGGGGTAGTTTCAAAATTGCTTCAATTTTTGGTGCTCATTACTTTTTTACAATGATAGATGATTTAGTAGAGCTATGTGGGTATATTTGATGAAATGGAAATTGGAAGTGACACATTATTTACCTATGTTTTTCAATCTAGTTCAGACACAGTTTGGAAAGTGGATCAAAAAGGTCAGGGTAGACAATGGCCTAGAATTTAGAACGAGACAAATGATGAATGAATATGCAGAAAGGGGAATTGAGTTACAAACAACATGTCCCCACACCTCAGCAGAATGGTGTAGTGGAGAGAAAGCATAGATATATCCTTGAGATGGCAAGAACTTTGCACTTTCATGCTGACCTACTTGAGTTTTAGGGAGATTGTGTGTTGACAGTAATGCATATAATTAACAGGCTGCCATCTCGAGCAATAAACTACAAGACTCCATATGAGCTACTTTTAAATAAGACACTAAGGTTTGATTATTTAAGAACCTTTGGTTGTTTAGCTTATGCTCATAATTTGAAAAGAAAGAGCAAGTTTGATGAAAGGGGGAGAGCTTGTGTCTTTACAGGATACCCAAGTGGACAAAAGGGGTATAAATTGTGTGATAAAAACTGGGGAGATATTGATATCACGAGATGTAATATTCTTTGAAGAAAAGTTCCCATTTAAAGAAAAACAGATGCCTTCAAGTAATAATTGGCAAGGTCATAAGGAATATGACATCGGACAGTATGATGATATGGAAGAGGTCTTTCAGTCATGAGAATTAAGGCAGATGGGTGACAATATGGAGCATGACATCACTAATGATGCAACTATTGCATCACAATTTGAAGAACCATAAACACACGAAACCTTGTCATCAGTTGAACCTGAAAATGATGGAATAAGACGAAGCCATAGAGATCAACAACTCCCTAGGAGACTTGAGGATTATGAGGTTTCATTACCATACTCCATCACTTGAACCTAGTTGGTCCCCTCCTCAGGTAACTCACTCGCATATCCTATGATGAATTTTGTCTCTTATGATAAATTCTTTACTTCATACAAAATATTTTTGGTGGCCATCGATGCTCATGATGAGCCAAAGACCATTGCACAGGCTAGTAAGTTTGCACATTGGAGGGAAGCAATGCAAAAGGAGATCTTAGCACTTTAACAAAATGGCACATGGAATGTCTTCCCCCTGGTAAACATGCAGTGGACTCCAAATGGGTGTATAAAATAAAGTATAAATCAAATGGAGAAATTGAGAGATGTAAGGCATAACTTGTTGCAAAGGGATTCACGCAAAAGAAAGGGATGGATATTCGTGAAACCTTTACACCTATAGCTAAGCTTGTGACTGTGAGAACTCTTTTAGCTGTAGCAGCAAAGAAGGGAT
Organism: Adenanthera pavonina; assembly: GCA_026686845.1. Classification (NCBI taxonomy): domain Eukaryota; kingdom Viridiplantae; phylum Streptophyta; class Magnoliopsida; order Fabales; family Fabaceae; genus Adenanthera; species Adenanthera pavonina. The sequence continues at coordinate 41,618,404 of JAIVEN010000001.1, read as the reverse complement.
GGCATCTTCATCAACTAGATGTCAACAATGCATTCCTTCAAGGAGATCTTGATGAAGAATTATACATGCATATACCACAAGGTTTTGCCAAGAAAGGGAATGATAGAGTGTGCCGCTTTCGAAAATCTTTGTATGGTTTACAACAGGCATCGCATAATTGGTATAAAAAATTCAGCTCCACCTTGATACATAGTGGTTTCAAGTAGTCCAGGGCCGATCACTTGTTGTTATCTTTCAGCAGAATCACATTTTCACTACTATGCTAATATATGTTGATGATGTTTTGTTAGCAAGCAATGATTAGCAACACATGAAAGCTGTGAAGAGTTATCTCTATAGTACACTCAAGTACTTCCTTGGCATTAAGGTGGCTCATTCTAATGAAGGCATTGTGTTGAGCCAATGAAAATATACAATCGATATTCTAAAAAAAGCAGGCATTGAAGATTGTCACCCTAGTCACTTTCCAATGGAACAAAATTCTCCATTAAGGTTGGATGAAGAAGACCACTGTGTTGATACAGCAAGGTATAGACACTTGATTGGGCACTTAATCTATCTCACCATCACTCAGCCAGACATCACTTTTGCAGTCAAGTCATTGAGCCAATATGGATGCAGCAGATAAAGAGTTGCGCTATTTAAAGAACACAGTTGGCCAAGGCATTTTTCTTTCATCATCAGGTTCATTACAACTTGTAGCCTATATTGATGCAGATTGGGGCAGTTATCAACTCACTGGGTGGTCATGCACAGGGTGTTTTATTAATCTTGGACGTTCACCTATTTCTTAGCAAAGTAAATGACAATCTGTTGTGGCCAAGTCATCCGCAGAGGCTGAGTATCGAGCAATGGCGAGCACGGTGATTGAAGTCTTATGGCTTTGTTGGCTACATAGTGATCTTGGAATAGTTTAAAGTGAAGCCACACCACTCTTCTATAATAACCAAGCCACCTTGCATATCACCATGAATCTTGTATATCAAGAACACACCAAACATGTTGAGATGGATTGTTACTTTGTTCGAGAAAGAGTGCAATCCAATGAAGTTCATCCATGGAAGATTGGCACTAGTGACCAACTTGCTAATATGTTTACTAAAGCTTTGGGAAGAGAACGACTACAATCTCTCTTAGGAAAGTTGGGCCTTTCAAACCTCCATACACGAACTTGAGGGGGAGTATTGGAGATAAGATATGAGGGGGCCTACCATTGCATGCAATCCATGTAAATCTAATTTGTTGTATACTGATAAGATAATATATTATTTTAACTGAATGTATCTCACAGATAAGATATAGATGAGATTGTGATCCAATAGTCGAGATTTTCGGTCACCCATGTATTATATATACTGTCTTCGATTACGAATGAGACGTATGAGATATTTTTCCATTCAAAATTCTTTAAACAGAGGCCACCCAAAATGGAATAGCTAATTGATGAATGTCAATGACAAAAGTAGCTTTCTTATAGGATTTTACTGGCTGCTTGATGAGAAGCTAACGTCAAGAATTCTAAAACAAAATGCATGTTTCCTTTCTTCTCTTTGTTGTTTGTAGCATTTCAAGCGAGAAGCAGGAGAATGAAGCATGGAAATCACAAGACATGTAAAAGTATAAGGGAAAATGACATTCAAGGACCACAAGTTTGAATTAATACTTTTAAGAGATCAAAACATTTTGAAATACTAAAAATAGACCAAGGGTCTTCAACTGAACAAAATTTGATAATTGAATTACCTGAATACCCCTCACTAAAATCAAACAATCAGAAATTCTAGATGCCCTAACTCTTTCTCTCTAAAATTAATTGATCAGAGCCTCTATTACTCCGTCATCCATGCCCTTCCTGTCACGCGCATTCCATTAGAGCCTCTCTCTACTCCATCGCTAACAGTACTGATTGAACTAGGAATTTGAAGTAGTATTGCAATTAACAATATAATTCATAGAAGTTGAACACAATATTCGACATTGAGCTAATTTAAAATCACACAAAACTCAACACTCAAATCAGATAATTGCTTACAAGTTATAACAAGTTTTAAATTTTCTACAAATTATGTTAAATAATCCATCTGATTAGATCCAGTATTTGACACTCAACACCTCCAATTTACTACTCATGTTCGAAGATTTTATATTGAACTAGCCCAATTTTACACTAAACAAATTATATTTACTAAATTTTTCATCTAATTAGATTCAGTATTTGACACTTGGCACCTTTAATTTACTATGTATGTTCGAAGCTTTTGCACTAAACTAGCCCACTTTTGCACTTAACAAATTATATTCACTAAATTTTTCATCTGATCAGATCCAGTATTTGACACTCGATACTCTCAATTGATTATAGATGTTTGAAACTTTTGCACTAAACTAGCCTAATTTAACAATGAACAAATTATGTTCACTAAATTTTTCATCTGATCAGATCCAATATTTGACACTCAACAACCCAATTTACTACGCATGTTCGAAGCTTTTGCACTGAACTATCCCAGTTTTACACTAAAAAAATTATGTTCACAAAATTTTTCATTTGATCAGATCTAGTATTTGATAGTTGACATTCTCATTTTACTACTCATGTTCAAAGATTTTACATTGAATTAACCTAATTTTACACAAAACAAATTATGTTAACTAAATTTTTCATCTGATCAAATCCAGTATTTGATACTTGACACTCTCAATTTATTACCCATGTTCAAAGGTTTTACACTTAACTAGGTTAGTTTTACACTGAATAAATTATATTCACTAAATTTTTCATATGATCAGATCCCGTATTTGACACTCGCCACCCTTAGTTTACTACCAATCTTAGAAAATTTTACATTTAACTAGCTCAGTTTTACATTGAACAAGTTATGTTCAGTAAATTTTTCATATGATAAGATCCAGTATTTGACACTGACTCTTTCAATTTACTATATTTTCAATTTTTTTTTTGTCCATGTTGATATATTAGTGGTGGAATGATGAAGGAAATTTTTTGTTATTTTCATTTTGGGGCACAAATAGTGAAGGATTTGAATGGTACTTTGCATTATGATGGGGGAAAGTCAAGTGGAAGCTTGATTAAAGAAGGAATCTCACCTGAACAACCGATAATATTAATCTTATCATCCGAATGATAAGTTTTTACATGTGCATAAATATGGAGAAAATATGAGTGCATAAATTATACTAGCTGAGTACTATAGAGAAAATATGATATTAGTGCAAATTGGTTCTGTAGATGTTCATGTGAATTTAGCTTCACAGGTATGCACATGCAAAGGTTGGGAGATGAGTGGAATTCCTAATCCTCACACTTGTGTAGCCATTAAAAAAGTGCATGGTAATGTTTACAACTTTCTTGATGAATTTTTACTACTCATCTCACAAGAAAAGATTTACAGTGACACTTTATATTCTGTCGAGACACATGACATGCTGAAACTTAATTCCTTGAGAGCAACTGATTTGATGAACCAAACATTTTTTAGACTACCTATGACAAATAGGCCTCCTGGTAGGCCAAGGAAAAAGTGAATTGAGTCTCAATTTCAGTATGAGAAGCCCTATCATTATTTTCGCTATCAATAGACCAGTCAAACTAAGACTTGCACAAATCCAAATCCAAGCTAATATAGTTCCACATGGGTACTACATCAACATGGATTTGGTGGATATCTTTTGTTATTAAAATTTACCTTATGACTTGGGTACATGGGTTAATTTTTTTTGTATATGCACATAGTATAGTTTTCTTTTGTATATATGAATACTATTAATTTAGATGAGCTAAGGACATACCATTGTATGCTACATGAGTATAAGTATATTTTTTGTATATGGGTAGAAGGGTCATTTTCTATATAAATCACATAAAATGTATGAACAGGTTATATTTTTTAATATGTAATGATACTACGCCTTGTGGGTGTAATATGAATGAAAATTATAAGTATATGTACAAGTTATATCGGATTTGATCAAATGAAAAATTTAGTGAACATAATTTTTTCAGTGTAAAACTGGGTTAGTTCAGTACAAAATATTTGAGCATAAGTAGTAAATTGAGAGTGTCGAGTGTTAAATACTGACTCTGATCAGATGAAAAATTTAGTGAACATAATTTGTTTAGCATAAAACTGGGCTAGTTTAGTGTAAAAGCATAGAACATATGTAGTAAATTGAGGGTGCCAAGTGTCAAATACTTGATATGATTAGATGAAAAATTTAGTGAACATAATTTGTTTAGTATAAAATTGGGCTAGTTCAATGTAAAATCTTCGAACATGAGTAGTAAATTGAAGGCGTTGAGTGTCAAATATTGAATTTAATCGGATGAATTATTTAACATAATTTATAGAAAATTTAAAACTCGTTATAACTTATAAGCAATTATCTGACTCGAGTGTCAAGTTTTGTGTGATTTTAAATTAGCTGAGTGTCAAATCTTGTATTCAACTCTTAATTATATTGTTAATTGAGATATTACTTTAAATTCATGGTTGAATCAGCACTGTTAGCGATGGAGCAGAGAATGACAAGTGACAGAGTAGGGAGTGATGAAGTGGAGAGAGGCTTTGATGGAATGCGATGTAACAAGAAGGACATGGATGATAGAGCAATAGAAGCTCTGATCAATTGGTTTTACAGAGAGAGAGTTAGAGCATTGGGAATTTTTTATTGTTTGATTTTAGTAAGGGGCGTTCAGGTAATTCAATCAACAAATTTAGCTCACTTGAAGACCTTGGGCCTATTTTAAGTATTTCAAAATGTTTTGGTCTCTTAATAATATTAATTCAAACTTGTGGTCCTTAAATGTCATTTTCCCAAAGTATAATAGATTATGTGGCCACCATGTGGCTATCCAGCTCAGTTGTTAGCCACATAAGATGGAAGTTAATTGAGTTATAACGGCAAGGACTATTTCTTGACTTTATCAAAGTATAGGGATTGTTTTGAAAAAAAATAAAATGTAAGGACCAAATTGAAAATTGAGGTAAACTATAAGGGCCTGTTTGGTTTGCATTTTTGCAAACCAAACCATGGTTTCTAACCATTATTTTCTTCTTTTTCATCCAAATAGGTTTTCAGTAAGCTTCTCTCTACTTTTGTCCAAACTTCATTTTTGTAAACTATGGTTACTCTAAAAGTACTTTTACAAAAAAACAAACCAAACAGGCACTAAGGTATTAATTTTCCCTTAAAACTTCAAGGATTAACATCGAGATGGAACCAACTTGTAAGTAGTTCTTTAAAAAAATATTAGTATAAGGATTAACTTAGAAATGGTTGTAAAGTATAGGGAAATTTTTCCCTAAATTATCTTATATGAATTTTTATTTATATATATATGTAAGATAAGTTCTTGTAATTTTGAAAATTAATTATATTTCATTAAGATGTAAGTTTGATAACAATTGAACACATTTGGTTTTTAGTTTTTGCAAACTTAAGTTTGAATAAAATGAAGTTTGCCAAAATGAAATTTGAATAGAAGTAAGTTTGTTGTAATATGATTTATATTTAGGTTTTTTTAATTAAAAAAATAAGTTTGACAAATATGCCTTTACAAATTGAAATGTTTTAATCTGTTGGATAAAAATGAAATAAGTTTACTGAATTACATTTTAAAATGAGTCAAACACCAGATTAATCAAAAGTATGTGTGCAAACATAAATTTACCCAATTAAATAATAAACCGAGCATGCTCCCAAATGTGGGTTCTATGTGTGATATAAACGATAAAAATGAGTCAATTATTTATAACTAAATAACAAATCATTATTATGACTTCTCTTCTTATATATACGTATGGGATTGGTGGTGAGAGATGGATCAAAAGCACGAGTTGTGGACTTTAAGAAAAGATGGATTTGACTGGGATGTGAGTAAATAATTAGCTTTGAAAATTATTAAGAAGATTGGTGGTGATGAGTCTAAATGAGGGCCAAAGCTTTTCTTGTGATTTATCCTTAGGGTGAAGAGATAGAGCCGTATGGATAACATATTGCTAACGTTTATTATTTTTTCTAATTTTCAAAAACTTTTTTTTTTTATATTTTTCTATACAGATTATAATTTTATTTAGATTATTTTTATTAGATAAATTTTAAATGATATGGTATTTCAAACGTAATAATCTTTCTTGGTGACATAATCATTCACATCATATCTAACAGCAAAAAGAAGAATCAATTTGATCAATTTAAAAATACAAAAAATTGGAATAATTTATATATTTTCTTTTTAATACATATAGATATATAAATATATAAATGAAATCAGTGTAACTGTGCTTCTATTACTTGTCTTGACTTTTTGAATGGAACTGCAGTTCTTTATAGTGACTTCATATCTTCTGTGCACCGATCATTCCTGTTGTATTAGAATTTTTGTTACAATACCTTTTTTATTTTAAAAAATATATAAAATATAAAAATGCATCATATTTTAGGTTGATTAGGATAGACATGTGCATTTTTTTTTAAATGAAAAGTTCATATAAGTTGGATTCCCAATGGCTCACTAGAGTCAAGACAGATCTTATGTTCAAAGAGTGCTTACAAATGTATTCACATATTACTTATCGACGGGGTTATCAAATTAGTAGTGAGATTCAAATATATACCCCTGTAGAGTATGAGTTATATCTTTACTAACTAGACCAACTTTCATTGGTGGACACATGCAATTTTACAAACTCTAAAATAAGCTATACTATTGTTCATAAAAAAAAAAAACTATACTATCCATGACTTACAAATAGAATCATTTTCTATATTTGTACATTTTATAATGATATATTTTTCGGCCAATATATTTTATAATTATATTAATTTCAAATTTTTCATCAAATATTTTTCATTAAAAAACTTGACTAAAAAGTCTCTAACCATAAAAATTAGAAGTCAATATTACATTTTGAAAGAAAATAAACCATTTTTTTTAGTGTATCAAATTTAATGGCTGGTCTGCTATTGATGGGTTAAGTGTAATAAATCCATTAAGAAAAGATATTTATTATATATTATAAAGTAGATGTTGAAAGCACAATGTATAGTTTTTTCAGACTTCCATATCATTAAGGTAACTTAGAAAAAATTTGATCCCACATATTTCAAATAATATTTATTTTCTTATATATTTTCATTTTTTTTAAATTTGATATGATCATAAATATAAAAATAAGAATCAGTCATATATTTTTGAAAAAATTATAATTTGTTTGTCCAGGTGTATATTATTTTTTTTCAAAATCAATTAGGCTTCAATAATAGAATTAATATTTTTGTGATAAAGTAATTGTATAACCAACTTAATTATCTATTTAATTCAAAATATGTCAAATTTGCACTGTAATCTTATTTAAATAATTCATCAAATATTGAAATTATTTTTATTATTACTATAGATGGGAAGATTCGTTCCTAATTATCAATTAATGATTTTTCATCTAGGACATTAATTTTTTTTTTCGGATTACGGATTATTATTTTTAAAGTTTAATTTAATTGTTATAAACCTGTGATAGAAAATCATTTGGACAATGAATATAAAAATTATGTTGAGTTAAATAATATATAAATCAGACGGTTTTATTATTAATATTAATAGATCAATCATTCTATTATATATATATATTAAAGCAATTAAACTATAAATATATATATCTCTATATACTTAACAGTTATCCAGACAGAAATGTTCAATTAGCTGATGAACATAACATGGATGTTCTTAAATTAAATATAAAATTAAATGGATTTCATATGAAGCCTAGATCTATCTCAGTTGCCTTAATCTATAAAGTCTCTTATAAACTTATGAATTCATTAACTTCTTGTGTTTGAATACCCCAAGAGTCTGGTCACACAACCGTATTCTTAACTGATCGTTCCAGAGCCCATGTCCATATCCCAAAAATAATTAAATGGGAAGATGTTATTCTACTAGAACCATGGTTAATGGAGAGAGCCTCTCCGTCCATACCAATGCCAACTCCGGAAATCAGATCTATTTCCCAAAGTTAAAAAAGAATGAGCTTTCTTAAATATTTAATGGTTACTCCATTTTCATCCATTTTGAAAGGGAAAAGTTTGAAGACAAAAGGTTTTCCTAAGATAATTTTCTTTTTAATATCTCTTACTAAGGTAAAAGGGGTTTTAACTTGATAACATTGGTTTTCTACAACGGCATTGGTTACTTTGTATTTTATTCCTAGTGGACTACCATTACAGGTTTTTAGACGTTTTTTGGTTTTCTCAAAATGTTTGGTTGGTACAAGACCTTCTAAAATACAGTTATATTAGATAAGCTGGCTTCTTAAGGGGGGGTGAATTAGGAAGATTAAAAATTTTTCTGCAAAACGTCAAGAAAGTGAAGAAAGCAAAGGGTAATGGTAAAATAGAATATAAATGAATAAACAGTAAAAGTAGTAGTAGGAAAGAGAAGACTCAAATATTTATCCTGGTTCAGTCTCTCAACTTGACCTACGTCCAGTCCCCAAGTCACCACTTGAGATTTTTCACTATTCTGCAAGAATTCAGTGGGTTTCTTGCAAATGCCACAATACAGGATTGATACTCTGTTTCTAGAGCTCACACTTTCTCTGTTTGCACTCTCACTAAGTGCTTCTCCAATCCCTTGTGATATCCCCTCACAAGTAAATCTTTCTTCTAGATGAAGATAAGATTGTTTACAATGAATAAACTCTCTTAATCAGAGTGTATATAAAAGTTAAAGTACAAAGAATGAAGTATGTAAGAGTAAGAGACTTTGAGTAGATGATTTGGCAGAGTTTCAATATATACAAAGTTAAAATCGTTACCCACATTTTCAAATGAAGTTCTATTTATAAATTTATGCCACAACTATACATTAGAGACAAGATCTAGCCGTTAGAGATGTTACCTAATAGTTACTCTGAGAAACTATCCGTTTACCAACCACATTTAATGCTTTTGACACTCAAAGTTCAAATTTTAGTTGGTCAACAGATGAATTTCGCAGAAACTGAAAGCTACAGCCTTTATTGTTGAACTCCCGAAGTTCGTCTGTTATGAAGCAAAATTCGAATTTTCATCTTTAGAAAATGATTCTATGTTGGAACATATAAATTTTTATGTTTAAAGTCGTTCTGTCAAGTGTGAACAGTAATTTCAATTTGCTACAGTGCCTTCAAAATTCGAATTTTGGAACCCCAAAAATTCGTCTATCAGTAGCTGGTTCAATGAAGCACAATAGTTCATCAATTCGAAATTCGAATTTTCAAAGGGCAAAGTTTATCTGTCAGAGAGACCTCTTTTCAAACTTACTTTAAAGTTTGGATTTCTGAATATTGTCATTCGTATGTCAACATATCAACACAACAGACTCACAAGCTTTGTTTCTGAAATTCAAATTTTTAAGTTCAAAATTCATCTGTTAGTGAACAATTTTAAAGCTTTTTTTAAACTTGTTTTCAGATGAACTTTGACATATTCTCAAACGAATTTTTCAATTTTCATAAGTTACATTTTATCTAAAATTTAAATTTGCAAAAGCCAAAGTTTGTCTGTCAGAGAAAGCTTTTTTCAGACACGTATCAAAATTCAAATTTCTTAAGTCAAAATTCGTCTGTCAGATAAGGCTCTTTCCAGACTTGTTCATTTTCAATATGAAATTCAAATTTCCAAAGCCAAAGTTCAAATTTTCAAAATAGTATATCAGTATAAGCCTTTCAAACTTCATCTGTTGGTGGGTGTTTTTCAAATATTCTATGAATTAACATAGAATCAAGGTTTTAAAACATCTTTTCACCAAATCAAAGTCTTTTACTCAAATTAAAACATTACTAAACATTCTACATCTATTTTTGCACTGATTTTTTTAGAATTCCTTCACTTGAAACCTTTTGTGCACATTTGATATCTTTATTCCAAGCTCTTGAAGGTTAGTTGGGAATCATCAAAACACTTGATTCAACATTCTCCCCCTTTTTGATGATGACAAAACAACTTTCAAACTGGATTAGTATTTGGGTTTGCTTTAACAAGCTCCCCCTCAATATATGCATTATAATCCAAAAGATATCATGTATAGTAGATCAAGTAAAGAGATTTATTAACTCATTCAAAGTTCAATAAGAACAGTTCATTGCAACCAAAGAATTCTTTCATTTCATCAAATGTCACTTTACAAGAAACAACAATGCAAAACATTACAGAATACAGAAACACAATACACAAATAACATAAACATAATATAGCACTACAAGAGGACCCAAGCATAAGTTCTAATAACTTTTTCTTTGACTTGATTTTCTTGTTGTAAGTTTTTCTAGAAGGCTCTGCAGCAGACTTCCAGTTTGCTTACTCTTCTCCCCCTTTTTAGCATCACCAGGAAGGTAAACAAAATCAGTAGGAGGAGGGATCTGAGACACTGGAATATCGTGAAGAGGCACAGGGACAAATGACATTTTTTGGATTGAGCTTTGCCAAGAACTCAGAAACTTCAGAACTTGTGTCTTCATCTTTATCATCAGAAATGTCAAGAAGTTCAGAAATTTCTTGCCTTGTAACTGCCAATTGTGCCCTTCTTTCCTCCGAGAAACCATAATATATAACAGATGAGGGAGCAGGAGGAGGAAACATTTCTTCAAGCCTTCTTCTCTGAGCTTGCAAGAGAGCATTGTGTGCAATGGCTTCTAAATCAACAAAAGGCACAATGCTCCTTTCTTCATTTAGGGCAGCCTGCATGAATGGTAAAGTGGAGATGGCTGCCACTAATCTTTCTACTTGCTCAGATTCTTGCTGGGATAGGATTGACTCTTGAGCATCTGCTGGAATGGGATCATGAGAGCTTGAATCCTGAGGGCCTTCTTCTTTCATACCATAGTCTAAGGGAGGACTAGGATTTGCCTCATTGCTGGAAGCCTGTGGAGTGTTTGTAATATTCTAAAATTTTCATGGATATTCAAGGCTCAATATTTTGAAATCTATAAAGAATTTACAAAAATGGGTAGACATCATTTGGTATGAAATATGACAAAGAGGTCAATTATCTCAGTTGAAAGGAAAAATGAAAAAATGATGATTTTACCCTTGGAAGAAAAAAGAAAAGAAAAAGGAAAAAGGAAAAAGAAAAAAATAATAATAAAAAATTTAAGTCGGTGGACGCTATTGAAGAAAAGTTTATGAATTTTGGAGTAAATTACACCTGATAACTCAAAAATTTTAAAAATTATGAATTAATCTCGGGTCGAGGGTATTTTTGTAAATATGAAAAATTATAGTCAAAATGACGCTCTCAATGAGTTAGACCCAATGAAATATAGAATGAAATTTTTTAAGGTCAAAATCATATTTATTGAGTGATTAGGATTTAATATTAATATTTTACCCGATAAAAGTCAGTTTCGACTGCAGGAAAAGGCAGTATTGATCTAAGGACAATGATTGGACCTTGCTAAAATATATTTTAGGTGTAGATAATGATTTTGAATGAAAAGTAATGATTGGATAATCATGTACCAATTTAATGATAATTTTGGCAAAAATACTTAATCGGTACGAGTAAATGTAATCGGTAAAGGGTATTTTGATCCATTTAAATAATTGAAGTAATTTTTGGCCAAAAATAAGTTGAGACACGTCTGAAACATGCCATGGAATATGAAGGGAATTTTCAAAAAGCTTTTACCAAAAAGTTACTCAAGTTGCTTTAATTATTAACTAAACTTACTTATTATTATATATTTATCATTTAAGCCATCTTGGTCATCATCCTCAGCCATTTTCATGACAACAACAGTGGGAAAAGAGGGAGAGAAGCCATGACTTTGTGGTAGCCAAAGGAAGAAGAGAAAATCACAAGATTTGTCTCAAAACTTCAAGGTAATACCTTATGGCCATAATCTTGTGTAACCTTTAGTTTGGAAGAGTTTTTTGGTTTATTCTCTCCTATTTTTCCACTGAAAGTTTCAGCTTAGAGAGAGAGTAGAGAGAGAAAATGAGGGCATGGAGAAACTAAACCATAAAAAATATTATATAGGCCATAAGGTGCAAGAATGTGTCATTAGATTACAAATTAATCGGTTAGTTATTTTTTTATAATTTATGGTAATTTTCTTCCTAATTAGCGTTCATTATAGGAAGGGAATTTCAAATTTTTTACCTCAAAAATGGATTCCTTGGGTTCAAAATAGGTTAGAACAAGTATGTTGTACAAGGAATACATGATAGATAACAAAGTGCAAATTTTAGTTCAAGTGAGCACTTTGTGAATGAAATTAGATAATTAGTGGTTAATGACATTATTTTATGATGCTATAGGATCTAAAGGAGTGTTAGAAGATCAAGGAAAGGGTTTGCAAAGTTTGGAGATTATTGGAAAGCTCAAAGGTAGTTAACTCACCTATCTATGCTTATGTATTATCATTAATGTTGCTTGGTTTGAATGATGTGTTTAATGTTTGAAATGTTGTCTTGTCATGATTTGGCATTGTTGGTTGGATTGTTTGAAGGGCAATGTGACCCTGGATATGTCCAAATACAAGGCAAAGTGCTGCCCAAATTTTTATAAAATGGTTATGCCAAAATGATTTAATTGCATGCTTGATGTGCTTTTAGATGAATACTTGCAATATATATGATGATATGTGTGCATGATGGTAGTTACTATTGAGATTCTTTGAATCTTACCCCTTTCCAAATGTCTAACAAATTTTAAGTTTAAGTTATGGCAAAATTACCTAAGAAAGGAAAGGCAAGGAGAAGCAAGTTAATGTTCAAGATAATGATACTTAGGTTGATACTATTATATGAGAGGTTATGTAAAATCTTTTGGGACATGATCATGCTAATTTTCCATGTTAATATGTTCCTCTAGGTTCTTATAGAGTATCATGTAAGATAAAGGCAAGTTATGGCTATTTATGTATATATTAGTATGTATTTTGGAAAGTTTGAAAGAATGTAAGAGACCTTTCTGAACATGGTTGGGAATTCGAAGTAATGTACATACCTCAATATGTTCAATGTCTGAGTGTTTTAGATGTATAAAAACTAGACATGTGTAGCTTTCCATAAACACAAAGATCACTCAATTTGGAATTGTGTATGATTTATGGTGATTTTTCAAAGTTATGGTCAGAATCAGAAATTTTAAAAAATGACCATTGCTACAGGGCATATAATACGAATTTACTGTATAAGTTGGCCAATTAATTTCCCTGTTCAACATTTTTCCCACGTATAGAATCTTTTAAGCTATATTTAGAGACTTGAACCATGTCAATATGATTTTTTTTATTTAGTTATGAATTTTCAAAATTCACCGGGTAAAAAGAAGTTAACCAAGGGAATGGTACCCGAAATAAAATAAATTGGTTTAAGTTGTTTTATGTAATCAAGTCTCTAATTAAGTATTAATGGACTTAAATATAGTTTAATACATGGAAAATGAGTCTAAGTATGAGGTGTTACAATGTTCAGTGTACCAACAACCTCAGTGTTATGTACACCATCATCAGGCTCAGAAGAGGCTAGCATACAGGGGCTTGGAGGCTCAGGAGTTGGAGACTTAGCAGGCTCAGAAAATCCTGGTTGAGGTGGAGCTAAAGTGGCAGGAATGGCATTCCAAATGTCTTCACATGCATCAGTAACCACTTTCATGTTGTTGGCCAACTGGTGTATCTGATCTTGCAGATGATGAGCAAACTTGGCATTTTGCTCATCCCTGATGCTTAGTATGAGTGCAGACAAACTGTTATACAACTCAGTGATCTTAGTTGGCTTGGCATGAAAGGAGAGGGAGTAGATGGAATGTGAGCAGGTAGAGATGGAGATGGGATAGGCTAAGAAAGCTGAGGTGTAGGTCTTGCAGGAGCCTCAGAGGTACCTTCTTGCTGTAAGGAGGCATCTTCATCAAAGAAGAGATCTTCAGATTTTCCAGCTCCCTTTCCAACCCATCTTCCATCTTTCTTCTTTATCCCTATCCTTTGCAGCTCTTCTTCCTTGAAGATCTCAGTAGGTTTTCCTTTTCCTTTCTCAAGATACTGAATTCTAGCATATTGAAGGATCCTAGAGATGATTGCTGCATAAGGAAGTGTAAAGTCTTTCCTTTGATCCCTAACCTTAATCATGTGTTGGAGAATGATATGTCCCATGTTGATAAGCTTTCCACGCATGATTGCTGCCATTACATGTGCCTCTGCCCTTGTGATCAGAAAGCTACCTCCTTTATTGAAGATAATCCTAAACACTATGTAGTGTAGGATTCGCATTTGAGCACTGAGGTCAGTGGGTTTTAGCAAGCTTATGGGTGGTTTATTCTCCTTTCTTCTGAACAAAGTGTTCAGGATTGTGCTCTCCTTGTAGTTCAAAAAGGGGCCACTTTCTTCATCAGTCGTCTCTACCTTATCCATATACCCAGAGGCAGTGATGTTAATCTTAAGGCTATCTTGCCCTGGAATTTCTAATACCTCGTTAAAAGTTTAATCTGTCAGCCAGATGGTCCTTGATCTCAGATTGACCTCCCACTTCTTCTTTTTGCTATTGTACTTCAGGGAGGCATACTATGTCTTAACCACTTCATCATCATACCTCTCCAGTATCTCTAACAGATTCTTGTATCCTAGCTTCCATAGTCCAGCATCAAAATTGTTAGAGAATAAGAAATCTTCCATGTTCACACAATGAGGCTTGATTACCTTTTTACTCATAAACTTGGTCGTATATTCCTCCTGAATCTGAGGAGTGCTCCATAATGGCATTGTTGTGAGTTAGTATTCTCCAGATTCAGTACTGGAGGTGGAAGTGGAAGCAACAGCAGCAGTAGCAGGAACAAGATCCGAAGGCTTTATTTTCTTCGGTGAAGAAGGTCTAGCTTTCTTTGATTCAGCCTTTGGAGTTGTTTTTTGCCGTTTCGAGGGAGTTGTCTTGCTTGATTCGGCTTTTCTCTTCGGTTTTTCACCCTCCTTTGAGGCATATTGGGATTTAACCGTTCTCTTTGGTCATGCCTCTCCCTTTCTAACTTCTGGATTCTTTACTCTTGCTATTTTCGTGGATGAATGTTTCAGAATGAAGCTGAGAATGGGTTTATAGGATGTGAAAAGGAGTTTAAATGGTGGGAAATGAAGATTTACAGTCAGAATTGAAGAGCATTGAAGAGAGAATTTGAATAGACTCAGAGAAGGGATGAATAGGGTTGCGTCTGTTCAGAGAAAAATCGTTGGTTTTAACATGTGTAACCGCAGGACAGACGAATTTTGAGGGGTCAAAATTCAAACTTTGAGCAGTTAAAAGTTAAACCATTTAGCAAAGCTTACTGACAGACAAATTTTCTTCTAAAAGTTCGTCTGACAGAGGTTTGGTCTAAGCAGCGCAAGATGAATAGACGAACTATGTTTTAACAAAGTTCGAATTTCAAAGAACAGGCATCAAGCAATAATCAATGCAATAAACAACAGACGAATTATGCTTATGGAAATTCATCTTTCAGAGATTCAACATTGTGAGCATATTTCAACAGACGAATTTTGAATTAGAAATTCGAATTTCTACACTTTGTAAAGGTTTTCCAACATGCGTATGTTAAGAAATAGACATTTGTATAATCATCATGTTGGACAAAGATAACATTGAAACTTTTATTTTTGAAAATTTGAACTTTCAAAGACCAACAGACAAATTTTGAGGGACTATCGAGAACTGTTACAATGTAAACCAAGCTGAAGTTCGTCTGATGGGCATCTAAATTCGAATGCTGAGCATGCTGACTTGTTCAAAAACACAATTTATCAAGGAAATTCATCTAACACACAACTAAAATGCGAATTTCAACTTTAAAAACTTACAGAATGGATCCAAAACTCAGATTTCTTGCTGTCTCTTTCACCTTTTGACTGTTCCATTCTGATTTGCTCCATTTTTCATATATATTGTCATTGCAACTCATGAGGAGCACCTGCAACTTACATTAAACTTACTCCGATGCAAAAGTTAAAATTAAATCAATGTCAGAAATTCTAAAACAGATTGATACAGAAATTTACTTACAGTTCATTGGGATTTACCATACCCAATTTTCTCCTAATTTTACAATGCCTATCTTCTGATAGAGGCTCTGTCAAGATGTTAGTAACTTGATCTTCTATTGGGATGTATTCTAATCTGATTTCTCCTTTCAGAACATGATCCCTTATGAAGTGTTGCCTAACTTCAATATGTTTCGTCCTTGAATGCATGACTGGATTCTTTGTGATGTTAATGGCACTTTGGTTGTCACACATTATAGGTATTTCTTTCATCTCAATCTCAAGATCTTCAAGCTGCTATTTTATCCAGATGACTTAGGCACAATAGCTTCTAGCTGCAACATATTCAGCTTATGCCGTGGATAAGGCCACACTGTTTTGCTTCCTGTTAAACCATGAAACCAAGGATCCTCCAAGAAACTAACATGTTCCACGTGTGCTTTTTCTGTCAGTTTTGGATCCTGCAAAGTCAGCATCAGTATATCCTTTCAAATCTTCTCCATTGCCCTTAGGATACCAAAGACCCATATGTGATGTTCCAATTAGATATCTGAAAATATGTTTCACAGCAGTTGCATGGGTTTCTTTGGGGCATGATTGGAATCTTGCACACATGCAGACACTGAACATAATGTCAGGTCTGCTGGCAATTAGGTATAGCAGGGATCCAATTATTCTTCTATACTGGGTTATGTCAAACATTTTCCCCCTTCATCCATATCCAGTTTGGTTGCAGTAGCCAAAGGTGTTCCCATTCGCTTAGCATTCTCTATCCCAAACTTTTTCAGCAATTCTTTCACATACTTGGATTGATTGAGAAAGATACCATCATCACATTGCTTAATTTGCAATCCAAGGAAGAAGTTGAGTTCATCCATCAAGGACATTTCGAATTCTCCCTGCATTAGCTTAGAAAAATTCTTGCAAAGAGATTCATTAGTAGCACCAAATATAATATCATCAACATAGATTTGAACAATAAGTAAATCTTTATTTTCTTTCTTAGTAAATAAGGTTGTATCTACTTTTCCTCTGTTGAATCCCTTTTCAATTATAAAATTACTTAACATTTTATACCATGCTTTAGGGTCTTGTTTTACACCGTAAAGGGCTTTCTTCAATTTATTAACATGGTTTGGTTTTGTAGAGTCCTCAAAACCTGGAGGTTGGTCTACATAGACTTTTTCCATAATATATCCATTAAGAAAAGCACTCTTCACATCCATTTGATATAACGTAATATTTTTCATGCATGCATATGCTAACAGAATTCTAATTGCTTTTAATCTAGCCACTAGAGCAAAGGTTTCTTCAAAATCAATTCCTTCTTCTTGATTATATCTTTTGGCAACCAGTCTAGCTTTATTTCTGATTATTAATCCAGATTCATGAAGCTTATTTCTAAAAACCCATTTAGTGCCAATGACAGGATGATTTTTGGGTCTGGGCACTAAATCCCAAACTTGATTTCTTTCAAACTGATTCAACTCATCTTGCATAGCTAAAACCCAGTATTCATTAGTTAAGACTTCTTCAGTATATTTAGGTTCAATTTGAGAAATAAAAGCACAGTTTATTATTTGATCCCTTAACTGTTTTCTGGTTTTAACTTTCTCTTGAACATCCCCTATCACTTGATTAACAGGATGATTCCTTTGATATCTCCAAGCTCTAAAGAGTTCTTGAGACATTTCTTCATTATTTTCATTCTCAAAATCTTTCTCTTGAATATCTTCCTCTATGTCAACAAATTCATATACTTTTGGAGGTTCAATTTTATCTTCATTAGAAAGATTTAAGTTTTTAAAGTTTGAAATAAGATCATCATCATTAGTGACATGTTTGGAAACAGTTTCATTTTCAATAAATACTACATGAACAGATTCTTCTACTAATTTAGACTTCTTATTAAAAACTCTATATGCCTTACTTATATTAGAATAGCCCAGAAATATACTTTCATCAGATTTGATATCAAACCTACCCAGATTCTCCTTTTCATTGTTGTGGATGAAGCACTTGTAGCCAAACACATATAGATGTGAGGGATTTGGCTTTTTTCCTTTGTACAGCTCATAAGGAGTCTTCCCAAGGATTGGTCTGATGTAGGCTCTATTTATGATGTAGTTTGCTGTGTTTACTGCATTAGCCCAGAATACTTGACAGAGTTCCTTTTTATTCAGCATTGCTCTAGCCATATCTCTAATTATTCTGTTCTTCCTTTCCATTACTCCATTTTGTTGAGGAGTTCTTGGAGCTAAGAAGTTGTGATCAATTCCATGCTCATCACAATATTCCAGGAAGTATGAATTCTCAAACTCTCCTCCATGATCTGACCTGATAGACACAATAGAAATACCTTTCTCATTTTGCACTTTCTTAGCTAAGGTTACAAATGCATCAAACGTACCATTCTTAGAAGAAACAAACAGTGTCCAGGTAAATCTAGAGTAATCATCCACAATTACAAGTACATACAGATTTCCACCAATGCTTTTTACCCTGGATGGACTAATCAGATCCATATGCAATAGTTCTAGTGGTCTAGTTGTGGTGACTACGTTTTTAGATTTAAAAGAAAATTTGATTTCTTTTCCTCTTAGACATGCATCACATTCTTTGTCTTTTTCAAAAGTGATTTTTGGTAGTCCAGTGACTAACTCATTTTTAACTAGTTTTGATAGTTGATTCATGTTAACATGAGCTAATCTTCTATGCCACAGCCAACTATCATTATCCTGGTTAATCAAACAGACAGAATCTAAGGGAGGAAGTTCATCAAGATCAATAGTATAGCAGTTACCATCCCTTTGAGCTTTGAGGATTACTTTATGATTACTTTTTTTGATGACCAGGCAAAACTTTGAGTCAAACAATACCCAGTTTCCTTTGTCACATGTCTGACTCACACTTAGCAGATTATGGTTGAGACCAATTATAAGCAACACCTCTTCAATGGATGTTTCAGGATTCTTCCCCACAATGCCAATGCCAACTATTTTGCCATATTGATCACCTTCAAAGGTCACCTTTCCTCCTTTCTTGTCTCTAAGAATGATGAATTTCTCCTTATCACCGGTCATGTGACTTGAGCAGGCACTGTCCATATACCATTTATTGCTCTTTCTAGCTTTAAGACAAACCTGCAAAATAAAGTTCATATTTTCTTTTTAGGTACCCAAATTTGCTTGGGTCCTTTTCTGTCAGTAGTCTTTTCCCTAGATACAGATGTACCTTTGGGAACCCATTTAACTTTCCTGTCAAGTATATTTTTCTTTAAAGCACATGAACCGGAGATATGTCCCTTCTTGTTACAGAAGTGACAGGTGGTGAAGGGACTGCTGGATTGAGATGCAGGAAGAAAACAATGCAGATAATATTTTTGTTTTGCATGCCTTGGTTGATCGTAAGATTTAATGTGCCGTGAAATATGTTATTTCTTTCTATTTCCACTAGCATGCACAAAATGTCTCATATATACATTCTGATTCTTTTTCTTAATCTTTTCTTTGACTGCACAAGGATCATAGTCAAGTTCAGCCTTTCCTTGTGATATTCTTTGACTTCTCATTAAAGCAAACAACATATCTTTACCTTTAGTAAGTCTAGACATGCTCTTCACTAGATAGTCATTGGTTTACTTTAATTCAATGCATGATTTACAGCAAGCAGATTTAGCAATAGATAGAGAAGCAATTTCAGAGATGTTGCATTGAGATTCTAGTTTGTTAATCTTTTTCTTGGCTTGCTTCAATTCTTTGGCAACCTTAACAAACTCATCATGCAACTCATGAAATGCATCCAGTAATTCAGAATAGGAAGGTTCAGATTCATATGTCTCATCTTCTTGATCATTGTTGCATGGGATTTCAGCTTCTTCAGAGGCAAGTGCCATCAGATAGATGTTGGCAATTTCATCTTCATCATCTTCTTCCTCATCTAAGCTGTTACCCAATATTAATGAGATGTATGCTTTTTTCTTCTTGCCTTTATCTGCAGCTTTCTTTTCTTTCTCTTGCTTCTTGAGGAATTGTGGACAATCTCATTTGATATGTCCCTGCTTTTTGCACTCGTAGCAAGTGACAGGTTCTTTTACTTCTCTCTTGCTATCTCCAGTTGCTCCTTTCTTGAAGATTTTCTTGTTTCTCTTATTGCTGTAGAATCTTCCAAATTTTCTGACCATCATAGCCAGAGTTTCTTTATCTAGCTCATCTCCATTGTTAGATTCTTCTTCTTTCTCCTTAGCAGCTTTCAGAGCAAGACTTTTCTTTTTTCTGTCTTGTCTTGCCTCCTTGAGAGACTTCATTTTTCCTTCATACTCCTCGAGGCTACCAAAAAGACCTGTGATAGAGGCCATTCATTCTCCTCTAACTTCCTCTATTACTGTTACTTTGGATTGTCATTCCAGAGGGAGAGCTCTGAGGATCTTTCTAACCTCTTTTGTCTGAGTATACTCCTTTCTCAGACTCTTCAGTTGATTCACAATGAGGGTGAATCTCTTCTGTAGCTCTTTTACACTTTCTCCTTCCACCATTCTGAAGCTTTCGTATTCACCTATGCAGGTGTTCAATTTATTTTCCCTAACTCCAGTTGTTCCTTCATTAGCAATTTGCAAGGTGTCCCACATTTTCTTGGCAGTGGAACACTGTGAGACCCTGTAGAATTCGTCTTGATTCAATGCACTGACCAAGCAGTGTCTTGCCTTGAAGTTCAGCAAGACTCTTCTTCTATCTTCCTCGTTCCATTCAGCTTCTGGCTTCTCTCTGTACTTCCCATCATCCTGCAATGCCATTGGGACAAAATCTCCCTTCTGGATGATGAACCAGATGTCTAGATCAATTAACCGAAGATGGGTTTGCATCCTCATCTTCTAGTATCCATAGTGTTCTCCACTGAAGGCAGGTGGTCTATTTGTGTTGTTATTCTCTGGTAGTATGCTTTTTCCAAAGCCAGCCATTGTTTTTCCTGGACTGTTAAATTCTTTGATAGGGAATTTAGGCTCTGATACCACTTGTTAGATAAGCTAGCTTCCCAAGAGGGGGTGAATTGGGAAGATTAAAAATTTTTCTACAAAACGTTGTCACACCCAGAGATGCGACGCGGATGGCGGGGAGAATGAAAGAAAAAGAGAAAAATTGGCCCACACGACGGGGGCCGATTTCGGAGGAGTCGCCACCAAAATTTTGAGGGAAATTTTGGAAAACCAAAATAAAAACAAAAAGGATAAGGATGGTTTGCGAATCAGAGTTGGGTTCGGGAGTACCATTGTGAGTGGGGAAGGTATTAGGCACCCCCACAACACTCATTCCTAAGAACGGTTATCTTAGGTTGATCATGCAATTTTTATGGTTTTAAAAAATTATTTTAATTGCCCTTTTACCATTCACATGCAAAAATAAATATAAAAATAAGAAAAATGTAAAAATGAAAATAAAGAATGAAATGAAAATATAAAAAGTTGGGAAAAATGAATTAAGAGAAAAATATTATTTATTTACAAAAGTGAACTTGACCCAGAATGAGAGTCTGGGGCCTATGTACCCTGCAATAAGGATCAAAGTCGACGTAGTTCGGACTAAAAATGCGTGTCATTGGGTTAGTATTTTTATTATATATATTTTTTGAAAAGAAAGGTTTGTAGAAAATAATTTGTCTTTCCACAAAGAAAACAATTTTTAGAATTGGTAGGTGTGTTTTAATTTGTAAAAGACAGATTAATTCCCCTTATTTGCTCTTTTCATTTGAGAATATGTTTTTTTTGTTTAATTAATTAAGAGAATATATGTTTTTCCTCAATTTAGAAAATATGATTAAAATTATGTGTGATTTGAACATTTTTATTTTGATTTGAAAAGGAAATATTTGAAAACAATTTTATTTTACAAAGTAAAACCAATTGGCTTATATGGTGACTTTATCACTCACAATATACCCATTGATATCTAAATGTCCACGGTGGTGCCACTCGAGACAAAAATGCATAAAAAAGGTTTGAAAGAAAACAAATAATTCTCTGTGTAAATTATTTTTTTATTTTCTTTTTTTTATCATGAGAATAAATAACATCCTTTACACATATTTATCTAAAAGAAAAATGTAAAAAAATGTGATTATAACATATATTTTGAGAAAAGATAATTAGCATATGTGGTGACTTTATCACTCACAAGTTACTGATTTACGCTTACATGCTCACGGTGTTACCACTCGAAGCAGATAAGTGAAAAGAATAAGAGCCTGGAGAAAAATGAATAATTTTTTTTTAAATTATTTTTATTTCCTTATTCCAAATTATAAAATAAAAAAGGCAATTAGAAAACCCTTTTTTTTAGCAATTAAATTCTCTTTTTTTTTTGTTTGAAGTGAATTTTTAAACAAAAATCAACCATTCCCTGCGGTGACTTTATCACTCGCAACTCACTGATTGATACCTAAATGTCCACGGTGAGGCCACTCGAGACAAAAGGTATAAAAAATAAAAACTTGAAAGATGAAATCGGGAAAAATAAGTTTTTTGCATAAATCATTTTTATTTTCTTGTCTTATTATAAAAATAAATAAAGCCATAGGATCCCATTTTTATTTTAAAAAGAAAAGCGATAAAAGGAATTTAAAGTATGACCATTACTTGTATATTGTTATTTTATTTTCTTTTAAACAAATCAATCAAGATTTATGGTGATTTATCACTCATAGCTCACTGATTGAAACCTAAATGCTCACGATGTTACCACTCGGAGCACAAAGGCAAAGAGAAATTTAAAATAAAGGGTTTTCAATTTGATCATCTATTTTAAATAAAAATAAATAAATAAAAGAGATCATTCGAACCCAGAAATACTTAGAACATTACTAATATAAATAGCATGGTGACTCCTCACTCATGGCACTTTTGATTGACACCCTAGCTATTTGCCCATGGAGACTTAGTCCCTCGTGACAAATTCTAAAAGCGAGAAGAAAAGAAACCAGCAGCTAATAAAAACCAAAATTATAAAAAGAAACACCACCAAAAACTATTTATCAATGTGCGTGCACCTACGTAAGCATAAGAGTACATGAGCCTACCCAGACTTAATATAATCATATCATAGGTTAAATTATATAACAAATTGAAAGAAATAAACTCTTCCTTTGTCTTCGTTCGGTGCTAGTTCCATTAGGATTCGTAGCTCGCCTTCTCTAATGCCATTTCCATCATTCTTTCTTCAATCACTATGATTTCCCCGAGCTTGGTTCATGCTCCCAAGGTGCTCAAAAAGAACAAGAATGGGAATGAATTAGTATTCACCTTTAAATCAGTCCAAAACATCAAGAATGATATTCTTTATAGAAGACAAAAACCATTATCGCTCAAGAAATCCAAATCATTGTTCCCCCATAAAGATGTTGTCGTGGATCATGCTTTTAGGTCAAAGACAGAATTAGCAAATTTATCACAACACAAATGCAGGGAATTTGAGCAGAAACATGGATGAATACACTCCTTTCACATGTGAATAAACATGGGCCAAAAGAAAATGCTTCAAAACTTAAACCCAGGGCTATATATACAACTAGATGACCAGTAGCCCTTTTCATGGAAGACATAGTCAAATGGGACATTTTAAAGGCTTACAATCATACTATACCCCATAGTAATAAATTCAGGATTTATGACAGAAAACCATGATATATGACCGCTTCTCATTATCAATAAAGGTATCCAAACATGTAGCAAGCCAAATCAGAACCTTCTTAGTGAGAAAAAAAACATGCTTATATAATCCTTTTAAATTCATAATGCTAAACAAATATCCAGCAACCAACACTCAGTTTTGAGAAAAACAGATTATATACATATGACCTCCCATCTATGACCAAAATATTGTGTACATGTGTGGCAACCAAACCAGTGCTTACGCACAGAAGCACAATGTCATGTGATCACTTGAGAAGCATGAAACCAAACAGACATGTGCTATAACAAAATCCAATCATCGGATGAAAGGAACATGGTCTTGTGCTCACCTTTCTGACACATGAGAGAGAACCGATGAACTTGTAACAGTGAAGACCAGTTTAGAATATTAAAGTGAGGTGTAATGAGCATGACTTGAAGCTTGCAACAAAAACATGATTCTAATGGCTCAAGTTCATTATTTAATCAAACACTCAAGTTCATTATTTAATCAAACACCCTTCATAAACAAAAGTCATGACAAAGATAGGCCTCAGAAGCAAAAACACAAAGCGATCATAGAACACAACTATGGGTTAGATATACAGGGCAAATAAAATCCATCCAGCTAATCAGTTCCTAGGCTACGGCATTTGATTATCAATGGCAGGCATCAAATTCCCAAGACAGACAACACAACATTTTTCTAACAGGGAAAAATTTCAACAACTTCACAACATTTGCAGAGCACGAGTAGGTGGTGGCTTTCTACTTAGCTGAGACGCACACAATGGGTTCAGAACATCGTGTCATAACATCGTCTTATACAAAAATTTCAATTAACCATGGGGATAGGGTACCTAATCATAAGCTAGATTTTTAACACAAATAAAATTTCGTCTCTCAGTCACTGTGACTCCAAACTACAGCATTTCATTGACATCAGACAAACCAGTCCCCAGTGCACAGAATATAACATCAACTATTAAATAAATAAATAAATAAAAGGGGGACCCATAAATTTCACAAAATGGGTATAAAGAAAAAGCAATCTCCTGTTCTCTTCCAATGGCAACCAGAATTAAAGGCATGATTCTAAGGATTCAACTTCAGAATTCAATCAAATTCCCCTCATGAACCGAAGGTTACAATAGAAGTAAGCCACCGAAATAGAACCACAAAGCACACTCGGAGCATAACTATGGGCCAAGTCTTTAAAGCAAATAACATTAATCCAATTTGATCTATTCCATGGCAGACAAATAAATTACAAAGGCACGGAATACAACACCTTTTCTAGCAGGAAAGAAATTTGAGAATATCATAAAACATATAAAGCATAAGCAAGAAAATGCTTTCAGGTTCGCCAAAACGCATACAATAGACTGAAAAGACAAAATTACAACACAGCACTGTCTGATACACGATTCCAATCAACCAAACAAATAGAGCACCTAATCAAGTGTCCACGACAACCAATGTTAGAACCAGAATGCTAAGTGTAGTTTCAATAAAAAAAATTTCCTCAACCCATCACCTGAAAAGTAAACTTTTAGAAGAGAAATTACCAGTTGAAGACCGAGGTCTCCTTCCCTCTTCCTCAGCACTGCTCTTCCTTTGCTTCTTGGGGTTTCTCTTTCCGACTTCGTACTCAGACTCTTTCGGCGTCTCAGACGATACTCTGCTTCCTCACCGTGGCTCCCTCTAATTTTTTTCTCGCTGCCCTCTCGGTTTTTATCTTCCTCTCATGGCTCCCTCTCATTCCCCCTTTCCCTTCCTTTTTCTGTGACCTCCTCGGAGCTCCCTCACCTGAGCTCCCCTGTTCTCTTCACGGCTCCCTTTCGCTCTCTCAGCCTCCTCTCTTCTTCTTTTCCTCGCGGCCAGCTCTCCCCTTCTCTCTCTTTTCTTGCGGCCACCCTAGCTCTCCTTCGTGGTGTCTCACCAGAGCCCTAGGTTAGGGCTCCCTCCATCTCTCTCTCTCACTCCCACGGCCCCCTCCCGCTTCTCTCCCTCTCTCAGGTTTCTTTCTTTTCACGCTCGCAGCCAGCTCCCAGCTCCCTCACCCGAGCTCCCCTCTTCCTCTTTTGAACCCTAGCACCCTCTTGGCCTTTTCTTTTGTGGCTCCCTCTGTTTCCTTCTTTCGTGCACGTCTCCCTCTGCCTTGTCGTCCTTCAGCCTCCTGCTGCACCCTGACTCCCTCTGTCTCACACACGCGGCTCCCTTTGCTTTTTGCTCACGTGCTCTGCTCCTCCCTGCTTCTGGCTATCTCCCTCTATACCCTCCTGCCCGAGCCCTCAGGGTTCCCTTGCTTTATCCACGAGCCTTTCTCAATTGGGCTCGTGGATGTTTGGGCTGAAAATCGCATTTTAGCCCAAACATATGCCCTTCTTTTTTTTTTCTATTTACTTTTTTTTTATTTTTTTATTTCTTATTTTTGTATTTTGTTTATTTATTTTATTATTTTTTCAGTGTTCGTGTTTTAGGGTTAGAAGATTGGGCCATCTGCATTCAACCCACATTCCATTCTAACTTTATTTTCTTTTTTTCTTCTTTTTTTCTTTTCTTTCTCTCTTATTTTTAATTATTGCCTTATTTCATTTTATTTTCATTATAATTTTTGTTTTTGTTTTTGTTTTTTTTTATCCATTTTTAGTTTTTATGTATAATGTTTAGACAAAATACGGTGTTCACAAATGTCAAGAAAGTGAAAAAAGCAAAGGGTGATGGTAAAACAGAGTATAAATGAATAAATAGTAAAAGTAGTAGTAGCGAAGAGAAGACTCAGATATTTATCCTGGTTCAGTCTCTCAACTTGACCTACGTCCAGTCCCCAAGTTACCACTTGAGATTTTCCACTATTCTGCAAGAATTCAGTGGGCTTCTTGCAAATGTCACAGTACAGCGTTGATGCTCTGTTTCTAGAGCTCACACTTTCTCTCTTTGCATTCTCACTAAGTGCTTCCCCAATCCCTTGTGATATCCCCTCACAAGTAAATCTTTCTTCCAGATGAAGATAAGATTGTTTATAATGAATAAACTCTCTTAATCAGAGTGTCTATGAAAGTTAAAGTACAAAAAATGAAGTATGTGAGAGTAAGAGACTTTGAATAGATGATTTGGCAGAGTTTTAGTATATACAAAGTTAAAATCATTACCCACATCTTCAAATGAAGTTCTATTTATAGATTTCTGCCCCAACTATACGTCAGAGACAATATCTAGCCGTTAGAGATGTTACCTAACGGTTACTCTGAGAAACTATCCATTTACTAACTGCATTTAATGCTTCTGACACTCAAAGTTTGAATTTCAGTTGGTCAACAGACAAATTTCACAAAAACCCAAAACTACAGCCTTTAACATTGAACTCCCGAAGTTCATCTGTTATGAAGCAAAATTCGAATTTTCATTTTTAGAAAATGATTCTATGTTGGAACATATGAATTTTCATGTTTAAAGTCGTTTTGTTAAGTGTGAACAATAATTTCAATTTGCTACAGTGCCTTCAAAATTCGAATTTTGGAACCCCAAAAATTCGTCTGTCAGTAGCTAGTTTAATGAGGCACAATAGTTCATCAATTCAAAATTTAAATTTTCAAAAGGCAAAGTTCATTTGTCAGAGAAACCTTTTTTTCAGACTTACTTTAAAGTTTGAATTTCTTAATATTGTCATTCGTATATCAACATATCAACACAACATATTCACAAGCTTTGTTTCTGAAATTCGAATTTTCAAGTTAAAAGTTCGTCTGTTAGTGAGCAATTTTAAAGCTCTTTTTAAACTTGTTTTCAGATGAACTTTGACATATTCTCAAACAAATTTTTCAATTTTCATAAGTTGTATTTTATCTGAAATTTAAATTTTCAAAAGTCAAAGTTCGTATGTCAGAGAAAGCTCTTTTCAGACACGTATCAAAATTCAAATTTCTCAAGTCAAAATTCATCTGTCAGATAAGGCTCTTTCCAAACTTGTTCATTTTCAATATGAAATTCAAATTTCCAAAGTCAAAGTTCAAATTTTCAAAATAGTAGATCAATATAAACCTTTCAAACTTCGTCTGTTGGTGGGTGTTTTTCAAATATTCCATGAATTAACATAGAATCAAGGTTTTAAAACATCTTTTCATCAAATCAAAGTCTTTTACTCAAATTAAAACATTACTAAACATTCTACATCTATTCTTGCACTGATTTTTCTAGAATTCCTTCACTTGAAACATTTTGTGCACCTTTGATATCTTTATTCCAAGCTCTTGAAGGTTGGTTTGGAATTATCAAAACACTTGATTCAACAAGTTAGAGGCTGCTCTTATAGCAAATAAGGCTACTTCTTCAAGAACAAAATTATGGTTGAAAATTATTTTGACTTTCATATAAAATGTTTGAAATTGTATTCTTAATATTAAATTTAGAAAATGTTTAGAAAGTTTTTTCTCATTTTCTTCATCGGATTGGACTGGATTCATTGGATTTGGTAAATATATAAAAAGAAAAAAAATAACAATTGGCAATCTATCGAGCTTCCGATCGGGCTTCCTATCATTCCTATATATATATATGGAATTTATGCATGATATATAATTTTTCGAGTATCGACTTAATTTCTTTCCATTTGATTTGAAATTTGAAAATATCATAATCATTTAAATAATTTCAAATTATTAATTTAGATAGATTTAAAATTATTAATTACTAAATTATTTGAAAATGTATTATATTAATGCATGTTGTCATGTTTACCAGCAACCTCCTGCTCTATTAAAAACCTTGCTTCGTGGCTAGCCACCTCCTCCATAAGCACACTTCCATCTATTCCAACTATGGTATTCTTTATACACATAAATATATCTATATATAACAAGTCAAACTCAAGAACTACTTTATATATTTATATATATATAAGTACCATTGGTACGACATGTTGAATTATTATATATGTGTATTCATATTATTCTAATGATATTGATGGCAATGGATTGGGATGATTTTTTTTAATTATTTTTTATCCTAATGGCAATCTAACAAACACAAGATCAAATGTGGTATATAGGGAGATCTTGTGGTATATAGGGAAGTTTCCATCAACTTATTGTTAAAATGTTTTGGGATTGTATTCTTATGTGTTTTCTATGATGAATTTGCTTGAGAATTTTTTTTATGGTTGTTTTACAATTATAATTAGTAAAAAAAAAGTTTGATATCCATTTTCCTTGTATGTTTTTACACCTATATATGCTTTGATTCTATATTAGAAGTCCCACATTAGGTAAGATAATGAAAAAGTTTTATTAACATGACTATATAATATATTTAGAAGTTCTGAATCACTTCATTCAAATTAATAGAGTAAGAAGATGAATCTATAAATAAAAGAACTCCAATATGCATACGTTATAAGCTCTATAAGCATGCTAGAGATTTTAATCAAGTTCCTCGAGAAAAATTTTAGAAAAAGTATTATACTTTCTACTTTCTCCTCTCCTTGTAGATATTAGACATGGAGCTCCAGTAAGTATTTTGAAACTAAACTCCATGCACACATATAAAGAAAGGGGGGACTACCACTCACCTGGCTAACCCCGAGGTCCAAATGTCAGCTATGCTCTTGTCATAATATGCGCCTGATGCACAATAAAATGACAACGTTTCGTTCAAAGTTTATCGATAGAAAAACCAATTACTCACACGCACTAATCCAACAGCTATGCCAATCCATCCCAAGCTCAACATGTTCCTACTACCCAGCCTTCTCTATTGCCAGCCTCATTCAGACCCCTCGAGCCCAAGGTAGAATTAGCATACCATTCATCAAACCTTGAAAGCCAAAAATTGCATATTGAAGAATCGAACCAAGCCATAATTAAAAAAAAATCAGGAATCAAAAAACATAATAATAGAAAAATGGAAGAATCCAACTTACCCAAAATCAAGGTTACTAGAGATTGCAAAATGAAGATTTGAAAAATTGTTGAACCATATATAATAAAAAAAAATTGCAAAGTTTAAGAGATTTCAAATCGAAAAGCTTTAGTTGACTTTGAATTTTGCATAAAAAATTGAAAAATTACATGAAGAATACCCAAAACTCAAGAATCTAACCCTCCCTCCCAAATGAAGAATCTGATGAAGACTCTAGATAGAAACAAAGAATTAGCCAGCACCATGGTGGCCTTCATTGGTGTTCATCATCCTCAGCAACTCCCTTTTGTTCCCTCATCAAGATGTTCTGATTGGGTATGAAGATTAAGCTTCTAAATCCCAAAATGTTGATACAAGAAGAATCAACCAAGACCAAAGCAGCATCAACGCATGTGTTGAGGAGCTGGATTACCCCAAAGGGCATGAATTGGGTTCTTTGAAATTTTTTCCCTCAAGGGAAAAGCAATGTAACAGTACAGATTAACTCAAAACAAAACAACTCAAGAAATGTAAATGAGTAAGGGATAGAGAAAATCAAACACGGAGATTTATCCTGATTCAACCTCTCTACTTGGCATATGTCTAGTTCTCAAGTGACTATTTGAGATTTTTTTCACTATCTTTGCAAAATTGAACCAGGTTCTTGTAAGACTACACTACATAGCTATGCTTTCTCACTAAAGCTAGAAAATCTTTTTACACTCTCTTATAATGAGTGCTTACAACCAATTCTTTAGTGTTTTTCCATACTAAGATTTTTACCCAAAAGTAGAAATAAAGTTTTTTCAAATAAATCTCTTACAAATAGTTGATATGAAACAATGAAACTTACTTTCTCACTCTAAAAGAGGTAGGTAAAGTTTTAATGAGAACAAGAGTAAATCTTTAATGATTCAGCAACAATTTAGCTTAATAATACATAATGATCTTACCAACCACCTTAAATGAGGTCTTATATATAGATTTCAGTTCAATCTAACCGTTAGAGATGAGAATTAGCAATTACTAAGTGAGATGTAATCAAAACCTGTTACATTAAATGTGTTGTTAGATGTTAGTCGACAAAGCCTATATGTTAGTTTACAAACCTCAACTAGTCGTTAGATATATCTCATAACGTTGGATTAGGTTTGTTAAAAAAGCCCAGGGTTTGGTCAACAATTAAGGGCCTGTTTGGTTTGCCTTTTGGCAAATCAAACCATGATTTCTAACCATCATTTTCCCAAAAGTTATCCAAACAAGCTTGTGGTAAACTTCTCTACTTTTATCCAAACTTCATTTTTATAAACTGTGATTATTTTAAACGACATTTTGCAAAAAAAAAACC
This sequence comes from Adenanthera pavonina, assembly GCA_026686845.1. Lineage (NCBI taxonomy): Eukaryota > Viridiplantae > Streptophyta > Magnoliopsida > Fabales > Fabaceae > Adenanthera > Adenanthera pavonina. Next base: position 41,587,473 of record JAIVEN010000001.1, on the reverse strand, counting down.
AAATGGGCACTAAGCTTCTCATAACATTGGAGAGACACTGTTCAACTAGGATTTCATGAAAATCTCCAAGATTAGTCGACAAAGCTTATATGACTTTGGTAACCTAGAAACTTTGCTTTGTAAAATAGAAGACAAATCTAACTAGGATTTACACCTTTGTCCACAAAGCTTCAAAACAACAACATTTGGTTTTATGGAAAACAAAGTTTAGTCAACAAAGCTATCAGCTCAAAAAATATGTTGCTCTTGGATTAGCCAAGGTAGTAGGTAAACCTTATAGGTTAGTCAACTATCGTGCCTTGACAAAGAATACCACTTTTTGAAATGTAACTTTTCCTTCTAATTTATCACCCTTTATCCACAAAGCTCTTTATCAAAAGCAAGAACTTCAATGAACATAGGATATAAGGTTAGTCATCAAACCAACATACTTAGTCCACTAAGCTTAACTTTGATATAAAAAACCTCTTTGAAAAATGTTGAACAAGCCATTCAAACACATCAGAAACTTATTTATGAGTAGTGGTAAGTAGAATTAAGTAAGTTTAAAGCATTATCTACCACTTTATCCTATCAAAACATCAAAATAACAACAAAATCAAAATGATCTTCATGATGGGCTCATTTCTTCCCTTAGTCAACATCTTTTCTTCACATAGTGTTCCCTTGATATAATCTTTGCGCTTTAGGTGTTTTGTAGTTTATTACAACTTTCATTTATCTAGCATTATGATGGTCTCTCCAACGTGCCCAACATCGACAACAGACAAAAAATGACACCAATAGTTGCACAGCCACCATACTCCGAAGCACTGTAGAGCTTCTTGCAAAAGGGATCAGAGACTAAGGTTAAGAGCTTGAAAGGTTAGGATTTAATGGGCAAAAATAAATGGACAATATTTAGCTTCTTCAAATGGCATTGTTTTGTTAACCAAAGCGATGTCGTTTTGTTGCGCATGAGGCTCACATTATGAAAAGCGCACAACAGACATTTGGACCTCACTTCCTCACCTAACTTCCTGCTATATTCTTTAGTCGAAAAAACGTGGTCTTTAAGTGCTACTCATGATTTTTTTAAAAATAAAACATCATATTCATACTTTTTTTAAGCATTTTTGTTTAATTTCACTCGTTGAATATATAAAATTGAATCGAGAACACAATTTTATAGACAAAAGTAATATTTATACTCTAAATAAAAAATATAATAGATATTATATATCTTATTTTGTTTTTTTTTACTCTAAATATCAAACAGAATCTTCTTTTTTTTACTCTAAATATCAAGAGATCCTTTACAAGACATTTGTGATCCAATAACAAGAGATAAGACCAAAGCTATAAAGCAAGCATTGCAGGGATTAATCATAAAATTATAAGCAAGAGAGTCCATGTACCTTGAGGAGATGGCATCCCTTAGCCCGTCAAGCAACACATCCTCTGAGTCCAATCAATGCTCATGTATAGCGTTTTCATCCTTTGATTCAAAAGCAAGAGAGGCGACCTCAAATGGTGCAAGATTGATCACTGTGTTAGAAGTTCAATTGGAAGAGAACCAAGCTGAACATAACGTCAATATTAAAGGACTTATGTAGTATGTAGAGTGTGATTCATAACCTCATGAGTTTATGTGTTTTAGTGTATATTTGGGCTTAATTATTTTTCTACATTTTAAATTCTTTAATTGGACAGAACTTGATTTATTTAATAAGCCATTTGATTTGAATCTTTGAGTTTTTTTGTTAGGTTTCCAATTACATTTCCAAGGGCCCAAATTAGTGTCTTAAGTGTCTTAGATTCAATATGATCACTTGGTCCATAAATTGCTCAAAAATTAGAAAGGTTTTGGATTGAAAGGAACCACTTTTCAGCCCCCTTCATAAAAGTGGCATTCTTACCTTAGATTTGTTTCCTAATTAGTCTATTCTAGTATTTTCTGAGATGTTCTATATTGATTAGCAAGTTGGAATATTTTAGAGTTTTAGAAAGTCAAAAGTTATCAAATAAGTGAGATTCTTGCAATTTCTAAAGGATATAGTTTTTAAGATCAAGTAATTTCCTATTTCCTTGTTCTTTTAAGTCAAGTAAGTGTTTCTATAAATACTCTCTGCAAAATGAAATTTTTACAAATTAATAAGAGAGAATTTTCATTACTTTTGTAAAGCATGGGCTATGTGCATCCTTGTATTCTTCTAGGAATACAAGTTTTGACTTATCTAATGAGTGATCAACCCTAGTGATGTCCATAGTTAGAAATCTTTTGACAATAAGTTCTCAAGGGTCCTAACTTCATGATTAACAACTTATTTTCTGTGTTCAAGTTCGTTTCTGTTGTACTTCCTAGGTGCCTTAGGACAAGTTTCTACCATGTCCATATCATCATTTGTATGGTTTAGATGAGTAGTGCACTTGACACACATCTTAAATATATATTTTAAAATGTGCATCAAATTTATTTTTTCCTAAGAATTTGACTATGTACTAGGTTAACATCACATTCTTAGGTTTTTGTGTTCTTTTTTAATTTCTTTACAAATGCATGATGTACATTTATTTTTTTGTGAATACAAGAGAATCCAACTAATAAATCAATGGTGACCTCCTAACCTTCTCAACTACTTCACGTAGTACTACCTTTTGTTTTTGTTTTTGTTTTTGTTTTTATAGTTATATATATATATATATATATATATTGGATTGAAGTACCCGATATCTGGTACTTATGTTAGATTCCGACTAATTTTAGTTAAGTTGAGTAGAACCACAAGGGCTATAAAACTCTCTCAATAAGTATATTATATAGTTATATTTCTTTAATATACCAATTGATTGTAAAAGAAAAATCATGTTGAACCTCAACTTATTCAAATCAATTTGAGTTAAAACACATAGGTGTAAAATTTTTTTAACAATGATTTTATCTGCTCATAAGACTCAACGTATAATTTTATTTATTATACAAGACAACCTCATCAATTTGGAAAGTGCAATTTAAACAATTGATAATTTTAAATTTACAAATTTTGTTCAATGAGGAAATATTCACTTAAAATATTCTAGAGATGCAATTACTATTACAATAGTTTCAATGTAACATCCTACCTCCTAACACCTTTAGACTTGACTGAAAACTTCAAAATTCAACCAAACACAACCTTGACATAGTTTTAGCCACTTATTGACCAAAACTCACCACTAACCACCTTCAATTGCCACCAAAAGCAACTGGTCGCTCGAAAACCATCCCTATAGGTCCAAAACCCCCAAATCAACTTGTTCAAAGAGGTTTCACTCCAAAGGAACCACTCCTCTGAGATTTGACCTCCTGGAACTCCACAACAAAACAATACGGGCTACAGGCCCTCAAACACACCACAAGACCCAAAACTACTCTGAGCTCACAAACACCAACATACTGACTTCATAACAACCAAAATCATGCAACCAAACATAGCCTTACATACATTCATCCATACCATCCTTACAATCCATATCCATAACCAAATATTCATTACAAACCATTCTATCCTACTTGGCACAAGATACAATATCCAATACACATAAACTACATAGACCTAGTATTATCACGTTTGCTGCTACTCCTTTGGCTTCTCAGGACTAGCGCCAAAACCGTCACCTAAAAGGTTAATTCATGGGAGAGGGGTATGAGACAATGTCTCAGTAACTAGGAACAACCACACACATAAACATATATATATATATGCATACATATAACTCATGCAACACATGAATGCAATGTGAAATAAATGGTATGCATATCGCTCTCACAAGGACTCCCATCCTTATCCTCCCTAACACATATAATCCACCCTTATCCTCCCTAACATATATATATATATATATATCCAACCTTATCCTCCCTAACATATATAATCCATCCTTATCCTCCCTAACATATATAATCCATCCTTATCCTCCCTAACATACATATATATATATATATCATCATACATCATATCATCATCACATCATCACCACCATCCACCATATATCACAATCTCACAATACCATGTGGTGATGCTCATGTATCATCATATAATCATCATAATGTCATGTATGTATCATGTCATATCATATCAATATCATCATCACATATCTCATCATCGTAATCATAATCATCATCTAACTGTATACATATCACGATATATTAAAATAGTACACACAAACACATTAATATCGTGGTATGAAAGAGACATGCATATATACCCGAATGTACGTAATATCATACAATATAAACAATACAATAAAAACAAACTCCTGGTTACCTCAGGTTGTCAATACCGCACTCACACAAGTTCCACAAGCTTTTTTGAATTGCTCAACATGCTTGAACCCCTCTCGGTTAACCAAATAACCTTCATGATAACACAATTATTCAATTAACACAATATACCAAACATCCAAATATCACAATTCAACCACTTTAGGCCTAACCCAAGGTTCCAACACCTCTTTCATGAATCAATAAGCTCTTAGAGACTATTCAAACACTACTCAAACACATACACTTTGGATTCCCAAGAGCTCTAATCGAAAACAACCTATGGTTAAGTTCTAAACACACACAAACCCTTCAAAACTCACATCCAAGCAACAAGAACACTAAAACACACTTCCTTAACCTCATTTCAACCATTTCAATTGGTGGATTTCGACCAGAACTGAAGATCCAACCCCAAATTTCCAACCGAAGAAAATGGAGAGGGAAGAATAGAGAACACTTACCAACTTGAATCCAAGCTCTTGAAGTCCAAAAATCACTCTCGGTGGCCGAAAATAGTGAACCCTAGCACTACTCCTCAGTTTCTCCTCCATTTTCCCTTCATTTCTTTCTTTCCGATCATCGAAATGATCCAGTTTTAAACAAAAATCTCGAATCTTGCTGCGGCCTCAACATACCCCGTCGCGGCTCCAACAGTTTCAGCTGAAACAATGCCACTAGATTGGTTCTCGTTACGGGCCGCGGCGGCCCTACTTCTTGCTGCGGCGTAGAGCTCTTCCAGACTCCACTTGAGGCTTCCTCCGTTCTATTTTCTCCATTCCTGAATACAATGCCAAGAAAGATAACATAAGGGGTGTTATATTTAACTATGCTCAGATTTCAAACGGGACATTTAAAAGTGATCCTAGTTCCTACCATGGTCTCCAATTATAGAAGTCTATTTTCTCTCATTAATTGTAACTTTGACTGGATTTCTCAGATTTGAAAATAAAAGAGTCAATCTAGAAATGATTTTTTTTCTATATTATCTTAACTAGGTAATTTCACTTATACAAGTGAAAGAATTTTCTTTCGTAGAAAAATATCAGAAATTTTTTTTCTCTATCAGAAAATGAGAAACAAAATAACAAAAGAAAAAATTAATATAAAAACACACTGTATATTTGTTTTTGGCATGAAGAAGAAACTGTATATAACATGATTTTTTGTAACGTTCAATTGGTATATTAAAAATATTTTTAATATTTATCAACGTCATTTAATTTATCATGAGATCGAATTCATCTTGTTTGTGTGATCTAAGAGTCACTGGTAAGCTGATGACGCACATGTCACGTCACGTTTCTCACAAAAAAAAATAATTTTGTAGTGTAAAAAAATTAAAAATATTTTTTATCGTTTAATAAAAAAAAATAAAAATATAAATATTATTAAATAATAAAATATAATAGATATTGAATTTTTCATAATAAAAACTAATCTTCTTTTTTATGTATTAAATATTTTCTTAATAAATAAAAATTCTTCTCAACTTAGACTAAATAAAAAAAAATAAAGGCAGGATGAATTCTAGCTAAAAGTTCAGGGTTTAAAAATTTTAAAAGAATCAAATTAAACTCTTAAAAAACATTATTAAAAGACTAATATTTTAATGATAATAATAATTCATGTAATAAAATAAGCTCTATATTGTACTGAATCATTTGGGTAATAAAACAATACCCAAGACCAAATCATTGCCCCTATTTACATTTACTGTAAATTTAGAAAAAAGTAAACATTTGGTCCCTCAACTTTTACTCATTTTGTAATGCAATCCCTGAACTATAATTTTAATTAAATAAATCCTTGAACTTTTCCTCCGTTAAAACGTTGATCTCAAAACTATTTAACTGTCAGAATTCTCATCCTTGGGCATGACAGCTGACCTAACATAGTTTAAGGAAGGCTAGTTTGGCTAATAATTTTATGATCTAGATACCATTTATGCAAAACAACTTACTAACAAAGTAAAAATATTTTTTATTAGCATGCCATATAGGAGAAGACACAAGGGACTAGGGAGAAGAAGAAAAGGATGTGGGTGGTGTTCAATTAATCACCACAAGCTGTCGAAGGAGAATCATAAAAGTTGGGATAGAGGAGAAGCCAAGCTGGTGATGATGAGTTGAACAAATGCCTGCAAAGATGCTCTCAAGAACCTGAAGAGAAAGGAAAAATTTAAAAGAGATGAGGGAAAAGCTTTTTCATATAAATATGATGATATTGGATCCAAACATTTAACTTGTATATGATAGATGTTTTTGACCTGTAACAAACCAGTATTAAATTCTAATTCTAATATTATTTAAATAATTGAATTGATTTTAAAATGACATCTTTATTTCAAGTTTCAACCTTCTCCATGGTGGCAGTGAAACCTTTCTTTGGGTGCGTATTCTAGATTCAATGAATAATTAATATATATAAACTAATTTCAATATAAATAATATTAATATTCAATCTTATAAAATATAATGTTAAATAACTTTGACAAATAATACATATTCTCCCAATAGAAGGCAAGCTTTGACAAATGAACAACACAGGCTTTTACTCCCTGCAACGGAAATGCTCGCAACTTTTAGAATATAGGGAATATACTTGCCTTTTCACAATTTATGTTGCTTTTCTTCTTTAATCACGTTTAAGCATTAATATTACAAAGAGATAGAAATCCTTTTATAATTAATTTTCATAGCAACAATAGTCAATAATATAAGTATATATATAATTTAGGGAAAAAGACAGTTTAGGACCTCTATACAAAAATATTGACAAATGAACAGCACCAGTATGAAATTCAGTTGATTTGAGTTGGGAATTTAGTTTATAAAACTGCTGAATTTTTAAATTGGGTCTTTGAGAGAGAATATTTTCAATTATGGGTCATAAACTATTTTTTTCCCTATAATTTAAACTAATAAAGAATATTTTTGCTTTGTCAGCAACTTGTTTGTCAATAATTTATGTTGCTTTTCTTCTTTAATCATGTTTTAGCATCAATATTACAAAGAGATCAAAGTCCTTTAATAATTAATTTTCATAGCAAAGCTAATGAAGAATATTTTTACTTTGTCAGCAACTTGTTTATACATATGGCATCCAGATCATAAATTTGTTAGCCGAATCAACCTTCCCTAAACGACATTAGGCCAGCTGTCATGCCCCAGGACAAAAATTCTAACAATGAAATAGTTTAGGGATCAACGTTTTAATTGAGACAAAGTTTAAGGATTTATTTATAAAAATTATAGTTCATGGACTAAATTACAAACTGAGTGAAAGTTGAGGGACTGATGCATAATTTTCCCCTAAATTTATAATCTAAACTTTAAAAATATTTATCAACATCATAAAAGATAAATTAAATGAAATAAAATTAAATAAATTTGTTTTACAAACTAATTTTTATATGATTCATAATTAATTCGATACTTTGATTTGATTCAGTTTAGCACTTTTTTAAAGAAATTTAGTACTTTATTTATTTATTATTTTTAAATATATAAATATTGATTTGCATTGTTAATTAAATATAAAATTGCTTAATTAATAAATGATGACATATCTATTATCTTTCAAATTCTGACTTACTTATTAATCAATAATTAATTTATGTGAACCCTTGTATTTCCATTCAGGATAATCTAATCATTAATAGTAAACTAGTTATGCATTGGATAAAAGTTGGTGATTTTTCTCCAATTTGGTTATTGAAGTTATTTTGTTAGATTGAAGAATAAATATGATATTTTAGAGATTGCAAGCAGAAAGTGAATAAAATTAAAAAGAAAACAAAGCAATGGATTAAAGAAATAAGACCATTAAATATCATGAATAGTAAAATTTATAGTTCTTTTTTCTAATAAATAAAATTTTAGATGAATTTAGTCGCTGACAAGCATTTACAAATTTCCCATGATCTCATCTAAAATTTACAATTCTAATTTTAATAAACTATAAACTCCATTTATAGATAAGAAAGTTATTCTATATTTATGTATTATTATAAAAAATGGCATGCAACTTAAGGAAGGAGTGTTCACAACCACTTGTGAACAATACCAGTTTATATAATTTATATATAGGAAAATTTTCAAGATAGATACAATGGAGAAAATATATTTCTAAAATAGTACCTATAAATAACTCATGTGTAATATTCCTATTTTTATAAGATGTTATAAAATGAATAAAAGATGAGAAACGAAGCGAGATGAAAATGGTGTATGTAATCGGGCTTTAGAATGAATTAATTTCTTATTTAATTTTCAGAAGAAGTTACGTTTGGTCCTTAATTGGAAGTAATTTTTCATAAGACTCTTAGTAGAAATTAATTTCAGAACTTACCCTGGAAAATATGCAATATACCACTTGAATGAAAGCTCGTTCCAAACTGAGTGTAACGGTATAAGTATTGCATTCCCAGGAGATTCAGATTGAGAGATAGACCAATTTGAAGTTATTGTGAATAGTAAAAAGGAAAGAATAAAAAAATTAGTTTTTGGGTGAAATTACAGGAAAGTACCCGAAAGAATGAATAATTATGTTTTGACTCCGCTTAAGGGCAAAACTGTCATTTCCCATATTAGAAGAAAAAAATAAATATTGCATTTAAACCCCAAGGAATAAATGTTAATATCATAAAATAAATGAGAAATTGGGAAAAATGAAGAGACACCATTAAACGTGAAGAAGGGCAAATAGGTTATTTTTCACGGTTGGACGAAAAAATGAGAAATTATATTTTTTCCCCAAAGAATTATGAAAAGGACATCCATGTCCTTAAAGTCATAAAAATTCTTGGAAAAAATTACACCTAATGACCTGAAAGTTCTAAAAATTATAAATTAGCCCTGAGTCAAGGGCATTTTTATAAATATGAAAAATTATGGTCAAAATGAAGCTCTCAATGAGTTAGAACCAATGAAATATAGTATGAAATTTATTAAGGTCAAAATAATATTTATTGGGTAATTAGGATTTAATATTAATATTTTACCCGATAAAAGTCAGTTTAGACTGTAGGGAAATGCAGTATTGATCCAAGGAAAATGATTGAACCTTAATAAAATATATTTTGGGTCTAGATAATGATGTTGGACCAAAATTAATTTTTGGATAATCCTGTATCAATATAGTGACAATTTTGGTAAAAATACTTAATCAGTACGGGTAAATTTAATCGATAAAGAGTATTTTACTCCATTAAAGTTTATGATGCAATTTTTAGCCAGAAAAGGAGGTGAGCCACGTATGAATGTGCTGATGGGACACAAATGGAATTGATCAAAAAGCTTTTTAGAAGAAAAAGTTAATAAAGGTAGATAGAAAAGTTAATTGGATAATTAGAGGATATAATTATCATTCAAAATATAATAGCTCATCTCCCTCACATAAAAAGCACGCTGAACCAGTGGAGAATGAACAAAGAAGCCGTGGAACACCTAGGGAGAAAAGGAAGAAGAAAAAGTCAAGTTTGGTCCTCAAACTCTCAAGGTAGATTTCTATTGTTATCCTCTTGTATATACTTGAGTATTATGATGTTTCATGAGGTATTCCATTTCATTTTCTCACTGAAAGTTTCAGCCTAGAGAGAGAGAAGAGAGAGAAAATGGAGTCATGAAGAAACTAAACCATAGAAATACTTAGAAATGTTTTAAGATGCAAGAATATGACATTTGATTGCAAATTAATCGGGTAGATATTTTTCTACAAATTTATGAAATTTTCTGCCTATTTAGGGTTTGAAAATGAAAGAGAATTTCATGATTTTGACCCCAAAAATGGATTCCTTAGGTCCAAAATAGGTAGATACAAGTATGTTGTACAAGAAAAGCTCAAAGGAGAACAAAATGGAATTTTTAGTTCAATATGCCACTTTGTGAATAAACTTAATGAATCAGTGGCTCATGGTATCATTTTATGATGTAATAGGGTTTCAAGAAGTGTTTTAAGATTAATAGAAGTGCCCACAAAGTTTGAAGATCATTGGAAAGTACGAAGGTAGTTATTTTCCTTGTTATGCTTAATGTTGTCATACTTTGTTTCCATGATAATATGATTATGCCATATAATTGTTTGAATGCTTTATGATGTACTTTCATTGTTGGCTGAATATTTGAAGGGTTTTATGATCCTAGGATGTCCATTTTACAAAGTGTTACCATGCCAAAATTTTTATGGAATTATATGGCATAATATGAAGTTATGATTTTCATTGATGATTTTATGAAATGATATGATAATGTGAATGCATGATTGGATATAACTACTGAGATTCTTTGAATCTCATCCTTCCAAATGATCATCATGACTAGGCCCAAGTTATGGTAAGAAAGGGTCAAGAGTGCCAAGGAGAAAGAAGAAAGAGGATGAAGCATAATGTTATTTTCAAGTTATGATCTAGTTGTTTGAAATGATATGTAAAGTTATGAGCATGTTACTAAATATGTATCTCCATGCTATTATGATCATTAAATCATTATAAAATGTTATGTATGAATTTAGTACAATGAATGATGATGTATTATGTCTATGAAGCTTACTTTGTAAAGTTATGATTGGAAATGTTCAAGTAGAACACTTTAAGGATAATGTAGATACTGTTTATGCAAAACAGGACAGCTAGGTTAAGTAATATATATGCTCTTAAAGTACACAAGTAGAGCTTTAAAATGGTCTAAAGAGCACCCATTTGGAGATGTGTATAAATTATGGTGAATTTTCTAAGTCAGGGTTCAGAATAGGGCAAGAATGGGAAAACTGAAAACTGAAAAGTAAGTACTGGAAAATTCAAAAGCTAATATAAAATCGTACAAAACTCCAAATATTCAGTGGTTTATATGTATAAAAATTTCTATGTTTTAAGTTTCATATACCACTGATTTGAAGTTAATTGGAGCTATATAATAGGAGATATGGAGTTTTTCCCAAAACGGTTCTAGTAAGAGTTGGATTCTGACCCTTCATAATTTAAGTTAAAGTTATGCCCTGTGTAGGTGAAATAAATATATAATAAAAATATTTCTATAAATAGAAATATAGAGCTTTCCAATGACATATATTATGCATGATTTGGTCATAGATAAAATGAAATATGATTTTTCAAAGTTGATGCCAGGAAACTGGAAGGTAGAAAAAATGACCCAATGAACAATAAATATCCATAAAAGTACTGTACAAATTGGCCCAAATGAGTTACTATTTTACATTTTTTCCATGTAGATCTGAATTTAAGAAAATTTTAGAGACTTGAATTACATCAAGATGATTTTTGTAGATTTAGTTATGGATTTTCAAAGTTCATCCTGTAAAATGAAAATTGTCAAGTGAACAGTACCCTGAATTTTAAAAAATTCTGTTTTTATTATATTATGATTCTAGTCTCTAAATCATGTTGAAAAATATCTAGAATGATCTAATACATGAGAAATGGGCCCTAATATAAGGTGTTACATCATGCATATAAATTTTCAACTGATTCACATGGAGTTTTTCAAAATATTTAGTTGAAATTTTACCCATATATAGAATTAGAGTTGACTCTATGAATTTATACGGAACTCACATTGTTTAGAACTTTTATTTTTTAAATTGTTTAAAATTTATGAGCAATGCAACTTTCTATACTTTTATATTTCATATTTATTTTAGATTTTCAACAAATATTTTTATGCCGGGTAATACTCCTATAATTTTTTCAAAGAAAATAAACAATCTCTTTTCTCTGGAAAGTCCTAACACACTTTGTTAATGTGAATTTGACTTTCCTCAACTTTCCTTTTCATTCACTTCCCCTTCATTTCTTATTTGGACCATTGGATTTAATTTGGATGATTTTGATTTAATATTGTACAAAATGAATTTTTTTCCCCAATTTTTCTACTGCAGTTCTGAACTCTTTAAATAAAATTTTTTACAGTTTAGATTTATTCATTTATTTTTTATATTTTAATACTTTAATAATAATTTTATAAAACATTGAATCATACTCACCCAAATTTAATTTAAGGTCCAAATAAAAAGTGAAAAGGAAGTGAATAAAAAGAAAAGGAAAGCTAAATCCTATTAATGCTAAAGCGAAGAAAAAGAAAAATACACGCACACACAGTTTGTTAATGCTGGGGACTACCACTGACCCTTCCATGTGCTTTGGTCAAAAACGTGGTGTTTGGATGCGACCGGTTTGGTGGTGGCTCTTTGTCTTTGTTTAGTGGAATTTTTTAAAAAAAAAAATTGTCATAATTTTTCTACCTCTTTCTTAAGCATTTCTGTTTTATTTTGTTGAGTATTTAAAATAGAATTGAAAACTGGAGTGTTGGTTCTAGTCAAGATCGCTCAAATATGATATTTTGAATATGAGATCGTATGAATGTAAAAAGTACTTTTGAGATTGTTTTCCAAAATTTAAGTTTAACAAAACTCGATTCGAATTAATTAGAGTTAATGATTGAATATATGATAATTTAAAAAAAATAATAATTGAAAACCTAGTTTTATAGATATAAAAAACAAATCTTATACTCTAAATAACTATTATAAATATTTACTTATAGGAAAAGTATAATAATTTTTCTTTAAATTAATTATTTGTTTTAATATTGTTCTTTAGATGTATTTGCTATATTTAATTTCACTTAAAATCCAGGACAATCTCATCAGTTTGGGAAATAATGCAATTTATACTTCACAACTCAGAAAGGTCGATAATTTTTAAATTTATATTTTTGTTCAAAATGAAATATTCTCTTCAAATAATCTAGTACTTGTGTGTTTCAATATCCTCAGATTTTTCTTTTTTCGGTCTTTTCTACCTATGCTCAGATTTCTCAGGGAACATTTAAGAGTGGTCCCACCATTTGTACCAAAAAAAAACAAATGTGGTCCCACCATGGTCTCTAATTATAGAGGAATATACTTTTCTTGATTAATTGTTACTCTGGCTTCATTCTTCAGATTGAAAAAACAAAATAAAGTCAAGCAAAATGATGATTTTTTATCTGCTACTCCGCTTCCTGCCAAGATCAATTTGACTAATTATATAGAAATTAAAAAAATAATTTTATTAATTAAATTTACCAAAAAATATATTATTTTTTCATATTACTTTTATTTAATATTATATTTAAAGTTTACACAATTCTTATATCATTTACTATTTCTCATAATTAATTACAAATAAAAAAAATAGAAAAAGTATATAATGTCTTAAAAATTATTGAATGAGACTTATGAGAAAAAACTAAAATATGAATTATATTTTGGAATAGAGAAATACTCTTAATCTTAATTAAAATGATTGAATGAATTTTGTATATTGTACAGAAATAAATATATTTTAGATAGATAAATATTATATTATTTAATTTTATATAATTCTTTTTGGCCAGTTAATTTTATATAATTCAAATTTAAATAACTTGATTGCTTAAATAATTAAATACAAAAAAGCAAATTATGCGGTCCAAAAAAAATGCTAATTACATACCAAACCACAAAATTTAAGTTCCTATAAAATTTATGTACTAATAAATAGTAGATTGTTGATAATAGATTTAATGCTCCAATTTAAAAATAAAGGAAAGTCAAACAAAGAATAATGCTTCTTTTAATGTGTATTATCTTAACTAGAATAATTGCTCATTATTGTTAAGTAAATTATGCGTGAGATGGTTAGAACATCTTGTTGTGCACTGCTTACCATTGACATCATACTCAATTTATAACCATGTATTATGGATTTAATCAATTTAGAAAGTCATTTAAAACATGTAAAATTATTTTTTTTCTATCACTTTTTAGATCTGTTATTTTGATAATTGATCTAGAAAGTCAATTTTAATTGATCTGGAAAGTACCTACTATAGCAATGCTATTTAATTGTAACATAGAGATTAAATGCCATTCATATGATAATATTAACTTAATAAATTTGTCATCTCTCTAAAGTTGATTATCCTACCATATAATCACCGTATATTAATCATTACGCGTAGATTGCCCCTTTTTCCCTTGATTGATAAAGAAATATAAATTTTATTTTGGACTAAACCGAGTCCAAATCCTCTTGTGTAAATAATTTATTGCATGTTTTGTTGTGAAAGAATTAAAAGGGATATAGTGGAATGTATAAAAAAAAAAATTGAAGGGGGAAGAGATGTTTGTAAATAAATGAAAGGCAAAAATGGATCTTTAGTGCTTTAATTTTGGGTTACATTTCATTCTAATCCCTTAATTTTAAAAAATTTTATTATAATTCTTTAATTTTTAAACTACAAATAAAAATTTTCTAATTCTTAACACCATTAAATATTTAACAAAAAAAATATGATTTGGCTTATAATCCTTTAACTTATAATTATACTTAAAATATTTTAAAGTCTTAAAATATATAATAACAATCTTAAAAATAAATCTTATTTTATGAGTTTTTTTAAAGTTTCAATTAGTTATTTTAAATTTTTAAAAATATTTTTTAAAAAAAACCATTGAACCTTTCTCTTGTTCAATAATAATTCATAAATTAAATTAGAAACACTTATAAAAATTTCTTTAACCAATCAAACAAATATTCATCCTTTTACCCATAACCATGAAAGCAATGCATGGTGATTATGGTTTTATATTTACATTTACAATATTTATTTTAAAAAATATTTCAATTATAATTATAATTGGTTAGATTTTTATTTTTAAGATTACAATATTTATTTTAAAAAATATTTTAATTATAATTATCATATTAATAACTACATACTAATACTAATAAGTTAGTTTTAAAATGTCAATTCATCATTTTTCGTTAAATATTTAACACTGTTAAAATTTAGGAACTTTTGGCTCTAATTTTAAAGTTAAAGAATCATAATAAAACTTAATAAATTTAAAGGACCAAAATGAAATAGTTCTCAAAATTCAAGGACCAAAAGTTCACTCTTGCCTAAATAAAATGAGTGTTTCCATTTTACTAACAGGAAAAATCATATATTATGATTAAGTAGTGGAATGTCTTTCTTAATTATCTATACTGATATACGCTTTAGTCACCGATGTTTAACACTCATATTTGGATGAGATAGAGCTTAGCAACGTGTCAACTGTGTAATGCTAATACAACACTTTTAACACTTCCTTTTTTTGTATAGAAACACTACAAAGGATCCAAAGTTAGAGTAATTAAAGTCACTAAACTTCTTTATTTTTATTTTATTTTTTTCCTTTCATTTCTAACAGCTTGTCGGATTAAGGTTTAGCGGCTGGAATACACACACACACATATATATCTTGAAATGAAGAAACTAGACAAAAAACTAATTTAAAGATAACTAAGTATGCTCTTATAATTATAATTATTAGCAGGGAAATTTAAGGTATGAATTTGGATTATATATATGCAGTATTATGTGTGTAGATTTTACACGAATTAATTAAATTTAATTTAAATAATTTAACTATTATTATTTTATTTTGACACCTTTTAATTTAAAAGAATGTAATCTAAAATAAATATAATGATTTAATTAATACCACTTAAATGAAAATTTTAATTAAAAAGTAGAAGGGAAAAAAGCAAAAAAGTTCAAAGATGTGGTGTGGACTCCCCAACTTCCTCGAAGTGTCTCTATATGATTCCACATCGCCAACCCCAGCTTTATATCTCACACAACACGACCCACTTTTTGAAGGCAATATTACGTTGCATATCTCTTACATTTCCCGTCTTCTTCACTCCCAAAAATAACACAATCACACTTCGGTGTGGGGCTCTTTCATCAATCTCATCCCGAACTCTTCTGTTCACCACACAAACATGGTGGTCTTCTCCTCAGGACCACATACCACATGGCTCCAAACGACAACGGCCTTCGCCGTTCAGCTCCTTACCGGCCGGTGGTTCATGATCTTCTCCTCTTTCCTCATCATGTCCGTCTCTGGCGCCAGCTACATGTTCGCCCTCTACTCCCGCGACATCAAGTCCGTCCTCGGCTACGACCAGTCCACTCTTAACCTCCTCTCCTTCTTCAAAGACCTCGGCTCCAACATCGGCATCCTCTCCGGCCTCCTCAATGAGGTCACCCCGCCATTCGTCGTCGTCTCCGTCGGCGCCCTCCTCAACTTCTTCGGCTACTTCATGATCTGGCTCGCCGTCAACCGCAAGCTCCCCCACCCGCCCAGCGTCCCCCTCATGGCCTTCTTTGTCTTCATCGGAGCTAACTCCCACTGCTCCACCAACACTGGCGTCATCGTCACCTCCGTCAAGAACTTCCCCGGCTCCCGCGGCATCGTCATCGGAATGTTGAGCGGCTACTTGGGCCTGAGTGCGGCGATTATAACTCAATTATACTACGCCTTCTATGGGAATGACTCCAAGTCTCTTCTTTTGCTCATGGCTTGGCTCCCTACGGCCACTTCCTTTGCGTTTCTTCCGGTCATAAGGCACCACAAGGGGGTTCAGCAGCAGAATGATTCTAGAAATTTCTATAAGTTCGTCTACTTGTCGCTTCTTCTGGCAGGCTTCCTTCTCGTTATCATCATTCTGCAAAAATGTTTAAAATTTACCCAGAACGAGTTTTATCTTTCATCTTCAGTTATGCTTCTCTTGCTCATCCTGCCTATTGTGGTTGTCATAATGGAGGAACTTAAGGTTTGGAAAGCCAAACAACAAGAACCACAGAAAATAGCTATAACCACTGAGAAGCCCAAGCCTGAGTTCGAGCCCAAGCTCAAGCCTGAGGAACACCAAGAAGCTGTCTCTTGTTCATGGTGGAGAAACATATGCGGAAAACCAGAAAGAGGGGAAGACTACACGATACTGCAAGCAATTTTAAGTGTGGACATGGCGATTCTGTTTTCTGCTACAATATGCGGGCTTGGTGGTACTTTAACGGTGGTGAACAATCTAAGCCAAATAGGGTCTGCTCTAGGGTACTCTAAAAACAGCATAACAACATTCGTGTCTCTAATGGCGATCTGGATCTATCTGGGGAAGATAGCACAAGGGGTGATCTCAGAGTTCATAGTAACAAAGCTCAAAGTCCCAAGACCCTTCATGCTCACATCCATTCTCCTCCTTTCATGTGTGGGCTATCTCCTGGTAGCCTTTAACGTCCCAAACGGCCTCTACGTCGCCTCAATAATCATAGGGTTCTGCTTCGGAGCCAACTGGCCTATACTGTTCTCCATTATTTCTGAGCTCTTTGGGCTCAAGTATTACTCGACGCTTTATAACGTAGGGTCGGTGGCGAGCCCGATAGGGTCGTATTTGATGAGCGTGAGGGTGGCTGGGCATCTGTATGATAAGGAAGCGATGAGGCAAATGGCGGCGTTGGGGCTGAAGAGGAAGGAAGGAGAAGAACTGAATTGTAATGGAAGTGAGTGTTATAGATTGGCCTTCTTTATTATCACTGGAGTGACCATGTTTGGGGCACTTGTATCCCTTATTTTGGTGGCCAGGACTAGAAGCTTTTACAGAAGTGACATTTACAAGAAGTTCAGAGAAGAAGAAGAAGAGGAACAGAATGGGACAGAAATGGGAGTGGCTCACAAAGAATTAGCTGGACCCCCTTGTGCAAGTAGTTAATGCATGGAGGGTATTATTGTAAAAGTGTACAATATAAATGATCAAGCTTTCTGATTAGTGTGTGTAGCGTAAAAAAATCTTGAACAAGGGTACGTAGAAGATATATATACAATATGTTTTGGTTTAAAATAAATAAAAGATTGCCTTTTAATCTATTCTTCGGAGTTTTTTTTTTTTGCCTGTGTCGTTTAATTAATGCTTTACATATATGTATAGTGTAAAAGCAAGACACAGGAAACAAAAAGGCAAGCGAAGAGTATGAAGTTTGATGTCTTTGATGATGCTTGGTGTTATGTGATTAAAGAAAAAAGTTGGGCATCATTTACATTTGAGAGGAGATCCATACAAATATTTGTATCAGGTATAAAAAGATATGATATGTCAGATAGATATATATATATATATAGACATGAAAAGTGATCCATAATATAAAAAGAATCTTGACATGGATTTCCAATTAAATTGGCTTTGGCCCTTTGCAAATCTCAATTGCCATTGAGACATATATATAAAGGCCATCATTAATTAAAGGAATTTGACCATTCATCGATCAATCTTAAACAGGAAAATTTTGTCCACTTGGAGTCATCAATTGAAATGTATATACCAAAAGCAATATTAACATTGGAACTATATGTTATGACCACAAGTTCAAGGGGAGAGTCAATCTCAAAGGACTAATTCATTTGCTAAGAGAACCTCTTAGTCTTATAATCCGCACTTTTTATGTGAGACTCCACAATATAAGACTAATAATACTATGCTACACACATATATAATGAATCTCTTTGCTGAAATATATAGGCTTAAATTCAACTTCTTTAATATATAAAATAGAATCAAATGTTTAGAAATAATTTTTGTCTTTTTACTTCGATAAGTAATAAAAAAATAAGATCTGTTTTTTTAAAAAAAATTATAAAAATATAATAAAGATTACGACGAGGAAAAGGAAAAAGAGGCCCTTTCTTCCCTCTCTACTAAATACTTCGATATAATAAGAGGAAAAATGTAATGCAAAGTACTCAAATACAATAAATTCATTAAACTCAGATCTTGTTTCTCCGAACTGTAGTCGGTTTTGACAAACTCAGATTCATAACATTTCAATTGCACATCTTAGAATTAAAGTGAGAATCAATTAATATAAAATATAAAATCCATAACAATCATGCTATTCACAAATTGCAGTAAGCATAATGAAGGACAAAAAAGAACAATATTTATTTCAAAAGACGTTACTGATAAGGACCAAATGATTAACAACTAATATGAAAAGACTATAATATCCCCTAATTAACAAAATAACACAGTCAAGCCACGACAATGCCTCGTGAAGTTGCCCTTCTACCTCGCTCAATTTAGTTCATTAGTTAATTTTTTATGCTTCGTGGATGTGGTTTGATATTATTAGCATTCTATGATTAGGTATATGGATGTTATTATTACCTTGGAACTCCAGTGAAAGAATCAATATCAATGCTCTTAATAAAGAATAAGGGTATTTTAGTCATTTTAATTTTGAATTTCAAGAATAGGTGCTTTGATATAGTTACAAACTTACAATTCTTAAAATCTTTGATAATATCAGGCCGAAAAAAAAATCTTTGATAATAAACATTGCCGTTCAATATAATCTTTCTTATAAATCAAGGAGGAAGACTTATTTCTTAAATTTTGTACCCACTACGTAACATTAAATTAATTATGTGACAAACTCAGATTTGACAAGTCATGTGATCTGGCTGTAAAAAAAACAAAAATAGGAGATTTGACAATTCGTGGGTTCCATCACAAGTCCTTTTCCTCTGTGCATCTGTGGACGGCCCAACTTTGTCACGTGTAAACTTACTGCGGACCTCCCAATGGATCCATATCCCTTAGGCTCCCTTTAGTTCAGTTAGGGGAATGAGATTTGAGAAATTTTAATAAAGAGTATTAGAGGAGAAGAAATTGAAAAAGTTTAAAAATTCTCTTATTTTTTAGAATTGAAAAGGAGGAAATTAAAAGAATTTTAATTAAACTTTATTTGATTTAGAAAGAGATTGAATGGAATAGGAGGAGATTAAGTAATAAATATATTCTCTCTTGCAAAAAACCTCAATTTAGAGGAAATTTATAAAAAGACGATGGAGAGGATTTGAGAGGATTAAATTCCTCCAACTCTCTCTAATTTTTTAATCAAACTAAAGAAAAAAGATTTAATTCTCTCCTATCTCCTCCCCTCCTTAAGAAACTAAGAAACGTCAAACCAAATAAAGCCTTATGCGGCCAAAATTTGTCCTAGTGTTCAAAGACAATATATTGGAGATAAAAAATATAGTATGAGTGGAATAAAACAATAAAAATGATACAAATATTTTAAATTTATAACCGCAATTGAGCACTGCATGAAATTGGGCACTGTAGGGAGTTCAAATTTTATATATGTATATGTATTTCTATTCAGGCTCAACATTATAGAATTTTTCTCAACAGTGTCACATGCAAATGGTTCCATGGCAGCGTGGAAGTGATGACTGAGATATGTAGAGTCAGAAATTTTTTTTTAAATATATTTTTAGTTCTTCCAATTATATCGAAGGCAAATCAAACAATATTATTTTCTTATATTTAATATGATTCAAATTCTTTCTTCACTACATAGACTATACAAAATTTTTTGAAAAATTTTAAAATCAGTTTATTCACTTGAGACTGATAATTTTTATATTTAAATTTGCTCAAAAATTAATGTACAATTACATTTGGCATAAAAATTTTGATGAATTACAAAATGAAAGGAAAAAATAAAATATTTTAAAATGTAAAGATAATATTATTGTTTCATGAAATTAAATTGAATTAAAAATTTTTATGAATTAGTTGAACTAAAAATACTTTAAGGTTAAAAATTAAAGGATTAGAACCAATAGCTTTAAGTGGAAAGGATTCATAAACGTGATCTTAAATTTTGAGTCTCATGATCATAATTTGAAATTGAATGGTTATTAAAAAAAGAAAATCAGGGAACTAGAAAATCGGTTATGATGGAGACTTTGGATGAAGAAGAATTTTTTTGACAGATATTTTGAGGCCAGTTGATGAAGAAGAATTGTAAAGCGGCTTTTAACTGTAATTCTTTGATTTATTATTATGTAATATTATTTAATGCCGAGAACAATTCATAAAGGCTAAGGATGAGCTGACAGTCAAAGGCTAAGATCACAAAAGTGAGCTATCTCTCTTTCAACAGAGCATTTTCTATGTATGGTCCAGGAATTGAATTTAGGATAACATATGCTTAAGTGAACCAATTAGCTACCTAACAACTGTATTAAGACATTATTGATGATAAAATAAACAATCTTATTGTTGGAGAAATGCATGGCAATAAAATTAAAATTTTGATTAAATAGAAAATACTTGAACATTTTAATTATATAAATTTAGGGCAAATTTGAGGTGAGAGTCTCATAGCAAATTTCAACACTTATATTTAGATTTTTTTTAGTTCAAGTTGATATTTAGTTAACTATTACAAGTATGTTTATAAACGAGATTTTGCTACTTTCGAGACAAAAGCTAAGAAATATTGCTTTAGTCAAAGCGTGATTTTAATCAAGACCAGCTCCAAATCAAATATAGCCTTCATATTCCAAACGTGTTGGGGTTAACTAAAATTTACTACCCCTTGACATTGCTAGCAAACTCAACATTCCCAAAAGGGTAGATTCAGGCGATGACAAGCGTGTTATCTCAACTACTCCTAGTGGCAAAAAACGCTCCGTCTTGGTTTGAGATCATAACTAACTTTTTTGGTTACTCGTGTGCGTGAATATTTATTTTTATAAAACATACAACTTCTAATAACTTATATATATTGATGTATAGATAATAATGGTTTTGTTGTGAAATAAAAAAATTTAATGGAAAGATGTGAAAAAAAAGAGAAATAATTACAGTCAATTTTGAAGATCATTTTTAAACTGTTATATATATAAAAGGAAATGTATTGATTTATTGACAACTATGACAAGCCACTACTACAGATTTGGGAATTTGGTACCTGGGTACTTTTTTTTTTTTTTAAAAAGCATACCAGAAAACATTGTTAGGTATGCTTACAGTAAAAAACATACCAAACAGGCATCATTTTGACCCAAATATATTTGGGTATCTTTGTTTAAAAGCATACCCATGTAGTGGGGTTTTTCTGACACATTTTTTTAAACATATCCAAAAGTTAATTAAAAACCTACACTAACTCAATCCCTTTGAACTTATCCCACTCCCACATCAAAACTTTGCTTCTTTGGCACAGATATTCCGTCCTCAATTTCCATTTCACATGAACTCATTTGAACCAGCTACCTTCTTCATTTGGCCGCCACCCATCCTCTAGTCCCACATATTCCTATTATTCCATTCTTTCTTGCATCCTAGTCATTGCCTCCTTCTAACTCCAGACATGGTCACTCAACCCAGTTTCTTGTTGTTAGGCCTACCATGTCGAGTCATAGGTAACATATACACAATAGCAACACAATTCATATATCAAGATGTCAGTCTAGTAAGAAACCAAGGAGAGGTGAGAGTACAAGACACAACCCAAGTAAAGTGCCAACTGACATGTTAAAGGAAGAGAAATAATGGCCAAAATCATGACTCTAATACAATAATGTAACATCCTATTGAAACAAGCCCCAAAATACAACACATAAAAGCATCAAAACCAACCAACAGGGAGTGAAATAGTACTGAGGCAACAGCTTGAAACAGTGGCACCATGGCCTTAAAGAGGCAAAAAGGGTTGGCACCGCTATGCCACTTGCTGATGTCATATTAGCAAACTCTCGGTTTTTCTAACTAAACTTTGTGCTTTTACCTCCGATTGACTTGAAACTAACTCCTACAGGTCAATCTTATCCCAAACTAACTATAGACACCAGTTTCACTCAAATTTATCTCTATATGGAGATTTTGGATATCTAACACCAAAATAGTCACTTTTTGACCATAAAAAAGAACTCGACACCACCAATAGCCACCCATGAACAATTGGCATCCAAAAACCATTTCACCAAGTTATTAGGGACACAAGGGACATGTTCAAGAAGGTTTTAACCCAAGGAAACCGCTCCTCCGAGTTTTGGCCGCCTTGGACCCCAAATCAGACTAATGGACTTTATGCCCATTTTATACAGCAAGAGCCCAATAATCATACCGGCTCACAAACAAGACATACTTACCCAAAAGGACTTGGGGTTACCTATCTCAAGTCCAACACAGTCAAACATTAGAGATTGGAAACATCACATGCTGCACTTAAATCATGATTGACATTTATCATGTCACTATCATAACCATGGGCCCATTAACACGCAAAAAGGCCATAAACCAAATATAAGAAAGGCCACACTACCGTTTGACCCCAAAATAATAGAGATATATCACGTGTACATAACGTCACACAACCGTACCAATGACATTTTACTAACAATATAAACAAGACAATAACAAAAAAGGGATAAATCCCAACACCCATGAGTACTCTCAATCCTCATTGCTTAGGCTCTCCTTGGTTTTGTCATTGTTAGAGCTGGATCCTTCACCTAGAAATTGTTAGCCATGAGGTGAGACATGTGTCCGGGTAACCAGGGGTACATACATGCAAATATACACAAACAATAGAACATGCTCTCATAAAATATTCAGTACCATATCCAATTTGAATGCAATGTACATGATATGTGTAATATCCCTATTTTTATGGGATATTATAAAATGAATAAAAGATGTGAAATGAAGTGAGACGAAAATGCAATATATAATCGGACTTTAGAAAGAATTAATTTCTCATTTAATTTTCAGAAGAAGTTATGTTTGGTCCTTAATTGAAATTAATTTTCCATAAGATCCTTAGAAGAAATTAATTCCAGAACTTACCCCGGAAAATATGCAATATACCACTTAAATAAAAGTCCGCTCCAAGCTGAGCGCAATGGTATAAGTATTGCATAGCTGGGAGGTCTATGTTAAGAGATAGATCAATTTGTAGTGTGAATAGTGAGAGAAATAAAAAAAAATTGATCTTTTAGTGAAATTACAAGAAAGTACCCGAAAGAATAGATAATTATATTTTTGACCCAGCTTAAGGGCAAAATGGTTATTTCCCATATTAGAAGAAAAATATGAATATTGCATTTAAACTCCGAGGAATAAATGTTGATATAAAAAAATACATGAGAAATTGAGAAAAACGGAGAGACATTATTAAGCGCGAAGAAGGGCAAAGAGGTTATTTTTCCCGGTTGGATGAAAAAATGAGAAATTATATTTTTTTCTCCAAAGAATTATGAAAAGGATATCCATATCCTTAAAGTCATAAAAATCACGTGGAATGAGTATTATAAATGTCTTGGGGGAAAATTACACCTAATAACCCGAAAGTTTTAAAAATTATAATTTAACTCAGGTCAAGGGTAGTTTTGTAAATATACAAAATTACTGTCATAATGAAACCCTCGATGAAAGAAGTCCAATGGTATATGGCACTGAGAGTTAATATTCAAGGATAAAGAAATAATCAGTACCGAGTGTCTAAAAGTAATAGTAAACTGATAAAGTAACTGTGGATCCTACTGATGGTTAAAAAGAAATAGGTTAGGGTATGGGTCATACACAGATATTATTTGGTACAAGATAATTATGAAAATATAAAAATAAAATTAAAATAATCCTGTAACCCAAAAATGCTAAATTACTGTAAAATGTAGTTTTATCGATACGGTTAAAAATTACCCAGTTCAGAATACATCTGGACCAGAAAATTTGAGCAATTTTGGACACTCAAACCTCTCTCATTGGCGGCTGAAATTGGGCAGAAGGGACAGCCAATTTTTGGCCAAAATTTCTCCTAGAAGTCATGGATTTTTGGCACAAAAAGTAACCTTGGTTAGATTAGTTAACTAATCCTAATTGGCCAAGTCATTAAGATCTAAGTGAAAACAAAATATACCTAATGGCTAATAGGTCTTCAAAAGTTAAACTCCACTTTTACTTAGTCATTCCATTCTTGGCATGCTCCTTTCTGATCTTTAATTCTTAGAGCATTCTTTCTCTTTTTCTCTGAATGAGACATGCTCTTTTTTCTTGGACAATCTTATATTTAATATATTACATTTACAAATTAAGTAGTTAATTCAATTTATATATCTAACTTGTATTATAAAATATAAAACCACAATGAATATATTAGTATATATTATGATATATGTATTATAAACACAATTAAATATATGTAAATACACATTTTACTTTTTTTAGAAACAATATGTATGTTAGACAAATATAATGCTTTTATTTCTTATTACTCTACATTTATTACTATCAAAACTTATATTATATTAAACCTTACAACTTGAAAATGGATACTTAAATTAAAATATTTTTAAGTATCAATCAGTGTTGTTAGATAGATTGGATATATATATGTAGTTACATAGATTGCATCATATTTTTAATTAGTTATTAATAGAAGCGTTATTCATGAATCATTTTTCCATAGCTAGCATAAGTTAGAACCTCACTAATATGTTTGACTAATTATTGGAACTATGTAACATTCGTAGCATTCGAGATACAAACTATGAAACTCTTCATCAAGTGTAATTGATAAATCCATTAGAAGTAAATCTAAAGTGCAAATGAAGCGTTCTTCATTGCATCTCCAATGTTCAATGAATCCTTATCTATATCTTTTTTTGTTATAGACAGGAAACAAAACTACTAGCTACTCAAAACACTACAATCCCTATTAATGACGTCCGCAAGAAAATCTGGAGTAGAACTGAAGAACGTGAGCCCTGTTCCAACTGATAATGCATTCTTAGCTACAATATCAACAACCATTTCTCTTCACGGGTTCATGAGAACACTGAATACACCAATCACGCTGAAGAAGTTCCTTTATCTCTGCAAGAAGACCACCATCAAGATGTTGATCTTCCACCTGAACCTGTAAATCGCCCACCACCTCACCTCATCACAGTCACTTTCAATCATGACCATACGTGCCCCGACGTCCCAAGCCATATTATGACCCCACAAGATTGCCTAGGCGTCTAAGTTATAGCTGCTACCAATATTAAACATCTTAAGACCCCATAAGAATCCTTATCTATATATATATTTAGAAAGGTGCAAGGAAGCCGTTTTATTTGAGCCAGACCAATAGACTCAGCCTAATTTGGCTTTTCTCACAATTTTGGAGCCAAATTCATTTAGCCATTTAAGCCATTTGGCTTCTCTCACATAAATCATTTAAGCCATTTCAATCTATTCGCAATCCCCCCACTCCACCCACTTTGACACCTTCAGTAACTTCTGCCTATTCACATTACCACTCTCCCTCCTCTCTCCCCTCTAATAACTGCCCCGCTTCATCTTCCTCTTTCGGTGACTTCTACCTCATCACTTAACCGTTTACCCTTTTTTTCCTCTATTATCTCTTTTCTCTTTGATGATTTGTATTGTTAGTCCTCTTTTTCATTCTCCATTTGATTGAAGATTGAACCTTTTGTGGCGCCATAGTGAAGTAAACCTTACTCTCTTCTATGTGCACCGCCAGAGAGAAGCGGACCGTCTCTTCTGTTTTTGGTAACCATTTCATTCTCTTCCGTTTTTTCGCTCATCAAACGGTAACCTTACTATGTCAATTCCGTTGGTTTCCTTTCATCAGCTTTCGGTCATTCTTTGTGGTAAGAAGAAGGGTTTCTTTTTTTAGTAGACGATGATTTGGTGGATGTTTTGTTTGGATATTTTTGTTTGCTTTGTTGCGCACAATTTCTAACTACTATTTTGCTCCCTCTTTTCCATTGCTTAGCTTCTATTTTGCTTCCACTTTCAGCATTTACATTTGTTGGTTTTTGCTCATAATCAAATCCTTTGAGCTGTTTTCTTTCTCATCTTTGGTCCCGCTACCAAAAGGGTATGGAGCTTCCTTTTTTTTTTCTTTTTTTTGAGAAGCTCAGCTATATACGGTGTAATAAAATGAAATCTGATGTTCTATGAGAAATCTTTAGTTTTAACTTGTATAATTTTTTTATGTCTTGCAATAAAACTTCACAATACTGGGAGTGTTGCAATCCATTCTAGAAAGAAAAACAAAGGATGACGCCATTGTGTTTATGGTTAAGCCTGAGAGAGAAATTCCCATAAAAAGCTAAAGATTTAGAAATTTTAGATTTGATGATAGGTCCCGTCTTCCTCACAAGTTGAGTATGGTGTAGGTTTAGGACAAAGGAATACAAGATGGAACATATTATCATGAATACAATTTTCTATGCAGTGTGCAGACAGAATTTCATTAAGAAACTTAGATATTATTATAGTTGGGATATTGTGCTTAAATTGCTTTGTCAAAAGTACACAAAATCTACTACATCCATTAACTTAGATTGCTTTATTAGTTACAAAGTTGGCATTAACTTGCTTAATGAAGCAGCCCATTGGTTGACCTTGACAAATTTAGACATGCTCTGCATTTTGTCAATTCTAAATCTATTGTTCCAAGAGATCCGTTATGCTGCTTATCAAATCTTGTCCACCAAGCCTTGGTTTGCTTCTCCTTTCACGTATGATAGAAGGAGAATTTTATGCTAGATTTTTTTATCCTTTGAACATTGAATCATAGTATAAGTAGGGTGTGTTTTCAACCAGCAACTTTCGTCTTCATGGTAAGCCATTGAATCATAGTATAAGTAGGACAAAATAATGTTTTGTGATGTATTAATGCTCAAGTGATATATATGGAATTGCTACGGAACATGGCTAATTCTTGAGGTTTAATCTCTTTCTCTCTCTATGCATACTTACTTGCACATATGATTATGGACACCATATCTATAACAGGGATATGCTATGCATTTTAGTTAATTTTTCTTCATTTTGCCATGTATTAATTGTTCTAAGATTATTTATTAAAGTTACATTGGAGATTTGGGAGATTTGTTATATTTTTTTGCTGTATTTGTTTTTCCATGCCAATTCACAATAATTTCTTGTAAATGCACTAAATTAAATGAGAATTAGATGGGGATCAATGTGCTTTTCATGTTCAATCTCGTAGGATACAATTTGATATTATTATTTAGTCACTCTTCATTGCAAATTTTAAAATAATTTGGAATATGACAGTTATTTAGATTTTACTTTAAACAACTCATTTGTCATAGTTATATATTATCATCGTTATATTTTGTCTAAAATCAATGAGTGGCAAAATAGGAAGTTTGTGAATAATTCTGTCATGAACTCCTATTAAAGGAATTTGATGTACAGTAATATCCCAATATGGTTATATACTCCAAGAGTAGCATATATACAGTTAATTTTAGTTCGCAATGAAGGAGTAGGATATATAGTTGTACATTTAATCGTAGTTTGATGTTTAAATTTATGGATTAATTTATATTAATATTGTGCTGCATTAAGGTGCTGTTATGACTATATTATGGAATGAAAATTCATACTAGGGAGTTGATGTTAAACTTGGACAGAATTTGCTAATCAATATCTATCTATTATCTTCTAAATAAAACAAATTGATTTTTCACCACTTAAAATACTGTGCCAGCAGCTTTTCATAAGGTTTGCTTCTTTCCATTCATTCATATTCTCCTTATATATCATTTTTTTTTATGTGGTCTCCATATTTTCTGATTATTTTTTCTTTCTCCTTCATGTATTTTTACTTTTTTTTTTTTAAATTTTCTTTGTAGAAGTGGAACCATATCTTACTTTTTTTTATTTAATTAATTAATTTTCTCCCTCTATAATTTTAAATTTCAAATTTCCCTCTCTTATTATCAATTTCAATTTTTAAATTTTCTTCCTTCTTTATTTTTTTCATATGCAAAATTAACATCTTTTCCAACTCATCCTATGTATATTTTTCTCAAATATATTTTCCCTCCTCCCCCTCACATGGTTACCATCCCATTTTTTCTTATCTGTTTTCCCTCCTATCTTGTCACACTCTCTTCCTGTCCTCAGGTCGCTCAATTATCTTCTTCTCAGTTTTTTCTTTTCTTTTTGTTCTCTTTGTTTTCTTCATTATCTTCATCCTTTTGTTCTCCAGATCTTTGATCCACCAATTGGGGGCTGGGGGAGGGAAGCTGGGCATGGTGCCGAGGGAATGCACGGTGGTGACGGAAGATCTCTTCCCTAATATGAAAGGCAGGAGCTGAGCATGCTGGAACTAGGGTAGAGGTTCCGAACACTGGAGGTGGGAATGACTGAACGAGTGGGAGAGATATGGAGATTAAGAGAGACAAAGAGTTGAATGAAAATATATGGGTGAAGACGAATTGTGTGTTCTTTGCTCCATCCTACATTTCGATGTCCAATTTTCACCCTTCACCCTTTATCATCCAGTTTTCACCCTCCATCCTCCATTTCGAAGTCCAGTTTTCACCCTGCACGGTACTTGGAGGATTATTACAGTAAACAGCTCAGGCAACACCCTCTCAGAACCAAGGTTTCACTCCTCCTCTATCTGCTATGTTCCTTCTTTTAGTGCTTTTCACACTTTGTCTAGTTTTGGTTCCATTTCCGTTGGCCCTTTGTTTGGCTGAAACTCTTCTACTCCATTCTCTTTGTCAATCAAATATTGAAAATTTCTGGGTTCGATTTTATAAATTTCCTCGCTATGTTTGTTTCCTTGATGGGTTTACATTAAGTAATTACAGTAGGAGTGCTATTAGGGATCAATGGTATAGTCTCTCAAAAGCTAACGGGCGTTAAGAAAATTCAACTGAGGCAACTTCTTCTCAAAGTGGTAAGCTTATAATTAAATTTCTAATACTCATCTGTGAGAAACTTATTGGATTATTGGCAAGTTACAAAAGAAATTGGGTAGTAGATAAGTAATGAGGTAAAAGTGGACCTTATGAACATAGGCTGTTTGTAGTAATGCCAAATCGAGCATGTATGTGACAAATTTTGTGCTTGGGGAGATATTTGTACACTGTGTGGTTAATTTTGAATAATGATTGGAGAGCCATCAGATAAGCTTCAAAATACCCTAGATTTCTCATCTACCTTATGAAGGTTAAAAATGTGTGAAATGATATAAAGCCCAAGATAGTTGGGGTATTTGTGATCATATGCTCTGTAAAACTATAGATGTATGTCTGGATGCCGCTAGCTAACAAAGGTGGACTGAACTGCATTGACTAAGGACCTTTTATTCCATTTTTACTGGTTATCACCAAAAAAGTACTAAGAACTGTTAAACCCCCTGTTTTTGTTATGTCTGAGAAATTTGAATTAAGTCATCTATAAACTCTTTGTTAAACTGTTGGATTGCATTTTTCTGTTCATCTTGGGAATCTTCTTAGGATGCTTCAATTCATTTCTGTTGCTACACTCTAACCTTTCTCCCTCTTTTTTGGGGTTTCTTCTCTTGGATGGATGTAATCATGGCAGACCCGCTTAAGTGTTAAGTCTAAACATGAATACAACTAACTTATTTGTTCACTTATTACTCATTTGTATCATCCTTTCTTAGACGTGGTCAATGCGTGTCATTTTCTAATATCTTTGCTATCTCAAAGTATTTTTTAAAGGATTTTTTTTAGAATTTGACATTCTTACCACCTTGCCGATGATCACTGATTTCTATTCCCTTCAATAATCACTCTGTAGCAGATACATAGTCCATATTCATTTTCATTCCACTAAAATCACCATGAGCCAGGATTTTAAAAATCTCTACATCTTGAAATTTTCAAGATATCATTTAGTATTCTTTTTTCTCCAATGCAAGTTGTGAAAATATTATGACTTCAATTTTGAGATCTACGAATGCAAGGTCTTTGGATTTTAAACGTTAAATAATTCTGTTTCTAAAAAAAAGTTAAATAATTCCTTGCAGTCCATATAGTGTAGAGAAAGATAATAAATAAGGTTAATTTGTGAGATATATGCTTTTCTTCCTCAGACCTCAGTATGTAAACCAAACCCCCAAGCATTCATTCAATACTTGCTGTTGTAATGTGTCAATTTTAATAGAAACTGAACTCATAATTATTTATAGATAAAAGATACAAGCACATGAACTGTATTTTTTTATATTATACATATTGTTTTTGGCAATAGATACAGTATACACATTTAATTTACACACAAATATATATATTTGAATATGACCAAGTCAGATTCATTGGGGATTACAGTTGTAATAGCCCTCAACATGTTGCCCTCGACTTAATCAAGCTAATGAGAAATGTGGCCTTTGTATTATGCAATGCCGGAGAAATTAGGATTAGAAGAAGGATGAAACGGGAAAAGAATTAAAAAATTTGGATAGAAACATACCACGCCATGGTAAGGAACAGGGCTACCGTAGCAAAGTACTTGAGGATTTTAAATCCATTTTTGGACATAATGACTTCGTTCTGCGGCGAGCTTATCATCCATCACGACGCCAGTCGCAAAGTCTATTTAAATCAGACGCGAATTGTTTGGGAAGAAAGAAAGAAAATTGAAGAAGAAGGAGGATTTCTCTGCTAGGGTTAGGTGGATTCGACCTTGGAGGCTGATTTTCAGACCTTGGGAGCTTGATTATTGGTTGGTAAGTGGATTTTGCTCCCTCTCCTCTCTTTTCTATGAGTTTCTAGTATGAAACCCGCGGGAGTATGCTTGGTTTTGAGTTTATGAATGATTCTACCAATTAAAATGCTTGTGTTTGTGCTGTTGAAGTGTTGTTGGGCGTCTTTGAGGTTTGGCTTTAAGTTTAGGAGGGATTATGCATGATTTGCCCCAAACCCTAACTTGGAATTTTAAGGTTTAGCTTGAAATCCAACTTGTATGTGTTGGTTTATGATTTGAATGGGTAATTAGGGCTCATTAAGGTATGATTATGCTATTAAGACAATGGGTTAAGTTAAGGTGGTTGAATTGAGAGTTTTGCCTTGTATGAGTATTATGTTAATTGAGGTAATTATGATATTATAGTGATTATTGGCTAATTGGAAGTGTTTGATTCATGATTGGTGCTTTGAAGGCTTGCCGAATCCCCCTATGTACATGTGTTGGCAACTTGAGGTAACCAGGTGCTTATTGTATATGTGTGTGTCCGTTATTGTATATATGTGTGTGTTCTTTTTCATACTATAATGTTGAATGGGATGATGTGTGATTGGAAGAATGATGATGAATGCTGATAGAATGGTTAAATGCCAATATATGTTAAGTTTATAAGTTGTGATATGATTCTGGCCCCTAAAATGGGTTTGTGTATGTTTGATTGCGTATGTTAAGTTTGGTTGGTTATGTTTGTGAGCCCAATGTGGTTTTTGGCCATTGTATATGTGAGTTGGGGCATATAGCTCATCGTGGGAATTTGGGGTTTGAGGGAGTCAGGACTCGGGGGAGCAGTTTCTTCAAGGTGAATTTCCTTGGATAAGTTGGTTACATCAATTGTGACTATGGAAATGGTCTTGAGCTGCCAATTGACAATTGGTAGCAATTTGAGATGTTAAGTTGTGAGTTTTTGTTAAAAAGTGACCAAAACGGTATTGAATGTCCAAAATCTCCATATGAAGGTGTTTCGAGGCAAGGTCAGTGTCCATAGTCAGATTGGGAAAAGAGTGACATGTGAGAGTTGGAATTAAGTCAATCAGAAGTCGGAGTACGAAAGGGTGCACGTTGGAAATTCATAGAAAAATCAGCAAAATTGCTCATATGGTAACTGATAAAGGCGCCGCGATGCAAGAACCATGGTTGTGATGCCAAAAGTCTCTGCCTTCATTTTATTTTGGTCCAGAATAGGGTCACACCACGGTTATACTGTAATAGGCCGCAGCGCCAACACTCTGTTTTGCTTGTTAGTGTTTATTTAGGCTGGTTTTTGGTGGAGTTTTTGGGGTTTTATCCTAAGGTGTTACAACAGTGGTAGGCAATTCCCTTTTTTGTTGCTATGAGTTAGGTTTATGTCTATTTTACATAACTGTGGATCCTTCATAGATATATATATATATAGTTGGTGGGGCAATAAGCTTCCTACTTCCCCAGCAGCTTTAAAGAAAAAGACTCAAAGCTTATCGATTACATGGAGGAAATGGTCCCCTGCCCCTTGACTTTAGTCTCCTAATTTGTTCTCTATGAAGTTACTCCTTCCATATCATATTATAAAGCAATATGATTGGTTTTTTTTTTTTATAATATAAAATAACATAATAATTTGTTATTTTTATTCTTTATTTATTATATTATTAATATTATAAATTGTGTTATATTCTCTTGAGTTCTTAATATAGGGCATTTTGCTTTAGTCCATAATACAAAGTTCTTTTTAGAATATAATGTCGTATTTATTGTACATTTAACAAAAAGTCTCTATTTAATTAATCTTAAAGAAAGAGAGAAATTAAATGAGGGTAGATTTGGAAAAATGTATTAATTTTTGAAAAAAAAAATTAAGATAGTTAGTTAATTTTAATTTACATTCTTAATTCGCATAATTCGATTAAAAAGATTTTATATTAAGGATCAGATAAAATATTTGATAAAAAGAGTGGAATTAAAAATGATAAAATTAAAATTTTCTTTTAAAAGTTTAAAAATATAATAAATATTTTTTAATATGCGTAAAATTTTTCTAATTATCTTATAATATGTGAGAGAAGGAATAATTATTTGATTAATTAATTAATCAATTAATTTGTGTAATTAATGTTGTCCATAATTTCGAACTAAGTCCAGTTAATAATGCCGTAAATTTGAATTTGTGGACGATATGGGTGCAGTTTGCTTTGTTGTGTTCCACACATTACCAAACTAAGACCTATAAAGAATTGATGAAGCATAAGGAATTAAGCCCCTACAATCATCACAAATCATATACTCCTCCGTCTTAAAGTATGGGGTGAATTTAGTGTGGATTAAAGTTTTAAAATATAAGGAAAGTTAATGACCATTTAATTTTTTTTCAATTTTGTTCCTACTTATGATAATATTCAATTATGAGAAAGGAAGATAAAAAAAGTTATGAAGAGAGAAAATATTTTATTTTTACTTCTATTTAATAAAAATAATTTTGAAAAGTTATGAAAATTTTTAAAAGAATTAATTTTTTTTATAGATATGAGATAAATATATAGGACTTACTATATTTTAATAAAGGGAGTATTTACCTACAAACTATGAAAAATTTGATGTAGCTTAAGAGTACAATTAAGTGTCCATTTGGATTGGTTATCTAAGCACCTATGGAGCACAAATAAGTGATTATCCGATCAGTTTTTAAACGCATCCCAAATAGAAATAATCATTTATGGTCATTTAAGTGATTACTTCTATAAGCTACTTAATAATCACTTATCCTCCCATAATCACTTATTTCACTTTTTCTTCTTATTATCCATTCAATAATCACTTAAATATCTAATATTCAAACACATTTTTTTCTTAAAATCACTTATGGAGTAAAAATATTCAAACACAAATCATTTTTTACATAATCACTTATTCTCATAATTAGTTATATATAATTCAATCCAAACACACCCTAATAAACTAATAGTTGATGAGCACCTTTTAATTTAAAATATAATAATTGAATTGAAAATGTTATTTTTATTTATTTGTTCCTATAGGTTGATGTCATAGCCTGTCCTTAGTAGAAAATTTAAATACTTGTGCTTGTGGTTATGAATCGCTTATGTAATACCTCTTTCACTATACACAAAGCCAGCCATTGCTATTTTCAAGTAGAATTGTGTGACATAATAAGTTAAATCTAAATTTTATATACGAGCAATATATGTTTGTGAGTTTTTATCAAAAGATATATATATATATATACACGTTTGTGAGTAAGTATAATATTATCTTTTGTTGAAGTGAATTCATTTTGTAGCAAAATGAATGTCTCTTATCATGGCAAACGACCTTGGTGTGTGTTGATTAGAACTGTAGTCTAACATTTATTATTTTTTAATAAATTTTAATCTTAATACTTGTTCTATTCTGTTTTAAAAGAAATGCGAAGCAACGAATACTAATATTTTAACTCTTCACATATGAAATACTAAGAAATAGTAAAATCGCAATTGTTTAAACTAATATGTAAAATTAATATGTACCATAAATGATCTCTCTTATCTTGCCGACAATTGTCCAGTCAACACAACAGTGAAATGGAAGCCTATTGCCTCGTACACTGGAAATGGGGAGTATGGAAGTGAAATTGGAATTCAAATCCTTGGAGGAGCCTCTTTAGTGTGGAGGAACTAGACTTCTATGGAACTCTACTTCCATCAATCCTCTAGACTTCTATGGAACTCTACTTCCATCAAAATTGATGGAAGTGGGTTCCATCATACCCACAGAAGTAAGTAGAGTTTTAAGGAAGTGTTGTTTTTTGTCCATTCTACCCTCATAATCATGCCCTTATATGTCCGGCCTTTCCTTTTAGTTGTCCGGCCACGAGATCCCAGTGAGCTACTACAACATCGACGGTGACAGCATTCCCTCCAACGATGGTGACAGTAATGACGTTCCTCTCCAATGATGGCAATAGTGTTTCCTTAATTATTGATGATGGTTCGCACAATAGTTTTGGTCCAATGGGTCAGATCCTTGCAATGTTGATGGAGGTCTGCTGGAGATTCCTTTTGGTCTTCATTTCTTCCAGATCTATCGAAAGGGATAATGACACCCATGATGGTTTTGCACCTCGATGGTTCTACAATGTTGTGTGATTGATTTTTGAAGACGACACCCAATCTGTTGAAAGGATAGCAACACCTTTGCTGGTGGTGGATGGGCTTGGGTTTTGCAATTGAGAACATATATTCCATGGCTTCCATGATCTTCAATTTCTACTATGTTGATTTCCATGATCTTCATGACCCTTTGACTGATTTCCGTGACAAAGAAATTTTTAGGTTAGTGAGCTTTTCAATTTTTGACTGAAAATGGAATGCTAAAAACGAAAAATAGCACAAAAAAGCCAAAGATATTTTTGTTATATAGCTCCCTCTTCCCTCCCCTCCACGGCCTCAGTACTTTTCCCTCCTTAACATTAATTCCTTGATGATTTCCTTCTTCGGTGCCTGCGGATGGATCTGCCCGAAGCCTGCATAGCCCACGTCCTTTCCTTCACATCTCCTCCCGATGCCTGCAGGCTCTCCTTGGTTTCTCCCACCTTCCGTTCCGCTTACTTTTCTCTTGTGTATAGAATATTGGTCAATTTGCTGATACAGTACTTATGTCCAAATTCAAATTCTAATGATCAGATTGAGTTGAACTAAACAACCACTTGAACTCTGGTTAAAAAAAACAAAAACTCTTGAACACATGCATGTGCTGATTCCGATGCCCTTTGGGGCTCCTTCCTCCCTCCCGATTGCCTCTCCATCCTCTCCCGTTCTCCCCATCCTTCCCCCTTCTCTTCCAAGAAGCATCTATATCTCTCTCTCTCCGACCACCCCCTCCTCATAGACGACGGTCTCAAGGTATCCACATCTTTCCTCAATTTTGTTTGCTTAGATCTCGACGATTCTTTTTACATGGTTTAGGAGCTTCGATCTCATGAATCTTTCTTTTTTAATGGTTTATCTTCAGAGCTTTTGGCTGGATAAATTATGCGGGGCGAAATGTTCCATGCTATCCGCTAGAAGTCTCTCTATAGTTTGGGGAGACACTCCGGAGTATTGGACGTGGACTTGGGTGCCCGAGAGCAGGTAAGTAAATTGGATAGTGGCATTTTGGTATTATATTATGCTTGTTTGTTTGCTTATTTGTTACCGATTTGAAGTGGAACTAAGTACCTTGCAGGTTTAAGGAGGTTGCCGAACTTTTATGTGTGTTGGCTGGAAATTCGGGGCCGGATCAACAGTCACATGCTGTCTCCTTCAACCTTGTATGCCGCTTACCTCCTCTTCAACTTTACTGACCGTACTTCTGGGTTCAAAAAGCTGCCGGTGGAGGTCTCCGTTGGGATTACCGGGAATGATGGTGACAACGCTCACGAGCGAACAGTGTATTTGGATCCTAACACACCAAAAAAACTTGATCTACAATATTATCCAAACAAGAGAGCAGATGGATGGTTGGAGATCGAGTTGGGAGAGTTCTTCAACCACGGAGGATATGACGAGAAGCTGGAAATGGCTGCTTGTCAATTCAAGATAGGTCACTGGAAGCGCGGCCTTGTTATTGAAGGATTGGAAATTAGGCCCAAACACAATAACTAGTGATCTCATAAAAATGTTTCTTTTCTGTTTTTTTTCCCAGAATCTCTGTTCGATATTTCGAGTGCTTTAGTTGGTGTAATTAGTGCTTATGAGAATAATTAAAATATGGGGTTTTACTAGAGGTGGGAAATGGGACGGGCCCGCCGTAAGCTTGCTTTTTGGGCAGAGCGGGCTAAGGCTCCTACAAGGGTGTACCTGAAAATTTCCAACCCATTTCACTATACACAGGTCAAACCGGTCAATTTGTTTTTTTTTTATTTTATATTTTTTTTATTAAATTATAAAATTTTTTCTTTTTTTTTATTTTTTTTATTTGATTAGTTTTTTTTTTCTATTTAGTTAAATTATTAATTTTTTATTCACTATCATGAATAAAATAATTATATTTATAAATTTTTTTATTAGTTCGATATATAAAGTTTTAAAGCATAATATATTAATACATTAATATGGTAATATTACAAGTAATATTTAGTTTAACTAAATAAAATATAACTGAAATTAAAATATAAGAAAGATTGAGAAAGAAAATGATACTTAAGTTTTTTTTTTATTTTTTTTTTAGATATAATTATATAGAGTAAAAAAAATATAAAAATATTTAAAAAAAAAATGGACCAGGCCATGGGTCAGACGAGCTGGCCGGCTTAAAGTGGCGGACTAGTGGGGTGGGTCAAGTTTTTTATTCCCATTATAAAGTATCTCAATTTTTTTAACCCGTTTCATTATTTTTTGTGGGCTAAATGGACCGACCTGCGGGCTCCGATCCACTTTACCGGTTCTAGGTTTTACATATGTTGCTACACCGGTTCTGGGTTTTACATATGTTGCTACAGATAATATTGGTCACATTAACTGTGTAGTCGAAGCCATCTCTCTTGTGACGGTGGCACTATTCATGATTTACTGTGCACCGCATGTACGGTGGGGATGGTAAAGAGAACGAAAGGCGGGTGTACTGAACGGGATTCACTTTTTCTCCGTTAAATGATCTGCGCCTTTCAAGTTGAAAAATACTTTAGAGAGAGAGAATCCACTTATTTGCAATCTTCCAAAAACAAAAGAAAGCTAGGATTAGAATCCTTTTATTTTTTTATTAATTTAGAGATGACTCGCTTAACTTTTTTGATTAACTAGTATGTATCCCGAATGATCCACGGTCAATAGAACTATCTATACTTTTATAAATATATTTAATAATAAAATTATACATATAATTGGAGAATAAAATAATATTATAAATATCTAATATATTAATAATAAGTGACTACAAACAAAATAATAATGCAAAAACATCACTTAAAATTATTAAACACTATTTTATATACAATATTTGAAGTTGTGTTACTTAAATTATCACCTTTATTTAAAATTATTATCTTCAATCCACTTTTACATCGTACACACAATATAACAATATAGAGTTGTTTATCTATAAATATGGGTCTTGACAAGTATAAACTCATAATGCATAGATTTTGTCATTGACTCTTATTTATGATCATAGTAAAAGTTAACATTATAAAAAATTACTACTTTTCATACTAAATAGTATTCTTGATCCTAATGAAATCATAGATATTTGGAGTAGACAAACTTTCAACCGTTCATGTATTTGATCCAGACGTGACATTAACTTGAAATATATACCTGCCAATTTGTGTAACAATAAGATGAGTGTTATTACAAAAACTCAATGACTTGTCAATATTGCTCATGAAAATAATAAGTGCTCTAATATTTAACTTAACTTCATGATTTGAAAAACTTGATATGAAAATTGAATTCAATAATTTAGTGGAATAAAGATTATTAACAAAATCAATATTGTCATTTTCCTTTATATACTATCAAAACTATAGTATATCATATCTTCATCTAGTAATAAAGATAATATATAATCATTAATATTATCAAATAGTGTTGGCTATTATAGCTCTATTTCATAAATAAAAGATGAAATATTTAATTTTCCATGGAGATTTGAATGTGGTCCCTATAACTGATATGATATGATCATTTGAGATGTCCAATAAAAAATCATAACGAATCTTAATATCAGTGAACCTATCATTAGGATCTGTAATTATTCTATCACCTATAGAAAGAATCCCGGAAGCAAACTCTTGTATTTCTCTATTAACATAAGATAAATTTATTGGAAGGAATCTTATATTTCTTGTAAGAGTGAGGAATTTACATTGATTTTAGACATAAGATAAATTAATAATAGCAAAAACTATATCCTCCTAAGTCCTTCTTAGTATTACTTGCAAAATTTGCCTAAAATTCTCATCAAATACAACTACTTTATCTTCAAAAAGAAAGTTCATAGCTGAAGAATTAGATAGTTTTAAGATATATCTAGGACTCTCATCGTGAGCCTCAAAGTAAAATTTGTTGGCAATAGATGCTTCATGACATATAATTTATGAAGTATAAACCAACGACTTAGCAAGATAATTACACTACTTTATATTGCATCTAGTATCTTCATGAACATCAAGAGCTATGTAGAATTGTGAATGCGCAGTTTTTCCACTTGATGCTACATTAAGAACTATTTTGGCTTTAGATCTAAAAGAGGTTAAAAAAATATTTATACATATGTTTTACCAGTATCTCTATATTTATAAACAAAAAATATTCCTCATTTTCTAGATATGTATAATAGGAAAGTATAAAAATTTTTATACATCCCCTAAAGTGTATGTCAAATAACTATACACAATATAACTTTATTATTTTAATGAATGAACGTATCCAATTAAAAAAATTAATAAAGAAACTCAACAAATCTATGTATTTCACATTTTGCACATTCTATCATTTAAATATTTATCACATAAAAAAACTTAACTATTTTTATATAATAGATAGATATTATCAAGAAATGTACAATATCATATATATAATATTAAATAATCAAAAAGCAACTTTTATATATTAAATTTAGAAATGATTTTTATAACAATCTTTTTAAATTCTTGAAGAATCTCAACTATTTAAAATTAACATTTTTTTATTTTATCACTTCAATGATTATAATATAATTAAACATTCAAATAATTCGATACAATAAAAAACAAACAAATATATAAAAAGAAGATACATTTAGTTAATTATTAATAATAACATAAAAAGATATATTTCAATATAACAACATTAAACACACATACTCATTATCTTTAATTATTATCTCCACCCTCTTTTGTTGCTTACCATCATTCACTAGCTGTTTAATCCCTCTAATCCCACTTAACTTGTCAATGACATCTATAACAAATTAATTTGTGATAAATGAATTTATATATATCACGAACTAAATCGTAAAATTGAATATATTTAAAATTATTTATACTAACTAAGAAACAATCATTTGAATTCTTTGATAGGATTTCTGTAACACCTTACTTTTAAACTCATTTTTCATGAATTAGTCACCTTTTAAGTTTGATTATACTTGATTCTAAACTTGAATCACATAAGAATGAAAATTAGAATTTCTAAAATTTTTTGTTACTATTTATATGATAGTTTTCACTTTACCGACTGAATTTTGAAAATTCATAACTAATTCTAGAAAAATCATTTCATAGTGATTCAATTTTCTAACAATATATAAAATTCTTCTATACATGAAAAAATATCAAACAGATCATTCTCTTGACCAATTTATACAGTTTATTCCTCAAACATTTACTGTATATTTGGTCATTTTCTCTTCCCCAAGATTTTGACCTTACATTTAAAA
This sequence comes from Adenanthera pavonina, assembly GCA_026686845.1. Lineage (NCBI taxonomy): Eukaryota > Viridiplantae > Streptophyta > Magnoliopsida > Fabales > Fabaceae > Adenanthera > Adenanthera pavonina. The sequence goes on along the minus strand of JAIVEN010000001.1, from coordinate 41,546,605 downwards.
ATTCATATCTCATTATATCCCGATCCAAATCATACATTCTTTATGTCATTCGAAAACCCTGTGAGTCTACTTTCTATAAATATTTTTCTTATATATTTATTCAACTTGTACAGGGTATAACATTAACTTAACTATTATGGGTCAGAACACTACCTCTATTGAAACAGTTTTAGGAGAAATTACATAACTCCTTCTTTATAATTCCAAAAGCTTTCAAACTAGTGGCATTCGTTTTCTAAGACTTAGAGTCTTCCATAAATGTAAATTACTGAATTTTTGGAGCCATACATGATTTTATAGTGCCTTTTAAAAAATCCAATGTTCACAATGTAGGCTCCAGTTTTTCTAACACTATCCAGTTCTGAACCCTAAATTCAAAAATTCATTATAATTCATACATTTATCCAATTCAAGTGCTCTTTAGCTCTATGAAAAGCTTGTTCTATCTACTTTAAGGGCATGTATAACACTTATATAGGATACTCTATTTCAAATAGAGTTCTCCTACTTAAATTAATACTAGTTATCTCAAACTAACTTATATCATAACTCATATAATAAACTTCATAAACCTCATGCATCAACATTTATTATTCCAAATCCACACATAACATCATAAGAGGACTTTAAGGAACATAGTCATGTATAATTACAGAATTTTATCTCATACATACATGATACATATTTTCTCAACTTAATATTAGAACTTGCAAAATCAAGTAATTCTCCATCATCTTCTTTATTTCCCTTACATTTGTTTGAATGCTTCGATGTCCTTGCCCTAGCATAGTTAATATTTGGAAAGGAATGAGATTCAAAGAATCTCAGTAGTTACACCAAATTATGCAAGCATATTATCATAATATCTCATAAAATCATCAATGGTAATCATAAGATCATAAATTCATATTATGCCATATAATTTCATAAAAATTTTGGCATGGTAACACCTTAGAAAATGGACATCCTAGGATCATAAAACCCTTCAAACAACTAGCCAACAATGCAAATTCATCACAAAGTATCCAAACAAATATATGGCATAATTATAGAATTATGAAAATTAAGCATGATAACATTAGGCATAAATGGGAAAATAACTACCTTCTTGCTTTCCAATGATCTCCAAACTTTGTGGATACTTCCATTGATCTTAAAACACTTCTTGAAACTTTATAGCATCATGAAATAATACCATGAGCCACTGATTCATTAAACTCAATCATAAAGTGGCATACTTGATCTAAAAATTCCATTTTATTTTCTCTTGAACTTTTCTTGTACAACATACTTGTATCTACCTATTTTGGACACAAGAAATCCATTTTTGGGGTCTAAATCATGAAATTCTCTTTCATTTTCAAACCCTAATAGGCAAAAAATTTCATAAATTTGTAGAAAAAAAACTATCTGATCAATTTGAAATCAAATGCAATATTCTTGCATCTTGAAGCATTTCTATGGTTTAGTTTCTTCATGACTCCATTTTCTCTCTCTTCTCTCTCTCTAGGCTGAAACTTTAAAGGAGTATAGAGAGGAAAATACACCATGAAAATAACCTAAACTACTTGAAGAACTAGCTTGAAAAGATGGAAAGCTTATCTTGGCAACATAGACTTGTATACTTGCTTCTTGTCTTCTCTTCTTTCTTCTTTTTTTGTTTCCTTCCTTCTCTCATGTAACTCTCCCTTTCTTTTCTGTTTTCAGACCTCTTTTCTTTCCTTTAAGCATGCCAAATTCGGTTAAGAGAGGAGACAAAAAAGAAATGTGATCCAATCAAATTTTGCCACTTTTACACAAATACTTCTTGAAGAAGTATTTTCAAAACTAATTAAATATTCCATTGCTCCTTTTATGCTGCAGCTGCCACGTGATAAAGGAGAGAGGAGAAGTGGATTGTCTGACTTAATTACTTGGCTAATCATGGTTAGTTCACTTTAATCCAATTTAGCTCAACTTTAGTCACTTTTACCTTTACTTCATTAAAGTATTTTAACAAATTTCCTTTGAGTCCCAAGCTGATTTTCAGACGTGTTCCATCATTTTTGGCAAAAATTACTTTATAAAGTTTAATGGACCAAAATACCCTTTACCGATTAAGTATTTTTACCAAAATTGTCATTAAATTGGTATAGGATTATCCAACAATTACTTTTGGTCCAAAATCATTATCTAGACCCAAAATATATGTTATTAAGGTCCAATCATTATCCTTGAATCAATACTGTCTTTTTTTGCAGTCTAAATTGACCTTTATTGAGTAAAATATTAATATTAGATCATAATTACCCAATAAATATTATTTTAATCTTAATAAATTTCTTGCTATATTCCATTGGGTTTAGCTCATTAAAAGCTTCATTTTAACTATAATTTTTCATATTTACAAAAATGCCCTTGATTTGGGTTAATTTATAATTCTTGGAACTTTCGGGTCATTAATTATAATTTTTCCCAAACTTATATTCTCTTTTCCCTCCTTGGATTTATTCTCAATGGACCAAATTGTAAAGAATCTTGATTCTTGGAGCCCAAATATGATTTTTTTTATTTTTTGTTTAACTAAAAAAAATAACCTCTTTACCCTTCTTCACGTTTAACGGTATCTCTCAATTTTTTTTTAACTCCTTTTACATTTTACAATATCAACTTTTTCATTTTTGAACTTTCAATTCATTATTCACATTTTACTTCTAATTTGAGAAATGACCATTTTGCCCCTAAATCAAGTTCAAAATATAATTATTCATTCGTTTGGGTACTTTCTTGTAATTTTATCCAAAGATTAATTTTTATTATTTCTTTTTCACTATTCACATTGACTTCAAATTGATTTATCTCTCAACCTAGATCTCCCGGGTACACAGTACTTATAACATTGTGCTCAGCTTAAAGCAGGCTTTCATTCAAGTGGTATATTGCATATTTTTTAAGGTAAGTTTTAAAATTAATTTCTACTAAAAACCTTATGAAAAATTAATTCCAATTAAGAATGAACCATAGCTTCTTTTGAAAATCAGATGAAAAATTAATTTCTTCTAAAACCCAATTATATATAGCATTTTTATCTTATTTCGTTTCTTATTTTTTATTTATTTTATAACATCTCATAAAAATAGGGATATTACAATTTCATTAAAAGAAGCAAACAAAAAAAACCAAATGGATGTATATCTTCATTATCAAACTGTAATTTCACATAGGTTGAATATTAAAAATGTAATTTGAATTCATGATATGAGGGCATCTTCTATAACTGTCTAACCCTAACTTTAATTCGCTAATCATGTCTATGAGGATGATAGCCCTCATAGCATCATAAGATCTATTTTACATGATTAATAAGAAATTACCAATATCCCAAGCTCTATTTAAGCTCATTAACACATTGGAATTTGAAATTCTTTTAAAAAATCTTAAGATCTTTCAAAAAAGCAAAATTAATTTATTATTTTCTTCGTTCCATATTATAAGTGAATAAATGAGACTTTTTTATCTCACATTATAAGGTAACATGATTTTATTTATCAATTTTTCCCTTATTAATGTAATATTTAGTATTATAAATTGTATTAATTAATGATATTTAATAAAAATAAAATAGGAATTTTTGAATTTTTTTAAAGAATTTAAAGATGTTATACATTTTTCTTAATGTACATGAAATTTCATTTATTACCTTATAATATGAGAAGAAAGAAGTAGTCTTTATACATTACATCAATTTTCATATAGTTCCTATAGTTAAAAAATTTTCAAACTGCTCCCATCTATACTGTTATGGTATGTTTGGTGGAATGGGATTTTTATTGTGTGGAATGGAATGGAATGAGGTTGATTTCATTCCACACCCTTTTTTTTTTTGACATTTTAAATAATACATTCCATTCCCATGGTAATCCTCATTCGTGAATAACCATTCCCATCGCAAATGGGAGGAATGGATGGCATTCTTGGGAATAGCCACTCAGCTAGCAATTGTTGTTTATGTTATAGGTGCAATATTTTATTATGTACTTCCTCTTATTCATATTATAAGATATTTTATATAACAATTTTTTTATCCAAAATATAAGATATTTAATATTTTTTTTCTTATTTTACTTCTATCTTTAATGTTTTATCTCTCCTTATTTATAACTCTATAATGATAATAGAATATGGTATTTAATGAGGGTAAAATAGAAAATATAACTACGTTTTACATTGATTTCAGTTTAAAAAATAATTTTCTTAATATGCATGTAATTGATATAAAATACCTTATAATGTGGACTCGAGAGAGCATTATATTTTCAATCCTTCCCATTGTTCTCTTCTTTTTTTCTTTTAACAAATATAAAATACCTTATAATGTGGACTCGAGGGAGCATTATAATTTTTCAAAAGAAGCATATTTTAAAAAAAATTTAATGAAATCAAAATTAAATAATTTGTTATCTTTATTATTTAATAGATTAAATTATTTTTTTAATAATTAAAAATTTTAAAATAAATATCTTGTATATTTTATATTGGGGGTATTATTATCCACGCAAACATTATTTTCTATGACAAACTAAATATACTTATTTCATTCCATTAATTTTTATTCCTATTTCAATTCTCATTCCTATATCCACAAAATAATTCTACCAACCAAATACACTATTGGTATATTAGTCCTAAAATGATGATGGGGCATCACAAGGTCAAATAGAAGAGTGATGTGGCCTGTTTAGTGCTGACAAGACTTCCATATAAGCAAGTGACATGGACTATATAACACGCACATGATAAGCACGTGATCACTTACGCTTTATATTTGGCATTTGGTACGAGCTCATCTATGGCCGATCCTTTTTTGTATATTCGATGGAAGGAAATATTACCGCTTCAGTATGAACAGAGCTGAGCTTTGTAACCAAACCTTCATAATAGTGGTTTTGTTTGCAATATTGATGATACAAATGAAAATCAAGATCTGTGATAAATCTTGATCCTCCTCCTCGTCTTCTTCTCCTCATGCTTCTTCCTCTGCATGCCTCAAATTCAGAATTGAGTTTTGATGACTGTAATGGTGGAGGTGGCAAGAGTGATGAAGATCTTGTGATTACTTGCTTAAGCTATTTTCAAAAAAGTGATTTTGTATGCACATTCTGGTTTCTGATTGGACTTTTGGCTGACATATTCCAACCCACACCACCAAGGGCAATTCATTGTATATTACTTTCCTCGTCTAACGAATTACATCTATCTATATATATATATATATTGAACACATACTTTTCAAAGATTTTTTGAATATTATCTTTTAAGATGTATAAATGAATAGCAAGGAAATATAAAAATAGAAGATTTGAATAGCAACATTTAATCGTATATAAGTAGCGGCAATTATTTAAATTAAAAAATAAGCAAGAAAAACAATGTCATTGTACTTCAGAGCAAAACTAAGAAATACCGAACCTCTGTTTTTAGTCAGAAAAACAGAGGACATTTGGTAACAATGATGGCAATTAATGTCGAACAGGAAGTTTCTTTTTATCAATTACTTTTTGAACAAAATTTTTGTTTTTATTTATTTATTATTTTAAAATTTTAAAATAATGTTAATTACTATTTTTTTAATTATAATTTTATTATTTTTAAAAATAAAAAATAATATTAATTACTCTCTTTTATCTATTCGTTTATTTATTGAAGAGTATATTAGGAAATTTAAAAGAGATTTTAATATATTAATTATATTTATTAATTTATGTATTAAAATCTTAAACGAAATATAAAAATAATCAATATATATATGACATGGGCAAGAAAATGAGATGGAGAGGGATGGACAAATAGAAAGTGGGATGTTTTCAAAAAGAAATACATTATGTTTGTTATGCGGGATTTGATAATCTGAAAATGAAAATAGGAATAGAAATAGAATAAGAATTTGGATAAAAGTGGGTTTGGCCTCCTAGAATGGTGATACTTGAGAAATTAGATTCAAGCAATTTTGCTTGAACCCAATTTCATCATACTGAAGATGGAATTGGGACAATTCCAGAGAATATTTTTGTTAGATCTCTCTGCCATCCACTCATGACTCCTTCGATCCCCACCTCCGTGGCCTTGCCTCATCATCCTTCACCACCCTGCAATCCCCAAACATCAACACCACCATCAACCTACCAATGAAGAGATCCATAGTGAAAGACCATTTGTGATGATGATGAGTGTGAAGGCGAAGCATGGGTTGAATGGTAATGGAGTAACTGATGAAGATTGATACTCTGCTAAGCCCTAGGCAATGCTTCCTCTGATAGCTTTTCATCCTCACAGTAGCTTGCCACTGATGGTTAGCCTTGTGGGTCTCGTGCTTCTTTCTACTCTGGTGGATCTCCACGAACCACGATTTCTAAAGCTATGCCCATTCTTCTCTTTCCAAGAACTTGTGCTATGTTTGTTTTGTACTAAAATTGTAATCGAAATTAAAAATGATTTTGGGTTTCAGGATCTAGATTTGGATCTTTGTATCTATGTTTTAGAGTTAATTTTTTTTTTGTTCATTTTTATTTAAATCTGATTTAAGCAAATGGTTGCAATTTCTTGGACAATGATGACGACATGGTGCTTGAGGGTGGTGTGGTGGTTGATGGCGGACGATGGTGCGGTAGTCACTGGCGGCTTGGTGGTGATTTTTGGTTCTAGACTTGGGAAGGATATTTTTTTCTTTTTTAAAGACAAGGACATTTAAGTCTTTTTATATTTTAAATACACATATCAAATACAAATATTATAAGATTCAATTAATATATCAAACATTTGTTTAAAATCTATTTTCATTTTTTTTTCTATTCCCATTCCATGAAAAATCATTCTAACTTCCCAGATGAGGCAATAGAGAATTTGAAAACTTCTAATAGATAAATTAAGTTTTGGAAAAGTGTATGGAGGGAAATGGAATCAGTAGAGGCGGTGGGTTTGAAAAGTTTTAAAATATGGGGACCTATTTAAAAATGTTTAACTATAGGAATCAAATGATTAATTTTTCTTTTTCAAAATCAAAATCAAAATATTATAGTTTAAGTCATAAAGATACTTGCTTTTCAAACGTAAGCCGAGTTTGAAACATTTTATCCATTAGTTCTGGATTAATGTCTAAATTGATTGTTGAGTTTTATTAAAAGTTTGTGTTAAATTAATCAAGAAACATTTCAAAACTACAAACTATAAATTTTATTGACTTCTACATAAATTTTATGAAATTCTAAAATAATCAAATTTAAATGAGCGGAATTTCATCTTTTTTTAATGATACAATGAATTAGTTCATTTAGGTTTTCTTTGGTTCACATGAATTTTAATTTTTATGAAGATGACTTTTAAATGAAAAATAAGAATTTTATTGAATTTTGAATAGGGGCAATCTTGTAAACAAACATTTGATTACTTCCAAAATCAAACAAATAAACAATACATGCTCAGTTTGTGGCCGAAAAAACAAATGCTCAGTTCCATCCATAACAAATGCAACACTTCGCTATTCTCTCAAATGAATCATATGAATGGAAATTTTTAAAATAACTTCTTTTTTAGCATCAAGGGTATCCCACAGTCGTCAAAGACTAATTCCTTCGATGCGTAGAAATTATTAAATTAAGTTTTATTTATTTTAACAAAGTTTTTTTCATCCATACACTGAAAATCAAATTCAGAATAGTATGTTTAAAAAATTTAATTATCTATCAACTATATTAGGGTCTTGATTGTAATTTTTAACGTAACTTTAATTTTTCATTTTAACTTTAGATAATTTTAGATAATATACCAAAAAGAAAAAAAGAAAACTCTATTATGACTAATGAAAAAGAGAAAAAAAACTAAGAAGATGTTTGGCTAATCATATGAAAAATAATTCTTTTCTTTCTATGATAAAGAAAGTATGTAATATATATGTTATATAATTTACATAACTATGATTTAACAATAATTATATTTTTTATTGTTATTTTTCTACTCAGACTATAATAGCCATTACATAATTAAAATATTGCTTTTTTACTTTCAATTTTTATTTTTATTTGATTTCATTTAGTATAACAAACGGCTTTTAAGACTTACATTTATGAAACTACCGATAATATAGACAAACTTCACCCTTTTTTTTAATTTTCTTTTCTCATCTCAAATAAATTACATACTTATTTGAACAAAAAAATCTATTCTTAAAATAATAGTTATTATCATTCTTTAAAATAAGATCCTATCACATTTCAATTAATAAATTTTGTAGGTTTTTTTTTAATTCATTCAATAATCAAGTCATTTTGCTAAAGTTTTTCCATAGTGTTGAGCTCCTCCCCACCTCTTGAATTGGTTCGTGACTTATGGTCACATCTTTAAAAAAGCCAATTTTTTTTTTATGGAAAGAAAACACCATAGAGCACTAGATTCTTAAGTCAGAAGCAATTCCTGTCTTGATAAACTTTGGGGGTTTCGTGAAGAATACAACACCATCCATTCCACTCAAAGCCTCCGTAGTGAAGGTGTCTACAATAGAGTTAGCTTCTTGGCTGCACCAAAGCATGTTGACACTCCAGTCTCTCCCTATCACACCCTGTATTTTTGAAATGAGTTCACGATCTAGGTGGTTGGAATGGCACCCATTGCATATAGTGTCAACCACCTCCATACAATCTGTCTCGAGCTTAATCTTCCTCCATCGTAAGTCCCAAGCTCTTTTTGTAACACCTTACTTTTAGACTTATTTTTCATGAATTAGACTCCTTTTAAGTCTAATTATACTTGATTCTAAGCTTGAATCACATAAGAATGAAAATCAGAATTTCAAAAATTTTCAGTTACTATTCATATGGTAGTTTCCGCTTTACTGACTGAATTTTGAAAATTCATAACTAATTCTAGAAAAATCATTTCATAGTGATTCAAGTCTCTAACAATATATAAAAACCTTATATACATGGGAAAAAATATGAAACTGAGCATTTACTTGACCAATTTATACAGTTTATTCCTTAAATATTTACTGTATATTTAGTCATTTTCTCTTCCCCAGGATTTTGGCCTTATATTGAAAAATTCATATCTCATAATATCCTGAGCCAAATCATACATTCTTTATGTAATTGTAAAGCCCTGTGAGTCTACTTCCTAGAAATATTTTTCTTGTACATTTATTCAACCTGAACAGGACATGGTGTTAATTTAAATCATAAAGGGTCAGAATTTCACTTTTGCTGGAACAGTTTTGGGAAAACCTCCATATCTCCTATCATATAGCTCCAATTACCTCCAAATCAGTGGCATATGAAACTTAAGACATAGAAATTTTCATAAATATAAACCACTGAATTTTTGGAGCTCTGCACGATTTATATCATCTTTTTAATTTTCCAGTACCTAACTTTCAGTTTCCAGTTTTCCCAATCTTTCTCTGTTCTGAACCCTAACTTAGAAAATTCACCATTAATTGTACATAACTCCAGATGGGATGAATTAGGTGTCATATTAAAGCTGGATATGCCCTCTATCTGGTGTAAAAATATCATAAACTTAACCTCACATTAAGTATAGAACAAGGGCAAATGAAATAGACATGTTGGGAAAATGCCCTGTTTCAATCTACATTGCAATTTCCTTGCCAAAACCCTTGCAAATGAACTCATTTTGGCATGTAACTTGGTAGAATATAACTTTATATCCCAACATACAGAAATGGAAATTTTCATACATTTTCTACAACATTAACATATTATTCACTATTTTATAATTTCATACAAAGCAAGGCACAAATAACCATTCACCCTATAACACAATGGCTTGCAACATCATTTCCTTCTTCATGCCTTTTGCTCCTTCCTTAACTCTTTTGCATTGGTTCTCCCTAGCATGGTTAGTCATTGAAGGGGGGTGAGATTCAAAGAATCTCAGTAGCAATCACCATTCATGCAATCATATTATCACATTAAGCATATAATCATCATAAAATATCAAGTAAATGCTTTTAAACATTTATGCCATAATATTTTACAAAAATTTTGGCAGAGTTTTGTTTTGTATTTTGGACATCCCGGGGTCTCAAAACCCTCAATTAACTCAGCCAACATTCTCAAAGCATCACAATTGATCATAGCAAACAATAGGCAAGTCATCAAACTCATTGAAAATCACATGACAATATAAGGCAAGAATAGGTAAATTGCTACCTTCATGCTCTCTCTTACTCTTCAACTTGATACCAATGCTCCCACTAGCTTCCTTGGGCTTCTTCAAGTCCTAATGTACCATCAAACAACTATTTAAGCTAATGGTTCCATGACTTTCTCCAAAAAGTGTTCATGAAACCCTAATTCTTCAAAAATTCACCAAAAATTCATTCCTAACTCAAAAATGATGAATTATACCTCTATTCCATGTAATTTTTCATGAGGAATCCAAATATGGCCTCAGAATTGCCAAATTCCATATCTAGCTCAGTTACTATTCATTCCAAACTAAGCTTCAAAAAGCTAAAAATTTCACTTTCTTGATCTTAAGCTTTTTCATGAAACCATCACTTGTTCCTAAGGCTTTCCACCATTAGGAACTCATTTTTGACATCAAAAACATGAAATTCTCTTTCCTTTTCAAACCCTAAATAGGCAGAAAATTTGAGAAATTTGTAGAAAAATAACTACCCGATTAATTTGCAATCAAATGCCATATTCTTGCATCTTGAAGCATTTCTAAGCATTTCTATGGTTTAGTTTTCTCATGACTCCATTTTCTCTCTCTAATCTCTCTCTAGGCAGAACATTTCAGAGATAAGATAGAGAGGAATACTCCATGAAAAGTCTCACAAAGACTTAGAAGCACAAGATACTAGTCATAGAACTTACCTTGAGCACTTGTGTTCTTAAACTTTACTTCTTGCTCTTTCTCTTTTCTTTGGAATTTTTTTTGCTCTTGCTCACACTTGGAGCTGCTGGTTCAGACGGACAAAATTGGGGAAGAATGCTTAACTCAAGGCCAAGAGGAGAGATATGAAATGAAGGAATAGTGTAACTTGGTTAACTAACCATTTTAGTTAACTTTCATGCCTTATTTTATTAAAGCAATTAACATAATTCCCTTGGTGTCCCCAAATCTGAATTCCAACGTGCTGCACCTTCCTTTTTAATCAAAAATTGTTTCATAAACTTTAATAGACCAAAATACCCTTTACTAATTAAATTTACCCATACCGATTGGGTATTTTCACCAAAATTATCATTAAATTGGTACAGGATTATCCAAAGGTATCTTTTGGTCCAAAATCATTATCTAGACCCAAAATACATTTTATTAAGGTTCAATAATTGTCCTTAAATCAGTACTGCCTTTTCCTGCAGTCTAAATGACCTTTATCGGGTAAAATATTAATATTAAACCCTAATTACCCAATAAATATTATTTTGACCTTAATAAATTCCATACTATATTTAATTGGGTCTAACTCATTGAAAGCTTCATTTTGACTATAATTTTTCATATTTACAAAAATGCCCTTGACTCGGGGCTAATTTATAATTCTTGAAACTTTCAGGTCCTTAGGTGTAATTTTCCCTAAGACATTTCTCATACTCCTTCACCGTAATTTTATGACTTTAAGGACATGAATGTCCTTTTCATAATTATTTAGGGTCAAAAATATAATTTCTCATTTTTCCATCCAACCGGAAAAAATGACATCTTTGCCCTTCTTCACACTTAACGGTGTCTCTCCATTTTTCCCAATTCCTCATGTATTTTATGATATCAAAATTTATTTCTTGGGATTTAAAATTCAATATTCATATTTTTCTTCAAATATAGGAAATGACCGTTTTACCCCTGAACTGGGTCAAAAATATAATTATCCATTCTTTCGGGCACTTTCTTGTAATTTCACCCAAAGACCAATTTTTTTATTATTTCCTTTTCACTATTCACATTAACTTTCAAATTAGTCTATCTCTCAACCTAGACCTCCCAGGAATGCAATACTTATACCATTGCGCTCAGTTTGGAGCGGGCTTTCATTCAAGTGGTATATTGCATATTTTTTCGGGGTGAATTCTGGAATTAATTTCTGTCAAAGACCTTATGGAAAATTAATTCCAATTAAGGACCAAACATAACTTCTTCAGAAAATTAGATGAGAAATTAATTCCTTCTAATGCCCAATTTTATATAACCTTTTCGTCTCACTTCATTTCTCATCTTTTATTCATTTTATAATATCTCATAAAAATAGGGATATTACATTTCTTTCCCCCTTAATTAAAATTTCGTCCTCAAAATTTTGCTGAATTCTTACACATTACTTTCTCCTTCTTATCATTTCCCAATTTTGATACTATCTCTTAATAAAGGAATACTTTTTATATTGGGAAAATATCAAGGATATCATATATCTATCTTATTGCAGGGGTACTAGAAGCTTTACATAAAACATATCCATTCTTACTCTCACAATTCCCTTTATCTTAGGGCATTAATAACTTTTACATAACATACTTATTCATGCTGTCATAATATTTCCTCATCTGTTTTCATGCCATAATTTTTCTATTGGCATCTAACATCTTTCTTTTCTTTATCTTTCCAGACTTTAAAACTAATCATGTGAATAACTTTTCTGCTAACGCATAAATTTATTGCATTAGCTTTGGTTGAATGGCACTTACAAAGCCATTTGTACCTTCTTTTTACTTCATATTCTTTTCATAACCTTTGACTGACTATTCACATAATAATCTTTCTATTGAGGCATAAGCTCATCTCATTAGCTCTGCCTAGATGACGCTTTCAGGTCATCTTAACCTTTCTTCCATTCTACTTTATATACCTCAAGTTTAACTTTTCTTTCTTTTTTTTTTTTTTTTTACTTCATAATCACTTGAGATTTTTATGGTCTTAGTACCTTTATGGTGGTATTATAGATATAATAACTTGTACTAACTCCGTATCTTGAGAGCATTCATTACCGCTGTTATAAATGGGAATACATTCATAAAATTTTTATCATATAAATCATAGGCTACTACCTCAACTCAACCCTGATATGTTGCTCATACCCTGATCTATTCTTACTTTTCATTATAATAGACCTTCTAGGTCGTCATTGGATCAGGAACATTTAACATAGGGGAGGAGGTCTAACCTCTTTAATTTATAAAAACTCATTTTACAATTTCCTTCCCACAAAACTTTCTTTCTAACTAAGCGGTAAGACAATCTGAGAGAAATTTTTATAACTCCTTGCTGAGCTTATAAAAATTTTCATTTCTTTCTGGGGTTCGGTCTCTCCCATCTCATAAATTACTTGCTTTGCTAGGATCTACTGCGGTCCTTATGGGAGATTCTGTAACCTACTAACCATACTTTCTGGAGCCTAGCTCCTATTCCTAAGTTCAGCAAGTCTTTGCTTTTACAACATTTCAAAAATTCTCAGTTGTCTTTCATGCTCTTCCAAAGATTTAGAGTTATTTAAACATCATTATTACTTGAGATCGCCATATACTGTTCATACTTCTATTCATATTGTAATAGGTGCCTTGGTAAGACTAATAGTGTGCACATTAAGCTATTTGCACATCTTACCCTTCATACTTCTTACACATTTATTGCTTCCTTTTACTTTAACTTTCATCAGTTTAGACCTTTAATTCACCACTATCCCTTTGCATATAAACATACCTCCAAACCCTGTACTTTGCTTTTCTTACTAGAGCCCTTGAATTCTTTTGGCTTTCTATGGGTTGGAGTCTGGCAGACATTAAGGTAGTGGTTACTGACTTTTTGCTCTTTAACATTCTGTTCATATTTATAACCTCTTTAACTTCTGAGCCAAGGTTAATCAGTGATGTGGCAATTTCAGGGAAACTTCTTAACCCTTCAATAGTCTTTTGCTAGCTCAGTTTAAATCTAGCTCTTAACCTCTCACCATTCTTGCTCATTTCGGCATCACCCCAGGAGCTATCTCTCCTCTACCTCGCCTCGGTGACTTTCATCATATGGAGGATTTCATCTTTCTTGGCTCAATTGGGCTTCTTCCCAAGAGCTTGCTCAATTGGGCTTCTACCCAAGAGCTACCTCCCTCTATTCTTACCTTGGCAGCTGACAGAGGATTTCTTTCATTGTGAGATCTTTCGGCTAGGTACTTTCTTTATAGCTAGATTTTATACTAAGTTCAACAATTAACTATCTCTAGGTTTCATAGTTCCCTAACTGCTTATCACTAAACCCTTAGGCTTATACTTGTACTTTAGATTTATACCTCATGTCTTAAGCATCGTCAACACATTACTAACTTTCAATTATAAAGGCCTTGAATCCTTATCAAACTTTCTCTTTAAAATCATACCTCAACTTTTATGTCTATACTCAACATCTTTCCACAAGCTCTTATCAACTTGAACAATGGGTATAACATATGATTTAATCTAAGCACATGGAACATTTTCAGGGTAGGCATAATCAATATCTTCTTTTTACAATCTAAGAGGAAATCATGTACAAAAAGCCAATTCGTGCTTACCGCTGTGCTTCAATATTTATTCAGACTGATAATGGAAATTACGGCCCTGTATATAGTAAAACATTCACATATAAATCATATTATAATAATCTCTAGACCCAACCTTTTAGCACCATGTTAAAGACTCTCCCTTGTGCTTTTGGTCTGGTGTTGGCCATTTCCATAATACTGTCACTAGTTTAACATCTTGGCTTTCCATACTTGAAGCACCATTTTATCTTACTAAACATGGCCTTCTGCCCTGAGTCTTTCTGTATTTAAATAGAGTTAGGTCGCTTGATCTACCTCATCTGCTCTTTTACCTTGTTTCATAATTCATTGCTATTCCAAAGCTTCTTACTCTTATTCTTACTTACTCTTGGTAGTTGGAGATGTTAGTAAAACATTCACATGATTCAAACTATGTCCACATTTCTTGTTCATCAACGTACTACTGAGGGTATGTCGAATTTCGAGCCTATTAGTTATGCCTTATTATACTTTCATTGACCAGCTCATTTTTATTAGAGCAGATTCTTATAAATTTCACTTCCTTTAATCAACCTTATTCTTCAACTTATATCTTGCCTTCAAAGTCTTTCATTTCTGACATGTCACCCATTGTCTTAGAAATCTTTCCAAGCTTATAGTCTATCCCTCAATATTTTGCATATCAAATTCACCATCAAGGATGATGGTTGATACATTTTATATTACATAACCACATATCGATAATTGATAAATTCAACAATTGCTAGGCAACTTATTCCATAGGAGCTTACCAATCTATTTGAGACTCTTGCAATATAGACAGAGCATTATAGGCTCTAGCTTCTTCCTTTGTTTCTGGGTAATAACTCTATCTTGTAGTTGCTTTTCACAATCCTTTGCTACTAATCCAAGCCATAAGGATCATTTTTAAGGAATCTTGATTGAGGGTATCTTTATTTAGTGTCACCGAGATTGTTTGAGAAGTCCATGCTTGTGCTATCTGTCTTTGTTGAACATCTCTTCATATCTCAATCATTGTTGTCTTGCATTTAACAAGTTTCATTGACTACTTCTTTCATCTTTATCCTTTGACCCTTGGTCTTTCTACTTCACTACTTTAATACCTTACTGTATACCTACTTGGTCCAAAACCATGGTTGTGCATTACTTTTACATATACTTTTCATCCTTATTATCATACTGAACTTATGAGGTTTCCATACAGGTATTAAACTTACTACTATTGTTTCCATCCTCTCAACTTTCATAGCTCATGATTTTATATAGCATCAACTACTGGCTCAATCCATTCACTTTCAAGGAGCCAATGATCATGATGCCCTTTAAAACATTCCTTTGCTTCTATCATAGTACTCAGGAGATCTAGAAATTAAACTTATCTTCCAGATCTATCCTGGCATTTCTTAAAATAGTTCTATTATTCCTTTGGATTTGAAGCCCTTGGTTTAGTTGGGCGAAGCTACTTTTTTTTTTTCCTTCAAATGATTCCTCTAGCCCAAACTTACTTAGCACAGCTCATAGGTTGTTCACCCTCCTTAACTTGATGTGCATATATTTGCTTTGGTAGGGCTATACCTAAGAGGACCACTATCATTAAATCACTTCTTAAATTCAGGTAATTCTTCCATTTAACGATCATCATATAGCTATCATTATACATTCATCTTAGATCCTACATTTTCCTTTGTAGGACTCTGATTAGGCTTAGGCCATTTTCCTTTACCTGGGTCATTACTCATTCTTCTTTTGTAACTTACATTCTTTTAAATTATACATTAATTTTCCCCCATTAACACTTTTCTCATTACTTTTCTTCATTACTATCATTTATTCCTTACTGGCCTTTTACACTCATTATTGGAAACATTATGCCACTGATATTACCTTATAGGTGGAATCTTGCTTTTCTATTTATCATCACCAACCATTACCTTTCACATCTTCTTTCTAGTCAGTGGCTGGGCATTTAAGAAAAGTCTTAGGTAACCATTCGTACTAGCTGTTGATTAATGAGGTTTCATATCTTTTTAAAAACATACTAGGCCATCTGCTTTCAGAGAACTATCAGTACTGTAGGGCTCCGTAATCTTTCTCATTCTTTTTATAGGTTTACTGCAACCTCATAATTGGTCTACTGCGACCATAAGATCTACTGCGATCTCTGAGCCCTACTAGGATCCTCTGTGATCCTGCATCATTCCTTTACTGATAGGATCTAACTGCGATCTAACTCTGAAAAGATTCAAGACCTAAGATAAATTAATTTATAAAACATCCTCAACTAATCCAGCAACTACCTTTAGTTATCCTTAAGACTAATCTCTTATGCCACTAAAACATTCATAGGCCAGGTTTCTATAAGGAATAGCACTTTAACATCATAGGAGAAATACTTTAATTTTAAACTATGTATTTTCCTGCAAAGATTAACTTAAAATCTTTGCTCTAAGAGCCAAGACCTTTGGCTCTGATACCAAAAATGTAACACCTTACTTTTAGACTTATTTTCCATGAATTAGACTCCTTTTAAGTCTAATTATACTTGATTCTAAGCTTGAATCACATAAGAATGAAAATCAGAATTTCAAAAATTTTCAGTTACTATTCATATGGTAGTTTCCACTTTACTGACTGAATTTTGAAAATTCATAACTAATTCTAGAAAAATCATTTCATAGTGATTCAAGTCTCTAACAATATATAAAAACCTTATATACATGGGAAAAAATATGAAACTGAGCATTTACTTGACCAATTTATACAGTTTATTCCTTAAATATTTACTGTATATTTAGTCATTTTCTCTTCCCCAGGATTTTGGCCTTATATTGAAAAATTCATATCTCATAATATCCTGAGCCAAATCATACATTCTTTATGTAATTGTAAAGCCATGTGAGTCTACTTCCTAGAAATATTTTTCTTGTACATTTATTCAACCTGAACAGGACATGGTGTTAATTTAAATCATAAAGGGTCAGAATTTCACTTTTGCTGGAACAGTTTTGGGAAAACCTCCATATCTCCTATCATATAGCTCCAATTACCTCCAAATCAGTGGCATATGAAACTTAAGACATAGAAATTTTCATAAATATAAACCACTGAATTTTTGGAGCTCTGCACAATTTATATCATCTTTTTAATTTTCCAGTACCTAACTTTCAGTTTCCAGTTTTCCCAATCTTTCTCTGTTCTGAACCCTAACTTAGAAAATTCACCATTAATTGTACATAACTCCAGATGGGATGAATTAGGTGTCATATTAAAGCTGGATATGCCCTCTATCTGGTGTAAAAATATCATAAACTTAACCTCACATTAAGTATAGAACAAGGGCAAATGAAATAGACATGTTGGGAAAATGCCCTGTTTCAATCTACATTGCAATTTCCTTGCCAAAACCCTTGCAAATGAACTCATTTTGGCATGTAACTTGGTAGAATATAACTTTATATCCCAACATACAGAAATGGAAATTTTCATACATTTTCTACAACATTAACATATTATTCACTATTTTATAATTTCATACAAAGCAAGGCACAAATAACCATTCACCCTATAACACAATGGCTTGCAACATCATTTCCTTCTTCATGCCTTTTGCTCCTTCCTTAACTCTTTTGCATTGGTTCTCCCTAGCATGGTTAGTCATTGAAGGGGGGTGAGATTCAAAGAATCTCAGTAGCAATCACCATTCATGCAATCATATTATCACATTAAGCATATAATCATCATAAAATATCAAGTAAATGCTTTTAAACATTTATGCCATAATATTTTACAAAAATTTTGGCAGAGTTTTGTTTTGTATTTTGGACATCCCGGGGTCTCAAAACCCTCAATTAACTCAGCCAACATTCTCAAAGCATCACAATTGATCATAGAAAACAATAGGCAAGTCATCAAACTCATTGAAAATCACATGACAATATAAGGTAAGAATAGGTAAATTGCTACCTTCATGCTCTCTCTTACTCTTCAACTTGATACCAATGCTCCCACTAGCTTCCTTGGGCTTCTTCAAGTCCTAATGTACCATCAAACAACTATTTAAGCTAATGGTTCCATGACTTTCTCCAAAAAGTGTTCATGAAACCCTAATTCTTCAAAAATTCACCAAAAATTCATTCCTAACTCAAAAATGATGAATTATACCTCTATTCCATGTAATTTTTCATGAGGAATCCAAATATGGCCTCAGAATTGCCAAATTCCATATCTAGCTCAGTTACTATTCATTCCGAACTAAGCTTCAAAAAGCTAAAAATTTCACTTTCTTGATCTTAAGCTTTTTCATGAAACCATCACTTGTTCCTAAGGTTTTCCACCATTAGGAACTCATTTTTGACATCAAAAACATGAAATTCTCTTTCCTTTTCAAACCCTAAATAGGCAGAAAATTTGAGAAATTTGTAGAAAAATAACTACCCGATTAATTTGCAATCAAATGCCATATTCTTGCATCTTGAAGCATTTCTAAGCATTTCTATGGTTTAGTTTTCTCATGACTCCATTTTCTCTCTCTAATGTCTCTCTAGGCAGAACATTTCAGAGATAAGATAGAGAGGAATACTCCATGAAAAGTCTCACAAAGACTTAGAAGCACAAGATACTAGTCATAGAACTTATCTTGAGCACTTGTGTTCTTAAACTTTACTTCTTGCTCTTTCTCTTTTCTTTGGAATTTTTTTTGCTCTTGCTCACACTTGGAGCTGCTGGTTCAGACGGACAAAATTGGGGAAGAATGCTTAACTCAAGGCCAAGAGGAGAGATATGAAATGAAGGAATAGTGTAACTTGGTTAACTAATCATTTTAGTTAACTTTCATGCCTTACTTTATTAAAGCAATTAACATAATTCCCTTGGTGTCCCCAAATCTGAATTCCAACGTGCTGCACCTTCCTTTTTAATCAAAAATTGTTTCATAAACTTTAATAGACCAAAATACCCTTTACTAATTAAATTTATCCATACCGATTGGGTATTTTCACCAAAATTATCATTAAATTGGTACAGGATTATCCAAAGGTATCTTTTGGTCCAAAATCATTATCTAGACCCAAAATACATTTTATTAAGGTTCAATAATTGTCCTTAAATCAGTACTGCCTTTTCCTGCAGTCTAAATGACCTTTATCGGGTAAAATATTAATATTAAACCCTAATTACCCAATAAATATTATTTTGACCTTAATAAATTCCATACTATATTTAATTGGGTCTAACTCATTGAAAGCTTCATTTTGACTATAATTTTTCATATTTACAAAAATGCCCTTGACTCGGGGCTAATTTATAATTCTTGAAACTTTCGGGTCCTTAGGTGTAATTTTCCCTAAGACATTTCTCATACTCCTTCACCGTAATTTTATGACTTTAAGGACATGAATGTCCTTTTCATAATTATTTGGGGGTAAAAATATAATTTCTCATTTTTCCATCCAACCGGAAAAAATGACATCTTTACCCTTCTTCACGCTTAACGGTGTCTCTCCATTTTTCCCAATTCCTCATGTATTTTATGATATCAAAATTTATTTCTTGGGATTTAAAATTCAATATTCATATTTTTCTTCAAATATGGGAAATGACCGTTTTACCCCTGAACCGGGTCAAAAATATAATTATCCATTCTTTCGGGCACTTTCTTGTAATTTCACCCAAAGACCAATTTTTTTATTATTTCCTTTTCACTATTCACATTAACTTTCAAATTGGTCTATCTCTCAACCTAGACCTCCCAGGAATGCAATACTTATACCATTGCGCTCAGTTTGGAGCGGGCTTTCATTCAAGTGGTATATTGCATATTTTTTCGGGGTGAATTCTGGAATTAATTTCTGCCAAAAACCTTATGGAAAATTAATTCCAATTAAGGACCAAACATAACTTCTTCAGAAAATTAGATGAGAAATTAATTCCTTCTAAAGCCCAATTTTATATAACCTTTTCGTCTCACTTCATTTCTCATCTTTTATTCATTTTATAATATCCCATAAAAATAGGGATATTACACTTTTGAGACCCCATAGTGCCCCCCATAGCTCCGCACAGAGGCTGCTTACTTGTCTAATGTGGTACAGAAATCCCGCTAGCACCACCCTAATATGATCCCTCACAACTCCCCCGCAAGCAGCTATCATACCATCCCTACCACAAGCACTGTCTAAATTAACTTTGATGACCCCCTTCTCTGGTGCTTGCCATCGACTGCAATTCATGTCCGATGAGTCCTGCAGCAACTTCGAGTTCGACCACTTGACTATTTCCTGTACTTGAGCAAGGATTGCATGTACCCTAATAGCTTTACACCGAAAGACTCTCATGTTTTTGTTAAGCCAAAGTTGTCCACATATCATAGCAAACCAGATGTCCCATCTAACCCCTTTGAGCATATGTTTTTGAGTGAGATTCCACTCAATCCAGCTAACATGATCTGATCATGCACCAAATGAGTCCCTCAGTTCTTTGGGTTAATCCATTTCTAGCACCCAGAAGCTAGTGAGCAACCCTTCAACACATGTAAGATGTCTTCCTTGCATCCATTACAGATAGAGCAATTATCACTTACTTGAATACCTTTAGTTGCTCGAAGAGAGTTGGTCATGAGTATCCCCCGTATGCATAACCATAGGAATGCTTTATTCCGCTGTAGGATTGGGGCCTTCCAAACCTGCAGCCATATTTTCTTATTCTGCGACCCTGTCTGTGAGCAAAGCTTCCGGTATGCTGAACTTGTAGTAAACTCACCGTTGTGTATCCACCTCTATAGTGGGAAGTCTTCCCAAGAACTACTAGTAATATGGCAAATTTGTCAGACCACAAATTCAAGGAAGCACTCCTCAAACTTCTTTCGCTACCACCCCCTGATAGAGAAAGGTATGCCTCAACCTTATCTTCATAGATCTCGTCAGGCATTGATCTCGTAGTGTAATGCAAAAATGGCTTATAATGAGGGAGCCAATAGTCCACCCAAAATCTCACACGTGCCCCACTTCCAATATACCAGGCTCTGCCCTTCGAGGTTTCATCCCACGCCTCTCTAATGCCCTTCCATGCTCTTAACCTTCCTTTACATGCTTCTATTGCGGGTATCACGTCATCATCACATCGGTATTTTTCTCTAATAAATTTCACCCATAGGGCATCTCTACATTCAATCAAACCCCACCCAAGCTTCATCATGTAAGCTTTGTATTGGCGATGGGCCACCTTCAACCCCAGGTTACCCTCTTCATTACGTTGGCAAACATCCTCTTAGGCCACTAGATGCATCTTTCGTTGCTCCCTAGTCTCCCCCCAAAGAAAGTTGTGACACTTTCTATCAATCTCGTTACAGGTGTGGACCGGCAACCGGGTAGATTGCATGGTATAAGAAGGGATCACTGCGACTACAAAGGAGACAAGGGTGTGTCTTACTGCAAGGGATAGTGTGTTAATCTTCCAATAGGAGAGGTGACTTTCTATTTTGCTTAGTATTTGATGATATGTAGTTCCGGAGACCCTCTTGTGGTGCAGCGGAACGCGCAAGTATTTGCCAAGATCTGACGTGAGGGTGAAGTTTACAAATTCGCTTATCTTGGTAGCTCGATTGTGGTGCATATTTCCTGAAAAAAATATTCGTGACTAGGAACTATTCACTTTCTCTCCAGAGGCAGCATAGAAATCATCAAGACAAGATTTAATCAATCTTACTTGATCCATACTTGCTTTTACAAAAAGGAGCAAATCATCGGTAAAAAAGATGGGAAATAGTAATGCCATTCATTTTTAGCTGGAATGGGATCCAACTACCAGTCTCCATCTCAGCCTATATCATGTGGGCCAACTTCTCCATTACTAACACAAACAGATAAGGGGAAAGGGGATCCCCTTACCTCATTCCCCTAGATGGGTGAAATTGAGCACCCTTGCTGCCATTCCACAAGACTTGCATCACCGCAGTTGACAAGCACTAGGAGACAAGCTCAATAAAATTCTTCAGAAGGTTCAGTTCTTCCAAGTAGCAGCTAATGAAATCCCATCTGGCTCGATCATACGCCTTCTCAAGATCAATCTTTAGAGCCATGAATCCATGCTTTCTCTTGCATTAGTGGAAAGAGTGTATAATCTCCTAGGCTACAATTATGTTGTCAATACTCTGTTTACTAGGGATGAAACTACACTGATTCGGGGATACCTCAATGGGCATGATACTTTTCAACCTGGTAGCTAGGATTTTTGTTATTACCTTATACACCACATTATAAAGGCTCATAAGTCGGAAGTCCTTCATGGTCTTAGGAGTCTCCACTTTAGGTATAAGCACTATATTGGTCTCATTAATATGTCTAACTGCCTTAGGGGTTTGAAAAATCTGCTACACTAACTTAATTATAGATCCACCGACTACCTCTCATTGGCTCTGGAAGAATAATGGGTTCAAACTATCTAGTCCTGGAGCCTTGAGGGGCCTTATTGAGAATATCGCTTACTTCACTTCCTAGCAAGAGACTGCTAGCCCTACCCTGTCAAGTTGCTCCTGTTGTATTTCTAGAAATTGATCCCCAAAATTGACGTCATTACCAAGGAAAGGGTCTTCCTCATAGAGGCTAATGAAATATTCTGTGTCCATCTTTTTCAGCAGCTCGCTATCATATATCCATTCACCATCATCTCCCTTCAGAGCTTCAGTAGTTTTTCTCCGCTTATGGCACTTTGTCATGGTGTGAAAATGTTGAATGTTTCTGTCTCCCTGTGAGTACCAGTTGCATCTAGAGCACTGCAACCACATAATTTCTTGTTGGGCTAGCACCTCTTCTAGTTGACTCCATAAAACTTTATGCTTTTCTTCCCATCTCTTCTCAAACAGGTCAAAACTTAGCTTACGATTTATCCTATCTAATTCAATTATTAGCTCTGCCTTTCTCTTGTTAATGTCTCCAAATATATTCCTATTCCTATCTAACACATTGGAGGCAAAACGTTTCACATTCTCTTCCTAATTATGAGAGGGGCACCAAGATCCTTAAACAAGTGGTGTAAACCCCTCATGAGTGACCCAAGGTGCAAAGAAGCGAAAGGAGTGATCCTTCCTCTTCCTTTGGACTTCTTTCCATATTTTAAGCAATATAGGGTAATGGTCAGACTTGAGTGTCGATAGTTGAACAACTAATGCTTCTGGGAAGTATTCAAACCAATTGGCATTCACAACAACATAGTTAATTCTACTGTGGCATCTCCCCCCACTCCAAGTATATCTTGGACCCTGAAATCAAACATCAATCAAACCCGAGTCAAAGACCCAATCAATGAAAGCTCTATCTAGTCCCTTGGATGCAGCGGTGATAGAAAGTCTTTCACCCTCCTTTAGTATGGCATTAAAGTCTCCTCCAATACGCCACTTACAACCATCACTTGCCTCTATCTGACGGAGCTGCTGCCAGAGTAGACGTTATCTAGCATAGGAGGGGTTATCATACACCACCGAGAAGTCCCACTTGTCTCTGTTGCTGGCATTAAAGCAGCCATGCAACACTTGGTCATACTTCAAGTTAACGTTGAAGTCTACTTCCTCCCCCCAGAAACACCATATACCCCCACTATATCCCTAAGCCTCGACATAATCAAAATTCATGAGTCCAACCTTGTGAGCTAAATACTTAGCCTTAGAACTATCCTGTATTGTTTCTAGAAGAACTAGGAACTCAAACTTATATCTACTACGCAATTTGATGAGCAGTCTCAGGAAACTACACCCTCCTATGCCATGAACATTCCATACTAATATATTAAAATTAGATGGTTTACTATCCATTAAAACTAATGTTGAGAAAGAAAATTGGTCCACTTAGGATCACTTAGCGTGCCACTCATTCAAGCCCAAATCATCCATATTCTTATCGGGTGGCCCTATAGACAGTGGATTCAAGTGCACTTGAAATCCACCCGCCTGGCTTAAGCCCGAATCCAATAGGCTGTCATCCTCACCCATGACACTTTTGTATCTTCCTACCTCACCCTCCTTCATGGACTGCTCAGAATCATAGCCTATTAGTTCTGTCACCCCTCCTTCATGGTCAGGTTCCATGTTCTTCCCACTGACTGTTACACTAGTGTTTGTCTCATTGTTGAGGCCCAATTTCTCCTTGGCCCAAATTAAGATGTCTATTCCACTCTGGTTTGGTGCTTTTTGTTTTAGCCCAACTTCCTTCTCTCTCGTCTTTTCCTTCTCCAAATTCTTCTTCGACCCATTATTTACTTTTGGGACCTGGCCCTTGGTGGGCCCCTTAGATTTAGTTCCACGTGTAACCCCCTTCCCTAGGCTTGTGATATCCCGTAACGGCTCTTGCATCTCCAAATTACTTGGGTTCCTTCCTTCAAATCCACACCTTCCGTGTTTAGCGCTACGTATTGGGATCCACACCTTCCAACCTGGAATCTTTCCCGAATATCATGCCTAGGAACATTCGATGGCCGCTCTGTCCATCCACCACGTCAAGATCATTGTCCATGATACACCTTCATCCAATCATCATACGTTACCTCGGATGCCAGTACCATGTCACCCTCATTCTCCATCATCTCCACATCCTTCTTCTGTGATCACTTCTTCTTCTCACATTCCTTCTTCTGAACCCGATCCCCTTACACCTTTGACAAGGTTGTATTCATATCCTTTCCGGAGTTTTGTACCTTCTCAAGGTAGTGGTCTGCATCATGGCCATACTTCTTACAGTTGAAGCATATGAGGTGGATACTCTCATACTGAATTCTCTTCTCTTTGCCATTAATAAGGATAACTAGCCTTAGAGCGATTTTTAGATCCAGTTTTACACACAGACATGCAAAGCGCCCCTTATTTCACCTTGCTGTTGTCATGTCTACCTTGAGGACACGTCTTACTTTGGATCCCAGAACATACAAGATCCCTTTGTCATAATAATCTAGGGGAAGCTTTGCAATGCGAACCTATGTAGCAATCTTGGTAATCTCCTCTTCATCCGGCTTGAAGTCTTCTTTCCATGGTTGTATGGCCAGATAATGATTGTATAGTAACCACGACCCTCTTGTTAATGCCAGATCATAATCCTCCCTATGTTCGAACTGGACAACAAAGAAACCTACTCCCACATCAATGACCTCCATATTCCAAGATGGCCCCACATTTATGTAAGCTTGCTCTGCATATATTCAGATCTGACTATATGCCCTAGTAGCTTTACTATCAAGGCATTGCTCCATTTCTTTGCCAGCCTATCCTTTTCCTTTGGAGGAATGATTACATTGGGACCACGCCGCGTCATTTTGACGGAGACCCTCTCTTTCCATCTGCCATTGTTCCACCAATTCTCTTCCTCCTCCTCATCCTTACCCTTCATACATGCATGCTTGTAGGACTTCCAAGCCTTCCCCACGCCTTCTCCCCTAGCAGACTCCTCCACTTTCTCTCCTTCAGATCCCTTGCCTCTGGTGGGAATCTCAACTTGCATCCAAGGTTCCTCTTACAACACCAGAATCTAGTCATTAGAAAAACTATCATCTTCTGCTTGAACTTCCTTTCTACTCTAATCAAGGGTGTCCCTCTCTTGATGCTAACCGTTTATGTGTACTAAGAACTAAAGGGACTACATTATACAAAATGAAATTTCATACAAAATGAAATTTGATATAGACAAGGTTTAGATGGAAAATGATTTCCTTTACATCATATGATGCTAACCGTTTGTGTGTATAAAGAACTAAAGGGACTACATTATACTATGATGCTGGATCACACAAGATACATAAATGATGCTAACAACTTGTGTATATAAAGAAGCACTTAATCTACTAATATGGTCCTAATATAGTTAACAAATAGCTGAATCCTTTAAACATGTTATTCTGAGTTAGATTCCTCACTATGTGCACGGAGAAAATCCTTGTTGCAAAACTCATTTCCCATTTCGTTGATTGCTGCACTTTAAAAAGATTAGTTTTCTTTTGTTGACTTTTGACTGTGGAATACCTTTAGTCCTTACCAAAAAAAGAAGCACTTAGTTTGGTTCATGATGAAACTACTCCCTCTGTTTCAAAATATGGACAAAATTTTGATGTATTAATGTTTAAAAATATAAATCATTTTATGAAAATTAGTAAGTATTTAATGTTTTTTTCAAATTTTATCCCTATTTATGATAGTACTAAATTATAAGAGAGAAGATAAAAAAGTTATGATTTAGAGAAAATAATCCATTTTTACACTTATTTAATGAGAATAATTTTGAAAAGTTAGAGAAATTTTTAAAAGAATTAATATTTTCTTGATGGGTGTAAAATAGTTAAATATGAGTTATATTTTGAAAGGAAGTGAGTACCATTATGCTGTTTTTCTCCACCTATTATAACCATGATACCCAATTACTGAATTGAAATGATTGGTTCAATCCAAATATACAAACTCTTGTATAAGTTTTCCACCTAGAAGTAATTTTTTTTAGTTCAATTGCTTCTAATTAGCAGAATAATTAAATGGTGGGTTAAGGTTGATCCACAATGGTCATGGTATTTTTCGATGAAAACGGGTTGTTGCTAGTGACCCTGTGTTTGACAAATTTTTTATAATATTAGTAAGGGTAAATTTACCATTTCATAATATAAATACATATATCAATTAAAAATTGTATTACATTTTCATGACATATAAAATATATATTTAAACCTCATTTTCATTCCCCACTTCCACGGCCATTCTCGTTCCTATTCCACAAAAATTAATTCTTGTGTATCAAAAAGTCCAAGAGTATTACAAATATTATTATAGTATGTAAATGCTTATAACGGTTTAAAAAATGGTATGATGAGATTTCACTCCATGTTTAATGATATTACACCCCATAACTCCCAATTTATTTTTCAGGCCAGCATATTTTAAGTTAATTCTAGATAATTATATAGATTAATTTTTCTTTTTTATGTAATTATATCTCTTAAATCAGTATTTAAAGCTGGGGAGGTCTCTGCATGAATAATTCTTTTCTTTCTGAATTAGTTTATATTTTCATGAGTTTTATAGCATAAAAAATATCATTTTATTCCTTTTAATTTATTAACTTTACTAATAATTTTAGTTTCTAGTTCTCATCAAACTATTTCTTTGAAGCAAACGGGTCATCATTTTCATTCAGCTTTTCACTTGCCACTCTCTCTGTACTTCAGTCTCTGACATTCTACATGCGTTTGGCGTTCTGCATTCTCGCCGGAAATGACCATCAAGGGCAAGGAAGTCGCCCGTAACGATTCCTCTGGCAAGAGGAAGCGAGGCGATGGGGATGATAAGACTGGTGGTCGCCACAAGACGAGGAACCGGGCAATTCTACAATTCTTTGAAGACGCTGCTGACGCTGGCGATAGTGATGACAGCTTCGACAGTGACTTCAGCGACGGTATAGAATCGCTTGCAGCTCTTTCGTCTGGTCGTGCATTTTTTTTATTACTCGCGCTTTCGCCGGAACTCCTAGGGTTTTGACCTTGTTTTTGTGGTGTCATCGGCTGTCGAGCCTTTTGCAATCCGGCTGTTTTAGCTGTGTGTGGAGGCCATTAAGGAATGGGTGGGATGGGCTTCCTGACTTTCATTGCTCTGTATGGAGGCCATTGAGGAATGGGTGGGCTGGGTTTCTTGAATTTCACTTGCATGGCTTTGGCGGTCATTTTCGGTCCTTTTTCATGTTTATGGTCTTCTGGGTTCGTTGTAGAACTTGTCATTGTTGGGATTGTGGCCATTGAAGCTTTTATGATTTCTATTTTTCAGTTAATTTTCCTTGGTTTTAATGTTTATACACTGCAGCAAAGTGTGGCATTTCATTTAGAAGATTGGCCCACAGTTCTTTTGAATTCGTTTTGGTTGATTGGATCGACGTGCTTGCTCACCTGTAGTGAAATGAAGTTTCTGGGCAGTGGATTTTTTTTTCCTTTTTGCCGCCCCCGCCGGGGGGAGGGGGGGTGGTTAAAGGCGTGATAAGTTTTTGTATTAGTCCTGTAACTTTATTCGGGATTGAGAGGTCTTTGCAGTTTTCCCGGATTCTTTAGTCTCCTAATGGAATCTGGCATTCTTCTTATTGCTATCCTAATTTGCTTGAAACATGGGAGGTTTCATTTTCATCTGCAGTAGAATGAAAATTATTACAAGTTGTGTCTTATTTGCTGGGACTGGGAAATTTTTATAAAGTGTATGTTCGGTCTTTGTAGGGGCCTTTTCTTAGTGATGGTAAGTCATGCAATTTTTAAACTGTGGATGGATGGTTCAATGCATTCTGCGTGAGTATTTAGAAAATGAATTTTTCTGGTCTTAGACTGTTGGAAATTAGAAATTGACTTCTTATTGTTGAAATTGAGCTAATAGAATATCCTTGGTTTTTTTAAAGGTAAATGAAACGTAACATAGAAGTCTGAATTGTTTCTTATTGTTAATGCTTGTTATTTCATAGTGAAATGGGAAAAATAGTTTATTTGTTATTGAGTATCGTGTTTTCATTTATGCTTCCACTTTAGATATATATATATATATTTTGTTCTGAAAATTTTTTAACAGATTTTCTAGATGAGGATTTTGATGCTATGCCACCAACGAAGGATGAACCAGCTAAGGCCCACAGCCTTCCAGTTTTTCCCAAAGAGGAAGAGATGGATGAGGAAGAATTTGATAAAATGATGGAAGAACGTTATGGCAACAGTTCTAGATTTGCTACATATGCTGGAGAAGAGTATGATGACAAAACAATTGAGTTGAATTCTTTAACAACTGCCATTGAATCAATGCCAACTATTTGGAAAGTCAAATGCACAGTACGACATCTGTATCCTGTTTCTACTCATTGTTGCTGATAAGAGCTGCAATCATCACCTTCAAAGTTCAAAC
This sequence comes from Adenanthera pavonina, assembly GCA_026686845.1. Taxonomy (NCBI): domain Eukaryota; kingdom Viridiplantae; phylum Streptophyta; class Magnoliopsida; order Fabales; family Fabaceae; genus Adenanthera; species Adenanthera pavonina. The sequence continues at coordinate 41,517,197 of JAIVEN010000001.1, read as the reverse complement.
AACTTGGGTTGCTTCTTTTTCTGCCTTCTAATCTTTTGTTTTGGCAGGTTGGGCGTGAAAAGCATTCTGCTATCTGTCTAATGCAGAAGTTTGTTGAATTGAAATCCCTGGGTAATAAACTGCAGATAATATCGGCATTTGCTATTGATCACATGAAGGGATTTATCTACATTGAAGCTGAAAAGCAATATGATATTTATCAGGTAACTTATGTGCTGGAGATGTTGATCTAATAATTCATACCAATCAGTCTTGGAATGTTTCGATTTGCGGCTGGATTTTTTGATTAGTTATTAATGTGAAATTTTAGGCATGTAAAGGGATATCTGGTATTTATGTTACTCGAGCGCATCCTGTGCCAAAGAATGAAATTTTTCATCTGTTTTCGATGAGAAGTAGATCCAATGAAGTTTCTGTGGGCATGTGGGCCCGGGTGAAAAATGGTAAATACAAGGGAGACCTAGCACAGGTACTGCACAAGTAAAATGTTTCAAGTTATATCTTACTAGCTAACTTGTGAAACACTTATTGCTGTGTCTCAATTCTATTTCTGTAGGTTGTGGCTGTGAACCAAAAACAGAAAAAAGTAACAGTGAAGCTTATTCCGAGGATCGATTTACAAGCAATGGCTGCCAAATTTGTAATGAGATCTTCAGATCTTATTATTTTCAGATTTTCTATTCCTTTTGATTTTCTGCCCTTCATATGATAGCAGTGGTGGTAGTTAATTATTTTCACTTGGGTGCTATATGGGTATCTGTTCCTAGTATCCATGTATTGCAGTATGCTATGGGTCTGAGTACATTAGCAAATAGTCACTATTAAAACCAGAGGGGTTCACCATCCATTTCCTGCTATTCTGTGTGTCCTAAATGATTCAATGTACTTACTATCAACAACAAGCCTGATTTAAATGTTATTTGGTTTTTTTTTTGTGTGTGTGAACATAAGATCTTGGGGAGGACATTTAAGTTTGTGTAGTAATCTTTATCATGAATTAATGGCAGATATGTATTATTCTTTGCCATATGCATGCTGGAAACAAGCATTTTCTCTTGATCTTAAGCTGTGGATGTTGTATTGTATCATTTACAGCGTAGTTGTAATTAACTTAAATGATGGTGGTTGTTTTCAAACAAGTTTTTATTATCTTTTTATTTATAATCAGAAGCTTGTCCAGAAACATATGAATATGACAATCTCAGTGGATTCATGTTTCTCACTCTTACAGGGTGGAGGACACAGACTTCAAAGCAATGATACACCAGCTGCAAGATTAATCAGCTCAAGTGAACTTGAGTAATATTGTGTATACTTATATGCTGTTCATTCTTCATTTGAGAGATTTTCTGAAACAATTGTCTCAATTTTAACTCTGCAGGGAATTCCGACCCCTCATCAATTATAGGCGTGATCGGGAGACCGGCAAGGTCTTTGAGGTTCTTGATGGCCTAATGCTCAAGGATGGATACTTATACAAGAAAGTATCTATGGATTCTTTAAATTTTTGGGGTGTTGTGCCAAAAGATGAGGAGCTCTTGAAGTTTGCGCCATCTGAAAACAATGAGCCAAATGATTTGGAGTGGCTGACTCAGATTTATGGTGAGCCAAAGAAAAAGCGGAATATAAGAGGAGATAAAGGAGGTGAGAAAGGAGAGGGCTCATCTGGCATAGATGTGGGGACTCGTTTTGAAATGTATGATCTTGTATGTTTTGGGTGAGTCCTTGTAACCTTTTAGCATTCATGATACTGCATGGACTTGTAGTCTCTCTCTCTCTCATTGGCACATATGAATTTGCACATTCACATTTTTAAATAAACATGACATTCATTTCATATATCTTTACTATTGCAGCAGGAAAGACTTTGGTGTTATCATAGGCTTGGATAAAGATGATACCTACAAGGTATGGTATTGAGCCCATGCAATGTTGGTAACAGGCATCTGATCTAGACTACCTCCTGCTTTTGAAAAGCTCAATTTTACTAATCTTTTTATCTGTTATAGATACTAAAAGAGAGTCCAGATGGACCTGTTGCTGTGACTGTTGAACGCCGTAACATAAAGAGTGGATTATTTGATATGAAACTTAGTGCCCAAGATCAGCACAATAAGACCATTACTGTTAATGATACCGTTAGGATTCTGGGGGGCCCATCTGAGGTCTGATGCTTAGAATATTTTATATTTCTAGATGTCTTCTTCTGTTTTGGAATCTGTCTTGAACTCAGGACACTACATGTCATTTTGCAGGGCAGACAAGGTATTGTTAGGTATATATATAGAGGGGTTGTCTTTATATATGATGGTAATGAGGAAGAAAATGGTGGGTATGTTACTGCCAAATCTCATATGTGTGAGAAACTCAAGCTTAGTGCTGGTGACTGCAGTGAAAAGGTTTGAATTCTTTTGATTTTTTTCTTGACTATGAACTTTATGGTTACCTGAAATGGGCTTTAATGTTTTTTAGCAATGATAATTATACACAGGGTCATGAAGCAGATTCTTCAGTCTTTGAAGATATACCATCATCTCCTAAATCTCCTTTGTCGCCTGAAAGGCCGTGGCAAGCAAGAGAAAATAACCGTGAATGTAAAGAAGCCTGATTCATTGCAATGCCTTTTAGCCTTTTTATTTTTTTTTTTGGCCACAAGAAGTCTTTTAGCTTTAGATCTGCACCATGATGTTATTCCATAATATAATTTTTGTGTGCAGTCAGCAAAGGAAACAATGATGGATTATATACTATTGGTCAAACCTTAAGAATTAGATTGGGCCCTTTGAAGGGATATCTCTGTCGGGTGATAGCTATACGTCGCTCTGATGTTACTGTGAAACTTGATTCTCAGCAGAAGGTTCTTACAGGTTTGTTTTTGATCTTCTAATCATGGTTGTTCTATATGTTAAGTCACATGCTAATTTTTGTTCCCATACATTGATTTTCATTCAGTTAAATGTGAGCATCTTTCTGAGGTTAAAGGGAAGAGTATTGCCATGACATCGAGGTATTTTTTATAATTACTATATTATATGTGCAGTTCTTTCTGATTGCTAACTTTGACTGAAAATTATCTCGATTTGTTTTTATCGTCTATATATCAGCACTGACCCAGATTCAAGCAAACCATTTGATCTGCTGGGTACTGAAGGCAGCTCAGGAGGTGGTAATCCTATTATTTGTTACTATTTTATTCTGACAGCATGCAAATTTCCCCGTGAAATGGGGGTTACAAAATATCCATTTACTTGGGCGCTAGTCTTCTTTTCTGTTTCATGTTTACCATTGATGTTCTACATCTACGGTGGGGTGACTTAGCATTTGACAATATGAGTTTATGTAAAGGTTGGATGAATGGAATTGGAGCATCAACTGAGAATGATGGATGGAATACTGGAGGGGTGCAAGCTGAAAGGTATATACAATGGTGACATTAATTAATATGATTGATTGTTTCGTCTAAAAAAAATGTGTTTACTTGATTGATTTGCTTCATTATTTGCTCTCTATGCCAGAAGATTTGATATTCACTTTGGATGTTTTCTGCATTACAACCATAGATTGAGAATAAACCACCTGGGCCTGCAGAAAAGATTGCTTTGCTTATAAAGATATTTATTATTGTGTAATTTTTTGTAGTCTATTTCTGTATATTTTGCTTTGAAATCCTTCCATTGATCATTTTACTTAGGCAAAGGGTATATTATAATACTTTAGACAAAATCTGTAAAATATTTTGAAGCTTATAAATCTGAGGTAATAGTCATCAAAGGTTGAGGTTCATACTATATGGATTTTATTGGGGTGTTTAGAAAAATATCGAAGTTCCAGTATTTTCTCTCATTCATGAGTTGTTTCTTTTGTTCTGTTGCCTGTTGTCTTATCTTCTTATAATCTTGTGCAGGAGTGCCTGGTCTAATCGTTCTACATCAAACTTATCAGTATGTCTTGTATTTGCACTGCAGCAATAATATATGAGCACTTACCCTACATAATACTAATATGTGCATTCTTTTATGCTTTTGCATACTATATACATCATCTGCATAGTATATGTATTCCTGTCTTTACTATCCTCTCTCATGTATGAGTACAAACACCATAGACTCGTGTGTGCTGATATAGAAACTAATGTAATTAATTTGCTTCGTTTGTTTTTCATTTGTTTATCATCTTGCTGTTGCGGCAGCCTGAATCTCTTGCAAATCCTATTAGTTCTGGGGATAATGCTTCTGGTAAAGGTACGTTTATCATGTCATAATTCCATATTACCAACTTGTATTATTTATGTATCACTTGTGTAGATGTCTCATGGTTCTTCTGATGGATAGGTGAAGAAGATGGTGCTTGGGCAGTCAAAAGTACTTCAATTAAGAAATCTTCCTGGGGTGCAGCTGCAGAAAATGCTGGAACTGCCGCAGACCCTGATCAATCTGGTGGCTGGGGAAAAGGGGAAGACAGCTGTAAAAGTAAAGCTAATGATATGGATGGAGACCAGCCCTCTGGATGGGACAGTAAAAGTAACTGGAATACACCTAAAACTTCAGGAGGAGAGCCCTCTAGTTGGAATAAGAAATCTGATGAGAATATTGGAGAGCAAAGTGGTCAATCTTCATGGAATAGGGAAAAAACACCAAACAAAAGTCCAGCACCAGGATGGGGCCAGGGTAATGGTCAAAAAAGTGGATTGGATGATGGAGGAAACTTGAACTCTAATTGGGGTGCTTTGAGATCTGGAACCAGTGAAGCCAAAGAAGTTGAAAACTCTTCTGGTATTCCAAATCCTGATAAAAATCAGGGTAATGTAGATGAAAACATGAGTTGTAATTGGAACTCCAAATTGACTAATGCTGGAGGCAGCAAAGATTTGAAGTGGGGTATAAAAAGCAGTAATACTAAAGAGGGTCAGTCTAATGATCAAAGTGGTTGGAACAGAAGAGAAACTGCTGATGACAATCCAGGCACTAGATGGGGTCAAAGTGGTGCCTGGAAAAGCAGATCAAATGATGAAGGCAATTGGGATTCCAGTCATGGAACCAAAAACAATGAACACTCTGTATCTGGTGATGCTGGGGGAAGTCAAGGTAATGGTTGGTGTCAGAGCAGTACGTGGAAGGCTGGATCCAATCACAATGAACAAGGTGAAAAGAAACCAGATAGAGAATCATCAGCTAGCTGGGGTCAAGGAAATGATTCAAACTGGAATTCTGGTTGTGTTGATGCTGGAAAACAAGATTCCAATTGGGGAAAGAAAAGCAATTCAAATTCTGGACACAATGGAAACCAGGATTCTGATATCAATGGTAACAATTGGAATTCTGGATCTGGTGAGGCAAGTCAAAATAACAAGTGGGGGAGGAATAGTGATTGGAACTCAAATAACACCTCTTGGAAATCTGGATCAAGTGAAGGGAATGAAAATAAAAGTTCCAACTGGAGTTCTGGGTATACTGATGCTGGAAAGGAAGGTTCCAATTGGGTGAAGAAAAATAATTGGAATTCTGGATCTGATGATGCAAATGAAAATACCAACTGGGGAAGGAAAGGTAATTGGAACTCGGGAAATGACTCAAATGTTGATAAGTTTAGTGGTGGAAATGAAACTTCTGCTGATGGTGGGTATGGCGGGAACTGGAGTGGTGGTAATGGGGGTAGGGGTGGCTCAGACAGAGGTGGATTTAGGGGTAGAGGTGGTTTTCGGGGTAGAGGAGAACGTGGTGGCAGAGGTGATCGTGGAGGATTTGGTGGTGGCTGGGGAGGTGATCGTGGGGGATTTGGTGGTGGCCGGGGTGGTGATCGTGGGGGATTTGGTGGTGGTGGCTGGGGAGGTGATCGTGGGGGATTTGGTGGTGGCCGGGGTGGTGATCGTGGGGGATTTGGTGGTGGTGGCTGGGGAGGTGATCGTGGGGGATTTGGTGGTGGCCGAGGAGGTGATCGTGGGGGATTTGGCGGTAGAGGTAGGTCCAACAGAGAAGATTTTGGTGGTAGATGGGGATCAGAAAGGGGAGGCCGTGGTCGAGGAAGGAGGGACCAACCTGGGGGTTGGAACAATAAAAGGGATTTTGGTGATGATTCCTCTGACTGGAAGAAGGAGACTGGTAATAATACTGAGGGGTGGAAGAATAGTAGTGGGTCTGGGGGTTGGCACCAGGATAATGCGGATAGGAAGGAGCATTCAAGTTGGAACCAAGGAGGTGGAAGTAGTAAGCAATGGCAGAGTTGGAGTTCAGCAAGTGAACCAAGTGGTAATTGGAACAGCAAGAGTTCAGACCAGCCGGCAGACGATAAAGAAAATTCTGGCTGGAAAAAAGTAATGGAGTCTACACATGAAAATGCTGATAGGAAGGAGCATTCAAGCTGGAACCAAGGAGGTGGAAGTAATAAGCAATGTCAGGGTTGGAGTTCACCAAGTGAACCTAGTGGTAATTGGAACAGCAAGAGTTCAGACCAGCTGGCAGATGCTAAAGAAAATTCTGGCTGGAACAAAGTAACGGAGTCTACATTTGAAAATGCTATGGCCAAGGGAAATAGTTGGACTTCCCATGGGGACCAGGGTTGTGGCTGGAACAAATCTAGCGCCACAAAGGAGGCTGATGAAATTAAGGTCCAAGAGGATGGGTGGAATAAGAATCCTAGTTCTAAGACTCTGTCTGGGGGCTGGGACAAGCAGGAGATGAATCAGAAGGAGGAAGGTGGATGGGGTCAATCAAGTGCTGCTGATAAGGGTCAATCGTCAAGTTGGAATGCATCAACTGGTAAGGAAGTAATGAACTAGATAGATTTGAATATTAGTAGATAATTGCTCTTTTAGTCGTTTCAACTATTGTGAATTCCTACATGATAAAAGAAGAAAAAAAGTGTTTTACAGACTTTCATTGAGGTTTGTTGATATTACATAGGCGTCTTATCTATTTTCAAAATAATAAATTTGTCACGAGTTTTATTAAAATTAATCAGGCCTTTTCTCTAATCCCAAAACCTATTTTGAGACAATAAATTATACAAATCTCCCTTGAGTTTTATTGAAACTAGATGTGGATCTCATATTTTGCTGAGAGTCCAAAAAAATTGATTTGAGCGAAGCTGCATTGTTTGCGGCATGTGAATAGTGCAGCTTCCGAAGATTTTTAGTATGTATATTGATAATCATTGCATAGACTCCCATTTGATTTCAAATATAAATGAACCTTCTTTAAAAATATAAGAGATGTCTATGTAATTTTAACGAAATTTAGGGAAGATTTGTGTAATTTATTCTTTGTTTTCAGGAAAAGTTTGTGTCTGTAGATTTTGAAAATTGAGGAAAGTTATGTGTGACTTCAGCGAATTCAGGGGATATCCATGTAATTCACCTTCATATTTTAACAAAATACGGAAGAGATCTGAATAATTTACTCGAGAAAAAAAAAAAAAACTTCAGTTATAATGAAACATAGGATTCTGGCCAAACATAATGGAACATAGGATTATTTAAAAAAATTAATAAATATGAACTTAGTTGAATTACTAGAACTTAATATACCAATCATAATGCAATTATTTATCCAAACTGATCAATTCATATTGCAAATATCATTGTGACTATTCATGGGATACAGGAGGAGCAGGTTCTTGGGGCAAAGAAAAATGACGGGACTGGCAGCAGTGCATGGTGAATAACTTCTGAAACACGTGCAAAGAAGGAAACCGACCTTGGTTGTTTCTTCTGCATCCCATGTGAATGACTAATAACTCTGAAGTTGCATTCTGTAGTCAGCACAAACCCCCATTTCTGTTCGTTGGAAGTTTAGTGCTTTCTTTCTTTTCAGTTGTGTTTTGCATGGGGAGCAGATGGATGATTAATCTGATCTGCTGCAACAATCTATGAATCTTAGAGATGTGCTTCCCTGGAATTAGGTACATAGAAACTAGTTGGTTACTTTTCACTAGTTAATGTCTAGCATGCAACTGATTTATGTTGGTGAATGTTATTATCTTATGTACTGCCGAATTAATCTTGTTTGTAGAATTTGACTTCTTGGTGTATTCCCAATTTCTAAACCTTGTGTTTTCATTTTAGTTACTGCTTTTATCTATTTATTTTTTCTCTGGGTGAGCTACTGCTTTTATGTCTATCGAACATGTCTTCATTTTTCTCTCGCATGTCAGAAGTTTGCTACACCACAACAGTTCTTTTTGGCGCATCTTAGTTCAAATTTTAGCTCCACCATTATTTTTTTTTTTCAAGTTGAGTCCAGCATAGGGTATTTCCGTTCTTATTCATTTTGACAATCTTTTATTTGACGTGGTCGCTAAATTTTTTTTTTGGACCAGTGGTATATAGAACATAATTTGCCACAACTGGTAAATTATGCTTTTATGTTGAGTATACTGGTAAATTGGCACTCGAAATGTAACAACTACAATGTATTTAAAAAAAGTAGATGAATTGCATTTTGAATGTGCATATCTAATATATATATATATATATATTTTCTTGTGAAACAACTCAGTTTTTTTCTACAAAATGTAATTTTTATATTATTCTTAAAATATTTATTTGAAACTCAAGATTTCTATTTTCTGGCCAGAACACTCAATGTTGATTTGAAGGGATTCATGTTTGAGCTAACTGCCCAACCCATATTTTGAAGAACCCAAAAAAAAAAGAAAGATATAAAGCTGGTACTTTTAAGCCATTTAAACTTTTAGGTTTTGTTTGGGTTGGGCTTTTTTTTTGGGCTGGAATGGGTTGGGTTTAGCTTGGTTAACTTATATATATCACAGCCTTTCTCAATGATCTCAAGTTTTATGGTTTTTTGTTTTTTACTCACATCTATTTTCCTCCATTATCTTCTTCTCTCTTCTCTTAATGCTCCTCACCTTCCCTCAGTTTATCTCAAGAACTATAATGAAAAAGACCTAATGAATTCATTTGTGAATTAAAAAAAGAAAAATAGTCAGACCTTACCTTGACCATATTGGTGGTAGTATCATTTAATCTCCTCCAATTTCTCATGCTGTACAGTAAAATATTCATCTTATATTAAAACCCATAATTCACAACATAAACATGATTGATGGATGTTGGCAAAAAAAACATGATTCATGAATCATATACATTTTAATCATGAAAAAATCAGAAGGTGATATATTATATTTTTAAATTTTGTCAACCAATTCTATATTAATATTTTTAACCATAAGGTGATTATTATTATAATATAAACTCAAGAACAAACAAAAACAGAAGCCTAGAACTCAACCTTCTATCCCAAAGAGACAATCCTAAACCAAGAGACACAGCCACAAGAGAGGAGACAACACTTAACAACACAACACAAAATGAAAAAAAAAAACAAAACAAAAACTACACCACCAGTTACCGCCGTGACCAACTGCCTCTCTAGAACACACCACCCAAAACATCACCACCACCAAGGATGTGGGTTCAAAAAATCACCACATATGTTGGTGATGATAGGTTCAATCTTTTATTGTGAATTTGTGTGGTGTTTCTTTCGCACTTTAAATTTGGTCAGTGTCTACGTGTACACTTCGAGTGCTTAGTACGTACGTAAAAACTTAAAAAAAAAAAAAGTTTTATAGCGATTTCTAGAGTGATATGGATATAGGCAACAAGACCTTTAGATTTATACTGATTTGTACGTACTAGAGAAATTGTATTTGAAATCATCAATGTCATATTTTAACTTTGCTACTTTTCTGTTGCTCCACATCTCACATAAGATATATCTATATTGAAACTTGAGGCAGATATGAGATAAATCAATTATTGGTTTATTTGCTGTTAATTTTTTTTTTTCCACGCATTGTTTATGAAACTTTTTTGACTGATTTGATATTACCCTGTTTTATCGATGAGCTGCATTGAATATTTCTATTTGGCATTTTAATAGGGGAATAACAATTAAAGACCTACAGAGGAAATTAATTACAAAGAAAGACTTTTAATAAATAAAAAATGGTAAAAATTGAAAGATTGAGTAGTAAAATTAGAAAATAAATAATGATTGGTTCAATTTTGTAATAAATTTGTTATTTTGGTTTCATGCTTTCTCGTTTTATTAATTTAATAATGAGAGAGAAAAGGCCACATTTTTCTTAATCTAAGAGAGAGAGAAAAAGAAAAAAAAAAGACAGCTACCATTAGTTGCAGTAGTTTCCTTCCATCTTTTGCTGATTTCATGAACTCAAAACAAACTATAATTGAAAGGAACGATAGAAAAAGAAGAAAAAAGCTTAAGCAATAATTTTTTTTCATGTCACCAGGTGGAGCCATAGGGCTATAATTTTATTTCAGTATTGGAAAATTAAAGTAAACATCAAACGTCAAAATTGGGACCGTCTGGTTTGCCATAATGGAGCCTAGCTAGTGAGAGGATCGTAATAAAACAAAAACTCAGGAGGTGAAAAGATAGCCAAATCATTATTAAAGAGTTTTTTGAGGGTGAAATAGAATAATTGAATGAGATAGAATGGCCTCGAAATTTAGGGGAGAGTCAGTGATATAATGGTCAAGAATAAATATAAGACAATTACAAAATTACCTCACAAACTTTTAAAGGGGTTAGTTATATCATCAACAGCAAACTTGAATGTTTAGGGAGCTTTGTATAATTTAGCCTTCATTTTATATGTGCATTTTTAATCTAATAGAAAAATATTTGAATAATAAAATTTAAAATGTTGTTAAGAAAATAAAAAATGATAAAAAGTTTCAAAACACCCTTGCTCAAATAATAATATGGTTAAAATTAATTAATAAAATTTGAAGTCATGGTTGAATCAATTTGAATGTAAGTTAGTGGGAATCTACATTCATTGGCAACAATATATTTGTCATTAATGTAAGTTATTTACTTTTAAATTAAAAATTTATATAAGTTATAAACTAAGGTTATTTTAATAGACATTTTACAAAAGGACAATCCAAACGAGCACTAAGTGGTTAGCTGATGACAGCTGTAGTTTCAACAAATATCATCAATTGAATTCTATAAGAAAAAAAATGGCCGTTATCCTCACTTTCAACTTAGAGAAATTCCACTTGAATTGATAGACATTATCCAATTGATTCCATTGGCAGTCGAATATAAGAAGCAGTGAGAATAATAGGGACAAATGTCAATTTCTAGAAGAAGAAAATTAAGCAACTAATTTTAGAAACCACTAATTTAACAGGGAATTAATGTTTTCCTCCATAAGATTTATGACATATGACATGTTGACAAAGATAATAAGTAAAATCAACAATCTATCACACATTCACATTACATAAATGCAAGGTCCATCATAAATTATATATGTAAATTACTTACTTATTACCAGACAATTTAAAGATCTCATAAACCAAAGATGCTCCTCCCTAGTTTCAATCTCTTTTAATAATATAATCCTATAACCATAATTCCACCCCCACCAAAAAAAAAAAGCTTAAGCATAATGATAATAGATCTTGGTGACAGCATGCAAATCATTTATAAACTCTTATTTGCTTGTACTTATATAACAAGTTGTTACCCTATTGTTTGAAAGGAATGAAATGAATTTGCCAAAATTTACCAAAAGAAAAAGCACTTACCAATTGACTGTAGCAATAAAATCTTTTAATTGAATTACAACAATATGAAAATCATGAAGGTATCATCAGCCAAGAAGTTGGCTAGTCATTACAGATTGCATAATAATAAACATAAAATTTGATACACCAATCCCAATGACATATCTCTCATAAATTTCCTTTTGAACTTATAGAAATTAAGATATAGTGAGAATTTTTGGAATTTGAATGAAAAAACCAAAAGGGCATTCTCCACTTAGATCATAAATCTTTGTCTAAAGTAGCCTTCTTTGCTACATTCATGCCCACAGGCTCAACTCAACCAACAACAACATTAGAAACAGAAAAAAATTGAACTTCATAAAATTAAAACTGACTTTAATGGCATTGGGGTGACGAAGTTTATGCCAAATGGCAACTTCCTGTATAAATGATGCCCTTGGAAAAGCAATTTCCACTTCTGTCCTTTGGCCTTCTTCACCCCAGTCAAGCAATTAAACTGAGCATAAAGGAAGAATCAAAATGATAGTTATTAGTTATATTTAGCAAAGTAAAAATCCACCAAGTCCAAAGTATCCCAATCTAAAATAAATAATACCAAAAAAATACAATGAATGGATTATAAATTATGAAGCTTAATAGTACCTTCATATTCGTGTAATCATGACAAAGTACGTATCTTTCATCCCCCAAATTTTATGTTTGAGATAGAAGCAATAATCTCCATGGGGAAAAAAAATGATTAGGATCAATCACCCTTCTATTCCTCAAATCTATGTCAAAGGGCAATACCCATTAGAGTTGGCAATACATAACAAATTACATAGATCGGTGCAGGGAGAATAAGCCTCAAAATCTGAGGCCATTTTTTTGTGTAAAATGCATACCATGCTAGATACCATTTTTTTCTTCACTTGCACAGACAAATTAATGCAAAAAAGAATCACCTTAATTAATCAAAAAGACTTTAAATGATTTAATTGCATCCTACACAATTCAATTGCATCCATTAAAATCAATTCAAAAAATTATTTCCATAAGTTAGATATACAAAAACTATTGTATGTAAAGTGATATTAAATGGAAAGCAAATACATTAGTTATCTTTCAAACAATCCCATAGATAAAAGTATACAAAACTAAGGTCTACAAGGTACTAGTGGCCATTATAGATTTTATAAAACTATAATTATAATCCTCATTTGTAATTTTTCAAGGATAATGATGAGAGTTATAGTTAACCGGTACCCCTTGTTTGACTAAATTGCCCTCATCAATTTTGTTCAACAAAATTGGCTCTCCTATATCTGGTAGTCATAATATTCATATCTTGAGTTTTGAGCTACATAATTAATTATTTTTTAAAAGTGAAATTATTTCATACTTTAACATATATTGGAACAAAATTGCATAAGTCTGAAATTGATAATATTATGAAATAGAGAAATTAAACAAATAATTTAAAAAATAAATTTAAAAAAATTTTACTATATTATTTAAGGTTTTGATATTACTAAAGTAAAAAAATAATTATTAAAATAAAAAATTATGAAAAACAATTTTAATTATTATAAAAAAATATAAAAATTAAATTATTATTCACTCTCCCAACCCTGAACCAAACAATAAATTATTAAAATTTCACTCCCCCCACTCCTCAATTTCCTACCCTTCATCCCCCCCAATTAAAATCCCCCTCTTCCCTCCCCTTGCATCCGATCATCTCAATCCCAAACACAGCCGTAGTCTCACCTCGTTTTCCCACCTTGCCTCCTACTCCAACGTGATTTTCCCGGCTTCCGATCCGATCACCATCAGATTATTTTCCCTTTCCACGTTTGAATTCTCTCAATTTTCCTTACGGAAGACTGTCCCCCAACACCAATTATTTTCCTCTTTACTCATTTACCAACTCCATGATTCGACTCTCCCTTCGGTATTCGCGTTTTTCCTCAACCCAGCTCAGAAGCAGTCCATTCGATCGAGGCTCTTGGCACGTCACTATATTTTCCCTTTCTCTCGTGCTTCTCTTCTGTCATTCATTTTCTCATCTTTTCTCACTTCCTAGGTTTTCTTGATCGGTTCAAGATTTGTTTGCAAAATGTTCAATAAGTTCGTCAAGCGTGGCTCCAAGAAATCATCGAAATTGGAATTCAAGGGAAATTCTCTTGACGGCTATCGATCAGTGGAAGTCTTTGTGAACCATGCGTCTCGGACCACTTCCGTAACGGCAACCCCCAATTCGGACCCCAATAAGTTGGCTCCGGCAGCGGCGGCGCCAATTTCCGCCGCAGTGGAATTACTCCCTCCACTGCGAGAAGTTGCCGTTTCAGAACGCTCGAGTGTGGTGCTTCGAAAAATTCAACTCTGCTGCTTAGTGTATGACTACTCTGACAATTTGAAATCGGTTCGTGAAATGGAAATCAAACGCCAAACACTTCATGAGCTAGTGGAAATTCTCCATTACGGATCATTCAAATTCGACGAAGTTATGCAAGAACAGCTAATAGGGATGGTTTCCGTTAACATTTTCCGTTGTCTACCGCCAGCATCCCATGAAAATACAGGAATTGAAGCTGCAAATCCAGAAGAGGACGAAAGGTGTCAAAATTTATCATGGCCCCATTTGCAGCTTGTGTATGAAATTCTATTGAGTTACATTGTGTCTTTCGAGACTGATAAAAAAATTGCCAAGCGCTGTATTGATCATACATTTGTGTCAAAATTGCTAGATTTGTTTGATTCGGAGGACCCACGAGAGCGTGAGTATTTGAAAACCATTCTTCACAGAATATATGGGAAGTTCATGGGGCACAGGCCTTTTATAAGGAACATGATAAATAATATATTTTATAGGTTTATATTTGAAACAGAGAGGTATAATGGAATAGCTGAGTTGTTGGAGTTTCTGGGTAGTATCATAAACGGGTTTTCATTGCCAATGAAAGAAGAGAATAAATTGTTTCTATTCCGAGCACTTATACCACTTCACAAACCAAAATCTTATGCCACATATCATCAAGGACTGTCTTATTGCATCACTCAGTTTGTTGACAAAGACTATAGGCTAGCAGATCCTGTGATCAGGGGCTTATTGAAGTATTGGCCAGTCACAAATTGCCAGAAGGAGGTCCTTTTCCTTGCAGAACTAGAAGGGATTCTGGAGGTAACTCAGTCTACAGAATTTCAACGGTGCATGCTCTTTCTTTTCAGGCGGATTGGCCGATGCCTTAACAGCCCTCACTTTCAGGTATGTGAATACTTGTGCTATATTTTGATAGCCTTGATCTTCCTTGGTATTACGCGAACATAGATCTCCTAAAGTGAGGGGATTCTAAAATTTTTAAAGTAAAGAGATAGATAGACATATAGTAGTCGGTTCCACTTCTGACATATGGGTTCTACAAAAGTGAGACTTACCATCACGTGTCTCACATTAGGGTAAAATGCTTTAGGAAATCTAATTTATTATTATGCATGCAGCTTGTCGTATACTTCATTAATGGCTCATATACTGATACATTTCTTTTACATCACGTATATATGATATGAAATTATGCATACACTACCACATTGGTCTCTGAAAATGGCCTGGCCATCAATTTAGTCCTAACTGAGTTGGAATCCGAACTAAAATGAAGCATTGTTAAACTCTTAAGATTCAATTGATGACAATAAAATTTTAAGGACTAAATGAATGCCATTAAAATCTTTTGGGGACCATTTTCTGTTTCTGAGATCACCAAGTACTCCATAATCCTCATGTATTAAATTACACCTTTTCTTCCTTTATGGGATCTTGTACTTGAGTGGATTAGGTTTACCATGTGTTGGTGCGAAGCAATGTGTCGGCTACCCCTTTTCATAATGCTCCTCTCCTGCTCTCACAAACCAAAATTTTATGAAAATTTTAAAATGAAAAAAAAGAGTGAGGCCCATTTGTTTTGAGCTCCAATACGAAGAGGATGTAGAGGAGCATCAAAGAAGGCATAGCAGAGGTTCAAGGTCCGTGTTGGTGCGTTGATACTGAAATTATTGTCATTGCATGCCCTGATTCCTTATGATTTGACTGCGGATGTTATGATACTTCTCTGGTTTCCATTGAAATCCTAGCTAAAGCAATAGGTAGGTGTGAATATTCAAAACTTAAAATTTTTATATTTCATCTTTTGCTTTGTTTCTCGGTGTTCCTGGGCTTAATGCTGCTGGATTAAGGAGAAATTTTATAAAGAATCAGTCTTTAGGTTGTGAATTCTGAAACAGAACTCGAAAGGCTGTAATTTATTAATCTAGATCTTGCGAATATGACTATTCCTTCTGATAAGTTTTGTTTTGCATGCATCAATCAGGTTGCTGAAAGAGCACTTGGCCTATGGAACAATGAGCACATAGTAAACCTAATAGCTCAGAATCGAGATGTAATATTCCCACTGATATTTGAGTCACTGGAGAAGAACATGCAAGGCCATTGGAACCAGTCAGTGCATGGGCTCACAGCCAATGTGCGTAGGATGTTGCTGGAAATGGATGCCAAACTGTATGAAGACTGTCAGAGTCAGTACTCAGAGAAGGAAGCCATGGCTGTGGAATTGGAAGCTCAGCGTTAGCTGACATGGAAGATGTTGGAAGCAGTGGCTGCACAATCTGTGAGTGATCATATGGTTTTGGTTAATTGGGGTTGACATTCTTGCTACAAATTGGTTGTCCTGTGCTGAAATTTCTTTTTTCATGTAAGTATATAAGTGGGAAAGGAACAAATTGCTATGAATTTTTCCTTGTGATATTTGTAAATAGCAAAACTTACATACATTCGGTTTTGATATGTCACTAGACAGGTAGGACTTATGCATTAGAAATGAGTCCTATTATTTATGACATGTAAGTAGTGTGATTTGATATCAATTTGATTTTTTTTTTTTTGTAGATTTTATGGCACCACTTGTTGCATGTTAACATTTTCACATGTCACAGGTGATATCATAGAACTACATATTCTTGCACGAAAGTGGGCTGAATTAATAATTAATATTTAATAGATTGAACTAATCATTAATAAATAATAAACAAATAAATATTTTTTTTTTCGCATATGCACCCGGTATCCTGGAGCCTGCCTCACTTGAGGAGTAACTTGCCCACAGGGGTGGGCGTCCTTACCACTCCACGTTACTGCATTTCCACGTCTTAAACTCAAGATCTATGATTAAGTTAAAACGATTCCTACCAATCGATATAAGCGTTTGGTGGTAATAAATAAATATTTATTAAAGGTTCTATTGCTCACCTACCTTTCATTAGTTTAGCCAACTTAATTTTTAAAGTGTACTTAAGATTCTTTTTTTTTGTTCTTTTACTTTTTGCAAATTCACCTGTTCATCCTTTGTATATAATAAAAAGTGAATAAACTGACAATTAACTTCAAAAGCATATCCGACAAGAGAATAATTTGTAAATGGCAAACGTGTAATGTAGGACTCAAACCATGAACTGTTAATTTAGAGATTATGATATAAAGGTTATCCACCAATAATAATTGAGTTTAGTGAAAAGGACTTGAAGACTCCTAAAATTATGGGTTCAAATATTGCAAATAGAATAAATCATATTGATTTGAGCTCAACAATTAGTTAATAGTACCAAATATTAGATATTTGAAAAAAAATAATGGCTGTGCATTATGATTTGAGTTAATGAGTATTTTAATATAATTTAATAACTGATAAGAGATCATACATTCAAAATTCCGTTTCTATATGAAATCAAATCACAATATAAATATTTTTTTGATTAATAGATTATGGCCCAAGTGCCTAATTGGAGGGCTGGACTATGGTGTCTCTGATCCATGCCAAGAGGGGACAAAGCCATGTTGAGGCGCATTGCATTAATTATTTAGAAAAAAGAGAAAGGAAGTTGACATGGCTTCACTAATTCCACCTCCTCCTTCCACCCACACCCTATCTTCTTTCTTTATTCTTAGATCCTTCTCCTTCATTTTCACATCTATGTACTTAAAGTTGGAAGAAAAAAAAAAAAAAGCATCTATCAATTTTTTCTGACTCAAAAAGCCAAAACACTATTCATACACATGTGATACAAAGCTCTGTATATGTTACCAAGAAAAAACCAAAGAAAAAAGTGTACTGATTACACTTTCTAAATCCAATCACAACCCCATCAGCAACCACCCATTTGATGCCTGCCTTTTGAACAATAAATAATAACCAGGCCAATGACAATATAATAAAATAAATCTTTTAAAATTACTTCACCCAAAATTTCCAAAGAAAAAAAGTAAAAAAATGAAATCAATTCTTTTCTCCTCTTTTTTTTTTTTAAATTCTGAGTGAAGTGGACTTTTTTTTAGAAATCTGATTGATTCTAAGACAATGAAGAAGGATTTTGCAACTTTGCTTTTTCTGAATATTCTTTTTTATACTTAAATAAATATTATGATCATATCATATATCATAGTATGGAAGAAGAAAATAGGAGGCCATGGTGATTGGTGAAGGTGTACAAGATGGAAACAATGAGAAGAGACAAAAAGATTGAAACAATGGAGACTGAGGGTGGTGCTGCTTCGCTGCTACTACCCTTAAATATCATTCCAAAGAAGTCCCCATCGTCGCCGCCGCTGGACCCCACATTGCCCGTGTTGGTGGCGCCGGTGACGGTCCCACCGCCGTTGAATCCGGGAAATAGATCCCCATTATCCCTTCACAATAATTATATACATATATAGTCATTATACAGCCAAATAAATGCACTCCAAAAATTATCAACTCTCGTGACATTGACGTATGCCTTGGCATCAGAATTCAACAAAGCTATCCCTATCTAATAAATGAAAATTCTTCACAACCTCTTTCTGCTTTTTCAGACTAAAATTTCTTTTTTAATGTGCTCAGTGCTTTCATGAGTCCAATTTCGATCGAATCTATTTTTTTTTTGTCTCCGGTAGTAAAGTAAAAACTATTATCTAAAACATAAACCTTTCACGGATAAGTATCTGTTTAATTTATCTTTCCATAAAAACTTTTTAAAATAATTATAATTTATAAAAATAAAATTTAAATAAAAGTAGAAAAATTTACTGAAAAATAAAAAAAAATATATTAGTTAAAAATTATAATTTAATTTATAAAAATACAAACTAAACAAGCCCTAAGTTAGCTTTTTACATGAAAACTAGAAATTAAATCTCAGACTACTTCGGTAAGAGAGGAGAGTCCCTACAATCCAGCCAACCAACACTTCATTAATATGAAATAGACTATATTTAAGGGAGCATTTAAGTTATGGATATTTTAGTAAAATATTATTAAATTTTTTAATAATTTAAATTATTTAATGATTATCTTAATCTGTGTTAAAAAAATTCTAAAATAACATTTTTTATGAAATTGTATGCTTTCTCCCTGTCACATACCACACAATTTATATTTTATGTTGCTCATCCATATTATTGTTGAACACACAGAAAGAAACAGTACATAATTGAACAGGTCCTAAACACATAAGAGGAGCCTTTTCTAAAGTGGCAGTTCCCAATTGATGATGCCCTTAAATAGTATATATTATCATAAAATAATACTAAAGAAAGAGCAAGTGGGTCCCACACTTCAAAAAGAGAGGCCTTTTGTAGGTAGTATAACCCAATATGGAACTAGAAACTCTAAGAATGAGACAAATCATTGATGAAAAAGAACATGGCATTCCTTACATTTGTGTTCACTAATTGTCCAAAACAAGTATGAAGAAATTTCCAAGTAGACCTTTTATTTTTGTAAAAAAAAAAATCTTAATTATAAATTAGGTTGATTACTACTAGATATATTAAAATAAGGAAAATAAATATATATTTTTTTTAATGTAGTATTTATAAATGATATCTACCTAAAAATGTTCCATTTGATCAACAAGCAAAGGTCCAGGTTTTTTTCCTTAGTATTAGACTAAGAGGAATCCAAGCAGTAGAAGAGATTAATCTATCCCAAAATACCAAGAGCCCGTTTGGTTCCTAGAATATTGAAAATGGAATAGAATAGAATAAAATGGATCAGCCATCAGAAAATGAAACTAAATGTCACTAAAATTGATTTCGACTATGGTATTCATAGAAAAGGAGAGAAGGTTGGTGGATAAGGATAATTTGGTTCAAAAAAGGATTCTTAGAAGTGAGAATGAAAAAAAAAACAGAGAATAAGATGGTAATCCTCATTTCCTATTTTTTGGGAGGTCCCCATTCTACATGGAATCTAAATTCTCACTTTATTATACAACTAAACGCTCTAACCTTTGGAATATAATCTCGAATCTCATTCCTAAACTCCTTAGAAATCGAATCAAACAAAATCTTTTAATCCATTTATATTTATTTTTATTTAATCAATTTTATTTTTAAAATTTTTTTTTTATCTCTCTAACATCATACCAAATAAATTTATACTAATAATCATTCAATTTTTAACTATTTCATTTCATTCTATTCCCAATTATTCTGGGAATCAAACGGGGCTAAGGTATAGAAAATAGACCCCCTTTTCAATAAAATCGCTCCGTACATAGGCTAAACAATGGTCAAGATTTGAGTGCTGTAAAGTTGTGGTTAAAATTTTGGATAACTGTTTTTTGGGACCAAAAACTAATAATATTTGATTTTTAGTATCAAATTCATTTTTTCTTAAAAAATTAATTCTAGGTTAAAAAAAATTCGATTCACCCTAAAAAAAATCACCCTCATGTGAATTGTTGGTCACAAAAACCAAGTATCTCTTAAAATTTTGGTGATCAAGGTTTGCAAAAGAAATTTCTGGCCAAAAAACAAAGGATTGCCCAGGAAATGGCTTTTAGGGAATAAAGAAGAGAAAGGAAGGGTAAAAATGGAAGGTGAATGGAAGATTAGTTAAGAATGGAAGACAGCAAGCAATGTTGAGGCAGAGTAGGAAGAGCGGAGTCGCAATGCTGACGCAGTGAATAAGTAGCTGTGCTTAGCTGTATGTGAATTGTTGTTATCGACTGGCCTGTGTCAAATCAGACATGGCCCACAAAAAGCTTATTTAGAGGTACTAAATAAAGGGTTCCGATAGTAGGGAGCAATTTGGTTCAACTAATATCCTATTAATTAGAAATTTTGAATTGGAGTTTTTAAAAATGTAACTATATTAAGTATTTAATAATAAAATTTATTATTTAAAATAATGATCTAAATTAAATTGAATCTTAATAAATTCTCAAGTTAAAATATAATAGACTCAAAATGTCAGATGCACATAATAAAATAAAATAAAAGGTTCAGATAAAAAAAATTAGATTCCCCCTTCATAAAAAATTATACTCATCCTAAATTTATTCGTATTCATTAATAAAATTAATCTTCTTCATTTATTTTCAAAAAAATAAAATTAAGAAACTATTTTTATCATATATTATGTGAAAAAATAATTATTCAGACAATTATATTGGAATAGAGATATTATATATATACATATAAATTTAAAATAAGAAAAATAACTCATGTAAATTTAAATTTAAATTTAAAATATATAACAAAAGTGGAAGGAAAGGAAGGGGTGTAGAAAAGGGAAATATAATTTGGAGCGAATCTTCATCTTGAAGATGAAGGACAGCGTGCAACATGGAGGGTTA
The DNA here is from genome assembly GCA_026686845.1 of Adenanthera pavonina. Classification (NCBI taxonomy): domain Eukaryota; kingdom Viridiplantae; phylum Streptophyta; class Magnoliopsida; order Fabales; family Fabaceae; genus Adenanthera; species Adenanthera pavonina. The sequence goes on along the minus strand of JAIVEN010000001.1, from coordinate 41,495,983 downwards.
GGCCTCTTTTGTTTCTTATTCTTCCATGTGCTTTCTTCACTTTTTTCCCCGTCATTTTCATTAAATATATTTGGTCTATATATATGAAATGTACTGTGAAGGTGCTAAAAGTGAGTGGCCGCTGGATATAAAGTGGTAGGGAGGGAGAGATTCTTGACTAAGATCTGTCTGACAAAAATAAATATATTTATATAATTATTATAATAATTATATTATAAATAGCTATAATTGTTAGTCTTGTATTTGATTAATTTATTTCTCTTCCGCCCTCAAATATAAAAAAAAAAATACTTCACAAAGTCCCATACTAGTATAATTAGTTAAATTTATTAATCTCATTTAATTTATAGTAAAACATACAATTTCTAAGATTATCCTCAATTAATGTTTTTTAATATTAAATTAATTAATAATCATTAAAAAAGCACCACATTTATTGAGGAATATTATTGAAAAAAAAAAATTTAAACCAAACAGCTACATTTTTTCTTAAATTTTGGACCAAGACAATTTTCTTAAAATTTTCTTATATTTAAGATTGGAGAGTGTATTTATATATTAAAAAAATGAGTTTGAGATTGAAAATTTAAAGGAGAAGATAGCAGACAGTGTATTGGGTATAGAGAGAGGGATGGGGGGTAAGGAAGGGGACGCATGCAGAAACTGGGAAAAGAGGTGTGGGGAGATGATGAGAGCAGATCAAAGTAATAAATCAGTTTTTAAGGCTTTTTTGTTGTTGGCCCATTAGCCCCCTTTTCTTCTTCCATCACTTTATATGATATAATATAATATAATAAATCAATATTTATATAGAAATAAAAAAAATCATTTTAATCTATTTTCCTGTTTTTCTCTCTTTTGCCTAGCAATTCTGGGCTACAAGTTATGCACACTTTGTGAAGTGGGCCTTAGCATAATCCTAGGTCTGGAAAACACAGAGTGAAGGTTTAGGGCAACGAGACAAACTTATTTTCTGGGATACTAATTATTTAATCCCATCATTTATACTATTGCTGTAACTAGACGACAGCACCGTCCGTTCATTGCAGAAAGATACAAAGAATTTACATTTTTTATGATTTATTAATGATTATCTATGATTATGATTTATGAATTACACATAATTATATACCCTATCTCCCCAATTTCTTTTATAATTTTAAAAACTTTGATTTTATTTTAAACCTATTAATGCATTATTATTTATTTTTTCTATATACTCTTTTCTTGTTTAATTTAATATAAGTCATTAAATGAGAATATTTTAATTAAGTTTTCAGAAAAATTAATATAATCAAAGATTTTTTTTTATCGTGTGTAAAACAAAGGAGGGAGTAATTTTTATAAATTTTGATTTATGACAAATTCTAATTTATAGTAATTTATAAATATAAATAACGATATAGTAAATTAATAATTATTTTCACTCCAGGTTCATATTTTGTAATAATCAATCACCTACTAATTTAATATCTATATGATATTCTAAGTCATAAGTCATGAGGTTCATTTATTAAGAAAAAGTACTGAATGCTGTCTCGTCTCCTATTCCTATACGGCCTTCCCTGGACAGGCAGGAGCAGAGCCCAATGAAATTTCAGAAATAAAGTGATAGGGACAGCGGATTTTCAAAAAGACCATAATAATAATAAGATATTTCATGAAAAGACGAATATGCCCTTGCCGGAGGAGCGGGAAAGAGAGAGTACCTGGGATCGCCGAAGACGCCAGCGTTGAGGGTGAGCTGGTCGATCTGGACGGCGGACTTCGGGTCGACGCTGGAGGCTTTGGCGTACTGAGCACTGAGGCCAGCTCCCGACGGCACGAAGAAGGCCCCGTTCACCATTATGTCGCCTTCCGTCCTCCAATTCCAATCCGTCCACTCTCTCTCGTCTGTATCCACGCGCTTCGTCACCTGCCCACTCCCATTCATTCTTTCCACTTCAATTTTCTTTTCTTTTTTAAAAAAAAATTAACCAACCACATGGAAAATAATTCCATATTTAATGTAGTAAGAAATACTCCGATGTTATTATTTATCTACAAAAATTTATTTTTTTTTTGTCAACTCAAAAATTTAGTTACTTCATGCATCCCTTGCGGGATTCCATATTTAAATTTAAATTAAGTTGTACTACTATTTAATTAAAGTAATAACAAAATTCGAATGAATTGAATCTTACTTTAACTTCTTAGGCTAACATCATGAATGTCTAGGATCATTGCTCTCCTCGTTCTTTTTTTTAAAATAAATTAAATTAAATTTGAACATCTTAAATTTCACATTAAATCAAAAAATAATGATTCATATCTCAAAACTTATAAAAAATAAATTAAATTAAATTTTGATCAAAAATAGAGATAAAGAAGCAAGAATTGATAATAAGGTAAACTACTTATCACTTATCCCTCAAATTCCTACCCCAAAAAATGTATCAAACTTGTTAAGAACAAAATGATTATTAAATTATGACATAGGATAAAAAGATCATATCAAAATGAAAAATAAACTTCCTAACAATTCAAATTTTTACTTTCTTACTTCTATTATAAGGTATTTTACATGATAAATTAATAATATTAAAATATAAAATATTAGATATTTTTTATCTAATTTTTCCTCTCTTCAATTCTTTCCTATTCTTTATTTTAGATGAAAAATTAATAATTAAATATATTTAATAAGAATAAAATGAAAAATATTATAAATTTCATGTGAAAAAGTAATTTGTTAATATATGTTAGTTTAAAATAAAATGACTTAATATATATATATGAACACAAAAAATAACTCTAATTAAAAATAAGCCACTGCATCGCATTTAATATTTTATGTACACAGACGCAAACTTACCCTTCCTCTTCACAACACAAGCCAAAATAATCACACCGACCCACAACAAAGCTCACTAACGCATTAATTAATACCACCAAAAATATCAAGAAATTGACGTATTAAAATAAAATGATTAAAAAAATAAATAAATAAACATACCTCTTTAGAATCAGGACTGGCCGGAGCAGTATAACGGTTACCCTGGCTGTTAATGGTGGGGTTGGCGCTGCCGCCGATAGCATACATCTCCCACTGCGTGAAGTCGTTGTTCACCACATGTATATACCCCAATCTGCATCTCGGCATTCTCTGAACCAATCCCTCGCCGAAATGGTTGAACGCGATCGTCACCTGCATCCCCGTGTCCGGCGTGTACTTATCGTTGTGTCCCAGTAGCATCACTTCGTCGTGGTGCGCGAAATGGCTGTTCGATATGGTTATCGCCGTCGACCCCATAATGGCATCCACCAGACCGTCCGTGCAGTACGACAGCGAGCAATGGTCGATCCAGATCTTCCGCGCTGAGAATATTGAGATGCCGTCGCCATCCGATTTGCCTCTGAAACCTACGTGCGTCGGGGTCGACCGTATATTAGTGTTCCCCGAGGGCTTGCAGTGGTGGATGTGGACGTTGTGGATGATGATGTTGGAGACGTACTGGAGCGTCAAGCAGCCGTGGCCGGTTATCTGGACGTTGGCGCCGCGGCCGTCGATGGTCTTGAAGCTGTTGAAGATGAGCTCGTGCTTCAGTGTGATGGTCATGCTGCCGGAGAAGATGATCCAGAGGGGCTCGTCTTGAATCACGCCGAACCGGAGAGTCCCCGGAGTTGGGTTTGCCGGGTTGGAGTCAGAGGAGTCTGTGACGACGTAGATCTGGCCGCCTTTCCCGCCCATGGCGTCGCGGCCGAACCCAATGCCGCAGTCGGCGAGCTTCTGCCGGTTCGCCGCCCAGTTAGGGTCGCACCGCCAGCAGTCATCCACGGGGTTGCCGGTGAGACAGCTCATACCCACGTCCTTTCCGGTGCCGGCGAGTAGTTGCCGCCGGTAAAGAGATACATTGACTCTCCTGCAAGAAAAAGGCACAGTTCTGAAACTGGGCAAAAAAATAACAAATGCTCCATTTCAGTTTGGATGCCGAGAAAATTTTGGGTTTAGAAAGATCAAATTTTTCAAGGTGCCCAGAAAATGTCGAAATATACCCAGATGGGATTTCGTCGTTTTACAGGAAAATGCTGGCGAATACAAAACAAGGAGGAAGCAAGGCTCAGATTCCAGGTCGGAAAAAACAGAGATGCTCTGTTTCTGACTCCCAGTTTCGATGCCGAGTATAGAAAAGATGAGATTTTTTTTAAGTGTACCCACATGGGATTTCTTTATATGAACAAAATGCTGAGGAATGAGCCACACCCAGATGAGAATCCAAGCAATGAGAGTGAGTAAAGCTGGGAATAACAGATTCCCAGATGAACCAGAAGCCATGGGAGAGAGACAGAACAGAGAGAGGTTACCTGTGAACTTCCTGAACCACAGCTTCAGGGTAAGGATGCTGGTGGAGTAAGGTGAGGTTGAAGAAAGCTTTAATGGAGGGAGAGAAAGAACTCAAGATGCATAAGAAGAGAATGCAGGTAATAGGAGGAAGCATTCTTGAAGGAACAATAATAATGAGGGTGGCTTGTGGGGTTTAATATTGTGGCCCTTTTCTGTTCCTTCAGTCAAATGCTTCCTTCCCTTCCCTCAGATATCTTTCTCTTCAATGCTCAAGAATTTAAAGAAGCTGCAAATGGTTGAAAAAGTGATAGGTTTATATATAATAATAAATTAAATATTAACATCACTCACAAAAATTACATCGGGACAAAAAAATAAGTTACTTTGCAGGTGGGGTTTTGGTTTCTCGAGAGTTAACGTTTAGTGCAACAAGAAAGCTGTGACACAAATTGGATGAGGAGGAGAGAGAATTCCTTGCCTTGCTTCCAGGCATTGCGACCACAAAACCAATCTAAAAGACAGGCAAACTATGCGCTTGTCCGAATTGTGAAGTAGTCTTGTTTACTTAACAGTAAATTTTTCTTCTTCTTTTTTTTCTTTTTTCTGAATCAAAATAAGTTTTGGGGTGTGGGTTTTATTAAGATTCTTTCGCCGGAACTGGGTAAGTTGATATATTCGTATATAAATTAAGGAGTGTCCAAAAAGCGTTATGAGTAAAAAAACTTTTTGGGAAGATTGAGGTTAGATACTAGCGAAAAGTTTGCATCTTTCCGGTAATTTTCTTGCTTGAGGGGTCACAAATGGAGGCGCGCTTCGTCGGAAATAAAAGGCTCTTTTCTTCTTCTCTAATGGAAGATTAAAACAGAAGCTAGAGGGGAGAGAAAGAGATGAAATAATAAAAAAAATATTTTTTGTTTTTTGTTTAGGGGGGTCGATGTGTAATTTAGCTTAAAAATTTTGGAAAATTACAACTAATATTAAACTATTTCCAAGGATTTTGATCTATATTAAATTAAATTTTCAAGGACTTTTTAACGAATTTTAAGATATTTATTGATAATTTTTCTTTAAAAAATTATAATTATTTATCTTTTATAATTTTGATAATAAAATTCTTTTTTTTTTTGTAAAATTTAGTAATAATTTTTATTCGTAAAAACTAACTCTGTTTTCATTCAAAATTTGTAATCTTTAAATTAAACAATGCGTATCAATATTTTAAAATTTTAATAAAATATTTCTTAAATATATTTTTTTCAATTTTGTAAATTCTTTCAGCATTAAATGAAAAATTATATAAAATAATTTATGTTAAACATATATTCATATTCAATAATCTGAATGATCAATAAATAATATTTTAAAAAATTTTGGTCGATTCATATCAAGTGACTAAAATTTATTAATGATTACAATTTCCTACTTAGAATGGAATATGCAAAAAAGTTTGCTCTAAAAAAACAAAGGTAAAAGAATAAAAGAAAATTTAGCAAAGTTCAAAAATATGAAAATAAAGGAAAAGGTTAGGATGAACATGAATGAATGTGATAGATCTGGTCTGAATCAGGTCCATAGTTCATACTCGTGAATTTTGTACGGGAAGCCTCTCAAAAACATGAGCACCAGCTAACACACAATTTTTGCATTGGATGCTTTCAATTTTCAATAATATTACTCTCCTAAAATTATTTTTTCCGAAAAAAGATGTTGAACAATTATCTATTACATATTTGATATTTAAAAATTAAATGAAGAATATATTTTGTTGCATAAATTATTAGTTAATTGTAAAATTATTACACAAATTTAAAATATATAAAATAAACCTTCTGCCAAAATCATCCAATGCTATTGATTAACTAGAATTTAAAATGCATCCAGTTCTAAATAGGAGGAAGCTAATATTTTTCTTTTCACATTCACAACATCTAACTTAAAATATTGTTTTAGAGGTATTGAGTCCATTTTAGTCTATTGAATCATCCTTGATTTGATTTCGTGTGTATAGATATATAAAGCATAAAGCATACCTAATTGGATAAATACCAATTAGTTGCACTTGTTTTATTCAAGTAAGGTATCAAGTTCAAATTATTAATATGAAAAAAATTAGTTTTAAAAAAGCTTTATAGTCATGGGCTTTGAGTTAGTTCAATCTGAATTAATTAAAATTTAATATAACTTTCCAAAAGAGCTTAATTTTAAAAAATAAAAAGAGCGGGGGAAGAAAGCATACCTGACTAGGAATTTATAACGATAGATAACGAAGTCAAGAAAGTTAGAGGAAAAGAGTGGAAATATGAGTGCATTAGGTTTTTTTTTTTTTTGGTTTATTAGAGATTTGGCTGTCTGAATATTAGTATTAGATATGAAGGAGCAGACACAGACGTTTCGTTATTTATATAGCCCTACCCCATCACACGAATAAAGGGCTTCCTCTCATGAAAACTATTACCTGATTTGGAATTTCTTACTATCCAAGAAACAAATTTCTCTTTTCTTTTTTTTTTCCTTTTTAATTGTATGTATTTGTAGTCCCCATATATTTGGTAAATATGAATCTCAATAAATCTAAAAAGTAGAAATAAAAAAACTGTTGCAAAAAATGAAAAAAAATTGAGTGTTAATACATAAAACATGCAAGTTAGGTTATTTGTTTAAGCTCTGAAAGTAATCCGGATAAGCAAAAAAGTAGTTTTTTAATTATTTTGAGAAGTTACTAAGTAACTTTTAAAAATAAACTGTTACGATAGATGTAAGAAAAAATGAAAAAAGAGGGAGATGTCAAAATCTAGTTTTACAAAATTGCAAAATTAATAAAATTTTTTTCCAAAAGAATATTACAATACAACTCACATACACTTTCTCTTTCAATCAAAAAAGTGTTTCTTTTATTTTAACTATACACAAAATAGTTTCAACTTTTCATAAAATCTCTAAATAATTAATTATTTTTATAAATAATTTGAAAATCACTTATTTTAAAAGATTAAACGAAGAGGCCCTTAGTCTTGTATTAGATATTAAGCTCAGAACATATTGGACCTTTTTTTAATATATATAATATGTAATAAATTAAATGACACAAAAGTCCATTGGTAAAGAAAACCCCAACTTGCAACTCTTTAGTAGTTAATAGTTCCAAATTTCAATTACTAAGTCTGTCAATATAAAAAATGAGAATTTATTATTAAATTATTTATCTTGAAAAATTTTATGGGATGTTGTTGAAGTAGGTAAAACACATTTTAACAAATAACTTTTCCTCTCTCAATGATCAACCATGACTACTCAAGAGTCCTCATCAGGTACACACATAATTTCTAGTGATTCAATTCTATCATATTTCATGCTAATCATATTGTCAACATGAATTCTATAATATGGAAAAAAAATAGTATCTTCGTCAATTTTTTTTTTTAAAAAAACTGTTATGCAACTCAAGAGCTACACAAAAAATTATTAAAAATTTTTTAAGAGAGAAAGACAAGAGACATCAAAGTAAAATATGTTTTTCACTCTCAAATTTCATATATTAATTCTGCTCATTGAAAATATGGGGAAAAAGACTCAAAATCCCTGCCATATTGAAATTATTTGTGCGCCTTCAACAATTGCGTGTTTTGTATTTTAGTTTTCATAATTTATAATTCATATTAACATATGTTTCTTTAACATTTTAATGTGATTTTTGCTTATTTAATTTTTTTCTTACAACACTAGGACAAGAGAGAGAGAAAAATTCATACCTCATAATTATAAAAGAACAAAAGACTAATAAGTAATACTCTAATACATAAAACGGGGGTAGCCCACCCTACCTCATCTCTAACACAGCCCAACCACAATTCATGTTGTCTTATTATTAGGTCACTTAATTATATCAAGATTCTTTTGCATCTTAATTATTATATAACCCAATTAATTTATTTAATTAACATAATTCAAATAAAAAAAACTTTAAAGTCCAAAAAACTATTTAAAAAATTGGAAGAATTGATAGGTTACCTCAACTACTAATTAGGACACCATTGACATAACTGAAATCCTACGAGGTGATTAATTATGTATTCAGAATAATAAATACTTATAGCTGATTAATTTTTTTAAAAATAAACCAACCCAGTTAAAAATTATTTTCTCAGTTTTTTGGGTATTTTGGTCCAAAAAAATAATTTTTGGTTATTTTGGTCGGTTCAATCCAATCTTAAGTATTAATTTACATATATGAGTATATATCCATATATATATATATATATATGGGTTGGGGGGGGGGGGGGGAGAGAGAGTATTGTTACGAGGGACGTATTGTATACAATAGTTAATACTTAATAGTATGTAGTGTTGAAACTTAAAAGAAATAAGAGAATGTCAGTGTTACGATGTATATAATTAATTATATACCAACTTGCCGACATGCCTATCTGCTTCATAATTTTTGGGGTGTGGGTATAAATTGTTGGCAAAATTACATTTTTATTCCCACAATTTTACACTTGATGTCATTTTAATCCCTTAATTTTATTTTCTTTCTTTTTAATCATTTAATTTTTAAAATATAATCAAACATTTCCCTATTATTAATATAACTAATTATATTAACAGATATGCTGACAACACATTATTCAACATTGACATGTCAATTTTTACTGCCAAGTCATTAATATTTCTCATTAATCTTAAGTTTAAAATATTTTTAATTAAATTAAAAGATTAAAAATAAATAATTACAAATAAAATTTTTAAACAAAACCTTAATCTTAGATTTTTTTTATCATGAAAAATGAGTTAGATAAATATGTAAGTATTTAGAAAGTGCTTTGTTAGCATTTAGAAATGATTGATCAATATTTTCTACTAATATAATTAACCGTGTTAATTATAGGAAAAATTTTGATTATATTTTAAAAGTTAAAGGATTAAAAAGAAATAAAATAAAGTTAAAGGATCAAAATAAAATTTAGTGTAAAGTTAAGAGATTAAAAATATATTTTTACCTAAATTGTTATAAAAGATTACCAACAAAATATTTTTTTCCATAGAAAATGAATGTGTGTTATTTAAAATTTTATACCAGCGAAATATTGAATATACTAATATCATTATTTAGGTACATAAGTTAAAATTAGCTAGCATTTTTAAAATATGAATAGCATTTATATTCCATAGTATTTGGAAAAGTCCAAAGCACTAGATTACTGGCTTCTTATTATATTCTATTAATTAGGTCTGCAAGTTGCAGTAATATTGCAAAACAGAACGAAAAGGGCTGGCAAATAGATCCAAAAATTAGAATAGAACTCGGAAAAATGGTTTTTTTTTTGGACCAGTTGGAAGAATTATAGTTAATGACACATATAGCAATGATAATTAGAATTTTTAAAATCCTTTTTAAAAAATTAAATAAATCAATATTGTTAATATCAATATAAAATATCAAAAGTGTACGGACTTGTATTATATACAAATCATGAACTACTCTATAGCTTATTCTGGGCTTTATGCAAAGGCATAAAACACACTCTAGTTATTATTGTTCTTCATAAAATTATTATCCAGAAAACCCTATCTTCTTAATATTATATATTTTTAAATTTATTATTTTTTAGGTGAAAATATCATTATAAAGACTATGTTATAATCACACATATATAAACGAAGAAGTATAGGGATGGCATTGCTTGCAAGTGCAAAAAAAGTACAACTCATGTTAGGCTTTGTATAAATGCATAGGTCAATTCTAGTTTTAATGAATACCAGTGAGAATTTTAAGGATTATTGATAATTTGATACTTACTTATTTTTGTTTTTTTGGAAAAGTTTCAATTTTTATAATATTTGAATATCATTAATGTAAGTTATGAGTTCTTAAATATTATTTTATACAAAACCAATGGTATGCAAGTTGGAGAATGCAATATTAGATGGGGCATTTAAAAAAGGGCTTTTGATTAAGAAGGTCAAAACAATGATTATTGCAATTTGAGTACTTATAAATTAATTACATTTCCACCACAACTGATTCCTTTTGAGACCCAATTGACTTCAAAACCCATAATTAATATCCCCCACAGTCTATCTGGATGCTTTTTTTTTTTTTTTTACCTTTTTGCTTTTATATGGTAGCAATATCTCATATTATTCATAGAAACTAAAATTGTAAAAAAATAGTAATCTGTCTTAATGCTGTAAAGAAAAAATTACACAGTTCCCATCAATTTTTGGTTAAATTAAATAATATTTTAATCCCTATAATCTAATTTAATTTTAAATTTAATCACTAAATTTGACATTTTATAACTAAGTCTTATAGCTCTAAAATATTTTAAATTATTCATTATCGTTAAACTTTTGTCACTTTATTGTTAAATTTTGAAATATTATTAATCATGCTTAGCACTTTAAACATATGTTCATAGATTTACTGAAAATAAATAGTAGAAATGAAAGTACGGCACATGTATAACAATTGTTGCAACCTTTGTCATGCGCATTGAATATTCTGCTACAATTATACCCCTTGCTTGCCGCTTGGTTACAGGGGATTTCTAACTACTTTGTGCAGACAAAAAAAGTTAGTTATTTTCTTGGCCAATTTAAAGTGTTTCTTTCTGTCTAATCACAATTTAGCAGAAGAAATAAATTATAAGAGTAAAATAAAAAAAAATTTATTAAATATTACAAAGTCAGGATCAAAAAAAATTTCTAAAAAATTTCTTATAAAAAAGAATGGAAGGAGTACATGTTTAAAATAGTAAGATGAAATGCGATTTGAATATATGTACCCTTTAATGACAAAATTTTAAGTAATAAACTGTTAAGTTTAAATTAAAACTTGTAAAATTATAGTAAAAATAGATGTACTCTCAATTGGTTAAATAATATTTAATGTAGATTGTATTAGTATATTAAATAAGGGTAAAAATGTTTATTTTTTTTAAAGTTTTAAAAAAATAACTAATTTTCTTAATTTATATAAAGTAGTTGAAAGTTCCTTATAAAAAAGATTAAATGTAGTATCTTTAATGACAAAATTTTAAGTAATAAACTATTTAGTTTAAATTAAAACTTGTAAAGTTATAGTAAAGATTAGAACTTCAAAATTGAATAAAATTATAGTACTAAATAGGACGTCTGGTTAGTCTTTGATTGGTTCTATTTCTTGTCGATGAAAAGGAAATGATGCTGTCTTGACCCACATCAACCAAAAGTCACAAGTCTAAATGAATGGATGATATTAAATTTGCAATGATTAAGGATTATTATTATTATCACTGAAATTTAGGTGGATATGTAATAATTTTGCCAAATAAAAATGGGTCTTGTCTTGCCTTCTGCATAATGGGATTTAGAATCCCATGATTGCTTACAAATTACTTCTCATTATTCAGCTTTTTATTATTCGACTTTATGAACAATACATCCTACAATTTTTCTTAGATTTTAATCATTTCCATATTCTTCTTCTATAGCTCTTTACCTACGTAATTTTCTCCATTTTGAGCAGTGAAAGATCATCAACCGTGACAATGAAACAAATATATTATTTATTTATTAACTATTATAAAAAAGCATTATGATCTTATTTTTAAGAGTATTTCACTCAAAATAATAAGTATAAATAATTAAATTAAATATATTATCTATTTATAGGTTATTTTCTTAGTAATTCGATCACAATCAAAGGAGTAGATTATGTAGGGAGATAAGAGAGAAAATATCAAGATGATCCAAATCCTAAACACATTATGTAGATTGTTTATTAGATGATATTAGAAATATTTTATTTATTTATTTGTTATTTGAGAATGCGAAAAATATTTCAGATTTCTTCTTTTACTTTTGTAGCAATAGATATTTTTTCAAAAAATTATTATGCTAAGTTGCATTAAAAATCCCAACAATCCATAAAATTTCTGAGAAATACAAATAGATAAAATATTTTTCACATATAGATCCAAATAAAATGTAAACATCAGGCAAAAAAATTGTAAATAGAAAAACTAATCAGAACTGCCATAATCAATCACTCATATACATGTATTCTTGAAAAAAGAAAAGAAAACTTGAAATTGAGTTACATGCACACATATATTGTACTCCCACCAGTTTATAAGAAATTTTTAACTATTTCACGTTTATTAAGAAAAATCAGTTGTATGCCTTAAAATTTAAAAAAAAACAATATCCCAATTTTATATTTATTAATTAGGCTAAAGTATACTTTTTAGCCTTTAATTTTGATATAAGTTTCATTTTAATCCTTTAATTTTATTATGTTTCATATTAATCTTTTAACTATTAACATATAATTAAAAGACTTCCTAATTCTTAACATCATTAGATAAATTAACAGAAAATGATAATTTATCTATTTAAAAATCACATCATTAATATTATTATGTATTAATTAATATAAAAATTAAAATAAAAATAATTTTAAGGTTTAAATATTTACTACTTTAAAAATATGTTAACAAAAGAAGTTAAATATTACGATCTTAAAATTAAAATTTTTATTTTTAGGTTTTAAATATTTATTTTAAAACATTAAAATATTTTTATTATAAAAAATAAATATTTATTTTTTATACTTTACATTCTCAAGCTAAATTTTTTAACTTGTCAACTTGTCCAACATAAATAAAAATTATTCATTTTAATATGATAATTTTAAACATTTTACCACAATATTTTAAAAATAATTTATTCTAAGATTATAATTTTTAATCCCTTAAATTAACATATTTTTTAACTTTTTTATTTTTCTAAGGTACTCATTATTTATTTTGAGCCTAAAAAGTGATAATTATAATTATTATATTAATTAATGTATAATAATAGTGATTAGATGAATTTAAGTAAATTTTTTGTTAATTTGTTTAACGGTATTAAATTCAGGAAGTTTTTTACCGTATCTTTAAAGTTAAAAGATTATAATGAAATTTTTAAAAGTTAAAAGATTACAATAAAATCCATCTCAAAGTTAAGTGATCAAATGTATACTTTCACCTATTAATTATTAATAAAAATTATTTTAAAAATTTAACATCTCTCTTTTTTTTTTAACTTATGAAATAATAATCAATAGAAGTAAAATGACAAATTCGTACTAAAAATTATATAACTTTTTATATTTTAAATCAAATAAAAATTCTAAAAGAAATCTTTTAATATAGACAAGAGGAAGTGAGCCTTTGTTAATTGTTAAAGGAAAGGGTTGACTCTATAAAAGAAAAAAACATTTAACTAAAAAAATATACTAATTAAGTAGGAAAATTAGAGTGTAGGCTGCATGCGCAGCCTTTGATGAAGATGCATGCATGATGCATACTTGTTTGTCAAATTTGAATTTTTTTTCTACAGATTCGGTGCTTACTTTGCTTATTACATTAATAATTCATAAGTTCATAAATACTTGATGTTTGTTTTTTCTTTAGGAGGTCTTGTTCGACATGTGACTGGCTATATAATGTCCTTCTTAAAAGCTGTTTACTTCAGGAGAGAATGTTAGAGTAGAGACACTTTATTTATTTATTTTCTAAAAAGAATCTATTTTAAATCTAATAATTTTATTTTATCTAAAAATATATTTTATTTTTTATCTTCAATTTTATTTGTTTTTAATTCAATAATTTATTTTTTTTGCTTTCATAATTTAATTTTACTTAAAGTTTTATTTTCTCTATTGAATTTACTTTGATTTTAATTTACTTTTTTTTTTATTCTTATCATCTTCCTTTAATTTTATTTTGTTTTATCTTAATCATTACTTTTTAAAAAACACTCAAATATTTTTTTTTTTTTTGCTCTGTTGAATTAAAATTTTTAACAATATATTTCTACAACTCAACAATAAAAAAATGAAATTATTTTTTGGATTAAAATTAATTAGAAAAGATTTAAAATTATAAAATAAAATTAAAAAATGAGTTTGTGATTATAGTCATAAAATTAATATAGTTTTTAAATTAAACGACTAAAATTTTAATAAACTATGCCATGGATAATTTATTGTACGAATTATAGTAATAATAATAACTAGATATGTTTTTTTATTGCATGAATTTTGAGTTATCCTTATTATTCATAATTTATAAATAGTATGATTTGCTGTAGAGTTTAGATTTAACGGTAATAATAATTTGTGGAGGCCCCAAAGCAATAATTTAGGAGTTTTATTTTTGCCAACGCAATAATTGAGAAGTTGGAGAAAGCAAAAGTATGTCTTTTCGAGGTAAGAATATGGGGCTTTTCTATTGTACCATTTACCATTTTCTGTGTAGTTCTTGCAAACAAACAAATAATAAGTAGCACTGCCAAGTAACAACTTAATTTAGTGTAAGTGATAAAAGCTTATGTCTTGATTCTCAGCCTTTATGTATGGAGTAAAGTTAGTTAGAAGGGATTTGTGATACTTTTTTTTTTGTCTGCTCTTTATTTTTTCAGATAAAAAAAATTAAACTTATAAAAATTTCAGCTTCTAAAATGATTGAACTTTTAGCTTCTAGCTATAGTTCCATCATAAGGGCTAATCCCTTCTAGCCCCCAAGTAAATGGGATAATATTTTTAAGCCCAGGGGTTTATTTAGGTGTTATTCTCCTGTCTTTCCCTCCATCGAAGATAAAAATGCTTTCTATTTTTTTTGGGGGGTTAAATTTTTAATTAATTAATAAAGTGAGTTATTCTTTAATTCTTTTGTCTTTCAGTTCGCTCCACCTCAAGAACAAGGGAATAACCAGCGCACTTCATGCATTGTTTCAAAATGTTCAATGAAACCAAGTAGACAGATTTAACAGAATGGACTCTAAAGTCCATAATAACCTGTTTGGATAATTTCATGCCAAAGAAAAAAAAAACCTTTTTGGATAAAAAAAAACATATTTACTTTTCTCTTTCTGCCTTTCCTTGATGTCTTTTTATTCCTAATCCTAATAAAGGATCCTTTACTCCTTTTACTTTAACCTATACACTTACTATTTATGTCGCATTGTCTTCACCATTTTAATGAATGATCTCAGCACTACTGAAAAGTTATTTGTATGGAGTAACTTTTGAAATTACTCTAAAAATGTTTTTAACTTTTTTTTAATAAACTGAGTTCCGATATATTTACTTATTAATTTAATCTATATCATTGTGTAAGGAATATATTGAAAAAACTATAAGAGGATATAGGATTAATTGTATTTAGTCTACATTGAATTATTTAAATTTAACATTTATTATCTTTTTAGAAGATATAGAACTTGCACCACTTTCTTTCATAGTGTGTGTATCTTCTGCATTTGAATTAATAATTCATGTTCTGAATTCTGAGATATTTCGAACGTTGGTGTATAATATTCATTATTCACACATTTTCTTACTTGATACAAAATTATTATTCATAAAAAATGAAATAATTAATGCTTTTGTGTGTGTATGTGACTGCAATTTGTGTGTGAAAAAGTCCATTGTAATGTTGAAAAAAATGCACCACCTCCACCCAATCGTAAATAAACAAAAATGTGATTCGATTTGATTTGATTTATAGCTATTGGACACTATTATTAGCATATGACTATGATATATCAAAAGTGAGAGGGAGAAAAAAAAAAGAATAATCAAAGATGGCTTTCAATTGAAGCAAAAGAGACATATATATATATATATATATACCTCATCAAAAAAAAAAAGAGAAAAAAGAGACATATACTATCTATCATAAATGAAAATCACGATTAAGGGCCCTAGCTCGTAGTGACATGCATATATAAACATGGTTATATTAATATGTATTATTTATTATTGTATTACGTGGAGGGTTTAAGGATAAGAAATTTGTGAATGAGATCCTATGTATGACACAGGAAATGCATATCTACGTGTATTTTAGTTGTCTTTGTAGGAAGAAGAAAAAGAGAGGACAAGAAAGAGAATGCATGAGTCAGAAAGATGAACGAAGAAGAAGAAGAAATCAATTTAACAACGTTTGTGTATAATAAATGATGTGGAAAGACAAATGAGTGAGCCGAATGCATGCAATCCAAGCTTGAGATTGTGATGAATAAAGATGGGTATTACAGCTTTTTTTTTTTTAAAATTTTTTTTTTAAAAAGGTATAATTCCTTCCAATTAAACTAAACAATTGGTAGTTAACCAAAAAAAAAAAAAAACAAGCAAACGATCGGTAGACATCAATCTCATTCTATCTATTCATCGTTTGTAAGTAATTCATAAGATTGCATGAATATGGGCTGGGCCTGATTGGCCCACTTATTCAAGCAGGCTGGGTTGCATTTATTTAAAAGGAAAGAAATTATGATGGGTTAAATAATAATGGGTTGGGTTGGTAACCCACAAAAGGTGGTTAACTTTTTGCTCTTGGTAATATGTATAATAACAGAGCCTTTGCATTAGAGATAACATCAATAGCAAATTGAAAAATTGCCTAAGCAAACATTTCTCACTGATGTAGGGTATCTGTAAGGTTATTTTTATAATGAGTCTTAATAATGTATATATTGAATCACTGTATGCCCTATAACAAAATTTTGAATTTATAACACACAAAGAAAGAATCATCATTGAAATTATTTAACATGTCATCTTGAGCCTTGTTTAGTATAAGATATGAAAACGTATCTTTTCAATACATAAAAAAATAAAATATATAATTTTTATTATGTTCCTTACCATTTTAGTTCAAGTTTATCATTATTTTTAATCTAAAAACACAAGTGTCATTTTCATCTAAAATACTACTTTTATTTTATTTTTTATCCTATTTTATGTTTCCAATGAAATTTTTTATATTTACTATTTTTCGTTCGAAAGATTCTCGCACCATTCAAACTCAAAAATTAATCCTTTGCACAAAATTATTCAATACAAGTATATATTTAAATCATAAAAAGTAGTTCATGTATATCATAAAGTTGAATTCTGTCATATGATATTTGTCAAATTAATAAAATATATTTACGAGTGGGTGTATTATTGTTTCTTTAAATGAATATTCAAGTATGGAGTGTATTTATTCATAAATATGCTGATATATTGATGGCATATTGATATATAGATTTGAATCAATTTAGCAATAAAATTTTTTCATAAATATGTGGAACAAAATTCATGTCCAGCTTTACATTTTTTTTTTGGATGAAAGCTTTACAAATTTTTCCCTTCTCCAGTTTTCAATTGATTGGTAATTTTCTTTTTGGGCCAGCATTGAGTGATTGGTAACTTAAAACAAACAAATGCCCAATGGGTTGACATTTTGTTGGGCTTGGATCATGGCCCACTCAGATCTAGTGGGCCTACCCAAAAGAGGTATGTAATTGTTTGTAAAGGCTTGATCTTTTTTTGGACCAAAGGCTTGAGATTCCATATGGAAAAAAGAGTTACATGCAACAAAGATTTATATTAAAAAATAGATTTATATGTAATTTTTTAAACATCAGCGTCCTCAGTATTTTCATTTGAATATGTTGTGTGTGTGATTATTATTTAATAATAGGATGATAAATTGATAAGTTTTACAAATAATTATACAAGTCTTAATTCAATTTTATACTTGTCGTGTTATATTTATAGAATCAATATATTTATGGTAGTAAATACAATTTAATATTCAAATGTAATTCTAAATAAAAATGGAAGAAATTTTGAATTTAGTTAACAAATACTCTATTTGTTTCAAAATAATTGACACTTTGGTTTTGGTGTTCATAAATAATAGCACTATTAGTAAATGATTTAGATTTTCATAAATAAAGATATTATAGTAAAATATACTCATATTTTGCTAATTACTAGGTTATTCACCAGCTTTTTTATTTCTTGTTTTGAAATGGAGGGAGTATATAGTTGCATTTTCTTTTAAATGGTAAGATCTATTATCAAGTATTTAACACGGATATATTCCTAGGATATGAACTTGAGGCTTCCGATTAAAGTGATATAATTTCATTGAACCATGTGCTGTGGTAGTTTGTAACTACCTTTAATTCTAAATGATTTGAGTAATTACGTTTAACACAAAACAAATAAATAAATTGCTTTCTCACAATTGAAGACAAGACAAAACGTTGTCAATTTCTTTTTTTAGTGATCTTTCTACGAGTAATTGAGGACTTTGTTTTAAAAAAACATAGAAATTATCTAAGTTAGTTTTACTTCTCACATTTTTCATATGCACAATAAATAATCAAACGCTAAATAGTATGTTTTAAGATATTCATCTATCTATGAGCCATGTGGAACTTTTTCTCTTCAGTCTCAGTACCGTTTGATTGAGCATCTCTCGGTAAATGATGTGTCAAATTTTGCACAACAGCTACAAAACGCGTCAGGGCACGAACGGAAACACAAATAAATATATAATAAATTTTCAAATTCGGAAGTTTGATTTGATTTGATTTTCAAGCATAACAGTTCAATTTTGTACCTCATCAGTGGATTGAGTAATAAATTATTATTATAATAAAATCAATTAATAATCTTAAAAGGATCTTAGGAGGTCCAAAGATAACGTCAGTAATCATCGCAATCTTCGTGCTTGCAAGCCATGCTCCCATTAACATCACCTCTGTCTACTTCAGAGTTCAAAAGTTTGGTTTGAATTGACATTTATAGGGGGCCTACATCTCAACAAATAAAATGCAAAGGACAATTTATTCTTGGAAAATTATAAAGGAGGAGTGGAGGACCCATATTTATTTAATATCAATTCAGAATCATAATAAAATTAAAAAAATTGTTTATAAAGATTTAAGTACTTAAAATCACACATGAAATTATCCAAGTTAATAATAGCATTTTGAATATAAAAAAGACCCATATTTCCAATGACCCTCCATCATTAGCCAACTGAAATATGTAATAAAATTAGAATTTGGGGTTGTTTGCACCATATTTTTGGTGGATCAAGCCTAGAAAGATATTTATTAGTTTTTTTGACCTAAATATTATTAGAATATTATTTTAGTTGGCATTCTAAAAAATCTCTTCCTTATCCACTAAGTATTTTAAAATAAAAATATAATAAAAAGAGGAAAAAGTGACGTACATGCTTGTGGCTAAAGATAAGAATATAGAAGTGGGTTAGTAGAGAAAATGATAACGTAAAACTCTAAAATTGTGAAAAGTGGAGACCCCGAGAAGAGCTATGACAATGCCACTTGAGGCTAACTCAGGTAAGGGTGGGTGAGGTATGGGTAGATGTCAATGGTTCAAATCCTTCTTTTGTATGAAAAAAAGAAGAAGAAGAAGAGCCATGAAAATATCTATATAAAGGGAGGTTAGCAACTAAGAAAGAGGCTACACACATATTTCCAAGACAACACACTTCAACAATGACAATCAACTTGTGAGTTCAATTTATCTAAATTTTCTATAACTTCACCTAACATTCATGGCACCTTATCATTTTAGAATTTATTTGTTTATTTATTATTTTCATTTGAGTCTCTAAGATTTGAGTGTATTCTAATATTTGAGTATATTTAGATTTACATTAGGTCACGTCTTAATTCAAACAACAATTTCATCTTTCAAGTTTCGATCTTTTATGTTATGTTTCATTTAGGACAATGCCCAAAACTTTTAGACTTGTTTCCATGTTTCAGCATTCATGAATATATATATTTCTCATTATTACGGTGACTCAAGTCTATTTCTCTTTATCTTCAATTTACTTTATTACAATACTGTGGCAAAGAATCTCAAGCTTTCATATCAGCTTCCATCATCAATCTAATTGAGAGACAATGGCACACGCGCAAAACAAGAAAATGCTGCCAACATAGGTGAATTAAACTATTTATAAATTAATAAATAATGTGATTTTTTGTAAATTTTATATCTAAATTGATTGATAAGTGATTAATGCGTGGACTGCCATGTGGATGAACTTCGAAGTTGGAACACAAGATGGGGCCGGAGGTGTTTTCAAAACTTTTGAAATATAGAGACAAATTTTAAAATCAGTGAAAAATATTGGGATAAAAGTTTAATTTCATTTAAAATGTTATTTTCAATTTTGAGAAAAATAACAAGATTATTTATATATGAATGAATTTTTGTGTTGGGTGGACGATATGGAGCAAAGGAAAGGAAAGAATAAAAAAAGTATAAAAAGAACGTTAAGGTTGGGGGTCCAATGAGAAGACGTTATTTCTTATGGAGCCCTTTTTTTATTGTGAAAATAATTTATGAAGCCAAAAAACAGCTTGCAATATTGTTTTTGGATTAGGAATATCACATCCACAGTAGGAATAGTCCTTTTACAAAACACTGTCAATAAATAGTAGATTCCTTCCAATCAAGTTTATTTCATGTATAAAGATTTAGAACCAAACTTCAATCAATAGCTAAAAGACAAGAGTCCTCCCACTTACATTGACTTGATTTGTTACACAACTTCATTGCTACATGGGGATCCCGGTTCACAATAGAGGTATTAGTAAGTTTCAAGTATACAATACACTGACAAACATTTAGAGGAGCTAAATGCAGGTTGGTGCAAGTGGCAAGAAAGCTAATTCTACAATTTCTAGATTGTGGGTTTGAACCCTCTTTTTGTCTTTAAAATTTTGTTTGGTGGTAATTGATTATGAGAAGATTCCTCGTCCTTAATAGGTCACAAACCCATTGGTTCAATCCTAAAACTCAAAGTGTCTGGATCTTTAGTGGTCATCAAAGATACAAAACATATCCTCTATTGTTAGAATTTTGAGCCCCACTAAGAAAAAGATCATATAGAAGAAAAATTAGAAAATGATATAGCTAAATGGGACAATACAAAATATATCTTCAACTGCTAGAATTTTGAGCCCGGTTAGAACAAAAAACATATAGAGGAAAAGCTGGAAAATGATATAACTAAATGGGACAATAAAGAGGAAACAAGTACACCAATGAGAGCCAACTCCCACATATCTTCATTATTAGTCAAAAAGAAAAACCAAAGCACGTACACACAACAGAATAAAGTTGATTCACATCTTGAACCTTTAATCATTCCTCAACCTACACACTGACTTTTTTGTTCATTCTTCTCACCACTCACCCTCTTCCTTTCCTACATGTATATGCTTCACTTTCATCTTATTCCCTTCCACCAATCTCTAACTAATTCACTTTCCCTTTCCCATTTTTATTTTAAATCTTTTCAAGTTTCTTTAAGCTGTGTGAATTGCTTTGTGCAGTTGGATGAAAGGAAAATTTTACATTCACTTTCACACACACGTGCTATCTGCCACAACCTAAAAAGTCACAGTACGAATGAAGAAGAAGAAGAAGGTGAGATGATGATAATGATGACTTAAGGTCCAAGTTTACCTACAGAAAAAATCGCATTCATTTCCTGTTTCCACCGAATTCCCTTCCTCTTTTTGGCACACAATCCTTTGGCGTTCGTGCTTTATTAAAAAACGTTTTGGCATTTTGTGGCCTTTTTTTCCAACTTCCTGTCCCCATGAATCAAAGAAAGCCAAGCCAACGTCCATAAAAAGGGAAGTAAAGTAGCCATTCCGAGACAGTACTGCAATATCCCTCACACCAGCAAAAGACTCAAACCACTCTCTCTCTCTCTCTCTCAGAGATCACTGCAAAAACAATGGAAGATGAATGCTTATGCAGTCCTCTTAACTGGGAATTCTACTACCAGCAAGAGGTACTTGCTCTATCATTTGGGACTCTGATTAGTTAATTAACTTGATTTAATCTTCAGTATATAGTGATGTGTTTGTTTGCTGAACTTGTAGGGATCGGAGGAGTTGAGGTACGCAATTTTGCAGATGACCTTGGAGCTAGAGGCAACAATTGTGTCAGCAAAAGAGGAGATTACAAGAAGAGAATGTGAGTTGGTCCAACTCAATGATGCTCTATGCAAGGTCATCAAAGAGAGAGATGAATCCCAAGCAAGATGCCAGAAGCTAATGCAGGAAAAGATAGAGCTAGAACAGCAAGTTCTTCAGCAGAAGCAGCAGATTGTTCTGCAAACTCATCATGATGAAGATGGTGCTTCAAAGAAGCAGCACAACTGTTCAGAGGCTTCATTATCATCATCATCTTGTTTTTCTGAGGGTGATGAGAGGAACAAGAGGGATGTGGAACTAGCAGAGATAGAGAAGAACAAGCCATTGCCAGAGAAGGGGAAGCTTCTGAAGGCAGTGATAGAAGCTGGGCCTCTTCTTCAGACCCTACTCATGGCTGGAGGACCCCTGCCCCAATGGCAGCACCCTCCTCCTCTGCTTCACCCCATTGACATCCCACCCCTCCCCACATCTTCTCCTACTCCTTACTTCCTTCCTACCTTATTAAAATAAAGAGCAAATCAACTACTAACTATTTACTCCCTGAGTTATTACAATGTTTAAGTAAACTATGTAAGCAGAAGTGGGCTGGAATGGATGAAACTACCTGATGCGGTTAAGTTCCTGTAAGTCCATTTGGCCCAAAAAAAGAGAAAAACTATGTAAGTAGAAGGTGAAATGTGTTTAAGTTCCCACTAAAATATGGATGGGAATTGAGGAAATCTTATATAGACTATGACACAGTTTTGTAATATCAGAGATAGGTGATGTAAGGTAGACAAAAGGCCTCAAATTGGCATTAGTTTTAGTTAATTGCAAGATGTGTGCTTGCCCATCTTTTTTTCCTCATCCAAGTTGTTGATTTTTCATGAGTAGAAAAAACATACACGAATGCCATTGTGTTAGGGGTGGTTCTTCCTAATGTCAGATAATAGTGGTAGCTTGATGTGTGTGTCTATATTACTATATATATATATATATATTTATATATGAGGTGAGATACTGAGACTAGAGAGAGAGTAACACATAATAAAGTAAGAGTTTTTATGTCTTAAACTTTAAATTTCTAATTAAAGTGATATAATCCTCTACCTCTACCAGTAGGTGCCTGGTAGTAAAAAACAGAGACTTTTGTGGTAATACCAGAGAAGGAAGAAAATGTTGTAATGTTCTGAGACGATGTTCCTGACTGTGAAAGTTATAATTGCTCTTTTTCTCAAGTACTAGCTAGTGAATTTTCTTTTTTGGCCACTCTAGTACTAATGAATTAATTCATCATATTGGAGATGAATATTCTACATTGTTGATTTCTAGTTGTGCATACATTAATTCTTTTGCTAGTTATTGCTAAAATATATATTAGTTACTTGATACTAGGGTAACTCATCCTAGTGTTATCAGTGTCTTTTTGATCTCGTGATAAAGCCTTACACGTCCTTGTATGAGGAAATAGTTTGACTCTATTAATTATAATTTATCAATTAATACTCCGATTCTAAATATAAAGTATTTATAATTATCTCATGCGTATTAAAAAAATTTATTGTATTCTTAAATTTTTTAGAAAAAGAGTTAAAAATTATATTTTTATTCTTATCAATTAAAATAATATAAATTTTATTTAATCATCATTCGTCATTATGACTTGGTTAAGAAAAAAGAGAAAAATAGCCCCACCAATTATAATATTGGAGTGGAGCAAAAAATTCAATTTTTTTAAAGATTTTCTTGGATAATTTACAAGATTGGTGATTAAATGTAAAGGGTTAAAAATTATATTATAAGACTTTAATATAAGACCCTTTTAACCGAATTAAGCGAATTAAGACACCTTATATTATATTATAGAAATTTTTTTTTTAAGAATTTAAAAGAAAAACTTTTAAAAAACAATTTATATAGGACGGGAGGGAGCATGTCCGTGTCTGTACATGTACATCGTAAAAACAGAATATATAATTAATCATCAGCATTAATGTAAATTAATGGTGACTCCAATCAATTACGAGGGAACGCCAATCAATTGGCCGAGCATACGCCAAAAATAAGAAAGTACGGTCAACGGGCAGATGCTCTGACCTCTGACCGCCAAAACTCCCGCCCTTGGTGCTTCCCGATCCTGACCGCCCTTATAAAAGCAACTTTTCGTTTCCCAAACGAGTCGTCTCAGTCTCCCTCTTCCCTGTGCGATTGCTGGTTTTCTTGTTCCTCACGCTTTTCCTCTCTGGTAAGTAAACTTATTTTTCCCCAGAAAAAATTTCATTCAAACCAAACCCCCTTTTCCTTCCAATTTTGCTCCTGTTTCTGGAAGCCCTCTCGTGTTTTGGAGCTTCCGGCTTCACAAAAGGTCCTATCATATTCTTGTTATATTATCCACATTTTAATCTATATTTTGTATTTTCTCGATTTCAATTTTATGTTCTATAGATTTGATCTATATATGTCGTTTTGATAGTTATTTTCTCGCTTTATAGTTAGTTTCCTTCTGTTATGTTTCTATTTTCAATTCTAATTTTGATATTAAACTCAACAAGTAATTTGTCATTCACAATTTCTTCATCATCTTCGGTTATACACATTAGAATTTCTATCCTAAAAGAGACCTATATATATATACCCCACCCATAAAATATTTGGGATTAAAAATTAACATCTCAAACTATTATCACATCCAACTCCACTCAACTAGTTAGCATTGGATCGGCTGTATACATACTTACATGTCTCTAATTCTCTTTTAATTTATAAAGCAAAAACCCACATTTCAATACCTTTGGCATAACTTTACTGCTACCATAAAACTTTACTAATATAAAATACAATGCTTTATACATACATACATACATATATATATATATATATGATATTATAACGTTTTGAGGGAAAGCGAGACAATATAGAAGGAAGAAACGAAGAAACTAATATAAAACTAGTTTTCACGTATCATTATCAGTCAAAAAGAAACCAAAGCACGTAGACGCAGTAGAACAAAGTGAGTTAAGATCTTGATGCTTTAATCATTATTCCTCAAGCCACACACTGACTTTTTATTCATTTTTTTCTGACGAGTCACAACATTCTCCACCATATATGATTCACATTACATTCATCTCATTCCCTTCCTAGCTACAACTATCTTTAAACTTCACTCTTCCTTCCAACTTTTTTTAAGGCTACATGAAAGATTCTTGAGGATAGAAAATGGAAAACAGGGTATGAAATTACAACAATTTTCATCGAGAGTTTGAAGTTTCATTTAGCTTGTTTATTAGTTCCTTAAGCTCTGCATTTATTTTTTGGGGACTGAATTCACCATTCGTCCATTATATAATTTCATGTCAAGTTCATTAATTGGTTTTAAACTATTATCACATTTAATTTGAGTACTTTAAATTATTTTTACCTGTAGATGGAAAGGGTTCAGATTCCAAAATTTTACTCTCACATTCACATAGATTTTTTGCACGCGTGCTATCTACTACTACATACCCAATAAAGTCCAAGTTGGCTACTCCCTCTATCCCATTTTATTTGTCATTTTAAAAAAATTTAAATGTCTTAAACTATCTTTTATTTTACATTATTAATGAAATATTAATTATCCTTTTTACTATTATACCTTTAATTAAAAATAGTGATAAGTAAAGCACAAATTACCTTTAATATTTAAGTTTATAATGTTTTGGTAAAATACCATTAAACTTCACTATAATCTAGATTACTTAATACTTTTATTAATTTGTGTGATAAACCTTAAAACAAGAATGGGATGGAGGGGGTATTTTAAAATTCACATTCCATTTCATATTTCCACCGAAATTCTTGGCCTCTTTTTGGCACAGAATCCTTTACCCTTTATGCTTTATTAAATGTTTTGGCATTTTGTGACCTTTTTTTCCCAACTTCTTGTCCCCAAGAATCGAAGAAAGCTAAGCCAACAGTGGAAGTATGCATTACAAGACATTTCTACAATATCATTCACACTGATAAAAAGATTCTGGTCACTTTGTCACTCACTTTATCTCTTTCTGTCAGATAGATCACTGCAAAAAAATGGAAGATGAATACTTATGCAGCCCTCTTAACTGGGAATTCTACTGCCACAAAGAGGTAATCTGTTACTTAATGAGAGACTGATATGCCTTGTGAACAGTTAGTCATTTGGCTTTGACTTGACCTTCAGTGTTGTGATGGGTTTGTTGAACTTGCAGGGATTAGATGAGATGAGGGGCAACATTTTGCAGACAAGCTTGAAGCTAGACACGACGATTGTGTCGGCAAAAGCAGAGATTAGAAGAAGAGAATGTGAGTTGATCCAATTGAATGATGCTTTGAGTAAAGTTATCAAAGAAAGAGATGAATTCCTAGCAAAATGCCAGAAGCTAATGCAGGAAAAGCTTCAGCTCCAACAACAACTTCTTCAGCAGAAGCAGCAGATTCTGCAAATACATGATAATAAAGATGGTGCTTCAAGGAAGCAGAACTGTTCAGAGCCTTCATCATCATCATCATCATTATCTTGTTTTTCTGGGTGTGATCATGAGAAGAACAAGAGGGAACTGGAATTAGCAGAGATAGCGAGGAAGAAGAAGCCATTGCCAGAGAAAGGGAAGCTTCTGAAGGCAGTGATGGAAACTGGGCCTCTTCTTCAGACCCTACTCGTGGCTGGAGGACCCCTACCCCAGTGGCAGCATCCTCCTCCTCAGCTTCACTCTATTGACGTGCCTCCCCTCCCAACTTTATCTCTCCCCTATCATGCTGCCCCAATACTGTAGAATCAGAGAAAATCAACTAACATGAATCTAGTCTTTAAATTATTTAGACATTGTCTTCATAGCTTTATTTGAATAATATTGAACTTGTTACACATTAGTTTTTTTGTTCGAGTGACAATAGTATCGACAGTGATCCAATGTAATGAGTTCCTTTTCTTTTCCTTCAAAAACTAACTCATAATGACCAGAACTAAAATAAGTTCAATAAATTAAGGTAAACGAAGCCTTCAAATCGGCATTATTTTTAGTTAATTGGAAGATGTTTGTTCACCATTTTTTTTTCTACGCAGGCTGTTGATTTTTCATATGAGTAGTAAAAAGATACACGAGTGTGATAAAAAACTGCAAACAATCAAGTACACATATAATATATTGACACACACACACATATATAGACACGTATGTGTACATATATGCATGTATATATGTACAAGTGAGATACATATATTAAGTATGGAGGAACAATCTCGATCGTGTAAATAAGAAGAAAAATATAGTAACAGTAAATTTGATAGATGATGCCCTAGTAATGGTTCAAAAGGAGGATTTGGACAAATTCAAGAGCATGACATGAGACTTTATGACTTGAAAAGATTGTTATATATGTTGGAGTTCAATTATTCGAGCAAATTTGCAGTCCGATTGAAGTTAGAGAGTTTGAAGAGTATTTCATACAAGTTTTAGATCTAAGTCCAAGAGGAGCCCATTGGAAGAAATTACTTAAAAGATCGTGTGTTTCATTAAAAGAGCATGCGAATTAGGTATTACTTAGTTTAATTTATTTTAATTTCAATTTTATTAATTATGGGTTAAACTTAAGTGATTAATAAAACACAATTAGTTATTAGTAGTCTTTTTTATGGCGAGCTTGTAAATAAACATACCATTTGCCAAACATGTAATTTCATTAATGTGTTGGCATGTTTACAAGGGTTTAGGTATTATTTTTATTTTCTTTGAATTTTCATCATTCATGTTTAGAATTTGATTTTATTAGTTTTTTAGATCCATTAAAAGTGTTACTTGAGCTCAAAGACTCCTAATCTTATTAGGATTACTTGAGCTCAAAATAATTAGATTTTCTAGGCTCATTAGGTTAGTTTTTCCATTCCCTATTTAAGGCCTTCTTTCATGTATGTTTTTCAGATTTGGATGAATAAAGTTTTAGACTTTTATGAGTTTTTCTTGTGTTCTTTAAGTGTTAGGATAAAACTATGACTTATCAAGGAATCAGTCATTTATTGTGGTGTTACCGAAATTAGGGTTTAAAAGATCGGTTCTCTTGGATTCTATTTCACCTGGACCAACATCTTTCTTTTGTTTCTAATTTGTTTTGCTTGTTGCGTTCACTGTTTCTACATTTTTCGTCGTTCTTCTTTGCTATCCAGTTTGTAGTATCTCTTATTTGTAATGATTCGGGTGTCCAACACATCAAAGTGAGTTCTTTGAACTGGTTTCATAAGAGTTCACATATCATTTGACACTAAAGTTCAGGTTTGTAAATCAAGGTGTGTTTTTTGTTTTACTTCCTTTCTCTTTGTTTCATTCCTTTTTCATTGCTGTCTGGAAAATTGCCATCACTGTTCATCAGTACTATTTGTCATTGTTCATTATGACTATTTGACACTGTTCATTGTAATGTTCATCACTATTTCTGTCCAGAGCAAATTAAAAAAAAAGAAAAAAAATAAAAAAAAAGAGATTGATTGCTGTCAAGAGAAAAAAAGAATATAGCAGCAAAAAAAAAAAGAATGGTAAAAAATAAATAAATATTTGATTGGATTTGATTCACATCTTACTTGATTGATTTGTGATCTATTACATTGACTTGTAGTGAATTTTACTATTTAATTATTGAAGAGGTCACTGATTTGTTTCTTTTTTAAAAGAATTACAATGTTCTTGCTCACACACATCTTTTCCTTTCTTTTCAATTTTTTGTTGTTCCTTTTTTTCATTTTTCAACTTCTTTTCATTTGCTTCCTTGCTAGAAATTTCAGTTCCTTTGTGTTCATTTTGTGTTGGTTATTGCTTAATTAAATTATGCTCTTTGAGAACTTTAATTTTGGACATTTTATTTTCTATAATTGCCACTTCTTTAAAAACTAATTTCTTTTTTATTGAAGTCTTAATTTTAATTTAGCACTTTTATAAGAAAGCAAGTTTTGAGTGAAAAAAGATAAAAGAGAAATTATATTATATTTGAAAAAACCTTGATTTAGTGTGAAACATGAGTGCATTTGCATTATTTGAGTGAAAACATGTGAGGGAGTAGTGAGTTCCATTCTTCTTTATACTTTTGTTGACTACTAACCATGTCGGGATTTCTAAGCTTTGCACCTCAAAAGAAGTCATTGAAGAAAGTTTCCAATTGTGACTGAAACTTAAGAAAGTCAAAATTGAAGACTCCTTCTTTCCAAGGCAAAGATGGTCCCAATCTCTATTGGGAATGAGAAAGAAGAATTGTGCTAGTGTTTGATCATTACAACATCAATAAGGACAAAGTTGACCATGCCATCATTAGTTTTGCTGACCATGTTGAAGTTTGGTGGGAAAGGTCTTACAAAACATGGATTGAATATGAATTTGAACCCATCACTTCATAGGAGGATATGAAAGTTCTTTTGAGAAGAAAGTTTGATTCTTTTCACAACCAACCTATGCCTAAGAGTGAAGATGAATATCCCAAAGTGATAAACGTGTCTATGAAAGAGAATCCAACTCATAATGCGTTTGATTCCCACATTGAGAAAGATACTCGAGTGGAAGATGATGTTGCTACCACTTCAACAACGGATGATGGAATGAGAGAATTCACTACAGGTAGGACTAATCCTCAAAACTCTGATAATAATATCTCTTGTAATTTAAGATGTTATAATTCTAGTGAGTTGAATGATTTTGCTTACATTGATGATATCTCTTGTGATAGAACAATTGAATTGGAATCTGAATTGGGATGTGCTAAACTTGAAAATCTCAATGAGTTTAATGTTATTAATTGTGATAATGGGATTGAACATGATATATTGTTGAATCTTGAAAAGAATATTGATCTAGAAGTTGTTGGTGCTTTTGATTCTAGTCGTATTTCTAATTTGCAAATTGAAAATCTTTATGTAACACAATTGGAAAATGAATTTCATGACTATGCTAATAAGATTAACTATAATTTTGTGCAACTTTTAGAAGAGAAACATGATTTATTTGTTGCTAATGATTTGGTAGAAAATTTTATGGATAATGGTGTGATTCCTTTGGAAATTAGCTCTTATGATTACATTGACGTTGAGCACATTGACATGGTAATTGGAGATTATGCTTCTGGTTCTAACTTCAATGGTCATGTTAATCTTTGTGCTTTTGCATTGGAAAAGGCCCATGAATCATTGCCATGTCATTTAGATGAAACTTATGAGAGAATAAACAGTGAGCTTAGGTGGAAAAATATGAGTGGGAAAAATAAGAGAAAAAAATCCACAAAAATGTAAATAGTACAAAAAGAGTAAGTGAGAAAAAGATATAGAGAAGATTGAAAAAGAGAAAGAAAAAGAGAATTTGAGGAAGAATGAAAGTGAAAGTAGGTTTAAAGCAGTTTGTATAAAACTCTTTTCTTCTTCACCTCATCTTTCTTATATGTCTTCATTGTATGTTGTTTGTCCTTCTAATTTCTTTGAATTATGTCATCCATCAATGTTGCATGAATCCACAATTTCTTTTGAGTCCAAATTGCATGAGTTCATATTGAATCCATTATTTAATTTAGTGTTTTCTTTCTTTAGTTGATCCTTCTTTGTCATTTCTTCTTATTATCATGGTATTTTGCATTCTCTATTCATTTGTGAAGTAGTCTCTACTCGTCTCACATTTTATGTTTCTTGTGTGTCTTATAAGTCATGTATTTGTTTTGGTTTTGTTGGTTTGTTCTATCTTAACTTCATAAGTCGTTTGTGTTCCATTTTCTATCTCACTCATTCTGTTCTTCTTGTTCTATGTTACTATGCGTCCCTTTAGTTATTACATCTCCATCTTTGTTCTATCATTGTGCATCATCAATTTTGTCCAAATTTGTTCAAGTTTTGCATTTGTCAAATCTATCTAGATTTTGTTTTAGTTTTTTCTAATACTTTGGTTTTAATTGAGTCTTGCTATGTGCCATTTTGTCCCCATTTCTTTTCTTCTGTATCGCTTAACATCTTGGTTCCATTTTAATCTTTTTGTGTCGAGTTTGTATCTAGTTATTTGCTACATGTCATTGGTGTGTATGGTGTGAAGAAAAATTCAATTTCTTATCCACCAATGCTTGAAGATAGGTCTTATACAATTCAAATTAAATGTGTGAAGGTTTTTTATCTCGAAACAATGATTTGGTTGCAAAAGCCAAGGAAAAATGTTGTTCTTCATATTTATGTAAGGAATAAAGCAGATATGCATAAATCAAGCTTGAAAGGTAAGTATTCTCCTTATGATTTATTTGATGCGTTTAATTGTTCCCTTTCTTTCCATGTAGATTATAGATATTTAAGGACGAATCTTTTGGAAGAGGGTGAAAATGATAGAGGATACCTTAATCGTGGTTCAAAAGGAGTGCTTGAACAAATTCAAGAGCATGACACGAGACTTTATGACTTGAAAAGATTATTATATATATTGGAGCCAAATTATTTGAGGCAGTTTGCAGCCTGATTGAAGTTAGAGAGTTTGAAGAGCATTTCATACAAGTTTCAAATCTAAGCCTAAGAAGAGTCCATTAGATGAAATTACTTAAAATATCATGTACTTTACTAAAAGTGCATGTGACTTAGATATAGGTGGACTTAATTTATTTTAATTTCTTTTTTATTAATTATGGGTTAAATTTAAGTGATTAATAAAACCCAATTAGTTAATTAGTAGTTTTTTTTTATGGCACAGCTTGTAAACAAACATGTCATGTGTCAAATATGTGATTTCATTAATGTGTTGGTATGTTTATAAGAGTTTAAGTATTATTTTTATTATTTTCTTTGAATTTTCGTGATTTATTTTTAAAATTTGATTTTATTAATTTCTTAGGTCCATTAAGAGTGTTACTTGAACCCAATGACTCATAATCCCATTAGGATTATTTGAACCTAAAATAATTAGGTTTTTTTGGCTCATTAGGTTAGTTTTTCATTGCCTATTTAAGACCTTCTTTGATGTACGTCTTTCAGATTTGGATGAACAAAATTTTAGACTTTTGTGAGTTTTTCTTACGTTCTTTAAGTGCTATGACGAAACTATAACTTGTCAAGGAATCGATAATTTCTTGTGGTGTCACCGGAACTAGAATTCAAGAGTTCTCTTAAGTTATATTTCACCTAGAACAACAATTTTCTTTTGTTTCTAGTTCGTTTTGCTTGTTGTGTTTAGAGTTTCTATGTTTTTTGTTGTTCTTCTTTACTATCTAGTTTGTAGTATCTCTTATTTGTAACGAATCGGGTGTTTAACACATTAAAGTGGGTTCTTTAGATTGATTTCATAAGAATTTACCTATCAAAATTAAAAATTAGTGACATTTTGTTGGCATAATAGAGATAATAAATAATTCAAGTCAAGTCAAAGTGAGGTTGGAGGGGAACTAAAGAATGAGCCTGAAGATGAGCTTTGTATGTCACATGAAGGAGAACAAGAACTCTTACATATAATAGAAAAATTAATATGAAATAATGAGCGAATGGTACAAAATTATATAGAGTTAAAATATAAACATGGGGGTTTATAAAAAATAATAGAATTAAAATAATAATAAAATAGTGGTCATATTAAAATGTAATTAAACTTATTTATCTTTTTTAGCATTAAGGGTAACCTCTAACCGACAAACGAAGACTAATTTTTTCGAAGCGAAGAAACCAATGAAATGAGTTTTGCCTCACTAACAAAGCTTTTTCCATACTCTGGTCAGGAATCGAACTTAAGACAACATGTTTACGGGACCTACCCATATATTTTTTTGGAGTTCCATTAATTTTACTGCATTAATATGCTAGGTAAGTGAAACAATTCAAAGTGTAAATGAGAGATACCATTTCCTAATTGAGCAGGCAATGAGCACGCGCATGCATTTACATATCCTTTTTCCTTTTGCAAAAGTAAAATCGCAGGCATTTAATTCCATCTCTTTTTAATTTCCCTTTCCCACAATTTAATTAATTAAATTCTTCCAATGTTCGGCAATATCACATGTACTTGGAGATCTTATTGTCATATATCTTAGGAGGTTTTCAGGTTTTTCTGCAGCAAGAAGGATAAGTATCTTAATACTTGAATATATAATTTCTTTTTCAAATAAATATGTTTAAAATTTTGGATAAAAAATAAAATTTGTTTGAATAATACCTATACATGTAAGAAGAATGAGATTTCCAACAAATTGACTCTTTAATTTATACAGAAATTTTTTACATCTAACTAGTCCAAGAAGAGAATTTCCTGAATGAGGAGCATTACAATAATTGAATATATACGCAAACTTTCACATTAAATATCCCAAATAAAAGAATTTCATTTTGCCTTTTAACTAACTACTACAGTTATTAAACCAACATTTGTTTTAGGAAAAAATGATTTACATAAATGATTTAAAAAAATGATTTACATAAATGATTTAAAAAAATGATTTCCATATATACTAGAATTTCTGGAATGAACCGTAAATTGAACGAGTACAAGGGAAGTTGCTTGTCACAGTGTTCAACTTTGATATCACCGTAGAAGTATATTCTACCTTCTTTATTACTGATTGGAAGCTTGGAGATCCTAACACTGAAATTAGTTATATAGTAACAATTACCTTGCTCTGTAAGATCATTCACATAGTTGTATAATTCCTCACCCATGATTACTGATTCTGCTTTCATTCCCTATTATAATATAACTCCCTCATTACAATAGAAACAAGGACTTCAGAAAGAACAGCATGTACAATATAAAGGGAAAAAAGGAAGAAAAACAACTATAACTCACAGATTCATCAATAAGAATCTGTTACAAAAAGTCATCCTTCTTGTTGAATCAGCCATCCTTCTCCAATAAACATGGATAACATAACTACATATGGTACGTTCCTTTCTTCCTGCATCCAACTCCATTTGTAGAGAATATCTTCTGGTTTCCATTTACCAAATCACCGCATAACAAGAAATACTAATCTTACAAAGAAAAGATGAACAATAGACGACTCAATGGTATCTAACCACAGTGATAGAATGAAAACTTTAGGGTAAATACTATCTGCAGCCACCAAACAAAAATAGTTAATAAGGCAATAAATGAGATACACTCAGTATCAAGTATCAATCAAGTATTACATCTTGGAAATCCGAAAGTATTTGGGAATCAAAATGTTACTTTAAAATAAACCGACATTGATCTTATTGAAAAACTCAAGCCAAATAAATCAAGAACGGAATTCCACATTTCAAAACTTATGAAATACTCTCTCCGTTCCTTAATATAAGAGGCAATTGGAAAAGTTTCCATGTTTCAAAATATATGAAACACATGGAGTTTGTCTAGTGTATTTAATGATTTTTTCCCAAAATACCCATAATTAAGATAATATGTTTTCAGTATAATTCATTTGTATTAATTGCATGATAGAAGAATTATTAACATTAAATGAGGGTATTTTTGGAAACTACTTTATATTCCAGACAAATTTATTGCTTTCTTTGGTCTGTGTGATTTTATCTTTTATCTCTTATATTAAGGAACAGAGGGAGTACTATTCAAAGTTGGTCTATTCCCTTTGTTTTTTCAGTGTATCACAATTATTTGGTAGTAAATGTAGCAACGGTTATCAAAGACAATAAATATTAATTTATAAATACTGAAGTTTCCAATATTACGTTTATGAAGTTTTTCAATACTCCCTCTGGTCCTATATATAGGACTTTTTACCCTAATCCTAAATATAAAACCCTTTACAATATACGAAGTAGTATTTATTATATATTTAAAAAAAATGCCCATATTTTATAGATCTAAAGAGAAAGAGAAAGAGATTAAATAAGGGTAGTTTTAAAAAAATGTTGAGATTTTCAGAGAAATCGTGGTAGTTAATTAGTTTCAATTCTAATTCTTAATCTGTGTGATTTGGTTAAAAGAGTTTTATATTAAGGATCAGAGGTAGTATTAGATAGGCACAGTTAAATTAAATTCATCTAATTACAATCATAGGAAATTAGACTTTCTGGACTTCAAAAGCCTTATTCAATTAATGCCAAAAATACAATTAGCGGTTCACTTTTCACGGTAGTAATGTCCGCATTATGGATAATAGAATAATATGTAATGTTAGGTTAAGTTGTTACTAATATTCCTTTATGCAGATTCACATATAACTTTTATCGATCTTACTTATGATTAGTACTCCCTCTGGTCCATAATATAGGGTGTGAGATCTATTTTCACGCCAATTAAGAAAGTTAAAAAATATCATTAAATATACAAAAAATTTCAAATTTACCCTTATTTATTAAGAGAATATTAAAATGATTAAATTAAGCAATTACCTATGTGTTTTACAAGTGTAAGAAAAAGAAAAAAAAACCAACTTACATAATTAAATATAGCAAGGGTAAATTTGTCCATTTAGGTTCTTATACCTTATATTGTGGACCAAAGAAAAATGAGTCTCACACCCTATATTATGGACTGAAGGGAGTATAATATCTTTATCTACATTTATAAAGAAAAAAATCAACTTTACATAATAATCCATAATGATAAGAAGGTAAGTAATACTAAAAAAAGTAATAATAACTACAATAAGCTTTTGCTATACCCATGCATTACACCGGGATGAAAGTCTAGTTCTTTTACTAAAGGAGAATATTGCTAGCAATTTTGGCACTGCAATTTTGCAAGAGCAAAAACCTAGGAATTGAAACATTGAAATGAGTAGTAGAGAGATTACTCGAGGAAGGCAAAGCAACTAGAGAAAAAAGGAGACGACTTAAAGAAGGAAGAAGGGAGACACCGAGGAAACAAAATGTAACCTGACTCAAACTTGAGTTCTAGTACTAACTGATATAAGCCTCTTGGTGTATGACCAAGCAAACTAAAAAATACAGCAGAAACAATTTGAATAAAAATAAGTTGGTTGATTACATGCTAGAATCTTAAGTCACTCATCCCTAAGCTTCTAATGATGACGCTCACTCGGTTATCACTCCGGATGGTAGGTCGTCAGTTCTCAAGAGAACACAAATTCAAATAATTCTCACACAAGAGAATTGAAGAAAAATAATTCTTATTAAACTTGTCTAAAAAAGCAAGTCTGAATACAGCTATTTATAATGACCCCTAGAACCTTTTAGAATGATTAGATGATCTTATAAAATAGGTAACTAATTATTTCTAAAGTTAAGGGGCTCCAAATGATGGGAAATTACTTAAATTGTAAGACTAAATCTTGTGAAATTACAAGAATTTCACTTATTTAGAAACTAAAACACTCCAAAACAGTCCAACTTGCTAATTAAGTAAGAATATCCTAAAAAACACTAAATGACACTAAAAAAGTATGGAAATTAAGTGCAAAATGTCACTTTATGAAAGCCACAAAGAAAGTGACATTTTTATTAAAAAAACATACCTAATTTATGATCTACTTGAGGGCTAAGTAGTCATAATGTTTCTAAAACACTTAACATATTAATTTGGGCCCTTAGAAATACAATTAAAAACTCAATAAAGACTCAATAAATGAATTTATTTAAATAATTGAAGTTCTGCCTAACTAAACATAATAGAAACAGAATTAAACAACTGATTAATGAACTCAAAATACTAATCACTTCACATTAATTCCATGGGATAGAAGAGCTTGTATTTGGGCTTGAATAATGATTAAGACTCCATTGGACTTCTCCATGTGCATATTGGTACCATGAGCCTTCATTGTAATGATATAAGCTCCAAATTGCTATTTCTCCACGGGCTCTGCAAAACTAAGTCTTCAAAGCACATGATCTTTTAGTATATCAATTCATTTCAACTTGGATCGAGACTTGGAAACATCATACTTGTCATTGGATTAGGCATTGAAGACACTATTAATCCATTAAGATAAATGGGCTCTTTTCATGAGTAGTTATGGGTTATTTGAATGCCTCCTAGACCTCTATTAGGAATCCTATATAGTAGTGCCACGTCGGGGGGACAAATATGACCAAATGTCGTCCAACCATTAATGCACAAGTAGGAACTGGTCTCCTCCCCCTCCTTCTCTCTATCCTACTGGCTGCCTTCTGGACCAAACGACGATGCAATATTCCATAGGCACACTCACCCTCTCTATTGTCATTTAATAAAATCTTCCTCTGCTAGGTGGGCTCGTTTCTCATTTTATAGTATTTATTCTTGCCATTGTCCCTATATGTATATACTTCAAACATTGTTCATTGACGTTGAACTAAATTTATGTTACGTTAAAATATGAGTGGACGATTTCCATCATTGATAATTGTCTTATGTGATAAACATGCACGACGATAGAGTGCTGATGAAAAAAAATGATATTAGGGAGTAAGAAAAAATGAAAGCAAAAAATGGAAGTTGGATGGCACTATAAATTGATTAGTCTGAACCAGTATCCAAGGGAAATCATATCCTGTATAAATTTCATGAAGCTAACTAAACTATGGGTCCGTGCTCTCTATGAATATATCAACAAGGTATATAGGGTATATATGCACATTAGTGATAAATATACTTTTTATTTCTCTGCAAAATACCATCACGAACCAAACATGATCATTAATAATATCGATATACATGCCTTTCAACAACCATCCAAAGGACAGAGCAACAATTTAATTTGATTTAGGTGGTAAAAAAAATTTGATTTGATTTCATTACTTAATTAATAACTGAATTATTCTTATTTGTATGTGTTGTCTTGTTCATCCTTATTTGTAGTTGGACTACTTTTTCTAGTTGGGGGTATGTTTGGGTGGATAGTTAGCCATGAAATTGTGAATCACGCACTTCAATTTTATGAACCTTGTCTTGATGTATGTATGTTATTATATTTTTAGGTTAATTCCAAGTATTATTGGCATATGAACCGAAAGAGAAATAGGGAAAACTCTGAAAAAACTTCTGATATTATGAAGATTCAAGCTGTGTTACAATGAAGCTCTACGTCCTATTTATACTACTGGAATATGGGAAAGGGTTACAACTGGACTTAAAAATGGGATTAATGCTTAACGTTATTTCTAGAACGGATGGGAACGGACTGAATGAATGAACTTAATGTTTCTAACGGTGGCTAATGTTGATGGTGTTTGAACAGTTGGGCGACTATCATGGCTTATTCCGTTTCATCCTCCCCGGGTTGGACGGAACTCGGCCTCGAGTCAAAGTCAGCATCATCATCCAGATAGGGTGACAAGTCAGCAATGTTGAAAGTGGCAGAAACTCCATAAGCACCAGGCAATTCAACCTTATAAGCACTATTGTTGATCTTTTGTACAATCTTGAAAGGATCATCAGCTCTAGGAAACAACTTGGTATTGGATTGTTTAGGAAAACGCTCTTTTCTGAGATGTATCCAAACCAAGTCTCCTACATTAAAGATCTGTTGTTTCTGATGTTTGTCTTGCTGTGTCTT
Organism: Adenanthera pavonina; assembly: GCA_026686845.1. Taxonomy (NCBI): domain Eukaryota; kingdom Viridiplantae; phylum Streptophyta; class Magnoliopsida; order Fabales; family Fabaceae; genus Adenanthera; species Adenanthera pavonina. The sequence goes on along the minus strand of JAIVEN010000001.1, from coordinate 41,457,435 downwards.
GAGTTTGAAATTCTGCTTCTGGATTCTTTCACGAACTTGTTCATGCAACTTCTTGATTTCCTTAGCCCTTTGATCTGCATTAGAACTATACTGCTGCTTATCAAGTGAAGGGGTCAAGTTTAGTAGATTAAGGGGACGAGTACCGTAAACAACTTCAAACAGACACTTACCAGTTGCTTGATTAATAGAATTATTGTAGGCAAATTCAACTTGAGCAAGAACGAGGTCCCACTGCTTCAAATTTTTTCCCACAAAACTTCGAAGAAGATTTCCTAGAACTTTGTTAATAGCTTCAGTTTGACCGTCCATTTGTGGATGGCTAGCGCTGCTAAATTGGAGCTTAGTTCCTATCTTCTTCCATAGTGTCCACCAAAAGTGGCTAAGAAACTTGACATCGTGATCAGAGGTGATAGTCTTAGGAATGCCATGGATACGGATAATCTCTTTGAAGTACAAATCTGCAACTTGAACTGCATCATTAGTTTTCTAGCATGGAATGAAATGGGCTAACTTTGAAAATTGATGCACAACAACCATGGTGGAATCTTTTTGTCTCTGTGTTCTGGGTAAACCAAGAACAAAATCCATGTTCACATCTTCCCATGGCGCTTCTGGAACCGGCAGTGGCATGTATAATCCTGTATTTTGCCCCTTGGTCTTAGCCAAATGACATATTTGACATCGCTGCATATGCCGGTTGACATCTTGTTCAAGCCTTGGCTAATAGAAATTCTCTTTGACTAGAACAACTGTCTTGTCTCTACCAAAATGACCAGCTAATCCTCCATTGTAAGCTTCCCAAATTATCGCCTCCCTCAAAGAACCCTGAGGAATGCATAGGGTTTTACCTCAGAATAAAAACCCTTCATGTCGGTAATACTGGTGGAACGGTTGATCGGCAGTAGCTTCCCACACTCCATGGAAATCAGGGTCATCCTGGTACAGCTCCTTGACAAGGTTAAAACCAATAACTTTGGCCTGCATTGTTGTTAGCAAAACATGTCGACGGCTAAGAGTATCAACTACAGAGTTAAAAATTCCAGCTTTATGCTTAATGAGGAAGGGATAAAACTGCAAGATTTCACTCCAACGAGCATGTTTGCTGTTGATCTTTTGTTGAGAGTTTAAATACTTTAGGGCTTCATGATCCAAAAAAAGTATGAACTCTTTGTTCAGGAGATAGTGACTCCAATGTTGCAGAGCTTGCACAATGGCATAGAATTCTTTATCATAAGTAGAATACCTGAGTTTGGCATCATTGAGTTTCTCACTGAAAATGGCAATGGGATGGCCTTCATGGCTTAAGATAGCACCAATTCCAGTGTTGGAGGCATCACAGCCAATCTCGAACACCTAGTCAAAATTTGGAGAGTTAAGATGGGAGCTTCAGTTAACCATTTTTTTAACTCCTCAAAACTCCTTTGAGCTTGCTTCATCCACTGAAATTTGTCTCCCTTGGTGCAATCTGTGAGGGGTGCAGCAATAGAACTAAAATTACGGATGAACCTCCTATAGAAAGAAGCTAATTAGTGGAAGCTTCAAACTTCCTGAAGAGATCTTGGAACTGGCTAGCTATTAATGGCTTCAATTTTACTCTGATCAACTTGAACACCTTCTGCGGTGATGATGTACCTCAAGAAAACCACTTCATTGGTGAGGAAGGTGTACTTCTTTAGATTGGTAAAAAGCTTTTGGTCTCGCAGTGCTTGCAAGACTTGCCGTAAGTGATCGAAATGTTCTTCCTAATTCTTGCTGTAAATAAGAATGTCGTCAAAGTAAACAACAACAAATTTGCCAGTGAAGGGTCGCAATACCTGATTCATCAGGCACATGAATATGCTAGGGGCATTGGTCAGTCCAAAAGGCATCACATTCCACTTATACAAGCCATCTTTTATCTTGAAGGCGGTCTTCCATTTGTCTCTTGGCCGAATCCGAATTTGGTGATACCTACTACGAAGGTCAATCTTGGAAAAGGTAGTGGCACTATGCAGCTGGTCTAACATGTCATCGACCGGGGTATCGGAAACCGATACTTGATAGTAATTTTGTTAACAGCTCGACAATCGATGCACATTCTCCAACTTCCATCTTTCTTGGGTACTAGCAGAACAGGTACAGCATAAGGGCTAATACTTTCCCAAACCAACCCTTTCTTCAGCAGCTCTTCAACTTGTCACTGGACTTTGGCATGTTCCTGAGGACTTATCCTATAATCAGGCTTTTAGGAATGACTGCTCCTGGAACAAAATCAATGGCGTGCTGTATGTCTCGCATGGGTGGCAACCCAGGTGGTATCTCATCAGCTATCACATCTGGAAACTCGGATAATAAGGACATAACTCCTGGCAATATGGTGGACTCACTGTTCTCCTTGAGTACTAGTATGAAACTCATCGTCTAGGCTTTAGATTTCGTCACCTTGAACTCTTCCTTGGTCATCAAAGTCACTAATGGCTTAACTTCTATTGAGGCTTTGCTAACTCATTAGGCGGTAGAGGCGCTAGCTTGATCTTGACACCGTCTCTAGTGAAAGAGTAGGTGTTTGTACGTCCATCATGCAGAGCATATCGATCATATTGCCATGGTCTTCCCAAAAGAAGGTGGCATGCATCCATGGGAACAATATCACACAAAACATTATCACAATACCTGTTCCCAATAGAGAAAGTAACAAGGCATTACTTAGAGACTTTTACCTCGCTTCCAGTATTAAGCTAGTGAAACTTGTAAGGATGCGGATGATGGTGCGTTGGTAGCTTCAATTTCTGCACCATGTAGTTAGACACTACATTTTCATAGCTCCCAGTGTCAATAATGACATTACAAACTTTGCCCTGGGCAGTGTAACGGGTGTGAAAAATGTTGCGTCGTAGCCAGGGTTCTTCCTTAACTACAGCTGCATGCAGACTTCGTCTAATAACCAAAGCCTCTCCCTGATCTGCAGGCGTAATCTCCTCGTTATATACCGGTTCAGTTTCATAAAATGTAGTCTCCTCTTCATCTTCCTCAGGTGCTTCATAAACTTGCCCTTCCCTAATGGTGATAACCCTCCAAGTAGGATAGTTTGAGGCAATGTGGCTGAATCTTTGGCATTTAAAGCATCAGGGTGCTTTAGAGCCAGAATCCTTGACAGTATTTGGTGGAGACTTGCGCGTAGTGTTAGGCCACGACTTGCCTGATGAATTGGGCTGCTGAAATTCTGCCTTACGGCTATCAAAATAACCCCTAGAGGAAGAAGGTTGAAAAGAAGATCTTTTGGGCGTTTGCTTCTTAGCACGAATGGCTAGGCGAATCACATAATCCAAAGTCCAATACTGCTGAAGCTGGACTGGACGACTGATGTCAGCGTTTAACTTTGCAAGATAACGAGCTATCGTTTGCTCCTCCTTCTCTTGTATGTCACACTTCATCATAAATTTTTCAATCTCTTTGGTGTATTCTTCCACAGACAAGGACCTCTGTCGAAGATTCTGCAATTGGATAAAATTATCCTGGCGGTAATGTTCCAGTAGGAACTTCCTGGTGAGTTGTCGTCTTATTTTCTCCCAGGTCTCAATCTTGTGCTTTCCCTTACGTACTCGCTTCCATTTGAGGTTTTTCTACCATATGGAAGCATGCTTCTTAAGTTTAAAGGCAATAATCTTGACTTTCTGTCCATCTGTAATTTCCTTGTATTCAAATACTCGCTCAACAATTTGAAGCCAATCTACAAACTCGTTTGGCTGAAGTCTTCCCTCAAATTCAGGAATGTTTACTTTGATGTCACTAGAGTGGAATGGTTGTTGTTGAGGACAGCGGTAGTTGTTAGTGGATGACGAGCTGCTGCTACCTGAATCACCTTCTAGGTTTTCTCTACGAGTTTCTAGCAAAGCTCGCTGCATTTCTACAGTGGCCTTCAACTCTTGTATTCGACGTCTCATCTCGTCCATCACAATGTCTTGTACATTCCTGTGTCTCGGGGGCTTTTTTTTTTTGGTCTTTTCTGCAAGGTTAGGACTTAGGCAAAAACAATTAAAAAGTATAGGGATGAAAAGGTAATTTTATGAGGTATAGGGGTGGAAAAGGAATTTTAAGGAAGTTTGAGGCAGAATTGTAATTTTGAAAAATATGGGGTCAAATTGCAATTTTGAAAAGTTTAGGGGATAAAATTGTAATTTTAGAAAGTTAAGGGGTAAAAAATGTAATTCTTGATAGCTTAGGGGCTAAAATGTAAATATGAAAAGTATAGGGGGAAAATATAAATAGGGAAGAGTTTAGGGGTCAAAATGTAAATATGATAAGTTTGGCTGACTGGGCAGGGTGACATGGTTGAGCTGACGCGTGGCAGACACTGGGTGGTTGATCTGTCACTGACTGGACAAGTCAGGATGATGTGTCAAATGACGTCATTATCTTCAACCTCTAGCAGGCGCATAGACGGCACATGGAGATTGTCGCCGGCAAGTGGAATTCTAGCAATGGCGTGTGAAGGCCCGTGGAGGCTCCTTCGATTGGTGGTTGACCTCTGTTCAAGGTTTTCCGGCCTTCTGAACACAATGGCAATGTCAGAATTCCAGTTAAAAGGCTGGAAAGGCGATTTTCGAGAACGGCAGTAACCTCTTTCATCGGCGACTTTTGAAGCTCGCTTCCAGCAGATTTTTTCAGCGGTTCCCTAACTCTGGAACCAGGCTCTGATACCAAAAATGGCATAGGAATCAAAAGAGAAATCGGGAAAACTCTGAAAAAACTTTTGATATTCTGAAGATTCAAGTTGTATTACAACGAAACTCTGCGTCCTATTTATACTACTGAACTATGGGAAAGGGTTACAACTGGAATTAAAAATGGGATTAATGCTTACCGTTATTTTTGGAACGGACAGGAACGGACCGAACAAACGAACTTATGTTTCCAACGGTGGCTTGTGTTGATGGTGTTTGAATGGTTGGGCGACTGTCATGGCTTATTCCGTTTCAATTATAGATTTTTAAATTTGTAGTACATCGGGTTATTTCCTACATTTTTCTTTGTATAATGATTTTGTTGGTTAGATTGTAGCCTATGAGTAGAAAACGCATTTACATGGTTCAAATTTTATTAATTAATCTCAATTTATTTTCTTGAAATGTTTGCTATTGGTACTGGCTAGCTAGATGTAAACTGGTCTTGTGTATATTCTTTTTTTTTTATACTCTGTCTTGTGTATATTCTAGATAAATGTAAATAGGGATGATAGATGTAAAATTTAGTATATAAATAAAAAAAACAATTCCCACTTTCTTGATTGGTTATGACTTTAATTGATGTAGAAAACCAAATTTATGGTTATGACTTAAAATCCATCTTCCTGACATATAAAATTGTATTTGTTTTACCATTTTTTATATCGATTTTAGAACCGATATATAGAAAGTGGTCGATTACTTCTATATCTATTTCAAAATTATTCTAAAAAGCCCATTTTAACTGATTTAAAAATTACCCATTGTAGTTGTGTTTTTATGTCACTCTCTTATACTTTCTCTACTAGATAAATTAATCTTTACCATTTTGTGTAGAAGTTAAGAATGAGTCCCAACTCAGTCCAAAATCAAACCCATATTTTGAATAAGTCCATAATTTTGCCAAATTGATTGGTTCAATTCGATTTTATTTTTGTTTAAAATCGAATCAAATTGAACATTTGAATACCCTTATTTTTTATATTAGTTTTAATTAGTTAAAATTTTTGAAACCTTTAACAAAATATCCTCAAAGGAGTAAGAAATTAGACTAAGGTGAAAATTTTTAAATAGATGGGATGTTTTGTAATTTGAGCAAAACAAATTATTTATATTTTTTATTAGCATAAATTAAATCAACAATCGCGCTACCTCCATCCATGTGTCTCCACATATGCAGGCGTCATGCAGCTGGCGTCATTCCATAAAAAAAATAACATTAGCGCTCCAATTCGATCACATGATAATTGAAACAAAAAATAAATTTAAGTTTGATCATTGACCACTGTTAGAGTAAATTATATATTCATTTAAAATCTTAATAAAACTATAAAAAATTTATTTATATTTTAATAACATTCGTTAAATTGTTGAGTTTTCTTGTCTTTCACGTCTAGCTATCTAAAGTTGACAACGTTATAGTCTTTTTTTTATTAATTCAAAGTTGAGATATTACAAATATAATTTAATTTAATAATGATATAATAAATATTATACTTTTTACAATATATATAATTTCTTATATATCTAATTAAGACTGAGAGACTTTTTTCTTATCTTTTATATCTATTTATAATGGAGTGAAGGTCTTAATCCAAAAAAGGCAGAATCAGAGAGGCAAAAGGAAAAGTTGAGGATTCATCACTGGCTTGGCAAATGGAATCGCAGAGGCCAAACAGCAGTAAGTGTTCTGTTCCCCATTCAGTGCTTCAAACCTTTTGCTTCCTTTCAGTTCCAAACCTTTTTGCTTCCTTTTCTGGATGTTTTTTCTTTTTTATATCTACATACACCTTAAATAGATCTGGTTAGTTCAAGTCATTAAAGCTACAATTGGGACTAAAATTTAGCAAAAAGAACTGCAAGTAAATCTATACTTCACACTACAAACCACCATTCTAATCACTTTCTGGTTATCTACATTAACATTTGAAATAGATAGTTGCTGTTAATGCTACTATATATTCTAACTCTTGCCTGAAGGTTTTTTCGATGTGCTTTCTTTTAAAAATTCTACATTTTCTGGATTATCTTTCCAAACATATTTACAAGAGCAACACTCAGATAATATTTTCCTCGAGTTGATTGTAAAAGATACAAATATAATTGTGTAGCTTACTTTTCTCAGCTAACCCTATTTTTCAAGACTAACCACCAGATGAAATTATGTCAAGGAATATTTTGGCTTCACTAGGCAAGTTTCTATTAACCATACAACCTTTTGACCAACTTCCTTAAAACATTCTTGACTAGAAACTGAAATAATTAAAATAAAAATATGATATAAAAAATAAGAACATATATTAACTTTATTTCTCTTTTATTCGTTCTCATTTTCCCCCCTGAAATTCAAAGATACTTTGAAAATGTCTAATTTAATTTAAAGATTTAAATCTCCTACCAATTGGAATAATTTTGTTGGTGTTGTTGTCTAAACTGGATATATTTCTTTGTGTACTGTATATAATCTAAAAAACAAACTATGTTGTTTATGATTTGTGAATAGTGTAATGTATTATATATAGAGCTAGTATTTTATATTTTATAATTAAATAATTAATCTTCCACCAATAACATCTTCATTAAATATATATTTAATGAGATAAATAGTATTAAAACAGTAATACTTTAGAAAAATAGTGGTATTATTTTGAATCAGAAAATGTTATCTTTATAATTTATGTTTATGTTTGAGGAGAAGATGGAGCAATTTGGCTTTTACCGGAAATGAAAGAGAACAGATCTGAACCTGTGGTCGAGATGAGAAATGAAACTGATACAGGTATATATTTGATTCCTTTGCTTTAATTTGCCGTTGTACACATGACTGGGATTTAATCACTGGTTCAAGCAAATATGCCAGATTTTGTTCGAGGTTATGTCTTCTTCCCATTGTCAGGTGAAGATCCTACAATATTCGAGGGTATGCCAAATTTCATTACTGTGCTATGATATAAGTACCCCATTATTATTATTGTGCTCTGCTAGCAAGTATGCAAAATGAATAACTTGTTCTTGTGTACATGATTGAGATTTAAGCACAAGTGATGATTCAAGTAAACATGCCATGCATATTTGTTTTTTTAAGGGAGCTTGATGTATTCATGGCCAAGAAAAAATGGGAGCTTGCTGTATGTTTCTTCATTGCCAAGTGAACCATCTACAGTCACAGTTGTAATTGAGCAGCACCCTAAAGTCCCGAAAAGGGAGAGAGTATTTCATGGGAGAGAAAGTGATAATAATACCATAGATCTCCCTGAAGGGTTCAAGAGCATGAGAATGGACATTGGAATGCAGTTACAGACGCCCCCATGGGAGAATGAACCTTCTTCAGGTTTGAAGTACAAGTTGATCGAGCAAGAACATGGACCTAACAAGGATTTGAATTTGCTAAGAGCTGCATATCTTTCCATGAAAGCCAATGTTTCTCGTTCAAACGCAGATTTCATTGTACCTAATAATGACATTTATAAGCAACGCACTCCTCTAGGCAATACCGTCTTACACTTGGCAGCTGCCTATGGAGATAATGCAATGGTAGAGAAGATAGCTCAACATGCTGCCCACCTTTTCACTGCCATCAACAACAATTATGATACCGCACTGCATGTTGCTGCTAGATCAGGGCATGGTTCTACTATTCAAATACTCTTGAATAGTTTTTTGCCTTTTGTAAGACGTGAAGCAAGTGGTCATGATCATCAAGCCGTTATGGAAATGATGCTCATGGTATCACTCACTTTGTTTCGAAATAAACAAGGAAATACCTTCTTCCATGAGGCTTTTATGGTCAATGGCCATATTGGGACAATGATTTTCCAAGCTTTTCAAGCTCCTTTTATTACAGATATTTCAAGAGTCTGAGGCTAACTTCAAGGGAATTGTTAATCATTTAGCACCATTTGCAATCAACGAGGAAGGGAAATCATTATTGTACCTAGCCATTGAGGTTGATTGTAAGCAAGTTGTTAATCAGTTGATGGATATCTGCATCGAATATGACTTGCAGCCTCAAGGAATAACACTCCTTCTTCCAGCACTCAATAAGAGGAATAAAAGTAACTGTCATTCCCTCATTGCTAGCTAGATTTCTTCAGCACATATATTACTTATATCAATCAATTCTAATTCGCTCAACACAAAAAAATATTACAATTATTAAGATAATAAAACATTTCTACTTAGATCAAGCAAAGGAGACAAAACTTGGCAAAGTTAAGAAAACACTATGATCCCTCCTCTCTCTCTCTCTCTCTCTCTCTCTCCATATATATATGTGTGTGTATATCTTAATTTGGCCATTGTATCTACTTCGATTAGACACAATCATGATCAATATTGTCTTGTTTATGACAGATATGCTAGACACCATACTGAGCAAGAAGCCGAATTGGATACACTTAAGGAAAGAAAACGGAAGGCTTCCTCTTCATCATGCAGCATCTATGGGTTACCTTGAACGTGTTTCTCAGTTAGTAGAGAAATGTGCTTCCTGCACCATGGAAAGGGACAATAATGGCTTTTTCCCGATTCATTGGGCATGTAGTAAAGGTCACGTCAAAGTAGTTCCGGAGCTACTGAAAAACTGCCCTGATCCCATAGAGATGATAGATGACAATGGCCGAAATTTGCTCCACATTGCATCTGAAAGTGGAAAATACGAAATTGTTAGGTACATCCTTCAACAACCAAAGCTTGAGATTATGATAAATCAGAAGGATAATAATGGAAATACCCCCTTGCATTTGGCCACCCTTCATTGGCATCCTGAAATTGTGCATGCCTTGACTTGGGACAATAGAGTCAATCTTGCTTTACTTAACCATCAGAATCAAACAGCACTAGACATGGCAGACCTAATAATGAATGGCCAAAATCCATCACTTGCACAGGCAAGTATTTATTCATGACTTGACAATTTCAACTTCAATTTTTTTTGGGGTGAAAATTATGGTTCTTCTTGAAGATTGATGACAATTAATTTTGTTTGTAACACAAATCAAAGTGTTTATTTGCAGCGACTCACATGGGCTGCATTGCAATCTGCCCGTACACCTCGAAACTCTGTGAGGTTCTATTCAAAAGACAAAAATGTTGGTGCAGACAAGGAAGCCCCCAACACTGAAAAATATAAAGATAGAGTTGACTCTTTGATAGTGGTTTCAACTCTTATAATAACAGCATCGTTCGCTGCTGGGTTTACCGTGCCAGGCGATGTAGATCAAGGGGTCCCAGTCATGTTAAATCACCACATGTTCCTTTTATTTATACTCTCCCTCACTACCTCTTTATAATCTGCCATTGGTGCAACCATAATTCTCATGTGGGCTCGACTAGGAGATCTAAATTTGGCGCTTTTTGCTCTCAGATGTGCGAGGCCACTTCTGGGTTTCTCCTTGACGACACTATCTATTGCATTTTTGGCAGGCGTCTACCTTGTATTGGGCAAACTTAGTTGGTTGGCAACTATCTTTTTGGTGATGAGTGTGGTTCTTATCCTCAAGGTTGTATTGCTATACATCCTCCTTTGGTTGCCCTTCTCCTCAACCTTACCATTCATTCGATATATTTCCTAGTATCCCTTTTGTTTTCTTGCCAATATATCTGAAGGGATAATGGATGCCAACCACCAAGGATCTACTTTTTGCACTCCATACTTTACTGAATTATTACAAGGTTATGAGTGAGTATGATGAAGAATCATATGTTTCTTTTTCTTTTTATTTGTTGATTCTCAAAATAAAGAATGTATTTATTGTCACCTAATTTTAAATTCAAGGCCTACCTGTGTCTTTCAGCTACTCTTGAATATTCTATAGTATTTTTTTAAAGGGTTAAACTATATGCCCTAAAAAAAAGGGTTAAACTAATATTTCAATTTGTCGGCTTTATTTATCATTTTGGGTTGACATATTGTTTTTTTAAAACAATCTCTTAAATTTTAAGTTCTTTTTTAATTTCAATATTCTCTTAGTCATTCACAATGCTTGATAAATAATGTTAATGTCTGATATTAAAAACTGAACTGAACCGGCCAGTTTGATCAGTTGAATGAGGAATTAGTACTTAATCCAATTCGAACAAAGGGGATATCCAACTGATTTTAGGGTAGAATCGATTGTGAATTGGTTAAGAACTGGTTTGAACCAGTCAAATTATTTTTTATTTTAAAATTTTTATTTTTAATTCAAAGATGAAATAATATTATTTTTAGTGCTAAATAATATTATTTTGTGTATAAATTTTTTTATTAATATTATAATATTGCATAAGTATTATTATAATACAAAATTATTAATAATGATAAATTTAATTAGTTAACAAATAATACAATAATAGATAATTAGTTGACCATTTTATATTTAAAATGTGATTATGAATGAATATTAACTTATTTAGATTTTAATATTAAGTTATAAAACTTATTAACAATAGTTTTTTACTTTTTTTATATAATATATAACACATAAAATTAAAAATATATTAATTTTATTAATATTGATTTGATTACAGTTCAATTATGGTTGAACTAGTGTCTTGACCAGTTCAATTATTAATCCGATTTTTAATATCTTTCCTTAATGAACTAAAATGTTAATAGTTGGCCAAAAGAAAACTAAAATTCTAATTTAAATATATATTTTGATGAAATAAAACATAAATATGAAATACAAACAGAGTACAACATAAAGGTATATAACATAATTCTAACATCAGCTATTAAAACACCAAACTTCAGAGGAGACAACGTCCTTAATCTTCGAGAATAAGTTTGTAGCTCTCCCTCCTAATATGACAAGTGACAGGATGAAGATAGAAATCTGGCACTACATCCTGTGATTGAATGAACCAAAGAGCTTTCCTAAGAGCAATTACAGTGCAGTAAAGCCTTCCCTTTACAGAACCAGGATCAAGCTTCCATTTATTAATTGTATGATCTTCTAAAGAAACAGAAATGTGAGAGAACCACTTAATTTGACCTGGAATCCTGATTTTAGAACTAAAGAATTGACAAATAACTTCATCCACCCCAACCAGATCGTTGTTGGGATGTATTCTCAAAAAAACACGATGATAACATATTAATCTTTTTGTTTAAAAAGGAGGTCTTGATACATGCATACATACAAACATATATATATATAAAAGATACCTAGAATTTTAGAAAAATTAGAGAATCTCATAAAATAAGTAATTAGTTAATAGTAAAACTAGAAAACCTTTTAGAATGTCATAACTTGTTAGACAAGATAAAATATTCTAAAGAACACTAATACTTTCTAGAAGGAATAAGAATGATGCCACTTTTATAGATAAAACATATAAAAACATCACTTAAATAGACTCACTAAAAACTAACTTAAATTATGAGTTACTTGAAGTTTAAATAGTGATGAAAAATTTAAGGATCGGGACACTTCTTTGAGAAAAATGAAATACAAGTTGGAACCTAGCAAATAAACAATATATAAGTAATGGGCTTTATTAAATAACAAGGTTCTTTCCCAAAAACATAAACAAAACAATTAAAACAACAATCATCAAAAGAGATGCCTAATAATATAATTATGGACCATGTCGAACTTGAGTTTCAAGTATTCTCTTCAATCCCATCTTGTAATATGTTGAACACTTGGGCCTTCTTAATGTGGACTTGAAAAATTTGCTGATGCTTCTTGGGCCATAAGGAGACGTCAAACTTGAGCCAATAGAAGACATTATGCTTGATCTTGGCCTTACTTATAGCACATGCAATCAATTTAAGATAGAAAGGCTTCTCATTGGATTAGACCACTAATGGTGTGATTATCTTTGGAGTTGGGCTTCTTCGTGGCTCTTTCTCTATGTAGGACGAACAACGCTCTTGATTCATGGTAAGTGATATAAACCCAACAAGTAACCTACTCTAGAGAATCTAGAAATTACAATAGGCTTCGAACTTCAACCCTAGAAAACAAGAGAAATATCAAAGTTAGGACTCAGAAAGAACAATACTTTTAAGAACACCAACTATAAAATGCCATTAAGTTAATCACTCCTTGGATAAGTCAAATCTTGTATTCCGATAAGAATACAAGGAACAGAAGCTTTCACACTTGATAGAGGCCATCTAAAGCGGAATCTACAAGCCCAATAATGGATATCCAATATCCTAAAAAATCCATTACAAGTTATTGAATGTCTAATGACTCAAGCCTGAAATTAAACTATAAAGGAAATATTGCAAGACCTAATACAAAGATTGCAAGAAGATGAGTTCAAGTTTGAAGAGTAATAACCATTTAAACCCCTTGTTGAAAAAAGAATAATAATTCTTATTCAAGCTCAAGAGTTAAATGAGGGCTAATTCTAAAATCAAATCCCAAAATTAGAAGAGCTTATTTAAATGATAAATTAATTAATTAGTTTAATTAAGATAATTATTCATATTTATGTTATTTAATTTGATTTGATTTGTTTTGATTTAAATTAGGATTAAGATATATAACTTAGTGGTTTCCTATTTGTATTTGAAGGGACCAATCATGGGTTTAAATTTAATTTCATTTAATTAAAATTCTATTAAATACAGTTTATTTTTATCTAACAGCCTTAAAATTTTATTAGGATTTGTTTTTCTTTTCCTATTTATAGAACTCTTGTAACACTACTTTATTCACTATTCAATAATATTTTGAGTTTTTTTTCATAGATTTCACTAGTTCCTTTGTATATTCTTGGTAAAATAAAAGTGTCTATTTATTAAGAAAATTGATTTTACTCTTATGGTGTAACCCTATGAAATTCTTAAAATTCTTATATTATATTAGGTTTCAGAGTATTATCCCTTTCTTTTGAGTTCAAGCTTCCATTTTTTCAAACAACTCGATTTTCTAGGTTTCTAGAAATTAATCCTGGAGGGTCCATATCAACACTTTCAAAAAAGAAACTCAATTTCATTCAATCTAAATTAAAACATTACATATGAGAATTATTTATAGATTTGAAAAATAACTTCAGCATAAAACAAAAATCTTTCGAGAAAGATTGGAGGATCTTACTAATTAGGAAACTATTTAAACTTTAGAACTAAAACCTTTTAAAATACCTTAACTTGCTAATTAAGGTAGAATACTTTCGATCACACTAGAAAACACTAAAAAACAAGAGGGAGGCTGTCACTCACTATGGGGACAAAGAAAGTGATGTTTACAATCACTTTTTATGACTAAAATCTTTCTAATTTATGATCAATTTGAGAAGTAAGTAGTTATGATTAATCTAAGACTCTAAAACACTCAATTGGGCCTTCAAAATATAATATGGAACCCAACAAATAAAAGACTCTTATGACTAGTTAATAGGCATATTTATTATTCAAAGGTTTTAACCCAAACATAAATAAAATGAAATAAAACAACTAAATAAGCAATACAAAATATTATTCATGCCACTCTACTTGTATGGGTTATTTTAGCTTGCACTTGGATCTGAATACACAAGATTAAGACTCTATTAGATTTCTTTAAGTGTATATTTGCACCGTAAACTTTCATTGTGATCAAATAAGCTCCCAAGAACACTTTTTGTCTCCTGAATAACTCTCTTATCATCAGGCTTTCTAAAGCTAAATCTTCATTGCACGTGTCCTTCCAATAGATCTATTCATCTATTACATTACTTAATTTATAGTCTTTAGTTATTTGATCACTTCGTAACTTCTTAGTTACTTAGACATTGAGTAATATTAACGTCTCAATTACTTAGAAACTGAATAACATGATAAATCTTAAAGGTAGACTCGATGGTAAGTTTGGTGGCCATAAGGCACCATTTTAGCACCTTGGATATCTTCTACCATGAGATGACTTGTAATTTAGCCTAGTAAAGTTTCATCCAATTTTTTACAAGGGACCACATGGATAACTAAGGATCTTTTGAAAATTTCTCGGATCTCTATCAATAAATGTCATTGATCTAGCCTCTAGAACTCCAACTCTATGCAAGGAACCTTATGGGTGGCTAGGGATCCTTTTAACACCTCCTGAATTTCCATTATATAACCAACAAACCAGTCCAAACAACCCGTGATAATATTACTACTTTGTTTGATGGATTCAAATCCATGACTCCATACCTATTGATTTTTTTTTTTAAATTTAGGACAACTACAATATACACATACTCATACCCTCAAGATGACATCTTGTCATCAATGGGACTTTATCTCCGGCTTGCTTACCTCTCAGGAAGTACTGGTGTTATTAGACCAATAGTTTTAGCATCAAAAGTATCTATTGATAACTTAAGCATCAAAAGTCTATATCATCACAATATTTAGGTTCTAAAACCAAATATTTTTAGTCAATAAAGCTTGATTTAGAGGATTAATCTTCTGACAAAGAAAGAAAGGGGATAAATCAACGTACATGATAAGCCAGATTTAATGTGTTAATCTTGCAGCATGTGAAAAAAGCTTTCCAACTTTGAAGTTTTCTTTTTTTTTTTAATTTTCTCATTGATCTCAAGAAACAACCGCTTCTTATCTCCCCCAATATCCACATAAGTACACTATTATATTCCTAATCTATGAGCAAAACTAGTTTTTGAAATATTTTGATTCTAAATTCTAATTAAGTTGTTATTTTAGTCCTTAACCATCATTACCTTTAATAATATATATATATATATATACACGCACCTATTTTGCCTCCCCTTTTAGTATTTTAATATTGATGATATAGTAATGATTCGTAACTGTTTCCGATTCTTGGAGTGAGCTGATAACAGACACTGAATGTGTTGGAAGAAGAAGCTGCCTCCCATCCCGTCACACAGTCCAAGCTCTGCACTGTAAAATGCTTCGTTTAGCATCTTGTTCCCTTCCGGTCCCTTTACCTACGACGACTCTGCTACCACCTTCATCGTCCAACCTCCATCCCTCGATTACCTCAATTGTGCACCCTTCATTGCGCTTTGAACGTCGTCGTTTTTCTTCCCATCTTTCCCAATCCATTTGTTGCTCCCTTTCTCCTCCTCCCCCCACTTCTTCTTCTTCTGGTTCAACTTCTCAGGTTCCTGTTCATTTTCGATTTTACTATTGATGTCTCGTCTCATTTTAGAGTTCTGAAAGTGCTACAGCATCTTCCCAATGAATAATTTGTACAATTCTTTGGTCTGTTAGATACTAAAGAAGGTGTCATTGTGGTTGCTGAACAGACCTTACTTTAAATTGTAATGATATTTTATGACCCAGTTTGGTTTTCTGCCTTATCTATGTAGTAAATTAGTGGCCCACTAGTATGCGTGTGCTTTTGTTATTGTAGTGCTATATATAAAATTACATGAAATGCTGACAATGCTAGTGGCAAAGATTATAAAAATTGAATCTGTCAGATGCTGGAATATCTTGTTCAATGCAGGACGAGCAATTAAGGACAGTTCAATGTTATGAACCGGGGATTGACATTCTCTTTGCAGACAATACATGTGGAATCTTAATGAACATAAATGAAATATCAAATGTTCGAACAAATATTATAGTTTTGTGAACAGATTAGTTGCAAAAGCTATGTAAGATCAGGGAATGATAACTTTACTTACAGATTGTATTGTCTTTATCTCAAGTGAATGGAGGAAGTTTCGTCTGATAAATTTGATGTTAACTCGAATGATATATGGTATGATGATGGTACAAGATTTTGCTGCGATTTCTTCTTAAAAATCGCACAAAGTTGTTGTTTGTACAGTCCTTTTCCTTGTTATTTCCCATTCCTTGAACATGATTGCATTATGTTTCACCTCATTTGCTACCTTTTTTTTTTTTTAAATATTTTCTTATTTTCAAGAAATTGCACATATAGTTTTATCACCTGCATGTGATGGAGTTTCATGTTTGTACCTGTGTGTTCACTTAATATTCTTTTTTGAGCCTGTTTCTTGACACCACTCACTAGTATCTTAAATTGGTGATTCAGATGGAGGATAGTTTGTTGTACTCCAGAGCGTATTGGGTTAGTAAATCTTTGATTGCTTGGAATGTGGATATTGGGGATGGCACTTGCTATCTACTTGCTAGTAGAGATGCTTCTTTATCCATTGCAAATAATGAAATTCAAGGTCCAAACTCAAACAAAAGTTTTAACGTGATACAGTGGTTACAGCATGTTGAAGAAATACTAATGTTTGCTTATGTACAACTGATTCCAAACGGAGATTGACTCGTTCTAGTGTTAAACAGGTGAAGATGTGAAAATTGAGCTTGAAGAAGATAGGGCTGGCCTTCCTACAAATGTAAGTTGCTCTTATTCGTAAAGTCTTTAAAATTTATCAAAAGATCAGGCCTGATAAAGTGGTTACATTGTGGTTTCATTGTGTGTGAGGATTTTGTGGCTCTCATATACAATAGGAAAAGGACTACAACCATGGTTTACTTACTGCAGCAGCAAATGTATTGTTAGGTGGTGGAAAAATTTCCGCATATTCAAGATTACAAAGCTTTTAAATTGCCACCTGCTTTGGATGTTAAGCATCTTCTCAAGTGTCAGTTAGCAGTTGTTCTTTACGACTGTAAGTCCTCCCCATTTTTTAATAGCTTGCAGAACTAGATTTCTGTCAGACATTAGATTCACATGAAGCCTTCATTTTCTTATGAGTTATGAGGAATCATTTTCAGTAACTATAGAACTATTTATTTCAACAAAATGTTTTACTGATAATTTGATTTCTATAATGATGGCGAATTATAGTGTGAAATTGATACTTTTTATCATTATTCAAGAAATTTTTTATAGTTCATTTATCATGAATGCTACAATGACTTGTAATTTGTAAAACCTTTTTTGCATTCCGTACCTTTATCTTATTTGATGATTATTTAGGTATACCACTAATTCTATTTCCTTTATCTTTCTTTCTTTCTTTTTTTCATTTTTCACAGCTGATGAGAAGTGCAGGAATTGTACTGGTTTACAGCTACCTGGTGTCATAGATGAACTTTTCTTATATAATGGTCCCCTTGGTGCATTTTTCTCAGAAGATGCTGTGTCGCTTTACCTGTGGGCTCCTACTGCTCAAGTATGTTATGTTTCAATGGCAAGAAGAGAAAAAAAAAAAAAACCCTTAATCTATTGCTTTTACATTCTTATCTGCAATTCCCCTCATTATATTTTTTATTTTTCCGCCAAAACAGGCAGTATGTGCTTACATCTACAGGGGCCCAATAGGAGAAAATCCCATAGAAATTGTACAGCTTGAGGAGGACAACGGTGTTTGGAAAACTAAAGGACCACAAACTTGGGAAGGCTGTTATTATGTTTATGAAGTAAATGTTTACCACCATAGTACCTTGCGAGTTGAAAAATGCTATGCCAATGATCCATATGCTAGAGGGTATGTCAGTCATGTCAGTTTGCAACCTCTTATCTTTTTGTAAATTCTATCTATACTCAGGAATTATAGAGTATTATCATTTACTGGTGCTTATTTGTGTTGTTTGCAAGTACAAAATTTCATTTCCCTATTGTTTCATTGATTTCTTTTTAACAGACTTTCATCAGATGGCAGGAGGACATTCTTAATTAATCTCGACTCTGATGAGTTAAAACCCAAGGGATGGGATGATCTAGCAAATGAGAAACCTGTTATACATTCTTTCTCAGACATAAGCATTTATGAAATGCATATAAGAGATTTCAGGTAAAAAGTATTGTATGCAATATGTGATTTTACTCATAGACCATCTTTTTATGACAATCAGAAGTCACAATGATCTGATGTGAGCTTTTGAAAGGTTTATTGGAAAATATTGCAGAAAATGAATACATGTATGATTAAAGTGGCTTTATCTTCTCTTGCCCCTTCCTCATATGATATGCAAATTTGTTTGGAAATATAATTTTTCTTTTGAACATGAATTCTAATGAAATTCTATCTTTAGCACTGCATACAAAAATGGATCTTGATATATTTGTGGTTTGGTTTTGTAGAAAGAAGAGAATGATAATGTCAGGACTGAGTGAGAGGGAAGTAGAAGTAGAGAAGGAGAGTAACTGTGTTGTCATCTAACTCTCTGATTGAGTAAAAAATTTAGGCTGCTGAAATATGCACACTGCTTTCTTTTCGTTCCTTTTCTCTCTTTGTTTATCAATATTTGTCATTCCTGTCTGGAGCTCTTTGATTTTCATTTATCTTGGGCTCTTGGCTTTTAGTCTTTTACTGATATCCATAGGCATATGTTTGTACCCACTATTTGTCATTACATTGCTGATCTCACCTTCAACTAGTGCACTTAGCTTTCAGAAGATTTATTGTCAGTCTTCTTAATTTTATGTGATTGTCCGTTCTCCCTGTAAAGTTTGGTTACATTTTGCTTGTTGCCATACAGTGCCAACGACCTCTCTGTGCAACCTGAACTTCGTGGTGGTTATTTGGCCTTCACGTTGCAGGTAACTTTCATATTCTAAATCTTGCTATTGTTATTAAGGATATAGAATAAGGTTTTCAACCTTCTTGGTGGTAATTTCATAATATTTCTTCACTTCAAAACAATGTTCACTGTCTCATTTTTACTTTTTTTGTTGTCCTCTTCCCTTCTTTTTTGATTTAACAGTACTAGTAATGAGAAATTGAAGATTGGTTGAAAGAAAAACTACAAGCAAGTTTCGGTTTGACATATTTGTTTTGGCATGTTGCTTGCAAGTAGAGAACCTAATAATATATTCAATTGCAATCCCCAATTCAAGTTTGTGGGGTCATCTCCGTTGGTGCTCAGTTTAAAATGGTTCCTGATCTTATTTGGAACTGATGCTTAATTCCAGTGTATTATTTAATATGATATTATCTACAAAATATATGCATGAGCAGACATCCTGGGCAGATCTTATGATCTAATTCATCATTAAGAGTCAAAACAAAACTACTCAACTCAAAGCAGATGCTTCATATAAGCCTTGCTTGATTGGAGCGTTTACTGTTGCACCAATTGTAATTCTATTTCTTCTTTTGTGTGTATGTGTGTGTATCTCCATTATATATCTAAATCGTAACTGATGGACTTAAAATTGGATCACTTCCAATTATGAAATCCAGATTACCTTTCATGGAAGTGGAACCTTATCAATTGAGAGTCTTTTTAGCTCTTCCCACAAAAAACTTTAGATTTTGTAGTATTGAAATGCCGTAAGGTTTAAGCCAATTTTTATTTTGTTGATTACATTTGCTCTTTATTCACCATTTCTCTTTCTAAGAGAAGAAAAAAGAAAAGAAAAGAAATTGATGTGCATAGCATCGACAGCATATTCAAAAATAAAAATAAATCTCTGTTTTTTATATAATATTTATGGTCGTCCTATATTAATTGTTAACTATTATACTTCCTGAACATCAGTTATGGCTAAATCAACTAAAGAACCAAATTGAACAAGTTAATTCTGAAACAAGAGCACAATTTGTGAGTAATGCAAGAGTTGATATGAGATTGAAGAGATAACTGTAATATTAAATGCTGTTGACATGTGAATTAACTATAAATATATGTTTGAAGGATTCTGCTGGTGTACTTCATCTAAAGAAATTATCAAGTGTTGGGATCACACATGTCCATCTACTTCCAACTTTTCAGTTTGCTGGAGTTGATGATCAAAAAGAGAACTGGAGATCTGTAGGTAAAATACGTTAGAAAATTGGTTTATTCTCAGAATAAACTAGTGCTGCCTATGTTAAATCCTTTGTTTTTAATCATGGAATTCTACTTCTTGAGTGAGTCATATTTTGATTGTTTCAACACAAGCAAGTTTAATTTTTATTTTTGTAGTTTCACTATTAGTTGAGGATATTGATATATTGTTAGCCAAAAATTGGAGTGAAATCTCATATAGTATTGAGTTGTATAGATTAAGCTATGTTCCCCACCCTTTTTGATTGCATTTACACCTACCATCTCTTATAGTATTATGTTTTTGTGACATTGTGTAGGGAACTTTGGATATTCTTTTAGAAATAGTAAATGGTCATATCTTTTAATTTTGAAGGTTATGATTGAGAATTTGATACAAATGGGTTCATGCTTCTATTGACTTGATTTAGCTTATGTTGGTTACCTTGTGATGGAGAACAACACACATTGAAGAAGACATGCTTTACAACAAGTGTCATTTGGTAGTTTTTTTAATTATTAGTCCTTTATTTATTTTGTTCTGGAAGA
This sequence comes from Adenanthera pavonina, assembly GCA_026686845.1. Classification (NCBI taxonomy): domain Eukaryota; kingdom Viridiplantae; phylum Streptophyta; class Magnoliopsida; order Fabales; family Fabaceae; genus Adenanthera; species Adenanthera pavonina. Next base: position 41,436,552 of record JAIVEN010000001.1, on the reverse strand, counting down.
CATTATCTTGTTTAATTTCTATTATCTTATCTTTCTGTTATTGTAGGACAATTATATTTTGAACCTTTGTCAGTTAGTTAGACTGTTTGGATAGGTTAATCTCTCAGCCTCCAACCCATCTATTTTTGCAGAGTTTGAATATTTGGAATAATAGGAATTAGAACATTGTCTCTAAATTTTTTTCATGGTATCAGAGCCCAAAAGGCCTGACACATTTCCATGGTAAAATTCAGCTCCATGATGGTGCAGACTTCAGAAAAACAAGTGACTTCGTCTGAGGGCAATGCCTTGGGTGTTCATTCAATCTATGAAAGCTCTTCAACCATGATAATTTGGCACTGATTGGATTGTAATAATTATGTCCAAGGGTCCCAACGTGTGCTTATGTATATCAAAGGATGCAGCAAGGAGGATTACATCAGTAATAATGCAGCCCCGCCAAGTTTGAACAATCCCAAGTGCAAAATTTGGGTGTAGGAAAACAACCAAATCGTGTCTTGGTTGATCAATTCTATGATGAATGAAATTGGGAGGAATTTCCTTTTGTACAATCTAGCAAAAGTTATCTGCCAATTTTTCAAGGAAACATATTCTTCTCTGGAGAATACTGCTTTCCTATTTGAGATCAAAAGTTAAGCTTCTTGAGTTAAGGCAAGGTGATTTAAGTGTTACGCAATATTATTAAACCCTTGTTTAGTTTTGGCCTGTGTGTGTGTGCGTGTGAGAGAGAGAGAGTGTGTGTTTGTGTGTCTATACATAGATATATATGCCTGGGACACAAACAGAGCTGCAGCGTGATGCAACATATTTCTAAACACTTGTTGATAAGTTCTATAGACTTCTACTTGGCCTAAATCCTATATTTGAAGATGCTTGGGGAAGAATCATGACTATTCACCCTTTGCCATCCTTGAGAGAAACTCTTTCAGAATTACAAAGATAAGAGAGCAGGAAAAGACTCATTCAAGGGTCTGGAAGTTCCTGACCAGTAACTGAAACATCAGCCTTGATGGCATGTGGCACTGTTGGTAGTGACAACAAGCAGAGAAAGGGCAGAAAGCTGTGGTCCAACTATTGCAATAAGGTTGGCCACATGAAGGAGGTTTGCTAGAAAATACTAGGGAATCCAAGACCAAGAGATGAGATCAGTGACTCATTGGTGACCAATGACGATAAAAGTCCATCTGAGACAAATCCTTTTGGGAAAGAACAATGAAAGTTATTACAAAATTGACTTGGAAATAAGGACGAGAACATTGCAGAAAAAATTAAGTGGTTTGGCACTATTGCTGAAGTAGGACTTGGTCTTGGGGAAGAAGATTGTCCATGCTAAGAATATTAGCTAAAAGTTAGGTATGAATAATATTTACTTCTTAACCTGAGAGGGAGTATTGGAGAACAACACACACCGAAGAAGACATGCTTTACAGCATGTGTCATTTAGGAGTTTTTATTTAATATTAGTCCTTTATTTGTTTTGTTCTACTTCTACAAGACATAATCTTGTTCAGATTCTATTATCTTATCTTTTTGTTATGATAAGATAATGATGTTTTAATTCTTTCAAGTTAGTTAGGGTGTTTAGATAGGTTAATCTTTCAGCCTCCAATCCATTTATTTATGTTTGGCTTGAATATTTTGAATAATAAGAATCAGAACATCAAATATTTGAAATTCTTCACCTGACTAAGTGCTTTGGCAGATACTTCAATACTAGAAGGTTTGCCACCAGATTCAGATCAGCAACAAGCTCTTATTACAGCCATTCAAGACTATGATGGGTACAACTGGGGGTAATCTCTTAATTGCTACATCGGATGACAATTCCAACTCTAATTTATACTAACTTATCTCTTGTTAATGTTATGTACACTCTATCTTGAAAAGGTACAATCCTGTTCTTTGGGGGGTTCCTAAAGGCAGTTATGCAAGTAATCCAAATGGTCCATACCGTACAATTGAGTTTCGTAAGATGGTTCAGGTATGAATTTGATGTTTCTTTATCTGATGTAAGTCATGGATCTAAATTCTAATTATCACATGTTGCAATGTGTAATGATGATACATTAGCTTGCCAGGGGCGTATATCCTTTTAAAATGCTTTGTCTTTTTGTCTCTTGATGTATATATTCATTACAGGCACTTAACCATATTGGTTTTCGTGTTGTGCTGGATGTTGTGTACAATCATTTACAAGGAAGTGGGCCCTCTGATGAACATTCTGTCCTCGATAAGGTCATGAATCATCAAGTTTTTATGGTCCACCTGTACTTGATCAAAGATTTTATATGCATAGCTGTCATGTTAAGTATAAATTCATTTTTGTGAAACGTCTTTCTGCTTTAGTAGTGTGACATAAGTCTTTTAATAGATTGTTCCAGGTTACTATCTAAGACGAAACACTGATGGGTTTGTTGAGCATAGTACTTGCATGAACAACACTGCTAGTGAGAACTTTATGGTTGATCGTTTGATCCTTGATGATCTTATACACTGGGCAGTCAATTACAAGGTAATTGTTTACATCATGTGATAAAATTTGTATGTTACTTCTCAGACTTATCTGATTGACGAGCTGTTTCCTTTTGTCTATGGATGTGTGCCTTTTTAAGTTTCTGTTAATACAATGCTGTGATAAATTATTAGCCATTTAGCCCTATATATAATTGTTGGAAACAGCGCTAGAAGAAACCTTATTTAATTAGGGCAAATTAGTTTATCACTTTCTTATCTTTTCCTTATGTTATTTTATCTTGTATGTTATCTTGTTTTTTAATCCTCAACAACATTATTTTTATTGATCTTCTAGATTAGATAAATCCCTAATTTTTAGGGATAGAGATTAGGGTTTAAATTAGGATCAATTTTCATCGAGCCCTAGCTCTATATATGTACAGCTGCACATTATGAATAAAATAGATTGATTTCTGCCTTGCAAAGTTTCATGGTATCAGAGCCAACCGTGTCATTCAAGTAGGCAGTACTTTTTGGGCAGTGAGGAGTCTTCACTGTCAATGGTGAAGAACACTAGGATCCATTGCAGCAAGGAGAGGACCCACAAAAGTCGCCACAGATTGAAGGAGGGAGTGGTGTGGACCCTGTGAACACTACTGTCATAGGGAGTGTGCCGGATTCCCAATCTCAAACATTGATCACATATCTGCTGAATGGAAGCAACTATCTCCAATGGTCCTGCAATGTACTTATGTTTGTTTGGGGGAGAGAAAAAGAACGTTATCTTACTGGCAAGCCACCTGAGCCAAGCAGCCACAGTATGAGAATTGGGAGGCTGAAAACAATGTGGTGATGCCCTGGTTTATTCACTCCATGACGGTGGACATTAGTGAAAATTATCTCTTGGCAACAACAGCAAAGCAAATCTGGTATTCAGCCAAAAGGAGTTATTCTGTGAAGGAGAATATAGCTGCTACATAACAAGTCAAGAGGATGCTTCATGGCCTTATTCAAGGGGAGAAGAACATCACTCAATACTACAATGCTTTGATGCAGCTATGGCAGCAAATTGACCTCTATGAGGTACATGAATGGTCTTGTCACAATGATGAGATCTATTTCAAACAAGTAGTTGAAAGGGAGAGAACCTATGAATTTCTCCTCTCCTAGGTTTGAATGACAGATTCGAAGAAATAATTATGGGCATGAAACCCCTCCCCTCACTCAAAGAAACACTCAACATGCTAAAGTGTGAAGAGAGCTTATTGGAATTGACACGGATGCCACTCACAACACTTATGTCTGAATCCTTGGCCATGGCTATCAAGGGTGGTCAGCAAAATGATCAAAAGAATAGAAAATCTACAAAGTGGTGTGACCATTGCAGCAAAAGTGGACACACCAAGGATATGTGTTGGAAGATCCATGGAAAACCACCAAATACAAAGCAAAGGACAAGGCCAGAAGGTAGAGGCATGCTTGCTAGGACTGACAGTGAATCTAAGACCTTAAGCAAAGAAGAAATTTCTTTCCTAGAGAGATTACTTGAAAAGCACGAGGTTCAGCATCCACTAAGTGAGAAATCTACTCCTTCTGTTACCTTAGCACGAGCAAGTATAGCCCTAACTACTGCTCTTAGATCTGTGGTACAAACTGAAAATATTTGGGTAGTAGATTCAAGTGCCACTGATCATATTTCTAGTTTCAGATGCTTATTTAGTGAGTTTAGGGTTCATACTACACATATAGTTGTTAAAGTTGTTAATGGATTCTATGCTAAGGTATGTGGGGTTGGGACTATCATTATTTCAGAAACAATCATCTTGAAAGATATGCTGTGTGTTCAAGAGATTGAATGTAATTTACAGTCAATTAGAAAAACTATGGTTCATATGAGTTGTAGAGTTACTTTTGATGCCCTTGGTTGTGATTTTCAGGACCTAGCTTTGGGGAGGAGGATTGACAATACTAAGGAATGGGAAGGGCTCTATTACCTAGAAGGAACGTGCAAAGATAGAGATAATGGAGCTGGAACAAAAAATAAATTTGATGCTGTTTATTCTAGTATTTCCAATAAAGACGATATTATGTTATTGCATTTTAGGTTGGGTCATCCCAATTTTAGTAATATGAAACATTTGTTTCCTGATCTTTTTAATAAAATTGATTTTGAGCTTCATTGTGAAATCTGTGATTTTGCAAAATTTACTAGAAATCCTTACCTTTCTCATTTCTATCAACCTACTCATCTGTTTGCAATGATCCATAGTGATATATGGGGTCCCTTTCAGGTCTTAACCATGTCTAAATGCAGGTGGGTTGTAACACTTATTGATGATCACACACAATTGACTTGGATTTTCTTAATGAGGAGAAAAATCTGAAGTGCTGCAAATATTTGAGAAATTCCATTGTCTCATACAAAATCAGTTTTCAACTACTATAAACGTGCTTAGAAGTGATAATGGCAGAGAGTATCTGAATTTTGGTTTCCAAAATTTCCTTAAAGAGAAGGGAATACATCATCAAACTACTTGTGTTAACATACCACAGCAAAATGGGGTAAATGAACGTAAAACTAGACACCTACTAGAAGTTACTAGAGCCATCATGTTCACTAGTAATGTTCCTAATAGGTTTTGGGAGGATGCTATTCTCACTGTTAGTTACCTCATAAATAGAATACCATAAAAAACCCTGAAATTCTAGACACCTATCCAAAAATTCCTTGAGGTCTACCCACATAGTTACCTTGTTTCGTCTCATCCTCTAAATGTATTTGCGTGCATAGTATTTGTCTATAACAATAAAGGGGGGAAACTAGAACCATGAGTTGAGCAATGTGTCTTCTTAGGATATTCTTCTACACAAAAAAGGTACAAGTGTTACTCTCCTATCAAGCACAAATTTCATGTCACTATGGAGTTAAATTTCTGGAAAATAAGCCATATTACTCCAAATTATCCACTTAGGGAGAGAAAGATAATTGTGATTGGATAATTTGCTGTGAACTCATACCTATTAATGACAATATTGGACCTCAACCAAATGATGAGTAACCTGCTTTACCTCTATACAACCCTAAAACAGGGCTGTTATTTGTATTTTCTGGGCTATTCTCTGGATATATAATGGAGTTTGACATGCCAAAGAGTTTTTAGGAGGCATGCAACCAAAGAAGAACTTCAGGTCCTTGAAAAGAACCAAACTTGGTAGATAACAAGTTTACGTAAAGGGAAGACCACTGTTGGCTGCAAGTGGGTATTTATGATAAAATACAATTCTGATAGGAGTATAAGCAAGTACAAAGCAAGGTTAGTAGCCAAGGGGTTTACACAAACCCCCAGGAATTGATTACTAGGAGACATTTGCACCAATAGTTAAGTTCAACACTAGCAAAGTGTTACTATCTTTTGCTGCAAATTTAAATTGGCCTCTACACCAGTTAGATGTGAAGAATGCATTTCTTAATGGAGACTTAGAAGAAGTGGTGTACATGGAGATACCTTTGGGTTTGAAGAATGATAAGAATATTACTAAGGTATGTCGTCTGCATAAATCCCTATATGGCTTAAAACAATCACTAAGGGCTTGGTTCAAAAGATTCACGAGAGTGGAAAAGAAATCTAGATACACACAATGTCAGATAGATCATACACTATTTGTTCATGACAATAGTGGAAAGAGCTCAATACTCATTGTTTATATGGATGACATCGTCTTAACAGGTGATAATATAGAAGAAACTTGCAGATTGAAGAAAGAACTAGCTACTGAGTTTGAAGTAAAGGATCTAAGAAGTCTACAATACTTTCTAGGTATAGAGATTGCTAGGTCAAGTGGTAGAATTAATGTCACACAACGCAAGTACACTCTTGATCTCTTGCAAGAAACAGGTATGGTAGGTTCTTAACCGGTTGAGACTCCTATGGAAGTGCACTATAAATTGGGATTGAAGCAAGAAGGGACACTTGTTAGTAAGGAGAGGTACCAGATGCTGGTTGGGAAGCTAATTTATTTATCTCACACCAAACCAGATATAAGCTTTCCAGTTAGTGTCGCAAGCCAAGAGTGATCCACGTGAGGAACATATGGAGATTGTCTACAGGATCTTGAAGTACTTAAAACTAACACCTGACAAGGGCTTGTTGTTTGCTAAAGGTGTCAAGAGGGATGTAGAAGTCTACACAAATGCTGATTAGGCAGGTTTAGAAATTGATAGAAGGTCTACAACTGACTACTGCACCTATGTTTAGGGCAACCTAGTTACTTGGAGAAGCAATAAACAGCCTGTTGTTGCTAAAAGCTCGACTAAGGATGAATATAGAGCATTAGCTCCGGGCATTTGTAAGGGTATGTGGATCTCAAGGCTTCTAAGTGAACTCAAGGTTGAGTATACAACTCCTATCAAGGTATGGTGTGATAATATGGCAGCTATTGGGATTGCAAAGAATCCCATACATCATGACAGAACTTATCAAAGAAAAGATTGATTCAAGAATTATTCATTTGTCTTATGTGTCGTCTAGTCAACAAGTTGTAGATGTGATGACTAAGGCCTTACCTAAAGTTAGATTTGAAGAACTAAGCAATGAGCTGGGAATGATTAACATCTATTCACTAGCTTGAGGGAAAGTGTTGGAAATGACGCTAGAAGAAACCCTATTTAATTAGGGCAAATTAGTTTATCACTTTCTTATCTTTTCCTTATTTTATTTTATCTTTTATGTTATCTTTTTTTTATCCTTAGCAACATTATTTTTATTGATCTTCTAGATTAGATATATCCCTAATTTTTAGGGATAGAGATTAGAATTTAACTTAGGATCAGTTTTGATTGAGCCCTAGCTCTATATATGTACAGTCGCACATTATGAATAAAATAGATCGATTTCTGCCTTGCAAAGTTTCAATAATAATGCTTATACCCTTCCTTTTTCAGATTGATGGGTTCAGATTTGATCTTATGGGTCATATTATGAAGAGCACAATGGTATGTGGCTTTTGACATTTTACTATGAGAGTTGACGTAGGATTGTATTCAGAGATGAGTGCAATTTTTATTCATGAGACCTACCCAGAGACAATGAATTAAAATGTTAATAAATAAGTTGTTTTGCTTTTTTAATTGTTACAATCAAATTATTTATGGATGATCGTATTTTATATGGCAAGTTGAAAGGATGATTCTTGTCACTTAAGGATGATAAGCAGAAGACAATTTCAATAACATTATTCAGAAAGTACGGTTTCAAGCATCTAACATTAAGCTTTCACCCTCCAGGTCATGGATTGTACAAAATTTTGAAGCTAATAAAACAGGTGTTTAGCAGCATATATCAATGCATGACATACATCTAAACAACCAAAATATTAATTCAAGATTTGGGTGCAGGTGAAAGCAAAAGATGCACTCCCTTGTTTAACTAAGGAAAAGGATGGAATTGATGGTTCGAGCATCTACATGTACTTGTTTTTCACGTTGTCCATATTGGATAAGATTTGTTGGCAAATTTTTCTCTGTAATCTTCCATGTCCATTTCCATGCTATGGTTTTACTAATATTCTTTCTTTCAATTTTTTCTTCTCATTTTATTTTATTTAAAAAAAGCTATGGTGAAGGATGGGACTTTGGTGAAGTTGCCAAAAATGGACGTGGGGTAAATGCTTCACAGTTTAATCTTTTTGCAACTGGAATTGGGAGGTTGGTATTGTTTCTGCTTTACTTAATATGTTGCTCAATTTTCTTTCCTAGCAGTGCTTAAAATTAATATCATGAGCCTGAAATGCTTGATAAGGTGATTACTTGATTAAGCATTGTTACTGAATTCCATCTGAACTATTTTACTCTGGGACTGCTGCTTGCTTCATATAATTTACTCTACATGGCTGTATTAGTTTAATTTTAGGAATTGATCATTAGTGCATAAACTTGTGAATTTGCTAGATCCAAAAAGCAATCAATCGTATTTTTAGATTTTTTTTTTTGTGATTGATTTACATGAAAGGTATTTTTTTATGAGTTATTTTGAATGCAATATAGCTTCAATGATCGAATTCGAGATGCTGTACTTGGTGGGTCTCCATTTGGTCATCCACTTCAACAAGGATTTGCAACTGGTCTATTGTTACAGGTATCTTCTCTTTTTCTTTTGAAAAAAAGAAAGAAATTGATCATTTTTTCACCGATTTATTTAAATGCTTTACGTCAGAGTAACATTCTTTATCGCTATAAATCTTCAACTCATGACAATGTCTTTATTCCTCTGCTTCTTTTCCACCTTTTTCTTCCCTTGGTTGAACTTGTTACCTCTCAATTTTTTAAAACTAACTCGAAAGCTGCATGTCGCAACAACTTGTAGATTGTCTGTACTTTGTAGTTTATGAATGCTTATAAGTTGTGAATTTAGGAGTCTAATACTTTTAAGTAAAATGATGTCTGCGTGATAAACATGAAAACACTATTTATATTTATTTTTATCTTAGAAATTGTATCTAAAACCCTAGTAAGGTAATGGCCAAATTTTATAAATATTAGCAGTATAAATTTTTATTTTTTCATATACATACCTGATGAATGCTGTTGTGCATTACGAGTTTGATGAAAAAGATTAAGGGTTTGAGCAAAAGAGAGACTTCTGTTAATAGAAATTAGAAAGACAAATTAATTTTCCAGTCAACGTACTATAAAATTTTTTTTAACACACTGAAACAAAGTCTAAAAAATTAAAGATGCGGGAAGAGAAGTTTGGTAAGTTCATTCAAGGAGAAATTATGGGCTTGTTCGATTTATGTTCTTAAAATAGTTTTGTCAAATAGAATTTTACTTGGTAGAATCAATTGCGATCTGTCTTTTGAGTGTTAAGATTCTTCCTCTATCTGCAGCCTAATGGCTATGATCATGGAACAGAAGCTAATGCAGATTTAATGCTTGCTGTATCAAGGGATCACATCCAGGTTATCTGAATTCATGCATTCTCAACTTCATTTCATTAGCTAATTTTTTAAGTTAAATATTCCTTTCCCCAAAAAAATTGGAGTTATACATTGGAATATGCTGGTGGAATCATGGAATGTCACAGTTCCTGAAGACAAAGCTGAAAGGGGATCTTCATAATTCTATCTCATTAAGTATTTGGAGCTTTTGTTTGGCTAGATAATCAGGGAATATGCTTCTTTGTTGCATTTCCTTGTATCTGTAAATATCCTTGTATCATGATTCTTATACATAACAACATATTTAGACATTTTGTTATGGTATCAATGCCATAAGTTTCCTTTCAAAATTCTTGTGGCCTTCATTGCATTTTTGGGGACATCTTCTTACCACATATTATATAATTATTATACAATGGTACAAGTCAAGTGGCTACCTCTGGCTTATGACTCAAATTGTCAACTTCTTAATTTAAAGAAACAAGTAGAAATAAATTTATAAAACATTTAATAATAAAGCTAGGGTATCACGTTTCTTCTTTCTGGTTCATGGCCTTCCTTGTCATTGACGTTCCCATTTATCTCCGTGACCTTCATTGTTAATGGGCTCTATTTTTCTGGATTAGTTTGGCAATTGACTCAAGCACCCTAGAAACATTGACGATGCTCAGTTTCTGGTTGACCAGAACTCCACCATCAACCACATGTGCTACCATGTGCTTGCCTATGTTATTGATGTGCTAGCATATATTCCTCTATCATTGCAATACAATGAGACACAAATATCCATGCATTATTTACTGCTATGGCCTTTTTAACTAATTTGCTGAAAGAATAATTCTTCTCTTTTAAACAGATTGTCACCATCACTTGAGGTAGAACTCCTAGTGTTTGTCGCATTTTGTGCTCATTAGTTATGTGAGTGATGTGCTTTTGCATACATGTTCATCCACAATGCTTTTATGTTTCTCAGGTTGGGATGGCTGCAAACTTGAGAGATTATGTGCTAACCAATTCTGATGGAAAAGAGGTAGAGCTTGGTACATTTGTTTACTGAAGTTTGAACTTGTACTTTTTGTATCATATTTTATTTATCACCACGCATGGTTGGCAGGCAAACATTGAATATCAGTTGTAACCTACTACTATGAATTCTATATGCTTGGTATTTCCATATACACAGACCTTTATGTGTATGTCAACATAGCCAAACACATAAATATGTTTTCTTGGCAAACATTATATGCATGCTTTCATGTCTTAAGTCCCATTTTGGGAGTGTACCAGGAGATCATTGGTATATAAGTAGTAACATCTTCCCATGAGTCTAAAAGATAAGCTATAAACAGCAGTTTATCTTGGATGAGTGGTGCTAAACACAATGAAAGCTGACCTATCATCATTCCTACAAGACTTCAGATTCATCAGCATTGTGGGTCAGGGTTGGGCTCGTTTGTATCCTTTAATTCCTTGTTCCAGAGAGAAAAAGGTGTTAATGATACTAATAGGGTCAGGGTTGAGTCATTTGCATCCTTAATTCCCTGTTCCAGGGAGAAAAGGGTGTTAATGATACTAATAGCAGCATTTTGTACCTGCGACACTTTTGGAAACTGATCTATCCTGTAGTGACCTTGGAGCAATCTGGAGATTTGAGCAGATATTGTCATGCCTCTAGGCATGAAGACTGTAATTGAAAGATGCTCATAGTATATGAGTTCCGTGAACTGCAAAGACAACCTTTAGCTAGAAAGTAGGGTCAGGACACTAGATATAAGACGTTCTCTAATCAATGCATATGAGCCGTACTATGTGATATTTAGGGAGCACACCTATATTTGCTTGCAACTCTGACTGGTTTCTATACTGCATTCATTGAAAACACTTGGGCATCACATGTTTCTCACAGGGTGGTCAACATTTCTTTGGTCTTAAAAGTTTAGGCTGTCAAATTGTTTCTATTGTGGACATCATGATGAAAATAAGATAAGCATGATACCATTTGTGATCTCAGGTAAAAGGGTCAGAAGTGTTGCTACATGATGGGAAACCTGTTGCATATGCTTCATGCCCTGCAGAGACTGTAAGCTTCACTTTTAAATGCCTATGATTGTTTATTACTTTTCACAAAATATGCATTGTATTTGGAGCAGTTAGCAAAACTTTTAAATGATAACTGTATGATTGTCATCAATTTTAAGAAGGACAGGATAAAGAAGTTGGAACTGGAGAAAATTTAATTGCTTGTTTTGCAGGTTAACTATGTTTCTGCTCATGATAATGAAACCCTATTTGACATTGTGAGCTTGAAGGTATGCTAAGTACACACTACGTTCTATTCTTTTTCTTGTATTTTTTTTTCCGTAATCTGTGGTCTATTTCTGTCACTAATTTGCAGGCTTCAATGTCTATCTCTATAACTGAGAGATGCAGGATAAATCATTTGGCAACAAGTATTATAGCCCTCTCACAGGTTCAGGCAGTTCATTAATATCATATAGTATAAAAGTCTCAAGCTTTTACCTGTTTATTTTTTGTCCTGATATGGATTCTTATCTCTAGGTTGATAAACTCTGTCAAACATGCTTTGCTTTTCAAAGACTATGTTAGACAGCCCTCTCCTTTCTAACTTCCTTATAAATTAAATGCTAGAGTGGTGGGATCTTATAAGTTATTATTGACCTAATAGAATGGCTGGATTATTTTGTGTCCTGCTTGCAATCTTGTCAGCTACTAAAGCTCAACAGTAATCTGGCCTATTTGTTCAAGTTCTGCTTCATACCCATTGCCAAACTAATGATTACTTATAATGAATCAATTCTCGAATTCAAGATAAATCCAAAATAGGTGAACTTCTAAAAGAAAAGAACTCAAAGGGGTATTAAGGTTTGAAGTTTCAATTATTGGTAGATGACTGTGACTGCCATCGATGTATGAGTTTATACACATTTAATACTTTCATTCTATCTTCATAATGGTTAGAGCACATGAGCTTCAGAAGTTTGCAGCATCCTATTTCTGAGGAGTGACGGCTCCACATTTTGTACTTTCATCAATCAGCCTAACCGTTTGAACAAACCAGTTTGTGACTTGCTACCTTTTTCATTCATTGTGATGGCAACACTGGATATTAGGGAACTAAAATAACTTGTGAAGCATGGATATTTCAAGAAAGAGCTGTGTCCATGTTCAACCAATTTTAAACACCATCATGATGCGTGATATGATACTATGTGACACTTTAGAGACAGACACCTCAAATTTTATCATGTTACCGTATCTATGTTAATGCTAGTGTCCATGTTTCTTAACTTTCTTCTTATGTGTTGCTTGTGTAGTAAAGGATTAATAGTATGACAGCCGACTGTGGTTTTTTAAATTTAATTAGTTTAGTCGATTGGACCACTGAGCGATTGTGTACCAATTTTCGTCTATATATTACAAAAAACATTTATTTCTGGTACTCAGTCATTTATGTTTCATAGGGGATACCATTTTTTCATGCTGGCGATGAGATACTTCGCTCTAAATCACTTGATCGAGATTCATACAATTCTGGTGATTGGTTCAACAGGTGGATTCTACAAATTCTTAGTTTCTATAATCATAAAAACTTCTGTACAAGCTTGCGGATAATTTTGTTTTCATTGCCAAAAATAGTATTAGATCTGCTTAATTATAATATTGGAATAAATATAGCTGTTCAGATAATCATTTTCCTACTGTCTCCTTGGCAATATAATGTGTTTCCTTCTGCATCTATTATTAGCTTTCCTCCTACAATTTCAGGCTTGATTTCTCATACAATTCTAATAATTGGGGTGTTGGGCTTCCTCCACGAGAGAAAAATGAAAGGCACTGGCCACTGTAAGAATTTAAATACTTTATTGTTACCGATTAATGAATGTATATTTCTTAGTTAAGCATCCAGTTTTAAATGATACTATAAATTACCATATTCTGGTGATAAAATTCGTGATGTAAAAAATCTTATTGCTGATTTACCATTTGTGTTACATCTGTTGCTTCATTTAGTGATATTGTCCGTTCTTTGCTCAGAATGAAACCAAGATTGGCAGATCCATCTTTCAAGCCTCAGAAGAGTGAGATCCTTACCACTATAGAGAATTTTTTAAACCTGTTGCGTATAAGGTACTCTTCACCGCTTTTCCGTCTAAGGACAGCAAATGCTATCCAGGTGAGGAGGACATTTTAAATATCTTCCGATAGAATTAGTACTTTGATGAATCATGGAAACTGAATGCTCTGAAGTTTTAACTTGCTGAAGGCTTCACATATGAATTTTTCTGACACCACCAAGCATCATTACTTTCTTTCATTTTTATGGTCATGTTTCAATTCAGATTTATTGTCAGATTTGTTTGTGAACTATACATTTATTTGGAAAAGCTAAACTTCAGTTTACCAAGAATTTCTTTCCCGTGTAGGGTATATAAGCTGTCACCTTTTTCAAAGCCTAGTCCTGGCCTTGGATTTTGAAACTTCTTGGTATAAATAGTGTTACAACAATAAAGCTTTGAAACTCTATTTGACTTCGTTTAAACTTCAAGTCAAGCTATAGTATCTTGAATTCTTGATTGTTTAAAATCTCATATTTCTGTTGCTTGTCACTGTTGCTGTTATGTAATTTGACTGAATTTTTATGTGATGTAAATCATGTTTTGCTTCTTGTTTTCCCTTTTTCTAGTAGAGCAAACCTTAATGCATAAATCATGGTTTGCAGGAACGAGTACGATTTCACAATACTGGACCATCATGGGTTCGTGGGGTCATAGTGATGAGCATTGAGGATGGCCATGATGGATTTCCAGGCTTGTCACAACTTGATCCCATGTATGTACAAATTGATAGTAATTTTGTGTCTAATCCCAATAAGATTGTTCATATTCATTTCGTGGACAATGGTGTCACAGATATTCGTACATTGTGGTTGTTGTCAATGCAAGTCCAAATGAGGTATCATTTGTTAGCCCTTCCCTGCAATCAAGAAGTCTTCAATTGCATCCTATTCAGGTAAAACTGGAGAATTTAAATAATAAGGTGGAATGTTGTTAGACTGTATATGTTTTGGAAACCATTTTATGTTCAATGTAATGTTGATATTCATGACTTGTAAATTTCACTATGAGAGTAATTTTGTTATAAAAAGAAAAAAAAGCATTAGCTTCCTGCTTTTTGTTTATTATTCGTAGTTATAGAAATGAATGGTACTATTTACTGGTTGTGAAAAGTGCAATTTGCTGTAGATTTTACATTGTAGATTCATACGAGTGTTTGGTGCAAATGAATGATTTTTCCTCAATTCTACTTTGTACAATGTTGTAGGTAATGTCATGTGATGACATAGTGAAAAGGTCCAAGTACGAGGAATCATCTGGCCGATTTGTTGTGCCCCAAAGGACAACGGCTGTGTTTGTGGAGCCTCGCCAGGTATGAGTGGCTGACACTGCCAGATAGATATTGGATCATAATAACATTTGTAATAACTACGTGTGACTAATGATGGGGAATTATCCCACATTGAGTGCTTGTTTGGATAACTGTGGGATTGGAAGTCCCAAGAAACTCTTTTTGTGTAGTTATAATCACATTTGCAACGGTGAGAGGCTATTTGGACAAGCGTTTGAAAATAATGGTGTACTGGGATTTTACCGTGAAATTTTGCATAACTGAAATTTTCTTATTTCTCCATTGAGAGAATCACGTCGACAACTTATCATGCAAGACTTTAATACTCCTTGGACCAATTTTTCAAAACCCTAGAACAGACGGTGAACTACAAATATTATTGGGTCATGATTTTTATGACTTAACCAGTTAAAATGATAGTCGAACTAGTAATATAATAATTAAATAAAAATAATAATATATATATAGAAATAAATATTAAGTTATTAAAAAATTTAAAAATAAATTTAAGTATTTCAATTTCATAATTAACACACTTACATAGTAATCATATATGTCAAATTATTGAAAGTAATATATTAATAAGTAAACGTGATAACACCACATGGCCACATCATTATAAAATATCTACATAATACAATGCAATTTTTTATTATTGAGGATGACTTATCACTCATGAAACATTGGTTAATCTTGATTAAACCAAGTATAGGTTTCATTCTCTAATAATTTTTATAATTAATAATTTTAGTCAAAAAATTAAATTTAGGTTAAATTTTACTCAATTTACAACGGGTTCCCAACTCAATAGTGGGTTCAAGTGGGTCCAATCTCTTAAATGGTTTAAAGTTACAAAATGACTGCTAGTGTCCCGGGATGACAATTGAACATATTTTAGCGTCCATTCCGATCCAGCCATGGAAGTTGCACCACCACCATCCACTGGGTCACTATCAGCAGTAATTGTCATCGTTGCTATCCCCGCCATGGCTACCACGACGATGCACCTAAGGTTGCAGAAAATTTCCACTACAAAGGATCCTTGAGAGACATAACTTGATCCTTTAAACACCAACACCCTACACTGTTGAACCTTGTTATCAAAACCCCATGTGGCTCAACATCCATGGAATGATTGATGATTCCATCGTAGATTCAAAACTAGACTCCTCCCAGGTACTATCGTTAGCGTCACTGTTTATAACTTATAAATAATTGAACTTTCAATAACTTTCATATATGACATATTGATGATTGAATAAAAAATAATTACTGTAAACTAGGAATGGGTTTTTTTTTTTATATAAAAAAAAAACTAAGCTTGTGCTTTACTAGTAAGTAGCAAACTTAGGGACCTCTAAGCTTAAAATAGAATACTTGACCTAGGTTATAACAAATGAACATACTAAAACCAAGGGTAAATAGACCTTTAAAACCTATGCTAATTTTACCTAAATACCAATTTAAACAATCAAATATTAACATTCTCAAATAAAAAGTGAAGCACAAAAGTTTTAACACAAATCATACATCAACCAAAATATGATTTGAGTTAAAAATTAAGAGATGAGAGGCAAAGTTTGCTGTTACAATTAAGAACAAAGTTTGATTATCAAATCACTAATCCAATCTCCTTTTACAACAATGAATTCAAATGAATCATAACACAATCTCTCGCAAAGCTTAATTATAACTAAACCTAGTCATAAATCCACAAAAAAAAATTGCAGGATAAAGAGATAGGGGAAGAAGAATTTAGCCAAATCTCATGTGATGAAAAAGAGCTCCAATCTTGAAACTGGCTAGCTACTTGCCAATTAGTTCCTCATTGCATGATCTTCATCAAGCAATCTGCAAGAGAATTCGACCATGAGAGTGGAAGTGAGTGAAAAAATGGAAAAATGATGGAAGAGAAGAAAGTTTCAACGGAGATGTAAGGAAGTGAGATGGAGAAGAGAGAGCTTGTGAGAAGTGAGAAGGGACCAGATGAGATAAATGGAGTGGGAGAAAATTCTTTCTATTCCATAGAGAATAAAATCTAAAAACCTCAAATAAAAATCATCCAACTATAAATGTGGGTGCTTGCTAGGATATATGGAGTATTGTCTAGGTGAATAAAAATAAAATGCAAATAAAGTAGGAAGAGGGAAGAGTGATAAAATAAGAAAGGAGAAGAAATGAGAGAGGAAAATTGGATCTAGATCTAATATATTTAGCCAATCACAAAATAGCACCTATTAAAATAAAATCAAAAAATAAAAATCTATAAAAATAAATCCTAAAAACCATATAAATTTCACCCCATGCCATCAAAATTTAATCTCCACCATTGATTTTCAATAAAGCTTTGTCATCGATATGCAAAATAGATAACACTCGATACTTGTAATGAACTTCAGGCATCGAGCCCCTATTAATTATAAAAAAAGAAAAAGTTTCAAAAAGGGTGACAATTTCAATAATTGCTCAAACAATGATATGATAACTTGGGTTTTTATAAATACCAAATATCTCCAACTTTGCCAGGCAAACGTGACTATTATTTGTGAAAAGTGACTATTTTTCTTTGAGGAAACTTTAATCATAAACTCTTATGGGCTTGCCGTTAAAATGAAGAAAGCCCATTTGAAGCTGAACGGAGCAACTCGGCCCTACACTCCTTGCAAGATAGGCCCATTTTCAATCTTTAAAAGTTAACAGGAGTTGGAGTTAGGCCATCCTTTTTTTTTTTTACCAGAGGTAGGCCGTACTCGTATTTGGTAATTGGAAGAATAAAAGAGAACGGAAAAAAATTTAATGAAATAGATAAAAAAAGTTGTTAAATTCCTTTAGCTGGTAATTATAGAAGCACGACAATATTGGATCACTGTCATAATATTGTCAAAGCTCGTGCAAGTTTGCATAATGGTTGTAATATGCACAGTAAAAATCTACTTAAATGGATACCACCTCTAGCAGGGCTAATAAAGATAAATGTTGACGAGTTGGTGAGAGGAGATGGATTGATGGCGGGTTGCGGTGGAGTGGCTCGTAATGAGTTTGGAGAATGGGTGGGCGGGTTCCTGTTTAAGTTAGGAAGCTGTCCCACTCCCCCTCTTGATGCGGAAAGATGGGCCATTTTCGGTGCTGTAAAACTGGCTCACTTGTTGAACTTATTATCTTGCGTGATTGAAAGTGATTCTACGTCCTTCGTGAGCAAAATGCAGAACATAATCTTGGGTGCCTCAACCCAGTGCTGTATAATACGTAAGACTACAAGATTGCTGCATGGAACTAGGAATATACAATGCCAGCTTGTACCCCGCGAAGCAAACCAAAGTGCTAGTTGGATGGCCAAATTAAGTCATACATAATTCTGAATTTGGTTTTCTTTTTATTCGGGACCCACCTTCGGGTTTACATGAGTTTCTCTGAAAAAACTTACCAAAGACATGCCTCACTCCTTTCTCCTAATGTAATTTAGTTTTTTAGGCCTCATTTATCATCAAAAAATAAATTATAGAAGCACGTACAAGAAATGGAGAATCTAAAACCATTAGTTACAATGATTAGTCAATAAAAAAACTAAGCATAATCAAACAAATCGATCTCTAATGATTAGTTTTTAAGATTTGGATAATCTGATAAGCATGGGATTTGAGATCCTACAAACGGTGGCAGATTTGTTTAAGATCAACAGCACATGAACTCGATAATTAGAAACATCAAATTTTCATAATAAAATTCATTGGACTCAGGGAAACCTAATTTTCACCATTTTAAACCATATCGTGTCTGAATGACATGCTTTTCGTCACTGGATTAGAGAAATCAAAGTATTATAAGATTTCTTTTGTATGTAATTATCACCATTTTTTTATTATAAAAAATTATGTAAACATGTAAGCTAGTAAGTAGTAATAAATAATACAGTTCATTTCGAGTATTGTATAATTATTTATTATTTTATTTTTCTCCGCACATTTTATTTGGCATAGTGCTGAGGTTTTTTTTTTCTAATTTCTTCAATCGTTGTCCATGCATTTTTATAGGGTTTAAATATTGAAAAATTTTAAGTTATTACCTATCATGTGCAATTGTGCATTGTACAAGGAAGATATCTAGTCCTTTTTTTTTTTTTTGGTAAAGGTGCATTACACAGGGAACTTATAATTACACTTAAAATATTTTAAAGTCTTAAAATAAATAATAACATTCTTAAAAATAAATCTTATTTTATAAGTTTTATTTTTAAAGTTGTAATTATTTATTTTAAAATTTGAAAAATATTTTATTTATAAAAGATCATTTAGTCTCTCTCTTGTTCAAGGATAATTCATAAATTAAATTAGAAATAGTTATTAAAATGCTTTAATTTAACCAATCAAATCCACCTTTATTCTTTCACCCCTAACCATATGACCCCTTCTACTCTTTCTGAAAAGAAGCGACGCATGGTAGTTAGAGTTTTATTTTTAAGATTACAATATTTATTTAAAAAAATTTCAAGTATAATTATAAGATTAATAATTACATACTAATACAAATGAGTTAGCTTTGAATATGACAAGTCATCATTTTCCATTCTAATGGTGTTAAAAAGTAGAAAGTTTTTTACTCTATTTTAAAAGTTAAAGAATTATAATCAAACTTAATAAAATTAAAAAAATTAAAAATAAAATTATTTTCAAAAATTAAAGTACCAAAATACACTTTTACTGGAATTTTTTTTTGGGCAAAAGGAAGACATCTAGTTAACTAATTAAGAAGCGACGCTGTCTCGTTGAGTTGTGATCAAACAATAAAATTTTGAAGTTCAATCTTCTTGTGCAATTTTATTAAGATTTGATCAATTAAATCTTCATCAAATTTTTTATCAATTGAGATTATATATCATTTATCATTATAATCGATACATTATATCATTCTATTTTTACTAAATAAATTATATCATTTTACATTTATGCTAATACTTACATTGTAAAAATAATAACATATTGAAGTAAAGATTAATTGCTGTTTAATTCGATTTTTTAATTAGAATATTTTGAATTATTGAATGAGAAAAAAAACTTCATTAATATATAAAACCTCGCCAAACCCTCACTAATTTTCCTTTTCTTTTCAAAGTAGATACAGAAGTATTAATTTTTAAAAAAAATGAAATATCCATGTGTTGCACAAGGGAATTTTCTTAGTTTTATGCTAAATTCTAAAGAAATTACATTTACTTGTCTTAAAATATTAGTTTAAAAAATCCTAAAGTCTAAATATTAAAATATTGCTACCAAACTAATCTTGCACTTTAAGAAAATTTAATTTAAATATGTAAAAATTTAAAAAAAAAATTATTATTTGATAAAAATATCCACATCAATAATCAAATAGTAAAATAATAATATTTTCATTCAATTTTTAATGATATTTAATAATAATTTTAATTCTTAAAAATAATCATAAATGATTTTTAAGATCTTGCAACATCAAGATCTTTAGATTTTTAGATGACAAAGAAAATAAAAAAGAAGACCCATAAAAAGAGACGTTGGTGGATTTGCTATCGAGACTTGCTTTCAAAACTTTTCGTCTTTTAGGCATAAATGATCAATGGGAAGAAGGAAATGTGGTCCCAATTTCCAGCAAGGCTCAAAATCTGGCAACTGTACTTGGGAATCTTAGGACTCGTTTGCTTCATTTACAGTCTTCCATGTAAAGGTAGTAGTAGACTTCACATCACCTGAGTTTTGAACATTTGATTGGATAGTTCACATGTAATCCGGATTACTTAAGTAATCTTATAGAGGTGATCCAGATTAAATAATATTTTGCATGTGAAGGTCTTTATATAGGTATAGTGAGATGTAAAAGGACATTAATACCCTTATAAAAACAAATATTGACAAATTCACTTTTAGGGCTTAAGGCAATAAGGTCATTTCACTTTTATTCTTATTTTTTTAATATAAAAAATTAATATTATTACATCATTATTTATATCATACTAGACAAACTCATATGTAATCACTACCTCATCACATCACATTCCATCACATTATATTACATTACCCTCATGTAATTGAACCAAACGGGCCCTTAGTTAATTAGGAGTAGATGTGAGAATGCACTCCAACACTAGAAAGGCAAATAATTACAAGGTTGTAAGTGTATGTTTGGGATTGGATTGTAGAAGGTATGGTGAAGGTGGACTATCATTTGATGCTAGTGCTCATCATTGTGATGAGATCTCCATCTAGTTTCAATTTGAATGGTCCAAATTTAAAGTTTTTTATTTTTTCAAATGATAATATTCTTTTTTTAAAAAAAATTGACAATTATAAAATTATCATTATTTTACATCCCGCATTTAATAAAATAAAATATCTTTAAAATATAATAATAAACTTAAATTAAATCTGGATCGTCTATATAATCCTGATTTAAGATGAGCACTTTATCATTGTGATGAGTATTGCATGTGCTCTCGTTAAAAGTTCTATAATAACAAGAAGATTAGCTAGAAAATTTTGACGAAA
This sequence comes from Adenanthera pavonina, assembly GCA_026686845.1. Lineage (NCBI taxonomy): Eukaryota > Viridiplantae > Streptophyta > Magnoliopsida > Fabales > Fabaceae > Adenanthera > Adenanthera pavonina. Next base: position 41,415,223 of record JAIVEN010000001.1, on the reverse strand, counting down.
TTTGTTTCGTAGAAGGGTGATGAGGTTTGCAAGTCTCTAATGAAGAAACAAAGTCTTATAATGTTGATACAAAGGAGATTAAAAATTTTAAAGGGATAGTGACCTTACATGATGTACTTTTTTCTTCGTATTTGCACTTGGTTCTTTTTATGTTTTCACTTGTCTGAGGAAGTCTAAAATTTAACCTTCAATCTGTTAGATAATTTGGTAAACTAAGTGTGATATGAAGATATTCAAATCTCACATTGGACAGATTTTAAAGCACACTACACATGATAGTTTTAATGTCTAATATAATCTGGTTATAAGTTATAAATCGGCTTATAAATAGCAATGATATTGTAATAGAATAAATTTAATTTCCAACAGTTATAAATAATCACAAAATAGTTGCCCATTTATAATTTATGATAAAACATTTTCTTAAAACGATTTTGCTGCTCTCAAGAGGTGACTAGATTAGGAATATACATGTTATCAAAATAAAAAAAAAAAGATTAGGAATATATACACATGGAAATTCGTAATGCTTATTCACTTCCCGAAAACTCATCCTACTATGAAACCTCAACTAATTCAAAGATTTTGAAAGTTGATGTTTAGACATCTCAAAAAGTGATTGGGATAATTCTTAGGAGTGATTTGTCACAAACCTAGTAGCAAACAAAATGAGGGCAAATTTTACCTTAACAACAATGTGGTTTGCACACATTTTTAAGTACATATTTTATGTTATACATAGTAGTTTTCTAATGCCTTTTCCATATTTGATTTTTTTAATGAAATCCAACCAGGGGTCACTTTGTATATTTCTCAGAAAGTGTTTCTCAAGAAGTAGTTCATGTTTCATTTACTTGTTTAATTTTTCAATTCCTGAAAATTTTAAGTTATTTTTTAAGTAAATATGTTATGTTTTAGTACTAGAAATATAAGTGTCCATTTTATTAAAGAATTAAAGAAATAGATTAAATAGTCAAAAGTATTTTTGATAAAATACCATAAACTACTTGAGAAGTTGAACTTTTCAAGATTTTGTTCAAAAAGTTTACTTTCCAGATTAAACCCAACTTCTTAAAAAGTTTCATATTTTTTTTAAAACCAAGTAGTAGCTAATGATCTACTTCCCAAAAACTTTTACTTCATTCTTTCATGCCAATCAACCCCAAATTTGGATTTTACTTAGCACAAGGTTTTGATGTGACTATTTTTTTTATGCTCGAGGTCTAACTTGGGTCCTTAGGATAAACCAATTTGAGTATGGCCATTTTTTTAAATAAATATGAAGATGAAATCAATATATAAACTAAATGTAATGGAAAATATTTCTAGTTTTGATGGAGATGTTTAAAGGAAGGAAGGGGACAAGGAAGTATATGTAACAATATCTTCATCAAAAAAAGTATATGTAACAATATGATTGAACGTACATTAGACAAGGATTTTTATTTCTTTTAATAATTAGGGAAATGACATATAAGTACATTTGGGAGTAAAAAATTACAAAAAACATACTTCAAACTTGCAAAATTATCATAAGGTACCAAGGTATCTATATGAAATTATTTTTTGCCAGTGAAATGACTGTTTTGTCCTCCCTCCCTTTGTGCCAAAATTACTAATTAATTAAATATATTCATTTGCAAGTAATGTCTCGTGATTTGCAATGAACTTTAGTAAATTTACAACATATAACAATTGATTTGGTAACTGCAACTGAGACGATAGTTGACCATTAGAGAGGGGTCCCTCTGATGGTTGACCAAATTAGACACATTGATAGTAGAAGCTCTCAATGAGCTACTAATCTAGTCAACCACTGGAAGAATCATCCTCTGATGGTCGATTATCGCCTATTTGCACTTGATAATCAACAATTTTCAACTAACAATCAATAATTTACAATCGAAGCTCAGGGTTTTGTAACTGATTATAATACATTTGTAAATGACAATTTTATATTTGCAACTATCATATAGTGATTTACAACTGAACACAATATAACTTCAAAGGCAATATCATTCCAAAAAAAAAATCCACACACATTTACAATTAATACACATATATTTGTAACAGTTCTACCTCGATTTGCAATTGATATATATACATTTTCAACTGAAGAAAAAAATAATCTCACATATATTTGCAACTGATACATGTAAATTTATAATTGCTCTACCTAGATTTGCAACTAATCTACATACATTTCCATTTTGTGAAAATTGCAAACTCCAGATCTGCAATATTGCAAACCTAATAAACCGAAATAAAACAAAAAAGCAATAGTTTAGAAAAGAGAAGAACTCGCTGGAGAAAGTGAACATAGGGTATGGACAGCAAAAAGCAAAGAAGAAGAAGGTGGAAGAAGCAGTGATGGGAGAAGCACCATGTTAGTATATCTAGGCCCCGCAATTGTAGATCTGGGTTCTAAAACAGTGGATCTTGGCTTTGCAACGGTGGATCTTTGCTTTGTAGCAGTGGATCTCGATGGACCTGTGGGTTTGTGATGGTGACAGGAGACCAAAGAGATGGGGGATGGGAGACGAGGGAGAAACACCGATTTGCTTTGTTCTTCTCTGTACACCTCGACACTGTCAAGTCTTAGATTTGTGCCTCGTTTTGATCAAAGAGGAAGGCTCAGTTCTTATCGAAGAGGAAGGAGGAGGGACAACATTGTTCTGAGCAACAAAGGAAAGGAGGGATAGTGTTAGGAGAAAGGGGAAGGAGGAGGAAGCAGGAGAAGAGGAGAGGAAAGAGGAGAGAGAGGGAGAAAATGAGAGGGAGAAGGGAGGAAAGGGGAAAAAGAGGGAGGGATAAAATCATCTTTTCACTACATAACAATATTTACAAAAAGATACATTGGTATGTTTAGTAATTACGCAAGTTCATGGTATCTTTTTGGACATTTATCCCCAAAGGTACTTATCTGTCATTTTCCCTAATAATTATTTTTAAATTTGATATTTAGAAATTTGGGAAATAAAAATTAAGAAACTAAGTTTAAAGAAGAATTAAAACATGTAAAAAGTATTTGATTAAAAAAATGTAAAAAGTAAAATTGAAGTTTAATGGATAGTGCTAGATAGGTCAAATTGAATTCTGATGGATCCAATCAAGGTGACCCTGGTGTTAGAGGTTGTGGCAATATCATCCATGATAATAAAGGTAAGTAGGTTTATGGTTTTGCAAAAAAGGAAAAAAGTAAGATTATGAGAGTTGGGATAAAAGAAGATTGGGAATACAATTTACTTGGAAACTAGGGTATCATAAAGTTGTCCTGGAGATTGTGCTGCAGAGTTAGGGTTTGCTAATAGATTGTTGGAATGTATTTTAGAGTTGTTAAGAAGTGAGAATTAGTAGAGTTGATAGGGAGAGTAATGGTTGAGTAGATGCGTTGGCAAAAGAAAGCTTGGGGGAGGTGACTCCTAGGGTTTTGTCCATGTACTTGAGAGACAGTTTTGTGGGCAAAGGTACAACGGCTACGCTCTCTAGATGATTTGATTAGGACTATTCACTTTCACTTGATCACCTGGAATCTTTTGAAACCACTTTTCTTGCAAAGGCAGGAATGGAAATGCCTGAGAAAGCACTTTGTGAGAGAATCATGTGACGTAGTGAAAGATTTCCCATTGGGTTTTCTAGTTCCAACCCCTAGATTAATGATTGTATAATGTAAGCAATGTTATCAAAATTGAACTAGTTATAGGACAATTCAAACCACCAATTTAAAATTTAATGGTTTAACTGAGGTTGAACCGGGGTCAGACTGGCCATAATTAAATTAATATATTTTAAATGATATATACTTAAAAGATAAAAAATTAATAATTCAAAGCTGAAAAAGAAAGATTTAACTCTAAAGAAAGTGATATTAAAAAAAAAAAAAGACAACATGGACAAATAATGGCTAAGAAGGTACAACTACAAATTAATTGAATTTTCTTTCAAATCCATAATCATATAAGATTGAAGAACAACCAACAATTGAAGAACTAACAAAAAGAAAAAAAGCAAAATTGAAAAAGAAAATAGATAATTAAATTAATATATTTTAATTGATATTTATTTATATATATTACATAAAAACTACCAAAAAATAATAATGAGATGAAACATAAGCAAAGAAAATTAAAAATATTTAATAATAAATATTTAATTTTTCCTAAAATGAATATTTTAAGGGAGAATTGTGAAAAAAAGACCAAAAAATCAAAATATTTGGGAAATAGAATCAAAATTCACCCTATTTTTAAGATAGGATAGAATTTTTTCAAATGAGATTAAAAAAATTTCTAAGTTATGATAAAAAAATTTTTATTCAAAGTGAAAATAGAAAAATTTTCTATCATAACTTAGAAATTTTATAATCTTATTTGGAAAAATTTTATCCTGTCTTGGAAATAAGGTGAACTTTAGTCTCATTTCCCAAATATTTTGATTTTTTATCTTTTTTTTAACCAATTCTCACCTATTTTAAAACCTTGTAATAACTTTCATCTTTAAAAGTAATTATAATTTTCTAATAGATATCATTTTGGTAATCTTTAATATTTGTTCCCTTGCATGAATATAGTAGATGTAATTTTATCTTTCAACAACTTTTGTTTTTCTGAAATTTCCATTAACTTTGATTCTATTTTTCCAAAGCTATGTTGAAAACCGAAAAAAGATGACTATCATTCAAATTTCAAACCTTCACACTTCATTTGGAAATTAAAGAAATATTTTAATCAAAGCGTCTGGGTCTTCTTTGTTACTCTCTCATTACCCTTAAGATTCAACTTTATCTAGAGAACAAAAAAAAAAGATTCAACTTTATCTTTTCTGCTACTCTATGGCTAACTTAGGTTTCATATTTTGCCAACAATATCCTTCAACCATCATGTCCTTTCTGATCTAGTTTTCAGGTTTCTCCATTTTGATTTTTGTTTACAGTGATGATGATTGAGGAGGACTTAGACTATTACAATTGAAGAATATAGTCAAGCTTCGTCATTATTATCTCACGTCAAGATTTGAATCACTAATATGTATCTCTACTCCTCCTTTTGTTGAATCAAATGTTTTGCTGATTCCAAACTAACTGGAGCTTGGAAGGAAGAGATCAAAGGGATACAAAAAATCTCAAGTGAAGAAATCCAAGAAAAATGAGTTTAAGATTAGATGTAAGATTTCTTATTGTATTCACATAAGTAAAAGGCTTTGATCTTGTACACAAATATTTTAAAAATATGTTTTTACAATAACTCATGAAGTATATGAAAAATACCCACTATCAGATGAATTTTAAAGTGTTAAACTTGATATATTACTTTGAAAATTCGAATTTTGATATCTGAAATTCGAACTTTAGATTGAAAATATGTTAGTCTGAAAAGAGGTCCTTCTGATAGACGAATTTCATCTTTGAAAATTCGAATTTCAGGTAACACACAAACTATGAAAAATAAAAAATTTTCTGAAGATATGTCAAAGTTCATCTAAAAGTAAAGTTTGAAAAGAGTTCCAAGTCAATCCTCTGATAAACGAACTTTGATTTTGAAAATTTTGAATTTTGGAAAGATAGTTTATAAGTTTGTTCAAATGCTCTTATAACAGACGAACTTCAGTCTTCAGAAATTCGAACTTTGAATTAAGTCTAATAAGAGATCTCTTTGACAGACGAGCTTTGGTATTTGAACATTCGAATTTCGAAAAGAAGAACTTTTGTACCATATTGAGTTGCTTCTTGACAGACGAATTTTGAGTACCAAAATTCAAACTTCAAAGGCACTGTAGCAATATGGATCAACTATTCACACTTACCAGAAGTACTTTAAACTTGAAAATTCGTATGTTTCAATATAGAAACATTTGTCAAAAATGAAAATTCGAATTTTGCTTTAGAACAGATGAACTTTGAAGTTCAACATTAAAGTCTTTAGCTTACAGTCTCTGCGAAATTCATCTATTGACTCTCCAAAATTTGAACTTTGGATATAAGACGCATTAAATGGAGTTGGTGAATGGATAGTTTTACAGAGTAACCATTGGGTAACATTTCTAATGGTTAGATCTTGTCTCTAATGAATAGTTAAGACATAAATCTATAGATAGAACTTCATTTGAAGATGTGGAAAATGATTTTACATTGTATATACTGAAACTCTGCAAAATTCTTAAGTCAAAGTCTTTTGCCCTCACACACTTTATATCTTGTACTTCAACTTTCATATACACTCTAAATTAGAGAGTTCATTTGCTGAAATCAATCTTATCTTCATCTGGAAGAAAGATTTTCTTGTAAGAGAATTTCACAAGGAATTTGGAAAGCACTTATCTAGAGTGCAGAGAATGAGATTATAAGCTCTTGGAACAGAGCATCAAGCTGTATTGAGGCATTGCAAGAAGCCCACCGAATTCTTGCAAGATAGTGAAAAATCTCAAGTGATAGTTTGAGGATTGAACGTAGGTCAAGAGAAAGAGACCAAACCAAGATAAATATTTGTTTCTTTTCTTCCCTTATCTTGTTTTCCACTTGGATATATTTTATACTTTGTTTTACTGTCACTTTTGCTTTCACTGCTCTCTTACATTTTTGCAAAAAATTTTAATCTTCCCAGAAGCCAGTATATTTAACAACTGGTATCAGAACCCGGACTCTTAAGTAAAGGATCTAACAATCCGGGAAAATCAATGGCTGGCTTTGGAGAGAGTATTCTGCCGTAGGGAAACAACACAAATAGACCTCTTGGCTTCAATGGAGAACATTATAGATATTGGAAGATGAGAATGTAAATCTATCTCTAGTTCATTGATCTGGACATCTAGTCTGTTATCCAAAAGGGAGATTTTATCCCAATGAAGCTGCGAGATGATGGGAAATACAAGGAAAAGCCAGAAGACGAGTGGAATGAGGAAGATAAAAGAAGAGTCCTGCTAAACTTTAAGGTAAAACATTGTCTGGTCAGTGCATTAAACCAAGACGAATGCTATAGGGTGTCACAATGTTCCACAACCAAGGGTATATTGGATAGTTTAGAAATTGCTCACGAAGGAACCACTGGAGTAAGGGAGAACAAATTGAACTCCTGCATTTGTAAGTATGAAAGTTTTAGAATGGTAGAAGGTGAGAGTATTAAAGAGCTACAAAAGAGATTCATTCTCATTGTGAATCAACTGAAGAATTTTGGCAAGGAGTACACTCAGCCAGAGAAAGTCAGAAAAATCCTTAGCGCTCTTCTTCTAGAATGACAACCTAAAGGAATAGCAATAGAAGAAGCCAGAGGAGAGTAAATGGCTTCTGTCACAGCACTCTTTGGTAGTCTTGAAGAGTATGAGGGAAAAATGAAAGTTCTCAAGGAAGCAAGTCAAGATAGGAAGAAGAATGACCTTGGTTTAAAAGTTGCAGAAGAAAAGGAAAAGGAATTTGATGATGGTGAAGAACTAGATGAAGAGACTTTGGCTATGATGATCAGAAAAGTTGGAAGGTTCTATAATAAGAAGAGAAATAAATGATTCTTCAAGAAAGGAGTAGCTGGAGACAATAAGAAAGAAAGCAAAGAGTCTGTCATATGTCATGAATGCAAAAAGTAAGGGCACATGAAATGAGATTGTCCACAATTGAAGCAAAAGAAGGAAAAGAAAGCCGCTGACAAGGGCAAGAAGAAGAGGGCATACATCTCATCAATCTGGGGCAACAGCTCAGATGAAGAAGATAATGATGAGGAAGAAATTGTTAATATCTGCTTGATAGCACTTGCATATGAAGAGACTCTAAGCTCATCCAACAGTGATCATGAAAATGAGGTCTATGAATCTAAACCTTCATATTCTAAATTACTTGATGCATTTCATGATCTGCATGATGAGTTTATTAAAACTACCAAAGAACTAAAACATGCTAAGAAAAAGATTAGCAAGTTAGAATCTAATTGCAAAATCTCTGACACTGCATCTCTGCATAAAGCTGAATCTGCTTGCTGTTCATCATGGATTAAACTGAAACAGACTAATAAATATCTTTTGAAAAGCATGACTAGACTTACTAGGGGCAAAAATATGTTGTTTGCTTTAATGGGAAGTCAAAGAATTGCACAAAGAAAAGCTGGACTTGGCTATGATCCTTGTGCAGTTAAAGAAAAGAATAAAAAGAAAAATCAAAATTTGTATATGAGGCATTTTGTGCATGCTGATGGACATGAAAAGAAAAATCACACTTTAAAACTTATTGAATCCTATGTCCAACCAAAATATGTGAAACAAAAATATTATCTACATTACTTTCTTCTTGCATCACAATCTAGCAGTCTCTTTACCACCTGTCACTTCTGTAACAAGAAGGGACATGTTTCCAGTTCATGTCTAGTGAAGAAAAATGGACTTGACAGGAAGGTAGAATAGGTTCCAAAAGGTACATTTGTATGTAGGAAAAATGCCACTGATAGAAAAGGACCCAAGCAGATTTGAGTTGTTAAAAGGAAAATCTGAACCTTGTTTTGCAGATTTATCTTATAGTAAGAAAAAGTAACAAATGGTATATAGACAGTACTTGTTCAAGCCATATGACTGGTGATAAAGAGAAATTCATCACCCTTAGAGCTAAGAAAAGAGGAAAGGTGACTTTTGGAGGTGACCAACATGGCAGAATAGTTGGCATTGGTATTGTGGGCAAAAATCTAGAAACATCTATAAAAGATGTGTTGTTTGTAGTTGGACTCAACCACAACCTGCTGAGTATGAGTCAGACATGTGACAAAGAGAACTGGGTACTATTTGACTCAAAGTTCTGCTTGGTCATCCGAAAAAGTGATCATAAAGTAATCCTCAAGGCTCAAAGGGATGGTAACTGTTATGCCATTGATCTTGATGAACTTCCTTCCTTAGATTCTGTTTGTTTAATTAGTAAAGATAATGATAGTTGGTTGTGGCATAAAAGACTAGAACATGTTAACATGCACAAGCTATCAAAACTGATTAAGAATAATTTTGTCACTGGTTTACCGAAAATCTCTTTTGAAAAAGATAAAGAATGTGATGTATGCCTCAAAGGAAAATAAACCAAATCATTTTTCGAATCTAAAAATGTAATCACCACATCCAGACCACTGCAACTATTGCATATGGACTTGATAGGTCCATCTAGAGTAAAAAACATTAGTGGAAACCTATATGTACTTATGATTGTAGATTATTACTTTAGATTTACTTGGACTTTGTTTCTTTCTTCCAAAAGTGAAACATTTGATGCATTTGTAACCTTAACTAAGAAAGTGAAAAATGAGAAAGGTATTTCTATTGTGTCTATCAGGTCTGATCATGGAGGAGAATTTGAAAATTCAAGCTTTCTAGAGTACTGTGAAGAGCATGGAATTGATCACAACTTTTCAGCACCAAGGACTCCTCAGCAAAATGGAGTGGTGGAGAGGAAGAACGGAACAATTGGAGAAATGGCAAGAGCAATGTTGAGCGAAAAGGAGCTAACTCAAGTTTTCTAGGCTGATGCAGTAAACACAGTAAGCTATATCATTAATCAAGCCTACATCAGATCAATTTTGGGGAAGACACCTTATGAGCTGTACAAAGGAAGGAAGTTAAAGCTCTCACACTTACGTGTATTCGACTATAAATATTTCATCCACAACAATGAAAAGAAGAATTTGGGTAAGTTTGATGTCAAATCTAATGAAGGTATATTTTTGGGCTATTCTAGTAGGAGTAAAGCTTATAGAGTTTTCAACAAAAAGACTAGAAGTATAGAAGAATCTGTGCATATTGTGTTTATTGAGAATGAAATTGTTTCCAAGCATGTCTTTGATGAAGATGATATTATTTCCAACTTTAAGAACTTGAATCTTTCTGAAGAAGATAAAATTGAACCTCTAAAAATATCTGAATCTACTAACATAGAGGAAGATATTCAGGGGAAAGATCTTGAATTTGAACATAATAAGGAAATGTCTCAAGAACTCTCTAGAGCTTGAAAATATCAAAGGAATCATCTAGTTGATCAAGTGATTAAGGATATTTAAGAGAAAGTTAAAACCATAAGACAACTTAGGGATCAAATGAACAATTGTGCTTTATCTCCAAAATTGAACCTAAGTGTGTTGAAGAAGCCTTAACTGATAATACTGGTTACTTTATTTCTGATGATTGTTATTGATTCATCAAGTTTATTTCTGAAAACTCATTTAGTGCCAATAATAAGGTGGTCTTTAGGTCTAGACACTAAATCTCAAACTTGATTTCTTTCAAACTGATTTAGTTCATCTTGCATAGCTAGTAAGGTTAGTTGCCAAAGGATATAATCAAGAAGAAAGTATTGACTATGATGAAACTTTTACTCCAGTTGTAAGATTGGAAGCAATAAGAATCCTCTTGACCTATGCATGCATGAAAAATATAATGTTATATTAAATAAATGTAAAAAGTGCTTTTCTGAATGGATATATCATGAAAGAGGTTTATGTTGATCAACCTCAAGGCTTTGAGGACTCAACAAAACCAAACCATGTTTATAAACTGAAGAAAGCCCTTTTATGGCTTAAAACAAGCTCCTAGAGCATGGTATAAAAGGCTAGGTAATTTTCTATTTGGACAAGGATTCAATAGAGGAAAGTAGATACAACTCTGTTCACCAAGAAAGAAAATAAAGAATTACTTATTGTTCAAATTTATGTTGATGATTTTATATTTGGTGCTACTAATGAATCACTTTGCAAGAATTTCTCTAAGCTAATGCTAGGTGAATTCGAAATGTCAATGATGGGTAAGTTCAACTTCTTCCTTAGATTGCAAATTAAGCAATGTGATTATGACATCTTCCTCAATCAATCAAAATATCTAAAAGAGTTGCTGAAAAAGTTTGGTATGGAAAATGTCAAGTCAATGGGGACTCTTATGGTTACTGCAACAAAGTTTGATATGGATAAAGGAGGAAAGACCTTTGATATAACTCAATATAGGAGAATGATTGGCTTCTTACTATATCTAACAGCCAGTAGACTTGACATTATGTTTAGTGTCTGTATATGTGTAAGGCTCCAATCATGTCCCAAAGAATCCCATGCAACGGTTGTGAAAAGTATTTTCAGATATCTAATTGGAATATCACATATGAGACTTTGGTATCCAAAGGGCAATGGAGAGGAACTCATGGGATATACTGATGCTGACTTTTGCTGGATCCAAAAATTGACAGAAAAAGCACAAGTAGAACATGTCAGTTCCTTGGAGGATCCTTCGTTTCATGGTTCAGCAAGAAGCAGAACAGTGTGACTCTTTCCACTACAGAAGCTGAATATGTTGCAGCTGGCAGCTGTTATGCTCAAGTCCTTTGGATAAAGCAGCAACTTGAAAATCTTGAGATTGAGATGAAGGAAATACTAATAGTGTGTGATAATCAAAGTGCTATCAACATCATAAAGAATCCTGTCATGCATTCAAGGACAAAGCATATTGAAGTAAGGCATCACTTTATAAGGGATCATGTTCTAAAAGGAGATATCATATTGGAATACATCCCTACTGAAGATCAAGTTGATGATATTCTGACTAAGCCTCTTGCAGAAGATAGACATTGTAAAATCGGAAGGGAATTGAGTATGGTAAATCCCAATGAGCTATAAATAAGCCCTTATATACATCTATTTAAAGTTTCTGACATTGAATTAATACTAACTTTAGTATCGAAGCATGTTTGAGATAAGTTGCAGGTGCTCCACATGACTTTAAATGATAACAGATCTGTATAATGGAGCTAATCAGATGTGCACAATCAAAAGATGTTGAAGGAAGCTAAAGATTCGAACTTATAAACCATATCTATAAGTTTAGAAATTTGAAATTCACATTTTAAATTATTATTAGATGAATTTCCATGTTGAATCGTGTTTTTGAATGAATTAGCATACTCAACATTCGAATTTAGATACTCATAAGACAAATTTTAGTTGATGGCACACTGTAACGATACTTTTATAACCCTCGAAATTCGTCTGTTAGATAGTGGAAATTGGAATTTCATAAATAAAATGGGAATACTGACTCAGTTCAAAATGCTTATCATACAAATTTCCATATCTCAAAATTTGTATTTTAGAAACTCTTTTACAAAAATTTTGAAATTCGAATTTTTGAATCAAAATTCGTCTGTTGAAATTTGCTTTCATGATAAGTCTCTGTAAGATGGACTTTCATAGGTAAAATTCGTCTGTTCCTTGTTTTGCTCATATTTGGCTATTGTGTGAATCCGTGAAATTTGAACTTTGTTGAATCAAAGTTCATCTGTTTGTTTCTTAATCTCTGAACTAAGCTTATGACACACAAACTTCAAGATGAAAATTTGTCAGTCAGTAAGCCTTTCCTTGTGGGTTAACTTGTAACTGCTCGAAGTTTAAACTTTAACCTCTCAAAATTTGTCTGTTAAACAGTTACAATCGTTAAAACCAAAGATCTCCCTATGAACAGATGCAACCATATTCGTCTATTTCTAAAGTCTGTTCAAATTCTCTCTTTAATTTCCATTATCTCCATTCGTGAATCTTTATTTATTACTGATTAAACTTCTTTTCGCACTTTATAAACTCATTCCTAGCATCTTTCTGTATCATTCATCTACGAGAATGGCGAGAGTTAAAAATCCAGAAGTTGGAAAAGGAGAGTCACGGCCAAAGAGAGTTGTCAAATCCCAAAACACCTTCAAGGAGGGTGAAACTCAGAAAAGGAAGGGCGAATCTAGCAAGGGAACTTCTTCTAAGAAGCAGAAAACAACTCCTAAAGCATACTAGAAGAAATTTGCTCCTACTCCCTCGAAGAAACTTGAGCCTGCTGTTCCTTTTGCTCCTGTTGCTCCTGCCTGTTCTTCTTCCTCCTCTAGCACTGAGTTTGGAGAATACCAATTGACTATGCTGCCATTGTGGAGCAATGCTTATATTCTAGGAGAATATACTATCAAGTTTGTCAGCAAAAAGGTAATTAAGTCTCACTGTGTAAATATGGAAGAATTCCTCATTTCTAACAACTTTGATGCCGAGATATGGTTAATTAAATACAAGAATTTGTTAGAAATATTAGAAAGATATGATGATGAGGTTGTTAAAAACTAGTGTGCCTCCCTGAAGTATAATGGTAAGAAGGAAAAATAGGAAGTAAATCTAAGGTCTAGGACCATCTGACTAACAGATGAGACCTTCAATGAGGTACTAGATATTCCTAGGTGAGATGGATTGAAAATTGACATTTCTACCTCAAAATACACGAATGAAGATGAGGCTGTAGATGAGGAAAGAGGTCATTTCCTAAATTACAAAGAAAGCATTGTACTGAACACATTGTTCAAAAGAAAAGAAAACAGAACACCTCTGAGTTTGCTGAAGTCCACTGACCTCAGTGCCCAAGTCAGAATCCTATACTACATTATGTCTAGGATTATATTCAATAAAGGAGGCAGTTTCAATCTGATCACAAGGGCTGAAGCACATGTGATGACAGCACTCATGCGTGGCAAGCTGATCAATATGGGACATATCATCCTCCAACGCATGATCAAGGCAAGAGATTAGAGGAAAGATTCCACCCTACTATATGCCTCAATCATCTCCAAGATACTTCAGTATGCAAGGATTCAACACCTGGAGAAAGGAAACGGCAAGCCTACTGAAATCTTTAAAGAGGAAGAACTACAAAGGATGGGGATAGAAAAGAAGGATGGCAAATGGATTGGCAAGGGAGCTAGGAAGACAGAAGATCTTTCTTTGAAGAAGATGGCTCCGAACAACAAGAAGCAGGAACCTCTGGGGCTGCTCTACCTTCATAGTCCTCACCTTAACTCGTTCAGTCTGTATCTACTCCATCTCAACCTACTCAGACACCGGGGCTATCTACTCCTTCGGCCTGAGCTAAGCCAACCAAGATTACCAAGTTGTATGACAACCTATCTGCACTCATGCTGAGTATTAGGGATGAGCAAAGTGGCAAATTTGCTCATCTACAAGATTAGATTCATCAGTTGGCAAAGAATATGAAAGTGGTTGCTGATACTTATGAGGACATCAGGAGTGCCATTCCTTCCACATCAGCTCCACCTCAGCCAGGATTCTCTGAGCCTGTGAGGTCTCCTACTCCTGAACCTCTAAGTCCTTTTGTGCTAGCCTCCCCTGAACCAGATAATGATGTACATGCTACTGAGGTTGCTGGTACTTTGGACACATCACAGGCCTCCAACAATGAGGCAAGCCCTGGTCCACCCTTAAACTATGGCATAGAGGAAGAGGCTCCTCAAGAAGCAAGTTCCCTTGAGCCTATTGCTGAAGACACTTAGGATTCAATTCTTTCTATTCAAGAATCTAAGCAAGTGGAGAAACTGGTGGCAGCTATTTCTACCGCACTATTCATACAAGCTGCCCTGAATAAGGAGAAAAACATTGTACCTTACGTGGATCTTGCAGCTATTGCATATGATGCTATTGTGCAAGCTCAAAAACAAAGGCTTAATGAGATGTTCCCTCCTCCTGCTCCTCAACACTCATCTCCTCAATATGGCATGACCTTAGCACAAAGGGTCATATTTGCCAATCTTTAGAAGAAAGTTCATGAAATAATTGAAGATGCTGAGGATGATCAACCTGAAGATGATCTGCCTGTAACCTCTCCTCATGTTCCTCTTCCTAAAATTAATCCTGATCTACCTTTTGTCCCCGTGCCTCTTTGAGCAATTATTGTATCCCAGATACCTCCTCCTGCTATACATGTTCAAATTGCTGATGATGCCAAAAAGAGGGATAAGTCATCTGAGCAAACAGGGGAATCTGTTGCAAAACCATCTGGCAATACCTACAGCAAGAAGTCCAAGCCCAAGAAAAAGTGATTAGATCTTAGGATTGCTTGGTCTTCTTTTGTATCTCTTTTAAAATAAATGATATTCTTGCCTTTGAATTCTGTGTTTGCAATATCATATCTCTGTACTGAAACTTTGAATGAATCAATGAGATTCTCTATTTCGATCTATTGTACATGTTGCATTTATCTACAAATTTTAATGCATATGTTGATGGGGAACTCTTAGAAGTAAACACAAGTACTAATCCAGTTTGTAAGTTGTTTTACCATTATAAAAAATGGGGAGAATGTTGAATTAAGTGTTTTGATAATTTTAAACCAACTGGAGCTTGGAAGGAAGATATCAAAGGTGTACAAAAGATCTCAAGTAAAGAAATAAAAAAAAATGAGTTTAAGATTAGATGTAGGATTTCTTATTATATTCACATAAGTAAAATGCTTTGATCTTGTGCGCAAATGTTTTAAAAATATGTTTTCACAATAACTCATGAAGTATTTGAAAAATACCCACTATCAGATGAATTTTGAAGTGTTAAACTTGATATATTACTTTGAAAATTTGAATTTTGATATCTAAAATTCGAACTTCGGATTGAAAATATGTTAGTCTGAAAAGAGGTCCTTTTGATAGACGAATTTCATCTTTGAAAATTTGAATTTCGGGTAACACACAAACTATGAAAAATGAAAAATTTGTCTAAAGATATGTCAAAAGTCATCTGAAAGTAAAGTTTGAAAAGAGTTCCAAGTCAATCCTCTGACAGACGAACTTTGATTTTGAAAAATTTGAATTTTGGAAAGATAGTTTATAAGTTTGTTCAAATGCTCTTCTGATAGACGAACTTCAGTCTTCAGAAATTCGAACTTTGAATTAAGTCTGATAAGAGATCTCTCTGACAAACGAAATTTGGTATTTGAACATTCAAATTTTGAAAAGATGAACTTTTGTACCATATTGAGTTGCTCACTAACAGACGAATTTTGGGCACTAAAATTTGAACTTCGAAAGCACTATAGCAACATGGAACAATTGTTCACACTAATTAGAAGTACTTTAAACTTAAAAATTCATATATTCCAACATAGAAACATTTGTTAATAATGAAAATTCAAATTTTGCTTTAGAACAGACAAACTTAAAAGTTCAACATTAAAGTCTTTAGCTTACGGTCTCTGTAAAATTTGTCTGTTGACTCCCCCAAATTTGAACTTTGGATGTCAGACACATTAAATGTGGTTAGTGAACCGATAGTTTTACAGAGTAACCATTGAGTAATGTCTCTAACGGCTAAATCTTGTCTCTAACAAATAGTCAAAACATAAATCTATAAATATAACTTCATTTGAAGATGTGGGAAATGATTTTCATTGTATATACTGAAACTCTGTTAAATTCTTAAGTCAAAATCTTCTGCCCTCACATACTTCATATCTTGTACTTCAATTTTCATATACACTCTAAATTAGAAAGTTCATTTGCTGTAATCAATTTTATCTTCATCTCAAAGAAAGATTTTCTTGTGAGGGAATTTCACAGGGAATTTGGAAATCACTTATCTAGAGTGCAGAGAGTGAGATTATAAGCTCTTGGAACAGAGCATCAAGTTGTACTGAGGCATTGCAAGAAGCCCATCGAATTCTTGCAAGATAGTGAAAAATCTTAAGTGGTAGCTTGAGCACTAGACGTAAGTCAAGAGAAAGAGACTGAATCAGGATAAATATTTGTGTCATCTCTTCCCTTATCTTGTTTTTCACTTGGATATATTTTATACTCTGTTTTACTGTCACTTTTACTTTCACTGTTATCTTACACTTTTGTAGAAAATTTTAATCTTCCCTTCTTGAGAAACCAGCATATCTAACACTTTTTTCTCGTGTTTTTCATTCTTTAAGTTTTCTTCTTCTTTCATCTTTGTTATTCTTCAGCATTCTTCTTCCTCCACCATCTTCACCCATCCTTTGCTCTTGTTTTCTTTTAAGCAAAAATAGAAATAAGTTGTCTAAGCTGTGACCCAATCTGATTTTAACTATTTATATTGATGATTTATGACCAATTTGTCCAATTCATGGTCAGTTTACTTATTTTTCGGATCAGACTAAGTGCCAATTCTCTGTTCAACTAGTTGAACTGGTCAATCTGGTTCAATTTTTATAACATTAGATATAAGGATGGTTTTGTTTAGTTTAATTGTTTTTTTAATCTTAGGCCATTTCATGTAGAAAACTAGAAAGCAGAAAACATATGAGCCCATTATGTATGATTGGGGGTCTCATATTGGATTAAGTATGAATGATGTAGAGTAGTCCATGAATATATAATAATTTCTCCTTACAAAGATGCAATGCAGTTTGCTGATTAGCTTGCTAGTTTTGCTTTTTCTTTATCTATAAGATTTCATATTTTAAATACTTGTCCTGTTAATCTTTAAAAAAAAAACTACTGATTTTTTATTCCATGGAGATAACTATTTCATCCTTGACATGAGAGATTGGGCTTTAATAGAACCAACTATATCCAATTTTTTTATACAGAAAAAAGAAATGAAACCACCTATCTCCAAGTGGCAGGTAAAAGTGAATATAAGGAAGAGCCAACTATCTCCAGGTGGCAAAAGTGGCTATCACTTTTTATTTTGGTAAAAACAGTGGGTATTACTTTGAGGAGAAAACCAAACACTCTTTTGGGCTATCTCCAAGTAAGAAAGCCCATTTGAAACTCAAGGGAGCAACTCGGCCCTACACTGCTTGCAAAATAGGTCCCTTGTTCAATCTCTAAAAGTAAACAGTAGTTGGAGTTAGGCCATATTTAGTAATTGGAAGAAAAAAAGAGAATGAAAAATTAAAATAAAATTGATAAAAATTTAAGTTAAATTTCTTCTGTAGGTAAGTTATAGAAGCACGACACCATTAGTTATACAATGATTAATCAATCAAGAAATTAAGCATCATCAAATAAATGGATCTCTAATGATTAGTTTTTGAGATTAAGCATGGAATTTGGGATCGTAGAAACGGCGGCGGATTTGTTTAAGATCCACAGCACATGAACTCGACGATTAGAAATATCAAATTTTCATAATAAAATTCATTGGCCTTAGTGATATCTAATTATGACCAATTTAAAACATTACATGTCTCAATGGCATGCTTTTCATTAGGGTATTAGAGAAATCAATATACACACATATACATCAATATACTGCCTACGGTTTTTTTTTTTTACTGGTGGTTTAAGGTATGAATAGTGAGATTAAGAGATACAGTTAATATATTACTTTTTTAAAAAAAAATTTAATATGCCATTAAAAATAGATAAGTAAAAAAGAATAATTAACATTATTTTTTTAACTTTTCAAATAACATATGAGGATATAGTTAGAAAAATAATAATTAATATTTCTTTGAAATTTTAGGATGACAAATAAATGGAAACAAATTTAGTTAAAAAGAAGTCGATGAGTAACATATAAAATTTATGGGAACCCATATAAGCCCGTCACAAAGAATATGGTTCATTTTGAATTTTGTTATTTTTGTTTTTTTTTTTTTAAATTTTCCCACCCATTTTATTTGGCTGAGTGCAGTTTTTTTAAAAAATATTTTTCTATGTATTTTTAAAGAAAAAAGTAAGTACAATTTTTCAAAAGGTCTTAACTTTTAAGTTAGATCTCTTCTTATTGAATTGTGATTTAACAACAAGATTTTGAAGTTTGTCCAATGTTTTCAAGATTTGATCAATTAAAATTAAAACTAAAATGAAGATGTATCATTTATAATTTTTTTGGTTCAAATATATATCATTTTTTGTTGAGTAAATTATATTATTAATTATTTCACATATAAGCTAATACTTGCATTGTAAAAATATAATATATTGAGGTAACGTTTAATTACTTCTTGATTTGAATTTTTATTAAAATATTTTGAATTAGTGGATGATAAAAGAAAAAACTTCAATAATATATATATGTATATAAACATTGCCAAATTCTCACTATTCTTTCCTTTTCTTTTCAAAGTAGATACACAGGTATTAATTATTCTCAATCTAATTTATTCAGTGAACCGACCTAGTTGTCCAAAAAAGGGGCTAAATATATAAATAACCATATTAAAATGTTTAGATATTTATTTACTCTACATATTATAATGTAGAATATTCTGCAACTTAATATGAGAAAACATTTTCTTCTTGGATAATTTTAAAAACATCCCTTTCTAACTTAATATGATAAATTAATTATTAGTTCTTGCTGCCAATTTAGTAAGAAAAAATAAAATAAAAATAAGAAGCAATCACTCACAAATATAATACATGTTTTCTTCAAGCAACCCAGTGTTCTTGAAAATCATTAATGGAGAAATGAGCCATCTCTCACATCTCAAAATTAATTAATAATCAGAAAATTGAGTGACATGTTCCGGAAAGATGCACAAGTTAACTCATGCTCCAATTTCTCTTTCTGAACGTGAAAGGCTGTTAAATGCTCCTGAAGGTCCAAACAATATTAATAACTATTTTAAGGGTCTTCTTTTCGTTTCATACTACACTTTTCTTTTAAGGGTATGTTTTCTTAGGGGGAGGGAAGGAAATTGGAGAAAATTAAATTTTTTTTTTGTTTGATTAAAAAATTGGAGTGAATTTGGGGGAATTTAATTCCTTTCAATTTTCTTTCTCACTTTTTTATAAATTTTCTCAAAATTAAGATATTTTGGAAAGAATTGAGTAATTATAACTTAATCCCCTCTAATTTCCTATTGAATCAAATAAGATTTCATTAAAATCCGTTCAATCCCCCCTCTAATCTCACAAAATAAAAAAATTTTAAAATCTTTCCAATTCCTTTTTCTCCAATCCCCTTCATTAAAATTTCCTCATGTATCCTCCCCTCTAATCCCCTTATCAAACCAAAGAGATCCTAAAAAAAATATACAACTTGCTAGTATTTGTGTTCAATATTGTGGTTAGATTTAAGCATTGTTAGATTTAATTAAAAGATAATTTTTCCAACATTATTTTTTTCTATTCACAATATTTAAATCATTAACGGAATTGAATATCTTCCACTTGAAACCCAACCATTGATCGTGCTATACTTTTACTAAAGTATGAAAATATTTCAATAAACCCCCCATGTTATTATTTTTTATTAAATCATCTGATATCTAATAATCACTTTAAGCTTTAATTATTCTGGGTTGAATCAGGTAAAATCATAATAACAGCAAATCTCTCCAATAAATATCTAATGCAATTATATATTCGAAGTTCAAACTCAAAACTACTTAATAAGCTAACAAAAACTTGCACTGGTTGGTATAAACCTCCAAATTTTTCAATATTTTTTTGAGGTCCCCCTTGGAGCAGTAGCTAGCAAACTGACTCTATGTACTTGTCTACAGAATGCAATTAATCACTTGTAAATAAATAAATTAAAGTAATGTCATTTATACAATTACTTTTGTTTACCTAAAAGTACAAAATTTATTAATTGTGATAGTTAAGAATCTGATCGAAATTTCTTTTTTAGGGAAACAAATAATAGTAAAAAAATATATTATTTTAAGACTATAGGTTAAGTAAAAACAGAAACTCAATTCAAATAATTATGTCCAAAGATTTTTAATCCTTAGAAATAGGTTATTCAATTAAATGTTAGAAGATCTTCTGAGTTAACTATCAAAGAAGATTACTGATAAAAAGAGAATTAAAATCCTTATTACTCATAATAACGTCAAATTTTAATATGGATCATTTCATTTTAAGTCAACTCCTCTTGAAAAAACATATGATCTTACAAACAATGATTGATTTATATATAGAGTTGAATATTCTTGTTTTATGAATTTTGTGACTTGCTATAAAAAAATATTTTAAAAATATTTTTAATAGTATTTTACAGAGCGACCATTGAAAAATAAACTAACAAAAATATGTGAATCACAATCTCTGTTCTATATATATACATATGTATATATATATACATACACTACAGATTGAGAGAGGGAAGCACAAGAAGTGCATGCAATTGGGGGTAGCAGAAACATGGTCTCAGATTCGTTGCGTAATATGTATATATACTATTTAAATGAGTTAGATTTAATACAGACTGTTTAACTTTTGAAAATAAAAATAAAAGGTTAATAAAATTTGAATTATCCATATTTGATTTGAACAGTGTAAATTAAATAAAATATATATTGCATATTTTTAAGATGTATACGAAATCCATGCGTATAAAAAAAAAAAAGACAATACTAAATTGAAAAGAGCACCGCAGAGTCCGTGGCTCCAGGCTTGCACTCCCACTATCTCATGCACTATCCTTCGCCTCAAGTAATCTCTATTTTCATTATATACATATCCGAATTTACTATTGGATAATTTCTCTTCTCAGATAGACAATGTGATTAATTTATTTTTTTTAATAGTGTCATGATTTAATTTATTTAACTTAAATTGAGCTTATTTTACTGTTTCGTAGCATAATTTATTATAAAAAAAATACCGAATATACAAGACGCTCATTTCATAAGATTTATTATTTAAATAATATATATGAATATTATGGACAGCTATTTGGTAATACAAGGCAGTGACTTTTTCCTCTCCAAGACGTGTAAGTGTCTTGACCACAAGTATTATCTATCCCCACTCAATTAACATACAATTTTCTCCGTAAAATATATGGTAGGATTTGTATATTGCATGCAAGCAGTTTTACAACTTGTAAATAATGTGATTTTTTATAGATTTATTAGGAGTTTGGATCCTCCCAATTTAAATTATTCTCATATTTGTCTCAATTCCATTTTCCAGTCATTAGATAAACAATTAAAGGTTTAGATCAATCATGATTTCATTTTATGAAACTGAGTTTTAAAAAACATTCTTTTTAGTGATTGATTTAGTCTCACTGATACTCTTGGTCAATGACAAAAAACAAGTGAGAGAAAATCAGATTTAGAGAATCTAAGTTGATTTATTAGACATATAAATTAAGCTAAGATATCCCAATTTTCTTCCATTAATCAAATCACTTCCACTCAATTGAATTTCACAACCTTTGATTTATGTTATAAATTAAATTTTAAGTTTAACATTAACTTCAAAAATCTAATGTGACCAATATATGCGTAAATTAAATTCCTTTAAAATTAAGATAATAACATTAATATATTTTTAACCAACAAATGGATACTAAAATTCCCATATAATAAGACTTAAACGTTACTAAACTGACATTGAGATTTTTTTTTTTTAAAAAAATGTTAATGGTTTGAATGAAGTCACTCTCAAATATGTTGAGACTTAAATTAATTATGACAAAATTTTTAAATAAATAAAAAAATAAATAAGACCGAAAGATAAAAAAAGTAGAGATGATGAGATTGAATGATGCAGTAGTGAGTTGCAGAAATAGTATAAAGTAGAAGATGCCAAAGCCTTATAATTGTGGATTAGAGCTTGAAATTAGTGAGAGGATTTAGGGTTAAGAGTCAAGTTCTGTTGAAGCTAATTATAGAGTGAGGCAGTCATATATGTGTGTGACAATCTGTTAACCCTTCATCTCCACTCTAATTTTGGTCACTTCCTTCTAAATTAGTTTGCCTTTCTCTCCAATTAGATTCACTTCCTAAGCCTTGTTTGGCACTAGACATTTTTTTTCCCAATTTGATCAACAAATAAAATGTTTTTAGATGAAAGTATAATCGGTTTTTTTACCCTTAAAATTTGAATTTTTTTATAATAGAATTATATGCATAAATTAAATAAAGTCCAAGTTTAGTGCTTGAGAAAGAAACACTAATTTTTATTGGGTCCGCTAGATTTGATTTAGATCATTTAAATTTTACTTATTAATCAAAATCAATTTCTAGAAAAACATCAAGATTGTTCAAATTTAATTTGAATGATCCAAAATTTGAAAAAAAAAAAAAAGCATGACATTTATCTCATTAGATAATCACCAAATCTAGTGACAAATTAAAATAAGCACACTTATAAAATTTAAAAAAAAAAAAGGGAAAAAGAAGCGACCAAACAAGGAGTTTCTCTAGATCAGATTTGCTAAAATTTGGAATCACCAACTTAGCTAAATTTAAGCACTTTGGAAAGGAATGGATTGGAAATAGAGGAGTGATGCGCAGTAACTGTTGTATTGGGTGGTATTTGGCTCATGAATTGAATTAGTTAATTAATACACACACAAACACAACAAATCTATATATAACCCCAACCAACCTCCCCACTACTCTGCCTCCCCTGCTTCCTCATCCTCCTTCTTCTTCACCTCCCGGCCTCTCTTTCTCCCCCTGTTTCTCTGCCTTCCTCTGTTTCTCTCTGCTTTCTCAATCACCACCAGCCATGGAAGCACCAGAAGAAGTCTCTTTGGGGGCTAAAGACCAGACCCAGATCCTCAAAGGCAAAAGGACCAAAAGGGTAAGGCCACAATCTCCGATGCCCCTCTCCGCCATCGCTAAAAATGAAAATCAAGATCAAGGTGAAGATACCAAGAATTCCACAGCCACAACAACAACTTCTGCAGAATTTGAAGAAAATCGTCTCGTTATTGGAAATAATAATAACAACAATAGCAGCAGAAGCAGCACAGAGGAAGAGGAGGACATGGCCAATTGCTTGATCCTTCTGGCTCAAGGCCAATCTCGGGATTCTCCAAAGCTCGCCGAGGAAGACGGTAACACGATGATGATGATGAAGTCTAACAACAACAGCAATAATTATAATTATAACAGCAGTAGGAAATTCATGGAAGCAGCTGACATAGGAGCGAACAAAGCAGGTTTTTATGTCTATGAATGCAAGACTTGCAATAAAGCCTTCCCTTCTTTCCAAGCACTTGGAGGCCACAGAGCAAGCCACAAGAAGCCTAAGAGCTCACCTCTAATGGCCGCCATTACAGAGAAGAAGAAGGAGGAAGACTTTATTCTACACAGAAACAACAACAACAACAATAATACACTTTCTTTTCAGTTTCTGAATAGTGGGAGTAATGGAAATAAGAGTAAGGTTCATGAATGTTCTATTTGTGGGGCTGAGTTTGGTTCAGGTCAGGCTTTAGGTGGGCATATGAGAAGGCACAGGACACCCATTGGGACGACGATGACGGTGGCGACGGCGACCAATACAACGTCCTTGATGCTCAACAACAATCCTGTGGGGGGCTTGGAAGCAGATCAATATCACAATGAGGATCATCATCATCAACCCAGAAAGAGAAGGAACATTTTGTCTTTGGATTTAGATCTCAACCTTCCTGCCCCAGAAGATGATCAGACTGATTCATCATCGTTTGCCTTCAAACCTAAGCCGCCGCAGCAGCAGCAAGCAAGTCTGGTTTTTTCTTCTCCACCTGCTTTGGTGGATTGCCATTACTGATATAAAAAGCTTCATCTTTTCTTTCTTTCTTTTTTTTTTCCTTCATCAAATATTAGAATTCAGATTCGTTTCAACGTGATCAGGAAGCAGGATTTGGTACAAGTTAGAGAGATACAGTTTGTTTCTTTGTGATTCTTTCTATACAAAATTCTAAATTTACAAGATTCTTTTTTGTCAAAGGTGTTATCTTTTTCTTCCATGACGCATTCCCCAGTGTCCTATAAGTTGATACAAAGAGATATCATATCATTCCTTCTTTAATTACCAACCAGATAATCTACATATGTCACTCTTTCTATAGAAAAAGTTTCAAAATTTAAGCATATTCTCCAGTTTTGTCAGAAACTAAATCTTCTCTCAGATGCTATATATTCCATCCTATAACCAGCTAATTTACCATATTCTTCTAATTGTATAGCAAGTTCGTCAAACATCTGGTAATGTAAATGAGAGCCACTATATGCATATATGTGTGTGTATGCGCGCGCAAGTGAATTGAAGCTATATTTATTGCGTAAAAAATTTTTTATCTTTTCTCTGGAAAGTGTGAAAGAACACATGGAAAGTGCATGATGGGTATCTTTTTATTTTCATGGGGTTTTGGTTAGAGAATGTGATGTCTTATTACTACAGAGAGAGAGAGATAGTGTGTGTATGTGTTGGCTATTATTATGGCAAAAGTCATTGTTGAAGCTTCATTGTTTCCTCCACAAGAAAGTCTCTCTCTCTCTACTGTTACTGACACATGAATCTTATTGCTCTCTGCTTTTAACAGATTAAAATAAGGGAGTCATGGGACACTTTTGTGTTTGTCCTTGCAGTTGTGCCTGTGTTACTTAATTTTCCAGTCATTACACCTTTCTATGAAATCATCCACTAATTCATAATTCTGTAAGCCCTCTAATTGCTCCACTGGATTTACTGCTCATATAATAAACCCCATATATATATATATATAGAGGGAGAGAGAGAGAGAGAGAGAGAGAGAGAGAGAGCTCCATACACCATAACATACAAGTTATATCACAACAAATTTATGGATTTTTAGGTAAAGACAGCAATTCTTCAACTAAACGAAACTATTGAGTATTTTGACATTTACTACATGGGTTTCATCAATCTTGAATTTTGACCATGGGCAAGTTTGCATTACCTATGTTGGTCAATTGTTGTCAAATCTTATCTCATTGAATAATTATTATCAACTAATTCCCCGAACAATGAGCTAATTTTATAATTTATAGAAAGTAGCACTACTCATGAATCATCGACCATTTGACTTAATTTAGATTCATTTTGCAAAAACATGGACCCCGCGACTATAGTTTTTGTTTTAAATATGATACTCAAAATGATATAATGGTGATGAACATATGTTTGTATAGATCTATCTGCATGAAATGAGGTGCGTTGTACTTAATTCTGTTACATAACAAGTTATATATCTTCATAGAAAGCTATTGGATTTTATAAACATGAGGACCTGCCAAAATAATCTAGTTTTTCTTCTTTTTTATTCCGATGGAAAAAATGCTGGCATTTTTTTTTCACTTTTTCTGAGAAAAATCGTTGTCTCAATCCTAGATCCCCTGAATTAAAAGTTGTGTAAATTATAAATCTTCATATAAAAAAGGGGGATCAATGTATAGTCACCAATGTAAATCAGGGAAACAATCTGATCAAAATAAAGACTCAAACTAATTGCTGGTAAATATGTTTCATTTAAAAAAATACTATTTTTTTCTTAAAAAAAAAAAGTTATGTCAACAGAATGTCTTTGGAAAAACTACTAACATATTTGCAGAAGGTGACAGTGAAAAGAAGCAAATTGTGTCTGTATGAGTAAAGTGTGATTGCTAATAATTATTTTCAGTTTCTGTCACAGACCACAGTGAGGTTTTCCACAATGAGGTTGAGTTCAATGATTTTCAGCATAATTAAAATCTTGTGTGGTTGTGTGATTTAGATGTGAAAGCAGAGGAAATTATCACTATTATTAAAAGAAAATGACATCAAGTGCAATTATGATTGCAGTCCAACAAATATTGGAGATCAATCGATGCAAATATTATTTTTATAAAAAGATTTTTTATTATATCTATTATATTATTTACGTGTTTTCTTTATAATAGAATATATGAATAATTATATAATAATTATTTTAAATGTCCTTGATTAATCATTATTGTGGGAATAATGATGAATTAAGATTAATATGATTTTGATTAATGATCATGTGATAATTATAATTGAAGATACAAATCAAGATCATAGGCACATTGTTAGAGATCTAGGTGCTAGATCGACCTGCAATGAGATAGTTACATAGACCAAGTTATCAGCATCCCTCATATATATATTGTGTCATTTAGTTCCCAAACCTGAGATCTTTATAGATTCTTATGTCAGAAACATTGTGTTTTAATATAATCAAAAGTTACTCTTTAACCAGATGATAAAGTTAGTTATGTTTAGATACAGTGAGATCCATATTATAGATGCTAAGTGATCAGGATGAGATTTGTTCCTTTTAATACAAGAGAGATATATCTGAGCCCCATGATGAAATAAAACTGAAAAATGTATAACCGTGCTCAAATGAAAAATGAGTTTTCATTTATTTAGTCTGTCGAGCTTGGGATCATGAAAGAATGGTTAAACAATAGATATCGTATAACAAAAATGACATGACATGTACTATAATATGAGTTATATCGGATCACGAATCTTTATATAATTTAGCTAATCATAATGTTTTGCTAAAGACCTCTTATGACTTGTGGGCCGAAAGAAATTTTGAGCCCATTATCAACATTATGAGTCTATATAGTCACACACAAAAACGAATATAATGCAAACTAGAATGTCTCAATTCATTAAATCTAGAAAAATGTCCTCGTTTAATGTATCTATCTATTCTAAAGGTTTTCTCATTTTATGATATAATATTCTAAAAAATTTTTTATTTGAATTAAGAGAATAATATTCTAGAAGGTTTCCTAATTTAATTAGGAAGATATTATTTTATTAAATAATAATTGATCTCCCTTCTAAAAGGTTGTAGGAGAAATTAATATATATACATATATATATATATATTATGAATTTCGACATATATATGTGTGATATATATATATTTTATTATATTAAATAAGTATTATTTAAATTAAGTGAAGATAATGTTTGATTTAATTTAAATGAAAAATTTAAATTAAACAAATATTCGAACTAAGTTAAATAATATATTTGAATTAAATACAATTTAATTCAAAATATATATTTAGATTAATAAAGGAGATATATATCTCATTTAATTTAAATCATGTATTTAAATTACATGAAGATCATGTATGATTTAATTTAAATGTTAAATTAAACATATTTGTGGATTAGTTTAAATTATATATATTTAGATTATATATGATCTAATTTGAGTTATATATATTTAAATTAATAGATAAGTTAGGGGATAAATCAATTTAAATAAAGCATTTAAATTAATATCTGAATTAATTTAATTTAAACAACATTTAATTTAAATAATGTATTTAAATTAAATGTAGCTAGTTTGAAAATCAAGCTATTTTCCTCTATAAATACATAGGATTAGAAGTCTCCTCTCATGCTTCATTCCACTTGCTACTTTTCCTATCTTCTCGTGTTGTTCATGGAGGATAAGAATGTAATGATGTTCAAGGTTTGAGGTGCCAACCTTCACCTTATCTACTCAATAGAGAAAATATAAAGGTTGAATACGTTTCTTATCTTTCCATTTGTTTTAAGTAAAACCGATGGATTTTGTATGCCAAAATCCCAAAAATAAAAAAATCAGATTAAAAGGAAAAAAAACAAAAAATTACCATTGCAAATATCATAAACAGGAAAAAAAAAAATGAATAGTTGATTATCTAGAAAGTGTTTGGGAATATTTCACCGGAATCAAAAGGACGGGGGATCAAAGTATAATATAAACTATTACTCTGATCACTGTACAATAAAAAAAGAAAAAACTAATCCTTTAAAGATAACTCTCTTTTTAATTTAATGTTTTAAGGGTATTTAAAAAAATGTAACAACATTTGAACTCGCTGGCGCAGAATGCAGCGTTCCACTGCTAAACAACATAGAAAAAGGCGACCATGATCATGGCAAGGATGGACCTGTTAATACAAGAAGGGGAAAGAATCAGATTACAACCATTGTATATAATATAACGTAACTAATTCTTGAATAAATGTCAAACATTTTAAATACCGTGTTATGCCTAAATCAGATGGTGCAGAATGTTGAAACAAGCCCATGAATATTTAGAAACATCAGCCCCATAACCATAGTTGTTGATAAATCTCAAATCTAAATCAAAATCAATCAAAATACAATTTATATATATATAGTCTATAGGAAGCCGCACTGTTCAGAATCTATGAACACAGTGTAACTCACTTCTCAAATTTCATACAATGTATGAGAAAATGTATCTAGTTCTTAGTAAGAGAAGAAGAGGAAACTGTTGAGATGCACTAACCACATAGGAGGATATTTTCTGGAGGAGGTTTCTGTTTTAGAGGATTAAGATCAGGATCATAGAGATTGACATAGAGCACTTGGCCTAAGTACCAATGTCTGAGTTTCTGTGATCTTAAATTCCACATTCCGGGGTTGTCAAGGTATGCATACACTGAACTCCATCCTTCCAGGAACACTTGCACGGTGGAGCGACCCACAGGATCATAAAGGTTGTATGTTGATCTTGATTCTGGACTCCATTCTCCATTAAAACTCATTAAATATCAGTTTCTTTAAAGATTTTCTCATCTTCTAGTTTCATTATGTTATATCAGAATACAAAGGAAGAACAGATATAGCAGCTGATAACTAACTTCAGTGAACCTGTTTATGAACACTCACCCAACAACAAAGAAGTTGAAGCCATCCAAATGTCAAGAATCTATGGTCTCTAAGTCATTCTTAACACAATCTCCGACCATCCTTTATGCAATCCACTCACAACAACAACTCCACGAACAGTGTAATCATACGTGGAATTTGTACAAAATTCATCTAGATCATATACTCCACTTCCATTCCTTAAGTGTTCAGCTAGCTTTGGCGGTGTATTTGGGGTCAGGCAAGACACATTGTTCACTGTGTAGCGCAAAGAGCCTTGGATCTTAGGTTTCGATCCCCAGAACAAAAGTCTGAGATATAATCACATTTGATACATTCAAGGTTCCTTGAGGATTAGGTCTTGCTGTTCCTGTGGTTAGGTTTCACCTTCAATGCACTACAGACACACAACATAAATTTTAGCTTAATCAAGAACTAAAAACTGGTGAAAGTTCTCATGATGTCTCAAAATATGTTAGAAGCATTGCTGTTACAGATGTTATATAGTCACATATATGTACTTTTACCCTAAAGATTACAGAAACAGCCTAACAAGAAGAGATAATAAGAAGAGAAATTTCAATGTACTGGCTGGTTTGATAAAGTCTATTGAGGAATTTTATTGGATATTTGCGCCACTTACTGTGTGATACATGTGCTTGAGAATTTTTTTAATTAGAGATATGTACTCTTTCTTCAGGTGTAACTACCTGATGGATTTAGCTTGTTTGACAGAAGACTGAGGATTAGAAGGGTCAGGACCCTTTGGAAGAGGCCCAGTAGCTGGGGCTGTGGAGTTGTCATAATGAAGCAATGCTATGCTGACACGATTGATCTTATCTGAGGCATTATGCAATTTGGAGAGACCACTATGTAGTAAGCAGAAGCAGTTTGGTGTGCAGTGACAAGAACAGAATAGGATTGGCCTACATGAACATCAGGTGAATCCAGCCCAATCTGAGTCACATAAGATCCTTCAGTGTCAACCAAAACCATCCGATGATTTTGAATCCTGAAGTTGAAGCTGAAGGTTGTCCGTACATTTGAAATCCAAAGCAGATATGTTTTTCCTGTGCCACACAAAAACACAGAGAAGTTACAGACCACAAGGCCTCTCACACACACACACAAAGGATTTTCAAAACCTTGTTTTCATCTTTTACCTAGTTTAACACTGAAGGACTCATAGAATTTTGAAAGCTTGTTCCTATATGTTTCGCTTCCATTTATTAGTATCCCTTCAGGAGTAGCATTTGGATAGGACCTAACATCCTGCATAAAGTTTTGTATCAGAACATTTGGATTAATGATTTGAGTTCTAAAATACTGTCTGGAAGAATAATACCGGATTGATGTGTTAGTGTTTCAAGGAGTTACCAACCTTGTAGCAATGCAGCCACTTTGAAACCGGTCACCAATGAGAAGATCAAATTCTGCTTCTGGTTTGTTTAGGGAAGGGAACTTTGATTACAGGACGATTGTTGACGGGTTGGGCCAAAACCTCCACGGCTGTAAGGCAATTGATGGAGGGCGAATAGGAGAAGGTGCCAATTTGGTCTTTGGTTTGGAAAACGTAAGTCCAGTTGGTACCAGGTTGAATGGGGCAATTTGTGCCTGAAACACAATCTTGCCATGAATTTAGCCTCTGTTAAATGATATTCCTATACAAGGAACAAAGTATTACGGATAAGTAAATGACATTCATATCAAATACAAAATTTATACTTCAAATGACCTCTTAACTTCATATATTTAGTCATGTTAAGAAGACAAAGGCCAACAAAAGTTGGACTAGTTGGTGAGTGCGTTGGTTCAAACCTTACTACCCTAATGTGAGGACCTTATTAGTAGTAATCTGTAAGTACCTCTATATATACTCTTTGAGCCGTGAGGCCAGTTTTAACTCTAAGAATCCAACTCACTTAAACTTTCTTCTATAAAAGAAACAAGAAGATGAAGAAGGAGAAGAGAGGAGTATACCATGTAAATAGCAAGGGTTTATCAAGAGGATTGAAAACATTGAGATGGATGACATCATTTGTTGTAGCATTTATAAGGGGACCAGGGAACATACCATTGATAGTTATAACCTGCAAAACACGCCATTTCTTTTCTTAATTAGCACAAGAGATTAAGCTGCAATATTATTTGAAGAGTAATATTTATGATATACCAAGTGAAGAGTAGTGTTTTTTTTTTTAACAGAACAAGTGAAGAGTAGTGGATCATCCAGATTGTTGAAGACATTGACATGGACAACATCATTGGTTGTTACATTAATAAGAGGACCAGGAGAAATCCCATTGATGGCAATAACCTGCCCAACAAAATAATGATTCCTCAATATAGTGATTAGGAAGCAGAACTGCAGCCAAAGAATCATAAGAAACTTTACAAGCATTAAGGTCGATGTTTTTTACAGGCTGCATCACTGTCACAGGTCAAAGGTCTGATGTTTGTGTCAAGGGTCACATGCCGTTCTAGAAAAACATAAGTGCCAGTAGACAGACTGCTGCAACTAATGTTCCATAGGTGAAGAGGCCCCTGTAATAGCCATTAAAGGCCATTGAATACCAAATTGAGTTGTTTCTTCCTGGAATGTCCCACAAGAAATTAGAAATGGGCAAAAACAATGACTGCTTTTATAACAGGGAACGTTCTGCATTGGTGAAACTTCCTAAGAAAGTAAGCAAACTAAAATTAAGAAACTTCATAGGACAAACTTTAGATCATGTGATGATACGGACATTGATTCTAACGTTTAAATCGTTAACATTATCTTATTATAAAATTTTTAGAATAAAAGAAGCTTTCTGGCTACAGCACTTATGAGGGAAAGAATGCTGCTTTCTGTATTGGTTAATATTATTTGAACGTACGAGTTAACAGAGACGTTCCACTTAAGAAACAAATCAGCACCATTAGTTACTTTCTCAAAGCACATAAACACTAAAAAAGCAAGTCTGATAAACCCCATTGAAGCCATTCAAGTTCTGATTGTGGTACTTAATGTTGCAGTGTAGAAGACAAATTTATAAACCTTTTTGAGTCTTCTGATAATACTTAGCTTTTTTGAGTCTTCTGATAATACTTAGCTCTTTCAACAACTTTGCGGCCTTTGCTGTCTTCCGTAGCTTGGATTTTTGTCGGAGTCATGTGGTTTGATTAAAAAAAAAATCTTGTCATCTTAAATTAATGTAATTGATGGATATTTATTATGAAAATTTACTCTAGTTTAGTAAATTAATTACATGAAATTGGTAGGTTTGCGTCCTAGGACTTTTGGGGAATTTTAGTTTACAGTTTACACCATTTCATTTATTTAAAATTCAATCCAAAATTGAACTTGTTAAAATTTGCGGTCCTTGATTTACGCATTTTAATTTCTCGGCCAAAAAAAAAAGATTTATGAATTTTAATTTAAATGATACTTTAAATTTGGGTGTGTTTATATTAAATAATTATAATTTAAAATGAGATATATGTTACAGTTTTTTTAATGACACATAAAGTTATTTTATTTACTTATGATTTTGGATAAATTATGAATTACGAATAGTATAAAATTATTAATATTTCAATATTTCACTAACAAACAAATTCTCAAATTATTTACGAACGGGACTAGAAAAGTATTAATTGTTAAGTTTAATGTTTATTAAAAAATTCATAGTGATCCTTTGTTGAAGGTTTTGACCTCTAAGGCATTCTAAGCAAAATTTTAAAAATTGATGTGACATTTTCTTAACAAAAAAAAATGAAGACTATATACATATATGTAATCTCATACAACCTCTACTATTCATAAATTATAAACACTTCTCATTATAATTTACCAATTTTGAGCAACATGAACATTAGATCGAGCTTACTTAAAGCTTTGTCTTTTTTTTTTATTTCATCATTATTATTTTTTTTTATCTCTTCTCTTTAATATTTTTACTTTTTGTATTTGCAATTTGAATTTTGCCCATAAAATTTTGTTCAAATCAATACGTCATTTAGTAAAAAAAAAATATTTCATCATCATTATTATTTATTTCGCACACTGCACTAAAAAAAATGAGTTATAAGTAAGCTTCCAAGAGATTGTATTAATAAAATTTAGACAATGTTTTGGATTTGATCTATTCAAATAAATATATAAAAAATATAAATATAGATAGAATGATCCACATTATCTCCACGCTAATGAGTAGGTTTTACTTCTATCTATATTTCTCTTTTTACTTAAGGATTGAATATCCGTTGTTTTATTATGAGTCAAAAGAGGGATTGCATCACAGTCCAAATTCAATCTTGACTGTTATTTGATTAATTAAAGTCAATCTCAACTCTTCCCACATTAATTAATGCTAGAATTTCATGTAAAGAGAGTATGCATTTTGTTTGACTTAGGAATGGGGGAAAAACATAGGCTATCTTCCATACATAAATAAAATTAAAGATTTCTAAGGATAATATCAATCTTGCATTGATACATAAACATCTTAAGTTTTTCTTTTTTATTTTTCATAGAAACAATATAAGTTGAATAGATTGAATTTGAAGAGAAAACATCCTCAAAACCACTTGAGGCTAGTTCAATTGTAAAAGTGAGATGAAAAATTAGTAGAGGTCAAGGTTCGAACCAACCAAAAAAAAAGTGAGAGAGAAAGCACTTAATCATTGTCCCTTAGAAGAGATATTGTGATATTGTCAACCTTAAATAACAATTAGAACTTGAGTGGTTAGAATAATTGGTGTTTTATACTTTTTTGAAAAAAAGTAAATATTGACAAGAATTCAGAACACCACCCAAATAAAATGAAAAATAAAATTAATGTATCTGAGTCTCCAATCTACTTAGCAAAGGTTGAAGCCTCACAATGCTTAAATTGCTAACCAATTTAGAGGAAGCACGGCAGTGATCATGGCAACAAGAGACCTATCAGTACAGAGAAAACAAGAACAATACATATTAGATTGTAAGCTCTGGAAGTAATATAAATGATACTTGAAAAGATCTTTAAATTAGGTTAAAATACCATGTTATATGTGGATTAGTACATGCCCTAGAATTAGAGGCTGATGGTGCAGGTGACACTGGAGGATTTGGAGTAGGTGGCCCTGAGGGAGAAGGGCTTGGTGCTGCAGGTTGATACTTGCCTGTTACATCAAGAGAGTTTGAGTCTTCATCATTATTCAAACCTCATTATACCCTTATTACATGGGCTAGCTCAAAGTAATAATCTTAAGTTTAACTTTAGTTATGTAAAATTATCAGAATATTTTTTTTTTGTTATTTAACACTGATATTTGCTCCTAATTATACCATTTCTAACAAACAATGAAAAGTAACAATAACAACAATATTAGCCTTATCCCACTAAATAATGAAAAGTAAAAACAAAAAAAAAGAACATGAACTGACCACATAAGAGGAGATTCTCTGGTGGTGGATTCTCTTTGCTAGGGTTGGGATCAGGATCATAGACCCTCACATAGAGCTCTTGGCCTAAGTACCAATTTCTCAGTTTCTGTGATCTCAAGTTCCACATTCCAGGGTTGTCTAGATATACATACACAGCACTCCATCCTCTGGGGAACACTTGTACAGTGGAACGAGCCACAGGATCATAAAGGTTGTAAGTTGATCTTGATTCTGGACTCCATTTTCCATCTCCATACCTAAACATAAACATTAAGTTCCAGTTTAATAAGCATTATTCATCTTCTAGTTTCATAGTGATAGAGCAGATGATCTATACTTACCCAACAACAAAGAAGTTGAATCCATCCAAGTGCCAAGTATCTATGGTCTCCAACTCATTCTTGAACACAATCTCCAGCCACCCTTTATGCACCCCACTCGCTACGAAAACCCCACGAACAGCTTTATCATTTGAAGAATTTGTAGGATACTCATCAAGATCATACACTCCAGTTCCATTGCTGAAGTGATCAGCAAGCTTTAGTGGTGTATCTGGGGTCAAGTACGACACATTGTTGGCAGCATAGAACAAAGAGCCATTGATGTCAGATGCCAATGACTTCAGAATGAAGGTCTGAGATACTGTCACATTTGTCACATTGAATCTTCCTTGGGGGTTAGGCCTTGCAGCTCCTGTGGTTAGGTTCCACCTTCAAGACAAAACAGACCCACAACGTAAATTTTAACATGATCATGGACCTAAAATCAGTGGAAGTACTTAGAACTTCCCAAAACTGTCCGGAAGCATTGCTGTTACCATATTATATAGTATGAGGCATATTCTTACCTTGAAGGTTGCTGATATAGCCAAACAAACACAGATAGAGTGAACTACCGTATAGTTATGCGGTGAATGGATCATATTGGTTTCACAAGTAATTACATACCTAATGGACTTAGCTTGGTTGATTGAGAACTGAAGATCAAATGGGTCAGGACCACTTGGTAGAGAACCATGAGCAGGAGTGGTTGAATTCTCATAGTGAAGCACAGCTGTGCCAATCAGATTGGTTATATCTGAGGCCTTATGCCATTTGGGAGAGGCCACTATGTAGTAATCGGCAACAATTTGGTTTGCTGTGACAAGAATAGAATAGGACTGCCCCACATGAACATCAAGAGAGTCCAATTCCATCTGACTCACGTATGATCCTTCAGTTTCAACCAGAACCATTTTGTGACTTTGAATCCTGAAGTTGAAGCTCCATTTTGTCCCCACATTTGATATCCTGAGCATATATGTTTTTCCTGTACCACATGAAAATAGAGCACAAGTTACTATTTATACCCCAAAAGATTATAGCAGAGTAGTTACTTACAGTGTTCTTGTTCATGTTTTCTACCTTGTGTAACATTGATGGACTCATTAGACATTGAAAGATTGCTCAAATATGGTGGTTTGCCATTTATTAACATCCAATTAGGGGTAGCATCCTCATTGGACCTAACATCCTGCATTAGATTATGTTTCAGAAAGTAAGGTAAACAAATAGGTTAATGAAAAAAAACTTGGTGGTATTCATGGAAAACGATTAAACGCAAGGATATGCTATTGGGATGGTTACTTTGTAGCTAGTTTGGTACCAGTCGCCAATCAGAAGATCAAATTCTGCCTCTGGTTTGGCAAAGGGAACTGCAATCACAGGGCGATTGTTGACTCGAATAGGGCCAAACCCTCCACCGGCTTTAAGGAAATTGATGGAAGGGAAGTAGGAGAAAGTGCCAATTTGGTCTTTGGTTTGGAAGACATAAGTCCAGTTGGTACCAGGTTGAATGGGACAGTTTGTGCCTGAAACCCCATCTTGCCATGAATTCAACCTCTGTTGAATGCCATTCCTACACCAAATAATTTGAATATTGCTTCCTCATGAACATATTCTGCTGTTTCAATGCATTACAATCAAAAGGAACTGAATTTATTGACACAGAGAAGCAGGGAGAAACAGAAAAGTATACCATGTAAAGAGTAAGGGTTCATCCAGATCATTGTAAACATTGACATGGATCATATCATTTGTTGTAGAGTTTATGAGAGGACCAGGGAACACGCCATTGATAGTTATAACCTGCAAAAAGCATATCATCATCATTATTCATATTAATCAGCACAAGAAATTAAGATACAACATATAAAGATAATAGACTAAAATCAACTAATCAGTACAGGTTGATCCGCGGACACCGGCTTGATACTTGAATCAATGGTAACGTGCCATTCAAGGAATAAATCAGCACTGTTGGCTACTGTCACAAACACTGTAACTAGCAGCATAACACCACATCTCAAAAGCTCCATTGAAGCCATTGATCACCTTCTAAGATTTTACTATGTTAAGGTTCTACACGGCTACATATATCTATATATATATATAGATATAGGTTTGAGGGAGAGAAAAAGAGAAAGAAAGAGCGAGAAATTGAGGTGGTAATTTGAGGTGCAAGTAGTACAAAAGCCGGCCATAGTCTCGGACTTGAAATTTGTTTGCTTGTAATTTTCCCGTTAGATGTTTTCTGAATTTTTTTTTTGGTGTTGATGTGGATACAGCTTGTTTGGTATTTGGTCTGAAGTAGGAAGTCCAATTTTCTCGGTGAATTGTTATCAAAGAAATGATTCTCGACGGATTTTAGTATTCTGGTATCTTGTAATTTGTGATTTGAATTCCCGTTTCTTTTACTAGCATTTAGTTATTCATGCATTATTTAAAAAAATTAAAAAAGAATTGATTAAATTGAATTTAAACCCTGAAAATCAGAAATTCAGAAAACAAATAATTTAATGTAATTAATGTAGACAAAAATCCAATCAAATCAATCCATGGATTCAATTGACTCTCAAATATTAAAATTCAATTATTTATTAATAAATAAATTTTAGAAATTAATAAAATTGAGTTCTCGGTCTTAAGTAATTTAAATTGAAGCATTCATTGCAAACCTTAAAATTTATATTAAGCGATTCTTTCCTGAATCGCAAAAATCATTATGAATTGAGCACATGTTTTAAATAAAAATTTTGGGAAGATATTAGAATTTATTATCACCATATACAATTTGCATTAATTCCTGACGATATTCAACCGAGAATGAGCTATGGAATGTAGCATTAAATGAGATCCAGAATTTCAGAATGAAATCAAAGATCAAAGGATTATAGACGAACAGGCTATCTGTGAAAGATTTTGTTGTTGATTTAAAATGAGATGAAAAAAAAAATCTCATGAATATTTGCAATAATGTGATTTCTTTTCTTGCAATGATTTTTGTCAAAAGGAAATAACCAAATTTTTTATTTTTTGTAAAACAAAGTTAATGTAAATTGCGTATTGGGTACAGTAGATTTAGGGCAAGTTTTCGTGATTTAAAATTTATAAATTATCTATCAATAAAACAAAGTTCTCATATTCTTGTTAAAATATCGGTCAGTTCCTTACCAACTAAACAAACAAGAACAAAAGTTTTTTTTTTATAGCAATAACAAAAGTTTTATTTGTAAGTTGCTATAGGCATTTTTATCCATACTTGTGATTTATTTTATTATTTGTACTATAAATTTTTAAATATTTAATTCTTAGTTTTTCTACTAATGAATTTAATAATTAATTATACGTGCATCTCATACCTGCATCCAATTTTAAAAATTATCACTTCTTACAATATTGTATTGTAATGTTTATGATACGTATAATTGTGATAAGCTAATTGGAATTATTTAATAACTTTTAGGGTGTGTTTGGTTTGAAATTTTTTAAAGGGAGAGAAGGGAATTAGAGGGGATTAAATCTCATTTCCTTATTTTGCTGTAAAAATTGGAGAGAATTAGAGGAAATTTAATCTCCTCCCCACCCCTCTATAAATTTTCCCCCAAATTGGAAAGGTAAATTTTCCCCCAAATTGGAAGGGAGGGAGTATTTATTACTCAATCCCCTCCAATTCCCTCTAATCACTTCCTGAATCAAATAAGATTTCATTAAAATCCTTTTAATCCCATCAAATAAGAAAATTTTAAAATCTCTCCAATCTCTTTTCCTCCAATTCCATTCATTAAAATTCCTCTAATCCCCAAATAAACCCTAAATTTAATTTGTATTATGCACAATCACGTATTCACTCTCTAGTAGGTGATAATTCAAGTATAAGAATATGTGCAAATATTCCCTTAATAACGATATTTTCTAT
The DNA here is from genome assembly GCA_026686845.1 of Adenanthera pavonina. NCBI lineage: Eukaryota > Viridiplantae > Streptophyta > Magnoliopsida > Fabales > Fabaceae > Adenanthera > Adenanthera pavonina. Next base: position 41,376,470 of record JAIVEN010000001.1, on the reverse strand, counting down.
CAATTAAAATTATTGGCGGATTGCTGTCACAAACATCCCAACGTGCAAGTAATGGAATATAAATTTCTTTATTAAATCATCATTTCTTTAAATAAAACTGTTAGGCATCAACTTTGACAACAAGATTTGTATTTAGCACATTTAAAAATATCCAGGGTATTTAAATTTTATTTGATTGATATGAAAGCTTAATTTATTTGAAAGATGTTTGTAACGATTTTCAATGTCACACATACGGAAGAAAATTAGATGATTTCATTCTTACTGGAGCAGGGACATCAGTTGTGGTTCAATTTAAAAAATAAGAAATCAAAAAACAAAAATTGATGAAATAAATTTAGTCGTAATATATATATATATTGATAAACAAAAGGACAAGGATTACAAAATAAAGCTAAGGGAAAGTTACAAACCCAGAGAATAGAAAACTCAAGCTGCTCCATTTTGATATCCATAATGAAAGGTTCTAAAATAGGATCAGCTCCTTTCGTCATTAATCCTATATTTGGTTCAAGTGAGAAAAAGGGAGGGATGAATTTTAATGAAGGAAAAAGATGAAATTTTAATCTTATTTCATATGGAAGGAAGATGAGATATTTTAATGGAGAAATTTTAATGTTAAATTATTTAGTTTTAGAGAAAAGGGAAAAGAAAATAATTATAATTGAACAATTATTTAAGTTAATTTTTCCTCTTTTTTTTTTCCTTCTATTTTTTTTTCTCTTATATGAATTAATAATTACATATTATTTTTTGCCACTATCATTAATATTTTTTTGTCACTATAATCTTCACATGGTGTGGTAGTAAAGGAGAAAATATTTGCTTCAAAATAAGGGCTACGTCAATAAAGAAAAGGAAGTATGAATATAGAAATATTCAAGTGCAATTTGATTAGAATAAGATAAAATGATATATTTTTCTCTTCAAAATTAATATATAATATAAAATAGGATGTAATCGCTCTATCTACAGAATAAAAGAAAGCATAATAGTTTGAATAAGACATGTACAGCCAGCATAGCATCAGCCTCAACCATTAAGACATGTACACCCAGCAACATGAAGACCAATAATAATGGCTAAAGATTCAGCTTCCAACACGGAACGGTGACCAAGGAATTTGTAAAATCCACGAACCCAGTTGCCATGTTCATTCCTTATTAAGCCACCCCAGCCAGCTCTCTTTTCGTTGGAATACACAGAACCATCACAATTCAACTTCATCCATCCATGTTGAGGTTTTGTCCCGGCAACTAATAAAGTATTAGAACCCAGACAGCCTCCTTCCATACAGGATTCCAAGGCCAATTAAAACCTGGTTGAAAGATATTTTCATTCCTCCAACTCCATAGTTGCCAATCCCCAAGTACGAATAAACTAGTCGTAAAATGTTTTTCTCAACAAAATGTTTTCTAATCTTTCAAATAATTTGCATCCTGCATTGCAGAAAAATGGTCCTATTTGAAAATTGAACATATTGTTGTTTGAGATGACCTTAAAAATAGTAATACATTGATCAATAGAATCCAGTGATAATCTTTATTTATCAGATTATTCATCGCCCAAAATATATTCTTTATGTAAAATGAAAAAAATGTTAAAAAATTATTTATTGACACTGTAAATAAATAAGATTTTTTTTTTGCCAACATAAATTAATAAGATATTAGGAATAGTAAAAATAGTAAAAGTATATATATATATATACATATTTTCTACTGGGTTTGATCCTTATTTCTTGCTCCTTTCTTTCTACTCCTCTCCCAATCTCAGGATTTGCATGCATATCTTTGACCTAATAACCAGTAGGGGTGAGCATATGATCGGATGGGCCTGAGCAAACCGGACTGACCCAATTCAGATTAGATTCAAAATAATCATACCGGTCCAGGTTGCAGGTTGAGCCAATGGGCTCAACCAACATGGAGAAAATATGTAGAAAAGTGATAGAAAGTAACCACTAGTCTCCAACACGCAAAAGAATGATAGAAAGTAAAGGGATGTATACTTTAGACAACTGTTATAACTCGGCAAAGAAACTGAGTTTTTTCAAATTGGCTGCGCACAGCATCAACAAAGCTTTATTCAAAACCATTTTGCAGATTGAAAATCCTAATTTGCGAAATCAGATTGAAAGACATATTAGATGGGAATCTGCACCACTTACCCTACAACAAAGAATCCATGACCATCCAAGTGCCAGGAATCTGAGGCATCAAAGTTATTTTTGAAAACAAACTCAGTCATCCTTAGTATATCCCAGAGACCACAGAAATGTTGAATGAAGCATTAGCATTGACAGTGAGGAAAGGCATCAAGTCGGTAGAAGTGAGTTCCATTAACAAAGTAATCAGCAAGTTTCAGTGCTGTATCAATAGTGTGATAAGAAACATTATTGACAGCATAGCGTGGTAAGCCGCCGATTTCCTCTAAGGAACCTGGAAGTATGAATTTTTGTGAGAGTCACATTATTCACATTGAAAGTTCGTTGTGGACTAGGGGATGCAGCTCCGGCTATTAAATTCCACCTGCGCAGTAAATATGAAAGGACAGGACCATAAGGTTTCAAGCAACAAAATCAAGCCATTACTGATACGTTTGAAAGAAGCAACAGACAAACTTGGATATTTTCTCTTCATTTCACTATCATTTCATACTGAACACATGCAATGAGCTCTCAAATTTGAAGTTTAACATAGACAAGAATTAGGTTATTATAATTTTGATGGTAAAGTTTGTAATTGGAATATATAATGGAATGAAACCCAGTTGTGATATATGATGCTAGTTACTGCCTATGTTTACAAAGAAAATTAACAAACTTTCATTACCTGATAGACTTAGCTTGACTCATTGAAAATTCTACATCATCTGGATCTGGTCCACTGGTGGTGTCCCAGAAACTTTTGCATTAGAATTGGAGTAGTGAAGGACTACTTGACCAGCAAGGGAAGATGTAGAAGCAGTGATACCAGACAGTGTAAGAGTTGCCACAATGTAATAATCAGCTTCATTTTGATTCATTGTCACAAGAATAGATTAGGACTGGCCAATATGCACATCAAGAGAGTCCAGAGTGATCTGATTGCAATAAGACCCTTCTGTCTCAGCCACCACCATCTGATGGTTTTGAATCCTAAAGTTGAAACTCACAGTGTTCCCCACGTTTGATATTCTAAACCTGTTTGTCTTTTCCTGCTTAATCATTTTAGCGTACTATCTTTAGCTTAAAGTTAGAATTTAGAGAACTAAAATCGACAAGCAAGTGTCCAAGATAGATTCAACCCACATCATAGATTGTGTCTGCATCTTAGGTTCACCTGAAATTTGCAAAAGGAAAAATGGACCTTTCAGTTTTGATGCCAAAAGGCTTTTTTATTAAAAAAAAAAAGTATTTGGCATTAAAGGTTTGATTTTATCAGTTTCATCAAACCCAGTGGACTCGTTTTATCATACAAATAGATCATTTCAATCTGCATTATTATGTTCAAACCTTGAGTGACAGTGAAGGACTCAGAGGCTTTTGACAAGGGATGCCCATAAGGTCCTTTTCCATTCATCAAAATAACATCAGGATTTGCATAGAAGGCCACTTGATTGGTCCCCAACATGGACCTTATAATCTGTTGAAATCACATAAACAGCTGCGGTTAAAATTGGTCAGGTAAAAGTTTTTGCAAGAAAGACTGGACTTTGATACTAATGATTTGTGCCAGTCACCTTGTAATTGTCATAAAACCAATCACCAATAAGAAGATCAAATTCAGCCTCCAGCGTTGCACAAGGTGGAGGGACGACATCGAGATTGTTGATATGAATGGGTCTGAATCCTCCTGCAGCCATTTGAAAGTTGATGGAAGGATAGTAGAAGAAGCTGCCTATCTGATCCTTGGTCTGAAACACATAAGTCCAGTTAGTATCAGGTAAGATGGGGCAGTTTGTCCCAGAAACTCCATCGTTCCATGAGTTAAGCCTTTGTTGTATGCCATGCCAGCACCATTACCACAACCATTTTGTTTTCTTCGTTAATTCCATGAAATCATCGTTTATACTATGAAATATTATGGGAAAGATTCTATTGTAACATGTTTATTTGTGTTACGAATATTCTACGATAACTAATAATTGAGTTAGTTCTGATGTGGCAAGTGAGGATGTTAGTTATAGAGAGATCAGTTAAATTGATACATTCTACAAATAGTGCTCCCCGAGCCTGTTATTTTCTGTTAATGGAATAAGTCTCATCTCTCTCTCTCTCGGGTGCCAGTTTGGGAGTTTTAAGCAGAAAGAGAACGGATTGTTGAAGAGTAATATTTATGATAAACCAAGTGAAGAGTAGGTTTTTTTTTTAACAGAACAAGTGAAGAGTAGTGGATCATCCAGATTGTTGAAGGCATTGACATGGACAACATCATTGGTTGTTACATTAATAAGAGGGCCAGGAGAAATCCCATTGATGGCAATAACCTGCCCAACAAAATAATGATTCCTCAATATAGTGATTAGGAAGCAGAACTGCAGCCAAAGAATCATAAGAAACTTTACAAGCATTAAGGTTGATGTTTTTACAGGTTGCATCACTGTCACAGGTCAAAGGTCTGATGTTTGTGTCAAGGGTCACATGCCGTTCTAGAAAAACATAAGTGCCAGGAGACACAGCAACGAAGACTGCTGCAACTAATGTTCCCTAGGTGAAGAGGCCCCTGTAATAGCCATTAAAGGCCATTGAATACCAAATTGAGTTGTTTCTTCCTGGAATGTCCCACAAGAAATTAGAAATGGGCAAAAACAATGACTGTTTTTATAACAGGGAACGTTCTGCATTGGTGAAACTTCCTAAGGAAGTAAACAAACTAAAATTAAGAAACTTCATAGGACAAACTTTAGATCATGTGATGATACAGACATTGATTCTAACGTTTAAATCGTTAACATTATCTTATTATAAAATTTTTAGAATAAAAGAAGCTTTCTGGCTACAGCACTTATGAGGGTAAGAATGCTGCTTTCTGTATTGGTTTTTCCCTGATTGGGAGAAAGAATAAGATAATCCGATATTGATGACTTAGTCGTCTTATGTTGCAGACAAAAATGGCTTTTCTGTTGCAGTGTGATTGTGACGTTCAGTATTATTATTACACAATAAGGGACAAACTTAACGGATTCAACAACAATAACAACAACGTCAGCATCAAAGTTTGAAATAATGAGCTGGCCGAGAATTTTACAGACTACTCTTCCACCGCTCAAAACAAAGAACAAAGTAAATTATATAAAGAACAGAATACGAAGGAAGCTATCAAACAAGATCTCATGAATAATATATCAAAAGAGTTGATTTTTAATAGAATTCAATAACGTGGTGTAATCCATATCACCGACATCATTTAATGAAATAAAACTTGATGCTGCTGTTGTGGCATTTATCCAATAACGAAGTATGTTTTCAAATGATAAGACCGTATATAATTTAATCAGTCATCTTAGAATAGACCAAACCAATCACTAAAGTAGAGTAAAAACTAAATTGAATCTTTTATATAGAAAGAGAATGAGAGACAAATATACATATATATGATTGTATATAAATTTCATATTCTGTCTTCATTCATTATCTCTTTCTTCTCTATGTCTCTCTAAATCCTCTATCTACATTCGCTTCTATAAATATAATCTGTGGCTTAAGCTATAAACATCATCACACCATATGAGAAATTCTCAATAAATAACAAGCATGAGTATCAATTTCTGGTGTTATACATACTGAGGTTCAAAAATTACAAACATACAAATACAAAATCATCACTCACCCCAAAGAGGAAACCAAAAAGAAAATACAAAACGCGTATTTCTGTGGCTTATCCTAACAAGCCAAATCTAAAACTGAACTTCACACATTTTAAATGGAGATGAGACATATTTACGAAACGTGTACTTGACATATTTCCAAATCTGAAGCACAAGTTATGATCACCCAACCAAATAGACTGGCTGAGTCCAAAAGATATTGACAGCATATAACTCATCTGGATAAGCTGCTTGAGAAATTTATGACAACAGGCTTGAATAAACATCAAAAGGGTATAACCTTCTGGACCATTTGATTGTGTAATATGATTAAAACATTTCCTACTGCTAGTAACAAAATCTGCTGAGATATAATAACTCTAGTATGGAATCTGTTGCATCTTCTTGTTGCAGCACATTTACTCTAGACAACAGCCAACCCCACGATTCATCCTCTCGTATATGTGCTTTTGCTTCTGTCTCTTTACTACTACGGACCCTTTTTCCCGTAAACTCGGTACCTCTAATATCTGTAAATCAATAGTTATCGAAGAACAAAAGCAATTGGTTAGTTGCAAGTCAAGCTATTTAATGCTACATCGATAAGTTATAATTATAATGTATCATAGACAAGCTTGCAAATCCTTTTCTTGAGTAATCTTCGTTGTTATTAGCATTAGATCCTATAGTTTAGGAAGGTCAACAGGGAAAATAATTCAAGTTAACAAAGTGAATTCAGTTTTAAGTTCAATTCAGTTCCAAAAATAACAATATGTTGCACATTAGTCCTTATTCCAGCATCCCTAGTCTATTTGACCAACAGACTACTAGGCAACAAGTTGAATTTTTCCATTGACTAACTTAAGTACTTACAGAGTTTTAGAGACTAAAGTTAAATAGGCCAAATAATCTCCAGACCTAATTGTTAGTAAGGTCTGAAAATAAAGAACTATGATCTTTGTTTAAACATCTGACTCAAAACATTAGAACAATCAAATCGATTGAGAGATGCAAGTAACGCATTCAATATCCATAAGGAGTGACATTTTAATAAATCCCAAGACTCTTAAAAGTAAAAAGTGAATTCATATCTAGGGAATTCAGTCATTCACCATCTATATCTATATATATAATCAAATTTAAAACAAGTCATACTATTCACAAGTCATAAATAATATAACTCATTTTTCAAACTCTTTGCCATGCACGGAAAACATGTCTAGTATATATAATAAAACCTATAATAAGTCAAACTAAACCACGAACAATTTGGCTCATTACTCAAACTTCACGCAATGCATTAAACCATGTGTCTAGTTAAGCTTAGTACCACTTAAAATAATAAAAGGGAAGGTAACAGCCATTTCTTCATCCACAAACATTACAAATGAAAAATTACCAAGGTAAGGCAAAGCACCCAAAGAAATAATAGGAAAATGACTGTTAAACAAAATCATATACCTTTAAGGAGAGATCATTAAAGCATCGGTGAACATTTTCTCTTGTTTTAGCACTACACTCTAGGAACAAGCATCTATGTTTCTGTGCAAGAGCCATACCCTCTTCCTTGGTTACAACTCTTTCACTATCCTGAAGAAGAAAAAGGGCTATGGTCAAAATTAACAAGACAAAAACGCAGCACAACCATACCATGGCAGATGAGAATTCTAGGTTTGAGAGAAATTATTACTTTTGAAACTCTGGCATGGGATAAAAAAATTGCAAAATCTATATTGTTTTCCTTACCATAATATCATCATAAAATTTACCTTATCCACCTTATTCCCAACAAGAACTTTGATGCACTCAGGATTAGTGCTGTAGAGTTCAACTTCTTTCGCCCATAAGTCCTCCAAGTTTGTAAATGTTTCACGCCGTGTCACATCATAGACTGAATTTGAAAAGTGAAGAGGAAAGCAATCAGTTTTTAAGATAATCCAGAAATAATGCGAAGCAATATGAGTGAACACCAAATCATTGCAAAGTACACTCCTTCCTGCCAAAAACTCCAAATAAGTTGCTGCAAATGCTCCACCTGGAGCAGTAGAATAAGGAATTTTAAAATATCAGCATTTTGAACACAGAACAAAAATTTAAGGTACAAATCCTTGCCGTATCTGCACTTGCAATAGTACTTTCCCTATTGAAGGCTAAACTTCTGCTTCAGATTGACCACACTAATTCCTATATTTGGGAGTAAATCAGAAGTGAATAAAAAGATCTGCACTCAATTCACCTCTGAAACTTCTAGGAAAATGTGGCTTCTAAGATCTATTAGTATTATCAAAACAATAAAAGCCTGTTAATGCAAGTAGTAATGTAGTATAGTATGCATAGCTTAAAGATGATAAAAATAGGAACAAAATTGTGTTTAATGAGAAAAGCATATACATGCACATTTTCAAGGTCACGACTTGTGCTAAGGAATTGTAAATAATACAAGATGAAATGAAAGAAGTTAGCCAGCCACCAACTTTCATCTTTATAAGAGCTGATGAGACAAACTTTCTTTCTTGGAAATTGTGCCCCCTTACATTCCATAACATTTGTCTACCTTAGGACATCCACCATTTAATGAGATATCAATGTATTCAAACTTATACTTCTATATAGTACTAAATAGATATCAATTCTATTTTAATTTAATTGATCAAATATCAAGTTAAAAAATAGAAGGTCATCATCTTTCATTAGAACATGTGTAAAATTAATTCAATATGTACCAAAAAATGTCTAAATTGAGTTTTTCAATATCTATAGCATACCAAGAATGATTCCATGCGCACCTCTGTAGTAAGAGCTTATTACTGTTCCAAACCTCTCCTGGCCCGCTGCAATAAATTCAAGTTATTATTGTTAACCAACAACACCAAATAACAGGTGACAGGTTTCATGTAGTATGGAATTCCATTGGCAACAAATAGTAGTCAACCATGTATCCCAAGAGATCTCGAAGGGATGAGACAAATAGATCAATTCAAGACATAATCTAAACCCCAACGCCATTCACTAGTGGAGACTAGAGATTGGGAAAAAGCATTATGGAATGAGGACAAATTCCTAGTCACAGGCCACATCAAGTGTTATACACATTGATTTCAGTTTGATTTGCTGTGATAGAATCAAATGCCTCTTCATTTTTCAGGGAAAGCATAAAAGTACATGTTAAAACTAGAACTGGCATTTAACCCTTCAATGGAGCAGATTTAGATTTTTTTTTATGTGGGAATTATTATATCTAGCCCTAAGTGAACCTGGTGATCATTTTCAGCATTCAGTTACATGCAAATTTATAGATATGCAGCAGCTAGAAATCATACATTAGCTGGAATACAATTCAACATTAGCATAGGCTTTAAAACAAATAAGAACTCCAAATGATCAGACAATCAACAAGATATCCTAACATACTATGTTGGGTGACAATGTGGAACAATTAAAGAGTGTTCTTCGTATCACCAAAATTAGCTTCCAGACTTTACTTATTAATAATCCCGCTACTCGAAGGATGGAAAAGGGATTAAGGACAACAAGACAAAACACTGCATCCAATAATATAAAATAAGTATTGGAAAAAACTTGTGATTCTTAATCATTATTTGTCACTTTATTACATCATTGATGGACTTGACTTCAAAATTAGGTTATATACCAAGTATAATATAGTACAAGGTTCCACATGATTAACATATGTCGATCACATGCCTCTTGGTTTTACTTTAAGAATCTACTGTTTTAGTATATACATACTAGTACATGGCAATAATCAAACCGGTAGAATCATCCAACATTAGGCATAGCCCTTTAAAATGTATAGATGGGCAGCTTGCATTCTGCTGTTGCCAGAAAAGACACGTCAATCACAGCATTCAATGGGACCTTGCAGAAAAATGTTGTCATGGATACTTAGAAAGTCATTTACCTGTGTCCCAAATAGTAAGTTTCAATCTTTTACCACCAATTGTAAGGAGCTTGATCTTGAAGTCTACACCTGTTAATAATTTATGAATATTAACTTACGAGGTAAACAAAAATCATGAATTAGGCTATCCAGTACTCAATCATATAGAAAGCAAGAACTTTAAAGAACTTGGCAACAAAATTCTGATAGTCTATCCGTCCAAAGTAAGATACACATCACTAAACTTAGAAAACAAATTAGGTTAATTATTAGGTATGAAACAAGACAGTGAGAAAACATTTCTGGATACTGAAGTTACTTCACTGTAATCTGATTAATTTGGATCAAAACTTTCGTACATGGCTTCTAAAATTTGTAATAGACCATGTTGAAGCACTTCTCTTCGAAGTCCTTAGGTGTTTTACATTATATCCACCTAGTTTAATTCAGCTAATGGCCTAATGCTTAAGGAGCTCAAATTTTATTTTCATAATAGAAGCAGGGATATGGTTGAACAAAGAGATATACCAATTCAGAACAATTAGAACCACAAAGTGAACGTAAAATACATAAATGACCAAGAATAAAAGGTAACTGAGAAGTTACTTAAAGAAAAAATCTGACTTGGCAAATAATTCTATAAGAATTCATGACTAGAGGAACCCCATCAGACCACCAATAAAACAGAATTTTCAACATGGATAAATTAATGGAAACCTTAAACCTTGCAACGTTTTGAGGTTTCCATTTTGGATATTGAAGCCTCCATAACCCACAGTTTGATATTCAACCCAAAAAATGGATGCATCATCCTATCCTATGCTGCATAATAAATACTATAATCATTCTGTTCTATTCACACAAGCAATAAGGAGAAGATATCATATTCCTACCCAGGAAAAGATGCCCTCCGAGATAAACTTTGCAGATAACTGTTACTCAAATGAGAAGACACATGCTATGGTATATGTAGGAATGACAGGAAAAAAAAAAGATGAAACTAAAGAGAGAGAGAATAAACTGAAGTACCAATAGTGGGGGAGAGGTCATGAACAGAGTTGGAGATGAAGCTGAGAAGAAGACTGCTTTTGCCAACCCCAGAATCACCAATCAACAATACCTTAAATAAGTAATCAAGACTGCTATTCCCCACTTTGGAACCAGAACCCATGTTTGATATTGAGCTTTTGAGGGAGTGTTACGGTAATCATTCCACCATGATTATGATGATGAGGAAGAAAAGGGCAGAAACAGCCGAGGAAGGGGAAGGAGAGAAGAGAGTATGGAAGAAGGAGAAAAATGGGAAGGGAGGATGATACAAGAAGAAGGTGACTAGGTGAAGAAGCTGAGGTGAGTATGGTTGAAGGAAAATTACAAGGGGTAGGACAAGTGCGCTCTTTCCTTGGAAGCCTTGAACGGTGATGTGATGAGTTGACTCCACGCGCCTTGGCGATCACACTGTTGTGCCGGATCTTCCCTATTTAATTCTTTTGTCTATTTCTCAATCAAATCAATCGATTCATCGGTAGCAATAATAATAATAGTAACTCCTCCCCTTAATGTGAATTTTTGAAATATGGAAGTTTTAAAATATATAAGTTATTTTATAAATATTAATAACTATTTAATATTTTTTTCATTTTTAACCATACATGATAGATGTCAATTAAGGTAGATATTTAAATTTTTCCTGTGATAGAGAATTTAAAATAAATAATAGTAATAATTAAGATGGGTAATTTAATTATGATAATTTTTAAAAAGTTTAAAATATGCAATTAGTTTTAACTATTTTTTTATTAAAGTAAGATAGTTATATATGGTCTATATTTTGAAATGGAGAAAATAATAAATCAAACAATACATCTTTCCAATGTTTAAATTTTATCACAAATGCCACATTATCCATAAATTTTACCCAAAAAAAAAAAGAAAAGAAAAGAAATTCTAGTACTTAATTTAAAATAACTAGGCACCCAAAATTGCATGTAATATGAATTTTTACATTGGTCATCGCTTGTGCTGGTAAGAAAAATAAAAAATAAAAAAATTGTTGACCGGTGGTAACAATATATTCTGATATAAATATAATATTTCATAGAGTATTAAAAATATTAATCATAGCTTAAAATAATATAATATTGGAAATATTTGTAAAATATTTTTGTTTTTATTGTTAATTTGAATTGTCATGCGATATCATTGTACGAGAGGGAAAGGAGAATAGGTCTTGCTGAATACTTCATTTTATTTAATATTAACAGAAACAATGAACCTAATTATTATATAGTGATAATATCAGACAAATTATTACGTCTTTGCTTTGCTTTTTCTTATAATAATAATAGCTATATTTCGTTACACGCTATGTGCAGCCTGCAACGTGCCTAGCAAGTCAAAAAGTTTAGTTCAGTTTTGTATTATACTTAAAATCTTTTATTTTTGAACTAAACTAGATCCGTACAGTGTTATGTACAACGTATGCTTCATTGCTACAGTGTAGTTACTTGAAGCTTTCATAGATTTATAGAGATAGATGAGTCATTTTCAGTTTTTTATATATATTATTTTAACTATAAAAAAGTTGAAAGGAGATTAAAAATTAAAGTTATGAAATAAGAATAATAAAATATTATAAACATTACACCAAGCCAAAATTTCCTATCCTTACAAATTAACTACTATAATAAAGTTGAAAAGAAAGAGATTTAAAAAAATAAGATAATAAATGAGTAAAGAAATGATTTTATGCACATTCATAATTTTTTTTTATGTTACATTCTTTTGAAAAATTGCGTAATTGTTACTTTCAAAAAATTGTATAATTGTAAATGCAAATAATCTAATGTATAAAACATTACCTTATTTTCATATACCTCCAGTCCTCCTCTCTCTTTATCACATAACCCCGTTTGGCAGGACATCAACGGAAAGTCAATAATATCTATATAATGTTTCTTTTAACTATATAAAAATTAATATATATATATATATATAATATTTTTTACATTTATACATATATATATATATATCTTTTTTCAAGTAATTTCCAACATTTCTTTGAATCATGAGGTTATTAAAATAGATTTTACTTCTCCTAATAAGACTTTTTCATACATAAGATTAAAGATATTTTATAATAATTAAGTTATTTCAAAGTACTAGAATATTTCATGTTTATAAAATTATTTTTCAATTTAATTCACGTTCTATTCTATTTATTTGTTTGTTTATCAAAACTCTATGTAATTTTCTATTAAACTAATGATTAAAAAAATCAATATATATTGATATGCTTTCCCTCTGATTTAAAATATGAATTCTTTTAAATTAATTATAAAAAAAATAAGAAAGATAGTTTTACTTACTAAATCTATAAAAAAATTATATTATTTTCAATAATACTTATATTTAATATATTACATTTAAAATTTGTTATCTCTTTTATATTTAATTATAGATAAAAATAAAATAAAAAATATTTAATATTCTAAAAATTATTAAATATAACTTATATTTTAAAAAAACTTATATTTTGGTCAGAAAATATAATTATAAAAAGTCCCAATGGCATGACAGAAGACGTGGGGGCGAGATGAGATAGTTGAAAAGGGAGGAGCGTGTAGTGTACGCGGTGGAGGAGTGCGATGGGGTATTTGTGGAAAAAAGGAAATAGGAAGTGAAGTAGTTGCTTCAAGCGATTGGTTTAAGAGGAGGGAAGGACACAGTGTTCGCCATGCACGCTCCCGCAACGTAGCCCTTCCCTTTCCTCCCTCTTCTTCGGGACAACTTCAACCCTCATAGATATAACTTCGCTCCTTTTTAGAAGAATTTTTTTAACTAAAATCGCAATATAATAAAATTTTAAAAATATTTTTAATAAAAATTATTAACCTACTACTTTTATTTCTATTTATATGTCATTTAAAGTTTTAGCACATAAATTAAAAAATACAATTAATATGTTAGAATTTATTTTAAAATTTTTAACATACCCTTCAATAAAAAGATAAATAAAAAAGTAATTAATATCTTCTATGAGTTTTAAATTGATAGATTAGGATATAATTGAAAAAATAATAATTAATGTTATCTTGAATTTTGAATGCAACAAATAAATAAAAATAAAAATAAATTTCAAAAGTGATGGAAAAAAATAGAAGGAGTATATCCACATTAATGCTTAAAAAAGATTGTTAAAACAATTAAGGGTATTTATAAAAATTATAAATTAATATTTTATTAAATTTTGAAAAGATTCTTATATTGAAAATAAAAAAAAATTCTTAAAAAGCTCATATGTTAAGAATTGGAAGGAGTATATTTCAAAAGTTATACTCCTCTATTTTAAATACAAGAAATAAATAACTACTTTATATAAATTAATAAAAGTAATTAAAAGTGGTTAGATCATTAAATTTATCACAAATAAATTTTTTTTCTAAAAACACTCTCATTTAGTGTCTAAAACTTATACTCATGTAACTAATAATATCTCTTGCGTAAAACTTTTAGTCCCTTTGATAAGACATATTTTTGGGAAAAAAACATTAAATTTATCAAATAAATTTTTATTTATTTCTTATATTTAGAATTAAAAAATCTCTTGTATTTGATATTAGAGAAAATATATAGTCTTACCAACTTGAATAAGGTGGTAGCTTGGTTGATTAGGGACTTATTAGCCTAACCAGTTTCCAGATAATTAATAAATTATGTAAGTGAGTTTGTAAATAATGATTTTTAGGCTACTCAATTTTGGTTGTTTATTTGAATTATTTGAATATAAATGGTACAACATTTTTCTGTCTCAATTTTTTCATGTGCAACGTTCAGATCATTCATCCTAGTTTGTTCAAATCAATATATGCACTTTAAAACATTTTTATCAAGCTATTATTTATCCCGTGAATTCCAAAAAAAAAAATCTAATTAAATTTATAAACACTCAATACATACATAAACAATCTAGTTAAATTTATAAACCCTCAAAATATGTGTGTGTATTTATGCGTAAATTTTATTTAGGGCCAATATATATAAACTACATAATGTTTTAACAAAAAACATTAAAATACGCAGTTTTTTCCATTTCCAAAACTCTTTTTATGTGGATCCTGAAGGTACTAGTGGTGGATTGGTGCTTTGGTGGAAGGATGAGGTAAACTAGAAAATTTTATATGCTGATAGGAATCTTATTCATGCTGAAATACTTGAGGGCTTTGAAGCTTTGAAAATATGAGGGGTTTTATTTTGTTTATTTATGGTCCTCCTCGTGAGAATGGACGACACTCTAGGCGGAGGAATCTTACATGTATGAATCCAGGAAATCGTAGGCCTTGGGTTTTTATTGGAGACTTCAATGAAAATTTGTAAAGCTTTGAGAAGGAGAGGGGTCGTTCTCGGTCGCTAGACTCGCTTGAGGATTTTCATATGTTCATGTCTGATTGCAACATGCTGGATCTTGGTTATAATGGCCTTTCTTTTGCTTGGTCCAATAACAGAGGGGAAGATGCTCATATACGAGAACACCTGGATCGTGCTGTATCGAACATTTTTTGGCATGAGTGCTTCCCAAATGCCTAGGTATTATCTCTAGAATCTATTGGTTCATATCACTCACCTCTTGTTTTAAATTTGAACTATCCTGATGAGAGGAGACCTCGGAGTTTTAAATTTGAAATGGCATGGATAGAACATGCCAAGTATAGAAGTCTAGTTGAGCACAATTGGTTAAAAGATAGAAATAAGAATTACAGCTCGGTGAAGCTCTTCTCTAATAGTCTTTCAAAAGTTCAGAATATCCTAATAGATTGGAGTAAAAAGGAGTTTCCAAATAATACACGATTATTGAATGAGCTTTTAGGGGAATTAAAAGAATGTTGTGCGAAACAATGGTCCCCTGAAGTAGCTATACAGATTTATGATCTAACTAGCAAGTTGGAGGAAGTATGGAACAAGGAAGAGAAATATTGGTTACAACGGTCCCAAGTGTAGTGGCTTAAATCTAGAGATGGCAACACTAGATTTTTTCATGATGCTGCTATTCAGAGATGCCAGCAAAATAAAATTATTTGATTAAATAAAAAAGATGCCTCATGGACTAAAGATCATGGAAAGATAGTGGGGGAATTCTCATCCTTTTACAGACAACTACTTGCCTCAGTAAGGGATAGGGATATGGCTGAAGTTCTTAGTTTTGTTGATGTAGTGGTTTCTAATTCTGATAATGTGAGCCTTGAACTACCTCTTTCATATTGGGAAATTAAAGCTACAGCTTTTGATTTGGGTTTCCTCAAGGCTCTAGGGCCAAATGGCTTCCCAGGTCTTTTTTACCAGAATTGTTGGGAGAATGTGGGCCCTTCTATTTGTGGCATGGTTCGTGAATTCTTCAATAATGAGGCTTCTATTGCTGGTTTGAATGAAACTAATCTTATCATTATTCCTAAAGTTGATTCCCCTAATTATGTTAGCCATTTTCGCCCTATTAATCTTTGTAACTTCAGTTACAAAGTTTATTCAAAAGTGTTGGCTAATCGTATGAAATTCATTATGCCTCATATTATCTTTTAGTAGTAGCGTGCCTTTGTTAAAGGCCGAATGATTCAAGATAATATCTTTGTAGTCCATAAGGCTTTTCATTTTCTAAAAATGAGGAGAGGAAAGAAATGTGAATAGCCATTAAATTGGATATGAATAAAGCCTATGATTAGGTCCAATGGGATTTTCTTGAACGTCTCCTATTGAAAATAAATTTTAATGAGAAGGGGGTCAAAAGCATTGTGGACTCTGTTAGCCTTATAAATTTTTCGTTAATGCTGAGTGGCAAATGTATAGACAAATTTCGGCCTCACCGAGAGCTTAGATAAGGAGACCATCTTTCTCCTTATTTATTTATAATGGTAGCATACGTCGTATCTCGAATGGTCTTGTCCTATGTTAAAAAAGGGTTTTTAAAGGGCATTAAAGTATCTAGAAGCTACCCTATGCTTACTAATTGCTTATTTACTGATGATTCAATTTTCTTTTTGGAGGTAAATATTAATAACTACAACCATTTCAAGGAGCTGTTAACTAAGTCTTGTTTGGCTTCTGGACAAAGTGTAAACTATTGTAAATCTTGCATTTTTCTCACTAAAAACACCTTGAATGACCTCTAGCAAGCTATTTGTCATAACCTGCAAATTCAAAATGCTTCCTCTTTTGGTAAATATCTCGAGCTTCACGTGTTATGGGGATACTCAAAGATTGAAGCTCTTGCATTTGTTCAGGATAAAGTTCAGAAGAAAATTATTAGCTGGAAGAATCTCTTATTGTCAAAAGTAGGAAAAGAAACTCTTATCAAGTCAGTGCCCACTTTTTTTATGTCATGTTTTCTCTTCTTGAAAAAAACTTGCCAAGAATTGGACTCTATTATCTCTAATTTCTAGTGGGGTACTGAGGGTGGTAGGAATAAAATTCATTGGAGAGCATGGCGATATCTAGCTGATTCTAAGAGTGAAGGCGGGTTAGGGTTTAAAAGCTTTATCGATTTTACTTTGGCTCTACTGGCTAAACAAGGATGGCATATAGTTACAAACCCTGATGATTGGTGGGCATGGATTCTTAACTTTGTTTATTATCCTAATAACAATTTTATGTAGACAAAAAAAGGATCAAGGGCATCATGAGCCTAGAGTAGTTTGCTAGCAAGAAGAGCTCTTTTGGAGGATAATTTATGCCGGCGTGTAGGAAATAGGCAGGCCATGGATTCCATCTATATCAGGTTATATTGTTCCTTCTGACAATCAAACACCTTTGGATGATTGTAAAGTCTCAGACCTGATCATCAACCACAAATGGGATCTATTTAAGCTTCACACCTTTGTGACGCATGACTATGTAGATCATATCATAAATATTCAGCTACCTCTTTTGGACTGCAATGATAAATTATTGTGGCTTGGTAGTTGTGATGGGGCATATTCTGTTAAGCAAGGTTATAGATGGCTTGAGCGAGGCGTCAAGATGAATGTTCAGGCCCTAGTTCTTCGAGACAAATCCCTATGGATCTTTGGAAGCACTTGTGGAAGCTCAAGGTTCAGCTGAAAGTCAAACATTTTCTTTGGAGAGCTTGTCATGAAGCTATCCCCACTCAGGAGAACTCATGGAAAAGACACAGCACCACCTCCCAAATTTGCAAGATATGCCATAAAGGAGGTGAAACTACTAAACACTTGTTTTTCCTTTGTGATTGGTCTCAAATGGCTTGGTTTGGTAGTAATCTCAGTCTTGGAATTAATGAGCATAACATTACTAGATTTGATGTTTGGCTTTATGAAAAATTATGTGACAATTCACTAGATGATTTCTCCAAAGCCTACATTGCTATGCTTGTTTGGTCAATCTAGAAAGAGAGGTGGAGATGTGTATTTGATAATGCTCAACCTTGTACACAATGGGTTTTTACGTCAGTGAGGAAAATTTTGAATGAATTTTGGGATGCAAACTATTGGACATCTAATCACAATTCCCCTGCTATGAGAATGGATAGAGGTAGTTGTTGGAGACCTCTTGAATCAAACCAATTGAAGATTAATACTAATGGTGCCTTCAATGCTACTACTCAAAAAGAGGGTATTGAACCGGCAGAACCGTCCAAAATTAAATTTGAAATTTTTTATTTAATTAACTAACTTAATTGGTTCATTGGAAGATGACCTGGTTCGCCCTATATTAGCACGACTGTTGAACCATCCAAAATTAAATTTAAAATTAATTTACAATATAGCGTGAACCAGGTCATCTCTCAAGGAACCAATTGAATTACTTAATTAAATCAAGAATAAATCAAAATAAAATTAACTAAAACAAGTAATTAAAAATTGAGGGGTTTATAAATTAAACTCAAATAATTAACTAAAATAAAATTAATTAATGAAGCAATGGCAAAACTAAATGAGCATAATCAGTCACACATCAATTTCCTGATACAAAATCTTCCACGCCATCTCTTTTAATTTGTTAATCTGATCTAGTTTAACATGGTATTCTAATAAAAATTTCTTTAAATGATCATTTAGATATTAAGCTATTACTGATATTATAATTAACTAAAATCTCAATTAATATATAATATAGTATCAACCTCAACATAAAGCATATCAAGAATAAAGTTTAAATAATCATTTTGACAAAATTAGAACATTCCCTTATTACTAAAATCAATCAATTATAGTAATCAAACTCCTCATATTAAACCTTAAACTCAAATTTATATAACTTGATTAACTCTAACTAGTAGCAAACAAAGTAGTATGAAATTAGAGGAAGAACATATGGATGAACTAAAATAAATCAAAGTAGAAAAATACTCAACCTTGAGAAAAAATTGGATGTTTTATACTTATTTTTAAGGAAATATTTATAGTTTAGAAGTTTGTAAATAATAACCTTTTTATAAATTTTTACAGTTAGCAAAGTTAGTTCTCAAAGTTAGATCAATTTTACAAAAACCATTCCTACATGGCTACATGCCTCCGTGGCATTAAAATTATTAAATTAATGATGATGCCGGCCAAAAAAAAAAATAAAGAGCTGTATGATGCATAAATATGGGTGCTTGTAATTGGTATAACATGATATAATATTTTGGATATGATAAATTTTAAAATTTTATGATGTAAGTATGAGAGACACACATATAAAATTTATGTATATATTTAAATAGGTATTTAAAAAATATAAAGAAATTTTTTTTAAACAAGTATTTAAAAAATGTAATATAAAGATATCTAAAATAAGAAATTAAAAGTTAAGTTTTTCTATAAGATTTAAGTTATTTTGTGAAAAAAGAAAGTAAGGATATATTTATGATAAAGTACAGTAAAAGTATCTATTTAATATGTGTTAATATGGATGCATCTTTATTTTTTAAATATCAATTAATAGAGGAGCAGGCTATGAAAACTAAAATTTTAAAAAATTAAAAGACTGGGCTAAGGGGTAGCATTGTTATGCCATGGGGATGTGATAGGGGTAGATTATACTCCCTCCGTTCATAATCTAAAATATTTCTAATAATTTATATATCTTAAAAAAATTTATTATATCATTAAATTTTTTAAAAAAGCAAAAAATCTTATTTTTATTTCTATTTATTCCACTTCTATTAACTCTAATACATATTATAAGAATAATTATTAAATCAATGAGAGGTAAAATAAAATTAGTATATAATATCTTTTGTTATAAATTTAGAAAAAAAAAAATCTTAGGTTCCAGTAATATGGACAAGAAGAGTAAATGTTCACACAGTTATAGTATATGGATTCATTCGGCAAATGGTGAAA
Organism: Adenanthera pavonina; assembly: GCA_026686845.1. Taxonomy (NCBI): domain Eukaryota; kingdom Viridiplantae; phylum Streptophyta; class Magnoliopsida; order Fabales; family Fabaceae; genus Adenanthera; species Adenanthera pavonina. The sequence goes on along the minus strand of JAIVEN010000001.1, from coordinate 41,356,448 downwards.
ATTACAGGGACTAACTTGTAATAATGTGGAGGGCGGTGAAAAACAGAACATGCAATAATGGCGGGATCGCCGAGGATTTTCTTGTAAATATATATATAAAATAATCAGAAGAAATCTTCTACCAAAACTAAAAAGAAGAAATCTTAATAGAATCTAGATTGTGACACGTGGCAAACGGATAGATCTTCAATCTTACGCATGCAACATACGTCTTATCCCCAAGCAGACAAACAACATGCATTGCTCCTCCACCACAAGTCTGACCTCAGTCTCCGATATTTTTTTTTGTCAATTTTCTTTTAAGTAAATAAATTATCGCTTCCAAAATATATTGTCTGAATTAAAAATATAAAATTGATGCAGTGAATTTAAAAAAAAAAAAAAGGCTCCAACACTTTTTAATGTTTGCATAATATGACCTAAAATAGGGGAATTATCATGATAATATCATTAGGTTTCAATTATCATAATTCTTACAATTTAAAAAATTATATAGAAATTAGAATTTGGAAGAAATATATAAAAATATGAAAATAAATACATTTTCTTTTTAATTTTAAACAAGGGGTGACTGAGTCCTGTATATTCATGTTTGCATGAAATCCATGGTAGATAATTTTTTTCAATGTTAGAAAAAAAAAAGGAAATTTAAAAGCAATGGTACTGTTCATTACACTGACAGAAGAAACAGGGCGTCATATGGGGTATATGGCTTTGAAGATTGATCTCGAGAAGGCTTATGATCGTGTGCTTTGGGAATTTGTGATTCGCTGTTTGCAAGAAATTGGCATTCCACCTAATTTTATTGATTTGGTTAGGTGTTGTTTGTCTACTGCCGAGATGCAATTGATTTGGAATGGTGAGAAGGGAGAGAATTTTTTGCCTACTCGAGGGATTCGTCAAGGGGATCGTATTTCTCCATATTTATTTGTGTTGGTTATGGAGAAATTGGCTCATTTGATTCAAGCTGAGGTTCATGAAGGTTTTTGGTTGCCTTTCAGGTTGAAGAGGCAAGGTACGGCAGTTTCGCATGTATTTTTTGCAGACGATTTAATTCTATTTGCTGAAGCTACTTCTGATCAAGTTGCAATTATAAAAGCTTGTTTAGATGATTTTTGTGCAGCTTCAGGCGAGAAGGTCAATGAAGCAAAATCTAGAATTTTCTTTTCTAATAATGTTTGTCCTGTGAGGAGGAAAGAAATCAGTGATTTCTTGGGATTTTCTCCTACAGCAGATTTAGGAAAGTATTTGGGGGTTCCAGTACAGCATTATCGGGTATCTAAGAGTATGTATGACTATCTGTTGAACAGAATGGATATTAAGCTATCTAACTAGAAGGCTCATACATTATCTATGGCGGCAAGACACACTCTCATTACGTCAGTTGCTTCAGCGGTTCCGGCTTATACTATGCAATCAATATTATTGCCAGTTAGTGTGTGTGATGATATAGATAAGAAATGTCGTAATTTTCTATGGGGGACGACTGAGTCTCATCGAAGGATTCATCATGTAGCCTGGGAAGACGTCTGTCTTAGTAAATCTGAGGGGGGCTTGGTATTAGAAGTGCTCGTAAACAAAATATGGCATTTATGGCTAAATTAGGATGGGGTTTAATGAAACGCAGGGATGCTTTATGGGTGAAGTTCGTTAGAGAGAAGTATAGATGTGGTTCAGATGTGATACCTTTAGTTGAAAGTAGGAAGTATGAATCCCAAACTTGGAAGGGTATCAAGAAAGCTTGGCCTTTAGTTAAAAGAGGTATGGGATGGAAAGTTGGGGATGGGGCATGTGTTCGATTTTGGGAAGATGCCTGGGTGACTAATTATGAAAAATTAGAAGTTTATGCAAGCAGGGTGTTAACTGATGAAGAAAGGGACTATCCAGTATCTCATTATACTTTATTGCATGGAGGATGGGATAGGCATGAGCTTGAAAGTATTTTGCCTGGCTCGGTATTGCAAGATATTTATCGGCTATATCCTAATGGTCCCATTGGTTTGATAGATGTTCTAGTTTGGCGTGAAACAAATGATGGTGCTTTTTCTATACGGTCTGCTTATACATTAGCATGTGGTTCTGCTAGATCAAGTAGAGGCGGTTATTGGCGGAAGATTTGGAAACTTAAGGTTCCTCAACGCTTTAGAACTTTTTTGTGGCTGTGTGTTCGAGGTAGACTATTTACAAATGATGTGCGAGCAAGTAGAGGTTCAGGTGCAAGTCCGAATTGTTTGTCTTGTGATGGCATTAGGGAAACAATTATTCATGTTCTGAGAGATTGTAACATAGCATCTCAATGCTGGCTTCAAATTCTTCCAAGTGAGCTTCAAGATACATTTTTCCATATTTCAAATTCCTTGGCTTGGATTGAATGGAATATTTCTCAAGTGCGAGAAGTTGATGGAATACAATGGAGGGTTTGGTTTGCTATTTTGTGTAGATTGCTCTGGATGAATAGGAATGCTGGTGTATTTGAGGATAAAGCAAGAGGGACAAAGTCGTTAATTGAGCAAATGAGGGCGATGGTTAAATGGGCTTCTCCTCAGTTGATTGAGGTTTCTTCTCCTTCAATAAATGATAAGAGATGGTTAGCTCCATATGTGGGTTGGATCAAGGTAAATGTAGATGGGGCAAGGTCGACAGTTAATGGAGTAGCTGCTTGTGGAGGTATTGCTAGAAATCATAATGGAGATGTTTTGAATGGGTTCATTTTTCATATTGGAGTAGCAAGTTCTTTACATGCGGAATTATGGGCGGTATTGTGGGGTTTGAAACAGGCTTGGGATTCTCATTGGAAGAAGGTGGTGATTGAGACAGATTGCTGGGATGTGATTAACTATATTCATCAAGGATGGGAGGATACTCATCCAGATGGCGATTTGTTGACTCAAATTATACATTTGATTAATCTGGATTGGGAGGTGAAGGTTGAGTGGTGCAACCGTGATGCGAATATGGTAGCAGATAAGCTAGCTAAGGAAGCTTTGAGTGCTGCAGGAGGAGTATTCTTCTTTCAATCAGCCCCTTCTTTTCTTAGTTCTATATTAGCTCAAGAGACCTATTCATAGGTTTATTGTTTTGTTTTTTGATCGAAAAAAAGAAACAGGGCGTCATATATAGTGGTACAAATTAAAGCTCCATTGAGACTTAAGTATAGGTAAAAGAACGTCCCAGCCATAAATAATGATAAATTAAATTTTAATTTAACTAATTATTAAGAAATATTTAGATTTTAAATTGAGATTAAAATAAAATATTTTTTTAAATGATAAAACTTAAATTTTCAAATGCTTTTAACTATATTCCTAATTAGGAGTAATTGAATTATCAAGTGATAAAACTTAAATTTTCAAATATTTCTAATTATATTCCCAAATTGGTATACTTTCATTTTTAAGTGATATAAAATAAATTCTTAAATGCTTTTGAAATAAATTTTTAACTGGGTATAATTAAATTTCTAAGTAGTAAAACCTGAATTCCCAAATTTTGACATTTTATTTTTATCCCAAATTAAAATCTAGGTACTAAGATCTTAGTAATTAATTAAATTCAAGGACCTAATTTATTATTATTTATAGATGGGTCATAAACTGTTTTTTTCCCTGAAGTATAACCATGAGCAAAATGACTTCATGGGACAGCTTGACCTTTATCTTTCACAAATTAACGAGCGGCTCAGCGCGTTGACATTGACTCAATTTTTTCAGATGGCAGTGAATTATTCAAACTTTGTTTTTTGTGGGGGAAATTAAATTATTAATATTAATATAAAATATAAAATTTGAAGTAAATTATACTCCCTCAATTCTCTATGGATTATTTAAGGTTTTAACATTAATATGTTAGAATTTTTTTAAAATTAAATTAAAAAAAGCTTTTAAAATATACTCTATCCAGTTTCTTATATAGTATATTTTATTTGCTCCTAAATATATAATTTTTTTTCAAATATGATGTAACATTTATTATGAATTAAACAAAAATTTAAGAGAAAAAAATATTGTGATTTCTGAAAAAGATTAAAATAATTAACTAATTTTAACTCACATTTTTAATTCGTATTATTGGATGAAAAGAATTTTGGATTAAAGAACGAAAGAAGTAATAGATAGGGGTATAATTAAAAAGATAGAAATGAATGTTGTTTTGAAAATTTAAAGTAAGAGGTAAATAAAAATAATTTTTCTAAGTGACAACTAAAAAAAAGAAATTGAGGGAGCACTATTTATAAGTATGAAAAATACAACTAATTTTTTGACCTCAATATAATACACATAAAAACATGTCTAATTCTGATTCAATGTGTGTGTTATAAGCTGATATTGTTTTAATTTATTTATCAAATAAATGACATTTATTTAATATTTGATTCATTACATTTTGAAAGAACTTAATTAACATTTGAGTATTATTTTTATCTGTGAAAGGGTTGAATTTTAACATAGTTTTATTAAATATTTTCACAAAATAACGAAAGTTATGCATCATTTTGATATTATACTATAATACATATAAGTATAAATAAAGTAAAGAAACATTTATAAGAAAAGAAAAATCTCTCCCAACTATCCCTCACTGTGTCTCTCTTGACAAGAAATACTAATTTGTATACATATATAGAAATACTAATCTCTACTACATAGGTTTAGGACTATGGAAATATAAATCTATGAATGATGCGTTGCTTAGTGGTCCAGATTCCTTGTTGTTCTCAAGAGTTTTAAGGCCCAAATTCCGTGAACAAGTGTTGGTTGGACGCCTGAAAGTTCCTTCCAGTTGTTCCTGGATTTTGTAGGGTATTCTCAAGGTTAGGAACCTGATCATGGATTCTCTGGCTTGGGAAGTTGGCTCAGGGCTGTCTATTCCTATCAACCACCATCTATGGTGGCCCTCGCTTACTAATCCCCCATTGGAAGTTCGCTAGGTTGGTGATCTCATTGAGCGACTATGACTCTCTTGGAAGTCTAGTTAGATCGATTTGGTCAAAGCAGGTTCAGTAGGCAATCCCTTCTATTCCCTTTTCTATTTTTCTTAAATTTGACAAATTACTTTCTCCCATTTATATTATAGAGCATTTTGTATAATAAGTTTCTGGTTCAAAATATAAAATATTAGAATTTTTATTTCCATTTTATCCATTTTTAATTTTTTCCTACTCCTCATTTTAGATAAAAAAGTGATAATTGAGTATATTTAATAAGATAAAATAGGAAATATTAGTAATTTTTTATGAATTTAAAATGAAAAAATAATTTTCTTAATATATATACTTAATATAAAATATCTTATAATCTAAAAGAATTCTTGATCTAGGGGCTATTCAACTAACTAAGGCTGGATATTTATTGTCTCGAATCTACTTGAATGCTTGGATCCGCCAGAGATTTGGGAAACTTATGGAAACTCCAATTGCCTATCAAGATGGTGTTGCGAACCTGGAAGATTCTCCATATATAGAGCTTTACCAATTGGTGCTATTCTTTGTCATTATCATCTTAATGCTGCTATTGATTGCCCCTTTTGCCTTGACGTGCAAGAATCGTTGGGTCATTTATTGCTGAATTGCCCTCTTGCGCAAGTGGTTTGGTTTGGTTTGGATTTGCCTTGTCCATCAAAGTTGATGATCTTCTGCAACAACACGTTGATCATTGGCTGAAGTCATGGCTTGCACATATGGATGGAAAGAATGAAAGCTTAATCTGCATGTCAAGAACCATATATACTTTTTTCCATTGGTTTTAATTTATTACAAGTGGTCCTCGTTTTCATTTTCATCGATCAGTCCTACTATATTACTGATCAATGGTTTCAAGGTTGAAAATCCTTTATTAATTCAGACATTGAAATTAAGGAACAGTTGGATTTCAACGGCAGGAGACATTAATTGCTCGCTTATTCCGTCCTTATTTCATCAGCACTATTTGGTTTATCACTTTCAAACTACTCAACATAGCCAAGATGGTAAAAATGGCTTATTATTATGGCACTTCAGGTATGTCCTTTGGTGGATTAATCAGCATCCCTACAAAACAGAGGCTGACGATCTAAAGGTGCTGGTGTCTTCTCCACTTTAGCCCAAGTTTTTCAGTGGGGAACCAGTTTCTTCGTATGTCTATCTATGTGTTCGATATTAATATTCTTATATCTTCTTTTCATAATATTTAATGCTTAATTTGTTGTAGGGAACTTATTAATATATAAGTTACAGTAGGTATACTCCTTTATTGTTAATCTTTGACTTGTATTGACCTCTTTATTAAAAAAATAAAAAAAAAAAACCTAACTTTCCTTTCTCTTTGACACATAATGAACTGCATAATATCAGGAAAATATAAAAGTTTAAAACTCTCATGTGCTAGAATTAACCTCGCACATCAATTCATCCAGAGATTCAATCACACAAATAGTTTTTCGATTTGAAATATTTCTAACATTAAAATATTTATACTATTTTTTCTATTTTTATTTTATTTAAACAAATTTATTTTTGTCCAACGTATTTAACACACTGTACTTTGGCACTTTATGAATTAAGACACGATGTGGAATCCAAATCCACAGGTCCTATATATTATATCATACAAAAATTAGATCTTAGATCCTTCAAAATAAATGAGTCGGTACTAACTGAGCTCATTTTTTATCATATTTTTAATCACTTTAATCCAAAATCATTTGTATCCCATTCTAATCTAAATGGATACTTAGTATCCATGTTTTGATGCGTTGTGAATTGGATTAATAGTGTATAATAAACGCCTTTTAAAATAATTCCCACGAAAAGAAATAAACCATACAATTTATTTAGATAAATAACAGGAGGACATGCGGAATCCCATTGAAGTGTGCAATAATTTTCAAGAGGCGCATGATTATATAGTTGGAAAATTTGGCATTTGGATTAAAGTGATATATATATATAATATAAATTAATTAATAATGTGGGGGACAACATGTGTTTCATCTTTGAAACAAATGAGTGGGTTCTGATAGTGGGCGTGCAATCAATCTCTCATCTTTCATAATTGATGAGTTTTATGTTTTCAATTGGACCCCTCTTACCCTTTTTTCCTCCTCTTTTTTCAAGTCATGGGGTTCTTACGCAAGCTCAATCTCTTCTATTCATGAGTTCATGTATATGATGAATTTTAAATAAATATTAAAAATATAATAATAAAATGTGTATCTTACATTCTTTTATATTACTCACTTCCAATATATATATATATATATATGAATATAGGCATATATAGAAAATGAGCATAAAAAAAAAGGAAAAAAGAGAGTGAAAGCCTTCAGTTTCACATTTGGCACATAGGAGAGAACCCTTTTAAGAAAATGATGCTTCCTTCATATGATGGAATCAAGTTTCCTCCGCTAGGCTGTGAAGACTCTTGGATCCATGGAATGAATTGACTAATTTGCCCCCAAGTTCAACTCTCTTTTTGCATTGTTGAGATGAAGTCGCCATTGATACTCCCATTTTGCAAGCTGTTCAACCCCCAATTGTGAGTTGCATTTCGATTCGCACGCTGAGATGAAACTGCTAGTGATCACCTATTTTAACGAGGATGATCGTCAACGGCTCGCAACAACATCGACCCTATCCCCTGTTCAACCGTGTTAAGATTTTTTTCATCTTTTTAATCACCAAACCATGTTGAGATTGTGACTTGATGAAAAATAAAAATGTACAACCATAGCATGCTACGTTTTGAATACTGAGGGGTAAACGTGTCATTTATACATAATATTCAATATTCTTCCTTGTCAACTTTCATTTCTTTATATCCAACAACCTAGTGCTTTCTCTATTACATTCAAAATGTTTCCATCCTACTAAACCTGTGTAACACCTTAGAGATTTTGACCAGACAAGACTCCTAAACCTAGGAAATAGAGAAGAGAATCAGGGAGCTCACTGCAGTGGGGCTCAAGGCGCTATGGTGAGGAGTGTTTCACAATACAAGCAGAGATAAGACAAACTCGCATGGTGCTACAGCCTGGGATCTGAACGCCATGGCACAAAAGATAGCAAATACATAAGCTTTTTACTAGTATTTTTGATGAATTTTTGACATGCATAACTCCTCGAACTACGAGTGCAAACCATACCTCCAAACTCCGTATGAAGATTCAGAACCCCCAAGATCAAAATGGTCACTTTGAGGTCAAAACAAATCTAATTCCCAAACCAACATGCTATAAGCAATCAAAACCACCCTCATAAGTCATATTGGATACAAGGACATTGTCCACAGAGATTACATCCTAAAGGAACCATTCTTCTAGAATTTGATCCTCTTAGAACCCCTGCTTAACTATAGGTTACATACCCATTTTTAACATAAGCTACCAACAAATCAAAACAACTCTATAAACCAACCAAACTCGTCAATACACATGTGGGACAACCATGTCCCAGGGTCAAAACAATAGATTGACGAAAATGGGTTATACACCTATCACCAACCCTACAAATCAATTTCACAACAATTCAAAGATACTAAGGGATCCATAAATCAACCATAATTAATCAACATATGAAGGGGGTAATAACAAACATTTCATGCTCCAAACCGACATAGAAGTCAAGCATACAACTAAATTACACATGGTACCATATGATTACTACACTTGGCACTTTATTACAATTAATAAAACAAGGTGTCAAGGGTTCACTACCCCACAACAACAGCAAATGCTCTGATATCCCAGAAAACTAAGAGGATTAAGTCTCTTTAGCCTTCACATGGCTCGTGCTAGACCCTTCACTGAAATTGTTGACTTTGGGATGAGATATACATCCTAATAATCAGGGGTAATCAAATACAATAATTCAAAGTCTCATAGTTACTAGTACATGCAAATAGCCAACATTCATATGTAATGTTCACAATATGCAATGAGATCTCAATAAATACAACTAGAGTCATGGGCTAATTACCATTACAAAATAACCCCAATAGGTAGCCCCCCTTCCAATGATCCATGAAGAACAATTTCGAGGTAACTACCAAGCTTTCCTTCTACTAGTTATGACCCAGGCAAATGTCATTACAGTAATGGTTAGACCATGGTTCTTCTTCCTCTGGACCACTCAAATTGGTGGCCATTTAGAAAAGGTATATCCCCTAGATCTACTGCCACCTGAGTTTCTCGACCAAAGAACGATTATTTAATGACAAGGATATCATAAGCCTCACAGCCTAAGCACAAGACCTTGTGTGTTATTTAGTGGATTAACATACCACGTGGTATTCAGAGCATCATCACTCAACAATGTCATGCCCCATCAATGTACAACTAGTGGCAATGTCTAATGCATGCTAACATATTATCTCATGCCATTTATCACCACGCTAACATATTAATATCAATATACAAGATATCTCATAGAGATGCATAATAACCATGTTTATGTGCATGTTTGATAGTGTTTTCTATTTTATTGTTCTGAGAACAGTTTTGTAAAACTGTTTTCGAGAATAAGTTTTGAAAACAAAAAAACAAAAAAATCTGTTTGAATAATTATTCTCAAAATTATAACTAGTGAGTAATAGATGAGTTATTCAAGATTTATAATTTTACCATTAATGAGGTGGATGTTTCTCACATTTCCTTGTGTTTTTCAGAACAAAAACTACAAAACACCTTAAAGGTGTTCTGAGCTTTTTGTTCTTTTGTTTTTCTGTTTTCCAGAACAATTTATAAAAAAACAGGTTTACCAAACAAGTTTTCTGAGTTTTCTATTTTCGAAAATAGAAAAACTGTTTTCAAAAACAGAATCAAACAGGGCCTATATCATCAATATTCATTATAGCTATAAGCATATTTATACATTCACATTAGGTACTCTCCTTATCATCACTAATTTAGAGTGGAGTTAGAAAACTAACTAGCCATGTATACATACATATCATGATATGATAAGTTTCAAGCATACAGGGGCAGACGCAGCAATAAATTAGAGGGGGGCCAAATTTATTTTAAAACTTTTATTTTTAATATTTAATTATTATTATTATTTTTTAATAATTTTATAACCTCAAAAGTTTCTAAGATAAAAAATCATGCATGATGATAAAAAAAATCTAAAAAAATGTAGGTAATAAAACTATATATTTAATATATTAATTCTAAAAGAATTTATGAAATGTTCATATTTTTAATATATTTTTATACATCATTCCATATTGATAATTTTAAAAATAGGATAGATCTTTAAATTTTATATAAACTCTAAAAAAAGTATATACTTGATATAATAAAACTAATATTAAATATTATTTAAAATTAAGTGTAAGATAAATTATATATTTATGTTTATTTATAAATTTATCGTGTTTAAAGAAAATGAATTATGAGTTGTAAGGGAGAATAGGATCATTTGGGTTTCTGTGGAGTGGAGGAGGGGCCAAAGTAATAAATTTCTTTGGCTTCCTTCTTAATTTATATACTGTGTTCTATATATATAGGTTAGAGGAGGTATTTGGGAGGGGCCACGGCCCCCCTTGGCTATAACGTGTGTCCGCCTCTGCAAGCATATATTTTATGCAAAACAGAAAGATAATTACACTTCAATTACCTCAACACTACTAGAAAAATGGCATTTAGCGAGGGACAAATCCCTCGCTAAATGCCATTTTTCCCTCGCTAAATTGAAAATAGCGAGGGATTTTATCCCTCGCTAATTTGGTCGCTAAAAACCGCGTCGCTAATTTTAGCGAGGAATGAGTTGATTCCCTCGCTAAATTAGCGAGGGATTTAATCACTCGCTATTTCCTCGTTAAACTACAAAAAATTCAAAATTGCCATGTCACCACCAAGACCACGCCATGTCACATCATTGTCATGTCACCCGCCACCCATGCCATATCATTGTCACACCACCGCCACATCACCGTGATTGCGACACGTCACTGCCATGTAATATAATTGTTTTAAATATGCATTTGCTTAGATTCGAACCCATGACCTCCTGCTCTTAGTGCCTTTATATTCAGACTTTTGCCAGTTGAACTGTATTGTATTTGCAGTCTTTATATGAAATATTAAATATATATTATTTATTTACACACTAATACACACATATATTTATAAATTAATATATTGTTAAAAAATAAAAATATATTATAATTTTAGTTATTAATATCATAAAATATTTTATATTTTGAATTTTGTAATAAATGAATTTTCATTTTTATTTTTTTGCCAACAAGTTATAAAAATTAATCTAACTATTTTTATTAATTTAAAATAATCAACTGATAAAAATAATTTTATAACATAATTATTAAAAAATTTTAATTCATTAAAATTAAATTTTTAATAAAATAATTTTAATCTATTAAAATTAATTTTAAAAAATTTAGCGAGGGACAAATCCCTCGCTAGATTCCTCGCTAGATTCCTCGCTATTTATAATAATTTAGCGAGGAATAAAAAATTCCTCGCTAATTCCTTGCTAGTTTAGTGAGGGAAAGGATATTCCTCGCTAATTCCCTCGCTAAATTTAATTCGTTGCTAATTTCTCGCTATTTAGATTATTTAGCGAGGGATGAGTGATCCCTCGCTAAATTCCCTTGCTAAATTGTATTTTTCTAGTAGTGCAAGTTGCCCGACTCACACGACATCTCAATAGGCTGTTGGAAGATCAACTATACATATACAAGAGAGATGCAAGAACCAAGTCATAACCATATACCAAACAAGAATAAAAGCCCAAACAAGCATCACAATCCAATTGAGCCACTTCAACCAATCAAGACTACTTTAATGCCCATAAGCCTTAAAAACCTTCATATATCGATGTAGCCACTTACCAACGGATTTGTTGCTTTTGATAGCCTCCTTAGAGCACAGGGACTCTGATAGAACGCTCACACCCTACATACACACATGAATATTCAAATCAAGACGAGTCATAACTTTTTGTAAAGCTCAAATTGATATCCCAAGATAAACCCAATGAAACCAAGATACCAATACTAAACTCATATCACAAAACACCCAAATCAATACATAAAAGTTAATTTAAACCTTCCTAAATCCATGAGCCATAAAGAATCCTTAACTAGAGACTAGGGTTTGAAGAAACAACCATGCAAACACCTAAAATCCATAGCTTAAAGCTTGAATACACCCAATATCACATCATTAAAGCATTTTAACACAATTTAATTAGTGAAAATCCACTCCAATCAAAATCCCAAGCAACAACCATGAAAATCCACCATGAAACATAGAGAAAGAGCATTGGAGATGATGAAAAACAACTTACATTTAAGATTTTAACTTCCTAGAACCTTAAATCTTGACCTAAAGCCTCAGATCTTTGAAACCTTAGCAGAAAGCCGATTTTCTCCTCTAAAAATCCTATTCCGATTAGCCCTAACATGTTTTGATTTATACAGGTTTTGTGATTGAGGCCGCGACGCGAGATAAGTTCGCTGCAATCTTGGTTGCTTCTATACCAAGCCAATGCTCAAGATTTTGAACTCTCGTTACGGCACTGAAGGAGCCCATCGCAGCACGGGAAGCCTCTATCCCCAACTTCACTTGTTCCATTTCTCCATTCCTAACCCTCCGGTGTTGTATAATTCCTATAATAGCCTTTCATGAGTCCTCTTTCATAATCAAAGTGATTAAATTGTGTTGTTATAACAAGACATTAGTCTGTTTATGTGAGAAGAGAGAGGAAAATATCCTTGAGGTGATTTTATTGAGAAAAATGTAATTTATGCACACATGTGATTTTTATCTTTTTCTTTATCATAATTGTGTTGACCAATCATCCATGGAGCTAAATTTCTCTAATAAGTTTTTTTATGAGATTTTCCTTAATAGAATTCATTTTAAGATCATCAAAGACTGTCTTCTTTTGCTTGATAGGTTTTTCAATAGAGTCATGATGTGAATCCACTAAGTGACGTATCCTAAAAAGTCCAGAAAATATAGAAGGATAGAACTTGCACGTTATAACACAAGAAATATGATCAAAAGTTAAAACCAAACGAAAATAATGCCTCCAAAAACTCTAACTATAAGACATCACAAAAGACGATTACTCCTTTGATAAGTTTATATATATTCTGAGAAGAACACAAGGCACTTAGAGAAATTTCACTTAATATAACATAAAATAATATTATTCAACTCTTAAGAATTTGTTACATAAAAAAGCCTTTATATAGGCACATAGAGAGCACTAAAGACCTAGAATAATCTATTCTTAAAGCAACTAAAAGTACTTGCTATCCAGGTAATTTTAATAGATTTAGAAATAAACTCAAAACCTAAGTAATCTAAAGCTTCTAGAAAGCTAATAACAAAAACTTAAGCCTTATGCCCTAACACAATTGGGCCTTTATTAAATCTAATCAAAAGATTAACCAATAACTATTGAGCTTTATTAAATAGACATAGTTCAGCCCCAAAACAAATAAACAAAATACTTAAGTCAACTAAGCCAAGTTACACGCCTAAGCAAATGACCATGCTTAAACACATGATTATGCTTCTTGGAGTCACTTGGAGCTAGGCTTCATCTTCTTGGACTTACAAAAATGTGACCAGACTTCTTAGGACTCTTGGAGATACCACATCACATTCTAAGTAAGCTCTTTCATAGTATATGCTCTTTCAATAGATCCACTCATCCTTTACATCACTTAACTTATGATCTTCATCTACTTAGACACTAAGTAATGTGATTAATCTTGGTGGTAGGCTTGATGGTAAGCTTGGTAAGTTTAGTGGTTATGGTGGCACCATATTAGCATGTTGAACAACTTTTTATCTCTTGTAGATTCGTAATTAGTTCCTATGAATTAATGCCATGTCATCCACTCAAGATTGCCCTCCTCTAGTTGATATTATTTTCTAATGTTGTCAGAACCGGACCGGACATTGAACCAGACAAGTTACTAGTTCAATGGTTCGGTCGGGGTCGAACCGGAGTTGGACCGGTAGTGATTAAAATAATATATTTAAAATAAATAATATAAGTTTAAACAAATTTTATAATTTAATTAAAGTCTCAAACTAAATAATATTGAATTATCAATCTATTATTCACCAGAAACAAATTATTAATAAGTTTCATAACTTAATATTTTAATTTAAATAAGTTAATATTCATCTATAATCATATTTTGAGTTCAAAATAATAAATTAATAATCTATTATTTATTAAGTAAATATATAATTTTTAATAGTTATATATCATAATAATACTTATATAATATTATAATATATAAAAACATATTTTATACTAAAAATAATATTATTTTATCTTAAAAATAAAAGAAATTTAAAAAAAATTGAAGAAAAAAATAATGCAGAACCGGTTCAAGATCGGTTCAAACCGGTTCAGAACTAGTTCTACCAGTTCAAGGCCTGTTTCACCGGTTCTTGACTGATTCTCATCGGTTCTGAACAATATCAGTTGTTTACTATGACCGGATTGGACCAAACACTGATTCCCAATTCAACTAATTGAACTAGCCGGTCCGATCTGATTTTAATAACAATGTTATTTTCCCCCCTCTAAGAAAAGAACTGTCCTCTCCTCGACTCTTCATGGTTTGCATGACAATAAAGAGGAGAATTATACACTTCAAAAATAACTTAAAACATGGTCACCTTGCAAGAACTTGAAGGGTAGTGTCTCTTCTTTATACTTGTGCAGCCAAAGTCAATTTCCTAGGTCAAAGATCTTTTTTTGTAACCTATCAGTTGAATTTGCAAATCTAGGTTGCAGAGGGAAGGCGTAGCAAACAAGGGAGTAGGTCAGGCTGCAGAGGGAGTAGCTCGGTGAGAGCGCTTTTATTTTTATGAAGGACATTCTTGAAATATTAAAAAAATGAATGGACAAATTGGTTAAAAATTACGTGAAGGTATCTCCTCTCAAAAAAAAAAACTCCAGGGAGGAAATTATGCATGGCTTGATGAAGGGAAGGGAAGGAAAGGGGAAAATCATCTCCAATCCCTTCTTTTCCCCTAAAAAACTTCCATCCAAACATGCTCTTAAAATGTAATGACTTAGTGCATTCTTATTCTTTACAAATTAATTACAATTAAATCAGTTAATTATATCTTTTTTTGGTAAGCAGTTAAGTATATCATTATTATTACTATTATTATAATTATATAAATTTTTCTTAATTATATATGTGAAACATGCCTATCATACAAGTATAAAGCAAATCATTTTATTAAAGTTAAAAAAATTGAAGAACTTTGTTTCGACGAAGAGTTAGTGAGCTTTTTTCACAACCTTTTTTCATTTTACTTGGGATAAAATAAGAACTCATTAGATAAAGATAAAAGTATACATTTCATCCTTTAATTTTCATAATACAATAAAAAATTTTTTATTACTAATATCATTAATTATATTAATAAAAAATATTGACAAAGCATATTACTCAATATTAGCTTATCAATCTTCATATTCAAGTTATTAATATTATTATATATTTATTAATATTAAATTTAAAATATTTTTCAATTAAATTTAAAAATTAAAAATAACTAATTATAAATAACTGACTTTTAAACAAAATATTAATCTTAATATTTTTTGTCATAAGAAATGATTTGGATATATGTGTCTTAGAAAATGTTTTATCATCATTTGAGAATTCTTTGTTAACAATTATTGTTAATATAGTTAATGATATTAATGATAAAAAAATTTAATTATATTTTAAAAATTACAAAATTAAAAAGAAACAAAATAAAATTAAAAGATTAAAATAAAAGCTAGTGTAAATTTAAGGGACAAAAATATGTTTTTACCTTAGATGAAAGAGATTAGAAGTAGGGAATTTGGAATTATGTTGTATCCTTTTTTTTTTTCAATTATAATTATCTTATATTTAGTTTAACTAGGTCAAATATGAGTATTATCACGTTTAAATATGGTAGCTATCCTAACGTGACATTTTTTTTCATTCACACAACTTAAACTTAAGATCTTATTTAGTATCCAATAAAAAGTGATATATAATATCTATTACATTATATTTTTATTAATTTTTAATAGTAATTGTACTTTTATATTGTATAATATCTATTATATTATTTGTGGTATAAAATTCTTTAATGAATACCTTGATTAAGGTATTCTTGAAAATTTAAACAGGACAAACTAATATTTTCATAATCGGAGTATATATTGAAGTGAATGAAATACTGATTCAAATTTTAATGATTCAATCATGATTTAAATGAGATTTGATAGGTAAAAATTAAAATAATATATTTTAAATAAATAATATAAATTTAAAAAAAATTCATGACTTAATTTAAGTCTTAAATTAAATAATATTGAATTATCAATTTATCATTTACTACAAATAAATTATTCATAAGTTTCATAATTCAATATTTAAATCTAAATAAATTAATATTTATCCATAATTACATTTTAAATTCAAAATAATCAACTAATAATTCATTATTATATTATTTTTTAATTAAATTTATTATTTTCAATAATTATAATATATCATAATGATACTTATATAATATTATAATATAAAAATAAAGTCATTTTATACTAAAAATAATATTATTTTATCTTAAATATTAAATAATTTTTTAAAAAAGTTGAATCTTTTTTAAAAAAAAATTAGACCAATTCAATTCTGGTTTTACCGGTTCGCACCGATTCCTAGAAAAGCCAATCCTCCTCCTTGTTCAAATCAAACCAAACACTTGTTCCAACCCTAAAAACCAACATCTAATTTAATTCTTATAACAATGGAACATACAACACTTTATTAATATGACAATCCACAATTAGATTTATGCAGTTCCGGTGAGAGCTTTTGCTTTCCTTAAATTTTACAAGCTAGTTCAAAAGAAAATCTTAAATGCTAGTATTCATATCAAAATGTTTGACATAAGTATGTGAATAATATACTACAGGGATAAAGGATCTTTTAGTCTTTAAAATTTTCCCAAATTTTCATATTGATCCATATGTTTTTATTTTGATTAAATATCTTTTTATAGTTTTATATCATTAAAAAATTTATTTTTAATATTTAAAAACCTCAGTAATTTAATCACTTTATTCTTTATGATGGCATTAATATTGTTAAAATTAAGATGATATGACTAACAGTTAATTGCCTTGAATTGACATAGATTATTAAGATAGATTGTATTATATTCTTTTTCAAAAGCGCAAATATCCACTAATGATTTAAATTTTTACTGATATGTTTCTATAATTTTTGGAAAAAAAATAATTCAATTAACCTTAATAATTTATATACCAGTCTAAGTCAACTAACAATTGGTAATATCATCTCAATTTTGACAGTATTAATGCCATCCATGAAGATAAAAAATTAAATTATTGAGTTTTTAAAATATTAAGTATTAACTTTTTAATTATATAAAATTATAAGGTGCTATTTAACCAAAATAAAAATAAAAAAACTAATATAAAAATATGGGAAAACTTTGAGAACTAAAAGGACATTTATCCCTATAATATAATATACACATACTATAAGTGCTTTTTGAACTTTTTTTTTTTTATCGGAACTAGGGTATCCACCGTCGAACACGGTGATTAATCCTCTCGCTAACTTGTAGGTATCTCAAAGGGTGGGACAGCTGGCCCGGAGTTTTAAGGCTGCTCCATACCCAAAGTCAGGATTCAAACTCCTAACATTTGGTTAAGGGTGGATGAGTCCCTTCCACTCAACTACACCCCCCGGTTAGTGCTTTTTGAACTTTGAGACAACTCTGAGTCATAGGAACCTCTCGCCTCATCGTATTTGTTTAAAAAAATATATAATATAATACAAATGATAAATTGCACATTTTTCGTTAAAAAGTACCGCGTCAAAACTACTGAGTAAGTAAGGGTCCGTTTGGTTTTCAGTTAGGTAAAAATGAGTTTTAGTATAATTGGTTTTGCAATGTAGTTATAATAAAAATTGGTTTTGAACTAACGTGTTTATGTTTGGATGATCTATTTGAAAATTAATTTTGACAAAATTCATAATTTTTCTTCAAATTGAACTTAAACTCTATCACATAATTAATTTAATTTACTTGAACTAAAATTTAATTTGCATTTATTTAATTGAGAATATAATATATCTGATATAATATTTTTTTACAGGTTGTAGTCCATGGAGAATAAAATTTTGAAAAAATATTTTAGTCATTAGATAAAAGAAATTTTATGAAAATTTTATTTTTTTTAAATTTTTTTTTATTTTTATTAGTTTATTTTTATCTGATTTTAAAATAAATACAGATAAAAATAATAACTTAGAACAGAGAAGCAGCTCTAGTCACTTTGAGAAAAAATGAGTTTTGCGCCTTAACATGGTTTGCCAACGTGGTTGCAAGAATAGCCAAACAGGATGGAAATTTTATTAACTGCTTTTGGGTTTGAAAACGTAGTTTCCAGCGCGTAACCAAAGCCTAACTCTGCTTTTAAATAGTTTTATCATTTTTATATTATTATTTTACTGTACATCTTAAATTTCCCTTTGTAAAAAAATTTAAATATTTTTCTGCAGTGCAACTGACGAATCATTCTAGTGAATATGATTTTTTTTGGGCACCTAGTGAATAAGAATTTGAGCCATGTAAATGTATAAGGTTTAAATTGAGATATTGTACACAAGATCCATGCTCTAATTGCCAATTTATATGATAAAATTTTGTCATTATTTTTCTTGTTTACCCAAAAATATATCGTTATCTTTATTCCCAGAAATATTAGGGATCACTAGTTCAGTAGAACACGAAATACATTGTCATGTATAAATTCTAACTAGTACGAGAATTTAAGAAATGCCCCATATTATTAATCGTATAGCTATGTGGATTGTTAGAGTTTTAATATTATATACAGATTTTGATGGATAAATTTTTAAGCTCTATGAACATTACCTTTTTTTTTTGGATAATTTTACATCACAATATAAATGTATTCACATTAATTTCTGAGGAAAAATTAGAGTTAGATGTACTGATTATTTTATTTCTAAAATTCAGAGGGGCAATAATTTTATTGTATGATTTGCCCAATCAAAATTAAAATTTGTTGAGATGCTTGAATTGATAAAGAAAAAGGTAAAATTTATGCATTTATACATTTTAACCAGGTATTAAAAACAAAATCTCGTTAAAATTATAACAGACTGTAAGCTTTTCTGTGCTTTTTAGGTTACTTTAAGATTTTTTTTTTTTGCCATACAAAGTTACACATGAGCAGGAGCATGAAGTTCTCTATACAAATCAAGATAGGTGGTTCCAAAAATATAGTTGACTTCATCTCCATCATATGAGTTTGTTAAGCAAACCAATCTGCACAAATATTTGCTTATTTGAAAATATGATCAAAAGTAATATACCAATTTCTCATGATTTTAAGTTGAGGTTTTTAAAATTTAAAATTGACATCCCTCCTCGAATCTAACATTAATATTTTTTTACCATTTGTTAGATTACGTGCAATATATGAAAAATGTTTCTTATTTATGTTAAAATAAGCGTTTGGCAAAAAAAAAAATTCATGTTAAAAAGAGTAAAATTAGTCCATTGTATTATCAACTAAAATACTACTGTTAGATCAAGAAAAAAGATGTCACTTTTAAATTTTACAAACTCTCAATCTATATTAAGTATGCATTCACTTATTATAAGCTAGGTAATTCATTTCTTAGATTCAATATATGAAAAATTATGTCTTATTTATGTTGAAATGAGTAAAATTATTATCAATATAGGAGTATATCAATATGAATAAATTTATAGAAATCGGTTATAAAAAATGTTTATAGAAAATCATGCTATTTATTAATCATGAGAAGAATTGATCACATAAGATTCTGTGCAATAGCTAAGGCTCAATTCTTGTTACTATTTTTCTTACTCAAAAGTGAAAATCATATAATATTAATTTTCCCTATTAAATTTTTGGCTTTGCTAGGAGCATATCTATATATTTTTCTTGCCAAAATGAGTATATACATATATCTATCTTTTTATGTGTATCAA
Source organism: Adenanthera pavonina (assembly GCA_026686845.1). Lineage (NCBI taxonomy): Eukaryota > Viridiplantae > Streptophyta > Magnoliopsida > Fabales > Fabaceae > Adenanthera > Adenanthera pavonina. The sequence goes on along the minus strand of JAIVEN010000001.1, from coordinate 41,336,402 downwards.
TCTCTTGCACTATTTATATATCATGAATAATGAAAATTCTATTCACAAGTTTTATCATCTTATGTACTCTTTCCGATCTAAAACTTTTATTGTTTTGAAATTTTTATTTTGTTTCAAAACTATTGTTATTTTAAAATTCCAATGCATACTTAATATTTTTTCAACTATATCTCTATTTAAGTAATTCATTTTTTTTCTCTTTCATCCATGAAAGTGGAGTAATTAAATAGGGGAATTTTAGTTCACATGCAACATTTTTTTATATCATTAAAGCTTTTCTTAATTTATGTCTACAACCTGCAAATAATTTGGGACGAACTTTTAAGTCGTGAATACTACTTTTTGGTAACAAAATCTATTCACAAGCTGCATGCACAATTCGGCCTGCATTTGGGTTGATGGCTATTTTTATTATATTATTATTACTTTTGTTTTCATCTCTTTTTTACTTTTTTACCATTTGCATATTATCTCATGCGGCTAGTGGGGAAAAAATAGAAATTTCCCTTTATGTGATGTCCAAATTCTTATTTATATGGCCACATGAATAATAATGTCTATATATAGATAAAAAATTTGAAAGATGAATTTTTAATTAATTTTTTAAAATCTTTAGGATTTCAAACGTATCATTAATCATTAATGTCTTCACGAATAATTTTAAAACAATAATGAATGAAATGTATACTGTTGATAACCATAGCCAATGTATAAAGCCAGAGTCGTTCCTTTCTTTCATGTTACTATTTGTGTTCAATGTATACTTTTGCAGCATTCTCTAAATTCCTTTGTAACATTTCCGAAAATGATAAAACACTAATCGAGTTAGCTGGAGATAGTAAGTCATCTCCGAAATGGTCCCTAGTCCTAAAAAAAGAAAAAAAATCTCAATTACTGACTTCCGAATACAATTATGTGGTTTCCGTGAATGGGTTTTGTTGAATCAGTGACTGCCATTTCTGTCGCATTTTACAGTAACGTAATCCAACCAAAAGCGATTCCCTTTTTATTTTCTTTCTCTTTCTTTTAATTTTTTGATATTTTAAATGAAAAATTAATCCCTGGAAGCCACGAAGTGAGAATTTCTTGTCATTGAAGGTACCCCTCTTTTGTTGCTTGACCCTCAATCAAAGACCCATCTTTTCCGTTTTGCTTAGGCAACTTCACCACCAAAAGCCCTAATCTCCATACCCACCACCTCCTCCTCCTCCTCCTCCTCCTCCTCCTCCTTCTTCATTATCACCCCCTTATGGGTCGCGAGACGTTGCCAGTTCCAGCTCCGCCAGCCCCAGTAGTCACAACACCATCGAATCCTGCATCACCAGTAGTACCACCACAAGCGCCTCCTACATCACTTGCTCCTGGGTTTCGTTTTCACCCAACTGATGAGGAACTCGTTATTTACTACCTTAAGCGCAAGGTTTGTGGAAAAACTTTCCGATTTGATGCAATCTCTGAGGTCGACATTTACAGAAGCGAGCCTTGGGACCTAGCAGGTCACTCCCTTTTTCCCCCCTAAATTTTCTTTTTTTTAGCTTTGCATTTTATTTGTGTGTAGAAAAGACTGAAGAGTTTTTCATTTCTTTTTTCCTCAATGTTACCCCCGGATTGGGGTTTGACGCTGTAATGTTGGATTTTCTCGAAATGGGTGTTCTTACCTGTGTGAAAATTTCGTGGGTATTTATTCTTTTATCTGATACGTTTCTGGGTATTTGTTGCTTTTGCCATCTTATTTTTATCCTGATGATGGTGGGACGAATGGCTGTTCAGATAAGTCGAGGTTGAAGACGAGGGACCAGGAATGGTATTTTTTTAGTGCATTGGACAAGAAATACGGTAATGGTGGGAGAATGAACAGGGCTACGAGCAAAGGATACTGGAAAGCCACCGGGAATGACCGTCCAGTGAGGCATGAACAAAGGACCGTGGGGCTGAAGAAAACTTTGGTATTTCATAGTGGAAGGGCTCCAGATGGTAAGCGTACCAATTGGGTTATGCATGAGTACAGGCTTGTTGATCAAGAGCTGGAAAGAGCTGGAATTGGGTCCACACAGGTGAGATCATAGTTAAATTTGCTTAATGTTGTTGTCTCAAGAGTAAAAATGTGGAAAATGAAGCTTGAGATGAGAGCTTAAATTTGTTTAAATCATGTCCTTTCTCTTAATAACTAGAAAGGGATCTCCTCATTTGAACCAATCATTTTGGGTTTTGGTAAAATAAGGAGCTTAGTAATTTTGGTTCCCAAACTGTGGAACTCTTGGATGCAGAAGTTTGAAGTTATTTCTTATTCAGTTATCTTCCAAGCAAGCAAACAGCACTGTATTGTTTTGTTTCGGAAAATATGGTACATGGACGTTGTTATTATATCTCAATCATAGTTTCACCTTGTTTTTAACACATTTCTCTGCTGGGTGGAAAAGGATGCATATGTTTTGTGTAGAGTATTTCACAAAAATAACATAGGACCTCCAAATGGTCAACGGTATGCACCTTTCATTGAGGAAGAATGGGATAATTCATCAGCAATGATTCCAAGGGCAGAGCCTGTAAATGAAGTTACTGCTACCCGTCATCCACCTATTGAAGGCAATGGTCATGTTGGATATATTGAAGGAACTAATGTCGTCCAGGTTTGTTCTTTCCCCGAAAATCATCCAATCTAATGTAGTTATATAACTTGGGGAAAGTACATTTTACTTCTCTTCACTAAGGTGCACTGAGGTTTAATTATGAGATTGGTGCACAAGCTTTAAAATATAGTAGTTTAAAGTTGTTATATTTTATTGTTCATATGCTAATTTTGTATTTGCAACATCACTATGAGTTGTTCATAGCAATGATGCTATTACAAAATTAGCGTATGAGCAATAAAATATTACAACTTTAAACTATTATATTTTAAAGCTTGTGCACCAATCTTGTAATTAAACCTTATTGTAGTGAGGTTAATTATACTTTCCCCAAGTTATATAACGTTCTGTGGAGCTGTGGATATTGGATGTTGACATTTACAGATCCACAAAGAACCTAATTTATTGGTTGTTTCAATTTATCAAATCACTTTTTCTATGATTTTGTGAAGGAATGAATGATGGCATGAAAAGTGCATAAAAGCTGTGGGCTTCAATCATGAATTAATATGACAACTTGAGTAGACAACAAATATTTGTCAAGATATTTCCATCTCATGCCACCTGTAGTTTTATTTCCCGCTTTTATGCTTGCTCTGTGTGTTTGTCTTAGATAGCAATTAATGCTGTGTTTTCTGTCATACCCATTTCATGAGACCAAGAACATGAGAGATAAATATGGATTTACAAGCCCTAGTCAACAAAATAAAGTTGTAGTTTTGTTCACCAAAAAGAAAAAGTTATAGTTAATTTTCTTGGTTGTGTGGGATCAATCCCAAATCAGCATAACAGTATTCCCTACTTGTTTATTTTGCTCTTCTCATGTGATGTTTGATTACTTTAGCTTTTCCCATATACCTCTTGTCTTAAAAAGGGTTTTGTAACTTGAAGGAATACATTTCTTGACTGGAAATTTGGCACTTATGTCTTTCCTTACTGGATAGAAAAAAATTATGGTCCTGCCAGGAAGATGATTCCTCCTACTTTTAAGTCTTCAAAAGTAGTTTTACAAGCTTTAGACATTATTTGGGCACCACCTTTGGATATCAAAACATAATATCCATCTTGAATAAGGATCATAGGGCTTCCAGTGGGTGACCTGGGGCCCCATCTTTACAATCGGGAACAGTTTCATATAACAGTCTATTGTAGGGAGTCACCAGCCCACTATAGATATTATGTCAAAGGCATTTGAGTGTCTGCTTTTATTGGTTAAGTCAAATCTTTATATTATTTGTTGGATTTGAAAGCTCAGGGATATGAGATAGATAGGATAGTTTATAACATCTTGCACTGAAGTCCAAAGAGGGGGATTGGCTTAAATCTTTGATTTGTAGTGAGAGTCATGAGCCAGATTTATCTTCAAGAATTGCCTTAAATCCAAAAGGAATAGTTAGATTGATCATACATCAATATCTCGGGGTGGGGAGAAGGGGGAAGGAAGGAAAGAGAATTTGATCTTATACTTGAACCCTCTTGTTCTTTGTAACCATCTGCCATGCATTTCATATTGGTTGATCTTGATGCTCGTGTTTAACTAATTCTTTTTGTCTTTATGCCCTTTTGTCTCTAGGCTAATCAATGATCATTGCTCCATGGGACAATTACTTATTGCTGTTTTACTCAGCTTTTGATGTCATCATTGATGTAATCAGATGTGGGATTAACATCCACATTGTTTTGTTTCTGTGTAACTGTTGTTTGGATCAATCTCTGCTGATTTGACTCGAATCAGAGCCGCCATCAAATGTGAATTTTAAGTTGTTCTTACTGTTTCTAATAGTTGATCGACATTTGAAATATATTGCAAGTATTTGTGCTTGAGTGATTTAGTTTAATATATCTAAAGAAACCTTTCTAACTATTGCTATAAAACTTGATTAGTTTATATATTTAGTCTTGATTTGTGTGGTGGAACTGGACTTTGGTATAATATCATAAGTTTTGCCATCAGGTTCTGCAATAAATACATGAATGCGGAAAACATTTTTCTTAAACACCCAATCAGGTGGTGCTGAGATATGAAAAGTTATTCATTTGTCATTTTTTTTGGAAAACTGGTGTAGGACAATGTAGAGGAATGGTAGAAGATAGATGAGAAGAGTAGAAAATCTAAAAGAAGAGGAAATTCACTAAATAAGTTTCAATAATATTCAATTAATAGGAAATAGGAAAAGAGAGATGATCACAATGAGTAGTTCTATGGCTTATTTATAGAGCCCAAATACTGATTTAGCTTAGATCCTAAAATAGTTTAAATCTAAAAGATAAATATTAAATTAAACTCTATCCTAAAATATAAGATAAAGATAAATCTAAATAAAATAACTAAATCCTAAAACATAAAATAAATTTAAAATAAATTAAATCTAAATAATCTAATAACTATTTGAAATCCTAATTATTTTATGATAATTTAATTATCTATTTTACATTATTCTCCCCAGCTTGAAAAAACTCTTCTCTGGAAAGTTAAGCCTATACTTCAGCTCCTTGCTTCCTTTCACAAACTGCTTCTTGGTCAAAAGATAAAGGTTTTGATTCTTTGGTCTTGACTCCCCTTGTTTATTCGAACATTTATTCTCAATCTCAGGCTTAGCAGGACGTAACAAGATTGTCTTCACTTTATACTTAAATGAATGAGTGTTCTCTCGACCATGGCTTGTAGCATCATTATCGTAGAGCCATGGTCTTCCCAACAAAATGTGAGCAATATCTATAGGAAGGACATCACATAGAACTTCTTTATGATACTCTCCCAATTGAAGGGGAACACAGCTTCGATGTGTAATGGTTAAAGAAGTCTTTTCATCAACCCATACTACATGAAAAGGCTTAGGATAAGGCTTTGACTTAAGACCAAGCCTAGCAACTTCCTGGTTGGAGATTACATTTCTGGCATTTCTTTCATGAATAACTAACTTGCATGACTTACCTCCGCATTTCACAAAAGTTTGGGAGGTGCTTGTTTTATTCCAAGAGTCATCAAGTAAGGGGACAGATAGCATGCATCTCATCCTACGTCCTATCTCATAATCATTCACAATAATCTCCTTATCCACGTCTAACGGACACTCGATGGGGTCAATCACTATGTCAGCATCTACCACTTCCTCCTTATGCTCAGCTGGGGATTCAAGAAGTAAAGCACATTGTGGATACCTTGATGCGATGTGACCTTTAGAATGACATCGAAAACACTCGATGGCAATACCACTAGGGCAGAAGTTGGATCTTGTTGATTTAGTATTCTTATAAGTACTTCTGTTAGGACTAGTTGTCTGGCTAGATTGAAATGAACAAATGGTCTTAAAAGGAGGCACTCCAGTAAAGTGATTGGATTGTGTTAAACTATGAGTCTAGCGAGAATCTGTGCCCTGGAAATTTGTATGCCTAGCGGATGAGCCTTTTAACAAAGACTCTACCTCCAAAGTCTTATGATATGCTTCTTCAAGAGAATCAGGAGGATTCAATTTAAGTTCTTGATGTATATCAACTCAAAGACTGCTGACAAATTTTTGAATTGTCATCCAAGGGTCTTCCTTAATCTCACATTGAATAATGAGTTCGTCAAAACGAGCTATGTAATCGGCTAACATGGTGGCCTGCTTCAAGTTCAATCATTGATTGAACAGTTGACTCTTGTAATGGGTAAATAGATATTACTCTTTCAATTTCATCTTCATCTCTGCCCAAGTATTAATCAGGGGTTGTTCTAGATGCTCTAGTTTCTGCTGTTCATTTTGCTGATGTTTCTTGGCAGACTTGACAAGCTTCATCTTAGTGAAACGAACATGATGCATATCGTTCATCTTATACCTTTCAAAGTAGTCTTCCATGCTAACCAACCAATCCAAGAAGAGGCTTGAATCTAATTGGCCATCGAACGTAGGAGCTTCAACTTTGACTTTCTTAGAGATATCATCTAGTTGAGTTTGTCTATGACCTCCCTTATGATTTCTAGGAGGTGATTCATATCTTCGGCTATAATATTCTATTAGCTCATGATCAACCCATTGATCTTCTACATAGTCTTGTTGGTAGTTAATAGTTATGTGAGGTGGATCCCTAAGATTCTTGTTTCTATTATTGTTTGCAAATAGACGATTCCCAATAGGTGGAGCCCTTGCATTACTAGGGGAAGGAGCATATCCACCTCCTAAGTTGATTTCTCTATGAACTTTTGAACCTTCAACTGTAGTTTCTACTGTATATTGCTTATCTTTTCCTTTTACTTGCAAGATGTTTTTGTACATTCGCTTCAATTCTTCAATTCCACAGTTTGTTTCTTCAAGCCTGAGATTTGTTTCTTCAAGTTTACAATCCATGGCATCTAACCTATGGTTCAAGGAGTCAAGCCTCTGATTCACTGTCTCAATTGCTTGATCTATATATTCTGTGTTGCATCTCTCAGCTCCCTCTAGTTGATTTTGAGTCATTTGGGAGCTTTTGGTCATGGTGGAGTTAATGTTTGTGAGCAAATTCAACTTGTACCGTAACTTTAAAGCTCAGGAATGGAATTTTACCCCCAAACAAGCTTCTAATTGATGATTCTTGCAGTTAGGATAAGCTGGGAGGGAAAGAACTTCGCGAAACAAGGTGAAAATTGTAGAAAAATTGAATATGGGACGGTTGTATGGACGGCGTGTGGGTTGACATGTGGGGCGCTTGAAGCCCATGTGTAGGGGAGTTCACCGGCACGTGAGGGTGTGCTTGGTGTTGGACGGCGGCTAGATTTTGGGATCTAGCCGGATTTTGGACGACGGATTGAACGGTGGTGGTGGTTTGCTCATTGGATGTCGGCAGTTAGGGTTTCTGGTTCTAACAGCAAAGTGGTTAGGGTTTAGACTAGTTCTTTGGTGGGTTGTTCGGCAAGGGAAGTGTGGAAAGGAGCATAAGGAATCAGGCTCTGATACCAAATTGATGTAGGACAATGTAGAGGAATGGTAGAAAATAGATGATAAGACTAGAAAATCTAAAAGGAGAGGAAATTCACTTTGTAAGTCTCAATAATATTCAATTAATAGGAAAAGAGAGATTATCACAATGAGTAGTTCTAGGACTTATTTATAGAGCCTCAAATCATATTCTATTTAGGATCCTAAAATAGTTTAAATCTAAAAGATAAATATTAAATTAAACTATATCCTAAAATATAAGATAAAAATAAATCTAAATAAAATAACCAAATCCTAAAGGATAAGATAAATTCAAAATAAATTAAATCTAAATAATCTAATAACTATTTAAAATCCTAATTATTTTATGATAATCTAATTATCCCTTCTGCATAAAAAACTTAGTAGCAAATATTTAGAAAATTTACTTAACTTTTCTCCTATATAATATTAGTAATTAATTTGCAGCTAAGTGAGGTTAGCCTAGCAAAATTCCACTCTTTTAGAATCTCACTACAAGAATTAATTTGCTTCATTTTGCCTCGGCAATGAAAGATGTTACTAAAAGTTTAAAACCATCCAGGATGAAGTTCCTCCTGGCATCTATTCTTAATTGAGCCAGTATAAATTAATGAGATGACGTTTTTGTGAGTTTGAATTATGGGAACCATTATGGAGATTAGTAAACAGAAGCAATAATGGGGGTTTAATCGGATTCTCTGACATCTCATCCATTCAAATGTCAAGAGGGGGGAAAACGTACTTGCTATGAAATACCAAGGAGTAATTGATATGGCATTTTGGATCTTGTTTAAAAAGGGTAGTGAAAATAAGTTGGAGGTGGATGTACACCATGGATTCAGGTTTGTTTAACTCATTTGTATAATTAAATCAGGGTGTTGTTTGAGTGGGGGTGTTTGACAGGATTTTATGTGCTGACTACGTTATGCAGTAGAGTGAGAATAATGGGGTGTGAGAAAGGAACTTTACTATACAAAAGAATCATGTGTATGTAGATTGAGGATTCATTAGGAAGCTAGTGTTAGTTTGTTTGTGGTTCTCTAATTATCTAGTAAATTAGTATCTTTACTAAATTGAATTTAAATTTAAGAATAGGATATGTGGCTATCAAGTTGGATATTTATTAGGGTTAAATGGGTTTGACTTTCAAGGACCGCTACGCTATGCACTTAAAGTCAATCTTCAATTTGGAATTGAAATTGCTATTGAGGAGTTTATTTTTCCTTGTCTCTTCTCTTATACTCTCCAAATTTTCTCCCAAGCATTTGCAGCCTTACCTTTGTCCTCCATGGATCATCTCACTTTTGATATCACATAAATTCTATCATTTTAATTGCATGTTTTCATTCAATGTATAGTTTAAAGGCAAATCAATAGTTTAAAAGATGTTATATCAGACGACAATTGAAGAAATCTCCCATACTGACTCCGAAAACTTGCTAATTGACTTGGTAATATGGTGAGTACTTTTTCCCCTCATTTGATGTGCCATTTTCTTAATAGTTAATTTGCCTTCAATTGAAAATAAATGATGCGGTGCAACTAAATGACAGTGTCAGATATCCTCACATGACCCTGACTCAGATTACCATGTTTTTGTTTGATAATATTGGGCGGTTGAATAATGTCTTCAATATAATTTATTTTGCATAAGCGAAGTAATGATATTCAATGAAAGATGAGGTGTAAAGTAGCTGGGTTGGATGATGTCTTGTGATCCTATAACTTTTGATCCTGAAATCATGTTCTTTTTTTTTTTTTTTCAATTGAATTTTCTGGTCATCATCTGATTATATACTACTTATTATATGTGATTGTACTTTGTGATTGTAATTTCATAGTTGACATCACAATAACCATATTACTACACTTTTATAGCATAAATGCATCATGGAATTATAGATTTCTCTGCTTTGGTGCTTTTGCCTAGTTACAAGCAAAGTTTCCCGGTGATTGGCAAAGTTATCTTTTCTTTTGTTCTCTTTATGATTGTCTGTATATATACTATGTCACAATAAAACATGTGACAGCTTTTCCTTTTCTCAAGCTTGAGAAATCCCCATATCATGCATCATTGGGATTTTCCTGCCATTAGATAAAAAGTATGTCATGGAAGAAAAATGCTGTCTTTAGTAAACCCAGGAGAGTACACTTAGTAAACCTAATATTCATTTAAGCACTACTGGCTTGAAGAATTGCACCAAATTTGAAGCTTTCGTGTGCCGAACTTAATTTTGGTTCATTCTTTCAGGATACTCAATCAATCAATAAAGCTCCTCTTGATGTGAATAAGCTTCCAATTGAAACTCAAAATCTTCTAGCTGTCTGCAAGAGGGAGAGTATGGCGGAGTATCCGTCACCTGAAAAGGACAATTTTAAGTCTATGGATGAGTACCCTTCACCACAAGCAGATAATCCAAAGCCCTTCTCACTAATATACAAGAGAAGGCGGCATAATTTGAGCTCCAGTCATTCAAATGCTCCTGAGCATTCAGCCCATAACAGTCAGGATCCATGCTCATCTATAATAACAACTGCTGCAACAACACTCCCAACTCCAACCACCACCACAACTACCAACACTTCGTCGAGAAAACATTTTTTGTCTGCATTGGTGGAATTTTCTCTACTTGAATCTCTCGAACCCAAGGAAAGTTCTTCGGCTCGGGTACCAGAATTCGATCCATCTAAACTCGACTCACCTGTACCTCCTAGCTGCTTGAAGTTTATCCAGGACTTGCAGGATGAGGTACGCAAGCTCTCAGTTGAAAGGGAGACAATGAGGTTTGAGATGATGAGTGCCCAGGCCATGATAAACATTCTGCAATCGCGCATCGACATTCTGACCAAAGAGAACGAGGATTTGAATTGAAGCGCCGAGAATGCTTAGAAGTGGTTGTGTACATGTGCAATCTTGTTCTTGCTATTGTACCAATTCCAGCACAGTAATGGTGCTTTGTCTTCCGGTTCATGTATTATTTTTCAAGAGTTAGGATCTATTGTAGTTTCGTATTTAACTAGGTTTCTCAAGAGGATTGGACTTGTCATTTGCGCGTCATGTAATCTGTATGGCTTTTAGTTGTTACCTGTTGTTATGAAAATGGTACTCGGACTTCTCTTCACTTTGCTCCTTAGGACTGAGTTGAGATCCAATTCGTCTGGGAGAAATCCTTCAGTAGCTGTAATCCAAGACATGTGAGTGAAGTCAATCATTTTCACCCACCCACATACAGAGTCTTTCGAAGTTATTTTTTCTTTTGGGTAACGATTTGTTCGCTCAGGGATGCGATTATTGCAAGTGGGGTCTTGTAGATAGTACAATAGAACAGAAAATGATGTCGTTCTTATACGGAATTTGAGTCAAACGCCAATCAATAGACTTACAAACGTACTAGATTTGAACCAAGAAAAACAAAGATGAAAACTTCAAGAAGAGAATGCAACAAAAACACAAACAATAATATAAAATAAGTATTGCAATGACGAGAAAGTTGAGGACTAGTTATCCCTATTTAGCTCCGGGTTATTGTGCACTCTTTTGTTTATTATGCAATCGATACTGTGTGTTAGGATTCAATTTTTTCTCCAGGTGTCTTTTGAATCACTACATTACGTTCGTCATGAAATTGTCCTAGTTTCTTAAGTGTGATTAACTCTATGGTTCAATTATGATTAAGACCCATCAGACTATCTGTGGTTAACTGCTATATTTCTATCCAAGTTAATAAATTGCTTTCAATTATAAGACAATCTCACATTGCTTAATTGCATGCCTATTCTAGAATTCTTATTTCTAGGCTCAACTGTAACTCCTGAACATTAATCACAGTTGGCCAGACGAGATGATGCAATAAAAACACAAGAAGCAACCACCCACACACACATTAAAAGCAATCAAAGTGAAGAGATGACAAAAAACAGTTCATGAGTAAGTTCAAACTAATCCTTAACATGGCTAGGAACAGCCCAGAATAATATTTAATACAAGTCATGTTCATCCAAATACACAAAAAAGAAATAAGAATGATGAAGACTCTATTTAGATATGTAAAACTTTAGTTTTTAGCCATCAACACCTTCTCCAATTTCCTGGTACTCGGGCGCAGCTCTCAGTTCAATCCTCAAAAGCTTTACAACTATCCTTCATAAAAATTGCTCATGAACAAGAATTTTTTGTAGTTTTTCGAAACGTTGAGATTACCGAAGAGAGTTTTGTCTTTTTCGACAAAATATTTTTATACATATAGTTAGAGATTGAACTAGGAATAGCATGTTTAAAAAATCTGGATACCAACTGCACTAGGACTTTGTTGGTAGGATTTAATCTAATTTAACCTGAAACCACATCCTTTTATCATCTTGAGCCCTGAAATGCGCATTTCCTTAATTTTTTTTCAATTAGTTTAATACAAAAAATATTAAAACACTTTGGAAAATATGCACAAAAACATACATATATGAAAATTATCACAATTATTATTATTATTATTATTATTATTTGGGATTGAGTGACTTAATTAATATTAGATGGCATGATGATGGAATTTAGAATGAAGTGGGCTCAATTGGTTATGTTGACATCAAATATCAAGGCCTGTACTGTGGAGTCCATTAGATGAAAAAAAAAAGTTGATTTAAGACACATGTAGGAATAGAATCTTATGCAACAATATATTTGCCAAAACATGTGACATTATAATAAAGAGAGTTTCGTTTTTTTTCCATCTTTTTAGAATAATCTAAGTTTAAATATGAACTTTAAATTTTTATAAGCTATGATCATCTGCATTAACTTTGGGTATATCAAACAGTGTAATACACAACTATCATGGGACCATTGATGAATAGCATAACAAGACATTTTTTAAAGCATTGATTAAATATGAAAAATCAGTTATATTATTTATATTTTATAAATACTACATTTTATTATATAGATGGATTGATTATCCTTTTCTTTTAGATAGAAGAGATAGTTCAATCAATCAATTAATATTTTTATAAAATGTCTTATGTAAATTAAATGTGGGCCACATGTAATATATAAAGTTTGAAGCGAATATGGTTAACCAATGGTATGACTTTTTATAAAGTTCAATATATATGTGGCGGCGTGTATATATATATATATATATATATTTCCTCTGAATTCTTTCTACGCGTACACTTAACTATTTTATATAAATTAAAAAAAATTAGTTATATTTTTAAAATTTTAAAAAATAAACAAAATATTTATTTTTTATTTCTATTTATAATAATAATATAATTCTCATTAAATAAGACTTTCAATCTTTATTAAGTAGGAAAGTATGAAATCAATTAAAATAAAATTAAGAATATTATCATTAATTAATCATAAAAAACTCCAATAATAATTTATAATATCGAAAAATAAATAATTACAGGTAAAATAGGAATAATATTACTAAATATTATAAAAAATCTTATAAAAAAATCATAAAAAATTTTGGAAAGTGCAAAGATAAATATATATATATATAATATAAATATTTGAGCGCGTCTAAGGTAGTAGGATTTGAAAAGTCAACCCAGGGCAAAGAATGCTATGAATTTCACCAACTGACCTTTGAATAAAAGCCATAAAATATATATCTTTTTAATGAAAAACCAAATATATTTTGGATCCGTTTGATATAAAATGAAAATAAGAAAAAAATAAAAATGGAAATAATTCTCTCACATGAATATGTAAAGTTTTTATTTCAACAAATTTATTCTATCATTTACTAAACATAACTTCTTTTGGTTGGAAAGTGCAAAGATAATATATATATATATATATTTGTGCGCGTCTAAGGTAGTAGGATTTGAAAAGTCATCCCAGGGCAAAGAATGCTATAAATTTCACCAACTGTCCTTTGAATAAAAGCCATAAAATATACCCATTCAATTTCAGTTTATAATGTATTTTTAACTACTATACACATACCAAAATAATAATTAGTAGCTAAAATTTTTTTTCATTATTTTCCAAATTATCCTTATTTAATAATATTTCTTACATTAATAAATTACAGTTATTCTCTCTTTCATTATTTTTTTTGAGTTCCCATAGGTCATTGACAATTGTGAAAAGTGAAACTTTTGGGAGAAATTCTCCTTCATTCATTTATGGTTTAACCAAACTATTTAAAATTTTTTAGTAAATACATTGGTAACCATAGAATATATAAACTTACTTATTAGGGACAATACTGAAAAGCTAATAAAAAAAACATAATATAATCTGCGTAATATATTGTATTTTCAAACATGAATTTCTTATAATAATATATTATATAGTGTAACGGAAGGAGTATTTTATAAAAAAAAAGCCATAAAATATATATCTTTTTTATGAAAAACCAAATATATTTTGGATCCGTTTGATATAAAATGAAAATGAGAAAAAAAATAAAAATGGAAATAATTCTCTCACATGAATATGTAAAGTTTTTATTTCAACAAATTTATTCTATCATTTACTAAACATAACTTCTTTTGGTAAAATGCTAAATATAACTTTTATATATTTTGTCTTATTTTTTTTCTTTAAATTTATTTTTCAAGAGCCAAATGGATCATTTGTAAATGAATAATCTTATTTTAATTCAGGTCAAAAAATATAATTTTATTTTAATAATCTTAATTGCACAATGGCAAACCACACGCCTGACGTTGCTCTCCTGTGAGTCGTGGGTGTGCTTTTCACGCACGCAATTACGGCCCGCGTTGTCCCGTTTGATTATCAATTTTTGAAAAGTATGTTCCAATAAATAAAATTTATAAAAATAAAATTTAGGTAAAGTAAATTTATTATGAGTTATTATGTTTAAATATTTTTTGTAAAAATAAGTTTGATAAAAAACTATTTGGATGATAAGAGTTAAAAGTACTTTTAGATATATAATATAAAATCAATATTATCCTCTTTTTTAAAATAATGGTTTTATTAATAAACAAATAATTTTTCTCTTTTTTTTTTTAATTATAATTTAGTCCACTTTTTATTTTTTAAAAAGATAGCTTGTAAATTACAAAATATCCTTACTATGAAAAATGAATGAAAACTATGATTTGGTTTAAACAAAGGTAAACCAAAGAGGCCCTTTAATGTTTTCAAAACCACAGTTTTAGAATTGTTTTATAAAATAAGTTTTGAAAACTAAAAAATTAAAAAATTTATTTAAATAATTATTATCAAAATTATAAATAAGTTATTTAAAATTGATAATTTTACTATTAATTATATGTGTATTCTTTGCATTTTTTTTATATTTTTTAGAACAAAAAATATAGATCACCTTAAAAATATTCTGAGTTTTTTATTATTTTATTTTTTTTTATTTTTCAGAACATTTTATGAAAACCAAGTATATCAAATATGTTTTTTTATTTTTAAAAACAAAAAAAACTATTCTAAAAACATGAATCAAACAAATCCTACACAACACTCAAGTCTCAAGTCTGATGATATGTTTTTTTATTTTTAAAAACAAAAAAAAAACTGTTCTAAAAACATGAATCAAACAAATCCTACACAACACTCAAGTCTCAAGTCTGATGATAAATTTTCGCCACTTGATTCAATGATAAAGGGTTGCTCCAACTTAACTAAATATTTCGAGTTCGAGCCTTTCCAATTGATTTGAAGTAGGTTTAGAATACTGAATACACACGAAAAAAAATTTATTGGTAAATTTTCGTCAATCATTAGGTTTTTTGTAATTGCATTTTTGTTCTTTGAATTGACTCTCATGTGGTTAGGAATATTCTTTTGATATGATGATGTAACCAATTAGATTGTGGCAACAAAAAATCAATTAGATAATATCAGATAAAAAAAAGAATGGGTTGGACTATTATGCCAAGTATTATAGTGTCATACCCAAAAATGCGATGCGAATGGCGTAAAAAATGAAGAAAAAGGAAAAGATCAGAATTCACAACGGAAGCAAATTTGGGAGGAATCGTTACCAAAATTTTAAGGAAAATTTTAGAAAAAGGAAAAAATGATATGCGAATTAAAGTTGGGTTTGAGAATACGATTGTGAGTGGGAAGGTGTTAGGCACTAAGGGTGTTCATGGGCCAGGAAGGGCTGGGCATCACCTCTACCTGGTGTCCAGCCCGAAACACCCCCCGGGTTGAGAAAATGGACCCGCAGCTCGGCCCAACCCGGTGAAGGATTGGCCCAACCCGGTTTTGGCCCGGTATAAAAAATATTAAAAAATTAAATAAATAAGTTAATTTAATTTTTTAATAAAAATATAATTAGTTTCATTTAAAATGTATTCTTGTAGGAAATAATATTAGGTTAAAAAGTAACATTTATCAAAATTATAAATACTCAACAATTATATATTATTTATTTTATATAATATTAAGTTATGAAATAAATTTAAAATTTGAAATAAAATTAAAAATTGGAATAATAAAATGTATCCATTATAATTATAAAATTAATTTATTACATGAGGCATATGAAAGAAAAACAATTATCTAAAATTATTCAATATTTTTAACAAATAAAGAAAAATGAGAAAATTGGAAATATATATATATACTGGGTCGGGTCGGGACAAGCATGTGACTTGCCCGAGGCTCGGTTTGGCCCGGTCCTCCTTCATTTTATGATTTTTTCTTTTTGGCCTGACCTAGCCCAACCCGAAATGACCAGACCAACCGGGCCTCTAGACCCACTAAACAGCCCTATTAGGCACCCTCACAATATTTGTTCTAAGAACAGTTATTTTAAGTTGATCTTGCAAATTTTATGGCTTTTAAGAATTATTTTGATTGCCCTTTAATCATTCACATGCAAAAATAAATACAAAAAATGAGAGAAAATAAAAAAAAAATAAAAATGAAAATAAAGAATAAAATGATAATATGTGAAGTTGGAAAAAATAAAATAAAATAAAATAAGAGAAGAATATTATTTATTTACCATAGTGAACTTGATCCAGAATTAGAATCTGGGGCCTACGTACCTTGCGATAGGGATCAAAGTCAACGTAGTTCGGACTAAAAATGCATGTCACTAGTTTTATATTTTTTATTATGTATATTTTTTTGAAAAGAGAAGTTTATAAAAAATAATTTATCTTCCCACAAAGAAAATAGTTTTCAAAATTGGTTGGTATATTTTAATTTGTAAAAGATATATTAGTGGCGATTATCTTCTCTTATCACTCATTTTTTCATTTTTCATTTTTTTTCCTAAAAAAAATCAATTCCTCAAAAAGGAATATATGTTTTTCTTCTATTATATGTGATTTTGAATATTTTTATTTTTAATTTGAAAAGAAAAATTTGAAAAGAACTTTATTTTTACAAAATAAAATCAACTAACTCATTTGGTAACTTTATCACTCGCAATCCGTTCATTGATACCTAAGTGCCCACGGTGATGTCACTCGAGGCAAATAGGCATAATAAAAAATTTTCAAGGAAAACAAATAATTTTGTATAAATTATTTTTACTTTCTTTTTTTTATTATGGAAATAAATATGATTCCCCAACACATATTTATTTAAAAGAAAAATATGAAGAAAAATTCAAAATGTAATTATTACATATATTTTCGGAGAAATAATCAACATATGTGGTGACTTTATCACTCATAAGACCTAAATACCCATGGTGTTACCACTCGATGCAGATAAACGAAAAGGATAACAACTTGAAAGAAAACTAATAACTTCAGTTTCAATCATTATTATTATTATTATTTTTTGAAATTATGAAATGAAAAGGCAATTAGCATAAAAATGAATAAATAAAAATTGAAGGAAAATAAATAATTTTGGTAAGAATTATTTTTATGAAAATAAATAAGGTTCTCTTAACACATATTTATTTATTTAAAAGAGAAGCGTTAATAAAAATTCAAAATGTGATTATTACATATATTATCGAAGAGAAATAACTAACATATGCAGTGATTTTATCACTCACAAGTTATTGATTAATACTTGAATACTCACAGTGTTACCACTCGAGGTAAAAGTTATAAAAACAACTTAAGGGAAAATGAATAAATTTTTATTGCATGAATCATTCTTACTTTCTTGTTTTAATAAATCTGACCCTTGCAACACACACTCTCTTTTTTTTTTTACATTAAGAAGAATTTAGAATGTAAATATCGTGTGTGTGTGTGTGTGTGTGTGTCTATATATATATATGTATTTTTTAGTTAATTTTAAACTAAACCAACCATCCCCTATGGTAATTTTATCACTCATAGTTCATTTGATTGATAACTAAACACGTACGGTACTACTACTCGGAGCATAAAGGTAAAAAAAAAAATTTACAATAGAGGGTTTTGATTTTAATTATTATCAGTTATTTTTTTTAAAATAAGAAAACAAAAGAAGTTATTCATTCTCAGGTGTGACGCCTCACATAGCATAATTATTTTTTAATCGGATCAAACTCATTTCTTAACATTTTCTTTTTCTCTAAATATAAACACTTTGTTAAGAAAGTGAAACGTGCTCTATAAAAACCCTTGTTAATAAGATGGAAACGGATAACATATAGCAAAAAAAAAAACTATTTCCTATCCAAATTTTACCAATAAACGTAAACAAATACCACTTCACAACTACCACAATCTAATAACCATGCATCACCATTGGCCTAGATCTAGCATTAGCCATGGTTTAAACATCCAAACTTATTATAATGAACGTGCCTACTGAATTTTGCCCCCACTTAACCATAAAATCTGGACACAAAGCCTAAAATGCTAGGATAAAAAAGAGAACCTGAACCTCGAAAAATTTTGACCTAGATTTAATATATAAAAATCAAGGTTTCACACTAAGCATGCTACACCCAACATTATTTGAAATAATAGAGATATAGAGAACCTCAAATGGCACAAAGTCTCACATTCATGGAAGTGAAGCAAGCCTTAAAGCATGGGGTATTCTACTCTCAAAATTTTTTATAAAACATTGAGCTTTAGTACCTATTGAAGAAATGTCCAAATATTAATCAACCTATGACAGGTTGGGACTCCTCTCTACTCTAAATCCCAACAGAACGTAAATTCAACTTTTACTAATAAAAGCACCAGTTACGTGAACATCTAAGTTATTTAAACTTGAAGCTGTATGGGCAATAAAAGGATTCAACTTTAGATGGAGAAAACATGAGCACGTGGACAACTTTGAAGGGACATTTTAGAGCTAACACTTGTGTGACAGATATGATAATCCATTTTAAGCATATTAAATAGAGGATATATATAGCCTTAAACCAATACCCAGGCCCTTTCTATGACAGGGACAGTTTTCTTAGACAAGACAAAATCATGTGACTATATCTATAATCAGCATAACCAAGAAGACTTTTGATGGAAAATCACGTTCATATAATCACCTTTTAAATGTATAATACTAAATATATATCCAACAGCTAACACTTATTGAAAAAACAAATTATATCCACATGACCTCCCATCCATGATCAAAACATTGTGCACATATTTGGAGACCAAATCAGTGCTTAGGTATAAAAACACAAAGCCATATATCCACTTGGGAAGCCCATAACCAAATGGGTAGGTGCCATAGCATAATTAGATCATCAGATGTAAGGAAAATGATTATTCTCTCTAAAGCATAACACAGAACTAATGAGCTCACGACAGCAAAAACAAGTTTAACATCAGAGCAAAGTGTAATGGGCAAGACTTGAAGCTTGCAACGGAAACATGATTCCAAGGCTCAAATTCAGCATTTAATCAAACCCCTCCCATAAGCAAAATCACAACAGAAGCACTGAATAGACCTTACAATACAAGTATGGGCAAGATTTTCAGTACAAAATAACAACAACCCTTCATTCATTAACATTAGATAAGCCTATCCCAGATGCGTGAAATCCACATTAAAAAGAGAAAAAGAAAAATGACTGTATAAATCAGAACTCAGCACACACTTCTTCAAAATGATAGCTAACCGAACAAAGAACTTAACCAAACAACCACCCTACCTAAAGATTCATTCTGCCAGTATCCACTTAGAGTTTGAAGGACTCAAAAATTCAAAACAAAAATTACCGTCTGGAGCCACTAGATAACTCACACAGATTACTTCCTCCTTTTCGGATTGTTGCTTAGCAGTGAACTTCCTCTATTCTGTCGGTGCTTCCTTCTTCACACTCGCCTCTTCCTTCGATTAGGGATTTTCAGTGGCCCCCATTTCTCATCCCTAGATTTCGATGTTTCCCCCTCTCATCCTTTGGCTTCCTTTGTTTTGGTGGCTCCTTCACCCAATTCCTCTCTGTTCCTCCTGCTTCTTCTAGGGTTCCCCCTAGGGTTTTTTCGGCCTCTCAATCTCGGTCTCTAGGGTTTTTCTGTGTGCCTCCCCCTCCTCCCAAATTCCACCCCAAGGTTCCTTCTGTGGCCTTTTATAGGTGACACTAAGGGTGATGGGATGAACTGATTGGGCATGTGATTGCTTCCTCCTCTGTTTCTCGGCTCCAATTCCATGCTTATCCCCTGTGCCCATTCTCGCCACTACGTAGTCGTTCCAGGTACAGAGTGGCGGAAATGTTGCTTTGTCGTTTTGTGGCCTTGCCTTCTATCCGGTGCCTTCGTCCTTTCCTTCGCTCGGCTTCCTATTCTTGCCACTACCTCACCGTACTAGGTGCATAGTATGGGAGGGGAATTAGCTGTCATTTTCTGGTACCGAGCTCTCCCTCACTCGCTGTACCTTTTGCGTCTTGGCCTCACCATTTCCTTGGACCTAGACTCCCTCGGTCCTCCTGCCTCAACCTCACACGAAGCTTCCTCCGTGATTTCATGGTTGAATCTCTGCCCAAAGGCTCCCTCGGCTTCTTTGCCCTAGCCCTGATTAGGGCTCCCTTTACTCTGCATTTGAGCCTCAAGCTGGGGCTCCCCATGGCCTTGTCCATGAGCCTTTATTAATTGGACTCATGATTACTTGGGCTAAAATGCTGGATCAACATTTCAATTCAAGTCTTATTTTATTTTATTTCTTTTTGAGTTGTTTTTTTTTTGTCTTGGGCTGAATCTTGACCCAAGGTTTTGTATTTGGGAAAAAGACTTGAGCTCCTAACATTTCTTTTCCTCTCGCCATTTATTTTAGATTTATGAATTAATCAATTAATTAATTTTTATTTTCTTTTTTATTTGTTTATTTGTTTTTTTTATTTTTATCATTTGTTATTATTATTTTTTAATCTATATTTATTATTGTTATTTTTGTTTTTTATTTATTTTTATGTATAAAACTGGGACAAAATACGGTATTTACACATAGTAATCATATTAGGTTTGTTTAATTCAATTTCTTCTCATATATGTTAAGGATATTATATTAGAAGAATTTATATAAAATTCTATAAAAATAATTTAAGAATTTTCAAGATCCATTTAAAAATTTTTTATATAAAATTTTAACAAAAAAGATGGATCAACAAACAAAGTTGGCTGTATAAATAAAAAGCTAAAGTTGGTTAATTTTCGTTGATCCACATAAAATTGCATCCTTAAAAAACTTAATAAAATAAAAATATTTTTAAAAATAACCCTGATATCTTTAATCCATAAAGTAAAAGTCATTATAATTAAATGATAAAAAATAAAAAATAAAATAAATATTAAAAACTTCTTTTGTTAATTTTGGACTTGGATGAGTATCCTGCTAGTTGACTAATTTCCCTCGCATAGCAAGAAAACTTCTTTGAGACACAACAAATGATTTGGCAAAAAAAAAAAAAAGAGCAAATGATACTTAATGGTAGTGTAAAATAAATGTAAAACATAAAATTCAAAGCAATTTTTTTTTAAAATAAAGCATATTTCACGGTTTACAACATTGTTAAAATCGGACCGGACCGGCCGGTTGGACCGGGAATCGGTGCCTGGTCCGGTCCGGTTACAATACTCGACCGGTACTGTTCACAACCGGTGAGAACCGGTCCAAAACCGATGAAACCGGCCTTGAAATGGCAGAACCGGTTCTGAACCGGTCTTGAATCAGTTCTGAATGATTTTTTTTTTCAAATTTTTTTAAAAAATTCTCTTTGATTTTTAAGAAAAAATTGCATCATTTTTAGTGCAAAATATGTTTTTTTTATATATTATAATATTATATAAGTATTATTATGATATATAACTAATAAAAATTATATATTTACTTAATAAATAATAAATTATTAATTTATTATTTTGAACTCAAAATATAATTATAGATGAATATTAACTTGTTTAAATTAAAATATTGAGTTATAAAACTCATTAATAATTTATTTGTTGTAAATAATATATTGATAATTTAATATTATTTAGTTTAAGACTTTAATTAAGTTATAAAATTTATTTAAATTTATATTATTTATTTTAAATATATTATTTTAATTACTACCGGTCCAACCCTGATTCGACCTCGGTGGAATTATTGAACCTTAAACCAGTAACTTGTCCGGTTCAATGTCCGGTCCGATTTTGACAACATTGATTTACAAGGAATAAATAACACTACTCATTTTTCAAACTCGGTCCATCAGTGGTAAAAAAAAACCGGTCCAATTAACTTTTAATTAGATTAAACAAAATAGAAGTTTGAATTTGAAGGTCAACAATATTTAGATATCATCCGATCCGTTTTTTTTTATATCTGGATCACGTATTAAATTACTCTATAAAATTAACTTAAGTTATTATTGATTATTACTCCCTCTAATACTTAATATAAAAGATATTTTCAATCTAATCACTCGAATTAAAAATTAGAATTAAAATTAATTAATTATCTCGATTTCTTTAAATATTTTAATAATTTTTTAAAATTACTCTTATTTAAATTTTTTTTTGAATATATTAAATAAGAATATTTTTTAAAAAATATATAATAAATACTATCTCATATATTATAAAAAGATCTTATATTTAAGAGTAGATTAAAAAATCTATATATATATATATATATATATATATAAGGGCAATGAAGTTTTATTTTTAAGAATTTAAATAAAAGTTTAAGGGGATGTGGGAACTTTTAGGACTTTTTCAACTTTTTGACAGACCTCTGCATTTTGTTGTCATTAAACTAATCATGAAATGCCACGTTTCAAATGAAGGCAATTCACGTATCCCGACACGTGGTGTCGGTGACAATGATATATACACTGATCTGTGACAATAGCTAAACTCGAGGTATGCTAGAACCTTCCATATTCGCTTTTAATAGCCTTTTCCGCCTCTGCCTTCAGGCGAGCTACGTGGCTCAGATGGCTCACCTAGCTTATTATGTCATTTGATTTTTTAACTCTGACTCTGACTGAAACACCGAAACCCTAATTTCAATCTTTCTTGCTCTCTGCCTTTTTCTGTTTCATATCTGAATTGAAATTTTAATTTCAGCAATCTGCTTCGATTGTTTTCACGAATGGGTCGTGATTCTAAGACTTCTCTCGCTCCCGGATTCCGATTCCACCCCACAGACGAGGAACTTGTTCGTTACTACCTAAGGCGTAAGGTGTCCGGCAAATCCTTCCGGTTCGACCCGATTGGCGTCATCGACATCTACAAATCCGAACCCTGGGACCTTCCCTGTTAGCTTCTTTGCTCTTCTCTGTGTTTTTTTGGTATAGCCATGGTTGTCTCTATGTATGTAGTGATAAATTGAATTCCTTTGCGCTTTTTCTTTCTGGTTGTTGAGCACTTGAACCTTGTGGGTTTTGCTTATTGAGGAATTTTCCTTTCCTTTTTTTTTGTTTTGGGGTGGGGGGTTGTGGTTTTGTAGGTCAGTCGAAGCTGAAAAGCAGGGACTTGGAGTGGTACTTCTTCAGTGGGCTGGACAAGAAGTACGGAAATGGTTCTAAGACAAATCGGGCCACTGAGAAAGGGTACTGGAAGACTACGGGGAAGGATCGCCCAGTGCAACACAACTCCCGAGTTGTCGCGATGAAGAAGACCCTGGTTTATCATAGTGGCCGAGCGCCGCGTGGTACTCGTACCAATTGGGTCATGCATGAGTACAAAATGACTGATGAAGAATTGGTGAAAGCAGGCATAGCTCAGGTGCTTCAACCATATTGCTAGTTGCTACATGTTTTGCATTTTGTATAGAACAATATCTTATCATTGATATTTTATCAAGGTTTTTGTACTGAAAAGTCTGTCGTTATTTTTTTTCCGGGTGGAGAAGGATGCTTTTGTGCTCTGTAGGGTTTTCCAGAAAAGTGGTTCAGGGCCAAAGAATGGAGAGCAGTACGGCGCCCCCTTTGTAGAGGAGGAATGGGAAGATGATGAGGTGGCTCCAGTGCCAGGTGAAGAGGCTGTTACTGATGAAGTTTTAATTGGTGATGATATTGATGCTTTTGTTGAAACTAACGACCTGGAGCAGGTTTGTGTTCTATTCCAACTGCTTAGGAATATTGTTACAGGTTTTTTAAGTTTATTGAGAGTTCAGTATTTTTGCCTTTGTTGATTGTTGTGAAGGAAATGCTAAGAACACGGGCTTTCTTAAATTTTTTCCCCCCGAATTAGATCATTACTTGCAACTATTTTTTATTTTTTTGGAGTATTCAACCATGAAGAAAAGACCAGGAATATGTTGTCATGCTACTATGCGTTGCTTTTTGGACTTATCTTTCTTTGTGGGTTCCCTGATATGTGTACTTATTTTGGTGTGGAATGTTGAGACACAAAAACATATACACAAATCAAACAAACACACACACACTGATATATTTAATTGTCACTAATAAAATGACGTTAAATTTTTTGTGCATTAGTATATTGAATGATGCAGACATATGCATATTATTTATTTTATGGATTTGTGATAATGACCTGTTCTTCTAATCAATAGAATGAAGAAGGTAAACTTATGGGGTTAGAATGATGTACAAATTTGT
Source organism: Adenanthera pavonina (assembly GCA_026686845.1). Classification (NCBI taxonomy): domain Eukaryota; kingdom Viridiplantae; phylum Streptophyta; class Magnoliopsida; order Fabales; family Fabaceae; genus Adenanthera; species Adenanthera pavonina. The sequence goes on along the minus strand of JAIVEN010000001.1, from coordinate 41,311,943 downwards.
ATATTATTATTCTCTGGATTTATAGTATGGTTTGTCCCTCTTCTAATATGGTTAAGTGCACGTCTGTGTCCAAACACTTTCCTCTTTTTTTTTTTTTGGGGTTTCTAACTGATATTATTGTCTAGTACGGTTCATTTCTCCAATTTTGAAAATTTCCGTTTATTGCCAGGACCTTGATATGGGCATAGAATCTGCTAGTGCTGATCTTCCTGTCAACTTGTGTTATGGGGAGAGTAGTAGTTATCCTGAGCCTTCCCAGGAGGTCACTGAAGATCAGAAGCCCTTGGTAAGTACTGGTGGAAATCTTGAGCCTCAGGAGGATCAATTCCTGAATATGCCTGCGCAGTTTGCAGTGGAGGGTAGAACATTGAAGGATGAATATAATGGTGTAGCAAGCAATAATGGAAGTCCTCTTAATTTTGATCAATCTCTTGCTGATCTCTACTTGGATGCTATTGAATATCCTCTGGTTGGTGACGGTTCATTCCTGGAAACCAATGATCTTTTGAATCCTATTGAGGCAGATCCTGATGGTGTTGGCATGCTGGATGAGTATCTTAGATACTTGGATGCTGATGATGACATCACCAAGTTTATATCGGTTGATGTTCCTCAGATTAATAGCAATGAAGACTCAGTTACCGGCCAAGGACCATCTCTCATTTCGCAGGTAAGGGCTCTAGACATTCGAAGTTAGATGCATTAGCGATTTGTATAATAGTTGTCTACTAAATTTTGTCTCATTGACAGAATGTGGGTGAAGAATCCAAGGTTTCTTGCATTGCAAATAAGCAGACTTTTGAAGCACCTTATAGCAATGAAGCTTCTTCTTCTAATCAGAATCTGAAATTGCCTGACTCAGTATCAGGTCAGATTTCATTCAGCTAAAACCTGTAATGTTGTCCCAGTTATTTATTTGATCTTTGTGGGACAGAAATGAAAACACTTAAGCTGCTGGCCTATCTCTTCTATTTGGTCCTTCGTCTTACAATCTCTTTGTTTGGCAGGAAATATGAGTCCGTTGACAAAGAAGGCCAGTAGCATGTTGGGCAGTATCCCTGCTCCGCCTGCCTTTGCTTCGGAGTTTCCTCCTAAAGATATCGCTCTCCGGCTTCATTCTGTGGCTCAATCTTCCAATGACAATCATATAACTGCAGGTATGATTAGAGTAACTAACATTACTCTTAGAGGTAACGGGATGGACTGGACGCTGGGCAAGAATGGAGGGTTCAACTTCGTTATTTCTCCTGATTTTTCTCAACGAAATGTTAATTCTGATGCATTGGTCCCGGTTTCTGGCTTGCTATCTGGCAAGAGTGCCTTTTTGGTGTCACATTGCTGGTTTTTCTTGATGCTCTTTTCGGTTCTTATTCTTTCACTGAGTTGCAAGATTGGGAATTGCATGTATGCCGCTGGCAAATGACACACGGAAGGCTGTGTAATGATGCAATAACCTGCATTCGGCAGATTGTTCTTTGGCATCTATGATACGCTCATTGACTAGGATCTTGAGATACTGTAGAACTCTCTAGGTTAAATTTTGTCAGACTGACTGCTTAGCTGATGTGAAATTATTTTATACTATATAATTATGTGTTCATTGTAATTAATTCATGTTTTATCCTCATGCTTTTTAGTTCCAGGATGTCAACAGCTAGACTTGTATTTGGTTCATACAGAACATAATATACATTATGAATACAGGTTTAAACATTTGTGCAGTCGCCGACAGAGTTTTAGGTTAGCTGTTATTTGTTTATTTGTAACTTCAATTGGGTGCGATCAATGCCTACTTCCTAAGATTTTGTTTTCTTTTTTAAATTTGGTAAACTGAATACTTCCCAAGATTTTGGTTGCAGTCTGGGGTGGAGAGGGCACTGACACGGACATCTGTTTTTATTTTTTGGTGGAACATGGACATCTTATGATGTGGGGCTGCGTTTCATTTGTGTGTGTGTACATATATTATCAATGCTATCCATTTTTCGGCTTTCGTGTAATTACTGTATAGTAATTTTGGTGTTTCAGGGGCTCCCCAAAGCACATGGGTGAGGTTTTTTTTTTTTTTAATGAGAATCTCAAATTACATGTGATATTGAAAAAGTTATGCTAGAGGAGATTGGGACTCGAATGGATTTGTATCTCTGTAATTGTTCAATTAGGACTGTTTAACTGAAGTTGGTGGCCGACATCTGAGATCGTTAGGGATGAAGTTTGGCCTTTGCGAATAGTTTGATATAGTATTGTACGTCCCTACATTTTAAGATGTCAACAATTCTGTGGAACGATGAGTGGAAACAAGCACTATCTATCGTCAAAGAGACGAAGGTAATTGAATTCAACAAAGGTGTAACCTTGGTAATTAGGGACATAAGCGTTGGGCGTTGGCTATTCATTTCCAGGCATGAGATTGAAAGATTATGGAAAATTACCACTGAAAGATAGTGTGATTAGTTTCATCTCAATTTGATGCAATTTTTTTTTTCAAGATACTTTTGATTTTGATCGTCATACTAATATTTACATGTCATGGACCGCGATGTTTTGAGGGAAATAAAAGCAGCTCCAAGTAGAAGCATTGTGATGTTGAGTTGAGAAAAATAATGTGATTCACTTATTAGTTCCATACATGCCACAGGACGGACTTTAGAATATTTGATGCCAAGCCCAAGGCAAGAAGAAGAAACAGCATAGTTGATTCTCAAACGAATGAGATAACAATGATACACAATAGAAGTAATAATAAATGCTGATTTAGGCTAGTCATACTGTCAAGTTGAGTGCAAAATCATCTTTCCAAGATATCACTTATCATGACAACATTATGGCTCAAAAAGCCAGACAATGATTTGAAACTCCTACAATGTATCCCGATTATTATACATAAATTCTTATTATGCACTTGGTGATCTTGTCTTCAATATCTGAGAAATTCCCAAGTGGACTACACAACAAAATTGTAAGCAACGCCAGGTCATGAATAGTCACTAGTAAACCCCACGTGAAAAATGTCTATGAAATACACATTTTTTGTTTATTTAAAATTGCCAACAGATTTCTCTACATATCTGCTTTAACCTCATTGTTTTTGCTACATTTCTCCAGGGAGCATGGTGTCACCAGGTAGATCGCAAATAGAAGGTCCCTGATAAGCATGAAAGTGTGTTACAAGGGCTTCAACAAACATGAGCATAAGAAGTTAGTGGTATGGTTTTATGAAGCTTACCTCCCCTACTAGGTGAGCCACGCATCTCTTCTCGGCCAACAACTCCGCTTCTGTCTGGAAAATGAGTGTCATATGGAAGATGTGAGCTGAAGTGTTTCAGAAAAACGAGAAGGAAAAGCCAGTTTTATTCTGAAGTGTTTGAAGGTAACATAAAATGTATCAAGCAGTTTGTAGCTGGTTATCAAATGAATGATGCAATATGCGTTTTACAAACTTTGACAGAACAAAAGTATATAGAGGTGTGAGATTTTCATTTCTTTTTTCTTTTTGAGAGATATGAAATAGGAGTATAGTAGAGACCATTTTGCATGTACAAGAATTGTATATAAAGTATCTTTTCCATGTATAAGGATCTGTAACATAGATAAAAGATGAAAGAGTGTAGCAACTGAGCAAATTCCCTCCCTCCCTCCCTCCCTCCCTCTCTCTCTCTCTCATGCGCATGCGCGCACACAACTGCATAGTTGTTCAAAAGTCATAATGTAAATGAGATGTGATGCTTACTTTGATTATTCGCTGTCGAAGGTAGTCATCAATTATAACATCCTTGACAAGTTCATAATCACCGTTTCCCTGAAAGGATAAAAAATCAATGTCTTAGGATCAAACATGAGAAATTTTAAAAAATTAAGAAGAAAATGAAGAACATGTCGGACATAGACTTACTTTTGATCGACATGGCATACTGAAAACAATGCCTTCTGCTATACCATAAGGATTTCCATTGGTATATACCTGATGTTGCAGTGGCAAACTGTGTGATTAAAGCCAGATGAAAGAAAAAAGATGGAGAGAAAGAGAGAAGAAAATTAAAAGGACAATGTATGTGTAAATCAAATTACTGATTATTCAGTGCTTAATTTTGTACTTAAATAGCCTTTTCTTGGACATAAGCTTATACAGAGAAGGAAAATCATTTTGACCGAAAAATTTAATTTTTGTCTTTACATTTGTCACACCCGAAAATGCGACGCGGATGGCGCGGAAAAACGAAAATAAAAAGAAAAAGAAGAAATCGGCCCGCAAGGCTGAGGTCGATTTCTGAGGGAGTCGCCACCAAAATTTTGAGGAAAATTTTGGAAAATCGGAACAAAAACAAAAAAAGATAAGGATGGTCTGCGAATCAGAGTTGGGTTCGGGAGTACGATTGTGAGTGAGGAAGGTGTTAGGCACCCCCACAATACTCGTTCCTAAGAACGGTTACCTTAGGTTGATCATGCAATTTTTATGGCTTTTAAAAATTATTTTGATTGCCCTTTTACCATTCACATGCAAAAATAAATATAAAAATAAGAAAAATGTAAAAATGAAAAATAAAGGATAAAATGAAAAGTTGAAAAAAACAAAATAAGAGAAAAATATTATTTGTTTACAAAAGTGGACTTGAAAAATTGGTAAATATTTATTAAATGAAGAGAGAAAAAACACCAAATAAATAAGAAAATATTTATTTATTTACAAAGGTGGACTTGACCCAAGATCAGAGCCTGGGGCCTACGTACCCTGCGATAGGAATCAAAGTCAACGTAGTTCGGACTAGAAATACGTGTCACTGGGTTGACATTTTCATTATAGATATTCTTTGAAAAAAAAGGTTTATAGAAAATACTTTGTCTTTCCACAAAGAAAACAATTTTTAGAATTGGTTGGTATGTTTTAATTGGTTAAAGACAAGTTAATTCCCATTATTTGCTCTTTTCATTTATTTACTTTTGGTTTAATCGACTTTTGAAAGAAAAGATGTGTTTTTCCTTGATTTTCAAAATATGATTAAAATTGTGCGTAATTTTGAACATTTTATTTTGATAAAAGAAATATTTGAAAACAGTTTTATTTTCACAAAGTAAAACCAATTGACTCGTGTGGTGATTTTATCGCTCACATTTGCCCATTGATACCTAAGTGTCAACAGTAGCGTTACTCAAGACAAGAAGGCACAAAAAGTAAAAAAAAAAAATTTTTTTTTTATGTACAAAATTTTTTTTTTATTATTATTCATTTTTTATTATAAAAATCCTTTTAACCCCTATTTATTTGTTAAAAAAAAGAATGTTAAAATAATGTGATCATTACGTATACTTTGAAAAATAATAATCAACATATGTGGTGATTTTATCACTCACAAGTTACTGATTTATGCTTACGTGTTCACGGTGTTGCCACTCGGAATAAAAAATACCAGTAAGAGAATTTTAAATGAAGATCAAACAGCATATATGGTGACTTGATCACTCATAATTTGCTGATTTACACTTATATACTCACGGTGATACCACTCGTAGTAAAAGATATACAAAAAAACTTGAGGGATAAAATTGGAGAGAATAATTATATATATTTCAATTCATTTTTATTTTTATTTTTATTTATAAAAACAAGTACGGCCGTGATAACACTATTTTATTTTTAGACAGGAAAACAAATAAAGGTATTTTAAGTATGACTTATATACATATAATGAACATATATATTACAAAAAAATCAACCAAGACCTGTGGTGACTTTATCACTCACAGCTCACTGATTAATACTTAACTACCCACGGTGTTACCACTCAGAGTAGAAAAGTAAATGTTTAGAAAAAAAAAAAGAGAGAAGGAGAAGAAAATAATAATAATAATAATAATAATAAAAATAATAATAATAACAATAAATAAAATAAAAGTTGCATAAATTATTTTTTCTTTCTTATATTATAGAAATGAATGCAACCATAACAACATAAGATTTTTTTTTTTTAAAATGGGGAAGAAGGTAGCTATAATTCATGGGCCCAAAGCATCACCTCCTTAAGCAGGCATAAAGGGACCATGATGCTTCAGTACACCAACAGCTATCGAAAAAGGGTAGTTATAAAATGGAATTCAAGTTTTGTCCTGAAGCATCTAATTAAAATACCACCAATTTGCTATTAAGATCCAGGCCAAGTGACAATAGGTAGATTCTATGATCATATGCAGTTGGTGCTTACTGCTCAGTAGTAAGCATCCTGCAATTGCACAAATTCACCGTGGACAGGAAAATGAAATTACTCGCAGTTGTGTTTTTCCCAGGGTAGTATCCTGCTTTTTCTTTTAAACTATAACATTTACAAATCATGGAAGCTTTTCCCATAATTGCAAGACTTTCATTCTAATCTTAATACTTTGTACACTAATTTTTGAGTTGACTAATGGCGTATGTATCAGCTGCTGCATTTCAATAATGACTTTGGGCAAACATTTTTTTCTCATGCTAGATGAAATTCTTCGCAAATCATATTCATAAATGTACTATACCAGACAATCTCAACATGTCAAGCTCATATGCCCCCAATTCATGAAGACACTGAATCCTATTTTCCATGATAACAAAAGTGTTTTCTATGAACTAACCCATTATTTAGGCCAAACTTACTACTCAGATTAGTTCCTCTAATCGTTAGCATCAGAACTAAACAGGTTCATGCACCATCAAGATCAGTGAAAACACAAACCTCTCTATCAAATGCAAGTTTATCTACATACAAGCCTTCAGGTAACCCAAAAGAAATTTGCAGCAACCATATTGAATAGCTAACATAATTCTGGGATTGCAAATTCAAATCAAATAGGCGAGCATCCCCCTCGCATCATTTCCCAGAAAACAGAGTCCACCAAAGACTCTCAACAGCCAGAAGGATTTAAAAAGAAAGAACAAGAAAACAGGCATTTGTTCTCGGGAAGGAGACGAGGAACTAGCATTCAATGAAGAACAACAATCAAACCAACTCCAGACTCAGCGATTCACGAGAAAAATTTCATAATTGAAAAAAAAAATATATATGTATGTATGTATACCAACCCACGGACTCCAATACTCGGATTTCAGTCATTCTTGGGCTCAATGGTTCAAACTCGGCCTGCAACTCCTCTTGCAATCACCTCCTTCGACAAGGGCTGCCGGCGTCCTCTCCTCTGTTTTTTCAGACTCCCTCGGTCTCCATTTTTCTCGGCCACGCTCCCTCTCTCCTTTCTTTTTTTCTTCGGCTTCTGCGTCCCTCTCTCCTAGTCCCTCGTCCCCTGCTCTCTCGGCCTCACCCTCGGCTTCCCCAGAGCTCGCGGCTGCCTTCCTTTTTCTCTTCACCCGAGCTCCCTCCCCCCTTTTCTTTCACGCGGCCAGCTCCCCCCTCCCCTTTCTCTGCGGCTCTCTCCATTTAAACTCTCCTCCTTTCCTTTTCTCCTCGCTCCCGGTCTCCATCGTGCTCAGCTTTTCTCTGAAGGTCGCGTGCTCCCTCTTCCTTTTCCTTTCGTGCACGTCTCCCCTGCTTTCGGCTCCCTCCGTCCTTTTCTCCCTTTCCAGTCTGCTTCCCTCTGCTTTTCTCTTTCTTCTCGGTCTCCTCCCATCCGGCCGTAGCTCCATCCGAGCCCTCCTCTCGATTCTCTCTCCCTCTCCCATTTTTTCCTCACGCTCACGGTACATTCCCCTGCTCGTGCTAACTCTCCCCTCTGGTCTCTAGGGCTAAAGCCCTTTACCCCTCCACAAGCCCTCACATGGGCTCGTGGCATGTTTGGCCTGAAGTATTTCAGCCCAAATATGTTTTTGGGCTGAAGTGCTGTAGCCCAAATGTATATATATATATTTTTTCAAGCTTTTCTCCTCTTTTTTTTTTAATGTTTTCTTTCTTTTCTTTTCCTTTCTTTTTGACATTTTTTATTATTTTATTTATTATTATATTTTACTAATATTATTTTTTTATTATTATCATTATATTTATATATTTTTAAAATTACCCGGACAAAATACAGTGTTCACAACATTCATGAAGAAAGCATAAACTATACTAATATTTGGTCTCTCAGTTTACTTAAATTGTAAAACAAAATGGTTCTGGACTATGAAGTACAAACACTTCGAAAAATGAGCTGCATCACACAAAGACTTCAAGATAATACGACTTTTTAAATTACAGATGAAGATATATATTATATTGGAATTTGATTTCTCCTGATTCCCCTCTCCAGTCTCCTCCAGATCCAAGCAAAGCTTATTACATAAATATTAGCGTATTATATTGGATCCAAGCATTTCGCATCTGGAGGAGACTGGAGAGGAAAATCAAGAGAGAAACTGAGCTTATTATATTGTGCTATGTCAATACATCATGCGTCATGTTTATATCAGTATCTGTGGTTGTTAGGTTACTGCACTTCAGGTTTGATTCTCTATCAAGTTAAAGTATGCACATGATTTCATTTAATTAGTATTAACTTACAGCAGAGCAAAACCAATCACCCTCAGGAGTAGGAGTGGTTAAAGATCGGATGGCATCAACAATTGACACAGCAGTTGACGCAGCTGATGATCTCCCCCACTTCTGAATAACCACACCACCTCTCTGCCAACCATAAATTTTCTTCCCATAAGCTCCAAAGTAGTTATATAAACACACACACACACACGCACACACTTATTGATGATCAACACTGATATTACCTTTTGAACCTTTTGGGTGAACTCTTCCTCTAACCACTTGTGGTCCTTAATCACATCTTTAACAGGCAAACCATCAATTCTGGCATTCAAGAAGTCAGGGACCTGTTGAAAATTTAACACCATATCAAGAAAGAGAATTAAGAGAGTTCTGTTCAAGCACAATTTTTTTCAGCAAATATTCTATAATGACCTGAGTAGTTGAGTGGTTCCCCCATATGGTCATATTTGATACTTTATCATAGAAGACGCCTGCCTTGAGAGCTAACTGCGCATATAATTGAACCAATATAGACAGATTCTTAGTTACTAGATCTTATCTATAAAACAAAAGTAAATCAAGCTAATCATGAAAAGACATGCAAGCATGTGAGGCAAACTTTCTTTTTCTTTTTTTTTTTGTCATAGACTAAAAATATCCCCCACCAGTTATAGGGATTAATTTCCCTTGAGGTACTGTGGGTAAAGGGTAAACTCTTTCCAATTAGGTTTTTCCTATGCACAAAGGTTAAAAATTGAATCTCTAACCACTTGCTTAAGAGATAAGAGCTTCTACCACTTACGCCAACCTGAGTTGGTTGTAAAGGAAACTTTTCAATGGAACCCATCCTTGTCATGTTGACATTTCTATTCATGATTAGTTTGGTTTACCTGACATTTTGCTCTGTTCTCATCTAAGCGTGTTAAAGCATGAAAGTTCTTTGCAGGAATATTGGGAGCATTTTTCAAGCATATCAACGCACTGCATTAATATACACCCAAATTAGCACCGGATGAAATAGCATGTAACCAGAGTTTGTGCTGAAAAACACCAAGAAAAAAGAACTTTCTCTTACTTTGTGTTGCAAGGGTTTCCCACAACTATAACTTTGACATTTCGGGATGCCACAGCATTTAGCGCTTTTCCCTATGATATGTTTAGAAAGATCATGTCAGTAGTAATAGATAGACCTGATATACAGAAAATAGATAGACCAAACTAATTATAAAACAACTTAAGTCTCATTGAAAAGTACATTTGAGAAACTTATAAGTCTTTGGTTTGGACTACTTATTTTTGTAGACTAGGTTGACTAAAACTTTTCCAGAACACTAATTTACCTGTTCGGCAAAAATCTTTCCATTTATGTCCAATAAATCTGCCCTCTCCATACCAGGACCTCGAGGCTTCGCACCTATCAGCAGTGCCCACTCGACATCTTGGAACACCTCATAAGGATCAATACCAATACTCACCTCTCTCAGTAAAGGAAACAATGAGTCCTCTAGTTCCATTGCAACTCCTGTATGTTTAATTTGAATAATAACGTTAAGATGACACTGTATCATTAATCAAGATGAGGATGTACTTTGTTTCGTCTGGAATCATACTTTGATGTAGTGAGATTCACCTGTGAATGGAGCTTACCTTCAAGAGCTTGGAATGACCTTTCAGATCCCAGCAATTTCAGAGCTATAGGTTGATTTGGACCAAAAACCTCACCAGATGCAAGCTGACAAAATAAATAAGTCAGTTGAAACACGGGAGCTTGCATGACAAGAAGATCTAATCTTTATCTCAAAGAAAACTCTAATTACATGCAACTTTAAATTTCCTGCTCTGGGAGAAAGCACGTAGTGAAGTATTCTACAACAGAAAGGCAAACTCTCACCAATTTTATGGCCTTTTCAGTTTCTCTAGTTTCCACAATTAAGTTACAAAACTGTATAAAGAATATTCAGACTATTCTGATTATCGGAACATTTTTTAATTTTCTGAATGCTGACAATAAAGAAGACAAAAGTTTTGGGACCAAAAAGGCTATGCAGCAACATAATCAACACAAACTTGTGGGAAGAGATTGTAAGCAGAAGTGAGCCCCATATTTTGCATAAAGTCTAATAAAAATAATTGTGAGAGGAGCCATAATATCATTCATGGCTTAACAGTGCGACTTCCTAAAGTTTTTATATTAATATATTGATATTGATTATGAACGATCACTTCAATTTAAAAACTTTGAGCTTAAGGGTATATTTGGTTTGGAGTTGGTTTTGGTCAAAATATGACTCAAGTAATGTGAGAGTAGCTTTACTCTGAAAGTTGCAAAATCCCATTTGTAATGAATGGGAAACCAAACAAGCTCTAAGATTAGTAGTGAGAAGTCATATTTACCTTGAAAAGGAGATGATTAGAGATCATTCCGGCAGCACCAGAGACTGCGACCTTAATTAGTTTCTTCCATGTTCTTGTTTCTTCGTCCTGTTAACACATAAACCAGATTATAACACATACAGATTAGATTAACAAATTAAATAGCATCTGCTACCAGTAAAGAGCAATCAGATGCTCTTCTACATAAGTTTATCTTGCCATGCTAGTGATAGAAATGTTGAAATGTACTTCATGATTATACAAGTGCAAAATGGATAATTTTAGCAAATTTACCAAATTACTATATTTCAATCTGAACATAAAATTATAAATATAGATCTTTTTAGAATTATTGGTGCTTCAATTTTTTTAAAATTACAAATTTTTCTCATTATTTTTAAGCTAATGAAAAACTTCTCTTGATATTTTTAAAAAAAAAATATTACATATATTTCTTCTCAATTTTTAAAACTTCCATAAATTTTTCTTCAAATAAAGAGTAAATTACACAAGTCTCTTCTGAATTTTGTTAATATTACACAAATTTACCCTTTATTTTCAAATACATTCTCCTCATGAAAATAAATAGAATAGACATATGCGTAATTTAAAAAAAAAAACTTAAGAATAATTGTATAATTTACACTTGAATTTCTAAAAGAATTTGTGTACGTATTAAAAACAAAAAAAGAAGTTTGTATAATCTTAATAAAATAAAATATAAAACCTATTTAATTTAACTTTTATTTTAAGGAAAGATCTCTATAAATTTTAAAAATAAAACGATTCTTGTAATCGTAACGTAGCTTTAAAAAAAAATCTATATACTATTCTTTTAAAAAGAAAATTACTATATTTGAAACCGAACATATTTGTTGGTAAAAAAAAGAAAACAAAAACCTGAACATATTTACAGACACCATGAGTGCATATTTATATCTAGAAGGCCGAACAGCCATTACCATGAATGAAACCCAGAAAGTAGCGAAACAGAGAATCAAATGAGAAATAAAACAGAGAATGATGGATTTGATTGGATGGAGATGAAGGAATAACTTACAGCCTTGAGATCATAGGTCAAGCAGAAAACACCGTAGCAATCTTCTTCATCAAACCTCCTCTTCTGCTCTTCCTCTCGCCTTTCCACAATCGGACTGTGATAGAGAATGCCACAAAAATCAGTTATTAGTTATTGCAGTTATACCCAACAATTTTAAGTCTTTGGTTTTGACAGTTTCAATGGATATTGGAGTCCATCTTTATAGCTTCACCTTCATAAATGGGTCAAAGCTAAGATCCCAATAAAGAACAATTTAGTTCAAACCCTTATTCAAAAAATACCATAGCAATGGAGAGCTTCAAGCCTTCTAGTGTCACTCAAAATTTGAGTCTTTTCCGAGTTTGGAATGAATCGTGACAAGAAAATAATTTTATTTTTTTATTTTTACAACTATATTAATATCTATATTTTAAACCAATTTAAATTTGAGTATAAGGTAATTTTGTTAATGTAATTTTTTCTCTAATATTAATATTCGAATCCACAATCTTACTGAAAATAGAATACAGCCATAATTATAAGTTAATCAACCTATAAGTTTCAATGGTACTAATAATAATTAGAATATTAATAAAAAAGTAATTTATAAACTCATCATTCTATTAATTAACTCCTAATGTATATATATTTTCATTTAAGTCTATCATTGTGTTAACCTTAACTAGCACACTAATCACTTTTCACCATCAAAAGGTTTTATCTCAAGTTGCAGGCTTCAATTCTTATCCTCCTCCTTATTTCTAAAACCTTTGCCCCTTACCTTACAAAGAGAGAAAGAAAGAAGGAAGGAAGGAGAGAGAAGAAGAAGAAGGCAGAGCAGAGAGAGGTTAGAGAAGCATACTTGGTTGCAATGGAACAAGAAATCCTGGGATAAGAGCTGTGATAGAAGCGTCCAGAAGCACATCGTTGCTGTGTGGGAAAGCAACGACGTGACAGTAAAGAGAAAGGAGACGAAGAGTGGAGATGGGACTTGGTAGTGTAAGAGGGGTTCAAATCTGCCACTGCCATGGAAGGAAGCAGGGAAAGAAGAGAATAACAGAGAGAGAGACAGAGACAAGTTAATTAGCTTGCAAGTTACGAATGACTTTTGGAACCTCGTCAAAGGAAGAAAGGTGAATTTATATGGTCGAAAAGAGAGGAGGACGGTGAATGAAGGAAGGAAGAAAGAAAGAAGAAGAAGAAGAAGGTGGGGTGATTTGAAACAGTGTATAAGGCCATGGAGATGACACTTGTAAGTCAAACAACTTAGCGTCATCTTTTTCTCACCCACAGATAAAAAAGAGTGAAAGAAAAGAAAAATGTAAACTTGATGGCGGATCTAAGATTCCAACATTTTTCTCTTATTGAATCACTCCATAATTGGTAGTGAAATTAGATTTCGATTAATCTAGGACCGACGTGTCAGGTAGAACCACCAAATTCTCCCAATGATTATTTAAATTAACAGAGTCTCCAACCAGTTGAATCACACTCTGGTTGGTCTTGAGATTCCAACATTTGATTTCATGGTTGGCATTTCTGAGATTGACTCAACCACAATTCTCTCTGTTTTGGATTCTGGTGGCTATTGCATTATGCCAGTGTCGCGTGACGAATTTATTCCATTCACTGTTAAGCCACTCGTTTTTTCCAAAACGATAAAAAAAAAAAAAAAAAAAGTCACCACGTGATTATTCCCCCATTTTTTTTTTTATTAATTTACTACTTTCCTAGGTTTCAAAAATTTCGAGGCACAGATTTAATCCTCATCACAAAACGTGCTGCGAGAAAAACAAAGCATAAAGTAGTAGTTTTCAAGCATTAAGTACCCGTTTGGTTTGTCTTTTTTATAAAAGATCATTTAGAATAATCACAGTTTACAAAAATAAAATTTAGATAAAAGTAGAGAAATTTACTCTAAACTTATTTGAATAATTTTGAGAAAAATAATAATTAGAAACCATGATTTACTTTACCAAAAGATAAACCAAACAACCCTAAATATTAAGTAGTGGAAGAATAGGGAATTTACTTTGTTTTAGTAGTTTGAGTTATGATCATTGTTGAAATTACAATCTTTCTTTCTCTCACTGTCTATCTTCGTAAGCCCACTCTCTCGCCCTTTATGTGAGAGTCTGCTTTTCTAATTTCTTTGAACTGCTCCAAGGCTTTATCGTGGCCACCTTATTTATATACCTCTTAAGCTGAGATCAAAGACAAGAATGATATAGGATATGGCTCAATTTGAATTAACCCCAACTCAAAGTAGTGATTACACATCAGACAGTTTTACATAAAAGATAAGATAGGATATGATAACGATATATTAATTGAAAAAAAATTTCATTTATCTATGAGATTATATTAATAATTCAAAATACTTAATTCAAATGATATTCAATTTAAATTTATAAATTATCCGTTCATGAGTAGATAAACCTTACACCAATGCTTATAAATTTTTTGATTAGCCTCTGAGAGCTAGGCCCAGTTAGCAAAGTTAGTATTTTATATTAGGCACTCTCTAATGTCTCGGATATCATTATGCCTAACACATCTAATAATTGATACTTTCCTCCCTCCTATTTTTAAGAGATTTTTTTAAGAATGACATAGATTAAGAAATATTATTAAAATTAGTTGATGTCTTTTTGTTATTAAAAAAAATTATCAGAATATTCCAAATTACCCTTAAGTAAAGTCGTAAAAGTCTATCTCCATCTTAATTATATGTCACTTTTATTATCTCTACCTACCTTAATTAATGTAGGGTATATCTAGAAAAAAAAATATAAATGCTTCTTTTTTTTTTTGCCAACAAATATAAATGCTCCATACATTAAAAAAAAAATCCTTATATTAAAGACTATGAAAAACTTTAAAAAAGGTGTCTTATAAATAGGAGTACCTCATAAGTCATAATAAATACGTGAAGGAAAAGATGAGGGGTGTGTCAAATGATGTAAGAATGGAGTGGAAAAAAATAAATTTAGCACAAAACCAAAATATTTGAAAAACTTTAAAATTAAAATTGCAATATAAAGAGTACTTGTTGGTTGTTAAAAAGTGATATTGCACGCAAGTGCAAAAAGGAAGGTTGAGTTTCACCATAATAGTTACAATTGTTTGGATGCCATAAATGGAAACCTTTTTAAGTGTTTTCAAGGGAAAGAAAAAAATTATACCGGAGATAGATAGTATTGGAGTTAGAATTAAATGAGGAAAATGTGAATACTTTGCACATGTGCAACCCCAATACACATTTGCACAAGTTTATGGCTGTTTCTTTCTTCTCTCACTCTCTTTTTTTTTTTTTAGCACCAATGGTATCCCCTTAACCTACAGTTGAAAACTAATCCTTTTAAGATGTAAAACATTTTTTTTCTTTTCTTTATATCCTCATTTTCTCGTCAAGTCTACACATAAGCTTCCATTAAAAGAGGGCAGAAGAAAAAGCTACCAAATATGGTAATTATTTAATTTTTCTTTTTTTAAATTGCAAATGTTCATGTGATTATTCTTTTTAATTATAATATTCTCAATCCTTAACAAAATTACAAATTCATTCCTTAGTCTTTTGTTTGCCTTGTATTATGCATTTGTCCATTAGACATCATCCATTTCTTTTTATTGAAATTCAAAGAACTCTCCTTTTCCCAGCTTTAAATGTGTAACAATTAAAGCTGGGAAAAGGAAATAGAGAAAAAGGAGAGTTGAAGTTAGTTAAAATATTTCTTCAATTTGAGAAATTAGGAGAAAGTTTGGGGATGTTCTAGATCACCAATGCAGGACTCAAAAGCCTTGACCTAAACTGGAGAAAGAGAGTTTGGAAAAAAAAATTAGAAAACATCTTCACCGCAGCGAGGCATCCTTTATAGGGACTTTAGGAAGCTTGAATTTTTAAGTTCAAGCAGCATGGGTGTTAGGGTTTCACCAAGCTTGGTCCAAGGCAGCATCTAGGGGTGGTTTTTGGCAATCTTAGGGTGTTTTGTTGAGGTATGTAGCTCAAAATCATCATCTCCTTCCCCCATCTTCATTATTTATGCTTGTTTGCTGTTGATGGTGACTGTTGCTTTTCATGGCTACTGTTTCTTGGTTGAAACTAGAGGGGTTTTGGTAAGTAATCATGGTGGAAGCTTGTAAGGACAATAGGTAACTCTTATATGGTGGATTTGTGAGGTTTAAAATTGAGATCTTGAGTATTGTATAAACTCTAGTTGGGTGGGTTGGAATACCTGGAAATGCAAGACAATGAGTCATGATTTTTTTTAATAATATGCTTTATTGGACTATAAAAATTGTGTATATTAAATTTGGTAAGATTTGGATTTGATTTACTATATAAACAACTGGCTTGGAGATATAACTATGATGAGTTTATATAAATTGTCATAAATATGAAAATTCTTGTATGTGGGCTATGAAATTTCATATTTAACCTTTGGGATGGTGAATAATGAAGTAGCAAAGTTTTGTGATGTTTAGTTGTGATTTGCTTTATGAAGGACTAGTTTGGACCTTTGGTTTAATATGATTTCCTTAGCTTGTAATCATGTATGTGAAAGTTCTTTGGACATTTAGATAACTCTTTTGAATTTGTAAGTTGTAGAATTGTGTTGAAGTAGTTGGGCAAGTATAATTTGTTTTTGAACCCTCGATTGTTTGTTATATACCCTTGTGCCTAAAGTATAAAGTAATTAGTTTCTTGAATATTATAGCTTTTGGGTATGAGTAATCTACTTCAGTGGGTGGCCTTTACCCTATGTTATTTTTTTCCTACTTGTGAGGTAATTGTGAATTTATATTACTTGAATGATTATTATTTGCATATTATGAGCTTGCAATATATTATTGTAATTGGTTCTATTAATAAATTTAGGATATTTGTAGAAGCATATGATTATTTATTAATGAGTTATCGTTATGGTTGATGCCCATAATCAATTTTTATGTGGACAAGTACATGAGTTGTAATATGCACCTATGAGAATGTGCTGTATATTGTATTGATAGAAACCCATGATAGTCAATTTGCACATTGGGAAATGTGTTGGCTATCATGTGGATTATTGGACTACTTCCTCTACCCTATTTTATGTGTCATTTTAGATAATTTTTAATGTATCATTTTGTTCGTCATTTTAGAAAACCAATGAAAAAATAATTATTTTTTCTAAATATATCTTTAAGCATTTAATAGCATGTTATTTCAAAAAACCAATAATATGAATATTAAATGAGTAATAATTAAGGATAATTTAGTAAAATCATATTATTCATTAGGTTATTTATTATTTTTCTTAATCTTTGTGCCAAAACCTTAAAAGACAAATAAAATGGGACGGCAAGAATAAGAGTAATGTGCACCTTTTGGGAGTTTGTGCTTCTTTTATTGAATGTGCCGGCTATAATTCCAATAGGTGGATTTTGGAAATCTTGCCATAATATATGGACATGTGCTTAATATTTATATGATATTATCCTTAGTTTTGGTATCTTGTTATACTCTAATGTAGTACTCTATTGGATCCGAATGAAGTATTTATTGATTTTTATTTTTTTCTTTAATGTAATTTCCTAATTAGGAAAGTTATAATCTTACCCCTATATTTTCATTTTCTAGGTGAAGGCTTTAGCATAGGGACAAGCAATGTGTGGAGAAGTAGTTTCTCCTTGTCCCCCATGCCCCTAACTATCCTATATACTTCGTTTTAATTTTATTTGTTAAAAATGTGAAAATTATTTGTAGCCCCCATATTTAATGTAGTTTAGGATCTTGGCCCCCCATATATGGAACTCTAGATCCATCACTGGTTTCTCCACTATTGAGTTCAAGCCATGAGTTTGTTTTACTCTTTGTTGATACTTAGTATATATGCTCCATAGAATTGTCAAGTGTGTAGAAGATCATTCTGGATATTTAACATTGTGACTATGATATTTTGATAGGAGTATTATGTCTTCCTTTTGATATAGGAAATATGAATTGAGCAACATTTTGACTTGAATATAAAACTTGAGGTATTTTGGAAGCATGAATATAATGCATGCGTTAGAGTTTGGTAATGAATATGATGATTATGGATTATGATTTAAATTATGAAATGTAATAGCTTTTGGTTTAATGTGAATTGAAATGATTCTAGATTGATATTTTGATTTTGGGAATGTTTAATGATACTAGGTTGTGTTCCATGTTAATATCTTGGTAGGTTAACCACGAGCGTTTGGATCAATTGGTAGGAGTTGTTCCAGTTTAACTAGAGGTCTCGAGTTTGAGTTCTAGGAATGTAGCAGCATAATTGACCAGAGCATTCATCATTGTGCTGCCTGTCATGCCTCAATTTGGATTAGTCTGAGTCCCATTAAAATTTTCACAGTTAGAGTGAGGTAGGCCCAGGATACCAGGTATTCATGCGAAAAATATCTTGGTAGGTTTAGTTTTGTGAGCCATCAGGTTATAGTCATTATGATGTTGAATTTTGGTTAGATGGGTTCTTGAGGTTATTAGGTTAATGGATCTAGTTAGAATGTTTGGCAAGTTAGACTATTGGATAAATAAATGATATGTCTTGGATTTTGTTATGAGTTGTTATTAAAGATTTTTATTTGATTCTTAGGCCATGTTTGGTAGGAATCAACCATTTTGATAGAAATGGAAAGGGAAAAGGAAATGGAGAGAAAAATTTCATAAAAATATTATATTTTATTCATAAAAAGTTTGAATCATGTGTACCAAACAAATTTCATATGAATTTATTTCTTATTCTCTATTTCAAGAAACCACTTTTATTTATACCAAACCTAACCTTAGATTTTGGGCCTTGTTTCTTTCATTGGGTTATTCTAAAATTGGTTTCATTTCTATTTGTGTTAGATTGGGACTGGATTTGAATTTGAATTCAAATTTCTTATGTAATTTGAGTGCATGTCATTACTTGATGTTAATTTAATTAAATTTCACCAAAAACTTTGTTTTAAAATCTGAAGTGTGACAAAATGTTTTGATTTTGCTTTTAAAATTTCTAGTTCACTTTGTTTTAAAACCTTTATTTTTTTTTCCTTTTTGAAGTTTCATGCAATTAATATAAAATATAAAAAAAAAATATAAGGAGTCGTATTATTCACACTTCACAAACATTACAATACTTAAAAAAAATCACAATTCATCTTGAGCTATTTGTATAGTGCCACTCTAATTTTAATCTTTTTTTTTTTCGATATAACTCTAATTCTAATCTAATTCAATTCAGTCCATTCTCATTTTGAGGAAAACATATTCATTTAGCCTAAAGCCCAAATTCCTGCGTAACAAGGCCCAATTATATTTCATTCGATGAATGAGATTTTGATCACTTCAAAAACAGCCTTGTTTCAGTCCTAGTGTTTGATCAGGATATAAAAAAAAAAAAAAGGAGAAAATGACACCAAAACTTTTAATTAGTACCATTTTAAGATAAAAAAATTTAAAAATTTGAAAATGACAGAGAAAGACTATAGTCTCAAATTAATTAAAATTTTAAATAGAAAATAACTTAAATATCCTTATTAAAATGTTTTACACTCAACATTTACTTTTTACAACTCATCTTCCACAATTTGATACTGAACTTATCCAATTTTAAACTAAATACACCGAAGAATTCAACTCTCAAAAATTTTCACTCAACTTCCATATTTTACTACTCATGCTTCACAATTTGATACTGAAGAACTCCGATTTTACATTGAATAAGTCTCAATATTTTATACTCAATTTTTATTTTTTATTACTCATATTCCACAATTTGACATTCAACTTCCCCTATTTTGTATTAAACTTACATAATTGAATTCTTTCATTATGATAATGTGTTTATTGTAAAATTTAGGAAGTTCAGTGTCAAATTGTGAAAGAAAAGTAGTAAAAAGTAGATGTTGAGTATAAAACTTTTTAACAAGAGTATTTATGTCATTTCCTATTTAAAATTTTAATTAATTTGAGACTATGGTCCAATTCTTTAATTTTCAAAATTTTTTGGTTATAAAATGGCATTAATAAAAAATTTTGGTTTTCAAGTGTCATTTTCTCAAAAAAAATCTTAATATTTGAAGAAATATAATCATGAATAAAAAAACTGGACCGAACCTACTGGTTCGACCAATTTGACCAGGAACCAGGTCTGGTTTGGTCACAAATACAGACCACAGATTTTCAAAACCAGTGCGAACCGATTAAAAACTTGTATAAAATCGAGTTAAATCAATCTGGACCTTTTTTATTTTTAAAATTTTTTAAATATTTTAAATAAAATAACATTATTTTTAGTACTAAGTAGCATTATTTTTAGTATAATTTTTTTTTTATATTATAACATGTTATAAGTATTATTATGATACATAATTATTAATAATGATAAATTTATTTAATAAATAATATGAAAATAGAATATTAATTGACTATTTTGAATTCAAAATATAATTGTAGATGAATATTAATTTATTTATATTTTAATATTCGGTTGTAAAACTTATTAATAATATTTTTAATTTTCTATATATTATTAAATTTACTTGTTATTTTAAAATAAATATTAATTTTATCATCATGGATAAATATATTTTTTATTTTTTATCTATATTATTAAAAATATATTAATTTATTTATAACCGGTTCAACCACTAAACCTTGAACCGTTGCCTCATCTAGTTCAATGACTGATTCAATTTTTAATACCTTGAATAAAAGAGATATAAGTAAAAAAGATCTTTAACCTTTAACTATTGTATGGTTTTTCTATTTCTCCCCTTTTTACTATTTCTTATTTTTTAAATTACTCTAATTATATTTAAATAGTTCTGATTTAATATTTTTAATTTTGATTTTGATTTTTAGATATATAATATAAAATGAAAATAATTTTTTTTATTTTAACCTTAAAAATGTTAAAATTAAAAAATTAAATTTAAATAATTTATATTTAGTTGGAATGACATAAAAGTTAAAGAGCTAAAAAAATGTATGTAATTATATAATTTCCAAATCAGACATTATTTTAAGAGCTATAACCTTTTACAAAGCGATACTTTTAATTATAATTGAACCTTCAAATATAAACACTCTCAAGCATAGAACTAAATATCGGATCGGACTAGTCGGTTTGACTAGGAACTAGCCCCTGATTTGATTCGGTCACAGATGAGAATTATGGGGTTTTGGAACCAGTAAGAACCGATCAAGAACCGGTCGAACTAGTTAAAAACCAGTAAAAAACCAGATTGAACTGGTCCCAACTTTCTTTTTAATTTTTTAAAATAAAATAATATTATTTTTAGTACTAAGTAGTATTATTTTTAGTATAAATTTTTTTTTCTATATTATAATATGTTATAAGTATTATTATGATACATAATAATAAATTTATTTAATAAATAATATGAAAATAGAATATTAATTGACTATATTATTAAAAATATATTAATTTATTCACAAGTGGTCCGATCCCGGTCCGACCACTGAACCTTGAACCGTTGTCTCATCCAGTTTAATAACCGGTTTAGTTTTTAATACTTTGCTCTCAAGAACATTAATGCTTCAATTATGTGTTGTAGGATTTTTTTTTTTTGCCACAATTATGTGATGTAGGATTGAAGCATGCTAATTTTTTGCATAAGCATTCTAGTTTATCTTGTGCATATTAATTTATGAAAGTGAATAATAATTTAGTAGTTAATAATGATTTTGATTTTTTTAAAGATTTTATTCTGAGTTAATGAAATGTCTGATAGCTATAGTTTTTATGCTTAAATGCGGCCTTTGTTCTGCATCTGTGGCTTAGCTTTATAGTGCATTCTATTCTTATATAAGATTCTTATGTGGGTCAAATTAATTATTAACTATATCTTTCCAACAAGAGAGACAATAATTTAAATATATAAGTATACAAAATAAATTTGATGAATAAAAATAATTTTCTTAATCATAAATTTGTGTATTAAATAGTAATTTTAGAATACCCTTTTTCTTAAATATCTTTCAAGATAATTAATTTCATATTGCCTAGTATTTGATCAATTAATAATCCAAGATTCCATTTTTTTCTTAAATGAGAACGAGATCTACTAAGGCAAAAAGACTATCAATGTATGATATAGAAAGGGAATGAATGCTTTATTTTTTCCCATTTTTGTCCTTAATGAAGTCAGTTTCACCTCATTCATTAATTCTATATATGATAAGAATATTTTCATAAAGCATAAGTTCTATTACCAGTGATAGATCCTATAAATCTATTTTCATGTTTCTCTTTATTATTAGTTAATAATTTTGTGAAATTTTATTTTCACTTAAGGAAAAAAAATCATTTTCACGTTCGATGTTTTATATTTTCATGATTTGTTTTAATTTTTCTTGCACGATCTTAAACTTGCATTTTCTTCTTCTTTTTTTAATTTAAGTCATCAATTTTAATTGATATTAAATATGGCAACTTTTAAGATAATTTAATGTAATCTTTCAAAATTTATGTACTAAAACTGTAATTGTACAAGCTTCTACGTAATTTTTGCAAAAATATATATATAAAATGTAATTCAATAAAAAAAAAAGAAGTTATTGAACCATTCAATGTGCACAATGTAATATTTGTTGATCATTGTTTTTGTTTCTCAAAACTCCTCTGAAAACCACCAGCAGAACAACTTGTGGATAGGAATGAATAATTGGCACACTACATTTTAAATAAAGTGAAACAAAAAAAAAGTATAAAAACTTGAATTATTTTAATTGAAAAAAATAATAAGATAGCTTTCAGAATAAAAGAAAGTGACAAAAAGAACTATTTTTAATTTTTGTTTCTTTTTACTTGATATTTTGCCATTTAGCCACTTCAGATAATACTAATTCAGATAATAAAAGAAATTGAAAAAAAAAACAGGATATAATCTTATTTGCCGCTTTTATTGGGAGACATTTAATATTTATTATTATTTTTTATAACAGAAATTTAATAATTTTCTTTTATCTCCTAGTGAGAGCTGAAAACTATACTTAAAGACACAATTGTCTATCAGTTATATTGCCACATTATAACATAGCTGTATGCTCGCTTACTCATAGTTCGAACATTTATTAATTTAATTTAATGGAAAGAAGATGAATTCAACGCGGATATCCATTATATATTCTAGTGTTGATAAAAGAATATTCAATTTCTTGCAACCCCTTTGCACACAGCATAATATATATTTTTATATATTCTATGCCTCTACTCAACCACTCATCACCGGCTCTCGGCTTCTCCACCGGCTTCATAAAATACACACAATAAGCCAAAACCGATGTAATTTTGTCTCCATCCTAGAAATGACATGCTCAACAATGCTAATCCTTGTACTTGCCAAACACCACCAACATGATAATATAAATGACTTCTCCATGCTTCACTCTTATTTTGCCTCAAATTCTGCTCAACCCATCTGCCCAATTTGCAGGGAAAAACAATGTCATCATCAGGAGAGGAAGTTGCTTGGTCTGCCATTGAAGAAGAATCAAGCAAGTCTCTGGCGGCTTCATTTGATGAAAGGAGTGGCTATGATTCAAGAACTGGCATATATCACTCTCTTGCTAAGCTTGGTGCTATGCATGAAATCCCCACAAAGCCTGTCCTTGATGCTGCAACTCTGGTTCTGTCACACTTCCCTCATGCATACCAGGTTGCTGATAAAAAGCCCGCCTTCATTGATTCTTCTACTAACCAATCTATAAGCTATGGTGAGCTTCGAAGCTCGGTTTACTCTCTTGCTTTGGGTTTATACCATGGACTTGGGATCCGAAAAGGCGATGTGGTGTTTGTTCTGTCACCAAATTCAATCTTGTACCCAACCATATGCCTTGCTGTGTTATCAGTGGGAGCTATTCTTACCACAGCAAATCCTCTTAACACAGAATCAGAAATAGCCAAGCAAGTGAAAGATTCAGGTGCTAAACTAGCCATTTCAGCACCTGAGGAGCTGAAGAAACTTGCACCAACTGGGGTTCCTATAATTCTAACGACCCGTCCATTTGATGGTCAAATGGTATCAGTTGAAGAGTTGATAGAAGGCTGCTCTGATAATATTCCACAAGAGCTGCCTCAAGTTCAATTGGCTCAATCAGACACTGCAGCTGTATTGTACTCTTCAGGCACCACTGGGATGAGCAAAGGTGTGGTTTTGACACATGCTAATATCATCTCCATCATTAAGTTACTGACATGGTCTGCAGATGTAACTTCATCCCAAAATGATATCTTTTTGGGATTCATCCCAATTTTTCACGTTTATGGGTTGATGTTCTTTGGATTGGGATTGTTGTGTAGGGGTGTTACATCAGTTATCATGCCGAAATTTGACTTCAAAGAAATGCTTTTTGCAATTCAGAAGTACAGAGTCAATAACTTACCAGCGGTGCCTGCTGTGATTCTTGCTCTTGTGAAATATGGAAGCAAAGCCGGGTTTGACCTGTCAAGCCTTACAAAAGTAGGTTCAGGTGCTGCCCCTTTGAGTAAGGAGCTAAGTGAGGAGTTTAGAAAGAGGTTTCCTTGGGTTGAGCTAAGGCAAGGCTATGGACTAACAGAAAGTTGTGGTGGAGCAACATTTTTTGTGTTTGACGAAGATGCTAAAGCTCGACCTGGCTCGTGTGGAAAGCTACTTCCAACTTTCTGTGCTAAAATTATGGATGTTGACACAGGGAAGCCTTTGTCTTCAGGAAAGGAAGGAGAGTTATGTCTTAAAAGTCCTGCCATTATGAAAGAATATCTGGGAAATATGGAGGCAACAGCTGCAACACTTGATTCAGAAGGGTGGTTGAAAACAGGTGATCTTGCTTATGTTGATGAGGATGGATTTATCTATGTACTTGAACGAATAAAGGAGCTGATCAAACACAATGGGTATCAGGTAATTATAGCAAGTTCATTCTAATTTCAGTTTTAACTAGGGGTAATCATGGGTCAGGTCAGGTCGGGTTAGGTTTGACCAATATTCGTTGCCCAGCCCGATAATGCTCGGACTAGTATTGGGCCAAATACCGAGCCGGCCCAATACTATGTTTTTTTTTAAATTGAAAAATAAAAAAAAATTTATTTAATAATAAAAAGTTTATTTATTTATATTTAAAAATAGATTTTCTTAAAAAATAATCTTAGAAAAAAAATAAAATTGTTAAAAATTTATGAATATTTAACCATTATATATTATTTTTACATAAATATTAAGTTAAAAAATTAATTCAAAATTTAAAAAAATATGAAACATTAAAATCTTAAAAAACTTTCATAATATTTACATAGTAAATATATTATATTAGATACATAAAGAATAAAAATCCTACAAAATCAATTAATATATATAAAATAATTGAAAAAAAAATAAAATAAACATATATAGGTCGGGCTAGGTACGGCCAACAATGCCAAGTCCTAACCCTGGCCCAGCCGGCTTGATTGGCCCGATGTGGCTGAGCTGGATCAGGCTAACTGAATCACGGGCAAGATTGTGCAATCCTAGTTTTAATTTAACGTGGTAATTTTGTTGCCCGTGATACAAGTTATTTGCACTATAATTTTACGAGCTTCAAGTTGCTGAGTTGTGTTTGAGCAACCCAAAAGATTACTGACAAAGGAATGATAAGTAGTATCATTTCCATCATTTGAATGAGGAAGAAATTACGTGTACATGACATAACCTGCGGTTTAATAACCTTTACACGCATCTCCTCTAGTTTCAATTTACAAAGGATTCTCCCTCTTAACATAACTGTTAAGGAACTTATACCATTGTGTTTTTCTTTCTAGGAAAAACCCTTTCAGTGGATCACAAATGATCAAAAAGTTAATGCTTTAAAAAAAAAACTATTAGAGGGGATGTAAGTTTAAAAACTTCAGGAGAGGTTCTAATACAAATTGAAACCAGGGGAATGTGGGTTGAATGTAAATTACTTTAAAGAAACAGATCTTCAAGTGTGCCATTTATTACTTACTTTTGAATTGCTTCTGTTTGGTAGGTTGCTCCTGCAGAACTGGAAGCTCTGCTGCTTAGCCATCCCAATATTGTTGATACAGCTGTTATACCGTGTGTTTGCCTTAACACAATCTTCTTTCGTTTACTCACTTCTCCCTCTCTGATAATTTTACATGCAGAACACACACACACACACGCACATATTGGTAGAAGAAATATATTTATTATTGGATATTGGACTTGCAGGGTTGAAGATATGGAAACTGGACAGATACCAATGGCATATGTGGTGAGAGCCGCTGGTTCTGAGCTCACACAAGACCAAGTTATTCAATTTGTCGCAAGCCAGGTTAGTCCCTATTGGGCTTTGCAGGCAGTGTTTGCTCAAATTGTCTTATAAGCATATTAGTCAATGTCACTAGTTTTTTCAGTCAATCTCTTAATGCCCATTTGGTTCATTGCAAACTGATGTAATGTAATGTAAAAGCTTTTATATTACATCAGTTTATGTGTTTGGTTGCTAGACCACCTATTACCTAAGTAAAACTCATTATCACAAATCATGTAATGATCTTTACCTCCCAAAACCTAATGAATCAACATTACATTGATGTAATGGTAGCTAAATGACACAATGGCCCATTACCTCGGCATATGCAACAGATGGAAGAAGATTGCGGGTGGAAGGGAGAGGAAGAGAAAGGAGGGGAAAAGAAATTGCTTAGGGATACTTTAACCTTTTAATTAAAAATTAGAAATGAATTTATTTATATAGCTTACCAAACAAAATAAGGTAATAGTCACATTACATTCCTTTACATATTACATTTCATTCCAATGCATATGATCTCTCTGCAAGTAACCAAACGAGTCCTCAGAAAATATATATTTCAAGCTTTCTTCCCAATAGAAGAATATATTCTGCTATCATTTTAAAAACAGTTTCATATGTTGGCCAAGCAAGCTGAATTATATAGGTCCTGCTTCATCTCTTAATTGGTAATCGCTTCTTCTACTTATAATAAGCATGAAAAATTTCAGGTGGCCCCATATAAGAAAATAAGAATGGTGAGCTTCATTGATGCTATTCCAAGGTCATCTGCTGGCAAAATCTTGCGCAAGGATCTTGTTTCGCACAGCAAAAATCAACTTGTTTCCAAGTTATGAGCAACTTCTGTAAAATGTTTGAGTCCTCAATGCATCAAGAGAGAGAAGTATGCATTTTTTGGTACACAGAAGAATACAGCGATTGGATTTGTACCAATAAACTGCTATTGTGCACCATTTTGTTATTTTATTAACTTTAGTGGAAGTATTTACAGTATTTTAGTACGTTATTATTATTTTTATTCTCATCAAAACAAAGCACTTAAACTAATCGTAAAACCCATAGACGTGTTATCCAAAGAGAAGCTAAAAATAAATAAACCTTAATTAAAACTAAACATGTATGGTATAACGAACTCAAGCAATTAGAAGATGTTCAACATGACAGTCAAAAGTTTTTGTCGAGCAAAAATTTCATGAAAAGAATTTCTAAAATGCAGCTTCAGTTGAGCTGTTGGAAAAATTGGGGTTAACATCAATAATCTAGTTCCTACTGCAACTAAAGCCAAACCTGAAGAATCAATAATTGCACAAAAAGAAACTCAGATACCAGGCCGCAACAGCAGAAAATTCCAAGTATAATAGAAAGTACATGGAAATAATAATACATGGCTAATAAGGCCTTCATCGAAGGCCAAGGTCCTGAAGAATTTAATAGGACCATCAGTAATTAAAAGAATACAATGTTCACTGGCAATGAGATACAAATATTGCTCATGTCTTCCATCTACTCCTGAAAGTTTCAGCTCTTCAAAATTGGAATAGTCACAAAGTTTCGCCATATATTTCAATGCTAAAATGGTAACGCCAGAGATATCTATAAGTATTAAGAAAATGCTATCATCTGCAAGTAATCTGCTTCCTTAAGAAACTTGTGGGATTCCTCACACTAGGCTTTGAAATAATTCCAGTTTAAAAATATCCTCAGTAGTCTTTTTATTTCTCACCCCCACCAAGCCATTGCCAAACGCCACCAGAACTTTGCCGCCTGGCAGTTGAAGTGAGCTCCATCTCTCGGTCCAGAGCAGACTTCTGTCTACGAAGAGCCTGGACCTCATTTTCCACAGACTGTGTCGACTCCAGCACCTTTTGTAGCTCAGCAATTTTCGCCTGCATATAAATATTACCAAAATAATCAAGTTCTACACAACTATCCACAGAACATAATTTAAATAGGAAATTGATTATATACCTCAAGTGTAAAACATCTTGATCTCTCAGCCACAAGTTGTCCCTGGACTGACTGGAGCTCCTGAGAAGAAAAAAATCAATAATAAATACTACTATCACCAGTTGAATAATTGGGCAACTCAGTACGAAAGTTGTACTACCTACCTTGGACAACTCAGCATGAGTACTATTAACTTCATCAATTTCGCCTTTGAGCTTTGAATTTTCAGCCTTGGCTTCTGCAAGTGACAATTCCAACACTTGTTTATTCTTTTCCAAGGACTCAATTCCAACTGAGCCGTCTTCTATAGGAGGATCAATTGAAGTTGGCTTAACATTTATATCATCTAGTTGCCTGAAATCCAAGTTCTCTGCCTTGGTCAGTGCATAAGCAGCAGTAACAGAAGCTGCTGCTGCTGCAGCCGCTGGCGATTGGAAAATCTTGGGATACGAGGAATCCTTTGGCTTGGGTTTCATGATGAATACCTGATAGATAAGAGGAACAACATCCATAGAATGCACTATAGTGATCTATCAATATGGAAGGCCTTCATAAGATAACATCACACTTGAAAATAAGCAAAAATATCAGTTGAAAAAAAAAAATGACAACTCATTTGCAAAAGATAATGGTGGAATGATTGCATCTAGTTCATTCACTTTTTGCCAACTACGTAATATTTCCTCCTCATCATCTTTTGAAACTTAGATGGGGGCATAAAGGTAAAAGCAGGCGTAATCCTTTCCTGCTTGGTCTTTTGCTCATATCATTTTATTAAATTAAACACTAATGCAAAATCATTATACTTATTACCCCTAAAGTTAATTTCTTTTCTCTTTCCCTTCCTCTTTATAACATCTACGTTCTTCAACAGTTGGTGCAAATAAGATAAGATTACCATCAGCCATGCTAATTTAAAGAACACAGGCCTTGTTGCACTAAGAGGAGAACCAATTACCCGAAAGAGAAAGCTCCAGAATCTATGAAGGCATACTCCTACTCCCTGTAGCTCTAAGAGTATTTGGGAAAGGGAAGGAAAGTGATGGAGACCCAATGGAGGTAATAGAGAGAGAAGAGAAGAACAGAGGGAAGAAAAAGAGACCGAGGAGAGACAAGACAACTATATAGAGTATCTATAACTAATACTTCATAAAGCACTTACTTCAAAAATATACAATTAAAGAAACCTATTGGAAGACTATAGAAACCTATGTATTTGGATTCCTCGGCAATTTCAGAAGACAAAAAACTTTCCAACATTTTCCCCAAGATTGGAAATCTTTTAACTGAATGTTCTTGCATGCTTCACTTCTTAATTATGCCAATCTGTTGCTGCAATTTTGACTGGTGGTAGCTAGCTCAACTATGCTTTCCTTTTTCATCCCTGCCTCAGATACATATAACAATCTCATCCCATCTACTTTGGGTATTGTAGAGCATTTATACACAGTAGGATTCTTGTCCCACATTTTTTTGCCCTTCCTCGGGTGCAGCCAATTCTGATGGCCCTTCACTAATTTCTTCTCTGCATCAATTTATTGATTTCTCTGTCCAAACCTTGAATCCGCCAAGCAGCGCCCTTTTGTTACCCAGTCACCTTTCATCACCCTTGCAGATAAGATGAATGCCGATAAGGATTTTTCTCTCTCTAATACCACTGAATTTTTATCAAAGAAGTCATTGAGTCCCATTTTGTTAAAGTTTCAAAGTTCATACTGCACTTGGGGTGAAATAAACAATAATGCAACAACCAAGTCAAATATTAAAAATACTAACTCTATTTACTCTTGAGTAGTCCTAGGGCTTATTTATAGAGCCCAAATTTAATCCTAGGTAGAGTATAGAAAGAGAATGACTCTAAAAAAGATAAACATTAATTTAAAATAAACTAAATCCGAAGGATAGCATAATTCCTAATAATTCCCCAAAAGATAAAAATAAAACCTAATTAAATATATAAAAGATAATCTAAATATCCTAATAATTCTAATCCTAATTAAGATAAATCTCTAATCTCATATCCCATCAATAAAACCTAAGGATAGCACTCAAACAGGTTAACAAGATGAAATCTAGGCATTCATAAATAAATTGATCACATGACTAATGCTGTTTTCTTCATTTTCAAACAGTCTAATAAACAGACTTGACCACAAGATGTCAAATATAAATGGGCTATAGCTTAGTTTTTCCAACACTGATTCTAGAATTAGCATGACTTTGTAATTTTTATTTCTTTTGGGATGATGAATCATCACATTTACATCCTTATACCATTTGTTCCCAACAATTGAAGTCACCAGAAATAGAAATCTGATAGAACCGCAGCTTCTGGGCCCAAGATGTTAAAGGGCTATGGCATGAGAGTGAAGACAAAGAGGAAAAAAAATAAAGAAAGAAAGAAACAGTGAAGGGGGTGAGTTAGAAGAGAGTGAGAATGTCTGTAATTGGAGGTGTATTAAGGGGGTTGGAGGTTGGAGAAAAGGCAAGGAAGAATTTGGCTAGTGTATGAGGAAAGATTCCAAGCCTCTTGAAAGCTTGGGGAGTATTTTTCTTTCCTTGTAGTTTCATCTATTTTGCTGTTCTATATGTTTTTTATATTTAGCTTGAGTTGCTGTAATACACTTACACTTTTGGTTTATTGAGATAAATTTCAGTTTCATTTTGGATTGGGTTCCGTCAGCATCCCTCAAAAGCTGAGATGTTCCAATTTAATTTTCATTTTCAGGTCCATTAATTATGCTCCATTTAATTTTCAAGAGAATATTACAATGTGAGGACAGGTAGAAAAGAAGATTTATCAAGAAAAAATAATGTTAATGATCAACAGCTGCAAACAATTCATATGCTAAAAATTTCATAAACAGACTGAGACAGTCAATTTACCATCGCCAGTAGAAAAGTGAATATAAAAAACGGTTAACATACCTCATTGCTATACTTCCCATTATAACCACCAAAAGCTACCAAACACATGTCTCCATCAATCAATGCTGAGCAGACAGTAAGACCCTGTTCACAAACAAACATTTGCATCACATACAAATCATCAGATAAAATCACGCATCGACATCATTGGACATGATTTTTTGACATATGTAATCACAAATAAAATATCACCCCACCTTTTTCCTTTCAAACTTTGCTTGTATTCAGAATATCTAAATAAGAAACCTTTTTGAATATAAAAAGTTTAAAAATATATGGAAACAATGAAATTAAACTCATAATACCAAGAATTAAGCTTATATATAAGGTTCAAACCGTCATCACAGTCTGCTTTATCCAACAAGAGATCTCTGGGGGAAGATTTGTTGAGGTAGAGGCTACAACTATCATTTGATAAGATGTCACATATAATTTAATCCAAATTCCAAACTGAAATTGATGCAGTCCGTGTATCCTTTATGAACATCGATTTATGATCAAAAGAACACTAAATAAATTTCTCAAAGCTCTACTTCATGTAATATCTTTATTGTTACATTAACTTCATTTTTTTTGGGCCATCATCCCATTAATTTCACTAGTGGACAACCCCTCCAGCTCTCAGTCTCTCATTTGTGGACAAATTAAAAATGAATGCCATAGACCACACATTTTCTGCACTGCCAAGCATTACCTGGCCACCTAAAGTGGCATTAAACATCACGTCTAATTCACCGATCATTTATAACAATAGTTCAACTAAAACGAATTAGTTCCAAACAACCTTGGAATCAACATTGAGAAGTATCCTATTCTAACTAGTCCTCTATAAAACATTACCAGAAATTGCACCCAGAAATTACCTCACTAGCCAGTGGATTTCTAGGCTTCACAATAGTCAAGACTGACCAAACTAGCTTAGACATGTTTAACTCTAGAGTTTCAGGGCAACCTGTTTTGAAACATAGTTAATCAGATACTATTAACACAACTAAGATAATTATCATAAATCCAGTAAATGTACAGATCACGTCAATTACATTTACCTACCACTTTTATTATCTCCACCACCAACTATGAACCAGCGATCATCAATGGTGATACCAGCATGGCCAGCCCTAGGAGATACTAAATCACCTTGAATTTGAGGCAGGGACCACTCCATCTGAAGCAAATGGTTCATTATTTACAAGACGTAACAATGAAACATGAGCAACTTCAAAGATAAATGGCAGAACTCAAGAAAATTTCGGCAAAAAATAGTGAAATATAAATCAACAATAAAATAATGTCAATTTAAGAACATTGAAATTGTTCTTCCACTTCTTTCCATGGGTGACAGGGTCCATATAGTTGAAACAAACCCCAATCCATAATGTTACCACTGAAACAATTTTCAATTTGGAAAGCTAAATAAGGACTGAAATTTATTTGCTTATGTAATGTAATATATACACTCTACATATCTGTCTAGCATAAGATAAAACACAGAAGCATACATCAAGCTAACCCAAAGTTGCATATATACACTTTACACATCTGGTTTTTCAGCATCTAGCAAGTGAATGCATGATGTGCAGTTGGAGATAATGAAAAAGAGGAGTGGGTGATTCACTCCTAAACAAATGTAATATACACTGGCTAAAAAAATGCAATATATATATAATTAATTAATCACCCAAGAGGGGCAGATCAAGCTTATTCCTACTTTAATAATTACAAAATGAATTTTCCAGAGTAAAATCACTTACTGTTTCCAAGTCTAATATGTGAAGATCATTGAAGAAGACAGAATGAGAGCAACCACCAAAAACCAAAAGGTATCGTTCTCCATGAATAGCAGCTGCATGATCGTACCTAGGAGCTGGAGGTGTCTGCCTATCAAAATGCAAGAAAGTGGAGCAGAAAATTTTTCAACACATAAAAGCAACTTTTTAGAAAGTAAATTACATAATACTTACGTTGTCTTTATTACATCCCAAGTCATGCTCTCCAGATCAAGAACATGGACATCATTCAGCAACTTCCTGCTCATGTCTTCACCACCAAACAATATCACTCTTGAACCAACCAATGTTGCAGACTGTCCCACTCGAGCTAACTAGGAATCCATTAAGAACATTTAAAAGTCAGAATGTGGAACTTACATATATGAATAATATTAAGTAGTTCAAGAAAAT
The DNA here is from genome assembly GCA_026686845.1 of Adenanthera pavonina. Taxonomy (NCBI): domain Eukaryota; kingdom Viridiplantae; phylum Streptophyta; class Magnoliopsida; order Fabales; family Fabaceae; genus Adenanthera; species Adenanthera pavonina. The sequence goes on along the minus strand of JAIVEN010000001.1, from coordinate 41,278,727 downwards.
TACATATCCTACAGACAAAACTCAGGAACAAAAAAAGGGTCAGGGAGAAAAGATATACTAAACCAATAAGTTAACTACATCCAACAATGGAACTTCACACTTTTCTATCAATAGACATACTTACTGGAACACTTCCAGAAGTCTCAATAACTCCATACAGGGATGTTTCAAGATCAATATAATGAACTGCAACAAGTCCATGACACAATGAGTTTCTATACAAAACATTCTCCACCCGAATAATAAAAAGCATTGTACAGAAACTAACCCATTAGTTTGTCAGAAGAATCCTTTGAATTGCCACCAAGAAGAAGAAGTTTCTTTCCCCATTTAATCTGCAAAAGTTCCAAGCCACCATCAGAATAAATCAAAGGTACAGGTGGTTACTGAAACTCATGTTTAATCCATTGGTAAAAAGAAAAAAGATAACACTATAGAGTATATATACACAGAGATAGAACAGTTGTGCATACAAATTTTTACCATATTGTGACCAGATGTGGCTGGAAGAACCTCCCGCAAGCTACTGTCATTATCTTTATCAGCAATTAGTTTTAATTTCAGACTGGACCATGTCAAATTTTTGAGATCAAGAACCTATAAACGGCAAAACCACATTAAGGCTGGAGCAAAAGGAAAGAATCTAAGGTTCAGAAAATGTGGCATACACTATACCTGAACATCTGACAAATTCCGACCATTACGACTTCCACCAGATATGTATAGCTTTTCATCAACCACCGCAGCAGTTTGCTGGAATACAAAAACAAACCAACTAAATTAAGTATCAGGGAAAACTGTAAGCAAGGACCTCAGCTAAGTCGACAAGAATGAATGAGGACCTTTTACACTTAGAGGCAATTATCAAAATTAAGATGGTTCAAGATCCAATGAGATTTATTTTATATGCCTTTGTTAAGGAGGATATTGCATTCCTTCTTCCATGTAATAAAATTTCTTCAACTATCAAATTTAAAAAAAAAAAAGGAAAAATACCAAAGGGGAAATCACAGGGTTAAACTGCAGTTCCTCACAATGTAAATTGCTTATTTCAAGAAAGGGCAACACAAACAAACAGACCTTGTAGCGAGCAGATGGACGGGCACTAGATATGGGGACTGCTACCCACTCATCATATGTCAGCTCCTTAAGCCAGTTGTTGATATCCATATATTCCTTGTTCTCCTATACAATTACACTAGCAACAGCTGCTTCAAGTTACTTTAAGTACACTTCAGACTATTAGATTACTTTCATAAGTAAGCAAAGGTTTGCAAACGCCAAATGTCAATAACACACATACTCAGATCAACAGAAGTAGAGAAGACAATGGTCACAAGTGTCTTGTCTTTGCAGACAATAAGGGGGAAAAGAAAGAAAGAAAGAAACAGTCACACTAAACATAAAAAATATATCATAAACAAATGGTGGACTAATTCCAGACTGGAAAACAAAGGAGATAACCTTAGAACAAAATAAATAATTGAATGGCCTTAAGAAGCAACACTGCTATTGCTATATGAAGACAAAGATGTCAATGGCTTAATGAGGATGTAGACAAACAAATACCAAATATCAATGATTAACTCAGCGACGTCACATATTCAATCAGTTTATATAATGGCAACGCAACGTCCAAAAGACATTCAAAAGTAAGGACATATGATATTATGGCAAAAGCTAGATGCCAGTAGAGAACTCATTACGAGCCCCAAGGTATGAAATTGATTTTGCTGAATAGTCCAATCAACATAATGATAATAAGGCTTATGACGAGCTGAAGATAGAAATTGTTGAGCATTTAAGAATTGTAATTGTTATTAAGAACCCAAAAGTTAAATGCGCAGAGAAGGAATACATGAACAGAGACATCTAATGTTTCCACGAAAATTAGACATCCAAATCTATTCCTGCACTTTTCATCTCACAAATTAAGCTTTTGAATAATTTAATTGGTATATACAACGTAAAATTTGCTTCCTTCGACTTTTCAGAGTTCAAAAACCAGCAAATAGTAATTTTTTAGGCGAGAAAGGAACTAAACAAAAGGATTGTCTCCATGTGCTCCGTCTATGAACTTCATTTTGATTCCTACATAGAAGCCTGTCTTTCGAGCTGCATCAGTTTTGGATGCTAAGCTCTGATGCAATATAAATTATGAAGAATTTCACACATTCAGCAATTCAGGAATGCTGGGAAATTCTCCCAACTTAAAATTTCCCAACCCGAGTGGATCAAATTGCTGATCTGAATTTCACCTTCAGATTCACATATTTGACAATGCCTTAGCAAGGCTAACAGCAACCTCAAGTTTCAGTGGTTGCAAATCCGTTTCCACATGAAATCCACCACAGAAATGTTCCAACTCTCTTGTGATAAAAGTCACATAATTTAACCTAATAAAAGGGACACTTAAAATTCCACACTTCCCCATCCCACTCAAGCAAAAAAAAAATAAAAGCCGAATTTTTTCTGCCAATAAATTCATAATTGAATGGGCAAAAAAAGAAAAGTAGAGGAACCTGAATCTGATTTTCAGAGCCGTAAAAGAAATTTAAGATCTTGGTTGGTAAGTCAGGTTCAGATTTGGATCTGAAGCGGAAATGGGGGGTGAGATTGACCGGTGGCAAATCCCCAATTCAAGCAAAGAATCAAGAGCCACCGTCAAGATATCTCACCGAAGGCAAGAGAAGAGACTGTGATGACGTTTTTCCGCAGGGCGTCAGTGAGTGGGGTCGGCTAGGTGTTCGGACAACACAGATATAGACGCCGATGGAGTGAGTACCGATATCTGAAGTGGCCGTTGAATCTCAAATTTAACACTGGAAACAACGAAATCATCCATAATCAATAATTCAATATTCATTAATTAATAATAAAGGAATGTATCAAGGACAAAGTTGTATTTGGTGATTACATTAGACAAATTCTGCCTGTGATATTAATAGGAACTTGAGAGAATATACTGTTTTTTATTATTAATTTATCTTGTTTTTTTATTAATTTATCTTACATTTAGATCATTGTAAACTATTTATCTTAAAAAAAAAATATGCGGCTCCTTCTAACAAATTCATCTTATGCTAACAGAGAAATATAAGAGTTTTCTAACTAAATTCTCTCTATAAGTGATGGAATAAACACTGATACTAATAATGAGAATACTGATATCAAAATTTCCTAAGATTTATTATTGTATGTATCAGACAATCAAGAGTGGAGGTCACTTATTTGAATTTCTATGAGAATTTAAACATATCATCTTATTTTAGAGATAGAGTTATATTAGCCTCTACTTTGTCTGTTGTTGATGATGTTAATGAATATACATTGTCTTTATTACTAGGAAAAGAGATGGTGTACTCTAATTCTAATAGTATAATGAAGGAAAATTGCAATATCGATTATGTTGATGATCTCTATTTCACTAAATTTTTAAATTCAATTTCCATGTCATGTCTTCCTAATCATGAAATTAAGTTAAATGTTAGAACGTCTATTATTCTCATGAGAAATATTCATAAGTCATTGGGTCTTTGCAATAGCACCCGCTTCATTGTTGCACAAGCTGACAAGCATGTACTTCAAGCTAAAGTCATGTCTGATCAAATGAAGGGATGAAAGTTTATATACCCAGAATATATATGATTTCATCATATTTAAAATTGCCATTTATTATAAAGAGATGTCAATTTTCTATAATTTTAGCTTTTACTATGACAATTAACAAAATGTTAAGGATAAAGTCTATGTAATGTGGATTTATACTTACCAAAACCAATATTTACATATGGATAACTTTATATTGATTTATCACATGTGCGATTTAGAAATAAATTGAAGATATTAATTCTAAATCAAAATGACAATCAAAGTGACACAATCACAAATATTATTTATAAAGAATTATTTAATAATCTCACTTGATTATTTTGTATTAGTCTATACTTTATGATTATTTAATATTATTTATGAATTAAATACTTTACATTTACAATGCTATTGTGCTCTCCATTTATATGTGTAATTTTATCATTAATCATGATTTTTTTTGCCAACATCATTAATCATATTTAAAAAATATAGTTAGTATTATTGACCCCATGTATGGATGGGTTACATCGAAGTTAATAATAAAGAATTGTTTCAAGGACAAATTTTCAAAGGTTTGCGGAAGATTTAAAAATATGGCTTATTTATTTAAAAGTGGATAAATTTTCAAAGATATTTTGATGATCCAAACATGACTTATATTCCATCTATTTCCTATTATAAGTCACTTTTAATTAATTTACATATATTAAGAAAAGTAATTAAAATTCTTAAATTTTATAAAATTTACCATAACTTTCCAATATTATCTTCATTAATTATAACCAATTTTATTTATACATTTCTTAATCTCCATCTACCATAACTTTTAATATGGAGTAAATATAAAAAATATCATTTAATGCTCAAAATGTGACTTATATTTTATATATATGATTTTTTTTAGAAAGCTCCTTATAATAAAAAATTAGAAGGAGTATCTTTTATAATGAAAATTCTTCTCTAAGTAACTTATATTTGAAATTAAAAAAAATAATTATTACTCCTTTAAAATATCAATGAAGTATTAATTATGTTTTATACTTCAGTAGCATCAAATAGATTATTTAAGAAATTATTTTAATTAAAAACTTTTTTTAAATATTACTAAATTTTATAATATTTTAAATCATTTAATAGTTAGTTTAATATATAGAAAACCTAAAACAATAATTATTATAAATAAGAGAGGAGAAGTATACAAACAATTTATGAATAGTAAAATTCACTAAAGTAATATTTACCATACAAGTATACATATATTGCATTTACATAAAATCTTAAAAATAAGTTTCATTATTTATTATTTATAAATATAATTTATAAATAGAATGGATTATGAATTTTATTGTATTGTATTGAATTAATTATATATATATGCTAAATATTAATATATTGTGTTGATATTATTTTCTTAAAAGAGTCAATTTAGATTATAATTGTCTATTTTTCCCTACATCTAATAACGGATATGCTTTTTTTTTTACCAACAATTTTCGAAAACTAACACAAGTTAAACAACAAAAAAACTGATGTTAAGTATAAAAACTTTTAAAGTTTAATATAATTAAAAATAAAAGACTAAATAATAATAATATGAAACATAGCAGTAATAAGTACTAATTGAAAATTTTAATTATCCGATATAAGTGATAAATAACTGTTATCCGATGTTTAACTTTGGCTACGTATTTTGTTCGCGATTTTCATAAAATTGAGAAGAATTTAGATGTAGGATTGTAATTCATGACCCTGCTTCCATTCGATTTGCACCCAGTGGCCAATGAAGGGGTAGAGAAATTGTAAGACAAGAATGAAAAAAAAAACAAGAAGGAAAAAGGAGATTCAAGAAGCTTAAGGGTCCGTTTGGTTCATAGAATTATTGGGAATTGATTGAAATGGAATGGTTGGAAATGAAATGGAATAGAATCTTGTAAGCTAAAATTTTGTTTGATTCACCATAGGAAAGACATAGGTAACAACTTAAATTTGTTTGGTTGGACATAAGAAAATGATGGAATAAGATGCAAATCATGTGTAAAAAGTCAGAATTGCACTTAAGTAAAAATTTAGCCCAACATCAATTGCTCTAATATTGTGTTCGTAACATAACCTTTTTTTAATTTATTTTTTAGTTACAAACGGGTGACATCTTTTTTTTTATTCAGACAATAATCTCATATTTTAAGCTTTTACATATTTTTCCTGACATGAATATAGCCAGGAAAGTAAGGGATTTGGTGGAAAAAGGAAATGGTGAAAATATTATTGATCCGAATTTGGCAGAAGGAGAAATAGCACCTGAGTGTTGGAAATTGTACATGGACATAGCAGAGAGTTGCTTGAGTGAAGATCCCGATGAGAGGCCAGATATGGGCGAAGTTGAAGTGGAACTTGAACGCGCATTGGAACTGCAAGAGAAAGCAGATGCCAACCATACGTAGTTTTCATGCTTTCATACAACTATAGATGCCGATGGAGTGACTACCAATTAATATCTGAAAGTAGGCGTTGAATTGAATCTCAAAGTTAACACTGGAAACAACAAAATCGGCAATAATCAATAATTCAATATTCATTAATTAATAATAAAGGATTGTTTCAATTTTCAAAGGTTTGCGGATGATTTTAAAAAATGTCTTATTTATTTATATTTATTTTGCTTTATTTTTAAAGTCATTTTTAATTAACTTACTAATATTGAGAAAAATTGTTAAATTCCATAAATTTGTTTCAAATTTAATTTACTTCTCAGATTTGCCCATAATTAAATGTTGTACCTTTTCAATAATAAATTTAATCCGCTCCATTTTTAAATATACTCCTTCTTATTTCAAATATGAAAAAAAATAACTGCATCACATATACCAATATTAATAATTAGTTAATATGATGTAATTTGTACTAAAACATACGTATTACTTTTTTACCAAAATTGTCATTAACTAATAATTTTTTTCTTACATTAAATCAATTAATGATCATTAAAAAAACACAATTTTTTCCTAATTAATAAGGGTTAATATTGAAAAATCTCATTTATTGTATCAAACATCTACTTTTTTTTCCCTTAAATTTTTTATCATAACAATATTTCCAAAATTTTCTTATATTTAAAACCGGATGAAGTAAGATAGAAAAGATGAGTTTCTTTTGTTTTAAATATAAAATATATAAAAGAGTTGTCTTGTGTATTTATGACTTTCTTTTACATTTTATCATCACATTAAAAATTAGTGAGTTTCATGAGGTTACATTAAATGGAAGTATTTTTGGAAATTATTTTGAATTTCAGGCAAATTTAATGTAATTTTTGATCTATTTTTTTATCTTATATTTAGAGATAGATGGAGAATCACTTATATAATCTCTCCCTCATTGTTTAATTAATTAGAGATATTTATAAAAAATGTATTTAATAATCTAAATATGACTTATATTTTGAATAATGAGAATTAATTCTTCTTTAACTAGCTTAGCTTATATTTCATATTGAAGAAAATAATTATCACTCCCTTCGAAAATGAAGAGTTGACACTGGAAACCACGAGATGATCATCAATAGTCAATAATTCAATATTCATTAATTAATAATAAAGGATTGTTTCAATTTTCAAACCTTATTTATATTTATTTTGCTTCACTTTTAAAGTCATTTTTAATTAACTTACTAATATTAAGAATTCCATAAATTTGTTTCAAATTTAATTTACTTTTCAAATTTGTCCATAATTAAATGTTGTACCTTTTCAATACTCCATCCGCTCCTATATATAGGATCTTTTGTCTCGATCCTAAATATAAGACCTTTTATAATATACTATCTCCGGTCCAAAATATAAGGGGTTTCCAACTACCTCACGCATATTAAGGAAAGTTGGTTACACTATTAAATTTCTAAAAAAAAACTCAACATCCCATTTTTACCCTTATTAATTACTAATAATTAAAATTATTTCCACTATTTTCCATTACAAATTACGAGACTAGTCATTAATGAATATGGGTAAAAAAGGTAAACTACTACTAATTATTACATAACACCTTATATTATGGACCAAAGAAAGGTTCTAGAAATCCCTTATATTTTGGACCGGAGGGAGTACAAGGCAGTATTTATTATACATTTCTAAAAAAAATGTCCCTATTTAATGTATCCAAAGAGAAAGAGATTCAATAAGGGTAGTTTTGGAAAAATATAGAGATTTTCGGAGAAATTGAGGTAGTTAATTAGTTTTAATTCCAATTTTTAATCCGTGTGATTCAGTTAAAATAATCTTATATCAAGAACCAAATGGAGTAATAAATTTAATCTCTTATATATTTACTCCATTTCTAAATATACTCACTCTAATCTTAACTATAAGAAAAAAATAAATGTCTCACGTATACCAATATTGTTAATTACTTAACCTCATTTAATTTGTACTAAAACATACTACTTTTGTTTTTTTATCAAAATTGCTATTAATTAATGGTCTTTGTTTTACATTAAATCAATTAATGATCATAAAAAAAACAATTTTCCCTAATTAATGAGGGTTAATATTGAAAAATCTCATTCATTGCATCAAACATCTATTTTTTTTTATTATATTTTGGACCAACACAATCCTCCTAAAATTTTTTTATATTTTAAACCGGATAAAATAAGATATGAAAGATGAGTTTCTTTTGTTTTTAAATATAAAATATATAAAAGAGTTGTCTTGTGTATTTATGACTCTCTTTTCACATTTTATCCTCATATTAAATATTACTCCCTCTTATTTTTAATATAAGATTATTTTAACCGAATCACGCGGATTAAAAATGGGAGTTAAAACTAATTAACTACCTCGATTTTTCCAAAAATTATAACATTTTTCCAAAACTACTATTATTTAATCTCTTTCTCTCTCTTTTTGTAATACATTAAATAGGAGTATTTTTTTGGAAATGTACAATAAATACTACATCGTATACTGTAAAGGATTCTATATTTAGAATAAGAACAAAATGTCTTATAATTAGAACCGGAGGGAGTAGTGAGTTTCATGAAGTTACATTAAATAGAAGTATTTTTTAAAATAATTTTAAATTTTAGACAAATTTAACGTAATTCTTAGTCAGTTTTTTTTAATCTTATGTTTAGAGAGAGAAGGAGAATCACTTATATAATCTCTCCCTCATTATTTAATTAATTAGGGATATTTATAAAAAAAATAAATTTAATAATTTAGATATGACTTATATTTTAGATAATAAGAATTCTTCTTTAAGTAAGTTATATTTCATATTGAAGAAAGTAATTATTATTCCCTTCGTAAAAATTGTCATTTAAAAGCTTTTAAAAATTTTCACAATATTTATTGCTTAAAATGTAAGTATTAATTATTTATTTTTACATTTCATTAGTATCAAATAGATTATTTAAGAAAAAATTTAAACTAAAGACTTTTTGATAAAATACTACTAAAATTTACAATATTATAGATAATTTAATAACTTACACAAAACCCCTAAAACAACAATTTTTATAAACAAGTACACAAACAATTTATAAATAGTAAAATTTATTATAGTAACATTTACTAGCCATGTATACATATTTTTATTATACATTTGCATAAAATTTTAAAAATAAGTTTCATTATTTATAAATATAATTTATAAATAGTACACTGGATTATGAATTTTATTTAATTATATTGAATTAATTATATATAAAGTAAATATTAACATATTATGTTGATATTATTTTCTTAAAAGAGTCAATTTAGATTGTAATTGTGTATTTTCCCCCCCATATCATCAAGGATTTTTTTTTTACCAACAATTTTGAAAAACTAACACAAGTTAAAAATAAACTGATGTTAAATACAAAAAAAAAATTTAAAGTATAATATAATTAAAAAATATAATTGAAAATAAAAAATAAAATAATAATAATAATGTGAAACATAATAGTAATAAGTATTAATTAAAAAATTTAATTATCCAAAACCCACAATAAATAGTTAAATTCCTACAACATGTTGATACTGTCTTGGGTTTGGTTTTGGCTATGGTCATGAAAAAAGTTTTGTTGGCGAGATCCATACAAAATGAGAAGAATGTAGATGTAGGATTGTAATTCATGCCCCTGCTTCCTTCCTTCCACTCGTTAATTTTGCACCCACCGGCCAATGAAGGGGTAGAGAAATTGTGAGACCAAAAAAACAAGGAAAAGAAAGATGCAAGAAGCCTAAGATTAAAGAGAAGGAAAGCCATAATTGGTTGGGGTGAGCAGCCGGGGAGGCTGGGAAGCAACGAGCAAAGAAGCATCGTCAAATAAAAATGAGCAAAAAGCTACGAATCCACCATGTGGACCCCTTCTCTTGGTCTATCCCTTCAACTCCATCATCTTATTCTTCTCTTTTCTCCACCACCACCACACACATCTTCCTCATTTGATACGTACCCTCGTATCATATATATGAGGTTTAGTTTTCACCTCCTACGCATTATCAACTCGCTCAAATGGGATTCCTTCCCAAGTGCTGCTTTGCTGGCTGCTTCTCCTTCTCCTTCTCCTTGTATTTACTGTATTTATAAATCTGTTTCTACATGTGGCATAAGAGAGAGAGAATGATTTATTTTTTGAGTTTTCATGTTCTGTATATGTCCACGTTTCACTTTTGATTTTCTGTTTTGCGCATATTCTGGAATTTTGTTTATGCTCATGCTTCTGGTTTAATATGTGAACTGTTCACCCTGTAAGATAAGAGAGTTAATTAATCTTGTTGACGCCAGATTGGGTATTCATGGTTTCTTAGCTTGTCAATTCTTTTTTTAATTTCTGTTTTACATTGGGCTTCTATTTCTGGGCTCATTTTGTTTTATTTTCCGTCGTAGCATAGCATTCTGGGCTTGCTTTCGAACCTGTTTTTTTTCTGCATTTTTGTTTAGTGTTGGGTTTATGTTCTAGGCCAGTGCTTCTTATTAGTCTTGTAACGGACTGGGCTTGCGTTTTGGGTAATTTTTTGTTTCCTTTTGCAAAAATTGATCTTAGCATGTATTATTTATTTTTTGTCATTATTTAATTGCTTGAAATCTAGATAATTAATTTTTGGGTTGTTAAAAATATTTAGCAAAATATTATTAGAGTTATTTAATTGTCTAAGATTTGGAAAATTTATTTAGACAATTATAGCACTAATTTTTGGCTTTTGCAAAATAGTTAAGTTATTTATTAACCTAAAATTAATTTTAAACAATTTGTGGGGCATTTTGAATAAATAAAATAGAGATTGTTTGGTTGATTAAATTAGTTATTTAAATTCTTAAAATATTGTACATATACATGATTTTAATTGCACATATTTTTTGTGATATTTGTGATTAGCATGTTTTCGTTTTAAGGAGTAGTCACAGCATCCTTGTAAAGTTGCATGCATAATATAAGTCACATATGAATATAAAATATCAAATTCTAATAAAATGTGTGATTCTAATTCATCTTTACCTACAGGTAGATAATTATAATTGCATATTTTATTAGGATGAAATAGATATGGCCTAGTGTTTTCTAAATAATCCACATGTATTGGTAAACATGAATACATTCTAGTTTTATCATTTATTAGACATAAATATATGCTATGCTAATATCTTTACCCATAGGTAGATATTAGTGATGCAATATTTATGTGAGTTTGTGATACATTGGTAAACATACATAATTGTTAAGATGATGATTGTCTCAAAAATTATTACTGTAAGTGTGTTTAATAATTATTTCCCTTGCAGCTCCTTCATCTCACATTCTATCTGAAGTTGCCAATAAGATCACTCTTAATGGCACAAATTATGTTGAGTGGAAGGAAGATATTCTCCTTTATCTTGGTTATACGGAACTTGATTATGCCTTAAGGATTAAAGAAACTCCAGTGCCCAAAGGAGGTGATAAGGATGCGCAAACCACGTATGATCATTGAGATCGATCCAATCGTCTTGCCTTAATGTTAATTAAGGCTTGTATTAAGAGAAGCATTCAAGGTTCTATTCCAAATCGCCAAACAACCAAAGAATACTTAAAGGTTATTAACAAATAGTATACCCCTGCAGATAAGTAACTTGGAGGGGCTATTATGAGAGAACTTGTTGATATGAAACTTACAGGTGTGGGTGGTGTCCGAGAGTACATTATGAAAATGAGAGACTTGGCATTATAGCTGAGGCCTTTTAAAATAGAGCCTTCTGAGCAATTCCTAGTGCAACTCATTTTGAGTTTCCTTCCTCATCAGTATGAAGCTTTCTATGTCTCGTACAACACACATAAGAAACAATGGTCAGTAGATGAATTGTTAGCCATGCGTGTTCAAGAAGAGGCTAGACTGATGAAGAATGGAAGAGATGCACCTAAGGAAATGCATTTGACAGAAAGCTCCAATTCTAGGAGGAAGAACAAGAAAGACAAAAAGAAGAAATCAATTTCTCCGGCTTCTATTGAGAATAAAGATAAGGCCACTTGCTTCTTCTGTAAGAAGAAAAGACACATGCGAAATGAATGCCCTAAGAGGAAGGCATGGCTAGCCAAGAAGAGTATAGGTAATGGAATTTACATTTCTTGGGTGGCTTATGAATCTTATTTAGTTAGTATTAATTATGACACTTGGTGGATTGATTGTGGAACTACAATTCACATTGCTAATACCATGCAGAAGTTTCTCAACCGCAGGCGCCCACATCTCAATGAGGAAAATATCTATTAGGCAATAGGATGAGGGCTCATGTGGAAGCAGTTGGAATATGCAGGATCATTTTATCAAATAAATCAGTTTTAGATTTAGAAAATTACTTTTACATTCTAGATTTTTCTAAAAATTTAGTTTCCATTTACAAATTAATCCCTTTGGGATTTGAATTGTTTCTTTCTTCAAATTTGATGAGATTGAATAAAGAATCTTTACCTTTTGGTGATATTTCTTTATGTAATAGTTTATTTAAATTACATACCAATTTACCTCAATCTCACATTGTTACACATGGTATTAAGCAAAGTGTCATGAATGAGAATTCTTTTAGTTTGTGACATAGGAAATTGGGACATATCTCCATAGAGAGGATCAAAAGTTTAACTAAAGATCAGATCCTCTCATTTTTAGACCATACAGAAATTGATCCATGTGTGGATTGTGTTAAGGGTAAGCAGACCAACAAGTCACATAAAGAGGTTAAAAGAAGTTTTGAAATTTTAGAGATTATTCACACAAATATTTGTTGCCTTGATTTATCTTCTCATGGTTAAAAATATTTTATCTCCTTTATAGATGATTATTTGTGGTATATGTATATCTACTTACTTTATAATAAAAGTGAGGCATTAAGCGCCTTTAAGGAATATAAGGTGGAAATGGAGAAACAAACTAGTAAGCAAATTAAAATTGTTAGATTTGATAGAGGAGGTGAATATTATGGAAGGTACACTAATGATGGACAAGCACTTGGTCCATTTGCTAAGTGTCTTCAGGAGCATGGTATAGTAGCTCAATACACCATGTCTGGCTCACCTGATTTGAATGGTGTAGCTAAAAGAAGGAACATGATGCTACTAGATATGGTGAGGAGTATGATAAGCAACTCCAAGCTTCCAATTTCATTATAGAGAGATGCACTAAAGACAACAATATATATTTTAAATAGGGTTCCATCAAAGGCAGTTCCCAAAACTCCCTTTGAAATCTGGAAAGGTTGGACACCTAGTTTGAATCATATGCGTGTATAGGGCTGTCCTGCTGAAGTAAGAGTGTATAACCCTTAAGAAAGGAAATTGGATCCTAGGACCATTAGTGCTTATTTCATTGGCTATGTAGAAAGGTCCAAGAGGTATATATTTTATTGTCCTTCATATTCAATGAGATTTATGGAATTTAGGAATGCTAAGTTTCCTAAGAATGATGTGATCACTGGGAGTAATCAAGTACATGACTTAGTAATTGAAGAGGATCATATTCAAGAAATCATTAATCATGGAGGAAAATCACTAATATATAACACTCATCTTATTAGAGTGAATATGGAATGTGATACAGTTCTTGAAACTCAAATTGATAATGCTGGAAATCAGGAACAAACTAATGAACCTATCTCTCATGAAGAACAACCACAAGAAGTGATAGAGAATATTCCTGAAGGGCAACCTCAACCCACTCAACAAGTGGAGGTGATAAGGTCAACTAGAGAAAGAAAGTCAATTCTTCCTAGTGACTATGTCGTGTATCTTACCGAATCTGACTATGATACAAGTATTGAAGATGATCTACTCACATTTACTCAGGCTATGCAGGATGCAAACTCTAAATTATGGTATGATACTATGACTGATGAAACGCAATCCATGGCAAACAATAAAGTTTGGGAACCTGTAGAGTTACCTAGTGAGGCTAAGGCCGTTGGCTGTAAATGAGTCTTCAAGACCAAAGGGACTCACAAGGTAATATAGAGTGCTATAAGGCAAGGTAAGGGGTTCACTTAAAAGGAAGGAATTGATTACAGGAAGACTTTTTCACCTCTTTCTAAGAAAGATTCTTTCCGTATCATCATGGCATTGGTTGCTCACTTTGATTTAGAGTTATATCAGATGGATATTAAGACTACATTCCTTAATGGGGATTTTGAAGAAGAAGTCTACATGAAACAACATGAGGGATTCATTTCTAAAGGAAATTAACATAAAGTTTACAGGTTGAAGACGTCAATATATGGTCTCAAACAGGCTATATGACGGTGGTATTTAAAATTCCATGATATGATCTTATCTTTTGGTTTTGTTGAGAACATCATTAAAAAAGGCCAAATAATTGTTGAGCGCATTCGGACAAAAGAAATGTTAGCTAATCCGTTTACTAAAGGAATGCATCCAAAGGAGTTTAGGGATAATGTGCCTCATATGGGTATTAGGCCTTTATTAGTCTAATCGAGATATGTAAAGTAATAAAATTTCAATTTATGGTTTATTATCTCATATTTATTGAAATAAATAAACATTGATTTAGGAACCTAATAAACATTTTGGTTTATTGATAAAGTTGATATCCCATAAAGAAATGATACTACTTGTGATACATGGAAGGTAATACTCATATTTAGAGGTCATACAGCTATGATTCATGTAGTATTGCTTAAATATCTCTTGATATATCAACTGACATATTAAGATTGGACCAAGTGGGAGAATGTTAGATATATTTAATTAATAATAGTATTTATTTGAATTTATTCAAATTATATTTACCTTGTTTACTTAATTAAATATATCTTATCTAAGTGTGGTCATTATCTTTGTTATTAATAAAGATAATATTAGTTGAGTGATTTTTTAAGAGATAAGGGATAACTCAATTGATATTGTACTATCTTTATTTGAATTTGAGATTCAAATTAAAAGATAAAATAACTATTAGATAACCTATGATCGCTAAGCTATTTAATAGGAGGCTGAGCAGAGCATTAAACACACAATCATTTATTCTACGCTCATAGGTTCCCTGAGTAATGACGGTTAATTCCCAGCTACCATCACTGATCCCAAACACTAGTTAGAAGAGCCTTATCTCATCTATTTTATTTTGATCAATTTATGTGTTTGCAAATCTTTGATTTATTCCTAATTCAAGTAGGATTACTCAGTCAGATCATCTATAGTTATGGTAAGAGATATTTATGATTATTATTTATTCTGCTGCGAGTTTATAGGAGATTTATTTATACTTTCGTATTTTATAAATATGTTTCTACAACTCTACCACTACTAGGTAATAGGTACCAGTTGTCTTCCTTATATATATATATATTAAATTAAACAATAAATGTTATCTTTGGTTGTTGAGAAGGATAACATTCTTTTGCATATTCATTAATTCATATCAAAGACACAGATTTTGTTGTTTCCTTGACCCCAAACACCCAAAAGTGTCACTGAACCAGTTTCTTTATTCAAGACACATTTCTTCTTATTATATTATTAGGAGAATTTAATAAATCCACCATGATTCAGCACATTTTTTTTTAAACAAAACACCCCTTGTTAAATTACTTTTGAAATTCATTCTCAACCAATCCTTTATTTAAAGTCAATTTCAATCATTCTTCCATCAATTGATTATATGAATCTGGGATCCATTCTATATCTTCGTTCCTTATTATATGAAAAATGTCTTGTTGGCGAGCTTCGCAGAAATTAGAAGAATTTAGATTAGATGTAGGTTTGTAATTGATGCCTCCTCTCTCCCATTGGTTTTGCACCTAGTGGCCAATGAAGGAGGTGGGGAATTGTGAGATGACAAGAAAAAGAAAATAAAGATTCAAGAAGCCTAATCCTATGTTTTGAGAGTTTTTTTTTTTCAATGGAATGAATTGGAGTGGAATGGTTAAAAGGAGTAGACCGTTATTTGGATGAATTTTTTATAATGGAATGGCAAGGGAGGACCTCTCAAGCTCTTCTTAACCATCCAAAACCCAATTTTTATTGTTCCCCAAATTAGGGAGTTATGGATAGAATGACTTGGGGTTTATATTATATTTACAAAATTACCTCAAATCTTATTAAAACACACACACACACACACACATATAATATTTATGATTGATTTCTTTCTCATCACTTTCATTCTCTTCACTATATAGAGTCATCCCTTGGTTTCTCAACTATATCAAGCTATCCTCACAATCTCTTTATAATCTAAGGATTTTTAATTTTTTCTATGGGGGACTTTGAATTTAAAAAAGGTGAATAATTTTTCCCTAACAAATTGTAATTGCTTATATATTTATAAAGAATAACAAACAAAAAAATTGCATTGTATAAAGGCTACTTGGGAAAATATATTTGAAGTTTATTAAAAAAATATTTTGTACTTTTAATTTGAAGTAATTTCATATTTTTTATCCAAACTAAATTATAAGAATAATATGAGAAAGAAAATGTTATAAACCATTATATTTCATTAATTTTATAATAATTCCCAAACAATGGTTAAATAAAACCGTTCTTTTTCATCTTAAACCTCTCAAACAATGGAACATTATGTTTCATCTCATTTCATTCCGTTCCATTTCATTTTATTCTATTAATGACTATTCCATTCCATACCATATTAAACTCCTAAACATACTCTAAGATAAAAGAGATGGAAAGTTGTAATGCTCCGTTTGGTTCGTGGGAATTGAGGGGTATGGAAGTGGAAGCAGAGGTGGAATCCACTTGAAAGCTTGTTTGGTTCATTTGAAGTCTAGATCCATGGAAGCCTACTTCCATGAAAAATGACGAAACTAGCTTCCATCATAGGGACCTGGAAGTGTGCCCACTTCCATGGAAGTGCAATTTTATACCAATTTTGTCCCCACCATCTCCTTCGACTTCTCATTGTCTACCACCCATCACCTAAGTCAGAGTCACCACCATCCCCTTAAGCTTCAGCCTCCATCGACGATGGCAGTGTCACAACGTCGAGAGATTATAGATCCCGTCATTGAGTGTCTTGGTGAGAGAGAGCGCTGCTGTCCCATCTCCTTCAACTTCTCATCATCTGCCATCCTCACATTTGATGAAATTGTTGTCATCCCCATTTGCATCGCATCATCCATTGAGTAGCGAAGATGATTGGAGCTCTTCATCCTATTGTCCCTAGCTTTGACAGATCCACAAATCATCGATGACAAGAACCGATTTTGAAGGCCACAGCCAAAGATTTGGGTTCGACATCTCGTGATTTCTGATTTTGCTTCAATGACGATGGCGGCTTCAATTTCTTGATTGCTGTTTTAGAGTTAGATTATAGAATTTGATTTGGATTTGTATTGTTGTTCCTTTATGTACAGAGTTCACTAGCAATGTCTAGGGATTGAGTGATTTCCGATGGTCTTTATAGATGGTTTCTGGTGGTCCTTATTGTATCGTCTTTGTACATTTTTTTTTTAATTTGGGAAGGGTAACTTAGTTCTTTCATATTATAAATACAAAATATTAAATAAAAATTATATAACACTTTCATTATTATACCAAACATACTTTTAAATCCACTTTCATTTTCTTTTTCACCTCTACTTCCACTTTTTTTTCACTTCTATTTTATTTAAAATCACTTCTGCAAACCAAACAGGACATAAGTGATTGAGGGTCTGTTTGGTATCGCTTTTCAAACTCCATTCTATCCCAAAACCACTTCTCCCATTTTTTGTGAATAAACGTTAAAATGAGTTTTGTTTGCCACCGTGATTTTTGCTGAAAACAGAGTTGAAGGAGAAGCAGTCCGGTTGATGTTTTTCCGTTCTGTTTTTTTATTTTTACCTGTATTTATTTTAAAGTCAGATAAAAATAGACCAATAAAAATAATAAAAAATAAAAAAATTAGGAAAATAAAATTTTCATAAAATATCTCCTATTTATTGACTAAAATATTCCTTCAAAATTTTAATTTTTATATATCATGACCTATAATAAAATATTATATCAGATATATTATGTTCTCAATTAAATAAATATAAATTAAATTTAATCTAAATAAATTAAATTAATCATGTGATAGAGTTTAAAATCAATTAAGAGAAAAATTATGAGTTTTATTAAAATTAATTTTTAAATAAATCATCTAAATATAAATATGTTAGTCTTAAACTAATTTTTATTATAACTACGTTATAAGGTCAATTTTACGAAAAATCATTTTAAAAAACCCAAACGGCTTGGGTGGGGAAGAGACGCGTACGCGTGCCTAGGAGGTTGGGAAAGCACGCGGAAAGAACCATTGTGAAATGTTGGACTTTACAAAAAGTGGGTCTGTACTTTGATATCCCAGGTATCAATCACCTTATCTTAATTATAAAATGAGTACTATTCATAAATGAGAAATTAATAATAAAAAATAAATTATTTTAAACAATTATAAAATAAATATAAATATTAGTTATTAGTGTGTATAATTTTTAACAATTAAATTCTTTCAAATATATATACATATTTAATTTTTAATGCAGTTTATATAACATTTAAATTTAATAAAATTTTGAGATCAAATCTTCCTGAACCATTTTCACTATTTTTAAAGTAGGTATTGATATTTTCTTAGCACTCAAGCACCATTTCAATAAGTGTCTGAAAAAGCAAAAAGCTATGAATCCACCGTGTGGACCCCTTCTCCTGCTCTATCCCTTCAACTCCATTGTCTTCTCTTTTCTCCACCACACACATCACTTCATACCCTCCTATCATATATATATATATATATATATGTAGTTTAGTTTTCACTTCTGACACATTAACCGCTCGTTCAAATGAGATTCCTTCCCAAGTGCTGCTTTGCTGGTTCTGCTTCTACCTCTGCTAAGCAACCTTCCACCTTCATAGAGCATCTATGCCATCGCTTTTCTCTTCTCCAAATTCAAGAATCAACCGGTAACTTCTCCCAATTTATCTGCAGAGACCGTTTTGATCCGATATACAGAGGATGCATCTCTATTGATGGCCAACCAAAAGAAGTTGCAGTGAAGCGGATTGAATCATTCTCTGCGTTCAAGAATGAAATCCTAATGATGGGCCAGCTACACCACCCGAATCTGACGTCTATTACTGGATTTTGCGACGATAAAAATGAAATGATTGTGGTGTATGAATACATTACAAAACAATCCCTTGATTATCACCTTCATGCAAGGGGTAGACTGTCAACAAAACTGTCGTGGAAGAAAAGGCTAGAAATCAGCATAGGAGTAGCTAGTGGATTACACTACCTTCACTCAGGAACCAAGCGCACCATCATTCATCGTGATGTAAGACCATGGAACATTCTTTTGGATGAGAATTGGATTCCTAAACTCACAGGTTTCGGGTTTTCCATGAAAGGACCAAAATTTTCGGCAAAGGCTACAAAACCTATCGTGTCGGATCTCAGTTTTATAGGTGAAGCGGGATATGTGGCCCCTGAGTTGTTGCATGATAAATTCGTCACATATAAATGCGACGTCTATTCTTTTGGAGCAGTTTTGATAGAATTAATATGCGCTAAGAACCTACATTTGGATATTCAGGTGATGATCCAGGAAAAGGAGGGTAAGGAAAATGGGGAGGGAGAATACCCTTTCCTATATCCTGACATGAATATAGCTAGGAAAGTCAGGGATTTGGTGGAAAAAGGAAATGGTGAAAATATTATTGATCCGAATTTGGCAGAAGGAGAAATAGCACCTGAGTGTTGGAAATTGTACATGGACATTGCAGAGAGTTGTTTGAGTGAAGATCCCCATGAGAGGCCAGATATGGGCGAAGTTGAAGTGGAACTTCAACGCGCATTGGAACTGCAAGAGAAAGCACATGCCAATCGTGCGTAGTTTTCACTTTTCATGCTTTCTTCTGGAATTAATTAATTTTATTTCAACCGTCCCAATTCTATCTTACTCTACCATTAGGTAGGTAATTGTCTTCCTTTTATACATTAAACAATAAATGTTATCTTCCTTCCTACTATTGTTAGCTAGTTGTTATTTTCTTGTTTGGGAATAGGCCTTGTTGAATTACAAAAAAAAAACAGGTTCTCTTTTAGTTATTGAGAAGGATAATATCCTTTTGCATATTCATATAAAAGATTTTGTTATTTCTTTGACGCCAAATATAACACCTTACTTTTACCTATATTTTTTCATATATTATAGTGTGGACAACATCCAATTAACTCATATTAAGAGCTTGAACCATTAATAGAACCAAAATATTAAAAAAAAAAGTGGTACTATTCATTTGGTTCTCAAGTTTTCTGGACAAATTTTGAAAAATCATAACTTAATCCAGAAAAATCGTATCACTTTGGTTCAAGTCTCTAAATGAAGATAGAAACCTGATATACAAGATAAAAATACGAAAATTTCCTTTAACCTGACCAATTAGTACAGTTTATTACTCAAACTTACACTGTATAAATGGTTATTTCTCTCTTTTCCAGGGTTTTGGTCATAAATTTAAAAATTCATATCTAACTCTATACTGAGCCAAATCATGCATTCTATATGCCATTGAAAAGATATATATGTCTACTTACCTTCATATTTTTCTTATATATTTATTTAGTCTAGACAGGGCACAACATCAATTTGAATCATTAGGGATCAAAACAACACTTTTTTTGGAACAGTATTAGGAAAACTTGTATATCTCTCATTGTATAGCTCCAATTGAACTCAAACCAATGGCATATTAACTTCAAAAGATAAATATTTTCATAAATGTGAGCTACTGAATTTTTGGAGCTCTGTACAATTTTATATCACTTTTCAAAAAGAAGTAATATATTCAGTAAAATTCGCAGCCTTTACATCACTGCCCAGTTTTGATCTTGAACTTTAAAATTACACTATAAATCGTACATATATCCAAATTGTGTGTTCTTTAACTCATCGGAAAGATTGTTCTCTCTAGTTTCAGGAAATATATAATACTTGACTTACTTGCCCTGTCTCGGTCAAACAGTGTTGACTCTACTTTCATTGCTACAAAATGAACTTCTAACAATATAACATGACAAAGTAGACTTCATAATAAGCTCACATGATCATTCCATGTTTCAAATCCATGCCAAACATTTCACAATACTCATAAGGACATAATAGCACAATAGCACAAATCTAAAAGCATATACATGGTTTTATACATAATTTCAAAATATATACTTATAGCTTTAAAACACCATCAAGCATCATTCTCTTTTTTATTCTCCTTGCCTTTTCTTTGGACTCCTTTGCCATAGCTTATGCCTAGTCATTGGGATACTTGAGGGGATGAGATTGGGGGCAATCTCAGTAGCAAGTTACATTTCATGCAATTATGTCAATCATGTCAAATAACTCACATTTGATCACATTTAATCACATCAATCACCTTTAAACAATAAATTGTCACATTGGTCATAAAAAAAATTTGGCAGCATAACGGCTTAGAAAATGGATATCTCGGGGAATAAAACCCCTTACTTTATAGCCAAGACCAATCAAAGAAATCACAATTGCAATATGAAAACACAATTTAATCATAGAAAGACAATAAAAGAATATAAAGCAAGAATATGAAACTTAACTACCTTTGGTGCTTGCACTTAACTTCCCTCTTTAAACCAAAGCTTCCTCTAGTTTTACCAAGCTTCCTCAAGTCCCTAAACATCATTCAACACATGCTCAAGCCATTGATTTCATGACTAATCACAAAAAGCTCTCATAAAACCCTTAAATTCTCAAACTCTTTATCTTAAACTCTATCTTTGAGTCAATACTTGTCTTTAAGGTTTTTCATCATGGGGAACTCATTTTTTCCATCAAATTGATGAAATTCCAACCTTAAGACACTCAAATGATCTGGCCAAAAATCTACTCTAAAGGAAAAAGAATAGTTCTTTCACTAACTTGCTTAAAACATACCATACTTGTTTCTTTTAGTAAAATATCATGCTTTCTCTTGATTTTATGGTTTAAAAACAATTTTTCTTTCCATTAATCATGCTTGGCCAGATTAGAACAGTGGATGAAGGAGAGAAAATTTCAAGGGAACTAACTCATAGAGCTTAGAAACTATACTAGAACACTTAAAGAACACAAGAGGTTTACTTACCAATTTTCCTTGCTTTTCTTTCTTATTTTTTCCTTCTCTTTTTCTTTCCTCCTTCATCCCACGTAGCCTCCCTTTATTTCTCCTTTGCTGCAGCTTCTCTTTCCCCTTTCTAAGTGTCCAAAACATCCAACTTGAGGGGGTATAAATAAAAGAAGCCAACCAATAAAATTATGCCACCTAAGCTTCTTGATTTTTCTTGAAAATGACATAATTAATTGAATAATATAATTCTATCATGTACAGCTTGTTGGCCACGAAATAGGGGGTATTTTGGTCCAAAAATTTTATATATTTACTTATCCAGATATATATTGGACCGGTCTGGACAATTAAAGCTACATTAACAGTATATTTTACTATTATTGGAACACCTGTTTTAACTATATTGGGATATAAAATTACCATAATATACTTATCCCAATTGGTCTAAATATAAGACCCACACATTTTTCCTTGAATGAATACTGCTTCTTCCTGTAGTCCAGACTGACATTTATCGGGTAAGACATTAATATTAAATCATAATTACCCAATAAATATTATTTTGATCTTAATAAATTTCATACTGTATTCCATTGGTCTTAGCTCATTGAGAGCTTCATTTTAACTATAATTTTTCACATTTATAAAAATTCCCTTAACCCAAAACACATTTATAATTTTTAAAATTTTCTAGTCATTATTAGGTGTAATTGTCCTCAAAATTCATAAAATTTGTTTCAATTCCTTCCTACGTACACCGCCTTTCCTACCTTCCTTTTTTTTTCTTTTATTTTCCTTTTTTTTTTTTCAGGGGTAAAATGGTTATTTTCTCATTTTTTCTTCTGAACGAAATAATTGGCCTTTTTACCTTATATCATGCAAAATGGCGTATATCTATTTTTACAAATTCCTTATAGATTTTAAAATATTGAGTTTTAAATATTTAAGAGAATTTTCAGGATATTACACCAAACACTTCTACCCCAAAAAGCAAAAATGTTACTGAACCAGTTTCTTTGTTCAAGACACATTTCTTTTTATTATATTAGGAGAATTTAATAAATTGGATTGTGATTCAACCCATTTTCATAAAAGTGATTGTTAAATTACTTTTGAAATTCATTCCTAACCAATGGCTTGTTAAAGTCAATTTTATTTATTCTTCCATCAAGTAATTATCTTAGGGGTCTCCTATACTTTCGGTCATCACTAATGGCCCTAACACTTTAGACTTTAGGAGTGAGTTGCCTATCAAATTACTAGTAAGTACCAATTAAACCAGGCTCACAACCTATTAAGAATGAGAGATCTTTTTATAATCGATTTCTACCAAGAAGACTTTAGCGATGTGGAGGGATCTTATCAACATGGTGTTTAACCATAATTTTTGCAAGAATTGGTAACAAATCCATCCAAAGAAAAATAAATAGCTTGTTAAATTGTTATAATTAACTTCAGATCACAACCCTTGGTCTCTTATTGTGTATATGCAATAAACTCGTTAACACAAACTTTTTTTGGTGAATTTAATATAAAAATTTTTTTAAGGTCATTGAAAGATGTTCCCATCTAAAGGTTGTAGTACTAAAATAGAAAATGAGCATAGATGATCAATAATAAAAGACAAATTCTTTGTATGGTTTTTGGCCCGACAATAAATTGCTATTTATAAATCTAATTACAAATATAAATCAAACAGTCTTAGGCTTTGTTTGGAATGTTCCCTTCATTCTAAATTAAGGGTTAAAGTTCAAGCTTAAAATATATGTCCAAAGTGGTTCAGTATAGAAGTATGGAGTATAAACTATTAAATTATAACAATAAGATGGATCAACCTTTAAAACAAGCTCAAAGTCATGCTAATCCCTAGCTTCCATGAGTAATTTCTTCGGAAGCAAAGCAGTTATGAAATTAAATGCCTCAATCATGAAACTAGTAGTATATGTTTTGAAAAATCAATAGTGTTTTTACTATGAAGATTAGCTGAGTCACAGAATAGTGCGTCCACAAGAATATATGAAATTGCTCTCTTTGATTTACTGTGCAGAGCAGAGCTGGGCCATTTCATTTATAATCAATTCTTGCATAATGGTGGTACAATGATAAATACAAATAGTTCACAACAACTAAAATAAATCTGTGAAGTAAAAAGAATTAAAGAATTGCTGAAGAAGGAAAGATTGAAGGTAATGGGCCAAGCTAAATGGGCTTGGACTTTGAATGCTTCTGTAAGTGGGCTTGGGGCTTCTTCTCAGTGCGCTTCAATCGTCTCTAGTTGGATTTTGTGATGATATATAAAAAAATAAAATGGGGGAAAGACACTTTAGGACTTATAAAAAAAATGTATTGATAAAAAAATATCTCTAATTTTTTAAATTTCTCAAAAGGACTAGGTCCTTATTAGGGAAAATAATAAAAATAAGTGGATAAAATTGCCCTTACAATTTTTTTCTAGTGAATTGAACTATTTTTCCAAGTAATTTGAAATAATTTTTCTAGTGGATTGGACTAAATTTTCAAATGAAATAAATTAATTTTTCAAGTGGATCAAACTAATTTTGCAACTTGACTGAACTAAATTTTCTAGTGGATTAAATTAAATTTTTAAGTAGAATAAACTAATTTTCCAATTACACTGAAGTAATTTCCTTGGTGGATTTAACTAAATTTTCAGGTAGATTGAACTAAATTTTTAGGTGAAATTAGTCCATTTTTAAAATTAATTCAATTCACTTAGAAAATTAATTCAGTTCACGTTGAAATTTACTTCGATCCACTTGAAAATTTAACCAAATCTAGTTAGAGTTTTAGTTCATTTCACTTGAAATTTTAGTTTAATCCAATTGGAAAATTACTTCAATATATTTTGAAAATTAGTTCATTCTACTTGAAAATTTAGATCAATTCATTTAAAAAATTAATTTAATCTATTTAAAAAATTATTTCATTCCACTTGAAAATTTAATTCAATTTACTTTAAAAAAATTAAAAGGGCAATTTTATCTGCCCATTATTACTATTTTCCCTTCTAAAAACTTGAGAAAATTTAAAAAATTGGATGCTCTTTTTTATCAATATTTTTCTTGATCCTAAAATTTTTTTTTCTATAAAAATGAAGTGATGGTGGTGTAGGAGTTCATGCCTAATGGAGCTGGGTGATCAACTTTATGGACGGGAGAGCAAGTCATTAGTACCGTAAGGTAAAATTGAGGGGATAAACGGATAATAAGTGGGGCCATTTATATATATATATATATTAATTAATATTTTGACCCATAGCCATAGATAAAAGAAAAACAGAATACAAAATCTATAACCCGAGCAACATATTATATCCTAAGCAAGTGTGAGAGCTAAAATGCATATATACATGTATAAGTATCCAATGGACAATATGATAAATTTTAAGATTTTAAGATATAGGTATGAGATATATAGATATAAAATTTATGCATATATTAAAAAAATTAATATATCAAATATAAAAAATATAAAAAATTGAGTTTTAAATAAGTATTTTGAAAGTAATATAAAGATATTTAAAATAAGAAATTAAAAGTAAAAAAAAGAAATTAAAAATTGAGTTTTCCTGTAAGATTTAAATTATTTTATAATGTTTAAAAGAAGAAAAATTAAAGATATATCATATACATATCATGGAGTACAATATAAATATCATATTTAATATGTATCAGATATGGATACATATATTTTTTTAAATATCGGTGCAAATTTGAAAGACATAATGTTATATAATGAACTGCAAGAAGTCCATGACACATTGAATTTCTACACTAAACATTCCCACCCAAATAATAAAAAACATTGTACCGAAACCAATCCATTAGTTTGTCAGGAGAATCTTGAATTTCTACACTAAACATTCCCACACAAATAATAAAAAACATTGTACCGAAACCAATCCATTAGTTTGTCAGGAGAATCCTTTGAGTTGCCACCAAGAAGAATAACTTTCTCTCCCCATTTAATCTGCAGAAGTTCCAAGCCACCATCAGAATAAATCAAATGAACAGGTGGTTACTGAAACTCAGGTTTAATCGATTGGTAAAAAGAAAAAAGCTAACACTATAGAGTATATACACAGAGATAGAACAGTTGTGCATACAAATTTTTATCATTGTGACCAGATGTGACTGGAAGAACCTCCCGCAAGCTATTGTCATTATCTTTACCAGCAATTAGTTTTAACTTCAGACTGGACCATGTCAAATTTCTAAGGGCAAGAACCTATAAACAGCAAAACCACATTAAGGCTGGAGCAAAAGAAAAGAGTCTAAGGTTCAGAAAGTGTCTGAGCATATACTATACCTGAACATCTGACAAATCCCGACCATTACGACTTCCACCGTACCAGATATGTACAGCTTTTCATCAACCACTACTGCAGCTTGCTGGAATACAAAAACAAACCATAGACTAAATTAAGTATCACGGAAAACTGTAAGCAATGACCTCAGCTAAGTAGACAAGAATGAATGAGGACCTTTTACAGGGAGAGGCAATTGTCAAAATTAAGGTGGCTCAAGATCCAATGAGATGTATTTTATATGCCTTTGTTAAGGAGGATAACTTGTCACTCATCATTATTTGCATCCCTTCTTCCATGCAATAAAATATCTTCAACATCAAATTAAAAAAAAAAAAAGGAAAAATACAAAAGGGCAAATCACAGGATTAAACTGCAGTTCCTCACAATGTAAATTGCTTATTTCAAGAAAAGGCAACACAAACACACACACCTTGTAGCGAGCAGATGGATGGGCACCAGATATGGGGACTGCTACCCACTCATCATATGTCAGCTCCTTAAGCCAGTTGTTGATATCCATATATTCCTTGTTTTCCTATACAATTACACTAGCAACAGCTGCTTCAAGTTACTTTAAGTACCAATTCAGATTATAAGATTACTTTCATAAATAAGGAAAGGTTTGCAATCGCCAAATGTCAATAACACACATACTCAGATCAACAGAAATAGAGAAGACAATGGTCACAAGTGTCTTGTCTTTGCAGACAACAAGGGGGAAAAGAAAGAAAGAAAGAAACAGGCACACTAAACATAAAAATATATCATAAACAAATGGTGGACTAATTCCAGACTGGAAAACAAAGAAGATAACCTTAGAACAAAATAAATAATTGAATGGCCTCAAGAAACAACACTGCTATTGCTATATGAAGGCAAAGATGTCAATGGCTTAATGAGGACGTAGACAAATAAATACCAAATATCAATGATTGACTCAGCGACGTCACATATTCAATCAGTTTATATAATGGCAAGGCAACGTCCAAAAGACAATAAAAAATAAATAAGGACAAATGATATTATGGCAAAAGCTAGATGCCAGTACAGAACTCATTATGAGCCTCGAGCTATGGAATTGATTTTGCTGAATAGTCCAATCAGTATAATGATAATAAGGCTTATGACGAGCTGAAGATAGAAATTGTTGAGCATTTAAGGATTGTAATTGTTATTCAGAACTCAAAAGTTAAATGCGAAGAGAAGGAATACATGAACAGAGACATCTAATGTTTCCACGAAAATTAGACATCCAAATCTGTTCCTGCACTTTTCATCTCACAAATTAAGCTTTTGAATAATTTAATTGGCATATACAACATAAAATTTGCTTCCTTCGACTTTTCAGAATTCAAAAACCAGGCAATAGTAATTTTTTAATTATGTATCAGCGAGAAAGGAACTAAACAAAAGGACTGTCTCCATGTGCTCCGTCTATGAACTTCATTTTGATTCCTACATAGAAGCCTGTCTTTCGAGCTGCATCAGTTTTAGATGCTAAGCTCTGATGCAATATAAATAATGAAGAATTTCACACATTCAGCAAGTCAGGAATCCTGGGAAATTCGCCCAACTTAAAATTTCCTAACCCGAGTGGATCAAATTGCTGATCTGAATTTCACCTTCCATCTTCTACTTCTTCTTCATGATTCTTCATCTTCCATCTTCTTGTTTCTTGTTTCGTGTTGCTTCTTATCATATCACCACCTCCATCTCCATCTCCACATCTTATTCTCCTTGTTTTCTTGCATTTGTTTTTGTGAAGTTATTAAAAAAAAAAAGAAAAAAATTGTGCCAAAAAAAAGAGGACAACACATTGAAAAGAGAAAAGAAGTGCTGAAAAATAGTTATTTAAAAAGAAATGAGGGTTGTCATTTTTAGGTACAAGATGATGTAAAAATAATTGTGGAGATTGAAACAAAGAAAGCAAGTACAAGTTAACTCTAAGATGACAAAAATTTGAGGACAGATTTTTTTGAAAAAGGGGGGAATGATGGAGATCAAAGAGATATCCCGAAGATCTTTAGGTGCCACTCATATGATTTCTAGCTTATAAGAAATTTTTAGATCCAATTTACTTAAATAATTTTGTTTGTTTATTTATTTTGTTGGCTTCTAATATGTATTTTCTCGGTCCAAAATCATTGGTTAAATTTAAAATTAAAATAAATAAAATCTATTAGATATTTTTTAAGAGATTTTCTAGATTTAAATTAAGAAAATTATCTAATCATATTAAGATTTTAATTTTATAATTTTTCTTTGAATTTTCGTTTTTATTTTTAGTATTTTTTTATAATAAGATATATAATTTTAGATTTTCTATATCTAATAGGATTATTTGAACTCAAATATTTCTAGTTGCTTTAGGATTACGTTTTTTATAATTTACCTATATAAAGGCCTTTATGTAATATTTTTTCTTTAGAGAAAAAATAGAATAATATTATTGTATATTTTTAATAAGAATTTACTGAGTTTTTCTTTTTCTTCCTCTTATTTTCTACCCCTCTCTTCCTTTTCCTCTTATCTTCATATTCTCCTTAGAATACATCCAACCTACCATAAAAAATAATTAATCTTATAGGAGTTGTTATGGGCATGCCCAGTAAGGCCAAACTTGATCCAAGCCCAAGTGTTACTAATTTAAGTAAGGCTTAATTTAAGGAGTTTTCAAAGGGACAGGTGGCAATAGAACAACAAAAGTGGGAGCAAGGCGACATTCAAAGGGTAACAAAATTCGTGAGCCGGCAATGAAGCTAAGGGATATATGGGAGGGAATTAGTTAGGAAGGGTTTGATGAAATTGGAAGAATTCTCTCTCTCATAATGTTCATTCTCTTTCTCCTGTGTTCTTCGTCTCTTTCATTCTGTGACTTTTGTTGTCATCTTCCTTTTCTGCTATATTTCTTTATCTGCTAAATAATGGTGCTTGTATCAGTTGGATCTTATAGCCATATGTGGCTTAATTATTGATAATATATATTCCTATGTCTTTATTTTATTGTTAGTCACTTACAGGTTCATTACAAAGGTGCTCTCATTGAGAATCGATGGATGATCAAGCGTTGACAGAGTTTGAGACTGTAATGAAGCAATTAGCCGACATAATTGAACACCGTTATGGCTCCTCATATCTGGCTAGATTGGATCGGATGATAACATCTCTTGAGGCATTAGCTCAGCGAGTTAGAGCTTTCACTAACATGTTTGACTCTATTAATCCTTCATCCTCTACTTCATCTTTGATGCCGATTCTTGATGTACCAGTTCCAACTGTGATTTCGCAATCCATTGACGTGGTAGCTCTTGTAGGCTGTAACATATCTATTGATCCTTCTATTGCCACCATTCAGCTGCAGTGTAAGAATTCTATTGAAATTGTAGATTCTGAATTGGACATCATAACCTCTAATGATCACTCTCTGGTGATTACAGCATTGAATGCTGAACACGATCTTGTTGATAAAGGGCCCCTTGATTCACCACAATTACAGCTTTCCAGTACACAGTGTGATAGGTCCGTGGTCCCCCAGATTCAATTGTTACCAAAGCCAGATCCATTTCCTCCTTGGGCTGCCTTCACCTCGATTATTAAAGAACCATTTGGCCCATTTCCTAAAGCCCAATTCATCAACCTTGGTACTCTGTCCTTCACCCATAGCCAGCAAGAGTTCGACACCCACTCTTCTCACGATTTTCTCTTATTTCTTGCATCGATGATCTCACAAAAGACGTGTTGCTCAATGAATTTATCAATACCTTGACGCTGCCAGTCAACTTCAAGATTTCTGCTCCATCAATGTCTTCTCTTCTCCTTGTTACGACTTTGCCTAGTGTGATTGGCATGACATATCTACTTTACTCTTATGTGGCTGCCTCTTGCATTCTTTCTCTTCAACAGCTGGGATTCTTCATGCCGCTCAACTTCTATTCAGATACATCTGCTGTCCTTGTTCAACAATGGGATTTTTTCTCGAATATTATCTTGGTATTTGATCCTGATACCTTCTTTTCTAATATCATAAACAATACCATTCTTGGATATTTTTTGCCCTGTTACCTTTTAGCCATAGGTGAACATTTTGTTGGTGGCAAGTTTGGTACCTTGCAAATAACTTGCTGGATCTCTATTTCTCCTTTTATTGATGCTTACCTTGTTAATATTAGAAGCTGTGACTTTGGGTTTGCCTTTGAGGTAGCTCACTATAATGACCTCTCTTTTGAGGTGCATACAATGTCTTTGATATATTGTTGCCTTATCCATTTTATAGTGTGGTATTTGACCCTGGCATTATTCAGGGAGATCGGTGTTTGCATTTTACTATTGACACCTATTGCTTATCACCTATTTTCGCTAAAGCAAGTGAAAATGCACACCTATGGTACTCTTGTGATTTAATTGCCTTACTCAATTGATTTCCATTTCAATCAATCAGTTTTGGCCAAACTTTATGAAAATATATTTCATGTGCATCAGTTTGAGGTTTGTGCTGATTGGTGACATGTATGCTGGGCATATAAAACTCTCGAGGTTGATTATATAGCTAGTGTCATTGTAACATTCAATTATGTTATCTCTTTATTCTGAGATTGGTCCTTTTGATGGAGCTGAAGAGTTGACACTTCTTGAGAATCATTTGACAACACTTCCTTTTGATGCACTAATTGGAAAATGGGGCATATCACCAATTTGGAATGGTTATAATTTTCTTAAAAGAGTTGTTGATGTGATGATTTTTTTTGCTACAATTCTCCTCCAGCAACTAATTGGTGGATTATTCACAGCTTTTGGATTTCATAACATGCGTGAATTCATCATTACCATCTCTTCGAAGTTGAACAACAAGTTGGAAATGATTGGACTTCTTAGTCAACTGGAAGTTACCACAACACATTTCAGCCAGTTCTACAGCAAAGGGAAGTCCTTATGGCATGGGCTGTGGCTTATAACTGGTCACATGTTTAATAAAGGCATTTGCTTTACTACCCTATTATCTACAAGTTCCACTTATTGCTATCCCATGGCTATAATTAAAGACTCTGTTTACCATCCATCTTTTGATTGCCTTCATCCATTCTCATCCTTTGACAAGGTTCTTCATCGTTTACTAAAATATGGGCTTGCACTAAAGTGGATGGGTATAAGTGGATTTGTCCATCCCATTTGTTTTGGAGCAATTACAGCATTTGCAAAGTTTACACACCTTAAGTGTCAACACAATTGTTTGACACCTCAGTATGTTATTATTGTGGCACACATAAGAACTCTGAAAATGCATCATCGAGGACCTGCAGTTATTGTTCTTGCATATTTCCATGGGTATCCTGTCTTTGACCTTGAGGACAAGGTTAATTTTAAAGGGGAGGGAAATGTTATGTGTGATAACCTTTGGAAATTTATGCCATTTCAGTACATCTACAGATAATGTATACTCAAGATAGGAAAATGTGCATTTTGAATGCTTGAGCTTTAGAAGTATACTTTAGTGCTTAATTTTACATAATTTAGGCTTATTTTACTTGTTGGTAGCTCATGATTTTTGCTCTCTTGTAGGAGTGTTGGTTGAAAATAAAAGTCAAGCAAGCCTCTTAGAACTGCTAGAAAAACTGTAGAAAAATGCATTGAGATGGAAATAAGGAAACATGAGCAAGTGAAATAACAAAGTGTGGTCACTGAACAGAACATCACTTTTACATTATCTTCGTCTTGACCACTCTTTCTTCATTGTCACTACTCATTTGGAAAAAGAAGCTTCATCACGACTATACTGGTTTTACACTATTTTCATCATGACGAACAGCCTTGAAGAACTCTTAATGAACTATCTTCATCACGACTACAAATTCTTCGTCACGACGCCAACAATGCATAACAAAAAGCACAATTTCAGTAAAGCAGAGCCTTGTGACATTAGGGGTATATTTATTTATTTCCATTGACTCAGACGGGGATTTTGGACTTCACAGAGGCGCAAGGAGCTGCTAGGGTTTGGAAGTGGAGTAAGGGCATGCTTGGATTGGAGATTCAAGAGAGATTTTGGCTTCAAATCTAGTTTTCTCTATCCCTTTGCTCTCCTTTTCCAATTGTTTGATGTTTTCTTGTTTTGTATTGAAGATTATTAGCTGGAATGTTGAACATTGGTAGCTAGTTTCATTGCCTTAGGATTATTTGTGGCTTAAACATGGATTAGTGGTTATTTCCTCTTCCTATTTGTAATTAATGCTATGTATATGTGTTTATTTGTGGATTTATTGAGTTCTTGGTTGATTGGCCATCAATTAGGGGTGATTAGGGTTTTCTAATCAAATTAGAGATAGGGAAATTGGAGTAGACCATGCAATAAACATTGTGGGATTGTGAAATTCACAATGATGGATGGAACAATTTGCTTATAGGATAGAGATATACCATGGGCCTCATAAAGTCACATTAGGTTTATGCTTAATGAAGCAAATTAACTAATTTGGTAAGAGATCATGGATTAAGTTAATTAAGAAGCTTCTTTGACATTGAGAGATGCTTAGAAGTGTAATTGAATCGTAGACTTTTATATAATTGCATTAAGAAACAAAGATAGAAGAGTCAATTAATCACTGTGAATTGATTAAACTAGAAATAATCCTAGGTGGCCTCTTTTGTCTAGAATCACCACTAACATCTAACTTTAGTGTAGTTAGTTTTATTTGTACTTTTGCTCTTTAGTTATTTGTGTTGTTGAATTAGGTGAAAGTATGATATTGATACTTAACTGGGTTTTGAAACCAAATCCTTGTGGGAATGATACTTTACTCACTCTATATTACTTGTCTTGGCTCGTACACTTGCTGTATAGCCTGGTGGCGAACAATATGAGTAAGGCTTAATTTGAGGAGTCTTCAAGGGGTTGGGTGGTAATAGAACCACAAAAGTGCAACATTGAAAGGAGAAATAGAATTTGTGAGCTAGCATTGAAGCTAAGGGATATATGGGAGGGAATTAGTTAGGAAGAGTGTGATGAAATTGGAAGATCTCTCTCTCTCTGAATGTTCATTTTCTTTCTCCTGTGTTCTTTGTCTCATTCTTTTTGTGACTTTTGTTATCATCTTCCTGTCATGTTGTATTTCTCTATCTACTAAACAATGGTGCTTGTAGCAGTTGGACCTTATGGCCGTATGTGGCTTGATTATTGATAATATATGTTCATGTCTTTTTTTTATTGTTAGTCATTTATAGGTTCATTATAGGCGTTGTTATAATTAAGGATCTAATGACAAGTTTTTTTAGGGTTCTAATTGATCATCTTTTAAATATTTTGAGTTAAGTTCTTTCGCTACTCTGTATTTTCTGGGTTACTTATGGTAGGTCTCTAAAGAATCCATATCAGGACTGCTACCCACTCATCATATGTCAGCTCCTTAAACTAGTTGTTGATATCCATTATTCTTTGTTCTCCTATACAATTACACTAGCAATAGCTGCTTCAAGTTACTTTAAGCCAGTTCAGATTATAAGATTACTTTCATAAATAAGCAAAGGTTTACAAACACCAATTAATGTCAATAACACACAAACTTAGATCAACAGAAGTAGAGAAGACAATGGTGACAGTGTCTTGTCTTTGCAGACAATAAGGGGAAAAAGAAAGGTAGAAAACAGGCACATTAAACATAACAAATATATCATAAACAAATGGTTGACTAATTCCAAACTGGAAAACAAAGGAGATAACCTTAGAACAAAATAAATAATTGAATGGCCTAAAGAAACAACACTGCTATTGCTATATGAAGACAAAGACGTCAGTGGCTTAATGAGGATGCAGGCAAACAAATACCAAATATCAAAGATTGACTCAGCGATGTCACATATTCAATTAGTTTATATAATGGCAAGGCAATGTCCAAAAGACATTTAAAAATAAGGACAAATGACATTGTGGATTTGTCTGTTTTATTTAATAATTTTTTCCAAAAGTACCCTTAATTAAAATGACATTTTTCAATACAATTAATTTACATTAATTGCATGATATAAACATTACTAACATTAAATAAGGACATCTTTTGAAACTATTTTACTTTTTAGGTAAATTTATTGTTTTCCTTAACCTGTGTGATTTTGTCTTTTGTCCCTTATATTAAGGAACGGAGGGAGTACAATATTTTAGATTATTTAATAGCTTCCTTAATTTATGTGAAAAATTCTAAAACAACAATTTTTATAAAGGGCAGAAGTACATAAATTGTTTATGAATAGTAAATTTTATTATAGTAACATTTACCATACATCTATACATATTATTATACATTTGCATAAAATCTTAAAAATAAGTTTCATTATTTATTATTTATAAGTAGTGCAATGGATTATGAATTTTATTTAATTATATTGAATTAATTATATATAACTTTATTCACTTGAATTAATTATATATATACTAAGTACTATTAATATATTATGTTGATCTTATTTTCCTAAAAGAGTCAATTTAGATTATAATTGTCTATTTTCCCCTCCATATCATTGAGGATATGCTTTTTTTTTTTTACCAACAATTTTGGAAAACTTACACAAGTTAAACAATAAAAATTGAAAAAAAAACTGATGATGAGTATAAAAATTTTTAAAGTATAATATAATTAAAAATATAATTGAAAATAAAAAATTAAATAATACAATGATGTGAAACATAATAGTAATAAGTATTGATTGAAAATGTTAAATATCCGATATAAGTGATAAATAGTTGAATTCCTTGAACATAGTGATGCTATCCTGGGTTTAATTTTGACTCTGTATATGAAAAAAAAGTTTTATTGGCCATATCCATAAAAATGAGAAGAACTTTGATGTTGGATTGTGATTCATGGCCCCGCTTGCATTTGTTTTGCACCCATTCGTCAATGGAGGGTAGAGAAATTGTGTGACAAAAAAAACGGAAAGTAAAGATTCAAGAAGCCTAAGATGAAAGAAAAGGAAAGCTTAAACTGATTAGGGTTGGGAGAGGCATGAGCATTGTAACAACCCTCATTACATTATCCTGAACTTAGTCTCAAGCTAATGGTAAGTGTACTTAATGATATGTGTAAGACTGGAGGAATCTAGTGGAGGCAGAGAAGCTCCACGCCACGGTGAGACACAGGGCTACCATGGCGAATAAGCTTCAACTTCTGGAAATTCTTCAGACAAAAAGGGCCTCATGTTGTGGCGAACTTACTCGCTGCTACAGTGCCAAACTTTGGATTCCTATAAACTAAAAACATTTCAGATGAATGAAGCAGGAAGAAACGGAGGAGAGAAGAGGGAGCAGCTCTAGGGTTCATGATTTTTGGCCCTTAGAGGCAATTTCTGGACTCTAGAAGTTTGATAAAGTGTTGGTAAGTGATTTTTGCTCCTTCCTCTCCATTTTTCTTCAGTTTTTGAGTTCGATTTTCGG
Source organism: Adenanthera pavonina (assembly GCA_026686845.1). Lineage (NCBI taxonomy): Eukaryota > Viridiplantae > Streptophyta > Magnoliopsida > Fabales > Fabaceae > Adenanthera > Adenanthera pavonina. Next base: position 41,242,796 of record JAIVEN010000001.1, on the reverse strand, counting down.
ATATATGGCTAGGTTTTCAATTGTGGCCGAAATCTACCTATTAAAATGGATGTAATGGGATTAAAGTGGTGTTATTTAGTGTTAGGAAGGTTTGGGTTCAATTTTTGGATGGATAGTGATGAGTTTGAGTTGAACCCTAAGATGATTTTGGTTGAGGGGGCATGAAATTTGAAGTGAATGGGATTGGTTATAATTTGAATGATCATTAGAAGCTTATTGATGTATGAAAATGTGGTTGGAACCTTAGGTTAAGCATAATCGGTTGAATTGTGAATTTTGGATAATTATACTATATGTTGATTATGGATATTATGAAATTGTAGAGATTGTTTGATTGGAGGAATACAAGTTGCAGTTGGTAGTCTGAGAAGCTTGTGGGATTCGTATATGCAGTATTGACAACCCAAGGTAACCGGGTGTTTGTATTGTGTCTATTATATGTTAGTATATATGTGTATATATGCATGTTTCCGTTCATACTACGATATTGTTATGCATGTGTATGGTTTTTCTACATATCGTGGTATGCACATGGCTAGACGATATAGTAGATGATGATTATGATAATGATTATATATGATGATGACATGACATTATATGATTTCATAACATGACATTGAAAAACATGATGATGATGATTATATAGTGATATGGCATAAACATCACCACATGGTATTGTAAGGAAAGGTGGAATGAGTGGCGATGATGATATATGATATGATATGATGAGATATGATAGGGTGAAATAAGGAAGGGATCCGTGTCGTTAAATTATCTCCTATGGCCAGGAGAGCAAGATGGCAGTAGATTGCACAGTTCTTAAATCACTACCAATTTGTGATGGTCTAGGGGAAGGAGAGCCACAATCCAAGCAATAGTGTTACCTGTGGCTAGGTGCACAAGTGTGAGGTGAGCTTGGTAATGTCCTGGAATTAGTCTTCACCGACTGTTGGAAGGAAGTCATCTATATGAAATATCTTGTTATGATGACAGCTCATAGTTTTTAGCAGTGTGCAAGGGAGAACATGCATTCCATTCCATTTTACATTCACAACACCATGTGCATTATTGTATGAATTATTATATATATTGGGTGTGATTGTCCATGGTTACTGAGACTTTATCTTACACCCATTTCCCATTAACTAACATTTTAGATGATGATTTTGGTACTAGTCTGGAGAAGACAAGGGAGTCGTAGTATCTTGGACATGGGAATATTTAAGTTAAGGTAGTATGTTATATTGTCTATGTATGCATTGGGCCAAATAGGACAGTATGTTTGTAATCTATATGATAAGAATAATGTTATGATAATGATGCATGACCCAGGATGGTAATGACAATGATGTAGTATAGTTATGTACATGAATGGTTGTATGTGTGTGGTGATGAGATGGACCCGAATATAAGTAATTGTTGTTGGTGTATGTGGTTGAGAGTCGAATTGGTTGTATGTGTGAGCCCAAAAGGGGATTTTGGGCCATGTGTATGAGTTTTGGACATATAGTCAATTATGTGAATTTGGGGTTCAAGGGGATCAAATCTCGAAGGAATAGTTCCTTTAAGATGAAACCTCTTTGAACAAGTTAGTCTAGTTAATTATGACATGTGTGCATTGTCTCCAAGTGCCAAATTGCTTTTGGAAGCAATTGGAGATGGAAAGTTGCTAGTTTTAGCAAAAAAGTGGCCAAAACAGTGTCAGGTATCCAAAATCTCCATATAGAGATAGAATTTAGTGAACTGATGTCTATGGATAGATTGGAATAAGAGTGACCTGTAGAAGTTAGAATCAGGTTGATTGAAGGTCGGAGCATAAATTATGCGCATTGGAAGTTCACCCAAAAAATTAGCAATTTACTGATATGGGAATTGATGTTGACGCTGTGGTGCTAGTAACTTGGCCATGGTGCCAGGTGCTACTGCCTCTTTGAGGCCATGGCACCACTGTAGCTAGCTGCTGCCCCTCCCCTGTTCTGGTGTCTTTTGGGTGTTTTTCAAGGTTTTGATTTTTTGGAGTTGAAATTGAGGTGTTCTGGTTTGGTTTGGTTGGTTTTTGGGAATTTTTAGTTGAGAATGGATGCGTGTTGGAGTAGGTTGTTAGATTTTGGTATCTGATCAATAGTTTACGCCATTGTTTCTATTTGTGGTAATACTTGGCATACTTTTAATTGCGTAGACTTGTATATTCCCATTGCAATATTAGTCAAGAACCATATAATTAAATATGTTGTTGCTTGTATGTAGGAGAAAATATCTCGTAGAGGAAGGCAGAGTAATAGTGAGTTGATAAGACAAATGCATGAGATATTGATAGGCTTAAGCGATCGAGTGAACACATAGGGGGAGACATTGAATAGATTGCAAAAGCAAATAAATCAACAAGAGTATGGTGATGTGAATGAACGGGTTGACATGTATGTTGATTTGAGTGTAGCAGAGCATAATAATGATGAAGATGAGAATGAGGTAGAACTTGAGAGAGCCTTAAGAACTGAAAGAAAGGGTATCTTCTGCATATTCTCAACTAGCTCATATGGGATTCCTTTCCAAGTGCTGCTTTGCTGGCTTTGCTTCTTATTCAAATAAACAACCTTCCACCACCATATATAGAACATATCTGCCATCGCTTTTCTCTTTGTCAACTTAAAAAATCAACCAGTAACTTCTCCCAATTAATCAACAAAGAATTTTTTGGTGGGATATGCAAAGGGCGCATCTTTATCAATGGCCAACCAAAAGAAATTGCAGTGAAGCAGATTGATCCAAGTTACAGTACTACTATAACAATAGCATTATCTAAGTCCAAGAATGAAATCCTAATGATATGTCAGCTGCACCACCCGAATCTGGTGTCTCTTGTTGGATTTTGTGACGATAGAAATAAAATCAAGGCGGTGTATGAATATATGCCAAATCAATTCATTGATTATTACCTTCATGGAAGGGGTAGCAAGTCAACAAAACTGTCGTGGAAGAAAAGGCTAGAAATTAGCATAGGAGTAGTGCGTGGATTACACTACCTTCACTCAGGAACCAAGCATACCATCATTCATTGTGATGTATGTAACGACTTACTTTCAAACACCCCTAATTCAACTCACAAAACATCAAAAACCTAGAAAAAACTTTGAACAACATCAAAATAGGGTTGGGTCACGGTGAGCTATAGTGTAGCCATAGGTTGGAAGAGGTAGTAGCACTTGGGGCCACGGCTTGGCTTCTGGCATCACAGCGCCCCTTACTAATATCATATTGGCAATTTGCTGATTCTCAGGGTGAACTTCCGACATGCACAACTTCGTGCTCTAACTTTTGATTGACCTGATTCCAACTCCTACATGTCACTCTAATCCTAATCTATCCATAGACACCGGTTTTACTCAAATCCATCTCCGTATGGAGAATTTGTACATCCAACACCATTTTGGCCACTTTTTAATCAAAACTCACAACTTACCATCTCCATTTGCTACCAAAGGCAATTTAACACTCAAGGACTATTCATACAGGTCCTAAATGGCTCAATGAATTTGTCCAAGGAGATTTCACCCTAAAGAAACCCTCCAAGATTTGACCTCTTTTAGCCCCAAATTCACATATTGTATTGTATGCCCAAAATTTTCATACTAGACTCAAAATCCCCTTTGTGCTCACACATATGGACACTCCGGCCCACTAACACTTACTCCAACCATACATAGCCAATATCATCATCATCATCATTATAAAACCATCACATATCATCCATATCATCAATATCATTGCATCAACATCATTACAATCATTCATACCATTGTATAACATATACACATTACTCCCAGAATATCCAGATCATACATACATGCACCCAATACTATTTGGCACAAACATTACATAGACTAAATGGTAAAACTACTAGCACAAAACATTCCCAAAATGGAGAAATCTATGACTCATTGGTTTTCTATGGACTATTACCAAAGTCTTTACCTGAAATGTTAGTCATGGAAAGGGGTGTAAGACAATATCTCAGTAACCGGGAATACACAGAGACAACATATATAATAATTCATACAATAATGCATATGGTGCAATGAATCACTAGTAGAAAAATGCTATTTTACGTCTCATTTTTTATGTCGGTTGTAAGAGGAATCAACGTAAACAAAAGATTGGTGGCATTTGTGTAAATAAATTATGCTAATTTCATTGTTTACATCGGTTATTTTTTAAATTCGATGTAGAAATTATAATTTCACAGTGATTTACAATAACAACGGATGCAGAAAATAAATAAATTTATTAATTTTTAAAAATGTACATTTTTTCTCTTTAGTTCCAACAGTAACTAATGTGATAAAGGTAGCATTTAATTGCCCTTCTTTCTCATTTCAAACCCTAAGCTAGATTTCCTTCCTTCTCCCAAGATTCTCATTCTTCAGTCCAGACACCCCAGCCCACACGCCACTATCGGAGTCGTCGTCCACATGCCCAGGCCATTGTCGAAGTCTCCTCTGCTTACAATCGTCACTCCTCTTTTTCCTCACTCACAAATCACAACTACCCATAGCAGCTTCAAGTTCAATTTGGTATTTAGGACCCAAGTGGTAGCTTCTCGGATGGTCAGTGCTATACACATCCATGCTTCTCGGAGTCATGTTCGGGGTGCTCTCCGTTGTGGTGCCTTTGGTGGTGATGTGCCGGCCATCCTGGTGACATGGATCACGGTGGTGGTGTTGTTGGCATTCTTTGGGAAGCCAAGGAAGGCTTTGGTGATGGAGTGGAGGAAGATCACAAGGAAGATTTTCAGTTTTGTGATGAGAGTTTTGTTGAAGGAAGGGAATGTTGTGGCTACATTGTGAACTGTTTTGGGGTATTTTGCTCTATTTCAATTCACTTTCTACAATGAGTTCAAATTCAAATGACTGTGCAAGGAAAGAGACTGTTCAAGGAAAACTAGAACTATGAAGCTCATCAAGTTCTTCCAAGTGTAGTATACACTCTTATTTGATCTAATTGTTTGGTCTAGAGTTATGATTTTGGTTCGGTGTTCTTCATTGATAGTAGTAGTCATTAATTCCTTTGCGCAAGATCATCCGATCATGAAGTTGAGGTACTTCCTTTTTTTTTTCTCATATCGATTTTGGATTCTATTTTATCTTTCAATTTAGATTACAAATCTGTGTAAAGTTATGTTATTTAATTGAATTTATCTTTATCAAATGCCCTTTTTTAAGGAGAAGATGTTCTGTAATTTTACTTGGGAGAATGGGAGGAAACTAGGCTTAAACTTTTGAAGCTTGAACATTCTAGTCTCACCTATATTTTGTACTCCAATGCTAAGTGGAACAAATATGCAATAAAAAAAATTATTGAGATGCATGCCCAAGTGCTTGGCTTCCTAGAGAGTCAGTTGACTAGGCATTGATAGTAAGGTCCTTCAGTTAATGGATGGAGATTGATTACTATAGTAGAATTTCCAATTTGCTTGAACATTGTATCTGAAAAATTTTTGCCATAAGGAACTCATATCTCTGTAGCTAATAAAATTTAAATATTAGAGGCATATGAAGGGTCTGTTGCTCTTTAAGTAGCCTAGTTTGATGGCAATTGCATCCTCTTGAATATTATTGTCACCTTGTTGAGAGGCTATAGATTAGAGAATACAATTTTTGTGAAAGTAATAGATCTAAAGATGAACTATGTAGAATTTTGTGCATTGTGGATTGTTGCTTGATAACCTTGCTTCTAAATGAAATCGTACATAGTGATTAAATGTGTATTGTAATTTGCAAAGGTTTGTGTTATGACATCATAACATCATTTATAAGATTTTGCAGCTTTCTTGGTGGACTAAATCATTATTGGATTTGACATTGAGATGTTTAGTTATTTTAGCCTCATATTTCTTGGATCATTTTATGTAATTATTGTTTTCTTTTCGTGTTGCTCAACTTTTTTCATTTAACACTTTTCAAGGAGATACTAGGTGAATATAGTGTATTGTGATTTACTCCAGATTAATCAATGGATAAGAAAATTGTACATATATATTTTCCATGTTGTCTCATTGTGGTACTTTACATGATATCCTCTTTACAAAAGTTTATGTGCATTCAGTCTATTGTTGTATTGTGATGGGGAATACAGAACTTTGATAGGATGCCATTGAGTCTTTGCTCCATAAACTTCTTGTTACACTTGCTAATTTCTCTTAGCTAACTTAGGTCCTTTATTTATCTTATGTGCAGGCCATTAATGCTTTAAAGAAAGGGGCTTGCTTGCTCATGTATGGAAGAAGTGGGAAGCCCAAGTTTTGTCCCTTTCACCTTTCAAATGTGAGTTTGGTATTTTTTCCTGTAGATGTAAATTAGTCCTTGTAAAAGGGTATCTCCATTGTCATTTAGGAGGTGTGAATTGGCAACAAATGAAAGAAAAATGTGAAATCATGATGGTCTATGACTACTTCACATGAAGTTTTTGGTGACTAGTTGAAAATGTGAAGTTGGGAACCTAATATTGCTGCACAATTTTAACTTCAATTGATGGAAGCTTGCCTTGCCAAAAGCTTTGCAATATTTGCCAGGGCATTAACTCTAGTTTTCATCACAGATTTTTAGTTTTTTTTTTTGGCCAAATATAGGTTTTCAAAATTGAAGTTATGCAAAATTGTGAACGTATTTAACCTTATTCACCATATTAAACTATGCGATATGTGGTGTTTATGTGAGTTTTTTCATTACTTAATAGCGTTATGGTTGTTGTTGTTATAGTAGTGTTGCTTGCAATTTATTTTGCAATAGGTGAATATGGTAGTTGATTCCATTATCAACAAGTTGATTGTCTGATATTTTTTCCTGCTACAAAAAGTTGAAACTAATATATTATTTTTTGCTTTGCTTTTAGGATGAATCTGTTTTGATGTGGTTTTCAGGGAAAAAGGAGAAAACACCTTAAACTTAGCCATGTCTCCAGAATTATCTCTGGACAACGCACAATAAGTGTTTTTGATTAAGCAAGGAATTCAATGATACAATGTTACTGCTTCAGATTCATATAGAAGTTGTTGGAACTCCTTGAGATAATTACTTCTTTTTTTCATTGGATATTTTTGTGCTGTACTTTCATTCTTATTTGTTTGATTAATTCAACATGCTCCCTCATGTGTTCCAATGCAGATAGGTCTTGTGTGTCATTCATTTTCCACTTTCTTGGTAGAGGATTATTTTCTGTTGTTAATTTTGAATCTTTTCCAGTATGCTTGCTTTTATTAACTCTTTCTTTCTTTTGTGCTATATTTTCATTCTTTTTTATTATTTTATGCAGAGATGAGATTCTTGTCTGATGCACTTCATACTTGGGACAATGGTTTTAATGAGTTATGTAAGATGAAATCTAATATGTTATACTGTTAGGGTAGATGTTGTTGCATTTTTCAAAATAGACTAATTTTGGCATTTAGAAATCATATATGTTTAGATTAGTCTTTTTATCTCTTAGCAAAGTCTTATTATACTTGATTATAAATCATACCTTGCTTTATAGTTTTTTGACAAAGTATATGCTTGATTCCTAAATGACAAGTATGTGTTAATTATTTTTTGGGTAACATTAGTATAGATCAGCTCTAATGTTAGAATATATATATATATAGAAATGGTAGAAATACAGGGACAAAAAGGAAAAAAATGAAAATTTACTTTCTTTTAAATAAAACGAGCCTCGGGAATGTTTGTTAGTAAAAGCGTTTCCAAAAGTTTTGGAAACGTTTCAAAATCGTTTTTGAAGTATAAAACAAATGTTTCCGAAACTTATATCTATAGTAGAGAATTTTTTTTAACAAAAAGAAATTGTTTATGTCGATTAAAAATGGCAACTAATGTAGAAAATCATTTTCCTTTTTTTTTTTTATATAATCGACGTAGAATTACTTATTTTTTACGTCGGTCAAATCTATGTTACCTCTACAATCGATGTAAAAAATCATTTTCGTAGTACTGAATGTAAAATGACATGGTATGTATGTCTCCCTCGTACACAGTTAGAACTACAAGATAGGGTCATAACATGATATTTTCAATAGGTGATTTCCTTTCAACAGCTGGTACTAATTCTGGGATATCACCAAGCTCACATCACACTAGTGGACCCAGCCAAAGGTGACACTAATACTTGGACTGTGACTCTCCTTCCCTTGGACCACCATGAATTGGTGGTGATTTAGGTAAGGTGCAGTCTATTGCCACCTTACTCTCCAAGCCATAGGAGAGGATTTAGTAACATGGATCCATTCCTTATTTCACCATATCATATATATATATCATCATATCATATCATATCTCACTATTACCAGCCGATCCATCATTCTCATAATGCTCATATGGTGATGATGCTCATATCATGCTAACATGCCTCTAAACATGTATATCATCATCATGGTCATGCTAGCATGCAATGGTATGAGAATGCTACAAAATCATACATACACATCATAAACAATCATCATATCTCAAATAGCCATGTACATACCATGATATATAGAAAACCATACATATACACAAATAATATCGTGGTATGAACAGAGACATGCATATATATATACATATATCTATACTAATATATATAACACACAATATAAACACTCGGTTACCTTAAGTTGTCAATACCACACACATGGATTTTTCATGAGTTTTCGGGTTGCCAACCACAACTCAAACTCCTCTGATTAACCAAACAACCACTACAATATCATAATATCTTCAATTAACATATAGCATAATTATCCAAAATCCACAATTCAACCAATTATGCTTAACCCATGGTTCCAACAACATAACTACACACTAATAAGCTCTAATTGACCATCCACATCCTAACCACTTCTATATATTTCGGATCCCATACATCCTTAAGCAAAAATCAACATAGGGTTAGGCATAATTCATGCATACTCCCTTTAAACTCATGCCCAAGCATTATTGACACTAAATAACATCTCATTAATCCCATTACATCCATTTTAATCGGTAGATTTCGGCCAAAATGAGAAACCCAAACATATACCCAAAAATCCACCTAGAAAACTAAAGAAAAATGGAAAGGGAGGAGCAAGAATCACTTACCAACAATTAATCAAGCTTCTAGAGTCCAAAAATGATCTCCCCATGTCAGATTTCTCGAACCCTAGCACAGCTCCTCTGTTATTCTCCCATTCTCCTCTATCTTTGCAAATTGAAATGTTTCTGATTTATAAAAATATGGAATCTGGCGTAACCAAGTTACAACTCGTTTGCCACGGCACCACTGTTTCTCACCGCGGTGTGGAATACTTCTATCTCTACTTTACTTTTCCTCCATTCTGGATCCTCTGGTCCTGCACACATCATCAAGTATACTTTCTGTTAGCTCGAGACTAAGTCTCAGATAGTATACTAAGGGTTGTTACAATGTATGACCATGGAACATTCTTTTGGATGAGAATTGAATTCCTAAACTCACAGGTTTCGGGTTTTCTATGAAAGGACTAAAATTTTCAGCAAAGGATGCAAAACCCAACCATTTGGATTTCAATGATCTTATAGGTCCTATGGGATTCATGGCCCCTGAGTTGTTGCTTGATAAAATTATCACATATAAATGTGACGTCTATTCTTTTGGAGTAGTTTTAGTAGAATTAATATTCGCAAAGAACCCATGGCTTGTTCAGAAGATGATTGAGGAACAAGAGGGTAAGAAAAAGGAGGAGGGTCTCCTATATCCTAACATGAATATAGTAACTAGGAAAGTAAGGGATTTGGTGGAAAAATGAAATGGCGAAAATATTAATGATCTGAATTTGGTAGCAGGAGCAATAGCACTCGAGTGTTGGAAATTGTATATGGACATAGCAGAGAGTTGCTTCAGTGAAGATCTCGATGAGAGGCCAGATATGGGCAAAGTAGAAGTGGACTTGAATGCATATTGGAAATGCAAGAGAGAGTAGATTCCAATCGTATGTACTTTTCACTTTTCATGCTTTCATCTGGATTTAATTAATTTTCTTCCAACCGTCCCAATTCTATCTTACTCTACCACTAGGTATTAGGTGATTGTCTTCTTTTTATATATTAAGGAATAAATGTTATCTTACTTCCTACTATTGTTAGCTAGTTGTTGTTTTCTTGTTTGGGAGTAGACCTTGTTGAATTACAAAAGAAAAAAAAGTTATCTTTAGTTATTGAGAAGGATAATATCCTTTTGTATATTCATATCAAAGATTTTGTTATTTCTTTGACCCCAAACACTTCGGACCCAAAAATGTTACTGAACCAGTTTCTTTGTTCAAGACACATTTCTTTTTATTATATTCGAAGAATTTGAAAAATTGGACCATGATTCAACAGAATTTTATAAAAGTGACTGTTAAATTACTTTTGAAATTCACTCCCAACCAATAGCTTATTAAAGTCAATTTTATTCGTTCTTCCATCAATTAATTATCTTGGGGATCTCCTATAGTTTCGGTCATCATTAATGGCCCTAACATTTAGGCTTTAGGAGTGAATTACCTATCAAATCACTAGTAAGTACCTACTAAATCAGATTCACAACCCAATAATTAAGGATGGGAGATCTCCTTATAATCAATTGATACCAAGCAGACATTAGCGACATCGAGGGATCTTATCAACATGGTGTTTAACCATACATTTTACAAGAATTGGTAGCAAATCCATCCAAAGAAAAATAAATAGCTTGTTAAATTGTTATAATTAACTTCAGATCACAACCCTTAGTCTCTTACTGCATATATGCAATAAACTCGTTAACAAACTTTTTTTGGTGAATTTAATATAAATTTTTTTAAGGTCATAGAAAGATGTTCCCACCTAAAGCTTGTAATACTAAAATAGAAAATGAGCATAGATGATCAATAATAAAAGACAAATTCTATGTATGGTTTTTGGCCGGACTATAAATTGCTATTGATAAGTCTAATTACAAATAGAAATCAAATATATTTAGGCTTTGTTTGGAATGTTCCCTTTCATTGCAAGTTAAGGGTTAAAGTTCAAGTTTAAAATATATGTCCAAAGTGGTTCAGCATAGAAGTATGGAGTATCAAATTATAACAATAAGATGTATGAACCTTTAAAACAATCTCAAACTCGCGCTAATCCCTAGCTTCCATGAGTAATTTCTTTGGAAGCCGTTATGAAATTAAAATGCCTCAATCATGAAACTAGTAGTATATGTTTTGAAAAATCAATAGTGTTTTTACTAAATTACCCTAGTTTTTTAAATCTAACAAAGGACCTAAGCCCTTATGAGGGAAAATAATAAAAATAAGTGAACAAAAATACCCTTACATATTTTTTTCAAGTATAATGAACTAAATTTCTAAGTGGATTAAACTAATTTTTTAAGTGAATTAAATTAATTTTTCAAGTAAATTGGACAAGATTTCCAAGTAGATTGACTAATTTTTCACATGAACTAAACTAATTTTCTAAGTGAATTAAATTAATTTTTCAAGTGGATTGAATTAAATTTCTAATTGGAATAAACTAATTTTTCAACTAAACTGAACTAAATTTCTCAATGGATTAAATTAAATTTATAGGTGAAATGAACTAATTTTCTAAATAGACTAAAGTAATTTCCTAATGAATTGAACTAAATTTCCAAGTGGAGTCAGTCTACTTGGAAAATTAATTCATTCCATTTGGAAAATTAATGCAATCCATTTGGAAGCTTAGCTCAGTCCACATGGAAATTTAGTTCAATCCATTTAAAAATTTAGTTCATTCCAATTGGAAATTTAATTTAATTTAGCTGAAAAATTACTTCAGTATATTTTGAAAATTAATTAGTTCATTCCATTTAGAAATTTAATTCAATCCACTTAAAAATTTAGTTTAGTTTACTTGTAAAATTAATTCAATCAACTTAAAAAATTAGTTCACTTCACTTAAAAATTTACTTCACCTCATTTTGAAAATTACTTATGTCTATTTAGAAATTTAGTTTAGTCCACTTGAAAAAATTGTTCTTGAAAAAATTATAAGAATAATTTTGTGAAGTAATTCTTATTATTTTCTCTCCTAAGGATCCAGGTCCTTGTGAGGGAATTAAAAAAATTGGAGGTATTTTTTACCAACATTTTTCTTGATGGGTCCTAATTAAAATACATTTTCCCTTGTAAAAATGAAGTGATGCTGGTATATGAGTTCATGCCTAATGGATCCGTCGATTGGTGATCGACTTTATGGAAGGGACAGCAAGTCACCCATTCTGTCATGGAAGAAAAGGCTAGAAATTGCCGTTAAAATTGAGGGGATAAGTGGATAATAAATGGGGCCATTTTTTACATTTTTATTTTTTGTGATCTTTGACCCCTAGCCATAGGTAAAAGAGAAAAAGGAAAAAAAAAACGTGAGCAAAATATTATATCCCAAGCAAGTGGGAGAACTATAATGCATAAATACATGTACAAGTATAAAATGTAAGATAATAACATGATACGTTAAATATGATAAATTTTAAAATTTTAGAATATGGGTACAAAATATATAAATATAAAATATATATTCAATAAATTAATATATCAAATATAAAAAATAAAAAAATTGAATTTTAAACAAGTATTTTAAAAGTAATATAAAGATGTTTAAGATAAGAAACTAAAAATTGAGTTTTCCTATAAGATTTAAATTATTTTGTAACTTTTTAAAGAAAGAAAATGATACATATCATATACATATTATGGAATTTGGTATGAGTATCACATTTAATACATATCATATATGGATATACTTTTCTTTTTGAAGTATCGGTGCAAGTTTGAGAGACATAATGTTATATATCTTTTCATATTTTTTAAGTGAAATATTAATTTAATTTGTATTTAATTTTCAATAAAAAATTATTTACTTCTTATGTTTTTTAATGAAATCATTTATTTTTATATGCATTTGTTTAAATTATGATTTTGAATTTGTAGTGTTCTTATCTATTTTTAATTAATAAATGTACTCTATGTTAAGTCATGATTGGATAGGTAGATGGAAAATTTTTTAAACCTTATGAATTAAATATAAAAAAATGACTTAGATAAAATTAGAAAATTTGCCATAGATCTTGGGAATTGAAAGGTAAATAATTTATTCAGATATAACTTTATGTAATTTTATATACATATAGATTTATATAATTATATAGCATATATAAATATTTAATTTCATATATAATATATATATATATGCATTGCCATTTTTTTTATTTTTTTTAACAAATATACGGTATTTGGTATTACCAGCTAACATAAATTCAAGCATTATTAGGCTTTAATCAAGGCAACTCTTTCAATATGATTTTTTTTTCACTCATAAAGTTTAAATTTATAAGCTTACTTAAGGGATATTGCATCATTTTCATTCGGTATTATATATATATATGTGTGTGTGTGTGTGTGTGTATGTATATGTATATATATTATGTCGGCTAGTCAAAGGTCCTAGATCCACTATTGCTTATTGGGAGAGAAATAACATATTTCAATAATCTTTATGCCTGGACACTTAGTGTGCATAGGGGTGAACAGCTTGATCCAGTCTAGTCCGACCACTTCGGGCCAATTGGGCCGGGCCGGGGTTAGGGCCAAGCACTCTAACCCCGGCCTGGCCTGACCTATATATATATATTTTTAATTTTTTTTCTTCTAATTTTTTGTATATTTTAATTAATTTTTGTAGAATTTTTTTCTTTATGTATATAATATAATACATTTACTATCTAAATATTATGAAAACTTTTTAAGATTTTAATATTTTAAATTTTTTTAAATTTTGAATTAATTTTTTAACTTAATATTTATGTAAAAATAATGTACAATGGTTAAATATTCATAAATTTTGAATAATTTTATTTTTTTCTAAGATTATTTTTTAAGAAAATCTATTTTTAAGTATAAATAAATATATTTTTTATTCTTAAATAATTTTTTTTAAAAAAAATATAGTATCGGGACAGCTCAGTACTGGCCTGATACTGCCGCGAGACACTTCCGGCCAAGCATCGGGCAGGGGTGAAACCCGGCCCGACTTGGCCTATGATCACCCCTAAGTGTGCACAAAGAGAAAAGTTTTATTACCAATCCAAAAGGCCATTTAGGCCTTCTTATTTGGTGAAAAAAAAGGCCTTCTTATGTAATTACACATATAGCTCAAGCCAAACAATATAATTACTAATTGCATGATAATCAGAAGGTTTATACTAACTATAAGAGTCTTCTCTCACCGAAAAAAAAAACGAGTCTTCATTATGTCTTTTGACATATATAATTGTTAATTGTTATATATGAAAAACGAAATAAAGATATCAAATTATCTATAAAATAAAATAATCATATATGATATAGTATAACAATAAATAAAATATTATTTTATTTCTATATTTATTTGAATAAAATTATTAAAAAGTATTATGAATAAGAACATAATAAATTTTACATGAATTAAGTAAAACCATTTTCGAATATGCGTGAGAAGGAAAGAATTTTTTTTTCCAACTTTATGACATGTATCCAATAAATTCCTCTTCATAAATTGCTTCATTAAGAGGGAAAAAAAGGCAATAATATTGTAATATAGACCTTCTAGAACTTCTTGCTATATATATATATATATATGTTACGTGTACACCTAGTATCCCGATCCTATCATATTTCAACGGAAGGAAGACTAAGTGCACTAGCTCAATGGTACATTTTGCTATACTTTGTTATTGTAAATATGACATTTGATTTATTTTTGTGTCAACCAAAGTGAAATCAAATGACTTTCAGTACTCTTGTTGCGGTTGGTGCATGTTTGTTTACAATTATTTGCAGGTGATAAACTTACATTGCTGAAAAATAAAATTCATAACCTAATTAATGGAACACAAAGTAAAATTACAAACAAAATGAAAGAGTAAGTAGAGTGGGCCCTCTGCATACATTTGCATGAAATTCGTACTTACGATCATGAATAGTGAAATTCTTTTTTAATACTTTATATATTAACGAGATTGACATTGATGATGAGGAAGAGTTTTCATTTTAGACTATACTCTTTAAAGATCATGTTTGGTACACATGCATCTCTTGTAATGGAATGAAAATTAGTTACAAAGTTCATCTTTGTTCACTATGGCTTACATTTGGTACGTTGGAAATTGCATATTAGAAAGAAAATAAGGAATGAGGTTCTTATTTAACTAAATTTGGTATGCATTAATAAAGGTTTCTAGGAAAGTTGCTTTCCGTATTTTGTGAAAATCAATTTTCCTCAAAAATGATTAGGAAATGGTTTGCTTTCCCATAACCAAAATTTAATAGGAAATTTATTTTTTTTAAACACTTTTTTAAAGAAGTATTTATGTCATTTAGTTATTTCTTTTATTTTTAAACACTTTAATTTTTTCATTAATGTACCAAAAATATTTTTGAATTACACAGTTACATTCTATAAAGGTCTCTTCCTATTCCCATTGTTATTTTGTATCAAATGTAGCAGAAAATAGTATGTACCACTAAATTTCACATGCCATGTGAAACAAGAAATATTAAACTTAAGAAATAATTATGAAAGCAAATTTCAAGCTCCATTGGCTTATGAAAATATTTTATATAAAAAAATTAACAGAAAAGTGTCGTTCACTTATCAATATTAGAAAGATAATGAAACTATAAAGGCCGCAATATATTATCTGATGCTTTTGTTGTCACATAAGTAGTTGGGCATTATTCTATCAATTCATGCATTATTTTGTTTTATGAACAATATTGTTTAATTAATTGAGTGTGAAATAATATTTTCTTGGTTTGGCTTGGCCCTGACTTTTGATGAATGCTCATCAATGAGAATGGCATATTATTTGGAGGATTCATACTCTCAAGATGATAACCCCATATTATTTGCTAATGTAATGATGGCATATTAGCAAATAAAACCATGTTACTTCAGTAATATGAAACAAAAAATATCTCATATATTACCTCATAATATGGGGCCGAGGGAGTATGGACAATGTTTTCAACCTACAAAATATTAAATATGAACTATTCAAATTTAACAATTTAACATGTCCATGTGAGAGAGGAAGGAAAAGTGGAAGATTGGAGAAGTGTATGTGTAGAAATTGACAGCTTGTAGATGAAAGGATATATTTGGGAAGGAATTAATTAAGTTTGACCATGCAAAATTAGCAAAGAGTGACAATTGATCCTGATAATCAGAAATGAAAGCACAAGAATGAGGTAAATTAAAAAATAAACTCCTCGAAGCCCTCTCCTCCAACACCTTTGAAACAAACGCCTTTTATCTAATTATTCCCCTTCCCCCCTCCTTCTCTCGTTCTTCTCATTGGCTTCTCAAAATAACCCAACGAGGAAGCAAGAAGTGTTCCATCCCGCCCACACTTATCATGATTCACCACCACCTTCTTCTTCCTCTTAACCCATTCCTCTGCGTATAATATATATATATATATCCCTCTCTCTTTCTCTTTCTGTTTTGTATCTCTCACAGAAACCCTAAATAACAAAATATTTATACAGTAAATTCAATACATCTTTCATGGCTCTCCGGCCGCTTCTCTTCCTTTCCTTCTTCATCATTCCCTTCTCGGTTTCAGCTGACCTTTCCCTTGACTACTACAAGACAACATGCCCTAAATTCCCGGAAATTGTCCGGGAACAGGTGTTCACAAAGCAATCCACCACTCCGTCCACCGCCCCTGGCATCCTCCGCCTCTTCTTGCATGACTGCATCACTGACGGCTGTGATGCCTCCATTCTCATCAGTTCCAATGGTTACATGAAGGCCGAGCGGGATGCCGACCTCAACCTCTCCCTCTCCGGCGACGCCTTCGACCTCATCCTCAAGATCAAGAACGCCCTCGAGCTCGCCTGCCCCTGTGTCGTCTCCTGCGCTGACATCATAGCCCAGTCGACCCGGGATCTCATCAAAATGGTGGGTGGGCCGTATTACAATGTACCACTGGGACGTAAAGACAGTCTCACATCGAACGCATCGCGAGTCGAAGCCTCCCTCCCGAAGCCAGATTTCACCATGGACAAGATCATCGAGAAGTTCACCGCGAAGAATTTCACGGTCCAAGAAATGGTGGTTCTCACCGGCGGCCACACCTTCGGATTCACCCATTGCAAGGAGTTCGCTCACCGGATCTTCAATTTCAGCAAGACCTCCCAAGCAGATCCGACGATGAATCCAAAACTGGTCGAAGGATTGAGGAAGTTATGCGCGAACTACACGAAGGACCCAGCCATGTCGGCGTTCAACGACATGCGATCGCCGAGCAAGTTTGATAACTTGTATTACCAGAACGTGTTGCATGGATTAGGGCTTCTGAGCTCAGATTCGCTTCTCGGAAGAGACCCGAGGACGAAGCCGATTGTTGAGCAATACGCGAAGGATCAGAATGCGTTCTTTCAGGATTTCGCGAAGGTCATGGAGAAGCTGGAGGTGCTTGGTGTCAAGACAGGGAAGGACGGTGAAGTAAGGCAGAGGTGTGACCAATTCAACAACATGGTTCCAAAAATATAGAGAGATAAGCTATGGATAATGATTAATTAATTAATGGTGAGATTGAAAATCCAAATTATGAAAGACATTTTTTTCTTCTTCTTTTCAGATTTGAATTTTTCTGGATTTTTATTAGTTGGGTTTCTCTTTTAATTAGATTTTCTTCTGTTTCTTGAAGAAGAAAGAAACAGACGAAATTATTATTGATTAAGAGGTGAATTTGCTGGGAGGATGTAGTGATATCCTTTGCAACGTGAGAGATTTGGTGACCAATGAGATGTTTAATTATAATATTAAGAACCATATTATTGGTTGTTTGTATGACTTTTAGGTATAATTTCACATGTATATATATGCATGTAGAGGTTTTGAAATATGATGGATTAGAGGAAGAAACTTGACAATACCATAAAATTTACCTTATAGTGATTATAATCGGATCACCTTCGAGGCACAGGTCCTTGGATTTAATAAATATTAAGGTGAAAATTTAATAAAGTAACCACCTCTCGTATTTTATTTTTAATATACATTATGAGAATAAAATACACAGCTTTTTAATTCTAAAGTTCATTTTAAATTATATTTCTAGCTATTAATAAATAAGAAAATTATAGTATAAACTTAGTTAATTAATGAAGTTTAATTTATTTAAATATAAAATAATGTATTTATATATTAAAAAAGAAAAATGGACAACATTTTTAATGAATACAACCAAATTATATATATTGCTGGAAATAAATTGATATTTGCTCCTGGGCATCAAGCATGCCAAAAGTTTTAACCTCAACATTATGAAAACTCAAATTCTAACAAGAATAATCGCGATCTCCTGAGGTTTTTTTTTCCCCACAATTTCTCCAAATGAGAGTACCAAGATACAATATAAAGTATATGAACAAACTATAAATTAAAAAAAAAAAACTAAGCTTGGAACTAAACTGGGATTTTGAAATTTTGAGTAGGAAAAAGATATTGGACATAGTGAAAAAGAAACGTGTGCGATGCTGAATGATAGAAGTATAACTTGGAAAATTCTTAAAATTAAAGTGAAAGATGAAGAACACACATAGAATGCTAAGAGGAAAGCTAATGCTTGATCTTGAATGTAAGTTTGGCGTGGTGATTTTATAGGCATATAGGTGACAGTTTTCTAGCCTCTTATTTCTGAACGTGTGCCCTATTTTTCATGCTATAACTATGCTTGCTCTAGTTCCCCAGCCATGAAATATCCACATTCTTTTAATCTAAAATCAAAGACTAGGGTTTAGAGAAACAACCATACAAACACCCAAAATCTATAATCCAAAGCTTGAATACAATCAATAACACATCATGGAAGCACTTAAACATAATTTAACTGGTGAAAATTCAACCAAATCAGATTCCAACCCACAGTCACAAAAATCAACTTCAAAGTTTGGAGAAAAAGAAGAAGGAGGTGAATAAACTACCATACCATAATGATCCAAGCTTCTTAAGGCATAAAAAACATGTCCCCCCATCACAAAGAAGGAAACCCTAGCAAAGCACCTCCCAAAACCCTCGAACTCGCTTTGTTTTGGTGAGCTGGTTCATTTCTAATATACACAAATTTTATGACTGGTACCATAGAAAGCTTACCCAGCGCTGCGATGCTGGTCAATTCTGACCAAGAATCACTACGCCAGATTTGAGTAATAGACGCCTAATAGTAGGCGGTTATATAAAAAAACGCTAACAAAAATAAGATGAAAAGGATTTGTAGGCGGTTATATAGATAACCGCATGCAAAAATTGATATTTGTAGGCGATTTATTAAAGAACCGCTTACTAATATATTATTTAATAAAAAAATAAAAACATAATCAAATAGTAGGTGGTTATTAAAATAACCGCCTACTTTTATTTCAATTTTAATCATAAAAATTAAATAAATAAAATGAAAAGTATGCGGTTATTTTAATAACCGCCTACTTTGGTTTTAATTTTAGCCCTAAAACGTGCTTTTGAGCAACTCCCATCGCCTCTGCGTACACTACTCTATGCAAGCTCTCTACTGACTCCTTCCAAGCTCTCCTCCTTTGGCATTCTACGGCTTGTTCGAGTTCATGTCTGAGTTCTGTGGCTTGTCTGATTTCGGGTCCATATTCAATCTCTCTCCTTCAACCTCCATCTTCAGGTTCTGTGGCTTGCTTGCTCATTGCGTTGGTGGCTTGTCCAAGTTTGTGTTCGTGCTTACAGTCTTTAGCCTCCATCTTCGTGTTCGTGTTCATTTTTGTGTCCGTGTCTGTGTCAGTTTCTGTGTCTGAGATCTGTGGCTTGCATGCTCGCTGTGTTGGTGGCTAGTCCAAGTTCATGTTCGTGCTTGCAATCTCGAGTTACTAGATAACCCAACTCTTTTGAATTCCTATAGGTTGGCACCTCACCTCCACTTTTCTATTTCCCACCAATTTCTCCTCCCATTCCCCACCCCCACTCATGATTCGAGGTATGCCTTCCAAGTGTTTGCTAAAATGCCTATATGAGATGTGTTCCTAAATTTCTTGTAATTTGGATTATGAGGGAATTATATGGGATAGTGGACTGGTCAAAGGAAACTTCATCGGATGCTGTCGTGTGTTTGTCTTTAGCAATAATCTCTCGTCTTTATTTGCTTGTATAATTTTGCTGCCATGACCATAAATTTTCATGATTCTGAAGTCACTTTAAGGAAAGTTCTGTGTTGCGGGTTCAATATTCATGCTACATATTAGTGTGATAGTCGAGGCAAAAGATGACAAATAGAAACATATATATGTATATATATATATGAATACTGTGCATATTACAACCAATAGTAGCTTAAAATTAAATGCATGCAACGTATATATATTCTTCTTATCAATATTTATCATTAATCTTCATCCATACCTTCACAGATTCAGTAATGTATATATGCCCATCAGTTTACCTGCTCCTTGTGAGCTTTACAATGATGTGGCTGGATGGTCAAGAGTAATGACTAGTGTTTTGCATCATTGACATGTTCATGTGTCGTTCAAGTTCAGATGAAGTATTCTTCTCTCTTGTCCACTTAGGTCATGACTGCTTTGATGGAAATTAGAAAGGCAAAAGAATTGTGTATGGATTCAAATTCTAAAAATAATACTTATTTAAAATTTAGATAATCTCAATACAATAGATTCTAAGATGATATTTTCTGTTGTTCTCTTTACTCAAAATATAATTAATTAATATTAATAGTTATAATTAGGATAGAATGATAGTTATTCACCGATCATGTATAATCCAGCTACTAATTGTATACATTTAGTAGGTGTTTGGGAGTTCTTTTGTGATGGAATGGAATAATGATGGAAATGGAAGAATTTATTTTTTATCAAAAAATGTGGGGGTAAGAGATGACCTCCAAATTGGGATCAAAGATAGAATAACTTGATATTAATATTATAATTACAAAATTCCCCTTAACCTTATGGCAATATATATTGATAATCAATCTCATTCTTGAGGAGTATGAGTTTATTTCTCTAGTTCTTATCTAAACATACACCTTACTAGGAGATATACTAATAGTTTCTTTGTTTATTTGCAGGCACTATATTTGCATATGGTGTTACTAGCATTGAAAAGGCACATACTATGCATGTAAGTTAAAAACCATTTTTGTATTTGGGGATACTTGATAAAAAACTACAAGTAGATACTTGTTAAACTCCTTTTCTTTTATAGCCTTGTTGTTTGAGGATTCCAAACATTGTTTTATGGCACACTATTGTGGCCTGGTCTGATGACAGTAGCATTTAGTGTTTCTCATTTCATATAACATATCTTTGACTTCATCGAGGTCTCTTTGGAGTTTAAGCATCTATTTAACTATTAGAGAGATTTTAATTCTCACGCCTATAGATTTGAGAATTGGGTTTTAATAAGAAGCCCATTTTGCTGAGATGCTAGACATATTGTTTATAGGGTGTTTTATAAATGGAAATTCCTTTAGAACTCATGTCATTTTACCTAAATATGGTAAATGGATTGGGGCAGTTTCATATACTGCTTCAAAGGGGGTCATGTTAGTTGTTGAGTCAAATGTGGTGTTATACTATAATTAAGCCGATGGGAGCCATTTATTCCACTACTTAGGATGATCTGTTGTCATACATCTCAGATAACACTCTAGGTAGCAATTTTCTATTTGGCCATCATTTTGGAAGTAGTGCTCTGTTGAAATGTGTAGCTCACTTTTGAAATATCTTGGATATGAATATAATCTTGAAATCATGCAGGTTCCTGGCCTCCTAAAAGATAAGACATATTGGGCAGACTACGCTGGGAAGTGAAGCTGTATTTGGTTTGTTCCTTGGTGCTGGTAGCTTGATATATTGTGGACAGCAGTCATGGTTTTTGATCAATAATTGATCTCTCAACCCTAGTACACGCTCTCCTTTTTTTTCTTTTGTTTCTCTTCCTACTTGATTAGTATATGTTCTGCTATTTGTTTTGACCTCGTAGGATAGAATACTATTTGATCTCCAAACTAACTTAACCATTGCTGGATTGTTGCTTAGAGAAGCTATGGTTGCTATATTTTTCTTTTATTTTTCTCTCCTAAGAGCATCAAAATTTATCATGCTAGAGTGATGCTTGATTGTGTATATATCTATGGCAACTTATTTCATGATTGAATTTCTTATCCTAATAACATTAAAAGCATATCAGTACTGCATGTATGGCATTTTATAAGCAACTAGGTAGGTTAAAAAACAATGATTAATTAAAGATTGAAAGGATTAGTGTGTTCAAATCTATGTAGGAACTCATAGAGTCAACTTTATTTGAAAACAATTTGAAACATGCATAACTTGAGTTGTAACTATGACACTTTGAACAAGCATAACTTGAGTTGTTGATTTTCAAATTAGGCAAATTAGGACATTTTGGGAAGCTCTACTCATGTGCTAACTATTGTCAAAATTTCAAACTTATTGGAGTCCATTTGGTATAGGAAAACACTGAAATATCAGATCTGGTGCAGGGCTACAGAACTGGTTTATGACAGCTTTTCTGGACCAAATTCAAAAATTTATAAAATATTCTGTACAGCTCCCAAAATTACCATCCTCATCTCAAATAAAACCTCTACTTGCCCTCTAAATATAGGCCAGATTAAGACTTAATTTTGACCTCCAAGACTCTCAAGGATAGACATACACTTTACTGTTTATTTATGTCCTATTTTAAATCTTTTAGTGCCCAAACTTGCAATTCATTGAGATTTCTCATCACGGGCATATTTCTTATTATTCATATAGCATATAGACCTAGTTTACAAATATAATCTGATTTAAATCTTAAATTGGCTTCTCCACTTATTTAAATCGACATGAGTTCCCTTGGTCATTTTAGGTTTCAATTTACTACTTTACTATATAACTTGAGTTCTTACATTCTCATCATCTTAAATTCATTTCTAAGACACCATCAAGCATTTAGAAGCATTATTAACTCATTGAATTTATCATATTCATGTCATGATCTAAACTTGAGTTGTAACTATGACACTTTGAAACATGCATAACTTGAGTTGTAACTATGACACTTTGAACAAGCATAACTTGAGTTGTTGATTTTCAAATTAGGCAAATTAGGACATTTTGGGAAGCTCTAGTCATGTGCTAACTACTATCAAAATTTCAGACTTATTGGAGTCCATTTGGTATAGGAAAACACTGAAATATCAGATCTGGTGCAGGGGTGCAGAACTGGTTTATGACAGCTTTTTTGGACCAAATTCAAAATTTATAGAATATTCTATATAGCTCCAAAAATTACCATCCTCACCTCAAATAAAACCTCTACTTGTCCTCTAAATATAAGCCAATTTCAGACTTAATTTCAACCTCCAATGCCCTCAAGGACAGACATACACTTTACTGTTCATTTATGTCCTGTTTTAAATCCTTTAGTGCCCAAACTTGCATTTCATTGAGATTTCTCATCACGGATATATTTCTTATTATTCATATAGCATATAGACCTAGTTTAACAAATATAATCTGGTTTAAATCTTAAATTGGCTTCTCCACTTATTTAAATCGACATGGGTTCCCTTGGTCATTTTAGGTTTCAATTTACTACTTTACTATATAACTTGAGTTCTTACATTTTCATCATCTTAACGTCATTTTTAAGACACCATCAAGCATTTAGAAGCATTATTAACTCATTGAATTCATTATATTCATGTCATGATCTAAACTTCTCTTAGCCTCTTAAATCTTTGTTAAGTCAAATTTTAACACTTTCATATATTAAACTAGTTTAGAAATTTTTCTTAGCCTTATACTCTTATGTAATGCAGGTTGAACATGTCATTGTGTTTGTTACATATTAACTATTTCAATTAGCTATTTCATTGAGAAGCTTTGAGGCAGCAAAATAAGGTGTTAAACTAAAGGGGATAGTATAGTGCAAGGTTATAAGGTATGTTAATCTTGCTTTCAAAGTTGTTGAAAATGGTGGTGTTGAATGATTGTTATACCCATTGATTGATGTTTGATTTGCATGTTTGATTTCCAAGTCGTTATGTTGCTGATTTCCTTTAGAACTCTATCATTATTATGTCATGTATTAATATCTAATGGCATGCAATATAATTACTTTATTAATTAGAAGTAATTTGATGATTGGAAATGATTAGGTACATGGTTGCTGCTATGATTGGCTGAAATTTGCTACTTTTTGTATGAACATAGGGTTTAAGGCCTGGGAAACTCTCATTTTTATGTCATTATGCTATTGAATTTTCTTTAAAAATTAGTTTATGGTTGCTAGAAATAGTCTATGGTTGAATCATGTATTACTTTAATCTCCTAGAATAAAGATAGTCCTTATGTTTAAAGATAGCTTAGTTTATTTGGGATTCATTGGAAAATGCTAGTGCTTATAATTGACGAGTCTAACTTTTTTGTGAGTTGTTGCTGTAGAATTATTGTGTCAAAATAACTAAAAAAGAACTCAAATTAATTGCATGTAATTCTATAATCAAAAAATATTTTCTACAGTAAAGTAACAGGAGTTCAAGAATTTGGTTTTAATATATACATTGATGATGACTTCCTTTATCTAGAAAAAAAAGGCTCAAATTTCTGCTTCTATATATATGTATTATATGTTTTGTTAATTCTTAATTTCCTTGTAATTTCTTTCTTGAGGAATGTGATTTACTTTTCAGCTAATACAGTTATTAAGCAAAGCAATCAAACTAATATATGCCATTTATATTTGCATAAGGTATGGTTGTTAATGCTTTCAATATCCTAGAATTCTTTTGATTTTTCTATTTATGTTAGGTGTATGGAGCAATCTTGGCAAGCCTGACATATCTACATATGAAGAAGATCAAATATTATGAATTCAGTTTGGTTAATCCTAGCTATTTGCTACATTTGATTTATTTTTTTCATGGTATTGTTAGATTGTATGTTAGATGTTTTTTTTTCATTGTTTAAGTTGTATCCAAGCTTTTATTTTTTTCTTCTTCTGTTTTTTGCTTTTATGGATTAGTATGTGTAATTTCTTTGATTTATTAATAAAGCTGATATTAATTTGTAGATATTTTTTAATGTAATAATTTCTTTTTTGTCAATGGGTTTAATAGGTCAATATTTTGATATTGGATTAATCCAGTATCAAAATATTTAAAAAAAAATGTATACCTTTTGTAGGCGGTTATAGAGACAACCGCCTACAAAAGTTTTTGTAGGGGGTTATCTCTATAACCGCCTACAAAAGTCCTCCAATTTTCTTAAAAGAAGGGTTTTTGTAGGCGGTTATCTGAATAACCGCCTACAAAAGTCCTGAATAACCGCCTACAAAAGAGGACTTTTGTAGGCGGTTAAGAACCGCCTCTGAAAGTCACTATCTTTTATGGCGCTCCAATAGAAGACGGTTTTTAACCGCCAATAAAAGCCAAAAATAACCGCCTACAAAGCCCATTTTTGTAGTAGTGAATTGGTCTAACCCAATTTAACTCTTGCCGTGGTGCCCCCAAGCTCTGCCATAACATGAGGTGCTACTGTACCCATTCTCCACTTGCCTCGTTTCTTGTATGTCTCTCCAATCCTGTCCCATTCCAACCTTGCATAATCTTGAGTATACCCTTCCATAACTTATATGTATGTTCAGAATAGTTAAATTGAGGTTGTTACACAAACTATTCATTGTTTTAAAATTCATAGAGGAAAAATACAAGCCACAGGTCACCATTTTTAGCCATTGATTAAAAAAATCCAATGGTCTCCTTTTCTTTCCATCTCAGCCATTTATTCTCTTCCTCTTTCTCAAATCTCACTTTCTCTATCTTACAATCTTCAGTTCTACTTCTTTCTCTCCAACTACTTCCTCCTTCAAGTCTGATAGCTACAAAGCCCAAGTTTCACCTTCTGATCTAGCTCAAACTAGAGGCAAGATTTCTTTTTGTTCTTGACCACAATAGTGAGGAAGCTCATGGAGAAGAAATTGGTGGCCATAAAGCCCAAGTTCAGTGGCAATCAGACGGCTGAGTTCACCTTGGCTGAATTTGTAACACCATAACTCTAGACCATATTCCCCATATATTGGACCTTACTTAAGTCCATTTGATCATGTTTAGAAATTTGAATCACATGATAAAATAAATTGAAAATTTTCTTTCTTCGAGTTATTATTCATATGGTAAACCCTTTTACCTTCAGATGAAATTTGAAAATTCATAACTATTTCTAGAAAAATCCTATCGATGCGGTTTAAGTCTATAAATATAGCTTAAAACATTCTCTATATGGTAAAAATATGAAATAGAATTTTAATTATGCCAATTGATACAATATTTAGCATGAAATTCACTATTCATATGATCATTTTACACCTTCCCAAAATTTTGGCCTTAAATTTATAAGTTTATTTCTTATTTTATTCTAAGCCAATTCATGCATACTTTATGTTATTGAAAGTCTTTACATGTCTACTTTACAAACATATTTTTCTTGTATATTTCGTCAAACTGAACAAGGCATAGTATCATCTTAAATCATTAAGGGCCATAATATCACTTTTACTATAACATTTTTGGGAAAACAAGCATAACTCATATTATATAGCTCTAATTATATTCAAACTAGTGGAATATTAAACTTAAAACATAGATATTTCTATGTATATAAATCACTAAATTTTAGGAGCTCCGTACAATTTTATGCCACTTTTCAAAGTAAGTAGTACTTATGGTAAAAATGTACAATTTTCCAACTCTATCCTATTTTTAACCTTAATTTTAAAAATTCACTATAAATCCTATATATCCTAATTTAGGTGTTCTGTGGTTTTTTAGAAAGCTTGTTCTGTGTACTTTCCAAGCATATATAAGATTTAACCTAGTTGCCCTATTTCTATCTAGCAGTGTTGACTTTACTTTTAATGCTATAGAATGAACTTTTTTTGCAATACAACATGGCAAAATAACTTCATAACATGTTTACATGATCATTCCATGTTCCAAATCCATACCATATATGTCATAATGCTTAAAGGGACATAAAAGCATAGAGATACAGATCTACAATCATGCATATAATTTTACATAAACTTCTTCGAATACAAACTTATGGCTTCAACTATAAAATCAAGCATCAATTCCTTCATCTTCTTCCTTAGCTCTCTGGACTTTATTGTCATAACTTGTGCCTAATCATGTTGATACTTGGGGTGGTGAGATTTGGAAAATCTAAGTAGCAAGTTACATTTTACACACATATTATCAAGCAATAAGTGATTAAATGTATTAGGGAAAAAAATCTATCTATGTAGGAATTGATCATACCCCCCTTTTTTTTTTAAAGTTTAGTTCATACAACATTTTTCTTGAAACACAACGTTTTGGTTAAGAAAATTGGTGAGTGGCAACCAAAGCAATAGTGGCTCTCTATCTATTTAGGAAATCTAAATTATGTAGTTAAGAAAATTCTTTCTACAACCAATATTAATATCTATAACAGTGTAACATATAAAATTTAAAAACAAAATAAACTTATAATAAATCATAAATAGTGTGATTTCAAGATGATTTAAATATTGCTAGAAAATATTTACCAAAAAAAATATTGCCAGAAAAATAATACAACCTTTTATAAAAACCATATTAAATCATAAAATACCATATTGTTCATAAAAATGTTGGTAACATAATGGCATAGAAAATGGATATCTTGAGTACAAAGCTCTCATATTTAAGTAGCCAAAACAATCATCATTCATCAAATATACAATATGGCATATCAAAACATTTTACAACATGATAAGATAATAAAGTGCAAGAAAAGTAACTTTGTTACCTTTATACTTTCCTTTTGCTTTTCAACTTAATTCCAATGCTTTCACTAGCTTTCTTGGACTTCTCCAAGTCGTAAAACATTACCAAACACTAACTTAAGCCATTGCTTTGAAAGATTACTTCATAAAGGAACCCATTTTTTGTATCAAAACCATGAAATTCCCATTCTTTCCTAACCTTGGGTACTGGCCGACCAGACCTTAGAGAAGAGGGAAAGAAATTTCTTCCCAAATCTTGCATCAAGTTCATGGAATCATGTTTTCTTCACTAGTTCTTACTTTTCCTCAAGTTTATTTCTTGAAGGAACTTTCTTTTCTTTCTTCCCTAGCTAAGGCCAAAACTTAAACTCAAAGAGAAGGAGGAAAAGACCTAACCATACCATCTTAAGCTTTTGAGAAACTAGCTTGAAATTAGAGAAGATCTTACCTAGAGCTTACTTCTTGAATCTTCAAGCTTTCTCCTTCTTTTTCTTCTCTTTCTCCTATGTCTTCTTCCTTCTTCTTGAGAGTATTTTGAGCTGCTTACCTTTCCTTTATTTATGTAGCATGTAGGGTGGAGGAAAGAGAAATAATAAGCAACCTAATCATGGTCACTTGCTTGGTTAAGTGAGAAAAATAATATTAAACTCTATTCCCATATGTGCTGCTGTTTTGTGATGCCACTTAGGAGAAGAAATATCCAAAATACTACATATTTTTTGTAACAAACCTTAATATATTATCCTAGACTTAGACTCAAGCTAACGGGAAGTATACTTGATGATGTGTTTAGGATTGAAGGAACTAGGATGGAGGACGAGCAAAGAGGAGACATAAATGCTCCATGCCGTGGTGAGAGCAGGGTTGTGGTGGTGAACAAGTTGAAAACTTGGAAAATTTTTTAGATAGAAAGGCTCCATGCTGCGGTGAACTCACCTTCCGTTACGGTGCCAAACTAAAAATTTGCTTAAATTGGATGAGTTTCAGTTGACGGAAAGGAAATAAAAATTGAAGAGGAAGAAGTAGCTCTCTTAGGATTAGAGAATCTCGGTCCTGGGAGGTGATTTTTGGCCTTTAAATGTTTCAATCTTGGTTGGTAAGTGAATCTTGACTACTCTTCTCTCTTTTCCTTTCGTTTTTGGGTTGAAACCAGTGGGAGTATGCTGTGTTTTGAGTTTATGGATGATTCAACTAATTAAAATGCCTATATTGATGTTGTTGAAGTATTATTTGGTGTTCTAATGCTTTGGGTGTGAGTTTTGGTTGAATGTGATGGAGTTGAGTAGAACTCTAGGCTGGAAATTGTGAAGGGGATGTGAAATCCAAAATGTATGAGGATGATTATGATGTGGATGTTAATTGGAGCTCATTAGTGTGTAATTATGTTATTGGAACTATGGGTTAAGCTTGAATGGCTAAATTGTGAATTTAAGTTATTATAAGTATTATGTTAGTTAGGAATATTATGACATTGTAGTGGTTGCTTAGTTGATCGAAGGAGTTCAAGTCATGATTAGCAATTTGAAAGCTTGTAAGAACCATATGTGCGTTGTTGACAATTTAAGGTAACTAGGTGTTTGTGATATATGTGCTATATGTTGATAGCATGCAATGTTGTGGGGATTCTATGAAATCACACATACACGTATACAACATCATACTCAAATAACCGTGTGCATACCACGATATGTAGAAACACCATACACATATATAAACAATATCGTGGTACGAACAAGAACATGTTTATATACACACATATAAAACACATAATGATGCTTATAATAATGATGATATATATATTTGGAGGCATGTTAGTATGACATTGACATCATCACCATTTGATGCATATCATAAGGTGGATGTTGGGGTGATGATGAGATGTGATATGATGATGATATGAGATTTGATGATGAAATGATATGGTATGATAATATGATAAAATATCTCTGCCATTAAATCCTCTTATATGACTAGGAGAGCCAGGTGGTAGTGCATTTGGGGATACACCTTCCGTAAATCACTACCGATTCGGGTGGTCCAGGGAAGGAGAGCCATTGTCCAATCACTAGTATAACCTTTGGCCAAATTGCATTAGTGTGAGGTGAGAGTGGTGATGTCCTAGAATTAGTTTTTACCTACTATTGGAAGGGAATCACCTATCGGGTATGTATTATGTAGTTGCTAACTTATGGTTCTAGCCGTGTATAAGGGAGACATGCATACCATGACATTTTGTGTTGCATTGCACCATATGCATAATTGTGTGAATTGATGATATAGGTTGATTGTGCTTGTGTTCCTAGTTATTGAGACTTTGTCTTACGTTGCTATGACTGACATTTCAGGCGAAAATTCTGGTATTAGTCCAAATCAATGATGGTTGCATTATGATCTATGTTGTTAGTTGTGCTAAGTAGGATGATAGGTCTGTAATTGACATGAAGACAATGATACTGTGATGATGGTTGTATAATGTCAATGATGATGAATCATATGTGATGATAGTGATAAGATGTGGTATGGATGTATTCATGTGTTAGTGTATGTGTATGATGATGATTTGAACCTTGATATGGGTCGTTATTGTTGGAACATGTGTTGTGAGCTAGAATAGTTATATGTGTGAGCCCAAAGAGGTTTTGGGCCTTGTATGTGCATTTTGGGCATGTAGCCCATTGTGTGATTTTGGGATTCAAGGGGGTCAAAACCCGGAGAAGTGGTTTCTTTAAGATGAAACCTCCTTATACAAGTTAGTTGTGTCATTTATGACATGTCTGGATGGTCCATAATTGCCAAGTTGCCTTTAGTGGCAATTGAGGGCGCTTAAGGTTGAGTTTTGGTCAAAAAGTGACAAAAATGGTATTTGGCATCTAAAATCTCTATACGAAGATGTATTTGAGTGAAATTAGTGTCTTTGAATAGATTGGGATATGAGTGACCTATAGGAGCTGGAATCAGGTCAATCAAAGGTCAAAGTATAAAGTTGTGCATGTCATAAGTTCACTTGAAAAATCAACAATTTGCTAATACAAGTTCTGATATAAGCATCGTAGCGTCAGAAGCTTGGCCGTTGTGCTAAGTGGTTTTATCTCTCTCAGGCCGTGGTTGCACTATAGCTCATTGTGACCCAGCTCTATTTTGTCTTGTTTTGAGTTTTTGTGTTTTATATGTTCAAGGAGTTATTTTTGGGGCTTTTGGAAGTAGGTTATTACATTTTTCTTAATATAGATATATCATGTATTGGTTACTTTACATTTGGCCAGGTAAAGTTACTTTTATAACATTTTGTTACTTTAGAGATACAAGATTAAATCACATTCAGATCTATGTTTTATTTAATATCTTGTCCCATATAGTATAAATGTGGGATCCATATACTTTTTCCCTTGCTTTTCTTCTTTTTCTTTGTATTGTTACTTTTACAATACTTGGCCCCTAATTTTCTTCAATCTAACTCTGTTATCTCCAATGCACTATTTCATTAGGCCTAGGATGTCATAAGCTTCAGTATGGCATAAATTTTATTTATTTACAAAATTACCCTTGAGTCAGGTAAAAACATAAATATTTATTCTTTTGGATATTTTCTTGTAATTTTTCTTAGGGATTAAAATGCAAATAATTTATTCTTTATAGGGACTAAAATGTAATTTTTGAATTTTACTTCCTTGACTAAGAAAATGACCATTTTACCCTTTTCTATATCTATTTCTATATCTCAGATCTTATCATATCCTTTTGCATTTTATACTATTTAGCAAATTAGGGATGTTACATGAAATTGCTATTTCACTTATTTTTCATCTTTTTTTGCATCCCATATTGTACTTTCAAACTGGTCTATCTTTCAATCTTGACCTTTTGGCTAGCTAATACTTACATTATTGTACTTAGCTTGTCAAGAGCTTCTATTCAACAGGTATATTGTATAACCTTTAGTTTTGGAATTAATTTATGCCAAAGACATGATTTACAATTTATTCCAATTAAGGACTAAGCATATGAAATTACTATATTGCATTTCGTAGCATCCACAAAATATTTCACATGTGGTATCTTTCCATTTCTAGTTTTAATTCATTCTTTTTGGATACATCGTAGTTGAACTTTGGACAAAGCTTTAAAAATTAAGATGTTACAGATTTCACTGAACTTTGTCTTGCCCTTGAATTTGTAATCCTATCACGATAGTTGGAATTAGGATTTTCTCTGTAGTACTTCCCTTGAGACTTTGGTGGTGACGACAATGTTTGTAGCTTCTTGTTGCCGACAACAATATTCTAAAGGCATCAACTCTAGAGTTAAAGGTAGGAAAAGGAAGAACCATTAGGGCCTACGAGTGAGGAAGACGAAGATGAAGATGATGACAACTTGCAATGGGTTTGTGATGCATGGGTTTTGGTTTTGGTATGAATTCCCAGAGAAGATTGATGAGTTAGAACCTCCTGGACAACAACATTATCTATTGATCTAGTTTCAATTTTGGTTCTATATATGATTTTTGTTCTGCATCTAAATGGTTTCAATTTGGTTCAATTTTCTATACAAATCTTGTTAAAGATTGTAAAATTTTTTCTCAAATCTATGCAAATCTCATTATTTTTATTTGATTGCTGTTGAATTTTGCTCAAATCTATTATCTATACAAATTGAGAATGAAACACACAATTCTTTTTTCAAAAAAAGAGAAAAGTTGGCATTTATTTATACAATGCATTTATTTATACAAACACTAATTAAAGTGCATTTGTATGAACAAATTCCAAGTAAACTTTTGTTAGCGTTTGTATGAATAAATGCCAATTAAAACCCACTTTTTGTTGGTGCTTACAAACGCCAACAAAAATCCCCCCATTTTATTAATGTTGGAATATTTGACATTTTTTAAACATCAAGAAAGGCTAAAAATAAACACTAACAAAATTTAATTTTGATGTAATGCTTGCATCTTCTTTGTTTGTGCGATCTACACATGTTTAGTGCCTTAATAATAGCTCTCTAGTCCTTTAGTTGCCTGTTTGTTTGACTTTCTCTTACTTTCTAGAATCTTCATCATATACATTGATAAATTTTTAAATGAGCTTTATGAAACTCACTACTTTCAAAAATTATTTAGGCTTAGCCCACTACAAGTTTAGATCAAACACATATATATAATATTGTCACTGCAAGTTGGCGTAAGTGTCAAGAAAGACGATTCTGCATCCTTTGGGTTATGAGTTTGAACTCCCTCTTTACTACTAAAGTCTTGCTTGATGGCAACCGATCATGAGGAGTTCCTCCACCCCTAGTAGACATTGGTGCCTGCTAGTGGTCTGGTGGTTGACCCTCTCCCGGGGTCTTAGGTTTAAAAAAGTCATGAATAGCAGCTGAAGGTACAAAATAAACCCCTTAACTGCTAGAATTTTGAGCTTTGTCGGTAGCTGGGAACATCTTCCCTCCCTCCCAATTTGGTTAGCAAAAAAAAAAAACCATTTATATATATAAAAGATTGTGTTATACAACCAACAAATTCTTGACACCATTAGTAAATAACTAAGTCCCTTAAGTACGTTGAAGAATTACCACATTATTGTTTTTTATTTTCAACCTATTCTTTTACCACTCTTATTTGTTATCTCATTGTTGTACACTTTTGATATATTTATTCTAATTTTTATATCTTTTTATTTCTAGTCAAGGTTTGTGTGTATATATATATATTATACACAAATTAACTTGCAAGCCAACCAAGTAGAAAGTGCCAATAACTTTGTTCTTTAGAGTTCCCAACGCGATCGTTAGGTCTTTCATAATGATAAAAGGGCATTTATATGCATGGGTGTATTATAAGTTGTTAAGCCTCTATTTTAAGCCTGTACTTTTTCTAATCTATTCATTGAAGAAGTAGTCAATTAGTAATATTTGGTCATCGTTATAATACTTTTATATTAAGTTATAGTAAGCATTAACATTGGACATATTTCTCCACATTGGCCCTATTTAACATTGTTAGCACTACTTAGCTGGATATAGAAATGGGTTACAAGATTTTTTATAAAATAAGGATTAACTAATTTAACTAAGTAAATTATAGGGATTGATTCATTAGTTTTTTAAAAAATAAGGATTTGTTTAAAAAAGGCGTAAGCTATACAGATTAGAAGATTGATTTTTTATAAATAAAATTTTCCATGATAAGTATTTTAAAAAATATTTTTTGGTGTAATTATCTATTATCCGGCATTATCGGATCATATTTGAACATTGTTGGGTCCAAATGAGATAGCTTTCTCAACGTTATTTTCTCTATCTACAAGGCTTAAACTTGAAACGTTACTTTACAGTGCTAACTTTTTTACCACTCATCCTAACCGATATTGGTAAGTATTTAAAAGTCATTTATCCATATAAATATATTAGTTATTGAAGCTAGAATTTCAAGAGTTAGGGTGAGTCTCTTCTTGCGCCTCTACCCTAGGTTTCCATATTCATATATTTATAATATTTACATTTATATGGTTACATAGGATAAGTGAAATAAAATGACATCCCACAAAATTAGTATAAGAAGAATTCAAAATTTAAATGGCCATAAGATTCAATCCTTCTACCTAACAAATAAATATTAATTAATTAATTAATGATATTGAACGATACTACCCGTCAAGCTGGTAAATGTATATCCAACATTCCAAGCTTGCTTCGTAGATCTTCATACCTGACTCTGGATAGCGCCTTTGTAAGTATATTTGCAATTTGTTCATTTGTTAAGATGTACTATAGGTTCACAATATTAGCCTCCATCTTCTCTTTGATAAAATTCATGTCTAGCTCCATGTGCTTAGTTCTATCATGATGAATAGGATTATTGACAATACTGATGTTGCTTTATTGTCACAAAACACATACATTAGACCATTAAGAGGAAATTTAATTTCTTCAAGAAGCCTCTTTAGCCATAGTCCTTCACAAATTCCCATAGGTAGAGCTCTATACTCAGCTTCTATACTACTTCTGGCAACTACTAACTGTTTCTTACTCCTCCAAGTGACTAGATTTCCCCATAAGTATGTATAGTACCCAGTAGTTGATCTTCTATTAGTGATTGATCCTGCCCAGTTAGCATCAGTGTAAACCACTGCATTTCTTGCACTATTTTTCTTAAAGTGAATTCCATGTCCAAGTGTCATCTTTAAGTACCTTAAAATTTTATACATAGTAACCATATGTTTTTTAATAGGCTTATTCATAAAGTGACTGACCATACTTACTGGAAAACAGATACCAGGTATAGTATGAGAGAGATAGATGAGTTTACCTACCAACTTTTGGAACCTTGTGCTGTCTGTAACATCCTACCTCCCTATACTTACAAACTTGAGCAAAAACTTTAAAAACAACGTAAACAACTCAGAACAACTTCTCAAACCTTCAGAGCAGTGGAAAAATAACACAAAGGCACTAAAAGTGGGTTAGGGCCGTGGCCGTTATAGTACTGCCACGGCTCCAGACCTCCCCTGTTTTCCTTGCTTCGGCCTCCACTGGCACCGCAGCCTGGATTCTGGCGCCACAGTGCCACCCTTTGATTTTCATATTAGCAAAACTCAACATCCCGGGTGAATTTTCGACATGCATAACTTCCCGCTCTGATCTCTAATTAACTTGATTCCAACTCCTATAAGTCAACCTAGTCCCAATCTATCCATTGACACTAACTTCTCCTCAAACCAACTCCGTATGGAGATGCTGGACCCTCGACACCGTTTTGGCCACTTATTGACCAAAACTCACCACTAACCACCTCTAATTGCCACCAGAGGCAACTGGTCGCTCAAAAACCAATCATATAGGTCCAAAACCCCCAAACCAACTTGTCCAAAGAGATTTCACCCCAAAGGAACTACTCCTCTAAGATTTGACCCCCTTGAACCCCAACTTGACAAAATGGGCTAGAGGCCCTAAAACACACCACAAAGGCCTAGTTCTACTTTCATCATACATAACACATACACACAACATACATAACCATACATCCATCCATAATAATCCTTATCAATGTCATACATCCATTACAAACCATTCATCCTACTTGGCACAAGATACATTATTCAATTTACAAATACTACATAGACTATTCCCACGCATGTAGCTACTCTCACGTCTTCTCCGGATTATTGCCATAACCATCACCTAAAAGGTTAGTTCATGGGAGAGGGGTGTGAGACAATGTCTCAGTAACCGGGGACAACCACACACACATATATATACATATATCTTATACAACTCATGGATGCAGTGTGAATGAATGGTATGCATGTCTCTCTCACATACAGCTAGAACCACAGGCTATCGTCATAACAGGACATTTCATATAGGTAACTCCCTTCCAACAGTTGGTGAAGACTGATTCTGGAACATCACCAAACTCACCTCCTATTAGTGCACTCGACCAAAGGTAACACTAATATTCGGACTGTGGCTCTCCTTTCCCTTTCCCACCACGAATTGGCAGCAATTTATGAAAGGTGCAGTCCACTGCGTGCCTTTCCCTTCTTGGACATAGGAGGCAATTTAGCCATAGGGATCTCATTCTTATCCTCTCTAATATATATATATATATTCCATCCTTATCCTCCCTAACATATATCATCATATATCATATCATCATTACCACCCAATCCACCATATATCAGAATCTCACAATGTTATGTGGTGATGCTCATGTATCATCATATAATCATCATCATCATATCATAATGTCATGTATGCATCATGTCATGTCATGTCATGTCAATGTCATCATCATAATCATTATAGTTATCATAATCATCATCTAGTTGTGTGCATACCACGATATATGGAAAACAACACACATAAACACATTAATATGGTGGTATGAAAGAAACATGCATATATACATAAATATATGTACTATCATACCATACATGCAATACAATACAAACAAACACCCGGTTACCTCAAGTGTCAATACCACGCTCACACGAGTTCTACAAGCTTTCTTGAATTGCTCAACATGCTTGAACCCCTCTTGGTTAACCAAACAACCTTCATAATAATACAATTCTTCCATTAACACAATATACCAATGCTCAAACATCACAATTCAACCATTTTAGGCCTAACCCAAGGTTTCAACACCCCTTTCATGCATCATTAAGCTCTTAGGAACTATTCAAACACCAAACAATCCCATGCACTTTGGATTCCCAAGAGCCCAAACCAAAAATAACCTAGGGTTAAGCTCTAAACACATATAATCCTTCAATACTCACACCCAAGCAACAAGAACACCACAACACACTTCATTAACCTCATTTCATCCATTTCAATTGGTGGATTTCAGCCAGAACTGAAGATCCAACCTCAAAACCGCAAATTTTAACTGAAGAAAATGGAGAGAGAGGAGTAGAGAATACTTACCAACATGAATCCAAGCTTCCAAAGGCTGAAAACAACTCTCAATGGATGAATCTAACAAGCCCTAGTAGTGCTCCCACGGTTCTCCTCTGTTTCATTCTTTCCGATCATTCGAAATGATCCGGATTTAAACAAAAATCCCGAATCTAGCTGAGCTCCAAACATCTTGCCGCGGCTCTACTAGTTTTCAGCTGGAAAGAGCCACTGGACATGCTCTTGCCGAGGCATGGAGCTCTTCCAGACTCCACTTGAACCTTCATTCGTCCTATTTCCTCCGGTCCTGAACACAAAGCC
Organism: Adenanthera pavonina; assembly: GCA_026686845.1. NCBI lineage: Eukaryota > Viridiplantae > Streptophyta > Magnoliopsida > Fabales > Fabaceae > Adenanthera > Adenanthera pavonina. The sequence continues at coordinate 41,205,201 of JAIVEN010000001.1, read as the reverse complement.
AAGAAAGATAACATGACGGGCGTTACATTGTCAACTGGTCTGCTTTCCTCAATCAAATCCTTCTTATATGATGTCTCCATTGGAATATTTGTAGGTTTATAGCCAAGCATCCCTGTCTCCTTTAGCGAATCAAGGGTGTATTTTCTTTGAGACACCACTATACCTTTCTTTGCTCTTACAACCTCCATTCCAAGAAAGTCTCTTATCAACTCTCCTAGAGACTTAATCTCAAATTGTCGGGCTAACTTAGCTTTTAATTCATCAATTTCTGCAGTATCACTACATGTTGTCACTATATCATCCACACAAATAATCAATATAGTGATAAACCAAGATTTAGATGATTTTACAAAGTATGATCAGCTTATCCTCATTTATAACCATATTCACCATAACATGCAAATCTGTCAAACCATATTTTAGGTGACTGTTTGAGTCCATAGAGTATTTTTTTAGTCTACATACCTTGTTAGGTTCAGATGTCACACCTAGTAGAATTTCCATATAGACTTCTTCATTAATATCTCCATTCAAGAAAGAATTCTTTACATCCAATTGGTTCAATGGCCAATTCAATTTTATTGCAATAGATAGAATCACCTTAATAGTATTGAACTTGGCAACCAGTGCAAAAGTCTCTTGGTAATCCACCCCCTATGTCTAAGTGAATCCTTTAACTACTAATCAGGCTTTGTGTCTATTACTGCTGCCATCAACATTATACTTTATGGTGAAAATCTATTTACAACCAACCAGCTTTTTTCATTCATAAATCAGTTATTTTCTAGGTTCCATTCTTATCTAATGCTTCCAATTCATCTTGAATAGCTTTTCTCCATTCAAGTTGACTAAGTGCTTCATTAACATGCTGTTGAACTTTCTCATTAAACATTAGTGATAAAGCATTTATAATTAGGAGATAAAATAAAATTCTCAATAGGATGAAGAGTGCACTTTCTTATCTCTTTCTGTAGAGCTACATAGGAAGATAATCTTCAATCACTTCTACTAGTTTTGGACTAAGAGAGGGCTTTAGCATATTTATCACTAGAGCATCACTAGTTGGCTTATTATTAACTCATTTCTATCCTTTCTTTTTCCTTGAATATGTCAACCATTCCTTTTCTTCATTCACTTCTACATGACCATCAATTTTTCTGGGTGTGAAAGGCAACGAATCTGACTCATTTCTATTTAAGTCATTGGCTATCCCAATGCTGTCAATTTTATCAGTTTGCTTTGACATAGGGCCGTTGCTACAAGTGAGCTTAAATTTCATTAAATATTTTAGACACAAAAGGGCTCATGCCATGGCGTACGTGCCCATCATCGAGACTCTAGCCCTTGGATTTTTGTAAATCTGAAACATTTTAGATGAACAAAGAAGAAAGAAATGAAGAGAGAACGTAGAAGCAGAGCTAAGGTTCATGAAATCCAACCCTTAGAAGTGATTTTTGGCCTCTGGGAGTTTCAATCTTGGTTAGTAAGTGGCTTCCATTTTTCTTTGGTTTTGAGTTGATTTTATCTTATATGTACTTGGGTTTTTGGTTTTGGCTGAAATTCCACCGATTAAAATGGATGAAATGAGATTAATAAGGTGTTATTTAGTGTTAATGATACTTGGGTATGAGCTTTGGTTGGATTATGATGGGTTTGAGTGGAACCATAGGCTAGAATTACTTGAGGGAGTACAAAATCTGAATTGTATCGGATAGGATAAGGTTTGGATAGTTGTTTGGGGTTTATTGGAACATGATTATGCTAATGGAATGATGAATTAAGTAGAATTGGTTAAGTTATGGATTTTGATAATATATTATGTTAATTGTAAGGTATTATGACATTGTAGAGGTTGTTTGGTTGACTGGAGGATTACAAGTCATGGTTGGACATTCGAGAAGCTTGTGGAATTCGCGTATGTGGTATTAACAACTTGAGGTAACTAGGTGTTTGTGATTTATGTGAATATATGTTGATATATATATATATATATATGTGTGCATGTTCCTTTTCATACCACAATATTAGTTGTGTATTTATATATGATTTTTCTATATATCGTGGCATGCACACGGCTAGTTGAGATAAGATGTTTGTGTATGGTATGTTGTTATGATGTTGTAACATCCTTATACCATTGCATGCTAGCATATCCATATGATGTTTGTGATGATAATATATGTGTGTGTGTGTGTGTGTGTTTTGAGGCATGTTAGCATGATATTGGCATCATCACCATATGATTGTATAGACAGAGATTGATGTTAAGGTGATAATAATATGATAGATGATGATGATATGATAAAGATCCCTACCACTAAATCGTCTCCTTGGGAGAGCCAGGTAGTAGTAGAGAAAATGATATGATGAAACATTTCTATCACTAAATCCTCTCCTATGTCCTCTTTTATGGCCAGGAGAGCTAGGTGGTAGTAGATTTAGAGATACACCTTCCCTAAATCACTACCAATTCGAGGTGGTCTAGGAGAAGGAGAGCCACGACCCAAGTACTTGAATAACGTTTGGCCAGGTTGTATTAATGTAAAGTGAGCTTAGTGATATCCTGGAATCAATCTTCACTGACTATTGAAAAGGAATCATCTATTTTAAATGTCTTCTGATAACAACAGCTCATGTTTCTAGCCATGTATGAAGGAGACATGTATATCATTCATTTGCATTTCATTGCACCATGTGTATGATTGTGTGGATTAGTATATATTGCATGTGGTTGTTCTCAGTTACTAAGAGTTTGTCTCACACCTCCTCCCATGACTAACATTGCAAGTAAAAGTTCTAGCATTACTCTAGAGAAGACAAGGGAGTAGCATCTCGACATGGGAATATTCAAGTCATAGTAGTATGTGTAATGTCTATGTGTACTTTGTGCCAAGTAGGATAGCATGTTTGTAAGTGATATGAAGATAATGATATTGTAATGATGATGGTGTTATGATATGTATATGCATGATGATAGTGATTGATATGGGATGATGTGATGTAATGAATGTATGTTTTGGTGTGTTTATGAGTCAAAAGGGTTGTGTGTGCGCCCAAAGAGGTTTTTGGTTTAAGTATCACTAGTACACAAATTACTTTCTAGATCGGTTGAAATTGACTTTGTAGATCAATTATAGCTTAGATGTAGAAATGGCCAATATAAAAAAGTAACACTTTCTAGATGGTTTTCCAACCAATCTAGACAATACTTTCTAGATCGATTGAAATAATAACCGAACTAGAAAGTCTATTATTATTTTAAAAAAATGACTTTCTAGATCGGTTAGGAGTCTGCTAACCAGTCTAGAAAGTCTCCTTTTTTTAAAAAAAATAGCATAACACAAATGTAGCCTCTAAAAAAAATTAGTAGCATTCAATGTGAAACATCATCATCAGTAAATTAAATTGCTAAAACTATTTAATGAGGTTCCTCACAACATCAATTGACAAAAATCACATCTTGAAATAAAATTAACAATGAAAATAGCTACTGCTAACATTTAAAGGAACAATAGTAATAAATGTAATAAGGGAGTTTATACCTTATACTAAGACTCAGTGACAAAAGTAATATATATATAATTTAGAGCTCTTAAAATTTAAGCTTGTTACTCCCACTGTGCTGCATGAAAGGCCCTACAACATAAATAGAGAAGTTGATCCTCCATAAAGTGTAAAAAATACAACAATAATCAATAGAACAAATGCTTATAATTGATCCTCTATAAATCTTCCATGTCAAAAATGATTGCTCTGAGTGATAGGTAGTCCCCTACTTTGCCTCATTTCTTTGTCTCACAAAATGAATGACAATATATCACTTGGAAAATTTTGTAATTGTATCTATAGGAAGTTAATATATTAGCAATAGCTGAGAACATGGCATCATGAAGAAGAATTAAAATATTCCATAAATGCATTTAGCTCCCTTATATTTTGATGCTCTAATTACTAATGTTTCCATCTTGAAAAGTATATGAATATGTCCATAATCATACCATATAAGACAAGTAATTAAAATGTGCATTTCACTAAATAAAAGTAGAACTAATAGATTGGGTAAAGTTTCTAAGCCAAATCTGCCCAGCCCAAAAAAAAAACAAAGAAAAGCCAAATCTGCACATTACACATACATCAAGAAAACGAGCTAAATTGGGCTAATGGACTTCAACATGTCATTTGCTAAACACAACCAAATTAATACAAATATCTTGCTTAAGGGTTAAAAACAAAACCAAGTTTCAAACTCCTACTAGAGCATAATTAGGAAAAAAAATTTGTGCCAAGAGCTCAGGTTGCTTAGTGGAATAGAAAACTTCTACGGAATCTATACCCCAATTTATTAATCAAGGTAGCAAAGCCAAAAGTGATTAGGAAAAATTATGTTCAGATTGCTCAGAAAGAATGCTAAGAATAATAATTAGAATGCCAAAGTTATTAGATGTTAACCTTTATATAGAGATAGAAAGTGAAATCAAAGCAAATATAGCAACAGCTTCATCATCAAAGCTACCAGCTGCCACAAATCAAGATATATATGAGGGGACCTGCAAACACAAACTTATTTAGACAAAAGGAACCACTTAAACACAAGGGGAGTTAGAGACCTGTAAATAAAAACATATATGAATAGAGAATTATCACATGTTTATAATTCAGCCATGTAATTCATACAAGGTTAGGATTTGTTTTAACAGACAATCTACTAATAATGTTCAAATGAATACATATCAAAATATTGGGCTTAATATCTATTAGAAAGAGAAACATTGGATATTTGTTTCAGATTTCAAGGCTTTAGCACTAAAGGAAAATAATTAATCTTACCTTAGTGTCAATCTCATCCATCAATGGAATTTGTTTATGTAGTTCCTGTATTTACCACATTAAAAATGAACCATAATATAAGGGGAAAAACAAAAACATAGAGCAGGAAAGATAAACTCAAGCAACTAACCTCATTCATATCATGTGCAATGTTTTTCAGTGTATCCAGTCCTTATGCGATCATGTCCAAACCTTAATCCTATAAATACTTGCATATTATCAACTATAAAAGCATTCTCTAATACTCAAGACACTATCAAGATTCTAGTCAAGAGATAACCATGAATAGTTATTAACCATTGACTCAAAATCTGCAATACATTAGAAAAGTAGGAAAATTGAATTACAATGATCAAAGCTCATGGTGCATAAAACAAGGCTTTAACCAATGTATTCTTTTAGCCAAAAATAGAGCTATAATTCTTTAGAAATGATTTTTTAAGCAATATATGTCTATTACCCCAAAATATTAAATCAAAGGTTAGGAAAGAAAACCAACTACTGATCAAATCATACAAAAGCAATGTTCTTTTCCTTTTTTAGGTCTGAAAAAGCAATGTTCATTAGGCCTCATTTAGCATGTTATATGTCTTAGCAACAACAACAGGGCTTAACATAAGTAACACTTATTTTATCGACAACCAAACAAAACATAAGCTATGACACCATGCCTAAAAATATTCATTTACCCAAAGTCTCCAAAATTCAACAATACTTGAAAAACCAACTATTGGTCAAATCATAGTCAAGTTGATGGACAAGCTTTAGAGTTTAAACCAACTACAGCATGAAAGTTTATGTACCACCTACAAAAGATGACGCAAATATTTTTCCCAAAAAATTTTGGCAAAGCAATTATATAGATGTGTATGAGAGAAAGATTCATCACTACGCTAGATATGAAAATAATAAACGCCTAATAGTAGGTGGTTATATAAAAAAATGTTTTAAAAAAATAAGTCTGGGATTTGTAGGCGGTTATCTAAATAACCGCCTACAAAAAGTTAACATTTGTAGGCGGTTTAGTACATAACCGCCTACAAATCCAATATTTAATTAAAAAAAATTAAAATAACATAGTAGGCGGTTATTTTAAGAACCGCCTACTTTTATGTTAATTATAATAATAAAAATTAAATTAATAATACCAAAAGTATGCGGTTATTTGTTATAACCGCCTACTTTGGTCCTTAAAACTTCAATTTTGAGCAATTCCCATTGGCCTCCACATACACAACTCTTTCCAAGCTCCTTACTGACTCCACAGAAGTTCTTTCCCCTTAGCATTCTGCGGCTTCTTCAAGTTCGTGTCACCATTTTGCGGCTTCTTCAAGATCGTGTCCATATTCGCTCTCTCCAACCTCCATCTTCCAGTTCTGTGCTTGCTTGCTCACTGCGTTGGTGGCTTGTCAAACTTCGTGTTCGTGCTCTCCATCTTCGTGTTCGTGTTTGTGTCCGTGTACTTGTTTGAGTTTTGTAGCTTTCATGCTCTGTGTCGATGGCTAGTCCAAGTTCGTTCGTGCCTCCAATCCCGGGTTACCAGAGAACACAACTATTTTGAATTCCTACAGGTCAGCACCTCACCTCCACTTTTCTGTTTCCCATCAATTTCTCCTTCCATTCGTCATCCCTGCTCATGATTCGACGTATGCCTTCTAGGTGTTTGCTAAAATGCCTATATGAGATGTGTTCCTAAATTTCTTGTAACTGCTCTGTTCTTCGTAAATCCAAATCATTATTATTGCTTAGGATTTGTAGCTGCTCTGTTGAAAGGGTTTTTGGGGATAGGTTGTAGATTAGGGCATGAAATTCGAATTGAACAGTGAACAGGAGGGTGAGTTTGGGATGATGCAAGCACCATCGACATCATCTGCACTCTCCCGCTGATAGCATCTAATTTTATTCTTGAGAAAAGCATAGTCGTTTTTATATTCCAGACACTCTGAGAAATGATGAATTTATAGAAACACTGAAAATCTGGTCCTTGCTCTTATGAAAAAGAAAAGACAAGAAAAGAAAATCTGGTCCTTGCTGTTATGAAAAAAAGAAAAGAAAAGATAATCTTATAGTATCTCCCAACATACAGGTTGCTTTGAGATTCATATAGCGATGTCTTATAAAATTGGAACCTGCTAAGGCATCAAGGAGAGTGGTTTTGCCGCAGCCAGAAGGGCCCATTATAGCCAAAAGCTGTCCAGGCTTGGCATACCCAGTTAGGTCCTGCAGTACTGGTTTTCTGTTCTTTCCACTTAGAATAATCACCCACAAGTCCTCCCATGTCATGAAAACTCCCTCATCCACTCTCTGAGAACCTTTGCTGCTTTCTGTTGGCTTAGTGGATATGTCCTCAGATGGGATGGTAATGTCCAGATAGGTTTGTAGCTGTACAACTGATACAGAGCTATCATTTGGTACAACGTGGGGATGAAGAAGGGAAGTCATTGAATAGTTTGTATTTTCTGCAATGGATGTGTCTGTTAGTAAAATTATTGTGAGAGTGGTAAATGATATATGCTGGTGGAGGACTTCTTGGCTCACTTGAATTGCTAAGCATAAATTTATAAAGATAAATATGGAGGGCGTGGGGGAGAGAGAATATGAGGTAGGAATGGGCATGTGTCAAGGGTAGTTGTTCTTGCATTTCTTTCTGACATATCTTTACCTCCCAAACATTTCTGATATATCTGCTTCATTTATTTTCTTTTGCTCCCAACTTTTTCCAAAATGAAATCTGCTATCTTGAACCTTTCAATGTAACCAACATGTATCAAGCTTTTTCTTTTTCATTTCTCTTTCCTAAGTACAGATTTTATCATACCAAACATGGTATTGGAGTAAGAGAGATTACAAGATCTTTCTTATATGATTTGTTGTATTTTACAACTCAGAGAATATATAGTTTGTTTTTTAACCATGTTAGTTCATTATGTATATAAAAGGCACTTTTCACCAACGGCTTATTTTGGGTTTCACGCAAATACATGAAGTTGACTCTAGTTTTAGCTGATTTGATATACAAAATATAAAAAAAAATGCAGTAAAAATTAAATTGTTAAAAGTAATTTTAAGAAAAATAATTAGTGTCTTTATTTTAGACATAAACAATATAAATTTATTAGAATATAATCACATTAATATATATATATAATAGACTTAGAAAAGGAAAATGAAATATCATTCCCCTCTTGTCCTAAATGAGATGTAACTGGGATTATCTCAAAAGAATAATGGATTTTATATATAAATAAGTGACAAATAGTAAGCTAAAAATCACATTTTAGGTTTCAATTTACTACTTTACTATATAACTTGAGTTCTTACATTCTCATCATCTTAATGTCATTTGTAAGACATCATGAAGCATTTAGAACCATTATTAACTCATTGAATTCATCATATTCATGTCATGATCTAAACTTCCCTTAGCCCCTTAAATCTTTGTTGAGTCAAATTTTAACACTTTCATATATTAAACTAGTTTAGAAATTTTTCTTAACTTTATACTTTTATGTAATACAGGTGGAACATGTCATTGTGTTTGTTACATATTAGCTATTTCAATTAGCTTTTTAATTTAGAAGCTTTGAGGCAGCAAAATAAGGGGCTAAACTAAAGGGGATAGTATAGTACAAGGTTATAAGGTACGTTAATCTTGCTTTCAAAGTTGTTGAAAATTGTGGTGTTGAATGATTGTTGTACTAATTGACTTATGTTTGATTTGCATGTTAATATCTTCAAAGGAAGTCATATGGTGAAGTTTTGATTGGAAATGATTGAATGAAATTTGATAGTCATAGTTTGATTAAATTTCAACAAGCCCAAGAAACTTTCTTTTCCAAGTCGTTATGTTGCCGATTTCCTTTAGAACTATATCATTATAATGCCATGTATTAATATGTAATAGCATGAAATATAATTACTTTATTAATTAGAAGTAATTTGATGATTGGAAATGATTGGGTACATGGTTGCTGCTATGATTGGTTGAAATTTACTACTTTTTGAATGAATAAAAGGCTTAAGGCTTGGGAAACTCTCATTTTTATCTCGTTATGCTACTGAATTTTCTTTAAAAATTAGTTTATGGTTGCCAGAAATAGTCCATGGTTGAATCATGTATTACTTTAATCTCCTAGAATAAAGATAGTCCTTATGTTTGAAGATAGCTTAGTTTATCTGGGATTGGTTGGAAGATGCTAGTGCTTATAATTGATGAGTCTAACTTTTTGTGAGTTGTTGTTGTAGAATTATTGGAACCATCAACTTCTAGGGGAGGCTCTGCCGAAATTTGTACACAACATAATAGTATGGATCGGAATTGGATGCATGCAAATCGTTTGAGTAAGGAATATTGGGATGGAGTGAAAGAGTTTGTTACGTTTGCAGTTGAGCATGCTAATAATCCCGATAAAATTATATGCCCTTGCTTAAAGTGTTGTTTTGGAAGGCTAGTTAGTTCAGAGAAGTTGGAAGAACATTTAGTGTGTAATGGAATTGATCGAAGTTATACACATTGGACAAAACATGGTGAGACAAATGATGGGTATAGTGATTTAAGGACAAGTAGGAGCTGTGGATCTAATGATTTTGATACAAGTACATTTGATGATAACCGTTTTCAAGAGATGACAAATACGATTGAAGATGAGCTTCAAGATTGTCCTGAGAAGTTTGAGAGGTTGAAAGCCGATTCAGAAAAACCATTATATCCTGGTTGTACTAAATTCACAATATTATCAGCTGTGTTAAAGTTATACAACTTGAAAGCAGGGAAGGGATAGAGTGATAAGAGCTTCACAGAATTACTTGCATTTTTGAAAGATATGCTGCCACAAGATAATGAGCTTCCAAGCCGAACATATGAGGCTAAACGAATGTTATGCTCTATTGGAATGAGCTATGAGAGGATACATGCTTGTCCTAATGACTATGTTTTATTCCGAAAAGAATATGCATCATTAAACAAGTGCCCTAAATGCAATGCCCCACGGTACAAAAAAAAAGAATCGAGTCCAACGAAGGTGGTATGGTATTTTCCCATCATACCTAGATTTAGACGCATGTACAGTAGTGCAGAAATTGCAAAGCTCTTGACATGGCATGCAGATGAAAGAATTCAAGATGGAAAACTTCGACATCCTGCAGATTCTCCACAATGGAAAAGAATTGTTCGTGAATATGAAGATTTTGGGGAAGAAGATAGAAACTTGCGCCTTGCTTTATCTACTGATGGAATGAATCCGCATGGCATGCAAAGTAGTACCCATAGTACATGGCCCGTTATTTTGTTGATTTATAACCTCCCACCATGGCTATGCATGAAGCGGAAGTTTATCATGTTGTCTATATTAATTTCTGGACCCAAACAACCTGGAAATGATATAGACGTATATTTGGCTCCATTAATTGAAGATTTGAAACTATTGTGGGAGAAGGGTGTGGAGATGTATGACAAATATAGGGAAGAAACATTTAAGTTGAGAGCTATGCTGTTTGGTACAATTAATGATTTTCCGGCATATGGTAATTTATCAGGCTACAGTATCAAAGGAGAGTTTGGATGTCCTATATGTGAAGAAGGCACACATACCATACGGTTGGAACATGGTGGCAAATTTGTCTTCCTGGGACATCGCAGATTTTTGCCTCTAGGACATCGTTATAGGTGGTGGAAAAAAGCCTTTAATGGGAATACAGAAGAAGGGAGTGAACCTTTGCCATTAAGTGGTGAGGATATGCTTGACAAGGTAAAGGATTTGAATAACAATTTCGGGAAGCCTTTTGCAAAACACCTTGGGACTAGTGGGTGGAAGAAAAAGTCAATTTTCTTTGAATTGCCATATTGGAAGTCTTTATATGTAAGACACTTCCTTGATGTCATGCATATAGAGAAAAATGTATGTGATAGCATTATTGGTACGTTGCTTAATGTGCCGGGAAAGACCAAAGATGGCGTGAAGGCAAGGTTGGACTTGGTTGCAATGGGAATAAGAGGAGAATTGGCGCCAGTGAAGGAGAAACGCCGTACTTATCTACCTCCTGCAGCTTATACTCTTTCTAGAAAGGAGAAAATCACTTTTTGTGAGTTTCTTAATGGAGTTAAGGTCCCAGAGGGATACTCCTTAAACATTAGGAACCTTGTATCTATGAAAGACTTGAAGTTGAAGGGCTTAAAGTCTCATGATTGCCATGTTCTATTGGAGAATTTGATGCCGGTGGCTATTCGATCTATTTTGCCCAAAAAGGTTCGAGGCACAATCACAAAATTATGTTTCTTCTTCAAATCCATTTGTAGCAAAGTGATTGACCCCGTTAAGTTGCCAATGTTGCAAAGACAAATTGTTGTGACTTTGTGCGAACTTGAGATGTATTTCCCGTCTTCATTTTTTGACATGATGATTTACCTAACAGTTCACTTGGTTAGAGAGACACAATTGTGTGGCCCAGCTTATATGAGATGGATGTACCCTATTGAGCGTTACATGAAGGTATTAAAAGGATATGTGAAAAACCGAAGTAGACCAGAGGGTTGTATTGTTGAACGGTACATAGCTGAAGAAGCTGTTGAATTTTGTACTGAATACTTATCCAATGTTGATCATATTGGGCTTCCAAAGTCTCGTCACATAGGGAGAACAGATGGGGAAGGGATTCTTGGAAATGATAAAGTTAGCATCTCAAGGACACAGTGGGAGCAAGCTCATTTGTATGTTCTGCATAACTCCGATGAGGTTCAGCTATATGTGGAAATGCACAAGGAGAAACTTAGAAGTTTAAACCCCTACAAGAATGAGAGTTGGATATCAAAGGAACACAATCGGGTTTTTATAAATTGGTTGAGACATCACATTATTTTGGAGGTAGAGAGAAATCCTAGTTCAGTTTCAGAAAGATTATGATGGTTAGCTAACGGTCCAAGTATGCCGGTCCTATCTTACAACGGTTATCTTATTAACGGCTACACATTCTATACGAAAGAGCAGGATGATCGGAGCACAATGCAAAATAGTGGGGTAACTCTTATAGCTCAATCAATGCATATTTCTAGTGTCAAAGACAAAAACCCTATTTTTGCAAATATGACATACTTTGAGGTAATTGATTGCATATGGGAATTGGATTATATCTTGTTTTGGGTACCAGTCTTTAGTTGTAAGTGGGTTGACAACAAAAATGGTCTTCGAGTTGATCAATCAGGGTTCATTCAAGTGGATCTTAACAAGGTGGAGTATAGAGATGAACCTTTTATTTTAGCATCCCAAGCTCAACAGGTGTTTTTCGTCTCCGATCCTGCTAATAAGAAGTTGTCTGTTGTTATGTTAACAAACAAAATAATTGACAACCTAAAAGATATTGAAAGTCATCAAGATGCAGATATTGAGGATGATCCTTTTGTAGGGACATCAATTGATACTGATTATACTGGAGATGATGCCTTGTATGTGAGAGATAATCATCAAGAGGGTATTTGGATCATAAAGAGAAGACAAACCAGAAAGAGGAAAAGGTTTGAGTTTGAATTTTGTGTGTTTGAAATTTTTACTAGTTCTGTTATTCTTGTTATTTGTGACTTTGAATTTTCTAATAACTTTTGCCTAAATCTTGTTATTTGCCTTTCTATGTATTAATGTCTTGTTTGTTTGACTTATATTACAGGTAAATGTCTTCCTCTTCTAATTATGATAGTGATCCGATGAATGTGGATCCCAGTAATGTTAACAAACGGGTTGAGAGAGAGTTAGACAAGCATCATCGTGGGTTGACCATCTTGAAAGAGGTCGCACGGGCAAGAGATAGTGGTCAGAAGATCCATGTGGTGTGGAATCGTAGAGGCCACCCAATAAAAGATGGTGGAAAAAAATTAAGTAGCTATATCGGGATAGCTGTGAAGATGAATGTGCCTATAGAAAGTAGCCAATGGAAGGATTGGAGGAAAGTCCCTGAGGCTATGAAAGACTTGATTTTCAAGGATATAGCGGTAAATAGCTTATTATAATTATCTTATAATGTTTTTTCCTATGTAGTTATATTTATTATAATTAATCTGGGTACTTTGTTTTGCAGTTGGGATTTGACATCGATGAGTGCCATAGAGATTTCATATATAAGAAGGCTGGAGTATCGATGCGAGCTTTTCGTTATATCCTTACGAAAAGATTTTTGAGAGATCCAAATGGTAACATCCTTGAGCATCCACCTCCATTATTTGAAGTCTACATTAAGCAAGAAGACTGGAATGTTTTTACGGGTATCCGCCGTGAGCAATCTTTCAAAGTAATCCTTATTTTACATGTTAGTTGTTAATTCTATTCTAATGCTATATGTGTCTAGCTATTTCATTTCAGATTTTGGTTTTTGACAGTTATTAAGCCAGCAAAATAGTGAAAGGGCCAAGTGTCAACAATACCCTTATAGAGCTAGCCGTCTTGGATACTCGGGTATAGAGGATAAGATGGTACGTGTCTATAGATCTTATTTATATGAATATATTTTCCTTATAAATACTTACAAATCAGTTATTTATGTTATTACACAGCATTCTCAAGAGGAATCTGAAGGTGGCCCTTTAACCAAGCGTCATGTGCTATGGGCAGAATCAAGAAAGAATAAGGAAGGGATTATTGACAATGAAAACGTCAAAAAAGTTTGTGATAAAATTGTAAGTCTTACATTATCATTTGCATTTTCAATCATTTATAATATATTTCTATAAAATAATATATTTGTTATTATTTTTTTGCTTTCACAGGATACCCTTACAGAGTCCATGCCTGAAGGCATTGAGGAAGACACAGGGCTTGATGTGCTAGGCAAGGCATTAGGGCTCCCTGAGCACCCTGGTCGTGTTAGGGGTGCCGGGTTTGGCGTTACTAAGAAAGCATATTTTGGGACTCAATGCCGCTCATCGTCATACTCTGCAGCTAAGGTTGCTCAATTAGAGGCAACTCAATTTGAGATGGAGAGAAAATTAGCCATGTTGACAGATTTGGTGCAATCACAAGCTACAGTACTAAAGCAAATACAGTCATCACAGGTCGCATCAACAAGCCCTAGTGTCAAGGATAGCTGCCCTCTTCCATTTCAGCATCTCCCTGAGGTAATTGCTTTTCCAATCAAGTTCATAGTTTTTTCGACATGTATAAATTCTTTTTTGCTATTGGTATAAGGCGTATCATACTGTCAATTATGGTTGGATCACCCTACTAGACATGTGGTTGCAGAGGGGCATGTGGATAACACAAGAGGCATCATTCACAATCAAGCCCTACCTGAAGGCCATGTGAGAGTATCGATTGATGTTCCCAAAGAGGAGAATGCTGTATTGCCAATTCCTACCCAAGATGCGGATAAGGTAGGACAAGCAGTGGGTAGTTATGTAGCATGGCCAATGAATCTCATTACCCTTGCTCCATCTGTACAGGTATGTGAAGTGACACTTTATTATAATTTGCTACTGTGTAATCACTAGTTCATCCCAAATTGACCAACTTTGTTGCATAGGCAAAAGGAAAGCATGTTCTAGGGTCCGGGCAATCCAAAGAGTCAGTCATTGCACCGATGAATAGACTACCCGGACCTAATGTTAATTTAAGGAAAAGCCGCAAGTACTTGAAAGGATTAGTGAGCATAAGGCAATGGGAGATTATAGAAATTGAGTATGATATAGGGATCTATAATAAAAGTGTAACTGAAATGATCACCGAAGAAGTTATCCTATTCATGGTGGATTATCAATTGCTTGGGGCTGCGAATATTAACATATACATCAGGTACTCAAACTAACATAAATGAACTACTTTCCAACTAACCTTTCATTTGAGTGTGATATTAATACACGTTTTTTTTTCATTTTAGGTACTTGTATGAAAAAGTTTTGGTCCCTACCAATCTTACTAGCAAATTTGTGTTCCTCCACCCCCAAGAAATATCATCTTTTTCTAAAGGTTTGATACCCCAAAAGAAGATCACAAAACGATCTCAAGAAATTGTGGATGTGTTCAAGGCAAGAGCCGATAAGGAAGTATTATTTTTGGCACCTTTTCATCAAGGGTGAGTAACTTGTTGCTAAAATATTAAATGCTGACTTTAGTTGTTGTGAACTGCCCAGTTATAATTTGTTGATGTTAATTATTGTTTCTTCAGAGAACATTGGATGTTGATTGTCATCAACCCAGTGAAGCCAAAAATATATTATTTAGACACCGGAAAACAATCAGGGCCAGAGAACCACATCCAAATGATAGAAATGTTTAACAAGTAAGAATAAGTTTTTTTTTTCTTTTGTATATGTCTCCATGGTAATTCAAAGTTATGCTTATATTAATTTTCTTTTCTCATGGTTAATAGTGCTGTGAAGATGTTTCGAGCAGGCCGAGGGCTTAATGACAAGAAGCAACAATCATATAAATGGACATCAATAAAGGTATTTATAGAATAATATTTAAGCAATTATATATTGAAATTGACATTAATCTTCATATATAATATGTATGTATATATTTTTGTTTAGTGTCCGAAGCAAGCTAATGGTATCGATTGTGCATATTATGTACTGAAATTCATGAAAGATATCATAATGCATGGCCAAAGCTCTATCCCGGTCACGGTATGTAATTCCATTTTATGCAATTACATTAATGCTTATAACTTTTGACCAATTTTTAGTAATGTCATTTTTTTAATTTCTTCATGATATTTTAACTTGCATAGTACTTCCCGGATACCTACTGTGATGTGTACTCCAAAAATCAAATCAATGAAGTCATCGCAGAGTAGAGTGATTATGTGGCTGAAATCTACCTAACTAGAGAGGAGGAGGAGGAGGGATCAGAGTAATTGATTTTATTCTCTTTTCTTAGATTTGACCAGGGAACATAGTTTAAGCAATGTCATATTAGGGAATATATATATGTAGCTTCTTTTTATTCTCAACTCAAACTTTGTCATAGTGAATAATTGGTTCCTTGTAGACATTTTTTATAATATATGTAGTTTTGAAGGGTTTGTTTGATTCTGCCTATTCGAACTTATATCCTCACAAGTGATAGCTATATATGTGCTCTAACTAACAAGCCACAAGTTCCAAAGGCAATATATATGCAGTTTTTTTAGATCTGTTGTGCAAAGTTATAATTTGTCCAAACATATTTCTGGTAGTGCTGTACAATTTCTGCTGTTTTGGGTCATGCAGGTTGTAAAAAATATTAGGGAATACTTGAAAGTAACGAGAGTAAGAAAAAAAAATGAAAAAAAATGTAGGCGGTTATATTAAAAACCGCCTACAAAAGTAACTTTAGTAGGTGGTTATTAAGATAACCGCCTACAAAAGTGTATTATTTTAGGCAGTTTTTCCATAAAACTGACTACAAAAGTGACTTTTGTAGGCGGTTATCAGTATAACCGCCTATAAAAATCCACTTTTGTAGGCGGTTATAACCGCATACAAATGTCACCCACTTTTATGGCACTCAAATAGTAGGCGATTCATAACCGCCAAGAAAAGTTAAAAATAACCACCTAGAAAGTCCATTTCTGTAGTAGTGCATGGACTAAGAAGAAACTTTTAATCCCAACGCGATGTTGAAAATTTTCCTTCTTTAAGCCATCTTTTGAAATCCTCATATCATTATTTCTAATGCCAAGAGCTTTGTTGTTTGCATAAAATGATATCTAACCATAACAGAAATAGTGAACACAAAAATTTGGTTGTAAAAGCCAAGCAAAACAAGTACCTCACTAGCTGCAAATCCTGGATATATTTCTACTCTTAACTCTTCGTCTTTCACCCCCATCCAACATACTAACTAACTAAGATTGCATTAAAGGACCCAAAATAAGGAGCTTCTATTTTTAAAAAAACTTATAGACACACATACACATAAAAAATGTCGATTCCCAGTTTCTACAATCACATTTGACAACAATTAATGCTTCAAGGAATTAAAATCAGTACAAAGAGGAGAATGAAACCAGCATAAAAAATTCAGGTGGCAAAGATGTCACAAATTAAAAATGGAAAATCATAATCTCAACCCTCAAGATCACAAGCATAAGAGAGAATGGAATACATACACACCAGTGATCCCACTAAGCTAGCAATTAGATCATTTTACTCATGTATATATACAATTCCCTTTAATTAATCCTTACAGCAAGCATAATGAATTCATCCTGTTGTCTCTCCATTCATTCAAAAAAATAAAGAAGGGATCTAAAGGAAGTAAGTACATCATTCGAAAAAACTAAAGAAGAGTCATAGAATAGAAAAAGAGAAAGAAGAGTATGAGAACAGAGGTGACCAAGCAGAGAAGGGGCTATGACTCCTTCTCTCAAGCACTAGCATCCTCGATGACAACAGACACTCGGTGGTGGTCAAAATTAGAAGGATATGGAATTTGGGAATGGTAGAAGGATAAAGGGGGCTACATGAAAGGAAATACTATAACTAAAGCTTTGGTAGAAAGTAGAAACTTCACACAAAACAACACCATTAACAATGTATATGGCTCTATTACTGTGCGAGAACAAAAGAAGAAAGTCAAGACCCAAACAAGAGGGTACCTACGCAATAAGGATGAAGAGACTAGGTGTGCTACGACTTCTTTCTCTAGAAATAGATATGCTAATGATGCAGAAGGAAGAAATGAATTTTGGTGCTTCCAATATCTGTTGAAATAAAGATCACGAACCATTCATAAGGATCTAAATCCAGTCTATTCCTTTAGCCAAAAATAGAGCTGCTTGAGATCACGACATTGCTAGGGTTTCACCAGTGCTAAGCAACAAACCGCAAAGGATTAGGATTTGCTAGTAGTGAGGGAGAGAGTACATGGATAGGGAGTAAGCTTCTGGTTGATGACCCATAAACGGCACAGTGATTATGGTAGATGCAATGGTGATGGGTAGGCTCGGATGACTACGAAGGAGAAAAAGGAAAAGGAAGGGTTTGCGATGCATGTTTGGGTCACTCTCATTACTATTATATTAAAAATAATTTTTTTATTTTTCTTGACAGATCATTTATTAATTAAACATATATAGAAAAAATATTCCTAGTTCGATTACCTAAACAACCAATCTAGAAAGCATAAAACTTAAGAATTTATTTACAAAAATGCCACTGGTCATACTTTCTAGCTCATTTATTTTTTAACCGATCTAAAATAGCGAAGTAAAAATATGCTTTTTGTACTAGTGTATGTGAGTTTTAGCCATATAGTCCACTAAGTGAAATTGGGGTTCAAAGGAGTTAAATCTCATAGGAATAGTTCTTTTGAGGTGAAACCTCTTTAAACAAATTGGTTGAGTCAATTAGGACTTGTGTGAATGATTCATAATGGTCAAATTGGCTTTGGTGGCAATTGGTGGTGGAAAGTTGCAAGTTTTGGTCAAAAAGTAGCTAAAAATGTGTCGGGTGTCCAAAATCTCCATATGGAGTCGGATTTGAGTAAAATTGGTGTCCATGGATAGATTCGGACAAAATTGATTTATAGGAGTTAGAATCAAGTCAATCAAAAGTCAAACCATGAAGTTATGCATGTCGAAAGTTTGTCCCAGAAGTTTAAAAATTGCTGATATGGTATCAGTAGAGGGGCACCGTGGCTCCAGCAGCTTGGCTGCAGCACCAAGTGCTACTACCCTGCTTAGGGCATGGCAATATTATAGCAAGTCGTGGCCCCAGCCTGTTTTGGTGCCCTTTTGTTGTTTTTCCACTGCTCTAATGTTTTAGGAGTTAAAATCTAGGTGACTTTGTCTAGTTTGGTTAGTTTTTGAAGTAATTGGTCTATATTTGAGGTGTGTTAGAGTAGGGTATTACATTCTCCCAAGTAGTGTTTAGAAGCATGAGAACCTATTAGTAAAGACCTAGCTATATTGACAAGATGTCTATTTTTCCTTTAAGAGAAAAACCTGGCTATATTGACAAGATGTCTATTTGTCCTTTGAGAGACTCCATTTTGCTATGGAGAATTAACACAAGTGCTTTGACGAACAATCCCATGCTTAGAAATAAACTGACTCATAGTAAAATTCATATATTCTATACCATTATCAGTTTGTAGAGCCCGAATAGATGTAACGTTTGGTGTGCAATTTCTCCAAGTCAAGCACACTTAACTGAGGAGTTCTTAAGGGATAAGCTACCGAAAAGATAGATGCACCTTATTGGTATAAGTAGTACCTATCAATTCCTGTAAGTTATCGTTAACCATGTAGTCCCATACCTATATAGTCTCTGGATCCCTCTCATTCCGGTATGTATTTGATTCATTCATATGCCCCTCCTGCTTAGAAGCCTGCCAAGAGCTGCTCCTTATCCATGCCTCATCACTTTTTATCTCACACCCCTTTTCTTGCACCGGCAATCACTCCCCGCCCTCATCAGCGCCCGGCTGTCACAATAGAAGTTTGAAATTAGGCTTGTATGAGGTAGAAAAATATTTTGAAAATCTGTGGCACCTCAGATTTTTCTTTAAGAAGATAAGTCCAAGTCATTCGTGTGTGGTCATCTATAAAGATTAAAAACCATTTTTCACCACACAAATTTGAGACTCTAGCAGGGCGCCATACATCACTATAAATCAATTGGAAAGGAAGAGTAAGAATATGAACATATTGAGGACAAGAAGTTTGAACATGTTTTGAATACTAATAAACTTCACATTTAAGAACAATGTTTTATTAGTACACAGATGTGGATACATCTTTTTCGTATAATCAAAATTAAGATGTCCTAGCCTATATAATACCATGACAATAAATCACTGGTTGTAGCTAAACTAGCTTTATTTTAGCATTGAATCTTATCAATACCATAATTACTATCCTTCAACAAGTAGAGCCCAGCTTGTTCCTCAACATTACTAATCGTCTCCCATTTCTCCAAGTTTTGAAACAAAATGACACATTATCATTGTGTGAGAACCACAATATAGTCATAATCTCTTGTTAATTAACTAATTGATGGTAAATTATATGATAGATGAGGGACATATAAGACATCATGTAAAATTAATTTGTCAAAAATCTTTACAGTGCCAATTCCTTCAACCTTTGTTTGATTACCATCAGCTACAATTACAAAGTAATCACCTTCATAAGGTTTCAAATGACTAAAGCAAGAAAAATCATCTGTCATATGCTCATTAGTACTAAAGTATAATACCCAGATATTACCTCTATTGGAATTGGAAGTAAAAGTAGTAAGAGAAGTTTTAGCACTTCCAATCAATCCAGATCTTTTTTCCTTCACTGGTATGTCCTTACCAAACATTTTCTGGAGCATTTGCAATTGCTCTACTATAAATGGAAGAGAGGAGTTGTCATCATTCTGAGCTATAAGACCACTACCTCCCTTAATTTTGTTTGGCATTTGATGGTTTACCATTAAGTGTCTAGCATGTGTCTTTAGAGTGTCCCACCTTGCCACAGTGTTCACAGGTAAGTCTGGTCCCTTTTCTTGTCATAGAGTTTGAATTCTTTATCACAAGAGCAATAGAAGCAGGGTTTTGAGTAGAATAGAGTTTTCAAAGATAAGTCTTCTCTTGCTTTCTTCATGTTTAGAAGCAAAGGTGTAATGCCCCTCATTATATCTTTATTAGCTTGTGTTCAGGACCGGAGGAAACAGGGCAGAGTTAGGTTCAAGAGAAGCCAGAAAGGGCTTCACGCCGCGGCAAGAATCAGAGCTACCGCGGTGAGATGCCTTCCAGTAGCATTGTCCGGCAAAGTTATGGTGGCGCTGTGGCGAGATATCTGGAGCCACGGTGAAAGTCAAGATTTTTGTTTAAATCCGGATCATTTCAGACTTTCGAAAAGAGAGAAATCGAAGAGAGTGACGAGAGAGGCAACGAGGGTTCAACATTTTCGGCATCTAGGAGTGATTTTCGGACTGAGGGAGCTTGGATTTAAGTTGGTAAGTGTTCTCTACTCCTCCCTCTTCATTTTTCGTCGGTGGAAATTTGGGGTTTTTGGTTTTGAGGTTAGATTTCCGATTTGTGATGAAATCCACCGATTGAAATGGTTAAAAAAAGGTTCATGATCTATGTTTTGGTGTTCTTGTTGCTTGGATGTGAGTTTTGAAGGGTTTATATGTGATTTGAGTTTAACCCTAGTTTGATTCCGGTTAAGGCTCTTGGGGATCCGAGTTGTATGGTATTGTTTGGTGTATAAATGTTCCCCAAGAGCTTATTGATGCATGAAAGGGGTGTTGGAACCTTGGGTTAGGCCTAAAGTGGTTGAATTGTGATGTTTTGGTTATTGGTATATCATGTTAACGAAAGAATTGTGTTATTATGAAGGTTGTTTGGTTAGCAGAGAGGGGTTCAAGCGTATTGGTGTTCAAGAAAGCATGTGGAACTTGTGTGAGCGCGGTATTGACAACCTAAGGTAACCGGGTGTTTGTTTAGGTGGTATTTCATAGTTGTGTATATATGCATGTCTCTTTCATACCACGATATTGATGTGTTGTGTGTATCGTTTTCTATATATATATTGTGGTATGCGTACGGTTAGATGATGATGATGATTATGATGATGATATATATGATGTTGACATTGATATGATATGAGATGGTGCATACATGATGATATGACATGATGATGACTATATGATGATACATTAGCATCACCACATGATATTATGAGACTGTGTTATATAGTGGACGGAGTGGTGATGATATGATGATATATATATAACGTATGATGATATATGTGTTAGGGAGGATAAGGATAGGATATGTGTATATGTATATGTATTAGAGAGGATAATGGTAGATTATATGTGTTAGGGAGGATAAGGGTAGACCGTATATGTTAGGGAGGATAAGGATGGATTGTATATGTTAGGGAGGATAATGATGAGACCCCTGAGAGGGCGACATGCATACCATTTATTTTACATTGTATTCATGTGTTATATGAGTTATGTATAAGAATATGTATGTGTTTATGTGTGTTATTGTCCCCAGTTACTGAGATATTGTCTTACCCCACCCTCTCCCATGACTAACCCTTTCATATAAAGGTTCTGGCGCTAGTCCTGAGAAGCCTAGAGAGTAGCTACGGACTTGGAATAGTCTATGTACTGTTTGTTTTTGGATAATGTATTATGTGTCAAGTAGGATAGAAGGTTTTGTATTAAGCATATGGTGTTGTAAGAATGGTTGTAAATGTATATTGTGATGTATAAGTAGTTGCATATTATGGTTGTGTATAGAATGTGTTATTTGTGGTGTTTTGAGAGTGTTGGATGTTGGGAAGTCGGTATTGTGGTATTTGTGAGCCCAGGGTGGTTTTGGGCCTAGTTGTTGTGTTGAGGGCCTGTAGCCCGTCTTGTCATGTTGAGATTCAAGGGGGTCAAAACTCAGAGGAGTGGTTCCTTTGAGGTGAAACCTCTTTGGATAGGACAGTTTGGGGGTTTTAGACCTGTATGAATGGTCTTTGAGTGACCAATTATCTTTGCTGACAATTGGAAGTGGTTAGTGGTGAGTTTTGATCAATAAGTAGTCAAAACGGTGTTAAGGGTCCAGAACCTCCATACGGAGTTGGCTTAAGGCAAGAAGGGTATCTATGGATAGCTTGGGACTAGATTGACTTGTAGGAGTTGGAATCAAATCAATCGAAAGTCAGAGTATAAAGTTATGCGAGTCAGAATTTTGCCTCGGATTATAGAAGTTGTTGATATGGGATATCAGTAGGGGGCACCACGGCTTCAGAGTGTAGGCCACAACGCCAGTGAGGCCAGAAGTGAGGGAGTTTTAGGGGAAGTTGGAGCCACGGCGATACTGTAGCGGCCGCAGCCCAGTTTTGGGTGTTGTTGTTCTGTTTCTGCTGTTTTTGAAGGATGAGGTGTGTATTGGTTGATGATTTTAGTAGTTTTGGTTAAGTCTAGAGGTATTTGGAGGTAGGTTGTTACAAAAGGAGACCTCTTTCAGAGTTGGAAATTTATCAAGGTTTATAACTCTCCTTTTATAGTCATCAAAGTTTGAGTTAAAACCAAGAAGAAACTTGAACATTCATCTTTCTTCCTTGATCTTTCAATACATCGTAGCATCCTTTGCGCAGGTCCATGTGTAGTCCTCGTATAGATCCAGCTGCTGCCAATTCTTCATCAAAGTGTTATAATACTCAATAACACTTAGAGAGTTCTGCCTGAAGTCATGGAGGAAGAACTCAATGCTCAAAATTACAGCTTTATTTTTTATAGATGAGTGGGTTTCCCATGTAGCTTCCCAAATATCATGTGTTAACTCATATAGCAGAAAATTAGCCTCTCGATGTCTAAAATCATCAAGTCAATAAGCCAACCTTGAACCATAGAATTGTTGGCCATTGATTCACAAAACTTAAGATCTTGTTCGCTGGGTCGTATAGCTTCTCTAGTTAGGTACTCCAGTTTACCTTTCCCGATCACAAACAATAAACCACTTGCACTCCATTGCAAGTAATTTTGTCCATTTAGGCGATGTGCTGTGATGATGATGGGAGATGACTCAGGCTGTGGAGCAGTCCTGGTTTGATGCTTCACTGGAGTAGAGATGATTTCCGATAAAGAACCATGATTCTCGTTGCCTTCTATATTCAGTATCCACACAAGAATCGAACTGAACCATGGTGGATCGGTGGTTGTCCTCTGATAACATGAAGCTTGAATTTGGAGAATTAGGTTGAGAATTTCCTTGGGCCTCCACCCTAGATTTCTATATTCATATATTTATAATATTTATAGCTATATGGTTACATAGGATAAGTGAGGTAAAATAATATCCCACAAAATAAGGATAATAAGAATTCAAAATTTAAATGACTATAAGACTCGGTCCTTCTATCCTAACAAACAAACAAACAAATATTAATTAATTTATGATATCCAACAGCAGTTATAAAGTATACATGTTCTCATATATTTTAGTAATTTTTTTAAGCACTTTGTAATAATTTATATCAAACACAGTAACATTAATAAAAGTGCTCATCCATTGAAAAAAAGTACAATATTATAACAAAATTTCATTTAAAAAGATATATTTTTGGCAGAAAAGTGAATCAATTTTAAAACAAATAGTATGTACCTACCACCATAATTCCAGACTTGGCAATTATTGGTCCGTGTCAAACTAATGTCTTACTTTTATTTAATTTAATTGTGACCAACCATGACTATATATTTATAATTATGACAATCAATTCCTCTAAATGTTGAATTTCTATGTCTACCAGGAAAGAATTAATCACTTATTATAAGCAATAAGAGAAGTATTTTGTCTATCGCCGGAATTGCATATATTAACATCGAAGTTATGTATGTAGAGATCAGAATATGGCGATCACGTATTACTAACCACACCAGAGGCACTTTCCATCAACATCCACCTATCTCTCATATATTATGATGGAGAGTAGTACGAAGCAGTAGGTGATATATCATAAGAAAGATACTACTATATTATATTATCTAGCTTTTCACGTTCACTCAACCAAAAAGAAAAAGAAAAAACTTTGTAATAATTATGTTGAAGAAGCTCATGACGAATTTATTATAATGTAAATTCTGTAGAAAACCATTTTAAAGAAATTGCTTAAGAATGAGACGTTATGTATTGTATGTGTTTGCGTTTTTCTTGAATTATGAATGAGATATATAGGTCTCATAAATATGAATTTCAATGCAACGCATGAGCTAAAAATTTAGTTTTTACAAAACTACATGTATTTTTGTTTAAATGAAAAAGGATGCACCTAAAGTTTCCTATATATATATATATATATGGAATTAGGGATCTCATGAATTTCATTGTTCCTCTCATTCCAGGTTGTTTGAGCTTTTGGCTGTGTACGTAGAGAGATGGCCATCTCCAAAGTCATCGGGTTTGTGTTCGTTGCTTTGCTGATTTTGGAGTTGGCATTTGCCGCTACATCATCATCGTCTGCCGGTGGCTCCAATGAGTCATCATCATGGTCTGCCAGCTGGTCTAGCTGCCGGTCATCATCTTCTGGTGGTGAGTACGGAGGTGAGGATGGATGTGATAGAGGAGCGGATAACGATGATGATTGTAGATATGGGTCTGGTGGCCAACAATATTGTGGAGGAGGCGGAGGTGGAGGGGGCGGAGGAGGGGCAAGAGATGATGATTATGGTAGATATGGGTTTGGCCGGGGACGTAGGTATGGAGAAGGAGGTAGTGGTGTTGGTGGTGGCAGTGGAGGTGGTGAAAGCGCCGTCAAGGCTATAATCGGAGGCTCAGGAAACGGGTCAGGATATGGATCCAGAACTGGGCATGGGCATGGTGAAGGTGTTAATGGTGGTGGGAGAGGCGACGGCAACAAAGATGGTATGGACTAAGGAAGTGGGGCTCCAACCTTGGGCTACGATATGAATCAGGTCGGATCGATCGATGTGAGTAATAAAGCCAACAATACATGTTATATATTCTTTTTGGTTACACAATACATGTTATATTATTATATATATATACATATGTGATATACATAAAAGTAAAATAAAAATAAATTGCAGTGTGATCGAGTTTAGCTCCAGCTTAATTGGTGTGATGCTGATTTGCAATATTGTATTATAAAAATTTTAGGAATAAATTTATTATTATTAAGAGTAACATGCATCTCCACTGTGTTGGAATAGTATATCAAAATCCCCTTACTATATAGCTTGCAAGCTTTGCATAATTATTTCGGTACTATGGGATTTTCAAAAATAATTATCACTGTATAAAAGAATTTGTGAAAAATTTTCTAGTTATTCTGGTGTTCCAGAACTTCAATAAAGATATATCAAAAGAATAATAGCCACAGAATATTTAGTCGACAAGGAAATTTTTCCCTTCACAAGCATCTGCTCTTTAGCAGCTTCTTGGCAATCACTACAATAAAGACAATGCACATATGCTCACAAAAAAAAAAAAACAATGTACACATGTAGACGTACAATTTACATACATAGAAGTATATAGAGACTAGAAGACGATCGTTCAGCACGTAATAACCACCATGCAACCACCGTCACTTGTACCACCCCCATGCGCGCGCACGTTATATATATATATATATATATATATATATTATTCCGCTCATATTATAAGAGTTATAAAAAAATCTTTATCGAATTCAAAATATAAGGGGTTACATAGTTTTCAACAGGAGTTTATTTTTTTTATTTTTATTAATTATTATCTCATAAGTTGGAAAAAAAAGAAAGATGGATGGTAAATTTTCAAAATAAATTTTATTGATAATTAATAAGAGTAAAATTGAGATATTGAGTGTTTATTTTAGAATTTTAAGGTGTAAAACTAACTTTTCTTAATAAATCAGTTCAAAACCCTATAATATATGATATGGACCAAAAAGTATATTTATATATGTTTGCGCGCGGGGCGCGCTTAGTGAAGCAGAGTTAAATAAATTGGTAATGAGTTTTTTAATTTCTCAATCTACTAATACAGATAAATAAAGACTTCCTTCAAGTTTTCTTTTTTAAAAGAAAATAAACCAAGAAAAAAAAAAGAAAATAAACCACATGCGCGCGCATATATATATATAATATTAAGTCAGGAAAACATTATGCCTTATCTAGTTATATTGGTGTCAACTTAGAAGATAGAACTGAGCAATATCAATATTAATCAATCATCAACATTAATTAATATAAAATCTATAATAAGTTGTGTTTTTATTTTTCAAATTCTATACAATATTGGAGAATATAATAAAACAGTGTGACAGGCGCTATACATTCTATCAAGTGATACATAATATTGTTACCATTTAAACGTCTTAACCTCCTTGAAATGTCTTATCAATGATAAATCCAACGTACTAAGGCCATTTAACACAAATTAAAAACGAGTTAATATACTTTTTACCAACAAGGTTTTGGCATGGTAGAGATTTGGTCTTCTTAAATACACTCTCTTGAGTTCGATCCCCAATTGTGTGTATAAAAAAACTTTGTTAAGAGAGACAAAACTCATTTTGGTTATCTCTACATCTTAAAAAAATTAGTCTTTGACTGTTAGTTTGAAATATTATTGGTGCTAAAAAAATGAGTTAATATATAATCGTAATTATACTACTATCTTATCCAACATAAATATTGTTTTTAATAATAAATTTATTATTGTAATATGAATTACAATATTGCAAATCAACATAGCCAATTACCAAGCAAATTAACGTGCATGAAGCAGGAGCTGAACTCACTGCAATTTATTTTTTAATATACATATAATATATATATTTTATATCATACAATATATCTTACATGCATCCTCAATTAATTTATGGAATCCACCACTTAACCCATAATATACCATCCACCACTTAAGGTTGCAACCCTAGTTCCTTACTTACTCCAAACCTCCTTTACCTTTACCAATACCAACGCCACCACCTCCAGACCCACCACCACCACCGTTATTACCACTACTGCCGGATCCATACCTCTACCGTAGCCATTGGATCCTCCACCTCCTCCTCCATTGGAGCCAGATCCAGTACCCCTACTCCCTCCTACTCCTTCACCTCCACTACCACCAGATTGGCCAACAGATCCATCATTGGATGTCCCATTGCCGCACGATGACCCATTGCCTCCATAATAGATGCCATCGGACGATGATATCGACAATTGCGGTCTTTGGGATGACCTAGCTAGCAGCAAATTAAATGCTAAATCCAAAATCAGCACAGCAATGAACAAAAGCCATATGACTTTAGAGCTGGCCATCTCTACGTACGTACACAGCCAAAAGCTCAAACTCAATGTGGGATATGAGAGGAACGATGAAATGCATGCATGGATCTACATGTCCCATATAGAGAGAGAGAGAGAGGAGACTTCATATTAGGTGAAACTTTTTTTCCTTAAAAGAATAATTTGTGTCTAGTTTTCTAAGAATTCGTCACGCTCGAGCTGAATTCTTCAACACACAATTATGACAAGTAAATTTGTTTTCTTGATCAACAAATCAATAATAATACGATGATTAATTAAAAGAATTGCTGAATTAACAATTTTATTTTTCGGTAATTTCTCTTTGTCGTATTTGTGATAACAGGAGTAAGTTAAGGGCGTCTATAAATAGTCATCGGAAAGCAATATACTAGTGTGTGTGAAAGCTAGATAATATAATATTGATTTATCTTTCTTTCGATATTTCACCTACTGCTACGTACTACTCTTTATCATCATATTATGAGATTCTTGATACGTGTATTTCTTTCATAATATGTGATTGGTGATACGTGACGGTCATATGGGAGCCGTTTCAGTGCGCACCCTTTGCATGTCGTTGATGTGGCAGCATATGAGCCATTTATTTCTTCGAGTATTTAAGATTTTGTCATGATATGAAGTACAGCAATGTACTGAATCAACACCACTCTTTTTTTTTTTTAAAAAAAGATAATTTAGGATTTTATAAGAAAATATTGACAAATGAACAATACCAATAGGAAATTCAATTAACTCGAGTTGGGAATTCAATTTATAGGAGTACTGAATTTTTAAATCGAGTGCTTTGAATATAATATTTTCATATGTGGGTTATGAACGATCTTTTTTTCTTTTTTTATTTTGGAAAAATTGCAATTTGATTATAGGGGTGAAACATTTATATTTCTAAATTCTAACTTTGACATAAAAAATTTCAATTAAGACATGAAAATGTCTAATAAAGATTCAAAAAAATTTATATAAACTCAAAATTTTCAAACCCAAAATTTCAGACATGAAATTTCATTCTTAATCAAATTTTTTGGGTCTTTATTGGAAATTTTCACTTCTCAATTGGAATTTTTCATATCTAAGTTGAAATTTTTCTTGTCATGAAAACATAAATATTTCCCATGACTAACATGAAATTGCAATTTCCCCTTTTTTATATATTTTTATCACATTTTTTGCTGAGTATATTTTTCATTACATTAACTTTATTTAACACTGCACAACTATGCTTCTTAACCAACCATCCGCAGGGGACGCAATCTTCACTAGTCAGGGTGGCCAATTTTCTTTGTTAAGTAGACAAAATATATTTTCAAGAGACTCATAACACATTAAAATCTAGACCTTCTTTCTTTCATATCACAAAAATCATTTACAAGAGAATTCAATTCAAACTTTCTAACAATTTCCTTCTCAAAATACACAAGCAAACAATCAAATAAATATTCATCTTCCATCTTATTGCACTGCATAGTCTTAATAAAATTCATAGCCGAGAAAGACCACTCTATTGTAGCTGTAAAAACTGGAAGAATGAGAATAAGAGTTATAACTCTATGTACAAGAGGATAAATTTCTGATTTTCTCGTTTTTACCAACCATTGGCATAAATCAGAAATAGTAACCAATGTTTGAAAATCAGAAAGTTGTCATACATGATCAAAATGCTCACATTGCATTTTTAATTGTATCATTTCATGCTGCAGAAAATCTTGTGAGTATAACTTTTCTACCAGCTTGCAAATATCATCAATTCTAAATGATTTACACATCTCTCTTGGATTCAAAGCCATGCTAAGAACAAGCAACTCCACTGTATGATCACTGAATCTATTATTCAATTCTTGCAATTGAGAATCTATCACTAAATTGAAAATGTCAACTTTATAATGATGACAAGCCCTTCCTCTTCTAGTTATATAATGAGCATCAAAATTTGGATAAGGTATATTAATTGCTTCACAAAAAGATTTCACATTCTCAACTAATTCTTCCGATCCATCATCCCTCAATTTCTAAATAAGGAACTTAGTAGAAGAAACAAGATCCATTGCATTCAAAATATCTTGAGATTGTTGTTGTAGAGCTTGACGAAGCAAATTAGAAATCTCTAAAATTTTTTTCATAAGATGCATAATAAAAACAAATTCAAAAGAAGTTAGCACCTCATAAGCTGCATCTACATCTCCAAGTTGAGCAAGGTTTCCATCTTTAATTATATTCAACAAAATTTCACATGTTGCATTAAACATATTTATCAAGCCAGAAATAGACTTCAAATGAGAACTTCAATGAGTATCTCCAACCCTTTGTAAAGTACCAATTTGATTAAGCCCTCTTCCACTTTCAAGCTCATTATTTTCAAGTAAATAAGCAATGTTTTCAACGTGATCAATTTTTAATTGATCATTATGCTTACATGAGACTCTAGCAATATTGATAACAATATTTAATGTAGTAAAGAAATGATAAATAGGAAAAACTTATTTACATGCAGTGACTAATGCTAATTGTAAATAATGTGCCACATAATGTACATAATATGCATACATATGGACATTCATTTGAAATCAAAGCTTGTAATCCATTCTATTCTCTGCACATGTTACTTACATCTCGAGCCTCTTCAACAATTATACAAAATTTCGTATCACCAATTTCTTCACGAATAACATTTCTTACTTTGGTTACCATTACATGCAAAATTTCTTTTTGCATTCTTGGTGATGTATATGATGCATTTTTTGGAGCTTTTTCCAAAATACCTGCAACTTTATCATTGAAAGAAAATATGAACCTTAGTAGTTACAAAAAATTGCCATGATTCTTTGATGTGTTAGACTCGTCATGAGCTCTAAAAGAATAACCTTAAAATGCTAGCCACCTAGTTGCTTCAATTGAAGTTTTCAAACAAAATCTATTTTCTGCAATTTCTTGATATGTAAATTTTTTAAAGTTGTGTGCAATATGTGATGCTTGGTTCATGAGATCTTCACATTTTTTTTCTGCAATTCGATATGGAGAAGTGATATCCTTTCCAATATGTGCTGAAAATGCATAATTTTTTTCATCCTTCACCTCTTTCCATGATCGAAATCCATTAACAGTAAATGCAACTCATCCAAATGGTCCATTTTGGGAATGAAATACAAAACTTGGTAAACATAATGCAGTATCTTTGCTAGGAGAATATCCCAACCATGATGGAAATATCATAAACTATGATGTTTGAAAACTACAGGCATGTTTTTCCTTAGATTTTGGGTATTTTGAAAGATTAAATTGATATGAGACAGCCCTAATATAGGCTCTTCGGACTTCATCATGCATTTCAATGGGATATTCTCATATTTGTTGTCTCAATCCTGGATCACGTTCTAATGAATTGATATCAAAACTATCATTAGTTTGAACTTCCATGTTTTGTAGGAAGATATTCAAAATTTGGAGGTTCAATTCTTATGAGAGGATTTAATGTCTCATCAATTTGTGGAGTCTCAGCTTCAACATTCTTCCTTTTGAAATATGAATGGATTGTGTTTTTCATCTAAAAGAAAAGAAAGAACAACTACAATAAGAGCCATACAAAGGAACAACTTTATATTTAGAGGAATATAAGATTTTTATAAAAACAAATATAGACTAAGTCTAATATATTTAATTGCCCACAAATAAACTTATGAATTTTTTCTATACTAATTACAAAATTAAAATACCCTTTCTAATTTAAAATTAATAACTTTGCTAGGCAAAGAGAAAAAAAAAAGAAATTATTAATTCTAATAAAATAACAAACTATTAATAACTCTATTTTTAGATTGAAGTTTGTAATGAGTGATTTGTTCTCATGGTTGGTTTAATGTTCAAGCAAATTAGCATTTAGCAAAACAAGATGAAAGAGACAACATAATGCTTACCTTCTCCAAATCCCAAGTGACTAATGGTCCCTTCCGAGGAAGGGACCATTAGTCACTTGGGATTTGGAGAAGGTAAGCATTAAATGGGGCAGCATGTTACTCCTTTGTGGTCCCTTGGGATTTGGAAAACATACTGCCCCATTTATTGGTGTCAAACTTGAAAGATAAAACTAATATTCAATATCTATATAATATCAATATTAACCTATCATCAACATATATAATCAATATAAAATTTATAATAATTTTTTTAAACCATAAACATTATGATTTATTTCTTAAATTCCGTAATTAATTGAAGAATATAAAATGGCGTGGAAGGCACTATATAAGCTATCATGTGGGTACATAACACATTACCATTTAGCACAACTTAAAAACAAGTTAAATAATTAACTTCTCAAACTAATGCAGTTACAAGGACTTCGCTATCATTCAAACCTCAACTTTGAAATGACTATAATATTATGTCCACACAAATAAACCCAACGTCCAATGGCCATTTAACACAAATCGACAACGAGTTAATATATATAATCGTAATACTATATCACCAACATAAATATTATTTTTAATAATAAATTTATTATTATATTATGAATTACAATATTACAATCAGCAATTTCCATGCATACGAGCATGAACCTGCAGGAGCTGAACTCACTGCAATTTATTTTTGAATATACATTTATTTTTATATCATATAATTAATATACCTTACATGCATCGTCAATTTATTTATGCAACACTTGACCCATATATATGGACCAAGGTTGGAAACCTACTTCCTTACTTCGACCCTCCTTAACATTTCAGACACCAACACCACCACCTCCAGACCCACCACCGCCACCAGCATTATTACCACTTCCGCCGGCTCCAGATCCATACCCGCTACCATAGCCATTGGATCCTCCTCCTCCACCACCTCCTCCTCCTCCTCCTCCTCCTCCCTTTGAGCCAGATTTACCACTCTTTCCTCCTTCTCCTCCTCCTCCACCACCACCACCACCACCCCCTCCTCCTCCTCCACCAGACTTGCCACCATTCCCATCCGTGGACGTCCCACTGCCACATGATGACCCATCATCGCAAGACATCCCATTGCCGCACGACGATGACCCATCGCAGGACCCGTTGCCTCCATAATTGACACTGTTGGACGACGATATCGATGATTGTGAACGTTGGGATGACCTAGCAGCAAATGCCAAGTCCAAAACCAGCACAGTGATGAACACAAGCCATATGACTTTGGAGCTGGCCATTTCTACATACGTACACAGCCAAAAAGCTCAAACTCAATATGTGAGATATGAGAGGAACGATGAAATGCATGGGAACCACGACTCCCATATATATAGGAAACTTTAGGTGAAAACTTTAAAAAAAATGTGTGTAGTTTTCTCTTTGTCGTATTAAGTTGTGATAACACAGGAATAAGGTAAGGGCATCTATAAATAGACGCTGTAAAGCAAAATACGAGTGAGTGTGGAAAGTTGGATAATGTAACATTGCAGTATATTTCCTTCGATATTTCACCTACTACTCTTCATCATCATAATATGAGATTGGTGATACGTGATGGTCATCTTCTTATCTCTCTCTATATATATATTTCTTTCATCATATGATTGGTGATACGTGACGGTCATCTTATCTCTACGTATATATATGTCTTTGTATATTCAATTACGATAGTTACAGACTGATACTTTCGTTACTTAAGAAGATTAAAAACATCAATTCCATGATGATGGTGAAGCAGTATTATAAATGGGTAATGAACACTATGCTAGATTTGACTTTTGTTGGTGCTTAATAGTTGATGATTATTTAAAAAAAAATGCTGACAAAGGTGAAGAGATTTATAAGCGGTTATTAAAATAACCGCCTACAAAAGTCAATCTTTGTATGCAGTTATTTGCCTATAAAGGTATTATCTAAAAAAAAGTATTAACATTTGTAGGTGGTTATTAAAACAATCGCCAACAAAAGTTAACCATTGTAAACAATTATTTTTAGAACTGTCAACAAAAGTTTGCTTTCTTAAAAAACATAAGTCGTGGATCACTATAATAGCCGTTGATTAAAAAAAATCAATGGATGTGATTATTTTCTCTCCTTTGCTTAATCCCAATGCACTTCCTCCCTCCCTCCACTTTTGATCTTTCACTCTAACACCTCTTCCCTCCACTCTCACTTCCTCCACTTTCACTTGTGACTCTGCACACTCCTGCCCTACTCTCACTTCCGAGGCATATGCTTACCACCTCCACACCACCCTCTCCTCTTCCTACTCCACCTTCTACTCTACACTTTATCTTAGATGCAAGTTCAGATTTATAAACGGAGACAACGACGTACCAAATTTGCATCTTCCTTATCTTCTTTGAACAACCATACAAGATCCACAAGCAGTGGAGTACCAAATTTGCAACAACGGTGTATCAAATTTGCATCTTGCTCCACTTAAAGATGCTCGCGTCTTTAGCAGAGAACCTTGCACTAAGACTAGATCTGTGAATTATGTTAAATATATGTTGAGGCCTGCCACCGTATGCATTGTTGTGAAGATAGTAGTCAAAATGAAGATGCAGGAAAATTTTTTGTTGTGTTAGATCTGGATTTTGGTTACATTTAGTTTGCTACTGGTATTTATTCCCAATTTCTTTTGATTTATTGTCAAATTTTGGTGACAAATGTTGTTCTTTTTCACAATAAATATCGCAGTCGTATAGCTTTTTTCTCAAAGGTGTTGTGATGCCTTGAAAGACCATCACAACGCCTATGGAGGGACGTCATAGCGCCCTCACTGTTGTGTAAGGAGGGTGCTGCAATGCTTCTCTATAGGCATTGCGACGCTTTTTCATGGCGTCACAATTTTTTTATAAAAAAGGCTAATTAAGCCTCTGTAGGTGGTTATAAGGATAACCACCTACAAAAACCCACTTTTGTAGGTGGTTGCATAACCTCCTACAAAAGGGGATTTTTTACAGAAGTCACCCCTTTTTAAAGCACTCAAATAGTAAGCAGTCCATAACCGCCAAGAAAAACCAAAAACAACCGACTAGAAAGCTCATTTTTATAGTAGGGGGGTTTTTTCTAATTAAGTAACGAATGATAACAACACTATAAAAAATTAATTAAAGAAATCAAGGTTCATATGAAAAGCAGTATATTAGATCTTTGAGCAATCATTTAAAATGTTACATTTTGTCTTTAGATTAATCGATCATCAAGTGGAAAAGACCAATCAATTAGTTGCCGAATTATTGTTATTATTATCATATAAAGTAGAATAGATCTTATAAAAGAAATGGAAAAATTATTGTCATTTGTTGCAAAATATCTATCACTTCAAAATTTTTATGAAGTATGTAAGGACCCTCAAAATAGTTATGAACTAAGCCCTAAGCTAATGAGAAATGTATCTTTTAAATTGTATAGCATTGGAGGTAATAAGATCGGAGGAAGCACCAAAGGATCCAAAATCTAGGGAAAAGAAACAAAATGCCTTCACCCCCGCCGTAAGCTTTAGTAACACCATGGCAAGATCTATTGAATATTCGAATCTGAATGAGACAGAGGAGACTCACGCCATAGTAAACTTATCGTGAACTACTAAGCTAGTCACAAAACTCTGATAAATTTGGATGTGAACCAGTCGACAAGGAAAGAAGAAGATGAAGAGGAAGAAGAATTACTCTACTAAGGTTTCATCCACAAGGCTTGGAGGCTTGACTTCTTGACCCTGGAAGCTTCATTTTAGTGTGGTAAGGGATACCTAACCTTTGTCCTCTCTTTTCTCCATGATTTGAGGCTTGGAATTTGTGGGTGTTGGATGAATTCCATTTTTGTATGATTTGGAGACTTCAAGGCTTGTATGCAAGTTTTTAACTATTTGTGAAGTTTTTACTATGAACCCTAACCTAAAATCTTGTGATTCACCATGAAATTCAAATTGATGAGGTATGGTGTTAGTTTGGATGGGTATGTGGGGCTCCTTGATGTATCTTTGTGCTTTTGAAACCATGGGTTGTCAACATTAAGCTTGGCTAGTTGAACTATGAGTTTTAGGGATTTATGAATATTAGGTTAACTGGAGGTATTATGGTATTGTAGTGCTCAAGGTTTTGTTTGGAAGTTGTGGCATTCTAAGAAGTGGTTTGGGAGAGTTGCGTTCATCCATTGTTTTCCAACAAACTACCAATTCCCCCTGTGCGTGTGTTTGTGTGTGTAGACAATTCGAGGTAACCGAGGTGTATGTTTATGTATGGTCTAGATTTCTTGTTTTTATATATATCTCGAGGCACAACAAGTGATGCAAATGGTAACTCCTTTCCTTATCCTATGCATGTGATACATGAGATTTTGTTTTGACTTATGTGATTTATTAGCATCCCTACCATTTGAGATAGCATGTTAATATGATGGTGATAGTGATGGGAATATGTGTGTGTGTGTGTGTGTGTGTGTGTGTGTGTGTGAGCATGAAACATAATAGCATGAGAACATCATCACATTGTTAAACATGAGTACATTAGTGGTTTTGGGTGATGATGACATATGAAACCACGTGGTATATTGATCCACTCGTATCCAAGTGGTGAGGTTGATATATGTATATCCCTGCCACTAAATACTTTTCCTTTAGCCAGGAGATCTAGGTGGTTATAGATTTGGGGATACACCTTCAATAAATCACCACTAATTCAGGTGGTCTAGTGTAACACCTTACTTTTAGACTCATTTCTCATAAATTAGACTCCTTTTAAGTCTGATAATACTTGATCCTAAGTTTGAATCACATAAGAATGAAAATTAGAATTTCTAGAATTTTTTAGTAATGTTCATATGGTAGTTTCCACTTTGCTAATTAAACTTTGAAAATTCATAACTAATTATAGAAAAATCATTTTATAGTAATTCAAGTCTCTAAAAATAGATAAAAACCTTGTATACATGGAAAAAATATGAAACATAACATTATCTTGACCAATATATACAGTTTATTTCTCAGACATTTATTGTACATTTGGTCATTTTCTCTTTCTCAGGATTTTGTCCTTATATTTAAAAATTCATATCTCATTATATCCTGAGTCAAATCATACATTCTTTATGTCATAGGAAAGCCCTGTGAGTCTAGTTTCTACAAATATTTTTCTTGTACATTTATTCAATTTGTGTAGGGCATAACATTAACTTAAATCACAAAGGGTCAGAATTCCACTTTTTCTAGAACAGTTTTGGGAAAACCTCCATATCTCCTATCATATAGCTCCAATTACCTCCAAATCAGTGACCTATGAAACTTAAAACATATAAATTTCCATAAATACAAACCAATGAATTTTTGGAGCTCTGAATGATTTATATAATCTTTTTAATTTTCCAGTACCTAACTTTCAATTTCCAGTTTTCCCAATCTTTCTCTGTTCTAAACCCTAACTTTGAAAAATCACTATAATTCATACATTTATCCCATTTAAGTGTTCTTTAGCTCTATGAAAAGCTTGTTCTGTCTAGTTTAAGATCATGTATAACACTTATATAGAATACTCTGTTTTGAACAAAGTTCCCTTACTTAAATCAATACTGGTCATCTCAAATAAATTTATGTCATAGCTTACATAGTAAGCTTCACAACACATTTACATTGACATTCATTGCTCCAATTTCATGCATAATAGTATAGAGGACTTAAAAGAATATATTCAGGGTATCAAACAGGATTTATCCCTTTCATACAAACTTATACAAATTCCCAAAACATAACATTAAGACTTGCATAATAATATCATTCATCATTCTCTTCCTCTTTTCCTTTAGCTCTACTTGGATTCCTTGCACTGCTTGACCCTATTATGGTTAGCATTTGGAAGAGTGAGATTCAAAGAATCTCAGTAGTTACCACTAATCAAGCAAATATATAATCATATAATGTAAGCACACTTCATCAAATCATCATTCAAACATTTAAAATCATTTATGCTTAAATATTTTATAGAAAATTGGACAGAGTTTCCCCTTATATTTTGGACATCCCGGGGTCACAAAACCCCTCAAATAACTCAGCCAATATCAAAAAATCATCATACAACATCATTGCAAGCATTTGATATAACATTAAAACCATTGCAACTATATAACCATATAATGCAAGATTAGGTTAGTAAACTACCTTTTAATTTTTCAATCCTTTCCAAACTTTGTACACCTTTCTTTTGAACTTCTAACACTTCTTTGAGTCCTATAGTATTACAAAATGAGGCCATTAGCTACCAATTACACAACCTCATTCACAAAGTGTGCATACTTGGACTAAAATTTTCACTTTACTTTCCTTTGAGCTTTTCTTGTACAACATACTTGTATCTACCTATTTTGGACCCAAGGAATCCATTTTTAGGGTCAAAATCATAAAATTCTCTTTCATTTCCAACCATAAATAGGCAAAAAATTTCATAAATTTGTAGAAAAATATCTACCCGATTAATTTGTAATCTAATGCCATATTCTTACATCTTGAAGCATTTCTAAGCATTTCTATGGTTTAGGTTTTCCACGGCTTCACTTTCTCTCTCCTATCTCTCTCTAGGAAGAAATTTTCAAAGGTCAAATGGAGAGAAATAATCCATCAAACTTCTTCAAACTCAAGTATAAACAAGATAGCAACCATAGAAACCTACCTTGGAAGTTTGAGAGTCAAACTTTGCTTCTTGCCTTCTCTATTTTTCTTCTTGTTTCCCATGACTTCTTCTCCCTTTAAGCTGCTGGTTCAGACGCGTATGAGGCAAGAAGATGATGTCCAAATGGCTAACTAATGTGATTAAGTCATTTAAGTCATAAAAAGTATCTTTAGTTACTTTAATGTTTTAACTTAAGTTAATAAAGCTTTAGTAAAAATTCCCTTTGTGTCCCAATGAGCTGCAGCACGCCTTGTGTCTCATTTTTGGTTAAAAATTACTTAAATAATTTTTATGGATCAAAATACCCTTTATCGATTAAATTTACCCATACCGATTAAGTATTTTTGCCAAAATTGTCATTAAATTGGTATAGGATTATCCAACAATTACTTTTAGTCCAAAATCATTATCTAGACCCAAAATATATTTTATTAAGGTCCAATCATTGTCCTTGAATCAATATTGTCTTTTCCTGCAGTCTAAACTAACCTTTATCGGGTAAAATATTAATGTTAAACCATAATTACCCAATAAATATTATTTTGACCTTAATAAATTACATAATATATTTCATTGGGTCTAACTCATTTAGAGCTTCATTTTGACTATAATTTTTTATATTTACAAAAATACCCTTGACCCGAGGCTAATTTATAATATTTAGAACTTTCAGGTCATTAACTGTACTTTTCCCTAAAGTTATTTTCTCTTTTCCCTGGGATGTTAGAGTCATTCTCAAGTGATAAAATTGTAAATATTCTTAATTCTTAGGGCCAAAATATAATTTTTTCAATTTTCTATTTAATCTGAAAAAATAACCTATTTGCCCTCATGACGTTTAACAGTATCTCTCCATTTTTCTCAATTTCTTTTGTATTTTACATGTCAAATTTTTCATTTTTGGGCTTTAAATGCATTATTCACATTTTGCTTCTAATTTGGAAAATGATCATTTTGCCCCTAAACCAGGTCAAAAATGTAATTATCCATTCTTTCGGGCACTTTCTTGTAATTTCACCCAAAGACCATTTTTTTTTATTATTTCCTTTTTTACTATTCACAATTACTTCAAATTGGTCTATCTCTTAACTTGGACCTCCCGAGAATGCAATACTTATACCATTGCGCTCAATTTGGAACGAGCTTTCATTCAAGTGGTATATTGCATATTTTCCGGGGTAAGTTCTGGAATTAATTTTTGCTAAGGACCTTATGGAAAATTAATTCCAATTAAGGAACAAACATAACTTCTTCTAAAAATTAAATGAGAAATTAATTCTTTCTAAAGTCTAATTATATATAGCATTTTCGTCTCACTTCGTTTCTCATTTTTTATTCATTTTATAGCATCCCATAAGGGAAACAAGAACCACAATCCAATCATTAGTGTCGCCTTTGACTGGGTCATATTAGTGAGCAAAAACCTTAGTGATGTTCTAGAATCAGTCATCACTAGTTGTTGGAAAGAAATCACTTATTGGGTGTACTTTATGATGATGAAAAGCCCATGGTTCTAGCCATGTATGTTGGGGGACAATCATGTCATTGTATTTGCATAGCATCTCATTTCATGTATATATATATGTTGTTTGGTCATGTGTAGTTGTCGTTCTCCTCAGTTACTAAAATTCTGCCTCACACCCTTCTGCGGTTAACATTTCAAGCAAAGACTCTTAACACTAGCCTAGAGAAGACTTAGGAGTCTTGGTTCTCCTCCATACAAAGGCATTTGAGTCCATTGCTGGTAGCTTTTCATAGTTGGTCTATGTAACATATTGTGCCAAGTAGTATGCCATAGTAGTTGCTGCTTATAACGGTTTTATACTTGGTATTTTGTATTGTTTGTGTTTCATGTACTCTATGGAATGGTTTAGGAACCTGTTGATGTTATAGGATGCATGATGGCCTTATTGGCATGATACGTTATGTCCTTGTAGACCCTAGTATGGATCATATTGTGGTTGTTTTGTGTGTATTATGTCATGTTAAGTTTGAAATTTGAATCGTGGTTTGTATATGTGTATATTAGGTTAAGTGGGTATCTAACCCACTGGTTGTCTTTGGGGGTTACAGGGAGTCAAATTCTATAGGAATGGTTTCCTTAGGATATAATTGTCCTAAATCCAATCTTGGAGATAAATGGGACTTAAGTCAAGTATTGGTTTTAGTGTTGGTGCTATGGTTTGAAAATGGGAGGCCTAAGTGCCATGTTTTAGTCCAAAATTGACCATTTCGGTCTCAAACATCCAAAAGCTACATACAGAGGTATTTGAAAGTGTAGTTGGTGTTTATAGCTAGGTTTAGAGTAGAATGACTTGTAGGAGTTGAAATCAGGTAATTGGAGATCGGAGTTGGATTTTATGCACATCGAAAGTTCATCCATGATATCTGCAAATTGCTTATATCATATTAGCATCCAAGGTCGTGGTGTAATACCCTACCTCCTGACACCTCCTGACTCGACCAAAAACTTTAAAACTCAACCAAACACAACCCCAACATCTCAAAACAACTTCAAAACAGCGGAAACGACCCTAAAAACGCCAAAAACTGGGCAAGGGTCGCAGTCACTACAGTACAGTCGCAGCTCTGGCCTCCCCTGTTTGCATACACTTCTGCCTCCTCTGGCGCAGCGGCCTGGACTCTGGAGCCACGGCGCCCCATGCTAATATTCCATATCAGCAACTCTTATACTCCGGGGCGAACTTTTGACACACATAACTTTATGGTCCAATCTCTGATTGACTTGAGTCATACTCCTATAAGTCAATCTAGTCTCAATCTAGCCATAGACACCACTTGCACCTTAATCTAACTCCGTATGGAGATTCTAGACTCTCGACACCGTTTTAGCCACTTATTGTCTTAAACTCACCACTAACCACCTCCAATTGCCACCAAAGGCAACTGGCCACTTAAAGACCATTCATACAGGTCCAAAACCCTCAAACCAACTTGACAAACGGCCTACAGGCCCCAAAACACACCAATCAAGCCTAAATACACCTTTCATCACACACAGCACATACATATAACACTCATCCATATAATCAATACATATATCCATTACAAAACCTTCTATCCTTCTTGGCACATAATATATTATCCAAAATTACAAATACTATATAGACTATTCCTAGGCACGTAGCTACTCTCACGTCTTCTCCAGACTAGTGCTAAAACCTTCACCTGAAAGGTTAGTCATGGGAGAGGGGTGTGAGATAATGTCTCAGTAACCAAGGACAACCACACACATATATATACTAACCCACACAATCATGAAATGCAATGCTAATAAGTGGTATGCATGTTCCCCCTCATACATGGCTAGAATCATGAGCTGTCGCCATCATAAGAGATTTTAATAGATGATTCCCTTCTAACAGTCAGTGAAGACTAATTCTGGGACATCACCAAGCTCACCTTACCCTAATGCAACCCAGTCAATGGTTACACTAGAGCTCGGACCGTGGCTCTCCTTCCCCTAGACCATCACGAATTAATGATGATTTAAGGAAGGTGCATTCCCAAATCCTATGCCACCTGGCTCTCCCAAAGAGAGGATTTAGTGACAGGAATATTTCATCATATCATATTGTCCTCTGCCGCCTGGTTCTCCCATGGAGAGGATTTAGTGACAAGGATCTTTATCATATCATCATCTCATATCACATTATCTCATCATCACCTCATCATCAACCTTTCACTATGCAATTATATAGTGATGATGTCAATGTCATGCCAACATGCTTTTACACACATATATATACATCATTATCATCACAATCATCATATGGGCATGCTAGCATGTAATAGTATGGGGATGCTACACATCACAATATAAATATACAATCATCATACATCAACTAGCAGTGCATACTACGATATATAGAAAAACCATACACATACACAATCAATATTGTGGTATGAAAAGGAAAATGCATATACGTATACATATATCAACATATAATCACATAAAACAAACACCCGGTTACCTTAAGCTGCCAATACCAAACACGTGAGTTTCACGAACTTCTCGAATTGTCTAACACGTTTGAACCCCTCTCGGTTAACCAAACAACCTTCATAATAACACAATTCTTCAATTAACATAACATACCATTAATCAAACATCATAATTCAACCACTTTAGTCTAACCCAAGGTTCCAACACCACTTTCATGCATCAAAAAGCTCCTAGAAACCATTCAAACATCACACAATTCCATACAACTCAAATTCCTCATACTCTCAACCAAGAACAACCTAGGGTTAAGCTCTAAATACATATAATCCCTTCAAAACTCACACCCAAGTAACAAGAACACCAAAACACACTTCCTTAACCTTATTTCCTCCATTTCAATCTATGGATTTCAGCCAAAACCGAAGATCCAACCTCAAAACCGAAAAACCCAAATTCCAACCAAAAAAAATGGAGATGGAGGAGTAGAGAACGCTTACCCACTTGAATCCAAGCTCTTGAGGTCCGAAAATCACTCCCAAATGCCAAAAAACACGAACCCTAGCTGAGCTCCATCGATTCTCCTCTGTTTCTTTCTTTCCCGATCGTTCGAAATGATCTGAGTTTAAACAAAATTCCCGATCCTCGCCGCGGCCTCAACACACCTCACTGCAGGTCCACCATGTTCAACTGAAACAACGCCATTGGAATGGTTCTTGCCGCAGCATGGAACTCTTCCAGACTCCATTTTCTCCGTCCTATTTCCTCCGGTCCTGAACACAATGTCAAGAAAGATATCATGAAAGGTGTTACACGTGGTGCCACACTATTTTATCTCTTCTCCCACTTCTTTTAGAATCATTTCGTGCCGTAGCGCACTATACTAGGCCATAACGCCACCCTCTATTTTGCCTTTTTTGTGCAGTTTCTATCTGGTCTTGCTGTGTGATTGGGTTTTGGTTCCAAAGGGTGTTACAAAGTATTAATTTTTTTTTACTATTTTTACTTTTCATTAATAAAAATAATGTGAACACCCCATTTTGTCCGAGTATTTTTATAAAATATGAAAAATTATTATTAAGTTAAAATTAAGAAAATTCTTTCTAAAAAAATATATATATACATATAAATAAATAAATAAATAATAAATAAAATCAAAGCCTTTAAAAAGAGAGAGCGAGAGAGAGAGAGAGAAGAAAAAGGCTTTGGGCCAAAATTCAGCCAAAATCAAAAAAATACAAAAAAAGAGCTTTGGGCCAAAATTAGGCCCGAAATCCAAAATTTTAAAAAATTAAAACCAAAAGCCTTTAGTAAAAAAAAGGGCTTTGGGCCAAAATTAGGCCCGAAATCAAAAAAAAAAGAGAGGAGGTGAGGGGAGGCCGCATTGGGCTGAATTTATTCAGCCCAAAGTGCCACGAGCCCAAGTGAGGGCTCGTGGAACAAACCCAAGGGCATAGCCCTAAGGTTTGCAGAAGGAGAACTTAGGGCTCGGTGGTGTTAGAGGAGCAGGGAGCCGCGACTGATTGAAAAGGGACAGAGAGCACGAGAAAAGTAGAGAGGGGGCAACTGAAGGAAATCTCAGAGAGGGAACCGCAGCTGAGGCAGGAAGATGAGAGACTGAGAGGGGAGTTCAAACCAGAGATGACGCTGGCCGTCAGAGACAGATGGGAGCAGAGGGAGCGGCCGAAGGTAAATCAGAGGGAGCCCTTAGGGC
Source organism: Adenanthera pavonina (assembly GCA_026686845.1). Lineage (NCBI taxonomy): Eukaryota > Viridiplantae > Streptophyta > Magnoliopsida > Fabales > Fabaceae > Adenanthera > Adenanthera pavonina. The sequence continues at coordinate 41,161,346 of JAIVEN010000001.1, read as the reverse complement.
TTGGCCGAAGGCAAACCAGAGGGGCTAGGGCTTGAATCCGTGAGGCAATGAGGCCAAGAATGGACCACGCGTTGAAGCAAGGCACGAGGAGAGGGACAACCACAATGGCCCTATACGTGTGTCAGAGAAGGAGTAAGCACAGGCTACGTTCCGGACTGCGGGGTGAGAGGCACAAATGAGAGAGAACTGCAGAGGGAAGAAGAGAGAGGACTGCAGAGGGAAGAAGAAAGAGACGGCCCGAAGGTGTAGAAATGACAAATTGCCCCCTCCACTACTCCGTACTCGGTACAGCAGAGTAGTGGGAAGGAGACAGCATTTGGCGAGCACGATTTAGCAAGAAACAGGACAGAAGGAGAGGGCACCTAAAATAGGACTGAAAAAGAAGCAGTCACGCGTTCCGTCTCGGGTGGAAGACCACTCGCGGGAACTCTATAAGAACCGAGAAGGAACCCAGTGGAGGAGGAATTTTCGGGGAGAGACAGAGAGAGAGTAGAGAAAGGAACACCAAAGGAAATCTTTAAGAGCAAGACAGAGGGGGCCGCGGGCGCAAGACAGAGGCAAGGAGGCAGAGGCAGGGGAAGACCGGAGCTTCAGAGGCCGAGAGCAAGAGTGGTGAAGAAGATCATCATTGGTAATTTTGTGAAATTCCAACACTGAGTTGGAGTTCTCTAGCACCTTTTTCTTTGCTGCCTCATCTTTTCCCCTGCCTTTCACTTGAAAGTTTGTTGATTGAAATTTCTATGTTCATGATAGAATTTCTCTAGTCCTCGGGAGTTTCTTTCTTTGTATGTAATTAGCATTGGACTGCATATGATAAGTTGTGCTTGTTGTGATAAAAAACCAATTTTCTGTTGACTCGGGATCATCATTCAAAGGTTGTTCTGTTTCTGGAATATAAATGCGGTTCTTGGCTGAATGTATGAATTAGATATTATGTCGAGTTGGCTTTTCCTTTTTGTCCAGATGAACGTAGGTTGCTTTTCGGGTTTACATTCTGTGTCACTTAAATGTTGTTTTCTCTTATCTCGTTCTGATGTCTTCTGAATAAAACTTGGGATATGAATATACGCTTTTAGTTTGGATCCTCTTTGAGTTCAGAATTTCCTCTATCTCACTCCGTTCTCTAGCATGTTAATATGGCATACAGTTTAATAGGTTCCTTCAATAGGTTTCTCTATTCAAGTGTGCTTCTGGTGTTTGCTATTCTAGAGCCAATGGAGTTTTCCAGTAAAGAGGGGAGGGGGCGTCACTTACCCTAATGATTTAGCCCATGGTTATATTTCAAGTTCAGGGCATCTGGTTCTGTCCATTCAAAATGACATTGTGTTCTATGTTTATGGGATACGCATGTGCAGGGTTTCAAATAGCAGTTGTTTTGAAAGTGGGTTAGGTTTCATTTGGCTTAGGGAGTTAGTTTGGAATTTTGGCTTCAAGCTGTTTGGGACGTTGTCCTGGGGCCAGAGAGGTTTTTTTTATCAAATGTTGGATCTGTCTGATAAGGATGCATGTGGTATACAAGCTGGTATGATATCTTGTCTATTACTTATTTTATGTTCAAATTTGGGTAGTAGGGGGGCAATCTTACTGTCTTTGAGATTGTCTTTGACTTGGTGGATGATTTTTGAATGGGATTAAAACACTGACAACGTTATAGGGCCAATTGATCATTGTGTTAAAAGACATAGGAGCTAAATTGTTAACATGGCAGTTTTTCTTTTTATGTGGTTAATATCATATACCCATCTTTAGCTTTCACTTGGCCTTTAGAGGAGTTGCATTTTCATACTATTGTTGTGCTTTTGTTAGTAAATAACATTTGTAGATGATGATGATTTTTTTATCTCATCCATTTCTTTATTCCATGAGTTAATTGCTTTTTCGCCCATAATTACTTGTTGATTTTATGAAATAATGTTAGAAATTAAAGGGGGAGATTATGTCCACCATGTGAGTATGGTTCCTCTCATATAGAAGTATACAAGTTAGGGAAGACTGTATTTAAATTTTTTTTTTTACTCGGATCAAAATAAAAAAAAATAAAAACAAAAAAACTACAAAAAAAAGAGAAGAAAAAAAAGAATGAGAGTTTTAGAGTTTGTCCCAAGGGACTTCAAATCCCCGTGAACTCATAAGGTGTCAGCTAAACATACCGTGAGCAAGGAGTTGCTATGGTAACAATATTGGCTATGTCTTGATTTATTTTATATAATTGGCCTTTTCTTTATAAAAATATATATATAATAATAATAAATAAATAAATAAATAAATAAATAAATGATATTTACTTTGAACTCTTTCCGTTTTGTTTTTGTGCTCCGAGTGCTAACACCGTGAGCATGCGAGCGCCAATTAGTAAATTATGAGTGACCAAATCACCATATATGCTGTTTGATTTTCATAATAAATTTTCCTTCTGGTATTTTCTACTCCGAGTGGTAACACCGGGGACATTTAAATATTAATCAGCAATTTGTGAGTGATGAAGTCACCACATATGTTGATTATTTCTTTTTAGAAATATACACAATAACGACATTTTGAATTTTTCTTAAGGCTTTTTTTATATGTGTTAAGAGAATTTTATCTATTTCTATTTTTCTCAAAATAATTCAGGCCAAAATTATTTATTTTTCTTCAATTTTATCCATTTTTCTTATTTATGCTTTTTTAGTGTCTTTTCATTTAAAAAGATAATAATAATAATAATAAAAATGATTGAAACAAAAAGTATTGATTTCCTTTGAACTTTTATCCTTTTATTTATTTGCCTCGAGTGGTAACACCAAGGGTATTTTAAATACAGATCAGTAACTTGTGAGTGATGAAGTCACCACATATGCTGATTATTTTTCTTCAAAATCTATGTAATAATCACATTTTTTGAATTCATTTTTTTATAAATAAATATGTGTGATTTTATTTATTTTAAAGAAGATAAAATATATATAATAATAATAATAAATTTTTACAAAAAAAATTATTATTTGTTTTCCTTTGAACCTTTTTATGCCTTTTGTCTCGAGTAACACTACCGTGGACATTTAAGTATCAATTGGTATAGTATGAATGATAAAGTCACCACATGAGCCAATTGGTTTTATTTTGTAAAAATAAAATTGTTTTCAAATATTTCCTTTTCAAATCAAAATAAAGTCTTCAAAATCACACATAATTTTAATCATATTTTCTAAATTGAGAAAAAACATATCTTCTCTTTTAGAAGTTGATTAAACCAAAAATAAATAAAAGAAAAGAGAAAATAATGGGAATTAATTTGTCTTTTACAAATTAAAATACACCAACCAATTCTAAAAATTGTTTTCTTTGTAGAAAGACAAATTATTTTCTATAAACCTCTCTTTTCAAAGAATATATATAATAAAAAAATACAAACCTAGTGACACGTATTTCTAGCCCAAACTATGTCGACTTTGATCCCTATCACAGGGTACGTAGGCCCCAGACTCTCATTTTGGGTCAAGTCCATTTTTGTAAATAAATAACATTTTTCTCTTAATTTATTTTTCCCAACTTTTCATACTTTCGTTTTATTCTTATTTTCAATCTTTTTTTTTCTTTCTTTTTCTAATTTTTACATTTATTTTTGCATGTGAATAATTAAAGAGCAATCAAAATAATTTTCAAAAGCCATAAAAATTGCATGATCAACTTAAGGTAACCGTTCTTAGGAAGGGGTGTTGTAGGGATGTCTAACACATTCCCCACTCACAATCGTACTCCCAAACCCAACTCTGATTCGCAGAGCATCCTTATCTTTTTTTTGTTTTTTACTCTATTTTCCTAAATTTCCCTCAAAATTTTGGTGGTGACTCCTTCCGAAATCGGCCCCACCTTATGGGCCGATTTCTCACTTTTTTTCTTTTATTCTTCACGCCATCCGCGTCGTATTTTCGGGTGTGACAAATAATGATAGGTAAAGCAAATGGTTTCCTTAAAAAATAAAATAAAATAAATAAAGGTATTTTAGTCAAATATTATTAAATTTTGTTATAATCTAAGTTAATTACTTCATTTCAAATTGCATGTTGCTTTGTAGTTTTGCACACAAATTAAGAAATGACGGAGGTCCAAAGACTAGAGCAATTACGAGTACCATGGATCAAAAGTCTTATGCATCCAACAATGAGAAGGAGCCCTTGTTGGCATTATGAAGAAGCCCGAGCCCAGGATTTGTCATATTACTTATATTTCAAATAATTGAGAAGTTACTTAGTTTCCAAGTACTAAGTAATGAGGACATTACTTAGTAACTAAGAAGCTAAAGACTATAAGCTAAGCTAAGTGGTGTAATAGATGAATGGATCTATCATAAGGCCATGTGTTATGAAGACTTAGTTTGGAAGGCCCGATGACAAGTAAGCCATTCAAGCATCTACAAGAGTTATTTGGAGCGTATGTCATCACATTAAAGGCTCACAAAGCTAACATACACATAACGAAATCCAATGAAGCCTTAATCATGCATATTTAAACCCAAATGTAAGCTCCACAAACCTAAGGAAAAGGAGTGACATGAATAGTGATTTAGGTTACTTATTAATTAGTTGATTTAATTTGTGTTTATATTGTTTTGTGTAGACTTTGATTAATAATAAGCCCACATTTGTTTAAGTCTTTAAGTCTTGTTTGTTGGGTTTTTAATTGTATTTATGACAATCCAAAATTAGTGTCTTAAGTCTATTATGACAACTTGATTCACAAATGGCTCATAAATTAGGAAGCTTTTGGATTGAAAGGCAGCACTTTTCAGTCCCCTCTTTAAAATTGATGTCCTTCCTCTCTATTCCTTTCCTAGTTAGTATATATCATCTAGTGTTTTCTAAGATATTCTCTCTAAATTAGCAGGTTAGAATATTCTAAAGAGTCAAAAGTTCTGAATAAGTGAGATTTTTACAATCTCTCGAAGATATAGTTTTTATGATCAAGTAATTTTCTATTTCCTTATTCTTTTAGGTCAAGTAAGTGCCTCTTCTCATTAATTAATAAGAAGAAATATGATGTACAGGGACCTAGTAAGCAAGTTTAACACCCGAAAGGCTTAATGATTTTTTTAAAAAGAAATGAAAAATTGGACATGAAAAATTTGTTAGTTAGGCTGACTTCCCAAGAGGGGGGTGAATTGGGAAGTTTGAAAATTTTCTGCACAAAGTGAAAATAATGAAGAAAGCAAGGTATGACAGAAAAACAGAGTATAAAGCAGTAAGATAAAAGAGTAGTGATAGAGAGAAGAAAAACTCTGATATTTATCCTGGTTCGGTCTCTCCTCTTGACCTACATCCAGTCCCCAAGACACCACTTGAGATTTTTCACTATTCAGCAAGAATTCAACAGGCTTCTTGCAAATGCCACAGTACAACGTCAGTGCTCTGTTTTCTAGAGCTCACTCAATCACTTTCTGCACTTTCACATAGTTCTTTACAATCCCTTGTGATATCTCCTCACAAGAAAATCTATCTTCCAGATGAAGATTAGATTATTTACAAAGATGAAACTCTCTTGAATAGAGTGCATAAGAAAGTTAAAGTACAAGTATTGAAGTAAAAGGGTAAAAGTCTTTGAGTAGAAAATTTGGCAGAATTTCAGTATATACGAAGTTTTATTCGTTACCCACAACTTCAAATGATGTTATATTTATAGATTTAGGTCTCAAATGTCCATTATAGACAAAATCTATCCGTTGGAGAAGTTATCCAATGGTTACTCTGAAAAACTATCCGTTAACCAACCACATTTAATGCTTCTGACATACTGAAATTCAAATTTTGGTTAGTCAACAGACGAATTTCGAAGGAACTGAAGGTTAGAGCTTCCAACGTTGAAATACTGAAATTCGTCTATTCATAAAGTGAAATTCGAATTTTGAAACTTAGAAATTGTTTCTATGTTGTGACATACGAATTTTCAAGAAGAAAGTTTTTCTGTTAAGTGTGAACAGTATTTTCAATTTGCTACTGTGCCCTCGAAATTCGAATTTTGGAACTCCAAAATTCCTCTGTCCGTAGCATGCTCAAGAAGTACAGTAGTTCATTTTCTTTCGAAATTTGAATTTTAAAAGAGTGAAGTTCATCTGTCAGAGAGACCTCTTTTCAGACTTACTTCAACATTCAAATTTGTAAACACTATCCTTCGTATGTCATCATATCATTTCAACAGACTCACAACTTTAACTTCTGAAATTTGAATTTTCATGTTCAAAGTTCGTTTGTTAGTGAGCAATCTTTGAAACTCAATATAATCTTGATTTCAGATGAACTTTAACATTGTTTCAGACGAATTTCTTCAGTTTTCATAAGTTTCATTTTGTCTAAAATTCGAATGTTTAAAACTCAAAGTTCGTCTGTTGCTCAACAGCTTCTTTCAGACACTTATGAAAATTCGAATTTTGAAAAATCAAAATTCGTCTGTCAGATAAGCATCTCTTCAGACTTATTCAGTTTTAGCTCGAAATTCGAATTTCCAAAACCAAAGTTCGAATTTCCAATATGACAGTTCAATGTAAACTCTTCAAAGTTCGTCTGTTGGTGGGTATTTTTTAAATATTTCATGATTTAACATAAAATCAAGTTTTTAAAACATCTTTTCATCAAGTCAAAGTCTTTTACCCATATTTAAACATAATTAATGATCCTACAACAAATCTTTCACAGATTACTCAGAACTTCTTCACTTGAAATATTTTGAGCTCCTTTGATATCTTTATTTCAAGCTCTTTGAATGTTGGTTTGGAATCATCAAAACTCTATATTCAACAAAATTAAAATATCTTTCCAAAATTTCCTTGTAAATTCCTAAAATGTAGTTATAAATTCCTTAAATTAAGTTGTAAATAATATATCCATTCATTTAAGAATAACTTATAAATGCATAAAAATAACCTACTTAAATCAAGTGAGGAATGATAACAATATTATAAAAAGTTAGTGAAAAAAATCAAGGCTCATATGAAAAGTTGTCCATTAGATCTTTGAACAATCAATTAATTATTTTTGGACTAGTTCACCTTTCATTGGTACACATAATGATAGGTAAAACTAGTGTTTGCTATAAAATAAAACACAATAAATAAAGATACTTAAGTCAAATAATAATAAAATTTTGTTACAATCTAAGTTACTACAAAATAAAACATAATAATAATTTTGTTACAATCTAAATTACATATTTGAAATAAAAATGTATTATCATCATTATCTGTATCGGAACAAAAAAAGATCAACATTATTCCACTTTGTATATCAAATCTAAGTGCAGCTTCCACAATCACATGAAATTCTTTGATCTGCAGTGGCAACTTATCTGGCGATCTAAGCGTGGCTGGATGAAGTTAAATACTGACGGAGCTGTCAACAGATTACGTCTTTGGCTTGGAGGCAATTCTGAATATCTCGGTTCGTGTTCAGATGAAGAGGCTGAGTTGTGTGCTACTCTCATCTTAATCTTTAATATATGTGAATTAATAATAAGAGTTAAAATAAATTAATTATTTTAAATTTTTTCAAAATTTCAATATTTTTTTAAAACTAATTTTATTGATTTTTTTCCTTTCTCTATGAATTAAATAGGAGTATTTTTTTATCATGCATAATAAAATTGTCTCGTATTCTAAAAAAATATTATATTTAGGATTAAAATAAATAACCATATATATATATTAAGGATAAAAAAGAGTATACTCGAAGGTTTAAAACTTTGTTGGAACCTTGGAGTTCAAAAGCATTAAATATTTTTCTAGTAGATTTGTCCCTCTTTATTTATGATTATGATGGACAGAGGAATTAAAAGAGACATACCTATTAACTAAGATGGGATTACAATTCAAAAAAGGTAATTTTGAAATTTTTGATAATTTTAATTAAAAAAAATTTCAAGAACTCTAGCTAATTTTACCAAAACTTCTTTAGTTATGGGAAAAACATGGGAGTATTTATTATTAAGACCAAAAAACATGCTGCCTTATTTATCTATTGGTGCCAACTTGAAAGATGTAAAGTCATTTTAAATCATACATATTAAGAATCATGGTTAAAATTAGTTGAGGTTTTATTTTTTTTTAAATTATCGTAACATTTCAAAGTTACCCTTAATTAAAGTAGTCAAAAGTAGCTCTTTGTTCTGAAATAAAAAGTCAAAACCCTACTTTTAATACAATAATATAACTAATCAATATTAATATTAATCAATCATCAACATAATCAATATAAAATATATACACACATACATATATATAATAATCCGCATAATATACTACGCATAATGTGATTCATTTCTCAATACATGTATTGGAGAATATAACACAATGTGGAAGGCTATATAAGCTATCATATGTATGTCATTCATAATATGATTACCATTTAACACAAATTAAAAATAAGTTAATATATAACTTCTTAAACCAATGCATTTGCAACAACTTCGCCATTATTCAAACCTCTTAGGCCTCTTTGAAATTAATGTCTGTATAATAATATGACTACACGAATAAACCCAACGTACAATGGCCATTTAACACAAATTGAAAAAAAGTTAACAAAATCGTAACACTATATCTGAAATATAAATATTACTTTTAATAATAAACTTACTGTTATATTATGAAATGCAATATTACAATCGCCACCATGCATACCAGCATGAAGCAGTAGCCGAACTCACTGCAATTTATTTTTGAAAATATATGTATATATATTTTATATCATATAATATATCTTACATGCATCCTCAATTTATTTGTTGAATCCACCACTTGACCCATATATGCAATGGACCAAGGTTGCAACCCCACTTCCTTACTCCAAACCTCCTCGATTACCATTTCCATCACCGCCACCTCCAGACCCACCACCACCGCTATTACCACTACTGCCGGATCCATACCCGCTGCCATAGCCATTGGATCCTCCTCCTCCGCCACCACCGCCTCCTCCCATGGAGCCAGAGCCAGAGCTAGAGCCAGAACCAGACCCAGACCCAGACCGACTACCATTATTCTTTCCACCTCCTCCTCCACCGCCGCCACCGCCTCCTCCCATGGAGCCAGAGCCAGAACCAGACCCAGACCCACTACCATTATTCTCTCCACCTCCTCCTCCACCACCACCACCGCCTCCTCCCTTGGAGCCAGAGCCAGAACCAGACCCAGATCCACTACCATTATTCTTTCCACCTCCTCCTCCACCTCCACCACCTCCTCCTCCTCCACCACTAGACCCAGATCCACAATGAGTACCATTCCCTTTTCCATCGTATCCGTCGTCACAGCCACCTGACCCATCACTGGACGTCCCAGTGCCACACGAGGACCCATCACAGGACGTCCCATTGCCGCACGATGATGACCCATCGCAGGACCCATTGCCTCCATAATAGACGCTGTTGGACGATGATATCGATGATTGTGGTCGGTGGGATGACCTAGCAGCAGTGGCCAAGTCTATAATCAGCACAGCAACGAACCCAAGCAATATGACTTTGGAGCTGCCCATCTCTTCGTACGTACGTACGTACACAGCCAAAAGCTCAAACTCAATTTGAGATATGAGATGAGAGGAACGATGACATGCATGGGATCCACGAGTCCGATATATATATATAGGAAACTTTACGTGAGACTTCTTTTTTTAAAAAAAAAAATTTAAATTATACATGTGTGTGTAGTTTTCTAAGAATTCGTCACAAACTGATGAATTCTTCAACTCAAATATCACAAGCAAATATTTTTTTTTTCTTGATCAAGTAATAATAACACAAAAGTAAGGTAAGGGCCTCTATAGTTAGTCATTGTGAAGCTAGATACTAGTGAGTGTGAAAAGTTAGATAATACAATATTGTAGTATCTTTCTTTTGATATTTCACCTACTGCTCTTCATCATCATAATATGAGATTGGTGATACGTGATGGTCATCTTCTTATCTCTCTATATCTATGTATATTTCTTTGCACATGCAATAAAGTTAGTTTCAGACTGATACTTCTCTTGTTACTTAATAGTAATTCTTTCCTGGTAGGCATGGAAATTTAATTAATAGATTAATAGATTGTCACGATTTTTTAATATACACGTTTAGGCGAAAAAAATGATTTTGATAGGTAGTTAATTAGACACGAATTAATCATTGGCAAATTTGGAGTTTGCATGGTGGATTGTTATTTATTTTAAAATGGTTTCTTTAAAAATGAAATTTTAACTTATGGCTGGTGAATAATATTGTCAAGTATTAAAAAAATTTTGTCTTTATATTATTATGGGAAATGATGAGGCCAATGATATTTTTTCGGAATTTGCCGATATGTTCAAAAACAAAAGTCACTGTACACTAACTTAATAGCTGCTTGCAATTTTCTTTTAAAAGTAATACGATCAGTTTTATAGAAAGATCAAAGATGAATATAAAATGTATGGGGCTTACAATGAAAGCAATATGACTGTATATGTCCATCTCTCTTTTAAATTAATGAAAATGTTGATTTTAAAAAAAAAAGTTGTATGCATATGGTATTATCTAAACAGTCAACACGTTTTCCCCATACAAAATCTCAAAAATGAATTACATTATTTATAATTTGTAACCAATACATATTATTATAAATTATATATATATTGAAATTTATAATTTTTACTCACATATTTGTTAAACAAGATTTTTCTCCCCACTCACACGGGGTGAATGCGTAGGGGGGACAGAGAAGTTGTTTTATTTAGTTTTAAAATATATTGAATTAAAAAAAATCGCATTACTAACTCTTTCTATCCCCAAAAAAATTGATATCAAATTATATTAATTAAAATTAATATAGATTTAAGAATTGAAAAAGATAGAATTTGGAAAAAAAAGAAAGAAAGAAAACATGCAGGGCCCTACTTAAAAAATGGGAAAAGATGGACTCCACCTACAAAAAAAAAATAAATGAGAAAAAAATGGAATCTAATTAAATAAAAAAACAGAAGAGCACGGAACCCAAAAGAATATAGTCGCACTATTTAGCTAATGTATGATAGGGTTCCACCCTACTTTTAATTATATATTGATCTATTGTGCACATGCACACATGTTAAAACTAACTAAATTGTACCAACTTAAGTTGTGGCATAAGTGATATAAACTATTGTTCACTTAAACAAGTGGTTAGAAGTTGATTCCCGTCTTCATATATATATGTGTGTATGGATGAAAGCTAGTTAAAAAAAAAGATCTAATTTATCCTCTTAGTACGCCTAATCTTTGCTATTGATTGGAAATACTCCTAGTCACCCAAAAAAAACTACTAAATTGTTGGCTAAAAAAACTAAAGTCAACAATCTAGTACACTAAAATATCATTTAACAATAAATAATTTTATTGTGTCCAACGAATTTTTTAAAATTAAAATTTTATTGGTAGATATTAATTAATCACTAATAAATAAAAATATATTAACCATTGAAATCTATTAATTAACTCCAAAATAAGCTAATTACTGTGTAAAGTATACTTTCTTTTTCCACCTAGCTAATTTCGAAGTCCCTTGCGAAAAGACTCATCATCAACTTTCCCCCAATTTTGGAATCCCATAGAAATCTTATTGGGCCAACTTTCAAGGCCCATTTGATATATTGGAAAGGTTTTTTATAGAACAATAATAGGAAAATGAATGGAAATGGAAAAAGGGGAAGAAATAGAAATGAGTATTGAGTATGCTTGGCATGTCAAAAAAGAGTTAATGGAATTTATCAACGAGTGTGTAGCTCAGGCGGTTAGAAATTGTACTAAATTAGTGGTTTCAAGTTTAAACCTTAGATATACAGTTATATTAAATACTTGTTGGAAAAACTTTATTACCATTTTGGTTCTACCTTACCTAATTTAAATTAATTAGAGTTCAAGGTAACTACTAGATATTTGGTAGTTCAATCAAAGAAGACAAATGAATTCTTGTTATGATTTTTTGTTTGGTATATGTATTTGAATAATGGAATGGAAGATTTTATATGTAAGTTAGATTTAGTGATGTGAACCATCTAGGAGCAATGCCTTAAAAACCCAGAAAATCAAGTTGGCTACAAAGTATAAGCACGAACCAAAATATGAGGTAAATCAAAAACTCCGAAATCCAATATAATATGGGAATTCTAAGAATTCCCAAGGGGAATGCTACAAGAAAGAGATTAATTTTCTTGATAAGTTAATATATATTTTAAGAAGAACTCAAAGAACTAGTGACTCTCAATAATTAAATAAACTCTAAATCATATGAGAGAATGAAGGCTTTATTACCATTTTGGTTTTACCTCTGATTCAAATTAATTAGAGTCCAATGTAATTGCTAGATATTTGGTGGTTTAATCAAAGAAAACAAATGGATTCTTGTTATGATTTTTGTTTGGTATATATATTTGAATAATGGAATGGAAGATTTTATATGTAAGTTAGATTTGGTGATGTGGACCCTCTAGGAGCAATGCTATAGAAACCCAGAAAGTCAAGTTGGCCGCAAAGTGGAAACACGAAGTTAAAGAGAAAGTTGATCAAAAACTCTGAAACTTAATAGAATATGAGAATTCTAAGAATTTCAGAGGGAAACATTACAAAAGAGAAATCAATGATAAATCAATATGTATTCTAAGAAGAACACAAAGAACTAGTGACTCTCATTAATTGAATAAACTCTAAATAATATTAATTTATCTCAATTGTGTATACCAAAAAGGCTCATAAATAGGTAAATAGATATCATAAAGTAATTAGAAATACTTAGGATTCAAATAATCTTAATATATCTAGTAAATCCTAAAAAGATAACTAATTGTCTAAAAGCCTAAAAATAAAAATGAAAATACTAAAAAAATAATAAAACTAATATCATAATCATAATATTATTAGATATTCCTTAAAGATAAGGTTTATCTAATGGAATTTAAATTAAACTAATCAAAATATAAGATTTGGCTAGATAGAATACAAGCTAGAGGCCAACAAATTCTTATTCTAATCTAGATTTGAATCAAATTAAATTATATAAAATCAAAACAAATTGAAACAAAAAGATAATTGTAAATTAATCTAAATAAGGCTTGGAACTTGAACTTCTCTCTCCATTTGGGTTTCAAAAACATTAATCTTCTTTGGAATACACAAGAACATCACTATCTTGTATGGCTCATCCAGCATGTATTTGGGCTTGAACAAGTATAATTAAGGCCTTGTTTGACTCCTTCAAATACATATTAGCACCTTGAGCCTTGAGTGTTATGAAATATACTACAAAAGATACTTCTAATATGTTAAATGGTCCTCTTAACAATGGACTTCCCAAAATAAAGTTCAACTATGAGTTAGATCATATAATGTGTTAATTAATCCCTCCAGGTTCAAATCATCTGGAACGACTAGGAAGGATAGATCACAACAAGGGAAGACATCAACAACGTGGGGCTTCGAACTCGAACTTGAACAAAAATGGCACGGTAGTGTGAAGATCAAACCAAATCTATAGTTGTAAAGGTCCTAGCAATGGATAAAGGAGGGTGATGAGGTTGGAGGCAGGAGCTCGAACAATAACTGAAGCTATTTGCTATAAAGGTTTGGTGGTAGAGACGTTGTGGAGTAGTTAGGGTCAAATCTAAATTAGGTTTTTTTTTATATATTTAAGTATAACACCTTATTCCTAAACACCTCCTGACTTGACCAAAAACTTTAAAAACCAACCAAAGATAGCCCAAACATCTCATATTTACTTTTCAAAACATCATAGTAGCAAAAAACGCCATAAAACACCTCGAGAAACACCAGAACAACAGAAATAGTGTGTAGGGCCACAGCCGCTACAATACGGTCACAGCCACTACAGTACTGTCATAGCTCTGGTGCTCTCGGATTCACTAGCGCCACGGCCTAGCCCTAGCACTGCGGTGCCCCCTGCTGGTTTTATACCAACAACTTCCTAAAGTCTCAAGGTGAACTTCCGACGCGCATAACTTTATGCTTCCTCCGATTGACATGATTCCAACTCCTACAAATCAATATTGTCTCAATCTAACCATGGATACCAATTTCACCTTAATTCATCTTCGAATAGAGATTTTAAACACCTGACATCATTTTGACCACTTTTTGACCAAAACTCACCATTTACAACTTCCAATTGCCACCCAAGGCAAATGGGCACTTAGGGACCATTCACACAGGTCCTAATTGACTTAACCAACTTGTCCAAAAAGGTTTTATCTCAAAGGAACTACTTCTCTGAGATTTGACCCCTTGAACCCCAAATTGACATAGTGGGCTATAAGCTCAAAACTCACATACTTGGCCCAAAACTCCCTTTGGGCTCATATGCACTACCATGTTGTCTCAACAACACTTCGCACCATACATGCATCACAAAACATCATACTCATCACATCCAACACCATTCTACATCAATATCATTACAATCATTCCAATTCTCATGTCAGTTATAAACACTATCCTACTTAGCATAACATACATAGACATTACACACACACACTACATAGACTTAGTTTTCCCACATCCGGTATGCTACTCCCTTGCCTTCTCTAGACTAGTACTAGAACATTCACCAAAAATGTTAGTTCATGGGAAAGGGGTGTGAGACAAAGTCTCAATAATCGAGGACAACCACACACATATATATACATAACTCATACAATCTCATGAATGCAATATGAAATGGAATGCATATTTCCCTCATACACAGCTAAAATCACGATCTATCATCATAACAGGACATTTCATATAGGTGATTCCCTTCCCACAATCAGTGAAGACTAATTCCGGGGCATCACCAAGCTCACCTCCAATTAGTGTACCCAGTCAAAGGTAACACTAATGTTCGAATAGTGATCCTCCTTCCCCTTTGCCACCACGAATTGGTAGCAATTTAAGGAAGGTGTAGTCCATTGCGTGCCTTTCCTCCTGGCCATAAAAGGTGATTTAATCGCAGGGATCCCATCCTTATCCTTCCTTATCATATATCATATCATATCATCATATATCATATCATCATCACCACCCAATCACCATATACCTCACAATGTTATGTGGTGATGCTCATATCATATCATCATATAATCATCATCATTATATTTCACAATGTCATACGTGCATCATGTAATGTCACATTATCATCATCATCTCTAATTATCGTCATAATCATCATACACTATGTGTCTAACCGTGTCCATACTGCGATATATAGACAACCCATACACACACACATATTAATATCGTGATATGAATGGAAACATGTATATACACACATATATATATCACAACATATAATACAAACACCCGGTTACCTCAGGTTGTCAATTTCCATACACACGTTGTGACATCCGGGCGCTGACGAGGGCGGGGAGTGATCGTTGGTGCAAGAAAAGTAGGGGTCAGATAAAGTCATGAGGATAAAGTAATGAAGCACCGACAAGGAAAGGCTCCTGGCAGGCTTCTAGGCGGGAGGGGCACATGAATGAATCGAATACATACCAGAACGAGAGGGATCCAGAGACTGTATAGGTATGGGACTATACGGTTCAGGATAGCTTAAAAGAATTGATAGGTACTACCTATATCAACAAGGTGCACTTATCTTTTCGGTAGCCTATCCCTTAAGAACTCCTCAGTTAAGCGTGCTTGACCTGGAGCAATTATGGGATGGGTGACCTCCTGGGAAGGAGGTGTGTGAGTGAGGACAAAGCACACCGAAAGGGGCTGTGTTGGTTTGTGGGGACAGTCATCAATTCCAAAAAGCGGCTGGACGTTACAGTTGGTATCAGAGCCTAGCCTCTCTCAGTACGGTATGGTTCGGGGACGAACCAAGCGGAAGCTGGTGGGTATGTGACATCCGGGCGCTGACGAGGGCGGGGAGTGATCGTTGGTGCAAGAAAAGTAGGGGTCAGATAAAGTCATGAGGATAAAGTAATGAAGCACCGACAAGGAAAG
The DNA here is from genome assembly GCA_026686845.1 of Adenanthera pavonina. Taxonomy (NCBI): domain Eukaryota; kingdom Viridiplantae; phylum Streptophyta; class Magnoliopsida; order Fabales; family Fabaceae; genus Adenanthera; species Adenanthera pavonina. The sequence continues at coordinate 41,145,386 of JAIVEN010000001.1, read as the reverse complement.
GCTCCTGGCAGGCTTCTAGGCGGGAGGGGCACATGAATGAATCGAATACATACCAGAACAAGAGGGATCCAGAGACTGTATAGGTATGGGACTATACGGTTCAGGATAGCTTAAAAGAATTGATAGGTACTACCTATATCAACAAGGTGCACCTACCTTTTCGGTAGCCTATCCCTTAAGAACTCCTCAGTTAAGCGTGCTTGACCTGGAGCAATTATGGGATGGGTGACCTCCTGGGAAGGAGGTGTGTGAGTGAGGACAAAGCATACCGAAAGGGGCTGTGTTGGTTTGTGGGGACAGCCATCAATCCCAAAAAGCGGCTGGACGTTACACACGTGATTCCACAAGCTTCTTAGGTTGTCCAACATGACTCATAGCCCTTTCGGTCAACCAAATACCTCTACAATACCATAATACCTCAATTAATATAATATACCACTTAACCAAAAACCATAATTCAACCATATAGACCTAACCCAAGGTTCTAACATCATTTCCATGCCTCAATAAACTTCATATAACCATTCAAACTCTAACCAACCACATACATTTCGGATTCCATACTTCCTCTAACAATTTCAACTTAGGGTTAAGCTTAAATTATGCATACTCCTTCTAATACTCATACTCAAGCATCAAAAACACCAAATCACACTCCATTAATCTCATTTCATCCATTTTAATCAGTGGATTTTGGCCAAAACCAAAAATCCCAATATATACCTAAGAAATCCCAACCAAAAACCGAAGAAAAGGGAGAGAGAGGAGTATAGATCACTTGCCAACAAAAATCCAAGCTCCCAGAGGCCAAAAAACACTCCTAAGGGTCAGATCTTCAAACCCTAGCACCGCTATCTCAATCTCTCTTCCGTTTCTTTCTCTTCTGTTCGATCAAAATAATTCTGATTTAAACGATTCTGAGGCATGGTGCTGCAACAGGGGGTTAGTTCGCTGTGGCGCAAGTGCTCTCGGCCCAAAAAATATCCCAAAATTTACAGTTTGCTCGCTATGGCAGCTCTACTTCTTGCCACGACGTGGAGCTCTTTCTGCCTTCACTTGAACCTTTCCTCCATCTTGATCCTCCAGTTCTGCATACAACGCCAAATACACTTAATTAGCTAAGGACCAAGTTAGAGACAATATAATGAGAGTTGTTACATTAAGCACCGGGCTAGAATAAACCATGTAGACTAAAAGGGTAGCTTGGAACCCAGTCTAACCTAGTCGTCTAACCCCATCTAGTTAGCCCAAATATTCATTAGGTTTGTTTTTTTAAAATTATTTAGGATCAGATTAGACCAGACCAAATCTGTTTTACCAGATTCTGGGTTTGTTTGAACAATTCTAATTTGATCAAATTTTTGCTTTCCTGGAAATAAAATCCCTTATCCAAAACAGGCTCTAAGGATTCCCTCTTTTCCTAGTAAGGGTGGGTATGGGCCGATTCAGATTGAGTTCTGAACCTGGCCTATGAACCAGCCCGTGAAGATACTAACATAATTAAAACAAGAGTTTAAAATTAAAGGAAAGATAGTCCCATTTCATTTTCTTTTTTTTTTTCATCATAAAAATGATTCCTTTTAATTAATCTAAACTTTTCACGTAATAAGGATGTTTCGGATTTATTTTTATTAAAAATAAAAAATTATTCTGAATAAATTTATAATATTTAAATTAATTTTTTTCTATTATTTAAATTAATTAAACGTTTACATAAGTTTTCTATCACAGCGAATTCTTTTTTGTTTCTTTACATCACAGTGGATTTATACCCAAAAGACGGAATAATCATACTTTCTATGGACTATGAAAATGGGTGAACAGTGTGAAGGGTCATTTTTGCAGATTTTGTGTAAAATTGTATTTTTTTAATGAAAAAAAATGCTTAGTTTTGGATAATATCCATCCGTATTATTTTAGATTTGAGCATCATCGAATCCCAGATATAAAATAGCTCTCTTAGTGTAGTTTTTTTTATCCACAAGCTCAAACTCGAACTTAAGAAGAAGTAAGTTCCTTTCACTCAACCTAGATACTACTAGTAAAAAGGTTTTATTTTAATGAGAAATTAACTTATTTTAGATAGCATATTTAATATTTCAGTTATTAATCAATAGCAAATATTTGTTCCAAAAAAATTTAAGAATTCATTACTCGCACTAACGTTTTGGTTGTTACTTATTTGTCGCTACAAATATAAAGTAACATGTAAAATATTGTATATCTTTAGTCATTTCTGATTATCCTTTACGTTTCATGGTCATGCCATGCATTGATAAATGCAACGTTAGACCTCTTATCACTTTTCCAACATTATATAAAGAAGCAAGTTAACAGGGACGGAATCAGAAAAAATTGTAAGGGAGAGAAAGTTATAAATATTAAAAAAAATATTACTTTAAATATTTTAAAAATAAAAATAAATTATAGTTAAAAAATAAAATATAATGATATCAAAATAAATGCTCATATGTCTTGATATAAATATAATATATATATATATATATATAGATATAACACAGATGATAAATATTACTAGATAGTTAAAGTATATTTATTGGTTTTTAATTGAATAAAAACAACAAAATTAACTGAAAGTTAATTTGTTTATTCATTATCAAATTATGTTTATATAATAACTAGAGACTAGAGAGTATGATTAAAGAAAAAAGAAAAAGGAATTTTTGAAAAGGTACAGAATGAGAGAGTGGAAAGTATATTATTAGTCATTCTCAAAAAGTTACATGAAAAAATAATTTTCTTGATATCTTTAATATTTATTATTATATTTTTTATTTTATAAAATTTTTATCATAAATATAAAAAATAAGTATGATTTCGATTAAAAGTGTCTTTAAGACTTCAAGACATTAATGGCAACAATGTTTTTTTGGAAGAGGGTGCCAAACACAATAGGTTTTTTTTTGGGTGATATTAATAACATAGTTAATAATTAATAACATATAAATAAATATATAGTATATTATCTCCAACGAAAAAGATATTGTTCATAATACTAACATTTATCGTTAACATTTTATTAAGTACAATATGCAAATCACCCTCACTACTTACCATGCACACTTGCATTAACCTAGAGGTGAACTCATCAATTTATTTTGACCACGGATATAATAAACTACATGCATCATTTTATTACTGGAATTTTTCACTAGACCCATATATTAGACCAGACCGGTTCGACCCAAGGCGGTTCAAGCTCCCTCCTACTCAGAACCTCCTTTACTATCTTTCTTACTATAGACTTTTTTATTACCACCTTCATCACCACTTCCATTATTAGTGCTGTAAACTCTGGATCGAGACTTGTCGTCTCTTCCACCGCCGCCTCCACCGCCGCCACCTCCTCCTTCTCCGTTTTGGCCATCGTATCCATAACCACCATCTTCATCACCATCCCCTCCTCCCCCTCCTCCCCCACCTCCTCCACCTCCACCGCCGCCGCCGCCGCCTCCACCCCCGCCACCACCACCACCTCCTCCTCCTCCTCCTCCTCCTCCTCCACTTACTCTGCCATATCCTTCTTTTTCACAACCATGCGATTTCTTTTCTTTTCGCGATAGAGCAACGAATGCGAAGTCGAGAATCAGCAAAGCAGTGAACAGAAACCCTAGGACCTTGGATCTGGCCATCTCCAAAAGCTCAAAAGTGGGATGTGAGGAACGAAGAAGATGAGTTCCATATATATATAGGAGTGAGTATTTGTCTTGAGCTTCTTACACATGATTATTTCATGTAAAAAATTTTCGAAGTAATCAATGGTAATAGTATACGACCCTGTCGTTTCAATTATTTCTCTTTGTCGTATTTGTGATAATCACAGATAAGTGAGGTAATTAAGAGCCTCTATAGGTAGGCATTGTAAAGCTAAGTGTCGAGTGGGGAAGAAAAGTTGGATTATATGGTATTTTTAGAAGCTTCATTTTGATATGTCACCAACTGCTCATGATAACTTATGAGAACGTGTGTGCAAGCAATATTACCTTGAAAAAGTACGTAAAATTAAAACCACTATGAATATTTCTTTAAAATATTTTTAAAATAAATGTTTCTTTAATTTTTCAAAAAATCCTTTTTATTTTATTTAAAGATCTTAATTCAAATGTGACATTAATTTTTTTTTCATAATTGATGTGATAACTTATGATTATGAAAAAAAAAACCTCAAACTTTGCGCTGAATATCCGTAAAAATGGACCAAAAAATATATTTTTTGAAATATAAAAATTAGGAAGCATGCTTTCGGATTTTAACTTTGGATCGTTCGACCAATATTCTTTGTAAATATATTTAATAAGTTTTATCACTTGCTTCATTTCTCTTTTCAATTTGCTTATAACAACAAGAATTAAAGAGACTTCTTTTTTTATTTTTTATATCAATATATCTGGATGTAGCAATTTCTCTTGTTATAGACTGATGATTCTTTCTTTGGTTCTACTTGGCTTATTGTTAATTATAAGTAATCTATTTTCTGGTAGCTATAAATAAAAATGTAATTAATAGATCAATATTGTCATAATTTCAAATCTAGACGTCTATGGCCTTTTTTGCCCTTAAAAAAATGTCCCTATCAATGTTACGTTTTGTACTGGTGGTAGCTTTAAATATACACGGCTATTTAATATGATGTGATCTCCAAACGGATGTAACAATTACTGATAGAGGAGATAAGTAAATATTATAAATATTCAATAATAATGTACTCATTTTATACCAACGAGTGCATAACTCACCTTATTATATTAATTTAACTAATAATTTTAAGTTTGAGTCAAATCAATCCGGATTAATTAAAATCTCAAGTAATCATTGGATATTGGGTAATTTACTAAAAAATACTCATTTTATTATATTAACATAATCATAATTAATTTATATTAGAGTTGAGAATAAGGGCTAGGTTTAATGGGTCAGCCCATTAGAGCCCATAAAAAATATAGGGATGGGTTGGAAAAAATGGTAGCTTAAATTGAAAGCAAACTTTTTGGCCTAACCCACTTGATCCTCCAAAAACACTTGGCTAGCCCTTGTTAGCCATGAGTCAAGTCGTTATTTTATAATTAAAATAAAAATCATGTTGTTGTTGTTATTATTATTATGATGGAGACGATACGTGAATTTGAGCATTTGAATTGTCATTATGACAATTTAGTTAAAATAACCAAATTTTGAGTTGTGATTAAATGATGGATATATGATTATTTATGTTTGAAGTGTGCATTGTGGAGTCTCCTTGTGACAATTTATATATGTGTTTGTGTTACAATTTAATCATAGATATGGATATGATATGGTAAGTCATTAAAAAACATTGGAAAAGTAGTTTGGCTCATTTGGGCCATAAGTCCATCAAAGAAGGCTTGAGTTGAGAAAATATCAACACACAGAAAGTAGGCTGGTCTAGCCCAACCAACTTTGTTGTGGCTCATGGTAGGCTGGCCCATATGAATTGAGCTAACTCACATTTCTAAATATAATTTTGTTATGAATTATGAACCTAAACATCATCTTTCATAGTCATCACATATTATTATTATTATTAAATATTAAATATTATTCATTTGTTTTAGTAGACTTGTTATTATATTTATCTTTATCAATTACAAAAATAAACTAATTCTTTAGTGGTTATTATAATCATTATATGAGTTAATGTTTTTCGAAAATTATTTAATAATATATTATTCTATATCATGACTCTAATTACTAATTACTAAATATGTTAATATTTTAAGCAAATAAGCATGAAGCATCTCACAAACAAAATATTGTCATGTAGCTAATGATTATCGTGTCATAATTAAGATACATAGCATTCATAGGTTTAGAGTATCATATCATCAGTTTTGGTTAAAAAAAAAAAAAAGAGAGTATCACATCATCGCTGGCAATGATATTTTTATTGTCTAAATTATTTTGTTGGCTTTTGAAATAAAAGCAATCGGATTTGAAAAAAAATGTGGAAAATAAAAATTTTACCTCTGTGAATCATTGTCTTAATCCTTACATTGTACCCTTAAATTTAAGGTTGTTTTCAAAACGATACCAAGAGATGGGACATGTTTGACAGCTATTTCTGGGACATGACAGTTATTTCCAAAACAATTTTTTTTATTTTTCAAAATAAAAAAGTAAAGAAACTTGGTAAATCTATTTTTTATAAAATGTTATGAAAAATAGAAAAATAAAATAACAATAACTCAACATCTTTAAGGTGTTTTGTAGTTTTTATTCTGAAAAATATAAAAAAGGTAAAAAATATCCACCTCATTAATAATAAAATTATAAATTTTGAATAATTCATCTTACACTTATTAGTTATGGTTTTGAGAATAATTATTTAAATAATTTTTTTATTTTTTTATTTTCAAAACTTGTTCTCGAAAACAGTTTTACATAACTATTTTAAAAATAATAAAACAGAAAACACTATTAAATAGATGCTTAATGTTCATAACCGTTAAATTTATGAACCGTATTTTGAATTGGTAATTGATTTCTATAAAAACACATTTAATAATAATACACTAACAACCCCTGACTCGTCATTATAAAATTTGACTCAGTATAATATATGGTCAATTTTTGACTAACAATCTTTTTTTTTTAGGTAGATAAGAATCATTATTTAGAGGACATATATATATATGTACACAAATTATATCTTTTGTGAAGGGATTATATTGAGATTCAACTTTTATATATGTTGGTTATCAAATATTACAATTGAATTTTCTTTGACTCTCTCGAAGCTCTTTCTTATTGTTAAATGGGAGTGCAACAACCAACATCTACATTTTGATACTGTGATAGTGAACGAGATCAAAAATTATTTTAATCCATAAATTACTTATGCAAAGAAACCATCAGATATGCAAATTGGCTCACGAGAGAAGCCCATAATATTTCATGTTGACTACATTATTCTCTAAGAACCCCCTAGTGGCTGTGTGGATATTCTTGATCGTAAATGTAATCATTAGCTTATGATCTTATTTGGTATAGTTTGTCATAGCCTCTTTATTTAAAAAAACAAAATACATGGGTGTAAATAATTTTTTAATGATACTATAACAAATTTGTAATCTAATTGGAAATCATATAATTGCTTTAAAAAAATCATACAATCGTATTAAATAATCATATATATATATATATATATCATATTTTGATCCAAAAAAAAAAACTATAGAGCTCACTAGGATCACTACAAGACCCAGAAGATGCCACTACCACTATATCTTTTTGAAAATGGAATAAGGACTAAGATCTTGAAGTACATAATTCACTGATTTATCGCACAAACAATTTAAGGAGAAGTGAGTCAAATGAGTTTCGAAGACACCCATTTGATACATTTCAATTAAACTACCTACAAGAACAAAACATCAGATGAGTTTCTAAGACATTTTTAGGGACCACCCACTTTTAAAAAGCTTGTGGAATATCTTCAAAGATGAAAAAAGGATCATTACAGCCACCAAAAATGCAGGACCGAATGGCCTCAATTCTTCCACATGTAACTAGAAGCTATAACTTGAGTGGCGTTTAAGAATAACAGAATACACAAAATCCTGGGAATACAAGATCAACCAAACCAAGCAATGTTCTTGAGTAGCAAGTTCAGCCAAGGCAGAACAACAATTTAGGTCAAACAAGATTGAGGAGGTGGGGTATTCTCACAAGTGAATACTCTATTCCTAAATCATTACCAAGTAGCAAGAATTCTCAAATCCTATCTCAAGCCAGGAAATGAAGTAAGAGTAAGATGGCACATGACATAAGCAATTGTTGACTTACAATATGTAACAAAAAGAATATGCTTCTAATTACTACACATGGTCAAAAGCAACACTAGGCCCTCCCAATCGATTATCCAGCACTGTTTTCTTTTCCTAAAGGACTACCCTCAAATTAACAACAAAATCCTCCCCCCTGTCAAACTACAATATTCAGATCTCAATTTATCATGTATATAGTTTATGTGAATGAACCCTAAGAAAACAGCAAATGTATAAGCAATTAGCAAGCAGGTTCACTAAAAGTGTACTTGCCAACTACTCCATGGCCCTCTCAGCGGCATAAGCAACTTTCTGCATTATCATAGCTTCAGCTGTGCGTATGGCCCTCTGGGATCCTGTTATGGTAACTTTCCTGCAAAAGAAGGACGAAGAAAAAGAGCGTCAAAAAGTCTATGGAAATTCACCCCAAAAAAAAATAGAAAAGGGCCTGGGTCATCCGATCAATAACAAAAAACTTTTCCCATATTGAGAGTATGAAGATGCAAAATCTTGAGAAAGCAAGCTCCTTTTTATACCTATCAGTTGTTCCAGACATAAAATCACCTCTATCAGATATCTTTATCCTTGCCCCACTAATCTGAAAAGCCAATATAGTTTAATTCAGTGTGTTTGTGTTAGCAATCATATTAACGGAGCAAGACTATCAGTCATTGGAAAACCTGACTAATTTCGATTATGTTCCTTCCCCCACGACCAACAACCAACCCTATATGCTCATCTGCAACACCAATTGTCAGTGAGTTATTCCGCTCCTCCTGGAAGACAACGCAAGAGCATCTATCAATTGAAAGAAACAAAGCAAGCCGCCATTTTATTAAATATAAGGATTTAAAGAGGTTAGATGCATTCATTCAATATTGGCAAATAATTTCATGAGCGCATATTTGATCTCTCATCATAAAGAATAAAAAATTTACGAGATAAACAACATCAAGAGAAGAATGAGATACATAAAAAACCAAGTAAATTTAGTAAACAACCCCCTAAGTAAGAAACTCAATTACTTCATTTACTTTGCAAATGGAATTCCAGGTTCTTTTAAAAAACTATCACCAAGTGAAATAACATTTCTAAATATTTTTCACCTAAAAAAATTCTAAATATTTGTAACTAGTATAATTTTACACGGGTACATATTCAATCAAACCAACCAGGTGCTTATCAAAGTTTAATGATGTCATTCCATTGACCAGTTCAGCTTATTGGACAGTCAATCAATCCTAAACGGACAAGGATAGTCTTTCTTCTTCTGAATTTGGTCAAAATCCATCTCAGCAAGATTCAGAGTATCAGTTAGATCTACAGATGCCAGACAGTGTTTTCAGTTATTATGTCCAACACAATTTATCCAGCTTGAAGTAGAATCCAAGTTTGTCTATTCATCTTACATGATTGATAGATCCAAATAAGCTCAATCGACAAGACATTTTAGTTCATACGTTTCGTTCATAATATTCCAGAGTCAACAAACAACATTCTGCTAAGAACCTTCATATTTCCAAATGTATTATGCAAATTTTTCCCAGGTTCGATGCCCTAGAAATTCCTACTTCTCATGCTAAGCTTATTTCCTCGAAGTCAACCATATTCCAAAACATTAGTAGATACTTATTTATGTATATATATATATATATATATTTTTTTTTTCTGACCAACAGTAGATATTTATATTAACAATAAGCAACGAGAGACATGTTGATGATGACTTACATGGTAAGGGATGCTTAGTCCCACATTGAGTAGTATTAGATGTTCTATAAAATATTTAAGTAGGTTGGTTCTCCCACCTCAATAACTAGCTTTCAAGGAAAGGGTCCCCACCCTATTTAAGTAACCATCAATTGGCATCAAAACTGGTGGTCAATGATTTCAAAGAGGGCTACCAACATTAGTGAGTTAGTTCCCCCACCTTTAGAGCTACCTTTTGGAGGAGGGTTCTCAATTCCACTTGAGTAACCATCACATATATTTTTGCCCAAAATGCAAAGAGGCAATCCATTTGACAAACTAGCTACTGCAATTCAGCATGATGTGAAAGTTCCATTAAACATCAAAAGAGCTTACCTTATAGTCACACAGGTAAAACTACAATGACCTAAAATAGCCTACTATCCTACTAATGACTGTGATTTATAACAGGGTATTCATTTAATGTCAAATGACTTCACATTCCATCATCATTTGATATATGCTCGCTCTTTCATTTTGAGAGCACAATAAAATGGCGCCATCCAAGATTACATAGCTCAAAGGAGTGATAAGTGGAAGAAAGAAAACTAATTTCACGAAAGCAAGAGCAAGACTAAGGATCCAAGGCTGAACTTTCTATGCGTGCATCATGACTCCAATATGAGAAATTTAATGGCTTTCTCTGTTCAGTCTGACTACTTGGCAACCTACAACATCAAGAAACATTACTAACCTTGCTATTCTGGACTTTTCCTCCAGCACCATTTTGCCTATAGTTAATTCCATTGTATGGTGCTGTTGCAAGAGAAGGAACCGCATATGTATAAGGAACATCTTGATAACCGGAGAAGACAACACCTAAAATTCAAGTTTGAGAAAATATATTAAGCATCAACTTTATGACAATAGTTCCTCATTAAACATATCACGTAAACAAGACAATGCTGAATGGATCCTGATTCTTTCATTTCATTATCATAAAAATATAGATTATTTAAAAACTATATGGTGACGTTCTTTCTTCAAAATCTTCCTTTTCATCATTAATCAGCAACAAAAGAGCAAATTCTGAAGGACTAATCAAAACTTAAGAACCAAGAAAACCACAAGTTAAGGCCCAACTCAAATTAAATAGCCACTGAAATACAGAAACAACAGCTCAAATAAGCTAAAAAAATTGTGTAATAGCCTGCACAAACTGCAAGACCATAAAAGACAATTAATAAAACACCACCCTATAAACACATTATCTATTCACCACATACTAAAATAAAAAATTTCAACTGCAAAGGTAGAACAGCCAAATTAAAACTAAACCAAATTAGCAAGACTTGTGGAACTTTAAACTTATTACTTCTGGATGTTATTGCTGCCTACACAGAGTAATTATAGGGCAAAGTGCAATAATTTATTTAAAAAACAAAAGCCTCAAGATGGATGTTGTGGTGGTTGTCTAAGCTTAAATTTTAAATTATTTATTGAGTATAATCATGATCCTCTTACTGCAAGTATGATGCTCAATTTCTTCATGGACTTTTGATTTACATATTATTATTATTATTTTAACCTTCATTAAACTTTAGAGCACAAGCTTTTTTTTTTGGGGACTGAATAGAGCAAAAGCATATGAAATCAGCTAATAGCAAAGAAAAGGAGTATGAATCAAGTTTTGTATTTATAAACCTATAGCCCAAGTTGTTTTTCCTTCCCTATTTTGGTGTTACAAGGGATGCCTTTTGTTGCAGTAATCACTAATAACTTATTAATACATGACATACAGAGCAATAGAAACTTATCAACACTTTACCATCAAACTGAAAGAATTAATCAAGTAAACGAAATTGGAATAACAAAATACTGAAGAAATATACAGCTACTCCAGGGCGGAGGTAGGGGCCATGTGGGGGCATGCCCCCTCCCTCATTCACTTGGAGAAAATTATTTGGGTATGCAAATTTTTTTGGCATAAATTAAGTATGGCCCTGTAAAAAGCAACAGTTTACACATAAGTCCCCGAAAAATTACTTATGGCTCCCCTAAAAAATTTTTCTCCCTCTGCCTCTGCAGTAACATATATATGAATTAACTCAAGTTCTTATTAGTTCTTTAGAATCACCTACATGAATGAGGCTACAGCTACTTGAAAGAATTGCTGACTGATGTTCCTAAGTATTGATAAATAACACAAACCTGGATACGAAAGCGGAGTGTTCATGGACTGTGAATACTGAGGATCTTCAGCAAGCTTAGAAACAACTAAATCAATTGCATGCATCTGTTCATCCAGAGTTCCAGCCAATGTAACTAGCCTATCATTCAGTCCATAGTAATTATTATCTTGAGGAGATATCTTGATGCTAGCATGAGAATCTTCAATTAATGACCTGCTCAAAGAAAAAGATAGATATAAGCTAACATTTTATCCCAATTTCTGGGTAATGTTAATATAGAAAGGATCCTTAAATGAAAGATATAACTGGCCTCATAATGACATGGAGGTGGGGTTAACATGGGAAGGAAACAGAGATGCAATAACCATTTTCTTAGGTTGACTTTAAGCTAATGCAAAAAGAATCTCTATACCACCAAGAGGACCTGCTGTTATGATTGGCAGGTCAAATTCACTAAACACCCTAAAATAAAATTGAAAAGAACTCACCATTCTCTTCAAGTTAAGAAATTTTCTCAGAACAGAAACCAAGATCCATAAGTACCAGAAACTGCTTCTTCTATCAGTAAATAATTTATAAACATGGCAAACAAGAAAGTTTCATATCTGAACTTGACTAAGAAGAGTACTCATACCTAATGGTAGCACCTCCCTTGCCAATTATTCCTCCACAAGAGCTATTTGGAACAATGAGTCTCACCTTTGTTTTAAGCTCAGCATCATTGACATCCTCAATATGAAGCTAATTATAGAAGACAAGTAGATTTCAGAAGCACATAAGACATCTTTCATCCCATTAGTAATTAAACCCACATAATGGTGGTTACCTCACTCAGCAACTTAGTAAGAATAAGTTCTACAGCTTTTAGAATCTCATTTATTGCACCAGATACCATAATAATCCTATCTGTAGTTCCAGGAAAAAATTCATGATTGCGAGATAACTGGATTCGTGCTCCAGATTGTGACTGGAAATCAGTGATAGTTGCACCGCCCTTTCCAATAACAGAACCAGCTGCAGCATTTGAAACAAGAAACCGAACATATGTTGGCTTCTCTGTAGGATCTAGCAGAAGCAAGCAGTATATCAGAAGAATCAATAAGTAATCTAGGAAATGTTACTTTGTGCTCTAGTAGTGTTCTACAATATTAACATACCATATGATATATAATAAGATATAAGAAATTACTGATTACTTGTTTTTGTACTTCCTGATATCGAATTTATATGAAATTAGGCATGCATAATAAACATAACAAGATATCATGATCTGAGAGTCAAATAAAAATAAAATTAAATTTTGTAACAACTTATTTGACTGTACAACTGTTACATGTCTTACATAAGTTTCAATGATACTGACCTCCTTCATCAAGCCAGCTTAAATTGACTATACAATAGAATTATTTAACTTTATGTCAAACCAAAATCTTTGAATGCCACTCCATCGAAGCAACAGCCAAATTGAAGGTTTAGGAGTACTTATATTATATGCAGTAATTAAGACCCACAAGGATCAGCTCAAGCGGTAAGCAAGTTTGAGCTCAATGGTTGAAGGGCCTTTCCAATACCAAGGCTCAAGCCCATGAAAGATGAAACACTTGTAGGAAGGGGCAACCTCAGTACCCCCAAATCCCAAATAAGAATAATCCTACACCAAAAGAAAATTATGCAGTTGTTTACAATTATGACATATCTCAAGGGAAAAAAAAAAGCCACTCAATATGGCCTGCATGCTGGGATTTGAAACCTAAAATACAATTCCAGACTTTCATAAAATGGGATTTATTTTTCAAAATTCCTTGTTCTTATTACTAATAAAATTTTTAAAAAGGAAAACAAACCCATGAATTTGTACGATGGAATGGTCATCTTCCAATATCTTTCTTCACGTTTATGAACTCTGAGAATATGTTTTCCTTTAACATTGCTTGCTACTTTTAAGAACTGAAGTAAAAATTGGACCGCATACAGAACACAAATTCGGTCTTTCTACAATCAGAATGCTCATTATTCAATTACTAAAAAGAGTTGGAAGAACAGGTGGACATTAGTGGCCATGACATCAGGCCTTGTTCTAGAGAAGTTTACGAGAGAAAAGGGTTGAATCTGCAGCAGAACAAGTTTCATTTTCATCTTTTCTTTTTTGAGGTAAGAAGGCAAACTCCATTTTCAAGAATGACGCAAATTAATTTCAGGTTCCAGAGTGAGAACAATAAGAATATTGAAAAGCAAATACTTCTGATGAAAAAAAAAATCGTGAATCAATCATCAACCCCCATTATTTTCTTGTGGGCATTGGCTTACTAATTTATCCTCATTTTCAGCAGTAATCCTAATCCTTCGGGGGAAGTAGAGTAGATAATAGATAAGAGGAAAAGATTGCTTCGTGATTTTTCCAGCAGCAGCATAAAAAACCAGCTGAAAAAGCAAGTAAAACTAAAGCATCACACAAAGTATTATTTGTGATAGCAAGTTTTCCACTTCCCATTCTCACGGTCCTCAAATGAACTAAAAAGATAAAATTTTGAACAATTAGGTGGGTCACGAAAGTTGGGCTCCCGATGTTGACCGAACGATAACATCACCGACATTTATAATTCACCAGAAAGCGAATCATTGTCATTGATGGAACCACATGGTACTACCAAACTGCACCGCCATTTACAACCGTCGAAACCAAAAGAAACTGAAACCCACAAAGCAGATCGGATCAGATACCTGGAGAATGGGAATTGGGCTGGGCTGACGGGGGTTTTCTGGGTCCTTCAGGAGAAGACACGTAGGGAGAATCCGTCGACTCCATTACTATTCTTCAACCTCTTCTCTTTCCTGCCTTGAGAACAAGAAAGGGCAATTTGCAGAAACCGCGTAGAGAAAAACACAAGTTCAAACCATTGTCGGAAATTCGATTTGGTTATGGAATCCAAAGACTGAAAATGGGGAAGAAGAAGAAGAAGATGTGGGTTAGAGTGTGAGAGCTAAGTGAAGAAGAAGAATGGAATCAGGGAGGTTGAAGTTGAGCCCCTTACATATCCAGCAATTCTCTCTTTCCCATGTGTGAGTGCGTGCGTGAAATGAAAGAGCTAGTCGTCGTGGCTTGGGCGTGATTACCGCCTCTTTTATTATTAAATTAAATTAACTTACATGTTACCCATGTTACTTGCAACAAATATCTATCCCTTTCTATAATTCTATTTTATAATTAAATAACTATGATTATTATTCGTTTTAGTCATTTTTACAGGAAAAATGACTAAAATAGTTATTTAATATCATCTCTGTCCAAATATAAATTCTTAGGCATTTATTTTTTTAAAAAAAAATTGGGATTAAATTTCTTCCACTCCATTTAACAGAAAAAATTAAACGGCTTAAATTACATATTAAATTACATTGAGGGCATACATGAGATGAGGCCCACTTTCTTTTTTTTTTTTTTCCCTTTTATGCTTCTTTACATCTTTTTAATCCTCTAATTCTACTATACTATAAAGGATTTAATTTAATTGAAGTACATGGGAAGAATTACACACCTGAAGTTCTTTGAGAGAAAATATTATTCAAACATGTATATATTATTTAAAAAGAACTCTTAATTTCTTATCATGATCATGAAGTAGGAATATAAATTTAAAGGAACATATACAACAAGCATTAAAAAGATATGTTCCCTTTCTCACAAAATAACTTGAGGGCATACATATTAGTGCTTGGTAATGAAGAAGAACGTTTACGCGAATACACAAAACACTATAATAAAAGATAAAAAGGTTGTTTGTACTTAGAGATATAGAAAGAGATAATAAATAGGTTCAAAATATAAGTTTTTTTTTTACATAATATATACAAATCAAGAAAAAGAGTTAAATTATTTAAATTTGTCAAAAATTTACATTATTTTTTAACATTACTCTTAATAAATATAATTTTCAAAATAACTTTCTCTCTTATAAGTTAATTAATTACAAGGGTAAATTAAAAAAAATTATTAATACTTTTAACTTTATCTAAAAAGAACTTATATTTTGATTCAAAAAAATGTTTTAACAAATGACTTGTATTTTGAATCGGAGAAAGTAAAGTTATATAAATGTAAAGTTTTTTTTATTCTCTAATAAAAAATTTAAGTAAGATTTACTATGACCAATGCAGACATAATTTAAAAATTATTTATAAAAAAATAAAATTCTCATATTGACAATAAAATTTAAAATATTCTTTTTGAATATGAATCAACTATTTACCCATTAGATTAACTTTTGTTGATATATAAATGTAAAGTTGGCATCATTAATGACAATAGCAAAGAAGATGACGTGCAACTAACAATGCTTCTAATTGGATGAATCATTGATTGGTTGTTATTTGTTTGTTTGCCATGAAAAGCACGGGGACTTGATGGTGCTTCTCGAAATTCAAAGCGCGACACTCTATTTATTTTTTCTGAAAATTTTGACATATTTTTTATGCTTGTAGATTAAAAAACCTCATAAATAGTTTAAAAAATTAACAAAAAAATATGATTATATTTTATTATAATATTTTTATATAATAGTTTTTAATGCTGCTCTGTTCTTTCATTATTATTTAAAGATAAAATTATTAAAAGAGTACTTGATGCTATCTTAAAATTTTAAACTAACAATTATTTAGAAACAAAGGAAAATATTCATAATATCAATTGTTCAAAAACTTAGAGAATATGTAATTTAGATCTATTTAATTTAATTAAAAAATCATTGATCTTCCATCCTGTCTCTTTCCGGGTTTGAATTAGAAAAATGGGAAAATGCTGAGCTATATAATTAATCAATCCCATTAGAGTTTTCTAATTTGTTTAAAAGGACAAAATTATCCAGGACCCGTCGTAGTTCATGGAAATGACCCACTTACTTTTATCAATAAGCACCTACTATAACTCATAAGAGTCTGTCTCGAGATTGAGTCCCAAAAATGCAATCGGTAGATGAATCCGGATAAATTCTCGGTTCACGTGAGCTCGGCAGAGGATTTCAACATCACCATCATTTATTGTTCCGAGCCGTAACCAACTAGGATCAATATCTTACCAGCTTCTCAATAGTCAATACAGTATAGAGGTCAATTATCCATGTGATCACCACAGTGTAAGCACCCGCTTGAACCGCCGGCTCGTAAGCACCCTACTTCTCTCACCTTTTTGCAGATGCTCGTGTAATTGGTGACGCCGTGACGATTGCCCATGCGAAGATGAAGATTCCAAGGAAGCCCCTTCTTTCCCCACCAGCTGGAACAAGAATTGCAGACATCTACTATCCATTGATCTTCACCATCGTCGAGTAGCAAAAGCAAAGCCATGCACATCATCACCAGCTTCTTCCACGAATTTTCCATAATTCCCCAGGTTCGCTCCCTACAACAGCAACAACTCAAGAACCCACCCACCATCTTAAGCTTTTCAAGTGTCAGGATCTCAGTGATATCAACTAGTCCTTGCAATTGGTGATCTTCACTGAAATATTTGGGTTTTTGAATCGTATTCTATTCATTGTAGCATAAATGTACTGTCGAATTCAAGTCTGGAACTTGCCCTGTGCTATACCACTCGATTTCTCGTCGCGTCTCGTTTCGGATTAAGTTCTAGAGGAATCTGGAACCGCCGGAGTTTCGAACAATGTGTAACGGTCAAGAAACGGTGAATTGTGGAGTCACGTGACTCACGTGCGCATATCTTAGGCTCTCTTTTGTGACCACAACTTCCCTTTCCAATTGAAGTCTCTAACCTCACCCCACCATTACTATCCATAGGACCAGAGCTAATCTTTTTTGTTTCTCTATTTTGTTTGTTTGTATGTCAAGCTTAAAGAGATAGGGCTGAATTTAGATGGCGCTGAGCGCTTCTCCATTGGTAAGAACTAGCCCCATTTCCCATCATGGCAAATCATTCTGTACAAGATATGCTTATGAATCCTCTAGGCTTTCACTTCGAGCTTCCGCAAATCCGAACCAGAAAGCCCGTTTTGTTGCTCGTCGGAGGGAAACTGTTACAGTTCAGCAACTCGAACGTCCCCTAAGTAATGTTAAGAGAGATTGATAGTTCCCCAACCCAATTGGATTTGGATTTGGATTTGTACTGGATTCGGAATTTGAAATTGTTTTTGTTGGTTTCAGTTGAATATATGCGCTTGCCTGCCAGTCAGTATTCTGTTCTGGATGCTGAGAGGATTGAGAGAGTAAATGACAACACTTTTAGGTGTTACGTGTATAGAATTAAGTTCTTCAATTTTGAGGTGTGTCCAGTTTTGCTGGTTAGGGTGGAAGAGCAACCGGACGGGTGTTGCATTAAACTCCTGTCCTGCAAGGTATAACCTTTCTTTCAGCCATTTCTCCTTTTATTCTCTGCTTTCTAGTGGATTTTTTTTTTATCTGATTTCTTCTTGGTTTGATTATGGATGACAGCTTGAGGGTTCGCCAATTGTGGCTGCTCAGAATGACAAGTTTGATGGTAAGGAGCAATAGCTAAACTCGTTTTACTTTATAAACTATGTTACAGAATTACATAGTTGTATCGATTCTATCATCTGCAAATTATAGCATAAGATATGAACTTTTCAATGACATCCAATTTGTCATTTCTTATTACCTTCATTTTATGTACAACTTTGGTATTTCTTAATGAATAATTCTTTGATAGACCAGGCTTACGAAAATAAGTAGACCAAGCCAATTATGAATAGACTTGGTCCCAACTTTGACACAGTTTATCATCAAAAGTTTGGTTTACCTCCATTTTGTAGATTGGATCTCCTTGAGAATCTCTCTTCCAACATGCGGTTGACTTGTTTGTGGGTACGGCAATTACAGTTGCTGGACAATAGTATATAGTAAATGCTATTTCTTATTAATAAAGAATTCTGAAAGTCACTCTACTTGTGTAAAGCTAGATGAGAAACTATTGGGTATGAAAATTTGGCCTTATTGGAATTTGCCCTGCATTCTGCCCAATGCAAGTCATTGACTTGAACTGCAAATACTATGCCACAAACAAGAATTTGGGATGCTGCATGGCATGTTTAGAGTTAGATAAGGAACTATTGGGGATGAAAGTTAGGCCAGATGAGTTTGGCCTTCATTCTGCTCTAAGCAAATCAGCAACAAGAATTAAAACATTGATGAGACCAAGGCACTCTTGTCTTTATTGTGAAAGTTATTAACTCCTATAATTTTATATTGTAAACTTCTGAATCTCTTGAATTCCACTGGTATTGTGCAATGAATAACTTTCTAGTGTAGGTTAAGTGACACAATACTACATTAGGTTTAATTGTATGCGATCATTAAGGTTCGCTAGGGATTTATAAGACTAAGTTCTTTTCCGAAATATCCTATCCTTCTGCATATGCTGCTTTCAGGAATGCTTTAACAATACTTTAGTATGGTAATACAGCTTTGATGGTGAACCGGATATCATGTGATAGCAATAGTACTAATTCCTTGGTGCAGAAGTTCTCCTCAGACACTATAATTGAGGTAGTAAATTTGGTTTTGTATAAATTTTTTGTGATTGTGTATCTACAGGATTTACTTAGTTATCCTTTGATCAATATGTGGATTCCAGGTAAGCATTGAAATTCCTTTTGCATTCCAATTAATACCAAAGGAAGCAATTGAATCAGCTGGAACTCAAGTCCTTGAACAAATACTGAGAGTTATGCTTCCCCGTTTTATGGCACAGGTTTGTGGACAACTGATATAATATTAACATTAACAAATTTCATTTAAAGTGCAAGTTTTCCCCCATTTTAATTTGTCAGTCAAATCATATGATGATGATAAAATAATAATTGTGGCTCGAGATTACTATCCTTTTGAGATTTAGTCTACCAGTCAAGAGATCCTAGAAGAATCTCATTTTAACTTTTAGAATGGCTCATTGTCTGTTGTGTTTATGATCTGAACTAGATGGATTTTATATAGGTATTGTCAATGTAGTGCTAATTTTTCATGGGCTGTCTGTGTGCTCAAATATCTATCTTTATAGTCTTTGCTTACTTGTGGCTGTAACATTTAATGAACATCGAATTTTAATTCTTGTGATATCTATCAAAGTGTACTTTGTTATTTATTTCTAAGTGTCTCTTGAACCTTGGTTGGTTCGTTTGCCCTGGTTAGATGCAGCTTAATGTTTCTGCCTTTTGGCTTTTGTTCAATGTATTGCATCTCCATTGTCTGAGTCGCTTAGTGGACTGATATATGATAACAGCTTCATGTTTCTGACTTCTGTCTTTTGTTCATTGCATTACTTCCTCATCGACGGAGCTGCTTGGGGGACTGATATATGATAAACTTCGATGAAGTTATCAATTGGTTCAATATTTTTATAGAACTTTAATTCTGTTTTCTGAAATGGTGACAAAAATGGTTGAGGCATCGAGGTATTAATAATTTATTTAGTGTTATTTATAAAAACCTAAAACAGTTTTGAATAGACAAAACTATTGCCAGTTATGTCTTGGTTTGTTAATAATTATTATATATTGTTTTTCTAACTGATGCTATTAACAACCTATGATCTCCTACATTATTCAGTCATGAGTGAGGACTCGGCTGCCACTAGCTTGATAAATTTGTAAAATGCCTGGATTGTTTTCGTTGTTTTCTTTTTGTTTGAGGATTTCCTGTTCTCTATTTCTGTATCCTTTTGAGGATTTTCACCCTTTTTTCTCATAAATTCTTTTTTTTTTTATGAAAAAATAAATAAAATTGTTCATCATTTTTTTACATTTATCTGATTATCTCACTAAAATCTGGATGTAAAATATTATTATAAGGTAGCTAAATGGTAATGGAAAAAAAGTGTTGAATGACATTTTAAGATTTAACCAGTGAAGGCAAATTTATTTTTAGACTAACAACAGGAGGATACACCATAATTTACCATACTTTATTTAACATCCCATGAAACTTCAAATTTATTCTTTTCTATATAATTTATGAGCTCAATCCTGTATTTAGGGTCTTATAATTGCAACTTTGAGATTGACTTGTGGAAAGGATAATCTGATGAGTGTTAAGGTTCAAGAAACACAGTTTGGTTCTGACTCTAGATGATAATTTAATTAATTAATTAATGCACACTAAGGTATATTTACTTAATCTCTTTTGCATTAGCAGCTTGTGAAAGACTATCAAGCCTGGGCTTCAGGAGATACCTCAAGGCAACCCTTAGGGACAGGTGAGATTTGAAGTCAAGGATCATGGTAGTGATTGCCAATGATGGTGATATTAAATTGTGCCTGTTTTTAGGTTGTGGAAACTCTGCCTCAATTTATGTACATAACTTTCTTTTGGTTTGTAAATTAAGGATAAAAAAGGGTTTTTATCTTTTTTTTTTCTTGGAAAGGAATCAACAAAAGTTATTATTTTCAGTCATGATACGTCACTGGCAGTATTATAAAGGAATATGAATGGTTCAGGATTATTTTCACGCATTAAGGAATATAGGGCAAATATGCTCAGTGCCACAAAGTAAAATACCTGCAGATGCTTCATGTGGGGAAATTTTAAGTTTTCAAGTATTTGAAAATCTGTTTAGAAGATATGAAAATTTTATAATTTTATGAGATGTATATATTATGAATAATAAAAGAATAATAGTCTTTTCAAATATGAATTAATGGATTTCTAAATATTTTCAAAATTAGAATGTTCATACTTAACCCTTGAGGTTCTGGGAAAAAAAGTATTAAGTATTTAGATGATTATGTTTATTTTATTAATAATTAAATTATATATTGAAATGTGTAAAAGAAATTAAAGGAATTGAGAAGTTATACAGGTCTTAATATATGAAGAAAGATTGAAATTTTTTGTTAAAAAAATGAAACCCAAAGTCAAATTATTCATAATTTATAAATAGTGGTCATTATCTTTATATCTGTTATTATTTCTTCATATAATTACTATTTGGCCTATTAATCAAAGTGTTGGGTTTGTCATTACTAAGAAGGCATCAAGAGAGACCCCTTCTAGTAAATACTGGAGAACTGAAAATAAGGATTGGGAAATTGAAGGTAAAGATTAGGGAACTACGAGTATATTGCTGAGGAATTATAATAAATGGATGGATATGCTGGAGGACAAAATCAATTTTATTGAATAAAACTCTATTAAGAATAAGATTTAGAAACTCAAGCTTCATGTCTTCGAGCCAGAAATTCAACCTGTACCCTTGGAAGAATCTGCTATGGTGCATGGTATATTTGATATAGAAAGATATTTAATCATATTTTTTAATGTATATAATAAATAAGATTTAACATGGAATCTATAAATTAGTTAATTAATAAGCTCTAAACTTGTATGTGTGAATTATCTTGTAAGATATTTATAACAACAATAATCTTGTTTAAATGCTACAAGTAATGATCTAGATTTATGGCAAGTGACGTCCGAAATTAATTATTCATGGTATGATATTTTTATTTATTTTGACCATTAAATTTTAATTTTATTTGATTTTATTCAACTTAATATAAATTTGAATTCTATTTAATTTAATATAATTGAATTAATATTAATATAAAATATAAAATTCATACTAAATTTGTTGCTCCGCAATCTTTATTGTGTTCATATATTTGAAAAAGATCCTATAAAGATGATTGTTTCAAAGAAATGTATCTAAAGACATTAAACATATTGACTTAATTTATAATATATATATATATATATCTCTATATAGGTAAACTAATCATTTAAACAAAAAAATATTTAACAGTTAAATTAATATTTATATTTAATATGGAGGATAAGTTAGCTAAGATTCTCTATATTTTCTTGACCATTTGAACAATTTGCTAATAGGCTACAACTCATTGATAATTACTTAACTAATTTTAAAATTACTTAATTGATTCCAAAATTTATTAGTTACTTGAAAAATATTCAAAATTTTCATAATCAAAATGAATTAAAAAATATTCTAACATCAATTAATGTCACTTAAAATTTCTAATATGAATAAAAAATATTGATTTTGGAGAGAGAATCATATGGTCTTTAGCTCTATAAAAAGATGTAAAGAGATAGCAAGAAGAATATTGGAGAGGTTATAAGCTGAAATTTCTAAGTAAATGATTTATCTGAAGATATATTTTGTTAACACCAAATGTATCCTCAAACTAACAACTTATGATTAATCCCTTTAAGACCTAAAAATTATTAGGTGAATTTTACCTCTTCCAACAAAATTTTTTTTCTATACACATGGTCATAAACAAATATATGGTTTTCTTATATAACTCAATAATGTCGTATGATTCATATAATCGATCTCACTTAATGGAATAAGGCTATTATTAAATGAAAAATATTGATTTTGAAAATATCTTGAATGATACAATTAATACTTCAAAAATTATTTAATTAATTTAAGACATCAAAATTTTACTAGGAATTGAATGAAAAATTATTCAGTAAGATTTCATCAAACCCAAATCTTCAAATTAAATATGATTTCAAATAAATATTAAAATATGCAATTCTAAATTATTGATTAAATTTAAGCATTTAATTCACAAATTTAATTATCTAATATGGAAAAAAAATTACTTTTAATATAAGAACAGAATTTCAACCGTTGAAGACTTATGTTGTTAGTGTGTTGGTTTGATATGATTTTAAATAGAATTATAAAATATTTTGACAAAATTAAAAAACTAATAAAAAATTCAAGGAGAAAAAAAAAGAACAAATATAAACGAAAGAAATTGTATGCTACTCTTGGTGTTTGAAATAATTTTTTAGGACCGTTATGGTTTGAAATTTGAAAATTCACAATTAAAACTAACATATATTCACAGAAAATTGTTGTTTTTAAATTGAAAAACGAAAACCATAGAGGACATTAGATGAATCGTAAATGAATAGTAATTTATATTATATTATTTTATTATAGTATATTGAATTGATATTGATTGATTGATATTAATGACTGATATATATAATCAATACCGACTTTTTCTATTCAAACAACAACAATATTACCAATTTTATCTTTACATTCAACTTCTTTTCTCCATCTCTCTCCGAATATATCATATATGTTCAAATTCCTTGCCACTTGGTACATACTCAACTTACATAACATCAAATAAATACTACAATTAAGATATGTTACACCACCTTTTCACATCAACACAACATTCAGATTGCCCTCTTTCCCTTTGTTGCTTCATTGCTATCACCTGAAAAGTTGGTTAATAGAAAACAAAATAATGAGATATACAATGAAAACCTGAATATAATAATGGACCATGAATTTGGTAACTCATGCTAAGAGGTAATCTCTACTTGAATTTTGATTTGGTTCTCCTTGTTCACTACTGAAAACTAGCTCTGTCCATCATTGATTTCCTTCAGCTTTATTCACAACTTGATCAGTTGTAATCTTCCCTCTTTTGCTTTAAATGTTCATTCATGTCTAATACAGAAAAATGTTGTGGTGATGAATTGATACATATAAAAATTCACTTCTAGGTCACTATTGAGTCCTTTATGATGATCTATCTCATCTCTCAACTCCTTTATGATTTTCTCCATTTCTTCTGTCTGAAACTTCAAGTTTTCATTGTCATTCAGTTTCGACATCGATGATCCCTCCACCATAGTTTTTAGGTTTTCAATTACCTCCTTCAGTCCATAACACTTTTTCTGCAATGCAGATAGCTCCATTTCAAGTTCTTTCTCCTTGTTTGAATGGCTGCACAAGTCCTCCTGTAATCTTTCCACATCAATTAACAACTTCCTAGTAATTTTCTCCCACATTTTGGCCTCTGCATTAAGTAACTTGATTGTGACTTCTGCAGCATCCATAGGATCTTTAGATGACCCGAGACTTCTCGCCAATGTTGCACGCTGGCGACGTGAAACTTGCTGTCCAGAGTCTTCCATTTGATCTTGAAGTTTCATGCCCAAATTGATGGCTGTTGAAGCTGAGCATGAACAAATTGATACAGAGGCATCATAAAATGAGTGGTTGCCATTATTAGAGTGATTTGCTTGTTGATTTCCAAACAAAGAAGAACCTGATGCTAGCAAACTTATTTCCTGTAACAACAGCAAAATGCACTTCAGCCTCTTGAGGAAAATTACGAGAACGGATCCTCAGAAGTTAAATGCAAAGCACAGGTATAATACTGGTAATATGCGTTCAACTTTACCTTCTTTACAGATCTTCAAATTCAGAGGATTCAGATCCAAAAATTATTCATTTTGAACCAAAACTTGTCACAACAGGCATGAGGAAAGGAAAAATAGTACTGAAAGTACAGCTGATTAAGTAATATGTACATTTCTAATATACATTTACCTATAAACTTCATTTTTTCTTTTTACTTATTCTGCCTGGATTTTACTGAATGGGAACTTCAGTTATTTCAGAAAAAATTAAACTCACATAGAAGAGTGAAGTAGCAAAATATATAGTTTCAGTCGAAAAAATAGAATTTCATACATTACTGCCAAGTTCTGCAGGATGACATGTGTTGTGCAATTGGTTACAATATGAGAGTCCAACGTTCTTGTTCAATATTGTACTGTCAGACGCATCTGATTTACTGTCTAGATCATCATAGTCAACATTCATTTCCTCCACATATGAATTTCCTTCATCTAAATGCTCATCCCTGAAAAATTAGAGTCACATTTCATTGTCATTATCATAAGCATACAGAAGATCAAAACTGAACAAAGGTTTTGACAAAAATCCAATTTCGGTCGTCCCATGATGTCATTATCAATTTGGCACTTCATATTCAAAGGTCTTATTTTATATGAGTTCAGTATCTGGGAGTATGTCTTTGTTTCAACTCAGAATGTTTGATCCTTAAAATCGAAATCATATATTTTGGTCAAGAGTCAAGCTGCAAACCTAATCTTTCTTCTTGGTGACAAACACTGAATTTGAACCTGAAAAATAGAGAAGATTAGTGTTTCTTGATTTACAAAAGTCAAGAACTTTCATATATGCTTGTTACATGAAATAAAATCATTTTCCCATTTAAGTGTAAAATCATTTCTTTTCAAGTGACTATGTAATGATAATTAGATAATTAGGATTTTAAATAATTATTAGCTTATTTAGATTTAATTTATTTTGAATTTATTTGATTTTTTAGAATTTGATTATTTTGTTTAAATTTATCTTTATATTGTACTTTAAGATATAGTTCAGTTTATTATTTATTTTTTATTTATATTTAAATTATTTTATTCTTTTAGGATCTTAGTTAGATTAGAATTTGAGACTCTATAAATAAATCTTGGGACCTCTCATTGTATCAAAGCTATTTCCTTATTAATTAAATATTATTTGAGATTTGTTCAGTGAATTTCCTTTCCTTTTTTATTTTCTCCTCTTCTTATTTATATTCTACCCTTCTCCTACTTTGTCCTACATCAATTTGGTATCAGAGTCAGGTTACTTACGTTCCTTCCCGCACTTTCCTCGCCAGAACCCCAGCAACTAAACTGTTAAAGCCAAAAACCCTAGCTGCTGGTGTCCGATTAACACACCACTAGCATTGATCAACTCTTTGGAGGAAATCCGGCCCATCCACCAAGCACTGTCACTGGTGGCCTAGCCACGTGCTAGCAACGCTCTCTGTACGTTAGCTTCACACGACTCACACGCCACCGTCCGTACAGCTGCTCCAAATTCGCTTTTTCTACAATTTTTGAGTTGTTTCGTGAAGTTCCTTCCCTCTTAGCTTATCCTAGCTTCAAAAATCATCATCTAGAAGCTTATTTGGAGGTATATTTGAATGAATATCATTGTTATGGCTGCCTTAGAGTACTTTGGGCGTTCGTTTAATCGCCTTGATCGTCGTATGGATGAAACAAGCCGTAAGCTTGATGAATTAAAAATGTTATCCAAAGAAATCATATGTTTGCTAACTAAGGGTATAAAGATAACTCTAACGCTTTAGAGGAAGAGTGCAAGTGTCAGATGGAAGAAAAGCAAGCGTATCAAAAGGTTAAAGTTTTGGAGCAAATTAAAGTAACATCATTTGTAGACACTTCCTCAAAATCCAAAGAGGAATTTGATGTTATGACTGTTGAAGAGGAAAAGCCTGAAAAAGAGACAAGCACAAAAACAACTGAAAGTTGTGCTTCTTAAGGTTATTGATGATATTCATCATGCTATACTACTCTACTTCACTTTTTTGTTACAATAGGTATAAGGATTGTTGCAACTACGGAAGATCAAAGTTTTCTCCAGTTTAAGAGTCCTCTCCATTGTTACCTTGTCCATTGGAAAGTTTTTCCAAATTTAGCTGCCACG
The DNA here is from genome assembly GCA_026686845.1 of Adenanthera pavonina. NCBI lineage: Eukaryota > Viridiplantae > Streptophyta > Magnoliopsida > Fabales > Fabaceae > Adenanthera > Adenanthera pavonina. Next base: position 41,118,372 of record JAIVEN010000001.1, on the reverse strand, counting down.
TGGAGTTTTGATATAAGTCTTTTTGTTTAGATTTCATTCATTATTATCTTGTTTGGTGAAAAGGATATCCTGAGTTGAATAATACTTGGGTTGTTAAAGAAACTGTCCTTTGTTAAGATCTTTTCCTTTGCTACCTTGCTTGCTAGAAATGTTTCCCATATCTACGTGGAGTATTAACTCTCCAGAGGAATATTCTTTCAAGTGGGGGAGAATGACGTAAAAAGGATAATTAGATAATTAGAATTTTAAAAAATTATTAGGTTATTTAGATTTAATTTATTTTAAATTTATTTTATCTTTTAGAATTTGACTATTTTATTTAAATTTATTTTTATCTTATATTTTAGGATATAGTTCAGTTTATTATTTATTTTTTTATTTAGATTTAAATTATTTTATCCTTTTAGAATCCTAGTTAGATTAAGATTTGAGACTTTATAAATAAGTCTTAAGACCCCTCATTGTATGAGAGCTATTTTCTTATTGATTGAATATTATTTGAGATTTGTTCAGTGAATTTTCTTTCCTCTTTAATTTTCTCATTTTCTCATCTATCTTCTACTATTCTCATACGCTGTCCTACATCACTATGTTTGAGCAACTTCTACACAATTTGCTTGTTCAAGTCTCGCACTTTCCTAGAATTGATAAAAGTGGGTATTAGAAGAACTAACAAATGATACTCCAACCAAAATAAAGTAACAAAAATTTTTTCATATCAAATTATCCAATATCTGAAAGCCACATTGAATTCCAAATAATCAAGTTGAGTTGGGTAAGATTACAAGGGTGACAAAGTTCTCTCAACAAGTATTTGAAACATTTACATACCCATGACTGGAACATGAAACAATTGGTTAAGTTAACATAACTCTTTACCAGCTAAGCTACGCATTTGTTGATACAATTATTTATGTTTAGTTGTAGTAAAGGGACAGAATAATATCACACTAAGAATACTGTAGAAAAAATAGGCTATATATATCTATAGGTGATATAAGCAAAGAGCAAAATCCTGAAGTGTTAATTTCATGAAGAAAGAAAAGAAGAATTGAAGGCTAAACTTGTAAGATTGTGTCATGGTAACAGTGTTTGAGAGGCAATGATAGAATGGACATTTCTGATTGGATGTAATTTGCCAAATCAATGGTAGCCTCTCCAATGGTTCCAAACCTCACTAACCCCTATAATAACAGTGTCATTTTTGTTAAAAGGTCAAATATATATATATATATATGCAACTAAGGCATAGTTTTTTACCCAAACAAAAATTAGTATAGATATTGATGATGAAGAAAGATGATTAAGAAGCAGACCATGGCGACAACAAGCTTGATGAAGAAGCCTTTAAAATCATCACTAGATTGAGAACTCCAAATGGAATGGAAAACAAAGTCATCACAATTACACTCTCCATTATGTACTGATGCTTTTCCCAGTTTGCTTATGGTTTTGCCACTTTCCACACTTGTTATGCTAATAAGTATCTTGTTCCCTACATACATATCAGACATATACGAATGTGGTTAAGGCAACTCTTTAGGATTAATTGAAATGCTCTTTGATAGACAGGAGCGAAAATATAGATAAAGATTTGGCAATAGAAAAAACATTTCAAATCTTAAAGATGGATCAGAAATGAGGGGTGTAGTTGGTGTTAATTTGTTTGTTAAAGAAAAAATAAATGTTACAGGTCTCCCATCTTCTCCTGCCTCTTAACTCTTCATGAAACCGAAGAAATCAACAAACAATTAATGCCCCTTTGACAAAATACAAAGGTACCTGCCTTGTCTTTATCCTGTCATCAATCACTCCTCTCTCTCTCTCTCCTCTCACTGTTAATGCTTAACATTCTATATTTTTAATGGACTATGACTGTTCCATCATGGCAGTAGGGACTAATCTCCTCGAAATGATGAAGGTAGACCCTTATCTTTCATCTAATTATCTAAAGCGGTTTACCACTCATATAAATTTGAGTGTAATCTATCGTTATAAATCATCAATATATATATTCTCTTCAATTTAAAATATAAATTCTTTTTTGTAAGATACAAAAAAATAAAAAAAATTAAACTACTTAAATTTATTAAAAAATTATACTATCTCTAATCCTTAATATAAGATCATTTTAACCGAATCACACGTATTAAGAATTAAAATTAAAACTAATTAACTACCTTGATTTCTCTAAAAATTTCTATATTTTTTCAAAACTACTCTTATTTAATCTCTCTCTTTCTCTTTGCATATATTAAATAGGAACATTTTTTTTAAAAACATATAATAAATACTACTTCATATATTGTAAATGATCTTATATTTAGGATCAGGGTAAAATGTCCTATGTATAGAACCGGAGGAAGTACTATTTTCTAATATTATCCTTAATAAATATAATTTTTAAAATAATTTTCTCTCCCATAAACTAATTAATGATAATGATAAATTAAAAAAAATTATTAATACTTTTAATTTTATCTAAAAAAATTTATACTTCAGTTTAAAAAAATATTTTAAAGAGAATTTATATTTTAAATAAAAAGAATATATCATCAAGTATTTAACTAATATTAAAAGAGCTTTTTGAAGAGAGAGCTGAACAGCATGGAAGTGAGGGAGCTTGAAATCGAGTCTGTCGAGTGCGGAGTGGCTGTCGTCGATTGAAAGGGTTGGAATTTTCTTCTTTCCCTTTCAATTCTCAGAATCAGAATGCTTCTCATTCTCGGTGTTCTCGTAATCCTATTCATCCCTCCCACTGCATAATCATTAATTTCACATGAACCTTCATATAACAGTAATATTTCAACATACATACATATATATATATGACTCACCTACCGGAAAAAAAAAAAATCAAATGTCGTTTGATTTCGCAAATATGCTATACCTAGTAACTTCATGGCAATAAGTGAGCAAAAATGCACACATCAACTAACTAAACTGGAGTTATTTTTCACATCACTAAATTTATGGTTTTTTTTATATAAATGATTGTTTATATTATATATAATGAGTTATTTGTAAAAAAATTAATTTTAATATCCGTTTTCCTGGTATAAAATGTGTGAAAAAAAAATGAAACTCTCATCAAAAGGAAAGGAGAAATGTGAAATTACTGATATATATATATATATATATATATATAATTTTCGAATATCTAGTTGTATAAAGTATAAACAATAAACACATTTTTTTTCTTTTCATCGCGTACGTCCATTTAAGTTTCTACTTTGTAAATTTAATATAAAGTATTTTTGTGAAACATAAAAAATGTCATAATCAAATTAGCAGTGTAATTCTATAACCACAATAATTATGTTAACGATATTATTTTTTGGACTTGTTGGTATGGATCATAACATGTGATCTTTTTCTTAATCAAAGCAAAAAATTAAGGCTTGACAAGAACATCGAACGACAGCAAACAAATTAAAAAAAAAAAAGATTAGCCATGAACGTTGGTAAGAGGATAAATTTTACCTGGGCAAGGCCATAATTTCCACTTGGAGTTGAGCAGAAAATTTCCAGAACAAAATGAAGCAGGGATATAATATATATATATATATATATATGTATGTATGTATATATATGTATGTATTATGTATGTATAAAAGGTTTCAATAACACAGATACATAGACAAACAAAAGTGTAACGGAGCTAGATATACTTAGATTCTTCTGGTTTTTTTTTATTTGTTTTATTTACTTATTTGTTATGAACTTCTCGTCTGGTTTTTCATTAGACCGCAAATCCATTGAAGCTCATTCGTTGATACCTGTCTTAATTTAGTCTTTTTTTTTTAATTCAGTCTTTTAATTATAAGGGATTGTATCAATTGAAAGCCTTGGTCAAAAAAATAATATTTAAAAGGCAATAATATGATTTTAATTTCAATAATTTGACGGTATAGTATACATAACTTTATTGTTATGCTCGAACGTCCCTCTAAGTGGATTGGACCCCAACAAATAAATTAACTCCATGGAGTTGCTCTGCTTTCCCTTTTTTTTTTGGGAGTTACTCTATTTTCGTTCATGGAGAAACCGAAACTCATATTTTCTGACATCATATATGGATCATTTGTTCTTGTTACAAAATTTCAGATTTGCTTTTGAAAGCCGTCAACTTAATCATACACCTTATATATATATATATATATATATAGTTTCGAGTAAAGTTCAGATGGATTGTTTTTTTCCCGTTATTTTCAGTAGAATAAATCAACCACCCTCTCATTTTACATTAATTATAGCAACTTCTCTTCCATTTTGAAAACCTATATAGACATCTTTTAAAATTGAAAATTATGTTACACAAACTTTCCCTCTATTTTTGATATTCCATTTCTTTCCATCCATCCATATGTTAATTGACCATTAAATTATATTATTAAACTTCTTGTAGACCAAAAAAGGTTCTTATATTTTTGTTTAACTAACATCTACTGGCTTCGTTCCAAAATATATATATTCCTCTGATTCTTAATATAAAATTCTTTTAACTAAATCACGTAAATTAAATATGGAAGTTAAAATTAGTTAGCAAATACCTTAAATTTTTCAAAAAATTTTAACATTTTTCTAAAACTACCCATACTCAATATATTGTAGCTAGTCCAAAAATGAGAATCAGAAATTGAAAAACAAAGAGAAATGGTGGACAACATGGCTCATACTAAGAAAGGAAAGGTCTTATAAGGATGTTCTAAACCCAACCAAATTAATCGGACCAAATTAAACCAACAAAAATTGATCCAAACCAAAATTGAATGAGATCTAGTTCAGTTTTTACCATACTAGAACCGATTTGATTTCGTTTAGGTTCAGTTTTAGTACAGTGAGATCTGAATCTAACCAAACCACACATGATAACTATATTATAATAAATTATAATATATAAATATATCTAATTATCTACAATCACACCTATTTTTGTTTCACTTTTCTAATGTTCATAAAGTATATTTGGTTAGTAAATTATTTAGATATAATTTGTGTTCATAAAATATCTATATATAACCTATTTAATTTAATTTTTGAAGAATGATGCTATGTTTTAAAAAAATTCAAAAAGTATGAACCAAATCTAAGGCAAACCGATTACATTTTGAATTGACAAGATCCACGGAAAAACCAATTGGTTTGATCCAATTTGGTTTTTACCCAAAACCGATCTAAACCGCATACATGAACGCCCTTAATCTTAAATATGAGGATCTCATACAGTTAAAAGGAACCAAATGGAAACAATAGAAATGGAGTAGTACTAAACAAAATGTGAAAGGTTGTGCACTTATTGCCCATTTGGTTCAATTACAGGATGAATTAGATAATATAATGTAAAGAGTGTGAAGAGATGTAATGGGATAACAATTACATATGGATTTGTTTGACATGATATAAAAGAATAAGGGGAAGATATTTATTTTTTATAAAAAATATAAATAAATATGAAATGTTCCTTTTTCCCTTGGCCAAAAAAAAAACCTCCCCTACCCTTCTCCTTCCTCCTTCCCTGGTGGCATATCACTGTCAACTAACATCACAAACAAACATTGTCAATACAATCGAAAGCAAATAATTCAAATATAGGTAAGAAGATGTGGCAAAAGGGAGTTGAGTGATGAAAGGGAGCTACACGGAGGTGAGTTGTTGAAAGTGACGAAAGCTACATGGAGCTACACGTAAGTGACGAAAGGGGTCAAATCTGGTTCATAATCTGACAAGACTTATAAGTCACTAGCAGAGAATCAGGGTCAGATTTGTGATGCAAACAAAGGGAGTGACACGGAGGTAAAGGTGTGATGAAATCATTGCCATTGACAGAGAGTCAAGTAGAAGTTGACAATGTGAAGGTGTGACGAAATTGTTGCCGCAAGCCCAAGAGGAGATGAAGGAGGACACCAATTGAGTGGAAGTTGCCTCAAGCGAGCTCATCAGAGGTAAAGGTGGTTGATGGTAGGTGGAAGGAGGAAGGAAGTGTAACATCTCCATATCTATGCTTGTATGTATGACTAGATGATGATATGAAAATGTTCTAAATTGATATGTAATGATTGAGGATGTTTAGAAATATAATTAAATAGGTTAAAAACCTAAAATAGTATAAAAAGATTTTAAAAAAGGGTTTAAAATGGTAAAATAATCATTTTACTAAAAGGGCAAAATTGTCATTTTAGAAAAGTAGAGAGAGAAAATAATATTATAATATTTCAGTGCAGGCTAAAAGTACAAGTGATACTGGGTATGTGGACCTGGAGAGGAAAAAATACAAATATAATATTATGTGGGTCCACATGAATAGTAAATACCAAGCGAGTAAGATGAATAGTAAAAAGTAAGAAACAAAAATGAACCCATATGAAAAGTAAAGAGAAAAAGATAGCAGATTCCACGGATAAAATAAATAAAAAAGAAATAGGGTATAATAGAAAACTTAAATTAAAAATACACAAACTACAGTAAAATTGATTTACAAAAGTTAGAAAAGTACACTTTCTCTCCTCCCTCACATAAACCGAAAAAGTGGAGGGAAAACAAAAAAAAAATGCCATTTCACACCTCTCTCATAATGCTAAAAATATCTTAGGGCAAGGATGGAAATTGACATAAATTAATGAAGATATATTTTAAGCCCTTGAATTAAAGAATTGATGAATGGTTAGGATCATTTTCCTTTGCCTATAAATAAGACATCAAGCCTTCTCCCACTTTACTCATTTTTGCAAACCCTTGGGAGGGTTTGAGAGTGAGAGAAGGTATGAGAGTTAGAGAGAGAGAGGAGGCCAAAGAAGGAGAAGAAGAAAGAAGGAAGAGGAAGAGAAGAAGGAACGAAAGAGAAGGAAGAAGCAAGGTCTTAAGGTAAGGTTCTCTCTTTCTAATCTCTTCTAACTCTCTTTCCATTCATCTATCATGAGTTACTTAGGGTTTGAGAGTTTTTCTTCCTCCTCTCATGTCCCTATGTTTTTGGCCAAGATGTGTTTGTGCCCTTAGGGTTGGAATTTGATTGTTCTCATAGTTCCAATGAGTTTCTAGCATGCAATTAAGGAAAACCAAGGGATTTAGAGTAGAACTTGATTTGTAAAATGTTAAAAGGTCATTCATGTATATTTAGATTTCAATGTGTAAGTAGATGTTTAGCAAGTTTTATTGATGTGTATAGGCTCACATCAGGTCAAAGAAAATGAATCAAGCAAGCAAAAGTCAAGCTTGAAGCAAAAGAGTTAAAGCTCCAAAATAGCACATTGTTATGTTTTTATATTATTGCATAATGATAATTATATATGTTTATATGTTATGAAAATGTTTCCAAGTTGTTGTTATTACTATTTTATTGATTGGGTGGATGTTTTATGATAAAGACTAAGTCTGGGATGTCTTACTTCTAAGTTATGCTGCCAAAATTTTGTTAGACAACATGATATTTATGTAAGTTTTTATAAAATTGTGCAATGTTTTCAATGTTTTAAATGTAATGTGATGATGTAATTGCATAAATAATGTTGTTACTGAGATGTCACAATCTCATCCCCAAGATCTCTCAATGATAGGACCAAGCAATAACCAAGGAAAGAGCAAGAGCACGGAAGGATGATGTAGTCCTTTAGATGGAAACTGTATATGATTGCAAATACTGTCTATTCTAAATGGCTGTATAAAATCATGCAGAGCTTCAAACATTTAGTTGTTTATGTATATGAAGATATCTATGTCTTACGAACAAATTGCCATTGGTTTGAATGAATTTGAAGTTATATAATGATAGATATACATATTTTTCTAAAACTGTTCTAGTTTATGTTAATTTTGACCCCTGGAAGTTTATGTTGATATTCTAACTAGTAGAAGTATAGAACATGTACGAAATAAATTCTAATGATGCTAAGAATGCACAAATCAACTCTGTATTGTACAAGTTATGAATTTTCAAAATTATGGCTCAAATTTTAGATAGAAACTGGAATCAGAAAATGAACAGTAAAATTTAAAGAATAAATTGTACAAATATGAGTGATAATTTTTCAGTTTTATATTTTTCCTATCAAGATGTGTAAGATTTAAAAATGATTTTTGTACAATTAATTATGATTTTTAAAAGTTCACAGCACAATTAACTATAAAACTGCAAAAATAATTTTGAACAATTTTAAGTTGTTAATTGATTTAAGTGCTCAAATGACTTTCAAATGCTTTAAAACTAAGCAGTTTTTCATGAGAAAAACCTTAAATTATAAGATGTAATAGGAAGAGTGACAATCAAAGGTGGAAGGAGTAACAAACGATTGTGGAGGGTGGATGGAAGAATGTCATTTCTATTTTCTACAAGGATATTAAAGTCTTTTGATATCACTTTACAGGTGTGTGATCCCCTTCTCCTAGCAAAATGAGGGTGATCATCATCATCTAAATTGAGGTAATGGCTATTGCTCAGATGATTCAATTTTGCCCAGCTAAACACATTACCTCATGTAAAGTAAAGCTTATCATCTCACATAAGGGGAGAATATGAGTGAATCAAACAGGCTATTAGATCACTGTGCACACGGATATCACTATACACTTGGAGCTAATTACATTTTGCTTTGTCAAAAGCTAGTGGGATCCATAAATATTTTATTGTAAAATTTGACAAAAAGCTTAACTGTTTTAAGTTTTCTTGCATTTTTTTAAGTTTATTGTATGCTTGGTAGCAACTACACACTTGGGGTTTACCGTACACTTGTTTACCATGAATAATAAATAAAAAAGAAAAAAATGAAATATTCATTGATAGAAGATGAAAAGAAAAATCTAAAATAAAAGTTTTTTAATTTAAAATAAATTTTAAAAAGATGAGAGCGAATGTGAAAATAAGTGAATATATGAGAAAAAAAAGTAAAAAAAATATATCAAAATGTGTGGGGTCCATACAAAGATTTTGTTTAATTTTTAAATCCCAAAATTATGAATATTGGTGGGGGTGGGAGTGGGTGAGCTTGTTTAAGTGAAGGACTAAGGTGACATAAGCATAGGGGCCCAATATAACATTGTGACTTGGCTGCCCCAATGACATGTCGGTCGTTGATTGGCAAAATAAAAAGTGGAAAAGAAGCATGATCTTGCGTTGTCATCTTTTGAATTTATAGTCCTCCACTGATATAAAAAACAAAATAAAATAGTGAAAATCCAGTTGGGTTTTGACAAAAAGGCCCCTCTATTTGTTAGTTTGAGTGGAGCGATCAAATTTATTCCAATGAAGAATTAAGATGATATCAGTATTGGGGGCGGCCAATATAACATCGCCACTTGGTTGTCCTTGTTGATGTGTCAGCTGCTAATTGATGGAAGAAAAAGTGAAAGAGGACCTTTGGCCATGTGATGTCATTTTTTGGAATTTATGGATCTCCACTTGACTAATAACAAAGTGAACATTAGAAAGTTGGAAAGCAACGTTCACTTGTGGGTTACTGTTCCTCGCTGACATTAGAAAGTGAACCGTAAAAATTTGGAAAGCAACCAATGGAAGGTGTCAATTTTCACCTGATTTTGGATTTTATTTTATTTTATATATAGATAGATATAGATATAAATACAGATATAGATAGATATTATTTAAAAATATTTTTCCACACCATAAATCCAAGCAATAACTATTTGCTGACCCTTCGAGTTTAAATCCTCAAGATCCCTCACAAGCATATCTTTTCCATATCCCACATAGAAATACACTATTGCAAACTTGAGGTTTAAGAAGCTCACTAGAGTTAGAACATGTTTCAAAGCTCAAAGAAATTAGAGTTATTTATAAATTTCCCACTAATGAGATTATTATGTTATGAGTGGAATCTAAACCCACACTTATGTAAAGTATAAGTCATATCTCTATCAATTAGACTAATTTATATTAGCACCAACACCTTAACTTTGATTGGGTGTTTTTCCATCATGGAATGATTTTGAGGATTTAAAACTAACACCATTAGTAAATGGTTAGTAATGAAATTAGTGATGTAGAAAAATTATTATATTATATTATATTAAGTAGGTAATTAAATTAGTATACCATAAGTTTTTTCCTGTGTAATAAGGGATAAATGGGTAAATAAAATTTATATTAATATAATTTTAATTAATAAATATTACTTTTAGAATTTCCTCGAAATATTTCTAATAATGTTGTTGGCATAGAAAAAAGGAAAAAAAATTAATTAGGTTGATAAATTCAACTAAAGTATATTTTTTCAAAATAGAAAAAAATTTATGTAATTAAAATAAAACAAAAGAGAAGCTACTATATTTTATTTTTTTTATTTTGAAATAAGTAGAATGCAAGATAAAAATATTTTTTAATGATAAATTCTTAAAAAATAAAGCTTCAAAATAATAAATATTTTTTTCATGCTAAAATCTTTCATCCCTGTTTTTTTGGGTGAGGTCTTTCATCCCACGTATACTTATCGAGATCTCTCACATTCTTATCAATATATTTTCCGTGGCCAAATTCTTATAAATATTTGACTTATAGAAATTTCATATGCTTTTTTCTTAAAGCAAAAATTTCATCTTGGCCCGTCATTACTTTCATTTAACCTAGTTACAAATTTTTTTTATGTACATCAGGGTATCTACTGTCAGGAGCAGTGACTAATCCCTTCATCGTGAATCCTTCCACTAAGGGGTAAATGGTTGACCACAGGATGCGCTCTGTTCCCATGAGTCGAGGTTTGAACCTCCGACCATATAATTAAAGGACGAAATGAGGAACCACCATGCCACACCCTCATAGTTACCTAGTTACAAATTTCATCTGCTGCGACCATCATTATTTTTACTAATTCATATTTGGGCCAAAGCTTGATTCTTGTAAACATGTTTCAAGTCCAGACCCGGCCCAATTCCAACCTTATGGGTCTAAGTCCAATACAAAATTTTGAGAGGGCAATAGGATGGCGGACTCCTTGGCCCATCAGAGCCAAAAGGATCGAACACCCTTTAACCTCTCGGGATTCTGCCCCATACTATATAGGAATCACACACACATTTACACACCCAAAAAAAAAAATTTCTTCAATATTTTATACACTTGAATTTTGAACGCTAAAACCCTCAAATTTATAAGATTTGTTTGCCCACAAATTTGTAGGATTATGCATGTACTTTTTTGTTACACTGAAAAAGTGGGATGTAAATTCATTTATCAAGACAAATTCATAATTATTCAAATTTAATTTAATTTAATCATCAAATTAGTAATAATAATAATAATAATATTATTATTATTGGGTCTGATTGAGCTCGAGAAGTAACTAGTGACGATCAATTCTTGAGAATTATTATACCAGAGCATCGATTTAAATATTTAGTGAGCACAAAAAATAAAGAAAAAGGGATAAAAAAAACTCAAGTATTTCTTTTTGTTTTTGTTTTTTCTTGCCTTCACCTCAAATATAGTTAGTCAAGGTTGGTTTGTTGAACGTAATTGAGAAATCATATAATTGCGAGTCATTATCGTTGTCGTAGTCCTTTTTTTTTTTTTTTTTGCTAAATGTCGTAGTCCAATCTGATGAGCTTTAGCCGAGTCTAATAATATATCGTACCAATTGGGCTCTGGTGTTTGGGTATGGGCTCTGGCATATATGGAAGATGAGGAACAATCTCATTGGCAGGAAAATGTTACAATCTTGATGCTGCTGTGGATTATAATGTGTCTCTTGCAGGGACAAATCAGGTAGAAGAATTAAGGGCTTTACAAGAAGCCTGGGTACCTGTGGCGTGCTAGGAGTTAAAGTTTGGGGTATTTTAACATGCATGGAACTTGCATGGGCATCCGGTTTTGATCATGTTGGGTTTGAAACAGACTTTGAAACGGCTTCGAAACTGGTTGCAAAAGGAGTCTCAAAGCATCACCCTTTCTCTAATTTGGTTTTCACCATTCGCAATTTTTTGCAAAGTTCATAGAATTCAAAGCTCAGTCATGTCTGTCGACTTGGTAATCGACTTGCCGATAAATTAGTATCATATTAGAATCAATGTTTGAATTTGACATAATTTAAAAAACTGTCTAATTCTCTGAAAGCCGCTTCAATTCCCAACTCAATTCCAGTTCCTGACTCAAAAGCTTATTCAAAGTAATCAACTGCTAAAATGATTTAAAACTAAAAAACGAGTCATTCTTATCTCTAAGTGACGATCTAACCAATCCAATCATCTGATTCAGTCTGATTCTCAAAACACTCATCAGACTTAGGGCCAATTAGATATTATTGTTCTTTCTTATCCTCCGCGTGAGTGTCGACAGTTGTTGTTTGAGGATGTTGTGGGTGTTTTCTTTCCCAAGCTAAGATTCATGTATTTTCTGGTCTTTTTTTTCCTTGTTAAAAATAAAAAAATATTTAGGTCAACACACTTAAACTAAAATAATGGGTTTATATATACGAATTTAGTGCCATGTTGACATGTATAAAACAATTTTTTGGGTGAAAATTATTGTTTATTTATAAAATTGTTAAAGTCACTCAATCAAATTAAATTTATTTCTCTCTCTCCAGATTAAGCGAAATTAATTATTTTCTCAATGTACATACAAATGCAATCTTTTTTTTGGCCTGAATTTAAAACAAACTTAGATCAAGATCTGACCCCCCCAAAAAATATAAACAATATGTGAGTTGATAAGCTTGATTTATAGTGGTCCTTAGGAAATAGCTAGGAACAAGTTAGAGTACTTAATTAAAAATTAATACAATTATGCAGATTCGATTTTTATCATGCCAAGGGTTGTTAAAAAACAGTTTATTTATTACTACCGTTATTTATCATATTCGTGTGCATAGTTTTAGCACTATATATTAAATCTTTTTCACTAATTTTTTAAAATTATTCTTCAAACTCGTTAAACAAATACCAAATACTTGTAATATTAAATCATCATGAACATAGGAGAGCCACTCAAACTCAACAATCCCAATAAGACAATATGCAAATCACAAGGTCTCAGAAAATCTGGACCATTTCTTAAATCTCTTTTTTTTTATTTAATTTTTCAAAGCTGCAATATTATCCATGACTAGAATTTAGCAGAAATCATAATATATGGACGTACATGTGCAAGATTTAATTTCCAACAAATTCGATCGAGCAGTGCAATTTCCGAGAGTTTCAGACATGCTCTGTCAATATTCATAGTGCCAATCGATCTCTCTCTTCCCTTAAAATTTCCAGACAAAGTTGCCTGTGAAGTCAGCAACATGAGGAATAAATCCAGAGTTACAAAATGGTGAGTTTTCTCAGAGAAACCTTTTCTTTCACTTTCCCAGGAATATTGATCCCTCTATCCTTCATTCCTTCCATTCCTAAGTAATTAATGTGTCATGCGTTTTCTTTCTTTTTCTCTCTCTCGCTTTAACTTTTTCTTTCTTTTTCTATCTCTTTTCTTTTTCCTATATGGAGTACTCTTCTTCTTACTTGGCTGGTAGTATTATTCCTTCTTTTCTTTCGGCAATAAAGAGATCGAAAACTTGTATCACAGACAACTCAGGCAGGACGTACGACAAGAATAATAGTGTCACCAAAGTAATTAATGAGTAATTAATACTATTTTATTAGTGCATCACAGCTTCAACATCAAGTTTCTTGGAGGCTTAATTATGATTACGGGTGCTTCAGGCCTTCTAATGTTTCTTTTTTGCTTTCTCACTCTCTCTTGCATATTAATTTTCTTTTTTAATTCACAAAGAACTTGGAAATGCAAATCTTGGATCAATAATTAATATGACCATATAATGATATACTCCATCCGGTCCATATTATAAGACATTTTGTATTAATTACACGCATATTAAGAAAATCACCTTTTCAACTCAAATTAATGCAAAAAGTACTACATTTCATATTTTACCCTTATTAAATATTCCATTTTATTATCATTGGAGAGTTATAAATGAAGAGAGATAAAGCATTAAATACATGGGTAAAATAGGAAAAAGATATCTAATGCCCTATATTTTAAGTCAAAAATTTGTCATACAATATGTCTTATAATATGAACCGGAGGGAGTAATACTTAGATGTTATTTTCCGCGGTCTGCATAAATGATTTTTTGTAACTAAAATTGTAAGATGGCGATTACTTAATTAATTCATCTTATAAAGGATTTATTTATGACAAGTGAGCTAAATTCAAGTAGAAAAGATGGAGTAAAGTGTGAATACTAGTTAAGGGTTTGAATTTGATCTTCTGACTAGTAAAAAAAAATTCTATAAACTTTAAAAAATAAAAGAAGTGATCACTCCCTGCATTTATTAAATGAATTTTCTCTAATTAAAAATAAACGGACTACTCTCTCCGTTTCTTATTATATAAGGGACAAAACACAAAATCATACAGACTAAGAAAAGTAATAAATTTTTCTGAAACAGAAAATATTTTTTAAAAATACCCTCATTCAATACTAATAACTTTTACATCATGCAATTAATACAAATGGAAAAATACTATATTAATTAGGGGTGTTTTTAGAAAAAATTTATTAAATATACCAGAGAAACTCTCATTATCTCTTATATTTTAAAACATAGAAAATCCCTCAATTATCCTTTATATTAAAGAACGGAGGGAGTAACTAATACTAAAAAAAAAAAGGGGCACCATTGTCGGAAACATGAGAAAACTATTAAATTACTCTCGAGTGAAGTAGACTGACTTAAAACTACAATAAATAAGCCTAATAGGTATTAACTTCAATTAAATAAAATACAATCCGCATATATATATATATATATTTCAATTATTACAAATATACTTTGAAACAATGTAACATATAAAAATATAGGTAATCATGTTGCTGACAAGTTGTGATAAGTTACATCTCATATTAACTTTTACGCAAATACACACGACTCACTCTAATTTCACACAAAGAATTCTGACCATGAGAGAGATGTAGAACGAGAGGAGGACCGTGGCGGGGAAAATTACCGTGGTAGGAAATTTTTTTTATTTTAAAAATTATAAATGGTATAATATGTTCTCCAAGAATTATACAGTCACGTATTTGTATAATTTTATTTCGTTTTATATCTTTTTTACTCATATTATATGACTATATAACTGTAAAGATAATATTTTTATTATATAATATTTAAATTAAAGAAAAAATGAAATAGTGCAATTTTATAGTTGTATACTTGTAAAAAAAATATTTTTTATTTTTAAACTTAAATATTAAAAAATAAAAATTAAAAAATAGAAAAAAAAATGATAGGAGAGAGGTAGGATCTCTCTCTTGACCAGAAGAGCCCTTGCCCCTAGAATGAGATTGTCCTTATAAAGCAACATAGCTATGCAAAAATGAGGAGATGATATGCTATGTTTGATAGAAAGAAAGTTGATTTTAAGAAAGAAAAAATAAGAGAGAAAATATATTTTAATATGTTTAGTTTTTAATGATAGAGCTATTATTGGCTATAAAAAATATTAATATTTCTAATGGAAGAGATATAATTTACTACAAAAAATATTAAGATAGATTTTTTCTCTCATTTTCACTTTCTTAAAATCAACTTTCTTTTTACACCTTTAAGATTTTCAGAAGTAAGGAAATAGATAAACATATAATGATAGTGTTTTACTTTTGATATGTAGGTCCTTTTATAATTGTGTCTATTTTTCTCTTCACTTTAAAATAAAATATTTCGTGGGATTCAATTTATATATATATAATCTGTGCAAGTGCACACTCTAATCAATATATATCTAGAACTTATATAAGAACTCATACTATTTATACTTGTTATTAGTTATAAACAATTTAGTTTATTTCATATTCTAGTTAAACATAGAGAAGATTAGAGGTGCATGGTTGGATCAATTTTTAAATGCCCAAAATTCAGTCTAAAATTAATTATAAACATCCTCAAAATTTGGAAAATCAATTATCTAAAAAATAAAAGCATTTATTCAAAGAAGCAAGAACTGTTGCTCCTGCTTTTCAATTATCTCAAAAGTGCTCTTTTTCTTCCTTCTTTTCATATTATTTATAAATTAAAATTTTAATTAAAAAATATTCCTGAATTTTTTAAAAATAAGAATTATTATTTGATGAATAAGACCATTTTAAACATCTCTAGTAATTATTCATTAAAAGGTACTTTTGATTGAAATCATTTAAATATATTTAATTATGTAAAAATCATTTTTGTGGTAAAAATATAAAACATAAATCATATTATAAAAAATTAATTTTAACTGAAATCAATTTTGTAATATCATTTTTACTCAAAATTAATTCTGTATCGGTGAGAGACGCATAATGAGAGGTGGTATGTGGGAGAGGCCAAACGTGGCAGACTTGGCACCAAAACTAGTAGCATTATTATTCTCTGCTGCACAGCCTTTGCTACATAGTATGCTGTGCAGAGAGAAGGGACGGGTGGGTGGGTCCCACCGATGTGGGTCCACCCACCCCATCGATGGGACCCAGCCACCCCTCTCTTCTCTCTTTCTCTCTCTGCACAGCACCCTATGTAGCAGAAGATGCGCATTAGAAAAGAGTGGATCGTACTAGAACCTTTTCATCCATCTTTATGTCCCAATATATATATATATATATATGCGCACACACACATGTTACTACTCTACTCTCCCTTACTTGTAAGGGTAAAAAGTCACCAATCCTCTTTGAAACTTGTGCCTTCTTTCTTTTTTATTCTAATATCCTCTGAACACCTCTCTTCTTTTCAACTTATTAATATTAATAATTATTTATTAATATTTAATTAATTTAATTTACTTCCTCCAATTTTTAATATAAGGTATCAAATCATATAAATTAAAAATAAAAATTAAATTAGTTAACTATCTTAATTTTTTCTCAAAAATCATAATATCTTTTAAAAACTATTCTTATTCAATTTTGTTTTGTCTCTCTTTCATAAATTGGATGAAAATATTTTTTAGTAATACATAATAAATATTATTTAATATTCTAAAATGAATCATATATTTAAAATTAAGATAAAATTCTTATATTTAGAATTAAAAAATAATTAATACTCTAATCTTTTTCCCGTCACGTATATTCATTCCATGTTAAAAGGAACCACATAAAGTGAGGCTTATACTTCAAGTTCTCTCCCTCTTTCATTCATTCTTTGACTTGCTGGCTGTGCATTATTTATATTCCTCCACTCCATCATGCATGTCATGGGATCATCACTCTTAGCTAGTAATATACATTTATGTAATTATAATTAATTATAATATTACCGATCATTACATTCACAGCTTTTAGCACATTGTAAAGAGTGAAGACAAAGAAACGTAGACTTGAAGCCAATCCCACCCACAATAGATATTTCCCCAAAAGGCTGCATCTTTATATATAATGTCCCTGCTTGCTAGATCTGTGTATAGCTGAAGTTGAGAGTTATTCGCCATAATTATTACTTTTTTTTCTCTTTGCTAGTCATATTTAAAAAAAATATTTTATGATTATAAGTATAAGTCACTTTTTATAAGTAGTTGGAGTATTAATTATTTTATTTTTAAAATATTTTTATTTAATCATGAGAGAAAATATGAAATGTTTGAATTTGTAATATTTATAAGAGAGTAAAGATGAATTCATCATAATTATTACTCTTTTCGGTTCTTTTTATTAGTCATATTTTAAAAATTTTTTATGTTCTAAACATAAGTCACCTTTTATGAGTTTTTGGAGTATTAATTATTTTATTTTCAAAATACCCTTATTTAATCATGAGAGAGAACGTGAATTGTTTGAATTTGTATTATTTATAAGAGGGTAAAGATGAAAAACACATTAATTTTAAGATACTTCCTTTGGTCCTCAATATAAGACAATTTTAACCGAATTACGTGGATTAAGAATTGAAATTAAAACTAATTAACTACCTCGATTTCTCTGAAAATCCCAACATTTTTCTAAAACTACTCTTATTTAATCTCTTTCTCTTTCTCTTTGGATAAATTAAATTGGGACATTTTTTGAAAATGTATAATAAATACTATCTAGTATATTGTAAAGGGTATTATATTTAAAATCAGGACAAAAGATTCTATATATAGGACCAGAGGGAGTAATTTTAATAATATAATAAATTTTTCTTGGTTTTGATGAAGTAGGTATAAATGACTTATATTAAGGACTAGATGAAATAATTATTTGCCATAATTATTAATTATTTCACCTTCCACTATTATTTTCATTTACTCCTCCTTCCCACACTAATCATCATGATGATCTCCCTTCACAATTTTCTTTCACTTTAATTTAATTTGATGCTATCTTATTTAGATAAATTAATTAACCTTCTGAAGTAACTAGTTACAGCATTAGCTAGCATGAAAAGCCAGGTGTCTTCGTAGCTCCATCCAAGATCTACTTATTTATATATCAATTAATTAATATTAGCATAATTAATTAATTAAGGCTGATGAAAGTTTTCTAATTAACGTCAAGAATCAAAACTATATATATATATATCACTCAATTAATTATATTATAAACATTATTTTATTCACATAATTTTACATTTTATTTTTGGAACAAATTAAATGTTTTTGAACTTAATTTAATTAACAAATCTTAGATCATTATAATACATATAATTGAGGCTACAATACAAAATCATGTGACCTGCTTGGGATGCAATTATTTCATTTTATGCATTACATATATATATATGTATGACATTATTCGAATGTCCATCCATCAACTATTCATATTAAGCCAAATTAAATAGCAAGGCCTTTTTTTTTACCAGTAAATATTAAATTTATTGAAAGCGTGAAATAAAATTAAACATCAATAAGAAAAAAATAACAAGAACAATAGTCACAAGATCAAAGAGCTACAAAAATAATAAACAAAGGCAACAAAACAGAAAGTAACAAAAAAAAAACTACTTCATGCAAGATAACATTGACTAGATCATATCCCTACACAATAATACAAATTGACCAAGAAAATGGCCAAAGGGGAAAATCAACTTAAGGACTTGAGTATTTAATTTCTTGCAGTTCAATAATATATAAATTGATAAGGTCAAGTGGTGTACTTAATAATTAATTAATATAATGAGAGTGCACACAAATGAAACTAATTACGAGAAGAAACTAATTAAAATGTGGTAAGTACGCTAGTTAACATTCTGTTTTTACAAACAAAAAAAAATGTAGAGTTTATTGTTGGCAGGTTCAGCTCAAAAAATTTTTGTCTCTTCACATATTGTCAAAAATAGTAACACTATATTTATAAAATCCATATATATATATATATACCTAAACAGCCTTCTAATTGAAAATCAAGAGGTTAACAGGTTAAAATTGATCTTCTTTCGTAATCATTCATGTATAATTAATTTAATTTACTTTAAGTTTTGTTTAAATATGTTTATAAATATAAATGTATCCCAAAATAAAATCAATTTTGAATGCTACAAAAGATAAAATTGGTCCACCTTGAACATCTTGTCAAACATCGGTACTTACTTGTCTTTGGTCATATTCCCTTTCTTTGTCTCAAATTGTATCCTTCACGGTTCCTTCTATCTAATATATAAAAACAAAATAAGTTCACAAGGAACAATTAATGACAAAATTAAATAAGTACGAAACATATAATTCAAATAATAAATAATAAATAGGTGGTCACAAGCGAAATTATTCCAACCCAAATTTATAAATTTTTTATCCTAATCTTAAATATAAAATTCTTTACAATATATGGGGTAGTATTTATTATATATTTTTAGAAAAAATATCTCTATTTAATGTATCTAAAAAAAAGAGAGAGATTAAATAAGGATAGTTTTAAAAAAATATTAAAATTTTTAAAAAAATTAAAATAATTAATTAATTTTAATTATAATTTTTAGTTCGCATGATTCTATTAAAGGACAAGAGGAAGTATATATATTGGTTGGCGTTCCAAAAATTAAATTCGTAGCTAGGTCTAGTCATGTGGGCGTATTTGATTTTTTTTTTCGGTCCTAATGAGACAAGAGTTGGCGGTAGAATAACAAGGCACATTACATAGAATTGGCATCCAAAAGGGATCTCTATGATATGTTTCATATTTATTATATTATATTATATATTATTCTTCCATATCAATTTCTCATAATATATCTCTCTATCTCTTGTCCTTACACAGAAAATCAAGCTTCTTCATCAATCCCAAAGCCGTGTCTGATACTCAACCCTCCACACATTCATTCATAATTGTCAAACCCACTGATACATCAATTTTATATATTTCTTTAATTTTCCTTGATATTTATATGTATATATATGAATATTTCTTAGCCAACAATTATTATATTAAGAATAATCCACCACATGAAGCTCTCTCTTTCTTTGCTATAATAAGTGTTTAATTTGAAGACGTAACACAAGCCACCAAACTCATCTACCTCTTGTTAACCTCTTCCACTTTCCAAGAGGAGAATTTCTTACATTTTACTCATCATAATTAAGTATTGGACTAGCTAGGTCATTGAAAACATATGTGTGTGTGTGTGTGTGTGTGACTGAGTCATTTTTTTGGCCAGGAAAAATCTCTTTCATGTTATCATTGAAATTTGAATAATTTGTGAGAGATCTTGATATATTCACATTTTACTCAAGATATATAATTACCTGTATTAATAGCCAAGTTAATAAAAATGTACATGTAAATATTCACTTTGTGCAGTTAAATTGCGGGAGATTTGAATAATTTGTAAGAAATTTTCAAATTGATGTTCATGAGTCATTATTTGTACCAGCAAATTAAATTATAATATGAGAATAATTATTTGTCAACTCATGGAATAATAATTCACCTCTCCTCTTAATTTATTGGTCATTTAACAATTACCACCTATTTCAGATAAAATTTTTGTTCATGGTTCAGAGAGAATTGTATACATCGCATTAGTTATATATAAGAACCCAGAAAATAGAGATATAGACATGAATTAATTAATTATGCAAACAGAAAAATAAAATAAAATTCAGAACACTCACCCATTTTTTCCCTATGTTATAAAACATAGGCCATTAATTATCTGATCACTTCCCAATATAATTATACAATAAAATCCGGAAAGAAACTGCAATCTAGCTAATTAGAATTAAGAAACTGTAAATCAAAAGAGAAGGGAAGATCATGGGAAGAACACATAAAATTGGGTTGATTGATTCAACACTTTGTTGATATGTAATTAATGAACATACAGGGTACAGGATCTATTATATTTTCACATATTAATATTATGCGAATTGGAATATATGAACATTAACGTGTAGGACAAAAAAAAAATGAAGAAAGAAAAAAAGGAAATTAATCGAACAGGTGAAATTGAGAAGAAGAAGAAGAATAAGAAGAGGAGGAGGAGGAGGAGGAAGAAGAAGATGATGATGAAGATATTCACTGGCTTCGTTAAACTCTTATAACAGCCACGTGAATAAGGTTTTTTTCCAGTACGATCAGATTCATGCTATCATGTACACCGGCAGCTGCGCTTGGGAAAATTCGATCGGAAGAATCCATCGATCTCGTCCTTATTCACCTTCTCGAACAACTGAAACTCCTCCAGAAGCTTCCTCTTGCACGAGACCGCGCGCTTCGCCTTCTTCGGGGCGGGCGGACATGTCAGCACCTCCGGGATTCTGTTCTCCTTCGACGTTGGAGTCCGACAGCTCTCGTCCTCCTCCCTCCCGCTCTGTGCCGCCGCCGCAGCCTCCTCCGCCGACGACGCTGTAGCCACGTGATCGGTTCGGTCGAGATGATCAGGAAGCTCAATTTTGACGGCGGAGGCAGCCGCTGAAACTCGTGGCTTCGGGAGATCGTGGAGGAGCTGGAGATCGGTGGACATGGCAGAGGAAATCGGAGAAGAAGACGTGTTTGGACGGTGAGAAAATTGGACGAGAAAATAAAAATGAAAACGGTGGGTGAGAGGGTACATATTGTGTGTGCGTATATATAGGTGGGTGAAGAAGGTAGACTTTAGTCCAGCGAAAGCTTTGAAAGCGTGCGTTTGAAGGTGAAGACTGCGGGTAAGAGAGAGAAACAGCGATGAGAACTAAAAAAAAAAAAAGGTTAATTCTTAAAAATATATTCCGTTATGAAAAAAAAAACCGGAATAATTTTAAATAAATAGACATATTATGTAAACAGAGGTGGATGATTGATGTTTTAGTTGTTTAAATTTAATTTAGACAATTCAAATTCTTATATTTTTTTAGCAGCATCCCAGTTGAAAATTGAAGATATCTTCTTATGCATAAAAATCATCACAATAAATTTTATCTCTTTTAATAAGTTTTTTTTATATATATGATCAGAAATTAAATATAAGAGAACATGTGTAGGAACTCAACTATCTACTAACTTTGCTTAGAGCTTGTTAGTAATTAACATTATTATACTTTAAGTTGATAATTTAATTTAATTTCAAATAAAAATGAATATAATACAAATTGTTTAATTTATATATATTTTGTGGAGAGACTTTTTTTTTTTGGGGTATATGAGCATTAGAGGAATTACTATTAATCATAATAAATAGTAAATATTATATGAAATCAGGAATATATGTTAAACGTAAAAATATGGACACTTTGGGTTAATGTGGGCATTAGAGCCTTAGAGGTTAGTAATGCTGATTAATAGCAATACTAATGTTACTAATTTTAATTTGTTCTTATAAGCAAAATTTCATTTTCAACAGCTTTGGGATTCTTTTTGTTAGTGGAGGGACCAGAGAAGTTGTACAGCGAGACTAGATGAGAATCTTCCACGCGTATGAATTGCATCATTGTGATGACATAAATACCCTTTATCGATGACGTGTCATGAGACATTTGGTTGATTTGGGTAGGGTCGGACACACGGGATAATTAAGGATGGTTTCGGCGATGGGATCATTACTGCCTTTTGCTTTTGTGGAGAGACAAGTGGAACGTAAATGTCACGTTAGAAGGTGAAGATGGTAATCAGTGACCGCCTGAGTATAAGATCCACGCGCAGCCCCAGGCAGGTGCCACCAATCTCTATGGTTTTGAAAAAAATTTCTTTTACTCTTAAGAAATTTTAAATTTCAAAAGAAAACAAATTTTGAATGTAATGACAAAAATTTTATTGTAATAATAAACCACACCTCATATTATAAAATTTATTACCTCTTGCAACTATTCTTTTATTTTTTTTTTGGTCTATAGTTGTTTAACATTTAAACATATTTGGCATTTAATACGTTCAAATAATTTTAAATTTAAATTCCTTTATATAAAATATTTTTAATTTGTAATCATGGCGTGTAATTTTTCCTAATATCCATTCTTTATATCAAAATAATTTTAATGTTTAGTGGTTTATTTATCCATAACTTTGTTGTATATTTTAATATTTTTAGAAAAGCTGAGAGGTAATTCCTTTTATTATAATTTTTATTATTAATCTAATTTTCACAAGAATAAATGATAAAATTATTTAATATTCCTTTATATCTAAATTTTAAAATATTTTATTAAAAATTCATCTTAATAATTAATGTAATTTAGGGGAATCTATATTTTATCTTTCAATCTAAATTTTAATTATAAAAAAATTATGTACATGATTTAGTTAAATTTTTTGAAATTTAATTAATTTAAAATACATTGAATGAAATTTGTATTGAGAGAACGATATAAAATTTTAAAATTAAATATTATAACGAAAATAAAAGAATATTTTATGATCATAATTATATTCACTAAAAGTAAATATTTTAATTATGTTTAGATAACTTATGGTTGAATTCTATGTTAAAATTAAATTAATAAATATACGCTATTTTAATTATATTGGTACTAATAATTCATGAGTTCTGGTCTCATACTCTTATTATTGCTCTTCGTCAATTTAAAATATAGAAAAATTATGTAAGTACAATTATTCATAAACCTGTGGATCAATATAAATGTAAGAAATAAAATAATACTTACACATAGTAAAATGAACAATTCTAATAATTGTTATTTCCATTCATATATTTTTTATAATTTTATTTTGAATTATTTTTCATTAAATATCTATCTATACAATTAAAATTTGCATTATTAAATATATATGGATTATAGATAGTAAATATTCTTAATTCTTTTTTCGATGTACATAAATATTCTTAATTCTTAACAGCCATATGATTGACAAATGGCTAACACATGAATCTTCAAATGATTAATTTTCTATAAAATTACATAAATCTCTATAGCCCCTAAAGATGTTGAAAGGCAGGTAAAAATAAATCTTACGATGATTTCGTAATTAATTGAAAAATTTACTTGTCAAATCTTGCTAACCTTTCATGGAATCAAAATATCCTCTGATTATATTTAATGGTGTGTTTATTGAAAAAAAAAAAAGAAAATACAATACTTCTTTTATTTTTTAATGAAATCTTCATAAAATTCAGTGAAATTAATTACATTAATTTTTCTATTAGTTTTTTTGTATAAACAAATTGTATTTCATATAAGGTTGCTTTCCTCTCCCTAATGATTCAAGCGGGAAAGAGATGGGAAAGAAACTATCATATAAAGTATTTTTGAGTTATAATATTTAAATATTATAACAAAGAGCTTATTTCATTTGAGAATCAATATTAAATGATAAAAAATATGTTGTGATTTTCTCATTTTATGTGTTTTGATTATAAGTGCTAAGATAGCATGTTGATATTTTATGTCAAATTTTATCAAAAAATTAGATAATTAGATAATTGTATTAAATAGTACTAATTGTCCTCTAATTATAATTAAGTTTCTTATGATCAATATATATTATACACTTTTTAAATTTAGGAACAAATATAAAAAAATATCGAATTAATTTCAAATTTTATGATGATAATTTGTGTATAATAATTACTAATCTAAGAGCATATTTTGCAAAAAATAAAATATCTATAGAAATTTATTTAGTGGTCTAAAGTTGAATTTTGATTAATACCGGATCAAATGATTCCTCCTCAGTAAAGTATCTCTTACAAATAGCAACTTACCCATATAATTTTAGATCTACTTTCAAAACTTTTTACCACTTATAGTTTAATTAATAAATGATTTAGTCTGGCCCAAAAAAAAAAAACAATAAATGAATAGAGTTAGATAATGCTTTAAATGTTTAGGACAAATTGAAATGAAACCGCAAATTGACTGTGACATTTAGCTAGAGCCATAGTGGTTATAAATATAAACAAAAAAAAAAATTGATGTGCACTATCTTCCTACATAAATTAATCAAGGACAAGCAATTTATCTGATTATTAGAACATTAATTAACGTTAAAAATAGTTAAATATTGCTCTTAAAAATAGTAGACAAATACTTTGATGTAGGGAATATCAGGCTTCTTCAACTATATATATAGTTTTTTTTAAAAAAAAATTAGTGACAGTAAAAATCAGTTTGAAATAAAAAAATGTATCTTTTTATCAATTAATATAAAAATGTCGATAAAACTAATAATTTTCAAAAGCCATAACTCAGGCATATTGACTTTTCAAAGATTGAATTAATTAATTAAGCATGATAATTAAATAATCAAATAGTTTGATAGTTTAATTTTGTGATTGAGCACATAGAGATCACATCAAAATGACAGATGAATTAGAAACTAATTAGAGAATCAAGATCGATAAAGATATATAAATCATGTGTATTTAGCAATAAAAAACAAAATTAGGAGGGCGAAGTTCATGCATAATCTTCCAAAATCCAAAAAATACAGAAAGATTATCATGTTTTGGTTGTCCCCCTAAAAACATAACATAAGCATGTGTAATGATCCTATACTTGCATGTCTCATTGTGGGCTCTCTCTCTCTCTTTACCCTTCCATCGCTTTCCCTTCACGCATTAGCACATGACCATGCATAATTAAATTAAATATACATACACACACATATAGATAGATTGGCCTAAGCATAATATTGAAAGTTCAATTCCTAAATGTGTGTATAGAAAAAGTTTTTTTAGGAAAGGTAAAATTAATTTCAATGATTTTTATGCCTAAAATGAACTAATCTTTGGCTATAAGTTGAAAGATATTATCGGTGCTTAAAAAAAAATATATTGATAATATTATGTAGAAATAAAAAATTTACACACACCTTTCAATTCATTAAATTAAATACACATATATAGAGCGCTGATCTTTAAGCATGATATCCAGAATTTTATTTCTTACTTGTGTATAGAAAAGATCTTGTTGAGAAATGTAAAACTCGCTTCAATGATTTTTAATTACGTCTCAAAGAAAGTAGTTAATTTTTGGCTGTTGACGGAGAAATATGCTTAGTGTTAAAAAAAACATATTTATATTTATGATATTATATGGAAACAAAAATTAACACGCACCTTTCATTAGCATAGGATACCACCTAAGAGTCTTGACTACGCTCATCTACTACCTTATCTTCCATTCTTTATGTGTCTCATTTTGCACCATTATTAAAATGCAAAAAAAAATGGTGTAAAGTTTAGATTTGATTTATCAATTTACATGAATCTTTTCACATGCTCGGTCGTTTTGCTTGGTTTTCAGCACTAATCATTATCCAACCACCTCTATATATATATATACACACACACACACACACTCACTCTCCTTTACATATACCTTTCACTATCTACTCTTAGCCATCTTTTTAAAGTTCACAGTAGATAAGTGTGTTATGTGTATTACGGATTCATAACTAATAAATAATATATCTTTCTATAAATTTTATTATATATTGATATTTACTTTTATATATATATATATATATATGTTATCACATTATATATATTGCACGTCTATGTCTCAACCATTCTATCCACCCATTTACTCGAAAGTCGATTATCCATATTCATACTAAAAGATTCTTTTTTGTTTTTTTTTTATATGTGTGGGTGTGTGGCGTATAGATAAGATCCTATGTGATTTGACGTGTATGTAGCTTCATAAATTCTATCAATTTATCTGATCTTTTACAACCAAATTTTTAATGTGTGTGTTTGTGTGTTGGGGCGGAGGGGATTATATATATATATATATATATATAAAATAATGTTTTGGCGGTAGTTTTGAGGAGAAGAAGGAAAAAGAGGTCACCAACATTCCGAGTGGTGGGTGCTTAATTAATTAATTAACTATTTTCACACCTTTACCATTCATCTCAAGGTTGATTAACAATGTTGACCTTTCCTTAATTGTATGTGGTTTCACTTTTTTATTGTATTAACTTATATTAATTTATTTGATTAATCTTGCTGCCTTTATATCATAGAGCAGAGAATCTCCAGATCCGAAGAAAGAGATAATTAGCAGAAGGGTATATCACAAGCTAAGCCTAATTCCTGTTAATTAAAGCGTTTAATTTTCGTCCTTTTCCCTTGATTCATTCCCACGCTTCCTTTCTATCTGAATTTCGTAAAGTCTGATTAATTAATTCAACAATGTTGGTTAATGGTTAATTATCTCATATATCGCTATAAATTAAATGTGATTAACATTCTTTTGTGGTATATTGTGAAAAAGTAAAAGGATATTTGTGAAGTAATTTCAACTCTCAAAGATTGGCCTATTAAAAAATTAAAACACACAAACATGTATTCTTTTTATGGTTTTAAAATAAATTAGTTGGGCCCTAAAAGCTTATCAAGATCAAGATAAGTCTTAAGGCTAAGAAAACATTTAGAGTACTCAATAGAAATACTAATATCTTACCTACTAACAAGTTTCTTATATCAGTAATTAGGCATAAGTCGCTTCTTTATCAATTGGACCATGTTGGGTTGGCCACACAAGCATGTATTTTTTTTTTTGGTGAATCTCTTAATTTTGACATGAATATATATTTGTGTGTGTATATAAGATTGAAAACTAAAATATTGTCCCAAAAAAGATGTAATTTTTAATAATTTGTGACATGGTAAGAAAAAAAGGAGGTGAAGAAGACAACGGAGAGATGAACCAAGATCACATATAAGATCTACAAGCTTTTTTTTTTTTAATACTGGTTAGCAGAATAAAGTAGAAATAAAACCCTAAGCAATTAATGCGATATGTTTCTGTATATAAAAGATTTATAATATATGAAGGAAGGTGACTATGTATGATGTATCTCTATGGATCTATATATACCGCCCTAACGCACAATTTTTATTTATTATTAAAATACACGAAAGGGAAAGAACACATATAAATTAATAGGAGACAGTTGATATATATTAAATATATAGATTGATAGGTGATATAATATATATATATATATATATATAGAGAGAGAGAGAGAGAGAGAGTTGTAATGTATGAATAATGAGATCAAGATGGGGCAGGATTCTACCAGCTGGAGGATTCATCACCATTTTTGTTTGCTTCTTGTGGGATCAGACTCACCCATCCCATCTCCTCTTTTGTCTCCCTAAGGTATCCTAAGGAAAAGAAACCCCATTTCTATATATATATATATATATATAGAGAGAGAGAGAGAGAGAGGACTAGTATATGCATGCATATGAAGTTAGAAAAAGGAATTATTGTGAAATCATTACTTGGTCATCAAAGTTAACATCCATCGTTTTCTAATGCTATGTATTCTCCCAGTCAAAATTATCCACGTTGATATACATCAGAGTGAGCCCGTATATTCTCCTCAACTTATGAATCGTGTAGCTATTTATATTTTATATTGATATATATTCATATATTGATTAGAATTAACTTCTTACAATATATATATATGTCTCTTTGGTGATAGAATTGATTTAATAAAATTTATTGTTTATATATATATTATTAATATCTATTGGTCTGAATGATGGAAAGTGCAGGTTTTCTTCAAATATCAAATTTGGATTCTATGAATAGAGAGAAAACAAATGATGAAAAACTGTTCTTTTCAATGATTTCACTAATCTGGAATCAAATTAATAGAATTTTTAAGAGCTTTCATTGTCAATATATCTAGCATATAATATCTTTCAGTTCTTACAGTTTGAATTAATATCTATATATATATATAACACAAAAATACAAAAGAAATGAGACTTCTTGGGAGTTCCAGCAATGAACACAATTTGGCAGGACTTGCGTGCAAAACTCTTTTGGCTTTCGTACACGGAGTCTGACACTTGTATCTTAGATTTATATTTTTAGTTATTATAAATTTTGTAGAAAGTCGGCACTTTGGTTTCTCAAAGATCTAACTCAACTCTTTTTTTTTTTAACTTTTTTTAATTATAACAAAATCTCCAGGTAATATTTTCATTGATAGCACTACTATCCAAAAATCCAGTTCACTTCAAGGGACCCCAGAAAAAAAAAATCAAATGAAGCAATTTGTTTTTGGATTAAAAAATAACTTGCATAACCAATGGGTATGTAACTCAGCTTATGAGAAACTATGCTAGTTTAATTAGTTGTCTTAAGTTCAAACCCTAGGTAAGTTGTATTAAGTAATCATTGGGAGATGTTTATCACCATTGTGGTCTTGTTGGCTCAATCCAAATTAGTCAAAGTTCAATTTGGCTATCAAAATGAAAAGTTACCTGCTTATTAAGTAATATATCACTTAAGCTTTTGACGTCTAGGTAAATCTTGAAGTTGTTATTTTTTCAATAATTTTTTCTGTTAATTTTATTAATTTTGTGTACCAAATTAATCATCACCTAACCTTGATAAGAAAACAAATCTGCCTCTGAAAATAATAGAAGTTTGATGATGCACATGAGTAATAGCCTGTTTGGATACCAAATTTTAAGTACTTATGGACCCATAAGTGCTTATGTGGTGGAGTTGCCAAACAGAAACAGCTTTTCAATAAGCACTTATGCCTCAAATAAATGCTTATGGAAGAAGCTGATTTTTTCAGCTTATGAGAATCACTTATCCTCCCATAATCACTTATTTCATTTTTCCTTCTCATTATCCACCCAATAATCACTTAAACCCTAATATCCAAACACATTTCTTTTCTCAAAATCACTTATGAGGTAAAAATATCCAAACACAAATCATTTTTGACATAATCACTTATTCTCATAATCACTTATCCTCATAATCACTTATACATAATCTAATCCAAACACACCCTAATTTAATGTTGAGGCACTGCATGCAAGAGGGGGGAATGAAGACAAATTGTGAATCAATAATGGTGCAGCATCAAAGGGACAAAAGAGGAGATATACTATTTTAATACCAATTGATTGATCACAACAAATTAACACCAAAACAAATTAATTAAGCTCAATTTTTATTATTCTCAGAAACCTACTCCTCCATGTGCAAGTTGTTGAGAAAATTACTAACTTGTGATATAATATATAGCTTTAGTGGGTAGATTTCAATTGGAATCACCCTTTTCATTTATGGAATTGAAAACTCTACCAATGTCAATTTTTCTAGTTGCACCTGTATGCATTTATCAACCGTGCGAATTTGGATCCTCTACATCCACAAAAGTGAAATTTATATGGTAATGTTCAAAGAGAAATATAGATAAAAGAAATAAAAATTGGAAAAATGCCATGTTAGTCTCAGACACGGTCAGATTTTTTGTGTTATTATCTCTCTAAATACATGAATATAAAGAAATATATATATATATATACACACAATTATGTCAGTCAAATTACAAGAGATTGTGTTGGCTACATAGTGTGGTGGATCTACAGCAATTATGAAAACATTTAAAATTTTCAGGAAAAGTTCAAGCAATATACCAAAGCAAGATTAGTTGAAGAGTGAAGACTTCAATCTAAAGGAAATATTATATTTGCCCACCTTCACCTCTGTATCTATAATTTTCTTTTCCATATCAATTAATTTTTATGATTGGTTTTAAAATTCTTATATGACGTAGATTATAGACAATGATATATCGGAATATTAATTTTACATCGTTGTAAATTATGATTCTTGCGTTAATGTAAAAGCACAAGAAGTTCAGATATGACGAAGCTTAGTTAAATTAGTAGAGTTACAGCAACTTGTTACTACTATATATGTGGACAATGATTTATTTTCATTTTAAGAACACTGAATACAACAGATTGAAATTGTTACTCTGATTTAGTTTAATCTGCTAATTATAAAATGCAGAAAACACTTGGTGGGTGGTGGGGTTGTTAGAGTAATAACAATAATTATAATTATAATTATATAGTTTGACAGGTGAAATTTCGTTAACAGGACTACCTAGGCTATTATAGGGCAAGGGAAAATTTTGCGGGAAGTAGAAGTTCTCACTTTCTAGAAGTTAACAGGTGAACTGAAGGATTAACCTTATTGATAAGAGAAAGTAGATGTTTTATGATCAATCTATGTTTGATTATCTAACAAGTATTTTGGGTATGGATTATAAATTAGATGGATTTTGGGAGTTCATCAAGGGCAAGTTATGACTTATGACTCAATGAACACTTAAAAAAATATTTACAAATTATTCATTAATGAGGTCTTTACATTGATAGAAGAATTCAAACCTATATCCTTTGATGGGATAAACATTATACTAGTTGCATATAATTTAACTTCTCATATATTATACATATTCAAGAGAGACATAAACTCTTTCTAATATTAAGATTAAAGTTTAAGAGCGTCCACTTTTAAAAGTATACTAAGGTCAGGGCATATCTTTCGATTTAAAGAGCACAACTCAAATAACACTTACGGAAATACTTATAAATCACTAACTAGCAAAATTCTCTCATTAATAATAAAATTCAAATACATATCCTTATGGATATGAATTACATCTTTATTAACTCAACCAATCATTATTGACAAGAGAGGAAATATTTTGATTTTACTTTATTAAAAGAAAATGACGGTAACAAGTAACATAATATTGAGATCCAATTCAGGTTATATAACTGTTCTTTTTTCCACATGCCATAAACTTGGAATCTTCCTTTTGAACAGTTGACAGATATATTCCAACATTGTTGTCCACCTGTCAATCACTCTGATTTATGCTTCTCAGAACTGTCGGAACAAACCCTTTTGTCTGTGAATTAGGTCTGCCAGTGTTATTCCTAGCTTTCATGTTCCATGCAGCTGTGATGACTCTGAATATATATATATATATATATATAGTATGTAAATTAAACATTTATTTTCCTTCCCGAACTATAGACCTTGGTCACAGAAATCTTGATCATTAAAACCGAAGAATATGAATAAGAGCTGGAGTTACATTTCTGCCAAAAAATTTAAACTGTTAAGTGAAACTTCATTTCAAAAATTAAATTCCTAAATATGAAGCTGAGCATAAATTATAATTGGAAAGGAAGTAACAACAAAAAACTGTCCAAGTAAAATCCAGCTACTGTTCTACACAAAATTGGGACTAATAATGATGAATAATATACAGAAATGAATGAATACAAATTTATGCTAAATTGAATGTCCCTTAACTGGAGAAAGAATTTCTGTAAGACTATGGGGTATTCTTATCCCTATCCTTTGTGCAGAAGCTATGAATGACCATGAAAAAAGGCCAGGAAACAAGCTAATAGCAGCAGCAGCTAAATGAGAAAGCCCTTTGCTCTCTCTGTCTCACCCTTTACTCTTACTTCATTAAAGTAAATGTATTCAGTCAAAGAAAGAAATGGAATCCTGTCTCTGCCAATACAGTTAGAATCAAGGCTTCTCCAATTTCCAAGTCAAGCAAAACTGGGTTCAGTAGATGCGTCAAGTCAAAAAGATTTTAGCTCTTGGGGACTAGAACTCTAGTTTGGTCCTTCACAAATGGATTTATTTTCAAGTTGGTTCCTAATAGATCTTTATTCTTCATTTAATCCCTCTGTTTCAAAATTCATTCAATGTAGTCTTTTTGTTACTGAATTGCCAACATTGTGCCTAATGAATCATAAAAAACGTGTTATTTCACTAGATTCATTGGCAAAGTTAGCTATCCAATAACGGATTGAGGGATTAGATTGGATGAATCTTGTAACATGAGGAACCTAAACAAGAATGAAAATCTAATAAGGACCAACAGGAGAATTGAGTTGCCAACAGAGGACTAAAGAGGATTTTAGTACTTGATATGTGAAGTCCAAGTATAACCCATCCTATCGTCCAAGCGATTTCTGCTTGTAACCATATTTCATTCTTTCATTTAGTTTCTCCTTCAATTTCCTCTTTTTATCCATTTTCAGCCTATATCTTTCTTCCCTCTCCCTTTCATAGACCCCTTGCCAGTGCACCTCCCCTGTTAGTGGCCACAACCACATATATCTTGGATGGTCACCATCATCAGCAGCCTCGGCTAAATCTTCATCCATGCTTTTCAATGTAGTAAAGTTGAAGTATTTTGCCCACATAAAAGCCCTGCGCCGTTCAACAGGGTGCTGCTCTTCCATGGTACCGGTGCTAGGATCTATATATACCATCTTCCGCGCACTATGATAGGCCCATACGTTGATGAGAAGTTCCAAAACTCGACAGTAGCAGTGCTTCCGCTGTGTACAGCAAACAAATGTGAGGAATGAAAGCAGACAAATCCTCAAGAGCTAAAGCAAGCAACTTACTTCAATCTCTGAAGGCCCTAACAAGCACATATTAGAATTACTAGAGTTTGTGTGCAGGGCATCAATGGCCTCGACAAACATCCTGCATTGACTAATCACATTTCAGTTTATAGTTTCATTCAGAGAAAGGTGCATTCCTTCAATTAACTGACGATCATGAAAACTAAAATTGATCTGTTAATCACCGTGAGAACATTACAAACTCCAAGAAAGAAGGGGTTGGCATCACCCAGCTGTGCAAGGCTGACCAATAATGACCATCTTCAGGCATAGGAGGGAGTGCTTCTGCATATGGTGGCAATGCATACATCTGCCGGAAGCCATCTTGAAAAGTAGTTCTGAATGCATTTTCAAAGCATAATATTAGACATGTTTCAACACATTATTCCAAGATCTAAATTTGAAAACATATAATGGCAGTGCATAGCTGAGGAGGTCTGGTCAGTGATCACGATAGGGTCACTTCAAGCCCAGAATCACCCTTTTGTACCCACAATCATTAAGATAGAGCTAGTCTCATTTTTAGCATAAGCTACGGCGTCATAGTTCCTAAACACAAGTGTTATATGTACATACTGCAACTAACACCAGATGCAACTTTAGGATGTAGCATATAGGAGCAAGTCATGGGACCATTGAAACTATTTAGTTGCTAAAAGAGAGCACTGAACTCAAGACGGATGTTTATCATTATAGGCCATATTTACAAACCTGCAGTTGCCTCCATTTAAGATGTCACACATTGACCAAAAAGTAAGTGCATTACTGCTTCCTATGACACCCTGATCGATGTCCAAGTGTGCCCAAAAATATATGATATCTCCTTTTGAATTCTCTCCTAATGCCTCTGTCAAAACCCTTTCAGCTTCCACTGACAATGCTACCTGCTTTGCAAAAATGATGTGCTAAGCAATGATTGCAAAAGCAACTGCAGCATAGGACAATTTCAGCATATATGTAATGAAGAGGCCCAATTTTCTGAAAACGGAACTTCAACCTCACAATTTATACATAACCTAAGATGTGATGTAAATTAATCTCTTCAACTTTGAAGCTAAGTTAGAAATAAAAGATTCTCAAAGCTATTGATTGTGGCTTCAACAGAACACAAACACAAACAGAAATCTTTATTCTGTAGAGCAAAAATGGTGTAATGAGTTAAACTAAAATAAGGAATACCTTCCTACCCTCAGCACGCCATGACTGGAACCCGATCCAAGGCCTCCTGTGAATGCTATCCACCCTATTTGCAATAGCAAACATACCTCCCATTTCACAGAGGATGTCTCGAAAGTAAGTTTCATTTAAAACAGGTAGACGACTGATTGCATCCACATCATCTGACCATTGTCTCAGAGACCTTCTAGACTGCCATAACAAGTACTTTATTATTTGTCACAAAATATGTCAAAGAATTTCCAGTAGCATTCACATTATCCACATAGAAATAAAAGATTAACAAAATGAAACTTAAGTCATCTAGAAACAAGGAAGCCATCATCCTATTGTAACTAGAGCAAAACTTCCGTGCCTTGTCTTTAATGAGTAAATAGAGGCAAACAAATAAAATAGAAGCACCATGAGTTTGGTTTAGATAATCCAGAGAGTAGAATAATTACATGGCTCAAAGAAAAGATCTGCTGTAAACTTCCAATAAGTTAATTTGTAAAGTGAAAGGGGGGAAAATAGATAAGGCTCAAATACAAGGGAGACCATGGGAGAAATTATGATTTTCACATGGAAAAAAAAAATCTTAAATGTGGGTTATGATACTCACAAGACTTAACCCACGGTACAAAGAACCATGGTGCAAGAATGGCCATGCTCCAGACCCACTGTATATCTCATAAATGCACACTGGTTCTCCCATTCTCTCCAGCTCTCCTTCATCCCTTTCATTTGCTTCAAACTTCAATTTCTCAGATTTTCTAGCATTACGATAGATGGCATCCCATATGCCGCCATGTTTCTCCATCCTCTCTTCAATCTGCAACAGGAACAAATGATATTTTTGAGCCCTCAGTCTCAAATAAAATTAAGTTTCAAAAGAATGAAATACACAGGCAATGGAAAAAGGCAGGTTGGAAGGAAGACCAAAGTAAATCTGCGGTTGCAAGACAACATACCTCTTCCGTTTCAAGCATCTCAATCTCTTCTGATCTTTCAATTTCTTGCAGAGTATCCCAATCTAATTCGGTTGGGGTATCATGCAATGGAACATCAGTTTCATCCTCAGGGATGTTTGTTGCATTATTAATACCAGCCAATTCCTGTTCAAGGGCATAGACAATACTAAACTTTCCAACAGATTTATCGTCAATCTCTTGCATATGAGCACCTAGATCTATTTCATTCTCAAACAAATTCCACTCCCACACCCCCTGTTGAAGCTTAGAAACTGGTCTAGGTAACAAAGTATCAGATGGAAAACTGAGTACATTCTCCAGAAGTCTTGCATAGCCAGTTATGCATTCCAAAGCTAGCACATTTTTAGCTAGTTGTCTTCCAGACGAAGCAATGGCTTGAGCAAATTTAGAGAGTCTTCCATTGGAAAGCAAAAGTGAAAAACTACTCATCAAAGAATCTGGACTGTGTTTAGAAAAAAATATCCCATGTACGCCATCAACTATCTGTAAGTTGATAGAAGCTCTTTAATCTTCATGAATTTATAATCTTTATGAATTTAAGAAAGAAGTAACCACGATTACAGAAATCAACTAGTGACAAAAAGAAAGGGCTTGACCAAACTCACATATTGTTTTAAGACTGGAAAATCAGGTGCAATGACAGGGACCCCAAAAGTCATTGCTCTGATCAGTAATGGAGGAAAACCCTGTATATCTTGAGCAGAACCATAGAGCACAATATCAGCCATCAGTAACACACTGTTAATATCACCATTCAGGCCATAATGCCTTAAAGAATCATCAGGAAGTCCCAAACTTGAAGCAATTTCCTGCACCAAAAGCTAAAGGGATCAATAAACAATATCTAGAACAATATGTTCAAACTCAAACTTCTGATACTAAAGGAGAGCTAAACATAATTAGGATCATGCATTTTCAGTCGTGCAATCTAGAGAGCCCATATTCAAAATTTTATTTTCAATATGATACTGGCAAAAATATTAATTCAGAAGGTAAAAGAAAAATCAATTGTTAATTTAGTGGTTAAAACTTAAAATTCCTAGATATGTTGCACAGTCTAAAAGAAATTTTACCTGTAAAGCATCATCATAACCATCGGTGGAATTGCCACATAAGAAAATAAATTTATATGATTCAGTCAAATCCTTCCTTCTTGCATATTTTAACAGCAGAGGTCCTATGGCATGCATTGCCACAGCATAGTCCCAAGACTGACCGTCATAAAAGATAGAGCTCCCAACAACCAGAACCAATATATCATCTTTGTGAAACCCACTAAGATCTCTTAATTGATCCTTGGAATGTGTCTTACTGTAGCTTTCTCCAGCCCACACGTCTACCGGTGATCCCGGAATCACAAAGAAGTTACCAGTGTCAAGCACACTGTATAACATCTGACAACAGAAGAAATAAAATCTAAGCCTACCTAGAAACAATTTGGACAAGTCTAATTATTAAGTCTAACAACTTTAATGTTTGTGTAATTGTGTGTATTTGAGGGCAACATTACCGGAAAAGTGAAATCTGGAAACACAACAACACTGGCTCTTCCAAAAGCACTTCTCCAGTGAGAAACAAGATTCTCCCAGCCCATTTGCTCATAAAGTTTAAGGCGACTTGAAAGAATATCTTCTTGAATAATCCATATCAGTGGTACTGAACAAAAAGGCGCCTGCATAAGGCTGCACAAATATGGAACTTACTAAACACAGCTTATGAATGCATCACATCATATGGCACCAAAGAGATAGAAGGCTCACAGCTACAAATCCAGATTACCAGATTCTGACTGATCATCACTAATTCTATAATGAGATGGTGAATAGCAATAGCAGATGTATCTGTACCTTAACCACCAAAAAAATGCATCCACCTTCCCAACCTATTTCCACATATTAAATTCCCAGAACGTGCATGCTGGTGAATTAGAAACACTGAAGGACCAACAAGCAGGCAAATTTAAGAGTACAGGAATTCCAGCCATCAAGTTTAGATAATAAAGGTTTTTTTCTTTTTTAAGAAAAAGTCAGGGCCCTCTACGATAGGTCAACCAAATATCAAGATGTGGTTGAAGATGACTCCATCTAGAAGCCTCTCAAGAAAAATTTAAAATGGTATGGCCAACTTCAAAAATAAAAAAATATAAAATTTTAAAAGATTATGTTTTTAACAAAACAAAATACAGCTAATATTTCTTCTTTTTATTCTTATACTTAGTATTTGAATAACATTACAAGTTCAATCTCGAAACATCAAATCTCATTCATGATCTGCTATAAATCAATTTGGATCCTTTCAATTTTTATTTCTCTCAATTTGTTTCAATTTTGACTTTTAGTCATTAGATTGACATCTAATGGTCCAAATCAATTACATATTCATTAAATGCAATTGTGAGTTTTGAATTATATTTTTTAGTGACCAATCTGATCCATCAAATGTTGATCTGATGGCCAAAATTAAAATTGAGACGAATTGAGAGAAATAAAAATTAGAGGATCCAAATTCCTGCTCAATAAGCTTAATTAGGAAACACATCCATCTGATCCAAAAGAAAAAAGAAAACACATCCATTAAAATCATCTCATGCGCATGGCAGAATTTTCAAATACTTGCCGGAAAGATTAGCAAAACACTAATAAAATGCAGTAAAATGATAGCAACACTTTTTCAATTCCTACAGGCCTAAAAGCCGATATCCACCATAACTTCTCTATGCAAGCTGAGAGATCTAATATTTTAACAACGCTCATCAGGTGCTAGATAGGATGAATCAAAGAAAACCCACCTTGAAATGGCTTCTTCTGATTCTAGAGAGTCAACAATGATACCTTCAAAACTGTAAGGAATGGAAAAACATTAACCATCAATGTCAAATTATAACAAGCAATAATTTCGGAAGCATATATTGGGACCAAAAGTTCATGAATGTGTCACTGTGTGTGTAAATTAAGCAGCCAACCCTGATTTGAACCCTATCAACAAAAGGGAAAAGTAGTAGAATATAAAAAAAAGAAAAAAACACTTCAGTGGGAGAAAAATTGCAAAACAGGCAGAGGACAATATATCCTTTTAGCAAAGGATAAAAATAAAACAAAGTATACTTAAGAAGAAAGGCCATCAATACAATGAGGCTTTCCAACCCTCTATATATATTTTCAAGATAAATTATCTTAAAATCTATATAAACATAGCACTAAAAAATGATCATAAAGATAAACCTGTTTGAAAACAAGTAAATAATGTAAAATTCACACCTACATTGACCAATTGATCTGGCCTTGCTGCTCTGGACCTAAAAATGAGAGATGATCATCTATTTTCTCCCATATTGAGTGTGCCTTTCCATTCCCTACCGCAAATATCTGTCAATCAACATGGAAAGGAAATGGCATAGACTTCCCAAAATATTTTCTTAGTAACAATTCATGGGTAGAAAATGAACAAGTAATCCAATCCATTTCAGGAGTAACTCACTCATGACAAGGATATCATGTCTATGTTCTGAATCAAGCACCATCAGCTTCCACAAAAAACTTAACATCATAAAGAAAATAAAAGTTACTCACCTTAAAAACATAACCCAGTTTCTGTAGATTCTGAATTATGGTAACCAACATCAGTGACCGGGGATCTTTCTTCATATGACCTAAAATCTAAACATAGATGAAACAAGCACTGATAAATATGGAAAGTGCAAGCGACTCTGCGAATAGATGAAAAATCAAGATGTTACTTTAAAACATAGAAAGAAAGATGCACCAGAGAGAATAAGGCATCCTCCTAGAGATTGATAAGATAACAAGGTCAGAAAATGAAGAATCTACCACAAGCAGTCTTAAAAGACTGTATGAGATAGTTATGATATGTATAATGAACTACAAGCTTTCTTCTTCTTCTTCTTCTTCTTCTTTTTTTAATTAAACAGCAGTGAAGAATAAAGGTTCACATTGAAAATTCATGATATGATAAAATTAACAACATCAAAAGTTTTGGTCCTATGTCCTAACCCATGTCCTATCTGATAGGAATCTGGTACAGCCACAATTTCCATAAAATCCATAAAATCACGTAGCAGAATGTAGAATCCAATGAAATCTCTAAAAGATAATACCTATAAAATTACACAAACATTTAAAAAAATTGCACACATAATTAACTATTGTGTCCTGCATGTTTAAACCCCAACTTCTATCTTAAATTAACATCAGATCAAAGTTTCCATACATTAAGCTCATCGCCAACAAAATTAAATTCTTTTGTTTTTAATAGTGAGTTATGGAGACCAAGAGGGAAGCACTTTTATCACACATAAACCAAGTCTGTTAAGCTCGTCAAAACCCCTTTCAAATGATTTCAAAAAATTGGTCAGTGTTAAAATTAAATCATCTTTCCCTCATTCTCTGCAAAATTTGAACAATACTCCAGATGATAGCAAGTCTACCTTCAAACATGCAGGCAAGAGACTTGCAAATGATGCCAGCTCCATTTGAAGGAAAGGAGAAATCTT
Organism: Adenanthera pavonina; assembly: GCA_026686845.1. Classification (NCBI taxonomy): domain Eukaryota; kingdom Viridiplantae; phylum Streptophyta; class Magnoliopsida; order Fabales; family Fabaceae; genus Adenanthera; species Adenanthera pavonina. The sequence goes on along the minus strand of JAIVEN010000001.1, from coordinate 41,078,157 downwards.
TATTTACCATATATAGTTCACTCTGTGACAATTAAAATCATCTTTTACAGTAATCCTGCAAAGTTTTCCATTTCAGATTAACTTGCATACAATCATTCATTATGCTTTGACTTTTAATTCAGTCCAAGTATTCGTTATTTGCCTTCTCATGAACATATGGAAAATTAGCATTTTAACAAATTTTATTTCATAATGTACATATAATCAAATATTTCTAGCGCAAGTCAGCTTAGGAATATATTAGGCCACAGATATATTGGATTATTGACGTTTAATTTCCACGAGACCACTCCGATTCTGTTTAGCCTCACTCACTTTAGTCGACATCTAGGTTCAACATCCATTTGCCATTGCCACGAATACTCCAAAATCATTTCCAAAACATTAAGCAAGAATGAAAAACAGAAATAACACCCACATTCGGAATAACAAGTATACCAGTCAAATACAAATAAGACTTACAAGAGCTAGTCTTGGTGCTCGAACGCCAATTCTGGGCTGCAACCGCACCCGATCAAGCCCATCTCCCAACATAAACCTCCGAGACACCCTCCCAGGCACGAACTTCAATGTAGTTCCGAACTTCATATTTGGCCGTGATAACCTTCCACGGTCGCCGCCCTGCCTGAACACAGACATAATCGAGCTCTGCAACACCATGGACGCCAAAGCAAACAAAAACAAAATGAAGATAATCATAGTGTAGAAACCCGACTTCCCTTTAAAAGGGAACAACCAAAACAGTCCCTTCCGATTGAAGCGAGCGCTGGGGTGAGATCGGGTGGTTCTGGGCAATTGGCGATCGGAAGAGGCCCTGCAGCGGTCACGATAGTGAGTAGGATTCCTCTTGAAGGGGAAGCGATCGCGGATCGAATGGAAGCCAACGTCATTACCAGTACCGCCATTCCCCCCAGCATTATCATCGATCTCGGGAGGGAGAGATGAGCTGCGGGAAATAGCCATGAGGAAAGAATTTTCCCAAGAAAGTGACGGAAAAGTTCAGAAAGAAAAGGGAAATTTGGAAGAAGAAAGTGAAAAGAGAGAGGAAGGTGAAGTGGGGGGAGAGTTCGCTATGGCATTGGCCTCGCCTATGGCCGAGTTTGTCAACGTGAATATGTTACTGAACCAACTTACTCTCTCTTCCGATTCTGGTTTTTGTTTTCTTTTCCGTTTTTCTTATTTTTATTTTTAATTATTTTAATTTAATCTTCTTTTTATTATTATTTGTTTTTGTAAATACCGATCAAAGACTCTGGCACTATATCTGCCTTTATTAATTAATTAATGTTTTTCTACGTTAGGAACAAACCCACCCACTTATTCATTATTTGATGGTTGAAAATTCTATTTTTGCCCTTTAAATCTATTTAAATAAATACTTTTTTCTGGCATATACTTGTATTTATTACTCTCTCCGGTCTTATATATCGGACTTTTTATCCTGATCCTAAATATAAGACACTTTACAATATACGAAACAATATTTATTATATATTTTAAAAAAATATCCCTATTTAACGTATTCAAAGAGAAAGAGAAAAATTAAATAAGGGTAATTTTGACAAAATATTGAGATTTTTGAAGAAATTGAGATAGTTAATTAATTTTAATTTCAATTCTTAATCTGTATAATTTGATTAAAAGAGTCTTATATTAAGGATTAGAGGAAATAATATCTTTATGGTTTAAGTGAAATCATTTATAAATTTATACATTTACGTAAAAAATAAAAATTTAATATTAAAACTTAATTTAATTTCCAGGCAGTTCAATGGAAATGCATTATAGTTTTGTGTTCTTTTAAAATATCGGTTTCCTTAAATTTTACTAATTTTTACTAGTGCTTTAGAAAATTAATTTAAAATTACGTGATGCATTAAATCAGAAAATAAATTGCAAATTTTATTGTTTTGAAATATTCTAAAACTAAATAAATTAAACATCTAAGTTTGGTTACTAGCGAAGTTGTGCATAGTTAACAATAAATCCTAACTTCAAATCCTTCCACTCCTCCTCGCCCAAAAAAATATTATTCTTATTATATGTATTATTCACTTAATTTCAATGTACAACTAAAACAGTATTCATGCAAAAAAAAAAAACTAAAACATGCAATCATGAATATTCTGCTATTTTTGTTTTAAATTTACGTTGATTAAATACTAATCAAACAAACACATACATTAATTAATTAAAGCACTCTAAACTATAGATTATTCAAATTTGGTTAAAGTTGAGCTATACCGTTTTCTGTGTTTCTACCATCAGAATAGAACATTCCGGTCTATATCTTAGGGTATGTTTGAAAATTTAGTATAGAATGGGATGGAACGGAATAATTATTAGTGGAACGGAGTTGAATTGAATAAAATAGAATGGAAGGTAATATAATGTTATATTGTTTAAGAGTTTTAAGATAGAAAATAACGATTTCATTTAGTCATTGTTTAAAAGTTATTATAAAATTAATAGAACAAAATAATTTATAATATTTTCTTTTTCATATTATCCTTATAATTTAATTTAGATAAAAAATATAAAATTATTTCAAATTAAAAAAGTACAAAATGCTTTTGAATAAACTTCAAATATTTTTTTTCTAATTAAGTAGTCTCTTCTGTAATAAGATTTTTTTGTTTATTATTCTTTATAAGAATATAAGATTATAATTACAATTTGTTAAGAAAAAAGATTATTCATCATTTTTAAACTCAAAGTCCCTAATAGAAAAAAAAAATACTCACGCTATGAAGAGATTGGGAGGATAACTCAATGTAATTTAGAAACTAGAGAATAATTTTATAGAATAAAAAAATGGAAGTGATGAAGAAAAAATTAATGATAAATATTATTAGAGATAGATGTGTTTTAATATGAATTGAGGTAATTTTGTAAATATAATATAAAACTCAAACTATTCCATCCATAACCTCACAATTTGGGGGACAATAAAAATTGAGTTTTTGATAGCTAAGGATAGCTTGGTAGGTCCTCCCTTACCATTCAATTCCATTATTAAAAAATCATTCAAACAATGGTTTACTCCCTTTGCCATTTCACTCTATTCTATTCCATTAAGGTAAAAACTCTCAAACATAATTTTAAGCTTAAACTAGAGTAGTTAAGGCCCCATTGTTTAAGTTTTTCAAAACAATGTTTTTTTGATTATTTAAAAAAATCATTTTTGTTTAGAAATTTTATGAAAAGTAAAAATTATTTTTTATTTGTTTAAAAAAAAAGTAATTTTTAAATTATTTAACAATTAAAATGGGTGATGGAAGATGAAAGAGAAAAATATGAGATTTGTAGGTAAATCTTGCTATTTTTGCAATTTTATAAAGTTAGTTTTATACTTTGATCTATCATAATTGCTTTTTTTAAGAAACTACTAAGAGTAATTTAGAAAATTAGTTTTTCAGATTTTGATTACTTTAAAATTTTAAATAAATATCCTAAAAAATTTTGAAAGTACTTTTTTAAATTAAAAAAAAGTGACTTTTTTCATTGAAAAAACTTAAACAAACGAATTCCTGTATCATAGTTAGAAAGTTATATATTAAGACTTAAAAAAATTCAAATCAATTTCATTTTGAATGTTACTTTTATGAATGATGATTTTTAAAAAAAGATAAATGAAAAGAATTTAACTTTAAAATCTAACTTAATAAAAAAAATGATTATATGGAGAAAAAAATTGATTGGATATCAATATAAATCTATAAAGGAAGAAGACATATCTTTCTTAAGCCATGAATGGTGATGATTTATCAACTTTTGCAAAAAAAAATTATTTTTTTAATTTTTACCCACACATTTTATTGGAATTTATATGGAAAAACTTACATACTTAATCTTATATACTTAAAATCCTTCAATCCAATTAAATCATGACAAGTTAATTTTTCATGTACATGACTAACTTTTGTTATTTATATTATTAATTTATTTTTAAATTAAAAATCTATGTGCTTTGATTTTATTTGATAAAAGTACAATAAATATATAAGTTTAACTACCTAAGATCCAAGGGCCTCTTTGATTCACATTTTTAGAATAATTTTTTTATTTTTAAAAATAAAAAACTTGTTTGATAAAGCTCTTTTTTATAAAATATTCTGAAAATAAAAAAAAATAATAGAAAACTCAGAACATTTTGAAGGTATTTCGCATTTTTTTTGTTTTTGAAAACATAAAAAAAGTATAAAATACTCACTTCATTAATGGTAAAATTATAAATTTTAAATAACTCATTTAACATTTACTAGTTATAATTTTGATAACAATTATTCAAATATATTTTTTTCTTTTATTATTCTCATAACTTATTTTAAAAAATAATTTTACAAAATTATTTTAAGAACATCAAAATAGAAAACATGTTTAAACAAGCCCTAAATCTTCTCCCATTTTTATTTCTCAATATCTCTTAGCGTAACTAAATAAGTATATACTCTATCTTTAAATTCCAAATATGAAGGAATATGGTTAAAATCAGTTAACTTTAATAAATTAGTCAAAAATTTTAAACCTTTTCTCATTTTACCTTTGTGAACTTCCGCTCTCCCCCTTAATTTTTTTTTTGGGAAAAAAGATATTATTAATCATAAATATACAAGAGAGCCCCAACAAAAAAAAAGGGGAAATAAAACAATCTTAGCAAATCTAATCACACTTACTCCATCTGATCATTTTTATAAGAGACTTTCAGTTACTTAAAGTTAGTTATTTTCTTAAAATCTAAAAAAAAATCAAATATTTATTTTTTTATCCCAATTTAATATAATAATACAATTCATGTTAAATACTATATTATTTAACCAATTGAGAGTATTTCTTTTCATTCAAAAAGTCCAATAACAATTTATAAGAAAAAATAAACAATGAGAGTAAAATAAGAAAAATTTCACAAAATATTACCAGATCCATTATAAAAAGAAATAATTTTTTTTAAATATTTCTTATAAAAAGGAGTGAATGGAGTATTTGCTTGATTTTTGTAATGCTGCCTCCTCCATTCCCTTTTATATGATGCTTTTGAAAAAAGAAATTTCTTATCCCTAAATATAACAAAAAAAAGAAAGGGATTGGATGAGTCTCTTTGATGAGAAAAAGGATTAGGTGGGCTCACTTTGATGAATTCCGTGAGCTGTGTGAGAGTGCCGAGCGATAAATCCGACATAATGACGTAACCGCGCTAATGTTCTGTTTCTTCACGAAGATATTAGCGGTCCAATTTCTTCTAAAACTTTAGGAATGAAAAGTCCAATTTTCCCAAGATATAATAAAAATAAAAAATACTATTCATTTAATACCCACTTGTCTTATTGTTTTTTAATTTAAAAACATTTAATATCAAGTAACAATTTTTTGTAAATATAGATTAAGAGCCTATTTGGACGCTATCATAATTGCTTATTGCTAAAATTCACCAAATTCATTACCAACGTAATAATCACTTACAACTCAAATAATCAATCATGGGAGAAATTGAATTTTTTATTTATTATAATTACTTATCCTCTTACTCTACTTCTCCATAATCACTTAATTCACTTCTTCTCATTATCTATTCAATAATTACTTGAACCCCCAAAATTCAAATACTTTTATTTTCTCAAAATCACTTCTCAACTAAAAATATCTAAACATAAATCACTTTTAATATAACCACTTATTCTTATGATTAATTATGGAAAATCTAATCTAAACATACACCAATTTTGATTGTAATTTTTCAAATTTCAAATAACAAGATTACTAAATTATTTGTTTTGTTGACATTTTTTTTATTTTATTAATTATTTAATTTTGTTAAAAATTTTGCAACTATTCGAAATTAAATCAAAACAACACAACAACGGCAAAAGTCTTCAACAGTTGAAATTGTGTTCTATATCAAAAGTAAAATTTTTTAATTGTATTCTTACACATGTGCTGAAAATATTTCATTTTGGTGATCTTTATGTTTCAAATGAATTAGTCTTTCGTTATCATACCCTTGGTGGTAAAAATTTTTTTATTCTTTGATAATTAAATAATTTAGGAATTAATTACTTAGAATTCGGTCAATAATTTAAAATTATATATTTTAATATGTATTTAAAATCATATTTAATTTGAAGATTTGAGGTTTGATGCAATCTTACAAAATAATTTCTCATTTGAATTTTAATAAAATTTTGATCTCTTAAATTATGTGAAGGATTTTACAAGCATTTATTATTATATATTATAAAGTATAGGTCGAAAGTATGATATGTCGCGATTTTAGGTCTTCACATCATTATGCTGACTATGAAAAATCTGGCCCCATATATTCAAATAATATTGATTTTGTTTTTTTAAACTTGATATGATAATAAATATGGAAATAAAAATCATATATATATATATTTGTAAAAAAATTACGATAGAGCATGAGTAAGGCTTGATGAACAAGAGGCATTAGGATATGATTTTCAAGAGCATGGGAAGCTTTGAGGACATGTTCAAGTTGCTAAATTTAAAGATCAACCTAGGAGAATCAAAGATCCATTACAAGGGATTGGTGGCCTATAACAAGAGCAAGAGCCAAAGTAATGAAACAAGCATTCAATACACTAATTCAAACGTTTGTTGATTTAGAGCTCATTCATTCAAGAGATGCTCCAGCTTAGAAAAAAGTATCAAAGTGTGGTCTTAGTCTCCTTTATTTAAGAATTTGATCCAAGCCCGACATAAGGAGTCTAATTGGAAGAACTCACTTAAAGAAGTATGTTTCAAACTTGTGACATTTTAAGTGCATTTTTGGAATTAACTTTTTTAGTAGTTTTCATTTTTAATTTTTCATTAGTAAAAATAAGGTCAAGATTTTATCTTAAGGATTAAGTTATGATTAGGCTTTAGATTATTCTTGAGTCTTAAGGAGTATTTTTTCTAATTTTATTTTGTTTACTATTTTAGATGTTATCTTATAGAATGTTCTTAAGAATATTTTGTTTCTTTATTTTATAAGATTTGTGGCATCACCTTTAAAGAATTCTAGAAAGATTTTTTTTAAGGTTTTCCTTGCCTATAAATAGGACATCTATTATATAGTTTCATTGATCAATAAAGTTGAATTGTTCAAGCATTTCTTCTTGGTGTGCTTGAAAGACTCTTCAACTTATCAAAAGGAGTAGTTAACCCTTTGTGGCATCATAGTTAAGATTCCAAGAAACAAATATTCTTGGGGTCTTGCTTTCTTGACCAACACATCCTCTTCTCTTATTCTCTTTTCTTTAAATTTTGTCCAACTTCTTGGTGTTCATTCTAACATATTGTTTCACAGTTTTGATTGTGTTTCTTTGTTACTAGCATAATCCTAAATCCAACCCAAGTCATTGAGGGTTCATTCAGACAAGTTCTGTATGGATTTTCATCATTTAATATCAGAGTTCCAGTTTGCTAGTTCAAATGTATGATATTTCCTCTTCCTTCCTCCCATATTTCATTCCTTTTTCTCTGTTCAGATTTGCTTTGTTATTCTTGGGCTTCCTTTTCTCTATTTGTGGTGTGATCCCTCCCCTTTTGGTGTTCTTCTTGTGTGGCGTTTTCAATCAAGTTCTCATCCTGCTATCTTTTGTTGATTTCTTCTTTCTTGTGTGACTTTCTTATCTTCAGTCTTTGCCGTCCAAATTTCTGTGAATTTTCCAAATATGAGTCCTGGTCTTCAAAAAAGAAAAGAAGAAAACAAATCAAATCTTGATTGTGTTGGACAAATTTTTTTCAAAATTAAGTTATTATTTAGTTAGAAACTTGTTTAGCAAGTCATTGACTTTCTTGATTGAAATTAGTTTCCTAACTACCACTGGTTTCCTATTTTAGGAATTGAGTGCATTCTAAGTTGAGAAAGGTTACTTATGTTAATTCAAATGGTTTTGATGATTTTAAACAACAATGAGTTTGGAAATTCAATATCAAAGGAGCACAAGTCATATGAAAATTAAAGTTAGAGATTCCTGAAGAATGAAGAGTTTATTCACACACATTTTAGGAATCCAGTTATAAAAGAAGGTAGTTAAGTTTTAAATGTGACTCATTCTGATTTTTCTAACATTAAATAAGGTATCTATTTGAATGATTAATAATTAGCTCATGTTTTCAAAATGATTTTCATGAAAAGTTTTACCTTATGCGCATAACACTTAGAGGTTATGTGGATAAAGTCTCAATCTCAATGTTGCTTCTAAGTGTTTTTTATTCATTTTCATGAAAAGAGATGAGATTATCCGCATAACTAAGGTGTCTACCTTATTCGCATAAGGGAGTGAATAGTAAAAGCCACTTGTATTGTGCAGCCCATTATTCGCTTAACCTAGGGAGGTTATTCGCATAACTTGTGTTACAGAGCACTTGAACCTTCTTCTGTTAAATAGGTTATCCGCATAATTTAGGGAGATTATCCGCATAACCTCAGTTACAATACTCTTGAACCTTCCTTCGGTTAAATACGTTATCCGCATAACTTGAGGAGGTTATCTTGATAACCTATGTTTTCCAAAAATTCAGTTTGTGAAAATTTAATATTATCTGAACAACTGAGTAGATTTTCATGAAAATGTTCTTGAGCTAAAACTTAGTCATTCTGGAATGAACGTTATCCGCATAACCTAGTTAGGCTATCCACATAACGAATGCATAACGTTGAAACCAAGAGCCAATGGTCACCCGTTACTCACATTATCTAAAGAGTTTATCCGCATAACCTTTGTCAGATGCATTTAATGCGGTAGGTGAACGACTATTTTTTTGAGAGTAATGACTAATTCTTGCTTTCAATTGATAGTTTTGTTCAAAAACTATAAATAGGACCTCATTTAATTTGTTAAGTAATGAGGAAAAACATAAAAAGACCAAAACTCTGTGAAATTGATTATCGATTCATTTAAAGTTTACCTACATTCTGTTTAACTTATTCATTGTTCTTAAATTTTCATATCCACTCTTTTGAGAGAAAGTTTTCATATCTTGACTTGTATACTTCTACACACCTTTAGATAGCACTTACTGTGAGAAGATACTAAGAGATTTGTTCTTACTCTTGAGTGAGAAAAGTGAGAGTATTCTGTTCAGCTCAAAGTTTGAGTTGGGGTTGTACTGTGGTTTTTGCAAGAACTTATTCAAATCTTGCATGATATAGTGGATAAATCTCAAGTGGTGGCTTGAAAACTAGACATAGGTCAAGTGGAGTAGACCGAACGAGAATAAATCTCTGTGTCCTCCTCTCATTTATTTTTCAATCATCTTTATATTCTAAACTCTATTTTTCAGCAACTTTTATTATCACTATTGTATTTTAGTTTTTGCAAAAAATTTCAAACTTCCCAATTCACCCCCTCTAGGGAAACCAGCTAACCTACCAACTTAATCTTTGTTCTTGCATCCTAAGTTATATAAGAGGTTTCCTAAAATTTACAATTAATTGGTAAGTTTCAGATCTTGTAGGATTTGCTACTTTCCTATTTTGATTCTCCTCTTTGTTTCTTAAAATTTTTCTTCTCTTTCCTGATTCTAGTTTCCTTTTTCTTCCTCATTCTTAGTTTCCTATTTTGATTCTTGCTTCTTTTCTTCAATTCTAACTTTCCTATTTTTTTGTTCTAGATTCATGTCCTTTTTCCTTCCTCTTTCAAATTCACACCACCTTCTTGGTTTTTTTCAATTCTCATATTCCATTCAAATTCTTCCTAAAATCAAGTGCTTTCCCATTCTTTCTTCATTTTTTTTTGTTGCATGTGTTCTTTGTTCTTTTTCCATATTTGTGCACTTTGATTCCTTGTTTTCTTTGCTGCACATTCATAATTGTTGGTAAAAAAAAATGTGATTCTTGGAAAATTTTGATTTTGGACTTTGACTTGTGATTGCCACTCCATTTTTTTATTTACTTCTCCTGTTTGATTTGTTAAAGCTAAATTAATCACACTATAAGAGGTGAGTTGTGTGATAAAAGTTAAGAGCATTTATATTTATTGAAAAAGCCAAATTTTGTTGTGTGAAAACATGAGTAATCATATATTGTCTTGAGTGTAAATATGTAAGAAGAGTGGTAAGGCCCATTCTTTCTTGAATTTCACAAACATTTTAGGCCCTCAAGCATGTTTGGTGGTAATGAAGGCCAAATTACAAGTTTTAAGCTCTTCATGAATTCAATAAATGATCAACTCAACAAGTTGAGTATGATATTGAATATGGTGGAAGCTACCCCTTGTCAATCTAAGACAAACAACCAAGTGACATATTCCGAAGGTGAGGAGGATGATTTTGGGTCCAGGTTCGATGAGGAATAGGTACAACAAAGAAGAGTTAGACACAATAGAGAAGCAACTAAACAAAATCAAGAAGACAAGAAGAATCCCCTTGCCAATATAAAAAATGAAGATTCCTTCATTCTAAGAGAAAACTAATCCTGATGCCTACTTGGAGTAGGAAAGACATGTAGAGCTTGTGTTTGAATGTAATTCATACTCTAAGAACAGCAAGATAAAATTAGTTGCTGGTAAATTTATTGACTATGCTAGCATTTGGTGGAAATAGTTGTGTAATACTAGGAAGAGAATTGGAGAGGGTCCTGTTAGGATATAGTATTAAATGAAAACTATAATACATTACTCCCAAACATCTATCAACTTGACCAAAAACTTTAAAAACTAACCAACCAAAACCTAAACATCTCAAATTACCTTCCCAAAACCTCAAAGTAGTGGAGAACGCCACAAAACACCACGAGGAGCACCAGAATAGCAGAACAATATGTAGGGTCGCGGCTGCTACAGTACCACCGTGACTCTGATGCCTACTGGTTTAGTGGCGCCGCGGCCCCCTTGTGCTGATGCAACATCAGAAAAATTTAACTTCCGGGGCAAACTTCCGACGCGTATAACTTTATAGTCCGACCTCCGATTGATCTGATTCCAACTCCTACAAGCCAATCTTATCCCAATTTAACCATGGACACCAATTTTACTTCAATTTGACTTACAACTCCTATTTGCCACCAAAGGCATTTGGACTCTCAGACTATTCATACAGCTCCTAAACCACTTAACCAACTTATCCAAAGAGGTTTCACCTCAAAGGAACCACTCCCTTGAAATTTGATCCCCTTGAACCCTAATTGACAAAGTGGGCTATAGGCCCAAAGCAGACCAACAAGGCCCAAAACCACCCTTGGGCTCACATACACAACTATACTGACTCCTCAACATCCAAAATCATACATACATCACATAACAACACAAAACCACATCCATAACATGCCAGCAACATCAACTCTATTACAATAACAATATCAATGTCACCACTTAGTTACAAACCATCTATCCTACTCGACACAAAGTACATATCCAAATAAACATATACTACATAGACCTAGTATTCTCATGGCTGATGCTACTTCATTGTCTTCTCAGGACTAATGCCAGAACCTTCACTTAAAATGTTAGTTCATGGGAAAGGGGTGTGAGGCAATGTCTCAGTAACCAGGGACAACCACACACATTTATACATATAACTCATATAATCTCATGAATGCAATATGAAATGAAATGCATGTCTCCCTCACACACAGCTAGAACCACGAGCTGTCGTCATAATAAGACATTTTATATAGGTGATTCCCTTCTAACAGTCGGTGAAAACTAATGTCGGGACATCACCAAACTCACCTCCCATCAGTGCACTCGCCCAAAGGTAACACTAATGTTCGGATTGTGGTCCTCCTTCCCCTTTCCCACCACAAATTGGCAGTAATTAAGGGAAGATGCAGTCTACTACGTTCCTTTCTCGCCTGGGCATAGGAGATGATTTAGTCATAGGAATCCCATCCTTATCCTCCCTAATCATATAATATATCATATCATCGAATATCTTATCATCATCACCACCCAATCCATCATATATCACAATCTCACAATGTCATGTGGTGATGCTCATATCATATCATCATGTAATCATCATCATCATGTTTCACAATGTCATGTATGCATCATGTAATGTCACATCATCATTATCATCTCTAATCACAATCATCATAATCATCATACCCTATGTGTCTAGCCGTGTGCATACCATGATATAAAGACAAATCATACACACATACATATCTATATCATGGTATAAACGGAAATATGCATATACACACACACACACACACACACATATATATATATACCCATATAATATATATACAAAACAAACAATACAAACAACCGGTTACTTCAAGTTATCAATTTCTACACATACATGAGTTTCACAAGCTTTCTTGAATGTCAATCCCACGACTTGACTTCTTAGATCAACCAAATAACCTTTACAATATCACAATTTCTCAATTAACATACAATACCATTCAACCAAACATCACAATTTGGCTATTTTGTCCTAACCCAAGGTTCCAATATCAATTCCATATACCATTGAACTCCTCAAGACCATTCAAACTCTACTCAACCACATATACTTCGGATTCCCAAATGCCTCAACCATAAATAACCTGGGGTTAAGAAGAATTTGTGCATACTCCCTCTAAACTCACACCCAAGCAACATAAACACCAAATCACACTCCATTAATCTCATTTCATCTATTTTAATCGGTGGATTTCAGCCTAACATTGAAAACCCAACATATCCCCAAAATATTCAACTCAAAACTGAAGAAAAATGGAGAGGGAGGAGTAGGGATCACTTACCAACCAAGATCCAAGCTTCAAGAGGCTGAAAATCACTCCCAAAGGCCGGAAACTTTGAACCCTAAAGCTGCTTCTCCATCGCTCCCTTTGTTTCTTTCTTTTCTGTCTGACTGAAGTAATCTTGATTTATACAAAATTATCCCTATCCATCGTGGCTCCAGATAAGCTCACCACGATGCCGGTGCTTCCAACTGGAAAAATATTACAAAATCTGGAGCTTGCTTGCCGCCGCGGCTCTGCTCCTCACTACGGCGTAGAGCTCTTTTTCCTCCATGTTGATTATTCCTCCGTCCTATTTTCTCTGGTCCTGCATATAACGCCAATTACACTTGATTAACTAGGGACAATGCAATGAGGGTTGTTACAAAAACAATTATGAGAAAACAATATGTGCCTAATCATTACCATAGGGATATATACATGAAGCTTCAGAAATTGAAATAAGGATCCATGAGTGTGGAAGAGTATTACCAAGAGATGGAAATTTCCATGATGAAGGACAAAGTGGATGAAGATCCTAAGCAAACAATGGAAAGGTTCCTTGGAGGACTAAATTCCAAGGTTACTGCTGTGAAGTTAAAATGCAAAACTATCTCAATATGGAAGAGTTATTGTATAAAGCAATTAAAGTGGGGTGGCACTTAAAGGCAAAGTAGAAATTGAAATCCTTTGGTGGTTTAAGGAAGGAAGCGAGATTCCCTTTCAAACTTAAGGGAGAGACCAAGCCAAAGGAGGAGAAAAAGACGAAGGTGCAGCCCTCTATTCCAAAAGGAAAATTTGATTCTAAACCTTCTTTTAATTCTTTTTTGAAAATTAAATGTTTTGAATGTCAAGGTTTTGGTCACTTTCCTCTCAATGTTCAAATAAGAGGACTTTGACGTTGCTTGAGAATGGTGATGTAGCTAGTGATAGTGTTGATGATGATGTGGATGACGGTGGTTCTATGCCACCTTTGACTAATGATTCTAACATGGAGATTACTAAGGCCGTGCATGGTGAAGTTCTAGTGTCAAGACGTGCTCTCAATATTCAGCATAGAAAGGAGCTTGAAAAGGGACAGCATGAGAATATCTTTCACACTAGGTGTTTTGTCAATAACAAGGCATGTAGTCTCATCATTGATAATGGCAGTTATACTAGTATTACCAATATCTTGTTAGTTGATAAGCTAGGTTTGCCTACTAAGAAGCACTCCAAGCCTTATAATTTATTATGATTTAATGATATTGGGGATGTTATAGTAACTAAATAAGTAGTTGTAGCATTTTCCATAGGTAGTTTTCATGATGATGTTTTGTGTGATGTGGCACCTATGTATGCTGAACACTTATTATTAGATAGACCATGCAATTCGATAGACAAGTTAGGTATGATGGTTATACTAATAGCTATTATTTTGCATTTAGCAATAAAACCATTATGCTAACTCCTCTTCGTCCTTTGGAACATTTGAATATCAGAAAAGAATCACTCAAGAGTGCAAGATGAGAGAAAAAAAGAAAGAAAGAGTGAGAGAGAAAGGCAAGAAAGAGAGAAAAGAAGTGAGTGGAGTAAAGAGAGAAAAGAAAAAGAGTGAAGAAAAGAAAGTAAGCTTGTTTTGTGGTAAAGGTGGGATAAAGAAGGCTTTATTTTATGACAATTCCTTGATGATTTTCTATAAGGATGTGTACTTAATTGTTAATGATTTGGATAATTCCTTGCCCTCTTGTGTGTTAGCTTTGTTGCAGGAATTTAATGATTTACTTCTAGAGGAAATACCTAATGGTTTACCACCATTAAGGGGTACTGAGCATCGCATAGATTTGATTTATGGTGTTGCACTTTGAAATAGGCCTGCATATGGGGCAAATTCGGAAGAAACCAAGGAGATACAAAGACAAGTTGAGGAGTTGATGAAGAAAGGCTTTGGGAGAGAGAGCCTTAGTCCTTATGCTATTCCGGTCATACTTGTTCCCAAAAAGGATGGCAAGTGGAGAATGTGAGTGGATTGTCGTGCCATCAACAAAATCATAGTTAAGTATAGATATTCCATCCCTCGTTTAGATCATATGTTGGATGAATTGCATAGTGCATGTTTATTTTCCAAAATAAATCTTATGAGTGGATATCATCATATTAGGATGAAGAGGGGGATTAGTTGAAGATTGCATTTAAGACAAAGTTTGGTTTGTATGAGTGGATGGTTATGCCCTTTGGGTTAACCAATGCCCATTTTACTTTTATGAGTCTTACGAATCATGTCTTTTGTCCTTTTATTGGTAAATTTGTTGTTGTTTATTTTGATAACATTCTGGTGTATTCTAAGAGTCTAGATGAGCATGTGAGACATTTGCATGATGTGTTTATGATCTTGAGGGAAAATAGACTCTCTGCTAATTTAGAGAAGTTTATGTTTTGCTTAGATACTGTTGTGTTTCTTGGTTTTGTTGTATGTGTTAATGGCTTTCAAGTAGATGAGGAGAAAGTTAAAATGATATGTGAGTGGCCTACACCGAAGAATGCTAATGAGGTAAGAAGTTTCCATGTACTTGCTAGTTTTTATAAGAGGTTTGTGAAGGACTTCTCAATCATTGCTTCCCCATTGAATGAATTGGTAATAAAGAATGTAACTTTTAAGTGGGTTATGTCCCAAGAGGTGGCTTTCAATACTTTGAAAGAGAGATTAACAAATTCCCCTCTTCTTGTACTTCCTGATTTTTCTAAAGTGTTTGAGATTAATTGTGATGCATATGGAATTGATATTAGTGATGTTTCAATGCAAGATTATAGACCTATTGCATATTTTAATGAGAAACTTAGTGGTGCTTGTTTGAATTATTCAACTTATGACAATATTATTTGTGGTTAAAAGTGTTTGTTATTCCTGCTGACCATGAGAGTCTAAAGTTTCTTAACTCTCAAAATAAGTTGAATAAGAGGTATGCTAGATGACTTGAGTTTATTAAAATATTTCCTTGTGTCATTAAGCATAAACAAGAAAAAGAAAATGTTGTCGCTGATGCTTTGTCGAGGAGATACTCTCTAATTACTTCTTGCAAGCTAGGTTGATTGGTTTTGATTTATTGAAAATGATGTTGATTTTGTTGAACTTCAGAAATTATGAGAGAAACATGGATTTGATGATTATTATATCTTTGATGGATTTCATTTTAAGAAACATAGATTGTGTTCCTTGTAACATCCCTAATTTTCAAGATATCATAAAATGTATAAAAATGTGATATGATAGTATATGGTGCAAACTTTGAAAGAAAGAAAGAAAGGGATAAAGTGGTGGTTTTATATGTTAAGTTCTTATGAAAGATAAATTGTTTTTTAGTCCCTGATTAAAAATATTTGCAATTTGGTCCCTAAAAATATCTACAAATAGCTACTTGAAGAAAATTTATTTGCAATTTGGTCACTTCAGGGGTAATTTCAAAATTTTACAAAATTACTGTCAAAATGGATCTTATGACATGTTAGATCCAATGAAGTAGTGTATTGGATCAAAAGGGATCAATTTGGAGAGCAACAAACTACAGAACACAGTATAATTATGCAGAAACAAACAAATAATACTATAGGCCCCACAGATAAAGAAAAGTAAAAAAAATAAAAATATGTGAGTCTCACATAAATACAATTTAGGATATGATATTAAATTAAATACTAATTCCAATATAGTTTAATCCTGTATGTATAGAGTAATAAAATATTACAAAAGTAACTTTAACTATTCAGGTAAAAAAATAACCAATATAGGATACATTTGAACTTGAAAAAATATGCAATATTTTAGACACTCTCTCCCCTATAGTTGGACAAAAATTTCAGCATGTGTTATAAAGGATTATTTTAATATTTTGAGGAATTTAATCCTAGGAAGTAATCAATTTTAACCTCACACTTGTAAAGCTACTTTGGGAGAAATTATGGCAAGCTAAGATTTTTATATTTACTCCCTCTTTTTACTGACTTATAGAGGAAAGAAAGAGGGAAGTGTGAGCTGAAATTTACACAAGGAAGAAGAGAAGTGGTGTGAGGAAGAGAGAAGGAAAGGAAGAAGAGAAAGACAAGACAAAATGTAAGCTTTCTTTCTTTCACTTTAAGGTTATTATTCAAGCAAGTTTCTTAGGAGTCTAAGCTGATTTGGATAAGTTTCTCTCTTCTTCTCTTGAGTGGAAATTTTTGGCCAAGCATGGGAGTGAGAAAGAAAGGTGCTTTCATGCATAGAAATTAAGAGAAAACATGAGAAAGTTCAAGAAAAGAAAGATTTTACAAGTTTGAACTAAGTTGCATAAAAATCAATTTCTTCCTCCCATGGTATTGATTTCAACCAGAATAGAAAGTGAGGAAGGAGTGGGAATTTGATGAAAATAATGTTAAAAATAAATTCCTCGTGGTTGATTTAGCTAAGAGTAAGTATTGATTTCAAGAAAAAGTTAAAGATAAAATATATAGGATTTTAGGCTTATACAGTGCTTTGTGACTTGGCCTTGGGAAATTGATGATTAGGTATATGTTTGATGATGTTTTAAGATTTGGAAAAGCTTAAGTAAGCTCTTGAAAGGGTTGGAAGCAAGTAGAAAGGTAAGAGGAAACACAAGGTAACTAAGTTTATATTTTTGCATTGTGTTATCTTGTTATGCCTTAAAATGTTTTATGTCTTGCCATGTTATTAATATGATGATTTGTGACTATTTTGGCTGTTTAAATGTGAGGGCTTTTTGCCCAGAATGTCTATTTTTTACAAGAAAACTCTGTTAAAATTTTTATGAACAATATGTGATTAAATATATGAAAATACTATGATTGATGTTTTCAAGCATATATGATGATGTAATTGCATAAATGTGACTTGCTACTGAAATTGTTATAATCTCACCACCCCAAGTATTAACATGTTAGGCACAGGCTATGGCAAGGATGTCAAGAAAGTTAAGGAAAAAGAAGAGGAAAATGATGCTTGATTTTATTATTCATGCCTTGATATTATATTTTCAAATACAAAAACATTAATCTTATAATTTCAAATGTTATGTAAAATTTTGTATGCACTTTTAAATCTGTAATTATATGTAGTCGTGCCCCTTATCTCATGTTGAAATGTTAAGTATGGACTAAGAATGAGTTATTGTATTGTAATTATGTTATGAGATTTATTTTTACAAGTTATGACCAAATCTGTCCAATTTGGATGATGTATGGTTAAACAAAGCAAGTTTGTTCGAAACAGGGCAAAACATATAAGAGATATATATGCCTAGAAAGTAGACATAAAAAGCTTTTGAGAAAGCTAAGGACCATTTGAAATGGTTAAGTATAGGATTTATTATGAATTTCTAAATTTAAAATAAAAAAACTAGAAAATGATCATATGAATAGTATTTTTTGTGGAAATTATTGTACTATTTGGCATGACCAAATCTCATTTTTATATTTTTTTAGGTAGAGAATGTTTTAAGTTATTTTTAGAGAATTGAATAAATTTTATATGATTTTTTTAGATTTAATTATGAATTTTTAAAATTTGGGCGAGAAAATGGTATTACCAAATAAACAATACCACCAAAAATAAAATTTTTCTGTTTTAGTCTTATGTGTGATTTAAACTTCTAAACATAATCAATGGACTCTAAATAATGTCTTATACATGAAAAATATGATCCAAAATTTAGATGTTAAATTTTTTGTATCAAAGTATAAGATTTAGGCAAAGAAAATTTGAATTTTAGAAAAAGGAATACACTATTTATTCATATGCCTTCAAATAAATTTATTAACTAGGATTATTATTGTATTGAAGATAGGAAAGATGTCTTCATCCAATAACAGTCAAGTCTTTGAATACCATGAATGACTTAATATTAAGCTAGAAGGGCCAAATTTTGAGGAAAGCGTCGGGACAAACAAAGTCCCGAGAGAAGGTTATAGTAGGTTAAATGTTGAGGTAAGATCCTCACTGTAACACCTTATAGTTAGACACATTTTTCATATATTAGACTTCAATTATGTCCATTATTGCATAATTAGAAACTTGATTGCATAAAAATATCCAAATAGATTTTTCTTTATTTTGGGTACTATTCATTTTGCATTTTCCTTTTTACCCGACAAAATTTGAAAATTCGTTACGAATTCTAGAATAATCATCTTGAAGTGATCTAAGTCTTTAAAAATAGCTAAAAAGATTCTCTACATGGTAAAAATAGGAAACATTGCATTTTCTAGTCTAATTTGTACAGTTTATTCCTCAAAGATTTATTATACACTTGGTCATTTTAAAACTTTTCAGGTTTTGATTTTATCTTTAAAAATTCATATATCATGATATACTAAGCCAAATCATTTATTCTTTATGTCATTGAAATCCCTGTATTTCTACTTTCTAGAAATTTTTTTTGTACATTTATTCTACTGGAATATGGCAAAGCATTAACTCAAATCATTATGAGGTAGAACTTTACTTTTACTGGAGCAATCTTAGATATATATATATATATATATGCATATATCTTAGTATATAGTCTCAATTACTTCCAAATCAGTGGCATATTAATTCTAGGACATAGAGCTTTCTATACATGCAAACTATTAAATTTTTTGGTGCTCTACACGATTTTATATTGCCCTTGAAAGTACTAATACTTACAATAAAATTTGCAACATTTCTACTTACTATCCGGATTTCAACCTAAATTCAAAATTTCATTATAAATCATACACTTGTCCAATTTAAATGATCTTTATCTCTTTGGAAAGCTTATTGAGTTTAATTTAAAGCATGTAAAAGGAATACTCTATTTTGGATAGAGTTCCCTTATCCAAACATCTATTAGTCATCTTGTTCATAATTATGCCATAACTCATATAATAAATTTCATAAACATCATACATCAACATGTTAGGTTTAATATAATATAAGTTTTGATGATGACAAATGTAGCATCATAATAATTGGTATCATAATGTGTCAAGCAACAATTGATATTAGTTTTAATATCACTAATAATTAGTATCAATTTTGATATCAGTAAAATTTGATATAATCTAAACATGCACTGCATAATCAGTTTTGATGATGATTTGCATTTCAGTATGTGCTTCAGTATTTGCTGGTACAACTTCACAAATAGGAAGAGAATAATTGTGGGAGATTTTTCTTCTTCAAACCTTTTTGTTGATGACAAATAGGGGGAAAAGTTATGTGAAAAATATGCATGTGTTTAATATGGAATTATTTGAACTGAATTATATTATATGTGTTAATCATTCATTAAGCATATTTTTCACAAGTGATTTATTATCATAAAAAGGGGGAGATTATTACATTTAATATAATATAAGTTTTGATTATGATAAATGTAGAATAGTAAGGAATAAATGCATCATATGTGTCTAACATATATAATATTCCTTAAAGAAATAAAATGTGCATTAGTATATATTTAATTGAGTTTGTAATGCATATATCATGCTATGCACTAATATATCAATTGTACTTTTACAATACATAATACAAGTTGGACATATAAATTGGACTAATTATTTGGTTTGTAAGTGTAACATATTAAATGTAGGATGGTTCAAATAGAAAGAGTGAGCATTAAAATAAATGAATGTCAATCAATATCATATCTCACTCAAGAAAAAAGAACAGATAGGATGCTCTAAGAATTGAAGATCAGAAGGGAGCATACCAAGAATGAGATAATCAAGTGAAAGTGGAGCTCAAGTATTGAAGACCTAGTTATTAGGTATATTTTATTTTCACTTAGGTCTTGAGGTGGTTTTAATCTTTGAAATTTACTTAATCTTGTTACCATATGTTTTAAATGAGTTAGATTAAGTAAATCTGATATTAGCATATGTTAGATTTGGAAAACACTGACTAACAGACGAACTTTGACATTAATTCTTAAGTGTTTTTGTGCAAAATACGAATTTTACGAAATTTAAAGTTCAGAGTTATCATCTCTGACAAATAAATTTCAAGCATTGAAATTCAAATTTTAAGTTAAGCATAATTAGTAAAATGTGCAAAATTCATCTAAAGTCCAATCAAAATTTGAATGATATTCAAGTGCATAAAAAGTTCAAAGTTACTTTCTCTGACAAACGAATTTTGGATTTCAAAATTTGAATTTTGAAATGAGAACCTGTGAGTCTCGTTAGAACTTTTCCATGACAGAAGAACTTTGAAGTGCAAAATTCGACTTTCACATAGCAGAATTTTTGTACCATGTTGAACTAGCTACTGACAGACGAATTTTAGCTTCTAAAATTTGAATTTTGAGTGCATTGCAAAAACATGAGATAACTATTTATACTCAACAGATGCACTTGTAATATGAAAATTCGTATGTTTTAACATGAGATATATTTGATAAATTCAAAATTCGAATTTCACTACTGAGCAGATGAATTTTGGAAGTTTAATGTTAAAGTCCTTAGCTTATAGTCTTTGCAAAATTTGTCTATTAACACCTAAAATTCAAATTTCAGTGTGTCAGACAGATTAAATGCAGTTGGTGAACGACTAGTTTTGTAGAGTAACTATTGGTTAACGTCTTTAACGACTAGATCTTGCATCTAATAATTGGTTAAAGCATAAATCTATAAATAGAATCTCATTTGAACTTATAGATAATGAATTTAAGTTTATGCCAAAATGTTGTTATAATTTATAAAATCTCTATATCAACTTTCAAAGCAAAACCTATTTCAATAGAGTGAGTTTTTAATGTATTATTTACTCTTTAAAAGAGTTTCTATTTTGTAAACATTCATTCTACAAGTTCTGGATAGAATCTTAATGTGGAGAAACACTAAGGGAAATTACATATCTTGTAAAGGTGTGGGGAGAGTGGCTTCACAAGTGCCTACTGAAACTTATGGGATGTATTGAGACTTCACAAGTGCCTACTGAAACTTATGGGATGTACTGTGACTTCACAAGTGCCCGGATTAAACTTGTGAGATATAGTGGAAAATCTCAAGTGGTGGCTTGGGGACTGGACGTAGGCCAAGTGGTTTGAACTGAACCAGTATAAATTCTTGTGTTTTGGTCTTCATCTTCTCTTCTTTACTGCAATTAACTCTCTCTGTTCATCCCTATTTTGATACACATCTGGTGAATTTGGGTTGTGATTAAAAAAGTGCGGAAATCTTGCATCACTCAATTCACCCATCTTTTGGGTGAATAGCCAACCTAACACAACATTTATTGTTCCAAATCTACACATAACATCATAAGGGAACTGAAAGGAATATGAATATACATCATTACATAATCTACCTTCCATAAATATATTGATACTTATTTTCATTATAAAGCATATTAATTTGCATAATCAAATTATTAATCACAATCTTCTTCATTCCTCTTGCTTCCTCCTTGCCTCCTCCATGTCATGGCTCCTAACATATTAATCATTTAGAAGGAATAAGATTCATGGAATCTCAGTAGTAATTACCCAATTATGCAACCATATTATCATTCAAATCACGGAAACATCTTGAAATCATACATCAAATACTTTAAACATTCAATGCCATAACATTTCATAAAAATTTTGGCAGAGCTTCATTTTGAAAATTGGACATCCAGAGATTATGAACCTCATCAAACAACTTAGCCAATCAATACAAATCATCATAAACTATCATTATACACATATGACATAGCAATAACTTCATGAAAAATCAAATATGGTAACATAAGTATATATAGCTATATTATTACCTTATAGCCTTCCTTTGCCTTCCAAACCTTGAACACCTTTTCTTTGATCTTCCAACACTTCCTTGAATCCTAAAACATTATAGAATAAGGCCATTAGCTACTGCATCAATGACTTGCAACATAAGATTCTAACTTGAACCTGAAAATGTCACTTGGTTTCCCTTTGGATTTTCTTTGTACAACCCACTTGTGTTTACCTATTTTGATTGAAGAAATCCATTTTTGGGTCAAAATCATGAAAGTCTCTTCCTATTACAAACCCTAAATAGGTAGAACATTAGGGAACATTGTAGAAAAGTAATAACTCAACAAACTTGCAATCTAATTACATATTCTTGCATCTTGAAAAATTTCTATGGCTTTTCATAGTCAAATTTGTTAGATATACTGGCTTCCCAAGAGGGGAGTGAATTGGGAAGATTAAAATTTTCTGCAAAAGTCAAGAGAGTGGTGAAAGTAAGAGTGACAGTAAAAATAGAGTATAAAAGGATAACCAAGTGAAAACAAGATAAAGGAAGAGAAGACACAGATTTTTATCCTGATTCGGTCTCTTTATCTTGACTTACGTTCAGTACTTAAGCTACCACTTGAGATTTTTCACTATCTTGCAAGAATTCGATGGGCTTCTTGCAATGCCTCAGTACAACTTGATGCTCTGTTCCAAGAGCTTATAATCTCACTCTTTGTACTTTAGTTAAGTGCTTCCCAAATCCCTTGTGAAATCCCCTCACAAGAAAATCTTTCTTCCAAATAAAGATAAGATTGATTACAGTGATTGAACTTTCTAATTTAGAGTGTATATGAAAGTTGAAGTGCAGGATATGAAGTATGTGAGAGCAAAAGACTTTGACTCAAGAATTTAGCAGAGTTTCTATATATACAATGTAAAATCATTACCCACATCTTCAAATGAAGTTCTATTTATAGATTTATATCTCAATTACACGTTAGAGACAAGATCTAGCCATTAGAGACGTTACCCAATGGTTACTCTAAAAAACTATATGTTCACCAACCATATTTAATGCGTCTGACATTCAAAAGTTCAAATTTTGGTGTGTCAATAGATGAATTTTGCAGAGACCGAAAGTTAAAGACTTTAACGTTAAACCTCAAAGTTCGTCTGTTATAAAGTAAAGTTTGAATTTTCATCTTTGAAAAATGTTTCTATGTTGAAACATACAAATTTTCAAGTTTAAAATACTTCTGGTAAGTGTGAACAGTTGTTCCATATTACTACAGTGCCTTCGAAGTTCGAATTTTGGTGTCCAAAATTTGTCTATCAGTGGGCAACTCAATATGGTACAATAGTTCTTCTTTTCAAAATTTGAATTTTCAAATGCCAAAATTCGCCTGTCAGAGAAATCTCTTATCAGACTTAATTCAAAGATCGAATTTCTGAATACTAAAATTCGTATGTTAAAAGATTATCATAAGAGACTTGCGGGTTGTCTTTCCGAAGTTTGAATTTTCAAAGTCAAAGTTTGTCTGTCAGAGGACTAACTTAGAACTCTTTTTAAACTTTACTTTTAGATGAACTTTGCCATATCTTCAAACGAATTTTTCATTTTTCATAATTTGTGCTTTATCTGAAATTCGAATTTTCAAGGATGAAATTCGTCTGTCAAAGGGACCTCTTTTCTGACTAACATATTTTCACTCTGAAGTTCAAATTTCAGATACCAAAGTTCGAATTTTCAAAGTATCAAATCAAGTTTAACACTTTAAAGTTCATCTGTTAGTGGGTATTTCTCAAATACTTCATGAATTATCGTAAAATCACATTTTTAAAATATTCTTTTGTAAAATCAAAGTCTTTTACTCATTTTGAATATAATAAGAAATCCTATATCTAATCTTATACTTATTTTTCTTGGATTTCTTCTATTGAGATCTTTTGCACAATTTTGATATATTCTTTCCAAGATCCGGTTGGTTTTGAATTATCAAAACACTTGATTCAACATAATTTCTTAATGACTCCATTTTCTCTTTACTCTCTCTCTCTCTCTAGGTTGAAACTTTTAGAGATAAAATGAAGAGAAATAATCCATAAAACACCACAATACTCAAGTATATACAAGATAGTAGCCATAGAAACCTACCTTGGAAGTTTAAGACATTGAGATTGCTTCTTGTTCTCTCCCTTTGAGCTTTAAGTTTCATGCCTTCTCTCCCTCTTTCTCCTCGGGTTCAGACATGAAAATGGGCTAAAGAAGATGAAGCTTTATGACTTAACAGGATAATTATTTAATAAAGTAATTTAATTAACTTTATCTTTGACTTTATTGCTTTCTCTTCTTCAAAAAGCTTTTAGAAAATTTCACTTGTGTCTAAACTTGATTCAGACTTGATTCACCCCGTTTTTGGCCAAAAACTGTTTTAATAATTTTTGTGGGTTAAAATACCCTTTACTAATTAAATTTACCCATATTGATTAAGTATTTTTGTCAAAATTGTCATTAAATTGGTATAGAGTTATGAGACAATTACTTTTGGTCCAAAATCATTATCACAATCCAAAACATATTTTATCAATGTCCATTCAGTATTCTTAAATTAGTACTGTCTTTTCATGTTATTTAAATTTACTTTTATCGGGTAAAATATTAATATTAAGACTTAATTGCCTAATAAATATTATTTTAATCTTAATAAATTTTATACTATATCCCATTGGGTTAGATTTATTGCGAGTTTTATTTTGACTATAATTTTTTATATTCACAAAAGTATCATTAATTTGAGATAAATTTATAATTTTTTAAATTTTTTGATCATTAGTTGTAATTTTTATGAAACTTTCTTTCACTCTGTTTTCCATGTGATTTTTCACTCTCGACTATTTTACAAATAATTCTTATTTTTTTGGCCCAAAACATATTTTTTTGTTTTTTCTTCTAACTTGGAAAAATAATATTTTTTTCCTTTTCTATCTGCTTATGTTGGACTTTTTCATGTCTATTTGCATTTTTCATTATTCCTTTTTTAATTAATTTCTGAAATTAATTCTTACCATGAACCTTCTAACTTAATTCCAGCTAAGGGTTAAACTTATAAAGTTACCGTTTTTCCCTTAAATCAGGTAAAACCACAAATACCAATTCTTCTGGGTATTGTCTCGTAATTTTTTCCAAAGACTAATTTTTTAATAATTTATTTTTATTAAACTTCAAATTGATTTATCTCTAAACCTAAACCTCTTGAGAACACGATATTTATATCATTGTACTTAGCTCAAAACGAGCTTCTATTTGAGTAATATATTACATATATTTTTTGGCTCAATTTTAAAATTAATTTTTGTTAAAGATCTTATGAAAAATTAATTCCTATTAAGGATCAAGCATAATTTCTCTTAAGGACCATTAGAGATTAATTCCATTAAAAGACCCAGTATATTACTTTACTATCTTACTTCCTTTTGCATCCTTTCATACACTTTATGGTATCCCATAAAATTAGAAATATTACACTCACAGCCCAGACCAAAACCCATAGCAGTAGTACAAGTACAAGCTCTTCCTTTTGAAGTTGTACCTATGCAAGAAAGAGGAGTAGAAGTTGTACAAGATGTGGACTACGAGGTTAAGTTTGTACTTGATCTAGACAATACTAGTTATGAAGGTCCGATTGATGTTGAGCACATGGTCTACAGGATAGTGCTTTTAAATATTCTAAAGAGTTTGGAGTATATTCTGAAGGACCCGATCAGGTACTCATATTCATGAATCGAATAGTTGAAGTTAAGCAGTTTTTGGCAAATGAAGGGTCACAGTATCCTGAGTTATTATGGATAAATACGGTTCTCAACGAAATTCCTAATGATGAATTTTGGACTCCCATCATGGCTAAATTGGAAGGTCGTGTTTGCCTGAACTTGGAAGAATGTGTGAAGATTTACACTATTGAAAGGAATGTTTAAGTAGAAAAGATGAAAATGAAAGAACCAGATCCACAGCTCGACAATACAAGTTATGAACTTCCTTATGACGATGTTCATAAGACAAAGAAAATTGTGACCTGATTATATCGAGAAAGTCACCAGAAGAATTTGGAATCACGAATGATCAAATTCTTGGATGTAGTTAAAGATGCCAAATACTTCATGAAATCTCAAGGTTAATATTATTTTGAGCCAGCTTGGGTGATGTAGTGATCAATGTTCTACCAAAAGATGATAAATATTGGAAGTTAGTTAAAGCTGAACTCCAAGATGAGTGGCCAAAGAATCTACAAGAGTGTGTTTGAAAGTTAATATAGAGAGAAAGTTTGGGAAATGGAATGGAAGGACACAGAAAGAACCAAGACGGACCCAGTGGAGGAGGATCTACAAGAGGATTCTTAAGAAGACCCAGAGGAAGCCTTCAACAAAGAAGAAAGTAATTCTAGTTCCTCCTAAATGTAATTAGGAATGTAACTATATGTGAATATGAACAAATGAGAAACTATATGACTACAAATTTTGGTTTGTAATATATATGTTGTCATAGGTAGTGTAAAACATAAAAGGAAATGACAAATGTGTTATGACAGTATGAAAGAATGTACAAGGTTTACTTATGTGAATAAAAGTTTTATATTTATATATCGTCTAAGTGCAATTATTATATGTTTATGATTTTGATTATTGCTTAGATATAAAATAGTTCGCATGAGCTAGGCTTGATGAACAAGAGACATCGGGACATGATTTTCATGGGCATGGGAAGCTTTGAGGATGTATTCAAGCTACTGAATTTAAAGACCAATCTTGGAGAATCAAAGATCTATTACAAGGGATTGGTGAGCCTATGACAATAATAAGGGCTAAAGTAATGAAACAAGCACTCAATGCACTAGTTCAAGAGTTTGTTTATTTAGAACTCATTCATTCAAGGTGTGATGTAGCCTAAAACAAGTATGAAGGTGTGGTCTTGGTCTCATTTATTCAAAAACATGATCCAAGCCAAAAAAAAAGAGCCCAATTGGAAGAACTCGGTTAAAGAAGCATGTTTCAAGCTTGTGACACCTTAAGTGGCATTTTTGGAATTAATTTTTTTAGTAATTTTTTTTAATTTTTAATTATTGAAAATAAGGCCTTTATGGTCAAGATTTTATCTTGGGGATTAAGTTATAATTAGGTTCTAGATTATTCTTAAGTCTGAAGGAGTGTCTTTTCAGATTTTATTTTGTTTCCTACTTTAGATGCTATCTTCTAGGATGTTCTTAAGAATATTTTTTTTTATTTTATAAAATTTGTGGCATCACCTTAGAGGATTTTTGAAGAAACTTTTTTAGGGTTTTCTTTGCCTATAAATAGGACACCTATTGTATGATTTCATTCAAATCAATAAAGTTGAATTATTCAGTATATTTGCTTTATGAGGATCTCTTGCTTCCTGGTGTGCTTGAGAGGCTTTTCGACCTATCAAAGAGAGTTGTTAACTCTTTGTGGCATCCATAGATAGGGTTTTAAGAAACAAGTTTTCTTGGAGTGTTACTTACTTGACCAACATATTCTTTTTTCTTCTCTTTTCTTTAAATTTCGTCCAACTTCTTAGTGTTCATTCTAACGGGTTGTTCCACTATTTTAATTGTGTTTCTTTGTTACTAGCACGATCCTAAATCCAACCCAAGTTGAGGGTTCATTCGGACAAGTTCCGTGTGGGTTTTAATCAAATTACGATTTAATTGTCTAAATCTACATCAATTATTGTTTGTTGAGATCTATAAAGCAAAACATGTCACAATTTAAGGCCTCTATATCAATACTGACTATGAAAAAATATAACTCCACATATTCTAAATTATATTTATTTCTTTATATATATATATATATTTAATTTGATATGATAATAAATATGAAAATGAAATTCATATATATATATTTGTGAAAAAATATGATTGTCTAGATCTACATCAATCATTGTTTAGCAATATTTATATAAATTCATATTATGTGAGTCTTTTTAGACCATTATTAGATCATTTTTAGTTTTGGAGACATATTTAAAGGTAAAATTTCATCGTCTTGTTTGTAATTTTCTAGTGGTAATTTCCATATTTTTCCCATATATTTTTTTCTCCAAATAAATTGTTATGTAATTGTTGAAAATTTTCCTTCATAACAAAAGTTCAATGATGGTTCAAACATGAAGGTAATTATTTTCTCTCTTATTCTACCGTCATTGTTTTCTTCCACTTCTTCATAGGCTGTTTAAATGTGCGGTCATAATGTAAAGTATTTTCATATTATTATTTCAATTGCAATTTATTTTCTTTTAAATTTTTTCGGATATACTTGAGTTTAATCTGTCTTTTGTTTAGTATTAAAATCATTTTCTCCTTTTGAATTTGAATGTTCGTAAATGTGAGTTATTCTTACTATAATTTATTTTGGTTTTTAAGTAATTTGTTAGTTTAAAAGAAAGTACTTGATTTTTCTCCCCTGCTATGCTATTGATATCTATTTTTTTTTTAATTTCTAATAGCTTTTTTTATAGTTATATTGACTAATGAAATAAAACTGCAAATTGGAATTTTCATGGCCATTGATTCTAATGTTTTAATTTAAAGCGAGTTTTCTATATAAGGGATTTGTATTTTAAATGTAAAAAACATATAATATTCATATTTATTCTATTATAGTTGTTTATATAATTTGATGCTTAAAGCATGAGAGCTCCCATGCATCACGCGGGTGTTGAATTCTAGTTGATTGTATAATGCAAGATGTTTTCAAAATTGATGATTTTTATTTAAATTAAACTAAAAATTTTAAATGAACATTAACCGATGTTAGAATATTTTTTAATTCATTTTGATTATGAAAATTTTAAATATTTTAATACTTTTCAAATAATATAATAAATTTTTGCTCAACTAAGTAATTTTCAAATTAGGTAAGTAATTATCAATAAGTTATAGCCTATTACCAAATTATTCAAATAGTGGAGAAAATATAGAAGAATCTTTGTGAAATTATGCTTCACATTAAATGTAGATATTAATTTAACTTTTAATTATTTTTTTTGTTTAAGTAATTAGTTTAGCAATATAGATATTTTTCATATTTATAATTATCTATTTTCTATTAGTTAAGTCAATATATATATATGTTTTTAAAAATATTTCTTTAAGACAATCTTCTTTATAGTATCATCTTCTATAAATCTACAAACACAAAATATTTAGAGCACCCAATTTAGTATGAATTTTATATTTTATATTAGTATTAATTAAATTGTATTAAGTCAAACACATTCTGAATTCAAATTTATAATGAGTTGAATAAAATCAAATAAAATTAAAATTTTAAGATAAACATAAATTAAAAATATAATACGTTAAATTATTGCTAATTTAGTGTGGCATTTTTTATAAGTTAAAAACGCCACTTGTAGTATTTTTTACTAGGACATAAATTTATTAATTAATCAAAATCACTTATACTATTTAAACAAGATTATTGTTGCTATAAATATAATGTAAAATGAATCATATTACAAGTTTATATCCTATTTTTAGAGATTTAATACTAAATCTTATTTATTATATATGGTAAAAAATAGAACTAAATATCTTTTTATATCGTTACTAGTTTTAATAAATTAAAACAATGAAATAATTTTTATTTTGAACACATGCATCATCCTAGTCCTAGTCTGAATTGATTCACGTGTCTATGCTGTAATGCTGCAAAGAAATTGCTTGGATCAATATATACAATCTCTCTTATAAGAGTTCCAAAAATGTTTGAGAATAATCAATGATAAACATATTTATGAGGATTGTACAATGTTAAACATATTCCCACCTTTATTATCATACATATTTTAAAATTATTAGTGAGTGATTAAGAAATTGGCAAATTAGAGTAAAAATCAAGAAATTTTTGTTTACTTAAAAGGTAAGAAAATTATTTTCATTCGGAACCTAATAATACTCAACCTAAATTAATTTTTTATGACAAACCTAAATTATTTTATAAGCATAGTTTTTATAAGAAAAATAATACTCAACCTGTCAAGAAAAACAAAAACTATTACACCCTATAATATTAATCATTTCAAAAAAGGAGACATCTACCATAGGACAAAATTTGGTTGACTTTGAATATTAAAAAGGCTCTGATTTTAGGAGTAGTAATTTACTACACAGTATGCAGGCCTTAAGATTTTTGTTGACAAAATATGTTTAGATGAAAGTAATAATCCTTCATCTGTAGAATTCTTTTTCTTTTTTTTTTAATATTGCTCGTACTATTATCACTTACTATAAGATTAGTTGAGTCATTACCTAAAATAACTTTATTCCAAGCAAATAAACCACATATTAATAAAATAAACAAAAACAAGTTTGTATTTTAGGTGGGAGAAAAAATTTTCATATATCTAGTTCAAACTAAATATGACACTTTTGAATAAAGGTAAATAATCTTATTACCAGCTCAAGTTTACATGGATGGTCAGAACGGCTTTCATCCCAAATGTAATTGATTGAATTCGAATCCCTTCCTTCATGTAAGGAGCAAATTTAATTAGAGAAAGTCCATTGTTTACTGTCAATATCTCAAAGAAAATTAGATTTTACGTAAAAAACATCCCAATTCACGACAAAAAAAAACCTTATTTTTTTGTACTCTACCAACAAGTGAGACTTGTCTTACCATTAATTTTATTCGTTATTTTTATATACTACCTTCATTTCTTTTTAAGTATTGTTTAAAATTTTATCATATAAATTAAGAAATACAATTAATATATTAGAGTTTCTTTTACATTTATTAATGTTCTCTTATAAAAATAAATAGATAAAAAAGAGTAATTAATATTATCTTTTACTTTTAAAATGATATGAGGATATAAGTTGAAAGTAATAATTAATATTGTTTCAGAATTTTAAAATGAAAGATAAATTTTTTGTATCTTAAAATATGACAAATAAAAAGAAATAGATGAAGTAATTTGATTAAAAAAATTCTTGATTACGTAGAAGTCAAGGCATTAAGGGGGTGTTTGATTCATCTTTTACAAAAAGAAACCATAGTTTTCAATCATGGTTTTCTAAAAGATGTGTTTGGCTAAACACGAGTGAAACACAAACTGGTTTTTTGAAAAATGAGAAGTGGGTTAAACTGTAGTTTTAAAAAAGGAGGGAAAAAGTTATTTTTTCTTTAACAAAACATAAGTTTTGGAAAAGGAGAAACAAATTTACTCTATATTATACATCTAAAAGTATTTTTAACCCTTGTCATCCAAATAGATTTTTTGTCAAACTTACTTTTACAAAAAGAATATCCAAATATAACAACTTCTAATAAACTTACTTTATTTAAACTTCATTTTTACAAACTTCATTTATCTTAACTTAATTTTACAAAACGGAGAACTAAACGGGTCCTAAATCACTATAAAAAGACATTAGAGATTAATGAAGTTGGGTGTTGGGTCAATAAATCAAGGTAATGCATTTTAATGTTCAATGACCAAACAAGAAAAATACTACTTCCTCCCATATATATTATAGGATATTTTATATAACAAATTTTTAGTTTAAAATATAGTGTGTTAAATATTTTTCTTCTCATTTTACCCCTATATTTAATTTTTTCTTACTCATCATTTATAATCCTATAATAATAATATAATGAAACATTTAATAAGGGTAAAATGTGAAATATTGGTACTTTTTATATTAATTTTAGGTGAAAAAATTTTCTTAATATGCATATAATTAATACAAAATACCTTATAATATTGATCGAAGGTAGTGCCTCCTATCCAAAATGTAGAAACAAAAACAAAAAAAAACTTGGATTCAAAAACAAAAACTAAGCTTGTCATTTATTCAATTCATCATAACTAAGAAAATAGTTAACACCTTAAATATATCACAAAGAAATTTTTTTTTTACAAATATCCTCATTTAATGTTTTCACTTAACTCTCTCTTAACTCACACTTCGTAATAATAAGTCTACTTTAATTAAGGATAAAATTGAAAAATGTATTAATTTATTATATGAAAATTATTTGTCTCTTATATTTTGTAACAAAACATATTTAAAAATGTCTCATACATTTTGGAACGGAATGAGTACTTCAATATCCTTAGAAAAACTGTTTAGTTTAGTTATATAAATGTGTGATTGTTAATCATCTAGTTCTAAATATAAAATCTTTTGATTTGATCATAAATATATAGTTATTTCTAGGACACGAGGCAATATTTATTATACATTACTATAAAATGTTCATATTTAATTCATGAAAGAAAAAAAAATCAATAAGGATAGTTTTGGAAAAACATTATGATTTTTGAAAAAAAATAAGGTAGTCAGCTAATTTAAACTCGCATTTTTAATCTACGTAATCTAGTTAAAAGGATCCTATATTAGAGTCTTGAGGGAATAACTTCGAATTCTTTTATAATACTCTCTCATGGCTCAAATATAAGAAATATATTGGAATTCGAAAGGGGTGCGATGAACGAGAAGCTCCCTTATATAGAAAATCCACTTTAAATTAAAACGTTAGAATCAATAACATGAACATTGGATATGTATTTTACATTTAATAGAATAAATATGAATTGGATATGTTTTTTATATTTAAAATGCAAATTCCTCATGTAGAAAGTCCACTTTAAATTAAAACATCAGAATCAAAGGTCCCGAACATTTTAGTTTACAATTTTACTTAACTTGAGTGAAGTAGCACTTAATATAACTATAAAAAAAGAAAT
The DNA here is from genome assembly GCA_026686845.1 of Adenanthera pavonina. NCBI lineage: Eukaryota > Viridiplantae > Streptophyta > Magnoliopsida > Fabales > Fabaceae > Adenanthera > Adenanthera pavonina. Next base: position 41,044,997 of record JAIVEN010000001.1, on the reverse strand, counting down.
TAGACATTAAAAAATCAAGTGCTTTCTTTCCAATTAATAACTTATTTGAAAATTAAGGATAAGTTATAGTAAAAATAACTTACTTTTACAAACCTTCAAATCTAAAAGGAGATAATGACCCTAATACTAAAAATAAGATGGATTAAACACATATATATTCTAAAAAATATATAAAAAAAAAACAAACTGCAATTGAAATAATAATATAAAAATATTTTACATTATGACTGCACATTTAAACAATGTACAAAGAAGTGAAAAAAAAAAGATAAAGGTAAAATGAGAGAGAAAGTAATTACCTCCATGTTTAAACCATCCTTAAATATTTGTTATGAAGGAAAAATTTTAACGATTGAGTAATAGTTTATCTGAAGAACATAAAATATATGAGAAAAATATAAAAATTACCACTAAAAAATTACAAACAATGTGATGAAATCTCACCTTTGAACAATATGGATTTGTATAGATTTCACCAAATAATAATTGATGTAGACCTAGATAATTAAATTATGATTTTTTCACAAATATATATATATATGAATTTTAGTTTAATATTTATTATCATATCAAATTTAAAAAGAAAAAAATAAAATATATATATAAGGAAATAAATATTATTTAAAATATTTGGAATTAGAACTTTTCATAGTCTATATAATAATCTGAAAATCTAAAATTATGACATTTGTAATTTTGACCTCTACTTTATAATATATAAGCAAATAACTACCTCACACAAACTAATAAAAATAGTTAAAACTAATTGAAGTAATTAAAATTGTAACAAAATATATTTTTTCTAGAATTACCCTCAATTAATGATCTTTGTAAATAACAAATTTCCTTCAATTAATATCAAATTCTCATTAACTCTGCAAATTAATGAGGGGTATTAATGAAAAAATTATTTAATGCACTAATCATCCACATTTTTTTCTTATAATTTGGAGTAAAACAACTCTATCTAAATTTTCTAATATTTGAGACTAGAGGGAGAACAAAATAATTATGAAATAAAATCAGGTTATATTTAACAAAATACTCCTTTCGTTTCGGTTTATAATATATATTTATGAGAAATTTATGTTTAACAATATAAGGTATTTTACGAATTAAGTAGTGTATTTAATTTTGTTTGGTCCAAAATGCCCCCAAGAAAGGATGAAACTTAATTAATGTTGAGGAATTTAATTCATGAGTTAACTATATTAGATAATATTAAATAAGGGTAACTTAGGAAATTATATAATTTTTTAATTATTAATTATTACCCTTAGTCTGTGTACAATAATTATAAGGTGGAATTACTATTCAGGACAAAAATCAACATTTAATTACAAAATAAAACTTACTGTTCATTTAATTATAAAAAGAACCTAACTTTTTTAAATTAAATATAAAAATATAAAATTACTAAAATATCCTCAACTTTTATTTCTCACCCTACCATCACCGGCCAACGGTGGTTGATGAACAGTCAATGATGGCTAGTAACTGGTCAATGACAGTTGACAATCAGTCAACATTTGTCAAAAATTTTTACTAGATTTTGCAACTTGTTTGTTCTAAATTTGTAACTTAGTTTTCAAATTTTTTACTTTGCAATTTTTTTTCTAGAATTTGCAACTTTTTTACTTTAAATTTATAATTTATTTTTCAAATTTTTACAATAAATTGTTTCAATGTTTTTACAATTTTTTTTTTCAGATTTTATAACTTCCTTACTTTAAATTTGCAATTTTCTTTTCAACTTTTTATTATGAATAGTTTCAGTATTTTTAAAATTTACTTTCTAGAATTTTCAATTAGTTTATTCTGAATTTATAATTTATTTTTCAGATTTTTAGTATGAATTGTCTCAACGTTTTTATAAGTTATTTTTTAAAATTTACAACTCATTTTCCAAACTTTTACTATGAATTATCTCAATGTTTTTGCAACTTATTTTATATGTTTTGTAACTTACTTATTTAAATTTACAACTCATTTTCCAAAGTTTATTATAAATTTTTTCGATGCTTTTGTAACTTCTTTATATATTTTACAACTTACTCTTAATTTACAATTCATTTTCCAAATTTTCACTATGAATTGTTTTAGTGTTTTGTAAATTCTTTCTAGAATTTGCAACTTGTCTACTTTAAATTTACAACTTCTTTTTTCAAATTTTTATCATGAATTGTTTTAAGTCAAATAACTTTGGAACAAAAGTTGATAAGCATTGAAAACATTCATAATAAAAATTTGGAAAATAAGTTGTAAATTCTGAGTAAATAAGTTTCAAATTCTTGAAAATAAGTTGCAAAGTGCTAAAATAATTAATAGTAAAAATTTGGAAAATAAGTTACAAATTCAGAATAAACAAGTTGCAAAATATATAAAACAAGTTATAAAAACACTGAAACAACTCGTAGTAAAAATCTGTAAAACAAGTTGTAAATTCAAAGTAAGCAAGTTATAAATTCTAGAAAGGGGGTTATAAAAGATTGAAACCATTCATAATAAAAGATTTGAAGATAAGTTGCAAATTCAACGTAAGTAAATTACAAAATCTGAAAAAGAAGTTCCAAAAACACTGAAATAATTTATAGTAAAAACTTAAAAAGCAAATTACAAATTTAGAGTAAAGAAGTTGTAAATTCTGAAAAAGGAATTGAAAATAAAAATTTAAAAACTAAATTACAAATTCAAAACAAACAAGTTATAAAATTTAGTAAAAATTTCTGACGAATGTTGACCGATTGCTAATAATCGGCGTTGACCAGTTACCGACGGCTATTGGCCGGCATTGACCAGTTGTCATCAACTGTTGGCCAACCTTCGATGACCATTGATCGGCGATGGTATGAGGAGAAATAAAAGTTGAGAGACCTCTCATAATTTTATATTTTTTACATTTAATTTGAAAATAAGTTCCTTTTTATAATTAAATAAATAGTAGATTGCATTTTGTAACTAAATATTAATTCTCATCCTGAATAGTAATTTCTCTTGATTATAATCTAAAATGGAGGCAGTGCCATCATATATGTCTACTTACCACATATATTTCGTTCATATTATTAGACCTTAGGCCACTTCAACCCTATATGTGGGAATTTTAAATTGAGCACTAAAATTCATCTTCAACTATTAACAAGATTATAAACCTAACAATATGTCTTTGTTATGGAACACTTTCCGCAAGACATACAAATTTCTTTTACTGAAAAATGAAAATTTATTACATTTTCTGACCTTTCATGAGACGTTATTAAGATTGAATACATGCAGTAAAACAATATCATACTTGTACTGGAAAGCTTTTGTCTCCTGTTCAAATTCGTGACTTGAAGACCCGGAAAAAAAGGGACAAAATAAAATTCATCCTTCATGGGACAATTTATATATACATCTACTATACTTCACATATCGACAAGTGAGGTCATAGTTCATTGTTCTTCATCAGGAAGAGCTTCAAGAAACTGTCTTATTCTCAGCCGTTCATTCTTTGTGAGACCAGGATCATCACCCATCAACCTCTTCCTTAGGGAGGCATTAACACTGTTTGTATCGTCAAGGACCTTTTCAAGAAAATGAAATCCATGATTGAGAAGCACTGCACCAACTTTTCATGCCTTGAAATGTATAGTGGGGATAAATTCTTAAGTAGATCCTTTCTTTCTTTCTTTTTTTTTCAATTTAATAGACAAAACAGGTCAAGATGGATAATATAAACATGTGAGAAGTGAATCCCAGTTCAAAACATATCACTAATATATTTGTTTATGATTGGTTTCATCTCTCTAGTGAACCTCCGTTATGGTGAAGTACTGCCATCTTCTACAAAAGTCCCACCATGTGGTGAGGCTTGAAAGTCCAACAGAATCCTTAACAGTATATCTTGGGACCCATTGTGTTTTATGCTTTGGATAAAGCACTCATACATTTTACCAAAAAAAAAAAAAACAGCACTCATATATTCTATCTTCCTTTTACAATGGAAGAGTTTCCAGGTTCCCAAAAATATAAAGAACATTAATTACATACATTCACCCCCTCTGCACCCCCCGCGTGGGCAGGGAAATCCTTAACTACATTCACAGCCCCTCTAGTTACAATTTATACTAGAACATCCCCTGAAGTCTATAAAACCTAACAGGATCCCTCTAGTTTCGAAAATATTATATTTAACCTCCCTGCTTTTTTAAGTTCTCACACACATTAACTTAGCCTTTTATGATTTGTGTACGGTGTTGCACTAAAGAGTCCTTCAGAGTTTTCCAGGTGGAAAAATAACCTATAAACTCCATCAATAACTATATTAATAAAGATGGGAGGTTTCTATATCAATTGAAACTAGAAAGTGAATGTAGGTCTACTAAACTTTAGGGGAGGTGAATGCATGAATGAATGGAAGAAAAATACATAGTAACTTCCAGCATTTCTCAGAAATCAAAGAAGTCAAAAATAGTGTGTATCTCAGTGCTAGATCGATCAGTTAAATTTTCATTCATGAGCTAGATAATTAAAATGTAAAACCTTACTGACTGTCAAAGGCCAAAAAAGTAAAATCTTACTTGCAGTAAATTATTGACATGGCCATCTTTGTTGGGAGAGGTCACTAGCTCATACGCATTGCATGTCCATTTCCCATCAACAATGTACTTGTACTCATAGCGTCCTTCCTGGTAAATAGATCCAGAAGGAACTTTGTCTTCAGTTTGATGAATAAAATACAGGTTTACATTTGTAGCATTACCAGAATTAGCAAATGCATTCCGACATTAGAATTCTAACCTGCCTAAATACCTTCATAAAGAATACTCAGTCTCTGAAGTGTTCAGAAATAGGCACTTGTTTCATATGAGAATTACGGTTTAATAATTCACCCTCAAATAAGCAAACTGTATCTAAATATACAGGGGTAATAGAGACAATAAATAAAAGAGATCATGTAAGAATCTCAGCCATATAGTGCTTTCATGGTTTAGAGTAATTACTTGAGCAAGCAATTATATACCATCCCACTTTGCTCACTCATCAAAGTTTAGAGGAATTAATATACGGCTTATTATGAAATGACGACTCAAGATTTAAGGCTTTCTAAAGGAGATATTCATGACTGAAACTTATAAAGTGCAAACACATTATTAATATTCTACAACCTTGGTTATGTCCAACATGGAAACAAAGAAATATGATTATATGAGATTCTCAACAAAATTGGAAAGTTTGACAAGGTAGTTTTACTTTTCTCTGTACATTTATTATCTTTTTTAACCACATGCATAAACCTCAAATAATTTCATAAAGACCAAACTTTGAACTCAAATTTGTTCCCGTTTTATTGATAAGCGGACTTACAGGTAATTCCCTGGTGAGAACCCACAAACCGTGTTTGTCATCATAATGCAGGGGCAATCTCTGAACAAAAAATCAGGATATATTGAGTGAGTAACAGTTAAGCATGAAATCATATTAATCACATGTTCAAAGATATAATATAGGATCAATCATAGTGAGCGGTTCTAAAACAACATATTTCTTAAAGTGAAATATTTGGAATCCCAAATGGCACTTCATTGTTCGTATCATCTGTGCCTTTGAGAAGATCAAAGAGGAAAGATGTCTGAACTCATGTGCCTTCAGAGAGTTTTCCAGACAAAAGATAAGTGCAGGTTTTTTTCTTTTTTTTGGGCAAATCAGAAGAATAAAAAGGAAGTCAGTCCAAAGAACAGGTCACAATCAATTCAATGGTTTCATCACTAGTGAACTCCTGATAGCATCTGCGGGTGGTATAAAGGAAGTATTGGTCACATCCAATAGGAAACTGTAAGCTAAAGATTGATCAGGGCCTTGACTTCCAAGCATCACAGTTTACCCTATTGAATCAAGTGTTTTGATGATTGCAAACCAACCTTCTAGAGTTTGGAAAGAAGATATCAAAGGTGCATGGAAGATCCCAAATGCAGAAATCTAAGTAAAATCATCACAAGATTAGATATAGGATTTACTATTGACTTTAAGTTGAGTAAAAGAGTTTGAATTGGCAATAGAATGTTTTTTAAAATCTGATTCCATGTTAATTCATGGAATACTTGAAAAATACCCACTAACAGACGAACTTTAAAGTTTAAAGCTGAATTATTGCTTTGAAAATTCGAACTTTGATTTTTAAAATTCGAATTTTGAACTAAAAATAAGTTAGTCAGAAAAGAGATTCTTCTGAGAGACGAACTTTGAATGAAGAAATTCGAACTTTGAAATAAGTCTGATGAGAGCCTTCTCTGACAGAGGAACTTGAGTTTTGAAAATTCGAATTTCTGATAAACTACAATTCATAAAAATTGAAAATTCGTCTGAGAATATTTCAAAGCTCATCTGAAAATGAAGATTAAAAAGAATCTAAAATTAGCTCACTGACAGACAAACTTTGATTTTGAAAATTCGAACTTTAGAAACAAAGCTTGCAAGTCTGGTATGATAATCTGTTGACATACGAATGCTGGTATTCAGAAATTTAAACTTTGAAGTAAGTCTGATAGGAGGTCTCTCTGACAGACGAACTTTGAACCTTGAAAGTTCGAATTTCGAAAAGATGAACTATTGTGCCTTATTGAGCTACCCACTGACAGACGAATTTTGGCTATCAAAATTCGAACTTCGAAGGCACTGTAGTAATATGGGACAGCTGCTCACACTTATTAAAAGAACTTTAACTTGAAAATTCGTATGTTGCAATACAGAAATATTTTTCAAAGATGAAAATTCGAATTTTGCTTCATAGACAGACGAGCTTTAAAGTTCAACGTTAAAGTCTTTAACTTTCGGTATCTACGAAATTCATCTGTTGACCAACCAAAATTCAAACTTTGAGTGTTAGAAGCATTAAATGCGGTTGGTGAATGGATAGTTTTTCAGAATAACCGTTGGGTAACGTCTCTAACATATAGTTAAGACCTAAATCTATAAATAGAACTTCATTTGAAGTTGTGGGAAACGAATTTACATTGCATATACTGAAACTCTGTCAAATTCTCAACTCAAAGTCTCTTACTCTCATACTTCATTCTTCTGCACTTCAACTTTCATATACACTCTAAGTTAGAGAGTTTATTCTTTGTAATCAATCTTATTTTTATCTGGAAGAAAGATTTTCTGTGAGGGGATATCACAAGGGATTTGGGAAGCACTTAGCTAGAGTGTAAAGAAAGAGGTTGTAAGCTATAAGAACAGAGCATCAAAGTTGTACTGAGGCAATTGCAAGAAGTCCACTAAATTCTTGCAGGATAGTGAAAAATCTCAAGTAGTTGCTTGGGGACTGGACGTTGGTCAAGATAGAGAGATGGAACCAGGATAAACATCTATGTCTTCCCTTCTTTTTTACTGCTCTTTCATTACTATTCTTTTATATTCTGTTTTACTGCCCTTTTTGTCTTTACTACACTCTTGACTTTTGCAAAAAATTTCAACCGTCCCAATTCATCACCCCTATTGGAAAACCAGCATATCTAACAAGTGGTATCAGAGCCCGGATTCCCAACAAAGGATCTAACAGTCCGGGAAATTCAATGACTAGTTTTGGAGAAAGTATCCTACCTAAGGAAAACAACACAAGCAGACCACCTGACTTTAATGGAGAACACTATGAATACTGGAAGATGAGAATGCAGATCTAGCTTCAGTCCATTGATCTGGACATCTGGTCTGTCATCCAGAAGGGAGATTTTGTCCCAATGAAACTGCAGGATGATGGAAAATACAAAGAGAAACCAGAGGACGAGTGGAATGAAGAAGATAGGAGAAGAGTCTTGCTGAACTTTAAGGCAAAACACTGCTTGATCAATGCATTAAACCAAGACGAATTTTACATAGTGTCACAATGTTCTACAGTCAAGGGTATGTGGGACACTTTAGAAATCGCTCATGAAGGAACCAGTGGAGCAAGAGAAAACAAATTGAACTCCTGCATTGGTGAATATGAAAACTTCAGAATGGTGGAAGGAGAGAGCATCAAAGAGCTATAAAAGAGATTCACCCTTATTGTGAATCAATTGAAGAGTCTTGGCAAGGAGTACACCCAGTCAGAGAAGGTGAGAAAAATCCTTAGAACTCTTTCTCTGGAATGACAACCCAAAATAATAGCAATAGAGGAAGCCAGAGGAAAATCAATGGCCTCTGTCAGAAACCTCTTTGGTAACCTTAAAGAATATGAGGGAAAGATAAAGGCTCTCATGGAAGCAGGACAAGACAGGAAAAAGAAAGGTCTTACTCTGAAAGCTACTGAAGAGAAAGAAGAAAAATCTGATGATGAAGATGAATTAGATGAAAAAACTCTGGCTATGATAGTCAGAAAATTTGGAAGGTTTTACAACAAGAAAATAAACAAAAGATTCTTCAAGAAAGGAGCAGCTGCAGACAACAAGAAAGAAGGAAAATGACCTGTCACTTGTTACGAATGCAAAAAGCAAGGGCACATTAAATGGGATTATCCACAATTCCTAAACAAGCAAAAGAAAGAAAAGAAAGCTGTTTACAAGAGCAAGAAGAAGAGAGCATATATCTCATCAATCTGAGGCAGCAACTCAGATGAAGAAGAAGATGATAAAGATGAAATCGCCAATATCTGCTTGATGGCACTTGCATATGAAGAAACTCAAAATCCATCCAACAATGATCATGAGGATGAGGTATATGAATATGAACCTTCCTATTCTGAATTACTTGATGCATTTCATCAACTGCATGATGAATTTATTAAGACAGCTAAAGAACTGAAACAGGCTAAGAAAAAGATTAACAAGCTAGAATCTCAGTACAATATTTCTGACATTACATCTCTGCATAAATCTGAATCTGCTTGTCGTATATCGTGTATTGAATTAAAGCAAAATAATGACTATCTACTGAAGGGAATGACTAGACTTACTAAGGGTAAAGATATGTTATTTGCTTTAATGGGAAGTCAGAGAATCACACAAGGAAGGGCTGGACTTGGCTATGATCCTTGTGCAGTAAAAGAAAGGATTAAAAAGAAAAATTAAAATCTGTATATTAAGCATTTTGTGCATGCTAATGGGCATAAGAAGAAAGATCATATTTCAAACCACATTGAATCCTATGATCAACCAAGATATGTGAAATAAAAATATTATCTGCATTGTTTTCTTCCTGCATCACAATCTAGCAGCCCTTTCACCACCTGTCACTTCTGTAACAAGAAGGGACATATTTCCAGTTCATGTGCATTGAAGAAAAATGGACTTGACAGGAAGGTAAAATGGGTTCCCAAAGATATACTTGTATCTAGGAAAAATGCCACTGACAGAAAAGAACCCAAGCAAATTTGAGTACCTAAAAAGAAACTCTGAACTTTGTTTCGCAGATCTGTCTTAAAACAAGAAAGAGCAACAAATGGTATATGGACAGTGCCTGCTCAAGTCACATGACTGGTGATAAGGAGAAGTTCATCACCCTTAAAGACAAAAAAGGAGGAAATGTGACATTTAGAGGTGATCAATACAGCAAAATAGTTGGAATTGGCGTTGTGAGCAAGAATCTATAAACATCTGTTGAAGAGGTGCTGTTTGTAATTGGCCTCAATCACAATCTGCTAAGTGTAAGTCAGACATGTGACAAAGGCAACTGGGTACTGTTTGACTCAATTTCGCCTGGTCATCCGAAAAAGTGATCATAAAGTAATCCTCAAGGTTCAAAGGGATAGTAACTGCTATATTATTGATCTTGATGAACTTCCTTCCTTAGATTCTGTCTATTTGATTAGTCAGGATAATGATAGTTGGTTGTAGCATAAAAGATTGACATATGTTAACATGAACCAACTGTCAAAATTGGTTAAGAATGAGTTTGTCACTAGCTTACCAAAAATCTCTTTTAAAAAGAACAAAGAATGTGATGCATGCCTTAAAGAAAAACAAACTAAATCATCTTTTAAATATAAAAATGTAGTCACCACATCTAGAGTACTGCAACTATTGCATATGAATCTGATTGGTCTATCAAGAGTAAAAAGCATTGGCGGAAATATATATGTTCTTGTGATTATGGATGATTACTCTAGATTTACCTGGACCTTATTTCTTTCTTCCAAAAGTGAAACATTTGACGCATTTGTGACATTAGCTAAAAACGTGGAAATGAGAAGAATATTTCTATTGTGTCTATCAGCTCTAACTATGGAGGAGAATTTGAAAATTCATGCTTTCTGGAGTATTGTGATGAATATGGAATTGATCACAACTTCTCAGTTCCAAGAACTCCTTAGCAGAATGGAGTGGTAGAAAGGAAGAACAAAACAATTGGAGAAATGGCTAGAGCAATGCTGAATGAAAAGGAACTCTCTCAAGTATTCTGGGCTGATGCAGTAAATACAGCAAGTTACATCATTAACAGAGCCTACATCAGACCAATTCTGGGGAAGAATCCTTATGAGTTGTACAAAGGAAGAAAGTCAAACATTTCACATCTGCATAAGTTCGGTTGTAAATGTTTCATCCACAATAATGGAAAGGAGAATCTGGGTAAGTTTGATGCCAAATCTGATGAAGATATATTTTTGAGCTATTCTAGTAGGAGTAAAGTATATAGAGTTTTCAATAAGAAAACTAAATCTGCAGAGGAATTTATGCATGTTGTGTTTATTGAAAATGAAATAGTTTCCAAGCATATTATTGATGAGGATGATTTTATTTCGAATTTTAAGATTTTAGATATTTCTGAAGAAGGTAAAACTGAACCTCCAAAAATATATGAATCTATTAACATAGAGGAAGATATTCAGGAGAAAGACTTTGAGAATGAAAATAATATAGATGTATCTTAAGAACTTCCTAGAGCTTGGAGATTTCAAAGGAATCAACCTGTTGATCAAGTAATTGGGAATGTTCAAGAGAAAGTTAAAACCAGAAAACAGTTAAGAGATCAGATGATCAACTGTGCCTTCATTTCTCAAATTGAACCTAAGTGTGCTGAAGAAGCCTTAACTGATGAAAATTAAATTTTAGCCATGCAAGATGAATTAAATCAATTTAAAAGAAATCAAGTTTGAGATTTAGTGCCTAGACCTAGAGATCACCCTATCATTGGCACTAAATGGGTTTTTAGAAATAAACTAGATGAATCTGAAACAATTATAAGAAATAAAACAAGACTGGTTGCCAAAAGATATAATCAAGAAGAAGGTATTGATTTTGAGGAGACTTTTGCTCCAATTGTAAGATTAGAAGCAATTAGAATCCTATTGGCATATACATGCAGAAAAACATAATGTTATATCAAATGGATGTGAAAAGTGCTTTTCTGAATGAATATACCATGAAAGAAGTTTATGTAGACCAACTTCCAGGCTTTGAGGACTCTACAAAACTAAATCATGTTTATAAACTCAAGAAAACTCTTTACGGTTTAAAACAAGCTCCTAGAGGATGATATGAAAGGTTAACAACTTTCTAACTAAAAAGGGATCAAATAGAGGGAAAGCAGATACTATTTTGTTCACTAAGAAAGAAAACAAAAATTTACCTATTGTTCAAATTTATGTTGATGATATTATATTTGGTGCTACTAATGAATCTCTTTGCAAGAATTTATCTAAGCTAATGCAAGGTGAGTTTGAAATGTCAATGATGGGTGGGCTTAACTTCTTCCTTGGATTGCAAATTAAGCAATGTGTTGATAGTATCTTCCTCAAACAATCAAAATGTCTGAAAGAGCTGCTGAAGAAGTTTGACATGGAAAAGGCTAAGCCAATGGAAACTCCTATAACTACTGCAACTAAGCTTGATATGGATGAAGGAGGAAAAACTTTTTGACATAACCCAATATAGAAGAATGATTGGATCTCTGCTATACCTAACAGCTAGCAGACCTGACATCATGTTCAGTGTCTGCATGTGTGCAAGATTTCAATCATGTCCCAAAGAAACCCATGCAACTGTTGTAAGCCGCATCTTTAGATATTTGATTGGAACATTACAAATGAGACTTTGGTACGCAAAGGGCAATGGAGAAGATCTCATTGGATACACTGATGCTGACTTTGCTGGATTCAAAACTGACAGAAAAGGCACAAGTGGAACATGTCAGTTCCTTGGAGGATCCTTGGTGTCATGGCTCAGCAAGAAGCAAAACAGTGTGGCTCTATCCACAGTAGAAACTGAATATGTTGCAGCTAGAAGCTGTTGTGCCCAAGTTATTTGGATGAAGCAGCAACTTGAAGATCTTGAGATTGAGATGAAGGAAATACCAATAATATGTGACAACCAAAGTGCTATTAACATCACAAAAAATCCTATCATGCATTCAAGGACAAAGCATATTGAAGTTAGGCATCACTTTATAAGGGATCATGTTCTGAAAGGAGAAATCAAATTAGAATACATCCCTACCGTGGATCAAATTGCTGACATTCTGACAAAGCCCCTTCCAGAAGATAGGCATTGTAAAATCAGAAGAGAATTGGGTATGGTAAATCCCAATGAACTGTAAGTATGTCCTTATATCTATCTAAATTAAAGTTTCTGACATTGAATCAATCCTAGCTTTAGTATCGGAGTGTGCTTGATATAAGTTGCAGGTGCTCCTCACAACTTCAAATGATAATAGAGCTGTACAATGGAGCTAATTAGGATGACACAATCAAAAAATGAAAAAAAAAAAAAAGCCAGAAAATTTGAGCATCTGGATCTATTCTGTAAGATCAGGAAGTTGAAATTTGCATTTTAGATGTTTGTTAGATGAATTTCTGTGATTAAACTGTGTTTTTGTGAAGTAGCACGCCTAACATTTGAATTTGGATGCCCATCAGACGAATTTCAGTTGGCAACTTACTGTAACAATGCTCTCTGTCCTTCAAAATTAGTCTGTTAAACAACAGAAATTCAAATTTTCAAAAGTGAAATGCAAATATTGTCCCTATTTCAACATGACTGTTGTACGAATCTTCATTTCTCAAAATAAGCATGTTGAAAATTCTTTACAAAATGTTAAAATTCAAATTTTTGAATCAAAATTCGTCTGTTGTAACATGTTCACCTTGTTGGTTCTCTGAAAGATGAATTTTCACAAGTAAAATTCGTCTGTTGCTTGTTGTGTTCATAATTGCTTATTGCTTGATTCTTTCGAAATTCAAACTTTGTTAAAACAAAGTTCATCTGTTCACATATTGTTTTCAGAACCAAGTCTCTGTCAGACGAATTTCCAGTTGAACATTCGTCTGTCAGCAAGCCTTGCTAAATGGTTTAACTTGTGACTGCTTGAAGTTCGAATTTTGACCTCTCAAAATTCGTCTGTTCAGCGGTTGCATACGTTAAAACCGAAAGTCATCCTCTGAACAGACGCGACCTTATTCGTCTCTCTCTCAAGCCTATTCAGATTCTTTCCTTAATTCCCATTAACTCCGTTTGTGAACCTTCATTTCTCACCGATTAAACTTCTTTTCACACCTTTTAAACCCACTTTTTGCATCCTTCTGAATTATTCCTCAACGAGAATGGCTAGAGTCAAAAATCCAAAGGTTGGGACTGAAGAGTCACGACCAAAGAGGTCTGTAAAATCTCAATATGCCTCAAACGAGAGTGAAACACGGAAAAGAAAAGGCGAATCTAGCAAAGTTGCTCTCTCCAAAAGGCAGAAAACTACTCAAAAGGTAGACTCAAAATCTGCACCCTCTCCTACGAAAGAAAGCAGAGCCTATAGTTCCTACTACTCCTACCACTGCTGCACCTTCTTCCTCCTCCAGCACTAAATCTGGAGAATATCAACTAACCTCACTGCCACTATGGAGCAATGATCATATTCTTGGAGAATACACTTCCAAATTCGTCAGCAAAAAAGTAATCAAGCCTCACTGCGTAAATTTGGAAGAATTCCTAGTTTCTAACAATTTTGATGCTGGGCTATGGATGATGAGATACAAAAATTTGTTAGAAATACTGGAAAGATATGATGATGAGGTAGTTAAAACCTGACATGCCTCTCTGAAATTTAATAGCAAGAAGAAGTGGGAGGTGAATCTGAGGTCAAGGACCATCTGGCTAACGGATGAAACATTTCATGAGGTGTTAGAAATCTCAGGGTAAGACGGTCTGAAAATTGACATTACAACCTCAAGGTATATGGATGAGGCTGAATCAACTGATGAAGAAGGAGAGCTTTTTCTGAACTACAAGGAGAGTACAATTCTAAACACTCTGTTCAGAAGAAAAGAGAACAGGCCACCTCTAAGCTTGCTGAAGTCTACTGACCTCAGTGCTCAAGTCAGAATCCTGCACTATATTGTGTCCAAGATTATCTTCAACAAAGGAGGTAGTTTTAATCTGATTACAAGGGCTGAAGCACATGTGATGGTAGCTATTATGCGTGGGAAGCTCATCAACATGGGACACATCATCCTCCAACGCATGATCAAGGCAAGAGATCAGAGGAAAGATTCCACCCTTTCCTATGCAGCAATCATCTCTAAGATACTTCAGTATGCCCGAATCCAACATCTTGAGAAAGGAAAAGGGAAGCCTACTAAAATCTTCAAAGAAGAAGAACTGCAAAGGATAGGAATAGAGAAAAAAGATGGAAGATGGATTGGAAAGGGAGCTGGAAAGACTGAAGACCTTTTCTTTGAAAAGGAAGCCTCCCAACAGCCATAAGGAACATCTGAGGCTGCTGTAAAACCCATACCTTAGACTTCTCAGCCGGTACCATCTCCATCTTAGCCCCCTTAAGCTCAAGTACCATCAACTCCATCTACTAAAGCAAAGCCAACAAAGATTACTAAGTTGTATGACAGTCTATCTGCACTCATGCTTAGCATCAGAGATGAGCAAAATGCCAAGTTTGCTCATCTATAAGACCAGATATATCAGTTGGCAAAGAACATGAAAGTGGTTGCTGATGCATATGAAGACATAAGGAGTGTCATTCCCTCCATATCAGCTCCACCTCACCCAAGATTTTCTGAGCCTGTGATGTCTCCAACACCTGAACCTCTAAAGTCCTTTCTTTCTAGCCTCTCCTGAACCTGATGATGCAGTGCATGATACTGGAGCTGCTGGCACATTGACAACACCACAGGCCTCCAGTAATGAGGCAAGTCCTAGTACTCCCTTGAACTATGGAATGGAGGAAGAGACCCCTCTGGAACCAAGCTCCCATGAGTCCATTCCTGAAGTTGCTCATGATTCAATTCTCTCATCTCAGGAATCTAAGCAAGTTGAGAAACTAGTGGCAGCCATCACCACTTCCCCATTCATGCAAGCTGCCCTGAATGAAGAGAGAAGCATTGTGCCTTATGTTGATCTAGAGGCTATTGCTCATAATGCTCTCTTACAAGATCAAAAATTAAGGCTTGAAGAAATGTTTCTTCCTCCTGCTTCCTCACCTATTTCCAAATTTGATCTCTCAGAGGCACAAAGAGCTCAATTGGCAATCACTAGGCAAGAAGTGCAAGAACTTCTTGAACTCTCTGATGATGAGGAGTCCAATTCTGAAGCGTCTAAGTCTTTGCCAAGGCTTAATCCAGATCTGTCATTTGTTTCTATGCCTCTTCAAGCAATTCTAATCTCTCAAATCCCTCCTCTTTCTGACTTTGTTCACCTTCCTGACGATGCCAAAAAGGGGGAGAAGTCCGAGCAAACTGGAAAGACTATAGCAGAGTCTTCTGGCAAAACCTATATCAAGAAGTCCAAGTCCAAGAAGAAGTGATTAGTACTTAGGATTGCTTGGTCCTTCTTGTATTGTGATATGAATGATATAATTCTTTTTTTAAACTCTATTCTGAATTTTATGATTACCATGATCTGTCCTTGTAATAAAAACCTAAATGAATGAATGGTTTTCTTTGGTTGATCTGCTGTGCATGATATCTTACCTTCTAAATTATAATGTATATGTTGAGGGGGAGCTTGTTAAAGCAAACCCAAGTATTAATGCAGTTTGCAAGTCGTTTTGTCATCATAAAAAAGGGGGAGAATGTTGAATCAAGTGTTTTGATGATTCCAAACCAATCTTTTAAAGCTTGAAAAGAAGATATCAAAGATGCATAGAAGATCCCAAATGCAGAAATCTAAGTAAAATCATCACAAGATTAGATATAGGATTTATTATTGTATTTAAGTTGAGTAAAAGAGTTTGAATTGGCAATAGAATGTTTTTCGAAATCTGATTCCATGTTAATTCATGGAATACTTGAAAAATACCCACTAACAGACGAACTTTAAAGTTTAAAGCTGAACTATTACTTTGAAAATTCGAACTTTGACTTTTGAAATTTGAATTTCGAACTAAAAATAAGTTAGTCAGAAAAGAGATTCCTCTGACAAATGAACTTTGAATGAAGAGATTCGAACTTTGAAACAAGTCTGATGAGAGCCTTCTCTGACAGACGAATTTGAGTTTTGAAAATTCGAATTTCTGATAAACTACAATTCATAAAAGTTGAAAATTCGTCTAACGATATTTCAAAGCTCATCTGAAAGTGAAGATTAAAAAGAATCTAAAATTAGCTCACTGATAGACAAACTTTGATTTTGAAAATTCGAACTTTAGAAACAAAGCTTGCAAGTCTGGTATGATAATCTGTTGACATACGAATGTTGGTATTCAAAAATTCGAACTTTGAAGTAAGTCTGATAGGAGATTTCTCTGACAGACGAACTTTGAACATTGAAAGTTCGAATTTCGAAAAGATGAACTATTGTGCCTTATTGAGTTACCCACTGACAGACAAATTTTGGCCACCAAAATTCGAATTTCGAAGGCACTGTAGCAATATGGGACAACTGCTCACACTTATCAGAAGAACTTTAACTTGAAAATTCATATGTTCCAATACAGAAATATTTTTCAAAGATAAAAATTCGAATTTTGCTTCATAGATAAACGAACTTTGAAGTTCAACGTTAAAGTCTTTAACTTTCGGTATCTGCGAAATTCGTTTGTTAACCAACCAAAATTCAAACTTTGAGTGTCAGAAGCATTAAATGCGGTTGATGAACGGATAAGTTTTCAGAGTAACCGTTGGGTAACGTCTCTAACGTATAGTTAAGACCTAAATCTATAAATAGAACTTCGTTTGAGGTTGTGGGAAATGAATTTACATTGTATATACTGAAACTTTGTGAAATTCTCAACTCAAAGTCTCTTACTCTCATACTTAATTCTTCTGCACTTCAACTTTCATATACACTCTAAGTTAGAGAGTTTATTCTTTGTAATTAATCTTATTTTTATCTGGAAGAAAGATTTTCTTGTGAGGGGATATCACAAGGGATTTGGAAAGCACTTAACTAGAGTGCAAAGAGAGAGATTGTAAGCTATAAGAACAGAGCATCAAAGCTGTACTGAGGCAATTGCAAGGTTGCAGGATAATGGAAAATCTCAAGTAGTTGTTTGGGGACTGGACGTAGGTCAAGATAGAGAGACCGAACCAGGATAAACATCTGTATCTTTCCTTTTTCTTTACTGCTCTTACATTGCTATTATTTTATACTCTATTTTACTACCCTTTTTGTCTTCACTACACTATTGACTTTTGCAGAAAATTTCAATCTTCCCAATTCACCCCCCATTTTGGGAAGCCAACATATCTAACATACTCAACAATAGAGGTAGTGATGGACCCAAAAATTTTTGGCTGGGGGGACAATTATACACACCACCACCACCACCACCACTATTAAAAATATAAATAAGCAAAGTCAAGACTTAATAAGCAAGAGGCCAACTTTTGGATGTGGGGAATGTGTTTATGTAGTTAATAGAGCCATAGTTGACTAAAAGATAAAATAAAGACGTGTACAATGAATATGTACGAATATGTGATAAAAAGTTCAATGGCATTAGAAGTAATATTGTCAAATATTGAAGGCAATCAATGCATATTATACATATGGAATTAAGAAAAAATAAAATAAAATCTTCGTGGGGGCTCAGTTGTCCCCACAAGCCACAATGTAGGTCAGTCCCTAAATATGGGAGTTAAACAACCTTAGTGAAGAAGCACTTGCAGGATTTACTGATGAGACCACAAGGGAGAATGGGAAAAAAAAGAAAAGAAAAAAAAAGTTAGGCAATTACAGAAAAAATTTCCTCAAATGTCAATTGTCATGAAACCGTGGATCATGGAACACATTTTCTTATACAACAGCATATCCATCATGAGCATACAATCAACATATGCAAGTTCCTTCATTTTTATTCCTATGAATAGGAATTTGGGTGCAAATAGCAGAGGAGAGTGAACCCCTATATATTTTTTTTTAATCAGAAAGTGTGGAGGGGATTTGGGAAAGAAAAAATCAGTTTTTTTTTTTTTTGGGGGGGGGGGGGGGGGCGGGGGTTGTTGTTGGGTAGGGAGGGGGGGGGGTCCTATAGCTGAACATGGTTAAGAAAAATCTAATGTTTCCATGTAAGCTCCAATTACGTTTAAAAATGATAACATATAATTCTATATTGTTCATTCAATTAACAATTTCATCCATTGAAAAAAGTTTGAAATTAAATGTGAAATCCTGCTAACATTGCATTTATTAACAGCATATATCGATCCATACAAACAATGGAGATGATGACTAAGCTAGCACTTTGTAGCAGTCACAATTTCCTAGTCTTTCAAATATTCTTTTTTTTTTTTTGGATTCCCAAGTATCTCCACACCCTTTGGATGTGGGACTAATCTCATTCAGGATTTTCAACTGCCCGTCCCCACAAGTCAATTTAGTAGTCTCCAAATCCTAACACTGCAAAGGCACCTTATCCATTGGCCTCATGCGCGCCTCACTACTTCAACCACTCCTTTGTGAAAAGTATTTTGTTTCTTCTGAAGTTGTTTAACCCTACTATAAAGGAATGTTTGGTATATAAAATGGGAATGGGAATGAGAAACTGGAAACCTCCTTTCCTGGCCCAAATCATGTTTGATATACTTAGTTAGAAAGATCTATTTTTTTTCCTTAAAAATATTTGTAAAATTAGGATTATAATAATTTTTGTCTTTAACTTATTTTATTAAGGACAATTTTGTCAAAAAAAATTTGCTTTCCTAGGAAAGCAGGCTCTTTTCTCAACTTTTTTTGAGGAAACCACTTTCCCATAATTTTGTGGAAGTAACTTTCCCGGTAACCCACCTTTTTAGTGTACCAAACATGTTAGTTAGGAACCTTCTTTTTCATTCCCTTTCTAGAAAACACTTTCCCACATATCAAATATACCCTATAAGTGGGGCTGAAATCAAGTGGTAAGTGTATACAAGCCACGCAGATCCTTGGATCAAGCTAATTGTTAGTATATTATGCATATAACTAGAAGGGATTGATCTTAGTGAACAATTGCGTACAAGCCATGAAGAACCTTGGATCAAGCTGCTAGTATATTATGCACATAACTAGAAGGGATTGATCTCAGTGAACAATGCATGCTAGAACTGATACAGAGAAAATTTAACAAGATCATCTAGTCTGTAGTCTCTACTCAATGAAAAGGTAAATAAATCATCACAGTAGTTTATGAGTTATGACCCAACAATATGAACACAAATATAATGTATATGGTTCCAGCCTAAGTAATTATAGAAGATAATAAAAGTTAACCTCCATATAATGGAACACTGATTTTGAAAAGCTGCATCCATCATCAACTCAGAATATGGTGACATGAAGCTCATGGCAACAGGGCTTTTCATTCCAGTATAATTTTCCATTTATATAGCACCATTCATTTTTTATAAAGCAATTGCAATATCTCATAAATCTGAACAAGAAGGCTCAACCATCACCTGGCCCCATCCAATATCAAGTCCAGAAATTTCAACTGAAGAGCAATTGTTGTCTTCCCACGTCAATGTGACAAGCTTTTTTCTGAGGCCTGTAAGCTTTGAGTACATGTAGTAAATAATGATTAATGAATTTGGCCTGAATATAAAAACAATTTGCACATTTTTATAAGCAGGAAAATCAAGAAAAACAGTTGCAAGACAATATACTTAAGCTCCACGTTGCACTCTTAGTCACCTATTAATGTAGCACAGGGGGAAAAGAAATTAAAAAAAAACTCAAAATTCAATATTGATTCAACTTCTTAACAATCAAGGGGTAACTATTTTATTGGACTCAGGATCAATTTATAGGTAACCAAATAAGAAATCTTAATCTTACCAAAACACTACAAGGGAATAACATATTTCTATGCTCTAACAAATTTATTGATAATTCATAATTAAATCCTAAATTACACTAATTATTAAATTACAAACTCATCAATCCCAAAGGACATTGCATCATTAAATAATAAAATAAACAAGAAAAGTATCATCCCATCATATATCACCTTTCCTTGTACAAGGCCACAGTAAGCTAGCTCCTTTATTGGTTTCACCCAATAATTTCCTAGGCAAAATTTCTATTAGATTTTAGAGGGACTAGAGAGCTCTTTTGAACCCATAGTTTTCTTCTTTGAAGTTTGTATTCATTCAAAGCTGTAGATAATGTTCACCATAAATAAATAATGACAGAGCTTTTAAAGAAAGGAAAAAGAAAATCAGAAAGTTAACAATTAAATAATATAAATTAAAGCAAACACTACAGTTCAAGAGTTGTGAAGAACTAGACATATAAGTTCCATAAAAAAAAAAAAAAGAAAAGAAAAGATCTAGACATATAAGAACAGAAAAGCAAACTGACTCACAAAATCAGCTGTTGCACTTTTTATCGCGTCCAACTTTGGGAAGCATGACCTTTTGCTCTACAAGGAAAAAATGAAAAAATATTCAAGATAAATTTATATACTGTTGTCAGATTTCCTGACCAAATTCATGTAAAACTGAATCAGAAGAATTATAACCATTAAATTCCTAGGATAAAGTTCAATTAATTGATGGGGACTAAGGCAATATGGGATGCCTAAGTTTCATATTAAATAGTATGAGATACTTTATCGAGTATTTAAATAGATTGATTCTTCCACTTCAATAGCTAACTATTGGGGGAGAGTTCCTCATCCCACTCGAATACCCATCATTAATTAGGATGTCAGTGAAATATGAGATAAAATTGATGTATCACAGGTTGAACAGCCAAGCTCCATAGTTCACCACCATCTACAAGTTATACAATTATCATGCATAAAAATCATGATTTCTATAAATTGACTTCTAAATATATCTTGACTTAGGGTATAATAGGACAAATTCCTGAATGGAAACAATCTAGATGCAGAGACTTCTTTAATTTCTAGAGACTTATAACAAAAGCCCCAAGGAAAAAAATCAGCTTAATTCAAACCACTGGAAGTACGGATTGTCGAACCCATGCAACATATCCTCTAGCAAGAACCTCATACACTTAAAACATTAAAAATAGAAAGGGTTCCGTAAAGTTACCAGGAGCAATCTATGAGCCTCATCAAGTTTATAACCCTGAACCCAAAACATATAAGCCAACTGAAATACAAGAAGAATTTGTTCGTAAGAATTATCAACATATCATTAAAAGTAACTAAGGTAACAAACAAACATACCACAAAATCATGTTTTCAAGCCAAAGTATTTGGGAGAAATAAAAATATACCTCATTATTTTTTCCCCTCTAGATATTCCTAACACTACAAGAATTGTTTACACTCACTATAGAAAGAAATCTCACTGGTACAAAAATCTTGCTTATTCCTTGATGCCTCAAATGAATGTATCCCTTTATCAAGTTTGTAAGGTGGCTTCAAATTTAACAATTAATTGAAGTGTGATGCATATAGTCGGCAATCAATAGTGAGGAGGTAAGTAAGTTTCAAAAGCCAAAAATACTCTCATGTGTGTGATTTTTTTATTCAAGACGAAATACGCTGCAAACCAACCACAATAAATCTAATAGTGCATATGTGAAACACAAGTCAAATTAACAATTCCCAATTGCAATTCAGAAAGTATCTGTTCAGATCAATGTATGGGTGAATTATATTTCAGAAATTAAACCCAGGGACATACTGCAACAGCAGGAGCTCTTCCAAGTCCAGCAGTGCAATGTATATATGTCACACCCCCATTGCGATTTATGGCCTTGTACAATTTGCCAACCACAGATGGAAGCCTCATCCTTAAATCAAATGCATCAAAGTCCCTGCAACATCAAAGTTAGACCACCATATGATGGGAAGAAATCCATGATAGGCAGAGAGAAACAAATGAATAATGCAGCAGATATCACTATTTTGTTACCAAATATAAGAACAAACTGAAATACAATACATTACACAAACTGTATTATATACATGTATGGTAAAGAAGACCAAGTTTTACTCATAGGTAATAGGAAATCAGGAAACATGATGCAAGGTGACATGGGTTATTAGTCTTACATAAAAATCCTCAAAGAGCTATCCGAATTCCATTACCTTTTTGGTACATTGAGACCCAACATATTCAAAACAACAAATCACACATATATAAATTCCAAGATTTCTTTTATTTGTCTATGAAATATAAGAAATATTTATGTGTAAGGTACAGAGCTATAAAACAGCTATCCATCTGAAGGCAAATATAAATGCAGAGTTTAGTTTAACAATGACATTAAAGCATTGTATCTCAATTTTTTCACAATATATAGATTTATAAATAAACAATACACTAATATTTGATATCTTCATATTTGAACGACTATATCTCACGTTCAAACATACAGAAGTTACCCAGATAACTAATACACGGTGATCCTAAATACCGGGTGGCAAACTGTAATCTTATAACAAAAATTGCTCCATTTTGTGAACAGGATCATATATAGACTAAGAAAAGACTCTCATATTTCAGAAAACCAATTTGGATTAATGTTAATACAGTCCACAACAGAAGCTATTTATTTATTAAGGGGTTTGATTGAAAGATACCGGAGTAAAAAGAGAGATTTGCAAATGATTTTCATTGATTTGGAAAAAACTTATGATAGAGTACCAAGATATGTGTTGTGGAAAGCAATGGAGAATAAATGTATTCGTGTGACTTACATTCGAGCCACAAAGGCTATGCATGAGGGGCCAACAACAAGTGTGAAAACTCCTGGAGGTGAGACAAAGGACTTTTCTATAAGGACAGGTTTACATCAAGGATCTTCCTTTAATCAATATTTGTTTGATTTGGTTTTGGATGTTCTAACAGAACATATACAGAAGGAAATTTCTAAGTGTATGCTTTTCGTGAATGATATAGTTTTAATTGAGGACTCAAGAGAAGAGGTCAGCTCTAAACTAGAATTATGGAGACACACTTTGGAATCAAAAGGTTTCTGATTGAGTAGAAGTAAAAAACAATATATGCATTGCAAATTTAATAAGAGGTCAGTTAGAAATGATTCAGAGATAAAAATTGGAGCGCAAACCATTCTATAAGTGTCAAAGTTCAAATATTTGGGATTAATTTTACAGAGTGATGGTGAAATTGATGAGGATGGTATACATAGGATACAAGTTGGAAGGTTAAAGTGGAGAAAAAAGATTCAGGAGTTATTTGTGATCGTAAGATACCTACTAAGCTTAAAAGGGCAATTTTATCGAACTGCTATAAAACCAGTAATGCTATATGGTAGTGAATGTTAAGCTTTGAAAGGACAACAAGAGCATAAGATTAGAGTAGCAGAGATGAAAATGTTGAGATGGATGTGTGGTTATACAAAAAATAGATAAGATAAGAAATTATTGTATATGAAGGAAAATCGGAGTAGTACCCATCAAGGAGAAAATGGTGAAAAATCGTTTAAAGTGGTTTGGGCATGTACAAAGAAAAGGACAAGAGGAGCCAATAAGGAGAGTTGATCAAATGGCTTGGAGCCCTATCAAAAAGTATAGAGGAAAACCAAGAAGGACACTAAGAGAAGTTATAAAGCGTGACCTCTTCATAAATGATTTATCTGAAGAGATGGTTTTTGATAAAGTCCATTGGCATCGTATGATTCATGTAGTCGACCCCAACCTCAATTAGTAGGATAAGACTAATGATGTTGTTATTGTTTGCGAGCAGGATTATAAATCATTTCTATAACCATTTTAAAACATAAAATAACATGATACAGGTCAATTTCATACAAAATAGTTCTCAAACGAAGTAAACTCATTTGACAGCAGAAAAGAACAGCTAGGCTGAATATGAATGAAGGTAAAACTGACAAAACAGAACAGCATGTGAGGAAGTTTAACATATATAACAGTGATTAGCTGTCTGGAAACTAAAGCACTAATGCATAAAGACAATAGAACAAAGTGGTAATTTGCTCCAAATTGATTCCTTAAATTTCTGAAAATCCATGTGTCATAAGAAGTAGCAATCATTTTAAAAAATAATAGAGTAACAAATTTTTGTGCAGAAATCCTTCTGACTAGTTTGTTTTTTGGGTAAAAAGGAACTCATGATGTTCAGTGTGACCTCAATAACAATATTTTCAGGCCAATTCATTTAAATTCAAAATAAATTGCTGCTTGTTGAAAATATAACACTATTTTGCCCTATCAAACCTTATCTCAGCCCGCAAGTGTTGAATGTCATTGCAAGAACTGGCATATACTCGAATGGCATTGATATCAACTCCAAAGTATCTGAAGTAGTGTTAAAGAAACACAGTTTTGCTAGATCAGATAAGTGGTAGTTGTCACAAAGGTTCAAATTGTATGTTCAAATAACCCTAAGCTCAAGGATAAACTAATTAACTTGTTTAGGATACTCTAGGTCCGGGTCCTGTTGCAAGCAAAATATGGTTTTCACTCCTATTACACGAAGCTTGTCAACATCTTCAGGAGTCTAGCAATTCATAGGTAAAAGTAATAGTCAGAAGACCAAACTAGATTTAACATAATTGCTGCAGTTTTCCAATCATTGAGACAAAAATCACCTGCAAGCATGATCCCACAATTAAGTCTGGACGAATGAAGTTGTAGTTCATCCCCAGTTCATGCCTATAAGTCAAAACTGTAAAGGACAAAGTTATCAAAGATCTACAAACACAGATTCAAAGGATGCAAGAATAGAAAAACCATGAGCATCCTTCAGTTATCCTAAACTATTTGATGAATATGAAGATTGTATAGATTGGTAGAATTGATCATAAATCGTAACAACCGAAGCAAAGGTTTGTTCCAATCATTTCAATCCTTCACTGCAATATACCCAAACAAATTTGTAATCAAACATGAAGTCTCAAGCAAGCAAAGGCAATCTCTTCTTCCCCAACTTGTCGTGCAACTTTTTTCATGATCAAACTAGAATCACAAAGGATTAAACCTACCAGCACCCATGGCTTCAGTCATATTTTGACTATATGACTCCGATTTTTCCTCTTCCTTCACATTGACACTATTTGCCCCTGCACCGGACATGGAACCAGAAGCCGACTGCAAAAAGAAATTCCAATCATGCTTTCCAGGAAAAACAATAAATATGAAGCAGAAAACAACAAGCAGATAACAAATAATTTCATTTACATAAAATCCCAAAATATCAAACCCAAGTCACAGTATATATTGAGCATAGCAAGACTCGGAATTAACAAATGCTGTTTCTCTTTACAAATTTTGATTGCTTCTATTAAACTATCTGATTATTTTATTTACACTTATATTACTTCCATTGCTTGTCCCAAAATGAAAAAACGTACAACATCTATTACCTATTAAGGACCACCTTCAATTCATTGGTTGGCGGATTTCAGAATATAATGACCATTTGTATGCTGTCTTACTATTGGTGCTTACAATGTACTAAGCCAAAATTTCTGCATAGCCACAATGTCGTTGAACCACTAAATCTTATACAAAAGGTCTTCACATCCAATTTCAAACACGAGGATATTATGATTGAATACCAACAAAAATGGTGCTAACGCAGAAAAATAACATAAAGATTTCAAAAGAGGGGGGGGGGGTGTTGAATGAAAATGTTATAGAATTAGAAATATAATCGTCAAGAAGGTACATAAGTGCCCAATAAAAAGGAAAAAGAAGTAACGAAAAACTAACAAAGCATAATAGTACGACTTACCTTCACTGCTATACTTCGATTTGGATCACAAGAATTCGACATTCCCTGTGCCAGCCCCAAGAAGTAGTGAATATTGCGTACCCATAAAAAATAGACAATGCATTCTGAAATACAAAGAGTCACAGACACACGGTTAAACTATATACCACGGAACTGGCAGCGCAAAGAGGCCTCCTTTGGTGGCTTCTAAAGCATTGGAAAGACAAGCCCGAGGATCTAAAATTGGAGAGGGGAAACGAACGGAAAATTACGGGTCAAATTCAATAATTATTCTATGGGGAAGAAAAAAAGAAAACGAAAGGAAAAGAAAAGAAAATCTGCAGGACAAAATGGAAAAAGACTTACAAAGGAAGATTCCGAAGACAGTTCATAATCAAATGTGAAATTGACGGACAGGAAAAGCAGAAGAGGGTTGAGGAACGGCGCTCCTCAGGCGGTTTTTTCTGTTTTGGTCTGGAATATTCTCTGGCTTTGTTCGTTTGAGATATTTTTTCTATAATACTTCAGAGTTCAGATTGAGACCGACCGTGGTGAGAGAGGAAGAAAGAGAATAGCCTTTTGTAAGATATCCTTACAATATGCCACGTAAATATGTGCCGTGGAGTTTTTATATATATATAAGAAAAGGTTGGTATATGTTAATTTGTTTTTTAAATTTTATTAGCACTCTTAATAATTCTTTTTTTTTCCCCATCATCTGTATTCTTAATTAACAAACTAAAAAATGTTAGTGAAGTTCGATTAATGTAAGTATAAACCTTAGTAACTAGTTTAATTTAATAAAAAACACTAACAACTGGTAATATTTAAGAGATTTATGAGAATATTGAGTTTTAGGAAATGAGATCCATTTAAAAATGGGTTTTTTAAGCTCATTATAAGTCGGTCCGGCCCCATTTTCCTTTTAATAATTAGATTTATTGTTTTTAAAACCAAATAATTCATTGAATTGACCAAAGTCTAAAACACTGATTTAAGATTTATTAATTTAATCATGGATAAATCATAATTGAATCCATAGTAATAAAATTAATATATACTTAATTTTATATGTTATATTTTATATAGAAAATTAAAAAAAAACTATTACTAATAAATTTTATAATTTAATATTTAAATATAAATAAGTTAATATTCATCTATAATCATATTTTAAATTTAAATTAGTCATGTAAATTTATAATTATAAATAATCATTATTATAATAAAGCTTATATAATATCATAATATAAAATAAAAAAAATTATCCAAAAAACAATGTTATTTTTTACCAAAATAATATTATATTATCTTAAAAATTAAAAAAAATATAATTTGATCAATTCTTACTATTTTTTTTTTACTATTTTGGCTAGTTTTTCCAATTTTTTACTACTTTAGCTGGTTTTTTACTAGTTTTATTCTTTGCCAGTTTTTTTAAAATTCCGAACCACTCACAAGTTTTGACTAATTATTGACTGATTGGATTTTGAAAACAATCATTAAGATAATACAAGTTAAAATTTGCCGATTTGTCAAACGCGTTGCAATATGGATGCTGCATTTTTTTTTTTTAAATGAAAGGCTATGGCAGTGTCATATATAGAAGAGAAAGACGGACAAATAAGCACTACTTTGTTTATCAAAATCAGTAAACTTCCTACAACCTAAAGGATGATCCGAAAAAGTCAAAAAGTGAGCCCTAATATCATGTGCTGATTTAACAAGCTAGCTGGTTTTATATTTGTGATATTAATTTCAAGTGACCCTAATTTAAAAGAAAAAAATGGATTTATGGTAATAAAGGATGGTTTGAGAGGTAATCCTATACTTCCTTACTTTCTTCTAAAAAATTCTTCCTCTGGTGGCTTATAAAGTATTGAAAAAAGCAGAAACAAACAGTAAATTAAAGGTCAAATTCAATATTGTTACTGAGCCAAAAATAATAATCTTTAGTGTATAATGAAAAAGATGCACAGAGGAAGATTCCGAAGACAGCTCATAATTCAAATGTGAAATTCTTTGTGCAAATCTCAGTGTACAGGATGAGCAGAAGAGATTTTGTTCCTTGGCAGTTTTTTTTTTTTTTAAATTAAGGAAAAATATTTCTTTTTCGTGACATACAAATTAAGATATACAATATCTATATGTTCCTATCGTTATTATTGAATAGCAACGATCTCTACTATTATTATTATTTTTTTACAGGAACATAACAGATATATTGCATCACAAAATTATTTTTTAAATTTCATTCTCTTTTTTATTCCAATACATTCTGTGTGCCTAACAAACTCTTAAATTGTTCTCAATACATCCTAAGCTTATATTGATAGTCTAGCAAAGAATATAACACAATGTTAAAAAAATGAAGTGGGACAGCAAATTGGGAGAATTTTTACACGCCATTATATAAAATGGATCTTATGCACATCTCATTTGACCGTCTAGATGAGGCTTGGACGGTTTAGATCTTTTAATTCTTTTAATGTGATTTTAATAATATTTTTTATTTTAAATGGTGCAGAATATAAAAGAATATCAATATTGTAACTATCAAGTTATTAGAAAAATAATATTTTACTCTATAAAATATAAAATGTAAAATACTAAAATCTGGACTATACACATTTCAGCTGAATGAGTTTAGATAAGATATGGATGTGGTGCATATCTCAAATTCATTCTTGAGAAGATGGGGAGGATTTTAATTTAGATGAGAAATTTTAATATTTTTTTATTTGGTGAGGTTAAAGGGGAGAGGGGGGATGCGATTTTAGTATATCCATGTTTGGTTTGGAAGAGAAGGGAAGGGAAATGATAATAAATGGACAATAATAACCCTATTCAGCTTAAGTTCTTTTGTTCTCTCTCTAAAAAACACATATGGAAGCTTTGAAAATGGGACGAGAGGAGAAATTTTGATATTTAACACAAACAGAACTGAAACCCTATACAGAGAAAGGCTATGATCGTCTCCGACAGGATTTCATCAAAGGATACTCAAATTAATATTGGGCTAAGACAAGCCTTGATTGAAGTTATTATGGCTGTGGAATGGGGAGGACAATGACTCTTCTAGGTAGTCATGGGGATTAGACAACGAAATCCTCTGTCGTCATATATCTTTCTTCTTTGTATGGAATATCTTGGCCATGTGATCAAAGACAATAAAAAGAAAAATGGAAATCAATTGGACTATTCAGAGGAGGCCTTTACTTATCTCACTTGTCCTTTGCAAATGATCTTGTGCTTTTTGCGAAAGCCTCTTTGGATCAAATTGAAAATATGAAGTGTTTGATGGAATTTTGTTCTTCATCTGGGCAAACGGTTAATAATGCTAAAACTTTTATTTTTTTCTCCATGAACATTCATTCCTTGCAGTTTTACTAGTGATCTTGGAAAATACCTTGCTGTTTCTCTTCTTCATAAAAGAGTGACTAAAGTCCCTTTCGCTAATATGATTGATAAAGTTATTAACATTTGGGAGTGCGGAAGGGAAAGTTATTGAACTGGATTGGGAGATTTATTCTTATAAAATCTGAGCTTTTAGCTGTGCCCAGCTACCACATGCAAACTATACTATTGCCTCCAGGTGTAATAGAGGAATTGGAGAAGATAAATAGAAATTTGCTGTGAAATTCCAATGGAGAAGAAAGGAAAATTCATTTGGTTTCTAGGATCATGTAATGAAAGATAAAATTGAACGGCGGGCTGGGAATCAAGAATTCAATGAATCATGATGAAACTTTCATTCTTAAGTTTGTCAAAAAGAATTTCATCGAAAAAATTGAGCTTGTAAAAAAAGAAAAATAAAATGCCCTTTGGGTGAAAGTTCCACAGAGAAAATATAAAGCTGGCTCCTCCAATATCCCTTATACGAACTCACAAGCGCACTACTTCGTTTGCGGTGAGTAGTATTGTGAAACTTTGGGATGAGTTCATTAATCTTATTATCAGGAATTTGTTCTGATCAGAGTATCTTTCATTTTGAACACCTTAGACCCTCAATCAATCAAACCTTCAAAATTTGGTGCTCTCAAATAAGAAATGAGGCAAGGTAGTATACAATTACCCATCAATATTAAACATCAAACGGCTTTTAAGTTGAAAAAATTCTGTGGGTGACAGAGACGTTGAACTCAGAACTTTATTTCGGCACTATTTACAGCATAGAAGATCAATGTCTTCCAACAAAGATAAAGCCACTTCCTGATTTGGAAGGGTCAAGGCTAATAAGAGTACGAATACAATAAAATGAAACTTGGCTAATCAGAATACCATTTGACTGCAATAAAAATAGAATAAAGTAAATACTGAAAGAAAATACATAAGAATGAAGTTCACTCCAATTATAAACTATCAAGTAATGACGTGTAACCAGTTAAACTGTAAATCTGCAAGTCCTTTCAGGAACGAATGCTGAGACCATCATACAGTTGCGGATACTAATTGGAAAGTCATCGCAGAATGAAGCACAAATTAAGAACATCTCACATATCTACTGGTCCAAAAGGACTAAAGCTATTTTGATCATCAGAAGACTGGGGATCTCCAAGGATAGGTTTAAACCTCGGTCTTGCCGGCTGATCTTTATCAAGTGGAAAGTTCCAGAAGGAATCAGAGTTCTCGAAAAATATGTAAAACACAACTGCTGATGCTAAAAACAACCCTAGAAGCAGCAAGTAGATCTGCCACTCTGCATGTTCGATAGAAAATTTCATGAAGATGTGCTTGGAGATGGAGTAATTTAAAGAGAAAGTAAGTTGGTGCGTTTGGATAGCTAATTGACCTCACAAGAAAAGATAACTGATTATAGAGTTCTAGAAATTACGAGTAATTTAATCGTAGAATTATTTTGTCAAAAACAAAGAATCATAAATACTTCTCCTTTCAAAATTTCCATTCAATTCTTGACTATTAAACTTACCCAACCAGACCAATCTGGACTGGGCCCAGGCTCCAGAAGAGACCAGCATTCCGTCCCAGCTGGACAGGACG
Source organism: Adenanthera pavonina (assembly GCA_026686845.1). Taxonomy (NCBI): domain Eukaryota; kingdom Viridiplantae; phylum Streptophyta; class Magnoliopsida; order Fabales; family Fabaceae; genus Adenanthera; species Adenanthera pavonina. The sequence goes on along the minus strand of JAIVEN010000001.1, from coordinate 41,014,006 downwards.
TAGATCCCATCACTGGCCAAACTATAAGAGGTTACAGAGTACAAATTCCTGTATAATGTTTAGTTATCCTAACATGGGATTTTCTGCATTTCAAAATCTGAATTGCAAAACTTCATTTTTCTTGCATTTCAAATTTCATGGATTTGCGTGGGTGGACTCTCAAGCAGTGTGTGTATGTGTGTGTGAGTGAGAGAGAGAGATAACCTTTCCAATCTGCTGGAACATTTGGTTTAGTGACCAGTGCTCCCCATTCTACAGAGGTTGTAAGCAAAACCCTGCAGAGATACAACCAGTGCCAGGTGAGTAGCCAAGAACCAACAGAGAATGCAATATGTATATCTAAATCTGTTATAATAGGCTACGCTTCTATAAAATCTTGAGATATAATTGCTCTTTAAGGCATAAAAAAATTGCAACATCTCTTGACATTTTAGAAATTTTGGTCAAACAGAGTGTCTCAAAAGTGATTTACTTTTGCAAATCACATTATCCTCTTGTAACTATATTTTATAGAGGTGGCAAGGTGAGCTGGGCAATCCCACCTAATAGCAGTTGCTGCATAGTTTCCTTAACTTATAGTTCTTTTGTTTAGAGGTTGCCCTGTGCACGAGCCCTCTCTGTTAATGGATTTTTTCTATTAAAGGAAAAAAGTTTCCACAATCCACATGATGTCTATAAATATTCATTTTTATACACTGTGTTCATGTTAATTAAGACGAATAATTTTGAAACTAAAACAACTATATATTCAGGGAGAACTCACCTCTCAGTGGGACAGAACTCAAGTGTTGCGATGTTTGTCCCCAGATGTAGTCTCTTAATATAATGCATTATCTCCATTTTCTTAACTTCTACTACACTTACATCCCCGTCTTTGCTTCCCCTAGAAATAACAAATAGTATCAAAAAATGTTAGAGACATTTGACCCCAAATAAGGAAAAAAAAAAAGTACCAAACATCAATGACAAAGAAGAACATATGCAAATTAAATAACATTTTATAAAAATCAAATATTGTAGTAATTTTGAAATTGTCATATCCGCAACACTTGCAATATACAATATAAAAGTGGCCAAGGGTTACTCCACCTGTTTTTACATTTTTTTTTATAAAAGAATATATTTGAAGTAAGGAGACAAGTATATAAAGGGAGAAAAAAATCCTCCTGAAAATTGACAAAAGGAAAACCAGTTAATTTAGCATCCTTAAATTCTTTTTATAGTTTTAAGACGAAAAATTTTTATAATTCTGCAGCCAATTTTCTCAACCAATACCTCCAAGAAAAGAGGTAGACAGATAGACCGTACTCACTGTTGTGCCCAAGCTACTCATAGGCAAAAAGAAATCAGAATTAAGAAATTTTAATTTTAGTTAACGAGATTGCCTGACAGACTAATTACAGCAATTGCTACTCCCTCTAGATCTCCAGGATCCAACCTTCCACTCCTCCTATGAGATCATCATCATCTCAGAGACTCAGACAAACTTGGCCTGAATCAATATTTAAGAGTTTTTGTCAACCTAGAGCTGGTTGATCGTTTGTTGACACCCTTATATTACAAATGAGATATGACAACCCAAGTTTTCTTAATCTTCACTGTTTTAGTATAACTGTAAGCAAAATTTCCAAACTCGAACTGGACAAAATGAAAGAAAATTAAGAAATATCCCTACTGTAAGTAAAGGACACCTAGCATTTCAGCATGAAGGCAGGGAATATAAATGTAAAGCCAAGATAGCAAAGCTAATTGGATTTGAGAAACATAAGTGATGAGGCATGGTATTAAAAAGAAGCTTTATGCAATGGAAAAGAAAATACAAACCAAAGAACTTAGCAATTAGTAAAAGGAAAATGACTTGATAACTATAGCAATGATCCAAATCACTTATGTGAGCAAAGGCTTCTTGAGAGACTGAAAAAGAATGTGATGGGTACCCAAGTGGGATGGGAAACCCTCCCCCAAAGGTTAGTTATTGAGGTGAGAGAATCAACCCATTTAAATACCCAATTGAGCATCCCACACTACTCAATGTGAGATTTGGACATCCCATGCTATCTAAGTCCCCATCAGAATATTTTACTGTATAATAAATATAAATGAATTTCTATGTGGGAAATCATGTGGGAATCTATATTCTTTATTTTTTCTCATCATAAATAGCAGTTATCATAACAAAGCCAAAATCAAATTGACAGTTCTCAATAGAATTGATCTTTTTTTCTCTTTTTGGCCAAAGCAAAATTTCATTGCAACCATAACTCATACATAAGCTCCCATACATACATCAAACATAATCCATGAGTAGGTTCTTACAAAGCAAGATATTTCCCATCAAGGCTGATTGACATTATTGAAGCAACCTTTCGAAGCAGCCTCTTAAACCCAATTTTGTTCCACGTACTTATATCCCAAACTCCAACAACAGCTTTATCACCTGTTCAAAGATACAGGTGTTTCTATAAACATAATCTATTTCTCAAATAATGTTTTAAACATACGGTAAAATAATATACTGCAGCCATACTCATATTGATATACCTTTCTGAATAGTACAGAATAGAAAAGGTTTGGTTCCATCCTTAGAAAATCGACATAATTCAATCTTTTCATCCTACAAAGGGGGGAAAATCCATGCCCAGATAATTTGCATAAATATGCACCAATATTGCTACAGTTTCTTAAATTAAAAAAAAAATCAAATGCACTATACCGAATTGCGAGACAAAGTTGTCAAAGGAACACCATCTTCAACCTTCCAGATCCTTGCTGAACCATCAGTGGATGTTGAGGCGAGAAATTCTGAATCTAGACTGGAGTATGACAGAAAACAAAGTACAAAAGATTTAGCATGCATGTCAACAAAGTTTCAAATCTCTTTCAGAATTCTAGCTCAAGCAAGAAATTTATGAAATTGAAGGAATGCTCCTTCCCTTTGAGATAAAATGACGCACACGTACATATTTTTATTTTCTTTTTTCCAGATAAAAGCACATATTCTCATATTTTTTTGGCCAGACACATGCACATAATTAATTAAAGGAAAACATCATGTTGAGTGATAGAAATATACTTTTTACAAAATAAGTTAACAATACTATTTCTACTATGCTGAGTGATAGAAATATACTTTCACAGGAAGAGATTAAGAGTTAATCTTTTAAATCAGTCCACTAACCTAGAAAATGAAGCAAGTCATATATCTCTGGTGTCAGAAACTACGTTTTCTATCACTTTCAGGCTTAAGGTCACCTTAACATATATTACGTAACCATCCTTTAATTGTCCAAAAATGTTATCTACAATTCTAAACAGTCATTAACTCAAATCATAGACAAGGACATGTAAAGCTAAAATTTCATATTCTATAAAAATTTTGGTCAGGATTACTATAGTTACTGATAGTAATTTTATCACGTTTGCCTTGCAAATTGATTGGCTGCACATGTTAATGCTTCAAGCATCAGGATCCGAAAAAACTTGGTTTCTATTCCTACCTGAAATCCATATCTTGAACAGATTTGTGAGCCCTCGGCTCATCCAAAATCACACGCATGGTAGGCCATTCCCAAATTCTGAGGTGCCCATTCTGTATTGTTAAGTATAAAAGTCAAACACACATTATCAAGCTCTTTGTTGTATGCTATCTTAATGCTTACCACTCCACCAGAAGCAAATCTAGATCCATCAACACTAAAAGTAATGCATTTTTGGGGACCAATGTCATGAAGGGAGGGAAGTGCTTTGGCCAATAGCTTCACACTTGTTTCACGTCCCGACAATTCAAAAATTCTGCAAGCCATGAAAATACACTTCAATCTATATCTGCTTAGAATCAAAAGGGAAGATGCCCTAATAACTTGGGGCAAAATATTAGTAAGCCAAATCCAAGATTCAATAACTATTCTGTCATCCCCTAGCTCCCCCGAAAGACAAACAAGAAGCTGTCAAAAAGTAATTTTTGAAAGCCAATCCTGCAGTTTGGATAAGTTAGCCAATGCGTTACTATATTAGTTTCTAACGAAGATTTTAGATATTGTCCTTATTCAAATAAAGGAATTGCCCAAGGGCTGACTCACATGAATCTTCTTAGTCTTTGAAATTTTCATATTGATAAAGAAAGAAAAAAGAATTGCTTTGGCTCTTCAAATGAAATAAAGTAGGAGTGAAGGTAACTCTCATTATGCAAATCTCGGACAAATAAAAAAAAAACTTCGGATAACGGAAAAATACTTGGTTAAAACTCAGCACCAGACCAAATGCAAACAAAAGAATGTGACAATGGGACAAATAATTACATCACCAAAGACACCCTCTTCAGAGGAAAATTTGGATAACTGAACAAAGTCTCAAATCCAAAGTTCTTAAAGATAGAAGCTCACTTGCAGCTACCCTTGCTCAAAGAGCACACGATCTCATCTCCACTAGGGTGTACTGCAATAGCAACAGGATCACCTTCCTCTTCTTCTAGCACAAAAGTGGTCTGAAAAAAATATTAACAACAACAATAATAATCAAACAAGTCTGTCAAAAACAGAGCTCCGGCAAACCACACATCCACCCAGAAACCGAGTTGGGTAAGGTTGAAAGTTACATCAATATATTTTCTGCGAAATATGTACCTTCCGAAAAACCCTTCCATTTCTCCCGGAAAAGAAAAAAAGAAAGAAAAAGAGAGAGAGTATACTAAAAACAAAAAGTAAAGCTTTAAAAAAGGGTAATGGACGGTTTGATCCCTGAATTGTTAGGCTTATATAACTTCAGTCTTCAAACATATTAGCGTTATGAACGTTTTACTTTCCAAGAGTAAAATTAAATTCTTCTAAAAAATTTATAGAGTAAATTAATAGCTTGGTCTTTAATTCTAAATTTTCAAGCATGAACTACCCCTAAGTGGAGTTCCAGAAACAGAGCTGAACTAACGCAAAAGCGTAAACATTCAGTGAGAATTACCAGAGGGGAGGTAGATAAAGAAGTGGTATTGGGATCGAAGGAGAAAATCTCGAGCAGAGAAGGGCATGAATTTCCACGCCTCGACCTGCCCAACACAACCAGATTACGCTTCTCGGGTCGCCGAATCCACGACCCGCAAGTAATCGGACCCCGCTGCGACCCACCGTCGTTCTCCATTATTACGAGATATAAACGCTGATTGAGATCGAAGCCCCTGCGCAAATAGAGTCCCAGCCAGTCGAAGATGAAGATTTGTAGGAAGAAAGAAACATCTGAAGCAAAAAAATTCCCAGAAAATAAAGTCAAACATATAAATTTTTCGCAAATTATAAGGCTGCAACTAGTAGAACCGAATACAGGGTGTTCCAGCGTACTTTGTTTTTTGGGTAAAAGAGTTTTATTTAATATTTATACAACTCCATGCTTTTAAAGTTGGGAAAAGGATATATTTTAAAAATATCTCTATAAATTGTAAAATTTTTAACAGATATTTTAGGTATCAAACTAGAATTAAATTCTGATCGGACATATCAACTTTGTCCCTTCTTCCTTATTTTCAACTACTGCTTACATATTTTTAGTTTATCATCACTTATTTCCAACTTTAATTTATGGGCAAAATTGACATTTTAAACACATTTTAATTTGAATTTGTTACTCTGGCATCTATTAGAAATTTCACAAGTTTCTAATATTTTTTTGGAATTTTCTTTTTTATGCAGTGAAATTTTTCCTTTAAATTTTGCAAGTAGTGTTATTAACAATAAAAATAAATTTTCAGGCCAAGAATATAATATAATAAAAATAAATCTCAAAGCCTGACAAAAGTCATGATTATAAATATAATAACTTGAGTTTGTAAATATAGAATAAAATTAATATGTAATGCTTCTATATCTATGTCAATATCAATATTAAAAAAAATACACTATTCACACACTTTAATTTATATGATTTATTTTGTTTCATGCATTTCTTTAATTAATGGCAATATTATAACACTATTCACACACTGCATGAAACCTCTTTAATTAATGGAAATATTATATGCTAATCATTGTTAATATATGGGATTATCGACCAAAGAAAAAAAGCAATGGGATTAATACAAAATGAGAATACTCACGTGATTAGAAACATAGACCAACTCGGAAATCGGGATATTCGCTTTAGATCCTTCGCCTAACACATGGGGTGCCTTGCCGCGTTTAGTCTATGAATTTATCATATATCTATATTATATATTAATATTAACTTAATTATTTTCTTGGAATTACGTCGAATTATCAATAGTCTTTAATCTATTATTTTATTTTTTTTCATTGTGACTTCATATGAATAAAATTTATGTGATTAAATTTTAACTTAAAAATGTTCACTTAAAAATTTTTTAATAAACAAAGTTGGAACTTGGATTCCAAAGTTGACTATGTTATTTACTAGTGCTAGAAAGTTGGTTTGAGTGTCCTATTTAACCTTGTCAAAGATCATCCCTTGTAAGAAGATATTGTTACAAATGTTGCTTCTTAATCACTAACCCATCCATTCAGTATGAAAACGACATTCGAAATGCAAGAAGAAGTGCGCACACACAAACATAGACACACACACATATATAATACATTGCTAGTGAATCAATGTTGCATGAACAAAAAAATAAATAAATAAACACATGTCAAAATTAGGGTTCACTATGTTTTTTCTTTTGGAAAGAAAGCTAGGATATCGCTTTACAAGTTAGAATACCATGTGTGAACACCATATTTTATTCGACCCATTTAGTAAAAATAATAAATACATAAAAATAAAAAAATGTCTCTTTTAGAGTTCATAGGAAAAATAATAAAATAAGTTTATAATATCCTAGAAGATTATCCCTTTAAGAGATGAAAGAAGTTAAATATAAAATATTTTTAGATTATCTTAAAAGATTTTAGAATAGATTTTAAAGATTATCCCTTGATATAAAGAAATAAAAATAAAAGAATAGAAATCTAGGGATTATCTTTTAAAATCTTGCTAACCTTCTTATCAACAAGATTAAAAAAAAAAGATAAAGTAAAAAAAAAAGAAAATTAAATTATTTAAGATTAGGTATAAAGACATAAAAAATAGGATTTAATAATTTTTGAAAATAAATAGGAGATCAAAATGTTATTCATCTGTGATTCTTATCTTTAGAATTCAAAAGGCCAACAATTTTTCTCCAATTTTTATGTTATATTACTCCAATGCCCTTGGATATTTTATCCATTGTGAGAGGAAAAGGGAAGGGCATTTTTATCCCATAATTTTGGTCATATCATGTAGAAGAGAGGGAAATTACAACTTTGCCATTTTACATATCTAATTGACTCTAGTATGTGTAATTTTGGTATGGTTTTATATTATATCATGTGTATTTCTATTTACTTTATTTGTGAGACCTACTAATTTCTTTTATTTACTTTTTCATGTGTGTTCTATTTATCTTACTTACTTTTTACTATTTATTTTTCTTGGCATTTACTATTCATATGGGATCCGTCTTTTATTGGACTTGTACATTTTCTCTCTAAGCCCACATAACAATATTACTTGTACTTTTAGCCTACATTGGAATATTATATTATTATTTTCTATCTCATATTTTATAAAATGACAATTTTGCCCTTTCAAACCCCTTCTTGACATTTTTATGCTATTTTGGGCTTTAAACCTAGTTAATAAAATTCCAAAGGTTCTCCAAACATCATAAATTAATCTAGAATAATCTCATATCATTTCTTATCATTATCTGGTCATAAAATGCATACAAAAAAATGTGGATGTTACGACATCTCTCTCTTCTTTCTCTCTTTCACACCTTTCTCCTTCTCTCTCTACCTTGCCAAGACTTCTTCAAAATGAGCAAATAGCAAGAAGGGTTGAGAGGGTATTTATATGAAAGTTGGCTGAGTTTTAGCCATTGGATTTCTTTTAATCCAAGGGTCATAAGTTATTCTTGAATTAATTAAATTATTTTACCATTTACCCCAAGATATTTTAGCATTGAGAGAGGAGCAGGGAAGGGCATTTTAGTCCCATAAATTTCGATCATGATGAGGGAGAGAAGAGAAATTACAACTTTGCCATTTCTTTGATTCAATTGGTACTAGTTCGTGTGCTTTTATCTAGTTTTATTTAATATCACATATTCTTCTCTATTTACTTTATCTGTGGTACCCATTACCTTTTTCTCTTTACTTTTTCATTTGAGATCCACTTGTCTTGCTTTCTTTTTTACTATTCATCTTATCCGATATTTACTATTCATCTTACCTGACCCTTACTATTCATGTGGAACCCGTATCCCGATATACTGATACTTTTCCTTCTCCAGGCTCACATTATAACACCTGGACCTTAGGTTATTTTCCTATGTAATAGATCATAATTAAGTCCATTCATTCATATTTGGAAACTTGAATCATATAAAAATGCCATAATAAATTTTTCTAAAATTTGCATACTATTCATATGGTAAATTCCATTTTTTTGGACAAATTTTGGAAATTCATAACTAATTTTACAAAAATGGTATACTAGTGATTCAAATATCCAAAAATAGCTGAAAACATTTTCTACATAATAAAAATATGAAATAGAGCATTGATTGGACCAATTTGATATAGTAAATTTTGAAAATTTTTACTGTTCATTTGGTCATTTTCTAAAATTTCTGTTTCTTGGGCTAAATTTGAAAAATCATATAAAATCATGCAGACATCCAAATTGAGTGCTCATTAAGCCATATTGAAGTTTATTTTGTCTAGTTTCCATCCTTATATAACACTAATATATTAAACATAAAAACATCTAAACAGTAGCTATTCATTGATTAAAGGTCAAGATAACCATTTACATCCTACATTCTTGCAAAATAAAAGCCATAAAATATTTATATGGCCATAACTTGTTCTCATTTCATGTCATATATTACATAAGACCTAAAGGGAACTTGAAGATACAGATTTAACACTATTTAAGTATCCTCCATCAAAAAGTATGCATACTACCCTTTAAATTTTCACTTTGCATTCCTTTTGATTTCTCTTTGAACCAATACTTGTATTCAGCTACTTTGACCCTAAGGAATCCATTTTTAGGGTCAAAATTTTGAAATTCATTCTTCTTCCTAAAACCCTAGTTTGGCCAAAAATAAGGAGAAAATTATAGAAAATATTTGCTTCACAAAAATTGCAACAACTTGTGGTTTCATGCTTTAATAACCTATATTTTGTAGGGCTCCCGATTCCTTTTTCGGAATAACATTTATTTTTTGACTTTCAATGCTAACTATAAATTCATATTAACTTAGTTAGCCTCTAAGCAATATTACATTGTATCTGACTTGTTGCGAGTTCCGTTTTGACAGAAATTTTTATAATTATGAAAATGCCATTGACCAAGGGTTAAATTATAATTTTTAATTTTTCGGGTCTTTTCTCATAATTACTCCCAAGAATTATAATGGAAATTCTTCCTTTTTATGAACTATATTGCATAGAATTTGTCTACCTATGAATAAAAATATAATTTTCTCATTTTCCGCTTTTAACCATATATCTCTGTTTTCCGTAAGTCCCTCTATATTTATATTACATTTTGCTATTTCCTTCTACATTATATGATATCTAATAAAATTAAGGATATTATACACATAATCAGTATCACTTGTACTTTTAGCTTATACTAGAGTATTATAACATTATTTTTTCTTTTTTCTTTTGCAAAATGACCATTTTGCCTTTATCTTTTAGCAAAATGACTATTTTGTCCTTTTAAGCTCCTTTTTTATATCTTTTTATGATATTTTGGGCCTTAAACATATTTAATTTAATTTCCAGACTTCCCCAAATATTATGAATTAGTTCAAAGCAATTTCTTTTCATTTCTTATCATCATCTTGTTATGAAATACATACAAAAATAGGAATGTTATATTTCTCTCCCACTTAATAAAATTTCATCCTTGAAAGTTTAAATATGTACATTAATCAAAGAGTTTCGGATATTTCTACTTCATGCTTGATTCCAACTCCCATGTTATCTCTGTTAGATTGGCTGGTCACCTAAAAGGGGGGTGAATTGGGTGATGCTAGGTTTTTGCCCATTTTTTATTCTAAACCCAATTTTTCCGAATGAGCAGCAAAACAAGGATGAACAAAGAGAGTTGAGTGTACCAATAAAAGAGATAAGATGAAAAGCAACACACAAGTATTTATCCTGATTCAGCCTAACCACTTGGCCTACATTCAGTCTCCAAGTCACCACTTGAAATTTTTCACTATATCCTACAGGTTTGATCCGAGCACCTATGAAGTCTCAATATATCCCACAAGTTTTAATAGGCACTTGTGAAGCCATTCTCCCTATACCCTTATAAGATATGTAATCTCCCATAGTGATACCCTACACTAAGAATCTACCCAGAAAATAGTAGAAAAGAACGAATACAAAATGAAAACTCTCTCTTAAAGTAAATGATACATTAAAAGCTCACTCTATTGAGGTGAGTTTTAAAAAAAATGTTGACATAGAAATATTTTTTGTATATGAATAGTATTTTCACATAAGTTCTCTTAAAATTATTACCCATAAGCTCAAATGAGGTTCTATTTATTGATTTGTGGTGTAACTAGACGTTAGACATAATATCTATTTGTTAGAGATGTTAACCAATGGTTACTCTGTAAAACTAGTCGTTCACCAATCGCATTTAATGCGTCTGACGTGTTGAAATTCAAATTTTAGGTGTCAATAGACAAATTTCGTGGAGACCATAAGCTAAGACTTTAACGTCAAACTTCCAAAATTCCTCTGTTCAAGAGTGAAATTCAAATTTTAATTTTGGCAAATCTATCCCATGCTAAGACATACGAATTTTCATATTCAAAGTGTATCTATTGAGAGTAAACAGTTGTTTCATGTTTCTACTGTGCACTTGAAATTTGAATTTTGGGAGGCCTAAATTTGTCTATCAGTGGTAAGCTCAACATGGTACAAAAGATCTCTTTGAAATTCAAATTTTGAAATAATTTTGCATTTCAAAATTCATTTATTAGAGACAAGTTCTAACTACACTCACAAGTTCTTATTTCAAAATTCAAATTTTGAAATCCAAAATTCGTTTGTTAAAAGGACTAGCTTTGAATTTTTTCTGCACTTTAATATCAAATGAACTTTGACATCACTTCAGACGAATTTTGCACTTTTCACTAATTATATTTGACAAGAAATTCGAATTTCAACACTTGAAATTCATTTGTTAGAGGTGATACCTCTGGAACTTCGAATTTTAGTAAGTAAAGTTCAAATTTTCAACAAAATACATAACCATTAATTTCAAAATTTATCTGTTAGTCAGTGTTTTCCAAATCTAACATATGCTAACATTAGATTTACCTAATCTAACTCATTTAAAACATATGATAACATGATTAAGTAATTTTCAAATATTAAAACCACCTCAAGACCTAAGTGAAAACAAAATATACCTAGCGACTAGGTGTAACATCTTACACCAAAATGCCTCCCGTACTTAACCAAATACTTAAAAATCCAACCAAACATAGTCCAAACATCTCCAATTTACCTTCAAAACCATAAGAGCAGTGGAAAACACCACAAAACACCTCAAGAACACTAAAACAACCGGAACAGTGTATAGGGTCATGATCGCTACAGTATTACCATGGCTCTAGTGCTCTCAGATTCACTGGCGCCGCGGCCTAGTTTCTTGGCACCGTGGCGCCCCCTTGTTGATGCCATATTAGCAAAATTCAATTTCTAGGGCAAACTTATGATGCACATAACTTTATGCTCTGACCTCCGATTGACCTGATTCCAACTCTTACAAGTCAATCTTGTCTCAATCTAAGCATGGACACAAGTTTCATCTCAGTCCATCTTCATATGGAGATTTTAGACACCTAACACTATTTTAGCCGTTTCTGATCAAAACTCACAACTTACAACTCCTATTTGCTACCAAAGGCAGTTTGACTATTCAAGACCATTCACGCAAGTCCCATTTGACTAAACCAACTTGTCCAAAGAGGTTTCACCTCAAAGGAACCACTCCCTTAAGATTTGACCCCCTTGAACCTCCAATTGACAAAGTGGGCTATTAGCCCAAAACTCACATACTTGGCCTAAAACTCCCTTTGGGCTCACATACACCACTGTACTGACTCTTCAACATCCCAAACCATACATGCATCATAATACCTCATACACATCATATACAACACAAATTCACATCCATATTATACTAACAACATCACTACAACCATCTAGAATCTCTTGACAATTACAAACACTATTCTACTTAGCACAACATACATAGACATTCCACACATACACTACCAAGACTTGATGTTCCCATGTCTGATACACTATTCCCTTGTCTTCTCTGGACTAGTGCTAGAACCTTCACCTGAAATGTTAGTTCATGGGAAAATGGGTGTGAGACAATTATCAGTAACCAAGGACAACCACACGCATATATATATATACGTAACTCATACAATCTCATGAATGCAATATGAAATGGAATGGAATGCATGTCTCCCTCACACACAACTGTTAGTTAGACTGACTTCCCAAGAGGGGGGTGAATTGGGAAGATTAAAAAATTTTCTACACAAAGTGAAAACAATGAAGAAAGCAAGGTATGACAGAAAAATAGAGTATAAAGCAGTAAGATAAAAGATTAGTGATAGAGAAAAGGAAAACTCTAATATTTATCCTGGTTCGGTCTCTCCTCTTGACCTACATCCAGTCCCCAAGACATCTCTTGAAATTTTTCACTATTCAGCAAGAATTCAACGGGCTTCTTGCAAATGCCACAGTACAACGTCAGTGCTCTATTTTCTATAGCTCACTCAATCACTTTCTGTACTTTCACAAAATGCTTTACAATCCCTTGTGATATCTCCTCACAAGAAAATCTATCTTCCAGATGAAGATTAGATTGTTTACAAAGATAAAACTCTCTTGAATAGAGTGAATATGACAGTTAAAGTACAAGTATTGAAGTAAGAGGGTAAAAGTCTTTGAGTAGAAAATTTGGCAGAGTTTCAGTATATACAAAGTTTCATTCGTTACCCACAACTTCAAATGATGTTATATTTATAGATTTAAGTCTCAAATGTCCGTTAGAGACAAAATCTATCCATTGAAGAAGTTATCCAACGGTTACTCTGAAAAACTATCCGTTAACCAACCGCATTTAATGCTTCTGACATACTGAAATTCGGATTTTGGTTGGTCAACAGACAAATTTTGAAGGAACTGAAGGTTAAAGCTTCTAACGCTGAAATACTGAAGTTCGTCTGTTCATGAAGTGAAATTCGAATTTTGAAACTTAGAAAGTGTTTCTATGTTGTGACATACGAATTTTCAAGAAGAAAGTTTTTCTGTTAAGTGTGAACAGTGTTTTCAATTTGCTACAGTGCCCTCGAAATTCGAATTTTCGAACCCCAAAATTCATCTGTCCGTAGCAGGCTCAAACTGCACAGTAGTTCATTTACTTCGAAATTCGAATTTTAAAAGAGTGAAGTTCGTCTGTCAGAGAGACCTTTTTCAGACTTACTTTATCATTCGAATTTATAAACACTGTCATTCGTATATCAACATGTTATTGTATCAGACTCACAACCATAGCTTCTGAAATTCGAATTTTCATGTTCAAAGTTTGTCTGTCAGTGAGCAATTTTGAAACTCAATATAATCTTGATTTCAGATGAACTTTGACATTGTTTCAGACGAATTTCCTCAGTTTTTATAAGTTTCATTTTGTCTGAAATTCGAATTTTGAAAACTCAAAGTTGGTCTATTACTCAACAGCTTCTTTCAGATACTTATGAAAATTCAAATTTTGGAAAATCAAAATTCATCTGTGAGAGAGACATCTCTTCAGACTTATTCAGTTTTAGCTCGAAATTCGAATTTCCAAAGCCAAAGTTCGAATTTCCAATATGACAGTTCAATATAAATTTTTCAAACTTCGTTTGTTGGTGGGCATTTTTCAAATATTTCATGATTTAACATAAAATCAAGTTTTGAAACATCTTTTCATCAAATCAAAGTCTTTTACCCATATTTAAACATAATTAAACATCTAACAACAAATTTTGTACAGATTTCTCCAAGATTTCTTCATTTGAACTCTTTGTACACCTTTGATATCTTTTACTCCAAGCTCTTGAGAGTTGATTTGGAATCATCAAAACTTCTTGATTCAACAACAGCTAGAACCACTAGCTGTTGTCATAACAGGACATTTCGTATAGGTAATTCCCTTCTAACAATCGGTAAAGACTGATTCCGGGATATTACCAAGCTTACCTCCCATTAGTGCACTAGACTAAAAGTATCACTAATGTTTGGATTGTGGTTCTCCTTCCTACGAATTGGTAGCGATTTGGGGAAAGTGTAGTCCATTGCGCACCTTTCCCTCCTGGCCATAGGAGGCAATTTAGCTGCAGGAATCCTATCCTTACCCTCCATTATCATATATCATATTATATCATTATATATCATGTCATCATCACCACCCAATCACCATATATCTCGCAATGCTATGTGGTAGTGTTCATGCTATATCATTACATAATCATCATTATCATTAGGTATCTCCATGTTACGTATGCATGCATCAAGTCATGTCACATCATCATCATGTTTAACAATCATCCTCATTATATTCATCATCTGTTATGTGTCTAGCTATGTACATATCACAATATATAGACAAACCATACACACACATACATATTAATATCATGGTATAAACGGAAACATGCACACACACACACACATATATCATAACATATAATACAAATAATACAAATACTTGATTACCTCTAGTTGTCAATACCACACACACACGATTCCATGAGCTTCTTGGGATGTCCAACACACTCGTACCCCTTTTGATTAACTGAATAACCTCTACAATACTATAAAATCCTAATTAACACAATATACCACTTAACCAAAAACCATAATTTGACTATTTAGGCCTAACCCAAGGTTTCAATACCCTTTCCATACACTGTTAAACTCCTAGAGGCCATGCAAACTCTAACCAACCACATACACTTTGGATTCCTTGCTTCCACATAATACCAACCTAGGGTTAAACTTAAATCATGCATACTCCTTCTAAAACTCACACCCAAGTATCATAAACACCAATCACACCTCTTTAACTCCATTTAATCCATTTTAATTGGTGGGATTTGGCCAAAACCAAAGTTCCCAATATATATATTCAAAAAATTCCAACTCAAAACTGAAGAAAATGGAGAGGGAGGAGTATAGATTACTTACCAACAATTTAGCAAGCTCCAAGGGGTCAGGAAACACCTTCCAAGGCCGAAAATCCAAAGCCATAACAGAGCTTTTTCATTGCTCCCTTCATTCTCTCTTTCTCTCTCATGTTCAGTCAACTAGACTATTTTTGATTTAAGCAAAATTTTGCTCGCTCGCCGCGGTGCCAAGAGCCTCTGTTTCCAACTTAAACCTTTCCTCCTTCTTGATCCTTCCGGTTCTGTACATAACGTCAAACACACTTAGTTAACCAGAGGCTAAGTTTGGGATTATGTAATGGGGGTTGTTACATTCTACCTACCTTAAAAAAATTTCGTCCTCGAAATTTCAAATCTTACCTCACGTGAAAATTTTTGGATACCTCTTTCACATGGATTCTTTTGTCTCCCATGTGACATCATTGGATGTCAAGCTACTCCACAACATTTTCACTATCTTAATGGTCTTACTCCTCAGCTATTTCTCCTTTACATCGAGGATTTACAACGGTGTGACTTCAAAAGTTAGATCCTCTCATACTTGAACTTCTTCATCATCTATTATGTGAGACGGATTTGGATGATACTTCTTGAGTTAAGACACACAGAAAACATCGTGCAACCTTGTGAGATTCGGTGGTAGCGCCACTCGATATGCTACTAGCCCAATTTGCTCCAGAATTTGATATAAACCCATATGCCGCAGGGTGAGCTTTTTTCGCTCAAATTGATGTGAGCTTTTTTCGCTCAAATTGATGTGAGCTTTTTTCGCTCAAATTGATCTCCAACATCAAACCCCAACGGTCTCCTCCTTTTATCTACATAACTCTTCTACCAACTTTGTGCAGTCAGAAGCTTTTGTCAAATATTGTCTATTTGTGAAGAGGTTTGATCCACAATATCCATGCTCAAGAGACTCCGCTCACCAAGTTCAACCCAATATAATGGTGATTTGCACCTTCGACCATACAATGCTTCATACAGAGCCATTTGTAAACTCGAGTGATAATTGTTATTATAGACAAATTCAACCAATGGCAGATATTGATCCCAATTGCCTTTATTCTCCAGAACACAAGCTTGTAGCATGTCATCCAGAGTTTGTATCACTTTTTCAGTCTGCCCATCAAATTGAGGATGATAAGCACTAATGAAATTCAATTTTGCCCCCATGGCCTTTTGAAGAGATTTCCAGAACTTGGATGTAAACCTAAGATCTCTATTAAATACAATATTCATCTGAACTCCATGTAGTCGCATAATTTCATTCACATATAATTGGGCCAAAATCTCCATGGTAATATTCTCCCGAATTGGAAGAAAATGGGCCGACTTTATCAATCTATCCATAATCACCTATATGGTATTGTGCCCTGAAGAGGTTCTCGGTAATCCCATCATGAAATCTATAGAGATGCTATCCCATTTCTACTTCGAGACCTTTAAAGGTTGCAATGTACCCATTGGCAATTGGTGTTCAATCTTCACCTTCTGAAAAATTAGACATCTTGCTATAGAGATGCTATCCTTTTTCATGCTTGGCCACCAGTAATCTTGCTTTGACTCTTGGTACATTTTAGTGGTACTTGAATGAATAGCATACCTATTCTTGTGAGCTTCCTCTAGAGTAATTTCTTGCAATCCTGCAACATTTGGCATACAAATCTGACCATGGTACCGGATGATTCCATTCTCCAATATATCAAAATCCTGAGTTTCTGCCATTTCAACTCATTCCCAAATGCCTAAAAGATAGTTATCCTCTAACTGAGCATAACAAAGGTTCCTCAACAAATCGATTGATACATTGATAGATCATAATACTAGTACTCCAGGATAGGTATTAATGGATAACTTCATATCTCTCAGACTTTCTAGCAACTTTTGTTCCCCCATCATCATTGTGGCTATATGGATCAACTTTCTACTCAGCGCATTTGCCATAATATTGGCTTTGCCAGGATGATATTTCAAGGCAAATTCATAATCCTTTAGGAATTCTACCCATCATCTCTGCCTCTAAGAAGGGTTTATGGTGTGTGTTGATGCAACAGGGAAGAGTAGTAGCATATACTTCAAGGCAGTTGAGGCCTCATGAGGAAAACTATCCTACTCATGACCTTGAGCTAGCGACTATAGTGTTTGCCTTGAAATTATGGAGGCATTATCTTTATGGCACTCAGTTCGAAGTGTTCAGTGATCACAAAAATTTGAAGTATTTGTAAATAGCTCAGATGGGTTAGGGATAATCAGCACTAGCATGGATGTTAGATGAACCTTCAGCTTTTGGAATGCTCCCTCACACATGTTATCCCAAATGAAAGATCGATCCTTATGGGTGAGTTTAGTCAATGACATAACAACCTAAGAGAATCCCTTGATAAACCTTCGGTAGTAATCAGCCAATCCCAGAAAGCTGCAAATCTCGGTCACTGATTGCTGTCTCTCTTAATTTAACACCGCTTCTACTTTACTAGGATCCACTGCTACACCTTCTGTAAAAATCATATGACCTAAAAATTTCACTTCCTATAGCCAAAACTCATATTTGCTAAGCTTGGCATACAGTTGGTGATCCTATAACACTTGCAATACAATTTGAAGATGGAGTGCATGTTCTTCCTCACTCTTCGGGTATATCTGAAAGTCATCAATAAATACCACCAGAAATTAATCTAGATATGATCGAAAGACCCTATTCATATAATCCATGAAAATTGCCGGGGTATTGGTCAATTCGAATAGCATCATGAGGAACTCATAATGACTATATCGAGTTTGGAAAGTAGTTTGAGTTTGGAAAGTAGTTTTAGGCACATCTTTAGTGCACACTGATAGTTGATGGTATCCTGACCTCAAAGCGGTTTTAGAGAAAAATGAGGCACATGCAAACTGATCAATCAAGTCTTCAATCTGGGGTAAAGGATATTTATTCTTAATTGTCACTCAGTTCAGCTACTTTTAATCAATGCACAATCTAAGGCTACCATCCTTATTCTTAACAAACAACACTGGAGCTCCCCAAGGCAAGACACTTGGTCTGATGAAACCCCTTTTTAATAAATCTTTGATATGCTTTTTGAGTTCTTTCAACTCAGACAGTGCCATTCGATATGGAGCCTTAGAAATAGGACTTGTCCCGGACATCAAATCAATGGAAAACTCCAGCCCTCTTGGTGGTAGCAAGCCGGTAATCTCCTCTAGAAACATATTAGGATATTCACATACAATTGGGTATCTTTCTATACCACCTTCCATATCCACGTTAACAGAGAAGAAAACCAGAAACCCTTGGCATCCTTTCCTCAGATACCTGTAAGCTTGGGTAAAGGACAAATAAACATTTTCATCCCCTTCAACACTAGGGATGTTCATGGGCAATGACACAATCTTCTGAGCACAGTCGAGAATAGCATTATTCTCCTCCAACCAATCCATCCTAATGATCACATCAATCTCTTGCAATGGCAAACAGATTAAATCCAGAGTAGTGCTTCGGTGTTTAAAACGAACTACACAATTCAGACAAGCTTGAGCAGTTCTTAGTGAAACTCCCGTGGGTGTGGATATTGACAATTTAAAAGGTAACTCCATCGCCATAATACCCAATCTTTGAGCATAATCAAAAGATATGAAGGAATATGATACATTGGAATCGAACAATGCATGAATAGAGAAACCATTGAGTTTAAGTTTACCTTTAATCAAGTTAAGCGCTGCATCTGCTTCCTGTCGAGTTATAGCGATGACTCGTCCAGGCATCGTGCACCTTCTCATCGTATCATCACATCTTGGCTCATGACAATTCCGTGACATGTGTCCTAATTTCCCATAGTTATAACAAATCAAACACGGATGGTCACTATGGTTCATCCCACAATTTGTGCACAGATTTGAGGCACTACATGAACTATATTGAGATGGGGCTGAGTCCCTTCCTGCATATTCACTTTGACTGGAACCCTCCTCGTCAAAGCCTCCTTGATAGAATGGTCTCCTACCATACTGACCTCCATTAAACTGTTCTTTGCCAAACCTGCCTCTTTTTCTAGCATGGCAGCCTCTATTATGATAGCCCATTCCTCCACTAGAACTACCACTACCACTACTACTACCAAATCCATTTCCTTTACTGACACCTCCAGTAGATCCTAGGTGAGAAAAAGCTTAAATCATTGAATTTCTCTTCTCTTCCTCAGTCACCCACATCCTCCTAGATAAGACATGCATCTTAGCACACAAGTCCTCAAAGGACACAAATTCAACCATTAATAACCACTCCTTAATCTTTAGACGGGCTCCCTTAAACAATCTTTGCATTTTCCACCTATTATCAGGGTAGTTGTTCAGAAAAGTGGAATACTTCGCCAAATCTAGGAATTGATCAATATAGTCTTCCGCCGACAGATTCCTTTGCTGAAAAAAGCTAGGAACTCGGCCTCCTTTTGCATCATTAGGGCAAGAGGGAAGTAGTGTACAAAAAATCATTCCTTAAATTGCTCCCAGGTCAACAGGGCACCTATCACTTCAACACTTAGGAGAACACTTCTCCACCATCGCTTAGCTTTCTCCTTAAGCTTAAACACTACCAGTTGTACCCTTTGTTTAGAGGTGCAATCCATCACACCAAATATGTTCTCCAATTATGCTATCCATTCCTCAGCCAAAATAGTGTCCATTGTAACTTCGAAAGTCGAGGGATTGAACTTCTGAAAGTCTTTCAATTGGGAGGAGATACCCCTTCTTTCAGATCTTGGGGCCCTCTCAGGTTACACCTCATTCTTATTCTTAGCATTATTACCCTCTTCTGTATTCAGATCGACATACATACTGGCCTCTTCATTAACATCACCATACTCTTGCCGATTCAATTACTCCTGCATTCTATTCAATGCTTCTCCCTGAGTATTCACCCTGTCACTGAGGCCAGTCAACATTTCATGCATCTGACGCATCAAGTTACTGTTACTCGGTCTTCCTTTATAAGACATTTCCTCCTACACATAAGTAATAACACATTAAATTATATGGTTTTGGACTAGCATTGCAGTGAGAATATATGAGTTTATGTATTTAAAGTTGTGCCAAGTATTACTCCAAGCAAAAAAGAATGGCACAAATCATTGCTCTGATACCAAAATGTAACACCTCATACCAAGCAAAAAGAATGGCCCAAACCATTACTCTGATACCAAAATGTAACACCTTATACCAAAACATCTCCTGTACTTGACCAAATGTGTAACATCCCAAGAAAGTTAAAATATTTAGAAATATATTTGAAACTTACAAAAATAGGCAGACACCGTTTTACGTGAAAAATGATAAAGAGGTTATTTTTTCTGTTTGGATAAAAAATAAGAAATTACATTTTTCCCCCAAAGAATTATGAAAAGGACATCCATGTCCCTAAAGTCATAAAAATTCCGTGGAATGAGTATTAGAAATGTCTTAGGAAAAATTACACCTAATGACCCGAAAGTTTCAAAAATTATAATTTAACCTCAAGTCATGGATAATTTTGTAAACATGTAAAATACTGTCAAAACGAAGCCCTCAATGAGAGAAGTCCAATGGTATATGGCACTGAGGGTTAATGTTCAAGAATAAAGAAATAATTAGTACCGAGTGTCTAAAAGTAATAGTAAACTGATAAAGTAAATTGTGGGCCCCACAAATAATTAACAAGAAATCGGGACAGGATATGGGCCATACACATATATCATTTGGGACAGGATAATTATGAAAATATAAAAATAAAATTGGAATAATTCTGTAGCCCAAAAATGATAAATTACTGTAAAAAGTGGTTTTATCGATACGGTTAAAAATTACCCGGTTCAAGATATATCTGGACCAGGAAGAATTGAGCAATTTTTGACACTTAAAACACTCTCCCTAGGCATGTGAACAGCTGGAAATTTTGACCAAGAACTTCTTAAGGAAGTCATGAATTTTTTGCCAAAAACTTATAAAGGAAGTTTTGACTTTTGGACCAAAAATGATTAAGGCTTAAGTAAGGTAATTAGTGAATGATTAGGCCATTTAATCCCTCTCTTTCCTACCTATTCTAAACGACACATTCAGTAGCAAAACAAAGAAAGAAAATCGAAGAAAGAAGAGAGAAAGGGGAAGATAAAAGAGAAAGCAAAGTTACAAGGCTTGGAGGCTAAAGCATCAAGGTGAAATTCTACCATCTTCATCTTGTGTTTGCAAGCATATAGGAAGAGTTTTATGGAGTTTGCTTTCCTCTCTAACCTCTGAAAATTTCGTCCATAAGAGAGGGTGGAGAGATAAAGTGAAGCTTTCATGAAATAATCAAAGGAAAAGGCAAGACTAGGTACCAAGTAACATGAAACCATAGATTGAAGCAAGTTTTGGGAAGCAAATATTTTTCTAAATTTTTCCATGCATTTCGGTCAGAACAGAGCATCAATTTAGAGTTGGAATTTCATGTTTTTGATGCCAAAAATGGATTCCACATGGTGGAATTCCTTAAAGACAAGTGATAGATTCAAGAGAAAGCTTAGGATGAAGCAAGTAGAAATTTTAGGGTTTTGAAGTTCTTTATAAAGTAACCCTTGGTTCAAGTTAATTTATTTGATATTTGGTAATGCATTAGGGTTTGAGAAAGCTTAAGGAAGTCCTTGGAAAGGTTGAATCAAAGAGGAAAGGCATAAAGTTTCATGAAGTAGCATAGTTACATTTTCTTGCATTATATTGTCTTGCTATATTCTATTGTGTATGATGACTTGTCATATTGTCTTTATGATGCTTGATACTGGTTTTGGCTGACTTTATGAAAGGGATAGTGCCCGGGATTTCCATTTTGTATGCCATTATAATGCCGAAATTTTTATAAACAATATGGTGATTTATGCCTTGAAATGATTGTTATGATGTTTTGGAGGTTTTATAGCATGTATGATAATGTAAATGTTTGAGATGTGACTAGTTACTGGGATTTCCAAAATCTCATCACCTAAATAATAATATGATAGGTCCAAGTTATGGAAGAAATCCAAGGGACGCAAAGAGCAAGGAGAAGCTAGTGATGAGTGGATGATGTTACAAGCCATTATGTTATAATGTGAATGGTTGTTGGTGTCTTGCTTTTGTATGAAATTGTAAAATAGTGAATATTATGTTAATGTTGTAGAAAATATATGAGAATTTTCATTTCTGGATATTGTGATATAAAGTTATATTTTACCAAGTTTTATGCCAAATTGAGTTCATTTACAAGGGTTTTGGCAAGCAAATTGCAATATAGACTGAAATAGGGCATTTTCCAGACCTGTCTGCTTCATTCACCCTTGTTCTATACTTAATGTGAGGTTTGGTTTATGATATTTTTACACCATATGGAGGGAATCTAAGCTTTAATAGGATACCTAATTTACCCCATTTGGAGTTGTGTACAATAAATAGTGAATTTTCAAATTTAGGGTTCAGAATAGGACAATATTAGGAAAACTGGAAATTGAAAGTCAAGTATTGGAAATTTCAAAAGATAACATAAAATCGTATAGAGCTCTAAAAATTCAATGGTTTATATATATATATAAATATCTATGTCTTAAGATCCATATGCCACTGATTTGGAAGTTATTGGAGTTATAGAACAAGAGACAAGTAAGTTTTCCCAAAATTGTCCCAGAAACAGTAGAATTTTGACCCTCCACAATTTAAGCTAATGATATACCATGTGTAAGTAAAATAAATGTATAAGAAAAATAAGTCTATAAATAGACATGTATATCTTTCTAATAACATATAGTACGTATAATTTGGAATAGAATAGAATGAAGTATGATTTTTTCAATGTTGAGGTTAGAAAACTGGAAAATAGAAAAATGACCAAATGAACAGTAAAATTCCACAAAATTATTGTACAAATTGGCCCAATGAAGTTACTATTTTATATTTTTTCCATATATATCTGAATTTAAGAAAATTTAAGATACTTGAATTACCTCAAGATGATTTTTTAGATTTAGTTATGAATTTTCAAATTTTATCGGGTAAAATGGAAATTTCCAAATGAATAGTACCCCGAATTTTGAAAAATTTTGTTTTTATTATATTATGATTCTAGTCTCTAAACCATGATGAAAGGCATTTAGAATGATCTAATACATTGGAAATGAGCCCTAATTTAAGGTGTTACAAAATACTTCAAAATCCAACCAAACATAGCCAAAATATCTCCAATTTACCTTCCAAACCATCAAAGCAGCTAAAAACACCACAAAACACTTAAAGAACACCAGAACAACATGTAAGGCCACAACCGCTATAGCACTGCCACGGCTCTGGTGGGCTCGAATTCATTGGTGTCGCGGTGCCCCTTTGCTGATGCCATATCAGCAAAATTCAACTTCTTGGGCGAACTTCCAATGCGCATAACTTTATGCTTTGGCCTCCAATTGACCTAATTCTTACTCCTACAAGTCAATCTTGTCTCAATTTAACCATTGACACCAATTTTATCTCAATCCATCTCTGCATAGAGATTTTGGACACCTGACACTGTTTTTGGTCACTTTTGACTAAAATTCATAACTTACAACTCTTATTTGGCTATATTCATCATCCACTATGTGTCTAGCCGTATGCATATCACGATATATAGAAAAACCATACACATACACACATATCAATATCGTGGTATGAATGGAAACATGCACACAAACACACACACACACACACATATCATAACATACAATACAAATAATACAAACATCTGGTTACCTCTAGTTGTCAATACCACACACACGTGATTCCATGAGCTTCTTAGGATGTTAAACACACTCGTACCCCTTTTGATCAACTAAATAACCTCTATAATACTATAAAATCCTTAATTAACATAATATACCACTTAATTAAAAATCACAATTCAACTATTTAGGCATAACCAAGATTTCAACCCCTTCCATACACCGTTAAACTCCTAAAGGCCATCCAAACTTTAACCAACCACACACACTTTGGATTCCTTGCTTCCACATACAATACCAACCTAGAGTTAAGCTTAAATCATGCATACTCCTTCTAAAATTCACACCCAAGCATCATAAACACCAAATAACACCTCTTTAACTCCATTTCATCCATTTTAATCGGTGGGATTCAACTAAAAGCAAAGATCCCAATATATATCCAAAAAATGCCAACTCAAAACTAAAGAAAATGAAGAGGGAGGAGTAGAGATTACTTGCTAACAATTTAGCAAGCTCCAAGGGGTTAGAAAACACCTTCCAAGGCTAAAAATCTGAAGCCCTAACAAAGCTTCTCTGCTGATACCTTTATTCTCCCTTTCTCTCTCGCTTTCGGTCGACTGGACTGTTTCTAATTTAAGCAAATTTTTTCTCGCTTGCCACGACACCAAGCACCTCTGTTTCCAACTTGAACCTTTCCTCTGTCTTGATCCTTCCAGTTTTGCACACAACGCTAAACACACTTAGTCAACTAGAGACTAAATTCGAGATAATGTAATGAGGGTTGTTACACTAGGTCTTCAAGTGTTAAGTTCTACTTCCACTTGGTCATTTCCTTCTTGGCATGCTCCCTTCTGATCTTCAATTCTTGGAGCATTCTTTCTCTTCTCCTTTCTTGAATGAGACATGATATTGATTTCCATTTCTTTATTCCAATGCTCTCTCTTCCTACTTTGATCATCATATATTTAATGTATTTCACTTACAAACTAAGTAGTTAGTCCAATTTATATATCCAACTTATATTATTCATTGTAAATATACAGTGGATATATTTGCACATAGTATGATATATGCATTATAACCATAATTAAATACATGCTAATGCACATTTTACTTCTTTAAATAACATTATATATGTTAGACATATATGATGCATTTGTTCCTTATTACTCTATATTTGTCATCATCAAAACTTATATTGTACTAAATCTAATAGTCTCCTCTGAGGATAAACCTTTCTAGACCACTTTCATAAGAGGAATCCTCTTATTCCTTAGCCACTTGACCTAATCCTTTCAGGTTCTAGCTCGTAACTTAGATTATCCCGCAACTCAAGAATTTCATATTCTATAACATGAGATGAGTCTGGTTGATACTTTTTCAACCATGAGACACAGAAAACATCATAAATTTGGCTTAGATTTGGGGGAAGGGCTAGTTTGTAAGCTATAAGTCCAGTTTTCGAAATAATCTCAAATGGTTAACATACTTTGGATTAAGTTTTTTGTCTTTATTGAATGACCAACTCCAGTTGTGGGAGGTACCTTGAGAAATACATCATCTCCTATTTCAAACTCTAATGGCCTTCTTCTTTCACCAGGATAACTCTTTTGCCTACTTTGGGTCACTAGCAGCTTCTTTCAGATCATCTTAACCTGCTTAGAAGTATGGTCTACCAACTCAGGACTAAAAGCTTTCTTCCACTCAGCTCCGTCTAACATAAAGGCGACCTACACTTTCTTCCATAAAAGGGCCTCATATAGAGCCACTCAAAATTTCTCAATTTCTCCTTTCATCTTTCATATGCATACTCTTGACATGCTTTATACTACTAAATACTACTTGACATTCCATGAAGCCTCTCATATACGCTGACTTCAATAGTCATAAATGTGCTAACTTTATCAATCATATAATTACCCACATAACATCTTATATATGTGCACATTTTTAAACCTTTTGTGATATTATCCTATTTTAACTTTGCACTTTCAATGGTCAAAATAATCTTACTAGTCTTTCATACCTTTTTATTTTCGCCCTCTTGACGTGCCAAATGTTTTACTATCCTCATACTATATCATCCAGATCTTAGAACTATTTCTTTAAATCATGGCATATTCTCACAGTTCCTGGATGAATAGTGCCTTTGCCCTTTTATTGATATCTTTTCTCTTATTTTTATTCTTTGAGAGATGCATACTTTCTTCTAAAATCTCTTCAGACCATTGTATTTTATGTGAGATTCATTTAACTTCTCCTGATTCATCAATTCTTTAATCTCATTTGCACATTTATCATCTTGCTGTGCTTTACTATCTCTTTCTAGAAATTCATTTTCACTTTTAGTTTCATGCAACTAGGGAAAGAGATCAAAGTCTCTAAATCTTCTACTAACATTTGCTCCTTCATTCTCATCATACTAGTTACATGAATAGCTTTTCAACTTACTATATCAGCCATAATACTAGCTTTTCTGGATGGCACTTTTTAGGATGATCATTATCTTTCAACAATTCTATTTATCATCCTTGCCTCAAGCTCAATACTTATGATCTAATAAATCCTTGAGGCTCTTGTGGTCACAATATTCTTCAACGGTCGTATTGTAGAGATAATGCCTCAATATCATTACAGTTTAAACTATTGCCACAATTGCATAGGATAGTTTTCTTTGTAAAAATTGTGTAAAAACATAGGCTACAACTTTGTCTTCCTACATCAACACAAATCCTAATCCATGCATGCTAGCATTACTTTTAACCACAAAAGGCTTCTTTAGATAGGTATGATTAATATAGGGAAGAAGATCATCCTTCCTTTCAGTTTTTGAAAATTATTTTTGAAATTCTTATCCCACAAAAAATTTTCCTTTCCCTGTAAACCTTGTCAGCGGAAAAGCAATCTGCAAAAAGTCTTGCATAAACTTTCTGTAATAGCCTTCTAAACCCAAAAAACTTCTTATCTTTGTAATGGTTTTGTGCCTCTCCCACTTTAGCACTACATCTACTTTCTTGGGATCTAATGCGACCTCGTCCTTGAAGATAACTTGTCCAAAAACCGTACCTTAGTAAACCAAAATTCATACTAGCTGAGTTTAGGATACAGGCTCATTTCTCTTAAAACTGTTAGGACAATTTTCAAATTTCTTTCATGCTCCTCTAAGGACCTGGAGTGCATTTTATCATTAATGAAGACCACACCAATCTGATCTTAATATAGCTGGAGAAACCTATTCATAGTCCATGAAGATAACTTATGCATTTGTGAGACTAGGTGACATTACTAAGAATTTATCATGCCCATTTCTGATTCTAAATGCAGTCCTTGGAAAATCTTCTGCCTTTACTCATAACTAATAATACTTAGATCTTTAATTAATCTTTGAAGAAAATATTGGCTTTAGCCAATTGATTTAACTAATTTCTACTATGGGTAACAGGTTCATGTTCTTAATCATGACCTTATTTAATTCTCTATCGTCAACATAGGGTTTATGGCTCCCAACTTTCCTTTAATAATCATTGCAAGAACACTTTAGGGAGATATGTTTGGTCTGATAAATTCTTTCCTCATCTATTGCATTATCATTCTATTCAGGGTCATGTCATAGGGAGTTGTAATTATTATTCTTACTCCAAGCATAATGTCAATAATACTTTCTACATCTCTTTTAGGTAATAATCCCTTAATTTCCTTGAGAAAAATTTTCTAGTAATTCCTTATTTAATAGGAATTTCTATTATTTCCCCACTTATCTATTTGCTTGAATTTTGGAGGAAATTGAATATTCTTGACTTCCTTTTTCTTCAATATCTTAATCTGTTCGATGGTCAGACTACTCACTTAGCCTTAATGTATGTGATAGTTCCACAAGTTGATATGATTATGGTCTTGTCCTCACATTCAAGGAGAACAACCAATTTATACCAACATCATCATCAATGTCTTAGAGAGGCATGCTGAGTAAGACATCCTTATGCATACTCGTTTTGCCTTGTTTCGCTGGTCTCTTAAATCTCTTACTGTTTACATGGTCTCTTTCTTTTCTTCTTACTTAAATCTTTCTTTTACTCACTCTCTTGATATTAAAGAATGCCTTTTAACTATTGACTTTATCATTCTAGTTCTTACTTTCTTTGGTGTAGGGTTTTTGACAAACTAGACATCCCAGTAGGTCACCCATCATAAAATCTTTCCCACTTAACCACGCTTAACTGAAAAATGCTGAGAGCTTCCAATGTACTAATACCAGTATTAAACTTAGATAATGCTAGCATTGAACTTCCTTTTTAAGTGATAACTCATCTTTGTGACCTATGGATAACTTTCTTCTTTTAATTCTAAGGCGTTAAACCCTTGTTTTCGTCCTACTTCTAATCTTTAGGCACAATAACCCAAAATTGTATTTCCCATTACTATTCTTACTCTTACGGGATTCTTTCCATTCTATAAACTTAGTTTCATTTCATAAAACATACTCTTCAAACCCTATCTATAGAAATGAAGCATACCCTTCAAACTCTATCTATAGTTTTTATGTTTGAATTTCAACTTAGACTTTCTCCTATACTTTTTTCATACTTTGTTTGCATAATTATACTTCATTAGAGATTTATTTCTCTAATGTTCTATTAACTTTTTTCTTTCTCTTTTTGTCATTCAACTAGCCATTTCTATAGGGTACTTTGTGATTCTCTATAACTTGTAGGATTTAAACCACCACATCTCCTTTGATGGTTATGGTTATTATTATTTCCTTACATTTTCTCTACTCATACTACTCTCTTTTTCAAAGATATTCACCATTGCTTATTGATCCTGAGGGAGAACATTTTTTTTCTAGTCCTCTGCTATTTTAGAGGAACAGGTTATCACCACACCTTTGTGTATAGGCACATACCCTAACCATGTACTTTTACTTTCATTGTAGACCCTAAAAACCTTTTCCTTCTATAGGTTAGGAGTTTAACAATTTTTAAGGTAGTGGTTACTAATTATATAATTGTTTCAACTATCTTCATCTCCCACATGCTTTCTTAGCTAGTCTACTAAGGTCACTTAGTGATTTGGCAATGTAATGGAACTTCCTCAACCCTTCCATAGTCTTTGCTAGCCTAGTTAGAATCCAACATTTGTACTTATCTCGGCCTCTCACTATCATCTATTCTTGCCCAATTGGGTTTCATGACCTAAGAGCCATCTCCCTTCAGCCTTACTTTGGCTGCATCTATATTTTGGAGGATTTCCTTTATATTTTCTTGTGAGATCTTCTAGCAAAGAACTTTCTTTCTATAACTACATTTCATACTAAGCTTACCAATAAACTATTTTAAGATTTCACAGTGCCCTAATTGCCTGCCACAGTTCTTGAACCCTCAGGCTTGTAATTCATTCCTTTCATGCCTAGTAACATATACCAGATTCTTAACCCAATTTGAATACATTCAAGGGTCACTCTCCTACTAACTTACTTTATGTACTACCTTGTCATTATTATCATGGAATGAGACAATACTCTTACTTCTTTTTATAAGAAGTTACTTCCTCAAGATATTAAGTCTTTTGCACCTTGTATGAGTTTCCCCAATTATTCTTCTCAATATTTACTTCTTTCTTTTCTAGCCATCTATTACTCTTTGTTGGTTATTACATCCATCATTAGGAAAATTTCGCCATTGATCTAACTTGACTTCATATATGGCATACTACTTCCATAGTCATTATTACTTTACATCCAGATTTCATGTACCTTTATGATTGGGATCCTGCAAGTATAGAAAGTCGATCGCAGTAATAAAAGTCTCCAGAGTATTCTAGAGATCAAACCCAAGGGAGATAGTAAATTTATGATCCAAACTTTTAAACCCAAAAAAAAGTAATAATCAAATTGAGAATTCAAATTAAAAAAGAGAAGAAATAGAAAACAAAACGATGCATGAGTTTTGATTCAGTTCTAGAAGCGTCAAGGGATCATGATTCATCTTATGAGATAACTAGATTCTATTCCTTTGTTAGACTCTACATAATTATAGTGACCGTTATTCCTAAAGTGTCATAATTACCTCTCAGTCAATTAGTCCTTATTTAATTAGGATTCAATTCGCTCTCGCGTAACCAAAATTCCAAATTAAACCTTGAAAACTCCAAAGTATATCACCATGAATTCCTAATTCTATTTCTAAATTAGTTATTCATGTTTACCTTTCTAAATATAGGTTCACTCTTCACCTCTCAGTCCATCAAGTTTACCCATTAATTAGATTATATGATAATCAAGCATAAAATTCACATGAACAAACAAAAGAGATAAATAAAATAAAAAGATAAATTAATTATAACTTGAAGAATAAATCAACAGAGTCTTTGTCACACCTCGTACTTAGACTCATTTCCCATGTATTATACTATATTTAAGTCCATTAATACTTGATTACATAAAGCAACTTAAACCAATTTATTTCATTTGGGATACTATTCCTTTGATTAACTTCTTTTCACTTGGTAAACTTTGAAAATTCATAACTAAATCAAGAAAAATCATATTTGTTAGATTAGCTGGCTTCCCAAGAGGGGGGTGAATTGGGAAGATTACAAAATTTCTGCACAATATCACGAAGGTGAAGAAAGCAATATATGATGATAAAACAGAGTATAAACAAATAACTGTAAAGGTGACAGTAAAGAGAAGAAGACTCAGAAAATTTATCCTGGTTTGATCTCTCCACTTGACCTACGTCTAGTCTCCAAGTCACCACTTGAGATTTTCCACTATTCTGCAAGAATTCAGTGGGCTTCTTGCAAATGCCTTAGTACAAACTTGTTGCTCTGTTTCTAGAGCTCACTCTATCTCTCTATGTACTCTTACAAAGTGCTTCCCAATCCCTTGTGATATCCCCTCACAAGAAAATCTATCTTCCAGATGAAGATAAGATTGTTTACAAAAAATAAACTCTCTTAAATAGAGTGAATATGAAAGTTGAAGTACAGAATATTGAAGTGAGAGAGTAAGAAACTTTGAGTAGATGATTTGGAAGAGTTTCAGTATATACACAGTTAAATTCGTTACCCACAACTTCAAATGATGTTATATTTATAGATTTATGTCTCAAATATCCGTTAGAGACAAAATCTATTCGTTGGAGAAGTTATCTAACGGTTACTCTGAAAAACTATCCGATAACTAACCACATTTAATACTTCTGACATACTGAAATTCGAATTTTGGTTGGTCAACAGACGAATTTCGCAGAAATAAAAGGTTAACACCTTCAACGTTGAAAGCCCGAAGTTCGTCTATCAAGAAGTGAAATTCGAATTTTGACATTTGGAAAATGTTTCTGTGTTGTGACATACGAATTTTCAAGTGGAAAGTTTTTCTGTTAAGAGTGAACAATATTTTCAATTTGCTACAGTGCCTTCGAAATTCGAATTTTGGAACCTCAAAATTCGTCTGTCCGTAGCTGATCTGTAAGGCATTGTAGTTCATGTGATTCAAAGTTCGAATTTCCAAATGTCAAACTTCGTCTGTCAGAGAGACCTCTTTTCAGACTAACTTCAAAATTCAAATTTATAAAAATTGTCATTCGTATGTCAACATATCATTTTAATAGACTCACAAGCTTAGTTTCTGAAATTTGAATTTTCATGTTCGAAGTTCGTCTGTCAGTGAGCAATTTTGAAATCCAATCTATACTTAGTTTCATATGAACTTTGACATAATTTTAGACGAATTTTTTTAGTTTTTATAAGTTTCATTTTGTCTGAAATTCGAATTTTCAAAACCTAAAGTTCGTCTGTTGCTTAAAGCTTCTTTCATACACTTATCAAAGTTTGAATTTTCCCCAGTCAAAATTCGTCTGTCAGAGAGGCATCTTTTCAGACTTGTTCAGTTTCAATACGAAATTCAAATTTCTAAAGCCAAAGTTAGAACTTTCACTATGACAGATTGATATTAACCTTTCAAACTTCATCTGTTGGTGGGTGTTTTTCAAATATTCCATGATTTAACATAGAATCAAGGTTTTAAAACATCTTTTCATCAAATCAAAGTCTTTTACTCAAATAAAATACTACCAAACAACCTACATCTATTCTTTTACGGATTCTTCAGAATTTCTTCACTTGAATTCTTTTCGGCACCTTTGATATCTTTATTCCAAGCTCTTGAGGGTTGGTTTGGAATCATCAAAACTTTGGATTCAATAATATTGATATAGTTCAAGTCTCTAAATATAGTTTAAAAGATTATATACATGGGGAAAATGTTTAACAGGGAAATTACTTGGTCAATTTATACAGTAAATTCATATTATCTTCACTGTAGCAATGGTCATTTTTTGAAAATTTATGATTCTGACCATAATTTTGAAAAATCACCATAAATCATACACAATTTCAAATTGAGTGATCTTTATGTCTATGGAAAGCTAAACATGTCTAGTTTTGATACATATAAAACATTCATACATTGAACATATCAAGATCTATACAGTACTTCAAAGTCCCAACAGTGCTCAGAAAGGTCTCTTGCATTCTTCCTACTTTCCAAAATGCACATTAATATATACATACAGAGCCATAGCTTGCCTTTATCTTATATGATACTCCATAACAAACCTAGAGGAACATAGTAACATGAAGACATAGCATGATTATGTCCCATGAGATTTTACATAACATCTCATATAATAGCATCAACCTAAGTATCATTATCTTGAACATTAACTTACTTCTCCTTGCTTTTCCTTTCTTGGGTAATCTTACCATAACTTGACCCTAAAATTTGTTAGACATTTGGAAAGGGGGTGAGATTCAAAGAATCTCAGTAGCAACCACCATCATGCACACATATTATCATATATATTGCAAGTATTCATCTAAAAACACATCAAGCATGCAATCAGATCATTTTGGCATAACTATTTTATAAAAATTTGGGCAGCACTTCCCCTTGTATTTGGACATATCCAAGGTCACATTATCCCTCAAACAATCCAACCAACAATGTCAAATTATCACAAGACAACATTTCAAACATTAAACACATCATTCAAACCAAGCAACATCAATGACAATACATGGGCATACATAGGTGAGTTAACTACCTTTGGGCTTTCCAATGGTTTCCAAACTTTGTAAACCCTTTCCTTGATCTTCTAACACTCTTTTGGATCCTATGGCATCATAAAAAAAGGCCATTAGCCAGTGGTTTCATGATTCACTTCATAAAGTGCTCACTTGAACCAAAAATTTCATTTTGCAAACCACTTAGAATTTCTTGTACAACACACTTATTCTAACCTATTTTAGACCCAAGGAATCCATTTTTGGGGTCAAAAACTTGAAATTCCCTTCCTATATTGAATCTTAATTAGGTATAAAATTACCATAAATTGTAGAAAAATAACGACCCGATTAATTTGTAGTCTAATGGCATATTCTTGCATCTTATGGTCTATATAACACTTTTCATGATTTAGTTTCTTCATACCTTCATTTTTTATCTCTACTCTCTCTCTAGGCAGAAACTTTCAGTAGAAAAATAGAGGGAAAATAGCCATTAAAATACCTTAAAATGGCTAGTGGACATAAGAAAAGGGTTGTAAGATAATACCTTGAAGTTTTGGGACAAAGCTTGTGATTTTCTCTTCTTCCTTTGGCCTTATGCTCTTCACGACTTCTTCTCTCTTTTGGACTTCTATTCAGACGTGCTTGGCTGCAAAGATGATGAGTTATGAGTTTAAACAAAGTGATTAGGGATAATGAGTCATAAAAGTAACCATAGTTAATTTAATTTCCAACTTTAGTTACTTTATGTAATAAAAGCTTTCCAATATTTTATTTTGTGTCCCAAGGCTGTGCAGCATGTCCTTTGTCAAGTTTTTTGGCCAAAAATTACTTCTCATGTTTTATTGGATCAATATACCTTTTACCGATTACATTTACTTGTACCGATTAGGTATTTTCGCCAAAATTGTCATTAAATTGGTACAAAACTACCCAAAAATAACTTCTGGACTAAAATCATTATCTTGCCCTAAAATATATTTTAGCAAGGTCCCTTCAATGTCCTTGAATTGGTGCTTCCTTTTTCTACAGTCTAAACTGACTTTTATCGGGTAAAATATTAATATTAAATCCTAATTACCCAATAAATATTATTTTAACCTTAATAAATTATATACTATATTTCATTGGACTTAACTCATTGAGAGCTTCATTTTGACTATAATTTTTTCATCTTTACAAAAATGCTCTTGACCTAGGGCTAATTTATAATTTTTAAAACTTTTAGGTCATTATGGGTAATTTTTTCCAAAATTCATAAACTTTCCTTAATCTTCCCTGTGTCCACCGCCTTCTTTTTTCTCTTTTCTTTCTTCTTTTTTTTCTGGAGTAAAATCATTATTTTCTTCTTTTTCCTTCCAACTGAGATAATTAACATTTTTGTCCTATTTCATACCAAACAGTGTATACCTATTTTTGCAAATTTTTTTATAGATTTTAAAATATTGAACCTTGAATATTCAGAAAATTTTAGGATATTACAGTCTTAACTAGGGAAACAAATCCAATTCATCCCAATCAGGCTACATCCCTACCCCGACTAAGAAATTTAGCTGCTCATAGAATTAGAAATCAACGCAACAATACTCCCTAGATCTCCTTACTATTTCTCTATAGATTGCTCCTAGTTATTCTCAAATGCATTTGAATCATGTTCTCTGGCTTTTGAGTATGTTTTTGAATGTCCCCTTTGTGTCTCTAGCATGTCTACTTATATAGAGAAAGTCTAGAAGCCCATAAAAGTTCAAAATATCATAAAAGCCCAAATTACGGACTTTTGATGTTTGACCCAGCCCCGGGTGACCATATAATCATCAAATACGGTGTCGCATGCTTGTAAAAGCCAGAAAAACATTAAAAACGAGTTGACCTTGTGTAGATTGAATTTGACCCAGCGCCGAGTGGATCCATGGTACAAACAGCTGCTTCGTTCAGCTTCAGAAAGTTACCAACTCGTGTTGATATTTTGATTTCAATTTCTTCCATAATAACATTGGAATTTGTGAAAAATCAAATCTGAAAATTGTAGCTCTATGTCTTAGATTTCCAACACATCTTAAATCACCTTAATCGGAGTTCAAATGTGAGAATTATGATCAAAATACCAATCAATGTCGAAACTTTTCAGTATAAATGATTTGTAACGTTTTTACTCTGAATGCTTCCAAATGAGCTTATAACACCATGAAACACAAAAATATGTCAAATTATGCTAAAATATATAAATGTAAACATATTTAGATGCAATTTGGAGCTTAAATGTAGATATTTTACAGATATAAAATAGACATATCACTTTACTCTTAATCATTTCTTTAATTACGCCTCTAAAGTGTATGTCCATATTTCTTTCTTACTTCATTTTGCTTAATCTAGTTTATCTATTACTAGATAATGGCATCTAACTACTGCTTTTAACATTGTCCTTTCTATCCCATAATTAAGCTCCTCTAATTAGTGGCTTGACATATGAGAAAAGTTTTTAGGTAAACTTTTGTACTACTTGCCGAATTAATGAATGTCTAACATTTTAAAAATCACATTAAATTTATCTTAGGACGTCATCTCTCAGAGTACCATTATGATTGTAGAGCTCAGTAACCTTTCCTTTATCATCTCATTCTTTCTAGAGGTCTACTGCAACCTCACACTTGGTCTATTACGACCATGAGATCTACTATAATCTCTGAGTCCTAGTAGGATCTACTAAGATCCAACTCTAAAAGATTTCATGACCTAAAGGGAAATAAGTTTGTAAAGTAACCTCTTATCTAATCCAATGGCTAAAGCTATTCCCAAGACTAATCTCTTATACCACTAGAACATTCACAAGCCATACTCCTATAAGGAATAATGTACGTCTCTTAACATAATTCATATCCAAAGGGGAAACTATTACTTAACGACTAGACATGGCTCTCCAATTGCAAAGATTTGCCTAATCTTTGCTCAAATACAATAAAGACATTTCCCATGAAAATTGTTTACTTTTATTATATAAAAAGGGTATTTAAAAATTTGAATCAATTAAAACTTTAAAACTGTATAAAACTATTTTCACAGGATTTACAGCTCACTGCATAGTGAACTTTCAAAATTCATAATTAAATGTGAAAAACCATTTTATAGCAGGTCAAGTCTCTAAAAATTATGCATATCTTATATGTCATGGGAAAAATATGAAATTGGAAAATAAACGCTCAAATTAGTATAGTTTATTGTATAAACTTTATTGTTCATTTTTCTGGTTACAGTTTCTATCCAAAATTTGAGTCTTAAATTTAAAAATTAATATGTCATAAAATACAAAGCTATTTCATGCTATCATTGGAAAGCTTTACATGTTTACCTTCTAATCATATTTATTTTGTACATTTATTTTACTTCTACTAGTTAGCGTAGTGATTTAAACCTTTAAGGGTCAAAAACAACTTTTACTGAAGTAGTTTTGGCAAAACATGCATAACTATAAATGTATAAATTCAAATACAGCTAAGCTAGTGTAATATTGTTCTAAGACATGGTTTTATCCATGCATATAGACATCAGAATTTTTGGAGACCTATTTATTTTATACAATAGTTTGAAATAGGCAGTACAAAATAGTTTTCCAGCAATGTTCTACCATCATCATTCTTCATGCTCCACATGCTTTCCTCCTATCATGACTTGGCCCTATAATTGGAGAACTATGGGGTGAGATTTGGGAATCTAAGTAGTCAACTTGCATATGCTATCATATTATACAATACATTTAAAACATAAAAATCATTAAATACTTTCATGAAACATTAAAAATATCCATGTTGTCTAATGAAATTTAACATTAAAAATATAATGGCTTAAAAATAAGATATCTCAGGCTTAACTCTCATCATAAAACAACCACCCAATCATGAAAAACAATCATAGCAACAATATGGTATCATAACATATTAACCTATAAAACATCATTAAGCAATAACATCAAGTAAGAGCAAGAGAATATCTTGGACATTTCTTTCCTTAGCTTTCAAACTTGGTTCTTACTTCTTTGGATTACTTCGTTCACTTGACTAGAGCTTATTAGCATCATTAGACCTTGTTAACAATTTGGTAACTTCATAACAAACTTTGTGTGTATAAGTGGCGCTAAACCTTGTCATAATGCGAATTAACTTTCATAAGAAATCCTTTAACTTTTATTGGCTATTTAGCATGCTAGAAACTTATTGAAAGCATTGCTTACATGCAAAACTCACTCCCCCATACACTTTTCTTCTTGGCCAAGAGATAGCCTTAGGAAATCCAAAAATGAAATCTAAATCCTTTGACCATTTTCTTAAGTAATCAAGACAATATTCATCATTCTAAACTCATCCCCTTACTTGGTTTCATGAATAGAACTCTTAGAGCCCAAGACTTGCTTTTGGCTGAGACACACAGGGCCATAGACCGAGGGAGAAAATGCTCAAAACCCTAGGTTAAGTCTCTGACAAATGAACTTTAAGGTTAAAAATTTGTCTGTTAAGACAGTTTCTCTATGTTATATAGGCAATGTAACTGACCAAAATTTGAATTTTGGTGGTCAAAATTTATCTGTCAAATGGTTATATAAGAAAATCCAAAGGGTCATGCTCTGCAGACGCAACCTTATTCATATTTTAACCGAAGCTATTCCTCTCCTCTCTCAACCATTCTCGAATTCCTTCAATTAAACCTCATTTTCCACCAATTAAACTTCAAACTGAACCTCATAAACATCTTCAGAGCATTTTTCAACACAAATCTTTCATGAAAATGGTCAGAGTCAAGAATGCCAACATTGGAAAAGAGCAACCTTGGCCTAAACATTCCACTAAATCTCAATATAATTCAAAGGAAGGAGATATCGTATACTTCAAAGGAAGGAGATACCAAGAAAAAGAAGGCTGAATCCAATAAAGGAACATCATCAAAGAAATAGAAAACAACTCCAATGGTAGAATCAAAGAAATTAATCCTTGTTGCACCTGCCTCAAGCACTAAGTCTGAGGAACTCTAGATGACCACAAAGCCTCTCTATAGCTCTGAACAATCTCGAAGGAATTTACCACAAAGTTCACTGTAAAGAAGGTAATAACTCATCATTGTATTAATTTGGAGGAATTTCTGATTTCAAACAATTTTGATGTTGGAATTTGGATGGGAAAGTATAAAAATCTTTTGAAAATTAGAGAAAGATATGATGATGAAGTGATCAAGACGTGGTATGCTGCATTAAAATATAATGACAAGAAGAGGAAACATTAAGTAACTCTTAGGTCTAGAAATTTGTGGCTGTTAAATGAAAATAACAATGATGTTTTAGATATTCTTGGACAAGAGGGATTTAAGATTGATATTTTCACCTCCAAATACATGGATGAGGATGCTGATGCTGATGCTGATGAGGAAGGTGGGGAATATCTAAACTATAAAGAGAACATAATTCTGGATGCACTCTTCAAAAGACGTGTGAATAGGCCTCCTTTGAAAATAGTGAAGCCTTCTGACCTTAGTGTACAAGTGAGAGTCCTACACTATAGTGTTAAGGATTATTTTCAATAAAGGATCTGATCACCAAGGCTGAAGCTCATGACAGCCTTGATACAAGGAAAAGTGTTTAACCTAGGTAATATCATCTTCCAGAGAATGATCAAGGCTAGAGATCAAAGAACATATTCAACCAAGCCCTATGCCTTCATCATTACAAAGCTCCTCAAATTTTCCAAGATACAGCATTTGGAAAAAGGCAAAAGGAAGCCAACTGAGGAGTTTAAAGAAGAAAAGCTAATAAGAATGGGGATAGAAATGAAAGAGGGCAGATAGATTGGGAAGAGGGCTGGTAAATCTGAAGATTTATTCTATGATGGGGGAGAATAACAACAATAAAAGGCTACATCTGAGGCTACCCCAACCATCCAACCTGAATCACAGCCAATCTAAACTCAACCTACTCAGCAACCGAAACCTTCCATTCTAACCACTATGACCACCCCCCTAATATCATACCTAAACTCTTTGATTGCCTATTAGAGATTGTGCTTAGTATTAGGGAGGAACAAAATGCTAAGTTTGCACACCTGCAAACTCAAATAACTGACCTGGCCAGGAATCTTAAGGTAATTGCTTATGCCTATGAAGATATCCAAAATTCTCTTCCTACCACATCAGTACCTCCTTAGACTAGTACCTCAGAACCCCTCAAATCTATCTCTCCTTAAACCCCAAGTCCTTTTGAAATAGGCCTTCTGATGCTACTGCTACTGCTACTATTGCTACCCCTTAGGCCTCCAACAATTAAATCAGTCTTGGCCCTTCTCTGGACTATGCTATGGAGGAAGAAGTCATTCAACCAGAAGGTTCTCATGAGCCAATGGTGGAGGACATTGCTCAAGACTCAATCCTCTCATCACAAAAGACTGAGCAAATGGAGAATCCGGTTGTAGATCTCACCATTACACAAATAATTCAAGCTGCTCTCAATAAGGAAAGGGGCATCGTGTCTTATATTGACTTTGCTGCTATTGCACATGATGTTGTAATGCAAGCTTAAAAGAAAAGGCTTGTTAAGATGTTTCCTCCACTTACTCTTCAACCTTCAGCATCTGGATATGGCCTCTCATTTGAACAATGAGCTAGGCTAGCCAACATTTGAAGGGAGGTTCAAGAATTGACTTTAGATACTGATAATGATCTTCCTCAGGTACCTCCATCTATGCCATTTGTACCAGTTTCTCTTCAAGCTATCCCATGACTCAAATACCTCCTCCCTATATACAAGCTCCTATGTCTGATGATGCCAAAAAAAATAGGAGAAGAAGGATGGGCAAACTGGAGAATTAGTAGCTAGACAAACCGGATCTAGACAATCTGAAGCTACTAGGCAATCAGGAAAGACATATGGTAAGAAGAAGATTAAGCCCAAGACTATAAAGTAGTGACAAGTTACAGAACCTTAAAGCTTAGATCCTTTTAGGACTTTGTAGAATTTTGTGCTTCATTGTGATGTATTTCTTTGTACTTGTTTTGAATTTTGGTTGATCATCTGTACTGAACATACGTGCATCAATCAATGCAATTTGTTTTCACATCTCTTTTTCTATTCTCCTAAATTACCCTACTTCGATACATTTGCTACACTTATATGTTAAATTCATCCTTCAATACATATGTTGAGGAGGAGCATTCTCTTAAATTAATTTGCTTAACAATATTCTTAACAAGAAGCATCATAACATCTGGTATCATAATCATTTCAAGCTGTGCTTAATAAGTTTTGATGATGATGATGATGATGATGACTAATGTGATTAAAACCTTTTTGTTGAAGCATCATTGGTACAACCTCACAAATAAGGAGAGGAAATTTGTGGAAAAATTTTTCTTAAACCTTTTTGTTAATATCAAATAAGGGAAGAAATTGTTTGAAAAATATACATATGCTTAATCTGGAATCATCTGAATTGACCTACATTATACATGTTAATCATTCATTAAGCATATTTTTCACTAGAGATTTATCATCATCAAAAAGGGGAGATTGTTACATTTAATAAAATATAAGTTTTGATAATGACAAATGTAGAGTAATAAGGAACAAATACATCAATAGTATATTTATTATTCCTTAAAGAAGTAAAATGTATATTAGCATATATTTAACTATATTTATAATGCATATATTATGCTATGTACTGATATATCTACTATACTCTTATGGTTTATAATACAAGTTAGATATATAAATTGGATTAACTACTTGGTTTGTAAGTGTATATACATTAAATGTAAGATTGTCCAAATAAGAAGAGTAAGCATTGGAATTGAGAATTGAGAATCAATATCATGCCTCACTCAAAGAAGAAGAAGAGAAATAATGCTCAAAGAATAGAAGATCAGAAGGGAGCATACCAAGAATGAAAAGAACTAAGTGAAAGTGGAGTTGAAAATCTAGCTATTAGGTTTATTTTGTTTTTACTTAGATCTTGAGGTGGTTTAACCTGTCAAATTTACTTAATCTTATTATCATATATTTTAAATGAGTTAGATTAAGTAAATCTGATGTTAGCTTGTGCTAGAATTAAGAAATATTGACTAACAGGCGAATTTCGTGATTGACTCATGTGTATTTTGTGCAAAATTTAAGCTTTACTTGGTGAAATTCAAATATACAAGGTTTCATCTCTGATAGATGAATTTCAGTTATGAAATTTGAATTTTGGGCTAAGCATTGTTAGTGAAACTATGCAAAATTTGCATGAAGTTTAGTCAAAATTCGAATATTAGTGAAGTTCAAAATGAGTTCATTATCACTATCTTTGACTAATGAATTTTGGACTTCAAAGTGTGAATTTCAAAATGAGAACTTGTGAATCTAATTGAAGCATGCCTCTGACAGACAAACTTTGAATTTCAATAGTCAAATTTCTAAGAGGGAACTTTTGTATCATATTAAACGTGTCACTGATAGATGAATTTCAGCTTCTGAAATTCAAATTTTGAACTACACTGTGAAAATTTGAGACAACTATTAAAACTTCAACAGACGCACTTCCAATATGAAAATTCACATGAACTAATATGGGTTAACTTTGGTAAACTTGAAATTCAAGTTTCACTCTATGACAAATGAATTTCTGAAGTTCAATGTTAAACACATAACTATGCTGATTCTGCAAAATTTGTCTATTGCGAATTTTGGTATGTCAAACGCATTTAATGTAGTTATTGAATAACTCTTTTGCAGAATAACAATTAGAACTTATGTCTAATGGATAGATCTTGTATCTAACGAATAGTTAAGTCACATATCTATAAATAGAACCTCATTTGAACTTATGGGTAACAAAATAAAGTGAGTTATGCCAAAATGCTACTTCAATATATAAAATCTTTCTATATCAATATTCATAGTTAAACTTACCTTAATAGAGTGAGCTTTTAATGTATCATCTACTCTTAAAGAGAGTTTCAATTCTGTAAACATTCTTTTTTGAAATTTCTGGGTAGAATCTTAGTGTGAAAAAATACTAAAGGAATTACACATCATTGTAAGGATGTGGGGAGAGTAGCTTCATAAGTGCCTACTGAAACTTGTACGATATACTGAGGCTTCACAAGTATCCGGATCAAACTTGTGGGATATAGAGAAAATTTCAAGTGCTGGCTTGAGGACTGGACTTAGCTCAAGTAGTTTAGGCTGAACCAGGATAAATCCTTGTGTCTGATCTTTCAATTTACTATTTCATCTATATCCTTCATCAGTCTCTGTTCATCCTTGTTCTAATACATCTCTTGGTGAAATTGGAATGTACTGAAAAAGGGCTAAAATTTTGTATTACCCAATTCACCCCCTCTTGAATGACTAGCCAAATCTAATAGTTGTTATGCCACTACTCCTGCTAAATCATGCACATTTTGTTGCAACTCATGCATTTCATTAACTAGGTGGTTCAAGGTCTCTTCTTGCCTAGCCTCATTAGTCTCATTGCGGGTTGTTTCAATAGGCTCACTATTTTGCTTACTTTTAGATTAACGACTTACTCTACTTCCACGACTTCTAGTTGTACCTTGTCTTAGGCCCCTAGGAACTCGAATAGTACCATGAGAATTATTAAAGCCAT
Organism: Adenanthera pavonina; assembly: GCA_026686845.1. Classification (NCBI taxonomy): domain Eukaryota; kingdom Viridiplantae; phylum Streptophyta; class Magnoliopsida; order Fabales; family Fabaceae; genus Adenanthera; species Adenanthera pavonina. Next base: position 40,971,296 of record JAIVEN010000001.1, on the reverse strand, counting down.
CCCTAATAGTTTCTCTTTAAGTTGTTGTTCTCTTCTTAGGCGGCATATTTCACCTAATGTATTGAACGAATCACACAAGGAAATGAGATTTCTATAATATAATAAAACTAACTAACATATGCTAAATTTTAAAGTTCTGTGATGTGGAACAGGTCATGGATGCTTCCTACATGTAAATTGTGATGGTACACAGGTTATAGATAAGATTCGACTACTTCCCCATCCAGTGACTACTGTATGCCTTAAACACAACCAGGCTCTTATACCAACTTTGTCAAGACCCAAAATTCAAATCATGGCATAAGCCTACTTAGCCTAGCAAGCTTAACAGAGAAACTCCCACAACCAATCAATTTAAGTAAAGACTATAGATGAAAGTTTTAAACTAGTTTCAACAATCAACCATAATTCACAACTTATTTAAATCCTCGTATCCAAAAGAAAAATAAAAGTAAAGAAGCAACAAATAGATAAAGCTATCAAAGCTAGCATGACTCAAACTTAAACTCCATTATAGTGGCCATGTCACCATGGATCTGCATTATCATAAGATTAAAGATGTCCTATCTAATGTCCAAGAAGTCTAATTTCCCTAGAGTGCTTTATTCAACTACCTGTTGATGTGAAAATATAGAAAATAGGAGAGGTGAGTCTACCATTAACTCAGTGAGAACATAAACAACAAAGTGCACAGAAGGGAAGTATAGATCACACAAGAGTTTTTCAAAACAGCCTATAAGTATATCTACCTATATTTAAACTAATCATCGATATGCAAAACACTTTTATACCAACAACAAGGGATCAACACAAAATACTATTTCATCCATCTAACAAAAAGGAAAATTCACTTAGAACACTAAATGCTATCACACTAAGTGCATCACCAAATCCATTTTCCACACCCTATAACAAATGGTGGGGAATAACCGTCTCATATAGTATAATAATATAATATATCCTACATAGTATAATAATATAATATATCTTATATGCCGCAAGGAGAAATAGCCATCTTACCCGATAATTCATATAATGTTATATCTCATATAAGTAACCATCTTACCTGTTAAATACTCATATTGCAAATCAATTAAGCTAGTAAACAAAATGAAGGAAATAATAAAACAAAGAAAAAGAGAAAAGAAAGAGGAAAAAAATGAAATTGAATTTAAAATATTTAAAGTTAAAATGTCAGAAATTAAGAATTTGTTTTTACAAAAAAATATGATAATTTGGAACTAATATGCCTCAAAAAAATGGTTGGAAGAAAGAAAAAGAAATATAGTAAAATTATGGCAACAAAGACATAATAATAAAAAAAATAAAAATAAACAAAATAATATATACATATATATAACAACAACAACAATATGTCCACAATGCCAATTTTAGTGCTAATGACAATGATTGCCATCACCAATGGTCTCTCATCAAAATCATTATAAGATCATTAAGATTCAGAAACTATAGGTAAATTCTAAAGATAAGAAAATTTACTGTAACTAGAAATTAAAATCAGCTAGCCTTAAGATCTAGAAGTGTAAAAAAAAAAAGAGCGAAAACATACTTTGGATTTGCTTCCCAAATAAGGCAAAATACACAACAAGGGGAATAAGTAAAAAAAAAATTTAGGCTAGGGAAATAGTGAAGGTACAAAATGAATTATGGTACATTGTCATTTATACACTCACCAGTTGGGATCAATAGTATAGATCCTTATTCCCTTCAACTTAAGATTCAGTCCCAACCGTGGAAGTTTCACCAGTACCACCTAATATTATTGCCAGTATAAAAACATTATTATAATTACTCAAATGTATCATCTATTACTAACCAAATGCATCCCAAAATATTAAAATCCTAATTCTCTTTATTCTAAATTCCTACAAATCTCACTAATATAAAAATTATAAAATTCTTAATTGTTAAAAAGTGTAGAGATTATCTTATGGAGTCATGAGTAAAAATTAAAGTAGTAAATTTTGAGATCTATTAAACTTTTTTTTTTCCTGGAAAGTATATAGATTTAATCTTTGCAACACTCTTGGAATAACATTACAAGATAAGGAAGCATTTAGTAATATAACATAATTTAATACTATGTGGGAGTTTGGAACAAAAATTAGATTGTTTGAAAGTGTGAAACAAGAAAGAGTTCATTGCTTTTTTTTTTTTCAGTGGGAGTGGAATATATTCAAAAGAATCAAGTAACTATAGCAGATAGCCTTATAGACAGGCACAAAAGGCACCCAAAAGAAAATCGACAAAGGACAATATGCACTCCAGAGATCATCTAATATATATATATATATATATATATAATTTGTGGGAGAGTGAGAAACAATAAAGGGAGACATAAACTTACTGCTAGTTCGAGAGGACGAAGTCAGAATTAATAAACATTTAGCCTGACATTTTACTTCAATATTATGATAGAGAGAATGAAACAATAAAGAAAGAGGTATGCTTCTTTTACCTTTCTAATTCACAAGGATGTGAGCACGTGAAGGTGGGGGAATAACTATGCAAAGAAAATCTTGAGAAGGATATGCTTATGGGTTTGAGGTGATTTTGTCTAGAGCACTGAAAAGAGAAACCAAGAAAAGAAGATAGAAACTAGAGAAAAGAAAATGGGAACTATCAAGAATGGTTAAGTAGTAAAGTCTAGCAGTTGAGGAATGGGTAATAAATTTAGGGTTCCTCACAATTAGATTTAGCTATAAAATTAGGATGAATATATTGTATATTTAAAAAAATTAAAATTTATATAAAACATAAAATCAATTATCTTAGGAGGATTTTCCCTCTTTTTTTCCAATAAATATATAAAAAAAATCCTATTAGATATCAAGATGACTCCATAAAATAACCCCTAAATTCTTAAATTTAATAAATGTATCTAACCATATGTATATATGTGTTTATAACTAAATTTTCTATTATACTGCCAAGGTCATCACACATAGAAAATTGGACATGTTGAATAATGTAAATAATTGTGTGTAATTCTAACATTAAATTTGATAATTATGTTGAATGTAATCTTATTTGAAAATGACATGTTTGAGATCAACAATTATTATATAATTTGTGGATAATGTTTTATGCTACCACTAAAGAAATTATAAAAGTTCTCCTCTTCAAAATTCGAATGTTGAAATGCAAAGTTCGTCTGTCAGAGACATACTCTAACCAGACTCACTAGTTCTCATTTTGAAATGTGTACTTTGATATCCAAAGTTCGTCTATCAAAAGAATTGACTTTGAAATTGCTTTAAATTTTATCAACATTCAAATTTTAACTAAACTTAATGCGAATTTTGTACACTTCCACTAACAATGCTTAGCTCGAAATTCAAATTTCAAAACTAAAATTCATCTATCGAAGATAAAATCTCTGTATATTCGAATTTCACCAAGCAAAATTCAAAGTTTGCACAAAATACATGAGTCAAGCACAAAATTGTCTATTAGCCAATATTTCTTAATTCTAACATAAGTTAATATCAGATTTACTTAACCTAACTCATATAAAACATATGGTAACAAAATTAACTAAATTTCAAAGATTAAACCACCTTAAGATTTAAGTGAAAACAAAATATACCTAATAGTTAGGTCTTCAAAAGTTGAACTTCACTTTCACTTGGTCATCTCATTCTTGGTGTGCTCCCTTCTGATCTTCCATTCTTGAAGCATCACTTCTCTTCTTTTTCTTTGAGTAAGACATGATGTTGATTTTTCTTTCTTTATTCCAATGCTCAATTTTCTTATTTGGATAATCCTACACTTAATATATTATACTTACAAATTAAGTAGTTAGTCTAATTTATATATCCAATTTATATTATAAAATATAAAAACATAGTAAATATATTAGTTTATAGCATAATATATGCATTATAAATATAATTAAATGCATATTAATGTACATTTTACTTCTTTAAAAAACAATATATATGTTAGGCACATATGAGATATTTGTTCTTCCTTACTCTACATTTATCATTATCAAAACTTGTATTATATTAAAACTTACAATGAAGACTTATACTACAAAGTTTTCTTAATATGGAAGAAGATAGTAAGCAGCTGGAAATGATAATACATGGAATGCACCATCATATTTAGGTCCTCACATATGATAATATGAATATGAAGTTCATTAAAGGTTGCATTCACACTACAAAAATAACTACTAGGTATGATTACTAACCCAAATGAGAGAATGATCAAATATCATAATTCAACAAAAAATTGCTCCAATTGATGTCCCAATAAGACAGTTAGTACAAGAAAAAAGATTTACATTAGAAGCATGAGTGATCGATCAGTTTCAAATATATCAAATATTATAAAAAGAGAAAAGGAATAAAAATGATCATATTAAGGAGGAGGGCACTCTAGAAGAGGCCGAGATATAACTAAAATTATAAAACCCCAGAAGAGGTAACGGTACTTGAAAATAGAAAAAGATATATTGATAAATTATGTCATTGTAAAATGAAATGGAACCAAATAGACAAAATTGTCAACATTTTTTTATAACATTGAAAGATAGTATTATCACATAATAAATTGAAGATCTTGCATACAAATTTGTCATGTTAAATAGATAGAAAAATGATTGGCCAAAGGAAAAGAAAAGGAAAAGGACACAATTAAATTAATGTAGAATTTATGGACTTATAGTCATTATGGAATTTTCAGATTTGGAATCCAAGCATTTGAACTTCAAAATTAGTATTAAGAGGTATTTATGCGAAAACAAATATTAGAAATATAAAGTTATAAGGGTTTTTGGAAAGGTCAAATTGATATTGTGGTGGATGAAATTATTTTTTAATATAAGTATATAAAAAATGTTAATATGCATCTAACAAGTATGGTAATAACATATTTTTAAAGCACTATATATGGTGAGATTCATGTGAAAATCTCAAAAGAATTCAAAATGATAGAATTATAAATAAAGATTTCGAGGAAATTATTTTATTAGTATATATGTTCCTATGTTTTTATTTAAAAGTTTGTAGATTTAAAACTTTGGAAGAGTTTGTTTCAATTGTTGATGTAAAAAGATATAAGATTATAAAGTTTTGATTCGACATATGAGAAGATCTTATAATTTAGTTCCAAGAATTTGAACAAAAAAAATCCTAAAGAGTGTAAATGAAATAGTTTAATATTTAAGAATCTGTAACGAAAGATCTTGGAAAGAAATATTACTAACTTGAATTGTAGATCAAGTATATCTCCAAGTGATTTTCTTTGAATAAATGCATTTAAGTACCTGTTGATTTCAAGACCATTATGTCCAATGAATTTAGTGGTCTTGAAGTACCACATGCTTATTTTATGAATTAAGTTCTTAAAGTAAAGATAAACATTTAATAACTCTAAGGACTATAGAATGTGGCTACTTTATAAAATTACATTTGAGTCATGATTAATTAAATATATAAATACATGATACTTATCTGATCCACATAAAATTTGATGTTAAAAAAATACATTGACTATGGTTGACATGCTAACATATCCAAAAGATATGTACAAAGAAAAAAATTCTAGTGTATTGCAAAGAATAGTGCATAATGCATAATGTTGAAAAAGATGATTCCAAGAACAAAACAGTGATATAATTATCAGGGGGAGTAAACATCATGCAGTACTCTTTTTCCTTAACCAATTTTTTATTTTATTGGGTTTTTCCTAGTAAGATTTTTTATGAGATAGCTCCAGTAAACATTCAAATAATATATGAATAATCGCCATTGTACTCTTTTTTTCTTGTCTATGGTTTGTTTTCACTAGGTTTTTTTAACAAGGTTTTTAATGAGGCAAACAGTTTTTCCCACTGGGTTTTTCTTAGCAAGATTTTTAACAAGGCAATTGCGGATAAATGTATTTAAGAATCCAATTCTTTGTCACTTATGATTTTCAAAAAAATGGTGATACAGATATTCAACAAATCTGTTCATATGACAACCTAGTAAATCTATTTACCAAAGTGCTTCCTATTGTATTATTGGAAAAGTTTTTATATAGTATTAGACTTTGTCATCTCAAGAAACTTGATTGATATACGCATTATACTATTTTTTCCTTAACCATGGTTTTTTACTAATAGGTTTCCTGATAAGATTTTTAATGAGGTAGTACTTGATAGCATATACTCCCTCCGGTCCACATTATAAGTTATTTTGTATCAATTATGCGTATATTAAGAAAATCATTTTTCACCTAAAATCAATATAATAGATACTCATATTTCCTATTTTACCCATATTAAATATGCAATTCTATTATCATTATAAGGTTATAAATGAGGAGTATAAAAGTATTATAGATATGGATAAAATGAGAAAAAAAAAATTGAATGCTTATATTTTGGGCCAAAAACTTGTCATACAAAATATCTTATAATATGGACTGGAGAGAGTACAAAGAATGATATACTTTTTTTCTTCACTAAGGTTTTGCCCCATAGAGTTTTTTCTTGTAAATTTTTTTAACAAGACACATTTTTTGATAATGGACATCCAAGGGGGAATCTAATAAATATTTTGCATGTCCATCTAAAATATTAATTACCTAGGACCGAATCATCGCTAAGTCATATTTTCTATTTATCTTGTCCACTTAATTATTATCCTCTTTAGGGTTAAGGCCAACTATTATTAGGGTTTATTATCTTTTATATAAATATCCCTTGGTAGATGAATAAAATACACTAATTTCTTAACTCTGTATATTTACTCATCTCTTCTCCTCTCTCATAATTTCTTCTCTAGTAGTCTATTTGCTCATACATTTCATTAGTTTTACAACAATATTTTATTTTTATATATTATATTGATGATTATTTTTAACTTCACCTCATAAAACCATAAAAGGAAATTCTTCAACTATCACTTCTATCTAACAGCTAAACAGCAGGAGAATAGAAATGGTATATTGAGCAAATATTATATATACACATAATATTATATATCAACTAATGTTGGAATGAATAATAGAGCTTTTGTTCCTTAAATAAATAATTGGAGATTTTATTTTATATGCAGTAAGAGGGTCTACCATTTATCCTCCATATCCCTAAAAAAATTACTTACAAAATATGGAACTCTTTTACTTGATTTTAAATATAAAATCATTTTCATAATAATGTATTTCTTCTCTTTTTTTAGCCAAAGAATGATGTACCCCCTCTAATCCTAAATATAAAAGAATTGAAAAAAAATTGTTTTGATCTAAATGATAAAGGACAAATAACCTTAAGTAATTTATTTCACTAATATTCTTTATTAAAGATATATTATTAGCAGCATCCATTCATTTTTCTTACTTAAAAGGGATGAGAGAGTTTAATAAAACATTAAATTGAAACATTTTTTTAAATCAATTTGTGATAGATTTAATAAGACTAATTGCTTTTTAGTTTTTTTTAATATTAATGAAATGGATAATTTTACCTTATATTAAAGGTTAAAAGAATAATATTTATTATGCTTTATTAAAAATAATTCTATATTTAATATATTTCAAATAGAGCTCAAACACTTTTTTATTATTTTACCCTCACTGTTTTATCATTTTAATGATTGATTTTAGATAGGTAGTTTTCTAAAATTTAATATAGGTGAGTAGTTGTTGCGAGATGCTCGTGGTAACTGCCAATATATAAATGGCAATGTACTTTATAATCCGGCACGGTCAGTCCTCACACAGCGAAGCATGCTGGGATGTCAGAACCATGAGTACATTTTCTTGTTTTTTCATTTTGTTTCCCAGTATAATGCTTGAACTTGAGGTCATTCCCAGTGAAATTCAGAAGAAAAATCCAGAAAATCTTCAGTCGCCTTTTTCCCATTTTCTTTCTGTGGTAAAAATCATTTCCCCGATCATTTTCAGACTCATTGCCAGTGGCTCCTCCCAATTTTGGAAAATTTTACTGACTCTTTCCATAGCCTCTAGCTCCAGTTTCATCACATGCATTCATTCCTCATTGCCTCATCGTAACGAAACACATTCCTTCTTGTCCTCTTCCTTACGTGCAAATGTTCCTCTTATCTTTAACTCCATCTTCTCGGTTCCTCGTTTTGTCCGCCGCGCGTCGCCGCGAATCTACTTCCACCACCCACCTGCTTCCTCCCATCCGATGGAAGCGTTGCCTCGTTCCAGCACGAACGGCGCGTGTCGGGTTTCTGGGTTCTGCTTCTGAAACTGTTAGGTTTATTCCACGTGCTCTCAGCGCCGGCGCGGAGGATCTGCTTCATGACGCTGGAGCTACGGCGGTGGTTCTCGTCGGTGCGTACGCCCTTGTGTTCGTTTTCAATGATTTGACTCGGAGGGAGGTTCTCCAACAGGTATACGGTATTCTGGCTCACAATCTGATTTACATGCATGAGACGAATCTTGCTGATTTTTTTTCTTTTTTTGGGGTGATATCAATACCTGAACCTTCTTGGTGTTTTATTCAATTTTGGTTCTGAATTTTTTTAGGGATTTTATAGTTAACTTGGGAATGGAACATTTTAATGAGTGTCCTAGGTGTTGACTTTTTGGATTGATTCATATATATGGCAGAATCTGAGCAGAAAACTGGTTCATATGCTCTCTGGATTGCTCTTTCTAGCTTCCTGGCCAATTTTCAGGTACACTATATCTCTGTCAGAAAATTGCTATTTTAAGCACTTTTCACTTGAAACTAGTAGTGGGCCTCTGGGCTAAGCTTCATGGCTAATGAATGATGCTTCGATTTATATATATATATATATATATTGATGCTTTCAACTTTTCAAGTCTGGGACTCTGGGTACCCTTTGTGTCAAATTGGACATAAATGGCTTCTGTACCGTCGGTGCTTCATACATTTTGGCTTTCATTATATATGCTGCGTCTTTGAGATTTTGACTCTGCAAAAAATGGTTTATTTTTTAATGGTTTATTTTGTAATGGTTTAATCCTAGGATAGCAACTCTATGGGGGCTCGCTACTTTGCTGCCTTTGTTCCTTTTGTGAATTGCTTGAGGCTTGTGGTGAATGGTCTGTCCTTGGCATCTGATGAAGGACTGATTAAGTCTGTGACGAGAGGAGGACAGCCACAGTAATTTTCCGAACCATTACTTGTCATTGCTTCATCTTCTGCTAATTTGCTCATTATTCTTTGATGTAATGTTGATTGAAGTATTGAACATAATAGATTATTTATATGCTGCAGGGAATTGTTGAGGGGCCCCTTGTATTATGTTTTGATGCTGATGTTTTGTTCTCTTGTTTTTTGGCGACATTCCCCCGCCGGGGTAGTCTCCTTGGCAATGATGTGTGGAGGGGATGGTAATAATCCCTTTCCCCCCCATCTGGTTGATTCTATTTATAGTTCAACCTCTCACAAGGTTTAGCTTTCTCATTATTAAATACACATCTCATATTATGTTTCTTATGAGGGAAAATTACTTAGGAAGGAGCATAATTTTTTAAAATACTTTAACTTTGTCATGAGTGGACAAAAATACTCTTGTGGTAAGAAATCTAAAACCCCTAGAAGTAATAATGGTAAAATTGCTTTGTGACTTGAGAGAGCTTATCACTGGGCCAAAAGGTATAGTATTTAGCCAAGATGCAACTCTTTCATTATCAGCTCAGATCAAATACTGACCTAAAAGTCTCCTTCAATTTTGTGGTGCCACCTGGTTGAATTATCTCATCTACATCTCAGACCCGTGACATACTGTTCCCTCCCCTACTAGACCAGAGGCCATAATTGTTAGTCAAGGTACAACTATTTTCTTATCAACCCAAATCAAACACAAGCTCATCAATCTCCTTGGACCTTAGAGTGCTACACTGCTACTTGGATGAACCTAAAGTGTGGGTGTTACTTCCTTATATTGTAATAATTTTAAAAGTCTGTTGTTACTCTAGGAAGCCTAGATGGTAACTTAGAAATTCTAGGTTGTAACATTCTTAGGCTATAACTTGTGCATGCAAACTTTACCAGAGATGGAAAACAAGATAAGAAGACATTTAAAACAAGGTCATAGTAAGTTTAAAAATCCTTTGTGATTCAACAAAGTCTAGGTAGGAATTTTTTGGGAAAAATATTTGAGAGTATTTTTATCCATTTATGACAAAATTCAGTTCCTTTAATCTAAGTAACTAATTTGAGTTTGTAAGGCTTTTTTCATTGTATATACTTCACAAAGTTATGGTCCTTGGATGTAATTTCCCTTTTTGTAATTTGATCAATGAATTAAGGCATGAGTCTTAAGGAGCATCCATTGCTGAATGGCTGAAGTCTTCTGAGAGGTTAAGCTATTTATAGAATTGTCCCTTAAATCCTCATTGGTTCTTGCTTTTCTTTTATTTTCTAATTCTAATGAGAGTTTTAAATAGATGAATTTCAGGCATAGCTGATATTATTGGCAGAAGACTTGGGACCGTGAAGATTCCTTACAATAAGAAAAAGAGTTTGGCTGGTAGCATATCCATGCTTGTCTTTGGATCATTCATTTCAATTGGGTACGTCCCAAGCTTCATCTTTATCCACTCCTTTACAGAATTTTGTGCTTTTCAAAACAGGGAATCAACTTTTTTAGACAACTACTCAATTCGTTCTCCCTCGTATAGCTAGTTGCATCAGCTGTTTATTGAAATGGCCAAACATATACAACATGGAGGATATTCTGTTTGGAGACATCTTGCATACACTTGTGGGCAAAATTCTTCAGTAGACTGGGTAGACAAATATAAGTAGATCAACTCAATTATAAATAGATATGGAAGCATGTAAATGTCTATAGATCCTCTCTAGTTGTACAAATGACTGAAGAGGGTCCAATCAGGCTAAATTGATCTTCTTCTAAGGTTACAAAATTCAAATAATGAAGTGTGAAGATAAAAATGTAACTGTGAAGACAAAATTTTTAACTATGAAGAAGCATTAAAAATTTCTACTGTACAAAAAAAATTGCACTTCAAAAAAATACACATAGAACAACAATCGGCCTTAATCCACCAAGTAAGATCAGCTAAAAAGTACACATAGAACAACAATCAGCCTTAATCCACCAAGTAAGATCAGCTACGTGGATCACAAAAAGTACTAGTTTTGACTAATTGGATCCTCTCCAATTCTCTTCTCATATTAGACACATTCTCAGCAAAACTCCCTTTTGACATATCATTTTATAATGGACTTTATCCTTCTACTCTGGGCTACTTGGATCTCCTTTGAATTTTTATCTGATATTCTAACTAGCTTTACAAAAGACCTGACGAAAACTCACTAAAATGAATGTTTTAGGTACCAGAGTCTACTAACACACTCACATTAGTGATTTTATATCAGTTCTACAAACACACGCATTTTGGTGATTTTCATCAGATGTACCAACACACTTATTTTGATGAGTTTATATAGGCTCCTTGCACAATCAATGGGTGCAAGAAATATGTGTAAGAATATTTCAATTTTATGAGGTAGATTTTGACATATTGGTGCATTTATATATATATATATATATGTAGGATGCTGTATTACTATTCAGTGTTGGGATATTTGCACTTGGATTGGGGACGCACAATGCAGAGTGTAGCTTTGGTTTCTTTTGTGGCAACAATGGTGGAGTCCCTTCCCATTTCAGAGGTTGTTGATGACAACATCTCTGTTCCCCTTGTAGCCATGGCTGTAGCTTCTTTTGCCTTTCAAACTTAGCTCTTCAAATCAAGATCCTTCAAAGTATTTCAAATCTCCATAGAAAGAAAGAGCTGAGCTCCACCTCACTAAGACTCACACGTCTTCAGCTCTCTACTTCAACTTCAGGGAATCTGGGCTCTAGCGTTTCACGTCCTATTAGCCCCATCTCCCACGGAGGCTAAGTGTATCAGTTGAAAGAATTTAAAGCAAATGTTTCAAAGATTAGAATCTTTGTTGAGCTAAGTAGTGAGTAGTTATTTTGTTTTTTGGTGGAACTTTGTTGAGTCAATTTTACGTAGCCTAAGGACCCATTTCTAAAAGCCCAAATAGTGAGTAGTTATATTTTTGCGTCCAATGGTCCATATATTGAGAACTCGGTGCATCAAAAGTTAACAGAGAAGCATATTAGACATATAAATTGACTCACTTTTAACATATCTACTTTATTCATATATTTATTCAAATTAATTTACTTTAGAATGGATTATATTTTCACTGGAATTATAAAATTATCATATTAGTTTTAAATTAAAAGTATACTTATTAGAGGTGCATATTTTTAATATGTATATCAATGTTATTTTTTTAGGTGAAAAACAGAACTTTTTAATCCAAAGTGTTATTGTGATGTTTTTTTAAAAATTTTTAATTATTAATTTCTTTAGTTTTTATTTTTTAAATAAATGTTTCACTTCAATTGTACCGGATGCCCTCAAGAGACAAAAAAAGATATTTCAAATATACGGATGTGTTGGATGGAGTTGGATTCTCACACAGTCCCTAATTAAAGATAGTCGTTAACTCCAATTATGAATTAGTAAAGATATAATGGGAACTCTAATTGTATATGAAAAATACTTCTAAAATAAAATTTATTTCAATGATTTCTAAATCTTAAAAAAATTAATATTTAATTATTGATTGAAAGATAAACTTATTGCGTACCTTAAAAAAAGATATGATGGGAACTGTCCGTGGAGATACCGCCACTCGTAAATATATCTCTGTTGTTTTTGTGTTGAACACTAGATAGATAGCCAATTAAACCAAATTTACTTGATTGGGTTGAGGATTTTATTTATCTATTTTATTTGTCGAATCTGAGTTCAAATTTTATCATAATTTAAATAAAAATAAAATTATAATTTTTTCGAACCACAGAACCCCTAACAGCATCATTCCCTACAGGTTCCCTAGTACAATCTGGGACCATCATAAAACATAGAGGGGATTTTATGCAACCTCCCGAGCTGAAGTTTTTCTTTTTGGTAAAATCCCGAACTGAAGTTTGAATCTCATCCAAATGAATAAGCGGCAGGAACACATTTTAATATATCTAAGCCCACAAAGTTGGCAAAAAAATCCAAAAAGCCCCAATTCAGACCCTGATTTTAACCCTCCTTTTATTTTAATGCTAATTCAGACCCCAATTATAAATACAGATTTACCCACCCATCCAAAATGACAATTTGCTATCGGTGAGACTTTAATTCTATGACCTCCCTTCATTTAATAAGTGTTGGTGCCACTAGACCATTAGACTATTGGCAATTCATACCCCTAATTATGTAAGCTGCCAATACTCAAATATTTTAATAGGGCCAAATATTAGATAGTTGTATTAAAAAAATTTAAGCTCCTTTGAAACATAATAATAATAATAATAAAATGTTGAAGTTTATTATTATTATTATTATTATTATTATTATTATTATTATTATTATTATTATTATGCCAGAATAATAAAATGTTGAAGTTTAGACCCCCAAGAATAACATATCTATGTACTTTGTTTGTTTATTAGATGGAAAATTTTTGTTATGCTTGTGAGTTACGGATTTCACAGACCCCATGAACCGATTTTAAAGATCACACTATAAATGAACTTTTAATTACTTTATTATGAACCATCCCTTTCTAAGCATCCTGGTCTTTGGTTGGTTGGTTTTGCAATCTAAAATCAACATCCAGAAGAATTTAAGTATCTTTGGGATAAGATAAATTTTAAAAAGTAAGTAAAAATAAATAAATTCTTTGAGATATTTTTAAAAGACAAAGAATTAAAATTCGAATATACTTAAATTATATAATTAATAGAACAACAAAAGAATAACATGACGACATTTTAGCTTTTGCCAATAGTTAGTTGGCTGGCGAGGAATTAAAAACATATTCACAGCTATTAATGATTTGATTAATTAATTATTTGAGTACCAAAGAAGCTTTATTCTTTTCTTTTCAATTATTATTTTTTAGGTCATTTTATTTGTACTTACCACCATTGGCTTGTCCTTTGGTTTTTTAAAAAATCCTGTCCTTTATTTATTTTTTTTTAAATTTCTTTTAAAGTGGATAAGGGATATAAGGAGTGTTCACCCACACACAAAGGGTAAAAGGGTACTTTACTTCCCTATCACTTTTCATCTAATTATTCTAATATGAATTTTATTATTAATGTGTATATACTTCAAATTATCCAATGGTGACCAATCCCATTTTCTCCCTCATTTGTGTAGGATTGATCTGCATAAAATTAATCCTTGTTAGATATAATTCAAGGCTTTTTTTTTTTTTTTTAGTGACCAAGATTATCTCATCAATAGCAAGAACTAGTCTCCTTCAAAGTATGAATTTAACAAACCTATATGTAGAAGAGTTACAATTTTCTATATATTAATAGATAGATAGACTAGACTTAAAGAAAATTCACTGTGTTTATTATCAAACTTTCTTTTTTGCCAACGTGTTTATTATCAAACTTAATAATTATATGAAAGTTAAAAGCATACTTTTAATCCTTTAATTTTTATATTAAGTTTCATTTTAATCTTTTAATTTTATTTTATTTCTTTTAATTCTTTAATTTTTGAAACATATTAAAAAATTTTCCTATTACCAAGTATTAACACTGTTAACTATGTTAACCCTAAATATGGATAAAATATTATTTAATATGGATATATTTCAATTTTCACTACTAAGTCATTTATATAATTATGTATTCATTAAACTTAGGTTTAAATAATTTTAAATTAAATTGAAACAATTAAAAATAAATAATTACAAATAATAGATTTCTAAAGAAAACCTTAATTCTAGGTTTTTTTGTCATAGAAAAATAAATTGGATAAATGTGTAAGTGGTTGAAAATACTTTATCAGTATTTAAGAATACTCTATTAGCATTTTCTTTTAACATAGTTAACTATGTTAGTTATAGAAAAACTTTTAATTGTATTTGGAAAGTTAAAGAATTAAAAAAAACATAATAAAGTTAAAAGATCAAAATAAAGTCTAATGTAAAATTAAAGAATTAAAAATATGTTTTTACCTTATATGAAATGTGCATGTAATTTCTTAAAAAAAACAAAGTAAAAAAAATATTTTTGCCCGAATTTAAAAAAATTATTTACGTGTTACTTTTTTACTGTAGACAGTAAAGAAAAAAAAATTAAAAAAAAACTACAACTAAGTTTTTCTTAATAATAATCTAGTAAAATACACAAATTAAGTTTATTTCTTTTTTGCCTGAAAAGAAATTTTTAATAATAGTACAATATTGTTCATTAAATTTTTTATCTATCAAACAAAGTATCGTGTCCACGGGATTAAACTATAATAATTTTATTCTTCAAAAAAACTGTAATAAATCATTATTATTTTTTCTTTTAGATTAAACCACTTAAGATTACTAATTAAGCTATCACAGACCAGCAAAACTGTATGCTCAATGATAATAAATAATCAATTCTAAAGTGTTATATTTTACTAGTAGACAATGTTTTGAAATGATTTCACCGGCAGCATACCAAAAAATAATCGGATAATCCCACTGGCCTGCCTTTGTAGCTAATGTGATTAAAATAATTAAAACACGAAAGCCTAAACCAGGTAAAAAGGAATCATTGGGCCATCCAAGGATTTTGAACAGAGACTTGTCATCTTTTTTTCTCACTTTCATTATTCCCAATTCACATTTGATTTCTTTTTCATTTTTTCCTATTTTTAATATTAGGATTTTAAATTCCGATTTGAATTCAAATGATTATCATCTGAGATTTATAAAATAATAAAATATACTCATGTTTATCTGTCAAACGGCCCACCAAAATAAAATAATGAACCATTTGCCACAATAAAATATTAAAATAGGGGGTCGTACTCAGAGCCGGCCACAAAAAAAAGTATAAATAAATTTTCTTAGAGAAAGTTGGAATATGGATAAATAATATTTTTTGGTAAAAATACGGATAAATAATATCCATGCTGAGGAAAAAGAGAAAAAGGTCAGGTCAATTTAATTCCATGAATCTAAATGAAATTAGTCTAAAGATTCTTATTCCACGTGAACTTTAAAAAAGTAACAATACCGACCTTTGTCTATTTGAGAAAGTGCATTATGTAGAATGAAATTACATAAAAAAAATAATTTCATAATCAAAATTCAATATTCTCTCTATATTAAATATAAGACATCTTTTAAAAGTATTATTTAATTCTAAATATAAAATATTTTATAGTGTTATATAATATATTAATTATTTTTTTCTTTTATATCTCTAATCTATAATTAATATATGAAAAACAAATTATATGGAAAATATAAAAGATAATATAATTAATAAGAGTAAATACTAAAAAATATTAAAATTTTTAGATAAATTTAATTATTTAACTTATTTTCTTAAGATATATAAAGTAATTGAAAGTATCTTATATTTAGAACAAGAGGAAATACGATTTTTAGAGATTGAGGGAATTAATAGTTCATATATTTGATTATCGTCCGCACAAATTAATGAGGTTCGAAAAAACTGCTTGAAATTATGAGGAGGGTAGGGCCTGAAGCATAAATGCTTTCCCATTAGGATATGTATAAGAATGTCCAGCGTAGATGCACTTGGTTTCATTGGGGGGAGGGAGGGGGGGGGGGGGGGGGGGGGGGGTTCCATGTAGGTTTTTAATGATCTTTTTATGCTCAAACCGGATTCAATCAGCGTTGGCACAGAATGGGAGAAACCATCCTGATGTGATTTTCTTTTCTTATCGATAAGACTCCAACCTGCACTTTATTTAAAATATATAAAATTCTTTTATTTGATCCAACCACCATTTTTCGCAAAAAAAAAAAGATCCAACTATTATTTTAAATAAATTTAAGAACATGAGCCACTTGTTTCAACTTTTTTTTTATGAAAAATCACTTTTTCATTAAAAATTTACTTTTAAAATTTTTTATGATATTTGTTTAAATTTTTAAAAGTAATCACAATCTTTAAAAAAAAATAGTTTTCTATTATAAGTAACTTCTAAAAAAAATAGTTGTGATAGATGAAATAGAAAAAGGTGAAAGATAGGAGATCCATCCAACAAATTTTAAAATTACAAAACTAACAATATTTGATTTTAAAAGAATATTATAATATAAATCCCTACATTTTTCTTTTATTTTCTATCACCCACTTTATTTATGAAACAATTTAAAAAGTATTTTTTATATTTTAATTAAACACAAAATAATTTCAACTTTTCATAAAATTTCTGAATAATTAATCACCCCTTTTAACAATATAAAAATAACTTTTTTAAAAAGTTTAAAGAAACGGCCTTGATCTCTGCCTTCCATTGGTTTATATGAAAGCATTAAAATAAATACTAAGAAATTAAATATAAATTTTGCACTTTAGAAAAATGGTTTATGCGATTTTTTCCCAATTTGTTTCAAGAATTTTTTTATAAAAGGTTATAAAGTTTGACAATTTTTAATTAATTATTTTAAAATAGAATACAATACTCCCAGACAAAATATTTATTCACCCTTTAAAACAAGCAAACCACGTTACATCAAAATAAAAAAAAATAAGCAAACCACATTTTGTTAAAAAAAAAAAAAACAAGCAAACCACGTGGGTGTGGCATGGTAGTTGCTCACCTCGTCCCTTAACGATACGATTGAGGGTTCGATTCTCACTCATGGGAATGGAGAGCACTTCATAGTCAGCCGTTTACCTCCATCGGGAGAGCACCCGCAGTGAAAGAATTAGTCACTACCGAGGGTGGTAGATACCCAGGTTTCAAAAAAAAAAAACAATACATGCAAGAAAAAAATTTTAGGTGAGAATACAAGAAAATTTTTTTAGTGATATAAAAAAATACTGATAGCTAATTTGGATTTTCCATTTGGACTTTAATAATTGGTTCACCTGGCTACCACTTTCTGACACGTGACATTTGATAAATTAATTTTCAGGTGCTTATACATTTATTTGTCATAAAAGGTTAGGCATGAAATATATCAAACAGTAATACGTATAGTGGTTACGATATACACTAAATATTTTATAAGAAAATTATAAATAGACATACACTAAACAACAATGATTCAAAAGGTATTTCCAATAATGGTACATTAGTCAAACATGGGTAGATAACTAAAGATAGCAAATTGTGATTTGAATCTCATCCTTTGCTAAAAAGCACAACTACAACAATCCCACCAACTATTTTTTTTTATTACAAAACTTTTTCTTTATGTATTAGTATTTTGGGTGTGTATCAAGTTAACCACTCTTTTGAAAGTTGCTCACAAAATTTTATCAATTTTTTTATCGTTTGCAAATTAATTAATATAAAATGTAAAAAATGCATGAAGTCATATTATTCATAATATATGAATAAATCATATTGAGTTTGATATAAAAGCATGTGACCCTCTCTTGTTAGCTATCAAAAGTGTCAATGAGAATTGGTCCAGCCGGTAAGAATTTAATTCTCATCTTAAAAAAGTGTAGGATAAGTGCTATTAAAGCACTAAAGTGAGAGTCTCATTAATTAGTAACTTATAAGTATTCCCTTTATTATCTATTATAAGATATATTTTTAGAAAATTAAAATTTTAAAATATAAATTATTTTATAAAATCTATGCATCATTTAATATTTATCTTTCATTTTTATCTTTTTTGGGAATACTCAAAAGAGTTATAATAGAAAGAAATTGAAAGAGATACATTTAAAATGAGTTATGATTTAATGAAAGTAATTTTAAAAAGTTATGGTAAATTTTAAAAATATCAAAATTTTTAACTAATTTTCTAAATATATGTGAGATATGTAAATGTGATTTATAATAAATAACAAAGAAAATATTTTTGTAATTTTTTTAAACCGTGAGGCCAACCCTAACTTTGATAAGTATTTGAGATTCAATTCAATCAAATTTTTATTTGAAAAACAATATATATATATATATATATATGTAAAGTTGTCATCATGGGAGCTGAAAGTGATTGGCTGGCATTAACATAGTAAACAAGCTTTAATAATTACTTCTTATTTAAAACTGTTTATTATTTTACTCTGTACTAATTATTTCTAATAGTATAGAAAAAAATTGGAATTCAAGGTGAAAATTGTAACTAGCTGGAAAAAAATTGGGACTCTTTGGCCATGTACTATGTTAGATTTCCTAGAAAATTGGTCCATGTGTTTTACATTTAATTTAATAATATAAAAGTTTAAAATTCAAAAAACTTCATGTAGTTCAATAATTAGTAACAATAATAAACAAATAGAATAACCGGAAAAGACTTAATATCTCTTAAAACTTTGTTGATAAAAATGAAAAAGATCATGTTAAAAGAATTACTTTTATATGGGCCTGATAATATCATAACCTTTACAAATAATAGCATTACCAAATAGTTATATAAAAATATCATTAAATATAAAATTACTTATATATTCCCCTCATTTATTTATTAGAAGTTATGTTTAAAAAGAATTTAAGTATGCAAAATATAAGTTAATTTGCCAATATTAAATATCCATTCTATATTTATCTCTCATTAAATAATTATGGTGAAGAGAGATTAAGAAAAATATTATTAATATGAGTTATAATTTAATAAGAGAAATATTGAAATGTTATGGTAAATTTTGTAAAGTTCAAAAATTTGAACTACTTTTAATAGTTTTTCTTTATATTTGTACGACAGTTAAAAATGATTGGTAATAAGGAGTAAAGGGAGTATATAATAAAGTTAGAGAGTAATATGTTTTTATATGAGGATGGTTAAGCAACAAATATATGTTTTTGGAGTAATAACGTTAATACACGAAAGATATTATCCATATCATTAGTTTCTATGTGTGTGTATTAATATATCAATTGATTTCTAAAGGGCAAGTTATAAGTTAAAATTGAAAAAATCAATATGAATCACAAGGATTCAAAATTTTCCAAATGACAATTTTTTATAAGACTTAAATTTGTTATTTTACTTAAACCACAAGGATATGAAGCTCTTCAAGTGATAATTTTTTTTATTTATAATATCCAAACCCACACTTTACACACTTTACTTAAAAAAGAAAGAATGAATATCGAATCATTTGAATTAAATGTATTTTTTCTTTTGATTGAACTTAATTAATCAGTGAAGCCAGTAAGCAGAACCACCACTCTTTTATGTTTAAGTAACTACTCCCTCTAGTTTGAAATATAAAACATCTTTTAGAAGTAAAATTTGGCCTAAAATATAAGATATCTTGTAGGATTGTTTGATATATTAATTATTTTTTTTCATTTATGTCTCTAGTCTATAATTAATAGGTGAGAGATAAATATTATAAGAAATATGATAAATAATATAATTAATAAAAGTAAAGAATAAAAAATATTAAATTTTTTTTACAAATTTAATCATCCAATTTCTTTTCTTAAGATATATAATATAATTAAAAATATCTTATATTTAATATCAAAGAAAGTACATCTAGAATTGTTTTTAGTTTTGAGCATATTTCTACTAGCAATGAAAATAAAGTTATGACTTATGAGTAAAACAAATGCTCCCTTCGGTCTCCAATCTTACTTATAGGCAAAAATTTGAAGTAAATTTTGGTTCTCTATATAAGATATTTTAGAAGTTAATGGATGTTTTTTTCAAAGTTATCCCTCATATAAATATTCTTTGTTAACTTTTAGAAGGTTAATGAAGCATTAATATAAGAATAAATATAGAAAATTAAGTTAATTTTTCTGAAATTCAATGATATCTACTAATTTCAATTAGCCTTTGTAATTTATGTAAAATTATTTAAAATAGGATCATAAACACTGCCATCTAATTACCATCTAATGGTCAATCTGACAACATGTGACTCCCTAATATTAATAAATTCGTTTCGGCCAGGTTGTTGTACCTAATAGATCCACTTACCTAATAGATCCACTTCATCCTCACGACAATTCATAAAGTTTGCCATTATTGTGGGAGTGGATCCAGTGCACTTCCTACAGGAAGTGCACCGCATGCACTTCTTTTTAAATAATATTTTCTTTATATTTTTGCCACGCGTCATTGCTTCTTTTGTTATTTTTTTTTATTTTTTTTAATTTTGTAACACAATAACTGAACAAATTTAAATGCTTTTTTATACTAATAAATATTTTTTTGACAAAATGTTAATAGTTTAAAGACTCATTAATTATAAAATAAAATGTTGTTGGAAAAAATTTAAAATAAATTATATTTTTATAGAGCTATCTTGTATCAGTACTATTTTAGCAGATTCAAGTATTGTTAAATTTAATTGGATAGTTCGATTAATATGATTTTTTAATCTATAATATTTAAACTCTCAACTTTATTTAAAGGGAATCAAGTTTCTCTTACTTAACCCAACTATGTCAATTCTCTCTCTTATCTCAAATATAAGAAAATTTTGATAAAGCTGTATTAGTTTAAAATATAAGAAAAAAATGTATACATCTAATGTAATAAATTAGATATTTTAATAATATTCCTTATTAATTTGGAGAAATGTATAACTCTCAAATTTTTTTTATATTTAAGACTGGGGAGTACCAAAGTAGTTGGGTTAAGTGAAAAAAATTTGATTCTCCTTATAGATGAAAAAAATATTTAGTAGTAAAAATTGTGCTAGACTTTCCATCCATATAGGAAATTAAGTTATTTTCATCTAATACAACTCTTACAAATCGCTCAAGTTTAAAATATAAGAAAATTTTGAAATAATAATAACTTTTTCCAAATTAATAAAGAATATTATTGAAATATCTGATTTATTACACTAGATGTATATATTTGTTTTTTTAATATTTGAACTAATATAACTTTCTCAAAATTTTCTTTTATTTGAGACAAGATGGAATACTAATATAATTAGGTTAAATGAAATTGAGAGTTTAAATATTATAGATGAAAAGATTACATTGGGAGAGCTATCTAATTAAGTTTAATAATATTTGAATCTATTCTAGAAGTACTAATATTATATAAGTGTATAAAAGTATAACCTATTCTAGTACTACTCATTAATTTTTTCCAAATTAACGAGTGTTTAAAATATTAATATTTTGTCATATACATGAAAAAATATTTATTGATGTAAAAAAGTATCGGAATTGTTTTGCTAGTGTTATAAAAAAAAAAAACAAAAATACCAGAAGAAGCAATGACGCGTGGCAAAAAAAATAAAAAAATAATATTTGAAAAAGAAGTGCAGGCGCCTAGGAAGTGCACCGGATCCACTCCCCATTGTTGTAATGCCTGCATTGTCCTGACTTTCCTCAGTATACCATGATACTTTGTTCAAAGCAAATCTAGAACAAATCAAGCAGACAAAGTACTCTCAGAATATTTATGTGTGTGTGTGAGAGAGAGAGAGAGAGACTATTGAAATTTAAAATGACCAATGCTTTTTTAGTTTAATTGATTATTGAACTGATCATATTACAGGTACGTACAGAGCACGTTGGTTTGATTGTAGTTAAATTATGGTTGAATTAGTTAGCATTTTGATCAAGTAATACTGTTAATTTTATATTAAGATATATGTATTTTTTTTTATAATATTATCCGATATTCTGGGATATCTTAAATTTATTACCGACTTCAAACTAATTCGGACCACATTCTGTAAAACCTTACGATGGCAGGTATCATAGGTTCATTATATTAAGATATTTTATGAATAATAAAAAAGTAATAAAATAGTCCTAATTAGTCCAAGTGGATAATTAATTCTGTAAGAGTTTTGAACATGTTCAAATACCAATTTATTAATTTTCCTGTCTGATTGAACAAATTCAGCTCAATTTGGACAAATGGAATCATATTTTGGAAATTTTAGCCAAACGTGGGATTCAAGTTATTTTGACCATAAAAGTATTTTTGAAGTAGAGAGATTAGATAAATATCATAAATATTTTGTGGATGGAGCAAGTGAGAAGACCAAGTAAAGTGATTAAATGAAATGAAGAAAGAAAAATCACAATCACAAGTAAGAAACAAAAGAGGAAGAATATGATGAACTTTAAAGATGGGGTTTAAGTCAACATTTGAGAAGATGTATGGTTGTGACTAAATCCACTGATCCATTTTCAGAGAGAATAAGCTTCCATTGAGAAGATGGACCCATTTATGCCCCATGACATTAAATAATTTCCACAGTTTCTTGTCAAATTGTCAATGATCAATGTCTACATACACATGACTTTCACACTGAAATGATATTTTTTGACAATCCATTTAGAAAAAAAATTATTAATAATAAGATAAAATTTATAAACTATGCCACTCATTCTTAAGGTTTAGTTAAAAATATGTTACTGTTACCAATGGAAGGTTAGAATTTATACTGAGTGGAAAAGACTGAGTATATCAAATATACAAAGTGCAAATCATCTCAAATTTCATATAATATACCAGATCTACCATGTTTATTTAAAAAATATATATATGTATATATGTTGTTTTGCTATGTCATGATTAAGATTAAATTTAATCACAAAATTATGAGACTCCCATTCTTCCTATCTTTTTGTGTATATATGTCATTTTCATTGTTTCCACCATGACCACTGCTTTTGAGGGTTCATAAATATCTAATGTTCTCCAAGTCAATGAACCTTCATCCCTATCTCTACTTCCCCTTTCCCATTTTGGTGTCCCACCACTAAAAGCTAAGGTGTAGTTTAATTCTCATTTTCATGATGAGAAAATCAGTTGGTTTGATTTGATTTTTAGTTTGTTTCCATTTGAACTAAATCAAACATTTCCAAACCATACTCCTCACAGTTTTACTATGAGAATTATTTTAATAATAACTCAAATCAAACCAAATCGAATTTACCTTGAACTAGATAGGTCTAAAGTTTTGTCAAACTAATTGATTTGATTTGGTTTGATTTTTACTCAAAACCAAACAAAACTGAATCTTTGAACACTTTTAACTTTTAGGAAATGTAGAAAGGAGAATTTCATCATGGTGGCTTAGGATGAAAATCATAATCAAAATGATGAAAATAATCCAGTTTTCCATATTTTCAGAGAAAAATGCCTCTCATCCATCATTATCATGGAGATGCCACTATCTTCATCCATTCACCATAATATGAGGCTCACACTCATGTTCATTAGCTCTAGATTTTGAATCAAAGTGGAAGTAGAAGTGAAAAATAAATAATAAAAGTAGATTTCAAAGGTATGTTTAGTATGTAAATGAAACTTTTGTATAATTTTTATTTGATATGTTTTTTATATTATCAAAAATCCAAAAATACCCTTTTAAAAAAAAATCACTCTTCAACCACCAGAAAACCAAACTAGACCCCGATGATAGCAAGACTAAGCACCACCACTTTATAACAATAATGTCAAGCCCGGAGACCAGCATGACAACCCATAATGTCCTTACTATAAAAATTTTGTTGACCAGTATATCCTTAGTAAAAATAAAAACCAAGAAAATGAAAATACCAATCAATGGTCAATGGCGTCAAACCCAGAAACCACCATGACCATCGTGGACCACCACAAAAGCCCACCCTCGCCCGTTTACAAAAATTGCAACCTAGAAAGATGAAGAAACTGCTACCTAGAACTACAATAATAGAAGAAATTGCATCACCCATTTACAAAAAAAAAAATTGAAGAAAAATGACACATTTGTAGAGATTGATCTTCCTTGCCATTGCAGATCCAGGGTCATCACACGATCTTCCTCACCAAAAAGTAAAGAGTGAGAATTGTGGAATCCTATATCATGACTAAAGCTGACAATTCAGGTTAGCCTGACCCATATGGGCCAACCTGTCATGGGTCAGGCCCAAAAAGCCCATTGCTAGAATGAGTCTTATTTTTCTAGGCTTGGCCCATATCATGACTAGAGCTAGCAATTTGAGCCGAGTTGGCTCATACAAGCTAGTTTGTCATGCGTTGAGTCTAGTATAGGCCGAGCCCAAAAGGCCAGTTGTCAAAATGGGCCTTGTTTTTCTAGGCCTAATTGTAGGCCAGCAATTTTTTTTTCCCTTAAAAATACCAAAATTTAAATACCTAATGTAACCTTAATAAAACAATACAAACTATTTTTTCACATACATAATTCTTTAAATTAATACAACTAAAACCATAACCAAATTAAATACTAACCATCATCATTCATCATTAGTTATCACCACCAAAACTAAGATAAAGTTTTCTACAATTTATTCAAGTCTTTACCACTTTATGAACTTTGAAAGAAACAAAATTTTTATATAAGCATTTACGAATTTTTTTAAAAAAATTATAGTACTATCATTTTGAAGAAATATAACCGACTCCATTATAATTTTTTTAACTTAGTTTTACCAATTATTTTAAAATTATTCTATAAGGTCATACAATTTTTTCTTAGAAGAAATATATTTTTTGAAAAAGCATATGACTTTAGGAGGGAGAGATTTTTTCCCATTTTTTTCTTTGAGAAAAAGGGGCCAAATGGGTTGACTCATGGCTCGCACAAAACAACCTGTTTTTCCTTCAGGCTTTGTGAACTGGGCCTAAAGAGCCCATTTTCAATATGGGCTCAAAATTTTCAACAACCCATTGATTTTTTTCAAGCTAAACGGGTTAACTTATCAAATTTGGCCTGTATTGCCAACTCTAATAGTAACCAACAATGAAATCTCCTCGAAAGTTAAGATAAAGACAAGTTACATCAAATGTAACTAGTGAGCACTATCATTTTGAGCAATAGTGGTTCAATCTTCCAAAAATGGGTTACCATAAGTTTGATATGGCATTAGGTTTGATCTTTATTGCAAGGATAAGAAATTGTGAAAGGGGCAAAAATGTCAATAAATTAAATGAGTAGGGGGCATAATAATGTCAAGGATGCACTTCCATGGAACTCCAACAAGTTTATTAGTTCTAGGTATGGAAACCACTTCTACCTAGAGCTTAACACAACCTGCCCAATTAGGATGAACTGACACGTTCCAAACCTACACAATATGTAAAAAATAGGCCATTCTAGGTTGTGGGTTGAGCCAATAGGTTCTATCAGCCTAGACCGGCCCGTATTGTCACAATAATACAATAACATCAGTCTTATCTCACTAAATGAGATTGGTTACATAAATCATATGATGTCATTAGACTCTATAAAAAATATCTCTTCAAATAAATTATAATCAAGAAATCTCATCTTATAATCTCTCTTAGTGTCCTTTTTAGTCTCCTCTATATCTTTTTTTTAGGGTTAAAAGCTATCTAATCAACTTTTCTCACTGACTCCTCTAGTCTTCTTCTTCTTTGTATATGTCTAAACCACATTAATGATTTTTTACCATTTTCTTTTGAATGGATGCTACTCCAACTTTTTCTTGTATGCAGTTATTTCTTATCTTATACATTCTAATATGGCTCCACATTTACCTTAATATTCTCATTTCTACTACTCTTATTTTTTGCTCATGTTGATCTTTCAAAGCTCAATATTTACTACCATATAGTATCGTTAGTCTTATAACAGTTTGATAAAATTTTCTTTTAGGCTTGGTAGACACCTTACGATCACAAATAATTCTTTAAACTTTTTTTCCACTTTAACCATCCAGCTTTGCATTTCATGCATAATATCTTCATCAATTTCACTGTCACTCTTTAAAATCGAATCCAAATATCTGAATTTTAACACTTGTGGTATATTTTGTTCTCTAATTTTTTCCTCTGAATCATTTCTAACTTGTATCTTGCTAAATTTTCTATACATATATTCAGTTTTATTCCTACTCAAGTGAAAACCTTTTGATTCAAAAGTATGTCTTCATAACTCAAATTTAAAGTTGACATTTTCTCTCGAGTCCTTAATTAAAACTATATTTTGTGCGAAGAGCATGCGCTTAGGGATTTCCTCTTATATATATTCAGTCAATACATTCAAAATCATATCTAATAAGTATAGACTCAAGAATGATCATTGATATAAACATATCCTTATAGGAAAGTTTTTTGTTTCACCTCCAGGACTTCTTCCACTTATTGTTATCACATTATACATATCATTTATGGTTCGAATATAAGTTTTGTTACAATAATATAAAGAAAAACTATTAAAAGCTTTCAAAGTTTGAGTCACGATGGTGTTAAAGCTTTTAATTTGGAATTTTCTCTTAGCTCTATCGACTTTTCACTCCCCTGCAGCACATCTTGTTCTTCACTCTCAACGATGGCATCTTCCAATTCCCACAAGTGCATATCCTTTTTCTCCATAACAACATCTCCATTGCTTTCCTTGCCTTTGCTTCCATCAACAGTGACATCTTCTATGTTCCTCACCATCTTCTACTTGCCCAAACATCGTTGTCTCTCCCACCTCCATCTTCTTCCTCCTCCTTTGCTACTGCCATCGATGGTAGAAACTCTTCCTCCTCCATCATATGATTTATAGATCTATCAATAGAAACTTTTCCTTATGATTATTTTGATCTATATTTTGATTTTGCATTTTGATTTATTGGGTATTTGATCTATATTTTGATTAATGTTTCTCATCTCCCATACTCATATCTCATATCCATTGCCATTTATTCTTCACTAGATCTTCATCTGAGTCTCCTTTTTTTTTCTTTTTTTGCAGTAAACTTGGTAGACTCAATGACCAAACCCATGCAAACCCCGTCATACCCGGTTTATTTCTAGGTTGATCCTTGGGTTGGGGCAAACCTGACCCTAGACCAACCCAGGTTCGCCCCTACTTCTAGGTCGATCCTTGGGTTGGGGCAAATCTGCCCCTAGACCAACCCAGGTTCGCCCCTACTTCCATTTGTTTTGATGGAAGTGGAATCAATGTTGAACCCATTTCCAATGCATCAAACAAGTAAAAATTAGAATTCCACTCCCACTTCCAAGCTTTCAATTCTAGCATACCAAGGAGAGCATTAGTGTATGTAAATGGTAAACTTCTTCTAAGTAGATTAGTTCAATACATAACAATTGAAAAAATTGAACATTCAACCACTTATGCGAGGGACAAGAGCTTCTTAAGCATGCAAACTATATCAAACATGCAACTAATCTTATCATGTTAACTTCTCTCTGTTGTAACATATATAGCCTATATTATGATTAGATTTTTAATTTTTGTAGGTTCATATATTATTAATTTTTATTTCAATAATTTCGAGTCATGACATGTCACTTATTTGTTTTAATTATTTAAAAATTACTATTTAAAATATTAAAATGAGATTTTAAAATTTCAAGTAACAACTTGAATTAATATGTAATTTTTTAAGTATACAAATATCTGTTCGTTCAAAAATTAATTAACCAATTTAGACAGAGAGAGAACTTTATGATATTGACCTGACATGAACTGATGATCGTCGAGAATAACACGTTATAATAAAGATATATGCAGGTAATAAAGCATGGCTTAACTATAATATTTTGAAATTTAAAAATTTTTAATTAACAGTAATATTCATTCATTTTGTAATAAATATTTCTGTTTGAATTACCTTTTTGTAAAAGGTTTATTAGAAAAATTACAATTTATAAAAATGAAATTTAAATAAAAATAAAAAAATTTACCACAAATATGTTTAGATAAAAAAAAAAAAGATAAAAATTATGGTTTAGTATATTAAAAAGTAAATCAAACAAGTCTTTGTCATCGTAGACCCAGAGTATTTCTTGAGGTGGGGACTAATCTCTCATTCATTCAAGGTTATTGAAGGTAAAACATAGATATTTTTCAACTAAGTTTTCTTTGTATACAAAAATTAAGAATTAAATCTTCAACTACTGTTTAGGGGACAAAAAAAGTATGCCATTTATATCAATCTAAGTATCTATTTAGTTTATATTTTTACAAACAAAATCATGATTTTTAACTATTATTTTTTTTTTTATTCAAATAGGTTTATAATAAATTTATCTAATTTTATCAAAATTTCATTTTTATAAATTGTACTTATTTTAAAAAGGTTTTTACAAAAAATAAATCTAAACAGGTAAATATTTTGAATAACCAAAAAGATACTTTTTAGTCGTTTAACCGACAGTAGGATTCAATTTAGTTCTTTAAATTTATTATGTCCCTATTTAATCCATTAACCAACCGACCAAGATGACATGTTAAAATATAGTCAAAATTTTTCTTATCTCTAACACCACCGTCGAATGATTTAGCTGATATAACATCTTGAAAATGCCCATACGTTTATTGGAAAGCCAACTCAACTATTCATTTCCAACTCATCTATTCATCTCACCTCTTCCCATCCCCCACTTCCGCCGGTCTTCTTGTTGCTGCTGGACCCACAGCACAGCACGAGAATTGGAAAATTGTGTTTCGGGATAAATAATACATATTTGGTTTTTTATACCAAATTAATTTTTTCTGAAAAAAAATCAATTTTAGATTCAAAAATTCGATCCTTACAAAAAAAAAATCATCTTTGATTCCAAAAACCAAATATATTTAGTATACTCCAGTTAGATTTGTTATATATAACAGAGAAACATTAAAATTCAAAAACATTAAAATCTGATGAGGGAAATTAATCCTTTTTTCATATGTATTTCATGTGTAAAGTTGGGATAATTGAATTTTTTTTCTTTTGGTGGGTTTGGCAAATGATGGTTTGTACCTGTATAAATGAGGCAATTATCACCATTGATTGCAGGAATAATGAAATATTAAATTTATACAAGATATGGCTTATGTAAGTTGGCGTAAGAGTTGATTATGTAACCTTCGAGTTATGGGTTTGGTTCCATTTTATATCACTAAAATCTAGTTTGGTAGCAAGTGATTGTAGGGAGATCCCCATTCCTAGTAAGTTGCGGATTTGGTTTTATCGGTACTCACTGGTGGCCTAGTGATAATCGGAGGTGTTGGACGAATTCCTAGCTATTAAAATTTTGAGCCTTGTCATAAAAAAAATTATATATATATATATATATAAAGAAGATTTGAAGTTTCATCCACGGAAATAGGGGTGATCATGGGCCGGGTCGGGCTGGATTTGACCCCAGCCCGATGCCCGGCCCGAAATATTTCGAGCTAGTATCGAGCCAAGTACCGGGCTAGCCCAATACTATATATCTTTTTTTTTAATTAAAAAATAAAAAAATTTATTTAATAATAAAAAATACATTTATTTATACTTAAAAATAGATTTTCTTAAAAAATAATCTTAGAAAAAAATAAAATTGTTCAAAATTTATGAATATTTAACCATTAAATATTATTTTTACATAAATATTAAGTTAAAAAATTAATTCAAAATTTCAAAAAAAATTTGAAACATTAAAATCTTAAAAAGTTTTCATAATATTTACATAGTAAATGTATTATATTAGATACATAAAGAAAAAAAAAATTCTACAAAAATTAATTAAGATATATAAAAAATTAGAAAAAAAATTTAAAAAAAAAAATATATATATATAGATCGGGCCGGGCTAGGGTTAGAGTGCTTGGCCCTAACCCTAGCCCAGCCCGATTGGCCCGAAGTGGTCGGGCCGGACCGGGTCAACCGGGCCTCGGACAGAAATATTCAGCCCTACACGGAAACATGACGCTCCACAAAAGATTACTTTCTCTCGTAGTGGGTGCAGTAGCAACGACAAGACCAGCAGAAATGAGGGGATGGTAGGAGTAAGATGAATCAGTGATTTAGAAATTGATGAGGTGGCTTTAAAATATACACATCAGCATTTTCATAAGATTGTATATGCATTTTCCGTTAAAAACTAGAAAAGTTATGACGATATTTTAAAAGTTAAGGGATTAGAGAGGAATATAGTAGGGTTAAAAAAACTAAATTGAAATTACCTACTACAAAATTAAAGAAAAAGTCTTTTGCCTTCTATGTATATTATTATATTATTGTGATTTGTCAGGCAGCTAAAGAGATTCGATAAGATTGAGGAAGAAGCTGATAAAGCCAAAAACATATACAATGTTAATTTATCATTCTGATTGGTGTTGTCAATGCCTCCGTAATAACTTGTTTGAAGAAACTATAGCATCACATGCATCATCTAATCTAAAGCACCCCAAATCTATAACATCTATATTTATAATCACTTTAAATTATTGCCCTAATGCTTCCAATTCCAAGTAAATGGCATTAAAGGGGTTTAAAACCAAACAAAACCCGATTGAATCAAATCAAACCAAAATGGACTAAAACAAACCAAACAAAAAGATCATAAATAAAGTTTGGTCTGGTTTTCATAATGTTAAAACTGATTGATTTGATTTTCAATTTGCTTCTATTTAAGCTAAACCAAGCCATTCTCAACTAGCTTAACCCCTCCTTCTCATACCTCCAATATTTAGCCCAAGCCAATATATTTCTAATATGAGGTCCGAACTCAAATTTATTAGCTTCTCTAATAATATATAAGTTTTTTTTATTTTTTGTAAACATTATATAAGTTGAAATTATTTTTAAAGTTTGAGTAAAATATATTGAAATTTCAATATATTTTTCTTGACAAATTTAAATAAATATTTGTTTACTTAAAGGAATCAATACTTTTAAAATTTATTATTTAATTAATTTGTAGGTACGTATAAATTTGAAATTATATAAACATTAATTCTTCTTTTAAAAAAGTTAATATATATTTACTATATATATTGATGTGATGTGGTTGATAACAATGACAATTACATATTAGTTGTTTGGCTATACAAATAGTTTTTGAAAATGATTATTATATTTTGGTCTTGCTTTCAAAGTTATGAGCAAAAGGTGTGTACGTAGAGTAGAAGCTAACTTTTCTTATTTAATCCAAAATTTAAACAACCCCAAAACATGACTTTTTGGTTTGGTTTGCATAAAATTATTTTAATTATAGTGTGTGTTGGAATCAATATAGGTTTTTAATTAATTTGCATATATGTAATTAGTGAGCAAGTGGATAAAGTTTAACGTTACGTTAGATTTACCTTGTTGAATGAATAATATTTACTTTGGAGTTTAGTACGTAAGAAGGTACATAGATGATGCTTATTCATCCACCAAACCCTTAAAAACAAATTTTTAGATTCTTGATTATAATTATATCACGTATTAACGTTTCCAAATGATTTGAAGCCGGTGTCAGTGATTTATTCTCCACCATGCATGTTACCTAATCAAATTAATTAATTAATTAAAAGATGATTAAAAATTAACGTGCGTCATAGGTTATCTTACAAACTTTCGTACAACGTTGGTGTATTGATGTCACTATATCACCAGAGATTTATCGTAAAAGCCCCTTATTTTATGTTGAATGAACCAAAAAATTGTAATTATTTTCAAGAGTTAAAATGACTGATTTTCAAAAGGTTCCTATTACATAAAAAATTATATTAAAATTCGAGAACAGTTTTTAATTTAAAAACAAATGTGGTACAATTTTTTAGTAGTTAAATTTAATTGATATAAAAATATTATTTTGAAAATTTTTCAATATAAATTTCGTAGCATCTTTAAATATTATTTTTCTAATTTATTTGGCATGCATGTGGCCTCAATTTATTCTTTAGATAGGATATTGAATCCATTGGAGTTTGAATCAATTTGTCAGGATGCATTCAGATTTTGTTCTTTTGGAATAAAACAAGTCCAATGTAGGTATTTGTAAATTGTCTATCAATAATGTTTTTATGTCGGTAGTGAAATTTAAACACACATCTTTATGAGATATAAATTATATTCTTATCAACTATACTAAGCTTTATTGACATTCAAAATATCGCCTAATGACAATTTAAATGAAATAACTCAGAAATAATTATTAGTACATATAAAAAAAAAGGTTTATTGAAAATTGAAGTTAAAATTTGAGATGTTTGATAATGTAATATTATCACTTAAACAAGTTTGGGATGAAATAAACTATCCATTTGTCAAATGGGTTAAAGGAAAAAATATGTCCAAACTTATCTATTTTAAATAATGATGGCATCATGTTGGCCAAGAAAATAATGATGGTATCAAGGCCTAATTATTCATTATTAATGCTCGGCACAAAGTTGCATTATTTTGAAATTATAATTCAAATTTGATCAATAAAGTATCCAATTTTTCAGAATCACAAATCAAATTCAAGATTCTGTCTTTAGCATAATAAATGTACTCACTTTGAATTTGAAGTAAACAACTGCCCCAGTATTCAATTTTTCAGACTCACAAATCAAATTCAAGATTCTTTCTTAGCATAATAAATGTATTCACTTTGAATTTGAAGTAAACAACTGGCCCAGTTATTCCTTTGAAGAGTCGGTATAATTTAAGGGCGTGGATTAAGTTAAATATTTTTTAAACGCAAATTAATATAAATAATAATAAATAATAGTTACCTTTGTTTTACTTTTCAATATCAAAATTATCTGAGAGATGATAATATGTGTGAGTGTGTGTATTCAGAAATATTATGTTTTGTTTTAAATTTATCTTGAAAAAATTATTAAAATAAGAATATCAGTCTAATTAAATTATCATACTATAAATTATTTTATTTTGAAGTTTTACTCCTTTAATTTTTTGAGGTAAATTAATGACAATCGTATAAGAGAATAATGACATGTAAAGATTTTTAAGATAAAATTTTCTTTGAAAAATCAAAGTTATTACTTCCACATTTCGAAGTTATCAATAATTTTTTGTTAAAGTCACGATTTGATCTTATGGACATTATAAAATTACGTTGAACTTTACCAAAATAAATTACGTTGAATTTATTATTTTAAAAAGTACGAATGATAACTTTGAGAAGTGGTAGTGGTTTAACAACAACAACAACAACAACAATTTTAGAAAAAGTTTGATCCTTCCACAGAATTTGATAATTATTAAGGTCTTTAAATGCTAAGGCTTACTCCATTTATTCTGTATATTTTTTAAGAATTAAGATTTCAAAATATAAGTCATTTTATGAAATTTATGAGGTATTTAATATTTGTTTTCCATTTTTACTCATTTTGAGAATATTTAAAAGAGTTATGGTGAAGAGAGATTAAGAAAGATACAATTAAGATAAGTTATAATTTAATAAGGGTAATTTTGAAACATTATGTTAATTTTTGAAAATATCAAGACTGTCAACTAATTTTCTAGGCATATATGAGGTAAGTAAATATGACTTATAATAGGGAACATGAGGAGTATATGGGTTTCTCAGTATCATCTTCTTCATTCTTACTTTCTTCTGTGGATCAACATTTTTAACTTTCATTACATAAACCTTATCAAAGATATCATAACCAATAGGCATAATATAATATTCAAAATAGTCAAATAATAATTAAATAAATTTTCATAATTTTAATTTACAGGATTCCAACTTTTATAATTTTTTGTTGAATGATCTTGAAAATTTTAATTATTTTCAAGAGTTAAAATTCTAAATTTAAAAAACTCTATTATTTCATTAAAAAATTACAATAATCTTATTAAGATTTAAGAATATTTTTAAAAATTTGAAAGTAAATCTGGTACAGTTTATTAATTCATTAATAAATTTAATCTTTTATCAAAATTAGGATTTTGAAAAAAAAATTTGACCAAGGATTTTGAAAATTTTTTAAATATGCATGTTGTTGAGTCTTTAAATATATATTTCTTCTAATTTATTTGACATGCATGGCGCCTCCCTTGAATCGACTAAGGTAAGTAATGAAATTGTCAAGATGTATTCAAACTGATCTGTCACAAACATCACCAGATGATAATATATAAAAATGAAATAACTCGGAAATAATTATTCACACATATAAAAGTTAGGGTTTGTTGAAAATTGAAGTTGAAATTTGATATATGTGATGTGTCACTTAAGCAAGTTTTGGGACGAACTATCCATTTGTTAGTTAGGTTAAGAAAAAATTTGTCCAAACAGATTTATTTTTAAATAATGATGGTGTCAAGGCCTAATTATTTATTATTAATTCTCGGCAGATCGATCTATTGAAATTATATTTTAATTTTGATTAATTACTCGGTTATTCAAAATTATATTCACCTTGAGTTTGAAGTAAATAACTGCCCCAGTTGTTCCTTTGAATAGAGTCCCTTAATAATTTAAGGGCCCGGAATGGCGTTTCAGTTAAATATTATTTTATTAACAAGTTAATATAAACAATGATAAATAATAGTTAAATTTTATATTTTGTTTTAAAATAACTAAAATAAAAATATTAATCTAATTAGATTATTTTGAAGTTTTACTCCTTAATCCTTATATATACACACATATATATTAGGAAAATGACAAGCAAAAACCCATATAAGAGAATAATGACATTTCAAGATGTTTAATTATGATAAAATTTAACTAAGAATAATTACTAATGAAATAATGAATGGCCATAAAGTGTGAATTTAAAACAAAACCCAGCAATTAATTAATTTCATAATCCTAATTTAATCTCTCTACATAATTATAATTACACACGACCCTTGACTAAGCAGTTGCTTTCAATGTCAATTTTTGGATTCCAAATTCTGCCCCCACGAAGCTTCTAGCTTAGCTTCAACAAGATATTGACTGTCTCTGCTTCTTAAGGCCATGTTTGTCTGTCCAATAAGAAATTCATAAGAATTACAAATTTTTATTTTTATCATATTTATTTTTATTATTATTTTCTATTTTTATCCTCTTTTATTCGCTTCAATCAACCATTATCTTAGTTATTTTTTAACTTATCGGGTTCATATCTTCATGATATATTATTATCTTCTTAATTAGTTGTCTCTTAAATGGCGTATTAGTTGGATTAAAATTACAAATATACTACTATTATATACAGAGACATTGATTGTTGATTAATCAATATATCAATATATTAATATAATAGTAAATCTGACATTATTATGACCTTTGAGAATAAAATGTAATATTTTTTACGGTTATATATTAAAATGAAATTGACTCTAGTTAGTATGCCCTCGTTCTTATTCGTAATACATTGTTGATTTCCATAAGAAATGTCTAGTAAAATTCAATATTTTGAATAAGAGATAAGAAATATTCTATGGAATTATCTTATTGTGCTTTCTAGAATGTGACATTTTCAATATGTGAAGATCCGTCATTTTTTTCTGTGACAAAAATCTGTCATTTTTTTTATTTCAATTTAAAGCCAAGTAGCAATCCTGTGCACGTATTTGCCTGAAAATCGCATAAAATTTGGCAGAAAGATTTATTTTTTTCCAAACAATTAACACAAAGTCTGAACCAATGGATGCCTAATTAAGTAGTAAGGGACTTGACCAGTATTTTAATTTATTTTTTTATTTCACGGAGTCGAGGTTTCGATTCTTGAGGGGTGCAACAGCATTAAAAAAAATTAAGGTCTCAAAGAGGTTTTTCTATCGGTACCTGTCTGCAATTGTAAGGTCCTATAGAATGAGATTTGAATTAATTTGGAACAGACAATGAACCTAGGATACCCCGGATACTGGGTGATATTATAAAAAAAATTAACACAAAGTCTGAAAAAATCAATTTGCAAAATAAAATAAATTAATAACAAAATTTTATCTTTATATATATATATTAATTTTGATTAAAATAGTACTGCAACCAAAAGTAATGGATTTTTTTTTTGAGAGAAACGAAACAAATTTGAAGCTAAATTTTGAACAAGTCAAGGTGAATTTCTTCGACATGAAGAAACAGAATATTTAATTTGGAAATTCTCGACACCAATCAATGTCAACATATTAATTGTTGACCACTAAAATTCACCCAATCTATATAATTAATATTAATATACCTAGTTAGTCATATTTCCATGCAAGTTCAATTTCTAGTCCATTTTGGTGTTTACCTCTTAAATTATGGAAAGGCAAATTCGTTGACCCAAAAAAGGAAAACAATTAAAGTTGGCAAAAAAAGAAAATAGTTTAAAAAATTAAAAATAAGTTTTGGGGAGAAGTTTATTTAAACTATTTTTTATGTGTAATTATCGTTGAAGCTTTGATTTAGGCATACTTCACAAATTAAATAAAAATTCTGCAGGAATTTTTCCTTTTTTTATATATATAATTCATCATAGTTCATTATTATTACTTAATTATTTTTTCTTTGAAAAAGTTGCAGAAAAAAGCCTGTTACCTTTCTAACTACTTAATAATTATAATCTTAGAGTATTAATTAACTTCTTTTTCAAGAAAATATTTTATTACGTTTTAAATTAATATACTAAAATAATAAAAGATGTTTAATTATACTAGTTCGGATCCTCTTCCATAAGAGAGGTTTTGCAAGAAAAAGATAAAAATAGAGAGGTGAAACTTACACTTTATCTTTTTGATTTTTTTTAGTACAATTATATCCGATATTATTCAGTCATATTCATCTTTTTCTTGTGTGAGTTTTAGAAAATAGATACAGTTTTGCAGTTGGAAAGAAAGTGAAACAATAGAATATGACTATATATGAGCTCCAACTGTTATAATTATCCTCTTCATTTTTTTTTCTCTTTTCCCTAGTCAAATGCATAACATGCAATCAGTTTTGTGACATCGGATAATGAATTCAGACACATGTAGGATTTACCTATCTCTTTCTATTTCTCTCTTGTGAGACATCTGTGTGAGATAATCTAGATTAATAATAATAAAAATAAAAATAATCATCCTCATCATCATAATGATTCATAATGTACCTTCACTAGATAAGTCATTCATGGAACTGTAATATGGAATTATAAATTCAATTGACGCCTCGAATTCTAAGCCACGTTCAATTTTATATATATAAAGACAATTCTATTCAACAGAATAATGATGGGTTTTACTCTTGGTGTATGTGTGTGTATATATATATATATATTTTAATGTTGTTAGATCTGGACCGGACATTGAATCGGACATGTCACTGGTTTAAGGTTTAATGGTTCGACCGAGGTCAAACCGGGGTCGGACCGGTAGTGATTAAAATAATATATTTAAAATAAATAATATAAATTTAAACAAATTTTATAACTTAATTAAAGTCTCAAACTAAATAATATTGAATTATCAATTTATTATTTATCACAAATAAATTATTATTGAGTTTCATAACTCAATATTTTAATTTAAATAAATTAATATTAATCTATAATCATATTTTGAGTTCAAAATAGTAAGTTAATAATTTATTATTTATTTTTTATTAAGTAAATATATAATTGTTAATAGTTATATATCATAATAATGCTTATATAATATTATAATATATAAAAAACATATTTTATACTAAAAATAATGTTATCTTATCTTAAAAATTAAAAAGAATTTTTAAAAAAAATTTGAAAAAAAAATACTTCAAAACCGGTTCCGGTTCAGGACCGGTTCTACCGGTTCAAGGCCGGTTTCACCGGTTCTGAACAGTGCCGGTCTTGGACTACAACCGGACCGGACCCGGTACTGGTTCCCGGCTCGATCGGTCGAACCGGCCGGTTTGGTCCGATTTTAATAACCTTGATATATTTTAATCTTACTGTAAGTGGTTGTTGAACATTTCAACAACCTAGTACTCCATCCTGTTGCCGATATAAGCCACCTTATAAAAAGATTTTATGATATCAAATTATTATTAATTATTGTCCATTCAAGTCATAAATATAGGAATTTAGTCTTGATCCTAAATATAGAATTTTTTTCCAAACTAGGAAATAGTATTTATCATGCATTATTAAAAATTTCTCTATTCAATAAGGTGGTAATGAGAGAGATATGGACAAGGTAATTTTGAAAAAAATGTTATGATTTTCTTTTTAAAAAAACTGTAGTTAAATAATTTTAACTTATCACATTTAGTTAAAAGAGTAGTTTTATGTTAAGGATAGAATGAAGTAATAATTAATCATTATTATGATAATGTTGGCTATAAAGGCTAAAGGAAGAGGCTTCCTTCTTGCTTTTGCTATTATGTGAAATGTGAGTCTTGGTTTTGAAGAGGACAAAAGGGTATCGTCAACCTTGGCGAGCCACTTAGCCGTCGTCTCTTTGGACCAATGCTGAATCATGCCGTTTTATATAACACACAATGATGTGAAAGAAAAGATCAATTTACATATTCTATATTTTTTAAAAAAAAGAAAAAAAAGCTTGTGTCAAACTATAACTTGGCAATTTGTTTTTGGGGCCATAAATAATAACGTGTTCACAATTATGAGAAGGATGTGGGGTTGCATTTTGAACAATTTTCTTGTGCGTGGACAAACAGGTATTTGCATATAAAAAACATGTGGTCCATGGCCATCCCTTTTTAGACCTACATCTTGCATATTAGTCTTTTTTTAAAAAAGAAATTGTGGAACAAGTAATTAATTACCATATTTTAACATGGCATCTTGATTAAATTATGAAATTCCACTCTTAAATTACTTTTTAGATAATATTAACTAGTATTTGAAGCCATATTTAACCCTAAATAATTTAGATAAAATTATATTAGATCGTAATTTCTCATCATGATAATTATATATATACAATATTTAAACTCGAAACCTTAAATAGGAGAATAAGTGTAAGATCACTTAAATTATATCACTTTTTTGTTTTAACGCTTAAATTGTATCAATGAATTGTTCTTCAAAATTACTTCAACCTAAGCATGAAAATTTAACCGGTTTCAATTTCAATGAGAGAGACCTCCATGAAAATACCAAATCTCTATTGTGTTTCTTCTCTACGCTGAAAAGAATTTAATATCTGATGAATATTCAAACTCTTCGTTATTTTTGTTTTCCTCTTCTGTTACTTGGTTTGATTTAACGTATTTCCCAAGCGAAAAGTTTCATCTTAGGCTTCCCTAAATTGAGCAGACACGGCAAAATTCTTTCGTACTTTGAAAAGTATAATTCTCATGGACAAAAAGAAAATGGGTGGAAAAAAAAAACAATCAACTTTCGTTTTTTTAAAACAATGAAAGGTCCAAATTATAGCTACGATTTCCCATGTGCAGTAAAAGTACACATAAAAGTTACCATTTCTTTTTTGTACACAGTTAACTTAGATAGGATAAGTTTTTTCTTTTCCCTCAATACTCTGATGAGAATTAGTATTTGTTATTAACGGGATATTTCTAGTCTAGGAAAAAAAAATCCAACCAAAGATCCGAAATTAACAAAACTGAAATTTAAAATTTAAAAAAGATCAAAATTATTATTGATGTACTTTTAAAGTTATTATTATTTTTTAAAAGTTATTATCAATATTTTTAAAATATAACTTTAAATTATAAAATTATAATGAAATATAACTTAAAGAATTTGAGTAAAAGATTTAAAAGATGTATTGGCAAAAAAATTTAAAAGGTAGTGATTTTGATCATTTCAAAGCATTTAATTTAAAGATCATATAATATTGTGTTTATTAAATTTAAATCCTTAAATATTTTTTCCAAAATTATTGGCTGAAAGTAAGTACATACAAAAGCATGAAAATATGCCTTTTTTTTCCCATTGATTGAAATATTCATATAACGCACATATTTTGGTCAAATTTTGAAGTTGATTTCATAAATTAAATAAATCATATTATGCAACATTTTCATAAGGTTTATTAAAGTACTTTTCATATTTATTTTGTTTTAAAATTTACACTACAGTTTCCTAACATTGTCGCATTTATTGAAGAAATAATTTTAATTTATTTTTTCCAAAAATAAATTTTTAATACAATGAAAATATAGTTTTAATGTAAAATTAATTAATAATTATTTAACATTTCACATTCACTTTTTTGTTGCATAATAAGGTTTGATCCGCTTGGCAAAATAAAAAAAAAAATCTTTAATCATGATTCATACCCACCTTTCTGCCCATCTCAATTCCCATCCACTTTAGAAATACTAAAATATTAAGTACCATTACTATTTATATTTTAACAAGTAATTTTCTTTTGCCTCAAATCTAAATCCAAAGTAATTATAATTTAAAATTTATTAGACACTACAATATTCATATATTATGAATATTACAGCATATTCAAATTCGGTATAATGCGTAGATTATGTGTCTGGCTCTATAAATATGACATATAACATGGTAAATTTGTCGTACATTTATTATTGACCTTTTAGTTTTGTAAAAACTTTGTCAACTGTTTTTTTTTTTTAACTTTTTGGTGTATTTACGGCTTTACGCTGATCTAGTTTCCAAATTATTATTTTATCCTTTTTTTTTTCTGGGTTCGATCCTGTGATACTGATATTCTAGACGGCCCATAAGAAGTCATAGAAGAAAAAGTAGTCAAAAATAATAATTAGAAAAAATGATTTGTGGCATTATGCATCTTCGTAATAACCACCAGCCAACCTCCCTGTTTCCACCGTGGAAAAATAAAAGCCTGTGGACCCCACCCAAACCCTAAATCCCCCCTTTTTCCATCCCTCCAAACACTGCCCTCCAAACCCGACGGCCCTGTCCTCCACTTCCTCCCCTCTTTCGCTCCTATTTTCATTTTCCTTTCTCTCTGTTTTTTTCACACACATATTTTTGCCGGACCCTCACAAGGAAGACTGTTCAAAGGGAACTTATAAATCTAATAAATCCTTCCATTAGTGTAGTGTGGATACGTCCAAGATAACATATGCCCAAAGAAAATTGAGAACTTATAAAAATGCTTTTAAATTATCTTTCAATAAAATTCTTATATAGAAGCCACGATTTGGCTAAAAGTACCATCCATGGTAATCAGTTATAATCTTCATCTTATTAATATGAGTAGTAGAGGCTTTCATTTGTTAAAAAAGTGGTTAAAAATTTAATTTTTAATTTTTGTATATAAAATATAATTGATAGAGATCCACCTTTTATTATTAATGCTCCGAAAAATCTTATTTCTTGTAAGAATATCTTGCTAAAAATATAGAGGTAGATGGAAGATTTTTCTTAACTAAATTGTTTTATTTACCAACAAAAGCTAAGAAATAAATTCTAATAACTTATTTAAGAAATAAAATTTCTTACTACCCACACAATCCTCATTCTTTTTAATCTTTTCTGAAAATTAAAAATAAAATGAAATAAAATAAAAAAACAAACTTTGAAGTTTCAGAATAACAACGTTACCAAAATACTATTACTATACAACAAACGCCTACTCTCTCCCTCTCTCTTCTTCTCCTGCCACGTCAGACTCCGTTGATTAGTTGGCTCTCTTTCGGAGCGAGTACTTGTTTATTACTTACTCGCACGAGTCCGTTCCATTTAATCCCACTGTAAATTTAAAATGAATTTCATTTCAGGCTCAGCCGCGTATATGTGTATATATATATATACACAGATGGAGCTTCATTCATAATCTTCAGGACATTTCCTATGTCTTACCCTCCCAATTCCGATATTTACGAACGTGTCCCGTCAACTTCATTTTAGAAAGAGAAAGCGCAGAAGCTATCACAGAGAGAATTGCAAAGACTTGAGAAGGAAACTCATTGGAAAATGCCGGAAACGGAGGGGCTTAGCGGAGGCGATGACGCAGTGGCTTGAGATTTTCTTGAAGAGTTGGCGGCACTGAACAACTCCTCCGGTGACGGCTTTATGGGTTCCGGCCAGATTGGTGGCGGCGGCAGCAATGGTGGCGGTAGCGGCAGTTGCTGTGATATGAGCCTCAAGTGCTGGTGTAGGTGGAGATTAGAGCACCAGCACTACTATAACCGCTTGTTTTCCTCTGGTTTCGTCTTCTTCTTTGGTTGTTTACTTTTGTTCGGATCGATTGCTACCTTCTATGCTTGGCTTGCTTTCTCTCCCTCTGTTCGGACGGGCCTCTCCGCATATGGCTGTCTGGAAGACAATGAGGGTTCTTGGTCTATTGGGATTTTTTATGGCGACTCTCCCTTCTCTCTAAAACCCATTGAAACTGTAAGTCCGTTTTCTTTCTCTTTCCTCTTCTTCACGCTCTCTCTCTTCACTTTCAGTTTTGCTCAACTTTTTTCCCCTGGTACCTTTCTGTACACGCCAGTATTAATTTCCTCATAAATGCTGTTTTCAAGAAATTGTAAAAGAAATTTTGGCAAGCGATTCTTTCTCCTCCTCCTCGTTTTTCTTCCTGTTTGTTTTTCGTTTTTTCTTTTGTAAACTATGGATCATGATTTTGGAAGATCCTCTTTTGTTGGGTTTCCACTTTCCAAACTGCTCTTCAGTGATCCTTGTGGTTTCGCGTTCGTACAGAACAAATTTCAATTGAAACTTTTTTTAATGATGCGGGATTGCTGAATTAATATGTGTTGTCTGGATATGATGGTTCCAACTGTATGCAGGCGAATGTTTGGAAAGATGAAAGTGCAGCTTGGCCGGTGGCCAATCCAGTGTTGACGTGTGCTTCAGCTTCGGATGCTGGTTTCCCTAGCAATTTTGTTGCTGACCCTTTTCTTTTTATACAGGTAAATGCTTTTTGCAACTGTTGGTTCCTTCTTATATCTTGTGTTTCGGATTCTGAGAAATAAAGTTATAAACGTTTACTTCGCTGTTTTTTATTCCTTCTTTATATACCAGTAAAGTACTATATTATTCATACGGTTTTGTTTGCCGAGTCAGTATTTGGGAGCAATCAATTATCTCCATCGTCTAGAAGTCCATAATCAGATTTGTATGAGCAAAGTGAGGCATCATATATCTTGCCATCGTTTTATCTTCCGATTTACTCACATGTTTCTGGGAAAAGATTTCTTCCGGCTTCAATTTTCCCATGGTTTTGGCGTATATTTTACTCTGCTAAACTTCTAGAGGTTAGAGATTTACCGGGTTTCTGCTCAAGGAGAATCTAGTACCGCAGGTTAGAGAAAAGGTGTTTGATGACTTGACTTTATGTTCAATTTTGTTACTATCCTTTTGTACCTGTTCTTAGTTCTGATTTTGTATACCAGAAATGAAAAAGGCGCTTAAAAGTAAGATTTGTTATGGTTTGCTGCCATAGAATAGGGATCTTCAAATTAAGAGCAGTGACCCTTTATCTATTTGGATGTGATATTTTTCATAGTTATTTAGCGATAGAAATTTGGTAAACCCTAGGAGTTTTAGTGGCATCACTGGGATTCCTGGCTTCCTGTAATCTTTATCTTAGAAGGCTCGGCAAGAGGGTAATTTTATATTTGAAGCTTTCGAAGTTTAATGGTGACGGGGCTGCAAAAAGATAAAACGGAAAGTAAGATGTGGTTGAAGCTTCTTTAGGAGGATGAGCAATTATACTAGTGGTCATTTGAGTAGTTTATGTTTGTTTTAAGTGTTTTTCTTTTCTGGGAAGATTATGATAGGTGAACTGAGTAGTAATATTTATTGGTGAACAACCAATCAGTGTTGGTTTTAGTGGAAGGATAGGATCACTTAAGTACAATATCTTGGGTTCGAGATCATATGAATACGGAAAACACCTATGAGAGGGTTTTCCCTTGTCTAGGGCCTGACATAGCTCGAACTAGATTAGTTGGTGCCCAAAGTGGTTACTAGTTATCCGTGGATTGGATCTGTAAAAATATTTATTGGGGAACAGAATGAAATATGTTTGGACTGGTTTTGACAAAGTAGTAGGACCGTTTAATCTTTTGCAAAGTTCTAACGTATGTCTACTCCCTGATAAAAAATTTCAAAAGGGAGAGAAAAAGAAAGAAAAGCTTAACCAGAGTTCTTCTCTACTTTGGCTGGATGACATCTTAATTTGTTCTTTTTTGTTTTTTGTTTTTTACGACTTTCCACTATTAATCAAAGTCTATCTGCTACCCTTG
This sequence comes from Adenanthera pavonina, assembly GCA_026686845.1. Classification (NCBI taxonomy): domain Eukaryota; kingdom Viridiplantae; phylum Streptophyta; class Magnoliopsida; order Fabales; family Fabaceae; genus Adenanthera; species Adenanthera pavonina. Next base: position 40,926,568 of record JAIVEN010000001.1, on the reverse strand, counting down.
CAATCAGTTTATGAGTAAGTCTGCAACTGAAATTCTATTGACGGGACATAACTGTCATCCTTTGATCCTTATACGTGTCATTCAAGATTTTGCCTTTGAATTACTAAGTTTGTGTGATCAACCTACTGTTAGATGCAGTCTGTTTAAATTTTTATTTATATGAAGCTCATAAATATTTGTGTATGAATGAGTTATGTGAAATCTTAACCATAATTGGTTACTATTTCATCTGTGAGGTTTTTTGGACTCTGAATTTTCTTGTTCCTTAGTGGATAATCACTGTGAGTTTGGTCACTTATAGTTATACTGATATTGCATTTCAGGAAGATACCTTTTACCTGTTCTATGAGACCAAGAATTCAGTCACTTTAAAAGGTGATATTGGTGTAGCAAAAAGTACTGACAAAGGAGCAACATGGCAACAATTGGGCATTGCTTTGAATGAGGATTGGCATCTTTCTTTTCCATTTGTCTTTGAGCATCTTGGCCAGGTAAAACCTCAATTTATTACTTATTACCACACAGTATTTGAGCACCTATGGATGCTGCAACTTTTGGTGTTTCTGTGTCCTTAATTTCTGGCTTGGTAAATGGACCAACAAAAGTTAATATTCTTTCAATTAAATTAATCTGCAAACCTTGTATCTGCGGGAAGATTTTGAACTACATGAAATACTCTATAAATCAGACTTGCAATGTTAACTTTTGGAATAATGTGTATTCAATTAATGCCTCTGAAAAGTTGGTCCTGGCAACAATAGTGTGTTGTCTTCATATGTTTTCAGTTATGAAATTTTACGTGTTAATATTCATTTTATCATTAACTAGTCATTTGAGTTAGTAATAATTATTATCTTCATTTATTTCTTTGATATGTTCAGATATACATGATGCCTGAAAGCAGTAGAAAAGGAGAACTGCGTCTCTATAAAGCAATTAACTTCCCTTTGCAGTGGACATTAGAAAAGGTCCTGATGAAAAAGCCCCTTGTTGATCCCTTAATCATCAAATATGATGGAAGGTATTGGCTTTTTGGCTCAGATCATAGTGGCTTTGGTGCCATGAAAAATGGTCAGTTGGAGATTTGGTATAGCAGTTCTCCTCTTGGTCCTTGGAAACCTCACAAGAAGAACCCCATATATAACATTGACAAGAGCTTTGGCGCTCGCAATGGAGGCAGGCCATTTTTCTTTGAAGGGAATCTTTATCGTATTGGTCAGGACTGTGGTGAAACATATGGGAGACGGGTGCGTGCCTTTAAGATAGAAGTTCTTACCCCAGAAGAATACAAAGAAATAGAAGTACCCTTGGGTTTTGCTGAGCCCAACAAGGGTCAAAATGCTTGGAACGGTGCTCGGTACCATCACCTGGATGTGCAACAGCTGCCATCTGGTAGTTGGGTTGGGGTTATGGATGGGGATCGTGTACCTTCTGGAGATCCAAGTAGGCGGTTCATTCTTGGTTGTGTTTCAGTTGCAGTTGCTGCTATTCTCATTGTGGTATTGGGGGTATTACTTGGATTCGTTAACTGTATTGTTCCTCTCAATTGGACTGTGCATAGCTCTGGAAAGAGGTATTTTGCTTCCTTGGCTTGGGAAAGATCAAATTTGTTCTCTTCAAAAGTTAGACGGTTCTGTAGCCGCCTGAACAGAGTGCCGACATTTCTACGTGGTAAGATAAAACACAATACTTGTGCCAGGAGGTTGATTCTCATTACAATATTTGCAGTAGGGGTTGGATTAATGTGTGTAGGGGTTAAGAATATCTATGGGGGCAATGGTTCAGAAGAACCTTACCCCCTTGAAGGACACTATTCACAGTTCACATTATTAACAATGACCTATGAAGCTCGTCTCTGGAACTTGAAAATGTATGTGAAACATTACTCAAGATGCTCTTCTGTGCGAGAGATTGTTGTGGTGTGGAACAAAGGAGTCCCTCCCAAGGCAACTGATCTGGACTCTGCAGTACCAGTGAGGATCCGGGTAGAGGAAAAAAACTCGCTCAATAATCGGTTCAAGGTTGATCCGTTGATAAAGACACGAGCTGTCCTTGAGCTCGATGATGACATCATGATGACATGTGATGATGTGGAGCGAGGTTTCAAGGTGTGGCGACAGCACCCGGATCGAATCGTTGGTTTCTATCCTCGGCTCATCGACGGGAGCCCATTGAAATACAGGGCAGAGAAGTATGCTCGGATGCATAAAGGGTACAACATGATTCTCACTGGTGCAGCATTTATAGATTCTCAAGTAGCTTTCAAGAGGTACTGGAGTGAGCCAGCCAAGGAAGGGAGAGAAATGGTAGACAACTCCTTTAACTGTGAAGATGTGCTCATGAATTACCTGTATGCAAATGCAAGCTCATCTAGGACTGTGGATTATGTTAAACCAGCTTGGGCAATAGACACATCAAAGTTTTCTGGTGCAGCTATAAGTGGAAACACAAAAGTGCATTACCATCTGAGAACTCAGTGCCTAGTGAAATTTACAGAGATGTATGGAACTTTGGCTGGTCGTAAGTGGGAATTTGACAGTAGAAAAGATGGCTGGGATGTATAGTAATGTGTAACAGGAAGGAGGTTTTTTAAGCAAGAGGTAGGCCCTTTTACCAACTTTTGTAATTTTAGATTTATGCTGGTATAAGTTTGTTCATACTTTTTCCTACCCCACAGAATTTTATGTGGGGGATTTTATATAGATTCTCTGCAACTTGTAAATTAGTTTTGTTAATGGCATTTTTCTGCCTTAATTGTTACATTGGCTTTATGATTTTGTTGCCCACTTAAAATTTGTGCCTCCAACCCCAGGTGTAATTTAATTGTAATATGTTGGGATAAAATATGGAAACGAGGAGGGTAGAAGAAAAAGGAAGGTCTAGACGCCAAATTGCAAACTATATTGGTATTTTTATTAGTTTTTGGTATAAAGAGACATCAATGAAAGAATTTTTTCGGCAGGTTGAAAAGTTTGTGTCATGTTGCACAAAAAATTCATTTGTTCCATTATAAAATAAAATGTCATTTAATTTTCTCATTATTTAATTACCATATGATATTTTATATTCTTTTTTTGTGAGAATTTTATACTCCCTTTATTTAAAAGTATTTATTACAAGTTTTGATTTTGTTTCAAAATATTTATCATTTGTTAATTTCCAACAAATCAACATTGAATCCAATCTACAATCAACTTCTAGATTCAATTTATCCAAGCTCATATAGCTTTATCCTAACCTCCGTGGCACCCTATTTATCATCGTTTTGGTGAACCTAAGCCCCCATGGCATCAACTATCACCTATCTTGGAGAAAGCATTACATCTTCTCCATTTGTTTGTTTGTTATTAGTTCGAATTTATATGGTTCGAGTGTATCTAAGCTTACATGATATTAGGACCTACATCTCTGAGTTTGTTTTTGATTTCCAATGTTTATGTTGTTAGCTTTAATGCTTGTTTTCATTTTTTCAGTAATCATGAATATGTCTTATATTAAAATGAAGAAAAAGTTTCTTTTTCTTCATTTTAATATCCTTCATGTCTAGGGATCGAATTCAGAACAATATGCTTAAGAAGTTTAGATATTTATCTACTGTGTGGGTTATAACAGATTGTTTGAAATCCTTGGGCGAATTTGGGTAAAAAAAACAGAGTATATAATTTGAATCGAGTATGCAAATAATTCATATTTTTTTAATTATTGCTGAAAGACGTAGCTAAAATAGAGGAGGAAATTGTAGAAGTTAGTCAAAAAATAGCTAAAGCAGATCGATTTCTTGAAGGAATGAAAATGATTGTTCTTGCATGACATCTATTGCAAAACTTTTTTTTTTTGCCAACTTTTACAAAACATGATTGTTAGTGCCTATATCACTTTTGATTATTTTTTAATTTATAATTAAAATTAGCAACTTAATTGTTAAAGTAAATATATATTTTTCTTCAATATATATTGAATAAAGCATTGATAACTTATTTTAATAAAGTAGTGGTTATAAAATATTTTATTATAATATTAAAGACATAATTCAAATACTTTATGTCATAAAAATTTTATTATTTTCTTTTACTTTTAAAGTATTATCAACAAAATGATAGTTACTTATGACTTACATGAAAGTTAAATGTTAAAATTTAATAATGACTATCATAATTGTTGAAATATTATAATATTATGAAAGATAAGTAAAAATTACCAAGACCAATGATCATAAATTCTTTAAATTTAAGAATATAAAAATTTTTCATGAAACTTAGAAGACTATAAAAGTTGAATGATTATAGCAGAATAATAATGTGTTTTATTTTAATAATTTATACATAAACTTTTAAATTCATGAAAATGAACATGAAAACTAAAATTTCTGCTACCATAGACTTTGTTTATTAATAATTTAGGTTCAGTTAGATATATATATATACCCAACTTTCAGTTAGATATATATGTGTGTGTGTGTGTATATTATAAACTTATTTTTATGGCCAAAAACCTTTTTTTTTGTGGCATATATCCTTGATCTAATTAAATTTGTAATCGGTAGAGGGAATATTTAGAAAATTTTAAAATAAAAATTAAATAATTAATATCAATATATATATGATAAAATAAAATTTATAATAAATCATATTATTTATATAGATAATTATAAGGGAAAATTAAACTTTTGATCGTATAGTTTGCAAAAATTTTGAAACAAGTCCCCCTTCTTTCCACCGTTAGTTGGTCCCTCAAATTTGCCATTTTCATTGCTTCATCCCATCATCAACTACGCTCTCTCTCTCATTCCTTCCCCGGTCTCTTGGAATCCTATAGTTTCTTATTTCAATATTCTCTTCTGGTTTTGCAATAATCAACTTCTTGATTGAATAAAGGACGTATTTTTCAAAGTTAAAAGCTCTCTCATTTTGCTTTGGCTTTGTCTTTTATTATTCCTAAACTCTATGCGGGAAAAGATAAGTATAGAAATCACATGAATTGCCAAATTGCCAGATAATAAAAGCTTCAAATTTTTGTTTCTTAACTTAATATATCATTTCATCATCAAGTAAGGCACACAATAAAATGTCATCTATTTTGTTTGAGTTACTTCTTTCTTTTTTGTTTTTTTTGTTCCTCTTGGCCAGTAGAACTTAGAAATGCTGGATTGCCTATTAGGAGCTTTTATGGGAATATGTACATGCATGATGTGCAATAGAAGTTGCACCTTCATTTTACTGGTTTAACTTCGAGCGTAGCATTATTTAATTTGGAATGACTTCCAGATTTTAACCCAAACCCAGAAGGGGTATTAATTGCTAGATATATGCATTACTTGTTTTGATAGCTACATGTATGGGATTCCTACTATTCTTTTGCAATTCAAGACACACTTATTTGTTCGTATACCTTTGAACTTGAATACTTTTCTCTCTCTCTACCATTAATCTTAAGTAATATTGTCTCTGAAGGGATATTAATTGCCTATGCGGTGATGATCCTATAAGATGTTTGGTAAATCGTGTTGAATGCAAGGGAAAAGAAAGCTTCAAAGATCATTTCATTCATTCTCTATAAGTTCAGCTTATATATTCATGTGAAAAATGCAATTCAGCCAAAAAAACATATCATGCAAAAATTTTAGATTGAAATTACAAAATCATGAGTTGAATATGAAAATGAGGACGTATATGTTGAAGTTATTTAAAAAGAAAAACACACACAAAGAGACACTCACAAGGGTTGAAATTCTCCAAGAGGAAAAGCCAAAGACTGAAGAATCTATTAGGATGGGTGTTACATCTTGCATGTCCTTTATCTTTCCCATGAATGAATGTATGCTTATCTTTATCCGAAACTTTGATTTTTAGAAGACTTGAACCTGACTTGAATCTAAATCTGTGAAATTATTTCATGCTGCTTTTGTCCTCTTGTGCAGCAATTTTAAAAAAATTGTAACTAATTCCTCAAAAATCATTTTACAGTGATTTAAGTATCTAAAAATAGCTTACATTCTGAATTTCATGGAAAAAAAATATGAAACTTGATTTTCATTATGTGAAACAATACATTTTATTTTAAAAAGTTTAATGTTCATTTTTCATTTCAGTAAACTATCCAGTTTTACAGCCTCATTTTTTATGTCATTTTTCTTTTCATACAGAGCCAAAACGTTTAAACTTCATGTCATAAGAACGCTCTGCTTGTCTACTTTTGAAGCATATAAATATCTCATGGTGATACTATTACTGTTAGACCATGGATTTGTCCAAAGCACTAGTATATCAGATTACTTCTAGATTGTACAATTTTGCAAAAACATTCATTTCAATTATTGTAGAAATTCAATTTACATTCAATCAATACCAAAAGGAAGCTAACACTTAGAGGTACATGAAATATAGCTCACTAAATTTTTGGACAGCAATATGAATTTATATACATTCTTAAAATACTCAGTAGTTACATCAAAAATAGAAATTATTTCCTAATAGAACGTTTTCAACTAAATCAGTTTCTAAAACAGTCTTTTCTCCATCATTCTTCCTGGTTCACATTCCTACTCTTAGGAAAGTTTGTTTCTAACATTTTGGAACTTAAGAGATGGGATTGGATATCTTAGTAGCAACTTTACATATATAATCATATTATCACATTAACTTTGAAAACATTTTATGATATTTGCAAAACAGTCAAATAAATTCCATGTTATTTTTCAAAACATTTGCATGAATTTATCATAAAATAAATAGGATATCCCAAGTAAACATTTAAAATAATCAATCATTCATGAAAATATATATTATCTAATATAAAAAACATGCAGTAATACAAGAGTAGTATAAGTCAATATCTCAAAGCTTTAGCCTCTTCTTATCTTTATCTTTGAGTTTTGCTTGCAATCTCCCCTTCCTCTTCAAGCTTTCCCTTTCTTGTTTTTCTCTTCCTTTTTCTTCTTTCTTTCTCTCCTCTCTCGGCCTTCTTTCTCTCTTCCTCGGCTTCTCTCTCTTCCTCTTTCCCTCACGGCTTCCTCTCTCCTCTCCTCGCTTTAGCTAAGTGTGAGGAAATGAAGGGGGTAGAGTGGCCTTTTATAGGCTTCCTCTATTTGCCTTGCAAGTAGCTTTCCTTTGCCTCCAAGTCATCCTACTTGCCTTCCATGTTTCTTAACTTCTTGTTTAAATTGCCTATTTATGACATTATGTTTATAACATTATCTTCTTTATTAATTATGACTTCATATTTGGCACATTAAAATTCCACTTTTGCTCCTCAAGTTTCAGCCAAGAGAGAGACTAATGAGAGAGAACAATTTCTTTTTCCAACAATACCCTTTAGACATGTCTAGAGAGAAACTAGAGAGAAAAATTTTCCTTTTGAACCAAAATGCCTTTACATTATTCGTATATATACTTTTTCTCCGAATCACATTCCTGAATTTCTTGCATTTTGGCATCTTGATTTTTCCTCATAGTAATTTTGAAATTACTTTTTAATTTCCATAAAAATTTTAAAATTAATTACATCTAAGAACCATGCTTACATTTTATTCCTATCAATATTCAAATATATTTCCTTCTAAGGACCTTTAGGAAAACTTAATTTCAGTTAAGGACCAATCACTTCTTTGCCCTACATATACATGTATAATCACATCCCTATGCATTATATAGAATAATCCTCTATTATTCTATGCATAAAAATTTGGAATGTTACAATAGGTAATTATATTATAATGTGGTCACAATAGCTCTCTTGCACAAAGCTTCAAACTAATAAAGCTTTCCTTTGAACCCAAAACAGGCATGACAATGGAACCTCTCTTACTTTCTTCGGACAAGCAAACCCAATATTATCGCAAAATGAAAAGATAATCAAGCAAGTATGCATTTACATTAATTATCATGCAGTATCGACTTATATATGCCTGGTAAAAGTATTGGTTCAGCATGACCATGTAAAGAAATTTTGAAATTTAAGACAAATTTATTGAAGAAACTTAGTATAATGCAACTTATCATTACTTATCATATTATTTATGTAGTTTTTCTAACAGCAAAATCAATTATCGATGTTGTTTTAATATTAAAAAAATTATTTTAATCTTGAAAAGTTCTTAAGTTTTAGTAAACATGATGGTTTTGATTTATTTTCAAATTTGAAGGTATTGACATAAATGTTAACAAAAGAAATTACATGATAAAAAATTAGATTTTTCCCAAATAAATTCATTACTTATAAAATATTATTGACAATACTTGCCTTGATTACTATTGCTGAAAGAAGATTTCTTTTTCTTTTTTACTAGATTATACACTTTTCAACAAGGTTAGCTAGGCTCAATATTTATTTCAAGAGTCAAAATAAAACCAAACTGTATATCAAACATGGAACACCACAAATGAAAAGTTGAAAAATATACATATAGAAAGGGTATAAAAATTAATTATTGAGGGTCTAAGGCTACTGTCTTAATTGCCTATGTGGTTCTATGACTCAGAACCACTAAATTGATATGAGTCCTATATCGGGAAATCTTACTTATGAAATATAGTTTAGAAATCTAAATGATTCTTTCACCTAATGAATTAGTCTTTTGAGATGTACTCTCTTCTTAAATTTATATTCATAACATTGTATTTTTATTGAGAAGTTGATACTATGAAGAAAATTACCTATAAGAAGCTTCCATCAATCCAAATTTCACATTGGGAAGTTTCACCAAAGAAGTGAGACTTTATAAATCTAAATCTTTTGAACTTTTGTCTATTCTATAAATTATTTTCCGATATACAAGAGGATAACCTTGACCCACACAACCCATATTATCAATGCAGGAATGTGATTTTGAACCACACAACCACATTATCAATGCACCTTCTAGAGACGGAGATTAGTCGAAGACGGAGATGGGAGGGACGGAGGGTTACCCTTATAGTGCCTTAACACGCTGCGTAGTGCCATGTGGACAAAGGCAGGGACGAATCAGTGGAAATGGCAAATTTGAGGGGCAAGTTTGATGGGGGACTTGCTTTCAAAACTTTTTAAGCATAGGGCCCAATTTCCAAATCAGTGCAGTCTATGCCGTCCAATGTTTAATTTTCCCGAGATAGTTATATTACTGATTTTACAATGAAAGAATAAAGGTCTCGTGTATAGTTACTGAAAAAAAGAATTTGACAAAATCCGTCGTAATTTCCAATTAGCTATAGGACACAAAGGTTCTAATAATGCGCAACTTCCATTCCCATTTTGGGCATTGAGAGAGAGAGAGAGAGAGAGAGAGAGCATGAATGATCCTCATAATTCAATCCCATGTGCCATTCACCCTCACCCTCCTCCTCTTCAATCCCCATGTCTTCCTCTCTTCCCTCGAACACCCTCACTCACTCTCTCTCTCGCCCTGCAATCCATTTCCTTGGCATCACTTTTTAGGGTTTTGAAATTGGAACAAAGCTAAAGCTGATCACTTTCAGATTATACACACATACCCATATAGGGATATGCTCTACCCATAATCAGAAAGAAAGAATCACCTAACCTTTTCTTTTTTCCAGAGAATATTAGCGAAGGATTGCTTTCATCCAAAGCAGGCAAAGGGTTTTTCCCAGTAGTCTTATTGACCATTCTAAGCTCTCCTCCCGAGGTTCTTAGGGAGAGATGATGAGGGGGTTGTAAAGGGAGAAAGTGGTACAAGAATGTAGAGGAGCTTTACGGAAGAGCGATGTTGGCTATGGAGAAGGATTTTGATTCCAAGTTGAGGGTTCAGGAGAATTCGGCTAATGATGGGAATGTGCAGAGATCTAAGAGCTTTGCCTTCAGAGCCCCTCAGGAGAATTACACCATCCAGGACTTTGAATTGGGAAAGATCTATGGTGTTGGCTCTTATTCTAAGGTTTTTCATGTTTAATTGCTATTTATACGGTTTTTGTCTTTCTGTGTTGCTGTTGGTTTGCCTTTGCATCTTGGTGTTTATTTAATTTTTTTATGGATGCTCAAATCCCTTTAGTGATAATTGGCATGTTATTCTGTAAGTAGTGCATGTAATATATATCTGTGTGTGTGTGATGAATGTCTATCAGTTAAGGTTGAGGATTTTTATACCCTTAAGATTTTTGGCAATATTGGCATTCTTATTGCCCTGTATTATATGGAACACGGATTCTGGAGCCCTTCAGGGGGACGATTTGCATTACAAGAAAGATTCTTTGATTCTGGGTCATCAATGGTTTCTTAAAAAAGCTGTTACGAAGATGGCTTGCACCTCTCCCACTTAAAAGAAAATTAAAATTAAAAAAAAGAAAACTTAAAGTAGTGCACTAGTGCTTCTCGTTTATTTTACAGAAAAGGGAAAGGTCCTGTATTTTGTGAAGTGCATTTCTCATTGGTTAGGTGGGTACATTTTTCATATTTATTTATTTATTTTTAAATTTAAGATGAAGAAACATTTCATGATTCACATTTGGATGTCAATCCTTTTTCTGTCTTTAGCAAACACATGGAGTCTCAAGATTGCTCTTGAAGTAGTTAATGATACTACATAAGTTGTTCGCCTTTCATAGATTCTCATAAACCCAAGTGTTAGGATGAAGAATTACTACACTTTAGAGGAGCTCAATCTATGATGCATGGACAGTCAATTTATGGTGTGTGGGACATATGTCAGATGCCAATTCTTTCAAAACAAGCATCTGCACATGTCAGATTAAAAAATAATTTTTATTATATACTTGCACTGGACATGTTGCTGACACAGCTTGGGCACCATAACTTTTGATCTCTCCTTCTTTGGTCAACAAATAAACATTAAATAGGTTCGATAAACATGCCTTAAGGTAAAATTAGATGTAACGTAGAAAAATAGAGTAGAAATACAGGACATAGATATACAAAGAAACATAGATACAATAAGATAATGGTAACCCAATGAGAGCGTCACTAGAGTTGAAAATACAGGACAATATGCCTTACCATCTGATATGGTGTGCATATGCTCCATTTTTTCTTGAAGCTGTCAATTTCATCATGAATCCAAGTTTAGCACTGCAAAACTATTCATGGGGCTTCGCTTAATAGTTTAATGTAGTTTCAAATTTTATTGTAGATTCTTTATATTATCTTAACATTATTGTTCATTCTACATAACTGATATATTTGTGCATCTTGGGATCAATAACCATTTGATCAAAAACTTCAAATTGTCACTGAAAGCTTCAGATGGTTTTATCAATGTCTTTCATATGTGAATTTGCATTGGCTTGTCATAGTCCTTTGGGTTTGAAACATGGACTAATCACATGCTCAAAGCTCAATATACAATGTATTGCAATGATCAGGTCTACTTGGGCAGCAAGGTCATATTCTTGCTGTGACCTATAGAGAATCATTTCATTTCAAAGCGTTAGAAGGCAAGACCTTTTTTTTAACATCTCCAATGTGTATCTATGTATGTCCAAGAATATTTTACTAATATATGTCATGTGTGTGTGTTTGCCATGTGATCTAGAATGTTTGGTTTTCATGTTTGTGTGCGTCGTGTACTGTATTGTACTTGCTTCATAGCTTAATTATCAATTAAGCTGAAAGAAAAACAAATTGAAACAGTGTTTTGTTTGACTGTATTGGCCATGGGGTATGCTAATCTGGAAAATGCATGAAGCTTATCAGGAATGCTAGTTTAAGTGTTGTTTCATTTTCTAAAAAAAGTTCTTTTTTCTAGTTTGAAAAATTTCATGTTGCACATGGCTTGCCAAAATGCACACTTCTTCAAATTGCATTGGTATCCAATGCAGTTATGCATACTATTGTTTAACATTAACAATTTGGATTTTTTTATAATAGTGAGTGTGACAGTTATGGTAAACTAACTGTGTTAGTAATCAGTGGGCTTGGGCTTGTTTGTACTAACCGTTGTACTTGACTTAATTGACAGGCAAAAATAGGCCATCGGGTGCCTGACTAAGAAGTCAGAACACTCCCTTTTCTTGTTTCATTATGAGGTATTAAAGCCTAGTCATAGGTTTGCACCTTACAGGTGTATGGCGATTGTTGGCAGATTGGGGGGTTTATCCATAAACCCTCATTATATCCAAAGAATGGTACTTGGTATTTGCTTTATGATAGGTCAAAGAAATAGAGTTGTAGCTCACTATCAGTTATAATTTTTGGCTTAGCAACAAGTGCTTGATTCTAACAAACAAACAATTCAATTGAAATCACAGAATAGTATATTTAGGCTTGGAACCTTGGTTGAGAGAGAAGAAAAAGTGTAGTGAAGGTTTCAGCATTCCTGTGGTTTGGTTGGGTGCCATGTTTGTAAACCATCATGTTGAGGCTAGCTGGGAGAATGTTGAAGGGGCTACTCATGGGAAGCAGGTTGAGGAATTCTTGAAGATGTGAGTGACTTAGCTTGTCAAATGACGTGGCCATTGAGAGCAACTAGGACAGTGGCGTGGGGCTGTTCGTGTGAAGCATGCCAAGTATTCTGGGACTTTGGTGACCATTTGTGATTTAAATAATAACGGATACAGTTGCCCTCTAGGATAATTATACCTTACCATTATTTAGAGATTAGGATATTATTTTTTATTGATTAGGATATTGCTTATCCTTATTTAGAAACTAGAATATCAGTCTTGGAGTTCATCTTGCTAATATTATTAAATCTTCCTGTTCGTTCAGTCTCTATGTTTATCAAGCCTTATAATTCAATTATCTGTGTTAACCATAAATTTCAACTCATTGCATAAAAAATTTGGCAAGTTTTAAGTTGTGTCATTTGAAAACTTAATTTTCATGATCTTGTGCGCTTTAATTTAACATCTCTTTTAAACTATTGCCACATTTTTTTTTTGTTTTTTATGTATTAAGGTTGTGAGGGCAAAGAAGAAGGACACAGGAACTGTGTATGCATTGAAAATCATGGATAAAAAATTCATTACTAAAGAGAACAAAACAGCATATGTGAAGTTGGAGCGAATAGTGCTTGATCAACTGGACCATCCTGGCATTGTGCGCCTATTTTTCACATTTCAAGACACATTTTCCATTTGTAGGTATTCTTAGGCATTGTTCCCACTGCTCCTCCTTCTCTGTCTTCTTTCATTTCAATCTTGCTTTTGCTTTCCTAGTTTACCTAGTTTGGTCGATTAATTGATGTTGTATCTTTTTTCTTTTGACCTTTTCCCCTCCTTTTTAAACATGAAGACATGGCACTCGAGTCCTGTGAAGGTGGAGAACTTTTTGATCAAATAACCCGGGTAAGGTGGACAACTTGAAGACATGAGATCCACATGCTTTATTTTTTAAGAGCTAAGATAAATTTCTATTATCTTTTTCAATGAATTATTTGTACATATTAGTGAACATTCGAAAATGAACTTCGATAATTAATTCAAACTGAACCAATGAACACCCCTATCCTCAAGTATACACGAATCTAAAGCAAAACAATATTTATTTCTGTTTAGTTCTGTAAAATGTATGCTTTTGAATAATTAATCTTAAAATATCTTACTAAATTAAGATGAATTTTGGATAATTTTTTATTACTACTTTATCAAAGATTTGTCTAAAGAATTTTTTTTACTGTTTTTGTTTCTAGTTTTTGGTTCACAGATAAGCATTATGTACATATTGTACTGTTGTCTTTTCTTTGGGAGGACTGGGTGGGGTAGGAGGATGTACATATTATACTGTTGTCATACCATCTGATCTACCTGAAGTGGGCACTTTTGATGAAGGAGGAGAAATGATTTCATGAAGATTTTCTCAAATTTGTTGGTTTTTCTTTTTTAAAAAAATGTAATATCTTTTTACTACCGTTTGGAATTTGGAAGTTGTTACTATCTCTGTTTTTAGCATCTTTCTGCCAACTTGTTACTTGCTATCTAATAGCTGCTGTCTGATTTCCTGTGCACAGAAAGGTCGTCTGTCTAAGGACGAAGCACGGTTCTATGCAGCTGAAGTTGTAGATGCTCTTGAATATATACATAATTTGGGATTGATACATCGTGATATTAAGGTAGTTTTGTGCCAGGAATGTGCTTCAGCATGTTATATGGATATGTACGAAGGTTACATTTTTTTACATTGCAGCCAGAGAACTTGTTACTTACGGCTGAAGGACATATTAAAATAGCCGATTTTGGGAGTGTGAAGCCTATGCAGGACAGTCGGATTACAGTCCTTCCAAATGCGGCAGCATCAGGTAAAATCAGGAGCAATGTGGAAACTGCTTTGTTTTGTTTATCATTATTCATGTATGTTATCTTTATTTTTTTCATTCCTAGATGATAAAGCCTGCACATTTGTGGGGACAGCTGCATATGTCCCTCCAGAGGTTCTTAATTCTTCTCCAGCAACTTTTGGGTAGGGACCTGATTATCCAGGACTATAAATGACTAATATGTTGTTTTGATACTGCTTTCATTATTTACAGAGTTCATTATTTTTTCTGAATTAAGGATTATTTCTGACACTTAAGTTGCCAACAGTGGGCTTTTGCTCTAATTAGCTTTATTGCTTTTGTTCCATGCTAGACCCTCACATAATACTCTTATTTTTTCTCCTTTGTTTTATTTCTTTCAATATTTTACCACAGAAATGACCTCTGGGCTCTCGGATGCACATTATATCAAATGCTCTCTGGAACTTCTCCTTTTAAAGATGCTAGTGAATGGCTTATTTTCCAAAGAATTATGGCCAGAGATATTCGATTTCCAGATTTCTTTTCTGAGGAAGCAATTGACCTAATTGACCGTTTACTGGTTAGTTTTTTATGATTTTGCATGCAGAAATCCCTGCTTGTTTTATCCAACATTTCTGATTTTATGCAACTTCTCTTTCAAATGACAAACTAGAAGCATCAAGTACAGTATGATTCAGAGCTCATGTGTTTTATTTTTTGCCTACAACACGGGTAATATATACCATGATGGCAACACTAGTTAGAAAGAATTTTCCTTTGTCAATTTAAAGGCAACAAAAGATAAGTTACTTAATATAAAATTAAGTTTTGTGGTGGCTCAGGTTTTATGCTTTGTTTGGATGAGGAGAGAAATTTTTTTCTTTTTTTTGGTGGGAGGGAGAGAAAATGGAGGGGAGAGAGCAAGTGGAAAGAAAATGTTATCTCTCTTTATATGTTTAGATGAACAAGAGAAAATTAAGAGGGAAGAAAATTTTGGAGAGAAAACATGTGGGCCCTGTGCCTCTTTTTCTCTCCAAAATCAATCCACTTTTGAAGAGAAAATTTTGAGAAGAAAACATGTGGGTCTCATGCCTCATTTTCTTCCCTATTTTTCTTTCCTTCCTATTTTCTCTTGCTATCCAAACAATAAAAGATCTATCTTTTAAGTCCTTCCTAGTCAATATTGTCCTTGATAGTATTTTGGTTATCTTTCGGCTTTAAGGGAGGTTTGCATATATTTTCATAGTGGAGAACATTGCATAATTTGAGCTTTTATCAAGAAAGGGAAGAGTAATTTACCCTTTGATTTAACAAGTTTTAAATTGCAATGCTATGTGTTGGCCATTTATCCGTAATAATGTCTTTAAAACAGTAACGAAATTATGGTACAGGATTTAAATCCTATGAGGAGACCAGGTGCAGGACCTGATGGTTATGCTGTTCTGAAAATGCATCCATTTTTTAAGGGAGTAGACTGGACTAAGATAAGGGATCAAAAACCTCCAAAACTTGCTCCAGAAGCAGGGGTATGATTCTCATTCTCTGTTACATGTTACTTATGGATAATAGGCTACCTTCTCTTTTTCTCCACTTTCTTTAGTGACAAATATAAAAGATGTTTCTACTTACTAGCGTTATTTTCTTGCTTTAACAATTAGGGTTATTCTCCTGAGCATCATGATTCCCCATTCAATCCTCAGGATGGTTCTGCTAAATCTGATGGAAATACCAGTGCTACTTCTTCTGATGGGAATGCTCATGTAACCAGGCTAGCTTCAATTGATTCTTTCGATTCAAAGTGGTAAATCATTAACTTCCTTTGTTTGTGTGTGTTTTTCTGGATTTAATCATATTTCAGTGACATTTATGTTCACTTGAGATATGATCTAATCATTAACTTCGTTTAAGTATTGTGTCATCCATGTATCTTTCAGACTAAAGTTAACATCATGAGAAAAAGGTCTCAATGTGTTCCTATATGATTGCTAAACCTAATCAGAAAAGGGCAAGATCCTCTGCATTAGAAGCATTTTCCCTAATAGTGCCATGTTATCCATTATCTTGCACATGTAATGAAGGAATTTATATCACATTATGATTTCATTCTGTTATGATTAGGAAGTAAGTTTTCTATTCCAATATTCAATAATTACATATTAATTAATCTCTATAGACTATAGAGTTCTCTTATTGATCGATTTTTCATTAAATATGCATTTATGTATAAGCCAGCTAAACATGAAAATTAGTGCTTCTTATCTTACAGGCAGCAGTTTTTGGAACCTGGAGAATCTGTTCTTATGATCTCAAATGTGAAGAAACTACAGAAACTGACAAGCAAGAAGGTGCAACTCATCCTTACAAACAAACCAAAGTTGATCTACGTTGACCCAGCAAAACTAATTGTGAAGGGAAACATGATATGGTCTGATAACCCAAGTGAACTTTCTGTCCAAGTGACTAGTCCTTCACATTTTAAGATTTGTACTGTAAGCTTTCTGTTCTCTATATTATCTTATATGATTTTCAGTTTACTGTTTTTTGATGTAATTATCTGACTGAGTCAGATTGAACATTATCGGTTCTAAATGGGAATAGCTCTTCTAATGTGATTTCTTTTATTCACAATGCTCGACTCAAAACTCTACTTAAGGGGTGTTGTGTTTCTTATTATATAACTGCTGTTGGTAGATTTTTTGCTTACTGTTTTTATAGCAAGCTGTATGTGCTGATGGTTAAACAAGAAAAGACTCTTAAGTCCAAGGTCACTGTGGATAATGTTTAAATAAATATTTAATTTGAAATTTAATGTATATGCAAGAAACATAAGAAAAAGTAATTTTACTTGCTTAACTGTTTTTTTCCCTCCCTCCTTTCTTTCTTTCCCTCTTTCTTTCAGAACCCCTCACAAGTTGAACTCAGATATAAAACGCCTGTAATTGTTGTTAGGTTCATGGGGGTTTTTGGTTGATTAAGTAGCATTTTCTATAGGAAGATGTCAAAGTAATGTAGAAGTCTAGCTTTTATGGAACGGGTTATTCCTTTGAAGATGCATGTTCAAGGGGTTTTCCCTAACTTGTGATGCCCTTGTTGTTTGATTTCGCTTTTGGATCTTGATATTATGTCATTATTTGTGATTTTTCTTGAATAAATAATGCAGCCCAAGAAAGTAATGTCATTTGAAGATGCAAAGCAAAGAGCATGGCAGTGGAAGAAGGCAATCGAAGGGCTTCAAAATCGATGAAACTCATTGTGTTTCCGACGACATTATTTTCCGTATTTTGTTACTGTTCAGGATGAGGGGACTAACCAATTTAGAACCCTGTGATAACCATTCATCAACAGAAAATGAAGTTGCAGATTAGCTTTTCCAAAACTGGTTCAAGCTAAATTCGCTCACAACTTGAGCTTATGTTACTAATCCAGCCCCTTTCATGCTTCTATGGAATGACATGTACAATGTGAAAAATACCAACTACAAGCTATGTTAGAGGTTGGAATCATTTATTTGTATTGGAAAAAAACTTAAAAGTCGTAAACTTACACCACTAGTTGGATGATGACGACACAAGTTTTGGTTTTTAATATTGTATGAATTTCTTTATTTCTTGCTGCTCCAAGCCCTTTATGAATACGTCCTGAGCTGCCGAAACTGCATTGCAGGATTTTGCCCTTAAAAATTGTAGCTGTAATGGAGGTGAAATATCTGGCAATTCCATCTTGTTTTAGGCTTTCAATACAAGTTTATGATCAAATATTGAATTTACGTTGTGTAGATGGATTTAATATTGAATGGTTTAAAAGTTGAAGAACGGAACGAAATAGAACAGCTTACCATCTGACAAGTGGATGAGAGATTGAATTCATGGGCCTCACTGACATTCATGTACCTGCCTCTCTTGCCCGACAATTAAACTTCCATTTTCAACTAAATATTGGCTTTAGATTAATAAATTCAGTAAAAAAAAAAAAGATTTCAAATGTCAATCAATAGTAATCTACATTTTGAAATATATCAATGCCTCCTAAGCCTTGAAATTTTGCAAATCCTTATTGGATTTTTAAGTTCGCCCGCAAAAGCTGACCTTTGATAGAATTCCCTGTAAGGGTCATACATATAGACCTATCACATGCGTTTGACTTACATTTAGTATTGACAAATCGGATTTGAGTTTGACAAAGAAGGTTAAGAATGTTTGGATTAGATTATGTATAAGTGATTATGAGAATAAGTAATTATTCATAAGTGATTATGAGAATAAGTGATTATGTCAAAAGTGATTTGTGTTTGGATATTAGGGTTTAAGTGATTATTGAGTGGATAATGAGAAGAAAAAATGAAATAAGTAATTATGGGAGGATAAGTGATTATCATAAGTTGAAAAAATCAGCTTCTTCCATAAGCACTTATTTCAGACATAAGTGCTTATTGAAAAGCTGTTTCTGTTTGACAACTCCACTACATAAACACTTATGGATCCCAATAAGTGTTTAATTTTGTTATCCAAACAGGCTATAAGTGAAATCATACACAGCATAAAAGACGTGCAAACTATACTATTATCCATTAAGAGACATGTATGTCAAAAGAATTGCATCTACAATGTTTATATGTATATATATATATATATATATATATTTTATAAAAACTGAATCCATTTAAAAATATTTTGTGCTTCTTCTTGCGACTTTACTTCACTCTTTTCATTATCTGAGATTGGAGAATCCACTTATAGCCAACCACATTGAGCTGAGCTGAATAAGCATGGCTGCAAGAGTCTTGTTCATTTGGTTGCTGAGTTTGACAGCAGCATTTGCGGAACCATTAAGCAGAAGAGAGGCAGTGGAAGTGATGAAGGAAGTGAAGCAGAAAGGGCCTTACTTTGGCATCATCGCAGCTTACCCACCTGAGGAGACAGCTTTTTTTGCTTCCAAGACATTTAAACCTGATCCAATTCACCCTTTTGTGGAACTCTCAGGTACTTGTTCTATATATATAAAGATATATACTTATTTATTTTTTCTTTTCAATCATGTTCTTATGTTCTTAAGAAGCTTAGATTCAAGCTAGTTTGTGTTGAAAATGGTTGTTGCAGGGAGGCTATACAGGGTGGGGAAGATCTATGATAAGAAAGTTATCTTCGTGAGGTGTGGAGTAGGAATGGTATACATATACATAAAAAGCTTATTATTTATCTTTTTAAGCAGTCTGATCATGCATCATCTCATTCAATTTCATGTTGCTACTTCCTTACACACACACTCACACCCCCACACATACCTACACACAAGAGTATGAGAAATTGAACTTTCACAGAACTAATTTTTATTATTGCTTGAAAATTGTTTCCTACCTTTGAAGTATCAGGAGGTAAAGTAGAAAGATAGAAAGAAAGACAGACTCTATTTTTGTGAAACCCACATGTACAGAAATAGGACCCACTATTTTCTTTTTTATCTCTTGCTCTACTCCATGCCTAAAATATTTCTGAAGATCTTCAAAACCCAGTAAATGTCGTTGTCCCATTACAGCTGAATTCAGCAGCAGTGACACAACAAATGATTGATGTGTTTGACATAATTGGAATTCTTCATTTTGGAATCGCTGGAAGTGCAAATAACTCCATTTCCGTTGGAGATGTCACTATTCCCAAACAATTCATTCATACTGGCTTATGGGACTGGCTGGTATTTTAGTTTTCTTTTTCTTATATATATATATATATAATCATCATTTTGCGCTATCTAAAACTTTTAAATCTTTCACGTTTGAAAGCCACTAAGTAGCTACAGCGACTGTAACTGGTATTAGAAAACCTTAACCTTGTGTTTGTGTTTAATTAATTATATATGGCAGAAACCGAACGGGACACTTGATAGTAGTGACTATGCTCACATGGATTTTGGAAACTTCAACGTGCCAAGAGAAGAAGACAATTTGTTGGGACGTGTTGGTTTTAGTTCTGAAGAATTCTTTTCGGTCACTGCAAAACCCAACTTAGCACAACGTTTGATTTGGGCAAATGTTACTTCTCATTGGCTACAACTTGCTGCTGCTTCTTTGGAGGCTACATATATATCAATTAATTCTATATATCCATTACTATTAACTTCTTGGGACGTGTTTTGTTTTGTTGTGCTATGTTTGGTAGGGGGAAATGAGGGGAAGGGAAAGGAAGGGGAGGGATTTTGCTCCCCTCCCCTTGTTTGGCAATTAAATAATTGGAGGGAGGAGAATAAATGTTATTAAAATTTTTACTCCTGTCTCCTTGTACATTTCCCCCCCCAAATTAGGGTAATTTGGAGGAAAAATATGGTATTGTGTCCAATATCATCAAAATATCTTTCACTTTTTAATAATTCAGCCACATAATATATTGACCAGTTTTGTCACATTTTTCCCCGGTTTCACTCTTAAAATATGAAATACCTTAGTGGCATTCATGTATAAAATTACAAATACACACCGAACACATTCGTATATTAACATATGTAATCATGGTTAAAGTTGAGAAAAAAAAAAATACATATAATTATGGTTGAGGTTGAGAAAAAAAACAAGAAAAAAAATATTTCCTTCTAATTAAAAACTTTGTTTAATATTCAAACAAAAAATTCTTTTTTTAATATAGAAATGAAATATTAATTTAAAAAAACTAAGGGTATAATAGTTAAATTATAATTATTTTTCCTCCATTCCCCTCATCCCTTCTCCTCGTAACTCAAATAAGGTAACATTAAAACCCTTCCATTAAAATTTCTTATTTTTTCTCTAAACAAGGTAAAATTAAAATTCATTTTTTTTCCGTCTTTTCCTTTTCCTTCATTAAAATTCCTTTCCTTCTTTTTCCTCCTTTAAACCAAATATAGCCTTAGTGTTATGTTAGGTTTTGAAGATAGGGTTCTATTTTATAAATTTGACAACAAATCTAACATTTGTTACTAATTTATCACTAATTTAAACATTTGGTGATGACTTTTATTAACGGATAGTTGTCCATCACTAATTTTGTGAATTTGGGAAAAATTTTGGCGACTTTTAGGGGGTCATTTCTAATTCATCACTAATTTAAAGTTTTATTTGGTGAAAATCTATCATGGCTAAATTGTAAATATGGAATAAAATATTACTATTTTCGGTAGTGGCTATTAATATGTCACTAATGTTGATGTTTAGTAATGGATGTCAGTCCGTGACAAAATTTCCCATCGCCAAATTTATTTTTACTGGCAGCGTGTCAATTCTGAAGACTATTTTTTTTTTTTTGGGTCAAAAAGGCAAAGATGTAAGATGGCGGGTAAGTTAAGCAAGAAATTCAGCAACATTACTGTCCGTTGCTAATCTATAGTAAGCATTAAGCAACGACTAATTATTCCGTTGCTAAATGTCTATTTTCCAGTAATATAACATTGATACATAGAACTGCTAATTAAGCTAATTGGGAAATTTGGGACAGGGGATACAATTGGAACGTTGTATAAATTGGAGCCTTTGTCTTCCAAAGAATCCCAAGTTAGTAATTGGTGTGAATGGTTCAACATCTGACATGTATGTAGACAATGAAGCTTAGAGAGATTTCCTTTTCCAAACATTTCAAGTTTCTTCTGCTGATATGGAGAGTTTCCCCATTGTTATGGTTAGTCTTCTCAACCACTATCACTCACATTTTAATCTTTATACATATACTTTTGATTATCTTATTATTAATTCTTTTCTTCAAAGTCATCAAGATATATGATTATTCATAGTTTTATCAATTTTATGCACTTTCATAGATATGTTGTTTCATATGTTCATATTGAGATTTGAATCCTCTCAAGAATCTCTAGAGTATATGGATTGCTTGTAGTCAATGATTGATTTTTGGAGTCATTTAGTACTTAGTTTAATTGGCAAGAGTTATATTAACTTAATCGGAGGTCTTGAGTTCAAGACATGAAAATACAGTCACGCTAAATACATAGTGATAAAATTTATTGATCGCTCGAAAAGGTCCTATCCAATTTGATATAGATAAACTTGAATCCTAATAAATTCTTTAGTTGAGGTGGAGTAGATGATACCAAATGCATCAAAAAAATAATTTACTTTAAGATGTAAAAAAAAAAAAATTGACTTTAGGATGTCAATCATTGTTGTTTATTTAAAATAAATTTTTTTTCCCAATTAAACTTGTGAAAAAATATATATATATAAAGACCTAAAATCTAGAAAAAAAGAATTACGTTAAGTATTTTCTTAAACTTAAATAATATATTTTAACATTTTTAAAATAATTTTTTCAATGTTTGGGTTTTTTTTTAATTTTTTTAACAATCTTTTCTTTTCTTAAAAATGACATTTAGTCACATATTTTGTGTCACTGCATCCCTGCAGTCAATTATACCTAGGGCAGGGGATCTGTATCCAAAGAGATGGATCTTATTATTAGAATTGAGACTTGAAATTCCATCTTTATCTTCTCTGTCGTCTGTCAGAAATGGACTTTGCCGGATTAACGTATAACTTTTCCTTATTTTAAAAAGACATATTTTTCAGCTATACCAAATAACTTACGATGTAAAATTTTTATCTATTTATTTAAAAATAGCATTGATTATCAATCAATATAAAATATATATAAAAAAACAGAGTCGCAATATTGATAAATCATGAATAGTATGATCTGTCTCAAGCTCCATGCAAATATACCAACCTTATTTTTTCCAATATAAATATTTGAATTCCTCCAACACATAAGATGCATTTTGAGTAGGAACATCTCCCTACCAACTATGTAGGCCTTGTCATTATTATTTTAAAAACATTCTGACACATATAATTGATCCTCTTAATTAAAGATCAATGAATCAATTAATTATTTGAGATATATTTATATATATATATATATATATATATATTGCAGACAAGCTTGTGGAATGGATTCCCATTAATAGTGATGAGAGGGATATCTGATATGGCGGGAAAAACAGGGAATAAAACTATGGACACTTTTGGACCTCTTGCTGCTACCTATGCTGTCACGGTCTTACTTCAATTTCTCCAGATTTTTCCCTCCACATATCATTATGATTCTTACAATATTCAACTTCATTAGTTAGTGGAGCTTGGATTTATTATTTAGATGCACTTTAACTATGTGCTTTTTTTTTATTCAATTTTTCTTTTCCTTTTATTATAATAAATTAGGGAATTTTAACTAGATTAGTTCTGTGCTATGGTAATTATTTATGTGCATTTTGAGTTTATTTATTTGACTAAGAACTTTAATTTCATTAAACAACTCTTTTTTTTTCATTTAACCACGGTTTAGAATAAGAACTTCTACTTTTGTAAAAAAAATAAATAATTATAATCAAATTTTAGACTACCTATTCTAACATATACTCTTAAGGCCTGTAATTAAAAATTTTTTTGGACGAAATGAGAATAGGAAAGGAAATGCGAAAGAGAATTGGAACAGGAATGGAAATGAGTTTTAAAAATATGTTTGGTATGGAAAAAAATTTCAGTATAAAAAAGAAGCCATAATATATTAAAAGACAATAATGTCCCTCAATGAAAAATAAATTAATAAAATCATTTAAATTATAATATTCCCTTTTTTTAGCAAAAAAGAAAAAGAAAACTCTTTTTTGGGCAGATCTGTGCAACATGCGAGGAAGATGGCAGATGATTGATATGTGCAAGACAGTGGTGAGATCTTGGAGCATATTTGAGAAATCCTTCATTGTAGGTGGTAGTTCTGTGCAACAGAGGTGGCAAATCTTGGACAACACTGGTGGCAATGAAGGTGCAAATATGAGATATTCTTTGTCACAGTAGATGTGGAAAGTCGCAGGTTGTGGAGAACAATGATGAAGGGATGATTGGTTTGGGTACAAGGACCACGATGGTGAAAATTTGGTCTAGATAGAAGAGCAATTCGGTGAAAAAAGAAGGCTTCCTTGGAATTTCCAAGATTCTTTCAATCCCCAACTGGAACATGCTTTTCCATCTTTAATGGAAAATGAGCTTTCCTAGGAAGTTCATTATTGCATACCAAATGAAGCATTTTGCTTCTTCCCTTTCCCTTTCCCTCATCAAATTTTGTGTACCAAATAGAGCCCTTAGGGTTTATTGTCACATATTCATAAACAAAAGCTTAGGCTAGATAATTTATCATTGTAATTTTCAAGACATTATTTTGTTATAAAAAATGATAATTTATAATCAAATTTTATAATCTCCCAGCAAGAAAAGAACAGCCATAGGCTTAATCTATGCTTTATTTCAATCAAGTGGGTGGACTAATAGGTCCCTCTGCCATGAATTAGGTAGTAATGTAGGGCTTGTTTGGCCGAGTTTTTGAAAACAATTTTTTCATTGTCAAAAACAGAAAAATAAAAAACTTGTTTGATAAACTTGTTTTTTATAAATTATTCTAAAAAACAGAAAAATGAAAGAATAGAAAACTCAAAATATCTTTAAGGTATTTTGTAGTTTTTATTTTAGAAAATACAAGAAAGAGTGAAAACCACACACCGGGCCTAAAAGCCCGATTTGACAAAATGAGCTTGGAAAACCAAGCCTGAGCCCGTGGGTTTTTTTTAATTTTTTAATATTTTTTAATAAATTTTTTTATATAATTATTTAAATTAATACAACTAATTATCATCATAATTTATCAAAAACTAACATAATATTTAAATTTTACAATTTATATATCACTAATTAATAAAATAATATGTATTTTTTAATATTTTAAACAAAAGAAAAAGAAAAAAAGTGTTGGGCTTTCGGGCTGACCCGCCACGGGTCAGGCCTAAATGGACAGGGCTCAAAAAGCCCGAATTATATATTTACTTCCAAAATTGAAATCCGAACCTATTCATTTTTTCGGGTTTTTCGGGCCGACCGGTCGGGTTTGGACCATTTTGACGGCTCTACACATACTTCATTAATAGTAAAGTTATAAACTTATTCTTAAAAATACAAAATTGTTTTAAGAACAATAGAATAAAAAACACTAAATAGACCCATAACCTTTTTCACGTTTTCACTTTTAGTACAATTAAAAAATATTAAAAAATTTATGGCATTCAATTACAAAATATATTAATTTTCTATTTCAAATCTTAATCAATTATTAAGTAAATTTCATTTCATTTTAATATATAGATGAAAGATTTCAAATCTTATTTTAACATATAAAATCACTAGTAAGCTCTTTTTTTTTTTTGCCATGAAAAATAGATGAAAGATTTTAAAAATATATAATATGTGAGAAAATATAATAAATTATAATATTTTTATAACAATAAATTATAATATTTAACAATGCAATTCATTTATCACACTTTTTATAATATATGAAGAAATATATTTAATTTTATATAAGCACAAATATTTAATTTAAAGAAGAAGTATCATGCATGTGGAAAGCATGTTTGTCAGATACAGCTTTGATGAGTTGTCACTTCTAAGCTTTATTTCAATAAGTAGGGGATGGTTCCTTCTAATTTGAATTGGGTAGTAATTAATGACAAAAACCAACCCTTTTCACATTTATACAAATTAAAAAGTGTCATGGAGGCCTGCAGAATATATTAACTTTCTATTTCAAATATTAATCAATTGTTAAGTAAATTTCATTCCATTTTTAAAGTGGGAGACTAATCTGATGCGAATCTCAAAATCCTTAAATAAATTCAAGTGTCCAGCAATTTGGTCAATAATTGATCTAAAACAGATCTCATGTCAACTTAAAGAAACATATGAATGAGTCAGTGGCGGAACTAGAAGAATTTGTTAGTGGGGAAAAATTTGTGTCTAATCTAAATTTTAATATTTTTTAAAGGTAAAATTTTAAATATTTATTAAATTAATATAAAAATAAGGTTTATTAAAATAAAATATATTTTTTTATTTTTATATTAAATAATCAATGTAAGAGATTATATTTTTAAATACACATGTTTAAGGTTGTAAAAAATTAAATTGGAGCAATTGATATTTCTAAAGAGGGGACATATGAAATTTTGTTGGGTGGTGGTGGTCAATGAAATTTTTAAAGGGGTCAAACAGTAAATTTTTCCTTTAACAATAAGAAGATTTTTTCTTTTTTTGTTGGGGGGACCTCCAAAGCATGCAAGAATGATCAAATTATTTATTATTTTAAATAAATAAATAAATAAAGGAAATTATTATATTGAAAAGAAGCCGAGGGACAGTGACTATAAAAAATATTCCAATTAATGGGGAGGAAGCAAGTTGTGTGAGCTCAATAATTCAACCCACCATGGCTGCTACGACACCCTTCTTCTTCTTCTTCTTCTTCTTCTTCATTGTTCTCTCGTCGACTTCGCATTCATTTGCAGTACCTCACAAGAGATCGAGAAAGTCAGTGATTATCAGAGAGATAAATCGAAGGGGGCCATCCATTGGACTCATCACGGTGTATCCACCTGAAGAGAATGCCTTCTTCGCCACCAAAGCCTTCAAATCCGATCCCACCCACCCCTTCGTGGATCTCGCAGGTGACATATATATATACATATAATTTCATGGAGCTATAAATATATAGTTACATGATAGTTAATTTCAAGTTTTGTATAGAAAATTATACATATATATATATATATAAATGAGAGTTTGATGTATAATTTTGCAGGAAGAAGATTCAGGGTGGGAAAGGTGTACAATAACAAAGTTATCTATGTCAGATGTGGGGTTGGACTGGTATGTATAAACTCTTAACCTCATTTTCTTTTCATTATTTAACTGATATTTGTGTATGTGGGGCCAAAAAAATAAAATGTGCGTGTGTATGTGTGGGTAATGGGAAAGAAAAAATCTCTAGTAAGCCTAGTTACTAATTTTTTTTTATAAAAATATAATATATGTGTGTATGTATAAACATTTTTTTTTTAAATTTAACCGTTATTTATAGTTGATTATTATAAATTTAATTGAAAAGTCAGAAAATAAGCATTGCTATTTTTTAAACAGGTCGCTAAGATTTGTTTTCTTTTGGCTAAAATGTCGCTAAGAATTTTTAGATACTAATTAATTATATTTTGCACAGCCATTTTGAATGTCTCATGATATTTAATAATTTTTACATACACAGACAGACACAATTTTTCTATTGACTGTGTTTGATGATATATATATATTGATTGGTAACCATTACAAGATCAGGTTGTTATTTATTGGAAAATACTTATATGCTTTTTCTTATGTGTTCTTTATGTTATTTTTCAATTAAAAGTTATCATGTAGATTATTTTTTAATACATTGTAGATTTAGTTATTAATTATATATTAAAAGTATTAATTTTTTAAACTTAAAAAAATTTAAAAGATCTACGTATTAAATTTTAATTGAAGAATAGTTTGAAAAATATAAAAGGAAAATGATATAAGTCTAGTACTTTTTTTTATTTGGGTCCATTATTATACATGTAATGTATATACAGGTGAATGCAGCAGCAGCCACACAACAGATGGCTGATGTATTTGACATAACAGGAATTGTCCATTTTGGCATTGCTGGAAATGCCAACAGTTCTTTGTCCATTGGAGATGTCATCATCCCCAAACAATTTGTTCAAACTGGTCTCTGGGATTGGTTGGTATGTGTCATTTGCCAATACGGGTTTGGATCCTCTGAAGTACTTCAAAGGAATGAAATTAGCGAGAGATAGAAAAAGAGAAGCGAGTCCAGCAGGTGTTACAGAAGTGAGACCCGCTCCTCTTTTCCTATCGTGATGAAGTACTCCAGATGATCTTTTTACTATATCGTTACAAGCTATTCACGAGCTATTTATTGTTGAAACAATACATTTATTTAAAAGTCACCCTGGGAAAATGAAATTGTTTGCCACAGAAACCGAATGCAACAGTAAATTCAAGTGACTTTGCAGAATTGGATATAGGGAAGTACAACGTAGGAGAAGGAGGAGGAGTGAACTTGTTGGGAAGAATAGGGTATCTGACAGAACAGTTTTACTCTGAAACAGGGAAGCCCAATGAACCCCAGCGTTTGATCTGGGCTTCTACTACTCCTCACTGGCTTCACCTTGCTTCTCATTTACAAGTAACTACATTGCACCCCATATTTCATGTAGAGTCTGATATAAGTTACACTGTTCATATATAACTTTTGAATCGCGTAGTTTCTTTGAAGGTTAATTTCTATATGATCCATTTAATCCGGGTTGGTGTTAGGGAATAAAACTTGAACGTTGTGTGAACTCCAGTACGTGCCTATCAAATGAACCGAAGCTGGTGGTAGGACTGAATGGGTCAACGGCAAACGCATTTGTGGACAATGCAGCATACAGGGACTTCCTATTCAAGACATTTCATGTTTCCTCTCTTGATATGGAGAGTTCAGCTATTGTCATGGTATTATTATAACTCTTCAACTTTTCTCTTCTATTTGCTTCAATCTGATGAATCCCACAATCACATTATGCTTGGATTTTGCAGACGAGCTTGTCCAACGATTATCCGGTGATAGTTATCAGAGGCCTATCAGATTTAGCAGGAGCTCAAGAAGGAGATAACGACATCAAGGTTTTTGGACCTCTTGCTGCTACCAATACTGCCAAAGTTGTCATTGAATTCTTGAAGATTTACTAGCAAAACCACTCTCATTTAAGCTTTTCCAATTCCTAATTTACATTGCGGTTACCAAATTCAGATTCAATTATTGCTGGGTCTCAAATAAAAGTAACCCTTTATGTGAAGAATGTAATTTGATTGATATGGGTATAAATGATTAAACTGTTGGCCAAATGCAAATTGGCTAAGAATAAATCGGTTAACACGTACCCATAAGATTGGTTCCTTTATATTAGGCTCCGTTTGGTGAATGATGGAAAAGGAATTGGAAAAGTCTCTGTAATGTCTATTATATCCATATACTCATTGCTTAACATTTTCTACATGGTGAATATAAACTATGGCACACAATACTGGCAGAGAAACTTCTCTCCGTACCTTCTCGATAGAGCGACAATCACGTCAAAAAAAAAATTGAGAGATATATTCCCTTCCATGAAGAAGAAGGCCAACATAAATCATCAATTGAGAAGACTTACAAAACCCATCTTTGTTGCTGAAGTTCTATTTGGTGGTAACCGATTATGGGAAGATTCCTACCCCCACAGGATCATGGACCCAATTAAGCCAATACCTATTAGTGGTATGGCAGCCGGTTTAATCCTAAAACCCAAAGTATCTAAACCCTTAGTGATAGTTGAAGGTACAAAATAGACTTCCACTTGCTGGAATTTTGAGTGCTATAGGGAACTAAAAGTACCTTATCCTCCTTCCCATTTTTGAAATTAAGAGAAGACTTAGTTACTTAAACTTATATTTAAAATAATATTTTTATAACCATACATAAAATATTTTTTGTTAAATTAAATTAGAACATATGGGTTTTAAATTTAAAAATAAATTAATAATATTAATAATAAAATTTAATTATAGAATAAATAATAAATAAAAAATTATTTATCATAATTTAATTAAAATAGAGTACCTTAAGTAGTATATAAAATTGAATGCTCCTAAACTTTTTTTTATCATTAAATTGTGATTCAATTGGGTCAAATAAAATGCGCCTCCCAAGTATACATATTAATGAATGAATAGGGACAAATACAAATAAACAATAAATAGACCAATCAATCTCAAAAGGAACAAATGCAACTTGTCCTTCGCTTGTTGCTTGGATAGTTTCTCAATATATATTTCTTCCATCCCTTTTTTATGTGTCATTTTAAAAAATTTAAATGTCATATTTTATTTATTATTTTAAAAAATTAATAAAAAATTAATTATTTTTTCTATCTATGCCCATAAGCATTTCATAGTATATTATTTTTGAAAAACAATAGTATAAATAATAAATATTAAGAATAATTTAATAAAATTATATTATTTATTAAATTATTTATTATTTTTTAATTATTGTGCCAAAATCTTAAAAATTAAATAAAATGAGAGGAAGTGAGTGGAAATAAGTAATCTACTTTTATTTATTACAGCAGTCATGCCACAAGTTCTGGTGGAGACGTGTGTGTGCAAGTAATCAAGTTCATTTGAGCTCCAGAAGACTAGAACTCAAGCATGGTTGCAATAATTAATACTGATATTGATTGGCACTTACACAAATTGTTTTTTAATGATTTTGCATTGTTTCCTAATCTATTCCTCCAATCTCCTCCAAATACTAGTACTTTACCATATCATGCTAGTGTTTTACTTAGAGTGAGAATTTGGACTGATCCAACTCATATAGGCTAGCTTGTTACGAGCTAGGTCTAATACAGGCCGAGTCCAAAAGTCCATTTATAAAATGAGTTGTGTTTTTTAAGCCTAACTCATATTCAAAGAACTACGAGCTAACCCGTGGGCCCATATTTTTTTTTTAAATTTAATTTAACATTTATAAAATAATACAAACTTTTTTTTCATATACATAATTATTTAAATCAACACAACTAAAACTAATTATATATTAATTATTAACATCATTGTTCATCATCATCGCTAAAATCATTATTAACTAAGAAAAATATTTTAAAAAAATACAAAAAAAAAGCTATACGAGTTAGCTCATTTTTTGGCTGGGCCAAATGGACTCAGGTTCAAATGCCTGTTTCTTATAAAATCTTTTAAATTTCTAACAAAATCTGATATTTTCTTCAAGCTAAACATACCAACCCATCAAGTTTAATCTATATTCCTAGCTCTAGTTTTACTCCGAGGGGGTTAAAAAGAGATCAAGAAAAATGTGTTTACACACACACATACATATGTATGTGCGCAATTTATAAAAGTCACACTATTTATTTTAGTTTATTACATATGATTGAGCCGTTGATCAGTGGCGGACCTAGAAAATTTTCATTGTGGGGTAGCATATACATATACATATAAAATATATGACATGTGGAAGGATTGGAGTCGTGGTAATCATATCTCAGGCAAATATATGCAAAATAAGTAAGAGATTTGATAGTAATTGCAAAGTAGAAAAGAAATGATGCGGTTTTTGCTTTACACAAAAAGGCAGAAGCACGAGGTCATCTTGGATGAAGAAGGTTGAAGTGTCTTGTGTCTGTGAATGTGACTAAGGCTGAGCAAGTGAGCAACAACCCCGAGCTTTGATGGTCCAAGGGCTAAAAGAGGACGAGCGAAAAGGAAGAAAAAGAAGCGACAATGAAAGGCGGAAATTTTTTGTTTTAATTCAAATGACAGAATGACAAAGTAGCAAAACAGAAAGAGGAGGGGAAAAATTTAATGGATATTGGGGGCATTTAATAAAAATTATATTAGTAATAAGTGAAAAAAAAAAATAGTGGGGGCAGCTGCCCACGTAATGGATAATGTCAGTCCGCCCTTGCTGTTGATTTGATGTACTGGCCTTATGAAAGTGATTGAGATTGATGTTGTGTTTCAGGATAATTAAGGCAGTCGGGTGTGTGAGAGATTGATTGTTTCTTCAGTGGAGTTTTGTGTGAGAGGTTGTATGCTCCCAGACCCTGTGGGATAACTCGTATATAAAGTAGAACTTTTGTGTGGCCAAAAATAAAAGCAGAACTTTTGTAGTTTTTCTTTAACTCCCTACCTTGTCTACTTTCCTCAATTCACGAAAACCACTTTGCTATTTGTTGAACACATGTCCTATCAAGCAAACCGCCTTAGTACTTCTTAGTCACCTCACATTAGATTATATTTCTTTTTTATTTATATTATGAAATATTTTATATAATAAATTTTTAACATAAAATATAAAAGGTTAGATATTTTTTATTTTATTTTTATTTTTAATATTTTTTTTATTTATAATCTTATAATAATAATAGAATGAGGTATTTAATAAGAATAAAATAAAAAATATAAATACTTTTTATATTAATTTTAATTAAAAAATAATTTTTTTAATATTTATATAATTAATATAAAATATCTTATAATATAAATAAAAAAAATAACTTTCCTATAAAATTTCAATTACCCTTCCGCCTTAACTTTCCTCAAATAGGTTGTATGGGTAGGTTCTATGGGTTGGAGGGCCTGACCCGTTGTAAAATTCTGGCCAAGCAACTCCAGTTGCATTGATTTTTTTAATATGTTCCTAAAAAACACTACATCATTCTAAAATATAATACATAAATAACTACATTATTTAAAAAATTAAATATTTTAAATATATCATAAAATTTTTTTTCATAAATACTCTAACTTAATATTTTCACTTAACTCTTTTTTAACTCATACTTCATAATAATATGTTTACTTTAAATAAGGGTAAAATTAAAAAATAAAACACATTAATTTATCATATAAAAGTTATTTATTTTTTATATTTTAAAATAAAATATATTTAAAAATATCTTAAGAATGTCAGTGTTGATTTTTTGTAAGACGCAAAAATATATATATAATATTTAACTATATTTTTACTTTCTAAAAAACCTTAAGTTTTGGATATTCATCATATAACTCACTTTGTAAAATATTGGTAGAATTTAATATTTCTTTAGTTTTACTCCTTGATATCCCTTTTTATAGTAAGAGAGATTAAGAAAAATGCAATTATGATGTGTTACAATTTAATGAGGATAATTTTAAAAATTTTAGTAATTTTTAAAATGTTTAAGAACTCCAATTAATTTTAATAAATTTTTTTAGTCTATGCAAAGTTGTATTAAAATGGAAGGAGTAATTGTAGATAAGTGACTTTATAATGCAAGAGTATGCAACTTGTCATTTTTTTAGGGGCAATGATAGTTGGGGACTAAAAGTTTAAATTAAATACAGTAAAGGATCTTGCAGTTTTTTTTATTACTGAATATTATGAATTTACTACTACTTTATTCTATATTTACTACTGAAAAAATTATAAGATCCTTTATTATATTTAATTCAAACTTTTCATCTTCAACTGTCATTTATCTTTTTTTTTATTGCATGGATAGTCCAGTTAGATTGACATATCAAGATTGACTTATGTAACAATTGCATTTTTACCATTTTCTTTTTTTGGACATTTTTTTTGTCATTTTCAAAATCTAGCAGCTATGTATATATGGCTGCTAAATAAGTTATATGTGTATAATATATATATATATATATATCTATATAAATATGACTTATTGTCAAGGTAGACTTATTTAGCAGCCATATGTGTGTGTGTGTGTGTGTGTGTGTGTTAATTAATCCTGGTAGAAGAAGATTCAGGGCGGGAAAGGTGTGAAGAATGTTATCTACGTGAGAGATGCGGGGTTAGATTGGTACTTACACATATACAAAGCTTGCCTGCTCAAATAACGTTTTATTATATGATTTGGCTATTATTTCAGTAAATTTAATTATTTACAATCCAGACACCAAAATATGAGTGTATATAATTATATTTATATTCATCTCGATGAAATACTTGAAGTAAGCATAAGATGAGTTTGAGTGTTGTTCTCAATCGTTTTGTTATCCTGACATCAGTGATAAACAATATTGTTATGTATAAACAATTGAAATAGTCGAACCTAATCATATAAAGTTCACATTGAGTTGTTTTCATCTGAATGAATTATTTGTTATAAGATTTTCTTAAAGATATATGGATATATATAATCAATATATCAATATATATATATATATAATACAATTTATTTCTCAATGATTTTGGATTGTCACCTCATCTATTCCCACAATCTCCTCCAAACCCAAACAAAGTACAAGTACTTTACTACAAGATACTATTACCTTGCATGGATCTAGAGGGGACTCAAGAGAGTTCAAAAGACAGTCCGAACTCTCTCAATTACCATGTAATACACATAAAATTGTAATTATATATAACAAAATCTACAAGTCATACTTTTACAATTAATGAACAATGTGAAATTTTCTTCGAGCTGTGCAACGCACTGAAAAAATGTGTCTAGTTTCAGGCTATTATTTATGTACAGGTGAATGCTGGATCAGCAACACAACAGATGATTGATGTGTTTGACATAACTGGAATTGTGCATTTTGGGATTGCTGGAAACTCCAATAATTCCATGTCCATTGGAGATGTTATCATTCCTAAACAGTTTGATCACACTGGTCTTTGGAATTGGCTGGTACCCTTTTAGACTCCCACCGAAATCATCTTTCTTATACAAAAGTGTAGAGAAGTCTTGGTGCGTTTTATTTGTCCTTCATACCCCGAAAGGCTTAAAATTTTTGTTTTTCTGAAAAGAAATTTCCTCTTGTGACAGAAACCAAATGTGACAGATGATTCAAGTGACTTTGCTTTAGACGCATTAAGCGCTCAATAACCGTTTTGGCATCAGATTCTAATATGATATTTCAGAAACCAAGATCCCAAGCAGTATGCAATCCCTTTAGGATACCCCACTCCTCAGCTGAGCAAACTCCAATGAACTGAACAAAACCCTCAACCCAGTTGCCTTCGCTGTTCCTCAAAACACCTGCACACGCAGCTAAGGAATCAACATCAGTAACAGCTGCGTCAGTATTAATCTTGATGCTTTCTGAGGGGGGTGCACACCATTTAGCAGATATAGATTCATTCTCAGACTGACTACTCCCAAAAGGATAGTCATATATAATGAAATCCTTACGCACCTTCATTAAAATCCATGCCGGGTTGGGAGGTTTAGTGAAATCAGAATTGAAGCAACACTGGTTTCTCCAAAGCCAAAGTTTCCAAAAAGCAACACCCCAAGTAAGAGACCACGGGGCATCATCATTGTGTCCCATGTCGGTTTTAAGATTTAAAGAAAACCAGTCCTTCAAATCAACACTATAAAATATAGATTGAAGATCAGCTCTTACCATAACATTCCAAACAGTTTGCGCATAGGGACAGTCACATAGAATGCGGAGCGTGTCCTCAATAACATTACAACAACAAAGACAAAACGGAAAGAATATGGTATAGTTCTGAAGAATTTTACTCTGAAACTAGCAAACCCAATCAAGCTCAGCCTTTGATATGGGCATACACTTCTCCTCATTGGCTTCATCTTGCTTCCCACTTAGAGGTTAGTAAACATAACACCTTGGGTTAGATTTGAAATTGTTGTGATTTAGGAACTTGGTTGACAAATTAGTTTGAGTAGTTCTAAATGTGGGATAATTGACAATTGTTAGGGAACTTGAGCTAGTGCCTTCCAAATATAGCCAACCTGGTGGTTGGTCTTAAAGGGTCAACATCAGGCATTTTTGTGGACAACGCAATCTTTCAACAATTTCATGTTTCCTCAATTGATATAGAGAGTTCAGCTATTGTAATGGTAAATTTTCCTTTTCCCATCTTTTTCTCCTTCTAACCTAAATAAATTATTCAATTTTTTTTAAATTTTTTAAAAGACTTATGTTTTCATTTAGTGGGATAAGAATAATATTATTATTGTTGTAAAAGACTTTTGATTGACACATATATCAACACAAATAATTTACACTTGGTTTAACTTAAATGAATTACCATTAAATTCTTTAAGTCCATGTAGTTAAGTTTCTCAGAAAGACAGTTTTAGATCACTTTATGTTCTTAAAAAGCTTAGGTAACACACATCTAAAGATCAATATCAAATATAAGAAGTGTAGAAAGACACATTATTCACAAACACCATGAGTAATAAGGCTCATCTTGAGCTCTATGCAAATGCACCAGACCCACTCTAGTTATATGTGAAATTTTTTCCACAATTCAATGTGAACCCAAAATCCCAAATGGTTGGAACCAAACTTCAGTTCAATTGAACATTCTAGAGTAAATTTGACTATCTAAAAAAATATGTAAATCAAATTAATTATGAGTACATATAAATGTATCAGATAGCTTTAATAAGGACAAACCTTTTATGTACTCTATCCATTTTTCGGAAGATCAGATGCACCTCTCATCTTCAATTTTATAGCTATCGAGACCATTTTGCTGCAAAATCAATTTGTATAGTGGATTGAGCATAACCTAATTGGTTGGCATTATTGGGTTTTGCAGACTAGCTTGTCCAATGCTTATCTAGTGGTAGTTATCAGAGGCCTTTCGGATTTAGTAGGAGCACAAGAAGGGAAGAACCCCCATTCAGATTTTCGGACCTCTTGCATCTTACAATGCTGCCAAAGTCGTCATTGAATTTTTGAGAACTTTATGAACGCAAACAATGATTTAAACTATTCCCATGTCCACTGCCATGGGGTGTATTGTCATTATGATTTAAATGGATGCTCTTTTATATAAGCTATTTAAATTCTAGCCAGGTGCACATTGATGAGAATAATGTTGACAACCCACAAAATAGTTCATTTAAAATAGCTCTACGATCCTATCGAATATTACTAGTCCCTCCCAACAAAGGGAAAGGGAAGAACCATAACTACCAAGTTTAACTTCTAAATGGAGAACAAGTGAAGGAAAGGGAGGAAGAAGATAATAGGGAGAACTAGTGAGAAAGGAGGGAGAAAGTAGACTGCAAAATATGCTAATTATTATTATTCAATGGCAGAAGTCTACAAAGAAAGAAACCCAAGGACTGTTTAAAGAGCCCTAACAAATATTTTAGAGTAATTCAAAATAACTAAAAGATAAAAGATATCCTAAACTATCTTAAAGGATAATTTTTTTATCTTGCTTTTTACTTAACCTAAGTAACCTAAGTCTCCCATTACTTCTATACATCTTTGTAGAGGATCTGGTATTTTGGTATTCGTTCTGATGGGAGAGGACAAGTCACAATAGGCTTTCCCCTCATAGCTCCTCTATATATTGCCTGCAAGAATTTTTTTAAAAAAAGTTCATGCATCCTAACAGATAAATTCATTAATATTGAAGAATAGAGAATTGTAAAATATTATCTATGCGTGATTCAACTACAATTAGATAATTGAACTATGAATGATTTTTTATCCCAGTTCAATCTGCAGTAAATTTTTTTAAAACATTAAACTACAATCGCAATGAAAAGTGAATAAAGCACAAAGTGAACTAAAGATAATACATCAAATCAAACAATGTCTAATAAACCTCCAGTAGTTCTATCTTCTAAGGAAAGGAGAGTTGGGGGAAAAAAGCTGTAGTTGTTTTGGCACAACATAACATCTATATCACACTCAATAATACTGATCGAACACAGGATAACCTCCTCGGCATAAAATTGGAGTAAAATATGTTTACAAATGGCTTAGACATCTCAAATCAGAAGAGCCATTTTCAAGCGCTCTCTATTTCTTCTACCATAAGAAATCTAAGCAAAGAAGCAGAAATAATAAGATAATATCATGCGTATCAAAGCCAAAGTAATATATAGAAATAACGCAAGAAGGATTCAATAGACATTGAATTTCTTACCCATTAACTATAGCCTTATAGAATCAGGACTGTTATACAGAATTATATATTTTTTTATGGGAAGCTGGGCTTAACTGAATCATATATCTTAAATTTTTTTTTCCTGAATTTAATTTCTGTTATTCCTGTAGAACAGTTATTGACATTTGATTATCAAGCTCCTACAGCATTTATTTTACTGATTAATTAATAATTTCCACTCATGAGAGTGGTTGTACAAAAGTGCCAAACTCAAAACAGTTCGTATCCATGCCAAATCCATAAACAATTCGTACACAAAAGGAATGATTTAGTTCCCAACATTTGAAGAAACAGAGAAAGTACCTCTACAACATCAATAAAATCTTGCTTTGTGAAAAAAGCGCCAATCCATTTAGTATTGTCAGCAGTCCTGCATAATATACGATAGAACTAACATATGTAGAATTATCATTAGAATATGTAAAACTAACACAAGGTCCTAAACTCAAAACTGGAGCACAATGAGCAATTAAGCATATCAGCAAAATAAACCAAAAGCTTGCAAACATAGACTTGCCAACAAAAAAAGCATATCAGCAAATACAAACTTGCAGATTGCAGATATCATACCCAATATCCAATCTCATGTGATGCGCATTGAAGAAGAAAACTGTTGATGGTATTAGGGTAATGTCAAAATACTGGAGATAGATTTTAATGTCCTCTGAGTCAACATCTACTAGTGCCACAGTTGCGAATTTG
Organism: Adenanthera pavonina; assembly: GCA_026686845.1. Taxonomy (NCBI): domain Eukaryota; kingdom Viridiplantae; phylum Streptophyta; class Magnoliopsida; order Fabales; family Fabaceae; genus Adenanthera; species Adenanthera pavonina. The sequence goes on along the minus strand of JAIVEN010000001.1, from coordinate 40,888,312 downwards.
GACACAGCCCTCGCTGATTTAGAAAGCTGAGTGAACAAAATCTATGACTTTAGAGTAGTGTAAAATTATGCACATAGCATGAATTGCAACATTTTGAATTTTCAATTGCAAACTTGATTTTCAAAGCATGGTTTCAAATCTACATGCTCCATCACATAAGACCAGATAATGTATTGGTACCAATACAAAAAAGAAAATATTATGAAACAGATGTTAAATTTGATGTGCCAACAAAAATACAATGTCCAACTGATTAGATTATCCTATCACCAACTGACAAGCAATAAGCACTTTACACACACCTTGTGTAGATACAAAGTAGTACAGTACTATAGAAAACTATTCACATCATATTTAACCCACTGTTCACATCAGATTTAACAAAGAAATAACGAGGGTTGGGGTTGGGTGACAACAAAACAGAAAAAGGTTAAGGTGTTTAATTCATTGGTTTTTCCTTATATACAGGTAGAAAGATTTCAATTCCTTGTCCCCTCTTTTCAAATTTTAAAGATTACAGCAATTAGAAATAGATAATCCAAATCCTGTATAAGAACCAGAAAAAAAAAAAAAACAAAACGCAGAAAATGGAAGAGAAGAAAAGGCATACACTGTCATCTTGCTGGAGACAGACGTGGTCGGTGGAGCGGCCGAAACGGAGGACAAGGACCTTCTCTAAGGTGTCTCTGATAATGGTATCGACCTCGTGCTTCTTTGTCAAAGTCGGCAACATGAAGCTCAATTTGTTCACTATTAAGTGGCGAGAAACGCACAAAATAATGAGCAAGGCTACCTCGATGGGCTAAATAGCGATCTCGTGATCAATCTCTGCGCGGATTTTTTATTCCAGAAGTCTTGTTCTTGCTTTCCCTCTCCGCTTCCTTTCATTCCAATGCGAATATATAATGGTTTCGCAGCGTCTTTTTTTTTTTTGGGCCACTGGTTTCGCAGAGTTGGATTTTGGATAAAGATTATTATTTTTTTTAAAGATGGATTTGGTATTCGGATAATGATGCTATGGTTATCTTGAAAAATCTTAGAAAACTAAACCATTCAAATTGAAATTTAATTTCCTAGATTTTAATATTTTTTATTTTAATAGATGCAAAATTAAACAATCAAAATTTAATCTCCAAGACAAAATCTTTAACCAAAAGGACCTTATTTATGAAATTAATTAATAAAAATGAAATTATAATAAATTAGACAAAAATGACGTCTTTTCTTTACTGTCACATGATTGACATATTCTTTCTTAAGTAATCCCCTCTAATTGGGCACCCCTTGAGTTTCAATCTAAAATTTGCAAGGAAGAGAACATAATCAAGTTATTTGGACTTCTTTGGGCTACAATTTGATTTAAATGAATGAGTTTCAAATTATGTAGCTCTTAGAGGACTCTTGCTCTAGTCATTGGACCATATATGTCTTGCAATGGAACTTTAGCCTCCCAAGCTTGATTTCTACATGATGAAACTTCCTTTTTATTCTCTACAATTTGTCCATGGACCCCCAACGTTTCATGTCTCAAGTCTACTCTATAATTTTCTTTCTCCTCGAAATGATTCATCCTCGAATCTCCATAATCTACGTGGAAGAAAAAGGAATGGTTAAAAGCATCAAATAAATAATAAGAAATATATTTACCATTCAAGCTTAATTGATGTATCCTTTATTTAATCATGTCATGAATGTAGAGGACAACATTCTCCCTTGGCTGCAATTTTGATGCCACTTTAAATCTTCATCTAAGTTTTTGCATCCAAAACATTGTTCCAGGATAAAAAACCTTCACACCATTAATCTGAATGGCATATGACTCATCTTCAAGCATTGGTGGATAAGAAATTAATTTTTTCTTCACACCAAATACATCAATGACTTGCAACAAATAGCTAGGCACAAATTCGACACAATAAGAGTTAAATGGAACCAAGATGTTAAGGGACACCGAGCAAGAAATAAGGACAAAATGGCACAAAACAACACTCAATTAAAACCAAATCATTAAAAAAACCAAGGAACACAAAATCTGGACAAATTTGAACAATATTCATTAAAGTTTTAGGGTGCATTTGGGAGTTTATGATAGAATAGAATGAAATGGTTATTAATGGAATAATATGGAATGGAGTGGAGTGGAATGGAACATAATGTTTCATTGTTTGGAAGTTTCATAAAGGGAAGGAATGATTTTGTTTGACCATTATTTGAGAGTTAATATAAAATGGACGAAACGAAATGGATTATAATCTTTTTGTTCCAATATTACCCCTATGAATTAATTTAAATAAAGGAATTAATAACTATTAATTTAAGAAAAAATAAGTTTATTTTTAAGTTATAATCAAATATTTATCACAAAAAAATTATTAAGTAAATTTTTAAACACATTAATTAAATGATGAAGCAATTTGAGTTGAAAAGAGAAATAATATCATGCATAAAATAGATATCATAAAAAAAAAATTCAACGTAGTATCGAGAATAGGAAACAACTATGATGTAATGGAGAGAGTGAGAGGACAAAGAATAGTGTGGAATCGAAAGGAGAGTGAAAGGTGTTATACATATTTATATAGCGATAAGGCTAATTTTGTAATTATAATATCAACCTCAAGTCATTCCATCTTTGACTTCCCAATTCGGGGGGACAAAAAAATTAAGTTTACAATGGCTAAGAATGGCTTGGGAAGTCATCACTTGCCATCCCACTTCTTTGTTAAAAATTCTTTCAAACAATGGTCAAAGTTCATTAGTCATCTCATTCCATGTCATTCCATCCAAAATAAAACTCCCAAATATACACTTAGGTTAGGATTGGTACACATGAAAGATGTTTCATGAAAAGGAGAATGAGAGAGAAATTCCTACGAAATTTGTTTGGTACACATCATTCAAACTTTCTATAAGTATAAAATAGTTCTTTTATGGAACTCTTCTCTCCTTTTCCTTCTCCCTTTCCATTTCCCTCAAAATAACTCATTTATACCAAACATAGCATTAATGTCCTACGATGGGCTGCATCCCTTGTCTCATCTCCCTCCTCAACTAATTATCTTAATTAATTAATTGAGGGAATACAGTACATAAATGGATGAAAAGAGAGAAAACAAATCTCATATACACTATCTATCACTCGCTTTGCACTTATAGGCACTTTGCCATTAACTTCATTGAATTGAAACGGAGAAAGGAGCACTATTATGATGTACTTGAATCATTAGATATTATTTACATTAAAGCAAGAGAATACTTAGAAAATGAAGTAAACTGGTATGCTTTGTGCGCTAGATGTCTCATTGAAGTATATGAAAGAAAAATTTAATTTATAATTATAGTTATATTTCAAGCATGGATGTCTACTCATCAATCAAGTAGCCACAATGGATAACATATCACTTTGTGAGAGGTTTCAAAACATCTATTCCTTGTAACCAAATAAACTTGTATGCATACTGTGAAGCACAATGACATTGTTAGAGTGAGAGAGAAGGGGGAGGAGGAAAGGAGGGTGAATACCAAGTTTTGTAATTGGTCACGATCCCTAGAAAATGTAGCATTTCATACTGCTCTATCCCAAATTTCATACTGCTCTATCCCAAATCTTTTGCCTTGTTCACATCCTTCAGTTGTTATTGATCTTATACCAAACTGCAACAAAAAAATATGTCTAAATGATATGTGACAAATCAGGGTTACTAGTGGGGACAAAGTGAAGTATTTGCTATCATCACTAAAGAGAAAGCAAATTCAAACCATAAGAGGAACGTGTATCAATTTAGCAACCAAAAGAATCACATGTCAAAAATAGTTTGAAGAATACAAACAAATTCGATTCAACCTTCTATCAAATTCTCGATGTTTTACATGATTTCTTCAACATAAAAAATGAATTCATACATACAAAAAAAATATTAGATCCATTATGACTATGTACTAATTGAAGAATATAGAATACATGATATAGGAATGAATAGATTTTTTTTATCGGTATTAATTATTGAATGATGGTAAAGATGATAGAAGTGACACATTATTGACAAAAAAGAACATTACACTGCAAAAATACTCATAGCATGAGAGCATTTAGAATTGGAGTTCAAGTTAAAAGAGAATTAAATTGGAGATCAATCCCAAAAAAAAACCAATAAGCCATGAACAGGTTTTGTAGGCCAACAAACAAATAGATTCTAAGATTAAGTTCTTCTATACACAAAAATTAAAATGCCAGGCCAATAAATCACAAAACATTAAATGATGCAATCATTCATGGTTAAAACAATCATTACAATTGTGTTCAAGGGAAGGGAATTTTTTTTCATCGATCCCATATAACTGTCTATATTTTCTAGTTTCCTTGAATATGACAAAGGTTGCTACAAATTAAATAAATTCATATAAGTAATTGAGAAGGGGTAACCATGAGATTATACCTCAAGGTGGCTCATGTCAAGTTTTTTTCTTCATAAATCACCACCTACTGCGAAAGCAAAAATTCTGTCAAAGGAAAAATAAACAACTCAATGCAAAGAGGACAACTAACAACATAAACCTATCACAGATCCCTCTCGTGCAATCAAAGGAGAAGAAAAAAGAAGGAAAAATCCTAACCATCAATAAATTTAGCCAAGACATTTGTTAAAATATGTTTATTTGCTTAGGGAACAAATTGATTAAAACCAGTTTTTATCAGACAGCTCACTCAAGAAAGGGAAGGAGGATTTAGAAGCGTGAAATTCAAATTGAAGAAGAGAAGCTTATCAAGACTCAAGAGAAATTCTAGGAAAATAAAGAAAAAGAAAATGAGGATTTTCTTTCAAATGAAGTGAGAGGAGGAAGGGTGTGTTTAAAATGAGCGGGAAAAATCCTACATGTACTGTGGCTTTACACTACATATTGATAATTGATAATTTGATAATATATAATAATAAAAAAATCTGCAGAGTTTATAAAAGTTTGTTGCATAGTACTTTAAACAGTAGAAAATCAATTTGTTTTATTAAGAAGACAATATATTATAGTTTTTAATTCTACTTTTTTATTTTAATTTAAAATAATTCAAATTCAAAATTTCTTTTTTCCTTTTCAAATTAAGTAAATATAATTTTTTATGCATGAATATATGATGAAATTAAAATGAGAAAAATGATTATAGTCTTGTGTAAACTTTTATTTTGATTTATATGGGGCTAATTTGTATGGAACCAACAATTTTTAGCATGGTCAATGACCAATTTACCTCTATTTGAACTTGACAATACTCAAATCTGACTCAGTAATATCGGATAATAGATAATCATATATAAAATGTTTTATAGTTACAAATTTAAATTTCTAATCTAAACAACAATTTCCAAGGTCCTTTGATATTTTACGAAGTTAACTTTCTAGAAAGTTAATCTATTTTATGCTTGTTTTATCTTTTCTTTGGGAAGTTCAAATTATTTTTTAAATAAATAAATTATATTTAAATGTTAAACATATAAATACCTTTTTTATCAACAAAATATATTAAGGAGTCAAGAGTGTTTTAGATGAGACAATAGCATGAGAACTAACTTGGAAGCAGTGACGGAAGGTATTAGGGCATGTTTGACATCCTATTAGAAACCAAGTTTAGACCTGAAACTGAGTTTGATGTTTCTTCCAATGTGTTTGATTGTTTTTTTCTGGTGCGGTGAAAACTCATTCTTGACCCAAAACCCAATTCTCCCATAAGCAGTTCCCTCCTTGCTTTTCTGCTTTGCTTCTCCCTTGGGAAAAAATTATATATTTAAAAGTTTTTTTGATTAAAATTATCCAAACATAATCATTTTTACCAAAACCAATTATCCAAACACAAATAAGTTAGTTCAAAACCAATTTTTACTATAACTATGTTGGAAAACCAATTTTACCAAAACTTTATTTTGACAAACTAAAAACCATACAGATACTTGGACATTATGGAGACAAATGAGCCAAGTTGCTGAGGATTATCTTCCAAAATCAAAAGCAGGAAGTTGATATGTATTTTTTGTTAATTCAAATGTTTTGATGATTCTAAAACAAATGAGTTTGGAGATCAAATATCAAAAGAACACAAGAGAAATAAAGAACAAAGTTGGAGTTTCCTGGAGATTAAAGAGTTATTTCACATGTTTTAGGAAACTATTTGTAAAAGAAGGTAGTTAAGAAATTTCAATTCACCTAATATTAAATGAGATAACTAACTGAATGATTAATGATTAACTCATGATTTCAAAATGGTTTTCAAGAAAAGAGTTATCTTATGAGGATAAAACTTCAATTTCAAACTGATTCTAAGTATTCAATTGGTTTTCATGAAAATGTTTTAGCTTATGGGGACAAGATCTCAATTTCAAAGATGTTTCTAAGTGTTTACCCTGTTTTCAAGATAATGTCTTACCTTATATGCATAACCATTTAATGTTATGAGGATAAAGACTCAATTTCAAAGCTTTTCCAAAATCCATTCTTCAATTTCATGAAAAAGGATTGATGTTATCCACATAACACAACTTAGGGATCAAGTTCTCAAGTCTGTCTAGGTGGCTATCCTGATAAGGTTGGCACTTTGTCCTCATAAGGAAGTGAACAATGAAGGTAAGTGGTACTGTATAGCCCGTTATTTACATAACTCAGGGAAGTTGTCCACATAACGTATGCTATAGAGCACTTGGACTTTTCTCTGTTAAAATGTTATCCGCATAACCTAGGGAGGTTATCCGCATAACCTATATTTCAAAATACTTGGACTTCCCTCGAGTAAATAGGTTATCCACATAACCTATGTTACAGAACTAATAGCTTCTCTTTAGCAAAACATGTTATTCGCATAACCTTGGGAGGTTATCCTAATTACCTAAGTTTCAAATAGGCTCAATTTGAAAAAAACTTAACGTTATCCTAATAACTGAGTGGTTTTCATGAAAATGATTTTGAGCTAAAACTTAGTCATTCTGGGTAGTATGTTATTTGCATAACCTACCTAGGTTATCCGCATAACGAAAAGCTATACATTGAAAACAAAGGCAAACAGTTACCCATTATTCGCATAACTTGAAGAGGTTACCTGCATAACCTCTATTAGATGCATTTAATGCGGTAGGTGAATGACTATTTTACTTGGAGTAACGACTAATCTTTGTTTCCAACAGATAATTCTGCCTCAAGACTATAAATAGGACCTCATTTAAGTTATTAGGGAATGAGAAAAACAATATACACGCTAAAATTCTGCTGATTCATTTATTGATTCATTCAAAGCTTACCTACCCTCTGTTTTGCTCATTCATTGTATCTCAACTTTCATATCTACTCTTTTTAGAGAGTTTTCATTCTGTAAAATATCTACACACTTGTAGAGAATACTTAGTGTGAGATTACACTAAGGGAGATAATCTTACTCTTGAGTGAGAAGAATGAGAGAACTTGTTTCAGTCAAAAGTTCAGCTGGTGTTATACTGCGATCATTGCAAGAACCCATTCAAATCTTGCAAGAGATAGTGGAAAAATCCCAAGTGGTGGCTTGGAGACTGGACATAGGTCAAGTGGAATAAACCGAACCAGGATAAATTACTGAGTTCTCTTCCCTTTGCTCTTTATTTCTTATACTCTGTTTTCAGTTACCTTTTAGTATCACTATTGTATTTTGGCTTTGCAGAAAAGTTTCAATCTTCCTAATTCACCCCCCTCTTAGGAAGCTAGCTGAGTTAACAAGTGATATTAGAGCTTGAACTCCCAATTAAAGGATCTAACAATCCGGGAGAAGAGATGACTGGCTTTGGTGAAGGCATCCTTTTAGAAGGAAATAACACCAACAGACCTCGTGGTTTCAGTGGAGAACATTATGGGTAATGGAAGATGAGGATGCAGATTTACCTTCAATCCATTGATTTGGATATTTGGTTGGTCATCCAGAAGGGAGATTTGTTCTGATGAAACTACAAGACGATGGGAAATACAGAGAGAAACTTGAAGAGGAATGGAACGAGGAGGATAGGAGAAGGGTCCTTCTCAACTTTAAACTTCAGCATTGTCTGGTCAGTGCTCTCAATCAAGATGAGTTCTACAGAGTGTCTCAATATACAACAGCCAAAGGCATGTGGGACACTTTGTGATCGCTCATGAAGGGACAACCAGAGTGAGAGAAAATAAGCTGAATACATGCATTGGAAAATATGAAAGCTTCAAGATGAAAGAGGGTGAGAATATCAAGGATCTGCAGAAGAGATTCACTCTCATTGTGAATCAACTGAAGAGCCTTGGAAAGAAATACACCTAGTCTGAGAAAGTCAGAAAGATTCTCAAATCTTTACCCATTGAGTGGCAACCAAAGGTGACAATAATAGAAGAAGTTAGAGGGGAATCAATGACATCTGTCACAGCCCTCTTTGAGAGTCTTGAAGAATATGAAGGGAAGCTAAAAGCTCTCAAGGACTCTACTTCATCTGATAAGAAAAAGAAGAAGAGTGTGGCTCTCAAAGTAGAATCAGATGATGATGATGATTTAGAGGAGGATGCTAAGCTAGATGAAGAGACGATGGCCATGTTGGTGAGGAAATTTGGCAAAATGTATGGAAAGAAGAAATTCAGAAGGGTTGCAAAGAAAGATGGAGCCACCAGCAGCAAGAAAGAAAACAAAGACTCCATCATATGTTACAAATGCAAGAAACCTGGATATATCAAGTGGGAATGTCCTTTACTGAGCAAGAAACAAGGGAAGGATAAAAAGGCTGACAAAGGAAAAAAGAAGAAAGTTTTCGTATCTTCCATCTAGGGAGATAGTTCAGATGAAGAGAAAGCAGCAGGAGATGATGAAATTGCTAACTTATGTCTGATAGCTCAAGAAGTTGTAGAGAAGGAGAAGAATCACAACCGAGACAGTGACAATGATTATAAGGTAAATGACTTTAAACCTTCATACAAAGAACTACATGATGGATTTAATGAACTGATGACTGACTTTGTCAAAGTGTCCAAACAACTAAGTCAAGCTAAAATGAAATACATAAGCTTGAAAGTTAGTCTCATACATCTTGCACTGCTTCACAGTTTTCTTCTCCCTCACCTCTGCTTGTGTCTCATGCATTAAGTTGGGAGATAAGAATAATTATCTCTACAAGACTCTGACTAAACTCACTAGAGGTGAGGACATGCTAAAAGTATTATTGGGAAACCAAATTGTGAGTCAGAACAAAACTGGTCTGGGATATGATCCATGTGCAGACAAGGAGAAATTGAAAACCAAGAAACAAAACCTTTACCTGAGAAACTTTGTGCATGCTAATAGCCTTAAAATAACTCAGAACATATGGTCATTCCCAGCTCCTAGAAATCAAAAGAATAAATATTATAGTCATTATTTCAGACATGCATTTCTTTCCTCTAGCCCTTTCTCCACTTGCCACTTCTGTAACAAGAAGGGTCATATGTCCTCTAATTGTATATTCAGGAAGGAAGGAAATGGCAATGGGATGAAATGGGTTCCCAAGGATTCCTCCATTAACAAGAAAGGATCCAAGCAAATATGGGTATCTAAAAGAAAGAACTGAAACTTATTTGCAGGTGTGTCTTAAGTCCAAGAAAAGTAATAAATGGTACATAGATAGTGCTTGTTTGAAACACATGACTAGAGACAAAGAAAAATTCATTGTGCTGAGAGATAAGAAAGGATGAAAGGTTGCTTTCGGTGGTGACTAGTCTGACACGATAGTTGGAATTGGAATTGTTGGAACAAATCCAGAAATATCAATTGAAGAAGTCCTGTTCGTGATAGGACTCAATCACAACCTATTGAGTGTGAGCCAAACCTGTAATAGAGGCATTTAGGTTCTATTCAATTCCAACTACTACCTAGTCATCAGAAAAAGTACCGTAAAGTGATTCTCAAGGCAGAAAGAGATGGTAACTATTATACTATTGAGTTAGATGAATTACCTTCTCTAGACTCTATATGCTTAATTAGTGAAAATGATGATAGTTGGTTGTGGCATAGAAGGCTAGCACATGTTAGCATGCATCAATTAAATAAACTCATTAAAAATGAACTTGATCTTGGTCTACCCAACATAAAGTTTGAAAAGGATAGAGAATGTGATGCTTGCCTTAAAGAAAAACAAACAAAGTCCTCATTTAATATCAAAAACATTGTTTCTACAACAAGACTACTGCAATTACTTCACATGAATTTGATAGGTCCTAATCGCACTAAGAGTAACGGTGGAAACTTGTATGTACTTGTTGTGGTAGATGATTATTTTAGGTTTACTTGGACTCTGTTTCTTCCCTCTAAAGATGAAACATATGATGCTTTTCTGATTTTAGCAAAGAAAATCCAAAATGAGAAAGGTTGCTCCGTTGCATGTATTAGAACAGATCATGGAGGAGAATTTGAAAATGCAAAATTTGTTGACTACTCGGATAAAAATGGAGTAGAGCACAACTTCTCAACCCCAAGAACACCTCAACAGAATGGAGTTGTAGAAAGAAAGAATAGAGTGTTGGAGGAGATGACACGTGCAATGCTGAATGAAAAAGTACTGCCTAGGCAATTTTGGGCTGATGCAGTAAGAATAGCATGCTACTTGATGAATAGAGCATACATCAGACTCATGCTAGAGAAGACTCTATATGAGCTGTACAAAGGAAAGAAGCCCAACCTCTCTTATCTTTATGTCTTTGGATGCACTTGCTATGTGCACAATAACAACAAAGACAATCTGGGTAAGTTTGATGCCAAACCAGATAAATGTGTATTTCTTGGCTACTTAAATAGAAGTAAAGCATATAGGGTGTTCAACAAAAAGTCTGGAACCATTGAAGAGTTTGTGCATGTTGTCTTTCTTGAAAATGAAACTATGTCTAAGCATGTTAGAGATGAGGATGATCTACTTTTCAGCTTCAAGAATTTGAATATATCAGTAGAAAATAAAATTGAATCTCCTAAAGCATCTGAATCTGCTGATGTAGAGGAACATATCCAGGAGAAAGATAATGAATGTGAAATAAATGAGAAAGTATCTCAAGAATGTCTTAGAGCTTGGAGATATTAAAGGAATTATCCAGTTGATCAAGTTATTGTGGATGTTGAAGAGAAAGTTAAAACCAGAAGACAATTTAGGGATCAAATGAATAATTATGCATTTATTTCTCAAACTAAACCTTAGTGTGCTGAAGAGGCTTTAACTGATGAATATTGGATTTTAGCTATGCAAGAAGAATTTAATCAGTTTGAAAGAAGTCAAGTCTGGGATTTAGTGCCTAAGCCTAAAAACCATCCTATTAATGGAAACAAATGGATGTTTAAGAACAAACTTGATGAATTAGGAACAATAATAAGGAATAAAACTAGATTAGTGGCTAAAGGATATAATCAAAAAGAAGGTATTAATTATAAGGAAACTTTTGCTTCAGTTGCAAGACTAGAAGCAATAAGGATTCTTTTAGCGTATGCTTGCATGAAAGATATTGTGTTATATCAAATGGATTTGAAAACTACTTTTCTGAATGGGTATATCATGGAATAGGTCTATGTTGATCAACCTTCAGGTTTTGAGGACTCAACTAAGTGAAATCATGTATATAAACTAAAGAAAGCTTTATATGGGTTAAAACAGGCTCCTAGAGCAGGTATGAGAGACTAAGTAATTTTCTAATTGAAAAAGGTTTTAAAAGAGGAAAATTTGATACAATCTTGTTTACTAAAAGAGAAAATAAAGATATACTTATTGTACAAATTTATGTTGTATATTTGGTGCTACTAATGAGTCTTTGTGCAAGAACTTTTATGAGTTAATGCAAAGTGAGTTTGAGATGTCGATGATGGGTGAGCTGAACTTTTTCCTTGGATTGCAAATAAAACAATATGATGATGGCATTTTTCTCAATCAATCAAAATATCTCAAGGAGCTATTGAAGAAGTTTGGATTGGAGAATGCTAAGCCTATGGGAACTCCTATGGCCTTTGCAATTAAGCTTGACGTCGATGAAGAAGAAAAACTCTTTGATATAACTCAATATAGGAGGATGATTGGTTTCTTGCTGTATTTAACTGCTAGTAGGTCTGACATCATGTTTAGTATCTATATTTGTGCTAGGTTTCAATCATGTTCCAAAGAGTCTCATGCAACAGCTGTCAAGAGGATTTTCAGATACTTACTGGGTATATCTCAAATGGGACTTTGGTATCCAAAAGGCATTGGAGAAGAACTTGTAAGTTATACAGATGCGGATTTTGCTGCATCAAAGACAAATAGAAAGAGCACAAGTGGTACATGCCAATTTCTGGGAGGCTCTTTAGTGTCATGGTTCAGTAAAAAGTAAAACAGTGTAGCATTCTCTACAGCTAAAGCTGAGTACGTAGTAGCAGGGAGTTGCTGTGCACAAGTCCTTTGGATGAAGTAACAACTTGAAGACCTTGAGATTGAGATGAAGGAAATCCCAATAAGGTGTGATAATCAAAGTGCCATCAGCATCTCAAAGAATCCTATTATACATTCAAGGACAAAATACATTGAAGTAAGACATCACTTCATAAGAGATCATGTTTTGAAAGGCGATATCAAGTTGGAATTTGTTTCTATTGAAGATTAGCTTGCTAACATCCTGACAAAGCCACTTGCAGAAGATAGACATGGAAAAATCAGAAGAGAATTGGGAATGGTAAATCCCAATGAATTATAAGTATTTTCTAAAATTCTTCTTTAGATTATAATTCAGTCAATAATAATACTAATTTAAGCATCGGAGTATCTAGAAATTTATTTTGCGGGTACTTCTTGAATTGAAATATTCAAAATCTGATGAAATGAAGTATCCTGCACGTTAGAATGAAGTTATGGTGAAAAGAAGAGGCTTATGGGGATAACACAGCTATCAGTAAGTGTTTATGAGTTTTTGAAATTTGGTTATCCGCATAACCTTATAGCCTTATGCTGAAAACTAGTTTATTTTATGGTGTTATCTGGATAACTTGTTGTTTACCAATTTTCTCTGTACTGTGTGTGAAATTGCTTTTCATGAAAACCTGGTAGGCTTGTCCGGATAACTTCTCTCTTCTCCCCTGTATCTCAAGTTGGTTATGCGGACAACCTAAGGATCTTATCCACATAACCTAGCAATTTGTGGCTTTTCTTACATTTCCTAAAGCTCGTTATCCGTATAACCTCTATAGCTTATGCGCATAACCTCGAGACTTTATATAGGATTCTCTGATTTTTAGTAGAACCTTGCACAGAAAACCTAACCCTATCCTGAAAAGCCCTAATTGTGCTCCTCAAGCTTTCCAAAATCTCCAAAATCCCATCCATTTTCCTGCTCTCAAAACCCTTTCTGAGCAATTCTAAACTACTTTTATCTTCCCAAATCATCTGGAATCACTGATATGGTAAAGACTAAGGGTGGCAATCAAAGTGAACAACCATAGCGCAACGTGAAGTCCAAATATGCTTTGAAATCACCAAGTCAAGGGAAGAGAAAAGATGAATCTGAGCTGAGTAATCCGACAAAGAAGCCCAAAACACCCAAAGCCAAAGGGAATTCCAGAATCTGAACCTCAGGGTGACACTCATGTAAGTTCTTCTGCTATTAAGTCTGAGGAAGTTTTAATTACAGAAGACCTTATTAGCATAAGGATTTTGAAGGAGTCATATGAGGCTGATTTTAAGAAACGTAAGGTAATCGAACCTCACTTCGTTAGAATAGAAGAATTCCTCATGAGAAATAAGTTTGATTTTGCTAGGCTGTTAGAGAAATATAGATGATTGATAGAGTTGAAAGAAGACTATGATGAAGAAGTTGTGCGTGTTTGGTATAATTCTCCACGAATTAACCATGACACAAAGGTGTATGAAGTAAGATTGAGAAAGAGATGGATTACGTTGCACCCTGACTTGCTGTGTGAGATTTTGAGTTTACCTACTGGAGGAATAAGGGTGAACATTGAGAATTGAAACTATACCCCTAAAAATGAAGTTGTAAATGAAGACAGTGGGGATGAAGCCAATTACAAATGGAGTACAATAATCTCAAGGCTACTTAGGCAAAGACAAAATGTGCCTTCTGAAGGTAAAATTGCCTCAACTCTTCTGACTGTTGAAAACAGGATTCTTCACTACATTGTCTCATGCATGTTCTTCAATAAGAGTGGAGGCTTCAATTACCTATCCAGAGGAGAATTTCAAGTCATACTATTACTAATAACGAGAAAGCCAGTGAAGATGGTGGATATCATCTTGCAGAGGATGTGGAAAGCAAGAACCTACAGACATGACTCTTAACTGCCATTTGGACATATTATCACCAAAATCCTGAAGTTTCATAACATGTTGCACATTGAAAGAGGGCCTGCACTACTTCCAGAAGAATTAAGTGAGAAAGTCCTGTAGAAGATGGGAACAAGTCTAGAGAATGAGAGATGGGTTGACAAGAAAAGGGACACTGACAAAGGTTCTGAGCCCACCTATGCCACAAAGAGTTCTTCAATTGGTGATTCCAGTTCCTCTCCATCTTCGCCCTCTGAACCACCTCAATCCATGCAACCTGAACCTCCTACCCCTACTCTTACTCCAAACAAACTAGATGAAATCCCAGTCACTGACCTGCCTACACCTACAGACATTTCTTCACTGTACCAAAACCTATTCTAGATTGCCATGACCACCAAGAAAGAGCATAGAGAAGCCATGATTAATCTTGAGTATCTCATTGCTGAGATGCAGGAGAAATTTGAGACTAAATTTGAAAGTCTCACCCAGAAAGTGAAACTCTTGCATGAGCAACTTGCTTCTGGTATTCCTAAGCCTTCCTCTTCCCCAATCCAACCACCACCTCTCACTTACATTGAACCAACTGCTTCTACACAATCACCTGCCCTATTAGAGGACCTAGGTCCTAACCTAGACTATGGTCCTGAGGAAGAAGCTATTCATGATTCAAGCAGAGCCTTAGTTCTCTTGCCTGAAGGTGATTTCATTCACCAAATGTATCTTCATCAGCGAAGATAAGAGATTAATGCTCGCTTTCCTCCTTTCCCTGATCCTATCTCCTTTAAAGGCATCAGTTATCTTGCGAGGTTGCTGTGTAGGAAATCATCACCATTGCCTCTGATTTTGAACCCTTTCTTGTACCACTCTGTTGCTGGTGTTGCTCAAATCCCCTCTGTTGCTGATGACAAAAATGGGGAGAAAGAAGAGACAGAAAAGGATAAGGAAAAAAAAGAGAAGGAAGAGAAAGAAGCAAAGAAAAAGAAGAAGAAATATAAGAAAAAGAAAGAAACTTAACTAAATTTGTTGATCTATGCTTGATTGTTCTATTCTGCTGCTTTTCAGTAGTTATGGTTCTATATCTTTTGTTTCTGTACTTGTAATGGATATTTATAATACAATGAATTTCCTTCTGTAAACATGTTCATTTCTGTGTTTCTTGTTCTGAGATATGTTCTTTGCATTATTTGACCTTGTTTAAACCACGCATATATTGAGGGGGAGCTTCATGCAAACCCAAGTATTAATAATAAGTTTAAGCTGTTTTGTCATCATCAAAAAGGGGGAGAATGTTAATTCAGATGTTTTGTTGATTCTAAAACAAATGAGCTTGCAAATCCAATATCAAAGGAACACAAGAGAAATAAAGAACAAAGTTGGAGTTTCCTAGAGATTAAAGAGTTGTTTCACATGTTTTAGGAAACTATTTGTAAAAGAAGGCAGTTAAGTTTTGAATTTCAATTCACCTAACATTAAATCAGATAACTAACTGAATGATTAATGATTAGCTCATAATTTCAAAATGGTTTTCAAGAAAAGAGCTATCTTATGAGGATAAAGCTTCAATTTCAAACTGATTCTAAATATTCAATTGGTTTTCATGAAAATATTTTAACTTATGGGGACCAGATCTCAATTTAAAAAATGTTTCTAAGTGTTTATCCTGTTTTCAAGATAATCTTACCTTATATGCATAACCATTTAAGGTTATGAGGATAAAGACTCAATTTCAAAGCTTTTCCAAAATCCATTCTTCAATTTCATGAAAAGGGATTGAGGTTATCCACATAACACAGCTTGGGGATCAAGTTCTCAAGTCTATCGAGGTGGTTATCCTAATAAGATTGGCACCTTGTCCGCATAAGGAAGTGAATAATGAAGGTAAGTGGTACTGTACAGCCCGTTATTCCCATAACTTAGGGAGGTTGTTCGCATAACTTGTGTTACAGAGCACTTGGAATCTTCTCTGTTAAAAGTTTATCTGCATAACCTATAGAGGTTATCTGCATAACCTATATTTTAGAATACTTGAACTTCCCTTGAGTAAGTAGGTTATTCGCTTAATTTAGGGAGATTATTCGCATAACCTATGTTACATAATTAATAGCTTCTCTTCAGCAAAACATGTTATCTGCATAACCTTGGGAGGTTATCTTGATAGCCTAAGTTTCACAAAAGCTCAGTTTGAGAAAAACTTAACATTATCCTAATAACTGAATGGTTTTCATGAAAATGATTTTGAGCTAAAACTTAGTCATTCTGGGTAGTACATTATTCATATAATCTAGTTAGGTTATCCGCATAATGAAAAGCTATACGTTGAAACAAAGGCAAACAGTTACCCGTTATTTGCATAACCTGAGGAGGTTATCTGCATAACCTATGTCAGATATATTTAATGCAGTAGGTGAATGACTATTTTACTGGGAGTAACGGCTAATCTTTGTTTCCAACGGATTGTTCTGTCCCAAGACTATAAATAAGACCTCATTTAAGTTGTTGGGGAATGAGAAAAATAATATACACGCTAAAACTCTGCTGATTCATTTATTGATTCATTCAAAGCTTACCTACCCTCTGTTTTTCTCATTCATTGTATCTCAACTTTCATATCTACTCTTTTCAGAGAGTTTTCATTCTATAAAATATCTACACACTTGTAGAGAGTACTTAGTGTGAGATTACACTAAGGGAGGTAGTCTTACTCTTGAGTGAGAAGAGTAAGAGAACTTGTTTCAGTCCAAAGTTTGAGCTTGTGTTGTACTGCAGTCATTGCAAGAATTCATTCAAATCTTGCAAGAGATAGTGGAAAACTATTAAGTGGTGGCTTGGAGACTGGACGTAGGTCAAGTGGAATAGACTGAACCAAGATAAACTACTGAGTTCTCTTCCCTTTGCTCTTTATTTCTTATACTCTGTTTCAGTTACCTTTTTAGTATCACTATTGTATTTTGTCTTTGCAAAACATTTTCAATCTTCCCAATTCACCCCCCTCTTGGGAAGCCAGTTGAGCTAACATTTATATGCATACATCATAACCAACTTGTACTGAAAAATGAAGCTTGGAATGCATGAAGTCAATATGAACTAGTCAACTACCAGAATTAGATTTCCCTATCATTTAAGTTCATCGGTCAACCAATTTCCCTCAAGACATGATTTACTAAATGTACATCATATAGTATACTTCAAGATTCATATATCTATAGGCCAAAAGTATACATTTGCTAAATGCACATCATATACAACCATTTACTAGATCATATCCATAGGCCAAAACTATACTTCAAGATTTGGACACCCTCAAAATTTCATACAATAGCAACATGTATTTTTAATGCATACATCACAACCAACCTTGCCATGAATATTACAATTCAAATATGTGTCTTGTTTCCTTGCTTCCTTGGTTGTGGTTGTGATATCATTGACATAATTATATCACGGACTTTGTACTTTGGATGATTTACCAACCACCATATTAGATCAAAACTTATGTCTCTCAGTCTAGCTCGGGCATTAAAATGAAGGTTTCAAGTACTCACCATTGCTGTATTCTAGAAATATGTTACCATTGTTATCATCCCACTCAGGATTCCTTGTGTTCTCATAATGCCATAACCATGGATGACAAGCATTTTACAATCCCAAGTATTATGTTATTGTGGAACAGGTACAAACTGAACTTCTAAAGGCAACTTGTCACCAAACATGTTTGGCTTGATGTCAGCAAAGATCTTAATGAAGTTGTCCTACTGTAACAAAATATAAGCAAAACAAAATCAATCATAATCATGAAATCAATTGCTCACAAACAATCAAGGTTTCAAGTACTCACAATTGCATAGGCCTTATGCACGTCCAGATTGAATTTTGGATTTTTTGCTAAAGTTGCACACGAAATTAATTGATATGACCATATTTTACCATAATTTTATCCCCTAAACTTAGTGATTTTATTACTTTATTTTGGTTAAATTAGGGTTTTTAGTACATTTTCATTTTATAGTCGGTTTTGAGTACTTAGGGAAAAAGGTGTTAATTCCTTTGTTTTATATTTATTTTGTGATTATTAATTATATTTTTTGGGTTTGGTGCTTAATTCTTCGTATTGGAGTATTTTTCACTTAGTTAGGTGGATTGTGTGCTTGTTTGTGGTTTATCGGGCGATTAAATTAGGGTTTTTTTTATGTAATTTTGAGTAACTTTTTTTTTCAGGGAATTTTCATTCCATCGTCCATTTAACATCATTCGTCATCCTTTGTTATTAGTTTTTCTGTCATGTTGTGACCATTTTCATGCACTGACTCTACCATTTTCACTAGACAATTTTACCCCAAGTTAGATCACTTGAATTGAATTTTAATTTTTCTTAATGATTTATGATTTAGTCTCATAACCATTATCTTAAGCACTTAATTAAACCTAATTAGAGTTATTAAACTTGGCCATAGTCATTAAGGTTTGCAAATTAGAGTCAGTCAAAGTTTGGTCAACTAAGGGCATTTTTGTCATTTTCTTAGAAATCCTGTTTTCTTAGGGTTTTTTATTCCTTTCTTTCTCATAATTTTCAAAATAATTTTCCCTTGACTTTGGTATTTAATTTTTTGCTAATCCTTGCCCTAATTATGCTTAAATTGATTTTATAATTTTAGAACTAAGTTTTATGAAATAATGTTACATGCTTCAAGATGTTACATCTTGATTATTTCTTGTAACATATTTTGGTAGATCTTTAGGCATGGATATGCTAGCAAGTCAATGGGCTAGTAGACTTTACAAATGGCAAAAGGAAGCTAGCTAATTGAAAGACTCAAGACAGATCACATCCTAGTCATCAATTTATCTACCTTTATTGCAAATTATCTCCATATCCCTTCCTAAAGCACAAAAACACTTAACCTAGCCTATTAGGGACGAAATTCAAATATGAAAGCACTCTCCTATCATGTTCTGTTTTTTTGCCTGAACTCCCATCATGCTCTTTCTCATTCTTCACGAGTTCATCACCATTCTCTATCAATTTTCTCAACCAATCTCAATCTATCATCAATTTCTCACAAATTTCTTCTCTCCATTACCAATTCCTCTCATCACACCTTCTACCTTCAATCTTTACACCATTATTTCATCCAAATTTTGGTCTCATCCTTTTTGTTATTGGCTGGACCAAAACTCATCCAAGAAAGGGAGTTTGAAGCTCACAAACCAATTTGAAGGAGGAAGCACACGCGAGGACAATTTAGGCTCTATATCTTCTTCTCTACATTTTGTTGATATGGCTGAAGCTTTTCCTTCATTTCTTGTTGTTTGGTTCATGATTCCAACCATGGAAGAGTGAGTTTAAGTGGATGATTCAAGAAGGAAGGGAAAGGAGATGATGAAGATGCATGGAAGCAAGTAATTGGTTTTTAGAACCTTTGAATTAGGTTAATTAGAAAGAGTTTTAGGTCTGGAATTATGCTGAATATTGGTTGTGATGGATGGAACTCTCAAGAGAGAGTGATTTATATAGCTTTGAATTGAACTATTAGTTAATGGCAATGTTATGTTTCAATTTGGTTTCAATCTTTTTGTCTTGCCTCATGAATTAGCTTCTTAGATATCATTGTGAATGTGTTTAAGATATTAAATTCAGATGTTGGATGATTATTTTGAACCAAAATTTGAATGTTATTGGGCTGATTTTGATGTTGATTGCTTGGGGAAAGTAATAACAATCCAAAGCTCTTTAGTTAGCTTGAATTAATACTATGACCTTAAGGTGTTTGCTCAATTGCTTAGGTGGCTTTGAAATATCATTTGAACATGTGTAAATACCCGCTCTGGGAAGGTAAATAGGTTTGAACTTGTTATCAATTCATGTTAGCATTTGCATCTTTTCCTTGAAGAAAATAAAATCTATCTTTGTGATTCATCTTGTGTCTAATTTCCAACTTGAATCAAGCCAAATTTTCCTGCATCAAATCCGCTTCTTTCCATGGGTTTTATGCTTATTTTCTTAGGTCTAATTTGTACATATACTTGGCCAAATTTCCATAGTTTTTGGGTCTCTTACATTGCATTCATTTTCGGTACTTTCAATCACTCAAAAGCCCCTTTTAGCTAGTGTAGTTTTAGTCTTGCATATTAGTTTGCATAACATTATTGCATTTCGATTCATATTCCATCCATTCCATTTCATATAACCTCATCTACAATCATCCATATACATGTACTTGATCATTCATCCACATAATCTTTCCATACTTGTCATCATACATTCTTGCTTTTAGTAGGCATTTAGAGTAGTTATCATGCGAAATATTTTCAGCTACTTAGCTCTAATTGTGTAACATTACATTACATTTGTTATTCATTTAACTTCCATTCATCCATTCATTATAGGAATTCATTGCATTCATAAAAATAGCAATAAAAATATAATAAAATAATAGAATAAAAATAATCATTATCTTTCATGTTGCATCTTAGTTTCTAGTTGCATATACATTACATTTGACATTACTCACACTTTGTTAGTCACAATTAATTGTTAACCTCATGAGCAAATATGACCTAAGTTAGGGATACTATACTACATAGTAGTTCAACTTAGTATTAAATTGAGACTCCTATGATGCGGGCCGTTAGGAATCATAGAATTAAGGACATTAAATCTCAATGTTTTCAATTTGACCATATAACTTCACCAATGACCATCATGAATAATGGAAACAAACTCAAAGTCATAGTCAACTATGTTATATCCCAATTTGCCTAGTGCAAAGTATTTTTGGTTCTCCTCTAACACCCATCTCTTTGAGTCCTTCACCATTCATTGCTATTGAAAAACAAGTGAAATTGACAACTAAGGCACCACTATCATGGAATAGACCATTCATTTTTCTTTCTAATTAAGAAAATCTAGTACTCACCATGAAACGCACCTTCCCCAATTGGTCCTTTTGGTCACCAAAATGGTTTGTGCAACCCAGGACACAATTTACAAAGGAAGAAATCATTTGTCAAACGCACTCTTTAACATAGTTATATAAAAAATGCACACAAGATTGCTTACACTATCAACAATCCATGTCCTTTCATTGATGCAACGCATTTCAATCTGAGACACCCAATATTTGTAGATGTCCACAATTTTTTGCTTAGCTTCCTCAATTGTGTCTGCAATCCTTGTATAGAAATCATATAATCATTCCCTCTCACTAACCAATACTTGCCCCACTGGCTCTTACACATATGATGACCTTGTCACAAGTTTCTTCAACCTTGTAGACCTTCTCAATCTCAGCACATCTCTTCCTTCGTCCACTTTATCCTCTTCCTCCCTATTGCTCCCAAATTCCTCCTCTGCCAAACTTTCCTTGCCTACAACTTTTACTGACTGTGAATGTACTTCATCCCTACAGCTTCAACCATGACCAACTGTAGCGACTCCAAGTCTTCTTCTCCCTCTTGATCTTGATCCTCCTCCAATCCTTCTATTACCTATTATCCATCTTTTTTCCTTCTCTCCTCATCTACTTCAACTTTTCCCCTATTGCCTTCTTCTTCTTCACTTGGAGCCATAATACTTATATGCCTCTTCACTTGGAAGTTTAGAAGCTTAGTGATAATCATATCAGTCATAAGTTTCATAACCCTACCATGCATTTCTCTTATTTCTTACAAAACAAATTAATAGCACACCACATGTCATATTATTGCAAAATAAATTTATGTTAAATATGCATATGAACTTACCGGGGTATAGAATAAACTTGCTTTAGTTGTCTGTTTTGATGTTGATGCATGTAATATAGGGGGAACATAAAGAATGTTGTGGCCACTTTGCCTCTCCCCATTTGCCCTAATTCATACACGCTCCTCAATCTAATGTTAGTACCACATGTGCATGAGGTATTCGATTGGGTCCTAATGCGAAGTTTTGGAAGAAATAAATTTGTACATATGCACATATATCTGTTGATAATTTCAGCATACACGCAATAGAAAACTATCAAGAAATTCTCTCCCATGGATCCATCAACATTATTTAGATTGAGATGTAGAAAAAGAATTTACCTTTGGTACGTCCCTTGATGTTCTTTTTCATTTCATCAGACCCCAGGAACTAACGTGACTGGTTAGCTCCCTCTACCGGTATCCACACGAACGGTGAGTCCAACTCGAACGGCATGCTAGCATCTTTGGTTGTGAAGTCCATATGTTCGTATGCTACAGCTGTTGTTCATCATTCATCTGTACAGTCTTGCTCTCTGAGTATATGGCCGCTTTCTCTTTAAGGTGATTCAAAAAATTGTATTGATTTTGTACTCTAGTCTATATCAATATATAGATAGAATTTGATATTTATTTAATTTAAATCAATAATTTAAATGTAATTAAATATTAATTAAATAGATTAGTTTGAATTTAAATCTATCTAATAGATTTAAATTCAAACTAACTATCTAATAGTTATCTAAAATCAAATCTAGATTTAATTTATCATATAAATGAAATTTAAATTATTAGTTTAAATTCAAATTTAGAATCAAATCTAAATCAAATGTAGATTATGATATTAGTTTAAATTTAAATCTATCATATAGAATTAAATTGAAAACTAATTCATTTGAATTAATTTTCACAATATATATATTTTGAAATAATATAATATATATCAAACATATATGTATATATAATTCTATCACCCCAAATTGAACATTAAATTCATTGAATCTAGACACATTTTAAATTCAATGAATCTGAACATTCTAGCTCGAGTTGGTACATTCTTGTTTGTGACCCTGTAAGTCCATATGATATTGGCAGTGTGTTAATAACACTATTGGACCCACAAGTCATAAGTGTCCTCTAACAAGACATTATAACTACCCAAACCATATGAGATTGGTGATCCGATGTAACTTATCATATAACCCAATCACATCCCTTTTGTCTCATGATATATAGGTCAAGTATGAGGCATGAAAATGTCATCCTCATTTTACTCGACCATCACTTTCTCGATCTCTAAGCAGACTGACATAACAAATGGAAACTCTTCCATTCAAGCATGGCCATGCATTTCTTAGCCTCATTCATCGAGGGGCCCAGACATATCTCTCCATTAATTAGAGGGACAAATTCCATCTTGACCATTCATCTTCCTCCACATGAGTTCTACTATGTCCCATCATAGTCTTTATGATCTCCCGATTAAAGGTGACTTTTGACTAGATCAAAGTATAATATTCCCCATGTAGGAAGCTAAGGTAATCTTAGATTTAAGGGTTTAGTGACATGGTTATATATGAGATATGCCTATGACTTGATCCATGCAGCTATCTTATTACGGGTTGATCTAACGCCTATTCTCTAACAGGAGCTTATAATTTTGATTTGTATTTTCATACATAAATATCAATCAAAATCATACTAGCCTTAGTTCATCATTGTTCCTACAAAGATGATTGACTAGGGACATTTAGGATAATATGATTTATCCAAGGATATTATTATAAAGAAAAACCTGCAAACAATATAATAATGTAAGAAAAAACACATTCTTTTTCATACTGAAGTACAATATTCATAATATAATGATTGGCCTAGGGCACAATCTCCAACAATATCAATATCACATATTTGAAAAGATAAATCAAATCTATAGCAAATAAATGATCCGCAAATTCCACTACCATTAGAAAATATAAATAACCACCAACATTCATCTTCGAACCCCCTTATTCAACTGCTCACTTAAATCCCCTAATTTCCATCATCAACTCCTTCACCACAAATAATGACCTATCAAAATGCCTTGGAAATGTCATCTTGTTGCAAACAATTCTTAACAACCTATCACTGATGGACCTATTAGACGTTGGAGTAAAAAATGTCCCCCAACTGTACATAAGGAATAAGAACTTAAAGTGATCATCATGCTTTCCTGACTCTATTATGGCCTTTATATCCTTATATCATATTTCAAAAAACTCATCTTTTAATTTTACCAAGACACTAGAGTCAACATCCATTACAACCTTCTCTCCATAATAAGGTAAACCTATTCGCTCTTTGATATCAACCCTATGAATAGCTCTACACATTCCCTTAATGTACAAAGTGGAAGCAGGAGGATCAATGGCATCAATTGCTCATAAATCACAACGAATTTGTATGGAATGAATCCACAATAAATTCCCAAACCCTATCTTCTCAGCCCCCTCGAATGTCTTTACTTTTAACAAATTCTGCCACCTCCGTCAATTGGCTTGGAGAACACTGTGCATCAGATGGTGCCTATGCATTAATATGTAAAATTAGTTAACTCATATTTAAAACTTTCAATTACATACCATACAAATGCATGTCATATCGTATTTGAACTCAAGGATCTTGCATCTTTCTCTTATCTTTCCTCCTATGCACTAGCTTTATACCACTTCCTCTCCTCAACTAACAATTCCCACCATGCTTTTACAATTCTAGTATTGCACTTATTCAAGGTCTTGTGTTCCCCTTTCCCTTTATGCTTGCCCCATAAATCTTAGATTTGTTTAATCCCATTATATTGGACCTTTTTCCTTGACCTCCTGTATCCTTCACCATTCCTCTCTAACTACTAATCACAATAATTAATAAGCATATGACAATTTACCTCATTAATATGAACACAAACTTAGTCCACTATAACATACAAATAAAAAGGACTTTTTTGATCACACAATATCCCAAGCACTTAACAAGGATAACAGAAGATATTCTCCTCACCTCAAGGTTCAATTGCACAAATATAAACAAGATAAGAAATATACAAGATGTCTCATTTGAAACGAATCAATCGACAATAAAATTGAAAGCCCTTGACCACATATTGATCATTCACTTTAGGGAAGAAATTCGACAACTTTGTTAAAAGGAAGGAACTTTGTTCGTACTTAATGATATTCTTTCTCATGAAATATTCCCTACTAAAGTTCAATTAGCTAGCAAAGAGGTACTCAATTAAGGACTAGTTTTGTATTATTCATCTTTCCTCTCAAAATCTAAACCAACGATGATAGCCAAAATCATTCAATCATCATTATCTCTAGCACAAAAGTTTAAAGTCATTATTTTCATGAATCATTTCCCTCATTTCTTCAAAAAATATCAAATTTACAACATTTTTTAGACAAAGAATTCAATCATGATGTATAATCGCTACCTACCACAGTCAACAAGTACATAATCGAGTGTTAAGGAAACTTACCTTGATTTGAAAGGTTTTGAGACACAAGAAAGTTTATGAGAGTTTGAACAAGATGAACTTCAAACCCTAATCACTACCCATCGCAAAAGATGCTACCTTCAATGGACCACCACAAGTGCCTCCACCTTCATCATAACCTAGGTCGATTTCGAGTATGTAATTTCCTTCTTTGCTCTGTTTTGAATTTTTCGTCACGCAATTTCCTTCAATAGCCAGCTTTTTTTTTCTTCCTTCCTACTAAATCAGGGTGTTTTGGTAAAATCACATGAATATTTTATTCTCATTATGTCCCTTGGTCCCAGAAACCAATTAATTTTGGCTAAAGTCCCAAATCCCAAATATGTTGATTTTCTGCTCCCAAAAACTAATTTTCCCTTTATCTTAACATTTATATTATAATTTCCAGAATATGTAATACTCCTCTTTTCTTTTAATGTGTTGATTTATTAATTATATAAATAATTACACAAATAATATTATATATATATAAATATTTCCAATACCCATATTCTTAAAGTTTAGAAATTGACATATCTTTTGTATTGTACAAGAGTACTCATATCAATGTTACATAGGTACAGGAAATGACAAACAGAAGAAGCTGGAAACATAATGATACATAAGGACCAAGACTTAGTAAAATAACACGCCAGGACCAAGGTTCTTAATTGAAAATGAAAATAAAAAAGCATACGTATAAAAATGCCCTTAAGTTTTTTTTTTCTTTTAACCAATCATAAAATAATTCATTATCAAACCAGAAACAGCGTAAAACCACAACAACTTTAAAAAAAACTGAACAAAGAACAAAAGGATCTATATATGTTATTATTTAACAGATATTTATTCGCAATGTTATATATTTAAAAGTATATATGTTATATAAGACGGTTGCTAAGATATTGAGATATACAGTTCATTGAAATGTGAAATTTTACACTGCATTCAAATTTTGTTGTTCATTACGTGGTCTTATATTTTACAATTCCTCACTGGCAATCTGTCCATTAATTCAAAATAAGAGTGTGTTCATTCCATTAGGATTAGAGAATTATCCAATTTTAGTTGTGATTATTCATCGCCCAGTAAACTAGGTGTGGTTAATTGTGCTTGTTAAGTGAAATTTTTAGAAGTTATATGTACAAAGACTATTTGGGACTACATTATTAGTATTGTATGTTTATTTTGTACTCCATATTTAGTATGTTTCGGCTCCCTTGACTTTGATTTGGATACCCTCAAGTTCTTTGCATATCTCATAATTCTTTTAAAAAATCAGACCATTTTTGCAAAGCAAGTAGTCCCCAAATATTTTATATTTTTAATAGGATATATATTACATGTAATATATTTTTCTCACATCGGGATATTCCTCAAAATTATGAATACAAAATTTGGCACAATTCAATAAAATGCACGCCGCAGATAGCGTCAGCCACGCCAATTACTTCATTTTGTATG
Organism: Adenanthera pavonina; assembly: GCA_026686845.1. Classification (NCBI taxonomy): domain Eukaryota; kingdom Viridiplantae; phylum Streptophyta; class Magnoliopsida; order Fabales; family Fabaceae; genus Adenanthera; species Adenanthera pavonina. The sequence continues at coordinate 40,861,339 of JAIVEN010000001.1, read as the reverse complement.
TGAACACTGACGGATTCAAATGAAAGGCATTAGTTCAATAATCACAATTAAGTACACATATATAATATATTAATAATATACATATAAATATTTACTATACTACGACACTACAGATAAGTTATCGATGCAGACATATTGTCACTTAGATGATGTACAGAATGAGTACAAAATGGGATATGAATGATAACACACTTCCAGTATGGAAGGATTAACAAACATCTCAATAAAGTGAGTTCGAAAATTTTCGAAATCCTGAACCACACATCAACACAGAGTAATGCAGTATGTACCACATCGGCAATACAGTATCATACAAAAACATAAGAGTACGTACCAACATTTGATTGATTGTACTCAACAGTTCTCAGCTAGGAGTATGAAAAGAAGAAGAAAGAATTGGAATTGGAGTACAGGCGAGGCAAGGTGTAGTGTGACTCAATGGAAGAGAGGGAGCTATGGAAGTTTCAGTGGGGCAATAAAAGCGATGGGAACTTTTTCCGGTAATAGCAGCTTGAAGTGCGAAGAAGAGGAAGATCGCCACGGCGAACTCGGAATGCTTGATCTCTGCAAGTTCAAGTTTGGCTTTCTCATCTCGAGGGTCCTTGGCCAAGCCCGGGGCGTCGAAGAATTCGCCACCCAGAGAATTTTCTCTTTTTACTGTGTCAAGTGCTGCTTTCCTTTGGAATTCAATGTGGCCTATCAGTATGACCACAAACCAGGTTACTGGGGTCACTGGGGAAGAAACAGAAGGCCCCTGCAGTTTGGATGACTTTCGCACTCGCTTTTCCTGGTAATGGAAGTTACCAAAAATGGATGAAACTGTTAAAGTTTGCCTAAACCTGATATATATATATATATATATATCTCTGTGTGTGTGTGTGTGTGTGTGTGGTAAATGTCATCCTGCAAACAATACTTCGTTTTAACTGCTAAAGTAAATTACCACATAGGGCATAACACCTCCTCTCCTCTTATCTCTTTTTCCTCTTCTCCCTTCTGTCTCCTACGTTGATGGTTTTGACAAAATTAAATGAACATCAAACTAAGAGAGAGTAAGAGCATGATCTTTGAATTGAGATGGTTGTCAATGAGCACGAGCACAGGACAAAAGATTGAGAGCGAAAGAGCACAGATTTGAGAAAAAGAAGGCAAAATAGAGAGAGCACATGAACAAGTTTAAGATCATCTGGTATGTTAGTTTGATGATTTGGTGAAATTCCTCTTCTACCATCTAGTTAAAATGTTATATTTGTGGGTAAAACTTTATTTTGGAATTTTAATGTGAAATCCTTTGATTTGAGTTGATCTTAGTTTATAGTTGAAATTTGTATCTCCAATTTGGCGCAGTGGTTTCTAGTTGACATGTCTTTTAAATTCTGATTCAGGGATCAGCCTCCTCATGATAAGATACATCTTAGTTCTGTTCCTATAAAGGTATGCAATGGCTTTCTTATGATCATGTATGGCCCCCATTTATTATATGTGTGCAGAAAACTAGAGTTTGAAGTGAACATTTTCAAAATTCAAGACTATGCAATAGAAACTCAATGAAGACATCATCATCAACTTTTGAAGGAGATAGATTTCATGAAGTTAGGATTGATATTAAACCCAACAGCAAATTGCAACAATTAATTTTGTTTTGAAGGTTTATTTTAATAATTTGCAATTAGAAATAGTTTTTAGTATAAGACATGTGAATACTCTTTGAACATTATGAGTGAATCATTTTCTTCCCTATTATGTGCGGTCTTGTTGATGCAAGATAAGGAAACTGGAGCTTAGTATCAGCATAAAAAGGAAGGGACTTTAAGGTGCCTCTTATTAGCTACCTCAAGGAGGATGCTAATATAATTGGACCTAAAAGGAGATTTAGTTTATGGCTCATTCACTTTGTAAAGCTCATTTACCATGCACATATATAATAGGCACTTGGGATGCTCTAATATATATATATATATGAGTGTACGTCATGTTTTAATTATCCTTTGAGCTATATTATTGCACCAATATTTGGTGACTAAATTGAGACATGATTCATGGTATATGCTGACTCAGAGGCCTTGGGGCAGTTATCTGATATGCTCCTCAAATTGGATTTTACTACGAAGGCCAAGAGAACAAAAGTCAATCCAAGTGTGATAGTGGCTAAAGAAAGCTCAAAGGTTTCAACTGAGTTAATAGGCACTACAAGAAAACTTAATTAGGAGAGAGAATCAAAGCAAATTGTTGTCAAGATAGCATTGGAGAAGACCAAACTTAAACTAGGGAAATAGTGGTCTAAATCGTAGTATTTTGTGAGAAATGGACATTACAAGGCCAAGACATCTTTTATTGTAAATGTGTATTTCTATCAAGCAATTTCTTTTTTAAAAATAATGTACAGTTTGTTGTAAACTTTAGGATACTTAAAATGTATAATTTCTTGGTCATATGTATGTATTGATGTGTTAATTTCAATTTTCTTATGATTCAGGTGCACTTCCATATGATAATCGTGTATGGAAACTATGATGTGATTTTTCTTTTCTTTTTTTATTTAACTTAGGAATTCATTTACAAAAGTTCTGAAATTATGCATGCATGTATATTGGTCAATGAAAGTAGCATTTACTATGTGTATTTGTGGTATAAGGTGGTTTATTTGCAAGTCAAATTAGACACAGTATATTGTAGGATAGAAAATTGGTCGACCACCAATTGAGATTAGTTGACTAGTGCTCATGTGTTAAATTACTTAATATATTTGCAACACATGCAAAGTATTTACATGTAGGTATAGTGCATTTACAACAATGATTGGCCAATTACCAAGTGGCACATGGGTGTCCATTGGAGCTTTATCACACCAACTGAATCACATGTCACATGCGTGCATTTGCCACTTAGATTAGTTACTTTGCAAATCCAGAGGGTGCATTTGTAAGTATATATGAGAGATTTGATGTAAGATGGCTAATTGGTCAACCACAAATGGTGACTAGTTAACCAGTGTGTATGTAAATCACATTATTACTTATATTTGCAACTCTTGATGGTATATTTGCATGTTTAATTGGAAGATTTCATGTAAATTGATTAACTGGTCAACCATCAAAGAAGAATGATTGACTAGTGTTTTTGTGTTAAATTATCTAGTGTATTTGTAACTCCCAATGGTATATTTGCAAATCATGTTAGATGATTTCATGAAGAAGGGTTAACTGGTCAACCACAAATGGAGATTGGTTGACCAATACACATGTGAATCACATTATTATGTGCATTTGCAACTCCAGATGATTATTTACAAGTCTAATTAGGAGATTTGATGTAGGATGACTAACTAGCCGACCACCGAAGGAGAATGGTTGACCAGTGCTTATGTGTTAAATTACCTAGTGTATTTGCAACTCCAGATTTTATATTTGCAATTTAAGTTAAGCGATTTCATGAACTGGTTGACCACAAATGGAGATTGGTTGACCAGTGCGCATGTGAATCACATTATTGTGTGCATTTGCAATTCTAGATTATATATTTGCAAGTCTAATTGGGAGATTTGATGTAGGATAGCTAACTAGTCAACCATCAATTGAGACTAATTGACCAGTGCTCTTATGTTAAATTACCTAGGGTGTTTGCAACTCCAAATGGTATATTTGCAACTCAAATTGGGTGATTACATAAAGGAGGGTCAATTAGTCAACCATAAATGGAGACTGGTTGACCAATGCGCATGTGAATCACATTGTTGTGTGCATTTGCAACTCCATGTGGGATATTTGCAAGTCAAATTAGAAGATTTACTGTAGGATGGTGAACTGGTCAACCATCAATGGAGACTAGTTGGCCTATGCATATGTGTTAAATTATTATGTATATTTACAATTCTACGTGGTATATTTGTAAGTCAAATTGTGAGATTTGATATAGGATAGTTAACTGGTCAACTACCAATAGAGACTGGTTAACTAGTGCACATGTGTTAAATTATTATGTGCATTTACAAGTCAAATTAGGACATGTGATGTAGGATAATGAACTAGTTAACCAGTTAACCATTAATGGAGACTAGTTAACCAGTACATATATATTAAATTATTATGTGCATTTGTAACTTCAAGCAATATATTTGTGAGTGAAATTGGGAGATTTTATCAACCAAGTTTAAACAAAATCTTGTCTATGACAATTTAATTAGATTCCAAAAGACAATTGAATTCAAGCAATTGATCCAAAAGAAATATTTCATTAACATCAATAACTTGTTCATAAATAATAGGGCACAACTTTTCAAGGAGAATGATTACATTTCTCAAAATAACAACTCACCTAAGATACAACATTATAAGTCACTTTTATTCAAATCAATGAAACATATTTACATAGCATTGTCTCAACTCAAGATATTTCCATCTCATCCACATACATTTATCCAAATAACTCACACCTACAAACATCATTCCATTGGTACATGCTTTGAAAGTTGCACAAAATTTGGATTTTGGCTCAATGTTTCTTCTTGTAATCTCTGATATTAGGGAATACAAGTAGCATCATATCTACATTGACATCCTCATCCAAATTCAATTTGATGACCTTTATTTAGTTTTATGAGGCAACTGGTAATGTCCCAAACCACCACAAATGTTATTGACTTGACACCTAGCAGTGCATGGTATAGATCATGTGCCTCTTAACTAACACTGCAAAAAGTAGAAGCTACATAAATGAATCCATCATATATGAATGACAAGCTCAAATGTCAGTGATAAAGATTTCTATATATCTTCAAAAACACCAAAGAGTAATTTTATCTTTGAATTTAATTAAATTTCCTCTCATGGCATCCATAGAAGTGTGCATGGCAAGACATCAACTAGTTAAAATGTTAGACAAAGTAAGGACAACCCATATCAATACTAAGTAAGTCAAACAGCTAAGCCTAATATTAAGCTACACTATTGAGGACATAGAAAAATTCATCAGCTCAAAAGAATCACTCCTTTATTCATAGCCTCAATTCCATAATTACTACAAAATAAAATAAAAAATAAATAGGTATGGGCTGAGCTAAGTTAGATTTACATAGTCAGCAAGCAAGTTTAGGAAATATCTATAGTTTATTCCTTGAATCTAAGCTAAATAGGTTAGAGGGTGTGGGACATGTGGAACAATATTAGTTGCCAACCATCATCACTGAAAAGATAATTTGTACTTTCAGATAAACAATATTAGTTGCCAACCATTACCAAGGTAGAACAGATGTCAGCAAATTATACCAAATCAAATTGACATAGAACAGATGTCAGCAAGGATTTCATAGACAATGAGAAAGAACTAGCTAATTATTAAAGATGCACACCATCAATACCAACTTAAGCCCATTTAAATAGGCAATCCATCAAGCGCTAGTATGATTCTTTCATAAATTCAATACTAATAGTATGGTGGCTGACCCGATCCCAAGACTTAAAGTGTCTAGGTCCTTAGTGACGGTCGAAGATACATGCCAGATTCCAGCTGCTAGAATTTCGATCCTTGCTGGGAATTGGGAACGCCTTTCCTCCTTCTCATTTTTGAAACTAAGAGAAGACTTAGATACTTAAACTTATATATTTAAAATAATTTTTTATAACCATACTTAAAGTATTTTTTGTTAAATTAAATCAGAACATATGGATTTTAAATTTAAAAATAAATTAATAATATTGATAATAAAATTTAATTTAGAATAAATAATACGTGAAAAACTTATTAATCCTAGTTTAATTAAAATAAAGTAACTTGAGTATTATATAAAATTGAATGCTCCTAAACTTTTTTTCATCATTAAATTGTGTTTCAATAGGGTCAAATAAAATGCGCCTCCCAAGTATACATATTAATGAATGAATGAATGAATGAATAGGGACAAATATAAATAAACAATAAATAGATCAATCAATCTGAAAAGGAACAAATCCAATTTGTCCTTTTCTTATTGCTTGGATAGTCCCTCTATAGCAGCCATGCCACAAGTTTCATTGGAGATGTGTGTGTGTGTGCGCGCGCGCGCAAGTAATCAAGTTCATTTGAGCTCTGGCAGACTAGAACTCAAGCATGGTTGCAACAATTAAAACTGATATTGATTGGTACTTAAACAAATTATTTTTTAATGATTTTGGATTTAGGGGGGACTGGAGAGAGTTCAAAAGACAGTCCGAACTCTCTCAATTACCATGAAATACACATAAAATTGCAATTATATATAACAAAATCTACAAGTCATACTTTTACAATTAATGAATAATGTGAAATTTTCTTCGAGCTGTGCAGTGCATTAAAAAAATGTGTCTAGTTTCAGGCTATTATTTATGTACAGGTGAATGTAGCATCAGCAACACAACAGATGATTGATGTGTTAGACATAACTGGAATTGTGCATTTTGGGATTGCTGGAAACAACAATAATTCCATGTCCATTGGAGATGTTATCATTCCTAAACAGTTTGTTCACACTGGTCTTTGGAATTGGCTGGTACCTGTTTAGACTTCCACCCATATCATCTTTCTTATACAAAATTGTTAGAGAAGTTTTGGTTCATTTTGTTTGTCCTTTATGCTCTGAAAGGCTTAAAATTTTTGTTTTCTGAAAAGAAGTTTCCTGTTGTGACAGAAACCAAATGTGACAGATGATTCAAGTGACTTTGCTTATTTGGATATTGGAAAGTATAATATACCAAAAGGGAAAGAGGAGAATTTGTTGGGAAGAATATGGTATGGTTCTGAAAAATTTTTCTCTGAAACTGGCAAACCCAATCAAGCTCAGCCTTTGATATGGGCATACACTTCTTCTCACTGGCTTTATCTTGCTTCCCACTTAGAGGTTAGTATAGACACTAAACACCTTGGTTTAGATTTGAAATTGTTGTGATTTAGGAACTAGGTTGGCAAATTAATTTGAGTAGTTCTAAATGTGGGATAATTGACAATTGCTAGGGTATACAACTAGAATGTTGTGTGAACTTGAGCTTATGGCTTCCAAATAAACCCAAGCTAGTGGTTGGACAGTTTTGTGGACAACGCAGCTTACAGAGAGTTTCTCTTTCAACAATTCCAGGTTTCCTTAATTGATATGGAGAGTTCAGCTATTGTAATGATAAATTTTCCTTTTCCCATCTTTTTCTCCCTCTAACCTAAATAAATTATTCAAGTTATTTAATTTTTTTAAAAGATTTCTGTTTTCATTTAGTGAGATAAGGGTAATGTTGTTGTTATTGTAAAAGATTTTTTATTGACACATATCAACACAAATAATTTATGCTTAGTTAAACTTTTAATGAATTACTATAAATTCTTTAACTTCATGTAGGTAAGTTTCTTAGAAAGACAATTTTAGATCACTTTATGTTCTTAAAAAGCTTAAGCAGCAGCAATAACAACAACATTAGCCATATCCCATTAATGTGAGGTCAGCTATGTAATATTTCTATTTTTATGGGATGTTATAAAATGAATAAAAGATGAGAAACAAGGAGAGATGAAAAGATTATATATAATTAGGCTTTAGAATGAATTAATTTCTCATCTAATTTTCTGAAAAAGTTATGATCGATCCTTAATTGGAATTAATTTTCCATAAGGTCCTTAGTGGAAATTAATTTCAAAACTCACCCAAAAAAATATGCAATATACTACCTGAATGAAAGTCCGCTCTAAGTTGAGCGCAATGATATAAGTATTGCATACCGAGGAGATCTAGGTTGAGAGATAGACCAATTTGAAAGTTAATGTGAATAGTGAAAAGAAAATAATAAAAAATTGGTCTTTTGGTGAAATTACAAGAAAGTACTCAAAAGAATGGATAATTATATTTTTGACCCGGTTTAGGATAAAACATTTCCCATATTTGAAAAAAAATATGAATATTGCATTTTAAATTCCAAGGAATAAATTTTGATATTATAAAATGTATGAGAAATTGGGAAAAACGGATAGACACCGTTAAGTGTAAAATAGGATAAAAAGGTCAATTATCTCAGTTAAAAGGAATAAGGAGAAAATGACAATTTTACCCATAGAAGAAGGGGAAAAAAAAAAAGAAAAGAAGAAGGCGGTGGACGCAAGGTTACGAAAGTTATGAATTTTGGGGAAAATTACCCCTAATGACCCGAAAATTTTAAAAATTATAAATTAGACCAGTGTCAAGGGCATTTTTGTAAATATGAAAAAATTATAATCAAAATGAAGCTATCAATAAGTTAGACCCACTAAAATATAGTATGAAATTTATTAAGGTCAAAATTATATTTATTGGGTGATTAGGATTTAATAAAAGTCAGTTTGGACTACAGGAAGAGGCATTTTTAATTCAATAAAAATTAGTGGGCCTTGTTAGAATATATTTTGGATCAAAATATGGATTTTGGACTAAAAATAATTGTTGGATAATCCTGTACCAATTTAATGACAATTTTGGCAAAAATACCCAATCGGTACAGGTAAATTTAATTGGTAAAGGGTATTTTGATCCATATAAATTATTGGAGCAATTTTGGCCAAAAAGGGGAGTGAATCACGTCTGATTGCTGAATGGGACACCAAGGGAATTAAGTGAAAAGCTTTAATGAAAAAGTAACCAAGTTTAGTCAAGTTAACCACTTTTACTATTCATGCATCTCATATCTCTCTTCCAAGTGATGAGTTAAGCATTTGGTCTTCATTTTCTCCATACCAAACGTCTGAAACAGAGCTGAAAAGTGAGAGGGAAAGCAAAACTTTCAAGGAGGAAAAAGAGGAACCAAGAGGCAAAGCATCAAGCACAAGTGTTCAAGGTAGTATCTTATGGCTATACTCTTGTGTATCCTTAAGTTTGAGAAAGTTTTATGGCTTATTCTCTCTTAGTTTTGCACTGAAAGTTTCTTCCTAGAGAGAGAGTAGAGAGAGAAAATGAAGGTATGGAGAAACTAAACCATGAAAAGAGTTGTATAGGTCATAAGTTGTAAGAATACGTCATTAGATTACAAATTAATTGGTTAGTTATTTTTTTATAATTATGATAATTTTCTACCCAATTAGGGTTCATTATAGGAAGGGAATTTCAAGTTTTTGATCTCAAAAATGGATTCTTTGGGTCCAAAATAGGTTAGAATAAGTATGTTGTACAAGGAATGCATGATGGATAACAAAGTACAAATTTTAGTTCAAGTGAGCACTTTGTGAATGAAATTGGATAATTAGTGGTTAATGGCATTATTTGATGATGCTATAGGATCCAAAGGAGTGTTAGAAGATCAAGGAAAGGGTTTACAAAGTTTGGAGATTAGTGGAAAGCTCAAAGGTAGTTAACTTACCTATCTATGCTTATGAATTGTCATTGATGTTGCTTGCTTTGAATGATGTGTATAATATTTGGAATGTTGTCTTGTGATGATTTGGCATTGTTGGTTGGATTGTTTGAAGGGTATTGTGACCCTGGATATGTCCAAATACAAGGGAAAATGCTGCTCAAATTTTTATATAATGATTATGCCAAAATGATTTGATTGCATGCTTAATGTGTTTTGAGATGAATACTTGTAATATATATGATGATATGTGTGCATGATGGTAATTACTACTGAGATTCTTTGAATCTCACCCCTTTCCAAATGTATAACCAATTTTAGGTTCAACTTATGGCAAGAGTACCCAAGAAAGGAAAGGCAAGGAGAAACAAAGTAATATTCAAGATAATGATACTTAGATTGATACTATTATATGAAAGGTTATGTAAAACCTTATGGGACATGATCATGCTATGCTTCCATGTTAATATGTTCCTCTAAGTTCTTATGGAGTATCATGTAAGATAACAGCAAGTTATGGCTATTTATGTATATATGAATGTGTATTTTGGAAAGTTGAAAAAATGCAAGAGACCTTTCTGAACACTATTGGGAATTCAAAGTACTGTACATACCTCAATATGTTTAATGTATGGGTGTTTTATATGTATGGAAACTAGACATGTGTAGCTTTCCATAGGCATAAAGATCACCTAATTTGGAGTTGTGTATGATTTATGGTGATTTTTCAAAAATATGGTCAGAATCAGAAATTTTAAAAAATGACCATTGCCACAGTACATATAATATGAACTTACTGTATCAGTTGGCCAAGTAACTTCCCTGTTCAACATTTTTCCCATGTATAGAATCTTTTAAGCTATATTTAGAGACTTGAACCATGTCAATATGATTTTTATTGATTTAGTTATGAATTTTCAAAGTTCACCGGGTAAAAAGAAGTTAACCAAGGGAATGGTACCCGAAATGAAATAAATTGGTTTAAGTTCTTTTATATAATCAAGTCTCTAATTAAGTAATAATGGACTTAAATATAGTTTAATACATGTGAAATGAGTCTAAGTATGAGATGTTACAAGCTACATAGATTATACGACATCTCCTCAGATAAATCATTTATTAATAAGTCATTCCTTATAATTTTTCTTAGTGTTCTTTTCGGTTTTCTTAAAAAAAAAAAAGAGCTTAAGTAACACATCTAAAAATCAATATCAAATATTAGTATAGAAAGACACATTATTCACAAACACCATGAGTGATATGGCTCATCTTGAACTCTATGCAAATGCAACAGACCCACTCTAGTTATATGTGAAATTTTATCCACAATTCAATGTGAACCCTCAATCCCAAATGGTTGAAACCAAACTACAATTCAATTGAACATTCAAAGTAAATTTGACTATCTAAAAAATACGTAAATCAAGTTAATTATGAGTACATATAAATGTATAAGATAGCTTTAATAAGGACAAACCTTTTATGTACTCTATCCACTTTTCGGAAGACCAGATCCACCTCCCATCCCAAGACCATTTTGCTGCAAAATCAATTTGTATAGTGGATTGTGCATATCCTAATTGGATGCCATTATTGGGTTTTGCAGACTACCTTGTCCAATGCTTATCCAGTGATAGTTATCAGAGACCTTTCGGATTTAGCAGAAGCACAAGAAGGAAAGAACCCCATTCAGATTTTCAGACCTCTTGCATCTTACAATGCTGCCACCAGAGTTGTCATTGAATTTTTGAGAACTTTATGAACACACAATGATTTAAACTATTATTCCCGTTTCCACTGCCATTGGGTGTCTTATCATTATGATTTAAATGGATGCTCTTTTATATAAGCTATTTAAAATCTAGCCAGGTGCACATTGATGAGAATAATGTTGACAACTCATAAAATAGTTCACTTGATTATCAATCTTGGGATATAACTTTTGGCCCCAAGTTAGAGAAACTAAATTATCACAGAAGGCATATGGAAGACTAAACTGAATCCTCGCCTCTAATAGAACAATCATGAGGTATTATTCTTACACTATCACAAGGGAATTAAAATTTACCGCAAAGAAAGGGGATCCACGGGTAAACCGTAAAAGCCATCAGTCAGCACAGGCAGAGAAATATGTGAGGGAAAAAGAGACCAAGAAAAGGAAACTAGATAATTTACATAATTGAGGTATTTTGAAGTACACGGAAAAAGAAAATAGCTCAGCTCTCCCTCTCTTCCCCCCCCCCCCCCCCCAAAAAAAAATTGCTATGGATTTTAAATTTTATATTGATTATTTTTATTTTTAAGGGTATTCTTGTCTTTTTATATCTTAAACATTCATTTCCATCATATTGATACACATACCAAACAAATTTTACAGTAAGATTCCATTTACTTTTGAGTACACACCAAGAGTTATTTTTAGCCTATAAGTTCAATTCCGTTAAGGTCAATTCCTTTTTCCTTTTCCTATTCCAATCCCTTCGAAAATCTTCACAGCATGCCAAATGGGCTCTACGATCCCATCCAATATTAGTAGTCCCTCCCAACCAAAGGGAAAGGGAAGAACCATAACTAACAAGTTTAACTTCTAAATGTAGAACAAGTGAAGGAAAGGGAGGAAGAAGATAAGAGGGAGATGTAGTGAGAAAGGAGGGAGAAAGTGGACTGCAAAATATGCTAATTATTATTCAATGGCAGAAGTCTACAAAGAAAGAAACCCAAGGACTATTTAAAGAGCCCAAACAAATATTTTAGAGTAATTAAAAATAAGTAAAAGGTAAAAGATATCCTAAACTATCTTAAAGGAAAAAAAATTTTCTCTTGCTTTTTACTTAATCTGAGTCTCCCATTACTTCTATACATCTTTATAGAGGATTTGGTATTTTGGTATTCGTTCTGGTGGGAGAGGACAAGTCACAATAGGCTTTCCCCTCATAGCTCCTCTATATATTCCCTGCAAGAATTTAAAAAAAAAAAAAAAAAGTTCATGCATCCGGACAGATAAATTCATTAATATTGAAGAATAGAGAATTGTAAAATATTATCTGTGTGATTCAACCACAATTACATGATTGAACTATGAATTATTTTTTACCCCAGTTCAAACTACAGTACAATTTTTTTTAAAACATTAAACTAAAATCGCAATGAAAAGTGAAAAAAGCACAAAGTGAACTAATGATAATATATCAAATCAAACAGTGTCTAATAAACCTCCAGTAGTTCTATCTTCTAAGGAAAGGAGAGTGGGGGCAAAAGGCTGAAGTTGTTTTGGCACAACATGATATCTATATCACACTCAATAATACTGATCAAACACTAGAAAACCTCCTAGGCATAAAATTGGAGTAAAATATGTTTACAAATGGCAAAGCTGACTCAAATCAGAAGAGCCATTTTCAAGCGCTCTCTATTTCTTCTACCATAAGAAATCTAAGCAGAGAAGCAGAAATAGGAAGATAATATCATGCGTATCAAAACCAAAGTAATACATAGAAATAACGCAAAAAGGATGCAATAGACATTGAATTTCATACCCATTAACTACAGCCTTGTAGAATCAGGACTGTTATACAGAATTATATACTTCTTTATAGGAAGCTGGGCTTAACTGATTAATATATCTCAAATATTTTTTCTCTGAATTTAATTTCTGTTATTCCAGTAGAACAGTTATGGACATTTGATTATTAAGATCCTACAGCATTTATTTTATCGATTAATTAATAATTTATACTCATGAGACTGGTGGTACAAAAGAGCCAAACTCAAAACAGTTGGTATCCATGCCAGGTACATAAACAGCTCATACACAAAGGGAATGATTTAGTTCCCAACATTTGAAGAAACAGAGAATGTACCTCTACAACATCAATAAAGTCTTGCTTTGTGTAAAAAGCGCCAATCCATTTAGTATTGTCAGCAGTCCTGCATAATATACAATGTAATTATCATTAGAATATGCAAAACAGAAGGTCCTAAACTCAACTGGAGCACAATGAGCAACTAAGCATATCAGGATATCAGCAAAATAAACCAAAAGCTTGCAAACATGGACTTGTAAAAAAAAAAAAAAAGCATATCACCAAATACAAACTTGCAGATAGCAGACAACTTACCCGATATCCAATCTCATGTGATGCGCATTGAAGAAGAAAACTGTAGATGGTATTAGGGTAATGTCAAAATACTGGAGATAGATTTTAATGTCCTCTGAGTCAACATCTACTAGGGCCACAGTTGCGAATTTGGACACAGCCCTTGCTGATTTAGAAAGCTGAGTGAACAAAATGTATGACATTAGAGTAGTGTAAAATTATGCACATAGAATGAATTGCAACATTTTGAATTTTCCATTGCAAACTTGATTTTCAAAGCGTGGTCTCAAATCTATGATAACCCAATACTCCATCACATAAAACCACGATAAATATAACGCATTGGTACTAATACAAAAAAGAAAATACTATGAAACTGAAGTTAAATTTGATGTGCCAACAAAAATAAAATGTTCAACTGATTAGATTATCCAATCACCAACTGACAAGCAATAAGCACTTTACACGCACCATAGATATAAATCAGGTAGATACAAAGTACTACAGTACCATAGCACACTATTCACATCAGATCTAACCCTAAAAGAAATAACGAGGGTTGGGGTTGGGGGACAACAAAACAGAGAAAGGTTAAGGTGTTTAATTCACTGGTTTATCCTCATAGATATAAATCAGGTAGAAAGATTTTAATTCCTTGTCCCCTCTTTTCAGTATTTTGAAGATTACAGCAATTAGAAATAGACAATCCAAATCCTGTATAAGAGACAAAAAAAAAGGGGAGAAAATGGAAGAGAAGAAAAGGCATACAATGTCATCTTGCTGGAGACAGACGTGGTCAGTGGAGCGGCCAAAACGGAGGACAAGGACTTTCTCTAAGGTGTCTCTGATAATGGTATCAACCTCGTTCTTCTTTGTCAAAGTCGGCAACAGGAAGCTCATTTTGTTCACTATTACGTGGTGAGAAACGCACAAAAGAATGAGTAAGGTACTTGAGGAGAAATCTAGATTCAATTTGACAAATCTGACAACACAAGTGAAGGCAGATGAGAAGGGAAAGAGAGGCAATCCTAGAAATTAGCTTGAGATACGATGCTTGCTTTCTTATAGACAGTTCATTTTGTAACTGAAGAATGGCTGACTGATGTGTCCGGTTAATAGAGACTCTATTGATGAAATCAAGACCCCTAAGCTATAATCCTCTTTTTCTTATTTGCCATTTAATATGCAGGACAGGAGTTCATAAAACAAAGGGACTAATCTGTTCCACGACTCAAAACAAAGTTGTCACTAGCAGAATTCAGTTTTGATCTTTATGACCAAAATTACTACCATTCCTTACAAACATAGCATAAAATACAGAAGGTGCCATTCTATGAATTACACATAGCATAAAACAAAGGGATTTATGGTGATTTTATCAGCAAAGTTAGACCACAGCAGAAAAGGCCAATGCATTGAGTTCATTCTTTATTTAAAGTACTCTGAATTTCGGGATTTGTCAGAAGAATATCAGGGAGATACGTTAGTGAACATCGAAAAGTCTTTACACAAAAACAAAATATTTCGTGTCTGAAGATTGTTGTCCATTAAGATTGTTACTCAGTTCTGTGTCTAAAGATCTTCAGTTGGTTCAAAGCTGGTGAGACAGCTTAATAAGGCAAATCATGGGATGGTGAAACAGAGCCTGAGTGGGGACTTAAAAAAAAAGGGGAAGCAGCAAAGAAAGCAACTGTGTACATCCCCAACAAGGCAGTAAACAATCTTGTGATATCATCCAAATCATAGAATAGGTGCCACGGTAGAACCCATATAGAAATAGCGACACCAAAGAACCATACTTTCACAAAACATAGCAATTCGGCCAAATCCAGAAAATGTGACAAAATAAAACAAATGAAATCGTAGAAATTCGGCCAACTTCAGAAGGTATGATGGAGAATAGACCAGATCTAAGGCAATCGATTTTCAAATCTTGAAAATAAAAATAATGAGGAAGAAGAAACCTGTGAGACTGTGGGGACGGAGATTGCTGGGTAGGCGGCAAAGAAGGATTGCTCGGCAGGCGGCGACAATCCTCGGCGACGACTCTGCTTGCTGGAGTGTGTTTTTCAGTCTGCGATTTTCAGAGATGCTATTTCAGTCTGGCGAGAGTGACGTTGACACGAGACAAAGTACGAAGGTATTAGAAACCGAACAGAGGAATGCAACCCATGATTGAGGAAGGCGGATGACAACTATTGATGTGGAACTTTGAAGCTCGTCAGCGAGATGATTTCTGACCTAGATGGAGCTGGCTGATGGGAAGAAATTTGGGTTTGTTTGGTTCAAGTGTAGCTTGGAGAGGGGGTGGATTGAACGGATTTTTAATGAAAGGGATCAAGGAGGAGGAGACGAGAGTGATTTTAATTAACTCTTATTTGATTTGTATGAGATTGGTTTGATTTAGTTTGAGATGAGAAAGATTGAGTAGTAATTTAAAAAAAAAAAGTCAATTTAAAAAAAAATAAAGAGACATGAAAAAGAATTGGAAGAAATTAAATTTTTTTTAATATCTCCCAATTTTTCAAGAAAGGGATTTAATCCCTTCCTTCTCTTTAAAATCCCAAAAACTTATGAGCAATCATAACCTTAAAGGTTCACACTTCAGAGGTTCACACTTCAGAGTTGATGTGGTTCGTGTTCTCAAAGTTCAATTTGAGAGGGATAAAATAATGATGATTTTAATCGATTTAACCTTTTCTATTTGTTTAACTTTTTTATTTTCTTTTGGTTATTTTGTTTTGTGAGAATTAATTTAATGATTTATAAATATATTAATTTGTAAATAGAAAAGACAGGACTGCTAGCCCCAAAAGAAAAATTGAAGGGTTAAACCACATCATTTTAGTATGGAAATCCAAAATAAAAAAAAAGATAAAAAAGACAATTGACTAGCTGATTTTACCGGTTCAAGTACAGTTTTACTAGATCCAAAAGGGCATTATTCTCCTTTTTGGGGATTAGACTGGAGAATAGTTCTCGGTCCAACCACTTAAACTAATCAATCCGATTCAATTTTTAATCCCATATAAAATGCCTATAAAGGGACAATATAGTAAAAAAATAAAAAAAAAATACTCCTCCCCTTCAAACTCCTCAGTTTTTGAGGGGAGGGTTAGAAGGGAAACTCCCCTCCTTGGAACATGACATATCCAAACAAGGGGAGGTTCCTTGGAAATTTACCAATCCAAACAACCATTCCCTTTAAAACCCCCATAACAAACATAATATAAGGCTACCTAGGGTAAATTGCGATCTCGTGATCAATCTCTCCACAGATTTTTTATTCCAGTAGTCTCTTTCTTGTTTTCCCTCTCCTCTTCCTTTTATTCCAATGCAAATATATATAGTGGTTTCGCAAAGTTTGATTTTAGATTTAGATTATTATTTTTTTTTTAAAGATGGATATGGTATTCGGATAATGATTATATGTTTATCTTGAAAAGTCTTAGAAAATAAGGATGGAGTGTAACTAAATCATTCACATTGAAATTTAATTTTCAAGATTTTAATATTTTTTATTTTAATAGATACAAAATGTAAAATAAAGTAATCATAATTTTCTAATTATCATTTCAAAATATAAAATTATCACTTAAAAATTAAAATTAAAATTCCAAATTTGGTCTATCCAAATTAGATTTCGAAGGTACAAATTAAATCTCATCTCAAGAATAAACACCATTGCTGAATTTGAACTCTGGAATTTGTTTTTTTTTTTTATGAATTTCATTCAATTTTGTTCTTTGCAATCATGTGTGTGCGTGCATATATATATATATATATATATCTTATATCCAACTAGATATGCACTCGTGCGATGAATGGATTGCACTAATTTATTATGTAAGCTTGTATAAAAATAAATATTTAAAAACGCTTAAATATAACCAAACATATGATAAATAGTAATAATATTACTAAAGAAAGTTAAGTCCATGAAAACCAAAATTATAAAAATAATGTCCATCTTATTAGAATAGATTATTGAATACCCTTCTATATGCAACATTCGATGTCCTAATCAATAATAACCTTCAAGCCATGTCTAATTTGCACACAGTATTATGTCTGATGACTAACATAATTAGTTTTGTTGAAATGAAATAGGAGAGCAAGAAGTTTGCATGATATGTGTATTTAATATTTATTATATTATTTACATCATGTTTGTCATGTAATATGAATTGAACTAACTACTTTTCTTTAAAAAAAAAAGTTATATTCAATATAGGTTGTGCAAGAAAAGAAGAATGAGGATTGAAATGGGGAAATTGATTATTAACATCATGCTTAACTCAAAGATAAAGACAAAGAAAGGATACTCCAAGAATTCAAGCATGTGAAGAATTGAAGATTGGAAGCTCAGATGCATCAAGATAGTCTTTAGACTTAAATAGTTATATTTATCATAGGCTAGTAGTCTTTATATAAAATTCAATGATTTAGATTTGGATTTATTGGCTCAAGAAGTTTTGGATATTAAAATGTACATATTGATTTCAAAAGAAAGCAAAAATCTAAAACTTCAAAATCCTAGTTTGACCTTTATTCGGTACTTTTAGTATATCTCTCAAATTACATATGGTTTTGATATGAAACTTATTTCATATGAAAATATACTCAACTAGCTTTTCAAATAAGGTTATTTCACTCAATTTGAAGTTCATATGAAAAATTTATGATTATTTGAATTTGAGTAGTGAGATGTATATTTTGCAGAAAATCTGTTTTTGACCTATTATCACTCTTTTGATCATATATCACAAAATATGTTGAATTTCAAAGTGAAAGTTATTGCATTTGAAACTACACATTCAGAGCTTTCCAACATAGGTCATTTGCTTGGTTTGGACTTAAAATGAGGAAGTTATGCCAATTGGAAATTTTTCTGCACTAAATTTTTTAGCAAATACAAACTTGCATATTGCATTGCAGACATCTTACCCAATATCCAATCTCATGTGATATGCATTGAAGAACAAAATTGTATATGGTATTAGGGTAATTTCAAAATACTGGAGATAGATTTTAATGACCTCTGAGTCAATATCTACTAGTGCCACAACTGCAAATTTACACATAGCCCTCGTTGATTTAGAAAGCTAAGTGAACAAAATTTATGACTTTTTTTTTGTGAGCATCGGGAGTATTTCCTAGCTGATAGTCAAAAACTAATTCCTTCGAGCATTGAAATCATCGAAGTGGCTTTTGCCTCTCCCAACAAAGCCTTTTCCATATATATGGCCAATGATCAAACCTAGGACCACATGCTTAAGGGATCCACCTATCTACCAATTGTGCTAGAACCTTATTGTGTAATTCAAAATTGGTGACATTAGAATAGCATAAAATTATGCACAAAGCACGAATTACAACATTTTGACTTTTCCATTGCAAACATGATTTTCAAAGTATGGTTTCAAATCTATTAGGTAGGTCTCAGATGATAACCCAACACTATATCACAAAAGACCACTATAAATATAAAATGTATTGGTACCAATACAAAAAAGAAAATATTATAAAATATATGTTAAATTTGATGTGCCAACAAAAATACAATGTCCAACTAACTAGATTATCCTATCACCAACTGATAGCAATATCCACTTTATGCGCACCTTGTGTAAATACACTATATGGAACTAGAGCTATTTGATTGACATGATGTACAATACTATAGAAAACTATTCACATTAGATTTAACCCTAAAAAAAAAAACAAGAGTTGGGGACCAACAAAACAAAAAAAGGTTAAGGTGTTTAATTCATTGGTTTTTCTTCATAGACATAAGTTGGGTAGAAAGATTTTAATTCCTTATCTCATCTTTTCATTATTTTGAAGATTACAACAATTGGAAAT
This sequence comes from Adenanthera pavonina, assembly GCA_026686845.1. Lineage (NCBI taxonomy): Eukaryota > Viridiplantae > Streptophyta > Magnoliopsida > Fabales > Fabaceae > Adenanthera > Adenanthera pavonina. Next base: position 40,842,066 of record JAIVEN010000001.1, on the reverse strand, counting down.
AGATAATCCAAATCCTATATAAGTATTGGGAAAAAAACAGCAAAGATAGTTCTACAAGAAAAGGAAGAGAAGAAAAGGCATACAATGTCATCTTGCTGGATATGGATGTGGTTGGTAGATACTCAAAGGATGCCTTGATTATTAAACACCTCGATAAATTATGTTTGAAAGTGCTAAGGGCTAAGTATGAGAGGGGAGGAATCTAAGGAAGGATTGTAGTATGAAGCAGGGGATCTCTATGGAAATACTTAACTTCTTTGTAGTGGAAAATCAAAGAAAAGCTGGGTTGGAAGCTAGGAAATAGGATGCCTATTAATTTTTGTAGGGATAGATGGCTTGTTAGAAACATATGTCTGCTGGATAAATGTTGTGAACAGTTGCAAAAGGAGTGTCTTGATAAGAAAGTGGATGAGTTGGTTGATGAAGAAGGAATGAAGTTGGATGAATTGGAGAATCTACTACCCTGTAAATATCATTGAGATACTAGGAGCTACCTTGACTCCTTGTGAAGGGGGTGGTGATTATATAATAACATGGTTAGATCAAGTGATTGTAAATTTTCTTTTGTTGATATCTATATATGATAATTTTGAAGACAACTTCTGGCACATAATTTGGGACTGGAAAGGTCTTTTTCATAAGTCAAATTCAGAGATTTATTGATTCAAGTTGGAATATTAAGGTAACTCACACCTATAGAGAGGGTAACAGGAAGCTCATTCTCTAAGGTGTCTCTGATAATGGTATCCACCTCGTGTTTCTTTGTTAAAGTCGGTAACAGGAAGCTCATTCTCTTCTTTACTATGAAAGGGCAAGCCATCACACAAACTTACAACAATTAGGAAAGAGTCAAAGAATCTAACCCAAAATGCTTCCTCAATAGGATAAATTGCAATCTCACAATCAAATTCTGCACAAATTCTTTATTCCATAAGTTTCTTTCTTCTCTTTCCTCCCTGCCCTTCTCTTTCCAACATGAAAATATTATATAATAGTTTCATAAAGGCAGGATTTTGGATTTGGATCCATTTTTTTTAGATGGATTTGGATAATCTGATTCCATATTCATCACACAAAATAACCTATAGGTATGGAGTGCTTATCTATGGTTATATTATCTAAATCTGAATCATTTCCATTAAAATGGATAAATTAAATTTTTATATTATTGCTATTTTGATTTTAATAGATACAATAAGATTTCCTATCATTTCGAGAACTTCTAAAATAATTGAGTTTTTAAATTTTAATTTTTTTTAAAAAAATACAAAGTTATAATTTATAATAAGAGGAAATTAATTATTCAATCCCTATAATTTGCTTTTAATTTATTTTAAAATAAATCCCTATAATTTATTTATTTTTAGAACGCTTCTTATAGTTTTAAACCATTGCAATGTTAATTTCCATATCATAACAAAGATTAGAGTCAATATTTCTTACTCCATTGCACATGTAAGCAGACTCTATCCATTTTTTTTTTGGTAAGCAATGGAGGCTTTAAAGGCCCAAACACAAACAGATGAAAACCAAAAGTAACTCAATCACTAGGATCCCAAGACAAGTCTCGAAGATTCTGTAAGTAGGAAGCCCAATAATTGTATAAGGTTTAGTCCAAAATTGTTGCTCAGAAGGGAGCTCCCAACTCATCTTAGCTAGAATGTTAGCACACTGATTAACAAATATGGATGTAGTAGAAATATGCACCCTTTAATCCTAATGAATTAGCTACAAAAGGTGCTCAATTAATCTGTCACAATTCTGACCAAATGCATTTTCTAATTGCAAGAGATTAGCCAAATTACTCAAGTCAAGCTCTAAAACAACTCATCGAATATCCATTTGCTAAGCACATTCTAAACCTATAATTGCTCCCCAAATTTTAGCTGGAGAGCATCATACCACCCTACTTTTCTAGAAAAACCCATCCTCCAAACACCCCTATAATCCCTAATAAGTCCACCACAACCAGCAATACCCAGGTTGGCTCTACTAGAGCCATCAGTATTAATCTTAAACCATACTTCCTTAGGAGGTTGCCAAAGCTCAGGGCCAACAACTAACACCCTTCCTTGTCCTATACTATGGAGAACCTTGGCATAAAAAATAGCATGATAGAACTGCATGCTTTTTCTAAGGATGTTAAAGCAATTAAAAGCAATTGATGTAGGAATAAACGGAGCATGTTACATTCCTTCCACAAATGCCACGTAGTAACCTCAAAAACCTAAGGCTGGTAAGCCCTTATGAACTGAATGTTTCATTTTTAAGCTACAAAATAACCACTATGTAATATTCCTACTTTTACAGGATATTATAAAATGCATGAAAAGATGGGAAACAAAGTAAGATAGTGAAGTTACATGTTCAGTCCTTAAGTAGAATTAATTTCCCATACGATTCTTAGAAGGGATCATGCTTTGCTCTCAATTAGAATAACTTTTCCATAAGGTTTTTAGAAAGAACTAATTTCGCAACTAAGTCGAAAGGTATGTAATATACCAGTTGAATGAATGTCATCTCAAGTTGAATACAATGGTATAAACATTGTGTAGCCAAGAGATCGATGTTGAAAGATAGACTAATTAATGAAAAGAATTATTAAAAAATTGGTGTTTGGGAAAAATTATGAGGAAGTACCCGAAACAATTAATATTTGTGTCGGCTCAAGGGAAAAAGTCATTTCCCAAGTTAGAAATAAAATGTGAAAATTTCATTCTAACCCCAAGGGAAAAATTATTTACAATTTAGTCCTTAAAAGGGAAGAATCAGTTGCATACAAACCCCTTTGAAAAATTACAAGAAAGACTTGAAAGAATTTAAAATTTTAATTTTGCCCCAAGTCAAGGGCAATTTCATAATTTTTAAAAATTAATGTCAAGACGGAGCTCGCGACAAGCCAGACCCAAAAGAATACTGCTTTGAAGTTAATTAAGTTAGTATGAATATATAATTGCCATTGAAAGTAAAAGGTGATTATTATATCAAAAAAAGATTGTAAGCCCTACAAAATACAATAAGGAGATAGGAATAGTGTGTGGACCCCACTCAAATATATTTTGGAACAAGATAATGAATTTAGTTCAAAACCATATTTAAAATAATCTTGTACTAATTAAATGACAAATTGCGATAAGAGTAATTAATCGGTACAAGTAAAGTTGGTAAATGTTATTTTGGAATGATAAAAATTATGGAGTATTTTTGGACAACAAAGCCATATAAATGGTGTGATAGTAGCTATGGGGATAAGGAGCGAATTTGTTTAATTGAATTAATGAACGAAATTGTAAGCTAACTCAAGTTAAAGCAAATTAACCATGATTTACACTTACATTAGATATCTTTCCTCTAAATGTCTAGTTAAGAGCTTCAAAGGGTGGTTAAGAGGTCTGAAGTTGCATACCCAAGAGCTCATTTACGTGACCTAAGAGGAGAGAAAAGAGAAGAGAAAAGTGAAGACTAAAAGCAAAGCTTGAGGAATAAAGATCAAGGGTAAGTCTCCTTGCCTCTAGCTTGTGTTTTCTCATGGTTTAAGATGTATTCATGGAGTTTTCTTCTCCCTCTTGTTCACCATAAATTTTGGCTAAGTTTAGGTTAGTGAGAAGATTAGTTTTCAATAAATAAACATGGGGGAAAGCTTAGACTAATGATCTAAAGCATGATTTCATAAGTTATTGCAAGTTATTCAAAGCAAAACAAAATCTCCTATTTTCTTCTAAGTTTCAGTTAGAACAAAAGTGATGTTTAGAGTTGGAATTTCATTATTTTAACACCAAAAATGGATTCGTTATGGTCAAATTAGTTAAATACAAGTATTGGTTTAAAGAAAAACCAAAAGGATAACAATATGTGATTTTAAGGGTTTAATGAGCAATTGGTATTGTAAGACAAGCAGTCAGTAGCTTATGTGCTTAATTGATGTTAGGTTTAGGTTCAAGAGAGCTTGTGGAAATGTTTGGAAGAGGCAAAACTCAAAGGAAAAGCAAAAGAAAGTATTAAGGTAGCATATTACCAATTCTTGATTTATATTGTGTTATGATTTGCAATGAATTTGATGACTTGCCATGTAACACCTTATACTAGGGCCCATTTACCATATATATCATTTTAGAGTTCAAATATGCTTGAAGAGAAGGTGGAATTAATTTAATTTCAAAAATAGAATTTTCATAATTCTCGGGTATTGTTCATATTGTCATTTCCATTTTACCTGACAAATTTTGGAAATTCATAATTAAATCTAAAAAAATCTTCTTAAGGTGATTTAAGTATTTAAAAATAGATAAAAAGATCTTATATGTGGGAAAAATAGGCAACAAAACAAATACTTGGCCAAATTGTATAGTTTAGTCATTCAAAAAGTACTGTAGATTTGGTCATTTCTAAAAATTCCTGATTTTAACAATAACTTTAAAAAATCATATTTCCCTCTATTTTAGACCAAATTGTGCATAATCTATGTTATTTGAAAGTTATATATGTCAATTTCCTAAACAAAATTTTCTTATATATTTATTTTACTTACACAGGGCGTGACATTAACTTAAATCGTAAAGGGTCAGAATTCAACTTTTACAAGAATATTTTTGGGAAAACCTATATATATTCTATTATATAGCTCCAATTATCTCCAAATCAGCGGCATATAAAACTTAAAACATAGAAATTTCTATATATAGAAACCATTGAATTTTTGAAGCTCTACACAATTTTATATTATCTTTTGAATTTTCTAGTACCTATCTTCCAGATTCCAATTTTCCTAATCTTGCCTTGTTCTGAACCTTAATTTTCAAAATTCACCATAAATTGTATACTTATCCAATTTAGGTGTTCTTTAGCTCTATGGAAAGTTTATTCTATCTACATTTAAAGCATATAAATTACTTAAGCTAATTACCCTATCTTACATGAACAATACCTACATTCTCTCAGACTGCTTAAGATGAGTCTTTCCCTTCCTAATTTATTAAAATAAGCTTTATAACCTTCTCACATCATCATTCATTGCACCAATTCCATACATAACATATCATAATACATTAAGAATCATAATAGCATAGAGATATAGACCACATGGCATATACATGATTTTTCATAATATCTCGAAACATAAGTTCATGACTTGAACTTTTACATTAAGCATCTTTTTCTTCTCCTTCCTCCATAGTTCACATGTCTCCCATGCATGGCTTGACTCTAAACATGTTAGTCATTGGGAAGAATGAGATTCAAAGAATCTCAGTAACATTAACCATTCATGCATTCATATTATCATATCTTCCATAGAAATATTAATTAATTTTGTTAAAACATAACATGCCATGATAATTTTATAAAAAATTAGGTAGAGTTTCTCTTTATATTTTGGACATCTTGGGATCACAAAATCCCTCATTCAACTCAACCAATATTCATAAACATCATAAAAAATCTAAACAAACAAGTGGCAAGTTATGGATTTCAATGCAAAATCATAAGACAATATAAAGCTAGAATTGGTAATATGCTACCTTTATGCTTCCTTTTTGCTTTCCTTTGAATTTTGTCTCTTCCAAACACTTCTCCAAGATTTCTTAGGCTTCCTTAAACCTAAAGATATTATCAAACAGCTACCCAAGTTAATAGTTTCATGACTTTCTTTAAAAAGTGTTCATAAAACCCTAATTCTTAAAAAATTCACCAAAAATTCATTCCTAGCTAAAAAATAATGAATAATACCTCTGTTCCATGTAATTTTTCATGAAGAATCCAAATATGACCTCAAAATTACCAAATCCCATCTCTAGTTATGGTTACTGTTCATTCCGAAATAAGCTTCAAAACCCTAAAAATTTCACTTTCTTAGTCTTAAGCTTTTTCTTAATTTCATCACTTGCCTTAAGCTAATTCTATCATGCGGAATCCATTTTTTGCCTTAATTTTATGAAAAACTCACTCCTTTATAGACTTTCATGCTGGCCGAAACTTATGGAACATAGGAAGAAATTGCCATGCTTCTTGATTCATCAAACTACCTATATAATCATACTTTAAATGAGTATTCTAGTATTTCCCCTAAGTTTGATGGTTGAACAACTCATTTTCTTACTTAATCCATGTTTGTCCAAATCCCTCAGAGGATGAAGAAGAAATTCTACTCCATGAACCATGCTTCGAATACTACAATTAGTAAGCTTGAAGTGGTAGAAAGTAATTTACCAACCTGAGCTTTCAATTTACACTTGAGTTCCCTCTTCTTTTTTCTCTCTTTCTCTCTTCTTTCTTGTGTTTTTTCTTCTCTGTTTGCTGCTGGATATTTCATGCAGAATGGTTAAGAAAGAGGGTGATTAAGTGGTTAATGATATAGCTTAATCATGGTTAAATATTTAACCTAACTTTAGTTACTTTTTGGCCAAAAATTATCAACTTCTTGGAGAAGTTTTTCTCCAAAAATCTATGCTGCCCAAACTGCCCATTTTCTATGCCAATGAGGGTGTTCAAGTGTCCAAGATTTCTCAATTTTTCCTAATTTAGGTATATTTTGAACTAGATAATTTTTAACTGTACTAATAAAACTGCTTTTTATAGTAAATTAGCATTTTTAGGCTACATGATTATTCTAAATTTATTTTTATATTTTCTTAATTATTCTGTTCCAAATAGTATCTGTGTATGACCCATATCCTGTCCCAGTTACCTTTTAAGTGTTAATGGGGCCCACAATATATTTTATTGGTTTTAAGTTATTTTTGGATACTCAGCACTGATTATTTCTTTATCCTTGAACATTAACCCTCAGTGCCATATACCATTGGACTTCTTTTGTCGAGGGCATTATTCTGACAGTAATTTTACATATTTACAAAATTACCCCCACTCAAGGTTAAATTATAATTTCTAAAATTTTCAAGTCATTAGATGTAATTTTTCTAAAGAGCTTTTGCACTCACATTCCACGGGATTTTTATTGCCTTGGGATATGGATGTCATTTTTATAATTTTTTAGGCGCAAAAACGTAATTTCTCATTTTCCCGTCCGATGGAGAGAAATGACTTGTTTACCCTTTTTTATGCAAAACAGCGTCTGTTTGTTTTGGCGAATTCTTTACAAATATTTAATTATTCTAGCTATTAGGGATGTTACATGCCACTTGTTTGTTTTGATGTTTTATGACATTTATGAAAATTAACTACGTTGTATGAGTGGTTTTATGGCCCCAAAATGTCGAAATTATAAAGAGAAATTCTGTCAAAATTTTCACGAAAACATTATGGCATTTTGTGTTTTAATGAAATTAATTGATATTTTTGTGAACAATATGACAATGTGAATGTATGAGTGATAAATACTACTGAGATTATTTGAATCTCACTCTTCTAAAATGTTAATTATGCTAGGTCAAGCAATGCAAAGAATCAAAGGAAGGCCAAGGGAAAATATGAAGATAGTTATGAATAACTTAATTTTACAAGTTTTAATGTTATGTTATGAAATTATATATCAAGTTATGTATGGAATGTAAATTATGTAATGAGACATGTTCATGTTCCTTTAAGTCCTCTTTTTATGTTATATATGGATTTAGAATAATAAATAATGATGTAATATGTTTACGAGATTTATTATGTGAGTTACAACATAATTATATTCAAGGAGACTAGTTAGGGAAGGAATAGAGATACTTTATTTGAAACAGGGAAATCAGTATAACCGTTATATATGCTTTGAAAGTAGATGAAATAACCTTTCCATAGAGATAAAGAATACTTAAATTAGATAAGTGTGTAATTTATAATAAATTTCTGAAGTTAGGGGTCAAAACTGGATAGTGTAAGGAAATATGAAATTTTCACTATGAACACTGGTTATTTCATAATGTAATATAAATTTGTGTAGAGCTAAAAAAAATTTAATGATTTGCATGTATGAAAAGATCTATGACTTAAGGTTAAAATACCACTGATTTGGAAGTAATTGGAGCTATAGAGGAGGAGTTATATACGTTTTCCTAAAATTGTTCCAGTGAAAGTAGTGTTCTAACTCTTAATAGTTTTAAGTTTGATGCCATGTCCTGTTCAAGTATAGTAAATATATAATATAAATATGTCTAAAAAGTAGACATATAGAAATTTCCAATGAGAAAAAGAATAATTGAATTGGCTCATAATAAAATGAGAAATAAATTTTCAAAATTAAGGTCAAAATCTTGGAAAAGTGAAAAATGACCATATAAATAGTGATTTTCATGCTAAAAACTGTACCAATTGCATGATTAAAGTCATGTATCATATTTTTTTCATGTAGAGAATGTTTTAAGCTACTTTTAAAAATTTGAATCACCTTCATACAATTTTTTTAGAATTAGTTGTAAATTTTCCAAATTCAGTAAAAAAAAAAAGGGACTTACCATGTGAATGGTAACTTCCAGTTTTAAATTTTTTTGTTTTAGTCCCTTAAGTGATTTAAACTTCTAAAAATGATTTAATGGACTTAAAATGAAGTCTAATACATGGGAAATAAGAATCAAAGTTAAGGTGTTACATACTTAGCCAAATTTGCACTAGTAAATTGATTCCAACAAGTAGTAGTGACAAGAAATTTCTAAACATTTCTAAGCCTGTAATGCCCATGGTTAATCATGAACAACATGCAATGTAGTCTCCATCTATCTACACACATTACAATTAGGTAAGTCACTCCATCAATGGAAACATAAAGCATTTGTATGGAGTCTATCATGTGCCATCATCTAAATAAAAGTTCAGATACACTTAAGACCAAACCACTTCGAAATCAATGACCAAGAGGAATCCTGAGTTACCAATCGCTTCCCCATTATGAATTTATAGCCACTGCAAATTGTATAATCTCAATGTTTATTTCCTCACCAAAAAACACCATCCCTTCAACTATTTGCACAGGGGGAAGAGTGGTCTTCATCTTTAGAATCATTTCACTATACAAAAGATGAGAAAATTTTGACCAATTCCAATCTCCACTAGGAGAGACAACATCACACAGTAACCAATTCAGATAATTGATAGGAACTTTAATAATAGTCTCATTAATAAGCTTTACATCTCCATCCAACCAATAATCATGCTAGAAAAAGGTATCTTTGCCATCATTGAGTCGCACCCAATTTCATTCTTCAATATAGTGCCAAATAGCATGAATATCCCTCCATAAAGTAGAAGCATCACAAGACAAAATGATTTGTTCATCGAAAGTCCTCTCTTGATTATAATGGTGCTTTAAAGCCTCAACCCAAAGATTTGGCTTATTAGCACGAAGGGTCCATGCAGGCTTCAAAAAGCAAGCATCATTCATGGCATGAAGATCAAAGATGCCCAATCCACCATTGCATTTAGCTTGTTTCATTTGATTTCAATTAATCAAATGAGTTATCCTACATTCCCTATCATGTCCCTAGATAAATGCATTTTCCAACCTTTCAATTTCATTCCAAAATGATTTAGGAAGTCTAGCCATTATCATCCAATTAATTGGAATAGAACTAATAACAAATCAAGCAAGGGTGATTCGAACTACAAAGCTGAGAGTATTCAGCATCCACCTTGATAATCTACTTTTCACTTTATTAATAACAGCAGCAAAACATTTCTCTTTGATCTACCAAATTGAAGAGGTGCATGCCAAGATACATACCAAGATCTTTAGTAAGAGTAAAACTAGCCCTCTCAACAAGTCATGCTTAGTTCTCAAATCAACATTTTTAGAAAAGAGCATAAACGTTTTAGCTTGATTAATCTTTTGCACAGAGGTACTACAAAATTCATTAAGACATTGAAGAGTGCATTGAAGTTGACTCTACGTAGCCTACCCAAATATCAATAAGTCATCACTAAGAGTAAATGTGTGATCTTAGGCCCCTCCTTTCCAAGAACCCATATGCCAAGCATCATGATCATTACACCAAATCAATCATTTTCTCATGGAAACTTCTCACAGTTAAAATATTGGTGAGACTTTCTCATGGAAATTATCATGGAAATTCATTTCAAATACACTTCTCATAGATAATTCTCATGCACTAGGGTTAAAGAGAAGAATTGATGAGAATAAAGTGAGAAATTCTATGAGTACTTTATGTGTGTTGTGGTGGGAAGTAGGTGCAAACAATTCTCATAGACCATTTTCGTGAGAAATGTAGGTAGAATCTTCTTATAGACATACTTTGTGAGAAGCCTAGAAAGAAATCCCATCTTATCTCTTTGTATGGTAATTCTCATGGATTTCACACCATGAGAAATTCTCACACCACTCCAGCCATGAGAATTATTTCAACATTAGGTACTTTCTATTTTGCTTTCATATTAATTTTCTCATGGAAATGTAGATGTGAGAACTTCTCATGGCAACATGGCTGTGAGAATTGCTCGCAGAAGGTTGGCCCATGAGAAGTATATGATCTTTTAACTTTGTCTAATGTTTTGTTTTGATATTAGTTTTCTTACGGATAAGGGCCATGAGAACTTCTCACGGGTACCTTTTTTGTGAGAAGATGTCCTTTGTGTTCACTTTGGCTTGCGTTTGTTCAATATGTGTTTCTCATATTTGGTAAGCCATGAGAACTTCTCACAGCTATTATTTTGTAAGAAGTATCAAACTTATTTTCTAAGTTCTGTAATTTTTGACTCCTTATTCTTAATCTCTAATTCATTAAAATTTATGCCTCTATTAATTCATGTTCCTTTATTTTTCTTCCAAGCCTCTCTTATCCCTTTCCCAGTTTTAGCTAACAAATTAGTTGAACACCCTTTATTTCCTATTGTTAATGATGAACTTACAATTAAAATTTTTTATACTAGCAAAACAACCTAAAATCTATAATTGTTTATAATGAAACTTATAATTTTTTTTTTATATATTAAAGCCTTCATCACTATTTTTTTAATAATGAAACCTATAATTTTTTTATTAAGGCCTTCATCACTATTTTTTTAGTTTGTAATAAAATTGTTTGTTTATAAAAAAAACTTATAAGTAAAAATTTTTTTATTTAGAAACTTTCTTTTGTAATTTTTAATATTGGCAAGAAGAATTTAAAAAAAAAGAATCCCATCTTCAGAATAAAGAAATTGCAAATGTGAAAAAAAGTCGTGAACTAAAACCTCTGCTGCCTTCAAAATCCCTAATACTATTGACCTTCTAATATTGCCTTCCATTCTCTTCCACCTACTCTCTGTTGCCCTTGCCTTCTCATTCTGCCTTCTCGTGTCTATCGTCTTCTCATCTTTGTTGCCAACTGTGGGTCTTTTGAATTTCAATTCAATGGGTCTCTAAACTTTATCTTCTCATCACCCTAAGCTCTGTGACTGAAGCTATTGATAAAGGTGATAATTGACTCTTTAATTGATTTATATAGTTTCAGTGGATTCATTTGATGTTGCTGCAGATTTTTGTTCATTTGGTGGATCTCGTATGCTATTTTATAACTTTTATTCACTAATATGTTGTTGGGATTCATGAGCTGTGTGAATAAATTTGCTTGTCCTTTTGTCTCCTACTTGTGAATAAGTTTGCTTCTATTAGTTCATGGCTCACATGGTTCCGCTAATTTGTCTCGTAGTTGAGTGGGCATGTCTTTATTATGCATTGTCTACTCTAAGCTTTTGCTAAAATAAAATAGTGTTATAAGTGGGTCCAATTTTATCATTTGGACTTTGCAACCTTGACCTCTCTGTGACATTCATTATAGTTAACACAAATATATATATGTTGGAAAACCAAATGGGCTTATAAAATTTTTGAGTTAAAGACCATAAATAGGATTCTCCCCACATGGGATGGGTATAAGTGTCTTTTCTTCCTCAAGTGAAAATACATATGGTGTTGGATCCATGTTAAGTGATGATCAATTAGTAATTCGACCTAATGGTACTGAAGAGTAAGTGTATTCTATATTCATCTCAATTATTAATTCACAAATGACTATGCTACTTTTTGTTTTGCTAAATATTATGCATTTTACAAGTTTTTCCTACTGATGAGCCTGTATCAATATTATCTAGCATTATGTGCGGCATTTCCAATGATGCATGGCCTGATTTTACTAGTATCCCTGATGATGTTAAAGATGTATGGTATGGACAATTTAAGGTGAGTTAATATTCTAATCATTTGAAAATATAAAAACAGTTATTTTTTCATTTATCTGGTTTTTGCTTGTTTTTATTGTTGTTGAAATCTGCATGGGATCCTTCTTTGGAAGGATAGATATACAAGCTTTAGCAAAAAAAATGTAGTGGAATAGTACGTTCCACCATGAGGATATTTGATATAAAAAAAGAAAAGCTACTTGGATGCTTAAAACAATCAGAGATAACTTGCAATTGCAATGGGGAACTCCTGAGTTCAAGGCAAAATCAGAATGTAATAAAGCCAATAGGGAAGCTAATGTTGATGCATATGTACATAGGGGTGGGAGAATGTCATTATCAAAATACAAAAGGAAGATGGTAAGCCTTGTGTAAATTTGTTATATTATTAAAGTTTTAATATCTTAAGTTACATGAATTTTATCCTAATGTTTTAAGAAGTAGAGTTGGGACGAGCAGTGATCATGCCTGAAATATTTAAGAAGGTACAACCTAATGAGCAGAAAGGAGGTTGGGTCTAACCAAAATCTGCTGACACTTATGTAAGTTAAGATTTTATTATTTATAATTTACAATTTATTTATTCATATTATGAATATATGATTCACAGCTTTGTTTGTTGTTGATATAGAACTAGTTTGAGCAACTAAAATAAAGTCAAGGTGAAGACTCAAATCTTTAACAATGCTGCATGGTTTATAGTTGTTGGAGGAAAAAATAAGAAAGGGCATGTGTACGAATTTGGATCACTCGCTAACCTTATTGATTGTCATGGGATGCCAAGCCATAACTTTGGCGAGCTTGCACAACTTAGAGAATCTTTTGAAAAGAAGTTACAAGACAAACTTGTTAAACAAGCAAAGGTTTATGAGGAGAGCTTGGCTGCGGTGGTTAACAAATTGAACGAGGAACACAGAGTGTTTGACTGTAGTGGTTAACAAATTGAATAAGGAACACAAAATATGAGAATTTATGTGGGAAGAAAAATTCAAAGTAATTGAGGATTTCATGAAAAAAAGGCACGAATAAACTTAGGAGGTATCAACCAAGTTGGTTCTTCTAAACCTTCACATGATGATGATGATGTTGGAGAAGAAAATAGTGAGGGAGATGTGAGGAAAGAGATGATGGTGATATAGATAGGGATGATGAAGGATAGCATAGTTATTAAATAATTATGATACTTGTAATGAATTGTTTTAGAAATTGTTAGTTGCCAAAGTAACTAAAATTATTGATTTTGGTTGATTATAAACTTTGATTTTGATGATGAAGAATTATTATTGTTAACATTCATTAGATATTGAAATATTTGTTGTTCATGGTGTTTGTTGTAAAATTTGAACGCAAGTCAATATGCAAGGGAATAAAATTGATTGTGGCAAAAGCTTAACCTTTTCTCATGAAATTATCATGGAAAATTCCATGAGAAACTTGGCATAATGACCTCATTTGTCATGAATTTCTTACAGAATTAGTCCATGAGAATTTCTTACATACTTGTTGCCTGTGAAAATTTCTCATAGCATACGTTCCATGAGAAATTCTCATGTAAACAAATCTGAGAGAAATTTACACAGCATGTCTGCCATGAGAACCTTTTGTCACATGCATGTTCCATGAGAAAATTGCATGAGAAATGGTTCTCACAGCCATATTTGTGAGAAATTTTTTTCCCCACAGGCATATTTCTCATGGTTTTTTATGCATGACAAATTCTGTGAGAAATGTCTTTCTCATGGAATTTCTTTATGTTTTCTCACAGATTTGATCCATTAGAAATGTTATTTTGGTGTAGTGTGAATCTTATAAGAAAGTTTCTCCATAGCTAAGACAAAAAAGTGAAGAAAAAGGGGATCCCCTTAACAAATACCTCTAGATAAATGAAACAATTCAATACAAAAACCATTCCAAAGAACTTGGATAGATACAGATCTAACAAACTTCATGATCACAACAATCAAATAAGCATCAAAACCAACTTCAAACAACGCATTCTCAAGAAAATTCCAACATAGTCAATCATAGGCTTTTTCTAAATCAATTTTGATGGCTAAGAATTGAGTTATGATTATATTCTCCTAAATATGATGACCCAGAACAAAGCTAACTTGATTAAGGGAGATAAGCTGTGTTAACATCATTTTCAATATGCTAACAAGAATTTTATGAAGGCATTTATAAAGTACATTATATAAAGTAATGGGTTGACAACTGATGCCTCTCATCATGATTAGGTTTTTGAAAAGTTGAAGTAGTACAAACATAAGGCATCTCAACTTCCTCTTCAGAAAACAAATTCTTAAAGAAATCCACTACCATACATTTCAAAGCTTCATCATTATCCCCCTCAGAACCATTATTAGCTGCATTCATTAATGACTACCTGATAGGATTCATCAATGATTCCTTGGTACTCTCACTAGTGATTGAGTTCTATATACTTGGATTAGGGAAGAACATTCACTTATCGATGATCTAGTTTTAAACACTTGCAATGGGAAATAACAATCATGTATATCAATTGAATATGCCAAAATATAATTGTTTCAAAACAAATACACATTGGTTGTAATTCATAAGTTCGGGAAATCAAAATTTTTAGATTCTCATATAAAAAGTTCAATAGAATTTTCCTACATCAAAAGGTGAACCTAATTATAACAGAACATTTTCCTTGACCTAAAGAACTTGAGGAACATCAAGATTAATCCACACCTTTGTCTTGCTATTATAGTTGGTAAGCTCAACATAATGGCCTATAACAATATATCAAATAGAATTAATTACAACCACATGCCATACTTTCATCACATAACTATTTCATAGATGAATTAGTTGTACCATTAAATAATCAACAACAGGCACTTTGAATGGCTACAATAGTCATAAGATCATCTAGGTTCTCTAATGCCATAGCCATCTTCAAGGCAACATCATTATAAAGATGGTAGTTCACTGTATTCCCCCTGAACCAATAAATAGACAAGATAATTAGCATATAAAACTATTATTCCACAAGCACCAAAAACCAAATTTTAACAAATAGGAGACATTTCATACTCTAAATCCACTAAGTCAAATATCATCTCAGCAAAATGTTTACTATTTGCATCATCTTTCTTTAATTTACCTACATTTTGAACACATCCAAAGGTATTTGAATACAATAATCAAATCAATATGCACATATGGGAATGATGAATGATTCATTTGAACTCTAAAGTTTAAAATACACGCCTTTAGGAAACTTCAAGTATAGGGTAATAACTAATATCTCAAAAATTGAAGAGAAGAATAGCAACTACTTGTCATAGGCCTTTACTTGTGTCCTTTGCAAAAAAGAAATCATCAATGAGCACTCCATTCCACTGCTATTCATTTGAGAGATTGTTACTTCAAAATTGTAAATGTAGTAACATGATCCCTTGGAAAGATGAAGCATGAACACCTTAGATAATTGGTCATCAAGAATGCAAGCATTAACCTTCATACCCTACAAAAAAAACACTAACTTAAATATTTTACATTATCTTTAGATAGAGCATAAATATCAACATTAGAAACAATTGTTGAACCTTCTCATCAATAAACAACAAATGGCAAGCCATCAACTCCTTAGGAACAAACGGTGGCTTGTACCACCATTCATGTATCACATGTACACATAATCATCGAAATTGATTGCCCGACCATAACTCGGATACCAATATGTAATCCCTATCCATTACACCAATCTCCCAAGCATATACAGTTATGACTAACAAAATGACTAAACTCAACAAGAACCACTTTGATTCTTACTACTCATACAAACTATAATTGAACAGATATCATAGTTCAAAACCAATGAGTCAATCTAAACAAGTATCAACTTATCTATTGATAGTCTTTGACATGACTAAATTCAATTTCTTTAGGGTTATAGTGAAGAAGCCAATCACATTCTAGACTTTTAGCATTGAAAACTAAAAAAGCTCTTAATGATGAATAATTGAAACCTGTTTAAAAATGTCCATCAATTAACTAATGAAGTTACACATTTGATAGTCTTTTACATTATCCAAATTAAATTCTACATACAATTTCATTACATAATCAAGGATGCTTCTTCACTTTGGTGAAGAATTTCCTTCTAGTACAAAATGTTTCTTCTCCGATTGCCCTTTAATTTCAAATTGCTTAGTGTGCCCTTACAACTTGATATTTGTTATCAAGTTGGAAACAAGTATTCTAACACTTGGCTCATCTTCCTACCTTTAGCCACATAGGTTGAAGGGAATAACCAGCTTGGAGGCCATGTCACAATCTTCCTAGACAATTTTAATCTATATGGCATGACATATGTTAGCATTGATGAACGTTTATAGCCTCTATTAATTTTGGGCAACATTGCTACAATTTTGACATTTTAAGGGCAACATTGCATGGAAAACAAAGTCTAGAATACCAGTAGCAACTCCAGGGGAAAATTTGAACATTAACCCTATATAATTTATATTTATGAATTTAAAAAGTTGTGTTGATTCATCTAATAAAAGAGTTAATGTATATATTTGACAAATATAAAATAAAGTATGTATTTATTAGTTTATTCAAAGAACAATATAAAAAATGAGTTATATACACATTAATAGGCTTTTTGGTTTGTTCATTTGGGGTTTAAGTGATGGGCTAGGCTTTACATCATGGCAGTTATAATTTTTGGTTGCACATAATACAAAGGAATGTCATTACATTATGTAATCCAACTCACCTTAATTATTATAATTGTCCTCCCTCTAACTTTGCTATGTGAAGGGTATCACCTTGTTGTAAAAGGGATGTGAAGTGATTGTATTATCCTTCTGAAAACAAAAAATTACAACATCACAAAACATAATCCCTAGCTCCACCTTGTGAAATTGTAAGGCGAAAGTCGCAATCCTTAGCCCCTAATGAGTGTAATGACTGTGCGTACAAAGGAGCACTTTGTGCAATCAACAACACCAGAGGATAATGAAATCTTATTGCTCATGAGGTAAGCCCACAAACTTCATTATCTCATTTGCTACTTCTACTATTTCATCATCTTGTTCTTCAATTGTTTAGCTGAACCATCTTGTATGTCATTCAATCTCTTCAATTTTCTTAGCTTTACTTTTTCTTCAATGGTTCCTTTACCCTTCTTTCTCATGGATTTGCTTTACAATGGTTCTTTCTTGTTATGGTTGCTGGTGTTAATTATAATTGATTTAATTTGATTTGATTTTGAGTATTTATTGTAATTATTTTAGGTTTCCCTTTTTCCCTCTTCAGTTTCCTTTTCTTTAGGGATTCTCATTGATATTCTTTAATTGTAATTATTCCCTCGACCTCTCATTCTCTTGTATATTGTGCCTTATGTATAGTGAATATACTTAATCAAGTTTATTACAATTGCTTTTGAGTTCCTCTTTCTTCTAAATCTAACATGGTATCAGAGCTTTTCACTTGTCTTTCCTGTGTATAATTAATCATCCTTTGAGAGCAATTCAGATTTGACGTCTCCTCTCCGTTACCAAAAGTTTTCTCTTCATATTAGCCTCTGTTCATCTCTATTTCATCCATCTGTTGACATCAAAATGCTACATGCACTGACAAATAGGTTCCTCATGGTGTTATGATGCTGCCATCTAAATTTCACAGCCAAAGGAGCCTCCATGCGATGCCACAGCATGACTACTTGCCGAACGTCCAATTTTTATCATCTGTCTGAGTCACTACTTTCTAGACCAAGTTCTGAACGATTTGGACTAGTTCCTAAGGTTTTAAGTGTGTTCTTTTCATTTCTAGCCTTTGTTTTTGCAAAATCCTTCTTTATTTTTGACTTTTGCTATTGTCAGGGATAAAAATGATGTTTCACAGCCAATTTCTGTACTCCTGAATGGATCTAACTACCATCACTGGTTAAAGAGCATGTGAGGGTTTCTCAAAGGTCACAAATTATGGCGATATGTCACAGGTGACATTAAATATCCTATTCGTTCTGAATCACAAATGGCCGTTAAATATGTTAAGCGTTTGGAAGAATGGGACAATAAGAATCACCAAATTATCACATGGTTTTAGAACACTTCCATTACTGGCATCAATCAACAATTTGGGCATTATGAGACTGTCAAAGAGGTATGGGATCACCTTGCTAGTTGTTATACTTCTTCTGATCTTTCTAACCAATTTCAACTTCAGGAAGATCTAAGTGCTTTGAAACAAGAACCTGACCAGCCTGTTTGTGAGTCTCCTGCAAAATGGAGTTTAGTTGGGATCAATTGGCATACTTTGAGCCAACATTCAAGTGTGACATTGATGTAAATGCCTTTATCTCTTATCATGATTGTCTCAGACTTATTCAATTCCTGATGGCATTGACTAATGATTTTGAGCCTGTACGAGCCTCTTTGCTGTATCAGAGCCCACTTCCTACTCTTAAGGATGCACTTCCTCGATTAAAATCTAAAGAAACTAGATTGAGACTTTTAAGACATAACACTGACATGGCATTTGCTATGATTGAGAAAGCTACAAACTCTTTCGTTGTTGTCCTCAATCCATTCATGTATTTTCTAAGTGTCCTCTGTTTAAATGTCGCACTTGTAAGAAGAAGGGTCATATTGCTGTAAATTGCCCTTCTCTCCTATGCTGACACTGTAAGAAGCATGGTCATGTCATTGAGCAATGCCTTACTCATCCTCCCAGATCTGATCAGAATAAAAATTTCTTACGATCCAGTTAACTATCCAAACCTGCTCTCTTTACAGCTACTACCAATGACGTATCCACTTCACTAATCTCCAGTGACTTTGAGGCCTTTCTTAAGCAATTACTTGCTAGTACCTCCTCTCCACCTACTGATTTAGCTATTCCCTCAAGTAACGCTTCTTGGTATTTTGATTCTGCTTGTTATAATCATATGACTGTTCAGTCAAAGATCTTTTCTTCTTAGTCTCTTAGTACCACTACCTCTTTAATCAACATTGCTGATGGTTCATTGATGTCTGTTAGTCATACTGGTTATGTTTCTTTGTCAAACCTGTTAGTTAGGCTGACTTCCCAAGAGGAGGGTGAATTGGGAAGATTAAAAATTTTCTGCAAAATATCAAAGAGGTGAAGAATGCAATATATAGTGGTAAAACAAAGTATAAATGAATAACAGTGAAAGTAGTAGAAAAGAGAAGAAGACTCAGAAATTTATCCTGGTTCGGTCTCTCCACTTGACCTACGTCCAGTCCCCAAGTCTCCACTTGAGATTTTCCACTATTCAGCAAGAATTCAACGGGCTTTTTGCAAATGCCACAGTACAATATGAGTGCTCTGTTTTCTAGAGCTCACTCAATCACTTTCTGCACTTTCACAAAGTGCTTTACAATCCCTTGTGATATCTCCTCACAAGAAAATCTATCTTCCAGATGAAGATTGGATTGTTTACAAAGATGAAACTCTCTTGAATAGAGTGAATATGACAGTTGAAGTACAAGTATTGAAGTAAGAGGGTAAAAGTCTTTGAGTAGAAGATTTGGCAGAGTTTCAGTATATACAGAGTTTAATTCGTTACCCACAACTTCAAATGATGTTATATTTATAGATTTAGGTCTCAAATGTCCGTTAGAGACAAAATCTATCCATTGGAGAAGTTATCCAACGGTTACTCTGAAAAACTATCAGTTAACCAACCGCATTTAATGCTTCTGACATACTGAAATTCGAATTTCGGTTGGTTAACAGAAGAATTTCGAAGGAACCGAAGGTTAAAGCTTCCAACGTTGAAATACTGAAGTTCGTCTGTTCATGAAGTGAAATTCAAATTTTGAAACTTAAAAAGTGTTTCTATGTTGTGACATACGAATTTTCAAGAAGAAAGTTTTTCTGTTAAGTGTGAACAGTATTTTCAATTTGCTACAATACCCTCGAAATTCAAATTTTGGAACCCCAAAATTTTTCTGTCCGTAGCATGCTCAAGAAGCACAGTAGTTCATTTTCTTTCGAAATTCGAATTTTAAAAGAGTGAAGTTCGTCTGTCAGAGAGACCTCTTTTCAGACTTACTTCAACATTCGAATTTGTAAACACTGTCCTTCGTATGTCATCATATCATTTCAACAGACTCATAACTTTAACTTCTGAAATTTGAATTTCCATGTTCAATGTTCATCTGTCAGTGAGCAATCTTTGAAACTTAATATAATCTTAATTTCAGATGAACTTTAACATTGTTTTAGACGAATTTCTTCAGTTTTCATAAGTTTCATTTTGTCTGAAATTTGAATGTTCAAAACTCAAAGTTCGTCTGTTGCTCAACAGCTTCTTTCAGACACTTATGAAAATTTGAATTTTGAAAAATTAAAATTCATCTGTCAGAGAAGCATCTCTTCAGACTTATTCAGTTTTAGCTCGAAATTCGAATTTCCGAAGCCAAAGTTCGAATGTCCAATATGACAGTTCAATGTAAACTTTTCAAACTTCGTCTGTTGGTCGGTATTTTTCAAATATTTCATGATTTAACATAAAATCAAGTTTTTAAAACATCTTTTCATCAAATCAAAGTCTTTTACCCATATTTAAAACATAACTAATGATCTTACAACAAATCTTGCATAGATTACTCAGAACTTTTTCACTTGAAACATTTTGAGCTCCTTTGATATCTTCATTCCAAGCTCTTTGAATATTGGTTTGGAATCAACAAAATTCTAGATTCAACAAAACCTATCCCTTAATGACCTTTATTATGTTCTTGCTATTTCCTTCAATCTTATATCTATTAGCCAGTTGGTTAACCTTGGTTATGATGTAATCTTCTCCTCTAATGTTTGTTATATGCGGGATCCTTAGATGAGATAGATTGTTGGAATAGAGTGTAAAGTTGGACGTATGTTTGAGCTGAATTCCTTGCATATTCCTCCATCAAAATCAACTCGATTATGTGTTTCTTCCCCTGCCTCTTCTTTTGAGTTGTGGCATTATCATCTTGGTTACTGCTCCATCAATAATTTGTCATCTTTAATTTCAAATGGACTTTTAGGCAATGTTATTGAAAATCTTTAGAATGTGCTTCTTGTCAAACTGGAAAACAACCAGCATTGTCTTTTAACAAAAGTACTTTTGTTTCTGAGTCTCCTTTTGATTTAATTGACTCTGATATTTGGGGCCCTGCTCCTACTTCCTCCATGGGAGGATCACGATATTTTGTGATATTTATTGATGACTATTCTCGCTTTACCTAGATATATGTGATAAAAGCTCGTTCTAAATTGTCTATGATTTATATTAAGTTTGCAAATATGATTCGCACTCAGTTTTCCAGAAATATAAAGGTTTTTAAGCGTGATAATGCTATGGAATATTGTGACTCTCAACTCCTTAGTTTCCTTGATGCGTAAGGTGCTCTCTCACAATACTCATGTCTTTATACCTCCTAACAGAATAGTAGAATTGAGCGAAAACATTGTCACATTCTTGATATTGTTCGTGCTCTTCTTATCTCATCATCTTGTCTTGAGCATTTTTGGGGAGAAGCAACTCTCACAGATGTTTATGTTATCAATCATATTCCTTCCTCCGTACTTGGTAATATCTTTTCTTTTGAACGTCTCTATGGTACAACCCCTGATTACACTATGTTCAAAGTTTTTGGTTGCACTTGTTTTATTCTTCTCCCTTCCCATGAGTCCACAAAACTTCAGGCCCAAGCACGAGTTTGTTGTTTCTTAGGTTGTGACTCTAAGCATAAAGGATATCATTGTTCGGATCCCTTATCTCATTGCATTCACATTTCTCACTATGTTGTGTTTTGGGAACATGTCATATTTTCTAGTCTATCCTAATTTTCTTCCATTCCACTGACCTTATCTCCTTTTTTTATCAACCCTTCTACTAATCTTTTTCCAAGTGACACAAGAACTGAAATTTCAGATCAGGTTCCCATTACGTTTGATGATTTATCCACCACCAATGATCCTGCCCCTCTTGAAGATCTTGCACTTGACATGCCTCCATCTTCCACCACTCGTTCTACAAGAGTACGGCACCTTCCTTCTTATCTTCATGATTATTGTTGCTTTTCTACCATACTCTCTTTGCATGAACCTTAGTCCTTTAAAGAAGCCTCTAGTAACCCTCATTGGCAGCAAGCAATGTAAGATGAATTACAGGCTTTAGAGAAAATGCACACTTGGGATTTAGTTGAACTTCCACTAGATAAAACTCTTATGGGGAGTAGATGGATCTACAAAATAAAAACTCATTTTGATGGGTTTGTGGAGCGATACAAGGCTAGCTTATTGGCACAGGCTATACTCGAGAGTATGGCATAGATTATAATGAAACATTTGCTCCGGTTGCTCGTATTATATCAGTCAAAAGTCTACTTGCCATTGCTACTGCAAAGTAATGGGCTCTTCATCAAATAGATATAAAAAATCCCTTTTTGAATGGTGACTTAGAGGAAGAGGTATACATGAAGCCTCCACCTGGCTATCCTTACTTGGGAAACAAAGTATATTGTCTTTGTCGAGCTCTCTATGGTCTTAAACAAGCTCCATGTTCTTAGTTTGCTAAATTTAATTCTACAATCAATCAACTTGGATTCTCATATAGTCCCTATGACACTATACTCTTTATTCATAGAACTGATCGAGGGATTATTCTATTACTTTTATATGTTGATGACATGATCATTACTGGTGATGACTCCACAGGTATTCAGGGACTCCAAAACTTTCTCGAGCAACACTTCGAAATGAAGAACCTTGGGCACTTAAGTTACTTCCTTGGGTTAGAAGTATTCATATTGACTGATGGTATTTCTCTTTCTCAAGTTAAGTACGCCTCTGAGTTGATTGCCAAAGCTCAAATTCCTTATGATCAAACTGAGAAAACTCCTATCGAGCCAAATGCTAGGTTTACACCTACCGATGGCACTCCGCTGGACAATCCTACTTTATACCGTGAATTGGTTGGAAGTCTCATATATCTCATCATGAATCATCTTAATATTGCTTATGTTGTTCATATTGTTAGTCAATTTATGTCAGCACCATGCACTACCCATTATGCAGTCATTCTTCAGATTCTTCGGTATATTGATGACACTCTATCCCATGGTCTACATTTCTCTGCCACCTCTCATCTTACCTTATAGGCTTATTCTAATGCTGATTAGGGAGGTGATCATACTGACTGTTGCTCTACCACAAGATTTTGCAACATATTTCTCAGTACTTCTCTTATTTCATTGCGGAGTAAAAAGCAGACTTTGGCTTCTTGATCTAACACTGAATCTGAATATCGAGCACTAGCAGACACTACCTCTGAAATACTTTGGCTTAGATGGTTGCTTGAAGACATGGGCATTTGCTAAACCTCTCCCACTGCTCTTTATTGTGATAATCAGAGTACAATGCAAATTGCTCATAATTGTTAGCAAGGCTGACTTCCCAAGAGGGGGGGTGAATTGGGAAGATTGAAATTTTTCTGCACAAAGTGAAGTAAGTGAAGATATCACAGTATAATGAAAACAATGCGTAAAACAGAGCAAGCTGAAAAGTAAAGATAGGGAGAAGAAGACTCAGTAATTTATCCTGGTTCGGTCCTTCCACTTGACCTACATCCAGTCCCCAAGACACCTCTTGGGATTTATCCACTATACAGCAAGAATTTCAATGGGCTTCTTGCAAAGGCCACAGTACACGAGTTTGCTCTGTTTCTGAGCTCTCTCAAACTCTCCAAGCACTTACACTGTGTGCTTCCCAATCCCCTTGTGAATATCCCTCACAAGTAAATCTATCTTCCAGATGAAGAGTAGATTGATTACAATGAAATAACTCTCTTGAAAGGAGTAGATATGAAAGTTTAGGTGCAAGTCTGGAAGTTAAGAGGGTAAAAGCTTTTGAGAAGAAAATTCAGCAGAGATTCAGTATATACAAGTTTGATTCGTTACCCATAACTTCAAATGATGTTGTATTTATAGATTTAGGTCTCAAATATCCGTTAGAGACTAAATCTATCCGTTGGAGAAGTTATTCAACGGTTACTCTAAAAAAACTATCCATTTACCAACCGCATTTAATGTTTCTGACATACTGAAATTCGAATTTTGGTTGGCCAACAGACGAATTTCGAAGGAATCGTAGATTAAAGCTTCCAACGTTACAGCACGAAGTTCGTCTGTTCATAAAGTGAAATTCGAATTTTGAAACTTACAAAACATTTTCACAATGTGACATACGAATTTTCAAGAAGAAAGTTTTTCGGTTAAGTATGAACAGTGTTTTCAATTTTCTACAGTGCCTTCGAAATTCGAATTTTGGATCCCTAAAATTTGTCTGTTCATTGAACTAAAAAGGGACACAGTAGATAACTTTCTTTGAAATTCGAATTTTGGAAAGGCAAAATTCGTCTGTCAGAGAAACTCTTTTCAGACTCATCTTGTCATTCGAATGTTGCAAGTTCTTATCATTCGTATGTCAATGTTTCATTTCAATAGACTTAAGAACTTAGCTTCTGAAATTCGAATTTCAATGTTCAAAGTTCGTCTGTCAGAGAGCAGTTTTGAAACTTAAATCACTTTTGATCTCAGATGAACTTTAACATAGTTACAGACGAATTTCTTCAGTTTTCTCAAATTTTGTTTTGCTTGAAATTCGAATTTTGAGAACCCAAAGTTCGTCTGTTGTAAAGAAGCATCTTTCAGACTTATATGAAAATTCGAATGTTGCAACTTCAAAATTTGTCTGTCAGAGAGCATTTTTCAAACTGAATTTCATTTTGATTTCAGATGCACTTTATCATAGTTTCAGACGAATTTCTTTGATTTTTACAAACTTCATTTTACTTGAAATTCGAATTTTGAAAGTGTGAAGTTCGTCTGTTACAAAAGGCCTCTTTTCAGACTAGATGAAAATTCGAATTTTGAACCACCAAAATTTGTCTGACAGAGAACAGTCTCTTCAGACTTATTCAGTTTTAGCTTGAAATTCGAATTTCCAAAGGCAAAGTTCGAATTTCTAACTTGACAGTTCAGTTTAAACTTTCAACCTTCGTCTGTTTGAAGGTATTTTTCAAATGTTCAAAGATTTAACATAAAATCAAAGTTTGAAAACATCTTTTCTTCAAATCAAAATCTTTTACCCAATTATATCAAAAACTAAAGATCCTACAAAAGATCTAACAACATATACTCAGATAATCTTCACTTGAACCAGCTTTGTTCTTCTTTGATATCTTCAATCCAAGCTCTTGGGTGTTGGTTTTAACATCATCAAAACTCTTGATTCAACATTCTCCCCCTTTTTGATGATGACAAAACAACTTACAAACTGGATTAGTACTTGGGTTTGCTTTTACAAGCTCCCCCTCAACATATGCATAAGATATCAACAGAATTAAGACACAAAACTTTGCAACAAGGAATTCATCCATTTAAACAAAAGTTACTTATACAGAGCTAAATAAGGCAAAGTTCAAACAACAGAGACAGTCCAATCAACAAATTCCAAACAACAAAACTAATACAAAGTACAACAAGAAATTTCAATCAATTCTTCTTTGTCTTGATCTTCTTGCTGTAGGATTTCCTTTTTCCTTTTCCAGATTGCTCAGCAGCAGTCTTTCCAGTTTGCCCAGTCTTCTCCCCCTTTTTGGCATCATCAGGAAGGCCAACAAAGTCAGCCGGAGGAGGGATCTGAGAGACAGGAATAGCACGAAGGGGCACAGGAGCAAAAGAAATTTCAGCTGGGGGATCAGTGCTTGGTTCCTCGTCAGAGACTTCCAGCAGCTCCTGCATTGCCTGTCTGGAAAGAGCTAGTTGAGCCCTTTGTTCTTCTGATAGCCCATAAGCAGCAAGAGAAGAGGAGGCTGGTTTAGCAGGAGGAAACATTTCTTCCAGCCTTTTCCTCTGAGCTTCCAGTAAAGCATTGTGAGCAATGGCAACATAGTCAGCAACAGGTACAATGCTTCTTTCTTCAGTGCTCACATCTTCTTGCATGGAGGAGCTTGAAATGGCTGCCACCAGTTTTTCAACTTGCTCAGATTCTTGAGTGGACAGAATTGATTCCTGAGCAACTTCTTGCATGGGCTCATGAGGACTTGTCTGCTGAAGTCCTTCTTCTTCTTCCAATCCATAGTCCAAGGGTGGACCAGGACTTGGTGTTCTCATTGCACCAGCACCATCATGGTCAGAGGAGGCAAACTCGAAGGGGCTTGGAGGCTCAGGAGTTGGAGATAGAGTAGGCTCAGGGACACCAGGCTGAGGTGGAGCTGAAGTGGTAGGAATAGCATTCCTTATATCTTCATAAGCATCAGCCACCACCTTCATGTTCACAGCCAACTGATGGATCTGATCTTGTAGATGAGAAAATTTGGCATTTTGCTCATCTCTTATGCTGAGAATGAGTGTTGACAGACTGTCAAACAACTCAGTGACCTTTGTTGGCTTGGCCCGTGAGGAGGGAGTGGCAGGAGGGTGAGTAGGCCTGGAGGGAGATGGGATTGGCTGAGAAGGCTGAGGTACAGATTTGCTAGGGGCCTCAGAGGTGCCTTCTTGTTGGAGGGAGTCATCAGCAGCAAAGAACAAATCTTCAGATTTCCCTGCTCCCTTTCCAACCCATCTGCCTTCATCTCGTTCAATACCCATCCTTTGCAGTTCCTCTTCTTTGAATGCCTCAGTGAGTTTCCCTTTCCCCTTTTCAATGTGTTGAATTCTAGCATGCTGCAGGATTCTTGAAATAATTGCAGCATAGGGGAGTGTGGAATCCTTCCTCTGATCCCTTGCTTTTATCATTCTCTGGAGGATGATATGACCCATGTTAATCAACTTCCCACGAATGATAGCAGTCATCACATGAGCCTCTGCCCTTGTTATCAAGTTGAAGCTGCCACCCTTGTTGAATATGATCCTGGACACTATATAGTGCAGGATTCTGACTTGTACACTTAGGTCTGTGGGCTTCAATAGATTTATAGTTGGCCTGTTTTCCCTTCTCCTGAACAAGGTGTCCAAGATAGTGCTCTCTTTGTAGTTCAGGAAGGATCCTCCTTCTTCATCCTCTGTGCTTGCCTCATCCATGTATCCAGAGGCTGTAATGTCAATTTTCAGCCCATCTTGTCCTGGGATTTCCAGAACTTCATTGATTGTCTCATCAGCAAGCCAGATGGTCCTAGATCTTAAAGTGACCTCCCATTTCCTTTTCTTGCTGTTATATTGAAGAAAGGCATACCAAGTCTTCACTACTTCATCATCATATTTTTCAGCAATTTCCAACAGGTTTTTGTATCTTATCAACCATAATGCAGCATCAAAGTTGTTGGATATCAAAAATTGCTCCAAATTTACACAGTGAGGCTTGATTACCTTTTTGCTTGAAAACTTGGCAGAAAACTCTTCTTGAATCTCAGGAGTGCTCCAAAGTGGTAATGTGGTAAGTTCAAATTCTCCAGATTGTGTAGAAGAGGAGGAAGCCACAACAGCAGTTTCACCCGAAGGGACTGCAGATTTTGAAAAGGAAGGCCCAGTTTTCTGAGAATCTGCCTTGGAAGAAGATTTCTGGCGTTTAGAAGGGGTAGCTTTACTGGGTTCGGCCTTTCTCTTGGATTTTTCTCCTTCTTTTGTAGCATATTGGGATTTAGCAGTTCTTTTTGGCCGAGTTCCAGCTTGTCCTGCTCCAGGGATCTTTACTCTCGCCATTTTTCAGTGGAATGAAGCAAAATGTTGTCAAGGAAGAGTTTATAGGATGCGAATGGAGGATTAATTGGTGAAGAATGATGATTTTTGGACAGGAGTTAAGAGAATTTAAGAAAGAATCAGAACGGATTCAGAGAGGTTACAGATAGGGCTGCGTCTGTTCTGAGGAAAACCGTAGCATTTAACGTGTGTAACCGTCTGACAGACGAATTTTGAGGGGTCAAAATTCGAACTTCGGGCAGTTACAAGTTAAACCGTTCAGCATAGCTTACTGACAGACGAATTTTCATCTTGAAAGTTCGTCTGACATTGGCTTGAAACAAGCAATACAAGGACAACAGACGAATTTTGTTCCAACAAAGTTCGAATGTTGAATAAAGAAAGGCAGTTAACAATCAAACAATCAATCAATCAGACGAATTAAACAGGCAGAGCTGCATCTTTTAACAATTCAGCATGTAGGACATGTTTCAACAGACGAATATTGAACTGAAAATTCGAATTTTCTAACTATGTAAAGATTGTCCAACATTCGCATGTTAGGAGATAAAATATTGTGCAGCAATGATGGACAACCATAATATTGAAATTTCTGATTTTGAAAATTCGAACTTTCAAGTGTCAACAGACGAATTTCGAGGCATTACAGAGAACTGTTCCAGGGCATAACATGCCGAAGTTCGTCTGTTAGTGAACTGAAATTCGAATGTTGACCATATTGACCATGTCAGAAGCACATTTTATTAAGCAAAATCCATTTAACATACATTTAAAATGCGAATTTCATCTTTAAAAACTTACAGAATGGATCCAAAACTTAGGATTTACATCATTCATTCCACTTTTTGGTTGTTCCATTCTGACGTGCTCCACTCTTCAAGTTTATTGCCATTGATTTTCACAGGGAGCACCTGCAGCTTAGATTAAACATACTCCGAAGCTCAAGTTAGAATTAATTCTGATATTGAAAATTTTAATGACAGAATTGCATGAAAACATCTTACAGTTCATTGGGGTTTACCATCCCCAATTCTCTCCTTATTTTACAAAGTCTGTCTTCTGGCAGAGGTTTTGTGAGTATATCAGCAAATTGATCCTCTGTTGGGATGTACTCCAATCTGACTTCTCCTTTCAGAACATGATCTCTTATGAAGTGATGCCTGACTTCAATATGCTTTGTTCTTGAGTGCATGACAGGATTTTTGGTGATATTTATGGCACTCTGGTTGTCACACATGATTGGTATCTCTTTTATTTTGATCTCAAGATCTTCAAGCTGCTGTTTCATCCAGATGACTTGGGCACAACAGCTTCCAGCTGCAACATACTCAGCTTCTGCAGTAGATAAGGCTACACTGTTTTGCTTTTTGCTGAACCATGAAACTAGGGATCCTCCAAGGAACTGACAGGTTCCACTTGTACTTTTTCTGTCAGTTTTAGATCCTGCAAAATCAGCATCAGTGTATCCTTTGAGGTCTTCTCCATTGCCTTTTGGATACCAAAGACCCATTTGTGATGTTCCAATAAGATATCTAAAAATTCTTTTCACAGCTGTTGCATGGGATTCTTTGGGGCATGATTGGAACCTTGCACACATGCAGACACTGAACATAATGTCAGGTCTGCTGGCAGTTAGGTACAGCAGAGATCCAATCATTCTCCTGTACTGAGTAATGTCAAACATCTTTCCATTCTCATCCATGTCTAGTTTGGTTGCAATAGCCATAGGTGTTCCCATTGGCTTGGCATTCTCTATCCCAAACTTCTTTAGCAGCTCCTTCAGATACTTGGATTGACTGAGAAAGATGCCATCATCAAGCTGTCTGATTTGCAGTCCAAGGAAGAAGTTGAGTTCACCCATCATGGACATCTCGAATTCACCCTGCATTAACTCAGAAAATTTCTTGCAAAGAGTTTCATTAGTAGCACCGAAAATAATATCATCAACATAGATTTGAACAATCAGTAAATCTTTATTCTCTTTCTTAGTGAATAAAGTTGTGTCAACTTTGCCTCTATTAAACCCTTGTTCAGTTAGAAAATTGCTCAACCTCTCATACCATGCTCTAGGGGCTTGTTTTAAACCATAAAGAGCCTTCTTCAGCTTGTAAACATGGTTTGGTTTAGTAGAATCTTCAAAACCAGGAGGTTGATCTACATAAACTTCTTCCATGATATATCCATTTAAAAAGGCACTCTTTACATCCATTTGATATAGTAAAATATTTTTCATGCATGCATATGCTAGCAGTATTCTTATAGCCTCTAGCCTAGCTACTGGTGCAAAGGTTTCTTCAAAATCAATACCTTCTTCCTGATTATACCCTTTAGCAACCAGTCTAGCCTTATTTCTTATTATTGTTCCAGATTCATCCAGTTTATTTCTGAAAACCCATTTGGTACCTATAACAGGATGATTTTTGGGCCTGGGAACTAAATTCCAAACATGATTTCTTTCAAACTGATTTAATTCATCTTGCATAGCTAGAATCCAGTAATCATCAGTTAAGGCTTCCTCAGCACATTTAGGTTCAATTTGAGAAATAAAAGCGCAGTTGAGCATTTGATCCCTTAACTGTTTTCTAGTTTTAACTTTCTCTTGAACATTCCCTATTACTTGATCAACAGGGTGATTCCTTTGATATCTCCAAGCTCTAGGGAGTTCTTGAGTTGTTTCTTCAATATTTTCTTCATTAAACTCTTGCTCCTGGATATCTTCCTCTATATCAATAGATTCAGATATCTTTGGAGGTTCAGTTTTACTTTTGTCAGAAATTCCCAGTTTTTCAAAATTGATAGTTAGATCATCTTCATGTTTTGACACAGCTTCATTTTCAATGAAAACTACATGCACTGATTCTTCTACTATATTTGATCTTTTATTATAAACTCTATAAGTCTTACTCCTACTTGAATAGCCCAAGAATATACCTTCATCGGATTTGGCATCAAACTTACCCAGATTTTCTTTCCCATTGTTGTGAATGAAGCATTTGCACCCGAACACATGGAGGTGTGACAAATTTGGCTTTCTTCCTTTGTACAGCTCATAAGGGGTCTTCCCAAGGATTGGTCTGATGTAGGCTCTGTTTATGATGTAACTAGCTGTATTCACTGCATCAGCCCAGAACACTTGAGAGAGTTCCTTCTCATTTAGCATCGCTCTTGCCATTTCTCCAATGGTTCTGTTCTTCCTTTCCACCACTCCATTTTGTTGAGGAGTTCTTGGTGCTGAGAAGTTGTGGTCAATTCCATGCTCATTGCAGTACTCCAGGAAGTATGCATTTTCAAATTCTCCTCCATGGTCTGACCTGATAGACACAATAGAAATACCTTTCTCATTTTGCACTTTCTTAGCTAAGGTTACAAATGCATCAAAGGTATCACTTTTAGAGGAAAGAAACAATGTCCAAGTGAATCTAGAGTAATCATCTATAATTACAAGCACATACAGATTACCACCAAGACTTTTCACTCTAGATGGTCCAATTAAGTCCATATGCAACAATTCAAGTGGTCTTGTTGTTGTTATTACATTTTTAGATTTGAAGGATGCTTTGGTTTGTTTTCCTCTTAGGCATGCATCACATTCTTTATCCTTTTCAAAAGATATTTTAGGAAGACCAGTTACTAGCTCATTTTTAATCAGTTTAGACAATTGATTCATGTTGACATGAGCTAATCTCCTATGCCATAGCCAACTGTCATTATTCTGACTAATCAAACATACAGAATCCAAGGGAGGAAGTTCATCAAGGTCAATAGTGTAACAGTTACCATCCCTTTGAGCTTTGAGAATTACTTTGTGATCACTTTTTCCGATGACCAGGCAAAACTTTGAGTCAAACAGCACCCAGTTTCCTTTGTCACAAGTCTGACTCACGCTTAGCAAGTTGTGGTTGAGGCCAATCACAAACAGCACCTCTTCAATGGATGTTTCTGGATTTTTGCCCACAATTCCAATACCAGTGATTTCGCCATATTGGTCACCTCCAAAGGTCACCTTTCCTCCTTTCTTGTCTCTAAGGGTGATGAACTTCTCCTTATCACCAGTCATGTGACTTGAGCAGGCACTATCTATATACCATTTGTTGCTTTTCTTAGCTTTGAGACAGACCTGCAAAACAAAGTTTATGTTTTTCTTTTAGGTACCCAAATTTGCTTGGGTCCTTTTCGGTCAGTGAGTAATTCCCTAGATGCAGAGGCAACTTTGGGAACCCATTCAGTTTTCCTGCCTAGCCCATTTTTCTTCAATGCACAAGAACTGGAAATATGTCCCTTTTTGTTACAGAAATGACAGGTAATGAATGGACTGCTAGATTGAGTGGTAGGAAGAAAACAATGTAAATAATACTTCTGTTTAGCATGCCTGGGTTGATCATATGTTTCAATGTGAGGTGATGCATCATTTTCCTTTTTATTATTGTTAGCATGCACAAAATGTCTCATATACATATTCTGATTTTTCTTCCTGATCTTTTCCTTGACTGCACATGGATCATAGCCAAGACCAGCTTTTCCTTGTGATATTCTTTGGCTCCCCATCAAGGCAAACAACATATCTTTACCTCTAGTGAGCCTAGACATGCTTTTAACTAGATAATCATTAGTTTGCTTGAGTTCAGTGCATGAGGTGCAGCAGACAGATTCAGTCGGAGGTAAAGAGGCAATTTCAGAAACTATGCTTTGAGACTCCAGCTTAATTATCCTTTTCTTTGCTAGTTTTAGTTCTTTAGCAACTTTGATAAATTCATCATGAAGCTCATGAAATGCATCTAGTAATTCAGAATAGGAAGGTTCAGATTCATATACCTCTTCTTCCTGATCACTGCTGTGTGAGGGTGTGGCTTCTTCAGAAGCAAGTGCCATCAGACAAATGTTGGCAATCTCATCCTTATCTTCTTCTTCCTCATCTGAGCTGTTGCCCCATATAGATGAGATGTAGGCCTTCTTCTTCTTTCCCTTATCAGCAGCTTTCTTTTCCTTTTCTTGTTTCTTGAGGAATTGGGGGCAGTCCCACTTTATGTGTCCCTGCTTCTTGCATTCATAGCAAGTCACAGGTTCTTTTGTCTCTTTCTTGCTTTCTCCAGCTGCTCCTTTCTTGAAGAATCTCTTGTTTTTCTTCTTGTTGTAGAATCTTCCGAATTTTCTAACCATCATTGCCAGAGTTTCTTCATCCAGATCATCTCCTTCATCAGATTCTTCTTCCTTTTCATCAGCAGCTTTGAGGGCAAGGCCTTTCTTCTTCCTGTCCATCCTAGCTTCCTTGAGTGCTTTGATTTTTCCTTCATATTCCTCAAGGCTGCCAAAGAGAGCTGTGACAGAAGTCATAGATTCTCCTCTGGCTTCTTCTATAGCTGTTACCTTGGGCTGCCATTCCAGAGGGAGAGCTCTGAGTATTTTTCTTACTTTCTCAGACTGAGTGTATTCCTTTCCCAGGCTTTTGAGTTGATTCACAATGAGGGTGAATCTCTTTTGTAGCTCCTTTACAGTTTCTCCTTCAGCCATTCTAAAGCTCTCATACTCCCCAATGCACGTGTTCAGTCTGTTCTCCCTGACTCCAGATGTTCCTTCATGAGCAATCTGCAGAGTATCCCACATTTCTTTTGCAGTGGTGCATTGCGAGACTCTGTAAAATTCGTCTTGATTCAGGGCACTGACTAAACAGTGTTTTGCTTTGAAATTCAGTAGGGCTCTCCTTCTGTCCTCATCATTCCATTCTGCTTCCAGCTTCTCTTTGTGTCCTCCATCTTCAGTTAGAGCCATTGGAATGAAATCCCCTTTTTCAATGACTGACCAGATGTCAAGATCAATTGATTGGAGGTAGATCTACATTCTCATTTTCCAGTACCCATAATGCTCTCCACTGAAGCCTGGTGGTCTGTTAGTATTGTTCCCTTCAGGGAGTATACTCTCTCCAAAGCCAGCCATCTTAATTCTCGGACTGTGAGTTCCTTTGTATGGGAATCCGGGCTCTGATACCACTTGTTAGCAAGGCTGACTTCCCAAGAGGGGGGTGAATTGGGAAGATTGAAATTTTTCTGCACAAAGTGAAGTAAGTGAAGATATCACAGTATAATGAAAACAATGCGTAAAACAGAGCAAGATGAAAAGTAAAGATAGGGAGAAGAAGACTCAGTAATTTATCCTGGTTCGGTCCTTCCACTTGACCTACATCCAGTCCCCAAGACACCTCTTGGGATTTATCCACTATACAGCAAGAATTTCAATGGGCTTCTTGCAAAGGCCACAGTACACGAGTTTGCTCTGTTTCTGAGCTCTCTCAAACTCTCCAAGCACTTACACTGTGTGCTTCCCAATCCCCTTGTGAATATCCCTCACAAGTAAATC
Source organism: Adenanthera pavonina (assembly GCA_026686845.1). Lineage (NCBI taxonomy): Eukaryota > Viridiplantae > Streptophyta > Magnoliopsida > Fabales > Fabaceae > Adenanthera > Adenanthera pavonina. Next base: position 40,807,912 of record JAIVEN010000001.1, on the reverse strand, counting down.
TATCTTCCAGATGAAGAGTAGATTGATTACAATGAAATAACTCTCTTGAAAGGAGTAGATATGAAAGTTTAGGTGCAAGTCTGGAAGTTAAGAGGGTAAAAGCTTTTGAGAAGAAAATTCAGCAGAGATTCAGTATATACAAGTTTGATTCGTTACCCATAACTTCAAATGATGTTGTATTTATAGATTTAGGTCTCAAATATCCGTTAGAGACTAAATCTATCCGTTGGAGAAGTTATTCAACGGTTACTCTAAAAAAACTATCCGTTTACCAACCGCATTTAATGTTTCTGACATACTGAAATTCGAATTTCGGTTGGCCAACAGACGAATTTCGAAGGAATCGTAGATTAAAGCTTCCAACGTTACAGCACGAAGTTCGTCTGTTCATAAAGTGAAATTCGAATTTTGAAACTTACAAAACATTTTCACAATGTGACATACGAATTTTCAAGAAGAAAGTTTTTCGGTTAAGTATGAACAGTGTTTTCAATTTTCTACAGTGCCTTCGAAATTCGAATTTTGGATCCCCAAAATTTGTCTGTTCATTGAACTAAAAAGGGACACAGTAGATAACTTTCTTTGAAATTCGAATTTTGGAAAGGCAAAATTCGTCTGTCAGAGAAACTCTTTTCAGACTCATCTTGTCATTCGAATGTTGCAAGTTCTTATCATTCGTATGTCAATGTTTCATTTCAATAGACTTAAGAACTTAGCTTCTGAAATTCGAATTTCAATGTTCAAAGTTCGTCTGTCAGAGAGCAGTTTTGAAACTTAAATCACTTTTGATCTCAGATGAACTTTAACATAGTTACAGACGAATTTCTTCAGTTTTCTCAAATTTTGTTTTGCTTGAAATTCGAATTTTGAGAACCCAAAGTTCGTCTGTTGTAAAGAAGCATCTTTCAGACTTATATGAAAATTCGAATGTTGCAACTTCAAAATTCGTCTGTCAGAGAGCATTTTTCAAACTGAATTTCGTTTTGATTTCAGATGCACTTTATCATAGTTTCAGACGAATTTCTTTGATTTTTACAAACTTCATTTTACTTGAAATTCGAATTTTGAAAGTGTGAAGTTCGTCTGTTACAAAAGGCCTCTTTTCAGACTAGATGAAAATTCGAATTTTGAACCACCAAAATTCGTCTGACAGAGAGCAGTCTCTTCAGACTTATTCAGTTTTAGCTTGAAATTCGAATTTCCAAAGGCAAAGTTCGAATTTCTAACTTGACAGTTCAGTTTAAACTTTCAACCTTCGTCTGTTTGAAGGTATTTTTCAAATGTTCAAAGATTTAACATAAAATCAAAGTTTGAAAACATCTTTTCTTCAAATCAAAATCTTTTACCCAATTATATCAAAAACTAAAGATCCTACAAAAGATCTAACAACATATACTCAGATAATCTTCACTTGAACCAGCTTTGTTCTTCTTTGATATCTTCAATCCAAGCTCTTGGGTGTTGGTTTTAACATCATCAAAACTCTTGATTCAACAATAATGATGTCTTTCATGAGAGGACTAAGCATATTGATATTAATTGTCACTTCACTAGGCAGTATATTACCTGGTGCACTCTAAAACTTCTTCCCATCTGGACTACTGATTAACCAGCTGACCTGTTCACCAAGTCCCATAATGCAGTCCGCTTTTAACTTTTAGTGGACAAACTCAAGATGACTGTTATTCCCCCATCGTGAGTTTGAGGGGGATGTTAATTATAATTGATTTGATTTTGAGTATTTATTATAATTATTTTAGGTTTCCCTTTTTCCCTCTTCAGTTTCCTTTTCTTTAGGGATTCTATTGATATTCTTTAATTGTAATTATTCTCTTGACCTCTCATTCTCTTGTATATATTGCCTTCTGTATAGTGAATATAATCAAGCAAGTTTGTCACAATTGCTTCTGAGTTCATCTTTCTTCCTCTTTCTTCTAAATCTAACAACTGGATTTGTTCTGCTATGATCATTTTCTTTTTCTTCATTAGTTAATTTGTGGTAAATTCTTGTTGTTGTTGCTGGATTTACTCTTCATTTTTCAAGCCCTTTACAAAACCTTTTTCGGTTATTTAGATACAAACTTCCAGAACTAACATCAAACTCAAATGTAACTCTCTTATCCTATCATTTTTTCAGTAAGTTCTATGTTATTAACATTCATCCATGTTTAGTTATAGTTGAATCTAGTCAAATGAAAGAGAAAGCAGCTCCATATAAGATTGTGAGAGTTGAAAAATGATTGAGTATTGAAAGTAATAAGCTTGGAAGAAAAAGAAAGCTTGGCTTCTTATTTATGGTGTTCATTTGGTTTTATATATATACCTTTTATCTTATGTATATACATACGCTTATTGTTTCATAAATGAAGTTCATGGGTAGGAATATACAGGCTTCATTAGGCTAAAATTAGTATATGTATTCATGTTCTAAGTAGGAAACAATTAAAGTAAGCCAAAGAAAAAAAAGACAAACTTTCTTGCATTTTGAATGAGAAGGAGAAATATATGAAGGCCAGAAACTATAACTGTTGACTATGCATATATAAATTTACAAGGATTGTGATTTATTGTTTCAAGTCATATACAGATATAGTACTCCTCCTACATTGGGTGTCTAGTATAATTATGTTAACCTAAAACTCTTGACTACTACAGTTATGGATGAAGATGAAGATGAAGTGCTTTCTCATATTATGCTTGTATAGTTAATGATTGTTCATGTTGTCAACATAATGTTTGTGCATTGGATGTATAATATGTCTTTATAGAGTATTAGAAGGCTAAGACAGTGATCCTACACCCTTTGACTTTCATACTAAAAGAAGACACCTACGAGAGTTTGTTTATATGAGTGATAATACTTGTTTCAACTAAATTAGGAAGTATAGAGCTACCTTTAATCGACTTTATGGCATGCTAGATACAATAAGTAGCCTTGAACTAACTAGACACATGTTAGTAGATAAGCAAGTGATCATCTTCTTGCATATATTTGCTCATCATGTGAAAAATAGAGTAATACAATCTTAGTTTAGGAGATCAAGAAAAACCGTTAGTCATTACTTCAACTTAGTGTTGAGAGCAATGATGCGATTCCAAAGCCAGTTATTCATGAAATTTGAGCCAATATCTAAGAACTCAACAAATGAAAGGTAAAAGTGGTTCAAGGTATGTAAAATGTGATGTATATATTTTGCTTTTAGTTTCCTTGTGTGTTATTGATATGATATATAGTAACCATGATTGTCACTTTGAGTGTAGGGTTGCCTTGGTGCATTAGATGGTATACATATTAAGGTTCAAGTATCTATCCAAATAAAGGTGAGGTATCATAATAGAACTAGTAAGGTCACAACAAATGTTTTGGGTGTATGTTCTCTTGATGGTCAATTCATATTTATGTTCCCAGGATGGGAACACTTTGTAGCTAACTCCAGAGCGCTATGAGATGCCATTGGTAGATGCAATGGATTTATGGTATTTCAAGGTACACAATAATTAATTATATCTCTAAGTCTACTAGTTAATATGTTATAACAATACCAATTTGTTGGGTGTAGGTAACTGCTACCTAGTTGATGCAGTGTACAAAAATTGCAAAGGGTTCTTGGGCCCATATCATATGCAATGATATCACGTTAGTGAGTTTCAAGAAAGACAGCATCCATAAACCCCACAAGAGTGTTTTAACATGTGATATTCCTTGGCATGGAATATTATTGAAAGGTGTTTTAGGTTATTGAAATTAAGGTGGGCAATTTTGAGGAGTCCATTATATTATTCTATGCCAACGTAGAATCGATATATCACTGCATGTTGTCTAATGCACAATCTTATTATGGATGGCAACATCATGGACCCCTTCAAGGCTGAGTTTGATGCACTAGAGCAACCAATCCCTATACAAGAATTCAATCCCATATTGATGAAGGAGCCCTCAAATGCTTGGAGTAGGTTTCGGGATAACATGACTAATGAGATGTTTGCAACATCTAGGGCTTGTAGGCATAATGGATAATCTTATTATCACACACATTCATCTTGAATGTGTACTTTAGACCTATGTCAAGATTATATGTTGAGTTGTTAGCTAGATTGCAATCTTGTAACTTGTGCTACGACTTATGCTGTGACGGATTATTAATTGTACTAAGACTTTGTCAAGACTTATGCATTGAATTGTTATGTTGGAACTTGTAATTTTAATTATGACTTATATGATTTTTATTACTCTTGTAAATTGTGTTCTCTTTCTTTGTTGTTGTGATTTTCTTTTTCTGTTATACAATTCCAGCATGGAAGCTGAACAAGATAATGGAAGCAAGTGTAATTGGATTGCACACAAGGATGATTTGCTTGTAGATTGTTTGGTTTAGTTAAAAGTATATGGCAAGTTTGTTCATGGCACTGGACTTAAAGAAAGATGGTTATTTAAAAAGGCTAGAGGAGATGCTAGAGAAATTTTTTTTTCAGATTATGGATTGAAGGCCAACACTCATATAAAAAACAAATTGAGGACAATGAAGAAGGTATGTCAAATTATGCATGACATGGTCCACAGGTTTAACATGATTGAATTTAGTTAAAACCCCGATAAGAAATATGTCATTGCTAAAGATGCTATTTGGGAAGACTATATCAAGGTGATTGTGTTTATTATATGCTTAGTCATACACAAATTAGATGGAAATATAATAATTACATGGATTTTCTTCTTAGCCATTCATGTTGTTGCTATAAATAAAATATTTAGGAAGGTTAGGAAGAGTATAGTTTTGAGCAGTTACTAGCTCTAGCTTTCTTTCATTTATTAGTGTCATTGCAAATTTCATTTCTTGAGAATAACTCAATTTATGTTGTGAATTTGGCTATTCTCTTGATGCTTTATAAAATATGAATTATTGCTTTGACATGAAAGTTGATATTGAATCTTAAGTGATGACATTAAGGTAGTAGCTAGTATTGAATTTGTTATATTGATTTGAATTGCTTTATACTTGATAACAAGAAGAATAGTTGTGTTAATTATATATTTCACTTTAGTAATATTGATTAGAATTAGTTATATTTGATGATAGCCAGTATGGTTGGGTTAATTATATCTTAATGTCAAATGTATGATTTTTAGGTCAACAAAAGGCTTGGTAATGTTTGAAATAAATGTTTACCACATTTTGATAAGTTAATGTTTGTATGGGGTAAATATTGTGTAACAAGTTTGAATACATAACTTTCAAGTGAAGTTGTTGATGAGGAGAACAAAGAAGAAGCATCAGATGACTAGTAACCTGATCTGATAGCTAACCAAGATGTGGATTTGGACAATATAGGTGTATTTGAGCAACCAACTGAAGTCCAATCATCTTCTAAAAGATGGTGAAGAAATAGTAGTGATGCTAGAAATACATTAGATGATGTAATGAGTAGTGCAATAGAAAAGTTGGAGCATTCAATGGTTAAAGTAGCAAAGACCATGTGTACCTTTTTTGTAGCCATGTGTAAGGAAAACTGCAAGATTGTTACTGCTTGTGAATTGTACAAGGAATTGTTGAAGGTAGAGGGATTAAAGTGGGAGGGATCAATAGGGCACATGTTGTGCTTGTGAGAAATGAAATTATGATGTTTGGGTTCCTAGAAGTTCCTTATAAATTCATGGCCCAATGAATTTGTGATCTAATATAGGTGTAGATTTGATTCTATGTTATATTTTAAAACTAGCTAATGCTTTTGTGTTGCATAGAGATGCAGGATCTCATAGAAGTTGCTAATTTATGTTAGTTAAATCTTGACACACTACCTTCACTTAAATATATTTTTTTGGCAAGTGAAGAGAATTGTTTTGTAAGTACTAGGTATGCTGCTGTAATCATGGTATTGTAAGTGTGATGGCAATTGTAAGTATAATACAATGTCTCAAGGTCATGACAGCTATTGTAGAAATACACTGCATATTTAAATGACAAACTATTTGATTTGTCTAGTGATCTCAATGTTATGTATGAGTTGAATGAGTTTATGAGTGAAATCTTATTTTTTTCATATGCAGTTGACATTTTAAGTAACTGATGCTTATATACATATTGAAGTAAGCTCGATATTTTCAGCTTGTGAGTTTTTCACATTACAGGTCTTATGATTATAGGTTTGTTCTATATATAAATACTTATACACACACATATTTATATATATCGACATAGATACTTATATGTAAATACATATATATATCTATATAAATATAAATATATCTTACATGCATAAATAAATAAAGATATATCTACATAAATATATACATAAGAACTTATATATAAATAGATACATAACTATATCTTCAGGATTGAAGTATAAGAACATACTAAGTTAAAAAATTGGCAAAGTAGATCAAATTGCATAATTGCAGCTAATTTTCTCATTTAACAAGCCAAAATATAAGGGGTTCACTATTACTTGTTTTCAACATCTAACTACATCATTGAACCAAAATACAAGTACTAATGTCTAATACACTATAGTTTCAATAAACATACAACCAAGATTAAAATCATAAACCCAACCATTAGAAAACTTCATTGAGCCAAAGATTTCATTCCAACAATTTCTACTTTATACTTCATCATTGTAGCTTTTCATGTCCATAATGTTTGATGCACATTACTCAACCTTCCTGACTGACTTAATATCTTCAATATTTGCTTCCACATCATACTTAGGTACACAAACAGTTTCATCACCAAATAGTTCTAACCACTTCCAAAATTCGCAATTAAGTTGGTCACACCTGTAATGTAATCAGTTTGTATTGTCCTTCAATCCAGAAACTTTAATGGGTGGCACTAGACCATATTTACAATAAGATCTTCATGTCCACACACCTTTTGAACAACTACTATTTTTCATGCTACATTTGCTTGCCATCTATGACACATAATGGTAAGAAAAGTTCATCACTTTTAACCAAAATGTCAATCTATGCCATAGGTCAAAGCATAGGATACAACATTTTTATAGGATTGAAAAACAATGCCAAACTACTTCCCAATACACATTATTTTAGTCGATAGAATACCACTTAATGGCAACTATTTGTTTTTGGTGAGTAACACTAAAAACTCCATCTGACAAAGATGAACTCTTTGATGATGATAAATCAATTTAGAAAGGTTTGCTAATTGTAACAGACAAACAATTGAATAATTCAAAACTCCTACTTTATGACATTTTGGATAAGAATAAAAGGTAAACTAGAATCCAAGCAAACAATTCAACTATCCCTACTAATTTAAAACTATAGCGTTTGGATAGGCAAGACAATACAAAGCAGGAGGCAAAAAGGCAGAGGATAAGTTTTATACGTCTTCTCTCTTCTTAACAAATGCTACTTCTTTTATATTTAGCCATACTAAAGTATAAAACTTCAATGTATTACCACCACATGTAACATCACTTGGCCCACCTTGCAAAAATAGAAAGCTTTGACCTCACCTGCAAAAACTTAAAGAATCACATACCATTAGAATACAAAAAGCATCTCTCAATTAATTTGAAAAAATCTAGATTTTTCAATAAATTCTAGAAGGTATATCTTATGATCTTATCCAATGAAAATCAACAATACTTTCTCATATAAAGAATTGGAAAATATAACATCATCCATGAATAGAAACACAAGCACTAACGATTTTACAACACCATAAAACAACGCCAAACTACATCCTAATACAAATACTATTTTTCACACAATACATCCAAATACAAATACAGTTTCTTTGTATTCATCATACAAATACTATTACTAATTTTCCTATTAAAAGACCCACACATATATTAGTTTGTTCCAAACACAATGTATAATTGTTCCAACTGGGGAAATAGCTTATTCTTGAATATTGCAGTCCACCTATGAACCTGTGAACAAATATAATCATGTGTCAAATACATACAATAATAATAATAATAATAATTTAATGAAATAAACATACTAAGTGAGTGCCATTACCACTAGATACTCATCCCACAAATCTTCCATCACTACAATAATCCTGGATTAATTATTAATAAATGTGGGAGTAAAGAGTCTGTACTATAGTTAAAATAATCCATGTTAGAAATACACAAAATGTCCCACTTTAATTTATAACTCTTAATATATAATATTTAAAAGATATTCATTACCTCCTATAAGGAGGGAAATTGCTTCCTTTCCCTTATTTGGTTAAAAAACATGAAGGGAAGGGCAGGGGAAGGTCCATCCTCTCTCATCCTCAAAAAGGGGGGGTTATAGATTAGATGGGAGGGTTTTAACTAAATTCATAGTGACTAAAATGATATTATTTTTTTATTTAATTGTAATACTATCCTTGTCATTGCTTTAAAAAAAACATATTATGCATTGCCTCCCTACTACTTCATAAACTTGTCCTTCGCACATCCATTAAGAAAAATATTTAAATTGATGTTTGCCTTTATAATGAGATTACATGGTAAAATTAATCAAATTATTTAAAAAATAAACTAGTAAGAAATTTATGATAAAAAATATATGAAATTTATGAGATAAATAAAGTAAAGTTTTGACATATCTAAACAAAAAAAATTTATGTATTGTGACACAGTATATGCTTCTAGAGAGAGAAGCTCCTACTTCTCCCTAGTTTTTGGAGAAGTCGCTGCTTCTTTCCCTGTTCTTCTCTGCTTTCTTATTTCCTTTGCTTTTCTTGTGTGTCCTGTTGCTCTTGCTCGATTAATAGTCTCTTTTGTGCTACCATGGAATTCCCCTGCCAGGGGGGGTGTGTGGGACTTGACCTTGTCCTAAATAGTGATCCACCTAGATCAAACAAAAATGAAGCCCTGTCAAGCATTAATGAAATTAAGATAGATGTTGATGGAAATGAAGAAGTGGTGCCTGAAACTTAGATGATGCAAGAAGAAAATAAAGGTTCAAATGCCAAAGCTAATTAGAAGCACAAACTACCTATAATGTCTTATAAAGAAACTCAGATGATGCAAGAAAATGAAGGTTCAAATGCCAAAGCTACCTAGAAGCACAAACTACCTATAGGGCTATAATGGAATCAGCAACATTGTCAGTTGGCAAGCTGAAGATCATATGAATATTGAGGAAGAGGAATTGTGAGAACCTATTAAAGACATTAAGAAGCTAATGAATATCTACCCAGTGGTTCCAATCACCAATGAAGAGTAGAGGTCTCCTTGCAAACCTTGGAGGGGTTGTCGGTGATTACATTGCTCGGCTTAAAGTTAAGCCTCAGGTACTTGAGGTATCATTTTGCTAAACTCTAGAATTTATAGAAATTTGAATTAATTGATTAGATGAACAACTATTATATATTGAGAATGAAAGATACTGAATCTTAAGATAAAATCTTAAAGGGGGCCCTGGGGTGATTCTAGACCATTGTGTTCTTGTTCAAAGATGGAGTCCCAAGTTCAACCCAAATAATAACATGATGGGAAGGACTGTTGTGTGGGTTTAGATCCCAAATCTCCCTTTAGCAACGAATGACAAAGAGATGTTATGGAGGGTAGGGGACTGTATTGGTAAAACTATTAAAGTGGAACTTGTTAGGTTGGCTAGTCACCAAAGAGGGAAATGAATTAAGTGATGCAAGATTTTTACTTTTTTTGAAGTACAACTCGATTTCACCAAATATTGCAACAAAATATGGGCAAATAGAGTATGATGAAGTAAGTAGATGAAATGAGAAGATGAAGAGTAAGACACAAAGATTTATACTAGTTTAGCCCAACCACTTGTCCAATTTTCAAACCACTATTTAAGATTTTCACTATATCCCACAAGTTTGACCTGGGCACTTTTGAAGACTCAATACATCTCACAAGTTTTACTAGGCACTTATAAACCTACTCTCCTCACACCCTTACAAGATGTGTAAATCCCTAATATTTCCCTACACTAAGATTCTACCCAAAAATTATAGAAAGAAAGTTTACAAAATAGAAACTCTCTTTCAAAGTGGATAACACATTGAAGTGTACTTTAATAAGGTGGGTTTAACTTTGAATGCTCACACAAAATGATTTTATTCATTATAGCAGCATTTTGGCATATAAACTCATTTAAATTTATTAACCATAAGTTTAAATAAAATTCTATTTATAGATTTATGACTTAACTAGTCGTTAGATAAAAGATTTATCCGTTAGACTTAGGTTCTAGCCATTACTATAACACCTTACTTTTATCTATATTTACCCATGTATTATAGTATATATAATGTCCAAATAGCTCATATTTGGAACTTGAACAATTAATAGAACCAAAATATTTAAAAAGAAAAAAAAAACATGGTACTATTCATTTGGTTCTCAAGTTTTTTAGAAGAATTTTAAAAATTTATAACTAATTATAAAAAAAACCTTATTAAAGTGGTTCAAGTCTCTAAATGAAGCTAAAAAATGCTCTACAAGAAAAAAATATGAAACTTGCCTTTAACTAGACCAATTAGTATAGTTTATTACTTAAACTTACACTGTACAAATGGTTAAAATAACTTGTCCCAAGTTTTCTAGCCTAATTTCAAAAATTTATTTCTCATTATTTCTTGAGCCAATTCATGCTTTCTTTATATCCTTAGAAAGTTCTACATGCATACTTTATAATCATATTTTTCTTATACATTTATTTAACTAGAACATGGCATAGTATCATCTTAAAATGTTAGGGGTCTAAACATAACTTTTACTGGAATAATTTTGAGAAAATAGGCATAACTCTTATCATAGGGCTCCAATTGTATTCAAACCAGTGGCATATTGAACTTAAGACATAAATATTCCCATCATACATATCATAGATTTTTTGGAGTTCTGTACGAATTTCTACTACCTTTTAAAATAAACAATACGGATGGTAAAAATCATAGTTTTCTCAGCATTGTCTAGTTTTAACTCTTATCTTCAAAAATTCACTATAAGTTGTACACGTGCCCAATTTAGGTATTTTTTAGCTTTACTTTATCTAATTTTAGAGCATATGTAATAATCATATTGGATGCTTTGTTTCAAATAGCTTACCCTTATTTCTTTTATGGTTGGTCATCTTGGACAGTAATAAGCATCTCTTAGTAAAACTAATTGCACATGCCTACTATATCATCAAAACATATTTTCATTCCATGCTAAACATCATCTAAGGCACAAAGAAACATAACCATGCTAAATTATAGAGTCATAACATTTTACATGATTTAATACAAATTGCCGAAATAACACTTCACAATTGTCACAATTTGCACAATCACCATGCTTCTCTTCCATCATCTTAGCTTCTTGATATCTTTGGTATTGCTTGAGCCTAGCATGTTGATACTTAAGGGGGTGAGATTGTAATAATCCTAGTAGCAAGCCACATTCCACATATTACATTATCAAACAAGTTATAAAAAACATGCTGAAAACATTTAACACCATATTGTTTATAGAAAATTCGGCAGGATAACGGCTTAAAAAATGGACATTCCGGGGATTAAAACAAGAAGAAAACAATATGGCACATTTCAAAACATTAACATAGCAAGATAACAATAAAGTACAAGAATGAAACTTAGCTACCCTTGATGATATCTCTTGGCTTTACTCCTTAAACCAAAGTTTTCTCTAGCTTTCTTGAGCTTCCTCAAGCCCCTAAACATCATCAAACACTTGCTCAAAGCATTGATTTCATAGCATAACTCAACAAGTGTCAATGAAACCCTAACATTACATATTGTTTATCTTTGCCTTTTTCATGATTTTCACACTTGTGCCTAAGGCTTTTCAACGTAGAGAATCCATTTTTATCATCAAATTAATGAAATTCCAACTCTTAAATACTCTTTAGAGCTGGCCTAAATTTTCCATCACAAGAAAAACCTTGATTTTCCAACTATTTGCTTCCATCATACCTAGCATACTTTACTTTGCAAAAACTCATGCTTTATCATCACTTTATGGATCAAAAACACCTTTCCTCTCTTAAACAAGCTTAAACCAAAATTGTACAGCAGGTGGAGAAGGAATAAATTCAAGAAAATTATCTCAAAACAACTAAGAAACTAAGCTAGAAGTCATCAAGATCATAAACTAGCAACTTACCGATTTTTCCTTAATTTTTCTTCTTCCTTTTCTCTCTTCCTGTTTCTTTCACGTTGCTTCCTTTCTTTCTTGACTAAGCAATAGCTCCTCCCTCTATTTTTCAAGTGTTCAGACGTGCAAGAAAAGTGGGAGTATATAGAAACAACTAATCATGCTTACTTTTTGCTAATTAGGTTGATTAAGCAAGCTTAGCCTTAAGTTTGGTTAATTGGAAACTTAACCATTAAGTTTCCAATTTTATTACATGTGGGCTGACCTGTGGCACCGTTGAAGGAGGAAATATATCCAAAATAATACATATTTTTTTTAGTCCAGTAATACGATGTATTGACTATTTTATACTTGAACGGGTAAAATTACTTTTTGCAGTATAAAGTCACTTTATTGGTGCAGGATTAATATAAACTCATGTTTACTATTACTTTATTATCCTATTTCTAAAGGGCTTCATTTGCAGTGTTCAATAGCTTTTCTTTCTACTATTTTAGCTTTTGCAGATCAAAAAGCAGTTTTATCGATAAAAAGTTACTTTTTAACCTTTTGGTACTAATTATTTCTTTATTCTTAAACATTAACCTTTCGTGCCACATACCATTGAATTCATCTCATTGAGAGTTTCGTTTTGACGGTAATTTTACATATTTATAAAATTACCTTTGACCCGGGGTAAAATTATAATTTTTAAAATTTTTAGAGTTATTACATGTAATTTTTCTCAAAATATTAAGAATCTTGCCCATGTTGCTCTTTAATTTTCCCCCTCTTTCGGGAGTGAAATCATCATTTTTTCAATTTTTTTCTAAACAGGATAAATGACTTCTTTGCCTAGTTTTACACAAAACGATGTCTGTTTATTTTCACAAATTCCTTACACATTTTTAGTTATTTAGCTTTTATAGATGCTATAGTTACTTTGTAAAAAGAGTTATCCAATAACCATATTAAATGCGTCTGATATAACCAAGTTTGAATTGTAGGGCTTAACAGATGAATTTCACAAAGTCAGTATAGTTATGTATTAAATATTAAACTTCAAAATTCATCTGTTACTAAGTGACGTTCAAATTTCGAGTTTGCAAAAAATACCCCATGTTAGTTTGTGTAAGTTTTTATATTGGAAGTGCATCTATTAGGTTTGAATACTTGCTTCAAATTTCATAATACACTTCAAAATTTGAATTTCAAAAACCAAAATCGAATTTTAGAGAATCAAAGGCATGTTTAATATGACACAAAAGTTCTCACTTCGAAGTTCGTACTTTGAAGCATAAAATTTTTCTATCAAAGGCTGTGACTTTAAATTCACTTTGAACTTCATCAACAATTGAATTTTAACTAAGTTTCATGTTAGTTTTGTAAATTTTCACTAACTATACTTAACTCAAAATTTGAATTTCAAAACCAAAATTCGTCTATAAGAGATAAAACCTTTGTAACTTAAAAAACTTCAACAAGCAAAATACCAATTTTGCGTGGAATAAGTATAAATCAAATAGCAAAATTCATCTATTAGCTAATGTATTTCAGCTTTGACACATACTAACATCAAATTTACTTAATCTAACTCATTTAAGGCATATGGTAATAAGATTAAGTAAATTTCAAATATTAAGCCACCTCAAGACCTAAGTGAAAACAAAATATACCTAATAGCTAGATCTTTAAAAATTAAGCTTCACTTTCACTTGATCATTCCATTCTTAGCATGCTCCCTTATGATTTTCAATTCTTTGAGGATTATTTTTCTTTTTCTTTTCTAAGTGAGACATGATATTGATTTTCATTTTTTTAATCCAATGCTCACTCTTTTTTCTTAGACAATCCTATATTTAATGTATTACACTTACAAATTAAGTAATTAGTCCAATTTATATATCCAACTTGTATTATAAAATATAAAATCACAGTAGATATATTAGAACATAGCATGTTATATGCATTATAAATAAAATTAGACATATGCTAACATACATTTTACTTCTTTTAAGAACAAAATATACATTAGACAAATATAATGCTTTCATTCCTTATTACTCTATATTTGTTATTATCAAAACTTATATTATATTAAATAAAACAGATCTAAATTCCATTGAAGAGAAGGAAGGTGAAGTTGGGAAGACTGAAAGGCCTAAATTTGCTAGAATTAGTGTAGCTATAGAGCCTAGCAAATCTAAGTGAGGAGATATGTGAACTAAAAGGAGGAGTGACAGATTAGGTACAAAATGATCATGTCTATGGATGGAGGAAAAACTTGATGGCACAAGAGCAGGGAAGATAGATGAACACGTGAAGGAGGGATGTATTAAGGATTTGGGCCTCATTATTGAAGGCCCACTTAAGTTTAATCATGAAAAAATGGACAAGATGGACTGGGCTGAGGAGAATAAAAATAAGAACATTAATAGGAGAGTTCACCAAGTGGTGAAAGGCAGCACAAGGGAGTTGGGCCAACGTGTTAAAAAGAACAGCAAAGCCCAAGATAATACTTTGACAAGAAATTCTACAGCCAAGAAAAATAAGGGTCAACGGTCAGTGATACAAAATAGGCCCACAAAAAACTTAAAAAAGGATGGGCAAATTGAATGGAAAAACAAAGATAGTGAAGAAAAGAAGCCACTGAATATAGACAGAGGGGTTGAAGCCTTAAATGGGCAAACTGAAATGGAACAATCAAAAAATAATTTGGTGGATAATCATATGCAAATCGAGAACAATGATGTTATCATCCATCAAAGGGAAATCTCGCATATTAAACAAGATTATCCTCACATGGAGGAAGAGTGTCAGATGAGATAAGTAAACAATCAACCTTAATGTTGAGGTTTAGTTCTTTTTTTCTTCTTACTATTCTTTTTTTATAGAAGTTGTTAGTTGGAACTGTAGAGGCTCATGTGACAAAAGCTTTCCCTCTAGAGTTAAAGAGATGACTAACAAGTTTAATACCCATATTCTTATCCTTATTGAGATTAGAGCTAATGGGAAAAGAGCAGATAATATTGTTAAAAAGTTGCTCCGATTGGATTTGTAGAGGCCACTAGTTACGCTGGGGGTATTTGGATTCTATGGAATGAAGAAGATGTCTCTGTCAATTATCTTTATTGTAATGTTCAGATTCTTCACTGCCGAGTTCTCCATAAAAAGTATAATATTTCCTATCAATTATCAGGTGTTTATGGTGATCCCCAACTAGGGAATAGAGATCTTCTCTAGGAGTCCATCTCTAATTTAGTCACCAATATTAATGAACCTTGGCTAATCATAGGTGATTTCAATGCTTATAGAAATCCTACGGATGAACAAGGTGGCACCAGTTATAATTGGAAATGCATGAAGATGTTTAATAAATGTATTGAAGATAGGCTAAAAAGGAGACTAAGAAAGCAGTGAGTAAAACTAGATCTAAAGCTTTTGAGGAATTCTACTAGGTATTCATGTGGCTTATATTTGAGCCATAAGGGATATCTATAAGGAGGCAACAACAAGTGTGAGAACCCCTATAGGTGTGACAAATGGCTTTCCTATAAGGATAGGCTTACATTAAGGATTTTCCTTGAGTCCATACTTGTTTGATTTGGTTTTGGATGTTCTAACATAACATATATAGGAAAAATTCCAAAGTGTATGCTCTTTACAGATAATATAGTTTTAATTGAGGACTCAATATGAGAGGTCAATTCTAAACTTGAGTTATGGAGATACACTTTAGAATCAAAAGGTCTTCATTTAAGTAGAAGTAAGATGAAATATATACATTGCAAATTTAGTAAGCAGCTAATTAGAAATGATTCAGAGGTAAAAATTGGAGAGCAAACCATTCTAGAAGTGTCAAAGTTTAGATATTTGGAGTTGATTTTACAAAGTGATGGTAAAATTGATGGGGATGTTATGCATATGATACAAGCTAGGTGGTTAAAGTAGAGGAAAGCATCAGGAGTTATTTGTGACCGTAAAGTACCTACTAAACTTAAAGGAAAATTTTATCGAACAGTTATAAGGCCAGCGATACTATATGGTAGTGAATGTTGGGCTTTGAAATGGCAATAAAAACATAAGATAGGAGTAGCAGAGATGAGAGGTTATACAAAATTAGATAAGATACGAAATGATTGTATACGAAGGAAAGTTGGAGTAGCACCTATTGAAGAGAAAATGGTGGAAAATTATTTAAGGTGGTTTGGGCATGTATAAAGAAAATGGCAAGAAGAGCCAGTGAGGAGAGTTAATCAAATGGCTTGGAGCTCTATCAAAAGGTATAGAGGAAGACCAAAAAGGATATTAAAAGAAGTTAGAGGGAATGACCTTTTGAGAAATGACTTATCTAAGAATATGGTGTTTGATAGAGCCCATTAGTATTGTATGATCCATATAGTTGACCTCACATAGTGAGATAAGACTAATGTTGTTGTTGTATTGAAGATGTCAACCTCATGGAGCTTGATTATTCTAGGGACAGATACACTTGGAGTAGAGGTCAATTAAAAGAAATAATTGATTGGGCTTTCTATAACATTGATTGGAGATTAAAGTTCCTTCAGGCATCATTGCATTATTTGCTCAAATTCGGATAAGATCATAGACTCATCAAAGTCATTATAGAATGGTCCAAGGAGGAAAGAATGCAGAATTATTACCTCTTCAGATGGCAAGTTGCTTGTTATTTAGAAAATTCATTCAGCACGGTAGTTGAAGAATATTGGCTTCAAGGTGATTGGATAGATGACTCGTCTAATTTAGTTTCCAAAGCTACGGATTGGAGAAACAATCATTTTGGTAATATTAAATTTAGAAAAAATAAAATAATCAAAATAATCAAAGGAATTGATAGGAAAAGAAAAGACCAAAATTGCCACTTTCTCATAAATTTGTGAAAGTCTCTTTGGGAGGAATATAACAAAATTCTTCTCCAAGAAGAGCTTATATAGTTTCAAAAATCTAGATGCAAATGGCTCAGTTAGGGAGAAAAAAATACTCGATTCTTTCATGCAATGTCTATTGAAAGATTGAAGGATGAATGGGGTAATTGGATTGATGATCAAGATACTCTTAAAGGCATGGCCAATCCTATTTCATCAATATTTTCTTTGAGGAAAACTAGAATTCTGCCACTCTATGCACTGATGATAAATTTTGTAAGCTTTCCGAGAGTGATATCAACATGCTTCACCATGAAATAATTGAAGAAGAGATAAGACATGCTATCTTTGATATGGGTGCTTTCAAGGCTCTAGGTCCTGATGGTCTGCAAGCCAGATTCATATAACACCATTGGTCAATGGTGGGGAAAAGTATACGTAACTTAGTTAAAGATGTCTTTACCAACCTTGACGTTGTGAAGAAAGTAAATGATATATATATCACTCTCTTCCCTAAAATTGAAAAGCCAGAGTCTATGAAGGATTTATGTCCGATATCTTTTTGCAATGTGAGCTACAAAGTTATTACGAAATTAATTGCTAATCGATTTAGAGAATGTATTGGTAAACTTGTGGAGGACAACTAATGCAGTTTCATCCTGGGGAGGCAAAGCAACGACAATATCATTATTGCTCAAGAAGTCATTCATTGAATGAGAATTAAGAAAGGAAAAAAAGGTTTCATTACTGGGAAAGTTGATCTTGAGAAGGCTTATGACACGCTTTCTTAGAACTTCATCAAGACATTTTAGAAAGAGTTAGGCTTTAGAAGAGTCTCATTAAGGTGATCATGACTTCTATTTCTTCCACTCGCATGAGGATCCTCTGAAATGGAAAACTTACCTAGGAATTTACGCTGTCACATGGCTTGAGACAAGGAAACCCCTTTTCCCTTGCCTTTTTGTTCTATGTCTAGAACATTTGAATCATTGTATCATGGATAGTGTGAATAAAGAAGATTGGCAGCCTGTTAAATTATTAAAGAATGGGCCACCAATCACTCATCTATTCTTTGTTGATGATCTTTTTTTGTTTGCAGAGACTTCTTTGGATCAAGTTCAAGTCATGAAGAATTGCATGGATATGTTTTGCGGTGTTTTTGGGCAAAAAATTAGTATTTCCAAGACTAAACTATACTGCTCTAAAAATATGAATATCAATTGTGCCCTAGAACTTAGCAGAGATATAGGTATTTCTCTAACCAATGAATGACTTGGGCAAATATCTTGGCATACCTTTACTCTACAGTAGAGCTACCGCTAGAACTTTTTCCATGATTTTGAGTGAAATGGCTAAGCATTTATTGGGATGGAAAGGAAAATTTCTTAATATGGCTAAGAGAACTATTCTTGTTAAATCTATTTTAACCTTGCAGCTTAGTTATTTTATGGAAACAATACTTCTTTCAAGGAAAATAACTAATGAAATTGACAAAAAGTACAGGGTTTTCTTTGGAATTCTTCGAAAGGTGATAGGAAATCTCATGTGATTCTTTGGGACCTTGTTGCTAGAGACAAGAAGGTAGGTGGATTGGGAATCAAGAAGTCTAGAAGCCAAAATATTACTTTTCTCACAAAGCTTTGCTGGAATCTAGTCACTAAAAGAGGCTGTCTTTGGGTGAAAGTTCTTAGGGAGAAGTATAAGTGTGGTAACTCAACTATCCCATGACAGTGAAGGAGAAAAACTCCTCTCTCACTTGGAGAAGTATTTGTAAGGTCTAGGACAAATTCTCGCATAGCATTGGTTGGAGGTTAGGAAAGGGTGATAAGGTTTGTTTTTGGTTTGATAGATGGATTTCTCTTCCTAGTTCACTTATACTTTTTTGCAAAAAGCCTAACCTTCCTCTACATGAAAGGGTTTGTGACATTGTAAGTGCCAGTGGGATCTAGATTGTGAATAAGCTCAACTATATTCTACCACCAACAATTGTGGATCTCATCAAACTTGTGACCCTTCCTAGAAATAATAGGAGTGAAGATTCTATCATCTAGAGATTTGCTTTTGATAGGGCTTTTTCGGTGAAGGCTACTTATTATCATATTGAAAGGAATACTAATAAAGATAAGCATGGTCAGTTATGGACAAGGATATTGAGTGGCCTGTGTATAAGAAGGTCAAGTATTTATTATGGAAGATAGCTCACAACAGACTCCAAACAGGATTTCCCACTAATGAAGACAATGTTCTTATCCCCAAAACGTGTCCGTTCGGATGTAACTCTCTTGATTCCGCCTTCCATATTGTGCAAGATTGTTGCGAAGCTAGAAAGGTTTAGGATAAATTAGTTCACCCAATATGATTAACTATTTTTTCTCTTTGCCTATGCAGGAATGAATTATATGGAATGTGAACAAGGAGATTGGTAATACTTACACGAAAAAAGCTCCTTGGAAAAGAGTCTTTGGTCACGCATGCTGGTGTTTATGGAAAAGGCAAAGTAGTAGATTATGTACCGGTGATAATAAAGAGGAGTAGGACATCGTCTTTTTGAGTACCCAAAAACCTCTTGAAGATATGAAGTTGGAGTCCTTGAAGACTACTATGGGAGCCAACCTTAGAGAGATGTATTCAAAATAGAGACAACCCAAGAGAACATAAGTCAAAATGGATACTAATGGTTCTATGGATAGTCAAGGGGAAGAAATGGTAAGGGGTGTGGTTAGAGACAACAATGGGAATTGAAAGATGGGTTTCAATGGAAAGCTTGGAGTTATGCTTAGCACTGCTATAGAACTTTGGGCTATTCTTAAGGGTATCACACTCTGCTGGGATAATGGCCCCAACAAATTTTTGATTTGCAATGATTCTATAGAGGTGGTTAATCTTATTAATAGGGTTGCCTTGGAGGGCTATTATCACCAATATAAGGGAGCTTATCATGAGAGATTGGACTATAGGATTGACCATGTGTTTAGAGAAGCTAACGAATGAGCTAATTGTCTTTCACATACTATGTATGGTATCGACAGAGAGTTTGTGTTGTTTTGGCATCTTCCGGTTGATTGTAGGTGTTTTTTAGATTTCCATAGAGGGGAGGAAAATTGTTCTCCTTATCATGCTACCCTCTCTGCTTACGGATAGCCCCTATCTTCTTTTCTTAAAAAAAAATGTATTGTAATATAAGGGGTCACTTAATATACTTCATGGTACTTTTGGGGGAATCCCTAGAAATTTATATAATTTGTTTGTTTTATTATATTATATTATAATGAAACAAGTAAATAATACATGAACTTATGAAGAAGTACCAAGAAATATACCAAGTGATTGCTACCTATTTTGTTTTTATCATAAAATTAAAAAAAACATATTTGTTATAGATATAATAGTTAATTTAATATTAGTTCCCTTTGGAAATGTTTATTGCCAATGTCAGTATGTCTTTATTTTGCATTCCATTATATCAGCAGTAGTGTTAGTTCAGTTTTTTCCTCTTCTGATATAATCAGTTACTCCTCTTGAAATAATTGATTATCAGTTTTCTATTTCTTTCTAATATTCAATTTTTATGCTCTAATCGATTATTACCACCTCAAAAATTGATTATATTCCTTCATGTAAGCTTTTATGCTTTGAAATGTAATTTGTTGCCTCGTAACTTGCTTATGAAATTTTTCGTTTAACGTCCTAACCTATTATGTCCTCAAATATAGTCAATTATCTTGTTTCTATTGTCCATATCATCATTCAATAACCTGTTCCCAAATATAATTGGTTATGTTTCATAACCTTCCAAATTCTTTATTAACTAATTATTTTGGACTCAATTGATTGATGATCTTACTTTCTTCGTTGTTATTAAACTCAATCAATTGACTTAAACTAAGCTTAATTTATTGTGGTTACATTACTGGGAATAGTTTTGAATCATACTATAATTGATTAGACTATCATAGTATAATTGATTAGACTATCATAGTATAATCGATTATTTCGATAAAGTGCTTGCAACAGCTAGTTCAATGCCTAGTTCTTCTAAATAATGACTAGTTAATTGTGTCTAATGCTTAATTAACTACTTCCACCTGTAAATAAAAGCTTCATTTAAGTTGAGAATGATGTTTTAAAACTGTTTTATTATTCCAATAGATTTATTTCTAGATCAAACACTTCCAATTACACTCTATGAGCAACCATGTATTTATCTACTCTTTGAGAGAGTATTTCTTTTGTATTGATATTGTTTTTGTGAGAGAATTCTCTAAGTGATCTAAAGGGATTATTCAAGAAAGGATTTTCTTGAGGAAAATTTGTAATCACAACAGGGAAGATATAGGGGAGAGACAGACTTAGAGAAGAAGTCTGGGTTGTACTGTGGCTTTACAAGTGACTGAACTTATGAGATATAATGAAAAATTTCAAATGGATTGCTTGGGGATTGGGACATTTGGGTTGTTGTACTCAAAGACAAAAATTTTGAAATACTTAATTCACTCCCCTTTTGAATGACCAGTCAAATCAACGATTGGTATCAGAGTTTAGGCTCTCATTCAAGGATTTAACCATTTGAGAGTTGCTATGACTAGATTCAGTGGCAATGTTCTACTTGAAGGAAGCAACATGAGTAGACCACCAGGATTTAATGGTGAAAATTTTACCTATTGGAAGATGAAGATAAAGATATTCTTGGAGGCCCTTGATTTTGTTGTGTGAGATATTGTGACTAATAGAGATTTTAAACCTACAAAGATCATTAGAAGAAGAAGAAGAGTCGATGTCACATCTCATATTTAGGCTCATTTCCCATGTAATAGACTCTATTTTAGTCCATTAATGTCTGATTAAAGACTTGATTGTATTAAATAACTTAAACCAATTTTTTTTCATTTTTGGGTACTATTCCTTTGATTAATCTCATTTTACCCAATGACCTTTAAAAATTCATAACTAAATCAAAACAAATCATATTGAAGTGATTTAAGTCTCCAAAAGTATCTTAAAAGATTCTTTACATGGAAAAAATATTGAATAGGGAAAATACTTGACTCATTTGCACAGTAAATTCGTGTAAACTTTACTATAGCAATGGTCATTTTTTGAAAATTCCTGATTCTAAACATTAGTTTGAAAATTCATCATAATTCACACACAACTCCAATTTGAGTGATCTTGATGTCCATGAAAATTCCTTCATGTGTAATTTACAATCATATAGAGCATTCATATATTATACATCATAAGGTCTGTACAGTATATGTATTTTCCAACAGTACTCAAAACGCCACTTACATCATTCAACTTTGCAAAATACACGTTCATATATACATAAATGGACATTTCATGTCTCCACTTTGCAGATTACATTATGCTAGACTTAGATAAACATAATTACATTCATGTAAAGTCCTAAAATTATACATGTCATTTTTGCAAGGTGTTCTAAGAAAAACACTAATGCAAGCAAATTCATTTTAATTAAGAGTTTGCTTTTCCTTTCCCTTTTCTTCTTGGGCAATCTTGCCATGACTTGAACCTATGAAGTGAAACATTTGAAAAAAGAATGAGATTCAAAGAATCTTAGTTGTTACAACCAAATATGTGCACATTTAATCATACAATTCATAGAAATGTTATTTGAAAACAATCAACTGATTTATGCCATACATTTTCATAGAAATTTTGGCATGGTAACATTCTAAAAATTGGACATCCAAGAGTCATAAAAACTCTCATTCAAATAGCTAACACATCAAATACAACATAAAATATCAATATCATAGCATGGTTGCAATTAGTTTTAATAACTTTGACATAATTGGTAAATAACTACCTTTAGACTTTCCAAGTTCAACCAAACTTTGCACACCTTTCTCTTGATCTTCTATTGCCTCTTGGAACCCTATGGCATCATCAAAACAAGTCTCAATCGAAGAATTGCACAATTTGCTTCTCAAAGTGCCACTTTAACCCTAAAAATCTATATAGTTATTCTTTAGGAATTTCTTGTACAACACACTTATTCTAACCTATTTTGAACCCAAGAAATCCATTTTTGGGTCAAAATTATGAAATTCCCTTCCTATCATGAAACCTAAATAAACCAAAAATCAGAAAAAAAATTATAGAAAAATCATAACTCAACAAACTTGAAATCTAATGGCACACTCTTGTATCTTGAGCATATACAACACTTTTCATGGTTTAGTTTCCTTATAGCTTCATTTTCTCTCTCTACTCTCTCTAGGATGAAACTTTCAGAGGTGAAAATGAGAGAAAATAACCCATAAAACTCTTCACAAATACTAGAATATACAAGAGAATAGACACAAGATGTTACCTTGCAAGTTTGAGAACCAAACTTTGCTTCTTGCTCTTCTTCTTCTCCTTGGAATTTTTTGCTCTCTCTCACACTTAGAGCTGCTGGTTCAGACACACAAAATGGAGAAGAATGGTTAACTCAAGGCAAAGAGGAGAGATATGAAATGAAAGAATATTGTAACTTGGTTAACTAACTAGTTAACTTTTATGCCTTACTCTATTAAATCAATTAACATAATTCCCTTAGTGTCACCAATCTGAATTTCAATGTGCTTCACCTTCCTTTTTGGCCAAAAATTGCTTCATAAACTTTAATGGACCAAAATACATTTTACCGATTTAATTTACCCATACCGATTGAGTTTTTTTGACAAAATTATCATTAAATTGGTATAGAATTATCCAACAATTACTTTTAGTTTAAAATCATTATTTCGATCCAAAATATATTTTAGTAAGATTTACTAATTTTTCTTGAATTAACACTGCTTCTTCCTGCGGTTCAAATTGGCTTTTATCGAGTAAAATATTAATATTAAAATCTAATTATCCAAGAAAAATTATTTTGATCTTAATAAACTCTATAATATATTCTATTGGGCTTAATTCATTGAGAGTTTCATATTTTGACTATAATTTTTCATATTTAAAAAAATACCCTTGACCTAAGGTTAATTTATAATTCTTAAAATTTTTGAGTCATTAGGTGTAATTTTTCCTAAAATTCATAATTCTTTCTTCAATCTCACCTATGTCCACCTCCTTTCTTTTTCCTTTTCTTTTCTTTTTCTTTTTCAAGGGTAAAATCATCATTTTCTTCTTTTTCCTTCTAATCGAGATAATTGATCTTTTTGCCCTATTTCATACAAAACGGTATATACCTACTTTTGTAAATTCCTTATATATTTTAAAATATTGAACCTTGAACATCTAGAAAAAATTCCAAAATATTACAGTTGACAAGCCCAAATGAGAATGGGACAATATGACAAATGACCAAAAATGTATGGACTGCACATTAAGTCCTTATATAGCCAAAAAAATACAGCCTATCAATCATAATTAATTCAACAATTCCAATACTCAATCAAGAACCAAGTTACTAATTAATCACCTACAATATTAATCCAGGAAAAATTCATAATTGAGGCAAGGAATTCCAAGATGTAATTGGTAAAAAATTTAACATATTGTTGCTTTACTAAATTACTCCCTCCGTTACGCTATATAGTGCACTGTTCTGAGAAATTCATGTTTCAAAATATAGTGCATTACGCGGATTACATTATGTTTTTTTATTATCTTTCCAGTATTACCCCTGATAAATAAGCTTATATATTATACGGTTATCAATGCATTAAATGAAAAATCTTTAATAGTTTGGTCAAATCATAAATGAATGAAGGAGAATTTCTCCAAAAACTTCACTTTTCACAATTATTAATGACTCATGGGAATTCGGAAAAAAGAATGAAGGAGAGAATAGATGCAATTTATTAATATTGGAAGTATTATTAAATAAGGGTAATTTGGGAAAAAATGGAAAAAAAATTCAGTTACTAATCATTGTCTTGGTACGTGTGTGGTAGTTAAAAGTGCACTATAAACTGGAACAGAGGGAGTAGTAACTATACAAAATTCTCAATTCAAAGCCTTAATTGGTCACAATTCAATCAATATACTTCATCAACAATTGACCAATCCATATATCAATCTCAATCCAACATATTCAATAACCTATCCTAAATTAGCCTAAGACAAGTATAAAAAGATTAAGAAAATGAAGAAAAATAATTATCCAAAGCCCATGTGTTCTTGAAGTCCATAGTTCTTGCATAATGCTCTCCAAGTTGTGCTAAATCACTACCACCAACTTACTTCTCCATAACAACAAAAATCTCCACCATTATATGTAAGCAACCCACAGCCTAAAATGTCAAGTGAAGGAGTAGACGGCAGGGCGAAATATGAAGAACAAAGTGTAAGGAAGGATGAAAAAGTGATGAAAATGGTAGAAAAACCAAAGAGGAAGGGAGCTTGAAGCTGAACCCATGGGGAATGGCATTGAAAGTGTGAATGAGAGAGTGAAAAGAGAGGAGGCCGAAATGTTCTAGACAAGGAAGCTTAAACTAAAAATTCACAAGTGAGATTGAAGAAGGAATGATGGGAAAGTGAAGGAAAGTGAAAGGGAGTTGCTGGAGAAATAGAAGGAAACGAAAGGAATGGAGGATGGGATGAGAAAAACGAAGATGAAGATGAAGGAGAGAGGAGGATGATTTTCTTTCAATAGCTGGAGGTGTGAGTGTCAACTACGCCTTTTGGGAAGAGAAGGGCTTAAAGAAAAGAGAGGAAATTAGGGTTTTTTGGTGACATGGCAAGTGTATGGTGATGTTGCACAATGTGGACAAATGAAAAAGGAAGAAAGTTGTGAGTAAGATTAATGAGAGTGGAGTGGATTAATGAGGATGAGGTGGAAGCCCATGTAGCAAGGATTTAATGAGGTGGATTCTAGGTGGAAAAACTAGGGCTTACGTGGACCAATGGGCGAAGAGAGAAATGATGATGTGGACAAGTGCAACGCTATCACGCCACATCACCATCCATGAAAAGTCAAACTTACCCTCCTCTTTGTAATGGCAAAAGTGCCCTCCAAATGGTCTCCAAACCTACAAAAATGTGAAATCCAAAAAGATTATGTAGCAAAAATAATTAACAATGTAATTAGGCTACATTAATGTTAATTAATGAAAATAAATAATTTAAGCTCTAGTTAAAACTAATAGAGGCATGAAAATTAAGCACAAATTGAGGGAATAATTGGGCTAAATTATTGGAAAAGGAAGAAATTAAGAATCCTAAGAAAATAATTTTTATGCATGATTGACCATTTTGCCACAGTGTCAATCAACTTAATCATTTTTCTAGTTAAATCCTTAATCAATTTCAACCAATATCAACACATTAATTATATTAAATTAAGTGCCGAATAACCATATAAGGTGATTTAATCCAAAATTATTTATGAAAAATCTAAGTAGGTCTCTACGCAGGTATTCTAGGAAAGTAGAAAAGGATAGAATTAGTACTAAAAAATGGGTTCAACATAAATTAAAAACTAATGATATGGGGTGGTTGGAATGGTTAAATGAATGAAAGAATGGATGCTCCCTGAAAGAAATTAACAACGATTATTGCTAAAATCACCTAATTAAGCATTCGATAAGGCTCGATTAGGCATAGAAATGTATTAAACAACATGAACATATTCACAAAGAATGTATTAAACAACATAGGAAGAATTAAGCCCTAAAATATCTAGGAGCATCTAATTAATACAAAATAAGCATATTCACAAAGAATTAGTTTCAAAATCCATCAAATCTAAAATTCAGCTAAAATCATGAAAATTGTCTAATAAATCGAAAATTAACTATTAAGACCACTAAGTATTGAAGATAAAAATAGTGAAAATGTAGGAGTTATCAAGAAGCAATTGAAGGTGTAGGAATAGCTATTGAAAAAGAATTAGTAGCCACTGAAGGAGGACTAACAAGAATTCTACCAGACATGATGATCTTTAATATCAACAAAAAGGAAAATTTTAGTATAGTACTCCAACATATTTTACAAAAGACATCAAATATGTCTAGCTTCTTTATTCATCATACTTTTTAAAGTTTGATGTGTCATACCTTCTTCATTTGTCTAGCTTCAATTTTTGACTTTGCCTTTGCATGTACCAAGGTATGTTCTTGATATATAAAAAATAAAAAAAATATTACATATAATTGTCAATAAGAAATTAGGGCAATATCTTACTTGTTTATTTCTCTTGATTTTAATTGGAGCTCTTTGACAACTCATTTTATTGTGTCCTAAGCCTCTACAGTTAGTGCACTTAACAGTTGATAGTCTTCATCTTGCATTTCATGGTGCATCATCATCTTTTTCCAAAAAAAATACAAAATACATAAAACATTAAAAAAAAAAGGAAAATTAGATTTTGATATAAAAAAAATCAAAATATTTGGTTTTTGGTATGAGGTTTGGAAAAACTTTTATCATGACTTGGAAATTTTTTATCCTTACTTGAAAATATTCTATTTTCACTTGATACTAAAAGATTATATCTTGACTTGAAAATTTTCTATCCTGATTTGGAATAATTCTATCATGACCCAAAACAAGGTGAACTTTAGTCTCATTTTTCAAATATTTTTATTTTTTAGTCTTTTTTTCCCAATTCTCCAAAAAAAAATAGTAACAAAGAAACACAAATACACAAGAACAAATATGAATGATGCATAAGATTAAACTAATGGTGCTCTAATCAAGATCAAGAAAAGACAATTTTGATGCTCAAATCCCCAACAATGATGCCAAAAACTTGTTCGCCACCTAGCATACCGCAAGGGCATAGGTCATGACAAGTAATATAGCAATAAGTAAAGAATCATTCCCATGAGAGTTTGTTTCCAAAATCCAGTTAAGTATTAATTATTACATTTTCGCTTAATGTGAGCAACACAAATAACCAAAGGGCAAAAGCACAAATAAACTAAATGCACTTAGGTTAGATGTTAATAGTGATTCAAGACAAAGGAGACAATGTAGCATTATTTTTAACTGAATCACTTCATAGTGGTAATTACCTCTTCCTTCTTTGTCTCTTCATGCAATTATATGAGAGTCTAGAATTCAATTATACTTTTAAGCATCTCTCAATGTTAAAGAATCTTTCTAATTAATTTAATCCATAATCTCTTACCAAATTAGATAATTAGTTTCATTAATAACAAACCTAAAGTGAATTTGTGAGGCATGTAAGTATATCTCAATCCTATAAGCAAATTGTTTCATCCATCATTGTGAATTTCACAATTTCATGACATCTATTGCATGGTATACTCCAATCTCCTTATCTTTAGTTTGATTAAAGAACCCCATATACCCCTATTTGTTGGCCAAGCAATCAAGAACTCAATAAAACCACGAAGAAATATACATACATAGCATGAATCACAAATAAGAAGAGGAAACAACCACTAATCCATGTTTAACTATAAATAATCCTAGGAGAATAGAAACTTAATAAGCCACACATAGCTTGATTTACATCCAAATTAATTAATACAAAACACTAAAACATCAAACTAAAGCAACTAAATCAGAAAAGAGAGGAGAGAGTAAGAAAAACTTAGGAATGGAGCATCAAATCTTCAACACAAGCTTTCCCAAGTCTTCCTCCAAGCTTCTCTAGCCTCCATGAGCCTCCAACTAATCTAGAATGACAACAAAGGTCAAAGGAAACAAATTTATATCACAAACCCTAAAAATTTCATGCTAAATGAAACTTTGTGTTTTGCTATACAAAGTGGGCACTGCAGCTAGCAAGTTGGGCACTACTGCTAGTTGCTATTCTATTCTAATTTTTTGAAGCCTTTTGCATCCTAGTCGTGGCTAGTCCTGTTTCTTCAAAAAATGAGCACTTCTTCGTGCTTCAATTAGTTGAGTATTGACCTTAATGCTTGCTTCCCCTTTTCCAATGCTTCTTTAGCTCTTACACAAGGTTTGAATGGCTTGATTTCTCCACTAAAAAATCTCTACAAGAAAGCAAAATAACAAAAGCTACCAAATAACAAAAAAATAAGGCTACAAATGCACAATATGATTGAAATGCACATTTTTTATCTTGATTATCTAATATATACTAATATGCACCAAAAGCAAGCATAAAACAAGGAAAATGTGTTGAAATGACATGAATTTATAAAGGTTAACATAAGATCACATAGGTGTAAAGATACTCCAATTGTAATTTTCTCCATACACAACATTGAAACTCAAAACTTTGCTGAAAGGAATCTAAACATTTTTCCACAACCATGGTACTAGTAATCTTTAGAGTCCCCAAACCTAGGTCAAAGCAACGTTGAAGCTAAAATCTAGGTTTTGGCAAAAGAAATAAAAAGTTGCTTATGCTTTTTAAAGCCAAAATCTAAGCTTTGGAGCAGCCTACTGTTATCCCAAATACACGAGATATAATTTCTATATTCTATGAGAATGAATTATGTGTTTCTTACTTAAGCTCCCATTGGTTGTAGGCCTTTCCTTAGCTAAGATCATGTAATTGTTAGTTTCCATTTGGCATGCTTTTGTCATAGCCTTTTCATTAAAAAAAAAAAGATAAAATTTCTATAGGAATCCATTTGGGAAAAATAACTCATAAATGTCAACGATGTTAGTTCAATTGGCAAGGATGTGATTCAGACCTCAAAAGATGGTTCGAAGCTTGTTGATGTTATGGTGGTCTCATTGGTGAGTAATCTATAAGTGCTTTTATAAGTGTTCTTTGAACCTAAGGCTTGCCATCAACTCACCTAAACATTTGTCTTTCTAAAAATGACTTATAAATAGTTTGATGATATGATTTATTTAGCTTGTACTGAGCTATAAATTTTATTATTTTATGACATAATATTTGAATTTTTTTAATTTTGAAATTAGTGGATCTCACTAGATGATTTTATTATAAGACAGATCACTCATTATCTTACAAGAATAAGACTTGTACAAAAAAATATATATCTAAATTTCAACCATATGCTAGTACAAAAAATACTTTTAACATCTACATTTTAGATTGGCTAAAAAAAAAAGCAATATAGAAAATATGACCAGTAGCATTTTTATAAATAAAATATTCTCAATGAAATATATATTTTAGAAAATTGATGCAAATTAAATGTAGATTGATTGCATAATCATCTAGTAATTAATTGATTAGTAATGAATTAAATGTAGATTTAAGGAATTCAAACTCAAATTACCAATAAAGAAGAATAAATACCACAGAGTACTTGATTCAACTGGCAGTGGGATTATACCACTTTAACCAAATGTCTCAAGTTCGAGCCTTGCGAATGCAGCTATATTAAATACTTAATGATAGAGCTTGCTACTTGAAAGAGTCTTACCCGGCTTGATCTAGATTAGTCTGGATCCTAATAAATCCTTCAGTTAAAGTAGGGTACATCCAAAATACCGGATGTACACGCAGAAGAAAAAGAAGAATAAATAAAAATTTACATTAAAAATCATAAATGATGTATTAATATATGATTCACAAGCAATCAATGAGAACCTTATATTGTAATTATTTTTATTGCCTTATATTTATAAAACATGAAAAAGTAATTGATTTTCAAAAGCAATTAAACTATCATAATCAATGTTGGTATAAAATGGAAACCAATAATGGAAGAAGATCCTTAAATTTAAAAAAATTGAAAAATCATTAAATACATTATCTTAAAATATAATTTATTTGGCTTTCTAATTATGAAAACAATTAAAAATAATTGAATTAAAGAAAAATTTGAATATTCATCAATCATACATTAAATTAAATATCTTATATTAAAGGTCATATTAACCACATTTAATTCAAACATATCAACTTATAGTTTGGCAGCATAGGCCCAATTTTTTTTCTTCTTATCATGCTAATGTGGCAACACATAATTTCGACATGTCATCCCTAAGACCTTTGCTTTAGTATATATCACTAGTATCATACTCATGCAATGCATGAATTATTCAAGTTATTGTAAAGGAAAATATATATATGTGTGATTTTAATGCAAAATATTTTGTCAATATTAATTAGTAATGCACATATGTGATGTATGGATCATTTTTGGCATCACTACTAGAGAAATTAAATTCTAAATAAATGTTAGAAAAATCATAGTTTGATCATTTAATCTATTGTAAATAACCTTATAAATATATTAAGTGTATGGTGCCTAACAAAAATTTTGGTAGTATTAGTTAATAGAAATTTGTCTAATTTATTTGAGATGTAGCAACATAGAGTTCACCATGAGTGAAAACTGTTCTGAGCAAATATAGTCCAACGTTATATACGCATTGCTTGTGGCTCTTATTGATTGTCATAACAAATAATAATATTATATGAAATTACCTTGTACATAATGTGAATAACAGCATTTGAATCAAATGCTGTAATTGAAATCATAGGAATTGATAGTTTCTCTCCAACAAAAGTTCCTAATATAACCTATATTATCTTGAAATTGCATGAAAAATACCACTCTAGGTATCGAGATATGTGAATATGGCATGTGATGCATGAAAAGATAGAAAATGAAGTAAGATGGTAATTCTACCTACTCAGTCCTCAAATGAAATTAATTTTCTATACAGTCCTTAGAAAAAATTTTGCTTGATCTTTAATTAGAAATAATTTTTCATAAAGTTCTTAGCAAGAATTATTTCTAGAATTAAGCCGAAAAATGTACAATATACATTTTTAATTGAAGCTCCTGTTGAGTTGAGTGCAATGATATAAGTATTGTATAGTCGAAAAGTCGAAATTGAAAGATAAATTAGTTTGAAAGAATGATATGACAAGTAAAAAAGAATTATTTAAAGTTTAGTTCCTAGAAAAAATTATGAGAAAGTACCTAAAAGAATAAGTATTTGTGTTTTTATTCAGTTCAAGGGCAAAATGTCATTTCCCAGGTCAGGAAAAAAATGTGAAAATTACATTTTAACCTTAAGGAAAAAGAATTGCAATTTAATCTTTAAAAGAAAAGAATTAGTTGCATTTAAGTCCTTGGGAAAAATTAAAAGAAATGGCACGAAAGAATTAAATATTATAGTTTTATCTGGGTCAAGGCAATTTCATAATTTTTAAAAATTACTGTCAAAATGGAGCATGCGACAACAAAAATCCAATGCAACATAACATGGGGTTAACTGATTAAAAATAAATAAATAGTTAGTGTCAAATGTCCAAAAATGTATGTGAGCCCCTTAAATGGCAAAAGGAGAATATATCAGTATGCGGGCACCAGACAGATATTATATGGGACAAGATAATTAAGAGGACACATATACAAATTAAAAATAATCATGTATTCCATAAGTGATTAAATATCACAAAAAGTAATTTTATTGGTCATGATAAAAAATATCTTGTACAGGGTATATCTGGATCAGAAAAATATACATTATCTTAACACAAACTCCCTGGATCAGAAAAATATACATTATCTTAACACAAACTCCCTCCTTATTGGTGTTAAATTTCAGCACATTAGGCACATGATTTTTGGTCAAGACAACTTCCTCAAAATGGCAAGTTTTTTGGTCATAAAAGTAACTATGGTTGAGCTAACTTGGGTTAGATTAAGATAAACCATGATTAGTCACTAATCTTATGTTGATTAACCTCTCTCTCTCTCCTCTCATTTAGATGTGTTTCAGCAGCTACAACTAGTGAGAGAGGACTCCAAAATTTACTGAGAGAGAGAGAGAGAGAGAGAAAAATAGGAAAGGAAATGGAAGCAAAGATTTGAAAGCTTTTATATTCAAGTTCCAAGGGTAAGTTCCATGCCTCCTAGCTTGTGTAATTGAGAAGTTTAAAGTTGTTTCATGAAGTATTCCTCTTCCTCTCACTCTCTTTGATTTTCTTCCAAACCTAAGCCATGGAAAAGATGGGTTTTCATGCACCAAACTTGGGAGAAACACTAAAAAAGTTACTTAAAGCAAGATTTTGGAATTGGTTTGATGTATTTCAAAATAAATTATTTTTCCTCCTTTTCCTAATGTTTTCTGCTAGAACATGGCATTATATTGGAGAGGAAATCTCATGATTTTAACCCCAAAAATAGATTCGTCGGATTCAAATTAGTTAAGTACAGGCATTGGTTCAAAGAGAAACCAAAAGGAAATCAATATGGAAATTTAGGGCTTTTACGCACACATTGTGATATGGCTTCATGAACTAGTAGCTTATGACCCTAAATTATGATGTATTAGGATTCAAGAAAATGGTGAAAGGCTAAGGAGAGGGTGCACAAAGTGTGGAAGAAAAAGGAAAAACAAGTGGAAGCATAAGGTAGCAACTTTACTTTTTCTTGCATTATGTATCTTACATAAATTTTATGAACTTGATGACTTGCCATGTTTTTATTTTGATGATTTGTGATATTTAGCTAAGTTGAATAATGAGGTTTTTGACCTTTGGATGTCCCTTTTATAAAATAAAACTCTACCAAAATTTTTATTAAAGTATATGACTTGTTATGTTAAAGTGATTGATGATTATTTTCATGAAGCTTTTATGACGAATGTGATGATATATGTATGCATAAATGGGTAGTTGCTACTAAGATTCTTTAAATTTCATTCTTCCAAATTACTAACATGCCTAGGGACAAGATGTGATAGTGATGCAAGGGAGATCAAGAGCAAGGAGAAGAATTGAGAAGATTATCGATCATTGAGCTATATCTCTATAATTTTATGTAATTTGTAAAAAATTGTGAATGGATGTATGAAGCTTCCATAATTTATTATCATGTATCTTTGAGTTTCTCGTGATGTTATGTATCAATTTGGAACAATGGATGGTGACATAAAAATGTTATGAGGCCTATCTTGCCAAGTTTTGAATGGAAAGGTTTAATTTGAATATTTTGATAGAACGTAGGTACAATTTACATGAAACAAAACAATTAGTTTAAGTGATTTATAAGCTCTAAAAGTAGATGAAATGTTTCCATAGAGTTAAAGAACATCTAAATTGGATAAGTACACAATTTATGGTGAGTTTTAGAAGTTGAGGTTCATAACTAAACAGTGGTGTGAATACTGGGATTTTCACTGTAAGTGTCATTTAATTTAAAACATAATATAAAATTGTAAGTTCCAAAAATTTAGTGGTTTGCATGTGTGTAAAGCCCTATGACTTAGGTTTAAGATGCGACTTGTTTGGAAATGATTTGAGCTATATAATAAAGAATACATAAGTTTTTCTAAACTATCATAATTAAAGTTAAGTTATGATCTTAATGGTTTAAGTTAGTACAATATCATTTACAAGTTGAATAAATGTATAAGAAAAATATAACTAAAAAGTAGATATATAAGACTTTCAGATGACATAAAATACGTATGATCTAGCTCATGATAGAAGGAGATATAAATTTTTAAAATTAAGGTGAAAATCTGGGGAAGATATAAAATGACAAAATAAATAGTAATTTTTGTGCTAAATACTGTAGTAATTGACACAATTAAAGTCCTGTTTGATTTTTTTCATGTAGAAAATATTTTATACTATTTTTAAAGATTTGAATCACCTCTATACGATTTTTCTAGATTTAGTTGTAAATTTTCAAACTTGACTAGGGAAAAGGGACTTACTAAATGAACAATAACATAGAAAATTGTGTTTTTCTGTTTTAGTCTTTTAGGTGATTCAAGCTTATAAAATGGTATAAATGAACTCTAATAAGGACTAATCATGAGAATTGTGATCTAAAACTAAGGTAGTACATAACATATGCTTCAATCACATGTTATATGGTTTGCATGAGGATTTGGTGGTCATAATCTTCATCACTATCAGTCTATAGTTGATCAATAGGAGATTCACTTTTATCCTAGTCATCAATATCTTCAATATAAGTGATGTTATCCTGCATTGGATGAAAATTTTTACAATACAATAAAATAAAATGGGTTCAAAATAAATAGAACATTTTACCTTTGAAAATCAAGAATTAACATATTGCATTGAGTTGTGCTATGGGTGCCATATTGATGTTACTTTTCTAGTAAATAATTATGCCCCCCACCCCCAAAAAAAAATCATTTTGTATGTTTACTTTCCACATATGGCCTTTGACTTCCAAAATGTAATCCAATAACAAGAACTACTATTGTCCTCATACCTTATTGATAAACCACTCATATTGGGTTGAAATATATCCAAAATGTGCGTCATGCATATATAGGGTTCAATTATGTTAGGCTAATGGAAAGGAAGAAAATTATGGAAAAAGGAATCCAATAGCAAGAACCTTGCTCAGCAATGGATGTTTAAAATCGAACACTCATACCTTTGTATTTCTCAAACTTTTACAACTTGATCTTTTCAATTTAAAAAGAATAAAGGGATCAAATAGGTTTAAGAGAGAGCGCCTACAGAACTTACCTTGCTTGTCCATGTTGCTTTTACTTTCACCGTGGCTCTTATTGTCACCATGTTCAATCCATTGCAAGTTTCATCTCTTTAGCTTTGTGCGATCGAGACTTGGATGAATTAGGGGTTTAGAATATTGAAGGGTAAATTAGTAAATAAGATTTATTTTAATAAAATTTTAAATTTATTTTAGAATCCTTTAAGAATATTCTAACAAAGTCAATGGTTTGGACTGATATATATGTTTTCAAAATAACGGGAGGTAATATAGAAGGGTAGTTAGAGAATTTTACTCAATTTATAAATATAAATGATATAATATATGAATTATTCAAATTAATTTTGCTACTTTTTTTTTTACAATACTACTAACTAATCCGAATTGAAATTGGATTGAGTCCCAAATAAAAGGATGCCCTTCGAACATGACTCTTTTCTATCTACAAAAGTCAAGCATGAACCCTTATTTTATGCATGAACTTTTTTCATTTTCTTCATAGATATATATTATTTGCCCCTATCCCTATACTTGGTTAATAGGGTTTATTGTAATACTCTCCGAAAATATAATGAACTATTTGCACATTTCTTGATTATTGATATCCACAAATTCCTTAACTTTCTTAAAATATGAAACAATTTTTAAACTTGCAAAATATTATAGTCAATCATATATTATTAATCGTGGCTTATTTATACTTAATAATAGGAAGCATTATCGGTCTATTTATATATATATATATATATATACTTGGTCAAAATAGTGATAATCTATCTATTATCTATTATATATTATATATTATAAAGTATCTATTATTTATAGTTAAAAGCATATGACATGCAATGATTCCAAACATCTACCTCATCAAGCTAGTTATTACAAAGTCTGGTTCCACATCATTAGGGAAGATCAATCAAATTTGATATGATATCAAAAATTCGCATTTATATTATCTTAGTGTCTAATGATTTAAAATTAATATTGGATGATTTAAAAAAACTTTTTTTAATTGATTATGATATATTTCCATTCAAAAATTGATATAAGATGATTTTAAATTTGTTTTTTTAATTGATTATGGTATAATATGTTTCAATTATCACAAACTTTAATTGTTTCAACATATATCAATTAAATCTTTGGATATTTAATTGAAGAATACGTATGGTTTGGATTTGTTATAGATTCATTTATATACACAACAATGATAAAAGTTAGACAAAAGTATGATATGTTGCGATTTCAAGTATTCACATTATTAATCAAGGTCAATCAAATTTGATATCATAGTATAAAAAAGTTGCATTTTTATTATCTTAATTTATGCCTCATGATTTAAATTTGATATTAATTGGATTATTTAAAATTTATTTTTTAATTGATTATGATATGTTTCCATTCTAAAATTGATATAGGATGATTTTAAATCTACTTTTTAATTAATTATGATATGATATGTTTTAATTCTCAGGAACTTTAATCGTTTCAACATATATCAATCAAATCTTTGGATATTTAATTGAAGAATGCATATGGGTTGGATTTATTATAGATTCATTTATATATAAAATAACGATAAAAGTTATACTATTTTATTTGCTCCATGGTATAAGTATATTTATTTCATTAAATTATGTTCAAAAAAAGTGAATTTAGTGTTGCAATATGATTTTTTTTTAAAATTTTTACAGGGAACAATTTGTGTAACTATGCTACAATCCTCAATGTTGATTGTGGTTGGATCAGATAATTCATGCAAGAAGGGCATGAAGAAAGCTGAACCAAATGGATCATTTTTTTTTTGTGAGGAATATAATATGATTGTGAGATTAGTTGTCCAATGGTGAGATGTCTAAATTTCCTATTCTTCTCTTTATACCAAAATTAACTTTGTTTACTAATATACATTGATGGTTATTAAATTGGTTGTCCTAAGACGATATTTTTGTTATCACGTTTCTAAAAAACATTAATGAACAACAACAATAACATGAGTTTTATCACATTAAATATGGTCAATTACATGAATCATACGATACTAATGAGCTCTATTAAATACATTTCTTCAAATAAATCATTTATCAAGAAGTCACACCATATAACTTCTCTTAGTATTATTCTTAGTCTTCTTTTACACCTTTTAATAGGGCTTTAAACCATTTGATCAACTCTCTTTACTGGCTCTTCTTGTCATCTTCTTTATACATACTCAAACTATCTTAAAAGATTTTTCATCATTTTCTCCTCGATAAGTGATACTATAATCTTCCCTCACATATAATCATTTATTCTTTTATCCATTTTTATATGACTATATATCAATCTTAACATTCTCATCTCTGCTACTCCTATATTATACTCTTATTGTCCTTTCACAACCCAACATTCACTACCATGTAGCATTTCTAGCCATATAATAGTTTGATAAAATTTCTCTTTAAGTTTTGTAGGTATCTTACGGTTACAAATAACTCATGAAATTTTTCTCCACTTTAACCATATAGCTTGTATTTTATACATAACATCCCCATCAATTTCTCTATCACTCTGTAAAATCAACCCCAAATATTTAAACTTTGACACTTTTAAAATGGTTTACTCTCCAATTTTTTCCTCTAAATCATTTCTAAAGTCGTGTAAAAAAAAATTAACGGAGTGCAATAAGTATGACATGTGATTTTTAAAGATTATGAATAATTTCTTTCATTTTTCCTTCATTCAGATTCCAAGTAAAGCTTTAATCAATCCCTATTGAATTTAATGTTAAGATTCTAAACAAGGCTTTAATCATTTTTCTTTCATTTTTATTGAATTGTTAATTCAAATACTTTTTTTTTCAAGCAAGTTAATTATTATATCCTATTCATACTCATTATATTTATGTTTATATAATTTCATTAGATATACCTAGAGCTCATTATACATTGCACGGGTTACAAATTCTAGAATATTTATATATTCAATGAATATAAAAACGAATTATTCATTTGTTGATTCATTAGATAAAACGATAGATGCATGTCTATTTAATTATTAACATATGTACATGAACCGTTTTTTAAATTTATCATTGAATCAACGTATATTAAAGACGTATTTTATTTTATAATTATTAAATATATACATTAACTCTATCATTAGATGAATCAACAAGAAGGGCGCAAAAAAGGAATCAACAAAAGTTTTTAAATTGATAAATATAAATAATATAGTATACGAATTATTCAAATTATTTTTACTGCTTTTTTTTTGGTATCAAACTATCTTGTGCACGATATTAACAACTAATTTGGATTCAAACTCTATTGAGTCATGAATAAAAGGAAGCTCTCCAAACATGGCTTCTTTTTTTTCTTTTTTTTTTTAATCTACAACACTCTAGTTGGGTGGTGACATTATTTAAGGCATACTGAATTTCTAAGTGAATCAATAGTTAATAAGGGATTGATGAATAGCGTGAAAGAATAAAAAAGAATAGAAACAAAATATTTGCTTAATCATTCTAAATAAATTAAATATATCTAAATTAAATTTTGTTTTTCTATTTTATTTATCCTCTTTGATCCAACATACTCTAAATATCAAATATATATCATATATAACAATACAAAGCTATCAAACTTAATAAAGAAAGAAGCTCATAGAAAATCTCTCCTTTGTATTATATACTAAAAGTCGGTTGCAAAAGAATGGTAATAAAATCTCTTCGTATAAAACACGAAATATTGCACATTTATTGAAAATTATTGTGGCTGATCATTTCATTTCTCTATTGTGTGGTTGTGTCCTATATAAATTGTGTTGTCCCTCTTTCGCTTTGAATAAGCAACACTGGAAAAGCATATACATCACATGATGGCACTGAAGAAGTCTCAAGCCTGCTTCATATTGCTCTTGGTCCTCACTGTCTTCTCCATTCCATCAACAGGTATGTAGATGTGTGTCGTATAATACAATATACAGATTAAATTAAATTTTTAACAAAAATTGTTAAAATTATATAATTTTTATTTTTAAAATTTTCACAGTTTCATTTTAAAAACTAGGAGAAATCTCTCTCTTTCTCTCTCTCACTCACACGCACACACAATCTTCTCTGAGTTTTATTAAGATTGGTATGGTTTTTCTTTTTGGAAGAAAGATTTTTATATATTTTAAAAATAAAAGAGAGATATATTTAATTTCAATAAACTAAAAAGTATGCATAATTTTTTAACTATATACTAAGTTCTCATTTGATCTCTTAACTATTATTTTTAGTCATTTAACCTAGAAAATATAGTAAAATTTTTCTTTTTTGACACTGTTAATTTATTTAGCCAAAAATAATAACATCAAGTTCAATTAATTTATTTATAACAATTTTAACTATCTCATCATACTAACAAAACGAATCAAAAATAATGTGCATTTTTCTTTTCCACTTCAGACTTTTCATAAATTTATGTAAAATTCATATAAACCCAGAGAAAAATTATGTAATTTAGTGTGAGCAATCATGGTTGTAATTTTAAGATTTAGTTGATGTATAAGATGGAAAGTAAGAAGATTTCAAATGTGGAAATGACAGGACAGGAGAATGTGGACGAATGCAAAGATGACGACGATTGTTTTCCAAATCGACGATGTTACTATACGTGTCTTCCCGGTACTAATACATGTTACTTTGATCCCTCCACTCATTCATATCGTTGTCGCTGTTGTTATGAAAACGCTCCTCCACCACCAACGACATAGTCATATGTTCTCTCTTTCCCCTACTCTTTCGTGTTTCACAATAAATAGATAGGACATTTCGTCATTTGGGAACCACTTGCGTTAGGTGGTTTTCCAATTTGGTGTTTGTCTGAAAAAATGTATTTCATGATTTAATAATCTTCCTCTCTTTGAAGACTTTGGGTTCATATCCTAATCCTCTATTTCTCTTGAATAAAAACTATGGTTATCTTATCATTGTTTGTACTCTTCACCTTTTTTATTTTTATTTTTTTCATATTCCTATTTAACAATTTTGAAAGATGGTAAAACTAATTTATATTGGGTAAATGTTGGAAACAATATATGAAAACAACGGATGTCTAGAAATGTATAATAACACATTATCCTTAAGGTGTTATTCGCCCCCACTAGGTTTGCTACTGAAATCTGACGAATCACTCCTAAGAATTATTCTAAGCATCAAAGATATCTGACAGTAATTTCAGATACCTTTAAATACAGAACGAAATAGAGAGATTGTAAATACAAGGAGAGAATGTCGACTGATTCTTTTAGTCTCTAGACTGATCCTTATATAATAGTGGAAAAGAAAACGTTGTTGATAAACCAGTCTGTTTCTAAACGTTGTAATTGAAATGTTTAAAATATCAAATAACATGTTATTTCAAAATGTCGTTTTTAGAACGTTGTCATTTAAAATTCCGTTTCTTAAAAATAATTAATAAAATATATTAATCTCAAATTTATAACAGACCAGATCTCCACTGTTAAATCAATCCAATGATCATGACACGCCAAGTGCTAAGTACTTTAAATATTAAATAAGTAATATTTAAATCTACTTAGCCTTTTATGATTCCATAATTATTTTAACATGCTTTATCTTCTCTTTCTTATATAAACTTCATAAGCCTTATTCTCATCCAATGTGGGACTTAAGTTTTCAAACTATTTCTAACAATCCCCCACTTAGTTTGAAAAACTAAATGTTCTCTATAACTCATAAGAATATGCATAATAGCAAGTGTCTCTTAACTTGAACTTGTTAATAGTGTAAGTGCCTCAAAGTATTAACAAGTCGATAGTTACTTGATTGCATTGAACCATAACTTCAGTGTTAATATCAGAAATACCACACACATATTCTTATATTGATTTTGTTCTGCATAAACTTCTTGCACTTTTATGGCATTGAACCATAACTTCAGTGTTAATATCAGAAATACCACACACATATTCTTATATTGATTTTGTTCTGCATAAACTTCTTGCACTTTTATGGCCATGTGCTCATTCTAGGCTTTTCATGAACATTTTAAGAATTACCCCTGAATTCTTGTTAGAAGCGGCACCACTTCTTATATTCATATAGGTGGATTTTCATTAAGCCTTAATTGCTCAAGCTTCCTTGAATCCACTAAGAGTTTAACTCACCCTGAACACTTAAGTTCTTCTTATATGCACTAGTCACATAATGATTAAATGTCTACTCTAGTGCCC
Organism: Adenanthera pavonina; assembly: GCA_026686845.1. Classification (NCBI taxonomy): domain Eukaryota; kingdom Viridiplantae; phylum Streptophyta; class Magnoliopsida; order Fabales; family Fabaceae; genus Adenanthera; species Adenanthera pavonina. The sequence continues at coordinate 40,766,388 of JAIVEN010000001.1, read as the reverse complement.
AGTCACTTATCAATAAATTATTATTACCCATTTAACCTTTAAACCAGATTTGGTCTAGTTAAAGATTGGGTTTCCATTACTGGTGACTGATGTTTATGGAGTTCAATCACATTCCTCTTGATGTTTTGTTAACCAATTCTTTATTGAGTCCTTTTGTAAAAGGATCAGCCAAGTTTTCACTTGTTTTTACATATTGAATTATAATTACTCTGTCAAAAATTAATTAGCTCACATATTCATGCCTTAGGCTTATATGTCTAGATTTACCATCAATTTTGTTAAATGCCCTAGACATTGTAGCCTCACTGTCACAATGTAAAGAGATGGCTAGCATCAGCTATGGTCACAGCTTTATTTCCAATAATAAATTCCTCAACCACTCTCCCTCTTTACATGCAGATGCTAAGGCAATAAATTCTGATTCCATCGTAAAATAACTTATGCAAGTCTGTTTCTTTGATGCCCAGGAGATTGCTCCTCCTGACAGGGTAAATATCCACCCTGAAGTTGACTTATATCACTTGCACCAATTATCTAACTATCATCCGTGTAACCTTCCAAAACTGCTGGAAATTTATTGTAAAGTAGTTCTAGATTAATTGTTTTCTTTAGATATCCTAGAACTCTTGTAATCCCTTTCTAGTGTTCTGTTCCTGGATTACTAATATATCTCAGAAGTTTGCATACTTCAAATGTTATATCAGGTCTAGTACAATGCATTGAATACATCAAACTCCCAATAGCACTAGCATATTCTAGTTGAGCCACTAATCTATTATTATTTTCTATTAAATTATGTGATGAATCAAAGGGGGGGTTTGCCTCTTTTATATTTAAATGTTGAAACTTGTTCAAAATTTTACTAACATAGTGAGATTGATTTAGAGAAAAATCTTCACTATGCCTCTTAACTTTGATTCTTAAAATAGTATCCACCTCTCTAAGATCTTTCATCTTAAATGTGAGGATAAAAACTTTTTAGTCTCATTTATTGCAATCATACTAGTTCTAAAGATAAGCATGTCATCTACATATAAACAAATAATAACTCCAAACTCACCAGTGAACTTTAGATAAACATACTTATCTAAATTATTATGTTTAAAACCATGAGACAACACAACATAATCAAACTTTTCATGCCATTGGTTAAGAGCCTATTTTAAATCATACAAAGATCTAGTTAATTTGCAAACTTTCTTTTCATTTCCAGGAAGTACAAAACCTTCTGGTTGTTCCATATGAATTTCTTTTTCTAATTCATCATTTAAAAATGTTGTTTTAACATCCATTTGATGCACAAACAAATTATTAATAGATGCTAAAGTAAATAAAACTCTAATAGAAGTAATTCTAGCAACTGGTGCATATGTATCAAAATAATCAATTCCTTCTTTTTGTTTAAAACCTTTAGCAACCAACATAGCTTTAAATGTTTGAATAGAGCCATTAGTATATTATTTCGGTCTAAAAACCCATTTACAACCAATAGGTTTTGACCCTTCAGGCAAATCAACTAATTCCCAAGTTTCATTAGACAGCAATGAATCCATTTCATCATTTATAGCTTCTTTCCAGAAACTTGAGTCTCTAGACATCAATGCTTCCGTATATATTTTAGTCTCTTTATTGAGTCTTAACACTGATTCTCTATCACTTTCAACTAAGAAGACTATTGCTTGAGAATTAATAAAATCAGAACCTAAATATTTTCCTTTCCTTGCTCTCTGACTTCCTCTAGGTTCAAATTCAAAATGAGATTCTACTAATTCATTTCTTACAAATGTAGACTCTTCATGATCTTTATTTTGAAACAAATCGATTTGTGCTAGATCAGAAACAAATTTTTCTTCAAAAAATTCAACATCTCGTGATTCTACAATTACATTAGAATCAATATCTAAGAGTCTATAGACTTTTGAATTTTCTACATATCCTACAAATATACTTTTCAAAGCTTTTGGTCATAATTTAGTTCTTTTATGTTCTGGAACTTTGTAAAATGCAAGATATTTTCAAACTCTTAAATAATTTAAATTCGGTTTTCTACCTTTTCACAACTCATAAGGAGTGTATTTTATTGATTTTGAAATAACTCTATTAAGAATATGGTTAGCAGTTAACAAAGCCTCACCCCACAAATTCGTGAGAGTTTTCACACTCATAATCAATGCATTTACCATCTCTACTAAAGTTCTATTTTTCCTTTCTTCTAAACCATTTTGTTGAGATGTATAAGGAACACTCATTTGGTGAATAATATCATTATTTTTGCAAAATTGTGAAAAATCTATAGAAAAATATTCTCCTCCTTTGTCACTTCTTAAAATCTTTATCTTCTTTTCTTTTTAGTTTTCTATGACATTCTTAAAGTTTAGAAACATCTCAAGAGCTTGATCTTTTGTTTTCATCAAATAAACATAAGTACACCTTGAAAAATCATCTATAAAAGTTATAAAATATTTGTTTCCTCCTCTTGTTAAAATATCATTTAACTCATAGATATCAGAATGAATAAGTTTTAAAATTTCTGAACTTCTTTGAATGGAAGGAAAATGTTTTTTTTTTATTGTTTTAGCTTGTACACAAATTTCATATTTGTTATTTTTATTATTTTCATAGGAGATTAATCCATTTTTAGACATATGTGCTATTGTTCTATAATTAACATGTCATAATCTACCATGCCATAAAGTAAAAGATTGATCAAGCATATAAACAGAAACTGAATTATTCTTATTAATGCTTAATTTGAACATTCCATCAGAAACATAATCCTTGCCCACAAATACCCCATTCTTAGAGATAATAATCTTATTAGCCTCTAAGACAGCTTTCAGCCCCTTTCCAGACAAAACACTTGCAGACACAAGATTCTTTCTAATTTTTGGAAGATGAAGTACAGTCTACAGAATCATCTTCTTTCCAAAAGTAAACTGTAACTCAACACTGCCTCTTCCAAGTACATTTGCTGTGCTTCCATTGCCCACAATCACATGCTGCTCTTATTGAGCAATTTCATAATTCTTGAACAGATTCCTGTCATGACATACATGAACTATTGCTCCAGAATCATACCACCAGTAAAAAGACTTTATAGCAGCAGCCATATTTAATTATGAAATTGTACCAATGTGCATATCAGAAACCATGTCAATAATTTCATCACATTCTGTGTCCACCATGTTTGTACTATTGGTAGTTTTGTTCCTTGGCTTTTTCTAATATTTGCAATCCTTTTTAAGATGTCCTTTCTTTCCACAAACAAAACAAAATTTTTGAGTCTTGAATTGTTTTCTAGAACTGAAACAGTGGGCTCTGGGTTCTTCCTCTTGTTGTTGTTATTTCCAGGAAAATTCTAATTTTTATGACCTGCAGTAGCCACATAATTAACTTTGGTTTCAGATTCTAAATGCTTCTTTTATAAGACATGAGTTTCTTGTTCAATCCTTAAATGTTTCAGAATCTGATCCAAAGTAAAACTTTTTGTGGTGTGCAGCAACTTTTTCCTGAATTCATGCCAGGTATGAGGTAATTTTGCAATAATGGCACCTACTTACACTGACTCTGGAATGTCCACCTTAATATCTTTCATTTAGAAACTATAATCTGTAAATCATGAACTTGATCTAAAATGTTAACAGCATCTTGCAATTTGTAATCAAAATACTGCATAATCAGAAACTTATCTGTTCCTTGCTTTCTGTGCTATATTTTACCTCCAATGCATCCCAGATCTCTTTTGGTAATGAGAAGGATGAGTAGAGATCATACAATCGGTTTGATAGTGTGTTCAGAATATGGCCACAACACAACACTTCATCTTCTGCCATCTTCTTGCGCCTAGCCTTAACTTCTTCACTTTCATCATCACTTGGTTCAACAAGAGGCTCCAGAGCAGGATCAAGTAGATATGAAATTTTCATGGCAGTCAGCAAAAACATCATTTTGTCCTTCCACCTATTGAAATTCATTCCATCAAAACAATCCAACTTGATATAGTCCTAGTTCATGACGTTGAATGCTAATTCCTGGGTGGTCTCCATTATCAATCAAAATAATAATAACAACTTAAGATTGTTAGAAACAATATATGAAAACAACCGATACCCAGAGATGTATGATAACACACTATCCTTAAGGTGTTACTTGCCCCCACTAGGTTTATTGCAGGAATTCAACGAATCACCCCTAAGAGTTATTCTAAGCACCAAAGATATCTGACAGTAACTTCAGATACCTTTAAACACAAAACGAAACAAAGAGATTGTAAGCAATAGGAGAGAATGTTAAGTGATTCTTTTAGTTTCTGGTCTGATCCTTATATAATAGTAGAAAAAAAACGTTGTTGATAAACCAGTCTGTTTCTAAACGTTATAATTGAAATGTTTAGAATATCAAATAACGTGTTGTTTCAGAATGTCATTTCATAATGTTGTCATTTAAAATTCCATTTCTGAAAAATAATTAATAAAATATATTAATCTTAAATTTATGTCAAACCAGATTTCCACTGTTAGATCAATCTAACGATCACGACACGTCAAGTGCTAAGTGCTTTAAATATTAAATAAATAATATTTAAATCTACTTAACATTTATCTTTCCATAATTATTTTAACATGCTTTGTCTTCTCTCTCTTATATACACTTCATAAACCTTATTCTCATCCAATGTGGGATTTAAGTTTTTCATACTATCTCTAACATATGTTTCTTCTGGCATTTTAGTTGAAAATTTTATATTTCAAAATTTCTTCCAATTCAAGTGTGGTCTGAGAATCAGATGGTTCAAATATTAATATTATTAGGCTATGTTTGGTTTGGAGTTTGTCTTGGTCAACCAAAGCAATATGAGAGAGTTTTTGTGTTGAAAACTACAAAATCCAATTTATAACATGAACCACAGTTAGTGATGTAAAACTTCAGAAGGACAAGTACACTAACATAACTTCAATGCAATGTATTGTGGTAAAAAAACATTACAATGTCCTAGTTTTAATATTGGAGGGACGTTGCAAATGACAAATTGCTCAGAAAAAGATGTGGTTCACAAAGAACACTGCAATTTTACTATGGTTAATATTTTTATCTTCATGTGGGCTCAACAAATGACATGCACACAAATTAAACATGCCAAAATGAGCGCTTCTTCTTAACAACAACTTGAGAATGTGCCTACTACCTTAGCTTCTTATCTTCCAACTCTACTTATTTGGCTATATGCTTAATGACTTCCTCATATGCTAAACAATAAAATTTGCTAATCAATGGTTAATGATATACCTCAACTTTGTAATTTGGTTCCTAAACTTTTATACTAGTAATAAGTTAGTCGTAAACTTTCATAACATTAGTAATTTCATTATTATGGATAAATGAAAAAATGGCATCTAACAATGATTGATGTGGCTAATGAAGGTAGCACGTGAAGGATAAATTAGTATTGATCGGGCTAAACGAGCTACTAAAATGCAACTTTAGAGAACATGTGACTAATTAGTTATATAATAGTCCAATCATAGAGCCATGTATGCCCTTCAACATTGCATTTCTTTGTAGCTCATTTAATATAGTGAGGGACAATTTTATCCCTTCATTAGCCACGTCACCTTAGGCCTATGCAAGTGGTTTGATGGCTTAGTTGGCTCAATATTGCCTGAGAACTTCGAGGTGGACTAGCGTCCTAACCCGGGCTAACATATATATGTTTTTTATATGATTACCATTAAGACCTAATCTTCTAATGCTATTTAAAATTTTAAATTGATTTTTTAAATTTAATATTATATAAAAAATAATGCATAATTATTAAATATTCATAATTTTATAAATTGTTAATTTTAACCCTAACATTATTTTCCAAACAAAATATACGTTAGATGAAGATAATATTTTTTATTAATAAATGAACTAATTTTTTAATTTTTAATGTTTTTATTATTTTTAAGGGTCTGGTCAAAAACTCATTCCAATCCTAAGACCACCCAGCCACCCAACCTAACATAAGTGTTTGTAGGGTCAAGTATCAGGTAGAGGTCAAATCCACCTCAACCTATACATAGCGCTATCGGCTATTGTTCGACGCCGTCTTGTTATGTATCTTAAGGATTAAGTGCCTGTCTGATTCTCCTTTTACAAAAAGAAACCATCATTTTTAACCATGATTTTTTAAAAAATGTGTTTGGCCAAATACAAACTAAACACAAACTGATTTTTTAAAAAATAAAAAGGGGGTTAAACTGTGGTTTTGGAAAATGAGGAGAAAATTTACTTTTTCTTTAACAAAACATGGGTTTTGGGAAAGGAGAAACAAATTTACTTTATATTATACATCTAAAAGTACTTTTAACCCTTATCATTCAAACAGATTTTTTGTCAAACTTACTTTTGCAAAAAGAACATCCAAACATAACAACTTATAACAAACTTACTTTATCTAAACTTCAATTTTACAAACTTTATTTATCTTAACTTAATTTTACAAAACGGAGAATCAAACAGTCCTAAATTACTTACAATATGAAAGTTTAGAAAGCGTGGGAGAATTGTATAAATTTTACTCCCTGCATATGCAGAAAAAATTTTCTTTTTAACATTATAAAAATATTATTGTTTTATTTGATATTGATTTAATTATATATTTAAAATTAATTTTGTAAGCCCATAATATTTAGATTTTTTTTAAATTTATGGGATTGGGCAAAACCATCTAAATTTACATTAATTAAAATCATTGTAACTTTTATATAATATTTACTTCGAATATAAATTTGTGATGTATAATTTTTTTTACATTGAACATATATGGGGATTGTTATTTTGAACAATTTTTTTAATTGTATAGAGTTCTAAAATAATATTGGATTTTGTTTGTATTGAACTGTGTAAAAAAAACGTGAATTTAATTTTCATATTAGAATTATAATTATAATTAATAATTAGGCATTTATATAAACAGAGGTCAAATATTGATGTTTAATTTTGAGACAAAATGATTAATTTTTTCTAATAAAAAATTCAAATTCAAAGTGCATAGTTTATGGATAAAAAATAAAAAATGAAAATCGCACCCGGCTCGTCACACTCTTGTTTACATACTTAACGCAGGCTTCTCTGGTTATTGTCTCGTCAAAATTTCTGAAATCGTCGCCTTGGAAGCTATTCGTATTCTCAAGCAAACCATGAGTCAAATTACGTGTCAGAGAATTGAATCTACTCCCCATCGCCTCTACGACTTTGCCAAAATGGCTCTCATCAAGATTTTCGCTCACCCCTACGCCACGGTATTGGCCATCAATCTCTCTCTCTCTCTGTGTTTTTTTTTTTTTTAATTCATCTTCCTCACTTGTTTGTAACTTTGTATACGCGTGCAAGAATTCTTCCATTCATGTATCTTAGTTTGGATTTTGGTTCCTGAAGGTCTGTGACTTGTATTGTGGAGGAGGGGCAGATGCAGATAAGTGGGACGAAGCTCAAATCGGTCACTATATTGGAATTGGTATCGAATTGTGGCATTTCATGGCCATTTTTTTCCTGGGTTTTCTATCTTCTTTTGGCTGTGGACTGTGGTTGTTTCCAAGTTTTGGTATATTAACAGTGGATTGTTGCCATAGATGCGGCATCGTCTGGGATAAGCCAGATGCGAGAAGCGTGGGAGAGCCAGAGAAAAGCTTACACTACGGAGTTCTTTGAGATTGATCCCTGCATTGTGAGATTTTCTTATTGTGTCTCGAAATTTCATCTCTACATTTCCCATAAATTTGGCTTGTATTGAGTCTTGATTTTAAATGCCTTATTTATCCTTCGATCACTTTTTTGGTTCCTCTAATTTTTCCTGTGATTTTGTTATTCTTCATAATAGTGTCGTAAGAATATGTGATTTTGCCTTTGGTGTAAGAGCTCATCTACTGTTTTGGGTCTCTGGGATCTTGTATAGCCAAGAATTCATTTCAAGTCATTTTTCAGTGGCAATTGATCACAAGCAAGAGATAACTGATTTGTTTGAATACTGCATGCCTTGGGTGCTTGGAAGCATTGCCTCGTGCAGAAGATTTTGCCATTTTGGGGCCCACTATTGTATAACAAAATTATAATATACAAAGAAGACTACTTAATATTGCTCTGTCATTGAAATGTTAGAAAAAAAAATAGTAATATTTTCTTACATACTTTTGTAATATTTTCCTACATAATTTTCTTGTCTTTCCAATCTCAAAAATTGATGACAATGTTATAAATTGACTTTTGAGAAAAGGCTAGTCTGATAAGTGTCAGTTGATTTATTTTATTCTATCCCCGAGTTGGGGCAGGAAGGGGGGAATGTAGTTGTGATGCTGTTTAGTGAAACGGTTAATTTGTTCACAGTTGAGTGGCTGGAGTTGTGATTGCCTGATGTTAGTTGAAGAATAATATCACGTTTTTGGTGGTAAGTGTGGAAAATTTTGATGTTGATACTCTTAAGGCAGCAGTTATAGGTGTTTCATGTCCTTTTATTTCTCAGATGCAATATGTCCCGGTAAATTTGATGTGGGTCTAATGACATGAGGAAGCATGTGCCAGGCATTGAAATCAATTGCTTGAAGATAAGAAATCACTTCAGCAGAAGATACAGTGAGGGGACAATCAGTTGGGGAGAACCAAACTCGTTAACAAAGAAAAGTGAACGCTACAAATCAGAAAATAAAGAAAAGGCTTGTGGAATAATGAGAGAGGATAAGAGGCAGAGACTAAGTAAGAACGACTGGAATAGAGGTTTTAGAAGAGTAGAAAACTGGTTGATGAAGGGCTCAAGATGAATATATACCTTTATAGGATTGAATGGGCTGAGAGAATTTATATAGAATCAAACTCATGTTTGGGAATAAAGCTTTCTATGCCTATGTGTCATTGTATTTCTCCAGTTCTTCCCCTATTTTACTTCTTTTTTCTATCCATTAATATGCTTCTATCACTGTGGTTATAAAGTTTTCATTTCCTCAACAATTACAGAATTAGCATGAAGCTTTAGTTGGATCAACATTTAAACTAGCTGGAAATTTTTCTGTCGTTGTCTCCTTTTCCAATATTCTTATGGTAACAGATATGCATGAGAAGCCAAGGGAGGGTCTATTAGCCTTGAACTTTGACGTGAATTTAATTTTACCTTCATTTACCTCCCTTTAAAATGATAGAGGAAAAAAAAAAAGAAGAAATGTAAGTTAGTTATCTTATATGTCGTGAATATGGCACAAGAATACTCTGTAATGATGGAATGGACTTAGTGTATGATTTATTATAACATTAACACCTATATGTGACCACAAGAATGGATCGCGTTAGTAGTGCAAAAGAAAAAAAAAATTATGGGGAAGAGGAACTATATGTAATATTATTGTTAACTACTCCTTTCATTCATTGTTTTTTGACAGGAGAATATAGAAATGCATCTTCAGGAGAAGATCAATAAGGCTGATTTTGTCTGCTGTTTGCAGCATTTGCAGGTTTCCATTTACTTTCTAATAATTTTTTTGAAGTATCTTTTACTTATTCTTTTAAGGACCCTTCGAGCCACTTTTTACTTCTTTTGGGAGAAATCTTATCCACTTCCTTGTCATCACTCTTCTCTCACAAAATCTTCTTCAATTCAAAGTGAGAAAAAATGTTGAGGAGGCAGGTCTTAAGAAATATGTTTGCAAGCACCATAGTTGTATCTGGAACGTTGTATCATTGGTCTTTTAAGATTTGTTTTTCCTGAATAACTTATCTGCATGCAGTTGTGTTTTGAAAATGAGGAGAAAGCACGGAGACTTCTACACAACGTATCATCTTTGCTGAAACCAGGGGGTTATTTTTTTGGTATTACTCCTGACTCATCTACCATATGGTATGAGACATGTGATTGCCAAAGGCCCCTTCTTGGATTTAGTTGCATGCACCCATCTTATGGTTTATTAAAGTGTATTCTTTGTTTAGGAGGGCAGTTTCTGTGCTACGTCTATCATTTAATATGCTTGGTCAACCATGTGCTTGATTTCTATTATCATGACTTGGTGGATGATTTTTAATTCTCATGATTATGCCTTTTTTATTTTAAATTTTTACTTGCCATATATCTAGATTTCTTAATTTGTACTATCCTTAATTTTTATTTTTATTTTTGTTTTTGTTATGCTCAATTTGGGCTTTAAGACTTTAAGTAAATCTAGTCCTCTTTCCTGTTCGAGCATTGTCTTCATTTATGAACTTTTCTGTCTAGTTACAAAGCTCAAGGTTCGCTCCCATACCGTTCAGTTGAGCAGCAGTCCATGCATTTCATAAAGTGTGTATCTTATTTTCACAACTATAATGCAATTTCTTGAAAAAAAAAAAATGAAAATGAAAAGGACTGCATGGTGGTTTAAGATGAACCTACATGATTAATCCAGATTTAGACTTAATGATTTATTTTTATTTATACGTACTATTTTATGTATGGGTTTGACAATCATCGATTGTAACTGCATTGCTTTGGTCATCATTACTGTTTTTCAGATAATTGACATGAATTTTGTGAGAGATCATTATAAACAAATATACTGGATAATGTTAAAGCAGCAGTTCTTTCTTCCTATATATGACTATTTAGGGCTAAGTACCAAAAGAATGTTGAAGCTTATCACAACAAAAGCAGCAGCATGAAGCCAAACATTGTTCCCAACTGTATTCGGACAGAGAATTACATGATTACTTTTGAAGTTGAAGAGGAAAAGTATAATTATTTACTATTAATCAACTGCTTGCTGTTTATTCTTCTTTGGTTTAATTTATTGAAAAGTCATTCCATTTGAATCTGTGTATTATTACCAGGTTTCCGTTATTTGGAAAGAGATACCAGCTGAAATTCTCTAATGATGTCTCTGCTGAAACCCATTGCTTGGTTCACTTTCCAAGCCTCATCAGGTTGTTATCTTATTCCATAACCTAAGATTGACAATGACTGTGTCTTGTTACGTTGGTTAGTGTAATGTTTGTGCCACTTTCTGGTGCTACTGACCATTTACTGATTTCAAGTGTGAAAGCTTGGTTGTCATTTTCTTTAGGCTTTATTTGGATGAGGAGAAAATGGAGGGAGAGGAAAACTACGAGAGAAAATAAGGAGGAACCTAGATACACCCTTATTTAGATTCCCTCTTGTTTTCTCTCCTAGTTTTCCTCTTCCCCTATTTGCCCCCTCATTCAAACGGAGAGTTAGACTTTCTTTAAAGCTAGAGATATAAATAATAATAACCATAATGTTAAAGTTGACTTTGTGTTAGCTGGATTGGAAATTGAAGTCTTTGGAAGGGTAAATGTGATACGGATTTTTGATCTAATAACAAGCGGTGATGGGTCTTTATTGTTTGTTTATGAGCTTGTACTTGTTTGTTTCATATCTCTGATTTACTTTTAAGTTTTAATAACCTATCACTTCTGTTTGGTGCAACTCAGGTTGGCAAGAGAAGCAGGCCTCGAGTATGTGGAGATTCAAAACTTGACTGAGTTTTATGATGACAACAGGTACCACACTTCTTCATTTTGTTAGAAAATTGAGTTTTTAGATTTACATATTCAGAGGCTGAGCCTTTCGAATACTTCAATTTAATGTTCATTGGCAGCATTTTTGGAGTTGGCTAGGATGTTTATTCACTCTAATTTTTTGTGGATGCTGAAAGAGCACAATTTGCAGGCTTGCTAATGAATTCTGTTCCAAACCTGTTGGATCCTAGAGGGAGACTTCTTCCTCGATCATATGATGCGTTAGGTAATTCATTTATTCTTTTTTTAACATGTTATTTCCTTTCAGTTTCTAGGTCCGATCTCATGAAAGGGTTTCTAATTTTCACCCTATTCTCTAATGCAGGTCTCTACACCACATTTATATTTCAAAAGCCTGACCCAGATATTACGCCCCCGATATCAACTCCATTAATGCAAGATGCACCTTATAATCATGATGAGGTAAGCATGTCTAGTATTTACATTGGTGATATTTTGCTGCATCCCATGTTCTTATACAGATGAACTTTTAGACATTGTTTAACCCCTCCAGAAGCAACTGATAAAAGTTTATTTCATGTTTTCAGTTAGAAAATGCTTCTCAGGTCTAATAATTGCTTTGTAGAAATGCATCTTCCTCATGTCTTATGCTTGGCCTAATATTCTTCACACACACACACAGACAGAGAGTTTTGTGATTGGATTCAGAGTTCATCTAATGGGAGATGAACATGGTGCTCATCCTATATAGTCACATTCCAATTCCATGGTATGTTTGTGGCAGGGAACCAATTGGCGAGATGAGGAAATAAATGTACCAGTTGTGGTTATAGAGCCTCCACTTGGGTTGGGCAAGATAAGCGAACAAAAAGGCATTTTGGGTCCTGGACCTGCTGATTTACGATTCCCAGAGGCACTCTGATTGTCTGGGAGATGGTAAGAGATATATCCAATTTAGAAATGAAGAATCCTCCGAGTAGATTCCATGTGTAAAAAATAGGTGAAAATGGAACTAGTTATCAGTAGACATGTAGCATCTGAAACACCCTCTCAGTAGAACTACGTTTGATATGTTAACTATTTATTTTATGAATGGTTTGATATATCATTTTCTGTTGTATATCGGGTCTGTCTGAGGATCTTCCTGATGCTTTTTTTTTTTGGGGTGTGTGTGGTGGTGGTGGTGGGGAGGGGGGGGGGGTGGATGTTAAGTAACTATGCAGGAATTGCTTTACTTATGCATGCGAACATGACTTTCTGCAAATGTAAATATATATATATATAATATATTCAGAGAAGAAAAAAAGATATAAATTTACTACAATTATACTTTATTTTGTTATTTTATGTGTGTGTGTGTAAATGTGAAAATTTTAATTTGAAATGGACCATATGTCGCATCTTCTCATTTGTGAATTGAACTTTTCGTATTGATAATATTTGAAAAGTGACAAAAAAATGTTTATGCGAAGTTTATATTTCATCTTTATATAGTTATTATCTTTTTTATACATTTACTTTTGTAAATATAAATAGTTTGAACTATTTTCCCTCTAATAATAATTAAAATCATCTAAATATATGGGTCATCTATTTAAAACTTCGAATTGATATCACCAAGTATAAGTTGTCTTGCATTTTTCTTCTGTACTTATTGCGATCGCCAAGCTTAAGTTTCTTTTTCTCTCGTTAATGATAGACATGGTTGGTGGGTTTCGTATTGAAGACAGTTTTTATTTTTTATTTTTTAATAGAATACCGTAATTCTTTCTGACCACATTATAAGACATTTTATATTAATTACACGTATATTAAGAAAATCACTTTTTCAACTCAAATCAATGTAAAAAATAGTCATATTTCCTATTTTACCCTTATTAAATATTTCATTTTATTATCATTTGAGAGTTATAAATGAAGAGAGATAAAGTATTAAAGACATGGGTAAAATGGGAAAAAAATATCTAATGTCTTATATTTTGAACCAAAAACTTATCATATAATATGTCTTATAATATGGACCGGAAGGAGTATTTCTTAAAAAATAGTTTTTTCAATAATTATCATAAAAATTTTTAAAAAGACAAAAAATAAAGTATTATATTAAAGTTCTCAATTTCAAGTCATCAGGGTCTATTATTCAAAAGGATGAGTTAAATTTTTGTTTTGGCAAAGAACACACATTTATTGAACTAAAATTCACGCGCTGGATCTGGAAATAGTTATGGATTCAAACTTGAAGACATATTGGGAAAAAAAGAAGGCAAAAAGACATGTTCAGCTGAAGGGTTTTGGGATCAAAATTCCTGTGTTGGTCCCTCATTGATGAAACCTTTTGTTCAAAAGTTCCACTTTCATTTAATATGCTTTGTCAGTACCCCACTTTTCCCTTCTTTTTAGATAAAGCATTCACGTAAATCTTCTCTTTCATAAAGCAAGTTCACAATTTTTGAAAAGTTAAAAGTAAAAATTAAAATTAAAATTGAATAAAAGTACATCAAAATTATTTAGCACTCGCCTACTTTTTATTTGAGAAAGAATTAGGCCTGCATTTATTTGTTTGTTTCCAATAGTTTGAGCTAAAAAATGATTGTTAGTTACGAACACAAAAAAAAAAAAAAGAGGGACAAGTAGTCAAGTCTTCGTTAGTTTAGTGGATAAGATTTATAGTCCTGCCCAAAAAAAAGATAAGATTAATAGTCAATCAAGTCTTCGTCTTTTGGGAAGGCTTTTTGCGAAACTTTTTTGTTCAAGACAATGTGCTTTTTTTTTTCATTGTTCCATTCCATCAATTAATTTGTTGTAATAGTTTTCAAAGTAAATTAGATTATTTATATTCATATGTTAAAAATATTATACAAAAAAATAATTATGTGAGAATATAAATCTTATATTTATTTTTTTTACTTTTCCTAGATATAATTTTTACATAACCAAAAGTTTAGATAAATTGCATATACAAGAATTCACTAGAATTAGAGTATGCCTCATAGCTAAAAAAGTGTTTATAAAGTGGTATTTACATATTGTCCATTAATAAGATATTAACATCAACAATGAAATTTTATTCCATACTTATATGGATGTAAATTTCACATTTATCAACTAAATCAATCTTTATTGGTTTCTTAAAATATATTATATGCATTTCTCTTTATGAAGGTAATGAATTAAAATCATTTTCAATATCCCAAATATTGCGGAAAAGAACAAAGAAAGGCCCTTAGGACGCTATGAAAAATCTTACCGTAATGACCCATTGACACTGATGGTCAATTTCATTCCAATATATTGCCTCCAATTTATAAAAATTATTTTTTAAGATTTTTTTTTTGCACAGATTAAGAAAATTATTAAATAATTTAAAATATTATAAATTTTAATAATATTTTATCAAAATGTCCTTAATTTAAATGCTCTCTTAAAATGATACATTTGATATTAATAAAATGTAAGAAAGTAAAATAAATAATTAATATTTTATTAAAATTCTAAAATGATAAATATTGTGAAAAATTTCAAAAATCCTAAGAAACAATTTTTATGAACTGAAAGGACTAAATATAATAAACGTGACATTGATATTTTATTTTTAATAATAAAACCAATCTAATGGATTTGGATTCATTTTGATTGTTTATTGACATAATAGGAGAGATATAATCATAACACCATGACTAAACAAAATTATAATTTAAATCAAAATATTAATATTATTTATAGTTTAATAATTGTATAAAATATAAGATTGTTGTACCCTAAAAGAATAAAAATAGTATGACACGCTTAGTTTCATGGTAAAAAAATTATATCGAAAGACTATTTTTAAATGAAGATCCAATGCAATTTGAATTTACATTGATCGATAATACTAAATATTATGTGGTTTAAATAAATCATACCTAATTAGTCAAAACTAATGAAGCATTGTCACTATACAGCCCCAAAGTAATAATAAGAAATAATCATAATAAAAAAAATTGAAGCATACGGAATCTTTTATTTTCTTAAACAATAAGCGTGTGGTACTAATGACTAGGAAGCACCCCAATCAAGTTTCTCAAGTTAATTCTTAAGTCCCAAATTAAAAATCCCTTCAATTGAATGATGAAATTGAAAGCTACTCACCCAAGAGACGGGACATCCTCTAATTATTAATTAAGCATGTTTTAAGAATACTTAATTAGTGGGGAACTATTTGTTTTGTATAGTTTGTACTCCCTCCGGTCTCTATTACAAGATGTTATTTAGAAAACTTGTCTGGTCCAAAATATAAGATGTTAAGTAATAAATTTAATTTTAATCCCAATTTTACCCCTATTAAATGCTTTCATTACAAGTCTCAATTAACTTCTCTCTCCTCCTATTTAATGTATTTTTATTCTCTCCTTAAGGATAAAATGGGAATGTCACAAATTTTTTTTATTAATTTTAGACTGTAACTAACTTTTCTTAATCCACGTGCGATAGTTAAAAACATCTTATAATAGGGAGCGAAGGGAGTATATTATTAATAATTTAATATAGAGCCTTTCTATCCCCATTGGGACAAGGAGAGGGACATTTTCGGGGTCCTCGTATAATGTGGAGGCTTTTGTCATTTTCAATGGACTGAAACTTTTCTTTGATGATAAGTATTTCGTAGTATTATTTTAATATTTAATTAAAGGTTTTAAATTTTTTAATAATCATGTGATATCTGAACACCGTATATTAGTTTTTAACTAATTCAGATTAAATTACAATTAGATATAATTTAAAAGAATTCTTTTGAAGATATTTTCTTAATTTATAGTCTTAAACACAACATTATGATTAAACAATCTAAATATTTTTACTAGGACATACGTATTAAAGGTTTCAATTTATTTTGTAACTTAATTTCAATTTCATCTCTCAAACATTTGCATTTCATTCCAATTTAATTTGATGCACAACAATGACACCTATATTATGTTGAAATCGATTATGATAGTTTTAATTAAATATGATTTGTTTCAGTTGACTTTTTTTTTCCAGTCATAGATTAAATAGAATTTTTTAATAAAATTAAGAAAATTATTACAGGGAGAAAAAATTAATAAGACATTTGAAAAAGTAAAATTTACTTTTTATATTACATACGAAAATATGAAAGGAATGAAATTCTTAGTTGAAAAGAAAGGCCCAAAAAATTGGATATATTAAAAAATTGAGACAGTAGGGGAAAGAGTTAAAAAAACAGTTTTGAGAAATACTATACATGACGAAATATAAAACACAGAAAAACCATATTTTATTTTAAAATAATATATATGATAATATATATGGTATATATGGTTACCTATTTTAATTTTAATATATTTTAATGAAAAATTCAATTGAAATAAAAATATATATTTTTATATCATTTTTATTTTAAAATATTTTTTATAAACACTGAGGGTATCACTGAGTTGACAATTAAAAATTAATTACTTCGAAACATAGAAATCATTTAAGTAAGTTTTACTTCTCATCACAAAATATTTTCGATGTACACGGCCAGTAATCGAATTCATTTTAAAATAAATTTTATTGAAGCGACAGCCAGTAATTGAATCCATTTTAAAATAAATTTTATTGAAGCGACACATGCCCATAGGTGTGTGGACTATGGTCACGAGGAGCGAAATAGAATCGGCATTCAATACTAATCATGCTCATCAAGATCTGGACTAGATCAAAACTGAATCATTTAAATTTAATTTAATTTTAATATTATATTTTTATTTTATTATATATAGAATATAAAATAAAAATAATTTTATAATTATCACTTTAAAACAATAATTCTATTATTAAAAAACTAAAATAAAAAATTTTAAATCAGAACCACAAATTAAACTAAATAATTCAAATTTTGTTTGGATGTTGAGCATGGATGCTTATCATGAATGAGCAACCAATGCAAAATAAGGGAAATGGGGGTTATATTGGTAAAAGCATCTATTTCCGCGTGGTTGCCATTAATGATCGTGACGGAACCTCCTTTTCTTTTGTGGTTCTTCATAGTAATTCTATTTCCACTATGACCCTCCTTTATATCTCTTTTTAACACCTTGATCCTAACTTAATCAATTTCATCATCACTATAAAATTTTAAATTTATGATTAAATTTTATAATGTATAGAAAACATGCTTAATTTTATAATTGTTTCATTCAACAAAAGATTTAGACATAGAGCATTTGAATTTATTTTATTAATATTTGATAAAATTTTCACACAACCACAAAACAATTTAGAACATAAATTTTTTTTTGAGTTTCATATTGAAGTTTTTTTTTATAAAATTTAGTGGTTAAAAAACAAAAAGCTTCAATGAATTTTCAATAAAATTAAATAGACAGATAAAATTTTATCAAATTAGCAGTAGCCAAAAATCCTATTTAAAGAAAATCTCTCCCATATGTATTTTCTGTATTCACATGATCTTGAAATCAAAACATTATACTTAACTGACATTAACTTCTCTCATTAGGATCAATATCCATTGATTGTCTAAAACTTTTTTAATACACACTGTTTTTTTTCCCAATTAATTCTTAAAACTTACCTTGAATTCATGCCATTCACATAGAAAAATTATTAACATTGTTAAATAATAAGTGATGTAAAAGAAATACACGTATAATATATACATGCATATTCTAGGAAAAGATATAAAATTATAAAATCATGAGATTTTTTTTTTGGACCAATTATAAAATTATAAAATCATGAGATAACTTGCATTGACTATAATTTTTTACTATTAAAATTAAAAGATTTCAACAACAAGACAACATTGCTTTAAGAATATCTGAATTATTTAAATATTAGTATATAGTAACAGAATGCCTAATATCATAGAAATACAATGATTTGGTGAATTTATAAATACTTAACAATAAATTTTTTTTAAAATTTCTAAAAATAGAGAAAATAGAAAAATCGTATCATATTAAATTAAAATCACAATCTTTCAAATGAAATAAGAAGGCGTGAGGCTCGTAGCGATTAATGGAAAAGATAAGGGGTTAAAATCTAAATCTAAATAACCCATAATTTCGGACATCCTTTATTTCACTCGTTCTCTCTTTCTTCCATTTTCTGCTTCTTTCCATGTGGCCAATTTCCTCACTGCAACTTCTTTGCTACTTCCTATCTCTTCCCGTGTCTCTCTCTCTCTCTCTGCCTCTGTTTCCCTCTTCCACTGAAGCTCTCTCCTAAGAAAGTGATCGGTAAGTTTCTCGGTCTATTATGCTTTCATTATTGTTCTTGCTATGTTTCTCTTTTGATCCAACTGGATTGCTTGTGTTTGCCTTACTATTGATGCAATCAAATAGACTGGTGGCTAAGATTTGAGTTTGAATTTTAAACTGATAAATTTTTTTCCCAGATGAGAGAACAAATTGGCGAGGTGGTGTAAACTGTAAAGTAGATTTTCACTAGCAAAGATGTGAAGTGGTTATTGTTGTTTTTTCTCTACAGAATAAGGTGTTGGAATCTGTGCTAAGTGATTTATTGGTGAGATTTGGGTGCTTTAATTTTTTCCCTTTTTAATCACGTTCAAATGGGTATGAAACCCTTTGCCCAGAAAAGTATATTTTTGTTCTTTGGTCGTTTTTGTTTGTGAATTTTCTATTTGGTGTATGAGGGAACAGGGAATAAGATATAAAATCTTCAGATTTAGATTGGGTGTAAGCCATACAAATTTATTAATTCCAGACTTCCAGTATATATTATTCAGCAATAGTTACTAGAAAAGAAAGCTATATTAATTTTTTTCCTTCTCAATTTAGTCTTTCTGTCTATCAAAAAGACTATCAAGGACAGACAGCAAAAGGGCTAAATGAGAGGAATATGGACATTGCTGTTTAGTTATACTGTAATATATATGTCTGGCTTTGCAGAGGTACCATAGCCAGCTGTTATTTTAGCATCCCAGATTAAGTTAAATTTCT
This sequence comes from Adenanthera pavonina, assembly GCA_026686845.1. Lineage (NCBI taxonomy): Eukaryota > Viridiplantae > Streptophyta > Magnoliopsida > Fabales > Fabaceae > Adenanthera > Adenanthera pavonina. The sequence continues at coordinate 40,746,925 of JAIVEN010000001.1, read as the reverse complement.
TTTTTTCATCCAGCCTTCAAAGAACGATATATTTATATTAAATTCAAAGTTAGATACCCACAAAAATTCAAGCCAAAATTAAGACTTTACTGAATAGTATAGCACCATTTAATTCAATCCTCAATAGAATAATTTATAAATATTTATTTAATTTGAAACCCCAAAATATCTCGTCTCAGCTTTATTAGTCCAGCTTTATTATGCTTCAATAAGAAAAATTTTGGCTTTCTATAATCTTGTGAAGGTAGAGCTATTTAATAGGTTCACAAACAAGGGCAGCAAAGATTAATTAGCCTATAAGAGGGAGAATATGATTGAGATTTCCCAGTTTTGAAGAGTATAGTTCTTGACAGTTGTAAGATGTTCTGGTCTGTGGAGCATATTATTGTTTTCTTTAATATTAAATTTTTTAGATGATCTCCTATTCTAAGCTTCTTGCCTTTTCTTTTCACTACGGTTTCAAACTGGTCTGGTAACTAGTGTAACTTTTATTTGTTGCGTTCTACAGAGCTATGATGGAAAACTGATCTTAGAAAGCATATTTCTTGTGCTTTCCAAAGGTAAAGAGATGGTTGCTGAGTCATGGTTTCGTAGTCTGTGGAAGACTCCACGGAAGCATGATGCTAACATTGAGAAGGCAGTGATTGGAGTATTAGCATTTGAAGTGGCAAGCTTGATGTCCAAGCTGGTTAACTTGTGGCAATGTTTGAGTGACAAGCAGGTTGCTAAGTTGAGAGAAGAGATTTCAAATTCAGTGGGCATAAAAAAGCTCATTTCAGATGATGACAATTTTATTGTACGGTTAATCAGTGCAGAGATGCTTGAGACCTTGTCACAGGTAGCTAAATCTGTGGCTAGGCTTGGGGATAAATGCAGTGATCCAAGTTTGAAAGGGTTTGGGAATGCCTTTGATGATTTTATCGCTTTAGGTGTTGATCCGTATGGGTGGCAATTCACGTGGAGGAAGATGGAAAAGAAAGTTAAGAAGATAGAAAAGTTTATATCAACTAATGCAAGTCTTTATCAAGAGATGGAAGTGCTTGCTGATTTTGAGCAAACTCTTAGAAGAATCAAGACTAATGGTGAGGCAGATGGTGTAAATTTACTTGACTTTCAGAAAAAGATTGCATGGAAAAGGCATGAGGTGAAGAGCCTACAGGATACTTCTCTGTGGAACAGGACTTATGATTACACTATACTTCTTTTAGCCAGATCCTTATTCACAATTTTTAGTAGGATCAACCATGTATTTGGAATTCAAGAGATAGTGGGTGCTGGTGAAATCAATGATTCAAGAGACTTGAATTCTGATTATATTTATCGTAGCCAATCTGTTTCTACGTTGTTGCAACCTTCAGTCCACCTGTCTGAGAATAGTCTCCCGAGATTTGCTTCAGGACCCCTTGGGGGTCCTACTACTAAATCAGGTCCAATAGCGAGAAAAAATAAAACCAGCATTTTTCATTCAGGTCCTCTTGGCGGCTCATCCACAAAATCGGGCCCGATTTCAGGAAATAATAAGAGTGTCAATTTTTATTCTGGTCCCCTAGGGAGGAATTTACAGAGATCTGCCCCAATTAATCAGAAAAATAAAAATGGCAAGATTTGGAAGTTTCCTGGCCACTCAACCATCACTGGTGGGAAGAAAACTCACACAAGAACCAGTCGACTAACTCAAGTAGGGCCCTTCAAAGGCTGTATGATGGCTGCAGACAGTTTCTCTGTCAACGAGTGCTACTCAAACCCCAATGATGTTCAACTGGGAACTCAGAATTCCCATGATGCTAATTCAAGCCTAGTGGGTCCTGGAAAAGCAGTTCATTATAATCAATCAGTCTTAAGTTCTAAGCGCAAGCTGTTAAATCCTCCACCAGAAACACTCGGTGCTGCTGCATTGGCACTGCACTATGCAAATGTTATCATTGTGATTGAGAAGTTAGCAGCTACTCCGCACTTGATTGGCCCTGATGCAAGAGAAGACCTGTACAATATGTTACCAACAAATGTGAAAACCGCCCTTAGGGACAAGCTAAAGCCATATGCCAAGACCATAACGTCATCAGTCTCTGATGCAGGTCTAGCAGAAGAATGGACTGAAGCTATGTCGAGAATATTGGAATGGTTGGCTCCACTTGCTCATAACATGATAAGATGGCAGTCTGAGAGAAGTTTTGAGCAGCAAAGCTTCATCTCTCGGACAAATGTGCTGCTAGTACAAACCCTTTACTTTGCAAATCAAGAAAAGACTGAAGCAACGATAACTGAGCTTCTTGTTGGTCTGAATTATGTCTGGAGATATGGTCAGGAACTAAACACAAAAGCCTTGGCAGAGTGTGCCAGTAGCAGAATGTATAATGAGTATCTTGATCTGAAAGGGTAAGCATGTTGTACTCAGCTCATAGCTGTTTCCAGCAAAGTTCCAGTTCAGTGAGGAAATATGTTGGACAAACGTCAACAATTTGGCTTCTTAAGTCTCAACACCTGCAGATCAAATGCACAAATACCGGGTGAAGTTGAGAGTAATATCCTCTGCTATAGAAATTTTATTATCAGAATGAATTCCTGGTGAGATAAGTTTTATGAACATTTATCATTCTTTTTCTTTGCTGAGAGGAGGTGATCTTTTGCTGGGTGTGTGGTATGTAATATCTAAGTTTTCAAGTAACTAGAAATTTCTAAGATATTTGGCTGAGATGTATTGAAAATTCCAATATACCATGTTAGTTATATTGTATCAAACTAGAGTGGATCTCATGTTTTTACGTGGAATCCGAGATCAATCATATTATTCATAACTTGTGAATAGCATGACTTCCTATACTTTTCATATTTTATATTGATAATGGAACATGGAAGTATTCAAAACTCTCTTTGCTTGAAGCTTAAGATATTTACATATCACCTTCTTTGTTTTTTCTGTGATGAGTTGCTGGTAAATGTTTAGGGTGGGTATATTTTATGAGCACCTACGTATTACTAAACTATATAGCTATCATGGTTACTTCTATATGATCACACTGCATGGCCAGGCATGAAAATTTTCACACGCTGTTTTTACTTTATAGTAAACATCATATTTAAAAAATTTCGCATTCAGTGTACTTCAGACATGTTTACTTCATCCCCCACATTAGATAACATGGCTGGGACACTTCGACGTGGCTAGACAATAGGGATGAAAAATTATTGTATATGCCAACTCTACTAATTGTTTGTAGACTAAACCGATAGTAAGTAACACCATCCACATGTCAATTAGGTATTTAGCAGGTTTCACTCCTTAAATCAAGGTGACTCGTGATTGTATCTCGTGGGCTCGGTATACGAAAATGGTAGACCTTCAGAATAACCAATATAGCAATATATTCAATGGAATCTACGGAATTAATTAATCATGAACAGTGTGAATTACCTGATGCAATGTACGGGATATACTTCTAGTTTCTAGAATATCTTTTAATCAGGATGTTTTATATTAAAAAAAAAGTGAATGTGTGTTGTATATTTAAGGAGAAATAGAATAAAAGAAAAAGTGGCAAAAAAAAAAGAATAAAAGAAGAAAAAAAGATGATGGGTATAAAAATGAAATAGGAACTTTACAGTCACTTTTTTTTTCCATCACTTTTTTTTTTACATAATTACATGAATATAAGGTTCAATTTTAATTTCTTGTTCTGTGGCAAAAAAAAAAAAATAAATAAATATCTTCTTGATTTGGAGACTACGTTTTTGTTTGATTTAGCATTTGTTAGAGCTCTGACAGCTTATTTGAAACTTTAAAAAAAAAAAGAAAAGAGTTTGTAATAAAAAGATACTATTTGGTTTTACATTTATCATTTTTCAAAATCACAATTCACCTCTAAATTCACTTTTGACTAAGAACAGTTTTACCTTATAGAGAAAAAATTCTGTTGAAGGTTTGTTAATAATATCTGTCTCTATCTTGCTCCTTTTTATTTTACTTTTTATTTAACATTCTGTTAAATATGTTATATTATTAATTTTTCTAATAATCTTCATTATTTATTTATCTTAGTATATTTAATTTAAATTGTGATGTCCTTTATTTAAAATATGAAGTTCAATTGAATTTTTTAAATTTCTATTTTAATACTAAAATCAAAAGTTTAAAAAATTATTAAGGTATTCTGATCATATATTAAATTATATTTAATAATTAATGAAATGAAATAATCAAGATAAAATGAAAAAAAGTGATAAAAGTCATACCCTTTCTACTAATTACACATCCAAAAGTGATTTTAATAAACAATATCCAAACAAAAATAATTCTCTCAAATTTATTTTTTAAAAAATATAAATAGAAATCACGATCAGCCAAATTCATTTTCATAATCATGTTTGCCTAACCATAATCCAAATTGGCACTACATGAGGTGTAGTGAGATCTGAGAAACAAGGAAAACGAGTGGCAAACCTTGGACCATTCAAGTGGGCCTCAGCACTTAATGTTTTTTCTCCATCTGTTTGGCCCAAAAAGGAAGTAAACTTCAAGGATTTTTATTTTCGTCTATTAAAATCGTAATCCTAATTAGTTAGGATAAATCCGGTTTGGATACTTCACTTGCTCAATATTTTCTTTTTGAAATTTTTTTTGCGGCTGAATGACCAACAACTTTTTTGTCGGCTGTTTTCTTGAACCGATTTTGCTTTCTCGAAAGTTCGAAGTTTTTGTTGTGATATTTGAGGCAAAAAGAAAGAGAACGTTCCGTGAAAAGTTTTTTTTCCCGCTGGTCCGTACTTCTTGACAAAGTCATATATCTCGATAACTAGAAGATAAGAAAAATATTGTGTTTTACCTAAAATTTACTCTCGCAAAAACCATGGATGATGTGTAAGGGCATGTTCGGTAACTGATTTTAAAGTAAATTTGTTTTTTATAAAATATTTTGAAAAATAGAAAAATAAAGGGGAAATGACACTTGAGGACCAAAACTTTTAATTAATTATATTTTAGTATTAAAAAATTTGAAAATACTAGAAAAGGACTGTGATTTCAAATTAATTAAAAATATAAATATAAAATGATCTAAGTATCCTTGTAAAAATGTTTTACACTCAATATATATTTTTTATTATTTTTTTTCATAAATTTAATATTGAAAATCTCTAATTTTACACTAAACACATTGTGGAATATGAGTGTAAAATTCAGGAAGTTTAGTATCAAATTTATGAAAAAGAGTAGTAAAAAATGGAAGTTGAGTATAAAATTCTGAGACTTATTCAGTGTAAAATTAGGGGGGTTTCAGTGTCAAATCGTGAAAAATAAGTAGTAAAACGTAGAAGATGAGTGTAAAATTCTGAAAATTTCTGAAAAATGAATGACTTTCTTTTGGCCTTGAGACAAGATAAATGGACAGATCTCATAGGTCTAAAAATTTTCAAATTTCCCACTCTTATTTTAAAATTTAAATTTCTCTCTCTTATTTTAAATTTCAAACTATGTGTTTTCCTATTTCAATTTTCTAATTTCTTTTCTATTCATTTCTCTAGTCACTCTGATTCTCTTCTTCCCCAATCTCTTTTTTCTCCTCTTCTTTCGTCATTCTTTCATTTGTCTTCTCCATTTTTTAATCTATTTTTTCTTTCCATTTTTATTCTGTTTCTTCTTCATTATCTTCATTTTTCTTTTGCAGATTCTCTCATAGAAGAGGCGTGCATGGGAAGAACAAAAAGAAGGGTGAAGCTTGGTAAGCAGAGAAAGAACTAAAAGGTGAAGAATGCAGGTGAAGCTAGGGGAGAATGCGGAGGTGCAAGGTAGTTGACGATGGTTGTTATTAGAGGATTTCCATCTTTGGGTTAGCACTTTAGTGGCTTGCAACCAACCATCTTTTTCTCTTCAATTTCTTCCTCGATTATTCTTCTTCGTTACTTTGCTTCCCCTATCCCTCTTATCTATCTCGATTTTTCTTCCTTCTTCTTCTCTTCAGTTCAATCTCCACGTATAGTCTTCTTTCTTGGATATTCTTCTTCTTCGTTATTTTTTTTATGTTTTCCTCTTTGATTTTTCCATGTATTTTTGTTTCATTTGCTATTTCTCATATATGTTATTTTTCCTCACAGTTCAAAGAGTCTACATGGTCTTCCACTATTATTATGGGGGGAAAGAATATTAAAGGGTAAACTTCTTCACAATCCCATATTGAATTTGAAATTTTATCTTGTATAAAAGGTGATAAAGAGTAATTAAGGGGTTCATTGGCCGAAATAAACTCCCTTGTAATATTTGTTTAACTATTTCTCAAGAATTGTTTTGAATATGTATAATGATAAGCATTGTAGTTGGACAAAGAACTAGAAAAATGTTCATTTTATTGGAACTAACTAAAGGATATTGGAAAATCTAGGGTTCTAAAATCCGCAATTAGTTGTTTTTGGGGTTAAACCGCTTTTTGGATTACAACAATCAAGAGAGCACCTTAACCCCTTTCTAAATTCTGACAGTGATTTTTTTTAAATATAAAATATAAGAAACTTGGAAATATTTATAACTAAATAGGTTAGTTTTGGTTTTGATTTAAGGCTATGATTAGTAGACTAAAGATCAACTTACTCTCTTTATTGCACTATTTTCTCTTACTTTTAAGGGAGGTTTTTAGTCTTTTACAAAAATATGCAAGATAAGTAAGTTTGTTTTTGATGATGGATTTACTTGTATTGATTTTAAGTTTACCTTAATGCAATTGATTTATGGTACATTGCTAACGTGAAATAATATTAAATAACTTCAAGTGCTATAATTTTTACAAGTCTTTTTTACTAAAAATTTTCCAATATCTGTTAGAGTTTGTGTGGGTGTGTATTAAAAAGAAAGCCCCACATTGCTCAAAACAAAGGAAGCCTTAGTGTATATATATTAAGATGAGTTCTAAAGCAAGTAAAAGGGTCAAGAGAAGGAGTAGGCTTGCACGCATAACAATGACCCAACATAGTTGAAAATCTTCGATTCTCCCCACTGTATTGGGCATTTTTATTGGAAAAATTTTTCAGAAAATATGTTAAAATAAGTTTACCAAGAAATCTTATCTTTGGTAGTTTTGAATTTGAGACCTTAAAATAGTAAGTTAAAACATTTATTATCAACTTTTATTTCTCATTACCCATTTTTTTCCCAACATTCAGAAATTGTTTTCCTTTGATCACCTGTAATTTCAATGTTAAAAAACCGAACGTAAAAACACTTATTATTAGCTTTGATTTCTCATCAACCATTTTTTCCCAACATTAAAAAATTGTTTTCCTTTGATCACCTTTAATTTCAACATTAAAAAATTGATTTCATTTATCATGATTAAGTCATCATTAATTGGTTTTATTGCTGCCCAACGTTTTTCTCTGTGTCCTCGGCCTATAAAAGGCAGAGCCTTTTGCATGTCAGTGTACACATAGCTCTTGGACATTTTTCGGAGCTCTCCTTCTCTTCCTCTCTTGAGTTATGCTTTTTTTGTGCTTCTGTTGTTCTGTTTCTATGTACATTTATGCAAGAAGGGTCCATTTAATCCTGCAGAGTTGCTGACCTGTGCGGGAATAACTCTTAAGGACAATGTCCTCAGGCATGACTCAGATCGATTTATATTAACGCGTTTGATTATTGCAGCCAATAATCATCAATAATCTTAAGAGTTATGGAGTCATATACTGTTGTTGTTGTTGGTACCGATGCTTTCAACGTTACTGCTAGTGGTTCAAGTGGTTATATTGGTGCTATTAGTACTAGTGGGGTTAATACTACTGCTTTCATTCCAGCTGCATTGCTTGTTGTTGCCCAAACCTTTCTGGATATATCAAAAATTGAAGTTTTTTATGGAAAAAATTTCAAGAGATGGCAATAGTGAATTTTCACTGTTCTAGATATGCATGGAGTGTTGAATCAAGTATTTTGATGATTCCAAATCAACTAACTAGAACTTGAAAAGAAGATATCAAAGGTGTACAAAAGATCTCAGGTGGAGAAATCTAAGAAAAACTAGCATAAGATTAGATATATGATTTCTTACTGTATTTAAAATGAGTAAAAGACTTTGAACTTGCAAAAGAATGTTTTAAAAATATGCTTTTACGATAATTCATGAAGTATTTGAAAAATACCCACTAACAGACGAATTTTGAAGTGTTAAAATTGATTTGTTACTTTAGAAATTCGAACTTTGATATCTGAAATTCGAACTTTAGAGTGAAAATATGTTAGTCAGGAAAGAGATCCCTCTGACAGATGAATATCATCTTTGAAAATTCGAATTTTGGGTAAAACACAAATTATGAAAAATTAAAAATTCGTTTGAAGATATGTTAAAGTTCATCTGAAAGTAAAGTTTAAAAAGAGTTCTAAGTTAGTCCTCTGACAGATGAACTTTGATTTTGAAAATTCGAACTTTGGAAATACAACTTGCAAGTCTATTATGATAATCTTTTAACATACGAATTTTATTATTCAGAAATTTAAACTTTGAATTAAGTTTGATAAGAGATCTCTCTGATAAACGAACTTTGGCATTTGAAAATTCGAATTTCGAAAAGAACTATTGTACCTTATTGAGTTGCCTACTGACAGATGAATTTTGTGCACCAAAATTTGAACTTCGAAGGCACTGTAGCAATATGGAACAACTGTTCACACTTACCAGAAGTACTTTAAACTTGAAAATTTGTATGTTCCAACATAGAAACATTTTCCAAAGATAAAAATTCGAACTTTGCTTTATAACAAATGAACTTCGAGGTTCAATGTTAAAGTCTTTAGTTTTCAGTCTCTGCGAAATTCATCTGTTGACACACCAAAATTCGAACTTTGAGTGTCAAACGCATTAAATGCGGTTGGTGAACGGATAGTTTTTCAGAGTAACCATTGGGTAACATCTCTAACGGCTAAATCTTGTCTCTAACATATAGTTAAGACATAAATCTATAAATAGAACTTCATTTGAAGATGTGGGTAATGATTTTACATTGTATATATAGAAACTCTTCTAAAGTCTTGAGTCAAAGTCTTCTGCTCTCACATATTTCATATCTTGTACTTCAACTTTCATATACACTCTAGATTAGAGAGTTCAATTACTGTAATCAATCTTATCTTCATCTGGAAGAAAGATTTTCTTGTGAGGGGATTTCACAAGGGATTTGAGAAACACTTAGCTAGAGTGCAAAGAGTGAAATTGTAAGCTCTTGGAATAGAGTATCAAGTTGTATTGAGGCATTGCAAGAAGCCCACGAATTTTTGCAAGATAGTGAAAAATCTCAAGTGGTAACTTGAGGACTGGGCGTAGGTCAAGATAAAAAAACTGAACTAGGATAAACATCTGTGTTTTCTCTTCCTTTATCCTGTTTTCACTTAGTTATCCTTTTATACTCTATTTTTACTGTCACTCTTGCTTTCACCACTCCCTTGACTTTTACAGAAAATTTTAATGTTCCTAATTCACTGCCCTCTTGGGAAGCCAGCATATCTAACAAGTGGTATCAGAACCTGGACTCCCAAAGAAATGATCTAACAATCCGGAAAAATTCAATGGCTAGTTTTGGAGAAAGCATTCTACCTGAGGGAAATAACACAAACAGACCATTTGGTTTCGGTGGAGAACACTATGGATACTGGGAGATGAGAATGCAAATCTATCTCCAGTCTATTGATCTGGACATTTGATTTGTCATCCAAAAGGGAGATTTTGTCCCAATGAAGCTGCAGGAAGATGGGAAATACAAGGAGAAGCCAGAAGACGAGTGGAATGAGGAAGATAAGAGAAGAGTCATGTTGAACTTTAAGAAAAAACACTGTCTGGTTAGTGCATTAAATCAGGGCAAATTCTACAGAGTATCACAATGTTCCACAGCCAAGGGTATGTGGAACACTATAGAAATCGCTCATGAAGAAACCACTAGAGTAAGGAAGAACAAATTGAACTCCTACATTGGTGAACATGAAAGCTTCAGAATGGTGGAAAGTGAAAGTATCAAAGAGCTACAAAGAGATTCACCCTCATTGTGAATCAACTAAAGAGTCTTGGCAAGGAGTACACTCAGCCAGAGAAAGTCAGAAAAATCCTTAGAGCTCTTCCTCTGGATTGGCAACTAAAAGTAACAACAATAGAGGAAGCCAGAAGAGAGTCAATGGCCTCTGTCACATCACTCTTCGGTAGCATTAAAGAGTATGAGGGAAAGATAAAAGTTCTTAAGGAAACATGTCAAGACAGGAAAAAGAAGGGTATTGCTTTAAAAGCTGCAAAAGAGAAAGAAGAAGAATCTGATGATGGCGATGAATTATTAGATGAAAAGGCTCTGGCTACGATGGTTAGAAAATTTGGAAGGTTTTATAACAAGAAAATAAATAAAAAAATTATTCAAGAAATGAGCAATTAGAGACAATAAAAAAGAAGGAAAAGAGCCTGTCACATGCTATGAATGCAAAAAGTAAGGACACATTAAATGAGATTGTCCACAATTCCTAAAGAAGCAAGAGAAAGAAAAGAAAGCTGCTGACAAGGGCAAGAAGAAGAGGGCATACATCTCATCAATTTGAGGCAACAACTTAGATGAAGAAGATGATAATGAAGATGAAATTGCCAATATCTGCTTGATGGATCTTGAATCTGAAGAAACTCCAATCTCATCCAACAGTGATCGTGAAGATGAGGTATATGCATCTGAACCTTCCTATTCTGAATTGCTTAGTGAATTTTATGATCTGTATGATGAGTTTATTAAGACTGCTAAAGAACTAAAATAGGCTAAGAAAAAGATTAGCAAGTTAGAATCTAAGTTCAACATTTTTGATACTACATCTCTGCATAGAGCTGAATCTGCTTGTTGTACACCATGTATTGAATTAAAGCAAACTAATGATTATCTGTTGAAAAACATGGCTAGACTTACTAAGGGCAAAGATATGTTGTTTGCTTTAATGGAAAGTTAAAGAATCACACAAGGAAAAGCTGGACTTGACTATGATCCTTGTGCAGTCAAAGAAAAGATTAAAAAGAAAAATCAAAATTTGTATATGAGACATTTTGTGCATGCTGATGGACATGAGAAGAAAAATCACACTTTAAAATGCATTGAATCCTATGTCCAACCAAAATATGTAAAACAAAAGTATTATCTGTATTGCTTTCTTTCTGCATCACAATCTAGCAGTCCCTTTACTACCTGTCACTTCTGTAACAAGAAGGGATACATTTCCAATTCATGTTTATTGAAGAAAAATAGACTTGACAGGAAGGTAGAATAGGTTCCCAAAGGTACATTTGTATCTAGGAAAAATGCCACTAACAGAAATAGATCTAAGCAAATTTGGGTACCTAAAAAGAAATTCTAAACCTTGTTTTGCATATTTGTCTTAAAGCAAGAAAAAGTAACAAATGGTATATGAACTGTTGAACCAAGTGTTTTGATGATTCCAAACCAACTTTCCAGAGCATAGAGAGAAGATATCAAAGGTGCATAAATGATCTCAAGTGGAGAAATTCAAGAAAAACCAGTACAAGAATAGATGTAGAATCTACAGCCATGTTTAAATTGAGTAAAAGACTTTGAATTGGCAAAAAGATGCTTTAAAGTTATGATTCTATGTTAATCCATGGAATGTTTGAAAAACACCCACTAACAGACGAAGTTTGAAACATTTATACTGATATACTGTTTTAAAAATTCAAACTTTGGGTTTGGAAATTCGAATTTCGTATTGAAAATGAACAAGTCTGAAAATAGCCTTATCTGACAGATGAACTTTGACTTAAGAAATTCGAATTTTGATGCTTGTCTGAAAATAGCTTTCTTTGACAGACGAATTTTGGCTTTTGAAAATTTGAATTTTAGACAAAATACAACTTATGAAAAATGAAAAATTCATCTAAGGATATGTCAAAGTTCATCTGAAAACTGAGTTTGGAAAGAACATCAAAATGGCTCACTGACAGACGAATTTTGAACATGAAAATTCAAATTTTAGAAACAAAGCTTGTAAGTCTGTTATAATGATATATTGATATACGAATGATAGTATTCAAAAACTTGAACTTTGTATTAAGTCTGAAAAGAAACCTCTCTAACAGACGAACTTTGCATTTTGAAAATTTGGATTTCGAATAGATGAACTATTGTGCCTTATTGAACTACCCACTGACAAACAAATTTTGAAGACACTGTAGTAAAATGAAACAACTGTTCATACTTTCCAGAAGAACTTTAAACTTGAAAATTCATATGTTCCAACATAGAAACATTTGTCAAAGATCAAAATTTGAACTTTGCTTCATGAACAAACAAACTTTGAAAGCTCAACGTTGAAGTCTTTAGCTTTCGGTCTCTGAGAAATTTGTCTGTTGACTAACCAAAATTCAAACTTTGAGTGTCAGGAACATTAAATGCGGTTGGTGAAAGGATAGTTTTTCAGAGTAACCGTTGGGTAACTTCTCCAACTGATAGATTTTGTCTCTAACGTATAATTAAGATCTAAATCTATAAATATAATATTATTTGAAGTTGTGGGTAATGATTTTTAACTTTATATATACTAAAACTTTACCAAATCATCTACTCAAAACCTCTTACTCTCACATACTTCATTATTTGTACTCCAAATTTCATATATACTCTGATTAAGAGAGTTTATCCATTGTAACTAATCTTATCTTTGTCTAAAAGAAAGATTTTCTTGTGAGGGGATATCACAAGGGATTAGGGAAGTACTTAGCTAGAGTGCAAAGAGAGAGAAAGTGTGAGCTCTAAAAACAAAGCATCAACGCTGTACTATGGCATTTGCAAGAAGCCCATTGAATTCTTACAAGATAGTGGAAAATCTCAAATTGTGGCTTGGGGACTGGACGTTGGTCAAGATTGAGAGATCGAACAAGGATAAACATATGTGTCTTCCCTTCTCTATTACTGCTTTTACTAATTATTAATTTATACTCTGCTTTATTGTTACTTTTGCTTTCCTTACTTTTTAAAGTTTTGCAGAAAATTTTAATCTTCCCAATTCACCCCCTCTTAGGAAGCCAGCATATCTAACAAGTGGTATCAAAGCTTGGTTTCCCAATCAAAGGATTGAACAGTCTAGGAAATATAATGGTTAGCTTTGGAGAAAGCATACTACTAAAGGGAAACAACACAAATAAACCACCTGACTTCAGTGGAGAACACTATGGATACTGGAAGATGAGGATGTAAATCTATCTCCAGTCCATTGATCTGGACATCTGGTCCATCATCCAGAAGGGAGATTTTGTCCTAATAGTATTACAGGATGATGGGAAGTATAGAGAAAATCCAGAAGCTGAATGGAATGAGGAAGATAGAAGGAGAGTCTTGCTGAACTTCAAGACAAAACACTACTTGGTCAGTGCATCAAATCAAGATGAATTCTATGGGTCTCACAATGCTTCATAGCCAAGGATATGTGGGACACCTTGGAAATTGCTCACGAAGGAACATCTGGAGTTAGAGAAAACAAATTGAATTCCTGCATAGGAGAATACGAGAGCTTCATAATGGTTGAAGGAGAGAGTGTCAAAGAACTACAAAAGAGATTCATCCTCATTGTGAATCAATTGAAAAGTCTTGGCAAAGAGTACACTCAGACAGAGATGGTCAGAAAGATCCTTAGAGCTCTTCCTCTAGAATGGCAACCTAAAGTAACTGCAATAGAGGAAGCCAGAGGAGAATCAATGGCCTCTGTCACAGCCCTCTTCGGTAGCCTTGAAGAATATGAGAGAAAGATGAAGGCTCTCAAGGAGACAGGTTAAGACAGAAAGAAGAAGGGTCTTGCTCTGAAAACTGCTGAGGAAAAAGAAGAAGAATCTGATGATGGAGATGAGCTAGATGAAGAAACTCTGGCTATGATGGTCAGAAAATTTGAAAGATTTCACAACAAGAAAAGAAATAAGAAATTCTTCAAGAAAGGAGGAGCTGGAGATAGCAAGAAAGAAGGAAAAGAACCTGTCACTTGCTACAAGTGCAAGAAGCAGGGACATATCAAATGGAATTGTCCACAATTCCTCAAGAAACAAGAAAAAGAAAAACAAGCTGCAGGCAAAGGCAAGAAGAAAAGGGCGTACATCTTATCAATCTTGGGCAACAGCTCATGTGAAGAAGAAGATGATGAAGATGAAATTGCCAATATCTATCTGATGGCACTTGCATATGAAGAAGGTGAAATCCCATCTAACAGTGATTAGGAAGATGAGGTATATGCTGAACCTTCCTATTCTGAATTACTGGATGCATTTCATGAATTGCATGATGAGTTCATTAAGACTGCCAAAGAACTCAAACAAGCTAAGAGAAAGACTAACAAGTTAGAACCTCAGCATAACATCTCTGAAACTGCTTATTTGCATATTGCTGAATCTGCTTGTTATAAATCATGAATTAAATTAAAGCAATCCAATAACTATCTGGTGAAAAGCATGTCTAGACTTACTAAAGGAAAAGATATTTTATTTGCCTTAATGGGAAGTTAGAGAATAACACAAGGAAAGGCTGAACTTGGCTATGACCCTTGTGCGGTAAAAGAAAAGATTAGGAAGAAAAATTAAAATGTGTATATGAGATACTTTGTGCATGCTAGTGGCAGTAAAAAGAAAGATCATATTACACGATATATTGAATCCTATGATCAACCAAAGCATGTAAAACAAAAATATTATCTGCACTGCTTTCTTTCTGCATCTCAATCCAGCAGTCCTTTTACCATCTGTCATTTCTATAACAAGAAGGGACATATTTCCAATTCATGTACTTTAAAGAATAATGGACTTGACATGAAGGTTAAATGGATTCCCAAAGGTACATCTGTATCTAGGAAAAATACTACTGACAAAAAAGGACCCAAGCAAATTTAGGTACCTAAGAACTTTGTTTTGCAAATTTGTCTTAAAGCCAGAAAGAACAATAAATGATATATGGACAGTGCCTGCTCAAATCATACGATTGGTGATAAGGAGAAGTTCATCACCCTTAGAGACAAGAAAGGAGAAAAGGTGACATTTGGAGGTGATCAATATGGCAAAATAGTTGGCATTGGCATTGTGGGCAAGAATCCTGAAACATCCATTGAAGAGGTGCTGTTTGTAATTGGTCTCAACCACAATCTGCTAAGTGTGAGTCAGACATGTGACAAAGGAAATTGGGTACTGTTTGACTCAAAGTTCTACTTAGTCATCCGAAAAAGTGATCACAAAGTAATCCTCAAGGCTCAAAGGGATGGTGACTGTTATACTATTAATCTTGATGAACTTCCTCCCTTAGATTCTGTATGTTTGATTAGTCAGAATAATGATAGTTGGTTGTGACATAGAAGATTAGCACATGTTAACATGAATCAACTATCAAAACTGGTTAAAAATGAGTAAGTCACTGGTCTACCAAAAATTTATTTTGAAAAAGACAAAGAATGTGATGCATGCCTAAGAGAAAAACAAACTAAATCATCATTTAAATCAAAAAACGTAGTGATCACACATAGACCTCTGCAACTATTACATATGGATCTGATAGGACCATCTAGAGTTAAGAGCATTGCTGGAAATCTGTATGTTCTTGTAATTGTGGATGATTATTCTAGATTTACCTGGACATTGTTTCTTTCTTCTAAAAGTGATACATTTGATGCATTTGTAACCTTAGCTAAGAAAGTGCAAAATAAGAAAAGTATTTCTATTGTATCTATCAGGTCTAATCATGGAGGAGAGTTTGAAAATTCATACTTCCTGGAGTATTATGATGAATATGAAATTGATCAAAACTTCTCAGCTCCAAGAACTCTTCAACAAAATGGAGTGGTGGAAAGCAAGAACAGAACAATTGGAGAGATGGCAAGAGCAATGCTGAATGAAAAGGAACTCTCTCAAGTATTCTGGGCTGATGCAGTAAACACAGCAAGCTACATCATAAACAGAGCCTACATCAGACCAGTTCTTGGGAAAACTCCTTATGAGCTGTACAAAGGAAGAAAGCCAAACCTCTCATATTTACATGTATTCAGCTGTAAGTGCTTCATCCACAACTATAGAAAGGAGAATTTGGGTATGTTTGATGCCAAATCTGATGAAGGTATATTTCTAGGCTACTCTAGTAGGAGCAAAGCATATAGAGTTTTTAATAAAAAGTCTAAATTAGTAGAAGAATCTATGCATGTGGTGTTTATTGAAAATGAAACTGTTTCTAAGCATGTCACCAATGAAGATGATCTTATTTCAAATTTTAAGAACTTAGATCTTTCTAAAGAAGATAAAATTGAACCTCCAAAAATATCTGAATCTATTAATATAGAGGAAGATATTCGGGAGAAAGATTTTGAGGATGAGAATAATGAAGAAATATCTCAAGAACTCCCTAGAGCTTTGAGATATTAAAGGAATCATCCTATTAATCAAGTAATTGGGGATGTTCAAGAAAAAGTTAAAACCAGAAAATAGTTAAGAGATCAGATGATAAA
Source organism: Adenanthera pavonina (assembly GCA_026686845.1). Lineage (NCBI taxonomy): Eukaryota > Viridiplantae > Streptophyta > Magnoliopsida > Fabales > Fabaceae > Adenanthera > Adenanthera pavonina. The sequence continues at coordinate 40,730,469 of JAIVEN010000001.1, read as the reverse complement.
CTGTGCCTTCATTTCTCAAATTGAACCTAAATGTACTGAAGAAGCCTTAACTGATGAATACTGGATTTTAGCTATGGAAGATGAATTGAATCAATTTGAAAGAAATTAGGTTTGGAATTTAGTGCCTAGACCAAAAAATCATCCTATCATTGGTGCAAAATGGGTTTTTAGAAATAAACTTGATGAATCTGGATTAATAATCAGAAATAAAGCTAGACTAGTTGCTAAATGATATAATCAAGAAGAAGATATTAATTTTGAAGAAACCTTTGCTCCAGTAGCTAGATTAGAAGCAATTAGAATTCTATTAGCATATGCGTGCATGAAGAACATAATGTTATTTCAAATGGATGTAAAGAGTGCTTTTCTTAATGGATATATCATGGAAAAAGTTTATATAGACCAACCTCCAGGCTTTGAGGATTCTGCAAAACCAAACCATATTTATAAACTAAAGAAAGCTCTTTATGGTTTAAAACAAGATCCTAGAGCATGGTATGAAAGGTTAAGTAATTTTCTAACTGAAAAGGGATTTAACAGAGAAAAAGTAGATACTACCTTATTCATTAAGAAAGAAAATAAAGATTTACTTATTGTTCAAATTTATGTTGATGATATTATATTCGGTGCTACTAATGATTCTCTTTGCAAGAATTTTTCTAAGCCAATGCAGGGAGAATTCGAAATGTCAATGATGGGTGAGCTCAATTTCTTCCTTGGATTGCAAATTAAGCAATGTGATGATGGAATTTTTCTCAATCAATCCAAGTATATGAAGGAATTGCTGAAAAAGTTTGGCATGGAAAACGCTAAGCCAGTAGGAACACCTATGGTTACTGCAACCAAGCTTGATATGGAAGAAGGAGGAAAAATGTTTGACATAACTCAATATAGAAGAATGATTGGATCTCTGCTATACCTAACTGCCAGCAGACCTGACATCATGTTTAGTGTCTGTATGTGTGCAAGGTTCCAGTCATGTCCCAAGGAAACCCATACAACTGCTATGAATCGTATCTTCAGATATCTTATTGGAACATCACATATGGATCTTTGGTATCCAAAGGGCAATGGAGAAGATCTCAAAGGATACACTGATACTGAATTTGCAGGATCCAAAACTGATAGAAAAAGCACAAGTGGAACATGTCAGTTTCTTGGAGGATCCTTAGTCTCATGGTTTAACAAGAAGCAAAATAGTGTAGTCTTGTCCATGGCAGAAGCTGAATATGTTGCTGCTGGAAGTTGTTGTGCTCAAGTCATTTGGATGAAATAGCAGCTTGAAGATCTTGAGATTGAGATGAAGGAAATACCAATAATGTGTGACCACCAAAGTGCCATTAACATCACAAAGAATCCTGTCATGCATTCAAGGACAAAGCATATTGAAGTTAGGCACCACTTCATAAGGGATCATGTTCTGAAAAGAGAAATCATATTAGAATACATCCCAACAAAAGATCAAGTTGCTGACATTTTGATAAAGCCTCTTTCAGAAGACAGGCATTGCAAAATCAGAAGAGAATTGAGTATGGTAAATCCCAATGAATTGTAAGTAAATCCTTGTGCAAATCTGGTTTAGAATTTCTGACATTGATTTAATTCTAACTTTAGCATCAGAGTAAGTTTAATTTAAGTTACAGGTACTTCTCATAAGTTTTAATGGTAATAAATCTGAAGAATGGAGCACACCAGAATGGAATGGTCAAAAAGTGAAAAAGAAAGCTAGAAATCTGAGTTTCTGGATCCATTCTGTAAGTTTGTAAAGTTAAAATTCACATTTTAGATGTGTATTAGACGAATTTCCTTATTTTTGAATAAGTCAGCATGCTTAACATTCGAATTTTGATGCCCATTAGACAAACTTCAGCTTGCTTTATATTGTAACAGTTCTCGGTGGTCCTTCGAAATTCATATGTTAGTCTATGAAAATTCAAATTTTCAAAAATAAAATTCCAATATTATCTTTCTTCAACATGAAGATTGTGTGAATTTCCATTTCTCAAAATACGCATGTTGGTAACTCTTTACAAAAATGTTGAAATTCGAATTTCTGATTTAAAATTCGTCTATTGAAACATGCTCATATTATTGAATCTCTGAAAGATGAATTTTTGTAATTAAAATTCATCTGTTGTTTGTTGTATTGATAATTGCCTACTGCCTGTTCTTCAAAATTTGAACTGTTGGAACAAAGTTTGTCTGTTCATCTTTTTGCTATTTGAATTAAGCCTCTATCAGACGAACTTCCAAAAGAAAATTCGTCTGTCAGTAAGCTTTGCTGAATGGGTTAACCTGTAACTGCTTGAAGTTCAAATTTTGACCCCTCAAAATTCGTTTGTCATTCGGTTACACACGTTAAAACCAAAGATCATTCTCTAAACAGACACAACCCTATTCGTCTCTTTCCTGAGTCTGTTCAAATTCTTTCTTTAATACCATTTAATTCTGACCGTAAATCTTCATCTTTCACCGATTAAACTTCTCTTCACACCCTATAAACACATTCTTTGCTTCATTCTGAATCATTCAACCATGAAAATGGCAAGAATGAAAAATCCTAAGGTTGGAAAGGGAGAATCTCGGCCAAAGAGAACCTTGAAATCTCAATATGCCTCAAAGGAGAGTGAGAAACCGAAAAGAAAAGGTGAATCCAGCAAAGCAATCCCCTCCAAAAGGTAGAAAACAACACCAAAGGCTGATTCAAAGAAATCTGGGCTATCTTCACCAAGGAAAATAGAGCCTTCGGTTCCTACTGTTGCTGCTGCTACTTTCACCTCCTCCAGTACTAAATCTGGAGAATATGAGCTGACCACATTGCCATTATGGACCAATGCCCATATTTAGTAGGAGTACACGACCAAGTTTGTAAGCAAGAAGGTGATCAAGCCTCACTGTGTCAATATGGAAGAATTTTTAATCTCTAACAAATTTGATGCCGGGTTTTGGATGATGAGATACAAGAATTTGTTAGAGATATTGGAGAGGTATGATGATGAGGTAGTCAAGACTTGGTATGCCTCTCTAAAATACAATAGCAAGAAGAGGAAGTGGGAAGTCAATCTGAGATCAAGAACCATCTGGCTAACAGATCAAACCCTTAACGAGGTGTTAGAAATTCCAGGGCAAGATGGCTTGAAGATTGACATTACTGCTTTTGGGTATATGGATGAAGCAGAGACTGCTGATGAAGAAGATGGACCTTTCTTAAACTACAAGGAGAGCACAATCCTGAATGCTTTGTTCAGAAGAAAGGAGAACAGGCTACCCATAAACTTGCTCAAGTCCACTGACCTCAGTGCTCAAGTGAGAATCCTATACTACATAGTGTCTAGGATTATCTTCAACAAAGGAGGTAGCTTCAATCTGATCACAAGGACAGAGGCACATATAATGGCAGTAATCATGCGAGGGAAGCTTATCAAAATGGGACATATGATTCTCTAATATATGATCAAGGCTAGGGATCAAAGGAAAGACTCTACACTTCTTTATGCAGCAATCATCTCTAAGATCCTTCAGTATGCCAGAATTCAGTATCTTGAGAAAGGGAAAGGAAAGCCTACTGAGATCTTCAAGGAAGAAGAGCTGCAAAGGATGGGGATAGAGAAGAAAGATGGAAGATGGATTAGAAAGGTAGCTAGAAAATCTGAAGATCTCTTCTTTGAAGATGCCTCCCTGCAGTAAGAAGGTACCTTTGAGGCTCCTCCAAGACCTACACCTCAGCCTTCTCAGCCTGTCCCATCCCCATCTCGGCCTGCTTAAGCTCTGATTCCATCTACTCCCTCCTTCCATGCCAAGCCAACCAAAATCACTAAATTGTATGACAGTTTGTCTACACTCATACTCAGCATCAGGGATGAGTAAAATGCCAAGTTTGCTCATATGCAAGATCAGATCCACCAGTTGGCCAAGAACATGATAGTGGTTGCTGATGCATATGAAGATATTTGGAGTGCCATTCCTACCACATCAGCTTCACCTTAGCTAGGATTCTCTAAGCCTATTATGTCTCCAACTTCTGAGCCTCCAAGTCCATTTGAGCTAGCCTCTCCTGTTCCTGATGATGCTGCACAGGATACTGAGGCTGGTGGCACATTAGCACACCACAGGCCTCTAGCAATGAGGCAAGTCCTGGTCCTCTCTTGGACTATGACATGGAGGAAAAAGGTCCTTAGGAACCAAGCTTTCATGAGCCCATTCCAGCAAATGCTCAAGATTCAATTCTTTCACATTAAGAATCTGAGCAAGTTGAGAGACTAGTGGCAGCAATCACCACTTCACCATTCATACAAGCTGCCCTGAATGAAGAAAGGAGCATTGTGTCTTATGTTGATTTGGAAGCCATTGCACATAATGCTCTCTTACAAGCTCAGAGAAGAAGGCTTGAAGAAATGTTTTGTCCTCCTGCTCCCTCACCTGTTTCTTCTTATGGTTTCTCAGAGGCACGAAGGGCTCAATTGGCAGTCACAAGGCAAGCAATTTCTGAACTTCTTGAAATCTCTGATGAGGATGAGGACACAAGTTCTGAAGTTTTTGGATCTTTGCCAAAGCTCAATCCAGACCTGCCATTTGTCTTTGTGCCTCTCCAGGCTGTTCCAATATCTCAGATTCCTCCTCTTACTGATTTTATCCACCTTCGTGATGATGCCAAAAAGGGGGAGAAGATATCCGAGCAAACTGAGAAGTCTACTGGCAAGAGATATAGCAAGAAGTCCAAGTCAAAGAAATAGTGTTTAGTACTTATGGTTGTTTGGTTCTTCTTGTAGTACTGTATTATGTTTTTCTGTATTGTGTTCTTATTATATCTTGTAAAGTGACTTTTTGATGAAATGAAAATTTATTTGTTCTGATCTCTATCCTTGTGTTGATCTTTGAATGAATTAATGAATCTCTTTACTTGATCTATTATACATGATATCTTTTGAATTACAACGCATATGTTGAGGAGGAGCTTGATAAAGCAAACCCAAGTACTAATCCAGTTTGTAAGTCGTTTTGCCATCATAAAAAAGGGGGAGAATATTGAATCAAGTGTTTTGATGATTCCAAACCAAGTTTCCAAAACTTGGAGAGAAGATATCAAAGGTGCACAAATGATCTCAAGTGGAAAAATTTAGGAAAAACCAACATAAGAATAGATGTAGAATCTACAGCTATGTTTAATTGAGTAAAAGACTTTGAATTGACAAAAAGATGCTTTAAAGTTATGATTCTATGTTAATCCATGGAATGTTTTAAAAATACTCACTAACAAACGAAGTTTGAAACATTTATATTGATATGCTGTTTTGAAAATTCGAACTTTGGCTTTGGAAATTTGAATTTAGTATTGAAAATGAACAAGTCTGAAAAGAGCCTTCTCTGACAAACAAACTTTGACTTGAGAAATTCAAATTTTGATACTTGTTTGAAAAGAGCTTTCTTTGACAGACGAACTTTGGCTTTTAAAAATTCAAATTTAAGAAAAAATGTAACTTATGAAAAATGAAAAATTCGTCTAAGGATATGTCAAAGTTCATCTGAAAACTGAGTTTGGAAAGAACATCAAAATGGCTCACTGACAGATGAACTTTGAACATGAAAATTTGAATTTCAGAAACAAAGCTTGTGAGTCGTTATAATGATATGTTGACATAAGAATAATAGTATTCAGAAATTTGAACTTTGTATTAAGTCTGAAAAGAGGCCTCTCTGAAAAATGAACTTTACATTTTGAAAATTCAAATTTCAAATAGATAAACTATTGTACCTTATTGAACTGCCCACTGAAAGAAGAATTTTGAGTATCAAAATTTGAATTTCGAAGGCACTGTAGCAAAATGGAATAACTATTCATACTTTCCAGAAGAACTTTAAACTTGAAAATTCATATATTCCAACATAGAAACATTTTTCAAAGATCAAAATTCAAACTTTGCTTTAAGAACAGACGAACTTGGGAAGCTCAATGTTGAAGTCTTTAGCTTTCGATCTTTGCGAAATTCATCTGTTGACCAACTGAAATTCGAACTTTGAGTGTTAGAAGCATTGAATTTAGTTAGTGAATGGATAGTTTTTCAGAGTAACTGTTAGGTAACTTCTCCAACTGATAGATTTTGTCTCTAACGTATAGTTAAGACCTAAATCTATAAATATAACATCATTTGAAGTTGTGGGTAACGATTTTTAACTTTGTATATACTGAAATTCTGCCAAATCATCTACTCAAAGTCTCTTACTCTCACGTACTTCATTATTTGTACTCTAACTTTTATATACACTCTGATTAAGAGAGTTTATCCATTGTAAATAATCTTATCTTCATCTAGAAGAAAGATTTTCTTGTGAGGGGATATTACAAGGGATTGGGGAAGCACTTAGTTAAAGTGCAAAGAGAGAGAAAGTGTGAGCTCTAGAAACAGAGCATCAACGCTATACTGTGGCATTTACAAGAAGCTCACTGAATTCTTATAAGATAGTGGAAAATCTCAAGTGGTGGCTTGGGGACTAGACGTAGGCCAAGATTAAGAGACTGAACCAGGATAAACATCTGTGTCTTCCCTTCTCTATTACTGCTTTTGTTGATTATTCATTTATACTTTGCTTTACTGTCACCTTTGCTTTCCTTACTTTCTTAAAGTTTTGCAAAAAAATTTAATCTTCCCAATTCACCCCCTCTTGGGAAGCTAGCATATCTAACATGAATAATACTTGCTCAAGCCATATGATTGATAATAAGGAGAAGCTCATCACCCTTAGAGACAAGAAAGGAGGAAAGGTGACCTTTGGAGGTGACCAATACAACAAAATAGTTGGCATTGGCATTGTGAGCAAGAATCCTGAAACATCTATAGAAGAAGTGCTGTTTGTAATTGGCCTCAACCATAACCTGCTAAGTGTGAGTCAGACATATGACAAAGGGAACTGGGTACTGTTTGACTTAAAGTTCTGCCTGGTCATCTGAAAAAGTGATCATAAAGTAATTCTCAAGGCTTAAAAGGATGGTAATTACTATACTATTGATCTTGATGAACTTCTGTCTGTTTAATTAGTCAAGATAATGATAGTTTGCTGTGGCATAGAAGACTAACACATGTTAACATGAACCAGCTGTCAAAACTGATTAAGAATGAGTTAGTCACTAGCTTATCAAAAATCTCTTTTGAAAAAGATAAAGAATATGATGCATGCCTTAAAGGAAAACAAACTAAATCATCTTTCAAATCTAAAAATATAGTCACCACATCTAGACCACTGCAACTATTGCATATGGATCTAATAGCCCCATCTAGAGTAAAAAGCATTGGTGGAAACCTGTATGTTCTTGTGATTATGGATGATACTCTAGATTTACCTGGACTTTGTTTCTTTCTTCCAAAAGTGAAACATTTGATGCATTTGTAACCTTGGCTAAGAAAGTGCAAAATGAGAAAGGTATTTCTATTATGTCTATCAGGTCTGATCATGGAGGAGAATTTGAAAATTCATATTTTTTAGAGTACTGTGATGAACATGGAGTTAGTCACAACTTCTCAGCACCAAGGACTCCTCAGCAAAATGGAGTAGTGGAAAGGAAGAATAGAACAATTGGAGAAATGACAAGAGTAATATTGAATGAAAAGGAACTCTCTCAAGTATTCTGGGTTGATACAGTAAACACAGCAAGTTATATCATTAACAGAGCCTATATCAGACCAATTCTGGGGAAGACTCCTTATGAACTGTACAATAGGAGGGAGCCAAACCTTTCACATCTGCATGTATTCAGTTGTAAATGTTTCATCCACAACCATGGAAAGGAGAATTTGGGTAAGTTTGATGCCAAATCTGATGAAGGCATATTTCTTGACTATTCTAGTAGGAGTAAAGCATATAGAGTTTTTAATAAAAAGACTAAATCAGTAGAAGAATTTGTGCATGTTGTGTTTATTGAAAATGAAACAGTTTCCAAGCATGTCAATGATGAAGATGATCTTATCTCTAACTTTAAGAACTTAGATCTTTCTGAAGAAGATAAAACTGAACCTCCTAAAATATCTGAATCTATTAATATGGAGGAAGATATTCAGGAGAAAGATCTTGAGTATGAGAACAATGAGGAAATGTCTCAAGAACTCCCTAGAGCTTAGAGATATCAAAGGAATCATCCTATTGATCAAGTAATTGGGGATGTTTAGGAGAAAGTTAAAATCAGAAAACAACTCAGGGATCAAATGATCAATTGTACTTTAATTTCCCAAATTGAACCTAAGTGTGCTGAAGAAGCCTTAACTGATGAGCACTGGATTCTAGCTATGCAAGATGGACTAAATCAATTTGAAAGAAATCAAGTTTGGGATTTAGTGCCTAGACCTAAAAATCACTCTATCATTGGCACTAAATGAGTTTTTAGAAATAAACTTGATGAATCAGGAATAATAATTAGAAATAAAGCAAGATTAATTGTCAAAGGATATAAACAAGAAGAAGGTATTGATTTTGAAGAAACTTTTGCTCTAGTTGCAAGATTGGAAGCAATTAGAATCCTATTGGCCTATGCATGCATGAAAAACATAATGTTATATCAAATGGATGTAAAAAGTGCTTTTCTGAATGGATATATCATGGAGGAAATTTATGTAGATTAGCCTCCAGGCTTTGAGGACTCAACAAAATCAAACCATGTTCATAAACTGAAGAAAGCTCTTTATGGGTTAAAATAAGCTCCTAGAGCATGGTATGAAAGGCTAAGCAATTTTCTACCTAAAAAGGGATTCAATAGAGGAAAAGTAGATACTACTCTATTCACCAAGAAAGAAACAAAGACTTACTTATTGTTCAAATTTATATTGATAATATTATATTTGGTGCTACTAATGAATCCCTTTGCAAGAACTTCTTTAAGCTAATGCAGGGTGAATTCGAAATGTCAATGATGGGTGAGCTCAACTTTTTCCTTGGATTGCAAATTAAGCAATGTGATGATGGTATCTTCCTCAATTAATCAAAATATCTGAAAGAGTTGCTGAAAAAGTTTGGGATGGAAAAAGCCAAGTCAATGGGAACTCCTATAGCTACTACAACAAAGCTTAATATAGATGAAGAAGGAAAAACCTTTGACATAACTCAATATAGGAGAATGATTAGATCCTTATTATACCTAACAGCTAGTAGACCTGACATTATGTTCAGTGTCTGTATGTGTACAAGTTTCCAATTATATTCCAAAGAATCCCATGCAACTGCTATGAAATGAATCTTCAGATATCTAATTGGAACATCATAGATGGGACTTTGATATCCAAAGGGTAATGGAGAAGAACTCATAGGATACAATGATGCTGACTTTGCTGGATCCAAAACTGACAGAAAAAGTACAAGTGGAACATGTCAGTTCCTTAGAGGATCCTTGGTTTCATGGTTCAGCAAGAAGCATAATAGTGTGGCTCTCTCCACTGTAGAAGCTGAATATGTTGTTGATGGCAGCTATTGTACTCAAGTCATTTGGATAAAGCAGCAGCTTGAAGATCTTGAGATTAAGATGAAGGAAACACCAATAATTGTTGAATCAAGAGTTTTGATGATTCCAAACTAACATCCAAGAGCTTGGATTGAAGATATCAAAGGAGATCAAAGTGTTTCAAGTGAAGATTTTCTGAGTAATAGCTGCTAGATCTTCTGTAGGATCTTTTGTTATGTTTAAATGAGGGTAAAAGATTTTGATTTTAAGAAAAGATGTTTTTAAACTTTGATTTTATGATAAATGTGGACTTATTTGAAAAATACCCACAAATAGACGAAGTTTGAAAGTTTAAATTGAACTGTCATATTGGAAATTCGAACTTTGCCTTTGGAAATTCGAATTTCGAGCTAAAACTGAATAAATTTGAAAAGATGTCTCTCTGTCAGACGAATTTTGATTTTCCAAAATTTGAATTTTCATCCAAGTCTGAAAGAAGCCTTTTTTGCGACAGACGAACTTCACATCTTCAAAATTCAAATTTCAGATAAAATGCAGTTTGTGAAAATCAAAGAAATTCGTCTGAAATAATGTTGAAGTTCATCTGAAATCAAGAAGAAATTGAGTTTGAAAAACGCTCTCTGACAGACGAACTTTAGCTTTCTAACATTCGAATTTTCATATAAGTCTGAAAGAAGCTTCTTTGTAACAGACGAACTTTAAGTCTTCAAAATTCGAATTTCAGACAAAATGCAATTTGTGAAAACTAAAGAAATTCGTCTGAAACAATGTTAAAGTTCATTTGAAAGTAAGATTATATTAAGTTTCAAAATTGCTCTCTGATAGACGAACTTTGAACATTAAAATTTGAATTTTCAGAAGCAATGTTTTTGAGACTGTTGAAATGAAACATTGACATACGAATGACAAAGTCCTGTAACATTCGAATATTGAAGTTAGTCTGAAAAGACTCACTCTGACAGACGAACTTCACTCTTTCAAAATTCGAATTTCGAAGAAAGTGAACTACTGTGTCTTTTGAACGTACAAGGAATAGACGAATTTTGGGTTTCCAAAATTCGAATTTTGAAGGCACTGTAGAAAATTGAAAACACTGTTCACACTTAACAGAAAAACTTTCTTCTTGAAAATTCGTATGTCACATTGTGAAAATATTTTGTAAGTTTCAAAATTCGAATTTCACTTCATGAACAGACGAACTTCGTGCTGTAACGTTGGAAGCTTTAACCTTTGGTTCCTTCGAAATTCGTCTGTTAATCAACCAAAATTCGAATTTCAGTATGTCAGAAGCATTAAATGCGGTTGGTTAACGGATAGTTTTTCAGAGTAACCGTTGGATAACTTCTCCAACAGATAGATTTTGTCTCTAACGGACATTTGAGACCTAAATCTATAAATATAACATCATTTGAAGTTATAGGAAAAAAAATCAAACTTGTATATACCGAATTTCTGCCAAATCTTCTCAAAAGCTTTTTACCCTCTCAACTTCAATACCTATACTTCAACATTCATATCTACTCTATTCAAGAGAGTTATATATTTGTAAATAATCTACTCTTCATATGGAAGATAGATTTACTTGTGAGGGGAAATCACAAGGGGATTGGAAAGCACATTGTAAGAGTGCTTAGAGAGATTGAGAAAGCTCCAGAAAATAGAGCATACTCGTTGTACTGTGGCATTAGCAAGAAGCCCGTTGAATTCTTGTTGTATAGTGAAAAATCTCAAGAGTTATCTTGGGGACTGGACGTAGGTCAAGTGGATAGACCAAACCAGGATAAATTACTGAGTCTTCTTCTCCTCATCATTACTTTTTAGCTTGCTCTGTTTTATATGTTACTTCCTTTATACTGTGCTATCTTCACCCATTTCACTTTGTGCAGAAAAATTGCAATCTTCCCAATTCACCCCCTTCTTGGGAAGTCAGCCTTGCTAACAATAATGTGTGACAATCAAAGTGCTATTAACATCACAAAGAATCCTTTCATGTATTCAAGGACAAAGCACATTGAAGTTAGGCATCACTTTATAAAGGATTATATTTTGAAAGGAGAGATCATATTGGAATACATCCCCTACCGAGGATCAAGTTGCTGACATTCTGACCAAGCCTCTTCCAGAAGATAGACATTGTAAAATCAGAAGGGAATTGGGTATGGTAAATTCCAATGAACTGTAAGTAAGTCATTATATACATCTATTTAAAATTTCTGACATTGAATCAATCATAACTTTAGTATTGAAGTGAGTTTGATATGAGTTGTAGGTGCTTCTCATAAGTTCAAGTGCCAACAGATCTGTGCAATGGAGCTAATCAGACTGGCACAATCAAAAGATGCAAAAGGAAGCCAAAAATTTGAACTTCTAGATCTGTTCTGTAAGTTCAGAAATTTGAAATTCACATTTTAGATGATTATTAGATGAATTTCCATGCTGAATTGTGTGTTTGGAAGAGTCAGCATGCTCAACATTCAAACTTAGGTGCCCATCAGACGAATTTTAGTTGGCTACACACTGTAACAGTTCTCTCTTAACCTTTGAAATTCGTCTGTTGAATAGTGGAAATTCAAATTTCAAAAATAAAATGCTAATGTTCTCTTTGTTCAAAATGACTATTATGTAAATCTCCATATCTCAAAATACGCATTTTAGAAACTCTTTACAAAATGTTGAAATTCAAATTTTTGAATCAAAATTCGTCTGTCTTAATTTGCTCTCATAATTCTATCTCTGAAAGATGAACTTCCATAAGTAAAATTCGTCTGTTTCCTGTATTGTTATGATTGCTTATTGTCTGAATCTTTCGAAGTTCAAACTTTGTTGAAACAAAGTTTATCTGTTCACTTATTGTTCTCAGAACTAAGCCTCTGTCAAACGAACTTCCAGATGAAAATTTCAAATTTTGACCTTTCAAAATTTGCTTGTTTAATGGTTACATAAGTTAAAACTGTAGGTCTTCCTCTAAACAGACACAACCCTATTCATCTCTCTCTCAAGTCTGTTCAAATTCTCTCTTTAATTACCATTAACTCTATTCGTGAATCTTCATTTCTCATTGGTTGAACTTCTTTTCGCACCTTATAAACTCATTCTTAGCATCTTTCTGAATTATTCATCTATGAGAATGGCAAGAGTTAAAAATCTAGAAGTTGGGAAAGGAGAGTCGCGACCAAAAAGAACTGTGAAATCCTAATATGCCTCAAAGAAGAGTGAAACTCTAAAAAAGAAGGGCGAATCTAGCAAGGCAACTCCTTCTAAGAGGCAGAAACAACTCCTAAAGCAGACTCGAAGAAATCTACTCCAGTCCTCAAAGAAATCTGAGCCTGCTATTCTTGTTGTTCCTGTCTCTCTTGCCTTTTCTTCCTCCTCTAGCATTAAATTTGGAGAATATCAGTTAACCACGCTGCCATTGTGGAGCAATGCTCATATTCTGGGAGAGTATACTACCAAATTTGTCAGTAAAAAGGTAATCAAGTCTCATTACGTAAATTTGGAAGATTTCTTGATTTCTAACAACTTTGATGCCGAGCTTTGGATGATAAAATACAAGAATTTGTTAGAAATATTGGAAAGATATGATGATGAGGTTGTTAAGACCTGGTATGCCTCCCTAAAGTACAATAGCAAGAAAAAGAAATGGGAAGTAAATCTAAGATCAAGGACCATATGGTTGACAGATGAGACCTTTAATGAGGTGCTAGAGATTCCAGGGTAAGATGGATTGAAAATTGACATCACTGCCTCAAAATACATGGATGAAGCTGAAATTGCAGAGGAAAAATAAGGGTCTTTATTGAATTACAAAGAAAGCACAATTCTGAAATATGTTGTTCAGAAGAAAAGAGAATAGGCTACCTCTGAGTTTGCTGAAGCCTACTGACCTCAATGCCTAAGTCAGAATCTTACACTATATTATGTCTAGGATTATTTCCAACAAAGGAAGTAGTTACAATCTGACCACAAGGGCTGAAGGACATGTGATGGCAGCAATCATGCATGGCCAGTTAATCAATATGGACCACATCATCCTCCAATGCATGATCAGGGCAAGAGATCAGAGGAAAGATTCCACCCTGCCATATGCATCAATCATCTCCAAGATACTTCAGTATGCTAGGATCCAACATCTAGAAAAAGGAAAAGGGAAGCCTACTGAAATCTTTAAAGAAGAACTACAAAGGATGGGAATAGAAAAGAATGATGGAAGATGGATTGGAAAGGGAGCTGGAAAGACAAAAGGCCTATTCTTTGAAGAAGATGCCTCCCAAAAATAAATAGGAACCTTTGAGCTTGCTCTAAAATCCATGACTCAGCCTTCCCAGCTTGTCCCATCTCCATCTCAACTTACTCAGACATTTATACCATCCACTCCCTCTACTTGGGCAAAGCCAACCAAGATTACTGAGCTGTATGACAGCCTGTCTGCACTCATGATAAGCATCAGGGATGAGCAAAATGCCAAATTTGCTCATCTGCAAGACCAAATTCATTAGTTAGCAAAAAATATGAAAGTGGTTGCTGATGTATATGAAGACATCAGGAGTGTCATTCCCTTCACATCAACTCCACCTCAACTAGGATTCTCTGAGCCTATCATGTCCTGAGCCTCCAAGTCCTTTTGTGCTAGCCTCCCCTGAACCAGATGATGATGTACATGCTACTGAGGCTGCTGGCACCTTGACCACTCCATAGGCCTCCAGTAATGAGGGAAGCCCTGGTCCTCCCTTGGATTATAGCATGGAGGAAGAGGCTCTTCAAGAATCAAGCTCCCATAAGCCTATTGCTAAAGATGTTCAAGATTCAATTCTCTCTATTCAAGAATATGAGCAAGTGGAGAAACTGGTGGCACTTATCTCTACCACATCATTCATACAAGCTTCCCTGAATGAAGAGAAAAGCATCGTACCTTATGTAGATCTCACATCCATTGCCCATGATGCTATTTTGCAAGCCCAAAGATTAAGGCTTGAAGAAATGTTTCGTCCTCTTACTCCTGCTCGTGCTCCCTCACCTCTTTCTGTCTATGGTCTCTCAGAGGAATGAAGAGCTCAATTGGCTGTTTCTAGACAAGAAATTGAAGAGCTTTTTGAAGTCTCAGATGATAAGGACATAAGCCCTAAAGCTTCTGGACCTCTTCCAAAGCTTAATCCTGATCTGCCTTTTGTTCTTGTACCTTTCAAAGCAATTCCAGTATCTCAGATCCCTCCTCCTGCTGTACATGTTCAAATTCCTGATGATGCCAAAAAGAGCGAGAAGTCATCTGAGCAAACTGGAAAATCTGCTGCAAAATCTTCTGGCAAGTCCTATAGCAAGAAGTCCAAGCCCAAGAAGAAGCAATTAGAACTTAGGATTGCTTGGTCTTTCTTGTAGTGTTGTTTTATGAATGCTAAATCTTGCTTTTTGAATTCTGTGTTTGCAATGTCATATCTCTGTACTAAAACTATGAATGAATTAATGAGATTCCATATTTGATCTGCTGTACATGATGCACTTATCTTCAAATTTTAATGCATAAGTTGAGGGGGAGCTCGTTGAAGCAAACCCAAGTACTAATCTAGTTTGTAAGTTATTTTGTCATCATCAAAAAGGGGCAGAATGTTGAATCAAGTGTTTTGATGATTCCAAACCAACCAACTAGAGCTTGGAAAGAAGATATCAAAGGTGTACAAAAGATCTCAGGTGGAGAAATCTAAGAAAAACTAGCATAAGATTAGATATAGGATTTCTTACTGTATTTAAAATGAGTAAAAGACTTTGAACTTGCAAAAGAATGTTTTAAAAATGTGCTTTTGCGATAATTCATGAAGTATTTGAAAAATACCCACTAACAGACAAATTTTGAAGTGCTAAAATTGATTTATTGCTTTGGAAATTTGAACTTTGGTATTTGAAATTCAAACTTTAGAGTGAAAATATGTTAGTTAGAAAAGAGATCCCTTTGACAGACGAATTTCATCTTTGAAAATTCGAATTTCGGGTAAAACATAAATTATGAAAAATGAAAAATTCGTCTGAAAATATGTTAAAGTTCATCTGAAAGTAAAGTTTAAAAAGAGTTCTAAGTTAGTCCTCTGACAGATGAACTTTGATTTTGAAAATTTGAACTTTGAAAATACAACTTGCAAGTCTGTTATGATAATCTTTTAACATATGAATTTTAGTATTCAGAAATTCAAACTTTAAATTAAGTCTAATAAGGGATCTCTCTGAAAGACGAACTTTGACATTTGAAAATTCGAATTTTGAAAAGAAGAACTATTGTACCTTATTGAGCTAGCCACTGATAGATAAATTTTGGGCACTAAAATTCGAACTTCAAAGGTACTGTAGCAATATGGAATAACTATTTACACTTACCAGAAGTACTTTAAACTTGAAAATTCATATGTTCCAACATGGAAACATTTTCTAAAGATGAAAATTTGAACTTTGCTTTATAACAGACGAACTTTAAGGTTCAACGTTAAAGTCTTTAACTTTTGGTCTCTACAAAATTCGTTTGTTGGCACACCAAAATTCGAACTTGGAGTGTTACACGAATTTAATGTTGTTGGTGAATGGATAGTTTTTCAGAGTAACCATTGGGTAATGTCTCTAACGGCTAGATCTTGTCTCTAACATATAGTTAAGACATAAATCTATAAATAGAACTTTATTTGAAGATGTGGGTAACGATTTTACATTGTATATATAGAAACTCTTCACAATTCTTAAGTCAAAGTCTTCTGCTCTCGCATATTTCATATCCTATACTTCAACTTTCATATACACTCTATATTAGAGAGTTCAATCACTGTAATTAATCTTATCTTCATCTGGAAGAAAGATTTTCTTGTGAGGGGATTTCACAAGAGATTTGGGAAGCACTTAGCTAGAGTGCAAAGAGTGAGATTGTAAACTCTTGGAATTGAGCATCAAGTTGTACTGAGGCATTGCAAGATGCCCACCAAATTCTTGCAAGATAGTGGAAAATCTCAAGTGGTAACTTGAGGATTGGACGTAGGTCAAGATAAAGAGATCGAACTAGGATAAACATCTGTGTCTTCTCTTCCCTTATCCTGTTTTCACTTGGTTATCCTTTTATACTCTGTTTTTACTGTCACTCTTGCTTTCACCATTCTCTTGACTTTTGCAGAAAATGTTAATCTTCCTAATTCACCCCCTCTTGGAAAACCAGCATATCTAACATGGATTTGCAGTTGCACTAACATAGTCCCAACCTTCTATAGATGTTGACCTAAATCAGAAAATTGCTTAAGAGTATGCTAATAAGGTATGCAGACACACAATCATTAGTACACTGTCTATTATGTCTACAAGGAGGCTAATAAGATTTAGGAGTCACTAGTGACAAAATATACTGCTAAGGATGTTGGGAAGTAGAAATTTGTTGTTGGAAACTACTATAGGTTGGAGATGTCATAAGACAAGGATATCAAATTGCAAATTAATGAATATCACAAGTTGCTGGAGGAGCTTTGTGCTGAAAAAATCAACCTTACAAATGAATTTATAGCTGGAATCTTGATTGAGAAACTATCAAATTCGTGGAAAGACTACAAACAACAACTCAAACACAAGCAGAAGCAACTCTGATTATCTGACCTCATCAGTCACATCATGATCAAAGACACAAATCGGAAGGAGATTCGAGTAGCAAAGGGCAAGGAGATGGCCTCAAAGGCAAACCTAATGGAGACAAAGCCACATAACAAGAGGTATGATTCTAAAACAAAACATAATTACAAACCCAATAATTCTAACCCCAAGTTCAAAAAGAAAGGAAGTTATTATGTCCGTGGCAAGCCAGACCATCATGCTACTCAATGTAGAAAAAAGTCTAGAAATGACAATCCTCCCAAGCCAAAGGCGAATTTGGTTCAAGGAGATGATGAAGATGAAATCATAGCTGCGATCATTTCTTAAGCTCTTCTTGTCTCCAATGTGAGAAGGTGGGTAGTAGACTCTGGAGCTACTGGCACATCTATGCTAATAAAAAGATGTTTAACTCCTATAATCCAATTAAAGAAGGAGAAGACCAAGTTTACCTTGCTGATTCCAGAATTGCAAATGTTCTTAGGAAAGGAAAGGTTGACCTCAAGCTCACATCTGGAAAGACTTTGGCTCTCAGTGATGTTCTTCATGTACCTAATGTTATAGCAAATTTAATTTATGTAGCTCTATTGGGAAAGACTGAGGTTAAAGTATCATTTGAATCTAACAAGATTGTGATGTCAAAGAATAATATTTTTGAGCGAAAGGATTATTGTAATCAAGAACTGTTTGTACTCAATGTTGCTGAAATAAATGAAAATGCATCATCTTCTGCTTACTTGCCTATTTTTATGATTGATTCTTTTGATATTTGGTATGCTAGATTAGGACATATTAGTGGAACCTATATAAAGAAAATGCAACAGCTTGGTTTAATTTCAGGAACTAAAAGTGATTGTTTAAATAAGTGTGAAGTGTGGGCAGAAGCTAAGTTAACTAAAAAATCTCATTTACACAAAGAGAAACTAAATCACTTACTTTAATTCACACTGATTTGGGCGATTTAAAACAAATAATGATTAGAGGTGGTAAAAAATATTATATAACTTTTATAGATAATTTTATAAGGTTTACTAAAACATATTTATTGAGAAATAAAGATGAAGCATTTGAAAATTTTCTTTTGTATAAAGTAAAAGTAGAAAACCAATTAAACAAAAAGATTAAAAGAGTTAGATCAGGAGGAGAATATGTTTTATCTAATAATTTTTTGTGAAAAAGAAGGAATTATTCATGAAGTAACTCTTTCATATTCACCTGAATCTAATGGAGTAGTAGAAATGAAAAATTGGACTTTAAAAGAAATGATGAATGCTATGCTTGTAAGTTCTTCTGCACCAGATAATTTATGGGTGAAGCTTTGTTGTCTGCATGTTTTCTACAAAATAGAATACCTTATAAGAAAATAAATAAGACATCATATGAATTATGGAAAGAATATATACCAAATTTAAAATTTGAAAGTATGGGATGTCTTGCAAAGATTATGCTTCCTGGTTCTAAAAAGAGAAAAATTAGTTCTAAAACTTCAGATTGCATGTTTATTGGATATATTGAATAAAGTGAAGCTTATAGATTTTTTATTTTGAAAAGTGATGTAATTGATCATAACACTATTATAGAAACTAAAGATGTTTTTTGAACATATTTTTTCTTTGAAAATTAATTCGAAATATTTCTTAACATGCGAAAAGTTTTTTTTCTTCTTCTGGACAAAATACAAATGAAAATTTGGTTAAAAATTTACAGAAGAGTAAAAGACAAAGGAAGGAAACTTCTTTTGGAGATGATTTTTATACTTAGTTGGTACAAGATGAACCATCAAGTTTTTATGAAGCTGTTTCTTTTTTTGATGCTCAATTTTGGAAAGAAGTAATTAAAGTTGAAATTGACTCACTTAATCAAAACAAGAATCGGAAATTAGTAGGCTTGCCTACAAGAGCAAAGCCTACAAGATGTAAATGGGTTTTTAAGAAGAAATATTTTCCTGATGAGTCTGTTGATAAATATAAAGCAAGGTTAGTAGCCAAAAGATTTGCACAAAAACAAAATGTTGATTATTTTGATACTTTTTGTCTTGTGATAAGAATTTCTTTTGTTAGAATTTTGATTGCTTTAACTTCTATATACAAGCTTTTTATTCATCAAGTGGATGTTAAAACAGTTTTTAAACGGTGATTTAGAAGAAGAAATTTATATAGTACAACTTGAAGGGTGTGTTATTCCTGGGTAAGAGAATAAAATTTGTAAATTTGTTAAATCTTTATATGGCTCAAAACAAGCACTGAAACAATAACATGAAAAATTAGATCAAGTTTTGACAAGTGATGGTTTTTTCAATTATTGAACTGGAAATGTGTGTTTATACAAAACTTATAAATGGTGATTGTGTGATTATTTGTCCATATGTTGATGATATGCTTATTTTGTTGAATCAAGTGCTTTGATGATTTTAAACAACTAGAACTTGGAAGAAAAATATCAAAGAGTATAAGAGCATTCAAGTGAAGAAATTTAAGAAGAAATAGGTGAAGAATTAGTTGTTAGGATTTTTCACTTTGTACACAGGGTAAAAGACTTTGATTTTACTTACTCAAACTCCTACTTGGCTTAAATATGTGTTTTTCACATTACCTTATGTTAACATATGTTAATTTTGAAAAATACCAACTAACAGACTAATTTTGAGTTGTTAAACCATATATATCTGATTGAAAATTTGAACTTCGCTGACTGAAATTCAAAGTTACAAAGGTGTCACTTTTGTTCGACGAATTTCAAATGTTAAAATTAGAATTTCAAGTCAAGCATAGTTAAGCAAATGTGGAAAATTCGTCTGAAATCATGTTAAAGTTCATCTGATGTTAAAATGTAAACTAAGTTCAAGACAATCCCTCTGATAAAAGAATTTTGGTTTTCAAAATTCAAAGTTTGGAATGAAGACTTGTAAGTCTAATTGAGGTGTCTCTAACAGATGAATTTTAAAAGTGCAAAATTTGAATTTCTCATAGTAGAACTTTTGTGCCATATTAAGATTGTCACTAACAGACATATTTTAGCCTCTCAAAATATGAATTTTGAGTGCACAGTAGAAATATGAGATAACTATTCACACTCAATAGATGCACTTTAAATATGAAAATTCGTATGTTTTAACATGGGATATATTTGACAAAGTCAAAATTTGAATTTCACTCTTGAACAAATGAATTTTGAAAGTTCATCGTTAAAGCCTTTAACCTATGGTCTATGCGAAATTAGTCTGTTGGCACCCAAAATTCAAATTTCAGTGTGTCACATGCATTAAATGTAGTTGATGAACAGCTAGTTTTACAAAGTAACTATTAGGTAACATCTCTAACGGCTAGATCTTGTGTCTAACGTCTAGTTAAGTCACAAATCTATAAATAGAACTTCATTTGAATTGTGGGTAATGAATTTATACTGTAAATATAGAAATTCTAATGAAATCATTAGTTAAAGCATTTAATTCTCTCACACTTCATTTATTGCACTTCAATTGTCTCATTTACTTTATATTAAAGAGTTTTTCATTCTATACAAAATCTTTTCTTCATCTGGAAGAAGGATTGGGGTTTCCACAAAAGATTTGGGAAACACTTTGTTCGAGTGCAGAGTGTAAATTTGAAAACTCATAGAACAGAGCATAAGGTTGTACTGTGGCATTGTAAAAAGCCCATTGAATTCTTACAAGATAGTAAAAAATCTCAAGTGGTAACTTGAGGATTAGACACAAGTCAAGTAGAGAACCAAAATAAATCTGTGTCCTCTCTTCTTCTACCTTGCAACTGCCTTTTATATTCTATACTATGTTTTCTGCAACTATTATCATCACTATTTTATCACAATTTTACAAAAAACTTTTGAACTTCCCAATTTACTCCCTCTTGGAAAGCCAGCAAACCTAATAAATGGTATTAGAAATCGGACTCCCAACAAAAGGATCTAACAATCTGGGAGAATATATGGCTAGTTTTGAAGAAAACATTCTTCCTAAAGGAAACAACACCTATAGACCTCCTAGCTTCAGTGGAGAACACTATGGATATTAGAAAATGAGAATGCAGATCTATCTCCAGCCCATTTACTTGGATATATGGTCAGTCATTTAGAAATAAGACTTTGTTCCTATGAAACTGCAAGATGATGACAAGTATAAAGAAAAGCCAGAGGATGAGTGGAATGATGAAGATAAGAAAAGAGCCTTGCTCAACTACAAAGTAAAACACTGTCTGGTCATTGCTCTCAACTAGGATGAATTTTACAGAGTGTCTCTATGTTCCACAATCAAAGAAATGTGGGATACTCTAAAAATTGCTCACGAAGGAACTACTGGAGTAAGGGATAACAAATTAAATTCCTACATTGGAGAATATGAAAGTTTCAAAATGAAGAAAGGTGAAAGCATCAAAGATCTGCAGAAGAGATTCACCCTCATTGTAAATCTACTAAAGATCCTTAGCAAGGAGTACACATAGCCAGAGAAGGTCAGAAAAATCCTTAGAGCTCTTTCTCTTGAATGGCAACTGAAAGTAACAGCCATAGAAGAAACCAGAGGAGAATTAATGGCTTCCGTTACCGCTCTTTTCAGTAGCTTTGAAGAATATGAGGGCAAGATGAAAGCTCTCAAGGATACTGGACAAGACAAGAAGAAAAAAGGTCTTGCATTAAAAGCTGTAAAAGAAAGAGAAGAAGATTCTGATGATGAAGAAGAACTGGATGATGAAACTCTGGTTATATTGGTCAAAAAATTTGGAAGATTTTATAGTAAAAAGCAAAATAAGAAGTTCTTCAAGAAAGGAGCAACGGTAGACAATAAGAAGGAAAGCAAAGAGCCCATCACTTACTATGAATGTAAAAAGTAAGGGCATATTAAGTGAGAATGCCCATAAATCCTGAAAAAGCAGGAGAAAGAAAAGGAAGCTGTAAATAAAGGCAAAAAGTAAAAGACCAACATCTCATCAATTTGGGGCTACAGCTCAGATGAAGAGAATGAAGATGAAGAAGAAATTGCAACATATGTCTGATGGCACGTGCAGTAGAAGAAACTCAAAATTCATCTTATAGTGATCATGAAGATGAGGTAAATGATTCTGACTCCTCCTATGCCGAACTACTTGATGCATTTCATGATCTATATGATAAATTCATTAAAACTGCAAAGGAACTAAAACTAATTAAGAAGAAGATTAGCATGTTAGAATTAGATTGTAAAATGCCTGACATTATACCTCAACATAGAGCTGAATCTGCCTGCCATGCATCATGCATTGAACTAAAGAAAAATAATAAATGTCTTTTCAAAAGCCTGGCTAAACTCACCAAAGGTAAAGACATGTTATTTACATTGCTAGGAAGTCAAAGGATTGCACAAGAAAAAGCTAGTCTTGGTTATAATCCTTATGTAAGCAAGGAAAAGAATAAAAAGAAAAATCAAAATTTATACATGAAAGACTTTGTACATACAGATAGACATAAAAAGAAAAGTTACAATTCGAAAGCCATTGACTCTTGTGTCCAACCCAAATTTGTGAAACAAACATATTATTTGTATTGCTTTCTTCATGCATCACAATCTAGTAGCTCCTTTATTACCTGCCACTTCTGTAATAAGAAGAGACATATTTCTAGTTCATGTTGGTTAAAGAAAAATGGACTTGGCAGGAAGGTAGAATGGGTTTCCAAAGGTACATCTGTATCTAGGGAGAATGCCACTAACAGAAAAGGACCCAAACATATTTAGGTACCTAAGAAGAAAGATTGAACTTTGTTTTATAGGTCTGTCTTAGAGCTAGTAAGAGCAACAAATGATATATAGATAGTGCATGATCAAGACATATGATTGGTGATAAGGAGAAGTTTATCACCCTCAGAGACAAAAAAGGAGGAAAAGTGACCTTTGGAGGTGACCAATATGGCAGAATAGTTGGCATTGGCATCGTAGGCAAGAATCCTAAGACATCCATAGAAGAGGTGTTATTTATGATTGGCCTTAACCACAACTTACTGAGTGTGAGTCAGACATGTGACAAAGGAAATTGGGTATTGTTTGACTCAAAATTCTGCCTAGTCATTTGAAAAAGGGATCGTAAAGTTATCCTCAAAGCTCAAAGGGATGGTAACTGCTATACTATTGATCTACATAAACTTCCTACTTTAGATTCTATATATTTGATTAGCAAAGATAATGAAAGTTGGTTGTGGCATAGAAGACTAGCCCATGTTAACATGAACCAACTAACCAAATTGATTAAGAATGAACTAGTCACTGGATTACCTAAAATTTCTTTTGAAAAAGATAGAGAATGTGATACATGCCTCAAGGAGAAACAAACTAAATCATCCTTCAAACGTAAAAATGTAATCACCACATCTAGACCACTATAATTGCTACATATAGAGTTAATAGGTCCATCTAGAGTAAAAAGCATTAGTGAAAATTTGTATGTGCTTCTAGTTGTAGATGATTATTCTAGATTTACTTGGACCTTGTTTCTTTCCTGTAAAGATGAGACTTTTAATGCATTTGTAACCTTAGCTAAGAAAGTACAAAATGAGAAAGGTATTTCCATTGTGTCTATCAAGTTTGATCATGGAGGAGAATTCAAAAATTCAAGCTTCTTGGAGTACTATGAAGAGTCTAGAATTGACTACAACTTCTCAGCTCCAAAAACTTCTTAGCAAAATGGAGTGGTGGAGAGGAAGAACATGACATTGGGAGAAATGGTAAAAGCAATACTGAACGAGAAAGAGCTCCCCTAATACTTTTGGAATGATGTAGTGAACACAACAAACTACATCATTAATAGAGCCTACATCAGACCAATTCTGGGAAAGACACCTTATGAGCTCTACAAAGGAAGAAAGCCAAATCTCTCACACCTTCATGTGTTTGGATGCAAGTACTTCAACTACAACAATGGAAAAGAGAATCTAGGCAAGTTTAATGCAAAATCAGATGAAGGTATATTCCTTAGCTATTTTAGTAGAAGTAAATCATATAGGGTATTTAACAAAAAATCTAGAACCATAGAAGAATCTGTGCATGTAGTTTTCATTGAAAATGAAACTATTTCTAAACATGTTTTTGATGAAGAAGAAATAATCTCTAGTTTTAAGAACTTGAACCTTTTTGAAGAAAATAAAATTGAACCTCCAAAAATGTCAGAATCTGTTAATGTAGAGGAAGATATTCAGAAGAAAGATGTTAAATTTGAGAATAATTAAGAAATTTCTCAAGAACTCCCTAGAGCTTGGAGAAATCAAAGGAATCATCCAGTTGATCAAATAACTAGGGATGTTCAAGAGAATGTTAAAACTAAAAGACAACTTAGAGATCAAATAAATAATTGTGCATTTATTTCTTAAATTGAACCTAAATGTATTAAAGAAGCTTCAACTAATGAATATTGGATATTAGATATGCTAGATAAGCTTAATCAATTTTAAAGAAATCAAGTTTGGGATCTAGTTCCTAGACCCAAGAATCACCTAATTATTGGAACTAAATGGGTGTTTAGAAATAAACTTGATGAATCAGAAACAATTATTAGAAAAAAAGCTAGATTAGTAGTCAAAGGATATAATTAGAAGGAAGGCATAGATTATAAGGAAACTTTTGCTCTAGTTGGAAGATTGGAAATAATAAGAATTCTCTTAGCCTATACATGCATAAAAGACATAATGCTGTATCAAATGGATGTAAAAAGTGCTTTTCTAAATGGTTATATCATGGAAGAGGTTTATATTAATCAACTTCCAGGTTTTAAGGACTCAACAAAGCCAAATCATGTTTATAAATTGAAGAAAGCTCTTTATGGCTTAAAACAAGCACCTAGAGCATGGTATGAAAGGCTAAGCAACTTCCTAATTGAAAAGGGATTTAATGGAGGGAGAGTTGATATAAAATTGTTTACTAAAAAGGAAAATAAAGACTTGCTTATTGTTCAAATTTATGTCGATGATATTATATTTGGTGCTACTAATGAATCTCTTTGCAAGAATTTCTCTAAGTTGATGCAAAACGAATTTGAGATGTCAATGATGGGTCAACTCAACTTCTTCCTTGAACTGCAAATTAAACAATGTGATGATGGCATTTTACTTAATCAATCAAAGTATATGAAAGAGCTATTAAAGAAATTTGAAATGGAAAATGTCAAATCAATGGGAACTCCTATGGCCATTGCAATAAAGCTTGACATGGATGAAGGAAGAAAGCCTTTTGATATAACTCAATATAGAAGAATGATTGGTTCTCTGCTATACCTAACAGCAAGCAGACCTGACATTATGTTCAATGTCTACCTATGTGCAAGATTCCAATCACATCCCAAATAGTCCCTTGCAACAGCCGTGAAGAGGATTTTCATATATCTAATTGGAACATCACAGATGGGACTTTGGTATCCAAAAGGCAATGGAGAAGAGCTCATAGGATATACCGATGCTGACTTTGCTAGATCCAAAACTAATAGAAAAAGTACAAGTGGAGCGTGCCAATTTCTGTGAAGGTCCTTGGTTTCATGGTATAGCAAGAAGTAGAATAGTATAGCTCTCTCCACAACAAAAGTTAAATATATAGCAGTAGGTAGCTGTTATACTTAAGTCCTTTGGATGAAGTAGCAACTTAAAAATCTTGAGATTGAAATGAAAGAAATACTAATAAAATGATAATCAAAGTGCTATCAATATCACAAAGAATCCAGTCGTGCATTCAAGGATAAAACACATTAAAGTTAGAATCACTTTATACAAGATCATGTTTTGAAAGGAGATATCAAGTTAGAGTTTGTTCCTATTGAAGAATAGTTGGCTGACATCTTGACAAAGCTGCCTACAGAAGATAGATACTGCAAGATCAAAAGAGAATTGGGAATAGTAAATCCCAATGAACTGTAAGCAATTTTCTAATTGAATCTATTTAATTTCTAAAGTTAAGTTGTTAAAATTTATACTAACTTAAGCATTGGAGGGTGTTTAAGATGTTTTGCAGGAACTCCTCATGAACTTGAATGATAGTAATATCAATCAATATAATGGAGTTTATCAAACTTGAGTAGTCAACAGATGCCAAAGTAAAGCTGAAAATTTGAATTTTTAGGCTCTATCTGTAAGTTTAGTTATTCACAATTCGCATTTTGGGATGTTATTAGATGAATTTCCATGTTAGATTATGGTATTAAATGAACTAGTATGCCTAAAATTCAAACTTAAGTGCTAAATAGATGTATTTCAATGCCTCACATGTTGATACAATACTCTCAAGTTGCTCAAAATTCATCTATTGCTAGGAGGAAATTCAAATTTTGATTAATTGATATGAGTAGTGGTTGTGTTTAAGTGTTCAACATAAGAACTTTATAAACTTAAATTCGTATCTCAATAATTTCCTTACAAAGTCATAAATTCAAATTTTGACCCTCATCATTCATTTATTGAACGTCTTTTGCTTGTGTGCCTCATAATGAACTCTTAAAATTTGAATTTTAGGAGCACAATATTCGTCTGTTAAAGCATGCATAAATATTTAAGTCTCTGTTAGACATATTTCAAGGCTAAAATTTGTCTATTAAATCTCTCATTTGTGTTTGTATCATGATTGAACCTTGAAAATTCGAACTTTGGTGGCTTAAAGTTTATCTGTTGAAGAGTATATCTATATCTAAGTCACTGACAGATAAACTTTAAGGATGAAAATTTGTCTGTCAGACAATCTTCCTAAATGAACAAGTCACGTAAGAGCTCAAAATTTGAATTTTGGCCATTAAAATTCATCTGTTGAATGGTTATGTATGCTAAACCAGAGGGTCTCACTCTAAACAGATGTAACCCCATTCGTCTCTCTCTCAAATATGTTCGCCTTTTCTCTTAATTTTTCATTAATTTTGTCCATGAATCTTCATTTCCCACTGATTAAACTCCTATCTGCACCTTATAAACAAACTCTTTCCTAACATCTCTCATCAACAATCTATCACAAAAATGGCTAGGGTTAAGAATTCCAACGTTGGTAGATAAGAGTTCAGACCCTACAGAGCTGTCAAGTCCCAGTATGTATCTAAGGAGGGTGAAACCAAGAAAAGAAAAGGTGAATCCAGCAAGGGAAAACCTTCCAAAAAGCAAAAAATCACACCCAAGGTTGAATCAAAGAAACCAACCCCCGTTGTCTCCTCTTCCAGCACAGAGTTAGAAGAGTTGCAACTGACAATAGAACCTCTGTGTAGCACTGCCCACGTAGAGGAATACACCAATAAGTTTGTCAATAAAAAGGTAATCAATCCTCATTATACCAACTTAGAAGATTTTCTGATTTCCAATAATTTTAATGCTAGATTATGGCTGGTGAGATATAAGAATCTGTAGGAGATTGAAGAAAGATATGATGATGAGGTAATCAAAACATGGTATGCTGCTTTATCATATTATAGCAGAAAGAGGAGATGGTAGGTTAATCTCAGGTTTAGAACTGTGTAGCTCTCTGATTAGACAATCAATGAAGTTCTGGAGATCCCTGGGCAAGATGGCCTCAAGATTGACATTACCACCTCAAGATACATGGATGAGGATGAAGAAGCAGATAAGGAAGGTGGTCCATCCTTGAACTACAAGGAGAGCACAATCATGAACACCTTATTCAAAAGATAAGAGAATAAGCCTTCATTAAGAGTGATAAAAGCCCTCTGATTTGAGCATTCAAGCCAGGGTCCTGCGCTACATTGTGTCCAGGATCATCTTTAACAAAGGGAGAAGCTTTAACTTGATTACAAGGGTTAAGGCTCATGTAATGACTACTCTAATGCGTGGAAAGCTGCTAAATCTAAGCTATGTCATCTTCCAGTGTATGCTCAAGGCAAGAGATCAAAGGAAGGATTCCACCTTGCCTTATGCCTCCATCATTATCAAGATGCTTCAGTATGCAAAGGTCCAACACTTAGAAAAGGGAAAAGGAAAGCCTAGTTAAGTATTCAAGGAGGAAGAGTTGTAGCGAATAGGTATTGAAAGACAGGAAGGGAGATGGATTAGTAAAGGTGCAGGGAAGTCAGAGGATCCATTCTTTGAGGAAAGCCATCAGCAAGAAGGAATCTCTAAGGCTATACCACACACTCAGCCTTTATCACAGCCATCCCAGCATGCTTCTCTTCCACCACAACCATACCAGCCTATTCTACTCTATTACATCCCATTCAACCACCTCAACCCTCCACTCCACTCCACTCACCTGGGTGAAACCCACCATAATCATTGAGCTATATGATAGTTTATCTGCCCTTATACTAAGCATAAGAGATAAGCAAAATGCCAAGTTTGCTCACTTGCAAGATCAAATCACACAATTGGCAAAAAACATGAAAGTGATTACTGATGCCTATAAAGATATAAGAAGTGCTATCCCCTCAACCTCAACTCCTCCACCTCAGCCTGGACCCTCTGAGCCTACAAAATCTATCTCTCCTGAACCTCCTAGTCCATTTGAACTGTAATCCCCTGAGCCAGTTGCTACAGATGCTAAAGCCGGGGCTGCTAACACTGCCACAACCCTACAGGCTTCCAGCAATGCGACAAAACTTGGCCCACCCCTAGACTATGCCATAGAGGAAGAAGCTCCTTAGAAAGAAGGCACTCCCGAGCCTATAATGGAGGATATGGCTCAAGACTCAGTTTTGTCCTCTCAAGAATCTGAGCAAATTGAGAAAATAGTAGTAGCCATTACCTCTGCACCCATCATCCAGGCTACACTAAATGAGGAAAAAAGCCTTGTACCTTACGTAGATGTTACTGCCATTGCACATGATGCAATTGTACAAGCTCAAAAGAAAAGACTTGATGAAATGTTTTCTCCTCCTGCCCCTCAACCTTTATCTCCTAAATATGGTCTGTCTATAGCATGAAAGGTCTGATTAGCCAATCTTTAGAGGGAAGTTCAAGAGATAGTCTCAGATGCTGAGGAAGATCCCTCTGAAACATCCCCATCAGTACCTCATCCTCAGATCCTCTCCTTAGTACAATTCATCCCTGTCCCTATTCATGCTATTCAATGTCACAAATTCCTCCTCTCGTTAGGCATATTCCTAGCCCTGATGATGCCAAAAAGGAGGAGAAGCAAACTAGGCAAACTGGGAAGTCTAAAGCTAGGCAATCTGGCATGACCTATAACAAGAAGTCTAAGCCTAAGAAGAAGTGATTGCTAGATCCTTAAGGCTTAGATCTTAGGAATGTTTTTTTCTGTTGTAGTATCTCTTGTATAATCTTGCCTTCTTATACCTAAATGTTAATCTTGCAGTGTCATGTACTTGCTGAATCTCTGTATTGAACCTTTACTGAATTAATGCAATATGACTTCATATTTTCCTTCTGCTCTCGTATATGTGCTGTATTTATCTTTAAAATCTAATGCATATGTTGAGTTAGCTAATCCAGTTTGTGAGTTGTTTTGTTATCATCAAAAAAGGGGAGAATGTTGAATCAAGTGTTTTGATAATTCTAAACAACTAAAGCTTGGAAGGAAAACATCAAAGGAGTGTAAGAGCATTCAAGTGAAGAAATCCAAGAAGAAATAAGTGAAGAATTAGCTATTAGGATTTCTCACGTTGTACACAGGGTAAAAAACTTTGATTTTACTTACTCAAACTCCCACTTAGCTTAAATATGTGTTTTTCACATTATCCTATGTTAACATGTGTTAATTTTGAAAAACACCGACTAACAGACAAATTTTGAGTTATTAAACTCTATATATCTCATTGAAAATTCAAACTTTGCTTACTAAAATTTAGAGTTACAGAGGTGTCACCTTTGACAGATGAATTTCAAATGTTGAAATTCAAATTTCGAGTCAAAGATAGTTAAGCAAATGTGTAAAATTCATCTAAAGTCATGTCAAAGTTCGTCTGATGTTAAAATGTAAACTAAGTTTAAGATAGTCCCTCTGACAGACGAATTTTGGTTTTCAAAAGTTGAAGTTTGGAATGAAGACTTGTAAGTTTAATTAGTAGTATCTCTGACAGACGAATTTTAAAAGTGCAAAATTCGAATTTCTTATAGTAGAATTTTTGTAACATAATAAGATTGTCACTGACAGACATATTTTGGCCTCTCAAAATTTGAATTTTGAGTGCATAGTAGAAACATGAGACAACTATTCACATTCAATAGATGCACTTTGAACATGAAAATTCATATGTTTTAACATAGGATATATTTGATAAAATCAAAATTTGAATTTCACTCTTGAACAAACTAATTTTGGAAGTTCAACATTAAAGTCTTTAACCTATGGTCTCTGTGAAATTCATCTGTTGGCAGCCAAAATTCGAATTTCAATGTGTTACAAGCATTAAATGCGGCTGGAAAATGGCTAGTTTTGCACAATAACTGTTGGGTAACGTCTCTAATAGCTAGATCTTGTGTCTAACGTCTAGTTTAGTTATAAATCTATAAATAAAACTTCATTTGAAGCTGTGGGTAATGAATTTATGCTGTAAATACTGAAATTTTGCTGAAATCATTAGTTAAAATCTTTTATTCTCTCACACTTCATTTATTATACTTCAACTGTTTCATTTACTCTATATTAGAGAAATTTTCATTCTATGCAAAATCTTTTCTTCATCTGGAAGAAGAATTTTCTTGTGAGAGGTTTTCACAAAGGATTTGGGAAACACTTTGTTTGAGTGCATAGTGTAAATCTGAAAGCTCTTAAAACAAAGCACAATGATGTACTGTGGCATTACAAGGAGCCCACTGAATTCTTGCAAGATAGTGAAAAATCTCAAATGGTAGCTTGAGGACTGGACGTAGGTCAAGTGGAGTAGATCGAATCAGAATAAATCTATATGTCCTCTCTTCTTCTACCTTGCAATTGCCTTTTATGTTTTGTACTCTATTTTCTATAATTTTTACTATCATTGTTTTATCACAATTTTGCCGAAAAATTTTGAACTTTCTAATTCACCCCCCTTTTGCAAAGCTAGCAAACCTAACATATTTTTGGTACTAGTATAAATATTGTGATTAAAATTAAACATTTTCTTACTTCAAATTTTGACATAAAAGATATGGGTGAAGCGAAAGTGATATTGAGTGTTAAAATTATAAGGAATGAAAATGGTATTTTACTTTCTCAAGAAGATTATGTTGAAAAATTTCTTCAAAAGTTTGGATATTTTGATGATACACCATTAAGCACTCCCTATGATGTTAGCGTAAAGTTAACAAAACATAAAGGTGATCTAGTGGCTCAATCTAAATATGCACATATTATTGGAAGTTTATTACATTTAATGAATTTTACCAGGCCTGATATAGCATATGCTGTATGTAAATTGAGCAGATATACCCACTGTCCAGGCAGTGAGCATTGGTTAGCTCCGATTAGATTGATGAGATATTTAAGAGGTATCATGAACTATAGTATATTTTATAATGGATTTCCTGCTGTATTAGAATGATACAATGATGCTAATTGAATATTAAATTCATATGAGATTAAATCCACTAATGGCTATGTATTCACTCTTGGTGATAGTGTGATATCCTGGAGATTAGGCAAACAAAGTATTATTACAAAATCCTCAAGCAATGCAAAGTGTATTGCTATGAAACTGGCTGGTATTGAGGCTAATTGTTTGAAAAACTTCTTAGCAAATATTCCATTAGGAGAAAAACTAACATCATCAGTGTCTTTATATTGTGATAGCCAATCGGTGATAGCTACGGCTTAAAATAAGACATTTAATGGTAAAAGTAGACACATTTGGTTGAGACATAATATTATAAGGCAGCTACTAAAAGATAGAGTAATCTCAATCAAATTTGTAAGGTTAGAAGTAAATCTGGCAGATCCTTTAACAAAACCCTTAGGAAAGAAACAAATTATTAACACATCGAGGAGAATGAGACTTAAGCCATTCTGAAATTAACAATGATGGTAACCCAACCTCTGTGATTGGAGATCCTATGAAAGAAGTTCATATGAATAAGAAGAAGTTATTTTTAGTTCTGCTAGCACTAAATTTTAGTCCTTTCCTATGGTATGAGAAAGTGCTAAAATGTATTATTAGTGAGACTGAGCAAAGCTCTTAATGGTTTCATATTCCTTATAGAAGGTATATTTATTGCAGATACATTTGATAAAATCACCCATACAAATATGGAGCGGGGCTGCTCCTATGAAATCATGGCAAAGTCTCCAGAGCATTCATTAAATACCAAGCACGCCAATTGCCGTTTAAAGCGTAAAACCACTATTAACAGCAGGAATTGTAAGGGTATATTTTGACTAATAAGTCCTTTAGTATACAATCAAGAGTTGTTAGTTCATAGAAGCTTTAAGCTTCACTGACTTCTTTGTGTACTAAGATTTATTAGTCTAGGTCTAGTTTATAGTCCAAAAGACATCAAATTCAAAACATTTATACTCATGTTATAACTCAGATGATAGTGATCTTTTAACACACAAATAAGGGATTATTAGAGTTTGTGTGGGTATGTATTAAAAAGGATGTCCCACATTGCTCAAAACAAAGGATGCCTTAGTGTATATATACTAAAATGAGTTCTAGAATAAGTAAAAGGGTCAAGAGAAGAAGTAGGCTTGCGCACACAACAACGGGCCAATGCAGTTGAGAATCTCTGATTCTCCCACTTGTATGTGAGTTAGACACAACACTAGGCATTTTTATTGAAAATATTTTTTGAAAAATTTTTCAAAAAATATTTTGAAATAAGCTTACTAAGAAAACCTTATCTTTGATAGTTTTGAATTTGAGACCTTAAAATTGTATGTTAAAACATTTATTATCAGCTTTGATTTCTCATTAGCCATTTTTTCCAACATTTAGAAACCGGTTTCCCTTGATCACCTTTAATTTCAATGTTAAAAAACTGATTTCATTTATCATGATTAAGCTGTCATTAATTGATTTTATTACTGTCTAACATTTTTCTCTGAGTCCTCGGCCTATAAAAGATGGAGCCTTTTGCATGTCAGTGCACACCGAGCTCTCGAATATTTTTTGGAGCTCTCCTTTTCTTCCTCTCTTGAGTTCTGCTTTTTTTTGTGCTTCTGCTATTTTGTTTCCCTGTACATTTATGTAGGAAGGGTCTGTTTAATCCTAGAGAGTTGTCGACCTATGTCGAGATAACTCTTAAGGATAGTGTTCTCGGGCATGACTCAAATTGGTTTATACGAATGTTTTTGATTATTGTAGCCAATGATCATCAACAATATTTGATCTCAACTGGCATTTTTAGTCAATGCTCTAAATCTTTAAGCACTAATACTAGATATAGTCAGGTTTTTTTTATTAAGTT
The DNA here is from genome assembly GCA_026686845.1 of Adenanthera pavonina. NCBI lineage: Eukaryota > Viridiplantae > Streptophyta > Magnoliopsida > Fabales > Fabaceae > Adenanthera > Adenanthera pavonina. The sequence continues at coordinate 40,697,135 of JAIVEN010000001.1, read as the reverse complement.
TGATACATTGTGTAGTTGGTTGTCATAATGGTGGAATTGCCCTAATGATGGAACATGCTCATTGGCATTTTAGGTTTGCATCATTTTTGAAATCTTATAATATTTTTCGATTTCATGCGATGGCTTTATTATAGGACTCCTATTTTATAGTATGAACATACATAATATGAACAGGAAAAAATAGTCTAGCTTATTTTTGACTTATGCTAAGCATTTATTTTAGTGCTTAAAGATTTAAAAACTTTGGAACAATCATGGGTAGTTCATCCTAAAAGGATTCAAATTCTTCTTCTTTTTTTTAACTTTTTGGACTCTACTATTTGGAATATGAGTTTTTATTTGTGATCCGTATTGAGGTTGTCAATAGCGCAGGTGTTAATTGTGATTTCCCAGAAGCAGAAAGCAGCTCTGAGAGAGGCTTATTGAAACAAGAAATATCTACCTCTTGATCTCCATCCCAAGAAGACCCAAGGCATTTGCAGACATCTCACCAAACACTAGGTTTTATTTATTCTGTATTGCAAGTTTTGCATTTCTTGACTTTCTTTGTAATTGTTTGTATGAATTACATTATTAACTTGTGTAATAATTGATTGATATAGAAGTTTAGTGGATTAAAAATAAAATTTTCTATTTTCTTAAATGGTATAACATTATATGTTTAGAACATTTAAAACGTCTCATATAATTTAGATTTTTCCTACCTAAATGGCTATAATGTAGATAGGGCATGATAAAGTTGAACTCACGAGCATCAAAATTTCTTAATATTTATGTTTAATGTTTAGGGAAAGTGTTACCAGAGACTTTGAATTATGGTTATAATGATTTATGTGCTCATTTCTTATAATTCTTAATCTAAAAAAATGGTAAATTCTTAACCTCAAAATTTATTTCTTTTAGAGTAGACAAGCTTAAGTCTTTGATGATTTGTCAAGGCATGAGTGGTTTAAGCTATTTTAATTCCATAATTGAGGATCCCAAAAACCTGACACTATGGAAGGATTGTGAAAAACGAAGGGGTTGTAGTGAATGTTAAGCTATTTCATTGAAACTTTGATTTCTTGCATCCACCCCTCCCCCATTTGAAATTCAATTTGCATACTTAATTCTTCTTTGCCAAAAAAAAAACCTTTTATTGATGCAAATTTAATTTTTTCCCCTCTTTGCTGTCTATATTTCGCTTAATTCTTCTTTCTCAAAGAAAAAGAAAAACCTTTTGATTGATGCAACTTTAAGTCTTCCTCTTTCCTTATATAAATGCTAATGCATGAGAAGACAAGAAATTCAATTCAAGAACTTCTTTGAGATTACTTGGGTCTCCATTCCTTTACTCACAGCTCATATTAGCATTATTATCTTGTGTCTTAGTAATAAAAATTTCAATTACAATTTTGTATATTAAGTTGCTTCGTGCAACTTAGCCTATGTTTTTATTTCCTTTAGTTCAAGGAACTAATCAATCATCTATGTATAGAAAAAAAAATTTTTTTATTCGAAAATTATGCAAATCATGTTTGGAAATTGGAAATACTTAGTTGTTTGAACCAAAGTTGAATTAGTTGAAAGTTTTGGGTTTGTTTTAACTACACTATAATTTTTTTTACCAATTTACTGTCATCTATACTCTTTCAAATGTTGTGCTTTATGTCTAACTTGCTCTTCCCTTTTTGCTAGTGTAGGCATCATTGAAGACAAAGTGTGAGAGGAAGATGGAGATGTATTTTCCATTCAGAAAGTGTGACATCAAAGTGTAGGGTAATCCATTGCTTCCAAATTTGTATTCTCTAGACTAGCAAATTTGACATATTGAATATTTAGGTTTAGATGTTGTCATTCCATCAGCATTCCAATTTTTTGAGCTAGTTACTCTTCAATTCATTCCAAAATTTTTTATCTTGGTTAAGGTTTGAAGTTGTTTGACATAGTAAATGTTTCTTTCTTTCTTATTTTCCTCCTTTCATGGTTTTTTTTTTTTTTGCCATGTTTGTCAATTGATTTTTTATTGAATGTTGTAGATATTAAGAACATTGATACTATAGTTTTTGTTCACTTTAGGAGTTTAGTCATGCACACAAAATATGATACTCTAGATTTTTAAGTTAGAACAACTTGATATGATGTCAAGGGAGGTAAATTATAGCATCTTAAATCTCTTGATATGATATTAGGGGAGGTAAATTACAACATCCATGATATGTGAATATGTCTCTACTTATCTTGTGCCTAATATCCTTACAATTGTATTTGGCATGGTATAGGAGGACTTGGAAAACATTTTATGGGCTATGACCATCAGGAAAGCTATACTTACTATCTGACAAGCGTGTCATACTGCTCCAATTAAACTAGGTAATAATGATTAATGTAATGTAAAGGTGTCTACCTAGGTCATTTCTCACTGGAGGGAATAATGATGCAAGAACATGAGTGATTGATGAATTAGATGCAATGAACCTAAGATAAGATGCAAAGAAAGCATAAATAATGAATATTTTAATCTAATACTTTATTCTTTTTTTTTATTGATTTTTTATGATTGAAAAGTATGCTTAAGGATGAAAGAAAACTATATGAAAGCAATATGGATGTTATGCAATCACTAACTAATGCAAGTTAACTAAATGATATGACTTAATTAAATCCTAAATGCAAAGGGAGCTAAATGCAAACATGATTATGGAAATAAAAAAAAATTAGCTTAATCTAGTTAAATGCTAATTTAAAAAAATGTAAGTAGAATGAATAGAGTTTAAGTGAAAAAGTGAATGATTAAGCAAATATGGAATGATAGTTGGTGCATTTGATGTATGGAAAGTAATTAAATTGAATGAACTTAGCCTAACTAGAATTAAAACTAAATGTACTTAAATGCAAGCTAGGTATTTGATGAAATACCTAAGTATTAATGTAAGATATTGAAAAATTAATTTATGCAATGCAATGCCTAAGATTTACTTGAGGGGGATTTTAGGATCAAATGTAATGTAATAAACTAGACAAACTTAAAACTGAATAGTGCAAATGAATTAACAACTAGGAACTAAGATGAACAAACTAAGCCTAGAACAATGAATGAAAATACCACACTTAAAATGCAAAAATATATGAGTGAATGTGATTCCTAACATGAATATGGAAGATGACAATCATAACCATTCAATTCATGCATAACCATTCAATTCAAGAACCTTAAACAACCTTTGTTACAATGTGAATGACAAAATTAACTTTAACCATATACCAATGACTCAAGCATTTTGACAAACACATAAAACAACTTGATTTCTCAATTCATAAAGCAAGTCTCATAAATCATCAAATTAGATAACTAAACCAATAATAATAATCAAAGGGTACAACAGCTAGAAAATCAATTGAACAAAACAATTTCATTGAATAACAAACCAATTCCAAAAATACTTCATTCTACTTCATCCTCTTACATAGGTTTCAACATTCCAATGTATAATCAATATTAAAATCAACCTAAGTACATCAATTCCATTAATTTTCCAAATCTGAATCTAATCCAAATATCAACAGAATTGACATAAAAAGTAGGAGAAAGAGATGAGAATTAGCCTTCCTAGATACTTGCAAAACTCCAAGTCTTCGTGCCATCATCCACATCGAGCTAGAAGCACAAGCTTCTTCAAGCTTCCATGGTTGAAACCTTGAGTTCAAGGTGAGGAAAGAAGGTCCGGATTTCATCCATAACCAGAGGAAGGCAACAAATCACATCCAAATACTTGAATTAGATGATAGAAGCCAATTTCCTTTGGTTGTTGACAAAGTTCTAGCAACTTGTAAAAAAAAAAATGCTCCACAGTCAAGACTTGAGAAGATGTGAAAATGGAGAAACCAACAAAATTGATGCAAGGGAAGTGTAGAGGATGAAGAATAATGGGCAAATTTATGATTGAAGTGAAGAAATTGATGGAGATTTGATGAGAATAGGAGGTGGCTTCATGATATTCCTTCAGAATGATGAAAGAACAAACCAAAAAGCAAAAGAAAAACGAGCGGCCATCTCTGAACGAGAGAGGATGAAGGGGAGAGAGGATGAAGGGTTTTCGAATTCTGAGAGTAAAAATTGCAAGGGACGTGTTTGGTTGCACAAAAATGGAGTAAGAAAATGATACAAAAATTAATTAAAATAAAAAAAATAAAAATGAACAATCAAAGATAAGAAAAAATGAGAAAGATGAGAAAATAAATTTTTCATAAAATTTCTCCATTCTAATGACCAAAATACCTCTTTAAAATTTTAATCTCCATGGACCACAACCTGTAAGAAAATGTTACATTAAATATATTGTGTTCTCAATTAAATAAATATAAATTAAATTTTAGTTCAAAGAAATTAAATTAATTATGGGATAAAATTTTAATTCAATTTGGAGGAAAATTATGATTCAAAATAATAAAAATAAAAGAAATAAAACATTAAAAATAAATTTCCAAAGCTCTTTAGTAATTTTTCCCGTAAATGGGTCAATTCTGAATCATTTTCTTAATCATAATTAAGTCACAAATAACTCATAATCACATTGAGAATTATTAAATAAAATAAAATGGAAGAATTAAATTCTTGAAATAATTTAAAAAATAAAAATAATATAAATTAAAGCTTAATTTTTGAAAATTATCCTAAAATTCTCATTTATTACAAATTAAGGCTAATTATTTAAATATCATCTAAATTATACAAAATTAGCCAAAATTCAATATTTAACATGCTTAAATAAGGGGAATAAAAATAATGAAAATTTATGATTATTACCATCCCTTTCAAGTTGTTGGATTCTCATTATCTTGGTGTGGTGCAATCATTTCCTATTTGCAAATCTAGGCTCTCCCCATAACCAACTATGAAAGAACATATTGAGGCAATTGCAGGGTAAATCCTTATATCACTTTACACAAAAGTTCGTGGGTTTATTAAGAACCTTTTTTTTTTTATGTACTCGTCTTCACTGTATATAGCATTGCATTGTTTAGTTTGATTGTTATCAATATCTCTCACATTCATAAGCTTCTTTGGCATTTATTTGCTAGAGATTTGTATCCATTGGATTTCATTGATGCTATTATAAGAATTGTGCAATGAAAAATTTGATGCTGCCTTTTGGTATTAGCGAAGAAATGGGTTTACCTTCACAATAGCTACCTAAACATGTTTTCCCAACTCAGTCTCAAAATTTAATTATCATATTTTTTGTCTTGTCATTTTGACAAATAATTATGTAATTTCACAGTTTCCATCCATTTCTTCTAAACAACATTATTCTCTTTAATAAAGAGAATAAAACATCTCCACACATAGTGCAGGGCAAAAATTTTAGTTTAAATTAAAAATCATGTTAGAAGGCTTATCCTTAGGATTTTTTTTGTGTTCTTAGGATTTGATAAGCTTTAAATTTTAACAGACATAATTAGATATTAAATAATTCTCAAATGTTTTTAAAATAAAAAATATTGAAAAATATAAACGGTTTGTATTTTTTATTGAAATTAAAATTTAAGTTACTTTTTATAATAATTTGAAATAAAATTTAACACTAAATAATAATTTTAATTACTAAAAATAATTATAATTAATTTTTTTTTTTGAAAAAGCGTCATTTAATTTAAAATTTTTCTAGATATATGTTGTTTCAAGTAATTTTCGCCACGGTGGTTAAACAGAGCATGAAAGGGGGATCCCATTCTTTGAACGGCCGGTGACCCTTCGCCGCCCTCTCTTTGTCGGAGCCGGGGTCGCATTGCATACTCGTCGTCGTGGGTTCCTCTTCTCCGCCATGGCCGCCCCGAAGCCACGCAACACTCGATCAACGTCTCTTAGGGACGCCTCTGACTCCTCCAGGATGGAGGGCACCAGTACCTGGGATGCCCTCCAATGGACCAAGTTTGAGGTTTCCTTCTATTTGTTTTTCTATTCAGTATCTTTCTGATTCTTCTCTACATTCTCAATTCATTTGTTTACCTTCTTCTTTTTTTTCCTTTTTAATTTTTCTGCAGCCTGGTGCACGCTACGCTTCGCAAGCCAATTTGGATTTCTTGCTTGAGGAAGAACATGTCATAGCCCAGGTATGCAACCGCTTGTCATTCTTTATGATGCAATTATATCACCTTTTTTCTTTTCTTGTTCACTCTTTGTTTGTTGCACTACTTTCTCTGCTCTCTGCAACGTGAGCAGAATCTGCAAAATATGTGGAACTTAAGGGTGGCGCAAAGAACGGTGAGGGTAGTTTTGAATAAATGCGTTTTTTTGGGGTTGCATAGATTAAACATATATAGCCTCAAGTCACTTGGCACTCAGCATAATTGCTGAATTTGACATGTGTAACTTGCAGTAACATGCTAATTGAGTGATTTCTGTCTTTTAACTGAAAGCTGAATTTGAAAATCTTTAATCCCTAATATCACGCTATTTGAGTCTGCCTTGTAACTAATGACTTGGTCTAGATCATAATGAGCCATTACAAAATATGGTAATCTGGATATTGATTTTAGTTTACTTTATTTGACACTGCTGCTGTCAATGAGGCTGTGACATTGTATTACAGTTGGACAACGAAGTCACAAGTTGTTTGAGAGTAGATAAAATGTTTCAAGCATTTTACTCTAGAGAAACCTATCTTGTAAGAATTAGGATGAAGTTATACCCAAGTAAACAAAAGCTTAAAGAGCATCCCCTACAATGTCGATCTATAGCTATTCTTTATCAATAATTTTTTTAAATGGACTGGTTATTGAACCATTAGAAACTCTGGCTCAATGTTCATTGGTTCGATCATGATGGAACCATGGTCAAATTAGTCCTAATTTAATTAATATATTTTAAATTTTATGTATTAAATTAAATTAAAATCTTTATAAAAGATATTAAAAAGATCAATATTAATACATTTTATAACTTATATTCAAGTTCAAACAAGTCATATTCATCTATAATCACAAATTGAACTTAAAAAAAGTAACTAATAATAAATCATAACAGTCATTGAGATTAAATCCTTTGGATGCCAATGCACTGGCATCTACATCAGGAAAACCACCAGCATTGTTTGATTCAACCTTAAGAATATCAAGTCCTTAATTGGATGGTCTACAATATTCATATCTTTATCACTTAATTAGATATTTCATAAAAAATATTAATAATTATGTACAAGAATAAAACTTATGTAACATTATAATATGGTAATAGAAAAATTAACATAAAAGATGGTGTATTTTTAAACCAACAACCAAAAAATGGGAAAAAAAAAAACACCTGACAAACCTTAAGCTGCATTTTTTTGGCTTTTCCCTGATATTTGATTATTTTTTAATTGGTTTTTGGGAGATTTCAGATTGGTTTTCTGGTTGAATTGTTTGGTTTGATTTAGTTTTGAAACATTGCTTTTAATTTATTAGCATAGTTTTTTATGGCATACTGTGGTGTGTGTTACACGCCATGTAGCAAAATGATAGGGGCCAATTTTGAGAGTTATTTAACATCTGTTTGCACACTCTTGCCCTTCAATGGCTTATGCCATTCACTCTTTCTTGCATCATTTGTGCACACTGCAGGGACCAGTGTGCTCACAAGTGTTTGAAGAATTCTTGAGACTAGCAAAGCATGCCTGCACTTACTCATCATTTTTTATTAGTTATTAGCATGTGTTGAATGAATTCCTCATCCTCACTATTGGTGACTCAACTGCAAAAAATAGATTGAAGTATATACTTATTCATTACTTTATCTTACTGATCCTATAAAATCTAGCTAAAGGACTATACTAAGTCAAAATAAGTCAGCTAATATGGCAGTTTATCTCAGCTCCTATTCAGAACCTCTCAAAGGACCGAAAATATCCATAGAGCTTGTCAGACAATGTGTTGAAGTTGAAATTCATAGGATTTAGTGAGAAAGCTTTAGGCTACATGTAAGATTCTGTTTTCACCTTGTTAGTTATTGTGAATTATTTCATTATGTGCATTACACTTCAATGTTGCCATGTGTGCACAGTGAGCTGCACGCCGTGGCTTTAGGAGCCCCTTCTACAACTGTGTGTTATGTGCCATCAATAACTATGGTTATTAGAAATTCAAGTCCCAGTGTTTTATTTTACATTCATTATAATTGAATCTATTGTAGATGAAATTTATCTGTTTATGGTGTTTACATTTAGGGACATGGAGTTGTTCTTATAAATGCAGATGATGCAGGCACGTTGATGGTCACAAATTTTCGTCTTATTTTTCTGGTAAGCCCTTCATATAATATTTCATGCATCTGAAATTCAGTTTTTGACTAGGCATTGTGATGTAGGAGAGGTCCTTGAGTTGTGATTCTGAATTACCTATGTGTTAGTGCGGTGATTAACATAGTTGTGCTTGTTGAAATTCATATTAAGTTATTTTGGGAGAATGAGAAGTTTTAGAGATCAAGAATTAATTGGAAAACAGGACTATGATTTAATTACCTGAGCAATTTTTTTTTGAAGAAAACAGAAGAAAGAACCTTTGTGGAGATTCAGAAATGAAGCCACAATGAAGGCTGCATTCACAATACCCGCAAAGGAATCAGCAAGGATGGCTGATTGCAGAACTCCTGCAGACTATAAATGAATTAAATTTCTACTCTAATGGTACATGGCAGCCTAGTTATTTATATAAATCTATATACATCATAAATAGGAGCTAAGTAATCCTAGGATTATGCCTTATATTTCACTACTGACTCATTATAATTAATGCACCATAATCATGGAATTTGACCTACCCAAAATCATAATTATGCTGTTCCCTAGTTACTTTTAAGCAGACACCCCCATTATGATAGAACTTCCCACATTACTGTTTTTGTGCATATTTCCTTTGTGCTCAATTTTCTGGCATGTTTTCCTCTGTCATTTAATCACTGTGACATACAATTCTACCAATTCATCTCTGCTGGTAGGGTTGCGTTGCCAAGTTTCTGTTTTTAAAGTTGTAGACATCTAGAGGTTCTATCAAGTGCAATTATGATATGGCTTATGATTCTGTTTTTCCAACTTCTCATTTTGTTCTTAGTATCAATGCATACTGGCAAATGGTAATTGGTTGGCTCCCCTTTATTGAAGTTTGAGACTCACTGGTCAAATAATTAAATAACAAAATTCAGCTTGTGAGCATCTGTGGCTGAATTTGTGAGTTTTTATGTGCTTCTGCGCCATGTGTGTGTGTACTGATTATTTTATCTGTATGTTTACTCACACTGAGTAATGTCTTCCAACTTGCTTTGTTACTTTTTCTAGAGTGATGGAACTAGAAATATAATTGCACTTGGAACAATTCCACTGGCAACGATTGAGAAGTTTAACAAGATAGTAAGTTCTAACATACAAATTATGCTGTAAATTTCTTTATTTTGTTTACATGTTTCTGTTATTAAGTTTGCATATGCTAAGTTAGATTGAGTAGAACCTCTTCTTTTTAGCCTATTTCACATATGTATGGCCAAATAGATTTGACATAGTATAAACAAAAATGTTCAATTAAAATTTGAGTTGCTAATTTGCAGCATTGAATGATGTGTTTTATCATAAGTTATAGATTGTAGATACATTGTGAACCAAGCTTGCATATGCCATTTGATAGAGTTTATTTTGCTTAAGGTTTATATTATGTAGAGTAAATGAGAGTAACCTCCCTTATGGTTTGGCTAAATTAGACATGATACCCCTTTGTTTTTGAAATTTCACTTGGATCCTTTCCAATTTATTTTTTATGAACTTCTGAGTAATTGAGGCTCTGTTTTTCTGTTATTCCGCTGATGAATTGAAGCTCAGATCTTAAGGGCCAAATAACAATCATAATCCTACTTGATCCCATAATCCTAGATTTACAAATCTACTAAATATAATAAGATAATAACAGTAAAATTAACTAGAAATAAAAAACAAAGTTATCATAACACATATCTATGTGATATATTCAATGGGCTTTAGGCCTAATAGGTTTGAAGTCCAATATACTCCCCCTCAAGCTGGGGAGTAGATAGTGGTCATCCTCAGCTTGGTGCTAAGTACTTCAAACTTACCCTTGCAATTGATTTGATCAAGCACTTGTTTGGTTTTAAGTTTGCAAACTTAAGCTAGAATAAAATTAAATTTGCCAAAATGAAGTTTGGATAAAAGTAAATTTGTTGTAACGTGATTTATGTTTAAATGTTTTTATTGCAAAAGTAAGTTTGGCAAATTGATTATGAGACAAAAATAAGTTTGCAAACCCAAAAATATCTTCTCCAGTCTATTGGCCAAACTTTGGTTTGGAGGCAAAAGTAAGTTTACAGAATGAAGTTTAAAAATGAGCCAAACATTAATTTATACCTAAACCTTATTTTGAAACCCAAGTTTGGATTTCCGTTTGGATTTGGAAATCCAAACAAGCTCCAGGTCGACCACCTAGGCATGTGTAGGCATTTAGGATAGATCTATGATCTTTGACATGATCTTCTCCTTGATGAAATGGTGATCAATCTCCACATGTTTGGTCCTATCATGATGAATGGGATTTTTTGCAATCCCAATGGTTGCCATATTGTCACATAAGATCTTCGCTAGTGTTTCCAAGTTCATTCTCAATTTGGCAAGTAGTCTTTTCAACCGTAGGCCCTCACAAATTCTCAATGCTAGTAAAACTCTACTTCAGCACTACTTCTTACAACTATTGGTTGCTATTTATTTCTCCAAGTGACTAAGTTTCCCCATACAAATGTACACTGGTTGATTTCCTGTCTATGACTGATCTTTCCCAGTTAACATTTGTGTGAACCTCAATTCCAGATTATGCCCTTGTTTTGAAGTAGAGACCTTTTCCCAGAGTTAGCTTTAAGTACCTAAGTTGATGTAGGACAAGGTAGGTAAAAAGGGGAGAGAGAAGGAAGTGGGAGAAATAGGGAGAACAGGAGGGAGAAGTAGCGAAAGCTTGAGGGAAGGGTGACTGTAAAATTCTCAACTTTATTCAATAGGCAAAAAAAGTCTACAGTTGAATAACCTTAGGGCTATTTATTAAGTCCTAGTTCCTTCACTGTTAAGTCAGCCTATCCATGTGGCCAAAAAACAAAAAAAAGTCAGCCTATCCATAACTAATGGTACACATGAGGAAACCCATAACAAAATCTACCTTGCCATGCAGAATAGACTACTCAGTAATGAAGCTAGAGTTAAGAGAGGAATGCATGATTCTCCCACATGTACCATTTGTAACTATGCAGCTGAATGTTCCTTCCATGCCCTTGAGGATTGAGAAGGAGCTAAATTCTCATGGAGGAGCGTATTGAAACCTAAGTGGTGGAGATCCTTCTTTTCACTCAAACTAACAGACTGGTTCTCCTGGTACAGAGGTTCAACAAATTCGAACAATGGAATAGCTTCTTTGCCGTTGGTTACTGGCTCCTCTAGAAAATACAGAATAACATGATATTTGAAGTTAAAGAGGAAACAAATGAGTCTTTAATATGAAGAGTTTAAAGTTGTCAATAACATGATAGTTTTGATGTGGGATTGCCGAACCACCACTGTCATTGTGTGTGCTGCCCTGAACAGGGCTCATCCATCGGACATGAAGATGTGCCATTGGAGCTGTTTGCACATGGGCCTCATGCCCCTCATCCACCCCATGTGTTAGTGCATTTCCAGACCTAGTTCTTGCCATTTTTAGTCATTTCTGAGTACTTTCTAGCATTCCAGCTCATCCAAATCATCATTTGGGAGTATATTTGGGGTAAATCTTTAACTTTGGCTCCTTAAGTTGTACTGGTAAGGACCTTCGACCCTCTCTTATTATCAGTAACCTGTGACTTTGATAGAGGTTATTCTCATAATTATTTTGGGAGTGTACTTGAGATGTTCCAGCCAGCTTATTCTCCATGTTGATTCACATCAAGCTGAGTGTAAGTTTTAAAACAAAAGAGGTATGAAATATAATTTAGCCAAACCTCGGTGGGCATCATTGTAATTTAATCTATTATCTATTTTCATGCCTTCTAGATTTATCCACTTTATTAAATTGTTTTTGTTGCTTCTCTTTTATACATATATGCTGTTTTCACTCTGTTTTCTCTAATTTTCAATCACAGTTTCCTTATTTTCCATGGAATAATTACAGTCCCCATGCTCATAGTTATGCTTTTATGTGCAACTTCATAGGTCGTACAACACTGACCTGATTACAAAAATGTGTGCCTAAATTGGCTGATACATGGTTGTTTTGATTTGTTGTATCTATTTATTTTCCTTTGGACTTCTAGACATGAGATTGATTTTGCCACTGGTTTATCTATTCATATAAGCAGAGCCACTGAATGGATGTTAATATTATATTTTTTCCTATATTGATTTTGTAATTTTTTTAAGCAGTATCTATCATGTGTTTTTAAATTTCAACCAATCTATTTATGCGTCATATTTCATGCTGGTTCCCTCTTTTTTTGAGTTTGTATTATATTTTTAATTGATTTGAAGCTCATCACTGTCATCCACGTGTAGGCTGTAAAGATCCAGTCAACTAGTCGTCAATTAGATAAGACACCCCCACAAAGACTGCTCCAGGTTATTGGTATGCTCTTAAATAAGCTCCTCTAGATAAAAATTTCATTTTCATTCTTGAATTAATGAGTCCACTGTGCAAAATATCCACCAAAGAAGCAAAGGGAAAGGATACTGCCAGAGGGTCTAAGATATAGCAAAGTTGATCAATCCCTTTATATGTTGGAGAAAACAACATTTAAAAAACAAGCATTGGCTGTGCTTTTAAGAAAGTAAATAATCACTACCCTATAAGAGGTCCTTAAAATTTTGAGCATTTGTCTTAAACCAAATATGCCAAAGGATTCCTAAACATGCACAGCACCATAAAATTAGGCCTCTTTTTTCCAATGAAAATCACAATTCATGTGAAATTGCTATAATGAGTTAGTACTGACCTGATGCTCGCCAAGAACTGAAAGCATTATCATTCCAGGTAGAAGTTGCTGCCTGAGAGTGTAGTCACAAATGAACTGACGTGATGTTTATGAATTAGTTCTGCCCAACATATTGCATATAGGTCTATCAAAACAATAAAATGGAAGAAGGACCTTTTAGTTAATTGGAATTGAAATTCGGAGGTGTTACAAGTTATGGCATGCTACCAAGTACAAATGTGTATTGATTTCCACTCTAATTGTATTATCTTGACTGGCCAAAAAAAATTGTATTATGTTGCAGTTAAAATTACCTAGATGTGTGAATATGGTGGTGGCTAACAATTTATGACAAGCTATTATATATCTTAGTCATTTATGTGATTATGACCTTGTCAAGGGAATGGTTCTTACCACGGAGCAGAAGATGTTGTCATTTTAATCATTGAAATTCTCTATCCTCACACCAAATAATCTACATGAGAATTGTTTTTGGGCAGTTAAAAGTATGTTGACATTAATGAGATCTACTATATGCCCAGAGTTAGAACCTCGGCAAGGAGGGGAGGGATTTTTTTTTTTTGGGATGAAAGAGGGGAGGTAATTTTAATTATAAAGGTATTTGAATAATAAAGATTATTCGTTAGGATATGTTATAATTGCATAGTTTATTTTACTATCATTCATCTTAAGTTTCTGATTAGTTTAGGTCTGCCCTTTTTTTCTTTTAATGAGAAAAGAATTTGTTAATGAGGATAGAATAGAAAAAGATACAGAAACAAGCTCAAACTTAGCGATTCAAGAGAGCCATTCAATCCTTTAAAAGTTCACTAGAGACACCTTTTTAATAAAACACTTTGTTGAATCCACTGGAGAACATAAAATAATCTTATGCCAAAGATGTGGGAGAAGAAACCATTGGTTAAAAATTCTTACATTCTGTTCTAGTGACAGGCACCACAACCAGCAAGAACAGCATGCTACTAAAAAATTTCATGCTTCTTTTACCTCCCAAAAACCATAAACTTGATAGCTAGAAAAGCCCAAGACATACGCAACTCTACTCAAAGAAACCAAAGGGCTTATTTAAAATCTGCTGAGCCACTTCAGAATGCAGAAAAAGATGGCAATTTATCTCTGAACTTCGGCCTGTTTTGGTTTGTTTTCTTAATGTTATTTTTGATAAAAATGAATTATTAGAGGAAGAGAGAAGTAAAAAGCACTGGACAAACTGGAAAAAAATGAGATGAAAGAACACATCAGCTCAAAGAGGCTACCAATCCTTTGCAATCGAAACAGAGATATGCCCCTAAAAAATCTTGCAGAGACCCTGGACTAGCCTAGGAAAACTGACTTATACCTGAACTTTTGTGGCTTAAATCTTCAATGGAAAACTCTTGTCATTAATTCTCTACAAAAGGTACCATAATATTGCAAATAATGCACACCTTCACAAATCCTTACGAACTTCCTCACTCCTCGTCTTCCTATTATATTATATCCTCTCTTTAATGTTTTACTTGGTTCTTTGTAAGCTTTGTCTGTAATTTATATTTTCTATTGTATGTAGGAAAAGATATGAGAATTATCGTTTTTGGCTTCAGGCCTCGTACAAAACAGGTAATTCTACTGTGATGTTAATAATGGCATTCATAATAGATTGTATTTTTTTTTTTTTTATCTTGAAGGCATTATATGTCCAGCCTTTATTCTCTTCAAAAGTTGCACATCTGCTGCGTAGAAGTGCAACTAATGTATTCCACCACTTGGCTTTGCTTGTAAATATAAAAGCATAGGATCTCCTATGGCATCTTCTGTTTTTGCATACCAAACTGTTACCTATTTGTGCCTCAGAATGTGCTATTGCAGCATACACTTGGCTCATCTCAGATGCATTGAGTAAGTTGTAAGCCCTAGTTTCTCACCTGAAAGGAGGAATGGTGTTTCAATATACTAGCATCATAAATCCCTAGCTTGTGACCTCAAATGGATTGAATGAGTTACAACCTCTAAACATTTGTTTTGAGGTTTAAGTACATTAACATCTAACCATCATGCATGAGTGGCATTGTTGCTTAAATAATCTGTTGGAAGTGGGCTCTCGTTTATGGGCCTAACCTAGTTTATCATTTACTGTTATTATTATGTTTTTATTGCATATCATCTTATTTATCTTCTTTTATTATTTTCCTGATTTTTATGAGGGACTGATGGGATTTATGAGTATAATAATTTTGTGTGTAAACCGGCCGCATGTTATTCATCAAAGCAAGCAAATACATATAGGGAACCTAGGGTTCTAGTGGATACAATCAAATCTCATAAATCCTACAAATCCCTGCTAACAATAACAATCAGGAAATAACAAAGAAGAACAAGATCAAATAGAATGATATGCAGTAAAAATGTAGTCATTATAGTAAATAATAAGATAAATTAGGTTAGTGAGAAAGGAGGCCCATAATTGAAAGGCTCACTTCCAACACTCCCTCTCAAACTGCAGAATAGATATTGATCATTCTTAACTTGCTTCTCAATTCTTCAAACTTGGTGGTTCTTGTGAGGGCCTTGGTCTTAATATCTACAACTTGCTTCTGTGAAGTAACATATGTGAGATCAATCACACCAGTATCAATCTTCTCTTATATAAAATGCTGATCAATATCTACATGCTTCGTATGATCATGATGCATAAGGCTTTAGCAATCCCTATAGTAGCCATGTTATTACACCATTCTTTGATTGGTGCTGCAACTTCAGTCCTGAGTTCTCTTAGTAGATGCATGATCCACATGCCTTAACACATCTTGAGCGCAAGAGCCTTATACTCTTCTTCTGCTGAACTTCTAGGTACTATAGGTTGCTTCTTACTCCACCAAGTCACCAAGTTATCTCAGATATATGTAAAGTAGCCTATAGTAGATCTCCTGTCCTGAATAGATCCAACCCAAATATGCATGTGTAGACTTCTACACTTTCATCTTTTCCTTTGGCAAGTAGTGATCCTTTACCATGTGCGTCTTTAGATATCAAAGTATTCTACACATAGCCTCTATATGCCCTTCTTGAGGATTGCTCATAAACTAGCTCACAACACTGACAAGAAAGCTAATATTAGGTTTGGTGTGTGATAAATAGATAGATCAGTTTCCCAACTAGCTTTTTGTGTCTCCCTTTGTCAATGGGTGTTCAATCAGGCTTGACATTCAACTTGCTATTCAACTCCATAGGAGTGTCCACAAGTTTGGCACCAATCATCCCCATTTCTTTGAGCAAGTCTAAAGTATACTTCCTCTTTGAAACATTAATTCCATCCTTAGATCTTGCAACTTCCAAACTAAGGAAATATATGAGATTTCTCAAATCTTTCACCTCAAATTTAGCAACTAAGTTCTTTTTCAACTTAATGATTTCCTTAGCATCATTGTTTGCCACCACTATGTCATCAACACACAATAATTAAGGCAGTTATCTTTTCACCACAATATCTAACAAACAAAGTATGATTAGTTTGACAATGAACATCAGTTTGACACTGAACATATCCAAGATTTCTAACAACACAGGTGAACCTCTCAAACCAGGCTCGGGGTGATTGCTTTTGCCCCTAAAGAGACTTATAAAGTTTGCAAACCTTATCCGCATTATCTGAATTTTGAAGACCTGGGGGAACTTCCATATAAACTTTCTCTAAATCCCCATTAAGGAAGGCATTTTTTACATCCAGCTAGTGTAGAGGCCATTCTAAATTAGCAGCGAGAGAAAGTAATACCTTAATTGTATTAAATTCAGCAATTAGAGATCACCAAGCACTTGTTTCAAATGGCGAGAGAGTTGTACTAGCTTTACTAGAGGTCTCGAGTTGAAGACTTGGGAATATAACCATGCTAAATACTTGGTGGTAGAGCTTGCTGCTCGAAAGGGACCTACTTGGCTTGATCCGGATTAATATGGATCACAATAAATTCTCCAATTGAAGTTGGGTTGGTCCAGAATACTAGGTGCATAAAAAAAGTTTCAACAATTGGAGCAAACATGTCTTGATAGCCAATGCATGGGTTTGTGCAAAGCCTTTGGCAACCAACCTTGCCTTACATATGCTTATACTCCCATCAAAATTGTATTTTACAGTGAATACCCATTTGCTCCCCACGGCCAACTTACCATCAGGCAATTTGGTTAACTTCCATGTTTGGTTTCTTATCTAGAGCTCTTACCTATTCCTCAATAGCTTCTTTCAATCTAGGATCTGAGTTAGCTTCTTCAAAGCTATTAGTATTCACCTCTTTTTCCATACTAGCTTCAAAAGTCTTCAATTTTGGTGAGAGTTTATCATAGGAAACATACCTGTTAACAGGATGCTGAGTACAAGTCCTCTTCCACTTTCTCAAAGTAATTGGCCATTGCAAATCATCAAACTTGCTCTCAGGTACTGATTCTTGGCTCTGCATTGGAATGGTAATGGGATCTTCTTTAATATTAGGCTGAACAGAACATGTATTTCTCCTTGTATAAGTCTGAATAGGCTGCTCCACCCTTGTCTCAGCCATATTAGAATTTTATGCTGCAATCTGGGTGTTTTCTTGTTCAGGTACAGGGCTGTCAAGAGCTGTTTCAGTAGGAAAAACAAGAGGTGCTTGGCGGTTAGAAGAAATAGGACCAAACTCTGATATGGTATCATATGTAGGGGGTAATGATTGATCTAATGAAAGGCAATATTTGAGGTCCATTATTAGAGTTAATAACTCGCTGATAAGATTCATAATGATGATGATCAAATTCGGTGTCACGAATTAGCCATTCACTCCTAGGACTCTCCCCTTGAATGGGTGATTTTGGATAATATGGCCGATGTTCAAAAACTGTAACATTCATGATAACATAAAACCTGCGAGTTTGAGGAGAACAACACTAGTAACCTTTTTGAGTAGATGAATACTTCAAAAAAGTACACTTGATAGCTCTAGACTCTAATTTCCCCCCATTATCATTATAGACAAAAGCTGTACACCCAAAAACTCTTTTCGGAATAGAATTTGCAAGAGGAAAATAAGGAAAAGACTCATGAAATTTATTAATGGGAGTCTGAAATTTTAAGGCCTTTGAAGGCATCCTATTAATTAAATAAGATGAAGTGAGAATGGCATCTGCCAAAAATTATTTGTAATATTACCCCTAATCATAATGCTCTAGCCACTTCCAAGAAATGCCTATTTTTTATCTCTACAGCAGCATTTTGTTTTAGGGTATGCAAGATGTTTGATGATGAATACCATTCCCTTCAAGAAAGGATTTTAAATTTGAATTCAAGTATTCTTTCCCATTATCACTTCTAAAAACCTTAATGGAGGTTTGAAAGTAAGTCTTAACAAATGCATGAAAAATTTTAGAAATTGTGAAAACTTCTGATTTTTCCCTTATGAGAAACACCCAAGTTAATTGAGTATGATCATCAATAAAAGTCACAAACCATCTGGCCTTAGAGTTAGTTTCAATTTTAGATGGACCTTAAACATTACTATGTATCATGGAAAAAGGATGGATAGAATTATAAAGTTGAGCATGATAGCTATTTCGATCTTGTTTTGCAAAATGTCAATGACAAGTGTCGCAATAAAAATTTGAAACACAACTCAATTGTCTTACCATTCTTCTTACATATAATAAACTGCATTCAATTTCTAGTACATACAAGACACCCTTCAAAATTATAGTTTCTGAAATAAGAACTATGCTTGTACCACAAACCTTTGCATATGTTCCATTTGTAATCTTAACAATGATATGTTTAGAATAAGAATGGAATTCACAAAATAATTCTTTGAACCCAGTTATAAGATCTATGGCTCTAGAATCAACTACCCATAGATTTTTTGCTTTAACAATGCTACTAAGAGCTGCAATGAAGGTTGTACTTGCTTGGCCAAGAGTGACAGATGGAATAGATTTCTCTCACATTTTTCAGTAGGAGTACTTTGTTATACATGTTTATCTAGAATCTTTCTTAGCCATATTCTAAGTCAAGAGAATGCTCAGAAATCTTACAGAGAAGGAGAAGTCAGTGACTCAATTTTATAGCTCATTGATGCATCTATGGCAACAAATTGATCTATACGAGATTCATCTTTGGTCATGTCAGACGAATGAAATCTACTACAAGCAAGTGGTGGGCTGAGAGAGATGCTGTGAGTTTCTGTTAGGGCTTAATGACAAATTTGAGGAAATTCATGGAAAATTCATGGGAATGAAGCCTCTTCCTTTCTTAAAGGAGTCATTCAACATGGTTAAGTGTGAGGAAAGTAAAAAACAGCTAACCTAAAACTTATCTATTGCTCCTATTGGTCTCTCAGCTTAAGCTTTCAGCAATGGTTGTTTGCGGCAAGCAAGGTGGAGATCAGAAGAAGAAGAGTAAGGAATTAGCCAAGTGGTGCATACATTGTGGCAAAAATGGTCATACTAGAGACACAAGTTGGAAGCCATATGGTAAGCCTCCAAACAACAAATAGAAGGAAAAATGTGAGAGTAAAGGACTAATGGTAGGTGGACCCAAAGTTGATGGTGGCCTGCTTAGCATGGAGGAACTCTTGGTGCTAAGAGAGATTCTAGATAAACATGTTCAACAAAGTGCTTCTATTGAAAAATGTAAGAAATCTACTCCCTTTGTCACTCTTGCCCGAGTAGGTACAACTTTCTTTGCAGCTTTTAGTAGTGTTGTTAAAACTAGAAATATGTGGGTAGTTTATTCTAGACCCCTAGATTACATAATTGGGTTTAAAGAATTATTTTGTGAATTTCATTCTTATTTTGAACATATCATTGCTAGGGATGCAAATGAAACCTGTGCAAAGGTCTATAGTATAGGCACAGTAATTATCTCTGAGACTATTATTTTGAAGGTTGTCTTATATGTACCAAAAATTGGATGTGGTTTATTATCTGTAAAAAGAATAGTAAGGCAATTAAGTTGTTTTATGATATTTGATGATATTGGTTGTGAGTTTCTGGACATAGCCTCAAGGAAAAGGATTGACAATGCTAAGAAGTGGGATGGGCTCTACTGCTTGAAAGGCTTTTCAGAGTAGGGGTATTCATGGGCAAGGTTGGGCTGAGTTTGATCCCTACCTGTTGCCTGGCCCGATGAACACTTGGGCCAGTACCGGCCCAATTCGATACTAAGTATTTTTTTTTAAACTAAAAAATAAAAAATAACTTTCTTTAATAACAAAAAATATACTTATTTATATCTAAAAATAGATTTTCTTAAAAAATAATGTTAGAAAAAAATAACATTTTTAAAAATTTATGAATATTTAATCATTATACATTATTTTTACATTATTAAGTTAAAAAATTAATTCAAAATTCAAAAAAAAATTGGAACATTAAAATTTTAAAAAGTTTCCATAATATTTACATAGTAAATATATTATATTAGATATATAAAGAACAAAAATCCTATAAAATTAATCAATATATATAAAATAATTGAAAAGAAACAAAAAAAATAAAAAGAAATACATATAGGTCGGGCCGAGTAAGGCCAGCAACACTTGGCCATAACCCCGGCTCGACCCGGTTGGCTTGATGTGGCCTGGTTGGACCGGATCTCGAGCATTGTTGTTCAGCCCTACTTCAAAGTATAAGGACAAGGAAGATGTTGGCCACTTCGTTATGTCTAGTGAAGATATCATGTTGTGGCATTATAGATTAGGCCACTCAAGTCTTAGTCTACCCATCCTTTTGCCATGATATATAGTGATGTTTGGGGTCGTCTAAAATTGAAACTAAGGCCAAATGGTTTAAAACTTTTATTGATGATCATACTTGGTGAACTTTGTATTTTCATGAGGGAAAAATCCAAAATGTTTACAATTTTCAACAATTTTTATGCGTTTGTTAAAACTCAATTTCAAACCTCCATTAAGGTTCTTAGAAGTGATAATGGGAGAGAATACTTGAATTCAAATTTTAAATCCTTTCTTGAAGGGAATGGTATTCAACATCAAACCTCATGCAAAAATACCCCCACGAGAGAAAATAGCTATTTGTTAGACGTAGCAAGGGTTATCCTAATAATTTTTGGGGTATATCATTCTCATGCTAGCTTATTTGAATAATAGGATGCCTTCAAAGGTCTTAAAATTTCAGACTCTTATTAATAAATTTCATGAGTCTTTTCCTAACTCTCCTTTTACAAACTATTCCAAAAGGAGTTCTTGGATGCACACCTTTTGTTTATAATGATAATGGGGGTATATTAGAGCTTAGGGCTATCAAGTCTATCTTTTTGGGTATTCACCTATCCAAAACAGTTACAAGTGCTACTCTCCTCAAACTCGCAAGTTTTATATCACCATGAATGTTAAATTTTTTTAACATCAACCGTATTATCCCAAATCATCCATTTAGGGGGGGAGTCTTAGGAGTGAATGGCTAATTTTTTTATACTTGTGACACCAAGTTTGATCATCATTATCATGAATCTCATCACCGAGTATTAGGAGTGAATTGCATAATAGTAAGTTAGCCATGGGAAGCAAATGGGTTTTCATGGTAAAGTACAATTCAAATGGGAGTATATGTAGATATAAGGCGAGGTTGGTTGCCAAAGGGATTTCACAAACCCATGGCATTGACTACTGAGAGACATTTGCTTTGGTTTCCAAATTTATTACAATCAAGGTATTACTTTCTTTGGTTGCTAATTTTGAATGGCCTTTACATCAGTTGGATGTAAAATATGCCTTTAATGGGGATTTAGAGGAAGAAGTTTATATGGAGGTTCCACTAAGTCTTTGGAATTTAGATAATGCAAACAATGTTTGGAGGCTTTATAATTCTCTCTATGGGTTTAAGCAATCACCCAAGGCTTGGTTTGAGAGGTATACTCGAGTTGTTAGAAGTATTGGTCATTTTCAGTGTCAAATTGTTCATACTCTTTTTATTAGACATAATGGTGGAAAAATAATTGCCTTAATTGTGTATGTTGATGACATATTGTTGACAAGTAGTGATGTTGAAGAAATTGTTAAGTTGAAGAAGAACTTAGTTGCTGAATTTGAAGTGAACAACCTAGGAAATTTCAAATATTTCCTTGGTATGGAAGTTGCAAGATCATGAATTAGAATTAATGTTCCACAGAGAAAGTACTCTTTAGATTTACTCAAGGAAATGGGGATGATTAGTGCTAAACCTATGGACACCCTATGGAGTTGAATTGCAAATTAAGTGTGAAACCCGATGGAACACTAGTTGACAAAGGAAGATGCTAGAAACTAGTTGGGAAACTTATTTACCCATCTCATATGAAACTTGATATTTGCTTTCCTATTAGTGTTATGAGCCAGTTTATGAGCAATCCTCAAGAAGAGCATATGGAGGTTGTGTATAGAATTCTTCGGTATCTAAAGATGACACCATGTAAAGGTTTACTCTTTACTAAAGGGAAGAATAGAAGTGTAGAAGTCTACATTGATGCAAACTGGCCAATGTCTACTTTGGACAAGAGATCTACTATAAGCTATTGTACATATGTCCATGGTAACTTGGTGCCTTGGAGAAGTAAAATGCAACATGTGGTAGCTAGAAGTTCAGCAGTGGTAGACTATAGGGCTCTAGCACTTGGGATATGTGAAGGCATGTAGATCATGCGATTATTGAAAGAACTCAAAGTTGAAGGTGAAATGCCAATCAAAGTGTGGAGTAATAAAATGGCTACTATAGGCATTGCTAAAGGTAATATACATCATGATTGTACAAAGCATGTGGAGATTGATCAGAGTTTTATAAAAGAGAAGAAAGACACTGGTGTGATTGATCTCTCATGTTACTTTAGGGAAGCAAGTTGCAGACATTATGTCCAAGGTCCTTACAAGAATCAAGTTTGAATAGTTGAGAAGTAAGTTAGGAATGATCAACATCTATTCCGCAGCCTGAGGGGGAGTGTTAGAAGTGGGCTTTTGTTTATGGGCCTTCTTTCTCACTAACCTAATTATTTGTATTATTTACTATTAGGCTAAGATACATAAAGACCCCTCGAACTGAGTTAGTTGCAAATAACACTCCTCACATTTTAAAGTTTAAAATTAACTTCCTTAAGCTTTTATTTCTTGACCTGAAACTATCATTAACTTTGTGATCTTTAACAGATTTTGCCATGTCATATTAATAAATGACACATGGCATCCCAGTTGTCATGTCCAAGTGTAAGAAAAGGTTTACATACTCCTAGAGTACCACTTCACATATACTCTACCCAGTAAAAACTTACCACTTCAAATAATTCTAAACCTACTTGTTATTAATATAATTTATATTATTTTAATTTAATAATTTTAAATGATTTCCCTTCAAAAGAATTGCCCTACCGTCTTCTCAAAGCCCCCATTGGCAACCCTCCTTCCTCAGCTTCTGTCAATGGTAGCAAGATCGACTAGGAAGATTTCCACTCCTCCTGTGACTCCAAGAGGTCATGGACTACCTCCCACCTAATGGAACCTTCTCACTTTAATTTTGCAACTAACTCAATTTAAGGGGGGTTTTATATATATTTTAGCCTTACTGTTATGATTATGTTTTTAATGCATATCATCTTATTTGTCTTGTTTTTCTTATTTGCCTGATTCTTAGGAGAGATTTATGAGATTGGATTGTATTCTACTAGAACCCTCCTAGACTCCCTATATGTATCCGCATGATTGAATGAATAAACATGGCTGTTTCATATAAAACTATATAATCAATAATTTTCATTTCTTAATAGTGTAACTGAACTCTTATAGTAAAGTTAATTGTTATGATTAACATGAAAGAATACCTAAGAAATTAATAAGTAGCTTACATTGGCAAATTGTCATAAGTTGGTAAGACTGTGTTGTGAACATCTGAATGGATGCGGTCATTTTCTTCCTTTGTGTGTTGGATCTAATTTTTGTTATTAAATTTTACAGAGACGTGTAATATTTGATGCCTTACTAAGAAGTACAAAGCCTGCTGTACTATGGGATCTTTATGCATTTGTATCTGGGCCTTCTAAGTTTACTAACTCTAACCCAAAGGTGCGCTTACTAGATGAGTATTTCCGGCTTCTTGGAAAACGATATTACTGTGCTTCAATCAATATGATTGAAAGTGGGTCCTTTACCTTGTCAAACGACTTGTGGAGAATAAGTAAAGTGAACTCCAGCTACAAAATCTGCCAGAGTTATCCTTTTGCTTTGATTGTCCCAAAGGACTTAAGGTATATTGTTGAGATACAAATGTTCTGCTTTTTCCAAGGTTTAATGCAATGAACCATTTATTTGATAACTTTGCATGGCCCTGATGCTAGTGATGATGAAGTGCTCCAAGCATCCAGCTTTCGTGGTAGATGTAGGCTGCCTGTAGTTTCATGGTGCCAGCCAGGTATATATGGAGTCTTGGTTCTACTATTTTGATTAGTTGACAATTTTGTGCTTCTTATATCGTTTTTGTTTTCTTTTCAATATTTTACATTTTGGTATCTCAATTCGAGACTGTGGCCTTAATGCAAGTGACAACTTGTAGATACTGGAGCAGTTCTTGCACGTTCATCCCAACCTTTAGTTGGTCTCATGATGAATATGAGGAGGTAATGCAGATTATTTAATCAACCTACCTTGTGAATGCCAAAAGAAAAAGGCTTTTCTTTTTTACAGTTGAGAGGGACCAAACTGTTACTATTTTTTAAAAGACCACGTAAAATAGCAATGGTACATATGACAATCCATTGTTAGGTCAACTCCTAATATTGGAAATTTAAACTAAACCTCAGTGGATTTTATGCCTTATAAATAGTGATTTGCTCTTTTGTATTTGCCTGCAGCAATGCAGATGAGAAGCTTGTGGCTGGATTATGTGGCAAACTTAGTGATGGTTCACGCAGGTGAGATCATAGCTTCCTTCATAATATGTTTAAGCATGTTTTACTTTATTATTCCCATTTTAATATTTGTTGCTCATGGCAACATAAGCAAAAGTATCACGTGTCTGCAATTCACTTAAGACGTTGTAAATATTGGCATTAGATGTTAATTTGTGTGGGTTTCCTAATATAAGTTACTTTATGTATTAATCAAAACAGAATATCATCATCAACTATGTTTTTGTTGAATTTGCTTGTACAATAATACCTGACAGTTTACTTTATAACTGACAGTATAGTAGGAGGTATTCCCTGGTGTTCATGTTTTTAATTACTTTATGAGTAATTTGAGTTAACTCGTTTATTCTTGTTTTAGGAAGCTTTATATTGTTGATGCGAGACCAAGGAAAAATGCATTAGCTAATGGGGCCATGGGAGGTGGTTCAGAATCATCTTCAAATTACTTCCAATCTGAGGTCTGTCAAAGTCTTGAATTGTCCATGTATGGTTTCTTTTTAGTTATAAATTTGGCCACATATTCTAAACATCTGTCTTCTATTATATTCTCAGGTAGTTTTTTTTGGCATAGACAACATCCATGCAATGAGAGACAGCTTTGCTAGGCTCAGAGAGTACTTAGATACTCATGGCAAAGCATCATCAGATGGAATGTCATCTTTTTTGGTTAGTATATGAAAGGTCCAGTTATTTTTGTCCTTGGTGTATTAAGTAGGGCTAGGGAATTAAAATGGAATGCTTTGGAATCATGATTACAAGAGTTTTGTGCCAGATGCTTCCGAAGGGACAATGGGTTTACACATTGATGTATTGAAGTTGAAAAATTTATAGTTATGGTTGATATCAAAAGGTTGACCATGGACCCTGACATATGCATAAATGATATCTGATTTCTTTTCCTGAGTCATTCTCTTATGTTTCTAAAATATTTATATCTTTTCTGATAACAATTAGTGTTAATTGATATTGCGGTGCATTTCATACTTAAATTACCTCCCATTTGACTGTGTAGTTGTGTGAAGAATTCCATGCTGAAAATATGGCATCGACCTGTAATTTGTTTCAGATCATGATTCTTTCTTACAGTTGATGTTTGTGATATTCAGCTTGCTCATAACTGTATGGAAAAAAGTTAGCTTAACTTCTCAATTTGACCAGAATTTGAATTAATGAAATTTTTAATTCTGTTTTACTGATCTTAAGCACGATTATCATGTTTATTATGTGCTACATTATCTTTGAACAGGTTTTCTACCAACTCTGCTTTTCTGTGGGTTCTATTTATTGTTTGTTTCAGCCAGAATTTGAATGAGCGGCATTTTAATGCTATTCTGTTGAAATTCTGCAAGATTATCATATTTATTTTGGGCTGGATATTTTTGTATGGGTTTTACCAACTACATGTGTTTCTATGGGCTCTATTTACAGAGACATGGTGGATCAACATGGGGTGGAGGCAATCTAAGTAGCATGTCTAATTCAGTATCAACGCTTGGGGACAGTGGATGGCTACTACACGTTCACAGTGTCTTAGCTGGTGCTGCATGGATTGCTGCTCGCCTTGGTATGGAAAAGGCATCTGTTCTTGTACATTGCAGGTACATATAATGGCTTATTTTCTGTTTGTTGAAATTAATGAAAGCTAACTTGTTATCTTTCAGTTTGTTCTCCATATAAGAATATGATGGTCAGATTGATCTGGTATTTAAAATCCAGCTCTTTCCTTTGTACAGTGATGGCTGGGATAGAACAAGTCAGTTGGTTTCTCTTGCTAATTTGTTACTTGATCCATACTATCGCACATTCACAGGGTTTCAGGTAAGGACTCCTATTACTCTTTTATCATGGAACTATTTGGTATGCTATTATCTTAAATTCCCTAGTATCTTGGATACCATGATATACTATAGGGTGCCACAATGGTAATTTTTTAAAGTCAACCATGCTTTGTTACTGTCTTAATGTGCCATATTGCCTCCATACTGTAATTTTCCTCATGATGACTTAGATTGTATGGGATGCATAAACTTTACATTGAGTAATATGGAATGCTCAATAGAGTATTTAAGTGGGTTGATTCTTCCACCTCGATAGCTAGCTTTTGGAGGAGAGTTCCTCATTCCACTTAAGTACCCATCATGCTTATTTTCCTATTTAACAGACATTGAAGTGGATCAAATCTAGGACATTTATTCTTGCTTGTTACCGTTGCATCATTTTGGGTCATGAGACTGACTTGTATCTCCTTCTATTCTATACATGTCAGTGTTGGTCTTCTCAAGCAAGTAATGAGAAATCACACTGTTCTGTCATATTTCTCCTCTCTCCCTATTGCTTTTCTTTCGCATTTAAAATTTGCATGTTTGGATTACAATTGTTAATTTATGGAAGTCATCAAAGTTAAAACTCTGGGATTGAAATCCCCATGGTTTTTGTGGGGTACAAGATGCCATCCAAATAGATGTAATCGATGCCTTTGTTTGGATGACTACAAGCATCTTACGTATATGTACCCAGCGCAAGCTCCTTGGATGCTTCCCCATTATCTAGGGTGAAATTGACAGTGTAATAAGCGGCTCCTATATATAACATTACATGGAAGGTATAATAAAGGAGCAGTTCTTCCACATTTTTGCAGTTTATTTCTGGTTAAACTCCTTCTAGTTCTACATTTGTCATTTTTCTACAATTGTGTCATGTGGAATCTACAGCAATGACCTTTTAGATCTTTCTGTTGTGCTTCACAAGTTTCTTCCTCATGCAGGCGCTTGTTGAAAAAGACTGGCTAGCATTTGGTCATCCATTTTCAGATCGTATGGGAATGCCCTCAGTATCTGGAAGTGGCAATATGCCTTTTGAGTTAACTAGACAGTCTTCTACTGGAAGTTGCCCTTCACCACCCATGCGCCAGTCATCATTCACATCTCCATCATCCACTTCTCATGCACAGACTTCAAACAACTACTCTCCCATTTTTTTACAGGTTTGTTTCTTTAATGACCTCTAGGCATCGTTTAATTGGTGCAGGTGGCTTCTATTATTTAACTTGGATATACTTTCTGCACTACTCTTTCTGTATAGATCTCTCCTTCAATGCTCATTTTCAAAGTTACTTAATCTTTTTCTTTTTTCAATTGAATGCTTCTTACAAATTCTTTGATAGTTTATCTCACTGGAAATTGATGTTGATATTTTTCATTTATCAGCATGACAATCAATATGGTATCTGTAATAGGCCCTGAAATTTGACGCAAAACATGGCTGGTCCTTAGAGATTTATCCTATCTTTGTGATGTTTTAAGGGGTTTTGCATAATTTTCTTTGTCTGAGCTGTGTATAGCTCGCCATGATTCTCAAGTGAAATAGATTAGACATTGGTGGAGGCACTCTTCTCCCACGATTTGTTTTTGTGGTGAAACTAACTCTGAGGACTAGGTTAAGAATTCCACATCTGTTTTAGGTTTACACTCAGCTAATCGGGTAGATTGGACTGGATTTTGTCGAGAGTTGCCACCTTATTTTAGTGGGGATACGAAAGGAAAACTTGGCCCATAAAACCTGCTGAATGACTCCCAAGTCAATTAGAGTAGATTTAGTTACTTGGTTACAGATGACGAAGGTGTTTGAAAGAAGCACTCTAGCCAGCCTGATAAAAAGATCAGTTCTAGGACAACATTAATAGGATTGGTCCCTAACTACCAAACTACTGAATAACAAGATAGGTGGTAACTAAGGGCAAACAATTAAAGATGAATACAATAAGAGATATACAATGAAGTGATTGAGCTTGGTCTACACCATGGAGATTAGAAGCTTGCTTGCCCCCAAAGAGGATCAAAACCCTTGTGGTTTGCCCATAGTTGGGCTGATATCCTAAGGCTCAAAGCATTAAAAACATGGTTTGAGGAATTGGACTGGTCATTGACCTTGTAAAGGTTTTGGGTTCGTGGTCCAATTATTGTCTGATTTATTAATGGATTTTCAATTTTCTAAATTTCAAAAAGTGACTAATCATCGTGGTCTAATACATATATAATACTTGTTAAATTATATGATAGATATAAGGATATTTTGGACAAAATAGTTGTAACTGTAGCATATCTTTCGTGGGAGAGTTAACTGTAGCACATAATTTGATTTCAAGGGGAGTGTATTTTTTCAAAATAGAGATATAACTCATGTAATTTAGGTATCTTTCAAGGGAAAAGGGAGTAATTTGGCAAAGAAAAGAGTGGTATGAAGTGCCACTTCCGGGGGAGACTAAGAACTTGGAGGCTCCACCATCTATAAATTTTAGAAGAGGAAAGTAGAATCACATGGTAGTTTCAAATACATTGGCCTTTCGTGAGATAACCTCATGCATTTCTTAAGAGGGATAGCAGAAGTATGAATTTTTATTTCTTTAAGTTAGAAGTCAGTCCAACAATGGTTTTGGTTTGGATTGGTGGCTGATTCAACAGCTTTACAGGTCAACTGGGCAATCTGCTCTGGGTTCTAAAACAATGATAAGAAATACATTTTTTTGCAGGTTTAAGAATAGAAAATTTGGATCAAATTTCAAAAAGAAAATACTTTCGGTGTTCATGTAATATTGCTAATGATCTGCTATATGTTTCTCTTCTTCAGTGGGTTGATTGTGTTTCACAACTGCTGCGGATGTATCCTTTTGCTTTTGAGTTCTCCTCGGTACATATTAATCTTTCTTGTTTGACTTCTGCCAGGGCTATAGAAATGAATATTTCTTATCTGATCTTTGGTTTTGCCCACTGGTGACTGGTACTTTTTCATGATTCAGGTTTTCTTGGTGGACTTCCTAGACTCTGTTTTTTCTTGTCGATTTGGAAACTTCTTATGTAATAGGTATTTGGTTTCTGAGCAATTTGCTTTTTTACGAAATGGCTGTGATCTTTGGCATGTTTTTAGGCTTGTTGCGCCCCTCCCATTTGAACATATATTGGCCAACCTGTAGTAAACATGTTACTTAAATAAGGTGCTGAAATGGGTAGATGGGTTGGACAATGAGATATAATTCAGGATCTAAGAAAAAACATTATTCCTGCAAGATGCTAGCTGTGCTGAAAGAAGGCTGTTATATTAGTGAAACAATTTTTTTTCAAGGAAACACACACACAGTCCACGTTCAATTTGGGATTTTTTTTGGTTAATTTGACTTCAATTGGGATTTGAACTATGATTCTTCAGTCCTAGAGACAAGTATAATACCAGTACAGCTGGGCCAAACTTATTGGTTTGGTGTTCATTAGTTACCATTGGAAGATTCCAATCTTGAAATCCCGTCCATAACCTTTGCTTTCATGAGTTCTGTGAAATTTATATACCATAAACTTTCTAGTGGAAGGTTATGTATATATATATATATATACTGTACTAGGTTACTTACCGCCACACCATAATATTACATGCCATTATAAAAGATACTGGTCTCAGGAGAACCTCTCACCTGAATCTTTTGTCATTTAGTTGAACCAGGACCTGGCTACCGTGATTGTTCCCCATTACATGCAGAATAAGACTCCAGGAAGGGAAATTTGAGATACACATAAAGTTAATTGAAATTGTTGTGTTGTTGCTTGATGCACTAGAAATGGTATGTTGTTTTAATTGCATTTTTTGTCCAGTGAGAAGGAAAGGCAGCAATGCAATGTTTTTGAAGCTTGTGGATGTTTGTGGACATACTTGGCTGACTTGCGTGCTTCTGATGGAACTTCTCATGTGCATTATAATCTCTATTATGATCCATTGAAGCACAACGGTCCTATCTTCCCCCCAGCAGCTGCTTTAGCCCCAACACTGTGGCCCCAATTTCATCTTCGCTGGGCTTGCCCAGAAGGCTCACAAGCTGCTGTTGAAATTGAAGCAGAATGTAGACACATGTTTATGAAAAACTCTGAGATGCAGAAGGTGAACATTTTTTTTTGGGTTATTTTCTGATCTGATAATTTATACATCTCATCTAAAAGCTGCTTCCTTTCTCCTTCCCATCATTTACGATGGCCATGTAATCATTTTAACACACTACGTAGGTATTGTGCACCCACTCTTTAAAAGATTGGTAGGACAACACTAATAAATAAAAACATGTAAGGCTATGAGTTCCGTTGATATGATTTAATTGTAAATAATTTGGATTCATTATTATTGATTTTAAATAATTAGGAGATTATTTTGTTTCTGAATTCTTACGCATCAATATATCGTCTTGTATCCTCACTATAAATAAGATGTTCATGTTGATCAACTACTCACTGACTATATTTCCCCATTCTCTTCTAGTTCACTCCCTCTTAATCTTACTCTCTCATCTTATTCAACACGTTGTCTTGAAAGGAGATGAGTTTCGTTGAAAAACATGACTGACATGCTTATGTCCCATGATTGGTTTGGTCCACCTATCCTTTGGTAGATCAGGGAATCTAAGAATTTTTCCTCATAATTTCTGGTACATATTTTTAAGCTAACGACTTATGAGAACAGCCTGCCATTGATTTGCATTGCCCCAATTGAATTGCATTGTTGATCTGTCTGGATTTTCTTTTTAACGTAAAAAGTTTTGCGTGTGGAAACAGGATTTTCTTTTTGACGTAAAAAGTTTTGCATGTGGAAACAGGCTAAAGATTTGGCAGAGAGGAAAGCCAAAGAAATTGAAATTGCCATGGAATCACTGAGTGCAGAATTACGAAATGAGAAACAGTTAAGATGCTCAACTATGAACATGACCGAGAAAACAAGCAAGGAAAATGTGGCCATAAAACGAGCAATTCAGTCACTGGGGTGCAAGTTTCAATTATCTGACAATGGCGATTGTGTTTTTGATATTGAAAGCAACTTAGTGGTGTCAGAACAAACCATTGTGTATCCTTCCACCAGAAAGGATTTGGATAGTAGATTGCATGATGGCAGGAAGGATCCGTCTGTTTCAGTAGCCGCTGCGGAGGATGATCATGCAAACAATGTTATTGTTCAAGTATGTGAAGCTCTATGCCCATTTCGTACTACAGATGGACGCTGTAGGTGGCCCAATGCTGGTTGTGCTCAACTAAGTAGTCAGTTTGTTGGTGTAAGGGCTAATTTTGATGCATTAGACCAATTGTCAATAGATGATAGTTATTTTAAATCCGAATGAGCAGTGAGTCAAAAAAACTCAACAGGAAAAAGAATTACATAAAGGTTTCCTGTTTATGTCAACCAGGTTTTGGTTTCTTCTCTGGTAAGCACAGTCTAGAATTTTTCTGAACTCACCCATGAGATGAAGAGTGGAGAGCGATGCAGGGCCCTGCTGTTTTTCTTGGGTCTCGAGCTGTACAGGCTATAGATTTAGCTGAAGAAGAACTTCTTGGTAGTTGGCACAAACATTTCTATTGAGCTCCGGCAGATGCAGAGAGAGCAAATGTGCATCATGGTGGTCAACATTGGCACAGCTATGCGCATGTAAATAAGGTGACAATCACAGTTGCTGAGAAAATTGCTTCATTCTTGAATAGGGTTGGTTACCTTGTATAGATGGTTAAGGTTTTTCATATTTTAATATTCGTCAAGAGGGATCAATGTACAGCAAGAATAAATTGTTGCCAAATCGTTCTGCTGTTTTTACATCCAGCGGCTCTTTCTTCATGTAATTTGTACCTTGTGATTTTATTCGCTCTCCCCATTTCTTCAAATTGCATATTTAAGAATTTCTTTTTCAATTTCTAAGAAACATGTAAGTGCCCTTAGTTTTCTTTTTTACTTTTTCAAGTCTGACACGTTTATCTGTTTATTAATAATTGATCTAGTGTTTTGTTATTCGGACTTGAGACTAGTTAAAAAATTACCTGTGTTAGTGATGCAACTGCTGGATGTTAACCAAATTTATAACCTTTTGTAGTCTGTACATTCCTATCCTGAAGCATTTCCATTTCCAGTCTCATCCCCTCGACTGATCCAATTGTTGTCTAGGATGGTAATTAGCAAAGAAGTCAAAAGCTTGTGTGAGCATTGGTTCTGGCTGTATTTAGGGGCAAACATTCAGTTCAGTGCTGTAAATAACAAATACAATAACTCCCATTATTGCACTGGCTTAAATTTCAGGATTAACGAAAATATGAGATTGGCAAAATCTTGGAAGAAATACACTTAGTTCTTTTTACATCGTTCATGATACTTTAACTACACATTACGGTCTCGCCCGAAAAGATGTTTCCTTCATATTTTATAACATAGGAAATCTCTAGAACGAGATAAGGTCATTAGCACATTGATCACCCCATTATAGGGAGGAAATTAAATAAATATATACATCTAGCAATGTATGACGAATATAATTACAAAGATTATATGTCAACCAAAAGGGGCATGCTCTCCCTCATTTAACTAATACTTCCTGTTTGATCAATCAACGTGCCAATTTGATCTCCACACAGTGCTCTTGAAACATTCCCCGGTTCAAGCAAGTTGAAGATTACAACTGAAGAAGGAATGCTTCAGACAAAAGACAAATTTAATGGAATTATAGAAATACTAACACAGAACAAAGACCAACCAGGAATTCCGTTTTCTTCACAGTATGCTAATGCCATCATATCCATGGAAGTGATGCCCCTCGAAGCAACTTCCCTATAAGAGATGTGACCGAGTGTTACATTGTCACTGCTGGTATGGCAGTCATAGGCATCATTAACATTAGTACCTTTCAGCATAACATCCGCATTAACTGGGAAAAAAAAATCAAAAAGATAATAATAAGCAGGCGGGACACAAAACTGACTCCGAGGATAGATACAAAATAAGGTACAACAAAATTAAATCAAACATGAGATATCCCAGTTAAGGGTAAGGTCATACGCTCAGAGGCTCTCAGAGCTGCAGCTGTATCAGTGGTAAAAAGCGGATTTCCAGTACCAGCACCAACACCTCCAAATATGACAACCCTTCCTTTCTCTAGATGTCGGATAGCTCGTTGCCTGCTGTAAGGTTCAGCAACCTCTGGAACAGAGAATGCAGTTTGAATACGTGCCTGAATACCCAGCTTCTCCAAAGCAGATTGAAGCAGAATAGAATTCATAACCGTAGCCATCATACTTGTTTTACAGACAATAACCGTATGGTCAGCATCAAAAGTATGACAGAAGACTGGGAAGCAAACATAATTTGAGGCAACATTAGCAGAAATAATTATTTAATAGTGGGTTTCCAATAGATCAGAAAGGAATATGGATGTGGAGTCGCTATTACAACACCACCCACACACAAAGACACAAGTATTGGATAAAATTTTGCCAACAAAACACCAGGCTTGATCCTGAATGCTCAAACTAACAAGAAATTTACTGTTTATTACCATCTGATTGTATTTTCTTAATCTCAGTCAAGTACTCCATACATGGCCTTACAAAATGTACCAACACATTCTTGTCACTATAAAAGGATTTTAATTTTACTAAATGATCATTGACTGCTAAGAGCCATATGCTATCAAAGCACAAAATATTTACCCAATTTGGTAAGCTGTAGGTCTGTCCAACCCAGTAGCAGACACCCACGAATCTCCACAAAAGAAGTTACGACCACCAACAACAATGGCCACCTGAGTATAGTATTAAAAATTAAAATTGAAACTCCAGAAAAAAGATTGTTCATCAACTCCTAATTATTGGAAACTTTTGCTAAAATAAGCAATAAGGAGGTGAGGGAATACCTCTACCCCAAGGCGGCAAGCTGTTGCCACTTCCCCAGCAACCTGCATCGCCACCTAATGATGGAAGGAAGCATTTGAATTGCAGTTTCCAGATAAGTCTCTAAGAGTAGGAAACAATCTATTTATTCAAATATCCCAAATGATCATTACATGTGTAACAGGATCACAAACAAAAGTGGCACCTTGGGGTCAATACTTTGGCAATTTCCAGCTAATGCAGATCCACTGATTTTAAACACAACTCTATGCCATTTGAGATTAGATGCTGGTTTTGGTTTAAGATTGTTCACCACTGCAACATTGGTAGATATACATCTGCCAATATATGTAAATACATGTCACGACACAAACAAGCAATCATATAACTAGAGCAGAGCTATCAGCTTTATAAAGGGGTGGTATTACTGCCAGAACAACAGAGTACGTAATAAATCAAAACCTGAATCAGAATGTACTCTATCTTTTTTTTTTTTGGGGGGGGGGGGGGGGGGGGGAGGATAAATTATACAAAACTAGTTTAATTTATGAAGGATAAATTATACTTTATGAACGAACTCTGTAATCACAAATTCTACAAAACTCATAATGACAAAAGTCCCAAGTCCCAACACCCTGAAAGGGTCTGCTCTAGACACAACATTAGTTCATTCAAACTCAACATCTAACGAAAAAATGCACAAAAAGCATAAGCATGGTACAATGCATAACTAGTACAATAAGCATAAAATAAATGACTTTTGGGTAAGGATCTTATGTATTGCTTCTCTTTGGTGTTCGGTTTATGGTTTTCTAAGGAGTTTCTTTGACTAACTTGAGCAGGGATTGGGCGACATTGTCATTTGCTTAAATCCAAGAGTTCGTTCCTTGCTTTTTCCCCCCTCTTTTAAAGCGTTGTCTTAATCACCTTCCTCACAATTCTATTTTCCCCCCTCTTTTAAAGCGTTGTCTTAATCACCTTCCTCACAATTCTATCTCTTCCTCATGAAGATTTTGTTATTTTTATCCAAAAAGAAAATGTGCAATGCATAACAAAACAAAGATGATATTGAACTAGTACCTGTTCTTTGGGCGTCTAGCCACAGACAAGGAATTAGCTCCACCACCCTTGTCATCATCTGACACCGTCTTCACAGTCAATGAGCTCCCAACAATAGCTTCAATCTTCTTAAACCAATGCCAGTTACTCGAGGTGATGCTGCCACTAGTTATCCTCTGAAGCTCCACCTTATACCTCTTCTTCAAATTATCAATCTTGTTCTTGCATTGCTCCACAGTCTTATACGATTTATTCTTTCCATCGACGGCACCACCAATGGAGCACCGCTCGCTGACAGCTTTGGCCACCTCCTCCCAATCGCGTCCGCGCAGATTCCCGCGGTTGAGCTGGTTCAATTTCTCTATGTACGCGTCCAGGAGACATTCAATCGCCGTGTCGCTCCATTCCTCGCGATCCTTCCGGTAATCGATCCGGTACGTCGTTTCGGAACCTAAATCAGCTTCAGCGCTCGTAGCAACGCTGCTTCCGCCACCGACGGCGGAGGGCTTCAACTTCTTGTTATAGTAATAGGCGCTGTCAACTGCGGTACGCTTCGAATTAGGGGTTAGGGCTCCAGAAGGGGATTTGCTCGGATCAGAGGAATCTTCGCCATCGTCCGGAAAGGATTGAGTGAAGTAGTCGGCGTTAGCGGAGTCGGCGGCATCGGCAGAGGAAGGGGGGACTCCGGTGGTGGGGCTAGAGGAGGAAGGGAAGTGGTGCGTGTGAGCGTGAAGGAGAGGCTGCGAGTGGGGATGGTGGGAGGGGGAATCGAGGAGAGAGAAGTCCTCAGTAGCCATGGAAATTAGGGTTTTCAGAGAAGAGGAAAGAGAGAGGACGCCGTTAGGGGAAAGGTGACGGAAAAAGGGACGACATGGTGACGGAGTGAGGAAGAAGGGAGACCGGCGGACGTTGCCGTCACTTGTCGTAACGATTCCGTCATAACAGACCGACTTGTGGTTAGGGATTCGCCGTCCGTTTCATTAACGAGGAAACGGGGATGGAACGGCGAGCCTATAACAACGTGGTGTCTACTGTCTACTGCTCACCTGTAACCAGCGGCTCGTGTTCTCAATGCATCTAGGCCGTTGACTTCATCGTATCATGCTGAGAGGCCACGTGGCAGCGTACCTTAGAAACCCAATGTAACCAACTACTTAACATAATGACAAAACAAGAGTCACCATCATCAATTACAAATATCAAAATATTAATCATAACTTTCTAATATTTTGACGGCTACTTTTTGTTAGATACTCAAGACTAAATTGGATCTTATGATTAATAATATATCTTGGCAGTTTATTTATAAAAGAATGCAATAATATCATGAAAATCTATATAATCAATCTTACCAAAGTTTGTTATTATTGTTGTATTTCATAAGAATAAATTCTTTTGGCCCTGACAAGAATAAATTCTTTTGGGCCAATGTCAAGAATAAATTTACATTATGTTTTCTTAAGTTATAATTTTGTTATTAATCTCATTCTTTCTTATCGAATTTATTATCACTTGTACTTTTCAAATGTCCTATTCAATTATT
Source organism: Adenanthera pavonina (assembly GCA_026686845.1). NCBI lineage: Eukaryota > Viridiplantae > Streptophyta > Magnoliopsida > Fabales > Fabaceae > Adenanthera > Adenanthera pavonina. The sequence continues at coordinate 40,660,023 of JAIVEN010000001.1, read as the reverse complement.
TCATATTTATCATTTATATTTCTAAAATTTATCACTCATACTCCATTCTTTCACTAGTTATCGTTTGTGTTTCTTCCTTCATGGTGTTTTAACTTTATTATTATTAAGATAACTAAACTTGAAAAATAAACAATATACTCCTTCTCCTTCTAAATATAAAAAACATATGAAAATTTTTCTAATCCAAAATATAAAGAATATTTTATAGTGTATTTAATATTTTTTTCAATAATACCTTTATTAAGAATTACTTTTATTAATTATATGATAAAAGTATTAAATATTAAATAGAGACTTTTTAAAATTATTTTAAATTTTTAATAAATTTAATGATTCTAACTATTTTTATCTATATCTTTTGATCTATGTATTTCTTTCTTCTAACTTATTAATAATATGATTTTTTTTTATAAATAATACAATTTCTTTCATAAATTTGTGAGTATTTTACCATGCGTGGGAGTTGCAAGCAATTGAGGCGGGAAGAAATGTTGGGTATCAGAGATGGGAGGAAGAAGTTGGTGGGCCCCATCTGTTTAGGGGTAATTTTCTCAACTACTTTTTGCTATTAAACTAAAAGGATATTTTTGTCTGTTTTACTTATCTTTTTACTTCCTTTCTTAATATAAGGAATAAAAAATAAAATTATACAGATAAAAAATAAATAAATTTATCTAAAATATAAAATAATTTTTAAAAATATCCTCATTTAATGTTAATAACTCTTTTATCATACAATTAATACAAATAAATTATTTTGAAAATATATCATCTTAATTAGGGATATTTTTAAAAAAAATTATTAAATATACCAGACAAACCCCATATATTTCTTATATTTTAAAACATGAAAACTTCCCCAATTATTCTTTATATTAAGGAACAGAGGAAGTATGTCTTTAGGTTTTTCTCATAGAGCTCCTTTTTTGAACTTAATAATTTATATTACTGGTTCCTCCACTTCAAAATCAATGCTTTGAGATTTATTGTTGAGAATAGTTTCTAACTCTGATTTTAGAAGACTAGTAGAATTGCATTGAGATGTTGGAAAAAAAGAGAGACAATTACATTTGTTTCTTTTACACAATAAAACGACATATATAATGCTTATCATAAAAAAAAAAAATTCATCATATGCACCTGCTATTATTATTTTTTTAATAACTTTTGTTCATTTTTATTAATTTTATAAGCATAATAAAAAAAGAGTAGTCATTCCTTGTTTATAAAATTATTTTATTTTTATTTCTATGAATCAAAAGGTTTTTAATTCTATGGGTCAGAAAATAAACTATATGTTTTAGCATCAAGAACTATTTGTCTTACTGATGCTATGGCTCCTATTGCAACCAAAACTGAGGAAGCTAAAGCTATGAAAGTGTTGACCCAAAAGATAAGACTGCGTTTGGAGGGCCTGAAAGTAAGATTGAAGAAAAGCATTGGCAGAATGAAGTCAATAGGAATGCACCCAAATGCCCCAAACACTGCCATTATATCTCCAAAGAATGGCAACATTGCTGCCAAAACTGTGGCCACCACCACGGATAATGACCTCGAAATCAATCTCGGCACAACATTTCGAAGCGAAAACTCTCCCATTTTTGGATCAGCAAACATCGTTTCAAACAACTCATTTGTTGGCTGCAAATAGATCTGCAACATAATATCACATTAGTTCTGTATCAGTTCAAAACCACGGAATGACAACTGTGAAAATTGAATTGTTGTGTTAGGTAATTGAAAGCAACTATACATATGCCCCGACGATCATTGCATGAAGCCTAAAACAAAGTGTGTGAGAGAGACATTATGGTTGTTTATAGCTTATAAATAGTACAACTTTCTAAAATGTTTTAATATATATATATATATATATATTTGATATTGGTATTATTTTGTTCTTACCACAGTAACTGCTAGTACTTGAAGAAGGGTGAACAAGTTGGTCATCAAGAGAAACCAAGCGGGCAGTAAATGTTTGTGGTCTCCCATGAAGTTGGCAATAATGGTACTACTGGCTTCATTCCCAAATGCCCAATATCCTGAGATTGCAACACTGAAATAAGTTGTGACTACCACAGAATAGCATACACATAGCCCTTTGAACATCTTTCCCTTCACCGGTGCCGCTATTGTTGCCTGCACATTCCCAATGAATATTTTCTATCACTAAATTAACCTAATTGGTTAGTATTGTTACAAGCTTATATATATGCCCTCCGTTTTTCTTAACACTTTTAGAAGTGAAACTTCTTTCAAGGCATATCTTCAGTAGTCTGTGGTTCAAAGACATCTCAGTGTATTCCTTATAGTTGTTTAATTAACCATGTTAAAAGTCACACACACACACACACATTTATTCAACAGTTTATGAAGTTAGTACATCTAAGACCGCTATGTTTTCTGACCTGAATTTCAGGGATGATACCAGAAGCATATGTGGTAGAAATGATTGAAATGCCATTGAAGACACCAAAGAGTTGGTCCATACTACTCCCATTTACTGAATAGCTTCTGGTGGTTGCGACTCTATTTGTGTGACCTGCAATAATATACTGTACATATAAGAAGATTTGTCTTTTAAACTTTGATTGGAATGAGGGGAAAACAGAAGGAGATAAATACTAGAAGGAAAAATGAGAAGAAACCTAGACAAGGGAGTGTATAGATTCTCTTTTGTTTTCTTTCCAAATTTTCTCCCCCTCCTATTTTCCCTCATCCAAACAAGATGGTAAATTCTGTTTAAGAAACCATTTGTGTGTGTATGTGTTGAATTTAGCATAAATCCTTACCAATATATATGGAACCAGCTGTGGCACAAGCACTGTAAGCCACACAAAGAATTAGAGAAACCAAATTCATATGCCTAAGGGAATGGAATGATGGAACTTGAGCCAACCCTATTGTGATGAACCCACATATCATTATGAATTGGTATAGCTTCATTGTTCCTGTTGGGTTGTACAGCATGTAAATGAACTGCACACAAAGTACAAAGTTGAATGGTTTTAATCAAACATATAATAGACGCACAGATGTGTGTGTGTGTTTGTGTAAATATATAATAAAGCAGACCATGGCATGAAGAATCTTAGGATATGTGATAACTAGAATTTCTTTTTTTTTTTTTGTTTTTTTGCTAACGTGATAACTAGAGTGTCTAACCTTGAGGCTTTGACCACCCACAAGAGGGCCAATAATGACTGCACCAAAGCATACCGCAAGTTGAAGTGGGCCTACGTAATATTTGGCCCATCTTGGTCCTACATCAATCAGTCCCATGAAAAAATTTCTATATCCACTTTTTGCACTTAAAATAAATATAAAAAATTGATAGTTAACCCAAAAAAAAACATATATATATAAACTTAATAAAAATTCAATATGTATGTATGTATAGCAGTTTTTTTTTTAATGATTCTTTAAATTTAAGAGTTTATATCAGATTGAAAAGACAGCATAGTATTTTCAAAGAATCACGTTTCCTTAAGAGGGGTACTATTTTTTCAACCTAAATCATTATTTCAAAAGAAAAAGTTTATATGTTTAATCTTTTTCAGACATTTTATCCAATTAACGACTGTAACGAGTGAGAAGGATATTGAGTAAACTAAATACTCAAATTTATTTATAATGTTTAAAAATATTGATATGAATTAAGCTCCAACATAATAAATTCATTATATTTTAAATAACTTTATACTGAAACACCTAATAATAACTTTGATCGTTGCGATGGCAAAAACAAAAAAAAAGGTGATCATTGTTAACGTTTAAGATATTTTAACTTATATTTTTCAATATTTTTTTGTTAAGTTTCAGGTCCTCATAGACGTCATTATCACCATATACAAATGATAAAGAATAGGAAGAAATATACCCAAAATATCTCTGGCCATATCTCTGAAGCGAAGTTGACGACGGCCAAGCTGGGCATGGTGCTCCAAGATGAGAGAGAGAAGATTATAAGAATAGAAAGTGACGAGGCCAGCTAGGGCTAAACACAACACTCCTCCAACCCACCCAAGCAGTGTGAAGGAGAATGGAAGAGTCAGAAGCACTGGACCCACTATCGATGTCGTCAAATGATACCCACTGTGCATCCATGATCCTGTTTCAATTTCATCAATACCCACTTTCATCTCCTTCTCAGATATCAGATATTGCAGATTCATTACATAGCAGAAAGAAGTCTCAAGCTTATTTCTTTAATAGGAATTGAAACTGAAAAAACGAATTAACTAACCTCGAGATTTGAGAACAAAGAGAGCCCCTGCGTCTAGTTCCTGTGGATCAGAGAGGTTGACATGGCCGTTTTCCTTGTCACTAGAAGGCACTTCCACAGTCACAGAGCTACGAACCACACTTCCCATCTCTCTCTCTCTCTCTCTCTCTCTCTATTTTAATTTCTTTCCTTTTAACTGCCCGTGGTGCGTCTGCAATTAATCTTTTGAAATTGGAAAAATTGCTCTTAATGACCCAAAAACTTATGAAATTGTGTATTGTACTATTCTTTCCCAACTTCTATCATTTGAGTCCCATTATATGTCTTATTATCTCATTTATTGAATTAATTACTTAATGGGAATTATTATTTGCTAAATAAAAAATCTTTGGTGGCTTGGCTGTTTAAAAAAAAAAGGCCAAAAAAAAAAAGAAAGAAAAGCCAAAAGAAAAAGAAAAATCAAGAACATGGAAAGTTTGCATTTTTATTAATTGATTTATACATCATTCTTGGTATGATATTTATTTTTCTTGGTGGAAAAATTCTCTCTAATCTTACTATCTTTTATCCTCTTGGTTGTCAAGTTAGAGATTTGCTTTAACTTGATTCCTAATTTTATCTTGATTTCTTTGAACTCCAAAATTATATATTAATTGCCTCATGCACAAAATTCTTTTGATTGAGTTTCCTTGATTCTACTAAGAGCACTATAAAATACTAGTGTGAATGGCAAAAGGCAAGAGAGAGTGTGAGCTCATAATTAGAAAAAGCTAAAAAGAGCATAAACACGAGTAAATTTTACACAAGAACTGAGTGAAACACGTGCGAAGAGGGAGTAAGGGCCTATTTAGCAGATGTTTTGAAAACAGTTTTTCTATTTTTAAAAATAGAAAAATAAAAAAACTTGTTTGGTAAACCTATTTTTTGTTAAAAAAAAAATAAAAAACTTGTTTGGTAAACTTGTTTTTTATAAACTATTCTGGAAAATAAAATAAAAAAATAAAAGAATAGAAAACTTAGAATATCTTTAAGGTGTTTTGTAGTTTTTATTTTGGAAAACACAAGAAAAAGTGAAAAACACTTATCTCATTAATAGTAAAGTTATAAATTTTGAATAACTCATATATCACTCACTAGTTATGATTTTGAAAACAATTATTCAAACAGGTATTTTTATCTTCTTGTTTTCAAAATTTATTCTCAAAAACAGTTTTACAAAACTGTTTTGAGAACAATAAAACAGAAAACACTGTCAAACATGCCCTAAGTTTCCTTTCACAGAATATTTTTCTTCTTAATTTTTATAGGTTGGCAAACATGTCTGAAAGTGAAACAAAATGTGATCTAGATTTGAAAGTTATGCTCGAAGCCTTGTGTGATTAATTCAAACATATGAGAGCTGACATGGAAAGCATAATATCTGAAATTATAGGCAAAAAGCTACAATCTCGCCTCTTTGAAGATGATGAAATAAATTCAAAACATGGTTCCTCCTTCATAAATAAATCTTCCTCTAAACGAGATAATGATTTAGGCAACATCAAGCTGAAAGTTCCTTCTTTCCAAGGAAGGTGTAATCTTGATGCATATCTCGAATGGGAAAGAAAAGTGGAGATGATATTTGAATGTCATGAATATTCAAAAGTAAAAAAGGTGAAACTTTCAGCAATTGAATTCATTGAATATGTAAGTGCTGGTGGGATTAATTACAACGAAATAAAAGAAGATATGGTGAAGAACCCATCAACACATGACGTGAGATGAAAACTCTTATGCGGAAAAGATATATCCCTAACTATTATTTTCGTGATGTACACATTAAATTACAAGCTCTTGAACAAGGATCGATGTCTGTTGATGAGTATTATAAAGAGATGAAGCTATTCATGATCTGAGCTAATATGCAAGAAGATATTTAGCAAACTATGGCTTGCTTTATTAGTGGGTTAAGATCTGAAATTAGAGATAAAATTGAGCTTGAAAACTATGTTACCATGGAAGAATTACTCTACAAGACAATTCATATTGAGAGGCAACTAAATAATAAGTTTAGGTCATCTACCTATTGGAGAAATAATTCTATCTACAAAGCAAAAGAAGCTAGAACAAAGGAAGAGCCTCCAAATACCAAATCTGCTATGAAGTCCAGAGATTATTATTATAAAACCAAATTTGCTCCTTCGAAGAGCAACACTGATACTTCCACATCTTCCAAACCCTGAGGCACTTGTTGCTTTAAGTGTTAAGGATTCGAACACATTGTTGCCTAATGTCCAAACAATCGTACTACTTGATAATAGAGATATGAAATATGCAAGCTCCAATGATGATGATGAAGAAGAAAATGATGGCCTTAAAACCCCTCCTCTATCTTATCTCTCAAAAGATGAATATGATCATCCCATTGGCAAAGACATTTGTGTGACAAGATGAGCTCTTAGCATTCAACCAAAAGAAGAGCATAATGATGAATAAAGGGAACTGCTCTTCCATTTTATGTGCTTTATCCAAGATAATGTATATAGTCTAGTCATTGATTGTGGTAGTTGTACTAATGTGGCTAGTACTTTACTTGTTGAAAAATTGAATTGACCTCTTATTAAGCATCCTAGACTATATAAGTTGCAATGGTTGACTGATTGTGGTGAAGTTAAAGTTTGTAAGCAAGTTCTTGTTACTTTTACTATTGAAAAGTATACAAATAAAGTGCTATGTGATGTTACACCTATGTTTGCTGGGTATTTGTTACTTGGTTGTCCATGGCAATATGATAAATACGTCAATCATGTTGGACGCAAGAACTTCTACTACTTCAAGTTTCATGGAAAGCAAGTCACACTTACTCTTCTACCTTCTTTTGAAGCATACAAAGACTAATTGAAAATTTAGAATGAGTACAAATCAAAAGATCAAAATAAGAAAGAAAAAGAGAAGAGTGAGATAAAAAATCTAGAAAAATAAAAAAAAATTACACAAAAATGAAAAAGAGAGAAAAGTGAAAAAGTTCGGAAAAAAAGAGAAGAAAGTGAGAAAGAGAGTGAGAAAATTAATAAAGTGAACTTATTAGCATAAAAAGGAGAGGTAAAAAGAGCATTGTGTTGGGAATTTCAGCATAGATGCAACGGAAAAACTATAAGAAATTTCCTCTCATGGATCCGTCAACATTATTTAAATTGATATGTAAAAAAAGAATTTACTTTCGGTGGATCTCTTAGTGTTCTTTTTGTTTCGTTGGACCCCAGGAACTAATGTGATTAGTCAGTTCTCTCTACCGGTATCCACACGAATAGTTAATCCAACTCAAACGGCGTGCTAGCACCTCTATTTGTGAATATCCGTACGTCAGTTCAGCTTTCACTGTTTGTCAAGACAGTCCCATTGTCTGTCCATACAGCCCCTCTATTCATCCGTATAGCCCCTGTCAGTCCATACAGTCTTGTTGTTCGTCCATACAATCTCACCGTCTGTCCATACAGTCTCGCCGTCTGTCTATACAGTCTCACCGTCTGTCCGGACAGACCCACCGTTTGTCCATATAGTCTCACTGTTCATCCGTATAGCCCGCTATTTGTCTGTACAGTCACACTGTTCATCGTTCATTCGTACGTCTGTACACTATTCATCATTCGTCCGTACGCTGTTTGTCCATACAGTTTTTCTTTCTGAGTGTACAGCCGCTCTCTCTTTAGGATAATTCAAATTTTATTGATTTTGTATCCTAGTCTATATCAATATATAGATAAGATTTATATTTATTTAATTTAAATCAATAATTTAAACTAAATCAAATATTAATTACATAGATTTGTTTAAATTTAAATCTATCTAATAGATTAAATTTAAACTAACTATCTAATATATATATATATATATATCCATAATCAAATCTAGATTTAATCTATCATATAAATCAAATTTAGATTATAACATTAGTTTAAATTTAAATCTATCATATAGAATTAAATTTAAAACTAATTAATTTAAATTAATTTAAACAATATATATATTTCGAAATATATATCAAATATATAATATATCAAACATATATATGTATTTCAAATTTTAATACATATATATATATTAAATATATATATATATAATTCTATCACCCTAAATTAAACATTAAATTCATTGAATCTAGACACATTTTAGATTCAATGAATCTGGACATTCTAGCTCGAGTTGGCCCATTCTTATGTGTGACCTTATAGGCTCATATGATGTTGGCAGTGGGATAATAATACTATTGGACCCACAAGTCACAAGTGACCTCCAGCAAGACATTGTGACTACTCAAATCATATGAGATCGGTGATCTGATACAACCTATTATATAACACAATCAAATCCCTTTGGTCTCATGATATATATGTCAAGTATGAGGCATAGAAACGTCATCCTCATTTTACTCGACCATCACTTTCTAGATCTCCGAGTAGACTGACAAAACAAATGGAAACTCTTCCATTCGAGCACGGCCATACATTTTCTCAGTCTCACTCATCGAGGGGCCCAGATATATCGCTCCATTAATTAGAGGGACAAATTTCATCTTGACTATTCATCTTCCTCCACACAAGTTCTACTATACCCGATCATAGCATTTATAATCTCTCGATTAAATGTGACTTTTGACTATGTCAAAGTATAGTGTTCCCCATATAGGAAGCCATGGTAATCTCAGGTCTGAGGGCTTAGTGACACGGTTATATATGAGATATACTTATGACTTGATCCATGCAGTTATCTCATGACGAGTCAATCTAGCACTTATTCTCTAACATAAGCTTATGATTTTGATTTGTATCTTCATACATAATTATCACATAATTATCAATCAAAATCATACTAGCCTTAATTCATCATTGTTCCCACAAAGATGATTGACTAGGGATATTTAGGATAAAATAATTTATTCAAGGATATTATTATAAAGAAAAACATGCAAACAATATAATAATGTAAGAAAAAATAAACTTTTTTTTTATAATGAAACACAATATTCATAATACAATAATTGGTCTAGGGTACAATCTCCAACACATTGTGTGCAGGGCAAGAAATCTTTGTACTTCTGTACAAAGATGTTTATTTATCCACTAGCCAACTTGATTCTTCTATGCCTTCTAACATTTCTTCTCTATTGCAAGAATTTGGAGATCTCTTTCCAAAAGAAGTACCCCAATGGGCTACCTCCCATAAGAAAAATAGAATATTGCATTGATTATGTCTGAAGTTACCATTCCCAACCGTCCAGCATACAGTGCAGATCCAGAGGAAACAAAAGAAATTCAACGCCAAGTTGAAGAACTCATGAGAAAAGAATTCATGAGAGAAAGTTTGAGTCTTTGTACAGTATATGTGATCCTAGTACTAAAGAAAGATGGCAAGTGCTAAATATGTGTGGATTGCAGAGCCATCAACAAAATAACAGTAAAATATCCCTATCATATCCCTAGGTTAGATGATATGTTAGACAAATTGTATGGTGCATCATTGTTTTCTAAAATTGATCTTAGTAGTGGATATCACCAAATTAAAATGAAAGAAGGTGGTGAATGGAAAACTGCTTTTAAAACTAAGTTTGCACTTTATGAATGGTTAGTTATGCCTTTTGGTTTAACAAATACTCCTAGCACCTTCATGAGTCTCATAAATCATATTTTCTGTTCATGTATTAGAAAATTTGTTGTAGTTTATTTTGATGATATATTAATATATAACAAGAGTTTAGATGATCATGTTATGCATTTGTGTGAAATTCTCATTGTTCTTAAGAAAAACAGGCTTTTTGCAAATCTAGAAAAATGCTCCTTTTGCTTGGATCCAGTTGTCTTCCTTGGTTTAATTGTAGGAGCTCAAGGAATCCAAGTAGATGAAGGTAAGGTGAAAGCAATCCAAGAGTGGCCAACCCCGAGAAATGCAAATGAGATAAGAAGTTTTCATAGCTTAACTAGTTTTTATCGGATGTTTGTTAAAGATTTTTCTTCCATAGCAGTACTTCTCAATGATCTAGTTAAGAAGAACGTAACTTTTAGGTGTAGTGAGGTACATGAGAAAACATTCAACACTTTGAAATACAAACTCACAAATGCATTACTCCTAACACTTCCAGATTTTAATAAATTGTTTGAAATTAAATGTGATGCATTTGGGGTAGGAATAGGGGTTGTTCTTATGCAAGGCAATAAACCCATAGTTTACTTTAATGATAAACTTAGTGGCTCAACTTTAAACTGCTCTACCTATGAGAAAGAACTCTGTGCATTAAAAAAAGCCTGAGACATGGCAACACTATCTATGGCCAAAGGAGTTTAGCATTCACTTAGATCATGAGAGTTTAAAATGCTTGAAGTCACAAGGTAAGTTAAACAAGAAATATGCCTGGTGAATGGAATTCATTGATACATTCCTATACATCCTTAAGTATAGGCAAGGTAAAGATAATGTTGTGTTTGATGCACTTTCATGAAAGTATTCTCTCTTAACCTCTTTACATGCTAATTTGCTAGGTCTTGAATTGATTACGGGATTCTATACTTCTTATTCAGATTTTGCAAAAATTTGGGAATCATGTGAAAAGCATGGGCTCTAAGATTTCTATAGATTTAATGGGTTCCTCTTTAAGAAAGACAAGTTATGCATTCTTCATTGTTCTTTACATGAATTACTTGTCAAAGAAACTTATGATGGTGGGTTAATAGGACATTTTGGAATTCATAAGACTTCATAAATTTTGTATGAATACTTTTACTGGCCTTTTATGAAGCGAGATATTGCTTTTGTGTGTGAAAGATATGTTACTTGCAAGCATGTGAAATCTAAAATCAATGCACATGAATTGTATACCCCCTTACTCATTCCCCAACAATCTTAGACTGATATTTCTATGGATTTTGTCTTGGAATTACCATGTTCTCCCAGTGGTAAGGATAGTATTTTTATTGTAGTTGATAGATTTAGCAAGATGACATACTTTATTGCATGTTCAAAAACTCATGATGCTATACATATTGCCTATTTGTTTTTCAAATAAATTGGGAGATTGCATGGTATTTCCAGAATAGTTGTGAGTGATAGAAATATTAAATTCCTAAATCATTTTTGGCACACTTTATGGGGTAAATTAAGAACTAAACTTTTATTTTCTACTACTGCACATCCACAAACTGATGGTCAAACTGAAGTAATAAATAGAACACTCACCACATAGTTGCGTGCCATAATTCAAAAAAAATTTTTAAAAATTGGGAATTTTGTTTTCCTCACATAGAATTTGCATATAATAGGGTTGTACATTCAATTACTTCATATTCTCCTTTTGATATTGTGTATGGTTTCAACCCTATGACTCCCCTTGATATTTCACCTCTACCTTGTAATGAAAAAGCCAACCTTGATGGTAAGAGGAAAACTGAGTTTGTGCAATATCTTCATACTATAGTAAAAGCTAACATTGAAAAAAAGAATGCAGAATATGTCAAACAAGCTAACAAGGGTTATAGAAAAGTTGTATTTGAACCCGGTGATTGAGTTTGGGTACATCTGAGAAAGGAACAATTTCCTGAACAAAGGAAATCAAAGCTGTAGCAACGTGGAAATTGACCTTTTTAAGTCTTGAAGCGAGTCAACAACAATGCTTACAAACTTGACCTGCCAGGCTCTTATGGAAATATTATGCTACCTTCAATATTGTAGATCTATCTTTATATGATGTAGATTCGAGAGCGAATCATTTCCAGGAGAGAGGGAATGATGGAGACCACTCAAGATATAACATACAGATCTAACAATGGAGATCCAATGTCCCAACAGATCCATTATAAGTTATTCGAGGTCAAATGACTCGAAGCCAAACTAAAGTTATGAAAGAAGCATTATAAGGCTTAATCCAAAATTACAGGAAGATAAGCTCATGTTTGAGGAGCAAGAGGCTTCTAAGCTTATTGTTGAAAAAAATATAATAATTCTGATTCAAGTCTAAGTTTTAAATGAGGCCCAATTTTCGAATCAAGGCCTAATAATAGAAAAAGCTTACTTAATGGAGCATCTCAATTAATTATTTTTAGGATAATTTTTCATTTTTATTTTTATTGATTTGATTTAAATTAGGATTAGGATAATTTTGTAGTTTCCTATTTGAATTCAAATTGACCAATAATATGCTTAGATTTAATTCAATTTAGTTTAAACTTTATTAGATAGAGTTTATTTGTATCTAATAACTCTTAGAGATTCATTAGGATTTAATTTTCTCTTCCTATTTATAAATCTTTATAGTGCCATTTTTTTTACATATAAATAATATTCAAATTTTATTTCATTAGTGAGTTTCATTAGTTCTTTGTGTTCTTTTTAGAATACAGGTTTTGACTTATCAAGAGAATTGATCTCTCTCTTATGACGTTTTCCCCATAAAATTCTTAAAATTCTTATATTTTATTAAATTTCAAAATTTTGATCATTTTTTCTGTTATATTTATACTTTAACTTTACATACAACTCCACTTTCTAGATTTATAGGATATTGATTTGAGAGAGCCTACGACATACACACGCAAATCGATATATCAGGGGAGAGAGAATTTTATATATATATATATATATATATAATTATAATGGCAAGTGTGCAGAGTGTTGAAAAGGACTGATATAGGAGTAAATGCAGTACAGCATGAAGGATACTAAGTCAAAGAAACTCTTGTATAATAAATTAAAGTGTTTGGAAAATTGGTTTAGACTAATATTTTAAGGGTGAATATATACTAATTAACAGGACAACGGTGCGCGTACGCTAATAAGCAGATTTGTCTTTGATGATATATCGAAGTCCTTCAATTTCCGGCACTGTTTGTCTTCGATTTGGTCGTTAGAGATTATAAGAATGTTCGTTTATGAACTTTTATTTAAAAATTTAATTATTTTATTGCACTACGGTTTTAAAATTATTATGATCATGATCATAAATACCTCTATTTATAAAGGTTCTCTAGACAACTTTTTATCCACTGTCTCCTCCAGATGGTAAGTTGAAAATGAACATGGATATAGAGTTCATCCGGTGATAACTTTTTCTATATGCATGATTCAAACTGGAAACTTTATTTAAGGAACAAGCTCGAAACCACTTGAATCAAGAGCTGTTGGTCATAAATATAAATTTTTACCTAATAAGTACATAAATTTGATAAATACACCTTTTATGAAATTAATATACTCTTTCCATAAATTTGTTTATTCCTCTGATAATTTTTTCCCTTTCCTCAAATTAATTGAATAGGTTTGTTCTCCATCTATAAAAATAATTCACAAGCGATCTTACAAAAAGTAGTTGGAAATGCCCAATCAAACACGTAATTAAGCTTATACATGGGTCCATAGGTTAATTAAAACCCCCATTCATTGTCTGTAGAATTATCAACGAAGCAGGATTCCAACCGGATTATATTCTAAACGGAAAAAAAATTCTTCTAACATAACCTTATTATTAATCCACAAAATTATAATTTAAGATATTTTTTTAATGGGTGTTGAGTCTTTTATTATTATTATTATTATTATTATTCAAATCAACACCCATTAGTTCCATTTGTATATCCTGAGCATCATTGGATATTTGGATCTCACTGTCAGTTTGAAAAGTTGTTATTTTGAAAAGTAGTTATTGAATATGTAATTATGATTTTTTTTAAGTCTTTATCATTAGAGTTCTTATTTAAAAGTTAAAACATACATGATAAGTAGTACTTCCTCTGTTCCAGTTTATAGTGCATTTTTAACTATCATACACGTACCAAGATAATGATTAGTAACCAAAATTTTTTTCCATCATTTCCCAAATTACCCTTATTTAATAATATTTCTTACATTAATAAATTGTATCAATTCTCTCATTCATTCTTTTTTTTGAATTCCCATGAGTCATTGATAATTGTGAAAAGTGAAGTTTTTGAAAAAATTCTCCTTCATTCATTTATGATTTAACCAAACTATTAAAGATTTTTCATTAAATGTATTGATAACTATATAATATATAAGCTTATTTATTAGGGGCAATACTGAAAAGATAATAAAAAAAACACAATGTAATCCATGTAATGCATTATATTTTGAAACATGAATTTCTCATAACAGTACACTATATAGCGTAACGGAGAACAGTGCACTATATAGTGTAATGAATGGAGTACTGGTAAGTCAAGAATTTGGCGGGCCCATCTATTATGGATACGTGTGTATGTGTGCCCCCGTGTGTGTGAAAGTCAAAAACTGCGGTCTCGCAATTATACCAAATATAACAGTTGTAGACCAAATTTCTCCCTGCTCCATGAGATCTATTGTCACATCTATTAAAAAAATTAAAATATATTTTTAAATATACCAAAAATTTTAAACTTAACCTTAAGAAAATATTAAAATAATTAAAATAAATAATTTCTTATAAGAAATTAGATTTTTATAGCAAAAAAAAAATAATTAATTAAATATAGTAAGAATAAAATAGTCTATTTGAGTTTCTATACCTTATATTATATTGTGAAAAAAAAAAATTTATACCCTATATTATAAATTATTATAAATTAGATGAAGTATATTATTATGTCTTCTAGAAGGGTTGACAAGATGTCCAACTCCCATGCATGCACATTGTTGTGTTGCTGACTTGCTGAATGGAAATTAAAAGGAACTACTTAGAATTTGGATGTTTTAAAGTTCATTTCATCTGAAATTTTAATAGAAAAAGATCAGGTTTGATTCACATATACGTGGGTTTAAATTCTCTTTTTTTTCTAAATTTTTTCTTTCTATTAACTTTAAGTGAATTTTTTTTCCAGAAAAAAACGTCAAGTGAATTTAGAAAATAAAAATTTCTACAAAAATTTTTGTTTGGGTTCTTAGAGACATGTTCAATAATAACCCATTTATACCACCTAATTACTTGACGACATTTTCTATTTTATTTTTTCTATTTATCCTTAAAATGATTTTAAGACATTTTATACCCTAATAAAATCCATCTTCATGAAATTTAAAATCTAGAAACTAATTTGGTGAGGTGAGTTTTCTTTCAAAAAAAGCGGAGCTATTTATTTTATAAAATTGATTGAATGAATTAAATAACGGAATTAAAAACAACGAAAAATGATTAATCAACACTGGAAGACCATAATATATATGTATTTAGAAACATGTATTATTATTATTATTATTATTATTATTAGTGAAAGTCAAGTCACAATGATCAACAAGTTACTAGTAATATTTTAAAAATCGAACTAGACATTGAACCGAAAATACCATCGAGTTTAGGTTTTTTATGTTTCAACTAATGATTGAACCGGTAATATAATAATTAAATAAAAATAATATTATATATAATATATGTGAAAGAAGAAAATATCAAATTGTTAAGAAAATAAATTTGAGTAATTCAAATTCATAATAAGTTAGAAACTCACATAGTAATAATATATATTAAATCATATAATACTATATGACTATAATATTATAAAATGACTATACTCCCTCTATTTCCAATTATAAAAAAAATAACTACTTTTTCGATACCAAAGAAAAAACAGTTGTGATAATTAAACTTAATAATTGTACCATAATTACAATTTTTTTTAGAATTACCCATATTAAAAGTCTGAAGTAAGATTAATTAATTGCTAGTAATTGTCAGTACAGCCTTAATTATTCAAGAGTACAAAATGAAAATGATATTAATTACTCAACAAATTTTATATATGTCTTTTATATTTTGGAACAAATGAAGTGTTTTAAAATTCTCTTATAATTGGGAACAGAGGAAATATAATATAATAAAATTTTTCATTTCTATAATTAGTAATTTTAAAATAGAAAGGGAAATAGTGTTTTTATTCTTTAATAATTTTTATAATTAATAATTTTGGCAAAAAAAATTAAATCTAAGTTAAATTTTATACAATTTGAAAAACCATCTGATTCTCTGAAAATCGCTTTGGTTTTCAGCTCAATTCCGATTCTTAACTCAAAAGTCGGTTCAAAGTGGTCAAACTCAGTCCAATTTATAAAATGATCTAAAACTAAAAAACAAATCGTTCTTATCTCCGAATGACGGTTCGACCATCCAAACTAATCTGATTCTCAAAACATTGGTTTACCAGAGGAGATATCTAGTTTAGTCTCATTTGAGGCTATGTCCCTAGCTTAGTCCACTCTTTTGTTTACTATCTTCAAGCTTATGCTTGCTGTCTTATGTTAAAAAAGAAACAGGTATTATTATAAGTTATAACATGCACGTATAATAGATTAATGAATGTATTTTTCTTATTTTGAGATATAAAGCACGAGCATATACTAAAAATATTAAAAAAATAAATAAATTATAAATGGTCAAAATTGATAAAAATATGTTATATGCTTTATAATTAATATTATTGAAATTAACAAAGATTGCACAAGATAAGTCTGAACTTCATTTAATAAAAATAAAACATGTAAAAAAATTTGATTACACAGTTTAGTTTGTTCAATTTCAAAAATTGAGTTAACAATTAATTAATTAATTTTGCTAGAACAATTAATTAATTAGATTAATGGAATTTTAATAATATTAAGATATTTTGTTTGGCCGGATGAATATTAAGATTATATTATTTATCTTGTTCAATTTTACAAAATTGTGTTTATATATATATATATATATATGAAAAATTGGTTTTTGCCAAAACACAATAACATTATGTGATCCATAGCAATCTTCCTTAGTGGGATAATATTGTTGTTTTAACATTCCTAAAGAAAACACAAAATACAACTCTTTTTTTAGCAATTTTGTACATTACTTGCTCCTTCAGAACTGAAACAGTATTCAAACCAATTTCTACAAGATTTAGTAATGCTAATGAATGCTATTACTACTATATATATCCTTTATTATTTTCTCAAAATTTTTCCTTTGTAATCTCCTTTAGTTTTTCAGTTTTTTTGGTCCTATAATCATAGGGAAGCAATATATCTTCATCATGAATAACAAATTTACAAAGAATTCCTTGTTCTGGACTTCAACAAAATTGAATCTTTACTTGCCCTCCTCCACCACTAAACCAGCCCCATGAAAACCAGTATAGAATTGCAGTGAAGTAATAAGAAACCCTAATATTTCAATATGTAAATATTTATATTCTTATGATCTAATGGCTCTCGGAAAATATACTGTAAGTTTTGGCATCAAGAACAATCTGTCTAATTGATGCTATTGCTCCTATTGCAAACAAAACTGAGGAAGCTAATGCTATGAATGTGTTAACCCAAAAGATAAGACTACGTTTGGAGGGCTTGAAAGTGAGATTGAAGAAAACCATTGGCAAAATGAAGTCAATAGGGATGGCCCCAAATGCACCAAACAGTGCCGTTATGTCTGCGAAAAATGGCATCATTGCTGCCAATACTGTGGCTGCCACCACCGACGATGACCTCGAAATCAACCGTGGCACGATGTTCCGAAGCGAAAACTCTCCCATATTCGGGTCTGCGAACATTGTTTCAAACAGCTCATTTGTTGGCTGCATATAGATCTTTAAGATGACCAAAGTAGTTTTGTATCAGTTCACAAATATATTGACACTAACACTAACATGGAATAAGAGATGTTGTGGTGTTTGAATTCTCCAAAAATACAGGCTAGATACCATACTCTTTTAATTAAAAAAAAAAAAGACTAAAAAAGTTACTGTACGATACATTTCTTAGTAAAATCCAGATATGTTTCTCCATATATAATATGAAATTTGATGAATAAGTAACACTGTTCAGGATTTGTTAACTATACGACTTGTTATATATATATTGATATATTACTGGTACAATATAGCCCTTTTACTTTTGTTCTTGTGGAGACGTAGAAGGCACAGATGTAGTATCTATACAATTCTATGTCAATTATCCTAACAGACAATAGAAATAATTTTTTAACAACCCATGTAGAAATGTCTGTTGTAACTGACTTAAAATAAAGAACGTAGTAGAAATGAAGTAAAATGTCTAATTAAGCTGAGAAATTAATGACTGCCAAGTAAATATATATATATATATATATATGTTCTTACCACAGTGACTGCTAGAACTTGCACGAGGGTGAATATGTTGGTCATCACCAGAAACCAAGTGGGAAGCAAAGGCTTGTGTTGTCCCATGAAGTTGGCAATAACGGTGCCATGGACTTGATTCCCGAATGCCCAATACCCAGATATTGCAACACTGAAATAGTTGGTGACTATCACAGAATAACACACACATAGCCCTTTGAACATCTTTCCCTTCACAGGTGGTGCTATCGTTGCCTGCACATTAATTCATTCCGAATGAACATTTTCTATCACTGACTACCAATTCAAAGACATCTACGTACGTGCATTCCTTATGTTAATTTAATCATTCATTTGTTGAACAGTTTGCATAGTTACATAAACTTTGAAGTTAATTTTAAGTTTCTGACCTGTATTTCAGGAATGATTCCACATGCAAATGAGGTAGAAACGATTGAGATACCATTGAAGATGCCAAACAGTTGGTCTATAGTACTCCCATTTACTGAATAGTTTCTGGTGGGTGCATTCTTTGAATGACCTGAAATAATCACATTCAAGCTGAGACATGTTTAAGATATCAAGTTTCTTCTGTTTAGGCTGCTGCTGTATATATTATTTTTCTGTGTTTGATTCAATTTGATGCTTACCAATATAAATGGAACCAATTGTGGCGCAAGCACTATAAGCCATACATAGAATAAGTGAAACAAGATTCATGTGCCTTAGAGAGTGCAATGAAGGAATTTGAGCCAGCCCCAATATGACGACCCCACATATTATTATGAATTGGTACAGCTTCATTGTTCCTGTTGGGTGGAACAGCGTGTAAATGAACTGCATACAGGAACAAAGTTGATCAGTTTTTTTTTTTGGTAAGTTTTAACTAAGCATAATACAAGGCTGTTAATTTTTTTTTTTTAACCATATTCAAGGCTGTTAATGGGAAGAGAGAAAATGGAATGAAAAATTTAGGATATGAAATGGGCAAGGGACCCTTTAACTAACCTTGAGGCTTTGCCCGCCCACAAGAGGCCCACCAATAACTGATGCAATACAGATGGCAAACTGGAGTGGGCCTACGTAATATTTGGCCCATTGTGGTCCTGCATCAATCCGAAACCAAAAAAAATTATTTGCAATTTTTGCATTTACAAACAATTAATAAAAATTTAATAAAATAGATGCCTATGTAAATTTATAGGATTTTACTCTTTATTTTTATAATGACGAATACTTAATATTATTATTTACATTTTATCACATAAATTTAAATTTTTTAATAAAAGGTACGTACGTAATTGACTTTTAAACTTTAAATTTTAGGCTAAATTATTTAGCAAAATATATTTACAATAATACTGAATTTTGTAATACTATATATATATAAGAGTGTGTTGTAAGTATTTCTAAAGGATAATTTTAAAGCATTTCATGTTTCAATCAGTAATTAAGAGATAGGACCGTTGAGAGATACTAACATCTTTATACATTAACTAAATGTGGGTCATATGAGGGCACAATATTTATGACTAATGAATAAAGTTTTTTTTTATCACTTTTTATAACAATAAATCTGTAGTTCACCAACCATGGTTTTAAAGGACACATAAAGATCCAATAATTGAATGGTTAAAATTATATTAGTGATAAAAAATAATGGAAGAGTTCTATCAAAAAGAATAATGGAAGAGAGAGAATCATATAGCACATACACACAATTGGAACTTTGTGATTGGACAAATTAAATAGGAAAGAAAAGAAAGATACCTAAAATATCTCTGGCCATGTCTCTCAAGCGAAGCTGGCGATGCCCAAGTTGAGCATGATGCTCCAAGACAGCAGACAAAAGGTTATATGAATAAAAGGTGACGAGGCTAACTAGGGTCAAGCACAGTACTCCACCAACCCATCCTAATAGTGAGAATGAGAATGGAAGAGTTAGAAGGACTGGAGCAACTATGGATGTCGTCAAATGATACCCACTGTGTAACCATGATCCTGCATTTTCAAAACTTCATCATCATCAGTTCATGCCCAGTTAGTTAGTTTCATCTTCTTCGTTAGTTTCATCTTCTTCTCAGAAACAAGATTACAGATGATTCATTTCATAGCAGAAATATCCAGTCTCTGGAACGAAGAAGCTTGTTACTTAGCAATAATACTCATACCCATATTCTTCTTTACAGACATGGTTAAGTAAAAATCATTTATATATCCCTTTCAGATAGGAGTTGGAGAGCCACAAGTGTATATGAATATTCCGTAGCCACTGAATTATGATCAGTCTCAAACATAGACTATGACTTGGCTACTCGATCTTTCTGGCTTTCATCAGAATCTCTTTTACTTCAGAATATGAGTCCTCAGTCCTTTATTCTGTTCATTAATTACCATGTTCGTAATTGGGTTTGTTTAGACAAATCTAATCACTTTGACAAGTATTAGTTTTTCTTGGCCAACAAAGTGCAAACCTATAGCTGGAGAAGCAGGAATAGGGCACGAGAAATAACAATATTGTTTCCATATAGTCGAGATCCAGAAACAGGCTCACGAATACCATCAATATATCTACTGGAGGGACAGCAATGAAAGTGATAATAAATACAGAAGTTGCAGGTAGGAATCATCAAAACACCAAACCATCCAATGTAAAGACGGTGATCAGTGCTAGTTATCCAATCCAATTACAGAAGCGACCCCATAAGGAGGGATCGATCTCCGAGCTTTCCCTATATCTACTCTATATTTTTGCCATCAAACTCATTTTGCTGTCAGATTTTGCAGCCTACAATGCTTTCAGATTTTCAAATCCTTTGGCAAAACATATATTATGCTATCAAACATGGCCGCGGACATATGATTGTCTGTCTGCAGCAAATTGCCATAATTTCAAGTATTTGCTGTGGATTTTCTTATCCCCGGCGAAAGGACCACAGATATCAAGCGCTTTTTTTGTAGTGTATGGCTATGGCTGTGATACATAATCTTTTATTTCTTCACAATTGGAACTATATATAACAGCAAAAGGATTCGTGTGTGTGTATATATATGTAGCAGAATCAATCTGAAACACATCTTCTTCTTAATACTCATACTTTTCACAGGCGATAAAACAGAAATTTTAATCAAAACTGTAAAAGCAAACTAACCTTTAGATTTGAGAACAAATAGAACCCCTGCATCAAGTTCTTGTGTATCAGAGGGAGTACTATTGCCGACATGGCCGCTTTCCTTGTCAAGAATTGCAGGCACTTCCACCGTCACGGCGTCATGAACAACAGTTCCCATCATTGTTTGAACCTCTCTCTCTCTCTCTCTCTCTCTCTCTCGGTATTTTCTATATATACAGCTGGGAGATTTCAATGCATGCCTTGGGATAATCATATATGATATATGTATGTATTTTGCATATATTGGCTAATAGGCATAAGTTAGAAGATACTAAAGAAGACCAACCAATAATGGCAGGTTGACCAGAGTGTTGAAAAAGACTGGTATATTGGAGCAACTGGAGAAGCAACATATGATTCTTTTCAGTCAAAGTCAAAGAAGCACTCCTATAAAATAATTAAAGTGTATGGAATATTGATTTAGACTGATCTTTTTTAAAGTTCCAAGTGGGACAAAGACGCACATGATAAACAACTTTGTATTTAATAAAATTTTCAAGTCCTCTCTGGCACTGTTTGTTTATAATTATATTGAGTGTATACTGAACTTTTTATGTGAAATATATATATATATTAGAAATTATCATAAAATCATTCATTAAAATTTAAACTTTTTGTGATGAGGTATATTGTAAATGTTCACAGTGCAAAAAATTATTAGGAAAAAAGAGCGGATAGTGTGGGAAAGTAATAATTAATTAGGTGGCTTATCTAATATGAATATGGAAGTCAAATAAAACTGCTGCATTCTTCAAAAAATAAAAGATACCAAATTCTAGTAATATATATCCTCTAGAAAAGTTGACCAGATCCAGCCTGTCTAGGAGACCAAAACTCCATGCATGCATATTTTAGCTTTTCTGAATGACAGCCGATACAACCTCCACAAATCATTTTCTTCTTGGTGGGCGAGCTCTCTCTCCTCTTCCCTCCCCGTCTCTCTCCCCCTCTCCCTCTCCCTCCCCCCCCCCCCCCCTCTCTCTCCCCCCCCCCCCTCTCCCTCTCCCTCTCTCTCTCTCCCGCCCTTCCTCCCCCTGTACAAAATAGAAGTTTTGGTCAATTGTGTCCTAAGAGTACAACTGGACCAACGTTCCTTACAATTCAAAAGTAATTACTTTCATAAAAAAAAATAATTACAAAAATATTTAAAACTTACTTATCAATCATATACTCACGTTAATAATGGGATTTGAACTCAGATTTTTTGTGGGAGTGCTTTTTATTGTAAGCAACATTTTTTTTTGCCATAAATCAAATTTCATTGTTAGAATGAGGATTTCATTAATAAATAATTTTATAAATATTCTTAAAGCTCAAGCTGTGAGAACTATTCTACTCATAATGATACTTAAAACTTAACTCAAAAAAATTTTTATTTTTATGAAATACTCCCTCCGATCCTTTTTATTAGTCATATTCTGGAAGTTTTCTGTTACTCTAAATAGACGTCACTTTCTATAACTTTTTAGGGTATCAATTGTATTATTTCTAAAATGATATTATTTATGAGCTAGGGAGAGTATGTAAATTATTTAAATTTATGGTATTTATTATAAATAAAGATGGAAACCACATCAATTTTAAGATAATTTTAATATTATAACCATCTTCTCTTAATTTTGATGAGTTAGTTGAAAGTGATTTATTTTAAGTATAAGAATTAGACATTTGTGGAGTTTTAACGGAATGAAATGAAATTTAACATGATTAATTGGTAAGTTGACCATCTAACTACCCAACAACGAAATAATATTTTTTAATTATCTTTTATTATTATGATTATGTTAATAAAGTAAGTGCAACTAATGCATATGACATATATTTATATTTTATTAATTTAAACAAATACAATGCATGCTTATGTAATCTGACATAACCTTCCAATATGATTTGAATGAGTTCTTTCAGGCTGGGCTACCTGCACTCAACAATATTTGAGATCTTCAAATTTCTTTGTAACATAATTGAGTTATTATAAGAGAAAATTGTTATATTACTGTTTATATCAAAATACACTTTTAATTAATCATTTTATCACAAATTTTATTGAATGTTGATTTTATCTCTTAATTACACACACACACACACACACACACACACACACACACATATATATATATCTTATTTTTATTTTATCTTTTAATTTAATTTAATTTTAATTTTGTCTTTAAAACTCACTCAAATATTTGCCCTAATTTTTTTATTGATATGAATAAACTTAATTTTTATAGGTTCAAAAATTTTTGGTAATAAATTAAGGAACAAAAGTAAAATAAAATAAAGTTACTAATAAAAATATTAAATTTATAGTAAGTTATATTATTCATACCATTAAATCTATAGCATGAACATTGCGGTTTATTTCTCATATTCCATATATGGGATCCACCTAATTAAAGGACTAAAGTAAAATTAAATAAAATTATGGACTGAAATTGAAATTTTAGTTCAAGGGGATTGATTTTAAACCAATTGAAATTAAAGACAAGAGTAAAATTTAAGATAAAATTAAAGGACTAAATGAAAGTTGAATGAAGTTAAGAGCCAAAAATGAACTTCAAAATTTTTTTAAAAAATTACTTAATTTGTAAAGATTATAAGATTGGTTTATTCTGAAAGGAATATAATCTTCCAAAGTATATATATCCGGATAAACCTCATGACATGACCTAAGCTGATATAAAAGTGGTCTAGAATGTCAATCACGTGCTTCATATATTTAATTCCAAAATTGAGTTTGAAAAGTCAGGAGGCCACTGGGCAGTACTATATTGCCTTCATAAATAAATATGACCGAAATGCTGCTTTTTTGGCCGAAAGCACTTCGTTGGACTATTTAAAAGGTGAGTAAATGGCTTAGGTACATAAACACATTATAGTTTTGGATTTTCAGCTTGGACCTTTCTTCACATATGAAATTCTTTATTCAATCCCCATTTTGGTATTGAGTTCATTTTCTTATCAATGGAAAAACGACACACTAGGAACCAACAACATTCTTTCGGTTTAAAGTTTTTTGACACTTATTTTTTTTAAATAAGATTTCGAGTTTGAGTTTTATATATAGAAGAAATTATTATTGAATGAATTTTTATACTCATGTGGCCTAACCCAATTTAATTTAGATTAGTTGAGAGTCTAATATAATTTTCAAAAATCAGTTGGTATTACCAAAATAAAGCCCTAAGAAAAGGAAGTACGATGTTCAAAATGTGAAACACGAATTTGAACTCAAGATTACAATTGGCCAAATGTTAAGCACATCTATGTATTTCACAAAACACATTATCTTATTAATATTATATTGTTTCTAATTAATAACTCTTGAATAAGAAGAATAAATTTGTCACATATATAATTTGTTTTATTTGTTGACATTTAATCCTCTCAACTTGTTTTATTACTTTCTAGAGGTATGGCCGAGTTATTAATTTTGGGTCACGTCTTAATTAAAAGATATAAAATTATTGAAAAAATTGATGTTATGTCTTAACAACGCATAATAGCAATTATAACAAATTTCTCTAGTGGGAACAAATTCATGAAGAATGGACTTTTGCCTTGTAGATTCGGTCGTGACTTGTGTTTATTTTGTCAAGTGGGAATCAATTCCATTCCATGTGGCACAACTTGCTCTCTGTTCTATCAAATCACATATAACTGAACTCTTAATTATTTGAAATTTCAATCATATAATGCCCATTTATTTTATAATTTCATAAATGACATTCATATTTGTAAAATTATTTATCATGCTTCTGTAAAAAAATAATTAAGTGCTTAAATATATGTACTTAAGGTACTGTTTTTCCAATCGAATTAAGGCAGGTGAATTTATTTATTTTAAGTATGACTTATCATGTCACTAACTCTTGCAGTCAGCATTTTAATTATTTTTAAATTTAAATATTTTAAGTATATAATTTTTTTATTTAAAATTTGAATAACTTAAATTTTAAAAACGAGAGATTTAATATGATCTTTTTTTATGCATAACAAAATCAGATTTTTTTTTTGCCCCAACAAACTGAATTTCATCAAGCAAAATAACTAAACAAGTCATCCAATAGCATCATTGTAAGACATTTAAAAATCAAGTCTTTTAAAAATCAAGTCATTATCAAAGATAAATTGGCTCTGATAAAAAAATAATTTGGGCTTGGGCCTTGAAAGCTGGCTCAACATTAATAAAGTTATATAAGATCTTTGTAGCAACAACTTAAAAAAGTTGTTGGGCTCTATGCCCTCCTCTTTGCCAAAAAAAAACTTAAAAAAGTTATATAATATCTAATTATCTATAAACATGACCTAATGCATCCCAGTTGTAAGTACTCAAATGACAAGCAGTTCTCCCGACCAATACGCTAGATATTCAAACAGCTTTCCCTCTTTTTCTTTTTCTTTTTCTTTTTTTAAGTTAATATATTATAAAATAACAGTAGAGTGATATTTTGCCTTTTATATTATAACTAGGTAGATTAGTGACCCTGTACATTGCATATGATAAGTGATAATTGAATCAAATATTGTATAACATCCCATGACAATAGATTTTGAAAAGGGCATGTAAGCCCAAAATAAAAAGGAAAAAGTTCAAACACTAAATTCAACATATTCATAATAATATACAAATATCTATATCAACCATTCAATGTCATAGCCTCCAACCAATAAAGAATCCTAAAACAAAATTGTCAAATACTTAATCATGTTTTGCTATAAGACTTTTTTTATGTAAAAATTATTTTTTTATATAAAAAAGTATTTTTAAAATTTTTTAGGGTGTTTGTTTAAATTTTTAAAAATAATCAGAATATGAAAAAAGTAGTTTTCTACTTATTTTGAAAAACTACTCTAGGTGACTTTTGAAAAAAAAGTAGTTGCCGTAGATGAGAGGGAAAAAGATATAAGAGGTGGGGTGTAATAAAATAATTTTAAAAATTGTAAAAATAACAATATTTAATCCAATATGAATATTATAATATAAATCAATATTTTTTCCTTATTTACTAAACAATTTAAAAAGTGCTTGTCTTTATTCTAACAAAATACAAAACAATTTCTTCTTTTTAAAAAATCTCTAAACAATTAATCACTTTTTTAAATAATTTAAAAATCACAAGCTTAAACAAACCGGCCCATAGTCAAATAATTGAACTAATAGCTTCATTTAATGAAGCAAACATTAAAAGTTGGTATTTACTTTATTCAATTCATAAAAATTGTTCTTTTAGAATTTTTTGCATAGACTAAAAAATTCATTAATGGACTTAGAATATTATAAAATTTAATAGTATTTTACTTAAATAACCTTAATTTAAATACCTCTTAAATGATCCATTTGATATATATTAATTAATGAAGGGTAAAATAATAAAATAAGTAATTAATACTTTATTAAAATTTTAAAATGACAAATATTGTAAAAGTTTTAAAGTGATAACTTTTGCGAATCGGAGTAAGTACAAGACAATATGTTGTGAGAGAAATATTATAGTATCATACCAAGCTTTAGATAAATCTAATCTTGATGAGAGAAGTAAAATTAAAATATCCTTCTACATCTTCCCCAATAATAAAATTGAAAAATATAAGACAATATATGTTATCAAACTACGAGGGAGAAATTTTTTTTTAATAATTCTCAAAGCTTCATTCATTATAACTGTTTACAGAGGCCCATTATATAGCGTCAAGCCCCTACTTACAAATAGTAATGATCCAACTATCAGAATCAAGAAACAATTAACATCAATATTACATAATTAATTATTCTCTACACTCCCCTTCAAGTTGCAACATAATAACTTTAAGTTTCCTGACTTGCACAATATTTGTTCATGGTCTTTCTTTCCCAATGCTCTAGTTAGTACACTGCACAAAAAAAAAATATTTGGCAACGGTTATTTTTTATGGTTATAACCACTACAGTAAATAAGGATAGTGGTTAAAGGAATTTCCACCATCACTAGCGACACGACTGATATAACAACGATACCAATAACTGTTGCCAAGTTCAGTCAAATAGCCTCAAAACTAGTAGCAAGTAATAGATCCGCGGCCAAATACCCGCTGGCCATTGCAATAAGGAATATATTGACAATGTTGATCATCAATGCACCTACTGCTGCTAACATTTTGCGGCAGTTAAAGCAACCACTTCCATATTAAAAAATAAATAGATTTCAATTTTTTCCGTGGAAGTTAAATTTGAAATTGGTAGTAATTTTGTTGCAGTTCTTCAGCCGCTCCTATAGTGAAAATTAAATCATGCACCAACTTTTCTTGTAGTCATGGCAATGGTAGAAAGCAAAAAAAAATTTACTTTTTGAATGAGAATTTTTTATAAATATTAATTTAAAATTCAATTAATGAATTCAATTTATTTATTATTTAAAATTTTTTTATTTATTCATTTAAAATAAATAAATATTGTAAAAGATTATTAATCAATTGAAATAATTAATCTTAACACATTAATTAATATTAAATTAAGCATAAATAATTTATTTATATTGAAAATTCATCATAAATTTTAACTAAATTAATCTAAATTATACTATTACAGTAACATTTTTAAAATAAAAAATGAATTAAAATAAATTACATTAAAAATTACAAATTATACAACATTTTCAAAATTCTTCAAATCTATTTTGTCCCCCTAATATTTTGCAAACATGTGCAATTGAATTTTCAATCTTCAAGCCACCAAAGGAGGAGAAAAAGAAGAAGCCACTAGAAGAGATGGAGAAGAGATGAGAAAAGAAAACTTGCGTGAATACAAATGACAGAGGGAAACGGGTATTTATAGAGTCGTGACAGTAATAGTGGTTACAATATTGGTTTGTTGTAATATCAGCAATAGTAACAGTTATGATAGTGGTACTAACCTATGTTAAATGAAATTATTTATTGTCTTCCAATGTAACCACTTCTATTATTTTATATTCTTGAATATCTGATACGTGAACCCTTTTGGAACCCGTCCAAAGAACCCACTTTGATACATAAGACACCCGGATCTTTGTGAAATAAAGAACACAAAAACTAATAGCAAAGAAAATGAACAAAATGGACAAAAACAGTAGCAAAAGAAAATAATAATAGAGAAGATAAGAAGGATAGATGTTGGTCTTAAGAATTAGAACCCAAGAGAACCGGTCTCTTGAACCCTAGTTCCGGTGACGCCACAAGGATTGACCAATTCCTTGATAAGTCATAGTATTCTCTCTAGCACTCAAAAAATCGCAAGAGAAACTCACAAAGTCTGAAAAACTTTAATTATTCCAATCTTCCAAAACGTACATGGAAGTTAGCCTTAAATAGGCAAGGTAAAATCTAACCTAATAAGCCTAGAAACTCTAATTAATTTGGGCTTTAGTAATCCTAATAATATTAGGAGACTTTAAACCCAAACAACACTCCTATTGGACCTAGGAAACTAATAAAATAAAGTCCTAAAATAAAATAACGAAAATTCATTAAAAATAATAATATAATACTTAAACCCTTATAAACATGCCAACACATTAATGAAATCACATGTTTGGCACATGACATGTTTATTTATAAGGTGGGCTATCAAAAAGACTACTAATTAACTAATTGGGCTTTATTAATTAACAAAGTTCAGCCCATAATTAATAAAAATGAAATTAATACTAATTAAACCCAATAATACTTAAGTCACATGCTATTTTAGTTAAGCACATGATCTTTTAATTAATCTCTTCCAATAGGCTGCTCTTGGACTTGAATCTTTCCAAGTGATAAGGCCTCCTACCATGTTCCTGAATTTGTCCAAACCATCCTCCATCATTCCCTCCCTCTTTGAAAAGATTCGTCCTCGAATCTCCATAATCTACATGGAAGGAAAGGGAACGATTAAACGCATCAAATAAATTATATGGAGTATACTTACCTTTCAAGTTTGATTGATGCATCTGTGCTTTATTCCTTGCATAAATGTGAAGGACAACATTCTTCCTTGGCTTTGTGAACTAGAACATTGTTCCAATATCAGAAACCTTCACACCTTTAACTTGAATTTCATAAGACCTATCTTCAAGCATTGGTGGATAAGAAATTGAACTTATCTTTATAGCATATACACCAATGACCTGCAGCAAATAGCTCAACAGAAACTCGACACAAGAATACTTAAATGGGACTATGATGTTAAGGGACACATAGGGAAATAAATAGGGACAAAATGGCACACAAGAAGACTCAATTAAAACCAAAGTATTAGAAAAACTAAGGAAGATAAAATCTGGACAGATTTGAATATAATACAATAATTGCAAAACCTGAAAAGATTTTGATAACATTAATGATGCACAATGATAGAACAAAGATGGAGATGTAATGACTAAAGGGACACACACTAACATAGAACTAGAAGAAGAGAATGAGTTGAATAGAAAATGGAACACAAAAGACTCATGAAGGTGAAATGGGATAAACCAACAAACAACCAAAAAAACACATAACTTATAAGACACACGATAAACATAAAACACAAAACGAATAGGGACTACTTCACAAATACATAAGAAATACAAAATACTATGATGATGAGATGGAATGACATAGAAGGATAAACTAGAGAAGGAATGCACTAAAGTAACTAATGAACTCATTATTGACTCATGCAATTTGGAATCAGAAGAAATTGCGGACTCATGCAACAATGATGGATGACATAATTTAAAGAAGTTAGAAACATAATGAGAAGGAAGAAGCAAATACAATGAAGACACATAAGAAAGATGAGATGAAGAAGGAAGGAGTTTTGTACAAACTACTTTAGGCTCACTTTCACTCTCATTCATCCTCAAACTCGCTTTTTCTTTTCTCTTTTTCCTCTTTTTCTTCCTCTTTTTCACTCTTTTCTCACTTTTCTTCTCTCTTACTCTTTCTGCATTCTTTTTATTTTTCTGGACACTTTCTTTCCTACATCTCTCTTTTCTTCTCTCATTTTTCCACTCTAGCTCACTTTGCAAGTTCTCATGATTTTCACACAAATGAATACATGGCAATAGTTTATGGACTTTTTCTAAAACATGATAACAGTTTCTATCATACCCATTCAAGCTAACATCATAGTCTAAATTTTCAATCACCATGTCAATATGCTCATTCACATCAATGCAATCATAAGATCTAATTTCCAAAGGAATCACACTATTAGCACTACTTGAAACTAATATGCTACCATCCAAAGAATTTTCCATCAAATCATTAATAGCATATGAATATTGATTTTCAACTAAAGGATGCAAACAATGATAATTTTTCTCATAAGCACAAGCCATATTATGCAATCCCTTTTTCAATTGTGCTACAACATTATTTTCAATTTGCATACTAGAAGCACAACTAGAATCTTCTAAGCTTTCTACCATAACACTATCAACATCTAGACCAATTCTCTTTTCAAGATTTAGTAAGATATCATGTTTAATCCCATTATTACAATTAATAACATTAAGCTCATCAGGATTCTTAAGTTCAGCGCATCCCAATTCAGATTCCAATTCAATAGTTCCATCACAAGGGATATCATCAATGCAAGTAACATCATTTATCTTACTAGAATTATCACATCTTAAATCACAAGAGACATTAATATCAGAGTTCTGAGGATCAGGCATACCTGTAGTGGAATCTCTCGTTACATCATCAGTTGTTGAAGTGGTAGCAATGTTATCATCCACTTGATCATCTTTCTCCATGTGGGAATCACATGAATCTTGGGCCACAAGCATTTGCATCTCCTTGGAATGTTCAACCACACTTTTAGCTTTGGATGGCATGTATTTTTTTTCTCAAGACTGCTCTCATTTCATTCCATGTTATAATGGAAGGTTCTCCATTCATAGCTCGTCTAGTTTCCATCCGTTTCCACCAAGCAGCAACCTTTTTACCCAATCAAAGGTAAGCACATTGTGCCTTCTCTATTTCGGAGTAGTTGCAACATGCGAAGACTTGTTCAACTTTTCTTTCCTAATCCAAGTAACCATCAGGATTTTTCTCATCATGAAATAGTGGGATCTTCGGTTTGATCTTACTAAGAACATCTGTGTGAGCAGGAACCTTCGGATTACGCCTTGCTTTAGTTTTAGAAGGAAACTCCAGGCGATCCAATTTTGCATTTACTTCCTCAATTTGATCATTGAAAGTCCTTAATAAGGCCTTAAGATCAACTTCTCCAACAGTCATGTTTACAATCTAAAATGTTAGTGTAAAACAAAGAGAAAGAAATAGGGACCTCACACACTCTCTCACGTGTTTCACTCATATAATGTAAATGCGCTCGTGTTTCACACTAAATCAAGGTTTTTTCAAATATGATGCAATTTTCTCTTGCCTTTTTCCACTCAAAACTTGCTTTCTTATGAGAGTGCTAAATTAAAACCACAACTTCAATCAAAAGGAAATCAGTTTTAAAAAAGTGGCAATCACAGAAAACAAAAATTCAAAATTGAAGTTCTCAAAGATCCTAATTTAATTAAATAATAACCAACATAAAATGAGCACAAAGGAACTGAAATTTCCAACAAAAGAAATATGAAGGAAATAGAACAAAGAAGGATGACAATTTGTAGGAACTGATAAGGAAAGAAATCTGAAAGAAAAAGAAATTATAGATATTTTAATGAAACTTGTCACCAAAGTTGATAAATTAAGTCAATCAAGCCTCAAATCAAATCCAATCAAATAATTTTTTTTTTACTATCTTTTTTTTTGTTGCTGCTCTATATATATATATATTTTTTTTTTTTTGCAGCAATAAATCTCACTTTTTTTTTTCAGAATATTTTTTTTAATTTTTTTTCTGCAATTTTTTTTAGCTGCTGCTATATTTTTTTTTTTTGTGCAGCAATCAATCTATTTTTTTTTTTAGATTTTTTTGAACAGTAACCCGAAACAGTAACTGTGAACAGTACTCAAAAACAGTTTTGTGAACAGTAACAGGAATAGTAATCACGAAAAACAGTCCGAAATAGTACGATGCACAGTGACGGGGAAACCGTGTTCAGTGAACAGTGAAGGAAAAACAGTATCGGCAAAACGGAACAGTACGAAACAGTGCCGATGAACAGTGAAATCCGTACGGTATGAACAGTGACGCGAAAAATTTTTTTTTTCTGAAGCAACGAAGATGGATTAAAACAAGGAAACAAGTAAAATAGAGAACACACCTTGATTTGCAAACCAAAGCTCTGATGCTAAATGATATGTGAACCCTTTTGGAACCCGTCCAAAGAACCCACTTTGATACGTAAGACACCCGGATCTTTGTGAAACAAGGAACACAAAAACTAATAGCAAAGAAAATGAACAAAATGGACAAAAACAGTAGCAAAAGAAAATAATAATAGAGAAGATAAGAAGGATAGATGTTGGTCTTAAGAATTAGAACCCAAGAGAATCGGTCTCTTGAACCCTAGTTCCGGTGACGCCACAAGGATTGACCAATTCCTTGATAAGTCATAGTATTCTCTCTAGCACTCAAAGAATCGCAAGAGAAACTCACAAAGTCTGAAAAACTTTAATCATTCCAATCTTCCAAAACGTACATGAAAGTTAGCCTTAAATAGGTAAGGTAAAATCTAACTTAATAAGCCTAGAAACCCTAATTAATTTGGGCTTTAGTAATCCTAATAGTATTAGGAGACTTTAGACTCAAACAACACTCCTATTAGACCTAGGAAACTAATAAAATAAAGTTCTAAAATAAAATAACGAAAATTCATAAAAAATAATAATATAATACTTAAGCCCTTATAAACATGCCAACACATTAATCAAATCACATGTTTGGCACATGACATGTTTATTTACAAGGTGGGCTATCAAAAAGACTACTAATTAACTAATTGGACTTTATTAATTAACAAAGTTCAGCCCATAATTAATAAAAACGAAATTAATACTAATTAAACCCAATAATGCTTAAGTTACATGCTATTTTAGTTAAGTACATGATCTTTTAATTAATCTCTTCCAATAGGCTGCTCTTGAGCTTGAATCTTTCCAAGTGATAAGGCCTCCTACCATGTTCCTGAATTTGTCCAAGTCATCCTCCATCAATATCTTAATTCATATTATTTTTATTTAATTTTACTTAAAATTATTTAAAGATAATTAGAATTCTATATTGTTTAAAGATAATTAAAAAATTGAGTAATTTTTAATTTTTAGTAGAAATTATATCTAAATTAAAATAAAATGATTATTAAATTTGTAAAACAAACTAAAATAACTAATAAAAACTTTAAATGAAAAATCATAAATTAAATGTAACATTTTAAAAACTAAATTGTAAGTCCTAGATTAAAATAAAATATCCATAAATATCTATAAAATATAATGTAAGTCCTAGGAAATATCCTACTATGACGGTAAATTGATTTGTAATTCTCCCTTACATTAAACTAATCAAATTTTGTTGTAACTTTGCTGTGATTAAGTGGCAGAATTGTTCTTTTATGGAATACCGAGTTGGTGGCAATATGGATTGCTACCTTACTATCACAGTAAACTAATGCTATCTCTATTTTCTAAATGTATAAATTTGACAGCAACCCCGTTAACCAAGGGATCTCTAAAACTGTAGCACCCAGTGCTTTATATTCGACCTTTGCAAAAGATCTTGAGACTGTGTTTTGTTTCTTTGACTTCGAGGATATTAAGGAATCACTCAACTTTATTAAATATTTGGTGACTGATCTCCTGGAGGTTGGACATGTTACCCAATCTAGTTAGCTTGTTCTATGTTGTAAAATTTGAAACTTGCCACTACGCTCCTCAAATTTTGCCCCATAGTCATTGTTATATAATCCTTGTGACAATAATTGTGCATGCTTCTTTTCCTATTAGTGTTGCTGTAGCTATTTTCATCAAATGAGGACCGGTAACCACCATGAAATGTATATCCTTTCTCTGAAAATTTTACACGAAAGACATTATCCCTAAAGTATTTCGTTTGGTTTATTTCAAACTTTTCTTCTAAACTATATATATATGTATATATGTTGTATCTTACACTTATAGCATCTTTTCTCATCTAATTTTCTTAAACTCACTAAGTTTCTTGGCCAATTTATGCAAGTAATTACATTCGCGTGCCAGTTATATATATTTGTTATACTTAAGATACTTTCTAATCCAATCATTAATAAATTTATTTATAATTTATGTGACACTTAAATGATCAAAATAACTCATTTGTTCTCAATTTATTGTGTTTAATTTTATGAAAATAAAATTCAATATAAGTTTTTAATATTAATTTCATTTTATTCAGTTATTTTTATAATATGTATAATTCTACTTCTAGTCACTTTTATTTGACATTAATGGATGAATTTTCAATGGAGAGATGTCAATAATGTATATAGAAGAAAATTTTAACCACTTTATGTCTTATATATTTTTTAATGTAGCAATTTTGAAGCATTTTTTTATGACTAATACAATATATAGTGATGAGATATATGTGAACATATAATTTTAAAAAGTTAAATATAGCAAAATTAACTTTTAATGATCAAATTGAGGAGGTGAATGAAAAATTAGATTGCTTGGAGTCTCCCTTTAAAACTAAAGTAAGGCGTGATCCAGAGGTTTCTACTCATACGGATGTTCTTAACAACATCAAAACAAAGATCACATTGTTCCATGGTGAAAAAGATCTTGATGTCTACTTGGAGTGGGAAAGAAAAATTAAACAAGCCTTTGCACATTGTAACTACTCCGAAATAGAGAAGGTATAACGTGCTTACCTTCAATTGGGTAAAAATGTTACTTCTTGGTAGAAATGGATTGAAAGTAGACAAGTTATGAATGGAGAACCTTCAATTACAACATGAAATGAAATGAGAGCAGTCTTAAGGCAAAAATACATGTCATCCAAACCTAGGGTGTTGGTGAACACCTTGTAGTGGTGCAAATTACTATGGAAGATAATCCAACTTCTAGAGCATATAATTCATACTTGGAAAAAGTTAATCAAATGAATGATGAAGTTGTTGCTACTTCAATATTGGTTGTTGAAACAAGAAAGTTAACGATGTTTAAAGGTATGCCAACTTCTCAAACCTCTTGTGATGATAAGTTTTGTATTGAAGTAGATAATTTAGGATGTGTTAATCTTAGTAAGTTAAATCATATTGTTGATATTTCTTATGTTAGATCAATTGAACGAGAAATTAAATCAAAATATGTCGATCATGAGAATTCCAGTGAACTCATTGAACATGATGTAATCTTGAAGAGAAAATTGTGCTAGATGTTGTTAGTGGTGATAGCTTTGTTGAATTTAGTTGTACTGCAAATGTGCAAGTTGAAAACAAAGATGTAGTACAATTAGAAAGTGATTTTCATGATGTTGAGATTAACCATGATTGTTTGCAACTTTTAGAGGAACATCACACTTCACATGTTGCTAATGATTTGATTGAAAATTATGTGGATAGTAGCATGCTAGTTTCTAATGATGCTAATGATGTGATTCCCTTTGAAATTGGTTTTTATGATTGTATTGATGAGATTGAGCATATTGATGTGGTGATTGGAAATTTAGATTATGATGTTAGTTTGCATGGGTATGATAGAAGTTGTTCTCATGTTTTGGAAAAGATCCATGAACTATTACCATATATTTATTTGTGTAAAAATCATGAAAGAATAAAGATTGAGATTAAAAGGAAAAATATTAGAGAGAAAAAGCTTGAGTGGGAAAAATAAGAGAGAAAGAGTGCAAAAAATGTAAAGAGTGCAAAAGGAGTAAGTGCGAAAAAGGTTGAGAGAAGATTGAAAAAGAGAGTTTGAGGAAGAATGAGAGTGAAAGTGAACTTAAAGGAGTTTGTACAAAACTCCTTCCTTCTTCACCTTATCTTTCTTATGTGTTTTCATTGTGTTTTCCTCTTCCTTCTCATTATGTTTATGATTTCTTTGAATTATGTGACCCAACATTGTCACATGAGTCCACAATTTTTTTTTGAGTCAAAATTACATGAGTCCATAGTGAGTCCCTCAATTTAGTGCATTCTTTCTCTAATTTATCTTTCTATATCATTTAATTTCATCTTTATCATAGTGTTTTGTATTCTCTATTCATTTGTGAAGTAGTCTCTACTTGTTTCATGTTTTATGATTTTTGTGTGTTTCATAAGTCACGTGTCTTTTTGGTTATTTATTTGTTTGTTCTATCTCATCTTTATAAGTCATTTGTGTTCCATTTTCTATCTAATCATTATCTTCTTCTTGTTCTATGTTAGTATGTGTCCTTTTAATTATTAGTTCTCCATCTTTGTTCTATTATTATGCATCATCAATTTTGTCCAACTCTGTCTAACTTTTACATTTATTGCATTATGTTAAAATCTGTCCAGATTTTGTTTTCCATAGTTTTTCTAATACTTTGGTTCTAATTGAGTCTTCTTGTGTCACATTTTGTCCTCATTTTGTACCCTATTTATTTCCTAACATCCTAGTTTTGTTTGAGTCTTATTGTGGTGAGTTTGTGTCTAGATATTTTTTCCAGGTTACGGTGAGATTAATGTGAAAGAAAATCTAGGTTCTTATTCACCAATACTAGAAAACAAGACAAATACACTTCAAACTAGTGGGTTACATGAGATTTTTTATCTCAAAAATTGGTTGCAAAAGCTTGAAGGAAAATTTAAGATGAAAACCAAATTGCAGCCAAGGGAGAATAATGTCATTCAAGTTCATGAGAGCATCAAAGCCATAATGTATAATTTAAGTGTGACAGGCAAGTATCCTTCATATGATTTATTTGATGCACTTAATTGTTCCCTTTCTTTCCATGTAATTTATGGAGATTTGAGGATTAATCCATTCGAGGAGGGAGGGAATAATAGAGGACGCCTTAGGTATTGTTCAAAAGGAGAGCTTAGACAAATTTAAGAGCATGACAATGAGACTTTATCACTTGGAAAGATTGTTATACATGGGGGAACCCAATTATTTGAGCAAGTTTGCAGCCTAATTGAAGTTAGAGAGCGTGAAAAGCATTTCAATTTTATAAGTTTCAAATCCAAGCTCAAAAGGAGCCTATTGGAGGAGATTACTTAAAAGATTATGTACTTTACTAAAAGAGCATGTGATTTAAGAATTAATGGGCTTAATTATTGTTAATTTTATTTTTATTAATTATGGGTTAAACTATGTTGATTGATAAAACCCAATTAGTTAATTAGTAGTTATTTTGATAGTCTGCCTTGTAAATAACTATGTCATATGTCAAACATGTGATTTCATGAATGTGTTGGCATGTTTATAAGGGCTTAGATATTATTTTTATTATTTTCTTTGAATTTTTGTCATTTATTTTTAGAATTTTATTTCGTTAGTTTCTTAAGTCTATTAAGAATGTTACTTGAGCCCAAAGACTTCTAATCCCATATGATTGCTTAGGTCCAAATTAATTAGGTTTCTTAGGCTCATTAGGTTAGATTTTCCCTTGCCTATTTAAGGCCATTTATTGTAAACATTTTGGATAGATTTGAGATGAATGAAAATTTAAGTTTTATAGTTTTCTTCTTGTATTTCTTTGAATACTAGAGATAATACTATGATTTATCAAGGAATTGGTCATTCTTTATGGTATCACTGGAATTAGGGTTAAAGAAACTGGTTTTCTTGGATTCCATTTCTCAAGACTAACATCTTCCCTTCTTGTTTCCCCTATTTTCTCATTTCCTTTGCTGCTATTCTTGTGCATCTTGTTTGTTCTTGTTGCTGTCCAGTTTTCATTTTCTTTACTTCACAATGATCTGGGTGTCAAACATATCAAAGTGGGTTCTTTGGACCGATTTCATAAGGATTCACCTATCACAGTCTGAGGTACTTGTCACTAAAAATAAGGGGAGAAGTCAAAAAAGAGAGTCAAATGGTGGTAGAAAGAAAAGCAAGAGTAAGTCTAAGTCTAAATATAAGAATTTGGAGTGCCATCATTGTCACAAAGGCAAGAATGGTAAGCAGAAAGAGAAGGGTCAGGATGATGATGATTGTGTTACTACTGCTACCAGTGATAATCTTCTTATTCTTCATGATTATGAATCACTCAATCTTGTATCAAATGAGAGCGCGAGGATAAAAGATGATGATAATTGTTTTACTCCTGTTACAAATGAAGATCTTCTTATTTTTCATGAGTATGAATCAGTTAATCTTGTTTCAGATAAGAGCATATGGGCAATAGATAGTGATGCTACACTGCACATTATACTGAGGAATGAGTTCTTCACATCTTACATATCTAGTAACTTTAGAGTGTTAAAGAGAGGTAATGATGATAAGGCTAAGGTGATTGGCATTGGTGATGATTGTCTACAAACCAACACGGGAATGAAGTTATGGCTTAGAGGAGTTAAACATACTCTAGATGTTCACTTTAATTTGATCTCTATTCAAAAGCTTGAGGATGATGGTTTTGATAAGTATTTTGGTTCTGGAAAATGTAGGCTCACAAAAGGTAACTTGGTTGTGGTTAAAGGGAAAAATTATTTAAATTGTATTGGACAAAAGTTTTGGTTGCTAGAGATAGTGTGAATGTCATGGACATGGAGGTTTCAAATTTATTGAGCCAAAGCCTTAGTCACATAAGTGAAAAAAAGGTTCAATTGCTTAGCAAAAAAGGATGTGCTTCTGGGACAAGTGTTCTCACAACATGGTTGGTAAGCAGACTAAAGTATCTTTTGAGAAGTATCCTCCCTTAATAAAATTAGAGTTACTTGAATTGGTGCACTCTGATATTTGTGGTCCATTAAAAGTAAAATATTTTAGTGGTGCTCTTTATTTTGTTACCTTTATTTATGATTGTTCTAAAAAGTTGTGGGTCTATACTTTGAAAATAAAAGACCAAGTGTTTGAGAACTTCAAACAATTTCAAGCTTTGGTTGAGAGGTAGTTAGGTAAGAAGCTGAAATGCATTTATGTTGATAATGGTGGTGAGTATTATGAACATTGTGATGCCTTTTGTAAGCAACAAGGTATTAGACATGAAAAGACTCCTCAGCATAATGGCTTAGCAAAGAGGATGAACCGAATATTGATTGTGAGAGTTAGATGTATGCTTTTTGAAGCAAAATTTTCCATACATTTTTGGGTGAAACACTGTGTACAGCGATGCATGTTATCAATCTTAGTCTTAAGATTGCTTTAAATAGTAGGGTGCCAGACAAAGTTGGGGTTGGCAAGAATGCCTATTATGATCACTGGCGAGTCTTTTGTTGTAAGGCATTTATGCATGATCTAAAGGATGAAAGATCCAAGGTGGATGCAAAGACAAGGCATTGGATCTTTATTGATTATAGTCATGATGAATTTGGCTACAGGTTGCATGATCCCGTTGAGAAGAAACTTGTTAGAAGCCGTGATGTGAAGTTCATGGAAGATGAAATCTTTGATGACAT
Organism: Adenanthera pavonina; assembly: GCA_026686845.1. NCBI lineage: Eukaryota > Viridiplantae > Streptophyta > Magnoliopsida > Fabales > Fabaceae > Adenanthera > Adenanthera pavonina. Next base: position 40,620,095 of record JAIVEN010000001.1, on the reverse strand, counting down.
CAATAAGGTGGAGAAAACAACTCCTGTGAAAGATTATAGTTTGTATGATGTTGATTCAGTGTGATCGCCTAGTTGCAATCTAGATGCTAATAATGGCAATATTCAACATGGAGTGCAACATAACTATCTTGATGAGGGGCAAGTTAAAGATGGGTTGGATGTTCCAACAAATGATATTGAAAAGGAACATGAGTCACAAGATGAGACTCTAGATGGTACACTTGAACCACCTCAAGTCCAACTCAGGAGGTCTAATAGGTAAAGACAACCATATAAAAAGTATCACTTTGAAAAGTATGTAATCTTGATTGATGGGGCAGAATTTGAGCATTTTAAAGAGGTCGTGGAGAGTGAAGAAAAACAAATGTGGCTGGACGCAATACAAGATGAAATGAAAGTTTGCATAACAATTACACATTTGATTTGGTAAAGTTGCTTAAGGGCAAAAAGTCCTTGGACAATAATGGGATTTATAGGGTGAAGCATGAAAGAAATTTTACATCTTCGAGGTATAAAACCAGGTTAGTGGTGAAATGCTTTAATAAGAAAAAAAGGGCATTGGTTTTAATGAAATTTTCTCTCATGTAGTGAATATGTCTTCTATAAGAACTGTGTTGAGTTTGATTGCTACTCTTGATTTAGAGGTGGAGTAGATGAATGTGAAGACTACTTTTCTCTATGGTGATTTGGAGGAAGAAAATTATATCAAGCAACATAATAGCTTTCATTTTGTAGGCAAAGAAGACTATATGTGTAGGTTGAGAAAGAGCCCATATGGTTTGTAGTAGGCTCCAAGGTAGTGATATAAGAAGTTTGAGTCTATTATGCAAGCAGGGCTACAAGAAGATTACTTCTAATCATTGTGTCTTTATTAACAATTTTTTTGGTGATGACTTCATTATTTTGTTATTGTATGTTGATGTCATGATTATTATTGGAAAAAATGTTTCCAAGATTAATAGATTGAAGAAGCAATTGGGTGAGTCATTTACCAAGAAAGACATAGAAGCTGCTAAGCAAATTCTTGGCATAAAAATCTTGCGTGATAGAAAGGAAAAAAAAAAGCTTTGGCTATTAGGAACACTACATTGAAAGAGTGCTACAGAGATTTCAAATGAAAAGTGCTAAGAGGGTAAGCATTTTTCTTACTACTCATTTTAAATTGAGTGCTAATTAAAGTCTTTCAAGTAAAGCTGAGAAGTTAGATATGGAAAGAGTTCCCTATGCATTTACAGTGAGTAGTTTAATGTATGCAATGATATGCATAAGACCAAATATAGCATATGTTGTTGGTACAGTTAGTAGACTTTTATTATACTTAGGTTGAGAGCATTGGAATGATGTTAAATGGATTCTAAAGTATTTTTGTGGTACTACTGGTATGAGGCTTTATTTTGGAGGTTATAAGCCTACCCTTTAAGGGGTACAGATACTCAAATATGACTAAAGATATTGATTCCAGAAAGTCTACTTTGAACTATTCAATTAAATTTGCAAAGAAAGTTGTAGCTTAGCAATCTAAGTTGAAGAGATGTGTAACTTTGTTAACGATAGAGGCAAAATTTATTGCTATTACCAAAGCACTCAAAGAGTAGTTATGATTAAAGAAATTCTTGTAGGAGCTTTTACTCTAACACAAATATCTGCTATTTTGTGATAGTCAAAGTGCTATTTATCTTGGTAAGAATCCAACTTTCTATTCAAAGTCCAAACATATTGATGTGAGGCATCATTGGATATGTGATGTCTTTTGGATGCTAAGATGTTGGAGTTGGTGAAAATTCATACTGATAATAATTGTGCTAATATGATGACTACAACCCTATCAAGATGGAGGTTTGAAGTTTATTGTGAGATCGCCGGATTGATGGTTATCTTCACATAGTCGTGAGAGAGAAATATGTTAGGTGTGAGCTTCCTTTTTATGTGAAGAAAGGTGCAAACCTAAATGCCCATTATGTGTCTAACTTATGTTAGAATATGAGAGTTGAGTCATATTCAAGTTAGAACAACCACTTTTGAGAGAAGAGAAAAGAAAAATGTTATTTTTACATATTCACAAAGTAGTCACAAGAAAAACTCATTTGCTAATTTGTTAACCATTGGATGAGGTTGAAATGTTGTCAACAAATTTGAGACATATGGTTCTTCATTTTCAATGGTTGGACCGTGATTTCATTGCTTGGTGTGTGAGATATTAAATACATATTGAATCTGTATTTTTGGGGTTGTTTATTTTGTTGATGATCTATTATAAGCTTTTTTCTTTGGTTGTTGGGAATGTTATTAGTATTGATTTATGCATTTAATTGAGACTCTGTTATACTTATATTTTTATCATAGTAGAGTTATTCTTATTGGTTTGGATGACCTGTGGGTTTACCTTTTCCATGTTAAAAATTTTTTGTTTCTTGATGTGTTTGTGACATTTTTTTTATCATATATTTGTTTGATTGCTCCTCATATTTTGTAAATATGAGAGATTTATTTCCATTATATATTTGTTAATTTGTTATTATTCTTATCTGGACACTCAAAGAAAAAGTTGGGAATAAATATTGGTAAAGATTTCTCCTTCTTCTTATTTGTTTCTAAATGAAGCAAAAGGATGTTTTTAAATGAAACAACTATCAATTGAATATAGGAGATTTATACTGCATGATATGTTTTCCTAGTATCATGGGAGATAATAATTTGCTAAAATAGAAAATATGTGGAATGTATTATCATGAACTTATCTAAATCATCATTTAAAGAAGTATGAACAAGAAGTTCATAAATTAATGCATCCATAAAATATTATAAAATAAGTGTTAAATCAATGACCGACCTAATTGAGAATTATTAAATCTCATATTCTAGCTAAAATTACTTTAATCTGTATCCCAGTAAGACAAATGAAAATGAGTCACACCTAAAATTTGAGAATTCAATGGATTCCAAAGATAAACATCTTACAAAAGAGAAAGGAGCAAGTAATCAAAATGATCATATGGAGGAGATAAACATTCTTGAAGAGGTCCAAGATATAACTAATGATAAAACTGTAGAAGAGGTTAAGGTACTTGAAAACAATGACAAAATCTCAATAAATTATGTCATTATGCAAAAAGGATGGAACTGAAAGACATAAAGTTGTTGATAATTTTTTTTACATATTGAAATAGTACAATCAAATAAGAATCTTAAATGCAAATTTGTCTCGAAATGTTGATAGAAAAATGATTGAAAAAAAAAGAAAAAGATGCAATATGAATAGAATGAAATTCACTTTTAAAATATGAAGTTTTGGGTCCTATAGTCCAAAAATTCGAATTATAAAGTCAATATCATATAAATGAGTATTGATGTGAGATTTAGTATTAATTATGGATAGACATATTATCATGTGGTGGATATAAAATTTTTTGGATATTTTGTAAGTTTAACGGTAACAAAACTTTATGAGCTTAATAAGATTATAACCTATTTATAGGGCTTACTATATATTGAAATGCATATGAGAATCTAGAAGAATTCAAGATGTCTGTCTCTAGTTTATAATTAATAGATGAGTGATAAATATTAGAAGAAGTATGAAAAATAATGTAATTAATAAGAATAAATAGTGAAAAATATTAAAATTTCTTAATAAATTTAATGATATAACTTCTTTTATCAAGATGTATAAGATATTTACAAAAATATATTATATTTAGAATTGAAAAGTGTATATAGACAAAAGTTAATTAATATAAGTAGTGGCCGTGTCCCCACGAACTCCCTTTGGTTCTTCTTATCATAGCCTTTTAATTAAAATCATTTAAATGAAGGCATATAATTAAAGTTAGTTTGAATAATTAAATTTGTTAAAAATTAATATAACATTCCTAAAATATTCTTAATAAAAGCTATTAATTTCTATATGACATTAATGCTTTAAGAGAAAAAATAAAAACTATTAAAGGTATTTATGAAAATCACACATTAATATTTCATTAAATTTTGAAAAGATTCTTTATATTAAGGATAAAAAATTCCTTCTAAGACTCTTATATTAAGCACTTAAGGGAGTAATAAATAGTTTAGAAGTAATAGGAGCAACCAAAAAAAAATTTTAAACCAAAAACATATAGATATAGACAGTACACTATTTACAAGTTACAAATAAAATAAAAAATTTAAAATAAGTCACATTAACTAAGTTTGGCATTCTTAGTAAGAGAGAGAGGAAAGGAGTAACAAGTAGTTCAGAAGTAATAAGGAGCAACCAAAAATAAATTTTAAACTAAAAACATATAAATATAGACAGTTCACTATTTGCAAGTTACAAATAAAATAAAAAATTTGAAATAAGTCGCACTAAATAAGTTTGGCATTCTCAGTAAGAGAGAGAGGAAAAAAACCTCGAAATCCTTCCTCGCAAACGCGCCGCTAATATATGTTAGTGGTGCCGTTTATGCTCAAAGGTCTCATAAGCATAGTCTCCGCTGGTTGCTCCGACTCCGACTGTGTGCTCTCTTTGAATTGTACAAATGGCGAAGGGAGAGGACGCTGTAAGAAGGAAGAAGAACAAAGCGATGCGCAGGAAGCTCCGAAAGAAGAACGACACCTCCTCTGTTTCTGACAAGGTGGCTTCCATCATCGCGGCCAAGAAGCGCCGCCTCTCCGGAAAACGCCGCATCTGCCAGGTACTTCCTAGGTACCACTACTGATGCGTTCTGTTAACTGCTGCTAATAAGTTTGAGGAAATGGTAGCTTTTATCTAGCAGTTTGATGTTTCAAGGATTCGTTGATTGATAGTTACACTCTGACTCGGTGGAATTCTTTGTGGTTGTAATATTTTAAAATTTAAGATTTTATTGTTTGTATAACTGTACTTGGTTGAAGTTTATGTTCACTCAATGCAACGCAATTTTATTCTCTTGTCACACAATATTGATTATGGTGATCCAGATGGTTTGATTTTCTTCCTGGACGTCTTTCTGAATCTCAGTGCGAAAGGTAGTGTAAAATAGGGCTTACTTTCTAGATACATTTTCAGTTTTTATTCTGTATACTCATTGCATAGTCTGTTTTCCTTGTTTCTGAAAATATGCTTGTGTGAAGTTTCATTCTGTTTCCAAATCGTATTGATTTAAATGGTTATAAATTGTACTTGATTTTTTAGTTGGACTGGATTATGCTGTTCCTTGTATCCTTACTGTCTTGTTTTCTCTTTTCTGATCAAAGTGTGATTCTTTAATAATATAGCATGACCTATATGTAACTTAATTGGGAGACTGTAAATTTATATGCAAAAACTATAAACTCGTTATGCTATTAGTGAAGAATCATGACCCTATTATATTTTGATGGGAGAATTTGACAATAAGGAAATAAAAACTGCATGTAAGTTTTTATTATTGTATTTTTTATAGTTTGATCATCAGCTAGTAAGTGGAGAGGTTTGTATCGATTGAGAGCGATAGGACTGTACATTTTCTTCTTAAATTTTAAGCCACCTGTAATTCAGTGGAAGTGCTGAAAATCTCTTTCTAATGTTTCCTATTTCCAATCTATTTAAAAAAAAAAGTTAAACATATATTCAATGAAAGTGAAAACAGGAAATGAGAAAACCAAACAGACTTTGATAGATTTGGGGACATAAGGTATAGTGGTTAAAATCTTTTACATTTTTGTTTGATGAAAGAAATTATTATGTTTGAAAATTAAATAACTGCCAGTAATAATAACAGTTGGACTTGGACTAATATCTCATGCTAATTCTCTCTGTGTGTATTCCCATCCTAAAATGGATTCTTAGGATTCCATTATAACAAGACTATAAGTGATAAACTGAAAATGGAGCTTCAAACATTTGTTCTTTTATTTCCACACTTCTGGATATTTTTATCTGGTGAAGCTGCTCTAGTAGAAGCCCTTTTTTGGGTATTGATTAATATTTGCTATTGAGAGTTTGAGTATGAAAGTAATGGGGGTTTGTGACAGATAAGAAAAAAGTTTACTGTTGGTGTTGCACAAATTGTACCTTTGTAAATTATTATTATTATTATTATTTTTTGGTAATTGTACCTTTATAAATTATTATTTGTTAGGCATGGATATTTATGAGTTTTGGGAACCAAAAGAAGCTGGGGTTCTGGCACTGTGCAGTCTTTACTCGTTCATGGTGCCTTTGGTTAGAACGGAATGCTAGAGTATTCAATCACAAATTCCTTTTGCTACATTTTCTTTGGAAAAGGATTATTTTGATGTCATCTTTATCTAATAGAGATTGGATAACCCCAAAATAATTGTGATTTTTAAATAAAGATATTTTATTATGATATTTAGATTTAATTTAGTTTATTTTAAATTTATTAGGATTTATATTTTATCTTTATTTATTCCTAGGACTTAGTTATTTAAATTATGATTTATTTTTTGTTTAGATTTAAAATAATTTAAAAAGAGTTATCTTGTTTTAGAATTCTAGCATTTGAGTTAGGATTTGAGCTTTATAAATAAGGCCCTCACTACTTAGTTGTATTAAGACTTTGTTTATTGATTTTGAGATATTTCCAGTGATTTCCCTCTTTTCCTTATACTCTTCTACTATTCTCTCTTCTATTTTTTTTTATCTCTCTCCCTTTTTGCCTACTCTCTTTCTTTCTACATTATCCCTTTGCCTATTCACATCACTACCTGTCTTCTACAAATGGCTTTTTTCTTGGGGTGTCCCTGTGGATCTTCAAAGGGATTGGAAGAATCTTTTGAGTGAGAGCCTGGTTTGTTTTCTGATTTTTTAGCTTTTGTTTGTACTTTGGAGTGGATTCCTTGTCCTTTATTTTGTACCTCTATATATTATTCTCTCTTCTCATCAATAAATTATTTTTTCATCTAAAAAAGTGGGATTTAGTTGTCTTCAGATTAGTTCCTCTGGCATATAAAATTTTTTTGCCAAAATTTTATGTGTATATTAGTTATTGGGATATTGATAGATTTTTATGCTACTTTAAAGAGTGAACATTGGATCATATTAGAATGCTGCTGGTCAGGATCAACAGGTTGAATATAATCAAACAATCTGTTTTGTTTGTTGAAGAATCTGAGGAATGTATTGTGGTCAATATTTGAGTTTTTGTTACTGAGTTCTCATTATGGTGATGCGTTCTCTTGTAAAATTGTGTAAATGACTTCTTCATGGTAGTGTAGGGGATGTGCTTTAGCCTGCCTACTCCAGATGATCCATTCAATGATCGACATGGGAAATGGGAATTTGAAAAGAAGTGTTCAAAGAAGAAAATACATTCCCAGAAAGATGAGAGGTCTGACGATGGGAAGAGTGCTGCTGTGAGGAAAGGCATGCTTGGAAGGAATATTTCAAACTCTAACAATTCAAGAGAAAATGAGGTCACAGATTTGAAGAGTGAACAGAAGAAATCTGTCACAGCTACCCATTATCTGGGCCAGGGATCTATTAACCTGGGAAGAGCAAATATTGAGGTGATTAAGGAGGGCAGCCTTTGTGGTCCCCAGGGACCAGATTGTGGAAACCCTGAGTCCCCTTCAAAGTTTCTTATATGGTGTTTAAGTTCAATTGAAAATGCACTGCGGCGTGATGATGCTTACACTGATCAAGAGGGAGACTTGCTGCTCTTTGACTCATGGGGATTAGAGTTTTGGAAATGTTATTCTACCGGGAAAGATATAATGGAGACTAGTGGAAATTCTGCTACCACTGAACAAATTGCTTGGATGGTTTCTAGTGCTGCTGATACTATTGCAAGAAAGGAGAAAGAAGGCTTATCCTTTGGCAGTCCCTTTCTTCTATTTCTTGTACCTTCCCAAGAAAAGTCTGCTAAGGTTTGCTGATAATCTTTCATTGTCATGTTTATGTGATATTATTTCTTAGTATAAGTTGAAGCTCTTTTTTCCTTTTTTCCTTTCTTCTTCTTTTTCTTTGTGTTAATTTCCTTTCTTGTCTTTATTGTTGATGCTTCTGAGTTTCCTTATTTAATTTTTTTTCCTTATTCTGTATTACGTTGGTTGTTGGGATTGCATTCTATTTTCATAAATAATTAGATGCTGAATAAAGGAAGATATGTATGTACTTAATCTGAACTCTGGATGCAACATTCATGATATGACCTTTTGCTATTTTATTGCTAAAGCACAACACTAATAGAAGGGAAGAACTAACATTGCTTGTTACTGTGGATTCTTCTTACCGTTGACTTGTTTGTACTTCTGTAACTTATAAAATTTAAAAAATTGATGAACAGGTCCGCTCAGTTTGCAAGGCTTTGAAGCCTCTTGGAATTCATACAGTAAGTATACATCCAGGTGCCTCCTTAGACCACCAGATTCAAGGGTAATGGATGAATCTTTCTTTCTCTTATTTGTTTTGTTCTCATAGTGTTATTCTGTAACATAGTGATACTTGTGATAAAAAGGCAGGACATTTTTGGAGCATATGCAATATTTGTTATGACTGTTTGGCTATGCATACTACGTTTTTTGTTTCTTTTTCAATTTGAATTTAATGTCAAGTGATTTTCAATTACTCTGATACATCCCTGGTTTGGAAGAGCCATTAATTTTTTAAAATGATCCAAGGTTGAGGGTGGTTTTTTGTTTTTGGTGTGACTAACCATCTAGTATTTGTTATCATCGATTAATCTGGATTTGAGCTATGTCGGGCTCCAGTTGGGAATGCTCTCCCAATTTGTTTTTTCCCCCATTTACAAGGTTCAAATTTTAGACCTTATTTGAGGGTTGTTGAATCCCAACCCAATAGCTGTTGGTGAGGATGGCATTAAAAGGGCCATGTGACATGATTTTCTCACCTTTTATTTTCTTGCATGGAAATGATAGATGTCCTTGTATTTTGAATCTTTGTTCTATTCTTTTGCATATTTTTATGAGTTGCTGTGCATATTCGATTTATTTTAATGTGTCTGTGTATTTCCTTTTTTTTCAGCAGAAGGAAAAATTTTAGCAGAAAAAGAAAGTTGTGGAGTACATGAGTTGAGAATGAGATTCTTTCTTATATAATAAACCACACTTCTCAAAATGTAAGATTGGGGAGACAAAACTAAACTAAGCAAAACTCTCAAACATCTCTTCCTATCAAAGCTAAGTGACAGGACTGTTCAAAAACAGAGGAGAGAAAGAGAACCATTCAAAAAAATTCTGGCATTTCTCTCCATCGTGTTAGGACTCTCCTATCACCACAGCAGGCACACAGACCAGAAAATGGCTAAAGAGTAGAGGTACTAGTATTAGAATGCAAAAGAACTCTTGGGTAAAAGCTTATAACTGAATAATCTTAGCGGATCTCTTCCTCTAACACAAAGATTCACCAATACCTCTTTACGCAAAACTCACTTGGGCTAGTTAAAAGAACATCATAAGAACACCAAAGAACTGAACACACTGACCAACTTTCTAGAGGTTTGCTCTCTTTAGCCAAAACTAGATTTAAAATCTCTTCTTCCCACCCCTTTCTTTTTTTTCTTTTCTGTCAGTTTTTGTTCCCTGTTAAAGCCTGCTTCCCAACCACTCCCTTCCCTTTTCCACTGGAATTTCTCTAAAGCAGCACCCCCACGACGCCACCCCCCCCCCCCCCTCTTTTCTTTCTGTTTCTTCTGTCCCCTCTTTTCTGTCTTCTGCTTCTCCTTTCTATCTCCTACTGGTTGGCTGCAGGTTGGGGTCCATCACGTAGACACCAAATAGCACCATAGATAGTGCAATGCCTTGGGAGTTGGGGCCTTTCCCTCTTTGCTATTTCTATAGGCAAAGTACAAGTTGTTCCAAACTAGCCGGACTTATCCATTATTCCCTTAAAATGCAAAATAGTCTTGACCATAATTAACTGGCAGCTGAACAGTTTGGATTTTACAGCTTGCAAGCTTAACACTTAACACAAATAGTAGGAGAGACTGCTTTGTGGTTGCCAATCTACTACAAATCATATATATTAATATCATTCAGTACTGTCTACAAATGAATGACTTCATCATTACGTGAAGGCTTTTTATTTGGTATTGGCAAGGTTTCAATTTGGAGAGGGCTGAATATCAGAATCAGTAGTTCCCTGACAGCTTGGTTTACTTGAAAAAGAGTTCAGAGCATATAGAGGCAAGGTGGCAAATTGAAATTAAAAAAATAAACAGATCAGTGACCAAATTCTATGGGCTGAAATATAGGAAGGAAAAGCAAAAGACAAAAAAAATAAAGGTAAATGAAAGCTAATAGTAACATGTGATTTTCTAATTGAAGATCATGTAGTCCCCATTAAGGACCATGTAAGAAATTGGATGCTTATATTAGCAAAGACTTATAGATCTAGATATTATATTTCAAACGTGCACATGCCTAAACTTATCATTTACATCTCTTTTCAATATGCATGTTATATAAGTCAACTTCTCAGCAAATTTTTTTGGCCTTTTACAGTCTGAAATGCTGTGAGCCTGAGTTCCTTGTCTCCACTCCTGAAAGGCTTTTGGAACTTGTTTCTTTGAAGGCTATTGATATATCTGGTGTCTCTATGCTGGTAATTATTCTTTTGATTTTACCATACATAGAAGTCTTCCTTCTTATTTTTATTTATTCTACATATTTGATTATTTTCTAATGCTTATTTATTAGTACTAGTACTATTGCTATCCTTTTTTTTTTACCATTGCTAAAAGAGAATAAATTACTCCCTCCATCTTATTTTATTTGTTGTTTTAAGGTTTTTATTTTCACACAAATCGATAAAGTCATTAAGTAACCTCGGTTATAATAAAATTTAATGATATTTTATCAAAATATCCTTGAATTAAATGCTAAAAGATGACTTGTAGTTCACCTATTGATGTTTCAATGAAGGGTAAAACAATAAAGAATATAATTAATGTTTTATTGGTAATGTAAAATGATTGATAAATTAGGACATTTAAAATTTTCTAAAACGACAAATAAAATGGGAGGTAGGGAGTACACTCTTTTCCCAATAGAGATGTTTAAACTACATGATCTAATCTTTTATTTTAAAAGTCTACACACTCCTCTGAAGCAAAAGATGAGTTAGAAGTACATATTTTTTGATCAAAATATCCTTATATCTATTATTTATAACAAGTATTTTATGATAGAGATTTTGATGGCCTGTTCCCTTTCCCTTTTAGCGATGTTTATCATGTCTTTGTAATCATTATTTGGAAGTTTTTATTTCTTTCTATTGTAGGGGGACAATAATAATTTTCAATTCACAAAATCACCTTTTTCATTTCAATTTTTCTTTCTGTATCAAATAAGCTCAGAGAATTCTCAGCTTATCTATCTGATTCACAAATATTTGATTCAAACTTTTTCAATAATTAGACATGTTACTGGGTCTGTTCAGAACCCCACTGGTTTGACTGGTTTTTTGTCAAGCCAATTGCAATTATGGTTTTATTATTTGTCTGGACTAAACAAGAGGCTAGTTCACTGTTTTTTTTGGTCTGGGCTTAATAACTATGATATGAGCAACTATGAACTTGATGAGCTGAGAAGATAAAAGCTTGATTCTAAAATAAATTCTCTGGCTGCATGTGCTGTTGGTTGTAATTGCAAATTTCTCATCCCTAATGTTTGGGGATATTTGACAGCAAACCGAATTCTCTGTCTGGTTTGTAATTAGAAAAAACATTTTTAATAGGGTAAAATTTACTGGATGACATTTGTGGCTAGTAGATTTAGGAACTATTGTTATCCTTTCATTTCGAAAGAAGGGACACTGCATAATTGTGAGTCGTAAATAATTCATATGATCAATTATGGTCTTTATAAATTGAAAATTGGCCCTGTATCCAAAACTAAACCAAAATACTAAGACAGCTTATTCTGGTAAGGTTTTTATGTCTGGAAGTATTACCACTAGTTATTTGATCGATACTTAGGTAGAATGTGATGCCTAAATCCTACATAAAGCAGTATGGGATATATTCTATGGAGTGCTTAAGTGGGTTGTTTTTCTCACTCAATAGTTAGCATTTGGAAGAGGGTAACCCACCCTACTTGGTGTGCCTATCAATTGGTATTAAAGCTGGTGTTTAGTGGTTCTGAAAAGGGCTACCTGTAGAGGGTTTTAGTTGGGGAGGAAGTCCGATGAAATGTCACGGGGTAAAATGTCATAAAGTAAAGTGTAGCCATTGGGACTTCGGCTTTCCAAGGGTGCCAATTGATGGAGACCAAGGAAGTATGGAGTGCCTAAATTTCACATAGAGTAGTATGAGATGCTCTATGAGGTATTTGAGTGCGTTAGTTTTCTTACCTTAATAGCTAGCTTTTGGATGAGCTTTCCCATCCTACTTTAGTGCCTATCAATTTCTCATTATCAACTTGGATTGGATGACTTGGCAAGCAGACATCTTCACTAAGTCTTTCAGAGTTTACTGGATTTGCTTATAGAAGTAACGAGTTTTGTGCATACAATATGTACGTTCATGCTTGAGGAAGTGTTCAAATGTTTTAAATACCCCCACATGTTATATCTGCTGTAAGTAAAGCTGTACATTATCTGTAGTTAGCTGTATATTGGGCGTGTCTTATCATTATACAGGGCGTAGCACTTCCCGTGTTCTTACAGTATAGATAAAGGACTTCTATGTGTAATCACATGTGAACTTGAGATATATGTGAACTTGAGAGTATAATTCCATTGTGGTCTCTCTCTATCTCTATATGGGTTTGTAGGTATAAATTACTTCTTTTATCAGGAAAAAATATTAATGTTAAAATTTTTGAACTGCCATAATTCTTTATCATCATTTTAACTATTGTTGTGATATTGAATAGGTTGTTGATCAGCTGAACTCATTCTGTTGTGCTGGCCACATTGACACTGTAAAATCAGTCAAGGATTCTATTTCTGGTGCTCCCCAACTTGTGGTTTTCAATGATTGCACCCATCATACATCTATACCAATGGTTCAGTATCTTTTGGCAGGATCAATTTGTAGACTATCTCTTAATGGTTCACTTACAAGTCAAAGTTCTTGCATTGTCCAGTCTGTAAAAGTGTGTGCATCTGAAGAAGAAAACCATAAAGAGGTATATGTTTTGGTATGCTAAAGCTTGTTTTCTTCCTTATATTTTTAAGTAATTAAATTAGGATTATTGAAATTAGCACAAGGCAATACTTTTTCTGTCTTAGCTTCGGTCTTTGTTTTTATTTAATTTAATTTAATAAACACTTGTTTTATCTCTTATCTAGTTTCATTAAGTTTAGTCCTTATGTAGCCTGTTCATACAAGATTTAGGTTTAGCAGCAACGACTGGTGCCTTTAGCACTATTTTTACCTTGACTCTCTATTTGGTTGGAGGGATTTGGAGGGGAGGGGAGAAGAGGGGAGGTAAAATTAAAATTTTTCCTTGTTTAGTTCATTAAGTAGGAGGGGAGGGAAAGGAAAATTGAGATTTTTCCTCATTTGGTTCAATAAGTGGGAGGGGAGTGGAGGGAATGAATTTTCTCTCCCCGAGTCTTTTTCTTTGTACATGGTCAAACCATCTTAAACGATTTTTAATTATTTTTTTCTCAATAGGTGTTACTCCAACTTTTCCTCGTATACATTCATTTCGAATCTTATCCATTCTTTTGTGACCATATATCTATTTTAACATTTTGATCCCTGCTACTTCCATCTTATGTTCTTGTTGTTCTGTCAAAGGCCAACGTTCACTACCATAGAGTATCACTGGTCTTATAGCAGTTTGATTAAATTTTCCTTTAAGTTTGGAAGGTATTTTGCAGTTACAAATAACTTCAGAAACTTTTTTTCACTTTAACCACTCAACTTGTAATGGGTACCCAAGTGAGATGGGGGAACCCTTCTCTCAAAACTAGCTGTTAAGGTGGGAGAACCAACTTACTTAAATATCTTATTAAGTATCTCATACCATTCAATGTGGGATTTGAGCATCCCATACTATCAAAGTCCCATCAATTGGCCCCTCCAAGAGCTGACGTCTTGGTGACTGCACACTACGACACTTTATTCAGTGACACTTCACTTGACTCCCCTGTCGATCAGAATCCTTCATTGGTTAGAACCCTCCATAGGTAGCCTTCTCCGAAACCATTGACGTTCAGTCTTTGATACCATTAATGGGTACCCAAGTGGGATTAAGAACCCTCTCCCAAAAGCTAGCTGTTGAGGTGGAAGAACCAATCCACTTAAATACCCTATTGAGCATCCCATACTATTCAATGTGGGACTTGGGCATCCTATACTGCCCAAGTCCCTATTAGCTTGTATGTCACCCTGTAAAATTGATCCCAAATATCTAGACTTTAACATTTCTGGTATAGTTTGCTTTCCACTTTTGACTTTTGAATCATTTTTGACTTGCCTCTTGTTAAATTTGCAGTACATATATTCTGTCTTACTTCTACTTTAGTAGAAATCTTTTGATTTCAAAGTATGTTTACATAACTTAAGTTTAGAGCTGACCTTTTCTTTTAAGTCTTTTATTAAGACTATATCATTCATGAAGAGCATGTACTTAGGAATTCTTTCTTGTATGTGTTTTGTCAAAATATCCAAAACCAGTGATGTAAATCTATTCTTATAGGAAAATTCTCAGTCTCACCTCTAGGAGTTCTCACACTTCTTGCTATCCCCTCATACATATCCTTTATGTTTTGAATATAAGCCACGCGAACACCTATCTTTTTTAAGACTTTCCACAACACATCTCCTGGTACTTTATTATAAGATTTTTCCAAATCAATAAAAACCATATGCAAATCTTCTTGTTTACTTTGGTATCTTTCCATCAGGCTCTTTAAGAGATAAATAGCCTATGTTATAGACCGTTCTAGTATAAATCCAAATTGATTTTCTAAAATATGAGTCTCATTTTTTAATCTGTACTCAATCACTTTTTCCCAAAGTTTCATGGTATGATTCATAAGATTTATCCTCGATAATTAGCACAATTCTGAATATCCCCCTTATTTTTGTATATAAACACCATATAAACACCAGAGTGACTCATAAGTTTTAGTGTATATGGTTAGACGTTGAGAAATTTTTGTGAGATGTTTGTTCCTCCGCATCTTTGTTGCAGAAGAGTTACCCCTTTTTGTTTCAGCTAGTGATTTGCTTAGGGGTTTTTCTGTACATGCTTTACAATGGAGTGTGAAAGTTCTGCAGAGCAAATGTATATTTGGTTTGTGAATCACACTTGTGGATGATTCCTTACTTTCCATTTATGTGTTATTTTTCTTTTCATCAATAAATTCGTTTTCATTTGAAAGAATTCTTTAAACAATTAGGTATTGATTATAGTTTTTCTTTTAGGTTTCAGGTTATCTTTGCAATCTTGAGTTGTGAATGAGTTCAAAGTGGATCTTGGTCTTGTTATGTTTTGGGCTCTTATGGATATCTACCAAACCAATATATGGAGTTCAGTTACTTCTATTGGGGCTGTGAATAGGCCTTACATAACAACCTAATGTTATGTATTTAACAGAGAGCTTGTTTTAGAGAAATTCAGCTCCGTTTAAGGTCATCTGATTAGTTTGTACAAAAAGCAATTCCATCCTAGGTGGACTTTTCAGTGTTCTGCTACGTCCTAAGTTTGAATTTTTCAAAATAACTTAAATTCTCATTATCAAATCACAAATCTGTTTTGGTCTCCATAAATCTAAAGTTTATATCTTTTACAACCCTAAATGGTTCAATTATTCATCCATCAGTGAGCCTTGATTGTCTTGATTTGGTTTGAGCTATTGATTGTGATGACTTTTTGTTAAATCCACTTGAGACTTTCACTTTCTATCTGATAGTAACCTCCTCATGTCTTACAAACTCTGTTATCTTCCTTAAGATGCATAGGCATTCCTGTGTTCCTTTTTCTTCCTAACTACCGCTCCGAAAGATGCATGCACGTAATTGTTCATTCTTTTAGTATGCATGAGTTGTATAACCCTCTGTGAATACTGAATATTTTAACTTTTGCAGAGCATCCAAGCCTTGGATCAATGTTGGAGTGGTCAGACGTGTAAGTTAAATGTGTTGTATATTTTAAAAAGAGTTGTCAAGTTTCAAAAGTTGGTGGCTGCACTCAAATCCAAAGGCTATTCCCTTTCATTTGGATCTGATTCACAAATATATAATTATAGGTAAAATAGGAGACGCTTCTTTACATATTCTAGTTGCAAATTGATTTGTGTTGTCTTGAAAAGATTAGTTATTGAAAAAAAGAAATCTAACCTACCAACATAGAAGATTATTGAACTTCCCACTGGATATGTGAATCTTATAGATAGATGATAATGGAATATCATATATTGCCAGGGTTACTGTAGCCATCATTAGTGGTTAAGGCTTAAAAACTAATAATAAGACATAATAGCCTGAGTATTAAAAAATGTAGCTCCGCAAACTAATTTGATATTGACTGAGACCTTGAGAAGTTCGTAGAATTGGCCTAAGAACTTGATCTGATGAGCAAACACTTGATATGGTTAGAGATGAAACACAAAATAAGATGGTCCTGAAAATGTTTATTGTTATTCCATTCTAGAAGACCCCTTTTAGAAAGCGTCAAGGCTGTGCTTTTCTATTAATGGTGATGTATAGATTTGTTGAAGTTGGTTCTGCCATAGATTCCCAAATTATGTAATTGTTAAAGGAGCGCGATCTTTTGACAGTAAAAGAAGAATGAATCACATTCACAGGGATGTTGAAGTCCTTGAGATAGTTTTATCGAAGTCTCTTTTTAAAATGCTTGACTTTTGGAACAATCTTATTTTCATCATGTTATAATTCTTTTAAAGCTATGCCATAGCTCAAATGTTACCATTTTTTTTTTCCGGTTTAAATTTTGAATAGTTAGCTTACGTTATGTTATGTTACACAGTGTGGATTCAGATAGCAGAATGAAACCAGCGGTTTCCTTGATTGATTTGGAGCATATCTCCACTGCAGATATAGGGAAGTATGATATAGTAATTCTACCCAGTTTTGTACCCTCTATTGAACGTTATACGCATATCGTAACAAGGATGGCCCGCCACAGCGTGAATGGTGTATTGCGCAGTTTCCTGACTAAAGGAGACTCAAAACTTGCTGGACCACTGATTAAAATTCTAGAACAGTGTGGGCAGGAAGTGCCCCAATCCTTGAGAAACTTGCATGTTACACCAAACATGATGGAAGAGTGAATATGAATCTTTGATCATGGTGGCCGTAAAACCAAAAAAAAAAAAGAACTTTGATCATCATTGTTCTGTTCTTTCCAGCTCTGCAAGATTTGCTGACACAAGACCAATTCCTTTTCCAGCTGAAACGACTGCCGGGAGCTTCAGACTGGATGATTGTAATGTAAGCACACTGTACCCTAAATTAAATTCATATTAAGGGTACCCATTGGTGATATAGGAAACTAAGAACACAGAACCAGCAAAATCATGGGCTGTGCTTGGTTGTTTTATTTGCTGTTTTCAGACAACTGAAGGATAAAGTTTCTGAGAAAATAAGTTATGCATAATTCATCATCAACTTTATCCTGCCCAGATATTTGGTACCACTGTAGCTTTACAGGTAAGACTAGTTCTCAGTGACAAAATGGAAGCTCATATTGCCTCCAAATGAAGCTTCTGCTGGCCTAATAAACATGGCTGTGGAAGTATTAAGTATCTTCTGATAATAGAACTGTACCCCCCCTTGCATTTGATATTTTTATGCATTTCTTTTCAATTTTTGAAGATAAGAACTTCTGTCCCTCATCATTCAATTTCGAGGAGGTTAGGAGTAATAAAAGAAGTTTTATAGAAGCCCGAGGAAGTGGGTGAGATTAAGATTAGCATGTATCGGAAACCTAATTTAGATTTCTTTTCGACGTTGAGATTAATGAAACAATTAAAAATAGCTGACGATTTATATGGAATAATTTTAAATACATACTGTTATTATCTCATGCATTAGTGTAACACTAACTCCATTAAGGATGAATGATAATATTTTGTAAGACTTTAATTGCGTTTTAACACCTAACGCTTTCCATTCACGTATTTGGATCTCGCATTTCAAGGGTAGATATACAGTGTGTCAAAATAAAAAAATCGAGGAAAAGAAATTAATGCAAAAATTGCTCTCTTAAATCAATTATTTTCTTTTAGGATTTTTAAAATTATTATTATATATTAAAAGAATTCAAATTTTCTTTGGGCTTTTAAGTTGCTAATGACTCATGTTGGCAAGTGATAGAAATTTTTATCCCTCAAGTAGTTGGAGTTATTTTTAATTTTTATGTATGGAGAAAATCTGATTAAAAACAGTTTATTTTTCGTCATCCATGTTGTGAGGGGGATTAGATTCTAGTAGAGATACCCATGGTCACATAAAAAAGAAATAGAAAAAAATAAGGGGGGAAAAGACAGATTTCATATATATACATATATATATATATATATATATTTTTTTTGTGTATTACAAAGAATTCCGATTCCTTTGCACATGCATCTTTGATAGGTCCATGGTTGCAAGGGCAAAAAGGATGGCTTGTCATCATCCATGACAAAGACCCCTCAAATAAAAGTGACATAAGAAGAGACATTGTATACGTTTGGTATTTCTCTCTTTTAACTTCCCATTACATTTGGCCAGAAAAAAAAAGAAAAAAAAACTTCCCATTATGCACCCCATTATTATGTATGTATATATCTCATTCTCCCTCTATTCCTTATTATAAATTATATTCTAGAAAAATTGAAGTATGTAAAATATAAGTTACTTTGTAAGTATTAAATATCCATTTTCATATTTACCTTTCATTAAATAATCATGGTAGAGAGAAAATTATAAAGATATAATTAAGATAAGGTATAAGTTAATGAGGATAATATTAAAAAATTGTGATAAAATTTACAAAGCTTATAAATTTTAATTACCCTTAACCACTTTTTCTTACTATATATATAATAATTAAAAATAACTTATATAAGTCACTTCTCTTCGAGGAGAGGAGTGAAATATGCCTCTATTATAAAATTCTCAAAATTGACTAAACACGTCCCATGTTTGTGTCCTGTATACGTTGATTTAATGATACGACAACCTCTAAGTGCAAAACCCATGTGTTTCTCAAGCATGATGCCTTCTTCCAAGAGTCAATGGTCTAAACCAATCTAAAAAGTTCCCTTTTAATTAATACTACATATATAAAAGCATGTTCAAAATTTAGGCGTCTTTGATTTGAGGACCTGTTCTAATAATTACGTATCAATCCCATATTCTTCTTAACGTTCTCAATTGTTGAATTCCTCCTTTATATCCTGTTTGCCTCCTGTTTGTGAAACCCTATTTGTACAATTTGATTGTATGCCCATTACCCTTTTTTTCTTGGGCTAAAAAACCTTTTAAACACAACTTGATTTCATGGTAAATCCAAAATTTTAATATAAAATTATCCTGCCTTTATTAAACTTCATGCTAATAAAATAATCTTTAGAGAGTTTGACAATAATTGACATAAATGTTCGATTATAAAAATGACGTTTAATTTAGACATCAATATAACCATAAGACAATCTTTAGACTTTGTTGTTTTACTAGAATTATCACTGTATATTCACAGTTTTAAACCACCATCTATCTTTTCCTCTTGACTTATCTTACATGGACGAAAGAACTTGTAGTCCTACTTATTTATTTGATCAACCGTTTTAATTAATTGATTTTCCTAACCTCATTAATTAGTAATGATTATTCTCTGTGTTTCTTTTAAAGTGTCATTTAAGATTTTAGCATACAAATTAAAAAATATAATTACCATGTTAGAATTTTTTTAAACTTACTAATATACAATTTAATAAATGAATAGGTAAAAAAGAGTAATTAATGTTATCATTGACTTTTGAAAGAATGATATAGTTCGAAAAGTAGTAATTAATGTTGTTTTGGAATTTCAAAGTGATAGATAAATAAAAATAAAATTTTTCTTAAAAAGTAACATTTAAAAAAGAAATGAATGGAGCACTAGCAAACTTTGCACACTAGAAAGACAAAAACCACATACTCTAACATGTACTTTGGTTTTTTTTATAGGGTGTGTCATCTAGAAGATTTGCTTGATTTTTTTTATAAGATATTGTGTTATATTTTGATCATTTTTTTCTTTTCTACCGTAATTATTTTACTGTCCACCTTGCAAATTATTACCCTTAATTCATTTTCATTGGTTAATTGTTTTTTCTAATATTCTCTCTCTTTTCACATAATAATTGATAATTTAATAATAAGAATAAAGTTGATATGTTATACTATTTTTTGATAACTTTAAAGATATAACTAATTTTTCTTTAATATCCGTCTTGTAGTTAAAAATATCATATAAGAAGGATCATAGGGAGTACTATAATTGAATAAAGATGTTCATCATTTAGCTAAAACACTACCCCTTCTAATCTTATATATAAGGAACAAATAATTAACTCATACAAATAAAAAAATAGTTAACCCTCTTAAATGTGTCTCAAATTAGAAGTTTTTTTTTTCAAGAATACCTCAAATTTAATACTATGATAAAATTAATGACATATAATTGAATGCACTATGAATAATGATGAATGAAGGTTAATTTGGAAAATAAATAATCAGTACTTTGAATTCCAACATTAATCCCTTGTATTTGAAACCAAATCCACTCTAAAAAACTATATATATATATATATATGAGACCAGAGGCGTGTAAAGATACCCTATCATTATTTAAGCTTCGAATTTTGCTCCCAACATGTTAATTCTTCAAGATATATATGCTATCACTATAATTTAAATAGTACCAATTCGTATTTCCGCTGTTTTGGAATTAAAAGAAAATTAGGTGTTATCTCATGTTCACTCATCCTATAATTTTTTGCGACGAACTAGTCAATATTCGAGTCAAATTTAATTATTCTATAATTTTTGTTTGTTATTTTGATAATTATATAACATTGAAACTATATGATTTTTTAAAATCAAGTATCAACAAGTTAGATAAAGACAGAATTGGAGTTTGTGATAATTTAAAGTATATGGATTTTCAAATAAAACTTTCTTTCCTTAAAGTAATTTTTTTAATTAGAAGATTCTAGGAATGGTAAATAATATATCCATCAGGTGATGGAATTGAGGAAGGTGATTGATATGTAAATAATGCGCCTTGTTATACAAATATATTTTCGCCATGCTGCCTTGCTCGAACTTATGATCATTCTGTTGGCAAAAAAATATTCTTGTAATTTTAGAAATGATTTATATTATCAAAATAAAATATTTTTAATAATTAATAGGTGAAAAAATAATTAATAATTAATAATAAATATTATAATATATAATAGGAATATTATTGTCCAACCAAATATATATGTCTATTTATTTTCTGGACATACCAATCGTACTTATCTTATTCTATCAATTTTTATTCCCATTTTTATTCTCATTCCCACGTTCATTCATGTTCTTATTCATATTTTCACAAAGTGATTATGCAAATCAAACGTATCATAAATTATAAAAGCAAAACAAAAATTAATTAAAATTAGTTAAGATTAATAAATCTGTCAAAAATTTCAAAAAAGTTTCATAATTTATTTTAGTGAACTCTTGATATACCCATGAGAGAGAATATATATCCAATACTTGTGATAGTATTAAATCAAGGGTATTTAAGAAAAAAAGTTAATATATCTTATGAAGTGTATAATATCTTAAGGACTACGTAAAGTTTCTAAAAGAAATTTTAATAAAAACCGAGGGGAGTATATTTAACTAGAATTAAATATTTTGGATACATATGATCAAAGTAATCATGGCAAGGAAAAAGTATTTTGGATGCACGTGTTTCCAAAGTAACTAAATGAAAAAATATTATCTTGTACATATTTATATATATTTGTATTTTTTACAATCAAATTGAATTTTTTTACATTTATAAAAATGATAATATATAATTCTTTTTTTGCCAACGATAATATATAATATATACATATGGGATGTGAGTATGTTATTTTTTTTAATAAAGATATTAATGTAAAGGATTTAATTTATTTATTTTTTATGAGCACCAATATATGTCCTTCAATTAATAATTGAAAACTAAATTCTTCAAAGTATAAAGATTACTAAAATAGATTTTATTTTTTTCAACAAAACTGTTTAGCATCCAAAGTAAATTAAATAATATAATAGTTGATTTTATTAGCCCTTTTGTACATTGCATAGAATTTAGAATGAATCATACTAATCTTGAATTATGAACAGTAAGTCATAGTATTTTATATTTTATATTAATATTAATCATTTTATTTGATAGAATCGTTATTTTGTAAATCATCTAGCCACCAATGTGAAATTTTATTTGTGCAATTGCAAACATACCTTTGAAGGCGGCCCTAACAAGCACTTAGGAATTAGGATTACAGAAGTGTATGCTTTTAATATGCTTCAAAGATACTTGAAGATAATAATTAAATAAATTAATTAATACTTCTCTGACGTGATTTTCCTTTGGCGTATCTATGCATGTTCATCATTTAATTAACCAAACCAAACACTCCGACCCAACGCATGATTTCGAGCCTTTAATATTGAAAAAGATAAACAGATAGAAAGATAGATAAGCACAAAACGAGCAACTTCATTAAACCTTTTTAAAGTTGAATACATTATGTTTGATTCAATTGAAGAGCCGCTGGAATGTGACATTCATTTCTGGTTTCAGCTTTGCTTTCTATTGCCGTCTACTCATCATCCTCCTTCTCTATCTCTCCTTTATACACACACACACACACACACACACATCTCCTCACTGCACATTGTTCTTCACATGCTCGAACCCTAATTAACATACTACGTACTCTCCCACTGAATAGAAAAAGAGAGAGAGAACTTACAGAGCATTTCAGTTTACTTCTTCTGCTTCGTTTTCTTCCTTAGGGTTAACTGATTTGAAATCGCATTGATTGCTTCAATTTGATTTTCACTGATCTGAAGATCTCACTCTCTCTCTCAACCCCATTTGGCTTGACGTAACTCGTAAGCATCAATCAGTAAATTCATTTCAAAAGCAAATCTAGAACATATATCGATCTGTCTCGTGTGCTTTTCGCAAAGCCAATCGATCTCGGCAGATACTACTGCATATATATATCGATCATTCTCTGGTCTTTTAATATATCTCTGAAATGGATTCATTTTCATCGTCAAGTGTGAGCCATGGCAGCAAAATGGGGATGATTTGGGAGCAAACTAGGGTTCCTGCTCTGATCATTCCAGGGTTGAAGATGACGGTGATGTTGTGTCTGGCCATGTCAGTGATGCTGTTCGTGGAAAGAGTATATATGGGGATAGTGATACTGCTCGTCAAGTTGTTTGGACGCAAACCTCACAGGCGTTATAGGTGGGAGCCTCTTAAGGATGACGACGATGTTGAGCTTGGCAACTCCACCTACCCCATGGTTCTGGTTCAAATTCCAATGTACAATGAGATTGAGGTATTATTATCATCGGCCACACCCACACACAAGTTATAGACAGGGCGGAATTAGGCTAAGAGCTTTTTAGGTAGCTTGTAGTCTGATCTGACCTATTTAACAGAAACGTCAGGTCAAAATCGCTTATTAGGTAGCATATAGTTTGAACTGATTTATACTTAACTTGACCTTGCCTATTTAACAAAAAGGTCAGGTCAAAATCATAGACAATGCAACTTCTCTTTTTTTTTTTTGTAGAAAAAAAAATGTAATTCTAATGGTAATCTTGTTCAAGGTACTGCCGAGTATTAAATATTGATATCTCTCTTAGTGAGAAATCGAACTTTAGTTTATCACGTTGTGAGGGACTAGCTCTTTCCACTAGATCTAACCCCATTGGTAATGTAATTTTTTAATCAATACAACTTTTTTTCCTAATATGTCAACTTTCTTAACACATTTTGTGGGGTTTCATATAACTTTATTTTTATTCTTTTAATCTTTCTTTACAAATTTCAATAGCATTTAAATATTAAAAAAGATGGGTGTAATTTTTTTAAATTATCATCTTAATTTTTTAGACATTATATGAAAAAAATTATATCTAATTATTATTAGTTAATTTAATTTAAGTCGGCGTTCATTATTATTCGATGTAGTATTGGTGGATGCATAGAAAATGGGAATGAGGGTAGTGTTCTAATGGGTGCAGGTGTACAAGTTGTCAATAGGAGCTGCATGTGGGCTATCCTGGCCATCTGATAGGATTATCATTCAAGTTCTCGATGACTCCACTGATCCTCTCATCAAGGTCTTCGTTTTATAACATTCACGAATTTTATTAAGTATCTCTGCCTTTTTTTCTCTTTTCTTTTGGCTTTATGAAACTCACGCCGGGCTTAACTCAAGTCTATTGCCACGTTATGGTTCTTCCTCTAGTCCTTAATTAACCTTAATATATAAAAATTATAAGGATTAAATTTGAGAGTTAAATTTAATTTATTTTTTTATTTTTTAAAAAGTCACATTTTTACAAAATTATTTTTATTTAATCTTTCTTCTACCCTTTATTGAATGATGTTTTTTTTATAATGTATAATAAATAATATTTCATATTTTAGAAAATATTTTATATTTAGAGTTAAGATAAAAATGCTCTATATTTAAAATCAAATAGAGCAATTAAGAATGTAACAAACTATCAAAACGAAAATGACTTTGTAATAAATAAATAACACATGGAATTCATTAAAAGGTAGTGAAAACAAAGCATATGTAGATTTCATTAATAAAACGACACTGCAAGGTTTTACGTACTATGGTTTTATTTTCTCGCATTGCATGGAGGTAAACCATTTGGTTCATAACTTGTGAGTAATATTAATTGCTTATTATAAATTTCATGATATATGTATATATATATGATGCATATATATGGATGACAGGAAATGGTGGAAAGTGAGTGCAAGAGATGGGAGAGCAAAGGGATAAACATAAAGTATGAGATCAGAGAGAACAGAAAAGGGTACAAAGCAGGAGCTCTGAAAGAAGGAATGAAACACTCCTATGTCCACCTCTGCGACTTCGTTGCCATCTTCGACGCCGACTTCCAACCTCAGCCTGATTTCCTCCACCGCACCGTTCCCTTCCTCCTCCACAACCCTCAACTCGCTCTCGTCCAAGCTCGCTGGACCTTCGGTACTTTTTAATCGTATTTAATTAAACGTTTACATATTAATTAACAATTTCTAATATTGAGGCCGTAGTTATTAACCAAAGTTATTATTATATTTTATATATATAGAAGGTTTTAAGAACATTACTAATGAATATTAAAAAAAAAAGTTGCAAAATTATCACCTGTAATCTTCCTCATTTTTTTTTCTTTTTAAATTGTATAATTATTTTCTAAATACTTGATAATAAATTTTGTAAAAATATGATAATAAATTTGAATTTTTATATTTTAAAATACTTTTAACTGAAGCTAGACCCATTTTTATGAATTCTGAAAAATAGGCACACACATCATAATTAATTTGTAAATAGCTTAATTTTTTTTTATCAATTTTATTATATATTGATATTTTAAGATTTAAATATTTAGATATATTTATATCTTTATATCATTTTTCCACGTGGAAGATATGTTTTTTTAAAAAAAAAAAAAAACTCTTGGTGCTTTTTTTTTTGTCATAAGAGAGAAAACTGTTAGTGCTTTTGAAAATGACGTTAATGGATGCTCTGATGGCTTTCCAATTTCAAAGTGGGCGCAGCGCTAAAGAGAATGCAAGTAAATACACGTCATCCGTTTGGCCAAAAATAAAACACTAGTAAATTACATATATTTTTTTCCTTTTACATTTTGACACTCACGGCACTTTGAAAGATTTTTTAAAATTGTCATGCCACTAAAGAAAAAGAATCTACTTGTGGAATATATAAATCAGATTCAGACGTCAGACCCCTCTCAGTATGTCGAAGCACTTCATGAGCTTCCCCGGAATACAATTTTAAATATATTTGAGTAAATGTGACTGGTGACTAAAATAACTTTGGGCTCACTATTAGGCTTGAACTTGGGCTTGAGCTTTAATATTTGAGTAAATTTTAATCTGCATTCAGGCTTGTTTTGAAATGAGAGCGCATTCCTTGATGCCGTCCGTTTTTCGGTTGGTCAAAAACTGCAGGCCCACTAATGCATTACACCTTTCCTTTTTCCAAGGAAGACTTCAACGAAGTACTTCCTGCACCTTTGGCCAAAAAAATAAGTACTTCCTGTACCCCCCACCTTAAAAAAAAAAGTACTTCCTGTACCCAGTTTCCTGATCTCTTCCCTTTTTCCTTTTCCTTTTTCTTTTTCTTTTTTACTATTTTTCTTTTTTTTTCCATATGGGAATATACTGCTCCACCTACTATTGCTTGGAATGTTACGAAAAGTGAAGATCAAACCCTTGACTGAAACAGTAACAACTGACTGAGAATTAATGTCAATCAGTTTAACTGAATAGTCCGGTCCAATTCTGAATTCTGATAATACTGTTCTTGTGGCCATCCACTTCAACACAAGTAGATCATGTGAAATGAGAAAATTGAACTTGACCATAAACTCAAGAGAGCTATTAGAAAATAGGAGATGCAATCAGGTGGATCATGAAATAGTAACATTCTCTTGTTGTATTGCAGTAAATGCTGATGAATGCTTAATGACAAGAGTGCAAGAGATGTCCTTGGATTACCATTTCAAAGTTGAGCAGGAAGTTGGATCCTCTACCTATGCTTTCTTTGGTTTCAACGGTAACCCATTCGCCTTACTATTGCAATGTCACTGTTTCGTTTCTGCATAACCAAAGGATCAAATGGAAGGAGACGATGATATTATGTGCATGGTGACGATATGATATGCAGGCACGGCTGGTGTTTGGAGGCTTTCTGCACTAAATGAGGCTGGAGGATGGAAGGACAGAACAACCGTTGAAGACATGGACTTGGCTGTCCGAGCTGGCCTCAAAGGCTGGAAATTCTTGTACCTTGGCGACCTTAAGGTATTGTGACATACAAGCCAGGCTGTAAAGTTCTGGTCTAGTCAATAGAAAACCCTTTTGATAAAATACCATTATAAAGATAGATAAATCAGGTTAATCAGAAAAAAGACATAAACACATATCAAGCAATCCAAATATGACATGTTTATTATTTGAAGAATTATGGGGAACTGATAGAGAAGGGTAGGAAATAGGAAGGAGATCTCTACCAGAATATGAATCAGGATCTGGAATTCACATTCTAACAATGAATCTCCATGAAATCACACATATCAAGTACATATTTCTATACTGATATTAAATAACTGCCAGCTAGGGAATTAGACAACACATCATACATGAGAATTTGACAAGACACCACACCTTGGAAACTAACTCCTAAATGAATGACAACACATAAAGAGTAGTTACGACCTCTGTATAACAGACCCATCCCTATTCTCATCTACCACTGCTACACGTATGCACAGGAATCCTATCACTGTGTCTCTTCTTCATTGACTTACCTATATATCTTATATCAATTTCTGAATGTTCTGAGCCAAAACCAAACAATATCCTACGAAAGTATAGATAGAAATTCAGTCTGGAATTAAGGTCAGTTCATGAACACCCATTCTTAAGATAGATTAAATAATTGAACCTTAGTGTTACTTCACTGGGTGAACTACATATCAAAAAATAACTTTTAGAAAGACCAACAAAAGGAAAAGAGCAAACCAATCATAAAGATATATGCAACTTCTTAGGTACTTCTTAGAGGAGCAAACCTCTAACATGCATGTCTCTTTCATATCTGCCCAAGAACTTTCCTCACAATAGACGATATTCCCATGAACATCTTAGATGATTTGACAAAGTAAAATTGTACCTGGTAATTTCAACAAGAAAAGTTTCAACTGAGCTTTTTGCATGAACTCAGAATTTCATCAATAAATTCAGGTGAAAAATGAATTGCCAAGTACATTCAAAGCCTACCGTTATCAACAACACCGATGGTCTTGTGGGCCTGCTAATCTCTTCAGGAAAATGGCAATGGAAATCATAAGTAACAAGGTATCATTCTCCTAGAATTTTTTTTTTCCTGATTAACTCCAGAGTGAACTTATAGTCTAATTATTCTTACCCATCTCCTAATTCCTAGTTTATCATATCTTGCAGAAAGTATCAATGTGGAAAAAGTTCTATGTGATTTATAGCTTCTTCTTTGTCAGGAAGATCATAGCCCACATGGTAACATTTTTGTTTTACTGTGTTGTTCTGCCTGCAACTGTTCTGGTTCCCGAAGTGGAAGTTCCAAAATGGGGTGCTGTTTACATACCTTCCATCATTACTCTTCTTAATGCCGTGGGAACTCCAAGGTCAATACTATCTCTTTTCTTTATTTTTTAAGTAGATTAAAAAATGTGACTGTTCAAATTTTACTACACAAAAGTAAGGTGCAATTTCTTAGGCAGTTACGATCAGATTCTTCAATGCAATTATCATATGTGGATGAAACTCTTTTACAGAGTCATTGATTTAAGTTTTGAAATGATATCCACTTATTATGTTTTTACTAAAAACTCGATAACAGATCCCTAAAGAAGTAAGCCTAAGTTTTGTCTTTTTTCTTTTTTTCCCCTGCATGGAAATTTATTTTACCTTCACCAGTAAGTTCCTTCCCAACTTTCTAAACCTACATGGTGCAGATCACTCCACCTATTGGTATTCTGGATCCTATTTGAAAACGTCATGTCAATGCATCGGACAAAGGCAACACTCATAGGTTTGCTGGAGGCAGGGAGAGCAAATGAATGGGTGGTCACTGAGAAATTGGGAGATGCTCTTAAGACAAAATCAGGAGGCAAAGCACCAAGGAAGCCACGTGCAACAATTGGTGAAAGGTATTTTTCTTTCCTCTTTTCCTGGGATAGCAGCTAGCAGTAGCACGCTTTCAAAATAAGTGAACTCAGAAAAAAATTATAGAAGAAAGAAGAGACATCAACATGTATTAGAGATAGACTGAATGAACAGTACATATAACACTGACTCATCAACCTTTATTTATACTAATGCTAAACCATACTAAGACACGTGGACCCTTTACTGTGGGAGCACACTATAGATAGTAACTAGTTTCTCAACCTATTGGACTTTTCCATGTTCTAATAAGTATCCCTTAACAAAGAATTAAGATTGCTAATGTAGTTTGAAGGGGGAACAGAGGAAGGAAGAAAAGAAGTGGAAACTGCCTTGTGATCCCATAACCTTTTGCTGAGCAAAGGAATCCTCTGCAAAATATTCATACATTTTACCAATGTTAAGAAAACCGGACTGGACACTGAATCGGACAAGGCAACGGTTCAAGATTCAATGGTCGGATCAGGATTGACCAATTGTAATTAATACGCATCATAAAGATTAAAATGATGTAAATAAATAAAAGAAAAAGCAAAGATTGAAGAAAACAAGGAAAAACAAAAGCCATTTGATACTTGAAAGTCCTACATTGCTTAAGTTTTAAGAAAATAGGTGTGTTGAGACCTATATAAAGATAGTTTTGTTGGTCATGTTAGAAGCAATATATTAGGTATCCTTGAAATATCTTAATGGGCTTGGAAATCATTTTTTTTAGGTCCAGAGTTGTAATTTTTTTAAGTTAAAAAAAAAAAGGAGCCGAACTGGTTCTAACCGGTTTTTGACCGGTTCTTTGGGAGACCGGTTTTGAGTGAGTTTCAGACCAGACTAGGGACTGGTTGAACCGGCCGGTCCGGTTTGGTTTTCAGTACAATGCATTTTACAGTTCACTGAAACTGTAACTGATCAAGTAGTGCTTAATATAGTCAAAGTCAAATTTACCCAACAAGTTCCATAGATTAGTGCACAAAACTACTATTCATTGTAGAAATTAGTGAGCTTCATTGGAGCAAACTTGAAACTTTCCCTTTTATTCAACAGAAACTGTGATCATCAAAGTGATCTGTAATAGAGAGGTGTATGTGCAAGAAGAAATCTAGTTGGTTAACTCATTACTTATAACTGGAAAGTTTCCTACAAGATTACGAATCAATAAATCTTTAGGTCCCATCAACGTAGCAATAGTCCATTATTCATTAGATTTACCATAATATCCACCTCTATTTAAAAAATTTGAAGCTACTAAAGTAATAATCATCCTGCAAACAACTTACATGTATTTCTACAGCTAGCATTTGTTATTTCACCTTTTCTTTTTTCATGTTGATTTAAAAACAGAATCCATTTGCTCGAACTTGGAGTTGGGGCCTACCTTTTCATATGTGGATGCTATGACCTAGCCTTTGGGAGGAACCAATACTTCATATACCTATTCCCACAATCTCTTGCCTTCTTTATTGCAGGGGTTGGCTACATAGGTGTCTTTGTACCCAATCATCAGTAGATCTCTTCCATCAGAAAGATCTCAAGTCTCTGTCATTTGACATCAAGTTCATCAGAAGAAAGATAAGAAATCAACCACTTTGGCAGGAAGCTGCTACTGAAAAAATACATTCTTTTTGCAGGAAAAAAAATCATTTTTACATGTTGAATTGTTTCCTCAAGGAAGTAGTTGAGGAAGATAAGGAAATGAAACAATAGAAACATTGTTGGTTATATATCTGAAATGCTAATACAAAAATGAAAACCATAAATTAGAATTTAGAAGCAAGCATGATCCTAAAGAAGTTTGGTAAGAACTTTTTCCAAATTTGCATTACCTCCTTGTGCTGTCATGAAAGATATAAATTGAATCACATCAAGCAAAACAAGAAGATTTTGATATGATGAGATCATTCCCTTTTACCTGTTCCCTCCTGATATAAGGCTATTTTTATCTTTTTAATTTCCCCTGAAGATATTTAAAGAAGGAAGAATCTTGTAGAAAACAAAAACCAGAACTCCCTGTGGTCCAAATATAGTAAGAAGAATACAGCAACAAGAAGCAGAAATACATGGCTTCTTTTGCTCCCTAGCGAGCTAATTGCTAAATTACAACTTTTCTAGCATGTGTGATTGCATGTGCATGTAGCCGAGTACAAAGTCAAACATTTAAGGAACTTAAACAAAGATCACGTAAAGATTTTTTGGTCAAGTTTTTCAAAAATCATAAACGAAATGTGTTATCAGCAATTGTAAACCAATGGAAACCCAATCCAATATCAAAAACGAGTAATGGCGAGGGACAGACAGATATTCTGGACATAAACTGCAGAGGGCACTTTTCCAACATGAAGTGGTCTTTGTTTCAACCAAGTTTGAGATCCAGGACAAGCCTGGAGAATATCAAGTATGGGGGCTAGTTACAGATGATAGCCCTTAGCCTTGGCCTTTTGCTCCTCATCCAAACTCAAGCTCATACTTTCAAGCCAGTCCCATGCTAAAGTATGCCTTTAACAATAGTCCATTCTAGGAGGGTGAAAGCCTTAAAGTTTCAATGTTGTTTAGTCAACAAATCCAGGACATCCAAGGTATGCAGTGAGAAGAAATAAGGGTCAAAGTTTGCACCATTCACAGTAGTTCTACTTCAGTTTCAACCATAAAATTACAGCAAATGTAATGTATTGCAACTAAAAGCACTATGATCAGATAAAAGGTGCTAAATGTTACTTACTATCATCCAATCCAAAGTCTGCACACATTGCTCTCAGACATCATCATTCTCAAATTGATAACCATTATTAATAGAGATAACCTTTTCAGTGTCAAAAATTCAACAAATATGATGTACTAAATCCATTGGTTACAATTTTCCAATCATCTATAGCTCAACAATCTGAAACAGTGTGATTAACTCATCAAAGCAAATTAATCTATATAGAGAGGCAAAGCTGCTTTATTGTTTATATATATAATGGAAATAACTCTAATTTCAGTATTTGCTCAATTTCCTTGAAGCTGGATCTCAACAGGAGAAAATATGCATGAAGAATTTTTGGTATTGAATAATTTCATAAAAGCAGACGCTTCTACAATCAATCATCAGTCTTGTAGTGAAGAAAGTGGATCCGAATAACTTCCCAAAAAACGATTTGCCTTGCCAAACTGGAATTAATAAGACCTTATATCTTTGTAATGGAATTTATGTATGCTTCAGGTATAACCGATTTCAGTTGCATTAAAAAAGCGTTATTGCAGTCTCCAACTAAAGACACCTGAGGTGATACTGATGCTGTAATAACAAAATTTTCACCATTTCCTACATCTATTTTATACAACTCCGCAAAAACTTCCTGGAAATGATGTACCAGTTTGCCATAAAAAGACCTACTTGGAGAAATGACATTTATAGAAAGGATTCCAAGTTCAGAGAGAACTGACTTAGCTGCCAGAAGAACACGCTTCTTAACAAATTCCAATGGCGGAGCACTTATACCACTCCTTACATCACTTGAATCTAAATCAACCATAATAACATCAAATTTATGGTTGACATCTTCACCATCAGGAAAGTGACAATGACCCTTGTGCTCACAAGCAGCAGCAGAACACATAGGATGCCAATTCGCCTGATGTGAAAGTTTCTTCACAAATTTAATGGCGTCTCCAATAAAAACATGCATAAACTCACTATCTTCTAATCCAAAATACTGTTTTGCAACCCTCAAAACTTCCTTATCAGCATCCACACCCATGACCTCAAAATCCAATTGGTTTCTCAAGAAAGTAAGTAAAGCCCCACCTCCAACCCCAAGACATAAAGCTTTTGGTCTAAACCCTAGCTGAATTCGTCCCTCAATATATTCACTGATCAACGATAGGCTAGCCACCATTGGAGCCAAGTAAGGGTGAACCAAAACGCGAAGATCAGGCATAAACCCCATTTCTCCAATCCCCACACTAATCGAATGAAAATCTTCGGTATCAGGAACAACAAGAATATCAGTCTGAATCAAATTAGGCATCCTCTTGAACCTCAAACGCCTTCGAAATTCCCGTTTATAACAACCATCCACTCCCCTCTCGCTTTCAATTTCAACATCTTCCACCAACATTTCACCAACAAGACAACCAACACATTTATGTATTACCACACTAGAAACCAAATTATCTTCATAACTCAGAATAGGTACCTCCGGAATGCCGTTTTTGAATAAGGCTCTGGGAGACAAGGCGAGGAAAAGTGGTCTTGAACATACCTCAAGCTCCTTCCGATACAACGAAGATACTACCGGACGGCGATAAATAGTTGGTGAAGAATCACCCTCGTTGAATTGGTTTCCTATCAAAATGAGGCGAGATATACCAGCAGAACTAAAGAGCAGCTGAAGCTGGCCCCATTCAGTAGAGAAGATCCAATCAATTTCGCGGGCTTCAGGGACGAACATGGCTGCAACAAGGGGTGAGTCAGACGTTGGAATCGATGAGTCCAGCACAGCAACTCGGAGAAGAGAATCAGAACAAGTCGGATTGGGAATTGTGAAGGAGATGAATCGAGAAGGGCAAATGCTTTCAAAGGTAGCAACGTCAAGTGCCATCACCATAAACGTATCCAGAGCAATTGTTATTCTTGACTTTCTCTGGTTCTTGATCGATCGTCCCCTTTACTTCTATAATTTATATTATAATTATTCACAATTAAAAAAATTAAAAAATATTATCTTTAACACTTTTTCTCTCATGTTGTATCATCGATCGCTGCATTTGTCGGACATTTCCCGCCCCAACAGAACACATGGGAGGAAGGAACCAGTAACAAAAAAGGCTGCCTCGTTCGTCAGCGACGAAAGCACACGGCGATGTGGCTTTCTCAGGGGAATGCCAAGAGAGCCTCCGGGTAAGAAGTGAGGGACATGATGCAGCAAATAGTTTCGGAGAACTAATTTACCTGGAAAAATGCTAAATTGGGATGCAATGTATTGTGAGATAGACATGATCCATCCATCTGCAATCTACGGATTACTGATTTCATGAATTACAATTACACCACAAGCTCAAAACGCCAGGCTATTGCGGCGGGGCTAGGGTGCTAAGCATTTATTTTTTAAAATAAATTATGATAATAATATTAGGTAAAATTGGGCTCAATTTCAAAAAACCAAAATCAGAGAGAGAAACAGGAGAAAATGACAAAAATGGCTTTTAAAGAGAAAAAAGGTTCATAATATCAAAGAGTAAAATACCAGTGGATGACCAAACTTACAAACACAAAATACCAATGAGGAACCAAATTCACCATTTTGCATTCAAGTTTTCAACGTAGACTTGAAAATGCCCAACTGATATTCAAAAAATTTCAATTCACCCTTTATACATGAAAATTTTCAACTGGGATTTAAATTTTTACATCAAGTAAAAAATACGTTAACTTCACTTAAACTCAAATTATTCTAATTGTGACTTGAAAATTTTCAATTGCAACTCGAATTTTTTTTTCTCCACGAACTGAAGATTTTAACTTCATAATTTTCATTTGTTTGTTGAGTAGAGAAGAATATGTGCAATTGAGACTCGAATATTTACAATTGAAACTCAAAATTTTCTAATAGAGATTTAAATTTTTTGCACCAAGTTAAACTTGAATTTTTACAATAAAGATTAAAAAATTTTCAATAGAAACTCAAATTTTTTCCACCAAATTAGACTTGAATTTTTATGATAAAGATTAAAAAATTTTCAACACACTCAAAATTTTTCCACCAAGTCATATTCAAACTTTTACAATTGAAACTCGAAAGTTCCAACCAAGACAATTTTTTTTCCACTATACTAGACCTGAATTTTTTCAATTTCGGCTTCCCACCAACTAAACTAGTTTTTTTTTTAATTAAGACACAAATTTTCCCAATTAACACTTAAATATTTTCAATTAGGACTTAAAAATTTCCAACTGAGATTTAAATTTTTCCACCAAGAAATGAAGATTTTAACTTCACAATTTTCATTCAAGTTTCCTGAGTAAAGAAGAATATGTCCAACTGTGACTCACATATTATTGTTTAGTCAAACAATTTACTGGACTCCTTTTTTATCACCGTTGTTAAATATCGTGAGTGCAAAATATTCGATTTGACATTGTATAATGTTGGCCGTGCGATCCGTTCTTAAATATTGCCATCAATTATTGTAGGAATTCTCTTTCACTGGTGAGTGAAAGATTTTTAGCTTAGTTGAATTATTTCCACTATATTAGGCAATGACTTTCGGTTGACACAACTTACATGTGCCCAGCCACAAATTCCTGGAGAGCCATAGGAATACTCAATGTTTTGAGCCCGTCATGGTCAAAAACTAGAAACAGATTGTGCGAATACCTGTGGGAGACTCAGGCCTGTTTGGTAGGGATTTTAAAAATAATTTTTTTGTTTTTGAAAATAAAAAAATAAAAAATTTGTTTGGTACACATATTTTTTATAAACTGATATGAAAAATAAAAAAATAAAAAACTCAGAACAACTTTAAGGTGTTTTATAATTTTTGTTGTGAAAAATACAAGAAAAGGTAAAAAATACTCACATCATTAATGGTAAAATTATAAATTTTAAATAACTCATCTATCACTCACTAGTTATGATTTTGAGAATAATTATTCAAATAGATTTTTTTATTTTCTTGTTTTCAAAACTTATTTTCGAAAACAGTTTTACAAAATTGTTTTAAGAACAATAAAATAGGAAACACCATCAAACAGACTATCAATTTTTTAAGGTTTAGGGTTTAATATGTTACATCTTACATTTTATGAAGTTTTTCCCATGAAAACTGCTTGATTTTTATGTATAAAAATAGTTTTAGAAAACTTAAACTAATTAAAACTTTAAAACTTCATAAAATTGTTTTTCGCAGCTTTTTAATTCAGAAAACTTGTACTAATAAAAAACTTGAACTAATTGAAACTTTCAAAAATCATAATTAAATTTAGAAAAATTCTTTTTTCAGTGGTTTGAGTCTCTAAAAATCTTGCACATCTTGAATTTTCAGGGAGAAATCAGAAACTGAGAGATGAACACACAGATTCGTACAGTTTATTGAATAAACATTACTGTTTATTTTCGCATCTCTATTTCTATCTGAAAACTGAACCATAAATTTAGAAATTTATTTCTCTTAACATACAGATCTATTTGGTGCATATTAAGCATCTTCGAAAAGCCTTGCATATTTGGTGCATATTTATTTTGTATATTTATTCTACTTCTACTAGTCAAAACATCAATTTGAACTATTAGAGGTCAGAAACAATGTTCATTGGAGCAGTCTTAGCAAAACAAGTATATCTTTTATTATATAGCTCCAAATACAACCAAACCAGTGGCATATTGTTCTTGAGACATAAATCTATCTATCATATAGGCCACTAAATTTTCAAAGACATGTACAAATTTATACAGTAACCAGAATCAGACAATATATAAACAGAGTATAACAGTTTTAATACATTAATCTTCTTCCTCAATCTTCCTCGCTATACTCTTTCCCTTAATATTACTTGACCCTATCAATGGGAAACATGAGATGAGATGAGAGACACCTTAGTAGCAACATAACTCAAACTTATCACATTATCATATTAGCTTAAACTTGGCACAAACATTGCATAATCACAATATTTTCATAACATACTTTTGGGAAAACAATTAAAACAATATGTTGCAGTAGAAATTTCAGTTGTATAACGGCTTAACAAATGGGCATCCCAAGGCTTAGCCCTTAACTTTAAACAGCCAAACCAATCATGAAAATTAGTCAAATATCACAACAACACTTTTAAAATATAAGCACAATGTATAAATGTAAAAACTTCAAGTAAGAGTTACTACTTTAGAGCTTTAATCTCTTAATCTTGGATTCTCTATTTCTTAAATCACTCCTTTGGCTTTATTAGAGCTTTGGAAGATCTCTACTTGCCTTCATTTTCTTCCTCCTTCCTTCTTTTTTCTTTTTCTTCTTTTTCTTCTCTCAATCTCGGCTCCCTCTTCTCTCCCTCTTTTCGGTGTGTGTGTGTAGTAAAAGTAAAGGGAATGGGGGTATTTATAGGAAAGGTTGAGGATTGTGGATCATTAGATTATGTTTTAATCCAATGGCTCACAATTATTCTCACATTTTATATACCAATTACCTATTATACCCCTAGATATTTTTTGACTTGTGAGAGAGTATGAAAGGGTATAAAGGTCCAACTTTTCCCTCCTAAATTTTAGTCACATCAAGAAAAGGGGATAATGTACTTTTTCACTTTTGCAAATAAATTTAGCTTTAATTTGAGTATTTTTTTATCCGAGTTTTCTATTATACTTAGTGTCTTTTCTATTTATTTTATATATGGAACCCATTACCTTTCTTTTTTACTTTTTCATGTAGGGTCCACCTACCTTACTTATTTTTTACCATTCATCTCCTGTATTTACTATTTATGTGGGACTCGCCTTTAGCTAGATTTATACTTTTTCCTCTCAAGGCTGATCTGTCTATTTTATACCTATAAAACACCCACATGTTGTATCTATTTTCATTACAAAATATTGTGATTTGATACTTTTTGGCATGATTTTGTATAACTTGGAATATATTTGTATCACAGGAATTTTTATAAGGATTGTTGAGCTATATAGGGCCAAAAAGAAGGAGAAAAATATTGCACCCGGTCCCTATTAATTCCCTCACCCGTAGACAGGTGAGGAGGTGAGGAAAAGGATTCTCTCGAGAGGACCCAGCACCAGGTGGGCTCGCAACATGGGCAAAGGACACGTAGATCAGGTGCCTGGTGAAGGGAAAATTGATGGGAGCTGGTGCCGACTCGTTAGAGATGCAAATTTAATTTTAACGCGTTTTAGTGATTTATTGGGCTTTTATGGACTTTTGGATTTTTATTATAAAAGGAGACATGGTAGAAACACAAAGGGAGGTTCAGAAACACTCTCGGAGGCTAGAGAACATGGTTCAAACACACCTGAGAGTAAAACTAGGAGTGATTTATAGAGAGCAAGCAAGGATATCTGGGGAGTATTGAAGCAAGATTATATTTTTCTTTATAAACTCTTCCTTTTTGTTATTCTTATCATGATTTGGGATTTTAGTTTTGCTTTGATTTCTATTTTCATGTGTTGCTAAATTTTCTAGTCACGGATAGGGATGTAGCCTGTCCGGGATGAATTGGATTTGTTTTCTCTAAGTTAAGACTCTGTGGATTTGTTCTTCAAATCATATTTAATTTGTTTCTTTATTATATTTATTTCTTTTGTTCGTTCATGTCAATTTAATGCTTGATCACCATAAAGTCTAATTAATGGGTAAACTTGATAGACTAAGAGGTGAAGAGTGAATCTATATTTAGAGAGGTAAACATGAATAACTAATCTAGAGATGGAATTAAAAATTCGTGGTGATATACATTGTAGTTTTCAAGGTCTAATTAGGAATTTTAATTGCACGAGAGCGGATTGAATCTTAATTAAATAAGGACTAATTGATTAAGAGGTAATTAGAACACTTTAAAAACAACGGTCACTATAATTATGCAGAGTCTAACTAAGGAATAGAATCTAGTTATCTCATAAGGTGAATCATGATCCCTTGATGCTTCTAGAATTGAATCAACTCAGGCATCATTTTGTTTCATATTTCTTTCCTTTTTAATTTGAATTCTTAATTTGATTATCACTTACTTTTGGGAATAAAAGTTTGAACTAATAAATTTACTACCTTCTTAAGGTTCGACCTTTAGAATACTTCGGAGACTTTTTATTACTGCGATCGATCCTGTATACTTGCAGGGTCCCAATCAAGTTTTTGGCGCTGTTGCTGGGGAGGTTAACGGATATATATATATATATTCTCTTAATTCTTTTCTATTCCTTGCTGCATGCTGTTAAGATCTAAAAGTCTTAATAGTATTTCTGAACTGATTGCTATTAATCCTGAAATTGAACGTGCTTACGGGGAAAATAGAGCTAGAAAGAGGCACAAGATGTCAAATGAAGTAGTACCTGCTAGGGCTCAAGCTAATCCACTTTGGAAAAATACAGATAAGACTACAATTTATGACAATCCATCATGTATAAAGTTATTTGACAATGCCAAGGATTACGAGTTTAAGAACATACACTTAAACTTGCTACCACAATTTTATGGGCGAATAGGCGAAGACACATTGGGTTTTTTGAAGGATTTCTATGACCGGATTAACCAACTTCCCCTGAATGGTTTGACTCAGGATGAGCTTAAGATGAGATGTTTTAATTTTTGCTTGAAGGATAATGCTCGATGATAGATTTTAAATCTACTTGAAAATTCCTTGACATCATGGAGAGAAATCTATGATGCATTAATTACTAAGTTTATTCCCCTCAAAGAACTATAGATCTAAGGGATAAGATCTATCTTTTTGCATAACTGGAGGGCGAGCCATTCTATGAAGCTTGGGATCAATTTAAAGATTATTTATATAAGTGTCCACACCATGGATTCCATTATATGATGATTACCAAACTATTCTATAATGCTTTGTGCTCTGCCCTCCAGTCTTTCATGGACATTGTTGTAAGGGATGGTAATCTAACTGCCGAAGAGATGATGAATATCTATGATCAAGTGGCAACTCAAACCAAACAAAAGGGAATACGAAGTAGGGGAGTACTTGTCAGAGAAGTTAACTCTCGCTTTGATGTGTCTGCACAGCTAAAAAAGTTAAATCAACACATGGATCTTCTTTTCCAACAACAAAGCAATAATTCTAATCTCCCTAAAGAGTCATGCTCTGCATGTGGCGATTCAAGCCATACTGCTGACACATGTGTGCACATGCTTGAAGATACTGCGGGAGCTAGCTATATAGGATTAAATGCTGACCGTCCACAGATATTGCAAAGAAAGAATGATCCCTTCTCAAACACATACAATTATGGGTGGCAAAATCAGCCAAACTTGTCCTGGAAAAATCCACCAGCACCACCGGGATTCCAAAAATAGACATCCCCTTAGCTACCATCACCTTCTACAGGAAAGGCTCCTCAGATGGAGGAGATGTTTGCTCAAATCATGGCCGATCAAGCATCAACCAACAAGAATTTAGAGCAATTTATGGTTGGTCAAGTAGTCGTTAATAAAAAATTTGATCAATTCATGGCTAGCCAAATTACCACCAATAATGCTACTCAAGCTGCAATCGAAAACATAAAAGTATAGGTGAATCATCTTGCCAATCTAGTGGCTAAGAAAAGTCCAGGTAAATTTCCTAGCAACACAGAGGTGAATCCTAAGGAGACTATTATGGCAATTTCACTCAGGAGTGGAAAAGAGTTGAAAGAAGCAGTAAAGGAAGAGAAAAAGAATTAGGCAAAAATGAGAAAAACAATAAGGCTGAAGATGAAAAATTAAGGAGGAACTCAAAACTCATAATGATACTCAGGAGCACACTACACCCCCTTAAGTTACACTGTACATTCCTCCTGTCCCTTTTCCACAACGTCTTCAAAGGAAAGCACAAGATGACAATTTTCAAAGATTCCTTGATATATTTAAGAAGCTCCGCATTAATATCACTTTTGCTGAGGCACTAGCAAACATGCCTTCATATGTCAAATGCCTCAAGGAGCTGTTGTCAAACAAGAAGAAGTTAGAAGAATGCACTCTGGTACCTTTGACAGAAGAATATAGTGCTATTCTGCAAAGAAAATTACCTCCAAAGCTAAAAGATTCGAGGGGGTTTTTGTTCCTTGTGTTATTGGTTCTCAACTGATTAATAATTGTTTATACGATTTGGGGACTGATATTAATTTGATGCCTTATTCTTTGTGTAGGAAACTTGATGTCACAGATTTAACACCTACGAATATGACTCCACTGCTAGCTGATAGGCTAGTAAGGTATCTAATGGGAATTATGGAAGATGTGATTGTCAAAGTGGGTAAGCTGATTATTCCTGCTGATTTTGTGGTATTGGATACTGAGGATGAGTTAGATGTTTCTATAATTCTAGG
The DNA here is from genome assembly GCA_026686845.1 of Adenanthera pavonina. Taxonomy (NCBI): domain Eukaryota; kingdom Viridiplantae; phylum Streptophyta; class Magnoliopsida; order Fabales; family Fabaceae; genus Adenanthera; species Adenanthera pavonina. The sequence goes on along the minus strand of JAIVEN010000001.1, from coordinate 40,579,170 downwards.
AAGGCCATTTTTATCCATAGTAGGTGCTTTAATTGATGTGCAAAAAGGGAAATTGACATTTAGAGTAGGGGATGAAAAAGTTGAATTTAAATTCGCTAATGCTAACAATCCCACTTTTAAGGAAAATTGTTGTAGTATAAATGTGATGCAGGTTCCTCAAAAGCAAGATTAGAATTTTCTTCTAGATCTTTCGATAATGATAAAGGTCCTTTTCAGAAGACTATTAGAGAGGAAGTTAAAATTAAAAAGAAAGTGGCACCACCTAGTTCCGGCAAGAAAAGAGGCAATTGTGTGATCCAAATAGATTTATTGGCTGGTACCATCTTTTATCTTAAAGAATCTCTCTAAGGGAAGGATGGAATTAAAGTGGAGGAAAAAACTTATTCTTGAATCTGAAGGGCTTAGACTAAAGCCTCTGAAAGATGCCATCTCGTGATCTCCTAATTCATCTAGCTATCGACATTAAATTTAGCACTTATTGGGAGGCAACCCAACATTATTTTTCTTCTTTTTTTTGTTTTTGTTTTCCATTTTTGTTTTCTTGTTCTTGTTACTCCAAACTCTCTCCCTGAAGACTTTTTGCGGGATTGAATTAATTATGATGAAAACAAGTCTGGAACAAACATAACAGACTCCAAAGAGCATCTCAAGTATCACCTACAAATCAGGGGAATCTCAGTTCCTTTATCTTTTATTTTATTCTCGCAACATTGAGGACAATGTTGGATCTAAGTGTGGGGGAAGTTTATTAGTTGCTCTTCATTGATTTGTCCTTAGAATTATGCTGATATGCTGAAATTAGAAACTTGTTTTTGCAAATTTATGTGCTTAATTGCTTTTATTTAGATTTATTTTGCTTATTTTTTTGAGCTAGTAGTTATGTCTATCACCATAGGATACTCAATTGTTGTGCTTAATGAGGTAAGATAGATACTTTACAAGTCAGAAACATGAGTCTTGAGACTATAAAATTGAGCACTGTAACTTAGTATGTGGTAGGTGTGGGCAAGTGATTGAGTTTGTAGGAAGATGAATTATATATTTATTTCTGAACTCGGGTATTTTCAATTATTACGTATGAATTTATTATTTAGTTGGAGAGATGATTTGAGGTTTAAATGAAAAAAAGTAATATATATATATATATATCCACTCAACTAGTTTGAACTGTGCTTAGTAACTAGGGGGCTTAACCAAAAAGTATTGTCTTTCGAGTAAAATGGTGCGGTATAAGTTATGAGTGTGTCAAAGGCATCTTGGTGTAGCGGGTTATGTAGCTTGAGTAATCGGGGGTACGCATCATAAATGCGAGACCTTCACGTCAAAGGAAAGCATAATGGCCCAAGAAAAATAAATAAAACTCCAGATAAAATTGAAGCACAAAGTACAGGGAAATTAAATAAATAAATCCTTATTGATTTCCATTATACATAATTTGAGTTGAGGTTTATACACAATTAATTGAGGTATTTTAAGTTCTTAAATAAGTGTGGTAATTTTTCTTTCTCTTACTTGATTACCTATTTGCATTTGTCACATACTAGGTACACATACGCACTAAAGTCTCATGGACTAATGTAAATAATAAGTGAGTTGCTATTGAGCCTAATTTTTTATTTATTGAGTGTTCCTTTTATTTATATTGATGATGAACTATCACTAGTAAAGAAGAGTGAGTTTGATAGATCTAGAAATTGATTTTGAGAGTAGCACAATTTTAGTCTTACTTGAGGACAAGTAAAGATTCAAGTGTGGGGGGATTTGATGTTTCTATTTTATACCTATAAAACACCCACATTTTATATCTATTTTCATCCCAGAATATTGTGATTTAATACTTTTTGGCATGATTTTGTATAACTTGAAATATATTTGTATCACAAGAATTTTTATGAGGATTGTTGAGCTATACAGAGCCAAAAAGAAGGAGAAAAACATTGCATTACGAAGTGACTTGGTCCCTATTAATTCCCTCACCTGCGGACGGGTGAAGAGGTGAGGAAAAGGATTCTCTTGAGAGGACCCAGTGCCAAGTCAGCCATGAAGGAATCCAGCCGGTGCCGGGTGGACTCGCAACATGGGCAAAGGACGCATAGATCAGGCGCCAGGTTTAGGGAAAATTGAAGGAGCTAGTGCTGGCTCGTTAGAGATGCAAACATAATTTTAACGCATTTTAGTGATTTATTGGGCTTTTATGGACTTCTAGATTTTTCTTATAAAAGAAGACACGGTAGAAATACAAAGGGAGGTTCAGAAACACTCTCAGAGGCTAGAGAACATGGTTCAAACACATCTGGAAGTAACTAGAAGCGATCTATAAAGAGAAAGTAAGGAGATCTAGGGAGTATTGAAACAAGATTATATTTTTCTTTATAAACTCTTCCTTTTTGTTATTCTTATCATGGTTTGGGATTTTAGTTTTGCTTTGATTTCTATTTTCATGTGTTGCTAAATTTTCCAATCAGGGATAGGGATGTAGCCTGACCGAGATGAATTGGATTTGTTTTCTCTAAGTTAAGACTTTGTGGATTTGTTCTTCAAATTATATTTAATTTGTTTCTTTATTATATTTATCTCTTTTATTCATTCATGTCGATTTTATACTTGATCACCATAGAATCTAATTAATGAGGAAACTTGATGAACTGAAAGGTGAAGAGTGAACCTAGATTTAGAGAGATAAACATGAATAACTAATCTAGAGATAGAATCAAAAATTCGTGGTGATATACGTTGTAGTTTTCAAGTCTAATTAGGAATTTTAGTCGCATGAGAGCAAATTGAATTCTAATTAAATAAGAACTAATTGACCGAGAGGTAATAAGGACACTTTAAAAACAACGGTCACTATAATCATACAAAGTCTAACTGAGAAATAGAATCTAGTTATCTCATAAGGTGAATCTTGATCCCTTGATACTTCAAGAACTGAATCAACTCAGGCATCATTTTGTTTCCTATTTCTTTCCTTTTTAATTTGAATTCTTAATTTGATTATCACTTGCTTTTGAGAATAAAAGTTTGAACTAATAAATTTACTATCTCCCTTAAGTTCAACCTCTGGAATACTCCGAAAATTTTTTATTACTGCGATCGATTTTGTATACTTGCAGGATCCCGATCAAGGGTCCACATAATTAGTATCACTTGTATTTTTAGCTTGCACAAGGGTATTAAAATATTATTTTCTCTCTCTTATTGTAAATGACAAATTTGCCCTTTTTAAGCCTCTTTTTATATTTTTAGGATATTTTTGGTCTTACATTAATTTAATTAAATATTTAGGCTTCCTCACTTGTCATAAGTTAATCCAAAACACTTTAATATCATTTATAACATGATCATGTCATAAAATACATACATAAAAATTAGGATGTTACATAATTATTACCTAGTATATCAGGCAACAGAAAGGATTAGTCTTGGAAAAATGATATGCATCTATGTTCAATCAGACCGTTAACTACAAAAATATACTTTTGGTACTTCATAACACACTACAAAAACTACACAGAAAACCAGCCACAAAATTAAACTTTGGTTTATGCTTTAGTCGTTGCCCAATGTATTGTTGTCCAATATACCTAAGGTGTCATACTGAGACTCGTATTTTTCCAATTGAAGCTTTAAAGTTTTCAAATGTGACTCAGTTTTTTTCCCACCAAGTAAGATTAGAATTTTTGTAATTGAAACTCAAAAATTTCTAAGACTCGAATTTTTTTTTTCACCAAGATTTGAATATTTTCATTCAAGACTTGAATTTTTTTCAGCTGCAAGTTGAATTTTTTCCACTGATAGAAACTCAAGTTTTTTAAATTGAAATTTGAAAATTGTCAATTGAAACTCAAATTTTTTCACCAAGGAATGAAGATTAACTTCACAATTTTCATTTATGTTTTCCAAGTAAACAAAAATATGTTTAGTTGAGATTCAAATCTTTCCAACTAAAACTTGAAATTTTCCAACTAATACTTGAATCTTTACACTAAACAAAAAACTGGTTAACTTCTCAATTTCCATCAAAGACTCGAATTATTCAAGTTAGACAATGAAATCTTATTGCTACACTTAATATCATTTGTTTCCTTATTGAATTCAATGATTTTGTGCTAATGTGCTTTATATTACTTGTTCCCCAATTGGATTTAGTGATCTTGTGTTATTTCTTTTCTAAGCTATGATTAAAAGACCAATTTTGTATTTCGTTCTATTCAAAATTGAAACTATGTGCACTAGATTCTCCATCAAATCTAATGATTTTATGTTGTTTCATTTTTGAATTTGGGTTGAGGTTTAATGTAAAAGGATTGCCAAGAATAATTTAAAATTTTATTGTTCTATTACTTGTTCTAATAATTTGATTAATGCTATCCAAGTGGGAGAAATTATTGGATTAACTTAATTAAAAAAAATTGTGGATTAACATTAATAGGTTATTAGCACAATTTTAGACTTTTTCAAGTAATCAGTTTTGTACTAAGCTTATAGTGGAATAGGTCTTGGTTAATTGTTTGCAATTAAGGCTAAATTACACACAAGCCCATCATGAATTTGTTATAGAAAGAAGATTAAATGAGTTACATATTCACATTGACTATATAAGCAAAAAGCTTATAGTTTTAGAACCATTAACAAATGTTGATAGCTAGAAGATTTTCAATTTAATGGTGTTATGGGTTTGTGGGAGCATCACTTATGATTGTTCTCTTTTGTCTTGACAAATGTTAATTTTATAATACTTGTCTTAAGGCATATGTGGATTTTTGCCATTGTAGTTAACTATATCATTTCATTTAATGTCATATTTCACTACACGCAATTTTGTTGATTTTATGACAGAGACATTTTAACCTAGTCTTGGTTTTATGTTACTAATAAATATGTTATTTGTCAATGAGCATCTTTGTTGGATGTTTGGATGGTTCATTAGGATTGCAAAAGGATCATATTTTTATAGTGCATATTCTAATTAATCTAGTTACCCACATTACTCAAGTTATTTTGTGAGGTTATGAATCTTTACCTATATGGTATTAGTATCCCTATCATATATGGTATCTGCATGGCCAATTTCTCAATAACTCATGTTGTTGACTTTTGGTGCCAACTCATAATTAGCATTCACATGATGACCATACTTTTGTGAAATTAAATCTGGATAATACTTTTCTTAAAACCCATGATTCATGCAGTCTAAGTGGGAGATTATTGGATTTTTCAATGTGGACTTAACATAAATCATGCTATTTCATACAATCAAGATTTAATATTGGTTAATTATGAGTTTTTTTAGCCCTAATAAGATATTATATTGGGTTGCATTTATAAGTTTAAGTGGGTGTTATATTTACTAGGCCTTATGTGGGCTGACTAGTGATGGGTAGGTTAGCCCATCAGGGTTGCACAATAAGATTCCTAATTTTTGTCTATATATGCGGTGCTATTACATAATTGAAGTAACTTGCTAAACACATACTAGGCCAAGAGAGCTTACTCTCCTATCATTTCTCCTACTCCTAACTCCTTTCATGACTCGTGTAGCACATCATGTAATATCCATGCTTTCTGCTTCTTATACATGCTCTAGAGTAATCCACTAGAAAGGCTATTGCCTTAAATTTTTTTCTTTTTGTTTGAAGTTTCTTTTCAATGCCATGTGAGAGGATAAATCCTCATATACTGCCTTCATTTTTTTCAACTATCACTTTTAAAAAAAAAATTATTTCTATTTATCTATTATTTTCAAATTCCAAGACAACATTAATTATTCTTTTTTATCTATCCATTTATTGAAGGGTATATTAGAAAATTTAAAAGGATCTCTGATATATTAATTGTAGATCTTAATCTATGTGCTAAAACCTTAAACAATAGAGAAAAAAGAAATGGAGAGAGTATTATTATATGAACCAACAAGATCCAATGGAATAATGGTGAGTACAAGATCCTTAATACATTGAAAAAGGAGAAAATAAGCTGTCTTTGAACCACCATTATTATATTCTATTTCCTAGGTCTTTTTGTTTAAAGTTAACACTTTGCTTTTTTGTTGGAACCTAAAAAAAAACTGCTTTTCCAACCATATAAGCATTGTCTTTGGTCAAGCATAAGCATTGTCCCTCTTCACATATACATGCCCCTTTAGTATGGAAGATCCGAAACTCACCCATCCGTTTCTATCTCCTTCAACCCCGAACCCTATTTCTTTTCCTACCCTTTAACACTACAAAAAAAAAAGAGGAAATAGTTAACGTTTATTTTTTACCTTTATTGGCGTTTCAAAAACGCCAACTATTTCAGCACTGATAAAAGGGGGGACTTAGTTAGCATTTGTAAAACGCCAACTAAAGTGGGCACTTTAGTTGGTGTTTCCACAACAAATGTCAATTAAAGTTCCTCATTTAGTTGGCGTTTGTTGCATAAATGCCAACTAAGGTGTATTTTAGTTACACTAAAAAACATAATATAATTCTATTGAACCTATAGACAAAATATAATAACACTAAAAAACATACATTTTAACAATTCAACTTATAATATACCAGTACCAATTTCTGACAAAAAAGTCTCTTGCTTACATATTTGTTTTCCTTCTCGAAAGATTGAAAAAATTATATCAATCATGATATTTATTTCATGCATATTCTAGTATCAGATTTAGCTTTCTTGGCAGAAATTGGAATTTTTGCTACTTCCTATATATCCCCACCAATTTCATCCCTACATTCCCACACACAACTTTCAAAACCCAAAACAAAAATACACTTAATGAATTTAAATATTTGGAGTAATTGTTAATTAACTCGATTAATGAAATGACTCACACACAAGCAAATGAGTTATCAAAAATAACTTCTAAAGTTATATAGCAAAATATCCAAAATAGTATTTTCTCTACCTCACTTTCTATATATCAGAATTGTAAAGAATTTTACTCAAGCCACATGCCAATAATCTAAGAAAACGTAGTTAGCATGAGCTTTTTAAAATCTTGAAAAAGAGAGAAAATGCACACATTTATTCTAGAAAACAGAGGTACACATGGGACTAGGTTTAGCTATAGAATCTAGCCAAATCCCTAGTAATCAACATAAAATCGCTAATCTAAAAAAAGGATAAAATATAATCCTAAATCTTAATAAAACAAAATATTCTGAGATAAGATAAAAATATATGATAAGAAGAAATAACATCATAAAAATATAAAAAGGGCCTAAAATAGGATTGGCTTCACCAACAACAAAAAACATTTTGATGAAAATGGCAATTTGGTAGTTGGTAATGCCATTATAGTCACTAACATTTTGACTAGCTTTAGGAATTTTTTTTCTGATTAATTGACAATTTAAATTTGAAGTGATATAATATGAAGAAAACTCAATTTTATGCATTTCAAGCACAATTAGCTAATGTTGACAAATAAAATTAGAGCTATTCAAGCTATCAAAAAAACTTAGACCCATTCAATCAGTTGCTTTAAGTTGAGTAAAATTATCAGATCAAGCTATTCCAAAGGAAATTATGCTACCATTCTGTAATTCAAAAGTTTAGGATGATATAGTAAATGACTTACTTGGTAGTCACCTGCACCAACAAAAGCAAAAATGCAATCACGAACAGATATGATGGCCTTATCACAAGGAACAAAAGAACCAACTTGTGCCATCAAAATATATATTCACACCCACCTACATATAAATAACACCTAATGTTAACTAATGCCTTGGGCCTCAGGCAGCAAAGATGTAAGCATTTGAACTCTGAATTGTATTGGAGGACTAAGGAACCAAAGATACAGAGACATGGTAGAAATCCACAGATGATGGTCAAATTTAATATCAGTGCAAGTGATCAATAGGAAAGCCATTAATTTCTCAACTAAAGTGGCATGGGAGATAAGCTCCTGGTAAGTTCTTGGACTGCGAGAGTGAAAAAATTGTAGTATGAATCTCTTGCAAGCAAACTTCAAGCAAGTAAAACTTTCTTGGAAGACAAGTATTTTTCTAAAGAAAATAGATACTTAGCTGTTGGGTGGAGACTAGAACTAGCATAAATATAAAACTACACCATGAAAATAAAGTAATAGGTGGTGCACATACCTTCTATGCATAGTCTACCATTGTCATCAATATAATTCTTGGATGCACTGCACCAGGTCCATTAAAAAGCCTTGCAACTTTTTCATGGTGCAGCTGCAATATACATTTAAAGAAAGTGTAATGATGAGTTGAAACGATGGATAGCAAAATGCTTAGAAAAGTAAACTAGATATCTTTTAGCTATTAATACCTCATAATTTGTACAAGCAGGGTACTTGACAGAAAAGTGAAGGACATAAGAAAATCCACTTAGAAAGTAGAAAAGAACTTGCAGACTATTGCACAAAAAAACTTGGACATCTATAATATGAATACATGGACCATCTATTTCTTGGAAGTGTAAGAAATAAGAATGTAGGAAAAAGCAAAGTTGAGTAGTTGCATGTGATCAAGAACTTACAAGTAGATGGAAATATATGGACCTAATGTGTCCTTCATAAAATTTGAAGTCCTGCAAGAGCTTCCCAACAATTAGATCCCACACCTATGAAATGGTAAGGTAGATTCATGGGTTCATTGATAGGCTTATTGGCAAAAAGCAAAAGAAATTGCAAGCAATACAACAATGAATTTACATAGAATTACCTTTATGGTGCTATCAAATCCACCAAAAACTAACCATTAGCCATTCAGAGTAAATTTGATAGTACTAACACCTTGGCTATGACCCTTGTATGTATGAATGCATCCTTTTTCCATATATCCTAAATCCTAAGGTTAGTATCCATGGAGCCAGATGCAAAAAACTCACCAAATGGATGAAACTCAACAGCTATGCAATTGGATCTATGTCCAGTACGAGTACAAACCACTATACTTCAAGGACATAAGCAGATCAATTAGAAGCTTATTATTAAATTTTGAAACAAAGGGATCCTATGGCAGGTTCCAATTTAAAAAACTGAGACCTCAAAGTGATAACAGTACTCCTTAATTCCCCTATAAGGTGATGTGTGCAAAGTAGATTGACTGTCTTGTATTTCATTAAGTTAAAACAGTTAAAACAAATAAAGGTCTAAGTTTATGTTGAGCTTCCCTATTGTAAATTCTTATGCTCCCAAAATGGCACTACTATACAACATATTGCCAACTTCAGCCCATAGTCACCAACTTACTCTTTGCTTCTTCCAGATCCCAAAGCTTTATTCCTCCATTTAATGCTCCAGCAAGAACTAACACTTCCACTGAATCAAAAGCCACAGATTCAACTGGACTAGTATGACCATAAAGGCTCTACAAATATTTTCATTTAGACATTATTAGGTTGGAGTCATATAATATGAATACATAGAGCATGTAAATCATAGAAAACTCCATAATTATATCATTTAAATAGTGATTTCTTTCATAGGCAACATTGTATCACTAAGTAGAAAATAATATAGAACAAGCGCTTATAGGAAAGACAAAATGGAAGATGGCAACTAGGGGTTGAATCAAGTAAAGAGGATGGATTAAACCAAAAACAAAAAGATTATCAAAGTAAGCCTATATGTTTGGGGGAAAAAGGCCAAACATAAATATACAAAGCGAAATATAAAACCATAAGTAAAACCTTGTGATCTAGGGAAGTTAAAAATAAATTCACCCATTAGCACATCTAATAAATGTATGATTGCATTCCAATAGCATCTTAGAAGGACGTTCAAAGAATACAAAAGTAGTTTAATAATTAATTCAAATAGTTGTATTTGAATGGTTTAAGCAAGAGTTGAGAGGGATTCATTCACCTTCGACTTGGTCTCCACGAGATGGAGTCTTCCAAGAGACTTCTTTTCCAAGATGTCTTTTGTGAGGACTTTGTTTCCCATTTTTTGAGGATACATAGCAAATCAAGAACCACAAAAATTATAGGCAAATAGATCCATATCCAAATAGAAACATATGCGAGACTTGATGATATATAGGCAAATAAATCCAGAGCCAAATAAAAAAAACCCAGAAAATGTAAATAAATCCAAATAAGTGACAATCTAAAGTATGGAATTGAGAAATCACATATCCAAAGAAGTATAAACAAAAGGATAAGCAGAAAATGAAGAAAATGAATGAAACGAACCTTGTAACCATTCTTGGGGATGGTGCCGACTTGCTAAGCAAAGGTCTTTGAAGCTTCAGCATGGGCTTTGGACTCGAAATGATGCCTCTCATCTGACGTGGCTTCACATCAAACCAGAGAGAGAAAACAGTGAGAGAAAGAGAGACAAGAAGTAAAGAGTTCCATAAACGAACACGTTCATTTACCAAAGCGAGAGAAATGTCTGAGAGGGAAGGATTTGTGAGGAGTGAGAAGGACGAGAGCACTATGTTCAATAGTGAGCTCACTAGGGCACAGAAGAGGAAGGAGGTCGGAGAAGATGAAGTATAGGTAGATTGTGTTTGAACGTGATAAGTACGGCAACAAAATATATTTCTAGAGGGAGAAAAAAATATTGGCGTATAATTGTAAAATGCCAACTCTTTTTACCTTTTTGTCTGGCGTTTAATGAAAAAACGCCATCTTTTGCCTACCTTTTTGTTGGCGTTTGTATACATAAATGGCAACGTTTTTATTTTATTAGCGTTTATCTCATAAATGCCAACTTTTACTTATGCTTTTTTATTGCGTTTTTTAAAATAAACGCTAATTATTTCTTTTTGTCAGACTTTTATTAGCATTTTTAAAAATAAACGCTAACTATTAGGTGCTAATAAAAGTCAAATTTGGCATAGTGTAAACTCACCCATCTTGTTTAAAGTTCACTCATTGCTTCCCCCTCTTTAATTTTTTGTCTACCCTTGGTGTCATTTGAACAACAAAAGAGGTAAAGAGATTAATTTAAATGGTATGGGAGGTGACAAAAGAGATTGAACACACATGTTACCTTCTTGCATACTCAAGTTTTGTGCTTGAAGCTCTATGTGCTCATGCTCTCTTTGTCACCCACTCTCTCTATATATCCCTTATTGCTTTTCTTTTATGATGGGAGCCCACAATACAATTTCTCTATACTCCCTAGAAGCAATATAAGCATTGCAGAAAGGGATAGGTGGTTTTTGCCCCACAACTCTTCAATGTCACCTTTTTGTAGACATGATTCAATTGCTTACAACATGTTTCATCTCCTAGGAGATAGGAGATAGCAAAGGGAGAAGAGACCCTTGTTGGTTACAATTCCTCAATCATGACTACGATGCAAATGCAATGCTAATCGATAGAGAAAGCATAATTCAAATGGTCAACAAATGCATGCACTTGATCCTTCCTAAATGACATTCTCTTATCTCCAATCTAATATAGGTCTCTTTGAATCTTTGCAATGATAGTAATGGAAGGAATTGCTCAGGAAAGTCTATTGATAAACCACTAGAAGCTTATTTGAACCAATTTAGATATGTTGGAGACAAGTTTGAGAATGATACCTCTCATGGTGAGATAACTTGCCCAGTTTGTGGTTGTAAGATTCATGGGGATAATTATAAGGTCAATTCTCATATTGATATATGTTTATCTCAAAGAATCAAGTGAAAACTCTTCCAACACACCCTCCTTCAGTTGAACTTAAAAAGAAAGATTGTGAAAGAATAGTTTTTAAATGGTTGATTTTTAATTTTTAATAATATTATTTATTTAACTTTTATTTATGTATTTGAAATTTGTGATGATATATAATACAAAATGAAATTATATTTTATTTGTTTATTTATTATTAAATACAATTATAGAATTAAATATTTTTTTGATATAAAATGAAAGGTTTGAATTGATATAAAATGTTTCAATTTTGTTTTGAAAGATTTTTTTTTAAATTCAAAGGTAAAAATTTGTTCTTCATGAAAAATGTACTTTTTTTGGGGACAAAAAGATGTGCATACAGTCCATTTACTATAATGTTTTTGTTTATCAATAATTTCAAATTAATATTAATATTTAGTTTAAATGGTTTTAATTCAAAATGTGAGTATGAATCTTCGTGTATTACAGAGTTTTAAATTTGATAGGTAAATATTTTATGAGTATTAATATATATATATATATATATTAATATTTTAGAAGCATGTTGATATTAACTTAAACATTGTTAAGTAAAAAAACACAATATTTGAAGATATTTGAAGAGAGAAAACACTGATAAAATTAGTAAAAGTGGTATGAAGTATAACTTGATACTATATAATAAACAAAAAAAAAAGAGATAAAAGGTATTAGCTGACCATAGTATCTGTTCAATATTTTTTTCTCCTTAAGCATTCAATGCTATAGTTTGAAGTTGCTATTAATGCATTTTTCTTTTTCAAATTTTGTACTAATTGATCGAAGGCTTAAGGAGAGAGAGAATGAGATTGTTGATTGGGAAAATTGGGTATTAGTGACAACCAAACCCAATAATTGGATTTTGCTGCCTTAAGGGAATTTAATGACATCAAAGGACTAAGCTCCATTTCTACAAAAAATAATATATAGAAAATTCACAAAATTGCCCTTAATTAAATAATAAAAAGATTCTGGACAACAAAGAAGAATACTAGCAACAATGAGATTCGGATATGTAGATTTAAACAATGACCTTCCATCCAAATGTCACATTACAAGTAGCAGGATTTTAAATTTTCATTATATCTTGAAGGCTTCTATAAAGATCTTCAAAATAGTGCTTCTGTACCATTGAACACTCATCCTATGTAATTACTAAAGGATGAACTAATCATTCATTGTCACATCCTAAGAGTTTCCAATCCAAAATATAGGCTAGCAAGTTAAAACACAGCATAAACCGACAAGAACAGAGGAGGCCACAAACAAAAAAAATGAATTAGGGCATTTGTACTCAGCAATGTTGCGGTTGGTAAGTATGGCGCCACGGCTAGCTATTGTTGTCATTGTAACATCCCCATTTTTATGTATGTATCTCATAACCAGATAATGTTATAAATGATATGAAATTGTTCTGCATTAATTTATAATAGTTTGAAAAGTTTAGATATTTAATTAAATGGGTTTAAGCCCCAAAATATCCTAAAAATATCAAAAAATGGTTTAAAAGGTCAAAACGATCATTTTGCCAAGGGGTATGGGCAAAATGGTTATTTTACAATAGAAGAAAAAGAAAATAATATTATAATACTTCAATGCAAGTTAAAAGTATAAGTGATATTGGTTATATAGGACCGAAGGAGAAAAAATACAAATCAGGAAAAAGTAGTCTAACAACAACAATCCTCAAGATGACTAGCACACACCCATAAGGGACACATCCTATCATGTTAAAATCCAATTATAGCCAGCACACACTCTATGAGGTATACATGCTATACTGGATCTCTCTCTTGTATATGTTAGCCAGCACACACCCGTGAGGTACACATGCTACCGCACATGTACACGCCTTGGTAGCATATACCCATGAGATATACAATCCAAGGTGATCTAATAACAACCAACCACAATCACAATAATTCAAGCATCAATATCAATATACTTATGCAATACAAAATGGTAAGTATTAATAAAGCAAAAGTTTTGGAATAAATAACCCCGATTACCTCAGAAGCATGAAGATAGATAACAACACATTGACTAAGAGCCACCCATTGGAGTAGAGTACTCATGCCCAAGAGCTACAGTATTCAAGAAAATGATTATTTTATGCTTTGGCTACAAGAGTACATAATCAATCATCTAGAGTCCAAAGCCATAAATTCTATTTACCTTACTATTTTAACACAATTTTACAACTTAACATGCTTCAAAGAATTATCTGAATGTTCACATAACTTCCACATACTTAAAACATATCAAAGAAGTCACATCAAACTATAGCTCCAAGCAAGTCCGTCATGAGGAAATTCACAACCAAACTTCACTAAACTTTGCATATTTTATCATCAGTCATCCCAAAGGCTAAATATGAAGTTTCATAGTTCAACTACAATAATTTTTATCTCTAGAGAATTTTACATATTACCAATATGTTTTTGAGTTGCATTTTTTAGCAAGTTATTTATATAGCAAATCAAATCCAAATTTCACAAAACTTTGCATACATTCTCTTCATGTTCCAATAAAAATTTTACATATTCGAGTAAACTTTTTACACAGCAAATCAATTCCAAATCTTTCTAAACTTAACCAATACATTTTCTAGCATCATATGAAGCTTCTAAGATCAAACTTCTAGCTAAATCACTTGAGATTGATAGATTACAAATCTCAAGTATACACTAAAATTAGAAAATTTTGAGTTAGATATCAGAGATCAAACTTACTCCAGCCTACACAAAACTTAGAGTACCCATTCTTAAGAATCCAAGGAAGCTTCCCTTAACAATTTTATAGCCATATTTCATAACATAAACCTTTTTCTCAAATTATCCACTTAGGGTTCATAGTTAAATTCTAAGTTTCAACCAATAACTTGTGAAATCATTCAACATAATGGTACTCATAGCAAGAGTACATAAGCATCAAAACACTATTTCTAAGTTTTTTAAACAATTTTCAAAATAGTATTAAAGCTAAAAAACAAAAATCAACCATTCCCCAACTATGAATAGTGGTGAAAACATGCAAGAAAGCAAGGAGAAGATGAAAGAAGTGAATACCTTAAGGATTTTGTGAAGCAAACATAAGAAAATCACCCTAAACCACCTCAAACCTCCAAAATTGGCCAAACCCTTGAAGAAGAATGGCTAAAGCTCAGAGAAAACCAGAAAGAAATGAGTTAGGCATCATTTATATTCATAACTCACAAAGGGACTTATTTGCAAAATAACTGTCTAGTTTGGGGCGAAAGTATAATGTTTATATGACCTCTTTGCGTGACTTTTTTAATTCTCCCCCAAATTACAATTTATTCAAATATCATTTATTTTTGTATTGCTTTATTTTTTTTATTTTAAATTTGTATTTTTCTTCCTTTTGGGACTACAAATAATGATTAATTAACTTTAAAATTACATTTTAAATATGTGGGTTGCTACATTTTTCCTAAACATAAATTTCCATTCAATTATAAAAAAAAAACTCATTTGATCAGGCCCCAAAATTATTTTTTAAAATTATGGGTATTATAAAGCTAAATAAAATTTCAAGTCCGGAAGATTTGTCTACTTTATTCTTAGGGGTGTTCAAAGATTTAATTTGGTTTAATTTTTGACAAAAATCAAATCAAACCAAACTGATCAGTTCAAGAAAAATGTGGACCTAGTCGATTTGACTTATCAATCTGTTTAGCTTGGTTTGAATTGGTTTAGATCAAGTTAAATGTGATTTTTTAAAAAACATATTGTAAGAAAATTAAATTTATACTATTTTTTAAAATAAAATTATTCTTCATGCAACCATCAAATCTTTATGAAAAATTATTGATTGAAGAAAAAAATAAAATTATTCCCAAAAAAATAAATTACTTAATTAAAATGTCAAAAATATTGAATTAACTTATGACCTCTAAGATTCACTGTTTTAACATACAAATAATAACAAATTAATCATGCCAATATGTTCACTTCAAAATAAAATCTAAATTCCTACTAACAAAATCATCCAAAATATGTACATTCCTCTTGTGTATATTGTATATTGCCATGCTTCAATTAACTTTTAGTATTTGACAACAAATTATATACATAAATCTCATACAAATTACACTATGAAGTATTTATCATTATCATATTAAAGTTATCATGTCCTATTGGATATACAATAATATTTGTGATATGCATAGAATCACAAATTTATACATACAATTAATCAAATAAAAATTACAAAAGTACTGATTCTTTTAAGTGAAAAATATTGATTTGAAATTTTCAAGAAAAATAATTTAAACTTATATATTATAAATTTTACATTAATTAATATATGGTAGATTAAAAGAGAGCTAACGAATTTGGATTTGGACCTAAATTAAAATACGCTGATGTGGGCTATACATTAAAGATACTGGCACTGTTCATCCAAAATCGAACCAAAATTATTGGTTTTGATAAATTGAAAATCAAACCAAATCAAACCTTATTCATAGTCGGTTTTGTTTGGTTTCTTTCGATTATGTTCGGTTTGCTTTAGTTTGATTCATTTTGTTCAATTTTGAACATTCCTTACTTATTGGGATTTATTCTAGTTATACAGTCTTGTCTTGTTATCACAGGTATATTCTAAAGGAACTTAATCAAAATCTTGTTAGCCTTAATTATTCCAATAGTTCATTCTCCCTTCTCCTTTATAAGGACTTGATATTGTTACCAATGTTTTCCATACTAGGCTTTTGAAATGGGCAACAACTTCTTGTATGCCTTCCTATGTGAGGAGGGTCTACTTTAAAGGACCCACTTTTACCTTATTTATTTGTTTTCTGTTGGCCATTCTTGACCTTGCAATTTTCATATTTCATGCATGTTAATGACTATGTTTTCCATAAAAACTTTTTGGATGCTTATCACTCATGCAATTCAATCAATGTTTTCTCATATGATCATGTTGGACAATAAATTAATCCACAAAATCTAACTTGATTTTTGTCTCAACATTATGAAATTTAAGGTTGTTGAAAACGGCCGGTAAGGCAGAGATCTTTCCAATCCTTAGGCTCCGTTTGGTTCGAGAGATTTTTTTTTTACTCATGTCCCTTCATCTCCTTCTTGTCTAAGGATGGGAGGAAAAGTTCTCCCTTCCCTTATTTGGTTTGAGAAAAAAATAAAATAGAAAATTTTTCCTCCCTTCCAAAATCCCCCGAACCAAACAGAAGAATTATATAAATAAGATTTTAGTTAAATGCCCAAATTATATGCGTAGGTCCCCTTGAGCAATAATTTGTTGCCAATATACTTCTATTTGGCAAAAGATTATGGGGAGGAAATAACTTCATGTTAATTATATCTATCCAAGTTTTTTTGTACTAACATCCTATACTTTCAAATTTTTTACATATATTATTATGATATGAAATATCATAATAATTAAAATTCCCAACTAATGATTAAAAAATATTAATTAATACAAAAGACATCTTCTAAAATTATTTTTTAAACAAAAAAAACTCATATATATTAGGAAAAAAAACTCATGCACACCCACATAGATATATATATATCATATCTTGATATCTTTTTTTATAATTCTGAAAAATATCACAAAGGGCAAATATTAAAATTATGCGTCATAATAAGAGAATTTCCCATCCTATTTCTATTTTTCCACCAAACAATGATTCGGTCATGAACTTGAAGCATGTATAGGAGTTGCCAATCCTTTGTTGCATGTCATTTAGAATTATCCCATTCTTCATCTCATGGTTCTTTGTCATCATAATATTCCAGTTACCCATACATTAGAAGATGCAAAGCCCTCCAAAGCTTAAGTGCTGATGTAACCTTGCTACGAAATTGATGAGAGATTCCTTGAACTTCAACAGTAGAGTTGTAGACCTATTATAACTCAATTGTCCTTCTATCCTTCTTTAGATCCATCGAAGCCTTGAAAAATAGCCATGTGAGAGAAATCATCGTTAAAGCCCCTTCTTTTTTGTATCAAGCAATACCAGACAATTATCCACCTAAAATTGTTGAGACATGAAAACTCTTGATTGCTTCTTCTAGGACATCCTCTTTGTTCTCTATCTTGTTCCTTTTATTGCATTCCTTACGAGTTGACCATGCCAAGCTATTATGTTGTATCAAATTTCTTATTTTAAATATCAAAGCTATTAGATTCACTTAATCATTGGGATGAATTGCGTGGTTCCTAGCATCCCATATCTTATAGAGAGTGATCATGATGCATTTGGTAGTTTCCATCTTGACTTCATCTTTGGAGATTAAGATTGGCAAATCATTTGCAGAAGGTGATGTGATGTGAACCTAAAAGGCTCAATTAACACATTATATGATCCAACTCAAATGTTGGACTTTGATTTGGGAAAGAGGATCATTCAGCATATTACATACTGACTTATCAAAAAAATTGATCTCTCTTTTGCAGCATCTCCTCTGGAGTTCTTAAAATTCCTATATTCTATTGGGTTTTAGAGTTTTGATCAATCTTCCCTTTGGGTTTATACTTCCACTTTGTAGATAGCTCAACTTTATGGGTTCCTAAGGTATTGATCCTAGAGGATCCACATAAGTTGCTATGAAAGAAAATGTTGAATTTAGACACCTTATCCATGTCATCAAATACATCCTCATCCACATGTCAATCAACATCCTAGTCATCAACAAGTCCTCTTGTCTAACAAGTCAAGTATGCCCTTCCTCACTATATTCCATATTCAGTCATCATCATCTCCTCTCCACATTAGATTTGCATCCTTCCTTGACCCTCAAATCTGCAAATCCATCCTCCCTTCAATCTGTCCAAGATTCAGCATCCTTCATCATCAAAAATCTAGTCGCTCTACTCCTCTTGTCTGATTCATCCTTCTCCTTAATTTGGTAATCCTATTCCAAATTTCTCCTCTTTTTTAATCATAAACCCAAGTCTTCCCTTCATTCTTTTTCTCTTTCAATTCGTGACTCTCCTGTCCAAAACTTTAGCATCATCATTCAAATTCAATCATAATCACGTCCTCCTTATTATCACCACACAATAATTACTAATTGCTTGTTGAATTTTCTCCTTGAACTTCCTCATTAATTGCATGCTGGAAAATTTTTCTAGAATTTCCAGATTTCTGGAAAAATATTGATTTGTTTGAAACTTTAATCTTTTAATCTTGGCTGACAAGAACAGAAAAGGACAAATAAAAGAAAAGAAAATAAAATAAAGAAAGAAAGGCCAAAAAGAAACAAGAAAAGAAAGCAAAAAGATTAAAAAAGAAAGCCAAGAACTTTACAAGATTCAATCTTTATTGATCTTTATTTCAATCTTCGTGTGATTCTAACATTCTTTGGTGAGATTTGCTCTATTCTTGCTATCTTATCTTTCTCTTGTCTAATCTTGGTCATCAAGTAAAGGATTTGCCTAAATTTGGTTTCTAGTTTTGTCTCTTAAACTCTAGCATCTTGATAGTGCCACTAACAAATTGTTCTTGACAAGTTATAGTGATTCAATTAAGAATACTACAAGAAACAAGTGTGAGTAGTAAAAGGCAAGAGAAAGTGAACTCATTATTGGAAAAAGCCAAGAAAGAGTGTAAACATGAGTGATTATGACACAAGATCTGAGTGAAACATGTAAGAAAAGGGAATGAGTTTCCTTACTTTCACATTCTCTTTGTTTTATCTCTTTTTATAGATTTTCAAAGATGTCTGACAATGAAAACTTGAATCTCGAAGAGAGAAGCAATCTTCCAAGCATGACAGAGATGTAGGAAGAAAGAAATTAAAGATCTCATACTTTCATGGAGATGATGAACCATATCTCTACTTGGAATAAGAAAGAAGAATGGATCAAGTGTTTGAAAGCCGCAACTACTTTGAGATTAAGAAAGTCACATATGCTACTCCTAAGTTTACAGAAAAGGTTGATATTTGGTGGATATGGATGGAAAGAAAACCTGCTAAGAATGGGGAACCTCCCATTACAACATGGAATGAGATGAAAGCAATCATGAGGCAAAGATACATGCCATCTTATGAGGATCTTCAATGTTGCAAAGGAATGCAAGCTTCCAATTCGTGTAAGCCCTATTTGGAGCAAATATATCAACTGGAGGAGAAAGTTGATGCAACATTAACAATGAGGGTTGAAACATCAACTACACTTGAAGGTATTCCTAATTTTCAAAACACTTGTGGTGATGATATCTCTTGTGTTAAATTAATTGATGTAGGATATGTTGCACCTGAGAATCCGAATTAGTCTAATGTTATTGGTCATGATAGTTTGACACCTTTAGAGGAGGCAAGTGTTTTAAAAGATTTGGTGGATAATTTAGTTGACAGTGGTGTACTTGTTTCTAGTTGTGCTTCTAATGTGCAAGTCAAGAACAATGATATGTCATAATTGGAAAATAATGCTTGTGATGAAGTTGAGCATATGGATATGGTAGTTGGGCATTGGTGGCTATTTGATGGGCCTGCTAACAAGTGTTCCCTTGTATTGGACGAAGCCCATAAATCATTACAATCTATTCAATTATGTGAGACTTGAGAGAAAATAAAAAGTAAGATTGAGTGGAAAAATAACAGTGGTAAAGTTAAGAGTGAGAGAAAAAAAAGAAAGTAAGTCAAAAAAAAAGAGAGTGCAGAAAAATAGAAGAAGACAAAAGTAAATGAGTGAGAAGAAATTTGAAAGAAGAGTGAAAAAGAGAAAAAACAAAAAGAGAGAAAAGTGAAAAGTGAAAACTAATGATCATATTTATTTTTTTTCTAGTTGTGTTATTTCTCTTTTGTAGGAATACAAAGATCTTCTTCATAATTCAATCTTTCATGCTTACCATCTACCATTACTAAGATGGTTGAAAAAAGGAAAATTTTTATCTAGGAGATTGTCTATGGTTGCAAAAGTATCTTGAAGAGTCGAGGATGACTCTTTTTAAGAGGGGAAAAATGATGTAAACCTTGAGAGCTTAATTAACATATTATATGATTCAACTCATATATTGGATTTTAATTTAGGAAAGAAGACCATTCAACATATTAGAAGTTTTTTTTTTAGCATATTTCATCACACTAAAAAGGCCCAAAGTGATAATATATACTTGGAGTCAAACAATTGAGTCCAAATACAAGCTAGAATGGGCCATGCAATTTTATTTTGGTGAGTTAAATGGTGGCAGAAATGGTTCCCACCATTCTAGAGAGTGGAGCAATCTTTTGTTACCTCTCCTCCCCAGAGAATTATTTACCAAGATTCAAACCTCAACATTTGGGTCATACAAGATTAATGATGTCCTCATATATCCCAAAGAAAATCATAATGTTTTTGAAGCCCAAATAAAAAGATAAGCCCAAGTCCCACTTAGATTAATTTAAGATTATAATTTTTTTCCAATTTGTTTCGATTTAATTTGATTAATTTAAATTATATTAAAATATTTTGTGGCTTCCAACTTATATTTCATTAGGCTAAATCTTAGATTTAAATTAGTTTAATTTAAATTTTATTAGATAAACTTTATCTTTAAAGAATGTATAATAATATTAAGATTTGGATATTATTTTTTCAGTATTTTCATTTTTATTTTTAGCCATTTAAATAATTAGTTATCTTTTTAAGATTTCCTATATTTATTAGGATTATTTAAGTTATAAGTATTTATGGTTGTTTTAGGATTTCTTTTAGCCTATTTAAAGAATTCTTATGTATACGCTAGAGTAGATCAATCAATTTAAAATATTTTCTACTTATGAATTCTTCACTAATTTTTCATGTTCTTCTTAAAATACAGCAAACTTATCAAGAAAGTGATTATATGCTCTTGTGTAGAGTTCTCTGAGGCAAGTTCTCATTGTATTCTAATTCAATCAATGTTCTCTATATTTTCTAGGTTCGCAAAACAGGTTCCTCATGGGTCCACATTATGATGTCATCCTAAAATGTCTAAGGAAGTAATAGCCTCTCTCTCTCTCTCTCTCTCTCTCTCTCTCTCTCTCTCTCTCTCTCTCTCTCTCTCTCTCTCTCTCTCTCTCTCTCTCTCTCTCTGTGTTAGTAATGCCACCTTTAATGTTCGAATGAGCTCAATATAAGTTAGTAGAATAGAGTAGTTATTAGAATAGATAAGTTCCATATTCAACTAAACTTTGAACACCATAATTGAATGGAGGAATAGATAACTAGAAACAAACTTAGAGCAATCCATTCGATCATTCAAAGAAAGGAATAGCCGAATAGGATGATGCAAGGTATTTGGCTAATTTTAGACACACTCGAATATGGAAGAATGGAGGTATTAAGTAGGCTCAGATTGTTCAAGTGGAGGAACATAATTCAACTAAGCTCAGATATGGTCCATACAAATGTATAGAAAAGGACTTAGTCGAATATTGCATCTATCCTGAGAGCTATGTTATCTGGAACAAGGCTTATTTGGCTGGGCTAGATAGGTCACATTCAAATGAGAATTAAACCCGAGAGTAGGATATTTGAGATAGGGTTCCATATTCGAAGAGGCTGAGAATGAGTCAATCAAATAGGTTGGCTATTCGATTGGGATAAGCTAGATCCATTTGAAAGTAGTAGTTGACAAAAGGACAGTGACCAAGTTAACTAGTTTAGTCGAATGGGTGAAGAAGGAAACATTTGAATGGAGTAATCCTCCATTCAACTAAAATTTTAAGTACACAGACATGACTTGAGCTCAGGAGTTTAATTTTGGACATTAAATGTTCTTGGTTTTTAACGTTCAATTCCAAAATTGATTGAGAAAAGATACTTTAAGTTGAAAGCTCTTAACCACTTACAAAAATGAAAATTCTAACCTATAAACTTCTTCAAATTTGTTGTTTCCTCCAATTGTCAATAATTGATTGAGTTCCATTTTTAGTCCTGTAAGACAATCTTCTCTAATTTTGTTATCATCAAAACATAGGGTTCTAACATTAAGCTTATGCCTAGCCTTTTTGATGAACAAGTCAAGCTAAACTAGGCATAAATCAGGCGAGGCCACAAGCCACTCGAAAGGCCCCTGACCTATTTCTACCCATATTTGTGATTATGTTAGCGTTAAATATGTTAAAGCATAACCCATTACATTGAAAACGCATATCGCAGTCTTTTAGAAAACTGTCCGTAGCTAATATTATGTTTGACACTAATGAATATGTATGAGTCATGATTTGGTAGTGATTAAGTTGCAGTGCCACATGGTAAGTTGCCAAATCCCTAAACTACACATAAGGCCATGTGCAGAAGGTGGATGAGGCATTCCTATGCTATTTCTCAAACTATCGTCATTTGGTCGAGAGATAGAAGGTGAAAAGGATTGAAGTATTCTCTAAATTGTGGCTTGCAAGAGTCATAGGAGGAAGAATAAAAATCCATGGACCATCCCCTAAACTACGGTCCTACGGAACTATAGAAGGTGCGGTGGAATTCAAAAGTGTTCACTAAATTGTAGCCATCTAAGGGCTATAGAAGGTGGGTACTAGGGTTAATAAATCCATGGATGGAGGTAGTGCATGGATTTGCATCATGTTACCAATATTATAATTCCATGCATAATTACATTAATTATATACTTGCTGGATGAGAAATGTATCTCTAGTTATTGGGATTTTCATCTCACATCTGTGGCTTGACATTTTAAAGGATTTAGTATGGATAAGGGGAAAGCTCTGGAGAAGTAGTTCTCCATAATTAATACACTTCTGATTATACTTGATATATATTAGAAAAGGATATTGAGATCAAGAATAAACAATTACAAGTTTACTCTCTCTCTCTCTCTCGCTACTAAATATAAATGAGGGGAACATATTTTGCAAGATAATTTTTTGGTAATATAATATAAGACAATTATATTGCAAAAGTAATACAAAAAAAAAAGTAGGATATAAGAATTGATAATACAATAATTTTTTTTTCTTAGCTTGCGTGTTTTTATTGAAGAGTCTTTATGAAGGAGTAAAATTATTCTTGAAATTGCTAAAACTGTCACTGATTCTTTTCAAAATGGCAACTTAATCTTTCTAATTAGAAGAATGCATTGGATTCATAATTTTAAGGAGCATGAACTCAACTTTTAGAGAAACTAATAATAATTTTAGGATCACAAGTTATAACTTTGATCATTTACATAATTTTTAATTTTTTAAGTCTTTTTTTTTTCTGTGGGGAAGTCTTTATTATTTATCATCAGTACCTCAGGCGAATTTTTCAATGTCCAGTTTCTTCTAAAAAACTTCTTCATTTATGGTGAGTATTTGTGGGGTTCACATTCTCTCTGCTCCACGAGGAGTTTATGTGTGCTCATGTGGAGGGCATGGTATCAATATTCAATGAGTATTCTTTGGATCCTTGTAGCGTGATATGTCTGTATATATATTGGAATATATTCTCCAGTTCATCAAAGATAAAAATAAAGTATGTTGCATCGTTTTTCTTTTTCACTTTGAACCAAAAAGAAAAACGAACCTTCCTCGAACTATAAACATGTGCTTTTGTCTCTCCTCTCATGTCTTATTTGTCCACCACAAAAGCAAAAAAATTTGATCCAAAGTAAAAGGGCACAACTTTCATACCAGAACCTTTTTTTGGTATTAAGTTTGTATGATTTTTTGGCTTATATTAAATCAACAAAGTGCAGTAGGAGAATTAACGTAAAAAATCATATTATACATTAACTGTTACATTAGTTTATAGATTAAATAAAAAAAAAAGATTTTACTGACTTGTGAAACTTCATATCAATTAGATCGAAGCAACGGTGGTTAAAGATGATGAAAAAAGTGATACTAACAATAGTGGTGCAGGTACTAATAATGGCAATAGTATGGATGATGATTGAATACGCAAAAATAATGGTAAATTCTTATATGCTTTTAAAATATAGCATTTGTTTTGTTTAACTAAAATAAATCTAGAGGCCCATAGATATATTGGAATGAATTTCTGGAATTCACCTGATATGATTGAAATTTTAGAGTTAGAATCTTATACAATAATAGATTATATTTGCTCATATTTTATAATATTACCAAGGACTTCACTCTGAAACCTCATCGTCTTCATATATAAGCCATCACAAGAACATGAAGCATTTCATTATAAACACATCTTTCAAATGTTTCATTTAATAAAAAGCTCATGGTACCAGAAAAAGAAACATAATTAAAAAAAGCTAAAAAACAGATAAAGCAAAATCAAGGTGGCAAAGGGATGTGTTTGGTTTGATATTTTTTAAGGAGATGCCTCCTCTTATTTGGTTGAAAAAGTTGAAGGGAATTGGGGAAAATTAAATCCCCTCCTCTACCCTTTTATAAATTTTCCCTAAATTGAGGATTTTTTAAGAGGAGAGAATATTTATTATTCAATCCCCTCCAATCCCTTTCTAAATCAAAGAAAATTTCATTAAAATCTCTCTAATCCCCTCCACTCCAATCTCACCAAATAAAAAAATTTTAAAATCACTCCAATTACTTCCTCTTCAATACCTTCCATTAAAAATCCCTCTAATTCCCTAAATTAAACAAAACAGACCTAAAGTCCATCTAATCTCCTTCCCTCCAATTTCCTGAACCAAATAGACCTTTAGACAGTTAAGGCAACCCCCTTAAGCCCGAATATATAGACACACACACACATATATATATGTTTATATTAATGAAGATATAGAAAAAATAATAAATTATTTTTAAAAAAATTCTTTTTACTAAAAAAATCTTTTCAGTAATATTCATCATTTATCTATCTCAAATAGTCATACTAACATTAATACAAATTTTGTTTTTCAATTCCTACATTTGTATTAATCTTACGAAATGAAAAAAAAAATACATTTGTATTAATCATGAAAAGTTTTAAAGTTTTAATAAACATTCTGATATTCATATTTCAAAATTAGAAAGGTATTAGGAGAAATGTTAAAAATACTTAATTATAAAATTCTTGATAATTAATTTCAATACTCATAAAGTTAAAATTGACACGGCCCTTAGCAAAATCATCCAGAAGTATACTAGAAAATGAGGTCGTGTCATTTCCTAAATCAATAAATCTACATCAAAACCTTAATCATTAAAAGAGAGTATGGTCCATCCATAAGAAGGAAAAATAACCGAATGTCCAAATATATATTCAACCTTCCAACTCCAATTTTTGGAGGCTTGCAACATTTGCTGAGAATTATATATATATCCTCTGCGTCTCTGGCCATAAATTGTGCATAACAGAACCTCTAGTTTCCACTCTACCCCGAGTAGAAAGTATAACTAATATAAAATAGTCACATTAGTCAATAATCAAATTCCTTATTGACCAGAAGATGATAACCAAATTCTTGAGAATAACATGAGCCCGAGTCCAAGGTAAACGGCTGATCAAAGAATCACAAATCTTGAATCATCATTATTACATAAAAAATTTATTATTGTGATTATTCATGATTATTCTCATTGTTGCAGCTATACTAAACTTTCAAAAATGGCGGGAAAAAAAGGCAGAGTTACAAAAATTGCACAAGCCCATTGCTTGAATAAAATTGGAAGTTCCTGCAGTGAAAACTAAAGTTGAGAAGGTTTCCAGATTCACTGAGCCACTTCTAGACTAAGATAATATCTTCGCCAGAACAATCTTAATAGTATGATTAAGGCAAATGAGGTCCTAATATGCTCAACTCCTATTTATTTATATTCAGGTAATTTTCATTTGATAAGGTCTCTAATATGTCGTAGTGACCATACCCATGAAATAGCACATTGATGGGACTCTCCTTCTCCTTCCTATACTCTTCACCATAGTTTGCTATGTTTACCAAATCACCAGAGTTTTTGTCCCTCATGAAGACCGATATTGGTGTCCTGCGAAGTTACATGAAGTTTGTCAGAAGAAAGAAATGGAGAATGAAATAAAATGATATAAGGTACTAGAGCTTAAAATCAACGGGAATGTTTATATCTTATCCCTGGCTTGGTATTAAGACAATGTTATTCTCACAATTTAAACTCTAGATTTTGAGCTCACAGGCCTGCTGGCATGTAGAATATCTGTCTAAGACTAGTCCAAATTTTAATTAATTTTCAAGGAAGAATTATTGGGAGAAGGTTCTAAAAGCAATTGGGGTTTCAATTGAAAGGCTTGAGCTTTGATTACCCAATTGAAATTCAATAAATTAAAAGTATTTCAAGGTGTCATAGAGCAGCAATACAAGTACTTTACAAAACTTGCCCAATATAAATACAAAATATCATATCTTACTTATTGGAAGGAATAATGCCAACTGTTATATCATGTTAAATAAGTGATTAACAGCAACATCTAATGCCTGTAACCAAATTTAAAAGAACATCAACAAAAAAACTTAATTCAGAATGTCACAAACATAATCTAAAATACTCTCACTTCAAAACGTGAGAAGCCATCAGCAATTCTGGTTCTCCACCCCATACATAAGGTTGCTGAATTCTCTTCACATAAGCATCAAAATCCCCTTCAATAAACCTACACACACATCAGAGTCAATTAATCACAAATTCTCAATATGAACCAATGAAATATGTGACATACTACAATTCTTACCATTCTGTTTCCTCACGTCTTTTCAGAAGCTCATCTACAACCTAGCACAATAACATGAGGTTACAAATAGAACAGTGTTAAGGGAAGATTGTGATGCAAATAGGACTGCCTTTTTGTTCTGGGTCTCGAGCATAGTATAATCTTACCTTAGCTCTTAGTTCATCAGCCAGTTCTCTCTGGCGATTCTCATCAGGTGCTTCTTCCCCATTTCTTAAGCAAGATCCATGAGCTATCGCTCTGAATAGGCATCGACCATCAGCAGGCACCCCTGCAGATTATAGTCAAAAGCTAAATCCACCAACCGATTTAAAAAATCAAGCTCTGGCGAAAAATAACGCTTTTGGCAAAATTAGACCGCTGTGTTTATGGAGTTATGCTCATAGAACTACATGAGTAGCTGTGTGCAATTGCGACAAGCAATACGTTTAACAGCAGCAGATGCGCTAAACAGACAATTGCCAGCCATTTTTAGCCGGGATAACAAAACGCATCATAATCTGACCCAGCAATATCAAACATCCATCAGAAACTTGATTACAGAACAATTAATTCATCTTTTAATCAAATATTTTAAGAAATGCAAATTCCTTTATAAAGAAAAAATAACTAAAGAGTAATAATTAGAAACCATAAAGAACCAACAAATACAGAATTCTATCAGTAGTGGTTCTACATTAGTTTTATTGCCAAGAAATTTTTATTTCTATTCATAGAAACACGAAAATAAGTTTTCTTTTTCGGAAATCACCTGTCAGGTTAATTGACAGGAAATTTTTATTTCTATTCATATAAATATGAAAATAAGCTTACTTTTTGGGAAATCACATGAAAGTAAATATATTTGAAGTTTGTTAAAATAAACAAGATAGGAATAACCTGTGACTCTGTAATCGGAAGATATTTCATTTGCTTTGTCGCAGTCCGCACCCTTGAATTCAAGGCCGATATTCTCTTCAGATACCGGAGGTTCCGAATTCGCGTCAAGCAAAACAGGCGGCAAGAGACAGGAGCAAACTCCGAAGAGAAGCCAGGCTGAGTCAGGATGATGAAGCCACCTGGCAGGGCGGGCGTCCCAGGCGGCATTCCAAGACCCTTCCCCCTTCAACTCCTGATGAAGCATCACATGTCGACGGAGATCGCTCCGAAAACCTGCTGTTCCACCGGACGGCAATATGACGTGCCAAATGTAAGCAGCGGCGCCACCATCATCGAGCTTGCAGGAGCTGGAGTGATGGCGCCGGCGAGAACCAGCGGCGCCGAAATGAAAGGAAGGGGGAGAGAGAGCGTGGTGATGATTATGGTAGTGAGCAGCGGAGCCGTGAAGGAAGGGGGAGAGAGAGTTGAGGATCCAAGGCTTTGGGCGTGCGCTACAGAGTAGTCCAAGCATGAGAGAAGTGGTGAAGGCTAACATGCGCCGTCAGCCTTATCCTATGGCGCTTCGCGTTGTTATAGGCCTGCACTTCTTGGTTGGTGAGGTCTTGTGACGGCGAACCATACTTGCTGGAGAAAAAAAGCAGGGAGGGATGACGATGGAGATGATGAAAAATCAAAATTAATTAGAGGGAGAAACAGAGATGTGGTCATGCTGGAGCTACCGCACCAATAATAAAAAAAAATTATATATATATATATATATATATATATATATACGTGGACACACTCACAGGGTTTTGCTCCTTTGGTTTGCATCTAAAGCAAATATGGTTTGGTGAGGGTGATCTAATTTGCTTTAACAACTTTTTCTATTTAATTTTTGTTAAAAAAACTAATAATTTATTAGTGTTTGGAATTTCTTTCTTTCAGCATATCAATTTTTTTTGTTTGTTTTTAACCACTAAGTACCTAATCTGTTTATATTTTTATAAACTAAATCATAATTTCTAATTATATTTTTTTATCCAAATAAGTTTATAATAAATTTATTTACTTTTATTTAAATTTTATTTTTATAAATTGTAATTATTTTAAAAAATATTTTATAAAAAGATAATCTAAACAATAACTAATAACTCATTCAATACTTTTAGAACTCCATCTCTTAATTGACATATTAATATTATTTGAAAGTATAAAGTTTCTTAAATTTAGTGATTCATTTTATGAAGGAAAAAGTATTATTTTGGTCTCTTAAATTTACATTGAAATTTACTGTGTGTATTATTTTAGCTCTTTAATTTTATTAAATGTTTTTATCCTTTAACTTTTAAAACAAAATAAAAAATTTCCTTCCTCATGACACCGTCAGTTGACTTAACCAAAAATGGTTATGTGTAACTTTTAAAAAATCTAACTCACCATTATCATTGTTTATTTATTTATTTTATCTTACTTTAAAAGTGTTTTTAAAATCTTAAAATTATTTATTAAAATCTTTAAAAAAAAATGGATTTACTATATACATAAAAATATGTGCCATCAACATAAAAATTATTATTTGAATGGCTGGCAAATTGCACTCTTACTCTAATATAAGAGTTAGTTAATGATTAATGTTTGCATTCTAAACTACAATTTGTTTAATATATACATTGATGTTTATTTTTTTAGTAGCTTTTTTAGTGTGATATAGAAAATTTTTTTTAGAGTTTACAATTAATTTTCATTTAATTGGCTAACAAAATTAATATATAAATTGCTTAAATTTATTTGAATATTTTTTGCTAAATTTTATCTTAAAAAATTACAAATCTAATACTTTTGTTGAGTTAGTTAACTGTGTTAAAAAGTTAAAGAAAGAAAGTCTTTTACTATTAGAGAATAAAAAAATACTTAATAAAATTAAAGAATCAAATTGAAACTCAATGTATAATTAAAGGATTAAGGGTATATTTTTACTTTTTAATGAAAGTCCAATAATAACAAGACTAGATGTGAGCTCATGTCTTATACGAATTCTGATCAATAAGCCACACTGATCATAACTTATAAATAACATGATTTCATATAAATTTTCATATTTTTTATTTACTAAATTTAAATTATATATTGATGATTTTATTTCTCTAGAATAATAACAATTTAATATAAATATCTTAACGTATCATCCTTCGATAAATTTATTTTTGCCACAAGGAAATGTGTTAATATATTTAAAAGGAAAACGAATAAAATAAAAGATGGAAATTCAATAATCTATTTATCAATTTTAAAAATTCAAGCATTATTTGCAAAAAAATTTTGGTTCAAAAACCTTCAATATTTTAATAAAATTTTAATAATGTATAAAATAATTATAAGTTGTTCAAATATATATAGAACATACAATTTCTTTATTTTATAATTTATAAATCAGAATTAAAATTTTTCAAACAGTGTTGAATGATTCGAGGTCCTCCAGCTCATTTCCACCTCTCTTCCTGCGGTAGGTTTGATTTTTTATTTTTTCCTTCCTCGTTATTCGGTATACTGAATTAGGGTATCAGATACCATTACTTCCAAGTCCAAACATCCTCTGGTCAAAAAAAAAAAAAAGTCCAAACATCCAAAATATTTAAAAATAAAATTAATGTGCACTTAATAATATTTCCATATTATTATTATCTCTTCGGCGAATAGTAGCTTTTTTCCTAGTAAATATTTACTTTTCTGGAGGTCTTACTATTTTTTCTTTGGTTATATAAATTTATAATATTTAAAATATTAAATTAAAAGCCGCATTGTTTAACCCAAAAAAAACTGCATTGTGTCTCGGAAAGGCCAAATTTTTCCAGAAATTTTATTTTATAAAGGTAAAAATTACACTTTTAGTTCCTTAATTTTATTTTCAAGAGATAAAATAAATTTAAAATATAATTTTGGATAAAACTTATTATAGAATTAAATCAAATTGACACGAAGTTCATGAATGAAAATATATTCTTAGATAATTTTAAAAATTAAAAGATTGAATTCAAAATACAGTATACTAACCATATAAGCAGCATAAAATGATAAAGTCATAAACATCTCCATTCTCCAATATTTTCATTCTCTAATGATCATCTTGTGATGTCTAGTTAATTTTGGCACAAAAAAAAAGTCTAGTAAATTAATTTTTTAACAGAATCTTATGTCTACGTAAATATTTAAAAAATAATAATTTTAAGAAATTTTACAAAAAAATGACACATTTGTCAATAAATAAACATCGACAAAAATAAATATTAAAATTAATTGATAATTATTCATATGCAATTTTTCATTGTTTTGTTATTTAAAAAAACAAAGATCTTGGAAGGGGAAAAAATAGATAAGATAAAACTCAAACCCCTTTTTTTAAGTCATCTTAATTACAAAACTATCGTGTGTAAAGAAAAAATGTCTTATTATAAAAAATAAAATTTATTTTAATAATTTTTATATCTCAAAAATGTCTTTAATTATTGATTAAAAAAATATTCTTAGTGCATACAACAAAATGCTTTGCAAAGTTTAAATATATATTTAAATAAAAAAGAAAAAAATGTAGGTAGTGAGGAAGGTAGATATAATTTCGCAATAATAAAAAGAAAAAAAAAGTAGGAAATTAAAATTTAAAGGGTTCCGTGGAATCTGTGAAAGTGTAACATGGGTATTGGGATATGCCAAAAAAGATTCGACAAGGATCCATTGGTACAATTGGTAGGTACAATGAGTCAGAGAGTGTGGTGAGAAAAACAAAATATTTCAGTTGAGAACCCCCAAGATGATGACGAAGACCATTCACACCACTAAAGACGAAATAAATTATATTAATTATTTTTTGCCAGAAATTATATTAATTATTAATTACAAAATATAATTTGTTAAATTTTATATTTTATGTTAATTTTATACATTGAAAGATCATAGTATTATACCACTAATTAGGTGGATTTTGTGTGTATTATATAGTACTTAAAAAATGAGTTGTATTATTCATGATTTTTAAAAAATATGATTTATTATGTATTATATATATTAATATTGATATTAATTGATTTTAAAAAAATTTCCAAAAGGGAGCCTTCTTATTTGGTACTGTTTGACACAAATTTGTAGAGACCAATCCCAAATAAATTATAAAACGCATTTAAAATTTATACAAGCATATCAAAGTAATTAATATGATATATATTAAAATTAAAAAATAAAATGTGGAGGATGTTAGAAGTAAGAGCAAATAGTCTAAAAAGTTTGAATGAGGAGAGAGTGGAGAATGACACAAAGTGACATTGCATCACCTTACTTGGAGCTAAAAATAAAAATTAGCAACTAGCAATTGTTTGATGCAATTGACAGAGAGATTATACTAATTTAACTAAAAATCTTGAATTTGAGTTTTAATAATGTAGTTGTGCAAAAATTTGGTTGTAGAACTTGCTACTCTTTAGATTATGCATAACTCAATCTGGATTAGTTTAGATCTCGATAAAAATAATTTAAAGGGTAGAGCAACAAGGCAATATGAGGAAGGCATACAATCATCAATCAATCATCAAAACACACAAACACTCAAAGAACGCTTTACTCATTCAGTTTTCCTATTTTTCTCTAATTTTTCCTATTTTTCAGCTATATTTTCCTTGTTTAGTGCTTTCAATATTATTATTCTGTTTTCAAAAGTTCATACATGTTTTACTAGCTTCATTCACTTAAAAAGTTGTAACCCACAGATTGCTTTCTGGTTCATATTCTTGTATACATATTTGGGAAAATCATCAATATATAATATAAAATTTTATGGAAGTTGCACTATTTACAAATGGTCTTTATGAATAGTGATAGCTTGGTTTATTTTAGGATTTCATGCAGTGACTAATTAATTGAAATTGAAATGACTAATTTGGTTTATTTCTTAGGTTTTGTGTATTTAATCTATCATGTTATTTTAATTTCATTTTTTCAAAATTTAAATTGAGATTTCAAATGTTTATTAATTCCACTATTATCATTTAAAATTATCTTGATATATGATTTTTTTCTAAGTTGCTTACTAGTCCTGTACAACTCACAGAATATTTTTTAGTTATGGTAAAAACCCAAGGACTCATGTCTAATTTGAAGTCAGGTTTATTTACGTAAATTGACAGTTCAATCCTCTTGGATGTCCACAGCCTGCAATAAAATATATCAGAAACAGCTACAAGTTGAATTTTCTATAAAAGTAATTGCACTTTATATAATAGGAAAATAGAAAAAGAAATTATTCATTTAAAAGTAAAAATGGTATAGCACCTATACTTATATTTTTTTCATATTATTTTTAAGCCTATGTATATTTATTATATATTATATTAAAATTCATATCTTTAAAAATATATATACTATAAATACGATATGTAAATGTCAATTAAAATATATTATGAATTATTTTTTGTATTAATTCAAATATATAAGATGTAAAATATATCTTAGGAACAAATTTGACTATATATTTTAAATAATTAGTGTTTAACAACTTTAGTTAATTTAATTAATTTTAAATAATTAAAAAATATTTACTATTTATAACAGTATTTTATTCTCTCTAGCATTATATATATAAGTATAATATCATAATTAAAATATATATCTCATAAATATTGCTTAAAAATAAATATAATTATATATTTTATAAATTTGTAAATACAAAAGGAGTATAATATTTTATCCCTTGGAAAACCATAGTTTTGGAAGGAGCTCCTATTCCTATTAACATAAGCTCCTCTATTACAAGTGGATTCCAAAGCATTTTCTTCTATGTTAAAAAAAAAAAGTCGAATTGGAAGACATTGACTTCATGAAAATGTAGTATCTTGTTAATTTTTCCATGATAAAGCATTTTGGTGTGTGTATACTTTACATGTAGTATTTGGCTCAATTTGCCATAAAAAAATATATTTTTTTATAATATGAGTTATTAGCACAACTTATATAGTCTGTCCCATAAAAAAAATCATGTTTAAGTTGAAAATAATTAAATAAAAAAGTTTCAAATTTTTTAGTTGGTTTTAAGGATTAAAAAATGTAAATTATGTGAAGAAGTTACAATTTAAGATTACAAGTAATGTTTTAAAAACTAAACCAAATATTAAATTAGTCAAGACATGAATTGAAGGTTCATTCTATAAATTGTGACCAAATCATGATTGAATCGATGTAATAAAAGTAATATAAAAAGAAAAAAGTTATCCAAAATATCATGTTATTTTTTATTAAAAATGATACTATTTTATTTTAAATATTAAAAAAAGTTAAACAAAGTTTTAAAAAAATAATTTTATCAGTTCTTACTAGTTTTTATGAGCTTTAGCCGATTTTCACTAGTATTTTACTGATTTGGTCGGTTCTTGATTGATTTTATTTTTGGCCAGTTCCTTAAAGTTTAGGACCAATTCTTGCACTGGTTTACTAATTTTGATTATTTTTTACCAGTTTAATCCAATTATGACAATAGTGGTCGTAATTTTTTGTTAATTTATATGGTTTTGATGATTCAAAATAATAATGAGCTTGGAAATTAAATATCAAGAAAGCACAAGTGATATAAAAATCAAAGTTAGAGAGTCATATAATTTGAAAAGTTTTTATGTACACTTGTTATGAATCCCTTTGTAAAAGAAGGTAAGCTTTGTATATTACTTTTTTTGTTTATCCTGATATTAAATGAGACATTTATCTTAGTTATTGATATTTAACTTATGTTTTCAAAATGTTTTTTATAAAAATTTTCATCTCATGCAAATAACCCCTTGAGAATATGGAGATAAACTCTCAACTCTATCTTGTTTTCAAGTGTTTTCTCTTGGTTTTCATGAAATGGTTTGAGGTTATCCGCATAATTACGGTGTGCACCATATCCTTACTTCTGTTTAACTCTTTCTCCTGATAAGGTGCTCACCTTATTCGCATAAGAGGCTTAACAATAAGGATCTCTTATTTTGTGCTACCTGTTATTCGCATAATCAAGGAAAATTATCCGCATAACGTCTGTTATAAGGCACTTGAACTTCCTTCTGTTGAACTTGTTATTCGCATAACCTATGAAAGTTATCTAGATAACCTGTATTTTTCAAAAACTTAGTTTGTGTTAGTTGAACGTTATCCGAATAATAAATAACATTTTAAGAGATTATTCTGATAATCCTCAAAGATATCTAAGTTTGTGAGACGTCATTCGAACAACCAAGAAGGTTTTTGTGAAAATGTTTTTAAGCTAAAACTTAGTCATTCTGAAATGAACATTATTCGTATAACCTAAGTAGGTTACCTGCAAAACATATATCCAAAGTTAAAACTAAGAGTCAATGGTCACATATTATTCGCATAACTTAAGGAGATTATCCACATAACCTCTATCAGCCACATTTAATATGGTAAGTGAATAGCTGCTTTTTTAGAGTAATAGTTGATTCTTGTTTCTAACGATAGTTTGACTCTCAAACTATAAATAGATCTCATTTAAACCAGTTGAGAGACTGGTAAGCTCATTAATACATAAACTTTACAGAATTCATTTCTAATTCATTAAAGTCTACCTACTTTTTGTTTAGTTCACTCTCGTTTTTAAACTTTCATATTTACTTTTTTAAGAGAGTTTCACACTTTAATTTGTATACTTCTACATATTTGTAAGAAGCACTTAATGTAAGAAAACACTAAAAGAGCTATTCTTACTCTTGTGTGAGAAAAGTTAGAAAGTTTTTTTTAAGCTCAAAGTTTGAGCTGAAGTTGTATTGTGATTTTTGTGAAAACCCATTTAAATCCTATAAGATGTAGTGAAAAATCTCAAATAGTAATTTTGGAACTAGACATAGGTCAAGTGAAGGATCGAACTAAAATAAATCAACTAAGCATTTTCTCTTTTTTTCTCTCTTTCGTTTGTCTATGATATACTTTGTTTTTTTTTTAACTTACTTCACAAATATTAAATCTCTTTTTTTTTTGGCAGAAAATATCGTATCACCCAATTCATCCCCTTTAGTGTTAGCATTACTTACAATTTTCTTTTTCTAAGCTTTCATAATAATTGTAAAAATTTAATATCAGTTAGTAGAACTGGTGTTAATTTAGAAGAACACTTATATGTTTTTCCTTAAATATTTTTGTATTATTCTCCAATTAAAATTTTACATGTAGATTTTTTATTTTTTTTTTAGTTCAGTAAGTGAATATTTTTAGTATATGGTTTATGGCTAAATCATGATGTGTTAACAAAAAATCCACATATTAATTTTTAATTAAAAAATAACATGAAAGGCACATCATTAAAATAAAAACATCTAAGTTTTTTCTCATAAGGTACTTCACTATAACATTCTCGTAAGTTATGATATATAGGTACGATGTAAGTATCTAAAAAGTATAACATAATATTTTTTAGATAAATAGATAAAAGATAAAAGAAATCTATTTAAATTTTAGATGAAAATAACATAATAATTTTAACAAGTTTCCCGGGCATGGTTGGCTTAGTTGAAAATGACCGGTTTCATGTCTTGCAAGAGTTTACGTGAAAGTATTTTTTTAACAACACAAAATGAGAAAATTCATCGAAAAAATTTGAATAGGGAGTAATTAATAAACATTTATCGAATCCAGGATAGTATATTTAAAGAATCAAGTTATCTATTAACTGTGTCAAGACCTTGTTGGTTGTTATATTTTAACATAAACTACCCATTAATTATCTAGTATGATTGAGTCATATTATCAAATTTAAATTTGATTAGTTCTCTAAATATTATTTTTTTATTCATAAGGTTGTTGTATTAACTTCTAATTATTTAATATTTATTATATATATACAGGTAGATAACATGTATGGACATATTTAGAATGATTGTAATGCTTCGAATATGGTTTACTATAATTTTGTTCTTTAAAAGCTCCATTTCAGAGTTAGGATAAGAGCTAATTATATTATTTCTTTTTTAATTAAAAATATAAATTTAAAAGATTCTTTTAATTGTAACTAATTATATCTATTTTATTTAAATTATATGTAATTTTTTATATAATTCATTTATGCATTATAATATTTTCTAGAAAATCTTCATAAAAACCTTTGAAATTCAAATGTCCTTGGACCTATTATTAGATTTTTTTTTAGTTTAGAATTATATTTTTTAGATCTATTTCAATTAATTATAATATTTATTTATATACTTTAATTTTTTTCATAACTAACTATATATGTTTTGTTTAAATTATATCTAATTTATAGAATTTATTTGTTGTTTTAGCTTCTTTCAAAAAAATCTATATAAAAATCTTTGGAATTCAAATGGTTTAAGACATATTATTATATTTTATAATTTAAGACTATGCTTTGTAGATATATTTTGATTAATTATAATATTTATTTATGTGTTTTTTATCATCATTTATTTATGTATTTTAATTTTTTTTCTTAATCAAGTGTATATATTTTATTTGAATTATATACAATTTTTAATATATTTTATTTGTGTGTTTTAATATTTTCCAGAAAAATCTTTTTAAAAGTAATAAAACATAACTAATTATATTTATTTCATTTAAAGTGAGAAAAATTGTATAGCTTTTTATGATATTTGACAATTTTTTCTACATATAATTCTTTACTTTGTTTGAAATTATTACTTTTAAATTTTTCTCTTTTACTCCGCATTTCAAACTAAAGTCACATTTTCTTTTGTATTTCTGATTGCAAATCCATATAGATTTTTTTTTGTATCTCATCACAAAATAATTTTTCTTTTTCTTTATCAAAACTTTATGTTTATTTAATTTTCTTCATCTCTCCCTATTGTTCATTCTTTTCTTAAAAAATGCATATAGATAAATGCATATAGTTTCTAAGAAATTTCTATTCATATAGATAAATGCATATAGTTACATAATTTGATTTCAATTTAACTCTTAATTTTTTTAGCAACTTTTTCTATATATTGTTAGGTTTGGTTGGTCACTCAAGAGAAGATGAATTGGGTGACGCAAGATTTTCACCCTTTTTTAGTATAATTCAATTTCACCAAGAGATGCAGTAAAACAGGAATGAACTAAAAGTGATGAAGGATATAGATAAAATAATAAATTGAAGGATCAAAGACAAGAATTTATTCTGATTCAACCCAATCCACTTGACCTATATTCAGTTCTCAAGTTACCATTTGAAAGTTTTACTATATCTCACATGTTTGATTTAGGCACTTGTGAAGTCTCAATACATCCCACAAATTTCAATAAGTACTTGTGAAATCACTCTTTCTACACCCTTACAAGATATGTATTTCCTTTAGTGTTATTCCCCCACTAAGATTTTACCCAGAAAATAGTAGAAAAGAATGAATACAAAATTTGAAACTCTCTTTTAGAGTAGATATATTAAAAACTCACTCTATTGAGGTGGATTTAACTAAGAATGCTGACACAAAAAAATTTTATGAATTGAAGCAGTATTTTAGCACAAATTCTCTTAATTTTATTACCCATAAATTCAAATGAGATTCAATTTATAGATTTGTGTATTAATTAAATGTTAAACACAAAATCTATTTATTAGACACAAGTTCTAACTGTTACTCTACAAAAAGAGTTATTCAACAACTGCATTAAATGCGTCTGACATATCAAAATTTGATTTTTGAGGCTCAATAAGCAAATTTTGCAGAGTTAGTATAGTTTTGTGTTTAATGTTGAATTTTAGAAATTTATCTGTTTCAAACTAAAATTTAGATTTCGAGTTTTCAAAGTTATTACATGTTAATTTATGTAAATTTTCATATTGGAAGTGTGTCTATTTAGTTTTCACAGTGTACTTTGAAATTCAAATTGCAGAAGCTGAAATTTGTCTGTCAATGCACATTTAACATGATACAAAAGTTCTTTTTTCGAAATTCAATTGTTAAACTGTAAAGTTCGTCTGTCAAAGCCATCCTCTAACGAGACTCACAAGTTCTTATTTTGAAATTCACACATTGAAGTCCAAAATTTGTATGTTAGAGAAGGTGATTCTTAACACTCTTTAAATTTCACCAACATTCAAATTTGAACTAATTTTCGTATAAATTTTGTACACTTTCACTAACAACACTTAACTCAAAATTCAAATTTTAGAACTGAAATTTGTCCGTCAGAAATAACACTTCTGTAACTTTGAATTTTACTAAGCAAAATTCAAATTTTGCACAAAATAAACATGAGTCAAAAGCAAAATTCATCTGTTAGCTAATATTGCTTAATTCTAACACTTGCTAACATCAAATTTACTCAATTTAACTTGTTTAAAACATATGGTAATAAGATTAAATAAATTTCAAAGGTTAAAACTACCTCAAAAGCAAAGTTAAAACAAAATATACCTAATAACTAAGTTTTCAAACGTTGAGCTCTACTTTCACTTGGTCATTCTCTTCTTGATATGCTCCTTTTTTATCTTCAATTCTTAGAGCATTCTATCTCTTCTTCTTCTTTGAGCGAGACATGATATTGATTTCCATTTTATTATTCTAATACTCATTCTTCCTACTTGGATCATCCTATATTTAATATATTACACTTACAAACTAAGTAATTAGTCCAATTTATATATTTAACTTGTATTATACAATATAAGAGCATAATTGATATATTGGTACATAGTATGATATATGTATTATAAATTCAATTAAGTATATGCTAATGCATATTTTACTTCTTTAAGTAATATTATATATATTAGAAATATATAATGCATTTGTTCTTTATTACTCTACATTTGTCATAATCAAAACTTATATTATATTAAATCTAATATATGTGTCTTTCATATTTATGATTGTAAGTATATTTCGCTTTCCTCAAGCTTTAGAATTTAAGTTTCTACTCATTTTTAGGACTTGTTTGGTATATAAAAAGTAAAACACGGGAAATAGAATTGGAAAAGGATTCTTAGGTTAAGCATATTTGGTGTGACAACTTTTGGATTCTCAAGGAATCCAAATATGGCAAATTTGCCAAAATCCAATTCCATTAAGAGCTCGATAAAATTGGTTCAGTTTCATGTAATTTTTATTTATATACATATTTTCTTTCACCCACCATCAAACGTACTTGAGATTACCAATGAGGGTGACAACCACCATAAAGGATTTTCTACAATAGGTTACCAGCGACAGACTTTGTGGACAGGGTCGATGACGGTGTGAGTGGTGATAACCTGCACCACATGCCGCCATAAATCTTCTTTCATAACCAATTATATTTATTTTTTCATAACAAATTATATCTATTTTGTTTAAATTATATATATTTTTTTATATAATTGATTTATGCGTTTTAATATTTTCCAGAAAATCTCCATAAAAACCTTCTAAATTCAAATGTGCTAAAATTTATTATTAGATTTTTTAGTTTAGAATTATATTTTGTATATCTATTTTAATTAATTATAATATTTACTTATGCGTTTTAATTTTTTCCATAATTAATTATATATGTC
This sequence comes from Adenanthera pavonina, assembly GCA_026686845.1. Taxonomy (NCBI): domain Eukaryota; kingdom Viridiplantae; phylum Streptophyta; class Magnoliopsida; order Fabales; family Fabaceae; genus Adenanthera; species Adenanthera pavonina. The sequence goes on along the minus strand of JAIVEN010000001.1, from coordinate 40,538,591 downwards.
TCGTTTAACTTATATTTGATTTTTAATATAAATTATTTGTGTGTTTTAATATTTTTCAAAAAAATATCTTTAAAAACTCTAAAACATAATTAATTATATTTATTTTTTTAAAATTAAAAAAATTGTATAAATTTTTTTGACATCTAAGAATTTTTTTCAATGTATAATTCTTTATACTCAGTTCAAAATTATTGCTTTTGGACTTTTCTCTTCCTCCAGATTTCAAACTAAAACTGCCTTCTCTTTTGATTCTAGACATGTTTATTTTTTTATCTTGTCGATCACTAAGAAAATTTTTCTTTTCTATTTTCAAAACCCAAGCATAACAATTTCATGTTTCGAATTTTTTACTTTGAAGTTGAGATCTATTATTTTATTTCATATTTTAAAATTAAAAATACCAAATTTAGTAAGATTTTTTTAATCATAATCAATGTTTATCCTTTTTAAATCTTACATGTTTTAATTTTTTACTAAAAAAACCTCCTTAAATGATAGTTTTTAGTAAGATAGTATTTGATTTTATAATTCAAAATTAAAATACTAAATCTTCTAAGATTCTTTTACTTATAACTAATTATCTATATTTTTTTTATCTTTTTTGATTATTTATATATTTATATGCTTCAATTTTTTCCAAAAAAATCTCCTTAAAAATTCTTCTAAATCAACATCTTATTATTTAATTTTATAATTTAAAATTATAAGAACTAAATCTTATTAGATGCTATTAATTATAACTAATTCATATTTTTTATTTTTTATATATTTGGGAGTTTTAAATTTTTTGAATTTTAATTCAATTTTTTCTTTAAAATATTCTGTCTCTTTGTCTCTAATTTTTTTTAACAAATAGATATTTTTTCTTTTTAATTTTATCCCTTCTAAGCATCATCATTTTACAATCTCCATCATTTCTTTCTGCCTTCAATATGAAAATTTTGAGCAAAAGATGCAGAAGAAAAGCTTTTTCTTTTTTTTTTTCTTCTATAGCTCAAATTGCAAATTTTATTTTTAGAATTGATTATATATAATATGTAAGATCTACTCTTAGCAATAAAATTCTTTTATTTTTGTATTCATAATCTTCTAGCATTTAACATTAAGTTGATAGAAAAAATCTAATGAGATTAACAAAATCTTTGACCAAGTTTAGCCATGACTAAAGTGTTATGAAGGAAGAAGAGACTTTTGCTTTTTTTTGTAAATCTATGAACTTGCTGCTAATACTAATTGCAACAATAGCCACATCGAGTTTGGAATTACAAAATGAAACCAATTGCAGATACAATTATAAGTTCAATCTCATGGAATCAACGATTAAAATTGATTAGGTAATGAGAATCGTGATTTGAGTTATTGGTAACAAAAAGATCAAGATATGATTCAATCAAAAAAGAAAAAAATTTTGTCACTTTACTATAAAATTCACTTCTAAATTTATTAATTGAGTTTACAATTGTCATTTACTTAATCAAGAATTTTGTTATCAGTGATGAATCTCACAACTCACATCTATTGTTTGATTTTGTAATTTAAAATTGTAAGGACTAAATTTTATAAAATGTCATTAATAATAACTAATTAGTTTTAATATATATATAGATATATATAAATATATTTCATATATCTATTAGTCATAATATATATCTATATTATATATACCTATTTATAATTTTAAATATTAATTTTTTAAATTGAAATCCAAATATTTAATAATTTGGTCCACAAATTTTTTTTTGAATAGATTTCAATTAAAATTTGAATATTTAACAATTTTAATATTAAATCAACCACTATAAATAATATGAGCTCCAATATATTATTTGTAAAACAATATTAAGTTTAATATAATATTGGTATAAATATATGTAAAATATAATAAATGAAAACAAAACTAAAAAATGATTTAACAATTGTATGATCTTTTTTGTTATTATTCATAAATCAAGTTTATTTGATATTTTTGGCAAAAAGTTATCCATTTGAAATCATATTTTTTTAAAATTTTTACAATAAAATTTAATAAGCATATTGGGAAAATTTTCTATTTGATATTAATGTGATTTTTACTTTATAATATATATACATGCACACATATGAATGTTATATTACATACGATAGAATAAATTTTTACTTTATAATAGATTATTACCAATCAATATTAAATCTATTTTAACTTAAACTTGACTATATATACTAAAAAAATTAAATATGATATATATTTTAATATACAAAACTATTAACCTTCCTTATATGAGTCACCAATTGTTTTCTACAATTTTATATATAAGATCAATATAATAATTATATATAATTTTATGATTGAATTAATAAAATTTATTTGCTATATTTAGTTAATAAATAAAATATTTCATTTCTTATATCATTTTTTATGACAACAAGATGTAGCAAACAAAATTATTGATTAAAATAGGGACAAATCCAAAATATATATTGTTATTTCCAATTTTATAGCCTTAAAATCTATCATAATTTTTTTAAAAAATAATTATATAAGGTGACAAAGATAATTAAATAACAAATTATGTATAATAACATTTAAATTTTAAATTAATTGAAACATTATTTTTAAATTATAATAAACTTTCTATTTTGGTCCCTGTGTGTAATTACTCCTATAAAAAATATATATGAAACAAATAAATCATATAGGATATCAAGATATACATTAGTTATATATATAGGAAACATTTAGTTAGCTGTAAATATCTTAAGTAATTTGGTTTTTTCCCTATCTATTCACAAAATAAAAAAAAATTTAAAATGAGATGTGAGGATTATATATGGTTAAATGTCTAGATTAGTTGGAGCACAAAGTGTTAACCAGATATCAGATAATTTTTTAAAAAAAAAACATATCGGTAAAACATGTTTTGTAGTAGTAGATAATACTTACCCTACCTTGACTTGTATTCATACATGATCAACTTTATGTTGTTATGTTATGTGTGCGAAGTAGACATAATTTGAAGATATTAATTATGACTGGATTATTAATGAGACTAGACAATTACTAAATAAAGTTTGAGTTGTTACCTTGAAATAAATTTATTATTATTTATGTCAATTAATTAATTAACTTGTAATGAGTGTTTAGGATTTTATTTAAGAAATTAGTTGCGTTGGTAGAGTTTTCTTGGATGAATGGAGAGAGACCATATTTATAACTTTATTTTTTAAAATTAATAAATTTCAAGTGTTTTGAACATGTATTTTGATTTAAATTAATTTAAATTTATTTTTAAATTCTAATTTTCTAATACTTAATTTTATTATTTATTATATATATCATTATATTTAAATATTTATTTTTTAGACATATGACCAAATAAATCCTGCATCACACCGGTGCACGTTTAGTTATTTTTACTTAAAAATAATACATACCCTAACTTTACATTTTGACTGATAGTCAGTTAACTAGGCATCTCTGTGACTGAGTTAATTAATTATAAATTTAACCTTCATCTTATTGGATTTTTTATCTTTTTAATATTACATTGAATAAATGTTTACATGTTACCACCAAATCAATCATCATTATAAAAGGTATGAAATTAAAAAAAAAAACTTATAACAAGCATCACACACAAACAATACAATTTACCTTAAACTCTATACAACATAAAAAAAAAAATTAATTGTCTAGTTATATCATATAGTGACTGCAAGTCTCCAACAATATTATATTTAGAAAAATTTGTTAATTCCATTAACATGATTGTATATGAATTTGAATGCAAACATCAATTATATAGATGATATGATTGCCATTTACTGCTATAAAAAAAACAACTTTATATATATATATATATATCATTACTTAGTGTTATTTTTGGCCTCCCTTCACAATTTTTTTAAAAAGTTAGAAGACCATATGTTCCATTCTCCTTGTTGGCCCATTTAATGATCTTCCTAATACATGTCCAAATTACTTTAATTAATTTTTTACCATTTTTTCACCTGTGCTTCACCAACTTTTCCCAAGCATTTTGGATTTTGTCTTTCTTTTCTTTTTTTTAGTAGCCACAACTATCTTAACATTCTCGTTCTTCTACCCACATCTTTGTATAATGTTGCTGCTTCAATGCCCAACATGGTAGTTTGATGGAACATCAATCCCTTTTAACCTTGGTAGCTAGCAAATATTTAGAAGTAGGTGAAAACTATTTTCATTGCAATCAAATAAAGTAATTTATTCACTAAAAAAAGTAATTTATTAGGATGTTTTTATTTGTGTTGAGAAATAATGTAAAATATAGTGCACCTAATTTGAAACGTCATTTGTTTGTCATTTCTTGTGTTGAACATTCAAACAAAAGAAAGAAAATTGTATGAGCTTTGAAACCCTATTCTTATTCTTTCACGTCCTTTTCTTTCTTGTCTTAACAATCAAACCTACATCAAAGTCTCCCAATTAATTTTCTAAGTTTGGAAATAGCAATTTCAATTGATTATGATATTTACTCTTATAAATTCTTTTTGGGTACAAATCTGCTTTTTATAATTTTATTGGATAATTATTGTTCAACAATTATGTTATTAATTATAACTAGATGTTACCTATGCATTACATGGAATCTAATAAATAAATTGTGCTATATATAATTTATGAATAATATCTCATCTTACTGTGTGTTTTATATCTTATATTGATTCTTTCTTGTCTTAACAATCAAACCTCAATCAAAGTCTCCCAATTAATTTTCAAAGTTTGAAAATAGCAATTTCAATTGATTATGATATTTACTCTTATAAATTCTTTTTGGGTACAAATCTACTTTTTTATAATTTTATTGGATAATTATTGTTCAACAATTATGTTATTAATTATAGCTTGATGTTACCTATACATTACATGGAATCTGATAAATAAATTGCGCTATTTATAATTTATGAACAATATATCATCTTACTGTATATTTTATATCTTATATTGATTTAATTCACAGTTTCTTATGTCTTATATTTATTGAAGATTTCAAAACTTTGATTTAACTCACCTAAATTTTTTTTATAAAAAAATTTAGATACAAAAGTAAATAAATTAACCAACACTGTTATAATGGCACATGCTAGGCTTAGTATAAATTTGGATTTTAGAACTTTTCTTCTAATTTTGCTTTATTTTAATTTAATCTTTTACATTTATCCCAATTTTTTTTACATTTTAATTTTATATATTAAACTAGATTATGGGCCCTTGACTCTGTACTAATTTAAGGTGAGATGCACGGTGTTTCTTTTTCTTGTTTAGCTAAAGATAAAATATACTATTTATAACTTATAAATAGTGCGTTTCATATATATATATATATATATATCAATATTTTTTTCCAGTATTTTTGTATTTCAATTTAATGTCCTGTCGATTTGCTTGTTTATTTTTGAAAAATTACTCAGCGTCTTCTTTGGTGTTCCACTTAATTATATGGTCAACTTATGGTTCCAATAAGCAACGAAATATCTTTATTGGATGTAACATTTCCGTGTTCGATAAATATAATATTTCCTCCGTTTCTTTTTTTTTTTTTTTATAAACCATATTTTCTCAATTTCTTTTTATGTGTTAGTCTAAGATTTTAGTATTCAGATTAAGAAATATAATTAATGTGTTAGAACTTTAAATTTCTTAACACACCCTTTAATAAATAGATAAATAAGAAAGAACAATTAACTTTATAAAAAAAAAGAAAGAATAATTAATATTATCTTTGACTTTAAATGGATAGATAAATGTATAATTAAAAAAATAGTAATTGATATTGTTGTGGAATTTCAAAATGACATATAAATAAAAACAAAAATTTTCTAACTAATAGAAATGGAGGAAGTAAAAAACAAAAATAATATTTAAAATAAAAAATATCTCTTATATTTACATTTCAAAAATAATAAATGAAAATAATTACATGATAATTGTAATTATATTATATACTTTATAGAAAATATAATACAAGAAATGCAATCAAGAAAAAATCTACACAAGGGATATATGAATTATTGGTTCTACAGTGGATTTAAGGTTTTTTTATTTATATTTTCTCAAGAGTTTATAATTGTGATCTTTACAAATTCGGAGGAGACGTATTTAATAAAATGTAGTTAGAGTCCATTCCACTTGTCCTTTTGCACCACATATGAATTGATATGTTTCTTGACCCAAAAAAAAGTTGATATGTTTTGGTTTGAACAATTTGAAGCTAAAATGGACTCTTATTATTAATTTTTTTTTATTGAATCTGCCTATAAAAAAGGCCAAAACTTTCAACATCATCATATGTATTCGAAACTATATTAAATTTTTTGTATTTTTATATGAACATATTTCATGTAAATTAATTTCAATAAAGAAAAGTTCTTTATTAAAATAGGTTAAAGTTCGAGAGCTTAAAGATTTGTAATGAAAATTAAAATTTGAACACGTAACAATTTAATTAACCACGTACATTAACTATTGGTATAATATATTAAGAGTTTGCTTGGTGTGGGAAAAGTAGGAGAGCAAAGTTAAATTTTTTGAGAAATTGATGTTGCTGGTTCAAAAAATTTTAGAAGTTCCCGTGAAACTGAACTTAACTTAGGAATTAGAATTTTGAGTAAAATCCAAGAAAGTTCTATTTTATGAGTATTTTATGATATTTTGTAAGAAAACCTTTAATTCCTTACTTAGTTTTTTAAATAGAAAGGACACTTATATCTTTAAAATTAAAATATCTTATATTTATTTAAAAAATTTAACTTCTTAGAAAGTACATTTCTTGATAAGCTCCTTCTTGATAATTATACCAACCAAGCACTAAACTAGTCTCATATTTAATTTTGTCCATATGCATATTTTCCACATTAATTAATTAACTATAGACAAATTAAAAATAAACAAAAAAATTAGCAAGACCTCGTTTGGTTGTATTATAAAAATATTTTCTATTTTTATACAATATATATGTTTATATATATCACTAGACATATTTCATTGTTGATAAACTAATATAGCACCTGTGCAATGCATATGATACTTTTTTATATATACAACAATAAAATCTTTTTTGGCCAAAACAATAAAAACTATCACATGTTTGTGTGTGTGTATATATAAATATAAAAGAAACACTAAATTATATGTGGACTTATCATCAATCCAATTATCAGTTTTTATATAGCTTCCAATAACTATAATTGTATTGGTATAAAAAAACTATAATTGTTGATGGAAAATAATATGATATTGTATAATAAAAAAGAATTTAATTGTAAGTAGAAATATTCAATTCAAAACACTATATGTGAAGAATATTACACAATCACATAATAAGATGTGCATGTATATACAAAAGTAAATATTATCAATCTATATTATTGAAGATAAATCAAAGTCTTCAAACCCTTTTTACTTTTCACACATGATAGAGGAACATATAGTCATCTATACATGATGACTAGCTTAAGCAAGGATAAACCAACATCATATAAATTTTGGCCTTGACCTTTATTTATAGTCAAGGCAAAAGACAACATGATTAGTCATTGCCTCCTATGCACTTCAAACGGGATTCTAGAGTTAGAATGTGTGACAATAATTCTTGAGATACATACATTTGACTCCTTATGAAGACTAAATATCATTATTGCTTTTAACACATGCTTATTGGTCTTGGTTCCACTGAGTTCTGTATTATTACATAAACCTAATGATTTATTAATAGTTTATATCAATATGATTGGTGCCTTGACTTTAACCCATATTGAGCGATTTGGAGGACCAAATTAAGAAATTAAGGGACTCGGTAGAATGAATATGACCAACCTACTCAACATTATCATCATGCTTTAATACACTATAAGAATTTAAGTATATCACATCTTCACCGGGGAGCATTGATAGCATCTATTACTTTACGTCATCTACTAATGATAAGGTAGGAGCCAATATTACTTTGTTTCTAAAGTAGCATGAGTTTTTGAGGTTATCAAATAGATTAGAATAATCTAAAGTGCCTAATATAAAGGACTAACAAAAAATTCTAGAAAGTGGCTTAAAAAAAAAGGACAAGATGGAGTATAATTTATTACAAATTTAAAATTTATTTCAAAACTAGTTTATTACAATTTGATATTAAATTATTTTTTATAATTATTGATTAGTTGCACTGCATTAAATATTTGAAAAATATTCAACATTTTTTTCTAATTACTAATTGATTGCAATGTATTAAATATTTAAAAAAAATTAAAAATTATATTTTACTTCTTGATTTTTGAAATCATAACGAATTTCAACTAATCCAAATTAAATTAGATAAAACCATGAGTGCCAATTAAATGTTAATTTTCTCAATCAATCAATTTTAAATTCGACAAAAAGGAATGAATTGCCATTAATCAATATAATATAAGATATCATGGAGGTCACTTTGTTCAACATAGGAATAATGATAGCTCTGTTAGTTTTCCCGGCTTCTCAAGATGTGGGTGAATTGAGAAGTTTGAAATTTTTCTGTAAAATATAACAAAGCAGTGATAGCAAAAATTGCAGAAAAACAGAGTGTAAAATGTAATAAGACAATAAACAAGGTATAAGAAGAATGACACAAAGATTTATTCTGATTCGGTCTCTTCCTCTTGACCTACGTCCAGTCCTCAAGCTACCACTTGAGATTTTCAATTATCTTACAAGAATTCAGTGGACTCCTTGCAATGTCACAGTACAACTTTATATTTTGTTTCAAAAGCTTACAATTTCACTCTTTGCACTCTAGTTAAGTGCTTCCCAAATTCCTTGTCAAGCCCTCTCATAAGAAAATCTTTCTTTCAGATGAAGATAAGATTATTTACAATAAGAGAAACTCTCTAATACATAGTATGTTTGATAGTTGAATAGCAATAAATGAAATGTGTGAGAGTAGAAGGCTTTGTTTGAAGATTTTGATAGAGCTTCAGTATATACAACGTAAATCTGTTACCTATACCTTCAAATGAAGTTCTATTTATAGATTTATGTCTTAATTATATGCTAGAGACAAGATCTAGTCGTTAGAGATGCTACTCAACAGTTTCTGTAAAACTAGCCATTCACTAACCACATTTAATGCGTCTGACATCCAAAGTTTGAATTTTGGGATGTTAACAGACGAATTTCGCAGAGACCATAAGTTAAAGACTTGAGCATTGAACTTCGAAGTTCGTCTGTTCAAAGGTGAAATTTGAATTTTCATCTTGACAAATATTTCCCATGTTAGAACATATGAATTTTCAAATTTAAAGTGCTTCTGATAAGTGTAAACAATTGTTCCATATTGCTACAATGCATCCAAAGTTCAAATTTTATGGTCCAAAATTTGTTTATCAATGAGCAACTTAATATGGCACAAAAGTTTTTCTTTTTGAAATTTGAATTTTGAGCCTTCAAAGTTCGTATGTTAGAGGGACCTCTTATTAGACTTATATGCATTCATTTTGAAGTTCAACTTTTAAAAAACCAAAGTTCATTTGTCAAAGGGATATCTGATCAGACTTACACATCTTCATTCCAAAGTTCAAATTTTTACAACTAAAGTTTGTCTGTCAGAAGGACTGACTTAGAACTCTTTTTGCACTCTAATTTCATATGAACTTTGATATAGTTTCAGACGAATTTTTCATTTTTCACAAATTATGCTTAACTCGAAATTCAAATTTTAATAGGCTGAAATTCATCTATGAAAGGCAACATCTTTGTAAGTTTGAATTTCTGCTATCAAATTTCAAATTTTCAAGGCAACATATGAAGTTTAATGGTTCAAAGTTCACCTGTCAGTGAGTATTTTTCAAATATATTATAAGTTAACATAGGATTGTTGAAAAACATATTTTAAAAATATCAGATGAAAGATCAAAGCCTTTTACTTCTATGAATACTATGAGAAATCTGACAAATTAATCTTGTACTCATTTCTTCCTGATTTCTTCACTTTAGATCTTTTGTACTCCTTTGATATCTTCCTTCCAAGTTCCGGTTATTTGAAATCATTAAAACACTTGATTCAACAAGCTCTTGTCAACTTATGTTAGGCTTTGTGTGAAAAAATGGTGGGTTATGTAACTTTATGATGGGTCTTATTTAGCTTATTTCATGAATTTTGTCTATTAATTGCATCGACATGTTGTTTTGCCTCTTTTTTTTTTAATTTAAATTAAAAATTCAAATGCTTATTAATCATACTATAATTATTGAAATTCTTTTGAGACATTTTTTTTTTAAAAAATTTTGTTATTAACCTGTGCAATGTATGGGACATTTTCTAGTTTCATTTAAAATTTTTAAATTTATAACCATTGAGATTGATTTTTAAAATAGGAGTGAGTTGGGAAGGGTTATAAACATGAGTTTATGATCTAATTTTGAGAAACATAATCTAGTAGGTGAAAGATAATGGGAGTGACCACAAATAGTTTTATATAATTTATTTAGAAATTCAATTGAAATTTATTAAGTGGCAAGGGTGTGGATGTATTCTAATTCAAATTAATTAAATTGAAATTTGAATTTCAATTCATAATTTTTAATTAATAAAAATTAAATAACTTTATGTTAATACAACGCAGAAAATTGCTGCCATTTGCTATATCATTATATTACATTGATTTGAAAATAGTTTAAATTCATAATAATTTAAATGATAAATGGTCTTGGCCTGGTTCAAAAAGCATTAAAATTATAAAAGGTCAATTTTTAAAAAGAATATTTAACAGCTATTTTAATTAGCCAAATTATTGGAAATGAATAGCATGAAATAAAATCTTTTTTTAGCACAATGATTGATAACAAATTTAAACCTTGAAAAATTAATAAATTGCCTTCGGCCCCAAAAAAAAGAAAAATCAATAAATTCTTCATTTTTTTTGGTTAAGATATAATGCATGATTGCTATATTTAACACTTTTAAAGAAAACCTTTTCTTTTTTCGTTCTCTCTTTTTTTTGAAATCAAAATAAGAATTTTTTGTAATCAACCCACAAATCCAGAATTGAAGATATTGGAAGCATCTTAGATATCTGACTCAGGGAAAGCAAAAGACTGATGAAGAACAAACCCAGATGACAAAACTGTCTAAAGGTAATGAGTTATAACTAAACGATGTAGTAGATGTAGAATAACAATGAGCAAATTAGTCAAAAAATATCGATAAAGGAATGGAGAAAAATATAAGAATACATAGATACATATACATTAATTAGCAAACAAAAGAGTTAGAAGGGTGCAGAGAGAAATTAATTCAAAACCAAAAGACTACATCTTCAAAAGCCAAGTCAGATCTAGCTAGAAAGCATAAAAATCAGGTTTACAATGCTATTTTTTAACCAAAATTTGCAATTTAAATATACTATTTCTGAATGAAATTGAAATTTCATCTCCAAGAAAACGTGAGAAGAAATTGAAAAATATAAAATAAAGAATGCGCTTTGTCATGATGCGATGTAGAATTGGACAATTGAAGAAAGGATGAATTATGAGTAAAATATGAAAGGATAATATAAGTAAGACAACCGGTGCTATTTGTAGATAATATGATGAAGGGGAGAAGTCCAAATTTAAATTTAAAATACTAACAATAATTAACTCAAGTGTACAAAAATATGGAGATATTGTTATTATAATTATCATGATTGAAAATAGTATAAATCTTAATAGTTATGTTTAATAACAATATTGTTATTTTTAAAATTTTGTAAACGCTATCTAACTAATTTATATACCTATTATTTTATATGTTCATTTAAGATTTGAAAAATTCTAACCACTATTACATTCGTATGTGTGACCAAATTTAAAAAAATAAATAAAAATTATTTAGAGATTGAGCCAAATATATAATCTGAACATGGAATTTTAGATATTGATTTATAACTAAAAGTAAGTAGCATATGATATATAACTAAAATCAAAATAAATTAGGGAGAATGGCAGAAAAATCTCAAAACATAAAAATAATTATTAAAAAGTCTCAAAAACATAAAAAATTATACCCAAGTCCCATTGATGTAAAATTCTGAAAAAACGAGTATAAATGAGTATAAAATTATGTTTTAATATTAAACTACATCCAAATCTCATTTGTGTAAAATCCTAGAAAATGAGTCTAAAAAAAGATGTTATTGTTAAGTATGAAATCGTACTCCAATGTTTTATACTTATACTCCATAATTTTATACTCAACAAGTTTTTATATTTTTTTTTTCATAATTTTACAATAATGGAACTTAATTAGATGTAATTTTTTAGGGTTTTGGAACTTTTTAATAATTATTTTTGTTTTAATTTGGAATTTTTCTATGATTTTCCATTTTTTAAATTATTCAACGAACTGTATATAGATATTAGTAAATATATATTATCATTTTGAAATATAGTAGCTAACTTCAATCAATTTTTCTATGACCTTTTGTACGGCAAATATAATTTTTACACGTGGCACTAATAACTTTTTGTTTATTTATGCACTCCGTCAATAGATTCTATGGGATATAAATTTAAAGTATAATTTTGAATTATAGCTAATTTCCATAAATTTTGAATTAGTATGATGGGAATTATTTTAAAATGTATGGATATTATATTTTAATTGGTTACTTAGGCTTGACTTATTGAAGCTATGAGAGAGTTGCTTTGAGGTTTGAACTTTCCGAACAATTAATTGTACGACTTCCTATAAATTTTATATTATATATTGATATTTATTATATTTTTGTTATTATAATTTATTAGTTAATAATAATTATTTTATTTTTTTATCATTTTTATTCAAAAAATAATTTTCTACTTTTTTTAAATCTATATCTCTTTAACTCTATATTTTATTCCATAAATTCATAATAAGTTGTGGTATATGAATAATATAATCTCTTATAAATAAAATATATTGTATTTTATATTTTGGGCTAGCTCTGTTTATGAACAGTACCAACAAATTGTGGCTCATGAACTTTGCGCAAAATACGAGAAAATTGTTAGTTATATTTTATTCTATACACGTAAATGTGGAAGACGTCCGTATTAAAAAGTCTGGCATAGGATATGTGAAAACACATGTATGGACAATATAGTCAGAACGTGGAATGTCGTGAGCAAGAAAATGCATGTGCTGAAGAGATGTGCAAGCAAAGAACGACAAAAACCTACTTGGGACCAATAGAATTAGTTGCTTGTTTCTTTTGGTGTTACAAAGAAGCTTTTACAAGTAAAGCCCAACTCCTTCCTTTTCCATTTATTTCCTTTCTACTTGTTTGGCTCTATTTATTAGGTTTCACTTGTAAGTTGCACTTGTCTTCATTTATTTTTGTATTCTTGTGCAATTATATTGAACTTATAGATAGAATCACGTTAATCTTTAAAATACTCCCCACAAATCTTATTGGACAATTATGACAATGCTCTTTCAAGATGTAACAAAACCTTTTGGAATGCTCACAATTTTACTTTTGAAATGGGAGGAAAGAATTATACAGGTTTGAACAATCACTTTGAATAGTTTTGACCAACAGATATGCCAATTCATTTTTCCTCAATAGCTGTTTATTTTCAAGTTAATAGACATACGTTTTCCAAAACCAACATCCCAATCGCTCTTCATAAGGTCCCAAATTCATCTTAGCCCATCCAAGAACAAGAGGTTCCCATTTCAAATCACCCTCATCAATCTGTTACTTGTAGCTTCCATCATCTGCTTTGAAAGTTAAAGAAACTATACTCCCACTTCACGGCAGCAAAAGATAAATCGTCGTTATTGAAAACTCTATCATTCCTACGCTTCCACAAAATCCAATGGCCAATCCCAAAGAGCACATTCCATGGTATATTAGCAAACCTTTTTTAACATGCAAAGTTGTTTCCTTCTCACCACAAAAGCTACAAGTAGCAGGAGCACCCCACCACGAGTTTCTTAAATCATTCGTATGAGGCCTATTAAGAGCCACAAGCCACAAAAAGTACCTAATTAATAATCCTCTCAATACTAGGCCATCTCCAAATATAATCCCAAAAATTAGACTTCACACCAAGTTTGTTTGCCATTATAACATCATAACTAGGTAACATGAGGTACCCTTCCGCATCGATCACAGAATCCTCCAAATCATAACAAATTAGAGGTAATACAGCATGTAATCTCAAACTGACTCTATCGGGAAGAAACTAAACAAACCAATCCATACACTTAGCAGGAATTTCCACCATAGCTTCAAGCAATCTCACATCTCTATCAACCAACCCAACAATCTCTGAAACAGTAGATTGAGGAAGCCTAGTAACCATCATTGAATACATAGGGAGAGATCCGATAATAGATTTTGCCAAACAACTTGCCTTCCAGCCCGATAATCTTCTTCTAACTTCATCCAAAATAAAGCTGCAACTTTGTGAGTCTTGGATCTACCATAATGCAGAGGCACTCCAAGATATTTGCCTATATTCCATGAAGCCCGAAATATCAATCAATTTTCTCCTCAAATTGCTAGAAACATTTCTAGAAAAATAAATTTCTGGCTTGGAAGCATTAACAAATTGCCAAGAAACAACACAATCTCTTTCCAACAACCCCAACGTGTTCCCCATCTTCACAGATGATTCACCCAAGACGTGTAGGCGTTCTGCAAACATGACGTGGGTCACTTCAGGACCCTATCTTCCAATCATAATTGGTCTCCGTCTACCCTCCTCCTTCATGTCTGTGATAATGTGGGTTAATTTTTCCATCGCCATTGCAAAAATATAGGGAGATATTTTCATTAAAATTCAATAGCCAGGCTTATTCAAAATTAACATGCATGTTTATTCAAATTCTAATAAACATGACTATTTAACTCCCTATCAAATATATGAATAAAACCTCATATATTACAAATCCAACAATTCCTCATTGGTTTGTAATATTTTCATAATATCATGTATAGTAGAAAAAATAATTATTTCAACATCCTATTTGTAACACCTTAACTTTAAATCATAATTCCTATTATTTACACTCTATTAGAGTCCATTAGTATCATTTTGCAAGCTTAAATCACTTTAGGGGCTAAAACAGAAAAATTTAATTTTATGAGTTACTGTTTATTTGGTGAGTCGCTTTTTCCCAATAAATTTGAAAAATCATAACTAAATCTAGAAAAACTTTATGGAGTCGATTTTAGTCTCTAAAAATAGTTTAAAATATTTTCTATATGAAAAAAATATGCAACAAAACTTTAATCATACTAATTGATACAGTATTTAGCACGAATTTTACTATTCAAATGATCATTTTGTAACTTCCTAAGATTTTGACATTAAATTTAAAAATTCATATCTCATTCTATCCTAAGCTAATTCAAGCATTCTTTATGTCATTGGAAAGCCCTATAAGTCTACTTTTCAGATATATCTTTTTGGTACATTCATTCTACTTAAACAGAGCAATGAAAGATCTTAAACTATTAAGGGTTAGAACTTAACTTGTATTGGAACAGTTTTAGGAAAACTTATATTTCTTCCATTATATAGCTCCAATTACCTCCAAATCAGTGATATATTAATATAGTTTTCTATACATACTAACCACTAAATTTTTAGAGCTCATTAAAATTTTATACTAACTTTTAAAATAACCAGTACTTATAGTGGAAAAATTCATCTTTTCCTACATTGTCTAGTATTGACCCCCAATTTTAAAATTTCACTATAAATCGTATATATGGCCAAATAAGGTCTTCTTTACTTATGTTAAAGCTTGTTCTATGCTCTTTCAGAGCATATATAACACTCTGCTGAATACTCTATTTCAAATAAAGTACCCCCATTCCAACTATTACTGGTCATCTTGGATAAAATCATACTATAACGTACATAATAAACTTCATAAACCTAATATCTCATCATTCATTGTTCCAAAGCCATACATAACATTTCATAGTGTTTTGAGGAACATAATAACACAGAGGTACAGATCTAGAAGCATGTGTATAATTTTACACGTTATTTCAAAATATGAGATTATAGCTTGAAAGTAACACCAAGCAATATCTTCCTTCTTCCTTCTCCTTAGCTTCCTTGTCACCCTTCATAGTTTGAGCCTAACATGTTAATCATTTAGAGGAGTAAGTTTCAAAGAATCTGAGTAGTAATTACCTATTTGTGTAATCATAATATCATATTGATCAAAAAAACATGGAAATACACAAATAAACACTTGGGAACATTTATACCATAATGTTTCACAAAATTTTTGGCAGAGTTTTGTTTTGTATTTTAGACATCCTAGGTCACAAAACCCCTCATTCAACTTAGCCAACATCATCAAAACATCAAGAGACATCAAAACATTCATATGGCAAAATAAAAAGTTTATAGAAATCAAATACAATAACTTAATGCAAGTAATGGGAAAAAGCCACCTTTTTGAATTCCTTTGCCTTCCACACTTTGTGTACTCTTCCTTGGCTTTTCACAACTTCCTTAAACCCTAATACATCATAATATAGGGTCATAAGCCACTGTTTCACTGGGCTAAATCTCAAAATCTCACACTAAACCTTAAAATTCCATTGTCGCTTCCTCTTAGTTTTTTTTTGAATCTATACTTGTATTTAAGGTTTTGAACCATGGGGAATCCAGTTTTAGTATCAAAATAATAAAATTACAGCTCTAGGATAAACAATAGCTTGGACAAAATTCATAAGAAATTGGGAAAAAATGATTTAGCTTGCTATACATCAAACCACTTACATATTCATGTTTCTAGTAACTAGACCAAACTTTCCCTTATATTTATTTGACAAAAACTCAACTCTCTCTCACTACAAGCCATGGCTGAAATTCTTAGGGAGGGAGAGAAGAGAAAAGACTCCATGAAACTAAGCCAAACAACTCAAGAAACTAGCTTGAGGTGGTAGAGATAGTTACTTAGCATTTGAGCTTCAATCTCCAAGCTTTTCTTTCTCCCTTTGCTCTTCACTTTTCTCACATCTTTCCTCTCCTTGCTTCTGAAATTTTTGGATTCTCAAACTCACTAACTAGCACGTAGGCAACCCAAGAGGAAAGAGATGAAATAAGCTTCCTTAATCATAGTTTACTTTTCTTAACTTAGGTTAGTCAAAGAAGTAGTTTGAGAAATAATAAAATAATGTTTTCCCCCATGTGCAGCAGCTGCTTGGACATCCAAAATGGGAAGCAAATTGGATAATTAACTTCTAACTTACTTAGCTTAATCATGGGTTAGTTAGCTTAATCAAGGTTAACAAACTATGGTCACCTTTAAAGACATATTCCTAAAAAATAATTAAAAAAATTCCCTCCTTGTCTTTTGCAGCTGTGAGCATGCCATAAAAGGGGTATTCTTGTTCAAAAATTGTTCCATAATTTTTATCAGTCCAAAATAATTTTTACCATTAAATTTTACCCATACCGATTAATTACTTTTGCTGGAATCATTACTTAATTGATATAGAATTATTCTGTTGAATCAGAAGTTTTGATATTTCCAAACAATTAAAGCTTGGAAAGAGAATATCAAAGGGGTATGAAAGGATAAAGTGAAGAAATCCAGTGAAGAACAATTAAAGATTTAGTTTTTAGGATTTCTCACTATGTACATTGGGTAAAAGCTTTGAATCTTACTTATTTAAGTTACCACAATGTTTAAATGAGTTATTTCAAAATTATCAAATGTTAGCATGTGTTAGAATTGTGAAATATTTTCTAAAAGACAAATTTTGGTATTTGACTCATACTTATTTTGTGCAAAATTCGTACTTTACTTAGTAAAATTCGAAGTTATAGACTTCTTATCTATGATAGATAAATTTTGGTTATGAAATTTGAATTTTGGATTAATTATTATTAGTAAAAGTGTGT
This sequence comes from Adenanthera pavonina, assembly GCA_026686845.1. Taxonomy (NCBI): domain Eukaryota; kingdom Viridiplantae; phylum Streptophyta; class Magnoliopsida; order Fabales; family Fabaceae; genus Adenanthera; species Adenanthera pavonina. The sequence continues at coordinate 40,520,704 of JAIVEN010000001.1, read as the reverse complement.
AAAATTCGTATGAAATTTAGTTAAAATTTGAATGTTAGTTAAGTTCAAAGTAGTATATGACATATGAACTTTGCATTTCAAAATGTGAATTTCAAATCGAGAACTTATGAGTCTCATCAGAACATATTTCTAACAAACAATTTTTGCAGTTCAAAATTTGAACTTCATAGAGAAGAACTTTTATGCCATATTGAACATGCCTTTGATACACGAATTTCAACTTTTGAAATTCGAATTTTGAAATACTATGTGAAAATTTGAGACAAGTGTTTAATATCTTTAGATGCACTATCAATATGAAAATTCACATGAAACAACATGGGATAATTTTGGCAAACTCAAAATTCGAACAACACATTGTAACAGATGAATTTTGGAAGTTTAACATTAAAGTCCTTAACTTTCTGTCTATTAGTTTGTTGTGCCCCCAAAATTTGAATTTTGGTGTGTTAGATGCATTTAATATAGTTGGTGAATAGCTAATTTTGCTAGAGTAACTGTGACAAAGGCAACTGAATTCTATTTGACTCCAAATTCTGCCTAGTCATGAGAAAAAGTGGCCATAAAGTCATTCTCAAAGCACAAAGAGATAATAATTGTTATACTATTGATTTAGATGAATTGCCCAGTCTAGATTCAATATGCTTAATCAATAAAAATGATGAGAGCTGGTTATGGTATAGGAGATTAGCTCATGTTAGCATGCCTCAATTAAACAAACTTATTAAAAATGAACTTGTCTTTAGTTGACCTAATATCTCTTTTGAAAAGGACATAATGTAATGCTTGTCTTAAAGAGAAATAAATAAAGTCCTCTTTTAAATCTAAAAATGTTGTCACCTCATCTAGAGTACTTCAATTGCTTCACATGGACTTGATAGGTCCTAGTCGTGTTAAGAGCATTGGTGGTAACCTATATATGCTTGTTGTAGTAGATAACTATTTTAGATTTACTTGGACTTTATTTCTTTCTTGTATAGATGAGACATTTGAGGCATTTCTGATTTTGGATAAGAAAATTCAAAATGAGAAAGATTGCTCTATTGTGTTTCTCAGAACAGATCATGATGGTGAATGCAAAAATGCTCAGTTCGCTGCCTACTACGAAGAAAATGGAATAGAACAGAACTTCTCTGCTCCAAGAACACCTTAACAGAATGGAGTTGTTGAGAGGAAAAACAAAGTGCTAGAAGAAATGGGTCATGCAATGTTGAATAAGAACAGATTGTCAAACACTTAATTATGTATTCTAATTAATTGAATATCTTAATTTGTAATAAAGTGAGATTAATGTCATGTCTATATCAACTAAGCATTTGTCACCTACTAAGGATATGGTCATAGGCAATGGCATCACTATCGTCATGACTTGTTACTACAAACATGTTCTCTATCTAAAGGTTTTAACTTTTTATTAATTAAATATGCAATTAACCAGATCACATAGTTATAATTATGCACATAATGAGAGAATACAAATCATCAAGCCATACAAAAAAATACCTTAGCATGTTCTTCTTGTTGACGAGTCTTTATGTGCAATCAAAATGAATAAGGTATAATCAAAGCAGTTAGAATTTCATCTGCATCTTTCTTCTCACTCCTCTCTAAGCTTTTGATCGAGAAAGAGTGGAAGTTGCATTGAGAGATTTGTTTTGGGTGGGGGGAGAGAGAGAGTTTTATAAGGAGAGAGATGTTAGTCATTATAAACATGGGTCCAATTTAAAATTCTAGTTTAGTATTGGAAATGAAATAAATGTGTTTGGAGGATGTGATTTATACTTATATTTGTTTACCCACTTTGTAGAAGCTCTTAATTTGAGCCTACTAGTCTCTTTATTTTTGTTTTAGGATTTTTTTTAAACTTAGTTCAAATCTTACTAAAAATTTCTTTTTAATAATTGCTAAATGAGTTTATTAGATTATTTTTTGCCTAAACCTATGCTTTAAAATCTAAGATGTGACAAACAAACACATAAACTTGCCACAATCCAACATTATAAGTGACACTCTACCACATCCAAACACTTAAATACTTCAACTTGACATAACCAAAACACTATCAAACTAAACAATCCAACATTATGAAAGCTAGAACAAATATATTGGTTGAACTAATCTAATATGGCCAACATATTGCCAAAATGACATTGGAAGTCACACTCTAACAACTCAACAAGTAGAATAATGAGTATAACACATGGTAATAATGAAAATCAAAATCAAAATCAAAATCATACTCATTCACATCAAAGAGAAATAATAGTAAGTAACGCTTAAGCAACTAAACAATATGAACCAAAGTCATAATCGTTAAAGAAAGGGTTAGTATAGCAAATACACTACTTGCACTTACCTTATTGTTTGGGCATTATATTAGTAGGAGTCTATAGAGTTATCGTCAGCACAGGATCTTTGCTTTTATAATTATCCTTTACTTTCTCTCTCTCCTTCTATATTGGCAGTTGATGAGTCCCTTCTTCTATTGGCGACTAATGATGAAGTTTGTGAGCTCATTTTTTATTTGAACAAGATAATCAAACCCAATTATAGGAGATGCAATGATGGAAGGAAGAAGACAATGGAAAAAAGAAATGAAAAGGACTAAAATTAATTCACTTATTAGCTTCATTGTGAAACACAAGTTACAACGATGGAAAGAAGAAGACATCACCTTCTCCTGTGAAACAAAGAGCAATGAACAAGATGATGGAACCTTTGATTCTGCCTTAACTTCACCATGGAACCTTTGCCTGACATTGGAACAAAGAAGACAATGAAACACTTACGTGAAGATTGAACAAAGAAGATGATGGAACCCTTTGCAATACAATGGAATGATGACATTGCCTTCCTCTTTAATGAGCTTGAGAAAAGATGCAAAGCAATCTTTGATTCATGCCCTAGTATTGTGTCTTGCGTTTTGAGTGGTTTTAGGTTTAACTGTAATTCCCTTAACTTAAAATTTAAGAAAATTAAGTAATTTTACATGTTATTTAATTAATTCAAGATGAAAACATGAGAGGAAATTTGAACTTTTTAAACTCATAAATAAACTTTTGAAATTTAAGATTGAAAATAGTTTTGCTTGTAGGAACAAAGTTCTTACTCGCTAGAGCAAACAAATAGTTTTGTCAAAGTGAAGGAGCTTCCTGAAAATATATGGAGATGAAAACCATGGATTTGTTAGGGCAAAAGTGACCTTCATGGGGGGTAAAAATGACACAGCAAACCTAATTTGACCATGAAATTTGCTAACTTTTGAAGTCCATATCTAAGGCTTCAGACTTCAAATTTGGTTTATATAGTTGTCTTCACAAAACTTAGGGAATCTACTAACTGATGGTGTCAATCTCACAGTCACACTTTAAAGCCATCTAAGCCCCACAAAATCAAAGTTGGTTATTTTTTTCCAAAATCACTCCAATCAAGTTACTAACTTAATCAAAGAAGGTCTAAACTACACCAAAACAATTCCTACAATTTTTAAATATTTTAGGAGACAAAAAATAGGGAGGAAACCTATTCAAAGTTATAAAAGGGAAGTCTAACCACAAAACTTAGGAAATCTTCTACAATAAGCTTGAGCAGAGATACAAAGCAACCTTTGATTTGTGCCTTAATATTGTCCTGTGCATGCATTTTGAAGTGCTTTAGGTTTAAGTGTGATGACACTTTAACTTACCCAATTTAAGCAAATTAAGTAACTTTACTTGTCATTCACTTAGTCCAAAATGCAAAACTAAGAGGAAATTTGAACTTTTTAAACTCATAGATAAACTTTTGGAGTATAAGAAAGAGCCCAAAAATTATAGAATCAAAGAGGAATGGCCCTTATGACCCCAAATGTTAGAAGTTGAGAAAAGCTCTATTCACTAGGGTGAAGTCCTCTAATTTGGGTTATTTTGGTGTGTACACAAAACTTAGGAAGTCTACTGTAATATCCCAAACTTTAATTAAGTGGTTTAAAGGTTAATGATCACTATTTAACAATTAATTAAAAAGATTATAGAAAATTTGAGGTATTAGGATTTAAATTGGATTTGTTTTAGAAATTATAATTCGGGGTCAAATCGGAAAATTTTTTTTTGCAAAATGGTCTTGGAAAAATTATAAATTCCCCAAATCTGGAATGACTTTGCAATTTAGTTCTTTCATGAATTGGTTTATATAAACACCCGAACCCTCATTTCTGGTGGCTATAGCTTTGGGATTCCACTGTTTTCTCCATGGTTTCACATCCTTGGGGACAAATTTGGTGGTTCAAGCTTGGTTTTTGAAGGTAAGAAGCTCGGATCATCACATCCTTCCTTCATTCTTCCTCCTCCTTGCTAGTTGTTTGATCTAGAGTTCATTTCATCCATTGTGGCTGCTATTCTTGCTTGAATCCTTGGGGATCGTAACATCCCCATTTTTGCATGAATTCTATGACTAGATGATGTTAAGAGATGAAATGAAAATGTTTTGCATTAATTTATAATGTTTAGTAAAGTTTGAAAATATAATTAGATAGGTCTAAGGCACAAAATATCATAAAAAACATAAAAAAGGGGCTAAAAAGGCAAAACGTTTGGTCATTTTGCCAAAAGATAAGGGCAAAATGGTCATTTTATAAAATAGAGAAAAAATAATATTATAAAACTTCAATGTATGCTAATAGTACAAGTGATACTGGTTATGTGAGTCTAGAGAAGAAAAGGTACAAGCCTGGTAAAATGTGAGTCCCACATGAATAATAAATCTCGAGAAAGATAAATAGTAAAAAGTAAACAAAACAAATGGCTCTCACATGAAAATGTAAGACAGAAAAAAGTAATGGATCCTACAGATAAAGTAAATAGAAAAAAATACAAAGTATGATAGAAAACTTATATTAAAAAAGCACTCAAACAATAGCTAAATTGATATGTAAAAGTTAAAAGTACACTTTCACTCTCTTGCTCTTGGAAATTGAAATTTATGAGGGAAAAGATGGACAATTTCTCCCTCACACACTCTCTCACAAGGCCAAAAATATCTACGGATATAAGGAATAAGTAACATAAACTAATCAAGAATAATTCTATGCCATTGGATCAAGATGAAATATAATAGCTACCAATCACCCAAACTACCTCTATATACCCCAAGCATCCCTCCCTCATTGCTCATTTTCAAAGAAGTGTTGGAAAGGTTAGAGAGAGAGAAAGAGTGAAACCAAGAGGGAGAAGAAGAGAAGGAAGAAGAGGAAGAAGTAAGCTAGGGCAAGGGTCTCCAAGCTTCAAAGGTAAGTTCTTCTCTCCATTTCCTTTAGATCCTTCAAGCATATGGCAATTAGGAAAGCAAGTTTTCTTTCTCCCTCTAGTCCCTCCCTAGTCTTGCCGAAGGCATGAAAGTGAGGGAAGAGTTTGAGTTTCATTTTGCTAATGCAATGAGTTTGTGGAGTGATTAAATGATGATTTAAATGCATGAAAGAAATGGCTAAAGATTGATTTTTTCAAAATGGGTTTTTGAAGGCCATGTTTCGGCTAAAAGGAGAAGTAAAGGAGGGAAGAGGTTTTTTTTATGAAACTAATACTTTCATTGTGTTCCTAGCATACAAAATAGCCAAGAAAGGTTAAAGGATTCCTTAGAGAACTTGGTTTGCATAATGTCAAGTTTTAGGACCACTTATGCATACATAGTTTCTTATGATGTAACCAAGTTGTTAGGGAAGGTTTAATGATGCTAATAGGCTCTAATCAAGTCAAGGAAGTGATTCAAAGAAGTAAAAACCCAACTTGGAAGCTAAGGAAGTAAAGCCTTAAGATAGTAACTTTTGCTCTAAGCTTTTACATTGATATATTATACTTTATGTTTTCAACTATGTTGCATATTTGGATATATTTTATGACTGGTTTGACTATTTTATAATAAAGATTAAGCTCGGGGATACTCATTTACTATGCTATTATGCTGCCGAGATTTTTACTGCAACATAGTATTTTGAGCATTTTCTAAAGTATGTTATGAAAGCATGATGATTGTACAATGTTTTTGCAATATTTAACCTAATGTGACGATGTGATATGCTTGAGTTATGTTACTATTGAGATGTCACCATCTTAAACCCAAGTTTCCCTAATTATTGGGCCAAGTAATGCTAAGGGGAAGAATGTAGCAAAGAGGATTAAAGAAGAAGATGGATCTATTAGAAACTGTTTTGTTCTGTTTTTGGCTGTCTGATTCAATCTATTGCATAAATTCAAATACATCTCAAAAAATTTAGTGGTTTCTATGGATGGATAGAGCTATGTCTCAAGAACAAAATGTCATTGGTTTGGCTGTATTTGGATTTATACAATTATAGATATGCATGTTTTGCTAAAACTACTATAGTGAAAGTTTTTTCTGACCCTTAAGCTTTATATTAATGCTCTAATCAGTAAAGGTAGAATAAATGAACAAGATATTAGAAAGTAGACATGTAAATATTTCCAATGAGGCTAAGTATGCATGAAATGACTCTGTGTTTTATGAAAAATGAATTTTTAAGGTTAAGACTCAGTTTTCAGAGAGAAACTGGAACCTGAAAATAAATAGTAAAGTTTATACAATAAACTATACTCATCTAAGCGATGATTTTCCAATTTATTATTTTTTTTCATTAATTTTATGATGTGCATGATTTTTAGAGACTTGAAACAATATGAAATGATTTTTTTTAATTTAATTATGATTTTTGAAAGTTTGCTATGCAATGAGTTATAAAACTACAGAAAAAAAATAGTTTTATACAGTTTTAAGTTTTTAATTAATTCTAGCTATCAAAGACTCTTTTTATGCTTTTAAAGTAAGTAGTTTCCATAGAAAAGATCTTTGAATGCAAGATGTGAAAGGGTTTTGGTATGTAAATAGTGGAGAAACTAGTGTTATCATTGTTTGGCACTTGGATAGTGGATATTTTGGTTTTATACTTGTAGTTTTGAAGTTGCTTTGAACCTTAAGTTGGGGGAAGAGGAAAACCAAAAATACATAATGTTGGGGCATAAAAAATTTATAATATGCTTCTTTGAACTATTAGGATTGTGCATGTCAAGCTTGGTTGGATTTAAAGTTGATTTGTTATATAAACAACTTGCTAAAAAAATGTAATTTAGAAAAGTTATCGGTAATAGAAGAAAATAATTAGAAAAATGAATTGTGATCGTTAAGCTATGAAACTTCATATTGAGCATTTGGGATGTTGAATTAGGAATTTTGTGAAGTTATATGATGATTAGATGTGGTTTACTTTATGAAGTGGTTACTTGAAGTTTGACTTCATATCATTCCTTCTATGTGTTTTGAGTATGTTAAAGTGTTGTGGTTGTTTGAATAATCTTTTGACACTTGTGGATTAGTGGAAGTTGAGTGGATATAGTATAGGTAAGCAAAGCTTATGGTTTTGACATACTAGTTGTTGGTTATGGTGTCTTAAAGTTAAAGTATAAGTAATTGTTTATTTGAATTATTGTAGCTCCTAGGCGCAATTACTTTACTCTAGTGGGTGGCTCTTCCTTGCTATGCTTAGTGCGCATTTTTTGGTTATAAGGTAACTGGGAATTTACATTATTTGCACAATCATCTTTACTAAATTATTGATTTTATGCTTTAATGTTACTATTGGATTATTGTCAAATTGAGAATAGTGATATATGCATATAACCATGTATTAATCAGTTATCATTATGATTAAGTCCATAATTGATTTTTACGTGGATATGCGAGCATAGAGGTGGCAATGTGCACCTTAGAGAGTGCACTAGCCCTTGTAGTGCTAGACACCCATGAGGAGCAATGTGCACCTCTCGGGAGAAGTGCGCCTCTTGTTGAGTATGCTGGATATCATGTAAGACCCATGATGAGTACTGTGAACCTTGGGGAGTATGCTAGCTATTGTGTGGATTACTGGACTAGAAGTAATTGTGCACCTCTTGAGAGTTTGCACACTTCTCATTGAGTGTGCTAGCTATAATTCGAGTAGGTGGGTCCTTATGATCTTGCCTTAGTATATGGTTATGTATTCAACTCTATCATATTATTATCCTTAGTTCGATGTGTTGAAATGACATTAGATATGTCTACAATATTTGCCAAGGACCTAGAGAAGTAGATTCTCCCCTTGAGTTTAAGCTTTACTTTGTTTTTTCTTAATTTTTGTGGATGTATGGCATGCTTGAGTCCTAGGATTTCCAACTATGTTGTGTCTTACATCTTTTGGACTAGCATAAACATGACTTTTGGTTAATCTACTATGATATTTTGATGACATAGGAATTATGTATTGAATGAATTATCACATGATTATAAAAGTCATCTTATTTTGGGATTGACAAGTATTATTATATAAATATACTTTTGAGAATTAACGGTTATGATGACTTGGTTGTTGTTATGGAATGTAATCTTGGAAATCTTTGGATTCAATTGATAAATGGTATTTGAAATTAACATATGGATGTTTAAAATGATGAATGCTATTGGAACGTGTTGTAGTATGATTACATTGATAGGTTTAAATTTTGGGAACTCTTAAAAATATTACCGTCATGTTGCCAAAATTTTTAGAAAATAAATAGACTATCACCTAGGTTGAAATTTGGTTCATATTCCCTTTATTAAAACAAAAGAGAAGAAAGAAAGAGAGAATTGATTTAGTAACTATTAAATGAAATTATTTTATCAATTTTTGTTTAAACCAATATTAAGAAAAATAATAAAAAATAAAATTAAGAAAAAAAATAAGGTGTGACACTAACTAATGATATTAATCTCATAACTAAACTCATACTTTAGAGTGGCAAAAGCCCCATAAAACCAAAGTTCTTCAATTTCGACTAAAAATGCCATAAGTTACTAAATCAAAGAAGGTCTAAAACTACACATAATCAATTCCTACAATTTTAAAATTTTTCATGAGACACAAAAAGGAGAGGAAAACCAATTTAGGATTGTAATAGGGGAGAAAAATCATGGTCCAGCCATTAAGGAGGTGGTCGTCGGTCAAGTCATGACTAATGGAAGAAAATTTTATTAATTCCCTAGAATGCAACTTTCATTGGCTGTCGAATGGGGGTTGCTTATTGGGCATTCCTTACATAGAAGCTATCCCATGATTTTGTCCATGATATTGAGATCCATGCATAACACGTGTGCATTTTGCATTCATTGTCATTTTGATTTAATTATATAAGGTAGATGTCTATTTTGGTTAGTGAGACTTTTGTTTCGCCCCATTGTTTACCATTTTCTTGGTGTAAATTATAGCTCTAATAGGGAAAGCAACTAAAACATACTTTCTCCCATCTCAATTAGATGTATTCTTGTGTTTAGTGCATTATGGGTTATTGGTTTCATGCATTATGCTCATAGATGTGTCAGGAGTAGGTTATGGTGTTGGTGGCTTATTTGTTTGAATGGAGAATTGTTTACCTTCCCTAATTGATTGTGATGAATTGAGATGATTTGTTTAGACTATGGAGAATAATCGAAAGTGTGTATAGATAATGAATGAATCTTGTATTGGATATTTATATTCTTAGTGGAAATGGTTTGTCATGATCTTGGAGTTTTCCCAAAGTTGTCTTGTGTTACATTGAATTAATAAATGTTATGAAATAAAATGAGTTGACTTGTAGTAACTAAGTATTAGCATGTTGTGTTTTGGTCTTGCTTTGGGTTAGTGTGGTTTGTGTGGGATATGCTAAGGTTTAGGCTATGGTGGGCATATAACCCACTTATTGAAATTGAAAATGTAATGGACCACTTCAATATTATGGGCTAGTAGGGTTTCTATGTGGGCTTCTTTGTTATTTTTTGAGTTAAAATGACTTTATTAAACAAAAGTTGAAATTTTTCCACTCTTTCATGAAAACTCCAATTATTTTGTAATTGTTTGTATAAATTTAATTAAATTATATTAGTAAAGTGTTAAGCCATTACACATCTTATCAAAACTTCTAAACACTTGACAACACATCAATTCAAAGTTACTAATTTGACAACACATCAACACGTATAATGACTAATCTAATAATTCTTAATTCTCTCTAATAATACTCAAACCGTTAACCAACTTTACTTTCTTCTTTCTCCTACTATAAGCATAAGAGGTTTATGTGTAAAAATCCTATTGTGTAGGTAATTTAAAAAGAATTGCGCCAATTTGCAATGCATCAAGAATTTTCACATTGAGATTTCTTAATTAGTTTGAAAACTAAGATTTGTAATTCATGAACTTGATCGTTAATAAGCATAGAATCAAATATTTTGAATTGAAAATATTCTAGTACCAATAACTTGTCCATAACTTGTTTTTCATTCTAATATGTAGTTTCTAAATCCATCCAAATCTCTTTTGGTATCTTCAATGTGGAATACAAATCAAACAAATGATTAATCATAGTGCTTAGAATTTGTCATTAATATATCAATTCATTTTCCTCATGCTTCTTTTGTGCTAAGACTTCTCAACATTGTCTCATTGAGATCTAATAATGTAGTCAATTGTGAATCTAGAACAAAGTAGGCTTTTAACGTGCAAGTTAGAACACTATTTTGTTCTATTTAGCAAGAGAAATTGAAATCATTAAACCAATCTAATACATGTAGACCTCCACCAAATTCAAAAGTTATATTACACAAATCTTTTCTTTATTTTTAAGAGTCCATTGCTATCCACCCAATCATCAATGAGCTATTAAATTATTTAATTTAATTTTTCTTGGACCAGAACATCCTTCTTTAATGCAAATATTATTTATTATCTTTTTAAACACACACACACATTCAATTTTTTAGCTTTCAATTTGGCATAATTTGTTTTGATATCTTTTTTTTTTTTGGTATTTGGTACTAACAACTAAATCATATTCAAGCATTAATGACATGGGGTAAATGTATTTTTGTCTTAGTTTTTTGCTTGGTAGAGATAGAGAGAAAAAGAGAGGAGTGTGGATGGTAACTTTTATATGTGATATCATCTAAATTGATTTGCATTATTTAATACTAATTTTTATTAGTATTAATTGATTATAATGTAAACTAATTATAACAAAATGTTTATAATTTAAACTAATCAAGATTTAATAAAAATAAAAATATGACAAAATCAAATAAACCATAATGATTGTCATTCATCTTAATTTTTTTTAAGACTAAAATGCCTACAACTCCCCTAAACTTTAGATCAATAACACAACCTCCTTAATTAACCTTTAAAATTTTTATTAAACCTCCCTAAACTTTATTTATATATATAAAACTCCCTTCTTTTTGTTTGTAGATTTAGTAGGATTGAGATTCAATTGTGTTTCAAAATGGATACAACTTTGACCGTGAAAGAAGAAAAAATTGAGTTCTGTGTGAGAAGATATAAATAGAAACAATCGACTGTTTCATCAAAGAAAAGAAACAATTGGTTTGAACAATGAAGCATAGAGTCACATAGATGTTAAAGAAACTTTTTAGATTTAAGATATTTTGATATTTATTCTTGGAAAAAAATTAAACATTTAGTCCATAAACTAATTTACAAGTTAGTCCCTGAACTAATATTTTTATTAATCGAACCCTTATAGTCACTCTCTGATAAGGCATTTGTCCTTAAGGTTTGAAGCAGTTAGCAAATTGATCCTTGAGCTCAACAGGTGGCAAGATGGTGTGAAATTTTGTTGATGTGGGAGAAGTGAATTGTGGCTTGACACCAAATTGAGAAATGACATGTTGAAGTTGGATAAATAACTAGGTAGAACTAAAATTTGAACTCCCTGCTTTATCAACGTGACATGACCTAGAAGCTTTGAAAATTTTGGAAGAAATAGTAGCTTTGGCATCTATAATATCTAAATTGTAAGCTTTGACCCTTTGGCGATTACCATTTTGAGTATGAGCTGATATATGAGCTTAGAGGAATGGTAGCGATAAATGAGGTGAAGTTAGTCTTTGATCCTCGTAGTGCTTGTGAGGTTGTACACAAACTCGTAAAGTAATCCCTTGCTATTACTTCTATTCCCTTTCATGCAGCTTATGAATAGAGATCATCAAAGGAGTGGCCAGCTTGCTCTTATTATAGTATATTGCTTTTGGGTTTTGGTTTATGATCAAGGAAAAAAAAAGAGAGAGAAGTTATTGCAAGCATGAAGTTGAATTTGATGTGTTACTTTTTGGGATGTTGTTAAAGCTACTATATTCATGGGATACCACATGGATTCGTAAATAGGAATAGATGAAGGCAACCTTGTATATATATATATATATATATTTTTTTTTGCTAGAAAGAAAATGTCATAAATAAAACAAAGTCCAAATAAAACAAAGATAGGAAAAAAGAAAAAGCATAAAGGAAAAAAGAGAAAGATAGGGGAAGGATTAGTCTATTCCTTCATGAGCGGCAAAAAAAGACAAGCTAAGGGGAGAAAAATCAACATCAAGTAGCAAAAGAAGAAGAGATTAAGAACCCAACTAAAAGGGCACATCTCCTTGAGAGTAACTTTTGCAACCCAATCAGCAATTGAGTTAGCCGATCCAGGAATCCAAACAATTCTATGATTCCTTAAAGATTTCCTTAAAATAAGGATATTCTTAGCAAGAGTGTAGCAATGATGATCTAAATTGCATGTCTCAGAATTCAGAGCCAAAACAAGAGGTAGACAATTTGATTCAAAGATAACATTTGTAAGGTCATTAGAAACAACAAAAGAAAAAGCTTGAGAAAGAGTTAGAGTTTCAACCATGAGGGGAGAGGTTACATAGCAAAGGCCATCCAATAAAAAAACCCTATCATCCTGGATGACAAAGGATAAAGCTACCACTTTATCATTGGCATTAAATGCAACATCTGAATTGATCTTGAGATAATCCTGAGAGGGTAACGTCCAGGAAATAGAGGCATTCTTTTCTGGGGTTCTTTCATCTTCTGAAATGAAACTCCATCCATTTGCTAACCAGAATTCCCCAAGTGTTTCCTGCGAGTGCTTGATAATAAAGATGGGATCAATGAATTTCTTATCAAAAAGCAAAGCACAATGAGCTTTCCAAATTTGCCATAAAGTAATAGCCAAAAGAGCTTTTTGTCACTCGTTGTAAGTTAACTCAAAAAAGGATCTGTATAGCCAAGCATCAAATCTTGTTATCTCAAAATCTAAAATGTAAATATTCAAAGAAGAACCAAACAAATTCTTGTTACCCAGTCACACAGGAGGAAGAGGTGCTTAATGGAGTCAGTATTGTTGTTACAAACAAGGCATAATAGTTTAGGAAGTAATTTCTCTTATTTAGTGTTTCTAAGGTGGGTATTGAATTAGAGAGAATTCTCCAAAGAAAAAATCTTACTTTGCTAGGAATTTTTAATTTCCAAATTGTTTGACATAATTCTTTTGGGGTAGAAAAAAAATAGGAAGGTTTTTTATCATGTTTTGAAAGGGATAAAGATAAAGCAACTTTGTAGCCTTCTTTAACAAAATACACACTTTTCTTTCCCCCTACCCAAATCCATTTATCATCTCTAGAAGAAATAGCTATTGAAGTGTTATGAATGGCATCAACTTCATCTCTTCTAAGACAAAGGTTGAGACCCTTTAAGTTCTAGCTATTGTTTGAGATGATTGAGTTCACAATTAAGTCATTGAGCTCAATAAAAGGGCAAGTTGAGGTCAATTTCATACCTGATAGGGAGGGAATCTAAGGATTAGTCCATATTTTCGTTGATTGTCCATTTCTAATCCTTAAGAAGATTCCACCTTCCAAGAGAGATCTTCCTACTAGAATATTAATCCAAATCCATGATGCTCTGGTTCATTTTTTAGCTGTAAGGCAATCACAAGAAGGGAAATAAAGTCCTTTGAGAATCCTAACCCAAATTTCATTAGGATGCTGAATAATTCTCCAAGCTACTTTGGCAACAAGGGCAATGTTGAAAGCCTCGAAATCCCTAAAACCTAGCCAACCTTCAATCTTAGGCTGTTTGATTTTATCTTTAGATGCCCAATGGATTTTTCTTTTATTTTCTTTTCCTTCCCACCAATAATGGGAAATAATGCTATCTAAATCCCTATGAACACTTCTTGAGAACAGAAAACAGGATATGGGATATACGAGGATGGCACAAGCAACTAATTTGACCAGAGTTTCTCTTCCTACTTCTGATAGGAAAGAGTTCTGCCACCCTGCAATTTTCTGTTTTACTTGATCTTTAACAAAATTCAAGGCTTTCGCCTTTGAAGAGCCCCATATGATTAGGAGCTCAAGATAATTACCAATGACATCCATAGCAAGGATTTAAAAAATTTGACTAGTTTCTTCGCTATCTACACTAGAGATATTCTTGGAGAAGTAGATATAAGACTTACCTAAATTAATTGCTTGACTAGATGTGAGGTGGTATTTATCCAAGATTAACTTCATGGCTTTGCAATTATCAAACTCACCTTTGAGAAAGAAGACACTATCATATGCAAAATGACAATGGGTGAGTCTAGGGTAGCTTCTTGCTAATTTGATTCCTTTCAGAGTTCCTATAGCTTCATATTTTCAATCATCTTAGAGAGAGCATTGCTAACTAAAATGAAGAGATATGGAGACATGAAGAGATATAGAATTTTCAATCATCCTTGCTAAAAACCTCTTCCAGGCAACATAGTGGAGATATTTGTACCAGAAAGAAGAAGATTGAAGAGAACATATGCTATACAAAGTAAAATTCTATCAACCCAAGAAGAAGCAAAACCCATTTTTATTAGGAGGGATGAAAGAAAATCCCACTCAATCCTATCAAATGCTTTATTCATGTCTAGTTTCACAGCTATCTCAGGTATTCCTCTCTTTTTCAATTTGAGATGATGAAAAGTCTCTTGAACCATGATAATGTTATCTTGAATTAGACAACTAGGAACAGAGGCTCTTTGGGATTCATAGATGACTTTGTTAAGAAGAGGCTTCAATCAATTAGATAAAACTTTTGAAATGATCTTATATGAAAAAGTATAGAGATTGATGGGTCTAAAGTGATTTACAAATTCAAGGACATCAATTTTGGGGATAAGGACAAGATTGGTTTGATTGATAGAACTAATATCAAAACTAGTGGAAAAGAAGGATTTTACCATATTACACACTTTCTCACCTACTATATCCTAAGATTTTTGATAAAAAAAAAAAGACTAGTAAAATCAATAGGTCCAAGGGCTTTCATACCTCCAAGTTAAGTTCGAAGACTACAAGCTTAACTTCTTCATTTGAAACAGGTTACATGAGATGAGTGTTGTCTTTAGGAGAGATTACTTTGTTGACTAACTGGAGGACTTCGGAAAAATCTCTTTCAAGAGCATGAGAGAATAATTTCTAATAGAAATTGGTAAGGCTACAACCAATCTGATTTTCATTATCAATCCAGTTGGTATTCTCATCTTTGATTCTGATTATTTTGTTTCTGCACCTTCTCTGAATAGTAGTGAGATGAAAGAATTTTGGTGTTCGTATCTCTGCTTTTTAGCTATTGAATGCAAGATTTTTTAGCCCAATTGGTGTCTTCTTGTTTCTAGAAATCAGTCACCTTTTTTTTGCGGTCTACTAATTGCTTAGCTAGTTCCTTGCTTCAATTATGTTGAAGGCAAAAATTGATTTGACACATTAATCTATTAATTCCATGATGGGCATTTTTAGATTCCTTTTTGCTTTAGACGGACAAAGATTCCTGCAATCTATTTTGATTCTCAACAAAGTCTGCAATTAGGCTTTCATCATTCATTCTTGGCTGCTTCCAATTTTCTTTAATTATTTTCATAAAATCTAGGTGTAGCAACCAATTCATGTCAAACTTGAAGGTTGGGGGAGTTTCTTTGTCAACAAAATTAAAATGAAGCAGAATTGGGCTTCTCATTGAACCAATAGATTCTAAAACTTGGCATTGAGCTTTTTCAAAAGTAACTCTCCAATGTGTATTAGCAATGGCACAGTCAACCCTAATAAAGTCTTCACCTTCCTTACAATTAAACCATGTAAATTTAACTCCTTTGGCTTTAGTTTCAAGTAGTCTCCTTGATCCATGAGATTTCTAAATTAACTAAGCTTTGCTTGACTTTTTGCTCTACCACTATCATTTTCAAAGTTATAGAGAATATCATTGAAGTCTTCAATGAGAAGCCATGGAGTGTCCATATAGGGGAATAAATTTTGCAAGGAAGACCACCATCTAGCCCTATGATATTTATCAGGGGGTCCATAGAAAAAGGAAATATTACCTTTATACTCCCCATCAAGTTGAACATTCTCAGCATGGATAATATTTCTATTGAGGATAGAAATATCAAGGAATAGATCTTCATTCCACCAGAGTGCTAGTCCACCAAAACATCCCACCAGGTTGACATAAACATAATTCCTAAACTTGAGTTTCTTTGAATTACCTCAATCTTCTTTCTTTGCATTTTTGTTTCAGAAATAAAGACACAGTCTGACTTGAATTTTCTACATTGGGAAGCGAAGGTTTAGAACTGTCAAGGTAGCTCCCATCCCTTAACAGTTCCATGTTAGACAAATCATGATTCCCCAATGGCTGCGGATGGCCACCACCATGCCTTCCTTCAGAATCAGTAGCTTCCAAAGTACTCAAATGAATTCGTATATTAGAAGAGGAAGTTACATAGAGTTGGACCTATTTAGGAGCTTGTGAGGGACTATTACACAGGGGAGGACTCTTTTGTAAAAAACAATTTTCTCCTACATTTTCTTACACAACCTTGTATATATAAATCTTGCAACTTAATGTATGTGATGCAAGTTATGTTGTTGGTGTGGCCCACATTATATATATTATATTAATTAGAATTTTTTAATTATGTTGTTTTTTTTATTACATTATGTTGTTTGTAATATATATATTAAAAATGTGTGATTAAGCTTTTAAGTCAATGAAATGGACAATCTAACATAAAAAACAAGCAAATAAGATACCAATAATTTTACACAACAATAACTTCATTCATAGTCTCAAATTACACCATTCGTAAGGGATCATTGCACAAGCCAAAATACACCTATTACCACTATTCATTTTTTTCTTTTTTGACCACTTATTTCCATAGTTCACATCACTAATAAAACCACAAAATCACCTATAATGCACAATGATCCAACTTCTATGTTTACAATAGTCAATTAACATATCGATTGGTACAAATAATTCAAGCTAGAAACAAGATTCCAATGAACATTATGGCTGCAACAATTGTTAGTCTCTTGTTTCATCTACTGCCATTTCCTTTTCTTATGTAATAACACTTCAGTCAATAGTGTTTTAATGAATTCAATATTTGCATTGAAATGGATCCATCTAATGATCTACCCACTGGAAATATCTATAGCACAAGCCATCATGTCACCCAAATTCAGATCCTATCAACAAGAATGAATTTCACATATGCAATGCCAAATTTAGATATGCAAAATGAATTTCACAGCTAATGTCACCATTTTTGAAGATATAATACGAATAACATAGATGCAAAACCAAGAAAGCATTAACCCAAACCCACTTAACATAGTCCTCTGCAACCAAAGTGAACCCTAATTATTCCTTATAGTTAGAATATTGTTGTTGAGCCATTATTCAATTGTAGGCTTGAAGTTGAGTTTGAAATCACAAACTTGATCCTTTGAAGTTGAGTTTTGAATGAAGTCAAATTAGAATCTCAACATGTGTTCTTGATCGATTCACCTCCATGATACTTTCACAAAACCCTATCTCAACATACCCCCTACTCAGTGTTCCCTTAGTAGCCAAACACTCTAAATCTCTTAGAAAGTCATGATGGATTCAATGTCTTGCTTGGTTTGATCTTACACATATGTCGATGATGTTACTTTATTTCTTTGTTTGCATGTCATTTCTCAATAGGATACAACAAGCCATGCCAAGGGCTATACAATTGAATACTAGGTGTTAGAAATTTGCATTATAGTGGCAACCTAAATTGTGTTCTTAGAGAGGTAACAATCAATGTGCGAGTATGTAATACTAAGCTAAAATGATGCACCTAATGATTAAAAAAATGTAATTATTAAAATTAAAACTATGTTAAATGCAAGTAAACTAAATGAAGACTAGTAAATGTAATGAATTTAATGCAACTAATTAAAATATGATGCAACTAAGATGTAATTCCCAAACTAGTACTAAATGAAATAAAATGCAATCTAAACTAAACTAACTAAATACACATCACCTAAAAATACTAATTAAATGCAATTAAAATGCAAACTAATTACTACTTAAATTAAATGCTAATAAACTAATCCAAGTACAACTATCCTATAATATAAATGAGATGCTATGCAGGCTACTTTAATATGCAAATGTTAATTACCAACCATGGTTTAGGGGGTTGTTTTTGAATTCAAAATTAAAGCAAAATAAAATAAACAAATAATCAAAACAAAATAAATACTAGAAAACTAAGAAAATGGAAAGGTAGTTAACTATGGGCTTGGCAAAGGGTATTTGGGCTCTTCCTAACTTAATCCAAATAATTAATTATGTTTGGAATGTGAGTAATTAAATTAATTAATTAATTTAAAGATGTACCAACTAAGTTTAACTTAAGTGATGAATTAATCGTCGCCTACTCTTAGTGTTAATTAAGCCACCTAAACTTGTTTGAATCAATTAATTAATTCAATTAGAATGTTGATTAAGTATCTTAACCAAACCTAGAAAATTAGGGAAATTCACTTAATTAAACCTAATTAAGTAAATTAAACACCCAATAAGCTCCACTTAACTTAATATTTCCTAGACGTCATATACCAATGAATTCATCAAAATAATATCAAGAAGGCAATAAATTTGAATTTTCCAGGAGCTACATAGCAAGGAAAAGAGCTCAAAATCAACATAAATTGATCCAAAATAGTATATACAATATCAATCCAATTGTTCCACTAATCTAACACCAAATTCAACACAATTATTAATCAAATTGAACACTAAAACCTAGGCTAAATTTAAACAAAAATTGTAAATAAAAGAGGAAAGATAGAAAGAACATCTCAAACATCAAATTGGTTCCCATAAGCTCCAAGCCTCTTGAATCCCTTTGCTTTACACCATAATTGACCACCAAGCTTTACCCTAGCATCTGAACCAAAATCACCACATAAGAGCAGTGAGAGTTTGGCCATGATGAGAAAGTGAGGAAAAGGATGGTAGCTTGACTTGATAATGGTAATGGTGGAAGGGGGAAAAAAGACCCAACTCTCTCTTAAGTTCCAATGGAAGCCAACTCAACCAAGCATGAGTTGGTTGGAGAAATGGTGAATGGATGATACAATGAAGATGAAGGAAAATGGGAATAATGGAAGAGGGTTGAAATTGATGTGGATGTTGAGAGGAACCACCAAAATTGAGAAGAAAATGGATGATGAAGGTGAAAGTTAAAGTTTGGAGGAAGACAATAGAGATGATTGAGAATAGAAGGGATGTGTGTTGGCTAGAAATCAGAAGGAGGAGGCTATTGACCAAAATAATAAAGGGAGTTTATTTTCTATTTCTTTCTTTTTAAGGAAAGGGGTGATGAAACCAATTAAAATAAAAGATGATGATGTAGATAAGTGAGTAAGGTGGAGTGCTAGGTGGACTACTAGGACTTGAGTGAACCAATGAGGATAGAGAGAGATGATTACGTGATTAAAACTGCCATGTCATCACCTGGCAAAAAGGCAATCTTGCCTTTCTCTTTAAAATGATTAGAATGCCCTCCAAAAGTCTTGCAACCTACAAAATGTGAAATAAAAATATATTATGTTGCAAAAAATAATTAATAATAAAATTAAGCTACATTAATTTTAATTAACTAAACTAATTCAAGTAGGCTCTAATTAAAGTTAATGGACGCATGAAAATTAAGCATAAATGGAGGGAATAATGGGACTTAATTATTGAAAACTAAAGGAACTAAAAACCCTAGGAAATCCTAAGAAAATGATTTTTCTAAGCAAATGACAATTTTGCTTCTAAGTGGATTAACTTAATTTTTCTTTCTAATTATTCGTTAAACAATTTGACTCAACTTCAAAATATTAATTGCACTAGATTAAGTGCCTAATAATTATCTGAGGTGACCTAATTCAAAATCATTAAGGCAAAATCAAAGTGGGACTCTATGTGGGGTATTTTGGGAAAGAAAGATGAGCGAGAGCTAAAGATACTGAACTAGGGGAAATAAAATGAAGTTTTAATCAAAGGTAGGAAATGTTAAATGGATGAACAAATGGACACTCTCTGAATGAAACTCATTAGAATTAATCCTAGAATTACTTAATTACTTGCCCGGTTAGACTCGATTATGCACAAAATCACATTATCAAGCAAAATAGACAAAATTAAGCCATGAAATTTTTAGGAGAATCTACTAAACACAAAATGAACATAATTGCAAAGAATTATCTCCAAAATTTTTCAAATACAAATTTTGGCTAAAATGATGAAAAATATCTAAAACTCCCAAAATTAGCGAAAATCTCATGTTAAAAAAATGCTTAATTCAAGGAAATAAAATGGGTAAAAATATAAGTGCATCATGATACCACACCACACTTCAGGTCTCCCACATCAACAAAGCTTTGATGCCATTTCGTTAGTTGTCAAGCTCATGGATCAATTTGCTAGCAACTTTCGACATAAGGGACTAATGCCTTAACAAAGAGGCTGTAAGGAATCAATTAAAAAAATATTAGTTCAGGGACTAAATTACAAATTAGTGTATAATTTAAGGACTGAATGTTTAATTTTCCTTTTATTCTTTCATCAACACATAGAACATAAAATAAAACCTTAAAAGGCTTTATGCATATGTTTACTATACTACCCTTATAATTATAGTCGTAAATATTAGCTATTTGATAAAATGACATTTCAAGTGCCATATAAATGTCACATGGCTTTAATATGTGTAACATATCATTCATTTGTCAATAATTTAATAGAATTATTAATGGAATGGAGTTCCCTACATAAAAATAAAAGTTTAAGGGGGTGTAATATAAATTTTCAAAGTTTAAGGAGGCTTTGTGCACATAACCTAACGTTTTGAAGAGATATATACATTGTAGCCCTTTTTTTAAAGGCATGGCCTAGGAGGTTAGAAAAGCCTACCTAATACCTACAAAACATCACATGAAAATATACTACCCAACAAATCACTAACAAGCCATTGATACACATTATTTTTCTTTGTAGAGAGCTCCTGGTTTATTAGCCAGTATATAATTATGTTTTTTCTTGACAAGTTTGACTAAAGGACCTCTTGAAGTATTAAAGGAAAATGCATTGAAAAAATAAAAAACCAAGACTAAAAACATTTAATGTCGATACTAAGGATCATAATTTTTAACATTACACCTAATGATTAGGGGATCTAAAACTGATAAGGACATTATCATTTTGCTATTTAGTAATTTATTGGTGGGTTCTATGTAAGTAATGAAGTATAAGTGTTTATGGTAAATAGTGGAAGAGTAACTTATTCTAACGATGTTGAGTAAGCTTTGTTTCAATTAACTACATCCAATCGGGCTATTCATAGAGCCCAATGGCTCAAAACATGACATGGCCAATTCAGGTTGAGTCGAGTCATGAAAAAAGAGGACAAAATAAATAGAATTGGGTTAGGTGGAACTATTGGGATGAATTAAGTGTCAAATTACCCCTTAAAGCGAATTTGCTCAACACGGCCCAAGGGCTTTCAATCTTCTAGAAATCCCTTATAAATTGTTGCACTCTCTCCATATATGAAAACCTAATTCTTAACCTTATTTCGCCATTTCGGCATCTCCCCTACTCCTTCAAGCTTTGCCAAACTTCACCTCACCCTCTTGACCACCTTCAACCGTTGCATCCTTTAGGGTCTCTCACTCTCTGTTTCTCATCGTAGTATCAAGTGTTTTCCTTCAACTCTCCTCTTCATTCTTAAAGTCCTCCTCGGTGAGTATTCTCCTTTTGTCTCTTCTTCTCAATCAATTAGTCAAAAGAAATAACAAACCACATAAATCGAAAGTTAGTTTTTTATTTAACTATAATATTAGCTTACTAATTTCATTTGATGAGAAGTTGAAATTTGAGATGAAGTTTTTAGACACAGTATTGTTTGCATATTGCAAATTGGTTGATTCTAAATTCCAGATAGCATGCCTTTATTCTCTAATTTGTCGATGTAAAGACATATATGTAGGATTTTATAATAATGATTATGATTTTTTTCTCATTACTGGTTTATCACATTCTACTTTTTTTTTTTAATATTTAGTCCACTTTCCTTTCTAAAACCAAGTTTCCATAAGATAATTTTTTTAAGAAAAAAAGTTGAGAAGATTTTGAATCTTGATAAGATTAGGAAAATTATAAAATTGATTATTGCTTTTGAAATCAACATGTTGTCCATTTTTCTGTAAATATTTGAATGGCCTGAGTTGAAGTAATGATAAAAAATATATATGTATTACACATGTTATCCACTAAGGTAATTCCTACTTGGATGTAAAAATTTTATAATATTCAATGTTTTGTTTTTGCTCTACTTTGAAAATTTTTCTAATATTAAGGTACTTACAAAATCAGTTATCATAAAGGTAAGTAGACATTTAGCAAATTAACTTGAGAAAACTTGGAACACTCCTAAATTCATCCCTTCTTCCAATATCAAGACAAGATTCCAATTTTACAGGCTAGAAATTGTTGACTTAATTCAACTATATCATTCTTAATCTTTATCTAAGTCATGTCACCATTCCTATTAAGAAGAATGCCAAGTGTAAGCCCCTTATTGGGAAATATAAGCAACAATTCTTGCAATCTTACCCCAAACAACATCATTTTAAACAATACTATTAGAAATTTCTCGAATTCCCACAACACCATAATAATTTCTTAGTCCTAATAGCGAAATATTTTTTTTAATCAAACCACTTAGTTTGATCCAATAGTCACATTGGACTTTTACTAATCTAAGTTAAAGTGAGTAGGATTACTAGCATGACAAAACTCTTCAAAAAATATTAACTGTAATTGCATACCTAAGGCCAACTCAACACCATTAGTCAAGCTAGCCCCTAATGGCAACTTTATTGTTGTTGAACTTTAGTAAGGAATAATTTAAATATATCACCAAAGTGAAATCTGAATGTTTCTTATTTCCTTGTTCTCTATGGAGCTCTGCATACCAAATGACTTGATATCCTTGTCCTCTCCTATTTATCTCTTATCTTCTATTGTTAATGGTAACCTTTCTAGCTTCATTCCACTCCAAGCCAAATCCATAGTTGAACATAAATAATAGACCTTATCTAACACATTAGATGGTTGCCAAGCTTTATCCTAATGTTTGAGTGTTTCCTTGCTTCATAAAACTAATGTGTTTTTCATTATAAATTTTGATTTTGAAAATGTCCTCTGGATCTTGAGAATTAATTCTAACAAATCATCCTTTTAACCATTATAATATTCCTTGATCCATTAATGTATTTAATGTTAGATTTAACTAAAGAAAACCATACAACTCTAGCAAAAAGGCATTTGAATAAAGATGACTTGGCAACTCTAACTCTTTGATGAAAACACACAACTAGTATATTCCTAAATATAATAAGACTTGCGAGTTTCTCCTGTTGGGATTACTTCCTTCCGAAGTACATGAGAGCACAAAAGATCATGATTCTTTTATGGTACATGTATTTTCCATATTAATTCCCAAATCTACAATGGGTCCTCATGTTCACTTTCTCCCTATAGAATATTTCCATGATGCATTTTGCTTCCTTTGATTGCTAGAATAAAGTCAATCCACAATTTTCAAATTCAAACTAAACTTGACATACTCAATAAGATGTGCCATTATGATTACATCACCTAGTTTATCTAATTGCATAGGCCACCATCAATGCTAGTTGATAGGAATTGTTTGTCCTAATCTAACTAGTCACTTTAGGTGATATGTGATAATTCAGTCATTTTCAGGATACCTTTCCACATGTAACATGTACTCACAAGTATTCTTAATCTCTTTGCTCAATCCTTATCACAAAATTTTGGCTTTAGAACTCTCACCATATATGATTTGCTTCCACCATCAATTAATCTCCATACTTGCTTAGCTAGAAGTGCCTTGTTAACCACCTTAAATGGTCTAAATCCCATATCTCCTTGTCTTGTGTTACCCCAAAAGAAGTTATGGCATTTAGCATCAATCTCTCTTCATATTCCAATAACTAGAGCCACATTAGACATCTAATAGATTATGGAGGGATTTAAAGTCGATTTGATGAGAGTAGCTTTGAATGCTTGGGTAACAATTTCACTATCTAAATCTAAATATTTATTTTTGGGAATGATTTTGATGTGTTACAGAGTTTATAGAGCTAAATATTTTAGGCTACTCAAACCCTAAAATTCTTTATTTGAGTTTTAGAAATAGTTTGAGAAGAAGCCCCTAATTTCCTAATTGGTTTGCACATGTCTTTACTATTCATCATAAAATCAAATTGGATTTCATTAAGAATGAATGTATGATTCATGGAATAGAAAAAAAATTTTCCATTTCATTAATGAAGTTCATTCCACTATTTTAGGACTATTCAAGAGACTTAGTAGTGGCTTGGTTAATTGAGTCCTACTTGATAGCTCCAAGTTGAGCTAGGCCAGACCATGCAAAGAAGTACTCCAACCTAGGTATATTTAATTTTTTAAACATATATATATATATGTTAATACTTAAAACATCTCTTCCACATCTTCCCAAAATTTCCCAACATTGTACTCTGCCCTAAATCCCTCCACCTCGATTCCCATCTTGCCAGAATCTTTTCAAGCTTTGTCATTGTTCCATCAAGCTCGATTTGTCATTGGCTCCTTCAAGTCCTAAATAGCATCTGCTCATCATCCTACTCCTCTCTCTATCATTGTTCTTTTGTTTGTTTCTGTGGCATGTGATCCTCCGATCGTTGTGGTCCTCCCTCCATCATTATCCTCCTTTTGTCATTACCATCCAATTCCACTCTTTCGTCTATCCCACTGGAGAGAAATTGAGAGTTAAGAGATTACTTAAATGGCAAAGACATGAGACTAATGAGTGTGCGATTTGATTAGTTAGTTTTACCTAATGAAGTTTGATTCTTTCTTCTTTTGTGTGATTTTTATTTTGATTTTCTTTTCAACTTGTATCTTCCATCTTTATCCTTCTTCTTCTAATTTTATACCTAAATTTGGGATTTTAATTTGTTGTGTGCTAATTAATTAGTCTTTAGTCATTGATTAAGGGATGATGCCAAAAAACTAGTCTAGAATATTAGATTGATTTAAGACATTTAAATGCTTCTTTGGGGTTTTTTTGGGTTATAATACATTAAAAAAATTAAATGTTGAAGTATTTTCTAAAATTTTGAGTTTTTTCCTCCTAATCTTTTTTTCAGAAAGGTTAAATAAACCAATCCACATAATCCATCTAATTAGCCAGACTTTACTTTTCAACCCGTGAAATTTATGTGGGTTAAATTAACCATTTTAATCCATAACCCTTAGTGAGTTGACCCATCTAATCTATTTTGATATTAAATTGTTAAAATTAGTTTGAACCTTTTTTTTTACCATCAAATTAACTTGAATCAAGTTCTCTTCCTATTGTATTGTTGGACAAAAAGAGTTAGCTTGCTTTTATTTTTTTTGTTCCTTAAATGAATAGGAAGGGGGAAATTGAAAAACAAGTACAAATCCGAGTCCGACCCACCCTTGATGATCTAGGCCTCCAGTTCAAATATTGAACTGGTGTATGCTTGCTGGGCCGGGTCTCACGTTACAGTCTAACCCACAGCATGAATAGCCCTAAATTACAATCTTTCAAGCCGATTCTTTTTGTTTTTTTTTTAACTCAATTTTTTAATGTTAATTGTCAATGATTTGGCTCAGTCAATGTAACAAAAAATGAATAAATATAATTTTTTAATGAATTCATTTTTTTAATAAAAAAATCTAATTCATCAAGACACATAGATAGGTAGCCCTAATAAATAATTAATAGGTGCTTTAGGTATCTAGTGACAAGAATCACTATTTTGCAAAGCATGTCCTATTATCCAGTCCCGAAGAAGAGTAAATTTTAACATTCTTTATTTTTTATTTTATTTTATAAAAACTGGAAATATTTTCTACAATATTATCCATTTCTATGGCAACTTTCACTTTAGACACTAACAATAAAAAACATAAATATCATAATATCTCATTCCTCAAAATACTATTAAATCAAATCGGAGAATTTGTTTCAACCAATTCAAAGTCATACCCACCTGCTACTTAATTTAGTGATACAATAACAGCCAAACCTAATTATCAAAAAAGAAAATACTTAATTATGGCCATATAAACTCTATTATGTTATTCTATCGATATATTTATAAAAAAATAATTTTTCATACTGTATTTCATATTTTTCACATTAGAAATAAAAATCGTTAAATATAGAATTCCAGATCATGGTAGGATTTCTTAATTAGTCAAGGGGTGGAACGATTTTAATGGGATTCAAATTGTTTGGCTGATTTAGCTAATTTTTTTTTATATCTATCCACAGAAAATCCTATAAATGTGCCTAATTTATTCAACAGATATGCATGGAACCCCTGAATATGATGAAGATCAAGTAATTATTAATTTATTCTTTAATTGTAAAAAGTATTTAATTTATTGCTTGGGTAACAATAGGCGTTAGAGATTTAACTGCTCTTTCCTACAAAATAGAAACATAATATTAATTAATTAATATATATAATCTAAAATGGGAACTGCTGAAATATACAATCACTGCTTCAAAAACTGCAAATAGTAAAACATAAGAATCAGTGTAGTTTTCTGGAGTAACATGTTGGGTGAAATGCTAATTTTATTTTAAAGTAGTATTATACTGAACTAATCATTAATTAAAAATATTTATAATCATATCACTTTATATTTTTAGTACAATTTAAGGTTCTTTTGGTGTGGGTGAGACGCAACTTAATTTGCGAAGACATCGTTTGGTAAGAGAATAAAGATAAAAACAAAAAAGCAAAAGCAGAATAAAAAAGAAATGATTTATTTATGAGTGAGTGCCCAAGGCATGAGGTCAAAAAAGTTTTTCTTTTTAATGTTAATTAAATTTATTATATTAAATAGTTACAAGCATCCTATCCGGTAGGTCTCTTGCCTTCTTCCCTCCCCCTCTCCCCTTCATTTCACTCTTCTTCTTTCTCTCTCTAAAAGACTGACTCTGTTATTTCCGTCATTGACTATGCCCTGTGAGGCGACTCACTTTGGATCGGTGAGCTTAGCTGCAAAATATTTCATCTTTTAATCCCATTTTTTTCTGCTAGTTAAGTCTTCAACTTAATTTGCAGAAAATAGAAAGAACCCCAGAAAGTGTTTGATATGATCATTCATGTCAAAGATTCTCAAGATTGTGGCACAAATCCTGTGTATTTAATACTGGGTTTTAACCAGTTAATTTAGCAGCATTCATAATCACCCAGGATTTTTCTCTGGGTTTTGGGCGTTGGGCAACATTCCCACCTGAAAAAAATATCAAACTCATTCATTTCCCAGCATTTAAGTCTTGAATTTATTGAATTACTCATGACCCAGAGGGATTTTCTTCTCTCTCTTCAATTTGTTGCAATAATGAGCAATGTGTTGAGGGATTTCTGACAGGTTTTGGATTGCACAATGGGGTAAAACAAAATGGTTGATGCATGCGTTGGAATTTCTTCAACCTCCTGCAAAATCCACCAAGAGGTGGATTAGAGTCCAAAGTCATTAGAATCTGAAGCATTTTGCAGCTATTGTACAGTCCATTGTGAACACAGCTCTAGAATTTCTTTATTCTGAAAATTGAAGACTGGGCAACAAATAGTTGGTGAGATCTTCTATTGCGTTCCCTTTTGTTAATATATTCTATTCTATCAACTATTGATGGTTGCCTCTTCAAAGCGTACTTGTCAAATGTTTTTATTTTGGCCGGTTATACTTATTGAATATTAGTCTTTTCCTTGCTTAGTCTGGAGTTCAAGTATTTTGCTTGTTGGGAGCCGAATATTGTATATGAACTGGTACAGATTAAAATACACACACACACACAAGTAACATGTTTCGGTGTTTATATGGTATGCTTTTTTTTTTTTTGGCACATTCAATCTCCCCAAAAATTTTTTCACTGGTTACTTACATTGTTAAGGTACTTCGAACTCGGAATAGCATTTTAACACCTATTCATACTGTTTCATTTGATCAATAAGGAAAATCATCTGTGCTGTTTTATTACAATTTGCTATTCATAGTGTTAGAGAAATGTAGTTTTTTTCAATGTCGTTCACTGCTGAATCAAAATTGTTGGAATATAGTTATATATAATGTCGCATTGGACCGCCATGTGGTACAGCACATTGCTCAGGATGGATAGGATTCTAACTGTAAATAAATTGCATAGCTTTGTCATGAGAAATTTGAGGGAAAACAGCACATTGCACCTGTATTCTTTTGAACCCTTATCTTGATTTGAAAAATGCTCAGTACAATGAGCTCGATAGTCTATAGTTGTCCCTTAACTTTTGACCGTTTTAACATGATATCAAACTCAATCATGAATACATCAAGCACAAGTGAAATAAACATTGAATTGTCATATTGTCTGCAACTTCCAGGATTCCAATGATGAACATGGGAGAAACACTTTTCATTCCAGAAGAGGAACAAGTTCAGACGAATGGCTCTTGGGTACCTGTCACCCCCGAGAAGCCAATTCAAATAAGATCTGATACAAGATCAGCAGACTGGCAGGAAAACCAAACGGTAGGAGGGAATTTGAAAAAATTAACTGCACCTGGAAGTGGTTACATCAATGAGACACTGCAGTATAACGGGCCAGATCAAATAGGACAAACTGAAGAGTACAATTATTTTGATGGTGGTTCTGTTGAGAGAGCCGGGGTTATCAATCACATTGATGTGGACTTTGACAGCAATAGGTTGAACATGAACACCTTGGAAATTCTTTTCATGAAGAATGCAAGTAACGTTGCTTCCGCTGATAGGAGTTTAGGTGAAAGCATAAGCATGGAAGTAAGGACACCAGTACTGCCAAAATTCCATCCTCACACAAGCAGTAACAGGAGAGATTTCAATGCAGGTGGTTTCACTGTCAACGAAAACAATAACTATGTAGATTCAGACACAACGTACCCAGAAGCAAATATTTTGGTTTCAAACAGGAATTCTGAATGTGACAGCAGCAACTCATACCTTTGGCCCAATGATGTCACTACCTGCTCATTCACAAGCCTGCTGAATAGTTGCCTATCTGAGCCTGAGATACCCAATGGTAACTTCATCTTTCTTCTGCAGTTTAAATTTTAATAAGAAATTACTGAGAGGAGAAATATTTTTAGCTAGTAGAGGCAACGCTTTTGTACTCTTTTCCCCCTCTAGTTGAAAGAAATTTTTGTGATTGCAATTGGAACTGTAGCAATTACCAAATTTCATTTCCTATCTATTCCAACATTTTTATAAGCAAGGTTTCCCCCAGATCAATAAGCATTTGATTATGAAGTAAATATCTGGGGAACTCGTATGATCAGTTAATTTTCAATTTGCATAAAAAATATAAATTTACATTCACCATTTGTACCAGTTAACTCAAGGCAAACCTCATCTCTACTTTAATTGCAACAGTGGACATGTCTGCTGCAATGCAACCAAAGTAAAGGAAAAAGAACATCTGGTTTCAGCACCAATTGGCATTCATGGAACATTAATGTTTAAAACACTGATAAAAATGTCTGTTTAAATGATAAAATAATAGATATACTTGAAATTATAGACACTCATAAGGAATGTAATTGATATTTTACTTTCCGATTTTTTTTCTCTGTAAATTGTAATGATGTGAAACTGATATTCCTTCCACAATTCAATAATAAACTCCAATGAAAAACTGTCATGAAAATTTCAATGTTACAAAAACAAATCACTCCATTTCTTCCAGCTGCCTAAACAATACCTTGCTGTGCCCATTATAATTTTGGCAATCAATTGATGAATGACTAAGACTGTTTTCACAGGTGGTTTTTACATACCTTGCAGACCTACGTATGATCAAAACTCTGCAATTGTCACAGAAGCTGACAAGATCTTTAGTTTCGCCAACTCCTTTCCATCAGTACCAGATACAATGAATCAGATCCATAAGTTTCCAGACAACCAGTTTATGAAGTATGCAACAGCTGAAAGCCAAATTCAGGTGAACGACAGGCAAGAAAACTTGGTTGTATCCACAGAAAATGATTGCCATGAATATTGCAATGGACTCCTACAGCATATTGTTGATACATCTGCCGCAATTTCTAAATCATACAGCATAAATGAGGGTCGCAGTGGAAGTGGCCTGGATATTGATCTGAACAAGACACCTGAGCAGAAAGCACCTAAACGAAGAAAACATAGGCCAAAGGTAATTGTGGAAGGCAAGCCCAAAAGAACTCCAAATCCTGGAACTCAAAAGAAGAGAGGATCTAAGGAGAACCCAACCCAAAAGAGAAAGTATGTACGAAAAAATGTCCCAAAAGAAGGAGCAACACCACAAGCTGATGTTATAGAGACTTTAGGTTCTGTGACTGCAGCTAGAAAATCTTGCAGGAGAGCTCTAAATTTTGACTTAGAAGGGAGTAGACGTGAAGAACAGAACAAAAAAGTTGATCAGCAGGAGATCCATGGTAGAAATGAGAAAGATTTCAAAATCAGTTCAGACTATCAAGTAACGGAGTTGCTCAGAGGAGCAAATGTATGTTATGCTACAAACTCAGCTTTGTTTCTCAGCAAGCAGGAAGGATTTACAGAAGAAAACCACCAACCCAGAAACACAGATGGTGGTGGCTTTTTATTGAATCAAAAGCTAAGTGACAGATACTTGCCAGAAAAGCAAGCAAATGAACCCTTGTCAGCAAATACAGAAAAGCAGATTAAAAATTTGTCAGAGACTGAGAATGGTCCAGCTCAAGAAAATGCTGGTTTGTGTGAGGAAAGAAATAACGGATGCTTTCAGCAATATATTCACACAGATGGAATTGACAATGTTCTCTTGCAATCACAAATATGTTTAGAGATCCATCAGAGGGCCAAAGTATCAATGTCCCAGAATTACCTTCATTTGGTGCCAAACATTTTGTCCAATTGCATTAAAGGAAGCAATTTGAAGAGAAAATATTGCCAAGCTGATGAGAAGGAATATGTCTCTGTCACAAATCCACTTGATTCTTCCTTATTGCACCAAGAGATTTTCCAAGTGGATGAAAATTGTAATGGCACACCTCTGGACAAAACTATATTGAAAACTCAGAAAAGGAGGAAAACTCAAAATAAACTTGGTTCACAAAAAGTAAGAAGAAAAGGAAAAAATAAATCTCAAACACAATTCAACCATCAGACACCAAACAATGGTGCCACCAAACTTGCTGGTGATGGCTTTACTAGCTCAGGTGATGTAAATTTCATTTAGCAATGGATTCTTCAGGAGGACTTTTGCATACAAATGATTTTTTTTTTTTCCTTTATTTGTAGATGCACCACACAAGATATTCCCCACGCCAATAGATGAGATCATTTGTCGACTCCAAGATCTCAACCTTGGGGAGAGCAATATATCAAGAATGGATGAACAGAGTGCAATTGTCCTATACAAGGGAGACGGTTCACTTGTCCCATATGAAGGGTTTGACTTTGTGAAAAAACGTAAACCACGGCCCAAAGTGGATCTTGACCCGGAAACAGAGAGAACCTGGAAACTATTGATGGACAAGGATGGAAGTGAAGGCCTTGAAGGAAATGACAAGGAAAAGGAGAAGTGGTGGGAAGAGGAAAGAGAAATTTTTCGTGGAAGAGTCAATTCCTTCATTGCACGAATGCATCTTGTCCAAGGTACAAACATCATACTTTGGGACCCAAACATCAAATATATAAAAAAAAAAAAAATACTATTTGTTGATACTTTA
Organism: Adenanthera pavonina; assembly: GCA_026686845.1. Lineage (NCBI taxonomy): Eukaryota > Viridiplantae > Streptophyta > Magnoliopsida > Fabales > Fabaceae > Adenanthera > Adenanthera pavonina. The sequence continues at coordinate 40,488,649 of JAIVEN010000001.1, read as the reverse complement.
TCTCCTAAAACAGCCATCTTTTACTTTCTTTTCTGTTCACAGACACCTTTTTTTTTTTTTTGCTAAAAGCGAGTGTCAAGTACCACAAACTCAAAAGCATAATATGTTAACTAAGGGCTCGTGAATAGTTTAGCATAATCTCTAACAAGTTTGAGATTAAACTTGTCATTGTAATGCTTTAAAATAATTAAATTATAAAGAAAGCTTATCTTTACCAGAAGAAGAAAAAAAAATGTATTGCACAAGGCTATAACACAATACGAACATGATCACATGAATGTCAATCCAAAGAATGAAAGGGAAGTAATACCAGAAAATATGTTGCTTGCATGCTATATTCTTTATTCCTGGACTGTCGAACAGTAACTTCATTATGGAAGAATTTGTTTGTGGTTATTGAGGAACAATGGATTGGCTCTTTCTCATTCGATCAATTTCTTATAATACACTTGACACTTTTGGTCATGATAATAAGGTCAGAATCTTGCTATTTTCGCAATCCTGTTCGTATATTTGGTTGGAGAGAAATGCTTGGATATTCATGGGCCTCTTTTTGCTGAAAATATATACAAGATAACAGAAATTCTCAATAAAACCTCTTTGATAACAGATATTGGCACTCAAATGAGATTAAGAGCATAAGAAGAAGCCAACATTCTATTATTATTATTATTATTATTCATTTTGTCATTAATTTGTTCACTTTCCAGAATATATTCATATATGAAACGTACCTCTGCAGGAGATAGACGCTTTTCAAAGTGGAAGGGATCAGTGGTGGATTCAGTGATAGGAGTCTTCCTTACTCAGAATGTTTCAGACCATCTTTCAAGGTAAATTAAAAATCCAAGACTTACACCCAAATTGCCCATGATAGCAAAGGATGAGGTGAAATTGAACAAAATGTTTATGCTTTCTTTTTCTTCATTTTCAGCTCAGCCTTCATGTCTCTAGCAGCAAGGTTTCCTCTCAAGTCGGAAAGTGACAAGAGATCATGCTGTATTTTTAGTACAGACAAATTGGTTGAAGAACCAGAAGTCGGCACAGTAAATCGAGATGACATAATAATATCATACAACAAAAGATTAAGTCATCCAACCTACCATCGAGGCTTTGTGCCTCTCCATGATACAAGTGGGCACTGGAGAGACTCTGAGACCTCAAGAATAAGAAGCCTAAAAGATCCATATAATCAGAGCTCGAAGGATGTAATCATATTGTCACAAGATTCTCTTGATCACTCAATTGTTGAAGCCGCCAGAGGGATTAGATCCTGCTCAGGTTCCAACTCAGAATCAGAATGCCATACAACTGGGCGTGAACCTGACAACACTCAACTTTTAAATTCAACAAATTCTGTACAGGTAGGAAAGACCACACTATTCCAAGAATTTTACAGTAGTGTAAATGGAGTGTCATTGTCTAGTGAGAGAACCAAAGATGGACAGGTTCTACATGAAAAATATGCCAAACAAAACTCAACATCAGGTGAAATTGATGATCTCATTTCACATTCAGCACTTAATCATCAAATCAAATTTGGAAATCCACAAAAGCGACTGCCTGTAGTCCATTCACTGGACTATGAGTTACATGAGTTAGAGGCACCTGGCATGATGAAAACTTCTCAAATGAATGGTAAGGAGTCTTCTTGGGAAGAAACTATTTCCCACATCAACAAGTTACAAGATACTGACTATGGGAGAGTTAGCATCCATGAAGTAGGAAGAAATGTAGATAAATTGACTCAGAAGCAATGCGGGCCAATTGGGTCTCAGGAGTTACCAACAGTTAACCCATATGAACCATTAAGTGTGCATCTTGTCCAACTACAAGATAATTCTCCATCAGGATCTGATACAAATCATCATCAACCTTTATCTAGCCATGATCTTGCAGGTAAGAAAATTTTACAACCCGATGGTATGCCATTTATAGGATCAGTCAGTACTTCTCAGAAATTGGTTAGAGCGCAGTCTGATTCAACGAAGAAGTCTCCTAACATTTGTAATTACATGGAAGGTTTTCATGCTGAAAAAAGGATATCTGAGGTAAAGAGACAAGCCTACTTGAATGATGGTACTGCTGAACTTCCACAGGAGCAACTTTACACTTCTGGCATGACAAATAAAGAGAGCAAACTGAAAGTTTCAAAAGGCAGGAAAATAAAGCATAAGACTGAGAAGATGAACGCTGTTGATTGGGATAATTTAAGAAAGCAGGCACAGGCAAATGGAATAGAAAAAGAAAGGAGCAAAGAAACAATGGATTCACTGGACTATGAAGCAGTGAGACGTGCCTCAGTTAAAGAAATCTCTGAAGCTATTAAAGAACGAGGCATGAACAATATGCTAGCTGAACGAATCAAGGTATGCTCATCAAGGGATCTTAGTTGAAAACTGTTTTTTTTTTTTCCTCAAGATATTTCTAGACTAGTCACATTTATTGTATTGCAGGAATTTTTGGACAGACTGGTTAGAGAACATGAAAGCATTGATTTGGAGTGGTTAAGAGATGTTCCTCCTGATAAAGCAAAGTATGCCAATTCCAAACCCATAATTTCTTCCATCACTAGGGCCTATCTTGAAAACATTTAACTGACAAAAAGATAAGATAGCATCTCATGCATATTATTCATGGCCTTTCTGTTTAATTTCCGTAAATATCTTCAACTGCAGAGATTATTTGCTAAGCATACGAGGATTGGGGCTGAAAAGTGTGGAGTGTGTACGGCTTCTAACACTTCACCATCTTGCTTTCCCAGTAAGATTTATTTGATATTCATTTTCCACTTCCTAGCTAATGCAAATCGCCAGAAAGTTTTATAACCAAATTGTTCCAATGACACATCTCTTCAGGTTGACACAAATGTTGGAAGGATAGCAGTTAGACTTGGCTGGGTTCCTCTTCAACCACTCCCTGAATCACTTCAGTTACACCTCCTTGAATTGTAAGTATATTTTGCTAATCACTAAGCATAAATATATCATAGATGAAAATTGCTAATTACTGTGCTTGTAGGTATCCAGTGTTGGAGTCAATTCAGAAGTATCTCTGGCCCAGATTGTGCAAACTTGATCAAAGAACCTTGTAATACCAATACTACCCACAAAATCTGCATTGATCACAATTCATTCATGAGTCATCTGTTACAGAAATTACTGCTCTGATAGCATAACCAAATCTTTAACTAACACAGATTATACAATGTAGGTATGAACTCCACTACCAGATGATTACCTTTGGAAAGGTATGATTAAAATTTTTCAACGTAGTACTGCATTCAGAAGAAAAAGGCAGAATCAATATTGCAATAAGTATGTTTCATGGACAGAGAAGGAGGAATTAAAGTAACTCATGCTCCAAATATGCAGGTTTTCTGTACAAAAAGCAAACCAAATTGCAATGCATGTCCAATGCGTGCAGAGTGCAGACACTTTGCAAGTGCTTTTGCAAGGTTAGCTACTTAAAATATATCAGTAGCATCATATACCCCCATCATCTTGAGGAAATGACATGAATAGAAGCATGTAGAATTATCAAACCATCTGGTTGCTCAAGAGTTGAGTTACAATAGTTAAGTCAGAAAAGTCTGTAATTTCCAAATCTTGAGCATATTAGACTTAACTTACAAAGCATAGTTAAATTAAAAAATGAGTTACTATTATAAATGGGCAAAAAACTTAACACTCTCAAGTTATATTCCAGTTTGTTCATAGTTAACAGTTAACAATTCATAAATTCGGCATGTCCAAATGAAGAAATCAAAGCAATTTGAGCAGACTACAAGCAGATGAACTTGTAATCATTATAAACTGCTCTCAAACTTTATTTTTTGTTATAGAAAATGTAATTCAGTAGGAAGAAAAATCTCCATTCTCTACCCTCCCTATCCTTTCTACTGTAGATTTCAAACTCGCTTCCCCTTTTCAGTTTTTCTGTCTTTCTTCTAGTCCATTACATATTCGTCAGTCCCTCTATCTCCATTTTCTTCTCAATGTGGTATTCAGTTCTCCTTGCTTCACTTATAAAATGACTAGCCTCATTTTTTTGTTCATGATTGCAGATGATTAGATTGTTGCCGTAGCCAGTGCAATTAACTGATTACTAACCATAATAGTGCTTTCCATTATAGTGTCCTTTTTCTGGCATATTAATGCAATGTATATAAGGGTAAAAAGGGAAAAGCAGTGGAAACTAGATTATTATCCTGAAATGCAAGGTCACTACACTATATCATAGACAGAACAACAATCTGCCAACTCCAATTCCTGTCACTACCTGTCTTGCCTGGCCCCAAAAGAGATCCAAGAGGCCACATGTGAAATTTGAAGTATATAAATTTGGGAATTCAATGAGGAATGTATAAGATAAATAACAAATTCTTCCTAAGCCATCCAGGTAGCTAAGAAGTTGATAGGATGGATAGTTAATAAGCTGATAGAGAACTGTGTAGTATGGGATGTTTAAGTCCTACATCTAATATAGGATGCTTGATGTGGTATTTAAAGACACTGTTTCTTACCCTTGACAATGCACTTTTAAGAGTGGATTCCCTACACCTCGTTAGGTCCTATTCATTTAATTCTATGGGAAAATGACACTTGAAGACCATTATGTAAAGTTAATGTCGAATAATGACCCCATTACTGCTTTAGCTTTCAAGTTTTACAACTCTTGTTTTTACTACCTCACATTACTTAAAAGTCTTTCTATGTCATCAATTCCTTAAACAGGTCTTCCAGTGTCATTCTCCCTAATTCTATTACCTTAAGCTACATTGTTCTTGCCAGATATACAAGCAACTTCAATTATTTTTTCTAAGCTGAAACTAACCATTTTGTTACAGTGCACGGCTTGCGTTGCCTGGACCAGAAGAGAAAGGAATCGTGGGTAACCTAGTTCCCATTGCAACTGAGAGAAATCCTTCTCTCAATATGAATCCAGTGGTACTATCTCTCCCTGACGGCTTGCTTAAAGAAGCAACTTCTTTAATCCGCAAGAGTGAGCCAATCATTGAAGAACCGGAAACACCAGAACAAGAATGCCCAGACACACAGGCATTGGAAACTGACATTGAGGACTTATTCTGGGAGGATCCTGATGAAATTCCGACTATCAAACTTAATAAAGAAGAGTTTGCTATGAATATACAAAACTTCATGCAAGAAAACATGGAGCTTGTAGAAGGTGACATGTCTAATGCACTTGTTGCTTTAAATCTAGATACAGCTTCTATCCCTACTCCAAAACTGAAGAATGTGAGTCGGCTACGGACAGAACACCATGTGTAAGTAGAGCTTGGTTTTATTTATAACAGCTACAATAATGCCAAAATGAAAAAGTTAATATCTTAAAAACATCCTTAACCACACGGTTTTTTAACCTGAGCAATCTAAGAGTCCAACCTAGAAAAATTATCTTTTAGTACTTACGTCGCACCTGAATCACCCAAAGGAGAAGGTAGGTCTAAAATATAATTAGTTATTAACCCTAAAAAGAATAATTTTCTTTATGACCTAGCAAAAAGATGTCTAACACCCCCGTTTTTCATGACCAAAATAAAAGCTAAAAGCTATTTCTATGAGGACTGTCATAATTCATAATACATAGCCAGGCTGAAATTGCAATACTGTAGCTCTAGTGATAAGGATATTTAAAATATTTGACGAGCTCCTTGTTTTGATTAAATGAAACTACAAATGATTCTTTTTTACACCTCGATCAATGCAGATACGAACTTCCAGATTCTCATCCTCTCCTAGAAAAGGTCAGCTAATTTTTCTACTGCCAAATTGAGTAGTAAGCTTCATCTCAGAGACTCTCTTTTATATTGGCTTGTTTACTAAAATTTACAGATGGAAAAGCGCGAACCTGATGACCCAAGCCCATATCTTCTTGCAATTTGGACACCAGGTAAGCTAAAGATACGTGAATAGCCTCTATAAGTGCACACGTGATGTTTTACAAAACTTTCTCTTTCATTTATATGTAACCTCCAAACATGCAATGGAGTACCAAATAGTTAACTTCCTTTATTTGAATTAAAACTCTTGAAATTTCCTATGTGAGATCGTAGAAATATTTTCAATACACAAAAACAATTAAGACAGCTAGAGTGGAATATATAAGGGAACCAAAGGCTGGATTTTTATTATTCCTGCGCCACGTTAAGGATGGATAACTTTGAACTTCACAATCTACTTATATCCACTTTTGCAACACTGAAAACTAGGTGAAACTGCAAATTCGATTGAGCCGCCAGAAAGAAGATGCAAATCCCAAGAATCAGACAACCTATGCAATGACAAGACATGCTATTCGTGCAATAGCATTAGAGAAGCTAATTCACAAACAGTCAGAGGAACACTCCTGGTAAGACTAACTTGTGATGATAGGACAATGAAACAATATTTTTTCTTGCCATATTTGCTTTGCTGATATTAACATTAATCCATGCACAGATACCTTGTAGAACAGCAACGAGAGGGAGCTTTCCACTCAATGGAACTTACTTTCAAGTTAATGAGGTAAGGGTAATTATGGTTTTTCTGCCATTCAATCACCTCAGCAAAAGTCTACTCTCATTTTAAATTTGTCCTCACCCGAAATGCCCATAAATTTTTTATAACCATGCAGGTATTTGCAGACCATGCATCCAGCATTCGACCCATTGATGTCCCTAGGGAATGGATATGGAATTTGCCAAGGAGGACAGTTTACTTTGGAACATCTGTATCAACCATTTTCAAAGGTACCAAGAACTCTATACGTTTATCTTCTACATATCTCTTTCTATACAACAATATAAATTATTACTCACTAAAATACTTATGTCTATTAGGCCTCTCAACTCAAGGGATTCAACAGTGCTTTTGGAGAGGTATGCAGAGAACCTTCAGTTATTAGAGTTATAATACCACATTAGGCACATCCATGCTAGAGCAAAACTGAAAACTATGAACTTGTGCAAAACTAAAATTGTTTTCTTATTAATCCATGCATTAAAACTAGAAGATTGTACATAAGAGAAGATCATCTAGTTCACTCACGTATGCATCTAATATGCTAGAAGGGGAAATGCATAATCTACTCAAATCCATATTTCCTTAACCTAATTCATTAACCATCTGCATAGCAAGTATGCATGCGTGTTCAGTATGTAGAAGTATGCTAAAAAAATAATGCATCAATGGTCTCTTCTAATTGATCACTAAATAGCAAATACACAAATGATACTAAATCAAGTTTAAAGAGGCCTAAACTACTTCACATATGATTCCATACTGTATATCTGTTAATAAGTTGACGCTGTATTTCAGGATTTGTTTGTGTCAGAGGGTTTGACCAAGAAACACGCGCACCTCGCCCTCTTGTGGCCAGATTGCACTTTCCAGCTAGTAAGTTAGTGAAGGTGAAAAAGTGAGAATAAGAGATTAATTGGACTTGATGAGAAATTTACCAGCAAGTGTTGGTGTTGCTGATAGATTGATAGAAGATTGTTGGCTGACATACTTTGCTCCTTACTTTATTCTTTGTCTGACATGAAAGAATCCACCGGGTCAGCAAGAAAATAGAAGAATTTTTTATTTGAGATTTAAATCCCGTAATTAATGGGATTATTGAACTGTAAATCATCTTCATTGAAGCTCAAAACAACCATTCATTGAAAACTAGTTGACATCATACCAAAAGCAATTGTAGTGACTTGCATTGTTATTAATAAAATGTCTCATTCAAACATAGAAACTGATTATTCACTGTGTAATTTGCATGAAGTAATTAGAAAAGTTTATTTTTCATCATAAATATGTTATTACTTTTATATTCAGTATACTTTATTTTTCATCATAAATATGTTATTACTTTTGTATTCAGTATATTTCATATTTAACAGGGACATATCAGTTAGAAGCATCCCACTCAAGGCAGTAGTCAGAATCACCAAAGTAAACTTTTAAATTGAACCATAATTGTTTCTAGTAAAAAAAAAAGATTTGAACCATAATTCTGAAGCAAAAGCACTAACTCAAAATATCATGTATGTCCGAACTAAACATTACAAACCAGGAGCTGCATTACAAACTAATACCCGACGATCCCTTAACTATAAGAGATTGTTTTGTATGAAGAAGGAAATGGAATAGAAAAAAGTAATTTTGTAGTTTAGAAACAGAGATATGAATTGCATTCAAATTAAAATATCTTATTAACAATAAAACAAAATAAACATAATACTAAGGTTGTGTTTGGCAACACACTTATCAAATCTTGGTTTGGGGTCAAAACCAAGGTTGATGAATATTTGGGTGTGTTTAGCAAATTTTTCCATATCCGTTTGAGAATGATTCTTGATGCAAAACGGAGGTTTTCAAGAAGCAGTATGATAGTTGCTTTTTCGTTCTCCTTCTCCATTCCTATCTATATTTATTTTAAAGTCAAATAAAAATGAACCAATAAAAATGAGAAAAAATAAAAAAATTAGGAAAATAAAATTTCCATAAAATTTTTCCTATCTATTGACCAAAACGTTCCTTCAAAATTTTAATTTTCATATATCATGACCTGTAAAAAAATATTATATCAGATATACTTTATTGCCAATTAAATAAATGAAGATTAAATTTTAGTTCAAGTAAATTAAATTAATCATGGAATAGAGTTTAAACTCAATTTGAAGAAAAACTATGAGTTTTGTCAAAATCAATTTTCAAATAAATAATTCAAACATAAACACGTTAGTCCAAAACCAATTTTTATTATAACTACGTTACAAAACCAATTCTACTAAAACTTATTTTTAACCAACTGAAAACCAAACAGACCCTAAAAGGTGTGACCATACGAGTAGTAATGCATCGGATCAGATATAGAAATTGGAAAAGAATTGAAATCTTTTAGATACTTCTATTGATGTGAGTAATAGGGACTCTCATATAAAGTAAGTGGTTCCTAACCTTTATGTATGTAACAAATCTAGTAGGAGGAGTCCACCCTTTGCCCTCCAAATCTTGAGGGAAATTACTGCAGCAAGCAATACTTCTAGTCACATTCAAAAGATATATATATATATATATATATAATACAAAATTGATACACATAAAACATCTAAGAGAGATCGAAATTTCTTCAAAATTAATGGGACAAAGAATTTATCTAACATACCCGAGACTTTTATTTTATTTTTTCAGATCAAGTATTATCATATTTCAGTTCAAGAACACGTTTGAGACATTTGTTACTGAGAAACCAGTTCAATCTTAAAGTTTTCAAAATCATACGCCTCCATTACTTATCCCTACCATAATTCTCGATCATTATACAGAAATCAATAATCAATAAAAGAAATAAAAATACAAAACGCTTAATTACTCTAATTATCCGTCGTCAAAAGATCCATTAATAATTAAACGGAAAATCAGTCCAAGTTTATCTTGCCCTAAATCAAGAGTTTCACATCATCCTTGATCAAAGTAAGAGAGACATATTTCATTTAATTTTCTTGGCATCCAAGAAAAAGAAATAGTATTTACAGAAAATGAAAAGTTAAAGTGTCCTCACTCCTCCGCACCACACGGTTCTCTAGAATTCTGTATTTGCTTCTATCCACGATTGTCTTCCACCTTCTCTCTATTTCCAGAGCTTTCATAGCCCTCTCTTCTTTTACAGACCTTCCCTACAATAAAAAAAAAAAAAGGAAAAGTTAAAAGAAATAGTATTTCGACTAATAATAGCAAATTAGAAAATTAGAAAAGAAAGCATGCCTCTATTAACCAAGGATTGAGAACAAAGATGAACAGAGTGCAAGGATTATATAGAAGAAGGTGAAGGTGAAGAAAAAGTGAGTAACGTATAAAATTTTGACTCTGCTTCGATTTATGAAGAACTTGCCATGGATGCCATGTTACCCTCGTTTGTGCTGGGATGCCACATTGCACTTTGGAAAGGGATTGGAGAGATTTTATTTAAATTGAGGAGAGGGAAGGGATAGAAAAAGATTTTAATGTTTCTTGATGTGATTTGATTGTTAGAAGGAGAATAGATGAGAGATGACACTTGGAGGAACTTTACTCTCCAGTGCAGATTTAATCTCTTTATAAATAAAATGGTGGGTCACGTATATATGCATAACGGTGTAGGCCCATATACTTTCCTTCTCATTATTTTTTGTTTAACTTTATCACCAATCAGCATTCTAAAAGATTTCTTTATATTTATTTTAAATAGAGAAGATTTTCTTATTTGGAAGAATGAGAAATTGATAATAAAGTGACTACTCCATTAAATTTAAGACTCTTTTAATTAAATTATATAGATTAAGAATGTGTTAAAATTAATTAATTATCTTAATTTTTTCAGAAATCATAATACATTTCTAAAACTATTTTTATTGAATTTTTTTCTCTGTCTCTCTCTCATGAATTGAATTGGAGCATTTTCGATAATGTATAATAAACATTATATTATATTTTGAAAATAATCATATATTTATGAGCTAGCTCCTACATTTAGAATAGGATGAAGTATTATGTTTCCATTAAATTTAATTTTTTTGTTTTAAAAATCAAAACAAAATTGTTATATTACAATTCATCCATCTTTTATTTTAGAATATTCAACCACTTTCATTTTACTTATTACACTCATATTTTTAATTATAATTTTTTATTAATGTATTTTTTAAAAAACATTTGATTAATTTTATTATATGAACTCATAAAAGTTAATTTCGCGGATGATAAAGGGTAATGGCAATAAACTAAAGATGTGAACGAGTGATTTTTGAGATATTATAAGGATAATTCTATAACTAAAAAAATGATAATTTGATTATTATAAAAATTAGCACCTCTACTTCCCTCCAAATCTTTACATTTTAGAGGGAAGGGATTAAGATCAACTTCCTCCAATTGTTTTGACCAAGTTAGTTATGCACAATGCATGGATTCTTTAGAAATAAAAAAATGTTAACGTGAACTTTTGCAATAATAATATAATCAATTAGAATAATTATATATAATAAGTAAAAATAAAAACATAAATATATGAAAAAAATGTGTAACATCACTAATTTCTTGGATATTATAAAATGTATAAGTATGTAATAAAATTTGAGATACATGAATAGATGTAAAAAAAAAAGAGTAAAAATGTCACTTTACAGGAAATAAAATACAAAAGTTACATTTTAATCCAAAAAATAATTATTTTCATTTTAGTCCCTAGAAAAAATTACAGAAAAGGACCCAAAAGAAAAGATAATTACAATTAGACCCTTCCTAAAGCCAATTTCATAAATATGAAAATTATAGTCAAAATTAAGCTTACGACATACTAGACTCAATGGAATAATGTATTGAGGTTAAAAGAATCAATTTGAAGAAAATTTGATGGTCGAATATAGTAAGATACACAGTATAAAAAAATGCACTGTGCATCCCACAAAAACAGATAAAGTAGGAAGAAAAGTATGTGGACCCCTAGTTTAAAGTAAACACATATTCAAATTGAGTTTAATCCTATATCTATAAAGTAACAAAATAATGCAAAAGTAACTTTATTTGTTCAAGCATAAAATAAACTAATACATGACATATCTGGACTAAAAAAATTGCAGTATTTTGGAAATATTTTTCCTCTAAATGGTGTGACAGATTTTAACATGTGGGCAGTGGAATTATCTAATTAATTTCTTAGGAAACTTAATGGAGAAGGGATTGAACTTTAACCAACTAAAGTTAAGTAACTTAACCAAGTAATTAAGTGAGTTAAGATCCTGATTTGATCTCTCTCCTTGGCCGACTTCTTGATCTGTATTAGAGAGGAAGATAGCTCAAAATCTGGCCAAGAAAGAAGAGAGGAGGCATGAAAGAGAGAAGAAAACTTGGAGATTCAAAGTTCAAGTGCAAGGTAAACTATGCTACTGCTTCAAGCTAGTTGTTTCAAGTAGTTTATGTTGTTTCATGAAGTTTTCCTCTCCTCCTTCTCAAGTTATAGTTTCAACTAGACCCAGGGTAGTGAAGGAAGTGAGTTTTCATGCAAGAAACATGGTAGTAATCATGAACTGGATATGAAAGTAAGGATTTGTGAGAGATTGAAGCAAGTTGTATGAAAATTCATTACTCCTTTCTCTAGGGTGCATTTCAGCTAGAATAGGGGAGCATGTTTGAGTGGGAATTTCATGGATTTGATACCAAAAATGGATTTTCCTTTGTGAAAAACCTTAAGTGTAAGGTTTAGTATAATATAAGTTTTGATTATGACAAATATAAAGTAATAAGGAACAAATGCATTATATGTATCTGACATATATAATATTTCTTAAAGAAGTAAAATACACATTAGCATGTATTTAATTATGGTTATAATACATATATCATGTTATGTGTAAATATATCTATTGTACTTTTACAATGAATAACATAAGTTGGATATATAAATTAGACTAACTACTTTGTTTGTAAGTGTAATATATTAAATGTAGGTTGGTCTAAGTAAGAAGATTGAGCATTGGAATACAAAAATGGAAATCAATATCATGCCTCACTCAAGAAAAAAGAAAAGAAAGGATGCTTCAAAAATGAAATATCAGAAGGGAGCATGTTAAGAAGGAAATGACCAAGTGGAAATGGAACTCAACATTTGAAGACCTAGTCACTAGGTATATTTTGTTTCCACTTAGGTCTTGAGGTGTGATTAATCTTTGAAATTATGTAATCTTGTTACCATATGTTTTAAATGAATTAGATTAAGTAAATCTGGTGTTAGCATATGTTAAATTTGAAAAACTCTGACAGACTGACGAATTTTGAGAAATTAAAATTCTTATGCTTTGTGAAAATATGAACTTTACTAACTAAAATTTGAAGTTCCAGAGATATCACCTCTAAAAGACGAATTTCAAGGGTTGAAATTCGAATTTTGAGTCAAGTATAGTTAGTAAAATGTGCAAAATTCGTCTAAAGTCATGACAAAGTTCGTCTAATAATTAAGCACTAAAAGGATTCAAAAACCGTCCCTCTGATAGACGAATTTTGGATTTCAAAATTTGACCTTTAAAATAAAACTCAATGATTTAAAATTACATTTGATTAACTCAAGAAGTTTTGGGTATCAAAGTAACATATCCTTACTTTTAAACATAGTGAAAAATGATTTTTAAGAATCTAGAGTTTGACCTTTGATTAGTATTTTTAATACATCTCTTAAAATATATATGCCTTTAATATAAAACTTATTTCAAATGAAACTAGACTTAATAAGATTTTCAAAAAAGGTTATTTCACTCAAAATAAATGTCATATGAAAAAGTTATGGTCATTTAAATTTGAGTAGTGAGATATGAATTTTTAGTTTTGGCCTCTTATCACTTTTTTGATCATATCACATAGAATACGTATTTTTTTTTTTAAGTAAAACTTCTTTCATTTGAAAGTAGACATTGAGAGCTTTCCAACCATAGGTCATTTGCTTAATTTGGAGTTAAAATGAGAGATTTATAGCTTCTACAAAGCTGTCTACAGTGCAAAATTCGAAGTTACTAACGTTCCGCCTCCGATAGATGAATTTCGGGTCTCCGAAATTCGAATTTCGAAGAGAACTTTTGTGTTATGTTGAGCTTACAACTAATAGACAAATTTTGGCTTCCAAAATTCAAACTTAAGGTCTAACAGATGAATTTTGGCTTTTAAAATTTGAATTTTGAAACACCAGAATGTGAAAATACTTCTAGAAAAGCTAACAGACGAATTTTCATGTCTAAAATTTGAACTTCAAGTATAACAAATGAATTTTGGCTTTGAAAATTTGAATTTCGAATCTCCAGAATGTGGAAATACTTCTGGAACAGCCAACAGACAAATTTCTACATCCAAAATTCAAATTTCGAAAGGAAGAATTTGTGTCATATTGAGTTACTCACTAATAAACGAATTTTGGGCACCAAAATTTAAACTTCCAAGGCACTGTAGCAATATGAAACAACTGTTCACACTGACTAGAAGCACTTTAAACTTGAAAATTCGTATGTTCCAATATAGAAACATTTGTTAAGACAAAAATTCAAATTTCATATTTGAACAGACGAACTTCGAAGTTCAATGCTAAAGACTTTAACTTATGGTCTCTTCAAAATTCGTCTGTTGATATCCAAAATTCAAATTTCAGAATGTCAGAAACATTAAATGTAGTTGGCAAAATGGCTAGTTTTGCAGAGTAATCATTGGATAACGTCTCTAATGGCTAGATCTTGTATCTAACGTCTAGTTACACCACAAAACTATAAGTAGAACATTATTTGAACTTATAGGTAACAATCTTAAGAGAGTTTATGTGAAAATGCTGCAACAATTTGTAAAATCTTTCTATTTCACCATTGATTGAAAAACCCACCTCAATAAAGTGAACTTTCAATGTATTATCTACTCTTCAAGAGAGTTTTCATCTTGTAAATATTTCTTTCTACATATTCTGGATAAAATCTTAATGTGGGGAAATACTAAGAGATTTACACATCTTATAAGGGTGTGGGGAGAGTGGCTTCACAAGTGCCTATTAAAACTTGTGGGAATGTACTGAAGCTTCACAGGTGCCCGGATCAAACCTGTGGGATATAGTGGAAAATCCCAAATGGTGGTTTGGGGATTGGATGTAGGTTAAGTGGTTGGGCTGAACCAGTATAAATTGTTGTGTATTATTCTTCATCTTCTCTATTCAGTTGCTACACACAACTCTCTCTATTTATCCATGTTTTGCTGCACTCTTAGTAAAATTGGGTTGTGATCCAAAAAAAGAGAAAATCTTGCATCACCCAATTCACCCCCTTCTTGGGTGACCAGCCAACCTAACATTAAGAACAAGTTATGGAATCTTGAAAAAGGCAAAGATAGACTATATGGGTTTTTAGGTTTAGTTTAAGACTTTATGAAGGAACCCCTTGAATCAGTAGCTTAAGTGAATGTTTAATGCTGTATTTAGGCTCAAGAAAGCTTGTGGAAATCCTAGAAAGAAGTGAAACCAAGAGGGAAAGCAAAAAAGAATCACTAAGACAACAATTTTCCTTTCATTGCTTTATGTTGTCTTATAATGTCTCTTGATGATTTATGAATTGCCATATTGCTATTTTGATAATTTGTGATTGTTTTGGTTGAGAAGGATTTTGACCCTGGAATGTTCATTTTTTATGAGGAAACGCTGTAAAAGTTTTATGAAACCCTATTGCACATTATGATTTGATATGACTATTTGATGTATCGTGGCATATTTGATAACATGCATGCATGAATTGAGATTTGCTACTAGTATTCTTTGAATCTCATCACTCCCAATGATTAACATATTTAGAAACAAATCATGACAAGTCTTCTAAGAAGGAGCAAGGAAAGGAAGAAGAGATTGATGACTAAAATGACAATCTTAGTTATGATATTTTATTTTAAACCTTTACGTAAATTTATGTGTGTTGTACTCCCTTTATTCCAGTTTATAGTACACTTTTAACTACCACACATGTACCAAGATAATGATTAGTAACCGAAATTTTTTCCCATTGTTTCCCAAATTACCTTTATTTAATAATATTTCCTACATTAATAAATTGCATCCATTCTCTTCTTTATTCTTTTTTCCGAGTTTCCATGGGTCATTAGTAATTGTGAAGAGTGAAGCTTTTTGGGGAAATTCTCCTTCATTCATTTATGATTTGACCAAACCATTAAAAAATTTTCATTAAATGCATTGGTAACTGTAGAATAAATAAATTTACTTATTAGGGGCAATACTGGAAAAACAATAAAAAAATACAATGTAATCCTCACAATGTACTATATTTTGAAATATGAATTTTCTCAGAATAGTGCACTATATAGTGTAACGGAGGAAGTATTAAATTTGTACTTTGAGGTCATTATGTCCCTTTAGGTTTTATATGATGCATGGTAAGGTTTTGGAACAAGAAATAGTGATGTAAATATGTTTTAGAATTTATTTTGCAAAGTTTATGGATATAAATAGTCACTTTGACACTCTGTTAGTAATGTAATCACAGTTTCGACGAAACAGAGTATTACATATGAATGTTATATATGCTTAAAAAGTAGATAGAATAAGAAGCTGTTTGACAATATTTTCTATTTTATTATTCTTAAAACAATTTTGCAAAATTGTTTTTCAAAACAACTTTTCAGAATAAGAAAATAAAAAAATTTGTTTAAATAATTGTAACAAAAATTATCACTAGTAAGTATTAAATGGATTATTCAAAATTTACAATTTTGTCATTAGTAAGATGGATATTGTCCACATTTTCTTGTGTTTTCCAGAATAAAAACTGCATAACACCTTAAAGATATTCTGAGTTTTCTGTTCTTTTATTTTTCTATTTTTCAGAACATTTAAAAAACATAGATTTATCAAATAAGTTTTTTTATTTTTCTATTTTTAAAAATATAAAAAATATTATGAAAACATGAATCAAACAGGCCCTAAGTTTTCCATAGAACTAAAGAGCACTTAATTTGGATAAGAGTAAGATTTATTATGAATTTTTACATTTGGTGCCAGAAAACTGGAAAACAAGGGAGATGATCATATGAACAGTAAAATTTATGGAATTTACTGTACTAATTGGCATAACCAATGTTTAGTTTCTTTTTCCTTTTATGTAGATGGTGTTTTAAACTATTTTTAAAGGCTTGAATTATTTATATACGATTTTTCTATAATTAGTTATAAATTTTCAAAATTCGGTCAATAAAATAGTTTTACCAAATAAAGAGTACCACCAAAAATTGAAAAATTATATTCTAATTCTCTATATGATTCAAACTTCTAAATATAATAAATGAACTTCAAATAAGGTCAAATACATAGAAAATAAGATCTAAGATTAGGTGTTACAATATGTAACAAACTAAACATATTAATAGAATTTGAAACATATCTAATATAAGTATATATTATTGAAAATCTCTTTATAAATAACATTTATTATTGAACTACATGTGTTGCCCTTGTCATTAAGAATTAATATTTTCAATTTTTGTTTACTTCACACACAGGAAACAACTTATAATTGACAATGAATAAAAACAAACTTGGGCAAATAAAAAATTTTAGAAGCTTTAGATGTATTAATATGAAATGCTATGTCCCTAAATCTTGGCTAAAAAGATGTTATAACTAAAAAAATAAAAAATATATATTAGTTTAGATTATCAAACATTTCACTATTCATCATGTTTGATGTGAGTTGAGAAAATTTCTTGCTCCAAAAAAGTGTCTGTATATATTTTGACTCATTGTAAGACTACCTGTATTCTCACATTTATTACTTAGTATTTCAAAATCTAAATTTTAATAAGATGCTATGGTTTTACAATTCTCTTTATATTAATTTTTTATGTAGAATCTTTTAAATATTTATCTATATAAATTTAAAAATTAATATTTTTTGTAATTTCATTCAAATTAAAGTAAATATGTGTGAATATTTTGTACAATATTTCAATAAACTTATAAAATACATAAACTTACATAGAATACTAAAAAATGTCATCATCAATCAATAGGACAATATATACTAATAAAATTCAATTGAAAAATACTCAGTATTTGTAACCTATTATTTTATTTCAAAAAATATGATTTAGGTTAAATTTAAATGAATAATTTTTTAGATAAATTTTATAACCATAATAAATTTAGAGCTAATAGAATTTAAATCATTTCAATCAAGAAATTGTATACTTTAGTTGAAAAATTATTATTCATAATATTTTTAATGCTAAATATAAAAATATTTAAAATTTAATACAATCCCTAAATATAAACTTATTTAATGAAAATTGACCTAAACCTTGATTAATTCGAATTCATTAGATCTTAGACAACTTAAATATTTAGTAATATTTGAATACTCAAATTGATTAGACAACCTTGATTAACTCAAATTGGGTAGACAACCTGAAAACCATATAATCATGCATCATTGTACAAGCCCAATATCTTGTCAATTTTTTTCATTAGCATAATTGCGTAACCAACTTATATCCGTAATACTTGGTTAGGAAGCCCATATATGTTAATGGTGTTCAAGAAATTAGTAAAATATAGATCATTCAAGGAATCTACATTCTCTAGACATTGTCAAAATTTAGTTATATTACCTTCTCTCCAAAAATAGTCGATAGCATGTAATCATTTACAGCATGCCATGACCAAATTAGGGGCCAAAATTCTCTAATGTGAATTGTAATAAAATTTAATTTGAAATTAATTTAACAAAATTTAGTTGAGGTGAAAATTAACTAAATTTGAGAAAATTTAAATGATATTAAAATAAACAATTCTTTATTAGTCAATAATATTACTGTAGCTAATCATACTAATGAATGCATATCATGAGCCATTGACGTCATTGTCAAGAGAAGAGTTAATTTCAATCGTTAATTTTTATAAAAATTGCTCTCATAGTATAATATGGTATATAACTTTTTTACTCATTATTCGTTATTGTTCTTACGTCTATCCAAATTTTTGTTGATATAAAACTTCAGTTAGAGAATGAAAAAGGAAAAAAGGAACTTGTATATCATGTAAACAAATATTTTGTCAATGCAAACTATTTGGCTTAAAATATTTTTAGAAAGTGCATTTTGACAGTTTTTTTTTAATGATAAAAGGAGGGGCTAAGCCCAAGGAAAATTTTTTACGGTTATTTTCAATCTACACAAATTGGGAGGTTTTCTGTTTCTCTCTTCAGCAAGACCCATTCTTTGCTTGTCCGCTGCACCAAACGACATCGCTTTACTTCTTCTCAAAACCCCAACACTCTCTCTCTCTTCCTCTTCCCCTCCTTCTCATTCATCACCACCGTTCCTGAAGCCTCTCTTTCACAATCGTCAACAATAATTGATAACAAAATCCATTGTCTCTTTCTTCTCTAGCTTCAAGTATTCTTATGGTCTTGCTATGGTGGGTATTGTAATTCTCTCTCATTCGTTAATCCTTTCCCTTCCGCTTCTTTTTTTTTTTTGTTTTTTGGTTTGAGTGCTCAATGGCTGCCCGCCATTGAGCACTTGCTATTCTAAAAGAATGCCAGCCAGTATCAAAATTAGGTGTAAAAAATAAAAATAGGAGTTTGATGTTAGATGAGCGATTACTTCCCTTATTTGTCTGTCAGAAAGATACCCAAAACTTGCTATTATGAAAGAATGTGTTGTTAGTGGAGGAACCAACCCGGCAAGTCCAGGAGTAATGGTTTTGTTGTTGTTGTTTGGGGGGGGGGGGGGGGGGAATTCTTTGGAAAATATTTGTAAGTTTTATTGATGATGGCATGTTCTATTTGGTCAAGGATCAAATTTTGGGAGCTAAACTTTATAATATTTCATTTTTTTTCATTTAAAATGTAAAGAAAATTTGATAAAAAAAAAAATACTGGAAGGGGACTAGGGCCCCAAGTCTAGCCCCCTAAGTGATAACCTGTGTCCAACCCTAGAGATGGTGTAAGTAGTGAAAAATGAGAGAGGGCAAGAGAGTGAGAAGAAGGTGTCCATTGAAATTTTTTAAAATCCCAAGACATGTCATTTAGTCACTGTGGAGGCGTGGTGGATGGGTCCTGCAGAGGAGAGAAACAGGACCCAATTGGGAGTGGCTTTTTTTATTTGGCCATTGATTTTTCTCCATGTTTACAACTTATACAAGATTGATTAGACCCAAACTTGTGACCTTTTTTCTAGTGGAAGATGACCTTCGCTATTTTCATGTTGTATAGTTTAGGTGGTCATACACTTTAGGGCATGATTCCAACATTGCAATACTCTTTAGGACACGCCACAAACATTCTATAATTTTATTTGGTATAAATTTCCATAAAATGTGAGATTTGAAATGAATTTAAATATAGGCATATTAAGTTTAGGTGTTACATATAAATTCATAATTTGGGGCCATATTGCATTTTAAATTTCTCCAACATGATTTTATTCCAACAAAGTTATATATAAATTCATAATTTGGTGACCTTAGGGCTTCTACATGTTAGAGTTGGTAGGGGTAAAGTAGTGCTCTCATCATGCAAATCGACAACTCTGGGTATAGAACTCCCACTATGCAAGTCATCTTCAAAATAAAATGCCCTATCTGGTTCAATAACCTTTGTAGTGTATGTAAGGCAATAAAACCTGCAACCCCTTGATCCTGTACAATACCCAATGAAGAATCCATTGACTGATCTGGAAACTAATTTCTTCAATTGAGGATTATATAGTTTCACATCTGTCCTACAACCCCACACTTAGAAGTGTTTCAAACTAGATTTCTTTCCAGTGTAGAGCTCATATGGAGTCTTTAGCACTAATTTACTTGGTACTTGATTCAAAATATAGATAGCAGTTTTCAAGGCATCACCCCATAATGACTTTGGCAAAGAGGAATGACTAATCATACTTCTAACCATATCCATTAGAGTATGGTTACACCTTTCTACAACCCCATTTTGTTGTGGGGTGCCAGGCATAGTATACTAAGCTTTAATACCATATTCCTGCAGAAATAAGGCAAATGGGCCTGGATTTCTCCTGGTCTTTGTATATCTCCCGTAATACTCACCACCCCTGTCTGATTTTACACATTTTATGACTTTCCTAGTCTTCAATTCAACTGCTGCTTTAAAATTCTTGAAGGCATCTAATAATTCTGACTTCTCATGTAAAAAATCAACCCAACCATACCTGGAATAGTCATCTATAAAGGTGATATAGTATTTATAGCCACCTATAGCAAAAGGTGTAATAGGTCCACAAATGTCAGTGTGGATTAGGTCCAGAATATTTTCTAACCTTTTTACCCCTTTATTTCTAGCTTTAGCAGTAAGTTTTCCCTTAAGGCAATCAACACAAATATCAAAATTTGAGAAATCCAAATCATGTAACACACCCTATTTGACCAACCTTTCTAATCTTTCTCTAGAGATGTGACCCAAAAGTCGATACCATAAAGTAGAGGAATTTTCATTAATTCTTGGGCATTTATGCCCAATTACAGAATTAATAGAATTACTAGCATCAATAGTAGAAGAATTATCTAAAATCAAACAATATAAACCATTATGCAAAAATAGCAGTACCAACAGCAATAAAATTAAAATAAATGTCAGTCTTTCTATTCCTTTACCAAAAGGAATATCCACAAAGATCCGAAACAAAAATAAAAATCACATTCCTCCTTGCAAAAGGTACATAAACAACATTGATCAAATTCAAAATGTGTCCAAAAGGTAAACATAATGAAACAGTTCCTATGTATTCTACTGCTATCCTGCTGCCACGAATTCCCAGGATAGTCTTCTCCCTCTCACTTGGGATCTGCCTGTTTCTGAGCTCCTGCAAAGAATTTGTAACATGAATAGTTGCACCACCATCCAACCACCAAGACTCAAAAGATGTTTCAACACTATTGGATTCAAAACATACTAGAGCTAGAGGGGTAACATTACCAGAAGATGTACCTTCCTTCCAGAAGATGTACCTTCCTTCTCATGTTTGTTTTTCAACTTCAAACAATCAAACATTTTGTGACCAGGAATCTTGCAATAATTGCATGTGCCATTAAATCTCTTTTGTGGACCCTTACTCTTGTCACTATTCTTCTTGAACCCTTATTTTCCAAATTTTTGAACCTCTAGCTTCTTTTCTTTCTTATCACGACCACTTGATTTACTGCTAGAGCCATGGGACAAATGATTTACAGATGGTGCATGAGAATTGTTTTTCTTTATAGTCTCCTATTTTTGAGTCACAATAGATATCATCTGATCTATGGACCATTCAGCCTCTTATGAGTTGTAAGAGGTTCTCAAGAATGCATATTCAGATGGCAATGATTGAAGGACTTAGTAAACAAGAGTGCTCTCACCCAAGTCAATACCATATGACTTTAGCTTGTTATAATAATGGATGAGCTTCATGATGTGTTCTCTAACGCCAGACACTCCATCATAATGGGTGTTATCAAGTAAAGAGAGGTAATAGGCCTTTTGAGTCTTATCTAATTTCTTAAATTTCTCCCCAAATGCAGTCATATACTCTACTACAGTGTTTTTGTCTAGAATGCTCTCCTTGATTCCTTTGTTAATAGTGAACTTAATCACTGCAAGACAAATGCGATTGGATTCATACCATTGCTTGTGATAGGCTTTCTCTGTAGTATTAGACTGAGGAGTAAGAGCTACAGGCTTAGGTTCTCTCAATGCCAAATCTTTCCAATCATCATAATTTATACTATTGAGAGTCTTCAACACAAATAGTTGCTGAAAAACAGAAATTAAAATAACAAAATTGGGAAATAATTAATTATGTGTGCATGACATAATTGTAATACAAAATTTCCAATTATAATTTAGTCAAGCAACTGTATATATAACAAAGTGGTGTCCCAAAATCACACATACCACAAGGATTTGACTAATTCAAAATGTTTATAAAAAAATGTATTTAATATGGCCATATCGAGAGGGTAC
Organism: Adenanthera pavonina; assembly: GCA_026686845.1. Lineage (NCBI taxonomy): Eukaryota > Viridiplantae > Streptophyta > Magnoliopsida > Fabales > Fabaceae > Adenanthera > Adenanthera pavonina. The sequence goes on along the minus strand of JAIVEN010000001.1, from coordinate 40,466,133 downwards.
AAAATATATTTAAGACATTGAAGTACTATCATCCTATCCAACAAAAGGAATCAATCACAAATTACATAAATAATGCCACACCGATAAAGTGTATCCATAATTTATGTTTTTTTTAATTAAATTCTGAGATTCAAGAATTTGTTTGACATTGCTACACTTACAACTAGGGAGAGCGATTCATTACCAACATGAATATAATTCAAAGGAGTGTCCATAAATTTTTTCACCCCAAACCTCAACTACTACAATGTATTTCTACACTATACAAATTGTCTAAAATTTATAATAAATAGTTATGAGCCACAAAAAATTACCAAAAAATAAATAATTAAATAATAAATAAAATTTTAATCGGACCAAACCAAAGAATGGGTCAAAATGACCCGGAGCGTGAGCACATGCACATACACATGCCACAGAGCGCGTGTGGGCTTGAGGTGAGACGGTCTTCTTCAACCTCTCACCCCAAGCTTCGTCAATGGCAGTAAGACTGCCATTGATGAAAGCCAAAGCTCCGTTTTTAGCGCAATCTTGACATCTGAAAGGTGAAAATTATCCTAATACATACGATAAGTCTTAATCCTCAATCAATTACTGAAATCAATCTCATTTTCTCATTAAACAAAAACACAAAATTTTCCAGAATTAAGCCTCTATAATTCGATGAGTGGTGTCAATGAAAATAAAATTAATTGTTCCTAAAACACTCCAAGAGATTAGATGAACACAATGTATAAAACAATTACACAAAATATGCCCAGAAACTAGAAAGCCCTAAATCTTAGGGTTCAAATTCGGGGCTTCAGTTTAAATTGACAAATATGATCTTAATTAAGTTGTCTGTTAATCTGATACCATATGTTAATTGTACGAATTAACAATCATAAGACCATAAGTTTTGAGTTTTACAATTTGAACATACCTGATGAGGGTCTTAAGGAAGCCATTGATGACACACAGAAAATAATAGAGTAGATTACACAACCTACTTTTCCATTTAGTCTTCACTGATATGAAGAAAACTTTTGAAAATGAGAGAGTGTAAGTTTTTCAGAGAAGAGTGATAATTTTAGATTATGAGAACGTGTCTGTTTAACTGACCGTCTCATTGATTTTATAAACAAAGTTTTTAATTAAAATTAATAACTCTCTTTTCTCCTTAAAACCAGATAAGTGATAGGAAACCACTGACCACTAAAAGGTAGTAGGTTGTGCCTCTATCCAATGGGCATATGTGTGATTCACTAAAAGGTATTGATGCTATTCGTATTATGCACTTAATCATATTAGTACCATATTAATATTATATTTAGTAACGAATTAATGTAATTCTATTTCTAGAAGCTTTGTATTAATGAGTTCGGATATCCAGACGTTCATTACATTAGATGTCACAAAAATCAGCATTTACCGCAATTTCAAAAACGGTAGCCACTGCATAATTTTCCATATTAATAAATATCAATTCACATCCATTTGTATACATCACGTGCCACATGGTTATTAGAGAATAATCATTTTCATAAGTCCATGTTGAGGCGATCTCATATATAGATTTCCTCCAATCCCACTAACTTTAAATATATATATATATATATATATATAATAGACGAGAGAGGAAGGAAAACACTATTCAAAAGATTTAAAAATAATTCTTAAGATTCATAATTCATATATAATACTTCCTCTGATCTATATTATATGATATGTGACTCATTTCCACGTCCATTAAAAAAGTTGAAAAACATTTTTAAATATACTAAAAACTCCAAATGTACCTTTCTTTATTGAGAGAATACTGAAATGATTAAACCAAGTAATTCCTTATGAGTTTTACAAGTATATGAAAAAAAGAAGCAATCAACTTACACAATTAAATATAGTAAGGGTAAAATTATTCATTTAAATTCTTACACTTTATATTGTAAACCAAAGAAAAATGAATCTCACACCTTATATTGTAGATTGGAGGGAGTATAATTTTAGAAAAATTAATATTTAATTTATTTAGTTGAAAATATGTAATTCTTAAGTTGGTATTGATGCTATTGATTTGAAAATTTTTTAAAATTATATTTAAGAGTTATTGTAAAATAAGGCATCGAATCAAAGCCTATAAAATTGACAAAGGAATGCTTATAATTAAACGTTTCCAATAGGATAAAAATGAGGAAGAAAAGGAATAAGAGAAAGTAAAATGACAAGTCCTAATATTTAAAAGAAAAAAAAATGAAAGGAAGAAAGAAAGAAAAAGCTAAAAGCTTTTGTAATTGGTTAGAAGAGCACACACTGAGCAACATACAGGACTCGCTAATTTCTCATTGTGTCGTTGGAAAGTCAATTTTTCCTTCTTTCAGTTTTCTTTCTTTCTTTTTTTTTTTTTGGACCTTCTTCTTCGAAGTTCAAACTCAAGATTTTCTCGTTATCATTACTATTCCCAACATTGTTTTTTACTCCTCCTATCTCTTACTTTTCCATACCCGTTCTATCTTCAGTTGATGACTACCAATGGGGTCTTGTGTTCTGTACACATCCCAGCCCAATCAACCATAATTAGCCTTATTTAAGTAATGGCCATATTATTCCATTAACAACTCGGCCTATTTCCAACAATACTCAAAACAATTCTTTCCAAAATTCCCCTCAGGTACCAACGGAGATTGGGTATAGTGGAAGGGGTTAGTCCCTCACAACGTGACGAACCAAGATTCGAATCCCCACCGGGAGAGGTGTCCATATTTAGTGCCTGACAGTACTTCAAACAGAATTGTCTCTAATAGGAAGATAGCTGTGATTTCTACCAAAAAAAAAATCCCCTAAGGTATGTAGCCAAAAGGAAAAAAAGAAATCCCCTCAAGTAAGGATAACATTTTGTGTGAAAAGGGAAAAAAAAAAAAGAAATTTCCATCTGGATAAAAAAAAGAGTTGGGCTGTTACTACCAAAAAAGGATGAATGTTTACTATTTATTAGCCATTGTCCCATGTTGGGCTCCATGTAGATGAATTCTCTTCATGCCATGTGTCTTTCTAGTGACTATGATCTTTGCCACCTATCCAATGTTTAAAAGTTCACTAGCCACTTTAACTTGTTGGGCTTCATGCCATGTGTCTTAGATGAATTCCCTTCATGACATGTGTCTTTCTTGTGCCTTTTTAAAAGTGAAGCCTAGTTGATATGTAACCCTTAGAAAACTATCCTAAGTAACTCAGAAAATATAGAATAATGGATGAACTTGACTCGAGATTCAGAAAATGATCAGTTAGAATCCTGTAGAAACTTATCTCTAGAGCCCTAACTATAATGATGCTAATAAGGTTGATCACTCCTTATGGTAGGTCAGATGTATTCTCAAGAAAACACAGATAAGAGATAAAAAATGAGAGACAAATAGGAAATAAGAGGGAGAAAATGAAGAACTCAGTAAATCCTGACTGAAAAATACATGATAATCTTATTTCACTATTCTTTGAAGAAAATGCAGTATATATAAGTATTTGTATAAGCAAAACAAGAAAAACCTTGTACTGAAGCAATTAGGAATACTTGAAATTCAAGTAATCCTATTAGATTTATGAAATTTAAAATATATATCTAATTATAAAAAATCCTAATAATAAAAAGAAAATTCAAAGAAAAATAATAAAATTAATATTCTAATTCTAACATTATCAGATAATCTCCTTAAATTTAAAAAATCTCCTAAACCTAAAAATCTAATAGATTTTATTTATTTTAATTTAAATCTAACCAATGACTTTCACCCCAAGAAAATACAAATTGAAAGCCAACAAATTAATAAATAAACAAAATGATCTAACAAAAAAAAAGACCTAGAAATTCCTTGAAAGGGATCATATAAGTAGCACTTGAGAATCTTTGTTGCGTCTCCTTAATCTCCATCACTAGACTTTCTCGGTTATTCCCTTCTGTTTCTTTAAACTGGGAAAACTAGGAGTAGAAACTACTAGAAACTAGGTAGTGAAAATGAAATAGAAATTTGAAATGCTAAAATGAATGTCAAGTCAAATTAGAGATTGATCATCATTCTTTCCCTACAAAATCTGACTTACATTAAGCTCTATGTGTTCAGCAAACACTCTCCTGCTATACTTCTCATCTCTAATTTCAAATTATCCTCCTTTCATATTTGTATATGAAAATTGGAGAAACATTTTAAATTGCTTTATTTATATTATTCAGCATGAGTTAATTTGTCCCCAATCTTCATCTTCATGAGCATGGCTGCCTTAGATCACATGCTTCTTAATGACTTGGATGATTCGAGAGAAACTTGGAGGATCATTGTTAGAATGTGGCGGAGGTGGACTATAAAAGATCAATCCTCTTCTCAGCCAATTTGCTTTGGTTCCATGGTGTTAGTTGATCAATAGGCATGTTGTCATATTTCTTTCGCATCCTTCTTCACATTTTCTCATTTCTCCCATCTTCTAGGGGTGTTTTTACTTCTTGTTGGGTTGTAATTGTAACATCTCTATATTTTACATGCATTTGAATGATTAGATTATGTTAAGAATTGATATGAATTGCTTTGAAATGATATTTTGTGTTTTGGGATGCATAAAAGTATACTTAAATTTGTTAAAAGCTTAAAATAGCATAAAAAGATTAAAAATGGGCTTAAAATGGTAAATAGTTATTTTGTTAAAAGGTAAGGGCAAAATAGTCATTTTAGATGAATAGAGAAAGAAAATATTAATAAAATACACTGGTGCAAGATAAAAGTACAATAGATACAGGATATGTGGGCTTAAAGAGGAAAAAGTATAAGTACAACAAGATACGAGTTCCACATGAATAGTAATTTCCAACCGAATAGAATAAATTTTAAAAGTAAGCAAGACAAGTGGACTTCACATGAAAAAATAAAAATAAAAAGGTAGTGTATCCCACAGATAAAGTACATAGAAAGAATATAAGATATAATATAAAACCCATATCAAAGTACACAATCTAGATTTAAATGAATTTGTAAAATTGCATTTTGTAAATTCTCTCTCTTCATCCTAGAAAACCAAAAATACAAGGGCAAAGAAGGACAAGATTTCTCTCTCATCTCTCTCTCACAAAGGCAAAAATATCAAGGGGCATAAGAGAAAAATGACATAAACTAATAAAGAATAATTTAAGCCATTAGATTAAAAGTAAATTGAACGGTCAATATCACTCCAAACTTTCTATAAATATGCGTTCATCCCTCCTCCCAAATTGCTCATTTAGTTGAAAGCTTGGGAAAGTTAGAGAGAGAGGGAGTTGCCATGAGAGTTAGAGAGAGTGTGAGGCTGAGAAAGAAAGAAAGAGAGGAAGTAAAGAGGAAGAAAAGGAAGGTCTAAACGTAAGAAATCTTATTTCCATTCTCTTCTAGTTTTCCTTCCATTCATGGAGCATGAGTCAAGCTAGGGTTTTGAAAGCTTTCTTCCTTAAGCTTCTTTATGGTCTCGGCTAAAGCAAGCAAATGAGCAAAGAAAGAGTAAAGGATCAAGCATTAAATTTAGTTTGTAAAAGCTCAAAAGTTAGGGCCACTGATGCATATTTAGTTTCCCATTGTGATAGCAAGTTGTTGAGCAAAAATTATTGATGTTTATAGGCTCCCATCAAGCTACGGAAGCAAACCAAAGCAAGTGAAAGACAAGTTTGTAGTTGAAGAAGTTAAAGCTTCAAGGTAATAACTTGCTATGTCTTTATGTTATTGCACAATAATGTTATACATATTTGTATACTATAAAACTGTTTCCATGTTGTTTTGATTATTTTGATGACTGGTTGGCTATTTTATTGATGAGGGCTAAGTCTGAGATATTCTATTTTTAAGCCGTTATGTTGCTGGATTTTCGTTAGACAACATGGAAATTTTATGTTTTACTAAATTGTGCAATGTTTTCTATTTTTTAAATGTGTTGTAATAATGTAATGACATGTGTAAATTTACTACTGAAATTTCCTAATCTCACCCTTATAGTTCCATGATGATATGACCAAGCCATAACAAAGGAAAGAACATTGGCATGGAAGATTAATGGTGCTGGACTATTTTATTATAAGTTGTTTTGTTTGTAAATTTTGTCTATTTTGAGAATCTATATAAAATTGTATATTTTTCTAAAAATTTAGATATTTGTATATATGTTTAGAGTTATGTCTATGAATAATTTGGCACTGGTTAGATCCAATTGGAGTTATATAATAGAAGTTATGAATGTTTTCTCCAAACTGTTCCAGTAATAGTTATTTTAGACCACTGAAGGATTATATTGATATACAAACCAGTGAGCACGTGAAAGCCATAAGTGATTTATATGTTTAGAAACTAGACTCACAAAGATTTCCCATACACCACAAATGTGCAAATTGGTTAAGTATACTATGAGATATGCTTGACCAAATTTATGTCTCAAAATCTGGATAGAAATTGGAAGTCAAAAATTAATAATAAAGTTTAATGACTAAACTGTATGAATCTGAGCATAACTTTCTAATTTCATATTTTTCCCATGAAATTCAAGACATGAATGTTTTTTAGAGACTTTAACAATTGAGAAATTATTTTTTTACATTTAGTTATGAATTTTCAAAGTTTGCTGTATATTTTGATAAACAGTGTACAAAAACAATTTTTGACGGTTTTAAGTTTTTAACTGGTTTAAGTTCTTCAAGACTTTTTTCATGGTTTAAAATTAAGCAACTTACATGGAAAATGTACTCAAATGTAAGATGTAATAGTAAGAGCTATTTTTTCTTCAGGGAACTAAGATCTAAGCAACGATTGGAAGGGAGCTTCTGGTGGAGGCATATGCTAAGGAACTAGCCAGAGGTAAATGCTATGGTATTAAGAACTTCTCCCTTTCTAAAAAGAAACTATGTTGCCATGCTATAGACCACCCATACGGAATCAATTTCAATAAGGGTACATTTATTGAGCCATCAAACCTTCCACTGCCCACTGAATGCTGGGGTTTTGCCCCTATGTCCAACTTGGTCAGTGGGAAACAATTACCTGAAGTTCTAATAGGTCTAAACTCTTTTTCCTTGTCACCTTTGTATCTTAAGCTCATTTTATCCTTCTTTCAGTTTTTGTTTTGTTTCATTTTTTGTCTCTTGACTCTTTTTCATAGATGTGATTAGATTCCTAGAAATTTTTGGCCAATTAGATGAATTTAGTAGGAACAATGAAAGCTACAAAAGGTTGTGTTTCACCTTGGTTGATGAACAGTGAGCTTTTATCTAAAATGAAAATTATTTAAATTAATTGGTTTGAGATTGTGTTATGATAGATTAATGATATGAACTAATGCTTATGTAGAGACAACTGCATTAATATTGTTTTGTTTGGAGAATCCGCATATGATGCTTGCTATTCAAAAGAAGAAGATATGGAGTCTCCTATTGTGGTGGTCTTGCAGTTAACTAGATTGAAGTATAATGATGGTAACATGTTTAGCTATCTTCTATTAGTGTAGCTTGTCAATCCTATGGAGGTACAAATGTCATGTTTTTGTAGGGGTACTAAAGATTGCTAACTCATGGTCTCTTGCAAAAGTTCGAACACACAAGTAAACACATAAAAAAATTAGATATGATTTAAACAAAACATATATAATTAGTTATGAAAAAAATTAAAACACATAAATAAATATTATAATTAATTGAAATATATCTAAAAAATATAATTATAAAATGAAAAAAATCTAATAGTAGGTCATAGGCCATTTGAATTTAGAAAATTTTTATGGAGATTTTTTTAGAAAATATTAAAAGGCATAAATAAATTATGTGAAAAAAATTATATATAATTTAAATAAAATGGATATAATTAGTTATGAACAAATAGATATAATTGGCTGCAATTAAAAATAATCTCATTAGATTTGATTTTTTAATTAACAAAAAGAAATAATAGTGTGAACTCCGATCCTAATTCCAAACCAGAGTTTCGGAAGCACAAAATCATAGTAAACCTTATTCGTTTTGTTTCTAATTCATTTTGCATGTTATATTTACCGTTTCTATGTTTTTTATCATTCTTCTTTGCTATCTAGTTTGTAGCATCTCTTGTTTGCAACAATTCGGGTGTCTAACACATCAAAATAAGTTCTTTAGACTGGTTCCATAAAGGTTTACCTATTAGTTTCTCTCTCCCATTCCCATTCCAGAATCTCAATTCTTGCATACCTAACGTGGCCTTAGAGTTAAAACAATGCAATGTATTTCACAATATTCCTCCTTTGTCTATTTCCACTAGCCTCAACTTTTTTTCATCCTCTTGTCATCGTTGATTCTTTCACAATAACCTCAGATCCTCAATATTTAGTCACTATTATATTATAAGAGCAACCTTGCCATTCTTGACCTCCCAAGTAACATGTCTCATGATACCATACCTATAGGGGTGGATGCAGGTGTGACAAATTTGGGGGGGGGGGGCAATTTCTTTGTAAACTATTATATATAATATAATGTGTCAAAAATATGTATCTAGTCAGCTAGCGGAAGTGGCTTCTACAACATTTACAACCAACAATGTCATAGGTTCAAGAGGAAGGGCTAGGCTCCATATATTTGAACATTTTCATCCAACATTTAAAGAAAATTTTTGGAGCCTTTATACTAGTGCAAATCTCTCTTTTAATCAGATTAGAAGTAAAATACCATTTCACAAGTAAAATTTTTTGAAACATCATACTTAGATTTGAGTTCAAACATCTTTATTGGCCAAATTCCCTCCTTTCTATCAACAATACAATTCTTACATTTGAAGGATAATAAATTCACATAATTGAGTTTGTTCCTCTGCACATACTATTCTTCAATCTCTCAAATGATCACTCGTTTAAACTACCTAATTGTTAGAAGAACTTCAAATCACTTATCTTTTTGAATTTGGATAATAATAATATGTCAACAAAGATTCTGACATCAATGGGTTTCCTAGTTAATATTCAAGTTTTAGTTTTGCACAGCAATAATCTAGTTAGGAAGATTCTTTTCTCTTTAAGTAATTTCAAAGAGTTGGTAATTTTTATGTGGGTCATAACACATTATTTGGTCAAATGCCCACATGGATTGGGGACATATTTCAAAACTTAGCTGTCCTTATTTTGATATTCAATCAATTCTATGGAGCTAGCCAAAGAATATTTATTCCTTCCTTTCACTTTGAATATTAGACCTATCTCATAATAATATCTCAGGAAGCAAACCAAGATGTGTCAATAGGCTTACTAATATTGCTAGCCAAACACATTCAAATTCAACTCTTGATTTTTGGTATCCAACATTTAGCAATGTTAAGTATTTTGCAATGATTTTTTTTATGTCAGTATCATGGTCACATGAAAAAGAAAAGATTCATAGTATGATATAAATTTGGGATTGTTGAAAATAATGGATCCACAAAGCAATATGTTTGAAGGGGAAATTCCATATGAGATTATGGATCTTGTTGAATTGCTTTCTTTAAAAATTTCAAGAAATATGTTGAGTGGATATATTCCCTCCACAACTAATCAAATGAACTCATTAGAAGCCCTTGATTTGTAAAGGAATTTCTTGTTTGGTCCAATCTCATCATCGCTTTCTGGGTCAAATTTTCTCAACATATTGGAATTGGCCTTTGATAACTTATTAGGCACAATAACAAAGCTTTGACGGCACATTTTTTTTATGATGTAATCATGAAATTTATGGTGTGCCTCTTCCAAAAATTTGTCAATAGTGTAATTGCAAAACTCAATTTTGATGGACAAGTGAAAGTTTTATATGAAAATATGGCAACAATTAGGATTCCAAACAATCCTATGCACCATGACCAAACAAAGCATGTGGAATTGGATTGTCATTTTTGTAAAAGAGAAAATTGAGACTGGTTTGATAGACTCACCACAAAATTTAGGATTCCTTATTAAAGGTGTGCCACTAACGCATTGTAACTCTATGCTCTTTGGGATGTGAACCTTTGTTATTCTTGAAGAGAAGTTATAAGATGTGTAGACCAAATAGTTAAAAATGTTTACAACTGTGAAAAGAGAATATGTCTGCTTGAGGAGATTCCTCCTTATATTATTAATTTAGTCCTTGTTGATATTGTCTTAGTGGCTTAGTCACTATTTTTGCTTGTGGTTTCTTTTCAAGTTATTACTTGCCTTGCGTATTCCGAGTAAAATTGTGCTCCTTAGAATTTCATCTGATAAGTGACAAATCTAACATGCTGAGAAAGTTTAACCCATAAGGAGATGATGGGATTGAACCAAAAAAGAAGTTCCTTTACAAATCAAGGGTTTCTAATAAGTTCATTTGACCAATTGTGGAAGGAATATATCCACTCACCATATTTCTTGAAATGTTTAAAGAAAGCAATCCAACAAGATTTGTAATGTCATACAAAATTTCCCTTCAAACTTATTGCTTGATAGATCCATTATTTTCAATAATCCGAAATTTCTAATGTACTCTAAATCTTTTCTTTTCCATGTGACCATGATACTGACATAAAAAATATCATAAAGATAAGCTTAACATTGCTAAACATTGGAAAACAGAAATCAATAGTTGAATTTAGATGTGTTTAATTGGCCATAGCAATGAGCCTATTGACACATTTGGGTATACTTCCTGAGATATTATTATGAGATAGGTCTAATATTCAAAACAAGGAATAAATATTCTTTAGCATGGCTCCATATAATTGATTGAATTTTGAAATAAAGACAACCAACTTTTGAAATTTGTCCCCAATTGTTATGGGTATTAGCCCAAATAATGTGTTATGACCCATATAAAAAATTACCAACTCTGTGCAATTACTTAAAAACAAAAAAAATCTTCTCAATCAGATTATTGTTGTGCAAAATAAAAATTCGAATATTAACTAGGAAGCCCATTGGTGTCAAATCTTTGTTAACATATTATTATTATCCAAATTCAAAAAGATAAGTGATTTGAAATTCATCCAACAATCAGATAGTTCAAACAAATGAACATTTTTTAGAGATTGAAAAATAGCATATGACTGGTTATTTTTGTGCAAAGAAAAAAACTTATTTATGTGAACTTATTATCATTCAGACACAAGGATTGTACTGTTGATAGAAAGGAGAGAATTTGGCCAGCAAAGATATTTGAACTCAAATCTAAGTATGATTTTTTTGGAAAATTTAACTTGTGAAGATGGTATTTTATCTCCAATCTAATTAAAAGAGAGATTTAAATATTGGACAAGAACATAAAGGCTTCAAAACCAATGGGGAATCAAGTAAAAAATTTGAGATTGTGACATTCCCAATTGAGGTAATGCTCTTGAGTGTGAAGCCACATTGGAAAATAAGTACCCATTTTAATAGAATTTAAATGTAAATACCCCAATTGGAATGATGGAACCCAATCAAAACTAATGTCTAGAACAAGTGCATTGGAAGGCAAAACCATAAAATATAGTTTGGTAAAATAGGTGAAATGAGCTTTAGTGATCCATAGCTATATAAGGAGTTTCTTGAAACAAATAATGCCTCCAACCTAGAAAAATGTCCAATGATTGCTAGGGAGGTCAAAAATGGTAAGGCTGCTCTTATAATAAAATAGCTACTAAAATATTGAGGATCTAAGGTATAAGAGAAATCAATGATGACAAGAGGACAAGAAATGTTAAGGCTAGTGGAAATAGACAAAGGAGGAATACTGTGAAACAAATTGCATTGTTTTAACACTAATTCCTTTAGAAGGGAAATGTTGCTTATTAATTGTAGCTAATAATTTCAATCAGTAGTGAGGTCAATGTTTTGAAGTTTGAGAGTAATTGTAGATGAGAAAGGATATAAGGCAACCTTCATAGATTGGATCTTAAATAAGGTGCACTAGGACAACTATAAAGGTTAATGCAAAAATATTGCAGGAAAGAAAGGTTGCCAAGCACATGTGTATTACACCATAAAAAAGGTTACTAATCAAGTCAAGATATTTCAAGTAGGATATTTCAAGAAAAAAATTGGCTTTGGTTTAATGATTATTTGAGCTTTGCTGGTGGAGTATTATTAGATTGCAAATTAATTGAGATTTTAGTTGATTTGTAGTTCTAGTGTTAATGTATTCTCTAAATGATTATTTGAAGAACTCTATGTAACATCTTACTTTTATCTATATTTTCTCATATATTATAGTATATATGATGTCCAATTAGCTCATATTAAGAGCTTGAGCCATTAATAGAACCAAAATATTTAAATAAAAAAAACGTGGTAGTATTCATTCGGTTCTCAAGTTTTCTGGATAAATTTTAAAAAATCATAACTTAATCCAGAAAAATCGTATCAATGTGGTTCAAGTCTCTAAATGAAGCTAGAAACATGATATACAAGATAAAAATATGAAAATTTCCTTTAACCTCACCAATTAGTATAATTTATTACTCAAACTTACACTATATAAATAGTCATTTCTCTCTTTTTTCATGATTTTGACCATAATTTTAAAAATTCATATCTAACTCTATACTGAGCCAAATCATGTATTCTATATTCCATTGGAAAGATATATATGTCTAATTTCCTTCATATTTTTCTTATATATTTATTTAGTCTAGATAAGGCACAACATCAATTTGAATCACTAGGGGTTAGAACATTACCTTCTCTGGGACAGTCTTGGGAAAACTTGTATATCTCTCATTGTACAACTCCAATTGAACTCAAACCAGTGGTATATTAACCTCAAAAGAAAATATTTTCATAAATATAAGCCACTAAATTTTTGGAGCTCTGTATGATTTTAAATCACTTTTCAAAGGGAAGTAATATATTCAGTAAAATTCGTAACCTTCACATCAGTGTCCAGTTTTGATCCTGAATTTTAAAATTACACTATAAATCGTACATAAATCCAAATTATATGTTCTTTAGCTCATTAGAAAGCTTGTTCTCTCTACTTTCAGAGCATATATAACACTTGACTTAATTTCATTGTTTATATCAAATAGTATTAACTTTACTTTTATTGCTATAAAATAAACTTCTAGCAATATAACATGACAAAATAGACTTCGTAATAAGCTCATATGATCATTCCATGTTTCAAATCTATGACAAATATTTCATAATGCTCATAAGGACATAATAGCATAATGACACAGATCTAAAAGCATATACATGGTTTTATGCATAATTTCAAAATATACAATCATAACTTGAAGACATCATTAAGCATCTTCCTCTTCTTCATTCTCCTTAGCTTTTTGGACTCCTTTGCCATAGCTTGTACCTAGTCATTTGGGATACTTGAGGAGATGAGATTGGGGGCAATCTCAGTAGCAAGTTATATTTTATGCAATTATATCAATCATATCAACTAACTCATATTTGATCACATCTAGTCACATCAATCATATTTAAACAATAAATTGTCATATTGGTCATAAAAAAATTTGACAGCATAACGGCTTAGAAAATGGATATCTCGAGGAATAAAACCCCTCATTTTACAGCCAAGACCAATCAAAGAAATTACAATTTCAATATGGCAACACAATTTAATCATAGAAAGACAATGAAAGAACATAAAGCAAGAATATGAAACTTAACTACCTTTGGTGCTTGCACTTGGCTTTCCTCTTTAAACCAAAGCTTCCTCTAGTTTTCCCAAGCTTTCTGAAGTCCCTAAACATCATTAAACATATGCTCAAGCCACTAATTTCATGGCTAATCACAAAAAGCTCTCATAAAACTCTTGAAAACCTTAAATTCTCAAACTCTTTATCTTAAGCTTTATCTTTGAGCCAACCCTTGTCTTGAAGGTTTTTCATCATGGGGAATTCATTTTTTTTCATCAAAGCAATGAAAATCCAACTCCTTCCCATCATATTAAACTAACCGAAATAAGGATTGGAAGAGGAAAGAAGTTATTTTCATTTTCTTACTTCCAAACATACCATACCTTGTTCTTCTTGCATTATCTCATGGTTTCTTCTAATTTATTGCATGAAACCACTTCCTTTCATGAATCCATGTTAAGGACGAAAATTAAACACCAATAGAAGAAGGAGAAAACCTTGCTAACCTACTTCAGACTACCTAAAACTTGAAGGAAAATTACTTAGAATTTCAAATGAAAATTCTTACCTTTTTCTTGATTTTTCCTTCTCTTTTTCCTTCTTCCTCTTCTTCACATTTTTCTCTTCTTTCTTTGCTATTTTTCAGACCTCTCTCCACTCTTTCTTTGCTTCTTTGGTCGGCCAAAACATGAACCAAAGGGGAGGATTTATAAAATTTTCCAACCAATAAAATTTTACCACATAATGTTCTTGAATTTTCTTAAAAAGTGACTTAAAATATTAAAAAATGTTACTGTATCATGTGCAGCTTATGGAGCACGAAATTAAGGGTACTTTGGTTCAAAAATTTTACATAATTACTCATCTAGATATATCCTAAACCGGTCTGGACAAATAAAGTTACTTTATCAGTATATTTTACTATTATTGGGATACTAATTATAATTATATTGGGATATAAAATTACCATAATATACTTATCATAATTGGTCCAAATATAAGACCCACACATTTTTCTTGAATGAATAATGCTTCTTCCTGCGGTCTAGACTGACATTTATCGGGTAAGACATTAATATTAAATCATAATTACCCAATAAATACTATTTTAATCTTAATAAATTCCATACTATATTCCAATGGTCTCAGCTCATTGAGAGCTTCATTTTGACTATAATTTTTCATATTTATAAAAATGCCCTTAACCAGGATAAATTTATAATTCTTAAAACTTTCGGGTCATTAGGTGTAATTTTTGCCAAAATATTTAACTTCTCTTTCCCCTGAATTCTTATATATTTGGGGACAAATTTGTTAATTTCATAATTCTTAGGGGTAAAAAAATAATTTCTCATTTTTTCATCTAATTGGAAAAAATGACCTTTTTACCCTATTTCACGTAAACCGGTATTAGTCCGTTTTTGTAAATTTCCTATGCATTTTTAGTTATCTAACATTTTAGGAATGTTACACTCTAACCCTTAAACTAGGAAATTAAACACTTAATTAGATTCAATTAACATAGTGAATGTGGAAAAATAAACATTAGGTAAAGGAACTATAGTTGATTGGTCTACTTGTGATTATTTGTTTTCATTAGTTTTGTTAATTTTACTTTATTTCCTTAAATCTGTTAAACCCCCATTTAGTTTCTTTGTTTTATTAATTTCTTTTACTTTTAATCCTCTAGTTTAATTGGTTAAGATCATGGGTTTTTTGGGGGATGACTTAGGTTATTCTATACAGTAAATTCTTAAATTTGTTTAATTCTTCACAATTTGATAGCTATGTTTAAAATTTTGACGTCATTGCTAGAGAGCAACTTGTTCTTAATCAATTGAATTAGGTTCTTGCTTGCTTTCATTATGTGTTTAGTTAGTTTGTTGATAATTCTTTGGGTTTTCATTATTTGATAACTTTGTTAGTGATGATCTTGATGTGTTGCTTTGAGGATATCATGTATTGTTTAGGTGACCGTGATGATTTAGAGTATTGTATAGTATGTTCCATGATCCATAATTTCATTTGCTCTGCTGACTTTACTAATGTTAAGCATGATGATAAGGGTGTCCATGCTAATAAGGCTTTTGATGAAAATGCTACTAGTGCATGTCATGAATTTCTTGATTGCATTAATCATTGGGATACTATGGATGCTAACATGATTGAGCTTGTGGATATTGATTCTAGTAGGATTCCTATACTTCACTTGTCCACTTTTATTGGTGATTCTATTATGGATATTACGTGTCTTGACACTTTTGAAGAAAGTAAAGTAGATAAGTGTTGGGGAATCCTTAATTAGGATTTGCATGTTAAGGAAAGTCATGTCAATTTTGTTGGATGATCTCCTTTCTTAGGGTTTGTTTGGTTTGAGGGAAATGGGGGGAAGGGAATGGAAGGGGAGGGAAAATGTCCCCTTGTTTGGCAATCAGGAGGGGAGGGAAAATGTTATTAAAATTTTCCCTCCCCTTCCCTTATATATTTTCCCCCCAAATTGGGGTAATTTGGGGGGGGGGAATGTGTTATTGTATCCAAAATGACCAAAATACCCTTCATTTTTTCATTACTCGGTCACACAATATACCAATCAGTCTTGTCCTTATATTAACTTAAATAAATTAAGAGTATAATAGTCAAATTATAATTATTTTTCCTCATTTCCCCTCATAACCCAAACGAGGTAGAATTAAAATCATTTCACTAAAATCCCTCATTTTCCTTCCAAACGAGGTAAAATTAAAATCCCTTCTTTTCCCTCCCCTTCCTTTCTCTCCATTAAAATCCCTTCTCTCCCTTTCCCTCCTTTGAACCAAACAGACCCTTAGAGGTTCCTTGGGTTGTTTTGTCTAATTTTGTTAGGGAATCTTCTCTAACTTCTTTCTTGTCATTTGATTTTATTGAGCATATTCTTTTAGGGTAAGATTCTGCTTGGTCTGTTGATGTTTTGTAGACACATGGTATATTATGATGAAGAATAGATGATTAAAATTTTAAATGAAGATATTTTATTATATATTTAGATTATTTTTATATTTAATTTAAGATTTATATTTTATCTTTTTTTTATTTCCTATTTTATAATTTCTTTTTCTTTAAGTTTAGGTTAGAATGTTTTATAATATTTTAGTCTTTCATAAATTTTTAAATAAGTGATATTCTTATAATCTCCATAGATTGAGTCTCTAGGTTAAGTAATTTCTTATTTTATTATATTTTATCAATCTTCTAAAAGGTTCAATTGAGTCTTGTAAATAGCTATCATTATAATTCAAATTGCAAAAAATCATATTAAGTAAATTTGAGTTTTCTATCTGTCTATTTTCTCTCTCATTAAGTTCTTCCTTTTCTCTCTATTTTTTGTCTACCTTCTCTTTCTCCCTCCTCCTTTTACATCATTTGGTATTAGAGTTAACTTCTCTACACACCCCACGTGTTAAACTTCTTAAATCTACCATGACAAAAAAATCCCAATAAAATCTTGAAGAATTTAAGAATGCCACAAATGAGCTTGTGAACCATTAAATGGAGGTCGTCAACCACAAAATTAACACAATGGAAACAAATTTTTTAGGGGATTTCAACTGTATATTTGACAAGTTTGAGAAATTGTTTAAGGAAATAATACAGCCAATCAACAGATTAAGTTAGTATAATTTCTTAGAATTTGAAGAAGACACTAAAGTTGTGATGGTGAAAGAAAACAACACATTTATCAAGGGCCTTTCTCCCACATCTAGTATGTCAAATGAAGATCCTCTCAACCCTGAAAGAAGTTGAGTTGGCAGGGGAAGATCATCATGAGTGTTTTGATGAACAATCCTACCTTCAGAAGTTGTGCCTTCTAAAACTATTTACGGTGGTTTTCAACTTTGTCTTGCCACTATTCTACTTTGCTTAGCTGTTATGCTTGGTGTTGAAATTGTTGTGATTACTATGAAGCATAATGTTCTCTTGACTAAGAGTCCCTTCTACCAATATCTTATCCATTGGAAGGGCTTTTCAAAGTTGAATAATATAATATTTGGATCTCTGAAGAGAAGTTTTCTCATTTAAATCCTATCCTTCATAATCTTGTCTGCTGGAAGGATTTCATAAATCAAGAAACTATGTGGAGTTTTAACTGTTCAAAGGAAAGTTCTTTCAAATGAGAGAAAATAATAGAGAATGGATGATTAAGATTTTAAATAAAGATGCTTTATTATATATTTAGCTTATTTTTAGATTTAATTTAGGATTCATATTTTATCTTTTATTTATTTTATATTTTATAATTTCTTTTTCTTTAAGTTTAAGTTAGAATATTCTAGAATATTTTAGTCTTTAAAAAATTTATAAATAAGTTAAATTCTTGCAATCTCAATGGATTAAGTCTTTAGGTTAAGTAATTTTCTATTTTATTAGATTTTTTCAATCTTTTGAAAGGTTCCATTAAGTTTTATAAATAACTATTATTATAATTTAAATTGTAGAAGAACTTATTGAGTGAATTTGAGTTTTCTATATATCTATTTTTTTCCTCCTTAAGTTGTTTCTCCTTTAGGCTATGTTTGGGAGTTTATGATGAAATGGAATTGAATGATCATTAATAAAATATAGTAAAATAGAATGGAGTGAAGTGAAATGGAATGAAATGTTCCATTGTTTGAAAGTTTTATGAGGGGAAGGAGTGATTTCATTTGATTATTGTTTGGAAATTATTGTAAAAGGGATGAAATAAAATGGATTATAATTTTTTTCCCAATATTAACCTTATTAGCAAATTTAAATAAAAAACAAGTTCTTCTTTTTTTCATAAAAAAAAATTCATATCACTTTTACTTTTTAATAAAACCATCTTCAAATAACATCAACAACAACAATAATAACAATAATATGTTGTAAAACAATTTGGTTCTTCTAATAAAAATATTAAGAAGGAAATATAAAATTTTATCAAAAAATAAAGATAACTAAACCAAATATGATAAAGCACAAAAAGCAAGAAAGCTATAATAAATCACAAGACTTTTGAAAGAAAGTATACATTGAAGCAGTGATTTAATTGTACATGTGAGGTATTATGTGATTGGAGTGATTTGATTGATGTGATGGCGAAACACTAAGAAATGTACAATATGGTGGGATAGATTTGGTAGCATGGAAAGAGTAAAAGAATCATGAGAATAAATATTTTTTTGTTAGGGTTAATGAGTATTTTTGTAATTTAAATAATTATTT
Source organism: Adenanthera pavonina (assembly GCA_026686845.1). Classification (NCBI taxonomy): domain Eukaryota; kingdom Viridiplantae; phylum Streptophyta; class Magnoliopsida; order Fabales; family Fabaceae; genus Adenanthera; species Adenanthera pavonina. Next base: position 40,447,360 of record JAIVEN010000001.1, on the reverse strand, counting down.
TTTGTCATTCCATCCTTGACCCCCCAATTTGAGTGGACAAGAAAAATTAAATTTAGGATGGCTAAGAAAGGCTTATGAGGTCATCCATTGCCATTCCATTCCCCCCTAAAAAATCTCTCAAACAATGACCCAACCATATAGTTATCTCATTCCATTCCACTCCCCCCTAAAAAAGACTCCCAAACATAGCATTAAGTTCTTCCTTCTCTTCCTTGAGTACTTCCTTTTTTTTCTTTCTTTCTTTATTGTCTATCCTCTCTTTCTCCTTCTTCCTTTTACATCATACTCTGTCCTACACTTTTAGTGGGGAGACTAGTTGCTTGATGAGCATTGCACAACACGAAGGAGGAGCTCACCATTGATACTCTTTTGGGACCTCCAGCCAGACAAAGGAGCTATCCTAGATATCATGATTCCTTTATATTTCTGTGATGTCATCATGTCTTAGCTTTTCCCTTACCTTCTACCTTGTTTCGTCTATTTTATTGGATTATGTGCCAAACTTGCATTAAGGACAATGCAATGGATAAGTGTGAGGGATTTGCAACTAATCTTGTATTCTTATTTTTGTTTTTGTTTTTTGTTTTAGGAAGAGGAAAAGCTTTTTTCTTTTGGTGATGATTTTAGTTTTTGAAAAAATTAAAAAGAAAAAACCTGAAATTTTAAAAAATAAATCATAAAGTTTTATGTTGGAATTACATGCTAAGATTGATTTTTGAATGATTATCTTGAAATGAAGAGTGATTTGACTTGTATTGCATGTTCCAAGTTAAGTGACAACTTGATTAATCTAGTGAATTTCTAAGTGAATGGTCATTTTACCATATGTATATATTCGTTATTTAAGGGATGTTGAATTTCATGTCACTCAACTCAACATGCTTCTTAGTTTTTATAATGCAAAATAGAGGAAAAAAGTATAAGCATATGTAGTGGGGAATTATGACAAAATAGAGGTACTATCCATTTGCTTAATTGCATTTTGATTCTAGTGCTTCTTCTAAAGCTAATCCTTGTACAGATGTCCTCCAAATTAAATGGTGATTAATTAGTGCATAATAAATATAATTATACATGAAAAATATTGATAGCCCCATTACTCTTTCTGATAGCTCAATAACTTCACTTTTCTAGCAACTAATAATTGATTAACCAACTAATCCACAATTAAATAATCATAAAAAGGTGTATGAACATCTGAAATATATATATATATATCACTACAATAAAAATTATTGAATTACATAGTCAAATAGGCAATTTATATCTTAGTTTACTAGTATTTATAAGTAGCTGCACTACAAGCACATCTCTTTTATTTGAATTTTTTTAAAAAAATTCTTTAATTAGTGTATTGCCTTCAAGTATTGAACTTTTTTAGCAGGTGCTCTATATAATATTCATAGTCACAAATTACATAGAGCCAATTTTATATGTTTGTGTATTAGCTTAGTTGCATTCTAACTCTAGGTCTTCTCCTAGTTGCCACAACTTCTTCCTCCTATAGCACCTTAACTAATCCTTGAACAAATGTCCTCCTTCAAATTACATGGCGATTAATTAGTGCATAATAAATATAATTAGTTATATACATATGGTGAAAAATATTAATAGTCCCAAGGCTATTTTTGTAGCTCAATAACTTCACTTGTCAATAATAATAATTGATTAATAAACTAATACGTGATTAATAACCATCCTATCCAATTTCAAAAATTTTCCCTCAAAATTTTGGTGCTAAATATTCCTTTAAATTGATTTTTGCCTTGGAATTGATTTATCCTTTTCATGTTTTCTACGTCATATTTTCAGGTGCGACATTCATGGCTATCCTTCATGGAATAATGATATGTTGGGATAACAGCTTTAGAAAAGTTTTGGTTTGCACTAACTCTATCAAAGTCGTTAATCTCATTGATCATGATAATGTTAGAGATTTTCCCCCTTGCTTGAAAGCCAAAAACTCTACCTCCTTTTGTATCATTGAGGAAGGAGGGAAATAATGTGCAAAGAACTTGCCCTTGAATTGCTCCCAGTTTAAGGGAACACTTGCAGCTTCAACCCTAGGTAGCATGCTCTTCCACGATTACTTAGCTTTCTTTTCCAATTTAAACATGGCTAACCACACCCTTTACTCAGAAATGCAATATGTAACACCGAATATGGTCTCTAATTGGTCAATCCACTCCTCAACTATGGAAGGATCCATTTTACCTTAAAAAACAAGCAAGTTGAACTTTTCGAAAGTCCTTTAGTTGATAAGAAATACTCTTCCTTTAGACTCTTAATTCCTGCTTAATCATTCTGGACATGCATATGATTCATGGAAGGGACTAGGATCAAAGGAACATGTAAAAACTAGAATGCAAAGGAAAAAGTAGGCAGAAGCAAGGCCACCATAGCGAGATCATGTAATTGGGCCAGTGGACTCAAGACAGAATACAACAACGTCATGGCACCGTAACCCTCTACTGCAACATTAGCCAGAAAATTTGGATAAATCAAAGGTGAACCAATTTGACAAAACAAAGAGGAAGATTGAAGGTTTTGAAGAGAGCTCTGCCAGGGCTCGATTACTAAAGATGGAGGATGAAATTTCTATGCCCTGAGAAGCTTGAATCAACAATATATAGTGGTTTCCTCATATTCTCCTCCATTTTCACCAATTGTTTTTGTGTATTTTAAGGTGGTGATTGTCATTTATGAGATTGAGCCTCAATGAAGTGTTGTTGGATATCTTCAAGCTTTGGGTTATAGATTTTGGGTATGGTTAATTTTAGGAGTTGATTTGAGTATAATGATAAAAGGGCAAGTGATTAATATATTGGTTTTGTTGAGTTTATGCTTGGGATATTGGTTTGAGTTGTACCAAAGGCTATGTTCCAACTTAATATATGCGTTTCATATTTGTATAGGGTGTGTGATGGTATTATCAAAGGAGCTGCACTCCAAAAAGTGAATTGGGAAGCAATGGGCTTATTGATATGTGGTACTTTGATGTATGAAGAATTTGTGGATTGGTTTGTGTAAAGGTTTTTATGCTTGAATATGATTGTTTTGGGGTCTTTAAAGTTGTAATGAGCTAGTATGATGAGTAGAGCAATGTGAATTGATTGGGATTGCCTTTCTTTTTGTGTTGTAGTTGGTGACCAAGCGGCCTATCATGTTATCGTGTGGGTTTGGATAACTCGAGATAACCAGGGAGTAACTTTAATTGTTAAATAAGTTGTAAACTTTTCATATCATGATATGTGATTTATATCTCGCTGATAAGTTTTCTTAAACCCTTTACCTTTAAGAAAAACTATAATGAGAAATGAGAATGGTTAGTCATATAGGTTTATGGATATATGTGTATATACACATCTATGTTAATATATATATATATGTATAGTAATTGGAGAAGGGCTTGGCCATAGTTGTTGTGTGTATCTAATTATATTATGCCTAAAGATGTAGTACTAATAAGATCTTGGTAATGATAATATTAATGATAATGAATTGAATATGAGAGTATGATAGTATGATAATGGCAATGACAATGATAATAATGATGTCGATAATGGGAAATAGCTCATGTAAAGATATGTATATATATGTATATGTATGTGTGTGCATAAACTTTGTGATCATTGATATATATTGTTGTTGTGCAGGTCCATGGAACATCCTGTTATTTGATATTATGCTACCATGATAATAACAATAATGATGATAATGGTATTGGCCTAGGTGCATTGCATAATGGCATACTAGCATAACATATGTCATCATCACTGCATTATATATGTTGGGCATTGGATTGGTTTGGTGATTATGTCTTATGATACCATGTGGTATACCAATCTACTAGTGGGACACGTGCGGCCTAGTGTTCAGGCGATGAGGTTGATATATATATATATATATCCTTGCCACTAAATCATCATCCTTTGGCCAGGAAAATCCAAGTGGCAATGAATTGGGAATGCACTTTCCTTGAATCACCACCAATTCAGGTAGTTTAGGTGAAGGAGAACCATGATTTACTCACTAGTGGAAATGACCTTTGGTTAGGTTATAACTAGTGGTAGTGAGCTTAGAAGTTACTCAGAATCAGCCTTCACTGGTTCTTGGAAGGAGGTTGCTTATCAAGGTCATCTTATGATGGTGATTAGCTCATGGTTCCTATCGTGACTGATATGGGTTCTTACATAACATATGCATTGCATTCTGCATAACACATAGTATTTGAGCAGTAACATATATCTGTATTTGACCTTATATTGTCTTGTTGTGGTTGTGATCCCTATCATAAACGTAACTCTTTGTTTTATAAGTTGCCCTTGGTTACTAGGATACTCGTCTCACCCCTCATGGGAAAACATTTATAGGAATGAGACCTAGCTTTAGCAAGGAATAATGGAGACAAATAAGTCCCCTTAGGGACCTATGGGATATCTGAGTACTTATATCGGTATATGTTTATTTGAGAATGCATGTTATGTTTAGTATCATGGCAAGTGTAGGAATGGTGTCATATATAATTGTTATGCATGTGTTTCCAAGGGAGTATATGTGTATCTGTGTCCCTTGTGTGTTACTTATGTTACTTTGGACCTCAAGGTTGATTGAGTCTATGTTAGGAATAGAGGTGCACGATGAGTTAATGTGTAGATGCATGCATGAGTGATGTGATAGTGTAAGTCATCCTTATGTTTTTGTGAGGCTTGATATAGTAGTTGTTTTGTATGTCTAGGGTCATGGCCAATTGTGGTCACAGTGAGTTGGGGCCCCAAGTAATGGGTGACCCATGTGTGTTTTGATAAGTGTGAGTGGTTTATGAGGTTAGACTCAAGATTTAGAAAGTTCTTGAGAAAAAAGGTATGTAACCCATTAGTTGGCTTGGGGTCCAAGGGGCTCAAATATTGGGGAAGCGGTTTTCTTAGGATGTAATCACCTCGGACAATGTTTTTGGGTGATTTGTGATATGTTGGAAAAAGTCCAGTGGTTAAAAGGTGTGTAGTTTGGAAATGAGAAGATGTTAGAGTAGAGTTTTGACCAAAAGTGACCATTTTGGTCACAGGTGTCTAAAATCTCTATAAGAAGAAATTTTCGAATGTAGTCTACAATGCAGTTAGAGGAGGTGTAAAATGACCCGTAGATTTTGGAATCGGGTCAATCGGAGATACGAGTAAGAAGCTATGTGCGTCCGACCCGAGTTGACAGCAAATTGTAGTCAAAACAGCAGAAGGTAGCTCTACGGCATCACATCCCTAAGCCTCAGCACCACATGGGAGATTTGTCTCCCTCGTTTTTCTTGTCATCCAACCATAGTTTGAAGTTCTCCGATCATGTCTAGCCCTATTTTCTAAGTCCTTCCTCTTGTTTCTCACCTTTGGTGTCTCCTTGTGGTCGTTTTTCATTTATATCTCATTTCTTATTGAATTAGGTTTTCATTGAGTCATTTTATTTTAGAAGGATCGTTGATGACATTAGAGACCTTCTCATAAGACATTGGATCGCTATAATTGAGTACATGTTTAGAAAGGCAAATGAGTGTGTTAATTGAATGGCGCAGCAGGCACACTGGATCAATGGAGACTTTATTATCATTAATGATCCTCCCATGAGTTGTAAACAAATCATTGAAGCTGATAAGAGAAGAGATCTAGGTCTTGATCCTGCCTTTTTTATGGTTTTCCCATAGTCTTTGTATTAAAAAAATTGCACAATCCAATTTAATTATGTTATGCGCTCTATTGAAGCCGTAATTCCTTTAACTGTGATAATGTTTGAAATTATCTCTTGAGAAGGATTGTGAAAGTTTTTGTTATAAGAAGTTGAAATTGTCTCTTAATAATTTTTTTTTTGCTTGGGTTGCTTAATCAGTGTTAAAAGTTATAATTGTATGAATATTTTGATCCTTTAAACTTCATTTATCTCCATTTCTTTTTTATTTTTATTACCCCAAACATTTTTTTAAAATGTTTTATTTCTATTTCATTCCCTTTGAAATTAAACAAATGAGCTTTTATGGAAAACATTTAAATTATCCCTTCATAAATTGTTTTTTCTTTTATTCGACAGGTTTTTTTAATAAATGTTAAAAGTTGAAATTATGAGGATATTTTGATCCTTTAAACTTTATCTATCTTCTTTTCTTTTTTACCTTTAATATACCAAACATTTTTCTTAAATTTTTTATATTTCTATTTCATTCCCTTCTCCCAAACGAAAAAATTATTACTGGAAGAAAAAAGGAGTGAGATTGAAGGATAGTCGATCAATTCCTTTTCTGATATTATCTGCTTGATTTATTGTATGAATATTTTGACGCATTATTCGGTGCGACTGATTCATTGAATGTCAACAAAAGCTTCTCAATCTGATGTTTTCACATGCATGAACCGCCTTTGACTTACGATGAAGTGTATATAACATTATTTTTTAATAATGATGTCACAGTTCCATGTATAATAAATCCTCCACCGTAACACTGGAATAAAGCAGCAGCATGTGAGGAGAGATGTGGTCCTGATTTTATTTTATGTTTTTATTTTATTTTTATTATTAAACATTATTTTATTTTATATTTTGTTTTTTAAAAATGTAAAAAATATTAAAATTTTTCAAAAAATTTGTATAATAAATCTGGACCGTCCAAAAAAATTGTGGAGAAATCTGTTTCTACCCCACCACGGCTATCTCACCAAAATCTCTGATTCTCTCATCCGAAATTTCCAAATTGCAGAAGAAAGCAAAACCAATAATGGCGAACACCCGATTGGTACTATGAACCCTTGCTGGTCTTGTTAAGGTAATTTGGGCTTTGCTATCTCCCCCTTGAAAGCTCAGATTCCAAAGGATGTGACATGTTGAAGAGGTGCTACTGAATAGGTGCTTTGTTCGTTTTGTTTCTTCGAAAGATTCCTGAATCGCTGTCTGTGCAAAATGGAAATGAATGGTACTATATCTGATAGCAGCTATAATCGGTTTCAGAGAACTGCCTCGGTAAGGGAATCAACGTCTCCGGCAGCCGTAGTTGGTGGCGATTTGCAACTCATGAACGTGGCTGACGAGTTTGATCACTGGAAGGGACAAGCAGCGTTTAAGAGTTGGGCCAAGCAAACTGAGGAGAGCTATCAGTTGCAGCAGGCTTTGGCGCTTCGTCTTTCATCGCAGGCTGCTTGTGCGTATAATCCCAATTTCCTGGACTTGGAATCCAGCTGTTCCTCCAATTCGGCTGAGGAAGTTTCACATCGATTTTGGGTATGCAATTTTTTTTCCTTAATAACAAGCTCATCTAAATTATTGAAATTTGGAATGGGAATTTGGGTCTCGTTTCATTTTCTTGCTGATATTACGGAAGTTTGCGTGTGTGTGTCTTTTTTTTTTTTTTTATTTATGAATCATGGTTGGAGGGTTCAATGACGGTTGTTGTGGGTTTGGAAGGGGGGTTGTTATATAATAATTGTTTAAGAATACTTGGATTTATATTCTTTTTCAGTTATTTCGAGTGACTGAATTCGTCTGTGAAGATAAAATAAATAACAGAAGGTTAAGAATTCATACTTTTGGTTTTCAAAAGGAAATGTCTTGTTAATTTGTTTATATGTCAGTCGTATGGTCTCTATTTGCAATTTTGCTTACCATTTGACGATAAGTTTGCTTGAGTAACATATAATATGCAGCTGTGAACACCAAGTAAGTTTAAGATTCTTTTCTTAAAATTTAAATGCTTTTTCCTCCCACATGGACCAGGTCAATGTCGCATATGCACACACACATTTACACATGCAAGCACACACATGTGAGGCTAGGCTTGTTCTAAAATGTGATTTATATGCTTTCTGCTTTTACATTGACCAGGTCAATGGTTGTTTGCAATACTCAGACAAAATTCCTGATGGATTTTATCTTATCCATGGGATGGATGCATATTCATGGACTATAAGTGCTGATCTGCAGAATGTTGGCCTAATTCCATCGTTTGAATCTCTGATGTCAGTTGAACCATGTGAAGATTTGTCAGTTGTTGTGATTACTATTGATAAATCAAGAGATCCTGGTCTGAGAGAACTACTAAGTGGCATTGTTAGTCTTTCTGGTAACTGGATTACTGCAAAGGATGTAATTGATCATCTTGCAAATCTGGTTTGCAGTAGGTTGGGGTAAGTTTACCCATCTTTAATATTGACAAAACGAAACTTGTTTTAGAAGTCACTATTTTATTGACCTATTCTGAACAAGTATTTGTTGTTTTTGAAAGGGGTGAAACCTGGACTGAAGAAAACCTAGCTACACGCTGGAAGGAGTGCACTCAAATTCTTAAAGACATGCTGCATTCTGTCATTCTTCCAATTGGAAGCTTAACTGTTGGCTTATGTGTCCATCGAGCATTGCTCTTTAAAGTATTTTTTTGGCTCTTTTTATAATTTAGTGCATTATTTTTCTTATAAATTATAAAAAACTATTCAGCAAACCTTCACTTAACAACATAAACCTTTTAGTTAAAGTGGTTTTTGACATGATTCCATGGCCTTTATGCCCAAGTTGTCATATATTCAATCCTTGCCACCATCCCTTTAAAATTAAATTTCATCATAAGTTTTCGTAGGATTGTTTTTTATCCACACTTCATGGCCCAGCTGTTGTGTAAAGGGGGTATGTTTATAATAAAAATATTAAAGGCCCTTCACTTAGTGGCTTGGGCTTTTGAGTTGAACGGGCCTCTGACAATATTATTATAATGAGATACATTTTTGTACAACATCATTGTTAGTGGAATAATCAACACTTTCTCTGCTAAAAATATATTTTCCATCATTTTTCTCTTATAATTTGGCATCAAGTATCTGATTTTAACATTTGAAATTGCAGGCATTGGCTGAGTCGGTGAACCTCCCTTGCCGAATTGTCAAGGGCTGCAAGTATTGTAAAGAGGATGTAGGTGCCTCATGTTTAGTTCAAACTGGTCCAGACAGGTGTGTTGCATTGATTAATTAATTAAATTTATGGTAAACTTGAATATGATTATTTTGAACTAAATGCAGTGCTATATAAGGAAGCAGTAATTAAAACAGGTAAAGATTGCTGTAATAGAATCTATCTATTAAAGTTAAATGTTTCGTGTTGGGAAAGAATATCATACATTATAACATTGTGGCTATTAAATTAAAGGGTGTATTACTTATTATGCTTTTCCTCATATCAAAGTTTAGTGTGTTCAAAGGGAGTCTAACCAAAAACAAAGAAATCAGAAGTTTTTGTTCTAAGAGAATGATTGAAAACTTTTTTGCAAAATGCACAACTACCATTCTTATTGATAAAAAGATTTAGAGAGAAAGAGAGACTGGAGAAGAGAGATGCTAACTGGAATATTTATACTAACTCTGGGAATAGACAAAGACACAAATACCTTTGGAGTAGGGTACACTAAATGTCATATGTTATTATAACACCTGTTATGTGAAAATAAAATAAGTGAAGTTGAAGTGCTTTTATCTGGTTTTAAGGAATAAAAATCACAAAGTTTTTAGAAATTTAAATATAGAGTATTACAAATACACACACACAAATACACGGCCCCTCCCCCTTGTTGAATGCAGTTTGGTTTCATAAATGCTATTTTTCTGAGCAAATCAGAAGCAGACAATTAAAAGAAAAAATGATATTGTATACATCTTTGCAGGGAGTATTTGATTGATTTGGTTGGAAGGCCAGGGGCTATGAGCCAGCCTGATTCTTCACTGAATTCTGCATCCTCATTATTAATTGCTTCACCACTGTGTCATCCAAAGTTCAAGCCAGTTGAAACAGCTGAATATTCAAAGACATTAGCCCAACTGTATTTCTTGGACTGTCAAGGCCTGCAACTTATATTTGATTCCAAGTCAGGTTATTTCCTCTGTTTCTTTGTATGCACACTATTCATATGTCTTATATTTGAAATGAAAAAGAGAGAGAAGAGAAGGGAGGAGGGGAGAAGAGGTGGCATGTTGGGACTAGGTGGCTACATGGAAGGCTATTCTAGCTTGTTTATTTAGACTTTCTGGTTGCATTGGAATTGTGTAAGAGGTTTGAGTGAAGTTTCTGAAGTTGATGGCTATAGATAAAATACTAGGACATTCTAGTTTGTTCAGTTATGTGGACTTTGTGGTTGGTGTAAATATTCTGATTAATAGGCAGTATTTCATTTGATATAAGCCTTCTTTACAGTGGCTCAGTTCTGAGTCTTATATGCGGGGCTGATAGAGAGCCTAAGAAGTTAAAAATACATCAATACAATGAATGGGATTGGCCAAAATCATAGGGATGAGCTCAAGTGAGGAGACTCTCTCCAAAAAGGAATTAGCCATTGGGTATCAGTGCTGATCCTTGATCACCCAATGGCTCATTGCAGAGAAACAGGGTTCTTCTTAGCGTAAAAATATGGGCTGGACTCAGGCTTGGATTCTCTGGTCAGATTTAGGATATTTTAGAATATGTCAACTAGGCAATGCATTGTGGCTCATGCTTGTTAACAGGTTATAGCATCTGCTTGAATGCAATGGTTTTTCTATCTTAGTAACTTCTGCAGTGTCACAATATTAACACTTGCATGTGGTATGCTCATACAGTGTTGTTTTGTTTTTTTTTTTTGTGATGAACTACAGTGTTTATTATTTTAATTTGCATTTAGGTGGTAAATTTGTTCTATTTTTTCTTCATCAAATTTCTCAATTCTGACACATATATCTACAGTCTCGCATGGTTTGTCTCCTGCAATATTGTCACGTGAGAAATCTTGACACTTATGTATATGTTGCAAATGGTGAATGGTGAAATAATACTACAAGTACTGATTTCCACCATGTCAGGTGGTGCAATTGATCACAATGATGGAATCAGTCAAAAGCCTACTGAAGCTTTCAATGCAAACTATGAAGGTGGGAACATTCATCTGACTGCTTTGAGTAAGAATGAATCACTTCTATGCTAAGGAGCAGATCACCCTGTCATTAAAAGTTATTATTGTTTAAGTGACCAAATCTTTTCATAATTCATAAACTCAATAATCTTACTCTGCCTGGAGGTTCTATTGTTGCAGACTTCATTGGCATTGTGTAGTATCCATTTACTATGCCTTCTTACTAATTTCTTTTAACAGAAGAGTATGCATTATTCCGAAAAAGAAACCAGTCACTCTTGGATTGTCCAAATCATGGGGTTGATTTTGATGAGGATGATCTAGACATTTTATGGAGTGAACTTACATTGAAAGAGAGAATTGGAACAGGTATATTATTTGACACCTCATGATGTTCATACTGAAAAGATTCTGGATTCTGCTCCACTCATTTTTATATATCTCAGTGAAATGTATCATGAAAGAATATAAATAAATTTGAATAGCAACTACATTTCAGGTTCATTTGGAACTGTCCTTCGCGCGGATTGGCATGGTTCTGTAAGGATTTAATTTTCCCTAGCTTTGTGGTTCAGGCTTATCAATTAAGACATAAGTAGTCTATGACAAGACTTTTTTCTAGTAGGAAACTGTACAGATGAAATTTTAAAAAAAAATTGTTGAAGAAAGTAGTCCAAAAATAAAATAACTACTTGCCAATATAGCAATTATTTTCTAAGGATATCATTATCTATTATTGTGTTTGTTATGTTCCCATGCTATTCCTTTCTTTTATTTCTTCTTTTCTTTCTATTTTTTTTTTTGGGGGGCGGAGAGTTGATGGTATCTAATCTGATTAATTAATCCAGAGCATGTAATTTTTAGGATGTTGCTGTGAAAATTCTTAAGGTTCAAGGTTTTGATGCAGAACGATATGAAGAATTTAGAAAGGAGGTATACTTTGTAGTAAATTTTGTGTATGTATTTTTTATTTTACCCAATTTCCCTTCAATATCTCAGTCTGTATCTTAGGTCGCACTCATGAAACGTCTGCGGCATCCAAACATTGTTCTTTTCATGGGTGCAGTTTTTCAACAACCTAACTTGTCAATAGTGACAGAATATTTATCAAGGTGCAGTGATTTTCTAGAATGATCTTCTTTGAAGTCCTCTTCACTTTTGTGCTTGAAATTGAAATTAGAATGTCACCAAGCAAAAACAGTCTGTTATGAATTGCAGAGGAAGCTTGTTTGAACTTCTGCGCATGCCAGATGCTAGATTAGTTCTCAGTGAGAAGCGTCGGTTAAGTATGGCTTATGATGTGGTATATATTCATTGGGAAAATGCTGCTAGTCTTGCTGTTTCTCTGTCTTTTTCCATCAAACGCAGAATAATACTTTTGACCTGTTACCTATCTTGTTCAGGCAAGTGGAATGAATTACCTTCATCAAATGAGACCACCCATTGTTCATAGAGATCTTAAGTCTCCAAATCTTTTGGTGGATGATACCTATAAAGTTAAGGTAATTTCAGACAACCTGCACTTTGCTTGCTGCCTTGTCTTTGTTCTTTGCCTGTTTTGGCTTCAACATGGATTCAGACTCAGATCTTTAGGACTTAGAGATGACTCCTATACCACTGATCTAAACGTAATTGGTGCTTGCTGCATTGTCTTTTTATTAATCAATTTTGGCTTCCACTTGGATTCGGATTTAGATCCTATAGACTTGGAGATGACTTAAGTATCAGTAATCCAAACCTTATTGGAGCTTGCTGCCTTGTTTGATTTATTGCTCAAGTTCTTAACGATGAAACTACAAACGTTTTTTCAGCCAAAAAAACTACAAGCGTTATTTGATAATTGGGAGTTTTTCTTCATTTTTAAGAGAGCATGACCAAGTCATGTTGCCAATCTGTGAAATCATCTAAAAATTATATGGACGGTCACTGAATGATAATGAAGAATCTAAAAGATCTTTAGTCTTTTTTTAAAATGATGAGTTTAAAGGGCATGTACTGATACTGTTATTGGCAACGACTGATGCAGTTTCACACTTTTCTTCAGTTTGGATTTTTGTGTATTTGGTTAAAGTCCTTCAAGTATTTAACCCTTAGGAACCCTTTTTTATCATTTGTTTGACAAAGTTATTGAAACATGAATTTGCAATGACGAAGAGGGTGTTTGAGCTCAGCTAAGGCACTGAGGGGATTGTCATTAGGGGTGGCAAATGGGTGGATTGTGGAGCAAATTGTAATGGGTAGGTCAAACTTGACCCGTTGACCTGCCTAGAATCTGGTAAGAAACCTCTGTGATAATTCAAATCCGCCCATATTCGGTGACATATTTTGTGGATGGGTATCTGTCCATCCATGACATATTTTATGAATGGGTATGATGTGATGAAAATATGAATTATCTCATTTAATGGATGTCATCTTTAAACCTTTTGGTTTATCAAACCTTTATGGGAAGGAATCTCATATGGTGGATCTTGTTCCTCATAAAATATCAAATTTGATGCCTGCTCCAGAATAAATTTAACTTGAGAAAGTTGTTACAGCAACTTCTTTGAGGACATTGTTTTGTTAAAGTCATTTGTGGGTGCAAATGATGCCCTTCTAAGGAGAAAAGATAGGGGGAATAGCAGAGTGTTCAACCTGTTCTAGTTTCTCTTGCTTTTTATTTATTTATTTTGGGCTCATCCTATTTTTAAGTTCTTGTTGGAAGTGGGCTTTAGTATATTAGAGCCCATTACATGTTTCTCTAATCCTAATATTTCTTATCCTTTTATATTCACTGATTTATTTCCTTTTCAATTACAGATTTATTCTTGTCTTTTTAGATTTAGATTATCTTATCAAATCATATCTGTTTTTCTGATTTTATGAGGGATATTAGGAAGATTATTGTTCTAGAATATCTCCCTTCTATGCCTACATATATAAACGACTCTTCTCAGCAATAATACATTATTTTGAGCGCCTAATCCAATAGTTCTCAATCCAAAATACAAGGATGTATCCATTGCTATGATATTGAAGCCTGAAAGGGTCAGGTAGTGATTCACCATTTGCTAATATTGTTTTTGAGTCCTAACGATGGCTTTGAATGAGTCCTCAATTGCGTGGTCCTGTAGTCATTCTCCATAAGTTATATTACAATAAGCGTTCTAGTAACTCTTGACTTTCTGCATGACAATTATGATTGACAAATTTTTAGCTTCATCATTTCTGTGTCTTGCATGAGTAAAGAAATATATGGTGAGAATATTGGCAACAATTTGTTTTAACATTATGTATCAGGTATGTGATTTTGGTCTCTCACGTACCAAGGCGAACACATTTCTTTCTTCCAAAACAGCTGCAGGGACAGTAAGTTTCTATTCAATGACCTCTGTTTCATTCTTTCAGACATTTTCTTATTTAAATACCTATTTGGTAATTGGTAATTTCACAATCTAAATATATCTTTCCTATGAACATGAACAGCCGGAGTGGATGGCACCAGAAGTCATCCTTGGCGAACCATCAAATGAAAAATGTGACATATTCAGCTTTGGTGTAATCTTGTGGGAACTAATGACCCAGCAACAACCTTGGAGAAATTCAAATCCTTCTCAGGTTGTTCCCTTGTCATCAATGCGCTTTAGATTGTTAGCTAAGTCGTAAATACTATATACAGAAGAAAATAAAGTGTTCCCATCCATAAAAAAGTTGATTGCTTCTAAGTTCTTCTGTCTATATATGTACATAATTAGGAAGTCCGGATCAGAAGATGTGCAATTATTCATGTTCATACATCTTACATGAACACAAATTTGATCTCGTTTTCTTCATTAGTTTTGACAAAATATTACATTGAAGTGTCAAATCCACGTATCTGGCTTGCTATTCTCTTGACAAGCAGTATTCCATTACTACAGGTTGTTGCAGCCGTTGGTTTCATGGGCAAAAGACTAGAGATTCCAAGCTATGTGAATCATGAAGTGGCTGCCTTGATTCAACTCTGCTGGGCCAAGTAAGTATAGAAAAAAATACTACTACAACAACGACAAACCTTATCTCACTAAATAAGGTCGACCATATGGATCATGCAATGCTATTGGGTTCTATAAAAGACTAACTTTTCAAATATATCATTCACTATGAAATCCCATTTTATAACTTCCTTAATTGTCATTTTCTGTTTTTCCTTAAAATTAAAGACTATTTGATCAACTCTTCTCACTAACGTTTCTGGTGGCCTCTACACATCTACACTGCCTTAATTTTTTTGTTATTTGATCTTCAATAGGTATCATGCTAACTTTTCCTGATATAGTAAAAAAAATTAAAAAAAAAAAAGGCTCAACAGATTCTTGTACTGTTCATTTGAAAGATTTTTAGATATATTCTGTTTTCAAACGATAGATAAATCGAGCAAATAAAGGAAACACGTCAAAACTCTAATGAATCCCATTGAAAGGTGGTCGGCTGGACTCACATGATTCTTTGTTCGTCTATCTTTTTATGGATTGGTGTCCCAAAGGATTTTGTCCTTTTTCCTTTTTTGTAATTCCAAGTTTAATTCACTGCTTTATCTCTACCTCCGTTGTCATTATTCTAATGACAATCTGGTTATGCTGTAGCGAACCCAAGAGCCGCCCCTCTTTCTCCTATATTATGAACTATCTGCAGCAAATGATTGCTGATGCACAAGAGTGAACAAGTTCATGCAGATAATGTCTGACTTTATACAGAAGTAGAACAGCTTTTCGAAAGAAAAATATATATTCATCTATACATATGTAGAGGATAATAGATTTTTTATGTCATTTTGATGCTCCTGGTTACCTCATTGATTATTGAGGCGTGTCTGAATTTGAGTATAATAAAGTTGAGCTTCATTTATTGCTTTCAAGTTTTGTTCATTGTAATAATGCTCATTTAGCCTCAGGAGCTAAATTATTTTTGAGCATTATGTATATTTAGTGTAAATTAATTGAGCGTTACCTGGCTATTTTTTATTGAGGTTGACAACGTCTTTTACACTATCATAACTATTTCCTCTCTCTCATCAGATACTCGTTAATCTTTTGTATCATGTTTGTTGATCTCCATTTCCATCTTGATCAACTAACTTGTTCAGTCTAGTTTGGTTTAGGTATAAAAATGGTTGGACTTGAAAGAATGAGCACCCCTATTATTAGGAGCTTCATAGGATGTATGATGTATTTGCACCTCTCATGTCTTAAGACATGACCTCTTGTTCCCCAAGTGTTTTCAATTATGTTTCAAACTCCATTAGTCTATAAAGCCCATGACCATTCACGGGAGCTCTCATGAGGTACTTAGAACGTGCATGTCTCAATTCTCATGAGCCTCTTGGTTATCATTAATAACCAGATAGTTGTACAAAGTTCGAGCTAGTTAGAAAGCCATAATATTCACAGCTTCTTATGAACAATGTAACTTCCACTATCTTTTGTGTGTGGGTGTGTTAACTTAGTTCATTATTTGAGTTGCAAGCTAAAACACCGTGTATGAATATGATTTATTAGTTCGAAAAATTTTTACGAGAGGATCCCACTACGTTGATCCTTTGCAGCCAAGCAGAGGTTCATTTTTCCATTTTAAGGAGATCGAAAGTTGTGAATGAAAACCTTAGTTGCCAGAACTACTTATATTTCATGTTATAGAACTAAAATTTTTTTTAATGTTTATTCATTTCTCTGCTATATTCATTATTATTTAAGTACTACTATTTAAGAAATAAATTATTAACCCAAATGTTTTAGAAAAATTATATTTCATGACAATAAGTTAAAAATATTTACAATAAAAGATTTAAAATTTTAAAAATGTTTTAAAGACTCAACTAGTCAAAAATTTATCTTCAATTAGTTTCTGGGTTATAATTTTTATCTTTTCGAAAGGGGAAAAAAACAAATATTAAGCATTCTACTTAGTTGGTACTCACCAATAAGTATAGAACTAGGTTGTCCTTCCCTTACACAGATCTTGAAAAACAAGCCATAGTATTCACAATTGATGAACAATATTACTTGCTATAAATTTTATATTTAATATTAATATTTATATCAATAATCCTAACCGTTCGTTTCTTCCAAAGTAGGGCTGAAGATACACTGGACATCCATCTTTAGCAGTTAGAAGTTAGAACAATCCTTAGTGAGGCGTTTGGTTAGTTAACATAACCCATAATGTGAAGTAATCAGCTTCACGTCACTTGACTTAATGCGTTTGGTTGAACATTTTTACATGTCCTAATTATTATATGGGTGATCTAGATTACATAGCATTTTGAATTAAAAGATTTTCGGAGGGGCGCAATGAGATGCAAAAAAATATTAATACTCTTATTAAAATAAAAATTAACAATCTCTTCTTCCCTCTCCCCACAGTCGCCCTTCATTCTTCATTCATCCTCCATTTTCACTGTTACTGTTCCTCCCTCTCTCCACCCACCGTCAGCCACCTCCACCTCTACCTCCGGTGACTTTGGTTGAGGCAACTTCCACCTCCGTGGACATCATCCTTCACCTCCGCCGGCAACGATTTCATCGCACCTTTACAGATCAACCTTCACCGGACTGGGTTTCGAATTCCATCGCATGCACCTCCCCCTGCTATCACCTTTACAGATCTAGGTTTCAAAGCAGATCTAGGTATCGAACCACATCTGCCATCACCAAACAATGGAGGGAGAAAAGTGAAGATAGTCGATGATCGGGGAAGGCAAAAGAATGATGCCAACGGTAGAGGGAAGAGAGAACAATGACGTTGGTGGTGGATGGAGGGAGGGAAGAGAGAACAATGACGTTGGTAGTGGATGTTTTTTGGTAAGGGCAAAAGAGTCCCTCTATTTTTATTTATATTTTTATTTTATAAAAAATAAACATCTTCTCCTCACTCTTTTATATCATTCCGAACAAACATATATATAATCACCATCCCATTACATTTCTTCACATCCCGCACATCACATTACCTAATTCTACCTATAATTAAACCAAACAGGCTTTAGGTGTTGATTAAGCTTGAAAGGAGTCTACACATATCATTTGAGAGTATCCATTTGAAATGCCATCTCATACAATACCTTGTTTGGACAAAGAATAAGAAGTATCTAATATTCTTTTTTTTTTCGTGGCCCAAAAAAATCTGCTTTTGCCCTGGTTATTAAAATGTCATCAAAGGTAAGAATCAGTGCCAACTTTTTTTTTTCCATGAAAAAATACACAAGCTTCATTGGAGCATCAGAATTTTTTATCTTCACATGCTCATCCATCACATTTGTTATCTGTCAATTCCTGCATGATGCTTAAAAACCCCTTGTTTCCTATGAAAGCCTTTAAATACAAGCCTTGCAATTTTTGGCTAACCAGTAATTTTTCTAGTGGCAAGGGAACTAGGGAGTAATTTTTCTAGTGGCAAGGGAACTAGGGACCATGTTTCAATTCTCTGTAGAGTTAAAGATTTCTTCCTCCACGGTAGTTCTCCCGTGCTTGCTGGAGAGGGCTACTGAAACTGATTCTGGTTCTTTGTTGAGAAGATCTAATTATGTGAGATATAAGCCATGGGTTTGTACATACCAGACTTAACTCTGGTGATCCCGAGGTGTTTGCTAAAAATAGGAGCATGCATCAACTGCAGCTAGTTCAAATAGTTCAACACTTCTTTCCCTTAAGTAAGATCTTGGATTCGAGTCCTATGTATAGAGAAAATTGTTACTAGAAGAGCTTTATACCCATACGGTTTCAGATTTGGATTAGTTGAGACTCAATGTGATTTCCAGAAATCAATTGGTATTACCAGGAAAAGATAGATGAAGTTGATTTTCAAACCTGATGATCATGTGATGATTGGATTGGGAAGTATTTGTGTTTGAGGAATGGTTAGGCTAGAGATGCATTAGATAGAGTTGCTTCACCCGTGGCATAGAGAACTTGAAGAAACACGGATATTCTTGATTCTCAAATTTCGCAAGAATACCTTGTGATTCTGCTATGTATGCTTGCAGCTTGTGACCATTTATGGCTGCTGGGATTTTGTCTCCATGGAATGAATATTTCCTTCATTGACATGATAAATACTGCGTAATTAAAGGAATCGACTACCCCTTTCTTTTGTGAAGTAAAGGGTAGGCAGATATTACTCATTCTAGTACATCCCAGTGAAACCTCTGATTCCACGAAAGTAATAGAGAGAGAAAAAGAGAAAAACAGAGAGAAGAGAATATGAAATAGAATGCAAAGCTTTTCTTCTCCTAATTGAATGCTCAGCACAGAGGCTACCATAGTCATAACTATCTAACAGAACATCTGTTTTAAGTTCACAGCTGTAGGCAAGAGACTTTATATCTCATCATCAAGCAACACTTCATGTTAAATAAAAAAAAAATATGGCAAGGTAACCTCGAACTGCATTCTTGTTCTCCAGCCAACCAATTAGCAATTAACAATTATAAAATTACCCAAAAAATAGGGGGAAAAGTGAACAAATTGCGTTAACTTAATCCTAGAAGTAAACTAGTAACTGAAATCTTATAAACCTCAGCTTCTTCATTACATTCTTTTGAAGATTAAGAGAAAGAAGCAGTTTCAATCCAATATGCATTAAAGCAGGAAGCAAAAAGGGAGGTGCTCAATTCATTCACAGATTGTCACCCATTCTCCATTTGAAAAGCCATTTATAGGCATAGAAAAACTGAATCAAGAATGAACAGAACTATACACAAGTTGTTTCAGCATTCATCCTATATAACTCGATCGGGAAACATTAACAAATGTCAATCCTATTGATAACTCTTCTAGAGAAGAATCGAAATATAAGAAAGTGATCATCATGTTCTACAGAAGGGTGATGAGAATGAAAATAAGAAGAGCAGCAATGAAAGAATACTTGAGAGCAGCAAGAAGAATAGCCAATGAGATAACAAAGAGTTGCCACAGCACTTGAACACTTGCCCATGTGAGCAGACCCGTCAATCCAAGGGCCAATATATTGTCAGGATCAGGGTCAAGCAGACTTACCAAGTTGAAATTGAAGATGGGTCGTCGATCTTTACTCGAATTATTGTTCTCTCCATCGGAAGCAACGTCATCTTGTTCTGGTTTATCTTGTTCCTTCTGTTGGTTCAGCTCATTATTGTTCTCTGCAAATGCCACAACTGTAATGGGTTTTCTGGGGATCAAAGGTTGGGATTTTAGGGTTAAAGATGAAGAATAAGAGAAGGGGAAGAAGTTAGGAGAGCGAGGCGGGCTTTGCTTTGAAGCTGAAAAAAGCAGATTTGAGATTGAGGGTTGGGAGAGGCAAGCTAACCCTAGCATGGCTTTCGAACCTTTGGTAAGATTATCGAGCGCCGGAGAAAAAGCAGCACTGCGGAGGAAATGGTAGCCGTCAGATTAATCTAAAGCTCAATAATGTGCCACGTCATCAAAATAGTTTGAGAACATCTTGACCGTTCAACAAAAGCAAATCTCAGCCATTAATTTCAAACGGTAAAGAGGGAATTTTCCAGACTTCCCCTCCAATCATCCCGTTTGGTGTCGTCCCCTCCGTCATTCTTGGTGCTTCATGACCTGTGGTGGACCTTGGATAGCACTCTTGGTATCCCGCGATGGTAGTCATGTTCGAATTTTATCATGTATTAGCATTAATTAATATTAAGTATTTTGTTTAGTTCTTCATCAAAATGGCTTAAGTCATTTTTAATTAAATAAATTATAATAGATTGAAATATTCAACTTAATCATTTTAGAAGAAACTCCAACCCACATACCAATTTTAGGGTTAATAATCTTATTTAAGCTAGATAAAGGCTAATTTTGTCATTTACCACAAATAACATATTATATATAACTAAAAACTCATTTGAAACTCTAGTATTCGTCTTGCATTCTCATTTTCTAAAGTGGCGCACAAGGGTTAAACTCTCTTTCTTGTCTAACATTTTGTTTCTTCTTCTTCACCATTATCATAGATCAAGCTAGAATATTCCTCATCACTACTAGAGGTATATTTTACTCCCATCATAGTGCTTATTTTAGCAAATAGCATCGGAGCCTTTATTAGCATGCAATTTTCTAGTTTAATACTACTTGATATTTGTAATACAAGTTAGGGGTTTTGTTTCCCATGATTCAAGTTTCATTTTGGTATATTGTATGCTAATTAACTCAATTTATTGTGGGAGAAATTATATCTGAAAGTTTCAGATCTCACATGAACTCTAAATTTTTGGATTTTCAATTTCTTTCTTGAGCTTTGATTTTGTGTTGATTTTTGTTCTTGGACATCTCTAATATGTTCTATCATAGATTAATTGAGCTCATGACCCACAATTTATGCAAATCGAGGAGCTATTCTCTTTGAAAATTTTGAGCATGTGTTGATGAGATTTGGCTATTCTTAAGTGTGTATCATCTTCTTCAACCATGCTAAAATGCCATCATTTTCACATTATTGAAACTCAAAATTTTTTAGAAAACCATGAGTTAGGTTTCGTGCTATTGGGCCAAATTTCTTCATTGAAATTGATTATTAATGCCTAGGGAAGCTTTCAGAGTGCTTTGATAGTGTTCACAGGTCGAGAAGAGGCCATTTTCGAAGCTCCAAAATTTGCAACAAAGGTTGAAGTTTGGTGTGGGAGGTTGAAGATGACCTCCCACGCTTAGGCCCACTCTCAGCCCCTACCTCGTGAGGTGCTTGAGCAATGGTTTTGGGGCTTTTTAGCCCAAGTTTTGATCCTTTCCCTGAAATTTTTTATTTCGGATTTAATGGTGATTTTTCTAGAAATTGTTAGCCCTATGCATATTAATAATTAAATTTTAAAAGTTTGTACAATATAAAATTATATTGCATTCTTAGAAGCATGGGCTGAAAATTTTGTGCATAATCTACACAATATTATTGGTTTTAATGATAAGTCACTCTCCCAAGTTATGTGTGCAGTCATGTTAATAAATTCTGATACAACTGTAATATTTATATATTGCATAATTGCATGTCAAAAGTGCATTTGGGCCTCCTAAGTGCTATTGGCAACATAAATGGGTTATTATAATCTTGAATCTTCCATGCTTTCTCTCCATTCAAATTTCTTGGAGTTGAGCTATTTATTTGGCCCTTTGAGACTTAAAGATTGGACCACAATTTTGTGTTTTGGAAAGACTATTTATGAAAAATTGTTAGTTGGCCTTTTGAGGGCTTTAGATCTTACGGTGTTTTGGGCCCATTCAGATGAAAACTATGTGAGTTTACATTGGACCCCTCAAATTTATTTTGGTCCATGTGTTAATGTAAATTTTCTTAACCCACACTAGTTAAATATTTAATATTAGCTTTTAAAATCTTGCAAAATTATGGTTTGGACCTATAGAAGCTTCTAAATTCCATTTTTAGCATCTATATATTTATAGGATTTCATTTTGAGCCCATGGGATTTACTAAAATTCTATTGTGATCCATGTAATTTGAATTTCAATATGGTCCCTTGCATTTTGGAAAGTTTGTTTTGGCCCAGAAAATTTTTAGCATATTTATTTTGACCTGGGTCTTTGTAAATCCTTCTTTTATCCCGAAAAAGGTTTCCAAGTTTCTTATTTTGGGCTATGGGTATTTACAAATTTAGTTTTTAATAATCTTCAACCAAATAAATTTTGAAAATTATTATTATGCACTATTTAATTTAATTTATATAAATCATTGAGTAATCGTTTTAAACAATTATGGGATATGTGAGGCTTTGCAAAATGCTTTGATGTTGTCTAATTTAATTTTTTGAATCATGAATGAATAAATTAAACAACTTCCTGGAATAGTATGCCTCTAGATTTGATGTATTTATTGAAAACCCAATTGAGTGTGAGTTCTTGAATTTGGATAGATAAGATAATTGTTCAAGAAACTTAAAATTGCTTTCCCAGTATTGTGTTTTGGCCTTGTGACATCCACTTTGTTTTTGTTTGATGGATATTAGAACTTTTGGGCCTGGAAATATTGTTCTCCATGAATTTATGCAATGCAATTTATATTGCATTCTTGAAATTTTAGCATGGAATTTTATATAATTGTGAACTATGTATTTGATGTGCCATCCCTTATAATGAGTTTTGTTGGGTTAGATAAAATATCCTTTGCTTCCCATATGTGGCTAAAATTATTTACAGAAACTTTTGTAATTATTGTGAGGGCAACTTGCACCTAGTGGTTGTGTGCTCACCAATGGTGGGTCTAATCATGTACTTAGTGTTATATGTGGGAATATTATATTGGGAATGGACATATCCTATATAATTTTGTAATGGAACATTTTTGGATAAGTTGTGAGCAAATCTTTTATTTCAATGTTTTTGGTACCCTACTAGTATTGTGACATTAAATACATTTTGTGTTGACACTTCCAAAAGGCCAAATCTTTGTAGTGTGTGATGAGTTTTCTTGGTTTATTATAATTTGGGACCCTTAAGCGGATTATAATAAACAATCTTGTGAAATAGTTACATAATTGAGTCTTGATGGGAAATTCTATTTAATTATTATATTATACATATATAATTAATATTTTCCAATTTTATTTAGTTAGTTTCTATGATATAGCAACTATAGTTGTAAAAATTGGGCTTTCATAGGTTTAATAATTATATAGCAACTATAGCAATTATAATAATTATATTCTAAGAAATATTATTATACCTATCTTAGTTTGCTCAATTTCAATATTTTAGCAACTACTTTGGTGAAAAACTCTTAATGAGATAAATTATGTTAAGTGAAAAGAGACCCAAAAATTTCCAAAATTATGCGATCAAGAGTATGATTGATGATTTGTTTTACCAAAATTTCCACTAAGTAATATACTAAAGACTACAATATAAGTTTGAATCAGGTAGCCAGTAAATTAGTGTCAAAAGGCAAGATATAATCTTTATCCCTGAAAGAAGCCTAATGTTAGATATTTTCATATATGAAGTAGTAAAGCAGAATAAGACTCTATAATTTTCAGCTTATGTATTAGAATTGGTAATAGATCCCCTATTAGGTATTGTACAGGATTGACAAAGGTGTTGGATTCTGTCCTACTTAAACTAATAAAATTATTAAATTTAGTTGGACATTTTATTTTGAGGATTACTTGGATAGTGGGAGTCATGTGATTAAAGACATTGATTTGCTTGAGGAGAGCACCATTTTACCTATTCATGTTTTGCCTCCTTTTATAGTTGATAAAGGTGATGTGTAAGGATCAAGTTAAGGTTGGTGTAGATATTTCTAAATAGGTTTATGGAATTTTCTAAATTCTTAATAAGTTCCAAGATACTTATTTGGTACAAAGAAAAAAGAGAAATATGTTTTTGCCTTTGTGTGGATCTGCTGCAAAAATCTCTATGGATCAGTTATTAATGAATTATCTTCCAACTGATTTATATTGGGGCAAAAGCATCTTTTTATTTTTTATTTTCCCAAATTTGTACCTTTTCTAAATTATATGGAGGGATTGAAAAGCATAGAGAAGAAAAAAAAAAGGGCATAGAGAAGAAATGAAACGATTAAACGCAGCGTTGGAAGATCCGCTAGGTAAGAAAACAAACCAATTTAAGCTCGACCACAGTGGGAGTCGAACCCACGACCTTTTGATCCGAAGTCAAACGCGCTAATCCACTGCGCTATGCGGTCCTGTGTTGCACTGAGCTTAAAAGTTATGTAACAACGTTAACTTAAGAATTAAGACTTTATTTTTCTAAATAGAAATAGTCACCTCCAACGTTGATTCGATTTCAAACTATTATATCTGGTTTAGTACGAGGGACTAGAGTAATCGAATGATGCTTTTGCATTAATTAGACTTATAGTGTAGGTTTTGAATATAGTAATTAGTTCTTAAAGCAAACTTTTATTGTTTAGTATTTTTAGGTTAGTGGTATGACTTTCAAAGTTTTAATTCTTGAAGAAATTATTCCTGCACTCTTTTAACTCTTCATCTAGAGCTAAATGGAATCACCAATTACCTTGAATATTGGCTTTGTGGAGTTTTGTTTCTCTATGATATATTAGTGCACTTAACAATATACCGTTAAGTAATAATAACAAATATAAACTCAATATTGCTAAATTATTTAGATCTTATTTTCCATAATTCTATTTCCTTTTTTGTGACATACATAATTAAATTCCTAATTTTATAACTAAACAACATAGCTTAAAGAAAAGCTTTGTGATTTCTAAAATTTAATATTTTCAAGTTTTTAAAATTTCAAAATTTTAAAGAAATTACTCCTGCGCGTTGTGACCCTTTATTGAGGTCAAATAAAATCCTCAATCACCTTGAACATTGTCTCGTGGGGTTTTCTTCTAAGAAAAGTTCTACGGCTGTGATCCCCTTTCAAGTCTCAATTCTTGTTGGAATAATTTGTAATATTTGTGAGATTCAATGTCTCACATTGGGAAGGGAATAAACTTGAAAAAGATATAAGTCCTATTTCTAAGTTCAAGATAATTATAGCCTAGATGAGTTGAACTTGGTATTTTTTCAATATTCAAGACATTTACTCTTTGCTTGGCTGAGAAGAAAAAATGAAAGAGAAAGAAATGGAGAGAGAAAAAAAGTGAGAGGAAGTGATTTTCTCTCTATATACTTGGTTGAACAAAAAAAAGATAAAAAGGAGAAAAAAGTGCTTAATTTTAAATTAACAATAATACCTTTATTATTTAAAAAAATTATATATGATAAAATTTGTTGTTCTATCATATTATTTATATAATTTTCATATTATATTAATAAATACAATTAAAATATAATTTTAATTTTATTCTTAATTAAAAAATATTTTATCCAAATTTAATTTTTTAAATTTTTAAAATTATCTTTTATAAATTAATTTAAAAATTTTTAAAATAATACTAAAATTTAAAAAAAAGGGGAAAAGTGAAAAAAACTGATGAGAAAATTTTGGAAGGAGAATTTTTTCTCTAAAATTTCTCTATTTTGGAGGGAGAAAAATTGGGGAAAAAAACATAGGGAGCCTACGCATTATCTTCTCTTTAGTTTTTCTCTCCTCATTTTTCTCTCTATAACTAAGTAAGAGAAAATGCAGTTTTCTCTTAAATTTTCCTTCCTATTTTTTTTCCCTCTTTTTTCTTCCATTCCAAGCAAAGGATTATTAATGACTTGAATCTAGACATGAAAGAATTCATCACTCTTTATATGTTTCCTGAATTATTTGAAGAGGTGTCTTTGAATGTGTTCATTCATAATATATATAAATTCCTTATTCCAATGCAAAAGGATTATGCTAATCTAAGATAGAGTTTTTATTCTTGTATTTCAAAAGCCTTTATTTTATCCTAAAAGATATTTGTATGTGGCACCCACTATAATTAGGCAATCAATTTTTTTAAAAAAGTGATTTGTCACGCCTCAAAGCCTATTACTTTATTATTTTCTATTATATTTTTCTAACAATTCATGCATTTGGTCTTGAGATTTTTATTATAGTTTTGTTTTGTTAAAATTAGAGATATTCTAGCTTTTACTAGGATTTCAAATTCATTTTTTTCAATTGCAATATAAAATTAAAAAAATAAAAAAAATGTATTAAACTAAATCTAACAACTCTTAGCTATAGGCTAGACTTTGTTGCCATTAGACCTAGGACTTTATCCTTAGACCTAACTTTTGGTTATTATTTGGTATTTTTATAGAAAAGGAACACTTTTTATAACGTCTATTAATTTTAATTATTGTAATTACTACAATTCAACAACTCTTTTTTTTTTTAGAATAATGACGTGAAAATTATTTTTCTTCTTCAAAATTGTCTTTTACTATTTTTATAAGTAGTTAGCTTTTGGATAAGCTGGGGGGGGGGTTAGATTTCAAATTTTGGCAGTTGAAACTTTTTGGGTACCCCAAAAACTATTGATGAATCAAATTTTCGTGATAAACTGGGTTAATTGAGAGATCCAATTTATTTAAATATTTTTGTTGTTAAATTTTAGAATAAAAACCTTAAAAGGATCTCTATGGTTCATTTGGAAGCCTCGTTGATACAAATACGGTCTTACGTTGCAAGTTGGTAACCTGTCGCGGTTAGTTATGACAGCTCATGAGCATTTAATTAATGTGGTTCTATCTCGGACAAAATAATTTAATTAATTGTATTGTTTGGCCTAAAATATAAAAATTGTGATAAAAAACCCAGAAAATCCTCAATGCTGATTCCGTTAGAAAGTTAGTAGGTAGTTTATCACTATTAATTTCATTGAGGATTAAGAGTGTGTTTGGTTCTAAGTTTACATACTTGCATGTAAACAAATTTAATTTTATCAAAATGACGTAATGTGTTAAGTTGAGAAAAATCAATTTAATATTCTTTAAGTAATGTCTTTTAAATTTAAACATTTTTAATCAAAAAAAAAATTATGTTAAGAGAATTATTTTTCACTTGAAATTTGATGAAGCAAAAATTTAGATTATAGTCAAATATCAAATAGTTGTAATATATATTCTTTTTTAAAAAAATCAAAGAATATTCCTTAATCAATAACCAAAAACTAATCTCTTTCTTCAAAATGAATATGAATATATATGTATATACATATATATTCATTTGTCTACAAAATGGGATGTCATATCTACCTAACAAAATTGATTATTCAATTCAATTTGTAAATATCTTAATAATTAATTAATACTAATCCACACTAAAATTAATCAAATCAATCCAACAGCCGTGGTCCATTTTAAGGATTAGTTTAATTCCTTTTATATTGGCATTTTTGGATCAGGCAAAATAGGATTTTCTTTTTTAAATTTTGTCGGTAAATAATAGCTCTTAAAAATTTCAAAATTTTATGAAGTACAGAAAGGGTTCAAGTGTGAGCACGATAGCTAATTTTTTTTTTTTTTGTTTTTTGACCGGATAAGTAGGATAGCTAATTAAAAGTGTCAATATAAATAAGGGAAGGAGAAGACAGATTGGGACTTGGGGACCTATAGGCATTCCCCCACCTGTTTGGTTTGCTTCCTTAGATATACCATCCCTCCATCCCCATCGTTAATAAAGTATTGCCGACTTTGTAGGTCCTTTAATTTGGACTTAACTATTGCAGCTGTATAGCATGCTCCCTCCAATTGGGGCTGGATCGGTTGTGAATAAATTAATATATTTTTAATAATATAGATAAAAAATATAAAAGATATTTATCCATGATTATAAAATTAACATTTATTTTAGAATAAAAAGTAAATTTAATAATATATAAAAAATTAAAAATATTATTAATAAGTATTACAATCTAATATTAAAATCTAAACAAGTTAATATTCATCTATAATTATATTTTGAATTCAAAATAATCAATTGATATTCTATTTTTATCTTATTTGTTAAGTAAATTTATCATTATTAATAATTATGTATTATAATAATATTTATAACATATTATAATATAGAAAGAAAAAATTTATATTAAAAATAATGTTACTTAGTACTAAAAATAATATTATTTTATTGTAAAAAATATTTTAAAAAAATTTAAAAAAAAGGGGGGGAAATCGGTTCAAACCAGTTTTGTACCGATTTTTGACCAGTTTGACCGGTTCTTGACCGATTTCGAAATCCTTCAGTTGCCATCTATTACCAGACTGGACCAGGGGCCGGTTCCAGGTCGAACCGGACGGTCCGGTCCAGTTTTTTGAACCATGCTAATTTGATTTGACCTTTATTGATGTTTGAATTTGAAGAAAATTTTCATGCCAAAAAAAAGAATTTGAAAAAAATTTATATCTTACGTTAAAATGTTCAATTACTTACTTATTTTAAAAAAATTTAAATATTTCAAATTATTTATTATTTTACATTATCAATAAAATATTAATTACTTTTTACTCTTTTAATTTTTATAAACAAGTAGAGTACAAGTCATGTTTTAGTATTTATATCAAGAATATTTTGATAAAATATTATTAGATTATATTATAATTTAGTTATTTAATAATTTTATTCAATAATTTTATAAGTGACCAATAAAATAAGATGAAGGAAATAATGGTTGAATTTAAATTTTAAAGGATATTTAATGTTTGATGTTTAAGAGTTTTAATGTATATTATAAGAATTTAAATTTCAACTTCAAAATTTATATCTATTTAAAAAAATATAAAATGAGATATGTGATTTGATCTGCATAATAAAATTTCAAATATATATACTCCCTCCGATCCATATTGTAATATATATTGTATGACAAGTTTTTAGTCCAAATAGATATTTTTTCTCATTTTACCCATATGTTTAATACTTTATTTCTCTTCATTTATAGTTCTCCAATATATTTAATAAAGATAAAATAGGAAATATGAGTACTTTTTACATTTATTTAAGTTGAAAAGTGATTTTTTTAATATGTATGTAATTAATATAAAATACCTTATAATGTGGAGCGGAGAGAGTATATAACAAAAAAAAAAAAAAGAAAGATCCTACCGACTGGTTTTATGACCAACTATGTTGTTTCCCACCTTCATATTTGAAGCTCGCAATGGATCCTTTAATATGGCATAGCAAAACACGGCTCCACTTGGTGAGAGTGGTGGGGACATATGTCACTTAAGCACTTCAGTCACAAGTTGGATTCTCATACTTTGTATACACAATAAACCTATATAATATTTTCTCTATTTCTTATTATAAGATATTTTTTATAAGAATTTATATATGTGAAATATAAGTCATTTTTTGAGTATTAAATGCTATTTTCTATGTTTGCCCATTATTAAAAGGTTTTGACAGAAAAAAATTAAGAAAAATATAAATAAGATGGGTTATAATTAAGATTCAAAAATTCAGACTAGACATTAAACTAGTCAAGACACTACTTCAAGATTTAATGGTTCAACCAGAATCAAGTCGATGGTAATAAATTTAATAAATTTTTAATTTTTTGTTATATGTAAAATTAAAAATATTATTAATAAGTTTGATAACCTTATATTAAAATTTAAATAAGTTAATATTCATTTATAATTATATTTCAAATACAAAAGAGTCAATTAATATTCTATTTTCATATTATTTGTTAAATAAATTTATCATTATTAATAATTATAAATCATAATAATGCTTATATAATGTTATAATATAGAAAAAAAATTATATAAAAAAATAATACTACTTAGTATTAAAAACAATGTTATTTTATCTTAAAAACTAAAAATAAAAAAATTTAAATATTTTTTAAAAAATTAAAAATAAAATAAAATCAAACTGGTTCAATTGGTTTTGTATCAGTTGAATCGGTTTCTCACTGGTTATGAAGCCAGGCAATCGAATCTTATGACTAGATCGGACTTAACATTGGTTTCTGGTCTGACCAGTCAAACTAGCTGGTCCGGTCTGATTTTCCAATCTCGATTATAATTAATGCGAGTAATATAAAAAATTTATAATAAATTTTACAAAGTTTAAAAATTTTAATTACTTTTAACCACTTCTCTTAATATGTGTAATTTAGTTAAAAATAACTTATAATAAGAAATAAAAAGGTAGATAAAATAGGTTTATATTCTATCTAAGAATCAGAAAAAAATTAATTCTTATTATCGGTAGGAAACTCCTAAATTGGAAGAAAAAATAAAAATGAAAAACTACTGTGCGATGTGTTGACCTTAACAGACATAATGACAAAGCAATTACATAGGCTTCAGTCAAAATTGACTTCCACAGTTTGTGCTCCATTTCCCTCCCTTCATTTATTTAACTCCTTAAACTGTGAGCCGCACCATCGGTTCTCATCATTTTACCTTCAACCAAAAGTTGTTGGCTGCATTCAATTTCATTAAAAAATCTTTTAAAATAATTAAAATTTATAAAAATAAAATTGGGATGAAAATATAAAAATTTACTATAAATATATTTAGATAAAATAAAAAAAAATAATTAAAAATCACGATTTAATTTATAAAATTGTAAATCAAGCAGGCACTTCATCATCACTGTCACACTCCAATTTTGTAAATATCATCCTTTATACTTGGAAAAGTAGTACATATTTATTGCATATTTAAAAATGCGTATAAGAAAATACTTTATGTAATTTTTAATATGAAATTATTTTAATCAAACTATAAATTAAAAATAGGAGTTAAAATTAATTAATTATCTCAATTTCTTTGAAAATATCAACATTTTTTTAAAACTATTCTTATTTATTTTATTTCTCTTTGAATACATTAAATATGAATATTTTTTATAAATATATAATAAACACTATTATAAATGATCTTATATTTAGGATTGGAGGGAGCAATAAACTTCACACCCAATTTTAAAAAAAAAAAAACTCAAAAGTTATGTTATGAATTATGAAATACTTGTATCTTATACATAATACAATATCATACGCATATTATATTTATACATATATATTCATCTGTATCATTTTATATTTATCAGTATTACTTTAAATTTTGACAATAAAATATAAACATTTTAAAATTTTTAGGTAAGATAGAAAAAATAGCCTCTTAAATTTTTGTAAAAATATAATATTTCTACAATTTTTCTTTTCCAAAAGATATTTTTTTGTCGAATTTATTTATAAATTCTTATAAATATTTTATGATTTATTTTAACATTTATATTATAATTTTTAAAATAATTAATACTAATATTTTTTTAATACGTTAATTTATTAATTATTATATATATAAATCGTGATATAAATAATATTATATATGTATAAATATCTCACATTT
Source organism: Adenanthera pavonina (assembly GCA_026686845.1). NCBI lineage: Eukaryota > Viridiplantae > Streptophyta > Magnoliopsida > Fabales > Fabaceae > Adenanthera > Adenanthera pavonina. The sequence continues at coordinate 40,415,729 of JAIVEN010000001.1, read as the reverse complement.
ATGTCCTAAAATTTGTAAAATTATTATATTTTGTATATTGTATTATATCATATCTAATACATATTGTACTATACCATATTTGATACATGTGCTCGTAACTCACGCTACTTAGGTTATGAATCAAAATTTTAAACAAAAGAAACAATAATAGATTCTAAAAAGTTAGATTTATCCTAGCCCCCTAATCCTTTTTTGTCATATATTTTTCTCAAGAGAAATGATATTTTGAGACTAAAATTACAAATTTATTGTCAAATAAGATATGGTACCACTGGTCTTCCTAATTTTACTATACGATCTTTCAATTTTTATTATCTTTTATGTGGTAAAATTTTTTCTTCATTATTAATTCTCTTAACTGGTCCTTAACTGTGATTTCCCCTATTTCTTATATTATTTTCTCTTCAAATACCCCTCCATCTCAAATACTATAAGCCACCTCACATATATTAAAAAAATTATTAAATTTATTAAATTTATCTCAAATTTTATTTATATTCTAAATTTATCCCCAATTAAATGTATTTTTTCAATAATAAATTATATTATTTTTATTTAACATACTTAAGTATTTAGAAAAAAAATTATTTAATGATCTGTTTTGGACTATGAAAACTCTACACTTGAGACAGGAGCAAGTATATATAATATAGAAGATGATAACAAAGAGCAATCCATTTAGTGCCCGTTTAATTTATCTTTTTATAAAAATATTTTTAAAATAATCATAATTTATTAAAATAAAATTTGGATAAAAATAGAAAAATTTACTAAAATTTTATTTAAATAAAAAAAAATAATTAGAAATCATGATTTTGCATATCCAACATTCCATTACCAGTCGTTACCAGTTTCCTTCCATGCGCCCATAGTAATTCAACTTTTTATTATATTCTCAGGACAATTTACTAGCTTCATGTGTTCGGTAATAAACTGTTAGGACGTACATAGCGCTCCCCAACTACCTCTGTCAATTCCGGGAGCACACTTTTGAAAGTGGCTTTAATTAATCCCACCTGCAATTTCATGCTACTTCCATTTTTATACCCTCCACTTTACTTAATCATCCATCTCTTCCGCCACTTTCATCATCACCCCCTTTCAAAAATGGCACTCCTCTCTTTTTCAACCCCTGCTTCTCTGTCATCCTCCTACCACCTCATCTTCACCCTATTAGCTTTCCTCTTTTCAGGCCTAATTTTCTTGTTCACCCACAAATCCAAATCCAAAAAGCTCAGTCTTCCTCCAGGACCCCCTGGATGGCCTGTTGTTGGGAATCTCTTCCAAGTGGCTCGTTCTGGGAAGCCCTTCTATGAATATATCAACGATCTCAGACCAAAATATGGGCCAATCTTCACTCTCAAGATGGGTACAAGAACTATGATCATCCTCACTGATGCAAAGTTGGTTCATGAAGCTCTAATTGAAAAGGGTCAAATCTATGCTACGAGGGCTCCCGAGAATCCTACAAGGAACATCTTCAGCGCCAACAAGTTCACTGTGAACGCAGCTCTTTATGGCCCAGTTTGGAGGTCACTGAGAAAAAACATGGTACAGAACATGCTCAGCTCAAGCAGGATCAAAGAGTTTCGAGGTTTGAGAGATAACGCAATGGATAAACTCATCAGTAGGCTCAAAGCTGAAGCAGAGGCCAATATTGGGGTTGTTTGGGTTCTCAAAAATGCAAGGTTCGCTGTGTTTTGCATACTGCTAGCCATGTGTTTTGGGCTCGAGATGGACGAAGAAACAATAGAGAAAATGGATCAAACCATGAAATCTGTTCTCATCACGTTGAATCCCAGAATCGATGACTACCTTCCAATTCTGAGCCCCTTCTTCTCCAAACAGAGGAAGAAGGCTTTAGATGTTCGTAAAGAGCAGATTGAGTTCATGGTCCCATTCATTGAACAAAGAAGAAGAGCAATTCAAAACCCAGGTTCAGACAACAAAGCGACGTCGTTTTCCTACCTAGACACCCTCTTCGATTTCAGAGTCGAAGGCAGAAAATCCGCACCTAATAGCGCAGAATTGGTCTCCCTCTGCTCGGAGTTCCTCAATGGCGGCACCGACACGACGGCGACCGCCGTTGAATGGGGGATGGCACAGCTCATAGACAACCCCCAAATTCAACACAAACTGTTCGACGAAATTACTCGCACAGTTGGATCCAAAAAGGTAGACGAGAAAGACGTCGAGAGAATGCCATACCTGCAAGCCGTAGTGAAAGAACTCTTACGCAAGCATCCTCCGACGTTTTTCTCTCTCACGCACGCAGTCACGGAGCCAACAACACTCGCAGGATACGACATACCTACTGAGGCGAACATCGAGATCTTCCATCCAGCGATCGGAGAGAATCCGAAACTGTGGTCCAACCCGGAGAAGTTCGACCCCGATCGGTTCATCACCGGCGGCGAAGACGCCGACATAACAGGGGTCACCGGAGTGAAAATGATGCCGTTCGGTGTGGGACGAAGGATATGCCCCGGATTGGGTATGGCGACGGTGCACGTTCACCTGATGATGGCTAGAATGGTGCAGGAGTTTGAGTGGGAAGCGTATCCGCCGGGGAAGAAGGTGGATTTCACAGGGAAGTTGGAATTCACCGTGGTGATGAAGGAGAGTCTCAGAGCTAAGATCAAGCCCAGAAGTTGAAAATTTTTATTTTTATATGTGATTACATTATTTATCTTGTTAAATTAAAATTTAAATCTCAATATCTAATTATATTTATTCATGTATTGTTTTTGTTTCTTCTTCTTATTCGTAAGAATGGTTTTTTAAAAAGAAAATGACACACACATTAACCTCTTTTGAATAATTAGAGGTGCGTTGAAAGGAGTCAAATGTAACTCACACTGTCTATAAATTATAATTAATGAAAATATGGTATATTAATGATTTATAAATTATATTTATTGTGGTAAAAAATTGATATGTTAATGATTATAATTTATAAAAGCATGTTCTTTTTATATTGTTTAATGTATTTATAGAACTGCACTTTTAATTTCTTAATTTTATATTAGTTTTTATTTGGATCATTAATTTTATTTTATTTTTTTTTAATTATTTACCATTCAAAAAATATATAAAAGTTTTCATATCACTAACATGGCACAAGTAAAAATATTTTAAACATAAAATCAATGAATACATTATGATATTAATAAAAAATTTTCATCACTAACATCGCACAGGTAAAAATATTTTAAACATAAAATCAATGAATATATTATGATATTAATAATTTGTTAATAAAAATTGATACTTATTCTGTTTGATATTATAAGATAATATAAGAGTTTTTTTTTTTATTTTATAATATAAGATAATATGTAATAATTTATTATTTTTATCTGTTATTTATTATATTATTAGTATTGTAACATGTATTATATTTAATAAAATGAGTAAAATTAATAGAATAAAATTAAAAAATTTAGTTTTTTTTAAAAGTTTAAGGATACAATAAATGTTTCTTAATATATATAAAATTTCTTCCATTTCCTTTTATAATATGAGACGGAGGGAGTACATGTCAATGTTAAATAATATTTTATCACTAAGTGGAAATAATTTGTCAACATTTGAGATTAACATATATAATTAATTGTGTTAGTAATATGAAAGTTTTTTTTTTATATTTTGAAAATTAAAGAATTAAAAAGAAATAAAATAAAGTTAAGGAATAAAAATAAAATCTAGTGTTAAATTAAGAGACAAAAAATATGTTTGCAAACTGAAAAATATCTTCTTTAGTTCCTTGGTTAAAAGTAAGTTTACATAATGATATTTTAAAATGAGTTAAATACAATGTTAGACTAAAGTACGTTTGTAAATGTAAGTTTATCAAATGTAAGTTCAACAAATTAAATGGTAAATCAAATAGACTCCAAGACTTGTTTGATTTTTATTTTGTAAACTTAAATTAAAATAAAATAAAGTTTGTTAAAATGAAATTTAAATAAAACTAGGCTTGTTGTAGTGTGGTTTATATTTAACTATTTTTATTATAAAAGTTTGATAAAATGATTACGAGATAAAACTACATTTTTAAACTGAAAGTTAACCTCTAATCTATTAGCTAAAAGTATATTTTTAGGTAAAAGTAAAATTACGTAATAACTTTTTAGAATGAATCAAACACAAGGTTGACTCATAATATATTTGCAAAGTTTACCTAATTAAATGATGAACCAAAATAGCTCTGAGAGCCCGTTTGATTTTTTATTTACAAATTTAAATTGAAATAAAATGAAATTTATAAAAATAAATTTTAATAAAAGTAAGTTTGTTATAACATAATTTATATTTAAATATTTTTTATTATAAAAATAAATTAAATAAAATAATTATGAAATAAAATTACATTTATAAATTGAAAAAATAACTTGTTCAATTTGTTAATTAAGAACATATTTAAAGATAAAAATAAATTTACATGATAAGTTTTTAAAATAAGTCAACCACAAAGGTAACACCAAATATGTTTACAAACATGCTTTTACTTGCCCAAAAATTTTCCAAATACCCTCTGGTGGTGCGAGTGGCCAAAACGCTTGACCTTTGTGCCACAAATTACAATTAGGAAATTTATGATTTTTAACCCGAAGAAAAAAGGAAATTATTCGTGGTAGTCTTTTTCATGACCCAAAAAGACAAAATTAATCAATTTCAATTTGCGATTTTTTTGTTCTCTTTGTACATTGTTGACGTGATTAAACAATAATATTCGCTTTACTTTTAAGCTTTCCTTAATTTTGGAGAAGACAAAGTTTTTTTTTTATAAATATGGAATATATATCACTCTAATATTGTATAGTTATAAGTCACCATCAAAGTGGTTTGTTTTCTAAAATTACATATAATGTACAAAATCTGAAATCTAGTTGGCTATAATAAATTTATTTTTCATAGAAATAATTCTTGTAGAAAAATTTCTATTAAATCTTTGAGGGAATGTTATTGTGTTCTTTAAATGTAAGTATGAACTAGAAATGAGTCTCATTTATTGTATCAAGTCTAAGACAATTCACACTATTTATAAATAATAAATAATATGATTTTTTCAAGTAAAAAATAATCATATGATTTCTTATAAATTTTAATTTATATACATATATTGAATCTAAGATAAATCACATTATTTATTATTAATGAATAGTTAGATAAGAGTTTATTTTTAGAAAAATTAAACATTTAATCCTTATACTTTCACCACATTCTGAAATAGGTCCCTATAGTTCAAATTTTTTTAAGTCACCTGTGCGGGCCAAAACGAGCGTGCCGAGATTACAAGTCCGAGGTGGATGGACGCCCCTTTGAAACCTCGCTTTTCGGGCTCATATACATCAAGCTATAATTCGGAGGCCGAGCTTAAGCGCAGCGAACCGAGTAATACATCGGTTATCGAACGATAAGGCCGAGTAATCGTATGGCCAAATGATCGTCCGACTGAACAACATCTCGGCCATATACGGGTTTCTCCACGAAAACTGTATTACCTCAAAAACACCCGGCTATGAGTAACAGTTATGGGATCATAACAGTTATGGAATCATAACTGTAAGACGAAAAATCAGGGATCATGCAAAAAGAGCGCGATACTCCATAATGATCATTTATGAAATATCCCAATAAATTAGGGATTACAGGGAGAAGATGGTTGAACCTTAACGGTCAGTAGAAAGTTAATAAAAGGAAGAAAAAAATAAGCATAAGAGGAGGATAGCACCGCACACGGAAAAAGAGGAATAGTCTCTCGGTCTTTTGATGGAACATTTTGGTGCCCACCGTGGGGCCGAGAAAAACTATCCTATCACCACCAAGAATCATGGTGCAAACCAGGAGCAGTGCGGGTGCAGGAGAACGACGCTTCGAAGACAGGCTTTCTTTGGAGGACCACCCTGTCATTCGGGCAATGCGTGAGGAGATGGAGGTATTAAGAAAGGAGAACGAGGAGATGCGTGAAAGGAATAGGCAGTTGGAGCAGGAACACTATCATGAAGGTACTTCTCCTCCTCGAGGAGGGGAACGGGGGAATACCAATAATGATACTCAGCGGTCACATCAGGAGGGAAGTCGACGGGAGGAAACACACCATTCAGAGACAAACATTGACAATTTGCGAGGGGATAAGCAGGCCGTCCGGAGACATCCGTTCGTTGATGGCATCATGGAGACGTCATTGCCAAAAGGGTGGAAGGGCTTAAACCTAGAAAGATATAACGGTACTACCGATCCTGATGAGCATGTGGATGCGTATGTCACGCAAGTGAATCTGTTCACAAATGAGGATACAGTTTTGTGTAGGGTCTTCCCTACGTCCTTGAAAGGAGCAGCTCTGAGTTGGTATACCCGGCTCCCACCACGATCTATCGATTGCTTTGAAACCTTAGTTAATAAATTCAGAGCGCAGTACGCTACCAACCGACCTCGCCAGCTTACCTCAGCTGCGTTGGTAAACTTGCGACAGGAGAAGGATGAGTCCCTAAGGAGTTTCATGGAGTGCTTCTCATCAGTCTCGGTAAAGATCCGGGATCTAAACCCTGAAGTAGCAATGCACACGATGCTGATGGCTCTCAAGCCGGGGCCGTTTGCCGACCACCTATGTCGAAAACCACCTTCCGATATAGATGAACTTAGAAATCGTGCAGCCGGATATATACAAATGGAGGAGGTGTCGAAGTTTAGAAATAGGGTTAGGACTGATCTAGACAAGCGAACGGAATTAAACAACCGTGGAAGCCTAAGGCCGATGTTAGAGAAGGGGAAGTTTAAAAGAGAAGGTACTAGCCGGGGGCCGAAGTATGACTTCTACACTCTACTAAATACCAACCGAGCTTGAATTCTGGAAGAAGCTTGCAATACCGAATTGATACGGCTCCTAGCTCCCGGACACACCCCGGAGACGGCGGATCAATCAAAGCATTGCAGGTACCATCGCAATTATGGTCACACCACAGAGGAGTGCTGGACATTACGGGACAAGATTGAGGAACTGATCCAGGCCGGGCATTTTGGCAACTTTGTACAGAGGGGTCACGGTAATCGTCCCTCCTATAATGGGCGAGGCCACGGTAGAGGTCAGACCCGAACTTAAGAAGAACCTCGGCAACCGAACAAGGAAAGAAGACAGCCAGACGACACTCGAAACCGAGAAGAAAACAGAATAAGAGGGGTAATCAACACTATAGCTGGTGGGTTTGCTAGAGGAGGGGCAACCAATTCGGCTAGGAGAAGACACCTGAGGGCCATTCGGATAGTAAATGCGACGATGCATCGAGCGCCCCGAAGTTCTTGTTCCATAACCTTCTCGGATAAGGATTTCGAAGGAGTCGATCCTAATCAGGACGACCCCATGGTGATTTCAGTGGAAGTGGCCAATTACGTTGTCAGAAAGACACTGATAGACCAAGGAAGCTCGGCGGATATCTTGTATTATACCACCTTTCAGAAGCTCGGGATACCCGAGGAGACGATTAAGCCTTATCGTGATCCGTTGGTCGGCTTTGCAGGAGAACATGTTCATACCCGAGGATATGTGGAGCTGTTGACCACCTTCCGGGGAGATCTCAAGTCAAAAACTATTATGATCAGGTACCTTATCATTGATGCAATAACTTCTTATAATATCTTGATAGGTCGACCTGCGTTAAACGAACTCGGCGCCGTGGTTTCCACTCTGCACCTCACGATGAAGTTTCCCTCGGTGTCCGAGGACGTAGTTGCAATAAAGGCTGATCAAAAGGTTGCAAGACAATGCTATGTAGATAGTCTAAAAGTCACCAGGGGAAGGGTAGTTGGCAATGGTGAGCATACGAGGAAGGATACAACATCAGTAAGCTTGGTGGAGCTTGATCCTCGACTTGATGTGCAGGATCAAAGGCTAAGGCCTATTGAAGAATTACAGAAATTTCAGCTCGCCGGTGAATATCGGTGCACTAATCTTGGAAGTCAACTCAGAGGAGAGACAAAGGAGCAGATAACAAGGATGCTAAAGGACAATGCTGATTTGTTCACATGGACTTCTTTAGACATGCCGGGAATTGATCCAAATTTTTTGTGCCACAAACTGGCGGTATACCCTGAAGCTAAGCCGATAGCGCAAAGGAAGAGGCGGGTAGGCGAGGAAAGGCGGAAGGCAATGAGGGAAGAAACGGTAAAGCTGATTGATGCCGGGTTCATCCAAGAAATTGAATATACAACATGGTTGGCCAATGTGGTGCTCGTTAAAAAGGCTAATGGAAGGTGGAGAATGTGCACGGATTACACCGACCTAAACAAGTCATGCCCGAAAGATACATACCCCCTCCCTAGCATAGATCGGCTTGTAGATGGAGTGTCAGGCTGTGGCCTACTCAGCTTTTTGGATGCCTACTCCGGGTATAATCAGATAAGGATGTACCCCCCTGACGAGGAGAAAACCGTGTTCATGACTGAGAATGCTAATTATTGCTATCAGGTGATGCCGTTTGGACTGAAGAATGCTGGGACTACCTACCAACGGTTGATGGATAAAATATTTCAGGAACAGATCGGGAGAAACCTGGAAGTATATGTTGACGACATGGTAGTGAAGTCCGAAGATCCCTCCAACCATGCTGCTGACCTTAGCGAGGTGTTCGGAAGAATACAGAAGTACAACATAAGGTTAAATCCTGAGAAGTGCGTATTCGGAGTCAACGGGGGGAAATTCTTAGGATTCATGTTAACACATCGGGGTATTGAAGTCTATCCCGATAAATGCCGAGCTATTATTGACATGAGAAGCCCCCAAAACATAAAAGAAGTGCAGAAACTGACAGGGCGATTAGCATCACTATCCCGCTTCATACCGAGGTTAGCGGAGAAAGTTAGGTCATTCTTTAAGTTACTTAAGAAGGCTAAGCGGTATGAGTGGAGTGAGGAATATGAGCAAGCGTTTCAAAGTTTCAAAGGCTTCTTTTCGGCATCTCTGATCCTTAATCGGCCGGTTCCTAACAAAGAGTTGCTACTGTATATGTAGGTGACCGAGCATGCAATTAGCTCGGTGATTGTGCAAGAAATAGGTAAGCAGCAAATACCGGTATATTTCATCAGCCGAGTATTGCACAACGCAGAATCGAGGTATCAGACTATTGAAAAGTTAGCTCTGGTTCTGGTCATCTCGGCGAGAAGGTTGCGACCTTATTTCCAAAGTCACGAGGTTGTTGTAAAAACTGATCACCCCGTAAAGCAGGTCTTAAGGAAACCTGAGTTAGCAGGCTGAATGATCTCATGGTCAGTCGAGTTGTCAGAGTTCGGCATAAGATATGAGCTGAGATGGCCAATTAAGGCGCAATGTCTATCTGATTTTGTCGCCAAACTTACCCCACCTGAAAATTCCAAAGACGGGGACCAATGGATACTTTATGTGGACGGCTCATCCAATACCAAGGAGAGTAGAGCAGGAATCATTTTGGAGAGCTCCGGAGGGATAACTTTGGAGCAGTCTCTTAAGATTGACTTCCCAGTCACGAATAACCAGGCCGAGTATGAAGCTCTCATTGCTGGGTTAAATTTAGCTTGAGAGGTGGGAGCGAGCCAAGTTAGGTGTCGGAGTGATTCACAGCTGGTTTCTGAACAAGTCTCGGGAGCTTACCAGGCCAAAGACCCACAGTTGGCAAAGTACTTGAACAAGGTGAAACACTTGGTTGAATGCTTTGATGAATTCGCGATTGAGCACATTCCAAGAGAAGAGAACTCCCGAGCTGATTTGCTATCCAGATTGGCTAAAGTCAAAAGGCTCGGGCAGCATGAGACGATCATCAGGGAGACAATATATCAGTCCAGTGTTGATCTTGAGAAGGTTATAGTCGGAAGTAGCCCGGACCAGGACTGGATGACCCCTATTTGGAACTATCTGGCCGAAGGGACTTTACCCAACGACCAGAATGAAGCAAGGAGACTGAAGATGAAGTCCTCCTATTACATAATAATGGGATAAGACTTATACAAGCGAGGATTCTCAACCCCCCTCTTAAAATGCCTCACTCCCGAACAGGCAAAATATGTTATGAGTGAAATCTATGAAGGAGTGTGTGGTATGCATACTGGTAGAAGATCTATGGCAGCGAGAGTAATCCGGGCAGGCTATTATTGGCCAACTATGCGAGCTGATTGCACCGAGTATAGTAAGAAGTGCATTGAGTGCCAAAGGTTTGGCAGTCTATGCCATGCACTACCGGAAGAATTGCACACACTGACGTCTCCGTGGCCATTCATGGTCTGGGGAATGGATATTCTTGGACCTTTCCCGATGGGTAAAGGGCAGGTCAAGTTCATACTAGTTGGCATAGACTACTTCACTAAATGGATTGAGGCGGAATCGTTGGCTAAGATCATAGCACAGCAAGTACAGAAATTCGTATGGAGGAATATTGTCTGTCGGTATGGGATTCCTCACTCGATGGTTACTGATAATGGGAGGTAGTTTGTTGATGGAAACCTGAAGCAATTCTATGAACAGCTCGGTATCAAGCATCGAGTGTCTTCGGTCGAGCATCCCCAAACAAATGGATAGGCAGAAGCGGCGAACAAGGTTATCCTCGGAGAACTCAAGAAGAGATTGGGAAGAGCGAAGGGTGCCTGGGCCGAGGAATTACCGAGCATCCTTTGGGCCTATCATTTCACGCCTCAGTCAAGCACAAAGGAAACCCCTTTTAGGTTGACTTTTGGAGCTGACGCAATGATCCCTGTGGAAGTGGGAGAGCCGTCCTTGAGGCGAATACTCCCCAACCAACATATAAATCAGGAAAACATGGAAGTCAAACTAGATCTATCCGAGGAGGTCAGGGAAAATGCACGTATACAAGAAGAAGCTTGTAAGCAAAGAGTGGCTCAGTGTTATAATTCTCGGCTTAAGCCAAGGAGTTTTGTTGGTGGAGATCTCGTTTGGAGAAAGCAGAGCGAAGCAAGGAAGAACATCGGCGAGGGAAAGCTAGCTGCAAATTGGGAAGGGCCTTACCGAGTTACTAAAGCGTTGGGCAATGGAGCATATAGATTAGAAAAGCTGTCAGGAGAAGCAATCCCTAGGACATGGAATGCCTCTCACCTCAAAAATTATTTCAGTTAGTTGATGTATACAGGGGGGCGATGTACTCTTTTTCCTAACTCGGTCTTTTGTCCCAAAGGATATGCGAAAGAGGGTTTTGGCCGAGAAGGTTTTAACGAGGCACGCCTAGCTACTTCAATAGAGGAAATTTTTTGTCATGATTACATTCATTAACCTTGGTCAAGTATGAACCGAGAGAAACAGAATTACATCTCGGTCAAGTATGAACCGGGGAGGCAAATAAAATTCGGTCAAGTATGAACCGAGGTGTTAAGTTAAAATTCGGTCAAGTATGAACCGAGGTGTTAAATTAAAATTCGGTCAAGTATGAACTGAGCACTCGAATTAAACTTGGTCAAGTTTGAACCAAAAATTTGTTAAAAACTCGGTCAAGTATGAATCGAGGAATTGAAACTCGGTCAAGTATGAACCGAGGTCTCCAACTAAAACTCGGTCAAGTATGAATCGAGAGGCTGAATTAAATCTTAGTCGAGATCGAACTGAGAGATTATGTTAAACTTAGTCCAAAAAATTGAACGCAATCAGGTCGTTAGGAACCGAGAAGTAAAGTAAGACTGTTATCATTGACTAGAAATAAGTCTGAGCAAGACGTCAAAGTAAAGAAAAGAAATAGACAATCAAGGAGGTGGGCAGTTCGCAGCAGTAGGAACATTCCCCTTTTTGGTGTCCTACAATTTCTCCTCATTCACAAGCACACCATCTTTGACGTCTTTATTTACATCAAATGCCGAGAGCTCGATTTTCGGCAGGAAGAGATGCACCTGACGAAGTGCTTTATGGAAGCCCTCTACGTGCTCTTTCATTATCTGTTACACAGCTTCCTGAATGTCAACCTCAAGCTCGGCCTGCTTCTTCCTCGCTTGTTCCAAATCCTTCTGTAAGTTAGCAGCGAGGACCGAGGATTCGGCTTCAACGTTCCTTGCCCAAGCAATCTCAGTCGTCAGGGCATCCCACTCCTTTTCAACTGCTCGCACCTTCATCTCGGCATCAGCGAGGGATCCTTTCAGCTCCTCCACCTGCAGAAGGAGAGCTGCTTGAGACTTTGAAGCATTGGCGAGCTCCGAGGAAGCCTTATCCTTCGCATTGATTGCTTCCAGAAGCTCGGCCTTAACAGCTTTTAGAATACGGTCGCTCTCCTCAAACTCCTCCGCACAGAGCGAGGCCATGGTCGCTGCGCGCAGGTACATAGCCGACATGGATTCCAAAACAGCCTTGGGACCAAACCGCTGCAAAGTTTCCTTGTCCCCGACTTCCTGGATGCTACTCCCGAAAAACTTGACAATGTTTGGATCAATGCCCGAAGGCGAGCATCTAACGGGAGACGGTAGGGGAGATCGGTGAACCGAAGATACAAGCTCCTCATCGGCAGCTGGAAGTCCAGCACGTTTGCTCGGGGGGCTTCGTGAAGAAGAGTAAATCTCAACAACCTCAGCTGTCGCCATTACCTCGGCATGCCCTTTCTCCTCTTTATCAGGGCGAGCCTGCATATTCTCGGCAATAGGTCCTGCTGATGGAGCCATGTTCTTTATTGAACACCAGTTGAACTTCTCCATTACCACTGCAAAATGGAAAATGTATATTAGAAGCTAAAACAAGTATGGCAGTAGAAGATAAAAGAAAATCGGCACTCACGTTTAAAATCTTTATTGGGGGTTGAAGAGTAGGGGAGTCTAAGTAAGATTTTGCAGTTCAGGGGGCGAGGTAATTTATTTAACTTGACGACATCCGCCTTTTCGGATGCTCACATAGCCTCATAACACTAAGACTGGAACTTGATGGGAGTCCGAGTCCAGTATAGAGGAAACCTGGGTCGCCCCCCCTCATCGAAGAACATTTCCGAGTAACCTTCGGCTGGGCGCACCTTGAAGAAACTTCCTTTGAAGTCTTTGTATGACGAGGTATAAGGACCGATTATCCCCCTCCTATTCATACCACTAAGGGAGATCCAGTCGATCTTATCTCCAAATCGGATCTGGTAGTAGTAGAGGAATTTCGGAGCGGTCAGCGTCATGTTTAATTTTCTACATAAGACCTCAAAAGCCTTTAGAAACGCCCAGCTATTGGGATGAAGCTGAGTTGAAGCGACGTTCAGTGCCCTTAAAACAACGCACTCGAAGTCTGAGAAAGGAAGGCCAACTCCCAGTGACTCGAATAACGTCTTATATATATATATATGTAAAATGTGTTTGCACTGGCAACGCGGACAGGAAAACATGCTCATCTTCAGCACACGGCTCGGCAATCACGGCCTCCTCTGTTCGTGTGCTAGTCATAGAGATCGACTTCCTCAGCTCCATAATTGATTCGGCAGTCTGAAATCTAGAGTGGTATGATCCAACTTCTCCTTTCACCCAATAATATCCCGAAAGTTGAATGTCGGGGACTGGGTCTCTCTGAACTCTTGAGATGACTTTTCGTGGCTTTTGTACGACCACCTGCACGGCAGTAGCCGAAGATGAAGCCTCCCTTTCAGCCGGAAGATCGGCCAGACGAAAATTCAACTCCGTGCTGGGAAAGGAAGGGTTTGACTGCGAAGGTTCTTCCCCGATGCCCATAACCTCCCTCTCAACCAGGATTCGATAAGAGAACGACCCAGCCGATGCCTCAGATTCTCGGTTTGAACTCATGATGATTGGGAAAGATATAGAATAGTGCGTAATAATTGAGAAAAGGGGGAAAAACAGAAGAGGGCGTACCTGGGAAAATGACGAAAGGGGCAAGGAAAAGGAGGCCAAAGACGACGAAGAAAAGCAAATGTAGATTGAAGTGAAAGGATGAGCACCCAAGTCCTACACGTATATAGTGAAAACTCCTCCTCGAAACAAGCAAATTAATCATGACTTTAGGGAGCCAATCATCACCATTGGGGAACATGCTTCGGCTGACGAAAAGAGGCAGCATTAAATAACGCCGCGCGCAACCGTACCTGTAGGTGCATTACTGTTTCAGAAACAGAAACGTCAAAGAGCCTCTGGGAAGGTCTTGGAATCCCTAGGGGACTGGAACGATTCAAATTCAAAAAACAGTTTTTAGTCGGTCACGTGATTCAGAGCCCTCTCATCCAAATTGGACTCGAGGCTCGGGGGGCTAATGTGCGGGCCAAAACGGGCGTGCCGAGATTACAAGTCCAAGGTGGATGAACGCCCCTTTGAAGCCTCGCTTTCCGGGCTCATATACACCGAGCTATAATTTGGAGGCCGAGCTTAAGCGCAGCGAACCAAGTAATGCATCGGTTATCGAACGATAAGGCCGAGTAATCGTATGGCCAAATGATCGTCTGACTGAACAACATCTCGGCCATATACGGGTTTCTCCACAAAAACTGTATTACCTCAAAAACACCCGGCTATGAGTAACAGTTATGGGATCATAACAGTTATGGAATCATAACTGTAAGACGAAAAATCAGGGATCATGCAAAAAGAGCACGATACTCCATAATGATCATTTATGAAATATCCCGATAAATTAGGGATTACAGGGAGAAGATGGTTGAACCTTAACGGTCAGAAGAAAGTTAATAAAAGGAAGAAAAAGATAAGCATAAGAGGAGGATAGCACCGCACACGGAAAAAGAGGAATAGTCTCTCGGTCTTTTGACGGAACATCACCCCTATAGTTCAATCCGTTAGTGACGTTCCTCCCTACTTTTTAAGAAAATGAGGTTGGTCCCTAAACACAGTTAAATCTAGCATATCTAGCAAATAGCGCGACTGAGGTGGCATGACATGTAGGATTACTTTTGTTTAATGGATGCTGATTGGGTATTGTGAAACCTTTACGTCTTTGTTCGCTCTTCTTCAGATTTCATCTGGATTGAACAGTCATCTTTATAGTACTTCGCTGCTGCACTTGTGTGCGATGAACATAGAGGATTTCGGTGGTGCTGCTGTGTGCAACAGTTGTGAGGTGCATGCAAAAGGTTTGTGCTATTATCCTCTGGCTTCTTTTACTTTTTAGACCGTTGGTTTGTTATGAAGGGATTAAGTGCTCGTTTTTAGATTATTTTTTTGTAAAAAATATGTTATAATAATTATAATTTATAAAAATAAAATTTAGATAAAAAAGTAGAAATTTATCACAAATCTATTTGGATTAAAAAAAATGATAGTTAAAAATTATAATTTAATTTATCAAAAGATAAACTACACAGACCCATGAAATCAAGATTGGTCCACAGACGGCACTTTTCCTTATCCTCTCAATTCTCAACGACTAGTTTATATTTTCCTGCCCATTTGCCATTAGTAGTATAGATACCCCCAACGTCTAGCCCTTAAAGCAACTGAAGCTCTCAACTCCCTTATTTTTAAATACCTGCAATTTTTGATCTGTGAAGGAATACACTCTCATCTCCTTTCCCCTCTGATCGGAATCCATGGCTAGTCTTTGAAGAGCTGCCTCAGCTTGCCTTTCCCTTCTATTCCTCCTCTTTGTTCCTTCATTAGGCTAGCTCCATGATCAATACTACAATCAATTATTAGCTCTACGTTCCTTTCATCTTTCAACTCATCATTTATTAACATTATCTTCTATTTTCCTAAATATATGTTCTCTCTTTAGTCTATATTATAAAGTATTTTGTATCAATTATACGTATATTAAGAAAATTATTTTTTTAATTATCTGAAATCAATGTAAAAAGTATCACAATTCTTATTTTACCCTTATTAAATACTACATTCTATTATCATTACAGGATTATAAATGAAGAGTATAGAAATATTAAAAATAGGGTAAAATGGGAAGGAAAACATCAAATGCCCTATATTTGGAACAAAAAAACTTGTCACATAAAATATCTTATAATATTGACTGGAGGGAGTATATTGTATCTTCTTGTTTCTAATTAGCTACATCTCATAGAAGAGTGTAGCTTGTTTACATAATTTGTACAGCTACAAATTATATAAATATATCAATAATATATTATTAGCTCATTGTATCTTCTTGTTTCTAATTAGCTGCATTGAATAAAATAAAATCAATGTTGCAAGGCAACATAAATACCCTAAAAGAATAGCGTGTTTACATTGTCGAATTGAAAGCACAAATAAAAATATTGGCTTAACTTTGCATGAAAGTGGAAGAAATAGTTTTGGTGGCATTGCTAGATTATTATTTCTTGCTACTGCCAAGGAGGTTGTGAACACCATATTTTGTCCGGGCTTCATACATAAAATTACAGAAAAATCAATACCAATTTTCCTTTTGATGCCAATTTAGATGTGATTTTATAAAAATAAGAATAATAATAATAATAAATAAAACATATGTTCTCCAAATCTAATCTTTCTTAAGGTCGTCAAAAATCATGTTCCTTTCTTTAATCTTTTAAATCAATCAAATTGTTTTCCTATCTTTTATGATAAGCAAAAAAAAAAAAGCCCTATCTCTATAGTCTAAAAAAAAATCATATCCTTGTATTTTGACTCTTCAAAAATTTCAAAAGGGCCTAATGTAAAAATAATAATAAAAATAAAAATAAAAAATAAAAAATAAGAGAAAGAGGAAAAAAAAGGAAAGAAGAAAGGAACTAAAAGAAAACAAAAATAAATAAAAAACTAATAAAAAAAACTAAAAAAATTGCATTAAAATAAAGTAATATAAAAAATCATTAATTGTAAAATTGATTTAAAAAAAAGGGGGGGTTGAAACGCTGAAACTCAGCGTTTCAACCCCAAAAAGACCTGAGCCCTAATTCAAGGCTCAGGCACGAAAAGAAACAGAGGGAACACGGGAGATTGAGAGAGTCAGGCACGCGAGACTGGCAAAGGAGGCGCGAACAGAGGATGAGACTAGAGGGAGCACACATGAGGCTAGAAGGAGACGTGCACGAAAGAAGAAGCTAGAGGGAGCACGCGTGAGGGGAAAGCTGAGCATGATGGAGATAAAACGGAGGAGGGCTCGAGTGAGAAAAAGGGAATTGAAGGAGGTAGAGCATGATGGAGACCGAGAGCGAGAGGGAACTTCAATCTGAACCAAAAATGGAGAGGGCTTGAACGAGAAAGAAAATGGACAAAGAACAGGGTGGACGCGGAGACGATAAGCAATTGCATAAAAGAAAAAACCCTTAGGAAGTGTGGGGTTGAAAACCGTAGGGTCCAAATTTCGAAGGCCGAGGGGACACAGGCGAGATGAGAGGAAAGCTCGAGCGGAGACAAAAGAGGCAAGATGAAATTTTGAGAAGCTGAGAGCGTTCAAGTGCAAACAGAGGACGCGAACCTTCGAATGAGGAAGTAAAGCCGAGGAAAAAGAATGAAGCTCGAGTCTTGAATCGGTAATTTCTGTCCTAAAAACTTAGCTTTTTAGCCATGGGTTGGAAATTTTGGATCAAGACTGACTCAAAACTTTGTTTTCGAAAGTTAGTTGCCGTAGCCACTTAGTTGGTACTCTATTTTTGACTCATCTGGGATTTTGTATCGACAGTGCTCTATTATTGAAATTTTCACCTAACGGGAATCATGAATTTGGTTTTATGATGATATAGGAATTCTCTTTTCCTTTGCTATTTTTGGTCTAAAGCTCATTTTGTGGTGTTTAGAAATGTGGTCAATGTTGTTCTTGACAATCATAAGTAGCAATGGTGGATGTGGTCTAGTCTGTTTGCACCATTATGTGTACTTTTAGATTAAAACTAGACACCTAGTTTGTCTTTGGGCAGTGTATACCCTGCTTGAAGCATTTTCTTTGAATCCATGTACCATTCTTCCACTCTTATTTGCTTCACTCTTGCCAAAGATTGAATGTTTCAAAATGACATTGAACTGCCTAAAGTTGGGTGCTTTAGTTAAGAAATGTGATTTGTGGGAAAGCCGGATAACTTTTAGTCTTATTTGCTGTTTGCGTACCAAGACATCATGCAGTGTTGATTTAGCTTTTTGGTTAGTGTCTAGCATTCAGAATAGGGAAATTGCAATGCTCAATGCTTGCTTTTGAGTATGTCTCTCAAGTGTTCGAAAAATGCTCGATAGAGGGTTAGCTTGTCTTGTGTGTAAACATCACTCAAAGATCTTGTGGATTATCAAGAGAGTGCTAGAATGAGTTATGGGAATGCATTATACTCGTGTGTGAATAGCATTAGGATTGACTCACCTTAGAGCAAAAATAGGTCTTATTGGTTTCATTTATGCATAAGAAGCTTCCTGTAACTTATTGCTACTACATGAGTGTATAGGACTAACTTTAAGTTGTGGAAAGTGATTATTTGGCTTTGATTTGAACTTCAGAAATTTTGTTGCTGCACAGATTATCTTTGAGCTTAATGAAATACTCACTCAACTTTGGTTTTTGCATGAAAAGGTTTGTTTTAGGTGTTGCGTTAATGTTCTTGTTTCTAGCTCTAAGTCATGTTCATTGCACCTCACTTTGACATTACAAGCTTGTCTTTGCTTTCACAAACTTGTTGGTTCTGTATTATACCTAGAAGCTATCACAGGTCAACGCTCCTTGCATATGATGTGTTTGGTTGCTGCAAACGTCCACTTGCTTTTAAACACCTAAAGTGGTTGTGTGACCAAGTTTTTCTAGGGAAACCTTGACTTTATTGATGTACATCTCCAATTAGTTGTAGGTTTAGGCTTTGAGAGTGGTCTTAGGGTCATAATTTTCTGTACCTAAATAGTAATTTGGTTGCAGCATGTTTATACATCGTTATAGGGCTGGAAATTGACCATAAGACTATGTTTTTCTCACCCAAAAAGCCTTGATTTGGCTGCTGCATATTTGGATACTTTTGTTGACAATGAAAAATGTTCATACATCATAATTTTTTGTCATAAACCTTGGTTTTATTACTATGTGGATATAGTACAGTTTTAAACCTTTGAACTGTCCCTTTGACTATGTTTTCCATGAGAAATGCTACTAGTAATCTAGTTGTATGTATAGTTCTTGGTTTGAATTTTAAATGTTTCCTTTTGGGCCATGTTTATACACAAATTATGTATTTTATTGTGCTCTTTGCTCTTATATGAAAGGAGTGTATTCATCCACATTTTTTGGCTCAAATCCCCTGTATTTTTGTTGTTGTGAGCTTGCTGATTCTTTCATTGACTTGAAAAAATAATCCATGGCAACATCTTTAGGGAGAAATAATGATTTGGACTTCCTAAGTGATAATAGTTTTGGTCTTCTATAAAGGAATATTATTCTTGACGTTGTGGCTTAATTTTAAGGTGAATACTAATCAATTCCTCTTTTATCTTCTCTTGAGCACCATGGGAGCATAAACTAAATTAGGGAGAAATCAAGGCCATTGTCATCAAGCCAGGCATGGGAAATGGAAGCTATCAACTACGAAGCAAAGGAAGACAATAAGAAAGACACTAGAGTTTGCATCTCATCATCTTATGATTGTATTTAAGTTATCTGAGTTTGCACGGTAACACACACTATCACAAAATTATACATATTTGTAAATATTTGGCATAATATATATTTTTTATTTGCTTTAAAAAATTGGTCACGAATGTTTTTAGAACTTTCGCAGACCCCTAAAACAATCGCACTGGGTGAGCCTACGGGGCTGCACAAGTGTATTATGATGGTATATGTATAATAGGTTTCAATAACCTTTCCCTCCAAAATTTTATTTTCTCATAAAAATAAATAAAATAAAAAATAATAAAATGAATAATAGAAATAACTGATTTAGTAACCACATCACGTGAGGTTTTCAGAACCCACGCAGGTATTCTAATTAACTGTGTTGTCACATAAAATTACAAATCTACGCAGACGTACCGGTTGAACTTTCTTTTAAGAAAATAATTATATTTTATAAAGAATGAATAATAATAATAATAATAATAATAATAATAATAATAATAATAATAATAATATAACAAGTTCTCAAATTTTATTATAAATAATAATAGTATTTTTTAAATTATCGCCTTAAAATAAAGCCTTTATGCCACAAGGTTTAGAACTTCTGCAGGTAATTAAGGAATCGATCTATTGGACATGACTGCGAGTCTGTAATAGGTGGATCGGTTTTCTCTTTTAAAAGAAAAATTCCCAAATGTACAAAACTATATCATTTTTTAAAATAAAAAAAATAAAGGAAATATTTTCAAAACAAAATGAAATAAGGGTAAGTAAGTGAAATTAAATTATCTTCTGCAAATTAAAACACACCAGCTGAATTCCAGAAAATTATTTTATTTGCAAAAAGATAAATTATTCTCAATTAGTCTTCTCTTATTACAAAAATTATAATAAAAAATATCAACCAATTGACACACATTTTTAGTTTCAAACTACGTGGACTTTGATTCCCATCGCAGGGTACGTAGGTCTCAGGCTCTAATCCTGAGTCAAGTCCTCCTTTGTAAATAAATAAATATCTTCTAATTTATTTTCCCAATTCCTTTTCTTCATTTTTTCTTAAATCTCCTTAATTTTTAATTTAATTCATTTTCTTTATTTTGTTTTCCAAACTTTCCAAATTTTCTTAATTTCTTTTTTTTCTACCCTTATTCTCGCACGTGAATAATATAAAAGGAAAACCAAAATACTTTTAATGTCATATCAATTTGCACAATCAACGTAAGGTAACCGTTTCTAGGAACGGGTGTTGTGGGTTGCTTAACACCTTCTCCACACACAATTGACTCCTGAATCCAACTCTGATTACACAGACCATTCTTTCCTTTCCTAATTTGATTTCTCAAGATTTTCCCTCAAAATTTTGGTGGCAACTCCTCACAAATCAGTTTTCGCTCGAAAACCCGATTGGCTCTTTTCTTTCCTTTCATCGCATTTTTCTGGGTGCCACAGAGGTTTTTCAATTCCCAGTTAGCATCCATGAACCATTAAGTATTAGTGATCCTATATGCCATCTCAAACGATGTTTACCAAATATGCTAGATTTAACGGTGTTTAGGGACTTAGCTACGTTTTTCAAACTTGTACAGAGTAACCACTCTAACAGGAGAAAATATACGGAGTGAGTTAAAAAAAATTGAACTACAAGGACCTATTTCAAAATGATTTGAAAGTAAAGGAACCAAATGTTTAATTGTTCCTAAATTTTTATTTCTTTCTTTGTTCCACTCATCCAACCATTTACTATGTTTTTCAAAACAATTCATGAATTGATGGGGTGGAGAATAATTATTAAACATTCTACAGTAAACAAGCTTAGGTAGAATCCTTCTTGAGAAAAGTCACAAGTAGGGGCCGACACAAAAAGTTTTGTTGGTGGGGAAAATTTATACTTAAGATTAATATTGTTGTTTTTTAAAATATATACAATTTTGAATTTTTATTAAACTAATATAAAAATAATTTATTATATTATATTTTTATTTTTTATAAAATCTATTTTTATTATCAATGTAAGAAAAAACTCAACATGTGTGTTTGATATTTTTTAAACTTTACCTGGGGAAATTTTTTTTTTTTTTTTGAGAAACTTAGAAATTTTTAGGGTCCAAGTGAAAATTTTTGGGGACTTAATGTGAAATTATCCTCTTCTGCTAAAAAGTGAATTTTGGGCAGTGGAATGGCAGGCCCATGGTTCATCGTGGGGGTTGGTACATTGTTGTCATTGATGTGATTCTTTTCTGCCCCTCCTTCGTTAATTCAGTGAAAGCAACATCAGCATCTTCCTTTCAAGACTAACAAGTAACAATCAATGGGGGCAGGGCCTCTCCCATCCTGCCTCCGTCATTTTTAATTTTTAGTTTTTTAATATTTAAATTTAGAAATAAAAAATATTTTTTTAATTTTTTTTATAGTTACTGTTTTTATTTTTTAGTTTAAATATTATATAATAAAAATAATATTTTCACAGTCATATAATTATATAATATGAATAAAAAATATAAAATAAAATAAAATTACATAAATACAAGACTATTTGATTTCTGAAAATATATTATATCATTTATCATTTTAAAAATTAAAAAAATAAAAAAAATTTCCTACCACGACAAGACTATGGTAGGAGACACCTCCCATCCTGGATCAATTCATTTCAAGAGTAATAATGAATGTTATAAAAATCGGTTGGATTGCTAATAAAGTTTTGATATAATTAATAGATAGTTAAGTCTTTTAAATATATTGTTCTGAATTTTATTCCTAGCCATGTATATTAAAAAAAAAATTTTGGGAGAGATAAAACCCACTTCGGTGATTTCTACTTTCCAAAAGAATTAGTCTTTAGTTTTTGATTGAAAGATATCCTAAAATTGAATCAAGATTACTGATCGGATTGTGGTTGAACCGTAATTAAACCAGTGTATATTGCTATTTATAACTTATATGTATGTATTTAACTTTAGATATGTATTCATCTTTGTAGTGTAAACATATCATCTTGTTCTATTTGCACAGCGTGTGCGCTTTTTTTTTTTACTTTACTTTTGAGTATATTAATTATATATATATATATATTAATTGACCTTTGTTGTATTTATATGATAGTAAGAAAGTAGCAAAAATAAGCAAAAAAAATTGTTGAAATGTATGAGAGAATGTGAGAATTGAAAAAGAACAAATCCCACATTGACTAAAAATATAATGGTAGTAGAGAGATTGGGTTATAAAAAAAGAAGTCATGTAAATTCATGGGTTCACTTGCTAAATTTTGTTGCCCAAACTTATTGCAATAATAATTTTGTTATTAATCATTTAATCAATTAATTAGTGAGAGTTGTGGCAAGAAAAAAAATTATTGAGAGTTAAGTCAAATTAGTAGTGGTTAGGTGACTTGTAAACACATACTATATCATATTTACAAAAGCACTATTTATTATTTCGTTCGGTCCTTAATATAGTATTTCTTTAACTGAATTATATAGATTAAAAATATGAATTAAAGTTAGTTAATTACATTGATTTTTTTTAAAAATTATATTTTTTTAAAACTACTATTATTTAATTTCTTTTTAAAATGAATTAAATAGGAACATTTTTCTAGAAATGTATAATAATTATTGTCCCATAATCTAAAATGGTTCTATATTTATGAATAAAATAAAATGCTCCATATTTAGAACTGGAGAGAGTATTTTCTAACTCCTCTAACCCCCTAATTCCCAATTTTGTGTGCTACGAGGCAAAACTAGTTATTTTTCTTCCATGTTTGGCTTTCTTTTTTTCTTTGAATGATTCTACCTAAGCTTGTTTTACAACAACATACAGTCGATTTGAGTTCTTGAAATTTGCAATTTTGATTTCAAAATTTTGTTGCATATGATTCTAAATTTGGAAATTGCCTGTGAGGAAAGGAGGAGGAAACTAGAGATGAGTGGAAGAAATTTAGTTGAGGGTATTTTGGTATCTTCATTTTTATTTTTATTAAATTAAACATAAAAATTTAATTTCTTTCCCATATGCTAATTATCATACCAAGTATATTTATAGAGATTGTCATTCTATTTCAACTCATTTCATTACATTCCTTCATCATCGTTTCTTGTAACTAATGAGGCCCCAAAAGTTAAGAAATGGAGGGTGTATTAGTACTTATTCGGTTTTAAAATAATTATCACTTTAGAATTATGTACCTACATTAATAAAACTAATAAATAATCTAAAAATTAATTATATTTAATTATATTTTACTATTATACTCTTATTAATTAATTATATAATATTCATTAATGCTTCTCTCTTTCTTTACTACTCTCTTCGATCTATGTTACAAGACATTTTGTAAGATAAGTTTTTTGTCTAAAATATAGGGTATTAGATTTTTTCTTCTTATTTTACCCCTATCTTTAATACTTCTTCTCTTCTCATTTATAACCCTATAATAATAATAGAATGATATATTTAATAATGGTAAAACAGGAAAGTGGGTACTTTTTACATTGATTTCAGGTAAAAAAATGACTTTTGTAATATGTGTGTAATTAATATAAAATATCTTATAATAGGAGTGGAGGGAGTATTATTGAAGGATAAATTTATCTAAATATAATTAATACTCTCATAAAAATTGTAAAATAACAATTATTTTTTAAAAAATTCAAAATAACAATTATTTAAAAAAAAATACTATTATAGCATACCCTTATTGATGACTCACCTAATCTTAGAAGATCTGAGTGTTAAATGTGGAACAATGACACAATGATGCTTATGAAAGTACGTGTGCTGCAGTTGCACATCTTAAATGGAAATGATGGGGTCCAACAGTGGAAGCTATTGACCGCAATTGCCGCTCGCTTTGCTTCTGGTGTGGAGCCTGCCATTCCACCAACAAATTCTTCTTCAATTGGAATTTGGATCTTCTTTATACATCTATCCGTATATATACACACAGGCTTCATTATTTATAAATAATACAATTTACCTCAAATTTTGTACAACATATGAAATTCTTTTTAATTTATATATTTAAAAACGAGTAATAGTGAGATACTCGTACATAAAAAAAAATATAACTATGCATAGAATTAATTATCTCACAATTATATCTATTTATTTTTTTTTATCTCTTTCTCTCTTCCTATATTGGTTTTCTGAATGGAGAAAGTTTAGACATACTTTCTCTTATTATGCCACTCCCACCCCCACCCCGTGGTCCTCACCCTCACCTGGCTCCTTCTCCTCACGAGCTTGCTTTTGGTGTCCATTGCGTATGATGAGCACCCCATGCTCATTAGATCTTGACCGTCCAGATTAAATCTAAATAATTCAGATTTAATTATATTTTTTATTATATTTTTATTTTATTAAATACAGGATTTAAAATAAATATAATTTTATAACTGTCACTTTTTTAAAAAATATTATTATTATATTAAAAAATCAAAATAAAAAACTATAAATCTAGATCGTTCAGATTAAAAACTGGACGGTCCAAATCTACCCAAAAATAATGAGCATGGGGTGCTCATCACTGTGATGAGCACCCAATGCGGATTCTTCTCCCCACACCCCAACACACTCATTGTATTTATTATCGTAAACTTTCTTTTTTGTTTATTTTTCCATAATTAAATTGCGACATCTATGTTTCCCACAACAATTTAAAGTGAGCCACAATTTTCTTGGCTAAAAAATAGTGTAAATTCCTTTTTTTCTTTCTTCTAAATAAACAATGCGATGGCTCAGATTATATGTAATTTTCAATAAATTAATATGAGATTTCGATGGTTAAGTACATGTTTGGTTTGCATTTTTACAAATCAAATTATGGTTTCTAACCATTATTTTATTCTTTTTTATCCAAACATGTTTATAGTAAATTTCTCTACTTTTATTTAAACTTCATTTTTTATAAACTGTGATTATTCTAAAAGATCTTTTATAAAAAGATAATCCAAATGAGCACTAAGATATTATTATTTTATCTTTTCTATTTTAAGCTGAAATATTAATTTTTTATGTATTGATAATATACGATTGATTATATTTTATATTCCACATTATTTGAAATAAAAAACTATTTAAAACTAATTAAATAATAAAAAAATCTAGATCGTCCATATTGGACGATTCCCAAAAGATGTGCACATGGTGCTAGTCTCTTTACTTAAAAGTGCAATGGAGCCAATTCCGCCTAGTATGTGTGATACACATAAACATGATGAAACATAATAGTCCATTATAATTCTTAAACCATATTAGTAAAAATTTAATTTTAAAATGTTATCTTTCTATTAATTAATTCTCTAAAAATATTCTTTAATTTAATTCCTTAATTAAAATAATTTTTATTAGATAAAGTCACGTTGACCTAAGCATAACATTTTTAAAGAACTCAACTATTTATCAACTGTGTCAAACCTTGTCGATGACACAATATATTTTGATAAAAATCAAGAATTTCCTCAACCAATAGCCAAAGATTCATCTATTCAAGATATAGAGATTACTAAAGTATGTTTTGCATCTCCCAATAAGGCTTTTTCTATATATATGGCCAGGGATAATGACCTAATATATTAATTGATATATTATATAACCAACAAGACCTTACATAATTGGTAGATAGTTGGATTCTTGATATATCATAAAATGAGTGTTTGTGAATCCTTGTCATTGTTGATTGAATTTAGATTTGTTTGGGTGTAATTTTTTTTTTTTTAAATAAAATTTGTGCGTCTTTTGCCTCGATTTAAAGCTTGGATTACTCTAACAATATCAATAGAAGTCACGTAAATAATACTCTTCAATATCTTGAGTAAATACTTAAGCAAAAAACCAAAAAAAGAAATCAAGTATATATTACCATTCACGTGAAAATAACACTTAAGCAATTTTATATTAATAACTAACGACAGCCATAAGATTTTTTAAATAATTATTTCTAGAGATTTAAAATATAAAAAGATTTAACATAAAAAGCCTTAAAAATTATAATCATTTAAAAAACCCTTTTTATAGTGTAACCAATTAATATAAAATGTAAAAAGCGTAGGAAATCATATTTATAAATCGAGCACAATATAACTCATTTTGAACTTCTAAATACATAGAATTCATTCTACTTAGTCAGTATATGATGAATGCCCATTACCATCCTTTTTAGTAAGGAAAATTTGGGTTTATGACATTTTAAAAAATATAATAATTTGTGAGTGTGGCAATCTATTAAGTTGTGAGGGAGTCAACTCAATTCAAGGAAATTACTTATTATACTTCTAAATTTTTAGCATTGCAATCCTATTAACCCTAATATTTTGATCACACCAGATTCAATTTGGGGTCAAATTTATTTTTGGTATATGATTCAAAATTTTTGTTAGGATTTTACTAAGTCTAATAAACACAAAGTTGGGATAATTTATAAGAAAAGAGCCCAACTAATTCAAAACCCTCAAATAATTTTTATAAAAAAAAAGTTGATTTATTTTTCTAAAATCTAAATTAGTAAGAAAGATGGCTGGGAAATTATCAAACTAAACTAATATGCAAGAAGAGCATTGACAATGAGTTGATTATTTAAAATATGAAGTGACGCAGAGAACAATGGTAATTCAGGTATATAATATATTTGATTTTATAAAAAAAATTTATATGATTTTAGCTTATTTTCATATAATAATAGTTATTTTTATTTATTAAGAAAAAGTTGAACCTATTGGATAAGGGTCCTAGGTCTGCCAATGTTTATGACCCAAAATGATTTATTTATAGAAAAGGACAAAGTCCTTATTTAATGTAAAATTCAAAGGCTATACACTTGGAGTCATGTGGAAAATAGGTTGGAAATCTTGGAGGATGGGATGAAAATCTTTGAGGAATAAATTGAAAATCATTTAAAGTGGCTTGGATACTTAAGGCTTATTTGATTGTGTTCTCTATTTTATTGTTCTCAAAATAGTTTTGGAACATTGTTTTTCAAAACAAGTTTCAGAAACAAGAAAGTAAAAAAATATGTTTAAATAATTGTTACTAAAATTATAACTAGTAAGTGTTAAATGAATTATTCAAAATTTATAACTTTGTCATTAACGAGATGTTCAATCTTTTTTTGTGTTTTTCAAAACAAAAATTACAAATTTTTTGTGTTTTTTGTTCTTTTATTTTTCTATTTTTTAGAATAGTTTATAAAAAAGAGGTTTACCAAATAAGTTTTTTTATTTTTCTTCAAAAACAAAAAAAAAATATTTTGAAAACATGAATCAAACACACCCTTATTTTCTCTCCATGAAATTGTAGTTGGAAATTGTGAAATATATTGGAAATATCGGATCATAGGTTTAACACAATAATGGTTTGAATCTTTTAAGGTTTCTTGGACACTTTCTCTCCATTTGAATCCTATGATTGGAAATTGTGAAGAATATGTTAAAAATTTTTTAGGACTGATTGAAAATCACTCAAGGTAACTTGGGCATTTGTTTGGTATTTTGAGCAAAAAAAAAATTGAAAAATAAAGTATTTATGAAAATATAACAAGTTTTTTTTTCTTTTATAACACAAAAATCGATTTTCCAATATTTGATGAATGTCACACAATCAACTTGTTTTTTTTATTTTAATCTTTTACTGACTGATAATTTATAAGACCAAATTAACTAATCAAATTAATAAATAATTTGTAATTATTGCACAAATCATTGAAGAAAGAATGATAATTTATAATACCCCTATAATTTACTAATGATTGGTACATAATTAAAAAAATAATAAGTGCAATTAGTAAACAAATTTTGATAAATATTAAATAAAGAATATTGAATCATTATTATTGTTGAATAATAATTAAAAAAGACAAAAATTTAATTGAAAAACCCATAAAATATTAATTAATAATTAACAAATAATAAGCAAAAGATGATGATGATGATTAGAAATAATTAACCTAAAATTAAGCAGCAAATAATTACTGATTATGTAAATGTAAATTTAGCAATCAATTGATAACAAAAAAAATAATTGATTATAAAAGTAATTGGCCACCTTATACATAGTGATTTCTTGTGTCACATTTTGTTCTTCCTCTATTAAGTCTTGGTCATTATGGTCATATGTTTTCTTCTATGTGGTGTGATTTAGATAACTTGATTCTTGATTGTATTTGTGTAGTGTTTAAATTAAATCAAATAGAGTCAATTAAAGAAGTTAACTGGTGGGGAGTCTCAAATGTTGATTTATATTTTTTGCTAAAAAAACCCATTTGCTACCTCTCTATCTAAATTTTAGAGTTGGAAATTGTGGAGAATATATTGATAATATGAAAGGATATATTGGAAATTCTTAAAAATTGGTCAGAAATTATTTAAAGAAAAATAACTGACGAATTTAACTTTAAATAAGGAGCTCAATTCTCTATTGATGTGTCATTTCAAAGTTATATATTTTAATATATTTTGTTTCGAAAATCTTAAATCCAAAATTTTCCTTTTTGTAAAGAGAAATGCTGTCAAACAGCCATCCCAATGTATAGAACTTAACAGTACACCTTGACATGCAATAAATCATGTTTCTTAAACCGGATTGATCAAAGTACAATACAGGATATTATTGTAATGTAATGAATGTAATGTAATGCTTCCAAGAGGAAAAGGATATTTGTTATTTAATCTATTCTGCTATGCTTTCTCATTTAACCCATCCCATAACCTCAAGCAAGCTTGGTTTCTTTTTCCATTTTAAGACAAAGTCTGCCACCTCTAGAGTATATGCAACCAGTTTGCATATAAGAAGTGACAATGCTTGTCTTTTAATAAGCTAGGGCCAATTTGTTTAAGTTTAAAAAATAGTGATTTTTCATGTTATTTAAAAAAATAACTTATTGTTTAGAGATTTTACTAAAAGTGGAAGTTACTTTGCATTTGGTTACAATCATAAAAAGCTCTTCTACTTGAATGCTTTGTTTGGTTGATGATGGCGATTAGTGAGTGGTGAGGGTTGTTGGTCGACTATCGGTGACTAGAGGCCAATGACCAACGGCATATGTTGGCAACTGGGTGATGGTGATTGGTGATGGTAGTCAGGTTTGGCAATTAGCAACTAGTGATTGGCGATCAATAGTGGCAGCTGAGTACGGAAAATGGTGGCCGGTGGTCAATGACAACCAGCAATGGCCAATGGTCAATAGTGGTGGGCAATGACTAATAGATGGTAGGGGTCAGCGGGCATCAATCACTTACTACCAAATAGATGAAAAATATTTTTTTTTCTTTTGTAACAAGGGGGCCAAAAGCCCAAACAAAGAAAAGCTATACAGAAACAGCCCTATCGTAGGAATAACCTATACTATTCCTATGCACCAACTCACGTAAAATTGTCAAAGGTTCAAAAAACTGATTGACACTGAACAGGTGAAAAGTGCTTTTAGTTCCTTATAAACTATTTGAAATAGCTTTTAAAAATAATAGAAATATTTTTTTTCAGCTTTGGATAATTTTCAAAAGTTCAAACAAATATCTTAAAATGTCTTAAAAGTGTTTTTTTTAAAGAAAAAAAGTACATTTTGTAAAAAAAGTTAAACAAATGGCCCCTAATCATATCTTCTAAAGTCTATTAACGCAAATGTTGTAGTGGGGAGAGAATATTAAACTTCATCTCAATCCCCATGTGAACTTTTATAAATAAAGTTGGCATCTTTTTTTCAATCTTCAAGTGAATCTTATCAAAGTAAAATTCATATTTGCTTCCCCACCATCCCCCTCTTTCACTCCAATAATAATATAGTTTTTTTTTTGCCAGAATAATAATATAGTTAAAGAATATATGTTTCATTTATATTTTCAAACTCAATCAATAGTAGTAGATTGGTCAAATATGGGGAAAAAACAAAAGAGAAACACAGGAGTAGTGCATGTAACGAACGTTACAAATGTTATTATTGATTTTTTTTGTCAATAAAGACTGATTCAATTTGTAAAGATACTACTCTTTTTTTTTTAAACACTTATTAAATTAAGATATGGATTCAAATTTCATTTATCAAATATTACTTACAGTACTAAATATAAGATCTTTTGTTTTGATCCTAAAAATAAAACTTTTTTTTAGAATGTGAGGTAGTATTTATTACACATTTCTAAAAAATATCATTATTTAATTTATCTCAGAGAGAGAGAAATTAAATAAGGATAGTTTTAAAAAAATATTTTAATTTTTGGAAAAATCAAAGTAATTAGCTAATTTTAACTCCCATTCACAATTTGTGTAATATGATTAAAATGATTTTATATTAAGAAATGAGGGAGTACTCATTACAATTAAGATCATTTATTCCCTTTAGAAATAATTATTTAATCACAAAAATGTCTAACCATCTCCACTGCATAATGACTGAGGTGCATTATTATTGCATTAAAAAATTGAAAACTAGTTTCTTTTGATTTATAATTATTGAAAAACAATACTTTATTTTTACTTACAATCATTTATGAATATTTTATTTAAAAATTCAAAAATATTCCCTAATTATCTTCAATAATTTAATTTACTTCAGATTTATTTACTGCGTATAATGCGATAAGAAAAAAAACATTAAAATGTGTATAAAGAAATATATATATATATATAAATAAATACTCCGCATTTGATATACTCATCATTTCCTCCATCCCTTTCAATAGGATTAAAGCACCGCCGCATTTGATATAAACTAAATTTAATTAATGTGGTCTAATTTTTTTCCAATAATTAATGTGGTCTAATTAAAAAATAAATGGGTCTAATTAAATCTAGCGAGACCACCAATTTGGCCCAACTCTTTAACACCTGTAATGTTACTCCGCATCGACCACTTAAAGATAGATGAATTGCGGCTGGGGGAGCTCAACGTGCATATAACAAGAATTCTTGGCACTCCCTGCAGAATTTTTATTGGTGCTAAACTAATTATATTGCAAAGTCATATTGTTTTTTGGTTAATAAGATTCAAAAGATTTATCCACTCCAGGGGTGCAGATCCATTACAAACGTAGGACTCAAGCATCAAATGTCTAAGAGCAACGAGCAAGAAAGAAGACTGAGAGAGAGAGAGAGGAACAAAATCTTCCGCTATATATACAGTACAAGTAAAAGAAAAACGACAAAACCCTAACATACAATTGCATTTTTACTCCAACTAAGTGGGCCTTAGATGAAGTTAGAATAATCAATTGTATTATTCACGACATGTGAATATTGCAACTTGAGATTGATTTTGCATTTAATATTTGATTGATTAAGGAGCATAATAACCCTAACTCACTTTTGTGTCCTGACCACATTAACTTGAGGGGATTGATGGGCTCTCTAGCTGCTTGTTTCCTGCATCTTTCGTGATCTGATCACACCATTACTTAAACTGGTGACATTCTCTAGAGCAACCGTTCCAGCACCTTGAGATTCATTATGATCATCTTGTGTAGGGTTCACACCAAGTATGTCCGGGCTTCTTGATGATATCATACATTGATAAGGTCGAGTGTCTATAGATTCCACGCCAAAATTAGGTCGAACAACCGCACTGAATAACGGTGGCATTATGCATGTTCTCTCGGATGATCTGCGTAATGAGATTCGACAAACAGGACATGTGGAATGCTGCTGCAGCCATAGGTCTATGCAGGTTGCATGGAAGAAGTGTCCACAGTACGGGAGGATGCGCAGTACATCTTCACCTTGGTATTCTGAAAGACAAACTGTGCATCTGCACATACAACAAATATAAAACGTTCATAAGATAAAATTATCTGAAAGGACATGTATAAATTGTAATGTTCTTTTGTATTTATATACTTTACTTTTACAGTTAAAGGAGTCCAACCTTCTGCCTAAGCCAATCCACTAAAATTGGAATGAGGTGATGGGATGTTCAATTAGAAATCACAAGAACATCAATCAGTAGAAACAAACAACCACAGAGAAGAAATAAGAACGAAGTTATATCACGATATCAGCATAAGTGTATCCACAATAACAATATCATTAGCTTTATCTCATTAAGTAAGATCGGTTACATGGATCATACGCCGCCATTGGACTCTATAAAAAATGATCTCCTCAGATAAATAGTGCAAGTGCATGAAATGGACACAGAAGATTATGATATAAAGTTCTGTTCAAAACAGTGCTGACAGCAAAGTACTAATAGTTAGTGTAAACATTCTATCCATACCCGGAAGACATGAATTAGTACCCACTTTCCCACATAAGCATGATGTAGAAAGTTTGTTTTCAGCTATTCAAGGAGCGAAAGGGCTCAGCATCACCGACACAAGCATTTGATAAAGCTAGACCATTTCAATCACTCCCATATGCCAAACAAAAAAATGGGGCCCTAATATAAACAAATGTTGGCCACAATGAGGCAGAAAGAACGTGGATCATCTTCCACATCCTTGGATCAAGTCACAACAGGGATAATATCTTCCAATTAAGAGAATAAAATCAATTTGAAAATGAGAATCTGGGTACATGTTCCAAAAATTAATAAATTTTCAGAATGGTCATCAAAGAACCCAATGCCAAATGTAGACTTGAAAATACAGGCCTTTAGCCTGTATGGTACAAAACTACAAACATGAACAAGTTAAAATCTTGGAATCCCAAATGCCTTTCAGAATGTCATGTAACTGAAACATTTCACAAAAAGATGGTTAATGATTGACAACCCTATATAGACCAAGCTTCTAAGGCTAAATGTGAATGCAAGACATATGATCTTCTCGTATAGACTAATCCAATACTTATTCTCTACGCAGCCTATTTCTTTTTAGGGGCAAGCTAATAGCAGCGAGTGGGATTGAACCTGCGACCTTTCCACAAGTGGGGGACCTTCATGCCATTATGCCATAAGGGCATTGACTAAGTAGCTGGCCTTTAGTCCAACATCTAGTATGGCATTTTCATCTGATGATGGTGTCTCACCCTAACACTGAGTATTTCTAAGATACATGAAAGTCATTTTATAAATAGTAATAGGACTACTCGAACTTGAAGTATATGTCCTTCATGCAACTTAATGAAAATAGCAGATTTGCATCTTCAAAACGACTTGAATTGGAAGAAAGGGCACCAGTGTACAGAATATTCACAAGATGATGATGCTCATACCAAAATACCAGTGTTCCTTTTTCTGAACTTTCTTCCACTCAGAGGATTGTAAGATTACCCCCACTCTTTCCAAGCTTCACTAGAAATGTTTTTATTGATAATTCAGATAGGAAACAGAACATCAATAAATTTCCAGAGGTATACAGCACTTTTCCCATATGACACTGCAACTTTACGAAGAAGCAGAAAAGTGCAGGGTAAATCAAACAGATATCATCAGTCTTTCCCTGTGTTAGTGTATAGTTTAAAAGTGTTAGTGTTAAGGTGATAGAGAGTGGGCCTAGGCCCAAGCCCATTTGTTGGTAGTACTTAGTCAGCCACATGAATAGACTAAGATGTATATAAGCCAAGTGTAACCACAGAATAGAAATCAGATCAATAATACTGCAGTTCCAAATATTCGATGCTCACTGACACCCTGGCAGGATACAGACATCAATTAATTAACAAACAGGGAAACAGACATGTACCAACCGAACCCATAAAACAGATGGCCATAAACCCACAGAGTTTTTTTTTTTTTTTCCGTTTTCATTTACTCATACAAGTCCTTCGTTGACCATGGTTCCACACAAAGTTCAGATTCCACTTCGAACAAGTATTGAACCCAGAACACTAAGATTCATCTACCAAGTCCAGTCTCAGTCTTTCTTATAGTGATTTTTTACAATAAAAAGACTAATGAGCAAAGTAGATTCTAAGTCCAAAATCAACTTTGTTCCTGAATTTTGTACAAACTAAATAGGCGTAAATCTAATCCTCAAGCACCAAGCAATAATTTGCCAAGTTAATGTAATATAGTCACTGTCCACCTCGCTTTAATATGAGAGACAGGAAGAAAAAATATAAGGTCAGTCCAGATGATCATAATATTCCAAAAACAGAGGAATAAACGTACTGAGAATGTTCTACACCAGCAAAAAAATGGTCACTGTACTTCTTCGTTGGAAAGTTTGCTACTGCAATGGGTTCAGGACCATGAAATCCCAGCTCCAGCTGAACACGGGAAGATGCTCAATGGGTAAATCCTCAGAGCAATGGAAATAAATGCACTGTTATGAAAGGGCAAAATCACAAAATGTAATGCATTTACGTAATTTTATCAAGCAATTGAACAATTCAACGAAACAAAATTTTAACCCAAGCTTCCATGTTTGAGAATATGAAACCCATATTACCAACAATGAAACAAGAAATTGAAACAAGGCAAATAGATGTTTACCAGACTTAGATCGGATCTGGAAGCAACAGGGAAGGATCGGCGAGAAGCATTCAAGTGAATTCGAGCACAGATAAGTCTAGTGCAAACGAAAACGATGAACATAGAGCTCACCGCAAATCCAATCACAGTCATCACCAAGTTTACCCCAGAAGATATCATCACGACCAAAGTTTACCCCAAATTCAAAATCGAAACGGAAAACCGACGAAACCAAACTAACTCATACGAGCTCTCGCGCACTCCATTGTCTCAAGAAATCAGACAACAAATTCCAAATGAATCCGAAGATATAGGTCTCGTGGTAATCCTGGTGTCATCTTCTGGTGACACTCACCAGCGAGTTAAAATGAAGTAAATCAAGAAGGGGTTCTTAATCACATAGAATCTCCTTTACCCATGTGGGAAAGCTTGAGAATTGAAGGAAACAAAGGAGGAAGTAACTGTTGTATTGAATGCTGAAAGAGAAAAGGGGAAGCCTAGAAAGGGGAAAAGCCATGGAAGCGAGAAAGTGAAGGGGATGGGACTGAGAAAGGACGACGTTGGATTTGGAAGATGGAGAAAAGTGTCATAGGTGAATGAACGTGGTAGGTGAGCGAGATCTGAGATCTCAAGAGTTTGGTAGAAGCGGGCCAAGCTGCTTTGTCAGCTGGGGTTTGAGAGTTGCTTTTGTTAGCCGGTTATCAACTTGTAGTAATCTAGGTTTACATTTTAATGGTTATATTTGGTAATAATTTTAATGGTTATATTTGGTAATAAGGAAGAAAATTAGGTTTTGGGCTGTAACCTAATTTTTAAATGATACTCCCTCCAATCCTATATATATGATTTTTTATTTTAATCATAAATATAAGATCATTTACAATATACAAGATATTATTTATTATATATTTTTAAAAAATGTTCATATTTAATTCATACAAAGAAAAAAAGAAAAAGATTAAATAAGGGTAATTTTAGAAAAATGTTGAGATTTTTGGAGAAATTAAGATAGTTAAGTAGTTTTAATTCCAATTTTTAATTTACGTGATATGATTAAAATGATCTTATATTAAGAACTATAGGGACTACTTTTTATGTTTTAAATTTATATAAGGTAAATTTATATTTTAGTGATTATGTATGAAAATAATAAAAAAAAAATTAGGTTTTAGGTTCAAACATGATTTTAAATATGAAACCAAACTAAGCCCTTAATCATTTTGAAATTAGGGAAAAATAAGTTTTTGGTCTTCATAGTTTCATTCAGTTTGAAAATTAGTCCCTAGAATTTAATTTTTTTAAAATAATCTATGAAGTTTTGACTGTTTAAGCCATTGATCCCTATCTTCTTACATATAGTAGTAGGGATGGATGTGTGACATCAACTCAGTTAGTTTTAATGAGTTGGCTAATCGAGCACCACATGGCAACCAACTGAGCAAACTAAGACAATGTGCTAGACTCAAGACACTGCACTCCCAAAAGGTGTTGTTTTGAGGTCGTCTGATGCAATCAAGCTCTAGGTTTACACGAGCAAAATTCTTCATCTTCTCTTCGTGTTATGTTCAGGGAGGTTAGGATTATTGCCATTGGCAAGCTTCAAGTATCATCGGCAGGTATCATCACCCTTTGTTCGCTTTCTCCATGGAATTAGGTGAGTTGGTTCTACCTCACCTTCCTTATCATTGCCTCTTCAGATCCTATGAAATTTGGTGGGGTGTATTAAGGCATGGGATAGAGGATGAGGGGCCGGTGTGGGTGGAGAAGAAATTATCCTAAGATGTTGGTTTGTTTTTGTTGATGGAGATCGAGGATAGGAGGAAGGTAGGGGTGGAGAAGGAATAAGTTTAGAGGGTCGCATTTGATAGATAAAATAAGAGATTGAAAAATTTATTATTTCAAAAGTTAATATGTAATTTTCTACTTGCAACTGTGACAATAATTATTGAAGAGATATTAGTGTTGTAGAGACCCATAAGATCTATTACTTGAATGTTGTGTATGTGAGGACTATCATGCAACTTTTGCTGATTTCATCATCAAAAAAATCTATTTTCAACTAGAGATCCTTATACATCCTTATCATAAATCA
The DNA here is from genome assembly GCA_026686845.1 of Adenanthera pavonina. NCBI lineage: Eukaryota > Viridiplantae > Streptophyta > Magnoliopsida > Fabales > Fabaceae > Adenanthera > Adenanthera pavonina. The sequence goes on along the minus strand of JAIVEN010000001.1, from coordinate 40,378,865 downwards.
GTCAATAAAAGGTAGTTTTTCTGTTTTTTTGTCAATTGTTATTAATTGTAAGACTTGGTCATATGTCTTCATTATTGTTAATTTATGGACCTCCTTTGTTGGATGAATTTGCTTGAATAAATTGTTGCAAGAGTGGGACTTTCCTGAACTTCCTCATCAGAACATCTGTATTGCACATCCCTCACTTTATTATTTTCTTTTGTTTTCTTTAGTGTCATTACTAATGCAAAATTTTTAATCTCATTATGCTAATTTATTTTATCTGTTGGCATGAAAGGCGTGTTTTTGGTACAACTTATAACTCTCCCATCTTCCATTTAAGGAGTGATATAAAAAAAAAAAATTGAAGGTTAGGGACTGATATCAAAACTCAATAAAACTATAGGGACTAAAAGCTTATTTTTCTTTTGAAATTATTAGCAGATTGGTGAATACTACTATATACTTCAGGCAAAAAATAAAAACTACTGTATAGTTCTGAAACTAAAGTATCTTTTTTTTTTGTTAATAAAGAAGGAATTTCATTCAATGAGAAAGAACTGTGCAAACAAAATTATAGGCAACTAAAGTGTCCTTTGGCAGGTCTTATCTGGATCCCATGTGTTAACATGACCACATTTTTCTATTAAGAAATTCTTAGAATCTGGTATAATTTATATTTTTTTAAGAAAATTACTTAAATTAGATAAAATAATATCTATTCACTATTAAAATAATAATATTAAGTTAATTATTGAGAGATCACTTCAATAATAAAAATGAAATAAGATGTTACATTTTGTCTCAATATTTTACTGTTACATAAATCATGTGTTATCAAATACAATCGATCAATATGACGTCTGGAATGCTGTATAAATATATCATAATTATTATGTATGTAATATACTAATGTTTGCATTATGTGAGATGATGAGAGATTTTTTGTAAATAAAATATTTTTTTTCTAAAAACATAAATACAGGATTAAAATTTGATATTAAAAATGATAATTTAGCCATTTGAGACTAGCTCTTGTGTACACCTCCCGAAGATGAAATAGGGTGTTGAGGATTCAAATTTTTTTCTGGAAAACTCATAATCTTTTTCATTTTTAATATTAATTTGAACGAATCTTCAAAATGAAAAAAACTTAATTGAATAAAACAATATACCTAATTTACTTCCTTTACTTCCAAGTTCCATCAGTTGATCCTAGCTTTTATATTCTTGACAATGAATCATCGTTCAAATAAAACAAAGTTAGGAAGACATTCAAGGCCAAATCTCTTAATTCTAAATAGTAAGCTCACCTAATTTTAAGTCTACGTGAGATCAAACATTTAAAAGACTATATATAGTTATTAATAAACTTGAAAATTATTGTAGCGAAATAAAATTAACGGAGACCTCAAAACAAAATAAGATTGCTGAAAGGACTCCGTGTGATTTTCAAGAGAATTTTTATTTTACTGTAAAAAAATTAATTCATATCAATATCATCAATATTTAATTCAATCTAAAATATAAACTTTATTATAATATATATTGTTCATAAATATGAAACTTTTAAGAAGAATAAGTGTGGAACCATTTAAATAAACTATTATTGGTTGATTTTTTTTCTAATAAAGAATACAGAGAATACAAAGAATTTTTTATAAAATTATTTTTTATTTTAATTTTTATTATATTATGCTCAATAGGTCAATGAAATCCTAACAATACTTCTCCCTCCGACGTCAAATATAAAATGTTCAATGGTAAAAAATATAAGTCATATATGAATTATTAAATAAATTTTTCTTTAAATACTACTCATAAAGTATGTTGAACAAAAATAATGACATTTATGAGTGAAAAAATATAGCAGTTAATTAGAGATAAATTTAAAAAATAAATAAAATTTGAAATAAATTTAATATATTGAGTATATACATGGGAAGAAAAGAAGGTGGAGGAGTATCATGTTAAACTTTATGAATGATACTTCCTTTATTTTAAAATGTAGAATACTTTTTAAAATTTATTTTATTTTAAAATATAAAAAATAAATAACTTTTATTTAATAAATTAATGCGTTTTCTTAATTTTATCTTTACTTAAAGTAGATTTATTATTACGAGATATACGGTAAAAAAGAGTTAAATAAGAATATTAAATGAAGACATATGTGAAAAAAAAAAATTTTATGATATATTTAATATGTTTGATTTTTATATTAATTTTAATAATTTATTTATTTGTTTCTCACCTTTTGATTGAAATGGAGGGAGAACTATAGAAGTGGTTGGACTTAGGACAACCAGCACGTTTCATGTTGGCAAAATAATTCAGACACCAATTTGCTTGCGCTTTAATGTCGGATTCCCATGAAGACCCGTATTAATAAATCCAACAGATTTTTGTTTTGGGTAAAAAAAGTCCAAGAGACTTTGACTCAGTGCTGTACCTCAACAATGCCGTTCCATGATCTAATAACGATCTTATAATGTGACTGGTCGGTGATTTACATCCCTCTTGGGCCCTATTTGCTTACAAAGTTGACATTATTTTAATTGATTTCTCTAATTCATAAAAATTATCATTTTGGAGGTTTTATCATTTTTTAATATATTTATTTTTTTAGAATTTTAATGAAGAATTAATCTTTTTATTATTTTACCTTTTCATTAATATGGAATGGAGTATTTAAGAAAACATTTAGATCAATGATATTTTACTAAAATACCATTAAATTTTATAGTAACTTATATCTCTTAATAGCTTTTTTGATTTATGTGACAATCCTAACATGATACATTGTTGTGAATTAGAGGGAGTATCGGAGGGAATAATAAAGATTTATCCAGTTGATAAAAATATAACTTATTTCACAAATGTGCACATTCGGATCCTGTTACAAATAAAATTCCATAAATAGGTGTGACCATGATAAATCTCTAGTATCTAACACATTTAAACTTTTTATAGTATCTAGCACATTTAAATTTGTTAGTTAAATTTTTTATACTGTTATAATTAAAAAAATTCACATTATTCAGTCTCAATCTCATGATATGCAATCTCTTTTTCTTCTTTTTTTCTTAATGGCTTTTTTAGTTCCTTAAAATATACTAATTCCAATCCTTTTTATAAGGGGGTTTTTTAATCAATTTTACATATATTAAGAATTTAGTTAAAAATAGTTAACTCATTAAATTTATCTTAAATTTTCATTATTTTTCAAAATTACCTTCATTTAATTGTTTTTCAAAGCTCAAGTCCTATCAAATTGTTTGACTTAAATGAAGTTGCACCAAATGTATTAAGGACAAAAAAGGACAAGAAAAGGCAAAAAAAAGTATATGAGTTGTAATATTACAATGAAAAATATTCCGATATATGTTGCATTTGAATTTTATAAATCATTGAGAAGGATTGCGGTTTTAGCCTAGTGATGCTTCGTTATTAATGAATTTTCAGTCTATTTTCATTTTGGGTCCAAATAGTGATGGTGAGTTTTTTTTTTTCCTATCTAATTTGTTTTGGTTTTTTCATCCTTCCAGAAAATTAATTCTATAGCCAAACTGTTAGAAATATTTTAAATTATATGACTTGATAATATGATAGATTTATAATTAAGATAATGGATAGATATTTTCATATTATGCGGATTATGAAATATCTAGAATTATCTAAATTTTAATTTAAAGGATTTATCTTAATAGCACAGTTAAATCTACTCCGTTTATTTGTTATTTTATGAACGTACGAGATTAAAGTTAAATAAATATAAATTGGTCTTCTCCCTGGTCATAATTGATGCACATTATTCCATCTATTTTATAGTAGGTTTCAATTTAATCCTTTAGTTTTATTTTATTCCCATTTAATCCCTTAACGTTTTAAAGATAGTCAAATTTTTCTTTATCATTAACACCATCAAATGATTTAACAGAAAATGCTAATATAACCTTATGAAAATGCTTATGTGTATATTTGAAAGCCAGCTCATTCATCTCACCTCTCCAGTCTCCCCATCTTCATGTTGCTGCCTAGACCCAGAGAGAGAAGTGTTTTTTAGTACTATTGCTGTTGCTCCTCTCAAACTCCATATCGATCTATCTAAATAATATTTTTCCTTCCGATGACAAGTATTCAAGTTAGATTTGCTATATATATATATATATATATATATATAGCAGAGAAACGTTAAAAATAAAAAAAATCAAAACTCCACCTTCATAACTCACTTTGGAGGGCCCTAATTTTGATGAGGGAGATTAATCATTTTTCAGTATTTCGTGCGTGGAGCAGGGATAATTGATTCTGTTTCTTTTGGTGGATTTGGCAAACAGTGATTTGGAGCAGATAATGATCATTAATTGCAGGAATCATGCAATATTAAATATAGACAAGATTTGAAGTTTTTTTTTTGGATAAAAGACTAGATTTGAAGTTTTTTTTTTGGATAAAAGACTAGATTTGAAGTTTCATTGATGGGAAGTAATGAATCTTCCTCTTTAAATTAAACTAGATTTTGTGCAGGATATTTAATGTAAATTTTTATTCTCTCACATTTTATTTATTATGGAATAGTTTTGTATGTAAGCAATGATATTATTTAATATCTAAGCCCAAATGATAATATAAATTTACATTTTAAATAAGTAAATTAAAAATAAAAATAATAAGATATAACGTTCTAACCTATATGTCTCCAAATCTCATGAATCACATGTAGGAATATTATAGTCCTATATTGGCTACCGTTTCAATGAGTCATTTGTTTATTGTTCCAAACTAAAATCATCAAGCATAAATAGTTTTGTATAAATGTGTTCAAAGTCATATATATCTAAAAATTGTAATAGATAAAAAGAGACTAATTATTAGATAATATGGCAATTAGGAGGAAATTATCTATAGTTAAAGTCATGCAACACAAGTTTTTGTAGTCATCATCAATATAGGAGGCCCAATCTAAATTGGAAATCATTTATAGATAAAGTAGAAGATAAAATCACTATCGGTTTCCTACTCCTTCCAAACAAAAGCCATTTTTGACTTCAGGTAAATATTTTTCCTTTTTTTACTTTACCAATAATTGACTACAGTTTATATATATATAATTGTTATACAAGGCCAAAAAAAATTAATACAAGACTCATGCCTTAGGAAGGACACTTGGAGGTATTGTATGTACTCAATATAATGATTAGCCTCATCTTTGAATTAAGTACCCCTCTTGCAAAGACAAGATATCCACCTGATTTTACCACCCAATGTTGGTCCTTCTTATACTCAACAACACACATTCTTAGAAACTCAATCAAATTATGTTTACTTCTAAATATTGAAGTCAAAAAATCAAAAATAAAAAAATGAATACTAAATGAAAAAGACCAAGGAAAAAAGATGGAAATATTTAGCAGCTACAAATATAGTAAACTATTTGTGCCAAGAGTCATTAAACTACTCTGGTCAAATAAGAAGTTTATATCCAAATTCATTAAACTCACATGTGGTAACTATTTCAAACATTGAATAAATGAATAGCATAGAAGGACTTCTACTATAATCAAACGTTGAATTAATTTAGTAGAAATTTATTTATGATTGGTAAAAGTAGTGTACTGAAAACTGGACTGGATCGGTTTCAACCGGTTTGGACCAGGAACTGGTCCCTGGTCCGGTTTGGAACTCACTCAGAACTGGTCTCTCAAAGAATCGGTCAACGACTGGTACAACCGATCAAAAACCGGTTAGAACCGGTTCGACTCTTTTTTTTTTTAAACTTAAAAAAATTATAACTCTGGGCCTAAAAAAAAAAGATTTCCAAGCCTATTAAAATATGTCAAGGATACCCAATATATTGCTTTTAACATGGCCAACAAAACTATCTTTATATAGGTCTCAACACACCTACTTTATTAAAACTTAAGCAATGTGGAACTTTCAAGGGTCAAATGATTTTTATTTTTCCTTGTTTTCTTCAATCTTTGCTTTTTCTTTTATTTATTTATATTATTTTAATCTTTATGATACGTATTAATTACAACCAATTCGACTCTGGTCCGACTATTGAACCTTGAATCGCTATCTTGTCCGGTTCAGTGTTCAGCCCGATTTTCTTAACATTGGTTAAAAGCACCAAGTTTTCTCAGCCAATGCCATTTGTAGAAAAGTGCATATCAAAATAGACTACATATAAGTGAAACAAAAATGACAAATAAGGCAAAAAGAATCAACATAAATCACAAGGATGATATACATCATAATGCAAATTTATAATGCTCTAAATCAAATATGAGAAAGAAGAGGAGTAAGAAAAACTCAATGATCCTTAAGGAAAACAGAACCAAAAAAGATTGCAAAGGTAAATGCTTTACCTTGAATATGGAAGTTCGACTTCAAGCTTTCCTTGTCACGTTTTTAATTCTAAATGGGCAGAGAAGGGGAGTATCGGAGGGAATAATAAAGATTTATCCAGTTGATAAAAATATAACTTATTTCACAAATGTGCACATTCGGATCCTGTTACAAATAAAATTCCATAAATAGGTGTGACCATGATAAATCTCTAGTATCTAACACATTTAAACTTTTTATAGTATCTAGCACATTTAAATTTGTTAGTTAAATTTTTTATACTGTTATAATTAAAAAAATTCACATTATTCAGTCTCAATCTCATGATATGCAATCTCTTTTTCTTCTTTTTTTCTTAATGGCTTTTTTAGTTCCTTAAAATATACTAATTCCAATCCTTTTTATAAGGGGGTTTTTTAATCAATTTTACATATATTAAGAATTTAGTTAAAAATAGTTAACTCATTAAATTTATCTTAAATTTTCATTATTTTTCAAAATTACCTTCATTTAATTGTTTTTCAAAGCTCAAGTCCTATCAAATTGTTTGACTTAAATGAAGTTGCACCAAATGTATTAAGGACAAAAAAGGACAAGAAAAGGCAAAAAAAAGTATATGAGTTGTAATATTACAATGAAAAATATTCCGATATATGTTGCATTTGAATTTTATAAATCATTGAGAAGGATTGCGGTTTTAGCCTAGTGATGCTTCGTTATTAATGAATTTTCAGTCTATTTTCATTTTGGGTCCAAATAGTGATGGTGAGTTTTTTTTTTTCCTATCTAATTTGTTTTGGTTTTTTCATCTTTCCAGAAAATTAATTCTATAGCCAAACTGTTAGAAATATTTTAAATTATATGACTTGATAATATGATAGATTTATAATTAAGATAATGGATAGATATTTTCATATTATGCGGATTATGAAATATCTAGAATTATCTAAATTTTAATTTAAAGGATTTATCTTAATAGCACAGTTAAATCTACTCCGTTTATTTGTTATTTTATGAACGTACGAGATTAAAGTTAAATAAATATAAATTGGTCTTCTCCCTGGTCATAATTGATGCACATTATTCCATCTATTTTATAGTAGGTTTCAATTTAATCCTTTAGTTTTATTTTATTCCCATTTAATCCCTTAACGTTTTAAAGATAGTCAAATTTTTCTTTATCATTAACACCATCAAATGATTTAACAGAAAATGCTAATATAACCTTATGAAAATGCTTATGTGTATATTTGAAAGCCAGCTCATTCATCTCACCTCTCCAGTCTCCCCATCTTCATGTTGCTGCCTAGACCCAGAGAGAGAAGTGTTTTTTAGTACTATTGCTGTTGCTCCTCTCAAACTCCATATCGATCTATCTAAATAATATTTTTCCTTCCGATGACAAGTATTCAAGTTAGATTTGCTATATATATATATATATATATATATATATAGCAGAGAAACGTTAAAAATAAAAAAAATCAAAACTCCACCTTCATAACTCACTTTGGAGGGCCCTAATTTTGATGAGGGAGATTAATCATTTTTCAGTATTTCGTGCGTGGAGCAGGGATAATTGATTCTGTTTCTTTTGGTGGATTTGGCAAACAGTGATTTGGAGCAGATAATGATCATTAATTGCAGGAATCATGCAATATTAAATATAGACAAGATTTGAAGTTTTTTTTTTGGATAAAAGACTAGATTTGAAGTTTTTTTTTTGGATAAAAGACTAGATTTGAAGTTTCATTGATGGGAAGTAATGAATCTTCCTCTTTAAATTAAACTAGATTTTGTGCAGGATATTTAATGTAAATTTTTATTCTCTCACATTTTATTTATTATGGAATAGTTTTGTATGTAAGCAATGATATTATTTAATATCTAAGCCCAAATGATAATATAAATTTACATTTTAAATAAGTAAATTAAAAATAAAAATAATAAGATATAACGTTCTAACCTATATGTCTCCAAATCTCATGAATCACATGTAGGAATATTATAGTCCTATATTGGCTACCGTTTCAATGAGTCATTTGTTTATTGTTCCAAACTAAAATCATCAAGCATAAATAGTTTTGTATAAATGTGTTCAAAGTCATATATATCTAAAAATTGTAATAGATAAAAAGAGACTAATTATTAGATAATATGGCAATTAGGAGGAAATTATCTATAGTTAAAGTCATGCAACACAAGTTTTTGTAGTCATCATCAATATAGGAGGCCCAATCTAAATTGGAAATCATTTATAGATAAAGTAGAAGATAAAATCACTATCGGTTTCCTACTCCTTCCAAACAAAAGCCATTTTTGACTTCAGGTAAATATTTTTCCTTTTTTTACTTTACCAATAATTGACTACAGTTTATATATATATAATTGTTATACAAGGCCAAAAAAAATTAATACAAGACTCATGCCTTAGGAAGGACACTTGGAGGTATTGTATGTACTCAATATAATGATTAGCCTCATCTTTGAATTAAGTACCCCTCTTGCAAAGACAAGATATCCACCTGATTTTACCACCCAATGTTGGTCCTTCTTATACTCAACAACACACATTCTTAGAAACTCAATCAAATTATGTTTACTTCTAAATATTGAAGTCAAAAAATCAAAAATAAAAAAATGAATACTAAATGAAAAAGACCAAGGAAAAAAGATGGAAATATTTAGCAGCTACAAATATAGTAAACTATTTGTGCCAAGAGTCATTAAACTACTCTGGTCAAATAAGAAGTTTATATCCAAATTCATTAAACTCACATGTGGTAACTATTTCAAACATTGAATAAATGAATAGCATAGAAGGACTTCTACTATAATCAAACGTTGAATTAATTTAGTAGAAATTTATTTATGATTGGTAAAAGTAGTGTACTGAAAACTGGACTGGATCGGTTTCAACCGGTTTGGACCAGGAACTGGTCCCTGGTCCGGTTTGGAACTCACTCAGAACTGGTCTCTCAAAGAATCGGTCAACGACTGGTACAACCGATCAAAAACCGGTTAGAACCGGTTCGACTCTTTTTTTTTTTAAACTTAAAAAAATTATAACTCTGGGCCTAAAAAAAAAAGATTTCCAAGCCTATTAAAATATGTCAAGGATACCCAATATATTGCTTTTAACATGGCCAACAAAACTATCTTTATATAGGTCTCAACACACCTACTTTATTAAAACTTAAGCAATGTGGAACTTTCAAGGGTCAAATGATTTTTATTTTTCCTTGTTTTCTTCAATCTTTGCTTTTTCTTTTATTTATTTATATTATTTTAATCTTTATGATACGTATTAATTACAACCAATTCGACTCTGGTCCGACTATTGAACCTTGAATCGCTATCTTGTCCGGTTCAGTGTTCAGCCCGATTTTCTTAACATTGGTTAAAAGCACCAAGTTTTCTCAGCCAATGCCATTTGTAGAAAAGTGCATATCAAAATAGACTACATATAAGTGAAACAAAAATGACAAATAAGGCAAAAAGAATCAACATAAATCACAAGGATGATATACATCATAATGCAAATTTATAATGCTCTAAATCAAATATGAGAAAGAAGAGGAGTAAGAAAAACTCAATGATCCTTAAGGAAAACAGAACCAAAAAAGATTGCAAAGGTAAATGCTTTACCTTGAATATGGAAGTTCGACTTCAAGCTTTCCTTGTCACGTTTTTAATTCTAAATGGGTAGAGAAGTCTAAAAAGTTTAGGATTCAATGTCGAGAAGAGATATCAAAATGTTTTATCTTGATATTGTGACAAAAAATATGTAAATGAAAATAGAGATACGAGATGGAAAGAAAAGAGAACCAAATATGATCCTTCCTTATGCCAGCGAATTTGCCCACCTTTGTATTTGACGAATCTCTGCAATGCTGCAATCCAAAATGAGTGTGGAAGGTGCTCGTGCCATTGCCATCTCAAAAGTTATAGATCTACCACTTGCTTGAAAAGAAGCGTTTGTTCCTTGCAATAGCATGAATAAATGAATCGAAGCGAAAACAAAAATAAGGGAGTCAAGAGAGGAGAGATGAAAAGGAAAAAATGAGAAAGGAAGATAGAGAGACCCGAGGAAATGAGAGGAGAGAGATGAAATAATAAATGGAGATTGAAAATGAAAATGCAATGAGATAGGTGATATATGGAAAATAAAAGATTAAATTAGAGGGAAATTTAAAATTCAAGTGGGCAGAATGGATAAAGGAATCTAAAATGTGCCCTCCGTGAGAGGTAATTAAAAGATAAAAAAAAGTGGAGAAGAACTAGACCCCATAGAGGAATGAAGGGAAAAAAAATCAATAGTGGATATGTGATAGAAAACTAGGGCAACAAATATACACTTAGTATAATCTAAATTAATCTGTATAAAGCCCAACAGATAAGCTAGATAAGCTAAGACTAATGAATAGTAAAATTTAATTCTCCTTTATAAGTAGGGAAAAAAAATCAATAGTGGACATGCAGTAGAAATCTGGGGCAGCAAATATACACTTGGCATGATCTAAATTAATCTACACAAAGTCCAACAGATGAGCCAAATAAAGTGAGACTTATGAACAGTAAAACTTGATTCTCCTTTATATATATATTGGGATGGGATGGGATGTGATGGGATTGAGATTGGGATTGCAACATCCTTCTTCTATATCGCCACATAAACACAGATTACTCTCTCTTAGCAAATCAAGGTTGATCCAGTTAGTAAGAATGCAACTTATATCCCACAAGAGTGTGGGTTCGAATCTTGTAATTAATGTGAGGACTTTATTGATGAATAATCTATATATATTGAGCTCTTGGAATTCAATTTACCTAAACTTTGTGTATACTTTCTCTCGACGTGGGTGCAATAGCATTGACAAAACCAGCAAAAATGAGGGGTTGATAGGGATAAGATAAATCAGTGAATTGGAAATTGATGAGGTGGCTTTAAAATATATACATCAGCATTTTCACAAGGTTATATAAGCATTTTCCACATTTTCATAAGGTTGTATAAGCATTTTTCGCTAAATCTTTAACAATGTTAAGATAGAGGAAAGTTTTGATAATATTTTGAAAGTAAAGGGATTTAAAAGAAACATAATAAATTTTAAAAACCAAATTGAAACCTGGTACAAAATTAGAGTTTGATTGGCATTTCATTTTTTTTATGTAATTTTTTTTCTCTTTTAGCACCCTCGCCTAGTAGTCAATGTTTTTGTCAAAGAGATCATTACTGTAGTGGAGTTGAATTATTTTTTTAAAGAAATAAATCTTCTATATATACTCATTTTAATGATAGACAAGATGAATAGAATTTATTTTAATCTCGGTTCACATTAAATTTATTTAAATAGTTAAACATTTTTTATTTCTATTTCAATATAAAAATATATTATTAATATAAAAATAATTTGTTGACTGTCAATTTAGAATGACTTCATGTCAATTTGCAAGGTTTGTAACCCCTTCATATATATTATGGCGTCCGAATTTCCTGGAATTTATTTTTCTCTCAAGTTGAGAATAAGAAGAGGAAAAAAACCAAAATAGAAGTCATCTTAATTTCTGTGGCCAAAAAAAAAAGAAGTGATCTTAATTTCATTACAAAAATAAAAAATATATATGCAAAAATATTTTATTTTATAAAAACCAAAATAGAAGTGATCGTAATTTCATTACTTAAGCATTTAGTGACTAGTTGTTGTGAAGGAATTTGGATCTAACTTTCAAGCTATATGCATATTTTCATGTGTAAGGGTATAACTTCATTATGAAAAAATAAAAAATATGTATAATTCATTTTTTAAATCCATTTTCCCCTCATTTTAAACCATAAATATTATTTTTTTTCATGCCTTTTGCAATATATAGGAAAACATATCCAGTTGTACACAAACTCTGAAACATTCATACTCTGATTTTACTGTGTTATACACTGTCTAAATTCTATGAAAATTTTATGATAAAAAAGTTCTTAAAAAATCTCTACACTATATTATTATTACAACTTTTGCAGAATGAAATATATATATATATATAACGGTAAAAATAAAATTGGCACAACCGTAATCCCCTCCCCATACCATCGCTAATAGCTATAATGCTTAAGTAAACGCAGATTCTTTTGTATCCTCTCAATTTGTCTCAACTTTACTTTTTAACTGTTAGATTAATATTTAACAGTGTAAATTGATCAGTAAAAAAATATTATTCAAAACTCATAATTTCATTTAACAAAATTGTGATTGATCTGGATATTTAAACATGGATCTAATTGGATTCCATGTGCATCAATTATATATTGTTTAATTATTTTCACCTTGTACAGGAAGGATGCATAGTGTCAAGAACAAAGTATGAGCCACTTCCAAGAAACAAGGTTTTGAGTCAAGTTATCTTCCACGACGGACGTTTTGTTCAAAGGCCAACCCCTCTAAGAGCACTCTTGACCTTCTTATGGCTACCCATTGGCATCATCCTCACCATCCCCCAAAGAAAGGCCAAAGCGGCGTCCTCTTCATCGCCAACCACCGCACCGTCGTCGACCCGGTAAATGTTTGTATTTGGAAGATTTTACCTTAAGTTTTTTTTTTCCGGTCAGAACATGAAATTTTGAAAGTCATGGCCATATAGAGATTGGGCTGATATGAAGTTGGGGGACATGGAGGACTAGTTCTTATAGATAAATTTGTGTATATCACCAAAAAAAATTGTGTAAATAAATAAATAAATAAATAAATAAAGTAATTATAATTGATTTGGGGGTGGGAGATGGTCGATATTTCCCGACATTGCTCTGCACGAAGCCAAAGTTGATTCGAAGTTGCAAGGCTTTTCATTGAAACCCGAGACTTGATGAACTCGACTTGACTCAATTAAACTTGATCCGACTTGAAGATGAACAACAAAACATAAAAAAAAAAAATGAGTAGACCAAGTTGGGTAACCAAGTCGTATGGAGTTTCGGGTTGCCCATTAGACCACTCTATCTTGCCCAACCCAAAGGATGATATTTTTTAATATATATATATATATATATTAGCTAATACGATGTAGTTTCACCCATAGCAGATAGCAGCAAACCTCCATGGCTCAGGTGCTTTTTTCCATCTTTTGCCATGTATTCCTTGTTCTTCATGCTCATGACCTGCTATGGTGGTCTTTTTTCCAGCTTATTCTAAAATATCACTTAATAAATTCCAAATAAAGTGGAATAGACTTTTGGAAGACCAAGAAAGCCCACAATAATTTTGTTACATAGACCCTCAAGTAAAACCCAATTGTCTCAGCCCAATCCAAGTACAACAAACCCAACTCTTGTTCTCTTCTCCCATCGCTTTTTCTCTGCGGAATTTCAAATCTTTATTATTATATGGCTATGTGGTTTGTATTCCCATTTCCCATTTGACTAAGGTTCGGTAAAAATGGGATAGGAAATTTGTTGAAGCTGTCTGGTTGAGCTCAATGTAACCTAGGTGACCAAAATCTTGTATCCAGGTTGTCTTGGGTCAGATCACGCCTCGAGTTCAAAAACTGAACCCAATCAGTCTTCAGCTTATAGGTCAATTGGCCCACATCTTTTTTAATTTTTATACAAAGTCATGGAGATAAATCCCAAGAAAGAATCCACATGCATGGAGTGTTGATGAAAATCCTAGTATGAATTGTCTACTCTCACATTTTTTTTCTTACCTATAACCACTTCTGTACAAGCATATATTTATATTAGAATCATTCTTAAATTCATGCTTGTTTGATTTGATGCTTAATGTTTTAATAGAACATATTTAAGAGCAAATTTTTAAGTGCATGTTCCTCGTGAATAATATAATTTTGATTAAAGACTCAAGAGAATATGTCAATTCTAAATATATACATTGCAAATTTAATAAGATGCAAGTTAGAAATGATTTGGAGGTAAAAATTGGAGCTCCAACTATATAACAAGTGTCAAAATTCAGATATTTGAGTTCAATTTTATAGAGTGACGTTAAAATTGATAGAGATATTATATATATAATACAAGTTGGGTGGTTAAAGTTAAAAAAAGTTTAAAAAATTATTTGTGATTGCAAGGCACCTACCAAGTTTAAAAGAAAATTTTATTGAACTACTATAAGGCGAACGATACTATATGGTGGTGAATATTAGGTTTTGAATAATCAACAAGAACATGAGATGAGAGTAGTAGAACCGAGAATGTTAAAGTGGATGTATGACTATACAAAAATAGATAAGATAAGAAATGATTGTATACAAGAAAAAGTTGGAGTAGTATCTATCTAGGAGAAAATGATGAAAAAATGTTTAGAGTGATTTGGACACATAAAAAGAAGAGAACTAGAGGAGTCAATGCGGAAAGTGGATCAAATGACTTTTAATCCTATAAAAAGATCAAGAAAGACATTAAAAAAGATTATAAAATGAGATCTCTTAATAAATGATTTATTTAAAAAGATGGGTTTTCATAGAATCTAATAGCGTTGTATGATTGATGTAGCCGACTTCACTTAGTAGGATAAGGTTAATGTTGTTATTGTTGTTAAAAAGAAAATAAAAGACTATAACTATGTGAGTGAATTAATTATAATAATTTTAAGATTTTAAAGTTATTTTAATTATAATTATAAGATTTTTTTGCCAATAATTATGATCATAAGGGTAATAAATATATAGACAAAACTTGTATCCAGAGGCTTATATCCTTGCAATCCGGTTTTCAAATTAATTACTGACATGCGTATATTTTTAACACCTCATCAAGATACATATTAACGCTATAAAGAAATACTGTTAACTCATCTCTCTCTTCATTTCATCTGGCTGAAAATCCTCAATCCTCTCTCTCTCTTTCTCTCAAAACTTAACCCATCTCTCCTTACACCAACCCACGGCTTCCTCACTAATATCATACCCATCGTCGCCATGTCATCGTTGTCCATTGACTCTTGCAGTCATCGTCTTTGTCAATTTATCTGGCAATTTTAATGGCTGTTTCATTGTTTACAAAATCATCAACAAATCCAAATCCCAATTTCTCTCTTTTTAATAGTCATTTGAAATAGTTCATTTGTTGAGTTTTGACATGTTGGATCTCTACAATTTCCTTTCCAAATCTATATGTATATTTCTTCACATTGTTATTTCAATTTGTTCTGTCTCATTAGTTTTTTTTTCCATCGAGTATATTTCTATTTATACCATTCTTGTGGAACATTTCACTCAGTTTCGAAATGGGTTTTGCTTACTATCATTTTTTTTTATTCTCACTTCAACATTTTTGCACAGTTTATGATAAAGGTTGAAGAAGAGGAGCATCCATGGACTAAGTAATAATTGGAATGACGGTGAAAATACTTTTCCCGATCTGTATTATAGGATATTTTGTATGGTAAATTTCTAGTCCAAAATATATGGTGTTGGATATTTTTTTTCTCATTTTATCCCTGTCTTTAGTTCTTCTTTACTCCTCATTTATAACTTTACAATAATAAAAAAATAAGATATTTAATAAAGGTAAAATAAAAAATATTTATACTTTTTGCATTAATTTTATATAAAAAAATAATTTTCTTAATATGCATATAATTAATATAAAATACTTTATGATATGAAATAAGGAGTAAAAAATTATTTGGAGTAGCGTTGCAACGGGTGGAGAGACAAGAAGAAAAAGAAAATCATGTGGGTGAGTTAAGGGTGTTAACATTTATTATATTAATAATAAACGCACGTGATTAATTCATTGAGAAACTGGGCTATATGGATATAAGCCACTGGATGTCAGGTTTGTCCTAAATATATAATAGTATTAATGATGCTAATAATTAAGAAGCTTTTTTACTGCATTTTAAAAATTAAAAAATTAAAATGAAGTTTGATAAAGTCAAAAGAAAAAAAATTCCAATATATTAAAGAATAAAAAATAAAAATACATATCCAACTCAAATGTATATTTACAAAAATAAATACATATAATACATTAAAAAATAAATATAATAACAAAATATTACATACACCATTACATCTTCTATTACCCTACTTTAAAATGCATCATGCAATCTAATTTAGGGCCGTTTGGTTCTCCATTTTGTAAAAGTAAGTTAAGATAAATGAAGTTTATAAAAATGAAGTTTAGATAAAGTAAGTTTATTGAAAGTTATTATGTTTGGATATTCTTTTTGTAAAAGTAAGTTTTGACAAAAAATCTGTTTGGATAATAGGGATTAAAAGTACTTTTAGATGTATAATATAGAGTAAATTTATTTCTCCTTTTCCAAAATCCACATTTCATTAACGGAAAAGTAACTTTTCTCCTCCTTTTTCAAAATCACAGTTTAACCCACTTTTCATTTTTCAAAAAGTCAATTTACGTTTCACCCGTGTTTGACCAAATACATTTTTTAGAAAACCATAATTAAAAACCATGGTTACATTTTATAAACATCAAAACAAACAGCACGTTGCTTACGTTACCTCATCTTGCTTTATTATTACTCTTGTCACCGCCGTTGCCAGTATCCACATGAACGGTTCTCACCTTGAATCGGTCCAACCTCAAATCTGCACCGCCGCCAAGTGACCGTTGCCGCCGCCGAGAACCGGCGCTCAAACTCCTCTGAATCGTCGTCAACTCGTGCTCCCATCTCACCGCAGAGAACAAGGCACCAATTTTGTTGAACAATTCCTCGAACTCCTCTTGAAGTCCAGACGGAACGATTTTCTGGAAAGTTTCTCCTCGTCGGTAATAGAGATGCCTGAAGAATTCCAGCAACCTCATAATCCTGGGATCGGCGGATTTTCCGGCCTCCGTCCGAAACCCGTAATAGCGATCACACGTGTCCCTGAAATCATTCTTGAGCATACGGCTTTCCAGAAGCGGGATTTTTCTCAGAGGACTTTTGTCGAATACCTTTTCAATGGCCGGCATCACTTGTTTGTGAGATTTCCTTGCTTCCTTGAGACCTTCCATGGACGTAAAATTCTTGGGTTTAGAGGGTTTTGGAAGTATAAGAGAATTTGGGTCTTGATCTATCGTTTATTCTGTTTTATATATACATATATATGGAGAGAGAGAGCGGGAGAGAGAGAGAGAGAGGGAGGGTACCGTGGAGTACAAGTTTGTGAAGCGTGTGTGGAAGAATCAAAACATGAGTTTTAAGACAGCCTAAGCATTTGATGGCTAATCAGATTTTCTAGATAGTCATAGTGAATAATTGAAATGATAAAAAGGCCGTGGTTGGTTACTTGGTTTGGTTGTATATCAAAAATAAAAATTTTTAATTTTATTATATTATTATTGATTGATAAAATTATTCCTTTTTTTAAAAAAATTGTGTGCAGAACAGTATGTACCTTTTATTAAAACAAGTTGTAGTTTAAGGAAACAAGCAAACTTCTAAAAAATTACTTTTATTTGTTACTCGGAGATGTGGATTAGTTGCAGATAAGGACCTTTGTCATGACAAGTAGGAGGAAAGCTTTGATTTGACCAAATATTTGTATCATACATTTAAAAAAAAATGTTTAATCACGTCTCAACGGTCAATAACACCTTTGCAACCACAAATTTGTTAATTGGTTAATGGTTAATGAGTATAAAGCCGTGTATTTAGAGGTATATTACGAGTGTTTAATGTTTTCAATTAAAGGTGAAAAAAAAACTTACATTTCAAAGCACATTTATATTCTCTTCTTTTTGTTTTCTTTTCGTACTCAGGTCATATCAAATATGTCTAAAATTCACTTTTTGATATCTGTAGGTTCCATCGAACTGGGAAGGTCAGGGACTAGGAACTTGAATTTTCTTTTTGGCTGATTGAACCTTTTGGTATTACCATGTCCCAAAGAATTTGTTTCACTCCAAACTTATACAATTGGTGATTGATTAAGCAGAGAGCCTTAAGGTCAAAGGCAGAGGAAAGGGAGGACTTGGGGGATGCCCCGGTCCCCCCAAGTTTGCAGTTTTCACTTACAGTTCTTCCTCCATTTCTTATAATCTCCTTTGTTATCAAGGGCTCAGCCCCCTTTAGGCACTATTAGATGAGGAATTTGATGGCTAGAGTTCAGATTTTGAACGAAATGGTAGAAATTGTTGAATCAAGAAGTTTTGATGATTCCAAATTAACTCTCAAGAGCTTGAAATAAAGATATTAAAAGTGCTTAAAGAGTTCAAGTGAAGAAATTCTAGAGAAATCTATGCAAAGTTTATTGTATGTTGTTTAGTTTGTTTTTAATATGGGTAAAAGACTTTGATTTGGTAAAATGATGCTTTAAAACCTTGATTTTATGTTAAATCATGAAATATTTGAAAAATACCCACCAACAGACGAAGTTTGAAAGGTTTATATTGAATTGTCATGTTGGAAATTCGAACTTTGGCATTGGAAATTCGAATTTTGAGTTAAAACTGAATAAGTCCGAAGAGATGATTCTCTGACAGATGAATTTTGATTTTCCAAAATTTGAATTTTCATAAGTATCTGAAAGAAGCTTTTGGCAACAGACGAACTTTGGGTTTTGAAAATTTGAATTTTAGACAAAATGCAACTTATGAAAACTAAAGAAATTCGTCTGAAACAATGTCAAAGTTCATCTGAAATCAAGATTATATTGAGTTTCAAAATTGCTCACTGACAGACAAACTTTGAACATGAAAATTTGAATTTCAGAAGTTAAGGTTGTGAGTCTGTTACAATGATATGTTGACATACGAATGACAGTGTTTATAAATTCGAATGTTAAAGTAAGTCTGAAAAGAGGTCTCTTTGACAGACGAACTTCACTCCTTAAAAATTCGAATTTCGAAGTAAATGAACTACTGTGCTTTTTTAGCCTGCTAGGAACAGACAAATTTTGGGGTTCCAAAATTCGAATTTCGAAGGCACTGTAGCAAATTGAAAATACTGTTTACACTTAACAGAAAAACTTTCCACTTGAAAATTCGTATGTCACCACATGGAAACATTTTCTAAGTTTCAAAATTCGAATTTTGCTCCATGAACAGACGAACTTCGGTATTTCAATGTTGAAGCTGTTAACCTTTGGTGTTTGTGAAATTCGTCTGTTGACCAACTGAAATTCAAATTTCAGTA
The DNA here is from genome assembly GCA_026686845.1 of Adenanthera pavonina. Classification (NCBI taxonomy): domain Eukaryota; kingdom Viridiplantae; phylum Streptophyta; class Magnoliopsida; order Fabales; family Fabaceae; genus Adenanthera; species Adenanthera pavonina. Next base: position 40,359,438 of record JAIVEN010000001.1, on the reverse strand, counting down.
TATCATAAGTATTAAATGCGGTTGGTTAATGGATAGTTTTTCAGAGTAACCGTTGGATAACTTCTCCAACGGATAGATTTTGTCTCTAACGGATATTTGAGACCTAAATCTATAAATATAAAAATATTTGAAGTTGTGGGTAACGATTTTAACTTTGTATATACTAAAACTCTGTCAAATCATTTACTCAAAGCTTCATACTCTCACACTTCAATAGTCTGTACTTCAATTTTCATATTCACTCTATTCAAGAGAGTTTAATCTTTGTAAACAATCTAATCTTTATCTAGAAGATAGATTTTCTTGTGAGGGGATATCACAAGGGATTTGGGAAGCACTTTGTGAAAGTGCAAAGAGTGAATGAGTGAGCTCTAGAAAACAGAGTACAAACGTTGTACTATGGTATTTGCAAGAAGCCCACTGAATTCTTGCAGAATAGTGGAAAATCTCAAGTGGTGACTTAGGGACTGGATGTAGGTCAAGTGAAGAGACCGAATCAGGATAAACTTCTGAGTCTTCTTCTCTTTTCTGCTACTTTCACAGTTATTTATTTATACTCTGTTTTACCATCATATATTGCATTCTTCACCTCCTTGATATTTTGTAGAAAATTTTTAATCTTCCCAATTCACCCCTCTATTGAGAAGTCAGTCTAACTAACAAAAATAATGGTGAATATAAAATTATAAGAAGAGAAGGAAGAAGTAAGGAGATAACAGGGGAAAGAATGGCAGTGGAGAAGAAAAGATAAAGGAGAAGAAGATAGCCGCCACATGCAAATATAGGGAGGAATGAGGAGGAAGCTTTTAAAATCTTTTTGAACTTTTTAAACGTGAACATCCAGCCTATTAATTGGGGAGTGGGGGCTTTTTAAACTTATTTTTGTTTTATTTTGATTTTTTTTATATATTCACATCTTTATTACTATTAATAAAAAAAACCTCTCACATTCTATTGTTTTTTTTTAATGTCCAGTGACAAATTTCAATTGTATCTTAAATGCACATTTAATAATTATTTTAAGGGAAAATAACACTCAGGGACTAAAATTTTGAATTAATACCATTTAGAAATAAAAAAAAATATAAAATAAGAGAAAATGATCATGGTCCTAAACTGAACAAAATTTTGATTATTAAAAAATTGTTAGATAAAAAATCAATTTTAAAAAAACTTAATTTTTTTAAAAATAATTTCATAACTCAAAAAATTGTTAGATGAAAAAATATGTATAATTAGATAATATATTAAAAAATTTAAGTGTAAATTTGTAATTAATAAACAATAATAAATTTAAAAAATCAAAGAGTTAAAAAATAAAAGGAGATAAGATGGTAATTTGAAAGTAAGAAAATGTTTATTTGTGAAAAACAAAATGATATAAAAATAAATAAACATTTTATGTTTAAAATGGAATTAATTTTAGATCTGGCTCCATCCCAGATTAAGGTTGGTTTGAACTTTCACTGAAACTAATAATTTCTATGTATTTCTTTTTTGCCTAAAAACTAATAATTTCAATGTTTGACATATGAAACCTGGTTTCAAAGAAACTGATTTCCATGACATTAAAAAAAAAAAAAGAAACTGATTTTCACGAAAGTTACTGATTTTATCAACCCCAACCGGATAACTATACATGCCTTCAATTCTCTCATGGACGGCTTGTCATGATATATATTTGCTCTTTCTCCTCTATAATTAGAGCTAGGAATCCAGGTCAGCAGCCAAGCCAAAAAGCTTGGATTGCTAAATGGGCTCAGTTAGTAAAGTGCAAGCCCATATAGCATAGACTCATGGGCTTGTATTTTTTTTAAAAATATTTTTTATATATTTTAAAAATTTTTTTATATAATTATTTAAATTAATATAACTAATTATTATTATTATTTACAAAAAAATAAATATAATATTTAAATTTTATAACTTATATATCATTAATTAATAAAATAATATATTTTTTAATATTAAAAAAAAAAGGAAAACGGACGTTTGCTTGCCACAGGTTTGACCTAAACGGATCAGACCTAAATAGCCAATTTTCCCTTCGAGCTCCCAATTTTAATATCCAATTCGCTCATTTTAGTGGGTTAATTGGGATGGCCCATCGAGTCTAACCCATATTACTAGCTCTATTTATAATTGTTCCATCCCATTATCTCTATTTTATTCTCTTTTTACAATGTTTAATTGAGTATTAAATTTTAAAATTTGCTCTTTTTTAATTATTCCATCTCATTATCTCTATTTTATTTCTTTTCTATAGTTTTTAATTGAATTTTTGAATTCATCAAATATTATAATTATGTTTTAAAATTTTTTTTTCTTATGATCTTTTTCTATTTAAAGTTTAAACATTTTCCTATTTTCCCTTTTTAATTGTTTAAATTACTTTTCTATTTCTCCCCATATTCTTTTTATTTTCAATTTTCTCTCTCCCTCTCCCTTTCCTTATCTCTCTCTTTCTCTTTCTTCTTTTTTTTTTTTTGATAATTCTCTTTCTTTTTTAAACCACCTTATTTTTCTTGCCCCCAGTCCTCTAATTTTATTTTTTAAATTGAATAAATTGAATTTTATTTTTAAATTTCACAATTTTTATAACTTTTGTTTTATTATCTTAACATTCCTATAATTTTTAACCTCTCTTCCCCTCTCTTTTCTGCTTTATCCTAAAATTTTCTATATTTTATAAAATATAACTCCTATTTTCATTTTCTATATTAGTTTATTTAACTTATTTTATTATTATTATATTTAATTTTCTAGAACACAAATGTATTTTTTAAATTCAAGTTTTAAATCTCTTAACTCTATTAATTTTATAGTTTTTTTTACTCAAATTTCAGAAATTTTGTATCATTGTTTTTTTTTTGGACATAAGTCATAATGTTGTATCTATTTTATAAAATCAAATATTCTTAACTTTTATATCTCCTATGCAACGCGCAGATAAAACATTTAAAATGTTGTATCTATTTTACTCAAATCTAATTACTTTAATTTGTTACTAGAGATATGGATTTAAGGACTTTTGTATTATACATTTTTAAAAAGGGAAAATTGGTTTTTGGGCATAGAAAATAGAGATATTTGGTTTTTGGGAGGTGAGAGAAACTTATTTGGGTTTTGGGATTAGGGGCATAATGGGAATTAAAAAAAGAGTAGTGAAGTGTCCAAAATGCCCTTGATTTAATAAGAAGGAAAAACAAAAATAAAAAGCTTGCTAAACAAAGTGGCGTGATGGAAATCCGAAACAGAGCAAAGAAGGAAATAGCACACTTGAAGTTCATCTTAAGTCACGACGGAGGCAATAAAGCTTGTGGTGGTCCATTGAAGATAGCATCTCCTACGTTCAATAACAAGTTAGGTGTGCGGGTGGTCCATTGACAAAAGCAATTTTGGCATTGCTTAGGGTTCAAAGTTTATCTTGAGTCATCTTTGTCATCATTGCTGCTATTGATGCTTAAATCACATAGAGATGTTATTGATTGGTTGCACTCTTAAGCATAAATATGTCAATTGTGATTCATCTCAAATCTTCTGTAATCCATATAATTCTTCTTGGATTTGGAAAGGATTATTTAAGAAAAAAGATTTTGAGCTCGCTAAATCTACAATGGAAAAGTGATAATGGAAGAGAAATCAAAATTTCTCATCCATTATGTTGGCCTCTTAAGTAGAACAACGATTTACATAGGTACGAATTCAAATACTATAGTTGATCTTATCTATATTAGCCCTCATAGATGGAATAAGTCCTGGATCCAAGCTTAGCATGAACTTGATATTACTCTTAATATTTTGAGTTCACTTTTTTCTTTTTGAATTGTGATGACAAGCTCATTTGGAAACATGAGCACCGTGGGTCTTTATCTACTGTGTCAGCATTTAAAATCATGATGACAATTCTTCTAAGATGGATCCTCCATCATTGGTGAACAAAATTAATCATTATTGGAATTGCATTCTATCACCCCTCAAAAGAATATTCCTACACATGACCAGGGTCAAGATTTGATGTTGAAGTTCTTCCAAGTGATGGAATTATGGGATTATCTATTTGGATTTAGAAAGTCAAGTATAAAAGTATGGGTAGTTGGCTTGTGTCTTCTCATATGAAGTTTGATAATATGTAGGTGATGGAAGGCTATTGGACCTATGAGATTAACTACTGTCCAAATGCTTTGAAGCTCGTTTAATTCTTTGGAAATCTCCGATTTGGATTGATAGGCTGAAGAATGATTCCATTTCTAATTTAGCCATTATCTTCTATAAGAAAACTTACTTTACAGTGTCATATCTTTTGCTGCCTTCCACGAGAGATAGCATTACTGAAGATATTATTGACCTTTGTAGATTTTTTAATATTGCTCTTTTTGTTTCCTTTTTGGCTTCTTTGTTTTCTCATGGTTTAGTTTGTATTGTGCCCATAGAATTGACTCCTCATCTTTAATACTATTTTGTCATGTTCATCGAAAAAAATGAAAGATTATTGTTTGCTTTGTACCAAAAAGGAAAGATGTTGTTGTATGGGATTGATATGGCAAAACCGATTAATTGTTATTATGTATGTTGATATATATTTATTAATATTATGTCTTTGAAATGATTGGAACTGGATGTTCTTGAAAAACGATTGACTATTGAATTGATTTTTCCAATTATAATTTTGTTATAATTGATCATTTTTCTTAAATTTCACCCATGCCCATGTAAAGCAGTCAACCATCCGATTAGATTTTTTCAATTTTAATTTTAATATGGTCGACCATTTTTTCTTAAACCTCACCCTTACTCATGAAAAATGATCGACCACATCAAAATTATAACTGAAAAAATCTAATCCGGTGGTTAACCGTTTTTCATGGACAAGGATAAGGTTTAAGAAAAAAAGGTCAACCACATCAAAATTATAACTGGAAAAATCTAATCGGGTGGTTGACCACTTTTTATGGGCATAGGTGAGGTTTTAGAAAAAATAATCGATCACATCAAAATCATAATTGGAAAAATCAATTCATTGATCAACCGTTCTTGAAGAATATCCAATTCCAATCATTTCAAAGACATGATATTAATAAGTATCAATATACATAATAACAATTAATTGATTGTGCCATATCAATCCCATACAACAACATCTTTCCTTTTTGGTACAAAACAAACAATAATCTTTCATTTTTTTCGATGAACATGACAAAATAGTATTAAAGATGAGGAGTCAATTCTATGGGCATAATACAAACTGAACTATGAGAAAACAAAGAAGCCAAAAAGGAAACAAAAAAAGCAATATTAAAAAATCTATAAAGGTTAATAATATCTTCAGTAATGCGATCTCTTGTGGAAGGCAGCAAAAGATATGACACTGTAAAGTAAGTTTTCTTGTAGAAGATAATGGATAAATTAGAAATGGAATCATTCTTCAGCCTATCAATCCAAATCGGAGATTTCCAAAGAATTAAATGAGTTTCAAAGCATTTGGACAGTAGTTAATCTTATAGGTCCAGTAGCCTTTCATCACCTACATATTATCAAACTTCATACGAGTAGACACAAGCCAACTGCCCATACTTTTATGCTTGACCTTCTTAATCCAAATAGATGATCCCCTAATTCCATCACTTGGAAGAACTTCAGCATTACATCTTGACCCTGGTCATGTGTAGGAATATTCTTTTGAGGGGTGATAGAATGCACTAGTTGCAGATAATTCCAATAATGATTAATTTTGTTCATCAATGATGGAGGATCCATCTTAGAAGAATTGTCATCATGATTTTAAATGCTGACTTAGTAGATAAAGATCCACAGTGCTCATGTTTCCAAATAAGCTAGTCATCACAACTCAAAAAGAAAAAAGTGAACTCAAAATATTAAGAGTAATATCAAGTTCATGCTAAGCTTGGATCCAGGACTTATTCCATTTATAAGGGCTAGTAGAGATAAGATCAACTATAGTATTTGAATTGGTACTTGTGTGAATCATTGTTCTACTTAAGAGGCCACCATAATGGATGAGAAATTTTGATTTCTCTTCCATTATCACTTTTCCATTGTAGATTATTGATCTCAAAATCTTTTTTCTTAAATAATCCTTTCCAAATCCAAGAAGAATTATATGGATTACAGAAGATTTGAGATGAATCACAATTGACATATTTATGCTTAAGAGTGCAACCAATCAATAACATCTCTATGTGATTTAAGCATCAATAGCAGCAATGATGACAAAGATGATCCAAGATAAACTTCGAACCCTAAGCAATGGCAAAATTGCTTTCGTCAATGGACTACCCACACACCTGACTCGCTGCTGACCTCAGGAGATGCTACCTTCAATGGACCACCACAAGCTTTATCACTTCCGTCGTGACTTAAGATGAACTATGAGTGCACCATTTCCTTTTTTGCTCTGTTTTGGATTTCCCTCGCGCCACTTTGTTTAACAAGCTTTTCATTTTTGTTTTTCCTTCTTATTAAATCAAGGGCATTTTGGACACTTCATTACTCTTTTTTTAATTTCCATCATGCCCCTAATCTCAAAACCCAAATAAGTTTTTCTCACATTCTAGAAACCAAATATCTCCATTTTCTATACCTAAAATCCAATTTTCCCTTAAAAAAATGTTTAATCACATCTCACCGTCAATAATACCATTGCAACCACGAGTTTGTTAATTGGTTAATAGTTAATGAGTATAAAGCCATATATTTAGAGGAATATTTATTAGGTTCTAATGTTTTCAATTAACGAAAAAAAAACTTATAGTTCAATGCACATGAACTTTAAAAATATGACAAAATATTTTATACTTACTATACAGAGCCCGCTTGGTTTTTAATTTGTAAACTTAAGTTAGAATAAAATGAAACTTACGAAAATAAAATTTTGATAAAAATAAATTTATTATAACATGATTTATATTTAAATTTTTATTTGTAACAGTAAGTTTAACAAAATGATTAGAAGATAAAAATAGATTTACAAATTAAAAAATAACTTATTCAATACATTAATTAAAAATATATTTAGATGTAAAAACAAGTTTATAGGAAACCCTTTCAAAATGAGACAAACATAAAATTAACTGATAGGATATTTACAAACATACTTTTACTGACCTCTTTCTAAACCCAACGATTTTCCAAAAAGGCACATAATAAATACATTAAACCTGAACTAAACTGCAAGAGTCCACATGATCCTCACCTTCTTATATTTTCTGTTTAACTTGACGTCAACCCGTAAAATTTATTGAAGCAAAATGAAAACTTTCAAATGATTATGATTTGTTTTCGTCTATGGTTTTGATAATATTAACAAAAAATAATTCATGGTCACAGTCAGAGAACTGAGAAATGGAGACCGACCTCGAAAACTGAAAATAAGTAATAATCCAGCAGTGTTCAGCTTCCGGTGAGAACAAATAGGGTAATTAGTCATTAAGATTTCCTCTTCCCAAGCAACTATAGAGAATACAGATATTCATTCCCCTTTTAACAACAAAACCATTACTTATTAACACCATGAGTGATGCTGCAGCTAGCAACCTAGAGGAATTACAGACCTGCTAAATACTACCTATACATGTTTGGTCTTGCATGTTCATATAAAGATAACTGATCTGCAGGAGGAATTCCAACTGGTCTACTTGGGGAAGGTCTCGAAAGTCCATCACTGAAGGGCATCTGAGGTGTCAAATTGTTATAGGACGGATAGGTGGAATATGTGGGATATGTGGGATGTCTGTTATTAGTTGAAGCCAGCAGACCTGCATCCAGAAAAGGATCAAAAGGAGGCTTCCTAGTTTCAAATCTTGACCCGCTTTCCAGGGATCGGGTGGTGAGAGATTGATGATCCGGAGAGAAGCTCAAGCTTGTGCCAAAGTAAGAGCTCATGCCGAATTGGGTAACAGAAGTTCTCGAAATTTCTTCATTGTGATGGACGTTTGAACTCAAGCGAGAAGCTGAAGCAACAGCATTGGATCTCGCAGTAGCAGTAGCTTCATCGGAAAAATCCGTTGGTAGTCTGAACAGACCAGACCATCCAATGGAAATATCTAATCTCTCCTCATTTTTACTTGGAGAAGCTAAAGTTTTAATAGCATTACCAGAATGCCCGTTATCTACTAGTGGCAGCCTATTGAGTTCCTGCTGTAGTGATAACCTGGCTTGTTTAAGTGAGTCAAGTACGCCACTCAACTCCTGAGGAATATGAGGAACTAATGCATAGAGGTCTTGTTTGTCCCTTGAACTGTCAGAAGCATCTTTTTGGGCCAGACCACCATGGACATCACTAGAGAAGGAATTTGTTACCTTGGAATCAATAGACCCGTGACTATGTGAGCCTTGATGCTGTCTATCTGATGGGTGATGATGGTATGTTTCTGAGCTCTTGTGACTTTTGTTCTCTTTCAATGTGGAATTTAAACTTTCTTGAGCAAACAAGCCAGAACTGCTGACAGTCGCACTTTTTTGATTGTGGTAACTGCTGGTTTCATCATGTGATTTTGGCACATTGCTGCTGGGTTCAGCTTTGAACAAGTCTCCGGATTTACAAACACATCTGGCCTCTGATTTTGCCTCTTGAGCTTCTGTGGTGGTGACCACCCTAGCAGAGGATGGAGTCTGGGCCTTACTATCTTCTCTCTCCTCAGTGACATCTGAGTAGTTTCCGGGATCACATGATTCCTACATAATTTAAGACCCAAAACTAAGTTTGAGATAAGATTTCCAATGGAACCACTAAGGAAAAAGCTACTTTTAGTTGAAAAATCATTTGGTATAGACGACTTATTGACAAATAACACCAGAGACTATATTGGTAGATAGCATACAACTGAATCATCAGGAAAATCTAAAGCCATGCTTCATTGCATGGAAAGCACGTCAGTTATTGGATTAAAGCAAGCTATGGGAAATGCAATCTGCTCAAACAGGAAAATGTAACATTTAGAATTTTCCAAATGCAACAACCTCTAGGCTAGTCCAATTAAAAATATTATAGAACATAAGTTGCATGACACTCCATAGAAATGCCTCATTCATTGTTGTGTCACTTATGTGCATCCCGTCATTCTTCCTCTTGTTTTTACATTTTGACCAACAAAAATGTCTTAACTAGGCAAATTAGCTAACTTTTTTGTCTTTTTTTGGCCAGACAAATTATTTTGATGTCCAAACTCTTCAACTATATCATCAGAAATTTATGCAAAAAGAAGGTTTCCATGGGTTTTCAACATGGTCTAGAATCCTATGAATAAGGGTAACAGAATGAATTCAGCCATCAATTTTCCACATTTTGCAATTCAGACTGCCAAAGTTGTTTCACTTGCACATTAAATGATCACAATGATGAAGAACACCTAAAGATCGGTTCAACAGGCAAAGAAAATTCAATTATGGTAACACAATCTAGCTTCTACATATTTATTTCACCATACAAGTGTCTTAGGTACAAGTGGGAGGCATGCTGCTTTTTGCTCTTCCCCCTCCCTCCCTTACAACCAAACTTCAAGAAAAAACTACATGATACAATGTAACATGGAATAACTTTTTTCGTTCTTTATTTTTGACTTCAGGTGCCTTTGTACCTGCTGATCTAGATAAATGCTAAGTCTTCATGATATGCAGTAGGAAAATGACTCAGGTATTTAAGCTTATATATTTAAAATATTTTTTCCAATCAAATTAAAACAAGTACATTTTTTATGCATCACTTATCCTATAACTAACACTTATTATTAACACTTTCAATTTATTTTTAAATTTAAAACCCACCTGTTCATATTTTATTGGAAAAAAGTTCATTAAGCACATTTGAATTCGCGTTTAGAGCCCCTCAAATGCATATTTGTGATAAGCTCCAAGAAAGGAGCTTTCACATTTGCATTCATCCAAACACAAATTCAAACATGCCATAACTATACAAGCTTAAGTACCTAAATTTTCTCCAATGCAATATACTATTAAAAAGTATAGAACTCCTAGTCAAAGGCTGAAATAAGGCATTCTAATGGAGACTTGGGCAATATGGAATTAAATCCCACATTGAGTAGCATGAGATATTCTATAAGGTATTTAAGTGAGTTGATTTTTCCACCTCAATAGCTAACTTTTGAAATATGAATCCTCATCCCACTTGATTACTCGTCAATTGGTATCAAAGCTGGTGGTCGATGGATATAAAGATACCTACAAAGGGTCCAGACCAAGAGAAGGTTCTAACTGACAAGGAAGTCAACTAAAGTGTTATCAAGTGAAGTGTCGTAGAGTGTATCAGTTATGAAAGTAGTAGACTCATGATGACTTTATGATACAGGAAGAACAAAACAAAGGTGGGAAGAGAGAGAAAGAAAAGAGAATATAGAGATAGTGGGGGGACATGTGAGAAATAGAAGAAAAAATTTGGCAAACAAAAACTCAATAATAATCTCATTTGAATTCCATATAAAAAGTTAGGCAAACTGAAGTACAAAGCAAAACCTCATATTATGAAACTCATCGTTATAGCCAGCCAAGCAATCCTAAACCACTAAAAATCTCTTAAAATACCCAACTGTCTCTAAAATCCAAATTACTAATAAATACCTCAATTGATATTTCCACACAATATAATTATGATATTCCATAATTACTGTACTTTTATGTCTCATTATTTCTATTCCACAAGCCATCATTTTGGCCATGGAAAACCAACCTCCACCTTGTGTTATGAATATCTCCTTTGGATTGAGGATATTCACTTTGACAAATGACAGTAACATCTTCAGAATTAAATCAACCAAGCCAAGAAAGATCCCCTTGCTGCAAACCAACCTTTTCTCATATCGAATGAGTTCCACCAGGTCAATCCCTAGGCTTAACAGAAATTTAATAAATGCTATACTCGTTTGACCATTGATCAACCATACCAAAGTCTCACTCTTTCTTCTGGTTCAAATTTCAAAATCATCAGGTTGATTATTATAATGACAAAAATGGCTCCCGAAGATCTCTGGTATGAGAGATGAGAGAGAGAGAGAGTTTCCACTATCAACAGTCAACAACAACCTTGCCCGCCACTGAGTCAACTTACTTATAGGCTTCCTAACTGTCTTAGTTGAGTTAGTTTTTAACATACTAACTAATCCCCCTTCTCATCCTATTCAGATATCATCTTCCTCTTCATTTTCTGTCCTAATCATTCTATAAAGCAAAGATACGAAGTATGCTGTGCCGGCTCCAGCCATGACTACAAAGATAGGTCTAAGAAATCCATGTTTTTCCTATGGGCTTGAAAATATATAATAGCTCTGCTCAAGATTTTTCCAGTCTGTGATTTTGTTGACCCCACTAGTTGTATTGCTAAAGGAATCTACACCATTAGTTTGGGTGTTTGAAATTGGATTATGCAGGGTTGGAAGATGAATAATCAGAAATGCCAAAGGATTTACTACATCATCCTACTCCATTTTCAAAAAAGTTGTAAAGCACTTTTAAATGCCAAAACAGTTTTTATCTAACACAAATTAAAGCTCCTTTAATGCCCATTCAGGACGTGTTGCTTTCTTCAAGGGTCAACAAAAATTGTTTTAAGACTTTTGGGCTCCAATATCATTGTAAAGATGAAAAAAAAAAAAAACAGAAGCTGTAAGCAAGAAAATACAGATTATAGCAGAACAAATACAAAAACTAAAAGAATAACAAGACATATCTAGGTTCAAGATCCTCATAAAACTTTCTTAGCTTATATGTCTAGTGAAAGAAGCAATTTCTTGAAAAATCAAATCAAGAAAAGGGTAATTAAAACCACAAATTTTGAACAACCTACAAAAGCCATACATGCAGAACCAAACAACAAGAATTTTTAAAGTAGTAACATATAAAGAGAAGATGAACCAAATAGGTTATGGGGTAGCATACCGGTGTACTGTTGTTATTCTCTCTAAATTTCTCTTCCCACTCTCTTTGAGCCTTCTCCATTGCTTCATACCGGCCAATGAGTTGGGCCTGTTGTTCAAGTGCCTTTTCCATGTCCCTATCTCTTCCATATACATCTACATTATGATTATTGGCTAGCTCCATCTCTGATTTACCCTTTTCCTGAACTATAGATTGTGTTCTCAGAATGTCAGAACCACTGTCCAAACAATTTGGAAATCCTTCAGAAGAGTGGACAACTTCATTTTCTTGGCCATTAACTTTGATAGGCTCATCTCTAGATTCCTCGGCTACTGATCTGTATTTAAAAAAAAATAGTTATTAATTTAAAAAAGCAAACTGGGATGTAAAATTTCAAAGAGAAAAGGAAAAAAAAAAAAAAAAAACAAATTCAAGAGTTCACGCATGCTAATCCGGAAGTAAAATCTGAATACAATACAAAGTCATATCCAAGAGCATTCCAAGCAGATATACGCAATTCTTTATAGTACTTCATTTGTAACTTTTTATTAGCTACTAATATTTTCCCAAACCCAAAAACTCTCTTTTTTAAAGAGCGTCAAATAAATTTTGATGCATCATGACTTCTACTGGTTCATGTTCTCCCACAGGTAATGACAAACTGTCAAACTTAGATTCAAATGCACATGCTCAAAGTGCTTTGAGTTCATCACATGTAGGAGCTGTTAAGGTATAAGAAGAATAATTCTAGAACTGTTACAAGATTTATGACATAGAAAAAAGTAAGGGCGTTCAAAACCAATCCAAACTGAGCTTAGACGAGGTCTATTTTGGTCTTTTCACTTTTGAAACCGATTCGATATGATTTGGTTCGGTTTTAAACATTTGGAACCTAAACCAAACCGAACCAAACCTATTAATACTTTTTTTATACAAATATAATATACTTATTTAATAGATTTTGTTTTTTTATTTAATACATTTTATATTTATATTATATTCATTAACATATGTCTTTTAGATCATAAGCTCATGAACAAGATTGTAAGACATTTATTAGATAAGGAGAAAAAATATAAATTAGTGTATTGTTATAAATAATCATATGAAAAAATATTCACAAAATTTTTACATAAAAAATCGATGCTTTAGTAAATTATTTAGATATAATTTGTGTCCATAAAGTATTTATATGGTACCCATTTAATTTAATTTTTGGAAAAAGATGCTACTTTTTTTATAAAAAAATTCATTTTAATATGATGCAAACCAAATCAAAGCAAACGTAAAACCAAACCAAACCGATTAAAAGAAAAAACCAAATAGATTCCAAAATGTGCCAAACGGATTGGTGTAATTCGGTATGATTTTTCCCCAAAACCAAATCAAACCAAACCTATGAATATCCTCAGAAAAAATGGCATAACTTAAGTATGCTCATAGTTCTTAAAGCCAGTGAAAACCCTAATAACCATAACAACTGAACTCATCCTTGAGTTTCTGACAAGTGAAAAAAGCCATTTAAAAACTTTATGACAATGCATGATCTTTTCTGTGCTTCATAATATTTTGCTGGAGCAGAATGCTCGAATTTTCAAGGGTGCCTCCTTGTCTTAAGATGTCTTGAGGGCTAGGATTATGTTTGTCACCTCCCTTTAGGGGGCTGGAATCAAGTTTAATGCTAAAGAAGTGATATGATATGAATGTAAAAGAGAGGGAAGTTAGAGTTAGTTAGTTCTGACAGTTGTATAACAAGACACGGTTAAGTCTAGATAGAGGTTATTAAGTCTAGCCCTTGACCTTATAAAAGGAGCAGACTACTCATGCAAACCTTGAGAAGTAATAAGAAGAACAATTGAAAGGAAAAGTCAAGTATAACTCTCAGAACCCAATCACGAGACATATTGCTCAAAAGGAAGAGTAGCGGACTAGAATATGGTAATTGAAAATGTCAGTATAAACCTAATTATAAAAAATTGCCCAATTACCTAGTTTCTCTGCATTTAATCTGGCGACATGATCTTCCAAGGCGATGCTTTGATGACCCAGTGGATGAAAAACTACTTCGCCTTCTCACGTTGTAATTCTTGTACTTTTCAAATGAGTGTGGAGAATTGACACGACCTTTCCAAGATAAGCTTCTACCAGCTACTGGTGAAGAATCTGGATCAGAACCTGAAAGTTCATTTGAATCATGTCTTCTTCCTTTAGAGCTCACAGACCTCTCATCCCCTTTTGAGGAATCATTACCAGCACCAGATTCACTAGGCATTTCCTCATCTGAGCCCAAATCAAATTCCTCAGAAAAATCAGTTATCCCCTGGTTCTCTAAAATAGCAAGAACATCTACTGTTGCCTTCTCAGCCTTCTTTCTCTGAAGTGTCACCAACTTCAGCTGTTCCTCCAATTCCTTTACCTGATTGAAGTGTTTAACAACAATTCAAAGAGTTATAAAAGGGTCCAGTAAAATATCAAACAAGGTTAACTCCATAAGACTATGAACTGGCCTAGAAAAATGGTACCCTTCTTGCTAATTCATCAGCTCTTTGTCTTGCGCTTCTTGAGACAGATCTTTCAGATAGTAACCTTGCTCGGAGGAATTCAATAGTCATTGCATTTGAATCCTCCATGTTGGAAGTTTACCTCAGTTGAAAGATGCCCACCTAGTCAATATGGTTAAAAAGAAAATCGGGTGTTGAAAAGAAAAAGTACTCAACATCAATACCAACTTAAATAGCAAGAAAAAGAAAAACACCAATAGAGATGAGTGCTCTATTATGTAGAGCTAAACATGCATCAAACTACAATGATTTTCTTTGTCATTGCATTTTCACAATTTATTGTTATACACCTATTATTGCTGGGTAATCTACGGATCTGCCAAAAAGTAACTATTAAACCTTCTGATGAATGTTTTCATGACATCACAAAGAAAGAATTAACTGTCTGACTTAGCAAAAATGCCCTTCAATCCAGCTAACTCTAGGCACTTTCCACAGATCACCTGTCATGTTACGCATCAATTTTCATTTCTCCCTATCATTACCAGCATAAGCATAACCCTGTAAAAGCTATTAAAAGGACCACTCTCAAAGAGCCAATGAGCTACAATTTCTGTCAGCTCAAACTTTTTAAACTTAAGCCCTGTAATCCATGGACAATGATCAGAAAGCTAGAATCTGAAACACTTAAAAGCAACCAACTATGGTTTCTTCCCAGCAAATCGCATTGGATTAAAGATTTGCATCCCTTTATCACAGAAACCAGAATAATCATACACAGGATCAATGAATTCCACAAAATGAAATCCAGTTAAGGTTTCCCAATAAACACTTCACCCACTTCATTAAAAAGACCCAATTTTGAATAAGCTGTCACAAGTACACTGCAACAAAGAGAGTCCAATCCTAACCCAGAGACTGTATAGCCCTCTCATGAACAAGTCACAGTTTAGCTAAATCAAAATTCTCAAAGCATCCACATAACAATACAAGCAAAAGGGAAATTATCAGGTCTTATGTCAATTGTAAGCATGTTATAAAAGAGAGAAAATGCTTTGCCAAATCTCTGGGCTTGAGCATAAGCTCAAATGAAGGAACTCCAGAGGTAGATGCTTTGAGTGGAAGTTTTGTTGAATGGATGGTGAGCAGAGTTAACACTGTCATTAGCTGCATACAGCCTAATAATTTGAGTACCGTAAAATAGGTCTTCTGAGAAACTGGACTTAATCACCAAAGCAAGCAATTGCTTGGCCCCCAAAAACAAATTTTGCCAAGTTCAGATTGAAGTAAATCAAAATGAAACATCCTTATATTAAAAGGGTCAGTTTAGAGGCATTTTGGATCCTGGACACATAATCATTAAGACAGACCAACAATAAGTTCATGAACAAGATGATTTTATTGTTATTTCAAGAAAATGGGGCTCATTTCAATGGGACAATCACCATATCCAGTCAGTCATCAAGGATTCATTCCATAAGTTTGATCACTTCCACAATGTTATTTCTCCAGTTGCACACTGTCCTGAATTCTCTCATTCATTTTGTTGTTTAAGAATTCTGGCTTAATACTCCAGAAGATTCATTAGAAAACACCCGAGTGAAGCATATTTAAAAAAAAATCAATAAATAAATAAAACATTTTGCCAAAGAAAGCCTATAAACCAAATGTTTTCCACATCAATGCTGAGCATTCTGCGCCAACCACGATAGTGAAACCACTGTAAATCTTTATGTTCCTTTTTGTTTCTTTCTTTACTTTTATGACAAACAGAAACAGAAAGGAAAATAAATCATATAATAGTCCTCAAATATGGAAGTTGCTTGTCAAAAGTGAGATCAAACCTAGATCACTTGGATGGATGAATTCAGATATTCTATTAGTAATTTGAAGAATTGGTCCCTGCCATCAGTCTTCTCTTATCAGCCAGTTAATAGTAAATTATTTAACTGGTAGTAGGCAAGAGCCAACAAGAGCAGCAATCCTACCAGGTCCTGGTTTTTTAAAAAATAAAAGATAAAATCACAGAAACATAATTTTTCAAATTTAAAACTAACATCAGGAGAGGCACAAAAATTAGATTCAAGAATCTCAAATTGATCTTTGACTCTCATAAGGCATATCTTCTAATTTCCCGTCGTTCTCTTAAAAACCATGCAGAATTGGATTAATGCTACAAGTATCATGACTCAGGCGCTCCCGATACATAATATTATAAATACCAAGACTATAAGCTTTAAAACGAAAACATGGATTCATGATAATTAAAATTTTGTGTTTCATCTCTGCAAGCAAACTAGGAGTAAACTGCATAATACCATTACAATTGTACACGTTACATCAGATATCAAAGTTAATCAACGTTCCAGAGGGTACAACAACCAAGCCAGCCGTAATTAAAACACAATAAACACGGGCAACACTTGCGAGAACCAGAAATTAAAAAGGGGAATTAGAACCACACAAAATAACCGATACCTCTGATCTTGTTGATCCAGCTCAAAGTTACGCATACTCAAATATAAACCCCAACCCCAAATTGAAATTCAGCTGCTCCAGCAATTAAAAAGATGGATTCCAATTATACAAAACGCAAGTCGTAAGATTGGGTTACCTCAGATGGGAAGGTGCATGAACCCTAAAGAGGAGACCTTGCACTTTCATTGTGGAGAGAGAATTGATGAGAAGGTTGGGTCCTATAGGAATGAACAAAGGAAGCTTCTCCTCGCCAAACAGCTATGGCCCGAAGGCACACCACCCGCGGGATCGAATGAGATGGTTGTCCCTCACCTTTTCTTTTATTTATTTATTTTTTTAATCCTTAATGCACAGGTTTTTTTCCTTTTTTAATTTTTTTTGGTGAAGCACAGTGGTTTTTTTTTTCTTACGGAACACGAGCACAAGGAAATGATAAAAAAAAATTTCGATGGAAAAAGAAAACTAAAACCAACTAAACACCCCTACACCAGGAAACACCCTATATATCTTGCATTAATTGCATTAATAAGTGCTCATTTAGTTTTTTTTTTTATTTTTTTAGAATAACTACAATTTACAAAAATAAAATTTTGATAAAAATAAAAAAATTTGTTTAAATAAAAAATAATAATTAAAAATAATAATTTAATTTGTAAAAATACAAACCAAATATACGCTAGATCAAAACACTTTCTTAGAGGTGAATTTAAACTGATAGTGAATGGACTACAAAAGTTAGCCATATTTATTTCGTCAATGTAGTTTATCAACAATTTTTTATTTAGTTTAGTCTTTATAATTTAATTTTTTCCCCAAATCACTCCATCTAGTTTAGGAAAAATGACAATTACGGATTTATTAATTAACATAATGACAATTAAGATCTCCAAAATTTAAAAATATCAATCAACGACCAAGGTACTTTACCAATATTTAAAAAAAAAAAATGCTATGAACCAAAATACCCTTGTCCAGTCAGAAAAATAAGTCGGTTGCAAATTTGGAAGCTTAATTACAAGTACTACATATCTTAATTGTAAAATAAGGAACCCTAGGGAGGAAATATTGAAAACGAAATTTTGGTGATATGACTTATTGACTTCTAAAATCGTGTAGCCCAAATGCAAATGTAACATCGTTGAATAATAAATATTTTTTTTTTCAAAAAAACTAATAAACTATATTACAAATGTGTTATGAGATTAATCACAACATTTTGTATAAAATTAAATATTAAACTAAGATTATCTTAAAAATATATGATATAAACTTAAACTTAGTAGAAATAGTTAGTGGCATCCCATCCCTATTTAGTGAACTAAATTTATCTATTTTTCCTTATATTTTTTTATACTATTCTTTAATTAAAATTTAATATGTTGATCTTTTAAATTTTTTTAAAATTTAAGAAGTTAATACTTTTAATGTATAATTAATAAGTAAATCTAGAATATATTAAAAAAAAATCTATCTATTAACTTGTAATTAAAAATAATATAAAAATCATATAAGTATTTAATGTTGCTTGTTGGGTTATTCGAGAAGTATAGGAACATCAAGCTCCAGTCAGGGTAATGTTCCTTGCAAGGATGTTCTGAAAGATCTTGCATATTAAGTGCTTATTTAGATTACTTTTTTATAAAAAAATATGTTAAAATAATTATAATTTATAAAAATAAAATTAAAATTAAAATAAAAAAATTTATCATGAATTTATTTAGATAAAAAAAAATAATGGCTAACAATCATGTGTACTTTATGGAAAGTTAAACCATACGTACCCTAAACTTTTGTTTTGAAATTCTGCATGCCAATGGGAATTTGTTTAACGTGTTTCGTGAGGCCAGTATGTGTGCCAACACCCTAGTAAACCATAGTCCTTTTTTCTTCTCTCTGGGTTTACACCTTTAGGATGCTCCCTTTTCCTTTTTGCTTTTTTGATAATCTGCTCCCTTTTCCTTTGTTAGACGTAGAGATGGGAATTTGGGCTGGTTGAGCCCATATGGGTTAGTCCGTTACGGGTCAAATCTAATATGGGCCAAGTCCAAAGCCTATTTATAAGATAAGTTATATTTTTTTAAATCCAACCCATATTCAACGGATTACGGGTTAGCCCGTAAGCCCATATTGTTTTTTAAAATTTTCTAATTTTAATCTAATTTAACATTTACAAAATAATATAAACTTTTCTCTTCACATATATAATTATTTAAATTAAGAAAACTAAAATTAATTATATATTAATTATCAACATTATCATTTATCATTACTATTAAAATCATTAACCATGAAAAATATTTAATAAATACAAAAAAAAAAAGAAAATGGATTAAATGGGCTGGCTCGCGGTCTATGTGAGTTAGCCCATTTTTTGATCAAGCCAAATGGGCTTGCGCTCAAAAGCCCGTTTCTTATAAAAGCTCCTAAATTTCTAATCCAACCCATTATTTTCTTCGGGTTAAACATCAGTTTAGCTCATATTCCCGGCTCTAGTTAGACTCACGAATCTCTCTCCTCGAGAGGATTTTAATAAAGTTTGATTTGAGTTTTGGGCTCCTTTTTTTACAGAAAAAAACGAAGTTGATATAGTAATTTAATTTTCTTTAAAACAAGAATTAACTTAAGTAATAATAAATAGATTTTTTGCAAAACATTGTATCTTAAAAGGTGTAAATAAATAAGAGTATTCATTAAATAAATTTATAAATAATGAAATCAATAAATAAGAAAAGGAAAAAAATCACTTGAATTAAAGATATGTAGTAGATAATGTTCGGATAATCAACAGAGTAGAGTTTTTTTTTGTGGGTTTTTTTTTGGGGGCGGGGGTTTACAGGGTGGATGTTAATTAAAGTGCGAAATATCATTTAACTTTTATAAAAAGAAAAACTGGAGTTTTAATTTGGAAAAAAATTGACTTACCATAAAAGGGGAGACGAAAGAAAGGTATGTCATCTATCTTATTATTCCCAATTCGTGAAAAGTATCATTTTTAGAGTTTTTTATATAGATTAAAAGAACCATTAAATGTTTTAAATTGTTATAAAATTTAATAATATTTTACTAAAATATACTTAATTTAAATTTGTTCCACACAAACCAAAACATAATTAAGAGTATTGATGATGGTAAAATAATAAAAAGTGTAACTAATATTTTATGGATATTTTAAAGTGATAAATATTATGAAAAATCTTAAAAACACTAAAATAATAGTTTTTATGAATTCAAGGGAGTAATTAGCAATATCTGCAATCATTATTTGAAGTCACTTTTTATATAATTATTTGATATCATAACTATTTGACCGTATTCAAGCATTATCTTGCCCAAATGATAGTAACACTTTCAACATGATTTTTTTTTATTCACGAGGCTTTGAATTTGAAACTTTATTTACGGAAACATGCACTTGTGATTCACAAACAAAAACACACTTTTAATTTATTAATTTTACACTAAATTTTATTTTAATTCCTTAACTTTATTTATTTTTCTTAATCCTTTAATTTTTAAAATATAATCAAAAGTTTTCCCCTTCCCTTATATATATATATATATATAAATTTTTCTTTTGTTAGAATATAAGTGTATCTTGTGTGTATGTTAAAAGAAGTCCCACATTGCTTAAATAAAAGAGGACTTTAGTGTATAAATATTAAAGTGTGTTGATGGGCTAGTAAAAGAGTCAAAAGAGGAGATGGGCTCACGCACACACAACGACAGCCCAACATGGTTTTAATTTGTTTGTTTGCCCCCGTGAAATAAATGCGGTACTGGGCACTTTTTATCGAAAAATTTTGCAAAAATATAAAATAATTAATACAAAAATAGCCTACCAGAAAAACCATAGTTTTTAACAATTCTAGATTTGAAGCTTTCAGTTTCTGGAACGTTGGAGCCTTTCTTTAGTTTTAATTTACCGGTTTGATTATTTTTCCCATTATTTCGTTGTTCCTCCAACATTCAGAAATTGGTTGCCACTTTATGTCTAACGTTAAAAAATGGATTCGATTTAATTACTTTGTCTCCTAATGTCCAAAACCGACTGTGTAATTGCCATTAATGACTTTGATAGCTGCCTAACGTTCAAGTGCCTTTTGGAGCTTATAAATACCAAGCCTTGCAACAAAAGGCATGGTTCTACATCAAAGAATGATTCTAAGAAAAAGCCTGATTACAAACCCAAAGATTTTAACCCCAAGTTCAAGAAGAAAGGCAACTATTTTGTCTGTGAAAAACCAGGCCATCATGCTGCTCAGTGCAAAAAGAGAGCTAAAGGTGATAATCCTCCCAAACCAAGTGCAAATTTGGTTCAAGGAGATGACAGTGATGATGATGAGATCATTGTTGCAGTTGTTTCTCAAGCTCTCATTATTTTTTATGTGAAGAAATAGGTGGTAGACTTTGGGGCTATTAGGCACATATGTGTTAACATAGAGATGTTCACCTCCTACAATCCTGCCAAGGAAGGAGAAGATTATGTTTACCTTCCTAATTCTTGAACTGCCAAAGTTCTTGGGAAAGGAAAGGTTGAATTCAAGCTCACATTTAGAAAGACCTTGACTCTGAATAATGTTTTTCATGTGCCTGATATTAGAGCAAACTTAGTCTCTGTAGCTCTATTGGGCAAAGCTAGGGTTAAAATGTCATTCAAATTTGATAACATTATAATGACAAAGAACAATGTGGTTGTTGGGAATGGTTAGTATAATCAGGGGCTGTTTGTTCTTAATGTTGAAATGAATAAGAATGCATCATCTTCTGCTTATTCACATGTGTTTATGATTGATTCTTTTGATTTGTAGCATGCATGTTTAGGACATGTTAGTAAACAATATTTAAAGAAAATGCGCAAACTTGATTTAATCACGGTGACCAAAAATAATTTTTTAAATAATTGTGAAATTTGTGCTAAGGCTAAATTAACCAGAAAGTCTTATTTTTCTACCTAAAGAGAAATTGAGTTACTTTCTTTAATACACACTAATTTGGGTGATTTGAAACAAACTATGACAAGAGGTGAAAAGAGATTTTTTGTAACATTTATTAATGATTTTTCAATATATACTAAAGTGTATTTGTTGAGAAATAAAGATGAAGCTTTTGATAAGTTTCTTTTATACAAAACAGAGGTTGAAAATTAATTAAATAGAAAAATTAACAGGGTCAAATAGAGGAGGATAATTTGTTTTATTTAATGACTTTTGTGAAAAAGAGGGAATTATTCATCAAGTAACTCCTCTATATTCACCTGAATCCAATGGTGTTGCTGAAAGGAAAAAAAGAACTTTGAAATAGATGATGAATGCTTTACCAATAAGTTTATCTGCACCAGTTAACTTGTGAGGTGAAGCTTTATTATCTACTTGTTTTTTACAAAATAGGATTCTTTATAGAAAATTAAATAAGATGCCGTATGAATTGTGAAAAGGTTTTATACCAATCTTGAATTATTTAAAAGTGTGGGGGTGTCTTGCAAAGGTATTGTTATTTGAACCTAAAAAGAGAAAGATTGGTTCTAAAATCTTTGATTGTATGTTTATTAGTTATGCTAAACAAAGTGCTACTTGCAGATTTTTGGTTTTGAAAAGTGATGTTTTGGATCACAATACTATTATTGAGACTAAAGATGCAAAATTTTTTGAAAATATTTTTCCTTTAAAAGTTCAGCATACTTCTCAAAGATTTGAGAATCTACCTTCTTTTCATGACAATATCTCAAATGAAAATTTGGTTGAAAGTTTAAGAAGAAGTAGGAGACAAAGAAAAGAAACTACTTTTGGAAATGATTTTTACACGTATTTAGTTCAAGAAGAACCCTCCAATATTTATAAAGATATTTTTTTCTCTTGACACTAAGTTTTAGAAAGAGGCAATTGAAGCTGAAATTGATTCTCTTAACCAAAACAAAATGTGGGTTTTAGTATACTTGCCTCCAGCAGCAAAACCTATTGGGTGTAAATGGGTTTTCTGAAAGAAGTACAATTCTGATAGATCTATTGGTAAATATAAAGCAAGACTGGTAGCCAAAGGTTTTTCACAAAAACAAAATATTGATTACTTTGATACTTTTTCTCCTATTACAAGGATTTCTTCAATAAGAATTTTGATTTCTTTGACTTCAGCTCATAAGCTTTATATTCATCAAATGGATGTTAAAACAACTTTTCTAAATGGTGATTTAGAAGAAGAGGTTTATATGAAACAACCTGAAGGATGTGTTGTTCTTGGATAAGAAAATAAAGTGTGCAAACTTGTTAAATCTTTATATGGTTTGAAACAAGCACCTAAACAATAGTATGAGAAACTTGATCAAGTATTGTTAAGTAATGACTTTTCTACTATTGAAGTGGAAAGATGTGTTTACACAAAAATAATAAAGAATGATTGTATAATTATCTGTTTGTATATGGATAACATGCATATCTTTGGTACTAGCATAAATGTAGTAGAAGAAACTAAAAGTTTCATAGCATCAAATTTTGATATGAAAGATATAGGTGAAGCAAAAGTGATTTTAGGTGTTAAAATCATAAGGAGTGAAAATGATATTTTATTATCTCAAGAACATTATATTGAAAAAATTCTTAGAAAGTTTGGATATTTTGATGATACTCCCTTGAGTACTCCTTATGATTCTAGCACAAAATTAGTAAAACATAAAGGTGATCCAGTGGCTCAATCTGAGAATGCACAGATTATTGGGAGTCTATTGCATTTGATGAATTTTACTTGACATCATATAGCATATATTATTTGTAGATTGAGCAGATATACCCATTATCCAGATGATGACCATTGGTTGTTTAAGAGGTACCATGAATTATGGTATATTTTATAGTGGATTTCCCATTGTATTAGAAAGATACATTGATGCTAACTGGATCTCATATTTAGATGAGACCAAATCTACTAGTGGTTACATATTCACCCTTAGTAGTGGTGTAGTAACCTGGAGATTAGCCAAGCAAAATATCTTAACAAAATCCTCAAGGGATTATGAGTTTATTGCAATGGAGTTGGCTGGTAATGAGGTTGAATGGTTGAAAATCTTCTTAGTAGACATTTCGTTAGGTGGAAAACTAACACCTTCAGTATCTTTACATTGTGACAGCCAACTGGCTATAGATATAGCTAAAAAAAAGTCTTTAATGGCAAGAGTAGACATATTCGATTAAGTCATAATATTATAAGGCAGCTGTTGAAAAATGGTGTAATCTCAATCGATTATGTGAGATCAAAACTGAATTTGGCAAATTCATTAACCAAACCCCTAGGGAAGAAATAAGTTATTGAAACATCGAGAGGAATGTGACTTAAGCCAATATAAAATTAACAGTGATGGTAACCCAACCTTTGTGATTGGAGATCCCATGAAGGAGGTTCATATGGGTAAGAACAAGTCATGTGTTAATTCTGCTAGCACTAAGATTGTTGTCTCTTCCTATGGTTTTGAGAAACTGTTAGAATGCATTGTTGGAGAGGCTAAGCAAAGCTCTTAATGATTTCATATTCCTTATAGATGGTGTGATCATTGCAGATGTACTTGATAAAATCACCTGGATAAATGTGAAGTGGGGCCGCTTCTATGAGACCGTGGTGAAGTCTCTAGAGCATTCATTGAACACTAGGTGTATGCATGGCCATTTAAAGTGCAAAACCGCCATTAACAGTAGAAATTGTGGGGGTATATTCTGGCTAATAAGGCCTCTAGTACACAACAAAGATTTGTTGGTTCATAGAAATGTATATTTCACTGACATCTATGTGTACTAAGAATTATTGGTCTAGGTCTAGTTCATAGTCAGAAGACACCAGATTTAAAAGGTTTATACTCATGTCAAAGCTCAGATAACAATAATCCTTTTAACACACATATATGGGATTGTTAAAACATAAGTGTATCTTGTGTGTGTGTGTGTGTGTGTGCGTGTTAAAAGAAGTCCCACATTACTTAAACAAAAGAGGGCCTTAGTATATAAATACTAAGGTGTGTTGGTGAGCTAGTAAAAGAGCCAAGAGAGGAGATGAGCTTGTGCATGCACAACGATGGCCCAACGTAGTTGTAATCTATCTATTTGCCCCCTACGAGTGAAATAAATGTGATACTAGGCACTTTTTATTGAAAAATTTTGCAAAATAATTAATACAAAAATAGCCTACCAGAAAAACCTTAATTTTTAATAGTTCTGGATTTGACGCTTTCAGTTTCTGGAATGTTGGGATTTAATATCTAGAACATTGGAGCCTTTCTTCAGTTTTAATTTACCGATTTGATTATTTTTCCCATTATGTCGTTGTTCCTCCAATATTCAGAAATCGATTGCCATTTTATGTCCAACATTTAGAAACAGATTTGATTTAATCACTTTGTCTCCCAACGTTCAAAACTGACCGTGTAATTGCCATTAACGACTTTGATTACTGCCCAACGTTCAAGTGTCTTTTGGAGCCTATAAATACCAAGCTCCACCAAAGGATTCAATGCACCAAGCTCACGAACAACTTTTAGAGCTTTTCCTCTCTTCCTCTCTATTCTCCTAAGCTTCTCTTCGTCTCCTTTCTATTGTTCTAAAGCCTTGCTCTAGCAAAAAGAATCCATTTAATCCTGCAGAGTAGCTGACTTGTGGTGGAATAATTCTTAAAGATAGTATTCTTGGGCACGACTCGGATTGATTTATACTGACATTTTGTTTATTATAGCCAACACTTTTTTCCTAACATCGTTAACATGGTTAACCAAAAATGCTGACAAAACATTTTTTAATGTTGATATGTCAATTTTAATAGCTAACTCACTAATATCATTATTTATTCATTAATAAGTTTAAGATATTTATAAATTAGAAATTAAATTTAAAAATAATTACAAATTAATAATGACAAACAAAACCTAATCTAGAAGTTTGCAATGTCAAACTGCATCACTGCATCTTCTTCGTAGCATTTTTCTCTTCCGAACACAAAGTGCAAAAACAATATTATTATGAAGTGTTATCAAATATTACAAGTACAATCAAGCAAGTTCATTCAAAATCAAGAAAAAATTATTTCTTCGATGAATAAGAGAGGATGCAGCTAACTCACAAAAAAAAATAGAGAGAGAGGATGTAGCTTCCATTTTGACGATTCCTCATCATGAAAACAAGAGACAAAGCCAAAGAACAAGTGGAGCAAGTCATTCAATAAACCAAGGATTGGATAAAGTAAAAAAGATATCAAGTATTAAAATTTAACAAAAAAGAATTAGTGCAAAGAAAGATTTTTCTTTTTTGCTTCCTAAGGTTATGGGTCTCTACATGATTACACTAAAAGATTAATGGATAGAGTATCGGGGAGAACAAGAGACTCAAATTTTGTCGAAGGAAGAATAATGGAAGAAAAAGAATGAGATAACAAAAAGGCACTTTTCTTTAAAACATTATTAAAATCATAAGTTTGAATGACCTAAACAAAGTACAATTGGATCTAAGCTAGAATAATATTATTGGCTGAGGTGTTATTCTAAGACTCTATTTGGGAGTTTATGATAGCATGAGATGGAATGGAACAAAATGTTCAATTGTTTGGGAGTTTTATGAGGGGAAAGAGCGATTTCATTTAACTATTGTTTAGAAATTATTATAAAAGAAATGAAATGGAATGAATTATAACTTTTTTCCCAATAGTATCCTTATTAGCAAATTTAAATAAATATAAATAAAAAAACAAGTTCTTCTTTTTTTTATATAAAAAATTCTTATTACTGTTACTTAATAAAAACATACTCTAATAATAATAATAATAATAATAATAATAATAATAATAATAATAATAATAATAATAATATGTTGTAAAATAACTTGGTTCTTCCAATAATAATATTAAGAAGGAAGTAAAAATTTTATCAAAAAATAAAAATAACTAAATCAACTATGATAAATCACAAAAAGTGAGAAAGTTATGATAAATCACAATACTTGTGGAAGAAAGCATACCTTGAAGCAGTGATTTAAATAATTTTTGAATTTTTTTATTAGGATTAATGAGTGTTTTTGTAATTTAAATAATTACTTTTGGTTATTCCATCATTGACATCTCAATTTGGGGAAAGAAGAAAAATTAGGTTTATGGTGACTAAGAATGGCTTATGAAGCTATCTATTACCATTCCATTTCCTCTTAAAAAGATTTCTCAAACAATAGCCCAATACATATAGTCAGTCCATTTCATTCCATTCCACTCCCCCTTTAAAAAAAACTCTCAAAATAACATAAGAGTATCTAAAAATTTTCTTTGAAAGAGAGTGACTTTTTTATAATATATATATATGAGTCGAAAAATTTTTATCATAAAAAGTGAGTTAGATAAATGTATACTAAAATTAGAAAAATACTTTATCAATATTAGATAATGCTTTAATTTGTGAACTTTTTTCGTTAACATTATTAACAATGTTAAGGAAATGGAAAGTTTTATTGGTATTTGGAAAATTAAAGCATTAAAAATAAACTAAAATGAAGCTAAGGGTAGGGGTGTTTAAGGTGCCCGCATGCCCAGTGTGCCTAGTATTGTCCGGAGAATTTGGGCCAGGTTGAGTTGGGAAAAAGAAGAGGAGAATAGAACAGAAGTGAACCATGGGCTACACGGGGACTAGGCTGGGCTGAGCAAGGCAACAGGCAAGAGCAAGCCCGTCCCTGTCCCGGGCCATGTATATGTATTATATATATATATATATATATTATTTTTTTTATAATTGAGACACTTAAAATGATGTCATTTTAATAAGTGTTTGACTTCAACTTCAGCCTCAAAATCAAGTGTCTTCAGCTTCAACTCAAAATCAAATCTCAATGCTTCTCCTCTGATGGCCACATAAGAAAATGCTTAAACGAACCTAACTTCCCAGTGCTCGATCTCTCTCCAACCGCGGCTGCAACTTCTGGCCTTATAATCTCATTGCGTCTTCCTAGGTTCCCCATCATCTCCTCCTAAATTCTCTGCATCGGGTTCGTGTCGTGAGTTTGTAGCTGTGACAGTCCTAGACTCCCAGTGAGCTTGAGCTTCAGTGCCTCTGTCCTTCTTCGTGAGCTTTGTTCCAAAATTTTGTCATCTAAGGTATGTTGTTCTTCCCCTTTTGCTTCCATTCTTTTGTTTGATTTCAATTTCTATAAGCTCTAGTCCAAAATTTTGTCACAAACTCGTGAGCTCTTCGTGAGCTCTGTTCCAAAATGCTTGTTTATTTTGAGTAAAAATTGTTGGTCCATATAATGGTTGTTTGCAATGGAAGATTCTTGTTCAAATTATATTTTCATATTTCAAAAAGTGCTTTGTGCTTTTCTGTGTGTTTTTATTTGGCTAGTATGCAGAGGAAGAAGCAAATGAATATGAATGTCCTTCCTCTCAGATCTCTCTAGTTTTTAGTTTTACTTTTTAGTTTCAACCACATCTTTTTGTATTGGTGTTCTAATTTGGCCGAAGTTTTTTTTATTAGCTAATTCTCTTTACATTTAGTGGAAGCACTAAACTTCAGTTTTGGCATCAAAAGTTAGTTTACAAGCTTCTTTCTGGTAGCGTTCTTTCATATTATTTCTTTCGTTTAAGGAATAATGTTAAGGGAGTCAAAGACACATGAGTTTGATTCTTGTTTCTTTTCATAGTCTTAGATTCAAAATTTTATATTGTTTCTTGCTTTGTAATTCATTTATGCTATTAATTTTGTTTCATGGATAAGTAATTTTATTTGTGTTATAAATCCTCCTACGAAGGAAAATGACTGAGACACTTGAAGAAAATATTCAACCTACACAGGGAGAACTCGACACCAAAACTACTGCATCATCTCCTCATAATCCAGCTGAGAATGTCACCATTGTTAAGGGAGAAGGAAGTGGAAAGAGAAAGCAACCTCTGTTGAAATCTAATGTTTGGTTGCATTTTGACAAGTTGCCATTAGAAGAAACTAACAGACTTCATAAGGCAAAATGCAAGTATTGAAATGCTATGTATGCATGTCACCCCACCAAGCATGGGACAAATGCACTTAGGTGACACTTGCCAAAGTGCCTCAAAAATCCAAACAAAGGTAACAAGCAGGCACAATCTCTATTTTCATCCTTTCATCTAGGATCCAATAAAACATTGACTCATCATGTGTTCAATCAAGATCGTTATAGACAGGCCGTTGTGAAATTTGTGATATTATACGAGATGCCTTTTCGGACTGTAGAAGGGGAGGGTTTTATACAACTTTTAAAAGAGCTTGAACCTCGATTTGGAGTTCCTTCAAGAACTACAGTTTTAAGGGATTGTTTCAAGTTGTATGGAAAGGAAGCAAGAAATTTAAGACGGTACTTCAAGAAATCAAAAGTTTGTGTTTCACTCACTACTGATACATGGAATTCTATTCAAAATGCCAATTATATGTACTTGATAGCTCATTAGATTGATGAGGACTGGATGTTGTAGAAACGAATTCTTAATTTTTATGTGGTTGGAAACCACAAGGGAAAAACTATTGGGAAGGAAATTGAAAGGTGCTTGTTGTATTGGGGTATAGAAAAAGGTCTTCACCATAATAGTTGATAATGACTCTTCCAATGACACTGTGATAGCATTTCTAAAAAACCATTTCAGGAGTTGGAATGGTCTAGTATGTAGTGGAGACTTCTTGCACTTGAGGTGTTATACTCATATCCTGAACTTGGTTGTTAGTGATGGTTTAAAGGAAATGAACTAGTCAATTGAAGCCATTCAAAATGTAGTTAAGTATGTAAGATCTTCTCCAGCAAGGTTCCATAGATTCAAGGAACTTGTTGAAAAGGAAAAAATTAATTCGTCCAACGAGGTGCAATTCAACATACATGATGTTGGAGAATGCCATTAAGTTCAACAAAGTCTTTGAGAAGATGGATGAAGAAGATTATGATTACCAAGGCTATTTTAGGGAGAAGGAACTAATTGGCCTTCCTAATTCATGTGATTCGGGTGATACTAAAGACTTTTTTATCTTCTTGAAGGTGTTTTACAACATGATCATGAAATTTTCTGACTCACTTTATGTGACCTCAAATGAATGCTTTCATCAAATAGTTTCACTTTATACACTGTTAGCTGCAACAAGTGGAAGTAATTTTAATCCTTTGTTGAGTGACATGGCTAAAAGAATGCAAAGTAAGTGTAATAAGTATTGGGGGAAGTTAGAGAACATTAATCCATTGTTGGTGATAACAATGATACTTAACCCTGGGGATAAATTGAAATATGTCAAGTTTGCATTTGAGGATATGTTTGTTGATGCTGCACAGTGTGAAGCCATGACAAAGAAAGTGGTAGATGTCGTATATCGTCTTTATGAGCAATATTCAAGTGGGGTCCTTGACACATTGCAACAAGCAAGTGTATCTAGTGAAAGTAGTCTTGTTCTTGCCTCTACTGGTGTGAGTCCAATCTTGGTTTGTGATCATGAAGCCATCCTTTTCTTGACTCAAACAATGCAGAGGTTCATAGCCTCAACAGAGATTGAGCTTCAATCAGAGAAAAATGCAAAGGTGGACAAGCATCTTCAAGCTGAGTTAGCTGACATACATGGTCCAATATTTGATATTTTGGAGTGGTGGAAAGTGAATGGTGCTAAATATAAAGTTCTTTCTTTAATTGCTTGTGATTTGTTGGCTATGCTTGTATCTACGATGTTCTCAGAGTCTGCTTTTACTACTGGGGGTCGTGTACTTGATACTTTTAGGAGCTCACTTTCTTTAAAGATGGCTGAGGCACTTATTTGCACACAAAACTGGATATCTCCATTGACTGCAAAATTGAAAGAACTTGACATTGATAATTATGATGATATGAACCGTGTAGTTGGTGGTAATCTCATCATATTCACAATATGTTTGTTTTATTTATTTTTTGTTTGTTCACAGTAGTATGTTAATTAGTTAATCTCACAATGTTTGATTTGTTTTGTTCTATTGTGTAGAAGAGATAGGAGTTACAGATTCACCTATATTAGATGAAGATGATGGAGAAGAACCAATGAAGATTGATTAAGTTTATTTTCTACTACTTTGGCTTCATTGCTGTGTTACCTTGTTTGACTTGTTGGCTATTGGTTTGTGTTGTTAACTTGGTTTCATGGTTGTGTGAAGTGTGAACTGATATGTCATGTTATGGATCTTTGATATTTATGACTTTATGATGGTGTACTATTACTATGTAATATCTATGTTGTAGTTCCTTTTTAATTTATGATGTTGTATTACTTTATTTTTATAATTTGTTTAGAACTTTAATATTGTTTATGATGATGGAGATTGGAGAGGTAAAGTTGGAAACAAGTTTTCAATCAAAGTTGTCAAACCACATTTTGTATGGCTAGACATAAATCACAGGTATGCACTATGCATTATAATTTCCTCTTGAGGTATGGCTAGACATAAATCGCAAGTATGAACTGAAATATAGTTTGCTCTTTTGCTTCTTATCTAAATTAGTCTAGTAATAGTAATGAACAAGCTCTTTATATATGTCACCATCTTCTTTGATAGGCACAATGTCAGATACATAAACTTCAGGCTGGAAAAGGTTGGCATCTAGTGATGGGGCTGAAAAAACAGTGGAGAGGAGGCAAAAGAGGATGATTAAAAATAAGGAATCTACTGCTTGATTTGATCATGAGCAAGAAAGTAGGTTATATTACTTTTATGATGTAGTTTCTTTGAGCCCTACTTGTTTTTAAATAGTTGATATAAGATGGTATTTGTTTCACTTGACAGGCTTATACAAATGAACTAGAGAATAAAATTAAGCATCTAGAAGCAAAGAATGAAAGGGTTAGAAGACTGAATGTCTGTTGCAGTACCTTGTGAGTAGGAATGTTGGTTTATTCTACTTTTCTGATATTTCTTAGTTGGATCTATTCATGATATATTGGCAGGGCAATCAATTAATTTGCTGATAATTATGACTTCATCTGGTTGTTGCTTGATCATGAAATAAGCCTTAGTTTGTCTCTGATCATCTAATGTTTCATATCTTGGATAAAGCTTGTTCATTTTAATTTTTTTAAAGTGTAACAACTTGTGCTTCATTCTTACATACTTGTAGTATCAATTCTTGTTTGTGTGAAAAATTTGATCCATCATGATAAAACTAAATATGCTGAAAATGGTTCATGTTTAGTCAAATAAAAATTGGAGGAGAGAATCATTGATGTTTTATTGAAATTAGTTATTGTTGGTTGGCTGGCTCTCTATTTTTCATAGTTTTTTTTGCAATATTTTCTAGGATCGGGCCAACCTTGCCTACCCCTGTTTTGGCCCGTCCCATATGGGCTATAGGCTACTTCGGGCCGAGATGAGCCATGGGCTGAAAAACTAGTCTCGACCCTTCTTTGGGCAGAACATTGGGTAAGGGTTAGCCCAGTCCTATCCCGACCCGTGCACATTCCTAGCTAATGGATCAAAATAAAATATAGTGTAAAATTGAGAACCAAAAGTGTGTTTTTAGTTATATAAAAAGTCATATAATGTTTGCAAGTACAGACCTGTAAAGAAGTTTACGGGGGTAACTGCCCCCACAATAATTTTTAATCTTTTCTTCATATTATATATATGTGTGTATATGTATGGTACATATTAATTGCTTCCCATATTTGATAATATCATTTCTGAATAACATTTTTCTTTTAATTTCATATTTATTCATATTCATTAAATACATCACATATATTTATTTTATACTTCAGTCAATTATAACTCTCATAACTAGATAAACATATTATCAATCTCCATAAGTTAGTTTTTTACTTTTTCTTTAATTAAGTCTTGACCTTTTTTTAACTTTGTCTTTTTTTTTGGGGAAAAATCAAATTATTCTTTGGATATAAAATTAATTGTAGACCTATGGATATATCAATTTTAGTTCTAATAATAAAAAATTTGTCTTAAAAAATCAAAATATTAAAAATCATCTCTTCAAGGACTTGATAAATGTAAATTTATGAGTAGTTGATAAAGAATTCATACTTTTAATAATAATATGTGTATTGTCCCCACAATCTAAAATTTCTAGGCCCACCAATGGATCTTTGAATGTGGGGGAATTATAGTTTGGGGCCATTTTAATTACTTAATTATATTTTAGGGCCAAAAAAAAAAAAAGAAACCATGACAATGGACCATTGGTTCTTAAATAAAAAAAATTAAAATATAATATTACCAAAATGCCCTCAACTTTCCTCTCCCTCCTACACATTGCTGGCACTGGTGCCAATGATCAGTTGACAATCACCATTTGCCAATCAATAATGACTAGCAGCAAATCAACAGTCGTAGACAACCAATCAATGGTGGCTTTAACTTCAATTATTTCAGTAGTTTACAACATTTTTTTTCAAAATTTGCAACTTGTATATTCTAAAATTATAACTTAATTTCTAAATTTTTACTATATGATTAATGAATATTGCAACTTCCTATAAGTTTTATTATATAAATATTGATATACAATTTTTAAATTTTAGCTCAATACAGTGTATTTTAAGTATATTTAATTAACAATGGATTTTTCCATTGCCAATTAACTATAGATTTGTGATGACTTTTTCTCTACCTAATTAGTGACGGATTTATGATAGAAGTAAATCTGTCACTTTACGGGAATAACATATCACTAATCCATTGTTAATTGATTAATGGCAAAGATATCTTTAATTAGCTTTGAATTTTTCAATGTTAATTTTAGTTTTTTAGCAGTAGAGGTAGCTAGAAATTAATAATTACAATATATTTTTTTAACAAATACTTTTACCTCTTGTGTTTCTATACCTCTAGCTTACCAAATGGCTTTAATGATTTAATGCTATGTTTGGTTCATTGGAACTCATGCTTGGGAACCAGAAATGGAAACAGAAACTAGCTAAAAGCATGTTTGGCTTGTTTGAAGCCTAGTTCTTTTCCAACACCAGTTCTATCAAAAAGCCAGAATTACACTTGTATCTAAGTAGGCGTGGAAGTCTCAACACTTCCATGGAAGCAAAAGTTCTACCCATATTGCCCTTCACCCAACTACCACTCTGCCTTATCAAAACCAACCATGACGTTGCACAGGTTGTTGGAGTGACTCATGAAGACTAGAGATATGCCAACAATGGAGTAATGAGAAGCCTTCCTATGCAGATGCTTCTCTAAGCTTCTTCCCTTTCCTTCAATGACGACTAGAGCTATTCACATGCTTCTTTGACCATCAAGCTTCTTCCCATCAATGACCATTTTTGCTCCTTCAATTGCAGCAATGTCACATCTTCTCCAACTTCTATGACCATCACCAATGATAGTGATTGCATCTGAAGGCTTTGCCATGATGGTTGATGAGAAAGCATCGATGAAGGTTAGGATCTAGGTTCGTGGGACTGAGATTGATAGATCAAGGGTTGGCAAGACTAAGATTGACAAATTTGATAGCATCAATAGGTATGGAAACAATGGTTGATGATGATGATGGGGGGAACATTCAATGGCAATAAATGACACAATTTTCCCTCTTCTTTTTCCTTGACATATTGTGTTAAGGCTTTTCTTAATTTGATTTTTTTGGATTTTGTGTTTGATTTCTGGTCCTCCATCATCTCCATTGTTTTGACCTGATTTAGGGATGATGTTTCATGTTGGTTT
Organism: Adenanthera pavonina; assembly: GCA_026686845.1. NCBI lineage: Eukaryota > Viridiplantae > Streptophyta > Magnoliopsida > Fabales > Fabaceae > Adenanthera > Adenanthera pavonina. The sequence continues at coordinate 40,324,916 of JAIVEN010000001.1, read as the reverse complement.
CCAATGGTCTTCATGACGGTGGTTAACGGTGATTTTTTTTTTGGTTTTATTTTTTGGAGGGCATTTTGGTATTTTCATGCTATAAATACAAATATTAAATAAAAACCATACAACACTTCTATTATTATATACTAAACATGCTTTTAAAACCTTATTTCTACTTCTTTTTTCTCTTCTATTTCCTTCAAAATCACTTATGTGAATCAAACCAGGCATAGATGTAGAGAAGATGAACAGAGACACATGCAGGCTCGTCCAGTTGCACAGGCTGAGGCAATTATAGTGTGAATGATGCCTTTCAATTCAATTCATTACGTATACAATTAACATTTAATATTCAAAGCAATTCAATTCATTGAATGAAGTAAGATTCTTAATATACAATCTGTGCAACTAAAGAGAAATAGACATAATGATAGATTTGGGTACAACCTCAATAGTGTATCTCTACAGTTATATAGACTGTACAATTCAAGAAAATTCAACTATATGATAAATGAGAATGAATCAAAGGAGGATCCAAGCTTTGCCTCCATCCATGTTGAACTTCTTAAGCCTTCCAAAAAGCATAACCAGCATGAGAATGATCTTCCCTTCAGGGCTCCACTTTCCCACAAAACCAAACTGCTTGTCCTCACAATACCCCTCCATATTTATCCTTCTCTCACAACTATACCCTGTTGAAAACCCCACGTTCCCATACGCACTGCATTTAATTCATATAGATACATTATTATTACTAAATCATGAATTAATATCATAAATATAAACTATAAAATTAATTCATAGCAAGTTACGCTATACACAAACTAAACCGTAAACAATATACAGTTTATTTTTCAAACTACAAACAATGCAATTCTTCATTAGGTTTACCTCATGACTTCGACCACTATGTTTAAGACACTGAAGTTGAGAGGATCTTGCGTGAGATTGTTCCTCTCTATTATGCAGATCATGATGATGAAGATTACTAGATATGACAGTTGTGACATTATTATAGTCTCCGCTAATCTTCCTCTTCTCTTTCGTCGTCTTGGATCGCTATTGCCTTCTCCATTTTTTCCTTCCTTTTTCACCGGTAAAAATGATGTGTATGGAGGAAGATACCTGTTAATATATTTCATGCATTTGTTATAACTTATACACACACACACACACACACACACAACATGACATTTGAATCAAAACATGTAAACCCACTAAAATATGGGAGGCCCAACGTACCACGTTATTTTATAAATAATAAAATGCCCGGTCCTCAAACTCCATATGATATACAAAACCCACCGGCTAAGTTCTAACAAATGTGCACATCATCACTCGCACACCAATCAAGCAACAAGCAAAGTACTAGGAGCCATAATCGACCCCATTAACAAGTGTGTCCTCACACACATATACACATCATTTCAAGTTAGAGCATGTGGGCCCAAGCAAGTATGAAGCCACAATCAATATAAAATTTATAGTATCTCATACTATTTTAATAAATAGAGTTATTAATTACTCCTTTCAGTTCTAAATAAAGAATATTTTATTTTGATCCTAAACATAATATTCTTTTCAAAATATAAGGTAATATCTAGTACACTTTTTAAAAAAAATTCCTATTTAATTCATCTCAAAGAAAGAGATAAAAAAATTAAATAAGGGTAGTTTTAGAAAAATACATTAATTTTTGAAAAAATAAAGATAGTTAAATAATTTTAACTTCTATCTTTATTTTATATGATTCAATTAAAAGAGACTTAGGCCCTGTTTGATGCTGTTCTGTAAAACAGTTTTTTTGTTTTCAGAAACAGAAAACTCATAAAACTTGTTTGGTAAGCCTGTTTTCTAAAAACTGTTTTGAAAAACAGAAAACAGTTTTGTACAGAAAACTCAAAACACCTTTTAGATGTTTTGTAATTTTTGTTCTGGAAAACATAAGGAAAGATGAGAAACATCCACTTCATTAATGATAAAGTTATAAATTTTAAATAACTCATCTATTATTCACTAGTTATGATTTTAAGAATAATTATTCAAACAGGTTTTTTTGTTTTCTTGTTTTCAAAACAGTTTCTTGAAAACAGTTTTACAAAACTGTTTTTGAGAACAGAAAACAGGAAACACTATCAAACAGATCTTTATATTAAGAAATAGAGCGAGTATTGAAACTCCATGCAATTAAGAGACACACCATCTAATTTGTAAGAAACAATCACCTCATCAAGTGCACATTAATCAAGCAACGATCAAGCATTTGGAGTTATAACCTGCCCCTTTTTTGTTAGACAATAACCTATCCGTTAATACACACACAAGTACACATAATGTCAAGTTAGGATACATAGGCCCAATAAAATATGAGTGGGCCAGTTGTAATTTCCAACCACTAACCACCCAATCACTTAGCCTTTTGAAAAAAATCATACTAATAAAACAAGTATTTTGTTTTTTTTCAAAAATAAAAAAATTGTTTGGAAAACACCGAATCAAACAGGCTATAAGTATTTTTATTTTGCAAAACAACTAAAAAAAATTTCTAGCACTAAAAACAAAATTTAAATTCTTTGCATGTAAGATGAAATTTTTCTCAACAAATTGATTGCATGTAACATGGAATGCAATTGGATAAAAAATAAAAAAAAAAACATGATGTAAAGACAAAAATAACATTAAAACACGTGGATTTTAAATTTAAAAATAAATTAACAATATAAATATCAAAAGTCAGTCATGGAATAAATAACATATGGAAAAATTCACTTGTATCCTAATTCAATATTGGAGTACATTAAGTATATAATAAAATTAATTCCTAACTTTTTTTCCTTTACTTCTGTATTATACTTTTTGAAATGTATGATTATATAATTGTTAAAAAAAACCACCCCATTTGGAAGAAATGACACGTCAGATCACTTAGAAGTATTAAATAATTATAATTATAATTGTTCTTTTCCCAATGAAAAACCGACTCTATGTGTTGAGACCAAATCTACGCATGGTGTAGGTGGAGTTTTATGAGGAGCGGCCATTTTTTTTAAATTAAAAGTAAAAAAAAAAGTAGAGTAGTGTTTTTCACTCAGTCCACGCTGTCGGTGTGTAGATTAACACCATGCACGGAAGTCACGCCCTTTCACAATGATTGGTATTATAAAAATAACAATAATTGGGTTAAAAAAATAACTACACTGAACATCAAAGGAGATAGATGCATGCCTGATCCCTTTAATATTAATTACAAGGAGTCAAATGAAACCTAAAAAGACTATGCATAACGTAGGCAAATAAACCTTAAAATAAATTATTTTTCACATACAGAAGCCTAATCATACCAATAAAATATTATTATAGTGAAATGAAGCGCTAATTCAATGGCCAATAAGACATTTTAGTTTTTACATTGTAATATGCAGTCAAATTAGAAGAAAAAAATAAGTCATAATGACTGACATGAATTTATATAATTTTAATCAATCATGAGTAATATATACTCCCTCCGGTCCCTATTATAAGGTATTTTTAACTACCGCACGTGGATTAAGAAAAATTGGTTATAATCTAAAATTAATGAAAAAAAATTCTAACATTCTCATTTTACCCTTATTAAATACCTATTTTATTATGATGGTAGGAGGAAAGATAAATTAATTGAGACTTTTAATGAAAGCATTCAATAGGGGTAAAATTGAGACTAAAATTAAATTTATTACTTAACATCTTATATTTTGTACCAGACAAATTTTCTAAACAATACCCTATAATAGGGACATGAGGGAGTATATGTGTGCGTGTGTGTCATGCGCGAGCGCAATAATGTAATTAGTTTATTCAATGTTGAAACTCGGATTTTGAATGTTGAAATTCGGAAGGATACATATACAGCTACGTCACTTCAGGTGAAACCAGGGAAAGGGTTTTTGGGCGGTTCTGAATGGAGTTGATCTACTGATCCCAATATATAGCTGAACTCAATAATTCATTTTTTTTCATAACTTCCAATTAATTTTTAGAGCCAAGTCAGACAGTAAAGTGTAAAGCTTTTTGAGTGGTATTTCCTATATTCCATATTATAAGATAATGAAAAGGATTTCAAGCATATTAAAAATATTTATTATATTTTTAAACTTATAAAAACAAAGCAAAATTTTTAATTTTATCCTATTAGTTTCACTCATTTCGTTAAATATAATATAAGTTGCAGAAGTAATAATACAATAAATAAGGAGAAAAAATGATAAATTAATATATGTTATCTTATGTTATGAGATAAGAAAAATTTTTCATATTACTTTATAATATGAGACGGAGAGAGTAATTTTGTTCATATACAAGACTTAAATCTTGGAAATCTTATTTAAAGGAAACAATTGTTGAGGGTTTGTTTGACATTGTTTTCTGATTTATTATTCTTAAAACAGTTTTGTAAAATTATTTTTGAGAATAAGTTTTGAAAATAAAAAAATAAAAAAATCTATTTAAATAATTATTCTCACAATCATAACTAGTTAGTGATAAATGAGTTATTCAAAATTTATAACTTTACCATTAATGAGATGGAATGAAGAATACTGAGTGTTGTGTATATGTGTGTGTCCTTAGAGGAAGAGAGAGAGATCGAGATACTAACATCATGACCACAAAGAGCACCAAGATCGCAGGTGATATGGCGGAGAGATCCACGATGGACTCGCCTGTATGTCTGGAATTCACGCTTTGGAAGATTATCCCAATTACTTTCTCCCTCAAACTAAGTCCCTCCAATGCCACAGAATTCCAATCCAACGAACAGAACAGCACCAACTGGATAACAATGAACCCCACAACTGTAACCACCAGAAACCTCGAATGCTCCCTCGTAAGCAAGTGCTTGTACCCGACCTCCTGCGAATTCTTCACTAGGTACTCACTTTCCTCCTTCTTCATGAATTTCCCCAAAACCCAGATGGAAAGCCTCAGGCATGAAGGGTACAATGTGTTCCCAAGAAGAACTTGAGGAATCAGCATCATCAACAGAACCGAGTTCTTCGCAAAAACAATCATGTTTTCGTTCGTGGGGACGAATCCACAGCTTGAGAATGAAGAAACCACTGTGAACACGGAGAATGTGAACAGTTTTAGTCCCTTCTTCTTTAAGACTTCCTTAGCGCTTGAAACAGTGGACAGGTAAACAGACACCATCATCACACCCATGAGTTGGATTACTATCTGATAACCTAAGACTACGAAACCTAGGTATTTGATGGAGTTGTACCCTAAAGATGCTCCATTACACACTACAGATGACTCAATATCATTCTCAGGTTCCTTCATAGTTTGTGGTTGTAGTTCAGATCTTGTTTCCACCATCTCCAACTCGGATGAATCAATAAGAGTAGAGACAGTGGGGATGCTAACAGAAGAAGAAGCTAGTTTGTCTTGGTGGGTTTTGAGCTTCAATCTGATGAAGAAGAGACCTACCATGGAGGTGAACACTTCACCTCCTACCAGCATCAGTATGGTCATGAAGATGAGCTGAGGGTCAGAGAAAACCTCCATTTCTACGGTGGACATGCTCGAGACTGTGGAGGCAGACACGGAGGTGAAAAACAAGTCCAAGTTACTTGGTCTGGAAGAGATCAGGGTTCTGGGTTTGATTAGTTTCAGAATCCAGAAACCCAGAAACGAAAGGGACAAGAAATAGACTATTTGAATCCATAATGGGTGTACCCTCAGGAGGATATGGCGATACAGACATGTGACTAGGAAGAACAATGATTTGGAAAGACAAGACACATAGTGACAAGAAAGAAACCATAAACGTTGCAACTTGGTGTTGTTCATGTCCTTCGTGTTAAGCGATATTAGCGGTAGTGAGTATTCATGAAGGTGTGGAAGTATTTAAAGCAAAACCAGAGAAGGTGCGCGTCTACTTGGAATGGGCCACAGCCACAAGCACCTTCAAGAGTTTGGCATAATTATCAGTATTTAATTTTATATTTAGGAATTGTCACCACACTAGTTAAACCTATTCTGGCATACGAGTTTCATGTAAATACTAAATTAATGAACTTTGTTGTGGTGAACCTCTTTTCGTCAATTTTTTCTTTATTAAATTTCAAGTGCAGTAATTTGAAACTGAGTTGATTGTGAACTTTGACTCAGTATAAGAATGCTACAGCCGAAGGAAAAGTAGAAGTGGTGCACATCTTCACTTATATTGCTAAGGATGTGCACCATGTGCATATTTTGCTTGAACGATTAAGGTGAGATTTGGATAGTGTAGATCTTTTTTTTTAATTAGACTTTAATTTTTTATCTTAAATGATGTCTAATACAAAATAATATTAATCTCATTAACAATGAAGTTATAAATAATATTTTTACTTAAAAATATAAAAATAAAATAGTAAAATCTAGAGTGTGTATATTTCATCTGAATAGTTTAAATGAAACATGCACATAAAAACAAAGTAAAATGTCCAATGTGTCAAATGTTAAATAGTGTCTCTCAATCTCTCTCACCATTTGATAAAGTCCATTTGATAATATATGGGCAAATCTTAAAAATGTATTTAATGCTACTTATATTTTACAAAATGACTGATAATGAGTTCCACCAAAATCTTCTAAAAAATGACTTGTATTGGAAATTAAAGGGACTTACATTGTAAACTAGAGGAAATAAGTCACGAACTAAACCAAAAGCGTTGTAACTTCAAATTGTCACCACATTTTTAACCCATTCTCGTAAGAGCTTCATGTAAATATTACTAAATTACTCCCTCCAATTCATAAAATTTACCATTTTAGGATTTTTCATATAAATTAAAAAAATTATTAAATCATCTAGAATATTATAAAATTTAGTAATATTTTACCAAAATATTTTTAATTTAAATCTTCAATTAAATTATTCATTCGATATTAATGAAGAATAAAATAATAAAATAAGTAATTAATAATTTATTAAAAATCTAAAGCAATAAATATGGTAAGAATTTCAAAAGTACTAAAGTGATACTTTTTAGGAACCGAATAGAACAATAAACTTTCCAATGATGCACTTTATTTTCGTTAGTATTCTTATTAAATTTCAATTGTAATAATTTTGAAATTGATTTGTTAATTAATCATACTCCATCTATTTTTTTTTTATCTATCACATTTTAAAAAAAAATTTATTTTTTTATTTATCATTTTAAAATTTAATAAAAATATTAATTATTATTTTTATCTATTTATTCTATAAGGGTAAATTAGTAAATTTAAAAGAAATATGATATATTAATTATATTTATTAATTATAAGTCATACTTAAAAAGGATCTAACCGTTTATGATTGTCAAATCCGTCGGCTGATGTGGACTTTTGACTCGATACTAGAATGCCACGGCCACAGCTAGCAACCGCTTCCTATGGTCACCAATTAATGTCTGTTTAATTATTTAATCAATTTTTTTTTATATTAAAGTGAGAAACTAACTCAATTAGCCAGTGAATATTGGTCACATGAAGTATGAGTTGATAAGAATATTGCTTATTTTCTCTCTATTTTTTAATATAAAAGATAAAAGATAAAATTATACAAACTAAAAAAAATAATAAATTTATTTGAAATATAAAGTAATTTTAAAAAATATCTTCATTTAATATTAATAACTCTTTCATTATGTAATTAATATAAATAAATTATATTAAAAATATATCATTTTAATTATAAGTATTTTTAGAAAAAATTTATTAAATACACCAAACAAACCTATGTTTATTATATTTTTAAATACGAAAATTTTTCCAATTATCGTTTATATTAAAGAACGGAGGGAATATCTTGTAAGGGTGTGGAGTTAAATCTCGTTATTAATATGTATGGATCTCGTTAGTAGATAATTTGTAATTACTTTTTAAATCCTCAAACTTACTTAACTCTAATAGATCCTTAAGATCCAGCTTATTAAAACTTTATGAGATCAACCGAAGCTAACTCTATTATCACGGCTTGTGGAGGTTGAATTAACTATTAATTAGGTATTTATTAAATTCTAGAATTCAATCAGGATTAGTGACAACTGACAAGTGCCACATGTGAAAAACGACATGTTCTTTCACTAACATGACAACATTATTGATGAACAATCAATACTAGGTTCTGACGAGTGCCACATGTGAAAAACGACATGTTCATTCACTAACATGACAACATTATTGATGAACAATCAATACTAGGTTCTGACGATTGTTAATTTGATTCTTCTGGCATTTTAATTTAATATTAATTAAAGGATGCCTCAGGGCTCAGAAATAATTCCATTATTTGCAAGATAATTTTATGTTTATAGATTTTATATTTTATTATAAAATTTATAATAAACCATATTGTTTATAAATTGTGAATAATTTGTTATATAAAATTTCGGGGCATGGCCCCTTTTGCCATGGGATTTTTTGCCTCCTTCTTGCTCATATTTTTTTTAATATTTAAGTTTAAAAATAAAAAATAATTTTTTTTACAATTATGCAACTATAAAATTATATTATTTTTTTTAATTTAAATATTATACAATAAAAATAGTATCTTTACAGTTATATAATATGAAGAAAAAGACACAAAATAAAATAAAATTGTACAGATACATAAATACATAACTCGAAATATATTGTATCATCTACAATTTTTAAATCTAAAAAAATAATGACAGGAGACACCCCCAATCCCAAAATTTCCTATGGCATATGGCCCATATCTTAGTTGATAGTTGATCGATTAATATTACAGTTAAATTAGGTTTTTTTTTAATGTAATAAATTCTTAAATGTCAGTTTGAATTGTTATATCTAAAATTCCTTATGCAAAAAATAAAAAAAACACTCCATGGTAACTTAAGTGATAAATATGAGTAAGACATGGGTAATGACTAGAGTTTGAATTTTACCAATATAGTAAAATATAGATGTAGAGCCCTCGTGTAAGTGCACAAATTTAAAGAAATTATGGTTAAAATTTAACTATTCTATTTATAATTTATGAAAAACATAACTTTCTATAAATTTTATTGATATATATACACACAAAAGCTATAAATTATAAGTATACACAAAATGTATTAACTTGATTTGTGATATTTAGGGATGAATAAATAAGTCTAAATTTGAATTTTGGAGATTATTTTTTAACATTTGTAAATGTTCAAGTTTAGGTAATATAATATTTATTTCGTCTCCAATTCATAGTTTATTTATATATTAATTGATATATTTAATAAAGATGTGAAAAACCATCCAAAGGGTAAAACAATGACAGTCAAATTAAAATTATTGTCAAAGCTAGTATAACAGTGGTTAAAGATGCATTTCTTTAGCAACGATTATAACCGACGCTGAGTTATTATCTACAATAAGATTCAGTATTTTTTATTATTTAGCTAGCTCAAAACCAAAATAAACCGATTAGAATGAATCAAATTGAATAAAACCAATAAAAACCGATTAGGCTGAATGAAATTCAAATAAGGTTTATTTTTGTTTTTACCCTATTCGAACAAACTCAATTTGATTTTAGCATAGTGAGACTTGAATCAAATCGATCCACACATGATAACTATATTATAATAAGTTATAATATATAACTATACCCAATTATTCATAATTACATATATTTTATTTCATGTTTTTAATCTTCATAAAGTATATTAATTAATAAATTATTTAGATATAACTTATATTCATAAAATATCTATATGTAACATATTTAATTTAAATTTTGAAGAATGATGCTATTTTTTCAAAAAAAATTAAAAAGTATGACCTAAGTCTAAACCAAATCAAAATCAGCTGATCATTAAACCAAACCAAGCTGATTTGTTGGTTTGGATTTGATTTTTTTCTCAGACCATTATAACCATTCTTATAAACACCCTTACTTTTTGTCGTATAAGGTACATTATAAGTTATAATTAACCTACGAAAGTATTGTTTATGTACATGTATTGTATATTTAGCGTTTACTTTCTATTTTAAATTGGATTTTTTTTATGTTTATGCATTCATATATTCGGAGAGAATTTTTTTAAAAAAATATTATAGTGCATGAAATATTTTTTTTTTGCCTGAGAAAAGTAAGCATGAAATATATATTGATACATTTATTCACTGTTTTTCCCCTTATTCCCCTTAAAAGGACATTGTAAACCAAATTACATTCTCATCATTCTGTTCTACGGGCCATCTCAATTATTGATTAACAAAAACGATTCAATGTATGCGATTGTCTTGTAAATTGTAATGATTCTTGATGCTTTATGCACATAAATACCAATGTATAAGTACATATAAGTCAACATGGTGGCAAAATAAAAACTAAATATAAGTCAACAATACTAAATTAATAATAAATCCCCATTTTTTTTTAAAAAGAACATTAATATGGTGTTGGTTTTTAACAAATTTGAATTATCTGAATATTAATTTAGACAATTCAATTTTTATTCATTATTTTTGAAAAATTATTATTTTTCAAAGAAATTATTTATAAAATTAAATTATTTTTTAATTTTATAATTTTGAATTTGAAAAAATTATTCAGAAAAAAATTAAATATAAATATTTTGATGTATTTGATTATTGGATTCTTGTGCCAAAACGGAATAACAATAATAACAACAACACTAATAATAATAATAATAATAATATGATTAATTAGATGGGAATGGATCATGTAAAAACGCAGCGAAAATTTTTGTCAGTGGACACCTGGCTTAGTTAAGACTTTAGTTAAGACTTAAGAGAATATGATGTGTCTAATTTTTAATATCTTATATAAATATATATATATAGATGGAGGATAATCACCATTCAAAACAACTTTCCAGTCTTTTTAATTGTTCAAATTTAAATTTAAAATTAAAATGTTTTAAATTTTCTACCTATCCTCTTAACTTTTTTCTTTCTATATCTCTCCCCGATATCTCTCCCTACTAATTCCCTTTTCTCCCACATTTTTTCACTCCTAACCTAATTATCTCCTCCCTTATTCAGTTACATTATATCAAAAATAACTTTTCTTAGTGCCTAATAGTTTGTAGTTACAAGGAAAAATGCTAACAAAAATGAAGCAAAAGTTTTTTGTTGGTAGTTCCAGAAATTACTACAAAAAAAAAAGTCTAATTTTTTCTTTGGCACTTATTTTTAGAACTACTAACAAAAATTTTAACAACTTTATTTTCAAAAATACACAAAGCACATATTAGTAAATATAGCTATTGATAAAAAGAAACTCAACGGCTCAAATGATTTCCCTTACTTTTCTTTCTCTATCTTTTAGCTACTTGTCATTTCTCTCTCCCTTCCTCCTTCCAAAAACTCCCTCACCTCTTCCTTATTCATTCAGAAATCTTCATCTTTTTATTTTCTCTCTCTCTCTTTCTCATCCTTTTATGATCCTTTCTCACTAAAGCTCTAAATGTTGAGTTATGGCTTCCCTATCAATTCCTCATTGTTGCCAACATCCTCAATGACAAGAAGAACAGCAAGATCATTGATGGCTTGGATGTTGTCTTTAGCTTCCCTTCAAAGTGCCTCTACGCGTTTGACTCGTTTAATATCTCAACCTCAACTCTGTGCTAGATTAGTATGATGATTATGGTGGTGGCACTACCTTCCTCACCAACCTTAATGTCCAAATCTCTATGTCTAAAAATAATTGCCAACTCTGCATTCTTCTTCAACACTAACTTTGTCTCTAGATTGGTATGTCTAAAATTTTAATGAGATATGTACATTGTGATGAGATATAGAGAAAAAAGAAAAAGAAAAAGATGTTGTTCATTTTTTTGTTGATGTGGATTTGCAAATTTTTTATGAATTTTTATGAGATCTGCATATTTTGGGTGTTGTTAAAGAAAATTATGGCTGCAATTGCTTAGAAAATTTTGGATACTAATTTTGGAATTTTGTATTGAAAAATGTTAGTCAAGAGTGCAAAATAAAAATATATTTAAAAAAAATTAAAACTTTGATAGTTATTTAAGGAATCAACGAAAGTTATATTCATTGGACGTACCAAAAACAATCATCAACATATTTTTTATTTTTATTAGTTAAACTGTCAGTATACTTTGTAATCTTAACCTAAGTATCAGCGTAATCTTAAAAGAAAAATAAACCAAAGTTTTATGTAAAATAAATTGATTAAATATGTATCAGCGAATATAAGCGGCCCTTCCTCTTAATTTTTATATATTTATTATAATAAATCATATAAGGGCAGTGATATTAATTTGGGTGGCTTAGGCATTTTTTTTTTTCCTTTTTGGCCAACAAGGCCTCCTCCTTTCATAGTCTTGTATTAAATATATATAATAAAATCTATAATAATTTTTATCAATAAATTTATAACATATTTATAAGTCATAAATAATAAAACTTGTTTTTAAGACTTAATTGATTCCCCCACAATATGTAGGAAAAATGTGTTTAGATGAATAAACGGTGGTTAAGTTAGGTAAGAGGTATTTGATTCCTTTTAAACAAGATCAAGGGTTGAAACTTTGTAAATAAAAAATTATATTGGAAAAGTACGCTCCAATTATATCTAACAATACTCAAATCTTAATCTAATTTCATAGTACCGGATATCATATAACTATATAAAAAATGTGCCTAGTTGGAAGAAATTAATTAAATAACAAAGGAAAATTAAGAAAGAACATGATTGAGGTAGGATAGAATACATCCATTGATTTTTTAATATATATCGCGTAAAAGCCGTGTGCACCGCCTAAAATGACAAGGATTGCCAAGTGGATGGTTATGCTCATTTAATTTTATTCCATGTGACTAATTATTAGCATTGATATGATGAGGATTAGTCTCTATAATATTCACTCCATCCCATATGTCATTTGATAGAAATGTAAATGTTTCATTTTATTTATCATTCTAGAAAATCAATGAAAAATTAATTTTTTTTTATTATATCCTTTATCATTTAATAGTGTATTGTTTTAGAAAACTAATAATATAAATAGTAAATAAATAATAATTAAGAATAATTTCATAAAATTATATTATTTAATATATTATTTATTATCTTTCTTAATTCTTACATCAAAATCTTAAAAGATAAATAATTATTATATATATAAATAAATTTAGTCCTCATGTTTCTAGAAGGAGTGAGGTGGTGGTACATTTTGGTACCATAGTAAGGGATATGTTCCAATAATGCTAATTACACGTGGCAAAGTTTTTTCCAATATTCCTAAAAAAAAAACACTCTTCCATTTAAATAAAACATGAGTAATGTTGGGTTTGGTCCGTTAAAAACTAATTTAAATCAATCATTTGTTATGCTATACATGCTCCGTTGACGTAACAAATCATATCAAGATAACATATGATGAACCTTTTTTAATCCAATAAAAAAGGTTTTATAAAAAAAAAAATTTAAGAAAAATTTTCGGTTAGGGGGAGTTATGAGATCCTTTCATTATGGAAAAATTGCATGCTAAACTCTAAATTTTAGCATTTTAATACTATTAACTTTAACATTTTGACCCCATTAAACTCAAATTTTATCTTTTCTTTTTCAAGATTAAACTTAATTTTTGAATATATTTGGGTTTAAACTTTTTTTGGATACATGTTTCAAAATTTTTTGTGTGGATTTTAATAAATTCAATAAATATAAAGTTGACGTGATTTGCAAGAGAAGAGACTAACTAATACAAAACCTCAAATAATTTTTATGAAAAAATGTTATTTTATTTTTCTAAAATCTAAATTAGTAAGGGAGAGAAGGGAAAGACTATAAGATTAAATGTCCTTTAAATTAGATTACTCCACTGACTCATGTCTTAGCTCTACCACTTGTTCAAAAGAAACTGCTTCATCTCATATGAGAATCATCATCATCATCAATAATCAATAAATATAAAATGTAATCACCGAACGATTAGATTGACTAGCAGGAGTCGTTCTAGTCTAATTATGGGTCTTGGATTTAAGACGAGAGAATGCAACTGTGTGGAGTGGTAGATGTGGACATCCTTGTGGTGCTTGTCAGGCCTCGAATTCGGATTAGTCTGGGCCATATTGAAGTCCTCACTGTTTGAATAAGGTAAGCTCCAGGATAACAGATGCTCACGTGAAAAATAAATATAAAATGTAAAATCCGTAAAATTTTATGAGCATCGCAGTTCTTTGTTTTTTTGGGGTGACTAAACAGTGCGGTTCTTAATCCATGTGCAACTCTCTTTACTCTTTCAATTTCTTCCGCATATTTCCGTTGGATTTCGTCAATCGTGAGTTTTTGTTTTAAATTTTTCAATATTTCTTAAATTAATATATTTGTTTAGGATTTAAATTTTAAAAGGATTAGCACAATCTTAAAAAAAAAAATTAGTTCTTTTTCGTGCAATGCACGAAAAAAAAAAACTAGTCAGGATATTTTTTTTTTTTGAATTTTTCACTCTATATGTGATTACATTAAAAATATTAATATAAATAAAGGAAAAAATTTAGGTGTTTAAGCTTATATGTTTAACATACTTTATTCCAATCATCAAATCAGAAGAAGTAAATTAATTAAAATAAAGGAACTTTATTTCAATCAAATCAGAATAACTGAATTAATTAAAAGTATATTTAATCTGTTATATTTTATAGACTTCATATTTTATATTAAATACAACTTGCTTCTTTAGTATTTGGAAAATGCATGGGGCTGGAGATCTACTTAGACAAATGATATAAGGCTTTTACCGTATCATAATAAAAAACAGCTAAAACAAATCCAAGAAAAAAAAATTAAAGAGATATTAAAATGATATAAGGCTATTTATTCATTGTGTCAAGGAGATATTAAAATGAATTCCCTGTACATCTTTAAAAATTTATATAGTATATATATAATTTGGATCATTTCAATCATATTTGGAATATTTAAGTTTTATTTTTTATTTTAAAAATTTTGGGAAATTAATTTGAATCTAATTTGAACAATTCAAGCAAGCTATGCAGACAGAATATTATGAACTCCAAGGAGACACACATTGGTGGAAGGTAGCACGAGTCATTTTAGTATGTTTGGCAATGATCATTTTCATTTCACGCCTTCCAATCATGCATTGTATAATTGATGTCCACTATATATAATCACCAACCAATAATCACACAAAAGACGACTCTCATTTTGTTTTCACATTTTCTCTCCCTTGATTATAACTTCATTTAAAATTTTCTTTTTTCTTATCAATAGCAATTGGTTTAAGTGGTTTGGTGCTTATTTTTTAAAGTAAGATATTAAATTCAAGTTTATGTATAAGAAAAAAATTGTTGCAGAAAGAACTTTACATCTATGTAATTCGATTCAATTTGACTCGATTTAAATTAGTTAATATCCAATGTGAAGTAGAGGTTATTAGGTGTTAAAAGAGAAAGGGATACTCTTGCCTAGAAGTTAAGACGTCCTAATATGTAAATTGATATTGATACGTGTATCGAATATGATACAATATGATATGAAAGATACGTCAATTTCTAAAATTTTAGAATACATATGCGAGAAATATTTATACATATATAATATTATCTATGTAATTATTTATATATATAAATCTACTTATTAAAAGAAAAATAAGCATTAAATATTCTAAAAATTATGGTATAAATAGTAAAATAAACCATAAAATATTTATAATAACTTCAAATATTCATATTTTACTATAAAAAAAATGAAGTAATACATATGAATACAAAGTGGTATGGATAAATATGTATCGGATATATATATCATATCGTGTATTGGATATCGGTGCGTCTACTTTTTTGAAGTACCAGTGCTTCATAGGTCCTAATAAGACAACAAGAAATTAACTTCACAAAATAGAACCAAAAAAAGAATAAATGAATATTTGAGTGTTTTCCACTTTTCTAGTATTATCTCTCCTATTTGAGGGACATAAGATTAAAATAATATGTAGATGAATCTTCACTTCATTAAATAATATTATGAAAAATGAGTCATTAATTATCTTGTAATTATCTCTTTAGAAGAAAATTGATGTGCTAATTCATTATGCTTATTGAAAAGTTCATCAAATATTATGTTGATATGAAATTGTTCAGTGGGAAAATCCCATATAAATGCTAAGGAATAAAATTAATTCCAGTTTAATTACACAATTTGCACTAATTCCAATTTCGTACTAGGGTATTAAAATGGAATTATGAAATTGAATAGAAATGACAAATTTGCCCTTTCTTTATTTCTTCCCTCCTCCCTCCAATTACTTTTCCGGTAGGGTAACTTTTCTAGTGGAGGTTACTAGTGACACCAACTTTCCGGTGGCAGTTTCTAATGCTTGCGACTTTTTCGGTGGAGGTGACCAATGATAGCAACTTCCAGTAACAACTTTCCGATGATGGTGAATTTTCTGGCCACTACTTATACCTACTTGCAAATAACTCAAAGCCAATTACAAATATATGATATTCACATGTAAATAACATTGTACTAGTTAGGCATGATAATTAATGTACTGGTGGATCATCACTTTTAATGGTTGACTATTGGGACAAAAGCGCCAATTTCAAAACTATTTACAAGTACATGATAACCACTTATAAATATATGATTTTAACTTATAAATACATGGTTATCACAGGTAAATAGCAAGGTATCAATTATAAGGTAAATGGACCATACCTCTAACTTGTAAATAACCTAGTAGAACATGCATAAACATGAATTTCATTTGTAAATACATGATGCTCATAAATAGCTTGGTATCAATTATGTTGAATGTACCAAGCTTGTAAATAATTCAATAGCACATGCAAAAGGAAAAAAAATATTTTCAATTGATCATCACTTATTTACAATGGATTCTCACTTAGTTCATTTGTAATTGATTTTTACGCATTAACAACTAATCCTTGCTAATTTGTAATTAATCATTGTGGAGTTACAGTTGATCTTATTTATATATTTATTTGCAACTAATTTCAGTGCATTTACAATTAATTCTCTAGTATGACTTAGAAATCTACTAGCATTTGTTGGAAATTCACTTGAAAAGAAGATGTTATTTTTTTTCTAAACAATTTTTATTGATGATGTTATAGTTGTAAATTCTCTAATATGACTTGGAAATCTACTAACATCAATTAGAAATTCACTTGCATTAGTTCTTAATTTAATATGTCTAAGTAATTCCATTTACATGTAATGCTAAATTCCATAATTGTGTATTCACAAGTTAAAATCATGTATTTGAAAGTGTTATTGGCCTATTTACAAGTTACAAAGTTCTCTAACTGATACAATATCATTTATATGTGATAATTGTGTATTTATAAATGTATATCATGTATTTGCAAGTGACTTTGAGTTATTTTCAAATTTTTGCTAGATTTGATATTTGTAAATATACGATTGTTACATATAAATGATATTGTATTAGTTAGAAATGACAATTGATGCACTTGATGGTCAACCATTGAGACACAAGCATTAAATTTGAAAAAAACTTGCAACTAGTCCAGTGTAACTTGCAAATACGTAGTATTCAATTGTAAACACATAATTATAACATGTCAATGATATTATATCAGTTAAGATCTATGGAGCACATGTGTAACTTGTAAATAGCCCAGTAGCACTTGCAATTATGTGACTTTAACTTGTAAATTTGTAATTATCATATGTAAATGACTTGGTATCAATTATGGTAAATGGACAACTCCTACGATTTTTAAATAACCCCAAGGAACATGCAAATACTCAATTTTCCCATGTAAGTACACAATTATCATATGGAAATGC
This sequence comes from Adenanthera pavonina, assembly GCA_026686845.1. Taxonomy (NCBI): domain Eukaryota; kingdom Viridiplantae; phylum Streptophyta; class Magnoliopsida; order Fabales; family Fabaceae; genus Adenanthera; species Adenanthera pavonina. The sequence goes on along the minus strand of JAIVEN010000001.1, from coordinate 40,307,119 downwards.
ACATGGATTGTAAGAAAATTGAAATAAACACATTCTATACATACATATGGACCAACAAATTATACATTTAAGTATCCTAAAGTTTACAACAAATTGTACATTATTTTCTTAAAAAAATTGTTTGGTAGAATGCATATTTACAATAAAAGCAGATGTCTTGGTTTTCAATGTATGTTTCTCACAAAATACTAAGATAAATAACATTATTTCTAAAGTTCTTCAAATTTGGCCTTCTCCAATGCTGTCTTAGCTACAATTTGCTTTGATTCTCTCTCTTGATTAAGTGTCTTTTTGTAGTGCCTACTTACTCAACTACAATCTTTAAGCTTTCTTCAACCACCATCACATTTGCATTGATCCCACCAAGATGAGTCTCCATCTTTCTAGTACAATTACAAAACATAGGCATCCTTCCATGAGTTCACTTGAATCCTCCATACTTTGATTAACCAAATAATTGAGCTCACACGCACCCGAAAAAAAAAAAGAAGGATTTTAAAACTAAACCATATGGTAAACTAATCTCAACTTCATTCACATATAAAATATATAAAGCATCTCCCCCAAATCAATACCAGCATCCTCATATTAACAAGAGATTCTACCACTAGACAAAAATTCTAAACAACATGCTTAACTTAAAAAATATCAGTTGATCTAAATAATAAGCAATGCAAATCCTAAAACCAATGGACAATAAACAAACTTATAGTGGACCCTAACTGCCAATTAATCTCATGAATGCATAACACAACAAGATAAAACCAACCTACACATACAAGACACATAATTGAAGCAAACTCTATAATATTAACCACTCATACTTATCAAACTCTACAAGCTTTATTCTAGAGCCTAAAAAGAAAATCATGGAGAGTGCTCTAGTGAGGGGCAAATATATGTGTATATGTGAGTCTAACATATACGCACATACACAGGTGTGTGTGGGTATGTGTGTTGCAAAAATATGTTCCAATATAAGATCCAAAAAATAAATGCCAAGCACAACTATCATTCACTCATTCAACATTCTTGCATGTCAAGGTACATTCAACATCTTCACAAATCAAGGTAGCATTCTTATTTTGACAAATAGATTGCCACTACGGATAGAATCTTCTTGTTTAATTTCAAAATAGTATCCCCACACTTCATGAGCATGTGATACATCAACATTAATCCTGAAATTAGTGAATAGTTGACAAAACATAGAGCTCAAACAAACTCAATAACGAGATTTCAAACTTTCCAAAGGTAGTCATATTGACTCTCACAACATATAATACAAACCGAGTAGGCATTAATAACATATACTTCAACATGAATGAAGCAAATTGCAATTATAATCAGAAAAACAAAGCAAGCAACATGAATGAAGCATTGCTACTTTATATCCAAAGAGTACTTGAACTCAAAACATACATATATTTTCCAACAATCAAAGAGTGAGAAGACAAAACCAAAGTAAAAGTTATGAGATACTTTGGTTTGATGGGTAGATCTTGTAAGTTTTATCAACAAAAGAAAAGAGTCCAATTAGAGAAGTGGAAATATTTTTTTTGGTGGAAATAGAAGTAGAAATTTTGTTAGCTTGCCATAAACCCCAAGAATTCCATTTGTCCATGTCAAAATCAAGTTGTTAGCTTGCCATAAACCCCAAGAATTCCATTTGTCCATGTCAAAATCAAGTTGTTAGCTTGCCATAAACCCCAATAATTCCATTTGTCCATATCATACACATGCAATCTTCATTCAACCTTAAGGAAGCCATGAAGAATTATTTACTAATTCTTGCGATGCAAAAAGAAAATTACAATTAATAGCCCTTTCACTGATCTTCACCCTAACAAATGAAAAAGCTACTATTTCAAAGAAGTTATAATACTTCAACATTATATTAAGCACTATAGAGTGACACATTTAAAGATTTTTTTTTTATTGAAATTAATAGTATTGAGAGAAATTTATCATTTACATTAGGATGTCGTGAATTAAGCAGGACTTCTTGGTAAAAAAAGTAAATTAAGTAAAGGAACACACCTCATGGACTTGACCATAACTGACGAGTATAGTAATCCAATTCAAAATTGACTATCCCTAGGGGTAGACTTTCTACCCCTTTAGGATTCATGGGAACCCAAATCTATATCGTGATAGAGTGTAATTAGTCAGTTTGTAAAGGATTTGGTGCTGAGGTTGGAGGAGGAAAGGAAAGCAAGGATCTTGTGGAGATAAGGGATCTGAATAGCAAAACAACAATGGAAGAAGAGGAAGGATAGAGAGGTAGGAGGAGAGCAGGGAGGATGATGGAGATGATGAATGGAAGGCGACAATGAAATTGTGGAGGAAGGAGGTGGCAAATGATGAGGAGTGCAGGGTACGAGAGAGACCGAGTAAGGGAGGATGTTAGGATGGCAAAATCGTCGTTTCAAACCTAAATTTTAATTCCAATTTGATACCTAGGCACTTTTTAAGTCATTAGGACAAATTTTGTAAACTTTTTGGAATGATCTTTCTTCCTTGTCATTTATCTGAAATTTTCCCTTTTTCTATCAACATTACCAAATTTCGAAGTCAATTATTTATTATCTTCAATATACTACTATCACTTATTCTAGCAATTCCGCTTATCTAATCCTTTTGGTTGGACAAAATCTTTACTTTAGGGAAAAGAATGGTGAAGATTTGCATACTTCAATATGTTTGATTCATTCTTTGATTCATATTTTTCATTCTCATTGCAATGTTGATTCCAGAACTTGTAGAAATACTTATCTAAATCATGCACTATGAAAAGAATCTAATTCCTAATATATATATATATATATATATTATATTCTATTTCCAATATTTATTTATTATGATTATTATTATTAATTATTAATGTCCTATCAATCCGTTTTGTTGGTTCCATTTAATAATAATTTTAATATATTTTATACTAGAAGTATTATTGTCCAATCAAATACAAATATCTATTCCTTTCCATAGCATACCAAACATGCTTATCAGATTTTATCAATCTTCATTCTTATTCTCACTATCAATTATATTCCCACAATATGATTCCATGAACTAAAGTGAAGAACAAAGCATATGATTATGTAGGAATAATAAAAGCAAAGCAAATCATAATGCGTAAAATGTTTTCCAGATATTAGTTTATCAAGCTAATATCAACTTTTCTTTTTATTAAACTGTCCAATATATAGTAGTCATAGATGGTAAAACTTTCCATAATTGCATATTCTAAGCTTGAATTCGAGATTGTTAGTTAAGCTAGCATTATTCCAACTAGTTAAGTTATGTCACATCTCACTTTATGAACTATTTTTCATTCATTTTATATGTTTTAGGTTCCATTGGAATATATTTGGAAGCAAAAATGGGCCAATAACAAAAATTGATCGAAAAGCTCTACAAGTTACTATTTATTTGATAATCTTACATTTTTTTACTAAACTTTGAAAATTCATAACTAATTCTAAAAAAATCATTTTAAGGTAGTTCAAATTTCTACTTGATTTTAAAGTCTTATGTAAGATAAAAATATTCAACTAGAATTTCATCAAATCAATTGATACAGTTTACTAGTAAAAAATTATTGTTAAATTTGTCAACAAGCTTTTCATATTTTAACTATTTCTCTTGAAAATTCCATAATTTATATTATACTTAACCAATTGGGGTCATCTAGGTCTTGTTTTGAAGTTTAAAGTCTTCTCTTCCTATCATTATCAAGTATTCATTATATCTTATTATTTTTTCCCAAGTTATCATCTATCTAAGCATAAGGTCATTATAGGTGCCTTTCTCTTTCTATAAACTTAAGAATAATAATAGAATCATTATAATGCTATAAACCTCATCATATATTATTCCAAAACATGATATTATATATTGATAATCATGTCAAGATTACAAAATATCATGTGGAAGAGATTTGTAACATAATTTACAAAATAACTATATCTTAATCTAATCTTCAATGCTCCTTCTCCTTTCCTTTTTCCTTGATTTGACTTGGACCTATCAATGGTTAGCGTTTATGGGGAAGAGATTTGGTTAAATCTCAATAGCAACATTATCCCATTAAACATTATAACATTTAAGTAATCAGCATAGTAATAACATCTCATAACATTGACATACCTTCATGGATCAAAAGCATGTTCTCAAGGCACTCAAGCATGTTCATCAAAACTTTAACCATGTTCACGCATGCTCATGCTTGTTCATTACCAAACCTTATCTTTGATTCAAACATAATCAAGATTCTATGTCACAAACATGTTTTTCATGACTATGGTAAAGCAAAACTAAATCAAAACAACTACTTACATTAAAATGCAAGAATAGAGATATTTTGCTACATTGGAGAATTCCCTAGCCTTTTATCTTCCTCCTAGCTTTCCCTCCTTCCTTCCTTCCTTCCTTCCTTGCAAACTCATACTCTCTCCTTACTACTATAGGAATGACACCTTTTTTTGGTGGGGTTTAAGCGGGGAGGGATTGTTTCCTATTTATAGGCAAAGTCTCATGTATTTAAGGGCTCTAATTGTGACATGTGGCAAAATCCTATCCCTTAATCTTGCCATACTCACTCTTAAATCACAATGTTGTCATTTGTCAACATCTTGTTCCGTCTTGGCTTGATTTCATCTTAGCCATACGCCTATTTTCTTGATTAAATCTCTTTCATACATCTATCCTGTCTCTTCCCTTCCATTCTCTACTTGCCAAAATGTTCACTTCTCTTTCACTTATTCTCCTCTCAAGTTGGCACCACTTTTATGAGTTGGGTAGTCCATCAAGAAGCTTCATAAACTAATTGGGCTTAGGCGTAAAGACTTAGCCTATTTAGGTGTTCATGATACTTTTAAGCCTAAATTATGTGTTTTTTGTCCAATAAAATTTTCAACACACTATTAGGCCTATAAATAGTGATTTGATCCAATATAAAAAGTTTTATACTTATTGGATCTAAATAGATTAACTTGACCCAATAACTCTTATGCCCCTTTTAGACTACTTTTTGAACTTAATAAAAATACTCAATTATTTAATTCTCTTACTTCTTGGACTTTGTTTTTTCTACTTTTGACAATTGGTGACCCAATTTTCCTTAATTAATGATTAATCAACAAATTAACTCAAGGATGCATAATAATTCCAATAACTCATTATCTAGTCTAAATTTCTATTTTTGTGAGTTTTTCTATTCCAACAAGGTCCAATGATATAAATTAATTCCCCATAAAAATTTTCTAATGTCCATTTTAATAAATTCTTACAAAATAGGAATTTAAACTATTGATATGTAAGGACCAAAATATTGACAATTAAGGATCTAACATAATGACTTCTAAAAATCTAGCAATTCCAATTAATGCCAATAAAGGACCACAAAGAAATAACATTTCCCTTAATATTTTTACAATTCATAAATCAAATATCACCTCATATAATTCACATTTATGCTATTTATCAATCATAGATCTAGGATAATAATTTATTAGGTATAAATAGAAAAAAATTGGGATATTACAAGTTATGTACTTGTTGATCTAGTTTCAATTTTTTCTTCAACTTTTTTTTGGTTCAATTTTGTCCTTTATTTTAACTAATTAATTAATTTAATGTATTTTATTCCCCAAACACAATTTATATATCTATATATGTAAATAAATTTGTGGCAAACGATACTATTATATAATTTATAATACTTAACGTCTAGCTTCTTGCCAATTTATTGTCATTTTTTTTAAATTTGTGGGCTATTTAAGAGTGGTGTATTCTCACTAACACAATTATCAACATCAATATCAATATTTTTATAAAACTCTATTGTTAGATATAGGAAATTTTATTGTTTGTGATTTGTGAACAATGTTATTCTCTCCTTGAGCTACATGTCATGTCCATTTTGAATTTTTCCTTAAACAAGAGGCCCAGGTCTATTCGTGTCCCACATGATCAAAGAAACTAAAATTGGACCTTCTAATGCACCTCTTGATTGTTGCACTTCCACTCAAGAATGTTCATTTTGATCTTATTTGAAATGAAGGACCATAAATTTGGCTACTATGTCATTATAAAACTCTATTGTTAGTACATGTTAGGATTTAGATGCCCGATTCACTTCCTTCAACCACTCAGGTATATTGTAGTGAGATAAATTTGTTATATATAAATAAGAAAAGATAAAAATAACATAAATAATATAACTTTTACAATGTACTTAAGCAATTAAAGAAGTTGGACATTGCAAGAGATCCAAATCCAATAAAGTTAGCCATCTGAATAGGAGAATACAGTGAATCAACTAGTGAATTGATGATGATAGATTAAATTGGGAATAAAAATAATTGGGCCCAATGATTGAGCATTACACAGGAAATGGACATAAATGTGAGCTTTCAAATTGAGTACCACCACATAGCCAATGCAGGTTGGCACAAGTGGCTACAAGATCTGGACAAAGGCTCTTATCTCCCTTTGGGTGATAGGTTTGAGTCCCCATGTGGCCACTTGTTAGGTTAGCTGGTCATCTAAGAGGGGGATGAATTGGGTGATACAATATTTTTGCTCTTTTTAGATCACAATCCAAGTTTACTAGATTTGCAGTAAAATAGGGATGAACAGAGTGTAAAGAAGTTAGTGGATGAGCTGAATAGATGAAGAATAAGACACACGGATTTATCCTGATTCAGCCCAACCACTTGGCCTACATCCAGTCCCCAAGCAACCACTTGGGATTTTCCACTATATTCCACAGGTTTGATCCGGGCACCTGTGAAGTCTCAATATATCCCATAAGTTTTAGTAAACATTTGTGAAGCTACTTTCCCCACACCCTTACAAAAATGTGTAATCTCCTTCAGTGATACCCCACACTAAGTATCTACCCAGAAATTGCAGAAAAGAATGAATACAGAATGAAAATTCTCTCTTAGAGTAAATGATACATTGAAAGCTTACTTTATTGAGGTGGGTTTTTTCAAAAGATGCTGACACAGAAAGATTTTATGTATATAGATAGTATTTCACATAAAATCTCTTAAGATTGTTATCCGTAAGTTCTAATGAAGTTCTATTTATAGTTTGAGAGTAAAACTATCCGTTGAAAGCAAGAACTAGCCGTTCACCTATTGCATTAAATGAGTCTGATAGAGGTTATGTGGATAACCTTCTCAGGTTATGAGAATAATGGGTGACTATTAGCTCTTAGTTTCAATGTTAGACTTTCATTACGCAGATAACGATCATTCCAGAATGACTATTCAGTTGTTTGAATAACGTCTCATGAAAACCTACTCAGTTGTTTGAATAACGTCTCACAAACTTGGATACTTTTAAGGATTATTAGAATAACCTCTTAGGATGTTATTCCTTGTTTGGATAACATTAAATCACCACAAACTAAATTTTTGAAAAACGTAGGTTATCAGGATAACCTGCCAAGGTTATGCGGATAACCAATTTAACAGAAGGAGGTTCAAGAATTCTATAACATACATTATATGAATAACCTCCCTAGGTTATGCGAATAATAGGCAGCACAGTTCATGTGAACTTTACTGTTAAGCACCTTATGTGAATAAGGTAAGTACCTTATTAGGAAATCTAGCTAGACAGAGGTAAGGACATGGTGCAGGCCTTAGTTATGTTGATAATCTCAAACATTTTCATGAAAATAAAGAGAGAACACTTAGAAACAACATTGAGATTAATATTTTGTCCCCATAACATCTAAGCGTTATGCGCATAAGATAAAATTTTTCATAAAAACCATTTTAAAAATATGAACCAAACACAATATTCATTTGTTAGCCAATATTTCTCAATTCTAACATATGCTAACGTCATATTTACTTAATCTAACTTATTTAAAATATATAGTAACAAGATTAAATAAATTTTCATATATATAAAATATATATTATTTTTAGAATAAATATAAGATATATATATATATTTGTTTTTAATTTAAGTATTAGATTTAAATCAATGTGATTTAATTTACATGGTATATTTAAATTAATGTTTTGAATTAATTCAATTCAAACTAACTTGGGAATAAAGCAACATTTAATTGGTGGCTGTCTAGGGCAACAAGCATGTAACGCCTTAAATTTTTAATTAGAAACTTATGAGTAATTTAATACAATTATTGAAAACCAAAATAAAATAGCTCAAATTTTACAAATAAGAGTTTGGTTCTACTTCAAAACAAAGCCGAAAACTTTGTAACCAAAAGGGACATATGCCTTTATATTGAAATTTTGCTAGCATAATAGTTATACCTTCAAGATCCACAAATAAACTTGTAAGAAAATTTTAAATATCAACCAATCTAGCAAACTTACACAATACTATAATCTAAATGAGGATTCACAATCCAAGACTTTAGTTCAATAAGCACAATTAAGACATTGGACCCTTCTAAATTCACCTTTATTAATTCGATTAAAAGATCAGAAAGGATCTTGTGCATAGACAAGTGAGGATTATATCCCCTTTGAACAATATGTAAATTTCAACCAATGCAATAAATAGATACAATACTATAATCCTAATAAGAGTCTACAATCCAAGACTTGACTTCAATAAGCACAACTAAGACTTTGAACCTTTCTAAATTCACCATTACTAATTCGCTTAAAAGACCGGAAAGGATCAAGTGCATAGTCAATTGAGGACTTTGTCCCCTCCTAATAATAATTTCCATAAACTATAATCTATGATAATCATCAAGTATAGTATCATATCATCCAAGCTAAATGGAAGATGACATATTATTATTTCTTTCGTCATTCACAAATACCAATGTAAAATGAATATTAAATAATGAGTGATAATTTAACACAAGATTTGATTTAGAATTTACATATTATTACAATATTTAGTACATGGCATATACTCTTTGGGTTACAACTGGCCCTTTTGAGAGGTGTGCAACTCCTAAGAAATGCTAATTGTAGGTCCCAAACTCACACCTTGACAACATAACTAACACACATTCACAAGGTCAACATGCCATTAAGTCAAAGTCTTTGTATAGTTAGCACCATTGTTATCAGAATTGAACCAAACCAACCGATTTGATTGATTTAATCAGCAATTAGTGCCATGTTTGGTTTGGACAAAAGGGAAAACTGATTGCTTAGTGAACCTATCACATCTTACATTCCTCTATCTTTTCCATGATCTTTATGCTTAACTTTGTCCCAAAATCTGGTCCTTAGAAAACTTGAACCCAACTTGAGCATAAAACTGTAATACTATCTCATGTTATTTTTGCTCTCTTGCGCAGAAATTTTAAGAAATTCATAACTAATTCCTCAAAAATCATTTTACAGTGGTTTAAGTCTCTAAAATCCTTTCCTTTCTAAATTTTATGGGAAAAGTAAGAAACTAGAATTTAATCATTTGAAACAGTACAATTTATTCTAAAAATTTTATTGTTTATACTTTGCTCCAGTAAACTATCCAGTTTCACAGCCTTGACTTTGATGTACCATTTCTCCTTGTATATAAAGCTAAAAATTTTAAATTTTGTATCATAAGAAAGCTATATCTATGCAGTTTCAAAGCATGTAAACTTCTCATGGTAATAGTATTGCTATTGAACTAGAGATTCATTCAAGGCATTAGTATACCAGATTGCTTCTAGATTTGCACGGTTTTACAAAAAACAATCATTTCCATCATTGTATAAATTCATTTTACATCCAATTAGTACCAAATGGAAGCTAACACATAAAGGTACATGAAAACTTAGCCCACTGAATTTTTGGGCAATGGTATGAATTTATACATCCTTATAAATTAAATAGAACAAAACACAAACTGTTTTTCATCATACACTTCTAATAAATTATATCTAAAATAGTTTCTCCTCCATCAATCCTCTATGCTCACATTCTTGCTCTTGGGAAAGCTTGTTCCTAGCATTTGGAACTTAGGGGGTGAGATTAGGCGTGCAATCACATTGTTACATAAACTTTGAAAACATTGAAAACATTTTCATGATCTTGATAAAACAGTCCAATAAAATCCATGTTACTTTTCAAAACATTAACATGAATTCATCATAACATAAATAGGACATCCAAATAGATATTTTAAAATAGTCAATCATTCATGAAAATATATATCATTCAACATGGAAATTAGGCCACAATATAAGAGTAGTATAAGTCATGACCTTAAAGTTTTAACCTTTATCCTTTATCTTTATTGCTTGCAATCTCCCATCCCTCTTAAAGCTTTTCCTCCCTTCTTTTCCCTCTTTCTTTTTCCTTCTTTCTTTCTTTCTCTCTTTGGCTTCCTTCCTTTCTATCTCACACCATTCTTCTCTCTCTCCCTCTCTCTTTCAATCCAAAATGGTGAGGAATGAATGCAGTGGAGGTGCCTTTTGTAGGCTCCCAAAACTTGGCCTCTTAGAAATCTAACTTGCCTCCTAAGTAGCTTCTTCTTCTTATCCAAGTTTCCTATGATATGATCTTCATGATATTACATTTATAATATCATCTTCATGACATCACATTTATGACATCATCCTAACTAATTATGAAATCATAATTGGCATAGTGAATTTCCATTTTTGCCTTTCTAATTTTGGCCAAGAGAGAGACTAGAGAGACACATTTTTCTTTCCCAAAACATCCTTTTAGGCATGATTTATTGGAATTAGAGAGAGAAATTTTCCTTCCAAATCAAAATGCTTTTACCTTATTGGTCCACATCCTTTTCCTCTGATTTCACATTCCTCATTTTCTTGCATTTTGGTATCTCAGTATTTTCCCATATTAATTTCAAAATTATCCTTTAATTTCCATAAAATTGCAAAAATAATTATATTCAAGGACCAAGCTTATACTTTATTCCAATCAAGGTCATAACATATTTCCTTATGTGGATCTTAGGAAAACTTAATTTTTGTTAAGGACCAATCTCTTCTTTGCCTTATATAGTCATATCCCTATGCATTTTATCGAATAATTCCATATTATTCTATGCATAAAAATTTGGAATGTTACAAATCTAGTCCTAAATCAGTGAGAATCGGTAAAACTGGTTCAATTGATTTGGGTGGTTCACACATATATATTTACTTTGAGAAAATGGAGACATAGAATTGAGGGAACCCAAATAAAGAAAATAAATAAAGCAAAGAATAAAAGGGTAGTGATGTAACCATATTTTACTATATTTTTACCTTATAAATTTGGTATTTTTATCATATTATTTTGGCTATTTTAAGGGTTAGAGCATTTTCATCTTATAGCCGGTTTTGAGTACTTTGTCGAAATATGTGTTAAATCCTTGGTTTTATACTTATTTTGTGCTAATTGATTATATTCCATGGATTTAGGGGCTAATTATTCCTAGTGGTACATTTTCCGCAAAATTTAGTTAATTAGGTGCTTGATTGAGCTTTATCAAGTGATTTAATTAGGTTTTTCTATGTGATTTTGGATGAGATTTCTCAAGAAATTTTTAATCTATCATCCATTTAATGTCATTAGATTTTTATTCATGCTGTGACCATCTTCATGTATTAATTCATCCATATTTGCATTTTCCAAAATTATCCCTAGTTAAAGTCCCACTTGAAATTAATTTTAATTTTCCTTAATGATTTAGGATTTAAGCACTTAACTATTGTCTTAAACACTTAATTAAACATAATCCTACTTAATTAGGTTGGCCAAAGTCATTAGGGATTTTAAATTAGAGTTGGTCAAAGTTTGGTAGCATTTTTATCATTTTTCCTAGGAACCATATTTTTTTAGGATTTCTTTTTTACCTTTCTCTTCCATCCATCTTGGATTCATTTTCTCTCATTTTTCCTCTTGAATTTCATGCTAAACATGTCTTGATCAATGATGTAATTAATTAATTTGCATGAATTATGGTTTTGGTTACATTTTATGTGAATGATATTTTTATGACTCAAGAGCTTTAATGTATCACATTTTTATGTGTAAGTCAAGATGCCATGGGAGGACATGCAAGAACTTGTTGATATTTTAAAAGGGCAAGGATAGAAGAATAGGAGGAAATTAATTAACCATTTTATTATTTTTGCATTTTTTTCTCAAATCATAGGTTTCACCTCTTGATAGATCAATGGCTAAGATTCATTCTAAACCCTTTACCCTTGCTTCCTTCTCTCTCCTAACACCCTAAACTCTCTTGGAGGTGTTACTTTTCAGCCACCATTCATTTTATGCATTTTTTGCTCCCTCTCTCATATTCTCTCATCTTTTATTGAGTTTTCTAAGAAAAATCATAATTTTTCTAAAAACTTCAAGGATTTTCTTACATTTGCTCACAAAACCCAGATTTTCTCACCTCCCAAACACCCTCCTTTCACTAATTTAATCCACTTTCCATAGATTATTCTTGCTCCTTTACAAGATTCCATGGAGAATTCATTGATTCAATTCTTGCAAGTGTCAAATTTCATGGGAACTTGAAGAGGAAGGTGGTGGCTTCAAGGAGGCCAAGAGGAAGCAATGAGGATTCAGGGAGTTGGCTAGTGTACAAGTGGATGCTCTCTTTCTACTATCACTTTTCTACTTCTACTTTTCTACCTAGAATATTAGGCTTGTATAAGTGCTAAAATCTAGGTTGAATTGTAGTTTAGAGTTTATATTCTTGTTAATTAATGGTTTGTAATGACTAAACTCTTGTAAGATTGGGAATTGTGTAATTGGATTAGATTTCTTATGTTAATGGCAAGACATATTTTCGGCCTAGCTTAATTTCCTCTTTAATCTTGACATAGTTACTTTAATTGCATGGTAAATGAGTTAGAGTAGCTATGTGTTAGTAAGGCTGACTTCCCAAGAGGGGGGCGAATTGGGAAGATTGAAAGTTTTCTGCACAAAGTGAAATGGGTGAAGATAACACAGTGTGATGAAAGCAATGTGCAAAGCAGAGCAATCTGAAAAGTAAAGATAGGAAGTAGAAGACTCAGTAATTTATCCTGGTTCGGTCTATCCACTTGACCTACATCCAGTCCTCAAGGCAACTCTTGAGATTTTTCCACTATACAGCAAGAATTCAACGGGCTTCTTGCTAATGCCACAGTACAAGAGTATGCTCTGTTTCTGGAGCTCTCTCAAACACTCTAAGCACTTTCACAATGTGCTTCCCAATCCCCTTGTGATTTCCCCTCACAAGTAAAACTATCTTCTAGATGAAGAGTAGAAGATTTACAATGATATAACTCTCTTGAATAGAGTAGATATGAATATTAAAGTACAGATATTGAAGTTGAGAGGGTAAAAGCTTTTGAGAAAAAGATTCAGCAGAAATTTGGTATATACAAGTTTGATTTGTTACCCACAACTTCAAATGTTGATGTATTTATAGATTTAGGTCTCAAATGTCCGTTAGAGACTTAATCTATCCGTTGGAAAAGTTATCCAGCGGTTACTCTGAAAAACTATCCGTTAACCAACCGCATTTAATGCTTCTGACATACTGAAATTCGAATTTCGGTTGGTCAACAGACGAATTTCGAAGGAACCGAAGGTTAAAGCTTTCAACGTTACAGCACGAAGTTCGTCTGTTCATGAAGTGAAATTCGAATTTTGAAACTTACAAAACATTTTCACAATATGACATACGAATTTTCAAGAAGAAAGTTTTTCGGTTAAGTGTGAACAGTATTTTCAATTTTCTACAGTGCCTTCAAAATTTAAATTTTGGAAGCCCAAAATTCATCTGTTCCCAGTACGTGAAAAGGAGGCACAGTAGTTCACTTTTTTCAAAATTCGAATGTTGAAGAGTGAAGTTCGTCTGTCAGAGAGCAGTTTTGAAACTTAAATCATTCTTGATCTCAGATGAACTTTAACATTGTTTCAGACGAATTTCTTCTATTTTCTCAAGTTTTGTTTTATCTGAAATTCGAATTTTGAAGATCCAAAGTTCGTCTGTTTCAAGAAAACTTCTTTCAGACTTGGATGAAAATTCGAATGTTGGGAAGTCAAAATTCATCTGTCAGAGAGCATTTATCAAACTCAATTTCTTTTGATTTCATATGCATTTTATCATAGTTTCAGACGAATTTCTTTGGTTTTCACAAACTTCATTTTACTTGAAATTCGAATTTTGAAAGTGTGAAGTTCGTCTGTTACCAAAGAGACTTCTTTCAGATTTGTATGAAAATTCAAATTTTGAAAAACCAAACTTTGTCTGACAGAGAGCTATCTCTTCAGACTTATTCAGTTTTAGTTCGAAATTCGAATTTTCCAAAGCAAAGTTTGAATTTCCAACTTGACAGTTAAGTTTAAACTTTCAAACTTCGTCTGTTTGTGGGTGTTTTTCAAATAAGTCAAGATTTAACACAAAATCAAGGTTTGAAAACATCTTTTCTTCTAATCAAAATCTTTTACTCAATCATAACTAAAACTAAGAATCCTACAAAAGAACTAACAACAAATTCTCAGAAATCTTCACTCAAAACAACTTTGATCTCCTTTGATATCTTCAATCCGAGCTCTTGAGTGTTAGTTTGGAATCATCAAAACTCTTGATTCAACACCATGTTGTGATTAATTGATGGATTGGGTGCTTGGTTTTGATTAATTATGGGCTGTTATGGTGTTGATTTGCCCATGGAATCATTTAACAATTCAATTGCATTCATTTGGTGAGAACTTGTGTTATGCCTACTAGGTGTATGATAAAATGCACAAGTTAGAGTTTTCTTATCCTATGTCATGTTATTGTTCATCTACATTTAGGGAGCGATTTGATCATTGGATTGGAACTAAACCTCACTAAATTTTGCATATTTATCTTGTAGAATCATTAGAGTCTTATGATTTGCATTATTTTCTAGCTAACTTGAATTTGCTGCACACATTTACATCTACTTAAAAATACACTTCTCACACTCTTTCATCCTTAGTTTTCTCATGCATTTTCTCTTAACTCTTAGACTTAGTTTTCAATAATTAACTCTTAGTTATATTTACATCTTCTCATTTACATTTGAGTCATAAAACCCCCTTTATAGCTTGTTAATTTTAGTTATGATATAGGGTAGTTCATATCATTTCATTTAGGCACTAATCATCCTAGCATTGTATTCTGCATTGCAGCATTGCTATGAAAAGAAAAGAGTGACATTCTATGCTACAACAGTGTTGAGTTGATGCTGCGATGTAGGTTACATATATATTCTTAAATATTCATTCATTCTTTCCCATATACATCCATTTACACTTATACATTTCCATTCTTCCATTTATATACCACTTCTCACATGTTCATATTATTTTGGCTAACATCCAGACATTCATTCTTGCATTTACATCTCATTTAGTTAATTTCAGTTTTGCTTAGCAATTGCATTTAGATTAGGTGCATTTCATTAGCATTTTAATATTACTCATTCGTAGTTGATCATATCCATTTGTTCCTCTTTTGTGAGATGACCTGGGTTGCATTATCACTGTCTATCATTGTTTGTACCTAGTATAAATAATTAATTGTATGACTGCCACGACATGGCTCATGAGGGACATGAAGAAGAGGAAGAAAAAACTAAGATAGGAAGAAGATGAAGATTTTACTAAAAAAGGAATAAAAGGAAAATGAAGATCTTACCTGATGATTGGAAAAAGAAGGATCTGACTAAAATGCAAACATAAGAAAAATAATAGAAAGTTGTAAGAAGGAAAAAAAGAAAAAGATGAAGAGATGAAGTTTAAGGAAAGAAGAGAGAGACAAAGAGACATTCTTCAAAGGACCTTCTAGTTTTTATCCATTGTACATGACATTGAGTTAATAGTAGTGGTACACAACCCAAAGTAGACTTATAAAAACTGTGCTTGTGGAGTCAGCTTACTCCTTCCAAAAATTTTGTTTTTTAAATTTGGAGCCTCATTTGAATTTTGAAAGCTTTACTTCTCTCTCATGGATGTCTTTTGATGGGAATTGTGAAGATCATAAATGCTATGGCCTTTGACAAAATGGACATGTAGCAAAATATTATCCAACAAAAAAAAAGAAAGTAAAACATGAAAATTAGCCTTATATCATAATATTATAATAACTATGAGTAATTACGAGCAAGTAGTATTTAAATAAATTTCAATACACAACACATATAATGAATGCAGTTATATCAACATATAATCACAATATATATTGATAATTTAATATTATTTAGCTTGAAATTTTAATTAATCCATAAAATTTTTTAAACTTATGTTATTAATGTGTTGTTGATATGTTTATTTCTAATTTATTCCATGTCATGCTCATTATTTTTAATATATAGCTTTATTTCATTTTATACTCATATTATGAACTTCAATTGTTTAAAATATCTAATATTAATCACTATTGAATTGACTCTAATTGAACCATTAAATCTTAAACCAGTGTTTTATCCAATTTAATATCTAATCCAGTTCTAACAACATTGGCTAGTGCACACTCGCGAGATACACATGCTATATGAATCCAACTAACATGTAATAGCTAGCATACACCCGTGAGGTACACATGCTACCACACATGTGAGACACCTCGGTAGCATACACACATGAGGTACACAATTTAAGGTGGTCCAACCACAACAACTAGTCACAAATCACAAAGGTTTCAACATCTATTCCAACACACTTATATATATATGTATGTCACACAAGAAACTAAAAGTAATAAAGCATAGTATTTGGGGTAAAGAACCCTGGTTACCTATGACCACAAGATATGTTGTCCAAGCCAAAAGATGAGCCACAAAAACTGTTGAATCAAGTGTTTTGATGATTCTAAACAACTTAAGCTTGGAAAGAAAATATCAAAGGAGTATGAGAGCAATCAAGTGAAGAAATCCAAGAAGAAATAGGTGAAGAATTAGTTGTTAAGATCTCTCACTTTGTACACAAGGTAAAAATCTTTAATTTCGCTCTCATTACGTTTAAATATGTGCTTTTCATGATATCTTATGTTAACATATGTTAAATTTAAAAAACATTGACTAACAGACAAAATTTGAGCTAATAAACTTTATAAACTTCGTTGAATATTTGAACTTTGCTAATTGAAATTTGAAGTTACAAAGATATTATCTCTGACAATCGAATTTCAAGTGTTGGAATTCGAATTTCAAGTCAAGCATAGTTAAGCAAATGTGTAACATTCATCTGAAGTCATGTCAAAGTTCGTTTGATATTAGAATGCGAAAAGAGTTTAAAAACAATCCTTTTGACAGACGAATTTTGAAAGTACAAAATTTGAATTTCAGAAAGAAGAACTTTTGTTCCATGTTAAGTCAAGCTTTGACAGATGAATTTTGGCATCCCAAAATTTGAATTTTGAGTGCACAATAGAAACATGAGATAACTATTTACACTCAATAGATGTACTTTGAATATGAAAATTTGTACGTCTTAACAAAAGATATATTTGACAAAATCAAAATTTGAATTTCACTCTTGAATAGATGAATTTTGGAAGTTCAACATTAAAGACTTTAGCTTATGGTCTCTACGAAATTTGTCTGTTAACACCCAAAATTCTAATTTTAGTGTGTCAGACATATTAAATGCGGTTGGTGAATAAATAGTTTTGTAGAGTAACTATTTGGCAACATCTCTAACAGCTAGATCTTGTGTCTAACATCTAGTTAAGACATAAATCTATAAATAAGACTTTATTTGAAGTTGTGGATAACAAATCTATGCTGTAAATATCGGAATATGAAAGTTTCAAAATGAAGGAAGGTGAAAACTTCAGAGACCTATAGAAGAGATTTACCCTCATTGTGAATAAGCTGAAGAGTCTATGTAAGAAGTACACACAGCCAGAGAATGTTAGAAAAATCCTTAGAGCTCTCCCTCTTGAATGGCAACTAAAAGTAACAGCCATAGAAGAAGTTAGAGGAAAATTAATGGCTTCTATCACAGCTCTGTTTGGCAGCTTAGAAGAATATGAAGGCATGAAGAAAGCTCTCAAAGATGCTAGAGAAGACAAGAAGAAAAAGGTTCTTGTGTTAAAAGCTGCAGAAGAAAGAGAAGAGGATTCTGATGATGAAGAAGAACTGGATGAAGAAGCTTTGGCTATGTTGGTTAGAAAATTTGGAAGATTCTACAGCAAAAAGTGAAACAAAAAGTTCTTCAAGAAAGGAGCAGCTGTAGATAATAAGAAGGATAGCAAAGATCCCATCACCTACTTTGAATGCAAAAAGCAAGGGCATATCAAATAGGAATGATCATAATTCTTTGAAAAAGCAGGAGAAAGAAAAGAAAGCTACTGACAAAGGCAAAAAGAAAAAGGCTTATATCTCATCAATCTGGGGGCAATAGCTTAGATAAAGAAGATGAAGATGAGGAAGAAATTGCCAACATATGTTTGATGGCATGTGCAGTTGAAGAAATTATAAATTCATCTGATAATGATCATGAAGATGAGGTAAATGATTTTGACCCCTCCTATTCTGAATTACTTGATGCATTTCATGATCTGTATGATGAATTCATTAAAATTGCAAAAGAACTAAAATTGGCTAAGAAGAAGATTAGAAAGTTAGAATCAGATTGCAAAGTGCCTGACAGTGCATCTCAACATAGAATTGAATCTGTCTATTATGCATCATGCATAAAACTAAAGAAAAATAATGAATGTCTTTTCAAAAGCCTAACTAAACTCACCAAAGGTAAAGACATGTTATTTACATTACTAGGAAGTTAGAGGATTGCATAAGGAAAAACTGGTCTTGGTTATGATCCCTGTGCAGTCAACGAAAAGAATAAGAAGAAAAATCAAAATTTATACATGAGACACTTTGTACATGTCGATGGGCATAAGAAGAAAAGTTACAATTTGAAAGCCAACTGAATCTTATGTCCAACCAAAATTCATGAAACAAAAATATTATCTGCATTACTTTCTTCCTACATCACAATCCAACAGTCCCTTTATCACCTGCCACTTCGGTAACAAGAAGGGACATATTTCTAGTTCATGTTGGTTAAAGAAAAATGAGCTTAGCAAGAAGGTAAAATGGGTTCCCAAAGGTATATTTGTATCTAGAGAGAATGCCACTCATAGAAAAGGACGCAAATAGATTTAGGTACTTAAGAAGAAAGACTAAACTTTGTTTTACAGATCTGTCTTAAGAGCAAGTAAGAGCAACAAATGGTATATGGACAGTGCATGCTCAAAACACATGACTGGTGATAGAGAGAAGTTCATCACCCTTAAGAGATAAGAAAGGAAGGAAAAGTGACTTTTAGAGATGAGCAATATGATAGAATAACTGGCATTGGCATTGTGGGCAAGAATCCTGAAACATCCATAGAATATGTGTTGTTTGTGGTCGGGCTAAACCGCAACTTGCTGAGTGTGAGTCAAACATGTGACAAAAGGAATTGAGTACTATTTGACTCAAAGTTCTGCCTGGTCATTCAAAAAAGTGATTGCAAAATTGTCCTCAAAGCTCAAAGGGATTGTAACTGCTATACCATTGATCTAGATAAACTTTCTTCTTTAGATTCTGTATGTTTAGTCTGGAAAGATAATAAAAGTTGGTCGTGGCATAGAAGACTAGCCCATGTTAACATGAACCAACTAACCAAATTAATTAAGAATGAATTAGTCACTGGCTTACTAAAAATTTCTTTGAAAAAGATAAAGAATGTGATGCATGCTTCAAGGGGAAAAAACTAAATTGTCCTTCAAAGACAAAAATGTAGTCACCATATCTAAACTACTACAATTGATGCACATGGACCTGATAGATCCATCTAGAGTAAAAAACATTGGTGAAAATTTGTATGTGCTTGTAATTGTAGATAAGACATTTGATGCATTTGATGCATTTATGACCTTAGCCAAGAAAGTGCAGAATGAGAAAGTTATTTCCATTGAGTCTATCAGGTCTGATCATGGAGGAGTGTTCGAAAATTCAAGCTTCTTAGAATACTATGAAGAACATAGGATTGATCACAACTTCACAACTCCAAGGATACCTCAACAAAATGGAGTGGTGAAAAGAAAAAATAGGATGCTAGGAGAAATGGTAAGAGCATTGCTGAATGAAAAAGAGCTTCCTTAATACTTCAAGGTTGATGCAGTGAACACAACAAGCTATATCATTAATAGAGCCTATATTAGACCAATTTTGGGGAAGACACCTTATGAGCTTTACAAAGAAAGGAAGCCACATCTTTCACACCTGCATGTGTTTGGATGCAAGAGCTTCATCCATAACAATGGAAAAGAAAATCTGGGTAAGTTTGATGCAAAATCAGACGAAGGTATATTCCTTGATTATTATAGTAGAAGTAAAGCATATAGAGTGTTCAACAAAAAGTTTAGAACCATAGAAGAATCTGTGCATATAGTTTTTATTGAAAATGAAATTGTTTCTAAACACGTCATAGATGAGGATGAACTAATCTCTACCTTAAGAACTTGAACCTTTATGAAGAAAATAAAATTAAACCTCCAAAAATATCAGAATCTGCTAATACAGAGGAAGATATTCAGGAGAAAAATGTTGAATATGAAAATAATGAAGACATTTCTCCAGAACTCCCTAGAGCTTAGAGATATCAAAGGAATCATCCAATTGATGAAGTGATTAGGAATGTTCAAGAAAATGTTAAAACTAGAAGACAACTTAGGGATAAAATAAACAATAGTGTATTTATTTCTCAAATTGAACCTAAGTATACTGAAGAAGACTTAACTAATGAATATTGGATACTAGCTATGCAAGAAAAACTTAATCAGTTTGAAAGAAGTCAAGTTTGGGATTTAGTGCCTAGGCCCAAGGACTACCCAATTATTGGAACTAAATGAGTATTTAGGAATAAACTTGATGAATCAGGAACAATAGTAAGAAATAAAGCCAGACTAATAGCTAAAGGATATAATCAGGAGGAAGGCATTGATTATGAGGAAACATTTGCTCCAGTTACAAGATTGGAAGCAATAAGAATTTGCTTAGCTTATGCCAGCATAAAAGATATAGTACTATATCAAATGGATATAAAAAGTGCTTTTTTGAATGGTTATATTATGGAGAAGTTTATGTTGATCAACCTCTAGGTTTTGAGGATTCAACTAAACTAAATCATGTATATAAACTGAAGAAAGCTCTATATGGCTTAAAACAAGCACCTAGAGCATGGTATAAGAGACTGAGCAACTTTTTCATTAAGAAGGGCTTTAGTAGAGGGAAAGTTGATACAACCTTGTTCACCAAGAAGGAAAATAAAGACTTGGTTATTATACAAATTTATGTTAATGATATTATATTCGATGCTACTAATGAGTCTTTATGCAAGAATTTTTCTAAGTTAATGCAGAGTGAATTTGAGATGTTAATGATGGGAGAGCTAAACTTCTTTCTTGGGCTACAAATCAAAAAATGTGATGATAGAATCTTCCTTAACTAATCAAAATATCTAAAGGAGCTGCTAAAAAAAGTTTGGAATGAAAAATGTCAAATCAATGGGAACTCCTATGGCCACTGCAACTAAGCTTGATATGGATGAAGGAGGAAAACCCTTTGATATAACTCAATATATGAGAATGATTGGTTCATTGCTATACTTAACTGCAAGTAGACTTGATATCATGTTTAGCGTCTGCATGTGTGCTAGGTTCCAATCATGTCCCAAGGAGTCCCATGCAACAACTGTGAAGAGAATTTTCAGATATCTAATGGGAACATCACAGATGGGACTTTGGTATTCAAAGGGAAATGGAGAAGAGCTCATAGGTTACACTGATACTAATTTTCCTAGATGCAAAACTGATAAGAAGAGCACAAGTAGAACTTGTCAATTTCTGGGAGGTTCTCTGGTGTCATGGTTCAGCAAAAAGCAGAATAGTATAGCTCTCTCCATAGTAGAAGCAGAATATGTAGCTGTGGTAGTTGTTATGCTCAAGTCCTTTTGATGAAGCAGTAACTTGAAGATCTTGAGATTGAGATGAAGGAAATTCCAATCAAATGTGATAATCAAAGTGCCATCAATATCACAAGGAATCCTACTATTCATTCAAGGACAAAGCATATTGAAGTAAGATATCACTTCATATGGGACCATGTTTTGAAAGGGGATGTCAAGTTAGAATTTATCCCTACTGAAGATCAACTTGCAGACATCTTGACAAAGCTACTTGCAGAAAATAGATACTACAAAATTAGAAGAGAATTGAGAATGGTAAATCCCAATGAATTGTAAGCAAGTTTCTAAACTAAATCTATTTAAGTTTCTAATGTTAATTTGATGAAATTAATACTAACTTAAGTATTGGAGTGTGTTTCACGACGTTTTACAGGTAATCCTCATAAGCTTAAATGATAGAAAATTCAAGATGATGGAGTTTATCAAACCTACTCAGTCAATAGTTGCTGAAGAGAACATGAAAATTCAATTTTTCAGGCCCTATCTATAAGATTAGTTACGTGAAATTCATATTTTGGATGTTATTAGATGAATTTTCATGCTTGATTATGATTTTGAATGAATTGACATGACTTAAAGTTTTAACTTAGGTGCTAAACAGACGCATTTCAGTACATAATATGCTACTACAGTACTCACAAGTTGCTCAAAATTTGTCTGTTGCTCTTAGGAAACTCGAATTTTGAAATGTTGACATGAATGCTAGCTGTATTCAAATCCTTAACATATAAATTTTGACTGCTTAAAATTCACATTTCAAAAATCTCTTCACAAAGCTGAAAAATTTGAATTTTTGAATCACAAAATTCATCTGTTGGACATTCTGTGTTTGTGTATCTCATGATGTATTCTCAAAATTTGAACTTTTAGGATGCAAAATTTGTCTGATGAAGCATGTATAATTGTTGAGTTTCTATAGATGAATTTCAAGGATGAAAATTTGTCTGTTTAAATTCTCATCCTTGTTTGCATCTTAATTGAACTCTCAAAATTTGAACTTTGATGGCTCAAAGTTCGTTTGTTGAGAAATTTTCTTTAAACTATGCCACTAACAAAGGAACTTAAAAGATGAAAGTTTATTTGTCAGACAGCTTCCTTTGCTTGGCAACAACCTCTCGAAATTAGAATTTTGGCTCTCAAAATTCATTGTTGAATGGTTACAAAAGCTAAACTAAAGGGTTTCACTCTAAACAGATGCAACCCTATTCTTCTCTCTCCTAAGTCTATCCATCTCCCTTCTTAATTTCTCATTAATTCCATCCATGAATATTTATTTCCCACCAATTAAACCTGAACCCAACATTATAAACCTCTTCCAAGCTTCATTCATCAACAATTTCTCTCAAAAATGGAAAGAGTTAAGATTCCTAATGTTGGAAAAGAGGAGTCAAAGCTCAAGCCATCTGTCAAGTCATAATATGCCTATAAGGAAGGTGAAACAAAGAAAAGAAAAGGCGAATCTAGCAAGGGAACACCATCCAAAAAGTAGAAAATAACTCCCAAGTCTAAATTGAAGAAACCTGTCCCTGTTACTGCTGCCTCTGCCTCGTCCAGCACTGAGTCTGAGGAACTTCAGTTAACCACTGAGCCTCTATGTAGCACTGCCTATATCCTAGAGGAGTACACCACAAAGTTTGTCAGTAAGAAGATAATCAATCCTCATTGTACCAACTTGGAAGATTTTCTAATTTCCAACAATTTTGATGCTGGACTATGGTTGGTGAGATGTAAAAATTAGTTGAAAATTAAAGAAAGATATGATGATAAAGTAATCAAAACATGGTATGCTACTCTGTCATATAATAGCAGGAACAGGAAATAGTAAGTTAAGCTCTGGTCTAAAACTCTATGACTCTCTAATGAGACAATCAACGAAATCTTGAAAATTCCTGAACAAGATGGCCTCAAGATTGACATCACCACCTCAATATACATAGATGAGGATGAAGAAGCAGATAAGGAAGGTAGTCCATTCTTGAACTACAAAGAAAGCACAGTCTTGGACACCTTGTTTAGAAGGAGAGAAAATAGGCCTTCCCTGAAAGTAATAAAGCCCTCTGATTTGAGCATTCAAGCTAGAGTCTTACACTACATTATGTCTAGGATCATCTTTAGTAATGGAGGAAGCTTTAATTTGATCACAAGAGCTGAAGTACATGTGGTGATCGCTTTGATGTGAGGAAAGTTGCTAAATCTGGGCTATGTCATCTTCCAACGTATGCTCAAGGCAAGGTATCAGAGGAAGGATTCCACTTTGCCCTATGCCTCCATCATCACCAAGATGCTTCAATATGCAAAGATCAAGCACTTGGAAAAGGGCAAAGGCAACCCTACTGAGGTATTCAAGGAGGAAGAGCTGCAGCAAATGGGAATTGAAAGGAAAGATGAGAGGTGGATTGGCAAAGGTGCAGGGAAGTTAGAGGACCTATTCTTTGAGGAAGGTCAACAATAAGAAGGAACCTCTAAGATTATACCACACACTTACCCTTCACTACAGCCATCCCAGCATGTTTCTCCTCCATCACAACCATCCTAACCTACTTTATCTCCTGCATAGCCCATTCAGCCACCTCAACCCTCCACTGTACTCACATGGGCCAAAGCCACCATAATCATTGAGCTATATGATAGTCTATTTACCCTCATGCTAAGTATCAGAGATGAGCAAAATACCAAGTTTGCTCACCTGCAAGACCAAATCACCCAATTGGCCAAAAACATGAAAGTGATTGTTGAGGTCTATGAGGACATCAGAAGTGCTATTCTTTCTACCTTAGCTCTTCTACATCAGCTTGAACCCTCTGAGCCTACAAAATCTGCCACTCCTAAATCTCGTGAGCCTGCTGCTAAAAATGTTGCTGCTGAGGTTGTTGGCACTATGGCTACTCCATAGGTCTCCAGCAATGAAACAAGCCCAGGACTATCACTGGACTATGCCATGGGGGGATATATTCCTTAGGAAGAAGGCTCTCACGAGCCCATGATAGAGGATGTTGCTCAAGACTCACTTCTGTCATCACAAGAATTTGAGCACATGGAGAAATTAGTTGCAGCCATCACTTCTCCACCAATCATCCAAGCTGCACTAAATGAGGAGAGTAGCCTTGTGCCTTATATAGATGTTGCTGCCATTAATCATGATGCAATCATGCAAGCTCAAAAGAAAAGGCTTTATGAAATGTTTTCTCTTGCACTTCAGCCTCTATCTCCCCAATATGGTCAAATAGTGGAGCAAAGGGCAAGACTCGCAAATCTGTAGAAGGAAATTCAGGAACTATTCTCGGATGCAAAAGAAGAGCTTCCTAATATTCCTTCATTTATGCCATTTGTTCTTGTGCCTCTTGAAGCAATTCCCATGTCACAGATTCCTCCTCCTGTTATACATATACCAGCACCTAATGAGGCCAAAATGGGGGAGAAGAATGTTGAGTAAGCTGGGAAGTTTGGGGAATTTAAAGCTGGACAATCAGGCAAAGACAAAATAAAGATCAAGCTCAAAAGAAGAAATGACTGCTCGATCCTTAGGGCTTAGATCTTAGGGCTATTTATTTTTGTTTGTAGTATTGAAATGTTAATCTTGTTTTCATAATGCTAATCTTGCAGTATCATGTACTTGTTGAATCACTGTACTAAACTTCGAATGAATTAATACAATGTGATTCTATATTTTCTTCTTCTCTCCTATGTGTGTTGTACTTATCTTTAAAATTTTAATGCATATGTTGAGGGAGAGCTCTTAGAAGTAAACCCAAGTACTAATCTAGTTTGCAAGTTATTTTGTCATCATTAAAAAGAGGGAAAATGTTGAATTAAGTGTTTTGATAATTCTAAACAACATGAGCTTAGAAGGAAAATATCAAAGGAGTATGAGAGTAATCAAGTAAAAAAGTCCAAAAAGAATTAGGTAAAGAATTAGTTGTTAGGATCTCTCACTTTGTACACTGGGTAAAAGGCTTTGATTTCACTCTCACTGAGTTTGAATATGTGTTTTTCATGATATCCTATGTTAACATATGTTAAATTTGGAAAACACTAACTAACAAATGAATTTTGAGCTGATAAACTTTATACATTTCTTTGAAAATTTTAACTTTGCTTACTGAAATTTGAAATTACAAAGATATTGCCTCTGACAGATAAATTTCAAGTGTTGAAATACGAATTTCAAGTCAAACATAATTAAGCAAATGTGTAACATTCGTCTGAAGTCATGTTAAAGTTCATCTGATATTAGAGTACAAAAAGAGTTAAAAAATAATCCCTCTGATAGACAAATTTTGAATTTCAAAATTCAAAATTTGAAGTTTAGACTTGTAAGTCTAGTTAAAGATCTATCTGACAGACAAATTTTGAAAGTGCAAAATTCAAATTTCGAAAAGAAGAACTTTTGTTCCATGTTAAGTTAGTGCCTGTTTGATTCGTTTTTCCGAAACAGTTTTCTGTTTTCGGAAACAGAAAAACAAAAAAACTAGTTTGGTAAACTTTTTTTTTTATAAACTGTTCTGGAAAATAGAAAAACAAAAAAACAAAAAAGTCAGAACAACTTTAAGGTGTTTTACAGTTTTTGTTCTGGAAAACACAGGAAAATGTGAAAAACATCCACCTCACTAATGGTAAAGTTATAAATTTTGAATAACTCATCTATCACTCATTAGTTATGATTTTGAGAATAACTATTCAAACAGATTTTTTTGTTTTCTTATTTTCAAAACTTATTCTCGAAAACAGTTTTGCAAAACTGTTTTGAGAACAAGAAAACAGAAAACACTGTCAAACAGGCCCTTAAGCTCTGACAAACGAATTGTGGCATCCTAAAATTCAAATTTTGAGTGCAGAATAGAAACATGAGACAACTGTTCACACTCAATAAATGCACTTTGAATATGAATTCGTATGTCTTAACAAGGATATATTTGACAAAATCAAAACTCGAATTTCACTTTTGAACAGGAGAATTTTGGAAGTTCAATGTTAAAGACTTTAGCTTATGGTCTCTGTAAAATTCATCTGTTGGCGCCCAAAATTTGAATTTCCGTGTGTCAGAAGCATTAAATGTGGTTGGTGAACGGATAGTCTTGCAAAGTAACCATTGAATAACAGCTCTAATGGCTAGATCTTGTGTCTAATATCTAGTTAAGACATAAATCTATAAATAGAATTTTATTTGAAGTTGTGGGTAACAAATATGTGCTGTAAACACCGAAATTCTGCTGAAATCTTTAGTCAAAGCCTTTTACTCTCTCTCACACTTTATTTATTGTACTTCAACTATCTTATTTACTCTTTATCAGAGAGTTTTCATTCTGAACTAAATCTTTTCTTTATCTGGAAGAAGGATTTTCTTGTGAGGGATTTTTACAAGGGATTTGGGAAATACTTTATTAGAGTACAGAGTGTAAATTTAAAAGTTCTTATAACAGAGTATAAGGTTGTACTGTGGCATTGTAAGGAGCCCACTAAATTCTTGCAAGATAGTGAAAAATCTCAAGTGGTGGCTTGAGGATTGGACGTAGGTTAAGTGGAGTAGACTATACCAAGATAGATTTCTGTGTCCTCTCCTCTTTTACCTTACAACTGTCCTTTTTATTCTGTACTTTATTTTCTATAATTTTTACTATCATTGCTTTATCATAATTTTGCACAAAAATTTTAAACTTCCCAATTCACCCCCTCTTAGGAAAGCCAGCAAACCTAACAAAAACCCCACTCACAACCCTCACACTACAATATCATGTTAC
The DNA here is from genome assembly GCA_026686845.1 of Adenanthera pavonina. NCBI lineage: Eukaryota > Viridiplantae > Streptophyta > Magnoliopsida > Fabales > Fabaceae > Adenanthera > Adenanthera pavonina. Next base: position 40,279,425 of record JAIVEN010000001.1, on the reverse strand, counting down.
AAGTTAATCCCAAAATTATCTTTATATATACACTACTTAACTCCGTTGATCAATTTAAGGTGGTAGATCACTTACCAATGATAGAATTAAGTTTCAAATACTCTTAAGAGGTCCTTAACTGATTCCTAAGGTCACAAAGCTTTAACTTGTCCAAGATAATAGCCCATGCACAAACCAATGGGTTAAAGTTTCAAACTAGAAATGATAATTGAAAATAGCTTCAAATCACACTAAACTTGATCAAAACATTCTTTCATGTCATATGAAGCTTTTAAAATCATTTTTCTAGCTAAATCACTTGAGATTCAAAAAGCCTCATTTTTAGGTATCCCATAAGCTCAGAAAATTTCAAGTTAGAAAATGTAACTTAAATAAACTCTAATCTGCTTAAAATTTGATAAATGCACTATTGAGCACCCAAAGAAGCTAGTGATAAAAATTTCACAGCCAAAATTTTAGAGTGTTTGAGTTTTATTTTTTGTTTCCAAAATGACCCATTTAGGTTTCAAACTCAAATCCAAGGTTCCAACCTCTAACTTGTAAATCAAGCAATACAATGGTACCCATAGAAAAAGCAAGCATCAAAGCACCTTTGCTAAGCTTCTCTAACAATCCCTAAGCTAGATCAATTTAGGAAACAAAATTTAAGCATCTTCCTCTACCACAAACAGTGACGCTTCATGTAAGCGATAAAGACGGGGTAGAAGAGAAGTTTAACTTGGGATTTTTGGTTAATTATCCACCAAGGGCTCAAGCCCTATAACCACATTTCTTCCTCTCATTCCTCCTTCACAAATTGTTCCTTCCTCCTTCGAATAAAAAGAAATGCCTCAATTCCTTTTTCTTTTTGAAAATGGGACAGATTTCGCACCTTCTCTCCTTTCATTAAGAGAAAGGCATGGACCCCCTTTCTTTTTTATTTTGTTTTTATTTCTTCTTTCTTTCTTTCTGCCCTTTCTTTGAAACCTGTTAAAGATTATGCCCTAGGCTAATAGTTTAGATACTGTAACATACCCATTTTTCATGTATGTATATTATGATCAGTTGATATTATGAATGACATTAAATTATTTTGGATTAATTTATGATGATTGGGTAAGCCTACATATTTAATTAAATAGATTTAAGGGCCAAAATATTGTAAAAATATTAAATAAGGGCTTAAAAGGGTAAAATGATCATTTCGCCAAAAGGTAAGGGCAAAATGGTCATTTTACAATAAAAGAGATAGAAAATAATATTATAATACTTTGCATGGGCTAAAAGTATAAGTGATACTAGATATATGTGTTTGGATAGAAAAAGCACAAGTCTGGTAAAAGCGAGTCCCACATGAATAGTAAAGGCTGACCAAGTAAGATGAATAATAAAAAGTAAGCAAGACAGGTAGACTTCATAAGAAAAAGTAAAAGAGAAAAGCTATTAGGCCACACAAATAAAATAAACAGATAAAGATATTTGATACAAAGGAAAAAGTCAAAGAAAAGTATATAAACCAGAGCCAAATGGCTCTGATAAAGTGATGGAAAGTATATGCTCACTTTTTGACTTCTTTCACCAAAATTCACTGGCGCAAAATGCCCCTCATCACTCTCTCTCATGGTCCAAAATATCTAAGGGTAAATGGGTAAAAAGGAATAAACAATTGGAGGATAATAATATGTCATTGGATCAAGAACCAATCTAAGGGCTAATATCCACCCAATTTTCCTATAAATACCCCTCCACTCTCTTTTTGTTAGGTTTAATGTAATATAAGTTTTAATGATGACAAATATAGAGCAATAAGAAACAAAAGTATCATATGTGTAATATATATAATGTTTCTTATAGAAGTAAAATGTTTATTAGCATGTATTTAATTACGGTTATAATGTATATATCATGCTATGTACTAATATATCCATTATGCTCTTATATTGTAAAATACAAGATGGATATATAAATTGGACTAACTACTTAGCTTGTAAGTATAATACATTAAATGTAAGATTATCCAAGAAGGAAGAGTGAGCATTGGAATAAAGAAAAGAAAATCAACATCATGACTTATTCAAAGAAGAAGAAGGAAAAAGATGCTCCAAGATGTGAAGAATTCAAGTGTCAAAGAATTGAAGATCTAAGGGAAGCATGCTAAGAAGGAAATGACCAAGTGGAAATGGAACTCATCATTTAAAAACCTAGTCACTAGGTATATTTTGTTTTCACTTAGGTCCTGAGGTGGGATTACTCTTTGAAATTTTACTTAATCTTATTATCATATGTTTTAAATGAGTTAGATTAAGTAAATCTAATGTTAGCATATGTTAGAATTAAGAAATAATGGCTAACAAATGAATTTCATGTTTGGCTCATGTTTTTAAAATGGTTTTCATGAAAAGTTTTACCTTATGTATATAACTTATAAAGGTTATGAGGATAAAGTCTCAATCTCAAAGCTTTTCTAAGTGTTTTCTCTTCGATTTCATGAAAAGGTTTGAGGTTATCTGCATAACGTAAGTGTCCACCATATCCTCAGCTCTGTCCAGCAAGTTATCCTGATAAGGTGGCTACCTTATTCGCATAAAGGAGTGAACAGTAAAGGCCAAGTGTACTGTGCAACCCATTATTCACATAACTTAGGGAGGTTATTCACATAATATATGTTGCAGAACTCTTGGACCTCCTTCTGTTAAATTCGTTATTAGTATAACCTTGGGAGGTTATCTTGATAACCTATGTTTTTCAGAAACTTAGTATGTGCTGATAACCTATGTTAAATTTGTTATCAGTATAACCTTGGGAGGTTATCCTGATATCCTATGTTTTTCAGAAACTTAGTTTGTGCTGATTGTTTTTCATAAACTTAGTTTGTGTTGATTAAACATTATCGAAATGAGGAATAACATCCGAAGAGGTTATTCTAATAATCCTCAAAGGTATCCAAGTTTGTGAGACATTATTCAAACAACTAAGTAGGTTTTCATGAAAATATTTTTGAGCTAAAACTTAGTCATTCTAAAATGAATGTTATCCACATAACTTAGCTACGTTATCCGCATAACAAAAGTCTAACATTGAAACTAAGAGCCAACGGTCACTCGTTATTCGCATAACCTAAGGAGATTATCTGCATAACCTCTATTAGACACATTTAATGTGATAGTTGAATGGCTCTTTTTGCAAAGTAACGGTTAGAACTTGTCTCTAACTAATAGATCTTATGTCTAACGTGTAGTTACACTACAAATCTATAAATAGAATATCATTTAAACTTATGAAAAATAATCTTAAGAGAGTTTATGTGAAATTGCTGTTCATATACATAAAATCTCTCTGTATCAGCATTCTCTAAAAAATCCACCTCAATAAAGTGAGCTTTCAATGTATCATTTACTCTAAGAGAGAGTTTTCATTCTGTATTCATTCTTTTCTATAATTTCTAAGTAGATTCATGGGGATAACACTAAGGGAATTACATATCTTTGTAAGGGTGTGGGGAGAATGGCTTTACAAGTGCCTATTGAAACTTGTGGGATGTACTGAGATTTCATAGGTGCCCAGATTAAATATATGAGATATAGTGGAAAATCTCAAGTGGTGACTTGGGGATTGGACGTAGGCCAAGTGGTTGGGCTGAACCAGTATAAATTGTTGTGTATTGCTCTTTATCTTCTCTATTCAATTGCTACACTTAACTCTTTTTGTTTATCCCTATTTTGCTGCATATCTGGTGAATTTGGATTGTAATCCAAAAAGGGCGAAAATCCTACATCACCAAATTGACCCCCCCTCTTGGGTGACTAGCCAACCTAACACTTTTCTCATTTTGTAAGAAGCTTCGAAGGCTTTAAAGAGAGAGAGGGAGGAAGGCGTGCTAGTAAGAGAGAGTGAGTGGCCGAGAGCGAGGAGAGAAGGAAGAAGCGGAAGAGGGAAAGAAGGAGAAGGAAGAGAGGAAGGAAAGGGAGGTTAGAGGAGGTCTCCAAAAGGTAAGTTTCTTCTCTTAATCTCTTCTAGTATCTTTCTTCTTTCATTTAGCTTAAGGTTTAATGGTGTTATAGGTTTCAATCAAGCTAACAAAGTGATCTAAAGTTAACTGAAGGCAATGTTAAAAGTAAAGTTAGAAAAACTCTAAGGTAGTTTCTTACCCTTACTTAATGTTATTGCTTATGAATGTTATACATGTTATTATGATTTGTAAGCATGTTGCTGTTATCAATGTTTTTCTATAATTAATGGCTATTTTATGTTAAGAGGTCAGCCTCGGGATCCTATTTACTAAGCCATTATGCTGCAGAATTTTTGTTAGACATCAATGTTTTTAACGTTTTAGTAACAGTATGTTATATTTTATATACTTTCAAATGTTTTGTGATAATATGATGGCATATGCAAATTGACTCCTGAGATTCTCAAATCTCATCCCATAGCTCCCCAATTATAGGGCCAAGTCATAGTAGGGACAAGCATGTGGACCATGAAAAATGATGATGGTAGAACCTTGCTGGAAAACTACTTTGTACTGTTTGCTTCAAGCTGTTGTATAAAACCAAATACATATAAAAAATTCTAACATCTGTATGTATGGATAGAGCTATGTCTCAGGAACGACATGCCCCAGTTTGGTTGTAATTGGAGCTATATAATGAAAAATACAAGTATTCCCAAAATTGTTACAGTTTAAGTTAAATCTGACCCCTGACAATTTATGTTAATGCTCTAACCAGTAGAGGTAGAATAAATGTACAAGATAAAATGGTTAGAAAGTAAACATGTAAAGTGTCCTAATGAAAGTATGCATGAAATGGTTCTATATGTTATGAGAAAATAATTTTTAAAGTTGAGGCTCAGAGACATAAATAGGGACGCGAACATGAATAGTAAAGTTCACACAATGAAGTGCATGAATCGGTGTGTCTATTTTCTAGTTTCTTATTTTTCTCTTAAATTTCAAGATGTGCACTTTTTAGAGACTTGGATCACTAAGAAAGGATTTTTCTATATTTAATTATGATTTTGAAAGTTCACTATGCAATGAGTTGTAAAACTAGCAAGAACAGTTTTATGTAGTTTTAAAGTTTTAATTGGTTCAATTTTTCAAGGACTATTTTCATGCTTCAAAACCTAGTTTTCAAGGGAAATGCTTTAATATGTAATATGTAACATTTTTTATATCAAAGCATAGATTTGGGTAAATCTTTGCAATTGGAAAGCTATTTTTACTCTTTAAGTAACAATTTCCTCTTTGGATATGAAGTATGTTAAGTAACCTACATTATTCCTTATAAGAGTATAGTCTGAGAATGTTGTAGTAACATGAGAGATTAGTCTAAAGAGTAACTTGAGGTGGTTGCTGGATTAGATGAGGGGTCATTTTATAAATTTATTTTCCCTTAGGTTATTAAATCTTCAAAGTTGGATTGTAGTAGATTCTAATAGTAAAGTGGTATTGCAATACATCCCAAGGATCGTAGAAGATCCTACTAGTACTTAGAGATTGCGGTAAATCTTATGGTTGTAGTAGACCAAATGTGAGGTCATACTAAGTCCTAGAATTATGATGGTACTATGAGAGATGATGGCCTAAGATAAATTTAAGGTGAATTTCTTTTTAAATATAAGACCCTCATTAATTTGGCAACCAATATAAAAGTTTACTTGAAGACTTTTTTCACATGCCCAGCCACTAATTAGAAGAGCTTAATTGTGGCATAAAAGAAATAAGAGGACAATGTTAAAGGCAAGTAAAAGCCCATGTAGATAAAAAGTAATAATGAATATGAAAGTCAAGTATCCCACATATGAAGAAAAGTTAGATCAATGATAGAATTTCTCAATGATGGATGTAGTGGCCAATAAATAGTAAGAGGTAATTAGAAAAGAAAGAAGTAAATGTGAGGAGGTTAAATAGGAAAACTCATACATGACACAAAGGAAATAAAGTCAAACAAATACTTAATACTTTAAGGAAGTAACTTCTTATGTAAGAAGTAAGAGCATTATCACATCCCATGATAGTGGTGACAAGTTAATGCATAAAGTAAGTTAGATGGAGAATAACCCTTGAATATATTCAATTTAGGTTAAGAATTCCAGATATGTCAATAGGCACGAAGGGAAGGATTACGAGCCTAAGGAATTTAAGAACTATGGTAGGTAGTTACAGAATTGTGAAACCTTAAAATAGTTTACTGTTAGGCTCAATATGAAATCTAGTTATAAAAAGAAAGTTCTTGGCCAGAAGATCTCACAAGAAAGTATAAAAGACATCCTTCAAATGATAGATGCAGCCGAGGCAAGGCTAAAGGAAGGTGACTCTTGGATCATGAAACCCAATTAAGTAAGAACATATGATAATGACAGGCCAAGATCAGTATAAAGGTTGGATTCTAACTGGGCTAGCAAATACTAAGAAGAGTTGAGGAAGTTCCCTCATATTATCAAACCATTAAGTAACTTTAGTAGAGTAGTTAAGGAAGTATATGGGAGACAAAAGTAGTTGAAACAGTTACAGAATTAGCAACCTCCACCTTAAAAGTTGTTAAACTTCCAACCTACAGAAGGTAAAGACTTCCAAGGTTCATGATGTTGAAAGTAAAGTATAGGGTTTGGGTATGTGCTTATTCACAAAGACATAGCAGTAATAAGGACCTTTAAGGTACTAGAGGTTGAAAAAAAATGTTCTCGCTTAGGATCAATAAACAATGCTAAAGATATCTTAAAAAAAAAGGTAGTACAAGTAAAGAAGATGTAAAGAAATGATAATAACCACTGCTATTAAAGTAGATGTGATGGTTTAAATCCTACAAGTCATAGAGAACTGCAAAGTACCACTAGAAATGGCCAATGTGAAAGCTAAGTATAAGGAGCAAGGAATATATAGGGCCAATTAAATGATGAAAGGAGAAAGAAGAAAGTTAATAAAGTATCATAGAGATGAATCTTTGATGAAGTATAATTATCCATGTACAGTATGAATAAAGTGTAAGAGAAAGTATAAGTTGAAGTCTAAATATAAAGAGCACATATAAAGTTTGGAAAGTATGTTTTATGACATGAAACTAAGCTTACAGAATAGTAAGAACCCCATAGAGTAAAAACAGTAATGGGAAATATCATCTTAGGATATTATGCCCAAAAATCTAAAGTAAGATCAAAATGGGGATCGGATGTCCCAAACTAAGAATAGTAAGTTATCCAAAGATCACAATGATGAATTATGACTTAAAAGGAAGTCTAGGTCAAGTATTGGTATTAGTTCTCTAGAACTCTTAAGCATTTATCAGTTAAGTCAAGATATTTAATTAAATAGGTTGAAGGCCAAAAATATTATAAAAATATAAAAAAGAGGCTTAAAAGGGCAAAATAGTCATTTTGGCACAAGGTAAGGGAAAAATAGTCATTTTACAAAAGAAGAGAGAACATAATATTATAATACTTCAGTGTAAGCTAAAAGTATAAGTGATACTGGATATATGAGTCTGGAGAGGAAAAAGTACAAGTTCGGTAAAAGTAGGTATCACATGAATAGTAATTGTGGGAAGAAGATGAATAGTAAAAAGTGAGATAGGTAGACCCTACAGTAAAAATTATAAACTAGGTAAGAGTTAAAGAGAAGTATACTTTTACCATAGTAAAATGAGACTAGTAAATGTTACTTATTAAGTACAATAAAAGCCCGGTAAAAAGGTAAGTGCTTAAGAAATTACTGGACCAGGTAAAAGTAAAAGTAAATCATAATAGTAAAAATTTTTACCCCTCTTTCTCTGATAAATGAAATTTACCATGGTAAATGTGAAAATTTACCAACAACCAAGGCTTACATAAGAAGCTTCTATTGTCTTGGCCACTAAGTTTCAATTCTAGCCCTTGGATCAAGTTGTAATCTAATGGCTCACATCGTCCCGTTCTCTCTATAAATACCAAGTCTCCCTTTCCTATTTGCTCACACCAAGCCAAGGCAAGAAGAGAGAAAGAAGAGAGGGAGAGTGCATGAGAAAGAAGGAAAGGAAGAAAGAGAAGCTGTGTGAGGAAGAGGAAAAGGAAGAAAGGAAGAGAAAGAGGAAAGGGAAGAAGGCAAGGTGAAGGCTCCAAGAGGTATGAGTTCTCCTCCCATCACTTCTAGTGTTCTTCCTCATTCATTTAGTTCCATTTTGATTAGAGTTTAGCATTTCTTCCCTCTCCCATGGTCCCATAATGCCTCAGCCAAATGTAGGATTTGGAGGCAAAATATTGTGTTCCATTTAGACAATGTTGTAATGAGTTTGCAAAGTTGCATAAAGCCTAGAATACATGAAAAGTATGAAGAAAGGTTGAAGTTTCCAACTTGGTATTCCTTAAGGGGAGGTCTCAGCCAAACAAGGATCATGGCCTTAGGGTTGGAATCTCATGAAATTGATGTTTCCAATGAATTCCTAGCATACAAAATAGCCAAGAAAGATTAAAGTATTCAGGAAAGGAGTTTGCATAATGTCAAAGTTTAGGCCCACTTATGTATACATAGTTTATGTGATGTTATCGAAGTTGCTAAGTACGGTTTAATGATGCCCATAGGTTCTAAACAAGTTAAGGAACTAACCCAACCCAAAAGGGAAGGAAAGTTAAAAGGTTAAAACTCCAAGGTAGTCTCTTGCCTTTACTTAATGTTATTGTTTATGAATGTTCAATATATTATTATGATTTATAAATGATGTCATATTGCTATTATGAATGTTTTTGCATGACTGCGGCTATTTTATGTTAATAGCTAAGCCCCGGAATGCCTATTTAGTAAGCCATTATACTATTGAATTTTTGTTAGACAACATGAATGTTTTTAATATTTTAATGAAATTATATTATATTTATATACTTTCAATGTTTTGTGATAATATGATGGCATGTGTAAGTTGACTACTAAGATTGCCCAATCTCACCCCATGTTTCCCAATAATGGGGTGAGGTAATACCAAAGGAAAGAATTTATCAAGAAGGATGAAGGAAGAAGATTGAAGTATTGAAACTAAATTTCTTTGTTTTTGATTGTCTGCTTTGATACATAGTATAAATTTGAATATGTGTAGAAAAATACAGTGGTTTATATGCATGAGTAGATCCATGTCTTAGGATCAAAATGGCACTAGTTGGACTATGTTTGGATTTATATAATTGTAGTTATTCATGTTTTACTAAGATTGCTCTAGTAGATATTATTTCTGACCTCTAATGATATATGTTGATGCTCTAGTCAGTAGAGTTAGAACAAATGTATAAGAAAAATATGGTTAGAAAGTAGGCATAAAGCTTTCCAAAGATGCTAAGTATGCACCATATGTCTTTATATTTTATGAGAAATGAATTCTTAAATTTAAGGTTCAGTTTTTAGATAGAAACAAGGATGTGAAAATGAATAGTAATGTTTACACAATAAACTATACTAATCTGTGTGTTCATTTTCCATTTTATTATTTTTTCCTTAAAATTCAAGATGTGCTCAATTTTTAAAAACTTGGACCACTGAGAAATAATTTTTCTACATTTAGTTATATTTTTGAAAATCCACTACACAATGGGCTGTAAACCAGTGAAGACAATTCTATTCAATTTTAAAGTTTTAATTGGTTCAAGTTTTTCTATGAATGTTTCCATACATCAAATAAGCATTTTTCATTGATTAATCCCACCTTAAGACTTAAGTGAAAACAAAATATACCTAGTAACTAGGTTTTCAAATGTTGAGTTCCACTTCCATTTGATCATTTCCTTCTTGGCATGCTCCCTTCTGATCTTCCATTTTTGGAGCATCATTTCTCTTCTTCTTTCTTGAGTGAGTCTTGATGTTGATTTCCATTTCTTTATTCTAATGCTCACTTTTTCCACTTAGACCATCCTACATTAAATATGTTTCACTTACAAACCAAGTAGTTAGTCCAATTTATATATCCAAAATATATTATTCATTATAAAAGCACAATGGATATATTTGCACATAGCATGATATATACATTATAGCCATAATTAAATTCATACTAATGCATATTTTACTTCTTTAAGGAACATTATATATGTTAGATATATATGACACATTTGTTCTTTGTTACTCTATATTTGTCATCATCAAAACTTATATTTAACCTAACACCACTAAGTCCTGCATTGGTAGCAACTCCATTGTGAGGAGATCCTCCTCCACTTAGGGGCAATGTTACTAAGTCCTCTGGGTGACTAGTGGCTGGCCCATTCCCAAGGCTCTAGGAGCCAGGCCCTTAGAGGCTCTCGAAGATACAAGATAGATCTCCAACTACTGAAACTTGGTGCCCTGCGGTGGTTAAGAGAGTGCCTTCCCTAACTGCCATTTTTGTTTAGCAAAAAAAAAATGAGTACCTCCACATAACTACATCTAACCATTGAATTGTTTGTTCCAAATGGGTGCAAACATTGACATCCATTCACTTGGGCCACTTTCTTCATATGTTTCTTTGATGAACTATTGGATCTTGTACAAAGAAACCCAAAAAAGAATCATTGGATGTGATATCATTGATCATACAAGAGAAGGCTCAAGGGATAATTCCATACAAGAACCTCGAGAAAAACATATTTTCCTAGAGGTCTCACAAATATCACTAATTATTTGGAGGTCCGAGATACTTGCCAATAAGAGAAAAAAAGGGAAAGGAGAAAACTATCATTCCCTTCCTTTTCCTCCATCCCTCCCCTTCCCTTCCTTTCTCCCTCCTCCCTCTAGAAAGACTCCTTGACCTAGATATCATACAACAAAACGGACATGACACATACTGTAAAATGTGTTGTATCTGGTTACTAATCTTCATAAGTTTTGGATAGTAATAATGTCTTGTAAAATGCCACTTATGACTTGTGAGCCAAAAGGAGCTTTTGAGCCCATTGCCTGCATTATATAAACCTACAAGGCTGCATACAAGAATGAATGTGATGTGAATAAGAATGTTTATATTCATTGAATCTAGAAAATGTCCCTGTTTGATGTATTTCTTTATTCTAAAGGTTTTCCTGTTTCAAATAGAATATCCTAGTGGTTCTCATAATTGGATTAGGAGAATAATATTACATTTTTAATATGATAGTTTAGAAGAGTTCCTAATTTGATTAAGAGGATAGTATTCTATTAAATAATGGAATAATATAATTTACTTCTCTCCTAAAAGGTGGTAGAAGAAATTGAAATATAAGATGTAACAACTGGAAAGTTCAGTTTGTCAAAAACCTCACATTAAAGAAAGTAAGTAGCATAATGTAAAGTTAATAATTAAAGGGCGTTCTCTAGTGACACGAAAGTTAGTAAAAGAAAGGATCATAAGTAAGAAGAGAAGAAATAGACCCTAGAAACAATAAGAGATTTAAGAGACCAGGGAAATAAGGCACAACGAGTATGCAAAATGATGCCTTGCTTAATATGCCTTACTATGATATTAATGATGATATTGGTATGAATTGATTATAGTAAATAATATTCTCCTTAAATGTGAGGACAAGATTATAATCAAATCTATTGTGAAACTGTCCTATACATTAAGACAAAGTGAGTAGTCTAACCACCTATTAGATTAAGATATCGAAGATAAAGGAAGTTAGGAATATTTCCTCCAAAATTCAAGCAAAAAGATAAGTAAGGAAATAAAAGAAGTTCCTATAAGATAAGAAATTAATAAAAAGTATCTTCCCAAGGAATGTAAAAGATTATTACCTAAAAGAAAAGTAGAAAATGTTATTCTTGGAGTGAGACCAATACTTAAAACTCCATTTGGCATGATTCTGAATGAGATGACTAAGTTAAAGTAATAGATGACAAAATTTATGAGAAAAGGATTCATCAGACTCAATATATCTCCCTAAGGTGCTTCTATAATATTTATTAAAAGATAGATGGGAGCCTTGAGCTCTGTGTTGATGACAAAAAATTAAATATGGTCATGATTAAGAATATGAACCTATTACCCAAAATAAATAATTAGTCAAATTAATTGGCTAAAGCCTGTATTTTCTTCAAGATTAATTAAAGATTTGGTATTATCAGTCATGAGTAAAGGCAGTAGATATTCCAAGGATTGCCTTTAGAATCAGAGATGGGCACGATAAATTGCTAGTAATGCCATCTAGTCTCACAAATGCACCGGCTATCTTCATGGGTACATGAATAGGTTTCTCTAGCCATATTAAGGTTAGATTGTTGCTATCTTCATTAATGATAAGATGCACTCTATGTTTTTAAATGAGTATTAAAGACATTTGAGAATTGACTTAACAGTTTTTAAAGAAATAGGATGGTATGCTAAACTCAGCAAGTGTGAGTTGTGGCTCACTGGGATATGATTTTTGGGACACATTATCTCAAAGGACATGATTGTAGTAGATCCTAGCAAAGTAGATACAATCCTAAAGTGGGAGAGGCCCAAAATTGTTACAAAGATGCAAAGTTTTCAGGGTTTAGCTGGTTATCACAGAAAGTTTAAGTAGGACTTTTCTCATATTGCTTTGCCGTTGACAAGGTTTACAAGGAAAGAAAATTTTGTGCGGGATAAGAATTGCAAAAATAGTTTTCAAAGTTGTAAGGAAGGCTGATCTCTTCCTCTGTATTAAACATACCTGATCCAAAGAAACCCTTTGTGGTTTAAAGTAATGCTAGTATGCATGGATTAGGATGTGTGTTGATGCAAGATGGTAGAGGTGTTGCCTATGTTTTTAGACAAATTTTTAATCATATGAAGAAAATTATCCCACGCATGATTTAGAACTTACGACAATAGTTTACATTCTAAAGATATAGAGGCATTATTTCTACTACACAACCATGGAAGAGTATTATGATCACAAAAGCCTTAAGGATTTATTAGATCATAAGTATTGAGCTTGAGGCAAGGATAATGGATGGAATCATTGAAAGATAATGATCTTGCTAAAAAGTTCCATCTAGAAAAGCTAGTATTATGGTCGATACAATAAGTTGAAAAGCTATTCATGTAACCAATATGATGAGAATGAAGGAGCAAATGTTAGTAGAAGATTTGGAGATTTAGATCTCTTTCCCCAATTGCATGAAACTAAAAGTGAAAATAAATTTTGAGAAAGAGGTAGAAAAAGCCCAGTATGATGATAAATGTGCAAATGAGATAAAAAAAAATCAATGGATCAGGGAGAAGCAAAAAGAATCTAACACAAAATATGATGGTCTGATGAGATTTTAGAAAAAAGTATGCATTTCTTAAAAAATAGAAATAAGATAAAAGATATTAATAGAAGTTTATAAGAGCAAAGGCTGCCATGAGTTAATGAACTAGTTTTATGAATTGGATGATTTAACATAAGGATAGTAGAAGTTCGATGTGTCAAAAGAGTGAAAGTAAGACATACAAAGACTAATAAGATTATTTTGACCCCTGAAAGTTTGATGTAAAATGGGACATGTATCAAAAAAGGTTTAGAAATATGCATACCCATAAGATGTTATGTGGATGATTATAAGATTGATAAAATTAGCACATTTATGATTAGTGAAGTTAGTATATATACATGTAAAGAAAGATGAGAGACTTCAGAAAAAGTCAAGCAGTATTATAATAAATAAAGAAAAGAATTTAAGTAATAAAATATATGCCTCGAGTATGAAGATGAAAGGAGAGATTATGAAATTATGAATGGCTCTATATGAGGCCCTTTATGGAGGGAAGTGTAGGTTCCCTTGGACGAAGCTGAGTAAAAGAAAGTTTTTGGATCCTGAGTTGGTAGACCAAACCTCTAGGTAGATTGAGATGATCCCCAAGAAATTGCTAACAATCCAAAGTAGGCAAAAGAGTTATGCCATTAAAAGGAAGAAGCTGTTAGAATTTGAAGTATAAGATTATGTGTTTCTCAAGGTATCCCCTACAACTGGAGTCGATCAATTCATGAAGATCAAAAAGTTTGGTCCAAAGTATGTTGGACCATTCAAAATGTAATATTTTGAAACTTTTACCGATGTTCAAAACTCAATATTTTACAATTTATAAGAAATTTATAAAAACGGATATATACCATTTGATATGGAATTAGATAAAGAGGTCAATTATCTCGATTAGATGGAAAAAAGTAGAAAATGACAATTTTGCTCCTTGAAAAAAAGAAAAAAAAAAAAGAAGAAAGGAACAGGAAAAAATAAGGAACAAACCTAGTGGACATGCTTTGTGGGTGATGAAGGATTGATAAATTTTGATAAAAATTACAACTAATAACCCGAAAGTTTTAAAAATTATAAATTTATCTTGAATTAACGGTATTTTTGTAAATATAAAAAAATATAGTCAAAATGAAGCTCTCAATGAGTTAAGTTCAATGTAATATAGTATGAAATTTATTAAGATTAAAATAATATTTATTGGGTAATAAGAATTTAATATTAATATTCAACCCGATAAAAGTCAGTTTGAACTACAAGAAAAGGTAGTAATAATTCAAGAAAAATTAGTAGACCTTGCTAAAATATATTTTGGATCAAAATAATGATTTTAGACTAAAAGTAATTGTTGGATAATATTATACCAATTTAATGATAATTTTAGCAAATATACTCAATTAGTACAGGTAAATTCAATTGATAAAGGGTATTTTGATCAATTAAAGTTTATGAAACAATTCTTGACCAGAATTAAGGACAAGTGGCATTGAGGAGGCTGCTTGGGACATAAGAGGAATCAACTCAATTTTTTGCCAAAAAAAGGCAAAGATAATGTTTGTTAAAGTAATTATTTAGTTATATTATATTATAAGTCACTTAAGCCTTCAATTTCTTCATCTCTCATGCTGCAAACCGTGGGAAAGAGAGGAAAGAAGTCGTGACTTAGTGGAAGTCAAAGAAAGAAGAGAAAATCACAAGTTTTGTCTAAAAACTTCAAGGTATTATCTTACAACCATTTCCTTGTGTTCTCTAGTAATTTTGAGATATTTTAGTGGCTATTTTTCCTCTATCTTCTTGCTAAAAATTTCAATCTAGAGAGATAGTAGAGAGAGAAAATTGTGCCATGAAGAAATCAATCTATGGAAAGTGTTGTATAGGCCTCAAAATGCAAGAATATGCTATTAGATTTCAAGTTTATTGGATAAATATTTTTCTATAATTTATGGAATATTTCTACCTATTTAGGGTTTGAATTAGGGAGGGAATGTAATGATTTTGACACCAAAAATAGATTTATTGGGTCCAAAATAGGTTAGAACAAATGTATTATACAAGAAATTCCCAGAGAATAACTATATACATTTTTAGGGTTAAAGTGGCACTTTGAGAAGCAAATTGTGTAATTCTTGGATTGAGACTTGTTTTGATGATGCCATAGGGCTTAAAGAGGCAATGGAAGATCAAGGGAAATGTGTGCAAATTTTGGTGAAACTTGGAAAGTCTAAAGGTAGTTATTTTACCAATTATGTCAAAGTTGTTAAAACTATTTGCAATGATGTTTTGAACATGTCATGCTATGACATTGATATTTTGTGTTGTATTTGATGTGTTGGCTATTGAATGAGAGTTGTTATGACTCTTGGATATCCAATTTTTAGAATGTTACCATGCCAAAATTTCTATGAAAATGTACAAATTAGTTGATTATTTTCAAATGATATTTCTATGAATTGTATGATAAAATGTGACATATTTGGTTGTAACTACTGAGATTCTTTGAATCTCATTATCTTCCTAAATGTTTTACTTCACAGTTCCAAGTCATGGCAAGATTTCCCAAGAAGAAAAAGGGAAGGAAATGCGAGCTCTTAATTAAAATGAATTTGATTGCATTATGTTTTGCTTGGAATAGCTTGCAAAAATGATGTGTATGATTTTAGGGCTTTACATAAACGTAATTATGTTTATCTAGGTCTAACATGATGTAATGTGCTAAGTGAAGACAAGAGATGGCCATGTATGTATATATTAAGGTGTATTTTGTCAAGTTGTAGGATGAAAATGGCCACTATGACACAGCTGAGAATTTCATGTATTGTTCAGAATTTTTGTAATTTAATGTATAAGTTCTTTATATTTTTGTAAACTAGACATGAAGAGCTTTTCACAGACACCAAGATCACTCAAATTGAAGTTGTGTGTGAATTATGATGAATTTTTGAAGTTATGGTCAGAATTAGGAATTTTCAAATATGATCATTACTACAGTGAAATTTATATGAATTAACTGTATAAATTGGTCAAGTATTTTCCATGTTCAATATTTTTTCCATGTAACGAATATTTTAAACTATTTTTGAAGACTTGAATCATCTCAATATGATTTTTTTTGATTTAGTTATAAATTTTCAAAATTGGTCGGGCAAGATTAACCAAAGGAATAGTACCTGAAAATGAAAAAAAAAATTGTTTAAGTTAATTTATGCAATAAGTCTCTAATTATATATTAATGGACTTGAATGGAATCTAATAAATGGGAAATGAGTCTAAATATGAGGTATGACACAAAATCCTTTCAAAAGCCAAATCTGTAGCTTACAAATTAGCCTTTTTTCCCAAACTTAAGCTAGATTTATGATATTTTCCATGTTTTTCAATTAAAAAAGTATCAACCAGACCCATCACATAATATAGAATATGAAAGTATTGAACTGCAAGATAATTTGTGTCACGAGGTAGAGCCTGAACAGATTATTGACCGTCGGGTCAAGCAGTTGAGGAATAAGAGGATTCCTCTAGTGAAGGTAGTCTGAAAAGGTTTATCCTCAAATGAGGCAACATGGGAGCTAGAATTCAATATGAATCAAAAGTATCCTGAACTTTTTTTATTAATGTGCATGTTTTAAAAATTTTGAGGATGAAATTTTATTTAAGGGGAGAGAAATGTAATATCCCCATTTTTTGTGTATGTATATTATGACCAGATGATATTATGAATGATATTAAATGGTTTTGAATTAATTTATGATGATTAGGGAAGCCTATATATTTAATTAAATATGTTTAATACCCAAAATATCATAAAAACATTAAATAAGGGTTTAAAATGGCAAAACGATCATTTTGCCAAAAGGTAAGGGTAAAATGGTCATGTTACAATAGAAAAGAGAGAAAATAATATTATAATACTCTGATGTAGGCTAAAAGTACAAGTGATACTAGATATATAGGCTTGGATAGGAAAAAGTACAAGTTTGATAAAAGTGAGTCCCACGTAAATAGTAAATACCGATCAAGTGAGATGAATAGTGAAAAGTAAGCAAGATAGGTAGACTCTACAAGAAAAAGTAAGAGAGAAAAGTTATTGGGCCACACAAATATAAATAGATAAAGAATATGATACAAAGAAAAACTCAGAGAAAAGTATACAAACTAGAGCCAAATGGATTCGATAAAGTAATGGAAAATACATGCTCACCTTGGTCAAAATTCACTAGACCCAAATGCCCTCCATCACTCTTTCTCATGCTCCAAAATATCTAAGGGTAAATGGGTAAAAAGAAATAAACAATTGGAAGATAATTATATATCATTGGTTCAAGAACCAATCCAACGGCTAATATCCACCCATTTTTCCTATAACTACCCCTCCATCCTCTTTTCTCATTTTGTTAGAAGCTTAGGAGGCTTTAGAGAGAGAGGGAGGAAGGCACGCTAGTGTGAGAGAGGGAGAGAAGGAAGGAGAGGAAGGGAAGGAAGGTTAGAGGAGGCTAATATCCACCCACTTTTCCTATAAATACCCCTCCACCATATTTTCTCACTTTGTAAGAAGCTTAAGAGGCTTTAGAGAGATAGGGAGGAAGGTGTGCTTGTGAGAGAGAGGGAGAGAAGGAAGGAGAGGAAGGAAAGGAAGGTTAGATGATGTCTCCAAATGGTAAGCTTCTTCTCTTTACCTCTTCTAGTATCTTTTTTTTTTCATTTAGCTTAAGGTTCAGTGATGCTATAAGTTTTAATCAAGCTAAGGAAGTGATCTAAAGTTAAGTGAAAGAAAAGTTAATAAAGCTCCAAGGTAGTCTCTTGCTCTTACTTAATGTTATTGCTTATGAATATTATTCATGTTATTATGATTTGTAAATGTTGCCATGTTGTTATGAATTTTTTTTATGATTGATGGTTGTTTTATGTTAAGGGTTAAGCCCTGAGATCCCATTTATTAAGATATTATGTTGCCAAATTTTTGTTAGACAACATGGAATTTTTTTAATGTTTTAATGAAAATATCTTATGTTTTATGTGCTTTCAAATGTTTTGTGATAACATGATGGCATGTGCAAGTTGATTACTGAGATTCCCAAATTTCATCCTATAGTTTCCAAATTATAAGGCTGAGTCATGGTAGGGGAAAGGATGTGGAGCATGAAGAATGATGATAATAGAACCTTGCAAGAAAACTGTTTTGTATTGTCTTTTTCAAGCTATTGTATAAAATCAAATATGTCTCCAAGAATTTTGGTATCTATATGTATGGATAGAGCCATGTCTTAGGAATGATATGTCACTAGTTTGGTTCTAATTGAAGCTGTATAATGAAATATATACAATTTTTTTCAAAACTATTCCAGTTTAAGTTAAATTTGACCATATGCCACTAGTTTGGTTGTAATTGAAGCTGTATAATGAAATCTATACAAATTTTCCCAAAACTATTCTAGTTTAAGTTAAATCTGACCCTTGACAATTTAGGTTAATACTCTGACCAGTAGAGGTAAGATAAATATACATGATAAATATAGACATGCAAAGCTTTCCAATGATACTAAGTATGCACGAAATGACTCTATATGTTATGAGAAACGAATTTTTAAATTTGAGGTTTGGATTTCATATAAAAACAGGGACACAAAAATAAGCAGTAAAGTTCATACAATGAACTGTATGAATTAGTGCGTCTATTTCCTAGTTTCTTATTTTTCCCTCAATATTCAAAATGTGTACAATTTTTAAAGTGTTGGACTAATGAGAAATGATTTTTCTATATTTAGTTATGATTTTTGAAAAACCGCTATGCAATGAGTTGTAAAACTAGTAAGAATAGTTTTATATAATTTTAAAATTTTAATTGATTTAAGTTTTCAAGGATTGTTTTCATGCTTTAAAGCTAGGTAGTTTTCAAGAAAAATGCTTTGAAAAGTACTCCCTATGGTCTAAAATATAAGTCCTATTTGAGTCATTGCACAGAAACTAAGAAAATTACTATTACTCATTAAATCTATTAAATGAATACATTATTTTCCCATAATACCCCAATTTAATGCATTACATTTAAAGTTTGCTATCTCTTTTACATTTAATTGTAGATAAGGGAAAAATAGAAAAAAACATTTAATGACCTAGAAATTACCAAATGGGACTTATATTTTAGATAAAAAAAACTTCAGAAAAAAGATTTATATTTTGGACCGGAGGGAGTAAGATGTAATAGATACTAACATTACTTTTGTTAAGTTTTTTTTTGTGTTAGGAGTCTCCAAGGTACTTCATTCTACTTACTAATTCTCCCTCTATTTTGCACACCACCTAAAGAGAGTGAGAGAAAGAGAGATAACGACTTTTATATTAAAATACGAAAGCAATTTTTCTCCATACAAATGTCTTGTGGTTTATGGAGAATAAGAATGTAAAGACATTTAATGTTCAAGGTGAAAGCACAGCATTCATTGAGTTCCCCATTTAAGTGGATACCATAGAAGGTGGGTGCTCAAATGAGTTGTTCACCTCAATCCAGTCAATCACTTAATGGAAAAAAACATAAAGGCTGAGTTTTGAATTCGCCATATGTACATTTCTTACCTTTCTATTTGGTTTAAGCAAAACAATGAATCATCGGAAGGAATTTTGGATTCAAATTTTTAAATTTCTACTGCAATATTTATGTGTTGAAATCCCAACAGAACCTCTTGTGAACTCCCTTGACTTTTCCTAAATACTAATTATTCCCTCCATTTCAAAATATAGGACGAAGTTAGTATGGATTAATGTTTCAAGATATAAGTCAATTTGTGAAAGTTGGCAACCACTAGTACAAAAAAGCTATTCTAAGACGGCATAAGAGGACAGTTGTATAAGAAACCATCCTTGAAAATATGATTGGTGGCTTTTTTATAAATATAATGTAAAATTTTTAATTTAAGAGGATGATTGTCTTACAAACTGTTCTAAAAAGGCTTTTTTTTTGGAATGAAGGGAATTTATTCAAGGATCAACAATTACCTCAAAAGTAGCTTCACAAAAACAAGAGTTGCAGGACAGTATTTACAACAAGCTACCTGTGATCTAAACAAAGTATGTGAGACATGTTAAGAGCCTTTATAGTGTGCTTTGTATGTATTAGTATGTCTCTTATAGGAGCATTAGAAGTACAGATTTCACCAGTGAAAGTCCTTTTGTTCCTAACTTCCCATAGTTTCCAACATGTTATGCCAAACATCACTGCCCATCTAGGTCCGCTTTGCTTTGGTTGGAGGTTAATGAGCATCCAATCCTAGTATGAGTCTTTCAAGAAGCTATTGCATAAGTGAGTGGGCATGATCTGTTGCCAACATTGGATTGCAAAGGGGCAGAATCTGAGGATGTGGTTCATATCTTCTTCCTTGTGATTGCAGAAATTACAGACAGCAGTGTCACTCATATGTCTCCTTTTCCTTTCCGAGTTTGTCAAGTATTTGGTTTGCTATGCAAGCCAAAGAAAGGTCTTGATTTGTTCTTGTCCTGGCCACTTCCAAATATATCTCCAAGATGAGCTTTCTTCATTGAGTTGATCCACTGAAATGGCTTTGTAAGCTGAGGAAACAGTGCATGTGCCGTTGTTTGTTTGAGTCCATTCACACCATGCTCGTCCTTTGTTGGGAGAAGGGGGTTGTGTATTTGCAATTTGTTGAAGGGCAACCACCGGTAGGATGTGTTGGAACCTAGACCAATTCTAGCGTCCAGTATTATCAACAAAGTTTATAACTGGTTCCTTGAGTTCCTCAATGGGGACATTTGCAAAGGGAAGATGCTTTAGAGGTCCAACATCAGGGAGCTAGGTATCTTCCCAGAATTTAACATCATTACCATCACCTATTCCCCATTTGAGGCAGAGTTTAGCCTCTAGCCAGAGGTGCACCATACTTCTCCATAAGTGGGATCCTCTTTTCTTTTGGGTCGTTTCTGCGGAACCATCCTTCCATCCATATTTGGCTCGGATAACTTGAACCCATAATAGCTCAGGTTTGCTAATTGTCAGAAATATTAGCTTAAGCATGAAAGCCTTGTTTTGATCCTCAAGCTTTTTGAGTTCACACCCACCATTGAGCTTCGGTTGACAAAGGTCATCCCATTTTAGCAAGCTTATTCTTTTTTGCCCCTCATTCGACCCCCAAATGAAACTTTTAATCATTCTTTCAATCCTGCAGCATGTAGAGATAGGCAGTTTGGTTGTCTGCATTGCATAGAGGGGTATTGCATTAAGTACAGAGTTGGCCAGAGTAATGTGACCTGATAGTGACAGGGATTTTGCTTTCCAATTGGTGAGTTTATCTCTCACTTTTCCTTCAATATATTTGTAAGTATCTTGTGTTACCTGACCATGAATAAGTGGCACTCCCAAGTACTTGCCAAGGCAATCTGTGCGGCTGAATCCCAATTTATCACTTATGGATTTGGCTACCTGGCTATGAATATTCTTAGAGAAGAAGATCTTCGTATTGGCTTTACTCACCTTGTGACCTGAGGACTCACAGAATCTTTAAAAAAGCATTTGAACTGTGTTAGCTTGCTCAACACTTGCAAAGCTGAAGAGTATGAGGTTATCAGCAAAGAATAAGTGTGATAGTGGGGGTCCACTCCTTCCAAGCTTGATCTCCTTCCAGTTCTTCTTTTGGACTTCCAAGTTGATGGCTTAGGAGAGACGTTTCATACACAATACAAATAAGTAGGGCGAGATGGGATCTCTTTGTCTGATTCCATGGGATGGGGAGAATGGCTTTGTTGGTAGACTATTCCATAGCACTTGCATTGTAGGTGAAGTAATACAGCGCATGGTAACTTGGATGAGCCTACTAGGTATTCTTGTATCAATGAGTGTGTCTTCAATGAAGGTCCATTCAAGTCTATCAAAAGCTTTTTCTAAGCCCACTTTGACTGCCATTCATCCCTATTTACCAGTCTTGAGTGTATCACCTCTTGCGCCACAATGATATTGTCAGTGATATTTCTTCCTTTAACAAAGCTAGCTTGAGAAGGAGAGGTTATGAGTGGCATTATTGTTTTCAATCTATTGGCTACAACTTTTATAACAATTTTATAAACGACGGTGTAGAGGCTAATGGGCCTAAAGTCTTTGAAGTTTTGTAGATGGTCTACCTTGGGTATGAGTGTGATGAGTGTTTTGTTGAATTCTTCATTCATCTCAGCCCCATCAAAGATTGATCTAACCAAGCCAAAGATAGATACACCAACCATTTCCCATTGACTCTGGAAGAAGAGAGGGTGTAGGCCATCTGTCCCAGGCGCCTTTAGTGGCTTCATTTTGAAGAATGCTCTTTTCACTTCCTCCATTGTGACATCCCTTTCAAGATAATTTAGCTCAACAATGGGAATTAAGGGAAAATCGCCTTTGATGTGGTACTACATGTCCTGTGTAGAATCACGGGTGTAAAGGTTCTGGAAATGTTGGCCAACAAGATTACGGAGTTCCTTATCATCACTGATCTAGACACCTTCTTCATTACGCAAAGTTTGAATTCTATTCCTTCTTCGACAAATAAGGGTTTTAGTGTGGTAGAAGGATGTATTTCGATCTCCAAAACAAATCCAATCATGGCGGGATTTCTGCATCCATGAGATTTCCTCCATGAGGCATATCTCTTTGAATTCAAGTTTGAGTGTTTGTTCCATCTCAAGCAGATACACAGAGGTGGGGTGTCTCTCAAGAGCTTTCTGAAGACCATTTAAACGCGCTAGTATTCTGTGTTTTCTTTTGCTAATATCCCCAAATACATCTTTCTACCAGTGTTGGGCTTTAGTTGAGAAGTTTTGGATCTTACTAGGTAGGCTTTGCTTCTTGGCCCAGCACTCTTTCACAAGCTGGACAAATTCTGGATGCGTAAGCCATGAAGCTTGGAACTTGAAAGGTTTTACATTGTTACGCTGGTCTCGATTAAGGCCCAAGGAGATAAGGAGTGGACGATGGTCTGAATGAACCCGAGGGAGTTGGAGTACATGGGAGTGAGGATAGGCAGATAACAAGTTTTCAGAGGCCAAAGCACGATCAAGTCTAGCCATTGTGGTTCCTCTTCTCCAAGTATAGGTTGGGCCAGAGTGGCCCAAGTCAATTAAGCTATAACTATTGACAAAGTTACAAAAAGACTTGTCACCTAATCCTTCACGTCTAACACACCCTTTTCGTTCGTCACACGAGGCCACGACATTGAAATCACCCACCAAAAGCTAGGGGTGTTGGTTGAGGTGATTCAGCTTCAAAAGATGATGCCACAAGGATTCTCTTAGGGTAGGATTCGGGCTTCCATAGCCTGCAGTGAAGAGGAATTCAATCCCTTCTAGAGCTCGCCTAATTTTTGCATGGATAAATTGCCGATGATTATCAATAATTTGTACATCCTAGTCATTCTCCCATAACAGCCATATGCCACCTAAAAACCCATTGGCCTCAACTCTATGCGAACGATTGAAGCCAATTTTTTTAATGGCTTTATTAGTAGCAAGTCCAAAAATTTTTGGTTCAACAATGACAATCAGAGATGCTCTGTGAAGATTAACAAGAGTTGTTAGGGTACGGTGTAGTTTACAATCAGCTGCACCTTGTACATTCTAAACAATAATCGACATAATGAAAGTAGTGGTAGTGAGGTATTCTTATCATTCTATATTAGAGATCTCCAACAAGTCATCATCTTGAACATCAAGAAATTGTTCATCCTCAACATTAGAAGGAGCTGTGGTAGAGGTATGGGTAGCAAATGGGCCAATATTGAAATTGCTTAGGTATGGGGGTTTGCTGTTTCTAGACTTAAAGCTTTTACCCCTTACCTTCAAGTTGGGCTGGACTTTAAAGCCCACTTTAGAGGGACTAGTATTTGGTGCTATAGGCTCAGATTTTTCTTTTTCAATTTGTGAGACCGAAATGGGTTGCATGTTAATGCCCCCTGCTTTAATATTAACGGCTTCAATAGGTTTCAGAATTTTTCTATGGGTGGGTACGGTGATAGCAGAGTGTTTGTCAGCATCCAAGGAGGTGGTGGATTGTACGGCTTTGTAGGCTTGAGAGTGGAAAATAGTCTCTTAGGATTTTTTGGGGGTTGATGTCTTGGGGGTGATGTTTTTGTGGGTCACTTCTTTACTCTTGGGGGTGTGACCATCGTGTTTCCTGTAGCCTTGCTTCTTCATTGAATTTGCTCAGAGGGTTGTACTATAGGGATGCTAGAGGGTGCGTAGGTTGTTCTTCTTGCTGCCTGTGTGGGTCTTCAGAAGCTGTAAGGATATCAAATCTATTCCCACCCGTGACAACTTTTTGACTACCTACCTCTGACATCTTCCTGGTGCTCTTGTCATTCCTTCTGCCTTTGCGCTGAACTTGCATCCATGGTCCGTACGGGCCTAGGTCACGTGCCACATCCACTGATGGAGGGTTATCGTGTAACTCCGGCAGTGTGGGGGGAGTTTCCGATGAGGGAGTTTGCTTGTGACTCTTCGGGCAGACACTTTCAAGGTGCCCATAGCAACCACACTGGTAGCAGATGGTTGGTAAGCCTTTGTATTCAACCAGATAAGCATTCTCATCAATCTTGACTTTTGCAACAAGTGGCTTAGATAAATCAATGAGGATAGCGAGTCTTGCAAACCTTGCTTTCTCCTTCAATTCAGTACTGTAGTCGATTTTCAATACTTCCCCAAGAACTCCTCTAATTGCACGGAGTAAGCTTTTGTGATAATATTGGTAAGGGAGACTAGGGAGATGAATCCAACCAAACAACTGGTTGATTTTGAGGGTTGTTGGAGAGAAGGATTTCTCCCATGGCTGGATTGAGAGGTAGTGACCAAGCACCACCCAAGGCCCACCAGTTAGCGCTGTTTGGTAGTTGAACTCGTTCTAGAGTTTCACTATGTAGCAATTATCTTCAAGTTCTATTAGTTGAAAGTGCCCTGTTGGTCTCCACAGAGTTACGAGTTTGTCGCGCAGAGTCCGGTAGCTCACTGTTCGTCCCACTGGTTTAACCACCACTGTAAACTTCATATTTTCTAGCATTTGGTCATGTATCCTCTTAGAGAAACTAATAGAGGGTATGACCTTGTCCTTAACGATAAGAATGTCCTCTTCCTTAACTATCACTTCTTCCCCTGTTCCAGCGTGGCCTGTGCTACTACCTCCGGCAGCTCGGTTTAAGAGCTTATCTTTGAAGGAAAAAGTCGGTATAGGTTGTGGTTGTTCATTAGTTATCCTGCCAAAGCCCGGCTGGTCTTGTGCGAAACCCTCAGCATCCATGGTTGCCAGTATATAATTGGTTTTATCTTTTTTTTGTTCTGGCTCTTCGTCCGTTTGCAAAAATGGAGGTTCGTTCGGCTAAAGAGGGTGCTGCATAGATATAGTAACCTCTGTTTCAGGAGAACATACTCGTTCTGGGGGCCATCGCAGCCTGGAGAACGCTCACGTTCTCTTTCTAGAAAGGCTTTTTAAGTACAAGTGTATTTGGAACTGTCCTCTTATATTTAAATAATATAATTTTTAAGGATAGCTAATGTTAAGCCGTCCTCTTATTTTTGGTAAATGGGGTTCCATTCACATTCCCTCTCTCGCCTCACTCCACTTCACGCTCTGATTTTCTCGCTCTCCCCTGCACTAATGGCGATTTACACCTCTAGTTCTCACTGTCGGTGATTTTCACTTTCAGCTTCACCTTCGGTACTCCCGTAGCTGAACCCTAACCCATGGTGACCATCAGAGCTGCCCCCACTCCATCACTATTTGGTTCGGTACTCTCGCCACCACACCTCCATTGGAGCCCAGCGCCAGGGATTGTTACAGTTGTACCCATTTTCCATCGAAGTCGCCCCCACAGGTCCATCACTATTCCGCCCTTAATTTTCTGTCTTGCCTATTTCGTGTTGAGCAGAGGTTCGTTTCAAGGATTTTTTTTTTTCATTTAGCAGGGGTTTTCTGTCTTGCCTATTTCATGTTTAGCAGAGGTCCATAGCTTTAATTTTTTTTCATTTCTATCTTCTATAAAATTTCTGGTGAGGTATGTTTTGGTGATGGCCTTGCTTTTCGTTTCTATCTTTGGAAATTTTCTGCTTGCTTGGTGTCTATCCATGGCACTGTACAGGGACGAAATAAGAAAAAAATACTCAGGGGCTGAAAATATTAAGGAAATAATGGCATAGAAAGGGTATTGTAGAAATCAAAAATAAAGGAAGAGAATTAACGTATCTCTTCGAAACTGGAACAAGCTTGCTTAATGATGACAAATCATGAAATTGGGCAACTCAATTGTGCCTTGATTGTGGACAGTGGATAGTTGATAGCTTAATTGCTCAAATCCCTCAAAATATTGCTCATTTCTTATCTTATGCCTTGCTGGATGCTATAAAAAAAATACACAGCTTAAACCCATGAATACAAATAGGAAATAGCAATGGTTTTGTTGTTTGATTGAGGCTAATAGCAATGGTTTATTGAAGGGGAAAAAGAGGGGGGAAAGGTAGAATACCTTTTACCCTATAGTTAGTACCATACTATAGCCTTACAATATGCCCTATCCTCATGACAATGTGTGTGAGATGCAGAAAATCCATTTAATTGTCATTAAAATTCAAATAATATATCTTAGTCTTTAATTGTCATTCCACTGACCTTCTCCTTGCTCCTTCCATGTAACCCATGTTGTGTTCTCATCCTCTTTAGTCTTTAATTGCCACGTCCTTTACTTATTTGCCATCTATCTCAAATATTGCTAGGGGACGAACTAAAATTCTTGAGGGGGGGCGATAGTGTGATATATATGTATAGATACATAACCTTTATTTTTTCATGATTTGATTATTTCTCATTTTTTGGTTTCTCAAAGAAGTTAAATGACCTATAGTTTAGTTTGAATTCCTGAGTATTTATTATTTGGACATGGTTTATGCCTCTTGTATTCTTCCATTGATCAAGTAATTGTTTTGCAAATATACAGTGAGCAAGACACATAAAAATGCTCTTACAGAATTGGCCTCTACGCACCCAATAAGGCTTGGACTTCCTCTCAACTTTTTTCTTTTTGACCATTAGGCTTGGACTTTTTTCTTTCATTATAATTGATTATGCCTCCATTAGGGAAAAGCATTGACAGACATACTAAAAAATTAATTATTAACCAGTTCATTAGATTTCTATTATATTTTACACTCAAAACCTGAACATTTTTTGTCATTTTCAGTGGGCCAATTTCCTTTCATTTTACTACAAAGGAGATGAAGAGACCTGTAACTAGACAAAGCAACTTGTGGATTTTGACTCCCATCTCAAAGGTGTGGGTCTTCAAATGTTGGGACTTTGTTTGGGAAAGCAAGCTAAGGTTGCTACCTCCTTGCGTTGGTTCAAACCCATATGAAATCCTTTGGCTCTCCTATTACTAGTTCACATGTAATATTCTGCCATTTTTTACATCCTCTACTTGTTTTGATATTTATTTTTAATTTTAATAATTGCTAGACATGTTAATTAATCTAAGTTTTATAAAGAATAAAGTAGAAGCAATACATCCAGAGGACATGTATTATGATCAAAATTAACCACCTAGCATCTGCATTGCAATAAACATTTTCCTTTCAGTCTAACGTGTTTTTCCAATCATTGATGTGATAGTGTTCAGAGATTTTCAGTATTTTCTTTATATTAGAAGTTGGAATGGTGGAGGACATGTATTTCGGATGTCGCTTTTGTAATGTGTATTATTTTGACAAGGATGGAATTAGAATTATGACTCTTGTTCATGCTGGTTACTTTTGTTCTTTAGGGATTTCCATTGCCATGCCTTTTTCCTCTTGGTTTCAGAACTATATTTATTTCCAATTTACAAATAGAAATTGGACATATCTAATGTATCTGTCCAATGCAATGTGGATGAGCCTACTGTTCAAAGTCTGAATAGATGTAGAGCTGTAGATCAAATTTTAAAGCTTTTTTCAAATATTGATGTACTTTATTTGTTTTCCTTTGTCCCTAAGATGTAGTTCACTGGTTCCTTAATGACGCTATGGAATTAGGCAGTTGGAACTAAGTTCTACTGAAAACAATATCATTATCTGTGTGTATTTCATTATCAAACGCTTCTCATAATCAAAGTCATATAAACCATTATGTCCAACACTTAGAAGACACATGTTGAGTAGACAAGAATTAGAAGAGGTATAATAAACAAAGGAGAAAGAGATGAGAGAAATTGTCCTATTCGATCACTTTCTACCTTATTAACTCTTCAACTTACTGATATATTTCCTTGTGTATGTGATTGTGAATCTGAACAAGAGCCTATATGTAAAGCATGAATAGAGGGTTGAGAGAGGGGAATTGGGTTTTGATTTTGAGGAGGTGTTAAAGAAACTTTAAAGTGTTAGGGTGTCTCAGAATTTTTTAGATATGGGGGGTGAGAGAAGCTACACGCTGCTTTAATTTTGTTGCTATTTTAATTTTTTTCTGCCTTTGTTATGATAAAGTTGGGGGAAAAGAGAAAAGCTAGTGGGCATAGTGTTTTGAAACCTCTCTATTATTAAATTAAGAGGTTTTAGTGGGAGCTTCATTAGCTTCCTCGATTGATGATTGATAGATTTTAGCTGTAATGGTTTTTAAACTTGCTGATATTAGAACCAGTTTTAACTTATGAAATTAGTCAAAAGGTTTAACCAATCTACTTACAAGGAGCCTTTCTATTAGAATTCTGCTGGTTGGCCCTTCCATAACTTTGCAATGGTTATTCCATGACTCAAAGTTTTAGGTGGACTGTAAGTGCATTACTCCCGAACTGCTTTTCATGATTTGTTATTTAGAGATCTTCTGTTTATGTTCGTATTTTCATAAAGCAAAGTAACCAAGAGAGAAGATCAAAGAGAGAGCTAGAAAGTTTGAATGGAACTTTATGTGTATGTTCCTATTTTCATAAAGCAATTTAGAATCTTCTTTTGAATTGCTTATTGTATCACTATCTTAACTTGTTCTTCATTATATACCCTTTGTTATTGATAGATACTCTTTCCTTGATGAAGGTAATTTATGCTTCTTGCATGGCTGCACCTAGTGGTAAAATGTCTTATATGGCTATTCTTATGAAGAATACTGGTATATTGACATGCCTTGCTAAACCTTTATTGTTTGTAGTTTGCTTATACTTTATTAATGTACATGCAAGATTTTTAGCTTAAAACCTATTAATGCAAGTTTCATTTTACGGAACTTTCCAGACTCATAGCTTCGTAGTTTGAAGAAGATACACAAGAAGTCATAGAAGAGTATTGGGCAAAGTATGTGTTAGAAGAATGAAATTTATATATTGTTTATAATGTTGAGACATTGTTTAAAGATAATTTGTGGTGTGAAAATATTATTTATTAGTGATTTGCAAGTTTATATTGATTGATTAATATTAATGGATCTGAACTTTTTTAGCCAAAGTATGTCTTTAATTCTATAAATGTATCATGGTTGGATTCTATAATTGCTGGAATGGTTGAAATAGGATAGCAAGGACAAAAAAATGAAATTTTATTTTTTAAAATAATGAGTTTGGGGAACATTGTACCTGTGGTTAATGTGGCATTAAGGTGTCTGACTCATTATTTTATTGTCTGTCCCTGTTCATTTAAGTTGAGCACAACTAATATCTGCACTGCCACTTCTAGTAATAGATTTAATTGGTGAAGGATATCTCTACAATTACTAAGAAAATATTGAGGCACTTTTAGATCTTCCTCTTCCTGTCACAATATTCCTGGATTGTCATATATTTTTATTGTTTTTGTTAGATAGATCTAATGTACTTGGAAGAAAATTTAGTTTCCTTGATTGTTTTCTGTAGTGCATCAAAACAGAGATTATCACTGCCTTTTTGTCTAAGTGAACTTTTTCTCATGAATTGTTGCTATATTTCTATCATTTTAGGTGATTTATATATTGCTTTTTATCTTAATTGTTTCCCATATCTAATCATGTATTGCATTTCGTGGTCATGTTAAATACTCATGATTCACACTACCATTCTCATTGTTTTTTAGTTTAGCTGATTTTATTTTGTTCAGAAAACCATATTGTAAGAATTATGAATAAAAAAAAATTTTGCGCATGCAGCTATTGTGATTTTTACTTTGATGGTTTCTTTTGTCATAGAGCTTGTCTGACATTTAATTTTGAGTAAGGTTACAAATTGGCTATTAGGTAGCTGTAGTTATTTTATTAATTTTATGATGTTGTAGGTTCATTGAATGCCAAGAATTGGATGCCACCTGCTAATTGGATGAGAACCCATCCTCAAAAGCTAACTGGAAAATGTGAAGTTGCAGCCATTCTTGTTCTCTACGGTCTTCCAAGGTAATATATATATATATCAGAAAATTGAAATTCCATTCTGTTCTCTCTCGTAGCTGGTTGAACACAACTATGACTGAAAACAAGAAAATATTGAACACCTTTTATTTTTCCACAATCTGTTGGCATCTTGGCATTCCAGAATTCTTTTGCAGTCCAAACATGTTATAGATTTGCTTCCTCTTGATGTATCATTGTGTAACAGTTACTTTGGTTATCATAAGCTATATCCTTAGCACTGATAATGAATTTATCTTTTGGTTGCAGGAAACTCTTACAGGATTCATGTTCTTAGTCGTGTCTGGTCTTCTTTGCTATGTGAGTGAGCCATGAGTTTGTTTAAGCATCACACTTTATAAGCTAAAAGTCATACTCGTTGTAGTTTTCCTATGCAGTAATTTCTTTTTCTCCTTGTCAATTGATATCATGTTTTTAACAATGGATGATTTAGATATACATAGTCATATTCAAATTGTTGATGAATTCCATGTTTTATTGATACCTTTTTGCATCGAACTATATTCAGTAAAGCTTAATATTGTCATGGTTGTGATTTTATCACCAGTTTTAGAAGAATATGAAACTTTGGGATTTAATATTGAAAAATCTGATATAGGTATATCTAGTGTATACAATTGTAATCTTTTCTTTTTAAAAAAAAAGTTGCCACTTTCAAGGACGGTTAGAGAACCATCCTGAAAAGTCATACTTTCTATTACCATCGTTTCAACCACCATACAAAAATCGTCCTTAAAAGTCCTTTTTAACCATTTTTGAAAGTCTTTTCTGTAGTAGGGAACCATTAGATATTTTTTCCAGTTATGCTGCCATTTATGATGCACCTAATATTGGGCTTTTTTTATACAGAAAAATAGATTTGCCTTGCTTCACGTGTTACCTTTATTACAGTGCATGGGATATGTAACATCCCCATATTTTCCATGCAGCGAATGTTTAAATGATATTAAAAAATGATATGAAATTGTTCTAGAATGATATGTAATGTTTAGGGATGTATAAAAGTATAATTAAATAGGTCAAATGCTTAAAAGAACATAAGAATGTCAAAAACAAGCTAAGAAGGGATGAAATAGTAATTTTGCAAAAAGGTAAGGGAAAAATAGTAATTTTTGAAAAGTAGAGAGAGAAAATAACATTTTATTACTCCGGTCCAAGATGAAAATATAATAGATATATGATATGTGGGCCCAAATAAGAAAAAGTAAATACAACAGTAGGCGAGTCCCACAAGAATATTAAATTCTGGCAGAAAAGAATAAATAGTAAAATATAAGATCGACAAGTAGACCCCACAGTAAAAGTTATTGGACCAAGTAAAATTTAAGGACCAAAATATTTTTACCATAGTAAGAAGGATTAGTAAGTACAGTAAAAAATAGTTACTAAGTGCAATAAACATCTAGTAAAAAGGTAACTACTTAAAAAATTATTAGACCAGGAAAATGTCGAGTAAATAGCAAACAGTGAAATTTGAAAATACACCTAAAGGGGGGTAAATAGGTGTTTTTGCAAATTTTTCAAATATTAATACAACTAACTCCAAAGTCTAAAATACCCTGAAAAATAATTATTTAACTCAATATATGTCAAAGTTATTTGGCAACAAAAATATTAATTTCTAAGTTAATTCACTTTATCAAATTAATATGCTAAAAGTTATAATTGCTTTAATTATCCAGACTTGGAGAACTTACAGAGAAGTATTTGGAAGGAGTTGGAGGAAATTTTTATTCAAGAGGATTTAATGTGGGCTCAAAAAGCACATTGTGATTGGTTTGTTTCAGGAGATCAAAATACCAAGTATTTTCATGCTCGAGCGAATAATAGGAGGAAGAGGAATAACATTGAAGCAATAAAGAATGACAATGGTGAGTGGAGGTATGATGCTAATGAGATCAAATTATTCGCATTAAATTTTTATCATCAGTTATTTCGAGAGGAAGGGGCTGGAGGGGAGAGGAAAAGATGCAACAGTGTGTTCCTGAGTATAGACATGTTGAGGTTGCAAGAGTTGGGAAGACCTATCATGGATGAAGAGATTAAGCCGGCTATATTTGCAATGGGCGCTTTAAAGTCACCTAGGACTGATGGTTTAAATGCGCTATTTTTTTAGAGTCAGTAGGCCCATATCTCTTTGACAGTTCAGAGATACATCAAATCGCTTTTTTTGGATCCTGCCAAGATTGAAGAAATTAATGGTACATTGATTGTCCTTATTCCTAAAAAGGATCATCCGGAAACAATTAAGGATTTTAGGCCTATTAGTCTTTGCAATGTTATTTATAAGATAATTACTAAAGTCATGGCTAATAGGCTAAAAACCATTCTTCCTGAAGTTATTGCCCCTAATAAGTGTGGTTTTGTCCCTGGAAGATTGAGCTTGGATAATATTATTATAACATAAGAGGTCATCCACTCTATGAGAAATATGAAGGGCAAGAAGGGGTATATGGCTATAAAAATAGATCTTGAGAAGGCTTATGATCGGGTACGATGGGATTTTGTTATTGAATGTCTTCGAGAGTTGAATATCCTTGATAGTTTGATTCAAGTTATACAAAGTTGCATCACCTCTATGAAAATGCAAATTTTGTGGGAAGGAAGTAAAACGGATGAGTTTTTACCAACTAGGGGCATTAGACCGGGGGATCCTATGTCTCCTTATCTTTTTGTCATTTGTATGGAAAAGTTAGCGCATCGGATCTAGGAGGAAATTTTGAAGGGGTGTTGGAAACCTATTAGGCTTACCAAAGATGGACCTCCCATATCACATTTATTTTTTGTTGATGATTTAATCATTTTTGCGGAAGCTGCGGTTGATCAGGTGCCTAGATGAGTTTTGTAGAGCTTTAGGACAGAAGGTGAGCTTGAGCCAGACTAGAGTCTTCTTCTCGAGAAATGTGAATCACAATAGAGCGAAGCAACTAAGTGAACTTCTTGGAGTCATGAGAACAAGCGACCTTGGCAAATACCTTGGTGTCCCTCTTCATCATGAACCAGTCAATAAACAGACTTATCAGTTTGTTGTGGATAAAATGAAGCAGAGATTGAGCAATTGGAAGGCTAATTCTATTTCCTTTGCAGGTAGGCATACGCTTACGAAGGCTGTACTCTCAACCATACTGAGTTACTTTATGCAAACAGCTTCTATGTCTTTGGGGATCCAGTAATGATAGAAGGAAGGTTCATCTTGTTGATTGGGAAAGAGTATGTAAAGATAAAAAGAGAGGAGGTCTAGGTTTGCGTCATGTTAAAGTACAAAACAAGGCTTTTATGACGAAAGTTGGTTGGGGTTTGGTGACTAGAAGAGATGAGCTTTGGGTACAAGTGGTGAGAAATAAGTTAAATGCAGTGATGATCTGATTCCTAAGGTTGATAAAGGAAGAGCAGGATCTCAATTGTGGAAGGGAATAAAAAGTAGCTGGGATTCGGTTGAGAGGAATTTGGAGAAGGTGCGAGATAGGCAGGGGTGAGGAAGTGGTCCAATGCAAGCTAGAGAAGAGTGGGAAGTTTACTATTAGATCAGCATATGAGGTTCAGGGTGATACAGATGCTTTTAGTGATATCTCCCGGACGTGCATATGGAAACTTAATATTCCCCTACGATGTAAGACTTTCTTATGGTTAGCTATGCATAATCGTCTTCTTACTAATAAGTCAAGAGTTGAGAGAGGCTTGAGTTCAAACTCATATTGTCAATTTTGTCTGCATGAAGTTGAAAGCAATTTACATGTTTTAAGGAATTGTAGAGTTGCTATGAGAGTGTGGGCAAGAATTGTGGATAGGAGGAAAATGACGAAGTTTTATTCTATGGATGTGAGAGAATGGTTTGATTGGAATTTTAGAGGGACGCATGGGAACACGGACAATAAATGGGGTGATCTCTTTGCAGTCATTTGCTGGCTGTTATGGAAAAATAGAAATGAAATGATTTTTGAAAATACGGAGACTTCTTCTCATGAAATTATAGGGTATGCTTGTGGAATCCTTGCATGTATGCAGAAAGCTAAAGGCAAACTTCGACCTGGTGTGATACATGCAAAAGTAATGAGGTCGAATACTGAAAGCTCTGTAAGGGATGATTTTGAAGTGGAAATTCTGGTGGATGGGGCGTTTGCGAGGGTCACGGGAGCTGTGGCCTTTAGGGGCCTGGTAAAGAATGCTAAGGGAAGACGTATGGAGGCTTCAATGCTCCGCCTTTGTAATGGGGATTACATCACAGCAGAATTGTGGGCCTGCGTGATGGGATTTAAGTATGCATGGGATAAAGGATGGAGACGTATCTTGCTGAAGAGTGATTGTTTAGAAGTTTTTGAGCATCTCAATAGCTCAAATAACGAGATGCACTAATATTATAATTTGATTGTGGATATTCAAATCCTTATGCAAAGAGACTGGTTTGTGAAAATTGAGCATATCGTGCGTGACAAAAATTATGAAGCTGATATCTTAGCAAAGCGTGCGTTGGGCCTTCCACTGGGAATACATTATGTGGCTGGACATGAGCTTGATAGCTTGATTATGTCTGGGAGTGGTTCTTAATATCCTGTTTTTTTTTATTTTATTTTCTTTAGTATAAAAAAAATATGCTAAAAGTTATAACCATAGAAACTGAAATATTGCAAATAGAAATTAGCTTAAGTTAAAATTGACATAACTAGAAATTAAATCAAGGGATAGAAAGATCACACAAAGCAATTATCCTAGTTTGGCTTTCATTGACCTACATCCAGTCCCATTGAATCTCAAGAGATTTTCTTGACTATCAATTAAACAATTGCAAAGTTGGTTTCCAAGCTCACCACCAACTTCCAGGTTTTCCCAAGTTCATCTAGAACTTACTCAAATGGTTCTCAAGCTCACCAACAACTTCAATGTTTTCTCAAGCTCACTTAGAACTTAATTCCTTACTTTTACAATCTGATAGATAAAACCTTTATACAAAAGGGACTACAAGATATCTCAAATTCAGTCTCTTAAGCTCTCAATAGCCAAATAAAAATAGAGATCAATCGCAGCAAGAAATTAAGTAGATGAAGGAAAAGTGTTACAAGGAGATAATTTTCATCCTTGACTCTGCTCTTCTCTATGTCATCTTCTTCTTTGAATCTCTTTTATACTACTCTAATTCCTGCCCTTTGAAAAAAAAAACTGTGGCTAGCAGATCTTTAGAGACCCATTGGAGGAAGTAACAGTTGAGCCCTTGAATGCGTGACAGATTGTGGAAATAGAATGCTTGAGATTTTCTTCTTCTCTATCTAATAGATGCATGAAATTTTTGTTAAGCGGTGTCTTGATGGAGATTAGACAAAGAAATCATTTCTGTCAGTGCTTCTTCCTTTTTCCTTCTTTATCCTTTGATATAATGGTGAGATTGAGAGATAGAGGCAATTAATCTGATTTAAGTTTAAGAGGGAGAGACAGTGTGATATGCTAAAATCTTCCATGATCTCAAAACGAAAAGGCAATATAGTTCAGAACATTTGATGCTCCCTCTTCACAAACAATAACTCGAGATATTAGAATCCAATATACGAGTTTGAATTTTGCTACAAGTGAGGCGCAAAGCAATCCTTGGGAAATATAATATTTTTATATATATTTTTAAGCATTGAAAAGTCAAAGTTATTTTGTATAACTCTTCCCCATGTAGCCAATAGATTTTTTTTAATACACTAATAATGATAATTCGTGAGCACCTTTGATGAATGGGAATATTTTATTTCTTCAAAAGCTTTTCAGTTCACATTGGAAATCACAAGATGCATAATGACTTACCTATATTTGAAGTTTATCATGAATTTTTTTAATTTATTTTTTATTTTATTCGCATATATAAAGTCTAATAAAAACATTTCAGCAAATTACACAATATGTATAAGCATAACCTTAATTCATTTAACACAATAATTAAATTAAAATTATTAAAAAATTCTTTCAATATTATTTAAAATTTAATTTTTATTATCAAAATATTTAACATGAAACCTTGGGGCTAACAAAATTGACCGTGGTAAATGTGAAAATTTACCAACAACCAAGGCTTGCACAAGAAGTTTCTCTTGTCTTGTTAGTCAAGTTTCATTTTTGGCCCTTGGATCAAGCTTTCATCCAATGGTTATAGTCCACTCTTTATGCCTATAAATAGTCTCACTCTCCTCTCATTTTCCCAACCCAAACTGAAGTGAAGAGAGAAAGCGAGAGAGAGAGAGAGAGAGAGCTGCAAGAAGAGGGAAGGCAGAGAGGAAGAAAGAGAGTAAGAAGAAGGAAAGGAAGGGAAGCCATGGGAGGTTTCAAAGCTAGTATCTAAGGTAAGCTCTCTCCTTTCATTCTTCAATCTTTTGGTCTTATATTATGGTAGAATGATCAAGCTATTCTTCTCCCTCATGGTTACTATGTTTTGGCCAAAGCAAAAGAAACATGAACAAGATTGTAGCTTTATGTACTTAGTGCCAGTTGGTGCATGCTATGATGAAGTAGGTGTGAAAATGAATGAGTTTTGTAAATGAAATAAGGAACAAAGTTTTACTATTTCAAGGGTTTAAGTTTCGGCCAATGTGATTATGTAAGGGAAACAAGTTTTTATCATTGGTTTGATGCTAGACTGGTTTATGGAAAAGATTAGGAATCATGCTTAGTATGAGTTTGAATTAATTGGAAGCAATTTTCTTGGTTGGATCATTTGATGGAGGCCATGGCCTCAAGACTTTAGGAAGGAAGGAAGATGTTTTTCATGAAACAAATGCTTCCAATGAGTTCCTCATACCCAAAATACTAATGGAAAACGAAAAGAGATTCAAGTAGAAAGCTAGTATGCAAATATGAAAGTTTTAGGGCCAAATATGTTCAATGAGCCTAACTTGTGTAAGTAAGTAATATAGCATGTTTAATGATGTTCTTAGGCTCTAAGAAAGGTCAAGAAAATGATCCAAAGAAGTGAGAATCAAATTTGAAAGCAAAGGAAGTAAAGCTACGAAGTAGTAATTTTGCTTTATACTTTTACAGCAACATTGTGCTATATGTTTCAAACTGCATAGCCATAATATATTCAATGTTTTGTGACTATTTTGGCTAAGTATTATGATGAGGGCTTGCTTTGAGATATCCATTTTTTAAGCCGAAATTCTACAAAAATTTTACTGCAATATCGTATTTTGTATGTTTTCTTTAAGTATATTAAGAGAGCATGATGTTTTATAATGTTTTACAATGTTTTAAGCTAATGTGATAATGTAATATGCTTGAGCTATGTTACTATTGATATTTCCCAATCTCACCTCTCTAATGTACAAATGCAAGGGCCAAGTAACTCCAAGGGAGTGTACAAGGGCAAGGCAAAGGATGTGGAAGATTGATGTTGTTTTTGGTTTGTTTTATCGATATTTTGGCTATGTGTTAAAAATAAGTGTAATTGGCCTAAAATTATGGTGAATGTTTGGACACCTTTTATGTGTATAATGATGCCCTAAGTTTTATTATGCAAAATTTATGACATTTAAATGGTGTAATTAAGTTATTTCCAATGTAAGTTCAAATCTATTCAATTTTGTACCCTGATTGGATATCCACGTGGTTTCTGTAAGATATGTTAGTAAACCTATAATGAATTTTATGTTTAAAGGACTGATAGAGCTTTCAAACAAGCTTAAGATCACAAAAATTGGCTTAGTATAGTAATAGTTATGAGCAACCGAAGTTGGAATCAGGAAACTATCCAGTTTCTAGAGATGATTTTCAAACAGTCAACTTCAAGGAATAAAATGTACTAATCTATGTGTTGGAAGTCCATAGAGATATTTTTCCCATATAGATCTATGCTTGAGTTATTTTTAAAGGCTTGAATCATGGTCATACAGTTTTTGTACATTTAGTTACAAATTTTCAAAATTAAGTACACAAGTTAGTCAAAACAGTGAATTGTAGAGTAAATAGTTTTAAACAGTTGAGATTTTTCATTGGTTTATGCGAAAGGTATAAAGAAAGTAACATGTGACATGTGACAGAAAATGAAGATTGCAGCATCAAAGTACTCTATGACCCTGCTTCGTTTGCTGGTCTACCTAATAGGACATGAACTTACTACTAGTACTTTCTCTAGAACCAACGTTTATTATTGTGCGTAGCATGTTTAGAATGATGATTAGAGTTTTCTCCTCCATATCAGTATTAAATCCTCATTTTGTCTTCATATATATTCATTTATATTGGTGCAAAAACCCATAGGGCTCTTCTCCACCATAATTGTGTTGCAAACATATCCCAACCTCGATGGAGATTATTGAAGAGTCGGTTGATGGTATAGAAATAATAGTGGAGATTGTTGAAGATTTGGTTGATGGTGTAGATGCAATGGCTGAGATTGTTGAAGATTCCGTTGATGTTGTAGAAACAATGGCTGAGATTATTGAAGATTCCATTGATGGTGCAAAAACAATGGCTGAGATGGTTGAAGATTTGTTTGATAGTGTAGAATAGTGGCTAAGCTTATTGAAGATTCGCTTGATGGTGGAAAAAAAGTGGCATGGTCTAATCTAAACAAATTTCTTGAGGAATACGAGCTAGAATCTGAACAAGTTCAAGATTCCATTCTAAGTGCTTCAGAAAAAGTGTCAACTATCAATGCAGAGGCACAATTCGACTTTAACAAATTTCTTGAAAATGATGGTAAAGATGACATGTGTAACACCTTACTCACATATGTAATTTCCCATTATCATAGCATTTCTAATGTCCAATTAAGTCATTTTAGAAGCTTGAATCATTATCGGATCCAAAATAGAGAAAATAACAAAAAAAAAAAACATTAGTACTGTTCATTTGGTACCTAATTTTTCATGTTGAAATTTGAAAAATCATAATTAATTTCAAACAAATCGTATCAATATAATTTAAGTCTATAAAAATATCTAAAATCATGCTTTACAAGGGAAAAATAAGAAACTTGAACTTTATTAGGCTAATTCATACAGTTTATTACTCAAACTTTTATTGTACAAAAGGTCAATAATAATGCCTAGGTTTTCTAACCTTAACTTAAAAAATTTATTTCAAAGTATATCATTAGAGAAATCTACATGTCTACTTTACATCCATATTGATCTTATATATTTATTTGAATAAACCAGCACATGGCATCATTTTAAACTACTAAGGATCCAAATAGAACTTCTGCTAGAATAGTTTTAGAAAAACATGTATAACTCTCATTATATAGCCCCAATTGTCCTCAAACTAGTGGCATACTAAACTTAATACATTGAAATTTTCATGTATATAAACTATTTAATTTTTGGAGTTATGTAAGATTTTATACTATCTTTTAAATTGAGAGATACTTTTAATAAAATTCACAATTTTCACCTTACTATCCAATTTTGACCCTTAAATTCAAAATTACACTATAAATTGTAAACTTATCTAATTTAAGTGTTCTTTAACTCTTTAGAAAGCTTATCTTGAATACTTGTATACTTTCAAAGAATATGTAACACTTATATTGAATACTCTGTTTCAAATAGAGTACCCCTATTTCTTTCACAATTGGTTATTTTGGATAACTTTGTCTTTGAAGCTTCAAAACCATCACTTTACACTATATACATGCTTCATATTTGGTCAAATCACATTCATAACATTATAAGAAATACATAAGAACTTGATTATAGGGATACAAAGCCTCATAAAATCTCATACAATATTACATAAAATTCTTCAAAATGCACATTCATAGCTTGAACTATTGATTCAAGCATTATACTCTCCTTCATTCTCTTTGACTTCTTGATCTTCATTGATGTTGCTTATGCCTAGTCATTTGGGATACTTGAGGGGATGAGATTGGGACAATCTCAATAGCAAGTTACATTTCATACAATTATGTCAATAATGTCAAATGAACTCACATTTGATCACATTAAATCACATCAATCACATTTAAACAATAAATTGTCATATTGGTCATAAAAATTTTGGCAACATAATGGCTTAGAAAATGGATATTCTAGGGAAAAAAAAACCCTCATTTTATAGCTAAAAACAATCAAAGAAAATATAATCACAATATGGCAACATAATTTTATCATATAAATGTAATGATAGAACATAAAGCATAAAAATGAAACTTAGCTACCTTGAAGTATTTCTTTGACTCTTCCTCTTGGATCTAATTTTTTTACTAGCTTTCTTAGGCTTTTTCAAGTCGTTATGCATCATTAAACATTTGATCTAGCCACTGGTCTCATGTCATCAGACTTAGAACTCCCATGAAACCCTAAAAACCCTTAAAACTCAATTTGTCTACCTTAGCTTGATTCTTGAAACCCTTACTTCTCTTTAAGGTTTTAGGCCATGGGGAATCTATTTTTAGCATCAAAAGGATGAAATTCCCACTCTAAGATGGCCTAATGCTTTGAGTAAAATTTAGCTTAGAAGAGGAAAAATGAGATGTTCTCAAAACTTGCTTAAATCA
Source organism: Adenanthera pavonina (assembly GCA_026686845.1). NCBI lineage: Eukaryota > Viridiplantae > Streptophyta > Magnoliopsida > Fabales > Fabaceae > Adenanthera > Adenanthera pavonina. The sequence continues at coordinate 40,238,454 of JAIVEN010000001.1, read as the reverse complement.
TACCTAGTTTACTTCTTCTTGCTAAATCTCATGCTTAATCATAATTTCATGGTTTTAATGTTGAATCAAGTGTTTTTTATGATTCCAAACATCTGGAACTTGGAAGGAAGATATTAAAGGAATACAAGAAATCTTAAGTTAATCCAAAAAGAAATGTGTACAAGATTAAGTTGTGGAATTTCTTACTGTAATTACAAGAGTAAAAGGCTTTGATCTTTCACCAAATGTTCTTAAAATGTGTTTTTCAAACAAGTCTATGTTAACTTATGATATATTTGAAAAATACTCACTAACAGATGAACTTTGAATTGTTAAATTTCATATGCTACCTTAAAAATTCGAACTTTAAAGGCTGAAATTCGAACTTAGAAAGATGTTGCCTATGACAGACGAATCTCAGATTGTGAAAATTTGAGTTTCGAGTGAAGCACAACTTGTGAAAAATGAAAAATTTGTTTAAAGATATGTCAAAATTCATTTGAAAGTAAAGTTTAAAAAGAAATTCAAAGTTAGTCCTCTGACAAATCAACTTTAGTTTTAAAAATCTGAACTTTGGAGAAATAATGTGTAAGTATATTCAGGTATCCCTTTGACAGACAAACTTTGATCTTTAAAAATTCAAATTTAAAAAAGAAGAGCTTTTGTACCATATTGAGTTGCTCACTGACAGACGAATTAGTAAGTGAAGCAATTATTCACACTTATCAGAAAGCTTTAAACTTGAAAATTCGTATGTTCCAACATGGAAAATATTTATCAAAGATGAAAATTCAAATTTTGCTTTAGAACAGATAAACTTCAAAGTTCAACATTAAAGTCTTCAACTTATGACATATGTGAAATTCGTTTATTGACACCCCAAAATTTGAACTTTGGATGTCACACGCATTAAATGATGTTAGTGAACGAATAGTTTTGAAGAGTAACCATTGGGTAACGTTTCTAATGGCTAGATCTTGTCTCTAATGTATAGTTAAGACATAAATCTATAAATAGAATTTTATTTGAAGGTATGGGTACCAAGATTACGTTGTATATACTAAAACTCTGTCAAATTCTTTAAACAAAGCCTTCTACTCTCACACACTTCATATATTGTACTTCAACTATTATATATGCTCTAGATTAGAGAGTTTATATTACTGTAAACAATCTTATCTTCATCTGAAAGAAACATTTTCTTGTGAAGAAGCTTCACAAGGGATTTGGGAAGCACTTAGCTAGAGTGCAGAGAGTGAGATTGTAAGCTCTTGGAACAGAGCATAAAGTTGTACGGTGGCATTGCAAGGACCCCACTGAATTCTAGCAAAATAGTGAAAAATTTCAAATGGTAGCTTGAGAACTGGACATAGGTCAAGGAAAGAGACTGAATCGAGATAAATCTCAGTGTCTTTTCTTCCTTTATCTTACTTACTACTTTGTTATATTTTGCACTCTATTTTTTTTTTTGGCTACTCTTGTTTTTACTGCTTTCTTACACTTTAGTAGAAAATTTCAATCTTCCTAATTCACCCCCTCTTGGGAAGCCAGCAGACCTAACAATAAAACATCATTTCTTCCTTAAACAAGCTTTGGTTGAATCTGAAAAGAGGTTTGGGAAGAAGAAATTTCAAGAAAACTTACCCAAACAACCAAGAAATTATGATAAAACACTTGAGAGTTACAAGAAGTATACTTACCAATTTTGTTCTTTTCTTTTCTTCTCTTCTCACGTTGCTACCCTCTTCTCTCTGAATTTGTAGCACTCTCTCTCTCCTCTCTTGATGAATGGTCTGTCAAGTGACAAGGAGGGAGTATATGTAATATGCCAAACCATGGTTAGTTACTTACTATGCCAATTAACCCCCTTTAGTCAAGTTTACCTTTGGTTAACTTTTGGCTTGGTCCCCAAGACTTCAATTTGTGGCCATGGAAGCTGCCAAGTGGCATCAACTTGAGGAGGTAATATCTCTAAGATATTGCATAATTTTCCCAGTTCAGTAATACCCTTTGTTAATTACTTTATACCTAGATATGTAAAGTTACCTTTTGTAGTATAAAATCACTTTATGAGTACAAAATTAAAGTAAACTTATATTTAGAATTACTTTATAATCCTATCCCTAAAAAGCTCCTTTTGTAATATCCAATAGTTTTTCTTTTTATTTTTTAAGCTTTTGCAAATTAAAAAATAGTTTTTTCAGTAAAAAGTTACTTTTTATCATTCAGCACTAATTATTTTTTTATCTTTAAACATTAACCCTCAGTGCCATATAATTATCTCATTGAAAGTTTCATTAAAACTTTCAGGTCATTAGGTATAATTTTCCCTCAAAATATTAAAACTCTTGCCCTTTTCCATGTGCTGCTTATTTTGTCTTCTCTAGGGCAAAATCATCATTTTCTTATTTTTTTTCTTCTAACTGGAATAAATAACCTATTTGCCCAATTTCACTTAAAATAGTGTCGGTCCATTTTTGTAAATTCCTCATACATTTTTGGTTATTTAACTTTTAGGAATATTACAACAAGTTTGAAAACCAAGGGATTAAAGATGTGGCTAGGACTATGTCTAAAATTTATCTTGATTATTTTTATTAGGAGGATGATAAATTCATCTTAAGCATTAGCCTTTATATAAGCATTAGTCTTTGTTAAGTATCAACCTTTAGTTGTCTAAATAATCAATTCATTGTTTCTTTATTTTTCTTCAAATGAACAGATCATATGTGTGTTACATACCTATATAATCTTAATCTTATGATCAAATGAAATAAATTATTGTCGTTAAACCTACTAGTTCCTTAACAACAATAAATTAAGTATATATCCATGCACTACAATTTGTCTTTCTCAATATATCAACAAAAGTCCTTATAACAGACATCACCATCATTCTCTAGAAATTTCTTTATAAAGCATTCATCCAAATATGGTTGGTAATGTATTATGCGTAAGTGTAATAAAAAGTATGTATATTATGCATAAGGAAAGGTCAATGATATATACTAGACTTTCAGGTCTCCAATTATCTAAGTAAATAACTAAAGTTTAGCCAGACATTATGAATTAGAAAAAAATTGAAATCTTCACAATATGATCAAGACTCACATAAACATTAATATATACCTATACATCAAAGTTCAAAACTAATGACTCACTATATCTGATCAAGACTCAATTAAAAACAATAATAATCAATCAGAAACATTTCTGAAGTAATCAAGAGCCTCTTCCACTAATGATGGTTTACATTTCATTTCAAGAGGGAGTCGACCTTCCTTTTGCATCACATCTTTCTTCAAATGTGGGATTTTGTAGTTGTTGCAACCTTTTTCTCTTATAATCTCAGGTATGCTTCGAGTGTTATCAATATTTTCTTAGATTCAATAGTAGGAAAAGCTTCAAATGATTTAACCATGGCACTAATAAACTCATCAATATTCTTAGGTGCTTCATTGTATTGCAGTGATTGAAATGCATTAAAAAACCTAAGATCTAAGACATTTAAATTTGGAGAATTTGAGAGTTGATACACCAAACAAATATCAAGCCCATCTTCTATTGCCAATAGAGAGAATTCTTTATCATTTGGTCAATATGACATCTTGCATTATCTTGCTGAATAAAAATTGTACCATGTAGGTTATCTCTTGGCCAATTCGTTTTGATAATGGGACAACCTTTTCAATAAGATATTGTCTACCAATTTCCTGAGTGACTGAAGTTATTGGTTTTGTTACAAGAGCCCTTGAAACTTTATTAGCATTGATCCTTTTAACTTGCTCTTTAGTCATAAAGGGGACGACACCAATTTTTCCAGAGAAGACTTCATTTCCTTGTGCATTAAATCTAGGTTGAGCAATAGCAACTAAAAACATTATCCTTCCAACAAAATTTTTGCCTTTGCATGTGTGTCTAGGGTCTTCCCTATCTTGTAACAAATAATAATTCATAAACTTCTTTGTCATATAGAACCATTTTTCATCTATATGAATAATGTTATGCATGCTTTTAAAGGTCGGATCATGAAGCGTACTACCATGTTCAAGCATTGATAAGCATTATCTCAATAAACATATTCTATTTTATTCAATCAAAAGTGGCTCTAAGGCATTTGAGTGCCATCTTATACCTTCATCCTTTCATTGTCTACACAATGTCTACACAATGAGATTGCACTAATGTTCAAGGCACAAGATAAAGATTGATAAGTTCTCTGTTGTGATAAAGGAATGTCATGGAATTGATCAGGATTGATATGGACTCTCTTACACCCATAATTCCTTGTCTTTCTATGAGACACATCACCAAAGTCTTTTGTTTGCCTCAACTCTATCAGAAACTAAATTTGATGAAGCCAATTTTTTTGTGATACATGTGTTTAACCTTCCTCCTACAATAGAGTGTAACACAACATTAAATATTGACTTGTGTTCTTCATTAGTTAAAAACTTTTTCTTCCTCCTAGTGCCACTACTTTGTGCTTCATTTCTATCTCTTGCATTTACAGTTGAGACCAATAAACACCTAACTTATGCAATTTCAACATTGTATATGCAATAAATTGAAAAAAAAATTGTATACTTTGAGTTGTTACAAATAATCATTAATAATTGTAGTAAATGTAGTAAAATGCAAAAAAATAGACAAACTTTAAGATTGCTTCCACCCAAAACCAAGATCAGTAAACATTCAAGAAAAGCCATCTTTCATGAGACAAATGAAGGCCAACTAAATCAAGTACCAATCAAAATAGCACAAGATATTATGATAGAGATCAAAGAGGTGCATCAAAGATTTTCAAGCACTACCCACATGATCCCTCTCAAGGAATTTCTAGGTCTTTTTTTTTGTTAGATAATTTTGTTTATTTATTTATTTTGTTGGCTTTGAAATTGTATTTTCTTGGAGTCAAAGTCATTAGTTAGATTTAAATTATAATAACTAAAATCTATTAGATTTTTAGGTTTAGGGGATTTTCTAGATTTAAGGAGATTATCTATTAGTGTTAGGATTAGAATATTAATTTTATTATTCTTTGAATTTTCATTTTTATGATTATATTTTTTATAATTAGATATATCTTTTATATTTCTTAGATTTACTACGATTACTTAAGCTCCAAGTAATTATAATTGCTTTAGGATTAGATTTTTCTTGTTTTACCTATATAAAGGCCTCTATGTAATGCACAAAAGAGTGAAATAATATTATTATATATTTTCAGTAAGGATTTACTAAGTTCTTCCTTTTCTTCCTCTTATTTTTTATCTCTCTCTCTTTTCCTCTTCTTTTCATATTCTCTCGAGAATACATCTAATCTACCATGAGGAGTGATCAACCTTGTAGGTGTTGTTATAGTTAGGAATCTAGAGATGAGTTCCTCTAGAGTTCTAGCTCATTATCTTATGAATCTCTTAAATCAAGTTTTTCCACTGCATTATATTTTTTGGATTACTTTGAGCAGGTCTTTAAGGGTTCATATTAGTTAGCTTCATAACTCAGTTTTTGGAATTAAAGTTTATCCTTTCTTTGTGTTTCGTGTTCTCATTTTTTCTTCCATTTTTTCTTATTCTTGGTTGTTCTTTTCTTGTATCCATCTTCATCTTCTTTGTCTTCCACCCTCTAGTGTCTTATTTTGTGTTGCTTCATATCATCTCACCACCTTCTCCTTCTTCATCTCTATGTCTTGTTCTCCTAGTTTTCTTCTATTTGTTTTTGTGAAATTATTTAAAAAAAGGTAATAAAAAAATATGAGTTCTTTTATTTTTTGATATATAATGAGACAAAAGCATATGTGGAGATTGAAGTTAAAAAAGTACATCTAAGTTAACCCTAAGGTGGCAAAAATTTAAGGACAAATCTTTTCAAAGATCAAAGAGGTGCGTCAAAGATTCTCAAGAAATTTCTAGGTCCTTTTTTGGTTAGATAATTTTGTTTATTTATTTATTTTATTGACTTCCAATTTGTAATTCTTTGAGGTCAAAGTCATTAGTTAAATTAAAATTATAATAAATAAAATGGCACAGAAACTGAAAGAGAAAAAGGGAAACTCTCTGAAAAAATTCTAATATTTTGAAGATTCAAGCTGTCTTACAATGAAACTCTGCGTCCTATTTATACTACTAGAATATGGGAAGGGGTTACAATTGGAATTAAAAATGGGATTAATGCTTATTATTGAACCATGCATGTTATTTCTGGAACAGACCAAACGGACGAACTTAATGTTTCTAACAGTGGCTTGTGTTGATGGTGTTTGAACGGTTGGGCGGCTGTCATGGCTTATTCCGTTTCATCATCCCCGGGTTGGATGGAACTCGCCCTTGAGTCAAAGTCAGCATCATCATCCAGATAGGGTGACAAGTCAGCAACATTGAAAGTGGCAGAAACTCCATAAGCACCAGGTAATTCAACCTTATAAGCATTGTTGTTGATTTTTTGTACAATCTTGAAAGGACCATCAAGTCTAGGAGACAACTTGGCATTGGGTTGCTTAGGAAAACACTCTCTTCTAAGATGTATCCAAACCAAGTCTCCCACATTAAAGATCTGTTGCTTCTGATGCTTGTCTCGCTGTGTCTTGAGTTTGAAATTCTGCTTCTGGATTCTTTCACGAACTTGTTCATGCAACTTCTTGATTTCCTTAGCCCTTTGATCTGCATCAAAACTATACTGCTGCTTATCAAGTGAAGGGGTCAAGTATAGTGGACTAAGGGTATGAGTGCCATAAACAACTTCAAACGAACACTTCCTAGTTGCCTGATTAACAGAATTATTGTAGGCAAATTCAACTTGAGCAATAACAAGGTCCCACTGATTCAAATTCTTTCCCACACAACTTTGAAGAAGATTGCCCAGAACTCTGTTAATAGCTTCAGTTTGACTGTCCGTCTGTGGATGACGTGCGCTACTAAATTAGAGCTTAGTTCCCATCTTGTTCCATAACGTCCGCAAAAAGTGGCTAAGGAACTTAACATCACGATTAGAGGTAATAGTTTTGGGAATTCCATGGAGACGAACAATCTCTTTGAAGTACAAATCTGCAACTTGCACCACAACATTGGTCTTTTAGCATGGAATGAAATGGGCCATCTTCAAAAATTGATCCACAACGACCATGATAGAATCTTTTTGCCTATGTGTTCGGGGTAAACCAAGAACAAAGTCCATGCTTACATCTTCCCACGGCGCTTTTGGAATCAGCAGTAGCATGTATAATCCTGTATTTTGCCCCTTGGTCTTAGCCATATGACATATTCAGCATCGCTGTATATGCCGGTTGACATCTCGTTCAAGCCTTGGCCAATAGAAATTCTCTTTGACCAGATCAACTGTCTTGTCTCTGCCAAAATGACCAGCTAATCCTCCATCATGAGCTTCCCAAATTATCGCTCCCTTAAAGAACTTTGAGGAATGCATAGGGTTTTACCTTGAAATAGAAACCCATCATGTCGATAATACTGGTGGAACGATTGATCAGCAGTAGCTTCCCACACTCCACAGAAATCAGGGTCATCCTAGTACAGCTCCTTGACAAGGTCAAACCAGTAACTTTGGCCTGCATTGTTGTTAGCAAAACATGTTGACGGCTAAGAGCATTAGCTACAGAGTTTAAAATTCCAGCCTTATGCTTAATAAGGAAGGGAAAAGACTACAAAATTTCACTCCAATGGGTATGTTTGCAACTGATCTTTTGTTGAAAGTTCAAATACTTTAGGGCTTCATGATCTGAAAAAAAATATGAACTCTTTGTTCAGGAGATAGTGACTCTAATGTTGTAGAGCTTGGATAATGGCATAGAATTCTTTATCATAAGTAGAATAACTGAGTTTTGCATTATTAAGTTTCTCACAGAAAAAGGCAATGGGATAGCTTTCCTGGCTTAAGACAGCACCAATTCCAGTGTTAGAGGCATCATAGCTAACCTTGAATACCTGGTCAAAATTTGGAAGAGCTAGGATGGGAGCTTCAGTCAACCGCTTCTTTAGCTCCTCAAAACTCCTCTGAGCTTGCTCTGTCCACTGAAATTTGTCTCCCTTGGTGCAATCTATGAGAGGTGCAGCCATAGAGCTAAAATTGCGAATGAACCTCCTGTAGAAAGAAGCTAATCCGTGGAAGCTTCAAACTTCTTGAAGAGATCTTGGAACAGGCCAGCTATTAATGGCTTCAACTTTACTCGGATCAACTCGAACACCTTCTGCGATGATGATGTACCCTAAGAAAACAACTTCATTGGCGAGAAAGGTACACTTCTTTGGATTGGGAAAAAGCTTTTAGTCTCGCAGGGCTTGCAAGACATGCCGTAAGTGATTAAAGTGTTCTTCCTGACTCTTGCTGTAAATAAGAATGTCGTCAAAGTAAACGACAACAAATTTGCCAGTGAAGGGTCGCAATACCTGATTCATCAGGCACATGAATGTGCTAGGGGCACTGGTCAGTCGAAAAGGCATCACATTCCACTCATACAAGCCATCTCTTGTCTTGAAGGCAGTCTTCCATTCGTCTCCTGGCCGAATCCGAATTTGGTGATACCCACTACGAAGGTCAATCTTGGAAAAGTTAGTGGCACCATGCAACTGGTCTAACATGTCATCAAGCCGGGGTATCGAAAATTGATACTTGATGGTAATTTTGTTAACAGCTTGGCAATCCATGCACATTCTCCAACTCCCATCTTTCTTGGGTACTAGCAGAACAGGTACAGCACATGGGCTAACACTTTCTTAAACTAGCCTTTTCTTCAGCAGCTCTTTAACTTGTCGCTGGACTTTGGTATGTTCCTGAGGACTCATACTATAAGTAGGCTTGTTAGGAATGACTGCTCCTAAAACAAAATCAATGGTGTGCTGTATGTCTCGTATGGGTGGCAACTCGGGTGGTATCTCATCAGCTATCACGTCCAGAAACTCGGATAATAAGGGCACAGAAATTGAAAGAGAAAGAGGGAAACTCTCTGAAAAAATTCTGATATTCTGAAGATTCAAGCTGTCTTACAATGAAACTCTGCGTCCTATTTATACTACTAGAATATGGGAAGGGGTTACAACTGGAATTAAAAATGGGATTAATGCTTATTATTGAGCCATGCACGTTATTTCTGAAACGGCTGGGAACTGACCGAACGGATGAGCTTAATGTTTCCAATGATGGCTTGTATTGATGGTGTTTGAACTGTTGGGTGGCTGTCATGGTTTATTCCGTTTCATAAAATCTATTAGATTTTTAGGTTTAGGGAATTTTCTAGATTTCAGGAGATTATCTATTCTTATTTGAATTAGAATATTAATTTTATTATTTTTCTTTGAATTTTCATTGTTATTATTAAGTTTTTTTCATAATTAAATAGATCCTTTGGATTTCCTAGATTTACTAGGAATACTTAAGCCCCAAGTAATTATAATTTCTTTAGGATTAGATTTTTTTTATTTTATCTATATAAAGGCATCTATGTAATGCACAAAGAAGAGTAGGATAATATTATTATGTATTTTCAGTAAAGATATACTAAGTTCTTCCTTTTCTTCTCCTTATTTTTTATCTCTCTCTCTTTTCCTCTTATTTTCATATTCTCTGAATAATACATCTGACTTACCTTGAGGAGTGATTAACATTGTGGGTATCATTATAGTTAGAGATCCAAAAATAAGTTCCTTTTGTTAGCAAGGTTGACTTCCCAAGAGGGGGGTGAATTGGGAAGATTGAAATTTTTCTGCACAAAGTGAAATGAGTGAAGATAACACAGTGTAATGAAAGCAACGTATAAAATAGAGCAAGTTGAAAAATAAAGATAGGAAGTAGAAGACTCAGTAATTTATCCTGGTTCGGTCTATCCACTTGACCTACGTCTAGTCCTCAAGGCAACTCTTGAGATTTTCCACTATACAGCAAGAATTCAACGGGCTTCTTGCTAATACCACAGTGCACGAGTATGCTCTGTTTCTGGAGCTCTCTCAAACACTCTAAGCACTTTCACAATGTGCTTCCCAATCCCCTTGTGATTTCCCCTCACAAGTAAATCTATCTTCCAGATGAAGAGTAGAATATTTACAATGATATGACTCTCTTAAATAGAGTAGATATGAAGGTTAAAGTACAGATATTGAAGTTGAGAGGGTAAAAGCTTTTGAGAAGAAAATTCAGCAGAAATTCGGTATATACAAGTTTGATTCATTACCCATAACTTCAAATGTTGTTGTATTTATAGATTTAGGTCTCAAATGTCCATTAGAGACTTAATCTATCCGTTGGAAAAGTTATCCAACGGTTACTCTGAAAAACTATCCGTTAACCAACCGCATTTAATGCTTCTGACATATTGAAATTCGAATTTTGGTTGATCAACAGACGAATTTTGAAGGAACCGAAGGTTAAAGCTTTCAACGTTACAGCACGAAGTTCGTCTGTTCATGAAGTGAAATTCGAATTTTGAAACTTACAAAATATTTTCACAATGTGACATACGAATTTTCAAGAAGAAAGTTTTTCGGTTAAGTGTGAACAGTGTTTTCAATTTTCTACAGTGCCTTCGAAATTCGAATTTTGGAAGCCCAAAATTCGTCTGTTCCCAGTACATGAAAAGGAGGCACAGTAGTTCTCTTTCTACGAAATTCGAATGTTGAAGAGTGAAGTTCGTCTGTCAGAGAGTAGTTTTGAAACTTAAATCATTCTTGATCTCAGATGAACTTTAACATGGTTTCAGACGAATTTCTTCTATTTTCTCAAGTTTTGTTTTGTCTGAAATTCGAATTTTGAAGATCCAAAGTTCATCTGTTTCAAGAAAACTTCTTTCAGACTTAGATGAAAATTCGAATGTTGGGAAGTCAAAATTCGTCTGTCAGAGAGCATTTATCAAACTCAATTTCTTTTGATTTCAGATGCACTTTATCATAGTTTCAGACGAATTTCTTTGGTTTTCACAAACTTCATTTTACTTGAAATTCGAATTTTGAAAGTGTGAAGTTCGTCTGTTACCAAAGAGACTTCTTTCAGATTTGTATGAAAATTTGAATTTTGAAAAACCAAAATTCATCTGACAGAGAGCCATCTCTTCAAACTTATTCAGTTTTAGCTCGAAATTCGAATTTCCCAAAGCAAAGTTCGAATTTCCAACTTGACAGTTAAGTTTAAACTTTCAAACTTCGTCTGTTTGTGGGTGTTTTTCAAATAAGTCAAGATTTAACGCAAAATCAAGGTTTGAAAACATCTTTTCTTCAAATCAAAATCTTTTACCCAATCATAACTAAAACTAAGGATCCTACAAAAGATCTAACAGCAAATTCTCAGAAAATCTTAACTCAAAACAACTTTGATCTCCTTTGATATCTTCAATCCGAGCTCTTGAGTGTTGGTTTGGAATCATCAAAACTCTTGATTCAACACCTTTATAATTCAATTTGATCATCTTTTGATTCTCTTGAATCAGTTCTTCCACTACACTGTATTTTTTGTGCTACTTTAAGCAAGTCTCTAAGGGGTCCATATCATATTAAAAACCATAAAAGTTAACGAATTTAACGTAACTCAAAGACATACTGATTAGAATAGACAATGAAACTTGACTCAAAGTAGTACCTCACAAAAACCAATTTAATGTCACTTGATCAAATTCTTCATAGCTCTATTTTTCTTTGGGCAAATAGAGTTAGTAATATGTAAGGAAACAAAAAAGTACCAGTAGAGTTTAACATTGGTTTTGTTAGCACCTCCATATTAATTTTTACATTTATGTAATCGCTATAAATTTCCATGTCTATACTGTGCTCATCATCTTTAGAACTTGGCTTGTTGTTGTCTATTTCATATGCATCTTCAGGCCATAATTCCTTTCTTAAGTCTAATAAAGAGTGACTAGATGAAAACTCATTCCTTCCAAAAGTCAAATGGTGATCTAGGTTAGCATTGGAATCTTCTTCTACACCAATGTTCAAGTCTAGCAATAGAGATCTTGCTTCCTCTAAAACGACTTGTTCATAACAAAGATTTAAATCTATCTCATTTGGCATTTTGGTGTCTTTGTTTCAAGTTGGGGACGAAGATTCAAATATTCAGAAGTTCATGGCAATTAGTACTAGTAAGAGTTAAGTAGTGGACTCATTTAGGAAAAAGCAGTTCAAAACTTGACTCACTTCAAAACTTGGCATGACGTTTAGAGTCTCCATGTCTTGAATGATAATGGGGCTATATTTTGGTTCCCACATTAAAATTTGGTGGGAACTAAATTTTAATTCTCAAAATTTTAATTTCAAAAGTTAGGATTTTAAAGAAGGATTATTTACATAATCAATGGAGAAAATTAAATTAGTGCGATGTTAAAATTGCATTTTATTTTTATTTAAGGGGAAAATGGGATGTTAAAATTGAAGATAGATAATAATGATTTTGAAAGAAGTTTTTGTTTTTCTGTTAAAAAATGGTAGGAACCAAATTTTAAATTTGGAAGTTTATATAGTATTTTAAAAATTTGATTATGAGAGAGAATAATCAAAAGAGTTATGGTGGAAAGAGATTAAAAGGAATTGTAGTAATTAAGATGGTGTAATTTAATAAGGGTAATTTTGAAATATTATAATAATTTTTTTATAAAATTAAGGCATATAACTAATTTTAATTATCATCCTTGGCGGGAGCGATGTAGTTAATTTCACTCTATATTTTAAAATGAAGGGAGCATATACCAATCATTAAGCTCTAAAATTGTATATTAAGAGTATAGCAGTTACAAAATAGCTATAAATATAGAAGGCTAGAGGTCTCCAAATTCTTCTTTTCTACTACAACCTATTAAGAGTAAGAGAGATAATGCCTTTTACATAAATTAAGAAGGCTATTTTTCTCTATACAAAAGTCATGTGATTCATGGAGGGCAAGAACATAAAGGTGTTTGTGGTTTGAGGTGTTACCACATCATTCATTAAGTTCCCATTTATGTAGATACTAGTAAAGGGTGGATGTTCACTAGAGCTATGAATATGTGATACAAGCAGTAAACGTAGAAAGCATTAAGACTGAGTTTTGAATTTGTCACAAGTGCATTTCTTACCTTTTCTATTCAGATTAAGCAAAATGTATGGATCCTTGTAGGTATTTTGTATTTAAAAATTTAAATTTCCACTGCCGTGAACTTGTAATCTGATCACTCAATGAAGAAAACATAAAGGCTGAGTTTCAAATTCACCATAAGTATGTTTCTTACCTTTATTATTCGGATTAAGAAAAGTGCTTGGATCTTTAGAGGGATTGTGGATTTAAAATTTTGAAGTTCTGCTACTATTTGCCAAAATCCCAACATATCAACCTAATATTGCTCGAGAAGGTCCTTAACTATGGAAGGAAGTAAGAGCCCTAACAATTCCAACAAATGAAACTCATAAATAAAGGATAAAAGGATATTAATACCTTATTGGTTTTTTTAGGCCTAAGCCTTATGGTCCTTGAAATTTTTAGTTCTATCTTGTTGCATCAATAGGTTTTCATCCTCTTTATTTACTTGTTACTTATTACTAGGATCTAAAGGAATAGGATTCTCATTTTTCCTTGTAAAATTCTCCGTCATGGTGTGCCAATAATTTTCCATGAACCTTTAATACTATGCAGCATTTTGCCTATTACCGGAGTTGTAGTATATTTTTTGGTGATATTAATTGGGCTAGCACATTACTCCATATTTAATCCCAATGTTGTAAAGCTAGCTCTCACTACATTATGAGTTTTGTTTTTGGATCTTTGTTTATGAAGTGGGCTACAATCTTCTCTCTAGTCCACTTGGGTACTAAAACAACAGGTTATTAAGACACAAAGTCTAAACCATTTCATACTTCATCTAGCATCTTTGTAACTTTTTGAGGCATTTTTGTTTCTTGCTTCTCTTTTTCCCCAATTGATGCTGAACTTTAGCTTCTACTTTGCTTGCTAAAGTAACTCCTACTTTTGACCCTTGTTCTTTTGAGTTTTCCATGGTTGGTTCTTCAAGATTCCCCACATCTACTTGAAGTTGCTTATCCTCCATTTGTTGACCAATCTTAGTTTCTTGTACAATAAATTAATTGGGAGCTTGCAGCTAATTATTTGTTGAATTTATGCAATCATCATTCCTTTTATTACTTAGTTCTCCCTCATTTTTAGTCTGTCATCTATGACCAGGCTTCTTTGATATCATCCATGATTTGAACAGCTCTATATTTTCCCCATAATGTCTTTTTTTAGTTTGTTGGCATGCTTCTAGTTGATTAATGCCATTTGTACTAGGAATTTACTATTCCTCTTTCTTGGTTTTGGATCCCATGGGCATTGTTCCTTGCAAAGACCTTGTTTGCTATAATAAAAAACAAATCAAGTTTAGTCCCTTATATTCAATATTAAAAATATAATTCTTTACAATAATCCCTTGTACTAGTTTCTTTCACAAATTACTTTCAATGCACAAATCTAGTAAAGATATTAGTGATCACATGAATATTAAATTTTAAACAAATAATGGTCCACTACTCATAAGTAGAAATCATTTTTAAGATATTTTCTATACTGAATTATATGTAAATCAGGTATAAAAATCACATCACGCATAAACAAATCAAAATCATGTATCTAGAGCATCCTCTAGAGTGGATTCACACATGATAGCACTTATCCCCAGCATTCTAATTGGCGTTACCATCTCAGATAATCTCCTTCGTACAGGATTCCATAAAAGATGGATATTTCAGAGTGCATTTTATGAATACATTTGGCCATGAAGAATACAGCCCAAATTAATATCCTGAGAAAAGTTCCAACAATAGGCCAATGGATATATAATCAACTTAAAATATTTGGAAAATTAATAAATCAATGAGCAACATGATATTTGTAAAAGAAATATTTCCATAAATCTAGAAATACAAATAAAAAAGAAACCAAAATCGAGAATATATAACCCAACAAACATTCTAAATTAGCTATAACAAGTGTCAAAGTCACAAAACATAAATATATATATATATATGTATATTTCTAATTATTGTTAGCATTAAGAATTTTAAAGCCAGATAACCAATATATCATGTGTGTGGTTAAAGTGTGTGTATATCAATATATGTAAATATGTGCGTGGGAGTGTATCAATGGCAGTGTGTTCATGTGAAATTGTGTATAAGTATGTGCGTGTATATATATGTGTGTGTGTGTGGATGGCTGTGTGTGTGAGGGTGAATAACTTTCATGTAAGAGCATGTCACACTTTAGATTAGGCCCATTTTACAATGAATTAGACTATTATAGAGTCCATTTATACTTAAAGAAAAGCTTGAATCATTTTAGAACAAAAGTAGAATTTTCTTCATTTTCAGGTACTATTCACTTTTCCTTTTCCATTTTACCTGACAAATTTTAAAAATTTATAACTAATTCTACAAAAATCATTTTGGCATGATTCTCAAAAAAATAACCAAAAATATTTTCTATATGGAAAAAAAAAAGCAACTAAGTATTTATTAGGCCAATTTGTATAATATATTCATCTAAAAATCACTATAGCAATGATCATTTTTCAAAATCCCAGAAACTAACTATAACTTTGAAAAATTACAATAAATCACACACAACTTCAAACTAAGTGATCTTTGTGTCTATTAAAGATCTTCCTATCTAATTTTTAACCATATAAAACACTTATATATATATTAAATATAGTAACGTCTATACAGTATATGCATTTCTCAACCGTGGTCAACAAGGTTATTTACAATCTCCAACTTTGCAAAATACATACTAAGATGTACATATATGGCCATAACTTGTCTTCACCTTACATACTACATCATGTTGGATCTAAAGTGACACTATCACATACAAGTACAACCCAAATATTATACATATTAATTTACATAAATATTCTAAATAAAATATCAAGGGAAGCAAATTCTTATTAATCAACAGTTTGCTTCTCCTTTCCTTTCACCTTTTAGGCAATCTTGCCATGGCTTATACCTAAAATATTTGAACAAAAGGAATGAGATTCAAAGAATCTTAGTAGTTATATCCATTTATGGATACATATTATCATAGCATTTCATGAAAACATCAATGAAAATCATATAATCACAATATGCCAAACAATTTCATAAAAAATTTGGCATAGTAACACTTTGTAAAATTGACATCCTAGGGTTATAAAACCCTTCAAACAACCAGCTAATCAGTGCAAAAACATCTTATAGCATCTAACAAGCATATGGCATATTCAAAGAATCATGAAAGTATAGTATGATAACATTAAACATAATAGAATGAATAACTACCTTCTTACTTTCCCAACTTCTCCAAACTTGGTGGACACTTCTTTTGGTCTTTAAATACTTCTTGGAACCCTATAACATCTTAAAATATGGCCATTATCAACTAATTACACAATCTCCTTCACAAGGTGCTCTCTTAAACTAAAAATTCAATTTACCTATCCTTTAAGAATTTCTTGTACACCATACTTGTCTTAATTTATTTTGGACCTAACGAATATATTTTTGGGTTCAAAAGTTTGAAATTCCCACTCTAGAAATAACCTTAGGTCTGGCTGGAAATTACTAAAAATTTTAAAAAAATATTTGCTTCATCAAACTTTAGACCACTTGTACATCCTTGCATATCTCACCTACTCTAAGCTTTTCCATGGTTTAATTTTACCATAGCTCAACTCTCTCTCTCTCTAGAGTTTGTCATGGCTGAAATTTGAAGTAGGATAAAAGAGAAAATATTCCATGGAAACTCTCCTAAACACTTGAATATACAAGAAAATTACCATAAAAGCTTACCTTAGCAACTTAAGTACCAACTTTGGTCTCTTGCTTCTTCTCTTTCCCTTGATATTTTTGTAATATCTTAAAATTTTTTTCTGGATGTTCAAGGTTTAATATTTTAAAATCTATAAGAAATTTACAAAAATAGGAATATACCATTTGGTATGAAATACAATAAAAATGTCAATTATCTCGATTGGAAGGAAAAGGGAAAAATGATGATTTTACTCTTAAAAAAAGAAAAATAAAATAAAATAAGAAAAAAATGGAAGGTAGTGGATGCAGGGAAATTGAAGAAAAGTTTATGAGTTTTGGGAAAAATTACACCTAATAACCTAAAAGTTTTAAGAATTGTAAATTGGCTTTGAGTCAAAGACGTTTTTATAAATATGAAAAATTATAGTCAAATGAAGCTCTTAATGAAATAAGTTCAATGGAATATGGTATAGAATTTATCAAGGTCAAAATAATATTTATTGGGATAACTAGG
The DNA here is from genome assembly GCA_026686845.1 of Adenanthera pavonina. Taxonomy (NCBI): domain Eukaryota; kingdom Viridiplantae; phylum Streptophyta; class Magnoliopsida; order Fabales; family Fabaceae; genus Adenanthera; species Adenanthera pavonina. Next base: position 40,221,210 of record JAIVEN010000001.1, on the reverse strand, counting down.
ATTTAACATTGATATTTTACCCGATAAAAGTCAGTTTGTACTATAGGAAAAGATAATATTGATTCAAGAAAAATTAATGGGTCTTACTAAAATATATTTTGGATCAAAATAAAAATTTTGGACTAAAAGTAATTGTTGGATAATACTATACCAATTTAATGACAATTTTGGCAAACATACCTAATCGGTACGGGTAAATTTAATTGGTAAAGAGTATTTTAGTCTATTAAAGTTTATGAAACCATTTTTAGTTAAAAAGGAAGGTGATGCACGTTGGAATTCATATTTGGGGACACCAAGGGAATTATGTTAATTGCTTTAATAAAGTAAGGCATAAAAGTTAACTAAAATGGTTGGTTAACCAAGTTACACTATTCCTTCATTTCATATCCCTCCTCTTGGCCTTGAGTTAAGCATTCTTCCCCATTTTGTGCATCTAACCCAGCAGCTCCAAGTGTGAGAGAGAGCAAAAAAATTCCAAGGAAAAGAAGAGCAAGAAGCAAAGTTTGGTTCTCAAACTTGCAAGGTAACATCTTCTGTTTATTCTCTTGTATATTCTAGTATTTGGGAAGAGTCTTATGGACTATTTTCTCTCATTTTCACCTTTGAAAGTCATCCTAGAGAGAGACTAGAGAGAGAAAATGAAGCTATAAGGAAACTAAACATGAAAAGTGTTGTATATGCCTCAACATACAAGAGTATGCCATTAGATTTCAAATTTGTTGAGTTATGATTTTTCTATAATCTTTGCTGATTTTTGGTTTATTTAGGGATTATGATAGAAAGGGAATTTCATAATTTTAACCCAAAAAATGGATTCCTTGGGTCTAAAATGGGTTAAAATAAGTGTGTTGCACAAGAAATTCCCAAAGAATAACTATATACATTTTTAGGGTTAAAGTGGCACTTTGAGAAGCAAGTCATGTAATTCTTGGATTGAAACTTGTTTTGATAATGCTATAGGGTTCCAAGTGGTGATAGAAGATCAAGGAAAAGGTGTGCAAAGTTTGGTGGAACTTAGAAAGCCTAAAGGTAGTTATTTTATCAATTATGTCAAAGTTGTTAAAACTATTTACAATGATGTTTTGAACATATCATGCTAGGACATTGATATTTTGTGTTGTATTTGGTGTGTTGACTATTTGAATGAAAGTTTTTATGACTCTTAGATGTCCAACTTTTAAAATGTTAACATGCAGAAATTCCTATGAAAATAAATGTATGGCATGAATTGGTTGATTGCCTTCAAATGATATTTCAATGAATTGTATGATAAAATGTGCACATACTTGGTTGTAACTACTGAGATTCTTTGAATCTCATTCTCTTTCCAAATGTTTCACTTCATAGGTCCAAGTCATGGCAAGATTGCCCAAGAAGGAAAGGGGAAGGAAAAGCAAGCTCTTAATTAAAATGAATTTGCTTGCATTAGTGTTTTACTTGGAATACCTTGTAAAAATGATGGGTATGATTTTATGACTTTGCATGAATGTAATTATGTTTATCTAGGTCTAACATGATGTAATGCACTAAGTGAAGATAGGAGATGGACATGTATGTAAATATTAAGTTGTTTTTTGTCAAGTTGTAGGAAGAAAATGGCCATTGTGACACTGCTGAGAATTTCATATACAGTTCAGAGTTTTTTTAGTTTAATGTATGAGTACTTTACATGGTTGTAAACTAGACATGAAGGACTTTTCATAGACACCAAGATCAATCAATTTAGAGTTGTGTGTGAATTATGGTGAATTTCCAAAGTTATTGTCATAATCAGAAATTTTCAAAAATGACCATTGCTATAGTAAAGCTTATACAAATTTACTATATAAATTGGTCAAGTATTTTTCCTGTTCAATATTTTTTTCATATAGGTAATATTTTAAGCTATTTTTTGAGACTTGAATTACCTCAATATGAGTTTTCTTGATTTAGTTATGAATTTTCAAAGTTCATAGGATAAAATGAGATTAACCAAAGAAATAGTACCCGAAATGAAAAAATTGGTTTAAGTTATTTTATGCAATCAAGTCTCTAATTATGCATTAATGGACTTAAATGGAGTCTAATACATTAGAAATGAGTCTTATTATAAGGTGTGACAATTGTCGTGCTCTTCTCTCCCTTAAGAGCTGTTATTTCATATGTGAATGAAGTGGGAAGAATGACTTAATAAAACTTTAATTCCAAGCTTTAAGGAAAGATATTAAATATAAAAATAAATCATGGTTAATTTGTTAATCCTTGGTTACTTTATTAATAAAACTTTTCACAAAATTTCCATAGTGTCCTAGTCAATATTTCATACGTCACTTATCTCATTTTTGGCTAAAAATTACTTTAATAATTTTTATGGACCAAAATATCCTTTATTGATTAATTTTATCTGTACCAATTAAATACTTTTATTGTAATTGTCATTAAATTAGTACAGGATTATCCAAAATTTACTTTTTAGATTATAATCATTTTCTTGCCCCAAAATATATTTGGATAAGGTCCATTTAGTGTCATTGACTCGGTACTACTTTTTTTACAGTCTAAAATCTCTTTTATGAGTAAAATATTAACTACAAAAATTTAATACCAAACATAAATTATATCAATCTAAATAAGTATATTATTCTATTGCGCTAGACTCATTAAAAGTTTCACTTTAACTATAATTTTTCACATTTACAAAAATATCCTTAACTTGGGATAAATTTATATTTTAAAACTTTTAGGGTTATTAGCTATTATTTTTCCCAAAACTTATTTTCACTTGACTTCCCACATGATTTGCCTCCTTCAAGGGACTAAATTATAAAGAATTTTATTTCTAAGAGCAAAATCATATTAATTCATACATTTTATGAACCATTTTGCAAAGAATTCTTCTTTCTATGTGCAAAATTATAATTTTCTCCTTTTTTGTTCTAATCTGGAAAATTGTCCTCTTGCCCCTTTCTATCTGTTTTTCTATCTCTTTGTTTTTTGTAATTCTAGACACATTTTTTTATAACATCATTTTTATCATTCTACATTATTTAATATCTAGTAAAATTCAAGATGTCACAGAGTATCAAAGAGGTGAAGTGATAATATGAGAGAGAGAGAGGAAGAAAACTCCTATAGAAGAGTTTGAATGAGTATTGTTGTCAATGTCTATAAGAAGAGAACGTGATAATGGCAGATATATTTTCCGTAGGTTTATTCCTTTGATAGATTAAAATATAGTGCAAGAAAGTGATACTCAGTAACACAAAAGTCTTTCCCTTCTCTCCATCTTTTCTTTTTTATGCTTTAATTAGGAAGTACTATGTACTCTAGAGTAAAATTGTGAAACATCTCACTCTATTTTATAGAAGTCTAGTTTCATTGCTTCAAATAAATGTAACTCAATCTTAAATGTTCCAACACAATGCCAACTTAGTAAATCTATTCGCTTCCTAAATTATCTTTTATTTACCTCATTTATCACATCAATGTTACTCCCTTTACTTTCTTATACTTACGTCACTTTCTCTCAACATTCCTTTAATCTCTTTTGCCTCCACATCTAACCTCCTATTACCATATCTTAGGGCCATCTGGATTTCTCCATTCTATAAACCTCTTTCTTTATTTCTTTCTTTCTTTTTATTTTATTTTAAACTTGGGATAAGCCTATATTTTGGATTGTTTTTCTGTAATAAGGGCTAATGTGTGTGTGTATTATAACTCTCTTTCACTCTCTACCCCCTTTTTATTTTAATCTTTTATTATTTTAATTCTTCTTGATTTTATCTAAAATATCCTTGTTAATTATTTCCCTAATATAATCATGAAAATATTTTATTATCCACAATTAAATGGGTTATTATTATTTATTTATTTATTTAGAGAATGTTACAGCCTCCATGGCCACCAACACATCATCAAGCCTACCTTCAAAACTTATCATGTTACTTAGACCTCAAGTAATTGAGACGTTACTTAGTGCTCAAGTAACTAAAGAACATAAGCTAAGTGATATGATTGATGAATGGATCTACCGAAAGGTCACATGCTATAAAGACATAATTTTGGAGGTCCTAATAACAAGTGAACCATTCAAGCATATAAAAGAGATATTTGGAGCCTATGTTATTACATTGAAGGCCCATGAAACTAACATGTATATGGAAGAGTCCAATAAAGCCCTAAACATGCATATTCAAGTCTAAATGCAAGCTTTTCTAACCCATGGAAGTAATGTGACATGAATAGTGATTTTGGGTTCATTAGTTAGTTGTTCCATTGTTTTATTTATGTTTTAATAAGGCCTATTTGTGTTTTGGGTCAAGAGTCATTTAGTGTTTGTCTTGTTATTATTTGGGCAGAACTTTGATTAATTATATAAGCCCATTTGTTTAAGTCTTTGAGTCTTATTTGTTGAGTTCCTAATTATACTTTCACGGGCCTAAATTAGTGTCTCAAGTGTCTTAAACCCATTATAACTAATTGGCCCTCAACTATAACATAATTTAGGAAGGGTTTAGTCTAAAAAAGTCACTTTTGTTGGTGCTTTCATAAAGTGATGTTTTCTCATTCTTTTCCTTTTAATCTAGTGTGTTCTAGAGTCCTATAGAATATTCTGTCTTAGTTAGCAAGTTAGATTATTCTAGAAAGTTTTAGTCTTTAAGTAATATCCAAAAAAGTGATATTCTTACATTCTCTTTGGATTAAGTCTTTAGAATTAAGTAGTTTCCTATTTTATTAAATTATTTCAATTTTTCTAGCATGTTCTTTTGTGCTATAAATAGGCCACATACGTATTCGAATTATTCAAACGATTGAGTGCAATAATATTTCTTTTATGCAAGTGTGAGGCTTGTGTTCTTCTTGAGAATACAAGACTAACTTATCTAAAGAGTGATCAACCTTGGTGGTATCTATAGTTGTGGATCTTGTGGCATTGTTATCAAGGGTTCTAATTCAAGATCATCCCTTGTCTTCTAGAGTTGAACTGAAATGAAGTGACCATGTTTACATATTTAGATAATGACCTAAAACTATCCATGGACCTCCTCCTAACACATATTTGTAATCTTCTTTATCAATATGTTTTTAAGTTTATTTGATAATTGTTGGTAAAAAAAAGTCTATTTGATAATTAAAAGGTATAAAGACCATGGGAAAAAAGTGAATCCTATAAGACTTTAATTTAATTAGTTAAAAAAACACCATTACTATCATTAAAACTTAATCACAATCATTTCCAAACCTATGTCATATACAAGTATAATTTCATGACTAAATCTTTCTTTTAATAGAATTACAAGAATGGAAGCCAAATACTAACCTATCAAATCATGATTGGCTAGTCATCCTCATAAGTCAATTTTCCATCATGGGTAAGACAAATCATTGTTAGACATTATTTGTCGAACTATGCAAAACTAATTAATAAAACACATAACCACCTAGTTTAAGCACTTACTCAAGAGTCAAGTTTCATCATTCATAGCTAGAGTCACTGTCACAAAGTCAATTATCTACTCAATAGCCTCAGTTTAACAATCACAAGTAGAATTGTGCAAGTAACAAGCAAAATAGTCATAGTTTCTAAACTATAGGTGTTACATAATCCCAACCATAAAACCATCACAATACTTGGAAAAGTATCTAAGCAATATGCAATACATCCAAAACAACTCAATACTAAAAGAGTACTCAATCACAATGGTGAGCATTAGGATCATATCATCTGCTCAAGTTCCTTTCCTTTGTCCATGCTAGAGCTTTCATCTGAAATGTTTAAGCCACAAGGGGTGAGATAAACATCTCGATAACCAAGGTAACTTATAATTATACATATATTAATAGTATAAGATATGACAAGTAGGCTATCATGCAATGTCATGAGATAATAGATGAACAATGTGTTCTTATCACAAACAAGTTAAACATTATGCAACCATAATGTAATCTTGATCCATGGATTTGGTTTACCCTTCTGCAACCTTCATCTAATTTATAATTTAAATAGACTATTTTTCCTTCTATGACCCTTCAAGCCATAGTTTAGAGAATATCATTTTACCCTCTTTAGTCCTCAAAGACCTTAGTTTAGTGAAATGGATCATGGTTGATTCTTCACCTTCAATTTCATGGTTTAGGAAATATCTAAACCTTTCCACCTTCTACCTCTCGGCTAAAGGAGATCAGTTTAGAGATTGGCTCACATTGCCTCACGACTTCCTACATAAGGCCTTATGTGTGGATAAGTGGACTTTCAACAATTAACACATGGTAATCAAGAAGAAAAGTACCCAATATGAACATATGCATGACTAATAACATCATGTCCAACATCACATATTTAAGATGGATAGCTCATTATCATTATTCAGCATGCATCTCCATGGAACAAAATAGTATACATACCATTAGTATAATTTGTTCATCAAGTGCAAGGTATCACCACTATAGGGATTATATCATGCTATAGTCATATTAAAGCTAAAGTTAACATCTCAATCTTCGTGTGAGAAAATCATGTCAGATAAGTTAATTTAACATATTATCGATCATGCTAATGAAAAGAAGTTAACTCAGTTACCTTAACCTTTAGCTACCACTAACTACGACCACAAGTAAGTATAAAGAACCATTTCCAACACTAGAAATCCAAGGGCAACAAGTTCTCTAGAAATTAAGGGTGTCCAAGAGCCACAAATTCATTCCACAAGTCATTCCCAAAGTCACAAAATGTCAAAATCCACAAGCCCACACTAGAGCTAATTTCACAACTTAGCCAAAAATCCAAAATCAAGGAAGTAACTTACCAAGCCAAGGTTCCAAGTGATCCAAAAGCCTCCAAGCAACAATTGCAGGCTTCTTAAAGCAACCCAAGACACTATAAAGAGAGGAATTAACAAATTACACTTAGCCCTAAACATCCTAACTTGGGGTTTATTACATGCCAACATAATCTTCTAGTCATAACTAAATAAATCATCATTTGTAGCTTAGAATCATGATTTGTGACAGCATTTTTGTTATTCCGAAGATGGGCGTATGGACACAAAAATTTCCAAATCCAAATCTCTACCAAAACTCAAATCCAAGGTGAAAATCATGCAAGAGGAGAGATTAATGTTTGTAATGTTAGGTTTGACTGGTCACCAAGAGGAGGGTGAATTGAGTAATGCAAGATTTTCGCCCTTTTTTGAGTTATAGTCCAATTTCACCATATGTACAACAGAACAGGGATGAACAAAGAAACAGTTAAGTGTAGCAATTGAAGAGAGAAGATGAAGAGCAAAACATAAGAATTTATACTAGTTCAACCTAAACCACTTGATCTACATTTAGTCCCTAAGCCACCACTTGATATTTTTCACTATATTTCACATGTTTGATCTAGACACTTGTGAAGTTTCAGTATATCCCACAAATTTCAGTAGGCACTAATAAAGCCACTCTCCCCACACCCTAACAAGATACATAATATCCCCTAGTGTTTTCCCATACTAAAATTCTACCTAGAAAATAGTAGAAAAGAATAATTATAGAAATAAGATTCTCTTTAAGAGTAAATGATATATTAAAAGCTCACTCTATTAAAGTGGGTCTTTCAAAGAATGTTGACACAGGAAGATTTTATGAATTAAAGTAGTATTTTGACACAAACTCTCTTAAAATCGTTACCCATAAGTTCAAATAAGATTCTATTTATAGATTTGTTGTTTAACTAGATGTTAGATATAAGATCTATTTGTAAGACATAAGTTCTAGTCATTACTCTGCAAAAAGAGTAATTCACCAACCCCATTAAATGCATCTGTCTTTTCAAAATTTGAATTTTGAGACTCAATAGACGAATTTCGTAGAGTCAATATAGTTATGTGTTTAATATTGAACTTTAGAAATTCAAATTTTACTCTATGACAAACGAATTTTGAGTTTGCCAAAATTAACCTATGTTAGTTCATGCAAATTTTCATATTGAAAGTATGTATGTTAAAGTTTGAATAGTTATCTCAAGTTTTCACAAAGCACTCGAAATTCAATATGATACAAAAGTTCTCTCTTCAAAATTCAACTATTGAAATTCAAAGTTCGTCTATCAGAGGCATGCTCTAATGAGACTTATAAGTTCTCATTTTGAAATTCACACTTTGAAGTCTAAAATTCGTCTGCTAGTGGTGGTGACAGTAAACTCATTTTAAACTTCACCATCATTCAACTTTTGACTAAGTTTCATGTGAATTTTACATATTTTCATTAACAATGCTTAGCCTAAAATTCGAATTTCAGAACTGAAATTTGTCTGTCAAAGATAACACTTTTTTAACTTCGAATTTTACTAAACAAATTTTGAATTTTACACAAAACAAGCAAGAGTCAAACACAAAAATTCATCTGTTAGTCAATATTTCTTAATTCTAATATAACCTAACACCAAATTTACTTAATCTAACTCGTTTAAAATATATGATAACAAGATTAAGTAAATTTCAAAGATTAAAACCACTTCAAGACCTAAGTGAAAATAAAATATACCTAATAATTAGGGCTTTAAGCATTAAGCTCTATTTTCACTTGATCATTTCCTTCATGGCATACTCCCTTCCGATCTTCAATTCTTGGAGTATCATTTCTTCTTCTTCTTTCAGTGAAACATTGATGTTGATTTCCCTTTCTTTATTCCAATGATCACTCTTCCTACTTGAATTATCCTACATTTAATATATTACACTCACAAATCAAATAGTTAGTCTAATTTATATATCCAACTTGTATTCTACAATATAAAAGCACATTGGATATATTAGTGCAGAAATGATATATGCATTATTAACACAGTTAGTCACATGCTAATGCATATTTTAATTCTTTAAGAAACATTATATATGTTAGACACATATGTGTATTTGTTCCTTATTACACTATATTGGTCATCATCAAAACTTATATCATATTAAACTTAACATGTAAGTGATTACCTTGTTTAGAGACCTCTAAAATGCTTTAAAGTCACACCCATGGAACCTCTTAGATGAGTTGGAGGAGAAGCTAAACCGAAGCCCTAGCCAGTAAATAAAAATGGGGCTAAAGTCACTTAAATATCACAACAATGAAATTGCAATTTCATACTATCAAAGTCCAAATCATGATACTGTATCTACCATATCACGATATGAAGTTGTTATGTGGAAGGTTAAATTTTTAAGTTTGTATTGCGCTTTCATAACTTGAGTTACAAAACTCAAAAATTAGCAAATAAGGACTTTTTAGAAAGCTTGAGATGTCTATTTTCCAATGCATATAATTTCACTCCAAAATAATGTCATGATCCTTCAAATTAATTGATTTCTATTGTAAATATTATAATAATTGTGTGAATACCTATAACTCCTAACCATTGGTATCCCCCTATCTTTAATGTCTTCAATTTCATAACTTCCTTAAGATTAATGTCCTATACTCTATAACATTTCTATTGAATGGCTTTTAGGGGGTTTTTCATAGTTAATACACTATAACCTACAAATATGTAATATTATACCAATATATTCTTATTTATGTATTTCTAACTCTTATACGAGTCTCTAATGGTTTGAGGCCTATAAATGAAAGGCATGTACCTTATGTTTATATACTTGAAGAGAATGTGAAATACTCTCTACTTTGTCTCCTCCATATCTCTTCTCTTGTTTATCTCTATTCTCTTGTTCATCTTTCTTACTTTTCTTTATTTTTACAACAATTTCAAAAGTTGTTCAATTTCCATTGAGAAAATATTATATCAAAATTTTTGCGACTATTCCCTAATTAAATTGCTTCAAAATACCCCCAAATCTAACACTTATACTTATGATTAGAATCACAATGATAGTAAAATCAATTTTTGCGATCCTCTTATTCCAATTTTGCTCTAATAATTATGCTTAGTAAGGGGATCAAGCCAAGATGCCTTTAGAAAACTTTGGATATTACATAATGTGATGCCCTTGCATTGTAATAATTAGCATATTCTTCCAAGGTTTGCATAGCTTCTTCCATTCTTCATCTAAAACCTCAATCACCAAATAAAGATCCATAAGTTTCTTGAAATCCTCTGTTAGTTCAAACAGTTTGAAAACTGTATGATTTGGGTCCTCATTGATGTCCAAATCAAAATTGCTACTATCACAGCCACTAAAGCCCAAGAATAAATCCTTATATGAAATACATTTCCTCCGTGGTTCACCTTCCGTCATTGTTTCTTGAGGTTGAATAGGGTTTTTTAACTTTATGAAATTTCTAATTCGTAGATCTTCCTGTTCTTTGGATAGCTCTCTCTTTAGTTACCCAATTATTTGGTGGCCTCGTCAAGTTAACCACCATTAGATCTCCTAGTGGAGCAATGGCTTCCACCATATCATATGAGACTTTGATTGACCTTGAGAAAGCTTTCTTTGACTTGACTTTTTCACTTACGAGTTAGTAAGATTGCGTTATCAACTTTTGCATGGAGTTTGTTGACATATCTATTTTAAAGATTAATATGTTAATAGCTATATATTAAAAGGATTAACTTGTAGATGTTTTGAAAATATAAGAAGTGATATGAAGATTTAAAAAATATAGGGTTCAATTTAAAAATTGAGATACAATAAAGGGATAAAAAATAATTGTCATTGCATCTATTATTAATGTTCTTCGCTTCGTTTGTAACTTCAACGACATTTGTACTCTTTCTTGCCTCCTAGCACTTATGGATCATTTTACTAACAATTTGATTATTTAGAGGGAGAATGATTTTTAAAATCCTTGGAAGGAACTTATTTATGCTAAGAGACCAAGATGCTTTAAAATATATCTAAAGGTCTAAGATTCAACAATCTGAATAAATTTAGCTGCGAAATAACCTATTTTCCCTTGAGGAAGCCATTTCCTTCTTGTTAGATTGACTAGTCACCTAAGAGGAGGGGTGAATTGTGTGTTACAAAATTTTTGGCTTTTTGAGGAACAATGCAATGTATTAAAGTGAAGAACAAAAATAGGGATAAACAGAGAAGATAAAAAGATGAATGAAGAGCAATACACAAGAGATTTATCCTGATTCAACCCAATCATTTGGCTTACATTCAGTCCCTAAGTTACTGCTTAAGATTTCTTCACAATATCTTGCAAGTTTGATTCAGGCCCTTGTGAAACCTTTATATACCTCATATTACAATAAATAAACTCTCACATACAATAGTGGATAGAAACATTGAAGCATAAAGAATGACCTAAGTATGATAGATAATGCTTTGATTCAATGTAATAGCATTTTGGTACTCTATATACTTAGATTCGTTGCTTCACTTCCTTAATGAAGTTCTTTTTATAGATTTCTAAGCTAATATACTGTTAGAAACATATTATAGCATTATTCAGAAGAACTATCCATTCACCAACTGCATTTAATGCACTTTCTTAGAACTTGAGCATTTAAGATAAACAACTTGAATGTTTAAGTTTGTTAGTTATATTAGGCTTCTAAGGTATAAAGCCTCAATGAATGTTTAAGAGTTTCTTCTGAACCGTTTATCATGTTGTCTAAAGATGATTAGAAGTAAGTACAAACATAATAAAATATCAAGATATATAACTAAAATGTTTAAGAGTTTCATAGATGCATAACCCAAAAACTTAAATGTTTAAGTAGAACATCATGATCGTTTAAGATGTGTCGATAGAAAAACACATATTTTCAAAGCAACACTTGAACATTTAAGAGAATTATACTTAAACCATTATCACGTGAGTAGTAGATGGAAGTGAGGCTTTTGAACCATGATGAACATTCAAGTTTATCAACTTGATCGTTTAAGAGTATTTCAGAAGAGACACATCAATCTACCTATCACCTTGAATGTTTAAGAAGAATAATATGATCATTCAAGCTTCAACACAAAACTTCCACATATTGAGTAATAAACCTAAATACGTTTAAGAGGATAACTATCAACATTCAAGCTATCTTCAGTGAGAAAAATCATGAGAAACCCAAAACTTTAAATGTTTAAGCTTAATTCCCATGAATATTTAAGAGTCAGAAAGGTTTAAAAACTCTTTGAAAAACATGAACTCTCTTTTGATCAAGTGAGAGAACAAGTTAAGACATGATTGTAATAAGTTTAAGTCTATTCAAAGCTTTACCATCATACAACCTAAGAAAAACAAACATGAGAATCAATCTTGAGCTCCATCTTTCTCCTGGTTTCTTGCTTTCTTTAAACATTTGGTCCCTTGATATCATTATCATCATATTCAACAAATCTTGAAGCATTCTTTTCTTCATCATTGAGTAGAGCATGATGTTGATAATCTATTTCTTTACTTCAATATCCATTTTTCCTTTTCTTTGGACAATCCTATATTAGAATATTCAATTTACAAATCAAGTAATTAGTTCATTTTCATTGTAAATGGTTGACTAGTACATCAATGAAAATTAAGTAATTTGTTCTCACTTGTTGAAATTGGTTGTCACAATAGTTAACTATCTAACTGAGTCCATTTGTAATAGTCAATCATTAAGGCATTCACTAAGCAATGTTGGTCTAATTCATTGAAAAAAAAGGAAATGACACAAGATCCTTAAGGAAATAATGTAATATGAAAAGGAAATGCTTAGGTTAGGTGTGGGATATGTTCATTCTAGTTGAGACTATTGGTGGTGGCCAAGAGTGGGGAGTTGGAGATCTCGTAGGAAGTGATGCGATTAGTGATAGTAACTAAGGAGATATGGGAAAGAAATATTGTAAGATGTTTAGAAAATAGGATCACTAATATTTGTACCAATGGTTGTGGCAAGAGGGTAAGTGGGAGTTGCCTTAAAAAATGATGTGTTGGGCCATAGCAATGACATAAAAATGGTAGAAAATGTTGTGAGATGGGCAAGAATTGGGTTAAGTGAAACTATACCAATGGTTGTAGCAATGGTTGTGGTAAGAGGTTGAAGTAGGAGTTGTCTCAAGAAATGATATGGTAGGCCATAGAAATTGGTGCAAGAAAGGCAATAAATATCACAAGATGGTCAGGAAATGGGGTTACTAAACTTTGTAGCAATAGTTGTGGTGAGAGAGTAAAGTGGAAATTACCTTAGGAAATAATGTGGTATGCCAAAGTAAATGAAACAAGAAAGGAAGAAAATGTCACAAGTTGGGTCAGGAAATGGAGCCACTAAGCTTTGTTGTAATAGATGTGGTAAGAGGGTGAAGTAGGAGTTGCCTTAGGAAATGATGTGATGGGCTAGAGAAATTGATGCAAGAAGGGCAGTAAATGTTGCAAGATGGTTAGAAAATGGGTCACTAAACGTTGTAGCAATGGATGTGGGAAAAGGGTGAAGTGGGAGTTGTCTTAGGAAATTATGTGATTAGTCATAGCAAATGATGCAAGAGAAGTGGAAAATATTGCAAGAATCTTTGGTGTTGGTGGCAAGAGTACAATGAAAGAAGGAAGGGTGATGTAGTCAATTAGCATTACCTTAGGAAATAATGTGGAATGATGTATAAAATTGCATAGGAATGGTTTCAACTAGCATAGGATGGGCAGGAAATGATATATGTTAACTTTTGACCAATAATAGTGGCAAGAGGGTCAATATGGAGTTTTCATATGAAATGATGTGGTGGGAGGTAGGAAGTGACAAATGAAGGACTAAAACTAAATGGAAAATGAGCAAGAAATGGTATGATGCTAACATCCAAAACCAAACATAATGAACAATACAATTGACTATTAGGTAATAACACAAGGCTATTGGTCAACCGTTTCCAATATGATTGGTGCAAACATCCAAAACAATAACAACACAAAGTCATACTACTCAAGTACAACAAATATGAAACACATAATATAGTTCTACTGAATCCATGTACAGAAAGCCACATTATATAAGTACAAGCAAGACAGGTTAAGTTGAATGTAAAGAGCAACACAACAATGAAAAAACATAAAATAAAAAAGATGGTGTCCATGACATAATTACAATGAAGGCATGGTCTACAGTTTCAATAAAAAAAAGCAAATGGCGAAATACTTCATGCCTTGATGTAGCTATGGATGTTGGTGAATCCACTCTAAAATCTCTCAAGTATCATTCTTGAGACATTCTAGTCTACCATAAATAGTGTCTAGAATTACCATGAGGACTGACTCATTTAGTTGTTGGTGAGGTGGCTCACTATCCTTAAATGTTCCAGTCTAGGCCATAAAAGCTTATTCGGACCTATGGGAAAGTCTTGGAAGAAATAAATTTACACAGGATATATTTAGAGTAAACAATTAGTGACATGCATATTACACCAACCATTTAAAAAGCAACACCCATCTTCCTACTTCCTTCCCCTCTTTCACACTTACCATGAGGAAGTACATGCATCCTCTAACATTCTTCACTTTGGTTACCCCCATTTGCATTGCCTTCTTCATCCCTCAAACTTCAATCATCAACTCCAACATATACCCACACCAATTATACCACCATTGATCACTCACCTTAGAGAACATCACCCTCAACAACTTACTAGCACATCTGCTAGAAAAAGGGACAAAACAAAGTACCCAAACTATACAGAGCAAATAGAAACTCAAATTGCTTATCCTCCACTCTCAATATTATCAAGTTCTTCAATTCCATGTACCGCTTCCCATAAAACATATCGTCCAATGCAGCGAATTCCTCATCATCGACCTCTACTTTGACCTCGTCACCATTCCGAAAGACCCATTAGGATTTGGATAACAATAGGATTAATAACCTACCGAGTCCCCTTAATATAAATGGACAATATTGGTGGGTCAATCGCACGCACCCATGCATTACACACCTCACACGATAGGCTCTTGTAAGTAATATCTAGTAATCTACCAAATCCTGTCTCCTCAACCCTCTTAATCAGTCTTTGTCTTGCTTAACAAACTCTGAAAGTCCTACAAGTTGGCTAGGGGAACATCTCGTCTCGAATAAAATATGTGAATTACAGCAGCACAATGTTAAGAGAGTAAAACTAAATACAACATAATGCAAAGTAACACAATTTAATTATGCCTTTTCCCCTTGCATATCTAATCTCCTAGATGTTCCTTCATTTCTTTCATTCTCCTTTCCTCGTCTACTCTCCCTTGTCTCCTTCACCATGTCGTTAAACCTTTTTTTCCCTCATCTTTATGCAAATTGTGCCAAGCTTCTAACACCTCATTGTTGGCATCCTTCATGTTCATGTACTTATCTTTAACTTTAGGCTTGTAATGTGCACGAAACTTTTGGAGCTCAAAACAAATATTTCTCTTCCTTCTTCTTTACCGTGATGCTTACTCTTATCCTTCCCCATTATAACTCTAGCACATAAAAAAAAAAAGTTTCATCAATCATTTAATGGTTAACTATTCGGAGACTGTCAATCATCCATTCTACATCCCTCCCCCATTTTGCCTCACTCCCCATCCAACTCTAGATCAAGCAAGTCACCAATTCCACCATAACCCATTCAGCAAATCGATAAATAGTCCATTTGCAAAGGCCCCACATAGATTCATTCAACCCTAACTCATTCTAGCAAAAACAACAGAATAGTGGAAAACCCATACATCACAAACAGTTATTCAATCAAAATTAAACATTAATACATACAATAAGAACATCTTACCAATGTAAACCATGAGATTTGCTCAACTACCTTCAACACCAATTGGACATCAACATGACAACTAAGCAACCACGTAAAGCTACAAAACCAATGTAGATGAAGCTCTCCCTTAAGGCTGGCAACAACACTCTTAAACCACCACACTCTTCCAAAAGGCCACTTTAAGTATTTGAAGGTTACTTGTGTGGGAGGGGATTTGAACATGGTTTGGACTTCAAGACCAGGGATTTTTTTTCAGCTTTAGTTATGAAGGGTAGATAGGTTGTTGCGCACCTAAATTTAATTAGACTCTTGGACTTGGGACCTTAGAAATGTTTTAAAGCAATTTCAATGTTTTCAAAATAATTCTCCTTATTTAAATAGATTATCAAGTACTCACTTATTTTTAAAACATAGGGTGAATTTTTAAAAAATTAAGGGTTCAAAATCTAAGCCACTCTATGAAAGTTAACAAATATTTAATAATTTTTTTTCTATTTTTATGCCTAATTGTGATATATAGCCGTTAAAGTGGATTTTTATTATGGTGGAGAAAAATTAAAAAAATAGTAGTATTAAAATTAGGTAATTTAATGCATAAAATTTTAAAAAATTATGATAATTTTTAAAAAATTAAGATATGGAACTAATTTCATTTATTTTCTTTAATAAAAATTAAATATAATTTATATTTTGAAACAAATAGTAGAATTTAAAAGAAAATGATTTAGGGACTTAGTCCAAGATTAATTTTTCCCGGAAACAAAATTAGAACCAATTTGGGTGACAATGCTAACACCTATTTGAAACGACTCTGTCACGCTTGGACCGTTAATGGTGAAGGAATCGAGCAACGTCGGAAGATGCACTACTGGATTCAAGCTACGTCTTCTGATTTTGCCGGAAATCCGCCCCAGCCTCGCAGGTCAATCATTCTCAGCGACAATTTTTTTTTCACTCTTACTTGAACTTAATTTTCGTCAATCGTTCTCAGTGGTCATTCCGCCGTCAATGTCGGGAAATCGAAGGTCGTCGTGTTCGGCGGCCTAGTGGATAAAAAGTTTCTCAGAGACATCGTTGTCTATGATGCTGGTACTTTGTCTTCCCCCTCCTCCATGCTGTTTAATTTTTCATTATTTCGTTGTCTATTTCGCCAAGTATATATGAACTTTGCATCGATTCAGAGGGTTTAAACATTGCATGAGGCATTGATGCTTTTTGGGTTTTGCCTCTTGAATCGATGGATTCCACGATCATTGAGAATGCTGAATTTGCAGCATAAGTTACTTTGGTAAGTAATTTTGCTGAAAAGTTTGATCTTCCAGAAGTTCTATGCTCCCCATGACCAAAAACTTTTAATACCTGATCTGAGTTCCACATAATTGACTTAAATACATTCCTTGGTTTTCCTCTAGATCCCTTGGTACTGGTAAAAACCAATGCCCATCCATCAGATCAGCAGGTAACTGATAACTCATACTGGATGAATAATGATGGAAAATTTGTTGTCCTCTGCTACATCCTGGTGACCTGCTAGTGTCGTCTTACTACTAAAATAGAAAACTTGTTATTTAGCAACTGTTGGCTTTGTCATCATTTGAGCCATGTTCTAATTGAAAGTAAACATTCTAATGAGTTAGCAAATTAGCTGTCAATTTTTTTTGGTAAGACTTTTTTTTTAAATCTAATTTAGGGGATTTTACTTCTGTGTTAGTGGGAAGAATAGTATCATACTAGTGTGTCAGTGCCAGCTTCTTACTTCTGCAGATGAACTATTACCATGAAGCACACATCTATAAGAAAATGAAGCAGAACATCGAAATAATGATGCAGGACAAGGGAGAGAGATAAAGAGAAGAGGAGGGAGAAGTGGAAGAGTTTGAGGGAGAGAGAAATAACATTGAAACTTCTCTAAGATTTTATTCAAATCAATAGACAATAGCTAAGGTCTAAGTATAAATGAGTAGTTTTAGCTCTTATTTATAGAGCCCAAATCCTAATCCTAGGTAGAGTCTTAATAGAAGAGAACTCTTTTCAAATTATTTAAATCTAAACAAAAGATAAACCTTAAATTAAAATGAAAATAAACTAATTCCTAATAAATAAATTCAACATAAACTAAATTAAATATAAAAGATAAACTAAATATCCTAATAAAATTTTATGTAAAATCCTGATTATCATAGGATAATCCTCATCCTGTTTCCCATCAAATGAACACCATACATTCTATTCATAAATATTTATTTTGTTTCTAGGCAATATTCATGTGCCTCTGTTTGAGTGCAGAGCAATGAGTTAGGTGCCTCCGCATGCATGTGTTCTCCCCTCCCAAACAATGGAGGAAAAGTAAAACAAGCTGGTGGCAGAATGACAAACGAGGCACTAAACCACCTAAATGCTGTTACTCATAGATTTGAAAATGGGAACTTATTTTAATAATGGAAGGGAATTGGCTTTTTGCTCCTTGATCTTTTTTATTGGGTTTAAGTGTTATGTGAACATTTGTAGATCAAAGTAATGATAACCCTGATAATGATGATTTCAGTATGTTGTTATTTTTATTTTTTTATTATTAATTTGGGTTGCTTCACCTTTCTCTTGCGGGGTGGGTGGTGTTGAAGAACTTGTGTTTTTCCACACTTTTTCTATGGATTTGTCTGCTTTTCTTCACATAAGCAAGCTGGTTTAGTGCCTTCCACCTCATGGTGGTAGAATGAATTTGTGCCTATAGGTGATATTTTTCCATAGGCTATGTAGTGCAAGTGGTGTGATAAGCTGTAGAAAAGGTAGAAAAATACGTACAGAAGTCAATATGAAAGGAAGTAAAAAATATGAGGTGGAAAGGGTTCAAATGATGAAGCAATGTTATGGATCAAGATTGTGGCATTTGAATAGTTTGACAGACTAGCTTATTTATTTAATTATTATCCAGAGGCCAAGCTATGGTTTCAGCCAGAGTGCACAGGAAGTGGGTCGGTTGGTCAAGTGGGCCCTAGTCCTCGGGCATTCCATGTAGCTGTTTCTATTGATTGTCACATGTTCATCTTTGGTGGACGGTCTGGGGGTGAAAGGTTTGGGCAGTTAACATATTTGTCTGGTATATCTGCATGCTGTTGTTATTTGGCTTTATAAATAAAATTGGCTTCTCATAACCACTCAATTTACAGGTTGGGGGACTTTTGGGTGTTGGATACTGGTATGGATTTTTTTATATCGTTTGAGCTTTTGTTTTCTGATAACTTATGGTGCTCTGAGAATATGACTTATTAGGCATTAATACTTTCCTCTTTTCCTTTTCCTTGGATGCCAATTGGCACTCGGAATAAATGATGCTGTTCCAGACATATGGCAATGGTCTGAACTAACTAGTTTTGGTGACTTACCTTCACCACGTGATTTTGCTGCAGCTTCAGCAGTTGGAAACACAAAAATTGTTATGTGAGATTTATCATGTTTGAATTGATTCTTTGTCCATTCTTATGTAGGTTTAATCAATATAATGGTTTAGGGTTGATTTAATGTGTTGCAGGTATGGTGGATGGGATGGGAAAAAGTGGTTGTCAGATGTGTATGTCTTGGACACAAGTATTTTCCTGAAGCTTCTTAAATTTCTCTCTTGAATTATAATTGTCTATTAGATGATGAAAACATCCTTATAACATGATCTTATTTCTGTACTAGTATCACTTGAATGGACAGAGCTCTCAGTTACTGGAACATTGCCACCCCCTAGATGTGGACATACTGCTACAATGGTCGAAAAGCGATTGCTTGTTTATGGTGGCAGAGGTGAAGTGGCGTAGGTTCTTTTCATATAGGAACTGAGTTCGTTGGATGGTTTTTTACAAGTTCTTTTTGACACTTACCTTTCCTTAACAACTATTAGTGTGCCATATTTGTCTAGAGTAATTTATCATGTCATTGTTTCCTTATTTTGTTCCACATTGCTCAGATGTTGCTTCTGATTACTCTTTCTGAATTCATTTTGCTAGTTAGCAAACTTCAATATCGAAATAGCATGTCCTATACTTAGATGATGGCCAATTTGCATAATTTGCTTCACTTGTACTATTTTATTAGTTACTATAGAAATTTAGGGTTTAATTTTCTTCTAGACTTGTTTTATGGAATAGCTATAGTTATATATATACCTATATATATATATAAGAGGGAAAGCCAAGTTCTCATATAAGTCATTATCTTATCATAATTAAAACTGAGCACCTAAGGTAATCCTAATTGCCTAAAGGCATTATCCAAACTAAACAAAGAAGCCTTACTTAATACAAATAATATCACTTAAAACCACTTAACTAAAATAGATATAGTTTCTAATAGTTACAATCGAGGAGTAAGATTTATCAATAAGTTTCAGGAAGATAAACGTACTTTCTAATGTGTCCAATCAAGTAGAAAGAATATTGAAGTTCAATATTGAAGTTAACTTTGAAAATGCAGTTTTATTAGCGAAACAAAGAGATAACTTTGAGCTGGTAAGTTTTTTATAACCAAATATACTCCACTTTGGTTTTCACTTACAGATACCTTACAATTAACCCCTTTCATGACAACTCTCAAACGAGAGTCCTAGCATTAGGGGTAATTTGATTTTAAATAAGTCCAATATATTTAGTTGTTGCTGTTGCATCTTTACTTCACATGAGATATCTGCAATCTTAGATGTCATTGCCTGATTTTAGTGGCTTTTATTAACTATAATAGGAGGAGGTGGACCAATTATGGGTGATTTATGGGCTTTGAAGGGCCTTATTGAAGAAGGTTTGTATTTTCCTCCCTTGTTTTATATCCGTCATGCATGCTGCAATTTATTTAGTAACTGGTTGCAAGTTGCAATGTGAGATATCTTTTGTCCCTGCCTTGTGATGTTTGATAAGTCTCTGCGTTTAGAGATTTTTCAATTTTGTTGTGGCAGTCTTCTATTTATTTAGAGGCATAGATGTTACATTTTCCTGCACCCGGGAAAATGCGACAATAGACATCTTTTCAAGTCTGCAGCAATACATTATATTAGTTATTTTCTTCTTTTCTCTTCAAAGACAAGTGAACTGGACATAACTTATGGTTTGTTTTGGGAGGGGTGAGGAGAGTGGACATTATGCTCACTCTATCATATTCTGATCACTTAGGTTTGTTTTGACTACATGATGATAAAACTGCAAGGCCTTCTGTAATATTTGCCTCAAATACGGACATTCTTTTGCATTTATTTCTCAATGTCCAATGATGAATGATTATCTATGATTCTGTGCACATATTTTGCCCTTGCAGCTATTTTAACCAGTGTGAGTACATACTGATTGTTTGTATGTGTTGTGGAAGGAAGAGATTGAAGCACCTGGGTGGACTCAATTAAAGCTTCCAGGTCAAGCTCCCTCTCCCCGCTGTGGTCATACAGTTACTTCTGGAAGATACTATGTAAACACAATCTCCGCAGTCCTCTTTTCTAGTTTTGCTTTGTCTGTGAATTGCTTTGTCTTTTGAATTTAGAATTTTATGCTGTTCCAACTTTTTCATGAAGTAGAACAGTCAAAATGATATTCATTATTGCAAACGAGCTTTGCTAGTGGGGTAACTCCATTGACCAATGAGCATCTTGATTGTGGTTACAGATTGTTTTAGTGACTGAAGAACTGTGGGATGTTGTTTAATGCCTGGTTCATAGGGTTCCTTTTTGTGGTTCTGGGTTGTTGATTCTTTTGTGCTCTTACAAGGTTTCTTTAGGGTTTGGTTTCCCTTGGTTGTGTTTCTTGTTTCTTAGCCTTTTTTTTTTTTAATTATTATCCTTTTTCCGGCTCTCTAGTATGCCTAATTATGCATCTTAAAACTGCTCTTACATTGCATAGCTGTTGTTGCCTTCTCCAAATTATCTCTGATATTGTTGTGTATTATCCCTCTCTCCCCACCCCCACCCAGCGTTAATTCTTGTTAGTGCTGAAGATTTAATACTGTTAGCAATTTCACTTGAAATCTTATCATTTATTTGTTTTGTTTGTGGGATGGGTTTTGCAGCTATTGATGTTTGGTGGGCATGGTACTGGTGGGTGGTTGAGTCGATATGATATCTATTATAACGATTGCATTATTTTAGACAGAGGTGAGAACTTACTATCTTTCTAGCTACTTATTGGTGCTCTGTAATTTGCACACGGTAATTTTTAAGGGAGTTTCGATATTAGATATGCGGAGAACTTGAGAGCTTTGCAACATTATTGAGTCTGTTTATCCCTTTTTTTTATTGTTCTTTATTTGGAGGATACCTTATCTTCTCTCATATTTATATTTTCACTTTGTTCTTCATTAAAAAATATACTTTTATTTAAAATTTAAAAATAAAAATAAAAGAAGATATATTTATCATAATTAATGAGTTAAGAACCATTAAAATAGTTCTGCCTAAGTAACTTTGTTCAACTTAAAGCTGATTTACTTATAATATGTGGCATGGTTGCACATGCATTTCTCATAAAAAAGATTTAGTTTGGGAGATTGCTAAAAGTTTTGATGGAGAGAAGTAGATTATCTAAGCGAGCTGCATGGAGAGTCATTTGCATACTTGCAGCTGTTGAGAAATTCAGAGATTATTGACTCAGAAGCTTATGTTTGTTATTGACAGTTAACGTTCATTTTAAACAACAAATTTCTGTCCTTTCATGTCATAATAGTTTAGGATTTGTGAGCTTTATTGTATAAATTGTGTTATTTCCTTTAAGGAAATTTTATAATTGAATTCCAACTCTTGTAGTTCTGCTAAAGAGATATGGGGAGAAACGAATAGATTTCATGTTTGTTTGACTAGAATATCCCAATGCTGTGTGCATCTTGAATCAACAATGGAATTGTAATCAGTTACATAAGAGTAACATCTATTTTTAGTTGAGATTAGTTACCATTCTTGCAAAGAAACTATTACAATGTCTTTGAATGAAAAATGTAACAAACTGCTGATGTTCAATTCTATTTCAATTGTTCTGATGAGGCAAATTTGTCTAGTCTGGTTTTTTGATGTATGAAATTTGGCAGAAATTATGTAATCGCCTTCATTATGATAACATTGTGACATAAACACACACAATTAAGGTTCTTTTGAACAGAAGTAGTCAACAACAGAATTGTTACCAGTTACATTATATCAAATTATTTTGTATATTGCATGCAGTTTCAGCACAGTGGAAGCGCTTACCTGTTGGCAATGAACCCCCACCAGCTCGAGCATATCATACTATAACAGTTATTGGTTCACGGTATCTGTTGTTTGGTGGTTTTGATGGAAAATCAACATATGGTGATATATGGTGGTTGGTTCCACAAGGTGAATATTGTAATTGCTGGTTCCAAATGTATCTTATTTATAGGTTTATTTTTTTGGGTCAATAATATCTTCATTTATAGTTATATTGCCATTTTACTACAGATTTTTCTTTGATATATCTTAAAAAGATGTTTGATTAATTTGCTTCTTTGTTCAACCTCTTTTTATTAAATTCCTTAGCACATCAAAAGTAGCCAGAAAAAAAAAAACTTTCAAGATTTATTTGAGAAGTGTTAGACATAAGGAATTCTGAATTAGATTTGGAGCCTGAAATTTTTCTTAGCTGAAATGATTTGTTTTTATGCAAAGCGGTCTTGTTCTCTGCCTATTCTCCACTAATAAAGAATTAAAAACATAAATTTCACATCCAAAACTCACACTTTTCTGCTTGTTCCTCAGAGGATCCAATTACTAAGAGATTAGCTGCATATCCGCCCAATAATATGCCCGAAACTAAGGATGCTGCTTTGGCAAATAAAGATTTTCAATCTCCATTGAAGGTATCAATTAAACTTGTTCTCATACCACCCATCTCTAGCTCTACTCTTGTTATGCTGTTTGCAATTGAAACTTCACTCTTTTTTTAAATTGAAAAAAGAATTTATTGAAGAGAGTAGCAATGTGCAGGAGGACAAGGAATTCTCCCAAAAAAAAATTTAGACTTATTAGCTCTGGAGCTTTTGAATCCCTTTTGTGAGTCCACAAGGCAAACTTCCCCTAAGAGAAAACACTGGCTAAAAACCCAGAGAGAGGCCAAACTACACTGAATAGGTTCCAAAGTAAACCACCAAATCCACTTAGCGGATATGGAGATGTTGTTAGACCACAAATTACCAAAACCCAACCATCCATCCTCGTTGGATCTACAGCACACTTCCTGATTGACCAACTGATATTGTGTAGCCTCACCATCACCCCTAGACCCAAGTGATCTTCTTTTTTCCTCATCACATCCTAGACCACAAGAAATCCTGCATAATCTTTTTAATCCTAATGGCAACCTTTTTTTGTAATCTTAAATATAACTCTTAGTTGCTTTTGCTCAAAATTTAAATCTTCTTTGCAAATAGCATATTGAATTCTGGATTAGTTAGTTGTTACCTAAATGTTTAAATTTACATATATAAAGTCATGTACACTATATATGTTAGACGCTTGTATTTAACATGGATAAGTTATTATTTATCTCCTTTCATTTTTGAATGGGAAAAATAATTTATTGAAGAGAAGATAAGAGCATACAAGAATGAGAAAACCTTTCTTTCTTTTTCTTTTCTTTTTTTTTGTTTCTTGCTTTTGTCATTAGGTGTTTCTTGTAATTTAAGATTATTCAAAAAACCATAAATAAGAGAGTTAGCAGACACTAGCAATTTTTTTTATTCTAATCAAGTGGAGAATTGTTTCCAACACTTACTAACATTGAAATTTAGATCTCTATTATTCTTTTTCCCAAGTGTAGAGAAAAGTATTATCTTACTTGATTGTTGAAAGCTCAAAATCTATGATATTTGAATTTTTTTTTTTTAAATTCCAAAATGTTTTTGTTGCTGTCAATTCATCCAAGGGTGTCATGTTTTATATATTTCATTATGTAAATAAGATTAAAGATTTATTTTTATATGATTGTTGGTGATTAATTTAATGTTGTTTATTTGATAACTTGAAAGTATGATTTGTAATTAGATTTTGTTGTAGATATTGTGCAATATCATGCCTTTATTATTTTATAAGCTTTGAATGCTTTTAAAATATTAACTGTCTTATTTGTAGTTGAACCATTTTGGCAGTAATATTTTCCTATAAAAGATCAACTAGGACATTTAGGGTGCATTTGGTTCAATTCTAGGAGTCTGGTGTACTAGGAACCTAGATTCTAATCCTGCCCATATTGTGTTTGGATGGTTTTTGTTAGAATAGGTGAATAATCTCTATTTAATTTAATGAGAATAATTATCTCTCTAAAGGATGTTATAAAGGTGATTAATATTTCCTTTCTTGGAGAGAATTATATCACTCATTAAATAGAGATATTAGCCAACGGACATTTACTGTTTTTATTCTGCCATTTACTGCATTTATTCTCTCATTTTTCCTTTCTTATCCTAGGTGAACGTTAGACATAATTAGGGTTTATTTTTTTCCTTTTTCTTCTATGAAGAGGAGCGTCTTGCTCCTCTATAAATTATTCCTTTTTGTTCTATTTGTACAATCATTTTTTGGCACAGAAAATGATATTTCCAGTTTCAATACACATGAAAATTTTTCATGGTATCAAAGCTTCTGTTTCAATCCTAAATAATGCCAAAATACGGCAATCAGTCTTCCAAAATCTACTCTTCTGGCAGTGACGTCATTGATAGTTCCTCCACTTACGCCATGAATTTTGAATTGAACTAAGTGGTTCAAGGAGCCATTGAAGGTGCTCCAGTCAGTATCACTGTTTACAGACTTAATGGGAATAATTACCCATTATGGAGTAGATAAGTGATGGTTTTTATGTGTGGAAGGAGCAAAGAAGGTTATCTCAGGTGAAATCACCGAATCAAACACCACTAACCCTAAATACAAAATCCTGAGTGCAGAAAATAACCTTGTCATGGGATGGCTCACCAACTCCGTGGAGAAAACCATTGGCGAAAATTACATGTTCTACCAAACTGCAATAGAAATCTGGGAAGTAGCTAGAGAAGCATATGCAACCTAGGAAAGTGCAACAGAGGTGTTTGAAATTGAATGTGCCATCCATGACATCAAGCAAAGAGACAATCCAATAAACTAGTATTTTAATGAGCTCTCCAGACTTTGGCAGCAGCTGGACTTGTTGGAAACTCCTACTTGGGACTGCATTAAAAATGTAGAAAAATATAAAAAAATTGTGGAATGGAGGAGGATCTACAAATTCTTAAAAGACCTCCATGTAAGTTTAGATGATATGAGAATTCGAATTTTGGCTATTAAACCTCTTCCTTCTCTTAAACAGGTTTTCCCCGAGGTGAGAAAGAGAGCAGGAAGAAAGTCCTGCAAAGTACCATGCCTAGTTCTGTTATGGAAGGTGCGGGTCTTGCTGCCCAAGGTACTTCTAATGGCAGCAATACACGGAATCTTGAAGGCAGCCATAAGAAAGGCAAGGGATGGTGTGATCACTGCAGAAAAGGGGGTCACACCAAGGAGAATTGCTGGAAACTATATGAGAAGCCACCCAATTTGAAGCCTAGACAAAAACGTGAAAATCGAAGCCTAGTAGTTAGAGAGGACAAGCTGAAATAGTTGAACCTGGTCAAAGCTTGTTTTCGAGGGAACAAATTGAGTTCATCCAAAAATTGTTCACTATGAAGGCTGCAAGTGAACAAAAGGGAAGTTTTGAGGCTAGTAAAGTAGCCCACAATGGTAAAAAATTTCTGCAGTATTTTTTTCTCATACTCTTAAACTTGTTTGGATTGTTGATTCAAGTGCCATAGATCACATGACACATGATGAGTCTATGTTTGATTACATTAAACCTATAAAACCCTCATCTGTTTCCATTATAAAAATTGTTGATGGTCTACTACAAGTGTAACTAGGATAGGAGACATCACACTTGCTAATGGAATTAAGCTTAAGAACGTCTTGCTAGTTCCTAAATTAGATTGTCATTTAACTTCTGTCAGCAAATTAGTAAAGGACAACAAGTGCAAAGTTGAGTTCACTGATGAAGAATGTTTTGTGCAGGATTTGGCATCTAAGAGGATGATTGGCAATGATGAAGAGGTTGGGGGTCTCTATCTCATGAGGATGAATGGCCAAATAAGGAGTAGTGTGAATACTAAGTCTGATCTTCATTTTTTTCTTTTGCATCAAAGATTGGGTCATCCTAGTTTCAACTATATGCAAAAATTGTGCCCAAATATTCAAAATAAAGATTTTCATGGAATAAAATGTGAAGCTTGTGAGCTAGCAAAACATACTAAATCTCATTATCCTAGCCACATGTACAAACCTTCTCAACCATTTCAACTAATACATAATGATATGTGGGACCTTCTAGAGTCAAGAGTCTATCGGGCCATAGGTGGTTTATCACTTTTTTAGATGATCACATTAGGGTCACTTGGATTTTTCTCCTTAAGGAGAAATCTGAGGTTGCCTCTGCTTTTGTAAGGTTCCACCAAACCATAAAGATGCAATTTCAAATTGAAATTAAAATGCTTAAAAGTGACAATGGAAAAGAGTATGTTAACTCTACCCTTGAAACATACCTAGCTGACAATGGGATAAAACATCAAACCTCATGTCCTCACACACCTCAACAGAACAAAGCTGCTAAAAGAAAGAACAGACACATTTTAGAGGTCACTAGAGCTATTATGCTTGCAATGAACGTCCCTTAAATATATTGGGGGGAAGCTGTTACAACTTCAATATACCTTATAAATAGAATGCCATCCAAAACTGTTGCTTTTGAAACACCTTGTAACTGTTAGGTTGACTGGTCACCCAAGAGGGGGGTGAATTGGGTGATGCAAGATTTTTGCTCTTTTGGATCACAACCCAATTTCACTAAGAGTGCAGCAAAACAGGGATAAACAGAGAGAGTTGTGTGCAGCAACTGAATAGAGAAGATGAAGAACAATACACAACAATTTATACTGGTTCAGCCCAACCACTTGGCCTACATCCAGTCCCCAAGCCACCACTTGAGATTTTCCACTATATCCCACAGGTTAGATCCGGGCACCTATGAAGTCTCAGTACATTCCCACAAGTTTCAGTAGGCACTTGTGAAGCCACTCTCCTCACACCCTTACAAGATGTGTAAATCCCTTAGTGTTTCCTCACACTAAGATTCTACCTAGAATATGTGGAAAGAAATGTTTACAGAATGAAAACTCTCTTGAAGAGTAGATGATACATTGAAAGCTCACTCTATTGAGGTAGGTTTTTCAAATAATGCTGTGAAAGAAAGATTTTACAAACTGTTGCAGCATTTTCACATAAACACTCTTAAAATCGTTACCCATAAGTTCAAATGATGTTATATTTATAGATTTAGGTCTCAAATATCCGTTAAAGACAAAATCTATCCGTTGGAGAAGTTATCCAACGGTAACTCTGAAAAACTATCCATTAACCAACTGCATTTTATGCTTCTGACATACTGAAATTCGAATTTTGGTTGGTCAACAGATGAATTTCATAGAAACCGAAGGTTAACAACTTCAACGTTGAAAACCCGAAGTTCTTCTGTCATGAAGTGAAATTCGAATTTTGATATTTGGAAAATGTTTCATCTTTGTGACATACGAATTTTAAAGTAGAAAGTTTTTCTGTTAAGTGTGAACAGTACTTTCAATTTGCTACAGTACCTTCGAAATTTGAATTTTGGAAATCCAAAATTCGTCTGTCCGTAGCTGGTTCATAAGTCACAGTAGCTCGTATAATTCAAAGTTCAAATTTTCAAATGTCAAAGTTCGTCTGTCAGAGAGACCTCTTTTCAGACTAACTTCAAAATTCGAATTTATAAATACTGTCATTCGTATGTCAACATATCATTTTAACAGACTCACAAACTTAGTTTCTGAAATTCAAATTTTCATGTTCAAAGTTCGTCTGTCAGTGAGCAATTTTGAGATTCAATCCAAACTTGGTTTCAGATGAATTTTGACATAATTTCAGACGAATTTCTTTAGTTTTTATAAGTTTCATTTTGTCTGAAATTCGAATTTTCAAAATCCAAAGTTCATCTGTTACTTAAAGCTTCTTTTAGATACATATCAAAATTCGAATTTTCTCAAGTAAAACTTCGTCTGTCAGTGGCAAGCTCAACTTTGCCCGAAGGTTCCCTTCGAAATTCAAATTTCGGAGGCCCGAAATTCGTCTATCGCAACGAAACCTACGTAACTTCGAATTTTACACAGTAGACAATTTTGTAAAAGCCATAACTCTCTCATTTTAACTCCAAATTAAGCAAATGACCTATGGTTGGGAAGCTCTCAATGTCTACATTCAAATGAAAGAAGTTTTACTTCAAAAACAAACATATTTTGTGAGATATGATTGAAATAGTGATAAGAGGTCAAAACTGAAAATTCATATCTCACTACTCAACTTTAAATAATCATAGCTTTTTCATATGACCTTCATTTTGAGTGAAATAACTTTATTTGAAAATCTCATTAAGTCTAGTTTCATATGAAATAAGTTTTACATCAAGATCATATTTATTTTGAGAGATATATTAAAAACATTAATCAAAGGTCAAACTCTAGATTCTTGAAAACCAGATTTCACTAACTATGCTTGACTCGAAATTCGAATTTCAACACTTGAAATTCGTCTGTCAGAGGTAATATCTCTGGAACTTCAAATTTCAGTCAGTAAAGTTCATATTTTCACAAAGTATATGAAGTTTAACTTCTCAAAATTTGTCTGTTATCAGTGTTTTTCAAATCTAACTTATGCTAACATCAGATTTATTTAATCTAACTCATTTAAAACATATGGTAACGAGATTAAGTAATTTTTAAAGATTAATCCCACCTCAAGACCTAAGTGAAAATAAAATATACCTAGTGACTAGGTTTTCAAATGTTGAGTTCCTCTTCCACTTGGACATTTCCTTCTTGGCATGCTCCCTTCTGATCTTCCATTTTTGGAGCATCCTTTCTTTTCTTCTTTCTTGAGTAAGGCATGATATTGATTTCCATTTTTGTATTCCAATGCTCACTCTTCTTACTTGGACCAACCTACATTTAATATATTACACTTACAAACCAAGTAGTTAGTCCAGTTTATATAATGGATATATTTACACATAGCATGATATATGTATTATAACCATAATTGAATACATGCTAATATGTATTTTACTTCTTTAAGGAACATTATATATGTCAAATACATATAATGCATTTGTTCCTTATTTCTCTATATTTGTCATCATCAAAACTTATATTACATTAAACTTAACAGTAACATCCTTCAAAAAACTTAGTGCATGTTTGGTTCTCATTTTTCAAAACCAAACTGTACTTTCTAACCATCATTTTCTCCTTTTTCATCCAAACAGCTTTTCAGTAAACTTCTCTACTTTTATCCAAACTTTATTTTTGTAAACTGTGGTTATTCTAAAAGTACTTTTATAAAAAGGCAAACCAAACGGGCACTTATTCAAACACATAACTTATAACTAGTATTAAGTTTTTGAATGCACAGTTTATGTTCACCAAAACATCCACAATAAATTTGATCCTAGAGCTATAAAATGTATTTTCCTAGGCTATGCTACTTAAAAAATGGGCTATTGTTGTTATTCTCCCAATCTGAATCAATCTTTCTATTTTATGGATGTTACCTTTGATGAAGAAAAACCCTTTTACACAAAAAATTCTATCCAGGGTGAGGAAAAAGAATATGAACATGAATGAAATTTTTTTGTCCCTTTAAACGAATTCACTACCACAACAAAACAGAATCTGGAACTAAATCTAAACATGGAAAACACTACTGAACAAACTAGAAAACCTGCAGAAAATTTAGAAAACAACGAAATTGTTTCCAAACAACTAGCAGAAAATTTAGATGCAGAAAATTCTGGTGCTTTCCTTGAAAAAAGTCAAGATATTAACAAAGAAAATGTAGATATGAACAAGTATATTCTAGAAAACAACCTCATGAGGTCATTACCAGCCCTACTTCAGTTGATATATCCTCGGATCCAAATCCAAGAATTGAAGATCTTAATTGGCCTATAGCTCTCAGGAAAGGTAAAAGGTCATGTCACCGACACCCTATTGAGAAATATGTTTCTTTTAGTAAACTGTCTAGTACTTTCAAAACTTTTGCTACCAGCCTCTCGAATGAGCAAATTCCACATAATATAAAGGAAGCTTTGAAGCATGAAAAATGGAAGGAGATTGCTCAAGAAGAACTAGAGGCACTAAAGCAAAATTATACATGGGAATTAGTTCAGTTGCCTGAAGGAAAGAAGGCCGTTAGAAGCAAGTGGGTCTTTGCAATAAAATAAAACTCTAATGGGACTATCAAAGATACAAAGTTCGTTTGGCTGCTAAAGGATTTACTCAAACACACATAATAGACTACCAAGAAACCTTAGCTCTAGTGGCCAGATTCAACACAATCAAAGTACTTCTTTCTTTAGCTGCCAATTTAGATTGGCCTCTCCATTAGCTAGACATAAAAAATGCATTCCGAAATGGAGAGCTAGAGGGGGAAGTCTATATGTCTATGCCACCAAGGTTTGAGGTTGGTGGAAAAGTATGCAAACTACACAAATAAATTTATGGTCTTAAAGCAATCACCACGAGCCTAGTTTGACAGATTCACCAAAGTAGTGAAATCTCAGGGCTACAGTCAAAGCCAATGCGACCACACAATGTTTCTTAAGTTCTCTAGCAAGGGGGAGATTGCTATACTCATCGTATATGTGGATGACATCATCATAACAGGGAATTATGAAGGTGAAATAAGTAGCCTAAAGAGAGCTTTGTCCAAGGAATTTCAAACTAAGGACCTTGGACCCCTCAAGTACTTCCTTGGTATGGAGGTAGCTAGATCTCGCAAAGAAATATCTGTCTCTCAAAGAAAGTATACTCTCGATTTACTCATAGAGACTGGGATGCTCAGATGCAAATTTGCTGACTCACTGATGGAAACAGATTATAAAGCCAAATTCGTGGAAAAAAGTCCACTAGTAAACACTAGGAGTTTTCAAAAATTAGTTGGGAAACTAATATATATTTCTCATACTAGACCTGACAGAAATTTTACAGTCAATGTAATTAGTCAACACATAAATAAGCCATGTAAAGTGCATCTTGATGCAACTTATAGAATTCTTCAATATCTGAAAAGGGCTCTAGGAAAAGGAATTTTCTTTGAGAAAAACTGCACTAGAACACTAGAGGTCTTTTGTGATGCAACTTGGGATGGATTTGTTACAGATAGAAGATCTACTATAAGTTATTGCACTAACATTTGGGGAAATTTAGTAACACGGAGAAGTAAAAAACAACCAGTAGTAGCCCGAAGCAGTGCAAAAGCAGAATATTACGCTATAGCACTTAGCATCTATGAAGGGATCTAGCTTGACCAACTTATGAAGAAATTACAAGTTAGAGTTGATGGAAAGATCAAAATTCATTGTGATAATATGGCAGCTGTTAGCATTGCCAAGAACCTGGTTTAACATGACAGAACAGAACATATTGAAGTTTATAGACATTTCATCAAAGAGAAAGTTGATGCTAACATCATAAATCTCACTTACATCTTAACCAAGTTCCAAGTTGCTGATATTATGACAAAGGCACTATGAAGAATTAGAATTGAAGATCTTGAAGGCAAGCTGGGGATGAAAGATATCTATTCCCCAGCTTGAGGGGGAGTGTTAGAATAGGTGAATAATCTCTATTTAATGAGAATAATTATCTCTCTAAAGAAGGTTATAAAAGTGATTAATATTTCCTTTCTTGGAGAGAATTATATCACTCATTAAATAGAGAGATTAGCCAACGGACATTTACTGTTTTTATTCTGTCATTTACTGCATTTATTCTCTCCTTTTTCCTTTCTTATCCTAGGTGAACATTAGACATAATTAGGATTTATTTTTTTCCTTTTTCTTCTATGAAGAGGAGCGTCTTCCTTCTCTATAAATTATTCCCTTTTGTTCTGCTTGTACAATCATTTTTTGACATAGGAAATGATATTTCTAGTTTCGATACACATGAAAAATTTTCAGTTTTTAAGGTCGGAATCCTCACTTCCATTGACTATATATACCTATTGACCTAGGAGTGCTCATTCCTTATCGAAACCTCATCCTTCCTCATTCCTACTACATGGAATCTGTTATAAGAGTGACTTGTGCATGCGTGTGAACAAATTGAATGTCAGTTGGGTGGTTATAGCTATTGGAGGGGCAACGACTACAAGGGAGTGTAAGGATGGTTTGGAGGGTTATGTCATTTATTGTTTATTGAATAAGAATTCCAATTTCTTCATTTCTTTCTTCTCTCTCTTTCTCTCTCTATAATTCTTCGATACCATATTAGTGGTATCACAGCGAATCCTTTATGGGCCACTATGGGAACGGTAACCCATGCACAAACATCCCTCCATGAGATGAAGGAGTGGCTAGAGCAGAAGATGGACCAAAAATTGACAACAATGCAAGAATTAATTCAAGGACTTTCAGCACAATTGATTGGCTTCATGCAAGGATATGAGGAATCTGTTCAAGAGGCCAATCATGGAAGACAGCATGGTGGTCAAGTTGCTAGAAATGGAGCACGGCTGCAGAGGCAAGAATAGAGACTACCAAGTGTAGACACGTTTCACCAAAATGGAGTTTCCAAGATTTCAACGTGGAGATGTTCTTTGCTAGATTATTAAATGTGAGACCTATTTCCGTCTAGACGAAACACTAGAAGAATGAAAGATTATGCAGGCTAGTTTGCATCTTGATGAGAAAGCATTTCAATGGCACCAAGCGTTCAAGCAAAGTCATGAAGCAAAGGTGATTTCTTGGTTAGAATATGCCGAGCCCATCAAAAATAGGTTTGGCCTAGCCTTACAGTACCCCATGTATGATTTAGTGATGTTGAGACAGCAAGGATCATTGGCTGATTATAATGATTAGTTTGATAGTGTCACCACTAACTAACACTAGTTGAGAATTATCTTGTAAGTGCATACTTAGCTGGTTTATGTAAGAAGTTAGCAGGGCTTGTATGTCTCTTTAAGCCAACTTCTTTGATGGATGCAGGAAGTATTGCATGCTTACAAGAACTTAATTTGCAAAAAAAAGAGAAGCAAACATCTGTCAAGAACTCCTATCTTGGTGTCAATCTTGGATGTAACTAGGTTACTAGTGGGCAAGACAGATGGAAAACTTCCTAAACTACTATGGTGAAGAGTGGGTCCTAGCCAAATATTTTAGTGGTTGGTGAGTCCCATCCAAACAGATGGAAAACTTCCCAAACTGCTGTAGTGGAGAGTGGGTCACAGCCAAATATGTTAGAGGTGGGTGGGTCCCCTTCAAGATTGAAGAATAAAGAAGTAGCAAGGTCTAGGTACAAATTTAATGAGGTATTATCCCCTAAAGAAGTGGAGCAGCATCGTGAGCAAATTTTATACTCCTTCTGCCATGAAAAATTTGTCAAAGGCCATGACTACCCGCAGAGACGGAAGATGTAGCTCCAATTGATTGAATTTGAATCTAATGTGGATGCTAGCATTGGGCACTCAAGTGGAGCAATTGAAGTTGAAGAGGGAGTTAAAGCACCAAAAATTTCATTGAATGCTATTTAAGGATTAAATCATTCTTCTTCAATGAAAGTCCATGGGCAAGTGGGAAAGAGGACAGTGCTGATACTAATTGATTTTGGCACTACCATGACTTCTTGGACCTTAGTGCTGCAAAAAGATTGGGGTGGAAAGGAAGTGTAGAGAGTGGTTTAGAAGTTACAATAATTGGTGGTGGCAAAGTAAAGGTATTTGGATTGGATGGTGGAGAGGGTTCAAGTGGAGAATGCAAGGTGAAGAATTTATTGTAGATTTGAAAGTTATTGCTTTGAATAATCACGATGTTGTCTTGGGTTGGGAGTGGTTAGAAAGCATTGGAAGGGTGCAGTGGGCTTTACGTACTCAAACTATGTTCTTCTGCTGTAATGGAAGAATGTTCAAACTGAAAGGATTAACTGATTTAGAGGGCTCTAATGGAGAATCTATTCTTGGGAAATGGGAGTCTATGGAGCTGCAGCCCAGAAAGCTTACTTCAGCAACTGATTCTGCTACAGCAATTGCTCCTAGTTTTGCTACTTCTAACCATTGAGGTCAAGGGTCTTTTGTTTTTTTTTGGGGGGGGGGGGGGGGGGCAGAGGGGGGATTGTTGGTTGGGTTATTGTTATGATGTAAGAGTGTGGCATATGTGTGTCTGTGAACAAATTGAATGTCGATTGGGTGGTTATAGCCGTTGGAGGGGCAACGACTATAAGGGAGTGTAAGGATAGTTTGGAGTTATGTCATTTGTTGTCTGTTGAAACCCTTGACCCTTTCCACATTCTTCTTCCTCCCCAGTTTTGCACCACCAACGAACCTCCTCCACAGTCCACCATCATCATCGAATCTCCTCTGCTGTCCACCACCACCATTAGCATCTTCCCGTTCTTCTTTGTCACCATCAATCTTCTCAACCTCAATCTGGTTTCCCCTTTTACAGTCCACATTGCAGGCATGATTTAAGTCCACTGTCACATCCATAATCTGGTTTCCCCTTCAAACGGTGGATCCACGATCTGATTTCTGGAACCCTTCAACGTATGTGTGATTTCACCATCAATGAATGAATAAATCAAATGCACAAAAGTGGTGAAGATTCTTGATAATTGTTTTCTCATGGGAGTTCAATAATATCTTCTTCAAGTTCTCATTAATGACATTATGTGGAGAAAAAATATATCAAATGTGAATCAATTCATGTTCTTGGTATTTGAATTTTGGAAGCCTACACATTTACTTTCACGCTCCATCTTTATGATTGGAATTTAGAAAGTTCATGCATTTATAGGCAAAGTTTTGATACGTCCTATTACTTATCCCCCTATATTGTCATTGGTTTGTCTTTGTGGCTTTACTAGTTCACTACTTTTACTTTTGTCAGGAAAGCCAAACAGAGAAATCTCTTGTCTCAGAATTGCAAAAACGGTTGGAGATATCAGTTTCAATGTCCAATTCTGGGCTTCTCATTGTAAATGAGCTGGAAGATAAAGAATTGCTTGAATTGTCATCACGGTTAGCTGGAGAACAAGTTTCTAGCAATTTACAGGTAAACTACATTTTTCAATACACATATGCCGTGTTCTGGTATTCATTTTGATTAAGATTTTATTTCTTGCCAATAAAAGGCAGTTGAAGCACTTCGTGAACATTGGAAGAATTCTGAACCAAATTTGGTTAAACTTATGGAACTTGGACCTTTGCTTCGGGATTATCAACGTCAGATTTACCAACTCTATCTGTAAGAATTACAGTCGTGTTCCCTTTATATCCCTCCCCAACCCCCCCCCCCCTTTTTTAATTTTGACATGGATCATATAGGTTGTAACATTTGTTCAAAATGCAAAGCTTGAAGAACATTATTTTGTCAACAAACTCAGTTCTTGCTGGCTTATAGTTGTGCAAGCATTTACTTATACATTTACTCCCTTCAGTCTCAAATATAAGTTGCTGAGAGAAGACTTTTCATGATCCAAAATGAGTCATATTTGGATCATTAAATAAATTTTTTCTCTAATTACTCTTCACTAGTTATATTGAACAAAATGCAATTTTGATGAGAAGTATGAAGAAGAAATGGATGAGAGAGAAAGAGAGAGAGAGAGGAGAGGGAAATCTGAATTCCGTCACAATGCCAAAAGCCACCAAACAATTCAATCCCACTCCTTTAAATAGGTGTTACCCCCAACGACCATCACTTAACATAACGGTAACTAACTCACACACCCCTCACATGTCATTTCTCTTATTACGTGACAATACCCCCTCCCCAAGAGACCCTTGCCCTCAAGGGTCAGATATAACAAAATCAGGATACTGTTTCTGAAGGTTAAACAAGGAAACCGAAGTTGCTTCCTCATCCGGCAAATTTCTCCACTGCACTAGCACTTCAGTTATGATTCTCCCTTTCTTTCTTCCAATCCTCTTGTTTAATATTTTCTCAGGAATCTTATCTTCGAGTAGCATAGGCCAATCTGTTGGAGGATGCCTCTGCTTAACTGAGGGATCAAAACATAATTTGAGAAGAGATATGTGAAATGTAGGATGTATACGAGAGTTTGAAGGTAAATCCAATCTATAGGCCATGGGTCCCACCCTTTGCAATATCTTATAAGGGCCAAAATACCTAGGAGCTAATTTTTGAGAACTCCTGGAAGCTGCTGAGATCTGACAATGGGGCTGCAATTTCAGAAATACCCATTGCCCAACCTCAAACTCTCTCGGATCTTTTTAAATCTGCCTTCTGCTTCATTCTATTGATTTCTCTACGCGGATGATGCTCAATAACAGCCAATACTGCTTCCATTGCAGAAAAAGATCTATCCACTGCCTCAACTGCAGACTCCCTAGGTAGATAAGGGATATGAATATGGGCCTTCTGACCATATAATAATTCATAAGGAGTGGCCTTGGTAGATGTATGAAATGTAGTATTATGCCACCATTTAGCAGAAGGTAGCCATTTACTCCAATCCTTTGGTTTTTCCCAACACATACACCTCAAATATGTTTCTAAGCAGCAATTTAGGACTTTACATTGTCCATCGGTTTGAGGATGATAGGCACAAGAGAACCTTTGTTGAATTCCTAGCGTCTTTAAAAATTCCCTCCAAAAATTACTTATAAAAATTGGATCCCTGTCACTTATAATCTCCACTAGAGCACCATGGAGCTTATAAATCCTATCCATAAACTGTTGAGCTAATGTTGCAGCAGTAAAAGGATGAAAAAGTGCCAAAAAATGGGCATACTTGCTCAATCTATCAATGATCACCCAAACTGTATCTTTACCATTAGACTTAGGCAGTCCCTCAATAAAATCCATTGTAATGCTGTCCCAAATTCTACTAGGAATAGGAAGAGGTTGTAATAACCCAGGTGTGGCCAGTGTCTCAGATTTACACCTAGCACAGGTGTCACAATTTCTGATGAAATCTCTCACATCATTAAACATTTTTTTCCACCAAAATAAAGTTCTCATCCTCTGATACGTTGCTACTATTCCCTAGTGACCCCCTTGAGAACTAGCATGCATTAATTCTAAGATTTGCTGCTTTAAGGAAGAGTTATCTCCCGCCATTAACTTCCCTTTTCTCATTAAATATCTGCCATCCCAGGTGTATTTCCCAGAGTCTGTTGGTTTCTGCTGTAAATGAGCAATCAGACCCCTTAGATTAGCATCTTCTTTCCAACTCTCCTCAATCTTCGACATGAGCTCCAACGAAGTAGTAGAAGGAGCCATTTGCATTAGCTGTGACCCTTGTAATCTAGATAAAGCATCAGCTTCTGAATTATCATTTCCCTTTTTGTTGTGAATTTCATACTCATCCCCCATCAATTTTGATACCCAGTACATCGGACATGAAGTTTTTAATTTCTGATCCAGCAAATATTTGAGACTTTGCTGATCATTTTTTATTATAAAACGCCTTCCTTCCAGATACTCATTCCAATGTTCAACTGCTTGCACCACTGCTAATAATTCTTTTTTCATAAATTGAAAGATTAGGTGCCTAGGAGATAGGGCCTTACTGAAAAATGCTAGAGGTTGATTTTGCTGCATCAAAACAGCTCCAATACCTGTTCCACAAGCATCAGTTTCCACCACAAAGACTTTGTCAAAGTCAGGTAGAGCGGGGTGACTAGGGTATTCTTCAATCTTTCAAATGCTTCTCCTGCATTTGGAATGTCGGGTCAATTCACCATAATTTTTAATAAAACATCTATAATAACCTGCTAACCTCAATTGCTTCACTGCTGTAAGTATGCTTTTTGACAGCATTAATCTCTTGAGGGATCAGTAGTTATCACTCCATTACTGATGATATGCCCCAAATATTCCACTGTAGTAGCAGCATATGTACACTTGCTCTCTTCTACAAAGTAATGATTCTTCCTTAGAATTTCTAATACAGTTTGCAAGTGTTTAAGATGTTCTTCCATGGAAAATGAGTAAATCAATATGTCATCAAAGAAAACAAGTACAAACCTCCTAAGAAAAGGTCTGAAAATACTGTTCATTGCTCCTTGAAATGTAGCTGGAGCATTGGTTAAGCCGAAAGGCATAACCAACCACTCACAATGTCGGAGTGAGTCTTAAAAGCAGTTTTATAAGTCTTAGAAGGCTCCATTCTAACTTGATTATTCCCAGCTCCCAAATCGAGCTCAGTAAACAGTCTTGCTCATCACGATTCATCAAATAACTCTTCAACAAGTGGAATTGGATACTTGTTTTTACTGTCTTCTTGTTCAATTCCCGATAATCAATACAAAAGTGCCAATATCCATCTTTCTTCTTAACTAGAACAATTGGTGCAGAGAATGGTGATGAGCTCTCTTGAATAACCCTTGACTGCAGCAATTCTCCCACCATCTTCTCAATAACATCCTTTTGAGTTGATGGATACCTATAGGGTCGTATGCTGATAGGATCAGTGCCTTCTTGAAGTACTATAGAATGATTATGACCTGACCTCAAAGGTGGCAGCCCTTTAGGTTCTGAAAATATATCCTTGTAGCTGCTAAGAAGTTCAGCTACCTGTTTACGAATTTTCTCTTCAACGGCTAACTGAACAGCAAGGCATTCTTTATCTTTGCCATTTTTTCTTGTGATGGGTTTCCCAGTGGGATAGGGACCCCTCCCCCAACAATTAGCGATTGAGGTGGGAGAATCAACTCACTTAAATATCTCATTGAATATCCATACTATTTAATGTGGGATTTGGGTATCCCATACTACCCAAGTCCCCATTAATTAGCCCCCCTTAAGAGCTGACATCTCGGCGGTTGCACACTATGACACTTCACTTGGTGACACTTCACTCGACTCCCTCCGTCAATCAGAACTCTCCATCAAACAAAACCCTTCGTGGGTAGCCCTCTTTTGAAGCGTCGATGCCCAGACTCTGATACCATTGATAGGTACTTAAGTGGGATAAGGAATCCCCCCCCTAAAGCTAGTTATTAAGGTAAGAGAACCAACACATTTAAATACTCCATTAAGCATCCCATACTACCCAAGTTCTCATCACCTTGCCAATTGTAACAAAAAGAATTGCCCCACAGCTGCATTTTCATTTTCTTCCAACCTCTTAGGTTCCACCCACTTCAAAGAATTAGGTGTATGGGCTTATAATTTGAATAATTTTCCATTATACCAGAAAAACATTGTAAGAGTTGGAAAATCCTAGAATACACTACCAATACTCTTAAGCCACTTCATGCCCAATACCACATCATAATTGTTGAGAGCAATAATTCTGAAATCAGCTACAAAATCCTCAACCTACATCCTCCACCTAAAGTTCTTCCACCAGTCAAAAATCTGCAATTTACCGCCCCTGCAACAGTGACTTCTTAACCATGAATTATTGATTCAGAATTTCCCTTCCACCCAAGTCTCTTAGCAGTATTGACATCCATGAAATCATGGGAACTTTCATTATCTATCAGAATCTGTATGGTTTTCTTGGCAACCTGGCCTTGCACACGTGTAGAAGAGCAATTATCTCCTCTTCAATAGCATGTAATCAAATGCAAGCTTCTTCAAACTCCTTAATAGCATCAAGATCAGTATTATGCTCAGGACTTCCTTCTTCCACAGCTTCAAATTCAATCAAGTGTAATTGCACTTTTCTCCTTTGAGGAGAATTCATGATCTTTTGTGAATTTCCCATGACAGTAAAAGCACAAATTCTGAGCCCGATGTTCTTCAATTTCTTCTGACATTAACACCTTATTTAATTTAACACCAGATCCTTGCCACATTTTCTTATTCCTAGCCTTGAACTAGGACCCACCACCTTGTGATGTATTTTGGATACCCTTCCACCTGACTTGGCCACTGATGACTTGTTTTCCACTATCTACTGCACCATTCTTGAGACCCTTCCACCTGTCTTGGCCCCTCACCACCTGTTTTCCACTATCTACAGCATCATAATGCATATTCTTGATAGCTGTCTTCCCTTCCTTTTGCAGATTCAATTCTTGAAGCTTAGCAATTCTTCTAACATCGATAAGTGACATGGGCTTGAACAATCTGACCAGCCCAGCCAATTCTTGCCTTAGCCCAGCAATATACGCACTCACCAAATAATTTTGTTAACCGAAGCTTGCATGTGATGCCATCAAATGCATTGTTGAAGTTGGCCAAGGAACCCCGCCGTCATAACCCCATTAATTCTTGCATGGGATCTTCATATGCAGGTCCAAACTAAATCTTGATTGCCTCAGCGTACTTGGTCCAAGTGATGGTATCTCCCTCGTGACTCTGCTTATAGGCTTGGTACCACTGAAACACCTTCTTGTCAAGATCTATACTGGCGAGATTAACCTTCAATTCGTCTGGAGTCTCATCAAGGTGAAAGTAAGTCTTGCACTTGACAAGTCATCCCAAAACATCATTCTGTTGAAACTTAGGGAAGTCCATTTTTGTGAAATGAGTTGGCAAGTGGTACAGCCATTCTTGCCTTTGTCTTCCATCTTGTGTTGCTTCTTGATGATTTCTTCCATCTTGCCTTCATCTACCATTGGATCTTCCATTAACTGATTCTTCTTGGTCACATAACTATCCATTCAGCTGTGCAGAAACTCCCTGAATTAGTTCTTGTAGTGTCGCCATTTTCTGTTCAGATCTTTGGTCCATTTGTTGCATGCGTTGCTCCAGCCATTCCTCCATGTCTCACATGGCAGCTTGATTTCTTGTTTCTCCACTAGTCATAATTGGTCCAAGGAAAGTGGCTCTGATACCACTGATTAGAAGTATGAAGAAGAAATGGAAGAGAGAGAGAAAGGAGAAAGAAATCTGAATTCCTTCACAATGCCAAAGGCCACCAAACAATTTAATCCCACCCCTTTAAATAGTCGTTACCCCCAATGATCATCAATTAACATAATGGTAACTAACTTACACACCCCTCACGTGTCATTTCTCATATTATGTAACAAATTGAGCATCGGAAAGATATAGCATTTAATTAGGGGTAAATCTGAAAAATAAATTTAATTAGGGACAAATTTAGTAAGTTTAGCAACTTTTCTTAACATGTGTGAGATAGTTACAAGTGACTTATATTTGAGACTATATGGATTATGTCCTACAATTAGATATCACCCTACTACCTGTTGGGTTTTGTAACCCAATACTTCATGAAGGTTGCTTGGTAGCATTTGCTGAAATTTTTGAATTATTGATTACTGGCCATTTTTGTTCATTTTGCTGATCCTTTTAGAGAGTGAAACCTGGATATTTAAGTGGAAGGTTACAGTAGCTGTCAATAGAATAAAAGCCGAAGCTATGCCATCCTGTAATATATTTCGTTATATCAATTGATAATTGAGTCGATAGATGACTTAACTATTCGATGCCATTTGTGTGAAGTTGTTAGTTGATTGAGGACATAAACTAAGGCTGGAACCCATAGCCAAGACATCTCACAGAGACTATATAATAATTGCTTCTTATTAAAGGAGTTTGTAGCAAATGACGTCACTGGCTTAGTCAATTTGAAGGTGTAACTTGTTAAATAGTGTTAATTTTGTCTCCTGGTAAAGTTAATTTTGTCTATTTGAAGCTGTAATAAGGTAAATAGTGTCAATCATTTGGATTTGTGAAGACGAAATGTTTTTTGTGGCATATCTGACGTAAAAAGGAAACCATATATGACAATCAAAAAGAATGGTGAACGGAATTGTCAGAGTTTACTAGGGTTCAAAAGCTTCCTAAGGCATGGGAATCTTTCTTTTTTCCTTTTTAATTTAAATTGGATAGGGGGTTTAACATTTTATTCAAATATTGTTCCTAATCTTGTTGGCATCCCCCTCATGGTCACTAATTAAACTCCTCAGGAACTCATCATTTTTTTTAAATGGGAAATTCTCCTCGTCTAAGAAATTGGAATGAATTTAAGTACATTCTTGTCGTCATCTTTTATTCTAGGATCTTAATCTTGTCCTTTTCAATTTCTTTATTTTTTCCCCTTTAAAAGAAACTGCTGTACTCAGGTGGAATTCTATTTATAGTGAAATTAATTTATATCAGTAAATTATTTTGATGTCCTTAAACATTTAACTCTGCCGTATGTGATAAAGTTTGAAATAAAATACTTTTGTTCACTTATTACCATTTCTCTAGACCAGCTTCTGGATGCTTTGTTTTTCCTTTTACCTTGATCGATTGAGGTTTTAACATTTTCCTCATGTCGCTTATGGTTATAACTTAAATAGAGAAAGCAGTGGATCAGATCTGCAACCTGCGCTAGATGGGCATAAGATTTATCAATTTTATCATATCAAAGATGCTTCGCAGGTATGTTTTCAGGTTATGGTCATTTCTTCTTTTACTTTTGTTGTTCCGTGTGCTATCTTTTTCTTTTCCTTTCAAAATGTGTAAAACTTAGCTTTTTTTTTTCCCCCATAAGTAATATGTTGAATTTTTACAAAAAAAGGAACAAGTTATATTTGCTTAGAGCCCCTTTTTTTT
Source organism: Adenanthera pavonina (assembly GCA_026686845.1). Classification (NCBI taxonomy): domain Eukaryota; kingdom Viridiplantae; phylum Streptophyta; class Magnoliopsida; order Fabales; family Fabaceae; genus Adenanthera; species Adenanthera pavonina. The sequence continues at coordinate 40,178,000 of JAIVEN010000001.1, read as the reverse complement.
TCAAAACGAATAATCACTTTTTTTATGTATAAAGAAGCACTTTAAAATTTTTTAGAATGTTTGTTTCAACTTTTAAAATAATCAGAATCTAAAAAAAATAGTTTTCTGTTTATTTTGATAAGTTATTCTAAGTAGCAAATAAAAAAAGTGGTTACAATAGATCAAAGAGAAAAAGATAAATGAGGCCAAGATGTATAAAACTGGTTCTACAAAATTGCAAAAATAACAAAATTTACCCCCAAGAGAATATCACGGTACAAATCCCCTACTTTCTCTTTCATCGTCCATCACCCACTTTGATTGCTAAACAATTTAAAAAGTATTTTTTTTATTTTAACCAAACAAAATAATTTCTACTTTTCACAAAGTCTCTAAACAATTAATCATTTTCTTAAACAATATGAAAATCATTTTTTTAAAAAAGTTTAAACAAACAAGCCCTCAGCGGTTTGGTTTGTCCATCATTGCAATCTCATTCTTCTAATTAATTCAAATTTCAACATGAGATATGGACATATATTGGCTTCCATCTTTAGCAAACTAAATTTTTAGAACAATATCTTAAAAGGGCTGGTGTATTCTGTGAAGGAATCTGAATCTGCTACTCTTTCTTCCAATCCTCCTTATTCCTCGACCTCTAGGTTATTCAAATCGAATATGAGCCAATACATATCTAATTTGAACGACCTAGAGGTCTGATGAGTAAATAAGGAGAGGAAGAGTAGAGAAGCCATATTGGGAGGCCATGCTGTACTAGATTTTCTCATTTTGATTTTCTCATTTTGATTTTCTCATTGTCTCCTTTTTATCATATTGCAGTTACGCATGGATGATGTTCCAGAACTCTTGGCAGGTTACAAGCTACTGCCTGTTTGAACTTCATTTGTCTGATGAATGGTAGTGTGATTTTATTTAAATTTAACAGATGGTTCTCAGGCAACATTCAACAATCGCTTCAAGTTTTGGTGTAGTTTATAAATAATTTGAATGTCGGCTTTGTTATGATGTCAGCAAATGTACCTGACGTCTTTTAAAACCTGTCCAACTATGTGGTAACTTGTATCAAGGGTATAATTTTACATATCTTATGTTTCAATTTAGAGAAGATTAGATTAGAAGGCAAGATGGATCATGCCTACTGCGAATATGGGTACTGTGGCCAAGTTTATTAGGGGGAAAATGGCATTTGGAGACCCATTAAAACATATAATTATAGTTGACGGCCTCCAAATTTTGGATTTGTCAGTTAAAGATTTAAGGCTTTCCATAATTATACAGACAAAAATGCTCTTGGTTAATTTATAATTCATCAATATGACCAAAGTATTAAAAATCGAAATGAACTGATCCGTTCAACTAGTTAAATTAGGAATTAGTGTCATGTCTAATCTGAAATCATGATGAAACCAGTTGTTTTGAGAATTGGTGGAAAATTTATCAAATCAATCACGTGAATCAGTAAAACTGATTATCATTGGATCAGTTTGAATTGGTCAGTTTTAATTTTTTTAATTTAAATTATGTTTCTAAAATATAATATAAATATATATACTTATACCTAATAAACATTGAAAGAATGAAAAATAATGTTTAGATGTGCAAAAAATATATAGATTATAGAATTATGAATTATAAAATAAATATATATAAGCATTATAGGTATCTCATGTCTGATAATTACTTTACTTTTAAAATTATAAAATATTTATTCACTTTTTTAAATTATGTCTTCACTTATTATATTTACTTACTTTATTTTTTTTTTATTTTTACTATTATTTTCATTTAAATTCAAATTTTTAACACATTTTTGTTATTATTTTATTTTCCTTTATAAAATAGTCAATATATAATTAAAATTATATTAATTTAATCAAATCAATTTAACAATGATCCAACTATTGAATCTTGATCTAGTATTTTGACTAATTCAATGGCTAGTTTGATTTTCTTGTACCTTGCATATGAACTTTCATGATTTCTAATTGACTTGTTAAATATGTCCAATTGAACTTTCATATTTTTTAAGTGAAGGAAAAAAAGATGAAAAAATAGTTAATTGACATTTGTCCAACTGACTTTTCACCATATTTGATTGATTTGTAAAATATTTTTAAATGAGCTTCTATATTTTATAAGTAACGAACTGAGGCAAAAATTGGTTAATTTAAAACTTGTCCGGTAGACCTTCCCCTTAAAGCATGTCCTACTTCATGATATCTAATTGGTTTGTGAAATATTTATAACCACGCTTTCTTATTTTCTAAATGAGGAATCCAGTTGAATTGGTTAATTGACACCCTCAAAGATTTACAGCTGCTTTGCTAATTATTTCTAATTAAACTCTGTATTTTACAAGTGAGCTCCTGTATTTTAAATTCACCAAGTACATTTTCTTCCATATAATTATTTTTTCAATTATACCTCATGTCTTTAAAAAATTGCTACACCATTCCGTTCATGAGTTCCTTCTCAAGTGGAATTGTTTCATAATTCAATTTGTGAACTTCTTTTTAAATGGAGAGATCTCTAAGAGTCTTCATCTTCATTCTCACTTATTTTTTTCATTAATAAAATCAAAATGATAAGTAACATTTAAAAAAACAAATAGAAGATGAATTTAAAGAAAATCAAATTTTAATTAATTAAAGTCATAATAAAATTCATATTAAAAATAAATTAAAAGATAAAAAATGATGATTAAATTAAATAGTAAATGGGTGGAAATGCTTTTATCCATGTCCAGTTCAACTTGTATATATATCAAACATAGGATTTGTCAAAACTTTTTCAACTTTATGATGAGTGCTAATGTATAACATAAAAAAATAATAAAATTTATATTAAATAGTATTTTATTATATACAATTTTTTAATAAAAAATAATTATAAAACACAAAAATATGCTATTAAAATAACTATATTTATTAATAAAATTCAATTTTTTTTGGCTGTGTGTGAATTTAATTTAATGTAATACATATAAAAGATAATAATTTGAACATTTCTTAAAAATAATGTGATATGAGCATGTTTTTGGTTAAAATATTTTTTTATAAGAACAATATTTACAACAATATTTAATTTAAATTAAAAAATTATTATCAAAATCTTGAACAACAATTTTTTACCAATTTTTTAAATTAATAAATGCACCATTAGCATCTAAAAAATCTTTTATAAGCTAATAGTGAATTATAGTCATAAATTGTGATATATAAAAAAAGCTGGATTATGAAAAACTAAATTATAGAAAATGTTAAAAAGTAATTTTATTTAGATATTAATGCTTACTTTGTTATATATTTCTTATTGGCATATATTTAATCAATATAATAGAGATGATATGAAACAAATAAATTATACATTCAGTTAAATAAGTGAATTCATATTGGAAAAATGATTTTAATTTGAGAATGTAATAAATAAAGTGTAGGTAGGGAAAATAAAATTTTATATTGATGGTTATATTATTTTTGTGTGCATAAATAATTTTCATGTTCATCAATAAATAATAAAAAATTTTATATCATAGAAACAATAATGGATAATAGAAAAGAGTGGGTTTATATATATATATGCAAATAAACAGATTTTCAATGGTCCAAACGGCGTAATATTTGAGTCTGATAGTATAAAAATGATAACTGTTGCTCTGAATATTAGTTTGATACAATTAAAGCAAGTCGTCGGACAAAATCTTCAACTTTCTCCAAATCAAATTGTGTTAGATTCGGCATATAGATGTCCACTGTACATAAATCCACTATGGCACCAATCATGTATTCTGGCAAGAGATTCTAATATAAAAAGGATAAGGCAAATAAATTCGTGATATTTAACTCAATTAACAATAACAGAGTTATATGTGCATATTTCAAATGAGGAAGTTGACGATCATCTCGAATCACAACCATTAGGGGATTACGTGAGATACACACTCCCATTGAGTAGCAATCAAGTGGGTTGAGTGGAACAGGAATCAAGGCTTAACATGCACTTATAAAATTTTCATCCGTTTGATGCTTGCCCAAATGTTGGCAATACTATACCATCATGTTTGCTTCATCCAATTGAGGATATTATAGATAACTTTGAGAATGAGGATGATATGATTCTTTAATAAATACTGGTGGTGAGAACAACAGTAATGACAATGAAAATGAGGCTAATGAGGAGATTTACAAGGGTGGTAATATTGTCCCAGCCCCAACGTTACATATAAAAGAACACGAAGAGCCTGCAGGTAATTTCTTTTCACATGTAAATTTTGAGTTAACTGTGGATCCTCAGTTTAGTCAAACGAGAGCAATTTTACCTCTTAATAATGGTGAAGAGTTCTTAGTTAGCCAAATTTTTAATAATATTCATGCTCTAAGACTTACAGCCAAACTTTACTCTGTTCAGATTCATCATACATTCAACATGTATCATTCGAGTAACAAATATGAAGAATATCAGTGTATAAACTATGGAGCTAGTTGCAATTGGAGACTAAGGGCATGTAGAAAACAATATGGAATGGATTGGAGAGTCACAAGATATATGGAGTCCTATACATGTTTAGCCACATCATTAACTCAAGATCATCCTAAGTTGGATGCTGATGTCATCTCATCTTCTATAGTGGTGTTGGTGATTAATCAATTGGATGTTAAAGTTTCTCAAATAATTAAGCAAATGCAATCGATGTTCGAGTACACTGTGTCATACAAGAAAGCATTGAGAGCAAAGCAATTAGCACTTGTTATTACTTTTGGTAATTGGGAGAGCTCATACTCATTACTACCTAAGTGGTTAACTACTGCCTAGCATTTTATGCATGGATTGTACGTTAAAATTTCAAACAAGCCATATCACAAACCAATTCTAAAAGCCAGTCGGTTGACATGTTCAACCATGTTTTTTGGGCATTCAAACCATGCATCGTTGCATCCGATCACCTAAAGCCCATCATCTAGGTTGATGGAACTTTCTTGTATGATAAATATATAAAGGCACACTTCTTATAACTATAACACAGGATGGTGACCGTAATGTTGTACCACTTGTATTCACTATTGTTGAAGGGGAGACAAAGGGTGCTTAGACATGGTTCTTATATCACATGCGCCAATGTGTCGTTAAGAGTATAACTGGAATATGTTTAATTTTTTATAGACATCCTTCAATCATGTTTGCAGTTGCAAGATGAACAAGTTGGATGGCAAGCAATACAAGGGTATCATGTTTTTTTCCTATGTCGTGTGGCCATTAACCTTCGCAAAGCACATGGAATCAATTGGTTGAAGGATAAGTTCATAAATATTTGTGAGTGTCGATTGCTTTGTTCACATAAATTAACGTGTGATTATGAAATTAGGAATTATAAATTTCCAATTATTTGCAGGCTATGCATACAAGCACCATTATGTTAACCAACAATTGGAAGAGATAGCATTGACTCATCCACCTGCAATGACATGGATTTCCAATATCCCAATAGAAAAATGGTCTGGCGCATATGATAGTGGGTACTAACATTACAGTCACATGACAACTTACCTTGTTGAATGCATGAATAGTGTCTTTAAAGGTGTTCAGAGTTCACCAATTACTGATATTGTGAAGGCTACCATGTATAGAGTCAACAACTATTTTTTCAAACGTGCCTAACAAGTACATGCACAAATAGTTGTTATCTAAGACATTGAACAAAAAGTTAGAAATGGCAACCCAAGCTACATCTGCATGCATTGTTCACATATATAATATAAGAGAAACATCATTTGAAGTTATTGAGCCTTACAATGTTCAACTTCGTTAATTTAGTCATTTTTATGAGGTAAATTTAAATGAAAAAGCATGTAACTGTGGAGAATTTCAAGTAAAAAGTATCCGTGCATGCATATCATTGTTGCATGTGCTCACGTACAAGTAGACCACTTGTAATTTGTGGATCTAGTGTTCAAGCTAGAAACCATGAATCTTGCTTAAAGTAATGAGTTCCACACGATAGGTGATGGGGTTCATTGGCAAGAAACTAATATTCCAAGTTTGATCCCTGGCCTTGCAATGATTCGAGAAAAAAATTGTCCTCATTCAACTCGTATACGTAATGAAATGGATTGAACTATGACTAGCCAACCTAATAAGTGTAGGTTATGTAGGTAAGTAAGTCATAATCGTTCCACTTGTCCACAGCGTCAGGTTTCTAGATGTTCCCCATGTATTTAAGATTTTCAAATATATGTATATGATGTTTTTTAAATATTGACAAAGGCATGAAAAATTGTTAATTGTAATTGTTTACATGAGCTTTTTATAGTGATTACATTGGATTGTTCTTTCTTTCTTTTTTTAGCTCTAAACATTGCAAAGACGATCCTCTAATGGCACAATCACATCACGTCATTAACCCAAGTCTAAAGGATAATTCACTATTATATTTATAGCCACCACATATTTCAGAAGCTATGTGAACTCAAAATGTAAATCATTTTTTTCACGTGTAAGTATCAATTATTCATAATTATTAGAAATTATATTTCCATTTTTTCAGGTCAATCGGCTCCTTCAAACTCAATGAGTCATGCATAGGGAGCAACTAATTAAGCTACCAATCCAAATTGTGCCTTACATTATACAGACTGGATTCTACGGCGTTGCTAGAATAGGTCAATTTGAGTATAATCCAACTTTGATTTCAGCATTTGCTGAGAGATGGCATCCTAAGATCCATATTTTCATATAACCCACGGAGAATGCACAATAATTATACAAGATGTGACAATTCAATTGGCCTTTCCTTGTGAAGGACTACCTTTGAGTGGTGATATAAATTTAGATTGGGCCAATGTTTGTTATATAGAACTTGACATTATACCACTTGTAGAGTATACATATGGATAGAGAATATTGATTACTTGGCTGGCAAAACACTTTCCCAACCTCAAGGATGATGCAGATGAATTATAAATAAAAAGATTCACTTGTGCATACATACTCTAGTTAATTGGTGGATTTCTAATGCTAGATAGGTCAGGTCATTAGGTTTATTTAATACACCTACCATTGCTTTGGGATCTCTCAAGTGTTGGCCAATATTCTTGGGGATCTGCAGTATTAGTGCACTTATTCAAAGAATTATGCAATGCTACAGAACAAACGGAGAAGGGGACATGTGGATGTATGACATTACTCCACCTCTGAGCACGGGATCATTTCCCAATGTTTGACCAAAACGACCTCCTCCAGCAAATCCATGTATAGATATTTATCCTCTTATACCACCCGTGGGATTTAGGTATGCTTAATTTACACTCCAATTATTTGATTTTAGCTTATTATTTTAATCATACAAAATTTAACAAGTGCTTTTATGTCATTGTAGATGGAAGAATATGGGACAACAACCTGGTTCGACTGATTGGGTGTTACATACTTATAGGAAATTATTTGATGCAATAGGGGAGGAAGACATAGTTTGGTAGCCTTATGAATCTCCAATAGAGCAGCAATTAATTCCAGGATATTGCTTAACATCACCACAAATTTGGCAAGCTTTAGTCCCCCCGATATACTTCCATATAATTGAATGGCATTATCCTAATAATGTGCTTAGACAATTTGGTTGTCAAGAACCAATATCCCCAATTTATTTGGGGAATTGTCACACAATCCAACTAAGAGGAAGAATATCAAAAATTGGATTCAAAAGCACATGGACTTTATTGAATTATGGTTTGGGTGGCATAATGCTATTGCCGAATCACTTACAACACATGATGCATTCGATCATACATTTGAGTACATGCGATGGTATTGGAGGCAGACTTGAAGGTGGATCCTGTTGGAATTTTGGTACACACGCAGTGGAAAAACTCCACAAAAATCCCTTCCGTGAATCCGTCAACGTTACTTAAATCGAGATATAGAAGAAAATATTACCTCCGGTGCATCCCTTGCTTTTTTTTCATTCCGTTGGACCGCAGGAACTAACGCGTTTGATCAGCTTTCTCTACTGGTATCCACACGAACAGTGAGTCCAACTCAAACGGCATGCTAGCACCTCAATTTCTGAACGTTCATATATTCTGTGTTTGTCCGTACACTCTCTTTGTGTGAGTGTACAGCCGCTTAATCTCTAGGATGAGTGGAGATTCTCTCTTGATTCTATATATAATAATCCATAGTCTATATCAATATATAGATAGGATTATCTATTTGTTTAATTTTAAATCAAATATTTAAATTAAATCAAATATTAATTAAATAGAATAGTTTAAATTTACATTTATCTAATAGATTAAATCTAAACGAACTATTTAATCTATATTCAGAATCAAATCTAAATTGAATTTATCATATAAATTAAATTTAGATTAGTTTAAATTTAAATCTATCACACTGAATTAAATTTGAAACTAATACATTTAAATTAATTTAAATAATATATATTTCAAAATTATATAATATATCAAATATATATAATATCAAACATATATATATATACACTTCGAATTATATAAATTATATATATATAATTCAATCATCCTAAATTGAACGTTAAATTCATTGAATCTAGCTACATTTTAGATTCAATAAATCTAAATATTTTAGCTCAAGTTGGCCTGTTCTTGTGTGGGACCATGTAGGCCCATATGATGTTGGCAGTGGGCTAATTATACTATTGGACCCACAAGTCACAAGTAGCCTCTAACAAGACATTGTGACTACCCAAATCATATGAGATCGGTGACCCGATATAATCTATCATATAACCCGATTATATCCATTTTGTCTCATAATATATAGGTTAAGTATGAGGCATAGAAATGTCATCTTCATCTTACTCAACCATTACTTTCTCGATCTCCAAGCAAATTGACAAAACAAATGGAAACTCTTCCATTCGAGCACGGCCATATATTTTTCAGTCTCACTTATTGAAGGGCCCAGATATATCTTTCCATTAATTAGAGGGACAAATTTCATCTTGACCATTTATCTTCCTCCACACGAGTTCTACTATGCCCGATTATAGCATTTATGATCTCCCGACTAAAAGTGACTTTTGACTATGCCAAAGTATAGTGTTCCCCATGTAGGAAGCTATAGTGATCTCAGGTCTGAGGGCTAAGGTACACGGTTATATATGAGATATGCTTATGACTTGATCCATACAGTTATCTCATGATGGGTCGATCCAGCACCTATTCCCTAATAGGAGCACCTATTCCCTAATAGGAGCTTACAATTATGATTTGTGTCTTAATACATAATTATCATATGATTATCAATCAAAATCATACTAGTCATAATTCATTATTGTTCCTACAAATATGTTTGACTAGGAACATTTATGATAAAATGATTTATCCAAGAATATTATTATTATAAAGATAAACATACAAACAATATAATAATGTAATAAAAGGAAAAAACACCTTCTTTTTTTTCATAATGAAGTACAATATTCATAATACAATGATTGGCTTAGGGTACAATTTCCAACAAATCCACCTAACTAGTGCTACAATCGACTTTAAGGTAAATATCTAAAATCATTGTCTTTTTTTGTTTTATATGGATAGTGTCATTATCTAATAGTATCTTATTGTTGATTTTAGGTCGATATAGCTAATGAATTAATTCAACTACGCATTCAAAACCCTTTACCTATGCCAACTACAAAATATCAACGCAAGGTTGTACAAGACTAACAAAACATTAAAATGGTGTTAAGAGAACAACACTACAACATGGTCCCTTAGCCTGCTCCATCTGTAGTGAGCTATCACGTCCAGTGATTGCCTAGAGTAGATCAAGTAAGCAACATGGTGGCAATTTGTCAATTCGACCACCGGTTGCAACTAAAAAAGAAAAGAAATAAAATCAAGATGTGATGGGAGATGAAAAGGAAAAAAAATCCTGAAGCTGCTTCTTCTTCAGATATTTTTATTCAATATCATTACATGTCACTGTCATTTGTATCCTAATTAAGCTCGCAATTTAGATCAATTCAGGTCATTCATGTCTTTATGGAAGAATTTAACACTTTTTGAGTTTAAGTATAACAATTACTTATTTGAAATAAGCAGGGTCATCAAATGAAGTCCCCCAACAATCGATTCCTTAAATTGAGTCTTTAGTATTTGATCTAAATATCTCACTAACTACAACTACCATCGAGTCACATGAATCTTAATATGAAGAGATCATAAGATAGGGATGACTACAACTTGCTCGGAAGAGACCAAGATGTGGCATGAGAAGTCATTATGTATAAGATAAACAATTTTTTCCTAAGAAAAATTTTTATCTTTAATTGTTATAAAAAATTGGTTTCATTAATTAAAATTTAATAATTACTAATTAATTTGTTAAAATAGTTTATGTTTAAAAATTAATTTTTTATTATTTAGAAGTTTTAAATTATTATATCTATTGCACACTTAATTATTAACTATTACTCCCTCTGGTCCTATAAGACCCTTTACAATATACGAGGTAGTATTTATTATACATTTCCAAAAAAACGCCCCTATTTAATGTATCCAAAGAGAAAGAGAGAGAGATTAAGTAAGAGTAATTTTGAAAAAATGTTGAGATTTTCAGAGAAATTGAGGTAGTTAATTAGTTTTAATTCCAATTCTTAATCCACATGATTTGGTTAAAAAAGTCTTATATTAAGGACCAGAGGGAGTACCTAACAATTATTATTATTATTATTATTATTATTATTATTATTATTATTATTATTATTATTATTATCATTTCCTAATAATTATTAATCATTATCTAATATAACCAATTTACATTATAACTAAAAAAAATATCAGTTTCAGAAAAAACATGCTTGAAGGTATTATTAGAAAAAAAATGCAAATTGTGATTTGTATTATAATAAAATAATGGTTAATGCAAATTGTGATATGAGTTCACAATTTGCATTTTAAGAAGGAGATTAATATCAGGTCACGATTTGTATTATATTAAAAAAATTTTGGACAAAACGTGCTTGGATGTTCCGATTTGTGCATGGGAAAATTTCTCACAGACTGCAAATCGTAATATAATTTTACAATTTGTATTCAAATACCCGGTGAAAATATTATCTGACATTCTTTTAAATATAGTATTTTGGTAAAATCTTCCAAAGTTATAGTATTGGGGTTTTTTTTTTTTTTATTTGTTGCATCTGGCTCAATTACCCGATATGATGAGTTATGGAAAAAATATTGTGGCAATAACTAACGTCCCGTTTTATTAATATTAAAAATTAAAAAAACTTCTTGAACAACATAAATGCAAGTAGACTTGAAATACAAGCAACAATATGCTAATTATAGAATTTTTGCACGAGAGCACACCAGGCCTCAAACTCTTCTCCTCTCGATTCAGGCTTTAGTCTGCCACACTCTTAGAATCAGCGATCTTAATTTGTTTTGCAATGCCGATAACAATTTTGTTACTTAGCTTGGACTTGCTCTGCCTTTTGAATTTTTCCCCTTTTGTTTGCTTTAGCTTTTATATGTCTAGCTAAAGCCTTTGTATTCGTTGATCATTAATAGTACATATTCCCCCTTTCTCAAAAAATAATAATAATAATAATAAAGTAGAATAAAAAAATAAACTGGGTGATGAAAGGCAGACTAAATTTTTGTTTCAATTCATTGATTCTATGGTCTTGCTCAGCTCTTCCAGCTTCGTCATCCTTATTCTTTCACTCTCAGCCAGCAGCTAAGAATAAATTAGCAGACAAAATCAAAACAAGAATTTTTTCTTAAAAAAAAATTGAAGATGCAGAATTTCAATCTGTTAAATTTAAATGTATTATACTACCTCCATTAAAGTTGCAATCAGATGAGCTTTCTCTTTATTCTTTTCATTCAATGCTTCTAAGGCTTCTCTGTACTCTTTCTCCTTTCATTCAATTTCAAAGTTCAGTTTTCCTTTTGATTATTTTTCTTTTTTTGACGGAAAATTAAAAGCAAAAGAAAACAAAAGACATTTTTTGCTCAAAAATTTTGTACCTTTTTCTGGCAGCTCTGTCCCAGTGGCTTCAAGTCTCTGTTAGCCATATCAACTTTCTTACGTACCATTGCTACTTCCTTTCTCAGGGGGTCTTCCAACACTTCAAGCTCCTTTTAACATTGAATGACATTAACAAAACATGAAGCACAAATCACTTTTATAGTCGTTTTTGTGTTGTTAATAGTCCTATAATATTTTTTATAAGAAATAAATAATTATTTCATCGTGATTAAGAAAAATAGTTTAGATTAATTAAGTGTAATTAATATGAAACAACATGAAATTTTTTTCTAGAAATGCTCATTTAATGTTTAAATATTTTAATGATAACTTAGTTGATACTCCCAATTCCAAATAAGGAAATTTTCATTATGAATGAAAGGTATCAAAAGAATTTATTAATAAATGCATAGAATAAAGAGATTTTGTTTCTTATAAATAGAAGTACAATAATACTCCCAAAAGATTTTTATAAAAAGGACCTCAGGGAATATAATACATTTCTCTAAAAATGAGCATGTAAGTTTTGTTGAAATTAATATACAACGGGTAGATTAAGTGGTAAATAACTCAATACTTTTTATACAGTTTTAAATTCAAATCTTGTATATGAAAAAAGTTATATTGAGAGATTTTCCTCCTAATTAAAGCCGGGATCTAACCCGGCTCGAATCTGAATGGATTGATAGTATTATATAGTGGATAATTTGTCAATAAAAAAAAAAAAGTAACGTGTGTGAGAGATAATGAAACTTACTTCCCAAATATGTGCTAAGCGCTTTGTCTCTTCTTCAGCACGGCCAAGTTGACGTTCAACTTTCTCTCTAACTTCCATCTTCTTCCTCTCTATCTCCTCTTCTTTAGCTTGAAATGTAGAAATGGCCAACTTTGATATCTGCTCATCCTCAAAATCTTCTGTTGAAAGCCTCCCACTGCTTCCAATACTATTCCCAATGTTCTTCATCTTCTAAATTCTCTCTTTCTCTCTCTCTCTCTGCAAAACTGGCAAGCCAGAACTCTTTCTTCTGGTTTTTAAGTCTCAGGTTGGCACTTGTTTTGCCTTCACTTCAAAACTAGCGTTCTCCTGACTTTTGAAAGCAGCAAAGAGAACTCCCACTGATTCCTTTTTAATGGAAGTCTTGAATGCCTTCAAGAGAATCTCCCTAGCTAATCTCAGTGCTATATATATATATATATGTATGTATGTGTGAAGGTTTTACCTGAGAATCTGAAACTAATCTGTCATTGCATTTGCAGAAAAAGATGAGGTTTTTATAAGGCATGCCGTTGGATATATATACTTCATGACATACCTTTTGCTTGACTTGGGAGGTAATTCTAGTCTTCAATCCCAAGCAAGTTATAATGGGCAAAACAAAGTGGCTGCTGCATGAGATCGCTGAATAGTGAAGTTGTTCCTTGAAGCAAAAGGATATATATATATATATATTTGTTAATTAAGGAATTCTTTTATTTCTTTCCTATGTAACTATTGTGACTCACTTTTCACCTTTATGACTAGTCAACCTTAGAAATCACCTGACATATATTTAATTTTATTCATTATCACAATCCAACTACCTGAGTTCAATGATTCTTTTGGGCATGCACGTATTGATTATATATTGCCTACCTTACAATTATCAATATTATTATTGTTGTTGTTATTATTATTATTATTATGTATAAATGTTGATTGAGTTGAATGGATGGGGCTCAATACCTATTAAGTAATAATGGGTTCAAATATTATAAATGGTAAAAATCATACTAAGAGTGTTACTCCTCATTTGTATATGAAAATGCTCAAATATAAATTAGTTGCATGGCACTAATCAAATATAAATACACATAGGAGAAGCTCCCACTAAACTTTTTTTTTTGGGTAAAGTTAGGTGAGTACACTTTTTTACCTTCAGACACACACACACATATATGTATAATCAAAGTAATCATAGTTTCTTCATCTATGCTTTTTGTAAAATAAGCAAGAGATATGTTTAAGGACCTTCATATGTGAAACGACCAAATTTTCATTCACTGCATGCCAAACTAATATAGATTCTATATATGGTAACTAATAATATTGTGTGATTTTAACCCTTACATTAAAGTCTGGCCAAAAAAGGGAAAAAAAAGTCTTACATTGAAGTTAATTAAAAGTACTAGTATATGAGATAGAAACAGATTCTTTTCTTTGTTCATACTTGAGGGTTTAAACTTATAATCTTCTGTGAATAAACCATCTTACTGTGAAAATGTCTACGTTACAATTATAAATTTACTCAGTTAATTAGATGTATCAATTAATATCAACATAAAATATGATTACAAAAAAAAATGACAATATAAAATATAAAAGTTAGAAGATACACATAACTTTGTGATTATAAGAACTTAATTAAACATTATTTTTTTTGTAGATGTTAAATGAAATCAAATTAAGTAACTACTTTTATATTTTAAATGCAATTATGTACACATGAATTGTGTAAGCAAAATGATTCTCATTATTTTTCTTGATTTATGGATTTTGTGGAATAGGAAAGAATTTTTTTTTAAAAAAAAAAGAAATTGGAGGGCTATATCCCTTTCATCATTGCAGTCTATGTGCAGATAAATATATCAGTTATCATATAATATGATACAAAAAATATGATAATTTTTAAAATTTTATAATATGGGTGTGGTGGATATTTATGCATATATAATATTATTTATGTAATTATTTATATATATATATATAATTAATAAATTTACTCATTAAAAGAAAAATAGTATTAAATATTCTAAAAATTATAGTATAAATATTAAAATAAATCATAAAATATTTATAACAACTTTTTTTATTTGCATATTTATAACAAATTCAAATGATCTTATTTTACTATAAAAACTAAATTTTACTCTTCCACGCAAATGCATGGAGGGACACGAGGACGTTTTATTTAATTCTAAAACATATTAAATTAAAAAAAAATCTCATTACTAACTCTCCTATCTCCAAAAAAAATTGATATCAAATTATATTAATTAAAATTAATATAGATTGAAAAATAAAATTAAAGCTAATTAATTAGTGAAAAATAATAAAAAAGACTTTAGAATTAAAAAAGAGTGAATTTGGCAAAAAAGAAAGAACGTGAGGCCCATCCCAAAAAATGGGAAAACATAAATCCTACCTAGAAAAGAATGAATAAATGAATGAGAAAAAATGGGACTTATTTAAATAGAAAAAATGAAAAATAGGAAAAAGAGAGAGAGAGAGATAAAGGCACTCAGTTCAAGGGACTGAGTCACACTGTGGGGCTCCACCCTTCTTTTTATTATATGTTGATTTGAAGTGATACAAAGGCGTATAAAGTGATACAAATAAATATATGTGTATAAATATGATACACGTATTGTATTGTATTATTTATTAAATATCGGAAGTAGCCACTTTTTTGTAATATCAGTGCTCTATATATTGCAATCCATTTCGCTATTTTTGATGGGTCCTCCACAAGTTCTCTTTATAGTGATCCATTGACCCAGACCCTCTGTTAGGGACCAAGCTTAGCAACTTAAAGAAGAAGCATTATCAAGCTTTCCTTTCATAGCCTCTTTATCTTTGAGTCATCTATCACTATCTGAGCACAAAGGAAGGCAATATCTTCAATGGCAAAGTTTTCATCAGAGTTGCTACTTTTACATCTGGCTTTCCAGATCATCTAGCAGACTTCCTTCACAGTATTCCAAAAAAACCAATCCTTCAAAAAATTGAGCTTGGAAATTTGGGTTTAAGTAAATTTACCTAAACTTTGGCCCAAACAATTTTTTGTCATCAAACCTCTTTTAGTTCTAGGATAGTCTCTCAGATATTATGAACAGAAGTCTCCTTGATGAAAGGGCTTTGACTTTTTCATAGGTCGACTATCTCCATATTTTATTCCAAAAGTTTTCTCAAGTACACCATGTTGCTTGTAGTTTTCCACAGCTATGTAGGCCGATTAGACTGAAAATTCACTATCACTAGTGGCTCTCCAACATACGGTATCTTCTCCTCTAAAAGGATATGGAGAATTGACCAACTTGATTTGGTTCTTAAGGGAGCAATCTGTTCAATTTGTCGAAATTCCAACTACTTGAGGGAGTGGTGAAATCTTTCACACGCTCATGAAAGAAATAATTTAGATTATTATTACAATAATGTACAGGGAGGTTCAGAAAGAAGTGACCATTTATTAAATCAAGAGGAGATTTTACCCAAACAAAGAAGAAGAGGAGGAGACTTTATCCCTCTTCTGATCTTCCACCCAAGCTCTTTCGTAAGGCTGTCCAAAACCTTTATCATGCTACTCCAAGAGTCAACTTATTCAAACAATTTAGTTGTCAATTTTGAACCATTTAATATTTCAATTTCAATTCTACCATTTTTAAGGCCAAGTCCTAATGTCCAATTAATTTTATCAACATAAATATATGTGAATGACATTTCTTTCTACATTTCTATCTCTTATGACATATTTTAATATAATATAATTAAAAAATTCAAATTAATTACACTTTAATTTTAATTTATATCAATAAAAAAAAATACAATAGGCAATCTTTGATTAACATTTAATGAGAAAACTATTTAATACGTCTAATATCTAAATAGTTGAATATCACGCTCACATTTTTCATCAATGTAGGAATTGAATCTAACCCTTTCCTCATAAAAGGAGTGAATTATTCATAAATTGTGCATCTTATTTATCATACCTACATCTAACCTCAGGAAAGACTATACAAATTTTACATTTTACAGTTTAAAATAAAATATGAAAATTCAGAATACATGTAAGGTGTATTTGGTTGGAGGTTTATGGTAATTTTTTAAATGGATGAGAGGGGTAACTCTCATCCCCTTGGTTCAAAAATTAACAAAAAAAAAAATGAGAGAGTATTTAATATTTAATTTCTTTTTAAACTAAATAATATTTCATTAAAATTTTTCCAATTTTTTCCTCTACAATCCTATTAAATAAAAAAAATTTAAAACTTTAACTTCCTTTGCAATCTCCTATTAAAAATCCATCAATTGCCCTTTTCTTCGGCCTCGCCAGTTGAAGTAAACAGAACCTAGACTAGATTTGGTACACATAAAAGAAGTCTCATGAAAAGGAGAATGAGAAAAAAATTTCTATAAAATTTATTTGATATACATCATTCAAACTTTCTATAAATATAAAATAGTACTTTTATTAAATTTTTTTCTTTTTTTCCTTCTCCCTTTCTATTTTCCTCAAAATAATTTCTTCCTCCTAAACATACTTAATAGTAGACAGCAATATTGAGTTGCGCAACTAAAATAAACCAATAACTGGCAAGAAAAAAATAAAGAAAACTAAAATAAACCGTGATATAATTTATTGGAAACTCACCTTTGTCACACAATCTGGACCATTTGAAGAGGAGCACTGCTGTGCCACGTTTCAGTGCGCTCCAGCGAAGAAGATCATTCATCAGTGGCGACTTCCTCTCTTCCTCTTCCAATCAATCTCTCTTCACTGTTTTCTTGATTCCCCAAACACTATTTCCTCGTTCGATTGTACTCCCTGCAAATCATCACCCTTTTCCTCTCTCTCTCCATGGGGAACCTCACTGTATCTTCCAAAAAGGTTTGAGAAATCTTGTCGATCCCTCAATCTTTATTCTTTTCCATGCATCACTGCCCTTGAATTTGCATTGCTCTGTATATGCTAACGGATCCTTCAACAACTTGCTAGGGTTGGGGTTCCGGGATTGGGGTTGACCCTGTAATTCTGTTGCGGTGTTTGAAATTTTTGGATCGGTTCGATTGGTGGGGGGTTTTGTAATTCCTGTCGGATTTAGGAAGTTGGAAAAAAATTTAAAAAAAAATTTAGGGTTTTAGGTTTTATCTTTGTTTAGTGAATTAAGGATGCAATCTAGAAGGCGTGAAGAGCATATTACTGTGTCTCCAACATCGCGAACTCAGCGCCGACTCGAACTGGGATCTGACTCATATCGAAGAACTCGCCGTGATGGGTTGGATCGGGAGATTGTACACGAGAGGAACTTGAGTCCTCATAAGATAGATGGGCTGCGCAGGGGCGTGGGTGCAAACAAAGGGGGTGACGGTGTTGAGAGGAGGGATCATGATTGGCATTTGGGAGATCGTAGGAGCAGCCGGGTTAGCTCAAGATCGCCTCCTATTGAACAAGCGAGACAAAGGCCACTTCTTGATGATGGGGTTGGGCGTAGAAGTTGTTCTCCATCTTTGAGGTTGAGACCAAGATATGAAATGACCAAAACCTCGGAATACTATGATGATGGTCAAAATTTGGATTCAAAGCATGTCTATGGATATAGCCATGCTAACTCTATGGTTAATAGAGAGAAGCATTTAACTGAAAACAGATTAGGTAGTGGACAAGGCATGCTGAACCACAAGTTGATGGTACATGAAAGTGAAGCATGTAGATCCTATGGGCTTGCTCCTGATACAGGTCTAACATCACAATATGAAGAAACTGGTGGGCACTTACCTCTGTTGTCAAGGAGTATGGACTTGCGGAGGTTTGAGCATGAACAACTAGTACAACATCGAGACCCTATATCTTCAGATAAGATACCTGTTGCTGAATCTTACAAACACGGAGAAAAAACTATGTTACATGCAAGAGAAGTATCACACCCAACAATATCACCTTCTTATATGAAGGATTATGCTAGTACTTCTCAGATGAGGGATCATGGAAGGTCCTCTCTAGGAATGTCAAGGAGTGATATATTATCTTCTCATCATGATGGAAACCATTTACCTGCATATTATGAGCTGCCAAGGAGCAGTGGAAAACTCACAGAACCTGTAGGATATAGTGGATATGGACAAAGGCCACTTATGGATACTACTAGAGATGCAGAACCTGCGCAGAGGAATATTGGTCAACAACGATGTGCCTATAGTCCTAGCAGGACTGAACAAGGATATGTTAATTCCAAATTACAGGTAGCTCCACAGGGTGAACATGGATATCAGTATGATGATTTGCATAGAAGGATAGCTCCCCATGGACGATTGAACTATGAGCAAGCTCAAATGGAATATAAAAATAGAGAGTTGCCTGGGCCCTTTATTGTGCATCCTGTTCTTGATAGAACCGGTAAGGATGAAGAACCTTATGATAATCAGAGGAGAGGTTCTATTAATGACCACTCTGCATTACAAAAACCAAAGTATGTTGACTACCCTGATATGATCAAAACATCAATTGCACCAAAGCAGACTGAGGATTATTTGAATTCTGGTTATAATCATGTTGAAAGTGACCAGAGAATGCCACAAGAGTATAAAGCTTCATATCTGGCTGTATCAGAGGCTGATCATTCATCAATATTAAGATCAGAGTATGAGTCTCAAAGAAATAGAGGTCCAGGCCTTCAGCAAAAAAGGTTTCAAAATAATCCTTTGACTAAACATAATTCAGAAACCCACGGACATTCTACCAGAGTGCAGGATATGAAACAGGGTCTTGGCATTCATGATCATTCGGATAGACAGTTGAAAAGAAAATACATTGCAGATGATGATATATATGTGTGTGATTCGAGAACAATAAAATCACATAAATGGGATGCATTTGGAGAATTTGAAGATTCATATGAGGATGAAGAGTGGATTGATGATGAAGAAATGAATGTATTGTATTCATCTGATAATGTTGGACTTGACCAGAAGTTCTACGGAAAGGACAAAAGAGAGTACAATGAATTGGGCATGGTAGAAGATTTTCCATCTGATGACTGGTTATCAGCCCAAGATTCTGTGAGATATGCACAACAACATACATATGGATTTCGCAAGTATTCCAGTCAAAATGTAAAGAGTCATCCAAGATCTAATTCTTCAAGCTGGACTAAGCCCCAGCATTTTTTTAAAAGAAATGCATTTCATAAACAACCTAGAGTTTGGAAAAAATATCATGGTTATGATGAGAATGCGCATACAAATAATGATGAGTTATCTGAAGATTGGATAAGTGCCACAGAATCTGAGCCTACGGAAGGCTCTGAGGAGTTTAATCAAATGGTGCAGGAAGCTTTCTTTATGTACTCCAAGAGGTTGAATGTGAACTCATCTGTTCAAAGAAGGTACAAAGAGCAAGGAAAAGCTGGTAGTTTGTTCTGCATCGTTTGTGGTCGAAGGTCTGTTTTCTTTTCCATGATGCTCTTTTTGTAAATGGAGCACTTCTGTTCACATATTGAATCAGGCATTCTGTGGTATTTAACTTACAGGTGCGGTCAAGTATGTATGCTATACTTTCTTAAGATTATGCTTTAGGACTTAGATGATAGATTCTCATAACTCAGAAGTATAACATACTGCAATGTAATTGTTGTATTTTGTTAAGGTGGATTCCTCGATGGATTTCTTGCATCAATCCTACCCCATGTCAATAGGATAAAACAGTTGGTAAAGAGCTATGTGAATGGAAATGAGTTGTGAAGCTAGTGGATGTGGTGTTGATGCATATGAATGATGGTGGAAGTAACTTGTCTGTTGATTGCTTTATTGTATAGGTTTTAAGTTAAGAACTTAGTATAAAATTGTTCTTAAGAGTTGATTTTTAGTTGTATTGTTATGCAAAATGAGATACTAAGTAGTAATGTTGGCCTTTAGGAGATTATGGTAATGCAATATTGAGGAAGGAAAAGAAGGCAGTGAGGATAAAATTTTTTCACATATTACGGAGGAAAATTTCTTAGGATCGAGTAAATTTATATAAAGTAGGAGGATAAGGTATCCTCTTAGGTAATAAAGGACAGGAAGAAAATAGAAGACGCATGAGATCAACATGGTCCCCTAATCTCTTTGCATATCAGATAAGGGCACCCCTTAAAAGAAACAATGCAAAGAACACTAGAGGGAATCATAAAACACAATCTAAATACAAATCCACCACTAACTGTGGTGACATCAAAACTCATTAAATATGGGTGCATTCCTCTCCAACCATACACACCATATAACTGCAAGGCTGCTCACCAATTCTAGACTCTGTCTTTCCTCATTGCTACTGTAACACAAGTTTCTTTTCTGGAGAAATGGCTACAAGGTCAAGGGCTCAAGGCACACACCTTGATCATCTAAAAATTAAGCTCTTGATATGTTATTAAACCACCCCCCTCCCTTCCACCCACAAAAAAAAAAAAAACAATTTTCTCAGATTTTACTATTCTGTTTCGTTTCTCTCTTGGATTCTGCCATGAACTTGCTCAGTTTCTCTGTAACGTAGATAGTAAATTTCTGTATGTGTTTATAGAATATGTGTGTAAAAGGATCAGGGTGCTATCAAGCTTTTAGGCTAGATGTAGTGCATAATTTGTGACAGAAGGTCTGTTTTCTTTTCTGTGATTCTTTTTGTTAATGGACATTTTTGTTCGCATGCTGATTCAGGATTTATGTAGTATTAAACTTACGTGTTCAGTCAAGTATACACATTTTATTTTATTTTTTATTATGGTTTGGAGCTTAGATGGTTAATTTTATATATCTGAAGCAAAATGTGTTTCTGTTGTGTAATATTTTTTTGTTAAGTCAGAGCTCTAGATGTTTTATTGGCATCATTGCCTTGTGACTAGGAAAAATTTTTATAAACTGCTTTGCTGATGGCATGAGTTAAAGCTATTGGAAGTGGTGTCTTTGTTTTTAAATGATGGCAAAAATTAACTATATATTTATTGTATATATATATATTTTTTGTGAGATATTGCAGACTCTGAGTTAATACAGAGTTGTTCTTTGGGTTGGCATTTAACATATTGTTAAACAAATAATATTCTAAACAGTTGCTTAGTTTTAGATAACTATAAAGATCTGGACTGATTCTATTCAGGAAGGAAGAGAATACAGGGAGGATATCTAGGAAAAATAGAGTTATTATTATTATTTTTTTTGGTTATCTTTAAAGAAATATTATTAACAAAATAAAAATACTCGCAAAGTTTGTTTTAACGTATTCTTTTAATTAATTAATTATTGTATTTTCCTTCAAAGGGAATCGATGAACTTGCTCAGTTTCTCTTTAATGAAAACTTGCTATTTATTTTTATTTCAGCTGTAGTTATATAATTGTTGGAATGTAAAGATGCGTGGGGATGAGACTGCTATTAGGCTTTCATGTTGGAGTGTGATTAATGATTATGCTCCTGAGCTTTCCAGTTGCAGTGATACTGCATGTATTTATCAATGTTATATTAGTCATAACTTATTTATATTGTATTATGTTTTTTTAATCACAGTTCTTCAAAGGAGTTCATGGACACTCAACGCCTTGTCACTCATGCCTTTATGTCCCATAAGGCTAGGTTGAGGGCGAAGCACTTGGGTCTTCATAAAGCAATTTGTGTTCTGTTGGGATGGGATACTGTTGTTCCTCAAGACACAATAACCTGGGTTCCCCAGGTTTTGCCTAATGCTGAAGCTCTGGCTCAGAAGGAAGATTTGATTCTCTGGCCTCCTGTTGTGATCATCCATAATGTATCATTGTCTGATGACAATCCACAAAAGTGGAAGGTGGTAAGCATGGAAACAGTAGAGGCTTTCATTAGAGGTGAGAGTTTGTGTTTGGAATTTGTTCCTTAAATGGTAAAAAATGGAAGAAAGAAAAACTAGTTTTTTTTTTTTGCCAAGGGAAAGAAAGAAAAAGTAGTTGAAAAATCAATTTTCTGTTTTATTGTTAGTCTGTATGCTTTCTTTAAAGAAAGAATTTATCTCTTTCATTGTCATCATATGTCAATGGGAAAATTCAATTATTGAAAGAAACTTCTATTCCTCAGTGGGTCTGTATTAAAGATCTGTACTTTTAGCTCATCTTTTATTTGTTGAAAATTGCAGGTAAAGGTTTTGTTAGGGGAAGGATCAAGGTATGCTTAGGGAAGCCTGCAGACCAAAGTGTTATTTTGGTGAAGTTCTTGGGTACTTTTGTTGGACTGGGAGACGCAGAGAGGCTTAATAAATATCTTTCTGATGGCAAACGTGGAAGAATGGAATTTGAGAGAATAAAATCAAAATCTAGCAAAGGCAGTGTACTTGATGATACGGAAATACGGGCTGACAAAACGGAGAGTATTCTGTATGGCTATATGGGAATTGCAGAGGACCTGGACAAACTAGATTTCAACTCTAAGAAACGGTGTTTCATAAAGAGCAGAAAGGAGATTGAGCGGCTAGAGAAGGATCCTGTCAGAGCCAATGAGAGGCAGTAGTTGCAGGTTAGCTTAAAGCTCTTTTGGGAGTTCCATGGTCCATGGAAGTGAGAAAGTATCTATTGGTACTAATTGCAGACTTGATTTGCCCTTTGCATCTGTTAGTAGTTGTGTATAGATCGGGAATTGGAATTTCATGAATTAATAGTACTTTTGTAAGTGATATGTTTGATGGTTTCCCATGTTCCAACAGAATTAAACCCCAAAAGCTTCTCTACAATCCCATGCTTGTGCAGGTGGCAATGCATGCTATATAGTTTGAAAATTGAAGTAATAGCTGAACAATAATACTAAATATATAGTTGTATATAAGAGAATTATACCTCTGATGATGTTACATGGTATAAAATATAATTGACTGCACTGGGAAATGTATTTGAGAATGACAATCTTAAACTAGGTGAGTCAATGAAGGATGAGAGTCAAATTGAACTCGGAACAGTAATTTGCATCGTGACAATGTATATAGCTGGTGAACTTCGAAGTAAATTTATTGTCCATTTAGCTTGCAGCTTCCCTGCCCTTCTCTGGAAGTTAGAACTTGATGGAATATGCAAAAAACAGGAGAGGGGAATGTGTTTACATCTGATGACCGGTTTTTTTCTTTTTAATAATCAACACATTCATGTCAACATAAAGAAGATACAATGGGCAAACCCATCTAAAGGCAAATGTAGACTCATCAGACACAATACAAATAGGGCAAGATTGAGTTTCTAGGATTAACTCGTATTACTATAATAACTAGGGCCTAAATTGGAAACATAAAGAAAAAAAAAGCACTTGCTACCGTATCAATTTTAATAAAATGCATCTTCATTCGAGTTATAATACCTATTGAACCCGACTCTGTTTCTCAAAGAATGAAAGGGAAATGTGTTTTGGGACTTTTACCTTGTCTAACAAAATAAATAAGTTGTCAACTTTGGTTGGTCCACGTTTTAGATTTTACCCTCTCGCATTTACATGTAAATTAATTCTCTAGTACTTGATTCACCTCACACGAAACTATAGTATATTTTTCACTATAACTGTATTTCAGCAAAATTTATGTTAATTATAAGATATTCAGAGCCTGTTTGATTCTATATTTTTGTTTTTGTATTTTTAGAACAGTTAGTTGGTGGAAAAGAAAAGAACAGCTTTATAAAATTATCTTTGACAACAAATTTTGGAAATAAAAAAAAACAAAACAATGTTTGAATTATTTATTTTTTAAAACAATTCCAAAAGCGGCGTGCGTGACACGAAGGCAACAAGAGAATGAGTTGAGAGGAAGATACTTAAATATGGAGAAAATTATAAATATACAATTAATGAAGAAGCACAATTCTGCTCCTCTTCCTTTGTTTTTAAAAATAAAGGACTGTAAAACATCTAAATACTGTTATATTTTCTTAGTTTTAAAAATAATTTTCAATTTTTTTATTTTCAGAACAGTTGTCAGTTGATAAAAAATACATAAACAATTCTTTTATCATTTTGTTTCCAAAATCCAAAACATGTTTTCAAAAATAATAATCAAACAAGCACAGTCTCTATATTGTTCTTCTAAAAAAGCAACTAATAAAAAGATATATGTTAGCGTGTTTCAAAAAGCAACCCGTATAAAGCATCATAGTTTCTGGGAGTTTCCTTTGAATAATGTATCAAGCATAATCAATTCTTTGAAGAACAGTACATCTTGAATTCAATACCTTTTGCTTTTGAGATCGGAATCTGTATAACTATAAACTAATTCTCACAGCAGATTAAAAGCAAAAATTTACAATTAAACATCACAGGTCAAATTAGAGATTCAATAATAAATAATTGAAAAATATATGAGAATTCTATATATTGTTGAAAGAGCTCTCTCTGTATGGTAGTTTTTCTGGTATTGTTAAACTTAGGGCAATAATGGATGAAAGGCTCAATGGTATTGGTATTGTTAATAATCATGAGATTACATAGGGTTACAAGACAGGATCATATCCTTATCAGATATCAACATTATAAAACCATAAATCATATCTCCTAAAATCAAGGAAATATTAAAAGACTTAAATCACACAATAAATATACAAAGTGGGCCGGGCTTTACTTATCTATTTTCATAACAGGCTGTTAACTGGTATACAGATATTTGGCAAAAAAAAAAAAGGTCTTCGTTGGTCCATTTGTCATATCCTTTAGCCCTCCTTATCTTGTCTGGAAATTAAGGAACTTGATGCCATATGCAAATACAAAGACAAACAGAATAACAAAAGCAACATGAGCAACAACAACGGTTCCAAGGAAACTATATTCATAGCCCATCATCTTCTCAAGGTAGGCTCTAACTGACGTTGGTGTTGATCCAGGAACCTCTACAAGACTATGTTTGTCACCTATTTGGGAAGTCACAAGGCCATATACAGTCCAAGCTGTAGGGTTTGCCCAATAAAACCACCTCCACCATATGGGAATTAGCTGCAAACAAGAAAAAGCCGCCACTTAAATTGATGCTAGAGCACACAGTCAAGGTGATAGAGTAAAACAAACAGGCAAAGGTGGTTTACTTTTTATCAAAGAAGTGCATCTCATTTCCTATATTTGACTCACTCTATCTAAAAATTATGACACGATCAACAAACTGGAGGTGGGTTCCATGTAATGCATGGAGTTTGAAGTGAACCACACTATTCATGACTAATGAATAGCACTGCTCCCTACTGATTTTAATATATATGTTGATGATTGGAAATAGAAGAACTTGATTTCTAGTACATGAATACTCTCTCAAGATTATTCAACTGCAATGATATGTTAAGTGGTGCATTTGATGTGTGAACTATAAGAACTTCAAGTAAAAGAGACTAATAAAAATATAATTTTCTAACATTAATTCTTTGGTGTAAATATATTTGATCACTGCTTTGCTATGCATACCTTTCTTGGGATAATGAAACCAGTGAAGAGGTTCCAGAGAGAGATAAAGAAGGAAAAAAGGATAGCAGCAGTTTGGGGGTTTGGTGTGAGAGCTATAGTCATCATCCCATAAAGTGTGAAGTAGACAAAGCACATGAAGAGAAAGTAGTAGAAGAAGAAGAACTTGTCAGCTTGCCAGCAGAACCCCATCATTGAGAAAAGTATAAGGCCATAGACAATAGTTTGAATTGCTACATAAATCATCTCCACTGCTACCTGCAGAGAAATATTTACATAAATCATTTCAGTTATTAGGATTATCAAAGAATAAGGCCCCATGTGTTTTATCACTTTAGTGTTCCAAACTCAAAAGCTAGATCTTGCCCTCTTTGAGGGAAACTGTTTTATAAGATTGAAACAAAATCAAACATTTGAATATGTTATACAAAAATTCTTTTGGGGAACTGCTGCCAAAGTCATATTTGCTGGACCAAAATAGGGGTTCACAAAATTAACAAACCTGAGCAAATGCATAAGGGATAGCTGAGTAAATTCCAGCTGCTCTCTCACGGTAGAAAGCTGTTCTTTCTATATAAACAACAGGTTGGGATGCGGAACCATTTGAGGCTCCAAGGAAGAAAATAGCAGAATACATAGCACCCATAAGATTAAATAGTTCTTGTTCCTTTTGTCTGCAGACACAACGTTTGTCCTCAAGTTTGTTATTTTCTTACTCATGAGCATAAAATCAATTTTCATTGAGGATTTAGCAAATAAATTTTAGCAATGTTATGCAGAAAAAGTAAGCAAGAGTCCTTGTAGATGGTTTCTGTCATATGATTAACTTCTCATCAATAAAACTAGTTTGAGTATTGGCGAAACTTTTTAATTATTAGATATCTTTGAAACGCACTTATCTAATTTCATTCCCATTTTCAATTTTGTTCGAAATATTACTAAAAGTACAATTGACTTTCACTTAAGGCCTAAAACTTTTGAATTAAAATGACCCTTCACATGTTATAAAAGTCTTGATGATCAAGCAATCAAGAGTTAATGGGCAGTGCAAAAGTACGATACTAAGGAGGAGAATTAATTGACTTACATTTTATCATATTCTTTGAAAAAAATGAGCCCAAACATGACACCAATAATTATTGTCAAGAGCAATCGGATGGAATTATATGGCGGATTCCTCCAATAGGACAAGTTTTGTTTCCAGAAGCAAGCTTTACTTTGAGTAATGAAATCCTGGGAGTATTTAGTTGGGAAGTGAAGGTCCTTTTCTCCTGGTTCTGGTGTACTTAGCTCTTGGATAAGTTTCTTATTCCTCCTAGAAAAATTTAATTTCCAAAATTAAAAACAAGAAAAGAATTATGCCTAATTTCTGATATAAAAAAGGATACAGAGGCTACTTCTTACTGATATAATTCTGAATTTTTGTACAGTTCTGCAAAGTCTACCCCTAGCTGAGACTCAACTGTTGAAGAAGTGATCTCCAACATCCATGTTGCAGGATTATATCCATCTCTGATCTTAGGAACTGATGGAATGGCCTGCAAAAGGGTGCACATTAGGGCCTTAATCACATCGGTTTCTCATAAAGCTTTTGAGAAAAATGTCATCTTTTGTACCCTAATCCCTAGTAACTCTCTTTATCTCACTGCTCTAGGGCATGATAATACTGATTAATACCCAACAAACTTTCATCTCCACACAAGATGATAAATCTAATGCACACATGTATATTATCAGATTAATGACAAATTACCTATACAAGAAATTATGCATTGCTGAGAAGTCATACTCACTTCAAAGTACTCTATTATGTTCTGAGAACTTTGACCAAGGGGGCCACTGTATATGATTTGTCCTCCTTTCTTCATCAAAAGTAACTGAAGGCAAAATGAGATAGTTTGGGTAAGAGTGGTGCCTTTGCAACAATCGTCGAAATATATATTTCATGTCCCAAATCTTGGAAAGTCATAGGGCCAGACACTAGGTAAAGTTTCTCTGATGCTTGCCATTAATTCCTTCCACATGTCATAACTTTATTGAAGAGCTTGATGGCAAACACATAAGGGCTACAACTAATTTTGTTCTAGAGTCACATACCTCATTGAAAGATTCAAATATGTCAATGCTTGGTTGATGAATTGTGCAAACAACAGTTCGCCCTGTATCCACTGTATTTCTAACGGTACGCATAACAATTGCTGCAGCTCTAGCATCAAGGCCAGATGTTGGCTCATCCATGAAGATTATAGAAGGATTGGCAACCAATTCTACAGCTATAGTGAGTCTCTTTCTTTGCTCAGTTGATAAACCATTTATTCCCGGAAGTCCTACTAGGAAGTCCTTCACTGATTGAAGCTCAACCAGCTCCATCACTTCTGTGACAAACATCTGCAGTACAGAGAGAAGACTGTCTAAGAATAGTTCTGTTGGTAACAATTGCAACAGTGGTGCTGATTAGATACCATATGATTATCAATAAAGCATTAACAGTCAAACTTAGATGAAAATCATTTCAATTATTTTTGTAGTCACTGATTGAATATGCCGTAGTACTTGAGCCTGTCATATTGCTTTTAAGTGGCTTTAGGCCCTATACGTAACCTTTCAGAAAGGATTGCTAGAAGCTAAAGACAAGTCTAACATTATTGCATCCTTTTACTCCTAAACAATTAAATATTTCACTAATTATGTATCCTTTTTCCAAGAAGTAAAATCCTGAAAAGATTTTCTCTTGAAAGCAAAACTTAAGACTTTATTACTAAACCATAGCATTTGGCTAAACCAAATACATCATCACTCTACATAACAGGCATAACACCATTCCTCAAATCCTGTAATACCTAAGGCTTTGCATGTTTAGATTGATAAGTACAAGAAGAAGCCAGTCAGGGATGAGTAGTGATCAATTTCTAACCCTTTTATTCTGGTAACTAGTAAAAGAGCACATTTTGGTGAGAGTCGTGAGACTGGGAACCTTCATTTGACTGTCCCCTCAGCAACCAAGCTTGATGGAAATTCTAAAATACGATGTTTAATATGTGTGTACAAAAATTTCTTGTGATGGGGAGTTTAGTAAGACCATGGATGTGAATTGTCAAAAACCACACCAACTCAAAATGTTAAAGTTGTTAAGTAAAAGCTTGTGAATAGTTCTATTACAATCTCTAAAGCATATCAAATCTTGCGCTAAAACTAAAATTAAGAGTGAGTTAGAAATGATTGAATTTTAGGCCACTTGCAGAAAATAAAATATTACATAAAATATCACTTTAACTTGTAAGCTTAAACTATTATGTTGATGCTAATAAATGGTTTTATTGTATTCTCTAATTAGAATAAAGCAATACCTTTCGTGTTTCTCTTTTAACCTCCTTACCAAGACGTAGCCAAGCAGAAAATAGAAGAGATTCATAGGCTGTGACATTTGGGGAATGAATATCATTTTGTTCACAATAACCACTAATCCTAGCAAAAGTTGCTTGGTTCTTTGGGAAACCAGAAAGGCTAATGCTTCCTTCAATATAACCACCAGTTTTTCTTCCTGCAAGTACATCCATCAAAGTGGTTTTGCCAGCACCACTTACACCAACTAATGCAGTTAAGACTCCTGGTCTAAAAGCTGCACTGACATCCCTTAGAAGTTGAAGCCTACTCTCTTTAATTCCTACCTTCTTTATTTCCTGTGACAGAAACACTGTTATGACTTCTTATAAAGACCTTAGAGCATTGATATAAACACTATTATGCTTCTGAAAATGCAAAATGATTGTTAAATAATACACTAACATATGGTAATAGAAATCTCTTTTTGTCATGATTACTTAGATTGGTTAATAATTTCAGGTGCTTACATGCATCAGTCCTTAAATCAAACTTTCTGCACTACTTTACTTTTTGTACTTGCCATAAAGATTTGGTTGAATTTCAAATATAAATGTGAACATAGAAAAAAAAAAAAATCAGTTAAACCAGCAATCTCATATATGACATAACTAAGAAACTAAGAAATAAGGACACTGATACAGACATAGGACATAACACTAAGATAGTGACATGATGAGTTTTAAAGCTTCTATTATAAAGAGTTGTGCCATGTCTTAATATGAGATACGAGTCCATTGCCAAAGTGTCTTTAAATCAAAGCAAGCAAACCAAATGCAAAACTCAAGTGCCGAAAAATTTTTACAGAATGAATTTGTGTGATACTATAAATGAATAATAATTGGAGAAGATTATAAAACTGAGAAGGGAGCAAAGAAATTTACAGTTGGAATGTCAACGTAGTAATTCACGTGATCAAAAGCAAGTGATAGGGGTTGAAAAGGCAAGACCATTCCCTTCTTAGTTCTAGCAGTCTCTGCTGTTTCAAGATTTAAACTATCTTGCTTGTTCCATGCAACCATCTCAGTGCCTGTGCAATTACCATTAGTTGGTAATTGGTAACTAAAGTGGGAATATATTACAGCCACAAAGTTTGGGTTAAAGTGAAAATATTTCAAATTTTTAACAAAATAATGAAAATTTCCAGGCAGCATTTTGAGATGCACCATATGAAAAACTAATATGTAAATCCTTTTTAACAGTTCATTTGCAAAACAGCCAACGAGCCAAAGGTAGGATTTATTACCTTCAAGCAAGTTATTAGTTGGAGCTGAGGTATAAGCAATGGAGGATAATTCTTTCATGCTTGCCATTTTGTCTTCCTCTTCTATAACAATAGATTTAGAATCTCCAAATGCTGCAAATTAAATTTTTAAGCAGTTCTCAGAAACTGTTGATATTATTGTTACAGGAACAAAGATTAATATGGGTACTTACGTCTCAACAATGATAACGCAACAACGAAACAAATGTTGTAAAGCAGAGAAAAGACTAGCAAAGCACCAATGGAGATCCAGTACCAGTATTCTTCAGTGAACATCCCTCTGGCCTTGAGAAGAGCCTTTCCAACCGTCGGTTCGGGAATTCTTGGGTCGATATTAGGCTGTTGAAAAAGGCAAGTGCGAAGAACTAATAGTCAAGTAATTTCACAAGGCAAAAACAGTTATCTCCATATTTTAAATGTCTTACAGAACTCCATCTTTTGTCGAGGAACTCATTGATGACAATGGCATTTTGTCCATACATCATGGGAGAAACATAATAGCCCCATATCATAAATGGTTTGATGTCATCTGTAAAGGTAACAATTAAAGTTTCACACATACTATTCCAAACGATGCTGCAATTGCATGCATGAGGAAAATCAAATTTCTTCTTCGTTAATGGGTAGCTATGCAAATAAAATGTATATATATTCTAATTTGATACAACAAGCATCTGTAGTAATAAAATAAAAAATGCGTTCTCAGTGGCCTAGTAGTTTCTTATTCAAGAATTGAATCAAATAGGGCCATTTTCCCCAGTGTCTTGAGGACCGGACGGTTGGACTGGTGGGACTGTCATCATAAGACAAGAATGACTTGTTTTTTAGCTTTAAACCATTTTAGAGATTGGACCAAGTTGAACTGACTTTTGAGCTGGGAAACAAAATTGAGCTAGGAACCGGAGCACTTTTCAGAGAATCGGATGATTTTTTATATTGTGTAAAATGTAACCTAAATTTAAATTTTTTTGCCAAAATTAATAATTATAAAAGTTATTAAAAAGTAAAAATACTATTTCCCTTTCTATTTTAAAATTACTAATTATAAAAATAAAAATTTTCATTATATTATACTTCCTCTATACCTAATTATAAGAGAATTTTAAGACTCTTCATTTATCCCAAAATATAAAAGACATGGATAAAATTTGTGAAGTAACTAATATCATTTTCCTTTTATACCCTTGAATAATTAAGATTGTGTTAGCAATTATTAGTAATTAATCAGTCTCACTCCAAACTTTTAATATGGGCAATGCTAAAAAAAATTGAAATTGTAGCACAATTAATAAGTTTAATTACTAAAACTATATTTTCCTTGGTATTGATAAAGTAGTTATTTGTTTCTTATAATTGGGGACAGAAGAAGTATAGTCATTTTATAATGTTATAGTCATATAGTGTTATCATATTGAAATGTTTTAATATTACTTTTAATGATTTAATGTATATTTACTATGTAAGCTTCTTAACTTATTATGAATTTAAACTACTTAAATTTATTTTCTTAACAATTTGATATTTTATTTTTATACATATATTATTATATATAATATTATTTTTGTTTAATTATTACGTTACCGGTTCAACTCCTGATCTAACTGATTGAACCATAAAAATTACAACCTGATGGCATTTCTAGTTCACCGTCTGGTCTGATTTTTAAAAGATTGCTTTTACCACAATGGTAGAGCAATGCCATGGTAGGTATAAGTCATTTAGAGAGGCTACGATATTGTTCAATAAGTACTTGACTCAGAAAAGTTATCAAGGGAATGCTCATGTCTAGATTTTACTATAATTTATAACAAATCAATAGTGGAAGACTTATTTGCCATCATGAGTTTCATTTGACCAGTGAAGCTGGAGTAGCAAAAAAAAACAAAGAACTGCTGTTTACCTTTGGCAATGATAAATCCACCAAGGGCAAAAACAAGTAGCATTGTAAAGGTACCAAGGGTATTTGCTATAACCGGTGTTCTTCCAATTGCAGCAATGAAGCAGAAAAGGGATACACCCATTTGATGCACACAAAAGAATGCCAAAAACTGCCGAAAAAACCTGTACCAATTTCTTTCTAGATTCATCATATTTTACAATGCAATAATACTAAATAATTATAGAAGAGTATGATCAACTCAATTCTATGTGATTGAATCTGATATTGGTGTCAAGGACCAGTTGTGGACTGATCTCAATAATACTAAACAACTAAAGAAGAGTATTATTCAACTTAACTCTAGGTGATTGAGGTCATCATTGGTGTCAAGGACCAGTTGGCATGGATAGTTTTCTTGACAGCTTAGTCATGAAAAATTCTTATACATACCTACTAGCAGCAGGAGCAAATCCGATGGCGTAATAAGTAAGGATGGTCCATAATCCTGACTCCATCAATGAGAGAGGGATTCTGAGGACCCAAATGGGCAGTGCAAAAGACCATGCAGGATAAAATAAGAAATCTCTCTGCTTGTAAAAAACAGGAAGTCTAAAAACTGTGATTGAAAGCTCTGCCAATCCATTAAACATGACATTGATTAGACTGAAGAACA
Source organism: Adenanthera pavonina (assembly GCA_026686845.1). Classification (NCBI taxonomy): domain Eukaryota; kingdom Viridiplantae; phylum Streptophyta; class Magnoliopsida; order Fabales; family Fabaceae; genus Adenanthera; species Adenanthera pavonina. Next base: position 40,144,619 of record JAIVEN010000001.1, on the reverse strand, counting down.
AAGCACCAAAGAATTTTGTCCCATCTTCAAGTTGGCCATACTTCATTTCTGTTCTAAGAAACACCGTCAAGGCTATAAAAGACATGAAAATAATTTGAATAGTCTTAAAGAGGTATATGAATGAGTTTCGGTTCATCAATAGCCATTCTCTAGCAAAGCATGCCTTGAAGAGTTCCCATCTTGAGATCCCATACTTCTCTGTCATCAATGCAGCTGGATCAGTTTTACTTCGATCATAAGGAATCTGAAGCTCTTCATAGAGCTTCTGACCAGTGTGGTACTTGTTGAAGTGATCTCCAAACTCAGGCACACTAATATATTGGTAAGGTTCATCGCTTCTGAACCAGTATTGCTCTTGGTCTTTTTTGGAAGTAACTTCCTGTAAAAAGTCTGCAACTCCCTTTCTTTCAGGGCATTTGAATCCCAAGCTCTCAAAAAATTCCAAAACATTCTCGCGTGGGCCTTGATAGACTATCTGGCCTTTTGAAAGTAAAATTATGTCATCAAAAAGGTCAAAAGTTTCTGGTGCAGGTTGCAGAAGAGAGATTATCATTGTAACATCCATGATATGAGCCATCTGCCGCAGGAACCTGACAATTTGAAAGGTTGTGGAACTATCCAATCCAGTTGAGATTTCATCCATGCAGAAAACTTTTGCAGGCCCTACCAGCATCTCACCTGCAGCCAGAACTTAATTTTACTCTTTAAATGATAGCCAGCAAAATGTTTTCAACCTACTGAGAATGTTGTGTTTTTTCCCTAGACCTAACTCCTTGGTGATCACTTACAAAATTATTTGATGAGTCATGCCTATGTATCAAGAATATTCCAGCAGAGATACTCATAAAATCACTACTAAGGAGATTACGACATTTTGAAATATAATTGAAAGTTGTTGATCAAAAGGAAATTTCATGCCAAACTAATGGATCAAAAGTAAATTCAATCGATGTTTTTCTCATACCAGTAGTTAATCGCTTCTTTTCTCCGCCGGATATGCCCCTTCTCATCTGATCTCCCACCAAAGTATCAGCACATATTTCCAAACCCAGCATCTGCCACCATTTTCATGATAAGTTAGACAAGCAAGGAACTCAGGCTACTGACTGAAAATGAAAGTAATGAGAAAACAGAAATGGAAGCAGTAAACCTTGAGAATATAATCTGTAACAAGGCTTGTTTCTTGCCCAGACACAGCAGTGGCTTTCATGAAAGCATCTATCTCAGGGTCTGGTTTGATTCCAGCTTCCTTTTCTCGTCCTAACAATTGCAGCAGAAGATCATACCTTGTTCCAACTCCTAGACAACGTGCAGAAAAGTCCAGAGTCTCTCTAACTGTCATTCCTCCAATATGGAGATCATGCTGGCTAATATAAGCAGATGTTCTTTGTGGCACAAACTCTGATAGTTCATGACCACAATAAGTGATTTTTCCTGATACCTGTCAATTCATTATGAGCAATCCAGAGTTAAAATTGGACATAAACCCAATTGTAAACCTGGTGTACTTAGGAATTCTTTGGTTATTTTTCGGTTGAAAGGCAATGAAATGATGCATTGTTATAAGTATTGGAAGGCCAATCACTAATGCAAATTATTAAACACAATGCTGGTAGAGTTTAAAATTCAATTAAAAATTTCACTGTAAATTTCTGCAACACTGGGAAATTCTACAGCAGTTAAAAATTCATTTCTTCAGATCACTCTCGAGTGGAATCTCAAATGCAGAATTCAAATATAAAAGAAGTAAATAAAATTGAGCAAGAGCATGACCAACCCTTAAATCCTTGTCCGATTTGGCAGCAAGTGCCTTAAGCAGCGTAGTTTTCCCTGATCCTGGGGGCCCCAAAATTAAAGTCATTCTGGACAGTGTGATAGAAGGGAAGTTAGCAAAAAACCCAAAATAGCACAGTATTTATACATTTGTGAGACTGCTTACAGGTGAGAAATGTCAATGACCATTTCACCTCAATAATTAAAAACTTATGAATAGTTTTATTGTAATTTCTATCATGTTCTCTCAGGAAAAAAATCACTGAACTTGAAATGTAGGAGTACAAGTTCATCATGTGTCAAAGCTTCTTTTTCCCCCTAATTAAGAGAATCATGGATTACAAGGATAAAATTTTGACCAATTTGTTATAGAGGCTTTAATATCACTTCAAGATGACTTCAAACTTAAATAGTTTTATTAGAACCTCTTCCTAGAAACATATAAGATATATGCAATAAGAAAATGAAGTTATCTAAATTTCAAGTTTCAACTTCTGGAAGTTTATAATTGAAATTTGATATCATGCATACACTACAGCAAGATTGGATCAAGGATTCTCTTCTGCCAGAAAATTAGAAAAAAAAGAAAAAGATAAAAGTTACATAAATCAAATTAATTTGAGAAATTTAGGGAATGTGCAATAGAAGTGTAATCTATATAAGCACCTTGAAGGTTTAAGGATTCCACTGACATCTTGGAGTATGTTGACAACACTTTTCTTGGATGGGAAAAGTTTAATTGACCCAAGGACTCCCTAGTTTACCACAAACAAGAAGAATAAGAAACATCTTTCAACAGGATATTTGAAAGTAAGGAAAAAAAATACTGGGCACTTTAAATCGCATATAATGGAAGTTTGAATGATAGTAAAAAGCTATAAAATCCATTTCAATTCTTCTAGAAGTAACTTAATTATTTAGTCTTAAAGCTCACTTTTTTCTAGATCTGGTCTTTACAAATAATACTATCTTTTAATTTATTCTCCAATAAAAAATTATGTCTTGCATTAGACAAAAATGGCATAAATGGGAGCTTGGGACCTATCTAGTTCTGACTAAATTTTCAAATCTTAATCATGCAAGGTAATAAATAAATTGCATAAAATGATGTGTATAATTGATACTTGAGTAAATTTAGATCATAAATTCATAGTCACATTAACTATCATTTTATTTCATATCAACTAGTCTGTTCTTGAGAGATTGTGACTTTAAATAACATGAGGGTTCATTTTGTTAGAGAGGAAGAGATTAAATTAAGAAAACTGTACTTGGAAAGGACCTAATCGAGATAAAATTAATCTTTCTCGAGACTAAATTACTGATTTATTCTTTTCTAATTTTGTTGTTTAGGAGGATGGATGAATTTGATAAATGAATTTGGGTACCCATAAAATGAATCAAGAAAATCATCAAGAGGAAATAACTTGCAGCGAGTTACTTAAATTCTTATTATTAAGTCTTATAATCAAAATATGGTATATGTATTCAACTAAATTATGAGTCTTGTCATGTTATTACTAAAAAATACCTTTCTTGTGTTTTGACTAAAAACTTGATAATAAAGATTAAAAAGTTTCTCCAAATTTAGTCATTATAAAAAAAGGAATTTTATAGAAGGAAAGAAAAGTAAGTGAGGCGAAAGTTTTTGATGGCATGTGATTTAAGGTTTTATTTGGAATGAAAGAAAAATAAAAGGAGACAAATATTATAAAAAAAAAAGAAAATAAATCTAATTAGAGTGTCTAAGTTTCTTTCTATTTGTTTTCCAATTTTTTTTCTCTCTCCTACTTTTCATCTCATCCAAACCAAACGGTGGAGGGTAAGTATTTATGCACATGCTGTCCTTTTTGTTTTTGTTTTTGTTAGTTTGGGCCCACTAACATAATATGAAAGAGACTTTCTATATAATTAATGAAAAGTATACGTAATTAAACATATATTTAATATATTATTTTTCAATAAAATTAGGATAGATAATTTTTTATCACTTACCATTAACTAACTCATATTAAAAATATTTTTAACTTATTTTAAAATTTTGAAATGTAAAATCCGCTCATTTTAATTTGATTGAAAAAAAAATACCTTGATATATTAGCTTGAGTGCCTAAGTTTTTTCTTTAACTAAAATACCTCAGTATGTGTTAAGAAAAAATTTAAAGTACCTCAATTGTATTCATGGCAGAATTCAGGAGTGTTGGGAGTGCTCGGGTTCCAATATATGCATCTCCTTCTACATTCAAATGCTCAAATCGGACTTCAACCTTTGGAATCTCTATTCCAACCCTAATAGCATTTTCAGAAATTTTTATAAATTCAATAAAAAAATAAATTCAAAGCAGATTTAAAATGAAATAAACCGTATATATATATATATATTAACTTCAGATAATTTAAACTATATATTTTTAAATTTCAGATATTTTCCACCAAACTATAAATGCCATCTTCAAGTAAACCATTAAGTAAATTATTATCAGGTCGTCTTAATTTTTATCCAAGACTAAATTTTTGGTATCTTCGGATTGAGAATAGAGAAGAAAAATAAAGGGACATAAACAAGAATTTTAATTTAATATGTTTTCCGTTTTTAATCCATTTCCTCAATATGAATAAATTTTGAAAAAGATTATATTTAAATTTGAAATAAATCAATCAATAAAAAAATTTACTCCCTTTTGTTTTTTTCTTTGTTTTTCAATCCAAATATACGCCATTGGTATATTTGAAAGTATGAAGGAGAAGAAAATGAAAGAAATAAAAAAGAGAGAAAATAAGGTTAAATATTAATTTTTCTACCCGTTATTATTTCTTTAAAAATCTTCAAATTAAAAGAAATTTTAAAATATAAAAGAAGGAAGACTTTAGAGAAATTTAAAAGGTAGTTAAATTTTTTTCCCTCCACTATATATCCCTCACTCAAATATTCCTTAAAAAATCTTGTTTTCTCCTCTCCACTATCCTTCATTCAAATATTCCTTAAACGACAAACTCTACTATATTCAAGATTTACTCCTACTGCTCCTCAAAACAATCAAACACTGGTTGATAAAAGGTGGTCTGTTTGTAATAATATTTTTATTTTCAAGAAGTAAATTTAAGTCTTGAACATGAATAATATATTTCCCTTTCTCTATGTTTAATGTGCTCCAAAAAGAAATTAGTAACAAGAGAGAAAGAGATGACTTGCTTATCAATCCTGTCCCTTAACCTACGCAAAAACTTGTCATGATCTTCTTCAGCATTCTTCAGAACACTCTCCAAGAGAAGCCTCTTTTCCTGAAGCCCAAGCTTAGTGACATCAATCTGTTCATAATCATCATCATCACTCTTCTTCATCATCCCTGTCTTCATCCTCTCCATTGAAGGGAGCCTTTCTATGGCAGCCCATTTCAGCTTCTCTTCCTCTTCTAATTCTCTCATCATACTGCTTCCTCACCTTGTGATTCTAACCAACTAGGAAAATGCAAGTTTCAGAGATTGCAGAATCTGACATAACCTATCAGAAGAGAGATATACTCACAGTTGGTTCTAGCCTCAGGAAACAAGTCTTTTGATTCTTATCAGCAGCATGCAGGGAAGGAAAATCCTTATGAGGGTATTAATGGAGGTTTCTGAGATTTCAGAATCTCACGGAACACATGAAAAGTTTCAGATATTTAAGGATCTAACAGCAAATAACAAGATATTTAAGGCTGGTTGTTTAGCTTAATTAGAAAGAAGGCCTATAACTCCACATGTACCAAACATGGCTTTGTGAGGACATAGAAAGTTTCAAATTGTAAACTCTATATATATATATATATATATACACACATATATATACGCGTGGGAAATGGTCATAGAATTTGCAGGTATTTGTAAGTACAGAGAAGACAAGCAAAGAAAGAATGTTAATTTATTGGGGCATAAGTGCATAGAGAGAAAAATACCAGAGAAAGAAACAATGAGTGTTAATGTGCATCATAGGACACAAAGGGGATGAAGGATGTAAGACGATCTTTCCAAGAACATCTATTCGGAAAATACTAGAACATTAAATTACTACGTGCACCTCTCCATCAAGCGTGGATGCAAGCTGCTGTTGGTATATATCAGCAATATTTTATCACACACATATATATCTATATGCCTCTCCATCATGCTTGGATACAAGTTATTGTCGATATATATTAGCACCGTTTAATATTTATATATGCATACTTAGTTTTACTTCTGAGCAAAATTTCCTCTTCCATCAAGACCTCCGTCTCCAACATATGAGCTCTTGAAGGGGATATACTCCTCTCCACTCTCGAACATAGGAGCTCTTGAGGGGATTTACTCCTCTCCACCATGTGTCCTGTTTGTCCCTGAAATGAAATATGAGCAAAATACATTGGTCACCCCCAATTTTTAACAACATTAAAAATATTATGTTAAAGATTTTATGATACCTTTTTTTTTATCAATTTAAATTTACAGTAAAATAACTTAAAATTATTAATTTACCATATAATCTAAAATCTCTAATTTCTATACAATAAAATCTAAATAAATTTAAAATATTTATATAGCAAATTCATGTTAATCTTTCCTATTGATATGAAATTAAAATATAAAATATTTATCAAAAAATTTTAAATGATTAATTATGGTAATATTTAAAATAAATGCATTAGAAAATGAAAAATGAAAAATTAACAAAAGAAAAATATTTCAATTTAGTCAATATAAAACACAAAAAATGTAAGACGCACTTTTTACAAACCATGATTAATGCGACTCATTTAAGGCTGATTGCAAATGTATAAAACTCATTCTATTTAAAACTCATTCTGTTTAAAAGTTAAAAGTTAAAAAAAGAGTTAAAAATATTTCTAAAATAAAAATAAATATTTTTATGTTAAGGAGAGATATTTTGGTAAAAATTGTTAAAGTGAGTTTACAGTTTATTAACGATTTGGTGGATGAAAATGGAATCTTAAAAATAGATAGGGGATCTATGTAATATAACTCTTGATTTAAGGATGTTGGATAACATGAAGATTTTGATGCCTAAGACATCTAGAGCTGCAATGATCATATCAAGGAAGCAAAGCATACAAGGATTACATTTGACCAACTGAAGGAAGGAGATCAACTCTTGAAGACCTAGATAATAGGTTTATTTTACCTTTCACTTAGGTGGAGATGTGGTTTAGCTTTAAGCTTACTTATTTTTCTCATCACCAATCTTAGATAAGCATGCCTACAAAGTTTGGTAGTTAGCTCATGGTTTTCAAGCTTGTTTTCTTACCAAAACTGCCTTATTCATATATACGTATAACAACCAAGCCTTGACTTGTTCTCTTCTCTATTGTTGATCTTATTTGAACAAGGCTATGTGGTTATTCATATATCATGGGTTGAACAATGTTGGTATTCTTTGTTTGCTTGTTTGTTCGAACAAATGTGCCCATCTTATTCATATAAGAACTTGAAACAAGATAGTCAACTTCTCTATGTTGGCTCGATATACATACATGCTAGGTAGGATATTTGAACATCGTGTAACTTGAGACTTTGACCCGTTACTATATTAGACCTCTTACACATAGAAGGCCTTAGCTGCTTTGTATAAGGCTACTTTCAAGAACTCAGTTTGAACATTTTAAAGTTTATTCATTCACGGAGTAACATCCTAGTTGCTAATTCATATACCATGAACTCAAGCTTTTAAGTTTCCAAGAACAAGTGCTTTATTCTTATGACTGAGATGGTCTATTCATACATCACGTGTTACATCTCACACTTCATTATCTTTCTCATGTAAACTGCTTCATTTGAAAGTATTAAAAAGCCCTTTAAAAACTTGAACTAATTAAAAGCTTAAAACTATTAAAAACTATTTTTCGCATTGTTTTGATCATTATGCAACATATTTTAAAAATTCATAACTAAATGTATAAAAATCATTTCATAGTGTTCAAGTCTCTAAAAATTATGCACATCTTGAATTTTATGGAAAAAATATGAAACTGGAAAGTTATCGCTAAGATTTGTATAATTTATTCACTAAACTTTACTGTTCATTTTCTACCTCCAGTTTCTATCCAGATTCTGAGCCATAACTTTGGGAAGCATATTTCTTAGTATACTTAATCAATTTGCACATTCTTAGCATCGTTGAAAAGCTCTGTACATCTAGTTTCTAAACATGTAAGCTACTTATAGCTTTCACATGACTATTGGTCAATATACCATCATCATCCTTCACTAGTCTAAAATAACTTAAATAGGAACAATTTTGGGAAAACATGCATAACTCCAATAAGATCCAAACTAGTGTCATATTGTTCATAGAACATAACTTTAATCATACATACAAACATCTGAATTTTTGGAGTAATATTCAAATTCATACAATGGTCCAAACTAGATAGTATGAACAAAGAAAAACGGTTTCCAACATATCATTCTTCTCCTTTAATCTTCCTTAGCCCATGCTTTCCTTTGGTATTACTTGACCCTATCATTTAGGAAACTATGGGGGTGAGATTGGGGAATTTTAGTAGTACTTGCATATGTCAAAACATCATTACAACACATTTAAAACATTGAAAACATTGTATGGTCTCAAAAAACATATAAAACATTCATGCTGTTTGATGAAAATCTGGCAGCATAACAACTTAAAAATATGATATCCTGAACTTAGCTCTCATCAAATAAACAGCCAACCAGTTATAAAAATAGTCATAACAACAACATAATAACATTTTCATAACATATAAACATGTAAAATATCATTATGCACTAACATAAAAGACATAGCAAGAGACTATCTTGGAGCTATACAATCTTTAACTTTCACCTTGTCTTTCTCTTACTTTGATTGGCTTCCTTAACTTGTTTGGAACCTATAAACATCAATAACCTTTATTAAATAGCTTGCTACCACAATAGGAACATAATATGCATAAATGACCCTAAACTTTGACACTTTCCAAAACAAATTTCTTGATCTTTCCCTTGACACTATCAATCCCTTAATCTTTCTTGACTATTTTGGACCCTAGGAACTCATTGGAATCATTAGTTTCATTAAAATCCAACCCTAAGGCCATCATTCTTTCTTGCTATGGCCAAGACATCTAGGGCTCTTAGAGAAGGAGGGAAACTTCTCAAAACCCTGGCTAAACTTGAACTAGATGAAAGGAAATAAATGCTAGAAGAGATTGGAAAGAAGGATCTTATTTTGAGACTTTGCTTCTTACTTTTCCTTCTCTTCCTTCATTCTTCCTCTTCCTCTCTTTCTTTCCTCTGTTTCGTTCTCCCTTTTCTCTCCTACACCCCTCTTGGCATTGTGTAAATGAGCGAAGAAAATTGGAGGGGAGCATACCTATTTATACATGGTTTGGGAGGATTTTAGCCATTGGATTAAACTTTGATCTAATGGCCTTCAATTATTTTTGATTTGTTTATGTCATTTTCCTTCCTTGCCCTTGGATACTTTGGCTATTGTGAGAGAGGTGTGGAAGGGCAATTTTGTCCTTAAATTACCTCCAAATTTCAGTCAAGAGGAGAGAGGAGAGAGGTTTTACTATCTTGAATTTTTGTAAATCAATTTGGCTCTGGTTTATGTACTTTAATCTGGATTTCATATTATATCATATATTCTTACTATGTACTTTACATGTAGGACCCACTACCTTTTCCTCTTTACTTTTTTTGTGGGGTCCACTTGTCTTTAATTTTTATTATTCATCTTACTCAATCAGTATTTATCATTCATATGGGACCTGCATACTATAGTACCTTTATTTTTTCCTCCCTAGGCCCACATATCATGTATTACTTGTACTTTCACTATACACCAGAGTATTATAATATTATTTTTTCTTCCTACTTTTATAAAATTACCATTTTGCCCTTATCTTTTAGCAAAATGACTTTTTTACCCTTTAAACCCGTTTTTGATCTTTTTATGTTATTTTAGGCCTTTAATCTTATACTTTTATTCATCCTTAATCATCACATATCAATTCATAACAATTTCATATCATTTCACATAATAATTTAATCATTCAAATACATGTTGAAATATAGTGATGTTACACCATGCTTGAGCTTAACTTCTAGAACTCTAATAAAGTGCTCAATATTCGAACAAGGTCCGTACCTTATTTGTACAAGCTAGTCAAATGAAAGAGATGTATCTAAAGGCTAGCTGCGATATTCGTATAACCTACTAGGCTCATTTGTATAAGTTCTAACAACACATTTAATGTTGTAGGTGAAAGAAATCATCTCTAACAGATAGATTTAACTTAAATCTATATATAGGACTTCATTTAAGGTTATGGCTAAGAATATTAAGTGAGAAAGTGCCAAAACTCTATTGATTTCATTAATTCTCTTATTCTTTAGCATTCAAAGCTCCACTTAGCTAGCTCTCTTAGAGAGTCACTTCTGTACTTCATTGTTTCAATACACTCTTTGTGAGAGAGGTTTCTATTGTAATACTCTCTTTCTATATTGGGTAGAAGAATCTTAGTGTGAAGGGTGGGAAAGAGGTGTACTATAGTTTAGAAAGAACTCGGATCAATCTAACTGTTATGGTAGACAAATCTTCAGTGATGGCTTAAAGACGAGACGTAGGACATGTGAAAAGGTTGAATAAAGATAAATTTTTGTATTTGATTCTCTCTATCCCTGCTCTATTTACATTTGAGTTATTGCTTTATTTCTTGGCATCTTGCATTGTTTTATTGCTCTCTTATCTGTGCAAAAAATTTTAAATAGCCCAATTCACCCCCTTGGGCAATCTAGTTGCATTAACACAAGGGAGCTTTGTATAAGTTTTAGCATGGTGGCAAAGTGGGGCATGGGGCAAGAAAGAATTTCTATTTGAATTAGGTTTCAACTCCTCTGCAATTCCAAAATAACCGCAAAGGAAAGTTTTTTTTTAATTAAACTTTTGTTTGCGTTTTGAACTCAAAACACAAACAAAGCTTTTGCCGAGTGAAGCAAGGACTTTCCTTTGCAGTTATTTAATAAACCACAAAGGAAAGTTTAATTTTTTTTTTGAAATTGGACTTTTGTTTTCTTTTTTAACTTGAAATGCAACTTGCCAAATGAAGTAAGGACTTTTCTTTGCCATTATTTAAATAACCACAAAAAAAAGCTTAACTTTTCATTGCGTTTCTTTTAATATCGAAAATGAAACCTTGTCCACATTTTCACCTCACTTTTCTTAGTATTTGTTTGTATAACTGCCAACATTTATATGCCAAGAAAAGTTATTTTTGGTGTAATGGTACATTGAACTCAGGCCGAGTCAACCTAATGCTCACCCCAAGCCTTGAAGGGACTCTTTAAATATATCCCATTCTCTAATGCTTTGGAAGTTGAAATATCATGCTCTTCTCATGTTTAAGAACTAAGATAGCATGAATGTTCTTCTCATATTTACTCTCGTATAACATTTATCCTATAGTTGTATCCCAAATATCCACCCACGTACTTCAATGTGTGGATTTGTCCTCAATTTTATCTTGGTTGGTTTCCAAAACTCATCATTTGGAATTGAATTCAACAGTGTAATAACCTAGATGACCATAGAAAAACCTTTTCCTCTAAAAGTGGTTTCTCATATGAGAGAGCCGACCTCATCAATCTAAGCAACACATAATGTGTTAATTGATCTTTCATATTCCACATGAGTTTTATGAAATTGAAGGGAAAGAGGTCAGTGGATTTGTGATGCTTTTCCCATCAAGTACCAATGGGAGATATGGAGCTTTTATGAGTTGCTTGCCCCATGATAAGCTAACTAGATGCATGAGCTCATTAAGAGTTTAATTGCATTAAATAAAATCTCAATTTATTTATTTATTTATTTATTTGAATTTTAAATTTCAATTGAAAAATATGAACATTTATAATTTTATGCAATCATGAGAAACTACTATGGCAATTTTCATGTGATATAGTGTGTCATACATTTTTTTCTCTAACAACACTCACTTTCTTTACGGCTTTCTTACATAGGAGAATTTCCTCTTAGAATTTCTACTCTTCCTTTGGTTTTATCTACCGCGAACAAGTAGTCAGTTTCCATTGTGATTCTTCAGTCCAAGCCATATGAGAAGAAGATTCATTAACATACAATAAAGTAGGCTAGAGATTTCCTTTGATCCTAAACTTTAAGGCTCCGTTTGGTACGTAGGAATCAAGACTGGTGAATGGGAATACGAGAGTAAAGCCATTAAGTTATCAATTGGTATGCAAGAAATTGATTGCAAAGGAATGGCTTATTCCTTTATACATGAGAATCAGCATTACCACCTCCCCCCATGGGATTGAGAAGGTGGCAATGGGAATCATAATTTTTGGACAAAATTACCCCTCTTTCATCTCTTAGTTTTTACCACCCTCTTCTCTGGGAGACCTTAACGGGTGCCACTCTCTTCTTTTGATGGCGTTCTTCTGACAAGTAATGGAAGACAACCTTCTGCTTTAGCATAGCTCTCTCTCCCTCCACCGTCAACTTTGTCATCATTCTAGGTCCATGCTCTCTCCCCCTCTCTCTTAATTCATCATTCTCTCGATGGTGAGGAATGCCAAGTTTATATGCTCTATGCCACCATTGTCATCTATGCTGCCAATGGTTTTTGAGTTTGTCCATGCCACTAGTGACCTTCCTCTCTTGCAGATCCATCGAAAGGGAGATTTGTAAACTCGCCGCCGTCATCGAGTTGCCAGCCTGCCATGTTGTGCCTTCTCATTCTACCATTATCGACTTCTCATCCTCGATTTGCGTTGACACATCTGAAACTTCTCACCCTTGTTGTGCCTTCCTAGTTGTTGTGGTGGCTTGTCTGTGGTGACAGATCTATCGCTGATTTTTTTTTCCCTGAAATTGGCTTGTCTATGGTGGCTATGGTAGTGCTAGTAGCTGTGGCTGGAAGAAGATGATGATGGTGGCTTTGGCGAGGGAAGAAGAAGGGAGGAAGGAGGGGAGTTTTTCTTTTTTTTTTTAATTTAAGGGCGTTTGAGTCATTTTTATATTTTTTATGTTTTTTTTGGTTATTCTTATCATCATTCCTTGACATATCAAACACATTTAAAGCTCATTCTCATTCATATTTTTACCCTCATTCCCATTCCATAAAAAATCATTCTGTGTACCAAACATGGCCTAAGTTCTTATGTTTCCTACTCAAAATTCATCAACTGTAGGACTTGAAAGTTATATTATCATTTTCCATTTCATTCTTTTAAAGGGAGTAAAATGATGATACAATATTATCTTTCAAGGATTTAATTTTATGTGATTGAAACAATTTAGTTGTTTAATTGATGGTAAATATATGAAAATGGATTCTATGACTATCATTTACAAGTGAACATGTACAATTTTACAACTCAAGTGCTCATTATTTATAAATGACCATATAAAAATTCTCAATAAATTTACTTGATTAATTGATGGTAAATATATGAAAATGGATTCTATGACTATCATTTACAAGTGAACATGTACAATTTTACAACTCAAGTGCTCATTATTTATAAATGACCATATAGAAATTCTCAATAAATTTACTTGATTAATTGATGGTAAATATATGAAAATGAATTCTATTGCTATAATTTACAAGTGAACATGCATGACTTTACAACTCAATTATTGCTCATTATATACAAATGACCTTTCAGAAATTCACAATTCAATTACACCTCACCAAAATATCTCCAACAACACCACTGCCACTTGAGAAGGGATGTTGAATGAAGGAGAGGAGGGGCCTTTTGGGCATATCATATTTTTCTCCACATAAGAACTTAGGTCCTTCTACCTATTTCGGAAAGTTTTGGGACTTTCTGCAAATTTAGGTCCCTACTAAGATCTTTGTACGTCATTTTCCCTTTTTCTTCTCTAGTTATAGGGAGTGCCGAAGAAGTAAGAGAGGCAAGAAAAAAACCAAATTTGTTTTCTTTCACAGATGATGAAGAATTTTGTCTTTTACTATAATTTTTTTCTGAGATTGTAGCTATGGTGTCGTGAGAGAGCAAGAGATGAAAGAAAAGGATACTTTTGTCTTTTAATGTTACTTCTCGAGAAGTGGGAAAAAGCTATAGTTTGGAATGAATAAAAACAAAAAGTCTATGGGCTAGTTTGACAATGTTTTCTGTTTTATTGTTCTGAGAATAGTTTTGTAAAACTATTTTCGAAAATAAGTTTTGAAAACAAGAAAATAAAAAAATCTGTTTGAATAATTATTTTTAAAATCCTAACTAGTAAGTGATAGACGAGTTATTCAAAATTTATAACTTTACTATTGATGAGGTGGATGTTTCTCACATTTCCTTGTATTTTCCAGAACAAAAACTACAAAACACCTTAAAGGTGTTCTGAGTTTTCTGTTCTTTTGTTTTTCTATTTTTCAAAATAATTTATAAAAAACAGATTTATCAAACAAGTTTTATGAATTTTCTGTTTCTAAAAATAGAAAAACTGTTTTTAGAAACAGAACTAAACAAGCCCTATACTTCTCACCAAAAACAAAAAGGTCATCAAAAATTCTTTTTAAATAAATATATTGTATCCTTTCCTTTTCATCCTTTATTTGCACCACAATTCATAGAGGCCTAACAATAATTTTCAAAACATTATCTGCCTTGCCACGATTTAACGTGAAATACAAAGCTTTTATACATTGTTCCCAAAGAAAAATTTTGACAACCATTTTGTAAAGATCATTGCATTTTTCTTTCCTTAATCCTCATATGGACCCAATCTAATATGCATTCTGCATACATTAATTAGGTTTTATATAAGTCCTTATATTTTACACTCATTTTTAAATAGGTCGTTATACTTTAAAATCTTATAAAATGCTCCCTATAATTTGTGATGTATGCAATGTTAAACCCTATGATTGGAATCCTTCAAATATCTAAAGTCGATTGCAGTAATAAAAAATCTTCAAAGCATTCCAGAGATTGAACTTAAAGGAGGTAGTAGATTCACCAATTCAAAATTTTATTCCCAGGAGCAAGTGATAATCAAATTAAAAAGATGAATAAGAAAGAAGCAAGTAAACATAATTAATACGAGTTTAATTCAATCACAAGAAATATCAGAGGATCGGATTTCACCTTATGGGATAACTAGATTTTATTCTTTAATTAGACTTTACACAATTATAGTGATTGTTATTCCTAAAGTATTTTAATTACCTCTCGATCAATTAGTTCTTATTTAATTAATATTTAATTCACTTTTGTGCAACTAAAGTTCCTAATTAAGTCTTAAAAACTACAATATATATCATCATGAATTTTTAATTCTATTTCTAGATTAGTTATTCATGTTTATCTCTTAGATCTCGGTTCACTCTTCACCTCTCAATCTATTAAGTTTACTCATTAATTAAACTTTATGATGATCAAGTATAAAATTCACATGAGCAAACAAAAAAGATAAATATAATAAAGAAATAAATTAAATATAACTTGAAGAACAATTTCACAGAGTCATAACTAAAGAAAACAAAAACAATTCATCCAAGTCAAGTTACATCCCTATCCTTGACTGGGAGATTTAGCTACACATAGAAATAGCAATTGAAACAAAACTAAAATTCCAAACTATAATAAAAATAACAAGAAGAAAGAGTTTATAAGGGAAAAGATAGTCTTGCTTCAATACTCCTCAAATCTCCTTACTTTCTCTCTTTATAGATTTCTACTAACTACTCCTAAATGTGTTTGAACCGTGTTCTTTGGCTTCTGAGTACGTTTCTGAATGTCCTTTTGTGTTTCCCTTGCATCCTATTTATAATATAGGAAGGATACTTGGTTTCTAAGTTAATTTATATGTCAAAAAAGTGTTTTTATGAACTTATACTATTTGACCCAATGTTGGGTGGATGCCTAGAACAAAAAACTCCTTCGTTTAGCTTCAGACAAGTCACCAGCTCATGTTGACACTTTGAGCTCGATTTTCACCATGATAACATTGGAATTTGGAAAAACGAAAAACATGAAAGTTGTAGCTCTATGTCTTAGATTTCCAATATATCTTAAATAATCTCAATCGGAGTTTAGATGTGAGGGTTATGGTCAAAATACCAAAGGATGTTGAAACTTTTCAGTATGAACAATTTGTAACATTTTTACTCTAAATGCTTCCAAATGAGCTTATAACATCATGAAATACAAAAATATGTCAAATCATGCTAAAATATATCAATGTAAACATATTTAGATGCAATTTAGAGCTTAAATATGAGTATTTTATAAGTATAAAATAGACACATCACCCTATAATAACTAAACGTGTATAATCAGCTCATTGCTCCATTCACGTGGCATAACTACATTAAGTTTTTATTTAGGTGACAAATGGAAAAAATAGGTGGTTGTGATATCAAAATTTTCTGCTTCCTCCTACGAATGTCTTTCTCTTTCTCATGTCTCTCTACAACTAATGTTTCTTATGCTAGCAATATGACAATAATGAATTGAATGGGATGGCAGGGACAATTTTACCTCCAGAGATTCTTCTCATTTTTTTTTTGTTATCAGTGGTAAAATGCTCATGCTCACCAACCCCATCATCACAGTCAAAAACTACTCCTATAAGCCAAAGTTCAAAGCCTTTAAAATTTCAACTCTAAAATCAGCTAATATTGCCATAGAACTTGGAACCTGGTGGGTCTTCATCATTATCTTCACTCTCTATCTCATATTATTCCATGTCCTGCCTAAATTTAGAACTTCCTCATGTGACAAAAACATATGGAAGATTTTCACTTATATTTTGTTTACGTGTTATGTGGATATATTGGGATATTTTTTTTTTCCAGATCGTGTATTTTTTAGTCAATCTTAAATGTAGATGTTAAAAGCCTATTTTGTACTAGTGCGTTATTTCACTTGTTATATTTTTCTCTTTATATATTTTTTTAAATCCTACACATGTTCCTCATTTGATGCAAAAATAATGATGAAGAAATATAACTTGAAGATTATAATTTAATTGTTAGATGTCGAAACTAGTTCCTAATCAATAACTTATGTTTAAAACAACATCTCTTAATTTATATATGATAGGAATTGTCGCACCCGGAAAAATGCGACGAAATGAAAGAGAGAACAAATCTAGTTTTCGAGTGAAAACCGACTTGTGAGGAGTCGCCACCAAAATTTTGAGGAAAATCTTGGGAAACCGCATTAAAGAGGAAAGGATGGTCTGCGTAACTAGAGTTGGATTCGGGAGTCGATTGTGTGTGGGGAAGGTGTTAGGCACCCCACAACACCCGTTCCTAGGAACGGTTACCTTACATTGATTGTGTAAATTAATATGGCTTAAAAATATATTTTGGCTTTCCTTTTATAAATCACATGCGAGAAAATGGATGGAGAAAAAGAAAATTAAGAAAATTTGGAAAACAAAATAAAGAATGTAAATTAAATTAAAATTAAGGATATTCAAGCAACATGAGAAAAAGGGTTTGAGAAAATAAATTAGGAAACATTTATTAAATTAAGGGAAAAACACCAAATAAATAAGAAAATATTTATTTTTTAAAGGCGGACTTGACCCAGGATCAGAGCCTGGGGCCTACGTACCCTGCGATAGGGATCAAAGTCCACGTAGTTCGGGACTATAAATGCGTGTCGTTTAGTTGATATTTTTTATTTTTGTAATAAGAGAAAATTATTTGAAAATGATTTAACTCTTCGCAGACAAAATAATTTTCTGAGATTGAGTTGGTGTGTTTTAATTTACAAGAAGATAAATTAGTTCCGCTTATTTACTCTTATTTTATTTTGTCTTGAAAACAATATTTATTTATTTATTATTTTTTTTTGAATGTGCTTTGATTTTTTTTTTTTGATTTTTGACAAATGATTTTCATTCTTTGGTATACTTTTTGAAAAACTTTCCAAATAAAGAAAATCAATCTACCTGTGGCAGACTCACAGTCATGCCCGATAGATCAATTTCTTAATTACCTGCGGAGGTTCTAAATCTCGCGGTACAAAGGGTTCATTGCGTAAATAAAATACCGTGCAATAAAAATTAAAAAAACTTGTCACATTGTTTTATTTTTTTGAAATGTATTTTTCAAAAGAGAGAGAGTTATTTACTGATGCATCTACATGGATTCACCATCGCGTGCGATAAACTCAGCAAACCCGAATGCCCGAATGGCGGAGCTCTTGGTCTCCCATTATATGGCTATTAATTATTTCTATTTTTGCAAAATGGCTTAATCTCCAGTTTGAAATATTTTGAAATATATAACTTGTATGTCATAACATTATTCGTTCATCCTAGAAAATACCGTTACCTTTTTCCTCTGAAACGAGTAAATCCAAGAAAAGGCTTTGTTCATAAATTATTTTTATTATCACTCCCAAAATATGTATCCTTGTTGAAAAGTAGAGTTTATCTAGAAATAGGTTATTTAACCCACAAATATCTGCACGGACACACAGCTTCACATGATAAGTAGTAAATCAAAATACATGCGAAAATTCTAAGACTTTCGGGATACAATGATTTTGAGTGATCATGAAATAAAAAGGTGTGAAAGCCTTAAATAATTGGGCTCTTTTTTTCCTTTTTTTTTTTTTTTTTTGCAAAGAGCATTAAAAATTTTATAGACGTTATTTATTTCAACAAACAAGTTAAACCTCTATCTACGTGGACTCGCAGTCGCGCGCGATAACTTGGTTGATTATAATGCTTGCAAGAGTTCAGAAAACTCATGTGGCACAGTTATTAAACACTTTTACGAAAACATTATCATTCCCACTATTATTGTCTGTCGGCCATATACGTTTCATTCTATAAAATAACAACAATAATTATGAAACTAATCTCTGGTGCCCGATTGAGTACATCACATACTTTCAGTGGGTGAAAGAAAAAACAAAACTCAGGCCCAAACGAAAGAAAACCCATAGGCCCAAACAAAAAAAAAAAAAAAAAGAAAACAGGGGCCCCCAAAACATAAAACTCATAGGCCCAACAAGCAAACAAGCAAAAAAAGAAAACAGGGGCCCCAAAAAACGTAAAACTCATAGGCCCGATGGTAATCCAATAGGTTTATTAAGCTCATGGACCCAATGTCCATCTCCTCAGATTGGGCCCGACCCTCGTAGGCCCAAGGACGTCTCCCCCCTCAGTTAAAAGCTTGGGCTCAATACCTAATCCCAGAAAAACAAAGCACAGAAATAACCCAGAAAACCCACAATGCGTAGATCCTCTCCTCCTAACGTGATTATGAAGCTTAGTACTCCCAGGCTAATGCCATTCTCAGTTCCAGACCACTCTTTTATTCCCAGTGACAATCTTCAGCAAATTCTATCAATTAATCGAGTCAAGTTAGGGAATGCATACAGCAGCCTAGCGTCACCATTTTGATTCCCTATGAACATTCTAAACAGGACAACTCAAGCAGCAAAATATCAAGGCAAAAGTTTGCTACAAAACTATCCCTTATCAACATGCAATTCCCCACTGACCGTCGTGATTCTGGGCACAACATACTAACTCTGGACAAAACTACAGCATATCAGGCAGTTAAGTTACGCAGTTGATACCCTAAATCCAATCCCAAAACAAAGGACCTAAGCACGTGAAATTACAGATTCTTCGATGAAGGGCATACCGAAAAACGGCTACATCCAGAGAATTGACTGACCCGAATGGCGGAGCTCTCGGCCTCGGCCTCGGATCACTTGCTCCTCGTCCAATCCTTGAGTCCTTGCTCCCTCGGCCTCTGTAACCTTGCTCTCTCAGGATTTCAGTCAAGAAAAAAAAACCTCCCTCCGGTTCAGATTGGAATTCCTCTTCGCCTTCCTTTCTTCGGTCCTTCCTCTGTTTCTTTTTCAATCACTCGCCTCTGGTTCTCTCTCAATCGTCCTCTCTCCCTCTTTTCTCTCTCGGCCTCCGAGGAGTCTCCTTCTGGCTCCCTTTCCTCCGAAAATTCCCCGCAAAAATCGTCCCCCTCTCCTTCTGGATTCCACTCGGCCCTTTTATAGGGTTCCCTGTGGTTGAATAGAAGAGAAATCCCGAGCGTGGTCCCCCTCTTTGTGTCTCTGCCTTCGTGCCCAGACCCATCGGCTCCATTTGTTCTGCTTACCCCGTGAGACTCCTCTGGCTTTCCTTTCGTGTACGCCTTCCTCATCTTTTCGTGCTCGCGTAGGTCTCCTCCCTGCAGCTTTTCCTCGCGGCCATGTCCCCTGCAGCTTTTCTGTGCTCGTGTGTCTTTTCTCCCTCTGCTTCACGCTTCCCTCTGCTCGCGGCCATGTCTCCGCAGCTTTGCTCGTGCCTCCCTCTTTCTTTTCCCTCTGCTCTCTCTCTGCTAGGGCTTCCCTCTGCTCTCTGCTCTCTCAGCCGCGGTGTCAGCTCCTCCTTTTTCATTTCCTTCCTCTGCAGCTTTTCTCCTCTGTCTCGGATTCTGGCTCCTCTTCGCGGTCCCCCCCTGAGCCCTAAAGGGCTCCCCTTTGCCTTGCAGTCCACGAGCCCAATTGAGGGCTCGTGACACATTGGGCTGAAGTGGTTTCAGCCCAATGTGGTTCCCCCCCCCTTTTTTTTTTGTGTTGCCTCTTTCAGATTTTGGGCCTAACCTGGCCCAAAATCCTTGCATGCTAGTATATTTTTTTTTTTAAAATTATTTATATTTTTCTTTTATTATCTTTTATTATTATTATTAAGTATTTTTTTTTATTTTATTTTATTATTATTATTTTTTTTGTGCTTGTTTGAGATACCCGGACAAAATGGGGTGTTCACAGTTGCCCCTCTTTACCGTTTCTTATGCGAGAATGAGGAGAATGTAGTTTTTGGAGTTCTTGCATAAGGAAGGAGTAAAGATTAGAACACGCATTTTGTCCGTGCAACATACATGACGGCCTGCTCGCCCCAGACGTGGGAGTAAGGCGCCTATGTCGTAGGGCTTTGGGTGCTCGTCACGATGCGAGACCTGAAAAATACCTACTTTAACACAGGATTTAGAGAATACCTACCCTGATGCAGGATTTGAAAAGTACCTACACTGACGTAGGGTTTGAATCGTACCTGCACTGACGCAGGATTTGAAGAAGTACCTACACTGACGTAGGGTTTGAATCATACCTGCACTGACGCAGGATTTGAAGGGTATCTACATCTGACGCAGGAGTTGGAGAGTACCTACATCTGACGTAGGATTTGCGAATTACCTGCACTGACGCAGGATTTGAGGAGTACCTACATCTGACGTAGGATTTGTGAATTACCTGCACTGACGCAGGATTTGAAGAGTACCTACATCTGACGTAGGATTTGCGGATTACCTGCACTGATGCAGGATTTGAAGAATACCTACCTCTGACGTAGGATTTGGTTTTATGTCTGTTGCGCTGCCAGTTTTATTATGCTCCTGCCAGTTGAGGACATTGCAAGGTGTGTGAAATGCAAGAATAAGCGTATTTTTTCTTTTCTTCTGTTTTATTATTAATAAGAATTTATTTTGTGATGCTTGCAAAGAAAATGCGCGTGAAATGAGGAATTTTTTTCTTTTTTTCTTTTTTTTTTTTTTGCTTATGTTTTCTATTTTTCATTGTTTGCTATCCCATTTGAGTGGCCCAGTTCCAATGCAATGTATGCAGAGAAAATGCACGTTAAATGCATGATTTGTCGTGTATGCCCCAATTTGACTAGAAACTTATTTTGATGCGATGCAGAATGCATCTTTTCCATGTTTGCCCCAATCTAAGTGGGAGTAAATTTTAATGCAAGGTATGCAAAGAGGATGCATGCGAAAGGTGAAATTTTTTTGAATGGGAATTTGTTAGGGAAAATATACGGGCAGTGCGCTCTTGCTTGGATTTTTCATTATTTATTTATTATTATTATTATTATTATTCATTATGCGTGCAGGGAAGATGAGTACGAAGTGATGATTTTTCAATTTAAATGGGAACTCACTTATGTGATGCATGCAAGGGAAATGCATATGTGATTTTTGTTGTTGTTGTTGTTTTTTTTTTTTTTTTTGTGATGATTTTTTTTTTTTGTTTTTTGTTTTTTTTTTTGTGATGATTTTCGGTGACTGCTATTTATCTTTTCAAAATCTAGTGACCAGATCCCACTACTTCTGACGGCACTGCTTTTAAAGGCTGTAGCCCACCCTCTGTCGTGGGCACGCTAACCAATCATGTTATTCATTTGACCAGTAAGCCTATCATCACCTCCTCAAGCGAAAGTAGGAGTTAAGGCGTGCTTAGAGGGGCTGTTTTGGTAATTTCCTCTTTTAAAATTTTGGTTATGTCGATGTCGTGAGTTCGATAACCACTATAAGTAAGAAGTGTTGACAAGAGTGTGAAGAATAATAGGGCACTTAGATTAATTGCCTGTAAAGACGAACAATTGTGATTACGAATGTCGAGAGGGAGGCATTAAGGAATTATGGAAATCAAATACAATGGGTAGCTTCTAGTATATTGATGGCTTTTCGTCGTGCTCGGCCCTCATGTATCTTCCAAGTTGCCAGAGACATGCATACTCTGAGTGCGACCACGTTCTCGCAGACACAGGCTTTAACCTCTTGTGTTAAATGGAGTCACCCTTTGATTGATTGCCGCCGAGACCACCTCCTTCTAGGCTGCTTTGTCGTGGGGTTCTTGCCTTGGATGCCCTTTTTGGTTTACACCTCAGCAGGCCCTCATTCTCTCCTCCTTTCAAGTGTAATATTTCTTGACAGCATCTGCATTAGCAGGTTTTGGCAATTCTCGACCTTCCATATCTGCAAGTATTAAGGCACCACCGATAAAAGCTTGTTTGACAATGTATGGGCCTTCATAGGCAGGAGCCCATTTACCCCTACTGTCCTCTTGATTCGGTAGAATTTTCTTAAGCACCAACTCCCCAGCTTTAAACTCCCTCGGGCGAAGCTTTTTATCAAATGCTCTTGCTACCCTTTTCTGGTACAATTGACCATGACATATCGCTTTGAGCCTTCTTCCTTCGATCATATTCAACTGTTCGAATCGATTTTGCGCCCATTCACTCTCTTCTATCTCGGCCTCGGCCATTATCCTTAGGGATGGGATCTCTACTTCAATAGGCGTGACTGCTTCCATCCCATAAACCAAGGAATAAGGAGTTGCTCCTGTAGAGGTTCGTACTGTAGTACGGTATCCATGTAAGGCATAGGGGAGCATTTCATGCCAATCTCTATAGGTCACCGTCATCTTCCCTAGAATCTTCTTAATGTTCTTATTGGCTGCCTCTACTGCCCCATTCATTTGTGGTCGATATGGCGCAGAATTGTGGTGTTTGATCTTGAAGTGCTCGCACAATTTCTTGACCTCGGTCCCATTTAAGTTTAGACCATTGTCGGTGATGATTCTCTCCGGTAAACCATAGCGACAAACTATATTTGTCTTTAAGAAACGAACAAAGGTCCTCTGAGTGATGGCGGGGAAAGAACTCGCCTCTACCCATTTGGTGAAATAGTCGATGGCAACAAGGATGAAGCGATGCCCGTTTGAAGCTTTTGGATTGATGGGGCCAATTATATCGATGCCCCACATGGAGAAGGGCCAAGGTGATACCAGAGTATGTAGTGGTACTGGAGGTGCATTGATTCTATTGGCGTAAACCTGGCATTTATGGCATTTTTGTACATACTCGATGCAATCTGTTTCCATCGTCATCCAGAAATAACCACACCTTTGGATCTGCTTAGTCATGGTGTGCCCATTCGCATGGGTGCCGCATATTCCTTCATGAATTTCTGTCATGATCTTTTGTGCTTCGCCCGAATCAACACAACGGAGGAGGACACCGTCATATCCTCTCTTGTATAAAACATTAGCACTGATGAAAAAATTCATGGCCAAACGCCGCAATGTTCTCTTATCATTTTCTGTTGCCCCTGCCGGATATGTTCCATCAGCCACATAGACCTTAATATCGTGGAACCATGGGAGCTTGTCCTGTTCTTCTTCAACAGAGAAGCAGTGAGCGGGCAGGTTTCTGGCTTTCACCTGAATAGGATTGATGTGGATTCCGCAATCTAGTCGAATCATTGCTGCCAAAGTAGCCAGTGCGTCAGCAAATCTATTCTTATCTCGGGTCAGATGATGAAAGCTAATGGCTTCGAACTGTTTGACCATCTCCGCCAATAACTCTTGATACGGGATTAGCTTTGAGTCCTTGGTCCGCCATTCACCAGTTACTTGGTGAATAATAAGGGCCGAGTCCCCATATACCTCCAGGCATTTTACTTCGAGATCAATAGCCGCCTTAAGGCCACTGACACAAGCTTCATACTCTGCTACATTATTAGTGCACTCAAATTCGAGCTTAATGGCAACAGGAAATTGCTTTCCCTCCGGGGAGACCAGCACGGCTCCTACACCGTTCCCATGCATGTTTGCTGCCCCGTCAAAGTACATTTCCCACCTCTCTTCTCCTCCATTATGTTCTTCTTTGTCTTCCTCGACCGAATTTATATCTTCATCAGGGAAATGGAAATCTAACGGCTGATAGCCCTCCAAGGGGTTCTCTGCTAGATGGTCAGCTATGGCGCTTCCTTTGACGGCTTTTTGAGTCATATGTTTTATATCATACTCAGATAATACCACCTGCCATTTTGAGACCCTTCCTGCTACATGTGGGCTCTCGAAAATATATTTCAACGGATCCATCCTGGAAATCAGCCATGTGGTATAGCAGAGCATGTACTGTCTCAATCTTCTGGTTGCCCATACGAGTGCACAACATGTCTTCTCGATCATAGGGTAACGTGCCTCACAATCATTGAACTTCTTGCTCAGGTAGTAAGTTGCTTGTTCCTTCCTTCCTGACTCATCATGCTGGCCCAGAACAGCCCCCATCGATTCGGAGAGGACCGTCAAGTATAAGATTAAGGGGCGGCCTGGTGACGGCGGGACTAAAACAGGTGGTTTCAGCAAATAATCCTTGATTTTATCAAAAGCTTGCTGGCAATTGCTATCCCATTTCCCAGGGTGGTTTTTCCTTAATAGTTTAAAGATCGGTCCACACGTAGCTGTCAGATTGGCGATGAACCGGGCAATATAATTCAGTCTCCCCAGAAAACTTCTAACTTCCTTTTCTGTTTTTGGGGGAGTCATTTCACGGATAGCCTTGACTTTGTCGGGATCAACCTCTATTCCTTTTTGGCTGACAATGAAGCCCAACAACTTCCCGGATAACACTCCGAAGACACACTTCTTTGGGTTCAACCTTAAGTGGTACTTGCGTAGTCTCTCGAACAACTTTCTGAGGACGGTGACATGACTTTCATTCTGCGCAGAT
Source organism: Adenanthera pavonina (assembly GCA_026686845.1). NCBI lineage: Eukaryota > Viridiplantae > Streptophyta > Magnoliopsida > Fabales > Fabaceae > Adenanthera > Adenanthera pavonina. The sequence continues at coordinate 40,119,526 of JAIVEN010000001.1, read as the reverse complement.
TTGGCTACCATATCATCCACGTATACCTCGATTTCCTTGTGCATCATATCATGGAACAAGGCAACCATGGCCCTTTGATAAGTGGCTCCAGCATTTTTCAAACCAAATGGCATGACACGATAGCAATAGGTTCCCCACTGTGTGATGAAAGTAGTCTTTTCTTTGTCATCCCCGTACATGGGGATTTGATTGTACCCGGAATATCCATCCATAAAGGAATACCTATAGCTTCGAGCAGTATTATCTACCAGAATATCGATGTGGGGCAAAGGAAAGTCATCTTTCGGACTTGCTTCATTTAATTTTCGATAATCCACACACACCCGAATTTTGCCATCCTTCTTGGGCACCGGGACGATGTTTGCCACCCATTGAGGATATTTGGCGACCTCTAAAAATCCTGCCTCTAGCTATTTCATGACTTCATCTTTAACCTGCAGTGATGTTTCTGTAGCCATTCTCCTCAATTTCTGCTTCTTTGGCTCAGCATTTGGGAACAACGGAATTTTGTGAGATGCGATGCCGGGGTCCAATCCTAGCATATCTTTGTAAGACCATGCGAATACATCTAAATATTCTTTGAAGAGCTCTATCATCAATTCACGTTCCGGATTATCTACAATCCTGAGTTCTTTCTTGTCCTCTTCAGTTCCCATATTAATAGTCTCTATTATCTCTTCATGTGGGGAGATTCCCTCCTTTTCTGCTTCGAGTAATTTGGCAAATGCCTGAATATCCTCTTCGTCGTTGAACTCAGAGTTATGCATATCATTGGCAACAAGTGAATCATCTGTCGACGGCCTAGCATTTTCCATGTCGGTCCCGGATTCAGCAGAGGCCAAATCCCTGGGAAGAATGAAGGTCGGGTAAAAGAGGCAGATAATGCAACATGAATAAAAACAAAATGAATTGACAAGAAGAGAATCCTTTGTGTGGAGGCATTTTATTTACGTTTCAAATGACATTACGATAAAACAAGTAAGAAGCAAACAATCCGATTACGAGACTAACACGACACTTAAACACACATTTAAAAGAAGGAAATAATCAAAACAGTTACTCTAAAGCCACGACATCGTCTGCATCCTCATACTCCCAATTCGATAGCGGCGCGTCTGAGGTATCCGCTATAATCCAGGTGTTAATGCCCGGGCCTTTATCATTACTAGGTGCGACCATCGAGATTACTGGTTGATTGATAACCTCAGCTGGCTTGGGGAATGTTTCATGAAGGTGGGGGATTTCTCGCTTCTCACCCCTTTTCTTGCCGAGTGGAGGTTCTTCTTCGGAGCTCTCTTTAATATGACCATATCCCAGCCCTTGACGCTTGGGGTTACTTGGTAAACATAAGGGCTGACGGATACCTTGCAGGTGTGGGCCCAATCCTTTTCCTTGTTCAAACCCGCTCCTTTCCATGATTCTGGTGATAATGGAATTAATGTCCGCCTTACTACTCTGAGCCGTCTCAATCTCCAGGCCTTGGAAAATTGGGCCGTCCTCCTGTTCCGCCACTTCGATGTACGGGAGGGAGCTAGGCTTGCTTACCAGTATCTCCTCCTCCCCTTTGATCACGACTATCTTTCCTTCCCAAATGAATTTGACTTTCTGATGGAGAGTAGATGGTACCGCACCTGCCGAATGGATCCATGGTCTCCCGAGCAGCATTGTGTAGGTGGAATTTATGTCCATGAGCAGGAAATCTACCATAAACACACAAGGCCCAATTTCCAAAGGCAACTGTAAAGCGCCCAGCACTTTGGTTCGAGATCCGTCAAAACCCCTAGCGACCATGTCACTACTTTGAACTTCCGCCATATCTATATCCAGCGACTTGAGTGTCGTTAAAGGGAGAACATTGAGCGCAGAACCGCCATCAATTAGCACCCTAGCGACAACGTATCCGCCACTCTTTGATATGTAAAGCTTTCACATTACGAGAGGCATCTGTTATGATTTCCTCCTCTGAAAAGGAAATTGTGGACACCATCCTTGAGATATTCATAATACTTGCTACCTTTTCTGGAGTGATGCTCGGTTGTACGTACGCTTCATCGAGTACTTTTTGTAAGGCTCGGCGATGTGCCTCAGAGCTTAGAATTAGTGCCAATATGGAAATTCGAGCCGGGGTTTTCTTAAGTTGATCCATGATGTTGTAATCGCTCTGCTTCATTATCTTCAAGAATTCCTCATCCCCCGTGACTGCTTTTTCTTGAGTAGTCTCTTCTGGATTATCATACCCAGCCTCCTTTTCCTTCCCCTTCTTCTTCCCCTCAGACGGAAGATATACTCTCCCACTTCGAGTGATTCCCCCAGGGCCGGTTATATTTGACACTGCTTGAGGGTTTTTCTCCGCTCCCTTTGAACCACTTTGCGTACGTTCAATGATACCATTATACCTCCAAGGGACCGCTTTGTTATCGCTGTAAGGAAACGGTGCCGGTATATTTATGGTCAGTGTGGGCTGCTTTGGACTTGTAGCTGTAAGGGCTGCTGAGCTTGTGGGGACAGGAGAACTCGGAGGCAGCTCGTTGACGACGAAAGATACTGGCCTTGGATCTCTTCGAGAGATTAGTTCCTTGACAACTAACTCGATAGACCTCATTTCCACCATATCAATCTCTTCATTATTTCTGCTTGGTGTGATGACCCCTAAGGCTATCATTTTCCTCACTTCCTCCTTAAACTGAGGACATTGTTCAATGTCGTGACTAGCTTTGCGCCGATGATACTTGCAATAAGTTCTCACGCATTCCTTTTCTATCGAGCGATCTCCCTCGACAGACTCCAACTCATACCCGGCTTCTATCAAGTATGCATATAAAACGTCGTACGGAACCTTGACATCCTCAAAGCTCTTGAAAGTGTCAACTTCCGCGTAGATGACATTCACTTGTCCTTGGTTAGCAGGCAGTGGATTAGACGTGATGGTAGAGCTCTCTCCCGTCTTGAGTTGGATGTGATTAGAGTCAATTAAGCTCCACACGTTCCGCTTGAAAGTGACACAATCTTCTATTGAATGCCCGGGTACTCCCATATGATATTCACAGATTACGTTAGGATTATACCAGGCTGGGTACGGGGGATGTATCGGCCTAGAGGGTCTTGGTCCGAGCAGTTTGGCCTCATAGAGTTTATGATACAATTCCGCGTTCGTCATACCAAAGTTGGGCCATGGCCGATTGTCTTGGCGGGGAACATTTTGCTGCCCTCCTCCTTGGGTTCTTTGGCCATACCCCGGACTCGTTTGGAATGGCCTTGGATGCTCTCCTCCCAGTTGGTATGTGACAGGTTGTTTTGTGGGGGACGGCTTCGTGTTTTGAACGTAGTTCACGCTCCCTTCCTTTCTCTTAGTGTCCTGGGCTTTTCGAGCGTTGGCGCTTGCTTGGGGTGATGGGATTTTCCCTTCTCGCATGTCTGTGTCGATCCTTTCTCCGACTTTCAGCAAATTGGCAAAATCATCAGTATACGTGCCTACCATGTACTGGTAGAAAGGTTCTGGTAGGGTGCGGATAAAGTATGAGCAAACTTCATCAGGCTCCAAGATAGGTCTGACTTGAGAAGCCAACACCCTCCATCTTTGAGCATATTCTTTGAAGGTCTCCGTGGACTTCTTACTCATGGCTTTTAACTGTTCTCTAGTGGGGGCGATGTCGAGATTGAATTTGTACTGTTTCATAAAAGCCTCGGTAAGATCGCTCCATCTTCGGATCCTGGTTCTATCTAACTGCATGTACCATTGCAGCGCGGCACCTGTCAAACTCTCTGGGAATATATGGATGTAAAACTTTTCATCCTGAGACCAGACCGACATCTTGATGCAGTACGATTTCAAGTGGTATACTGGATTACCACTGCCATCATATTTGTCAAAGTCAGGTACTTTGAACTTCTTGGGTATGACTACCTCAGGGGTCAGGCATAATTCGTTTAATTCCAAGGACCCGAAGGTGTTCAACCCCTGCAGCGTCTTTAGCTGCTCCTTCATCTCTCCCAATTCATCCTTCAGTTCTTTATCTCTGTTTGTCAGCGTTGGGATTTGAAAAGTATGCACAGGGTCTTCACCTGGGTATTCTAATTCTCTTGCCGTCCCTTTTCCGAAACCTTGTTTCTCAAAGACTGACGTTTGCGGGTTTCTTGTCTGATGGGCGTCCGTTGGTTGTCCTTCTTTCTCCACTGCCCTAGGTGAATCAGAGGCCACTTCAATGTTAGGTGGTGCGGGATTTGAAGCGCTTGGTGTTTCGTGGGTGTTTTTACCCTTCATCGATTCGGTCAACAGTTTCAATGTGGCATTCATCTCGGCAATTTGCGTTTCCATTGTGGTTATTCGATCATTGATCACGGTTGATCCCCCTTCAGCTTCCTGATTCCCTTCCATGCTTTCATTTTCGGATGCCCGGCTACGTGACCGCGTGTTATAGACCCTTGCGGGTGGGATCTGGCCAAAAGATTTTTTCTTTGGGGGCCCAATGTTGTTTTACCTGTTTTAACAGAATAAATTATTAATTTTAACAAGTTCAGTTAGTTGAATTACCTTTTCTTTGTTCTATCCTGTGAAGTATCATGCATTGCATTGGCATAAGGGTTTAGACGTGTTAGAGGCCCTTTAATTCCTCCTAAGGATCTATCATCTCAGGGGAGTTTAAAGTTGACTATTGTATAAGAAGGATCTTGAATCCCATCCCTACTATAGTCACAGCTGGCAGATCAGGAGACAGTTGCGCGAGCAAAGATCAATAATTGCATTAATTTTGAAAGAGTCTTACAGACATAACATTCATAGAATATTACATTATCAGAACTTCGTTAAACGTTGAAGTTCACTAATGATGCGGGTGCATAACGCGAAAAATTCTGTGACCTCAGGCGGAGTATTCATCGGGTTAACCATGCCTTCAGCGCGCCTAAACTCCCAAGCGAAGCTCGGAATTGCCTCATTGGCGAGTGTGATCATCCTTTTGCACCTTTCCATCCATTCTTTGGTCTCTTCAGTTCTGTCAAGGTATAGAGATCTCCACTTATCGGCATCCTCTGTTTGCTGGTTAAGCTTGTCCACTAAATTCTGAATTGTTTCCGCGGTACTTCCTCGTACCGTGGATAGTTCATCTGTCTGCTTTTGCAGTAGCTTGGAGAGTGATCGGACCTCTTGTTGCAAGTCATCAATAAAGCCGTCTTCCACCGCCCGCTTTTCGAGTGCATATTTAGCCTTCGCCAACTTCATCAGTCGGGCCTTGCTGTTTGTTGATTCTGTCTCCTTGTCTCTCAGACTATTCCTTAACTTCCTATTTTCTTCTTTCAGCCTTTTAACTTCAGCAATTCTTTCGAGATCTCTAGCCCGTTTCTCCCCTGCTAATTCATTCTTCAAGGCGGTGCATTCTTCTCGGAGGCGGGTTAACTCCTCTTTGTCCTTGGAGCTTTCTCCTTGCAGTTCCTGTAATTCTCCTTCCCTTGCAGCAAGACGCTTTCTTATCTCCCCATTGATTATGGATATATTATTCCCGCGCAGTGGGTCTTGGGAAGCATATGCGGGGTTAATTCCAGCTATCTTTTCTTTCAGCCATGCCTCATATTCTGAAGTGGGGTTGACTTGCCTTTTACCCAGCTCAGCCCTTCCCTTGTAGATTATTTCGTTCCAGGCCTCTTTAGCATTTAAGCATAGCGCCTTCATTTCCTCGTCTGTGTGATTAATGTATATGGCCCGTACTTCATTGGCTGAAGGAATCGTCTGGAGATATGCAAGTTGTCTCAGTGCGATAGCTGGGTTATGGTTGATGGCGCCTCTAGGTCCGATCAATGGTACATTTGGGAAGTTACCACAGCAATAAATAATTTCTTCCTCCCACCACCAGTCTACCTTCCATAAAAAAGTATCTCTGTTATCGCCCTCAATAAATTTCTGTATCCATTCCTTTGGGTTTAAATGATCGAAAGCCCGAGGAGGGGTAAATGCCGTGAGAGGATTGCTATCCAAATCTTGTTGTTTTCGAAAGGGGCGCTCCTTCCCACACCAGTGGCTTAGCATCCATATATCCAGGATGGCAAGACAACACCTTATTTTACCTTTCTGCTTTGAGTGACAGTGGGTCAATGTCCTATACGTTTCTGCTAAAATTGCGGGCACTGGGTTAACTTGGTGGTCTTCTACCTTCTGAAACATATTGATAGCTTCCATGTCAATTACTCCGGCTGTGTATGGGAAGATGATGGTCCCATAAATGGCCATTGCAAAGACTCTGCAAAAAGTACTCCATTCTTGCTTTTCTGCGAGTCTCTCTAAGTGGTTTTCGACGTCATGTCTGGAGATACCCCCGCTTGGGCCTGGATGCACTATTCGTACTGCTTCTGGGGCAACTCCCAACAGCCTCGATATGGTCTTTCGAGCCGGTAAGCCTTCTAACCCGGTGTATATGGCTGAATTTTCTTTAATTGGCATCCTCAGAATTTCGCTGTACTCTTCCAATGTCGGAGTGATTTGGAAGCTTGGGAACGTGAAGCACCTGAGTGAGGTATCCCAATATTGGCAAAGCTCAATTAAAGCTTCTGTGTGCACGGGTACCTTCAAAAGATCGAGTATGTTACCGTACTTCTTTCTGAATTCCCATTCCACACGCCCTCGGATGTGCTTACTTAATTGGACTAACTTATCTAGTGGTTGTATTTCCAGAGTGAGTTTGATGCCCTTGTTTCTGTACGCCTTTCCGGTGGGTGCCTGATCTTGACTACCTCTTGACGCCATTACCCTTATGCCAGTTGCTAATGCTGGATATATCACCTGCCCATTATAAGAAAAAGACAACTCATAAGGCTTCTTTTTATTAGGTGTCAATTTTCCTCCAGTGACTCGCAGTCTCTGTGGAATTTTAACAAGTATCGGCTTACACAAAATCCAGAATTCTATGCAACCAAGGCTATGTGCATTGTTTATTTTCATTTTTCCGTTTTTTTTTTTTTTTATTTCATTTTATTTTATTTATTTTTAGATTAATTCTCATGATTATACTGTTTACGGCTTAGGGTAAAATTCATGCTCATAATGCAGCGATGATGCATGGACTCAATGCTAAGCTAGGGTCGGAGACCCGGCAGCTTGAAGTTTGATTTTAATGCAGTCACCTTCATCACCTTGTATCAGCTCATAATGACATGTGATACTTGCTCTGGTGAAGGTAACAATTTGTCACCATTTTTAAGATAGATTATAATGATGACATGTCATGATGCATGATGAAAAAGGAACGTGCTCTCATGTGTCTTATTCTGGGTGAATCCTGGGCTGGGTCTTTTTACCCTAAGTGGTCGGGCATTAACTAATAGGTTAGTCACTAACCTGCTTACTAGCGTGCATGGTTTCAAGGTGGTTCTATTGCTCTCAAAAGGTCCTCAAGTTGCCCCCACCATATGGTGAGGATCTTATTCGACAAATACAATTCTCCAAAGGCCCCAAAGCTCCTTGGGAACTGCACCTGTTGCATAAGATACAACCTGAGTGAAGTCTTCATAGTAACCGTCATGAGTTCCAAAAACCCATGAGGAAACCATTACAAACTTCCGCTAGCCTAGGGTACTCACAGACCCGGGTATAGGGCCCAAAATGTGTGTGAGGGTAGATGTGTCGGTGTATAGTGTGTGAGGAGAGTATACAAACCTGTGAAAATGTATTCGTGTATTACCCGATCCCCTCCTATCAAGCAAGCCACAATTGCAGGATAGGAATACAGCAGATAAAGTCATCTACCCTAAGGTTCAATCCGCATGTGATCTACCCTAAGACATGTTATTCAGACAACAAATAAATAGAGGCATGTGAGAACAATGTAAATCACTTTACCAACCCTATGGCATGTTATTCAAATAACAACCACATAAGTAGCATGTAAAAAAAAGATATGTTATCATGCAAGGCAGACAACTACTAAAGGAAAACCAAAATATAAAGCCATATTGTAAACATAATCAACGTATATAGGCTTGACTCTCAAAGTCCCCAGTGGAGTCGCCAAGCTGTCGCACCCGGAAAAATGCGACGAAATGAAAGAGAGAACAAATCTAGTTTTCGAGTGAAAACTGACTTGTGAGGAGTCGCCACCAAAATTTTGAGGAAAATCTTGGGAAACCGCATTAAAGAGGAAAGGATGGTCTGCGTAACTAGAGTTGGATTCGGGAGTCGATTGTGTGTGGGGAAGGTGTTAGGCACCCCACAACACCCGTTCCTAGGAACGGTTACCTTACATTGATTGTGTAAATTAATATGGCTTAAAAATATATTTTGGCTTTCCTTTTATAAATCACATGCGAGAAAATGGATGGAGAAAAAGAAAATTAAGAAAATTTGGAAAACAAAATAAAGAATGTAAATTAAATTAAAATTAAGGATATTCAAGCAACATGAGAAAAAGGGTTTGAGAAAATAAATTAGGAAACATTTATTAAATTAAGGGAAAAACACCAAATAAATAAGAAAATATTTATTTTTTAAAGGCGGACTTGACCCAGGATCAGAGCCTGGGGCCTACGTACCCTGCGATAGGGATCAAAGCCCACGTAGTTCGGGACTATAAATGCGTGTCGTTTAGTTGATATTTTTTATTTTTGTAATAAGAGAAAATTATTTGAAAATGATTTAACTCTTCGCAGACAAAATAATTTTCTGAGATTGAGTTGGTGTGTTTTAATTTACAAGAAGATAAATTAGTTCCGCTTATTTACTCTTATTTTATTTTGTCTTGAAAACAATATTTATTTATTTATTTATTTTTTTTTGAATGTGCTTTGATTTTTTTTTTTTGATTTTTGACAAATGATTTTCATTCTTTGGTATACTTTTTGAAAAACTTTCCAAATAAAGAAAATCAATCTACCTGTGGCAGACTCGCAGTCATGCCCGATAGATCAATTTCTTAATTACCTGCGGAGGTTCTAAATCTCGCGGTACAAAGGGTTCATTGCGTAAATAAAATACCGTGCAATAAAAATTAAAAAAACTTGTCACATTGTTTTATTTTTTTGAAATGTATTTTTCAAAAGAGAGAGAGTTATTTACTGATGCATCTACATGGATTCACCATCGCGTGCGATAAACTCAGCAAACTCGAATGCCCGAATGGCGGAGCTCTTGGTCTCCCATTATATGGCTATTAATTATTTCTATTTTTGCAAAATGGCTTAATCTCCAGTTTGAAATATTTTGAAATATATAACTTGTATGTCATAACATTATTCGTTCATCCTAGAAAATACCGTTACCTTTTTCCTCTGAAACGAGTAAATCCAAGAAAAGGCTTTGTTCATAAATTATTTTTATTATCACTCCCAAAATATGTATCCTTGTTGAAAAGTAGAGTTTATCTAGAAATAGGTTATTTAACCCACAAATATCTGCACGGACACACAGCTTCACATGATAAGTAGTAAATCAAAATACATGCGAAAATTCTAAGACTTTCGGGATACAATGATTTTGAGTGATCATGAAATAAAAAGGTGTGAAAGCCTTAAATAATTGGGCTCTTTTTTTCCTTTTTTTTTTTTTTTTTTTTGCAAAGAGCATTAAAAATTTTATAGACGTTATTTATTTCAACAAACAAGTTAAACCTCTATCTACGTGGACTCGCAGTCGCGCGCGATAACTTGATTGATTATAATGCTTGCAAGAGTTCAGAAAACTCATGTGGCACAGTTATTAAACACTTTTATGAAAACATTATCATTCCCACTATTATTGTCTGTCGGCCATATACGTTTCATTCTATAAAATAACAACAATAATTATGAAACTAATCTCTGGTGCCCGATTGAGTACATCACATACTTTCAGTGGGTGAAAGAAAAAACAAAACTCAGGCCCAAACGAAAGAAAACCCATAGGCCCAAACAAAAAAAAAAAAAAGAAAACAGGGGCCCCCAAAACATAAAACTCATAGGCCCAACAAGCAAACAAGCAAAAAAAGAAAACAGGGGCCCCAAAAAACGTAAAACTCATAGGCCCAATGGTAATCCAATAGGTTTATTAAGCTCATGGACCCAATGTCCATCTCCTCAGATTGGGCCCGACCCTCGTAGGCCCAAGGACGTCTCCCCCCTCAGTTAAAAGCTTGGGCTCAATACCTAATCCCAGAAAAACAAAGCACAGAAATAACCCAGAAAACCCACAATGCGTAGATCCTCTCCTCCTAACGTGATTATGAAGCTTAGTACTCCCAGGCTAATGCCATTCTCAGTTCCAGACCACTCTTTTATTCCCAGTGACAATCTTCAGCAAATTCTATCAATTAATCGAGTCAAGTTAGGGAATGCATACAGCAGCCTAGCGTCACCATTTTGATTCCCTATGAACATTCTAAACAGGACAACTCAAGCAGCAAAATATCAAGGCAAAAGTTTGCTACAAAACTATCCCTTATCAACATGCAATTCCCCACTGACCGTCGTGATTCTGGGCACAACATACTAACTCTGGACAAAACTACAGCATATCAGGCAGTTAAGTTACGCAGTTGATACCCTAAATCCAATCCCAAAACAAAGGACCTAAGCACGTGAAATTACAGATTCTTCGATGAAGGGCATACCGAAAAACGGCTACATCCAGAGAATTGACTGACCCGAATGGCGGAGCTCTCGGCCTCGGCCTCGGATCACTTGCTCCTCATCCAATCCTTGAGTCCTTGCTCCCTCGGCCTCTGTAACCTTGCTCTCTCAGGATTTCAGTCAAGAAAAAAAAACCTCCCTCCGGTTCAGATTGGAATTCCTCTTCGCCTTCCTTTCTTCGGTCCTTCCTCTGTTTCTTTTTCAATCACTCGCCTCTGGTTCTCTCTCAATCGTCCTCTCTCCCTCTTTTCTCTCTCGGCCTCCGAGGAGTCTCCTTCTGGCTCCCTTTCCTCCGAAAATTCCCCGCAAAAATCGTCCCCCTCTCCTTCTGGATTCCACTCGGCCCTTTTATAGGGTTCCCTGTGGTTGAATAGAAGAGAAATCCCGAGCGTGGTCCCCCTCTTTGTGTCTCTGCCTTCGTGCCCAGACCCATCGGCTCCATCTGTTCTGCTTACCCCGCGAGACTCCTCTGGCTTTCCTTTCGTGTACGCCTTCCTCATCTTTTCGTGCTCGCGTAGGTCTCCTCCCTGCAGCTTTTCCTCGCGGCCATGTCCCCTGCAGCTTTTCTGTGCTCGTGTGTCTTTTCTCCCTCTGCTTCACGCTTCCCTCTGCTCGCGGCCATGTCTCCGCAGCTTTGCTCGTGCCTCCCTCTTTCTTTTCCCTCTGCTCTCTCTCTGCTAGGGCTTCCCTCTGCTCTCTGCTCTCTCAGCCGCGGTGTCAGCTCCTCCTTTTTCATTTCCTTCCTCTGCAGCTTTTCTCCTCTGTCTCGGATTCTGGCTCCTCTTCGCGGTCCCCCCCTGAGCCCTAAAGGGCTCCCCTTTGCCTTGCAGTCCACGAGCCCAATTGAGGGCTCGTGACACATTGGGCTGAAGTGGTTTCAGCCCAATGTGGTTCCCCCCCCCTTTTTTTTTTGTGTTGCCTCTTTCAGATTTTGGGCCTAACCTGGCCCAAAATCCTTGCATGCTAGTATATTTTTTTTTTTAAAATTATTTATATTTTTCTTTTATTATCTTTTATTATTATTATTAAGTATTTTTTTTATTTTATTTTATTATTATTTTTTTTTTGTGCTTGTTTGAGATACCTGGACAAAATGGGGTGTTCACAGGAATAATACTCAATAATAACTATAAGGTCTCTTTATATTAACCAAAACTCAAGCTAAATGTTATCATGTGATAATGAATAAACTAAATTCAAGGTTTGTTTGGTTTATTATACTTGAAGCTCTTGTGTACATCAGCATATACATATATAATGGTATCTGGATGGTCTCCTATACTGAGTCACATGTTAGAGTGAATTTGCCATGAACCAACTTTAATAAACAATAAAATAAAGCAGTGAACCTTCATTATAATAACTTTATCTAATCTTTCAGCCATGTTTTAACCTCCAATGCAAAAAGAAACCTCTATTTTTTCGGTTTGTAAATAGAGCATAGTAAGAATATTTTTTTCTCACTGGCGACGGTACCGACCAGCTTTGACCGAAGCATCATTTTGTTCATCGTCTTAGTCATGGCAGCCAAAAGCACGATTATGCTTTGCCGCAGCCACTTTGTGTTAACTGTGGGTGCATTCACAATCAAGCATCCATGCTGGTATAGCAGCTGTTAGATCCACATTATAGGAGCAATCAACGTTACCAGGGTTCTTTGATTTGAGAATGGCAAGTTTGGCATCATGACCTAATAAGACCACCAACATAAAGGGGCACGAAAATTAGATATGCAATTACCAAAGAGAAACAGAAGTGTCAGAATAGTGAGGGTTTGGAAGAGAGAGAGAGTAATGGGTTATTAAGGGATTGGGTTTGAAGGGTTTGGAAGGCCAAGTGGGTATTTTGTTTCAACAATTTGTGTGCAAGGAAAAGTGAGAGGAAAATACTAGAGGAGTGGAGTTCTATGGTGAGGAGATTGATCTGTTTACATAGATTTACATATTGAGGAGGGTAGTTGAAAATGTAATGAACCTTGCCAAAAGAGGGGGCTTGGAGAGGAGAAATTATTACATACATTGGGAGAGTGCCACGTAATATATACCCTAATTAATTCAAAAGAAACAAATCATCTTGAGTGGGTCCCATAATTCTCCTCAATTTTTCAAATTTCTCTCTCATTAATTACCTCCATGTAATCTATGAGTGTGGTCCTATAGTAGATACTACAACCCCCCAAACTCCTCTATATAAATAGGGGGCTCTCTTCTTGTTGTAGGTATCGAGTGTTCATCAATAAAAATACTGTGTTTTTTTTGTCAATGCCTTCTACTGAGAATCTCTTTTTTCTTTTGAAATCTTATTTCAATACACATGCCTCTTTTGAGAATTCTATGTATCATAGAGCGAATTAAGTTTGATTACAAGAATCTCACAAGGTCCCTATGTCGCTTAATTTATGGTTCCATAAGATCTGTTAAAAGGTTTGAAAGTTTTGGAATCCTAAGGTGCTTGGAAACATGATTGCCTAAAGGAAAGGCTTGTCTCTGTTTCCACTTAATTGAATTCAAAACCTAGATCTAATTAGCAGACTCCCACCGAGTTTTATGAGTTGAGAAGACAAGGAAAGGCCCCAATTCCTGATTATCTCCCTTGCAACTGCATAATGTGCAAGTGGTTGTCCTTGTCTCACTCCTAATCACTAAGAATCCTCATATTGGTATAATTCCTCTTTGTTAGAATATTCCCTATCTGCTACGCCTCTTTGAAGAATATTTGGATATTCAAAGAGAAGTTCCCTCATTCAAATCTCATCCTTTACTATTTTACTTGTTGGAAAGACTTCCTGGATCTAAATGTTGCATGAAATATTAACTCTCCGAATAAGAGTTCTTTCAAGCGAGAGATAATAGTAGAGAATAGATAATCTCAAGATAATTAAAATTATTTATTTTTATTATAAATTATTATGCTTTTCAAATAAAAATATTTTATTAGGATATTTAAATTTAAGTTAGTTTATTTTTTAATTCACTAGGACTTAGATATTTATCTTTTTATTTATTTCTATAATTTAGTTTATCTTTTGTTTAAATTTAAGATAATAGAATTACCTTATGATTCTAATAGGACTAAGATTTAAATCCTATAAATAAAAGTTTCATTACTCAGTTATATTCAAACTTATGATCATCAATTTTGAGATTTTTCAGTAATATTTCTCTCTCCTTCAAGTTCTTCTCCTCCTAATAAGTGAACCCTTATGGAATCAATCTAAAGAACCCACTTGAAACGAATGACACTCGGATCGTTGCAATCACAAGGAACATGAAAACTGAAAAATTGAAAACAGCAAGAAGAAAGACACACAAAGAAGAGGATGAACAAGAAAGCACACAAGATATGTTGGTCTAGGTGAATTAGAATCCAAGAGAACTGGTCTCTTGAACCCTAGTTCTGATGACGCCGCAAGGAAGGACCAATTCCTTGATAAGTCGTAGTTTGCTCTAGCACTCAAAGAACATAAGAGAAACAAAGTCTGAAATTCTATTCATCAAATCTGAAAAACGCATATAAAAGTTAGTCTTAAGTAGACAAAGTAAAATCTAACATAATAAGTCTAGAAATCCTTATTAATTTGGGCTTAAGTAATCCTAATAGGATTATGAGACTTTAAACTCAAACAACACTCCTATTGGACCTAGGAAACTAATAAAATAAAGCCCTAAAATAAAATAACGAAAATTCATAAAAAAATAATAAAATAATACATAAGCACTTATAAACATGCTAACACATTAATGAAATCACATGTTTGGCACATGACATGTTTATTTACAAGGTGGGCTATCAAAAAGACTATTAATTAACTAATTGGGCTTTATTAATTAACAAAGCTCAGCCCATAATTAATAAAAACGAAATTTAATACTAATTAAGCCCAATAATGCTTAAGTCACATGCTATTTTAATGAAGCACATGATCTCTTAAGTTATCTCTTCCAATAGGCTTCTTTTGGGCTTGAATCTTTCTAAGTGATAAGGCCTTCTACCATGTTCCTGAATTTGTCCAAGCCATCCTCTATTATTCCCTCCCTCTTCGAAAAGATTCATCCTCGAATCTCCATAATCTACATGGAAGGAAAGGGAACAATTAAACGCATCAAATAAATTATATAGAATATACTTACCTTTTAAGCTTGCTTGATGCATCTGTGCTTTATTCCTTGAATAAATGTGAAGGACAACATTCTTCCTTGGCTTTTTGAACCAGAACATTGTTCCAAAATCAGAAACCTTCACACCTTTAATTTAAATTTCATAAGACATATCTTCAAGTATTGATGGATAAGAAATTGAACTTTTCTTCATAGCAGATACACCAATGACCTGCAGTAAATAGCTAGACACAAACTCGTCACAAGAATACTTAAATGGGACCAAAATGTTAAGGGACACATAGGGAAACAAATAGGGACAAAATGGCACACAAGAAGACTCAATTAAAACCAAAGTATTAGAAAAACTAAGGAAGACAAAATCTGGACATATTTGAACAAAATGCAATAAATGCATAACCTGAAAAGATTTTGATAACATTAATGATGCACAATGATAAAATAAGGATGGAGATGTAATGACTAAAAGGACACATACTAACATAGAACAAGAAGAAGAGAATGAGTTGAATAGAAAATGGAACATAAAAGACTCATGAAGGTGAAATGGGATAAACCAACAAACAACCAAAAAGAGACATGATTTATGAGACACACAATAAACATAAAACATAAAACGAATAGGGACTACTTCACAAATATATAGGAAATCCAAAACATTATGATGATAAGATGAAATGATATAGAAGGATAAACTAGAGAAAGAAGGCACTAAAATAACAAATGAACTCATTATTAACTCATGCAATTTGGACTCAAAAGAAATTGTGGACTCATGCAATAATGATGAATGACATAATTTAAAGAAATTAGAAACATAATGAGAAGGAAGAAGAAAACACAATGAAGACACATAAGAAAGATGAGATGAAGAAGAAAGGAATTTTGTACAAACTACTTTAAGCTCACCTTCACTCTCATTCTTCCTCAAACTCTCTTTTTCTTTCCTCTTTTTCTTCCTCTTTTTCACTCTTTTCTCACTTCTCTTCTCTCTCACTCTTTTTACATTCTTTTCATGTTTCTGGACACTTTCTTTCTTACATCTCTTTTTTCTTTTCTCATTTCTACCACTCTCATTTTTCCACTCTAGCTCACTCTTCAAGTTCTCATGATTTTCACACAAATGAATACATGGCAATGGTTTATAGGCTTTATCGGAAACACAATAACAGTTTTTAACATGCCCATTAAAATCAACATGATCAAAATCTCCAATCACCATGTCAACATGCTCAATCTCACCATTGCAATCATAAGAACTAATTTCCAAAGGAATCACACTATTAGCACTACCTGAAACTAGTATGCTACCATTCAAAGGATTTTTTATTAAATCATTAACAACATGTAATTCATGATTCTCATATAAAAGTTGCTCACAATTAGGGTTAATCTCAATATCATGAAAATCACTTTCTAATTGTACTACATTTGCAGCACAACTAGACTCAACAAAGCTATCATTGCTAATAACATCTAGCACAATTTTCTCTTCAATATCTAGCAAGACATCATGTTCAATCAATTCAATGGAATTCTTATGATCAACACATTCAGATTTAATCTCCAATTCAATTGATCCAACATAAGGAATATCATCAACATGATTCAACTTACTAGGACTAATACATCCTAAATCATCTTCTTCAATACAAGAGGTGTCATCACAAGAGATTTGAGAATTAGACATACCTTTA
Organism: Adenanthera pavonina; assembly: GCA_026686845.1. Taxonomy (NCBI): domain Eukaryota; kingdom Viridiplantae; phylum Streptophyta; class Magnoliopsida; order Fabales; family Fabaceae; genus Adenanthera; species Adenanthera pavonina. The sequence continues at coordinate 40,103,127 of JAIVEN010000001.1, read as the reverse complement.
AGCGTAGTTAACTCTCTTGTCACAACATTTGTCAATGTAGCAACTTGTTCATCTACTTGATTGACTTTCTCTAGTTGGGAATCATATGAATCTTGAACCATGGGCACTTGTATCTCCTTAGAATGTTCAACCAGACTCTTAGCTTTGGATGGCATGTAGTTTTGCCTCAAGACTGCTCTCATTTCATTCCATGTTATAATGGAAGGTTCACCATTCATAGCTCATCTAGTTTCCATCCGTTTCCACCAAGCAGCAACCTTTTTATCCAATCGAAGGTAAGCACATTGTGCCTTCTCTATTTCAGAGTAGTTGCAACTTGCGAAGGCTTGTTCAACTTTTCTTTCCCAATCTAAGTAAACATCAGGATTTTTCTCATCATGAAATAATGGGATCTTCGGTTTGATCTTGCTAAGAACATCCGTGTGAGCAGGAACCTTTGGATTACGCCTTGCTTTGGTTTTAGAAGGAAACTCCAAGCGATCCAATTTTGCATTTACTTCCTTAATTTGATCATTGAAAGTCCTTAATAAGGCCTTAAGATCAACTTCTCCAACAGTCATGTTTACAATCTGAAATGTTAGTGTAAAACAAAGAGAAAGAAATAGGGACCTCACACACTCTCTCACATGTTTCACTCAAAATAATGTAAATGCACTCGTGTTTCACACTAAATCAAGGCTTTTTCAAATATGATGTAATTTTTCTCTTACCTTTTCCCACTCAAAGCTTGCTTTCTTATGAGAGTGCTAAATTAAAACCACAATTTCAATTAAAAGGAAATTGGTTTTTAAAGAAGTGGCAATAACAGAAAACAAAAGTTCAAAATTAAAGTTCTCAAAGATGCTAATTTGATTAAACAATAACCAGCATAAAATGAGCACAAAGGAACTGAAATTTCCAACAAGAGAAATCTGAAGGAAATAGAACAAAGAAGGATGAAAATTTGTAAGAAACTGATAAGGAAAGAAATCTGAAGGAAAGACAAATTATAGATATTTAATGGGACTTGCCACCGAAGTTGATAAATTAAGTCAATCAAGTCTCAAATCAAATCCAACCAAATAATTTTTTTTATTTTTTTTTACTATTTTTTTTGTTGCCGCTATATAATTTTTTTTTCAGCAATCAATCTCTCTTTTTTTTCAGATTTTTTTTATTTTTTTTCTACTGCTATTTTTTTACGCTGAACAGTAACTCAAATAGCGACTGTGAACAGTAATTCGAAAATAGTCAAATGAACAGTCCGTGCAAACAGTGACGATGAACAGTAATCATGATACAGTACGATGCACAGTGATCATAACAGTAGGAACAGTGACGCAAACAGTTACTGAAACAGTATGATCAACCGTGCGCAACAATGCCTGTGAACAGTGACGCGTACAGATGAACAGTGACGCAAAAAATTTCCAAAAGCATCAAAGATGTGAAACAAGGAAAACAAAGAACACACCTTGATTTGCAAACCTAAGCTCTGATGCCAAATAATAAGTGAACCCTTATGGAATCAATCCAAAGAACCCACTTGAAACGAATGACACTCGGATCGTTGCAATCACAAGGAACACGAAAACTGGAAAATTGAAAACAGCAAGAAGAAAGACACACAAAGAAGAGGATGAATAAGAAAGCACACAAGATATGTTGGTCTAGGTGAATTAGAACCCAAGAGAACCAGTCTCTTGAACCCTAGTTCTGATGACGCCACAAGGAAGGACAAATTCCTTGATAAGTCGTAGTTTGCTCTAGCACTCAAAGAATACAAGAGAAACAAAGTCTGAAATTCTATTCATCAAATCTGAAAAACGCATATAAAAATTAGCCTTAAGTAGATAAGGTAAAATCTAACCTAATAAGTCTAGAAACTCTTATTAATTTGGGCTTAAGTAATCCTAATAGGATTATGAGACTTTAAACTCAAACAACACTCCTATTGGACCTAGGAAACTAATAAAATAAAGCCCTAAAATAAAATAACGAAAATTCATAAAAAAATAATAAAATAATACATAAGCACTTATAAACATGCTAACACATTAATGAAATCACATGTTTGGCACATGACATGTTTATTTACAAGGTGGGCTATCAAAAAGACTACTAAATAACTAATTGGGCTTTATTAATTAACAAAGCTCAGCCCATAATTAATAAAAACGAAATTTAATACTAATTAAGCCCAATAATGCTTAAGTCATATGCTATTTTAATGAAACACATGATCTTTTAAGTAATCTCTTCAAATGGGCTTCTTTTGGGCTTGAATCTTTCTAAGTGATAAGGCCTTCTACCATGTTCCTGAATTTGTCCAAGCCATCCTCTATCACCTCCTCCCTCATATTTTATTTCTCAAACTCTCATTGCTCCTAATTTATGTCAAAATATTACAATGTCATACATAACAAATACCAACACTTTTACATCATAAGAAATTGTTTAAATATCCTCAAGTATCTTAATAGCATAGACCACATTCCAATTTAAGAATTCCCCTAGTCTCTTCAAATAATTTAGTAGTCTTATCTATAATGAACAGCTATACATGCCAATCCCATCTAGTTCAAAACAATCCCAAAAAAGGCAAACTCCTTTTCCCTGTTGGCTTTAAGTTTTGGTACCCCACCCTTGAAAGAGTTCCTTGCTTCTTCATACTAGTGTTTTCACAACCAAACCGAACCGATCAGACTGTCATCTGGATAGCTTTCCAACTCGTTTTGCAGAGTTAAGCCATTTTAGGGGTTGAGCCGATACAAACCGGCTTTTGAGGCAAAACCTAGCATTAAGCCGAGAACTGAAGTGATTTTTAAAAAATCAGCCAATTCTATGTTTAACCCTTTTTTTAATTTTTTTTAAATTTAAATCATTATATTATTATAATATGTTATAATTATGTTATTATAATAATATAAGATTTATAAATAAACACAATAAAAGTGAAATAAAAAGAAAATATAACTTAATTGAAACAAAATCCTCAAATTCCTATATTGATAATTGCAGCCCCTGCTCTCCTCTATCTTTATTGTCTTTCAAGTTCTAGCTTAACATAACTTTTTTTATTGGCTTCCTCTATGACTCCAAGCATCCATACATATATTATTAGAGTATTCATTAAAATTTAAGAATTTGATATTTTTTATTTCTTATAAATATATTATTATACATATAATATTATTTTTATCTAATTATTATGTCATTAGTTCAACTATTTGAACCATAAAAATCATAAACCAGATATATTTTTGGTTCGTGATCTAATTTTTAAAACATTACTTTATACCTTCCAATCATGTAAACCATCATACCCCTTCGTGCTTTTATTCCAGCAACTGTGCTTGTCCTGTAGCTAAAACTGAAGCAAACATACCAAGCACCTATGAAATAGAAGCAAAATTAACTACTACAAAAAAAACATATCAAGTGACACTTAATATACCCTTCTCAGGCATGTTGTCAAACATTTTTCTAGCATACTTTAGAAAACTACAGAACATGATGTTTTCTTCATTTTTCTTTTCCATGAAAATCAAATGTACAATCAGGGCATTCTAAATGATCAAAATCATAAATATCACAAAAATAAGTAATCCTTTTTTTGTCAGTTTTCTCTTAATTTATAACTTCAAAACATCAAAATCCAAAATAATCAACCAGAGCTGTTGGAAGTTGAAGGGCGATTTTAGATGCCATGTTTATTGAGAAAACAAATCAAGTTCATAAATTTTCCATTGAGCCTTGCCAGATTTTGAAGTTGAAGGACGATTTCATATGCCACTTCGAAACCGCCGACATAATGGTAAGGAAGGGTGGAAGGATGGTGAAGAGGGAAGGAGGGTGAAGGGGGAATGATGCCGAGGAGAGAGGAAGCTACCACAAGGGAGATAACGGAGGAGGGAGGACGATGAGATGTGCAATGAAGATGAAGAGTACAAGGAGATCTGTGAGCTATACCAACGGTGATGTGCAAACAGAGATATGGTGGAGAGGACGAGAACTGTGATGCTGACGGAGATCTACTCTGGTGAGAGAAGGAGGAGCAGCAAGGGCAAGTCAAATCTGGTTGCTCAATGGAGGAAGAGGGATGGTGATGAGGAGAGGAGGAGAGTCCGATGGAGGAAGAGGTAGAGAAAGTGAGTGCGGGATTCGTGGGTTCTGTGATAATTTCTTTTCTTCTTTTTTTTTAATTCATCAAATCATATGGGCATAAGGGCCATTTTGGTAAATTATCATGATAATTAAAAATGGAAAAAGTCAAAGGTCCTTAAACATCATTATTTCTCCTGAGGCGTGAAACTGTAAATATCTTCTTTGACATAAATTAGATTGTAATTCTCCCTAAATTCAATCCTTGTGCTTGGAAATTGGAATAGGTATAAAACACTTCTCAAACAGACTAAAAAGGCAAGAATTAAACATCACAGGTCAAGTTAGGGATTAAATGACATAGAATTCCCCACAAATTTCTACCAAAAAAGTAAAACTATCTGTATATGATGTTTCTTTCGACAGTAGTTGGTATACAGATATTTACGGGCCAAAAAAGAAGAACTTTTTCTATTTATTTCTCAGATCTTTGATGCTCCTTATCTTCTTTGGAAATTAAGGAACTTGATGCCATATGCAAACACAAAGACAAACAAAACAACAAAAGCAATATGAGCAAGAGCAACATTTTCAAGGAAACCATATTCATAGCCCATCTGCTTCTCAAGATAGTCTTTTATTGATATTGGTTTTGATCCAAGAACTTCGAGAGGATCATTCTTGTCTCCTAGTTGGGAAGTAACAAGACCATATATAGTCCAAGCTGGAGGGCATGCCCAATAATACCACCTCCACCATATTGGAATTTGCTGCAAACAAGAAAAAAATTCATTGAAAATCATATCTGATGTGCTTACATGTCTCCGGCTTTTCCCACCAAATCGTTATTTGAAATACTTTTTCATTTAATATTATCTAGTTTGTCAAAGTTACATAAGGTTCCAACTACTTTTGTCAAACCAGGTGCTAATAGAAGTACTTGATCAAACAAAATTCATCATAAAATATGGTGTAAGTTTTTTAGCTGTGAACTGAACTATTTCGCTCACAGGTGTATATATGATCAAAATACTATGATAAGAGAATAAGAAACTGAAACTGAATACTTCACAGAGATCATTCAGCGATTAGGAATGTCAACAGAGATAAAAAATTCATTTAATGTGTGAAACAACATAAGAAGGATAATAAATACCTTTCTTGGGATAATGAAACCGGTGAAGAGATTCCAGAAAGAGAGAAAGAAGGACATAACAATTGCGGCAATTTGGTGGTTTGGTGTTAGAGCTACAGTCATCATCCCATAAAGTGTGAAATAGAGAAAGGACATGAAGATGAAGTAGTAGAACCAGAAGAAGTTGTCGGCTTGCCAGGTGAACCCAATCATTGAGAAAAGGATAAGGCTATACACAAGAGTTTGGATTGCTACATAAATCATCTCTACAGCTACCTGCAATGAAATGTTTGCACGTTGGATCAAATTTTTCAGTGACCGGGATCATCACAGAGAAAAAGCCCATTATTTGTATTATTTTAATACCCTGAAGGTTATATTTTGTTTTAACTTCATATTTTTGAAGGTAGTGAACTGATGACATTATATTATCTTCCAAGAAGCAATTGTTCTATGGTGTTGAAACAAGATCAAACTTCTAAGAAGGAAAGTGGCACAAAAAATATGAAGACCAGAATGAGGTTTTTACTTCATTAATAATTGACTTATCCCACTTGGCAGTAAAAAAAAGTCAGCTGAATTTACCTGAGCAAATGCATATGGGATAGCTGAGTACATTCCAGCTGCTCTTTCACGGTAGAAAACTGTTCTTTCTATTGCAACAACAGGTTGGACAGCGGAAGTGTTTGTGGCTCCAAGGAAGGAAATGGCAGCGTATACAGCACCCATGATATTGAGCAGCTCTTGTTCCCTATGTCTGCAGAAAAAATATTTGTCCTCAACTTCTAACAGATTTTTACTCATGAGCCTAAAATCAATTCTCATTGAGGGTTTAACAGATATATTGTTGGAATGTCATTCAAAAAGGGTAAGTGAGAATTCTTGTAGATAGTTTTAATGTTATATGATTATCAATTCTTCATCAAAACATGTCGAGTGTTGACATGGTATTGGAGTCTCAGTGATCAAGCAATCAAGAGTTAATAGATATTGCACAAGTACATTACTACCAAGGAAAACTTGTTGACTTACATATCATCACCTTTGTCCCAGAAAATGAGCCCAAAAACGACACCAACGATTATTGTCAAGAATAGCCTGATGGCATTATATTGTGGACTCCTCCAATAAGACAAATGTTGTTTCCAGAAGCAAGCTTTGCATTGAACAATGAATGGCTGGGAGTATCTAGTTGGGAAGTAAAGGTCCTTTGTTCCTGGTGCTGGTGTGCTTAGCTCTTTAATAAGTTTTTTATTCCTCCTGGAAACAAGTTAAAATGGAAAAAAACAGTTGAAAGCATGCCTAATTTTTGGTATGAAAAAAGGACACAAAGGTTACTACTTACTGATATAATTCTGACTTGGTGTACAGTTCTGCAAAGTCTACACCTAATTGAAACTCAGCTGCTGAAGAAGTGATCTCCAACATCCATGTGGCAGGATTAATTCCTTCTTTGATTTTAGGAACTGATGGAATGGCCTGCACATTTGCTGCCTTAATCACAAGGGTTTCTCATTGGGCTTTTGATTTTAAAATGCACACATGGATGTTGTATGCTTTCTGAGAAGTTATTTATTCAAAAAAAATTTGCATTGCCAAGAAGTCATACTCACCTCAAAGTACTCTATTAAGTTCTCAGAATTTCGACCAAGGTGACCGCTATATAGGACTTGTCCTCCTCTCTTCATCAAAAGCAGCTAAAGGCAAGATAAGATGGAGTGAATAAGAATGTTTCCTTCATCACAATTATTAAAATATATGCTTTAGATCTAGAATATTGAAAATTCATGAGACTCAAGTGAACTTACTTTAGATGTTTGATAGTGGTTTCACATGTCATAATTTTATTGAAGAACTAGTTGACAAACATGTAAGAATGACACCAAGTTTTTTATAAAGTCATATACCTCGTCAAAAGCTTCAAATATGTCAATACTTGGTTGATGAATTGTACAAACAACAGTTCGCCCTGTATCCACAGTATTTCTTATGGTGCGCATAACAATTGCTGCAGCTCTAGCATCAAGGCCAGATGTTGGCTCATCCATGAAGATTATAGAAGGATTGGCAACCAATTCTACAGCAATTGTTAGTCTCTTTCTTTGCTCAGTTGATAAACCATCTATTCCTGGAAGTCCTACCAGAAAATCCCTCACTGGACGTAGCTCAACTAGCTCCATAACTTCCTCAACAAACATCTATAATACAGAGAGGAGACCGTCAGAATGGTTCTATTCCTAACAATTGCAAGAGAAGTGATGATTAGCTACATGGTTATTAATTAAAGCACAGTGTTGGAGTTGATGCCCCAATTTGCAAGAAAGTAATTTCAATTGCTTTTGGTAGTCATTATGATCTCAACCTAGAAAAGTAAATGGCTTTCACTGATAAATATATCATATTAGTTGAACCCTGCATATTGTTTCTATGTGGCTTCAGGGCATATGACCTTTCAGAATCATTCTTTTACTTCCAAACAAATAACAAGATTTTCTCTTGAAGGCAAAACCTATCTTTAGTGACATAAATTCTTCCCAAAAGTTCAAGAATATTGAATTCTTGTAACATTCCACTTGACAAGACTTATGATATAATGAAACTTTTCTCAGTAAACTTCCATAAAGTTTCCAACTAATCGGCATGTTTTGTTACTAAACCATGGCATTTGATTAAACTAAAAACACCACTAGTCAACATGACTTCTTGAATCCTGTAATACCCAAGACCTGGCATGTTTACATTGATCACTAGAACATGAAGCCAATCATTGATCAGCAGTTCAATTTCTAATACTTTTGTTTGAGTAAGCAATACATAAGCACAATCTGATGGAACTGGGAACCTTCATTTGACTCACCCCTTTGCTTCTCATGAGAATAAATTCATACCTTTTGTGTTTCCCTCTTCACCTCCTTATCAAGACGCAACCAAGCAGAAAATACAAGAGATTCATAGACTGTGACATTTGGAGAATGGATATCATTTTGTTCACAATAACCACTAATCCGAGCAAAACTTGCTTGGTTCTTTGGAAAACCGGAAATGCTAATGCTTCCTTCAATATAACCACCAGTTTTTCGTCCTGCAAGAACATCCATCAAAGTAGTTTTTCCAGCACCACTTACACCAACTAGTGCAGTTAAAATTCCTGGTCTAAAAGCACCACTGACATTGCTTAGAAGTTGAAGCCTGCTGCCTTCAATTCCATGCTTCTTCATTTCCTATCATAGAAGCACTGTTATCAGTATCACTTCTTTAAGATGTTGGAGCAGCAATATCATATATGCTTCTAAAAATTCAAATTAATTATTAAATAATACTTAAATATGGTAATAGAAAACTCTTCTTGTCATGATTGCTTAATTCAATGAATATTTTTTACATGAATGTGTGTGTGTGTGTGTGTGTGTGTGTGTGTGCGTGTATTCAAACTGCATGTGTTATACATAGTATAATGCTTTGGTTGAAGCTAGTTAACCGAAATTATGAACCAACTAGTAAACTGATAAGAATGGATACTAATATGGATAGGGATGTGTGATGTCTAATATGAGATACAAGTCCTTTTTTGAAGTGTCTGTACTTCATAACTAAGTGAATTTGTATTATACCTAAAGTGACACAATAATTGAAGAAGATGATTGAATGAGACAAGAGAGTGTAGAAATTTACAGTTGGCATATCGATGTAGTAATTCACATGATCAAAAGCAAGTGATAGTGGCTGAAAAGGCAAGACCATTCCCCTCTTTGCTGTTTCACTCTCCGCTGTTTTAGGATTTGAACTGTCTTGAGTGTTACTTGCATCCATATTAATGCCTGTATAATTACCATTAGTCGGTAATTAAACTAGGAATATTTTTTAGACACAAGGAGTTTGGTGTAAATTGCAAACAATTCTATTTTCAACAAAATGATAAAATATCCTCAGAAGCATTTCAAGATGAAATATACAAAAAATTACAAGATAAGTCCTTTTAACAATATATATGTGAAACAACCAATGAGCCAAAAAGTAAGATTATACCTTCTGACAAGTAATTAGCTAAAGCTGAGCTGTGTTTTGAGGTTTTCATTTCTTGTTTTTCAATAGATGATGATTCTGTCATGCTTGTCTCTTTGACATCCTCATCGATAATAATAGATTTAGAATCCCCAAATGCTGCAAATTGATATTTTAAGTTATTATTGAAAATGAAGTCATACATATTAATGTGAAAAGGAAGGCTAATATGATTACTTACGGCTCAAAAATGTTAATGCAACAATGAAACAAATGTTGTAAAGTACAGAAAACCCAAGCAGAGCACCAATACAGATCCAGTACCAATATTGTTCAGTGTACATCCCTCTAGCCCTGAGAAGAGCCTTCCCAACAGTGGGTTCAGGGATTCTTGGGTCAATATTAGGCTGTTGAGAAACATAATATGCAGCAATGAACTATCAGGGAAGCCATTTTACAAGGTCAGAAAAACACTTCTTTATATATTTAAAATATCTTACAGAACTCCATCTTTCGTCAAGGAATTCATTGATGACTATGGCGTTTTGTCCATACATCATAGGAGAAGCATAGTAACCCCATATCATCCATGGTTTGATGTCATCTGTAAAGATAACAATTTAAGTTTCACACACTACGTCAAGAACCATTTTACTTGAAAGTTTGAATTATTTGGTGAAGGCCTATGAATTCAAGGACTGAATTCTTTATCACATGGTTAGAGAAACTCTGATATTAGTCCATTATTAACATTTCACCAGGAAAGCGTATGTTACAAAGTGAAAGTACATGAACTTATTTTCTGTCATGATTTTCATTTGGTTAGTGAAGCAAAAGTAGTAGAAACACAAACTTGTACTTACCTTTGGCAACCACAAAACCACCAAGGACAAAAACAATTAGCAGTGTAAAGGCTCCAAGTGTGCTTGCTACAATTTGTGTTCTTCCAATCGCAGCAATGAATCGGAAAAGAGTTAAGCCCATTTGATGCACACAAAAGAATGCCAAAAACTGACGAAAAAACCTGCAACATGTTTTCTAGGTTCATCATCAATTGTAATTTGCAAAACAATAATACTAAAAAATTACTGAAAAATATGTTCTAACTCAATTCCATGTGATTGAAGAAGTTATTGGTGTCAAGGACCAGATGGCATGGGGGATGGATCTCTTGACAAAATAGTCATAAAGATTCTAATACCTTGTCAAGAACTATTCTAACTCAAAATGTCAAGCTGTTAAATTAAACCCATGAATAGTTTTGTCTCAGTTGATCCATACCTACTAGCAGCAGGTGCAAATCCAATGGTGTAATAAGTAAGGATGATCCATAATGCTGACTCCATCAAAGAAAGAGGGATTCTGAGGACCCAAATGGGCAGAGCAAATGACCATGCAGGGTAAAACAAGAAATCTCTTTGCTTGAAGAAAACAGGAAGCCTAAAAATTGTGAGTGCAAGCTCTGCCATCCCATTAAACATGACATTGACGAGACTGAAGAACAGAGCGCCAAAGAATTTTGTCCCATCCTCAAGCTTGCCATACTTCATTTGTGTTCTAAGAAATACTGTCAAGGCAATCAAAGACATGATCATAATCTGAGTTGTCTTAAATATATATATGAGTGAGTTTCTCTTCATCAATAGCCACTCTCTAGCAAAGCATGCTTTAAAAAGCTCCCATCTTGAGACACCATACTTTTCTGTCACCAATGCAGCTGGATGAGTTTTACTTTGATCATAAGGAATCTGAAGCTCTCTACAGAGTTTCTGTCCAATATAGTAATTATTGAAGTGGTCTACAAAATCAAGCACACTAACATATTGGTAAGGTTTGTCCCTATGGAACCAGTATTGCTCTTGGTCCTTTTTGGAAGTAACTTCTTGTAAGAAGTCAGCAACGCCTTTTCTTTCTGGGCATTTAAAACCCACACTCTCAAAGAAATCAAGAACATTCTCACGTGGGCCTTGATAGACTATCCGGCCTTCTGAAAGTAATATTAAGTTGTCAAAAAGATTGAAGGTTTCCGGTGCAGGTTGCAGAAGAGAAATTAACATTGTAACATCCATGATATGAACCATCTCCCTCATGAACCTGACAATTTGAAAGGTTGTGGAACTGTCCAAACCGGTTGAAATTTCATCCATGAAGAAAGCTTTTGCAGGCCCCACCAGCATTTCACCTGCATCAATATTTTAATCTCAACAGTTTAAATGAAAGCTAGCAAAATAGGTACCTACATAATGCAAAACAATACTCAGAACACTAACTATGCACCTTAATTTAACTAAGCTTTCCTTTCAAATGTTTCCAGTCAACTGGAAATGTGGTTGGTGTTTTACTTAGACCAATCCCTGTGGAGATCACCAATAAAAATAACTGATATGTCGACTTATATGTCTAGGATATTCTGTTGAAGATCCTCAACAAAATCATGTTTTGCTAAGGAATTTACTAATGATATTTTAAAATATAAAGGAAAGAAATTGAAAACCATAAAAGTTTATGAACGAAAGTGAAATCTCATGCAAAGTTGAGATCAAAAGCATATTCAGCTGGTTATTACTCATACCGGTAGTTAATCGCTTCCTTTCTCCACCAGATATGCCCCTTCTCATCTGATCTCCCACCAAAGTTTCAGCACATGTTTCCAATCCAAGAATCTGTCTTCATTTTCTTGATATGTTAGACAATCACAGAATTCAGGCTACTGACTGAAAAGGAAAATTTAAAAAAAAAAGAAACAGATTAGAAGTGAAGGCATTAAACCTTGAGAACATAATCTGTAACAAGACTTGTTTCTTGGCCAGCCACGGCAGTGGCTTTCATGAAAGCATCTATCTCAGGGTCCGGTTTGATTCCAGTTTGCTTTTCTCGTTTCAACAATTCCAGCAATAATTCATACCTTGTTCCAACTCCCAAACAACGCCCAGAAAAGTCCAGAGTCTCTCTAACTGTCATCTCCCCATGATGAAGATCATGTTGGCTTATATAAGCACATGTTCTTTGAGGCACAAACTCTGATAATTCACGACCACAGTAAGTGATTCTTCCAGATACCTGTTGATTGATTTTGATTAATGTAGTGTTAACAAAAAGACAAGTAAGCATTCAAGGACACTCTTAAATGAGACCAAGTCCACTTAAGAAGCTCTTACTTCTAAACAGCTCGTTCTTTTAGGGTTAAAAGGCATAACAATTATTAAAAGTACTTTGCATTGATACAGTCAATCATTCTAAAGTTCTACTACGCTCTTCAATTTTTTTTAAAGATTCAAGTCCTCAAATCACTCTCAAGTGGAATCTCAAATGCATGATTTAAAAAGAAGTAATTGAAACCAATGGAAATTCTTTTAAATGGTTCGGCACTTATTCTCTCAAGTAAGGTCTCAGGTTTGAGTCCTGTATATGGAGAAGTCAAGATCTAATGTGGGCATTAGGAGAACTTTACATCCATGTGGTCCCACCCTACTCAATTAGGATTAGTCCATACCTAATGTGGCTTCCAAAAACCGATTGGCATTACCAAAAGAAAAAAATGAAGTGATTGGAATTGAGCAAGAGCATGACTAACCCTTAAATCCTTATCTGATTTGTCTGCAAGTGCCTGAAGCAGTGTAGTTTTTCCGGATCCTGGAGGCCCCAAAAGTAAAGTCATTCTGGAGAGTGTGGTAGAAGGATTGAATCAGCAAAATAGTCATTAATACAATGTTGATGAATCTTTGTGACTATTTTAAAGATTCTGGCATCGTATCAAGAGCTACTTGATCTTGCACAGTTTTATTATAAACTCTAAGCCAAAAAAGAAAAAGAAATAATTCTCTTATCCCCAAAAAAAAAAAGCTAAAAGTTGCATAAATTGAATTAATATGAAGAATTTAGAGAATGATATAATAGAGATGATAATATCTTCATAACCAAGCACCTTGAAGGTTTCAGGATTCCACTGACATCTTGAAGTATATTGACAGCCCTTTTCTTGGATGGGAAAAGCTTAATTGATCCAAGAACTCCCTGTTTACCTCAAGTAAGCAAACGAAAAAGAGATAACAATATATATATATATGAAATAAGGAAAAAATACTAAGCATATTAAAACTAAGAATTGTCACATCTACTCTTTTTTTAATATATATAGTATAAAAAATGAAGAGAGGAAAGCAATGTCATCTGTAAGAGCTGTAAAATACATTACAATACTTTTTTTATTGATTAATCATTTGGTTCTAAAAGATCATAATCTCAATTTCATCTTCTAAAAATGAAATCTATCAATTTAATTTCACAATCAAAATGGCTCTCCGCGTCACACAAAATAAAATAACAATGACTTGATAGACTAACTAATTTTTAAGACATGTCTACTTGTCATTTTTATTTAAATTAAATTAAATTAAATAGTGTCATTTTGACTAATGTCTCTAAAGTTAGTTTAATAAGATAGTAGTGATAAAGAAAAAATAACACTTGAACAAGTTTAAATAGATCACTAGTTAAGAGTCATGCAGCTCCTATTTTACGTTTCAACTTGTCTATTTATAAACAAATTCATCTTAAAATTTTTTTAAAAGTTCTTTTTTAAAAAAAAACATACTTCTTCACAAAACAACATGTTTGGACAAACTGGCCCTAAATCCAATTTTATCTGACTTCAGAAGCTATTTTGAAAGAGGGAAATTGAAAAACTTTATGTTCAAAGAATTAAATTGTGATAAAAGTAGTGTTTTATTAATTTATTTGTTTTATTAATTCTAACTTGAATCCTTTTATTTTCATTCTACACGGTTCAGATTAAATTTAGACAATATAAATTTTAAATTTGATAAAAATACTCATTTAATTGTGAGCTTTTAAAAAAAATATCTTTTGGCTTGTAAATTTAAAAAATACAATTAAAGCGTCTAAATTAAATTTCAACAATTGAAATTTGATAATTAAGTGAAGTTAGATTAGATACTCTGAATTGAAAATATTCTTCTTTTGACTAGAGCATTGAACATATTCAAAATTCACAAATATGATCTATAATTACATTGTTATAAATAGTGTTGTTAGAACTAGATTAGACCTATCAGTTTGAACAGGAATAGGTGCTAGATTTGGTTTGGTTATAGAATATGACCGGCAAGTTTTAAAATCAGTCAAGAATTAGTGAAACTGACCTTGAACCAATTAAATCAGTTGTGACCAATCCCAATTTTAATTTTTTAAAACATTTGTTTAATTTTTAAGACAAAATAATATTATTTTTAGTATAAAATATTTTTTATATTATAATGTTATAGAAGCATTATTATTATATATAATTATTGAAAATTACAAATTTATTTAATAAATAATATAATAATATATTATTAGCTGATTATTTTGAACTCAAAATATGATTATAGGTTAATATTAACTTATTTAGATTTAAATATTGAATTATGAAATATGTTCACAATTTGTATTTAGTAAATAATATATTGATAATTTAAAATTATTTAGTTTGATACTTTAATTAAATCATAAAATTTGTTTAAATTTGTATTATTTATTTAAAATATATTATTTTAATCATTACCGGTCTAACCCCTATTACATAATAGTTTAACCATTAAACTTTAAACTAATGTCTTACCCTACCTAATTTAATATTTAATCCAATTCTAACAAAATTGATTATAAATAAAAAAAAATGTAAAGTACATATTCATAAAAAAAAAAAAAAGCATAAGGATGGGAGAAATTTGTATGGCGGATATTTTGTATTGATGCACATGACGTGTTTTCTGGTCTGTTTTTTTGTCTCCAACAACAATTTAATACTCTTGTCCTCCGAAAAGAACTTCATTTGACTGTAAAAATATAAATCTCAACTAATTTTTGTACACCTATTTTCGTACCCCATAATTGCTCTCCACACTTAAGAGTTAAGACCTTGAACTAGTTGAAGGAAATTAAAAAGTAGTCGGAGGAAAGGAAAACAGAAATATGATCCATCAGATGAAAGTGAAAGTGAATTTTTTAGATAATTAATTAATAATTAACTGTCAATTTTTTATTCAGGTGATTCATTACCTATTTCTTTGAATGAGATTTCAAGTTCTATGAATGAATAAATTAAAAAGAAAAACTGCCTCTAGAAAATTTTACATTTACGTAATCTGATTTCAGTTTGATTTTTGAATTTGAATTAATGGAACTACAATATAATTTCAAAACTACATAAATAGTAAGTGCTAAAAAAAAGTTAATTAATTAATCAAATTAAAATATACCTCGATTGCATTCAGGGTAGAATTGATAAGTGTGGGGAGTGCTCTGGTTCCAATATATGCATCTCCTTCTACAAACAAATGCTCAAATCGAACTTCAATCTTTGGAATCTCTATTTCAACCCTATTTAACAAAATAAAATTTTAAATTTGTTTGCAGAAAAAAATTCAGTTCACGTAAAAACAAAGCATATTCAACCTATAGTAAACTGCACTTATTTTTTAATTTTAGAAATTTTTTTTTGAAAGTTATAGGAGTACTTTTTATGTTAAACTATAAGTGAGATAGTATAACTTTTTATAGATTTTATTATATATATTTGATACAATAATTTTAAAATAAAGTGAAAAAAATAAGGAAAATTACCTTTCTCCATTACTAAATTTTCCACGTATTTAGAATGAGAATAAAATAATAAGAAAAGAAAGATGAATTAGAAATTTAACTTTGATACTTTTTGAAGGACAAATCATATATATATATATATAATATCTCATTCTCACCAGATTTTAGTGCTCATGCAAATAAATGGAATCAAATGACGAAGGACAAATCAATGATTAAAAAGCCGGACCAATTTAATTAAAATTGGACACTTATAAATTCAATTAAAACTAGACACTTACAAAATCAGTCAACGACCAGTAAAACTGATGACAGACCGCCTAAACCAACCATATGGGGACCAAACCAAACAGATAAAAAAAATACTTAAAGTCCAGAACCATCCAAAACAAACATCACAGACTTTTCGGAATCCCAGCCCATAAACCACAATTGCTTCACTCCCTCCATGTGGGCCTTGCTTCCACTCACATGAAACATCCCTAGTCTCAGAACAGCCCCCACACTTGCTTTGTTTTTTTTTCCCTTGTCTTTGCTCATTTATTTTGTACATCTCTTGAACTTGTTCTTTTACATAGAATTAGATCTTCTATGATTCATATAGAAAAAATATATAGAAAAAAATAGAAATAGAAAAAATAAGATATATAATATAATTAAATTAATATATAATTAAATTAATATTTATTTGTTATTTGTGCCGCCCAGAAAAAGGAAATTATTTATCTATATTTTATTTTTGAATTTAATTCTTTTAATTTATCTTCTAATAAGACTCTTAAAAGTGCTTTTAATAATAAAAGTTTATACATTTCCCATCTTCTAGCCTTTTTTTTTTCTTCAATTTTTACTCATTTTTTGTTTATTTCTCAAATTTTTTTCTCTATGTAATAATATTATTTTAATATTTATGATACCTATAATTTATTTAGGTTTTAATTTTAAACTTAATTTTTTAATTTAACTTTAACATATCTTTTAAAAGTATTAAATAACAAAAGTTCATGACATTCCCTTCTACTAACTTCTTTTTTTTTATGATTATTTTTTAGCTTTTAAGCATATATTATTTAAAATATATTAATTTTAATTACAACCGATTCAATCACAGTCTAACTTTGAATAAACTATTAAACTTTGAATTAGTGACTCGACCAGTCTAGTAAATGGTCTGATTTTTTTTACATTATCATGAATAATGTTACTTCTATATAATTATATAGCATGACCTATTAATAATTGTGAAATATATATATATATATATATATATGTATATTTAAAAACAAGAGCAAGCTCTGATTCATTTAAGGTTAATCTATCAATACTCCTAAACAAGAATCAAATTCCCCGCTTGATAATTAAGATGTTCCATAGGTTTTGTATTATGACATATTCTTCAAGAAGTGAATTAAAAGTATTGAACATGATGAGCAGATCTTCTTTTCCTTATGTTCACAGTATTACAAACAGAGAATTAACAACAAAGAGGAAAAGAGATGACTTACCTATCAATCCTGTTTCTGAGCCTCTGCAAGAACTTATCATTATCCTGTTCAACATCCTTCACAATACTATCAAGGAGATGCCTCTTCTGCTGCATCCCAAGCTTGGTCACATCCACCTGCTCATAATCAACAGTCTCAAAATCCAGAACCTGCTTCTTCTTCTTCATCATCCCTGTCCTTACCCTCTCAAATGTGGGAAGCCTTTCTATGGCTGCCCACTTGAGCTCTTCTTCTTCCTCTACTTCCCTCCTCATGCTCCTCTCAAACACTCCTCCATGCCCACTCCATGTGTCCCTCCCACTTTCAGATACCCAACTCCTTCTGCTGCTTTCTGACCCTATGCTCATCCTCAAGCTTCTGCTGCTCCTCCCTCCATTGTTATCTCCTTCCTTTGCTTCCTCCATATCTGTTTCTCAGAAACTAGGAAGGAGAGGAAAGGAAAATCCTTATGTCAGTAGTGGAAGTTTCAGAGATTTCTGAGCAACTAGGAAGGAAGTGAAAATCCTTATGTGAGCAATGGAAGTTTCAGAGATTTCAGGTTCTGAGAAACTAGGAAGGAAATGAAGAATCCTTGTGTCAGCAATGGAAGTTTCAGAGGTTTCGGATTCTGAGAAACTAGGAAGGAAATGAAAATTCTTATGTGAGCAAAGGAAGTTTCAGAGGCATAGATTCTGAGCAACTAGGAAGGAAATGAAAATCCTTATGAGAACAATGGAGGCTTCCGAATCTCATAGAACAAAACAAAAGATACTGATGGTTGGTTACAAATTAAGGAATCAAAGGATGTGATTCTAAGCAACAAGGGAGAAAAATCAAATCACTCAAGTGGTTTCAGATTTCAGAATCTGAGAACCAGAAGAAGAAGAAGAAGAAGAAGAAGAAGAGGTTTGTGAAGCTTAAGAAAGAAAGTTGATGTACTTGTGTTTGAATTCTAATAAGTTAGGAAGGAAAATGCTTATGTGAACATTTGGAACTTTGAGAGACTTAAGAATCTCACTCCAAACAAAAAGACAAATATATAAAGTTGATTCTATTTCTACCATCTACCTAACAAGGATTTTCTTAAGCAACCTGGAAACGAAATCCTTATGTGGGAAGTAAAAGAAAATTTCAGAGTTAAACGAAGGAAGTGGACAATTCTATATCTATCAGTGGGTGTCTGTGTGAACTGGTTATAAGAACCTGAGGTTATGAGTAAATACAGGGAAAAGGGCAGGAGACCGAGTGTTGATAAACATCAATGTCCTTGAAGGAGGATCTTTCCAAGAAAATCTTGTGTTTGTCAATTTTTGGAAGGACGAAGAAAAGCCCAGTTTGTGGCCAGTAATTAATTAACCTACGAGGGACCGCTAAAGAAACTACTAGTGCCTCATATTCGAAACTATTTCCACCGTTCTTGAAAATTGTCATTTTCGGAATTTCGTAATTTTTTAAAATACTCTCTCTATTTTACTCCCTCTTATCCTTAATATAACATCATTTTAACTGAATCACGCGGATTAAGAATTAGAATTAAAATTAATTAATTACCTCGATTTCTACAAAAATTTCAACATTTTTCCAAAACTACCTTTATTTAATCTTTTTCTCTTTCTTTTTGGATATATTAAATAGGGACATTTTTTAAAAATGTATAATAAATACTACCTCGTATATTGTAAATGGTCTTATATTTAAGACCGGGACAAAGGATCCTATATATAGGATCAAAGGGAGTATATTATAAGGTAAGGAGAAGAATTTTACACATATTAAGAAAAATTTATTACATCTTTAAAATTTTCTATTTTATCCCTATTAATTTCAGTCATTTTATTAAGCATAACATAAATTACAATATTAATACTTTTTCTGTTCTCATATATAAGTCAATTTTAACTACATTACAAAAATCAAGAAAATTAATTAAAGTTACTTAGAATTCTTGAAATTTTCAAAATTGTCAAAACTTTTCAATACCACATTCATTAAATTGTAACTTATCATAATTATATCTCTTCTAATCCCTCTTTCCACCATAAATACTTTGGGTAAAATTGAAAAAGTCAATGTAATGCTATTCGAATATTGTAAAGTAATTTATATTTAGAACAATTAAAAAACTTTTAGATTATATCTTATACTCCCTCCATTCCTTAATATAAGGGACAATTTGGGGAGTTTTCGTGTTTCAAAATATAAGGGACACATGGAGTTTGTCTGGTTTATTTAATAATTTTTTCCCAAAATACCCCTAATTAAGATAGTATATTTTCAATATAATTCATTTATATTAATTACATGATGGAAAAGTTATTAACATTAAGTGAGGGTATTTTTGAAAACTACTTTATATTCCTGACAAATTTATTACTTTTCTTGGTCTATGTAATTTTGGCTCTTGTCTCTTATATTAAATAACGAAAGGAGTAAATAGGAACAGATAGAGTAATAAATAAATGAGGGATAAAAATGACAAATTATTATATGTTGTTTTATATAATGAAATAAGAAAAATCTCTTATATTACTTTATAATATAAAACCCAAAAAATATTTATTATTTTAGAATTTCACTGAAACCCTAATTATTTTTTCTTAGTCTTAGTATTTCTTTTTATAAAACCCCTTTTAGAACTGTTTTTTATGCTCCTTTAACATGAAATTCCTTACAAAATACAATGAATCATTTATAAGCTTTTTCTAAAAATGTCTTTCGTAGATTTATTTTGCAAATATTCCCATCTCTCTTTTTTATATTATGATTAATATGGGTTGTTTTGGAATGTTTAGTAAATTTTTGTGAAAAAAAAAACTATTAACTAATTTTAACTACTTTCTTTAATATGTATCATTCAGTAAAAAATGGTCTTGTAAAAACAAAAGGAGACTGTTTTACCCTCCATTAATATGAAAAAGAGTATTTAACTCAAAGAAATTTTAGTATATTAAATTTTACTATAATTAAGGTTATTTAATAATTTTTTAATCTATTTAAAAAGTTTCAAAATGACATTTTTTTTAGAATAAATAAAGTTTACGTAAATTAGATTTCATGGCTCACAGAGTTAGAACAAGTTTCATTAGTCAAAAAGTATTTAGTGAGATATTTATAGATTATCTAAAAATAAAATTTTAATATTAATAGTGAGATTTGAATCCATGACTTTATAGATATAAATCTTCTCCATTATCAATTAATCCAACTACAATTCAAAATTACATTGTTCACAAACTAGAAATAATAATCTACTCCCTTCAGTTCTTAATATATAAGTCTATTCTAATTACTTCATACATATTAAGAAAATTAATTATAATTAGCTGAAGGCATTAAATTTTTAAAATATTATCATATCTTTTTAATATTACCTTAATTTAATTCATTAAATTTTAACACTTATCTTAATTACTGTCTCTCAATTTTTCTATTTAATATAATGCACTTAATGAGAAAAAAAGTATTTAATGTTATAAAAAATTTGAAAAGTCACCAACAGTGCGAAGGACTTCTAAAACTTTTTAAAAGGTCACTTGGCTGAGTAATGAAATTAATTTCTCTTTTCCGAACCAAGCCGCTTTCTCTAATTTATATTATAAGATATTTTATATGATAAATTTGTGATCTAAAATATAAGACATTAGATATTTTTTTTATTTTATCCTTATCTTTAATATTTCCTCTCTCTTTATTTATAACATTACAATAATAATAAAATAAGATATTTAATAAGAATAAAATAGAAAAAGTGAGTACTTTTTATATTGATTTTAATTTAAAAAAATAATTTTTTTAATATATATATAATTAATATAAAATATTTTTTAATATAGTTGAGAAAGATTAATCTTTGGAATCAGCCAAAGCCTAACATTGTAATGATGAGATTTATTTTTTTTCTTTATTTTTTTTTTGGTTGGTTGAGAAGAGTAGGTGTATGCTTATTGGAACAACAGTTGTCCACCCTCTTAATTGTAGACGGTTGAGCCTTAGGTGGTTTCAGTATTAACACATTAATTAGTCACACCCTCGCCATCACATCTTTCAAGACAATTATTTTGGTAAATTTTAAATCCTTTAACTATCATTTTTTTTAAAAAAATTATTTTTATTTATTTATTAATTTTAAATTTTAAGATAATATTAGTTATTATTTTTTTAATTATACTATTATCTATTATTTTAAAAATCAAAGATAATATTAATAATTACTTCCTTCGATCCTTTTTATAAGAGATCTTCTAGAAATTTTTTTTGATTTTTTTTTATAAGGAACTTTGTAATATTTTGTAGAATTTTTCCTATTTTGCTCTCATCATTTATTTTTTCTCGTAAACTGTTATTGAACTTTTTGGATGAAAGAGGCAATTTCAATTGGTCAAATAATATTTAATATAGATTGCATTATTATATTAAATAAAGGTAAAAGAGGAATATTTGGTTTGTTTTTTAGGATTTTAAGAAGATAACTAATTTCTTTAATCTACGTAAAATAGTTGAAAATATCTTATAAAAATGATTGAAGGAGTATTTTTTATCTATTTATTTATTAAAGGACATATTAAAAAATTTAAATAAAATTTTAACATATTAATTACATTTCTTAATATATGTGTAAAATCCTTAAATAACAGTTAAAAAGACATGGAGGGAGTATTTCAAAATAATTATTGCTTTATTAATTATCACTTTGAAATTTTAATAAAACATTAGCTATTGTTAGTAAAAAGCATTAATTATTTTTATACTCCCTCAAATCCACAAAAATTGTCCTTTTTGGACTTTTTACACATACCAAGATCAAGACAACTATTAAATGATCTAAGATATTATAAATTTTAATAATTTTTTATCAAGATATATTTAATTGAAATGTTTTCTTAAATAATACACTTAATATTAATGAAGGATAGAAAAATGTAAAATAAATAATCAATACTTTATTAAAATTCTAAAGTGACAGATATTGTGAAAAACTTTAAAAACTCTAAAGTGACAATTTTTTTTAAAAGGGAGTATCATTTTAACTTTCATTAATAGAAATAACTACAGATGGAATTTAAGTTTTATAATATTTTAATACAAAATATTTTAATCAAATTGTAGTATCATCAAATTTTATTACTTCCTCCAACCCATAATATGAGGTATTTTTAACAATTTTACACATTTCAAGGAAAATTTTGTTATATCCTTAAACTTATAAAAAAATAAAAAATCTTATTTTTACCCTATTTATTGTACTCTTTAGTACAAATTATAAAATTAGTCATTAATTGAATTATGTATAAAAAAGGCAAACCAATACATGCCAACTTATATTATGACAAAAAAAATTAATACACTTTATAATATAAACAAGAGAGGGTATGATATAAACTATTTAATATCTTTAGTAATTTGTACATATAAGTACTAGCATGTCACAAGTTACCCTTTCTAAATTTTAAATTAAATTATCACTTATATTGATATGAATGATAGACATTTTCATCTCTTAAATAAGAAGTTGGGTTTTCGATTCTCAATTTTTATATATGGAACAAATTTAATTGAGAGAAATTTATCATTTACTTTCAGTATTGAAAAATGATTAAATTTTGTTATCAATAAAGGATACTCCTAATTCATAACCAAAATAAAAATTTAAATTAAGTTAAATACTTTAAAATATTATTTTAAATACTTTAAAATTTAAATTTTAAAGGTAGTATTCCATTTGAAAAATACTTATTATTAGATTTCTAGAGATTATTACAAAATTTTAAAAATAATATTACTAAATTACTTAAAATTATAACTTTCTTTAAATTAGAAAAAAATTGTGGTACTAAAATTTACACAGCCCAGCTCAATTAATTGAATAGTGAATGTTAAAAAAAATAGTATAATCTAATCCCAAAAAAGAAGTATAATCTTCAAGATTTTTTTAAGTTCTTATTTCTCTCACGCATGCAGGTAAAAAAAAATTGTTTAGTTAGATGATAAACTTTGTTCAATTAATTAATAGATGAAGTGTGAATTTTAACTAAATTAGAGTGGACTCCATGCATTTACTTGGAGTTTAAGATAAGCTGAACAATTTGAGGCTTGTAAATCTTACACTATTTAAAATTTATAATAATTTTTTTCATAGGAAAATTGGGTTTTGGTACCCAAAAAAAATTGATTAATTTTTTTCCTATTTTGGAAATTTTATATCCTCACTTGAAAATATTCTATTTTTATTTGGCATCAAAAAAATTATCCTGACTTGGAAAAATTCTATCCTAATGTCAAAATAAGATAAATTTTGGTCTTATTTCTCAAATATTTTGATTTTTTTATCTTTTTCTCCCAAATTTTACTTTTTTCTTTTTGGCAAGCACCAAGAGTTTTTCTCACCAGCAACGAAGATTAATTTTTTTGATGTGTAAATATTACCTAAGAAGATTTTATCTTATCTAACAAAACATTTTTTATGCATACTGTAATACTTTTAATTTCAATTAGAGTAGGCCTTTTTTTGGCCAACAATTAGAGTAGACCTTCTGCATTAATATAAAACTTGAAATAAGTCATAATTTGTATATAGTGTAGGTCTTGACTTTTTTTTCTATTCTACATTGATTCAAAATTTAAATTTTTATTCTGATAAAAAAGTTTTAAATTTTTTTTAAATTTAAGAAAATTATTAATAGTGACATAAAAATAAAATACTTTAAAAAAATTTTATAAAAAAATGACAATGCCATATGGTTCTAAATTTCTTTTTTTGGGTCAGCTAAAGTGAATCCATATATATTTGTTGGGGAAAAAAAGTGAATCGATATAAATTTATATGGAATCCAAAAGCAGCAGCATATTTTTATTTGTGATGTTTGTTCAGAACAATTTCGTTTTGGCGGCAATATTTGTTCAGGACATTAGGGCCCTATTTGGTTATGCTTTTTTTAGGGAAGGGGAAGGGAGGGGAGGAGATTTAATTTCCCTCGATCCCCTCCCCCATTCCTTTATTGATTCTCCCCAATTTGAGATTCTCGGAGGGGATTGAATTTTATTGCTCAATCCCTTCTAATCCCCCTAATCCTCTCTCTCAAATTTTATCAAATAAGGAACTTTTAAAATTTTTCTAATTTCCTCCCCTTCAATTTCTTTCATTAAAATCCCTCTAATCTCCTCCTCTCCAATTTTATCAGTTAAACCAACACATCCTAAATGCAAGTGCAAGTGAAATGAGGAAAGAGACCTTTACGTCTAAGGATAAGTTCAGAAACTCAGCTACTCCCAGTATTAAAAGGGGACGTGGGTCTCCCAGGAGAGAGCCGTGGCAGGATTTTTGTTTTGAATTTTTTTAAAATTAAAATTTTCGTTATTTCTTAGAATCATATAATTATATATTTGAACAGTTTTAAATCTTTATTTATTAAAAGATATTATACAGAAAAACTGAATCTATATAATCATACAATTTTTCAATAATTGAGAAAAAAAGACATCAAAAAACATAAAACGACACAAATACATGTATCTATATATACATACATAATCTTAAGAAAATATATTTTTATTTATAAATTTAATTTTAAAAAATTTAAACAAATAAAAAAAAATCTATCATTGCAGCACCGAGGGGATCTCGCAGAAGACCCCAAGGCCATTAAAAAGTGAATGTAAAAAAGCTATCCTCCTATCACCAAAAACTAAATGCGAAAGAGAGAGAACTGGTGGTGGGTGCCATAAGTTATATTACAGGAGAAATATGCAGGCAAGGCAACAGATGGCAAACGAAACAATAAGAAGAAACCTTGAATGATCAAGAAAATAAAACTCCCATGCTAGTGCGGTGCCATTTTATTTGTTGCTTTAAAGTTTTTTATATAAATCAATAAAATCATTAATTAATCTAAATTATAGTAGTAAATTTTAATAATATTTTATCAAAATATTACTGAATTAAATACTAAAAAGTGATTTATATTTCACCGGTTATTATTGTATTTAATGAAGGATAAAATAGTAAAAAAAATAATTAATATTATTTTTCTTGATAACGTAAAATGATAGATAAATTAAGATATTTAAAATTTTTCTAAAATCCCAGATAAAGTAGGAAAGGTGAAGTATATAACTTTCAATAATTACTATTTAAAAATAATATTTATTTAAAATTATAAAATAATTTATTATTGTCTTTCAGGTACTGCTTTTAATATTTGGATTTTTTTTAGTTGCGACTCTTGTCGATATCAATAGTAAGAATTAATTTCCATTAAAATGAAAATCCAACTAGGCCCCAAGCATTTATTTATATGATGAGAATCCCAATTATTCATACCAATCTAAATTGATTTCTAAATAAAGGTTTTGTTTCTAAATAATTTGAAAGTACTTTATAAACAATTTTTAACCTATGATAGTTGTTTTGGCTCTGATTAATTTTTGAAATTCAGCTCAACTAATTTTTCCTAAAAAAATATTCATCACTATTACTTATTATTTATGTGATATCATTATGAAATAAGATCATTTATTAAATATATACACATCGTTTATTTTTTGAATTCCTTTTCTTGAAACATTTCAATATGCACATTCAAAGTGAGGACTATGGACGGCATTTCTAAGGATTCATTTGATACGCAAAATGAATAAAAAAAATACTTCTTAAAGATGAAATTTCGTATGTGTTTCTAAATAAAAATTAATAATAAAAAAGAAACAATTGTTATCAAGTGATTATTATTGGAATATAATGGATATTATACATCTCAATAATCATACATTAGATAAGGAATCATTCTCCTTAGCGCAATCAAAAAGGGACTTTTAAACACTTGAATCAAAATTGTAATTTAAAACACAATCAATAATACATGTAAACTTAAATATAAGATGCATTTGAAATATTTTTTAATCCAAAATATAAGATATAGATATGAGTTATAATATGTTTATTTATTTTTTCAATTTTACCCCTCATTTAATAAGTGAATACAATTAATTTTCATTAATTACACTATAAAAGTTTTAAACATTAACTGGGAGCATTATTTAAAATTATTTTATTTTTCTGATAAATTTAATGATCATAATTATTTTTAACTGTGCTCCTTGATTCGTATCAACTAGTTAATTACAAGTATTTGGGATCCGATGGAGTAGAATGAAACTAGAATGATTCCTAACTTTTTATTCATTATTTATTAAAATTGTATTTTTAAATATACAAACACCATATATATATATTTTTGGGTTATGAAGATTTAAAGGATGGATGATTAGTGAAGATGGTGAAGTGTTAACAGTAGTCATAGATATTACTATCAGCGTGTTAATGAGGAGCAAATGGTCAACAACTGCCAATCTACGTGGAAAATAAAAAAGTCCAATTTAATTAATTGAGAGATGGACCTAAAAGCCCCACGGATATCATCTATCTCCTTTGTTACGGGCGGCTGAGGACAACGATCTCTTTTTCGAAATTCAAATAAATAAATATCTTCTCACCAAAAAAAAAAAAAAGAAACTCTCCATCGGTGAGACAACTAACATCAATCAACGCTGAAGCGTCCGTGTTTTTATGGTAACACGCAAATAATAAAATGAATCTGATTGGTCTAATATCGTCATCCTGAACAATAATAATAATAACAAGTTAACATGACTTTTCTTTTACTAACTCTTTCACTCTAATTCTTCTCCTTTGTTCCATAATTTTTAATATTTAAGAATTAAGACTATGAGTTCACACAAATGTTCTTTTTAATTTTTAATATAAGATATTTTTAATCAAATTATATGAATTAAAAATAAAAATTCAAGTTATTTAATTATTTTAATATCTCTAAAAATCATAATATTTTTCTAAAATTACTCTTATTTAATTATTCTCTTTTTATGATATGTTAAACAATGATATTTTTTAAAATATATAATAAATATTATCTTGTATACTGTAAAATAATTTTATATTTAGAATCAAGATAAAATGTTATATATTTAAGATTGAGGGAATAATTCAGTAAAAAAGATTTCATAAAAAACAAAAAAAGAAAACATAATTTGCTACAGGATAATTCCGTAAAAGATAAAAATTATGAAAATCAAATTGATTATTTTTTGCATTTTCAGAAATCCATTTCGGGCTTCGTTCAATGAAAAGTTTCAAAGTCAAAAAATTTTGTCAAAAATGTCACCAAGGTGGATCAAACCCTTGCCCTTGAGTTTTGTGGAAGCAAGCTTTCTATTGTGGTGGCCATTGAGTACTACGATGATGCAAAAATATGGGAATGAATATCGAGCATTGCATGATAGATATATTAGATACAACCAATTAAAAAATGTTAATATATGAATATGAGAGATATACATATAAATATACATTCAACAAATTAACACGTTAAAAATTAAAAAAAAAAATACTTTCGATTTATAAAAATTGTCACTTTATGGTTTTTAAAATTTTTTACAATATTTATCACTTTTGAATTCTAATAAAATATTAATTATTTATTTTACTGTTTTATACTTTATTAATATTAAATGAATCATTTAAGGGGACATTTAAATTAAAGTTATTTTAATAAAATATTATTAAATTTTATAATATTTTAGATCATTTTACTGGCTTTTTTAGCTTATGTAAAAAATCTTAAAATGATAATTTTTGAGAATAGGAGAAAGTAAAATATTTGAGTTTTAAATAAATATTTCAAAAATACTGTTTAAATATAGAAACCAAAAATTTGAGTTTCTTATAAGTTTTTAAATCATTTTATAACTTTTTGAAGGAAAGAAACTAATAATATGTTTTTTTGCCAAAAACTAATAATATATATATATATCATGAATATGATATGTTTTAATATTTAATATATATTATCTGTGGGTATGTCGTTCTTTTTAAAATATGGGTCAGCACTATATATTATATATTTAATATTGGAACAATTAATTTACAAGTCTTTATAATTTTATCAATTGATAACATAACTGTGTTAATAAAGGACCGACGTGACAAGGAAAATGCTAACGTGAGCAATACATTAACAAGTATATTTTTTCCCTTTTAACTCCAACATTGAAATATACCATTAAACGATTAATTTATTTATTCATTACTTAAAATAAAATTTATTTGTTCCATTCTTTCATTTCCTTTCCTTTATCAACACCTACAAAGTCAAGCTATGGCCTTTTCCTTAAGCAAACGTACCCTCTTGTTTTAACCACCAGAACAAATAAATTGAATTGTCATTGCCAAACTACACAATCCCATCCATCTAATGGAAGTCACCTCGGTGCGTCGAATAATTCCACGCACAGAGTGCGTGACATTACATGAGTCACTTATTTCTAATTTGGACCTAAAAATTTTAATTGAGGCATAAAAATGTTTAATAAATATTTAAAAAAATTTATATAAATTTAAAATTTTTAAATTCAAAATTTTAGACATGAAATTTCATTCCTCATGAAATTTTTTAGATCTTTATTGAATATTTTTACACTTCAATTGGAATTTTTTAGGTTCAAATTAAAAATTTTTAGGTTATAAAAATATAAATATTTCCTTCAGTTGTCATAAAATTTTCAGACCAATTTCAATAAAGACTCAAAAATTTTCATGATAGTTGGTAAAATATTTATATTTTCATGACCTGAAAAATTTTAACTTAGGACTTAAAAAATTCCAACTAAAATATTAAATTGTCTAATAAAGATCCAAAAAAATTTCCTTAAAAATGAAATTTCACATATGAAATTTTGGGTTTAAAAATTTTGAGTATGAATTTTTTGACTAATGAAACTTTTTTAGTTTTTATTGAATATTTTTACGCCTCAATTGAAATTTTTTAAGTCAAATTTAAAATTTTTCAGGTCAAATAAAAATATAAATATTTCACCCTTATCATGAAATTGAAATATTTTCCCCAAAAACAAAGATAAAGTGGTGATGACATTACCACATGACGTGATCCAACAACTTTGCCAAGACACTATCAAAGTTGTGCTAGATAGGTAATATCAAGGTATTAAAAAATAAACTAGCCATTAAACTGAATGAGATAATGGTTCAAGATTCAATAGTTGAATCGGGGTCCGATCGGTTATGAATAAATTAATATATTTTAAATAATATAGATGAAAAATATAAAAGATATTTATCTATAATCATAAAATTAACATTCAATATAGAATGAAAAGTAAATTTGATGATATATAAAAAATTAAAAATATTATTAATAAGTTTTATAATCTAATATTAATATCTAAACAAATTAATATTTATCTATAATTATATTTTAAATTCGAAATAATCAATTAATATTCTATTTTCATATTATTTGTTAAGTAAATTTATCATTATTAATAATTATGTATCATAATATTAATTATATCATATTATAATAGAGAAAGAAAAAATTTATATGAAATATAATGCTACTTAGTACAAAAAATAATTTTATTTTATTTTAAAAATAAAAAAATAAAAAAAAATTAATTAAAAAGAAGTTTAGATTGGTTCAAACCGGTTCTTGATTGGTTCGACCAATTTTATGCCAGTTTACATAGGTTGTAAAAAGATCTGGTCTTCATATGTGATTGGACCAAACCAGACACTAATTTTTAGTTTAATTGGTTAAATTGGTCAATCCGATCTAATTTTTAATGCATTGGGCAATATACATGATAAAGCACGACCCACCATGGAATAGGATCTATGTACTGTATCTCTGTATGTATTCAAAAAAAAAAATCCCGAAATGCCTCAACAATTGAAAATTAACAAGAGTAATGTTTTCTACCTGACATGTCAGAAGCCATTCTCAACGTGGATTCTACGTCAGCTATTCTTTTGTCCACTCATAAAAATCTAACATCTCTTATTTTATTTGGAATTAATATGGATAATTACATAATTTTTTTTAGAATAAAGATTAATTTGTTAATGGTTTAAAGTACACATATTAAATCCATCAACACAACGTGATTTTGTCCAATCCAATAAATTTATTCAGTCAAAAGAAAGTACATAGAGCTTCTTTTCAAAAAATAATTTTAAAACTACGTCACCAAATTGAAAATAGATATAAACTATAGGAATTAAAATATTAATTTTTCCTTTAATATAACTAAAATATGAATTTATTTGAAATTTTTATTTAAATTATTTATGTAAAATTTAATATCTACTTTTTTTTAATAGAGATGTATGTTATTGTATATTTAATGAAAAAATAAATATATTTAGATATTGTATTGTATAACCTTTAATTATTCAAAAGAAGAAATAAATCAATAATTACATCAATAAATAATAAGGTAATAATGATGCTCGCCCATTTTATTTTTATATAATATAGCGATATCTCTATTATAAACTATAATGTGAAGATACAGGTATGGATATCGGGTGCGACATGATATAATATACGACAAATTTTAAAATTTTAGTATATGAATATGGGAAATATACATCTAAAATTTATATGTATATTCAAGAAATTGATATACCACAGATAAAAAAAAGAAAAAAATTGAGTTTTAAATCGAGATTTTAAAAATAATATAAAAATATTAAAAATAAGAAATTAAAAATGGAATTTTTTTATAAAATTTTTAGTTATTTTAGAATTTTTGAAGAAGAAAAACTAAAAATACGTATATGATATATATTGTGAAGTATGATATGCATATCGTACCTGATACATATTAGATATAGGTATGTTTTCTTTTTTAAAATATCAGTGTAATATAGATTATAAATTAATCATAAATTCAATTTAATAAAATTTAAAGAAAATTTATTCATTTTAAAATAAATGTATGGAATAAAACATTATTGGGTCTGGCCCAGTAGGGTAACGAGGGCAAGGCTTGCCAATAGAAGGAATTTAATTATTTCAAGTGCATTTTCTTCGGCTCAAAGAACCTTAAATGCGAACTTTCAGGTGTTATTCATCTGAAATGCCAAAGAGAAGTGAATTGGATTTTTGAAAATTTCTACAAAATCAAGAAGTAATAGAATAGTATAAGTGCACTAAAATAGAGCTATAACTGAAATGTAAATAAGGTAAGGGGTATAAAAGATCAAATATAAAGATTTATTTTGCTTCAATCTTTTCACTTGATCTATGTTTGGTTTCTAAGTCACCACCTAAGATTTCTCCACTGTATCAGCAAGATTGATCTGAGTTCTCACCAAACCGCAGTACAATGCCAAACTCCTTCTTGAGTTGGAAATCTCACTCTTACACCCTTACAAGGTTTATTTACAACAACCCTTTATTGTTTCCTACATTAAGACATTTCTACCCAAAATAAAAGAGTGATTTACAATAAGTATCTCTCTCACAAAGAGTGAATAGAAACAGTAAAGTACAATGAATACTCTCTAAGAGAGGTAAGTGGAGCTTCTAATGTGAGCAATAAAGAACTTAACAGAGTTTTGGTGTTATCTCTTACCTTAAATAAGGTCCTATATATAGATTTATGCCAAATTTAACCATTAGATATGAGAATTAGTCGTTACTAAATTGGTTATAACATTCACCTACTGCATTAAATGCATGTCAAAGCTTCTTAGAACAAGTTAGATAAGACGATTGAACAAACTAGTCAGTCGTTAGACACATCTCTAAACGTTGAATCATGTTGGTTGAACAAGATAGGCACCTTGTTCAAACGTTGAGCACTTTGCAGAATTTCAAATGCTAAGCTCATATACAATGTTAGAACATCCTATCTTAGTTGGTAGAACAAGCTATCAGTTTGTGGAAACTCAAAAACTTAAGTTCATGGATGTTAGAATAAGCTATCTAGAATATTACTTCTTGATCTGAAAAGCATCAATCCACCCAAATTAAGTTTTTGAAATGCACCCTTGTTCCAACAAGCATCAGGACCTTGTTCAAATAAGCACATTGTTACAATCACTAGTCACACTCTCAAGTACTACGATGTTAGAACAACCTCCTCAAATTGTTAGAACATTGAGTTATCACAGATAGGTTTCTTTTCTTGTTTTGGCATCTTGTTACACCAAAGTGGGTGCAATGTTCTAACAAGCATCAAATCGGAGAAGAACAACATCGTGCAAACCCACAATATTCTAACAACTTGAGAGCCTTGGTCAAACAAGCTAAATACCAAAGGCAACAGCAAGTTCAAGACTGAATTGTTGGTAGAACATCCTTATTAACCTAGTCGAATAAGGCAATTTTGGCATGAAAACAAGTTTGAAAACAATGAGTTAGCTACCAAAACTCTAAAACATACTCATCGAAGGTTTGTGGTAAAAAAATTAACAAGTTAAAGGCTAAACCATATTTTTACCTAAGTGAAAGACACAAAATACAAAAGTACTAAGTTTTACACGCAGCTCTCCACCCTTCACTAAGTCAATTTCTTTCTTTCAACTTTATACTCCCTTGATATGATTCTTGCAGCTTTAAGTATTTTGGAAATCATCAAAATCTTCATTTTATCTAACATTAGGGTGTGGGGGGAAATTGTACTATAGCAACGTGAGGCATCTTTGGTGATCATGGAGTCATGTTCTCGTGACCAGATAGCAGAAGAACCAACCTAATTCTCTCTAAATATTGTTGTCAGAAGTGACAATAAAGACAACAAACACACACATACAGTCATAATCATACATCACTCTCATCAACGATATCAAGCTCGTATAGATATTCCAATGCTGACTTATCTATCACTCTGGCGAGTTATCACCCCTATGGCACTATCCATCCATCGTCTAGGGAGGCAAGACTCTTCTCAAAGCCTTTGTTTGTGTAGTGATTCATTCAAATCTCAGAGATTCAAGTGTGCTCAGGTTCACATGATGCCGGAACCTAGGTTTTTTTCTTCTTTATCAATTCATTCAATTTCTTCATTGTTATTGATGTACTCTATTTATCCTTATTAATATTAAATTCTTTGATATTTTGGGAAATTGTGGTAAAAGATCCTAGCATCCACAAAGTTTTATTTAGAATTTAGCTTGTATTTTTTAGATGCTATGCATATGGCATGCCTATCAAATTTGTTTAATTATCCTGAGCAAAATTAGGATTCACTACAGAGAGCCAACAATAAATTATTTGGTTTTCAACTTACTGACACATTTTTTTGCATTTTTAAATTCAAAGCATACAACTCCCTAAATAATGAGTAAATTATATCAATTTTTCTTAGGTTTTATTAAAATCGCGTGACCTCCTTTTTATATTCGAAAGAGGTTTGTGAAACGCTATAGAGAGGAAACATGTAATTTTAATAAAATTCATGAGATATAACTAAAATTTCTTTTTGTTTCTAATTTTAATAAAGTCAGTAGAGCTTGTGTCAATTATCAAAAATAAAGAAAGGGAAAACTTATGTAATTTAAATAAAACTTACGAACATTAATGATATATTGATGGAAAAGGTAGATGGCGAAAATGGGAGTAGACATAATTGAAAATGCAAAGAGAGAGCAAGTACAAGAAGCTGACAGAGAGAATTCAAATCACAAAACTAATAAGTATGGAAGTGGTGTGACTGTCACATGAGATATAGAAATAAAAATATATAATAGATATATAATGAAAGAGCATTGAAGGCATAACTGTTGGATTGTAGGATTGTAGACAAGTAATTAACTTGATGGATGGATGTAAGTTGTTGAAAGTTGGAAACTTTGATTATTGTACTCAAGGCTCTTCTGCTATTCCCTCTCCTGTCTCCATCGCCTCTCTCTCCCCCTTCTTCTTTCCTTCTAGAATCACTTTGTATTTAATGTTATCGGCCAAGTCGGATTTGGGTCATATCAAATTTCAAATAGAGAAAAGCTTCAGGACACGTTTTGTTTGAGGGAAAATTGGGTTTTGGGACAAAAAATAAAATGTTTAATTTTTAACACTGAATTGATTTTTTTAGAAAAAAAATTTAAAAAAGTCTATTCTCACCTAAAAAAAATCAACTTTGATCCTATTTCCTAAATAAGTTGATTTTTTAGTTCCATTTCCCAATTTTCCCTTTGTTTTATCAATGAGGTTCATAATCGAAATTGTACTTGAGAAATACATTATCCCTTCTACTCAAATCTGAATCTTTTCCTGTGGGTTATTATCTCCATTTATTTGTTGTGAGCTATTTGTCGTTGGATCAACAACAAAGAAGATGGTGATGGCATTTGTGTAATTAAATAGATATGAAGGCTTGATTAAGTAATATCCTAATTGATTTTGAAATTGACTCTTCTTTGTCATCAAATGAATCCACGAGCCAAAAATTCACCGGCGAAAAACAGCGACACTACCTTATTGGGGGACAATTTGGATTCCTTCTACTTTACCCATCTATACGTGGTCCTATCTTCTCTCTTATTTTTTTCTTAGCGAATTGACGTGATATTATGTATAGTCATTTTCTTTTGGTAATAACCATTCAATATTTAATTATCATTTTAAACTCAAACTAATTCAAATTAAGTTACGATTGAACCCACGGAAAGCTCTTCAAAAAATATTTTTTGTATTCTCACCGTCTCAAATTTGAGACATTATACTTAAACTATCATAACCTCTTCCACTAAAATTAATATCTATTAGTTATACATGTTTATTTATAATTATATCAAAAGTGGACTTCATATTGTATATGTATATAGCTTCACTTATTATTTCAAGTCATTTTTTTATATTGTCCCGAAATTATAAAATGATACTTAAATAGAAATAATTTCTTTTCAAAAGTGGTCATTAAAAAAATGGAGGGATTTTTTTATTGTATTAATTGATTTTCAAAAGCTATATTAGACTTTAATTAATTCGGAATTAAGTAGGGTTAGATTGTGTGTAACAAAACTTTCCTAGTGGTAATTTCTCTCATAAACATTTTTTAAACCAGAGACTTTGTTTAACTAAAACCAACTATCACATTACTTGAATCAACTGGTTTTGTTTTCAAATATTATATTTTATATTTTTATTTTTAAATTAGAATATTTATCAATATATTATAATAAAATAACATAAATTGATACTGTAAATTTATTATAAAATTAGTTTTCATTTACTTCTTTCATTTTTTTGGAAAAGTTATGTGCATAAATTTTGATATTTTTGCAATGCAAGGGCATTTTTTTTTTAATTTTATGTAAAATATATTGGCATCCTTTCAATATTATTGAAATTACAGATACCTCCCTTTATTTCTATAGTTTAATTTTTAACCCCATTAAAAACATTTCGTTAAAGATTTTAAAATACAATTTTTATCAATTAAATTTATATCAAAATAACTTAAAATTATTAATTTACCATTATATTCTAAACTAATTTCTATCCCAATTAAATCTAAAAAAATAAAATATTTATATGAAAAATTCATTATAGCATGTTTTATTGATTTGACATTAAAATATAAGGTATATATATTTTTTGCCAGAAAAATATAATGTATATTTATTAAAAAATTTTAGATAATTAATATAGTAATATTTAAATAAATGCATTTGAAAATTAATAAAATTCATTATAAAATAAAAATATCTCAAATGAATTAATATAAAACATAAACAAAATGTAGGGAACTGTATTACACTCATGTCAAACTCTGTGCAAATGCACAAATTTAGTTTTAGTTGAAAGTTGAAAAGTTAACAAAGTATATTAAAAATATTTCTAAATAAATATTTATGTTAATGAAGATTATTTTGGTAAAAAAATTAAATTTGATGAGTTAATGATTAATTAATGGTTGTATAAATATAAATAAAATCTTAAAAATAGAGAAGATTTATATATATAACATAACTTTTGATTTCAAGTTGATCTATATATATTTCTAAATTAAACAGATGTGAGGACTGAAGTCTTTATAATTGAGGGAAAATATAAAGGAGTAAGATTATTTTACTCTTTTTTTAAGTGAAATGTGAAAGATTATTTTTATTTTACATATAATTATATTAAAATACTAAAATTATAAAACTAAAATAAAATAAAATTTAAAACCTTCAATTTTATTCGTCAGTTTAAATACAGATGAGTATTGAATTTAGACTTCCCTATGGATAATTTATTTTTTCACCTTAAAAAAGTATTCCCGTACCATGAGAATTTGACAATATTCGTACCACTTGCCACTTGGTCGAAATGAAAATTTAGAATACGTGAGAATGCTACGTATTTCTAAAAATATGTTTTCTATTCGTGTAAGAAACATAGGAATTCTAGTAAAAAAAAAAAAGAAACATAGGAATTGAACAATTTCATTACCTTGGCAATTATTGACATAAGATCAAAGGCAATAAAAATATGTGTACTTTTTTTTTTTACCAAAAAGAATGTGTGCTTGAAAAAGAACATTCAAGATTAGATTAATGAACTTCTTCCTTTTTTTTAATTACCAAGAAGATTAGATTAGTGACTAAAGTAATAAACTATATAATAATTTGATACACTTTTCTATACATTACATAGAATTTATGATGAATTGTAATGATTATAACTTATATATATAATACAACTTGCTATAAGCTTCATATATACTCCCTTCATTCTTTAATATAAGGGACAAGAAACAAAATTACACAGATTAAGGAAAGCAATAAATTTGTCAGGAATATAAAATAGTTTTCAAAAATACTCTCATTTAATGTTAATAACTATTCCATCATTCAATTAATATAAATGAATTATATTGAAAACATACTATCTTAATTAGGGGTATTTGAGAAAAAGTCATTAAATACACCAGACAAACCCCATGTGTCCCTTATATTTTGAAATACGGAAACTTCCCCAATTATTCCTTATATTAAGGAATGGAGGGGGTATTTTGGCAAACATATCAGGCTAAATACCTATGAAACAGTGTAAAATAGAAAAGACAAATAGAAAACCAGAGCAAAACACTAACCCCTATTTTCACTTTCACCAGTAGGTGTGGAATAGATTTTATATTTTATATTAATTATTGTAAGCGCATAATTGCTTGAGTATTGAATTATCGATGTATTAAAAGAGAAATTTGATGAAATATGATATAAAAGAAGACGATGGGTAGATAGGATGTCATCAGAAAGAAGGGTATCGATGCATAATTGCTACTAAATGTATCAAAATGATGAAATTTTATGCATGCTTTTCACAATATCATAGTATGTATTGTGTAAAAAAATTCTTAATAAATTAATAAATAAAAATTTGTAAAAACTATTCAATTTCCCCATATTTAGTAATTCATGTGTAATCTTGAGACGGGGAATGACAAAACCAGGAGATTTCTTTCCAGCTCGAATCCAGATTATTCGATAATATTAGACATTGATGATTTGTCAAAAACTAAATACTTGTTGCATTCTCATCATTCCACCTTGCCTACCTTTTTTCTCTAAATAGTAGAAAAAATGAACTTATCAGTAAAAAATAATTGACAATGGTGGTTTTAAAAAAAAAAACTATTGGCCACATGAAGCTAGCTAGAATAGTAATGGTGGGTTGGGATATGGTTATCATTAGTATCTACTGGAAATTTAAAAAATGTAATTGCTGAGTTACTTTTTTAACTTCCTGAAAATTTGTAATTAACTTTTCAAAAATCTGACAATAAATCTTATAAAATTTCATTATTAAAAATGGGATGTGATTTTGTGTATGGAGCTAAATCCACACATGGCGTTATTGAGTTTTTTTAGTAAGGAGCGCCCTTTTCTTTTAAATTAAAAAAAAAACAAAGAGAGAAGCTCATACTCTTCATGCGTAGATTCACAACATGTACGGAATTGGGCTCCTTAAAAATAATTATGCTTTTTAAATATTAAACTTAAAATTTTTAAAATCAAGGTCTTTGAATATAATTTCCCTGGGGGACAATCTCATTGAAGTGGATGAGAAGCTAGTTGATCATTTTGTTGAAATGGCGTCACCAAAGCCACCACCAAAAAGTCACCAAGGCTACCACCATGGTGATCAAACCTACTACTACCAAGATTAATTATTTTATTACTTAATTAAGTAGTGTGATGGATGATTGGATCTATTGGAAGTTTATGTGCCATGAAAGAGCTCACTTGAAGATAAAGGCCCAACAAGGCTAGATAAGTCCAAGTCCCACCTGAAGTAAAGATAGAAAAGCTTACCTAAAAACTATGTGCAAAGCATGCGCTTTATCAAAAGATTATGTGTTTCATTAAAATAGTATGTGATTTGAGTATTAATAAGCTTAATTAGTGTTATGGGCTAAACTTTAATGTTAATTAATAAAATCCAATTAGTTAAATAGCTAATCATTTTGTTAGTTCACTTTCTAAAAAAACATGTCTTGAACTAAATATGTACTTAATTAATGTGTTGACATATTTATAAAGGTTTAAATTTTACCTTCTATTTTTTAGTAAATTTTCTTTTTTATTTATTAGGCTTTTTTGTTATGTCAGACCAATCAATTTCCTAGGCCGATTAGGAATACTTGAACCCCAAGTTTTCTAATCCTAGTTGATTAAGTTGTTTTCTCTATTTAAACCCGGTAGACACGTTCTCTTTAGTTTTTGGTTGATTAAAATTTTAAGTTTACTTAATTCTCTCTAGTGAGCAGCTATTCTTCATGCTTTTCCTAAGAATATGGATAAACTTATCAAGAAGGTGACCTCCTCTTGTGACAATCTTATTAATTGGAGTTGCTAGAGAGTCATTCTCTAGAGGGTACAATTTGTTGGTTATACTTGTTTGATTTTTTGCTTATGAGTTTCTGAATTACCTAGGCTAATCTTTAGAGGGTTCATATATTATTCTCCCTCTATGGAGTTGCTTGGTATATTTATAGAAAAATTTATATATAATTTGCTTGTTTCATTTCATTTTTTAATTTTCAAGAAGTTTAAATTGTTTTTTAATAAATATATCATATTTTAGTGTTAAACACATAAATACCTTTTTTATTAACAAAATTGATTGAGAAGTTAAGGTTATTAGCTTTGGACTAATGATAATATATATTCACATATATATATAATCATAAAATTCAGAAAAAATATTAGTTTTGTTCCAGAAAGTATAGTAAATTTTGATTATTATTTACCCTTTATCTGTTAAAGTTGCAAATCTAATATCTCAACTAATTCTTTATAAAATTAAAAATGGTGTTATTAAAGAATTTGTGGAGAGAGTTATAGTGTAAAAAATAAATAAATAAATGAAATAATCATTTCAAGATGAAAACAATACTTCATTTTATTACAATATTTTCAACAGAATATGTGGATTATTACCTGAAATTTAAAATAACAATGTAAAACTTATATAAAAAAATATTATATACATAAATATAGCCTAAATTAATTTATAAGAGCTCATGTAACTGCTTTAACTTATTTCAATTCAAAATTGACATTACAGCAAATAAAGAATAGTTGGTATTTATTTTTTATCTTTTTTAACTTTCAGAAATGCCAACTTTTCTAACACTAGTAAAATAAGGGATTTTAGTTAACACTTATAAAACTCCAGTTGCAGTTCATTTTAATTAATAATTTTATAGAAGGATTGAGAATCGTATAATTAGTAGAATTTTTTCATATTTCGGAAGTTAATTTATTATCAGATATTTACTCTAATTTGTTAACTTTCAATTACAATTTAAGGATAGATCAAACTATTAGAAAAAGGTCAATTTCTTTTTCTTGTTCTTTATTTTTTTTTATGTATTATTGTTCTTTATTTTGAACAAAAACCTTACTTCTATAGAGAAAATGGGCTTGCCTTACCACCAGTAAGAATTAAGGCCTTGAAGTTTACAATTTATATGGTTGATTCCAATGTAGGTTTTTTTCTGGTGTTTAGGCCGTTTCTTTTACAAAACAACAAAACCCAAACCATAATATATATATATATATATATATATGAAATTCTTATATTTCAATTTTATCAAAAAAAATTTCCTCTGATTATATATATAACCAAACAAAACCTAAGAATGTAATGAGCAGTTTCAAAAGCCCAAAGAATAGTTTAACTACCTAACTCTGTATGTTCTGTTATATCCCTTCTTATATCCATTACCTGACTCTTTCAAATCGCTAGCTGCCACCAACTTGTAACACCAAATCTCACAACTGATCTAAAAAAAAAATCATTTTACGAAGTCAAACTTAAAACTGAACAAAAATTTTGCAAAACCTGTTGAATATATTGACATTCATTGCTCTCTCTCTCTATATAATACATACATACATATATATATGATGCTTTATCTTTTCTGGAAATTAAGGAACTTGATGCCGTAGGCAAACACAAAGAGGAAGAGAATAATGAAAGCTATATGGACCACAGCAACTTCTTTTAGAAAGTCATATTCAAAGCCCATTTGTTTCTTAAGGTAAGCTTTAACTGATATGGGTTTCTCTCCAGGTACCTCTACTAGAGAATCCTTGTCTCCCACTTGGGAGGTCACTAGCCCATATATGGTCCAAGCCACTGGGGATGCCCAATAATACCACCTCCACCATATCGGGATTTGCTGCACAAGTTAAAATGAACCCAAGTTTCAATTTTGAACTGATTATTTGTTTTGGCCAAAATTTTGACCTGAATTTTTTATGCACATTGATATGAAATATCTGTTGGTTTTGGTACACATAACATACCGTTCTTGGGATGAGAAATCCAGAGAAGAGGTTCCAGAAACTGATGAAGAAGGACATGACAATAGCAGCAATTTGGTGGTTTGGTGTGAGAGCTACAGTCATCATGCCGTACAGAGTGAAGTAGACAAAACAAGTGAAGATGAAATAGTAGAACCAGAAGAACTTGTCAGCTTGTGGTTGAAACCCTATCATTGAGTAGAGGATAGCAGAATAGGCTAATGTTTGGATGGCAACGTAAATTATCTCTATTGCTACCTGCAAAGCAGCAAAAAATATACAAATTGTGTAAACATGCTTTGTCATTAGGCTTGTAAATTGGATCTATTCGGAGAAAGACTGACATAAGAGAATGTGATTATGTTTGTGTCCACATATTATAATTATACTCATCTACTCTTTTTTCTCTTTCTCTCTTCAAATGCACCATCTATATTCATAAAGTAAATTTAAAGGATCCAAAATGTAAATTCAGTGTATTGATCCACATGTCATAATTACACTCATCCTCTACTTTCTCTCTATTTCTTTCTGAATGCACCCTTTACATTCATAAAGTGAATGTAGAGATCCAGAGCATTAGGCTTGTTAAGTTTTGTTTATTTGCCTTTCGTTAAACTAGATTTAAGGTATGGCAAAAAAAAAAAAAGATTCAAGGCACCCTGCAAGTTGGTTGGAAGTTGCATTGTTTAAGACTCCTTATGAACAGTGTGGCTTTCATTAACTTATATATATATATATATATATATGCATATATACAAGATTGGGTTCTATTACCTGAGCTATTGCATAAGGCAATTCTGAATACATTCCAGCTGCTCTTTCACGGTAGAAGACT
This sequence comes from Adenanthera pavonina, assembly GCA_026686845.1. NCBI lineage: Eukaryota > Viridiplantae > Streptophyta > Magnoliopsida > Fabales > Fabaceae > Adenanthera > Adenanthera pavonina. Next base: position 40,061,362 of record JAIVEN010000001.1, on the reverse strand, counting down.
GTTCTTTCTATAGCAACAACTGGTTGCACAGAGTTGGTGTTGGTGGCTCCAAGGAAAATAACAGCTGAATACATAGCTCCCAATAGATTCAACAGATCTTGTTGCTTATCTCTGTGAAAAGGAAAAAAAAAAAATTGTGCTCAAACTCATACAATTTTGATCCCATATTTATGAGAAACAACTTTTCAATTATCATGTTGAATTGTTGATGAATGTCATCAATTTCAAGTAGTGAGAGCATGACTTCTTGATAAGACATTGATGATCTAAACATGTATGCCAATCTTGCGTTTCTTTTTATTCCCTAAATGTTTGTGGGAGACTGAAAAATAACTTGTGGACTTACGTTTTGTCTCCTTTGTTCCAGAATATAAGTCCAAACATGACACCAACAATTATTGTCATAAAGAATCTAACAACATTATACTGTGGATTTCTCCAATATGACCAGTACTGCTTCCAGAAGCATGCTTTGCATTGAGTGATGAAAGATTGTGAGTATTTGGTTGGGAAGTAAATGTCCTTAGTTCCAGGCACTGGTGTGCTTATCTCATTAATGAGTTCTTCATTCTTGCTGTAGAATCGTTGATAGTAAAATATTCAAGTGCTTAACATTATGAGAGATTTAAGATACTAAAAAGGCAAGCAAGATTCTATGGGATTGGGAATGAAGTTCTTAGTGCTACTTACTGATATAATTCTGACTTTGTGTACAATTTAGCAAAGTCTATACCAAGTTGAGACTCAACAACGGGAGTACTTATCTCTAACATCCAAGTGGCAGGATTATAGCCACCTCTAATCTTGGGAACTCCAGGAATAGCCTGTAAAATGTAGTACACATATGTAAGGTTACTTACACCATGCAAATTTGAGAATTTTTTATAGCATATTAGAAGTTAAACTCACTTCAAAGTACTCTATAAGGTTTTGAGAATGTTGACCCAAAGGACCACCATATATAATTTGACCTCCTCTCTTCATTAGAAGTAGCTGAAGGAAACATTATTTTAGGATGGTGAGAATAGTATCTCTAAAGCAATCAAAGAAATATTAAAGTCATTTGATAAATTTATGTATCAAACCACCTAGTATATATCTAGAAGTCATATTAAATTTTGACTAATTTAGATTAAGTCGGGATAGGACTATAATGGTGGCAAAGTTCTTTCAATAACTATTCAAGGTTCAAACTCGAGACCAGTAGTTAAGCTAGCATAGCCTTCTACTAGCTAAGCTACGAGCTCATTAGTTTATTTGATAAATTTCGATATTGATATTTTACCTCATCAAAAGCTTCAAATATGTCAATACTTGGTTGGTGAATTGTGCAGACAACAGTTCGTCCGGTGTCGACTGTGTTTCGAATTGTACGCATAACAATAGCTGCAGCTCGAGCGTCCAGACCTGATGTTGGTTCATCCATAAAGATGATGGAAGGATTGGCAACTAATTCTACAGCAATGGTTAGTCTCTTTCTTTGCTCAGTTGATAAGCCATCTATTCCCGGAAGGCCTACTAAAAAATTTCTTATTGGTTGTAATTCAACCAACTCCATAACTTCCTCAATAAACATCTATAACATAGAAATGAGACAATAATGAGACTATCAATGAGTTGAAAAGGCAAGTATTATATGCGGGGGTGTAGAATCTACAAATTTGATAGGTGTCTTCTTTAAAATATAATATTTCAAGTTTAAAACCCTTGCTTGCTAATAATTTTCATTGGCTAATTAATGTAATTAGTTGGATGTGAATCCTTGATCACACTCATCGATCTTATTGCTCAAAAGAAAAAGATGTAGACAATAATCATTGGTGACTTTTTTAAGTTTATGATTATAGTATAGAAGGATGGATAAAATATCAATACAAATTATAGAAAAGGTAAAAAACTGCAATATTCATAAGTGATGAATAATGCGACTCATTTTTGGCTCCGTGCAAATGTAGGGGCCAACTATTGTTTCCAAAAGACTCCATGAGAGCTTGTGAGAGTAGGTTTAAACAAAAAGAAATACCTTTCGTGTTTCTTTGTCAACTTCTTTACCAAGGCGTAGCCAAGCAGAAAATGCAAGAGATTCATAGATTGTAACATTGGGAGAATGAATGTCATTTTGTTCACAGTAACCACTAATCCGAGCAAAAGTTGCTTGTTTCTTTGGGTAACCAGATATGGTGATACTTCCTTCAATATAACCTCCAGTTTTTCTACCGGCAAGCACATCCATTAATGTAGTTTTTCCAGCACCACTTACACCAACCAATGCTGTTAAAACTCCAGGTCTAAAAACACCACTTGTATCTCTTAGTAGTTGGAGTCTAGCCTCATCAATTCCTTGTTTCTTCATTTCCTGATAAAAGTCACCAGTTTGGCATCTTAAACATTTGGGAGCTTTAATATTAAAAAAATTCTTCTAAACTTGAAATTTTCTATCAAAGGAAGCTAATACAATGAAAGCAAGAGGGTATTGAGACATACAGCTGGCATATTGATGTAGTAATTCACATGACTAAAAGCAAGAGACAAGGGTAGGAAAGGCAACACCATTCCCTTCTTGGTTCTTGCACCATTTGTTGCTTTAGGAGTTGAACATTCTGGGGAGTTTCTTACGGCTATATCACTACCTGTGATGAGTGTAATATACAACTTTGTTATTTAATTTTTGCTAAATTGCATCTTATAAAGACAATAACATAGGATCCAGGAAGCATTTCATGATTGTGATTAAATGCAGTGTTTTTAAATAAAACTAGTCATTGAACTAGTGAAAACACAGGTTGAATGTTCACCGGTTCGAATATGGTCAAACTGATAGTAATTAAATTAATGTATTTTAATTTTATATATTAAAATATTATATGAAAAATTAAAGAAATTATTTTCCATAATCACACATCCTACTCAAAATAATTAGTTAATAATCCATCATCATAATATTTATTAAGCAAATATATGATTATTAATAATCATGCATAAAAATAATGCTTATATAATATTAGAATATAAGAAGAAGAAAATTAATTCAAAAATTAAAGCTATTTTGTAATTACAACAATTTTTTAAACAAGATTAAGAGCCTGTTTGTTTCAACTTTTTAATGAAAAAAATCACTTTTTTATATGAAAAATTACTTTTAAAAAATTTTAGGTTACTTGTTTAAACTTTTAAAAATAATCAGAATTTGAAAAAAAAATAATTTTCTAATCATTTTGAGAAATTACTCTGAGTAGTTTCTAAAAAAAAAACTGTTATAGTAGATGAAAAAAAAACCTAGATGTAAAATCTATCACTATACAATTGCAAAATAACAAGATTTCCCTCAAGAGAATATTATGATACAAATCCCCTAATTTCTCTTTCAATTTAAAAAGTGTTTTTTTATTTTAATCAAACGCAAAATAAGTTTTGCTTTTTATAAAATCTTTAAATAATTAATAATTTTTTTAAATAATCTAAATCACTTTTTTAAAAAGTTTAAACAAATGCCCTCTAAAATTTTTTTAATTAATTGAACTAGTAACTTGGTAAATTTGTTTGTTTCTTCTTATTTTTTATCAATTTGACTAATTTTTCATTGGTTTTCTTTTTGACTAATTTTGTAGAGTTTTGGACTGATTTTGGTACCAATTTCCTGATTTTGATCTTTTTTGACCTTTTTGACCAACGATTTTGATCAGTTCAGTACAATAATGAAGTTGAAATTCATGCATTAAAGGATAGAATGAGTTCTCGTAATTATCAATTCGATCAAGAAGAAAGTACTATTTCTTGTGGGAGCTGTCCTTTAATGTTTAAAGAGCAAAAGGTAAAATTCCATACCTTCAAATTTAGCAGTTTTTGTTGCCATTTTTTGTTCCATAGAGGATGATGGATTTATGCTTGCACTGTTATCTTCTTCTTCCACAATAACAGATTTAGGATTTCCCAAAGCTGCAATATAGTTTTAAACAAATTTTAGTAAGACTTTTCATCTTATTATGATGGCTCTTTTTGCTTTTGTGATATGTGTGCTTTGTCTAATTTTCTTTCTTTCTTGTTACATTTTTATAGGATATTCTTATTATACTTAATAAATTAAAATTATATTCAAAACAAAGATATTTAGTTTACATTGTAATGGAAAGGAAATTTTTCACCAACAAAAAAAGGGCTGAGTTATGGCTTGTCTTAGATGTTTATTCATCTTTCAAAATACACTAGAGATGATAAAAATTTATTTAAATTATACTCACCTTCTTTGAATTTTGTTGAAATTATAGAAATCTCTCCTTAAAAAAATAATAAATTACAGGTCTTCAATAAATTTTTCTAAAATTAAGCAAACATTCACTATATTTCAAAATTTGAACAATCCTCCTCTAAATAGTAAATTATACAACCTATTTCTGAGTTAAGTTAAAAAAAATTCCCTTTTATTTTCAAAGGAAGTTTGGGTGTATTTTAAAAATACTGGGGATGTCTATATAATTTTAATAAAATTCAAGGAAAGTGTGTCTAATCTACTTTTGTTTTAGTAGAAGTATCTTTAGACTTTAAAAGTAGAAGGGATGAATGTGTAATTTTTACAAAATTCAGGAGAAGCTTATGTCGATTCTGAAAATAATTCGATGTCTAAATAATTTCAGTAAAATTCAAGAGAAGTTTATAAAAATTAATTTATTTTATCATTCACCATGAACCTCAAGACTATAGTAGATGTTTGAGAACTTGAACTATCCATAGTAGCACAAATTAAAAGGGAAAAAGAAAAGTAGTAGTATAGAAACTTACGATTCAAATATGTCAGAGCCAGAATGAATAATATGTTGAAAAGAAGAGAAAAACTTAGGAGGGCACCAACAGATATCCAATACCAAGACTCTTCTGTAAACAGACCTCTGGACTTGAGAAGAGCCTTCCCAACTGTAGGCTCAGAAATTCTTGAGTCATTATTGGGCTGTGAAAGAGAGAAAAAGTAAGAATTATCATTTACTACTAAATTACCAATACAGTGTTATAAGAATAGCACAAAGAGTTGTCTCCATATAGCAAACTTCTTACAGTGCTCCATCTTTTGTCCAGAAACTCATTGATGGCTATGGCATTCTGTCCATACATCATAGGTGAAACATAGTATCCCCATATCATCCATGGTTCAAGGTCATCTGTGAAAGAAAAAGAAAATTAAGCTTCACGTATAGTACATCAAATAACACTTGAAGATTGGAGAGTTTCATTCTTAATCGTAGTGTTAGAGGACATTAAAAATTTATTCATGAGTTTTCACTTTACAGCTTGATATGATACTTGATCATGTATGATCGAATGGTTATGATCAGTTGAATTATGATTGTTTACTATTCTTTTAATCTTTTTTAGATTATTCTGAAAATATTCAAAAGGAAAACTTGAGTGCTTACCTCTAGAAACAATGAATCCACCCAGGACAAAAACAATCAGCAATGTGAAGGTACCAAGTGTATTAGCCACAACTTGTGTTCTTCCAACCGCTGCAATGAAGCGAAAAAGAGAAAGAGCCATTTGATGCACGCTGAAGAATGCCAATAATTGGCGAAAAAACCTACAGCAGATAATTTTCATTGATTAGTGGATAAATTTTTTAGGTCAGAACATAGAAAAAAATATCACAGAATGATTAAGTGGTTATGAAACAAAAGAAGTTCAATGAGACAGTTTAAAACAAGACACATAATTGCAATCTCATACCTACTAGCTGCAGGAGCAAACCCTACAGTATAATAGGTAAGGATGATCCATAAACCTGACTCCATCAGAGAGAGAGGAATCCTGAGGACCCAGATAGGTAATGCAAAAGCCCATGCGGGATAAAACATGAAGTCTCTCTGCTTGAAGAAAATTGGAAGTCTCATGATAGTCATTGCCAACTCTGCCATTCCATTGAACATCACATTGATGAGACTGAAGAACAAGGCACCCAAGTATTTTCCTCCATCTTCAAGATGTCCATGTTTCATTTTTGTTCTTAGAAACACTGTCATAGTTATCAAAGACATGATTATTATCTGAGAAGTCTTGAATATGTATATAAAAGAGTTCCTCTTCATCAGTAGCCACTCCCTTGAAAAGCATGCCTTGAAGAGTTCCCCCTGAGAGATCCCATACTTGTCTTTGACTAATGCAGCTGGATGGGTTTTCTTACGATCGAAAGGAGTTCCAAGCTCATCATAAAGCCTTTGACCAACGACATAGCTTTTGAAGTGATCTACAAACTTAGGCACACTGATATACTGGTAAGGTGTGTCCCTTCTGAACCAATATTGTTGTTGATCTTTTTTCGAAGTAACTTCTTGTAAGAAATCTGCAACTCCTTTTCTTTCTGGGCATTTGAAACCCACACTTTCAAAGAAATCAAGAATATTATCACGTGGACCTTGATAGACTATTTGGCCTTCTGAAAGTAATATTATGTCATCAAAAAGTTCAAATGTTTCTGGTGCTGGTTGTAGAAGAGAGATTATCATTGTAACATCCATGATATGGACCAGCTGCCTCATGAACCTGACAATTTGGAAGGTGGTGGAACTATCCAAACCAGTTGAAATTTCATCCATGAAAAGGGCTTTTGCTGGTCCAACCAGCATCTCACCTGTGTCAGTGGAGTGAAGCAATATTAATGTGTTCAGGCATATTAAGTCATTGTCTATGTGAACACAAAGGTAACGAATTTGAATTCTCTACAGCACTTTTCTCTAATTATCATATTGCAATACTAAACACCTCCTTAATTTATCTAAAATGTTGAGTGCACGTACATACCAGTAGTTAAACGCTTCTTTTGTCCACCTGATATGCCCCTTCTCATCTCATCTCCCACTAAAATATCAGCACATATCTCCAGTCCAAGAATCTATTACATTTAATTGTTATAAAGTTTTAAGCAAGGAGGTTGGTATACTGACCGAAACAATAATAATTTAAGAGAAATATATGCCTCAAACCTTGAGAATATAATCTGTGATAAGGCTTGTTTCTTGACCTGCCATTGCTGTGGCTTTCATGAAAGCATCAATCTCAGGGTCTGGTTTGATTCCTGCTTCTCTTTCTCTGCTTGACAATTCCATCAGAAGATCATACCTTGTTCCAACCCCAAAGCAACGACCAGAGAAATCCAAGGTCTCTCTCACTGTCATCTCTCCATGATGAAGATCATGCTGGCCAATGTAAGCACATGTTCTTTCTGGAACAAATTCTGTTAACTCACGACCGCAATAAGTGATTCTTCCTGTTACCTGTTGTTATATTGTATCATCTAGAGTTAAATGTTCAAATTGCTTTAAACTTGTTATTTTGCTAGCTTTGGTTCATATTCCAGAGGACAGGGGTATAATCCATCATCAATGGTTTTGGAATGAGAAACACGAGCACAATATGAGTATCAAACAAGAGTTAGACATACATGGAACTTTATTTCTGAAATAAGGGATAATGTAGTATGTGATAGAGACATGATAAATGGGTTTTGAAAGCAGATTCAAAGTACTTTCATTGTTTGAACTTCACTTTATATATATGTACCGAGACTAAAAAAGTGGTATATGTTTTATATCATAGCATCATTGTTTAAACAAATGAAGATGTCCTACCCTTAGATTTTTGTCCAACTTAGCAGCAAGTGCCTGCAACAATGTGGTTTTCCCTGATCCTGGCGGCCCTAGAAGTAAAGTCATTCTAGAGAGAGAAACAATTAGCTAACATAACTGATCAGTTTTATCAAATTAAAACTGATGGATGATGCAATTGAAAAGAGAACTTTCCAATTGTACCTTGATGGTTTTACAATTCCACTGACATCTTTAAGGATCTTCACAACCCGTTTCTTAGATGGGAAAACCTTGATTGACCCCATAAATCCCTATAAAGGAAAAAGATAAGGTCGTTTTAATAACATCAAAGGCATATTGGATTGATATCTCTGTTTAAAATTTTGCACCTTATCAGATAAAACATTACAAAATCCCAAACAAAGATAGCAATGGAAAGATGAAGAATCTTGATGTCTCAAGAGCCAAAATGTTATTTGAATTTGGATAAGATAAATTCCCTTTCAATGCAAATACCTCAACTGCATTCAGAGTAGAATTTAGCAAAGTTGGCAGTGCCCTTGTTCCAAGGTACGCATCTCCTTCTACTGATAGATGCTCAAATCTGACTTCAATCTTGGGAATCTCAATTGAAACCCTGGATAAACAATATATATGTGTGTATGTATGAAACTTGTGAGTCAAATCTTGCAGAAAACAGATAAACTCAGAAAACTGTAGTATATCAAGAGTTTTGAGTAGAGTCAAAGCTACCTATCAATTCTGTCCCTTAGCCTATGGAGAAGCTTCTCATTATCTTCATCAACAGTCTTTAGTATACTCTCAAGGAGCATCTTCTTCTCCTCCATTCCAAGCTTGGTGATGTCAACTTCTGCATAGTTAACTCTTCCATTATCCAAAACTTGCTTGAGGATCCCTTTCCTCATCCTGTCATACGTGGGAAGCCTCTCTATTGATGCCCACTTGAGTTCTTCTTCATCATCCTCCCTCCTGCTTCTCTGAAACACGTCCTCTGGTCTCCTCATCAGATCCAACAGACTTGTAGATGTCCTTCCTGATCTTGACCTCCTTCTTACTTCACTCATTGACCTCACAGCAGCTTCTGCATTCAACACTTCTGCTGCCATATTGATCAACGATGATGATTCTTCTTCCTTTTGTCACTCTGGTTTCCTTAAAAGTCGGTTTGAGGGAGAGTTTTTATCTGGGTATTGATGAAAATTCAGAATGAAAGCGAAGAACTTGAAGAACAGAGTGGAGGAATGTATGGAGATGGAGGTCATTCGTGGGGCTAACAAGAAAAAGGTTTCTGAAAATGAAAATGGTTAACAGAGATGAAGGAAGCACTGAGAAGAAATGGGTTACAGCTTTTGGATGAAGAGTCTATATAAAGTTTCGAGCTTTGTGAAAAGTACAGGTGACTGCCTCAGAATATTTTGTTTCGATCATAAACTTCAAATACTATGCTACGACTGTAAATGGCAAATAGAAACAATGGAGCTTCCAATTGGCACGGTAATATTTTCACTTGTGTTTATGAAGGAGAAAGGAGAGAAACAGAATATTGAGAATCTTCACAGTTCATGGAGGTATTTCAACGAGGCTAGTTCTGACAAAAGGAAAAAAAAACAAAACAAAAGGAAACAAAAGTTAGGTGCAGTTTTTTTTTTTTGGGCCAATGGGTGCATTCTTTCAAATGCTCAAACTATGAGATCATTTTCTTACTGTTGCTTAACATTTTATGTCCTCTTTTGGTTGATGTAATGTAAAAGCTCTTACATTATCATACTAAACATGTTTGGTTGCATTCTTATGTAATAATTAGCTTTACATTTTAAATCCCTATTATATAAGGTCTTGTAATCTTCTTTGCATCTCAAATTGAGATAAAAAAGGATTACATTAATGTAATTCTTGCCAAAAGATTAAAGTGTCCTTCTCCCTTCTCTATACTCCTCCACCACTATTTGCTGGCACCTGCCTTTTATTGTTGCTCACCGTTCTCTGCCATTGACCACCATCCACCATTGCCGTTAGCTACCACCCTCTGCCATTGGCCACTGCCTGACATCATCCTATGGTATTTGCCACTACCAACCACCATCAAGGCACATTTTAATAATTTTAATCCTTAAAATTTAAATTAAAAATAAAAAATAAATTGGTTTGCATTATCAACCAAATAAAACTAGGCAACAGTTTTTATATTATATAACATTTTTTTCTCACGTTGACTCCCTTGCAAATAACTAAATAGGCCCTAAAATTTTTAATAAGAATATAATTCAGTGAATATTGTTGTAAATAATCAATAAGTTATTCAATGGAAAAATGATACAAAGTCGTTAGAAGAACTCAATATAAATATAATGGTGCATCAATGTTTCTCAATCATAGGTGAAGTAGCTGGCAAGTGGTGCCAAAACGTACGAAGATATTAATTTTTATTTAATTTAATTTAATTATAATATGTCAAGAAGTTAGTTACGTAGTTCTTATAATATTGGTTAGGCTGACAAATTCTTCTCACAGTACAAAACACTTTGACCAATTTCTATCCCTTCATTTTCTTATTAATCTAACAATTTCGTGCCTCTTTTTACCTTTCTTTTAAATCAAACGGTGGTTCTCAACCATAATTTTTTTAGAAAATATGTTTAATCAAATATAAATTATTTTTTTAAAGAATAAAAAATAAGTTAAATTATGATTTTGAAAAATGAGAGAGATAATTATTTCTCTGTTAGTAAAACTTTGGTTTTGTAAAAAGAAGAATACTAATTTTATATTATATATCTAAAAGAATTTTTAATTCTTATTATTTAAACATGTTTTTGGTTAATCATGATTTTGTAAAAAGAATATTTAAATATAATAACTTACAATAAACTTACTTTTATTAGACTTCATTTTTACATATTTTATATTTATTATAACTTATTTTTATATAACTAAAAACTAAATAGCTCTTGGTATTTCTTAAACTTGTTATTTTCTCTCTCATGTCGGCGTATTTATAATATTATGAACGGATTACACATGCTAGTTTTTTAGTTCAAATAGCATGAGCTTTTGGGTATAAGGAATTAAAATTATTCGAACTTTTTTCCGAGAATATGCCACGACTTAGCTTGAAATTGCAGTATTTAGTATTATAGAAAAAATAAAAAATCTAGATGACTTGGGTTCTCCTCACTCACTTGATCAATATAACAAGGCTCACGGTTTAAAGTAATATTCACTATATAATTGAATTCGATTTTTTAAGATTATATAATCATATATTTGCAAATAATAATAATAATAATACAAATGCTGAAAGTAACAGCTGATATTACTTTTGAGGGAATGTGCTTTTCCTCTAGTCGCGGTGCATTTAAATTGTACAGATGAGATTTGAACAGCCCATAGTTTCTCATTTTTAATTATTAATTAAATTTTAATAATTTTTTCTTAAATAAAATAGAATACAAAATAATATCTAATAACTATATAAAAAAAAAAAGCAATGATTCATTTTAAAAAATATAAGAAAAAGGGAAGTCTGGTCCGCATTTCAATTGGATACCTCAATGGGACATACACATGGGACACATGTTAAGATGTGCAACAAATTTGGACGCGCCAAAGCGTCAAAGCACCGACTTATTGAAATTTAGTCAGAAAAGTAATCTTTGTTCTCTTTGCTTTCTCAGTCATCTTTGTTAGGTTTTTTTTTAAATCTTTTTTTGGTCATATGGTATCTGTGTTAATTTAATCATGGAAATTTGTTACATTCTATAGTTGTTAGATTATTCATGGAATTTTCTTATCTTTTTTAAAGCATTAACTAGTTAGGCACATTTTTTCATACATTATATAAAATTTGAAAAATGATTCATAACTTGTGAATAATACACTTCACAAAAAATTTGTGTAAGTGTGTTTTCATTATGCATTACATGATATTTGAAGAATATATCGCTTTATTTATGACTTGTTACAAATTTTACATTCACAAAATTAATGAACTAAACATGTTCATTTGCACAAAATTTGAAAAATAAATTGTACTCCCTTCAATCTTTTTACATAAAGATCTTTCAACTAAAATCATGCATATTATTACATGTAATTAAAATTAGTTAGAAGTTTTGATTTTATAAAAAATTAACATACATTCTTAAAATTCTCTTAATAAAAGACATTGACCTTTATCTCACATTAATATTTGGAGAGAGATAGTCAAAACTATCATGGATATTTGTAGAAATTATACATTGATACTTCATGAAATTTTACAAAGACCCTTATATAAAGGATTACAAAAGTCTTCTAAAAAAGTTCTTATATTAAAGATAATAGGAAATACCATTTATAATTTATAAATAGTACAATTTGTTGTAAATTTGATTATATAAACTAGTATAGATTTTGTGCACTGCACTAAGTTAGAAAAGAAAGCATAAATAGTGTGGCTTATCAGAATTTTTATATTATATAGACGTATGAAGGAATTAAAAATTGGGTCCAAAATAAGAAATTAATTATAAATTGAGATCTACTGTACATTTAATTATAAAAGGGATAAAATATTTCCAAATAAAACCAAAAAATGATGAGATTATCAAAATACTCTCAAAGCTTTCCTCCTCCTTCCACACCATCATTGGCACTGGCACCAACCGCTGGTGGGTCATCGGCAGTTGGTCAACACTGATCAATAGTCACTGACCATCGATCAACGACATTCAATGGTCATTAATTGCGAGTCAATGGTCGTCAGTGACAAATGGTTTGCAATTTCTTTTCAAAATTTATAATTTGTTTATTCTAAATTTGTATCTCAATTTTAAATTTTTACTATAAATTGTTCCAATGTGGTTCACAATATATTTTCCAGAATTTGTAACTTAATTACTTAAAATTTGTAACTCAGTTTCAAAATTTTTACTATGCATTGTTCAAATGGTTTACAACTTTTTTTTTTTCAGAATTTATAACTTATTTACTCTGAATTTACAACTCAGTTTCCAAATTTTTACAATAAAAGAATCTAATAGTATATATATTTTTTCTAACATTTGTAACTAACTTATTTACTTATTTTGAATTTATAACTTGATTTTCAAATTTTTACTAAGAATTATTTAAGTGTGTTTTTCAACTTCATTTTAACATTTTACATTTTATTTACTCTGAATTTACAACTACTATAATTTATTCTGAATTTGCAACTATTATATCGAATTCTTTCATAGTTAAACATTAGAAAACATAATTACAAATTCAGAATAAGAAAGTTATAAATTATGAAAAATAATTACAAGCTATTGAAATAATTTAAAGGAAAAATTTTGAAATAGTAAAAATTTTGAAACTTGGTTGCTCCCTTCAGTAATAAAATTTAAACAAAGTACACTCAGATAAAAGTCACACAACTTATTAATAATGTGACTCCCAGTAAATTTTATACGGATGAAATTTTGATTACACAAAATAATTAGTTTTCTTTTGGCTCCGATCAATAGAAGAAGTGGAAAAAAATAGAAGGTTTAATTAAATGGAGGGGTTATTTGGTATGGAAAAAATTGATGTGAAAAGTAAATAAATCATTCTTACTTAGTTATAAAAAAAATAGAAGTTTTCAGGAAATTGGGTTTAATTCAGGAAGTAAAACTTCCAAGTCAATCTCTTTTCCTTCCCAAATGTTTTATAATATTTTTTCACAAACATCCTTTAATTTATTAAAAAAATGAAATAAAAAAGTATTAATGCATTTAACATAAAAACATAATATGTTTATTTAAAAATAATTTCAACTTCCTAAAAAATAAAAAATCAAACAAACAAATCATATGTGAATTTCTTAAGAAGTGAATATCCTAGAAATTATAGTTTCCAAAAACCTACTTTTAAAATGTATACGAAGCTATGTTGAAGCGATACTTAAAAAAAAACTTGTATTCATAATATGATTATTAGTTTTTTTCTTTTTAAAAAATTTTAAAAGGAATTAAGAGCTTATAGAAATCTCATTTCTTTATTTTTTTTTACATAATACTTGTTTGAAACTAAACTTTTTTATTTTTTTGCCAGAATTATTTTTTTTATTTTTGAGACATTAATTATTAAACATATACATAATCATATATATATTTTTGTACCTATATCCCAAAATTTTTAAATTTGTCATTATATCATATTATATCTTACCCGCTATTTATACTTATATTTAAGCATCAGATTCCCAACCGACCCCAAAATTTCGAAGCACGTCTTCTGAATGGGCAATGAGGGTTACCAGTTACGAAGGCAAATAAAAAGGTCAAATGCTTCGTAGATGCTCCCTCCGTTTTTTAATATAAGGGATAATTGAATGAGTTTTTGTGTTTTAAAATATAAGGGACATATGAGGTTTGTCCGGTGTATTTAATGACTTCTTCCTAAAATACCTCTAATTAAAATAATATATTTTTAATATAATTCATTTATATTAATTACACGATGAAAGAGTTATTAACATTAAATGAGAATATTTTTAAAAATTATTTTATATTTTTGATAAATTTATTATTTTTTTTAATCTATATAATCTTATCTCTTGTCCCTTATATTAAGAAATAGAGGCAGCATGTGACAATGTCAACTACAAGGCACCGTTGGCGAAATCTTTTTGCGATGCCTCGTGATTCATGAGCCACCAATCATATCTTTCTTTTTCTTTTTTCTAATTTAATATAAATATTGATGTCGTTAATTATAAATAATTTCAAAATAATTAAAAACTTGTTTACGTTTTATTATACATTTGAATTAAAATATAATGCATAGACTTTTTAGTTTGTGTGTGTTTTAAATTAATTAGGGGTATGGTTGTCAAATTTTACATTTTCTCATTCAAACATAAGATATTTCATCACATCTATTGATAGATGATTTAAATTCTACTCCTTCCAGTCTTATATATAAGATCTTTTATCCCAATTTTAAATATAAGACCCTTTATAATATACGAGATAGTATTTATTATATATTTTCAGAAAAATATTCCTATTTAAGCATTCAAAGAGAAAGAGAGAGAGATTAAATAAATATAGTTTTGAAAAAATATTAAAATTTTTAGAGAAATTGAGATAGTTAATTAGTTTTAATTTCAATTCTTAATCCATGTGATTCAATTAAAATTATCTTATATTAAGGATTAGAGTAAATATTAAAGATACTTCTCAGCACCTATAAAGGCTTTTTTGGACTTGGGGTCTCTATAAGAATCCTACCACATGATGTTACTGTGGTAGGCTTTTTGTTTTTGTTTTTTTTAAATTTTTTTAAATTAAAATTTGTAAATGAAAAATATATTTTTTAGGAATTATTTAAATATATATTTGTGCAGCTTTAAATTTATTAATATCTTTTGTCTTGGTTGTTGAAAAATTGCATGGCTGCATATATTTTTTAATAAATAAAAATTTAAAATTGTACAAAGATAAGATTGCATAATCCCGACAAAGTATATTTTTCATCTACAAATTTTAATTTACAAAATTAAAAAAATAAAAAATGGGTCCGGCTTTTATTAGTATAAGAAATGCAAAATTGAATCTCAACCTCATTTTCTCTCTCCATTCCTTTTTTATGCTGGATTTGCTAATTGAAGCAAAACTCCCAAGGGCATCTGGTAATCAAGGCAAAATGGGGAAAAAAGATTAAAAAAAAAATGATAGAATGGGACCGTGATAGTGATGAATTGGAGAAGAAATAGACGAAATTAGTAAATAGTGGGTAAAAGCTACATGGATAAAATAAAAGAAAGGTGAAAATGGGGGAGGGCGAGCTCTTCCTCTATTATGTCGAAGTTATCCCTTCAGATTCAAATTGGAAGTCATATAGGTGAGGTTTGAGTAAAATTTATAAAAGATCTCATATTTCCACGTCATCCCATGTCAAATGCCCACATGGTCTCATCATGAGTGATGTGGCAATTTTTTTGTTAATAATTTAACAGATTTATTAACAAAAGAATATTACTTGCATAATGGAGTTTGTTATCAAGTTTTAAAAGCAAATGACATTTTGTCGGATTAGTTTTAATTATTAGTTGGAAGATATTTTTAGTACTAAAAGATAAATAGTATTTTGTGTACATATTCAAAGATTAGGGATTTTTTTATTATAAAATTGAGGAAATGTAAGAAAACAAGATATATAAGAGTAAGAGCGAAGCGTACAGATAAGAGATATGGAGAGAATTTTCTATTCACTTTGATGAGAATGCATGTACAATGTTATGAGTTCAACCTCTATTTATAGGCATTCTATATCAAATCATAACTTAAAGGTACAATGTATCAAAAAGGAAAATTCATGTACACTAAATGGAAGCTCTTCATCTTGATGCATAATTGATGATAAGTCTTCAATTTAATGTTTTAGATTCCTAAGTACATGAAGGAAGTGTATCACCAATCCTTTTTGAAGATTCGTTCATGAAGGCCATAATTATAGCTATCAATTCAAAGAGTTTGAGGTTCTTGGACATTCCTAATTATAATAATATTTACAACACTCCCCCTTGGATATCCATGAATAAATATTATGCTTTGTTAAAACCTTACTAGGAAAAACCCAATGGGATAAAAACCTAGTGAAAGAAAAAGAGTACACTATAAACTTGACTAGAGCTGCCTTATTAAAAACCTTTTTAGGAAAACTCAGTGAGATAAAACCATGGAAAGGAAAAGAGTACAGCGTATTCCATTACTCCCCCTAATGACAAGATCATTTTATATCTTTGAATCGATGCATCCCAATACCATATACTAGCTTCTCAAATGTTGTGGTAGGTAGCGTCTTGGTGAACAAATCCGCAAGATTATCGCAAGAACGAATTTTCTAACATCTATATCACCATTCTTCACAAGATCGTAGGTGAAAAACATTTTTAGATAAATATGTTTTGTTTTATCTCCTTTGATGTATCCTCCATTTATTTGAGCAATGCATGTTGTATTGTCTTCATATAATATTGTTGAATTCTTTTACTCTACAAATCCGCACATCTATTGGATATGTTGGGTTATTGATCTCAACCAAACACATTCTCAACTTGCCTTGTGCAATGCAATTATTTCTACATGATTGGTGGAGGTAGCAACTAAGGATTGTTTTATTGAACTCCAAGATATAGCTATTCCTTCACAAGTAAATAAATATCCAGTTTGAAATCAAGCTTTGTGTGGATCAGATAAATAACTTGCATTTGTATAATCGATCAATTGGCACCCAAATTCATTAGTATAAAATAGTCCCATATCAATTGTCCCTCAAGATTTTGAATATATGCTTAACTCCATTCCAATGTCTTTTAGTTGGGGAGGAGCTAAATCTTGCTAATAGATTTACAGAAAATGCAATATAAGGTCAAGTTGTATTAGCTAGATATATTAGTGCACCTATAGCACTAAGATATGACTTTAGAACCAAGAAATTCTTCATCATCTTCTCGAAGGCGAAAAAGGTCTTTCTTCACATCAAGTGATCTTACAACCATTGGGGTAGTTAATGGATGTGCCTTATCCATATAGTTACGCTTTAAAACCTTGTCAATATAAGTTGATTGATGAAGAAATATCCTATTTGTTAGATGTTCTATTTGTAACTCAAGACAAAATTTTGTCCTTCCTAGATCTTTCATTTCAAATTCTTTTTTTAAACAATCAATTGTCTTTTGAAGCTCTTTAGGAGTGCTAATAATATTTAAATCATCAACATAAACAATTATGGCAAACTCTGATCCATTTCTTTTATAAATACACAAGGATAGATTGGATCATTTTGATAATCTTCCTTTAACAAATATTGATTGAGACGATTATACCACATTCGTCTAGATTATTTTAATCCATAAAAGGATTTATGCAATCGTATTGCATAATTTTCTCAAGAATCCTTATATGCTTCTGGCATTGTAAACCCTTCAGGCACTTTCATATAAACTTCATTGTCTAATGAGCCATATAGATAGGCTATAATAACATCTATCGGATGCATGTCAAGTTTATGATGTATTACCAGACTGATTAGATATCTAAAAGTGATTGCATGCACCACAGGAGAATATGTCTCTTTATAATCAATGCCAGGTCTCTGCGAAAAACCTTGTACTACAAGTTGTGCTTTATATCTAACGACTTCATTTTTCTAATTTCTTTTTCGCACAAATACCCGTTTATACCGTACAGGCTTTACTTCTGTAGGTATTCGAACCACAAATCCAAAAACATCATGTTTTGAAAGTGAATTCAATTATGCTTGAATTGCTTCTTTCCATTTTGACCAATCTTGTCTATATCGACATTCTTCTAATGATGTAGGTTCAAGATTCTCATTTATTATTTCAATAGCTACATTATATGAAAATATGTTGTCGATAACAATATTTTTTCGGTTCCATCTTTTTCCTGTCATGACATAACTCATCGAGATCTCTTCATTATATTCAGGTACCTGGACCTCTTCTGGGTCATTTGATTTGTTATGTCATGGGTCTCCGTAAAGGTATCAACCTCCTCAATACCATTCTTATCAACTTCACTATCTTGATTATTTGCTGCTTTTCTTTTTCTAGGATTTTTATCATTGAAACTGATAGGTCTACCACACTTTAATTGTGGCGTAGATTCATTTGCACTAGCCATTTGTCCTATTGGAATAACAATCCTAATTGGAGCATTCTCAGCTGGAATATGAGATTCAGTAATTCTCTCTATATCATTAAATGCATCTGGCAGTTGGTTTGCAATATTTTGCAAGTGCATTATTTTCTGAACTTCCAGTTCACATTGTTTTATACGAGGATCTAAATGAATTAATGATAATTCATTCCATGTAATTTCCTTATCTTTGTCTAGCTGCTTATTTTCTCCCCTTAATGTTGAGAAAATTGTTTCATCAAAATGACAATCAACAAACCTTGCTATAAATAAATCTCCAGTTAATCGTTCAAGATACTTGATTATGGAAGGAGATTCAAAACCAATATAAATTCCCAACCTTCTTTGAGGACCCATCTTTGTGCGATATAGTGGAGCAATCGAAACATATACTACGCATCCGAAAATTCTAAGATGGGAAATGTTTGACACTTGACCAAAAGCTAATTGTAATGGGGAGACTTTATGATAGTTTGTTGGCCTGATGCGTATAAGTGCTGTTGCATGTAAAATTGCATATCCCCATGCTGTAATGGGTAATTTGGTTCTCATAAGCATTGGTCTAGCAATTAACTGGAGGTGTTTTATAAAAGATTTTGCTAAACCATTTTGGTTATGAACATGAGCGACATATTTTTCTATTTTTATTCCAATTGACATGCAATAATCATTAAATGCTTGAGATGAAAACTCACTAGTATTATCTAAATGAATTGACTTTATTGCATAATTTGGAAATGGTGTCCTTAATCGAATTATCTGAGTAAGTAATCTAGCAAATGCTAAATTACGTGTTGATAATAAGCACACATGCGATCATCTTGTAGATGCATTTACCAAAACCATAAAATATCGAAATGGTCCACATGGTGGATGGATATGGCCACAAATATCACTATGGATACGTTCTAAAAATGCAGGTGATTCAATTCCAACTTTGGCCATTGATGGCCTTATAATCAATTTCCCTTGAAAACAAGTAACACATGAATAATCGATAAATTGAAAAATCCTTTGATTCTTTAATGGATGCCCATGTAAATTTTCAATTATTCTTCGCATCATAGATGATCCGGGATGACCCAACCAATCATGCCAAACTATGAAATATTTTTATTAGTATACTTTTTGTTTACTACAACATTTGTCTCAATTGTATTTGTATTTGTATAGTACAAATCAAAAGATAAAGTAGATAATTTTTCTAAGATGCATTTTTTTCCCAAAATGATATATGTAATATATAGAAATTCCATATTTCCTTCATTAACAGTCTCAATATGAAAACCATTGCGTTGGATATCTTTAAAGCTTAACAAATTTCTTTGTGATTTAGTGGAAAACAATGCGTTGTCAATAACAAGCTTTGTTCCTTTGGGTAAGCATATAATAGCTCTTCCCAATCCTTCAATTAGTTTTACATTACCGGCTATAGTATTTACATTTGCCTCATTCATTTTGAGATGAGAAAAATACTTATTATTTTTAAGTATTGTATGAGTTGTAGCACCATCAACCAGACATATGTTTTCATTATTGTGCCCAATGAAAGGATGAGAAATATCCATATTCTTCATTAAAGAAAACAAAATACACATAAGAAGTAGATAAAAGAAAACAAAACATATTATGAGCAATATTGCTCTTATTACAAGAAAAGAAAACATGGAAAACAAATCATAAGTATAAATACAAATGTTCGTAATAATTTTAATTATGATTCTCAAAGAAGTCTGCTACATCAAAATGCACCATCTCATCAAGACCATTAATATCTTCTAATCCGTCAAGGCAATTGAGATAATCATCTTTTAATGCATAATTTGCCTCAACATCATCATTTTGGTAAACCAAATTTGTTTTTGCATTATTCTGATCTCTTTTCTTCATAGAGGCTTGATAAAGCTTCACCAAATGAGAAGGTGTACGACAAGCACGTGCCCAATGACCACTCATGCCACATCTGTGACATAAATTCTCAGTTGCTTTTACAACATTGTTGTGACCATCCTTATTACTCTTCAGTTTGTCATTATTTTTCTTCTTTTGGTGGTCACAATTATTGTTACCACTACCACGAAAACAGTAATAATTGTGTCCTTTTCCATGACCTCAGCCACTTTCACGGCCTCAACCATGAAAATTATTACATGTTGCCATATTCACCAGTGGAATTGGAGCAAATCCAGTAGGACGAATTTCATGATTTTTCATCAATAGCTCGTTATTTTGTTCACGCAAAAGAAGGCATGAAATTAATTCAGAATATTTCTTGAAATCCTTCTCACGATATTGTTGTTGTAACAACACATTAGAAGCATGAAAAGTTGAAAAAGTTTTTTCAAGCAAGTCCTTATCAATAATTTTTTCACCTCATAATTTCAACTAAGAACTTATTTTAAAAACTGCTAAGTTATATTCACTCACGGTTTTAAAATCTTGAAACCGTAGATGCATCTAATCATAATGAGCTTTAGGTAATATTGCTGTTTTTTATGGTCCTACTTTTTTCTTAGATTATTCCAAAATTCAAGTGGATTCTTCACAGTAAGATATTTCGCTTTCAAACCTTTGTGAAGATGATGACAAAGGAATATCATTGTCTTTGCCTTATCTTGATTAGATGTAGCATTTCCCAATAAAATTGCATTTCCAAGACCCTTGGCATTCAAATGAATTTTAACATCTAATACCCATGATAGATAATTCTTGCCAAATATATCAAGGACCTCAAACTCAAGTTTGGTAAGATTTGACATTTTTCAAACTAAAAGAATAGTAATACAAATTAGAATCAATTTCAAGTAGTTTAATTAATAAATATGAATATAAAATCTTGATGTCATCTTCTAAAAAATTAAGTATGTTACATATGAACAAATTATCAAAATTAAAATAGAATCATTATCGATGTAAAAGGAAAATCAAAAGCATTTATCATATAAATCAATAATTTTAAAAAAGGGATCTTTCAACATAAAGAATCAAATTAAATTCTAATGAAAATAAAATATTAGATGGAAGAAATTACCTCAAATAAGTTGAGCAAACTCGTGCTGATAATGTATTATAAATTTGAGGAAATGTAAGAAAACAAGAGATATAAGAGCAAGAGCGAAGCGTAGAGATAAGAAAGATGAGGAGAATTTTCTATTCACTTTGATGAGAATGTATGTATAATGCCATGAGTTCAACCTCTATTTATAGGCATTCTATATCAAATAATAACTTAAAGGTACAATGTATCAAAAAGGAAAATTCATGTACACTAAATGGAAGCTCTTCATCTTCATGCATCATTGATGATAAGTCTTCAATTTAATGTCTTGGATTCCTAAGTACATGAAAGAAGTGTATCACCAATCCTTTCTAAAGATTCATTCATGAAGGGCATAATTACATTTATCAATTCAAAGAGTTTGAGGTTCATGAACATTCATAATTATAATAATATTTACAACAATTTTCATGTACTTTAGCCTATATTGATTATAGAAACAGGAGGAGGGCAGTTGAATTTGGACCTACATCCAATACTCATGTGAAGGATGAGTACTACTTATTGTTTAGATGAGAATTGTAAATATGAATTTTTTTTTATTTTTTGAGTTTTAAAGTCAAATTTTCATTTTGTTTAGGGGGAATTATAATTAGAGACTAGTACACTAAATTAATTATAAAGAAAGATTTTAATTGATAAAAATGTTAAAATCTAGAATATTAAATAGTAAAACTTAAAGAATGAGTAGTAACAAGTCCTATTTTGTAATAAATTTATTGTTTTAGTCCATAATTATAATTCCCTCTTTTGTGTTTAAATGAAAATTAGAAATTATCTGTGTTATTATTTTAAATTTTGGACATATTAAAATAAAAAATTTTAACAGATCATATTTGTCAAAAGCAATCATATTCAAAGATAGGCATACAATTCAAAGTCGATGCCATTCCAAAGGCAATCAGAAGAGATCATCCTGTCAAAAGCAGTCATATTCATTTTGTATATTAAACTTTAGTTCCACCCCCCCCCCCAAAACACCCAAAAAAAGGATTAATATTGAAAGGACTTTGTGTTTAAATAAAATTTTAAAGGGGTAACAGGAAAACAAAAAGGTGAGGACCTGTTTGGTTGGATTCTAAGTACCCAAAGAATGGAAATCCAAATTTTATTCCCATAGTATATATACCGTTTGGTTTAAAAATTTAAGGGCCCATTTGATTTGCAGAATTATTGTGAATGGAATGGCCAGGAATGGAATGAAATGAAATCTTGTAAGTCAAAAATTTTATTTGGTTCACCATGAGAAAGATATATGTAACAACTTGAATTTGTTTGGTTGGATATAAGAAAATGATGGAATGAGATGTGAATAATGTGCAAAAAATCAAAATTGCACATAAGTAAAAATTTAGCCCAATATCAATTGTTCCAATGCTATGTTTGTAATGTGACTTTTTTTTCTTTTTTTTCTTTTTAGTTACAAACGGGTGACATCTTTTTTTTTATTCAGATAATAACCTCATATTTTAAACTTTTACATATTTTTATTTTTATTAAATAAAAAATATCTAAGTATAAATTGCAATATAAAAAGTAGAAGGGAAATTTACGTATATTTCAATTCTTATTATTTTTTATTTTAAATTTTTTAAATAAATATTTTTAGAGAAAAAAAGCATATAGGAAAAATTACACTAAA
Source organism: Adenanthera pavonina (assembly GCA_026686845.1). Classification (NCBI taxonomy): domain Eukaryota; kingdom Viridiplantae; phylum Streptophyta; class Magnoliopsida; order Fabales; family Fabaceae; genus Adenanthera; species Adenanthera pavonina. The sequence goes on along the minus strand of JAIVEN010000001.1, from coordinate 40,038,400 downwards.
TAACTTGTAGAAATTAATGAAGAATTTTTAAGAGAAAATTGGGTACATGTGAAAGGTATTTTAAGAATGATATTTCATAATTAAGGTTATTTCTGTCATTTGGTCTCCATTCCCAATGGTAGGAATAAGTAAAGTAAGGGTTCAAAGTAGGAAAGTTAACTCCCAAATCTCTGGCCATTTTCATTCCCATGGGAGTTCAGATTCCCTCCCTATGTCCAACCAAACAGTCTAAGTGTGGGAATAGAATTTGAATTTTCACTTCATGGATACCTAGAAAATAAACCAAACGAGTCCTAAGTTTGAATTCCCTTTTTTTTAGGAATGAGGGTTGCCACAAAAGTGAGAATGATCTCTCCTCTCATTTTGCTGACCCATCACCATTCCTACTATCTAGACCTATGTTTCTTTCTTTCTTTCTTTCTTCTTCTTCTTCTCCTTCCTTTTGTTTTTCTTGGCCTTTTATTGGATCTATTGAGGAGAGGGGCCAAGGAGGGGGAAGGAGGAAAAAGTGAATTCCTTTTAGGGATATTTCAGTCTTTTCACTTTTATTTTTTATTCAATTAAATATAAAATTTAAATTTGACTCCTATATTCTTAATATCTTATAAAACATATTTATATTGATCATAATTCCATTCCTACCACCATTACCATGGTTAAATATGCTTTTACATGCAATATACATTATTTAAAATGATTAGCACTATCCATAACTTAAATAATGTAACTTACTATAGATTTTATTATATAGTTTGATAAAACTATAATTTGTATTAATTAAATTATAATAAGTATATAATTTTTTGGACCAAATATAAATATTTAATTTAACTTGTGAGACTTTAAAAGACAATAATCTTTATGATTCTATGGTATATTTAAAATTAGAATGGGTCATTGCCATTTGTATGGAATTTAAGATGAATCCCACTGTTTACCCTTTGGAAATAGTGAAACTTTCTATATTTTTATATTTTATTTTGATATTGATGTATCCAATATTTTTGTAATGCTACACCAAATGTTAGAAAGAGCTGTTTGACAACGTCAAAAGACTTCATTAATTATTTAAGAAAGTGGCACATCAATCAAATATATATTAAATATTTGATCAGATGAATTTATAACTACGGTGGATGGAAAATGGCTTTCTTAATGTTCACATAATATAAAATATTAATTTTTTATTTGAGAAAACTTGTATAATTACAATAAAATTTAAAGGAAAATTATGTAATTCAGTTCAATTGTTAAAACAGCATCAAATGTCTAGGTAAGAGATCTATAAAATAAAGAAGAAAACGTGAATGGTCAAAGGTGACGTTTGATTGTGATATTCACACCTATTTACAGTTGTATTTAATTAACCTAATTATTGAATCATGTAACAACAGAATGACGTTTGTATTTCTGAAAGATATTTTTAGTAAATTATTGGATCCCAACTAATCTAAGGCTGATTAGGTCAAACCATATTTATGTAAAAATTTTACTTATAAAGAGAAATGTCGAACTATTTGAGCAAATTCTCGTTGGTTGGTTGATAGATCCATGTTAACGCCCCTGAAGATTTATATTTTGGCAGTGCATTATTAGGTATAATCTAGGGCAAATATAAGGAATCCATGAGTTGTATCATGTATGATATGGCCTATTAAAAATAATTATTTTTTAAAAGAGCTAGAATATTTATTTTTATAAATGTGCACCACGCCCCAATAATAATCTTTTTAATGTTATATTAATGATATAATAATTGAATATTTAAAATATTGTCTCGTTTGTCTGATTGTTCATAGTACTACCTTTGTTTCTTTTTAAGTATCAATTTAAGGTTTTATAATATAGACTAAAAGTATTATTAATATATTAGAATTTTTTTTAAATTTACAAATATGTCTTTGTAGAAATAAATAGATAAAAATGAATAATTAATATTATATTTCATTTTAAAGATGATATATAAGGGCATAACTGGAAATATAGTTAACATGGCTGTCGAACCAGTCAAAATTAAATTTAAAAATTGATTTGCAATATATCGTGAATTAGGTCATCTCTTAAGGAATCAATTGAGTTACTTAATTAAATTAAGAATAAATCAAAATTAAATTAACTAAAACAAGCACTAAAAAATTGGGAATTCAGAAATTAAACTCAATTAATTAATTAAATTAAAATTAATTAATGAAGTAATTGAAGTAATGATAAGACTAAATGAGTATAATCAATCACACATCAATTCCCTGATGCAAAATCTTTCTCACTATCTCTTTTAGTTTATTGATTTGGTTCAGTTTAACATCTTGGCATTCTGATAAAAAATTCTCTAAACAATTATCTAGAAATTAAGCCACTACCAATATTGTAATTAATTGAAATCTCAATTAATATATAGCATAGCACTAACCTTAATATAAAGCATACAAAAAAACAAAGATTAAATAATCATTTAAATAGAGTTAGAACATCCCATTATTACTGAAATTAATTAATTACAATAATTAAACTCCTCAGATTAAATTTTAAATTCAAATTTATATAACTTGATTAACTTTAATCACTAGTAAATAAAGTAGTATGAAAAAAAAAGGAAGAAAATATGTGTGAACTAAAATAAATCAAACCAGAAAATTATATTAAACTCAAACTTCAATCATAGCATTAGACTCATAATTTATGACTAAATACATAAAAAAAATTAGTGACTCATAACTTTAAAATGATGGACCTGAAAATAATAGATACAATCAATGAAAACAACAAGAAAATACAACAGAAAGAAGTTCCAAAATCAGATTTTTATTGCTATATCGCCACCTTTTTCTTCTTTCCATTGCGTGTTCCGTCTCCCCTGTCTACGCGGCATCCTTTCTTTTATTCCCTTTTCTTGTTGGGGCTGATAACACTGAACCCTTCCTTTTTTTCTTTTATTCAAAGGTTAAAATTATCCTTAAATATCCTAAATTAAAACTATTTATAAAGACTCAAAATTAAATATTTATAAATTTTTTCTTAAAGTAAAAATTAAAATTAAAATTAAAATTAAAATTAAATTTAAAATTAAAATTAATAAATTTTAAAAGATATCTCCATTTATGTCCAACTCTAATTGCAATTTATTTTTAAAAAGAATTTCCACATAATTTACACAAAAAAATAATAATCAATATTTACAACGTATAAAAAGAATTAAATGAAAATTTCAAACATAAAATTAAAAAATTAATCAAATAAATCTCATTAATCCAAAATTGACTAATAAAATACTCCCTCTGATCCTTAATATAAGATTATTTTAACCAAATCATGTAGATTAAGAATGAAAGTTAAAACTAATTAACTATCTTGATTTCTCCAAAAGTTTTAATATTTTTTCAAAACTACTCTTATTTAATCTCTTTCTCTTTCTCTTTGGATAAATTAAATAGGGGTATTTTTTAGAAATGTATAATAAATACTACTTTGTATATTGTAAATGGTCTTATATTCAGGATTAGGGCAAAATGCCCCATATTTAGGACCAGAGGGAGTAAAATATAATTCAAATACTCTTAATTAGTCAAAATTTATTAATAAAAAGACTAAGTAATGTGGATAAAAATATATAAAAATACGATTTATCAATTCCCCCACACTTAGCTTTTTTTGCACTCTTAGGCAAAAACTCAACTCAAAGCAAAAGTATGAGTAAAGATGTAAACTCGAGACACTCAAGATGAAGACAAAGACAAAATAAGGACATGTGAGTTGCAACGTTGAAAACAACTTAAACTCTATAGATTCCAACAATAAAAAATAATCTTTTCTGAATTCCAGAAATATAAGTAGCATGACAATTTCACTTGATATAGACAAATCAAAAACAAGTAGACCCTCACAGGATCAATGTATACTCTCAACTCATAAAAATGTATAAGGTTAGTGTTTCATTCAATTTTAACCTATCAAAACCTCACTATCCTTATTTATCTTCTCAATCTCCACTAACTATGCTACATGCAATGCATAAATTAAGAGGACTTTACTCAAGGCTGTAATAGGGATTAGGTAAAGGTATGATAGGAAAATATGGAAAAAATAAATTAGAGTGAAAACCATAAGAATATGAGAAGCATTAAGTAAATAATAATGTGGAATGAAAGAATAAAATAACTTAGTTAGGATTTTTTTTAATTCCTCTTTTTTATTATTTTCAATATTTTTTTCTTTTTCTACTTCTCACTTCTTCTTTTTTTCTTTTTATTTTCTTTTTTTCATTTATTTTTTTCACTATTTTTTCCATAACCCAAACAATCCACTATGTACACATTCGTTTATCCTAACAAATATAATATCATGCTCTTCAATTCCTAAGGTAAGGTGGGAAAGGAAAGAAATTTTTTTTTTAATTTGAGTGAAATTTGAAAGAAAAGATCTAGGCTCAAAGGGGTGAAATAATGGATAAAATATATGGGTTGATTATTTAGCTAAGTGGGTAATAAAGAAACAAATGCCTAAATCATCTTCATGCATACATGTGCAATTGTATCTTAATCAAGAATCAAGACAAGTTCTAGAGTGACAATTAAGATATGTGAATACACACAAGAAAGAATGATAATAAGGTCCAAAATCCTCTCCAGGCTAATGAACTATTTAAATCAACTTATCTCAACCTAACTCATTGCCAATTTACTTGAATTTAAGGAAAACGAGACCAATTACCAATCATGCCAAAATCCTTCAAACCCAAATTGCATGTAACTCACAATTTTCATACCACAAAAAAAAAAGAACCGACAAGAAAAATGCAAAGAAACAACTAGACAAAAGCAAAAAGAAAACATCAAAATCAAGAAAACTTATTTTTTCCTCCCTCACACTTAAATTTCACATTGTCCTCAATGTGAACCAGACAGCCAATAAGTATAAGACATGAAAAATATAAGAGTAAGAGAAAAGAAAACAACCTGATATAATTCAAGTAATATTACTGAGATAGAGCTCTTCCATAGTGTGCTCTAGGAATCCCTTATAAAAATGCTTCAGTCCATTGACCATGAATCGCTTGCTTGTAGAACTGTCCATGATCTCAACGGCACTAAAAGAAAACATATGAGTGACTACATAAGGACCAGTCCATCGAGAACGAAACTTTCCAGGCATAAAGTTAAGGCGAGAATTGTAAAGCAACACTTTCTCTCCAACATGGCACTCTTTCCTTGTAATCAACTTATCATGCACAGACTTAGTTTTCTCTTTGTAGATCCTTGAGTTTTCATAAGCCTCCAAGTGAATCTCTTCAAGCTCTTGTAGTTGAAGTTTCTTTTGAGATCTTGCTTCATCCAAGTCCATGTTGCATCTCTTCACAGCCCATTATGCCTTGTGTTCAATCTCATTAGGCAAGTGGCACGCTTTCCTAAATACTAGTCTATAAGGTGACATGCTTTTTGGAGTCTTATATGCAGTACGGTACGCCTATAGTGCATCATCTAATCTCTTGCTCCAGTTTTTCTTATAAGGCTGCACTATTTTCTCTAAAATTTGCTTGATCTCCCTATTTGAAACTTCAGCTTGTCCATTGGTCTGAGAATGGTAAGGAATCACCACTTTATGTATTACACCATATTTGTGTAGTAAGGCTTGCATCTTTCTATTATAGAAATGGGTGCCTTGATCACTGATGATGGCCTTAGGAATGCCAAACCTGTAAAAGATACGTGATCTAACAAAATCCATAACAACAACAAAGTCATCAGTCCTGTTGGCTTTAGCTTCCATCCACTTAGAAATATAATCAACAGCTAGAATAATGTACATAAAACCAAATGAAACAGGAAATGGTCCCATGAAATCAATACCTTAGACATAAAAAATCTCACAAAACAATAATGGTTGCTGAGACATCTTATTCCTATGAGAAATGTTTCCTGTATGCTGACAATGCACACAAGACTTACAAAATCCATATGCATCCCTAAATAGAGTAGGCCAATACAAACCAAAGTCTAAGACCTTCCTAGCAGTATGCTGTGAACCAAAGTGACCACCACATGCTAGAGTTTGACAAAAATGTAAAACGGAGGTAAACTCATGGTCAGGTACAATCTCCTAAGAACTTGGTCACTACACATACGGCACAAGTATGGATCATCCCAAATATAGTACTTAGTTTCACTCCTAGGTTTATCTAATTGATGGTTCCTTAAGTAAACAGGTAACTCAGAAACAACTAAGTAGTTGACTAAATCAGCATACAAAGTAACATAACCAATAACAGCACACAATCCATCATTAAAGAAACTATCTAAAGCAAAGGAAGATGTTACCAATGGAGCCTTAATGCAGCTCAAGTGATCAACAACTAAGTTCTCAGCTCCACTCTTGTCCTTGATCTCCACATCAAACTCCTGTAAGAGGATCACCTAATGGATTAGTCGTGGCTTGGAAGCAGGCTTCTTAAAAAGGTATTTGATGGTCGCATGATTAGTGAACATGATCACTTTAGTGTGCAAGAGGTAGGACTGAAATTTTTCCAAGCCAAAAACAATTGCAAACAGCTCCTTCACAGTGGTGGTGTAATAGGCTTGTGTAAGGTCCAAGGTCTTGGACGCATAGGAAATGACATGTTGCTTCTTATCCATTCTTTGTGCCAACATAGCTCCCAAAGCATAATCAGATGCATCACACAACAACTCAAATGGCAAACTATAATTAGGCAGCTAAACAATAAGTGAGGAGGTAAGTCTCCTCTTCAGCTCATCCCAGGCCATCCTGCAAGCATCATCAAAACAGAAAGCATTATCTTTTTGCAATAAATTGGACAAAGACAATGCAATCTTACTAAAGCCCCTAATGAACCTACGGTAGAAACCTGCATGCCCTAAGAATGACCTCACCTCTCTAACACATGTCGGATAAGGTAAAGAAGTAATCACATCATCTTAGCCTTATCTACTTCTATACCATGCTCAGAAATCACATGTCCTAGAACTATGCATCTCTTTACCATGAAATGACATTTCTCAAAGTTCAACACAAGATTCTTTTCAATACATCTCTCTAAAACTCTATCTAGACTCGTCAAACAAACATCAAATGAAGTACCATAAACAGTGAAATCATCCATAAAGACCTCCATACATTTTTCAAGAAAATAAAAAAAGATGCTCACCATACATCTCTAGAATGTGCTAGGTGCATTGCAAAGTCCAAATAACATCCTCTTGTAGGCAAAGGTACCAAAATGATGATGTGAAGGTTGTCTTCTCTTGGTCCTTATGTGCAATGTGATCTGGAAGTATCCTAAAAAACCATCAAGAAAGCAATAGTGATATTTTCTTGCAAATCTTTCAAACATTTGATCAACAAAAGGCAAAAGGAAGTGATCTTTCCTAGTTGCTTGATTGAGCTTTTTGTAGTCAATGCAAACCCTCTAACTATTCTGTACTCGGGTGGGTATAAGCTCTCCCTTATTATTCTTCACCACTGTGATCTCGATCGTTCTAGGTACAACTTGCACTGGGCTTACCTACTAGCTATCAGAAATAGGGTAAATGATACATGCAGATAAAAGTTTGGTGACCTCCTTCTTTACCACATTAAGTATCATGGGGTTGAATCTTCTTTGTGGTTGTCTTACTGGCTTAACTCTTTCCTTTAAGAGGGTCCGATGCATACAAGTCTCAAGACTAATGCCAGGTATGTTTGCTAGTGTCCATCCAGTAGCTTTCTTATTTTTCCTTAGCACCTCTAGCAATCTCTCCTCTTGCTCAGACTGTAGGTCACTCGCTAGAATCATGGGTATTTTCTCTCCATCTTCTAGATAAGCGTATTTGAGATTCTCTGGTCAAAGCTTCAACTCTAGTATGAGAGGTTGTTGGATAGAAGGGACTAAAGGTTGAAGGTTAACTTCTTCCAAACTATGTATTTGCACAGACAAATCACAAGCAGCAGTATCTTGTCCACAAGGAACATAATCAACATGAATAACATTATCATCACAACCAGATACAACAACATCATTAATCACAAATATGCTAGCAACATCAACTAAATGCTTAGAATCAGTAGAACCAGAAACTCTATCAAAGCTAGCAGAACTAACAAAAAAATCAATAGAAACAAAAACATCATGCTCAACACATGCTAAGGATTCCCTAGACTTATGCATATCATCACTCAAGAACGCATTAATTGCCTTACAACCAGTACAAGTAAAAGAACCATCACAAGAACAACTAAGGCAATCATCCAGCTCAACAACATCACAGGAATTATGAATCATGCTATCTCTAAGCTCAATAGATGCATCATCAATAATCATATCAATCAAATTAAGAGCTAAAGCAGAATGATCATCATATGGGCATTTCATTGCATCAAACAAGTCAAAACGAATCACATTGCTAGCAAATTCCATTGATAATATACCAGAATGAACATCAGTGATGACTTTAGCAATTTTTAGGAATGGCCTACCTAAGATCAATTGAGCATGACCCTTTGACCTAAATCTATCATCTACCATGTTCAAGACATAAAAATCAATAGGAAATATTCAGTCTTTTACCTTTACTAGCACATCTTCTAACACTCCATCTGGATATGCTTCTCTTCTATCTATTAGTTGTACCACCAATTGTGTAGGCTTAAGCTCCACTCCTTGCAAAGAAGAGTAAACAGACTTAGGCATAACATTGATTGCGACTCCAATGACGTTCAAGGAATTAGTGAATTCCAAGTTGCTAATAGTGCGTGGTATGGTGAAACTACCTAGATCCTTGCACTTTTGTGGTAGAGGTTGCTAAAACAATGCTGACACACTTTTTCTAAGGTCTGCTCTTTCTTTCCCTCTGTGCCGCCTCTTATTAGTACACAACTCTTTAAGGAACTTGGTATACTTAGGGAACTATTTGACCAAGTCAATCAGGGGAACATTGATCTTCACTTTTTTGAAGATGTCCAAGATTTCTTTCTCTACTTCTTGCTCCTTTAGCTTCTTGCTCTGAGTCACCCTATTAGGGAATGGTAGAATCCATTTCTTTTCCTCCTCTTCATTCTCCTTAAACTCACTAAGTGCGGCTTGTGTCTTTTCTAAACCTTCTTATCCTTATCAAATGATGTAGAAGAATGTAGATCTTCAATAGGGACTTCCTTAGTAACTATAGAAGATGTTGAAGCTTTTGGAGTAGATATATCCTCAAAATGAACTAACTCCTCACTCCTCAATGATATAGCATTGATGTTATTGCTATTAGGGTTCACCACTATTTAGGAAGGTAATTTTCCTGACCCTTGGCTTTTTACTTCATTAAGAGAAGAAACAAGCTGACCCAACTAAGTATGAACATTTTGCATCTCTTGTCAGTGTTGAGTTTGCATGTTTTGCATCTCTTGCTTAAACTGCTACATCATTTGTTTCATCATGTTCTTAATGCTATCTTCTTTCTTGGGTTCTTCTTGAATAGGGACTGATTGTCTCATAGGTTAAGGAGCTTGTAGGGTACTGGGCCCTGCAACATTAAACCTTTATTGGTTACCCCCTCTATATCTCAAATTGGGGTGATCTCTCCACCCAGGATTGTATGTGTCGGAGTATGGGTCATATTTCTATCCTCATTGCATAGGCTTGGCTAGATAAATAGCATTGCAATACTTAGTTTTATCATGAAGAAGAGGACATTGTGTTGTGGCATGAGTTGCAAGATGGCAAATGTCACAAAGAGGTCCCATTAATGCAGTAGAGGTGGGAGACTGCTAAGGAAAGTGACTTGGGGTAGAAAAACCAGGAGGTTGAGAAGTGTAAGCTTGAGAAAGATGTGACTGAAAAGGATTAGACAATGATTGTTTTTGACTCAAGGCAAGTTGCTGAATCATGGATGCTATTTCATCAAACCTTTGATCAATTTTTTGGTCATAAGATGGCACATGAACTTCACTGACACCTCGAATCGATTGAGATGCTCTAATACCAAACTATTAAGCATTCTATGTCATTTTAGCAATAAGATCTCGTGCAGCCATTGGAGTAAGATTAGCTATAGCACCACCTAATGCAACATCCATCATGTATTTGTCCATAGGAAGCAGTCCCTCATAGAAATACTAGATTAACAACTGGTCACTAATCTGGTGGCAGGGACAACTTACACGAAGTTTCTCAAATCTCTCATAGTATTCATGTAAAGTCTTACCAGTCATATGCCTAATACCATATATGTCTTTCCTAATAGTTGCAGTTCTGGAAGCAAGAAAGAACTTTGCTAAAAATAGCCTCTTCAATTCATTCTAAGTAATGATCACTCCATGTTACAAGTAGTAGAGCCAATCCTTTGCGGCTCTATCAAGCGAGAATGGAAATGCTCTAAGCTTAATTTGCTCTTCAGAAATCCCCCTGAGGTCTCATAGTGGAACAAATAATATGAAACTCCTTTAAATGCTTGTAAAGGTCTTCACTTGCAAGGCCATGGAACTTGGGCAATAAATGTATTAATCTAGATTTAAGCTCAAAGTTAGTAGTAAACCCAGGACATTGAATGCATAAAGGCTGAAAATGTATATTAGGGGTGGCAAGTTCTTTAATTGTCAACTCATTTTCATGCTCAGCCATATTTTCAAATGCAATACTAATTTCACAAGCACACTCAATTAATTTAGCAATCAATTTCTTAACAATACTTTTGCTAATCTTACTTTCTCTAACCCTTTTATGAAAAGTTTTTTCAATTTCAAGATCAAAATTAGTTAAATCACCGTGAGGGAATCCAAACATACATCATGCATAAAAGAAAAAGAAAAAAAAACTAAATAATCACTAAATCAGAGAGCACATAAAAATTTAAAAACAAAAAGGAAAGAAAAAAAATACTAAAAGAAAAGAAATGCAAACAAACTATCCTAATCTAATTGAGTAAGAACAAATGGTTCTTCGACAACGGTGCCAAAATTTTGACATGGCTATCAAATCAGTCAAAATTAAATTTAAAAACTGACTTGCAATATAGCATGAACCAAGTCGTCTCCCAAGGAACCAATTGAATTACTTAATTATGTTAAATCAAGTGTTTTTAATGATTTCAAATCAACTAAACTTTGGAAAGAAGATATCAAAGGTGTACAAGATATCTCAAGTGAAGAAATCCAGGAATCTAGGAAGAATTGAGAATAAGATTAGTTGTAGGATTTCTCATTTAATTCACATGAGTAAAAGACTTCGATCTTGCACACAAATATTTTTAAAATGTGTTTTTGTGTTAACTCATGATATATTTGAAAAATATCCACTAACAGACGAATTTTGGAGTGTTAAACTTCTTATGTTACCTTGAAAATTCAAACTTTGAAGGTTGAAATTTGAACTGCCAGAGTTATTACCTCTGACAGATGAATTTCAGACTATGAAAATTTGAATTTCGGGTAAAACATAAGTTATAAAATTAAAAAATTCGTCCGTAAATATGTCAAAGTTCTTCTGAAAGTGAAGTTAAAAAAGAGTTTCAAATTAGTTCTCTGACAGACAAACTTTAGTTTTGAAAATTCAAACTTTAGAAGAACAATGTATAAGTCTGTTCAGGTGTCCCTCTAATAGATGAACTTTAGTCTTCTAAAATTCGAACTTTGGTATAAGTTTGATAAAAGTTACTCTCTGAGTTACTCATTGACAGACAAATTTTGGGCACCAAAATTTGAACTTCGAATACATTGTAGAAATATGGAACAATTGTTCACACTTATCAGAAGAACTTTAAACTTGAAAATTCGTATGTCCCAACATAGAAATACTTGTCAAAAATGAAAATTTGAATTTTGCTTCAAAACATACGAACTTCGAAATTCAATGTTAAAGTCTTTAACTTACGGTCTCTACGAAATTCGTCTATTGACACTCCAAAGTTTGAACTTTGGATGTCAGACGTATTAAATGCGGTTGGTGAACGGATAGTTTTACAGAGTAACGGTTGGGTAACGTTTCTAACGGCTAGATCTTGTCTCTAACGTATAGTTAAGATATAAATCTATAAATAGAACTTCATTTGAAGGTATGGGTAATAATTTTTATATTGTATATACTGAAACTCTGCCAAATTCTTTAGACAAAGCTTTCTACTCTCCACACTTCATAAATTGCTCTTCAACTGTTATATACACTCTTAATTAGAGAGTTCATTTATTGTAATCAATCTTATCTTCATCTGGAAGAAAGATTTTCTTGTGAGGGAACTTTACAAGAGATTTGGGAAGCACTTAGTACTATAAGCTCTTGGAACAAAGTATCAAGTTGTACTGAGGCATTGCAAGAAGCCCACCGAATTCTTGCAAGATAGTGAAAAATCTCAAGTGGTAACTTGAGGACTGGAAGTAGGTCAAGAGATAGAGGCCGAACCAGGATTAATTCTTGTGTCCTTTTTCTCATACTTTTCTTATTACCTTACTATTTCTTGCACTATGTGTTTCTGCATATTTTGCTTTCACTGCTTTCTTGTAATTTTGTAAAAAATTTTTAAACTTCCCAATTCACCCCCTCTTGAGAAGCTAACAGAACTAACAAATTAAATTAAGAATAAATCAAAATAAAATTAACTAAAACAAGCACTAAAAAATTGGGTTGGGGGTTAATAAATTAAACTCAATTAATTAACTAAACTAAAATTAATTAATGAAGTAATTGAAATAATAACAAGACTAAATGAGTGTAACTAGTTATAAATAAATTCCTGATGTAAAATCTTTCTCGTTATCTCTTTTAGTTTGTTGATTTGGTTCGGTTTAACATCTTGACATTCTAATAAAAATTTCTCTAAACAATTATTTAGATATTAAGTCACTACCAATATTATAATTAATTAAAATCTCAATTAATATATAGCATAACACCAACCTCAATATAAAGCACACAAAAAAATAAAGCTTAAATAATCATTTGAACAGAGTTAGAGCATCCCATTATTACTGAAAACAATCAATTACAATAATTAAACTCGTCAGATTAAACCTTAAACTCAAATTCATACAATTTAATTAACTCTAATCAGTAGTAAACAAAGTAGCATGAAAATAGAGGAAGAAAATATGAGTAAACTAAAATAAATCAAACCAAAAAATTATATTAAACTCAAGTTCAAATTATAGCATTAAATTCATAATTTGTAACTGATTATAAAAAAAAAATTAGTTACCCATAGTTTTAAGATAATAAACCGAAAAAGAATAGATGTTATCAATCATGCATACAAGAAAAAAATAGTGTAGAAAGAAGCTCCAAAATCAGGTTTTTATTAGTATGCAGCCACCTTCTTTTTCTTCTTTATGTTCCGCGTTCCGTCTCCCCTATCTATGTGGCGTCCTTTCTTTTATTCGTTTTTCTTTTTGGGGCAGATAACACTGAACCCTTCCTTTTTTGTCTTTTATTCAAAGGTTAAAATTATCCTTAAATACCCTAAATTAAAACTATCTATAAAGACCCAAAATTAAATGTTTACCAATTTCTTCTTAAAAGTAAAAATAAAACATAAAATAAATAAACTTCAAAAGATATTTTCATTTATGTCCATCTCTAATTGCAATTTATTTTTTTAAAAAAATCTCCATATAATTTGTACAAAATAAAATAATAGTTAATATCTACAACATGTCAAAAAAATTAAATGAAAATTTTAAACATAAAATCAAAAAATTCATCAAATAAATTCCATTAATTCAAAATTGACTAATAAAATAAGATGTAGTCCAAATACTCTTAATTAGCCAAAATTTATTAATAAAAAAACTAAGTAATGAGGATAAAAATATATAAAAATATGATTTATCAATAGTAATTAATATTATCTTGAAATTTTAATATGATAAATAAAAAGAAACAAAAATTTTCTTAAAATTTGATCGATAAAAAGGAAAGAGGGAGTATAATAATTGTATTAAATAATAAGCTTAACAGCATATAAATAGTGATATTCTCTTATGTTTTCTTTAAATATTAACAACAACATTAATCTTATCTCACTAAGTGGAGTTGATTATAGATTATATGACGCTAAGGAACTCTATCAAACACAATCTTTTTAGATAAATTATTTATCAAGAGATCACGCCTTATAACTTCTCTTAGTATCATTCTTGATCTTTTTCTACGCCTTTTGATAGGGTTTCAAACTATTTGATTAACTCTCCTTACTGGCTTTTCTTGTTCTCTTTTTTGTACATGCACAAACCACCTTAAATGATTTTCCATCATTTTTTCTTCAATAGGTGCTATTCCGATTTTCCCTCATATACAATCATTTCATATCTTATCCATTTTTGTATCACCAAACATCCATTTTAACATTCTTATCTCTAGTACTCTCATCTTATGCTCTTATTGCCCTTTCAAAGCCTTATAGCAGTTCGATAAAATTTTCCTTTAAGTTTCATAGGTATCTGATGGTCACAAATAACTCCTGAAGTTTTCCTTCACTTTAACCACCCAGCTTGTATCCTATGCATAACATTTCCATCAATTTCACTATCATTCTGTAAAATCGACCTCAAATACTTGAACTTTAACACTTCTAGAATGATTTGCTCTCCAATTTTTATTTTTGAATCATTTTTAACTAGTCTCTTATTAAATTTACAATGCATATATATTCCATTTTACTTCTACTCAAGTGGAAGTCTTTTGATTCTAAAGTGTGCCTCCATAACTCAAATTTAGAGTGTTGAATCAAGAGTTTTGATGATTCCAAACCAACATCCAAGAGCTTGGATTGAAGATATCAAAGGAGATCAAAGTGTTTCGAGTGAAGATTTTCTGAGTAATAGCTGCTAGATCTTCTGTAGGATCTTTTGTTATGTTTAAATGAGGGTAAAAGATTTTGATTTTGAGAAAAGATGTTTTTAAACCTTGATTTTATGATAAATCTTGACTTATTTGAAAAATACCCACAAACAGATGAAGTTTGAAAGTTTAAACTGAACTGTCATATTGGAAATTCAAACTTTACCTTTGGAAATTCGAACTTCGAGTTAAAACTGAATAAATCTGAAAAGATGTCTCTCTGTCAGATGAATTTTGGTTTTCCAAAATTCGAATTTTCATCCAAGTCTGAAAGAAGCCTTTTTGAGATAGACAAACTTCACATATTCAAAATTCGAATTTCAGATAAAATGCAGTTTGTGAAAACCAAAGAAATTCATCTGAAATAATGTTGAAGTTCATCTGAAATCAAGAAGAAATTGAGTTTGAAAAACGCTCTTTGACAGACGAACTTTGGCTTTCTAACATTCGAATTTTCATATAAGTCTGAAAGAAGCTTCTTTGTAACAGACGAACTTTAAGTCTTCAAAATTCGAATTTCAGACAAAATGCAATTTGTGAAAATTAAAAAAATTCGTCTGAAACAATGTTAAAATTCATCTGAAAGCAAGATTATATTAAGTTTCAAAATTGCTCTCTGACAGACGAACTTTGAACATTAAAATTTGAATTTTCAAAAGCAATGTTTTTGAGACTGTTGAAATAAAATATTGACATACGAATGACAAAGTCCTGTAACATTCGAATATTGAAGTTAGTATGAAAAGAGTCACTCGGACAGACGAACTTCACTCTTTCAAAATTTGAATTTTGAAGAAAGTGAACTACTGTGCCTTTTGAACGTACTAGGAACAGACGAATTTTGGGTTTTCAAAATTTGAATTTCGAAGGTACTATAGAAAATTGAAAACACTGTTCACACTTAACAGAAAAACTTTCTTCTTGAAAATTCGTATGTCACATTGTGAAAATATTTTGTAAGTTTCAAAATTCGAATTTCACTTCATGAACAGACGAACTTCGTGCTGTAACATTGGAAGCTTTAACCTTTGGTTCCTTCGAAATTCGTCTGTTGACCAACCAAAATTCGAATTTCAGTATGTCAGAAGCATTAAATGTGGTTGGTTAATGGATAGTTTTTCAGAGTAACCGTTGGATAACTTCCCCAACGGATAGATTTTGTCTCTAACAGACATTTGAGACCTAAATCTATAAAAAAAACATCATTTGAAGTTATGGGTAACAAAATAAAACTTGTGTATACCGAATTTCTGCCAAATCTTATTCTCAAAAGCTTTTATCCTCTCAACTTCAATATCTGTACTTTAACCTTCATATCTACTCTATTCAAGAGAGTTATATCTTTGTAAACAATCTACTCTTCATCTGGAAGATAGATTTACTTGTGAGGGAAAATCACAAGGGGATTGAGTAGCACATTGTAGAAGTGGATAGACCGAACCAGGATAAATTACTGAGTCTTCTTCTCCTCATCTTTACTTTTCAGCCTGCTCTGTTTTGCACGTTGTTTCCCTTATATTGTGCTATCTTCACCCATTTCACTTTGTGCAGAAAAATTTCAATCTTCCCAATTCACCCCCCTCTTGGGAAGTCAGCCTTGTTAACAAGTGGTATCAAAGCCCGGATTCCCATTCAAAGGATCTCACAGTCCAGGAATTAAGATGGATGGCTTTGGAGAAAGCATACTTCCTGAAGGGAACAACACTAATAGACCACCAGGCTTCAGTGGAGAACATTATGGGTACTGGAAGATGAGGATGCAGATCTACCTCCAATTAATTGATCTTGATATCTGGTCAGTCATTGAGAAAGGAGATTTTGTCCCAATGACTCTAACTGAAGATGGAAGACACAAAGAGAAGCTAGAAGCAGAGTGGAATGAGGAAGACAGAAGGAGAGTACTGCTAAATTTCAAAGCAAAGCATTACTTAGTCAGTGCCCTGAATCAGGACGAATTCTACAGAGTTTCACAATGCTCCACTGCAAAAGGGATGTGGGACACTCTGCAGATTGCACATGAAGGAACAACTGGGGTCAGGGAGAACAGACTGAACACATGCATTGGAGAGTATGAAAGCTTCAGAATGACTGAAGGAGAAACTGTAAAGGAGCTGCAAAAGAGATTCACTCTCATTGTGAATCAATTGAAAAGCCGGGGAAAGGAATACACTCAGTTTGAAAAAGTAAGAAAGATACTCAGAGCTTTCCCTCTAGAATGTCAGCCCAAGGTGACAGCAATAGAGGAAGTCAGAGGAGAATCAATGGCCTTTGTCACAGCTCTCTTCGATAGTCTTGAGGAGTATGAAGGAAAAATTAAAGCTCTTAAGGAAGCTGGGCTGGACAAAAAGAAGAAAGACCTTGCTCTCAAAGCTGCAGATGAAAAGGAAGAAGAATCTGATGAAGGAGATGAGCTGGATGAGGAAACTCTGGCTATGATGGTCAGAAAATTCGGAAGATTCTACAGCAAGAAGAAGAACAAGAGATTCTTCAAGAAGGGAGCAGCTGGTGAAAGTAAGAAAGAGACCAAAGAGCCCGTGACTTGCTATGAATGCAAGAAGTAGAGACACATCAAATGGGATTGTCCTCAATTTCTCAAAAAGCAAGAAAAGGACAAGAAAGCGGCAGACAAAGGGAAGAAGAAGAAAGCCTACATCTTATCAATATGGGGCAACAACTCAGAAGAGGATGAAGATGAGACCGCCAACATTTGTCAGATGGCGCTTGCTTCTGAGGAAGCTGAACCCTCATGCAACAGTGATAAGGAAGAAGAGGTATATGAATCTGAACCTTCCCATTATGAGTTACTTGATGCATTTCATGAGCTTCATGATAAGTTTATTAAAGTTGCTAAAGAACTAAAACTAGCAAAGAGAAAGATTAATAAACTGGAATCTCAAAACAACAGCTCTAAAATTACCTCTCTACCTACTGCTCAATCTGTTTGCTGTGCTTCATGCATTGAACTAAAGCAAACTAATGATTACTTGGTAAAAAGCATGTCTAGGCTCACTAGAGGTAAAGATATGTTGTTTGCCCTAATGGGGAGCCAAAGAATATCACAAGAAAAAGCTGGTCTTGGCTATGATCCATGTGCCGTCAAGGAAAAGATTAGGAAGAGAAACCAGAATGCATACATGAGGCATTTTGTGCATGCTGAGAGCAATAAAAAGAAAGATCACATGTCATCTCGCATTGAAACATATAATCAAACAAAGCATGCAAGATAAAAGTATTATCTGCATTTTTTTCTTCCTACTTCTCAATCTAGCAGTCCCTTCACTACCTGTCATTTCTATAACAAAAAGGGACATATTTCCAGCTCTTGTACTTTGAAGAAAAATGGACTTGGCAGGAAATTTGAATGGGTTCCCAAAGTTGCATCTGCATCTAGAAAAAAATCTACTGACCAAAAAGGACCCAAGCAAATTTGGGTACCTAAAAGGAAAACATAAACATTGTTTTGCAGGTCTGTCTCAAAGCTAAGAAGAGCAATAAATGGTATATGGACAGTGCCTGCTCAAGTCACATGACTGGTGATAAGGAGAAGTTCATCACCCTTAGAGACAAGAAAGGAGGAAAGGTGACCTTTGGAGGTGATCAATATGGCAAAGTTGTTGGTATTGACATTGTGGGCAAAAATCCGGAAACATCCATTGAAGAGGTGCTGTTTGTGATTGGCCTCAACCACAATTTGCTGAGCGTGAGTCAGACCTGTGATAAAGGAAATTGGGTGTTGTTTGACAAGTTTTGCCTGGTCATCAGAAAAAGTAATCACAAAGTAATCCTCAAAGCTCAAAGGGATGGTAACTGTTATACTATTGATCTTGATGAACTTCCTTCCTTGGATTTTGTATATTTAATTAGTCAAGATAATGATAGCTGGTTATGGCATAGGAGATTAGCTCATGTGAACATGAATCAACTGTCTAAGCTAGTTAAAAATGAGCTAGTAACTAGTCTGCCAAAAATATCTTTTGAAAAGGATAAAGAATGTGATGCATGCTTAAGAGGAAAACAAACTAAATCATCTTTTAAATCTAAAAATGTAGTTACCACAACAAGACCACTTGAATTGCTGCATATGGACTTAATTGGACCATCTAAGGTTAAAAGTCTTGGTGGTAATCTATATGTGCTTGTAATTGTGGATGATTACTCCAGATTCACTTGGACATTATTTCTATCCTCTAAAAGTGATACCTTTGATGCATTTGTAACCTTAGCTAAGAAAGTGCAAAATGAGAAAGGTATTTCTATTGTGTCTATCAGGTCAGACCATGGAGGAGAGTTTGAAAATGCATACTTTCTGGAGTACTGCAATGAGCATGGGATTGACCACAGCTTCTCAGCTCCAAGGACCCCTCAACAAAATGGGGTAGTAGAAAGGAAGAACAGAACTATTGGAGAGAAGGCCAGAGCTATACTGAATGAGAAGGAACTCTCTCAAGTGTTTTGGGCTGATGCAGTGAATACAGCAAGCTACATTATAAACAGAGCCTACATCAGACCAATCCTTGGGAAGACTCCATATGAGCTGTACAAGGGAAGAAAGCCAAATCTGTCCTATCTCCATGTGTTCGGATGCAAATGCTTCATTCACAACAATGGGGAAGAAAATCTGGGTAAGTTTGATGCTGAATCTGATGAAGGTATATTTCTGGGCTATTCTAGTAGGAGAGGCATATAGAGCTTATAATAAAAGATCAAATGTGGTAGAAGAATCTGTGCATGTGGTTTTCATTGAAAATGAAACTGTTTCAAAACATGTTACCAATGAGAATGATCTTGCTTTCAACTTTGAAAAACTGGGCATTTCTGATAAAAGTAAAACTAAACCTCCAAAGATATCTGAATCTGTTAACACAGAGGAAGATGTCCAGGAGCAAGAGTTTGATGAAGAAAATAATGAAGAAACATCTCAAGAACTCCCTAGAGCTTGGAGATATCAAAGGAATCATCCTGTTGATCAAGTAATAGGGAATGTTCAAGAGAGAGTCAAAACCAGAAAACAGTTAAGGAATCACATGCTCAACTACGCTTTCATTTCTCAAATTGAACCCAAATGTGCTGAAGAAGCCTTAACTGATGATTACTGGATTTTGGCTATGCAAGATGAATTAAATCAATTTCAAAGAAATCAAGTTTGGGATTTAGTGCCTAGACCCAAAAATCATCCTGTTATTGGTACCAAATGGGTTTTCAGAAATAAACTTGATGAATCTGGAACAATAATAAGAAATAAAGATAGATTGGTTGCTAAAGGGTATAATCAGGAAGAAGGTATTGATTTTGAAGAAACCTTTGCACCAGTAGCTAGATTAGAAGCTATAAGAATACTGCTAGCATATGCATGTATGAAAAATATTTTACTGTATCAAATGGATGTAAAGAGTGCCTTTCTAAATGGATATATCATGGAAGAAGTTTATGTAGATCAACCTCCAGGTTTTGAGGATTCTACAAAATCAAACCATGTTTATAAACTGAAGAAAGCTCTTTATGGTTTAAAACAAACCCTTAGAGCATGGTATGAGAGACTGAGCAATTTTTTAACTGAAAAGGGATTCAATAGAGGCAAAGTTGACACAACTTTATTCACTAAGAAAGAAAATAAAGATTTACTAATTGTTCAAATCTATGTTGATGATATTATTTTCGGTGCTACTAATGAAACTCTTTGCAAGAATGTTTCTGAGTTAATGCAGGGAGAATTTGAGATGTCCATGATGGGTGAACTCAACTTCTTCCTTGGACTGCAAATCGGACAGCTTGATGATGGTACTTTCTCAGTCAATCCAAGTATCTAAAAGAGCTGCTAAAGAAGTTTGGAATGGAGAATGCCAAGCTAATGAGAACACCTATGGCTACTGCAACCAAACTGGACATGGATGAGAATGGAAAGATGTTTGACATTACTCAGTATAGAAGAATGATTGGATTCCTACTATACTTAACTGCCAGCAGACCTGATATTATGTTCAGTGTCTGTATGTATTCAAGGTTCCAATTATGCCCCAAAGAAACCCATGCAACAGCTGTGAAAAGAATTTTTAGATATCTTATTGGAACATCACAGATGGATCTTTGGTATCCAAAAAGCAATGGAGAAGATCTCAAAGGATACACTGATGCTGACTTTTCAGGATCCAAAACTGACAGAAAAAGTACAAGTGGAACTTGTCAGTTTCTTGGAGGATTCCTGGTTTCATTGTTCAGCAAAAAGCAAAATAGTGTGGCCCTATCCACTGTAGAAGCTGAGTATGTTGCAGCTGGAAGCTGTTGTGCCCAAGTCATCTCGATGAAGCAGCAGCTTGAAGATCTTGAGGTTAAAATGAAAGAGATACCAATCATGTGTGACAACCAAAGTGCCATAGATATCACCAAGAATCCTATCATGCATTCAAGGACGAAACATATTGAAGTTAGACACCACTTCATAAGGGATCACGTTCTGAAAGGAGAAGTTAAGCTGGAGTACATCCCGACAGAGGATCAAGTTGCTGATATACTCACAAAGCCTCTATCAGAAGATAGGCATTGCAAAATAAGGAGAGAATTGAGTATGGTAAATTCCAGTGAACTGTAAGTTATTCTCATGCAATCTTGTTTTCAAAGGTTAAGTCTAACTTTGGCATCGGAGTATGTTTAATTTAAGTTACAGGTGCTCCTCACAAGATTCAATGGCAATAAACTTGAAGATTGGAGCACACCAGAATGGAACAACCAGAAAGTGAAGTAAATGACAAAAATTCTAAGTTCTGGATCCATTCTGTAAGTTTTTAAAGATGAAATTCATATTTTAAATGTGTGTTGGACGTATTTTGCTTCATAAACTGTGTTTTTGAACTGGTCAACGTGATCAACATTCGAATTTTAGTTGACCAACAGACGAACTTTGGACTGTTATGCCTTGGAACAGTTCTCGGTGATACCTCAAAATTCGTCTGTTGAATCTTAGAAGTTCAAATTTTCAAGATAAAAAATTTCAAAGTTATGTTTGTCCATCACTGTTATACGAATTATCACTTCTTAACCTATGAATATTGGACAACCTTTACAAAAATTGAAAAATTTGAATTTTCAGTTCAAAAAATTCGTCTGTTGAATCATGTTCTTCATGTTGAATACTTGAAAGATGAAGTTCTGCATGCTAAATTCGTCTATTGGTTGTTGTTTTGTTTGTTGCCTGCTGTTTTGTCTTCAACATTCGAACTTTGTTGGAACAAAATTCGTCTGTTGTGCTTGTTTTGCTTGTTCCAAGCCTCTGTCAGACGAACTTTCAGATGAAAATTTGTCTGTCAGTAAGCTTTGCTAAACGGTTTAACTTGTAACTGCCCGAAGTTTGAATTTTGACCCCCTAAAATTCGTCTGTCAGACAGTTACATACGTTAAAACTGACGGTTTTCTCTTGAATAGACGCAACCCTATTCTTAACTCCTCTGAGTCTGTTCCAATTCTCTCATCAAATCTCTTAAATTATGACCAAAAATTGCCATTTCCCACCGATTAAACTTCCTTTCGTATCCTTTAAACCCATTCTAAGCCTCATTCTGCAACATTCATCTGAAAAATGACAAGAGTCCAAAATCCTGAAGCTGGGAAAGCTGGAGCCCGACCAAAGAGGAATGTTAAATCACAATATGCCTCGAAGGAAGGAGAGAAATCAAAGAGAAAAGCCGAATCCAGTAAGGCAACTCCCACCAAACGCTAAAAGACTGCATCCAAAGCAGATTCTCAGAAAGCTGGACCCTCCTCACCAAAAAGTGCAGAACCTTCGGTTCCAGTTCCTTCAGAAGCTGCTGCTGTTGCTTCCACTTCGTCCTTCAATACTCAATCTGGAGAATACGAGCTTACTACATTGCCACTCTGGAGCACTCCACAGATTCAAGAGGAATACTCCACCAAGTTTGCCAACAAGAAGGTAATCAAGCCAAATTGTGTAAACTTGGAAGATTTCTTGGTCTCAAATAATTTTGATGCTGGTATATGGATGATGAGATACAAGAATCTGTTGGAAGTATTAGAGAGATATGATGATGAGGTGGTGAAGTCATGGTACGCCTCTTTAAAATACAACAGCAAGAAGAAAAAGTGGGCAGTCAATCTAAGGTCTAGGACCATTTGGCTTACTGATGAGACATTTAATGAGGTGCTGGAAATTCCTAGGCAAGATGGACTCAAGATTGATATCAATGCCTCTGGGTACATGGATGAGGCAGATTTGATTGATGAAGAAGGTGGTCTCTCTCTGAACTACAAGGAGAGTACTATTCTGAGCACATTGTTCAGAAGGAGGGAAAATTGGTCATCCATAAACCTGTTGAAGCCCACAGACCTCAGTGTTCAAGTGAGGATCCTGCACTACATAGTGTCCAGGATTATATTCAACAAAGGAGGCAGCTTCAACTTGATAACAAGGGCAGAGGCACATGTCATGGCTGTAATCATGCGTGAGAAACTGATTAATATGGGACACCTCATTCTCCAATGCATGATCAAGGCTAGAGATCAGAGGAAGGACTCAACACTCCTCTATGCTGCTATCATCTCCAGAATTCTGCAGTATGCCAGAATTCAGCATATTGAGAAAGGGAAGGGCAAGCCCACTAAAATATTCAAGGAGGAAGAATTACAGAGGATGGGCATTGAAAGAGATAAAGGAAGATAGGTTGGAAAGGGAGTAGGGAGATCTGAAGATTTGTTCTTTGTTGCTAATGCCTCCCTACAACAAGAATGCACCTTTGAGGCTCCTGTCAGATCTGTACCTCAGCCTTCTCAGCCAATTCCATCTCCCTCCAAGCCTACTCACCCTCCTTCCACTCCTTCCTCACGGGCCAAGCCAACCAAGATCACTGAGTTGTATAACAGCCTGTCTACACTCATTCTCAGGATCAAAGATGAGCAAAATGCCAAATTTGCTCATCTGCAAGATTAGATCTATCAGTTGCCTGTGAACATGAAGGTGGTGGCTGATGCTTATGAAGAGATCAGAAGTGCAATCCCAGCCACTTCAGCTCCACCTCAGCCAGGGTCATCTGTGCCTGTCCAATCTCCAACTCCTGAGCCTCCAAGCCCCTTCGAGATTGCCTCCTCTGACCATGATGATGATATAGATGGTGCTGGTGCAATGAGGACACCAAGTCCTGGTCCACCCTTGGACTATGGTTTGGAAGAAGAAGGACTTCAAGAAACAGGCCCTCATGAGCCTATGCAAGAAGATGCTCAGGGTTCAATTCTGTCCATTCAAGAATCAGAGCAAGTTGAAAGACTGGTTGCAGCCATTTCAACCTCTTCTAGGCAGGAAGGTGCAGGCAATGAAGAGAGGAGCATTGTGCCTGTTGTTGATTATGAGGCTATTGCTCACAATGCTCTCCTGCAAGCTCAAAGAAGGAGGCTTGAGGAAATGTTTCGTCCTGATGAACTAGCTCCTCCTTCTTTTGCTGCCTATGGGCTTTCAGAGGAATAGAGAGCTCAACTGGCTTTTTCCAGGAAGGAAATGCAAGAACTACTTGAGATTTCTGATGATGAAGAACTTAGCCCTGAGCCTGCTGAGCCTCCTGCACCAGTACAGCCAGAAATACCTTTTGCTCCTGTGCCACTTCGTACTATTCCTGTTTCTCAGATCCCTCCTCCGGGTGATTTTGTTGGCCTTCTTGATGATGCCAAAAAGGGGGAGAAGACTGGGCAAACTGGAAAGTCTACTGCTGCTGAGCAATCTGGGAAAGGGAAAACGTACAGCAAGAAGACCAAGCCCAAGAAGAAATCATTGAAGATTTGCTTAGAAATTAGGCTTGAGTCCTCTTGTAGTGTTTTGTGTTTCTGTTGCTGTTTTGAATGTTTGACTATTGGAACTTTGTCTAATTTGGTTTTTGTATAGCAACTCTTAATTAAATGAATAGATTTCTTTGTTGTAATGTTTTGTACATATTACTCTTTGAATATCTTCACTTGATCTACTGTGCATGATGTCTTTTGAAAAATAATGCATATGTTGAGGGGGAGCTTGTTAAAGCAAATCCAAGTACTAATCCGGTTTGTGAGTTATTTTGTCATCATCAAAAAAGGGGAGAGTGTTGAATCAAGAGTTTTGATGATTCCAAATTAACATCCAAAAGCTTGGATTGAAGATATTAAAGGAGATCAAAGTGTTTCAAGTGAAGATTTTCTAAGTAATAACTGCTAGATCTTCTATAGGATCTTTTGTTATGTTTAAATGAGGGTAAAAGATTTTGATTTTGAGAAAAGATGTTTTTAAACCTTGATTTTATGATAAATCTTGACTTATTTGAAAAATATCAACAAACAGACGAAGTTTGAAAGTTTAAACTGAACTGTCATATTGGAAATTCGAACTTTGCCTTTGGAAATTCGAATTTCGAGTTAAAACTGAATAAATCTGAAAAGATGTCTCTCTGTCAGACAAATTTTGGTTTTCCAAAATTTGAATTTTCATCCAAGTCTGAAAGAAGCCTTTTTGCGACAGACGAACTTCACATCTTCAAAATTCAAATTTCAGATAAAATGCAGTTTGTGAAAACCAAAGAAATTCGTCTGAAATAATGTTGAAGTTCATCTGAAATCAAGAAGAAATTGAGTTTGAAAAACGCTCTCTGACAGACGAACTTTGGCTTTCTAACATTCGAATTTTCATATAAGTCTGAAAGAAGCTTCTTTGTAACAAACGAACTTTAAGTCTTCAAAATTTGAATTTCAGACAAAATGCAATGTGTGAAAACTAAAGAAATTCGTCTGAAACAATGTTAAAGTTCATCTGAAAGCAAGATTATATTAAGTTTCAAAATTGCTCTCTGACAGACGAACTTTGAAAATTAAAATTCAAATTTTCAGAAGCAATGTTTTTTAGACTGTTGAAATGAAACATTGACATACGAATGACAAAGTCCTATAACATTCGAATATTGAAGTTAGTCTAAAAAGAGTCACTCGGACAGACGAACTTCACTCTTTCAAAATTCGAATTTCGAAGAAAGTGAACTACTGTGCCTTTTGAACGTACTAGGAACAGACGAATTTTGGGTTTCCAAAATTTAAATTTCGAAGGCACTGTAGAAAATTGAAAACACTGTTCACACTTAACAGAAAAACTTTCTTCTTGAAAATTCGTATGTCACATTGTGAAAATATTTTGTAAGTTTCAAAATTTGAATTTCACTTCATGAACAGACGAACTTCGTGCTGTAACGTTGGAAGCTTTAACCTTCAGTTCCTTCAAAATTCGTCTGTTGACCTACCAAAATTTAAATTTCAGTATGTCAGAAGCATTAAATGCGGTTGGTTAACGGATAGTTTTTCAGAGTAACCGTTGGATAACTTCCCCAACAGATAGATTTTGTCTCTAACGGACATTTGAGACCTAAATCTATAATTATAATATCATTTGAAGTTATGGGTAATAAATCAAACTTGTATATACCGAATTACTGCCAAATCTTCTTCTCAAAAGCTTTTATCCTCTCAACTTCAATATCTGTACTTTAACCTTCATATCTACTCTATTCAAGAGAGTTATATCTTTGTAAATAATCTATTCTTCATCTGGAAGATAGATTTACTTGTGAGGGGAAATCACAAGGGGATTGGGTAGCACATTGTAGAAGTGCTTAAAGAGATTGAGAAAGCTCCAGAAACAGAGCATACTCGTTGTACTGTGGCATTAGCAAGAAACCCGTTGAATTCTTGCTGTATAGTGAAAAAATCTCAAGAGTTGTCTTGGGGACTGGACGTAGGTCAAGTGGATAGACCGAACCAGGATAAATTACTGAGTCTTCTTCTCCTCATCTTTACTTTTTAGCTTGCTTTGTTTTGCACGTTGCTTCCCTTATACTGTGCTATCTTCACCCATTTCACTTTGTTCAGAAAAATTTCAATCTTCCCAATTCACCCTCCTCTTGGGAAGTCAGCCTTGTTAACATAGAGTTGACCTCTTCTCTTGAGTTTTCAATTAAAATAATATCATTTGCAAAAAGCATACACTTAGGAATTTCATTCTGTATATGTTTTGTTAGAACATCTAAAATCAAATCAAACACGTATGGACTCAAGGAAGATTCTTGATGTAAACCAATCATTATAGGAATGTCTTTTATCTCACTTCCAGGAGTTTTCACACTCATTATTACCCCCTCATACATATCCTTTATAGCTTGAATATAAGTCACACAATACCTTTTTTCTCTATTACTTTCCATAACACATCTCTTAGTACTCTCTCATAGACTTTTTCCAAATTAATGAAAATCATATCCAAGTCTCTCTTTTTACTCCGATATCTTTCAATCAAACCCCTTAATAAATAAATGATCAAATAGAGTAACAAAATTAGTGTGAAGTGTGAACTACAAAAAAGGAAAATGATCAAACACCAAATAAATACCTCTCCTTTCCCTCCAAAATTCCTCAATACGATATTATCTTTGTTGCCACATACACATTCATAACCTCGAAGGAACCTAAAAAAAAGCGCTTGCCCTACAGAGAGAATCTATATTAAAAAGTTCCCAATTTTGATGCCTCAGAGTCTCAAGCTTCATTGTATATTGTCTTCTTTGAACAAAAAAATTTTGCATGATCTTTGGCCAAAAGATTAATGATAAGAAATCTTCCATCTTCTTCTCCCAGAATATTTCTTCCCATTGAACCGTGGAAGGAATAGTATTAATACTTTTCAGTATGTGATTGAAAAGGTAAAGTCCAAATTAGCAAATTGGAAGGGAGCTAGTCTCTCACTAGTAGGGAGAGTCACATTAGCATGATCTATTTTAAGTTCCATTCCTCTCTACTCAATGCAAGTCATGAAAACTTCCAATGGGCACTTGCCATGAAATTGAGAAGCTGCAAAGAAACTTTATTTGGGGAACTACCTTAAATAGTACTAAAGCCATCCTTGTTAGTTAGGACAAGATTTGTCTTCCAAAGAATAGGGGTGGCCTGAGGTTTAAGAAACTTGATGTCATGAATATTAGGGTTTGTACGGCTAAGCTAACTTGGAAGTCATGTCAAAATATGTGTAGCTTATGGTGTGAGGCCATTAAACAAAATACATGATTCTGTGAGAAGCTAACGGACAATTTATCTATAAGCAAGGTGACTTACTCTTGTGGTCATTCATGTGTAAGCAATCTTCTTTTGTCTCTGATACTACTATGTGGAAAATTAGGGATGAAACAAATGTTTCTTTTCTTGAGGATTGTTGGGTGAGTTTAAGCTTAAAGCTGAAAGATTGGTGTAGTTTTGATCTTTATCCTTAACTAGTAAATAGTGAGGTATAATATAGTGGTATAATCATTCTGGTGAATGGGACCTGTCAAGTCTTTGTTCTCTCTTACTAATGAGAGGTGTCACAAGTGGTATCAATCACCACAATGGTGTCCTTTTTGTAATGGAGCATTTGAGGATATTACACAAGCACTAAGAGATTGCCCCCTATACTAGTAGAACATGGCTGGCTCTTGTTGCTCCATCTAAAAGAGCAACCTTCTTTAATTACCTTCTCCATTGATAGATTTTGCCTAATTTGACAAAGGATTGTGGTATTTCCTTTGATGTCCCATGGTCACTTCTATGGGGATATACCATCTAGCAAATCTAGCAATGAAGGAATAAATTGATCTTTTATCCTTCTTTTAAGAAGCCACAACACCCTGTTTCATATATCATCGGTAATGTTCACAATTACATCCTTAATAGTGAGATGCCTAACAGAGACTTGCCCTGTGATGAATATGGTTCATTGTTGTATTTCTAGGTTCCATTAAGCAATGGATGGATTAAAATTAATACAGATGGCTCTGTTTTTGTGGGACAAAGCTTAGCTAGTTGTGGAGGTATACTGAGAGACCATAATGAAAACAACAAGGTGGTTTTGTTTGCTATGTTGGACCATGTCATGCGAAAGAAGCTGAAGCTTGGGGAATTCTTATCAGGCTGCAAATAACTTAGGACCTTGGCTTGGAAGGTAATTGTTGCATCTGATATAGCCCATTTGGTGGATATTTTGAATGAAATGGGGCAGTTGAATAACCCAATCTCTTCAAGAATCCTTAGATTGCATGGTGGTCCAAGTGGGACTTGATGGTAAACTTAATGGCAATACTGATTGCCTTGCACTCCTCAATGCCATTCATTAGCCCACTAGAGTTTTCATTGATGGGACCTTTGCTGATATAAGGGACTCAGCTTTAATCTTTGTTGGATAAAATGAAGTTTTAATTATTCCATAACACCTAGAGCTGGAAACCAATATATCAAGGTAGATATCACACAAGAAAGCAATTGACCAAGTGAAAGAAGGAGCTAAATTCTTAAAGACTAAGTTTTTTGTTTATTTTTGTCTTTAATCTATGTAGAGAGGTGGTAATGCTTTGGTCTATCTTACTTTTCTTTCCATCAATCTTACTAGCATGTTTGCAAAGTTTTGGTAGTTAGCTCTTGGTTTCAAAACTCATTTTCCTGCCAAAACTGTCTTATATGTATAGGCCATGGAAAATATACATTCAATGACTTAGCCTTGAGTTGTTCTTTTCTCTGGTTCTCATCTTATTCATACAAGATTAGGTGGTTTTTGTTGAATTAAGTGTTTTGATAATTCCAAACGAACCTTCAAGAGCTTGGAATAAAGATATCAAAGGTGCACAAAAGGTATCAAGTGAAGAAATTCTGGAGAAATAGGTGCAATAATAGATGTAGGATGTTTAGTAATGTTTTGATTAGAGTAAAAGGCTTTGATTTGGTGAAAAGATGTTTTAAAACTTTGATTCTATGTTAAATCATAGAATATTTGAAAAACACCCACTAACAGATGAAGTTTGAAAGGTTTATACTGATCTGTCATCTTGGAAATTCAAACTTTGGCTTTGGAAATTCGAATTTCGTATTGAAAATGAACAAGTCTGAAAAGAGGTCTCTCTAATAGATGAATTTTGACTTGAGAAAATTCGAATTTTGATAAGTGTCTAAAAGGAGCATTCAGTAACAGAAGAACTTTGGGTTTTGAAAATTTAAATTTCAGACAAAATGTAACTTATGAAAACTAAAGAAGTTCGTCTGAAATTATGTCAAAGTTCATCTGAAACCAAGTTTAGATTGGATTTCAAAATTGCTCACTAACAGACAAATTTTAAACATGAAAATTCAAATTTCAGAAACTAAGTTTGTGAGTCGGTTACAATGATATGGTGACATAAGAATGACAGTATTTGTAAATTCTAATTTTGAAGTAAGTCTGAAAAGAGGTTTCTGTGACAGACGAACTTTGCCTTTTGAAAATTTGAATTTTGAATTAGATGAACTACTGTGCCTTATAAGCCAACTATGGACAGACGAATTTGGGGTTTCAAAATTCGAACTTCGAAGGCACTATAGCAAATTGAAAATATTGTTCACACTTAATAGAACGTATTCAAACATGAAAATTTATATGTCACAACATGGAAACATTTTCCAAAGATCAAAATTCAAATTTTGCTTCATGACAGACGAACTTCAGATATTCAACGTTGAAGTCTTTAGTCTTCGGGTTTTGTGAAATTCGTCTGTTAACTAACTGAAATCTGAATTTCAGAGTGTCAGAAGCATTAAATGCGGTTGGTTAACGGATAGTTTTTCAGAGTAACCGTTAGATAACTTCTCCAATAGATAGATTATGTCTCTAATGTATATTTGAGACCTAAATCTATAAATATAATATCATTTGAAGTTGTGGATAACGATTTTAATTTTGTATATACTGAAACTCTGCCAAATCATCTACTCAAAGTCTCTTACTCTCTCACTTCAATATTTGTACTTCAACTTTCATATTCACTCTGTTTAAGAGAGTTTAATCATTATAAACAATCTTATCTTCATCTGGAAGAAAGATTTTCTTGTGAGGGGATATCACAATGGATTGGGAAGCACTTAGTAAGAGTGCATAGAGTGAAAGAGTGAGCTCTAGAAACAGAGCATCATCTTTGTACTGAGGCACTTGCAAGAAGCCAACTGAGTTCTTGCAGAATAGTGGAAAATCTCAAGTGGTGACTTGAGGACTGGACGTAGGTCAAGTGGAGAGACCGAACCAGGATAAATATATGAGTTTTCTTCTCTTTACTGCTACTTTTACAGTTTAGTCATTTATACTCTGTTTTACCATCATACTTTGCTTCTTCACTTTCTTGACATTTTGCAGAAAATTTTTAATCTTCACAATTCACCCCCTTTTGGGAAGCCAGCTTATCTAACAATTTTTTGTATCTGGTGGGCTATACAATAGTATGCCTTCTGTTTGTTTGCTTGTTCATACATTGTGTCCCTCTTATATATACAAAAACCTAAATAGGATAGTCATCTTCTCTATGTTGCCTCGATGTACATACATCCAGTGGAGGAAATACATACAATCTATAACTTGAATTTTTGACCTTTTTCTGTATTAGACCTGTCACCTTATACTTAAGTCCATTTCCCATGTATTAGACTCCAATTACATTCATTATTGCATAATCAGAGACTTGATTGCATAAAAATATCGGAATAGATTTTTCTTTATTTCGGGTACTGTTCATTGTGCATTTTCCATTTTACCCGATGAATTTTAAAAATTCATAACTAGTTCTAGAAAAATCATCTCAAAGTGATTCAAGTCTCCAAAAATATCTAGAAAGATTTTCTACATGGAGAAAATATGAAACAGAGTATTCTAGAGACCAATTTGTACAGTTCATTTCTCAAATATTTACTGTACATTTGGTCATTTTGAAACTTCCCAGGTTTTGGCCTAATATTTAAAAACTCATATCTCATGATATCCTAAGTCAAATCATGAATTCTCTATGTCATTAAAAATCCCTATATGTCTACTTTCTAGCCATAGTTTCTTGTATATTTACTTTGCTGGAATAGGGCGTGGCTTAATTTGAACTATCAAGGGTCAGAACTTAACTTTTACTATAACAGTCTTAGGAAAACTTACATATCTCTCATTATATAACTCTAATCACTTCCAAATCAGTGGCATATTAAACTTAAGATATAGAAATTTTTGTATATATAAGCCACTAAATTTTGGAGTTCTATGCAATTTTATAATGCCTTTAGAAATTTTCAATACCTTCAATAACATTCCAGTTTTCCAACCTTACCCTAGTTTTGAACGGCTCTATGGAAAGATTATTACATCTACTTTTGTTTCATATAAATCAATAAAATTAATTGTGCTATTTCGAATAAACAATACCTACATTCTATCCGGGTATCTAGATTGAACCCTTTCATCCATACTTTAGCATAATAAATTTCATAATATACTTTAGCCATCATTCATTGTTGCAACTTCATACGTAACACCAAAACATATAGGAACATGCTTACATCAGTGTATATATATGATTTATCCTTTACATACAAATTTATACATATTATCAAAATTAACATCAATACTTCCAAGAACATAATTTCCACCAATTTCTTCCTCATCTCTTTTAGCTCCTCTTGAACTCCTTACATTACCTTGGCCTAAACATGGTTAGTATTTGGAAGAGATGAGATTCATGGAATCTTAGTAGTTATCACCAATCAAACAAACATATCATCACATATTGCAAACACATATCATCAAATCATCATTCAAACATTTAAAATCATTCATGCTCAAACATTTTATAGAAAATTGAGCAGAGTTTCCCCTTGAGTTTTGGACATTCCGGGGTCTCAAAACCCCTCAAACAACCCAACCAATAATATCAAATAATCACAAACCAACATTGCAAACAATAGGCAACTCATCAAAATCATTGCAAACTATATGACAATACAATGCAAGATCGGGTTGGTGAACTACCTTATAGTTTTCCAATGCTTTTCAAACTTTGTAAACTCTTTCTTTGGCCTTCCAACACTTCTTATAATCCTATAGCATCACAAAATGAGGCCATTAGCTACTGATTTTATGACCTCCTTCACAAAGTGTGCTTACTAACCCTAAAATTCCATTTTGCAAACAATTTGGATTTTCTTGTATAACACACTTGTATCTACCTATTTTGGATTCAATGAATCCATTTTTGGGGTCAAAATCATGAGATTCCATTTCCTTTTCAAACCATAAATAGGCAAAAAATTTCCAAAAAATGTAAAAAAATAACTACCCGATTAATTTGCAATCCAATGGTATATATATCCTTATTCCTTGAAGTCTATACATCATTTTTCATGGATTAATTTTTTCATGGCTTCATTTTCTCTCTCTACTCTCTCTCTTTGAGCAGAAAATGTCAGTAAGAAAATGAAGAGAAATACTTCATGAAACATCATAATACTCAAGTATGTACAAGAGGATAACCATAAAAATCTACCTTGAGAGTTTTAGGTCCAAACAAGTCCTCTAGTTTGTTCTTCTTTTCCTACGCCTTCTTCTCTCTTTTCTTCATTGGTTCAGCGTGTTTGAGACGTGAGGAAGATGAAGTGTTATGTTTTTAAATGATAATTATGTCATATAATTAACTAAATAACTTTTGTATCTACTTTTATTTACTTTTTCTTTTAAAAAGCTTTTTGAAAAATTTCACATGTGTCCATAAACTGATTCAGACATGACTCACATCATTGTTTGGCCAAAAATTGCTTCAATAATTTTTATGGGCCATAAATTTACCCGTACCGATTAAAGATTTTTGCCACAATTAGCATTATGTTGGTACATGATTATCTAAAGATATCTTTTAGACTAAATCATTATTTTCACCCAAAATATATTTTATCAAGGTCCATTCAGTGTCCTTGAATTGGTACTACCTTTTTCTGCAGTCTAAATTGACTTTTGTCGGGTAAAATATTAATATTAAATCTTAATTACCCAACAAATATTATTTCGACCTTAATAAATTCCATACTATATTCCATTGGATTTAGCTCATTGAGAGCTTCATTTTAACTATAATTTTTTATATTTACAAAAATACCCTTAGCCTGGGATAAATTTATAATTTTTAAAACTTTCAGGTCATTAGGTGTAATCTTCCCCAAACTTCTTTCTCTTTTCCCTTGAAGTCATTCTCAAGGGACTAAATTGCAAGCATTAATCTATTTGCTCTTATCATGCTTAATAGTGTCTCTTCATTTTTTCCTAGTTACTTATGCATTTTATGATATCAACATTTTTTTCTTTGGAGTTTAAATGTAATATTCACATTTTACTTCTAATCTAGCAAATACCTGTTTTGCCCTTAAGCTGGGTCAAAAAGTAATTATCCATTCTATAGGGCCCTTTCTTATAATTTTATCCAAAGATAAATTTTTTATTATTTCTTTCTCACTATTCACATTAACTTTCAAATTAGTCTATCTCTCAATCTAGACCTCCTAGCTACATAATACTTATACCGTTGCGCTCAGCTCGGAACGTGCTTTCATTTAACTGGTATATTACATATTTTCCAGGGTAAGTTCTGGAATTAATTTCTGCTAAGGATCTTATAAAAAATTAATTCCAATTAATGATCAAACATAACTTCTTTTGAAAATTAGATGAGAAATTAATTTCTTTTAAAACCCGATTATATATAAACTTTTTGTCTCACTTTACTTCTTATCTTTCATTCATTTTATAATATCCCATAAAAATAGGGATATTACAAAACCCCTTATACATACAAGACCCTTAGTTTATTCGTACAAGGCTTATTTTTCAAAAACTCAGTGTGAATGTTTTAAGGTGTTATTTGTTAAAGGAGTAGCATCGCAAATGGTTATTCGTATTTTCATGCTTATGAACTTCTAGGTTTCTAAGAACATACATCTTACTCATACAACTAAAGTGTGTTATTCATACATCATGCTTGAACTAACTTATGGAACTCTAATAGCATGCTTGATGTTCATACGAGGCCTATGCCTTATACTTACAAGCTGGTCCAACGAGAGAAATTTGTCTAGTGGTCATCTGCAATATATGTACATCCTACCATGCTTATTCATATAAGCTCTAACAGACGCATTTAATGCAGTAGGTAAATAATAATATCTGCAAAGTAATAGCTAGTAATCATCTCTAACGGATAGATTTACCCTAAATCTATAAATGGGATTTCATTTAAGATAGTGGGTAAAATTATTAAGTAAGAAAGTGCCAAAACTCTATTGAATCTTTAATTCTCTTGTCTTGAAAGCATTCAAAGCTCCACCTACCTCTCCTAGAGTGTCTTCTTGAACTTCATTGTTTCAATCTATTTTTTTATGAGATATTCACTTGTAATCTTTTTTTCTACTTCTAGGTAAAAGTATCTTAATATGGGAAATGCTAAGGTCCCGTTTGGTTGCCAAGAAGGTGAAGGAATGGAATGGAATCCATACAAGATTCCAACAAGATTGATAAGTGAACCCTTTTGGAACCCGTCCAAAGAACTCACTTTTATGTGTATGACACCCGGACCTTTGAGAAATAAGGGATACAAAGACTGGAAAATTGAAAAACAGTAAGAAGAAAGACACACAAAGATGAGAATAATCAATAAAGCACACAAGATATATTGGTCTAGGTGAATTAGAACTCAAGAGAACCGGTCTCTTGAACCCTAGTTCCGGTGACGCTACAAGGAAGGATAAATTCCTTGATAAGTCGCAGTTCGCTCTAGCACTCAAAAAACGCAAGAGAAACTCACAAAGTCTGAAACTTTAATCATTCAATTCTGAAAAACGTACATAAAAGTTAGCCTTAAATAGGCAAGGTAAAATCTAACCTAATAA
This sequence comes from Adenanthera pavonina, assembly GCA_026686845.1. Taxonomy (NCBI): domain Eukaryota; kingdom Viridiplantae; phylum Streptophyta; class Magnoliopsida; order Fabales; family Fabaceae; genus Adenanthera; species Adenanthera pavonina. Next base: position 40,002,861 of record JAIVEN010000001.1, on the reverse strand, counting down.
GCCTAGAAACCCTAATTAATTTGGGCTTAAGTAACCCTAATAGGATTATGAGACTTTAGGCCCACACAATACTCCTATTGGACTTAGAAAACTAGTAAAATAAAATAACGAAAATTCATAAAAAAATAATAAAATAAAACCTAAACCCTTATAAACATTCCAACACATTAATGAAATCACATGTTTGGCACATGACATGTTTATTTAGAAGGTGGGCTATTAAAAGGACTATTATTTAACCAATTGAGCTTTATTACTCAACATAGTTCAGCCCATAATTAATAAAAATGAAATTAACACTAATTAAGCCTATTAATGTCTAAGTCATATGCTCTTTTAATGAAGCACATGATATTTTAAGTAACCTCCTTCAATGGGCTCCTTTTAGGCTTGGATCTGAAACTTTTATTTTGGAGTTGATGATTTCACTTAAGCTTGGGCTTTATATTCAATACCTTGATCAAGTCTTCCAAGCTCTCCATGCTCCGCTCCAAACTCTTGCAATTCATGCCTAGCCCTTATTCTCTCATTTCGTCCCTCCACGAAAGGATTCGTCCTCGAATCTCCATAATCTATGTGGAAAGAAAGGGAACGATTAAAAGCATCAAATAGATAACAAGGAGTATACTTACCTTTTAGACTTAATTGTTGCTTTGTGGCTTTGATCTTCACATTAACTTGGAAGACAATATTCTCCCTTGGTTGCAAATTGGCTTTAAATGTTCCTTTAAGCTTTTGCAACCAATCTCTAGGATCAAAAACCTTACTATGCAATCCATTTGTTTGAATCACATACAACTCATTTTCATGGATTGGAAAACAAGAGCTTTCATCAACCTCACTCAAAACCTGTAACAAATAGCTAAACACCAATTCAAAACAACAAAACTTAAATGGAACCAAGTTGTTAGCGGATTCATGGGGAATGATATGGGGACAAAACTTGACACAAAAGGACTTAATTGAAACCAATGCATGAGAAAGATCATACGGGATGAAATTTGGGCAGATGTGATTATAATGCAATAAACTCAAAATCTGGACAGATTTAATATTAGATGATGATGCACAATGGTAAGACAAAGATAGAGAAGTAATGACTAAAGAAGAACATACTAACACAAAACTAAAAGAAGGGAATGAACTAGAAAGAGAATGGAACATAATAGACTTATATGGATGAGATGGGACACAATACGAACAATGGAGCATGAAAGCACATGACTTATGAAACACACAAGCAACATAAAACATAAAACAAATAGGGACTACTTCATAAATGCATAGGAAATACAAAATACTATGATGATGAGATGGAATGACATAAAAGGATAAACTAGAGAAAGAATGCACTAAAGTAACTAATGAACTCATTATTGACTCATGCAGTTTGGACTCAAAAGAAATTACGGATTCATGCAACAATGATGGATGACATAATTTAAAGAAATTAGAAACATAATTAGAAGGAAGAAGAAAACACAATGAAGACACATAAGAACGATGAGATAAAGAAGGAAGGAGTTTCATACAAATTGTTTTAAGCTCACTTTTACTCTCATTCTTCCTCAAACTCTCTTTTTCTTTTCTCTTTTTCCTATTTTTCTTCCTCTTTTTCACTCTTTTCTCACTTCTCTTCTCTCTTACTCTTTTTGCATTCTTTTTATTTTTCTGGACACTTTCTCTCCTACATCTCTCTTTTCTTCTCTCATTTCTACCACTCTCATTTTTCCACTCTAGCTCACTCTTCAAGTTCTCATGATTTTCACACAAATGAATACATGGCAATAGTTCATGGGCTTTTTCCAAAACATGATAACAGTTTCTATCATATCCAGTCACGCTAACTTCATAGTCTAAATCTCCAATCATCATGTCAATATGATCAATCTCATCAAACCAATCATAAGATCTAATTTCCAAAGGAATCACACTATTAGCACTACTTGAACTAGCATGCTACTATCTAAAGAATTTTCCATCAAATCATTAACAACATATGAATCATGATTTTCAACTAAAGGATGCAAACAGTGATAATTTTTCTCATAAGCACAAGCAACATTATGAAATTTATTTTCCAATTGTGCTACAACATTATTTTCAATTTGCACACTAGAAGCACAACTAGAATCATCTAAGCTTTCTACCACAACACTATTAACATCTAGACTAATTCTCTTTTCAAGATTTAATAAGATATCATGTTCAATCCCATTATTACAATTAATAACATTAAGCTCATCAGGATTCTTAAGTTCAGCACATCCCAATTCAGATTCCAATTCAGTTGTTCCATCACAAGGGATATCATCAATGCAAGTAATATTATTTATCTTACTAGAATTATCACATCTTAAATCACAAGAGACATTAATATCAGAATTTTGAGGATCAGGTATACCGATAGTGGATTCTCTCGTTAAATCATCAGTTGTTGAAATGGTAGCAATGTCATCTTCCATTTGATCATCTTTCTCCATGTGAGAATCACATGAATTATGGACCACGGGCATTTGCATCTCCTTGGAATATTCAACCACACTTTTAGCTTTGGATAACATGTATTTTTGCCTCAAGATTGCTCTCATGTCATTCCATGTTATAATGGAAGGTTCTTCATTCATAGTTCGTCTAGTTTCCATTTGTTTCCACCAAGCAACAACCTTTTTACCCAATTGAAGGTAAGCACGTTGTGCCTTCTCTATTTCGGAGTAGTTGCAACATGCGAATACTTGTTCAACTTTTCTTTCCCAATCCAAGTAAATATCAGGATTTTTCTCACCATGAAATAGTGGGATCTTTGGTTTGATGTTGCTAAGAACATCCATATGAGCAAGAACCTTTGGATTACGCCTTGC